>LR990048.1:11038562-21038562 GCA_905147135.1 Blastobasis lacticolella
CACATACCTGTGTCTTAGTGGGGTTAAATTGGAATAGAAATTTTAGTCGTCCCCAATCGGAGATTCTAGATAAAGTACTCTCGATTTTAGACACAAGTACTTCGCGACTTTCCTCCGCTATGGCATTCGCATGGGATATTCGCACGACCCGTATAAAACGCTTCAGTACTGTACGCTGTACGCTCATTTACTGTCATCCGCATAGCAATGTAAGCCGTCAATGGACAGCATATCATTGATATGAAGGAGGAACAGAGTTGGAGACAGCACCGAGCCACCGATACCAGCGTTAATGTCCAAGCTATCGGAGCAGCAGCCGTCAACTACGGCTTTGATGCATCTGCTGGACAAAAAGCTAGTTACCCACTTGCACAATCCCTCGGGAAGCCCGTATGATGGTAACTTCGATAAAAGACACCTATGCCAGACCCGAATCGAACGCCTTCGCTGTATCTAGGCCAACAGCCAGTGGCTCACCTTGACTCTCAACAGCTAAAGCCCAACGGTGTGTTAGGTACACTAGAATATAGCCCGTTGAGCGACAATGTCGAAAACCATATTGACGGCCGCTCAAGAGATCGTGGTATTCTAGGTAACCAAGGAGCTGTGCGTTTATAACTCGCTCCATCACCTTAAAAAGAAGGGAGGTATTACTTTTTAAACTTTTTGGGCACAGGGTGCACGTGGGTAGTCTTCCATGAAGACGGGACTATCCCAGTGGAGTATGAGAGTGCAAAGAGGTTCGTTAGTACCAGACACAATTCGGGAGCACATACTTTAAGCACTACCGCCGGAATACCATCAGGGCCACTCGAGTTTCGAACATCTAGAGAGAGCAGAGCCCACCGTACCTTTCGCTGAGAAAAGGATATTTCCGGCATTTATTTGCCGCACCACGGGATGGTAGGCGGGTCGGCGCTTCCGTCATTCAATGTCGAGTTTGAAGCAAAGACAGCACCCAGTAAATTGGCTTTCTCTATTGCACTGTGGGCCAGGGTACCGTCAGGTTTACGCAGTGGTGGAAAGGACGACTGACTAAAGTTTCCTTCGGCAGCTTTGGCGAGCGACCAGAAAGCCCGGGTACCAGAGGGGTAACTCGTGAGTCGCTCGCCAATTCTGCTAACGAAGGCGAACTTTGCTCTAGCGATCGCTCTCTTGCTGTTCCTCGAGGCAGCATTTAACTTCCGCTTTGCATCAGCAATATTTGGGTCCCGATTATGACGAGCAGTGGTCCAAGCTTCGTACGCAGATTGCTTCGCTCGTCGAGCCTCTCTGCATGGCCGATTAAACCACGGTCGTCTTCGTGCCCCAGCAGCCACTAGCGGGATAGGAATGAAGCAGTCCATACCCGCTAAGATGGTGTCGGCGATAGCGGTGGCACAGGTATCAGAATCATGCGATGCAAAGCAGAGCTGCCTTCACGGTTACTACGCGTAAAATTCACGCAATCCATCCCAGTCTGCTGACTTATAGTGCCAGACACGTCGCCATCCAGTGGGCCCGGGAGAGTCGGATAGTGTACAAGGCAATTGTATGCGCACAAGGCAATGATCCGACGAGCCAAGAGGCGCATCCACGGAGATGGAGTACCCATTGGGGCGCGTAGTCAGTAGAAGGTCCAGCAAGGAGCTTGTATGGTCCTCAACATCTGGGATTCTAGTTGACGAGCGAATCAATTGTGAGAGACCATAGACCAGAGCAAATTCGTGAACATACCTTCCCGCATAGTTAGTAGACCGAGAACCGAGCAACTCGGTGGTGTATGTATGTAGTGCTCGTATGGTGGGCATTAAAATCTCCTAAAACCAGTAACTCAGCGGAAATATACTGCTCAAAGACTTTATCAGTCGTCACTTTCAGGTGCTCAAAAAGTCACCACCATGAGACCTGTATAGGGCTGCGTAGATACGGGTGTGGCCACCGCAATCCACACGAACCCACATAACTGACAGGTCCCTGTCTTCAAGGCCGGTAACCGGCGACAACAGATATCCTCCCGAATGAACGTACACACCCCGGCACGACGCACAAAATTATGCTCGAGCTTGTACCCGGGGTAAGTTAGATATGATGTATCAGCTGGGCAGGATATCTGTGTCTCCGTCAGGAAAAGAAGGGCCGGCTGCGCAGACTCTGGGTGATCATGGACTGCGTTGACATTGCTATGAAGACCCTATTAAGAATATTGCAAGAGCCACCTTCAGAGTGGATGGGGTTGCCGCTGCTAAAACTTTTTTTTTCTTTTCTTGGCCATGTTTGGGGGGGGGGGGGGGGGGTAATTAAAAGTTTAGTCGGGTGGAAGGGCCTCTAGTCCACCCTTGACGTAACATCCGAGTCCACTCCGGTCTCCTCCTCCGGCACAAATATTACGCCAGGGACTTTTCGCGAGACGCAACCTAGCCTCCCAGAGCGGAGATTATGTATTCCCTGGGTTCAGGAGCCCGTTCAGCCTGCGGGCGGCCAGCGGACAGCCGTTTCACTAGGTCTCCCTGAACGTTGCGCCAACACACCGCCCCCGCTTTGCCACGTAACAGCGAATATGACAGCTAGGCCCCTCCACTACCAAAGCCGTGGTTCCCCATGGAGCACTGGAAATCTTACTCCCCGGCAGAAACACAACACAATTAAAATAGTGTTGTTTGACTGCTGTATTCTGTAAGGTGGAGGGCAGCTCCGATTCGAGTGGGTTATTCCAGCATGCCCTACCTATCTAAATATTCTGATTCTGACTACCTGAGAATCTGTCGTCCTGAGTTGCTAATAATTCTCAATGATTCAATGATTGAAATTGTAACTTTTGCGATTACGTCTCATCGATTACTTGGGTTCAGTTGCTAATAAAGTACCAATGCAATAAAATGAAACCATTAGTATGTTATCGTAAAAGTAACAATTTTAATCATTGAATCATGCAACTGATCAAGTTGAACAGTCCCTTACTAGTTATAACAAACAACAATTTTTCCTGTACTAGGCACGTAAGTTGGAATTAGCTATTACTAGCTATTATCATTATACGTAAACAGGATAATCCCCATGTTAGACATTACTACATTAGGCAATCTACCCTTCTTTACCTGAACAAACGCGTGGCTACCTAATCAATTAACTAACTAATCACTCGTGCGATTAGGAATCGGTACATTACTGGTTAATTAGGCCCGCGCAATGTGCAAACACTGAACACACAAAGCGATAGTGGTTTGTCTTGTCTGGCTTTGATTAGATTATAATAGAAACCACATTAGATTCCAAATTTGGATGGATTAGCATATTGTCTCATTTCAATAAACGACTTTACCTAATAAACTACATACATAGGTATAGTTAAATTAAGGTATTAGAATGATTATTGATGGCAGCTCAAGAGTCAAAGAGAGCCAACGGCTTATGACACGAGGATGCCAAAAACGGCGAAATGGAGAAGAAAAAGTAAGAAAGCGGGTGCTAGTATAAGCCGAGATTGACCGCTATGACAATGGTGATGATGATTAAAATGAAAAAAGAAACGGAATGTAGACTTCAAATATTTTATATCTAAAACACACAAATTCATTACATTATTAGTTATATCTAGACAAAATGTATATAGATAGAAATAAGCTGTACCTGTTGTGATTTTTTTCTGTATGTCTATTTTGTATACTATTTATTGTGCACAATAAATGTTAAATAAATAAATAAAATAGTGCTCTAGTACATAGGAGGCGGTGACTACTTTCCATTAGGTGGCCCGCTTGCCTGTTTGCCTGCCGAATTGTATACAAAAAAAAAAAGAAAAAGTAAATGACTCTTCTCTTCAAATTTCTTCTATTATAGAGAGTATCTATAACAGAACACGTTTCTCTGCTGTAAATGAAGACTTATGAAATCTTTCGGTGGAGAGTATTGTTCAAATTATACTTCTATTGAGTGCAACAATGAACTCAATGTGGGGAGGGCGTCCATTTCATCGAAACGAATGATTTTTAAAAGTCCTGATTGGCGATTAATTCCAATCTAAAAAAACTACAGAGGATAGCTGAAGAACTAAACTAAAAGTATCGCCAAATAGAATTTTTATTTAGCCCTTATCCTATGCGCCACGAGTTCCAGTTTGATCTATCAGTGTAAATAAACAAAAGCTTATGAATGGCCTCATTAAAAAGAAATAGGGAAACTATCTACTGAAAAAAAGACACTGACACCTCCCTCACAGTTATCATAGTGGGTGTCACGCTAAATTATTATGTATTTGCTATTATAAGACTAATAAATAAAATAAATAAATTAATAAATAATCGTGGACAAATTCACACAGCGCTATCCTAGCTAACTGGTATACTACATATATACTTTTTTTTTTTTTTTTAAATACATACTTATTATACATAGAACACCCAGACCCGTAACAGAAATTAAAATTCATCATTTTAAATTTCTGCCCGGCCGGGAATCGAACCCGGGACCTCTTGCGTGGCTGACTGGCATGTTGACCACTGAACCACTCAGGTCGTCAGGTAATGAAATGGAACACGTTGCCTGCTAGTCTGTTCTCTGTAATCTGGACCCCTTCAAGGCTAGAGTGAATAGGCTGTTACTAGACAGGCATGTTTCACCGTCGGCCATATCATCACTTGCCATCAGGTGAGATGGCCGTCAATTGCCCGGCTAGTCTAACATTTAATAAAATTATAACTCATTTCACTTAAGATTTTCTCCACTCACGGTCTCAGTGGCGACTCGTGCGCAGTCGGCAAAGTCCGGAGGCAATCGACGCAGTCGCTGCCCTCTGTGTGCCAGAACCAACGCCTTCTCAAACTCTCCTTTCTCGTATTCCGTATGTGCCTTGATTTGCATCGCTGAGAAGTTATTTGGCTCCAACTCTGCGTTTTCGCAAGTGAGAAGTATTCATAAACGGCGTAATGTATACTCGGCCTATGATGGGTCTTAAAAGCCTGGTAGTGTGTTATAAACATGGTAGCAGGCTCCTCGACGAAAACTTAAATTACACACCTCTCACATTTCCCGAACAACCTACCAAAAATCCATTAAAATCGGAATTCTGTCCAGGTAAGGCCCCCAAATATTTACCTGTTGACTGAGCTATAAGCCAAAACTTACTTGCTGGAGTCACAGAATTTGAGAAGGAGAAGTTACACGGATGTGATGATATGAGTGTCTGTTGCCGCAGCTCTCCGGACTTGATGTTGAACAGTTAGACCTTTTCTTTTTATCGCTATTTTTTATAGATTAGTGTTTAGATCTAGTGCCAAATACTTCAATTTCAGATTCCTAAAACCAACGCGCCATGAGATGGATGAACGACCTTCTGAGGGTGATGGGAAGTCGCATACGGGTGGTATAGAGTCAATCTGTGTGGAAGGCATAATGTCCAGCAATGTATGGTACGATGATAATAAAAAAAGTTAAGTAGGCCTGACACTTGAACGATTCTGCCTTTGAGCATTTGCAATGAAGGCATTAAATTAAAGTAACATTCATTTTAGCAGTCTCTGTGGATATTTTATTTAAATATGGTATTTACAGCCGTCCATAACGACGGTGATCAGCAAATACGGCTTTTAAATACCTACTTAGTCAACATCGCCACGCTATTAGGTACACCACTATACTATAATATTAAGATTAGATTATCATAAATAGGTAGGCAATTACCGGCGGCTCTCGCGGCATCTGCTAGTGCGCCAAGATAATGTGTGGCTTTCGCTCGCGCCAAGCTCCGCCCCAGAAGAGAATGGATGTCGGAGTCCTGCGAACATAAGTTATTTTAAAAAACCGGCCAAGTGTGAATCGAAGTCACATAATATGTAGGGGAACTCTAGATTTGATGCCAGGCGAAAATGTTCAAACTACGTTCACACTCGTAAAATTCCATTACTTTCGAAACCTCGATGTGTGACTCTGACTTACATTTGTCCTGTTTTTCATAGTATTGGGTAATAATAGGGCTCATTGACAAACCACCTTGTACGCGATAAAAACATGGGCGTCTTAGATCGTCGTCTTGCATGAGTGTATGTATTCTACAAAGACAATGATTATTTACCGCCGACTAATTCTTTCTTACTTTTCACTAAGTTTTGCCCACGTAAAATTCGTTTAAAAGGTTCCAGATCCGTTCCCGCGGAACAACATCGACTTTCTTGATAAATTATAGCTTATGCTATTCTGGACTAAAAGACTTTCTCAAAAATCCGTTCAGAAGTTTATGCGTGAAGGAGTAACAAACATCCAAACATCTCTACAAACTTTTGCATTTATAATATTAGTAGGATAGTATGAAAGTTCAGAAGTTGCTACTTTCATTAAGTAGAAAGTAGCTAACCTAGTTGTATAGAAACCTTTTATTGAGAAACAAAAAGTTGATCATCGGGACCTTTAGCAAGATTAATGTAAAAACTGGGATCATCAATCATAAAAAGCTGATCGATTAAGGGTTAAACGTGAATCGAGGAAAGACGTCACATGCTTTCGGGTCGTTTGGAATAAAAATAACTAAATATAAGTAGTTTAGTGTGAAAGTGGCTAAGAAATTCGTTTCGGTTTTCCGGTCAGTTGTGATAGTTTTTTAAATTTTTTTATTAGAATTTTTTTGTGAAGCGATAAATGTGAAAAAAATATGTAATTAAATGTGTCTAATTTGAAGCCAATAAGGTTGGAAAATCAATTAGTACATACATTAAAATGTCATTAGCATATACATAGTATACAATATTTATTAGTAGCGAGCTCTGAGCGTAATCTGAAAAACTGAAGGGCACTTTAGCCACCATTTCATGGATTAAGATTTTTAAATAAACATATCTAGTACTTCTCTATTTTAAAGACCATTACCTATTACCTTTCACACCTGGAAAATAGAAATACTCTATTCCGAAGCTGTCTTCGTCGAGTTGACAGGCTCACTGAATCTAATAACTTCGAGTGAAAAATGTTTCGAATTTAGTCATCATATTGCAACAACGAAAAAGATTCGCCATTCGCTATTCCCGGCGACTGTCGCACAGTGAAACGTCCAACTGACCTACTAACTTTTTGCAGTATGATTTATAAAGTTTAATTGGGAATTTTCTTCGTGCCACGGAAAATATTCTAGCGCCATCCGTATTTTGGCAAACTTTGTAATTATTAAAAAATAATGGACCTACCTGATACTAAAAAGGCGAATGGTTCCAGGTGGTGATGATTTTCTGAGGACAAAACTGATCACCAAAATAACCATAGCAAGTGCGAGTCGAAATCGCAGAAAAAGGGTTTCGTTATATTAACGCAAAAATTACATTATTTTGCCAGTGCAACAGATTTTTTAAAATATTTTTGTTCTTTTAAAACAAATATCAAATCGGTAGTTAAAAATTTATAAAATAAATTAAAAATGATATCAATTTACATTGTTTTATATTAATTCTCTAAAATCTCTAATACGTCAATCAATATAAAGAAAAGGGCAGTATGCAAGCATACAGCAACTATCAAGGTATCAAACTTATGTGCCACACAATGAAGCTATTCAAACGCATCATAAGTAGATCAGAGAGTTATTCCTTCAGACCGGGCTGCAGCACCATGGATTTAATCTTTGTCCTCAGGGTGCTCCAAGTCCCACTGCAGTTGGAAGCAATCTATGATTTCGCATTTCTCGACCTGCAGAGGGCTTTCGACAGTGACCCTCGGGAGATAATCTGGTGGGCGCTGAGATAAAAGTCAGCCCGAGGCGTATATTAAGATTATCCAGGACATGTTCACACTGAAGCCGTCGCTAAAACTAACATAGGCCACACCATTCCCTACCCGATGTTCACCACAGTTCAGTGAGCTTTAACTTGTTTTGCGTTGCATTCGATGTTCTATCAACGGAATTACTTCAAATCAAATCAAATCAAATCAAATTATTTTATTCCACACAAACACATAATTTCAAAAATCAACAAAAATGTACTTAATTCTATAAACTTATCACTAATCAAAATATATACATAAGTGTGGAAGAGCACAATCTCAGTATACGCTGAGGGCTGAAGTCCTGCAGCACTGTTTTTCAGATTGCCCCTGATCATCTTAGCCTTGTCCATATTTTGCGTAGGGCATAAGTGCAGTTAAACAAGCAAACAAAAACATGCAATGTGTGTAACCAAAAAACCAAAAAATGCTGTTATTATAAAAACGAGAAAAAAATATTACAATATTACAGGATTCCCTATCCATCATACTTAATTAGGTTTACTCTATTAACTAAGAGATTGTATAAATAAATAAATATGTATAGGTACCTACCTATTAGCTATTTAATAAAGGTTTATACTTTTATTTTATTTATCAAATTAAAGTGTTACTTTTTATTTAACTGAAGTACTTTCTTTTTGCCTAATTAATAAAGCTCTCTTTGTGTGAAGTTTAAAAATTTGTTGGGATACACCGTGTCTAAGGGGTGGTGGAATATTGTTCCAAATTTTATATGCGGAATATTTAAAGCAGCCTTTATAGCCCGCTGTCCTATGTACTGGAATAGACAAATTTTCATGATCACAGCTACGTAGACCTTTTCCGTTTTTATTAAAATTTATTTTATCATGCAAATAACTAGGCCGTTTAGTATTTATGACTTTACGTATGAAACAGGTTAAGTGAACAAGCCTTCTTGTTTCCATATTTAAAATGTCTTTTTGATCGAGGATTGGTGAAATATGCGCTCGCTTAGGTATGTCATAACAAAACCGAGCGCATGCGTTTTGGACCCGCTGAATAGCATGTTTCGTTTTACTGTAAAGTCTTGGACCGTACACTGAATCGCAATAATTAAATTGCGATAGAATTAAAGCTTCGACAAGGGTTTTTCTAACGTCTTCTGATAAATATTTTCTAATCCCATACAATAACTTTAGACGGTAAAATGCATTTCTAATTTTAATGTTTATATGCTCAATATATCTCATATCATCGTCTAACAATAAGCCTAAGTTTTTTGCACTGCATACTTTTTCTATATTTTCGTTCCCAATTCTGATAACCGGATTTGTATTTGAAATTATTTGGCGTTGTAATTTGCTACCCATGATCATATACTTTGTTTTTGTAGGGTTTAATAAAAGAGAGTTATTTTTGGCCCATTCGTTGATTATATGCAAATCTTCATTTAGCCGCTCTATGGCAATATCTGCCTCGTCTGGGTTGAAGACTTGGTAGAGTTGGGTATCATCTGCATATAGGTGACAGTTTGAATATTTTATTTTTTTTGGAAGGTCAGCTGTAAATAATATGAATAGGATGGGACTGAGAATGGAACCTTGAGGTGTTCCTTTATTAGTGGTTATTACTGAAGATGTTTGTATATGCTCTTTTTCAGTTTCTATTTCAACATACTGTTGTCGGTTTGTTAAAAAAGATCTGAACCATTCGCAACTTGAATTGGATATACCGTAATATCGTAATTTTTCAATTAATAGTTCCGGATCTATTCTATCAAATGCCCTGGAAAAATCAAGCAATACAACTACACTACCCAATCCTTTATCTGTAGCTTCGAGAATATCATCCGTTACATGTGCGAGGGCTGTTTCCGTGCTATAACCAGTACGAAATCCAGATTGGACTTTTGGTAGTATTTCTCTATCTTCTAAATATTTTGTCAATTGTATACATACCAACCGTTCCAATATTTTGGAAAGTACCGGCAATATGCTGATTGGTCTCAGGTCTTTATATTCATCTACTTTATTTCCCTTAGGTATCGGCTTTATTTTTGCAAGTTTCCAGATTTTAGGAAATTCTTTCGAAATAATGGAGTCATTTACAATATTGGTAATTATAGGAAGTGTAGTGGGGAGGGTCATTCGTATCATTTGTATGGATATGTTGTCATGCCCAGCGGCATTTGTTTTAATGGCATTTATAGCTTTTTCAATATCCGTTTCCGTGCAAGGTAATAGATCAAACGTGTCGTCATTGCATCGATTATGTTTAAAGTAGTCAATGGTGTTCTTGTCTGCGCTATCGGAGCCTACTTGACGCACCTTCTTGGCTTAGGTCTGAAATACGCTGATGATATCGCACCGGTGAGCAAGATTGGGCAGGATCTTGAGCCCTGGGTAAACACGTGGAAGGAAAAACTAGAAAACGGTGCGGTTTTAAGCTAGGTGTCGAACAATGCGACTAATGTTTTCGTGGTAAAATATCTAGAGTCTCCGTAGGCTGGAAAATAGGCATTAGCGTTATCCATTGTTATATTTATAACACTGAGATATCCAACCCGCCTGCCAACCGTGGAGATTATGGCAATAACCTCCCCTTTCATGGGAGAGGCCCTAAGTCCTGCAGTGGACTGTTAAACGCTGTGATATTGATAAGAAAGTAGGCATATCATACACATCAAACCCTTGAAGGGACGTCGATCATAGGTTACAAAACATTTGTATGAACCCTAATTAGGTATAGCTTTGATAAGAGTCAAACATTTTATTTCAACAAACACGGGCCTAATTCGACTAAGCCTTATTAGGAAGCATATTACCGAAGTACTTTTCAACTTGTTTTCCACCATAAGGAAATAAAGTGAAGTGTAAGCGTAAATTACTTCTACAAATGTAATACTCACTCAGTGTTATGGAACATATTATACTGAATATGGGTTGTGTTGTGTACGAGGAAAGCCTTTCAAGCCTGATTAATTTTCGTGAAATTAAATTTTACGCTTCCGGTAATAGCTCCATTATTAAATATTCGCTACACATTTACGTATGAGGATAATCAAATATTCGTTATACAGTGCCTATTTTTGAATACTTTTGTGTAATTAATTGGGGTTTATCGGTGGATTCTGTCAAGTCTGCGAAGGTGTACTATAGATAGGTACCAACGCCATGGACCCTAGATTGAACGGTTTTCAATTTTGATTTTCGGCATGAAAAATTCGATATTTTGATGCATGAGGCTGATTGCCTCTATTTTTGAACCGTACTCTTTCGGTGTTGCAAATGGTTTTAAATAAACATATTAAATTTTTCACGGAGAAAATCAAAATTGTAAACTGTTCGAATCAAGGCAAACGATTCAAAAATAGAGGCCGTTATCTCTTTCAGACTTGAATTGTGTAACGGTTGAAAGAATACGGCAGCAATTATCATTTGTTAAGACATATGAGGGCTCGAAACACACCGACGGCATTATTATTGAGGCAAACCCCTCTATTAAAGCCGAGAAAGGAATCCTATAGTGCACGTTATATTGATGATATAGATGTCGTTTGTCTTTGAAATCGTAAAACAATGAGCATAATACACTGCATCAGTCTTACTTAAATAATGTGACTATACAAAAATTCTCTAGGTTTATAGTATAGTAAAAATTCTCAAATGATAATTTTAGTACCTAATATGTTTCTTTTAAGTATAATTTGCAATCATTTAGTAGATATTCAATTACTTACATTCAAACATAACATCATACACAATGTGACGCTTATGTAACTCCCGATGAAAAAAGAGGGGTGTTATAAGTTTGATTGTGTAATTTTGGCTTTGTGTATGTCTGTGGCATTGTAGCTCCTAAACGGATAAATCGATTTGGATTCGGTTTTCTCTATTTGAAAGACAGTTTAATCGAGATAGATATTAGCTTTGTTTCATTAAAATCGGTTCTGTAGTGTAGAAAATATTTGAGTTTGAGTAAATTTGGTAGGGTGTTATCTAACTTTTTCTGTCGGTTACATAGACTTATTATATACTCGTAGTATGGTCGGTTTGGTTATTTCCTACAATACATGCAGGCTACAACACTTATCCCAGAAAGCAGTCTAAGCTGACTTTGTACATAGACACAAATATTATTGAGCTTTAGCGCTGATGTAATTGTTTGTTCACGTTAACTGTATATCATCCTGTTACACGAAATAACCATAAAACCACGGAGATACACTACTCATACCCCATTGGCAATTAACTTTACCGATTCAGCGGATATCACGCGTAGTTGCCGAGCCACGCAAACATTATCGACCCTAGGTTCCATCTAATTGTTTGTTTGCACTAACTCGATGGGTCTGAGGCGGTAGAAATTGGAAGATTGTTCCTTGGGAGATTGTTGGAAGTACTTGCGATGTGATTTTCTAAAGGCTCCGCTAGAAGTGCTTCGTAAAACTCATTCTCAAAGAGGTATTTCTTCGTGTCGTGCAAGCTCGCAGTGTGCATCGACCAGCTGAGACTAAACATTTCGTTTAAGAACGGTAAGGAGTATTGCAAACTGGTATAAAATGAAGTTTGGGAATATTACGGGAAAATTCACGTATATTATAATATTCGGAACGTAATGGCTAATGGGCACCCAATACCCGGAAACGACGTCGCGGTAGACCCAAAAAACGTTGGAGAGATAAGTTGTTGGAGTTTGACAGACACTGGCAAACCATAACCAACAATCGTGAAGTATGGAAAATAAGGAGGAGGCCTTTGCCCAATAAATAAATAAATGTCTAATGGCCCCGAAGTTTCTTGGCTAGTACAATAGTACAAGTTATGGTTTGTTAAATGACCACCTAACGATATCTTCGTTCATC
The DNA here is from genome assembly GCA_905147135.1 of Blastobasis lacticolella. Classification (NCBI taxonomy): domain Eukaryota; kingdom Metazoa; phylum Arthropoda; class Insecta; order Lepidoptera; family Blastobasidae; genus Blastobasis; species Blastobasis lacticolella. The sequence goes on from LR990048.1 coordinate 11,051,113, forward strand.
AATCGAGGTTTACTTCATTCAATAAATCTAATTAAATAGTGGCAATAGACCTTGCACAAACTAATGCATAGATACCTGTGGTATAAAAGGTCACATTACATACAGCACAACCAAATATTTCCAATTGAGTAGAATATAGGGTCCTTTAACCCTTAAATTGGCAGTCATTAATCGCGACATGTTTCAGGTTTTTTTTTTAATAAGGAGTCTTATTAGGGTTCAGTTAATAATAAAAAAATGAAATTAATAAAAAATAAATGTATTTTCGTAACTTTTTCAGGTGTCACATATAAGTGACATCGCCAATTGTTCTACAAAGTTTGTACCCATTGAACATGTCACATAAAACGTACATTGCCAGTTCAGTATTTAAATCAATAAAATAAAAAATAATGTAACAATATTAGTAATAACAATTTAGATCGAACTCCATAACCTTATAACTAGTACTGAGATCAAATTGCAATTTAGGAACCATTGGACATACATATAATACCCTTAACTATGAAATTAAAAGTTCAAATTAGCAACAAAAGTTATGCATAGTAAAAAATAATAACAAAACTAAACTAACCAGTTTTGGTTTAAAAAAATTATTCTCTGAAATTAAACAAAAAAAAAAAAGCTAAATAAATTTACTTATTTTTGTGAAATAAAAGAAAACAATTTTTTTTCGGTGTGAAGCAAAGTCTCTGTTTACATTTGGAACAGATAACTGTAGTCTTTCCATTCTTACACAATCGGCAACGACCCTGCGAAGTGTAAATAGCAAAATGATCATAGCAGTCAAGTCGTGCTTCGTCCACAGGACGAGGAAGGAAAGGCTTCGTGATTTTATCAGATCCAGGATCCAAAGCCTCTCTTGGAATTTGTGATTTGGTATCGGTTTTGATAAGTGCAAGAGCAGTCTGTATGCGAAATTTTTTTAGGGGCAGTTTATTCTCGTTAGTAAGTTGTTTGCAATCTCTACGATGTAATAACCAGCTGTTATTTAGTGCAATATCTAGCATTTGGGCAAATATTGACATATACCAGCGCCTAGTCTTCATACGTATTCTATATAGCGCAGTCAACATGTCAGCTATGTCCACTCCACCCATGTGGGTATTATATACTTTTATTACATTTGGACATGCCACTGAAACTCTCTTTTTCTCTTTTTTATCATATCTTTCAATTGTAGTGACTGGATCTTGGGCACAGAAGGAGCTTGCAATGTGAATGCATTGATTATCTACCCACTTCGTAACTGCCAATCTTTTGGCATTATCGCACACAACTTCGTGAGTTCCCCGACCTTTCTTCTTCATATTTTTGTCACTGCTTAGCTGGCAATTCCGCAGTCTGTCTTTTCTAATCGTACCTAAGGATAATATCCCCCGCTCGTGACGTAAGTAATAAAGCAATTCCAAAGACGTAAACCAGTTATCAAATTAAACTGTACACAGAGCTTGATTAGATATAGTGTTACATAATCTAACAACAGTCTTACCACCAACGCCAAGATAATCTTCCTCCCAGTCGGTAAATTTAACATTATGAAATGTATTTGCCCCATCATAAGCAAAAAAGTCATATACCATCCCAGAAGTTCCGGCTCGAACTTGAAATTTAAAGCCCCATTTGTGTGGTTTCTTTGGATTGTACTGTCTTCGGTTTCCTGCTTTTTTGCCCTTATAGGGTATTATCATTTCGTCAATCGCGAATGATCCCTCTTCTTCTAATTTGAGACATTGCTGACGTACATGCTCCATTACAGCAGAAACTTTATGATAGCTGTCGTTTTTGTCTATATTTGTATTATCACAAAAATGTAAATAGCGTTTGATACATCTATAACGTTTTATCCCCATAGTAGATGCAATCGGTTCAAACCTGAGATCATTGCTCCAGTAATCTTCAATTGCTGGCATTTTCACAATTCCCATAATTATCTCGATACCTAACACAATTTCTATTTCTTTCCTAGTTACGCCTATAGATTTACCTTGTTGTTGTACCGAATACAAGTTTGTCATATCTACAATAAAGTCCAAAAGATCATTGCTGAAAATTTTTTTGAAATACTGATGCGGAGACTCTAATTCAATCCGTTCTGCAAAGTTAACGCTTATGTCTACTTCTACGGTTCCTGTATATTTGGTTTTTTTAAATGAAAATTCCAACCGCTTCATTTTACGTTTTCTTGAAACAGGTTCTGTGGGTGGAGGAGGCATTGGAGAAGACTTAGTGTTAATGACTTGTCTAGTATGACGAGTTACCATACTTGGTGTCAATGGCGAACCTATAGAACTTGTTGATGGTGTTTCAGGTACAACGCAAGGAGGTAGATTTGAAGGTCTAATTACTTCTGAAGACGATACTGACCGTAATGATTCTTGATCTATACCTGCTTGAGATGGTTCTTGCACTGGGTCATCACAGTCGCTTAAATCTTCCAATAAATCATACATTGAAGGCCAATCACCACTTCTTACGGGCGAAGAACCATTAGAGTAGTTCCTGAAGTAATCGCGTGCTAATATTGTTCTTTCGTCATCGTTTTCTGATTCTAACTCTGAATCTTCAGAATCTGAAGGAGGCACCATAGCGATAATTTTCCTTGATCTCCAAAATTGCTTCGCCATGTTGCTAAAATCAGTAAAGGCAATGTCCGTTAGAAGTGACAAACAAACTTCTTCTCCTTCTACGGCAACTATGAGCACTGTCCGCTACATATGACACAGTTAAGAAACACTACTTACGACACCTAATGGACCATGTCCGTTTCAAATGACATTCACATTTATTCGAATTTTATGAAAAAGTTACTAATATTTTAGATATAAAAACAGCACTTAGTTATCACTCAATTGTTATTTTAACTAAATTAAGCATAGTAATAGTATAGGATATATAAATACTTACTTAGGAACAATATTTTTGTCGAGTGTAATTATGGGCCGACCGTTGCAATATTCAAACTAACGATAAAGACGAAATATGTCAAGCGAGCGACCGAAGTAAGTGCGTGAGTGTGAAAAGGATAGCCTGCTAAACGCGTCTCGCCACGTGTGAAGCTCAGCCGTCAGTTCAAATTGTACGTGTGTGCGTTTATATTAGACGTCACATACAACGGACAGAAACAATTTAAGGGTTAAGACGTAGACAGTGATACCTCTGGTATTACAGACATCCATAGACAGTGGTAACTGTTTGCCAACAGGCGGGTGTGCGGTACACCAAATTTATGGCATTAAAAAAAATCCAAAGTCAAACTTGACTTATTAACTTATTTCTCAGGTGCTAGCAATTCGAACTGTTTGTTCTGCGGCGGAGATACTCACGTTCCATCGTAGCGCCTCGTTGTAAGCTACTATTGACTTCTCGAATTGCTCTAAGCGCTGCAAGTAATTCCTGGAAGAATAAATTCCTTTTGTTATATAATTTTTATATATTAAAGGCAGATATCTGAGTCACCGCATTATCTGACGGATATTAGCTACGGATGTTAACATGGTAGCCCAGCTAGGACCTTTACAGACCAGAAAATGGACAAGAGCATAGTCTGTTCTTTGTTACATATTTGTTATATTAAAGACATCAAAAGAGTTAACGGGTCGCCCGATGACCTGATAGCTATTAGCTACCGATGTTAACATGGTAGCCCAGCTAGGACCTTTACAGACCAGAAAATGGACAACAGCATAGTCTGTTACGTGATTATAAAATGCTCTACTAACGAGGATTCTAAAACTGAATAAGATGACACAGGCGGATATCACAAACTTGAATATTCTAATATGTATTTCAAATCAGTGGCTGTATATAGGCTCCTAAAATGCCAGGAAGATGCCAATGACTCATGAATACACACTAACTCTATGGCTGGTATTGAGATACTCCAGTTTGACTAAGCATCTACTCCTGTATCCTCAGAAAGTACCTATCTACGTAGTCAAATTTTATTATAAATAGAAACAGGTGCAGTAACAACAAATTCCCATATCACCCCTTTAATCTCATTATCTCCCGTGGAGTCGGAACACCTCGCAAAATTCGTCGCTTTGTTTCATCCCCTACTTATCTAGCGCCGTAAACTTACCCCCTCTCCCTGTATACGGTCACAACATTATAAATGGGCCTCTCTTCTAATTGATACTTTGGCGGCATAATGTCAGCACATTATTTTATTTACACGTTAGTTTAAACCACGCTTTTGACACTGTCGTCAAAAATAAGCTGAAGTCTTAAAACGAAATCTAGGTGGCTTCGATTTATATGCGTTTTGAAGATTCAACTTTAGTGAACTCACTTTACGTGGCTGTTGAGTCGAGACAAAGAACGGCAGGATTCAACAAAAATCCTTTTAGCTCTCCTACAAACTTTATAAGCTCTCAGCGCTGGATAAGAGCTGCCATAGTAATATTCAGTTTTATGAAAATAGCTATTTTTAAATGCCTACGTAGCAACTTAAATAGAATAATAAATATTAAATGGGCGTCTTTGCTTCGTAAGCTTGCGCTGTTTTGAAAGGATCAACGAGCTTCCCTGTTCCAAGAAAAATGTCTTAAGATGTTCAATAGTTTAGTTATTGGGTGTTTTAGATAATATAAATTATTAGAATCACCAATATGTACTCTACATATGCGTGATTCGAATAATTTAAGCATGATTCGAACTAAAACTATTATGATATGAAAGATATTAGTAACGTCTAAATGGAGATTTGGGAAACCTTTATGCAAGGTACTAAAATAGCTTGGTAGGCCTATCTAGAAATAAATAGCCTACAATATATACCTGTAATATTATAAAGCGGAAACATTTGTTTGTCATGGATTAACTCAAAAACCGATTTAAGAAAAACTTTTTTTAATAGAAAGCTAGGTTTTTTTAATTAGAGATCTCTTGTATAAATTGAATAATATAGCTCAATGCTAACGAATGCAGATATTTAACTATTTATTTTTTGTTGTATTTGTAATTATCAGGGCTAGGTATGCAAGAAAAAAAAGGTAGGTAGGGGTTGTGTTAGTGTAGGGTAGGTGTAGGGTAAGTGTAGGGTAGGTATAGGGGTATAGATGTAGGGTAGAGTAGGGTAGAGTAGGGTAGCGGTAGGACGCCATGTGAACGAAGTCGCACCGGGCCTACTAGTAGCTTATAATTAGTTTACAAGCTATCTAAGTCGTAAAAAGGTAACCAAAAGACCAGGACCAGATAATATCACCAGGGTAAACAACATATTAACAAGTGGGACAAAGCCAACATTAATAACAAAGGTCAAATAAAACCCTCGACGTACATTCAAAAAAGTAAGTGACTAGGTAGAGAGTGGCGAATAGTAAACTTGTTCAATACCTAGAGATGGTAAGGATCAGCAATCACTTCAGTATCTCCATATATTCCATTACGAGCTAGTCTAGTGGTATTAATAGTGAGGCACGGTCTGTAAACTTTACCACTGGCTTAACGTTCTTGAGTAGCGTGGCGTACCTTCATAACATTTGATACGCGGAAGTTTCCCCACGAACTGAAGCTACGAAGACAGTTTTGAATAGTCCGCCGTTCTAATTATGTTAACATCCTATCTCGGGATTTAAGCAGAGATCACTTTTTAAGCTAAGTAGCGCTAATTAAGGTGAAATACATAAACCCGCTTCCCAGATGGATCTCTACAGCGGCGCGCTGGTTAAGCAGATTAAACCTTTAAGTTTATTAGCAAGGTTCAAACGAGAAAGGTAGATACCTACTTAGATTAAGATACGTAATGCTACATGACACGCTGATATAAAGCATTTAATCATCATGGAATCAGATATATGACATTCTCATTATTATTCTACACAAAATTATAACCTCTCTACGCATAACGACCAATAATAAACACTCTAGTTTAATGACCACATACATACATAACATATACATGAACTTTACGCCTGTGTCCCACAGGTGGGGAAGGCAGAGACTATGGACCGCCAGTTTGCTCTGTTCTGACACAACTCCCACGCCTCGCATATTACCACAACTCTTTTCATAGATCTCCTTTTATTCTTGCCACTTCGGACCCCAGCTTTTTTGAGAATATTACTGATTTGATCAGTGAATGTTTTTCTGGGTCGTCCTCTTAAGGGCTGGTTTTCCAAATTCGCTATATACCTCTTAATCGTCCAATCCAACTCGTTTTTAATGACCAAAAACTATTATATATTGAGTTGACCTGTTAATCATCACTTATCATCTTGGCGTTCATGTCCCAGTTGTGCTTTCGCGCACGATTTGGCAGATCAGATAATTACAGTGGAGCGACTGCCATCTGGCCTCCGTGACCCTGCAACCAAGGGAACCTGACCAGACTGGATTAAGGTTACACATTCAGTCGCCTGAATGTGCAGTTTTCATCACCATGTTTTCCTTCACCTTATGGTGACACGCTACATTGCTCTTATGAGCATCGGTTAGCATTCAACTAATTAACATAACACAGAAAAGAGTGATTTTTACAGAACCGTACTGAGTCGGATGCCTTTCGGCCACCGATGCTCTTATACGTAATGCAACATAAAACAGGGAATATACTTAAGCGTGTCTAGATAATACTCGTAAATCAAAACGAAATTTGCAATATTTTAATTAAACTCGAAAGGGAAAAACAGTCGGCGCTCGCCAAAGTTTCCTTGTTTGAAGAAAAGAATTAAGTAGTAAAATTCTGAGGGAAAGTACATGGGAAAGGGTGGTCTGGGCCCAAGATGACGGTCCCTGATTAGATGCTTTCGTCCTTCGGCCGTTATTCCGCAATAAAGGCGGCATAATGAGCCGGGGGTGCGAAACAGACCACATGCTGAGAGCTAGGGGTATGCCTCTTGGTTTTACAACGTTCGCCCTTCGTTCGACACAGATACAGTGCTTATCTGTTCAGTAGACGGCGGCGCTAGTGCGACTAGCGAAATGACATTTATTAAATGGCGTCTATAGTTCTGATTTTATCTGCTGAAGTCATAAGTCGGTGCTATACCTTTGACGTTCACCATTAAAGTAACGAATAAATAAATAAAACTTACCTGACCCAATGACAGCGTCGATTTAGTATTGCCGCCAAATGTCATTTGAAATGGTGTTTAGAGTTCCAGTTTTGAAGGCCCAAATTTTCTCCAAAAGTGTACCTGCAAATCATTGTGTTTTGTCAAAGTCGTTGTTTATTTATTTACCAATTTATTGTGTACGATAACGCGTATACAATATTGTCATTACGAAAAACAACACAACAGGTACAGCTTATTTCATAAGAAATATTTTACAGCAGTCCTACGGAAGAGAAGGGCAAAATCAGAGTCAGGCGGCGTGCACCATAAAAATACTAAGTACCTACCTGAACTACCTAATACTAAAAAAATACTACTAATAGGTACTTACTACAAATGTAAATTTATTTTTTCTATTAGTTGGCCAATGCGTTCGGTATTTAATTATGTTATTGTAGAAACGTGAAAACTGTTATATAGTTTCTATTTATAGGTAATAATGGAAAAACTATGTACCTACTACAACAAATTCGCCATACCATTTACAATACACCACATTATTTTTTGAAGAAACACAAATTTCAGAGTTCGCGATCACGCTACGAATGTGAGGTTGCAGCAATTGCTTGCGAGTGAGCGAAATCCGGAGGCTGGTTTCAATTCGGTTAGATTAGATTTGTGTTTTGACAAAGCAACGAGAAGTTGATCAACTCTGCTCAGTGACGAATTACGTTAGAATGTAACTCAATTTTTCATCAGTTTATAATCTAACGTCTTTGCAACTAGGCCTTTCCTAACTGGCGCTGTTTACAAAATGCCTAGTTGTGTGTAGAATGCCGGAAACCGTCATCGTCCAGATGCTAGAAAGACCACTATCCAATTAAGGACAAATGTCAGATAGTCCAATTACTGACACGATATTACCCAATTAATAGGAAGAAGCACACATTAGGTATTTCTTTCGGCACGTAGCTAAGGAAATAATTGATGACAATAAAACACATTCGGTTTCGCCCGAACCGCCGGTCGCCCCTAGCGCACACTTATTCACGTTTTCCCTATCCTACCTGTGTCTTCCGAGTCCTCAGTGAAAATGAATCCTTAAGCAGTCGCACAATACTCCACATTCCCGTGAAGCCATTTGAGCTCGTATTGAATTTTGTATTACATTAGATCACTGCGGTTGCCGGGGCTTCGTTAGATTCCCATTTTCGCCGCCTACGTGATGAGTTTTTCCTTGTTAGAATAGCTTTTGTGCAGAAAATGTTATTCCACTTTTCATGTTCGCCACTTAATTAACGCGGGAGTGCTGTCTTTTCACAGACAGGTGGGGAAGCCATTAAAATGTCAATATGAAATTAATTTCCTCTCAAAATCGTCTGTGGTCACAGGTACCTAATAGTTGCACTTTGATTACCTGATAATAGTAAATTAATTTGACATGCCTGTGTTTGAAATTAATTTCCAAACACTCGTTTGTTGCATTTCCACTTAAAAAATTGAATTATAATTTGTTTATAAATTTCCATTGCATGGTTTCTTTCGATCCCCAGGTAGCCTTCTTACGTAACTCTTTTAGATGGATTGATCGATGTACAACACAAACGCAATTCTACCTATTCGCGATTCTACACAATATGGATTCCGCACAACTGACATTCAACACATTATTTATTCCACACAGTCTTCAATTATACACAAACGCGTTTCTTCCTGTTCGCGATTCTACACAATATTAATTCCACACAACTGCCCGGGGTCTGCATTGACCATGATCCAGGATTGGCAGATCAAGTCATTACAGTAGAGCAACTGCCATTTGACCTGCTACCACGGGAACCTGAACATTTTGGATCATGGTTACCTTCACATTCGGTCACCTGAATGAGCAAGTTTCATCATGATGTTTGTCTTCACCCTAAAGGTGCGTACGAATTAGAGCGGCTCAGCCCAAAGCATGCGCACCTCGCGCGGCGAGGCTGCTTAGTTGCTCATTTGTTTGTTCGTTGAGGCAACGTGCTCGCAGCAAGCCACAAATGCGCCGCACAAATAAAATGCTGATGCTGCTTTTATCATAATTGATGGGATTGTTACAATAATTTTAGTTTTTTCGATCCCATAACGCTTTTTTCTGCTCACCATGTTATTTAGTGTATAAGTTTTCCATATAATTTATTTATTTATTTTATTAATTTTATTTTAGTATTTTATTTAATTTTATTTTATTTATTTATTTTATTTCATTTATTTTATTTAATTTTATTTTATTTATATAGGTAATTTATTTTATTTTATTTGTATTATTTATTTTATTTTATGTATTTATTAGGAACACCAACAGTTTAATTAACATGAAAATATTAAAGTTGTCAAGTGTCAATAAACAATACGCGCGCATTTGTAGTCACGTCCAACCTCGCGAGGCAAGCACGCCGAGCCACCTTTGAGCATGGACAGAAAATCGCCAATCGGCGGCTCGCGGCGCACACTCTGCGCGTGAGCCACGTACGAATTTGAGCAAATGAGCAAAATAATTCGTACGCACCTTAAGAGCATCGGTTAGTATTCAACTAATGAACATAACTCAGAAAAGAGTCATTGGTACATGGCGGCAGTGGGATTCAAACCCGGTCCCTCTCGCTTACGAGACGGATACTATAACCACTAGGCCACCCATGTTTTTAAGTGCAGGTGGCCCGTTACTGTATTGTTAATTTACACTGACAGACCAAACTGGAACGCGTTGCTCATAGAAGTCTCATAATAACTCTGATCCAACAAACGGTCAACGCTGAGGGCCCTGGACTGCCATTCACCCATTCGTCAACGCTGGGCACCCTAAATATGGTTGTATTGTAACGTAACCTAAGCGTAGAACTAGACCAGAGCGTAAGTTTAGTGGACCAAGTAAATGTTGACCAAGGTCAACTCTGGTCAACAAACCTGATCAACGCTGGGCACCCTGAGACTGGTTGTTTACCCAAGAACTAGACCAGGACCTAGTAAAGGTTGACCAAGGTCAACCTTAGTCAACCAACAAAGCATTAGACCAGGTTTGTTAAAAAGGGTTGACCTTGGTCAACCTTGACTGGTTCCACTAAACTTAGGTTCAGATCTATGTCATCCAGTGCCAGGTCCCCAGCGTTGACGAATAGATATGTGGAATAGCGAATTTGTTGAATGGTTGCAGTTGTGTGGAATTAATATTGTGTAGAATCGCGAACAGGAAGAAACGCGTTTGTGTATAATTGATGACTGTGTGGAATAAATAATGTGTTGAATGTCAGTTGTGCGGAATCCATATTGTGTAGAATCGCGAATAGGTAGAATTGCGTTTGTGTTGTACCTCGATCAATCCTTTTAGATGTATAAAAGAAATTTTATCGTTTACTCGTTTCTAATTGATGATATTTAAATGTTTTAACAGATAACACAATTTGTGTTCTATGTTTCTAACACAGCGGTCTCCATCCGCTTTCCAAACTTGGATATTATGGCAATGCACTTCAGTAATGTGGAGGAGACTGAAGTCCAGCAGCGGACTGTCATGGTTCTTGATAATGACACTCTTTGTGTTCTGCTAGGGAGCATCTTTGAACACGGGTCTTCAAATAGGTTATTACCATTACCAACACAGAAATAAATTTAAATGTAGATAATAAAAATCAAACTTACGTTGCTTTGCTTTGATGTTCAGTGATGAGCAAGGAATTATCCGCCGTCTCACCTTGTGATAATAATATATATAATAATGGTGTACCTACCACGATTTTCATCTAGAATCGCTATAATAGTTGCATAACCGTCTGATTCTATATTTGCTGTCTTTATGTTGCACACTAATTGTATTGGCAGACATACAGGCATGCGGGCCACCTGATAGAATGTGGTCACCGCCGCCTATGGACATCAGCAACACCAGAGTAGTCACCAATGCGTTGCCCGCCTCTGAAGAAACCTCTAAGAATACCTCTTGAACGATCCCATGTCATAGTCCAAAGGAAAAACTGTGGCTCATTACACATCCGAATCGTACGAGCGAGAAACGTTCTTTCAAACCTTTGCGTGGTGACCAACAGAGGATCTACGTAGTGAGGATGAGTACCCAGCCAACGGCGGGTGGTGCGGTGGCGGAATTGTGCTGTGGGCACCAGATCGAATAGTTCCTCGGAACACTCCCCTTTGTACAGCCGATAGAACACACACAGGGAGCCAAAGTCCTTTCGGTTAGCCAGTGGTTCTAACATAGTTTCGAGTTCGTCAAAGAGAGTCACGGAAGTTATCAATTAGCGACGAAGTCAAAACTGCATGAGTACCTATCCTAACTAACGAGAAAACTTAATTTAAAACACCCGTTTTTCGTTGGGGAAAATCTCGACTGCTTTTTGCCTTTAGGTCGACTGCTATACCGTTAAAACCAGACTGTAAAAAGTCTCAATAATGCACAAAGTAGACTGCGTTCTTACTTCGTAACTACATGTATAGGTAGGTAATGGCTAAAGGCTGAGAAGCCTTACGATAGAAGCTTCCGTCTGGACTTTGGAGGTTTCGATTCACCATTGTTATTACATAAGTAATAGAACTTGTTAGCTTGCTATGTTACAACTTGTAAAGTATTACTTGTGCCTACGTTTGTTTATTGCAAGAGAAAGGGTATAACTACCCTAAGAGCCCATACGGACGTACACAATTTCGGCACGGTTTGTCCCAAATATTTATGCAATTTTGGTTTCTATAGTAAGCTTATTTTATTATCTGTCAGAAATCGCGTACAGCCCCATAAACTGATCAGACCCCCCCGGTGACGGGTGCTTTTGGCTCTAAAATACACTTCAAAATAAAGTGTCGCCATTTTTCTTCAGAACCAGTTTTCGTAACCAGGTCAGATAGGTATGTTTATGGCACTGTAGCGCCCGCATATTCACTGCATAGAAACAGCACGTTTTGTGTCCGGTGGCTACGCGGTGACTATGCGGGCACGATGCGTACGCGTTTTCTGTCCAGCGGTAAAATATAAACGAGCCCTACAAATCGTAAAAAAAAAATTGTATTCCTAAATTATAGGGAATTTGGACCTAAAGGACAGCAAATTCAACTGTGTCCTGTGCTTAAAGATCTTTCAACAAAATTCAGAGAAGCTCCGAAGACTATCCCTCAACAGTCGTGATCATAGATTTACGATGATGATCATTAGGTACGCATGAATTATATAACTTATCGATTGTGGTTAGTGCGGCACGGTAGGAAATACTAACAAACAGCCTTGTAAATTATTGCACAACATAACGAAGCGCATCCGAAACAATCCTGCCAACGTGAAACAACTTCATCTAAGTTATTTGGAGCCAAACTAAGTGAATTCTCTTGTTGTTAGTGAGTGGCATTAGTGCTGTGATTTGATAGTGTCTCAAATATAATAAAATTAAATATTGCATGAAATAAAATTTAATAATCATTTCTGTATTCGATGGTTGATTACTTTTGGGCTGTTCCTAGACAGTCATGCTCCATTATCGGACGCATCGTTACATACCAACAAGTGAAATGGCATTCAATGGCCGCTACATTAATTATAAAAAAGAAACATTTATGGAACTGAACAGTATCAAACAGTCCCAGACAGCCTACCAGAAAGTGATATCTACTATCTATTACCTAGTATATTACATACTTATTACCCGTAACATCGACAATTTTATTCTTAAAAGCTGCCCAGGAAGGTCTGTCAAGAGTGTCAAGAGGGAAGCACCTGCTGCTGTTACTTCATGTTGCTAGTGTAAGAAATAAGTTCTAAAAAATTCCGCAATATGGCGGCACCTTATATATTCCTAGTCAGATTTACCTACTAATATCTACAATACCTACTCACATATAACCGTAAAGGTTTCTAATTACCACATTTTTTTAACAATCACACAGACACACACAACAGATGGGATAAAAAATTTAACCCATTCACACTTAACCCCCAAAAAACTCGACGACTCTGCTAGAAGTCCCGCAAGTCGGAACAAACTAGCCATCCCAATCCGCTCATGCGAGAGGCAGCAGCCTACTCTCCCCGCCCGGTCTCCGGCCACGTGGTACGGAGACCAAGACACGTCCTCACGGATCCCCCCGACGAACTGTCGAGCGCCGAGAGGACGACTCGACAGCCGTTTCAGCGGCCCCCGTAGGCCCCCAATCCCAATCCACAGCTGTGGGACCCCCTTCTGGGGTCTCGCTATAAATTCTCCAGGGTATGCTCCGTAAGGAGTGACGTTGAGCGCACCCCGTCCCTACGGGGTGTAGCATCCGATGAAACCTGAAAGGCCTTTATGGCTACAGGTGCTCCCAGGGGGTGTTTAGCACGTATGCGTGCGTTTGCGTACAAACTAGCACAGGGTACCGATTCTGGTGTGCAATGCAGTTGTTAATGTGTTGCAATGTATCTGTTACTGTGATGTTACTATTTTTACGTTGAGGTATCGTCAGTCAGTCCCATCATCATCCCAGTTAAATCATTGTTCCACCTTTGACACGTTTTCGTTGACAGAATTGAAGGCAGTTTAACAACTAAGTAAGATGCAACTTAGAAATTTATTTATTTATTGGAGTACCAACAACCATATAAAACCATATTGCAACTAAAGTACCAGAAAACGAATTGTGGAAAAGTTCGAACTCATGAAGGTTGCAACTCAACATCTGTCATTTGAATAACAATCACATGAAAGTTGAAACTCAACATCTGTCATTTGAATAACAATCACACGTTTGACATTCGATGTAATTGTTATGTTACTGCAACTGAGACGATTTCCGTACGAGAATCGAAGCCCAGGAGTCTTAAAAGCAGAGCTATCGTGTAGCAAGCGAGCAACGCCACAGATACACAGTCAAAAACATGTATACGCCGCAATATCACAAGCTTCAATAATATTAATATATACTTACCCTTACCTGTTCAAACTCTAAACAAACGAAACCAGCGATTTCCCTACATAACGAACTTCCATTAGAAACGCAGTCTGATTGAATGGATAAACAAACACTAATTCTCATGAATACGGCTGATGCGGATGAAGTATGCACCGCCCGCAGAGAGCATTGGATGGCTTCGCAAATTTGCGCTCGCCGCAACCTCTAAGCATGATAAAACGCAAACTTGGATACGGGCCTCCAGACTCTGCAAATAGGTATCTAGCCGCCGCAAATGTTTCAGTGTTTCAGGCGAATATGCGAAAGGAAGGAATACTAACTAATTGGTACTGTTAGTTGGTACTCGTATTTAATTAGGTTTCTTTTATACAAAAACGATAAATGTTTAAAAATGAAATCGCTGGTACACTCGTTATCGTCCCAAATATAGTGTCATCATTGTTAGTTTCTTGAAAATAAAATATTTGGGCAATAATAATATGTAGTGTCCTTATGTGTATATTGAACTTAGCCCAGATTACCCTTATGATAGAATATATAGAGTAAGGGAATAAAATAGTAGATTCTCCAACAAATCTCATTGTCCTTTCAATTTCTGTTTTATTTTGTTTCACAAACTTCTCTTACTTTGTTATTCTCTATTAGATCCATAGAGCCAAGATCCAATCTGGTCAGGCTCCCCTGGTGGCAGGGTCACGGAGGTCAGATGGCAGTCGCTCCACTGTAATTACCTGATCTGTCAAATCCTGGATCATGGTCAAGGCGGACCCTAGGCCCTCGTGTGCGAGAGCACAGCCGGGACATTAAGGCCAAGTTTATGAGACCCATAGAGCTTCTCTATTTTATAGGTAATTATTTTAATGCAAGGCAACAATGTAAAATTATACGACATTCGATCCTTGCAGCTACTACTTTGGATACTAATATTTACTACACAAGACAGGATAAGCCTGCATTGTACCATAGGAGTTCGAATAATTTTGGCCTTATGTGTGATGAGTATAAGACGGAATCAGAATTGCAGGCGATAGGTATTGTAGGGTGTGTGTTCTGTTCCGGCAGACATTATCGCAGGTAGGATTGTATATTACGCTCATGATACCGAAGGGTAAATGGTGTAGATGGGCTTATTAGGGAGATTATGAGGCTAAGGTTAGGTTTAGGAGGCAGGAGATGGTGCAGGATAGGAAGAAGTGGCGATCTCTGGTGTCGGAGGACAAAATTCACTTTGGGTCACTAAACCAGCGCAGTAAGTAAGGTTAGGGCTAGCGTCTATGTTAGTTTTATTGTGAGGTGTATACTTTATTAGAACTCAGGAGATAATTCCGACAGCTGTTTTTAAAGTGTTGAGGAATATTTAACGTGTCCTTTCCAACGATAGATGGATCTCATGTTTTGTGGTTGCTGTCTCTCTCTGTAATCTTTAATTTTTAATTTAATTTATTGTTATTGCATGGAAAATGTTATTTTTATTGTTCTTAAATTTAAATTGTTCTCTCAGTTTGCATACAAAGAGTAATTGGTTAAACGTGTGTCACGAAATTTTAACATGTACCCAATAACTGTCTACCACATTTAATTCACGAAAAATTTGGGATTTAAAAAAATATTTTTTATTCGAAAATCGTATACCATTTTGCCCATTGTTCTTATCCATTGTTTCGATTCTCATTCTTGCAAAAAGGAAAATCTCTTCACTATTTTCCCTAGCACATATATTGTTTAGGTCTTATTGTTAATACCACGAAAGCTCTGGTAGAAAGGGCAGGTCAGGGGTACCCTCAACCGACGTAAATGTATGAGAAAATGTATGAATGTGACACTCGATGGTCTCTGCCTACACCAATAGGATACGGGCGTGAGTGTATATGTATGTATGCTCTGCTAAGGAATGTTTGTATCTCACTGCGGCTATGATAAAAAAGATGATGAATTCTTAGTATTTTATTTCGTTACTGAAATATTAATTTGTTGCCTACTTCAATAGGATACGGGCTTACGTGTGTATATGTATGCTTTGCTGGGGGAGGCTTGTATCTTACTGCGGCTACGACCAAAGAGATGATGAATTCCTAGTATTTTATTCCGTTACTGAAATATTAATTTGTAACGAGTCGCTTTGCAAACCGCACGCAAAGTAGAGAGACTCGGAATGAAGTAAATAATAAAAAACCACGAGTACTTCTCTTTGGTAGTGTGTGTTACGTCAAAGCAATTGCTGCAAAAGCCAGTCCTTGATAATAATAATAATCTCTTCTACATCGCCATCCGTAATATCTAATATATTATCTAATATTGATTAGATTGGTAAACTATGCGCTAAGTTCTTTGGCTCTGAGCCCGTTCTTAGTACCAGATGCTAAATATAATAATCAACAAACAGCGCCATCTAGCCCCAAAGTGTTATGAGTGTTAGATAACTGTTGAACAACTTATATACAAGACTTAGATAAAAGGACTTTTTCCATAAAATAATTACTGATCAGTAACATTTTCACGTATCGCAAATTATTTCTACAGGAGATAAAGGCAAAAAGATACGGTTGTGTTCCATCGGGCGCAGATGTGGCTTTCATAATGTAATCTAAGTTTAGCAATAAGCAATTACCTATATTCGTATAAATTTTTTTGTTGTCTGGTTGTGATGGTTTTAGTTTCGTTACAAAATTTAGTTTTGTTATTGTGGTATTGTTTAGTTTGTTTCTTTGTGTATAGTCATTATCATCATCTTAGCGTTAAATCCCGGTTTCGCCCCCGCGCTACACGCGGGTGTTTGGGGTCCGTCGTGTAGAGTGTATCTACTAATTTATATGAGATACCCTAAAGTAAGCTCTGTGGCCGAGTGGACTCGTAAGCGAGAGCTAGCGGGTTTCAATCCCACTACGGCCATGTACCAATGATTATTTTCTGAGTTATGTGCACTAGTTGAATACTAAATAATGCTCATACGGTGAGGGAAAATATTGTGATGAAACGTGCACTCTCAGGCGACTGAATGTGTAACTATGATCCAATCTGGTCAGGTTCTTCTCATAGCAGGGTCACGGAGGTCAGATGGCAGTCGCTTCACTGTTATTACCTGATCTCCCTAATCCTGGATCATGGTCAAGGCCCTTGACTATGATCCAGGATTTGGCACAAGGCACCCTCCCGGACCCTCGTGCGCGAAAACACAACCGGGACATTAACGCCATAATTTATAAGAATTGTATAGTAGGTACCTAACTTTAGTAACACTTCAATATGTAAACGACCGCTTCACAGGAGCCGGAATAAAAGTCCTCAATACCACGTAGAGCAATTTGCAAGACAGTTGCGAATTGCACGGCGATAAAACGCAACGCGCCGGCCGCGTGACCGGGCCGGGAAACAAAGTGCGGCCCGGGTTTTAGGGCTCCTATTTTTCACCTGTAATGCTCCCGGTGACGTGGCACTTCGTATAAAACCCGGTACGTTAATGTGGTAATTATTTTTGTCGTCGGCAAATAAATTAGCTGGGACATTTGCGATAAGGTACGATTGGAGCGTCGGTAGCGGAGTGGTTAGGTATCCGATTCGAAAGCGTTTCCGGTTTTGATTTCCACAGCGGCCATGTTCCAACGACTCTATTCTGAGTTATGTAGATTAGTTGAATGCTAACCAATGGTTTTACGGTGAGGGAAAACATCGTGATAAAACCTGCACATTCAGGCGACTGAATATGTAACCATGATCCAGTCGGGTCAGGCTTCCATAGTAGCAGGGTCACGGAGGTCAGGTGGCAGTCGCTCCACTGTAATAATCTGATCTACAAAATTCTGGATCATGGTCAAGCTGGACTCATCTTTATTTAGATATTAAATGAAATCAACAACATAATTCACATCGACGGCAGTCGCAGAAGTTAAAATCTCCCTCCACATGAAAACTATACTAAATTACAAAATTAAAAAAAATACAATAACTATCCCACGATCATTTTGCTTTAGTTGGCAGAATTCACGTTCAGTCACACACAAACTTTAATCGGTATGACATTTTAATGGTTTACGAATGTGCTTGTTATCAAATCCCAAAAAGAAAGAAATAGTACGGTTGACATTTTAGTGCGCACGAGTACAGTCGTCGTACGCGACTCGTCCTTTCGATTCTGGGTTCTGTACCTCTAGTCACGTAGTCGGATTGAAGCGTAGGGGTAAATCATATAAACTAGCTCTCAGAATTCGCGTGATGCATTCTGGGAGCTTTACCTAGCACTCTCTTTTGTTAAACTCATAATTTTCTTCATAATTACACGTAAAACGGGGCATGACGTTCTTTAAGTAAAACGCTGAGGGATCTTGAAGACGGGATTTCTTATATTCTTTCTCATACTTAAAAAAACAGGCCAGCCTTCTTACGTATCCAAGTATATATCTCGGATATTAGATTGTCTAAGGACTTTGAAAAACAAAAAACGCAATATTACTTTCTTTGCCACGTAATTACAGCGCTAAGTGGGCACGTGAAGCGCCCGCTATTTCGACGTTCCTCAACTTTAATGAAAAACAAAATAGAATTCCATCTCTGAAGTCAACTACTTACACAATACGTTGAATTCATAAAAGCTATCTCTTTCAACCGAGACGCGAATGACTGAAATATAAAACGCTATAACAGTGACGTGCCGGGTTCTCGACGGAAGGAAACGTGCAGAGCCGGTTTTTCATTTGCACCCGCTGCGCTTCGCGGCGAAATGTTTCCCGCTTCCCAGATGGGTATGCGGGTAGGTGTTGAATTTCTTGAGGCATCAAATTGGACAGAAGCGTGCATTTAGACGTGTTATCGTATTTCTTCGCGTGTCGTGCGGTTGCGTGCTTTTTGGATGTAAATATATGGAATGGTGCCATCGATATCAACATTCAACAGCCCATTGCTTATTTTACCGTAGTATTAGTATGGCGAAAATAACAGAACATTTTTTGATTTTGTTTTAATGAGCCGTTTTTAAGAATGGCTTTTCAAAAATTCACATAGATGGCGCTCTTGAAGGATTTAACATTATTATAATATTTTGACTATATGAGGCTATTGTTGTAGTTGTATGGCGAATCAACTATATATATGTCGTCGCGTGAAGGAAAGGGTGTATCAGGATCATTGTCATCAGGGTGGTGATATCAGTATTAGATCGTCCAGATCAATTAAAGAAAAGGATCACATTTACTCCACTGTATTTATTCCAATTCATTTTTGCACATCACTTATAATTTCACTTGAAATCAGCGCAGTATCACAATGTAGGCAGTTGAGGTAATTAACTTTCTTATTTCAACTGTGATTTTAAAATTACTTTATTTTCAAACGTAAATAACACTTTGAATAAACGAAATGTGGAGACAGTTTCAAGACGCGTCACTCCTCGGCGGCGGTCGCGCCAAGAATGGCCGCCACTCGGCTCGAGTCGTGCCGTCGAGACTCTGTCAGCACGCCCCACCAGAGGGCGCACTCCCACTTCCGTTTTCATCGTCATGAGTCCGTACTATTGACCACATTATTCCATACTATTGACCGCGATCCGTCACGGCCGTCCTGCTGTACACACGTCCTCGTGTGTTATCTGAAACATGAAAACCATAGCACAGTACTATATTCGCTCGGTCCCTTCTGACCACAACACATCACCCAAATAAGTCTTATGAATCATGTGATTGGATCTATCACGACTGCATTAACCCACCAATTCTTCACATAAAACATACGTCCATTATCATTTATCATACTAAACTTCTGTAGATTGAGAGATAACAACATCATCTTGTACACAAATTATTCTTTATAAGTTGCCGACATAAATTCAGCTACGACTTCAGTTTATTAGAGAGGCGTGACAAGGTATAACACCAGACTATGAACCGTATCACAATTACCACCAATGAAGAAGGTTTAATCATCGTCACCAGTGTTTTCCCCTTGATGCTCTTGTTGAGTGGGAAACAAGCCCCAATCACAGAGCTCGCGTATCGTCCCCGACATCCATTACTGTAGGTACTTAGATTCACTACAAATATGTGACATACCTACATAAAATTTTCAGTAAGTACTCAGCAAAAGACCCAATGTTACTTCGAGTGGGATCGAAACACTCCTTCATTAAATGCCATATGATTTTTGGTCATCCGTCAGCGCCATCCTAATTTAAAAAGAATAAGTAATGTTACCATACAGGAGAAATGACACACAGGCGAACCACCACACTGACGGACGCCATCAGTCGGGCCACCACGCAATCAGGCCGCCACGCAACCAGGCCGCCACGCAACTGGACCTGCACACAAGCGAAATACCACACAGACTAGGTGTCGCACAGGTTGGGTGTCACTCTGGTCAGTGCCACTCTAATCGTCAAACTATGAGTCTATTCATCATATATCCTGTGTCACGTCTGCCATAGCACAATACAGGTAAGATGTCACACAAGGGTAAATTTCACAGAGGCGAAATGCCACACATAAAAATGCCACACCGGCGAAATGCCATACAGGTAGAATGCCTCACAGGCTAAATGGTACACAGACTAAATGTTACACAGACTATGCCACACAGGCGAAATGCCAAACAGGCGGGATGCCACACAGGCAAGATGCCACACAGGCGGGATGCCACACAGGCGGAATGCCACACAGGTGGGTGCCACAGAGGCGGAAGCCACACAGGCGGGAGCCACACAGGCGGGAGCCACACAGGCGGGAGCCACACAGGCGGGAGCCACACAGGCGGGAGCCACACAGGCGGGAGCCACACAGGCGGGAGCCACACAGGCGGGAGCCACACACGCGGGAGCCACACACGCGGGAGCCACACACGCGGGAGCCACACAAGCGGGAGCCACACAGGCGGAAGCCACACAGGCGAGACAAATAAACAGAAGTTAATAAACATTGCCAACATATAAGCTCAGTGTTGTTCATTCGTCACATTTTTTAAACCGGTAGGTACTTATAGACTCTAGTAATACTTCTTTCTATAATATAGGGGCACCACTGTAGTAGCCGTACTTATATAACCTGTGCGTAGGTATCTACTGTTAGACTATACAGTATACTTTTCAATATGAAATTGCTGAAATCATGAAGTAGTAACTTTAACACGCTTTACTTCACTAATAGCTGTCTATCAGCTCCACGAGCTGACTCTCAGCTCGTGGTCAATTCTTCGACCAAATCTGTACTAAGTGAGTGATAGGTATCACAGTCATATCTGCTATCATAACACGTAATATCGGTCTACGAGTTACATAACAAGGTCTGTGACACAATCATCACAGATCCGAACAACTGTTCACGGTGATATCACTACAAAAACAACATTATCTCTACTGCTCAATATCAAAACTAAATCAGTTTAATAATATGAAGCTCTCACGTTTATCTGTTACGCCAGTCATAGGTAAGTTGTTACCATCCAGTCCATATGTTACCACACCAAAACTAAACAAGTAATAATCATTGTCATCAATTTTAACTGTTCGAACAAGTATACTCTATTTAAACTTTACGTTACGTTTAAGCCTCCCATTTTGAAACGATTTATCAATGTTTGTAATAATGAAGGTGTCCCTTATCCAGACAAAAAATTACAACATTAAATTTGCCATCTACAGCCACAACATCGAGACTTTCGGGGCTATCACACACATGATTTCCAGGCCACTCCAAGTCAGCCAAATAAATCAGGATGTTTGACCTCAACCACAGTTCAGGTACTACTAAACTTGTACTGGCAGAAGGATATAAAATCTCACCATTGCTTACCCTGCCTCATCTTAATGTTACAACAACAAAACTCGAAAAAGTTACTTTATATCGGTAATCAAGGAAATTTCAGTACTCGGAGCTAAAGTTAATTTATAAAACCGACTATAGAACAATCAACAAAATATCTAGACTTTCTTAACATCATCATCGTTCAACATTTTCTCACAAAGCTTGAAACAACTACCTTCTATTAGCCACGCTTCCATAGCCTCCATCAGGCCGGTAAGCAACCATAAAACTCTCCCATAGGCTCCATCAGCCCACCATCAGTGATAAAACACGATCACCTCCATCCGATGATGCGAATTACGAAATTTTGAGAAAACAAAACTATCACATAAATCTTATAAAAACCTCGGCTCGATAGTCGTCACATATTGAGTTAGCTTCTTAGATAGATCCGTCTAACAAAGTCTTTATCCAGGTCAAACTAAGTCACACTAACATAGAACAAATGGTTTTCAGTCGAACTAAGTCACAGGTTTATCTTTAGTTACTTAAAACATAATTCGAAATTATCTACCGTCAATCAGTTCACTTACTCGCATTTACTTTTTTTTATTATTAATAACTTGATACCAACATAAAATTAAATTACTAACCAAACTACCCTTTTTTTTCAATTTTGTAGTTTTAAAAGAAACGTATATGGGAGATCCCATTGTTACCGCGGATATCTTCTATAACATTGGGAAACTACGACCACAATAACAAACATTATACTGAAATATGCAAAAGTTCGTTCGAATGTCTCCGATTAAATGTAAACAAACACGCCCAAAATTTTTTTTTTATATGTTGGCACCCTCCCGCTCGCATAGAAATCGCGGAGATCTGTACTGGGTCATTACTGAAATTTTGCACATTCGAAGCCTATCCTATCTCTAAGATACAACATCTTAAAGTACACCAGCTAATTGTTCCACAAACTCACTGCTACGGCATCCCTGCCACACTGTTATTATCAAATATTTACTTAATCAGTAATCTGGAACGACTTATGGTGACGGGAAAAGTCGAAGGCAAGAGACCCAGAGGCCGAAGTCCGAAGAGATGGGCGGACCAAATATCCGAACGGTTCATCGAAACCGATGGAGACATACAGTTGACAAACTCCGAAGATGTCACGATCCTCAGCAGTGAGGCAACGATCAAGAAGAAGAAGTCAATCAGCAGCAGTACCACCATAACGATGCTTACGTACTCAATTTATAAAAATAATAGGACTATGCTTTCAAGTATTTCTTATTCTTGTTTTCCGATAACTGACGTGATGTTGGTAATACTTTAAATCATAGCGTACCATTTTTCAAGATGGTAGAATAATCTTAGATTAAATGTCACTTTTTTACTTTTAACAAAGTACTATAACATTTAGAGGGACTCAACATAATTCTTACTATTTTTGTGGAGTGTTTCTTTTTTTCTCAGTATTATTCTATTAGACAGCCCACATTAATTGACATAGGTACCCGCAAAAGCCAACATTTATTAAACGTGGCAGTAGTTTTTGACACCTATACCATCAAATTGTAACACTGACCATAAATGACGTTCTTTTTGTTTTGTTTACATTCTTTCTATTTGTAGTTACACTAAATATACAAATAAACCTGCCCTTCTCTCTACTAAGGGTATCAATAGTGTTTCTGTCAGAATACTTTTCTGAATTATCAATGTAAATAACTCCTAAAATCCGCTAGGGAGCCTCTTTTTAGCACAGGTTTTTATCAAATAATAATTATGTATAGGACTCACCAGATAAAGAGGAACTGTTAATATCACATAATTTCTCAGTCATGTACGCAACACTCGCAGCTTGTCTACCATCGTCCCATGTTGAAACAATCACGTTGAGGCTACCAGTCCAGCGTTGCATTGCAATGTTGTTCTCGTAGGTGAAGCGAACCGTTGTACACCATTGTTATGCAATAGAAGAAAATAATTGTATTAGTAAAACTTAAAAAATAAAAAAAATAATACACCGTTTTTAATCGTTTTATTTATCTGCAGAAATCTAAGCAATTAATTTAATTGTGGTGTCAAACCACACTGCTAAATGAATCTAAATCTAAGCATTTACTTTAACTTCATTGAATAAACTTTAGCTGGCTAATTTAGAACTACGCAAATTATTCAACTAACACTATTTCTTTTTTTTTTAAAAGAGGAAAATATTTTACATGAGTTATCTAAATTAAGTTTCGCAAAAACAAAGAATACATACCAAAGTGCCGTCCATAGTAAGTTTCACTCGATTTTTAATAATAGTGTCAATATCCCAGTGGTGCTCTCAAAGGCCCGGGGTCTGCCTTGACGATAACCCATTTGGTACAGATGATTTGTTGTTTACTTTATAAATCCCCCAATCTGTCTGACGAAGTCTTTGTCTTATATCTCGGGGTGTTTGGACTCTTGGCTGCGCTTTTAACGTGTTTGGTTGCATTTTAATGTAGGCAATTGAACTGGATCGAGTAATCACTTTCCTTGTATTATTACGCTTCCACAAAGCGTTATCTGCATTTTCTTTGTCGCTTCTCATTATACCATCTCTTGGGCGTTGCGTTCGTCATCACCGCTTCTGATGTCGTCGCGTGAAGGAAAGGGTGTATCAGGATCATTGTCATCAGGGTGGTGATATCAGTATTAGATCGTCCAGATCAATTAAAGAAAAGGATCACATTTACTCCACTGTATTTATTCCAATTCATTTTTGCACATCACTTATAATTTCACTTGAAATCAGCGCAGTATCACAATGTAGGCAGTTGAGGTAATTAACTTTCTTATTTCAACTGTGATTTTAAAATTACTTTATTTTCAAACGTAAATAACACTTTGAATAAACGAAATGTGGAGACAGTTTCAAGACGCGTCACTCCTCGGCGGCGGTCGCGCCAAGAATGGCCGCCACTCGGCTCGAGTCGTGCCGTCGAGACTCTGTCAGCACGCCCCACCAGAGGGCGCACTCCCACTTCCGTTTTCATCGTCATGAGTCCGTACTATTGACCACATTATTCCATACTATTGACCGCGATCCGTCATATATATATTGTTGTAGTAGTGTGACTGTCATCATTTATTGTCTCAGAACAAATTAAACCGTGTTATAACCATAAAGTAAAAAACGGTCCGCCTCAATGTTGTGTTATAACGCTAGTTGAAATTTAATATTTTGCTAAAGTGCTACCATTGTAACCTCTATTTATATATGTAAAGTTCATGGACGATGACCTACATAAAGTTTAACAGATTTATCTTCCAGTCAACAAGAAATCGATTAATATTTAGCACTGGAGACTAACTGGAGAACATAATGTTGTCTGTAGAACTTCCTTTCTAGTAGCGTTTTCTTCATTTAGTCAAAGAGGTAAAACTGATGACAAATAAAATAGGCATATTCAACCACGGTTCTACTTTATTTTAATTAGAAACTTAAAAAAATTAAGAAATCCAATTTTGTTTCTTTTTTCATGTTATTTTAAATGAAAACTTGTGATTTAATATACGTACTTGCTAACCAGGTACTTAGTACGATAATAACTGCCGGATGATAGCGGCGTTCGGATAGAAGCCGCGATTTAAGAAATCTTATTAACGAAACGATTAAGTCACTATTTTTAGAAAAGGCATACTCGGGACGAAATGGCATACTCGGTATGGGTCCCGAGTATGCCTTTGGTGCGCCAGGCACTCTGTAGTGGAAGGAATGTGTGCGCGGGTTGAACATTGAAATTTTAAGCGCGCGAAAAAAGATTGATAATTTTTTTGTAGGATTTCAAAGGTGTAGATCTTTTTTCGTGTTAAGTAGATGGCTTTTATTTAGGTGTAATTGAAAAACTAGTGGGCACGGCGCGATTTTGTTCGCGTGGCGTCGTACCGGTACCCTACCC
This sequence comes from Blastobasis lacticolella, assembly GCA_905147135.1. Taxonomy (NCBI): domain Eukaryota; kingdom Metazoa; phylum Arthropoda; class Insecta; order Lepidoptera; family Blastobasidae; genus Blastobasis; species Blastobasis lacticolella. Next base: position 11,076,703 of record LR990048.1, read on the forward strand.
TACTTTACACCTACCATATCGTACCCTACCCAACCCTACACTTACCCTACACCTACCCTACACCAACCCTCAACCTACCCTACACCTTACTACAAATTACAAAAGAAATTATTAGATAGATAGTTGTTCTGAAATTATGCACGAACATGCAAAATTTTTATACCACAGGTTATATTTTTAAAAGAAAGAAAATATTGTTTCAATATTCGACGACACGATGTTACAAAAACGTTGTTGAAACACATTCTCATTATGTTTACACTTCTTACATGTTCCCATTTGATACAAAATGTTAGTCCAGGTCCAGTAGGCGCACACTCAAATTGTATTCTGACTGTACCTGAAAAACAATCAAAACATCGTTCGTCGAAAAGGAAGTGACTTGGTCGGCAGTGAGAAAGCTGCGTATGCGCCGCCAGACGCGCCGATTTTCAGTCACTGTCCTTCCGAGACAACGCGAACCACGTCCGTGCTTAAAATTAATACTCATATTTGGTTGAACATAATATAAATTGCAATTATAAAATATAGCTAGGCTTTACTACTGCTTTACGCTGATTATGTTGCTTTCTAGCCGATATGTAGATAAGGGGAATCAATTTTAAGTTTTTGAGTTCATCCATTACAAAAACACTTTTAAACTAACAAACAAACCGACAAACAATAAAATCTTTCATCTTTATAATATTAGTATAGATAAGGAAACCGAGAGATACAAATAATTTAGTTTTTATTTATTTTAATTAATAAAAGCTATATTAACCGTTACACGGTTTTATTTATCATCCTATCCTTCTCAGAACCTAGATTTTAATCCTAATAGATGCCTCTGACGACACATCGGTCACCAAATACTCAGCGAAGCATTAGTAAATTCATTGCAAAAACTATAAAGCAACACTTCGCAACGTGTGATTTAAATATTCTTCACTCTTTTCATCTACTCACTCTTTTCAACTATCTCATATGAGATGCATACTTCGGTGCCGTGACCGAGTTCTTGGTGGATGGGAAAGGACAAAGAACAAAGCGCGCTATTCATGTGCACTGCACTGTACTCGGTGAAAAGCCGACTGTAACTTTGTGAATCATAGTTGATATATCCCGTTATGTGTGTGCCACCATTTATGTCGCATGCAAGCGCCTACTAACATGTCACTAGAGACACGAAGTAAATAAATTTAAGGAAACGATTTGTACTGATTGCAGGAGTACTAGCAATGCCGTGGTCCGAAAATCTAATAATTTCGTTTCCTTATGTCAATAAGACAGTCACAATAAGCTTTCAGCACGGTATTGTATCTACTCATCAACACAATTTAAAAAAGCCCAAACACGATTATCTCACTGCGTTCATTAGTTCTTATGACCACCTTCCGACTCCATCATCAGACAAGCTCCATGGTACCATAATAAGGCATTATCATCCAAGTTACATAGGTATACAAAATTTCAGCTCCATCGGGAACCAAAATATGGTCAAAAATGGTTTGCAAATTTTGACGAACAACTACAAACATACATACGCAAAAGCTTGTGAAAAAAGGCCCGCCCCAAGCTAGAGCTTTCATACTCGTATATAAAACTCATACCTTAAATTACCATTTTCATGTTGCCAATGATTCTGTCAAATCCGAGGATTCCAGCTGCATTCATTATGATTATTTTAGTACCACCGGTTTAACCCGACCTGGGTACACAAATGACTGTGTAGCTGTAATTGTAGGAAGATATATCTTAACATTATTCACATATGCATATGGGACATGTATGCAGATCTACAGAGATAATAAATCGTGTATACTAATAGTGGTAGATAAGGCTTATCCCCAAGAAGCATTGCCTACTGAATCATCAGATTTTGCGTCCCAATAGTCATGAAATTACTTTTTTAAACCCCGAAGAAAAGTGTCTCGCCATGGTTAGCTTTGTTTTATTGTATTGGTTTAGCAGTTTAGAAAATATTTGGGTACATGTAAACTTGGTCGGGGATTATCCGACATACTCTGTCGGTTGTGTCATTTTACATACTCATTTATAAAGAAACGATTGCCTTTTATCTTGAGCAAAAAAATATAAGCACTTGCTATTGGATTATGTGCTTTGATATATTTTCATCAAAGTGGATAATCCAATAACAAGACGTAACCCGTCTCGCCGCCGTGCCGCCGCCGTATAAAATGAATAAAAATTAGGTTAACAAAAAACAAATCTGTTTCGTACCTGGCTGAGATTTACACGCGTTTAATCTAAGCTTTATGTCTGTTCTCCTAAATCAAAACGGGATCCCACTTAATCCCAAAGGAAATAGGATGATATGCATTATCGCGGGATTTCACGTATTTCGTCATAAATAAAAAGGTCTACTGTCGTATAACGCGGCGAAATTGAATTGCAGAAGGAAAATTACATTTCACTTTTGTTTTATTTTCCTTATATTGGCTTAAAGCGCGGGGTAATAAAAAATATGCGCCCTTAAAATCGCTGCAAAGGAGCAGTTTTTTAAGTCGTTTAATGAAATTGGACGGATTCGCGACCCGACTAAGGTTTACGTTAAACAAATGATGGCGAAGAGACTGCGACTTTATAGAGCAATTACTCCGTGGCAACTGTGTGTTAAGCTTACGGAAATTGAAGTAATTGACCTAGCTTATTTCGATTTCTGTGGTTAAGCTGATTTACAACATAATCTCTATAGTTAGCTTTCTATTTCCTCGTATTCCTTTGTATTTTCATTAGCTATTGTTTCATTACTAGGTATTATCTATTATTATAAAGCCTTCCAACGCCTAATATTATGCCTCGGCCACCTCACCAACACCACTCAGTAAAAAGTTACCATGACCTTTATTACGAGCATAACGAACCTTCTTACCACACTCGTAAAATATGTGGAATGAGCAATCCCGAAGTCTTTCCTCTTTGCTACAACACGAGGTTCTTCAAAAGTCATGTCTACAGGTACAGTCAACTGCAGAGACACAACTTGATCCAAGATTTTTAAAGATTTGTCTTGCTTCCATCATGAGAACCGTATTACTTTTACCATATTTCGGCGGCATTTTATTAACGTTTTAAAATTCTTACATTATACTCTGAACTTGTGTGTACTGGAAGACGTCCCACATAAAAATCGACTCCTGTACAGTTTCAAGTTGTCTGAAATGCACTGTACCTACCTATTTTATTTGTGGTAACACAGGTAGTATAGATGTTGCATTAAAGTATATATACATATGCTCGGCTGTGGGCCTGCCTTTCGGCGTACAAATTTAAAATCAGTCTCCCATACAATCATATTATGATGTTTCCCCATAGAAGAAATCGAAATTTACGTATCATGGTGGTTTCGTAACCCGTAATACACCTACATTTTGGGGGATTTGATGATAGCACGATATTATTATTGTAAAATATTGTCATTACGTTATGTCTATTGCTTTCTTTCCCCTTCTTCTGATCGTAAAGGTGTAGAAAAGTATTCCGGATGCGAGTCGTACGTGGCCGCGTTATATTCATGCGTCTCAGAAATGTGTTGAGAATAATGAATAGCGCCATTTGTCTTGTACGATTCATCTCTTTATCTGGAGATACTTTTTTAAATATCATCATCATTACAGCCCATAATAATTTACTGCACGACTTAGGGCCTCTTTCATAAGTAGGCAGATTATTGCCATGATCTCCAAGACAGGCAGGTTAGAGATTGCAGTAACGTAAATTTAAAAATGGAAAACGCTGCTGGCCATTTTCCAGTCAACAGAGACTCTTGAACATAAGTCGCCTTGTACGACACCCACAAATGTAAGGGGTTTGTGCTATTCTACTCTGCCGGACACCACACGGCCTCAAAAACATTAGTCGCCTTGCACGACCCCCACGAGTATAAAAGGATTTGGTGCTATTCTATTCTGCCGGACACCACATGACCAGTTTTTTAATATAAACTGTAGTAATAATAGTAGGTACCACGCCACTCAGCAGCACACTTTACTCATACGCACACTAGCAGATATTAGATAACTAAGAAGTGTCAAGAAAGTACCTTCCATTTCATAGAAACTCCTAATTAAGAAGTGCATTAGACAGTGGACGTAATCCGTCTCTTAATTATAATTAACAAGGGACGCTTTACGGCATCGCACGGGTGTTCTCGGGGTTTCTCTACTTTAATATTTATGTACAGTCATCTTCAGAGAGAACTGACTCCCTTCCCATTAATTAATATATGTTAAGGGGTCCATATAAACCATACTGAAGAGATTCTCTAAATGATAAGTAGTGAAAACCGTATGAAAATCCGGTGTGTGGTTTAAGCGCCCACGGATATACCTACAGACAGATAGACACGTAAAGCTTTATTATATACTATGTAAGGATAAGAGCAAGGCAGAAATATATCAATTACACATTTATTATTAGGCATGAATCTTATTCTTCCCATTTGTACCTAGTTCAAATGTAGGCTGATCCCTAAAGTCGTAATGTGTAACGAGATAAGTCCCTAGTTAGAGAAATAGGCTGATCCCTAAGGCCGTAATGCGTAACTAGCGATGACCCTAGATAAATAAACATTCGTCTGTTCGGCGACCCACCTTCCCGTGAAAGTCTAGAGTGTCTACTTATTTCACATTTCACATACTTGGTCTTCACGTCCCATACCTTTGATTCCTTTTCTACCTTGGTAAAAGCGGAAACGTATGAAGTCTTTGAATCCAAGCCAAAAATAACGTAACTATAAATATATATTGTGCGACTCCGTGATTTAACTCATTATGGCAACATATTTTTTTTACTACACTGTGATAAACGAGCAGAGAGCCCTCCTGATGGTAAGCGGTAACTATCGCCCATAACACCTCTTTTTTTCATTTAGGTTGCAGGCAACGAAAATGCATAACCGCAGGTGGGTGTCACTGTGACTAAGATAATATGCGTCATGCCTGTAATTGCGCTGGCTACCTTATCCTTCAAACCGGAACACAACAATGCAAGCAGAAATAGATAAGGCGGTGGTACTCACTCAGGCACACCTCAGGCTTGACAGATAATGATCCTACCAACTAATGAGATGGTGCGTAACTAATCCCTGATGGATTTCACGTATGAGACGGAGTGGCGCTCGTCGCTTCTAGTAAACCTATGCAGGACATCCTAGATATCTGGCTTCATACTCTTCACAATTACCCGACTCTCCCCAACATTTCGACAATTTGTTGTTACGTACGAATCACGGGCTCCGAGATTAGCCTCCGAGAAAGAAAGCTAACCCCAACCATTATAATTGGCACTGCTAATAATGACGAAGCTTACCTTTAACTTTCAGTCTCACCGCCGCAAATGCAGGGCCGCACTCGTATACCACATTTAACAATATTAGGGTCGTAAGTAAGGCAATAAAAGCAACACAACTTGCACATTACACATCGAGCAGCGGTCGTACGTCACCGCGATAACTCGCTGGTTATGTGCCGCCAGGGACGAATTTGAATGAATTGGTATTTGAATGACGATGTTATTTCTGTCAATCGGTGTGATGGACAGTGGTTACCGATGTTTACGAAAATTAACAACACCAGGGATATAACCAATACGTTACACACCTCTAGAAGCTCACGACAAGTTTATCTGGCAGCAAATACTGGCGTTTAGCTCACGTTTCCCTATTTTGTCCTATTTTGCCCAAGATCTAATTTTTTAATGGGCAATATGGCTACAATACAAGTTCCGTTACATAAAAGAACGCTGAGCGTCTGTCAGCTAGCTTCACATTTTATATAATTAGTAGAGGAGATGAGCTGTTACTATTTTGGGACCCGCAATATTTAATATGAGAATCTAAATTGGTATATGTCACTAAGTTAATAGAATAGGCACAGAATATTTGGAATGGGTTGAAGGCTACGTCAACGTACTAATGAATGCGAAATGGATTTAGTAAGTCATCTCGATATTATGTATGACGCATCATGCAAAAAGCAGCAAGCTAGTAATAATAATGCATTCTCTTTGTGGGTAGATATTTGGTATTTTATGTTTATTCCAGTATTTTAGGTTCCATACAATGAATTATATATTAATATTTTTTTGCCTAAAAATTAAGTTTAGTTACGAGACCTAGTTGTTATTATAATGTTTTTGGACGATAGAAAGTATAATGAGAAAAGCTCCTGCTCATTTTCTGATATATGGAGGACCTAGCTGGTACACTTTTGTAACGGCGGCAATTTTAAGACGGAGGTAAAAATACATATCGCTTCATTTTGGCAATTGTGCGATAGAGTTGTCGCTACTACAGCCGACTAGCCGATATGTATTATTTACCGCTGTATTTCCGAAAGTTATTCTCTGAACAAGTAAGATGGTAGACTAGAATTTACGCGCGTATTACATTTATCTAAATTCAGAAGCAAAAAGCGTGAGAGCATATCAATGTAGAATGTATTTGTATCGTTAATGTTTGTATCGCTTATTTTAAAACTCAGAGCGACGCGTAACATAACATAAGTGATACAAAAATGGACCTTATTCAATGAGCAATACATTCCACTTTGATTTGCTCTGACGCTTTATGCTTCTGAATTTATACAAATATAATAAGCGAATTATCTAAAGTTTTGGTTTTTGTTGTTTCCATTCACCTAATGGGAAGGAGCCACCGTCATCCAGGACATCTGCAACTTAAAGGGAGCGGAAACGGGGCTGGCATTTGAAGTACCTGTAGACATGCATTTCGAAAAACCCCATGTTGTGATCTAAATAATGATCTTGACTTCGTGAAACAATAGCTGCTTAAACCACCCTTCGCGCTCCATCCCTGTGCTTTGTCTTACATTCGATCCCAGGTGCGTAACATGCGCGAAGTCACCGCATGGATTTATATACATTGGCGAGACTGCGAATAGGCGATACGTTATAGCAAACGTGGCCGCGATCCGCATTACTGTAAGTGAACTGTAGTTTAGCCACGGGATAAAAGCATTGTTGTTAAATGTACCGTGCGAGATACCGTCTCGTCGTAGGCGGTGTAGTTTTATATTTCGGCGGGTAATGTCCCCATCGAGCTCATGTACAGCTTCGTCTGATGTCGCACTTGTCGGGTTTTATTTCGTTTGGATACGACAGACGAAATTATTACTTTGAATCTTGAAACAATTTTAAGTACCTATTGTCATCGCGCTATCAGAATGGGATTGAAAGTTGTCGAATTAAAATGACGGCTCTCGGATGAATCGTCATGCTGGTCATACTGGATACGCAAAATGACTTATTTCACGAAGGAAATCATCGACGTAAGATATTACTACCATACCTAATATTGAAGTACCTATGTATGTAATATTGCCTCACTATACCTATAACAAACAGGTAGGTGTGAAATATAATATTCCAAAAGGCACAGACTCGATTATCGCGCCCGCCAGAGAGAATCAAACCTCAACATTGGGTATGAAATATTAAATTATGAATCTCGCATATCCCCTGTCAATCTCGGCGTATTGGAAATTTGGCGTGACTGACAGGTATTATTACGTTTGAATCGATCAAACGCGCAGGTATTCAGTATGCGAATATCTGAACACATCACATTCGTGCCAAAATTGCATTTTCCGTTCTATCTATTCCCCTTTGTTCTGTGCCAGCACAATGGCATGTGGTAACTGTAATCTTTTGGTATTTTCCGTTGCAGATTTGGTTGATTGTTTGTTATTAGTCGATTATGTGCTGGAAATGTACACAATAATTACGCATTTTAGTAACTAAACGTGTTGCACTATTGCTCATAAACACGTTTATGAGCAATAGTGCCACGTCGCCGATAACCCTTTGCGTCAGATGTCAATAATTTAAAGGTCCTCTCGCACTTATGCCGCTAAAATACGCGGAAACTATTTCTAGAACACTAGTTCCTAATGGGAAATGATTGTACTCACTTAGACCAAATAAGAAATAAAGATAGCAGTCAGCAGTGACATGAGGCCGGTTTCGTAAGAATGTGCATGGCATAGTTTGGTTGTCAATCGGCCAAAGCGTGAATACTTTTAGTTATTAATAAATCAGTGAAACTGTATTATTAAATGACTACGACACAGACAAGTCTCTGTGAAGCTCACTGCTGTCTAAGGTATAATATTACCTACGTATATAGTTCAATACGTCGTATCTATTAGAACTCCCACGAATAATAAGCAGTTTCAATCTACGTCCGCTATCCACTAGCAACATAGGCGACATATCAATTATATATACCTGTGGTTATGTACCTTGCACCAGATTGATGCATTAATGCTCACAAGGCTATACATAATACGTCCTTGCTGTGCCATTATATTGAAGCGATGCTTACATAGGTACGCAGCCAATCTCTAAGTAAAGTCTGGGGCTCATGCCGTCATATTAATTTTTGTTTTACAAATGTAAATGCATTGGTAAAAATAGTTTAGTATGTAGATATATGATATGGTCCAAGAAAACAAGGGCTACTTCGGGCGGACGCAAGGAGTCGCCACTGTCGAGTTGCCATTTAAAAACAAATTATAAAGAATAAATGAAAGCAGATTTTCTGCCGTCACTCCAGCATATAGTTATTTGCTCTACAAGATTAAGAGCAAAGTTGTTTTTTGCTGCAAATACTGACTTTAAATCACGAACAAGCGAAGTAGCCGCGAGTGATTCTATTATAGACTTCTGAGCACAGTGAGTATAATAGGAACGAGACTTTAAAAAAAATTGCCAATCTATTAGGTGTCTCGCTTGCCCATTTGCCTTTCACTATTATAAAAATGTTAGCCATTCCCCGTGGTTTTCACCAGCGCACAGTTCAGATCTACGTAAACATTCATTTATGCCACAGTATCCTCATTTTTCCAGGATAAAAATCATAGGACGCTCGGGAATTATGTAGTTTTACATTAGAGAAAGAATTTTGAATATCAGTTCTGTAGCATCGGAGATTAACCCCAATAGCTATGCAAACTTTAAAACATACAAACTTTTCCTCTGTATAAGTACAATCTTTTGCCCGCGACTTCGACCGCAAAAAATCCTGACCTGTGAAAGAGTAACAAACATTCAAATATCACACTTTTGCATTTACAATATTAGTAGGATACGATAGATTCCTCTTTACAGATAGAAGAAACTCTTCGTGACAGCGTATCAAGTATCAATAAATTTCACACATAGGTCCGAGTATACGAGGCCTTTTCTACAAATACCTTTCTTAGAGACACAGCGCTTAAAGCCCAATTTACACTACGTACACGCAGCCGCCGAACAACGAACGCGCAAGAGCCGAAAAAACGAACATGTAGCACCCGCTACGATCAGCTGGAAAACGGGTCCCAACCATTTCTGCTCTATTACTTCACCGTATTTACTTTCGGCGATTCATACGAATTAAGTTAAAAAGTTCTTTTTTGTTTATTCGCTTCCCGTCCCTCGGGTATAAATAGAAAGGAGGGCATTTGTTACTATTAGCTGTGCGGTGTATAACAAACGGTTTGCGGGGGCCCGCGCCGTCACCCCGTGACTTGATTACAAATGAACTGGCTATTGTTCCCGTAGAGGTCCGGCTTAAGTGCCGTATTCTTTTTCCTCCTTCTTTTTAAACAACTTAGAGAGCTTACTCCATGTGTATTCAGAAACAACTTCAAAGTGCAGGCCATTTAAGGCTTACCTCGCCTGCCAAGCGTGGAGAATATGGCAAAATCATCTACTAAGTCTTAAGTCCAACAGTAGACTGTTTTGGTGCTGCTGATATGTGATGTAAGTATGTTATCGGCGCACAGCCTTTCACCGGGAAAATGTCTAGGCATGTCTTGGTTTGGATGGACGCTTTATTCGCGGAAACTAGTCACTTAGAGCGTGTAGCCGGGTCTTAAAGGGTGCGTAGGAACCCCAAAAAAACAGCGCGGGTGTCTAACTGTATTTTATTGGTCGAGTTTGAAGTGATTATTCGGTCAACTGTTATATAGTGACAAACGGAGTAACTATGATTGCATGTAAAAAAAAGTACTGTCTTAGTAATAAACAAGTGTAGGTAGCAGGTTAATATAATAATAACGGGCACGCTTCTCTCCGGTTTGTAAGCGGCAATGTAAAGGGCTTATTGAGCGAAAATAGATAAATTATGCAGTTAGTATTCGCTAAACTATACTTTACTGTCTGCAGCAATTGTGAGAGCAAAACCAATACAACGACAACGACAAAGCGACAGTAAATCTTACGCCTTACGCTCACCGCAAAAACTGCAACAAAAAATAACGTCTATAAATTCGACCGGCCGTGCCCACAGCATCCGATACTTTGTTCAGTTTAGCCAGTTATTGAATTTCTGTACCAGTTGGCCGGTGCACCACTTGAATTTGTACAGCTGTTTTGTATACATTTGTAGTTGAAAATAGTAAATTCGTACCGTGAAATGTAAGAACGTTCTGTTATAACGTTGTAGTTACACTAAGAATTAAATATTTAAAAATTAGGTATAATATTCGTCGCATAGTATGAAAGTTTTATTACAAACTAGATTCGGAAGGACTTGTATTTTTAATCACCAACAAAAAAATTGGAGATTGATGTGTGACTGTCTGTCTGTGCATCGTAGCTCCCGAACTGATTGACCGATTGCGATTCTGTTTTTCTTTATTAGAAAGGAAATTAATCAGTTCTTAGCTTTATTTCAATAAAATCGGTTTAGTAGTTTACAAAGGATTCCTAGTGCATGCAGGTCTTTCAGGACTTCATCCCTCCAGCGATATCTGGGTCGCCCGACCGGAATCCTCGATTGGCAGGAGATGGCGCAGGATAGGGAGAGGTGGCGATCTCTGGTGTCGGAGGCCAAGATCCACTTTGGGTCGCTGAGCCAGCGCAGTAAGTAAGTAAGTAAGTTTACAAAGCACTTAAGTATATGTAAATTTGGTTGTGGGTTTTGAGCCGTTTTTTTGTCGGTTAGGTTGTTAAAGATAAAATTTAGGCCAGGTGGTGGGCTTCACCAGGTTCCAAAATTATATGCAAATCTATACAGCAGTTCAGAGATGAATCCGTACAAGATAGACTTCTATATACCTCTGATAGACTTTCGCTATTATAATATTACTTTGGACGAGAATCCGAACAAAAACTGTGGAGAGCACGTTACTTTTTACTTTCGCGATACCTAACTTGACGGGAGAGCATCTGGCGCATTTTTCCTCTTTAGTTCGTAGCTCTTGGCATGAATCCAATAAGTCAATTAGACCAGTAATTGGATAGGCCATTATCAATCCACTGTTGGATATGTCCAGCCTCTTCCAAATTGTTGTAACATTCATTATCAACAAGCAGGTAGGTAAAGCTGCGGTTCATTTTTTGTATTACGAGCTTCTAAGTCATTAGACTCATTCATTTTAAGGGCATGTTCCGTGTTTCCTACCGCGTACCTTTTTCGCGTACGACACAGTCGTCCTGTGACCATGATGCATGCAACTGTGTCGAAATATCGGGCTACTCGTCAACAAAGCTACGCGGTAGGAAAGTCGGAACATACCCTTAAAATATGTGATAATAACCGCGATAGTTTAAAACATTATGTTATTAGACTCATTGTACTAAAGGTCACACATCTAGTTACCCTTTTAGACTTTAAAGAGTATTAATATTGATGCTTAACTGCACGAAACCCACGAGTAAAGGGTTCTATGCCGGACAGCTGCACACGAACCTATCAATCTATTTTTTTACTTTCATTCCTTGCTACACCTGTGTCTTTATAACAATATACTAATCCTATATGTACCAACATCATTCACTCTCATACGACATGTGTAAGTATGCAGGGCGTAAGCCTTGATAGATGTGCATAATCTACTTATATAGGTGCAGTCAACGTAGTAACTGAACGTTAATGCATACAAATATTTTTGGTATGGCATGGTCAGGTAGGCAACTAAATCGTCTAAAATAGTGAAGTACTTATTCTTTATTCACTTTTTCATCTTACCTTTTAATTTTTGTTAAATATCTTGCCTTTGCATAAAGTTATAATGTTCTTGCTTAAAGTTTCAGCAATATATTATATAGGTAAAATTAAATCTACTTAAAATTTTGCTATTTATAGGCTATCCAGAGTTTTAATTATTTATTTATATTTTATTTGACACTTATACTTCCTTGATATCAACGAGCTAAATAAACAACAAAATATCAAAACCGATACTACGTACCTAGATTTAATAATAAAGAGGATAAATACACCGACACAAAATATTCCAAAACATAAGTTGATTTGACTTGGCCACGTCAACATAGGAGGCTCATTTTCGGGTTCTCGCAGAAAAAATATCAACTTAATCCCCCTTGAATATTGGAAGTTGTCTGTCGGAACGTACTTTTCTAATTCAAAGAGAGGATATGACGTTTCGCAATATTGTAAGTGGGTTCCTAGGGGGCGGTTGAAAGAGGGTAAATTATTGAAATGCTTTGATCGTCGAGTGTGAATGAGAACAAGGCGAGGGTAGCATCTTAATAAGTTGTGACGCCACTTAGGGCGACGTGCAGTGAAGCAATTTAATACGTGGTAAGAGCTTCGATGTTCCATTGACCTAACTTACATAACTACACTTGTAATATTCTAGTCTAACTTTATTACTTATAGTATTGAATCTATACTGTACTAATAATAGTAAGTTATAAGTATATTATAGTTATAATTATATTATAGTGCTGAAACTAGGCTAAGAATCCCTTCAAAAGACAGGATGAAATTAGCAGTATAAAATGATTTCTCTACAAACAACTGGACCGTAATATCATTATCCTGGTGTTAAATCCCGGTTTTGCTCTCGCGACTTAAATATTTGACATGAATAAAAATACATTTGCTAAGAAGGTGGCTCAGACTAAATACAAAATCCTGCTTACGCCGCACAATGACGCCATGCTCTGTATACATGCACGGTCACCCCCTCACATTGACAACCAAAACTCTATACCTATGCTTTGGCCGATTGACAACCAAACTACGCTATGCACACATGTTTACGAAACTGGCCTCATGTCACTGTTGACTGCGCGCCATCTTTATTTCTTATTTGATTTGTTAGGATCACCGTCCGTTGATTATGTGAGATTTAAATTTTTTCAATAAAGCGCACATTAACGTTATCCATTAGTAGTTTCAAAACAAATCTGTTATTTAAAGTTAAATTGTGACGGTAGCAAAGATAGTTGACGAGAAGATTGTAAGAGTTGGGCTGAAATCTTTGTAAATAAAACTTTGCGCAGTCTTGGCGAGATGGTCGGAAACTGCGCTAAGTATTTGTGCTATCTCACTTCGAACTAGTTGAAAGTTGTGAAATTAACAATATTTCATAGTCAAGACTTTAAAATAGAGACTCCTTGTTTAATGGTCCAAGTAAGAAATAAGAAAGTAAGATATGAAGCTTACAAAATGGTATACATATTTAATCCCACTTATATTATAAAAGTGAAAGTTTGTGTGTATGTGTTTGTTACCTCCTCACGCATAAACGGATGGACGGATTTGGAGGAAATTTATTATGTAGCTAGATTAGGGTGGAATAAAACATAGGCTACGTTTAATTCCTCCCACTCGCGGCACACAACGTGTTGACCACGTGGGTGGAGCCGCGGGCTGAAAGCTAGTGAAAGACATTTAAGGAGGAAAAGGAGTATGTGTATCTTCCAACTAAGAAGATGATGATGAATCAATTATTTACCACTAACGACCCGCTCAAGCTTCGTAAGGGTGTTCTCGGGTTTTCTCTAATACAATATGCATGTATTATACATACAACCCTTCCTAAAAAAATCTGTGAAATCCGCATTTAAATCCATTGCGTGGTTTTGGAGGAGTTAGCGGACATACTCGGAAAGCTACTTTATACTGAGTAAGGATTATGTTTCACTTTTATCATTATAATATTAAAATATATTATGTTAAACAAATGGTAGCTAAATTGTAACTAACCCATTGAAAATGTACCGTCTTTCTAGAAAGGAGTACCTACATAATCTATATCTATGCATACTATAAAACAAAGTCGCTTCCCGCCGACTGTATCTATGTACGCTTAGATCTTTTAAACTACTGAACGGCTTTAATGCGGTTGTCATCTATAGATGGAGTAATTCAAGAGGAAGGTTTATAGGCAAGAAAAAAGGCTAGGTAAAGATAAAGTGGGTGTAGGGTAGATGTAGGAGAGGGTTAGGGTATAGGTAATAGGGTATAGGCGAACGAAGTCGCGCCGGGCTATGCTAGCGTGCTAGTGTTGAATAAATAAGAAGACACTGAATTCTGCAAGGCGTGAGCTTGTGAAACTGAAACTTGTGAAGCGTGTCGACAGTACGGTGCCGAGGGATCATTGTAACTATTTTTTTTACAAAGAAAGTGTTCACCGCCGTCCATAGACGGGTGTCTCCGGTGTGTTCGCAACACCCGGGGAGTCAAGAATGCTTTGCCGGCGTAGGTATAGGTTCGTTTCTTGAAGATTTCGATGTAATGGCCTGGAAACATCTCTGCAGGAAGATTTGATTGTTTGTTTTGTTAGCATTACCTATTATAGTACGCAACATTTCTAGTCAAATCGCTAATCTCTAAGTTTAAGCGCCATCGGTGTTAAAAACATGTAACTGCACGATGGATAGAACAGTATTTTATTTTCTCTATGGATCGTAGAACGGAATGACGAAACTAATAAAGTTAAGTTGAAGTATGACGTTTTGTATTATCATAAATAATAGAAAATGAACTGCAAAGACTTCCAAATCAAGTTTACTGTGTTTCACATTACCCTTAAACCTACTTCTGACTTTAGTTTATAATGGATAACCATAAAAAATATATAACCGATTTAAAAAATTATTTCACCTATAGAAAGTTACTATAGTTTTGCCTGAAATTCAATGTGGTTTCTACGTGAAAGAGCTATAAGCAAATATTACGTGGACTTGGTTGCGGAAAAAAAGCTAGTAGGCGATTTTAAAACGTTTCTTTTCTTTTTTCTATAATACCAAATTTTTGTATGAAAATTCGGTTAACAATTCCACCTCGCTGGCTTGATGTCTGACACAGACATATACTTCGTAAAAATATATTTCATTCACTATTTAGTATTTATTTACACATTTATTTAAATTGGATTCGATTTGACTGGATGAAATAAAGTCGAGCGAGTCGCATCACGCTTGAAACGAAAACCAATTTGATTCGACGTTCAACAAATTCTCTTTGCTTTTGCGACCATGAATAAAAACATATTATGTCTTTTAGTTGCAAAATAAATTGTGTTGACTGTGATATGTAAGCTTTAGGTGGTACAGGTAGTATGAAATATTATCTAATTATATACATTGCGTATACCTATAATAATTGTTTACGTTTACCTTCGCTATAATACAAAAAGGGCAAATGAGGAGTATCCTGAACGCTTTATGCCAGTAAGGCTCTATCCACACCGGAATGGCAGCGGTCCACATGCAGGGGCCGGAAGCTTGTGGCACTTGATAGTCTCTGCCTGTAGGATGAGGAGGTAAGAGTATATGTATGTATGTGTACATATACCGTCGATGCCCGAATCCCACTTACACCTTTGCGGACATTTTTCTTTTTCCAGCATATTTTTCACGGCATTGATCTCATGATGATGGAATATATATGTTTGATTTAATACTAAGCATCTGTGTATGTGGGTTACACATCTTCGTCTAGTAAAATATAGAACACACAACAGACTATTTAGGTATAAAACAAAATTATGAACCTACGAAATTATGAGGCCAGCCTCAAGTCTCCCAACTTCTAACCTCCACGCAGTGGCTGCAACGAATATCACCGCCACTTTCCACTTTGGTCGGCATTAAACGTCCACTCGGCGGCATGCAGTTATGATGAGTTTCATTACATTGTATACGGGCTACAATGTGCTTTAGAAGTACCCACACTGGATGGAAACAAGGCTTTGCATACTAATGCACCTCGTGTTTCCGACCTAATTAATGTTGCAATCAACGACAGAGCTTGCTGTGCAGCTACCCATTATCTATCCATGAGCATTGTTGGGTCGTATGTTACGATATTGTTGCTTAACCAAAGTAGGTAATAGTTTCCGTAAATACATACTCTACTAATTTTATAGCAAATTGTGGTTCGTGGTCGATCGATCAAAGCAGAAACTGTGATGTATCTAAAATTTACTATCGTTTGCTTTTAATATAATATTTTGTATTAAATATTATTATGTAGGTACGATAAAGAACGAAAGATTCGGTCATACAAAGAGCAGACATGAGAACCAGCCCAGGATGGTAAGCCCATAGGTAGATATTAGGATCGAACGCTTAGTAAGGGTTAAAATTTTCCATGAGAGACTATTAGGTACAAAATGGAATGTTGGAAATCGTACACTACAAGACCGACTACCTACGTAAAAAAACAAGCTCTTACAATATAAAAAGTTAAAAAAATTATTCGAAATAACTGCTTACCATCAAGCTCATCAAGTTTCATCATCACAGGTCATGGCAGTCTACTGCAAGACTTAAGGTCTCTCCCACGAAAGGGAAGGTTATTGTCATCATCGCTTAACGCTTGGCAGGCGGGTTGGATATCGCAGTATTATAAAAATAAGGTAAATGCTGCTGCCCATTTGTCAGCCTACGAAGACTAGAAGTTTTGCCTCGTAAACATGAATCGCCTTGTACGACACCCACGAGTGTAAGGTTAGTGCTACTCTGCCAGATACCACACGGCCACGAGTAAAATAATAGATTCCAGCTGTAAATCCATTTACAGAGATCCGAACTACGCGTAGGTTAAAGCCGCTGTGAACGGATGGTTATTAATAACGTAAGTATTATATGAATTTAATTTTCTGCGCATCGGCTATTTTGGTTTCTGACATTATTATGCGTATAAACAAAGGAAAACCTAATAATAAACCCTTACGTAAGATTACGAATGGTAACGCGTTCGAAACCCAAAAGAGATGTTCTTTTAATTAACCCTGTGTGCCCGGCATGGACCCGTCAGTCTGTTGAGCATTTTATTTCACTCAGCCCTAAAACAACAGCAATGATTACATACGTAATTGGAAGGTCTAATGTGATAATCAGAGCCAGTGTTATGGTTAGGCGCTAATTAAATTGAACCCCAGGACGCCCCGGGACCATCACAACTTCTTTAGGCTAAGAGCAGAAAGGGCAGGCCGAATTGTTTTGTTACGTAATTACAAAACTTTAGGATTATCAAAACAGCTTAACTTTTTAGCTGTCCTTCGCTTTGGTGAGGTGGTGTTGTGGTAATTTGCTATTAGGTATAGGTTTACGTAATGTTTTAAACTATCGCGGTTATTATCACACATTTAAGAGGTATGTTCCGGGTCGGGTTTAGTCGTCCCGTGATCATGATGGATGCAACTGTGTTGATATATCGTGCTACCTACTCGTAAACAAAGGTACGTGGTAGGAATATACTTTTAAAATGTAGGTATATACGGTTCGAGGTTTGCTTAAATATTGTCCCATATGATTGCTATGCTTTTTGAATACAAAAAAAAGTAATATTGTCTGCCGAATCTCCACCAGGCTTCATTAACATTCTGGGACTAATTGACACACCGCCATCTAACCCTAAACTAACTAAGCTAAGCTATACGACTTCTTCTAATAATTCTCCAGATGAATCCAGAAGCAAGATGGCTTCGACCTGCTCACCAACTCTAGTTTCCTAAATGCTTACAGGATCTACCAGATAAACGGAATATCGATGGCAAGAAAACTTCATGTCCCGGTTGTGCTCCCGTGCGGCACGTGCGGGACCGGGGTCCGCCTTCCCACTCTTCCTGCCCCCTTCGCTCGGTCTTCGGCATCCTTAGTGGTAAGCTTGTTGGCACGCATGTCATTCTTGAGGACGTCAAGCCATCGCTTCTTGGGCCGACCTCTCCTTCCCGTGCCTGGCGGGGGTGGCATGGCCAGACATTGGTTTTTCACGTATTTTGCCGGTCTGCGCAAGACGTGGCCATACCATCGATGGCGGCACTCTTGCAGCTTATCTGCGATGTCACGGACGCCAAGGCTACCCCGAATGTGGGCGTTTCGAACGCGATCCTTTCGTGAAACTCCGTCTGATGTGTCCATTAAATAGCTGTCTCCTATTGAGTTGAAATAAATACTTATCTGAATGCCTTCTATTATCATCCGAGCGGTGACCTTTCCTGCTGTTTCTTCTCCATATCGTCCTATTTGGACATCCTCACGTCAAAAGCCGTTTTCTCTCGCATTCGGCTCAGCGATGACGATCCAACGCTTCTTAGGTCTCCTGCGGAACCGTTTTCTTGAGAGTCGCCTGGCATCACGGTGGAATTATATAGGTCTAGGTTCAGTTAAATTCAGTCAGAAACTTCAAACTATAGCGACCTCAAATGTTTGCATGCACTTCGGTGAAGGAGGATCAGCGTTAGGTCAGTAAAATTAGTCATTAACTATTATAGCAACTACCATGATCACACGAACAAAAAGTTGTACCTAAGGCACTTTAAATTAAGAAGTCAAATATAGGTAAATATAGGTAGGTAAATATCTTTATACCCTAAATAGGCCATTTTTAAAGAACCTTTGGGAAGTCCAAAGATGAAAAACAGGAAATAACTAAGATGGGGCCGATCGAATGCCTCCGCCATCACTTGGCTGGCGGCCAATATCCCACCTTGATTCGCGACGGATAGCGCACAACAGTATGCTATTTTCACATACCGAGTACCGATATCGGAAATTACTCTGACTCACACTCACACTGACTCTTTTAGGTAACTGCGAAGAGCTGTATGTATGTTAATTAGAGTTACATACATATAAATACATAAAGCTCACGCCTTTGTCCCACAGATGGGGTAGGCAGAGACAATGGACCACCACTTTGCTCAGTCCTGACACAACTCCCTAGCCTCACACATACCCACAACATTTTTATGTATTTCCTTTTATTCTTGCCACTTCGGACCCCAGCTTATTTTAGAACATTACTGATCAGATCAGTAAATGTTTTCCTGGGTCGTCCTCTTAAGGGCCGGTTTACCGAATTCGCGCTATACACTTATTTCGTCAATCTCCTTACCCATTCGCTCTACATGCCCGAAACATCTCAAGATCCCTCTTTCAATTTTTAGTTAGGTGTAACAAATCTACCTTTCATTCTTTTAGGTTAACGACAAAATGAAGAATGCGTGATCTTACAACGAAGATTAAAGTTTTCTAATTTAAAATAATTATGTTTTCTAATCAAATTTCACAAAAAAAATACAAAAGTGAAAAGGCCAATATCTTTAGGTTTGTTAGGATCGTAACAAATGGATAAATGTGGTATCTACTAAAGTAATGAGTTTGGCAAATGGTATGAATATTCCATAATAAATGTTTTGTAAAAACCTTTGCTTTGTCATCAATCCAGTCCACCTACGGTCTTGGTTATTTTTTTTTACATTATTTTAAAAGCTAAAGTAAAACAATAATAATAATAAACAACACCACAGTCACAGCAAGTTCTGTTGCAGTTAAACTGAAAATACGTAGTACCTACCTTTAACACCCTTAAGGTAACATCTGACGGCCCCGATGTCAAGTCCCGAATCTCTGCAGCTTGGGCCAAATGGCGGGATCTCACGGCAGTCACCTGTGTTTATGGGCTTATATACAAGAGTATAATTAGACCGGTGATGCTGTATGGCTGTGAGTCATGGACAGCGCTGACGAAACACGTTCGCGAACTCCACACTAACGAAATGAAAATGCTGCGGTGGATGTGCGGAGTTACGCGACTCGATCGAGTACGTAACGAGTACATCCGTGGCAGCCTTGGCGTGAGGGATATCGCAGATAAGATTGAGGAAGCTCGCCTGCGCTGGTTTGGTCACGTGTTGCTTAAGCCTCAGGGATACGTGGGAAATAGGTGCCTGAACCTGCCGGTATCAGGAAAGAGGCCCCGATTTGCGAGAGGCGATTGACATTGCTGAGTCGAATGCGAAAGCCAACGGCTTACGACGAGAGGATGCCGAAGACCGGGCAAAGTGGAGAAGATTGAGTAGGAAAGCGGACCCTGGCAGAGGCCGGGATGAGCGCTAGGACGATGATGATGATGAAGGTAAAATCTGACGGCTGAAAATCAGCGATTTGCTATATGAGCAAATACTTGCGTTGAGCCTTGACTCGTTCACACAGCTGCAGCATACATGTGAGTAGACTGGGGTGTACCCTCAACTAGTCATTTTTTAAATATATTTTGTAAACTTTTATATACCTATGTAATTGGGTAGCCCGTAGCTTGTATATTGTTATAATATAGTTTTGTAATTTGTATTCTACTCCCATGTAGGTATGTTGCGTATCGGAATAAACATTTTACCTATCTACCATTTTAATCTATCGATCGTGGGTATCAACTCCACATAAAACAATTCCAAACATCCACCTAGCTCGTTACGCTATGTTCGTGATTGTAATTGATAATGTGATCCAATTATAGTACAAGTCGATTTCGTCGTAATAGTGTGTTATCCAATTACGGTAAACTCATTAGGTGTACAATGTCACATGTCGTGTGACCGCATTTGTCTC
Source organism: Blastobasis lacticolella (assembly GCA_905147135.1). Taxonomy (NCBI): domain Eukaryota; kingdom Metazoa; phylum Arthropoda; class Insecta; order Lepidoptera; family Blastobasidae; genus Blastobasis; species Blastobasis lacticolella. The sequence goes on from LR990048.1 coordinate 11,097,310, forward strand.
TAACGTAGAAGTTTAGACAGTATATAAAATACATATTATAAAATAAAGTCGCTTTCCGTTTCTGTCTGTATGTTTCCGCTAACTCCTCCTAATAGCCCAATAAATTCGGTTGAAAAAAGGATTCCTGCCTCGAAAAAGGTCAGGTAACTGCGATTTTTGGATATGTTGGACAGGTAGAGGCGTTCATGAAAAATCCAAGTGTTCGACGTCAATACACCTTAGAGCACAAAGTGTACATGTACTTTTATGATTTACAAGTGCAAATTTGTATTGGTGTTTTCCTTTTTACTTGAGCTATGGAATCTTGCTTGTTGGCAAATTTGATGATTGTAGGTTAGCGGTAAATTCATACCCTATATGTTTTGATAAAGTTTTTTTGATCTCAAGCAAACTTTGATACTCATAGAGTAACTTTATCATCCCCTTAAGCTACTTACCGATAACCTACAATAATAAAATTTGGCAACAAGCAAGCTCATTTAGCTCTTGAGCTATTGCTTGCAATATAAAATTTGTATTATAGAAATACTCGTTATTTTGTACTAAATGTTTCACACAATTCCCGAAGAAACGGGTGCCGCCACAGTCGAGAGTAACTTGTTTGTAAACGGTAGGGAATTTAAAAAAAGTGTAAGGCTAAAGTTGTAGAGAAAACTTTATCGCAAACAGACAGATAAACAACTGACAAACAGACAGACAGACGCGTCGTGGGACTTTGTAGTGATAGTGATGGTAATGAATACAGTGCCAACTTTCTAAATTTAGTTTCTTTCTAAACGTTTATTACTTTTAATAAATATGGCAATTATCCAAAAGAAAGCTTACACTCAACCAAGAGTATATTTATATGTATGTATGTGGTATGGATTTGATCAAAACCCGTTTTATGCAAATCAAAATCACGCCTACATTTTCCTAGGCAACCGAGTTAATTTCCACCAGTCACCTGGAGTCTCTAAGAAATGGATATAGAATAAATAGAGTGAGGGTCAGGTCAACTGCGGGTCGTGGGGCCCATCCGTCTCAGTCAGGCAGGTAGGCCCATTAATACGGCCCGGTGTATACCGGCGTACGGGGATTCCCTGACTAATGGCCCCTCGCTGAGAGATACACGACAAAAAATTTGCGAGAAAAACACCGATTTAGCAACGTGATGCGGCACGCAAATGAGCCAAGCGTGATATGGGTTAACGACGGCGGTAACTGATTTTGGTAGAAGTTTGCGAGTCGAGTTTGGCAAGTTTGTTAACGTTTGACAAGACGTAACTACTTACGTCTTGTCAAATAGTGTGAGCTTGTGGTGTAATGTAAACAGAAGTAAATGACGTAAAGGCCTTGCCACATACAAAGCTCGGCGCGAGCGCGGTGCGATATTTGCTAGGCAACCATCGCGCCGCGCGATGGTTGCCTAGCAACTATCGCGCCGCGCGGTGGTTGCCTAGCAAATATCGCACCGCGCTCACGCCGCGCTCGCGCCGAGCTTTGTATGTGGCAAGGCCTTAAATCCGTCCGATACCACTCACGCTCTTGAGGGTTTTTAGTATCATAATTTGATGACTTGACTGGTTCAGTTGGTTAACATGTCTGTCTCGCAGAGGGCCCGGGTTCGATTCCCGCCCGAGCAGAAATATAAATGATAAATTATTATTTCTGTTACGGGTCTGGCTGTAGTATGAACAAAAAGTATGTATTAAAATAGTATATATGTAGTTTATCAGTTATCTAGCACCCATTATATAAGCTTTGCTTACTTGTGGGGTTAGATGGCGCTGTGTGAACTTGTCCAAGGATATTTATATTTAGGTTTATATCATAAAGTAGAATATTTAAATATTCCATAACACAACTGTCGGGTAAAGTGGAAAAAAATCCATTTGATCCGATTGTCGGACCAACAAGCCCAAAAGGGATATTTTTCTGAGTAAACCAATATAACGTATTCCCATTTATTTTCCATACGATATTGCCACTTTTCATGATGTACGTATCAACATATTGAGATAGATTATCTGGCAGTGTTGAAGAAGTGATATGTGCAAAGTACGTTAGTATAAAACGTTGGGCCCATACTCGCCTACTTACATTTGGTGAAGATCTGATGAAGATAATAATAATAATTTCGCCCATGGACATTCAAATTGCTAAAAAGGTTGGGCATTGTGATATTGTTAAAGCTCGCCTCATTTTACTTACTAAAATCGGAGTCCTAAACATCGTAACACACCGCAAGGCTGTAACGTGATAAATCGAATTTCTCCTTTGATAATTAATTACATTTGGAGGTTACCGCATCAAATTTACATTTTGGACACGCATTTCTTGGATTCGGTATTCGTAGGCTGCGGTTTCTCCTGGGCTCTGGGTGATAACGCTTTCCTGGCATCTGCGCATAGGGTGGCGGAGTTGGCTCCTCATATGTTACCGGATCATAGTGACGAGCTCCGTCTACCTTTTCTGCAGGAGGCTCTGGAAACATTCTCGGAATTATGCCCAAACTGAGTCCGGCTCACGAGTCCATACTGTCAGCATAAATGACATGATATCACGTCAAAGCACGTGTCGGGAAAACTGTTGGAGCAATACGCGGATGCCGATGAGGCACGTCTTAGTGGCGCGGTCCAACCGGAGTCAGAATTATGGCAGTATGTCTTGCCGTCTACTAGTACGGGTAAGTTGCTTGATGATTATTATTTCAGGATTCCTATAACGCTTAGGTAGGGGTGATATCTGTGAGTCTCAGGCGCTCTCCTAATTGACAACTGTCGAGCGGTGGGCGGTTTTGAGGTTTCTATAGATCGGGCGACGTCTGTCGTATGGCCATGGTCGCACTATCGTTGCCAATTAGAAAAGCTCCTCATACGTGTATTTGTGGGAGCTTCATAGAGGCAAACGGACACCTTGGCTTGTCATGTGCGCGCTGTGCTGGCAGAATACCATGTCATCAGGCAATTAATGAAATTCTACGACGGGCCATGATTTCTGCGGATTTGCCGTGGGTACTAGAACCCCCAGGAAGCGTCCAGATGGGCTCACACTTTTCCCATGGTATGTTCGCGAAATATCACTTAGAACGTACACGGGGGAACCCTGCTTTTGAAGCAGAAGCGAGTGCTCAAAAAGAGCAAAGACCCTGGATTGAAGGCAGCGTATGACTTAAGTAAGGGTATTGATCCCAGGTCTGGGCACTTTTTGGCCCAGCAGATATCACTGGCTGTCCTACAGGGAAACGCTGCTGGAGTCACGGGTGCTTTCTTAAGGGAGGCTGTTTGTGGGGGCCTATTTGTACCTTGTACTGTTATTTACTAAATTATTATTAGTTATTGATTTATTTATTGCATTGACATATTGTATTGATTTATTGGGGCGCATTGAAAACCAGCGCCACTGTGTCAGGCAAATTATGCTGAGTGAGGCAAATTGTATTTTTGCCAAATATTTTTTTTGTTTTTTTCTTTATATTTTTTGTCTTGTATGTTGTGTACTTTTTGTGCCTTGGAAGTAAGTGCAATAAACATATTTTACTTTACTTTACATAGTAAATAAAATAAAATTTTAATACTTATTAATTTAATAAGTATTAAATTTTAATACATTGCAAAGTTTACTGGCGAAAACTTAGCTGTAGCGGGTAATTAAATTATTATGATGTTGCGTATATACATAAAAGCACACAGGACACCACTACGCGGTTCAGTGATAACTTAGAGGCCGCACACCCAAAGCTTGTAAATGTAAATCATACTTCAGCCCCTACTAGATATCTGCGAGGGTCAGGTTGTAGTGGCCCCACAGTCATAACAAGGCCGCATGTCCGTCCCTGATTAACGGCGGGCTGTCTGCCCTACGTCGGAATGGCTGCACTAAAGACGCACAGAGATTGTGGAAATAAGATGTCACGAGAATTTACGATACTCGTGATTTCTTAGAGGACCATGCTGTTTTATGAAGGCAGAACGTAAAGGCTCACACACTGGTATTTACAAATTTAGAAGTTTTTATTTGTAGGAAAGTATATGAAATGCTCCCACACCAGATGTTTTCAAGTGTTTACAAAAGTTTGTCAACGCCGGTGTTGAAATATACCTAAGAGAAGAGTAAATAAATAAAATGACAAAAACTCCCAAATTTTTTTACAAATCTGTACAAATTATTTACAATGACTGTATTAACGTTACATTTAGGTAGACCACATTGACTTACGAATATGGGGCATTCGCTCACGATTGTTCGGTGTAAACGATAAGTACTCCAATCAATTGAATTAAAACGAACACTGATGACTTAGATGAGAGACAGAGTTTAGTCACCATTAATCTGTCATCAGTACTGAAGAGCAAGCAATCTAGCTATAACATTCAAATGTTTTATAGAACAACGAACAAACGCTCTTTCTCTGTCTTCATAAAGCGAATTAGCTTGTTTGATGCACTCTATAGGGGGTTTTCCAGTCGCATAGTTAGCTTTGATATAAATCTTGGTCGTGTCAAAATATAATTGGCCTCGTCAGCAAACGGTATAGTCCCACCTTCTGAGATTTTTAATTATGCCTATTGTTTAAAGGCGCTGTACTAGGCTGGTCCGAAAGTTTTTAGCCAACGGCTTGTTATACGCCCTATTGTTTTAATATTGGTATCGTTTAAAGGGAAATTATATCACAAATTTCTTGACCTAAAATCACTAGCCGGAAACTTTTAATTATTTTTTATCGATTATTAAAGATAACATATACCAATGCTATATATCAACCCCTACGACGGAGGTAACGCGGGAAGCATTTTGTTGTAAAATGTATTATGATTATAAATATGGGTTAACTTAACGAATCACATGAACATTGTATTAGCCCTTTTGGTGAATTGACCCTTCCCTATGCTATTGTCGTTTGTTGATTTTATAACTTTAAACGAGGTCAGAACATGAACCTAGACTAGGCTAGCCGCTAAAGTCAATCACTCCAGAAAACGTCATCAGAGTATAGTCACTGATAAAAGAATATCACAATATTACTACCATTAGTTTAGTAGTAAACCCATGTAGTTTCCATCATTTTTACGGACCATAGAATTTGCATCATGAATTGGCACAAAGAGTAAAGTTGGCTATTATTCGAGATACAACCTTTCTAACCTTAAGAAGTTTATGTAAAGTGGTGGAATCTACCTGGGATCTAATCCTCATTTCATCCTGAATATAATGCTTGTTATTGTTGTGACATTTCTCTAATAACGACTTCACCCTGATGACATTTTCTGAAGTGACGGCAGTTGGCGGTTGCCTTAGTCTAGGTTCATGTTTGAGGTCACCATCACCACGTTTAAACTCATAAAATCAATAAATGACAATAGCATGTGATAGTGGCAATTCATTAAAGGCGCTGATAAGATTTTCAAGTGATTTTTTATACGTTAACCCTAATAATATAATCATAATACTAGAAATGCTTCCCATATTACCAAAATAGTATAGATTTAAATGGGACAGACATGTTATCTTTAATATTCGATAAAAAAAATAACTAATAGTCGCCGGCTATTGATTTTTGTCCTAAGAGCTTGTAATAAAATTTGCCTTTAAATGATACAAAAATTAAAACAATAGGATGTATAACAAGCCGTTGGCTAAAAACTTTTGAACCAGCCAACGTACCTGTGTATTTGGGTACTGTACCTACTGTAGAATAGATATAAATACTGTTGGATTTGTTAAAGTATAATATCAGTCCGAAAAAAAAAACAAAGAGGAATAAGGAAGAATTCGTTCGTTGTTTCTGAATAAAAAATAAATCTTAGTTTTGTAATGTACAATCTTATATTGTATTCAATAGTATGAATTTACGAATATAAATGACTACATAACCTTCTGAGATATAAGGGCCCATTGACTAATGGTCAGTGACTGGAAGATACCCAAAACATGCAAAATTCCCTTTTTTGCCGCACCCTACTTAGGTGATACACATCTAGGCGACATCGCATTTGTACCCTTTTCGGTAGGATCACGTAGGGGATCTAAATGTAGAATATTCTGCGCCACGCAGCTAAAGTGATGAGATAAAGATGATTAGTGCATTAATAGATCTATATATCAACTACCTCCTTATGTTTTTTCATCATGCGTTTTTTGGTTCTGCATCCACTTTTTGCTATTCATATTTTTTAAATGTTAGGAGCGGCAGTGGCCGAGTGCTACGGTATCCGACTCACAAGTGAGAGGTATTCGAATCCTACTGACGCCATGAACCAATGACTCTTTTCTGAGTTATGTACATTAGTTGAAGACTAACCGATGATCTTGCTGTGAGGGAAACCTGCACAGTCATCTGTCACCAACCTCTGTTGGTCACCACGCGAAGGTTTGAAAGAACGTTTCTCGTTCGTACGATTTGGATATGGAATGAGCTCCCAGCCACAGTGTTTCCTTTGGACTATGACATGGGATCGTTCAAGAGGTATATTAGAGGTCTCTTCAGAGGCGGGCAACGCATTGGTGACTCCCTTATTGTTGCTGATGTCCATAGGCGGCGGTGACCACTTTCCATCAGGTGGCCCGCATGCCTGTTTGTCTGCCGGATAACATAAAAAAAAGTCAGGTGACTGAATAAGTGTGTAACCATGATCGAATCTGGTCGAGTTCACCTGGTAGCAGGATCCCGGAGGTCAGATGGCAGTCGCTCCACTGAAATTATTTAAGCTACCAAATCCTGGATGATGGTCAAGGCTGACCCAGGGCTCTCGGGCATGAGAGTATTGATTGAGTGCGTTGATAGGTCAAGTCAATACTTATAACACTTTTTGGTCATTATACTAAAGTGTTTATTATTGGTCGTTATGCGTAGAGAGGCTATAATTTTGTGTAGAAAAGAAACCATTCCATAATAATGAGAATGTCGTAAGTTATTGTATTTAACTTTTGTGCATATATTACCTTTGAAAAAATATTACATTTTATCTCATAGCCAAAAGCAATTCTCAGCTTAAAGAGCTTTAAAGTGCATTCTCTTACGAATTGATACAAATCAACGAAATATATAGGTACAGCAATAGGTATATTGCGCTAAATTGTAATGGAAACTAACTGGATAAGGCGACTTTAGAGACGCACTCGACCAACTAATGCTTTAGGCCTACGGATTACACGCAGATTCGCCAGGTGAGCCAGGGTCTACAGCTTCTAATCTAGCTTAATACTCGGCCACTTTATGCAACTATGTAAGGTTTCCTCGAAACTGAAGCACCTAGTTGATTGCTGACTCCCGATATATCTATATTACCTAGTCGACTATATTATACGGGTATTGTTAAAGCTTCTGTAAAAGCTTTTTGTTTGAATGACCGTACCTACCTACCTACCTACCTACTTGTATCTTTCTCAATAAATATTAAAAAGAAGAAGAATTTGACGCGGGAAAAAGAGAGGTGTTATATTGACGTGTGTATTTGTTTATCTGTCTGTGGCATCGTGGCTCCCGAAAAGATAAACCGATTTGGATGCCGTTTTTTTTATTTAAAAGCTAGTTTAATCGAGATGGTTCTTAGGTTTGTTTCATTAAAATCGGTTCTGTAGTTTAGAAAATATTAGGGTTATTCAACTTTTCTGTCGGTACTTCGTACGTTACCTCACGATCGTGTTTCTCATTCAAAATGTAAAGGCAGGTTTTACTCATTCAACTTACTGTACACCTGGCGATGTGACGTTACTTGTGACAACTGTATTGTTTGAAATAGTTTATAACGTACAAATATTTCTCGACTTCAATAAATAAAGTTTTTATTAACCAATTAATAAAACGGGAGATTAAATGCAAACCGCATGCTAACGAGCCGCACAGGGTTATACTTGTCAAAAGAGGATGTTATACTTGTAATAATTCGTAGCTAATAATAATCTGTACTGACAACAAATGGTCAAACGATTTCTCGTATCACTTCTTCAGCATCAATTTTCTATTAGCTCTATTTCAACTACGTGCAATCCCTAAACGGAAGTGTGCTAATTGCAATTGTTAATTAATATTCTATCGTCAATTGACAATAAAATAACCGTTCTAGCCGCCCGCGGGCGACTGCATGATCCATTTTAATATTAACAGTAGCGGCGAACTATTTACCGCAGAATCAAATCACGGGAATTCACAGAATGCGTCCGCACCGAGTCAATATTGATTTGGCAAACGAATCCGTTGGGTAAGTACAACGATTTTATCTGCATCCGTCCCAATCACAGTGAGCCAATGGTATCGGCGGTGCGACGTATCGTGAAATATACGGGCATTTTCATGATTAATACCTAGTCGTTACTCCATCAATTTCAACGATTCAACGAGATACTGTTCCTTTTTTATCTACAGACAATTTTTTGACAATTCTGCAGAGACGGCGGATTTTTTATTGATTGACGTTTACTTTCTACTGGTACAGCAAACTGATGAAAATTGAGTTTGGCCAACGATAACGAGCGTCGTTACTTCTGTCTGTCGGGAACCGTCTCCTATTCAACCGGAGATATTTACGAGAACGCTAGTTCCATCTAAAGTTACCGTAAATCCACCTGAAGGTCGTATAACCGAAATGTACGTAGGTACGATGCCAAATTTTTTTGTATTTATAAAATCCTACCTGAGCGGGTGTGAACGTTCCTAAAGCTTTCTGTGTCCAGTATTAGCTTTTGTTTTTCCACATTCTAACCCGTCGATGCTCCGGCAACGAATTAGTGGAAACGCATTCATTCCTAAGGTCTAGGAAAGCGAGGCGAGGAAGTCGCGTGCTAATGCGAGGCGAGCATGCAATTTGTACGGCGCGCCGCGGCTTGATTGAAATCCCAGCAATTACTGAATGTAGGCAGAATAACCGTGCTTCCAGGAAAATGTGCAAGTTTGAACGAGGCTTGGCTGCAATAGCGGGCGGGGTTGATGTTGCACTTTGTATTGAACTTAATTATCTGCTGGCTATATAATGTAATGTCAGTATTTTCAACATATATATCTACATAGTAAGTCATAAAACAAATACTTAGGATTATTTGTTTGGTGGCACTTATGAATAAACAGCGATGGAATCGAAATCGGTTCAGTAGTTTGGTGATTCTCCTCCAAAGTTACGAACTTATCTTTTTATAATATTGGTACACAAATAGCAGCATCGTTTTTTTCTGTTCATGTCCTCATTTAAAATACACTCTTTTAATACTTTTTAACATTGTATATTGCGAATGACGAGAAAGATTTCGTTGGGTAGCTTAGCTAGCTATGTATGTGAAGACGCTACGAGTTACTGGTACAATTTAAATATTTATCCAGCTGGAGACATTTAAATCAGAGTTTTTATAATAAAATAATATTCATGTGAGATCGTATGCCACGTTAGCCAACGTAAATGCAATCCCAACATAACGACATTGTCGCCGCAACAGATTGAAATCCTCGCCACCAACGATAGACGCATATGCTATAACCATTTCTGGGAATTATATACCCACGTGTTACTAAGCTTTATTAAACAACACACACCTACATGTTGTCTAAACACTTATTTCGTTAGGTCGAAATAAAAACCTGTGTAACACTGTAATTAATTACAGTGATTCAAACGTAAATATACTAAACAATTTAAAAAGGGCCTGAAGAAAAAGAACCCTTTAGAAATACCTGTTATGACATAATCCACTAATATAGCGAAAGTTTGTGTAACGTGGTTATGATTTACGTGTTACCTTTTCCTGCCTAAACGGTTGAAGGGATTTGGGTTAAATTAGGTAAGTAGCTAGATTAGGATCTGGAATAAGATAAGGCTGCTTTTTATCCCCCCAACTTAAGCGATATAACACGGAGTCCACGCTTGCGTAGCCACGGGCGGAAAGCTAGTCTGATTATGAGTCTGACTCTAAATCTTGATTCAAATTTTTAAGCCAGAGTGCACCTACTGTATTGCGGTGGTATACCTTCAAGCACCAAGTATGTCTACAAGGACATGGCCGTAGAGTCTAGTCTCGAGTGACGAGACAAGCCGAGTTACTTAATTACGCCTAAATAACCATACGTCTATGTCTATGTCTAATTTGAGAAAATTGAATAGTGCTATGTGAGATGTGCAATAGTGCCTTGAATCTCGCCTGATAGTTAAGTTGTCGCTTAGATCGTAACTAAATTTCTACCGGGTTGTTTACATGAGTACGATTTTGTGTGAACTCAAATACGAAAAAAAGGATTTTTTTAAGCATGAAAAATTCTATGTTAAAATTCAAAATTTAAAACCGTTCCATTCGATACAATTACTTCAAAAATAGTATACCCTGATCCTAGTCACCGCTAGACACAAAATATCTTCATACAAGAAATCACATTAGACAAAAGAATTTTAATAAAAAAGCGAAGCACCTAATGGAAAGTGGTAACGTCATCCTCACAGTAACAACTCAAACATTGTCCAAATGTAACCTGCATGTAATTTTTAAGTCATGGAGTTACATAAATATTGCGATAAACCTAAATAAATATTTCTGTTTCAGAAGTAATTACAGCTATTAAATTAATATTTCCATCCAACAGTATTAAATTTTATTGCAAGTACCAAACCGCTAAGTTATTTATTTACTTAGGCCATTAGTCTTTGTGTAAGCTTTTAAATTGCTTCCGTAATGAACGCAAAAAGCTTGCTAATGCTTAGTGCACATGCAATTTAAACATGAGTAGTTCTGTGAAATAGCGCAATGGGTGTACGAAAATTGCAACCTGATACCAATTTAAAATTGGTGCATTGAAAATATGCAATTACTTTTAAAACAATTTTTTTCGTCGTATTTCGCAAGTTGTTGATAGCCTGTAAACTTTTATTTACACAGGAAAACCAAACTACGAAGCTGAACAGTAAAAAACACCGCTAAATACTTATTTCCGTGTGGAATCTCTTCCTCGGCGGGGGTTGCATTATTCGGAGGGTGCAGGACATTTATGGCGTGATAACAATAAAGGTGTGATAAATGAACCCCGGGGAACAGGCCGGCGACTCTGTGAGCGGCATACATTATACACGGGCGTCCCACTGCGGCGTAAAATTCACTTCCGTCACACTTTACCATTTTTCACAAACTTTCATTATTTCTCACCCGTCTGCGTGATGAAGCACTTTGCGTGGCCTGTCTTTTTTATCGAGGAAATATGGGGTGGAGCCTCGAAGTATGCCGTGGCTAAAAGAATACGTTCAAGATACTTATTATAGGTACACATCGATACTTTAAGGACTTTTGAAAGGAACTTTGTCCAGCTATAATAGATTCTCTAGCGACTCGTGGCAACAACCAAACGATACCCGCAAGATGGCTTACGCACAAATGCGTCTCAAAATTGCCGAGCACATGAATACTAACATTTCACCTGTACAATTACAGCGTAGACAAATAAGATACAATTCATCTCGGGGATTAAACGCGGAGGAATTACGCGGAGCGACAAGCTGACAGTCCCTGAATTTGGCGTGAGCTTGCTTAGTTTGCGGCATAGCTGGAGCCGACAAAATAAAGGGATGTTCAGACATCTTACCATGAATTTTAATGAACAAGATTCACTCGAATAATTCCTTTTCAGTACGAATGAATCCCTGAACAGTCACAAAGGATTAACGTTTCGGATCAACGCCTTTGTTTGTGTTTAATATGGGGCAAACAAAAGGTTTTGCGGCTTGAATTTAGTTGTCGACTGCGGTTTCCAATAGGAAAATTCGCTAAATTGACAGAGGAATATTTAGATCCATTTTAGATCCCTTCATTTAGATCCATTTTAAAGCTGGCTTTTATTGCTGCTTTACGTTTCTTGAATAATTTTTTTTTATTTCTTTTTTTTTATTGTCATTTTTCGAATTGACTACCTATTATTTTTGTTTGGGTAATTTAATTTAATTTCTTCCCATTTAAGGAAGGATATCCATGGTAGAGGAGGCCAAAGGGCCGGGCGTCAGAGCAAGAAAGAAAGAAATCGGCCAACAATCCTAGCGTTATCCAGCAAGACAGCTCGCTGAAGCCTCGCTATCTCTGGTCCATCATCAAATCCCAACCTCTTAAGATGGCCGCGAAGAGAAATGGAAACGAGGACGTTGATTAAGAGTACGACAAGTATGATCTCAGTGGCCGCCACTTGCCACATATCGTAACCTCGTGCGCCAGGTTCAGCTATTTTTATTATTAGGAGCCATCACTATCCTACTGCAAGTGTAAGGACTCTCCACCGTCTAGACACGTACACCTGGGTACCTACGGCAAAAATATTTAAATGTATCTCGTCATCTTTCATCCTCGTAAATTCATTTCACATTAATGTTAAATCTATGTGCCGGATATCATCTGGAGGGTGCAGGGGCCGCAATGTGCGTGTTTATTTACACTTTTGCAAATTTAATTTTTATCAGCATCCGTCGGGTTTATTTGCCAATTTTATACATCACGTAGTAGTGGACGATACCCCATGAATTACAAAGTGCACACCTAACGCTCGGCATAAAAGTTTGATTTGATGAATGTTACTGACTCCAGTTACACCAATACAAAAAAAAATTAAGAAATTGATGCAAATGTTTGCACGGGTATACGCTGAACCTCGTCAATAGTTATAGTTACTAATGTCATTAGTAGTGAATAAGATGATATATTATTAAAGTTACCAATAAGGTGACATATATAGTGATTTCCTGGGAAATATATAGAATGGCGAGCCAATTTAGGAAGTATGTAAAATGATTTGTCAAAGGTTCACATTTTCGATTCCTGTTTAGGAAATGTATGAAATTCCTAGGAAATGTATTACATTTTTAGGCCGATTTTAGGCATGGTATAGATTCCTAGGAATTCTATATAATGACTGATTACATACATTTTCTGTAACATATATACGACACTCGTGAGTGAGTGACTCATTGCGTAAATGTTGCCTTGTCTACTCTGCTGGACACCATTTAGCTACAGTACAATTTATTGTTATCAAAAAATGTAATCAACGCAATGTATAATGCATTTGATTTACCTACTTAGGATGTATAAGGTGTATTATTGTAATTTTAATTATCTGTCGAATAATTTTTTTTATAATGACAAGCGTATTAAACAAAGACAAGGAAACGGGTACGCTATGAATTATGTAAGTGGATCCGCCCACATTCTGCCTCAGCCCTCACATCCAGCGCGAATGCCGATAACTCGGTATTGAACGACGCGTTGTAGCCCGGATAAGACAATGTTAAAGCTGTTTAGCATAATCGAATAATCCGGGAAACACTTCCGTACGGCAGGATGCATACTTTTAAGTCTTAGTGTTTAGAGTGTATGAAAATGTAGTTGGAGATTTAATGCGGTGCGGCGCGATGCCGTAAAATACTATTTACGAGTTTGTGAGTTCCTGTTAGTTAAATACTATTTACGAGTTTGAGAGTCCGGATAGTTATATTTTAAGACCGTAATTTTTATAGTCTCACCACCACATGAAGGATCCAATGAACGAAAATTATCAATCATTGACCCTTATGGAACGCGTGTGTTCACTTAGCAGATACTACTACTTTACTTAACTTTATATTTTCTTTGTATTTTTGAATTTTATTTATTTAATTCATTGTAAGTTCATTTTGTTTCTTAATACTAATTGACACAAAACCCGAGTGGGTTTGTCTGTACTACCTGGCTATTTAACAGATGTATACAAAACATATATGTAATACAAACTTAGCTATGCCTGATACAATACTATAAAGCACACTCATTCACTACAAGATCGTAAATTATCCTATACCTAAATTATCAATATATATTTTTAATTTTCAATAACATATTTAGTTTGCTCCAAACAATACCACGCAATATTGACAGTATTGATACTAATGTAAACAAAACAAAACGCAAATATAAGAGTACACTTAGGGGTAACTTGGTGCTAAACAATTCATATAGAGTTGCACTAAACTTTAGGCGTCACTTAGATGCTTTAGTTAATTATAATTTTCCTAACCAGATAAAACATTGACTTACACCAACCTAAAGTGAAAACTAAACTCATTAAGTCACTCTAAACTTTATGACAACGATTTTGTGACTTTAGACTGTGCGCCAACTTTAGTGCAATCGGACATAAGACACATTGGGTTAGGTCGGTACTTATGTCTGGAGATTTTTAAGTCCATATTTATAAAGATATAAAATTTCTCTAATGAATTTCATGTCCTGTGCTTATAAGTATTTGTATAAATTATATATTTGACTGCGTACTCGTTTATGAACTTGTTATGAGTAAAATTCAGAATGTCAAAGTCGTAATGGAAAATTTCTTGAACAATGCATAGCATTGCGTAGTAGGGGAATACTACCAAATGCACACGGATTGATAAAATGCACTCCAGTGTACTCCTTAGTCGTAAGAGACCATGGCGGACGACTGCTCATGATAACTATATAGGCGTTACTTGAAATTTTACGGCAAGTGTCGACTAAATTTGAAAAAGATATACTATGTTTTTCATATGAGTTTCATTTATATTTTATACCAAAGATAAAACATAAATTTACTATTCTTTTTCGAAATGTTTTGAATCATTGCCGCTGTTATTTTTTTATTTATTTAAAACTTTATTGCACAATAATACAATTGGCGGACTTAAAGCCATTAAGGCTTTATCTTCCAGTCAACCAGTAGACAATGCAGAAAGTGAGTAAGTAGGTGCTTTATAAAGCGTGATGATAGATTGTAACTTACCAAAATACAATACTAACTACATCAAGATAGAATAAACATCACTACATAGTATAAAACAAAGTCGCTTTCTCTGTCCCTATGTCCCTTTGTATGCTTAAATCTTTGAAACTACGCAACGGATTTTGATGCGGTTTTTTTAATAGATAGAGTGATTCAAGAGGAAGGTTTTTAAGTAAGAAAAAAAGGGTAGGTAAGGGTAAAATAGGTGTACGCGTACGAAGTCGCGCCGGGTCCACTAGTATATTATATTATAATAAATACTATACATACATACATATATTAAAAATAAAGATACTTTATACTATTTATATTGACTTTATGGCCTTTTATCTATAAAAAATTTCTTAATTTGTTTTTTAAAAATAAAGCGATTCGGTGCTTTACGCACATCATCAGGAATCTCATTCCAAAGACGTGCTGCCTGGACTGTGAAAGAATGGCTGTAGAAGTTCGTATGATGGAGGGGAATATCTAGTCGCAAGTTATTTGTAGATCGAAGTTCACGCTCATGCGTTGAATGCAAAAAGACTACATTGTCTCTAAGATAACCAGGCGAGGAAGGATTATCAAAAATAGAAAAGAGTGTGGAGAGAATACGTGACTTCCTTCTCTCGCGGATGGTTAACCAGCCCAGCCTATCTCTGTATTCAGAGATGTGGTCATACTTCCTCAGGCCGAAGATGAATCGAATGCAGTTATTCAGCAGGCGCTCAAGCTTATTGAGGTAGGCTTCATTCAGGTCAAGGTAGCACACGTCTGCGTAGTCTAAAATAGGTAAGACTAAAGTCTGCATGAGGAGAATTTTAGTCTTAATTGGTAGGAAAAATTTATAACGATGCAGGGTGCGCAGTGTGCCCGTGACCTTCCTGCCCACATCAGCCACCTGAACGTTCCAGGTAAACGATTGGTCCATATGGAGACCCAAGTTCTTGACGTCAGATGCGTAAGGAATGGCAATACCATCATAGATTATGGGATTCAAGGTACCCATATCCACTTTCGCTAAAATACGCGAGCTGCCCAAAATAATGGCCTGACATTTGTTAGGATTAACAGAAATGCCAAAGCTACGTGACCAGTCGTAAATTCTGGCCAAATTAACATTCAGATCACTTATGGCACTTGCTAAATCATTCCTGTCGCACCGTACGTAAAGTTGGAGGTCATCGGCGTAAAGATGGTACGAGCATGAAATATTACAGGTTATAAAATTTATGAAGATAGCAAACATTAACGGAGAAAGTAAACCGCCTTGCGGAACACCAGCTGTGAGGTTGCACCAGTCAGAGCATGTCTGCCCTAGCCGGACACGTTGCTGGCGACCGCGAAGATAGTTCGAAAACCACTCCAAAGCCGAAGACGATATGCGAAGATGGGATAGGATGGCCAGGAGGATATCATGGTCCACCGTGTTGAAAGCATTCGAGAAGTCAATGAGTACAAGGATGGTAACCATAGTGCCCTCCATCCCTCTCCTAACGTCATCAGTGACCTTCAGCAAGGCAGTTGTGGTGCTATGCCCAGGTCTAAATCCAGACTGGTATGGACTGAGGAGGTTATGTTTATGAACATACGCCGAAAGCTGCTTGTGCGCACTAGCCTCTAGGATCTTGGAAAAGAAGGGAAGAATAGAGATCGGGCGAAAATGATTGGGAAGGGAAGGAAGTGGGACCTTAGGAAGTGGACGAACAAAGGCTTTACGCCATAAAGTAGGGAATTGACCGTTTATCAGACAGAAATTTACAATATGGGCGATGGCTGGTAAAATATCATCAATAATTAATAAAACCATTCTGCGACTTACTTCATCACACCCCATAGCGTTTGATTTGATGGATAAGATGCTCTTCTTAATCTCGTCTTCACTAACATAAGTAAATGTGAAAGGTTCAGAATCAGGCGAAGGCAATGCAGAAATCAGCCGCAAAGTAGCTAGTTTCAGGGATGGATCGAAGGATTCTACCGTAGAGAAATGATCATTGATTTCACTAAGTGACACAGAAGAAAAGGATTGGTCATCAGCTGTCTTACCTATGCCCACTGACTTCAGGAATTTCCACAGATTGGCCGAAGATAAATTTGAGATATTATTGTGAAAATAGCGGCGTTTAGCAGCCCGCACCATCTGATTACACCGATTCCTAGCTGCCCTAAAGTAACCCCAGTTAGCCTCCGAACGGTCCCTCTTATACTTTCTGAATGCTCCATCACGACTCCTCATTGCATTGCGTACTTCCTTTGTCATCCATGGAGCAGGAGGGCGCTTTACTCTCACCCTTCGAACAGGAGCATGGGTATCGAATATTCTATTCACCGCTGAGTTTAGTAAATCGACTTTTTCATCAGCTGATGATGCGTCCGCTATCATTGCAAAGTCGATTTGTGAAGCATCCCTGTGAAGAGCATCGATGTCCAACTTGGAAAAATTTCGCAGGAGCAGGGCCTCCGGTTTCTGTCGAGGAGCTTTAATTTTATACGAGGCAAAAATGAGATCGTGATGCGAAAAACCGGGAGCAGAGAACTGTCCGTGTGCAGCTACAAGATCTGGAGAGGAAGTGATGATTAGGTCTATTAAGGTGTCGTCAGTGTCGATATTATGATGGGTTGGTTTGAGCGGAAGAAGATTGAGACATGAAGATTCCACGATGGATCTCAGCTTACGAGCTCGTACCGGTTGCCTGGCAGAAGCAAGCAAGTCTGTATTAAAATCCCCCATAATAATAATGTGTGAGTATTCCGACGATAGCGACTCAAGCGCCTGCTCAAAATCTGAAAAGTAGTCAGTAGCAGGAGGACAATAGACAACACCAAGAACAGCCCTCACACCCGCACAAGTAATCTCCAAAAATATAAACTCAGCTGAGGCTGAATAGCTTGACTGTGACCTGGTCAGCACCTTATAAGGGATGTGACTGCGCAAATATATCGCCACCCCTCCCCAGCCTTTATCTAAACGATCGTTGCGCACCAGTGTGTATCCAGGCATAGAGTAAGTAGAGGACAACATAGGCGGCTTCAAGAGACTCTCAGAAATAAGCACCGCATGAATCGCATCCGACGCAAAAGTCTCAAGTAAATCCGCATGATGCGCCGCAATGCTCTGGGCATTAATGTGACAAATATTCAACATACGTGAAGAGGACTGAAACGCGTCACGCAGAAGTTCGCCCAACGTACGACCATCATCACTCCCAGAATCATTACAAGATAAATAGTCATCGCTTGAATTAATTGAAAAGTAAGAATCATTAATATTAACGTCCATAAAAAATATAATAAACTAAATTAGGCCAATAAATTAATTAAAAATAAATATGATTAAAATTACCAATAAAATAAATAATATTATTATAAAATAAATGATCCAGTCTACTTTTAAAACTACTGGTTCACTCAACTGCACCGCCCGCCAGCTACCGGCAAAAATATGAATTAAATTTATAGCTTAGAACTATACCTATTAGCTTAAAATACAAAAGCAAACATTATTATTAACATTGGTTGATGACCCTAGATGCCAAAGCCATAACAATAATAAAAGAGGTATTTCACGATATTTATCAAGTGTGTAGGATTCACGGATCGTGATACGGATCACAGCATTTCTAAAAAATAAAAAATCCATAATCCTCATCAACGACACATATCGCGGTAAATATCGAGCGTGTAGTATCACCATAGTAGGATTTGGCATTTTGGCTTGAATGACTTAGTTTCCAGGCCAATAAATATAAACAAAAAGAAAAAAGAAAACTTCAACCAACAGAAATAAAAGTAAACAAAGTGAGGTTACTTGAGTAAACAATGAAATAAAAGTAAAAAGCGGTTTCTATAAACAAATAAAGCAAAAGAAGCAGGTAGTCTACGCACACAGGAACATGCAAATTAATAATATAGTAGCGATTACAAAGTGCCTACAATCCGGACGAGAAAAAGCCAAATGAAAGCAACTATGAAAATAAGCAAATAAGCGATAAACCCCGCTTACTTCTTAGCTACAACGCGTCGCGAACGAGTTGCATTCGACTTCGACCGATCTTCGCTTGCAGTTGTCTTGGATACAGCAGCGATCTTGACCTGTTTTGTTGTCAGCTGCGCCCCGCTAGTTGGTGAAGATTTCTTGGCAGTATCCCCATTCGCTGCAGTATTTACAGTAGGCGAGCTATTCTTTGGGAACCGGCTAATTAATTCGTCCAACTCAGCCATAGTGGTCACGCGTTTTAGAGACTCATCAGGCAGCTTTATCGATATCATTCCGTCCAGACTCCAAACTGACCTCACACTGAAGTGGCTTCTAGCTTTAGTAAAAATAGAATGTCTTGCACGAGTAAGAAACTCCGCCACGGTGATGGTCGTGCTCTTAAGTTTGGATTTACTACTCCAGACCAGAGATTTTACACTTGAATCATGAAATCGAACAAGGACTGGCCTCGGACGATCGGCAACAGTTGATCCAAGACGGTGACAATTTTTAATGGAAGTCTCACTTACATTTGGTACTGACATTATCCCACCGATGACCTCCAGAATAGTGGACTTGATGTCACTGTTCTCTGCCTCCTCAATACCATAAAATAAGAGAACCTTTCGTCTAATATAGGTCTCAATGGAGTCAGTAGCCTTTGTGCACTCTGCTATTTGCTGTCGCAGGAGTGAAAACATACCCCACGCTATGTTCTTGAAGGTGTCAAAGTCCTTGGAGAGTTTTTCAATAGATGGTGTTGTGACTGGGGTTGTGACTGGTGTTGTGACTGGAGTTGTGAATGCATTTGCAGATACCACCCTCAGCTGTGTCTGGAACTCTGCCATCTTCTCGATAATCAATGTTTCCAGAGCCTTCGGGTTAGATTTTATGTCACTCAATTCCATGTTCAGTGCAGTGACTTAATGTCTTGTGTTTTGTGGCGCTAGCAGGCAGTGACAGGTAATTGTAGCACTATTACATTAAGTTACACTCACTTCAGGTATTTAAGTTGAGTTATTGTAATATATTTTAAATAAAAATTCAGGAGCTAAATTTAGAAGATGTAACTTATTTGAAACCTACCGCCCTGCCGCTGTTGCTAAGGACTTAGCGGGGCATATTAAATTTGAATTTTTACAACAGGCCCCAGACGCTAGTTAATAAATGCCCCACTTATGGATCGTAGTTACGTAATAATTATGTGCAGATAATACTTAAATCTCCCTTGACTATATTAAAGGTAAAACAAAAAGCTATTATTCTCAACTCCTTATAAAATATTCATAAAAGACAATGCAGTTAATAGAAAGAAAGCTAAAAACTATTAAAACTAAAACCCTTAATGGTATTATTTTAAATAAAAAGAAAATAACGGAGAATAACGAACAATAATATAAAGGAAGGTATGTTTGAAGCCTGCCTTTGATTAAAGAAATAATGAAGAAAAATGTAGTAGAAGAAGTAGAAACAAGAAGAAAATTTGGTGTAATCTTTAAGTGAAAAATGCTGAGAAAGATTCTTAAACAAAAATAAATATAAAAAGACAGTAGAAAAACATATAAAATAAAACATAAAGATGAAATACCGCTGAACAAATAAGATTGATTATATTGATTGAGTTTAGGACATTGTAAAAGAAAATAAATTGATTGTATAGAGAAGAATTGATTGTCATATCGTTACTTGATGTGTTTGATTGGTAGCTGATAATGGCGGTTATTATGCGATGCATTTCGTATACAGGGTGTTTCATAATACATGTATAAAGCCGTGAACTGGATGGAGTGCTAAACGTATTAAAACGATAGGTACAATTATTTTTTTCGTGCGTGGAATAGTAAGCGAGAAAATGACTATCGAACTTTTACCTTTTCAATGTCGATAATCGACATTTTGAAAACGAAAGACCGCATCTCTAGAAATCAGTTGTAAAAGGTCACTCAAGTTCATAGTACTAGGCGCAATGATATTAAGGAGATCTAAATTAGCCATTTTGTATTTTTTGGTTTGAGGGTTCTGTACAAAAAAATATTGTAATTTTAATTTAATAGGTTCCTTCATAGTTTTTTCGAAAGTGCACCACCACCTAACTAATAGCAAAGTAGTCTAATTCAAATTACTGTGGCATATTAATGTAGCAAACTCTAATTAATGTAGCATATTTGTCTTTATAAGTTTGCTTTCTCATGTCATGCCTGTCAGTCATGTTTCAGTGTCGCAAAGGTAATCGTACCTATCTGCTATGAGATTTTTCAGTAACTACACACACATATTTTTGTATTAAATAAAACAAATAAAATACCTTAGTGTAATGAATGAAACATAAATAAAACAAAGACAGTAGAGAGTGGAGTTTAAGACAGAACCCTCCACTAATGTGGGGAAGGCTTAAACTCTCAGAGGACTGTTATGTTAAAATCCGTACGATTTCACGAATATTTCTCATCAACAAAAATTAACTAAATGAATCTTAGTTGACGGAGCTATACCTGTAAATATCCCATGCTTCACCCAGTTGGGAACCTAGGCAGGGGCGCAACAACCGCCGTATCAGCCGTATCAATGATACGGGATCCCAAATCGTTTGTAAGCAAAAATACGTACTGTTATCCTCAATTTCAGTTAAACAATATTACCCGGAAAAAAAAAATTCTTTAGTGATTTTCAGACCAGGGTCGGGGCCCCCTTCGCCAAAGATGCAAATGAAATCAAGTGATACAATCCGTTTTCGTTCCCCTTTCGCTTAGAGATAATTAACATTTTTAATAAAAAACAACAACTTAGAGCCTCTCACGCGCACTCACTCATTACTTCATTGAAATTGTGTAAAAATGCACCTATAGCAAAAATGAGAAAAATCTTGATCTCATGTACAACATATTCAGCACTATCGGTGAGATCATAAGATTTAAAAAACTCCTTACACTGTTCATTGCTCAACGGGTCAGATGGACCTGGCTCATAATAAAATCGTTTTGGCCCACACGATTTTCGAATTTGACTGTTTTTAAGTTAATCGTGAAAAGTTTATAGCCAAAATGTCAGAAATAGAGCTCGCACGCTCATTAATTAATTGTTTGCGAAGTTAATTTTATTATAAACCAGATGTCAGAAATGTCTACATCGTATGTCGTCGTATGTCGTATCGTCCATTTATTGATTTTATGTTATTCGCGCAAGTATTCTGAAGGGGTAGTTTGTGAAACTATCGAGCTCGCTACGCTCGCTTATTCAACAAATTATGACATTTTTATATTTATCATGCAAGGTTTTAATATACCAAAGTCAAGGGCCAATTTACAAAAATTCCGATGTCCACCCCGGCCTTTAAGGAGATTCTTGTCATACAAACTACCAACATAAAACATTAACAAATTATACACCTAAATCTTCCTCAATAGACAAAGTAATTCCACTTTGTCAATTGGTGAAAACCGCATGAAAATCCGTTCAGTAGTTTTTGAGTTTATCGCGAACAGGCAGACAGACGCGGTGTGGAACTTTCTTTCATACATATGTTATTCTTACTATTAAGGTGATTCAACGCCCATACTAAATTTCTCTCGATATTCTTTCATTTGTTTGAGTGTTTAGTGATTGTATTATGATTTCTACTCTTAGTAAATGTATTCAATGGTGCGCAAAGTGGTTTTCTTTTCAAAAGCAGTTAAATCGAAAAAAGCACAAATCGCCGCTTGATAGCGTTGTTTTGTGATTTTATTTGATAATTATTTTTCTTTTTCATTGCTTTGTTTTACATTATTAACATGTAGAAATCTATTTCGCGCACAATTGAACATATTTTCTAATAGCCAATTGCACAAAAACGTTACATAAAAATTGTTTGAAAATCGTACCGCCTTAACACGCGAATGGCTTGGATTTAAGTTACTCATTAGCATCCCTTGTAGCCGTGTGGTAACCGGTAGAGTAGATAGCACCAACCCCTTACACTCGTGGGTGTCGTACAAGGCGAATAACGTTTAGAGGCAAAATATCTAGTCTCCATAAACTGGAAAATGGGCAACAGCGTTTTTCATTGTTATGTTTGCAACACTGCGATCTCCAACCCGCCTGCCAAGCGTGGAGATTATGGCAATAACCTCCCCTTTTGCGGGAGAGGCCCAAAGTCCTGTAGTGGACTGTTATGGGCTGTGATGATGATGATGATGATCCCTTGTAGTTGGGGGTACTAACTATGGGGCCCCAGACAGCTATTGATACGGGGCCCCTGGAAGGCAAGCAACGCCACTGAACCTAGGTCACCTAGGTGAAACACGGACCCAAACACAATTTTAGTAATTACTGTCTGTACAAATTACCCGATAAAATAGTGGTAAGCAAATGTATTCCATCACCGACATCATAAGGATTATTATTAGTCCACTGTTGGACTTGTTTGAGCCTCACTTTATTAAATAAACACAATCAACATTACGGTGCATCTACCAGGAGAACATAAGAGGCGAAATAAGTACGACCCCTAACACGCGGATCCCTAAAGCCAGTGTTACCAGCAGTAGTTTCCAAAAAAGTACGTCTGGGCTCTTAAAATAGTACGAAAATGGCTAAAAAGTTACGATTTCTTCTTATTATCTTCTATATTTTATCGACCTTGGGGGGGGGGGGGATGATTTTTAGTCAATTAATGACGTTATTTTGTTGCCGGTGGCAAAATCAACCCTTCCTTCCCATTATTTTTGGTGAAATTGTGAATTTGAAAGGTGAAGTGACTAAGGTAATGGAACCAATCATGGACAATGTAAGAATTCTTTTTTTGTTTTACTCTTATAACTTTGTATATGTAATGGTGCCGAACTTGAGGAAGGGTTTATTTCATTAAAACTTCTTTAAATAATGGTTTGGAGTACTTTAATAACATCAAATTACAATATAACAATTATTATTGTAAGAAAAGTGGATAATGTATAAATATCCTTGTATGGACAGCATAATTCCAATTTTGGACATCCAGTCATGAACCGATTCCCGTCATGGACACCCAATCTTGGACGGTTTCCAGTCATGTACACTCAATTATGAACCATCAATTATTTAATAAAATTGACAAATAAAATATCTAAAAAAGGTCATTAATAAATATTTCACATCACCCATTACGACAATGAAATAATGAGTGGATTTTAATCACATCAATAACAATAAATGTACCTGTTTAAAAACTTACTGAATCTAATCCAAAAGGTACAGCTATCAACAACCTTATCTTAATACAACAATAACAAATCAGTCTTAAAATTTAACGCTCAAACATTAAATGTTACTTCTTATAACTAGATAGACCTATAAAATATAATACCAAACATGGACAGCCAGTCATGGACACTACTGTCCATGACTGGATAAAGAGCAAAATTAATATCCAGTCATAAACACTTCAAATTTTAAAATCAAGAGTATATTATTTGGTAGAGGTTATTTTCTGTTTAGATGCTCTGTATATCGCATAAATAAGAAATAGTCGCACAAAATGCTAAACTCTACAATTCTACTTACAATTGCGGTCATAAAAAACTTACCCGACGCGAGATTCTTATAACATTTCTTGATTTCTTCGTCTTTGTATGCGGTCTCAAAATTGAAACTCCGGTGAAAAAAGTAATGGATGACTGACAGCTGTCAAAATTGAACAGATGATTGATTGTTCGTTCAGCATTAAAAAAAAGTGTTGCGATTAGAGAAAAATAATTCCCATTTAGTAATTTTCGGTGTTTACTCATAAAATGTACATGATTGGAGCACTGTCCATGATCGGTTCCGTTACCTTACCCCCCTCAGCTAAATTCAGCATTTTGTAAAAACGTACTAAGTAGTACGATGTGGAGCAAAGTACGCTTAAGGTACGACAGTCGGCCAAATAGTACGTAAATCGTACTAAAAGGTACGATCTGGCAACGCTGCCTAAAGCGCTGCCTGCTGCCACGCCTCCCGCCTCGCCTCCCGCCCCCCGCCGCCCCGTGCGCCGCGCCGAACATGTGTCGACACGCCGGAGTTTTGGCAGTGTGCATGCTGCACTTGGGTGTGTCGTTTGATTGAACCGCTGACGCCGACAGCGTGGCTTCTTGTGTTACCTATTTTCGAGTCGTGTTCGTTTATTTGGTTTTTAGCTTTTCGCGTGATCGGTGTGATTGTTTGTTGCGTTGTATGTATAGGATACCTAAGTACTGTGAAAATAACTGTGATAAGACTGTAAACGATATGAATGAATGAATGATTTATTGCTTCAGGTACCAATATTAACGTAGTCTTGTTTGTGTACAATGTTCAACAGTTTAAGTATTGTGATAATCATTATTCTGTGCATGAGTGCAACCAAGCAGTAGGCCAAAGACCATGTTACCTACCTACTTACGTATTGCATAGCAACCAGTGCATGCTGTAGTGTTGTGTAGCTGTGTGTATGAGTGTATTTACCTATCGGTCATCGAGCCACAAGACAGCAAGAAAGTGTGGTTAACTGCGCTGGCACCTGACACTGTTTGTTTCCATAAAATATCGTTTAAAAGGTACGTACCTACATGCTTTAAAGGTCTAGGTGCTAGCTAGACTAGGAGACGCTACCTACCACCTAATAGTGACGTTAGAAGCGCAACCGCCGCGCTCGGTTCTTTTCCGACGGGAAATAGGTAGAAAAGACAACGCTTTTATCTTTTCATAAAAACATGTAGGTATTTAGTGGAACCTGTCTGTAATGTGTTTCACCAAAACTAGATTCATAAGTGGTTCCCTAGGTACGTAGGTACTTAGATGAGGGAACCGTGTTAGTAGGTACCTAGTACTTACCTATCTGTGTAGAGCCATTTTGTCAATTGAACGAATCCCGTTTTAGTGTAGTAGATATCTACTTTAGTACGTAGCTGACTATGTTTATTTTTATTTAGTTTAAGTACCTGCGGCAGTCCACACCGCGGGTCCGGCTGTCTTCCAGACTGATTAACATGTTTTGTTTTTTATTTACGTAGGTTCCTACCTACCTAACCTATTTAGATACTGTTTTTAGGCCTTTAGTTAATAAGTACCTAAGTATTATGATTTTAATTCTTATTTTACTTTTGTTGTGCTGGGGTGGTTTGTTCTGTTAGGTACCTACCTAGTAGAAATCATCTCGGTGTTAATGACCTGGTTTTGCTCTCGCGCACGAGGGCCTGGGGTCCGCCTTGACCATGATCCAGGATTTCGCATTTCTGGTCATTACGTCTGACAGTCCTGAATCCTGCCTGACCCTGCTACCAGGGGAACCTGATTACCTGACCAGATTAAAATCATGGTTAGACATTCAGTCGCCTAAATGTGCAGGTTTCATCACGATGTTTTCCGTCAGAAAAGGTCACTGGTACGTGGCGGCAGCGGGTGTCGAACCCGGTACCTCTCGCGTACGACTCGGATACCGTAACCTTAGGCCACCGACGACGCTCCGACTATTTAAGCATACCTACCTATTGAAAATAATTAGTGTAGGTAAGTTCCTAGTTAATTTGGTAGAGATTATTCATGGAGATAAGTAGGTAACATTTAGTTCGGCGCCTGGTAGCAAGATGTAGGAGGTTCGTTTGTTTTGTTATGAATGGCGCGAGTTATTAAACTCTTCTTTATGGTGTGTACACACTCAACTTACGCCAACGAAGCGTTGTCGGCCGATTTGGATTTCTAAGGTCCAATAGGTAATTGCATTTCGTGGTCAAGCAAACGATCTTTGGGAGTTTTGGGAACCTATTCGGGCTCGTAATCGCACGTTTGTTCGTTGGCCTTCGGTATCCGCCCAAGCTGCGTTTGGTCGATTGCTTCTATCCGTTTGATGTTACCGCCACGCTTTTTTCATAGGGGTCGCACGCGGTTATTGAACTTCTCCTTCTAGGATCATCAACTTGAAATAGAGCTGCGCATCAACGTAGTCGATATGGTTATTTTTCTTTAAAAACGAAGATTTTTTATAAAAATTAAAATTCAATGTCTGGATAATATGAAGTCGTCAGTGTACTCTTTGCAAGCTATATTTTAACACCCTTTCGGCTTTATACATGTATTATGAAACACCCTGTATAGAGGTGAGTTACCCAACAGTCGTCAGGCACGACCCATACCAGGTTAAAAGAAAATTCAAAAATATTTAAGTTCCTGTATTCTTACAAACCTCTCCGTAAGCCAGTTTGTTCGCAAAGTACCAAATATTGCCCTGAATAAAACATATTTTTTAATATTGACCTAGATTTCGTTATATTCATGATTGCAACAAGTGGGGCCCATTAGGAAATATTCCCCTAGCGATTCCATACAAACGTGCGTACGCAAACCTTTCTTCATGAACTATATATATTACAAATTAACAGGCTCAAGAACTTTGCCAACATATAAATAATTAACATTTGCCTAATAATTTATTTAAGAACTGTACTTCTTTTAGGTGTATTTAAACAGTGTAAAGATTATACAGTGCAAAGCCAAACTTATTTATTTATATATTTACAAAAATTTGTAAGTAACCTTTCAGAACCTTCTCTGCGTACTCTGGAGATCCTTGTTGTGTCTGCAGGGTTTTCGAAGCTCTCAATAAGTACAATAGATAAATTCATTGAAGAGTAATAAAAAATTAGTCAAATAGATGCGAAAATTGCAGAATTACGATTAAGTATGTGATTGACAGGCTGGCAATGGTCAGCGGCAGCGGCGCTCCAGCTGGCACCACACAATATGCCGGGCGTCGCGGACTGTGAGCCTTTATGTAACTTAGGGAGCGTTTCAATCTCTCATATATTGCTGAATCTGCCATAGAAAAAATATTTCTTATAGCCAAAGTCGAATCAGCTTATCTTTATCTTGTAACGCAAATGGCAAAAACACTCAAAACATAGCAAGAAACACTGTGGTACACTGGACAAAGCTAAACCCAGTCGCGTCTCACTTTTAGTTCACCTTAACAATGACTTACCTTTTTCCGTTAGCAGTTTACTATGCAGAGATAAGATTAGCCTGTTGTATTGGTGGTGAAACATTTCCACGATCAGGGCGTGCAATATGAAGTTGGTTATAATCGGCAACCAATAGACGAGCTGTACGGCCATTACCACGCAAAATCCCTGGAATTTAAAGAAACCATCGATAATCAACGTTTCCTATTATTTTTATTATCTTGGGAGGCACACGGTCAGACGTTTCTAAATTGTACTAGCCATCGTTTCAGATAAACTCTCTTCACCCTTAGGTTTTCAACAAAAGGTGTGAAAAGAGTTTTACGTCGTTTGACGTAAGCACAGAAATAAAACAAAAACAGAATCCATGTCTCCTAAATCATAAAAGAAACCTACAAATGGCCGCCATTTTATATGTGTGCGTGATTTGAGGGTTGCCATTCCCATAATCCATTTTGCCCTCTTTACTAATTTATGTATTAGATTAGCAACACAACCGTACAATAATAAATAAATAAAGTTCTTCATTTCAGACTGAGTGAGACAGACAATTAGCAAGTAGAACGACGTAGTCTCTGCCTCTTCCTTTGGGAAAAAGGCGTGTAGCAATTTTTGATTTTGAAAACCTTTTGTAGGTATACAATGCTATGCTCGTGTATTGCAGTGGGTATTAAAATATAGTAGTTTATGCAACTTTATGTGATAATAGTTTGACACGAGTGTTTTGTTTCTAATACTAAAACAAATATTAGTTCATTATGTTGTCTTATTCGGATTGCAGATTACGGATTCCGAAATTAGGATTCCGAATTCGGGTTTAGATGCCGGATTCGAATTCCGAATTCTGGAATCGGATTCCGGTTTCCGGATTCAGATCCCGGATTTACTTAAGTCACATAAATTCATCATTATCATCGTAGCGTTTATTCCGGCTTACACCAGATCCCTCCGCTTTCCGACTTAAACTTCTTCCGTCGTGCTTACAGGTAGTATAAATAATTTTTTGTAGTAGTTCTTTTGAGATACGGAACCCTAAAAACTTCGGGACCTGATCTGACTGAGTCACAAACGCAATAAATAAAGAATTCCCCACTTTTTCAGGAAATTTTCCCATAAAAAAGCTAGCAACATCTTAGTATCATCTAATAATTTTTGTTCGAAATATACACAAAAGTAAATAAAGCATAATTATGAGAAATTAGCATGAATCATCGTTACTTGTGCGTCGTAGGTAATTCGTCCTGATTTTTAAAAATTTTTCACATTAATTTTATAACATTTGACCACATATGACGGCATTTGTAAATAATTTTCATCAAGGAAAAATACGTGTTATCGGTACGAAATGGCGGCGCGTTGTAAGACCTGATGAGTGTATCCATCTCTTTAAGGTACGATGGGTTCTGTTTTTGTTTCATTTCTGTGGACGTAAGCTTGTTTGCTACCTTATTAGTATTAAAAAATTGCTTGCCTTAGTTTTAAATATAATTAACATATTCCAAATGGCGGCCATCATTTTAGGAATGACAAAAATAAACGACACGGCTATCTGGAAATAACAAAACATCAGGTTACTTAAAAATATTTTTTCAGATAATGTTACGATCGCTTGAATAAACTTACGAGTTTGTCGTACAACACTTTAATTTTATCAAAGACATTTGAAAAGCGTACAAAATATTCAATAATATTTTCGCTTGAATGTACCGATAATCGACGTAGATATTTCATGTATTTGTATAAGTAAGTGTAAATCACCGAGACAATTATTAATACATTATCTACACTAGTGCAAACGAATCCGGCAGCGTGGCAACTTGCAAGCAACGTGTCCCAATCAATTCCAGACTCGCCGTATATGCAGTTCCATGTAAAGAATATGACTTGAAATAAATATAAAGTAAACGTATATACAATAGCAACAACAGCCATCTTGCTATCGTAAATAACTGAGTGACTGTCACTTAAGTCCATAATCTCATTTAAAAAATCAAATATGGTGTATTTCGTTTTCGAAAGAACAAAGAATAACAAAATGCATTGAAGAAATATTGTGAAATATAGGAAATCAGCGACGGTTAATTTTGCTGGTATTAGTATTAAAATGTTGATGAGAAACATAATATTGGATAAGCTTTTAAATATAAAAAAATATTTTGAATTCAAAACTTTTAAAAATCCAAAGTCGAAACCGTAAATATTGAAAGCTAAAAAGTAGCATATTATAGTTTTATTCAATTCTCTTCTGTTTGATTTAACATGTATTTTGGTCATGGCTAATATATATAAAGTCCCAAACGTTGGAATACTCGCGATGATATCTACAACGACGAATATTTTCCACTTATCTTCCATTTCACTTTATTTAACAGTAACTGACCAATCTATTAGGAGTTGTTACATAAACGAAGTCGAGCTGCTATTGTAAATATTTTCAGAATTTTCCACCATGTGATAGTTAAGTAATTAAATGGAGAATTTATTACTTTAAGAGCGAATAACACCAACCAATGCGTTCAACGAAAGTCATTTAGAAACCTCTATATCAATGGAATCCAATGATTCGGGCTAGTGTCACACGAACACAATTTTGTGAGTCGAATCGAACCAAGTAGAATTTATGTAGTGATATTTGAGTTGTATTCTTATTGATACAAAATGACCTACCGACCTACTTGTGACAGAACCAAATTTATCAAAGGAGAGTAATGTGCTTGTCAGCCTATGTATGTAAGTATGTACGTATGTTTATTCCTTTGTGGCACACTAAAGACCAAACGCGTAGGCCGATTTTGATAGTTCTTACGTCAATCAATTTGTCTATCTTGCGAGTGTCAATGAAAATATAATATTGATCAAAATTCAATATGGCGACTACCAGCCGCCATTTTGAGAAAAAAAATGAAACGAAAGTATCATGTAAAGGATATAGTTAAGTAGGTTTTAAAAAATCACATTTAGGTTCCTTTTACCATTCTTTTATTTAGAGCAGGGATCCCCAAACTATTTTGGACAAGTGACCCCTTTTCCAAAATGAACTGTTACCTCAGACCCCCATGGCCAAATTACCTACTTTTAAGATCAACCCCCTTATTCATAATGGTCCGCTAACTTAAAACAGCTGCTACAGAATGTTATTTTTCATTGTGACTTAGGTCAATAGAAGAAGACAGAGTGAGAATTAGCAATGCTTTAAGTTAGCAGACTATTATAAATAAGGGGGCCTATCTTTAGTTTTCTCCTATTGATACAAAATACCTAGGTACTAAGGTACCAATTGGAAAACTTTGCACTTGGTTAAGTGAGTAAAGTTGACTTCATTTTCTCATCAAAATTTAACAAAATAAAAGACATACAATTCAGTAAATATCAAGTTATATTTATAATGATTATTACAAATTAAGTACTTAAAGAATCTAAAGTAGGTAGGAAATTATATTTAAAAAAGTATTAATTTGAAAAGAGAAAATAAAACATTCAGTGTTATGGATGAACCTGGTGACTATCTACCAATCTAGCTACATCCGGTTGAATATTGGTGAGTTGCAGCCTATAATCTCCACGTTCGTTGATTTTTAAACGGTTTCTTTGTTTCGTCAAAATGTTTGTTATCACACTGAAGCTTTTTTCAACTAGGTATGATGATGGAAAAGCGATAAGGTATTTTTCAGCAATGTTCCACAATGTAGGATACTGTGTTTTAATGTTGCGTTGCAACCAGAACTACTGATAGCCTTGGTTGAACTTCTGCTTAAGCTCTTCGTCTGTGCTGATGGTAATCAACTCTTCTTGCATTATCACATTGGCTTCTTCTATCTCTGTGGTATTTTACGGATTTATTATCCATTGAGGAATTTTTAATTTTAAAGATCCTCAAGCCTCTCCGTAAAATCCTTGTGTAATGCGTCCAAGTGAGTGACATACAATAATAAAATGTCATAATCTTGAAGCATTTTTGGTAATTTTGACAAATGCGGAAACTGCGAATATTCTTTTCTGCCTAAATTTAGTTTATAAAAGATTAGTTTACCCACGAAGGTCGATATTATTGATTTTGTTTTAATCAAATTAAGATCGTCACCCTGCAGTTGCAAATTAACTTTGTTGAACATTCCAAAGATATCAGTCAAGTAATAAATATCTGTTTTACAATTGTTCAGATTTTCTTTAAAATTCGGATATTTATCTTGTAAAAACTCCAACACAGATTCAAAAATGGATGCAAATCTTTCGAAGCAAGAGCCACTTGATAGCCAGCGAACTTCAGTGTGCAGAAGTAATCGAGTAAAGTCTTCGTCGTTTTCCTCACATAGCTGAGCAAATAACCGAGAGTTCAAAGAATTGCTTCGAATCTTGTTAACAGCATTTATTACACATTGTAAAGACTTATGCAATCTAGGACTCAGCTTTTTTGCTACTAAATGCTGCCTGTGAATCACGCAGTGAATGACCAGTACGTCAAGCAGTTGTCGCTTTAAGTGAGCTATAAAACCACGATGACGACCAACCATAGACGGTACACCATCAGTCGCAACATAAACAATGTTCTTCCATGGAATAGCTTTGTCAGTAAAAAAATGTTCCACGGCCTGAAAAATCGATTCTCCTCTGGTATCAGTCTCTAAATATGTAGCAAAAAGCAGTTCTTGGCACATATTTACATCTTTGATAAATCGAACATATCTATTCTCACACGCCTGTTTCGTCTCTCACTAAAGACTGGTATTGTACCTAAGTCGTGGAAGCTTGCCAATGTGCAGCCCGTGCCTAAGAAGGGCAGCCGCGCAGACCCTGCCAACTACCGCCCTATTTCAGTCACCTCCATTCTCTGTAAGATTATGGAGCGTGCACTGAACAACAAACTCCTTGCGCATCTCGAAGGTAACGATCTCCTCAGCGATTACCAGTACGGATTCCGCCGTGGTCGGTCGACTGGGGACCTTCTGGTGTATGCCATTCATATATGGAGTGAGGCCATTGAGAAGCATGGCGAGGCCCTTGCTGTGTCGCTCGATATCTCCAAGGCCTTTGATAGGGTTTGGCACGCAGCCCTACTAAGCAAGCTTCCCTCATTTGGCATTCCTGTTGGCTTTTGCACCTGGATTTCGGACTTTCTGAGTGGACGTTCAATCCGGGTAGTTCTCGATGGTTACTCGTCTGATCTTCAGGCTATCGACGCGGGGGTTCCTCAGGGGTCGGTTCTGTCCGCGACTCTTTTCTTGCTGCATATCAACGATCTTCTAGTACCCGGTACCCTTGGGTACGCTGACGACAGCACAGTAACGGATAGATATCTGTCAGAGGCAAAAGCTAACAGGGACGACATTCAGTCTTGTCGAGAGGCCATGGTTAGGCGTTTGAACGAAGCTCTCAAGGCAGTTTCCGACTGGGGCGAAGTCAATCTAGTGGCGTTCAACGCTACCAAAACACAGGCGTGTTTGTTTTCCCCCAAACGGAGTCCATTCCATCTAACTCCGGCTTTCCGGGATGTAGCTGTGGAAATTGCCGACAATTTACAGCTCCTTGGTGTTGAGCTATCAACCAATCTTAACTTTGGACAGTACATCGAATCCAAAGCCAAGACTGCAGAAAAGAAACTTGGTATCCTCTCGAAGGTCAGGCGGTACTTCACTTCAAAGCAGTTGCTTCAATTATATCAAGCACAAGTTCGTGCATGCATGGAGTACTGCTGCTATCTCTGGGATGGATCAGCCAAATACCAACTGGCCGCTTTGGATTCGGTGGAAAAACGTGCAAAGAAGATAATTTGTGATCCGCAATTAATTGAGGCTAAGCTGCAGAGCAGAGTGCGTGTCTATCGGTATTCTATAGGTTGCATTTCGGAGAGTGTGCGAAACAGTTGCACGACCTCATTCCGCCGGCCCCTTTCCGCTATCGGGAAACGCGATCCGGGCGAGCGCTTAATCCTTATGTCGTGGATCTTCCAGCTGCCCGCACGAGCCGCTTTGGTTCAACCTTTATAATGCGAACGGCTAAGGAATGGAACGCGTTGCCTGCGAGTGTGTTCCCTGATCACTATAATCTGGACGCCTTCAAGGCTAGAGTGAATAGGCTGTTCCTAGACAGGCATGCTCAATCTTCGACCGCATCGTCACTTACCACCAGGTGAGATGGTGGTCAAATGCCTGGATAGACTAAAATTAAAAAAAAAAAAAAAAGCTTCATTGCCGGGTAATGTAGAGTCCAACTGGAGAGATAATCTGTTGGTCTGTAAGAACTTGTATAAAATGTTTTCCATATCGCGTTCCATCTCGTCTATGCGTCTCTAAACGGTGTTATTGCTCAACGGTATTCTCTTTAAAATATTATGTGCGGGTTTGTGCAATACATTGTTAAGGACCTCCGCAATGGCTGGTAAGATAAGCTGCTCTCCAATTGGTTTCCCCGACTTCGCTATTAGTAAGGATATATTATAGGACGCTCGTAAACCATCATCGTCTTTTATAGATGATGACGCAAACATCGATCTTATGGATGGCATTTTGTCTAGTTTTTCTTTAAGTGCTTGAAAAAATGACAAGGCCTTACTTTTTTTGTAAGCATGTACTCTTGATAAGTGGTCATCCATTTTTGGAGGCTTCATGGCATCGTTACTGAATACTTTTTCACATATGAGACACATCGGCAAGTGTTGATTTGATGGAGATGCAATAAATCCGAACTTCAAGTAGTCCAAACTGTATTGTCTGCATTTTTTTTTCGTGTCCGCCATCATAAAACTCTCAGTAATCCTGCAAATAAAAAACAATAATAAAGTGTTAAATTTGCACACTATCTTATTTTAATCACACCCAGGTAATGGATTCTTGTTAGGTATTATATTACTGACTTACTCATTGATAAACTTGGATACCTATATTAGGTAAGGAACTATAGTAGGTAATTAGGTATAGAAAATTCGTATTAGGTAAGTAGGTACCTATCAGTATAAGAACGAAAACCAAAGCAAACTGAACACTTCAAAGTTTAGGTACCTACCTACTTAACAACTTAAGTGTAAGTAATTTTTACAAATACTTTTATACATACCTATTTAAAATATGTTGTATGTTGTGTTTACCACTTTTTCAGTCACTTTACTTCACTTAATTTAGCTATGTAATAACTTTGAAATCTCTTGAAATAAATGAGTTATTATCGTTCAAGCTCCAACGAATTTCAAAACGCAAATGAACCTAAGTGCAAGCTCGTTAAATAGTAAAATATCAGGAACATGTTTGGACTTTATCATGAATTCGTTCGTGTTAAATCGCGTAAGCGTCAAATAGAGAGCAAGTCAAACGCGCCTGAAAGACGTACGCTCGAACTCATTATCTTGCACAAACTTGTCCACACAGCCTTGCCGAGTTTTTCATCTTGTACGAACTTGAGACTTTACATTACTACAACAATGCTATTTCCTACAAAAATAATAATTATTAATTGTACACGTAACACAACATGAACAATACAGTACTTACCTATCTTAAAAGTTTTAAATAATAACTTGTGTTAATTTAATAGGAGTCGATTTTTAGACCTCGTCGACCCCCAAAATCAGTTTTCGTTTTTGTCGACCCCTAGGAAATCGATATCGACCCCAAGGGGTCGATATCGACCACTTTGGGGATCCCTGATTTAGAGGGACCGTTTAGGCCCGATGTTCACTCATGCAGTGCAGTGCACTGCGCGGCGCACCGCGCGGTGCCACGTCACAGTGACAACAAAGAAAACGGTTGGGCAACATTCGCATGAGAGACTCAAACGCAACGAAGGGAAACGCACAAAAAGAATATCATTCATTGTGGACTAAAATAATAGTAGTGCCGGCCAAAAAATAATGTTCAGAAATACAATTTCTACAATTTTCGTGAGCGATCGTTTCTAAGCTATTCCAGTTTGGAGTTTGACAGCTATCATTCACAATGTAGATCGCTATGAGAAGTATAAATTATCTCCAGAAACTAGTGTGACCAATAGTTTCAGAAATATTACAGTTTTAAGTTTGACAGCTCTCATCCAAAACGCAAATCTTGACGAGCACTATCAGGAACTAATGTTCTAGAAGCGATCGTTTAAAAGTTATTACAGTTTTAAGTTTGACAGCTGCCATCCAAAATGTAGATCTCTACGAGTACAGATATTTTAACTCAGTTGTGCGCGCGGACCTATGTGTGGGTAAACCTTGTACATATACAGTGACTTTGTGTGCGTGATAAGAGGTACAGTCGGGTACAAAATACAAATACAGTTATTTAAACAAATTTGAAACAAAAAGGAATAACTCGGTTTTTAAGGTCTTTGTAACTTGTTGTGTTTGATAATTGTCCACGATTACGATTATATAATATACGGGTTCTTAAAAAAACAATAATTTGATAATTTAATGTTTATGTATTGAACATATTATTCTGAATCGCTACTTAAAAATCAAATGAAGAATTTTCGGATTCGCTGCTGTCACCAAGGTTAATTATGAATTCTGCCTCCAAGTCAAAATGTCGATAGTATTATTCTTCTTTCTTTTGTACATGTCGACAAGTATTACCCCACATCCCTTCATCAATTTGACTTAAACGTTCATTTATTAGTTTCATTATTTCCGTCACATTTTGGTCGACATTACGCGAAGCAATATAGTTTTTTAAAATTCCCCACACATTTTCTATGGGGTTTAGTTCAGGATGAAATGGTGGCAGTCGAAGACCTTTTATGCCATATGGCTGAAGTATGTCATCAATCTTATAACAAATATGGTTTTCTTTATTTTTTTTAGTCAAATCATACAAATAAATTTTTTTCATAACTAAATTAAAAGCTATATTTTTTTCAGTCAGCCATCTCTGCATTTAAATTTTTTTGGAATTAGAATTAGGAGCTCTGTCATTTTGAACATTATGGTATGAGGCATTATCAAGCACAACCACAGAGTTAGGTGGAAAATTAGGTATTAGACGTTCTTTTAGCCACTTTTCATAGTTTTAAGTTTGACAGGTGCCATCCAAAATGTAGATTTCTACGAGTACCAGCATTTCTTTTTAGAAACTAGTGTTCTAGAACCAAACATGCCTTATTTATAATTCGGGATGAACTGAGAAGAGAATGACTACAGGATCACGATAGCGAAACAACTTCTATAATGTTAAAGAATCAGAAATAGGGGAGGGGCTTACGCATCAGCGGTCAAACTTTCTTTGACAAGGTCGGTTTCCTATTTCATTCACACGCGTTGTATCTGTACTAAAAAAAGTAGACAGATATATGTGTGTGAACTGTGTCACATAGGGAGGAAAGATTCGAACTGTTGGTAAAAAGAAACAGTCAGATGTGACGTTTCATGTTGACATCCACTGACATCGCACCGCACGCTGTACGATGGGTCCAAATTAAAAAACGTAGACAAAATTCATACAGAACTGACATTTCGGGCTTCAATTGCGGGTGTTGCCCCATCATGCAGTGCGCCGCGCGGCGCGCTGCACAGTGGGACATTCCGCCATCTGTCAATGTACTTGCATACAAATTGCTCGGCGTGTAACAAGTTTTGCCACATCGTGCAGTGCACTGCGCAGCGCACTGCATGAGTGTGCGTTCAAGATAAGGTATTCCGAGGTGCAAAAACAATATGTTCACACCCCCGGATTTATTAATCTTCAACCTAACGAAGAAATACGGCAGTATGATGTGTCAAAGACTTCGTGTAACTTAGAATTTCTGGGTTGAAAAATCAACAAGGAGAAGTCCGTACTTCTCCCTCAAAAGTCGCTGGAATTCCTCGGCATAATTTGGGACTCCTGGTGCAACATGAAGTACCTCCCCGATCGATTAGTATCAACAACAAAGAAATGTGTTACGGGTTTGCTAGCCAGTCGCAAAGCAAACATCACAGACTTACAAAAGGTCATAGGCATGATGAGCTTCGCCAGTTTCGTAGTACCGAGAGGGCGACTGCACTACCGCCCTTTACAGAAGCAAGCAAACCATCTCTTCAAATCAGGCAACACAAAAGCCGCAATACTGCCAGTAGAAGCGACTTGACGACGAATTAGAATGGTGGCGAACAAACTGCAGGAACTCGTCGCACCGTCGCACTACCTAAGCACCGACGCGAGCGACATCGGATGGGGTGCAAAGCTAAACAACACAAACCTATCAGGCACGAACGTCGCCTGCATTGCAATCACAAGGAGATGATCGCCGTCTTACGAGTTCTGCAAGAACACCGCCACTATCTGAGCTCAAAAAGCCTAGTGGTGCAGTGCGACAACCGAACAGTCGTTGCGTACCTACGGAACGAAGGCAGGACCAAGTCGGAGACATTGACGAATTTGGTGACTCAGATATTTCATATCTTGGACAATCACAAAATTCACGTATCAGTGTACCACATTCCAGGAGCTTACAACAGCGACGCAGATCGTCTTTCTCGTTAGAAAAGCGCTCCCGAATGGCATCTACTGCCGCCGCTGACGGACGTAGTCTTCGCCAAGTGGGGACATCCATCAATAGATCTGTTTGCCTCAAGAACAGCCCACGTCGTACCAACCTACTGCACTCTCGACAGAGTAGGCGACCAAGCGAGCTACTACGATGCTCTATCATGGAAATGGAACTTTCTCCTAGCGTGGGTGTTCCCGCCTCCGTACCTAATTCCGAAGGTGTTGTCTCACCTCAATCAAGCGCAAGGTGTTTATCTGATTGTGGTTCCTCGGTGGGACAATATATTGGCGCCCAGACCTGAAAGCCAGGGCCTTAGCGGCTCCGTTTACCATTCTAGACCTTCCTCAAGTGCTAGTAGATACGTCGA
Organism: Blastobasis lacticolella; assembly: GCA_905147135.1. NCBI lineage: Eukaryota > Metazoa > Arthropoda > Insecta > Lepidoptera > Blastobasidae > Blastobasis > Blastobasis lacticolella. The sequence continues at coordinate 11,135,733 of LR990048.1, forward strand.
CCAATCTACCGCCACCGAAAGCCTCACAAATGACAAAGGAAATCTGGAAATGTGGGGGTGGAGTTCACTTTTGAATGACTGGTCAAGCGAACAAATCTCACTACTTAAAACAAGTTGGCGCAAGTCGACTTTGCAGACATATAAAACGGCTTGGAAGAGATGGCTATCTTGGGCAGGAAAACATAACGTAAATACTTGTAACCCAAGCGGTTCTCAATTGGCAAGATTTCTTGCAGACTTGCATCAGAAGGAAAGATTAAGTCTAAGTACGGTTAAGTTGCATAAATCGGTTGTCTCGACCTTTTGTAATCCTAATAATTCCGAAAAACTAAGTTCACATACACTCGTGAAACAAGTCTTAAAATCTATCGAGCTAGCAAAACCGAGTCAAACCAAACCACCTATATGGGATATGAATACTGTTGTCAGTCATCTAAGCGAAAAAGATCCGAATGCGGATAACCTTTACAATATATCCAAGACTGTAGCTGCTGTACTCCTACTATGTTCAGGCCGACGGGTGCATGACTTAACACTCTTAAGAGTGTCTGCTGATCATTGCACTATCGATGAAAACTATATTACATTTTGGCCAGTTCACGGTTCCAAAACGACAATGCAAAATATCAACAATCGGGATGGAAATTAACAAGTAATTATAAAAATAAGGACCTCGATCCCGTGCATTTAATTAAAGAACTTTTACGACTATCACAACCGAGAAGAAATGAAGCAAAGTGTGATCACTTATTCATCACCACGAACGGCGTACCTAAACCTGCTTCTCGAACGGTTTTAGCTGGGTGGGTAAAGAAGGTACTGCGGGAGGCAGGTATCGAAGCAACCCCCGGCAGTTTCCGATCGGCTGCAGCATCAAAGTCCTGGACTGAAAATCATAAATTAGATGATATACTGTCTCGTGGAAACTGGAGATCTGCTAATACCTTTCAAAAATTCTATAGTCGTGAGATTAGAGAGACGCAAAATCATCCATTAATTACGTCTTGCTTTACCCCAATCACTACTGATGAATACCTAGTCGATTATCATACATTATAAACATGTAAGTACGTTCATATTGTCAGATTGATCTGTTTTTGCATTATAAATATAAGTTAAGTAAGCATTACCTACTTACTAAATAAAATTTGGGTGTTTAACAGCTGTTTATCTTTTATTCTATTAGTTACTAGAACACTAACTGTCCTATTAAATTCTAAATAAACACTTATCACATCGGCATCTTATCCTACCACTACCGCCAGTCGATAACAAACACGTCTCTCATGTTTATTAGGCTTCGAATAACGGTCAAGTTGTTTAATAGCGACGATTTACCTAGAAATAAAACGTTTATTAAACATACTTACCTTATTCGAAGCCTAATATTTGAAAACATGCCTGGCGGATTTCACATTCGAGATTCAATGACAAGGGTCTGGGCCTCAACGCCCAGCTGCCTGCGGATTGTGGTAGGGATATAGCGCGGGAAAATGGAGGGCTACTATTGGACGGCTCGCACGGCTGGCTTTGACGTAAGCGGAAGTCAATGATGCTACTCTCATGTTTATTAGGCTTCGAATAAAGTAAGTATGTTTAATAAACGTTTTATTTTTAGGTAAAATGTCACTATTTTGGGGAAAAATAATTATGAATCTGGGGAAATATGAGAAAAAACATCTGGCAACCCTGGCACAGTGGGACGTTTGGCCACCTGTCAATGTACTTCCATACAAATTGCTCGGCGTGTAACATGTTTTGCCACATCGTGTAGCACGCCGCTCGGCGCACTGCATTACTGTGTCTTAACACCTACAACGATTTAAAGTTAGTTAGCAACCATTCTTATTTTTTTCACTTCACTTACACTTTGATTGTACGAATCATAAAAAAGTAGTACAAAAACTAAAAAACTCAACTGCTTTTATAAAACTGAAAAGTTATAAACAAGCCGAATATTGTAAGTAAACAGGTGCATAACGTGCAAACGTTAGTTTAATTTAAACTTGTTTGGCGGTGCAGGATAAGATAGCCACCAATGTTGGCAAGCGAAGATGGGGAGAAGGTAGAAAAGGGTAATTACCCACCTGGCCGGGTGTTGTGACCAGGGGACCAAGGGCCCAACAGTTGATCGTCGGAAGTTGCATTTATGCCGTGGAAGTTGGCACATTTCTCTAACGCGATGTAGGATTGTTAGCGCCATCTATGTGCGTATGCTTGCCAACCTTGTGTTCGTGTACTCGTAATGTAAGTATCGTTGAGTTTCCCTAATGGAGCGATAGATGTCGCTACACTTGAAAGCAGGCGGGGACCCATTTTCGTAAATTAGGTGGACACGGATATTTAATATTTATAGAAAATAAATAATATTATCTGTTTCAATATTGTTGATGATCCTAAACAAAACAAAACGTCGATACGTAATTCAATCAATTAATGGCCTTTATAGGTAGGTCAATGAAATAATAGCATGGTCTGTTAATGAAAATGATTTAACTAATACACAGAATTATATGTATATGCCTGGTGACATATTTGCGTATTTATCGTTGAGGGTCATTATGCCATAATATAAATTTCATTATATAAAATTATTCATGCCTAATATTCAAGTTAGGACGAATAAAAGTAAATTGAATAAATATTACAGTGCTACTTTCCAGCTTTAAATTTTATGGTTTCGATTTTGGGTTCTTCAGGGTATCAAATCCAAAATATTTTATATTTAAAGGCATCTCCACTTTCTTGTTTGTGTGTAATATTTTATTATTGATGCCGGGAACAATATCAGTCGCTGATTAACAAAATTTTATAGTGATGATTGAATATATTTTGTTTTTCATTATTCTTGCGACAACAGAATACACTTTATATGACGTTTTTAATGATTTTCACGTCTTATACGACAATATTAAAGTCATTTATTATAGCAAAGCGGATATGGCAGCTGTTGTGGATATGGCAGGTGTTGTTAACGCATGCACTCTGTATACTTTGCAGGTCATATGTTTTTGTGGAGCTGCTTATGCGAGTCTCGCATTGACTGGGACACGTTACTTGCACCTTGCTACATTGTCAATTTTCTTAGCACTGGTGTAGACAACTAATAATAGTAATATTAAATCCTTGACCGTTATTTGAAGCTTACTAGTTTGAGATAGGCCCCTATCTGTTTTCCGTTTCCGCTTTACCTTTCTCTTTCCATTTATATCTCTGTCCCGCTCATCACCCCCGCTCAGCGATCCCCACTAGGCAGCCGCGACCGGTCTGAGGAACCGCGGTCCGCGGTCGGCTTGCTTCATTAGCGTCTTGTTTTCCGCCGCGTATGGTTGTCTCTAAAACTTTCGAACAACCGGAAGAAAAAAAAATTAAAATAATATTATAACACTACATAAGTGTTAATTAAAAATAATATTCCTTGGTGAGTTAAATTTACAAATAAGTTAAATCAGAATCGACTCGCCATCATCTGGTAAGTGCTATTGGATTTTCTCTCCTTTTTGAGTGAATAAAATAATATTCTATTGTCGGGTATTCGTGTCTGATTTTATAATAATGCAATGTCTTTAAATTGCATTGTTTTTGACATGTAAATTAAGCATGTCAAAATTTTTGTAAACCTACTACACTTTATTAACTTACCTACATATTTTTTTTTTCTTTTACGATAAAAATAGTCAATCGTCATAGATTTTCAAATTTTAAATTTTTAATGGCGCTGCCGTTCGGTTTATATTAATTGTGTATTTAATTTACAGCTCATTAATATTGTGCTTTCTTTTTTATTGTATGGCACCTACCCACATTATTGGCAAAAGGAATCACGTCAACTGACGTAGTGTAGGTGCTATTCATATTCATAAGTCGCTGTGAATCTTCATAAACACTCTCTGTGTCCCCTTCAGTCTTGTTTGGAAGAGCTTTAAGGTGACAACTTGAGGAATGACAGTTTACGTGAAAAGATGATGGAGTTATTTTCTAAAGGAGAATACTCTACAGTATCCTCTGATTACTTCAATTAATTAGTGGGCACAGAGCGGAAACGGTACAGATGCGTCGCGATGGCATCATTAACAATGCTCGTGACCCTTTAATCAAGTCGGCCCTTCGCAAGGTGCCAAAAATCTGACCAATTACTATTTAGTTAACTGTTGACGTCAGTTCTTGAAAAAGCTGGAGTAGTTAAAAATATATAAATACAGCCATTATAATCAACCCCCACAGGGTTGTTGTCGCCCCCCGCAGGGGTCGACTAGTGATGATGGACCCTCGCAGGGTACCAGCTACGGATGCTGCGCTCCAGCGCATTATACTAATTACAGTCATTATAATTAACCCTCGCAGGGTTGTTGCCACCCCTCGCAGATATCAACTAGTGATGATGGATCCTCGTAGGGTACCAGCTATGGATGCTGCATTACAGCGCATTATCCAAAGTACAGCCATTATAATCAACCCTGAGGGTTGTTGTCACCCCCCGCAGGGGTCGACTAGTGATGATGGACCCTCGCAGGGTACCAGCTACGGATGTTGCGCTCCAGCGCATTATCCTAATTACAGCCATTATAATCGAACGACTGATGACTGTCAACGATGAGGAATGTGAATGTGTCGCTTCGGAGCTTCAGTGCCCAGCGCCCCAGCCGCAAAACATTGTCGTCGCCCCCGAGGCGCATGCTGTGAGCACCGCGGCCCCCGCGGTTAACGTCGAGCCCGCGGTCAACGGATGTAAGGTCTTAGCCGCCCCGGCCTTCGCGGCCACCTTTGCCACCGCGGCTCACATCGTACCTGCGGTCGTCGGGCCCCACAAAGCTTCAGCCGCCCCGGTCGTTGCGGCCACATCTTATGCCGCCGCTGCGAGGAGTACGACGCGCCCTAAGCGACTAGCTCCACTCATGCAGTGCAGTGCACTGCGCGGCGCACCATGCAGTGCCACGTCACGGTGACAACAAAGAAAACGGTGGTGTTATTCTGGTTTTTAAGTAAGGCAATGTTCGCACGAGAGATTTACGAATGATTGTGAGTTAGGCAACGTTTGCACGAGAGCTTTTTCGACGCTTTTACGCGCGTTATTTTAAACGACTTGCGTGATTATTGACCTTATGTCGACCTTATGTATGGAGGTCAGTTGGCAGTCGTTCCACTATAATTACCTGATCTGCTAAATCTTGGATCATAGTCAAAGCGGACCCCGGGTCCTCGCGTGCGAGAGCACAAACAGGATTTGACGCCAAAATCATTATTATCATCATCTTGGTGTTAAATTTCGGTTGCCAGGAGTCCGCCTTCCTAATCCTCTTGGTCCACTTCGCTCGGTCTTCGGTATCCTTGGAGGTGAGTTTGTTGGCACGCATGCCGTTCTTATCGAAGTCTAGCCATCGCTTCGTGGGTTGAACTCTCCTTCCCGTGCCTAGCGGGCTGGCATGGTCAGACATTTTTGTCCCCACGTAATTTGCCGTTTAATTTCCTTACTATAATTATCCGCATCTTGTCTCTCACGTTCCGTTTAGAGTAATCTGATCGATTATAATCGTATGGTGCAGGATGTTTTTCAACAAGCTCATAAAACATTATATTGAAGTCAACATCATCATAATGACGCCACAATGATTATTTAATTTATATTATTGTCAATGCTACATTGACATTACAATTTGTGTGCCGTTTTTGTAACCTTGATCTGGCTCGGGTTAATATTTGATTATAACATAATGGTGACATACTGAAAACCTGCTGAAAACGGTCCGGATACATTTCCAGGTTCACCATCAACTGGTAAGTCTATTTTTTTCAACGGTATTCCATATAGGGTACACCCAATATTTACGTCGGGGTCGTCTACATTTTTGCATATTAACCATCTGCAGTACGGCCAACATGTAGAAGAAGACTCGGAAGAAGACATAATTTTACTTTAAAATCTTTGAAAACGAATTTTTTCTTTGGATGTTTACTTCTGACAGGTGTCCATAGATTCACCATCTGTAGACCGTGGTTAGTCATTCCATATTTTAACTAAGAAGTATAACATCAGTAATATCTAAAGAAATTGAACCATGCAACTTCTGCGAATACTATACTATAACTGATACTTTTTACCCGACTACGATGGAGCTAAGGGAGGGTAATGAACTTAACAATCTATGTATGTAAAGTTGATAAACGTGGAAGAATCGACAGAGATTTGTCAGGACCATAGCAAGTGGAACAATGTCGTCTCTGTCGTATGTCGTCAATGTCGTACTCTAGCGGGAGAAAGGGGGTTGTGTGTATGTATATTGATATGAATGTTTGTATGGATGTTTATTCTAGCTCAAAAACTACTTGGCCGATTTTCGTTAAAAGCGTATTGATTGTCCGATGGTTACAGGCTCTATGATAATACATTCAATTAAATTATCTTGAGGATATAAAAACATAAAAACTTCAAAATTTTTAAATTCAGAAAATTGATTCCTTCATGTTAGGAATTTTTATTTACATTGATTGATTCTGTTGTAGGATAAACCGCACTGCTTAAATTTGTCCTCAACTGGTTGAAGACATGATTTTTGGACAATATTACAATAAAATGTTTTAAAACGTAGTTATTTCTTTCCTTTACGAATGTTTACTTAAACTGAGTGTATACCATGGTGGCTCATCCAAAACTATAACTACAAAGTATAACATCAGTAGTAAGTATAAAGAGAGTGTATATAACTTAAATTACTCGGAAACCATTGCTCTTAGAAAACTAGATCCTAAAAAGAAATGATAGTGCCTGTCGATATCTATAAGTATTTGCTGTTCTGGAACAAGCGTTTTAAGGCAAATAGTTTCAGAGTTATTACAGTTTTAAGATTGACAGCTGTCATCCAGAATGTAGATCTCGACTATCATTTCTCTTCAGGAACTAGTGTTCAAGGAGCGATAGTTTCAGAGTTATTACAGTATTAAGTTTGACAGCTATCATCCGGAATGTAGATCTCGACGAGTACTATCATTTCTCTTTAGGAACTAGTATTCTAGCACCAATAGTTTCAGAGTTATTACAGTTTTAAGTTTGACAGGTACCAATCAAAATGTAGATTTCTACGAGTACCAGCATTTCTTTTTAGAAACTAGTGTTCTAGAACCAAACATTCCTTATTTATAATTCGGGATGAACATAGAAGAGAATGACTACAGGATCACGAAAGCGAAACAACTTCGATAATGTTAAAGAATCAGAAAAAGGGGAGGGGCTTACGCATCAGCGGTCAAACTTTCTTTGACAAGGTCGGTTTCCTATTTCATTCACACGCGTTGTATCTGTACTAAAAAAAGTAGACAGATATATGTGTGTGAACTGTGTCACATACAGAGGAAAGATTCAAACTGTTGGTAAAAAGAAACAGTCAGATGTGACGTTTCATGTTGACATCTACTGACATCGCACCGCACGCTGCACGATGGGGCCAAATTGAAAAACGTAGACAACATTCATACAGAACTGACATTTCGGGCTTCAATTGCGGGTGTTGCCCCATCATGCAGTGCGCCGCGCGGCGCGCTGCACAGTGGGACATTCCGCCATCTGTCAATGTACTTGCATACAAATTGCTCGGCGGGTAACAAGTTTTGCCACATCGTGCAGTGCACTGCGCAGCGCACTGCATCAATGTGCGTTCAAGATAAGGCCCACGCGGCCCACATCCAGCCCGCAGTCGACGGGCCATTCAAGGGCACAGCCGCACCGGCCGTTGCGGCCACCTCCTATGCCACCATAGCAAGGAGATCGACGCGCTCAATGGCCCCCGCGGCCCACATCCAGCCCGCGGTAGCCATCACCACCGAGCACGCTATCTTCGAGCCCGTACCGGCCCCGCGGGTGGCATCGCGCGCCGCGCCGAGAGCGCCGCCGCCTCGCGCCGTTCGGCCGCGCGTGGCCACCGCCTGCGGGCCCGCGGCTGATACAGCAGCGCCCGGGGCCACCTCCGTCGCCGCCGGAGTGCCCGTGGCCGCCACCGTCATGATCCCCGGCAAACCCAGCAGGCCTACTAGCGCGAAGCCGACGCAAACATTGCGAACTAAAGTGCAGACACAGAGGACTCTAGTATTTTCATATCGAATAGGCACAAATATGGGCGTGTTACTAAACGACTGTACGAATTCCAAAGTAACCAATTATTGCATGCCTGATTTGTCGTACAGCGGTATTATCCAAAAAATCTTAAAACATTCAAAACACATTTCCTTCAGCATAATGGCGGTGAGGTTCTGTTGAAGGTTGACGTAAAAAATGCCTTTAATTCTGTGGATAGAGGGGCCTTGCTCAACCAAGTTAAGTCAAAGATGCCGGCCGCCTATAATTTACTTTGGCAATGTTATGAACAACCGACAAATCTTATACACAAAGGCCACCTTTTGAACTCGGCGGTCGGCTGCCAGCAAGGTGACCCTCTTGGGCCGGCCATTTTTAGTCTTGCGATACACCCCATAGTCGAAAAACTAAATTCAAAATTAAACGTTTGGTACTTGGACGACGGCACCCTAGGAGGTGATGCTACAACTGTCTTACAGGATCTACAGCTCCTCATTCGAGAGTTCAGTGCCATAGGTCTGGACCTGAATTTCTCGAAGTGTGAGCTGTAAGTATATCTCTGAGTCTTGTCCATTGGCTCGCGCTGTTTTACAAGCATTTTGCGCCCAAGCCCCAAATATCACAGTCGTCGACAAGACTAACCTACACCTTCTAGGGTCGCCTATTTTTGACGAATCTCTGAAATATTTTGTGGACCACAAAATTCAAAATTTCAATTCAATTGCAGATCGCCTTCTCAAAATTAACAGTCACATGGCTTTTGCTATAATACGGCATTGCCTTTTTGTTTCAAAATTCATGTACGGTTTACGGTGTTGTCAACTTTGGAAACATCCTGTTCTTCTAGAACTCCTAGACAACACCGTGAAACAAACACTTACATCAGTTTTAAACATTAATTTGGAAAATTCTTCTTGGGAGCAGGCATCATTGCCTATTCACTATGGTGGTCTGGGCGTTCGCAAAATTTCTAGTGTGTCCTTGCCAGCGTTTTTGTCCTCGGTACACAGCTCGCAGTCCCTAGTGGATAAATTATTGTCTAAACTAGGGACCTTTCCATCGGCTTTTTCTACCGAGGCCAAAATCGCGTGGCAGTTGGTTTGCCCGGAGGCAGAGCCCACTAATTCTTATTCGCAGCGGCTATGGGACGAGCCGCTCTGTAGGTTGGCGCGAAACAAACTTTTAAACGCAACTACCAATTCTGCAGAGCGTGCTCGCTTACTAGCTGCTGGCGAGTGGGAGTCGGGCCTCTGGCTCCAGGCAATGCCTTCAAAAAACATTGGCACTTTGCTCGACCGTGCTACTTTCAGGATTGCCACGGCCCTGCGTCTAGGAGCTCCCTGCAGCGCTCCACACGACTGCCACTGTGGCCGCCCTGTAGACCAGCTCGGCCACCATGGTTTGTCGTGTAGTAGGAGCGCCGGACGCATTCCACGCCACGCGGACCTCAATGATGTCATCCGTCGGGCCTTTGCCTCCGCTGGTGCTCCCGCAGTGCTGGAACCCAACGGTTTAGCCCGCGATGATGGGAAAAGACCCGACGTAATGACACTCACGCCCTGGAAACTGGGACGGCCCTTGGTCTGGGATGCTACGTGCATCGATACCCTCGCGTCGTCCCATCTTCCAGCCACTGCGTGTCAAGCAGGGGCCGGTGCCGCCTCTGCTGAAAACGCAAAACGGCGCAAATACGCATGTCTCAGTGGCGACTACATATTTGCGCCATTTGGCGTGGAAACTCTGGGGCCGTGGGGACCAGGCGCACATTCCCTATATAGGGAACTAGCCAAGCGCCTGGTCGACATTAGTAAGGACCAGAAGGCTGGCCTCTATTTGGGACAGCGTATAAGCCTCGCCATCCAGCGGGGCAACGCGGCCAGCCTTCTGGGGACTTTTCCGTATTCATGGGACTTGGGGCAAATTTTTTACCTATTTAAGTAATTTTAAGGTTTTTATTTATATGTAGTTTTAGTATGTAATTATATATTGTATAATTGTAAATTGTTATTAAATACTTGCCTTACTTACTGCTTACTAGTTTGAGATAGGCCCCTATCTGTTTTCCGTTTCCGCTTTACCTTTCTCTTACTACGGCTACTGAGCTATAAAATCAGCTATATGCAGAGTTTTCTATAATAATTCTGTAAATTCAACCCAGTGCAGTTTCCTGATATAACACCATGCTTTTACCATTTATTTGTCATTTCCATTCAATTATTTTGTACTTGTGGCAAATATAGGTTTCGTTACTGTTATCACAAATACAGCTAAAACCAGTTCAGTGCATATCCTCGGTAATTATCTATTATTTGGCATGTAATATTTAAAAACAAATTAATTTAATGATATATAAAGATACATTTGAACTTTCAAACCTTATTATCTCAGTTTGGAGAAATGTACATTTAACATTAAGGAGACGAAATTATCTTATCAAAACAACTTTTTTTAAGTTAAACGCTTATTAAACTAAAATAAAACAAATCAATGTCAACTTAAACGTTTATTATTTCAGTGTTTAAACGTGCCCATGGCTGTTGAGTTCGTCTATTGCCGTGATCGTGGAAATGTTTCACCATCAATTCAACGGCCTAATTTTATCCCTGCATAGTTCAATTCCTTTTTCAATTGTTAATTGAAAAAGGTAACAATTAAGCATTAGTCTTTACACACCTATCTTATTCATTTGACGGTCACGCGTATAATCCCAGCCCCGGCGTTTCGGATAAAGTTCTCTATAGCTATATAATAATATGCATATAATCAGTACGGTGGTGTAGTGTAGATAGATGGGGATAAATCTAAACTCAGGCTGACTTAAGATATATGGATATTAGGCTACTTTAGAGCTGTAGATATTATAATTGGCGGGATAGGGCGAGAGCGGGCCCTGGCTTCTGTCGAGATTATCGAGAGGATGACGACAACAGCGTCGACGAAAGAGTTTCGTCACCACGACCTGCGATGCAAAGATGTAACTAGTTTGTGTTTCAATCGATATCATAGCTTTACACTTCATGCACACAATATGACCAACTTTGACTAGCTCTGGTCCCTCGCGTCTTGAACTCGTGGTCCGTTTAAACGAAGTCTGTTTTTCTAAGAATTCTAAGATTTTTATTAGTTATTTAAAACTAGACAAGCATTTGACCGCCATCTCGTCAGCTGGACTGCTGACTGGTGATGTACATAAGTGAAGTTAAGAATGCTAATCGAGTAAACAGTTTTGTCGTTCGCAATCTCTATTGCAGCTTCAACGAGATACGAGAAAGTGTCCCGCATAAACATACATGGAGGCCAGAAATCAACAGCGATTGCCATTGCCGGAGCAAAGTTACCACTCGCCATCGCCCACCTTTCAATCACCTACCTCATCGTGCTTCTGCAATTCACGCATATGCTTGAATAGCGCAGATTTTAAACAGCAATTCTTCTTCCCATTTATGGGGATACTCCTCGGCAGAGGAGGCCAAACGGCCGAGGGTCAAGGTGAGAAAGAGAGACAGAGGGAGAGAGCGAGAGAGAAGACAACTCTGACATGATCCAGCACGACTGCTCGCTGTAGCTTCGCTATCACTGGCCCGTCAGATAGCACAACCTGTTCAGGTAACCGCAAAGAGAAAATGGGACAAGGCCATTGAGACTACGACTGGTATGATCTCAGTAAACGTCACTTGTCACATATCGGTAACCTCGTGTGCCAGGTTCCGAATTTTACCAAATAAATAAATAATAAATAAATAAATATTCGTGGACAAATTAAAGTGCAACTTAGGTAAAATTCGGAATAGCTCATTGAGTAATGATGTTTATTATTACTGACTCATTACAGAGGTAAGCTGTCAAACACATCATAATAATTCATACCACAGTAATAATATAAACATTTTCCACTCCATAAAACTACAATCGTTATAATAAAAATGTAGATCAGATAGATTCGGTTTCGTTTTATTTTTGTTTGTAGCATTAGTAAGCAGGTTTAACTCCACGAGTGCTCGACTGTATACTAAAAGATACCGGTTTAGACATGAATACAAAATCAAATAATGTTATCCTTAATAGTAATAAAATAAAACTAAATGCTCCCAAATCAGTTTTCATATTTTATTTTGGAGTTAGTTTGATTACCGGGCTAGATTTTGGTTTTATTAAGGAATCAGATGTGAAATATCGCTCCTTACAGCGAATATTATATTTTTGCTCCGCGATTACTACTTTTTTAATGCTTTTTCCAACTTTCTCTGATCTAGAGGATTTTCTTTGGCTTAGTTTAACATTTTCAGAGTTTACCATACATTTCTTTATTTTAATTTCTGTGAAATATTCAGTATACGATTACATTGTAGATTTATGCAACTTCAATACCGGATTTGTTTCAAAAATGAATGGACCCACCTGCTATATTTTCTTAGTTCATTTTATTATGCAATGGATTTTCAGAGCGCTGGTTAATATCTCGTACTGTAATAATATGGGAGACGCAGCAGATTGTGACTCACTCTTAGCTAATCAAAACCTTTACGCTTTTCTATATAGCGCCGTAGATACGGTGCCCTTATTAAATGCGAGCATTTATTATTTCATTTATTTAAATTTGAAAGACTTGAAGAAAATTAAAAAGCAAGCGACCGAGCTGTTACTGCACCGTTACATTTTATTGATGGATATTGTTGAAAAAATAACACCCTTACATGACAATTTGGTGAGTTCATACATTATTACATATAGGGCCCAAACACCATCTCAAGGGCCCAAGCCAACCTCACCTGCCCGCAGTCCCCCTGCTGACAGACGGACGAGGCTCTGGCGAACCGACTTTTCGTTAACGGTTTGTGTGGGTCGGAAGATAGTCGCCGCACATAAAAAGCCAAACTCCGAAAAAATATGGAAAGACAAGCACGGAAATCCGACATAGATAGGGCGTCACCGCGAAACGACGCGCAGAGGAATCGCCCTACCACTGTGTTAAATGAGTTAGGGCTACCGGGCCAAGGGTGGACCCGGTTAAAGAAGTTAGCCCTGTTAGCTGACCGGGCGTGCTCGTGAGCTGGCCAATAGGGTGTCCCGAGAATTTTTTTCTTGGATTTTCTTAACGCAAGACCTCTTAAAATTTGCGTAATTGATAGCAGATTACCATAATAATAAAAATAATAAAATAAAATTTGATCTTCAGGGTTCTACCGATCTTTGAAGTTCTGAAAAATTATGATATTTCGCTACTCCAGATTTCAGCTTTATATTATATCTCTTTCTTGTTTTTCTTAACTCAAGACCTGTCAAAAGTTGCGTAATTAATCGTAGATTACTCAAATAACTCTAAAAACCAAATAAAACTATGCCTTTAGGGTTCTACAGATCGGCAAAGTTTTGAAAAATTTACAAATTTAAGGTAATATTTCGCTATCCTATTTTAAACGTAAATATGAAAAATATTTAGTTATTATTTTATTAAGTTGTAATACAAACACGATATTTAGATTTTTATGCAACAATATGTTATCGGCAACCTCGAATTAGCAGATTGGGACTTGCAAATTCAAAGTCGCAGGTAACTTGGTACGTTTCAACTAGTTTCGAGGACTTTGTGGCTTTTGGACTTTACTCGCTAATGTTTTTTCGAATTCAAAGTACTACTTTTACACTGTAGTTGCGATACAGTGTAAAAGTAGATTTTGTGACTTTATTTGAATAATAAGTTCGAGACGTCGTGAGGCACTTCCGCTATATTGAGAACATACTTAGAATTTGACGATCGGTAGCGCTATTTTATTAGTCAAGAACGACTTGAAATGGAAGTACCGATAATAGAAAGAATATATCCAATTCAGTAATACTTATATGGGACTGTTTCAGAAAATATCAACAATATTTGGACCCAAAGCTTCCATTCTAATCTATACTAATATAATAAAGAGAAAAGGTTTGATTGTTTGTTTGTATTGATACGCTCAACAATTACTATTTACTACTATTTAAAAATTCTTTCAATTATAGAAAGCAGGCTATAGTTCTTCCCGATATTCAATGTGGTTGCCACGGGAACGGGTCCGGAACGCTCTAATCTAATTTTGCGCAGACGAAGATGCGGGCAAAAAAGCTATTCGAAAGTATGGCCAAATTATCTAATTCCTGAAATCATTTGACCACGAAAAGTGGATGGATTCCTACCTCAATTTGAAAAGATACCGCAAATGCTAAAGAAATTATGTCTAGTTTCAAAAACGAATGACGTAACGAGTGTAGTTAGAGTTATCTAAGAAGCTTTTAGACTTCTTCTTAAGTGTACTTCATATGAATCTTGTTTGTATTTGAGCTTGAAACCTAAGGAAGTTCTCATCAATGAGAGAAGTTTAATGTTAGGAAAATGATAATGAGTAGTATTGATTAAAAATAAAGGACTAGATTGATAAAAAGACAGCATAGGAAAATTGAAGCCTTTTAAGAAACCGATTCTGTTTCTGCAAATTGTGATTAGTGCTTGAATCTTTCTCAGAAGTATGTTCCAAAGGCATCCACGACATAAACGACCTCGAGAGAGACACCACTGACTTCAACAGCGAATAGAAAAACATTAAGCAAAGCCAACTAACAAAGTAGCTAAGCTCTGTGACAGATAATGTTTATCGATGCGATTTGCTGCTGCTGTTTTGCCTGACATCCTCTCAGTTTCTACTAAAGATTTAACTTAATAATAGTAAAAGCTAGAAAAGCTGAAAATAGCACTTAAATCTGAATAAAAACTTTAAAAATTAACTTATCTGTTGAAGATTACACATAAATTATTGTGTGACAGGGAAATCCGCAACGCCGGTTATTCACTGCACCGCCGATTCTTCAGCATCTTTCTAATTACGACTTTTAAATCATGGCAAAAGATAAAAGCTTGGAAATTGTTGACTATCCTTGTTATACACAATCTGTGGTAACAAAGGCCTCTCATAGTGTTACTGTGTTACTGACGCTAATGCTTGAGATGGCTTCATTGGAATATGCAATCACGGACAAAATCCATAATTTTTGACTCAATAACAAGCAAACTAAAATAAAAAATGTTTTATTGATTTTATGCTCTATTTTGATTATTCTGTTTTTTATGCTATATTTCTTTAATTTTTATATTTTAGTATAAAATAAGCTTGAATTTGTATTATTTTAAGCCAGCGGAAAAATTCTGTAAAAATTTAAAATTCCCAAATTTTCAACGTTCGGTAGAGCCCTCAAGATTACACATAATTCAAATATTTTTACATTTTTCATAATCTGTGTTAAATTACGCAAATTTTGATACCTCTTGCGATTGTGTAGCTTGAAATATTTTTTTACTCATACATGGACGGGACACCCTACTGGCCAATGTACTCGTCAGGCGTAAAGTGTTAGTGGCGTGGAGAGGCAACAGGTCCCGTAACATCGGGAACGGCTACAAGCTAATATACGCTGGATCTCCGAGTGGAGATAACGGGTGGGGATGGTGCTCTCTGAGGACCGCTTTATGGTTGTGGGAGTGCTTATCGAAAGGGTCGTGGTCGTCAATTTGGTAAGCGCCTACGCTCCACGTGCTGCAGCGACGTGGACAAGGCGTTGTTTTGAGAGCAAATCGGGTAAGTACTACGTAACGTCCCGTTGTCGCAGGGTATTTTTGTGGGTGGCGATTTGAACGGTCATGTGGGTGAGAAGTGTGAGGAGTTTGGCCGTGTTCATGGCGGTTTTGGTTTTGAGAGCCGTACCGCTGAAGGGGAAGAAATTCTCCGGACGTGTATGGCTGCCGATCTGGCCGTTGTGAACACTTTATTCCAAAAGAAATCCGAGCATCCTGATCACCTACGGAGGAGCGCTACCCAGATTCTTTGCTTCCTCACTCGGAGAGACAATATTAGCAAAGTGGCTACCTGTAAAGCCATACCCGGAGATAGTCTCACTGCCCAACACCGTATCCTTGTGATGGACCTGCGTGTGAAGCCCCGAGGCAAATACCGGGAGCAGTGCCGTCGCGAAACCCGGTGGTTCAAAGGAACCAAGCTCCATGAGTTCGCCGCTGCTGTCAACGATCTTAGTATTGCGACAGACGGTGAATCCATCCAACAACTCCGGGACAGAACTCAGGCAGCTATCGTATGGGCGGCAAGATCGGTGCTGGGGGTATCAAGGGGCGGACGCAGGCTGGACAAGGAGACCTGGTGGTGGAACGACACAGTCCAGAGGGAGATTAGGGTAAAGAAAGCCCTCTTTAAAAAGAAGCAAGCGTCCAGATCACCTGAAGACCACGCTGCATACAGGGATGCCAAACGTGCTACCAAACGAGCGGTAGCCAGTGCCAGACCAGACCACTTACGTCCTTTGTACAAAAAGTTGTAATCGTCTGAGTGGCAGAAACTCATCTACAAGTTGGCACGGTCGAGGGCAAAGCGGCACAGGATATTTTAATTTGTCCCTGTGCAAATGACCCTCAAGGTAACCTATTATGCGAAGACCGCGCGGTAAAGGAGAGATGGCGCTCGTATTTCCACAAGCTACTGAATAAGCAGCATAAAGAGGTGCATTCACCGTATCTCCCTCTGAATCAAGGACTTGTGCCACCGATTCATCATCATATTGACGTTTTGTCCCGGTTGCCTTCATGCTACACTTGGCCCACTTCGCTCGGTCTTCGGCATCCTTACTGGTGAGCTTATTGGCACGCATATCCGTTCTGACCACAGGTTCTGACTACGTCAAGCCATCGCTTCTTAGGCCGGCCTCTCCTTCCCGTGCCTGGCGGAGACGGCATGGCCAGACACTTGTTCCCCACATAGCTTGCCGGCAAGACGTGGCCATACCATCAAAGGCGGCACTTTTGCAGCTTTTCTGCGATGTCACGGATGCCAAGGCTACCCCGAATATGGGAATTTCGAACGTGATCCTTTCGTGAAACTCCACACATCCACCGCAACATCTTCATTTCTGTGACGCGCAGCTCCTGCTTGTGTCGCTCTAGTAGGGGCCAAGTCACGCTTCCGTATAGGAGACCAGGTCTAATAATGGTCTTATAGACCTGTCCCTTCAGCTTTATCGGCATTTTAGGGTCACAAATGACACCTGTCACCTCTCGCCATTTGGCCCAAGCTGCGGATATTCGGGCTTTGACGTCGCTGTCGATGGCCCCGGTTGCGCTTAGTACAGATCCCAGGTATCTGGCTTGATCAGTGCGCTTGACTTCTTCTTCGCCTATGCGCACGGGTAGGGGATCTGCACTGTTGCAGGCCATGTACTCTGTATTCGCCACATTAATCTTCAATCCTACTCCGCGGTGGCTTTCGTGTCCGTGACATCGCAGATAAGCTACATGAGTGTCGCCTTCGATGGTAAGGCCACGTCTTCCGCAGACCGGCAAATTATGTGGAGAACAGATGTCTGGCCATGCCGCCAACACCAGGCACGGGAAGGAGAGGCCGACCCAGGAAGCATTGGCTGGACATCGTTAAGAGTGACATGCGTGCCAACGGACTCACTACGAAGGATGCCGAAGACCAAACAAAGTGGACTAGGAATAGCAGAAAGGCGGACCCTGGGCACCCCTGCGCGGGGGCGCAACCGGGATTTAACGCCGAGATGATGATGATGATGATACATTATTACATACCTATTTTACTGGTGGATGTGGTACAGCTTTCCGTGGCGTCCTACTTCTACCCTATACCTACCCTTCACCTACCCTACACCTACCTATACAACACCTGCCGTACACTTACCCTACACCCACCCAACATCTACCCAAAACCTACTATTTTTTTTTCCATACATTTTTACAGCGATGAAATTCAGATATAAAAGTACAATTCAAAGTTGCAATGCCAATAACAAAGCTATATACCTATTCTACCCCTTTTTTTTACGTGGGGAATGCATTATGCACGATACCCTCCGTAGGGGGGACGGAAGGCCTGTGTGGGACTCCCAGTACTCGCTGGTGTACCCACTAAACCTCGCGGCGCTCCTGCATCGCCTCAATGGAGGTGTCATGAGAGTAGCCGAAACCTTGTCATCCACGACACCTCCGGCGACCGCCCGCCTTACACGGTGGGCCCACCATGCCCCCCTTGCGAGGGGCGGTCGAGAATAGCCAGATACGCCGAACTATTCCCACTCGACGGAGTTGGGGGCCTGTGCAATGCAGGTGGAGGTGTCCCCGCACCTCCTGCCCGCTGGCCACCACCGGGAGCGAGAAGGGAGCGGTCGTATAGCCGCCTTCTGACTCCTCTTCAGCGTCTGCGGAGCGGTGCCGCGAGGGATCTTCCCCCTGTCGCTCCGCTGCCTCCTTCTGCGAGATTATGTCCTCACAGAAGGCGGCCACAGCTCCCCAGGCTCTTTCACTTCCAAGCATGGCATTGATCACACCTGGAAGCGCAAGATCTGGACCCACCACTGCATTAATGACACGGCGCTGGTCCTCCCAGCCTCTGCAGGCCTCGAGGGTGTGTTGCGCTGTGGCACAATGGGGTTCCCTCTCTCCCGATTCGGTGCAGGAATGATCCGAAACAGCCGTGTCCGGATAATATCTGCACCAAACGGTAGGAAAGGGAACCATGCGGACGCTCGACCCAGTCCTCAATGACGGGACCGATAGCGTCGAGCGTTCGGCGCCCAAACTGCTCGTGAGCCATGTCCTCCTTCCAAAGGCGGAACATGGTCTCGCGAGCTTCAAGCCGTACGGCGTCACGCTCCTCCGGTGCCGGGCGTTCACCTTGCGCCCTCTGCGTCGTCGTTCACTCGTAGACGACCGCTGTGACCCTGGCCTCACCTATTCTACCCCTAGTTTACCCCTACCTACCCTGTTTTCTTGCTTATAAACCTTCCTCTTAAATCACTCTAAAACCTCATTAAAATCCGTTGCGTATTTTAAAAGTGTTAAGCGTACGCAGTAGATACATAGGGACGGACGGCGGGAAGCCACTTTGTTTTATACCACGTGTAGATAGAAGTAAAGATTGGCGATATAATACTTATAGAAATACTAACGATAGTTGTAGTGCCCACAAAAGATTACAGCTGTTCATAAATAAAAATTCATCATCACCCCCCTGCCTTTATACCGGTAGGCAATAAAAAACGAAGAGGCCCTATTATTTAAATTATGAAAATCACGTTTTCGCGATAACTATTTATATTTCACAGGTATTCATTTCAGTATTATACACCGTACCCAAAATTGTGAGCTCCATGTGGTATACCATCGGTTTGGCAAAGAAAATTGTAAGTTTTATTAAAACTCTCACTAGTTGAGACTCAACCACTCTCTAACTGTCACCAGGCTTGTTGGTAATTTTGAGTGCACCTTAAAGATTTTACGAAATAGAATAGATTCTTATTAAGCACCATTTTGCAAATCATTTATTTTTTAAATCCAAAAATAATGTATTTTATTTTAATAAACAGGATATATCGGTGGCTTTGTGGGAGATACTTTATTGGATACCCTTTATGTTCCACATTGCCGTCCACACTATTACAGTAGAATTCTCCTACTCTGAAATAGATAACTTGAAACTTGGACTTCACAATCAACTCGTGGTTGAAAAAGGTAAGCTTCATATAGGTTCACAAGGTTCACATACTATACATACACTAAGGACTTTTGACTACGTGGTTCTATGGGTGTAGTTGTATGGCAAATCATATGTATTACTGTCATCATTCATCGGATCATAACAAATAAAACGTGAGGAGAGGATAAAAATATTGTTAAATATTCTATAAGAATATTATCTAGATCCTGATCTCGCTACCTACCAAATTTCATCCAAATCCGTTAATCCGTTTGGGCGTGAAGAGGTAACAAACATACTCACACACAAATAATATTAATGGGATACATATTGTGACGATAAATTTATTTGAACGATTGATGTATGTAAATTTTAATTTATTTCAGATTAATCGGCTGTGCGTAAATTGCAACGAACCTTGCTCTATTTGGATGGTCGGAAATTGCGCCATAAGGCGTGGCGAATTCTGCCCTTAGATTTAAAACTACTTCTGTCTTTATTCAGTTTATGTGTCACAAATCTTATCGTTATATTGCAATTAACACATGTTTATTAAATTGATTGTAAATGGCGAAAAGTTTATTTCTTGATTATCTAAGTAGATTGCACCTATTCAATTTAATGGCGTTGTTGTTGCGATAATATTTTAATTTTACTGCGCCCACATACTAATAAAGATGTAATTGATACTGATTATACTGTAATTTTAACTATTTAGAAAACACAAATTTATTATTATTATATTGGTCGTGTGGTGTCCGGCAGAGTAGAATAGCACCAACCCCTTACACTCATGGGTGTCCTACAAGGCGACTAATGTTTTCGAGGCAAAAGATCACGAGTCTCCGTAGTCTGGAAAATGGGCAGCAGCATTTTCCATTGTTATATTTAAACACTGCGATTTCCAACCCGCCTACCAAGCGTGGAGATTATGGCAATAACATCTCATTTCCTGGAAGAGGCCCTAAGTCCTGCAGTGGACTGTTGCAGGCTGTGATGACGATATTGTCCTATATAGCCATTTGGAGTAGACAACATCAGTCTGTCTGAGAAGGCTTCACATACATACATACGCTGTACATTGTACTATTCCCAGCGAAGAGCAATCTTTATGGCGTGTACCGTCTCATATTGTTTTATTATTGATACTTTAACCTCCATTGGAATGAAGCATAGGTATTGAAAACTCCATTTTTGGTTTAATTCTGGGAGATATGGTCGCCCCTGTTGTAAAAAAATTAATAAAGCTGGCAACTTTTAATGGTATAAAGTGGCAGTGGGCAGGGCTCGAAGGATAGATGGCCGATGGGGCAATAAAGTTCTCGAGTGGCGACCACGTACTGGAAGATGCAACGTGCCTCCCACAAGGTGAACCGACGTTCTGATACAGATTGTAGGTACCAGCTGGATGCGAAATGCACAGGACCGGAGAACTGTGTGGACGGACTATGTAGAGAACTCTGGGGGAGGCCTATGCCCAGACCAAAACCAACATTAAGTTTCGCCCGCGCGTGTCTGGGTAGACCTCGCGAACTTACTGCAGGTGTAGGGTGTGATGTACCTGTGTGTTGCTTTATTTTAGTTAGTTTTCTAATATTCTGTAAGGTTCGTTATTTGGAGTGAAGCACTGATAAGGGTTCAGAAGGTTTATTCTCTTCCAAGATTTCCACTAATTCCTCGTCAAGCTGATCTTCCACAATCACAGGTCTCTCGTAGTTCGTAGGTATCGCCGAAGTCGTAGGATGTCGCAGGTACTCGCCGATTGCACTCGGTATTAGCTCCGAAGTAACCGCTCCAGTAGTCAAAACTGAACTATATCGCGCCAAGCCGGCTGCGGTTTATATACCCCGGCTCGATACTGGAATATTCCAGTGAACATGTCCGAACGTTTTTCGGGAACGACAAATCGAGAATAGCCGCGGCAACGCTTCCGGATATATTCCAGACGACCGTGTCTAAAGTAATTATAGACCTTATGAACCAGTACATAAGGTTCTTTTTGGCTTGTCGCACTTTTAATACAGCGAAAGTAATCACGGCGCGCGCGAGTGTTCTCGAATACGTGACTGCGACAATACTTAGTAAACCTGATTTTATTTTAAAACCGAATTTTGTATACTTAGCCAAGAAATAGTTTGTCTTTTTTATATCACGTGTTGAAATTAGGTAGTATGCGTAAACTGTTCTTCAGGGCCGCGCCGGGCACGCTCAATATAGTTTTGTACCACCACTGTATCCTCCAGCGAGAAAATCAAGAAAAACACGAGCCTGTCGCGCGGCCCAAACGTTAACCATTAAGGCGTTTAACGTGATAAAGTTGTGGAGGCCCTCTTTTTATTGACTTTCTGCGTATCCCTTGATTAGCAGTAGTAGAATTTTCTGTCATCGATGTTGTTTCAAAAAAACCTCATCATATTTTCAATTTGCTAAAGCGTACTGAAACAGCTGTGTACCATGACAGAACCAAGGATAACTAAAGACATATTTTAGAACGTCAACATATAAATAGCGTCGGACAGGCCACATATCTCTCAAACCCATGACCGAATAACGGGTACTGGGACGAACAAGTTATTGAGTGAGGACTAAGTAGGACAAGCAATTCCACAAGACGGAGAATGGTCTAGTGAAGGTCGGAGGTAGTCACTCATAGATACAGAAGGCGCAATGTTCAAATATGTATGTGGAATGGTGGATTTTACGGACAGTAGCAACTCTGTCAAGCCTGACTAGTCCGCCTGGATGGGTACCATCCCTTTTTCTAATCTGGTACCTATATTTTATTATTTAATATTTTCCAACGATTATTTTATTTTTACCTTGATTACTAACCGTGACTACTAACCGTGGTATTATCCGCGTCATGAAAGAAGAGACTTGTCAAATGGCAGTAGAGGGGATTTTGCGCAGGTAATCGCCTACTGCGCAAGTCAAACCACGTGACCCGCCAAGTCTCTTCTTACATGACACTAGTTGTAATAAACCCAATAACATGTGCAAGGAAAGTTTAGTGAATAACCACGAGTCTTAAAACCTACATAATATTTCCCTATTACTTAAGAAGAAAGTAGGAAAGGTAGGAACAGAAACGAGTAACATACATGAAAACCATTCTAATTTCAACTACATATCAACAATATGCATCTAGATTTATATTCACAGTGTATAATGTGCTTCAATAGAAAAAGATAAAACCATTGACTGCAATTAACAATGTGAATGACCGTGAGGGCGATGATGTATTTTTATCAGTAGTTTCCTGGTCATGATAGATATTTGTTTAGTATTTTTGGTTGAAAATATTAGACATAATATAACACAGCACCTTCGTTTAGTTTAATACACATGAGTCAATTGCAAAGACACGATTATATAGGATATATAAATGTTGAATAAATATAGGAGAAGTTCTAAATTTAGAGGCATTATTCGCCATGCCTTATGACGAAGATTGCGGCCGTTCAAGTACGCAAGGATACGCTGTAATTGACATTCCACTGTACCATCTGGAAGCAGCAAAAAACAAAAAACGATAAAGCAGATATATTAGTGAGTAGTAGTATTACTAGTAAATAGATAAGTCGATGATGGATTTTCATCGTTAAATCGGATGCGACAGTCATCGGCTTTCGATTCGAGGCTGCCGATAACGGCGAAATGAATACAAAATTGTAGGAAATCGGACCCTGGCAGAGGCCGATAGGACAATGATGATGATGATAAGTATTCCGCTTGGTGGTCGCGCTATTCCATGTTACTTGGCAACATCTTGGCAATGATATATGAATTTATCATTTAAATATAGATATATGAATTATTTATTTATCAAAGTATGTATGTTCGTTTTTTATAAAAGATGCCTACGCCTACATAGTGTTTAATTAATTAATTATATTTCGTTAAAACACATTAACTTTGTCCTTTTTTACACATATACTTTAATTTAATTACGTATATATTTCATTTATTTATTTATTTTATATATGCTGTGTACCTTATGCAGGTCTCCTTACCGTCAAGATCCCACTGAAAATCAGCGCTGGAGCATTTGTTGCAGCTAATGCTGAGCTGGGGTCTTTTTTTGGCATCGCATTGGTCCATGATTTGTTGTGTTTGTTTGTTTGTACCTACTTTATTTTTGTTTAGTATTAAAGTGTTCTAAAATTTTCATATTATGTAAACGCTAATGGATTTTTGTGATGTCAAAATAAATCATGTCTAAGTTTATGAAGGTTACTCCTTAGAATACTGAAGATATGTATGACTTTCACCCTTAATAGGGAGACGCTTAATAGGCTATGGACCCAGGTGGTTCAATGCAAAGAAAATCGTTTTAATTGGGGATATATATAAGAAAATTATCTCTAAATTGGGGTGGCCGGTTTTTGAGCTAAAACTCGAGTGACGCTCATTTTTTAATTTAAGATAATTCTATTACGAACATATTCATTGATTGTGGTTGGTTTTATTATATTTTATATGACTTTTGTATGACCCTAATCAAAATTTCATGTACATTTTTATTTGACCCACCAACCAACCAAAATCTGGTCACGTCCTTTGTTGGTGTCCTATCGTCGCCTTAGTGCTTATTTGGCCTATCTTCAAGAAAACGGGATTGAAATGAAATGATATTGCTTTAAAAGTTAATTTTCGTAGTCGAGGGGCCAAATAAGCATGCAGATATTTATACCACGAAATAAAGATACTAGATATAAATAGTTTAAGAAGGACTTGCTAAATGAGGGTTTCAAAGTATGTGTATGTGTCCGTTAGTGAGAGGGTTCTTTTTACCGTGGTAACCAGCTATACCATACTATTACCATAAGCTGCTTATTAGTTATTACTCATATAGAATCGGTTTTGGTCCTGTTGATTTATTTAAAAAATATATTTAATTAACATAATAAATTTAAAGTGATGTCGTCGCCTCAGTGGCCTTATTTGGATATAAAGTTTAAGTAGGACTCGCAAAATGAGGATTTCAAATGAACAAATATCAAGAAATATATTCATATTGCTTTATGTGTCTATCTCACAAAGTCCGAAAGTGAGGAGGTTCCTTTTACTGTGTGAAATATACATAATAAATTTACAGTAATTCTCACCTTTCTCATTTGCCAATTTGGTGTTAAGTGAAACTTTGAGTGCGTCCATTTCAGAGTAAGTAAGTTCCACTAAAATAGTGTGGAGAACTATGTGGGAAATGACGGGTACCCAGTAAAGTACTTCATATACGATTGACGAAGCTATGCCCTGCAGAAAAATAAATTGTAAGTTTATAAGTATAATTAAACTCTTGCTAGGTGCCTATGAAAATATAAAATAATTTCAGTGCTATATCCAATGAACAAAAAATTAACAATGCAAAATTTATTATCAATTATATAAAATTCATATACTTTATTGTGGTAGAACACATCGGCCAGTTACAGCTTCGTATTTACTCACAGGCGTCCGTTAGAGACGAAGCTTTGTACGAAACCGAACTACTTAGCTGATGTGCATTTTTACCGCCGGCATCTGAACTTACTGTTTCTTTTGTCCATTTAATCATATACCATGCTGAACTCATAATTTTGGGACCAGAAAATAGTATTACAACGACTGTCTGTGGAATAAGTAAAATTACAGTCTCAGAACAATTCGTGAACAATTATTATATTTTCTAAACAAGTATTACAAACTCACCAAGTTGTCATATAATGGTTTTATTTTGTCAAAAATATCTGTTATTAAAATGTATCGACGGAGTAATTTTTCGAATGATTGATTTTGTATAATCTTTAATTCTTTTACGTTTAAATAAATATAATAAAAAATTACATTGGTTATTAAGGGTACCGTATCAAAGGCTGAGTATACGACAGCGTAAAAATAGTAACGCGCTAATAGCGAATCACATGCATTTCCGTCTTTAATAGTTGAATTAATGCAGTCATAAATGGTTACGAATAACTTAAAAGCCCATTGCAGAAAAGTATACATAGCGAAATTAATAATGGTTGAGCGACTAATATGTGAAACCAAATCATTTGATTGATACAAATCTAAAAAAAAGTCGCATATTGTATATTTTGCAAAGGACAAAATGAGAAAGTTTATCACATACTCCAATAGTGTTAAACAAAACCATATAAAGGTATCTTTGTCAGGAAGTGTTGGCAACAGTATCAAGACAGTAATTATCACTGAGCATATATATAATAATCGCAACAAAGACCGATACTTCTCTCCCAGTTCCTTGAAAAATCCGTAATCTAAGCCGGTAATAAGACTCACTGCTATGAAATATATAATTATTGATTTAGGGATACCTTTCTTGCTTTTAACTACGACAAGACCTGTTACTTTATTGATCATGTTTACTGAAACCTTGTTTATTTCCTGTAGCACAAACCAACACGTATCGTGGAATACAGCACGAAGGAGCAACACAAGAAAATATTTTATCGTAATTGGAGGCATGCATTAACTAATGAACAGTTCCTATTGTATGAATTATGATAAAATTGTCATGAATTAAGGAGCTGTCGCTTGTAACGATAGTTAAATATCAATTTATGGGCCTAAAATAAAGTAAATAGGGACTGGAGGTACTGGATGAACCCTAATGTCATTACCATATTAATACATTGTCACCTTGATAACATAGGTTACAAATTTCAGTTAATTGAACACCGGGAAGTGGGTCAAATAAAGCTTGCAAGATGTGCCCCGAACATACATAGATATTGAAATTTGATACACAAATTGAAAGTTAATAAACGCTTGTAACAAAACAAACAGTTTTGAAATTCAGTGGTAGATATTTTAGTTTTTTAGAAATTCACCGATTGCTCGGTCGGCAGATAAAAATTAGGGGGCCTTACTTTGATATTATTCCTCTTTTAATGAAATTTTGGGAGTTGAGGTGAATGTGGTGATGAAATTTCCTTCGACGACTTTGGCTAGAGACCTAAAGTGGAGACCTCGTAAAACCTAAAACAGACAGCTTACCGAGCCTGGCTGGTTTCGTCTACCGATATGTACGGTACTGTTGGGGATGAAGCGTGTCATTCCTAACAGTATCGTACCCGAGACAGCTGGAGCGCACTATGAAGAAGCAACTGATGTTAAGCACAGCTGTGCCCCACGGGCACGACGCGTAGAATTCCCACAGTTCAGCCCACTCTGCTGACTTGAGTGCCACACACGACGCGACCCCGAGGAACCAGGCTATGCCCTTACTTACTACTACTTAGGGCGTCTCGCGGAATGTATTGCTGCCTCAGATTGCACCAGGCTTATGCACTTACGATGAGGGAAAACATAATGATGAAACGTTTACATTCATGCGACTGAATGTGTTTCCCTGATCCAATCTACGCAGGTTCCCCTGGTAGAAGGGTCACGAAGGTCAGATGGCAGTCGCTGCACTATATTTACCTGCTCTACCAAATCCTGGATCTTGGTGAAGGCGGCCTCAAGGCCCTCGCGCGCGAGATCAAAACCAACTAACGCCAACATTATATTATCGCGCCTGTCTGGAAGGGCTTGAATCATTTTCACGGCAACGTCTTGAGCGTGGTCCGACAGTACAGCAAGAAATTGTTTCTGAGTGGATCGCGTAGCTGTTACAACAGAATCATACTGATTTCTGGATAGACGTAGTTTAAAGGTTTCCAAGATCTTCGAGCAAATGGAGAGTCTTGAGTTGTCGTGGATCTTGCGAGCTTCCGGTAATGGTCGTCGATCAACTCCTATGTTATGTACCTCCTCTTAAGTTGGGCGAGGGTTACCAAAGTTAAACATGGACTTTTTGGATAGGTAGGCATATTATTTAATAAAAACCTGTTTTTATTTCTAATATTGATCAAAATATACATAAATAATACAGCGATCTCTTATTACCATTGTATGTATGGTCACGTGGTCAAATGATGCGTAAGCCCCAGGTGATACGTGGGAAATATGTGTATAAACTCGCCGGCAAAGGGGTCCCACGGGAAAACCAAGAAGCGATGGTTTGATATCGCCTAGTCGGATGCGAGAACCAACGGCTTGTGACATGAGAGTGTTGAAGACTGGGTGAAATTGAGAAGAAAGAGCAAAAATCAGACACCGGCAGGAGACGAGATTGACGATGACCGCTTAGATAATGATGATTTCCAATTTATACCTAAGTTTTATATACATGTATAACAATTAGGTTTGTGACGCAAAAACGGACTAAAGCTGTAAACAGTCCCAAAGGTCTAGGCTAAAAAACCCCAGAGTCGCCAGAAATTTTACATTTTCATAAGATGTATATCTAGATATTTTGTTCATAAATGATATAATCTCCATACAAAAAATCAATTGATCTTCGTTAATCTCGCTATAACTCGAAAACGGCTAGACCGATTTGAATAATTATTCTTTTATTTTGTTGGTTATAATACAGGGCTGGTTTGTACGAGAGAAAAAGGGTAGGTAGTAGGTAGTTTACCTCTATATACTGTTATTTTCTTTGAGGTTAAACGATCCCAATATTATCGCGAACAAAACAAAAAAATATTTATTTAAATTGGTCTAGCCGTTTTCGAGTTTTAGCAAGAATAACGCATTGCAATTGATTTTTATATATGTCGCAGCCATCTGGTTAAATCAGCCATTTAATGATCCAGCTGACGTCAGACAGCTGATCCAGCTGTCTGACGCCAAATATGTTTTGGTTACCAGCGCTGCAGTGTATAAAATTTTAAATAATCTGCCTCATTTTACGTCAGCCGTCTTCAAAGGGCTGGCTAACTATAAGCCAACTGGTTAAATGTTTAATGTTATGTTATTGCGAAGTATTAAAATATGTATTAAAGGGGTGTTTAATAAAAATATTATCGTTTCATAAAGTGATAGTGATAAAATAAATGTCAAGAAAAATCAATGTAGGTACGATTGTCATACAGTATAATACCTTCTATATTACATGGTTTAAGAGGCTGATTTTCTAAAAAACATAATGAGTTTACTATAGTGAACCCATTTTGATTCATTTCGTTGCTGGCGATTCTGGGTTTTTCGCTATGACTTTTTAGCCATACCCTTTAATGGAATAATTCGCCACGCATTGAAATCAGAAATCAGAAATCATTTATTGTATAACTGTAGTGTACATTGTAGGTGATATTTGATTTATAACAGAACTATAACAGTTTACCCAAATTTGGGTGTACAATAGTATATTATAATATTACAATTTCCATTACTGTTAAACTAATAATGTCATAACAATATTTAGATTATGTCAATTCAATTTCAAGTAATAATGTCATCATAATATCCAATTATTGTCACAGATTGAAAAATTCACTTAAACTATAAAATTCTCTGTCAATTAACCATGCCTTTAATTTAGTTTTGAATGCGTTGCCATCAAGCATTTTAATGTCGAGAGGCAAACGATTGAAAATTCTTACAGCGGAGACAAAAACACTTTTAAACATTACTGAGCCATTTGACCTAGGGATACAATAATCATGGCTGTAATTGCTACGTAAGTTGCTTCGATGTGCTGATTTTATAACAAAATATTCATTATTATTTTTCAAAAATACACATATTTCTAATATGTAAATACCAGTCAATGTTAGTAGATTATTTTTCTTAAATATATTGCGCAGAGATTCCCTTTTATATATATTAAAAATAAACTTGATACATTTCTTCTGTAATATAAAAGTGGATTGGGCATTTACAGAGTTACCCCAAAAGATAACTCCATAGGTAAGTGAAGGATAAACAGTACCATAATATGCGCTCTTAGCGACCTCAGTCGATGCTACGGCTGCTAAGATTGATAAGGCGTAACAGCTACTTGATAGTCTTCTGTTGAGAGCACTTATATGTGCTTTCCAATTTAGATAAGTGTCAATGGTCAAGCCAAGAAAATTTGTATCAGTCACTTCTTCAATAACTTGTCCATTGCTTACAACATTTAAACGATTTGTATTCTTATTGTAATTTTTAAATGTCTTTATTTTAGTTTTAGCTATATTTATTTTTAAGTTAATAGATGCTAACCAAACCTTTATGTTGTCTAATGTATCACTGATCTCTCGTTCAAATTCAGAGTGACTTAAGTTTTCACTCGACACAAAAATTGAGGCGCCGTCGGCATAAAGCAAACATAAGTGATCGACAATCCTAGGAAGTTCATTAATGTAAATGAGAAAAAATAGAGGACCAAGGATACTTTCCTGAGGAACTCCTAATAAAACAGTTTCAAAGTCAGAGTTAATTTGCGCAATGGTTTTGGATTCTTTGTTGTAGGCGTCAATGACTACGGATTGCTGTCTTTTATACATGTAGGACTCCATTAATTTTAGAACATTCCCTCTGATTCCAATATGTTCCAGCTGTTTAAAGAGCACGCCATGATCCACGCAGTCAAATGACTTTGAGAGGTCAATAAAAAGCCCGGCACAGAGTACTTTATTGGACATATTTGTACAAATCTGTTTAAGGAGATTGAAAGTTGCCAAAGTTGTATTACGGCCTTTGCGGAACCCATACTGATCTTTACTTAATATATAATTTTTATCTAAAAAGCAAATTAACCTATTATATATAACTTTCTCAAATATTTTAGAGAAACTCGACAAAAGTGCAATTGGTCTATAGTTACTCATGTCGGTTTTTGGGCCTTTTTTATGCAATGGTTTAATCATCGCTATTTTGAGGTTATCAGGAAAACAGCCTGACTCAAATGATAAATTAATTATATAGACTAAAGGTTCTACTATATAATCAATGCAAGCCTTAATTAATGGCATTGGAATACCGTCATAACCACAAGATTTTTTCTTTTTAAAACTTCTTACAACTTTTTTCAATTCACATGAGTCAAAAACATGCTGGAACAGTTTTTGTTCGTGCTGGGTTTGAAGTTATTTTTATGTGCATAGTCAGGTTTATTAATGTTAACAAAATAATCATTTAATTTTTGCGCTATGCAAGCTGGGTCCTATATTACTTGATTTCCATTATTTATATGGTCAATCGTATTTTTAGTATTATTTGTTTGTGTCGTATTTTGTTTTATAAGGTTCCATGTGGCTTTACATTTATTAGAACTCTTCCTTATATAATTGATGTTAGATATTCTTTTTGAGCATTTTACACAATACTTTTTATATTTTGTTAGGTAGCTGAGACAACCCTTTCTTTGACTCTCAGTATACATTTTTCTCTTTATTTTACTGGATACAAATATGCTTCTTGTTTTCCACGACGGTTTCCGTTTATAGGTTACTTTGATTTTTTGTACAGGTATACACAATTTGAATATTAAGCAGAAAAGGTCTATAAATTCTTTATATGCTTTATTTGGATCCGTTTGTAAGAATACACTAGTAAAATTTACTTGTGATAGATATTTTATGAATATTTCTAAGTACTGTAGCAATGTTTGCTATATTGAGTTTAAATAAAAATGCAAAGTATTAATTGATACTGTATTGATCAGTTTGGTTTAAAGAATGATATAAAATACAGATAATACCTTAGATCTAATTCAAATGGAACCCATTTGAATTACCACCTAGCCAGTGCTATGTGTGCCCATAGACGCAAGCTAATAGCTTGCGTCCTACTTGCTCCGACCTATCTAAACCTATACGCCTATATCCTACTTGCTCTAACCTACTTATCCGACTAGAGCCCCGGTTACCCTATAGGAGCAGCAGGCCAACCCGAATGCCTACCTAACTTAGAGCCCGTTCAAACATACGGCCTCCGACACCTACCTGTCCTAGAACCCGTCCTTACCTAAGGCCTGCATGAGCACACACGCTACATCTACCCCCGCCCCAAATAAAGAAATTAAGTAGTAATTTCTTAAAAAAAATTTAGTCTATTCTTAATCCCCTCGAATACAATGATTAAATCCTAAAATCGGATTAATAACTACTTACTAAGACTTAAATTATTCTACCTAAACGGGGAATCAATCTAACTACCGGCATTGTGCAGAAGAACCCTGCTACGGATTTTGCTTTTGGGAGCCATCTCCCAAAAGCAAGGCTGGGCAAAACCCCGTAAAAAACCATGCCAGTCTGCACAAGGCCTACAGAACCTTATCACAAAACTGTCTTGACTTATTTACTTCTTCAAAGCAAAATTCAAATAATCCTTTAACAATGCAAAGTTCTAACCATAATCTGCCCTAACCTTATACATGTATGAAGAAAAATATTTTTCACCGCAGAATGGCCATATTTTCATAAATAAATACTTTAACATTAATCAAATATTGTCATAATGACCATGGTCTATCTGTATATTATAGTTGACTTGTCCATTATCAATTAAACAATATGGCCTTCCTTCGATCCTTAATAGTAACTTATCTTTAAACATCTTTATATGAAATCCATAAAAAGAAATAATACAACAATATGTACGAGCCATGCAAACAGAACGAAAATCAGCAAGTTGTAGTTAGAGCAAAAAATAATTGCTGTAAAACTGCACATTACGACTTCCTACAATCTGCAAACCAAGAACACCTTCCCATATCAAATCATTCAATGAAATATTCCTACTATAAAATAACTTATAATGTCAATGTCAGGTTAATATACCAAACCCACGCAACTTTAATATTATATAACCTATTTCAGAAAACTGGTTGGTCCACGACCGTGTCTGTGAACCGACCTGGTACACAGATAAGCAAAAAGATTAATTGGTCTGTGGTCAAACGAGACATTGACAACCTTCCTAAATTCGTAATTGGTCCCTGACCGAATCTGTGACCCCATTGATACCAAAGAGATATTGTAAGTCTATGGTCAACCCAAGAAGAGCTTACTATAAAGATGTCCCTTAAATTCATATGCCAACTCTATGCTCCTACTCAATCCAAATCTCTGGTCAGACTATAAATGACAGCTGTGACACAACACATGTCGCACCATATCCCATATGGGAATTAGAATGGTTGCCTACAAAAATAAGTGTGACCTATCAAGCCCCTAAGTCGGCATATTCCTAGGACAAATGCGTACAAGCACTCGTGAACGAGTGAACCGGTTGGATCACCCCTCCACTTCATCAGGTATGGACCGCGAATTTATTTCCTTTGAAAAATAAAAAAAAATCCAAAGCGATCGTCCATATACTGAAAAAGTAATTGTACCCAAAGAGACGAATACAAAGTATACCCCTTTCTTTCTAAATGGAGAAATAAACCCCAAGAACTTTCCCTATTGTTCATATTGATTATAAAAAATTTCTTATTGAAACTTAAATATTTATAAATCATTCTCTTAAATATTTGATATTAAACTTGCTGATTTTCTTTTAGCCGAATAACAATAAAGCTGGTGAACGACCAGCGAAGAGATGTCACGTTCGGAACATCTCGCATTTGGCTCTCGTTTACGATTGGTGTAGCGCACCACAGTAGTGGCCCGCTCACCAACCGCGACATCGTGAAGAAATCGCCACATGGGAAACACAAGACATACATTAAAAATTATACATTAAAATAAAAGGTAGGGAGAGAAACATACACCATACACGATTAAATATCCTTGAGATCAACTCAAACAAATCTTTTCATTTTATTCCCAGTATAAATCTGAACTATCCATAACTCGTTTATAATATCTAAAGGCTTATCCTTTCCATAAACTAAATAGCCTCCCGACCACCTAAGTGGATCACACACTGGGAACCATAGGAAATCCTTCTAGAACTTCTAACGTCAGACCCAATATAACATGACTCCAACTTGATGATGACCAAAACCCAATTAAAAAAATATCCGTATCTTACAACACCTAACCTCTATCCAATTTATTTTACCTCATTGATAAAAAATGAACCTTTGAAGTGCTTGACCAAAAATGATAAAATTTACCCTAATGGATAAGCATAAAAATCTCTGATCCTGTATAGAATTTGAGAATCATCATTAGACCCTCAGTATACAGAGTTACTCCAGTTGTATTATCTCGCTGTCAAGAAAAAATATTTATTAACCTACCACGAAAATCAGGAGGGTTATGAAATTTTTCCTCATGGAAGAAGAGAAGAACGAAAACTCTCCTTGTAAACACTGCAAGCTCTTCGGACTATACCAATGAACAATACAATACCTATGACTAGTTTCCACCATAGAACTTACTGACCGGTAGGAAATAATAGAAAAGCAATATCCACTGCTTATCTTCGGACGCTGCCTATACCACCCTCGGGCGAACATGGAACTTCTTCATTCTGTTGACATGCACCACCTGCGGTCTGGCTGGCCTTCTACCCAACTTTCTGACTATATAATTTCTGTTGTTTATATACCTAACCACCACATATGGTCCCTTATATAACCTACACAACTTAAACGTTTTACCGGAAAGACGTCTGGGTGTATATAGTAATACGAGGTCATCAACCTCGAAACGCACCGAACTCGCCTTCCGATCATACAGCTGCTTCTGTTTCAATTGTGCTCTGGAAATATTTGCAATCATGGTATTAGTTAAAGCACGCATTTTTATCTCCTGAGATAAAGTTTCACGAACATTGCCTAAATTGCTCCGCAACTCTGCGTCATATGGTGATAGTGACTCTCTGCCGAAAACCATCATATACGGGGAAACCTTCACACTATTATTATAAGCGAACATTATCAAAGGGAACGCAATGCACTCATCACGTAGCATGACTCTATGACGAGCCCGTTTATACAAGAGCTTATCATGTTTAATATCGCGAACCCAACCTAACCTAGTACAAATTTCATCTGCACGCCTAGCGAAAACTTTACTATGAGTTTGACTCTCGGCCCTCGTGAACAATTCTAATTCATCTGGAGGTATAGTATTCATCATCGGAGCCGGATTATCTTCAGCTAAACGATTTTTACTAAGAAAATGTGTGATGACCTTTTCACGACCTGCACAACGAGCCAAATCAAAATCCCGTTCTACATTAGATAATCTAACTACGTCTAACTCCAATATCTCCGCTGTCTGGGTGTTCGGACACATGCTCTGCACCAGCGAAACACGACTTGGAAAAGTACGAATAGGAACCTTATCACACGTTCCCACGTTCGTAGTCACCACGTTCGACCGACTATTATTAGAACTATCAAATGCTAATCTATCCAAGAGTTCATGCGGCGGGTTCCTTGACTCCTCTCGATCCTGACCAGGCAAACTATCATTTAACCCGGACAACTGCTTGTCCTTTGGAAGCTGTGGAGAGGTAACGGTATTTATTAATTTTGGAGACGCAGCCCTTTCGTTTAAGGACGCATAATAAATATAATCAAATTGCTCCTGGTGCCCTAATGAATCTAGAGAACCCTGGTATAAATTCCCATTATCATTAGATATATTTCTCCTCAATAAAAAGTTAACGTGATGGTTCTTTCCCAATGTCACGCACTTTTGAGAAAAATCTATACTTGCCATGTGGCGATATAAAAAATCTTGGCCAATTATGACCTCACACCCTAGGTGTTCCACTACGACTAGGGGTAATACATATTCCCTACTATCTATCTTAATTATTTCGCTACATTTTCCCAAAATGTTAATTTTTGCGCCATTCACGGCTTTGACATAAATATCATCACAGCTCATCATATTTAAGCCTATTCTATCCACAACACTTTTCGATACACAAGAGATAGATGCTCCTGTATCGACTAACGCAGGAATATCCTGGCTACTTCCAAATCTACATAAGATGTATGGTCTGACCGTATCAAAATTAGCCGAAGATGGCTGTGGCATCATAGGTGCGTTCTGCGTGGCAAATGCACCTCTGATATGATGCTGCACAAAGTCTTCCTGCTGCTGCGGCTGCTGAGGTTGCGCCCGCTGGCGTGTATGCGGTTGTTGCCGCTCAAAGTATCTCTGCTGTTGTGGCTGCTGAGGCAGCTGCTGTTGGCGTGTATATGATCTTAGCCCATATCTTGGTACCCTCGGCCTTTGAGGTGTGTCGCTAAGTACATTAGGCGGGGTTTGATAGATTGGTGACCCCTGAACTGGATCATTGGAATGAACTGGAACGCTTTGATGGGCATCCATGGCGTAGGGAAGGCTCGAAGATTTTACTTTGGGATTCGTGTCTACGGGTTTCCCGTAAACCATAATTAATTGCTTTATGAGCGCTTTTAACTGCTCCTTTGATGTTATTAGCGAGGAGTTTACTTTATGTGCATAAAATCCTCTGGCTTTCTTAAGAAAGCTGCTAATAAATATTTTCTCGTCAACAATCTTCGCCCTTGTAGCCATCTCTGAGAGGTTATAGTAGAAGGTTAAGATATCCTCGCCCGGCAAATGTTGGCGAGAGTAGAATTGTTCCACATAATTAACGGTGGGTAAAAATTCTTCTGACAGGGCAGATATTATATCATCAAACGAGAAAGTTTCATTTATTCCTTCGTATTCATTCACAAACGCCGCTGCCGGGCCGCATAGATAGGCCGGCAGCGTTGCAATCTTTTCCTCTTCAGTGAGGCGTTTACTAATAAAATGACGCTTGATGCGTGAAATAAAATTATTGACATCATTTATACCGGAAAATAGTTCTTCCCCATTCATTCTATTTAATTCTAGTAAATAATTACACAACGATACTGTTTTAACTTCCAGCGTTGGTGCGTCTTTTCTTATAGGCTTCTTCCGTTAGCCTTTCCTTGTAGCGTGTGTGCGTCTTTTCTTATAGGCTTCTTCCGTTAGCCTTTCCTTTACTTTCTTTAGCCTTTTCTTGACCCTTTTTATCTTCGATATCTTTTCTGACAATCGGAAAAGAATTGACTAGTTCTGACAACTTTGTCATAAATTTCTTGTTTCGAACTTTTTTCTAGTTCTCTCTGAACAAAATATTTTGTAGGTACGACTTCTTCGTACCCGGCGCCTCTCGCACTGTAGCAATGTTTGCTATAATGAGTTTAAATAAAAATGCAAAGGATTAATTGATACTGTATTGATCAGTTTGGTTTAAAGAATGATATAAAATACAGATAATACCTTAGATCTAATTCAAATGGAACCCATTTGAATTACCACCTAGCCAGTGCTATGTGTGCCCATAGACGCAAGCTAATAGCTTGCGTCCTACTTGCTCCGACCTATCTAAACCTATACGCCTATATCCTACTTGCTCTAACCTACTTATCCGACTAGAGCCCCGGTTACCCTATAGGAGCAGCAGGCCAACCCGAATGCCTACCTAACTTAGAGCCCGTTCAAACATACGGCCTCCGACACCTACCTGTCCTAGAACCCGTCCTTACCTAAGGCCTGCATGAGCACACACGCTACAGTACTTATTCGTATTCCTCCTGTAAATAAACCAAAAACGCTCCCGAAAACCCAAAGAACATTTAATTGATATAATTTGCCCTGTATGATCGGACAGTCCAGTATTCAGAACTTCAGTACTATATGACCCTATATTAGTTATTATATTGTCAATACATGTTTCCGAGTGAGAAGTAATTCTAGTTGGCTGGTTAATAGTAGCTTTCAGTTTAAAAGATTCTAGAGTGTTCAGAAACGTTTCAGACCTCGGGTTTTTTTCCAAAATATTGACATTGAAGTCACCTAATAAAATTAACTTCTTTGATTTGTGGGTATTCTTGATAGTCAATTGATGAAATAATAATTCGACATTGTTTATAAATAGGTCAAAATTACCGTCTGGAGTTCGGTACATACACACAATAACGCATCCCAAATCCTGAAGTTCAATCGCGCAGCATTCCAAGTGTTTTTCAATCGACATTTTAGCGACCCACTGTAGTTCCCGATACGCAATCGAATTTTGTGCATAAATGGCAACTCCACCTCTCGATCTGTTTTGCCTACAATAGAAAGCCCCTAATTTGTATCCACATATTTGTAAGATGTTCGCTTCTTCTTCCTTAAGAAATACTTCGCTAAAACAGCACACGTGAAGCTCTTTCTCTTTTGATAATATTTCAATTTGGTCAATTTTTGATTTTATGCCTTGTATGTTATGATGAAAGATATTCAAACGCGTGCCCCGGTTCCCTACTTCCTCAGTTGGTACGAAAAAACGTGCTAGGTTTAGGTTTTGTAAAATAGTCTGAAATCTTTTTTGAGTTAAAATATCAGGGCGTTTAGCAAGCGAGTTATTCATTAAAACAGTAGATTTGTCACCGATATTATTTGCGTTTTTACTTATAGAGTCCTGTTTACTGCTACCCAAATTTTTACTGACCCACTTCCTAATACTATTAACTCCCTCATTTAGGTGTTTAAAAAAAGTACGCAATCCGGAATCACTTAGAAAACCTGTAACACCATTGAATACTGTTTCATTAAGATGTAAGTACGAGTTTGTGTCAAATATGTATGCATACCCATGCGCAGTAACGTCATTATAAAGTAAGGTGTTGAAGGTATCTATACGTGAATTGTACAAATAATTAACATTAAAGTGACTCAGTTTATAAGTGGGCAAACATATTAATACATTAGTATAACTAAACTTAAGCAATGTTTCTCGAGTAAGTTGAATCAATTCCTTATAGTTTTTAGTGACTTTAAAATCTTCTTCGCCGATAAAGATGACACAGAAATCGTTAATAGTAAAAGTCCTCAGCTTTGAGTCCAGCCCATGAAGCAAGTCCTTCAATCCCCTATCTGTCTGTATTTTTAGCGATAGACAGGACGCTATTTCGTTTATTGGTACTAATTATATTTATTCTATTGTCATAATTAGTGTAATTCCTGGGTTTTGGAGTACAACATACGTATCGCGGCTTATTCTGATCTTCTAAAGGCTCTTTAAGTTCATTGTCTATTGAATAGGTGCCTTTGCCTTGTTCAAAATTAAGCCTTGTCCTAGTTGATATCTTAACAGTTTTACTTGGTGTCCTTTTTTTTGTTGTCGATCTGCAAATTACCTTTAGATGTTCAACTCTACTATCGAAACCGACCATCTGTTTTTTTAGGGCACAATTTTCCGATAGAAGATTAAGAAGTTCTTTTTCAGCTGAGTTTAGTTGTCCTTTTAAAGCGGTTATGGTTTTTTCCAGCTTTTCGATTTTCGCTTCTAACAGGCTCACCCTTAAATCAGGGCAGCTTCTTTGCAACGCTGGGTTCATTGATTGAGAGTCAGAATCCTCCAAATCCGATTAATCTCCGATAGATAGAGAATAAAAGGAGTTCTGAACCGAAATATTTGGCTTATATTTCCTTCGCTCTGTTACGTAGTTCTGAGGTGTTGTCAATAAGGCAGCATTATTAATACAGTCCGAGCATCTCCAGCTAAGTCTTTTATCTTTTTCCATTAAGTAGAATCGTTTTTTAGATACAGTAACACATGGTTCCAGATGATACGATTTCTTGCATATTGAGCACGTTAGAAGACGGCTATTAGTTATGGAGCTGTTACATTTTGAGCACAATTTATCCATAGTTGATTTACGCGTCACGTTACGCGAACAAATAAAAAAAAAAATAATGTCCAAAGGCAGGATCGAACCGATGACTTCGTCGCTGCGACGACACACAAAAAAAGGAAAAAATATATCCTAAGGCGGAATCGAACCGAAGCCTCCGTCTCCGCAACTCTCGTTGCTTGGTACCACTAGACCAAATGTACTATTACGCAGTTGACGAAATTATCAATCTAATGGTGCAAGTATTAGAACGTGTAGTTGTTTTGCCGAGTTCAAAGTTCACTACTACCTACGTTATTATAAATATGATGACGGTTAAATCACTATATAACACGTAAGTTATCACTGTTTTTAATATTCAGTACTTGATTTATTTTATATTGTTGTAATAGAGTCACTTAGTTTTGGTAGCACTTTTGAGTTCTGATAAAGTTTAAGTTGATTGAACACTATATAAGACACAGTTTCTTTAGCGTTGTATAACTTCACAAATTTCCGTGTATTTCTCCCACCAACAAATATAAATAGTAATAAACTGATATTTAAACTCCAAACTGCAAATTATTGGCTTCTTATATTTTTAATAAAATTTACATAGCAATGTTTGTTTACACCGTACAGCGCCCTCTGGCGGAACTGTGATGGACATTTCGAGCATCCAGGTAATCTACCATCCTCATTAATCGTCGTGCTGTTTCTCATATGAAAACAAAGTTTATTTATCAGATACCATCCAGAGATTATAGATCTGAAGCTTTGGGCAAACTTGTAAATTTCCAAAAAGGCAATAGAGTTTAAATACTGGCGGTAGTAATAGGTAGTTCCAGAATTTATGGCTTACAAAAGACAAATATATTTTTGTTTTATTATGTATAAGCAATAAAGAACTTTTCATTCATTCATTCAATAACGCGCCTATGGTATATTTTGTGAATATAAAAATAAGGAAATAGATTAAAAATTGTAACATAGTAAAGTAAGGAAAAATTAAGTTGAGTATGTTGTGGTACTTTAGGAGATGTATTAAGAATGTTCCAAATGCAGAGCCAGCATATAATGCCCGAAGGCAGGCGCGATACTTGGCGTCTGATCCCTTGATAAATCCATAATCAAACCCGGTAATCAAACTCACACCAATTAAAAAAAAAACAATTGATTTAGGAATATTATTCACTGTTTTGTTTATAATGTAACACGTTATTGGTGAAGTAGTAGGTACTCTCAATGCTGAAAATCATCAATTCAACAAATGTGTTGTACATTACTTAAATGAACTTATGAATAATGTAGTAGATTTGGTTTGCCTACATCATAACAGTGACATATTACAATTATCTTTTGAATTCTCCTCTGTTTTTAAAGAAGAAATAATAAGATTCTCAAGTAAGAGTCTCAAGGGTGCCTGGATTCCGATGCACTGTGGTATCCATGTTAACGAGTCTGTTGATCATCATGCCAGGGATGCTATAGTTTCTGACTCTATGGCCCATTACAAATTGTATCCTCATGATTTGCCGGCTCTGGCCCACTGGATTTGTATTTGCAGTAGGATAAACAATTACAGGTTGCTAAGTAAGTCAAAGATTAAATTATTTTGATATTCAGCAAAGTACCATGACAAACCTTGTTTTCTCCATTTTCGTAGGGCTTTCAAGTCTGTTACTTGTACCATTTGTCATATGCGTCTTTACACTTTGTTTTATATAAACACAAAGCAAAAAAAGAAAATTGACCGTATTAACCAAGAAGGTAGCTTCCAATATTTTCACTTTTTGTATATAAACTTTGCTTTATGGACAGTGTAACGATCACTATGTACCATGAGCTCGTCATCGTACAATTTATTTATATAACATATGTTTATAGTTGATAAACTTAGAAATGAATAGGCATATAACACACAGAGCAGTGCACACACTGCACACACTGCTCTGTGTGTGATATGCCTATTTGTTTAAAGAACTGTGGTAAAAATATAGTTTTCTTATCATGATTTCTTTAAACAAATGCTCTCAAATACTTAACAAAAACTTGGTTTTGTAATAAACTTAAACTATTTATTTGACGTTAAGAGTAATATTTTACTTCAAAAGCACGTAATAAATTTAAGCTATTGATTAGTAGAACGACAGGAAGAGTATTGGGTTTATTTTAAATGTTGGACGACAGGTTATGTAAAAATAAAACACCACAAGCGATGGTGATGTGAATATACAAATATACTAAATACAAAATTTTAATTTTACTTGTTTGATGAATCATTTGCATGGTTTCATGGAAATTAAATCTCTCTATACTCAGTCTGATGTAACATTGCTACGAGTTTGTAGTACCTAAAATGTTGTTACTGTACTGTAGTTTGGAGTCCCACTTTCATTTTAGGCCATGTTATATTTAATTCGGTTGTGTAGAACCAAAGATACAGCTTGACCTCTCCGTAGTACTAGGTTTCATACATAAAATGATAAACTGCTATAATAACTATTCTATCATATAAAACTCAAACTATCACGCGAAGAACACTCGCGGTAAGGCGAGGGCAAGCACGAAAGAGTGCACCTTACTCTTGAACTTACCGTGAGCAGTCAAAACCATGGCGATACAATGGGCCACCACCTGCCATTTCATACAAAATCTATCACGTGTAGTGATAGTGATCTAACGCCGGTAAAGTGTGAAATTACGTCATATAATTTTAGTAAAACATAATTATGGCAAATAACTTTCGAACAAACGTTTGTAAACCCCGCTAGATTTAATACTACTACGCCGAATCCCAAAAAAAGATCTATGTATTTGACTTGCATGTACGAGTATGTATGAATATTATTAATTATTCTAAACCCAATAAAACGTCGATACGTAATTCAATCAAATAATGGCCTTTATAGGTAGGTCTATAAAATATTAGTATAGTCTGTTAATGAAAATGCTTTTACTAATACATAGCATTTCAGGCCCGGTGACATATTTGCGTAGTTATCGTAGAAAGTCATTGCGAGTATTCCGCTTATGAAATTAATCATGCCTAATATTGAAGTTAGGACTAATAAAAGAAAATTGAATAAAATAATAGAGTGCTACTTTTTAGCTTTCAATATTTATGGTTTCGACTTTGGGTTCCTTAGAGTCGCAAATCCAAAATATTATATATTTAAAAGCATCTCCACTTTCTTTTTTGTGTGTAATATTTTATTATTGATACCAGGAAAAATATCTTTAGCTGATTTACAAAATTTTATAATAGTCATTGAATATATTTTGTTTTTCATAATTCTCGCGACAACAAAATACACTTTATATGACTTTTTTAATGACATTCATGTCTTATACGATAATGTGGAAGTCATTTATGATAGCAAGACGGGGGTGGCAGCTATTGTTTACGCGTGCACTTTATATACTTTGCAGGTCGTAGGTTTTGTGTGGAGCTGCTTAAGCGAATCTAGCATTGACTGGGACACGTTGCTTGCACCTTGCTACATTGTCAGTTTTCTTGGCACCAGTGTAGACAATGTATTAATCATTATTTCTATGATTTTTATCTATTTGTATAACTACATGAAGCATTTAAAACAATTATCCAAACATTCAAACGTCATAGTTATTGAATACTTTGTACATTTTTCGGATGTTTTTGACAAAATCAAGGTGTTATACGACAAACTGGTAAGTTAGGTATCTAATAGACTCAAACCAATTGTTAGAACGCTAACGCCCT
This sequence comes from Blastobasis lacticolella, assembly GCA_905147135.1. Taxonomy (NCBI): domain Eukaryota; kingdom Metazoa; phylum Arthropoda; class Insecta; order Lepidoptera; family Blastobasidae; genus Blastobasis; species Blastobasis lacticolella. The sequence goes on from LR990048.1 coordinate 11,178,455, forward strand.
GTCTTAGACAGAGTTCGTTAAAAATGGAGCAATAGTCCATTAAGTTTAAATTGGCCTCCAAACTTTTTTATTTTTTTAAATATATTTGATAAGACAGGCATTTGACCGCCATCAGGTAAGTGACGATGCGGCCGAAGATTGAGGCCGAAGAAAGATAAAAATAGAAGATACAAAAGACCAATCTATATATAACGTTCTGGATTCATTCACTGGACCATATCTTCATAATGCCAGTTCTAAATATGACCACCTGTTTTAAACCACTACTTTATTTAAAGAAGTTAAAAGATAGATTATAGGGAATTCGGACAACTCGCATGATATTAGAGATCGGATACAGTGCGTAAACGATATTATTATTATTTTCTTCTAAAAAAATATAACCAGAAATTTAAATTTTCAGATAAGCGTGTCATTTATTTTAGTAATGCCAAAAATGATGACCTCTATTTGGAACATACTAGTTATGTTTAAAAGTATGGTAAGGTTCAATAGAAAAGGTGAACATATGCAATATTATTTTACCTATAGTTACCTACTAAATTGGCAATACGGAATACCATTGAGCCAATCATTGATCTGATTAATTCTCTCCTCGAATTGTTTTTAAATTAAACATACATAAAACTCAATTTAAACAACTTTTATTTAGTTTTAGATTAATATTATACAAATTGGAATATATTGTTTTGCGGTATAGAAATAATTTAATAATTAGATTCTGTATTTTATAACTTGAATTTTGTACACTTGTTATCGGAGATTTCATTGTTGGTGCTATTGTTACAATTTATAATTCTTTGCGCTAAGTAGCGATTTAAACAAGTACATTTACGTTTATTATAAATTTCAGGGTTTCAACGTGCCCACGGCTGTTGAGTTCCTTTATTGGGTACCAATAATAGGTAACTTCGTATTACATGCCGTGATCGTGGAAATGTTTCACCATCAATACAACGGCCTAATTTTATCTCTGCATAGTCAACTGTTAATTGAAAAAGGTAACAAATAAGCACTAATATTTAATACCATTTTTATTAAGAGAGGTAGGGCATAACGGGGTATTTCGTTCGAATAGGAGCCGCCCGACTGGGGAAATACCTCCACCTTACAGAATATCGCAGCTAAATAATACTCTTTTAAATAGTATTGTGTTTCTGCCGGTGAGTAAGGTTTCCAGTGCTCCATGGGGTGGGGATTTGGGGAACCGTGGCTTTGGCAGTGGAAAGGCATTTGCCTTTTTGCTGCCAGAGCAACGTGTTATAGAGGTGCGCAATGCATTGGCGATACACTTGGTGTTGCTAATGTCTATAGGCAGTGGTGACCACTTTCCATCAGGTGGCCCGCTTGCCTGTTTGCCTACCGTATGACATAAAAAAAAATATATTACTTTCGTGGCGCGCTTGCGAAACCGATATCCAAGGTTAGACAATGATCGCAAAGTCCGGGAACTGGATGGGTGACCGTTGTACTTTGAGGACGAGCTCGCCACTGGTTTGGTGTGCCTCCTAAGGTGTTCCGCTGGGAATCCGGAGATTGGTGAAACGGTTTAGGGCCCCGTGTTGGTGTTTACATATTTAATTTTTTTGACGGTGGCGTATAATCCCGGACCAACAACGGCACCGCCGATGTCCGATAGCATGATTCCACCCTCTGGCGGCGGTGCTGCTGTAGGCGATTCGGATGAAGTTTTCTATTAATAGCCATGGATGGAAATCATCAATACGATGGTGTAGGCGGATGGGATATAAATCTAAACTCATCCTCATCAAAGATAGGGGATTAAGGAGGAAAGGGGGGATTAAGGGATATCAGGCTACTTTATACCGAAGGTCATGGTGGCGAAGCTCTTTCGTCTTCGGCGTCGTCGTCGTCCTCTCGATACTCTCGGGCTGGTGACTGATGATGTCCGAAAGTAAAGCTAAGAATGCTATAGAGTAAACAATTTTGTCGTTCGTAATCTCTATTTGCAGATCCAGCTAGATTTGGGAAGCTCTCCCGCTCCATAACATACATGGAGGCCCGGAGCCCACGGCGTCCGGCGTGCGGCGTAGTTCCAGCCGGAGCACCGATGCCACTTGCAATCGCCAGCTTATCAGTCACCTACCTCATCGTGCTACTGCAATTCACGCATATGCTTGAATAACGCAGACTTTAGACAGCAATTCTTCTTCCCATATAATTTATGTGGAGAGGAGAGTAGGGTTGATATATTTTTGATTTAAATAGACATAGCTAGTTCTATTTACATTTATTTTGGAACCATTTACGCAGTACGAGTATGCGTCATTAAATGTGCCTAGTACCTACCAACAGGGTACCGATTCTAGTGTGCAATGCAGTTGTTATTATGTTGCAATGTAACTGTGACGTTACTATAACTACATCGAGGTATCGAGTCAGTCCCAGCATCATCCCAGTTAAATTGCAGTTAAATCATTGTTCGACCTTTGAAACGTTTTCGTTGACAGAATTGAAGGCAGTTTGACATCTAAGACAAATGCAACTTAGCAATTTATTTATTTATTTATTTATTGGAGTACCAACAGCCATATAAAACCATAATGCAACTAAAGTACCAAAAAACGAATTGTGGAAAAGTTCGAACTCATGAAAGTTGCAACTCAACACCTGTCATTTGAATAACAATCTCACGTTTGACATGCGATGCAATTGTAATGTTACTGCAACTGAGACGATTTCCGTACCAGAATCGAAGCCCTGTTGTGCATTAATATTTGTTTTTATTTTAGTGACCAGATATATTGCAGCAGAAAGAGTATTCGATTTGGCCCAAAAACCATATAGTTTGGATAAAAAGCCAATTTCTGTTAGATTTAAATGTTTCTATATATTATTTTCGTACATTTTAAAAATTACAATGTCGGCCGGTGGTTACTTGGATATTCCAAATTTCTTTTATTTATTGTTATAACCACAGTAAATTGCTTTAACTGATCAAATCCAAAGTGTTAACTTGGTAAAACAGTTTATTGCTGCTGTTCCCGGAAGGGCCGAGCGCAGCCGAGAGCGTGGACAAAGCTTTCGCGGCGCAGTTACGAAAGCGAGCGAACGGATCCCAAGCGCGCGTGTTACAAAAGTTTATTTGATACATGGATTTAAAACTATTTTTTAATATTAGCAAATAACTCTTTGAACCCAATACATTCGTTTAATTTAATTTTCATCTGTTAATGTTCATGTCTACCGAACGTACAAAGTAAACCGATCGTAAAATTCGGACGAGGTAACTGAGTAATGATTACAGTACAGAGGTAAGCTGTCAAACACATCATAATAATTTATCCAACAGAAATTAATATTCAAATTTTTCATTCCATAATACTAATGTAAAACTACAATCGTTACAATAGAAATGTAGCATCAGATAGTTTCAGTTTCGTTTTATTTTTATTTGAAGCGTTTAGAAAGCTGGTTTAATTTCACGAGTGCGCGACTGTATACCAAAGGAAATACCAGCATAGACATGAATACAAAATCAAATAATGTTATGATTAATAGTAATAAGACAAAAGTAAATATCCCCAAATCAGTTTTCATATTTTATTTTGGAGTTAGTTTGATTACCGGGCTAGATTTTGGATTTATTATAGGATCTGATGTGAAATATCGCTCCTTACTGCGAATATTATATATTTGCTCCGCCATTGCTATTTCCATATTTCTCTCGTCTACAGGAATTTCTTTGGCTTACTTTGACATGTTCAGGGTTTACCCTAGATTTCTTCATTTTAGTTTTTGTGATACATTCAGTATACGATTACGTCATAGATGTATGCAACTTCAATACCGAATTTGTTTCGAAAATGAACCTGCTATATTTTCTCAGTTTATTTTATTATGCAATGGACTTTCAAAGCGCTGGTTAACATCTTGAACTGTAACAATATGGGAGACCCAACAAACTGTGACTTGCTCTTAGCTAATTATAACCTTTACGCTTTTCCATATAGCGCCGTAGAGTTCATACATTATTTTATATTTTCCTAGTGGATCTGGCGCAACTTCGTTTGCGTGGCGTCGTACTCTTACCATACACCTACTTTAGTCCTACCTTCCTTAAATCATTGTATTTTTGTCGAATGCGCTTTAAAATCCGTTGCGTAGTTTAAAAGATCTAAGCGTACAAATATATATATATAGGGACAGACAGCGTGAAGCCACTTTGTTTTATACTACGTATAGATAAAAACAGACTGTGAAAATAAGATTTCTAGAAAGAATTACTAAGTAGTTATAGTGCCTCCAAAATATTACAGTTGCTCATTGAACAACTGTAATTTTTTGTGAGCTCCATGTGGTATAACATGGGGTTGGCAAAGAGAATTGTAAGTTTTACTAAAACTCTCACTAGTCTTAACCACGCTCTAGCTGTCGCCAGGCTTATTGGTAATTTTGAGTGCACCTTAAAGAGTTTACAAAATAGCCACGTTTTGATAGATTCTTATTATGAACGTCTTGATCGACACACACACACACACACACACACCTTGATTATCTAAACAGATATGCCGTTGTTGTTGCGATAATATTTTATCTCAAGATTAAATATTACAATATAAAACGAGTCAATTTTGACAATTTAGATTATTAAAGTAAAATCTTTGGTGTATATCGAAAACACAAATTAAAAATAATGATTTTGTCTAATATAGCCATTGCATTTAGAGTGGATAACATCAGTATGTCTGAGTAGGCTTTACACGCGACACTTTGTTGCTGTCTCGGCGAACGCATGCTCTAGTTCACAAGAATCAAACTTTTTATTGAGCTTCATCATATTTTCAAATTGCTGAAAATGCTGTGTCTACCATGACAGAACCATATAAACATATTTTAGAACGTCAATATATAAATAGCGTTGGGCAGGCGTAATGGCTCTCAGAACCCATGATCGGATGACGGGTACTGCGATGAGCAGTGGGGAGTTCAGCCGGACCCAGGTGGTTCGATGCAAGCAATCCCACAAGACGGACGATGTTCTTGTCGAGGTAGTCATTCAATAGATACAAAGTACAAATATGTATTCGGAAGAGGAAATTTTACCGACAGTAGCGACTCTGTCAAGCCTGACTAGTCCGCCTGGATGAGTACCACCCCTTTATCTAATTCTCCCGCTATGTAAGTATTCCGGTTTGAAGCGGTGTCTTTTTGTTATATTTTCTAATCTGGTATATTTTATTATTTAATATTTTCCAACGATTATTTTATTTTTACCTCGATATTTCGACCACTAACGGTGGAAATAAACCCGATAACATGTGCATGAAAAGTGTGGTGAATTACCACGTCAGTCTTAAAACCTACACAATATTTTCCTATTACTTAAGAAGAAAATAGGAAAGGTAGGAACAGAAACGAGAAACATACCATGTAAGCCATTCTAATTTCAACTACATATCAACATTATGGATCTAAATTTATTTATACTTACAGTGTAAGATGTGCTTCAATAGAAAAATATACAACAATTGAGTGTAATAGCAATATTAATGACCGTGAGGGCGATGATGTATTTTCTACAGTAGTGTCCTGGCCTGTTGTATTCTTTTGTTGAAAATATTAAAGTTAAATTACAGTTTAATACACGTGAGTTAATTGCAAAGACACGATGAGATAGGAAATATAAATGTTGAATATAGATAGAAGAAGTTCTAAATTAAGAGGCATTATTCGCCATGCCTTATGACAAAGACTCCGACCGTACAAATACGCAAGTGTACGCTGCAAGTTACATGTCACTGTTTCATCTGGAAGCAGAGAAACAACAAAATGATTAAGCAGATGTATTAGTATATGACTAGTGAAAGATAAGTTGACGAAGGATTGACATCGCTGAATCGGGTGCGGTTGCGGCCAACGATTTACGACGCGAGGATGAGCAGATGAGCAGGCGAAATCGGGTACGTCTGTGGCTGGTGTCGTCGTTGGTGTGGCCTTTTTTGGAACTCGCAAAATAAGGATTTCAAAGTATAAATTCATAATATCAATATCAAGTAATAAATTTATATTGTTTTATGTGTCCATCTCACAAAGTCCGTTAGTGAAGGGTTGTACTGTGTGAAATATACATAATAAAACAGTGATTCTCACCTTTCGCATTTGCCAATTGGGTGTTAAGTGAAACTTTGAGTGCGTCCATTTCAGAGTAAGTAAGTTCCACTAAAATTGTGTGAAGAACTATGTGGGTAATAGTGGGTATCCAGTAAATTGCATATAAGAGAAACGAAGCTGTACCCTGGAGAAGAAAAAATTAAGTTAATAAGGACAATTAAGATTTCATTGCATTTTTTGCTAGATATTTATTAACAAAAAAACAATTTCAGTGCTATTTACAATGAACTCAATATTGAACAGTGCAAAAATTTTCACGAATAATATAATATTCATATAGGTACTTTAATGTGGTAGAACACATCGGCTAGTTACGGCTTAGTGTTTAGAGAAGAAGATCTATACAAAGCCTAACTACTTACGGCTGTGCATTATTTACCGATGGCATCAGTACTTACTATTTCTTTTGTCCCTTTAATCATATACCACGCTGAACTCATAATTTTGGGACCAGAAAATAGTATTACAAAGACTATCTGTGGAATAAGTAAATTACAGTCACAGAATAATTAACGATACACTACATTACTAAATAAGTATTACAAACTCACCAAGTTGTCATATAATGGTTTTATTTTGTCAAAAATATCTGTTATTAAAATGTATCGATGAAGTAATTTTTCGGTTGATTCATTTTGTACGATCTTCAATTCTTTCACGTTTAAATAAATATAATAAAAAATTACATTGATTATTAGGGGTACTGTATCTACGGCTGAGTATACGACAGCGTAAAAATAGTAACGCGCTAATAGCGAATCACATTCATTTTCTTCTCTAGTAGTTGAATTTGAATTAATGCAGTCATAAATGGTTACGAATATCTTGAAAGCCCATTGCACAAAAGTATAAATAGCGAAATTAATAATCGTTGAGCGGCTAATATGTGAAACCAAATCATTTGATTTATACAAATCTAAAAAATAGTCGCATATTGTATATTTGGCGAACGACAAAATGAGAAAGTTTATCACGTACTCCGATAGTGTTAAGCAAAGCCATATAAAGGCACCGTTGGCAGGAAATGTTGGCAGCAGTATCAAGACAGTAATGATGACTGAGCATATATATAATAATCGCAACAAAGACCGATACTTCTCTCCCAGTTCCTTGAAAAATCCGTAATTTAAGCCGGTAATAAAACTCACTGCTATGAAATATATAATTATTGATTTAGGGATATCTTTCTTGCTTTTAACAACGATTATGTTATTGATCATGTTTACTGAAACTTTGTTTATTTCCTATCGTACCAACTAACACGTATCGTGGAATCTAGCACAAAGGAACAACCCAATAAATCGTTATTGGAGGCATGCATTAACAAATGAAACGGTCCTGTTGTATGAATTATGATAAAATTGTCATGTTGATTGATATTAAATTGATAGTTAAATATCAATTTATGTGTCTACAATAAAGTAAATAGGGACTGGATATACAGGATGAACCCTCTTTTATTACCAATTAATGCATTATCACCTAAATTATATAGGTATTACAAATTTCAGCTCAATTAAACATTGGGTAGTGGGTACCTACTTGCAAGATTTGCCGCGAAAAACATAGTTAAATACACACATTGCAAATTAAATAAAAGCTTGTAATAAGACAAACAGTTTGGAAATTCAGTTGTAGGCATTTAAGTTACCTAGAAATTCACCGATTTCTTGGTCGACAGGTAAAAATTAGGGGGCCTTACTTTGTCATTATTCCGATTATAATGAAATTTTGGGAGTTAAGGTGAATGGGGAGATGAAATTTCCTTCGACGACTTTGGCCAAAAGTTACGACTCCCCTGATCTTAGTAGTCTCGCACTAACGTCGCGAATATGTTTGAGCTTAGTCCCAGATATTTCCTATTTACTGGATCTGAAGTAACGCTGCACTGTAACGCTTCTTTAACGTAGCAGTGTTCGGGTCCTTCGTATCTCGTGCTGCCGCCCAGGCTCGGTAAGCTGCCTGTTTAAGGCTGGACAAAGTCCAGCCTAAAACTGGCAGCTTACTGAGCCTGGCTGGTTTCGTCCACCGACATGTACGGTACTATTGGAGTTGAAGCATTTCATTCCTAACAGTATCGTACCCGCGACAGCTGGAGCACACTGTGAAGGAGCATCAGATGAAGCATAAATGTGCCCTACGGGCACAATGCGTAGAATTCCCACAGTCCAGCCCAATCTGCTGACTTGTAGTGCCACACTCGACGCAACCCTGTGGAACCAGGCTATGCCCTTACTTACTACTATTTAGGGCGTCTCGCGGAATGTATTGCCGCCTCAGAGTGCACCTGGCTATGCCCTTACGGTGAGGGAAAACATCGTGATGAAACGTTTACATTCATGCGACTGAAGTGTGTTACCCTAATCACCAGGTTCCCCTGGTAGAAGGGTCACGAAGTTCAGATGGCAGTCACTGCACTGTGTGATGTTTGGGGTAGATATCAAAATAAGTATTTGTACGTACCGCCATTCGCAGTCTTTCATTATACGATTTTACCCAGAACGCGTGTTTAATTGCGCTCCGCTAATTACGTTTGAACGGCTACTGGAATACCAAACATTCTGGATCTTGGTCAAGGCGGAACCGGGGCCCTCGTGCGCGAGAGTAAAACTAACTATAGCCACGATTATATTATCGCGCCTGTCTGGAAGAGCTTTAATTATTTTCACGGCAACGTCTTGCGCGTGGTCCGACATAATAGCAAGAAATTTTTTCTTGGTCAATCGCGTAGCTGTTACAACAGAATCATACTGATTTTAGATGTAGTTTAAAGGCGTCTAAGAACTTCGAGCAAATGGAGAGTCTCTAGTTGTCGTGAATCTTGCGGACTTCCCGTAATAGTTGTCAGTCAACTCCTATATTATGTAGGTACCTCCTCTTAAGTCGGGCGAGAGTTACCAAACTTAAACATGGAAACAACTTTTTGTGTAGATAGGCATATTATTTAATAAAAAATCTGATTATAAGATCATATAAGATCATTATAAGATCTAATATTTTTCCAACTATGCAGAAATAATACAGCGATATCTTATTTCTATTGTAGGTCACGTGGTCCTATATAATACGTCGAAAATATGTGCCTAAACACGCTGGCCGAAAGGTCCCGCGGGGGAACCAAGAAGCAATGGATTGTCATCGCCTAGTCGGATGCAAGAACCAACGGCTTATGAAAGCAGACACCGGCAGAAGACGAGATTGTTGATGACCGCTCAGATGACGATGATGATGATTTCCAATTTATACCTAAGTTTAATACACATGTGTCAATTGTAACGCAACAATTAGGTATGTGACGCAAAAACTGACTAAAGCTGTAAGCAGTCCCAAATTTAATGGAATCATTCGCCACGCATTGTGATGGACATTTCGAGCATCCAGGTAATCTACCGTCGTCTTTAATTGCCTTGCTGTTTCTTCATCTGAAAACAAAGATTAATTATCAGAAACTAACCAGAGATCATAGATCTGAAACTTTGGGCAAACTTGTGAATTTCCAAAAAGGTTTTAAAGTGTTTAAATTCCGGCGGTAGTAGTAGGTAGTTTCAGAATTTATTGGTTACAAAAGACAAATATTTCCTCAGTACCTATTGTTACTAATTACGTGTATGATTGATAGTAAAAGTAGTTATATACCTACTCATTTCTTCTTTACAACAGATACAATTAAGATACACACATCAACACTGGGTAAGGATGTTGTTGTCTTTCAAAGATAATTAAAAATCTACAAGATATTTCAAAAGACTACTAAATACTTACTGGTTCTACCTACAATATGTATTATTGTTTTCTTTCTTTTTGTAACAAATAAAAGAGGTAGGTATTGGTCGTCCGAATAAAAAACGAACTTAGATATGATATTAATCACTTTAGACCTATTTCAATTCTTCCGTTTCTCTCAAAAATTCTTGAAGGTGTGGTTCACAAGCAAATATCGACGTTTGTTTCTAATAATGCGCTCTTAAGTACATAATAGTCGGGTTTTCGTCCGGGCCATAGCAGCTCTACGGCTCTACTTAAGATTACAGAAGATCATCAGAAGGATTACAGAAGGTCAGGGAGGCTATGAAAAAAAACACCAAATTGTCTCTCTTAATTTTAATGGATTTCTTCAACGCCTTCAATAACGTGGACTACGACATCTTACTCGCTGTTCTGGCGCAGCTTAAAGCATCGTCCTCAGTGTCTGACTGGTTTTCCTCGCATTTTCGCGGTTGTGCTCTCGAGAACGAGGGCCCGGGGTCCGCCTTGACCATGATCCAAAATTTGGCGATCAGTTAATTACAGTGGAGCGACTACCATCTGACCTCCGTGACCCTGCTACCAGGGGAACCTGACCAGATTAGATCATGGTTGCAAATTCAGTTGCCTGAATTTGCAGGTTTCACCACGATATTTTCCCCCACCGTAAGAGCATCGGTTAGAATACAACTAATGTACATACTCAGAAAAGAGTCATTGTTACCGAACATAGGGATTCGAACCCGATACCTGTCGTTTACGGTTCATTCGGATACTCAACCGCCCAGCTACCGTCGCTCTTATTGTGTTCACCAATATGTGTCAATCGTCTTGCACCGCCCTGTAATGTTTCATACTATCCACTCTCCGGTTGACTGGTAGAGGAAGCTATAAAGCTTTAAGCATTATACGTAACAGTGCATGTATTTTTAAATAAAGAAATAAATAAACTTTTATTAAATACAATTAATAAAAACAATTTAATAAAAACAGCACCGCGAAAATTTATTACACATTGGCAGTGATTTTGCATGCTTAGAATCAATGTGTTTCAATCTTCCTGTGGGATAAGTACAGCAAACCTTAGGTGGCTAGAGTTCATCTTCCGTCCTCTTTTCTAGGATACTACGTTATGATCTCTACTACTACGATTTAAGACCGGGGACTGACGTACTTGATCGTAACGATGAAATTTAGGATGTTCTGTTGGATGATAACAATATTTCAATATAAATTTGCTCGTTGCCGAGCAACCCGGCCACGATCTGTCACATTTCATCTTTGCGCTGACGAATGTTGCTATAGTGAATAACATAGCAGGGCCGAGACATCATTTTTCTTTAACAAATAATGGACGACTCCAGCCGTATTTGGACGAGCATTGTCATGTATAAATTAATAATTAATATTTTCAATTGGTGTGGTAAAATTATGCTGATGATTTGAATTAAATTGAATTACAGGTCTTAGCGCATAATCACGATAGTTTCCAGCAGCTTGAGTACCTTGTATCCTAATGCGGTCAGTCTTTCCTTGATATTATATTAAGACTTATTGACGGTCTCAACAGGTCTCACGGTGTTCGCCAAATACGAGGAAATCGAGGCGGCCGCCGACCGCATTACAGAGGCCATTCAAGAGGCAATGAAGCGGGCCGCAAAGCCCGCCACCACCTCCCACGCTAGCCACCGTCGCGAAGAGCTCCCGCCCGAACTGCAGACTCTTCTGCGGGAGAAAAGGCGACTGAACAAGCTGTGGGCCCACACTCGCTGCCCACGTGTGAAGAGGAAGCTAAACATGGTCTCCGAGCAGCTTTCGGCTGCTGTGAGTGAATTCCGCGGCGCCACATGGGAGAAACTCATCGACCATGTCGGCGAGCGCGAGACCAGCCTACACCACCTGAACCGGAAACTGCTTAACACCAAGGAGCCCATGTGCCCCCTGCTCGACGGAACGGGCGGTTACTGCTGGAGAGCGGGAGAAAGGGCGGAGATACTGGCCGACCACCTACAGCACCAGTTCACGCCCAATGACGCTGCCCCCGCCCAAGCCGAACACCATGCTGCAGTCGAGGCCTCAGTGGACGCCTTCCTGAAGACCCAGCACCCGCCGCCTCCCGGAGACGCCTTCATGTCACCGAAGGAGGTGGAAAGAGCCGTCCATCGTCTGCCCAAGCGGAAGTCGCCGGGGCCAGATGGCATAACAACCGAGGCGCTGAAGAGGCTCCCCCGCAAGTGCATGGTGGCACTGCCGCGCCTGTTTAATGGGTGCCTACGCACGGGATACTTCCCGACGTCGTGGAAGATGGGGAAGTTGATAGTCCTCCCGAAGCAGGGGAAGGACCGCCGCCAACCGTCGTCCTACCGCCCGATCACCCTGCTCCCCCACATCGCGAAGCTGTTTGAGCGCCTTCTGCTGCGGAGACTGCACCCACACATCCAGCTGCGTGAGGAGCAGTTCGGTTTCCGCAGCGAACACAGCACCACGCTCCAGCTCACTCATGTCCTGCACCACCTGGCATTCGAGCGAAACCGAGACCGCTACACCGTCGGAGTCTTTCTCGACATCGAGAAGGCTTTCGACCGAGTGTGGCACGCGGGGCTCATGTCGAACACCACCACACCACCGGCGCTGCTCAAGGTGATCGCCTCCTTCCTGACGGGGCGACGGTTCTATGTCGCAGTGGAGGACAAGGAGTCCTCGTGCCGCCCCATTCTCGCCGGAGTGCCCCAGGGGAGCTGCCTCTCCCCACTTCTCTACGCGCTCTACACGAACGACATCCCCACCCTCGCCGGCAGACTCGAAGAATGGGAAGACGACGCATTCTTGGCCCTTTATGCGGACGATAGCGCCTTCTTCGTGTCGTCACGCCGTGCCGACATCGCTGCGGCCAAGATGCAGCGATTGCTGGACCTGCTGGAGGATGTCGGTCAACGTGGGCAAGACGGCGGCCTTCGTCTCCGGCAGCCAGCGCAACCTGCCGCCATCTCTGCGCCTCCGAGGACAGGCCGTGAGCTGGGAGCCCACGGTGCGCTACCTGGGTTGCACCATCGACCGTGCGCTGCGCATGGCGCCGCAGGTGGAGCACTCCGTCCGCCAGAAGCGAGCCGCGCGCGCGCTGCTGCGCCCGATACTGCAGTCCCGCCTGCCGCTCCGCACGAAGAGGCAGATCTACGGCGCCTACATCCACCCACGCCTGCTCTACGTCTGGCGCGTCGCATGTTCGACCGCGTCGACAACGGGCGTCACGAACACCTGCGGGGCCTCGCTCTTCTCTACGCCCGCCCCCCCGAGGGTCGCCCCTACCACCGGGAGCTGCTGAGAAGCCCACCGGAAGCCCACGCATCGCCCTCCACCGCCTCTCTCACCATCCCTCACGTTACAGATGGACTGAACCCCCGTCTGTAACAGAAAACCAACAAAATCAACAACATGGAACCGCCTCCTACAATGCGACCTCAGCGCACGATCGCAAACTAGCGAGCGAAAATCTCTAAAGGCGCAACGCGTCACCACATGACCGGCCAGGACACAGCCTGGCTGAGAAGACGCACGGGCACGGGGGTAACCCCCATAGGCCCGCACCTGACTCCAAGGAGCAGAAGACCCGCATGCATGCCAAACACGTACCCTGCATGAATTCGGATAGAAACCACACCGGGATTCATCAGAAAACGTATATAACCATCGACGATCATCGAAAATCAAAAATGCTCCGGCCACTGACCTCAATATAGTTATGCCATATAAAGTCACAGTTGTGCCGATTAAAAGCGACCTGAATAAACCAGGAAGTAAAATTAATACTTGTTGACAAATAGCAGTCGTGTTTTTGGTATTTTATAGTTCCAAGTACGCTTGTTGCTGCTGTCAGCGTCAAAATGGCGATTATCCAAAAAGTTAAATTGACACTTGTTAGACAAATGGCCGACGCTGTAGCTGGTATTTTTAATTCCAGGTACACTCATTGCTGCTGTCAGAGCTATGGCGTCTTTCAAATTGTTTCAAACGTTGTCAAAAGCCAGTCCAGCGTCCTTGTATTATTTGAGGTCAGCGTCTCCGGCCCATTGTGATCTGCGTCCGCAATTGCCTCGGCGAAACCTCGACGATCTACGAGAGTAAAAAACTATTTCTTCTCGAGTTAAATTTCGAAATTGCAAAGCGCAAAACACCAACATAATTAAGTTAAAGAACTATTCTGTAAAATGAAACATTTTTTAAATTAGAACTTACGAAAAACGTCAAAATTACGAAGTATAATTAAAAGTTTTGAGAATGCTCTTGTTTTAAATTTTTCGGTATTTGGAAAACACCGCTATGTAGTAAAATAACCACAAAAGTCGGCAATAATGTGCCATCAAAATATTTTTCGTGCGATCCATACTTTTTATGGTACATCTAAAGTAATAAATGTTAAATATCCCTAGACAGTGTTGATGCGTATACTTGACAAACCTTGCTCGATGATAAGCTTATGATGAAGTGAAAATTTTAAAGAATCAAATTCTGAATAGGTCAACTCTACTGTGATGCAATGAGCGATCGTGTGTATGGTGAAAGGTATCCAGTAGACCAACTCTGCCACGAAGAATTCTGATAAACCCTGGAAAAGTTTGCAGATTTTTAGTAGCAACTAACGATGAAGTTTGACCAAAAGGACCTAGAAGGATATCATTCGCTCAAGCTCTTTTTATGTAGGTAAACGATAAGAATGCTTAAAAGATGATTAGATCTGTGAACGATCAAGCTGACCACTCGATTGCCCTGATGGGAACGCAGAGGTTACAAGTTCGGAGCATTCTTAGAATAAATTCATTAGAATACAGAACAATGAAATGCACTTCCTCTATTTATAGATATCGATCAACCTAGACCGTAAAGGGTGCTTGCATGGTGGCCTTGGCGGGAGAAGCGTTTAATTTTTATTGAAGAGGATCACCTTCGCTTCTTCTGTCACGTGCTTCATAAGCCTCTTGGTCTTCCCGTCGGACCCGTCTTGGACGTCGGTCGTCGTTGGACTTTTCTGATAACTAAAATCTTTAGGTACCTAAAGGTTTTAGTTATCAGAAAAGACCAGAAAGTCATGGATTGACATTGTCGAGTCGGATGCGAGATCCAATGGCGTAAGACCGAACGAAGTGAAGGAAAAAGGGTAGGAAAGTAGACCATGTCATAAGCTGGGATTGACCGCTCGGATCATATTTTTTTTAAATACTTACGTCTTCCTTAACATGTTTTATAATGAACCAAGTAGATGTCATGATTCTTGGTACAGTGCACAATATAGTTACAGCTACCTGTAGACGAAAATTAGTATTTTTAATGTTAGAACATCATAAAATCATAACTGACTCAAAATATTATGAAAATGTAGATTTTATAAACGTTTTATTACGTGAAAATCAAATATGTAGTAGAAAACAATGTCATCCCTGACTTCCGCATCATATTTTAAATAGAAGTAACTAGCAAACGAGCAAAACAAAGATTCGTAGTTGTGTTGTCGTCGCGAGAGCGAAGTTGAACGCCTTGGCATTCTGGTTGTTTTACACACAAGATACTACACTAGCCACATTGATTGACTGACACCGGGTGATTCTAAAAATAACAGTCAACAATTTATGATCACATATAAGGATTTCATCTTCTCATCCAACAGCCGGTTTTCAGTTAATCAAAGTCTAGTCAACATTAGTCGCTACCAAAAAATGTAAAATACTTAATAAAAATTGTCTACAAGGAACTTACCAAGTTACCATGTAGCGGTTTTATTTCATCAATAATATCAGCTGAAGCCATGTAACGCTGTAGAAATTCTGCATTTGATCTGTTTAGAATGGCTTTTAACATTTTGACGTTCTTAAAAATTAGGTAATAGATATAGGTGATTATTAAGGGCACCGTATCTAAACCGCTGTATGAAAAACCGTACACATAGTACCGTACTAGTAACGCATCACACGCGTTTTCATTCTGATCGATGATATAGTAACGGCAGTTGTAAATGGAAAGAAATGCCTTGATGACCAATTGGGCTAGAGTATAGACTGAAAAGAGAACAATGTCGAATCTGCTGATTTTTGAAATTAAATTCATGTCAAAGTAGCACAAATCTATGACAAAGTCACGTATGGTATATTTTGTAAATATAAAAATAAGGAAATAGAATACAAATTGTAACATAGTTAAGTAAGAGAAAATTAAGTTGATAATGTGATGGTACTTTGGGAGAAGTATTAAAAAAGTTCCAATTGCAGAGCCAATATACAATGCCCGAAGGAAGGCTCGATATTTGGTGTCTGATCCCTTGATAAATCCATAATCAAACCCGGTTATCAAACTCACACCAATGAAAAAGACAACAATTGATTTAGGAATATTGTTCACTGTTTTGCTAAAACTATCGTCAATACGAGAAGGCATATTCGATTCTGATTGTTTGAAAGTAATAATATTTTTTTCTTTATAATGTACACGTTATGTAACACGTCATTGGTGTAGTAGTAGATACTGTTAATGCTGAAAATCATTAATTCAACAAATGTGTTGTACATTACTTTAATGAACTTATGAATAATGTAGAAGATTTAGTGACTACCTCATGGCAGTGAGTTATTGTGTCGGAATTATCTTTTAAAATCTCCTCTGTTTTTACAGAATCAATTGCGATTTGGATGTAATAATCTTAATAAGTCCATAATTATTTCTGATTCAAGTACCTAGTTGTTTGTTGAATTGATCCCCCTATATTTATATTCCTAATTAAATTCAAGATTCTCAAGTAAGAGTCTCAAGGGTGCCTCGATTCCGGGGCACTGTGGTATCCTTGGTAACGAGTCTGTTGATCATCATGCCAGGAATGCTATAGTCTCTGACTCTATGGCCCATTACAAATTGTATCCTCATGATTTGCCGGCTCTAGCCGTACCGGATTTGTATACGGAGTGGGATAAACAATTACAGCTTTCAAGTAAGTCAAATGTTAAATTATTTTGATATTCATCAAAGTGTCTTGGAAGCCCTACGAAAATTAAGAAAGGTTTATCAGGGACCTTTCTCAATTTTCGTAGGGCTTCCAAGGCTGTTACTTGTACAATTTGTCGTATGCGTCTTTTCACGCCTGCTTCTCTTTGTTTTAAATAAACACAAAGCAAAAAAGAAAATTGGCAGTATTAACTGAGAAGGTAACTAACTTTCCAATACTTTTGTATTTAAACTTCGCATTCTGGACGGCTCGCTTTATGAGTGTTATGAGTGTTAGATTTACACGAAGATGGACGAGGGTTCAGTGCTCGCTTTATAATATCCGATTATATTCCTCTTCCTTGCGATCTAAACTATTTGTTGCCTTTAATTATACTTTAATTACGTTATACAATAACGAAGACGGTTTTTATGCGAGGGACATTGTATGCATTCTGTAAATACAGGTAAGTCATAATAATAACCCAACAGTCGTCTGGCAAAACGCCCCCCAATCCAGGTGAAAAGTATGTTAATTTCTTGTATTCTTACAGACCTTTTCCTATGCCAGCTTGTTTGCAAAGGACCAAATATTGTCCTGAATAAAAGACAATTTCTAATGTTCCTACCTACCTAGAATTCATTATATTCAAGATTAAAAAAAGAAGGCGTATTAGGTAGTTTTATAGCGATTTTACACAAGACCGTGAGTGCGCAAAGCTTTCTACATGAACAATTGTAATTGAACACGTGAAATTACAAATTAATGTGTTAAGGAACTTTTCCAACAAATAATTTATTAACATTTGCTATATAAATGATGTAACTATTTTCCTTGGTTTACGTGTATTCAAACAGTGTAAAGATCAAATATAGTTCACAAGCAATGCCGAATATACATTTACAAATAGGTAAGTAACACTCGAAATCCTTCTCCGAAGCCCTCAATAACTACAATAGATAAAATCATTGAACAATATTAGAAATTTAGTCAAATAGATGCGAGAATTGCAAAATCACGATTAAGTATGTGATCGACAAGCTGGCAATGGTTAGCGGCCGCGGCGCTCCAGCTGCCACCACACTATATGCCGGGCGTCGCGGATTGTGGGCCTTTATGTAACTTAGGGAGCGTTTCATCCTCTCATATTTTGCTGAATCTGCCATAGAAAAAATATTTCTTATAGCCAAAGTCGAATCAGCTTATCTTTATCTTGTAACGTCTATGGCAAAAAAGCTCAAAACATAGCAGGAAACACTGTGGTACACTGGACAAAGCTAAACCCAGTCGCGGCTCACTTTTAGTTTACCTTAACAATGTCTTACCTTTTTCCGTTAGCAGTTTACTATGCAGAGATAAGATTAGCCTGTTGTATTGGTGGTGAAACATTTCCACGATCAGGGCGTGCAGTATGAAGTTAGTTATAATCGGCAACCAATAAATGACCACGCCAAATCCCTGGAATTAAAAGAAACCATCAATGATCAACGTTACCTATTTACTTCATTATCTAGAAAGGCACACGGTCAGCGTTTCTAATTTTTACGTTGCCATCGTTTCAGATAAACTCTCTTCACCCTTAGGTTTTTGTGCCTTTCTAATTTTTACGTTGCCATCGTTTCAGATAAACTCTCTTCACCCTTAGGTTTTCAACAAAAGGTGTGAAAATAGTTTTACGTCGTTTGACGTACGCTTGTTTGCCACCTTATTAGTATAAAAAAATTGCTTGCCTTAGTTTTAAATATAATTAACATATTCCAAATGGCGGCCATCATTTTAGGAATCACAAAAATAAACGACACGGCTATCTGGAAATAACAAAACAAACATCAGGTAACAAAACATTTTTTTTTAGATAGTTTACCTATTACTTGAATAAACTTACG
The DNA here is from genome assembly GCA_905147135.1 of Blastobasis lacticolella. Classification (NCBI taxonomy): domain Eukaryota; kingdom Metazoa; phylum Arthropoda; class Insecta; order Lepidoptera; family Blastobasidae; genus Blastobasis; species Blastobasis lacticolella. The sequence continues at coordinate 11,197,184 of LR990048.1, forward strand.
AGTTTGTCGTACAACACTTTAATTTTATCAAAGGCATTTGAAAAGCGTACAAAATATTCAATAACATTTTCGCTTGAATGTACGGATACCCGATGAAGATATTTCATGTATTTGTAGAAGTAAGCGTAAATAACCGAGACAATTATTAATATATTGTCTACACTAGTGCAAACGAATCCGGTAGTGTGGCAATTTGCAAGCCACGTGGCCGAATCAATGCCAGACTCGCCGTATATGCAGTTCCATGTAAAGAATATGACTTGTAATAAATATAAAGTCAACGTATATACAATAGCAACAACAGCCATCTTGCTATCGTAAATAGCTGAAAAGCTGTCACTCAAGTCGTGAATCTCATTTAAAAAATCAAAAATTGTGTATTTCGTTTTCGAAAGAACAATGAAAAATAAAATACATTGAAGAATTATTGTGAAATGTAGGAAATGAACGACGGATAATGTTGTTGGCACTAAAATTAAAATGTTGATGAGAAACATAATTTTTGATAAGCTTTTAAATATGAAGAAATATTTTGTATTCCAAATATTTAAAAATCCAAAGTCGAAGCCGTAAATATTGAAAGCTAAAAAGTAGCATATTATCGTTTTATTCAATTCCCTTCTGTTTGATATAACTTGTATTTTGGTCATGGCCAATATATGTACATAAAGTTTCCAAACGCTGGAATACTCGCGATAATATCTACGACGGCGGAAAATATTTCACCTATCTTTCGATTCACTTTATTTAACAGCAACTGACCAATCTATTAAAAGTTGGTAAATATTTTCAGAATTGTCCATCATGTGATAGTTAAGTAATTAAAAGGAGAACTTATTACTTTAGGAGCGCATAATTTACCAACCAACGTGTTCAACTAAATTGACTCCTATTTTTTTTTCGTCAGGAAATCCTTGTTACAGATATATATATACTTTATTGCACATGAAAACAAGTTACAAAAAAAAACAATAATTATAAACGGTTGTTCACAAAGGTGGGCTTATCTCTGTAAGAGATCTCTTCCAGCCAACCCTACCGGGTGTGGAGAAAAGCAATAAGCGGGAAAGCAATAAATAAAGTGCACTACCTTTCTAAATAAGCTACGTTATATAAGTACCTACCTATTATACATAAATACCTATAATAATATATAATATACTATATAAATATATATATATTATAAATATTCTATAAAGCTAATCAAGAGATGATAAAAGATGCTCTTTTAGTCTTGACTTAAAAGTACCAACTGTTTGACTGTCCCTAATTTTAGCTGGCAAGTCATTCCACAGTCGCGCCGCTTCAACAGTAAACGACTTGAAAAAGAAGTTGGAGTTACAGTGAGGAACTTCCAGTGGTCTGATAACTTCCAGTGGTCTGATAACTTCCAGTGGTCTGATAAGTTCCAGTGGTCTGATAACTATAGATACCACACTACACTAACAGATACCACCTGCCAGGGAAGCAGATGGTTATGTGGGACTTACCAAAGGTCCTACCCACTAAAACCTGACGGTGCCCGTCTCACCGCATATCGGCGAAGCCACGATACTTGCGCGGAGGAGCTCTACGCATACCTCGATGACTCCGCCAGCGGACCTTGCGTAGAGCGAGTTGTTGTACGGGGAGTGAACTTTGGGCTCACTCTAAACAGCTTGTTATGGGGCGTGCCGGGACACACGGCACGCCAACCATCACAGGATCTGTTTAACGAGCGGCAGGTGAACCTAACCTAGGTGAATAGAAACTAACCTGGGACACAGTTTCGGATGTGACATCGAATACACTCTAAGAGAATGAGTCCGGCACGAGTCTCGACTTGGTCTTCGATGGCCTAGGCGCTCTAACTAAGTCTACGTCTAGGTTTGCTGCCAAATTCTGGTATGATTTTGACCCATGTTCCATTTAATACCTTTTGAGATTTTATAGCTTTCCTATGGACATGAATCTCGAGTTTGGATCGAAACTGGGTCCGAGTCGTTAGCGTCCCTCACACTAGGCACACAACTTACACGCGCGAAGTAAATAGAAATTGAAGAATAGTCTCTCCTTGACTCGTGAGGCCTATAATAATTGCTTGACGAGACGATCGGAATATGGTGAGATGGTTTGAAAGGATTAAAGCTAGATTATTGGGCCGATCGATGTCAAAGGTTTCGCTGGAGTCCGCTGGACGCATGAGCAGGCCTGGTTTAGGCTATTTCCGAGACCTAAAGCCTCTATTCTATATAATTTAGGTGAGGACAACGTTAGGGTTTCGTAATCATAGGGTTAGGGTGGCCACAGAAGAAAGAAGAATCCGTTGCCGTTTCGAGTGCAATGCTAAGTCGCATGTTTACTTTATACTTTATGTGATTTCTTGTACGGATTTTATAAATTGTTTGATTACTTCGATCTTCGTGCATTGGACACTTAAATCATCTTACTTACACGGATTTTATGTTTTATTCGTTTCCTTTGTGCGGATGTTGGTATTTGATTTTACTTTTATCTACGTGAACTAAATTTTATTCATTTGCGAATATTTTCCGAATACTCAAGCGGTTGATTTACAGAGTATTGCCATAAACTAACATAATCCTTGTGACGTTTTTCAACGTAACGGGTCTGAAAATTTTAAATTCACTCGCTCACGGCCAAATCATAATATGTGAAATGAGGTTTATTATGATATGTCTATTCTTATAGGTAGGTACTCGTATGAGTGTATTAATACAGATAGATAGGTATGAGGGTGACTGAAAAGTTACAGTACCAATAATAGGTAACTTCGTATTACATGCCGTGATCGTGGAAATGTTTCACTATCAATACAACGGCCTAATTTTATCTCTGCATAGTCAACTGTTAATTAAAAAAGGTAACAAATAAGCACTAATATTTAATACCATTTTTATTACTTTCGTGGCGCGCTTGCGAAACCGATATCCAAGGTTAGACAATGATCGCAAAGTCCGGGAACTGGATGGGTGTCCGTTGTATTTTGAGGACGAGCTCGCCACTTGTTTGGTGTGACTCCTAAGGTGTTCCGCTGGGAATCCGGAGACTGGTGAAACGGTTTAAGACCCCGTTACGGTGTTTACATCGTTAATTTTTTTTACGGTGGCGTATAACCCCAGGCCTGCAGCGGCACCGCCGATGTCCGATAGAACATGCATTTCGACGATAACAGGCCCGATTATAGGGCCTATCCTATGAAATGGTCTGAAATGTACGATTATGAACGACCACAAAATCGGTCATAGACTACATAGAGGAAGGAAGTCCGGCAACAACCAACAATGACATTTATTATGTTCCGTTCCACTAACATTAAACACTAACATAATTTTCACGCTTTATAATTTAGATTTCACAAATAAATGTAACACTGCAGATTACATTTTACGCTCTAAAAACGATATAGGACGAAAATAATTTTAAAATATTTTATTAAAATGTTCTTTTCTAACATTTTATTTACTTAATTAAAAAAAAAAGATTTTTCAAAATAAAGTGCAAAACGGATCGTTACTATGCTCCCAACTCCTCATTCTTTTCGTTCATTTTGGCGGATACTGAGATCGGCGGTACGAATTCTGTGACGTCATTTCAGAGGATGGTATCAAGCTATAGGACATCGGCGGTGCCACTGTATGCGATACGGATGAAGTTTTCTATTAATAGCTATAGATGGATATCAATAATACGATGGTGTAGGTGGGACATAAATCTCAACTCATCCTGACCAAAGATATAGGGCAGAGGGGTATCAGGCTACTTTATACCGCAGGTTGTGGTGGCGAAGCTCTTTCGTCTTCGCCATCGTCGTCGTCCTCTCGATACTCTCGGGGTGGTGGCTGGTGATATCCGAAAGCAAAGTTAAGAATGCTATAAAGTAAACAATTTTGTCGTTCGCAATCTCTATTTGCAGATCCAGCGAGATTAGAGAAGGTTTCCCGATTCATAACATACGGCGTCCGCCGTGCGGCGTGGGTCCAGCCGGAGCATCGATGCTACTTGCAATCGCCAGCTTATCAGTCACCTACCTCATCGTGCTACTGCAATTCACGCATATTCTTGAATAACGCTGACTTTAGACAGCAATTCTGCTTCCCATATGATTTATGTGGAGAGGAGAGTAGGGTTGATATATTTTTTGCTTTAACTAGATATGACTAGTTTTATTTACATTTATTTTGGCACCATTTACACAGTACGAGTATGCTTGCTCCTTTTGTACGCCAATAAATGTATCTAGTACCAACTATTGTGTAATAATATTCGTTTTTATTGTAGTGACCAAATATACCTATTGCAGCAGAAAGAGATTTGCGATTTGGCCCAAAAACCATACAGTTCGGATAAAAAGCCAATTTCTGTAAGATTTTAATGTTTCTGTATATTTTTTTCGTACAATTTGAAAATCACAATGTCGGCCGGTAGTTACTTGGATATACCAAATTTATTTTATTTCTTATTTTAAATAATCATCTTAGCGTTAATGTCCCGGTTGTGCTCTCGAGGGCAAGGGCCGCCGGGGTCCGCCTTGACTATGATCCAGGATTTGGCGATCAGGTAATTACAATGGAGCGACTACCATCTGACCTACATGACCCTGCTATGAGGGGAACCTGACCAGATTGGATCATGTTTACAAATTCAGTTGTCTGAATTTGCAGGATTCATCGCGATGTTTTCCCTTTCCGTAAGAACATCAATTAGATTTCAACTAATATACATAACTCAAAAAAGAGCCATTGGTACATGGCTGCAGCGGGATTCGAACCCGGTACCTTTCGCTTACGAGTCGAATACTCAGCCGCCCGGCCACCGACGCTTTTCATTTATTTTTATAACCACAGTAAATTGCTTTAAGTGATCAAATCCAAAGTTTATTTGATACATGGATTTGAAACTATTTTTTAATATTGGCAAGTAACTCTTTATATTCCAATACATTCATTTAATTTAATTTCCATCTGTTTATGTTCATGTCTGTTGACAGGAATCAAACAAAGTAAACTGAACGTAAAATTCGGATGAGGTCACTGAGTAATGATGTTTGTTATTACAAACTTATTACAGAGGTATGCTGTCAAACACATCATAATAATCCATACAACAATAAATAATATACAAAATTTCCATTCAATAATACTAATGTAATACTACAATCGTTATAATAGAAATGTAGCATTAGAAAGTTTCGGTTCCGTTTTATTTTTATTTTTGGCGTTGAGAAAGCTTGTTTAACTTAACGAGTGCGCGACTGTATACCAAAAAGATACCAGCATAGACATGAATACAAAATCAAATAATGTTATGATTAATAGTAATAAGACAAAAGTAAATATCCCCAAATCAGTTTTCATATTTTATTTTGGAGTTAGTTTGATTTCTGGGCTAGATTTTGGATTTATTAAGGGATCTGATGTGAAATATCGCTCTTTACTGCGAATATTATATATTTGTTCCGCCATTGCTACTTTTTTAATGCTATTTCCATATTACTCTCGTCTACAGGAATTTCTTTGGCTTACTTTAACATGTTCAGAGTTTACCCTAAATTTCTTCACTTTAGTTTTTGTGAAATATTCAATATACGATTACGTCGTAGATTTACGCAACTATAATACCGGATTTGTTTCAAATATGAATGGACCCACCTGCTATATTTTCTTAGTTTATTTTATTATGCAATGGATTTTCAAAGCGCTGGTTAACATCTTGAACTGTAATAATATGGGAGACCCAGCAGACTGTGACTCGCTCTTAGCTAATCATAACCTTTACGCTTTTCCATATAGCGCCGTAGATACGGTGCCCTTATTAAACGCGACCATTTATTATTTTATTTATTTAAACTTGAAAGACTTGAAGAAAATTCAAAAGCAAGCGACCGAGCTGTTACTACAGCGTTACATTTCATTGATGGATATTGTTGAAAAAATAACACCCTTACATGACAATTTGGTGAGTTCATACATTATTTTATATTTTCCTAGTGGACCTAGCGCGACTTGGTTTGCGTGGCGTCCTACTCTTACCCTATACCTACTTTACTCCTCCCTACCCTTTTTTTCTTCCTTATAAACTTTCCTTGAATCACTCTATTTTGGTTGAAAGTGCATTAAAATCCGTAGCGTAGTTTAAAAGATCTAAGCGTACATAGATATACGAGTATCGGGACAGACCGCGTGAAGCCAATTTGTATTATACTACGTATAGATAAATGCAAAGACTGCAATAAAATATGTCTAGAAAGAATTACGATAGTTGTAGTGACCAAAAACAATTAAAGTTGTCATTGATAAAAATTCATCATCACTCCCATGATGCTTTTATATCAGTAGGCAAAAAAAAAACTAGAGGCCGTATTTTTTACATTATGTTATTAGGTACACTATTTATATTTTACAGGTACTTATATCAGTATTATACACTGGACCCAAAATTGTGAGCTCCATGTGGTATACTATCGGTTTGGCAAAGGAAATTGTAAGTTTTACTAAAACTCTTACTAGTCTATTAGTATAAAAAAAGTCTTACCCACTCTCTAACTGTCACCAGGCTTAGTAGTAATTTTGAGTGCACCTTAAAGAGTCTACGAAATAGCCATTTTTATTATGAACCTCTTAATTGAGCTTTGTCATTTTGCTTTGAGTCTATTAGATACTATAAACCAGATACCATATTTTTTTATCCGTTACCACAGTATAAACAACCAAAATTATGTATTACATTTTAAAAAACAGGACATATCAGTGGCTTTGTGGGAGTTACTTTATTGGATACCCTTTATGTTCCACATTGCCATCCACACTACTACAGTAGAACTGTCCTATTCTGAAATAGATGACCTGAAACTTGGACTTCACAACCAACTCGTGGTTGAAAAAGGTAAGCCTTTAATGAGCCATTTTCAAGAACAGCTTTTCAAACATTCACATTTTGACTATATGGGACTATTGTTGTAGTTGAATGGTCCCTGTATATAATATGTCTGATTGTCATCATTCATTGCCTCAGAAGAAATAAAACATGGAGAGGATAAAAAGACTAATATCTTAGTCCAGACCCTAATCTCGCTACCTACCATATTTCATCAAAATCCGTTCATACGTTTAAGCGTGAAGAGGTAACAAACACCCACACAAACTTTCGCATTTATAATATTAATGGGATATATATTGTAACGATAAATTTATTTGAGCGATTGATGTATGGAAGTATTAATTTATTTCAGATGAGTCGGCTGTGCGTGAATTGCAACGAACCTTGCTCTATTTGGATGGTCGGAAATTGCGTCATAAGGCGTGGCGAATTTTGCCCTTAGATTTAAAACTACTTCTGTCTTTATTCAGTTTTTGTGTGACAAATCTTATCGTTATATTACAATTAACACACGTTTATTAAATTGATTTCGATCTGAGTGACACACGACATACAACACACGACACACGTACACACAAACACACACACACTCACACACATCGTCATACGTAAACAGGCCTGCACTTCTATTTCTATTTTTGTTTCTGTATTTTTATTTTTACCTCATAAATACCCCTATCTAATGTAACTTATAAATGGAACGGTAGGAGCTAGGACTGCCGCTGCTGCAAGACTGCAAGATGGTTTGATATTAAAAAATTTAAACCGCAGTTTTGTTATTGGCTTTGCAACTTTGAATTGTACAATTATAACTAAATTTTATTGCTGTAAAACTGTATGTAAATAAATAAATAAATAGATTTTATCTACGCTCATAGCGTAATGTTCCAATTTCATATTCGAAAATAGTCGTTTAAGGATACACTTTTTTCACGCCAGTCTATAAAATTTAAAAAAAATATTTTTGAAACAGCATTTCCCATACAAATTTCATTACAGCTGTATTGTAAAATAACTTTTTAATCATTATGAAATACTTTTATTTTTTAGATTTTTGTCGGGCGCCGTAACACGGCGGAATGTAGGCTGAATATCTAGATGTCTTTAACAAATTCAAATTCAAAATTTAAATTTTCCTCTTTATATGTCTGTGTAAGTAATTATTTTCCCGCCAATCAGAATATTTTTCTAATTGTTGTAATTTGTGTTTCTGAATGTTTTTTCTTATTTAAAGCAAATAAATAGTTAAATGTGAAAGTAGTAAAGTGAATTTCCCGCCGCTTGATATCCTCTACGCGTAGATTCAACAGAACCGACTAGCAGCTTACTTCCAGTAGAGTTGAGAAAATTATAGGTACAATATTTTTACATAAAAATATGAGTGTAGATAAAGTAGTGTATGCAACTGCATACAATTAGGTATTAAAGCACTCGTGTCAAACTATTATCATACTACGCCTCGTATGATAAACAGACACTTATGTTTTAATACCCCCTTTTATATGACAGTTGCATAAACTACTATTAAATTGGTGGAAAGTTTGTATCTTGTTTATCTAAGTAAATCTACTTAAACCTATTCATGCCGTTAGTGTAGGCGGGTTGCGACAGTAATTCGATGGACAACATAAGAAGAATAGCCGAAAATTACGGATACGCTGCTTACGACAGGACATCAGTAGAAAATATAAGAAGAATAGCTGAAGGTTACGGGTACGCAGATTACGGCAGGAAATCGAAAGACAACAAATCACGAAGATTAAACCAGCAGAGCTCTCTGAGGGACCAATTACAGCATTCAATATCCTTCCTTTATATATTACACATCAAGTATAGTATCTATCCTCCCTCATACTGGCTCAATGTATGAAATCTTGTCGGCTCTCGAACTCCTATCGCTCCCATCCTGACTGCGAAAGCCCTACATTCCTCTTCGCATCTACGTACGCACTGGTATCTCGGGCTGCCGGTAGCACAAATCAGTTAGAGGACGAGGTGAACAAAAACCATATATCCATATACTCTATTTTGGTATGTGGAGATTTTAATGTCAATCTTTTTGAAGAAAATATACTTTCGCGTAGACTATTAAATTTATTTACATCGTTTAACCTAAATCACATATTTTATGAGCCCACCAGAGTAACTTCTTCTACTTCTACATGTTTGGACAATATTTACTGTAATTGTGAAATAATAGAAAAACAAATTCTAAGTGCATTGCCGTCAGATCACGTTGGTCAACTTATAATGTTTCCATTCAAACAAGAAAATAAAAAAATATCGATAACAATTAGACCAGTTACAGCTTGCAAAATTAAAAACTTTAAAAATGGTGTAGCTATTAAATTAGATACTAAAATATTCGATACTGACGATGCTAATACTTTTTATAATGTTTTTTTTTCAACTGTACACGCAGAATTTGAAAAATCTTTTAAAACAAAGACCGTCAATATAAAACTGGATTTAAATTCAGCGATTGGGGAGACCAAAGGCATTCGAAAAAGTAGAGAAAATCTGTTTAATTTATATGCCGATAAGGCCTTACTAAAAAGTGATAGTTTTAATGATGTTAGAAAGTACTCAAATATATTTAAAATGGTTTGCCAAAAAGCCAAAGCTAAATTCATAAATAATAAAATTTTAAGTTCTGATAATAAAATAAAAACAATTTGGGCTATCATAAACAATGAAACTGGCAAAGTACGTAATAAAGTTCAAGAATATAAATTGAAAACATTTGCAGGTATTGTAAATTCTAATGAGGAAGTAGCTCAAGAATTCGAAGAATTCTTTAGCAATAATCCCATTAAAACCACTGCACACTTGAACTCCTCTTCCAGCAGAGCTTTGGCCTTGCTTAAAGCACACGTACCTGCATGTATGGAAAAGTTAAAATTTAGACACGTGACCCCTCTAATAATTGTAAAGACATTTGACAGTATAAAAGTAACATCAACAGAAGACATATGGGTATGTCAGTAAATGCATGTAAAGCTAGTATATCTATCTTAGCACCACACCTTGCTGCTATTTATAATAAATGTATCGACGATGGGGGTTTCCCAGATCTTCTTAAGTATAGTAAGTTAGTTCCTTTATTTAAATCAGATGATAGTGGGGATACAAGTAACTACAGACCAGTTTCTGTTTTGCCAGTAATGAGTAAAATTTTCGAAAAATTAATAATGAATCACTTCAATCTAAATAATATTTTCAATCATCAACAATTTGGCTTTACTAAGTGGCGCTCTTCTGTCGATGCTGGTATCGCCTTAATCCAGAATATCTTGGAGGCATGGGAGGATTCGAAAGATTCTATAGGCGTGTTTTGTGATCTTTCCAAAGCCTTCGATTGCGTGGAACACGACACACTAATTTTGAAGTTGAAACACTACGGTGTTACTGACAAGGCATTAGATTTAATGAATTCTTACCTAACAAATAGAATGCAACGGGTCCAAATAAACAGAGTGAAGTCTGCAGGGTCGACTCTGGGAATTGGTGTGCCACAGGGTTCACTTTTGGGTCCATTTTTATTTCTGGTGTATGTCAATGACTTGCCATTTGTAACTCAAAGTCTGGCGAAAACAGTGTTATTTGCAGATGACACGTCCCTTATATTTAAAATTAGGAGAAATACTCAAAGTGTCAACGAAATTAATAACACCCTCCTTAAGGTTCAAGATTGGTTTACGATAAATAACCTTGTACTGAATGCAAAAAAAAACGAACTGTGTGCATTTTCAATTACCTAATGTAAACAATCCCGTTATCAATGTTAAAATTAATAATGAAAATTTAGATTTCCACACTAATACAGTTTTCTTGGGAATGACAATAGACAACCGTTTACAGTGGGGTCCTCACATAACAGCCTTGTCGAGTCGGCTTAGTTCTGCTGCTTACGCTGTAAAGAAGATTAGGCAATTGACGGACATAACAACAGCAAAACTGGTATATTTTGCGTATTTCCACAGCTTACTCTCGTATGGCATTTTGTTGTGGGGTCATGCGGTAGATTTAAATTCAGTGTTTGTTTTGCAAAAGAGAGCTGTACGGGCTATTTATGGTCTGAGGAGTCGAGATTCCTTAAGGCAATTATATAAAGAAACTAACATTTTGACTGTACCCTGTCAATATATTTATGAAAATATTGTATATGTTAGAAAAAATACACAAATGTTCAAGAAGAACTGTGACATACATAACATTAATACTAGAAATAAAAACAAATTAGTACACTTAAAAACTAGGCTAAGCAGAATTCTGAATTCATTTGTAGGGGCCAGTATTCAGTATTATAATAAAATACCTAACGACATAGTCGAGCTGCCTATAAATAAATTTAAGTCTGTTGTAAAGACCACTTTCCCCTTCAGCCGGTGACAATGGGCATAGGCTGGTGGAGGGCTTAACAAAATTGAGCAACTTTTTGTTAAGCGGTCAACTAAATCCCGAAGTTTGTCCTTTTCTTTATGAGGCAACGTTATGCGCTTTATCTTAAAATGATGGGGGTCTTAGGCCCATAGCGATAGGGAATACTATCCGTCGTTTGGTAGCGAAGCTTGAATGCTGCGCAGTCAAGGAAGAGATGGCGAATTACCTTCGTCCTCGCCAATTAGGTTTTGGTACTCCATTGGGCTGTGAGGCGGCAATCCACGCGGTGCGCACTGTAGTGATGGATTCGGAGAAGGCGAATTACGTCATAGCCAAGTTGGACATTAAAAACGCCTTTAACAGTGTTGAGAGGGACGTTCTTTTGAGCGAGGCCAGGGATAAGCTGCCTTCTTTATATCCGTTTCTTCACCAACTTTATCACTCCCCTTCCAATTTATTCTATGACGGTTCTCTTATCCTTTCCCAAGTTGGTGCACAGCAGGGGGATCCACTTGGCCCTTTAGCCTTCAGTCTTGCCATACATAAGGCTATATCGGAGCTTAAGTCTCCTTTAAATATATGGTACCTAGACGATGGTACCATTGGAGGGACAGCTGACGTAGTAAAGAAAGACCTGCAGATTTTACTACCACACTTTCGAGGATGGGGCTAGAGGTTAATACCGGAAAGTGTGAATTTTTCCCCTGCAGTATTGAGTCTCGTGCTTTCTTTCCTCTTTTTTCCTCCTTGCTTCCTGGCCTCAGGGAATTATCTTCATCTTCGTTCCAACTTCTAGGGTCACCTATTTTCCCTGAGGCCATCCCAGAAACCTTTGACTCTAGAAGGCAGCTTCTCCTTGTCGCTCGGGATCGTCTTGAAAAGCTTTCGGCGCATGTTGCACTACTTTAGCTGCGGATGTGCTTTGCCGTCCCTAAAATAAATTATTTTCTGCGTACGTGTCGAACTTGGCTGTTTCCGGATAGTATCGCAACTTTTGATGAGGTACTTCGGGACTCTGTGGAGAGTATTTTAAACGTCTCCCTAAGTGAAGACCAGTGGAGCCAAGCATCTTTGCCTATCCGATGTGGGGGGTTAGGAATTCGGCGTGTTCGGGATGTGAGCCTGCCGGCCTTTCTGGCGTCGTCGCATGGGGTTGTGAGTCTTGTCACTAACATTCTATCAGTAGATGGTGGCAGGATAAACATTCCCCATGTCGGTGATGCACTGACGGCTTGGGGGGCTCTCAACCCGACTACGCCTATAACGGAGTGCCCGGAAAGCCAGCGGTCTTGCGACAATATTGGGGCGAAGAGGGTGCTGGAGCAGCTAGAGGGTGTGGCTGTGGGAGTAGACCTCGCGAGGCTTAAGGCAGTGTCGCAACCAGAGTCGGGTGCGTCGTTGCACGCTTTGCCATCGCCACATCTGGGTACGCTCATGGATAGCGAGTCCTTGCGGGTGGCTGTGGCTCTTCGCTTGGGCTGCGATGTATGCGAACCTCATCAATGTATCTGCGGTTCCCGGGTTGAGGCCAATGGTCACCACGCTTTGAGTTGCTGTCGATGCGCGGGAAGATTTCCACGTCACCACGCCCTCAATGATGTTGTCCGGAGAGCGCTGGTTTCGGCGAACATTCCTTGCGCCTTGGAGCCTCCCGGACTGAGTAGGTCAGACGGCAAGAGACCTGACGGTGTGACTCTAGTGCCGTGGCAGAAGGGCAAATGTCTTTTATGGGACGCCACATGTGTCAGCACCTTTTCGGCTTCGCATCTCGTTCGCACCGTTAGAGCGGCTGGGGCAGCGGCGGAGTCTGCGGCACTTAGGAAAAGGAACAAATACTCCGCCCTGCAAAACAATTATTTGTTTGTCCCTCTCGCAGCAGAAACGACCGGGTGTTGGTGTGACGAAGCGAGGGTGTTTTTTAAAGACGTTGGCCGTCGATTGAGAGAGAGGGGTGGTGACCCCCGCTCTGGGTCATTCCTGTTGCAGAGGCTGTCCATCGCCATTCAGCGTGGCAACGCTGCTAGTGTTATGGGCACCTTTGCACCGGGAATGGCAAAGAGTGGGTTAAACATCTAGTTTAAGGTATATGACGAAGTTATACGGATCTAGTTTTAAGTTTTCATTTTGACTATGTAAAATATGTTATTACATTAAAATTGACAATAAATAATTTATTAAATTTAAAAAAAAAATACATTGTATGTTAGACGTATATCAATTTGACATTATCTATTAATTTTGATTTATTGTTTATGTGATTACTGTTAAGTATGGACATTGTATTATGGACGTTCAATAAGTGTATTTTTGATACCTATGTTGAATAAAATTAATTGATTGATTGATTGATTGACGACATTCAGCTTCAAACCACCTATTTCTAGCACTTCCTTTCACGTGTTTACCATGGTCGCAATCCTATCTCATCATCGTATTCTAACAGTTTTGAAATCGTGTCTGGAATTTCATCTGAGAAAGCATTAAGGACTCAGGTCAGAATCCTAGTGAACACCTACAGTTTACAGCATTAGTATGGTACACAACATGGTATTGCAACAGTTTCAGTGTCACACATACAACACGATGGTATATGTCCTAAATAATTCTAATGTGCGCCGCGGGCACAGATTTTGATTGATAAGATTACCTCTCAAGGGATACTGTTAAAGGCCCTCTGTAGTCCAAGGAACATGCAAGGGTTGATTCCTACTGAATATATCTCTTGGTGGACCCTGAAAGCAAATAATGGATCGCTGGCCTGTAGCTGTATTGGCAATCCGACAAAGAGCATTCTTGGCGAAATCTCCGATAAACTGTATAGCTTTAGCAGATCTCTATATCTCATCAGGAGTAATCAGGCTTATAAAAAGCTCTAACCTCAGGAAAAAGCTCTAACCAGAACTATTCGCCTTATAGACAGTTTTTGAAATGACAAAAGCGATGGTATTTAATAGAGTTTGCACTTGTAAGCCACATCTCGTCTCCACGATGTTGCCAGCTAATAGGCATGCCTCTATCCCAATTTGAGGTTGGTCTCCCGTTCCTTCGAGTTTATGTATCGACTTCTGATAATTACACCACAGCTCATTGGAGGTTACGCACTTTGCGCTCTAATCGAGGCATTCGGCTGCCACATTGTAAAGCTCGCCGCTTAATAGACGGCTCGTGCAGTCGACTGTGGTTTCTTATGTAAGTGATGAGGTGATCGAGTCTTTAGTTAAGGAAGATGTTGATCACGGTCACACCGGTGGCCAATGAAAGCATTTTTTTTTCGTTTACTATTTGCATGGCAGTAGCCAACGCCTCCGGGAACCTCTTAAAGCCCTCGTGGCTGGCCGCATGGGGTCCGCAACAATCATGATTTCTGCGGAGATTGGTATAGGTAGGTGCAGGTATAGGTAGCTAAGTTCAAAGCTATCCCAGAAGGCAGTCTTCTCGGTTTTGGTGCCGATTTAAGGAACGGTCGTAGGAATTTCTATCACCGTCGTTGTTTCAACATAATTCCAACCTATAGTATGTATCAGTTCAGTTAAATGTATCAGTTAAATGAATTATTTATCAAATATCTAAGTTGTGATGAAATTGTACATTACCAACACCGTGCAAAGGAAATAAAAGACATTTACCTTACGACCCAAACATTACGAACAGAAGAAGGAAAGATATAGTAGCGTACCTTCCAAAAACAAACACCACATTGCAAACGACTATATCACAAACGCTCAGATCATTTGGTCTAAGGTTTTACCTTTTCAATAAATATTTGAACATTTATACCAAACTATACTATGAGTTCAAGAAAACAATAAAGACTTGGTTAGAAGGTGTTAGATGTGTAAGTTAAAGGTATCTGCGAATACCTCAGCGCGGGTTCTCGTAATAAATTAAGCGACAGTGCAATACTGACTACCGGCTGTTTCATAAGTGTTGAGCCCCTACATCTCATATTAAACAGAAGGCAAAAATGGACATAATGACGGAATTATTTGATCACTATCTCTACCACCAGTGCCGAAATCTTGTACAGACAAAAATAAACAATCACACACATACATACGCACGCACGCACGCACGCACGCAAGCACGCCTTTACTTCACAAGAATGAAAAGCATAAAGAATTTTATTTTCTATTTATTTAACTTCATCATATTTTCAATGTGCTGAAGCGTGCTGAAAATGCTGTGTCTACCACGACAGAACCAAGGATAACATGACGCATATTTAAAAACGTCAATATATAAATAGCGTTGGGCAGGCCACATGGCACTCAGAACCCATGACCGGATGACGCGTAGTGCGATGAACAAGTTCTGCAGTGAGGAGTTGAGGACTAAGTAGGACAAACGATTGCTTTGCCCACAAGACGGACGATGTTCTTGTGAAGATCGGAGGTAGTCAATAGATACAGGAGGCAAAAAGTTCAAATATGTATGTGACAGGGTGGATTTTATTATTATTATTTTAAAATCTTTATATTTCTCAGTACTTTATTGTGGCATCTTATTAAAGCACGCGGGCCCAAGCCAAGTGTGTTTCATAATGATCATTACTTTAGTCTAACATCTCTCTTCTGTAGGCCTGCTGGAAGAAATTTCTTTTTAGAAATAAGCAGCTCCTGTTGTGTCTTTTGTTCTTTTATTTTTCTCTGTATATCATTATTGTGTACAATAAACAGTTAAATAAATAAATCATTAGTTTGGGCCTGTAAATGTAATTGGTTCGGGACAATACCTGTAGTAGACAAAACAATTAGGACTATAATGACGCTTTTTAATTTCCATATTCTGGTTATTTCATCTCTGACATCTGTGTATTTGGTTAGTTTTTCAGATACAGTACTTTGTATGTTATGGGTGTTTGGTATTGCAATATCAATAAGAGCTTTTTTGTTTGTCTTGTCCATTAAAGTGATGTCCGGTCTGTTGAAGTGTATTGTCTTGTCTGTTAAGATGGCTGTATCATAATACATTTTATAAGTTTGCTTTTCTATTACCTTTACATTTTTGATGATTGCGTGTTTCAATCACTTCTTCCTGGAAAGCCACCATGAAACATTCGGTCTCTGGAAAGAGTTCACCGCGATTCAGTTATGCGTTCGACGCTATTTTGTCGACATTAGATTGGCTGAAATCTTGATAGTGTCTACCATGCAGAGATTTAGCGCTTCATGCAGCCATCTTGGTCTTGTGACCGGTAAGTTCTTCGGTGCGCTGTGTGGATTGATCTATTAAATTCAGGGGAGTAGAGTGAGAATCATTTTGTATGCTTATTACAAATGTGTTCCGGGAGTTTAATTCAGTTTTTAATATTGTGTTAAGTCTATGTTTAAAATGTACTTTTAACTTATTTTTTGTTTCTTTGTAATGAATTTGTTATGACTGTACACATCCTAAATATTTCTAACCTGAGTCTTCATCCAGGGAATCAATTTTTTCCCCATCTTCTAATGTGTATGTATGTTTATAAATCTTCCCCCGATTTCATGGAACTGGTTTTAAACTTGTCAATTCCAAATTCCATTTTTATATCCTGAAGAAGTCTTCCGTTAGTTTAGCCAGTTGATTAGGCTCACTTTCTTTATCCGCAAATAGTTTAATGTCGTCCATGTAAAGTAGATGGTTAAGCTGTATTTTGTCTATGTGTCTGTCGTTTGAATTCGATTTGTATTTTAATAGGTATCCTATGCCTGTGTTATTCAGCAAATTAGAAAGAGTATTAGGGGATTAAGCGCTAAGCAAAACCATAGAGGGCTTAGTGCGTCTCCTTGAAAATGCCCCGTTGTACTTTTATTTGATCTGTTTCTATTGTTCCGACGTGTGTATTGAGCCTTAGTCGTATTGTCCAATTCTGCTTTGTAGTGTGGAGAAATTGTATAATGGTTGGATGTATTTTGTATACTTCTAAGACTTTTACTAAACAGGAGTGAGGTACCGAGTCGTAGGCTTTTTGGTAATCAATATACATTATGTGTCGGTCAGATTTTGTTTTAAGAACTTGTTGAAGTATTACTGAGCATATAATTAATTGCTCTATACAGCCTTGACTCCACTTTCTCCAGCCTTCCTTTTATTATTATTATGAGTTAATAGACGAGCAGCCAAAGGCTGATGTGCCTATATCTGGGCTGGTGTGTTTAATTATTGTTCTCGATCAACCGTTACACTACACATCAAACAAGCCCAAATTAGATCCGAATCAAATGGAAAATGACAATGTTTCTAGTAACGATTCTAATTATATACACATTACAGAAATAAGAGATGAAGATGTAATAAAAGCAATAGACAAATTAAAACCAAGAAGTGCTATAGGTCCAGACTGTATTCCCCCATACGTTATAAAAGGATGCAAAAACCTATTAATAAAACCGTTAATTCACATTTTTAACATTTGTCTTAAAAGCGGTAAATATCCCACGCAGTGGAAAATGTCACGTGTTACACCAATACCAAAGGCAAAAGACATTACCATGGTAGATAATTATAGACCGGTAGCAGTATTATCCTCTTTATCAAAAGTCTTTGAATCAATTCTTTACAGTAATATATATCCCCAAATCAAACCCTATCTATCCGACGCACAACATGGTTTTACATATGGACGATCTGTAGACACAAACCTTTTAATTCTTACGGATACTATTTCAGGTCTTATGGATACAGGCACACAAACAGACGTCATATACTTAGATTTTAGAAAAGCCTTTGATAAAGTAGACAATGACATCCTACTGACTAAACTAATTGATATAGGATTTAGTCCTACATTAATAAATTTGTTTGCAGATTATTTACGTGAACGACAACAATTTGTCAAACATGGTCCTTATATGTCTGCCCCCTATCATACCAGGTCAGGAGTAAGCCAAGGCTCTATTCTTGGACCATTATTGTTCAACTTGATGATTAACGATCTAAACAAAGTAGTAAAACACAGCAAGTGTTTACTTTATGCTGATGACCTTAAAGTTTTTCGACCCATCAAAGAATTAAAAGACTGTGATTTGCTACAGGAAGACCTCAACGCTTTAGTTCAATGGAGTTTGGACAAAAAAAAGAATTTTAACATCACAAAATGCTCCGCGATGACGTTTACTCGCTCTTTAAAACCCATAAATCGGGATTATTATCTGGATAAAGAACTCATTACGAGGGTCCATTCAGTAAAAGACCTAGGTGTCACTTTTGATGCTGCTTTATCCTTCAATGATCATATTAGATCTATTGCAGTTGACTGCTATCGCCGTTTAGGATTCGTCATACGTAACTGCAGAGTTTTTAATAATCCTACCGCAATCAAAATCTTGTACCTAGCTTTGGTGCGAAGTAAAATTGAATGTGCATGTATGGTATGGGACCCAGCTGAAAGCAAGTACATTCTGTTATTAGAAAAGATCCAAAAAGCTTTTTTACGATTCCTATTTAAAAAAGTATATGGCTATTACCCTTTCTTATATCCTACCAAATACTTGTTAGGGATGCTAAGATTTAATTCGCTTGAGACTAGACGCATTCAGCAGTCAATTCAACTGGCTTGTCGTCTTATGCGCGGCGAATCTAACAGTCCGGAGTTGGTATCGAAGGCGTGTAGGCTCTACGTCCCGGACCGCTACCTGCGCGCTCGCCGCCACCACCTGCTGGCGCCGCCCGCCGCGCGCACGCTCGCGCATCGCCGCTCCCCGATACCGCTCGCGCTATCGAGACTCCAGGCCCTACTGACAGCAACACCAAGTCTTGATGTTTTCGCCGATTCATGGGGCGAAATTATGCGAAAGACCCTAAGTTTCTCAGAAACCTGTACAAATTAAGTATATTTTATTACCTTAATGTACCTACAATATTAGGCTATGCTTGTACTTATTCTTATTTTTATATGTTTAATATTGTTTACATAATTTAGGCTTAAGCTGTAATGTAAACATTATTCCTAAATAAATAAATAAATCACTGCACAGAGTTTTTGAGTTAACTTTAAATCACATATCGATGATTTTTTAAAACTATTGGTTAATGGCGCGTCTACTATCTCTTGGGGCAGCTTAGTTCATGTATTCATTACTCAATTGTTGAGTGAGTAATAGCCAACATCGTCTTGGATGTCCACCTAACCAATTGCATGTTGTTAACCGAGGGCAGTTATATTTGCCTGTTAGTATTTTGTAAACTTCAATGAGGTCATCTCTGTTACGCCGCCGGTAGTCAGTTTCAGAATGCTTGTCTTTACTCATAGCTTTACCGACGCAGGCAGGATGGTAACTTGGTGGCCCTTCTCTGTACACTCTTCAACAGTTTATAACATCCTTGGTAATGTACAGGTTCCAAACAAGAAGCGCGTATTCTAACAGTCGTCTAATGTATGTCTTATAAATAAAAAAAAATGATTCTGGTGTAATGCACTGGAATGATCTTCTCACCGCGTACAATTTGCCTTCTTTACCACAATGTCAATATGGGCAGCCCATTTCAGATCCTTATTTACCAGCACTCGCAAGTCTTTCTGCAAGTCAACCGGCATCACAGACACATTACCAACATTATTTGGAAGATGGGGATTTTTTCGGTCAATGTGTAGCACTGCACATTTGGTAGGATTTAGTTTAATCATCTAATTGTAAATACACTCCTGTATTTGGTTTAAATCTGCCCGCAGCACACCCTCACTGGTGGCTGGGTTTCCAAAATATTTAAAATCATCTGCAAAGCGGACCGACTCAATAAGCGGACAAAGATCAGTAATGTAAAAGCCAAATAGGGTCGGCGCAAGGACCGAGCCCCCTATGGTACGCCACTAAGCACACTTTTAGTATCAGATAGACCACAACCAACTCACACTTGAAAAGTTCTATTCGAAAAAGTAGTCCTCCAACCATTTAAGCAATTCTTCATTCTAACGCCAAAATACTCTAGCTTCATGAGGAGACGTTTGTGAGGCACTTTGTCAAATGCTCGTTCAAAGTAAAAAAAAACATCAATTGGTCCCCATTATCAAACTCGTATATACAAGATAACCAACCAAAGACAAACAAGTGACTTGATCGTTTCTCAACACATCCGCGCTGTCTCTCAGATATCACATGCTCCTGGTCCAAAAACCTCTTTAACTCCATACATACAGTGCGTTCCTTAGATTTGCATGGGATGCTGGTCAGACTAATAGGCCTATAATTTCCTGCATCCAGTTTATCGCCCTTTTTACAAACTGGTATAGGCTTTTATCCTCTGGTAGAGGATTGGGAGCACTTCTTCTCGAAGGAGGTAGTCATTATATTGGCAAAAATTGGGGCCAGATTTACTATTTACTTGAAGGTGGATAAAAAAACGCAACAGTAGTGACTCTGTCAAGCCTGAGTAGTCTGCCTGGATAGTACCATCTCTTTATCTATTTCTCCCGACATGTAAGTATTCGGGTTTGATGCGGTGATTTTTTGGTATATTTTCTAATCTGGTATAGGTTTTTGATCTGATATTTTCCAACTACTATTTTATTTTTACCTCTATATTTAGACTACTAACCGTGGTAATAAACCCGATGACATGTGTGAAAATGTAATGAATAACCACGAAAGTCTTAAAACCTAAATAATATTTTCCTATAACTTAAGAAGAAAGAAGGGAAGGTAGGAATGGAAACAAGTAACATACATCAAAGCCATTCTTATTTCAACTCTACTTTCAACATTATGCATCTAGATTTATGCTTGTAGTGTGAAATGTGCTTCAATAGAAAAAAAAAATAAAACAGTTGTGTGTACTAACAATATTAATGACCGTAAGAGCGGTGCTGTATTTTCTTCAGTAGTTTCCTTGCCAGTATGATTGTTACTTGTTTAGGTATTTTCTGTTGAAAATATTATAAGTTTATTTTAATATACATGAGTCAATTGCAAAGACACGATGAGATAGGAAATATAAATGTTGAATATAGATACAAGAAGTTCTAAATTTAGAGGCATTATTCGCCATGCCTTATGACGAAGACTCCGACCGTCCAAGTAAGCAAGTGTACGCTGCAATTTACATGCCACTGTATCATCTAGAAGAAGAGAAAAACAACAAAACGATTAAGCAGATATATAAATTATTTGAAATAAGAATGTAAATTACTTCAACTGCCTACATTGTAATACCGCTCTGATTTAAAGTAAAATTATAAGTGATGTGCAAAAATTAATTGTAATAAATACAGTGGAGTAAATGTGAACCTTTACTTTTATTTATTCGGACCTAGTGAGATGGACAGTACTAGTGAGGAGGTTATTTTTACTGTGTGAAATATACATAATCAACTTACAGTGATTCTTACCTTTCGCATTTGCCAATTGGGTGTTAAGTGAAACTTTGAGTGCGTCCATTTCAGAGTAAGTAAGTTCCACTAAAATCGTGTGGAGAACTATGTGGGAAATAGTAGGTATCCAGTAAATTGCCTCATATAGGAGAAACAAAGATGTCCCCTGAAGAAAAATAAATTTAAGTTTATAAGGATAATAATTATTGTTTCAAGGTATTTGCTAGGTATTATTAACATTAAAAACAATTTCAGTGCTATTTACAATTAACTCAATATTGAACAGTCCAAAAATTATCACGAATAATATAAAATTCATATAGGTACTTTAATGTGGTAGAACACATCGGCTAGTTACGGCTTCGTATTTACTCACACGTATGTGTTATATTATATGGTATTATAGTCTATTTTTAATTGTTATTTAAAAGTTTAACTATCGTAATTAATAATTAATAATATTGCCAAATAAAATTATAATAATTTCTGAAATAATGTACGCGATTCCGGAACGATGTTTCATCTTTGTACTAATTAACTAAATGTTAGGTATCTAAATATTTAATGTATCTTATAATTATTAAAAATGGTTTTAAGAACTACTTCGATGATTTTGGTTATTATCTTTGCACAATATTTCATATTTAATAAGAATTATTATAAATTGCTGTCATTGGTTGAAATGTAATGGCTACTGATTTCCGTTTAAGTGTTGGTTATATAAACCCAGTCGAGAGACAGGAAGGGGCTATTTGCTCCAGATCCGGCACAGAGTTAGCAACTTGCATTGTATTATTGTTGCTTTATATTTTGTGTTAGTTTAATTTATTTATATACGCACCCCCCGCACGCCACGCAGTAGTGGCATTCCACTGTCCCATTTATAAGGGATTAATATGTATTTTGCCATATTTTATTGTGTTCATAATATATTGTTATATTTCCCATGTAACTTTGTTTGCTATGATTGCCTATCTACACTAATATTATAAAGAGGAAAGATTTGTACCTATTTTTGTATGTTTGTATGTTTGTATTGAATAGGCTTCGAAACTACTGGACCGATTTCAAAAATTCTTTCACCGTTGGGAAGCTACACTATCCGCGGGTGACATAGGCTATATTATATTTTCTAAAAAATTACGGATCATTAATAAAACTCCAATAATGTAACCCAAGGTGTAAAAAAATACCCAAAAAATTCCTTACATCGCGTGCGCTGCTAAAACTATTGATGATAGAACAAAGTACTGTACTACTACTTTGCAGAACACATCATTATCTACAAAAAGTGTCGCGACAGTATATCTCTAATTATTATAGTTATGTCACAATAAGTGTTCTTTTATTTTCAAAATTTAATTGAAATGCCGCCGCTAAAAAACGCTCTTTATTTGTACCTTGGTATTAATCCTTATCAAAATAAATTACTTCATATTCACGACTGCTTCAATACCTTTATATAACTTTTTGAATTATTCAATTCAGACATTCCATTCGAAAGATATCACGAGTTTAAAAATGTGAATATTAGAAAAAAGTCGCGTGTTCGCCGCTCAGTCCGCTCGGCTATCTAGGCAGCACGGGGTACGTACGGGAGGGGAGTCAATGTCAAGAAATACGGCCGTCAGGAGCCGGGTCGCCCCCTTCCCTCTAAAATGGTTGAGGAGACGGTTGGAACTTTTGTGATCGTAATATGGTGTCCTGTTTGTAACGGGACACTACTCAGTACATACTTAAGTATAATATAATTACTTCATATTATAAAACGAAGTCCCACGCCGTGTCTTACTGTCATTCTGTACGCGATAAACTCAAAAACTACTGAACGGATTTTCATGCGATATTCACACACAGACTACATAGTGCGGTTTTAGACAGCGTGATTCATGACGAAGGTTCAGGTGTATAATTTGTTAAGGTTTACTACCCGTGCGAAGCCGGGGCGGGCCGCTAGTCCTATAATATAATAACTCATCTAATTTGATCTAATCTGTGTGTTTAAATATGCTTTTAAATAAATAGCTATTTATATTTAACTTATGTGCCCTATTTTTATTTCATTAAGCTTTCCACCCTCAGTTTTCGATAAAATACTAGGCCACCATAATTAATATCTTCTAAATACTTTAATTCACACCCGAGATCTGTACACTCTATACACCCTTTCTAACACATGCGTTAGAAACGAAGCTCTATACGAAGCCGAACAACATCGCCGCTGTGCATTCTTTACCTATGGCATTCGTACTTACTGTTTCTTTTGTCCATTTAATCATATACCACGCTGAACTCATAATTTTGGGGCCAGAAAATAATATTACAACGACTGTCTGTGAAATAAGTAAAATTACAGTCTCAGAACAATTCGTGAACAATTATTATCTTTTCTAAACAAGTATTACAAACTCACTAAGTTGTCATATAATGGTTTTATTTTGTCGAAAATATCTGTTATTAAAATGTATCGATGGAGTAAGTTTTCTGATGATTCATTTTGTACGATCTTTAATTCTTTAACGTTTAAATAAATATAATAAAAAATTACATTGGTTATTAGGGGCACTGTATCTACGGCTGAATATACGACAGCGTAAAAATAGTAACGCGCCAATAGCGAATCACATTCATTTTCGTCTCTAGTAGTTGAATTTGAATTAATGCAGTCATAAATGGTTACGAATATCTTGAAAGCCCATTGCACAAAAGTATAAATAGCGAAATTAATCATGGTTGAGCGGCTAATATGTGAAACCAAATCATTTGTTTGATACAAATCTAAAAAATAGTCGCATATTGTATATTTGGCGAACGATAAAATGAGAAAGTTTATCACGTACTCCGATAGTGTTAAGCAAAGCCATATAAACGCACCGTTGGCAGGATATGTTGGCAGCAGTATCAAGACAGTAATGATGACTGAGCATATATATAATAATCGCAACAAAGACCGATACTTCTCTCCCAATTCCTTGAAAAATCCGTAATTTAAGCCGGTAATAAAACTCACTGCTATGAAATATATAATTATTGATTTAGGGATATCTTTCTTGCTTTTAACAACGATTATGTTATTGATCATGTTTACTGAAACTTTGTTTATTTCCTATCGTACCAACTAACACGTATCGTGGAATCTAGCACAAAGGAACAACCCAATAAATCGTTATTGGAGGCATGCATTAACAAATGAAACGGTCCTGTTGTATGAATTATGATAAAATTGTCATGTTGATTGACATTAAATTGATAGTTAAATATCAATTTATGTGTCTACAATAAAGTAAATAGGGACTGGATATACAGGATGAACCCTCTTTCATTACCAATTAATGCATTATCACCTAAATTATATAGGTATTACAAATTTCAGCTCAATTAAACATTGGGTAGTGGGTACCTACTTGCAAGATTTGCCGCGAAAAACATAGTTAAATACACACATTGCAAATTAAATAAAAGCTTGTAATAAGACAAACAGTTTGGAAATTCAGTGGTAGGCATTTAAGTTACCTAGAAATTCACCGATTTCTTGGTCGACAGGTAAAAATTAGGGCCTTACTTTGTCATTATTCCGATTATAATGAAATTTTGGGAGTTAAGGTGAATGGGGAGATGAAATTTCCTTCGACGACTTTGGCCAAAAGTTACTGTGATGGGACGCTAATAATTCAAATTCATAAAACATAACCCTCCTTTTGTCGCAGTCGGGTAAAACCATTGGCGTCGTTCGAACGTTTAAATTTGCTAAACAGCAACATGTGGCGCTTACTTGTAATTCCGAAAACCAAAACCAATTTGTCACACGATTTTATGTTAGTTTGAATGAGCAATAAATTCCCAAAAAGGTCGAGCTTAATTACAAGGGTCACACTTGTAAGTGTGAGAAAAAATAAAAGTTCGCATTCCAAAATGTCCAATAAATTCACGCTGAGATATCGATGTAAAAACAATACCGAGAAAACGAACAAGCTAGCCTAAGAATAAAAAACTGTCATAAAAACAAAGGTTTTAGATATACATTTAAATAAATCTGTGTCCTAAGTCTTACGACTTAGGGGTGCTTTTCAAATATGATATTACGCGGCAAACCCTTGACCAATTTCAGGTACGAGTCCAGGCAGTTGACGCTACCAAAAATGGTGGCCAACTTAAATGCGCGATAGCTATTGGCTGATGTGAAGAGACGCAATCGCGGGAAGCGACGGGATTGGCAGATTGCACTCCCACCACAAGGGATGATGCGCAGGCGTCGATTGCCATCCATAACAATCAAAACACCAAACAACACAAGCAAAGAAGAACCTTATGTTAATTAGCGTAGATACTAAGATTGTAATTAGTAATTCATCTCTATTATAATTAAGTCAGTGAGACGAATCACGGGGTAGAAGGATGACACTTCTTATTTCGGAGCGGAGCGAGGCGGCTGGACGAGCAGGAGAGCATTGATTAAGACCAGATCTTAAAAAGTCTAGTAATGTAAAATTATATTAAACTTTATTTTACTAATAAATTAGAGTCAGTGTATATTAGCAGCGGCGACAAAAGTTAAGTTGATACCTTTTATGTTTATGTAAATGGTTTGAGGTATTAATTGAATCGATCTGATTAATTTCATCTATAAATTTCATCAATTTCCATTTATATTCTCACTAGTAGAGATTTTAATAACATAGTTTAACTTAAACAAGATGGAAAGTAAAAGGTATCTAATCAAATGCCACTTACATCCAATTTTAACTGTAATTATTAACTATGAATTATCTCTGCGTGAGATAATTAGAGCACGGTAATATTTGAACAAAATATACCGAAGCCTATGTCTATCATCATCAAATCAAGTAATTAATGTGTCTGATACATCTCTATACGAGATCATTATGTGCTATTGTTTGAATAAATTCAACCAAAGCCTATGCATATGTATGTATTGTGTGTACGTTAACGTTCATTATCACGTCAACTTGTCCCTGCGTGAAATATCCGTAATGTGGTATTATTGGAATAAAATGATACCAAACCTACCTATGTCTAATCTGCGACGCTTGGTAGTTTGTAATGTACTTACATTGAAATCATCATCAATAACGAATACTCCAAGATATATATTGTTTGAGTGTATTCTACATAAATGTATGATTAACTGTTATTTTATATAGAACTGAACTAGGTTACAGACCCCGATATATTGGCGAAAAGTCCTTTAAGATGGCTTAAAGGACTAGTCAATGTCATTAACAAATATGTTGGTAATAAATACATCTAATAGACTAAACCAACGGTTTATTCATAATGTTATTAGACCAAAAGGCGTATGGGCTGTCCAAGCTTATACGACTAGTCTAATTAACGAATATACCTATAATCTATATTATTATTAGGCCAAAAGGCGTGTGAGTTAATCAATCCCCACATGACTAGCTAATACTGACTACCTGTCGATAACGCGCAGCGTTAATGAGTCGAATACTTCACTGATAAGTTAACATTTATATCGACTAATTGTTTCACATTAATTGACTTAATTAAGCTTATGTTTGATTATATGTTTTAACTTTGCTAACCAAGTATGACGCTTTGACCTTTGATTATGTTAATGTAACTATTTGATTTGAACAGATAATTGTTTAAACAATATTAATTAGTTAATTAATCATAAATAGTCTTAATTGGGCGGAACTGGTTTTTGCGGACTGACCTTAGTTTTCCAGTTCCGATAGGTATTGGCCCTAGGAATCGAGGTCAGAATCACGAATTTCTCTATTGTCAGAAATTCTTGGTTAAAATCATAAAATAGTTTCAATCGTAGAGTCACAATCAATTAAATAAACGTATATTTATATTTTAAACTCTACCTGTGACTTTAATTTATATTCCCGCACACCCCGACTAGTTATCTGTAAATTACTGTATCGCTCATCATTGTGATTATCAAATCAAATGATGGAGATGCCTAAATAAACTAAACCCTGGACTAATGGTAGGTACTTAAATGCCTTGAATAAATTCACTCGCTTTAGGAAAGTAGGTACAGGTATAGGTTTGGGTATAGGTATAGGTATAGGTTTGTGTATAGGTATAGGTATAGGTTTAGGTATAGGTTTAGGTATAGGTTTAGGTATAGGTTTAGGTATAGGTTTAGGTATAGGTATAGGTTTAGGTTTAGGTATAGGTATAGGTTTAGGTATAGGTTTAGGTATAGGTTTAGGTATAGGTATAGGTTTAGGTATAGGTTTAGGTATAGGTTTAGGTATAGGTTTAGGTATAGGTTTAGGTATAGGTTTAGGTATAGGTTTAGGTATAGGTTTAGGAATAGTTTTAGGTATAGGTTTAGGTATAGGTTTAGGTATAGGCATTCTTGCAATTTGACGAATGGCGTTCGAGTACATTAAAGTAATACTTATAGTTTTCAAACCCTAGTTGGTCCTTAAATTCAGTAAGACTGAGACGCCACAAGTCTGTTGCGGGTCGCAACCTGCGAACCCATCTCGTGATTAAGCGTTAAAACGCTTGCTGTATGAAGAAGCAAAGAAGAAGAGAAGAAGGGTGGCCACCCATTCATATAGAACGGACGCGTTCAAACTATATACAATATATACCTACTCGCCTAAGGGTGACGTAAGACGAATCCGAGACCAAATGCAACGACACATACCATTGGCACCTCCTTGAAGCGCACACACATAAGAGGCAGGACACACGTTAAAATTTCCCCAAGCGTCAGACGTATAACATCCAAGTCCGCTAGGGGTCTGGCTCTTAGCGACCCACTTCGGAGGCTCAACTTGCTGTAATATTATAATTTAATTCATATTTTTATTTTTTCACTCGAATCATCGCCATGGACGTAGTGGAGTTTAATTGCAAGTTCCTATCATATCATTTTACATAGGTAGAACAGAATTACCCATTTAAAAACCAATCACCAAACCCGAACCTAACAAAGTTAAATAGACTGTCGTTGACGTTCTAGGTTCACCCATTTTATATTGGACTCACACACGACGGTGAGACCGGTTCAAGTTATGCGCGAGGCGCATGACCACGTTAGGTTTCATGACATGTAATGAGTGACTAGATCGACCTAGGATCGTGTCATCCATTGAACGTGAATAGCTTGACCATGCATTTAGCATCGGGAACACCTCATCGGGTGACCGTTGCTCAGGAGAGCTTCATTTAGGCACGTCGGACCATCACATTACGACTCCCCTGATCTTAGTAGTCTCGCACTAACGTCGCGAATATGTTTGAGCTTAGTCCCAGATATTTCCTATTTACTGGATCTGAAGTAACGCTGCACTGTAACGCTTCTTTAACGTAGCAGTGTTCGGGTCCTTCGTATCTCGTGCTGCCGCCCAGGCTCGGTAAGCTGCCTGTTTAAGGCTGGACAAAGTCCAGCCTAAAACTGGCAGCTTACTGAGCCTGGCTGGTTTCGTCCACCGACATGTACGGTACTATTGGAGTTGAAGCATTTCATTCCTAACAGTATCGTACCCGCGACAGCTGGAGCACACTGTGAAGGAGCATCAGATGAAGCATAAATGTGCCCTACGGGCACAACGCGTAGGATTCCCACAGTCCAGCCCAATCTGCTGACTTGTAGTGCCACACTCGACGCAACCCTGTGGAACCAGGCTATGCCCTTACTTACTACTATTTAGGGCGTCTCGCGGAATGTATTGCCGCCTCAGAGTGCACCTGGCTATGCCCTTACGGTGAGGGAAAACATCGTGATGAAACGTTTACATTCATGCGACTGAAGTGTGTTACCCTAATCACCAGGTTCCCCTGGTAGAAGGGTCACGAAGTTCAGATGGCAGTCACTGCACTGTGTGATGTTTGGGGTAGATATCAAAATAAGTATTTGTACGTACCGCCATTCGCAGTCTTTCATTATACGATTTTACCCAGAACGCGTGTTTAATTGCGCTCCGCTAATTACGTTTGAACGGCTACTGGAATACCAAACATTCTGGATCTTGGTCAAGGCGGAACCGGGGCCCTCGTGCGCGAGAGTAAAACTAACTATAGCCACGATTATATTATCGCGCCTGTCTGGAAGAGCTTTAATTATTTTCACGGCAACGTCTTGCGCGTGGTCCGACATAATAGCAAGAAATTTTTTCTTGGTCAATCGCGTAGCTGTTACAACAGAATCATACTGATTTTAGATTTTAGATGTAGTTTAAAGGCGTCTAAGAACTTCGAGCAAATGGAGAGTCTCTAGTTGTCGTGAATCTTGCGGACTTCCCGTAATAGTTGTCAGTCAACTCCTATATTATGTAGGTACCTCCTCTTAAGTCGGGCGAGAGTTACCAAACTTAAACATGGAAACAACTTTTTGTGTAGATAGGCATATTATTTAATAAAAAATCTGATCTTATATCTAATATTTTTCCAACTATGCAGAAATAATACAGCGATATCTTATTTCTATTGTAGGTCACGTGGTCCTATATAATACGTCGAAAATATGTGCCTAAACACGCTGGCCGAAAGGTCCCGCGGACCGCGGACCAAGAAGCAATGGATTGTCATCGCCTAGTCGGATGCAAGAACCAACGGCTTATGAAAGCAGACACCGGCAGAAGACGAGATTGTTGATGACCGCTCAGATGACGATGATGATGATTTCCAATTTATACCTAAGTTTAATACACATGTGTCAATTGTAACGCAACAATTAGGTATGTGACGCAAAAACTGACTAAAGCTGTAAGCAGTCCCAAATTTAATGGAATCATTCGCCACGCATTGTGATGGACATTTCGAGCATCCAGGTAATCTACCGTCGTCTTTAATTGCCTTGCTGTTTCTTCATCTGAAAACAAAGATTAATTATCAGAAACCAACCAGAGATCATAGATCTGAAACTTTGGGCAAACTTGTGAATTTCCAAAAAGGTTTTAAAGTGTTTAAATTCCGGCGGTAGTAGTAGGTAGTTTCAGAATTTATTGGTTACAAAAGACAAATATTTCCTTAGTACCTATTGTTACTAATTACGTGTATGATTGATAGTAAAAGTAGTTATATACCTACTCATTTCTTCTTTACAACAGATACAATTAAGATACACACATCAACACTGGGTAAGGATGTTGTTGTCTTTCAAAGATAATTAAAAATCTACAAGATATTTCAAAAGACTACTAAATACTTACTGGTTCTACCTACCTTCTTTTTGTAACAAATAAAAGAGGTAGGTATTGGTCGTCCGAATAAAAAACGAACTTAGATATGATATTAATCACTTTAGACCTATTTCAATTCTTCCGTTTCTCTCAAAAATTCTTGAAGGTGTGGTTCACAAGCAAATATCGACGTTTGTTTCTAATAATGCGCTCTTAAGTACATAATAGTCGGGTTTTCGTCCGGGCCATAGCAGCTCTACGGCTCTACTTAAGATTACAGAAGATCATCAGAAGGATTACAGAAGGTCAGGGAGGCTATGGAAAACACCAAATTGTCTCTCTTAATTTTAATGGATTTCTTCAACGCCTTCAATAACGTGGACTACGACATCTTACTCGCTGTTCTGGCGCAGCTTAAAGCATCGTCCTCAGTGTCTGACTGGTTTTCCTCGCATTTTCGCGGTTGTGCTCTCGAGAACGAGGGCCCGGGGTCCGCCTTGACCATGATCCAAAATTTGGCGATCAGTTAATTACAGTGGAGCGACTACCATCTGACCTCCGTGACCCTGCTACCAGGGGAACCTGACCAGATTGGATCATGGTTGCAAATTCAGTTGCCTGAATTTGCAGGTTTCACCACGATATTTTCCCCCACCGTAAGAGCATCGGTTAGAATACAACTAATGTACATACTCAGAAAAGAGTCATTGTTACCGAACATAGGGATTCGAACCCGATACCTGTCGTTTACGGTTCATTCGGATACTCAACCGCCCAGCTACCGTCGCTCTTATTGTGTTCACCAATATGTGTCAATCGTCTTGCACCGCCCTGTAATGTTTCATACTATCCACTCTCCGGTTGACTGGTAGAGGAAGCTATAAAGCTTTAAGCATTATACGTAACAGTGCATGTATTTTTAAATAAAGAAATAAATAAACTTAACTATTTAATAAAAACAGCACCGCGAAAATTTATTACACATTGGCAGTGATTTTGCATGCTTAGAATCAATGTGTTTCAATCTTCCTGTGGGATAAGTACAGCAAACCTTAGGTGCCTAGAGTTCATCTTCCGTCCTCTTTTCTAGGATACTACGTTATGATCTCTACTACTACGATTTAAGACCGGGGACTGACGTACTTGATCGTAACGATGAAATTTAGGATGTTCTGTTGGATGATAACAATATTTCAATATAAATTTGCTCGTTGCCGAGCAACCCGGCCACGATCTGTCACATTTCATCTTTGCGCTGACGAATGTTGCTATAGTGAATAACATAGCAGGGCCGAGACATCATTTTTCTTTAACAAATAATGGACGACTCCAGCCGTATTTGGACGAGCATTGTCATGTATAAATTAATAATTAATATTTTCAATTGGTGTGGTAAAATTATGCTGATGATTTGAATTAAATTGAATTACAGGTCTTAGCGCATAATCACGATAGTTTCCAGCAGCTTGAGTACCTTGTATCCTAATGCGGTCAGTCTTTCCTTGATATTATATTAAGACTTATTGACGGTCTCAACAGGTCTCACGGTGTTCGCCAAATACGAGGAAATCGAGGCGGCCGCCGACCGCATTACAGAGGCCATTCAAGAGGCAATGAAGCGGGCCGCAAAGCCCGCCACCACCTCCCACGCTAGCCACCGTCGCGAAGAGCTCCCGCCCGAACTGCAGACTCTTCTGTGGGAGAAAAGGCGACTGAACAAGCTGTGGGACACTCGCTGCCCACGTGTGAAGAGGAAGCTAAACATGGTCTCCGAGCAGCTTTCGGCTGCTGTGAGTGAATTCAGTGGCGCCACATGGGAGAAACTCATCGACCATGTCGGCGAGCGCGAGACCAGCCTACACCACCTGAACCGGAAACTGCTTAACACCAAGGAGCCCATGTGCCCCCTGCTCGACGGAACGGGCGGTTACTGCTGGAGAGCGGGAGAAAGGGCGGAGATACTGGCCGACCACCTACAGCACCAGTTCACGCCCAATGACGCTGCCCCCGCCCAAGCCGAACACCATGCTGCAGTCGAGGCCTCAGTGGACGCCTTCCTGAAGACCCAGCACCCGCCGCCTCCCGGAGACGCCTTCATGTCACCGAAGGAGGTGGAAAGAGCCGTCCACCGTCTGCCCAAGCGGAAGTCGCCGGGGCCAGATGGCATAACACCGAGGCGCTGAAGAGGCTCCCCCGCAAGTGCATGGTGGCACTGCCGCGCCTGTTTAATGGGTGCCTACGCACGGGATACTTCCCGACGTCGTGGAAGATGGGGAAGTTGATAGTCCTCCCGAAGCAGGGGAAGGACCGCCGCCAACCGTCGTCCTACCGCCCGATCACCCTGCTCCCCCACATCGCGAAGCTGTTTGAGCGCCTTCTGCTGCGGAGACTGCACCCACACATCCAGCTGCGTGAGGAGCAGTTCGGTTTCCGCAGCGAACACAGCACCACGCTCCAGCTCACTCATGTCCTGCACCACCTGGCATTCGAGCGAAACCGAGACCGCTACACCGTCGGAGTCTTTCTCGACATCGAGAAGGCTTTCGACCGAGTGTGGCACGCGGGGCTCATGTCGAACACCACCACACCACCGGCGCTGCTCAAGGTGATCGCCTCCTTCCTGACGGGGCGACGGT
Source organism: Blastobasis lacticolella (assembly GCA_905147135.1). NCBI lineage: Eukaryota > Metazoa > Arthropoda > Insecta > Lepidoptera > Blastobasidae > Blastobasis > Blastobasis lacticolella. The sequence goes on from LR990048.1 coordinate 11,230,504, forward strand.
TCTATGTCCCAGTGGAGGACAAGGAGTCCTCGTGCCGCCCCATTCTCGCCGGAGTGCCCCAGGGGAGCTGCCTCTTCCCACTTCTCTACGCGCTCTACACGAACGACATCCCCACCCTCGCCGGCAGACTCGAAGAATAGGAAGACGACGCATTCTTGGCCCTTTATGCGGACGATAGCGCCTTCTTCGTGTCGTCACGCCGTGCCGACATCGCTGCGGCCAAGATGCAGCGATTGCTGGACCTGCTGGAGGATGTCGGTCAACGTGGGCAAGACGGCGGCCTTCGTCTCCGGCAGCCAGCGCAACCTGCCGCCATCTCTGCGCCTCCGAGGACAGGCCGTGAGCTGGGAGCCCACGGTGCGCTACCTGGGTTGCACCATCGACCGTGCGCTGCGCATGGCGCCGCAGGTGGAGCACTCCGTCCGCCAGAAGCGAGCCGCGCGCGCGCTGCTGCGCCCGATACTGCAGTCCCGCCTGCCGCTCCGCACGAAGAGGCAGATCTACGGCGCCTACATCCACCCACGCCTGCTCTACGTCTGGCGCGTCGCATGTTCGACCGCGTCGACAACGGGCGTCACGAACACCTGCGGGGCCTCGCTCTTCTCTACGCCCGCCCCCCCGAGGGTCGCCCCTACCACCGGGAGCTGCTGAGAAGCCCACCGGAAGGGGGTAACCCCCATAGGCCCGCACCTGACTCCAAGGAGCAGAAGACCCGCATGCATGCCAAACACGTACCCTGCATGAATTCGGATAGAAACCACACCGGGATTCATCAGAAAACGTATATAACCATCGACGATCATCGAAAATCAAAAATGCTCCGGCCACTGACCTCAATATAGTTATGCCATATAAAGTCACAGTTGTGCCGATTAAAAGCGACCTGAATAAACCAGGAAGTAAAATTAATACTTGTTGACAAATAGCAGTCGTGTTTTTGGTATTTTATAGTTCCAAGTACGCTTGTTGCTGCTGTCAGCGTCAAAATGGCGATTATCCAAAAAGTTAAATTGACACTTGTTAGACAAATGGCCGACGCTGTAGCTGGTATTTTTAATTCCAGGTACACTCATTGCTGCTGTCAGAGCTATGGCGTCTTTCAAATTGTTTCAAACGTTGTCAAAAGCCAGTCCAGCGTCCTTGTATTATTTGAGGTCAGCGTCTCCGGCCCATTGTGATCTGCGTCCGCAATTGCCTCGGCGAAACCTCGACGATCTACGAGAGTAAAAAACTATTTCTTCTCGAGTTAAATTTCGAAATTGCAAAGCGCAAAACACCAACATAATTAAGTTAAAGAACTATTCTGTAAAATGAAACATTTTTTAAATTAGAACTTACGAAAAACGTCAAAATTACGAAGTATAATTAAAAGTTTTGAGAATGCTCTTGTTTTAAATTTTTCGGTATTTGGAAAACACCGCTATGTAGTAAAATAACCACAAAAGTCGGCAATAATGTGCCATCAAAATATTTTTCGTGCGATCCATACTTTTTATGGTACATCTAAAGTAATAAATGTTAAATATCCCTAGACAGTGTTGATGCGTATACTTGACAAACCTTGCTCGATGATAAGCTTATGATGAAGTGCCAATTTTAAAGAATCAAATTCTGAATAGGTCAACTCTACTGTGATGCAATAAGCGATCGTGTGTATGCTGAAAGGTATCCAGTAGACCAACTCTGCCACGAAGAATTCTGATAAACCCTGGAAAAGTTTGCAGATTTTTAGTAGCAACTAACGATGAAGTTTGACCAAAAGGACCTAGAAGGATATCATTCGCTCAAGCTCTTTTTATGTAGGTAAACGATAAGAATGCTTAAGAGATGATTAGATCTGTGAACGATCAAGCTGACCACTCGATTGCCCTGATGGGAACGCAGAGGTTACAAGTTAGGAGCATTCTTAGAATAAATTCATTAGAATACAGAACAATGAAATGCACTTCCTCTATTTATAGATATCGATCAACCTAGACCGTAAAGGGTGCTTGCATGGTGGCCTTGGCGGGAGAAGCGTTTAATTTTTATTGAAGAGGATCACCTTCGCTTCTTGCGTCACGTGCTTCATAAGCCTCTTGGTCTTCCCGTCGGACCCGTCTTGGACGTCGGTCGTCGTTGGACTTTTCTGATAACTAAAATCTTTAGGTACCTAAAGGTTTTAGTTATCAGAAAAGACCAGAAAGTCATGGATTGACATTGTCGAGTCGGATGCGAGATCCAATGGCGTAAGACCGAGCGAAGTGAAGGAAAAAGGGTAGGAAAGTAGACCATGTCATAAGCTGGGATTGACCGCTCGGATCATTTTTTTTTTAAATACTTACGTCTTCCTTAACATGTTTTATAATGAACCAAGTAGATGTCATGATTCTTGGTACAGTGCACAATATAGTTACAGCTACCTGTAGACGAAAATTAGTATTTTTAATGTTAGAACATCATAAAATCATAACTGACTCAAAATATTATGAAAATGTAGATTTTGTAAACGTTTTATTACGTGAAAATCAAATATGTAGTAGAAAACAATGTCATCCCTGACTTCCGCATCATATTTTAAATAGAAGTAACTAGCAAACGAGCAAAACAAAGATTCGTAGTTGTGTTGTCGTCGTGAGAGCGAAGTTGAACTCCTTGGCATTCTGGTTGTTTTACACACAAGATACTACACTAGCCACATTGATTGACTGACACCGGGTGATTCTAAAAATAACAGTCAACAATTTATGATCACATATAAGGATTTCATCTTCTCATCCAACAGCCGGTTTTCAGTTAATCAAAGTCTAGTCAACATTAGTCGCTACCAAAAAATGTAAAATACTTAATAAAAATTGTCTATAAGGAACTTACCAAGTTACCATGTAGCGGTTTTATTTCATCAATAATATCAGCTGAAGCCATGTAACGCTGTAGAAATTCTGCATTTGATCTGTTTAGAATGGCTTTTAACATTTTGACGTTCTTAAAAATTAGGTAATAGATATAGGTGATTATTAAGGGCACCGTATCTAAACCGCTGTATGAAAAACCGTACACATAGTACCGTACTAGTAACGCATCACACGCGTTTTCATTCTGATCGATGATATAGTAACGGCAGTTGTAAATGGAAAGAAATGCCTTGATGACCAATTGGGCTAGAGTATAGACTGAAAAGAGAACAATGTCGAATCTGCTGATTTTTGAAATTAAATTCATGTCAAAGTAGCACAAATCTATGACAAAGTCACGTATGGTATATTTTGTAAATATAAAAATAAGGAAATAGAATACAAATTGTAACATAGTTAAGTAAGAGAAAATTAAGTTGATAATGTGATGGTACTTTGGGAGAAGTATTAAAAAAGTTCCAATTGCAGAGCCAATATACAATGCCCGAAGGAAGGCTCGATATTTGGTGTCTGATCCCTTGATAAATCCATAATCAAACCCGGTTATCAAACTCACACCAATGAAAAAGACAACAATTGATTTAGGAATATTGTTCACTGTTTTGCTAAAACTATCGTCAATACGAGAAGGCATATTCGATTCTGATTGTTTGAAAGTAATAATTTTTTTTTCTTTATAATGTACACGTTATGTAACACGTCATTGGTGTAGTAGTAGATACTGTTAATGCTGAAAATCATTAATTCAACAAATGTGTTGTACATTACTTTAATGAACTTATGAATAATGTAGAAGATTTAGTGACTACCTCATGGCAGTGAGTTATTGTGTCGGAATTATCTTTTAAAATCTCCTCTGTTTTTACAGAATCAATTGCGATTTGGATGTAATAATCTTAATAAGTCCATAATTATTTCTGATTCAAGTACCTAGTTGTTTGTTGAATTGATCCCCCTATATTTATATTCCTAATTAAATTCAAGATTCTCAAGTAAGAGTCTCAAGGGTGCCTCGATTCCGGGGCACTGTGGTATCCTTGGTAACGAGTCTGTTGATCATCATGCCAGGAATGCTATAGTCTCTGACTCTATGGCCCATTACAAATTGTATCCTCATGATTTGCCGGCTCTAGCCGTACCGGATTTGTATACGGAGTGGGATAAACAATTACAGCTTTCAAGTAAGTCAAATGTTAAATTATTTTGATATTCATCAAAGTGTCTTGGAAGCCCTACGAAAATTAAGAAAGGTTTATCAGGGACCTTTCTCAATTTTCGTAGGGCTTCCAAGGCTGTTACTTGTACAATTTGTCGTATGCGTCTTTTCACGCCTGCTTCTCTTTGTTTTAAATAAACACAAAGCAAAAAAGAAAATTGGCAGTATTAACTGAGAAGGTAACTAACTTTCCAATACTTTTGTATTTAAACTTCGCATTCTGGACGGCTCGCTTTATGAGTGTTATGAGTGTTAGATTTACACGAAGATGGACGAGGGTTCAGTGCTCGCTTTATAATATCCGATGATATTCCTCTTCCTTGCGATCTAAACTATTTGTTGCCTTTAATTATACTTTAATTACGTTATACAATAACGAAGACGGTTTTTATGCGAGGGACATTGTATGCATTTTGTAAATACAGGTAAGTCATAATAATAACCCAACAGTCGTCTGGCAAAACGCCCCCTAATCCAGGTGAAAAGTATGTTAATTTCTTGTATTCTTACAGACCTTTTCCTATGCCAGCTTGTTTGCAAAGGACCAAATATTGTCCTGAATAAAAGACAGTTTCTAATGTTGACCTAGAATTCAATATATTCAAGATTAGAAAAAGAAAGCGTATTAGGTAGTTTTATAGCGATTTTACACAAGACCGTGAGTGCGCAAAGCTTTCTACATGAACAATTGTAATTGAACACGTGAAATTACAAATTAATGTGTTAAGGAACTTTTCCACCAAATAATTTATTAACATTTGCTATATAAATGATGTAACTATTTTCCTTGGTTTACGTGTATTCAAACAGTGTAAAGATCAAATATAGTTCACAAGCAATGCCAAATATACATTTACAAATAGGTAAGTAACACTCGAAAACCTTCTCCGTGTACTCTTGAGGTCCTTGTTATGTGTGCAGGGTTTTCGAAGCCCTCAATAACTACAATAGATAAAATCATTGAACAATAATAGAAATTTAGTCAAATAGATGCGAGAATTGCAAAATCACGATTAAGTATGTGATCGACAAGCTGGCAATGGTTAGCGGCAGCGGCGCTCCAGCTGGCACCACACTATATGCCGGGCGTCGCGGATTGTGGGCCTTTATGTAACTTAGGGAGCGTTTCATCCTCTCATATTTTGCTGAATCTGCCATAGAAAAAATATTTCTTTTAGCCAAAGTCGAATCAGCTTATCTTTATCTTGTAACGTCTATGGCAAAAAAACTCAAAACATAGCAGGAAACACTGTGGTACACTGGACAAAGCTAAACCCAGTCGCGCCTCACTTTTAGTTTACCTTAACAATGTCTTACCTTTTTCCGTTAGCAGTTTACTATGCAGAGATAAGATTAGCCTGTTGTATTGGTGGTGAAACATTTCCACGATCAGGGCGTGCAGTATGAAGTTAGTTATAATCGGCAACCAATAGACGAGCTGTACGGCCATTACCACGCCAAATCCCTGGAATTAAAAGAAACCATTAATGATCAACGGTACCTATTTACTTCATTATCTAGAAAGGCACACGGTCAGCGTTTCTAATTTTTACGTTGCCATCGTTTCAGATAAACTCTCTTCACCCTTATGTTTTCAACAAAAGGTGTGAAAATAGTTTTACGTCGTTTGACGTACGCTTGTTTGCCACCTTATTAGTATAAAAAAATTGCTTGCCTTAGTTTTAAATATAATTAACATATTCCAAATGGCGGCCATCATTTTAGGAATCACAAAAATAAACGACACGGCTATCTGGAAATAACAAAACAAACATCAGGTAACAAAACATTTTTTTTTAGATAGTTTACCTATTACTTGAATAAACTTACGAGTTTGTCGTACAACACTTTAATTTTATCAAAGGCATTTGAAAAGCGTACAAAATATTCAATAACATTTTCGCTTGAATGTACGGATACTCGATGAAGATATTTCATGTATTTGTAGAAGTAAGCGTAAATAACCGAGACAATTATTAATATATTGTCTACACTAGTGCAAACGAATCCGGTAGTGTGGCAATTTGCAAGCCACGTGGCCGAATCAATGCCAGACTCGCCGTATATGCAGTTCCATGTAAAGAATATGACTTGTAATAAATATAAAGTCAACGTATATACAATAGCAACAACAGCCATCTTGCTATCGTAAATAGCTGAAAAGCTGTCACTCAAGTCGTGAATCTCATTTAAAAAATCAAAAATTGTGTATTTCGTTTTCGAAAGAACAATGAAAAATAAAATACATTGAAGAATTATTGTGAAATCTAGGAAATGAACGACGGATAATGTTGTTGGCACTAAAATTAAAATGTTGATGAGAAACATAATTTTTGATAAGCTTTTAAATATGAAGAAATATTTTGTATTCAAAATATTTAAAAATCCAAAGTCGAAGCCGTAAATATTGAAAGCTAAAAAGTAGCATATTATCGTTTTATTCAATTCCCTTCTGTTTGATATAACTTGTATTTTGGTCATGGCATGACATAAAGTTTCCAAACGCTGGAATACTCGCGATAATATCTACGAAGGCGGAAAATATTTCACCTATCTTTCGATTCACTTTATTTAACAGCAACTGACCAATCTATTAAAAGTTGGTAAATATTTTCAGAATTTTCCATCATGTGATAGTTAAGTAATTAAAAGGAGAACTTATTACTTTAGGAGCGCATAATTTACCAACCAACGTGTTCAACTAAATTGACTCCTATTTTTTTTTCGTCCGGAAATCCTTGTTACAGATACCACCTGCCAGGGAAGCCGATGGTTATGTGGGACTTACCAAAGGTCCTACCCACTAAAACCTGACGGTGCCCGTCTCACCGCATATCGGCGAAGCCACGATACTTGCGCGGAGGAGCTCTACGCATACCTCGATGACTCCGCCAGCGGACCTTGTGTAGAGCGAGTTGTTGTACGGGGAGTGAACTTTGGGCTCACTCTAAACAGCTTGTTATGGGGCGTGCCGGGACACACGGCACGCCAACCATCACAGGATTTGTTTAACGAGCGGCAGGTGAACCTAACCTAGGTGAATAGAAACTAACCTGGGACACAGTTTCGGATGTGACATCGAATACACTCTAAGAGAATGAGTCCGGCACGAGTCTCGACTTGGTCTTCGATGGCCTAGGCGCTCTAACTAAGTCTACGTCTAGGTTTGCTGCCAAATTCTGGTATGATTTTGACCCATGTTCCATTTAATACCCTTTGAGATTTTATAGCTTTCCTACGGACATGAATCTCGAGTTTGGATCGAAACTTGGTCCGAGTCGTTAGCGTCCCTCACACTAGGCACACAACTTACACGCGCGAAGTAAATAGAAATTGAAGAATAGTCTCTCCTTGAATCGTGAGGCCTATAATAATTGCTTGACGAGACGATCGGAATATGGTGAGATGGTTTGAAAGGATTAAAGCTAGATTATTGGGCCGATCGATGTCAAAGGTTTCGCTGGAGTCCGCTGGACGCATGAGCAGGACTTGTGTTCTATATGATCATGTGTTGGCCTGGTTTAGGCTATTTCCGAGACCTAAAGGCCTCTATTCTATATAATTTAGGTGAGGACAACGTTAGGGTTTCGTAATCATAGGGTTAGGGTGGCCACAGAAGAAAGAAGAATCCGTTGCCGTTTCGAGTGCAATGCTAAGTCGCATGTTTACTTTATACTTTATGTGATTTCTTGTACGGATTTTATAAATTGTTTGATTACTTCGATCTTCGTGCATTGGACACTTAAATCATCTTACTTACACGGATTTTATGTTTTATTCGTTTCCTTTGTGCGGATGTTGGTATTTGATTTTACTTTTATCTACGTGAACTAAATTTTATTCATTTGCGAATATTTTCCGAATACTCAAGCGGTTGATTTACAGAGTATTGCCATAAACTAACATAATCCTTGTGACGTTTTTCGTAACGTAACGGGTCTGAAAATTTTAAATTCACTCGCTCACGGCCATATCATAATATGTGAAATGAGGTTTATTATGATATGTCTATTCTTATAGGTAGGTACTCGTATGAGTGTATTAATACAGATAGATAGGTATGAGGGTGACTGAAAAGTTACAGTACCAATAATAGGTAACTTCGTATTACATGCCGTGATCGTGGAAATGTTTCACTATCAATACAACGGCCTAATTTTATCTCTGCATAGTCAACTGTTAATTGAAAAAGGTAACAAATAAGCACTAATATTTAATACCATTTTTATTACTTTCGTGGAGCGATTGCGAAACCGATATCCAAGGTTAGACAATGATCGCAAAGTCCGGGAACTGGATGGGTGTCCGTTGTATTTTGAGGACGAGCTCGCCACTTGTTTGGTGTGACTCCTAAGGTGTTCCACTGGGAATCCGGAAACGGTTTAAGACCCCGTTACGGTGTTTACATCGTTAATTTTTTTTACGGTGGCGTATAACCCCAGGCCAGCAGCGGCACCGCCGATGTCCGATAGAACATGCATTTCGGATAGGCCCTATGATAACAGGCCCGATTATAGGGCCTATCCTATGAAATGGTCTGAAATGTACGATTATGAACGACCACAAAGTCGGTCATAGACTACATAGAGGAAAGAAGTCCGGCAACAACCAAGAATGACATTTATTATGTTCCGTTCCACTAACATTAAACACTAACATAATTTTCACGCTTTATAATTTAGATTTCACAAATAAATGTAACACTGCAGATTACATTTTACGCTCTATAAACGATATAGGACGAAAATAATTTTTTAAATATTTTATTAAAATGTTCTTAACATGTTATTTACTTAATTAAAAAAAAAAAGATTTTTCAAAATAAAGTGCAAAACGGATCGTTACTATGCTCCCAACTCCTCATTCTTTTCGTTCATTTTGGCGGATACTGAGATCGGCGGTACGAATTCTGTGACGTCATTTCAGAGGGTGGTATCAAGCTATAGGAGATCGGCGGTGCCACTGTATGCGATACGGATGAAGTTTTCTATTAATAGCTATAGATGGATATCAATAATACGATGGTGTAGGTGGGACATAAATCTCAACTCATCCTGACCAAAGATATAGGGCAGAGGGGTATCAGGCTACTTTATACCGCAGGTTGTGGTGGCGAAGCTCTTTCGTCTTCGCCATCGTCGTCGTCCTCTCGATACTCTCGGGGTGGTGGCTGGTGATATCCGAAAGCAAAGTTAAGAATGCTATAAAGTAAAGAATTTTGTCGTTCGCAATCTCTATTTGCAGATCCAGCGAGATTTGAGAAGGTTTCCCGATTCATAACATACGGCGTCCGCCGTGCGGCGTGGGTCCAGCCGGAGCATCGATGCTACTTGCAATCGCCAGCATATCAGTCGCCTACCTCATCGTGCTACTGCAATTCACGCATATTCTTGAATAACGCTGACTTTAGACAGCAATTCCGCTTCCCATATGATTTATGTGGAGAGGAGAGTAGGGTTGATATATTTTTTGCTTTAACTAGATATGACTAGTTTTATTTACATTTATTTTGGCACCATTTACACAGTACGAGTATGCTTGCTCCTTTTGAACGCTAATAAATGTATCTAGTACCAACTATTGTGTAATAATATATGATTTTATTTTAGTGACCAAATATACCTATTGCAGCAGAAAGAGATTTGCGATTTGGCCCAAAAACCATACAGTTCGGATAAAAAGCCAATTTCTGTTAGATTTAAATGTTTCTGTATATTTTTTTCGTACAATTTGAAAATCACAATGTCGGCCGGTAGTTACTTGGATATACCAAATTTCTTTTATTTCTTGTTATAAAAAATCATCTTGGCGTTAATGTCCCGGTTGTGCTCTCGAGGGCAAGGGCCCGGGGTCCGCCTTGACCATGATCCAGGATTTGGCGATCAGGTAATTACAATGGAGCGACTACCATCTGACCTACGTGACCCTGCTATGAGGGGAATCTGACCAGATTGGATCATGGTTACAAATTCAGTTGTCTGAATTTGCAGGATTCATCGCGATGTTTTCCCTTTCCGTAAGAACATCGATTAGATTTCAACTAATATACATAACTCAAAAAAGAGCCATTGGTACATGGCTGCAGCGGGATTCGAACCCGGTACCTCTCGCTTACGAGTCGAATACTCAGCCGCCCGGCCACCGACGCTTTTTATTTATTTTTATAACCGCAGTAAATTGCTTTAAGTGATCAAATACAAAGTTTATTTGATACATGTATTTGAAACTATTTTTTAGTATTGGCAAGTAACTCTTTATATTCCAATACATTCATTTAATTTAATTTCCATCTGTTTATGTTCATGTCTGTTGACAGGAATCAAACAAAGTAAACTGAACGTAAAATTCGGATGAGGTCACTGAGTAATGATGTTTGTTATTACAAACTTATTACAGAGGTATGCTGTCAAACACATCATAATAATCCATACAACAATAAATAATATACAACATTTCCATTACATAATACTAATGTAATACTACAATCGTTGTAATAGAAATGTAGCATTAGATAGTTTCGGTTTCGTTTTATTTTTATTTTTGGCGTTGAGAAAGCTGGTTTAACTTAACGAGTGCGCGACTGTATACCAAAAAGATACCAGCATAGACATGAATAAAAAATCAAATAATGTTATGATTAATAGTAATAAGAAAAAAGTAAATATCCCCAAATCAGTTTTCATATTTTATTTTGGAGTTAGTTTGATTACCGGGCTAGATTTTGGATTTATTAAAGGATCTGATGTGAAATATCGCTCTTTACTGCGAATATTATATATTTGCTCCGCCATTGCTACTTTTTTAATGCTATTTCCATATTACTCTCGTCTACTGGAATTTCTTTGGCTTACTTTAACATGTTCAGAGTTTACCCTAAATTTCTTCACTTTAGTTTTTGTGAAATATTCAATATACGATTACGTCGTAGATTTATGCAACTATAATACCGGATTTCTTTCAAATATGAATGGACCCACCTGCTATATTTTCTTAGTTTATTTTATTATGCAATGGATTTTCAAAGCGCTGGTTAACATCTTGAACTGTAATAATATGGGAGACCCAGCAGACTGTGACTCGCTCTTAGCTAATCATAACCTTTACGCTTTTCCATATAGCGCCGTAGATACGGTGCCCTTATTAAACGCGACCATTTATTATTTTATTTATTTAAACTTGAAAGACTTGAAGAAAATTCAAAAGCAAGCGACCGAGCTGTTACTACAGCGTTACATTTCATTGATGGATATTGTTGAAAAAATAACACCCTTACATGACAATTTGGTGAGTTCACACATTATTTTATATTTTCCTAGTGGACCTAGCGCGACTTGGTTTGCGTGGCGTCCTACTCTTACCCTATACCTACTTTACTCCTCCCTACCCTTTTTTTCTTCCTTATAAACTTTCCTTGAATCACTCTATTTTGGTTGAAAGTGCATTAAAATCCGTAGCGTAGTTTAAAAGATCTAAGCGTACATAGATATACGAGTATCGGGACAGACCGCGTGAAGCCAATTTGTATTATACTACGTATAGATAAATGCAAAGACTGCAATAAAAGATGTCTAGAAAGAATTACGATAGTTGTAGTGACCAAAAACAATTAAAGTTGTTCATTGATAAAAATTCATCATCACTCCCATGATCCTTTTATATCAGTAGGCGAAAAAAAAACTAGAGTCCGTATTATTTACATTATGTTATTAGGTACACTATTTATATTTTACAGGTATTTATATCAGTATTATACACTGGACCCAAAATTGTGAGCTCCATGTGGTATACTATCGGTTTGGCAAAGGAAATTGTAAGTTTTACTAAAACTCTTACTAGTCTATTAGTATAAAAAAAGTCTTGCCCACTCTCTAACTGTCACCAGGCTTAGTAGTAATTTTGAGTGCACCTTAAAGAGTCTACGAAATAGCTATTTTTATTATGAACCTCTTGATTGAGCTTTGCCATTTTGCTTTGAGTCTATTAGATACTATAAACCAGATACCATATTTTTTTATCCGTAACCACAGTATAAACAACCAAAATTATATATTACATTTTAAAAAACAGGACATATCAGTGGCTTTGTGGGAGTTACTTTATTGGATACCCTTTATGTGCCACATTGCCATCCACACTACTACAGTAGAACTGTCCTATTCTGAAATAGATGACCTGAAACTTGGACTTCACAACCAACTCGTGGTTGAAAAAGGTAAGCCTTTAATGAGCCATTTTCAAGAACAGCTTTTCAAACATTCATATTTTGACTATATGGGACTATTGTTGTAGTTGAATGGTCCCTGTATATAATATGTCTGATTGTCATCATTCATTGCCTCAGAAGAAATAAAACATGGAGAGGTTAAAAAGACTATTATCTTAGTCCAGACCCTAATCTCGCTACCTACCATATTTCATCAAAATCCGTTCATACGTTTAAGCGTGAAGAGGTAACAAACACCCACACAAACTTTCGCATTTATAATATTAATGGGATATATATTGTAACGATAAATTTATTTGAGCGATTGATGTATGGAAGTATTAATTTATTTCAGATGAGTCGGCTGTGCGTGAATTGCAACGAACCTTGCTCTATTTGGATGGTCGGAAATTGCGTCATAAAGCGTGGCGAATTTTGCCCTTAGATTTAAAACTACTTCTGTCTTTATTCAGTTTTTGTGTCACAAATCTTATCGTTATATTACAATTAACACACGTTTATTAAATTGATTTCGGTCTGAGTGACAGACGACATACGACACACGACACACGTACACACAAACACACACACACTCACACACATCGTCATACGTAAACAGGCCTGCATTTCTTTTCCTATTTTTGTTTCTGTATTTTTATTTTTACCTCATAAATACCCCTATCTAATGTAACTTATAAATGGAACGGTAGGAGCTAGGACTGCCGCTGCTGCAAGACTGCAAGATGGTTTGATATTAAAAAATTTAAACCGCAGTTTTGTTATTGGCTTTGCAACTTTGAATTGTACAATTATAACTAAATTTTATTGCTGTAAAACTGTATGTAAATAAATAAATAAATAGATTTTATCTACGCTCATAGCATAATGTTCCAATTTCATATTCGAAAATAGTCGTTTAAGGATACACTTTTTTCACGCCAGTCTATAAAATTTTAAAAAAATATTTTTGATACAGCATTTCCCATACAAATTTCATTACAGCTGTATTGTAAAATAACTTTTTAATCATTATGAAACACTTTTATTTTTTAAATTTTTGTCGGGCGCCGTAACACGGCGAAATGTAGGCTGAATATCTAGATGTCTTTAACAAATTCAAATTCAAAATTTAAATTTTCCTATTTATATGGCTGTGTAAGTAATTATTATCCCGCTAATCAGAATATTTTTTCTAATTGTTGTAATTTGTGAAATGTGAAAAGTGAATTTCCCGCCGCCTGATATCCTCTACGCGTAGATTCAACAGAACCGACTAGCAGCTTACTTCCAGTAAAGTTGAGAAAATTATAGGTACAATATTTTTACATAAAAATATGAGTGTAGATAAAGTAGTGTATGCAACTGCATACCATTAGGTATTAAAGCACTCGTATCAAACTATTATCATACTCGTGTCAAACTATTATCATACTACGCCTCGTATGATAAACAGACACTTATGTTTTAATACCCCCTTTTATATGACAGTTGCTACAGTAAACTACTATTAAATTGGTGGAAAGTTTGTATCTTGTTTATCTAAGTAGATTGCACCTATTCATGCCGTTAGTGTAGGCGGGTTGCGACAGTAATTCGATGGACAACATAAGAAGAATAGCCGAAAATTACGGATACGCTGCTTACGACAGGACATCAGTAGAAAATATAAGAAGAATAGCTGAAGGTTACGGGTACGCAGATTACGGCAGGACATCGAAAGACAACAAATCACGAAGATTAAACCAGCAGAGCTCTCTGAGGGACCAATTACAGCATTCAATATCCTTCCTTTATATATTACACATCAAGTATAGTATCTATCCTCCCTCATACTGGCTCAATGTATGAAATCTTGTCGGCTCTCGAACTCCTATCGCTCCCATCCTGACTGCGAAAGCCCTACATTCCTCTTCGCATCTACGTACGCACTGGTATCTCGGGCTGCTGGTAGCACAAATCAGTTAGAGGACGAGGTGAACAAAAACCATATATCCATATACTCTATTTTGGTATGTGGGGATTTTAATGTCAATCTTTTTGAAGAAAATATGCTTTCGCGTAGACTATTAAATTTATTTAAATCGTTTAACCTAAATCACATATTTTATGAGCCCACCAGAGTAACTTCTTGTTTAAATTCAGCGATTGGGCGACCAAAGGCATTCGAAAAAGTAGAGAAAATCTGTTTAATTTATATGCCGATAAGGCCTTACTAAAAAGTGATAGTTTTAATGATTATGTTAGAAAGTACTAAAATATATTTAAAATAGTTTGCTAAAAAGCCAAAGCTAAATTCATAAATAATAGAATTTTAAGTTCTGATAATAAAATAAAAACAATTTGGGCTATCATAAACAATGAAACTGGCAAAGTACGTAATGAAGTTCAAGAATATAAATTGAAAACATTTGCAGGTATTGTAAATTCTAATGAGGAAGTAGCTCAAGAATTCGAAGAATTCTTTAGCAATATTCCCATTAAAACCACTGCACACTTGAACTCCTCTTCCAGCAGAGCCTTGGCCTTGCTTAAAGCACACGTACCTGCATGTATGGAAAAGTTAAAATTTAGACACGTGACCCCTCTAATAATTGTAAAGACATTTGACAGTATAAAAGTAACATCAACAGAAGACATATGGGGAATGTCAGTAAATGCATGTAAAGCTAGTATATCTATCTTAGCACCACACCTTGCTGCTATTTATAATAAATGTATCGACGATGGGGGTTTCCCAGATCTTCTTAAGTATAGTAAGTTAGTTCCTTTATTTAAATCAGATGATAGTGGGGATACAAGTAACTACAGACCAGTTTCTGTTTTGCCAGTAATGAGTAAAATTTTCGAAAAATTAATAATGAATGATATGTTATGTCACTTCAATCTAAATAATATTTTCAATCATCAACAATTTGGCTTTACTAAGGAGCGCTCTACTGTCGATGCTGGTATCGCCTTAATCCAGAATATCTTGGAGGCATGGGAGGATTCGAAAGATTCTATAGGCGTGTTTTGTGATCTTTCCAAAGCCTTCGATTGCGTGGAACACGACACACTAATTTTGAAGTTGAAACACTACGGTGTTACTGACAAGGCATTAGATTTAATGAATTCTTACCTATCAAATAGAATGCAACGGGTCCAAATAAACAGAGTGAAGTCTGCAGGGTCGACTCTGGGAATTGGTGTGCCACAGGGTTCACTTTTGGGTCCATTTTTATTTCTGGTGTATGTCAATGACTTGCCATTTGTAACTCAAAGTCTGGCGAAAACAGTGTTATTTGCAGATGACACGTCCCTTATATTTAAAATTAGGAGAAATACTCAAAGTGTCAACGAAATTAATAACACCCTTCTTAAGGTTCAAGATTGGTTTACGATAAATAACCATGTACTGATTGCAAAAAAAACGAACTGTGTGCATTTTCAATTACCTAATGTAAACAATCCCGTTATCAATGTTAAAATTACAAATGAAAATTTAGATTTCCACACTAATACAGTTTTCTTGGGAATGACAATAGACAACCGTTTACAGTGGGGTCCTCACATAACAGCCTTGTCGAGTCGGCTTAGTTCTGCTGCTTACGCTGTAAAGAAGATTAGGCAATTGACGGACATAACAACAGTAAAACTGGTATATTTTGCGTATTTCCACAGCTAACTCTCGTATGGCATTTTGTTGTGGGGTCATGCGGTTGATTTAAATTCAGTGTTTGTTTTGCAAAAGAGAGCTGTACGGGCTATTTATGGTCTGAGGAGTCGAGATTCCTTAAGGCAATTATTTAAAGAAACTAACATTTTGACTGTACCCTGTCAATATATTTATGAAAATATTGTATATGTTAGAAAAAATACACAAATGTTAATACTAGAAATAAAAACAAATTAGTACACTTAAAAACTAGGCTAAGCAGAATTCTGAATTCATTTCTAGGGGCCAGTATTCAGTATTATAATGAAATACCTAACGACATAGTCGAGCTGCCTATAAATAAATTTAAGTCTGTTGTAAAGACCACTTTATGTAAAAAAGCATATTATAACGTAAATGACTATGTTGGAGATAGAAATGCTTGGAGTGACATTCGGTTAAATTAAAATTATATAATTGATATGTGGAAAATGTTTTGACATTTTAATATTCATTCTTGACATTTAATTAATTTATATAAATTATATTTAATACATTGTATCGTCGTCAGTCAGCCGCCGCAAGCGGATACTAGTGGTATCGCAGTACTCGGGAGTCTTGCGACTCTGAGGCGCACAGTGCGGGTATTGCGTCACATACCTAAGGGGGCACGTAGTCTGGCTGCCGGTAGAATGAGTGATCTCATTCATAAATGTGTAAAGGACAATGGGACGGAAGATTGGAGTGCTTTCCTCACATTTGCATATTCGGGATCAAAATCTCCGGAATCTACGGGCTCGGAAACCCTTACCACCAAAGTCAAGCAAAACATTCAGGACAGCTGTAATGGTTTCTCTCTAGATGAGTTCAGTGGTAACAAGTCGGTTTCTTCAGTGGAGAGGAGAGTGGAGTCCAAGGTGCATGAGGGTGATCTGAGGGGAGCGGTTCGGTTGCTGATGTCTTCTGATACAGTAGCACCCTCAGGCCCTGAAACTCTTGCCTCCCTTCACGCAAAACATCCAGCACCTACCCGTCCTCTCGCATTTCCACCGCCCCCTGACCTCGGCAAGGTCTCGGCATGTAAAGTTAAGGCTGAGGATGTTTTGCAAGCTCTTAACACATTTCATAATGGATCTGCGGCGGGATTGGATGGTATTCAGCCAGTTCACTTGAAAGAGTTGTCTTCTTCTTCAGCCGGTGACAATGGGCGTAGGCTGGTGGAGGGCTTAACAAAATTGAGCAACTTTTTGTTAAGCGGTCAACTAAATCCCGAAGTTTGTCCTTTTCTTTATGGGGCAACGTTATGCGCTTTATCTAAAAAAGATGGGGGTCTTATGCCCATAGCGATAGGGAATACTATCCGTCGTTTGGTAGCGAAGCTTGGATGCTGCGCAGTCAAGGAAGAGATGGCGAATTACCTTCGTCCTCGCCAATTAGGTTTTGGTACTCCATTGGGCTGTGAGGCGGCAATCCACGCGGTGCGCACTGTAGTGATGGATCCGGAGAAGGCGAATTACGTCATAGTCAAGTTGGACATTAAAAACGCATTTAGCAGTGTTGAGAGGGACGTTCTTTTGAGCGAGGCCAGGGATAAGCTGCCTTCTTTATATCCGTTTCTTCACCAACTTTATCACTCCCCTTCCAATTTATTCTATGACGGTTCTCTTATCCTTTCCCAAGTTGGTGCACAGAAGGGGGATCCACTTGGCCCTTTAGCCTTCAGTCTTGCCATACATAAGGCTATATCGGACCTTAAGTCTCCTTTAAATATATGGTACCTAGACGATGGTACCATTGGAGAGACAGCTGACGTAGTAAAGGAAGACCTGCAGATTTTACTACCACACTTTCGAGGGTGGGGCTAGAGGTTAATACCGGAAAGTGTGAATTTTTCCCCTGCAGTATTGAGTCTCGTGCTTTCTTTCCTCTTTTTTCCTCCTTGCTTCCTGGCCTCAGGGAATTATCTTCATCTTCGTTCCAACTTCTAGGGTCACCTATTTTCCCTGAGGCCATTCCAGAAACCTTTGACTCTAGAAGGCTTCTCCTTGTCGCTCGGGATCGTCTTGAAAAGCTTTCGGCGCATGTTGCACTACTTTTGCTGCGGATGTGCTTTGCCGTCCCTAAATTAAATTATTTTCTGCGTACGTGTCCAACTTGGCTGTTTCCGGATAGGATCGCAACTTTTGATGAGGTACTTCGGGACTCTGTGGAGAGTATTTTAAACGTCTCCCTAAGTGAAGACCAGTGGAGCCAAGCATCTTTGCCTATCCGATGTGGGGGGTTAGGAATTCGGCGTGTTCGGGATGTGAGCCTGCCGGCCTTTCTGGCGTCGTCGCATGGGGTTGTGAGTCTTGTCACTAACATTCTATCAGTAGATGGTGGCAGGATAAACATTCCCCATGTCGGTGATGCACTGACGGCTTGGGGGGCTCTCAACCCGACTACGCCTATAACGGAGTGTCCGGAAAGCCAGCGGTCTTGGGACAATATTGGGGCGAAGAGGGTGCTGGAGCAGCTAGAGGGTGTGGCTGTGGGAGTAGACCTCGCGAGGCTTAAGGCAGTGTCGCAACCAGAGTCGGGTGAGTGGTTGCACGCTTTGCCATCGCCACATCTGGGTACGCTCATGGATAGCGAGTCCTTGCGGGTGGCTGTGGCTCTTCGCTTGGGCTGCGATGTATGCGAACCTCATCAATGTATCTGCGGTTCCCGGGTTGAGGCCAATGGTCACCACGCTTTGAGTTGCTGTCGATGCGCGGGAAGATTTCCACGTCACCACGCCCTCAATGATGTTGTCCGGAGAGCGCTGGTTTCGGCGAACATTCCTTGCGCCTTGGAGCCTCCCGGACTGAGTAGGTCAGACGGCAAGAGACCTGACGGTGTGACTCTGGTGCCGTGGCAGAAGGGCAAATGTCTTTTATGGGACGCCACATGTGTCAGCACCTTTTCGGCTTCGCATCTCGTTCGCACCGTTAGAGCGGCTGGGGCAGCGGCGGAGTCTGCGGCCCTTAGGAAAAGGAACAAATACTCCGCCCTGCAAAACAATTATTTGTTTGTCCCTCTCGCAGCAGAAACGACCGGGTGTTGGTGTGACGAAGCGAGGGTGTTTTTTAAAGACGTTGGCCGTCGATTGAGAGAGAGGGGTGGTGACCCCCACTCTGGGTCATTCCTGTTGCAGAGGCTGTCCATCGCCATTCAGCGTGGCAACGCTGCTAGTGTTATGGGCACCTTTGCACCGGGAATGGCAAAGAGTGGGTTAAACATCTAGTTTAAGGTATATGACGAAGTTATACGGATCTATATAGTTTTAAGTTTTCATTTTGACTATGTAAAATATGTTATTACATTAAAATTGACAATAAATAATATATTAAATAAAAAAAAAAAATACATTGTATGTTAGACGTATATCAATTTGACATTATCTATTAATTTTGATTTATTGTTTATGTGATTACTGTTAAGTATGGACATTGTATTATGGACGTTCAATAAGTGTATTTTTGATACCTATGTTGAATAAAATTAATTGATTGATTTATTTATTGACGACATTCAGCTTCAAACCATCTATTTCTAGCACTTCCTTTCACATGTTTTCCATGGTCGCAATCCTATCTAAGCTTGCTTACCCATGTCATCAGCGTATACTAACAGTTTCGAAATCGTGTCTGGAATTTCATCTGAGAAAGCATTAAGGACTCAGGTCAGAATCCTAGTGAACACCTACAGTTTACAGCATTAGTATGGTACACAACATGGTATTGCAACAGTTTCAGTGTCACACATACAACACGATGGTATATGTCCTAAATAATTCTAATGTGCGCCGCGGGCACAGATTTTGATTGATAAGATTACCTCTCAAGGGATACTGTTAAAGGCCATCTGTAGTCCAAGGAACATGCAAGGGTTGATTCCTACTGAATATATCTCTTGGTGGACCCTGAAAGCAAATAATGGAGCAGCCTGTTGGAGCGAGTACAGAGAAGAGCTACAAAAATGGTAGTAGGGATTGGAAGTAAAAGCTACGAGGAACGCTTACAGGAACTTGGACTATCAACACTGGAAAGACGTAGACAACGTGGTGATCTGATAGAAACATATAAGATACTATATGGACATTATGATGTGAAGGGACTAGAAACCATCTACAACTTTAATTATAACAAAAACCTCAGAGGCCATACACTGAAATTATCAAGATCACAGGGAACCAGTAACCCCAGACACAACTTTTTGCCAAATAGGGTTGTCAGTGCATGGAATGAATTGCCGGAATCAGTGATCAGTGCTCCATCAGTGAACTGTTTTAAAAATAGACTGGATAGACATTGCAAGAACTAAATATTGTGATATACACGCATCAGCTTACAGCTGCTAGTGTATAATAAATAATCATAATAATAATGGATCGCTGGCCTGTATTGGCTGTATTGGCAATCCGACAAAGAGCATTCTTGGCGAAATCTCCGATAAACTGTATAGCTTTAGCAGAACTCTATATCTCATCAGGAGTAATTAGGCTTATAATGCCAGGAAAAAGCTCTAACCAGAACTATTCGCCTTGTAGACAGTTTTTGAAATGACAAAAGCGATGGTATTTAATAGAGTTTGCACTTGTAAGCCACATCTCGTCTCCACGATGTTGCCAGCTAATATGCATGCCTCTATCCCAATTTGAGGTTGGTCTCCCGTTCCTTCCAGTTTATGTATCGACTTCTGATAATTTCACCACAGGTCATTGGAGGTTACGCACTTTGCGCTCTAATCGAGGCATTCGGCTGCCACATTTTAAAGCTCGCCGCTTAATAGACGGCTCGTGCAGTCGACTGTGGTTTCTTATGTAAGTGATGAGGTGATCGAGTCTTTAGTAAAGGAAGATGTTGATCACGGCCACACTGGCGGCCAATGACAGCATTTTTTTCGTTCACTATTTGCATGGCAGTAGCCAACGCCTCCGGGAACCCATGAAGCTCTTAAAGCCCTCGTGGCTGGCCGCATGGGGTCCGCAACAATCATGATTTCTGCGGAGATTGGTATAGGTAGGTGCAGGTATAGGTAGCTAAGTTCAAAGCTATCCCAGAAGGCAGTCTTCTCGGTTTTGGTGCCGATTTAAGGAACGGTCGTAGGAATTTCTATCACCGTCGTTTCAACATAATTCCGACCTATAGTATGTATCAGTTCAGTTAAATGTATCAGTTAAATGAATTATTTATCAAATATCTAAGTTGTGATGAAATTGTACATTAC
The DNA here is from genome assembly GCA_905147135.1 of Blastobasis lacticolella. Lineage (NCBI taxonomy): Eukaryota > Metazoa > Arthropoda > Insecta > Lepidoptera > Blastobasidae > Blastobasis > Blastobasis lacticolella. Next base: position 11,251,701 of record LR990048.1, read on the forward strand.
CAACACCGTGCAAAGGAAACAAAAGACATTACCTTACGACCCAAACATTACGAACAGAAGAAGGAAAGATATAGTAGCGTACCTTCCAAAAACAAACACCACATTGCAAACGACTATATCACAAACGCTCAGATCATTTGGTCTAAGGTTTTACATTTTCAATAAATATTTGAACATTTATACCAAACTATACTATGAGTTCAAGAAAACAATAAAGACTTGGTTAGAAGGTGTTAGATGTGTAAGTTAAAGGTATCTGCGAATAACTCAGCGCGGGTTCTCGTAATAAATTAAGCGACAGTGCAATACTGACTACCGGCTGTTTCATAAGTGTTGAGCCCCTACATCTCATATTAAACAAAAGGCAAAAATGGACTTAATGACAGAATTATTTGATCACTATCTCTACCACCAGTGCCGAAATCTTGTACAGACAAAAATAAACAATCACACACATACATACATACGCACGCACGCACGCACGCACGCAAGCACGCCTTTATTTCACAAGAATGAAAAGCATAAAGAATTTTGTTTTCTATTTATTTAACTTCATCATATTTTCAATGTGCTAAAGCGTGCTGAAAATGCTGTGTCTACCACGACAGAACCAAGGATAACATGACGCATATTTAAAAACGTCAATATATAAATAGCGTGGGGCAGGCCACATGGCACTCAGAACCCATGACCGGATGACGCGTAGTGCGATGAACAAGTTCTGCAGTGAGGAGTTGAGGACTAAGTAGGACAAACGATTGCTTTGCCCACAAGACGGACGATGTTCTTGTGAAGATCGGAGGTAGTCACTCAATAGATACAGGAGGCAAAAAGTTCAAATATGTATGTGACAGGGTGGATTTTATTATTATTATTTTAAAATCTTTATATTTCTCAGTACTTTATTGTGGCATCTTATTAAAGCACGCGGGCCCAAGCCAAGTGTGTTTCATAATGATCATTACTTTAGTCTAACATCTCTCTTCTGTAGGCCTACTGGAAGAAATTTCTTTTTAGAAATAAGCAGCGCCTGTTGTGTCTTTTGTTCTTTTATTTTTCTCTGTATATCATTATTGTGTACAATAAACAGTTAAATAAATAAATAAATAAATCATTCGTTTGGGCCTGTAAATGTAATTGGTTCGGGACAATACCTGTAGTAGACAAAACAATTAGGACTATAATGACGCTTTTTAATTTCCATATTCTGGTTATTTCATCTCTGACATCTGTGTATTTGGTTAGTTTTTCAGATACAGTACTTTGTATGTTATGGGTGTTTGGTATTGCAATATCAATAAGAGCTTTTTTGTTTGTCTTGTCCACTAAAGTGATGTCCGGTCTATTGAAGTGTATTGTCTTGTCTGTTAAGATGGCTGTATCATAATACATTTTATAAGTTTGCTTTTCTATTACCTTTACATTTTTTATGATTGCGTGTTTCAATCACTTCTTCCTGGAAAGCCACCATGAAGCATTCGGTCTCTGGAAAGAGTTCACCGCGATTCAGTTATGCGTTCGACGCTATTTTGTCGACATTAGATTGGCTGAAATCTTGATAGTGTCTACCATGCAGAGATTTAGCGCTTCATGCAGCCATCTTGGTCTTGTGACCGGTAAGTTCTTCGGTGCGCTGTGTGGATTGATCTATTAAATTCAGGGGAGTAGAGTGAGAATCATTTTGTATGCTTATTACAAATGTGTTCCGGGAGTTTAATTCAGTTTTTAATATTGTGTTAAGTCTATGTTTAAAATGTACTTTTAACTTATTTTTTGTTTCTTTGTAATGAATTTGTTGTGACTGTACACATCCTAAATATTTATAACCTGAGTCTTCATCCAGGGAATCAATTTTTTCCCCATCTTCTAATGTGTATGTATGTTTATAAATCTTCCCCCGATTTCATGGAACTGGTTTTAAACTTGTCAATTCCAAACTCCATTTTTATATCCTGAAGAAGTCTTCCGTTAGTTTAGCCAGTTGATTAGGCTCACTTTCTTTATCCGCAAATAGTTTAATGTCGTCCATGTAAAGTAGATGGTTAAGCTGTATTTTGTCTATGTGTCTGTCGTTTGAATTCGATTTGTATTTTAATAGGTATCCTATGCCTGTGTTATTCAGCAAATTAGAAAGAGTATTAGAGGATTAAGCGCTAAGCAAAACCATAGAGGGCTTAGTGCGTCTCCTTGACAATGCCCCGTTGTACTTTTATTTGATCTGTTTCTATTGTTCCGACGTGTGTATTGAGCCTTAGTCGTATTGTCCAATTCTGCGTTGTAGTGTGGAGAAATTGTATAATGGTTGGATGTATTTTGTATACTTCTAAGACTTTTACTAAACAGGAGTGAGGTACCGAGGCTTTTTGGAAATCAATATACATTATGTGTCGGTCAGATTTTGTTTTAAGAACTTGATGAAGTATTACTGAGCATATAATTAATTGCTCTATAGTGCCTTGACTCCACTTTCTCCAGCCTTCCTTTTATTATTATTATGAGTTAATAGATGAGAAGCCAAAGGCTGATGTGCCTATTATCTGGGCTGGTGTGTTTAATTATTGTTCTCGATCAGCCGTTACACTACACATCACTGCACAGAGTTTTTGAGTTAACTTTTAATCACATATCGATGATTTTTTAAAACTATTGGTTAATGGCGCGTCTACTATCTCTTGGGGCAGCTTAGTTCATGTATTCATTACTCAATTGTTGAGTGTCAAATGCTCGTTCAAAGTAAAAAAAAACATCAATTGGTCCCCATTATCAAACTCGTATATACAAGATAACCAACAAAAGACAAACAAGTGACTGGATCGTTTCTCAACACATCCGCGCTGTCTCTCAGATATCACATGCTCCTGGTCCAAAAACCTCTTTAACTCCATACATACAGTGCGTTCCTTAGATTTGCATGGGATGCTGGTCAGACTAATAGGCCTATAATTTCCTGCATCCAGTTTATCGCCCTTTTTACAAACTGGTATAGGCTTTTATCCTCTGGTAGAGGATTGGGAGCACTTCTTCTCGAAGGAGGTAGTCATTATATTGGCAAAAATTGGGGCCAGATTTACTATTTAGTTGAAGGTAGATAAAAAAAGGCGACAGTAGTGACTCTGTCAAGCCTGAGTAGTCTGCCTGGATAGTACCACCTTTTTATCTATTTCTCCCGACATGTAAGTATTCGGGTTTGATGCGGTGATTTTTTGGTATATTTTCTAATCTGGTATAGGTTTTTGATTATCTGATATTTTTCAACTACTATTTTATTTTTACCTCTATATTTAGACTACTAACCGTGGTAATAAACCCGATAACATGTGTGAAAATGTAATGAATAACCACGAAAGTCTTAAAACCTAAATAATATTTTCCTATAACTTAAGAAGAAAGAAGGGAAGGTAGGAATGGAAACAAGTAACATACATCAAAGCCATTCTTATTTCAACTCTACTTTCAACATTATGCATCTAGATTTATGCTTGTAGTGTGAAATGTGCTTCAATAGAAAAAAGATAAAACAGTTGTGTGTACTAACAATATTAATGACCGTAAGAGCGGTGCTGTATTTTCTTCAGTAGTTTCCTTGCCAGTATGACAGTTACTTGTTTAGGTATTTTCTGTTGAAAATATTATAAGTTTATTTTAATATACATGAGTCAATTGCAAAGACACGATGAGATAGGAAATATAAATGTTGAATATAGATACAAGAAGTTCTAAATTTAGAGGCATTATTCGCCATGCCTTATGACGAAGACTCCGACCGTCCAAGTAAGCAAGTGTACGCTGCAATTTACATGCCACTGTATCATCTAGAAGAAGAGAAAAACAACAAAACGATTAAGCAGATATATAAATTATTTGAAATAAGAATGTAAATAACTTCAACTGCCTACATTGTAATACCGCTCTAATTTAAAGTAAAATTATAAGTGATGTGCAAAAATTAATTGTAATAAATACAGTGGAGTAAATGTTAATCTTTTCTTTTATTTATTCGGACCTAGTGAGATGGACAGTACTAGTGAGGAGGTTCTTTTTACTGTGTGAAATATACATAATCAACTTACAGTGATTCTTACCTTTCGCATTTGCCAATTGGGTGTTAAGTGAAACTTTGAGTGCGTCCATTTCAGAGTAAGTAAGTTCCACTAAAATCGTGTGGAGAACTATGTGGGAAATAGTAGGTATCCAGTAAATTGCCTCATATAGGAGAAACAAAGCTGTCCCCTGAAGAAAAATAAATTTAAGTTTATAAGGATAATAATTATTGTTTCAAGGTATTTGCTAGGTATTATTAACATTAAAAGCAATTTCAGTGCTATTTATAATTAACTCAATATTGAACAGTCCAAAAATTATCACGAATAATATAAAATTCATATTGGTACTTTAATGTGGTAGAACACATCGGCTAGTTACGGCTTCGTATTTACTCACACGTATGTGTTATATTATATGGTATTATAGTCTATTTTTATTTAAAAGTATAACTATCGTAATTAATAATTAATAATATTGCCAAATAAAATTATAATAATTTCTGAAAAAATGTACGAGATTCCGGAACGATGTTTCATCTTTATACTAATTACCTAAAAGTTAGGTATCTAAATATTTGATGTATCTTATAATTATTAAAAATGGTTTTAAGAACTACTTCGATGATTTTGGTTATTATCTTTGCACAATATTTCATATTTAATAAGAATTATTATAAATTGCTGTCATTGGTTGAAATGTAATGGCTACTGATTTCCGTTTAAATGTTGGTTATATAAACCCAGTCGAGAGACAGGAAGGGGCTATTTGCTCCAGATCCGGCACAGAGTTAGCAACTTGCATTGTATTATTGTTGCTTTATATTTTGTGTTAGTTTAATTTATTTATATACGCACCCCCCGCACGCCACGCAGTAGTGGCATTCCACTGTCCCATTTATAAGGGATTAATATGTATTTTGCCATATTTTATTATGTTCATAATATATTGTTATATTTCCCATGTAACTTTGTTTGCTATGATTGCCTATCCTATAATATAATAACTCATCTAATTTGATCTAATCTGTGTGTTTAAATATGCTTTTAAATACATAAATAGCTATTTATATTTAACTAATGTCCCCTATTTTTATTTCATTAAGCTTTCCACTCTCAGTTTTCGATAAAATACTAGGCCACCATAATTAATATCTTCTAAATACTTTAATTCACACCCGAGATCTGTACACTCTATACACCCTTTCTAACACATGCGTTAGAAACGAAGCTCTATACGAAGCCGAACAACATCGCCGCTGTGCATTCTTTACCTATGGCATTCGTACTTACTGTTTCTTTTGTCCATTTAATCATATACCACGCTGAACTCATAATTTTGGGGCCAGAAAATAATATTACAACGACTGTCTGTGAAATAAGTAAAATAACAGTCTCAGAACAATTCGTGAACAATTATTATCTTTTCTAAACAAGTATTACAAACTCACCAAGTTGTCATATAATGGTTTTATTTTGTCGAAAATATCTGTTATTAAAATGTATCGATGGAGTAAGTTTTCTGATGATTCATTTTGTACGATCTTTAATTCTTTAACGTTTAAATAAATATAATAAAAAATTACATTGGTTATTAGGGGCACTGTATCTACGGCTGAATATACGACAGCGTAAAAATAGTAACGCGCCAATAGCGAATCACATTCATTTTCGTCTCTAGTAGTTGAATTTGAATTAATGCAGTCATAAATGGTTACGAATATCTTGAAAGCCCATTGCACAAAAGTATAAATAGCGAAATTAATCATCGTTGAGCGGCTAATATGTGAAACCAAATCATTTGTTTGATACAAATCTAAAAAATAGTCGCATATTGTATATTTGGCGAACGATAAAATGAGAAAGTTTATCACGTACTCCGATAGTGTTAAGCAAAGCCATATAAAGGCACCGTTGGCAGGAAATGTTGGCAGCAGTATCAAGACAGTAATGATGACTGAGCATATATATAATAATTGCAACAAAGAGCGATACTTCTCTCCCAGTTCCTTGAAAAATCCGTAATCTAAGCCGGTAATAAAACTCACTGCTATGAAATATATAATTATTGATTTAGGGATATCTTTCTTGCTTTTAACAACGACAAGACCTGTTACTTTATTGATCATGTTTACTTTATATTTCCTATCGTACCAACTAACACGTATCGTGGGATCTAGCACAAAGGAACAACCCAAGAAAATATTGTATCGTTATTGGAGGCATGCATTAACAAATGAACAGGGTGATATAATTATCATGTTGATTGATATTGAATTGATAGTTACATATCAATTTATATATCTACAATAAAGGAAATATAGGTGAACCCTAATTTCATTACCATATTAATGCATTGCCACTTAAATTACATAGGTATTACAAATTTCAGCTCAATTGAACATCGGGAAGTGGGTCAAATTAAGCTTGCAAGATTTGCCCCGACATACATAGTCAAATACACACATTGTAAATTAAAAAAAGCTTGTAACAAGACAAACAGCTTCTTGGATGTCCTTTCAGACTGTTTAAGGTTGGCTGGAAGAAATCCCATTGTGGGATAAGCCCGCCTTTGCTTTGTAAAATTATTTTTGTAACTCCTGTATTTATTAAGCAATAAATAGTTTACATACATACATACAGTTTTGAAATTCAGTGGTAGGTATTTAAGTTTTTTAGAAATTTACCGATTTCTCGGTCAGCAGGTAAAAATTAGGGGGCCTTACTTTGACATTATTCCGATTTTAATGAATTTTTGGGCAATCAGGTGAATGGGGAGATGAAATTTCCTTCGTCGACTTTGGCAAGAGGCCTAAAGTTACGACTCCCCTTATCTTAGTATTCGTCAGCGCTGGCCATGTCTCGCAGCCATAGAGCATCACAGGTCTAATTATACTCCTGTATATAAGCCCTTTGAGCTTGACAGGGGTTTTAGGGTCACAGATGACTGCCGTGAGTTCCCGCCATTTGGCCCCAAGCTGCAGAGATTCGGGACTTGACATTGGGGCCGATATCGCCAGACTCATGCATCGAAGATACTTGGATATTTGGATTTATCTGTTCTATTGACAGTTTCCTTACCTATACGGATGGTGTCGGTATCTGCGCTGCAGCTGGCCATATACTCTGTTTTGGCGACGTTTAGTTCCAAACCACCGTTTTCTAGCACATCCTTCCACGTGTTTACCCTGGTCTCAAGACCCTGCCTAAGCTTGCTCACCAGCACGATGTCGTCATCGTATTTCATAAGCCAGGGAGGCATGTCCTGGATTTCTGATGAGAGGGCATTGAGCACAATGCAAAATAAGTAAGGGCTCAGCACAGAACCCTGGCGGTGGAACCTACAGTAATCGGGAAGGGACATAATTAGTATGGCCTGCGATGGTTTTGACGACAGCTCCAGTATTGGCATACATGTCCTGTATAAAACAAATGTACCTACGCCTCGGGCACAGACTTTGCTCTCAGAGCCTACCAAATTATCTCCCGAGAGACACTGTCGAAAGCCCTCTGCAGGTCGAGAAATACGTAATGGAACGGTTGATTCCTACTGCAATGGGACTCCTGGAGGACCCTGAGAGCAAAGACTGGATCCATGATGCTGCAGCCCGGCCTGAAGCTGTATTGGCATTCCGACAAGGAGCATCCTCCTGACGAATTCTCTGGTCAGTAATCCGTTCGAATAACACGGATATCTTAATTTCGGGCCAATTTAATTTGCCAGCTGTCAAACTTAAAACTGTAATAACCCTGAAACTATTTGGTCCTAAAACACTAGTTCCTAAAGAGAATTTATACTTCTCGTAGCGATCTACATTGTGGATGCCAGCTGTCAAGCTAAACACTGAAATATCTTTGAAACGATCGCTCACGAAAATTGTAGAAATTGTATGGTCTCTGTGTAATTATTTTTAAGCCACTATTTTTTTAGTCCAAAATGAATGTTATCCTTTTTGTACGTTTCCCGTCGTTGCCTTTGAGTCGGCAGACTCGCGCGTGAAAGCGTCGAAAAAGCTCTCGTGCAAACGTTGCCTAACTCACAATCTCTCGTAAATTTCACGTGCGAGCCTTTATACACATAAATTTTGCGTTAACAATCGATATCCACAAATGGCATAGATATTGCAAAACAAAATTATTTATTCGAATGGAAAATAGATGAACAGCCGAGCACGCGAAGGGAAATTAGGTATTTACATTCGTAGTTCGCCAACGAGACATACGACACACTACCGGCCTCGCTGACTATCGCAGCGCAACAGATGCTGGGCCTTATTGCAATAATAATGGGCGTAAGTTGCTTTGTTATTGATATACACCACTATATAACGCGTGAGGGAAATTATGTATTAACGACGGACGAACATATTAAATTTATTATAAATAATAATTACTATTAGTTTTATAATTACCTGATTTTTGCCATAACTAACTTATTTAACTGACTTTTAATAAATGTATGTCCTAATATTTTAACTCCATTTGTCTTATAGATAATTGGCCTGAAAGCGTCAATTCTGAGTGCTGGACAGCGAAGGGAAATTAGGAGAATGAGTTTTAGAAAAATATTTCTTATGGACATAGTTATACTATAAGACTACAAATCATTTGCCTGTTAAATCAACTTTCGTACTATTGCCAAAAAAACTATTTAGTTCGAGACATTAACGAATACAAAGATATTTATCACGACGGTAAAAAATTATATCAACTGAGAATGACCGGGCTACAACCCGAGTGTGTTTTGAGCGCCGAAGCAGTTGAATTTTCCCTTGCCATTGAATTGTATATATTTCCTATACATTTCCTAGAAAATGTATACCTATAATTCCTAGGTTTCACACATTTCTGGTATTATACATAATAAACATAGTTTGAACACATTCGTTCTGTGAGCGATTGTGTGCGTGCTTGTCACTGCAAAGGCCTTTGACTTGGTGTGTATCTTGGGTCAAGGTATGTGTAAATGAGTGGCCACTTGAAGGTCACATTTGGTAAGATACTTAACAAACCTTGCTCGATGATAAGCTTATGATGAAGTGAAAATTTTAAAGAATCCAATTCAGAATATGTCAATTCTACTATGACGCAATGAGTGATCGTGTGTATGCTGAAATGTATCCAGTAGACCAATTCTGAAATAAGGTAGTCTGATACATTCTGAAAAAAAAATGTATTATTTATACAAACAATTTATAATTAATAGATCGTTGATTTATGCCTGGACTACACTAGAGCGAAGACGAGACGAGCGGAGAGAATCATTTGTCTGCTCTTATCCCATTCATTTGGGGTCGGCACAGTATGTTTTCTTTCGACCCCAAATTAAAACACATTTTGCAACTGACCAAAACCTCTTTACTTAGCTTACATAAATCTATATTTTACATTTCTTTCAACCTCTAAAAGCTATGGATAAACTAATAAACTTTTTATTTTTAAGTTAATATTAGTTAGCTGCATGACATCACTATCACAATCATAGAGATTTAAAAAAAAAGCCTAAATTGTGGGAGCGCCATCTATTGATGCTTTTTAAAACTAAATGAGTTAAGGCAGTTTCATCTGCAACATGTACAAGTATTACAAAAAAAAATTCTATTTCCCGCGACTTCGTCTGCGTGGAACTAGTTTTTATGATATTTTAGCTTTTGCTTGCGTTACTATTTTAAATTACCTACCTCCATATTGTATGAATGCAAGTACTATGGGAGGACAAGCTGTATCTCTGGTTCTACTTACCCGAATTAGATTTCAAGCTACCAAACGATCAAACTCCGTTCAGCTGTTTTTGCATGAAGAGCAAACAGACAGACAATCAATCCAAAATAATGTTTATTTTGGATTGATTGTCTGTCTGTTTTACGTCCCAGAGTCCTGTCGCGAAATTTTTTTCTGAAATATCTTTAATGTACTGACATGACGATAGTATAGATCGAAGACATACGCTTTCCTTAAATATTTTTATTGTTAACCATATAGATGTCATAATTTTTGGTACAGTAAACAATATGGTTACAGCAACCTGTTGACGAAAATAAATATTTTAAAAGTTATAACATTATTATGTATTGATGTGGGTAGTTGCACACCTTAGTGATATTGTGATGTGACAGTACCTTCCACATACAGTTAAGTCTTTTAGTTGGATCAAGTGAACCAACATATTTAATATTGTGGCGAAGAGAATAGATTGAAGATTGGAAGAAACGTTTAGTGTTGTCAGTGAAATGGCTGAGAAATAATTTGAGACTAACATGGAACGAGGCAGTTGGAAAAATTAGATTGAACAATACGATTTTTGCTTGTTAGCTATTTTAGACCAGCTTATCAGCTGTGACGGTTTAAAGAAAGCTAATTTTATTTTGTTTTGTGGTCATACTTTGTATGACTTAATATTGTCATTACTTTATCTATTGAATGAACGTTTTTAATTAGCATTTGGGGTCAAAGCGTGCTTGGGCATATTCCAAAGGTTGATGTCAAATTAGCTAGCGGGATTTCCTGGAACAGCAGTTTTGTAGATCGATGCGGTTGTCTGTGGTAGTTCTCTATAAGAGCATGAGGTTAGGGGCAGTATTACAGCGAATTTGAACAGCTGGCTTAGAGTAAACAAAGATAAATGTCAATTTGAGCCAGAAAAGTTCAGTACAGTACAGTTTTGATTACATTCATGTGAAGAAAATGTTAAATATATTTTATACGCCACTACCGGAAGAGGAAAATTAAATTTTTTTTTTGTATTTACTGAATTTTTATGAAAAAAATTTACCCAAAAAAGCTGCAGTAGCCGAGCCGTTACACAAATTGCTGGTAAACGGGACAAAATTGACAACAGGCATTCGATATGTTCAAAAAGATGGTTGACTCCTGAGGATACGTAAGTGCACTATGACCTATTATCAGTTGTATATTGTTGAGGAGTAGAGTCGTGCTTCCACATAAAGTTCATGAGCGTGTTCTAAAGAGTAACATATCAATTATAATGGAATTGTTGTAACCAAAGCGATTGCGAAAAGTTATTTTTGGTGGCCAAGGATGTACAAAGAAGATGAAGAAAAAGATGTAGATAAAAAACGTATGTGGTTTAGGTAAGTATAATACCACCAAAAGCCTGGTCACGTGTTCATATAGCTTTTGGCGGCCCATTCCAAGGAAACGTATTCCTGATTTTAGTGAATACTTATTTGAAATGCCCGGAAGTAAAGATAGTAAGAGATCAGAGTAGTAGTAAAGTGATACGCAAATTGGAAGAATATTTTGTAGAACAAGGTATTCCCGATACAATAGTGAGTGATAACGGTGTAGTATTTAGGTACTTCAGAAAGAAGACGAATAAAAAAACGTACTGGCTAAAATGGGAATCAGGTTAATATTGATTGCTTCATGTCATCCTGCTTCAAATGAGCAGACTGAATGGACCGTGCAGACGGTTAAACAAAAATCAGGAAAGTGTCATATCTAGCTTGGCCTGGTAGAATGAATCGGATGTTGTACGGTTGGTGTACAACACCCGCAGAATTGCTCCATAATCGCAAATTTAAAACCAGGTTTGACAGATTTCACCCCTTTTCAGAGCACAGAAAGAAGACTGAAGATATTGAGAATAATGTAAAGAAAAAAGTACGATTATTTAAAATTGGGGAAGCAATCGCGTTTAGGAAATATAGGGGAGAGACAAGATGGTTAAATGTGACTTTGACATAAAGAGTTGGAATAAGTAAGTTTTGCAGGTGTGTTGTTGCCATGAGTGCAAAGCAATTTAATAATTAATAAACTGATAGACGTTGAATCTAATAAGAACAGATAATCATTTCTGATCAAATATAAAGTTTCCATCTTTATTATCTCTTATCTCTTAATTTTGGTTAGACATCAACATTCAGTCGCTAACAAAAAATTTAAAATAAAGTGACTTACCAAGTTACCATATAGCGGTTTTATTTCATCAAAAATGTCGGCCAATGCAATGTAACGTTACAAAAATTCTGCACTTGATCTGTTTTGAATATTTTTAACACTGTGACGTTCTTAAAAATTAGGTAATAGATACTGGCGATTATTAAGGGCACCGTATCTAAACCGCTATACGAAAACCCATATAGTACCGTACCAGTAACGCGTAACATAAGCATTTATTCATATCGATGGCAAAATAATAGCAGTTGTAAATAGAAAGAAATGCCTTAATGACCCATTGGACAAAAGTGTAAATTAAAAAGAGAACAGTGCCGAATCCGCTTATTTTTGAAATTAAATTCATGTCAAAGTAACACAAATCTATAACAAAGTCACGTATGGTATATTTTGTGAATATAAAAATAAAGAAATAGGTTATAAATTGTAATAAAGATATGCTGTTTAAAACAAAGGATTGTAGAAAGTGGCACTTTGGAAACATATAATACCCGAAGGAAAACACGATATTTTGCGTCTGATCTTTTGATAAATCCATAATCAAACCCGGTAATAAAACTCGCTCCAATGAAAAAGACAACAACTGATTTAGGAATATTTATCTTTGTATCTGTTGTATCTTTTTACTAATAGTATTGTCAATAGACCTAAAATAATTTTGAAAAGTCATTATAAGTTTTATTTTTTGAAGTACCACGTTCACTGCATTGGTGAACTACTAAGTACTCCCAATACTCCAAATATGTCAAGAGAAAATCGTCTATTTTCAACAATTGTGGCATACATTAATTTAATGAATTTATGAATAATGTAGTAAATTTTGTGTTCCTACATCATGACCACAGACAAAATAAATATTGTATGACAGTGAATTATGGTGTCCACGATAGGATATAGTTTAATATAAAAGTGAGAGAGAATCTATCCGTAACTAAATATCCTTGGGTCCGGCAGAGGGCGCTGCGAGGTAAACATTGTCGCCCTACGTAAAATTTTACTGTAATAAGAAAAAGTGTTTAATTCATATTAAAGTAGTCATTCGCTTAAATATCGTCTACTTACAAGTGTTTGTGACAAAATCAGTGCTAAATATAAGACAATAAACTAAAATATTTTATTGATTAACAAAAGTGACTAAGAATAAAAAATGGTTAAATAAATCTATCAAACTAAAATGTATTAATAAATTGAACTCACGTTTTCTCAATCAATTCATCAATTTATTACAGATAAAAACAACAACAACACTGTTCTAAATATTTAACACATGGATTGGGTCCATATTCTGGGTCCTACCTCGTGCGGCGGATTTCTTTGGCAATACAGCGCGGCAATGCAGCTTCAATAATGGGCACTTTTGAGCGTGGCACTACTTGGGGAGGACTATTCGAATAGTTTTCAACTTTATTTGACGATGTTTTATCACAGCAGATTATAATTATATTGCTCGTTTCTTTTACCTCCATTTCCTTGACGTTTATTAGTTACCCTCATTTTGGACGAAGCATGATTGTGAATTAATTTATGTTGACAGTTGTATTTTTGACATTGTTTTAACGTGACATGTATTTAAATTGCTTTATGATTAATAAATACTATTTTGAACAATGTGTTTTAACACTTTGTGTTGTCACTTCATGATGGAAGTCCATTATTATGAATTAAATCACTTTTTGTACACTAGTTCCACTTTATTATACAAAGGACATTGCTCGTCGTCCATACATAGTTGGCCTAAGATCCAACAGGGAGGTGTATTTACTTTTTGGGTTTTAGATAATGTATATATTCGATTGAACCTAAATTAAAACAACGGACACTTTTGAGAATTAGAAAAAAATCAAGACACTTTCGGATTTTGAGGTTATAATTACGTCAATAAAAACATTCGGTATTTAGCAATAACTTAGCATTTATTACTGAGTGTAAGGACGTACTTACATTGGATTATAAATTGTAGGTAAACGTTTTATTGTCACACTGCTAGGTCAGTCATAACACTCTGAACTACTGTTTCGAAAACAGCTCTGCTGATATAATACTCGTCATATCCCGCTGATGCTGAGTTTTAAAGGCTTGCATCCTTGTTTTCCACCCTACTCGTTATCCAAGTGAGAGCAATATAGGATACTTAACTACCTTAGTTTTCTTTGAATTATCGGTCAAAAAATCTGTCGTTGAAGCGGACCAAACTCCAGGAGTAGGCTTGACAGATGCGCGCTTCTTGACATTGAACTCTAGGAGTCTAGGAGTCAGGAGTCTTATGGACATGCAAGGGTTTTATTAAGGATTTCCTTTTTTATTTTCGTGTGATTATAAAGTAGGTATAGCATTGTACTAGTACCATATGTCAAATGTTATTAGTCTTTGGCGCTATTATATGTTGTTGGTCTTTGGCGCACGCCTATGAAGTTTTGTGTACTTCATAGACCGGCCCCGCCCCTTTAGTGAAGTGCCACGAATAACGAATAACAACAGACAATCGAAAATCGGCATTGATATAATATAATCGAATATTAAAAATTAACATTTAGGTAACCTTATTATTTTTGTAACTAAACTCTTATTCCTTGTTTGAATTTCACCTTAAGAGACCTTTCACAACAACAATTTCGAGTCGCGCGTATTCTACGCAATAGGATGATAGATATACGCACGTGTCATAATCGTTGTTGTATCGGGTTTTTAATGTAGTATTAATAAATTATCAATTCAGAAGAAAATAAATAGTTTATTTTGTATAATACGTATAGCATAACCATGCAACTATCGATTCCAAGTTCTATGAGAATGATAATCGATAATCGAATAGATTCATAAACGATTTTATACAACCACATCCCTACTGTAATCTGTCAAAATATATAATGTCTAAATAGTAACACCGAGGATTATGACGGAAGGTAATACTTTTTAAAATGTTTTCGAAATTAAGAAGTGTCCGTTCTATTAAAATATTTGTAATGTACATTATAAAAAGATCTAGTAATTATAGTAAATGTTTCATGCGTGTTGATTCATAGGCCATTTTTAACAATGTCTTTTTCAGGCAATCTATGTTAATCTAAGAGCAATTCGAAACCGGTTGCAATTTAATAAAATTTGTATAATAAAGTGGAACTAGTGTACAAAAAGTGATTTAATTCATAACACTGTTCTAGTAAAGATTACTGATGATTGTAGGATGGGTTTGGAGCGCGGTCATGTTACGGTCTTGGCGCTATTACATTTTACTAACGCATTCGACATGGTTGATCACGATGTTCTCGTTGGTATTATGCGCTCTTTTAATATTTCCGTTGATGCGATTGAGTGGTTTCGCTGTTACCTGGAGGTACGCCGTTAGCGCATACGTGTGGCAGATACTCTTTCTACGTGGTCTGAGCTAATGGTGTTTCGCTGGGTAGCGTGCTCTCACCAATTCTTTTCTCAATTTTTATTAACAATAACACCGCCAACCTAAGATCTTATTGCGACCTTTACGCAGTTGATCTACATATTTACGCCTAGTCATCTCCAGATAGCATAGTTAATGCTATCGATACCATAAATGCTGATCTAGATCGTATTGCAAACTGGAATGCCGCCCACGGACTGAAAATCAATGCATTGAAGACACAGCTTCTTATCGTCGGTAGTTCGTGGATGTTAGTCAGAGTGGACAAGAAGACGTTGCCCAACGTTTATTTTGATGGTGTGACTTTTAGCGAATCCGTCTGAAATTTAGGTGTTATCATAGATAAGACACTATCTTAGGGTCCAATGATGATGAAATCAGCCGTAAACTGTTTACCTCTCTCTTCGATGAGAAGATTAAGTATTTTTCTTCCTATCCCTACTAAGATTGCGCTGGTACATTCCTTATTGCTGCCTATTTAGGACTACGCTGACAAGTGCTTCATCAACCTCACCGGGGAGCAACTTAATAAACTAAAGCGTTTACAAAATTACTGTATTAAGGTCATTTTCGGCGTCCGCAAATTTGACCATGTGTCGAAGTTTCGAGCTTGGCTTAAGTAGCTGCCCATTCGCTAACGCAGGATCTCTCATATACTGTTTTTTCTACATCGTGTTGTTCGACCGCTATTTATCGCTGTATTTAAAGGAGCGAAAGAGGGTTTTCTGATAGTATAAACACAAAAATGGAAAAGCCCACACAATGGACTACGCGCGAAAAAATGGTTATCCCCGCTTCACGTGTAGGGGAGGTGCCCAAAAAGGTACTTTTTAAATAATTATCTTTCCAATTTTTCAGCTTTCCAGTACCAATAGTTTTTGAAATAAACCGCGGACGAACAGACAATCATAGCTAAACTATAAGGCCTCCTTCTTTGTTTTACTACGGAACCCTAAAAAGATAAAATACACATTAGCTAAGGTCGTAAAACACTTTTAAGTACCGACGATATTCAAAGGTCGTAAAACACTTTTTTAAGTACAGATGATATTCAAAATTATGGCAGCACACGTAAATGCGAATCCGGCATGGAGCTTCAGGCAAAACCAAACTACAACCGATAAACAAACCAATTTATATGTTAAATTAATAATGACATTATTTATTATTTATTTATTTAACACTTTATTGCACTCAATAAAATACATAGAGGAATATCATACATATAAATGACACAACATGCACTACTTATTGTTGTTTAATTTGCACTCATCATTCTAATTTCTAAATTAATTAATCAAACTTTTTACTAGGTTAATATTGTACAATTTCAATTTTTTTAAGTACAGCAGTATTAATTAATTAAAAGAATATCGACGTCAACATAATTCACATAGTCAAAATAAAAACTTAAAACTAGATATCCGTACAACTTCGTCATAAAATAAAAATAAATAAAAATAAATATTCGTGGACAAATTCACACAGCGCCATCTAGCCCCAAACTAAGCAAAGCTTGTACTATGGGTGCTAGATAACTGATATACTACTTAAATACTTTTAAATACATACTTATTATATATAGAATACCCAGACCCGTAACAGAAATTAAAATTCATCATTTCAATTTCCGCCCGGCCGGGAATCGAACCCGGGACCTCTTGCGTGTTGACCATTGAACCACTCAGGTCGTCAAACTAAACTAGATGTTTAACCCAGTCTTTGCCATTCCCGGTACAAAGGTGTCCATAATACTAGCAGCGTTGCCACGCTGAATGGCGATGGACAGCCTCTGCAACAACAATGACCCAGAGCGGGGGTCACCATCCCTCTCCCTCATACGACGAGTAACGTCTTTGTCGTCACCCTCGTTTCTTCACACCAACACCCGGTCATTTCCGCTGCGAGAGAGACAAACAAATAATTGTTTTTCTCTCTCGCGGAGTATTTGTCCCATTTCTAAGGGCCCTGCGGCCCTTAGAAAAGGGACAAACTCTGCCGCTCTAACGGTGCGACCGAGATTCGAAGCCGCAAAGGTGCTGACACATGTGGCGTCCCACAAAATAACTTTGCCACGGCACCAGAGTCATACCATCAGGTCCCTTGCCGTCGGATCTGCTCAGTCCGGGAGGAAGCTCCGAGGCGCAAGGAATGTTGGACTAAACCAGCGCTCTCCGGACTAAATTCAAAGCGTGGTGGCCATTGGCTTCAACTCTAGACTAATGTGTCTAATATATTATGTAATATACTTTTTGTAACAATCTTGTGTACAATAAATGGTTAAATAAATAAATAAATAAACCGCAGATGCATTGATGAGGTTCGCATACGTCGCAGCCCAAGCGAAGAGTCACAGCCACCCGCAGTGACACCGTTGTGGCGATGGCAAAGCGTCATCACGCATCTGACTCTGGCTGCGATACTGCCTTAAGCTTTGCGAGGTCTACACCCATAGACAATTGTCCCAAGGCCGCTGACTCTCGGGGCACTCAGTTATAGGCGTAGTCTGGTTGAGAGCCCCCCAAGCCGTCAATGTATCACCGACATGGAGAATGTTTATCCAGCCACTATCTACTGATAGAATGTTAGTGACAAGACTCACAAACCCATGCGGCGACGCAAGGAAGGCGGGCAGGCCGAACACGCCGAATTCCAAATCTCCCACATCGAATAGGCAACGATGCTTGGCTCCACTGGTCTTCACTTAGAAAGACGTTTAAAATACTCTCCAGTGTCAAATATATCTGGGATGGCCTCAGGGAAAATGGGTGACCCTAGAAGTTGGAACGAAGATGAAGATAGTTCTCTGAGGCCAGAAAGCAAGGAGGAAAAAAGAGGAAAGAAAGCACGAGACTCAGTACTGCAAGTACTACAAAATCACACTTTCCGGTATTAACCTCTAGCCCCAGCCCTCGAAAGTGCGGTAGTAAAATCTGCAGGTCTTCCTTTACTACTTCAGCTATTCGTTGAGTGAAAGCGAAAGGGTCAAGTGGATTCCCCTGCTGCGCACCAACTTAGGAGCGGATAAAATAAAAGTCATATAAAAATTGGATGGGCAATGATAAAGTTTGTGAAAAAACGGATACAAAGAAGGATGCTTATCCCTGGCCTCGCTCAAAAGAACGTCCCTCTCAACACTGTTAAAGGCGTTTTTAATGTCCGACTAGACTATGACGTAATTCGCCCTCTCTGGATCTATCTTGTGATGCGCACCGCATGAATTGCTGCCTCACAGCCCAATGAAGTACCAGGACCCAATTTTCGAGGACGAAGGTAATTCGCCATCTCCTCCCTGACTACGCAGCAACCCAGCTTAGCCACCAAACGACGGATTGTATTCCCTATTGCTACAAGCCTAAACCCCCCCCAACTTTTTTTGATGATGCGCACAATGTTGCCCCATAAAGAAAAGAACAAACAACGGAATTTAGTAGACCGCTTAAAAAAAAATTGCTTAATTTTGTTAACCCGTCGATTAGTCTACGCCCATTGTCACCAGCTGAAGGCGAAGTCAAAACTTTCAAGTGAACTGGACGAATACCATCTAATCCCGCCGCAGATCCATTATGGAAAGTATTAAGAGCTTGCAAAACATCCTCAGCCTTAACTTTACATGCCGAGACAGATCAATCAGGAGACGGTGGAAATGCGAGAGGACGGGAAGGTGCTGGATGGTTTGCGTGATGGGAGGCAAGAGTTTCAGGGCTTGAAGCGGCTACTGTATCAGAAGACATCAGCAACCGAACCGCCTCAGATCCCCCTCATGTACCTTGAACTCTATTCTCGTCTCCACTGAAGAAAGCGGCTTGTTACCACCGAACTTATCAGGAGAGAAACCATTACAGCTGTTCTGCATTTTCTGCTTAACTTTGGTGGTAAGGGTCCCCGAGCCCATAGATTCCGGAGATTTATTCCGAATAGGCAAATGTGAGAAAAGCACTGCAATCTTCCGTCCCATACATCAATGAGTGCAGTCATTCTACCAGCAGCCAGACTACGTGCCTCCTTAGGTATATGACGCCGTACCCACTGCGATACCACTAGTATCCGTCTGCGGTGGCTGACTGACGACGACGCTGCCAGCAAAGGACGATGGTGTGACTGGCACATTTTTGTGCATTTGGCCTATATGTATCTTTGTGACGTAAAACTGCGAAACGAGTCCGCGCAATATGGGCATTTCAATTATGGAGAGGAGCTACTCATACTAAAAATAAACAGATAAAGAATAACAGAATATGTAAAAAAGCTTGTAAATAAATTTTACATGAGCCTAAAATGAATTCATAGTTAAAAACATTGGTACCAAACAGTAATTGTACACAGTTTGGTGACAATATCTACTATTTCAAATGTTGACTTATTTGACAAGAATCATAATTCCATGAAGGAGGGCGCTAGGTATTATTCAGAAACGTTATTATTCTAATTTCACAATCAGTTAGTTTATATATAGTCGTTCCTTCTTATCCATGTCCCATTGTTGGAGACATTCGAATTCGCCGTCATACAGCATACTAGAAAGAAGAAAGAAAGAAAACATTTATCACAAAGGATGCCACGACATGATAATTTACATTTAACACAAAAAAAAAAGTACATGAAACACGGAGACAATTATAGGGTTCCCAGTGGCATTTTTTGTGGGCATCCGGCGTAAATGGACCCTCCTCAGCATAATGTTATGGCCGCTTGCCGCGAACCACAACGCTGGTTTTCAGTAGGCCCCGTAATATCCCACCGTATTAAGTAAATAAAATAAACTAAATTAATTTGATTTTTGTGTATTGACAGTGGTTGTCTAGAAACTATCGTCGCGCGCGCACCGCCTTTGCAACACACTGGTCGTACCTATAGAATATATACCAGGCAAACAAAATTTGAACTGTACAGTCGAAAAACGTGACCATTATCATTCCAAATCCAAAAGCAAACCCATGGATGGAATAATACGCGAAAAACCACAACAAAAAGTGTTTTATTTGTCTTTGTGCACGTGCGTTGGCACCCCGGTTGTGATCACTTTGTGTTAGTGCGCGCACTTACCCACCTCGTCCAAATCATCATTCAAGATCGTTCTTCGCCAAAGTACCACCGCCACCACATGTTTGAACTAAGCGAGATAAATATCATTACTCTTTATTTACTAGCTTTTAATTAACCTGCAGTGTTATATGCAATGTGTTCGAGTCAAATCCTGCAAGCCCATAAGCCTAGCCACTTTACATGCCTCCCTACTTTCAATGAAGTCAAAATCCGGTACACCCATACCACTGGGATGACACTTCACCAAGATGGTACCATGGAGCTGGTCTGATTATGGAATCGGAAAGTGGTCATAGAAACCAATGAACGCAACAAAACAACACCATCGCGTTTGGGCTCCTTGGAATAGTCCTGATGAACACAAAACCCCCAGGTGACACTCAAGGTCAGACAGGTACTACATCCTTCCGGTGTTGCTACATAAAACGCAGAACTAGCGCCACCATTGACAGGTCACATCTGTGTCCGGTCAAGCTTTAGAATTAAAATATAGTCCTCATAATATGAAATAAAATATTAAAATTGAATAAATAAATGAAATGCATAATCTGGGTAAACTGTACAATAATGGTCCCCGATTTTAGGGGTTTTGGGGTTTGGGGGGGGGGGGGGGGGGGGGTGGTAGGGACCCCCAAAACCCACCCCCCACCAAAGCAAACGCATACTCTTAAAGATATTCAAGATTGAAATTTGAGGTTAGGAATCAACAAAAAGCTCCAATTTATGCACTTTACTAGCAAATTTAGGAGTTGGGGGGAGGGGGCACGTCGAAGTTGGAAAGAATTGTAATCAATTTTATAAGCGAATAACGCATATTAAATTATTCGCGGTGGTTCATAACAACTAACACGCTCGTCGCTTCGCTCCTCGCAACCTAACCCCTCTGTGACCCAATGACGTTTTTGATAAATTTTATACCAAGAACAAATTTTATACCAAAAGATTATTATGTTTAACGTTAGAAAAAGTGAAATTGAGAATGGCAAATCAAATCACTGACGCAATCAAAATGGCGTCCCGTCTTTGTTGCGTTTCGTTTCTCGCAATAGCATAAATTTACTTTTACTTTTTCTTTAATTTCTCTCTGAGATAACGATTAATTTAGCATTAAACATTATAATTAAATGTAAATAAGTATATTTTATAAAAACGATACAGTAATTGTTATTTTATAAACTATTTGTGTTTTACCCAACAATAATTTAGTTTTATTTGTGGCTGTATGATATAAAGCCTTTGTCACATAGACTACAAACAACTAAAACATGAATGAAACCTGTCAAAATATTGCCAAATATTACGAAAAAACTATAACATTAATTATTTTTTTCTCAAAACTACAAGTTTGCTTTGGTAGTGACTTTGCATAATTACTTATTAAGCCTTAGACCTTTTCACCAAAAAATTGCCAACTTCCAATTCGTGGACCATTATTGTACAGTACACCCCATAATCTAAAACATTAAATAATATTCCAATTGCATTACAAAATGTCAACTATAAATTTAATACAAATAGATTTATACCTTAAAATATTACTATTCATGTCAAATATAAATATTGAGAAAAAAATAACGGGAACGTGGTCGAGAATCGAACCCCCGGTCTTTCTTGAAGTCAACTTATTAATCTGAACGCGTTTCCACGGCACTACCAAGATATTTTGTTTAAGTACATAAAAAAAATGTCTTGGTAGTGCCGTATACACAGGTATAGTTTCTTAATCCTAATTGACACAAAACCCGGGTGGGATTATCGAAGTCAACCTGGCTATTCATCAGACGTATAGGTACAAAACATACAAAGAATACACTTACCTATGCCTGATACAATGTTACAAAACACACTCGTTCAAGTTTAATGGATACACACCAAATTATCAATATCCATTTTTCATTCCAATAACATATCCAGTTTACACAACACCACAGAACATTCAAACACAACAGCAAAACACAAATACAAGAGTACACTTGGGGGTAACTTGTGCTCTGATCGGTGCCAAACAATTTAGTCTACCCACCTCAAAATCCTTTACACCAAGAAATTTGCACCATCCAACATTGATCCGTTTAAGTTGGTATAATGTGGGTATTTATCTTCTGTACCGGTTATCACAATTGCAAGTCCTTTGGTTATTTTAACAATGTAATAACATTCCCATCGTGTATTTCTGCCAAAACCGAAAGCCAACAAATCTTCACTACCGCGGAACACCAGTCTCAGCAAAAAATACGCTCGATGGCGCTTATGCTTTGTTACAGTTTAGTTGATATTTCACATTGCAATAGTAAATATAAATCGCCACCAATAGTTGTACATTTACACGCTGTAAACACTTTTGCAGACTTATTTATCGTGTTTTATTTTTTTATTTAATATCTGCCTACTTATTAAACTATAAAATTCCATGGAGAGTTGAAAAAGCCCATTGTATGTTTAATATACATGGGTCAATTGTAAAGCAACGATTAGGTAGGTGACGCAAAAACTCGCTAACGTCAGAACTAGTTTTAAATTCAGTGGAATCATTCGCCACGCATTATGACGGAGATTTCTAGCATCCAGGTAATCTATTGTCTTCTTTAATCCATGTGCTAGTTTTTCATCTGAAAATAATAGGAATATCTATTAAAATAATAGAAATGAGCATCAAGGATAGACAGCCTGTTTTGTTTTCTATAATCGGTTTTTAATTTAGCAAACACTCAGACACCAAATCAGAGGATACTTTAAATGACAAACCTTCTTCTAGGACAAGTCTATTATGGAGTTTAATTTTTAAGGAATCCAATTCTGAATAGGTCAATTCAACCGTGACGCAGTTAATGAAGAAGTGTGTGCTAACAGGTATCCAGTAGACCAATTCTGCTATAAGATATTTTAATACACCCTGTAAAAATATAAATATATTTAGATAATCTGTCACTTATAGACTTATGCATAGTGAATAATGGTCGTTGAGGTCAACGACCTTTTATCGAAGCTAATTCGTATCTGGTAAGAGTTATTATTGTGATACATAAAATTGTCATATTTTTCAATATTGAGTGTTGAACGTGTTTGTAAAAGATCCATTTTAGCTTGTAACTATGTTTCTAATAACTAGTAATGAGGTCCATACACTAGGTACTATTTCATAAAAAATATATGAAACCATTGTAAACTATTCTACTTACATCAAATTTTAACAAATACGACGTAAAGCATTTATCAATTAACATTGGCAATCTAAAGCAGAGGCCCTTCCCTAACACACTTCCTTGAGGATAACCGAAGTTATTATTTTTTAAATGTACCTCTTAATTAAACATTACTACTATAATAAATTAAGACAATAAGACACACGGTAGCTTTCAATTGTTATAGAATGTCGATAAGTAAACATCTAACCAAAAATTATACTTACTTTTTCCTTGAATAATTTTATTATGTACCATACAGATGTCATAATTTTCGGAATAGTGAATATAACGGCTACAGCTACCTGTAGAATGAAGTCATCTTATCACTATCTTAAGTAATGAGAAAGCTAGGACTACGTTAGGTACAATTCAAGACCATAAGTGCATCTATTATTACTTTTAGAAAAAATCCTTTCCTACTTTCATTACATCCATTTGCAAGATATTTAGTGCATCGTTAAACAATTTAATCTGCTAAGGTTGGCTGTCCCTTGAGGTATCAAGAACTCATGCTTTATCTACAGGATTTTTTTTATTTAATAAATATTTAATTATTTAAAATTCCATAATTAGTCTTATAAATTAAAATTACTTTAAAGTATTATTTATTACCTACATGGTTACAAAATTTTTATAAGATTTAAGTGGAATCAACTTTTTCCATTTAAGTCAAGAAACTTGTACTATAAATAACTAAAAATGATTGTGATTAAATTATTATTTTATTTAAAAATACTCTCTTTCTATTATAAGTTACATACTATAAAACCTTAAAACAGCTGCACAGTAATATTAATTGTGGGCCATGTAAGTCCATCTAAGAGTTACATTACATCTACGCCACGTGTTCATAATCCTTACATTGATACATTATACGAAGCATGACATGAATGTGGTATCTGCCTACCGCTATGGGAAAAAGACGTGACATTATGTAAGTGTGTATGTATAGCATATATTTACTGTAAGTAGTTCTTATTTTAATATCCTTAAATATACCTTACATTATCATCATCACAGCCCATAACAGTCTACTTCAGTACTTAGGGCCTCCCCCACGAAAAGTGAGGTTATTGCCATAATCTCCACGCTTGGCAAGCGGATTGGAGATCGCAGTGGTATAAATATAACAATGGAAAACGCTGCTGCCCATTTTCCAGCCTAGGAAAACTAGATCTTTTGCCTCGAAAACATGAGTCGCGTTTTACGACACCCACGAGTGTAAGGGGTTGGTGTTATTCTACTCTGCTGGACACCATACGGCCATAAAACATTTTTTTTACGAAAATTTGAGCAACCCATTGTAAGTACAAAAATGTTACTTACCAAGTTATCATACAGAGGTTTTATATCGTCAACAATATCTGCCAACGCTATGTAACGCTGCAAAAACTCTTCAATTGGTTGGTTTTGAAAGTTTTTAAGCTCTTTGACGTTTTTGAAAATCAAGTAATAAATGCAGTTTATAATTAAGGGTACCGTATCTAAACCGCTGTTTGGAAAACTGTAGATGGTGTAATGGGTAAGAAGCGTATCGCACATGTTTTCATTCCCGTCAATGGCGTTATAATAGCAGTTGTAAATAGTAATGAAGGCCATGATAACCCATTGGACAAAAGTGTAAATTAAAAAGAGTACAGTAGTCAATCTACTGATTTTAGAAATTAAATTAATGTCAAAGAAACACAAATCTATGACAAAGTCATGTATCGTATATTTTGTGAAAGAAAAAATTAAAAAGTAGATTATGAAGTGAAGTAAAGTTAAACAAGACCAAAGGAAAGAGCTGGTTTCATGCGGTGACGGGATAAGTATTAAAAAAGTACCAATAGCGTAGCAAACATATAAAGCCCGAAGCAATGAACGATATTTCACGCCAGATCCCTTAATAAATCCATAATCGATCCCAGTAACAAAACTGACTGCAAAGAAATATACAAGAATTGTTTTTGGTATGTTTTCCTTTGTTTTGCCAACATTATTGTTAGTAGACATTTGTATGTTTGAAGATTATTATTAAGTTTGCTTTTTAATATAAGTAACGTTGAACGAGCAAGGAACTACCACTCTACATTAGCCCTCAACAAAATTCTCAAATCGATAAATTTTATGAGTTGTACATTACTGTAATGAAATTATGAATATATTATGGCAATACTGTTATCTACACTCATAGCGTAATGTTCCAAATACATATTTGAAAACAGTCGTTTAAGGATACTTTTTTTTCGCGCCTGTCTAAAAATTGTATAATAGTAGTTTATGCAACTGTCATATAAAAGGGGGTATTAAAACATGAGTGTCTGTTTATCATACAAGGCGTAGCCGAGTATGACAATAGTTTGACACGAGTGTTTTAATACGTAATTATATGCAGTTGCATACACTACTTTATCTACACTCATATTTTTATGTTAAAATATTGTACCTATAATTTTCTCAACTTTGCTCGAAGTAAGCTGCAAGTCAGTTCTGTTGTATCTACGCGTCGAGGATATCAAGCGGCGGAAAATTCACTTCACTACTTTCACATTTATATATTTATTTGCTTCAAACAAGAATAAACATTCACAAACACAAATTACAACAATTAGAAAAATATTCTGTTTAGCGGGAAAATAATTACACAGAATATAAACAGGAAAATTTGAAATTGTCAAAGACATTTAGGTATTCAGCCTTCATTTGGCCGCGTCCGGGCGCCCGACAAAAATTTAAAAAATATAAGTGTTGCATAATGATTAAAAAGTTATTTTACGTTACAGCTGTCATGAAAATAGTATGGAAAATGCTGTATCATAATGTAATTTTTTTAAATTATATAGACTGGCGTGAAAAAAGTGTAACCTTAAACAACTGTTTTCGAATATGTAATTGGAACATTACGATATAAGTGTAGATAAAATACTTTTCGATACAGGATTTCCCATACTATTTTTATTACAGCTGTATCGAAAAATAACTTTTCATTCATTATGCAACACTTTTATTTTAAAATTTTTGTCGGGCGCTGGGACATCACGAAATGTAGGCTGAACACCTAGATGTCTTTATAAAATTCAAAATTTAATTTTTTCTGTTTATATTTCTGTGTAATTATTTTCCCGCTAAACAGAATATTTTTTCTAATTTGTGTTTGTGAATGTTTTATTCTTATTTAAAACAAATAAATAGATAAATGTGAAAGTAGTCAAATTTCCAGCTTGAAATCCTCGACGCGTAGATACAACAAAACTGACTCGCAGCTTACTTCCAGCAAAGTAGAGAAAATTATAGGTACGATATTTTAACATAAAAATATGAGTGTAGATAAAGTAGAGTATGCAACTGCATATAATTAGATATTAAAACACTCGTGTCAAACATGACACCTCGTATGATAAACAGACACTCATGTTTTAATACCCCCTTTTATATGACAGTTGCATAAACTACTATTACAAGGTAGCAAACAAGCTTACGGCCCATCTAATGATAAGCACTTACCGCACCCTAAGAGCGTTTGCAATTAGTTTTCTCTCTTTTTTAGGCTACTCAGTCATAAACGAGTGAATAGCTATGACTATCGCCCATAACATCTATGATATTGCATTTTCGTTACATGACAAAAACGCAAAACCGGAGGTGCGTTGTCACTATGAGGACTAAAATAAAATCACTCTAGCCTGTATACTTTACCCTTAACACTTTTTTTATTTTCTTGTCGACCTAATTGCTTCAGGGGGTCTATACTCTCATGTCACGTGACATCTAAAATTCGACAATTTGTCTAACCGCAAATCTGTCAAAAACATCACAGATATCTATCTCCAAATATTATAGTTGCAATGAGGAGTTTTCCAGTAGGTATTGTCAGTTGGATTTAAAAAGCATCAGTAGATGGCGCCCCTACAATTTTGGTAATCTTTTTTTAAACTGTATGTTTGTGGCAGTAATTTCATACAGCAAACTAATACTAAACTTAAAAATAAAATGTTCATTTATTTGCGAAGAAATTTGTCGGCACCACAGGTGACCGAAGAGCTGGCCGCTACCTCGCACAAAGAATAAGCATTGCTATTCAGAGAGGTAATGCTGACAGCATCTTGGGTACGCTTCCACACGGCCCTTTTTTACATATTTTAAATTAGTTAATTTTTTTTTCCTTTTTTGTACATATTTTTTTTTGTGTTAGTTGATAGGTATAATGTGTAAATAAATTTAAATTCATATAAACATAGCTGTTAAAGGTTAAACGAAATATACAAAGAAATATTTATATAAGTTGGCACTATGTTCCATTATTATTACAACCTCTAAAATGGTTGAAAACTATTGACAAATACAACGTACCCAGTGTTTATATACTCTTTGCTAAGAACCTATTTCAAGCAATTATCAATTACCAAAATAGTTGGGGCGCCATCTAGTGAGTGATTAGGATTGCTTTAGATACCTATTGGAAAACTGCACATTACATAGATTTTATCAATATTGTCATATGCCTGCCAATTAATAGTTTTGGTGTGTTACTGATTCCTTAATTTAAAATACGTTCAATACGTTCGCCCTTAAGGCCTAAACTTCACCATTAGATACCTATTGGAAAACTGCTCATTGTCGAAAATAGTTGCGAAAATGTTTTTTAACTGAAATAAACAGTTTGGAATCATTATTAATGGAGATTTATGGTTCTAAAAAATACGAATTTGAAATGTCACAGCGCGAGAATAGTCCCCCTGTAGTCAACATGCCAGTTTAGCACGCAGGTAGTCCCGGCTTCGATTCCCGTTTGGGCAGAAATTGAAATGATGTAAGTACAAGCTTTCAGTACCCACAGTACAAGCTTTGCTTAGTTTGGGTCTAGATGTGATGTGTGAATTTGTAAAGCAATGCAATCGCGCCTCATACCTAATAAAACTTATGCTTTGTCTAATATAGGATGATAATTTTGACAGCTCACTAATTCTTGGTCCTTGGCGCACGCCTATGAAGCATTAATAAAGTCCTTGCGAACTCCACTTGGGATACAAAAATAAGTTACTTGGATGATGCCAGGAACGCATGCCTGTCAGCCTGCCCAAACTCTTACCCGCCCATTACTCTCTCTTCCCAGAGGATGGGCCGCTCTGCGAGCAAGTACGCAATAATCTCCTTCTTCCGTGCGTAAGCTCCGCCGATCGTACCCGTCTCTTAGCCGTTGCTGAGTGGAAATCCGGTTTGTGGCTGCAAGTCCTTCCTTTGGTGAACACTGGCACATTAAAAGATAACACCACCGTCAGAATTGCCGCGTCACTCCGTTTGGGTGCTTCTTGCTATGCTCCACACCGCTGCCAGTGTGGCGTTACTGTTGATTGGCTCGATCACCACGGCTTATCTTGTGTCAGGAGTGCTAGGTGTTATTTTTGCACTCTAGCCTCAACGATATCATTCGTCGGGCCTTTACTAACGCCAAATGTGCGGCCGCATTAGAACCTGGCGGCCACATGCGTGACGACGGTAAAAGGCCCGATGGAATGACCCTGATTCTGTGGAAGTTGGGAAGGCCTTTGGTGTGGGACGCTACTTGCGTCGACACCCTTGCGCCTTCACATCTTTCTAGAACACAGTGTAGAGCTGGAGCGGAATCAGCTGAAGCCTTCAAAAAGCTCAAATATTCTAGCCCTCAAAAATCTCGACAGTGGTTATTTATTTGATCCTTTTGGGGTAGAAAATCTGGGTCCGTGGGGACCGGGAGCCCATCGATTTTTTAAAGATATCTCAGCACGTCTCTTTGAGGTAAGTTGTGACCAAAACGCTGGCCTTTATTTAGCACAGCGTTTGAGCATTGCCATTCATCGTGGCAACGCCGCCAGAATTTTGGGCACCTTGCCTAATGGCAGCGGTTTATTAGATTGGTTTTTAATTTATTTTTAGTTAATGTTTAATTTTACTCTTAGATTAACCTAGTTTTAGATTAAATTAGATTTATTTATTTATCCATAAAATGTACAACGGATAAAATCGTACGTACCACGAATAACGAATAACAACATACAATCGAAAATTCGGTATTCATATAAAATAATCAAACATTTAAAATTAACATTTAGGTAATTATATTATTGTTTGAAACTAAATTGTTATTTCTTGTTTGAATTTCACATTAAGAGACCTTTCACAACAACGATTTCGACTCGTGTGTAGCCTACGGAATAGGCTGACCGACCGAATAAAAATATGCACTTATGAAATCGTCGTTGTGGAAGGGTTTATAATGTTATATTTATAAATTATTAATTTAAAAACATGCAACTATCGATTCTAAGTTCTATGAGAATGATAACCGATAATCGAATATATTTATTAACGATTTTACACTACCCCATCCCCACTATGAACTGTCCAAATTATCATCCTATATTTGACAAAGTATAGTATCAAAATACACAAGTAGTCGGGAATCAAGCTTAGTTCGTTATTCCGACAAATTGTACTTTTCAATACACGTGTGTCAATTGTAAAACTATTATAAAATAGGTGCAACAGCAAATGTGGTTAAAGACATGATCAGCCCCAAATCCTGTGGCACCATCCGCCAAACACACTGCCGGAGATCTCGAGCAGCCAAATAATTGATTGTCCATTTTAAATGAATAACTTGCTTTTTATCTAAATAAAAAGTAAATATAGCTAAGCTAAATATGCAGTGAATAAGGAAATATAGTTATTTAAATACAGCAATACTTATTTACCAACCTTTTTCATTGATCATTTTATTGTGATGGGAAATTTTGAGTGCTTCCATTTCCATGTAGAACAATTCCACAGAAACGGAATGAGTCACGTTATGCAATGCAATTGGGAGCCAATATAAACATTCTACGAGTACATACTCCAATATACCCTTATATAGACAAGGCTTTTCAATCTCTGTTTACTGGTACAGATTAATTATCAAACTATCAATATTAATAAAAATTACATTTTTTACAGCTACAACATTGGATATACGTATAAATTACTAGGTATCAAGCACAGAAATAAAACAAAAACAGAAACTCTAGTAACTCAAAGAGATAGGGTGACAAACTCCTTTGTTGTACATGACATAAACTCATCAGATCTTACAACGCACCGCCCGCGCCATTTCGTACCGATATCACGTATTTTTCCTTGAAGAAAATTATTTATAAATGCCTTCATGCGTGGTCAAATGTTGTAAAAATAACGTAAAAAAATTTAAAAAAACACCTTCGACGCATAAGTAATGATGATTCGTGCTAATTTTACATAGTTATGTATCATTTACAATTGTGTTTTCGATCAAAAATTACAACGATGTGGCTAGTTTTTTTGCGGGAAAATTTCCCTAAAAGTGGGGAATTATTTATTTATTGCATTT
The DNA here is from genome assembly GCA_905147135.1 of Blastobasis lacticolella. NCBI lineage: Eukaryota > Metazoa > Arthropoda > Insecta > Lepidoptera > Blastobasidae > Blastobasis > Blastobasis lacticolella. The sequence goes on from LR990048.1 coordinate 11,282,649, forward strand.
GTGACTCATACAGTCAGATCAAGTCCCGAAATTTTTAGGGAACTGGATCTCAAAAGAACTTACTGAAAAAAAACTACTTATACCACCTGTAAGCACGACGGAAGATCTAAGTCAGACAGCGGACCCTGGCGTAAGCCGGTATCACCGCTAGGATGATGATGATGAATTAATGGGAAATACTTTATTGTCTAGCTTGTTTACCAATGTAAGTTACGTACTGCTATGTACGTAGTGTATGAATCCGGAATCTGAATCCGAAATCTTAAAACAACTTTTTTTCAGAAGTAAATTGCAGGTGTCTATTCGAGTAGCGCGGAAGCACGAAAGGTTTAAAATAACCGAATCCGCATCCGAAGCTTTTAGAGAATTTTTCACAATTATTATTTGGATTTTGAAAAACTGTCAAAATACTGATTTTGACAGTTTTTTCAGTTTCAGGTACTGTTTAGCGTACAGGTACGCTTTTTATTTACGGCGATCAGTATGAGGAGTTTGGGTGGACGTACTGCCAATTGCCGTGATCAAGTCTAAAATGGGTGGGGTCATGCATATTATTGTCATGCCCCTTGTCAAGCGGCATAAAGGTGAGTAGCAGGCATTACTAATCGCACCCCGCAAAATTTAATAAAAGTTTAATCATTATGCAACACTTTTATTTTTTAATTTCTATGCCATTATCTTTGGATAGACTGTCCAGGTCAGTGAACTGCGCTGTAGGGAATTATTTTCCGCTAAACAGAATATTTTTTCTAATTGTTGTAATTTATGTTCGTGATTTACATTCGTGTAATTCATGTTTTTTTCCTATTTGAAGCAAATTAATAGATAAATGTGAAAGTACTTAAGTGAATTTCACGCCGCTTGCTATCAACGACCCGGCAACAGAAATGACTTTGCTTACTTTCAGAAAAGTTGTGAAAATTATAGGTACGATATTTTATTATGAAAATATTAGTGCCTATAATTAGGTGGATATTGAAACACTCGTCTCAAACTATTATCACGCGAGTTGCATAAATTACTAAAATTACCTATTGACAAAAGCATTGTACGACATTCATTACATAAGAATTTTAAAATCAAGAATTACTACACGCATTTTTCCCGTAGGGATAGGCAGAGACCACATCGTTCCACCTGCTAATGAGTAGATTTCCAGTAGTTGTCAGTTGGTTTCCTCCCACAATGTTGGTACTTTTTTTTCAATCTGTACAATTGTGCCAGTGATGTCATGTAGCCAACTAATATTAACTTAAAACTAAACAGTTTATTATTATAAACATAGCTTTTAAAGTTTAAAGGAATTAAAAAAAATGTAATTAGACACTATGTTCCGTTTTAATATACCTTTACCTTGACCTTTTATTTGAATTATGTTCATTCTTGATCCTAGCGTCCATGAAACGAACTGACTCAGTCAAACTGATGTTTGTTTTTTTGTAATAATTTATTTAAACCTCTAAAATTATTGATATATATGTCGCAGCCATCTGGTTAAATCAGCCATTTAAAGAGTAGGCTAGCCTGTTAATTAAACGCCGGCATTCAATGGAATGCCTAGGCCGATAGCTGATAGAACAATCAACGCTTAACGTTTAACTAGTTGGCTTATTGTAAGCCAGCCCTTTGAAGACGGCTGCCGTAAAATCAGGCAGGTGATTTAAATTTAGTTCAAATTTTATCCACTGCAGCGCTGGTAGTCACTAGCACAAATATGGCGTCAGACAGCTCGCATGCAAGCAATGTTTGTGAATTATTTTCGTCGTAATGAAATTTAAAGTGTGATATTAATAAAAAAAGGTGTCATAACATGGATGTGCCTGTTAATACACCGCCGGCTACAAGTTTTCAAGAAAAGTTTGAGTCTAATCTGACTGAATATGAACAACAACATCAAGGTAAGTTGATTTTTGTTATTTAGTTTATTTGTGAGCATTTGTTTCTTTAGCTTTATATTTAAATTGGCGTGCGTATAATAATAACTTAATATACTGGTGTTAATTTTTTCAGGGTCCCAAAGAAAACCATGGACCACCGAAAATTTTTTGGAGGTTATGAATAAAATTCAAAAAGCTAGGGTGTCCATGAGCTCAAAACAATCCAGGATTATTACTGGATCTCAAAGTATGACATTATGGTAATAGGAAATGAAGATTATTTAATATTTAAAAGGAAATCTCCCAATGATCCAACGGTGCGTATTATACCTAGGAATTAATATTTTGGTATATTGGAAGAAACTCATAAATCTTGCGGTCATGGTGGACGAGACAAAATGATACATGCTATAAAGTCAAGATTTTATATACCAAAAAAAGCAATAGAAATCTTCCTTGCTCTTTGTCCTACATGCGAAACATGTCTTACCCAAAAAAGGTATAGTAACACAGCCAATTGTATCTCAGGATTTCAATATTCGAGGGCAGGTGGATTTGATGGACTTTCAGTCTTGTGCCGATGGCGAGTACAAGTGGCTACTGAATTACCAAGACAATGCTACAAAATTCGTGAGCCTTCGGCCGCTCAAAACTAAAAGAGCACAGGAGGTAGCCATGGAATTAATGAAAATATTCATGATTTTTGGAGCCCCTTACATCTTGCACTCTGATAATGGACGTGAAATCACGGCAAAGATTATCGAAGAGTTAACTTCAATGTGGCCTGACTGCAAAATAGTTCATGGGAGCCCTAGGCGTCCTCAGACACAAGGCAGTGTAGAAAGAAGCAACCAAGATGTAGAAAACATGTTAAGATCATGGATGAATGACAACAACTCGATCAATTGGTCTGTAGGATGCTATCATGTGCAATATAAAAAAAAATGCTTCGTTTCATCGCATTATAGGTAGATCTCCGTACAAAGCGTTATTTGGCTGTGATCCTAAAGCTGGATTGAGTAATTCGGTTATACCTTCTTCAATTCTTACTAACGTTGTACAGAAGAACAATTGCAAAGCCTATCGGAGCAAGAATTCAGTAGCGAAAGCAATATTGTGGATTCAGCTATAAAACCTGTAAATTCAGATATTGAAATTGGCGAACATCTCAGTAAGAATATTGTAGTTCTTGATCTAATTGAATCTAATACTGATGCGAATTTTGAATTGGAGCCCTGTGGTTCAAAAAATTCAAGTGGTGAACTTGAAAATTATTTATAATAATTTCAAGTTCACCACTTGAATTTTCCATATGATTTTTTGATTCTGGAAATCAACAACTTTTCCTCGTATATTGTGTGTGTCCAAGGGTCCACGGTCCACTTTAGGAACGCTAATAATCACCGTTTCACCAATATTCAGTGGTGGTTGTTTTTTTGCCGTTTTATTTACCATTTTCTCGGCAGCTCGTTTTGTTCCTTTATAAGTTCGTTCATATTGTATATCTCGTTCATTTTTACATAAGAAACAAAGTACCTTTGAACCATAGCCTTCATGTTCCTCGTTAGGTAACCCACAAATGACATGGACTGCATTTTCGCATGAGCTGCAAGTATGTGCACCAGTACAAGCATTTTGACATACAACACAAGTTAAGTTTGGCTCTATATTCTCTATCTCCTCAGAGTCAGTATAGTCTTTATCTGTATATTCTTGAACTTGAAAATTATCTAATACCACTTGAATTTTTTGAACCACAGGGCTCCAATTCAAAATTCGCATTAGTATTAGATTCAATTAGATCAAGAACTACAATATTCTTACTGAGATGTTCGCCAATTTCAATATCTGAATTTACAGGTTTTATAGCTGAATCCACAATATTGCTTTCGCTACTGAATTCTTGCTCTGATAGGCTTTGCAATTGTTCTTCTGTTTCAACGTTAGTAAGAATTGAAGAAGGTATAACCGAATTACTCAATCCAGCTTTAGGATCACAGCCAAATAACGCTTTGTACGGAGATCTACCTATAATGCGATGAAACGAAGCATTTTTTTTATATTGCACATGATAGCATCCTACAGACCAATTGATCGAGTTGTTGTCATTCATCCATGATCTTAACATGTTTTCTACATCTTGGTTGCTTCTTTCTACACTGCCTTGTGTCTGAGGACGCCTAGGGCTCCCATGAACTATTTTGCAGTCAGGCCACATTGAAGTTAACTCTTCGATCATCTTTGCCGTGAATTCACGTCCATTATCAGAGTGCAAGATGTAAGGGGCTCCAAAAATCATGAATATTTTCATTAATTCCATGGCTACCTCCTGTGCTCTTTTAGTTTTGAGCGGCCGAAGGCTCACGAATTTTGTAGCATTGTCTTGGTAATTCAGTAGCCACTTGTACTCGCCATCGGCACAAGACTGAAAGTCCATCAAATCCACCTGCCCTCGAATATTGAAATCCTGAGATGGTGTGGGTGGTAGAATTGTGGGCCCTGGGGTGGCTGTCTTGCTGGAGGACAGCCATCATAAAATACCAGGAAATGCCGGATCGTGTACACCCGGGGGTGTGGTCCCGGGAGAGTACACCTACCACCAAGTCGGCACTGTACGTCCTCGCCGCTACTGATCATCCGTAGTACGGAGGGTCAGCGGCGGACTGCCAATTTTGCGGTCGTACATCCTGGAAATGCTGCGGTTCATACGAGATCAACACATAACTATCTTCCTCGGAGCCGTAGTAGCCAAACAGTGCTAGGCGAGGGCGAATCACCGGCGCCTTAAAACCGGTTTACCAGCTACCCCCATACTGCGACTGTCAAGTGATACAGCAGTCGCAGGCCCTCGGCCACCGCATACTAATATGTCGGTTAGACGGAGGGTGGGGGCGTATCACCCACGTGTTCGTGCCGTGCGTGGAGACCCGTACGGGGGGATGAAGGGGTCCTGGAGGCTGAGCGTGAGGTGGGCCGGTCGTTGGTTATAGTGCCCACCGATTGCAACACTCCTCTTTGGCCTGGATTTCCCCTTAAATGGGAGGTCTTAGGCTAGCCACCTAGGATCAATCGGCTGAGGCATCCCGTCAGAGGGCTGCCAGGCGAGGGTTCGGGTTTTGGAGGGGGACGGACGGACGCTAGGTGGTCGCGGCGGGGCAGAGCAGGTCCTTCTGTTCGGTCTCGGTGCGGCCGCCGACATGTTCCGGCCCGGAACTTTTCCAAGAACGGCCCTATACCTCTGGGGTAGTTCTGGCGGCATGGGTAACCGTCTCATGTCGTCCTCACTTTGCGGGCTCCGGGGAGGGTGGAACGCTACCAGAGATGAAAATCAATCAGTATATACATGGATGACCAAAAAAATAAATATACCAACCAGGCTGCGTCGTCAGACGCGCCAACGGCCTCGGTCTGCCGAACGGTGGACCCTGGCAAAACAGTAGTGGCAGCGCCCCCCAGCGCGCCTTCCGCACCAGCGGTGAAAACCGCGGGTGAGGACTTGGACCTGTCTGACCTTCAGGCAGTCATGCCAGAGGCACCACCCAGAGAGATACCACCTCTGTGGAGGGTGCCGATCAAGGACAGCAGGTCCAAAACAAAACAGCAGAACAACAGCCAACGGTGGTCGCAGGGCCAGCGAAGGTTAAAAAAAATACTCCTTCCAGAGCGCGACGTGAGAAGGCGAGGAGGGAGGCGAAAAAAGCCAGGCGCCGGGCGGCCGATGGCAATAGGTCGCTTAAAGTGACCGAAGAGGAGGTAACTCCCCAGAAACCTGGCCCGAGCGCGACACCGCCCGCATGCGCCCCCGTGGCAGCAGCGGAAGCTAGTGCAGGGCCAGGGCCATCGGCCGACGGGCCCCCCTCGACTACACGCCGAAAACCCAGGGGCAAACGGGCAGGGTGGCAGGTGTCTCAGCGGTCGGCGGCTGCTGCGGCTGCTGAGGCTCCGACTCCGGTCGGAGCCGGTGCGGCTGCTGCGGCCGCTGTAACTTCGACTCCGGTCGGAGCCGCTGCTACAGGCAAACCCGCCAAAAGGGATCGTCCCGACGATATGCTGACCCCGAAGGAGGCTACAAAGCGCCCGAAAACAAAACTCACGGAAGGGTCCGTGAACTATGCCGACGCGCTCAAGTCTAATGAGCTATGCGTGGCTATACTCGCGGAACCTTTCCGTGAGTTAACAACGGAACAGGCAGGGACCATTGAGGCGTCGATCGACGAGGCCATAGACCGGGATCTTGGAATTCCCGGAGGCTCCGTCAGATCAGCGCCGGGCTATAGAAGCAAACCAATCCTTAGCGAAGGGGTGGTCAAGCTCTGGTGCTGGAACGACCGCTCGGTGCAATGGCTTCACAGAAATGTGGGGTCATTTGAACCACCATGCCCTGGAACCAGGCTGGTCGTAAAACGCCAGTCTGAGTTACCAAAGAGGGTAAAGACGGTCGTCTTGGTGCCGAAGTACGGAGGCCAGGATTTGGACATCGTCCGCCTTCGCCTCCAGGGCCAAAACCCCTGGTACTGCGTCGACCAGTGGGCCATATACTATGCCGAAAGGCGGGAGGAGACAGGTATGCTCCTCCTGATAATGGGTATACCGCAGGCCGACGTGGACAAGCTGAGGGCCAACAGCAACAGACTGGCCTACAGAGTAGGCTCTATCTACGCAAGGTTCGTAGATGAGGAAAGGAAGGGTACGGAAACCGTACCCGAGCCCCCTCAGGCACCGCAGGTGCGACCGAGCTCTAGCCACACGGCTGGGGAAGGCTCTGGGGTCGTCCATAGCTGCAAGGCGAAGGAAGTCCCAAAAGCCTCAGGACGCAACGCAGCGGCGCCTCCCCAAATCCCGGCCACGACGATGCCTGAAGCCTTTGAAAAGAGGCAGAAGGCAACGACGCCGGCTAGGAGGAAGGGATCTACATCTGAGGAGGAGATGTTGTTCGGTAGCGATGGCCACCCCACCTTATCTGACTCCTCTTAACTTGCTACAAACAAACCTCCAACACAGTCAGACTGCCACGGCTACCCTACGCAGGACGTTGGAGGTGCACCCTATGACCGCAGCCCTGATCCAGGAGCCGTGGATCAGAAAAGGCAGAATCTGCGGTCTGAACAACTTGGGGGGTGAACTTCTCCTCGATACAACGGTTAGTAATCCACGTACGTGCATATTGGTTCCAAAACAAATACGCGCCGTACTTCTAAACCAGTTCTGTTCTAGAGATCTGATTGCAGTCAGGCTCAGCAGTTCGAATAAGAGCAGCCTGCCACCGATCGTGCTCGCGTCGGCCTACCTCCCGGGTGACGCCGAGGCGCCGACACCCGAACTGGCTGGCCTCATTCAGTTCTGCGAGAGGGAAGATATGCAGGTAATCATTTCACTTGATTCTAACGCGCACCACCCACTATGGGGATGCGACACTACGAACAACGGCGGTGAGGATCTTATCATGTTTCTTATGACAACACGACTCACGGTAATTAACAGGGGCGCTGAACCTACTTTTGTAACACGAAGGGCCCAAACAATTATAGATCTGAAGCTAGCCTCGGAGCAGGTATCCAATCTGATAACAGACTGGCATGTGTCTGATGAGATCTCTTGCTCTGACCACCGGTGGATCAGATTTAAACTACACACAGCAAACAAGGACACAGGTAGTAATAGGAACCCCCGCCGGCTAAACCGCCCCAAGTACATGACACTGACGGAGGATTATCTGAAGGGAATCTCGGTACCACCTACCTACCAAAATAACACAGATATAGACAAACATGTTGACAAAATAACCATGACATTAACAGACGCCTTCGAACAAACATGCCCCCTGAGCGCCCCTCGCACGGGACCAACATCGCAGCACCAGTGGTGGGGACCCGAGCTAGAGAGAATGCGGCGAAAACTTAGGAGAATGTTCAATAGGGCCAGAAACACAAGATGTGATAGCGATTGGGATGCTTACAAAGAAACCCAAAATCATTATAAGAAGCGCGTCCGGCAACGCAAACAGGAGTGCTGGAGACGCTTCTGCTCAGGAGTGGAAAGTAACACTCAGGCTGCTAGGATAAAAAACGTACTTAGCAACGAAAAGTCCCACAACCTGGGGTCACTGATTAAACCCTACAAAACATACACGAAAACAGACTCGGAGACATGCGAAGTACTGCTGAATACACACTTCCCGGGCTGTAAAATCAGAGGGGAACAGCCATGGACCGAGGCAGTGGAGCACAAACCGAGTGAAACAGATTGGTCACAAGTTGACAAGATAATAACCAAGGACAAGGTAAAATGGGCAATCGACAGTTTCCTGCCATTCAAATCACCGGGCCCAGACGGAATCTTCCCGGGCCTGTTGAAATGGAGCAGGGAGGGAGTGATCGACCACCTTGTCAGTATATACAAGGCTTGTCTCGCCAAAAGATACATTCCGCTAAAGTGGAGAGAGGTAAGGGTTGTGTTCATACCCAAACCCGGCAAAGGTGACTATACACAACCCAAATCCTTCAGACCGATAAGTATGACTTCGTTCATGCTGAAGGTACTGGAGAGAATATGTGACAGAGATATCAGAGACTCTGCTCTAATTAACTACCCCCTCCACAAAAATCAACATGCCTACTCTATAGGCAAGGGCACTGAATCAGCACTACATAGCGTGACAGCTCATATAGAGCACGCCATGGCATCTAAACAATCCACCCTAGGGGTCTTCATAGACATTGAGGGTGCGTTCGATAAAACACACTTTGGCAGTATTAGCAATGTCCTGAAGAAGCACGGAGTAAAAGATACCATTGCCGGGTGGATCGATTCCATGCTGAGATACAGGGCCGTGCGACTAACTATGAATAACACAACAAGAGCAGTGGTTGCGAGAGGATGTCCCCAAGGGGGGGTCCTGTCCCCGCTCTTATGGAACAAAGTGGTCAACGGGCTTATTAGCCGCTTAAACGACCACAACTTTTATACAGTAGGCTATGCAGATGACATAGCAATACTAATCAGCGGACCCTTTGAAAACATCGTATGTGATCTAATGAGGTCTGCTTTAAGAATCGTTGAAGACTGGTGTCATGAACAAGAACTCTCCGTGAACCCAACCAAAACAGAAATGGTTATGTTCACGCACAAGAGGAATCTGGGGGAACTCAGACTACCCAAACTGTTCGACACGACCCTATCCCTAACTAACGAAGTCAAATACCTCGGGGTTACATTTGACAGCAAATTGTTATGGAACAAACACTTGGATCACAAGCTGGCCAAAGCTAGCACCTCCCTATGGCAGTGTAACAGACTCCTGGGCAAGACCTGGGGTATCTCCCCTAAAATCGCCAGGTGGCTGTACACTGCGGTAGTGAGACCATTTGTAACATATGGGGCAATCGCCTGGTGGACTAGAACCAAGCTGGCCACGTCAATTAACAAGTTACAGCGATTCCAGAGGATGGCCTCCACCGCCATTACTGGTTGCATGCGCTCAACACCATCAGCAGCCCTTGAGGTACTACTGGGACTGCCACCGCTTGATCTGCATATACAGCAGGAGGCAATGATGGCTACACTCAGACTCAAGGTATCAAACCTCTGGTGCAACAAACTTGGTTCTCACCATACTTTGTGGGAAACAATGGTGGCAAACAACCCATTGTTTGAGGCCAAGTGTGACAGAACTCCGAAGCAGTTCACATTTGGCAGAAGATACCAAATCCAGACTGCTGAGACGGAGACAGACTCGTCTGGGATACGAGAAGTTCGAATATATACGGATGGATCAAAGACCGACCAGGGCACAGGAGCGGGAATCTTCTCGCTAGATCTGAATTTCAGATCATCATTAACATTAGGAGAGCATAGTACCATCTTTCAGTGCGAATGCGTTGCGATCACACAGGCCGCTCGGCTAGTGCAGCGCCTTGACGTACGAGACCAAGGCGTCAGAATACTAACAGATAGCATGACAGTACTGAAAACTCTAATGGGCAACAGCATCAACAGTTCCTTGATCCTGGAGTGTCACCATGCACTAGAGGACATCTCCTCAATGAACAGGGTCACTCTACAATGGATTAAAGGTCATAGCAACTCAATGGGCAACGATGCCGCCGATGAGCTAGCAAGGAGGGGATCAGGGATGAGGACTGCCGGTCCCGCCCCATTTCTACCCCTTTCTTTCAACACACTACGCTCGTAGGTGAGCAAACATACAAATGACCAGCACAACAAGCGCTGGGAAAACACACCCGGATGCAGGCAGTCCAAATTAGTGGTGAGCGAAAGATCACCTAAGCTAACTAAAAGACTACTGGACCTAAAACGGAGAGAAATCAAGACAGTAGTTGGTACAATTACAGGGCACCTCCCCCTGAATAAACTACTACATACCATCGGAGCTACAGACAGCCCCCTATGCAGGGGATGTTTAGTAGCTGAGGAAACGACAGCTCACGTGGTCCTGGAGTGTGAGGAGCTAAAGGACTACAGAGCCAAAGCCTCAATAGGAACAGGGTCCTTTCGAGAGGTCTGTGAACGTCCCAAGAGACTAATAGACTTCTGGAAGGAGCTGGGCTGGCTACAATAGCCGGCTCTCAGTCACGTATAAAGGACCGAATTTGAGTCCAAGTACGGAAAATGGGAGCCCCTAACCTAAACCTAATCCTGAGATACAATTGGCTGTGTTACTATACCTTTTTTGGGTAAGACCTTTTTTGTTTCGCATGTAGGACAAAGAGCAAGGAAGATTTCTATTGCTTTTTTTGGTATATAAAATCTTGACTTTATAGCATGTATCATTTTGTCTCGTCCACCATGACCGCAAGATTTATGGGTTTCTTCCAATATACTAAAATATTCATTCCTAGGTATAATACGCACCGTTGGATCATTGGGAGATTTCGTTTTAAATATTAAATAATCTTCCTTTCCTATTACCATAATGTCATACTTTGAGATCCAGTAATAATCCTGGATTGTTTTGAGCTCATGGACACCCTAGCTTTTTGAATTTTATTCATAACCTCCAAAATTTTTTCGGTGGTCCATGGTTTTCTTTGGGACCCTGAAAAAATTAACACCAGTATATTAAGTTATTATTATACGCACGCCAATTTAAATATAAAGCTAAAGAAACAAATGCTCACAAATAAACTAAATAACAAAAATCAACTTACCTTGATGTTGTTGTTCATATTCAGTCAGATTACACTCAAACTTTTCTTGAAAACTTGTAGCCGGCGGTGTATTAACAGGCACATCCATGTTATGACACCTTTTTTTATTAATATCACACTTTAAATTTCATTACGACGAAAATAATTCACAAACATTGCTTGCATGCGAGCTGTCTGACGCCATATTTGTGCTAGTGACTACCAGCGCTGCAGTGGATAAAATTTGAACTAAATTTAAATCACCTGCCTGATTTTACGGCAGCCGTCTTCAAAGGGCTGGCTTACAATAAGCCAACTAGTTAAACGTTAAGCGTTGATTGTTCTATCAACTATCGGCCTAGGCATTCCATTGAATGCCGGCGTTTAATTAACAGGCTAGCCTACTCTTTAAATGGCTGATTTAACCAGATGACTGCGACATATATATCAATAATTTTAGAGGTTTAAATAAATTATTACAAAAAAACAAACATCAGTTTGACTGAGTCAGTTCGTTTCATGGACGCTAGGATCAAGAATGAACATAATTCAAATAAAAAGTCAAGGTAAAGGTATATTAAAACGGAACATAGTGTCTAATTACATTTTTTTTTAATTCCTTTAAACTTTAAAAGCTATGTTTATAATAATAAACTGTTTAGTTTTTAGTTAATATTAGTTGGCTACATGACATCACTGGCACAATTGTACAGATTGAAAAAAAAGTACCAACATTGTGGGAGGAAACCAACTGACAACTACTGGAAATCTACTCATTAGCAGGTGGAACGATGTGGTCTCTGCCTATCCCTACGGGAAAAATGCGTGTAGTAATTCTTGATTTTAAAATTCTTATGTAATGAATGTCGTACAATGCTTTTGTCAATAGGTAATTTTAGTAATTTATGCAACTCGCGTGATAATAGTTTGAGACGAGTGTTTCAATATCTACCTAATTATAGGCACTAATATTTTCATAATAAAATATCGTACCTATAATTTTCACAACTTTTCTGAAAGTAAGCAAAGTCATTTCTGTTGCCGGGTCGTTGATATCAAGCGGCGTGAAATTCACTTCAGTACTTTCACATTTATCTATTAATTTGCTTCAAATAGGAAAAAAACATGAATTACACGAATGTAAATCACGAACATAAATTACAACAATTAGAAAAAATATTCTGTTTAGCGGAAAATAATTCCCTACAGCGCAGTTCACTGACCTGGACAGTCTATCCAAAGATAATGGCATAGAAATTAAAAAATAAAAGTGTTGCATAATGATTAAACTTTTATTAAATTTTGCGGGGTGCGATTAGTAATGCCTGCTACTCACCTTTATGCCGCTTGACAAGGGGCATGACAATAATATGCATGACCCCACCCATTTTAGACTTGATCACGGCAATTGGCAGTACGTCCACCCAAACTCCTCATACTGATCGCCGTAAATAAAAAGCGTACCTGTACGCTAAACAGTACCTGAAACTGAAAAAACTGTCAAAATCAGTATTTTGACAGTTTTTCAAAATCCAAATAATAATTGTGAAAAATTCTCTAAAAGCTTCGGATGCGGATTCGGTTATTTTAAACCTTTCGTGCTTCCGCGCTACTCGAATAGACACCTGCAATTTACTTCTGAAAAAAAGTTGTTTTAAGATTTCGGATTCAGATTCCGGATTCATACACTACGTACATAGCAGTACGTAACTTACATTGGTAAACAAGCTAGACAATAAAGTATTTCCCATTAATTCATCATCATCATCCTAGCGGTGATACCGGCTTACGCCAGGGTCCGCTGTCTGACTTAGATCTTCCGTCGTGCTTACAGGTGGTATAAGTAGTTTTTAAGTAAAAATTAAGATAAGTTTAAGTAAGAAAGTTCATTTTAAAATTTTGTTTTTTGTTAGATATAACTTAATTTGTTTATTTTATTTTGATATTTAATATTATAAAAAAGGAAAGTTCCTATTATTCAGTATTAGAGATGTCTAATGTCTAGACACTACTTCTTACTATTAAAACTCCATAGGAAGAAGTAGTTAATTATTAAGTAATTACAAGTTTGAAGTTTTATTAAATGTTTTTATTGTCTTAGAAACTATCAATGTTATAGGTACTCACAGTATAAATAATTGTAAAAGTACTTACTGAATTTTTTGCAACTAAAAATTTCATTTTTGAAATAAAAGTTATATTTATTATTTAGTTCTTTTTTATCTTAACTACCTAACGTCATCATTAAAATTGCTAACTCATGGTCACTCTGGCCAACCATCTATATCCCCTTTAACAAAACGGCGAAATGACGTTTAGCCAAGTAGCTAAACGTGTAGGATTTTACTTTGCCTTATTTAATACTTACGGTTATGAGGACTCCTGTTTAAACGTTGTTTTCAGCACGTTTACACTTTTATTCTTAATTTTTCCACCTTTATTAGTTTATTATGGGCATCTTTGGATCTGGCCCTTCAGGCTCTGATTGTCCATAATTCCTCCCTGGAAAATTAAGTTTATTCTGTATATCAGACTATGTTGATTACTACGTTCTATTAATGTTTTGATTATAATAGATTTTGGGGAATGTTCTTTTGATATATAGACACCCAAATGATAAAAGTAATGATGGTTTCCGAATGAAAAGCAGGGGGCAATGGCGTGTGTCTGGATTCTTACCTTCGTAACTTCTTGTTTTTTAAATATTATGGATCCGGACGGGCCCCAAGGCTTCGGAAGGTTGTTTATTTCGATAGGGTTTGATTTATATATAGTTTCCAATACGAATAATACACATAAACCCGCATTTTTATTGGGAGCGGGTTCTTTCTGTTATTTTACTCTTGTCATGTCATTTGATGAGAAGTGGGAAATTTTTAATAGTCAAAGGAGATTTTTAATCTTTTTTGTGCCTCTCTTATTCTAGATAACTGCTGGATCAAATTCCTCATCAGGTCGGCATGAATTATATTCTTGGCTGTCGAACACCAGACCGTCCGAAAATTAATATGGACCATTTCGGGAACTGGCTGGTTGACTATGACTACTGGCCAACAAGATATTATCTTCCTTTGTGCCAAATGGTTCTAGAAGGTTATTAAACGAGGACCCGAGCCTTCAGTAGAGGAAGCAGAGAGGGATTCAGTTTAGTTTTGTTTTCCCAGCCTTCGGCCTTGGAGGTGAATAGATTATAACGTGATGTTACTTTGAGATAATAAATCGCCAAAAGTTATTATGTGTGCAGTATAAATCTAAAAAGTATACGCTATGAAGCATCAAATTCTATCTCCGAAGACCCAGTTCTAAGAATATGCACCTAGTCGCATGAACCACCAACACCTATAAGAATCCCAAGCTGACGTAGTCGCTCAACCAGTTCGCAAACCGGTACTTTCGGTCTGCGTTGAAAAGTGAAATAAGTGCTCCAGCCCGGACAGAAGGTTATGTGGACAAACTCTTTTTTATAACGTTTGTGCTTTTGTAGATTATTTTGATAAATTCCTTGTTTTAGATAGATTACAGATGGACTGAATACAATACCCACTACCCTGATTCTTTTGTTTTCTTTGCTCAAGGGGTCGGCTACCGACCTCCAATTAATCTCTCATAAAATAGCTTGCTACTGACCTCTAACAGAGCATTCCTTATTTTACAACTGAACCTGACCCACTGCTAGGCAGTTCGTTACGTTACAAACGTTACATTCAACTACTTGGCTATCTGACCTTTAGCCGTTCAATTGAATGCCGGCGATTAATTAACGGACTAGATTTCTCATTAAATGGCTGATTTAACCAGATGGCTGCGACATATACAAAATGATCCAGTATAACGTACCCAGTGTTTATATCCACTTTACTAAGTACCTACCTATTTCAAACGATCTTTAATTACCAAAATTGTTGGGGCGCCATCTAGCGAGTGATTACGAATGCTTAAGATACCTATTGAAAAACTGCTCATTATAATTAAAAAATTAAAAGTCTGAAATGAATAACTTTTATATATTTATTATTTTAAAATTGTGTCATGCACACATATAAAATGGCAGCCATTTGCAAGCTTTATTAATGATTTAGGTGGCAGAGATTCTATTTTTGTTTAATTTCTGTGGTATCAAGGTTACATTCCTTTTGTTTTATTCGTATCTTACTTACCGTTTTTCATCTAGTAAATAACGGCGTTCAGTAAATGGATGACGTCTATAGCGGTTTAAAAAAACCCCATAGACGACGAATGGGGCGAAAAGTGAATCACAATTATTTCAATGGTCATTAGCTTCACCATAACAATTTAAATAAAGAAGAAATGTCTTCAACGCAAATTCAACGACAGTGTACAGAATTAAGAAAAGTACAGAAGACACTTTAATATTTCCTATTGCGTTCATATCCAACTTGTGCAAGTCTCTTATGAAATCGTAAACAGTGTATTTTGCGGAATATAACACTATACAATATACCAAATATTGCAACAAAACTAATGAGTACCATAAAGTTAAGTCGATACGGAATACGGATATACTTAACAAACCGCGATATTTTATATGGATTGCTTCCATGAATCCATAATTTAAACCACTTATCAAAGTCTCCCCTAAGAAAAACATTACAATTGTTTTAGGTATACTACTTCTTTTCTTAACAGGTAATAAAATTAGTTCTGTTCATAAACAAAAGACCTGCTGGTTTATGGTACATTTTTTAAATATTGTGCAAGTTACACACAATATATACATACAGCCAATAAAATTAACTTCGCAAATAATTAATTAATGAGCGAGCGAGCTCTATTTCTGACATTTTGGCTATAAAGTTTTCACGATTAACTTAAAAACAGTCAAATTCGAAGATCGTGTGGGACAAAACGATTTTATTATGTGCCAGGTCCATCTGACCCGTTGAGCAATAAACGGAGTAAGGAGTTTCTTAAATCTTATGATCTCACCGATAGTGCTGAACATTTTGTACATGAGATCAAGATTTTTCTCATTTTTGCCATAGGTGCATTTTTTACACAATTTCAATGAAGTAAAGAGTGAGGGCGCGTGAGGGGCTTTAAGTTGTTGTTTTTTTTATTAAAAATGTTAATTATCTCTAAGCGAAAGGGGAATGAAAACGGATTATATCACAATCAGTTATATAATAGAGGAGTGATAACAATGACCATAGTGAATAAATAAATAATGCACTTCCTATAAGTAATATTTCAATATCGAATATGAAATACGTCATCAAGAAAGGTATGCATGCTACTCGTATTAAATTAGAACCAAAATTAATGAAAAGACACACTAGTCATTATTGGTATTGACAACTTCTAAAGTAACCTCGTTGGAACTTATGTATCATTGTTGTCATTCGTGGTCGGTAGCTTCTGCATCTTCGTATAGATAAGCATTAAGAAAAAATACTACGTACAAGTTTAAGTATTATTTCTATTAATAAAATCGAAGAAATGGAACTTTACTGCTCTGACACTAAACCCAAGAAGAAATCAACACGGAGTGCAAGAAGAATACCCTTATCTATATCTTACTTCTTTTTAATAATAATGTTCCTCTTTGGATTTAACTTCGGCTTCATCAAAGTATTTCGGAAGAGATTACGGCCTATTGCGCAAGTTCTTCTTGTGTTCATTGTGTTTATATTGATAATTGCACAAATAAATTCAATTACGTATGACACGACGTGGATAAGCTCACTGATGTGTCTCCAATATACTACTTATATCATAGTACTTTGTTGTATAAAATACAAGGTATATGATTTTGTCATCGATATTAGCAACATAGATGTAGAAGTTACAGATTACTGTAAAAAAAAATTAGGGATGAAACTATTATTGGGTGTTTTCGCTTACTTTATGATAGATATATTTATTTGCACCGGAAGATGTCTTGTAAATGTCGATTGCGATCAAGTTGGAATATTAGACACTTTCCGCTGCTTTGCGTCAATCGGAATTGATATGATATCACTAGTAGCGGCCTTAGTATTTTTCTACATTTATAGTTGCATTAAATATTTAAATGATTCATTTAATGCCTCCACAATGAAAACAATAGATATAATCAAGAAATATATTCAAGTATGCGATACATTTGACAAAATTAAGCTTACTTATGACGCGTTGGTAAGTGTCGAATTTTTTTACACAAAGGAGTTAACAAGGATAAGGTCTTTATTTTACACAATAATTATATTGTTTCGTATTTTTGCAGATATTTATAGAAACCTTGTTTGGTTTCCCAAAATTATTAACAATGATATTGTACGACATCACCTTTATCCGAGATAACGTAAGTTTGTAGTAAATACAAAGTTGATTCACCCAATACTTGTAAATAGTATCAAAAAGGCTGAATAGAAATCTTAAGGCAAGCACTTACCTTATTGTGGCTATAATTTGAACTTACGTTTGATTCATGTATTTGTTTTCTAAAGTTTACAAACTCACTCGAAACCTTTGCTGCCAACGAAATAGTATTAACTCTTGTATGTACAATGAGCACATATGCCAAATAATAATAATCATCATCATCGTCGTCTTGGCGTGAAATTCCGGTTGCGCTCCCGCGCGGTACGCCGGGACCCGGGGTCCGTCTTATTACTCTTTTTGGATCACTCGTTCAGTCTACAGCGTCATTGGTGGTGAGTTTGTTAGCACACACGTCGTTTTTAACGACGTCTAGCCATCGCTTCTTGGGCCGGCCTGTCTTGGGCCGGCGTGCCGGGCGGGGGTAGCATGGCCAGACCTTTGCCGGGCTGCGCCACCATCGGAGGTATGTATGTATGTAAACTCTTTATTGCAATTAAAAAGAAATACAGTAGGTAGAAAAATATCATTTTACAAAGCAAAGGGGGCTTATCCCACAATGGGGAGGTGTTATACACTAGCTTATATACTATGTCGCGAATGTAAATGCTATCGCGGATGTAGGCGTTTGGGTCGTTGTCTTTGTGAGAAATTATACACCAAGCCACCCCAGCAATTCATTTCCATGGCGTCAACTCCTGTTTGCTCTAGTAGAGGCCAAGTATTGCTGCGGTGTAAGAGTACAGGTCTAATACTGGTCTTGTGAACCGGTTACAGTCACTATTAATAATAGAAAATTATTTACTTTTCCTATGTGTGATACTCCTTCCATACTTCATAACACTCTCATTTCTACTGTATTTATTCTACCAGCACGCTTCTTCTGCCAAAAAAATTAATATCATCAATAATACGTTAGAAATGTGCAACTTATAACATAAAAAACTTTTTTTTTCAGGGACATTGGTTCGGCTACGTTGGTTCTGGATTATTTTTATTTCAAGCTTTTGCACAATTGGTGATTGCGTCTATTATAGTTGAACTTACTTTCGCAAAATTTGAAGCTTTCAAAATTGCTCTTAACAACAAGTTGGTATTGGAAAGAGGTACGAATCAGCTAAAATACTCATACTTACATGGGACGCGTGGGTGATGCCCCTGGTATTTCAAACGTCCATAGGTTGCGGAGACTGTTTACCATCAGGCCGTAAGCTTATTTTCCACCTTAGTGGCACAGAAATGAAACAAAAACAGAATCCATGTGTCTTAAGTCATGAGGGAAGCATAGAAATGGCCGCCATTTTATATGTCTGCGTAATTTTAGGGTTGCCATATACATGATCCATTTTGCCTTCTTTATGTATTATGTTAGCAATATAACTTTACAATAATAAATAAATAAAAATTATTAATTTCTGATTGTAATTTTTTATTTAAAAAGTTTTAAGTAATGAAATATGTTGATAAGAGGAGTCTCCCCGAGTACGCTCCATACAAATGAAGATAATAAAAATCGAAAATATACACCAGTGACGCGTCAAAAATGTTTTTTTTTAGGCTAGGCATTGGCAACTTAGTCTATTCAGCCATCAAAATGAATGAAAGAATGCACAGACTAAAGAAAATATCGACGATTCTTATCGTGTGTGTAGGGTCGACTTGCGATCCAAAATATTACTCGATATGGATCACGATACGTATCACGATATATATCGTGTGTGTAGTATCCGCCATAGAAATTAAAAACCTGTGTACTTTGAAAATATGATCAAACTACGTTTGTATGGAGCGCGCTTGTGCTTCTTATTCTGCTATCCGATGCGGGTACAAATACATCAAATTATTAAAAAAAATAGCTATTCAGGTCATTTACCCGTTTTGGAAAGGCGTATAGCCCCTTCGCGGTTGTTATGAAATCCACGTCATCAAAATGTGCACTGCACATGGTACTCGCAGATGATGGGTTCCAATTGGTTTCTCTTCTACAGTTTCGTGTAATTAGAAACCAATCATCTTTACGGTTTTTATTTCTAGGAAACCTATTAAAATAATATAACCCGGTTAAAATAAAATCGGGATCGAAAATAATAAGGGCTCCGCAGAGAGCGGTGTTATATTATTTATTTATAAAATCGGACTACTTTGCTTACATCATAGCAGTAAGTACGTAGGGTAGACTATAATTATAATCATTCAAGTTCTTTTCAGATACGATAGGTAATCAAAATTCGGAACCTGATCTGAGTCACAAATTTAATAAAGAATTCCCCACTTTTAGGGAATTTTCCCAAAAACAGGTAGCCACATCGTTGTACTTTTGTTCGAAATTTGCACCAAAGTAAATAAAACATTAATAAAAAAAAGTAGCACGAATCATAATTACTTACGCGTGGTAGGTAATTCCTCCTGCCTTGTTACATTTTTTCCAGTAACTTTTACACGATTTCACTACACATGACGGTATTTTAAAATATTTTACGTCAAGGAAAAATATGTCCGAACGCTACGAAATGGCGGCGCGTTGTAAGACCCGAAGAGTGTATGTCATGTACAACAAAGGAGATTGTCACACCCTGCATGCACCACATCTCTTTAAGGTAACATGGATTCTGTTTTTGTTTCATTTCTGTGCTTAGTGGTATAAAAAAATAAAAAAAGACAGCATTGTCCATTTCGATCACAAAATGCGATCGTTCCAATCAACACAACTTAGGCCTACTACCATCACCTTGCTCTCGAAAATAATGGAGTCCATTATTAACCAATTGCTTCTTCGATATTTATTTAGAGAAGCTTATGATGGCCAGTACCCATTCCGTCTGGATCTTAGCAATCGGCTGACCCATGTATGAGCTGAAGTGATTAAGAGTAGCTTCGATATTTAGCGAACACCTTCGATCTAGATTGGCACATGGTACATCTATCAAAACTTAGACTGCCTGTGAAATCAGGCAACTTAAATTCAATCCCCAATTTGTTAATGCTGGTGTCCCGCAGGGTTACGTGTTATCTCCAACGATATTTGTTCTGTACATCAAATATTCTGTACATGCATTATATTCTGCTGTGAAACCTGAGTGACTGCGTCAAACACTACCGGTCGAATAGTGGCGCGCCTATACTATACAGTCTTCTATCGACAGGACTAGTGGATGACACAGTCAAAAGTCGAGTTCAGCAAATAGTTACCGGGTACCGTCGTCTAAATACCAAACCTTTAATTTCGAAATTAGTTTTTCGACTACGGGGTGTATTATGAGATTATAAATAGCCGGGCCATTTCCTGGGTCAATTTGCTGGCAGCCGACCGCTGAGTACGAGAGGTGGCCTTTGTGTACAATGACATTCTCTTTCCACTGGATTAAAAGCATTTTTCACCCGTCATGCTTAAGGAACGTCCTAAGGGGATGAACGGCGGCTTGTCAGCCTCCTTTCGTACCAAGTCCTAGTTGGATCAGCTGTTAGGCGATAGTAGGCGGTGCCAACCGCTATTGCACGAATGCCCCTATCCTTTTTGTAAGTAATAAAGTCGGTACCGTACAGGATAGGTATCAAGCAGCATCAAGTTCTTAAGCCCTATGGCAGAGATTAAAAGAATATCACCAGCCCCACGACCGCATCTCAAGAGGTTTCTGAGGTGCTGCGGCGTTAGGCCGTCGATACCGTCCACCAAGCCGGTTTGCGATTGAAAAAACGACTGGCGAACGGCATCAGCTGAACCTGCAGCGCAGAATTCGCAGCACTGGGGGTGTTTGGTAACCGAAGGTCTGACGGAGACTGAGGTTGTTTATTACGGAAGCCAGCCAACGTCGGGGTATGTCGTCGGGTGCAGCAGTATCACTAGACATGAAAATACAGGCTGCCCCTGATGTTACCATCATTAATACGGTCTCAGTATTATTTACGTCATGGAATTTCCCCTACCATGAAGCATCAAACAGTTTTTTCAGATTTGTGTCACATTGTGTCGATCATTAACCATCAATACAAAAATTATTTACATAAAATTTGTCTTAAATAATTATAAAATTCAGCTATTAGTTTCGAGACCGTTCAAAAATTATGCATGCGGTACCTGTACACAGGCGCCGCTCGGGGTGGTCAGCGTCAGATTACTAACTTTTTCGGCTCAAAAACTTGAAAAGTAACTCAAAACTGAATATATACATTCAGATACAAGCTGCAGGCTAAGCTCCTTATGCCCGATTTTTTTTTTTATTTTTTTATTTTTTTATTATTATTTTTACATTTTCTATAAACACTTATACTACTACAATTACGTAAAAACCAAGGAGGTTTGTACCCGTAACATAGCAATGAGTCTTATCTTAATAACATAAATGTGTTGTGGCAACATTATTATTTCTAGGTCATTATATCTAGGTCTAAGTTAGTCTTTGAGTAAAACTGACGTAACTACGACAAAATGTAAATAAGCGAAAAAAGTACGTATTAAAATTTCATGAGTTTGTTGTAGTAGGCTGATTCCCAGGTTAAGAACCTCGTGACTGCATTTCTAATCATACTTTTAGCGTTTCGAGTTCTCGGGCAAAGTGTATTTTTAGTTTATTCTTAATGTTTAGTTCTGTTATTGAGTGAATTAAATCGGAGGGTAGGTTGTTTATAAAACGCGGCACGAGGTACGCTGCTGTCCTCTCGCCGTAGGCATTGTTCGCCGTCGGCGCAACCAGCTGGCGCTGAGTCACCGCCCGTGTGCACATAGGATGATTCAAAACTGTCTTCAGATTCTCATTGAAAAATTGCTCCTTTAACAGACAATATTCAACATTGGTCAAGTGTTTAGCGTAGTTGACAAGTACAGTGATTGATTCGCCAGTGTAATATTTAAAACAGTGTATAGTTGGGAGGCCGTATGTCCTTTCTGTCCCCCGTTATTTGTTTCAAGTAATAAAGTTGGCGCCATATAGCCGAAAACTACCGCGCTTGACAGCATAATATGGTTCATAAACCCATATGATATAGTATAAAAGAATATCACCAGACTCACTAGAGCAACTCAAGAGGGAATTGATTTGTCTAATAATTTTGTACGGAAATTTGTTGATGTTGCTAGTCCATATCGACAGAGAAATGGCTTTGTAGTGTAAAGTGATAGTGACTTGCTGTAGTGTACAGTCCCTGTCTGGCCGCTCGCCTCTCGCCACAGTACATGACCTATAAATGCATGCCTAACCTTGCATTTCTTGCAACCTTGAAGCCTTCCGACATTATTACTCCTGTGTAGGGGACACAGGAGTAGTACTACATATTTTATTTTAAGCCTTAATAATTAACACTTTTTTTTGCACAAAAACAGCATTATTTGAAGTTACCTGACCTATTAAAATTATTTTTATATTCATACGTAAAATTCTGAAATTATCTTTATTAAGTATTTAGTACAGTCAGCCATAAAATGGACCCCCAATGTACGTCAAAATTACTGTTCACTCTGGAGTTGGCTGTACGTAGGTACAGCTCTACAGCTATAACTGTTCCTGGATTCCAAATGCCTATTCTTTAAGTGTTATGTATTTTAAACTTCCAGATGAAGAACGACACGCAGAGATTCTTCGCTTGCTGCGTTACGTGGAAGCGCGCCATTTCCGCCATCGCGTGTGCCGTGTGTTCCCCATGGACATGCAACTGCCGCTCTCGCTTATCAACTTGGGCGCCACTTATATGATTGTCATCATACAATTTACACATATTTACGGATAGATAATGTTTTATTTGACGACCTGAGTGGTTCAATGGTCAACGTCTGCCACGCAAGAGGTCCCGGGTTCGATTCCCGGCCAAGCAGAAATTGAAATGATGAATTTTAATTTCTGTTACGGGTCTATGTATAATAAGTATGTATTTAAAAAGTATTTAAGTAGTATATCAGTTATCTAGCACCCATAGTACAAGCTTTGCTTAGTTTGGGGCTAGATGGCGCTGTGAATTTGTCCACGAATATGAATTATTATTTATTATTATTATTATTACTATTTACCACTCTTAACTTGCCTTCTTGTATTGAAGAATAAGTAAAAACATTACTTTTATATAGAGATATTCTGTTTTACATGATACATACATTCCACTATCACTCATACACCCACATCCTACAAGTAAGCCAGAGACTATTGAATGCAATACCGGGATACCGGGATCCCGCTGGACTGGCGGGATTAAAGAGAAGCGTGCATGGTTCATACGGGTGACGCGGCCGAGCGGCCTGTGGAGTGGACTGATGATTGGGTCAACATTTTTAAATTCTAATTGGTCTTAAATTGGGTTTAAATTTTTATTTTATTTATCATGTTATTAAAAAATTACAAAGATAAAGCGTATCAAAGTTTCGGAGTGGGGGCTCGCGACGGCGACGTCACCTCTGAGTTAAATTTCACCGCATGCGTAATTTCATCGTTATGTTTTACACTAGCCAAAAAATATACGTGTACAATATTTTATGATATCCTAATTAAAAAAAAAAGGTTTTAGTCATCATCCCATCCTCTCCCGGGCCCCTTTCCTGTTTACCTTTTTTGCCAGTTGCAACTTTTACTTCGACCCAAAGCAGTGATTAACTGACTATTCATTGTTTTAAAACTTTAAATTATTCTTATCTTATTCTATGTCAATTTATATATTTATGTCTAAAAGTATCAATAAACCATTTAAAATGTACCAAAAAACTTGTTTAATTTGGGTTAAAATTAAAAACTTGAAAACGAGATCCATGAGGTGTTTATTACGATTGATTTCTGAGGGTTAAGTCCACGCTGCTGGATCCCGCTAATACATGGATCTAGCGGGACTAAGATGGTTCAGTCCCGCAAATACCTTGATTGAAATTATATTTCGCGATTACATACCCTAGGTACAAGCAACCATCCTGAAAGCCCTTCTGTTATTCATACCTCTTTTCATAAATACCTTTCGTAAGTCGTCTTTCATTCATCTTCTCCATATCCAAACCGTCTCAGCTTAAGTACCTCTTTCAGTCTTAACATACTCCTTCAGTTACAACGATCGCATTTCCACCATATTTATTTGATGAATTCGTGTAATTTGCTCCACACTTTCATTTCTATTGCCAACAGCGATATATCATTATTGACAGAACAAACAAATAGAAACGACATTTTAATTACGTAACTCGATGAAAATTAATATTAATTTGATGTTTCTTGACGGGCTACCACACTGTCTAATAAAATAAATAGTGTTCAATGACAAAGCGTATAGTATCATAGTATCTTTGGTAAAGCGAAGAAATGGAACTTTACAGCTCCAATACTGGCCACATGAAAAGAACAGCATGGAGTGCAAAGAAGATACCAAGATCAATATCCTACTTCTTCTTAACCTTAATGTTTGTCTTTGGCTTTAACTTCGGTTTCACGAAAGTATTGAAAAAAAAATTGCGGCCTGTTGCACAAGTTTTTTGTGTATTAGTTGCGATTACATCGATGGTTTTAATAGTCACCTTAAACTGGAACCCGAACTTGAAGAGAAACATGCAGTCGGCGTGGTACAGCATGCTATTTTGTCTTCAATATACAGCTTACGTCATTCTACTGTACTGTGTTAAATACAACATATATGACCTTATTAAAGACATCAATGATGTGAATGAAAATATTTTAGCTTTTTGCAGTGATAAATACGGAAACAAAATATTATTAATTTCAACACTGTTCTTTTTGTTGAAATTAATATTGTGTGTGGGAAGGTGTGCCGTAAATGTCGATTGCGATAAAGCAGGATTCATTGATACTCTTCGATGTACTGCACTGATAGGCCTCGATGTGATATCTATAACAACAACCTTAGTGTTTTTCTACATATACAGTTGCGTTGAATACTTAAATGATTTATTTAATGCTTCTAGAGCTAACATAATTAATATAACAAAGCAATATATTAAAGTGTGCGATAGTTTTGATAAGATTAGGCCCACGTATGATGGATTAGTAAGTCTACCAATTTAATGTAAATATCCTTCTTTTTTTTTCAAAATAGTGTATTGATTCTCATTTGTGTATTTTTTCAGATATTAATTGAAATTCTCGCAAGTTTCCCAAAGTTAATGACAATGCTGTTGAGCTTCCTCGCTATAATTAAAGATAATGTAAGTATAATGTTGGTATACATATTATATGTTACGGGTCAAAAACGGGATTTTGGGGCAAACTACCATTTGTGATAGATACCTTATATTGCTAACAAATTCATCCCTAGCGTTGTAGGATAAACCTGATCACACAATAGAAAACTTTACAACCTATTTTCTGATCTACGAGCAAGTAACAAGCTGCTACAATTTATTTTTTTAAATACCGATTACATTTCTTTTTTTCATTAATTTTCAGTTACAATGGTACATCTACTTAGGCTTTGGAGTATTTCTATTTCAAATAATTACACAAATCCTGATACCATCAGTTGCAGTTGAACTGACTTACGCTAAAATCGACGCTTTCAAAACATCTCTCCACAACAAATTGGTGCTGGAAACGGGTAACAACCTTTTATTACACTGATATAGCAGAGAAAGAGATACTATTTATGTGCTACTGTAGTCCATGTTAGCAAATTTCACGCGCAGTCCTTTATTGAGTAAGACATCAACCCATTATTCAACCCGTCCGTCTCTCTCAAGGTCAGAGATAAGAAAGAAAGGATTTCAAACTTTCAGTGTACTACGGAATTTGAACGTCCATATCCCGTAAACGTCCACTACCCTCGAACGACTACAACCTTGTACGTTCACTTACTTCTAACAACCACATCCCTGAACGACCATTTTACTCAAACGACCACATGTAGCAATAACTCTTAAAATACCGGATTTCATTTAACCACTTAACAGTAACCTGAATTTTAAAATACCGAATATTTATTTAACTGAAAGTTTAAAATCTCGAAAATATACGTCAATATCAGGCACAGATGTAATGTGTCTGCTGTTTCCTTCATTTTGCATGATCTTAAGCGCACTGCGAACGTTTTTTACATTCGTACATTTTGCTTCAGATGAACAGCGTTGCGCGGAGATTGTCCGCTTGCTGCGGTACGTGGAGGCACGAGAGTTCCACCATCGCGTGTACCGTGTATTCCCCGTCGATGTCCGCCTGCCACTCTCTATGTTCAATTTATGCATTACCTATATTATTGTTATCGTACAATTCACTCAGAAATAATAAAAATAGTAGTAGAATTTATTTTATAAGAGAACTTATTAAACACAGCATCCGATCCGAATCTGAGAGGGCTACCTTACCTACTATTTCTATGGCAAGTTATATTTAGACAAAAATGTTTGGCAAGTTTATTATTCTGTATAGCAGGATAACGGGATGTTTACAAGTATTTTTTTTCTGGAGCAAATCCTAATAGTTTTGATATTGGAAAGTAAATTTTAAAATAATTTAGATTTTTGAATTTTCTCGTTTTTTTGTACGGGTGAACGAAAATTTTATTACAGAAATGAATTCCTGATCCTCGAATTGGAAGAAAAAGACACCAAACTTAATATAATGTCTAAATGTATGCAGATATGAAGCTTAGAGTGAAGCGTGCCGAACGTACTTTTTCCTCCCCTCCCCTGCGCATCTGCTGGGGGGAACCACGTGGCAACCGGGCTAAATCAGCTCAGGTCACCCCTAGGAACACTTGATCCAAGTGGTTTGCTAAGTCTAAAAAATGCAAGGTGAACCTAAGCTTGAAGACACACTCATGCAGTGCGCCGCGCGGCGCACACGGCGTGTGAACTGTGTCGCATAAGGAGGAAATATTCGAACTGTTGGTAAAAGAAACAGTCAGATGTGACGTTTCATGTTGACATCTGCTGACGTCGCGCCGCACGCCATCATTCGTGTGTATAAAAAATTCATTTGATTGCCGGGAAGTGTATCAAATACTGCTTACGTTATATTTTAGCAAGACAGTTAGAACCTTGGCACTCTGTATTGAACCATAATGTACATTATTCGTACATGTGTGTCAAGGCGTAGTTTAGTTCTCAATAGGCCCAGCGAAACTATCAGCTATCTAGTAACAAACAAACAAAAGATAGCCGTTAAATATTTTATCTACACTCATAACGTAATGTTCCAATTACATATTCGAAAACAGTCGTTTAAGGGTTCACTTTTTTCACGCCAGACTATAAAATTTTAAAAAATTACTTTTCGATACAGCATTTCCCATACTATTTTTATGACAGCTGTATCGTAAAATAACTTTTTAATCATAATGCAACACTTATATTTTTTAAATTCTCGTCGGGCGCCCGGACACGGTCAAATGTAGGCTGAATACATAGATGTCTTTAACAAATTCAAATTCAAAATTTAAATTTTCCTGTTTATATTCTGTGTAATTATTTTCCCGCTAAACAAAATATTTTTTGTAATTGTTGTAATTTGTGTTTGTGAATGTTTTTTCTTATTTAAAGCAAATAAATAGATAAATGTGAAAGTAGTAAAGTGAATTTCGCGCCGCTTGATATCCTCGACGCGTAGATACAACAGAACTGACTCGCAGCTTACTTCCAGCAAAGTTGAGAAAATTATAGGTACGATATTTTAACATAAAAATATGAGTGTAGATAAAGTAGTGTATGCAACTGCATATAATTAGGTATTAAAACACTCGTGTCAAACTATTATCATACTCGGCTACGCCTCGTATGATAAACAGACACTCATGTTTTAATACCCCCTTTTATATGACAGTTGCATAAACTACTATTATCTACTTTTACAGGGTAAATTTTCTTTAAATTGGTGTACTGGATACCGGTTGTAATGAATATTGTACTTTATTCTGTGATTGTGGAACTGATTTACGCTGAAATGGAAGCACTGACAATTAAACTTCATAATCAGCTTGTAGTTGAACAAGGTAAAAACAATTGCTCGTTTGTGAAATTCATATTTTAACCACTTAATTCTGTTGATGGAGTTAGTAGCCCTTCACGAATCTAAAAAACGAACGTAATTCTGGTAATTTTGGTGGTTTCAGATGAAAAAATAATAACTGATTTGTTAAGGACAATTAACTATCTGGAAGCCCGACAACTGCGACACCTCTCGTGGAGGATGATGCCACTGGACCTGCATATGTTGTTGTCTCTGATCTCATTTTGCGTTACCTATCTCATAATAGTTTTACAATTGACACACGTATACTGAAATCTCCTATAATGTATAGTAGATCGCTTTGAATGTATCATTGTTATAGTGGAAGTTTGTTGTCATTGGCGTAGTGATCAAACATTATTTATTCACATTATGTTAGTAAACTACTATACTCATATATGATCAACCTACAATAATTATTGATCAAAATTTCTCCTTAGAAAGATTAAAGATAACCCCCAATCCACCCCTCTCCAAACTACAATTTCTTCAAACATTATGATATTATATTTTGTAGTTCAGTTACTTATAAGTTGGGTAGGTACATTACTACGGCGATCTGTAATGGCTGATCGCATAGCGTAGCTCGGCTCCAGTTCAGCTCAATTCCTGTAAGCTGACCGAGACCTAAAGTCGAGGTCTTTATAGCGGAGTAGTTAATTTCGAGTCCATCATGGCGTTACCAGCAGTGCAGTCATTGCGGACCAAGATTTAGGTATAGGTACTCGTAAGTAATTTGCTTTTATAATATAAAAATAACTATACAGTCCAGAACCCAGATTCTAGATTGCAGGGGCCTATTCAATACTAGATGCCGCTGCTGCAGCTGATAGTTTACTGGTCGCAAAAATTTGTCAATATTGAATTTTCAAAGGAAATTGCTGGGACATTTTGCTTAAAGAAGTTTGACAACATAATTGTCATATTAAAGTAGTTTGAGTGAATTATCATTTTCTAAAGCTGAATGCGGCTGAACCATCGTGTTTATCCAAGAAACGTGTTTTGAACCAACAAAGTCGTAAAATATCAAGTTGTAAATTAGGTTAAGTTAATCTGCAGTGGGAAGTGTGCTCGTGATATTACGCAGCTGGTAATTTCTCATAGTACTCCCCATGATGTGGCAAAGCCAGACTATTAAGCCGGTAGGCCCTTGTCGTCGATAATTCGGCCCAACCTAACGGGGTCAAATGGAAGAAGCTGATACTGATGTGACCAGTACCACACCAAGGATAAGAACAGTACTTCATATGAGGCTTGTGCTCTGTAGAGATGTAGGCGATGTGCCGGCCTTGTCCAAGACACACTGCTTTCTAGAGGTTTACTTTGACCACGGGAAATGGGAAGTGTTTAGAAATTTCGACGCTAAGAATTCTGATATTAAACTTAGCTTCTAGCGAAGGAGTTAGCAAGTGGATCAATGGTAAGTGATTTCCCAAAAAGATTAGAAAGTTGGAAACATTCATTGTAGACTGTCAATTTTTTTTCTCTGGTTGATCACCGTTGCCAACATTAAAATTTAAGTTCGAATAGCATTAACTACCGTTCTGTTTTATCACTGTTAAATTGAACTAAGTTACAGGGATCACAATTCGCAAATTGGTAATTCATTACTATGAGTAATTAATAAATGTGAGTAATTTGGAACCAATGGAAATTAATACCAATTGGGAGTAATTTCGATTTCGAACACAAGTTTATTTTGACACAAGTTGACGTTGGGCCAAACCATATTAAACTACTTATTTGCTAATAGATAATTCAATATGCCTCGCGATACAGCGAGGCAATGCGGCCAGTCTTTTGGGAACACTTCCTTCAACAAGGGACTTGGGGCAAGTCTTCTATTTGTAAATATTATTTTATAATTTAGATTTTTTTCTTGCCTTAATTAGTATTAGCATTATTTAATTTATTTCTATTATGTAAATATTTATTTCAATAAACATTTAATATTCTATAGGCAGAGTATTATAGTTCTAATCGTGAAAAGTGGATAAAAGTATATCATTGTCATAGTCATACAATTATCATTAGAAAGAATACGAGTATCATTATGTGGAAATGTTTCAAGTTTCCTTTTTAAAATCATCGTCCTAGCGCTCATCCCGGCCTCTGCAAGAGGTCCGCTTTCTTACACATTCTTCTCTACTTCGCCCGGTCTTCGACATGGGATGGAACACTTGCTATGGGATGATTGGAAATGGTTCAGGTTAATGTTTTCTGATGAATCCCGGTTTATATTTCAATCGGATTTACGCAGGATACGGGTTTGGCGAACATCTGGACACGCTCATGACTCCAATCTTATCAAAACGCCTTGGCGAGAAAACTGATCTTATTAGGGGACAGGGTACTCTAACTACTGAAAAATATCGTGATGATCCGAGACCTGCAACCTTACCACACATGACAATGCTCATCCACATACGGCTGGAGTCGTAATAACCACTCTGAGGTGGTACCATAAGTACGATGTCGCGTGTCTAGCCTGGCCCGCCCAGTACCCGGATTTAAATCCTAATGCCTCCACGTGGGACATGCTCCA
Organism: Blastobasis lacticolella; assembly: GCA_905147135.1. Classification (NCBI taxonomy): domain Eukaryota; kingdom Metazoa; phylum Arthropoda; class Insecta; order Lepidoptera; family Blastobasidae; genus Blastobasis; species Blastobasis lacticolella. The sequence continues at coordinate 11,313,451 of LR990048.1, forward strand.
GCGCAAATTGTCACGCAGTTTACCAAAAAATTTGGAGACGGAAGATGAACTCTTTGAGCACCTCCGCCATATCTGTAACCTTATCCTTAATAAAGATATCAACACGGTAAATTCGCTGCAATAAGTGATCAATGTCCGCAGTGTTTTTACTGATTATTTATTAATATTGATTGTATCGCAATTTTAGTAAATCCTATTAAAGGTTATTTATCCGAAGACAGTGTTAATATATGTATGAATATTTCTAGTGATGGTAGCATAAAATTTCATTTTTTATTCAAACGAAGATATGAAATGAGTTATTTATTTTTAGAAGTAGGTACTATTAGTGATAATGAACATTTTAATTTTGTATTTGATCTAAGTAATGAATGTTTTTACATGAGTAATTCCGACACGCTATCTGTATTGGTGTGTATACTTAACGTCTTATGGCTTTACCATTGATAAAGTACCAAGTAATAATATTAGACGTCATGTCGACTGGAAGTCGACCACATATTTTAAAAGATACGTTTGTGACAAAAAGTGAACCGAAATCAAGAATTTCTAAAAGTATCGTTTTCTTTTTGCTTGGATTTACGCTTATAAGTGGTTTCAATTTAGGAGTTACTCTGGTTATTAAGAAAAAATATAGGACTGCAGTAGCATGCATTCGCGGTTTAGTGGCCATTTATACATTCATTTTATTAGGATCCTTTCTCTTAAAACCCTTCAATGTAATACATTTTTGGTTTTACATTTATTTCTTTAAATATTTGGTGAATTCAATTTTGTTTCAATTTTCTAAATACACTTTGTATGAATTTTTGAGAGATTTACATAACATAAGCCAAAAGATAATGGACAAGGGCAGTAACATAAATATCGGAATTTGGCTCTTTGCAACTTGTACCTTTTCGTTAAAAATGATGTATTGTAATCAACAATGTACGAGTTTAATTGACGGCGTATGTCCAAATTTTATTGCCCCCCAATTTTTGTACTGCGTGACAATTCTCACTTTAGATTTAATGCCGGTTATGTTAGTTTTAATATTTTATTACTTGTACGTTAATATCAAATATTTAAGGGGAATCATTACACAAAATAGGACCTACGAACCGGTAGTAATACAAAAACTTTACAAGAAAATTGCAGATTACTATGAAAAAATTAAACCACTTTATGATGGTATGGTACGATGTCTACCGAATTTAATACACATTGACTGTGAAGTAAAGAAAACTACTGTAAGCTGCTACAACAATTCTTATATTTTTACTTTTTAGGTTTTCATCGAATTAATTATAACCGTTCCGGAGATGATGAGCAACATTTGGCTTTTAATTGTCGGTAGAAAAAATATGGTTCGTAATATTTCTTTAATATAACCGTGTGGTGTCCGGCTGAGTAGAATAGCGCCAACCCCTTACACTCGTGGGTGTCGTACAAGGCGACTAATGTTTTCGAGGCAAAAGATGTAGCTAAAGTCTCCGTAGACTGGAAAATGGGCAGCAGCGTTTACCATTGTTATATTTATAATACTGCGCTCTTCAACCTACCTGCCAAGCGTGGTGATTACAGCAATGACCTCCTCGGGGAGAGGCTCTAAGTCCTGCAGTGGACTGTTATGGGCTGTGATGATGACGAATATTTCTCTCTAATAAAAGTGTACTAATGTGGACGATGCTGAAGCTACGCTTTCAAGATATAATTGCCTAAATTGACGCCGAATTTGTTTATAGAATATTAAGTAATTTTTAAGTAGGATTTGAGAAAATCAGATTTTTCACATTATATACATGCTTATAATCGTCTTTTACAGATCCAAACTTACTGTACGAAAAATATGTTAAAAAGCAATCACAAATTTTCTCTCGTTGTTTCCTCAAATATTCTAAGATTTTGATTACTTTTTAGGAACCATGGACTAGTCTTATAGGTATCGGAATATTCTTAGCACATACCGTAATATCAATATTGGTACCCGCTGTAGTTGCCGAGATGACAAATGCTGAAATTGAACACCTGAAGATTACTTTACATAAACATTTAGTACTTGAATATGGTAAGAATTAATGGCATAGTTGTAGAGATAGTAGCGTCCAGACACCCAAAACTGAACTGAAAGGTAGGTCACGAGGCTCACAGAGCCGATAGACGATGGGGCAGAAAGGTTTTGGTGTCAATCGGAAATCGCAGCGTGTTGCGATGTTATTCTTTTCTTTCTTCTTCTTTATTGCCTACGGAGGCACACGGACGGCCCACCTGATGGAAAGCAGACACCGTCGTCCAGGACATCTTCATCCTAAAGGGATGCGGTGCCGGCCTGTGAGCTACTTATGAAGGACAGAAAGCATAATCATATTCAGAGATGTCATAGTGATTAACGATAAACTTTAACCTCTATCAAAACCACTAGGAGACCTGGCCTGGCTGGAATTTTGATATAGCGCGTTTGTTTATTTAGAACTAGTTTTAACTTATATAAATTTTTGAGCAGCAGTGAATTCTAGTTGTAACAAAGGCATTTAGTAAAAACTAGTTTTAACTAGATAACACGCATTGTATCTATAAACTGCAACGCTATACATAGATAAGTCGTGGAAAGAAAAGGATATTTTATAAAAAGTGTGGAGCGTTTACGGCTACGCCAACTTCTTGACAGAATGTAGGTTTGTAGGTGTGGTTTGGTGAAATGTGTGTTGTTAGGTGGACTATTAAGGGTTTTGTGTAAAAAAATCGCTACAAGCGTTAATTCTTTTTCAGATAAAAGTCGTAGTGCTAAACTAGATGAACTTCTTCTGTACATAGAATCTCGGCAACTGCCACGGAAGGTCTACCGTATCATGCCTGTTGACCTTGGTCTCGTCCTTTCTTTGTTTAGTGTTTGCACTACCTATTTGATTGTCATAGTGCAGTTCAGTCATAAGTTTGATTAAATGTGTTACCTGAACAAGCAAATTCTTATTTGATGTTGTATTCATGAAACTAATGTTTTAGCAATTAATAAAAATCATCAATAATTGAATTTATTGCTATTAAATTAAAACGTTAACGTAACCATAATCCAATCTGGTAAGGTTCCCATGGTAGCAGGGTCACCGAGGTCACATGGCAGTCGCTCCACTGTAATTATATGACCCTGCTACCAGGGGAACATGACCAGATTGGATAATGGTTACAGATTGACTGAATGTGCAAGTTCATCACGATGTTTTCCCGCACCGTAAGAGCTTCGGTTAGCATACAACAAATAAAGCTGTTATTATAATAATTATATAATAAATAATATAACATTCATTATTTTGCTTTGCACCCGTCGATGGAAGTCTATGCCTCAGGTTACATTAAAACACGATCAGGGATTGCATGACGCAACGCAGTTCAAAGGAAATGGGGCGAGAGTTACAGCAAGTGTAAATCTCACGCAACATTTGGCGCTCCTGAAAAATGATTATTTAATTCGAGTTCGAGCTACCCGGCTCTTTAACGTTTTACATTAGGTTCGAATACTGAACATGGGGCGATCGTAACTTTTGAAGCACTTTGTTTAACTTTTACAACAGTTGCGATCGTATTTTCGTGTTTAATGTTAAATGGGTCGTGCTCATTTTTGTACGAGAACGTACGAAATTTTTGTATTCTTTCATCACGCCTAAACTACCTAACTGATTTGGATAACATTTGGCAATGCGATAGATGGCAACATGGGGAAGTTTATAGGCAACTTTTTAGTTCTTCCTTTTTTAAACTAGGTACCTACTTAAAGGCACGGAATAAAGCTGGTATCTTTTACGAATTATATACAGACAGTTCAGCAAAGGAAAGCTACGCTCTTTATCTATCCATTAAAGATTTGTGTCTTTTTATCCCAAAACGGATTTCACGTGTATTTAAAATGAGGGAAAGTTCTAAACTATATAACGATCTAAAATATAATTTGGCTTTGCTATTCGTTAAGGAATAAAAAAAATCCGTGATTTAACACATTTTAAGGGTATGTTCCGGGTTTCCTAACGCGTACCTTTGTTGACGAGTAGCCCACCGTGATTTAAGCCTGAAATTATTTAATACAACGTCCAGAAATACAGCTGAGAACATGAATATGTCAGTCGCCCTCGTACCAGAGCGTAAATACAAAAGTGTTTATCTCCGACCTACGATGCGAATTATATTTGAAAATAAATTCTAGCGCATGACTGGCACTCAATGAGATTTCCGAATGGCGTGCTTTCAATAGATTTCGCTAAAAAAATTGTAATCGCGGAATATGATGCCGCCCAATGTCTATGCGCCCAATGCTTTTGTTTATATTAGAAGTAAATTTGCTGTGTATTCTCTTGACAGATTTTTATGAAAATGTTGCTAATTTATTTCATCTGACACTAAAAGGATGTTTTTGGCGCATAAAAACTGGCTGCCAAAACGGTTTTTGCTGCGATCTTGAAGAAAAGTGATTTCATACAACTGCTGCTGCTGTACTGCGAATACAGACTAGGAGTAAAGCACTTCGTTGGGGAAAAGTTGAAAAGTTGTAGGTACGTTTCACACGAGAGCAAATTCTAGTACTGTCTCGTGCCTTTAAATTACTCACTGTCCACATCTGTGCGCAGTAGTCGTGCTCAGGGTCGCTACACTTGTGATTTAATTCTATACTACATCGCTAGCTCGTTATAAAATTCGCATAAAAGTCCGGTTATTTTTGGAATGTGAAAATAGCCGTTTCCGATGTTGCTATCAATATCCTTGCCTTTTAAAAATATGTTCAGCCGTTTAAATGCGAGGAAAACAGACACAGTTTTTTTCGGAAGATAGTTTTCTTATCATAGATTACAAAGTTGTTATGTACGTAGTTATACACAGCTGTAACAGTTCATTACATTACCACAAAGTGTGTCCGTTACGCGCTATACGACACTCTGTGGTAACGTCACTACTAATGCCGCAGAGTTTTGGTTGAGCGCTGCGCACTTAGCGGTCGTGTAGGGTGTGGGTAGACAAACAACATCTAGTACCTACTGGTAACTTGGGCATCTACCAGGGTTGGGAGCAATTCGGAAAACGAAAAGAATACCTCCGTATTTAAACAACAATTTTAGTTCCGACATTTGGTGGTCCTTGTTTACCGCTAGGACGTATGTCCGGAGCACCGATTTTAGTCAGCAAAGTCCTAGGACAACACCTAAGTTTTATTGACAGTCCTGTTACACAAATAAAGTAAAACAGCCTGGTTGAGTATTAAAATTCAACCTGGCATTATGTTTTATTTTTATTTTATTATGTTAATATGGAAAACCAAGTCAGAGTGAGTCCTCCCCAGAATCTTCCATGCGGCTGTGGGACGAGCCTATAAGCAAAAAATTCTGAAAGTATTTATAGGTTTTTTCCAATATTTCGGAACGGTCTCGTCTCGTAGGCGTTACAAAGCGATAGTTAGGGTTCCCATCCTGAATTTTGGAAGCCCATATTCATGGACTATATCTGGGGTCACCAATTAGTTTCATTGGAGATCCGCTTTTTATAATAATAATACCGTCGCTGCCCATTGTGAGCGGTCTTGTCTCTGTTCCGCAGATCATCTGGCAACACACACTGGTCAAAGACCTTCGTCTTGAGACACTGTATACCATCGTTTTAAAGTACCTTCGTTTACTCCCCGGTCGTCACTTCACCATGATGCATGCAACTTTGTCGAAATATCGGTCTACTTATGAACAAAGAGGTATGAAAATACCTATAAAATGTGTTTTAATAAGCGCGATAGTTTAAAACATTATGTTACATACCTACGGTTTCAAAACAGCAGGCAACATAACGCTACACTGCATAGTTACCATACAATTCGTGCAGTTAAAATACCTTTATCGTATAAATTGAAGCACTAAAGTAGTAAGGAAGGAACTTCGGGCTTGCGAGCAACCCGATTGAAGTAACGAAAGCCTTTGTTGGCGGTTTATTTCGCAGACACACGAGCTTTTCAGTCGCGGAGCTTTCAAGAACTCTGATTGCTCTTGCCATTTAGGATTTAGTCCGTATATTGTCGATATTATTGTTTCCTTTGCTGTTTTGGCTTGTGGAAGTGGAGGCACTTTATAGAGAACAATAATATTTATTATCAATAAAATATATCAATAAGTCAGGGCTTAAGAAAATGTCCTGTTTCGTTAAAAGGAAAAGTTCGTTTTAGAATAATACGCCAGTGCGAGACCTTTCTGTATCCACCTCATCTTGGCTTTAATGTCCCGGATGTGCTCTGGCACACAAGGGCCCGGGGTTCACATTGACACCCCTAATATGATATTTATAGTAAAGCGACTGCCATCTGACCTCCGTGATCCTGTTAACAGGGGATCTGAACCGTAAGAGCATCGCTTAGTGTTCAACTAATGTACATCGGAGGCACTCAGAAAAGAGTCCTTGGTAGAACCCGGTACCTCTCGCTTACGAGTCGGACTCCCTTAACCACTAGGCCACCGACGCTCTATTCAACTAAATTTTAATTTTTTGTTGTGGTTTTAGGAGTTATAGGTATAATATAAATGGGCACGCCAAGGTAACTTGAGAACGCCTTGACTGACTTAAAGTTTTTTTTTATTATGTTGACTTTACCTGTATTATAAAAAGCCAGCAGAATAAAAAAAATTATTGGTTTATAGGAAGAAATTGAAATGATGAATTTTAATTTCTTATGTGTATTTTAAAGTATATAAGTAGTTTGTCAGTTGTCTAGCACGCACAACACAAGCTTTGCTTATTTTGAGGCTAGATGGTGCTTTGTGATTTATTTATATTGGGTCGGAAAGCGGACCCTGGCAGAGGCCAGGATAAGCGCTAGGACGACGATGATGATGATGATGATGTTGTATGATTTATATTATATTCGTGACGCATTAGCATATATCAATAATTTATAAACCGAATAAGTAGGAAGTAGCTTACTCCAATTAATTAAACGTAGCAACATCTAATACCCATTAATCTTGTTGCCCTCAATTTACCACACTGTCTCCATTAACTAATTATAGAACAATAGATAAGTATCATACATCCATCACGAAGAGAACAACAGGGGAATCAAATGCTGTCGCAGAACAAATTATGAGGCAGGCTACGTTTGTAAAACTTTTAGATTAGGATAGACTATATTTTTAATCTATACTAATATTATAACGAGAAAAGATTTGCATTATTGTATGTTTGTATTTTTCACTCTATCTCTATCTACATAGCAGATTTAAAAAATTATTTCAAAAATAGAAAGCTACATTATACCCGAACATAGGCTACTTTTTATCCTGGGAAAATAATAGGGTCAAGCGTAAAATCTGAATGTTTACAGGGATCCGAACTGCGCGCGGCTGAAAACCGCTGCGAAAGGCGAATACTAAATAATGTTATATATAAAAGACAAAGTGGTTGTTACGCAGAATCCTATTTGACATATTTTTGAAAATAATAAAAACGCTAACACACTGATATAGAAATAAATAACTGAATACGAATAAATAACTGCTATAGAAGTTGAATCCGATTACTCCGCCACGCGGCTACTTAAACTTGAACTGTAGAAAACTTAAATAAACCTCTGATTCTAGGACAAAAAACAGCATATCTACCAGTATAAAACAACATAGATATGCTATTTTGGTTCTGATCTTATTTCGGTTTTGGGTAGGTTAATGTATCTAAAGTAACTGTCATAGAAATCGTAGAACTGTGGCTATTTTGGACAACTTTTTCTGGCATTGTGCATAAATACTCATAGCTAGCTATATTATCTTTAGTAAGTGACGGTACGGAAATAAAGGGATCTTTTTGTCTTAGAACCGGTAAGCTAATTACATAACACTGTTGCCAACAATTCTCTGATTTGGATGATCGAAATTGTTACTTTTGCGATTCCGTATCAACGATTTCATGGGTTTAGTTGCTAAAGTTTCATTGCAATAAACTAAAACTATAAAATTGATCATACGTAATCGCAAAAGTAACAATTTTATTCATTGAATTCAGAGAATTGTTGGCAACAGGGTAACGTAATTAGCCTATAGTTCACTAGTTTAGGTATATTGTAGGCACTGTAATATAAAAATGCCGATTTCCGTTCAAGTGGAAAAGCGAGCATATTCCAACCGCGCCCAAACGCTGGCACTATTGACAGCGTCGAACAAACGTCGTGGCCGACGCTTCACATGTTCCGGTCTAATAACTGCCTCACTCCATTTATCATAGGAACAATATTTCACAAGTTTGCGGCTGCCTGTCCTGTTGTTGGGAACGCGGCGTGTTCCGTGTTCACGGGAATTACGTAACTTGTCAGTATTTGTGTTATGTTCGATCGTTCTGTCTGCGTGTTATTGACGAGCCTTTATATTCGGGCCTTTTGCTAGATTGGGTAGATAATTTTGGGGTTTCATGCCTCAAAAGATAATAACGGAGCCCTTGTAGGATCACTATGTTGTCTGACCGTCTGTCAAGACCCTATTTCTCAGGAACGCGTGGGGGTAATATCTGCTGAAATTAATATCAAATATTGAAGTCTGCAATCCCTTCATCATCATCATCAACATATCAGCGGAGATACGCCCTCATAAAGGCTGGGCATAGGCCTCCTCCAGCGATCTCTACAAAGGCCGATCCAGGATCCGCATCCAGCTGGTACCTGCGATCTACCCGCGCTGTGTCTTCCGGAACGTGGTCGCCACTCGAGAACTTTACTGCCCCATTGGCCATCTGTTGTTCGAGCTATGTGCCCTGCCCACTGCCACTTTAGCCTAGAAATCCTTAGGGCTATGTCGGTGACCTTGGTTCGCAGATTGCAGATCTCATGGCTGCTTATTTCTGATTCTATCGCGCAACGAGTCTCTGAGCATAGCCTTATCCATCGCCCTTTGGGTAACAGTGTGCTTTCTTATAATGCTCATAGTGAGCGGCCACGTCTCTGTTCCATGTGTCATCACTGGCAACACACATTCGACGAAAATATACGGCGTAACTTCGTAGAGCTGGATTCGTCGACTGATCTACCTAGCTGGACTACTTGTCATAGATATGTAAAGTCGTCGAAAACTTCAAATGGAGTGCCTCCAACTGTCACTGGAGTAGGCACAACAAGGACATTTAACATAATTTTCGTCTTGTCCATGTTCATGTCCTTGAAGCAAAATCAAATCTAACTTCTTAGTCATATATTTTGACACTCGCACGGGAATCAAAACCAATAATGTACTTTCCGTTGACCTAGAATCATGAAATTTGGCAAGAAGCAGTGCCATATAATACAAGTAAAGGAAAAAATCCGAAAACTGTAAAGTAGGTACTTCACAAAATAAATCATACAAGTTGGTAATATAGAAGCTATGTGTGTTTGTAACTTTGTAATATGTTTATAGTATCAAAAAGCCCTCACTCCTTTTAAGAAGTGTGATACGTGACGTCGAATTCGTAACATCGAATCACGCGACGTCGAAAGTTCAACACTGCGAATCACGTTCCATCGAATGAATAAATAAATGATTTATTGTTTCATCGAACCACGCGACATCGAAAATATAAGTTATTTTATAAAAGTTTGAAAATACCCCTTTCATATGTCTTCAATTTTGCATCATTAACCTGATGTAATATTATGAAGAGGGTAGTTATCAAAATTAAATAGTATGCACCAGTTAGTATAATATTGTTTGATTATACTTTCAATGTTTTATCGTAATAGGATTGGCCATTTCCAAGAAATTGAACAATTTGCTTGAAGAAAATTCCAGTTTCCGTAATTTGTAACATTTAAAACGCTAATTTCCTATCCATTCTAGACTTGAAGACCCCGAAATTATAATCTAGTCTTCCAAATAACAAACTTTTAGGTAATATTTACATAAAATAACTAACATTGCGAAGAATCCCATTGCCTACTGCCCAAAATACAGTGTAAGTATACCTAAAGACGACACCATAAATTACTTAGAGCTAAAGATATTAAATTTCAGTAAAACAAATTATTTAGACGGATGAAACAAATCATCGTTCATTATTTTGAAAGTTTACCTACCTACTCAATATCGCAGAGGCAAAGGCTTGGCTCGTAATTAATTTTGTGAACACAAAGACTATTCTAAGAAAATATCCATTTACAAGAAAGAGAAGTCTATTTAATGTTACAAACTTAAATATTGAAATAAAGTGCCCCGAGGACCAAATTAATGAAGAAAATGTTTTGATGATACAGCTGCGTACCAAGATCTCATTGTACGTGGCGTATTGCTTATGATTTCACCATATTAATAATGGCTGCACGAAACACGATTAGGGGGAGTAATTGAATATATCAATTAATTATATCTCAATGTATTCGACGCAGGTAATTTGATCAAAGATAATTAAGATTAAACACTATAGAAATTTAAGGCAGGTATAGTATAAATTGTATTATCGGTGCAATGATAGATATCAGAGGAAATGTGAATGATCACGTAATGAAAAATTACTCGCCGTAGATAGAGGGATTGTGGGCATAGAGGTATTGGGAAAAAGGTGTGCTTTTTCACCTACAACATTAACTTTTTGCGTCACACTTTTATAATAGGGATAATTTTTTTTTGTTTATTTCGAGTAGGGTATGGGACACACTTTACAAAAACGTTAAAGAAAAAATATTACTTATGGTTTTGAGGTTTAAGTTGGTTAGTTAGTCACTAATCACTGTGACTATAGAGAAAAAAAATCATGGGTAACCCGATATCACAATAAAAACTTACGAATCTTAATAAAGCATACTACATTTATTTAAATAACTTAACTTTAAAGTTGACTATAATAATAATAATAATAATAATCATTTATTTCAAGTATCTCGTAGACTCATACAATTTGTTAGTAGGTAGATACAATAACTTAATCTAATGTTAGTATTAAAGTATATATGGGCAGTCTAGCCTGCCGGCTATCATCGCCAGGACGCTGTTGGAGCTGGCCCGCACCCTGCGCACCAGAGACGCGCACCGCTTGCGCATTGTGGTAAAGAAGCAATCGGTGCGCGCCTCCGCGAACATGCCAGAGGCGCTACAGTAGCGGGGCAGACCCACCACCGCCCTGAACGCGTTATTGAACTGGACGCGAAGGGCATTGTACGATTGTTACGACTATGCTCTATAAAACAAAACAAACATATTTGTAAAAACTGCATTATTTAATTTTCTCATTGATTTATTTATATAGGTCAGGTGTATATAGACTTGAGCACCGATCGACGAAATCCAGGGAACGAGTCATGGTTGATATCAATGCTATCCGTCATGTGACACATTTCGTTATATTCCATACAAATCCTGGTAATAGGTGCATTACAACCTATATTAGTGCGGCAAAATGGCAGGCTTAATGGTTTCGGAAGTGGATATCTAGGTAACTTGTGCGGCACTGAGAAATTTATACAGCATAAAATATCACTGCAATTTGTGAATCCCCGAATCAATTTGTACAAAAAAGTTATCAAGCAATTTTCTACGATTTTGAATTTTGTAATCAAACAGAATATGCTCGAGGCCAGTCTTTTAAAACAATTGTACTGACTCAGCGGTTATTATGCGGCGACATTTGTTAATAAAACTATGTCGAACTAGATTATCATTTATTGAAATAAAACATTTTTAACGCTGCTTTAATTTTTATTTTAAATACGTGGTTACAATCGCTAACCATTTAGACAAACAGTAAATGTAAATAAATAAATATGCTCGGACCAATTCATCTAGCCCTAAAGTAAGCAAAGCCTGTGTTATGGGTGCCAGAAATCTCAGAATGCACGAACATAATTCTTTAAACCTACAAAATTACTCTCATGCCTTAATCCCTACGAAGATGGGGGAAAAATGAACACTTCGTAATGTACCCTCCTCACATTTCGCGATACGTTATTCATGCAGCGTGCCCTAAGCACACCTTCTACACAACAACACAGATTCGGGAGGGAAAGAAGCCATTGAAGAAACCGCATTAATATTCGAGGTGGGGCCTCTACACTGACTAAAGTGGATTAAATTATTCATATTAAAGCCTACACCGCATCGGCTTTCATAATCGCAGATCCGATGCGTATGCCATTTCGCAGAATTTCTTATGTTGAAGGTCTAATAAACATATTTCGTGCTGAATAATACATTACATGCATGTATGCATAGGTTGTACGTTGACGTTGTAACCGCGGTCAGCAGAACGTATTATTACATCCACTGCTGGCTTTGTTAATAAACGAGGGTGGGTTGCCTCGTAACTTTGTTGTGGAATCCTCGTATTTTACTTGCTCCCTACATGTTTATTACATGCGTTGGAAATTGGCGTACTGAAATTATCAAATATTTACAATTAGGTGAACTCAATGGAGCAGGCGGCACATACTCGAAAATAATGGAAGATAAAGTGAGGTGCTTATCGGCGTAGAGCTGAAATAGGTACTAACTACCAGCTACTCTAGATTTATGGTTTATATGTGGTTCACATAATAGAAACGTAGTTAAGAGATTTTTGTTTATCTGATCGTATGCTATTTTATTCGTTACACGTTTTTACCGTTTATCTACTGTTTATTTTTGTCTGTGATTATAATATGTTTAGGTTCGTATTCCGCTAGCTGGTGCCAACTCGTCAGGACCTTTTGGTGTTGGGGCGTTGGGCCCTGTGAATATAGCATCATTTTTTTATAGGGCAGACAGATTAGGACCCCTGTATAACAATATATAAGCATATACAAATCGATAAGTAGGACAGAAAATGGTCAGCAGTGTTTATGTGTTGTATTTTAGCGCAGACCCGGTTTTAAACTGAGCCTCAAACGAACTGCTAATAGTGTGGCGTAATCTTCTCAAAATGTCGTATTTCTAACTCAAAAGGTCTTTTGCGCTCTAAACACATCATGGACTGTTTTAACAATCCATGACTCGATGTAATACTATATACCCTTGTAGCCTTTCGCGTCCACATAGCGTCCACTCCTTATTAGATCAACTAATACACAACACCACAGTTGATCAATATCCACACGATTTATCCATAGTTTTTCTAAGTATAATATTTTTATACCTAATCATAGATTAGTAAGCAAATCTTCGTACTCTTTGCTCGTTGCATATCCATGAACTTTATAGATTTTGCATAAAATTTGACACTTGTCAAAAATAACCAACCATGTATTATTTACAATCATGTTGGCTTGGATGCCGCGAAATAAACCGACCCATGAAAATCAAGCCATGAATCCCCAAAACCATAAACATCAGTTAAACACGCATTCGGTAAATTCACCAAAACCTTTATATATCGCAAATGCGCAGAAAAAACAGCTGCACTTCTCCACGGACTTTGAACAATCGATTGTTATCAACACGTTTTTAAGGCGAGGGTGGAAACAAGTAAGCCCCGATGAAGACTGGCATATTTATTGGGCGAACACATTGAACTGCCGAAACTTGTTCAATTTAGATACCGGTCATCGGCTGCAGGACAACCAACTAGTAAGTCACTTTCCGAACCACTACGAATTAGTACGCAAAGATCTGCTTGCGAAAAATATAAAAAGGTACCGGAAAGAACTTGAAAGAGATAAGGACCCTCTGGCCGAAAAAACCGAAGTCACGCTCCCCAATGGACAAACATCTTGGAGGTACACTTATTTAGATATAATACCTTTAACGTACATCTTACCGACGGATTACAACATTTTCATTGAAGAGTATAGGAAATTTCCTCAAACGACGTGGATTCTGAAGCCATGCGGTAAATCCCAAGGGGCCGGTATTTTCCTCATAAACAAGCTGTCGAAACTAAAGAAATGGTCCCGAGAATCAAAGATTTACTTGCAGCATCAGTTGACGAGCAAAGATACTTACGTCATATCTCGCTATATCGATAACCCTCTTTTAATTGGAAGGAAAAAATTCGATTTAAGGATTTATGTTCTTGTTACGTCCTTTCGGCCTCTGAAAGCTTACATGTATAAGAATGGATTTTGCAGATTCTGTTCGATGAAATACGATTTGAGTGCGCCCGAACTGGATAACATGTATGTCCACTTGACAAACGTGAGTGTGCAGAAACATGGCGTAGACTACAATAACCATCACGGCGGCAAACTTGGCATTCACAACTTGCTACTCTATCTTGAGGGCACCAGAGGACGCCTAGTTACCGAAAACCTATTTAAAGAAATACAATGGTTGATAGTACATTCTCTAAAGGCCGTAGCGTCGGTTATGACCAACGATCGCCATTGCTTCGAATGCTACGGTTACGATATTATTATTGACGATAACTTAAAGCCTTGGCTTATTGAGGTCAATGCCTCCCCTTCTATAACTGCGACAACAGCTAACGATAGAATCCTGAAATACAACCTTGTAGATAACCTTTTATCAGTCATTCTGCCTCCGGACGGGATCCCGGATGCCAGGTGGAATAAATCGCCTACAGAGGAAGCTCTTGGAGATTTCGAAGTACTGATTGACGAAGATTCGATTTATAAAACTAATGCAGACGTTGGTCGCCGTGACCTCAGAAATACCCGTTATAGAGCTTATTTACCAAGTTCTTACAATAAATAAAATGTGTGTTCTTATGGCAATCAATTATTATCTAGTATTAAACAAACCTAACATTCACAATGAACAAAATAAGTATATACTTATGAATATTCATAAACTATAATTTAGTTCAAAATAAAGAATAACGATACCGTATTACAATCATCATCATCATCTTCGCCTCATTATCCTGAGATTCGCCTTTTTGCTTATTCTTGTCCTATTCGCTCGGTTCTCGGCATCGTTGGTGGTGGTGGTGGAGGTGAGTTTGAGCACGCATGTCATTGTTCACGATGTTAAGCCATCGCTTCTCCATCGGTCTCTCCATCCGGTGCCTTTGCCGGTCGGTAATTTGTTCTCCACAAATTTTTCCGATAAGCGCTAAGTAGGGATACATACGTTTATCATATATTAGGGATAGGAGCGAAAAAAATCCTTGCATGCCCCCCAAGAGGGATACATTGGTAGGGACTAATGAAACAGGCGCTGAGCATGACTTGACCATACCATCGAATGCAGTATACTCTTGCAGCTTATCTGCGTTGTCAAGGACGTGACATTTTCCGTAGCATCTTCCTTTCGGGTGACAGGCAGCTCCTGCTTGTGCCCTTCTAGCAGGGGTCAAGCCTCGCTGCTGTATAGAAGAGCAGGTCTGATGATGGTGTTATAGGCCTGTCCTGTTAACTTTACCGGCACAAATGGCACCCGTTACCCCTACCATTTAGCCCAAGCCACGGATATTCTTTTAATGTCGCTGTCGTTTGCGCTAAATTCAGATCTCAGGTGTCTGACCTCATCTGTGCGTTTGACCACATCTTCGCCTATGACGGGTAGGGGATTTATACTGTTGCAAGCTTAGTACTATCTTCGCAACTTTAATGTAGACGTTGTTGGTCACCCTGACATCAGAAGAGCATATTTACAAAGTTCCTACAATAAATAAAATGTGCATTCTAATGGCAAACATTCTCTATAATTACCTGTATTCAATAGACATTCATAAATAAAAATTAGATACACAATTTAAAAACTATAATTTAGTACAAAACAAACAATAACAAATTTAAACCCTACTACGATGCATCCTAGCAAAACGATTTGTAAATTCTTCCTTTTCCATTAGGTCTTCATCGATCAAAAGGTCGAAGTCGCCCATGGCTTCTGCCGTGGGAATTTTGTTCCATCTTGCATCTGGAATGCCGTCTGGCGGCACGACTACAGACACGATGTTATCGATCAATTTGTGTTTCAGTATTCTGTCAGCGTGTGTGGTCGATTGGAGAGAGGGCGATGCGTTCACTTCCACCAGCCAAGGCTTCAAAGTGTTGTCTATAATGATATCGTAACCATAGCACTCAAAACAGTGGCGGTCATTGGCCATTACTGGAGCGACCGCTTTCAAAGAATGTACAATTAGCCAGTGTATTTCAGCAAACAGTTTGTCTGTCACTGTCCGCCCTCGCGTACCCTCTAAATATAATCGAAAATTTTGTATGCTCATTTTACCGCCATGCAAGCTGTTGTAGTCACCTCCATGCCTCTGCACGCTGACATTGGTCAAGTGGACATACATGTTGTCAAGTTCCGTTACGCTGGTGTCGTATTTTACCGTGCAAAATCTACAAAAGCCGTGCTGAAATAAGTATGCTTTAAGCGGTCGAAATTGCGTTACCAAAATGTACAATCTCAAGTCGAACTTTTTGCCGCCAATCAGTAGGGGATTGTCAATATAACGTGATATTACATAACTTTCTTTGCTGGTGAGTTGTGGGTGAAATGGAGTTTTTGCTTCACGGGACCACTTCTTAAGCTTAGAAAGTTTGTTTATTAGGAAGATCCCGGCCCCCTGCGATTTTCCACAGGGTTTCATAATCCACGTACTTTGCGGGGACTTCCTGTACTCTTCGACGAACATATTGTAGTCAGCTGGCAGGACGTAAGTCACAGGTATGAAGTCAAGATGTATGTATCGCATTGTAGTTTGTCTGTTAGGAAGAGCCACATCTACTTTCTCAGCTAAAGGATGGGCTTCTTTTTCAAGTTCCTTTCTATACCTTTTGATATTTTTCACTAGTAGGTCTTTCCGTGAAAGTTCGTAATGATTGGGAAAGTGGTTTATCAACTGATTGTCATTCATCCTGTAGCCACTGTCGATACTGAAAATATTTCGGCAGTTTTGCGTGAACGCCCAGTAAAAGTTCCACTCCTCTTCGGGTCCTACTTGAACCCATCCTCGACGTTCAAAGCTGTTGGTAATGACGGACTTTTCCAAATCAGTGCAATAGGTCACCTTACATTTTTCAGGGCTATTTACTGAATTAGATTTACCAGATGTTTGCTTCTTTAATGTATCCTGTAATGACATTATAAAATAACTAAAAACACTTTCAGGTACATGGTATGTAGTAAAAAAAAGTTAAAAATATGTTCTTTTATTTTGGTAATAATTTTCGTCCATTGCTCATGTACCTTTGACAACGTCAAGTATTTGACATTTTCATTATTTGCATTTGCTAAAGAGATCGGAGTTGGCAAAGAATGTACGAGCGTGTGTTTTATTAACGAATAATTTTTAACCGGTTTTGACGAGCTTCTAGTCAGACATAGCCCCACAATGAGCGCCAAAGCACCCTGTTCCTGGATTATCGCATCCAGCCTCTATCTGTAGACATTCGCAAATTGTCACTCCAGCTGTACTACGCTAGCCGAGTCGCGACCTCCATTCACGAACTTGTTTACTCCAGCGGTTGCCGGTTTTTTGGCAAAAATGACCAGCCCCATAGCCTCCTTCATCTTACAAGCCATGCGCAGAAGTTTGACAACGTCGCATTTTTAAATTTTAGTGAACCTGAAAATTACTGTAAAATATCGTCGCGGTCATCGTCGTTTAATGTTATTAGTTATTTAAGTGATAAAGTATATAAATAAGTATATACATTAGTTCGATAATATGAAATTGGATAGATTCCTGTACTATTTACCTATCTACGTATTTGCAATTGTATTATACTAATATTTTAAATGCGAAATATAATGTGTGTTCCGTCTTGTACGTAATGGATGTTTGTTACTTCTTCACGCAAAAACTACTGAACGGATTTTAATGAAATTTGGCAGTTACATAGCATATAACCCCGAATAACACATATGCTATAATTTATTCCGATATTTATTGTGATTTCCGCGGGAACGGGTCCGGAACGTTATAGTCGAATTTTATGTGGACGCAGTCGCGGCCACAAGCTATTATGAAATAAAATAATCTTTGCCAGCCAAAATATTACCCAATTTATTAAATATTAGATAAAATACATTTTAAAAAGTTTTATTAAAGTACCTAAGTATATAAAAACTAACTACTTACTTACTTATTGTACCTACCTACTTTTTAAACGCTTCCATCGTGGTGGATAATCAAAGATCGTGGTTTAAAGTATTCGTGATAACTTTCACAGTGCGAAAATGTTTGCTACACACAAAATGTCCTTCGTTTAGACTCGTATGCTTGGGGAATAGCAAAAGTCCATTTGTTTAATAGAATTATATATTTTGGAAAGCGAAACATCGGCACAGATTCTTTCCCATTTTTAAGGTTTAAATATATAATTTTACTTGCATTTTTCAAAAATCCTTTTTATCTGTTAGAGAAAGATTACGATTATAAAACCGAATATGATTAATGAAAAAAGTAAAAATCTAACAACAGAAATGGTCAAGGGTTGTTTTTCAAAAATCGTATTTATTCAATTTTAGCACAATTATACATATATTAACTTTTATTTACCTTTGTAGATGGTCCATACAAACGCGTTATTTTACAGTTTTATCAATATATTTTTAATTTATCGTCATAAAATTCATAATTTTCCCGCACATTGACATGTAAACAATGAGTAAATTGGTTCACAGCGACGTTGCCGTTCCGTGCTACAGCATGGCTTGTAAGATGAAGGAGGCTATGCCAGCCCCCAATATGTTGACATTTGTTAGCATTGTACAGCTTGCTAATGAGGAGTTTTCCAGTAGGTATTGATAGTTTGTTTCAAAAAGCATCAATTGATGGCGCTCCTACAATTTTGGTAATCTTCTTTAAATCTGTATGATGGTGGCAGTGATTTCATGCAGCCAAGTAATACTAAATTTGAAAATAAAGTGTTTATTAATATAAACATAACTGTTAAAGGTTGAACGAAGTGTAAAAAGAAATATTTATAGAAGTTCATCCATTATTATTACAACCTCTAAAATGGTTGAAAACTATTGACAAATATAATATTATCCAATACAACGTACCCAGTGTTTATATCCTGTTTGCTAAGAACCTATTTCAAGCGATTATCAATTACCAAAATTGTCGGGGCGCCATCTAGTGAGTGGTTAGGAATGCCTTAAATACCTATTGGAAAACTCCACATTCTGTGCGCTATGTAATGTTTGTAACTTTTTAGTTGGATTAACGCCAAGGAAATTATTCTTACAGCACTAATTTGTGCACTTAAAGTTTCGTAGTATTCTTAACTTGCTAATGTTGTAGTTCTAATGATTACCACTCGATTTATCTTAAAACGGACACTGTTTTTTTAGAATTAACGTTCATTTCTTGTTCTCCTAATATATATTTTTTGTTGCCTAAAGAAAACGGTTTCGCCGTCTATTGAGTCGAATTTTTCTCCCAAGCTAATGGTAAAGCAAAACAACTTTTCAGGAAGTCCGGATTGAATGGAGTTTGAATAAACATCAACGCACCTGTAACTTTGCACAGTGTATTGGAAAATACTTGATGCTTTGATGCTGTATGAATACATTCTGATTGATGGTCATGCGATGAATAGGATTTTTTTTTTCAGGCCGCTCGTATTCCCCAGCGTCAGTTGCGTCCCCGTAAAAAGAATAAAATCGATTGTGTTCAGTTTTCCATCCAATTTTAGTGAAGACGACTGTTATTCCCTGAGGAAATCTCGTTCAATATTACTTGTCTATTGTTTGTATTGTTCTGGCTAAACTATGTCGTGATCATCTTTCGTATTCCTTCAGCCTAGTATATTTACTGCGTGCCTTAGATTAGAATTGTATTACATCGATCAACGTTATTTTTTGTTACGAATAACGTACATTGGCTAGCTGAACTTCGTAAGGCGCTGTCTCTGTCGCATGATTATGAGAGTAGATAAATACGGAGCTGAATTATTATCATCTTCTATACTAATAATATAAAGAGTCGCTTTAGACAAGAGTTCTCTCTCTGACTCTGACTGAGTTCTCTCTCTCTCTGAGACTCTGTTCTCGTTTGATAGGGTCGAACGACTGCGACCAGTCGCCACCCATTTCAATCGCATTGCTCGGAAGTGAACCTTTAGCACAGCCTTCAGTAACAAATTTTGCTTTAGCGTAGGGTATTGTTCAATCTCAAAGGATGTAATCAAAGGCATCGTCCGAGGGGCTGACAGCCCGTATGACGAAGGCAAAGGGTGTCGTGTGAATATCTTATCTCGCTCGCTACGACTATTTTTCATGTGGAATCCCATTTACTTTGACTTGTCACATTCGGTGCTTTTTTGTCACCCTGAAGTTTATCTCGTGCAGATAGACTTCAGGGTTCAAAGTTCAACATTTATGAGTGTTGGAAATGGTAAGGAGATTTTTGTGCTAACAGAAAATGCTGGTGTTATTTGAAGTAGGTAGGTACTTAAATGTTATTCATCATAACGTTAGAGTGCCACAAACTCACACGAGACAACAAAGTAACATTTCAAAACGGCTGTTTTAGGCAGTAGGCAGTTTTAGCCAATGTGTCATATAAGTTTATGGCATTTTACCGCTGTGGATATATATCACTGTTTTATATCAAAACCCATATTTTATTTTCTTAGTCCACAAGCCACAGGGAAAGTTTCAAGACGTCTCATTAAGTAACATCCATAAAAATTTGGACCCGTTTATTCCTTAAAATAATAGATAATGAATAATAATTTACAATGAATCAAATGAAAGCTGGATTAGTTAATTTTTTTAAGTAGAAGGAGGCAAATAATTATGTCTACTTCAATAGAGGCATTGTAACGTTATATAACGGCACGTTATACGACGTTTCCTTGCTTGTTTTTTTTTTTGGACTCGGTCCCGACCCTCCTGGGTGAGAGCCAGGTATCCTGATTTGTGGGGGGGCATTGTATCGTTGCATTTATTGTGAACATTCCCTTTATTTCTTCTTATTTTTCTTTTCTTTTGGTGGGGAGTCCGTTTCTACTCAGGCAAGCAGTGAATGAGGGTGCGAGAGCTGCCTTAATCCCCATCCCATTTGTGACCGCAGCTCTGGTCAAGCTGTCGCAGGTGAGGCCCTAGTGCCTGTATGCGTTTAAATACGCCGATTAGGCTGAAAGTATGCCGTTGAAATCCTGGGTGTTGGTTTACGAGTATATAGTAGGCTATATATATAGTAGGCTTATGGTATTAGAGGGGATACTGTAGCGTAGCATTTATTATGAACGTTCCCTTTATTTCTTATTATTTTTCTTTTTTTTAAGGCTGCCTAGCACGTCCTATTGCCAAATTCAAAATTTATTTAAAATTCTTTAATCGCTCTTTTCCTTATGTATTTATGCATCTTATATCCCTTTCCGTCGCTCTATCCGCTATTTTCGTGGTAGACGCCAGAAAGGACGCCTACTCACTGCGCAAGTCAGTATATGACTGTCTAGCGCTGTGATACCACTCTTATCCGTTGCCAGATATTGTGCCACTTTTACGGCATAATGTCTGGATACCCTATAGTATTTTTTTTTATATGTCATACAGTAGGCAAACAGGCAAGCGGGCCACCTGATGGAAACTGGTCACCACTGCCTATAGACATTAGCAACACCAAGAGTATCGCCAATGCGTTGCCCACCTCTATAACACGTTGCTCTGGCAGCAAAAAGGCAAATGCCCCTCCACTGCCAAAGCCCGGGTTCCCCAAATCCCCACCCCATGGAGCATTTTATGTATTTATATTTCTTTTATTTACCATTTTTATTTATTTATTTAGTATTTATGTGTATCTAGGTAACATTTTTCTATCATGTTATCTCACTTATTTTGTTAGTTTATTTATTTTTATATTTATATATTTCAACATTTTGGTAAACCGTTTTGGGGTAATGATTTTGACGTGATAGATACCCCATGTTTGAAGGCGCTTTGTGCGCGGTGTATTCATTCTTGTGTATTTTTTTTTTACAGCAAACTTTATTTCTTAACTTTTTTATTTAAGTTGTGTGGTGACCGGCATAGAATAGCACCATCCCTACACGGGTGTCGTAGAAGACGACTAATGTCTTATTCATGTGGCCATACCATCTAAGCCCATGGTTGTAAATTGTATATACATATAGTAGGTTAATATTGTATATTGTATATAGGTAGGTTTAGGTTAGTTCTAGGTTTAGAGGGGGGGTAAAGAGCGGATGACGACCACTCTACAAATAAGCCTACGTCGATAGGGTTGGTTATCCGAAGGTGGCCTGAGTTGAGAGGTCCACTACCAGGATACCAGCAATTGTATATTTTGTATAGGTAGCAGTGGGAGTTAATAGGGCGGTCGACAACTCTTAAAAGAAGTTTCTTTCATTGGTTGCCTAACCTCTATAGGTCAACCGATGGGGGTTTTATTGTGATTGCCTTCCCTCTATTGTTCCACCACAAATGGGATATTCTGGAGCGGTGACGACAACTCATTTAAATAAGCCTATGTCGATGGGTTATTTTTTCTTTGGTGGAGACCATTAGCTTATTGGTCCACCACCAGGGATACTTTCTATTAGCTAGTCCTAAGTGGTGACCTTTATTCTAAGTAGGTTCGCTACAAGGGATGCCTGTATAGTTATCCTTTTTAAGAATGAGTAGGAGTAGAGTGTGAGCCGTACTATTTGGCGATCACACTCAAATAGGTGATGGAGTGGGAGAGTTTATTTTGGTTTCTGTAAATATATTTAAAAAAAAAACAGGGGAACGTCGTATAACGTGCCATGGTAATTCCCAAAATGCAAAAATTATACTTTTTAATATTACCTACTCTTCATCATGATACTCTAAATAACAAGGGCAAATGCATGGGCTTTGTAACGAGATCTGTTAACATTTTCAGATTATTTGGGATCTGATTAAAATAGTCTTATTTGGAGTATCTTATTTGGAGCTGGCCTTATATTAATCTTGATTTCACTAAATATTACCAATCAGTGAGTGAAAACATTTGAATGAATGAGTAACCATGGTCCAATCTTGTGTGTGTATAAGTAACCTGGTATCCAGGGTCACGGAGGTCAGATGGCAGTCGCTTCACTGTAATTATCTGATCTGCCAAATCCTGGATCATGTCAAGTAGGACCTCGGGCCCTCGTGCTCAAGAGCATAAGCAGGACAATAAGGCCAAGATGAAATATTATAAGTACTAAATTTTCTAATCGAAGTATACGAGACACAGATACAAAGAAATTGGACATAGAGGCAAAGCACAGACGTGAAGATAATATTTTTTAATATTATAAGCTTACAGACTGATACAGAACAATGATACCACGTAAACGATGGTGGCGCCCCTAATTTTTGTCACGACTTTCTTGCCAGACTATAGGTACCTATATCACGTCAATATTGCGAAAAAATATTGGTATACCGAATATAGGGCTATGATCGTTGCTTTAGTCACACACATTATGTTTTCAATACCTATATCTGGATCACAAAACCCCCTTAACTGGCTGGTTTTGGTTAGCTGCGGTGCTATTGTCTAACTCAGTTGGCAACTGAATTTGACATTAAATAATTCTACACAACTTCATCTACTTTTGCTACTGGCTATAGAGTCTACCAAATTAAAGGAGTTTAAGATTATTACATGTCAAATTCAGTTGTCCACTGAGATAGCTAATACAACAAAAACAAATTGTAGTAATTGCCAAATAAAATCTACATCTACGTCTTAAAAACGCGCATCGAACATTTCTCGATGGCGTTACGCGAGGCACACGCCTTCATATCTATACATCATTGTTAAATAGGTGGAGTATATTTTCCATCTTTCCAACGGGCGATGGAGCGAAAGTCTCTCCAAATTGGGGGTCTGTCTAATGGATCGTGGAAACAGCGGATCCCTCGATTGTGACTCTCGTTAAATGAACCAGCAAATGTAAAGATGTTCGAATTTGTCGTGAGTGCTTTTGTATGTAAATATAACTCTCTAGTTATATTTACATACCCCTCTGGGTGACGCGCCATTCTAGCTGGATAACCTCTATGTTCGCTGAGAGTGTGGAACGTGGGAATCTCAATCTTATACAGTACAAGGCGTACAGTCTGTTCCCTCACTTATGTCACCATATTTATGGTGTCAGTGGCGATTTCTCTAAGTTGGCGAGGTTGACGCCGCCACCAAAAATAAACACAGTATGTCTAAATTAAATAAAGTTTATACGCTAAACAAACAAATATACCATTTCATAGTAAATGTGGAGGAATCGGGGGGAGGCCTTTGCCCAGCAGTGGGATGATTCGGGCTAATATAGAATAGTAAATTAGTTAGTAACTCGTAGACACATTCAATTTGAATTTATCGCGACCAGCGCGACGCGATACACAATAGGTAGGATACACACGATAGTAGGTAAGTATTAGGTCCTTTGGCCGTGTGGTGTCCAGTAGAGTAGAATAGCCGTGCGGTGTCCAGCAGAGTAGAATAGCCGTGCGGTGTCCAGCAGAGTAGAATAGCACCAACCCCTTACACTCATGGGTGTCGTACAAGGCGACTAATGTTTTCGAGGCGAAAGATCCTTAGTCTGGAAAATGGGCAGCTGCATTTTCCATTGTTATATTTAAACACTGCTATCTCCAACCCGCCTGCCAAGCGTGGAGATTATGGCAATAACCTACCCTTTCGTGGGAGAGGCCCTAAGTCCTGCAGTGGACTGTTACGGGCTGTGATTATATTTAGT
The DNA here is from genome assembly GCA_905147135.1 of Blastobasis lacticolella. NCBI lineage: Eukaryota > Metazoa > Arthropoda > Insecta > Lepidoptera > Blastobasidae > Blastobasis > Blastobasis lacticolella. Next base: position 11,337,977 of record LR990048.1, read on the forward strand.
CCTTACCTATGAAAAACTAGAATTAATAAGGTACAAATAATTCTCTAAATTTCTTGGAAATGGGTAATTCTATTACCATGATACATTGTTGGTATAATGAACGAGAAATGAAAAGAGCTATTTCAAAACCCTTAAAAAAATTTGAAAAAATATTTTAATTCAATTTTAGAACCTTACTGGCAACCAAACATACTCTATTTTTAAAATCAAGTATTAATTTTGAAATATTGTGTGCTATTGAAAATTTAATTGAATTGTTCTTTATTGTCGTATTGTACATTATTTACTGTATTGTAGAGGTTTACTGAAATAAAGTCAAATGATTGATAACGAAAAAATATAGAAGCTTTGCAAATGCGAAAATAAAACACGAAGTTCATAGAAAAGGACCTAATATCTACTTTAAGTATCTATTTGGATTCAAGTGACTGGGCTTTGTAAATAAATTATCAGCATATTGAAGTCAATCCCGATTGTACTCCCAGACTGGGCTGTATGTAGGTATAACAGGATAAATATCCAACAGGAGCGTCTCGGTGGCCTAAAGGCTAGCCGGTCCGATTCTTAAGCGAGAGGTATCAATTCCATACCCAGTGCGATGACTTTTTCTGAGTTTTGTACATTAGATGAACATTATCCTATGCGGAGAGGAAACCCGCACATTCAGGCGACTGAAAGTCTTATCTAACCATGATCCAATCTGGTCAGGGTCACGGAGGTCACATGGTTGTCACTCATACTGTTATTTAATTACCTGATCTGCTAAATCTTGGATCTTTAATCACTTATTTATAAAAAAGTAACCTACCTAATAACTAGCCATTTTCATATATATAGTCGTCAACATAGTACAATACGTCACATACATAGTACAGTATTCAGAAAATGTAACTAACGGCAATGCAACTAAGATGGTTAGAACCATAAAATTATTATAGGTTCTCGACGCCTGCTGATTTATTTTACAGCATTTTTATTTTTGCAATCTAAAATGTTTAAACTGTGGGTATAATCCAGTTTTTACGATTGATCTTAAAATTTTAACGGTACTAACATTTCAGCAAGTAGATATTCGTTAAAATAAGTATCTATATTACTTTTATATAGGTACTTGGTAACCGAAAATGAGGCTTGAGTTGGAGATAATTGCAACAGAAATTATTATTTATGCAAATAGTAGACCAACTGTACCTTTGGTCCTGTTGGTGTGACATACCCGAAAGGTCCCATTTTTTTAGTTAATAATATATTGTGATATCGAATAGGAAGGACCGGTTTGTAATTTAAGTAAGTATATTTCCACTGAATACTTCTACGTTCTGGAATTTTCGCAGTACCTACATACTACATAAATATAGAAGGTTTCCTGAGTTATTGGTGGTTATAAATTTACAATGCACATTACATAATACTACGTCCATTATTGATGTAAAGTGCTGCATTTAATATTAACTACGGAAACTCCTGTGTATAGGGTGTCACGTAACAGCGACAAAGCTCGGGTCATCCAGGGCTGCTGTCTGGTCGTTTGGGATGAGTGCACTATAGTGCAAGCTGTAGAAGCTACGCACAGGATGCGTCAAGACATCCGGAGGGCTAATTCTCCCTGCACCCATACCACTGGGGTTGCTTGTTTCTCCTAGCAATGAGTGGTATCACTTTTACCTTTAGTTGGTTATTTTCGCCAAAAAATTAACAGTGATGGTTGACAGTGACGATGCGGGGAATCAGAGCTGATGGAGCAAATGCCCGCTTCAAGCGTTCTGTATATGCGTCTCGCGCAAAATATAGGTAGCGAACTCGTTAGCAACTTACACGCTCAAGAGTTATCAGAGCTTTCCTCAAGATTGTAGGGATAATTACATACAATAACGGAATTATGGAGTCTCACGAATTCACGCCTGATATGATTAATAACTTTTCCCTATATTATCTTTCATTGGCAGACACTAAAGATAACCTTAGACAGGATATCCGCAGGCGCCATACGGCCAAAATATTATGAGGTAGGTAATCCTATTGCAACCTAATTAAATCGGCAGTACAAATCCTTAAATTTCATACTATAAAGTGTTTTATATACTCGAGCATTTATACAAATCTGTAGCCGTGTCTAGTTACAAATTCCAAAGAAAATTTCTTACCAGGAAATGTTCATTTTAGTGGACTTTTACATAGGCACTTTCCACAAATCAGCATTAACCACAGCGAAAACAAGTCTTATCTAACAAAAGTTGCTACCTATTGATGATTGAAGTGCTCTATCTAATACTGGATAGAGCACGAATATGGACTGGCAACTACAGCAGATAAAACAAAAATAAAAGTCACTTTTGTCTTTTAACTTTACTTACCGGTGTTAAAATACAATATTTGGATGCATGACGCGGATTGTCCGTTCGCTTTCGGTGTTCTCAATGTAATTTAACAATATTGAATTTTTAAAACCGTTCGACTTGATGCGAGCGGTTCAAAAATAGAGTTCCTGCATAAGCACTGCACGACTTCGCTCTTAAAAGAATCCATGCCCAATAAATGTATCCCTACACTATATCTCATCTATACAACAAATCAATACATCCCACTAATAGAGGAACCAGAACATACGTGCAATACATTATCATCGCTGAATATTGTACGAATATTACAGCCCTTAGCGCTGTGCAAACAGAATCATTAACTACCGGACAACAGCCATAGAGGTAGTAATAGGGTTAAATGCGCGGGTCTTGTTCCCGGGGATCGAATAATCGAAGTGCCTACATCTGAGTGTTGCAATAGTGAATGGCTTCACACTAATTGGACTAGCAGTGGACGCGGTATCAACCAATTTCAATCAGTGCCGTGGATGCGAGGTAAAAATTCCACTTTTCCGCCGATGTCGTCTGTCTCGATTGCATGTAACGGCTTTCGGCTATGTTGTAGTTCAGTTTTACTAATACAGTTAAAGTTATACAGAGTATGTCATTGAAAGTGTTATCAATTGAAAGTGCAGTAGTTTTGCCAACTTTTAGTATTTTTTTTATTAAATGCTATAAGTATATCGAAAAAACATTCCTGCAGTCATACTGAAATTTCCAAACAAGAAATATAAAAATTTACAACTACTAAATACTACGCCTGTAGTATGGTCGTAGTCGATCATGTCATATACAACAATCAGGTCATAGAGAACCCTAAACCGACGTTCATATATGAAAAGGTTAATTAATGTGAAAGACGCGAGAGAAATCTGTCAGGACCGTAGCAAGTGGAACGATGTCGTTGGGAAAAGGGCGGGATGGTCTACTTACGGATCAAATTCATCAGTTAAAAAAATTCTATTTTTTAATATATTATTATGCCATATGAAGAAATAAATTGTATATAGTAAGTACGTCACACGACATATCAGAGATTGGCCGAGTATTGTCCATCAGCTATTCGACTTTCAACTAATGTGTGGCGCACTAACGTCTCAGATAGATTGGACTCTACCTGAGACATTAGTCGATCAACAGCGCAATTATTTAAAAAAATATCACTATAAAATCTAACATATTTAATAAAACCTGTGACCTTATTTTCCATGGCCCACCCCTGTCTTTATAGTCCCTGTATTCATGAATATTATCCCAGGTACTCACGCATCCATAGTATACCATGTAATTGGCCCTTGTTTCTTGTTATCCCTTGTAAAGACACTTGTTATACCCTCCAAATTGAAGGTAAAGTGGGATGACAAATTTAGCTCCCAATTTCGACGCGATATGACAAGGGACCAAAGTTCCAGATTGTGAAACTTCGTTATATTGAAAACACACATCTTAGTATGTGCTAAATTTAATTTACATACAAGTTTGCAGGTAATTTATTTAGCTGTGTGTTTCTGTATTTTAGACGTGTAACTTAGATAAATATTCGTAGGTACGTTTCGGAACATAGCCTAGCCTTTGCCCACAAGTTTGTCCAACTAATACACAAGATACAAAGTAGGTACTTAACAAGTATATTTTTTGTATCTTTGTAAATAAAACGCAATTTATTTTATTACCTACAGTAGGTAGTTGATAGATATATTATTAGGATCGATTTATAAGTCGGCGTTGACGGAACCGAACGGACGGACGCCACACCGCGAAATTACAAGCACTTATTTTACCCTTTGATTATACCTTAGCACTTAATAGCTTAATATATCGATGGTCTACCTAATGGAGACCACTCACCGTCTTGCGGTTTGTCAATGACAAAAATAGGCTTTATTCCGCCATTTCACCCCATCAAGTTGCCTTCCGAGACTAAGCTGTATTGACTAGGTTTGATTGAACAACCTCGGGACCTAACTTACACCCCGTGATGGTATCTATAAATAGTATTAAATAAAATAGCTTCCCGCCGTCTGTCCCTATGTATATATGTACGCTTAGATCTTTTAAACTGAGCGGATACGGATTTTACTGCAGTTTTCAACGATATATAGAGTGATTTACGAGGAAGATTTATGAGCAAGAAAAAAGGGTAGGTAGGGGTAAATAATGAAGTAGCTCCGGGTCTAGTAGTATAGTGTATACCTACTATTAATTTGATTGTTCTTTCAATACATAGTTTTGAGAGAGTAAACCTACAGATCAGTGCAACAGTTAGTCGAAAAAGAGACTGAACTGCGCTGACCATCCGTCACGGTATTCATGACTGCATAAAGCGGAAATAAGCTGCGAACTCTCTCGCTTTGCTCTCTCCTGTTGTGAACACAGCCCATGTGTGTATGTGTGAAATACAACTTTTTTTTTTTAACTTTTCTTTCTATTTAGTAGGATTGTCGACTCTTCTCTGGCTACGCCCTATGATTAATATAAACCTGCTATAGTACGAGTGCTGGTTATTAACAAAATACTTACAAATCTGAAGACATTTTCATTGTGTGCCTTGAAATTTTCTTTTCAAACTATTTTTATGCTTGGCTACGCCACCCTAGCCCACGCCCACGCCAGTTTTAAATATGGTCTAAGATCCATGATATAAATAAATGAATTATTTTATTAATACCGTTATTTCCGTTCAGAACTAGTTTTTCCCAGGTAACCCAATATTGTCGGATAGGAGAAAATACCTTTCATTTGACATATAACTCATTTCATTTCATTGTTGGAAATGATTGATATTGTAATATTTAATGAGCAAAGTGTTTATCTATCTATCTATAACTGATATTCTCTCGTATAATGCACGATTGTTCTGTTTAATGGACTAGGGAAAAAATTACTATCGCCGGATCTCTTACTAATAGTTCAATTATACATCTAAGTACTAGACTATACGGTACATAATTTGTATTAAACTTTAATACAGAAATAAATACGTTTCCAGCACAGTAATGCAGCTAGTCAAAGCCACGTAGAGTGCACCATTAATTTCCGAATACGATTGTTCTAGTTCAAGCTAAAATTGTTGAGGTATATTTCACAGGTCGCACGGAACTAGAAATTCGAGTAAATACGAGGTATTTCCGCCGAGGAAAACCTCTTGTCATCAATTTTATTCTTTGACGTACTTTACAAGTATGGCTTAGTATGGACTCTTTCTAATGGGAATTTAAGTGAATAGAAATTCATAGAGAGGGATTTGCCCAGTAGTAAAAATATACTAAAAATATCCAAAACGTAAGTTTTGTCTCTCTTGCACTTATCGACTTACGCAATGCGAATGACAACGTAGGACTTAGATAGACTTGAGTGGGACTCAAGCTAAGTTACCTACTCAACTCGGTCGATTTTTAATTCCGCCTTCCTTCGTGATCAAACCGGGCAATCCTATTTCACGTGTCACGTGGCTTATTCCACGCAGTTAGCCAAAGTAACCCGCGGGGTGCAATCGATAGCGTGCACCGTCCAAAGTTACCGGGAACAGTGTTCGATATTCAACCTAGCGCTGTTCGTTATTCAGACACATAACTCGGTCTCCAATTTAGGGCAATTCCGGGACTGCGACGCTTGTTCCTTTTTTACCCGCCACACCTCTGCGGTTAGTGCAAAATAAAAGTTACTGTGAGTTATAATTAATAATGTTTCCTCTTAACTTACACCGACTGTATACCTACAATTTCACGCATTTTACCTAATAAATAACCTTATTATACGTTGATATACGTTGCTCGAGTAAAGCCAACTGTCAGGTTATATGTAGGTGAGGAGTGAGAAATGTTCGGACAGAAAGTGCTTAAACCATTACTGTTTTCATTTACAGAAATCAATAAGATGTGGTTATAAGAGTTAGCATAATCTTTTTTTTTTCAAATATTGTGTTTATACAGAAATATGGACTGAAAAGATACCTGAAAATCACAATTTTACCTATTTTGAAACTTTTATATTAATGAACATAAATAAATTTGAAATTGGCAATGACTTCTACATTTCTATGGAAATTGGGAAGTATTACATTTTGACAGTAAATCTTGAATGTCAAGTTTTGATAATCATTTACTTTGTAACAATGTCACTTTTTGATAGACTTACAATATTGTTCTAAAAAAAGTGACACAACGAAAAAAAAATTCCTTTTTGTTCGAAAATTTAAAGAATCAAATTTTTCTAAGGGAATTGGTACTATTTGATACGCCAAATTCATCTAGAATGTGAAGTTCATAGATTTACTTATGATTATGCAAAAAAAGCTTGTCACAAGTCATTATCTCTAAACGGATAGAGCACAAGTAGTTTGTTGAAAAATAGTTGGTACCTACCGATACTGTACAGTCACAGACGGAAGATGTGAGTGACAATAGACACTCGAGTAGACCGGTCCCTCAATCCCTTACCTTCTGTAAATCCCTCGGACTGCTGACTACAAAGAAAGGCCCTCTGCCTTTAAGAACAAATCTAATCTCGGCCATTAAGAACATAATAGCTAAATAAGATATTGTGAAGAGATGTAAACTGTAAAGTACAGAGTAAAATAGAAAACATACTCAATCACAAATATGTTGAAGTAGGCATGTACCTAACGCAAATTAAAAACCCGTTAGAGAATAATACCAAGATATATTTTAAATGAAAATTAAATATCTCTTCTCTTCATTAACGTACAGATAAACTGCTTCCACAAATTTGCTCTCTCTAGATGTCATGGTGGAAAGAATCATACTGCAGAGGTAGTCAACCTTTGTCCCCACAAGGTATAAGCCCACAAATTTACACTGCATAATCCAGCCGCACATCGCTATACCCATAAATAATTCAGAGGCGCATAACTCTGTTCCCATCGGGAACAATTTCCTGGTTCCCGGTGCAGTCTCCTTTGCACTTCAATCCCGACGGTTCGAAATTCGAACTCCGACCTCCGCTGGAATTAGCACAGATTGACACGAACCCATTTGCCTGTATTGTGTGAAGCAAAGAGTGGAAGTTTGCATATAGGTATACGACCAAAAGAATATATTTGTTAAATTATTCCTTTAGACATTGACAATTATATTAAACAAGTTGTAACAATGTCAACAAGAAATTCTCACGGAATCTATTGTGAAGCTGTCATAAGCAGAACCGATTATCTATGTAAATCGCTTTCGCCGTTTACAGGTACAAGTACATGTTAGTAATATTCTAGTTTGTAAGGATAGATTATTGGATGTTTATTGTTTGTAGGATGTTGGCAAGAAGTATCTTGATGCAAAAACTATTGAGCGGATTTTGATGAAATTTGGCAGTAATGTAGGCAGGCAAAATACGTAGGATACAAAATTGCAAAAGATAATTACACTGACATTGACCCAGTCTCTTAACTGATTTTGTTTTGATTTGACTTGTGTCTAAATTTTAAAATAAAGCAACGCATTAAAAATCCCATAAACTTTTCACTTCGCGGCAGCATTTAAAGATTGATGTCTATTTCGCCATGAGTGCCTAATACCTCAATGGTAACCCAATTTCACGGATTTACAGAGTAATGTGGTTAATGGCGTCCGGAATGAGGCTCTGGGAGTTTGTCGAGCCCTTAAGCTACGGAAAAAAACGTGACATTAAAATATTCACGACGGAGGGAACGCTCGATCGATTCCTCTGCGGGCGAACGTAACAGGGTCGATGCATTACGTGTTCAGAACAAACCAGATTGAGTCAGAAACGCAATTTACACGATTTTAAAGTTTTAAACTATCGCGGTTATTATCACACATTTTAAGGGTATGTTTCGGGTTTTCTACCGCGTACCTTTGTTGAAGAGTAGCCCGATATTTCGATGCAGTTGCATGCATTATGGTCACGGGATGACTGAGTCATCGTATAAGAAACCCGGAACATACTCTTAAAATGTGAACACGACTTTATTTTTACTACTTCAGGAAGTTACTCACGAATTAAAAAAAAATATTTCCATGAAACTGGCTTTCCAATAAAACCACAACCATGTTTGCCATTTTTGCATGATGTAAGCGATCTGCGTCGAAATAAGTTGGAAATTATTCAATGATGGAATTATGGTTTCATATTTTACATCGTTTGTTTTAATAGAAATTGATTGATATATGATATTGACTAACATCATAGACCAATAAAATAAAGTACGGTATTAATAATCATTTTGGCGGTAATGTCCCGGATGTGCTCTCGCGCACGAGGACAAGGGGTCCACCTTGACTATGATCCAGGATTTGGCAGATCAGGTAATTACAGTGGAGTGACTACCATCTAACCTGCGTGACCCTGCTACCAGGGCAACCAGACCAGATTGGATCATGGTTACACATTCAGTCGCCTGAATGTGCTGGTTTCACCACCGCACGATATATTCCCTCACCGTAAGAGCATCGGTTAGTATTCAACTAATGTACAAAACTCAGAAACGAGTCATTGGGATTCATACCCGGTACCTCTCGCTTGCGAGTCGGATAACCTTCCCACTCGACCACCTACGCTCATTTTTTTTTATTTACTTACAACACAGACCAATATAATACAGTACAGTCCAGTGTATTATATTGGTCTATGATAACAACCGTTTATTTGACCGGCATCCCATCTGATTGTAAGTGTCACATCTTAACCTAGAAAGAGTAAAAAAACATCCACCGAGAAGCAATTTGGACTTGCAAAAACAAAAAGGTCTCCCACAAAGCCAGGTAAAATTAGTATGGATTCACTCAACGACGATGCCAGATAAAACTAGTCCAGCATTAACCTGCGGAAGTTCATTGCTGTTTAGCATATAGAATAGCCTGCAGGGGCGGTGTTATTCAACCACGCCGGACTGTTTTGCCACTACGCTGTTATTTTTCCAGGCGGCAAACATTAAAATGCAAATAAGCGGCATGTGCAAACCCCGCTAACGCCTGCTCTCTTGATGCACTTTGAGCCGCGCTCTGCACTTCCTAACTGCTCTTTCCCCACGGACGGGAAACGTTGTACGATTAAAATGTACGCACAAACGATCCCCTGGGGTGCTTCATGGGTTAGGTTTTCTTTTCAGTGGATTCCAATTTTATATTAATCAAACTATTACGTATTAAATAATTTACAATTTAAATGTATCACTTTATTTAAATTTATTTTAACCCATTCGACCAGACGTTGATGGCTCATCCTTTTCAAAAAGCTCCTCATCTATTAATAGGTAAAAATTTCTTAAGGCTTCTGCATTGGGTAACTTATTCCATGTAATATCTTCTCCAAAGGTTAAGTTTTCTTTACAGTGGATTCCAATTAGGGATGTTACGAATATTCGTATTCGCATTCGCTTATGCGAATGGTTCGCATCGTTTTTAACATTCGCATCGACATTCGCATTCGCATAAATCAATGCGAATGTTATGCGAATGCGAATGTGTGCAAATCGAGACATGTAGTGTTATGTTGATAATTCCGTAACACTAATAAGCAATTTGGCCGGAATACTAGACGCCTTTTAGCGGAAACGAAGACTCTGATACAGAATCTGGAGACACTTTAGTATGTGAAATTAAATCACAGTTAAAGGCCTATATTAAAAAAAGCGTGCTCCTCTCAATGAAAACCCACTAGACTGGTGGAAAACTAAATTAAAATATGACATATTGTCTAATTAGGCTCGTAAATATCTGAGCGCTCCACCAGCAAGCGTACCGAGCGAACAGTTATTTAGTGCAGTCGGCCTTATATACGAGCCTCTAAGAAATCGCCTCATGGGTAAAAAGGCAGCAAAACTGTTGTTTTTAAAATATAATTTGCCATTATTAAACTTCGATTACTAAATGTCTCACGTCAATACATTTTGTATGTTTTTATTTTTTAAGTAATAAATATAATTGATTATTTATATGGTTTTTTAATACTTGATGTCTTCAGTTCTTAACATTCGCATTCGCATTCGCATTCGCACATTCGCGGCGTAAACATTCGTATTCGCATTCGCATTCGCGAATGTGAAAAATTTGACATTCGAAACATCCCTGATTCCAATTTTATATAAATCAAAAGATCTCGTTTAAAATAATGTACAATTTCAAGTGTATCACTTTATTTAAATTTATTTTTACCCATTCGACCAGACGTTGATGGCTCATCCTTTTCAAAAAGCTCCTCATCTATTAATAGGTCAAAATTTCCTAACGCCTCTGCATTAGGTAACTTATTCCATCTAACATCAGGTACGCCATCTGGCGGCAGAACTACTGATAAAATATTGTCGATCAATTTATACTTTAATATTCGGTCATTCACTGTAGTAGAAGTGAGTGATGGCGAAGCGTTCACTTCAACGAGCCAAGGCTTTAACTTATTGTCTATTATAATATCGTAGCCATAACACTCAAAACAATGTCTGTCGTTAGCCATGACTGAAGAGACCGCTTTCAGAGAATGCACAATTAGCCACTGCATAGAGGCAAACAATTTATCTGTGACAGTTCTCCCTCTAGTGCCCTCCAAAAATAAACGCAAATTCTGGACGGTCATCTTCCCTCCGTGTATATTGTTGTACTCGCCGCCGTGCTTCTGAACACTAACGTTAGTTAAGTGCACGTACATATTATCCAGTTCCGTGACACTCGTGTCGTACTTCACGGTGCAGAATCTACAAAAGCCGAGTTGAAACAGAAACGCTTTCAGAGGCCGAAACGAAGTAACAAGCACATAAAGACGTAGATCAAATTTTTTCCCTCCTATAAGAAGAGGGTTGTCTATGTAACGTGAGATGACATAGCTCTCTTTGGTCAACTGCGGGTGAAACGGCGTTTTCGCCTCACGGGACCATTTCTTGAGTTTGGACAGTTTATTTATGAGAAAAATTCCAGTTCCCTGAGATTTTCCACATGGCTTCATGATCCAAGTGCTCGCGGGTGACTTGCGGTATTCTTCGACGAACATGTTGTAGTCAGCCGGTAGGACGAATGTGATCGGCACGAAATCTAGATGGACGTACCGCGTGACTGCTTGCCCACCTGACAAATTCACTTCGGCCTTCTCAGCTAAGGGGTTGCCTTCTCTCTCTAGTTCCTTTCTGTACCGCTTGATGTTCTTCACAAGTAAATCTTTCCTGGATAACTCGTAATGGTTGGGGAAATGATTGATCATTTGGTTGTCGTTCATGCGATAGCCACTCTCGACGCTGAAGAGGTTTCGGCAGGTCTGCGTCGAGGCCCAGAAGAAGTTCCACTCGTCGTCAGGCCCAACCTGGCTCCAGCCGCGTCTCTCGAAATTGCTCATTAACACTGACTTCTCCAAGTCTGTACAAAAGTTAACGCGACATCTTTCCGGAGGCGCCACATTAACCCTTCCGTACATGTTGGTGGGTATTTTCTTCGCATCGTGATTCATATTTTCGAAATTGTGTTAGCTCACTGGCAAAAGTTCGGTTTATCGAGTAAATATTGGCCAGTAAACAGGTGCATATCGTTGTCATAGCGTCGGCAAATATCGCGCTATTGGCCAGTATCCAATCTCGTCGTTCACTATGACTACGTGTAAAGATTGTTGGTATTGATTTTTAACGAGTATTTCGCTGGAGCTACGTAAAATTTCCACTGCAGAATTAAATTAAAACGTAACTTTTCGTAATAAGTTGAGTGATTTTGTACCTTGATTAAATAAATGCGTATTTAACTGATAATGGTGGCTTTAAATATTTCAATAATTAAAATCATTATTTTCGTAATGGTATACCTGTCAAGCTTAATTTTTTGATCTACAGGATACAAGAGCTAACGACGACAGTCTGTCACGTTACTTATTATTAAATGGTGAAACAAATGGGCTTCAAGCTCCCGTTAATAGAAGGCCACGGTCGAATTTTAAATACGGCACACTTGATTAACTGCAACTCTGCGAGCCGGTCAATTCCGTCGGAAATTACGGGCATAATGAACTTTGCACTGGCAACAGGACGGACAACGCAAAATACTCGGAAGTAACATAATTTCATTTACGGACAAATGAGATTTTAAATTGGACATTTGCGGAATGGCTCTCGTCTGCGGGTGCTCAGATTATTTTGACGTTTTATTACTGGAGGTGTGCCTACAATTTGACGCAAATGGCACAATGAGGCCTAGTATAGACAGTTTAACTTTTGCTTAGTTTCATATAGGACAATTACTACATCATTCTACTTAGCGGTGGAGAGTCCTGTGGAGTATCTAATCTAGATATATTAGGTACTCCACAGGACATAGTATAGCTCCAAAATATTTTAGCCAAGGGTGTCTTACGAGACGAGTAAAAATCGACAGTCGAATAAGGGAAACCACGGAGTCGAAGAAACCACAGATATGAAATATAAAGATAAGTAAATAGAAAAGCCATGACAAACTATCAAAGACACTTGTTGCTACCTTGGCCACTACCGTGCATAACTGTACTACTGCGCATTAATTGTCCGGGGTAAGATACTATAGGCAAAATATGTCTATAAGGTCATCTGCATCGCCACAAAGACGTCTATTGCTTATCTTAATTTGATTTCTATGGCTTCAAAAGACTACATATAGGAATTTTTCATACTGCCATTTTCAACCCACCTGCCAATTGTCGATGTTATATTAAACCCCCCAATAAAAAGGGGCCTCAAGGCCTGCAGTGACATATTGTCGATGTAATGATAATTATGTCTGTTCTAGGCCTTAGAGGCGAGGCATAAAACACGCATCCCGTTTCGCAGCATTATCCCTGGCTATCAAATATTTTTATTTCTCGTCGAGGCAGGTACTGAACGCGTCCTCACGAGACTTGGTGGAAATAAAATATGCGCTCCGGCTCTGCTACATATTCATTCATTTGCATATTTAATAACTTAATTCTCGTGTAGCGTATCTTTATTATGCAGATATATTGTGTGTAGGTATGCTTGCATTTCTACGTGGGTATCTCAAATGTTATTTTAGCTACTTACATGCAGTGAAGTTTGGAAGTTTTAGTGTAACTTTTAAGAAGTTTAGTAAGATGTTGTTAGTTGTTATTTTACCATATTTGTCCTTCTAAGTTATTTTTATATCACTAAGGAGGCAAACAAACTTTTGGCCTGTCTGATGGTAAGCAGTCACCGCAGCCTATGGACGTTTCAGTTTGTAATACTACGGACATCACTTATGCGTTGCCGACCCCGTAAAAACACCCCTTTCTTGAAGAACACATGTTGTACTCTCCAGGGAAAACCTCTCCAGGTAGTTCATTCCACAACCTTAGTGTGCGTGGAAAAAAGTTCCTTTGAAACTGCACAGTTCGCGACCAAATTGGTACCAAGTTGTACCTAAATTGTTTGTGGCAATGTGCCCACCGCATTAGGGCCCTCGGTCTCTGTGCGGGATGATGTAAAGAGACCAGATTGCATGACTCTTATGTCAAAGAAACTTCGGTGGTCTTTAGAATGGGACGCTACACGCATAAATACTATAGCTATGCCCCATTATTTGCACAACGACATTGAAATGGATATATCCAAGAGGTATTAACATAATTCTACGAGTCATACTTTAAATATAAAAAGAATGCTACCCCAAGATAACAACCAAACGACAATCTATTACGATTGCCTTTTCAAAACAGCCCATCGTTCTTCTATGTACATTAAAACGTTCTTCAATACTAAAACGTACACAACATTTCCTTCACAGTTCAGAGAAAAAACCATATCAGAATTGCAGGAACAGTAAGTCACAAGGAAATAGTAATAGAGTCATAACTCAAATTACGCCGTGGCCAGCGACACATACTGTTAAATTGCTCGGAATTGCGATAGTTGAGTTACTGCACGCATTCGAGCGATACTGTGACTTTGTAACTCTACGGTGCGTTTGGTAACATTTAATTATGATGAAATGTATAAAAAGAATTGTAGATATAATGAGAGGCTAGGAAGTTATGTCCAGACAGAGCAAAGTGGTGGTCCATAGGATCTGCCTACTCCTCTTGTGGAATAAAATAAATTAAATTAAAAATCGTTGTCTACACAATCTGGTCAAATCATATCTAAGTAATATATAATGAGCAATGTCAAATAGAAAAATATTCACAAAATAATTATATGTACATAGTGTCAAGTGAACTAAAAAATTGCCGATAAGTGATTGAGCTTTATATGTGTATTTATTTTATTTTATTTATTTATTTACATGAGTAAAATAAATGAAAAATTAGAAGCTTGTAAGTAATCGTTTGTTTTGTAAACATGGTGGTTATAGGTAAAATGTAGCTCGCACAAAGTACGACTAGGTAACTCTTCTCCTCACGTCATGTTCATCATAGCTGAGACATTGATTAGAAAAAGTCGCCTTACTCCTTATTGCGAATTGTTAATTTGGTAAATAGACATAGACATAGACGTATATTTATATGATCCAATAACACATTCAAAAAACTTAAAACTAACAGAATAAGTACATAATAAGGAAGCAATATGAAACAATATGAACACAATATGAAATAATTTGTACATAATATAAATAACTATAACTTTGAAACAATATTATATGAACTAAAATCAGACAAACAACAGACAAAATTTCATTGGTTTTGATTACTCAATATTCAAAATATGATCAATCTTCGTTTGTATGGAGCACGCACCGGAAACACTCCTCTTAACTACCTACGTTTTCTATAAACTACAACGAACACAATACAAGTTCCATCCCCCGCAGCCAGCTTACACAAAACCGCCTACAGAGCCGCGGCCTCGTCAATCCGTGTAAATAATATAAATAAAAGTAGCTGGTAAAAGTTAGGACATGTGCGGTTGTCCCGGCAGTTTCCCAGGGCAAGTTCCAGGGACAAAGCGCGATAAATCCTCCGCCGTGGCCGCCAGATAAATTAAAACTTGGCCGATGCCACCCGGCTAAGAGCGGAGAGCTTTAGACGCCGCTTAGCAGCTTTACAAGGTTTAAAAGCTTTTATACTTGATTCACACGTATTCCCCAAGGTGACGTTGCATTTTCCACAGTTGTATTATATACTGTGGTCCGCTACAGGTTTGTGCTTCCAGTTTTCGCATAGTGCAATACGGTAGGGAGCTTCTGGAAGGTGAGAAGTTTTGAATTGTCAGTGACCGTCCACTCTTGAACTAAAAGCTTCTTGAGTAATAACAGTTTAGAACCAGTTTTCAAAATAATAATGGGGATCTACATAGGTAGATTTTCGGATCTAAGGATATCCTGCCGTCCTTAGTAATCTTTAAATAGTCTTACCATATCCCAGATGGCGAGGCTGTACTTACTACTCAATAATATATTTATTTACCATTATCCAAACTGGTCAGATTCCCCTGGTACCAAGGTCACGGAAGTCAGAAGGTAGTCGCCTCACTGTAACTACCTGATCTGCCAAATCCTGGATCATGGTCTAGGCGGACCCCAACCCTCTTGCGCCGGGTACAACCGAGAAATTAACGCCAAGATTATTACTGACGATGTATGTACATTACTATAATAAATGAATATGAATATAATAATATATGTTATTTATTTTATGAAAACTTCGCTTCGACATAATATTAATTTAAGTGACATGAGTGAAGTCCCTGTTTAGTGTTGAGATATTCCCAAGTACCGAACGCTTGCTTACTATCTTCATGCCCGGCCTAAATTTAAGCGATGCCTAAGGTGATAATTACTTACTGCGCTAGCTCAGCGACCCAAAGAGGATCTTAGCCTCCGACACCAAAAAACGCCACTCATGTCGATTCTAAACGGGTTCTTTCCATCTTTGCTTCTGAAGGTCGGATAGATCCTACAGCACTTCATCTATAAAATATTTCTAAGCATTTAAAAGTCACAAAATCGATGTCATTTTAAAAGTCACTTAACAAGTTGGGTTTTAGATAAGGTTGGTGTTTGTGCAATGCTTTTACTTCCTATGACAATTTTAAATCAAGTTAGTGTCATGAATAATGCATTAGTGATATAAACAAATTGAGGAATCTATGTCCTTAACGATCCGTGTCCGGGAATCACATAAGTAAGTCGCGTGCGCGGATATGGCAGACTATTAATTTTATGTCGCGAGACAAACAATGTCAGGATATTAGTGTAGGAAGCCATCAAATAGCATGTTTTACCCCTTGTTTGTCACGCAAAAAACAGAAAGAAGCCATTTCTTACTTTCGAAGCGAAGAAAGGCTCTACTATATTGTGACTTTCACCTTTACAGGAACATATATATTATGAATACTTACTTACTGCGCTGGCTCAGCGACCCAAGTGATGGATCTTGGCCTCCGACAGCAGAGATCGTCACATCTTCCTATACTGCGCCATCTCTTGCCAATATAGGATGCCAAATGCATGCCCAATGGTCTTTTAGGACTTCATCCATCCTGCGATATCTTGGTCGACGCCCGCTCGACAGACCCACATATGCTCTCCTTACGGCGCGATACTCCCCCATCCTTTCCATGTGACGAAGCCAACACAACCTTGCGTACTTGATGTCTCCCTAAATATTTTAATTTCCTCCCTAAATTTATAAATGTTTGTAAATATTTGCCCATCCAACATGCCTATGGAGGAAAGTGCCTATTGTTTTTCTAAGTGCATTAAATTACTATATAAGCTTAACTATCCTTACCTAGCTATCGTCATACAAATTGGTATAAAACGTAAAATACAAGGAATACACGGCCAGTCACGCCTTTTCCCCGGGGGAGGCCGAAACCACATTGTCCCACGCTCTATTTAATGGTAATGCTCTCATAGTAACGCTCTATTTTTACATTAAATAATAACAATTTGCAACATCATGGAAAACACGTTGAAAAATGTACGTAGAATTTACAAAAACAGCACCACGTGTAATTAACGTTGGTTGCAAATTACACACTTTAAAATAAGTGCGCGCGATAGGAACAGTAAAATTAAATGTATGTTGAAAAGTTCCGATAAAATTGCCAAATAATTACAATTTAGCGGAACAAATGAAAAACCGACGTCGTTTATGAATATTCTAATACAAATGAATATTCTAATATTTCAATATCATTTCCATACTTTTCCATACTCTCAAAAAGACTAGGTGCTTAGAAATACCTAGGAGTCTACTGGGTACCTACAGCCTACTAACAAAAATAGTATTTGTCCATTTCAATAACCCCACATCACGCATGAATAAACGAATGATAACAATTTTGTGTGTAAAGCGTCAAGAGGAAGGCAAATGTTCTTCCTCATAGTAAAACTTACATAAATTTAATATGGTTCATAAAAGAGTATATTGGAAGAGGCACCCCATAGCCCATAGATATATGCGAATACGCTGCCAATGTTTGTACAAGATAGTAATGTTTACTATCGCCTAACACAGGATATGGATATGCTCTTGTACCGTCGTTTACTTTAACATTCACTCGAATGATGTTGGCTTTGCGTAGCATGTCTGTGTCTATAGGCATGTCCATAAATAGGGCATGGAGGAAATAGGGAAAGTGCTTTTGATGTCATATATAATTCAGCATGTCATACTGCAACTGCTCATGTGGATGTGTGATACATATTTTGGTAGGTATATGCAAAATACTTCTGGATAAACTCAATCAGGTTTATCAGGTAGTAGGTCTCTGTCAAGCTTAATGAGTCCGCCTGGATGAGTACCACCGACTTATCTATTTCTGCCGCCAAGCAACAATTCTTGCATTGTTGTGTTCCGGTTTGAAGAAAAAGGTAGCCAGCGAAATTGTAGGCATGAGGCATTTCATCGTAGTCTTCACAGTGATACCACACCTGCGGTTCTGATTTTTTGTTACCTGCAACTTAAATGTGTGAATTGTAGATGTTATGGGCGACAGTTCTCACTGACCATCAGGTGGGCTATCTGCTCGTTTGTCATTGAGTAGCATAAAAAAATCATTCCACACAATATTGCGTTTCTTGCTTGCCATTATACCCTCTCAATGGGAAAATCTAAAAGCTATCAAAAACCTATTTAACCACTCGCTTCAGTACCCATTCTGCATAGAGAATGTTCAAATGGCTCTCATTTTTTCTTGGATAGCGTGATATTAAATTATGACGTCATTAAACTATATCTGCTTCCGTATCATTTAGCAGATAGGACAAAGATGGAGGGGGCCATTGAAATATGACACCTGTTAACAGATCCCAAATCAAAGGTAACGGACTGTAACAGAAGTAACGGAAAAATACTTGCGAAAAATAAACGCTACGCTCAGCTGAGATTGGAAATGTGTATATGAATTCTGTTGCCAAACGTTCCTAATCTTCATCAGGAAAAGTTTTCCCGTTATTTTCCATACCAAATGTTTGGTACCTAGTAATATTATTGTTAACATATTTTAGGCACCGTGTTATACATATAATAATGCTCTTACGGTTAGGGAATACATCGTAATAAAGCCTCAGACGCAGAAAGCATTCAAACGATTTAAAGTCGCCTTAACCGTTATCCAATTTAGTCAGGTGCCCCTGAAGGTCATATGGCAGTCGCTCTACTCTAGTTACCTGATCTGCCAAATCCTGGATCATAGTCAAGGCGGGCCCTCGCACGCATGAGCACAACCGGGATATTGATGCGAAGATGATGATTATTAAATATATTAAATACTAATATTATAAAGAGAGAAGATTCGTATTTTTACCCGACTGCGACAGAATGGGTTACGTTTTTCGAGCGTACATTATGTTTATTTCTCTGACACGGACTACCGTCGTAACCCATAACGGCTCAATGGATTTTAATATAATATACGAGTAAGGTGTCGTATTGCTCGCGCGACTGATACTGACGCCGCATATTTTGACCTTGGAAAATATTGTTTTTCTAAAACCAATCGAGTGAAGTATCAATAAACTTTTTTCGCGCAGTTAGTGAATATCATAGCGTAGTATAACTTCTCATCAAGACCATTCCAAAGAGCCCAAACATGATTGGTTTATCGCGTTGCGTTCAGTAGTTTCTATGGCCACAGATAAAATAATATTAGCCAGCTTCCGTCATCATCATTAGGCCAGCTGCTTGGTACCATATTATTGCATTGTCATCCAAATTACAAAGCTATACTTAGAAAATTGCTTAATTTAACGCCGAATAGTGGGTCAAATTAGGCTTGCAATATTTGTCCCGAACATACATACGCAGTTACAAACATTGCAAATTAAATAAAGCTTATAAAATACAGGTCTTAAAATTGCGATTTCAAAAATATACGTACACAACTTATTAACTTACTTATTTTTTTGCTTTTATTATTCTATATTTATTAGATATTAATTATTACGGGGTTTTTAGTTTTTGTACTACTTATTGTATTTTTGTTTGTAAATAATAAACTCAAAAACTTCAATATCGATTTAAAAATTATTTCACTAATATAAAGCCACTTTATTCCCGAATGACATAGGTTACCGCTACTGATGAACCGATCCAAGTATCTTTAAAAAAAAGAACTCTTAAGACAAAAATATAACAGATTATCGTCGACACAGTAGGTAATCATCTATCAACAAGAACTATCGTACAAGTTCCGTCATACAAAGATATCTCCACGTTCTGCCGCTCCGAAGCCCGCAGTAAACAAGACAAAGCATAAAACACAGCGATATCGACTTCGGTATTTTGGTATCAAAAGCGAAGGGCTCGGATCCTCGTCGAAGTGTCGTAAAACGTCCTCCCGGGTCTGTGGCGGATGCGATTTTAAGATTTATGCTATCCCAAAACTTTGTATGGTATCGTTCGATACAGAGCGACGTTCTGGAAAATAGGAATTTCGCCCGCCATCTAAGCCCTCTTTCAGGTCAACCCTTTCACATAAATTCCGGTATAAAGCCCGCAATAATTAAATCAATGCCATTTAAAAGTAAACAGGAAAGGGCTTCTTTTGAGTGGGGTACCTACCACGTACTATATTGTGTACGTTACATTCTCAATAGAAAATATTTAGTTTGTGCCTAGTAACACACAGGAGGTACCTGATATGGCAAACATCCATAGACTGCGGTACTGCTTATTGGTGGCAGTGGCTTTTGTGGTATAAAAAGTATTGTTCTAAAAATCTTTAGATTTCAGTCTCCTACAAAATAAAGAGGCATTTCCCTATAAATATTTATTACACAAATAATATATTAATTATCTCTTGTGGAGTGAATAGGTGTCAAAATGTTACTTACAGCAGAATTTTCCGCTGGGAAATCGCTCCTCTAGGTACCAAGGGATTAACCGATTCGACCGTTCCCATTCGGACGGCACGCTCGCCTGAATTTCTGACAACCCCCATTTTTCATCCATTGAGGGTTGGACGAAAAAAAAAGAAATACCTTCCTAAAAATGTCTCGGTCGGAAACTTTATTTTCATTTTTCAAGTCAACATCTGTAAATCAAAGTTGGGGCCTTTGCTCGGACCCAATCTGTGTGGCACATGTCACCAAAGATTTGGAGGAATGGGCGATAAAAATCATTTTTTATGTCTTACGTAAGCGTTACGTTGTCACACTTTTGTCTGAAATGACGACCTGAGTGGTTCAGTTGGTTAACGTGCCGATCGCCACTCAGAGGTCCCGGGTTCGATTCCCGACCGAGCAGAAACTTAAATCATCATCATCATCATCGTCTTAGCGCTTATCCCGGCTACAGCCAGGGTCCGCTTTCCTACTCAATCTTCTCCACTTCGGCACTCCCGGTCTTCGGCATCCTCTCGTCGTAAGCCGTTGGCTCTCGTTTTCGACTCAACGATTTCAATCCATCGCTACTTGGGTCGCCTATGGGGCCTCCTTCCTGATACCGGCAGATTCAGGCACCTATTACCCACGTATCCCTGAGGCTTACGCAACACGTGACCAAACCAGCGCAGACGAGCCTCCTCGAAAGCTGCCACGGATGTACTCGTTACGTACTCGATCGAGTCGCGTAACTCTGCACATCCACTGCAGCATTTTTATTTCGTTGGCGTGAAGTTCGCGAACGTGTTTCGTCAGCGCTGGCCTTGTCTCACAGCCATAGAGCATTACCGGTCTAATTATACTCTTGTATGTATATGCCCTTTGAGCTTTACAGGGATTTTAGGGTCACAGGTGACTACCGTGAGTTCCCGCCATTTGCAGCTGCAGAGCTGCAGCTGCAGCTCAAGCTGCAGAGATTCGGAACTTGACTCGTGCATCGCGGATCCGAGGTATTTGGATTTATCTGTTCTATTGACAGCTTCGTTAGAAACTTAAATGATGGATAATAACTATGTATTTAAAACAATGATATGTGTAGTTTATCAGTTATCTAATACCCATAACACAAGCTTTGCTTATTTTGGGGCTAGATGGCGCTGTGCGAATTAGTCCAAGCATATTTATTTATTATTATTTATCATCATCTTGGCGTTAATGTCCCGTTTGTGCTCTCGCGCACGAGGGCCCGGAGTTCGCCTTGACCATGATCCAGGATTTGGCAGGTCAGGTAATTACAGTGGAGCGACTGCCATCTGACCTCTATGACCTTGCTACCAGGGGAACCTGACCAGATTGGATCATGGTTACACATCCAGTCGCCTGAATGTGCAGGTTTCATCACGATGTTTTCCCTTACCGTAAGAACATCAGTTAGTATTCAACAAATGTACATAATTCAGAAAACAGTAATTGCTACATGACCGGAGCGGGATTCGAACCCGGGACCTCTGGCTTACGAGTCCCTCGAGACTCTAACGCTCTTTTTATTTATTATTATTATTTAATATTATTTCGGATAATTTTCAAATATCCATTCACTCCTACTTTTCTTTAATATTGACGAGGTACCTATTTCACAATCCCTGATTAACATTGATAACCTAATTGGGAGTGCACTTAGCTTCCAAGGGCGCTCATGAGTAGGTCATCAAGAGCGTAAAAACTCAATCAGCGCCTCCTGGCAGCGGCATTACCGAGACATCAGTCACGACGATCATTTATCTCGCTGAGCCTCGCACAGGAGGTGACACTTCCCTTAACTTACCTACTTAAGCGCAAGAGGTTTTTTCTTCCCATTACCTACCTACTAGAGTCGGCTATGTGAAACGAACAGCGTAGTGGTTTAGGTACGATTTCCTAGAAGAGCAATGTTGCAATATAGCGGCTGCGATTGGTTTTTGGTATGATCGAAAAATATTTTACATCGCCCTCGTTCGCATTTATTATTTGCATGGATATGTACAGTTGCCTAGTCAGAAATTTGCAAAGCGCCGCGAAACTAAATTGAAGCCAATATTTTACTTTTAAAACTGGATGTCACATGCATTCGCACTCCACAAAATGAAAATGCTGAATGGGGTTTGGCTAACGAATTGCGTTTCTGTATTTTCACGAACTCGTTTGTTGTAGTAACGCAATCTGTTGATCTGTATGCAATACTATTAAAATATTTCATCTGAAACAACAATGTACAGTACGAAGAAGTAATTAATGAACATCGGCTAGTTTCAATTTCGTATTTACATATACACATAAAACAGAAACGTCGCCGTGTACAAATGACTCTTTTCTGAGTTATGTAAATAAGTATAAACACTTATCTATGCTCTTAAAGGTGAGAGAAAACGTCGCGATGAAACCTGCGTATTCCGGTGTCTAGATGAGTAACCGCATGATCCAATCTGGTCAGGTTCCTCTGTTAACAGGGTCACGGAAGTCAAATGGCAGTCGTTCCACTGTAGTTACTTGATCTGCCAAATCCTGAGCACACGAAAACCAAGATGGCTATAAGACAGATACGTTGTAACCATACGACGATATGTTTACCGTCAAAATATGTAATTCAGATCCAGGAGAACGAGAGAGTACATACTAAATTTAGAAACTAAATAAATGCTTTTAGCCCCGAATGTATGTATGCAAAGCGTTTTCAATGAAACCGATGTCCTTTCCCAGAATCCATTTATCCATTTAAATCGAACTTAAATAGTTCTAGTCTAGCCGCCGAAACGCAAATCTGTGAACTGTATTATTTCTAAATGTATGACGTTGTAAAGATTAAATATTAGGTATTTTAACAGAACCGACCACATTTACCTATAAGTATTATATAAAATCTTCCTTTCCATTTCGCTCGGGCAACGAATGAGTTCAACTTATTCCCAACAAAACATTAAACACTTCTCAATTTTAATCTGATATTGCGGTTCTTCGTGTTATTCTTGCGAAACTTTCCCGACGCAACAAGGTCGTTGTGGGAGCGTAAAAACAAATTTCCAGATAAGGAGCTTACGAACCGAAATAGGGGAGTACTTAGGAACCAACTTTACAACGTTGGCGTATTTTGGGTCAAGAGTGTAGGGTGAGGGGCGATCGGGAATTAAGTCCTTGCCTCAACTCAACACAATGGGTATCACTACGCTAACGGGCTCTCGAGGAGCCGATCAAAACTGATTCGAGAACGCGTTCGAGTGAGTAAAAGGTTTATTAAACTTCGTCGAGTACCCTTTCTGGGTAATGAATATGGCTTCACGGCTTCAACTCGAATGTTTAATCACTTTGCCATGGCGCTGTCTTGGTGGTGAAAATTGTATTCTTATCTTCGAGTAAGTATAGAGATTTTATTTAATAGTCAAAGATTTTTATTTATTAAAAATATATTTTCGAATAGTAATTTTCCCTGATAACACGCAAGTGTTTATTAGTTTGGGAAGGTAATATAGGTCTATTTAACAAGACATTAATAAAACGATTTCCAACAGTGGCAGCGATTTAGGGAATAAGTTGTATTAGTAGATTAGGATTGTTGGTTAATTTGGTTTTAGTTGGATGCTTAATTAAGTTTTTATATTTATTTAGTCTTTTATTTTTGTATTTTGTTCTATATGTTGAAGAAAAATCAGGAAAATGCAAATAACCCCAGGCAAAATAAATATCTTGCATTCCAAGCAAATGTATCGGGAAAGAATCATCTAAACAATGATCAATCCAGCCTGTACCCGCCATCCAGTGCAGGCTTCCTCCGCGGCTCAGGCTGAGGCTTCCTCAGATGAAACCCCTATGATTTCTCTACGTGGCGTGAATAATTCAATATCTCATCCAATCTCACAAAATTAAAATGAATACTTTTACTAGATATTTTAAACCCGACTAAAGCTAGGGTATTAAATGTTGAAGTGTGTATATGTATGTCTGCTACAGCATCGTAACTCGTAGTGGATCAATGCTGATGTGTGGATCAATGCTGTCCGCGTCCGTAGGCGAAGCCCACTTTGGGCTTCATGACTCTAGATACCCTACACGTGATCCCCGGGTAGTGCAAAATGGACAGCACTCTCTCCGGTGGTAGGCTTCGGCCGTGGCTGGTCACCACCCTCCAGGCGAACGCGTCGTCAAGCGTCCCAGCCGTGGTTCGTTGCGATGTCTGGAGTAGCCGTCTAGGAGGATGGGTCAGGACTGTTGTGTTCATTCTGCGTAACCGTCTTTTTCTTGATGCTCACCAGTCCCGTACGGGGTGCCTGGCTTCGGAGGGCAGCGGGATCCGAAGCGGCCGACCGTAGATAGTTGGGGGCCCAAGTAGCTGGTTAGCCACCAGTGAAAGGCTGCCCCGCCATCTTACGAAAAATCCCAGATTGCTCTACCTTGCCGGTTGGCGACCGGGTGGGAGGGCCAGGTAGCCAATCTGGGGGGGTTCGGGCGTTCCCGCGGTTCGCGTCAGGCACCTTCCCGTGCGGTATTGGTGAGCATGTTTGCTGGTAGGCCGAGCGCTACCTCGTCCAACTGCCATCGTCCTACAACAACCTCTTCACACTCCCAATATGACCCACAACAAAATGAGAAATGTTAAACAGCGGCTGCACTCCCTTCCACTCAAAGTGCACCTCACTAACATCCGAGGCCTGCACTCAAATCTCGATGCAGTCCACTACCACCTTGAGACTGAAAAACCGCCGCTGCTGTTCCTCACTGAGACGCAGATCAGATGTCCGACTGACGCGGCGTACCTCAGCTACCCAGGGTATACTCTCGAGCACAGGTTTGTACCTCGTGCCGGAGTCTGTGTGTACGCTCGTGAAGACATCTGCATTCGGATTTAAGAGAGGTAGGGCATAGCGGGGTATCTCGTTCGAATTGGAGCCGCCCTACTAGGGAAGTACCTCCACCTTACAGAATATCGCAGCTAAATAATACTCTTTTAAATAGTATTGTGTTTCTGCCGGTGAGTAAGGTTTCCAGTGCTCCATGGGGTGGGGATTTGGGGAACCGTGGCTTTGGCAGTGGAGTGGCATTTGCTTTTTGCTGCCAGAGCAACGTGTTATATAGGTGGGCAACGCATTAGCGATACTCTTGGTGTTGCTAATGTCTATAGGCAGTGGTGACCACTTTCCATCAGGTGGCCCGCTTGCCTGTTTGCCTACCGTATGACATTAAAAAAAAAAAAAAAAAAAAAATTCGGCGTCTAAGGAGCTTTGAGGGGTCTAGTTTCTCTATTGTATGGTTGCTGGTGGATACAGGTCAAGTGCAAATCCTGTATGCTTGCATATACCGATCGCACAGCGGTGATTAGGAGACGACTCGCCTATGTAACCATCTCGTAGAAGTGGCGGATGAAGCGAGGGAACGTTACCCCGCGGCGCAGCTAGTCATTCTGGGGGATTTCAATGCCCACCACCAAGAGTGGCTTTTCCCATACCAGGTGACGGATCATGCTGGGAGAGAGGCACATAAACTAGCTCTGACGCTGGATCTCACTCAGCTGGTAAACTGTGCCACGAGGGTACCTGATGTTGGCTCCCATACCGCCAATTGCTTAGACCTTCTGCTGACAACTGATACGGACAGGCACTCAGTATCGGTTTCTTCACCGCTGGGTACATCTGATCATTGTCTGGTGAAATCTGTATCCGTTTATTCCCCACCCGAAAAAACCCCATGCAACCTCCGACGGGTGCTCCAGCTATCCGCACGAGTCGTTTTGGCTCGACCTTTATAATGCGTACGGCTAAGGAATGGAACACGTTGCCTGCGAGTGTGTTCCCTGATCAATTTAATCTGGATGCCTTCAAGGCTAGAGTGAGTAGGCTGTTACAAGACGGGCATGCTTCATCTTCGACCGCATCGTCACTTACCAACAGGTGAGATGGCGGTCAAATGCCTGTCTTATCATACATAAAAAAAAGTATTTTTCTTACATTTAAAGTTTTTAAATTAATTATAACGAAGCAAATTAGTCCAGGATAGGAAGAGGTGGCGATCTCTGGTGGCAGCGGCCAAGATCCACTTTGGGTCGCTGAGCCAGCGCAGTAAGTAAGTAAATTAGTCCACTACTCACACAAGCGTAATGATGAATGTGTTTTCTGTGGCAGCTATAGTTATCTGGCCTTTACGTTAGTGCTACTTGCAATACTGCTCTGCCGGAATCCACTTGGCCTTTGAAATATGATCGTTGTATTCAAATACAGGCTCAGCTGGCTATTTGGTTCACAGATACGTGTGTACGTCACAACTTCAGAAGTTAGTGTAGAGTTTAAACGTAGATACGCCCGTCGAGTGCGCCTAGGGGTCATATCCAACTGTCAAACGGGGAAATTTACTCTCAGTATCAGCGTGGGTTATGATTTACGTATCCCAGTCCCGTTGTAGAAGGATTTTGGGAATTAGATGATCTGTTAAACGTTTTAAAGATATAAACAAGCGTAGAGCGTATTAAGTTATTCTCAGCTACTACTAGCTTGAATGTGCTTGTGATTTTGCGGGTTTACTTCTACACCGTACGGTTGCAATATAATGTCCTATCTATTTCAAGATCCACCAAATTTTATATTATAATCAAATCATCATCTTGGCGTTAATGTCCCGGTTGTGCTCTCACGCACGAGGGGCCCGGGTTCCGCCTTGACCATTATCCAAAATCTGGCCGGTCAGGTAATTACAGTGGACCGACTGCCATCTGACCTGCATGACCCTGCTACCAGGGGAACCTGACCAGATTGGATCATGGTTAAACATCCAGTCGCCTTAATGTGCGACACGATGTGTGTGTCACGATGTTTTCCCTCACCGTAAGAGCATCGGTTAGTGTTCAACTAATAGCAAAAGTAAATAAGAAGTTAGTCCAGAATTTCCGGAGGCTCGTGATAAGGTTAAATGCTAAAAATATAATGACAAGCACACAAAAACAATTGGTAAAATTTACATTTCGAAATCGAGGTCGAAACCCAGCCGGGATCGATCTAGCGACCCTCGATATAGCAGACATGTGTGTAACCACTGTGCTCCCGTTTGCAAATCACTGTGGCCACGTCCAACAATCGGACAAATCGGATTTGCTTCGTCTCACAAGCAATACCTTTATCTAAGCGGTTCAGCGCCAAGAAATTTATAACAATAGAAAATCTTTTGTATCATTTATGCACACCTGGCGTACGGGTTCATATTTTTTTATAATAGAGGCATGCTAACGAGCAAGAGAGTCACCTGATTTTAGTAAGGCTAAAAAATAATTAATAAATATGCTTGCTTACTTAGACAATTCACACAGCGCGCCGGGATCGAACCCGGGACCTCTGCGTGGCAAACCCGTTATGTTAACCATCTGAACCACTCAGGTCGTGTTTTTCTTCCCTATACTTTGAGTAAATCGAATCCCATTATAATATTTTAGTCAAAGAGTCTCTCTCTCTTCACGTTGTACCTGTGCTTCATTACTGAGAGTTATAAATCCTATCAGAATACATCTGCTCTTGGACGATGTTACGCCAGTCCTTGGCGTTGTGCAAGGCACTGTGCAAGGCACTGTGCCGATCTATCGTTAATGTGGCGCGAACATGGTCAGTCCATCGCATGTGGCTCTGGCAGGTATTTTTCCGTCGATCTTGTCTATGGCCATTAACTGTTCTACCTTTTGCCCGTCTTTCCTGAATATATGTCCGAAAATCTTCATGACGCGATGAAAACAGATAATCGATAAGCGGGTCTTAATGTCGAGCTCTCGCACAGTTGACGTGTATTGAGCTCTCGCAGTAGTACAGAACACGTACCACAGGATTTGCAGCATTTTCCTCCAACATTACCTCGATCGGCCTTCTTCATTATCCACGTATCAGATCTATAAAACCAGGGTATTTACTACTCTAATTATGTTTAGATTTCTCTGGTTTGTCAATAATTTCTGTAGCGCTCGTAGCCAATTTGTCGCGGAATTTCCATCTAGCATGAGTCGTTGTTGCTGATATTTGAACCCAGGTATATGAAGTCATCAATAGTCTTTTTTGATTGAATCTTCTCGGTGATTTCTACTTACCTGCTAAGTGATTGATATATCAAGTATCTACCTAGGTCTTAGATCAGATGATCTAAGACCACCTAGGTAATAATTAAGCGAATAAAACAAAGAGGTAATTACACGACAAACTTTTTGCACACTACCTTTTCTTGTAGAACATTTCCACGGCCAAGGGCACTAAACTAAATAACCTACATATTAAAATAGGCAATTACCTAAAGTATCACCAACCCCTTTTACCCCTCAGTACACACGAAAACACATAGCCCACGACGTCCAGTCCCAACCGCCACTGCTCTGAATATTTAACCACTCTGTTAATTTTTGTTAAAAGCCCCTGAATAAAGAATAGGAACTCCGAAGGTACCTAGTTGGAATACAACTGCTATTAATTATTAGCTACTTGAGTAGAGGGGGCGAAGAGGGTAAAAACGAAGGAGTAAGAACTATGTACTCAGACGTTTACTCAGCTGTTGTACTTAAAGTCTGTTTATACATATGTGCAAAAATTTACCATTTATTGTATACAATATTGTTACAAATCTATATGACATAATATGTCAGATACAATAGGCCAACCTATTTCTTTCAATAAAGAAATTTCTTCCAATAGACCTACAGCAAAGATATCGTGATTATTAAGCTACCTGATTATTAAATATTACATTTCAGAGATGACCAGTATCTCTAGCGAGTTGCTTTCCCCGGAACAGTATACCAAAACGACTTTCTGATTACGGGGCCTCCCGCAAACGATTAGGGATATATAGGTTCATGAACGAGAGCCTTGAAGGTCCGCGATGTAAGTTTCCGCAAACTCATCTGTCCACAAAGCTCGACCGCACGGACCAAATTACATCATTTACCTATCCTTCATCACGTATCTTATAGGTACGTACTAATAGAAAAAGGTTTGGGTGCGGTTTACGTGATTACGAGGAATGAATAATAGTTTCGAAGTTTCACAAAATTATCAAAAATGTTACGTAGTACGTGGACTGGAGAGTTTTACCATCAGGTGGAGCTGCTTGAGCTTGAGTCACTGAGTAGCTTGTAAGTTAATGCGAATAGATCGAGTGCCACCTGATTTGTCAAGCCTTGGATCATGGTCAAGGTGGACCACGGGCCTTAGCGCGCTAGAGCACAACCGAGACCTTAACGCCAAGATGATTCAGATACAGGGCCAACAAACTCACCACCAAGGACGCCAACGACCGAACGAAGTGGACAAGGAGAATTAGGGCCCGGCGGTCCCTCGCGTTCAACCGGGATTGATGTAGGGAATCCAGGATGATAATGATTGTGGTATCCAAATGTAGCATATTTGGAGCGTGTCTGTTTGAGCTATTCGTAAATCGCAACCTCCTAGCTGTCTCTGTATTATTCTTAACTCCTTTCGTTCGATATAAGTCAAATATCTTAATAAACTCAAATTAATTAATTATTGTGATTTCCCAGTATATTACAATGATCATGAGACAGAGTAAATCATCAACCCTTATCATCATCGTATACTACCGTAGTCGGTTAACCAACTAAATGCCGGGTTTGATTCCCGGCCGGGCAGAAATTGAAATGGTAATTTTCAATTTCCATTACAGGCCCGGGTGTTGTTAACACAAGCTTTGCTGACGTTGGGGCTAAATGGCGCTATAAATTGTCCTAGCATAATTACTTATTATTATTTTATTTACCCTTTACATTTTAATATCGAATATAAAATTTACCTTATAAATAAAGCTTCTCGTGAAAGCTAAGACAAAAGAACAAAGCGAACGGATTTACGAAGACTTATTCTAAATAATGGAGTGTCATATTTATATCGTTAACAAAGGGAAAACTTACTAATCTGGCGCTAAAATAAGTACAGTTATCCCTTTTATTATTTACTCAATTGCGGGGGAATAGAATGAGGTTTATTACTTTCTATTTATAATAGAGAACAAAGAGATATTACATTTGTAGAGGACGATGATCCATAAAGTTTTCCGTGATATAAACCGTCGGCTTAACAGGGACATAAAGATTAATTAAACATTCGAAAGTTTCGTATCAGGGGTTTAGTGTGAATACAGAAAATGTAAATCTGTATAATCAGATATAAATATGGCTATTCTATCTTGGGTATGCAATCCCGAAAAATTTTTTTCGTGGATTCGTGGATGCGGGAAATCTGTCTCACGGATCCGCGCAGATCGGTTCTCAGTGTAATGCATCCAGCCACTTCTAGTCCTTTTGCGTACATTGTCATCCCATATAGTACACGGCGTCCATGAACACGTTTGCTCTATTGTAATATCTACTTGAGAGCACGTCTATCTAACGTATAGGTATCGGTTCCACGACCATTCAACTATATAGAATAGAATAGAATAGAATAGAAAAAATTTATTTATCAACTATGAAGGTTTAGATACCTATATAAGGTTAGCTGTAAGAAATCCCATTATGAGATAAGCCCTCCTTTGCAATGTGTTTTATATTACTTTTTTATATAGTTCTAAGGTATTTAATGCAATAAAGAGTTTATATAAAACATCAGAACCCACCCTATTACCACTCAGCTTACTTTCTCTTTAAAAGCTTCGCAGGATTATATTATATGAACTTAAACTTAAAATCTCACTGTGGTTATTTCGACCGCAGAGCATAACAGGTAGGATTTACTGGCGATTGTTCCACCAAGTTATACTCTTTAATATATGATGATGAAATGGACTTAGTAAGTGGGTACGAATGATCGTAAATTTCCTGGCGGATCCCGCAATTTGTGTAGGACTCGACAGAATGGTGTTGCAAACCTTAATATGTCTTACTTTAATTATTATCTGAAATTCATCATCCATACATTAAATAAAGCCAGCTCACTCTACACAACTAAAAATGATTTGAACAACGTTCGAAATTTTTATGTTCATTTCTAAGTAGAAGGACGTGATTATCCCCACATTTATGACTATATACTTATTTTTATTCACATTCACTTAAGTAGCTAGTTGATTTTATGTAAGTACCATACCAAGTAACCGACCAATGTATTTTCCGCCTATTTTCGTCGATACTATACTTAACTAAATTAGAGTTACTTTTATGTCATACTACCTACATAAATGTTTAGGGGTCGGGCTACATCTGGAAGCGCCGAATTTTCCTCTATTCCCATCACTTGCTGTCGCTCAGATGTTTCGTAGAGCGAGTGAGCCGCCCGCGCTTCCAATCCCAGGGGCATATAATGTAGCCTAATAAAATATAAAAGTACCTACATTAATCATGGGAACACTTTAATATATCTATTTCTGCTAACCGAGAAGTCCTTGTATAGAAATATATTAAGAATTCTCGGTAATGAAAATGCGGGTAGGGTGTTTATGTCGGAAATAAGGAGGTAGATTTCTTTTTAGCTCGTAGCGAGCTCTTTTACTCAGAGCTTTATTATAGACATGATACTTGCCAGGGATATTTTATCGATACCTAGGTATTTAAGATAAGGCAGCGAAGCTATACGGTTTAGCTTTAGATTACAAAGTCTAATATTTATTGAACAGGGTTTGATAAGACGTAGGAATTGGCTCCTTGGTCCGCTCGCTGGCTTGCATGCACTCGTCTGGTGTGATTGCACTTCGGCTAGGTACCTAGAATATCCTAGATTTCGTCATACTGGGGATCGGAAAGTCCTGTTGGCTGCCTCATTGAACACACATAGCTAAGTAAAAATTTCAAATGGATTCTATTTTATATGATTGTAATCCAGTTTTTATTCATTATTAATATAGCTGTCTCCTCGATAACTTCAATAGTCTGGAGAAAAGAATTAAGTAGATACTTCTTTACAATTTCAATTTAGCTAAGATAAAATCTTGTTAATTCGTCTTCCTCGACTTCTCATAAACACGATATTATTATTTAAAAACTGAAAACGTATTGATATGAAAATACAGCAAAACACAAAGCACCCAATTCTAAATAAATATCCGCCGTAGATTTTCCGATAATCACATTGAAAAGGGCACATAATCTCGATGTGACACCGCTAGACGCTCCGGGACAACCTTTTGTGGCCAGTGTATGGGCCGAGGTAATACGTTCGCGAAGCTGGGCCCCTTTCATAATAGAAACGTGGCACAAAAGCCAGATAAAAGGAAAACAAGATAAAAGTGGGACCGGCTATTTAGTTTTTACGAGGAGGGATTAGCGGATGGCCAAGTAGCGGAACTAATGGGTATTGCCTCCCGAATTAGTGGTCATGGGGAGTTACTACAACAAAAGCGTGTCGTTCGCCGCGAGACGCTTGGTGGAAGGCGAACTCACTGACGAACTTTTAGTCGAATAATTAATGTGTTTTAAGGTAATGTGAAACACTCCCTTTTCTGAAACTACTCAGTAAAACAAGTTTAGTTTAGTGTAGTAATACAATACAGCACACAGGAGCGGCGATATTTGAGTACCTATCCCGTAGATCTAATAGTTGTACTTAAGTACAAACCCATTAGTTAAGGAACGAAGGATAATTAGTAATTTACTTTATTTATATAGATAAAAATTATAATTATAAGATGGATATGTAGAGTAAATGGATGAAAGAAAGATTTGAAAACCGGGCCTTAAGAGGACGACCTTTCAATACATTCACTGATCAGATCAGTAATGTTCTGAAAAAAACTGGGGTCTAAAGGGGCAAGCATGTACCTACCTATGAAAAGAGTTGTGGATATATAGGCAAGTCTAGGGAGATGTGTGAGGACAGAGCAAAGTGGCGGTCCATTGTCTCTACCTACCCCACCTGTGGGACACAGGCGTGAGCTTTATGTATGTATGTACTAATATTATTAAAAGACGAAAAATCTACTTATCATATTAATAAGACATTTAACCGATAAGGGCCATTAGCTACACCTAGAGCCACATGCTATACCAACGTACATTATTTTCCAACGTTTATATAATTTACAACGCCCATGGGAACGAACAGGGCTGGCTAAAGCCACAAAATCTACATTAAGTTAAAAGGAAGCTGTAGATCAACTTCCTTGTAAAATCAAGGACAAAATTATTGTTAGAGATTTAAGCATAATCCAGTGTAATATTGAAGATACTAAACTAAGTACTAACCTACACTTATTTAACTTAAAGGTACCTACGATGATATGTAGATATCTAGGGCCTGTTAATTATATAGCCCGAATATCGTATTATATTTAATTTAACCGAAATTCCTTTTTTTGTATGCTACTTTGCGTACGTTGCTTATGGGCAATTACAATTAATAAATGGGTACTAAGTAGGTACCTGCTATTATCTAGGTAATTTGTTTGCGAGTCGCATAGATTAATTTATTGGGATTGATTGGATGAGGCAATCCATTTCATAATTTGACCTACAAGGAGGAATTCGAAACGTGTTCGGGATGGAAGGCGAAATTGACTATTCTTCCGAAAGAGCTCGGGACTTGCCGATGTTATCTTCATTTTTCCCTATCCTCGGAAGCCTTGACCTTACGGGACGTCATCCGCTTTCCTCTCTTTCGGGTTAATCGAAAATCTGACTTTCTGAAAATATATTGAAAGTTATTATTAGATACAGGGGTAGTTTTTCACTGAACCACGAAGTGCCTATAGAGAATTAATCAATATTAACTGTAACTCGCTCTACCTAGATAGTTGTCACTGTAGAATTATATTTATCTCGCAGCTAACTTTTTAATTGTGGTGTCTCTTAACTGGCTAATCGATGTTATGCTATTGTGTATTTTCTTTATTGCACGCTTTGAGACATCCAAATAATATAAAATAATACTTTCGAGCAGCTATAAAGATTGATGCGAGGTGTGTTACATTGCATAACTCGTCACGCCCGGGTCACCCGTACCTACGGACCGCTATCACACCGTTACCTCTCCCTATAAAATGAAAAATGCTGTAATTTTGTTAATTTTAATTTATTTTATTTTAAAACTTCAGTATACCGAATAACTATGTCGAATTTATTTATGTACCTATATGTTCGCTGTAGCCACCTAGCAACAACTAGCAACAACAACAACCTATCAACAACAAAGTGGGACGTTGGAAACAACGTCCCAATATTTCTTTTTTGCTTTGAAATATTACTACCTACTAGTGTCAAGTAGTACCTTTTGTATTTGGTAACACTTCGAGTGACGGACCCTGTAAGCAAATTATCCTTACTTAATGTTCACAACACTACTTCCGGCTTAACCAGAAATCACTCCAAGGACTCGTGTTTCGGATAGTTTCCGTAGTTACCTACACACAAATTCATGAGCTATTATCACGAGGAACGGCTCTGGAATAATCTAACTTCATTTATATTCTATGCGGTGTATCGTGTGCCAATTGGATTGGATAGCTGTGAACATCGATGATTGCGAATTTCAAATAACCCACTCCCTTCGGATTCGCATAGCAGATTTCGGTATCAATTTGGGTGTCAATCCTGTGTTGTAACAGGATACGTGCTGGATTATTTTGGTCACAAATACTCGTATGTTTAACAACTCTTAATATGTCTAGGTATACTTACATAAATCGTTTTTTATGCCAATCGGTAGACAAGGTTCGATTAACCCTTTAACCGCCAAGGTCGGATTAATCCGACAAATATTTTCGTGCTCATATCGCCAAGGCCGGATATTTACGACCAAATACCACTACTCGGTTAATCTGCCTTTTTGTTTGATAGCACTGTATTATATTCAAATAATGTTCATATTTGGTAAATAGTTGATGAAGTAATCATATACAATTGCTTACACTTTAGTTTCTAAGTTTAAATAAATAACTGATAGTATTCTTCGAAAAGTGTATTGATGTCCGACGTCCGTGGCGAAAATGCGCCAATGCGTTGCCCGCATCTGAAGATACCTCTAATATACCTCTTGAACGATCCCATGTCATAGTCCAAATGAAACACTGGCTGACTCATTCCACATCCGAATCGTACGAGCGAGAAACGTTCTTTCGAACCTTCGCGTCGTGACCAACAGAGGGTCTACGTAGTGAGGATGAGTACCCAGCCCACGGCGGGTGGTGCGATGGCGGATTTTTTTTTACTTTTTGTCTAGCCAGGCATTTGACCGTCACCTCACCTGGTGGTAAGTGACGATGCGGCCGATGATGGAGCATGCCTGTCTAGGAACAGCCTATTCACTCTAGCCTTGAAGGCATCCAGATTATATTGATCAGAGAACACACTCGCAGGCAACGCATTCCACACCTTAGCCGTACGCATTATAAAAGTCGAGCCAAAGCGGCTCGTGCGGATAGCTGGAAGATCCATGACATAAGGATGGAGCGCTCGCCCGGATCGCGTCTCCCGATGGCGGAAAGGGGCCGGCAGAATTAGGTCGTGCAACTGCTTCGCACACTCTCCGAAGTGCAACCTGTAAAAGACCGACAAACGCGCAACCCTACGCCGATGCTCGAGGCTCTGCAGCTTAGCTTCAATCAACTGCAGATCACAAATTAATTTCTTTGCACGTTTTTCCACCAAATCCAAAGCAGCCAGTTGGTATTTGGCTGATCCATCCCAGAGGTGGCAGCAGTACTCCATGCAAGATCGGACTTGTGCTTGATATAACTGAAGCAACTGTCTTGAAGTGAAGTACCGCTTGCCCTTCGAGAGGATTCCATGTTTTTTAGCTGCAGTCTTGGCTTTTGATTCGATGTACTGTCTAAAGTTGAGATTGGTTGATAGCTCAACACCCAGTAGCTGTAGGTTGTCGGTGATTACCACAGATACGCTTCGGAAAGTCGGAGCTAGATGGAATATTATGGACTCCGTTTAGCGGAAAATAACCATGCCTATGTTTTGGTGGCGTTGAACGACACTAGATTGACTTCGCCCCAATCGGACACTGCCTTGAGAGCCTCGTTCAAGCGAACAACCATGGCCTCTCGACAAGACCGAATATCGCCCCTGTTGGCTTTTGCATCTGCCAGATATCTATCCATTACTGTGCTGTCGTCTGCGTACCCAAAGATACCGGGTCCAAGCATATCGTTAATATGCAGCAGGAAAAGAGTCGCGGACAGAACCGACCCCTGAGGAACTCCCGCGTCGATAGCCTTCAGATCAGACGTGTAACCGTCTAGAACTACACGGATTGATCGTTCACTCAGAAAATCCGACATCCAGATGCAAAAGCCAGCAGGAGTACCGTATGAGGGAAGCTTGCTTAAAAGGGCTGCGTGCCAAACCCTGTCAAAGGCCTTGGAGATATCAAGAGATACAGCAAGGGCTTCGCCATGCTTCTCAATGGCCTCACTCCGGAATCCGTACTGGTGGTCGCTGAGGAGATCGTTACCTTCAAGATGCGCGAGGAGGTTCTTGTTCAGTGCACGCTCCATAATCTTACATAGTATGGAGGTGACCGAAATAGGGCGGTAGTTGGTAGGGTCTGCGTGGCTGCCCTTCTTGGGCATGGGCTGCACATTGGCAAGCTTCTATGTCTTAGGTACAATTCCAGTCTCTAGTG
Source organism: Blastobasis lacticolella (assembly GCA_905147135.1). Taxonomy (NCBI): domain Eukaryota; kingdom Metazoa; phylum Arthropoda; class Insecta; order Lepidoptera; family Blastobasidae; genus Blastobasis; species Blastobasis lacticolella. Next base: position 11,375,081 of record LR990048.1, read on the forward strand.
AGAGGCGATACAGGCGCGTGAGAATAGGAGACAACTCAGGGGCACAACTACGCTGACTACACTGGCACAACTACACGGGCAAGACTATTGCTGGTGTACCATCAGGTCCACTAGCCTTGTTCACGTCCGGACTCCGCAGGATTTTTAAAACCTCTTTCTGATGTATACGCACCTCTGCCATAGTGCAGTCAGCGCGGGGTGAGATAGGTGGAGTTTTTCCTGCAGTATCCAAACGTGAATGCGCCGCGAAATGAGAAGCAAGTAAATTTGCTTTCTCCTCCGCAGCATGCGCCAGTGTCCCGTCCGGTTTCAGCACGAACGAAGGTTGACTAAAATTGGATTTGACCGCTTTAGCCAAAGACAAAAACGCCTTACTCCCAGGAGGGTAAGATTCCAATTTGGTGCCAATCCGACATATGTGGTCGAATCGAACCCTGCGTAGCGTCCTTTTGCAAGACTTGGCGGCAAGGTTAAATGCTTTCTTCAGTTTGCGAGTATCCAGAGACATATGTGCTCGAGCCTCAGCCCAGGCAGAGTATGCCACCTGCTTCAGCGCTTCAGCGCGACTGCAGTCAGCACTAAACCATGGACGAGACTTGCCGTTCATCGCTACGTCAGAAAACGGAATAAAGTATTCCATTCCCTGCCGTGTAACCGCGGTAACGGCTTCAGCACAACTCGACGGATCGCCCAAAGAGAAGCATGCCTCCCGCCAAGGATAAGATGAAAAAAAGTGACGCATCTCATCCCAATTGAGACTTGGATTGGACTGCATTGAGATTAGAGTGCAGGCCTCGGATGTTAGTGAGGTGCATTTTGAGTGGAAGGGAGTTTAACGTTTATCCTTTTTCTGTGCTTCATGATAGTTTTTTTGAGTGATACGTTGTTACAGGAGGACGGAAGTTGGACGAGGTGGCACTTCGCCGACCAGCTAAGTTGCTCACCATTGCCGCACGGGAAGGAGCCTGACGCGAAGACCGCGGGGCAGGGATGTTAGATGTCAAGTCAGAAATTATGGCACAGGCCTGTCGAAATTCTGGTACTTTAGAAAAAATTATGGTACGCAGTGTTAATAGCTGTAGTCTCCCTAAAATAGTACGAAAATGGCTAAAAAGGTACGCTACTTTTCTATTTGGGAGGGGGGATTGTCTGCCAGTGAGATTAAATACGTAAAAATCAACCCTTTCTTCAAGACAAGAAAGCTCTCCATACTTACAATTGCGAAAAGCAACCTTACGTTCATACAGTATTGTCTATTTTGCGTTGTCATAAGGCGCCGTGAACGGAGCGGGCGAGATAGTCATATAGCTGGATTGATGTAAAATTATGGTACTTTTGCGTACCATAATGGAAGTACTATGGTACATGGTACGAACACCTGGAAAATGGTACGTGTACCATAATTATGGTACGTTTAACATCCCTGCCGCGGGGACGCCCGAACCCCCCCCAGATTGGCTACCTGACCCTCCCATCCGGTCGCCAACCGGCAGGGTAGAGCAATCTGGGATTTTTCGTGAGATGGCGGGGCAGCCTTTCACAGGTGGCTAACCAGCTACTTGGGCCCCCGACTATCTACGGTCGGCCAGAGGCGGCACCGTGCTTCGGATCCCGCTGCCCTCCGAAGCCAGGCTCCCGGTACGGGAGTGGTGAGCAGTAGAAAAAACTGTTACGCAGAGCGACCACAACTGTCCAGACCCATCCTCCTATGGGGCTACCCCAGGCATCGCACCGAAACACGGCCAGGCCCCTTTACGACACGTTCTCCTGGAGGGTGGTGACCAGCCACGGCCGAAGTCTACCACCAGAAAGTTATGCTGAGGGCACCAAATCGGAAGTTCCTCGGAACACTCCCCATTGTACAGCCGATAAAACACACACAGGGAGCCAAAGTCCCTTCGGTTTGCCAATGGTTCTAACTTGCTTATTTGTACGGGATCATCGACAATTCGTACGGCGCGTCTCTGTACGGAGTCCACAGGATTAAGCAGGTCGGCAGTTTCGCCGGCCCAAAGATGGGAACAATACTCCATATGAGACCGCAATTGTACCTTGTACAGCAGCAGGCGTTGCCCTGAGGTAAAGTATCGCTTGGACCGGTTAAGCACTCCGAGCTTTTTCGAAGCCAGTTTGGCCTTGCCTTCCAGGTGACTCCGGAATCGCACGCTATCCGATATGCCGACACAAAGGATCCCGATACTTTTTGAGATGGAGAGGGGTGTTTCTTGAAACTGCGGTACTATGTCCAAAGGATCTTTTTTGGCGGAAAATACGCAGACCTGTGTCTTTCGGGAGTTTGGATAGTAGTGCCCTGTACCGGACCCGATCAAATGCCTTGGCTATGTCAAGACTGACAGCCAGAGCCCCCCCTTGCTCTCGACAGCCTCAACCCGCCGGTGCGTTAGGTACACAAGAAGGTCACCAGCTAAGCGACGATGGCGAAAGCCATATTTTTTTATTTTTTTTTGTAATTTGATGGGTCTGAATTATCACCCTTCTTGGGTATCGGATGCACAAGGGCTAGCTTCCACGAAGACGGCACCGTTCCAGAGGTAGGAAAGCTCGAATTAGCGCATTAGCACGGGAGACAACCCGGGAGCACATGTTTTAAGAACAATAGCCGGAATGCCGTCGGGCCCACTGGACATCTGGATGTCTAGGGAGAGAAGCACACGTCTTATAATTTTTTGGGTGAAACGAATTTCAGGCATGCTGCCCTCACACCTCGAGATTGTAGGCGGGCATAATCCAGATTTGAGTTTTTGGCAAAGAGATTACCCAAAAGATCAGCTTTTCCTTTGCCGTGTGGGCCAATAGGTCATCCGGCTTGCGCAAAGGTGGAAAGTACCTACGCCTGCCGTGAAACCTGCCTTACGCTTAAGGGGACTTAAAAAATGAAAATACTGTCCGCGTTTTTAATTCATTAAAATTTTATTTCCTTACAATATTACAATAAAAACATACAAATAACAATTTAACAATTATAATATTTCCTCTTAATATTATTTTTAATGTCGTCGCCATTACTTTGCTATTATCACCTAAATTTAGAATACAGGTAAAGTATTTGTCGTATTTAGAACCATAAGCCATCTTCAGCTTCTTCCTCACTATCTGTAACTTGGAGATCATCTTGTATGGCAGGATCCGGCTGTAAAGAAATAAGATTACATTACAACACCTATTCGCATTTCTCATGAGACGTGACACAATTTACATAAAAACTATCTTTCTGGTTATCTTTTATGGAATATACGTGACTTAATAAAGGGACTGAAATAATTTGTCAGAGTACTATGTCAGCAGAAGACAATAAATGAGCGTTACGTCCAATAAAACGTTCGCCAGTTATTACACTACAGGCTATATAGGCTGACATATGTCTTGTCGGGACGTAATAAAATATTAGTGTGTGTGGGTCATTATGTCGGAGGTCTCACTTGTTAAGATTAGCGTTATTAAAAATGAAAACATTTTGATCTGTGTACCTCCAGTTACGTACTTTTTTAGGTTAACATTTTTAATGCAGAGACGCTGCGTCGCCACCGACTTCGCAACAATGGCGCTGTGACCGCTGGGCTATTGGCTAACTCAGTGGACAACTGAATTTGACATAAAATCTTACACTACTCTAATTTGGTATAGCCTATAGCCAGTGGCCTACGTAAATGACGTTGTGTAGAATTATCTAGTTCAATTCAGTTTCCAACTGAGATAAGACAATATCCCCGCTTACCGAGAGATCAATATCCGCCATTGTCAATTCATTTGGCACAAACTACAAATGGGGTTCATATTTCTGAATTTGACTGCTAAACAGGTAAGTTGGTGGCGCTTTACTACTACTGTAATCATCATCATCATCATCATCCGAGAGGTCAGTCCCGGCTTCTGCCAGGGTCCGCTTTCCGACTTATTTCCCTCCATTTCGCCCAGTCCTGTGCATCGCGCCTTGGGCTCGCGTCGTAAACCGCTGTAATGTACTACTGTTTGTAAAAGAGTTGGTGAAAGGTATGCTACCCACCTGCCAGTTCTCGGGCGGTTCCTCCTTGAACTGCGTTGTGGTGGGCGGTAGACCCTCGTCCATCGGCGGCTCCAGCGACGGCTCTAGGGGCATGTCCGTTTCCATGGGCTCCTCCTGAATGGGATACAAGGGTTTGTAGCTACCGAATTTGATTCCTCAGGCTTGCTAGAGACCGGCCATCGATTAAATCCGGTGGTAGGACTCAAATCGCTAATACGCCATATAGTGTATTTTACCATTCAACGCGCTGCAGTAATAATTTTGACGTCAATACCCCGGTTATTCTCTCGAGCGTGAGGGCCTGAGATCAGCCTTGACCATGATCTAGGATTTGGCAAACCAGGTAATCACAGTAGAGCGTCTGACCTGCGTGGTCCGTGTCAACAGGGGAACATGGCCAAATTGGATCATGGTTACACATTCAGTCGCCTGCATGTGCAGGTTTCTCAGCAATATTTTCTCTTGCCGTAGAAGTCCGCCCCGCCAGCCATTAGGCCAGACTCAACGCGCTGTAGTAAATCCCACAAAATGAACAATCAAAGAAAGCCCCCTAACTCTGCCCATGTACCTACCTTGACAACGGTCGGGAACGTGTAGTCGTTATGCTGGTCCAAATCCACGAAGTCGTCGGAAGGCGGCGGCGGCTCGTCAAGCACTTCTTTCTTTATCAGGAACTCGGAAGTATCGAACGGCGTCTCGGTGACAGGCATGCTGTCGTCTGGTACCGGACACAAAGGTTAGTACAACGTGTAAATCTTTGCATAGTATAAAACAAAGTCGCTTTCCGTTGTCTGTCCCTATGTAACTGTGTACGCTTAGATCTTTTAAACTACGCGATGGATTTTAACAATTTTATTAATTATGACATGCACTGAAATAAAATTATTATTGACCATTTAAATTACTGTTACTAACTACGTTAAGCTCATTGTTACTAGCATCATGGATGTAAATCCGAAATCAATTATTTGAATTTTAATTTCAATGCGGTTTTCAAAATAGAGTGATTCAAGAGGAAGGTTCATAAGCAAGAAAAAAGGGTATGTAGGGTAAAGTAAGTGTACGCGAAGTCGCGCCGGCTCCACTAGAAATTAATATAAAGGTTATCATCCAAAAAGTACCTGCGTTACTACCACGTTAGTAAATAGTTTGATAGAATGCTTCATTCTCAACATATTTATTGCCTCAGTCACGCTATACGACCATTACCTACTAGAGTTGTTATTGAAGCTTCGATAAAAATTCGATGGCAATCATAGGAAAGCTACATTTTCAGGTTTCAAGAACAGCTCTAGGGATTGTCGTATAGCTTAACTATCCTAAATAAGAAAGGTTCAGAATAATGCATCCTGTTGTTATTTAGTAACATAAATTTGTTGTTCGGCAGTTTAAAATTATGATACTTTTTGTATGGGCTTGGGAATGGTCTTCTTTTTCCCAGGGGTAGACAGAGACCACTTTCTAATGTCCTCTCGCTTCTTCCACATACTTCAACCTTTTAATAACATGGTTATTGATTTAATTAAGGTATAAATCCGATAAAATTACTAAACATATGCTTACCAGGTTTGACAGACAACTGTATAGAATCTTTAGATTCAACCTCTTCGAGATCTGAGCCGCTTCCACTGTCCGAATATTGGAGATCTGAACAAAATAAAATAAAAATAAAGTAAGACAAGAACATAGAAAATAAAATAAAAAGTAGAGGTACACGAAAAAGAAATACACACCTTCTTCCAAACTGTTTTGATCTTTTCTTGGTCTGCCTCGTTTTCTAGGTGTAGCGCCTATTATTGAGAAAAAAACATGTCATCAATCGAAATATGAACTTGTAGTTTAATAATAAGTATTAGGCACAGAAATCATAATAAGAGTAAATAGAAATGAGCGCATGACATTGTCGCCTTTAGTATCAGATACTAGAGAGTTATTGCACAGTAGCAAAGTTTTGCGCAGAAGTGGCCGGACATGGCATTTTTATTTACTTACATTGAGTTCTGTGATGTTGGGCCTAAGGATGGGAAGGGCGTACACCCACCACCCTATTTTTGGATCGCTCGCCTCGATTCGAACGGTTTTAAATTTTGATTTTGGTATAAAAAAAATTGGTTGATTCGATTCATGATGCTGATTTCCCATATTTTAACCGTAATTTCTCGGTGATAAAAAAATCATAAAAAACAATTATTCTGAATAACAAAATTGAAAACCGTCAGAATCGAGGCGAGCGATTCAAAAATAAGACCCCTGGTGGGTGTACGACCAAATTTTCCCTCCATACCACCAATACCACAGAAATCAATATAAGTTGCTTGCCGCCACCTCGGCCACTGCGCGTAACATTACTACTGCTCTTTGTTTTTGTATAACTTAATTACTGCATTACCATCAACAGCGGTGCTAGTGGAGGGCTTGTGCTTCCTCGGGCGCCCGCGGGGGCGCTTTTCGTCGCTGGCGGGCGGCGGCGGCTCGTCGGGCTCGGGCTCCGAGTGCTCGGCCTCCTCTAACATCTTCTGTTGCACCTTCGCGATGTTCGCCTCTAGCTGGCTCACGTGCTCGCCGAACTAAGGGAGCGGATAGTTGTTTAAAGTTGGAGACGAAATCAAAGATAAAAAATGTAAACACACAACTGTCAATGTCAAAGTGACTGTCCAGGGCTAGGAAACCTTTTTTATCGAATGTATTTTTTTTACCAAATGATGCACATTTTTCAGCGTGCTTTACAAGGGCTGGTAAACTTTCGAGAACGAAACAACTTCATTTACCCCCATTTATTCAATTTATTAAATACGTAATACGTGACTCGAAATCTATTTGTCCTTGAATAGTTCTTATGCATTTAATAAACATTTGACTAAATTCAATAGACTAAATTCAGAAGCAAAAAGTGTAAGAGAAAATCAAAGTGGAATGTATTGTTCACATAATTCCATAGGTCCATTGTTGTATCATGGCTTTTGCAAAGCGATGCGACGCGTGACATGTAAGTTATACAAAAATTTACTTTATTCTATAAGCAGTACATTCCACCCTGACTCGATCTCACGCGTATTATGTCTGTGCCCTGTGGTTCTTACTTTTAATAGTCGCGGTGTGGTGAGACGGGCAGTGTCAAATTGCAACCAACACCAACAAGGATTCGAAAAAGGCGACTAAATTCTACCCAGCGTAGACAAGAGTCTAATTGTGTCGTAGCAATTCTATTGCGATTGACGATCGGAATTCGTCGATCAGATTCTCAGAATTCGCAGTACTGCACCGATCTAATTATAACCGCCACTTCGAGTCTCACTATGTCGAGTCTCATTACGTGGCGTCTCTACACGAACCTAGAACGCTAGCCAATCGTAACCGACAAATTCCGATCTAACGTCGCAGCGGAATAGCCGGAAGCAGCGTTTTTTATTGTGTATTGTAAATACTGCGATCACCAACCCACCTGCCAAGCGTGGAAATTATAGCAAAACCCTCCGCGAACGTGCAGGAGGCTCGATTCCAGCCGTGAACTGACATAACAATATGAATCATAAAAGCACTGTCCCAAAGCATTACACTGACCTGTTCCAAAGCCTCCTGCGTGACCTTTTGTAGGGCCTCAGCTTGCCGCGTGAACTGCGAGCTCGGGCCATTGTACGCGCGACAATTCTCCACCAAGAGATTGATGTCGCGTATGAACTCTTCGCGGCTGTGGTACTTGTGAGCTGTAAGGGAAAATGAGCTTTAATGTCAAACGTTAAGGAAGGAAATCGACACTGTTACAATGAGGAGGAGTGTTTCCTTCTTAACCTCATTGTAGATTCTTTTCAACTTCATTTTCTCTTTTATCTTTAATTCCTATGATAGTGGAATGGTACGGGATAGGAAGAAATATGACAAAACATAGCACCTCCTTCTGTACACCTCTCATATACAGGAACTCACTCACATGCATACTCGCCTAAATAACTTTATATGTACTTCGACTGCTACTAAACGCACTATACTATCAAAAACTAACCTTGAATCTTCTTCCCCATAGTCTCAAGGTCAATGGGCCTCTTGATCACGCTGTAATAGTCCTTCACTTGCTTCTTGTTAACAGGCTTGAGGAACGGCCACGCCTCCTGCATAATCTTCAGCTTGGTGGTTAAGAGATTCTCCAGAATGAACGACAACGCCACCTGTGGGGGTTAAGGTACAACTCTTAGTGGGTATGTCCTTATGGAGTTCTGATTAGGTTATGTCGAAATTCTCTTCATCTGTTGATCGTTCTTTATTACAAAAAAATTTACAATATTTGTTTCAGATAACTTGATCCATACATTATATGTATCCATATATTATACATACACATTATGTTTTAGAAAAACTAAAATATTCTTCAAAATATACCAAGACAAATGAAAAATTTAACCTATTTTGTATTATGTTATGGCCCACCCATAAGTCTCTGCAAAGCGTTTTGGTTATAACGTAAATTCAATTCATAGATTTTCAAAAATCTTTAGGAAAATACAAAGAAATAAGTTACCTGATCATTGTCGTCGAGTAACGGATTGATTTGTTTTTCCAGCTTCATGAGCAGTTCTTCCTTCTCCGCCAGTTTGTCCACGCATTTTTGCAACATTCGTTGAGCTGCTACAGTTAGGCTACTTGATAGACCTGTTATGGCAAAAAAATAAGAATATAAAACATTATTAAAAAAAATTTTTGTTATCTGTTAGATCTAAAGTGCGCGCGCGAATTCATATCCATCGTGAAGAATGCGGGTAGTGCTGTGACGACAATAAGTACTTAAGTTAATTATCCTTTTCGCCATTTCTACAAGTAGACAAGCACGTATATTAGGCGTTTTCTACTAGAATTTATTGGTAGCGGATTGCCAAAGAAATAAACAACACGGTATTATAACAATTTTTAGTATCGAACATATCGTACATATCACTTGACTGCGGATGAATGCAGCGAGGCAAGTGAAGGCGGGAAACTGCTGTCACCCCTTGCCTCAGCTCCCGATGGACATATTAACTCGCGCGTACTGTATATAATGATTGAGAGTCCAGCCTTACCATTGTATAAAGTTGAGTTCTCCACAATTTGATTGACATCAGCAAGGAAATCCTCGCGGCTTTGATAGCGTTTCTGGCGCAAATTGTCTCTAATGGTCTGCAGGTCCATGGGCCGCGACACGATGCGGTAGTAGTCTGCTACCAACTGTTGGTAAGATGATAAATAAGTTAAAACGTACTATTAAGGAATGTATACTAATATTAGAAAGAGGAAAGATTAACATTTATGTTTGTCAGTTATCAGCTCAAAAAATACTGGACCGATTTTAAAAATTATTTCACTACATATAATTCTACATTATCACTGAGTAATATAGTGTACTTTTCTTACTTCCCGCGGGGAAGTTAATTGTTTACAGAGCTCCGAACTGCACGCGGATATAAGCCGCTGAGAACAGTTACTAGTAAATAATTTATGATCCTAACCATCGGCCCACTGCGGGACATAAGATCATGCACCAAGCTACACTGGCCCATAATTTTACGCTCCATCATCATGCACCAAGCTACACTGGCCCATAATTTTACGCATCCATTTCGCCAGTACATACGTTTTAAAAGTGAATTTAATGAAAACAAAAAAGTTTTATTGTGTTTAAGTTGAAATTCTTTTTAATATATTTTTGTTACATCCATGCTCCATCTTCGGCCGCATAGTCACCACCAGCCGATATTTCGGACATACGATAGCTAGACCAATTAAAAATAAATACATCAAGTCCTACCTTAGGATTAACAGGAAACAGAAACGGTTGCACATCGGGCAGATGCCTGATATGGTTGAGCACATCCTCCAGCATGGACGAGAAGGTCACCAGGGGGTCGGTCCTCCTTCTCTCCGCTGGTCTCTTCACCAGGTAGTCGCAGGATTCCGAAGCGGTCCCCCGGCGCTTGGTGCGACCCCCCGCGCGCACCTCCCCCGCCCCGCGACGCCCCGAGCCCCGGCGGCGGAGCTCTTCGGCTGATTGCTGGTGGAAACATAATAATATTAAAATTAAGTACCTAAGTAGGTATTTCGTAACTTCTTTTTCTTATCGTGTCAATGATAAATAGGTTGAGTGTATAAATTGTTTCTATTATTATTACTAATTATATTTTTAGCCGTATTGTCTTTAGATGATGTTTGATGATGCTGTATTCGAAGTAAGCTGAGTGTTGACTTGGTTGCTTGAGGTAGATAATAACACACTCTTTAACTTGAACAATGATTGAAATGATATATCAAGTGATCTACCGTGGTATATGGCATGGTTATTGGTAAGAGATGTAAACTGTTGGGTGTGCAGAAGACAACTAACTTCTAACATTATTTAAACTAGGTTAAAGTAAATAAAGTATACAGGCAATGCGCCGAATGCACGGTGTATGCACCGTACAGCTAAGTTATCCTTCCATTAGAGTCGTAGATAAGTAGTTTCTATATAATTATACATCCTACTTAGCATTGATTTATAGAAAGTATCCCTTTCTTTATCTTATAGATTGTTCAGTACCGCAGTTTTTTATCGATCACATTTGTTCACGGTTGAATGGTAGATAAGGCTACTTTAGCTTTAAACCCGGTACCTTTAGTGTGTTAAGTTTTAATTAATAAATAAGAAACACATTTTGACAGGTTTATTATACAAAAAAAAATTACAAACAATAATGTTATAAATCAGACAACAAACCTTAGCAAACTTGGACGGCAGCGTCAGCTTGGTGCCATCAACGTATCCCGTGTCGTCCTCATCCACAGGCTCGGGTGGGGGCTCCGAATCCACCTCTGGGGGGGACACGGGCCCCCCCGGCGTGGACCCAGTGTACAGGGGGCACGCTTTGTTGGTCCTCATGTGGCCCACTTGGCCACACGCGCCACACTATAACGAGAATAATATTAGCACACGGCACAGATATGGAGCCACAGCCAACGACAGACACAAAATGATAGGCCCCCCTCTAGTTATTGTAAGGATAACTTGACAACTATAATGTTACACCTGTCTGCGATGTCTCAACGAAGAAGGTAGGATGAATGTTATATCTCCAGTTATTATAGCTCCCTTGCTAGTAGACATCTATACATTTTGCACAGCAAGGAGTTTCGGAATATGCAGTACACAAGGTATCGTGTTAGTGAGTAGGGTATCGACACAACCAATTTTGTATGGTAAATCAGTAGTATAACACCATTATCATGTATTTATTAGAACTTTAATCACCAGAAGAGCAATTTGGGGCAAAAACCGTTGAAAATCAAAATGAAACATTCAACTAATCCTCTCCGTTAAACGACATCATAATATTCTATTGTCAGGCTTGTCCATCTAATGGACGCTATGATTTTCAACGTGACTGTGTTCATAATTTTGTGTAAACTAAAATTCACCCTGCGCTTGATCGTAAGAAGTACCCTACTGAGCACAATTTTGAAGGCCGAATGAGGATGACAGTAAAATAAAAACGTCATCGAATGAACACACCATAATACGATGGACAACCCAAAATAAACTATAGTTGCCGAGTTATAGAAGCAATCATTATTCAAGTGAATGTCACCCCTCGAAATGTGTGAGTCAAATAAACACGTGATACAGTTTTGGAAAAAAATAGTATAAAAAAACGCACTGAAAGAAGACAAGATAAAACAACCGATAATACATTTTGTTATTGACACCCCAAGGCGATGGTGGGAGAACAAAAGGGGAAATGTAAGGCCACCACCGTTGCTGAAAATGACCAAGTGCGATCGCGTAAGCCGTGACTCCAACCAGGGTCTCGGTTCTACTAACGATATTTTGCGACAATGGAATGGCAACGGTTATGACGTGCTTTGATGTCACGGGCCAGTAAGGTCTTGTGTCACAAACAAAGTAACGACGTTTTATTGGTCAAAAGTCAACTTTGAGCGTTTAGATTCTGACCAATAGCACGACGTTTTTTGATAACACAACCTCATACCCTGGTAGCGCCATTTAGTACAGTTTTGATTCGCGTTTGCCTCCCACGCGGGAAAGTGTTGCCACGTCTGATTTCACCTTCACCCGTGTTGCTTCCACTCCGTTACAAACTCCACCCGGTATTCCCATTCCATTACGACACAATATCACTAGCCGAACCGGCGCCAAGGATTTAGTGACAGGTATATAATAGACAATACAATGTAAACTCTATTCGTAACATAATTTTACATAGACGTAATACATACGGCATATGATCTCGGTACTTTGATACCACCCTGTACTAAACTAGGGTTTTGGCCGATAGCATTTCTGTTTTGTCCGTACTGTTAAAAAAAAGGTAATGTTAAATCAACAAAGGGTTAACCTACCCTACAAGTTAGATAAGGCATTAGGGGGCGTTGCATCGCTGCGGGGGATGATTGGATGCTCGAACTGGGGTATTAAAATGAAAATTAAATCATATTGTAAGTGGGTTGATTTGGATTGTGTGGTGGGGCACTTACCTTTAGTTTTAGGTCGGGTTTCAGTTTTGCCCGTCGGCGGGAGGAGGACGGCGTGTGGAGATCCGGTTCTTGCTTGATTTGTCCCAGGGGTATCAGCCCCGGAGACGATATGCTCACGTCCGATGACTGATTCATGCCTGTATCGGAATTTGTAGGTTAATGGAGTAGGAAATAGGATTTACAGTTTGATTGGTAGAGAAAAATCAATCAGATTACTCAATACGGGCCGCTAAAAAGTCGCCACCTGCATAAGATATGATATTAATTTATTTTTTTATTTGTGAAGCTCTACTAATCTCTACCAAGCTGTAGTCTTTTACTGCAAAATCAATCTTAAAACATGCATATAAACAAGATTAGATTTATTCAATATGATTGAAAAGTTTTCTTACTGTCTAGACTGATTGACGGAACGTTCCCGGCGAGTTTTTCCCTTTCTTGATTCCGTTTTATCCGCCTAAGTTGTTCCTGGGTAACAGACAATGTGAAATAAAATTAAAAATTGTTATCCAAATAACAGAAATCACGATACGATACTGTCCTGTTTGTGAGTAAATACAAAGCCGGAACTAGCCGATGCTTAGACTTGTACATGGATGCAAATTAATTTGATTTGATTTATTATTTACCGCCTTGAACTGTCCTTACAAGAAAAAAGCACATTTTATCCACCACCTAAATACATACCTGTATCCTTCTCTTTTCTCTCTTCATCTCTTCTTTCTGCGTCTCGTCCATAGTCGCGAACTGCCTTATGAACGAGTCGTCCTTCGTCGACCGTATCTTCGTGTAGGCCTCTATGACAGCCGCCTTACGCACTAGCTCCACTCGCGTGTAACGCTGCCCCGACGCGTTGCGGAATGTACGCACTATGCGCAGTACACGGCCTGAGCGGGATGGGAATGTGTATTGGTTAATAAGTGTAACAGACATCCTGCAAACATGCGAGGGAGTGGCATACAGGCTTGAGCATCTCGGACAACCACTAACACTTCCGGAGACGTGTGTAAAACTGAAAGGATTGCTACGTTTCCTGGAAAAGTTAGGATGGCAAGAACAATAGAGTATCAAGGAGTACATCTATCTATCTAGGTGTGACAGAGATAAGAGTTTTTTATCGAGTGGTGCGCATATATGCAGTACACGGTTTTGGCGAGATAGATATATGTAGTTGTTAATAGGGGTGACAGAGACAAGAACTGTTTATCAAATGGTGCGCGCACTATACGGCAGTATTAGGTCTGAGCGGAAGAAAAATATGTAGTAGTTAATAAGTGTGACAGAGACAGATAGTACGCACTATACACTGGACGCAGTCTAACCGCGATAGAAATATATAGTGGTTAATAAATGTGACAGAGACAAGAACTTTTATCAGTAGGTGAGGACTACACGCAATACACGGCCTGAACAAGATAGAAATACGTAGTGTTTAATAGGTGAGTCAGACAGAGACAAGAAATTTGTATACGACTCTGTCAAGGCGCATAAGGACTATCGCCTTATCTATTTCTGCCGTCAAGCACGAACATTTTCCATTTCATTGTTCCGGTTTGAAGGATAAGGTTGCCAGCATGAGGCATTTCATCTTTGCCCTCACTGTGACAATACGACTGCATTTTTATTATCATAGTTGTTAAGGGCGACAGCTACCGCATACCATCTGTGTATGTTTGGTGGGCTATCTGCTCGTTCGTCATGTCATTAAGTAGTATAAATTATAGTGTTAATTGACTAATTTACAGCATCTTATTACCTTGATTAGAAGCCTGTTGGTCCGGCTGGTTGATTTGAGGTTTCTTCTCGGACCCTCCGAGTATCATTTTCCTGAGCTCCGCCCTCTCAGCTTCCTCTCTCTCCAAGGATAACTAAGAAATCATAGAATACATATTAAATATGGGTTCGCCGCCGAAAGGACAAATAAAGACTACTTCTTGTGCTATGGGTACCAAATCAAATACAGTACTATATAGTCTGTGAGGACGCCGTAGGTTGTCCTACGTCATCGAGTACAATAAAAATTCCACTTTGTAGTGATACTAGACGTTTAGGAGACTTACAAATCGTTGGTCTGCCCGTGCACAACCTTTCACCAAAAAAATCAGCCACATTAAATTCACTTTTCTATTGTACACGAAACTGTCAAGAGGATGTTAGGACCATCGGTTTTTTTACTTATAGAACCCTCACAAGATGATTTGTAAGTATTATCGCTACAAAAAGTCAAAGTTTGGGTCAGTAAAAAAAAATTTATGCAAGGCTGTGCAAGGGCGGACAATAGGCCAGTCAAATCTTACATCTAAAACGCAAAGCGCGATGTAACGCTGCATTTTTGGTATGTTATTTGGACCCCTTAAGAGAGTGTGAAACAACATTTTGCAAGCAAAAAAAAATTGTGCTTCCTGCGTAATACGTGAAAAACTGCGACATTTTGGAACTTTTTTCACTTTCTGGTCTAAATATAAAAAACTATGCATTTTTCGTCCAACAAAGCTTAATAGCTTTTAAAATTTATTAAATTTGCAAGGATTTAAGCTTAAACACAGCTCTATAAAGCGTATAGCAACCTAGTTATGACTCATTAAAGATGGTCTATTTTACCCGAAAAACTTCAGTTTTAGGTTTTGCTCCCGTCCGGAGCAAATTATTAGTAAAATTGCTAGTTCTATGATCAAAAATATTAAAAGGGAGTTGTAGTACATTTAATTTGCTTTAAATGATGTACAGAACGAACTATGTGAGACTAATGGTTCATTCACAATCTTAAAAAAACGAGGAGAACGTAAACATGTATTTTTGAAGAATAATGTATTTATTAAGGTAAGAATAACATATTATACATATTATGAATACTAATCTGACATAATACAAATTACAATTAACAACTAACTTAATAAATTTGTATAGTTGTTAATAAAGGCCCACTTAATAAAACAATCACTAATTTTGTCCAAGGCTGAATGCTGCTCAGAAGGCTGGCCGCATTGTTCCCCGTCCGAAATGAAAGCCAGCCCTATGGGTCTTTAGTAATATCGACCAAGCGCTTAGCTAGCTCCCGAAATAGGGAGTGTGCACATGGACACTAGAATTCAGTGGTTTCCACACCAAACGGCGTAAAAATGTGGCTTTCACCAACACTTGCGCCGTTTGACTCTTTTAGTTGAGACGGCATCGGGCCCAGCATAACACGCCGTTACTGGAAGATGGAACTCTGCAAGGGTATCGCTACACATGGCGTTCCTGACCAAACGTCGTCCCAGCTCTCAGGGCGAGAGTGTCATCTCTTCGGGCCTCTTACCGTCATCACGGGCTAAACCACCTGGCACAAGCTTAGCGGGTGCTCCAGCGGAGGTGAAGGTCCGGCGGATGATATAGTGCGTAACGCGGTCGAGAGGTGTCCCAATATTTTTAGAAGACATTGCCTGAAGTTAGAGACCCGATTTACATTCGCCAGCAGCCAGCAAACGGGCACGCTCTGCAGAGTTGGTTAGTGCGCTTAAAATATTCTTTCGCACCAATCTGCAGCGAGGCTCGCCCCATAGCCGCTGGGAACAGGAATTTTTCGGGAGATCGGCCTCTGGAAAAGCCTCGTGCCAAAGGCATTTGGCCTCGATAGAAAACGCCGCAATAAAAGTCCCTAGTTTAGATAATAACTTCTGCACTGGATACTGTGAACTATGCACCGGAACAGAAAAGCTAACAGGGACACATGTGAAACTTTCCTAACGCCTAGACCACCATATCCATCTGTTTCCAAGATGAATTATCGAGATTTATGTTAAGAATTAAAATATAAGAATATGTTTCACTGTGTTGTTGCCAACACCGCAAAACACGAGAATAGAATTGGGTTTTTTTCTTTAACGAAGTCCGAGAGGGATTAATCAAAACTACCTAGAAGGTGAAGCCACGCCTTGTCGACGACATTGTTATAGTAATAGCGTCAAAAGCTGCAGAAATGGTACCAGCCCTCGGACAGCACACCAATCACCCTGAACTCGCGCATGAGGAGCTGTAAATTCTATAAAACCGTGTTCGCATCCCCTTGTAGGATCTCGTATTCTAAGTAGGTCGTACTACCACACGTTAAATTTAGAATTTAGCTTCTCGAGAGTCGCCTATTGCTGGCAGCCGACTACTGATTGCAAGAGGTAGCCTTTGTACATAAGATTGCTCGGCTTTTTGTAGCATTGCTGCATAAACTTATAAGCGGCCGGCAGCTTAGATCGTATTTGACCAAGCAAAGCGCCTCTATCGACGGACTTGAATCCATTTTTACGTCACCCTTCAGTACGACTTCAACACTATTACTTTGGAAGAAAGTTCTCATGGCGTGGAGGGCAGCTTCGCAGTCACTTTTAGATCCAAAGTCGAGCTGGATATGCTGGAAGTAATTTGCTTGGCTGGGGGGTGGAAAACCGGCGTCGGTCGGTAGACGAATGAAACCGTCATTTTTTTAGTTTTAGGCGCCATAAAGCGTACTTACTAAGGACTGTTCTACCGAGCCTCCCAATGGTGTCGAGAATTCGTTTATAGAGGCTCGCTTCTTGAAGGTCTTAATGTCGTCGTCGTATGAATGTAGATACAACATTAAAGCCAATGTCAAAAAAATACATTATTACGATTTCCATAGAACTCGGTAGAATTTCAGTAACCCATGGTAAAAACTAAGCAACTTCAAACTAACATACAAACGGCCCTGGGTTCCGTTGTTGAATCGCTCGCATCTATGCGAACGATTTACAATGTTGAATTTCGGCGTGAAAAATTCAATACTTTTAAAATCACATTGGCAACATCGAAAGAGGGGGCCGAAGTATGGGCAAAAATAGGGAAAATTAGCATAATGTATGAAAATATGTCATTTTTTATGCGGAAAATCAAAATTGAATTCGAATCAAAGCGAGCAATTCAAGAATAGGGCCCCTGGTATAGCGGCAGCGTGCTTGCGAGAACGATAACCAAGATTAAGCAACGTTCATCGAATCCGAGAAGTACATAGAGGACCGTTTCGTACATTGAGGCTAGTCCAATTTCAGCACAGCGACGAGCTCACCACTTGTTAGGTGCGCCTCTTAATACAATTGGCGAGGTTGACAAATATCTTCCACTGGACCCTGAGACTGATAGAACGGTCTCGGGAGCTGATTGGCACCTTGTGATAGTACTTTATTATTATTAAAACGTAATTTCTAACAAATTTTCTCTAATCGTAAGTGGTTATACCGATATTTGGCTAAAAACATTTCCTTTGGTACCATTCACACAAATAATTATTCACAGAATTCCTCAAAAAACCATTTTTAAGATTGTAAGTAAACTATTAGTCTCACTTAGCTAGTTTTCTACTTTAATTAAAGTAAATTAAATGTACTACAACTTTCTTATAGTTACTTTTATCATAGGACTAGCGATTTTATCAATAATTTGCTCCGGACGGGAGCAAAACTTAAAATTGTAAATTTTCCGGTGAAATTGACTATCTTTGAAGAGTCATAACTTAGTCACTGTACATTTTTTAGAGCTGTGTTTGGGCTTAAATAGTGGAAAATATAATGGACTTTAAAAGCCATTAAGCTTCATTAGTCGACAAATGCATAGTTTTTAATTTTTAGACCAGAAAGTGAAAAAAGTCCCAAAATTTCGCAGTTTTTCACGTATTACGCAGGAAGCACAATTTTTTTTTGCTTGCAAAATGTAGTTTCACACTCTCTTAAGGGGTCCAAATAACATACCAAAAATGCAGCGTTACATCGCGCTTTGCGTTTTAGGGCCATTTTTTTGTAAGATTTGACTGGCCTACAACCTTTTGTGGATCTTCTAAACGTCTACCATCACTACGAAGCAAAATTATTCTTGTACTAGAAACTACGACGTAGGATAACCTACCGCGCCTCATAGTCTAATATAAAGAAAGAAAGAAAATACATTACACACCACGACACAATAACAGTTACAGTTACAAACAACGGAAACATTAATAATTATTATATAGATAGACGTTAGCTACCTGTTCCGTGGTCTTCTTATTGGCGAGCATGTTCTCAATGTTCTTGGCCATCTCGTCGATGTCGGACTCCTCGCTAGCCGAGCTCTCGGCCTCGTCCGTACTGAGCACCTCGGTGCTTTGCAACACCCGATTCTGGAGCTCGAATATGCGCTGGCATTCCTCTTTGTATCTATTTTGGGAGTTAGGTTGTGAATCGTTATTTATAAATAAGTAAAAAATAAACATTTTTAATACTTAAAATGTTTTTATAATACCTAAAATGAATAATTTTAAAATATTTGTAAATAATTATTTATTTGATTAATGACATTATTTAAATTCAATATTTCATTAATGTATCTATTTGTATGCCGATGGCAGGTCGCAGAGGCTCTATTCTACTTAAACTGTACCTAACAATTGTATAACCTATGTACCACAAATGAATAAATGATTATGATTATTTATTAATGGTCAAGTAAGTATAGCCGTGTGGTGTCCGGCAGAGAAAAATAGCACCAACCCCTTACACTCGTGGCTGTCGTACAAGGCGACTAATGTTTTCGAGGCAAAAGATCTAGTCTCCGTAGGCTGGAAAATGGGCAGCAGCGTTTTCCATTGTTATAATTATAACACTGCGATCTCCAACCCGCCTGCCAAGCGTGGAGATTATGGCAATCACCTCTCTCTTCGTGGGAGAGGCCCTAAGTCATGCAGTGGACTGTTATGGGCTGTGACGATGATATTGATGAATTAAGTATACGCGTGGCAGAAAAACGAACTAATTTTGACGCTGTACGTTTCGTTGCGACGTGCGTAGGTGGCGCCACTATTGGAAGGCCAACTTGTACATTTCACCGCAATGAGGACTATCGCGCAACCGAACTTTATATAGCCCGGCCTCTCTATATCGACGCGTATTGTCCGGTAACGCAATATTGTGATGTTGACTCCTATAACGTTAAAAATCACGAAAGAAAGTAGGTAAAATCAAAATTAAACAAGTGTTACCTTTCTTGATGTTCAGCAATGGAGAATCTGTTACCTCTGGAGAACTTTGTCATCCCCTCTTCACCCGCTTTGGCTTTCTCCGTAGACAGTGTTCTTACCACGTCGATGACTTCCCATCGAGATAGTTTTTTGATCTACAAAAATACAGCTCATTAATACGTATCTTGACTGAGATGTCTTTCTTTACATACACTTGAATTTCGAAAGCACAATTTCGAACACCGTAATCTCACTCTGGCCTTGATGGCCTTGCCTGTCCTGGGAAATCAGATTGTTCTGTTCGGGGAACACATTGGCTGGGAAAGCCAAATACAAATCTATTACGAATATCTACGACATTTATTGGAAATACGACATACATATATCAATATACGACATTTATTGGAAAGATTTTTATTTCCTATAAAATTTTGACTAAGTATTTGTTATTAATAATCTAATTACTTATTTAATTTCATTTTACATATTAGTCTTTACATTATGACTAAATATCTGTTATTGCTTTTACGAATTGTGTAGTATAATGTAATTTACATTAATTAATAAATGAATCTAATCTAATAAAGAATACATAAAAACATACCTCCTCCTCAGGCACGCCAAACTTCCTTAGCAACGCCTTAGCGTTATTCAAACTCAGTCTCCTCAAGTCCGCATCTGTTCCCGTCACTGTTCTTTTGGGTTGCTGTTCCTCATTCGGCTGCTGTGTAGGCTTATTCGGGACTCGTACGTAGGAGAATCCCTCGCCACAGCCCGTGGGGTCAGCTGGGCCCGTCAGTTGCAAGAGGCATTTGCCCCGCATCGCTTGGATGTAGGCGCGGGTCGTGTTCCAGGGGGCCACTTTGATCTAGAGGTGATTGGGTCAATGAAAACTCAGGAGTTCGGCAAAAAATATAAAACCGAGAAAAAAAACAGAATACAATAGCGTAAGAATTAATAGTAGGCAAAAGGCGGACTTCTTGGGCTTGACAAAACTCTACCACTGATATCGACAGACAATGAGGATTTTCGCGATTCCAGATCGCGCTACAGAAATGAGGTTTGATATTATTATATAAGACGAGACTTGCACGCGACGTACTTTTTCGATTTGTTTACCAACACATCACCGCAGCTGTCACCTCTCCACAGCAGTCGTCTCGTGACCATGGTGGGTGTAACCCTACCGAAACGTCGGAAAAACAAATCGAAAAGGTACGTCGCGTGCAAGTCCCGTCTTATATAATAATATTTGTAAAGAACGCGAGTTTTGTTTGAAACAAATATGAGGTTTGGGGTCATAATAAAGCCATGTCATTGGCTAGAATCGGCGCGACATTTTACAGCAGTTGTTTCAGTCCAATAGCACAGCAGTATTTTGACAACGCACCTTAATTCTCATTAGAGCCATCTGTTAGATTTTGAAAACGCGATAGCCCTAGTTGAATTCGAAGTTCGACTAGGAACATACTATATTATATGAACAATAATAACGGTATGCCTACCCGTACGGGGCATAACGTTACATATGAATAGTACAAACTCAAATTTAAATTTCCTTATAGATTGAAACACAGTGATACATCGGTCACCCCAAGCCGACCACGGCCGAACTGTGCCCGACAATACCAGACAGCCGGGCAGCGCCCGACAATGCCAGGTAGAGCCGGACCTCCATATTTGAGGGAAAAGAGCGACCCGACCCCTACGCCATCGCCAGACAGACTTTTAGGCGAGCGGGCATTACAATACTGCATGTAATAGACAGCTCATACTAAGCGTTTTGCATTGACTTTTCTTATGCGCACTGCAAAGGGCTGGAACTCTCCACCTGAGTCATTATTCCCCGATAGTATAACCTTGGGGTCTTCAAATCAAGAGTGAATCAATTAGTGGTTTCTTCAAGGCGCGCATGCTACATCTTTGACCTCATCGTCGCTTTCCATCAGGTGAGTTGGGGTCAATTGCAAAATAATAAAATAAAATAAAATCTACCCCCACCCTACCCTAGCCCCATCCCTACACCCTGACGTGGCGCCAACTCACCTCGTCATCCATCTTCAGCTGCATCTCCTCGTCGTCCTCCTCCTGGGGCGTGAAGATGAACTTCTCCCCGTAGCCGGCGTCCTTGAGTCGCTGCTCCGCGGCCGCCATGCTGAAGTACGCGCAGCACTGCTCCGGGGAGACCATCGCGCGGATCTCCTCCTCGGACGGGAGACGGAACTCCGGCTTTATTACCCACCTGGGGACGGATGGGGGTCGTCATTTGACAGTTATGGAGGCGAAGGTTTGGCCCAAGGTTGATAAATGATCACGCGGCGGCGAAGGTTTGGCAGAAGGTTGGCTGTAGGCGAATATTGTGTGTGAATGTGAAAGGGTTTTCGGCGTCTTTGCTGAAGTACGCGCAGCACTGCTCGGGGGAGACCATCGCGGGGATCTCTTCCTAGGAGGGGAGACGCAACTCCGACTTTATTACCCACCTGGGGATGGATCATCATCATCATCTTGGCGTCAGACCCGGTTATGCTCTCATGCGTGAAAACCCGGGACCTACTTAAACGGATGGAAGAGGTCGTCGATTTATACGGTGTCGAAGGTTTAGCTGAAGGTGGTTGGACGAAGTTGACCGAAGTATATTGTTGTGTGTCTGTGTGGTCGGACACTAATAAAGTATAGACAATGGAGCTGTCAACCTGACTTGCCTTATTTGGTGAACAAACAATACCCAAAATCACGAAAAGCATGTTTTTTTTAAATGTATTCACATGGACGCATTGAATGTGAATTTCAACTAATACTGCTGCAAATTATCCATTTAAATACATTATTTCCATAACCAAAAAACACTAGTCAGTTTGGACTGGTTATAGACGTGAAAACGTATCCAGCCATTCGGTGGACTCTCCACCGAGTAGCTCTCTGACATATCTATAACAAAAAATGATTTCTCGCTTGGTGGCGCTGCTGTAATGTAGACCTGTCAAACAAAGGTCTCTGTACAAGAATATATATCTGATTATCCTAAAATTGACCCGAGGCGATATGTTGGCCGAAGATGAATGTTGTGTGTGTGTGTGTGTGTGTGTGTGTGTTGTCGGTCACTAATTAGTGTAAACAATCGAGCTGTCAACTTTGAAAGATTTCGACGTAATCTAATCAAAATTCTCACGTCTCAGGAACGGCATCTAGTGGAATTTTGCATGGTAATCACTTTGAATAGTATGATTATGTGTATGTGTTTGAGATGTGGTCTATTTATGGTCACTGTGTATATTTATTCTATCCTGAACTGCGGCACAAAGACGTACCAGTTGGAGTCCAGACCGGTTCGCTTGAAGTCTGCGCACAATTTTAGGCGCTTCCGGATAGAACTCTCCGAGTGTGAGGGGAACGCTCTCTTTATGTCGTCCATCTTTATACGGCGAGGGCTGTCACGTGACTTCCAGAATAGCCTGTAGATGTAGACCTGGAACAGGGAACGTGTATTAAATAAAGATATTTAATTTAAATAAAAAACCACTCGGCGCCACGTAGGCTTAAACTAGACAGTTTATCAGGTGGTAGGACTCTGTCAAGCCTGGGGAGTCAACCTGGGGGAGTGCCAGCGCCATATCTATTTCTGGCGCCAAGCAACTGCATTGTGTTTCGGTTTAAAGAATAAACAAATGCATGGGGCATTTCATCTTAGTCCTCGCAGTGACAACGCACCTGCGGGTCTACATTTTGTTGTCTGCGAAATGTACTAATCGCCGATGTTATGGGCGACAGTTACCGCTTACCATCGGGTGGACTGTCTGCTCGTTTGACACTGTGTAGCATATAAAAATTTGTATATTTACTACAGGGCAGATGACAAATGTAGAAGGATCCTCTTTTTAGAGATTATAAATAGTGATGTTGGGGATCAAACCCACGACCTTACAGCAAGCAGAGTCAATACCACTAAATTAATCGATAGTTTTGTAGGGTATGAAAATTTTACCTGCAGAAAATCTCTGACAAAGTTGTTGGCTCGCTTGGAATTGGGCCCCGGAACTTCGTATAACGGACACTCTTGGCCGGCGACGAAAACCGCGTCTACTTCGCGCACGTAGTACGCTTGTCTGGAAAAAAATATAATGGTAAGTACTTAATGGTCAA
This sequence comes from Blastobasis lacticolella, assembly GCA_905147135.1. NCBI lineage: Eukaryota > Metazoa > Arthropoda > Insecta > Lepidoptera > Blastobasidae > Blastobasis > Blastobasis lacticolella. The sequence goes on from LR990048.1 coordinate 11,398,720, forward strand.
AAGGTCAACTGAACACGAATTTCGATTTTGGTACGGAAACTCAGAAATAAAATGGCAGAAGAGTGTTAAAAAAATACAGTGCCTATGCCCTATTCTGCTATATGTTACATTATTACCAAGCATCAAAATTCGCAATTTTCCTTAACGCCAAAACTACTAAACGAATTTTGATGAAATTTGAACATCTGTATGTCATACCGCATGACATACAAAATTGTGAAAACTCACCTAGTCCTAATAATAAGGAAATCCGTCTGCACCAGCGAATGCTCACATATAGGCGCGCGATACATATTGTTCTGGACGACGGGCTGCGTGGCGCCCGGCTTGACTCCCTTAAGTTTTTTCTTTGCCTTACCGTATACCATGAAAACGTTCACAAACTCACCGGGTCCGAATAATCAGGAAATCCGTCTGCACCAGCGAGTGTTCATATATTGGTGCGCGATACATGTTGTTCTCGACGACGGGCTGCGTGGCGCCGGGCGGCAGGATCCCGAGGAACGGCGAGGTGTGCGCGTACGCGATCTCGCCGTACTTTAGCGGCTTGGGGCCGTTGTCCTGGGTAAGTGGGGTTGGTTATAGACACAGAAACTTAAACGCCTTCCAGGTTGGCCACGGAAGTTTGTTTCCGGGTGGGAGCTTTTCAGTAGGAGGGGATAACGGCGGGATTGGAAAAAATATTGATCCACAGGTTTCTTCTGGCTGTGGGGGCGTCACTTTCGCAGGCAGTGGTTGTTGTCAAGAAATTGGATCGGCTTTTCAATCTCTTAACCTGGAAGGCGTTAAATAGGCTGCGAACCCAGGTGGGCCGATGTAAAGAGAATATCTTTAGGTGAAGATGTACGAATGACAGTTCTCAGTGCGACTGTGGCATATGTCCGCAAACTATGAACCACCTCGTTTCATGCTCGGCGTGCCCTAAAACATGTACCATGGAGGCCAGTTCAAACGCTGTATGCGTCGCCGAATACTGGGCGAATAAAGTATAAGTCAGAGTTTAGTCCATCGACTCGATAAGAAGACAGAAATTAAAAAAAAAAAAAAAACACTTTTAGGGAACCCAAATATCAAAGAGTCGGGCGCGGTGCTAACCAACGCCGCCAGATGCTGCAGCTAATGCTGAGTCGGGGCCCTTTTTGACATCGCATTACTCCAAATATCGAATCGCTTTACTTAAGTAGTTTTTAAATGGATATAAGTTTAATTTTGATTTAGAAATGTAACATGTTCAATGAAAGTATTATGAGTATTGTAATGTCAAAATAAATAATGTCTATGTCAATATACCTTGTAGTTCTAAAGCACACTGCCTGCCTTATTCAATCAGACATTCTCCTGGCTGACTGCTAGATAATGCCAATTACTTAATTGTTCAATCCACCCTGGTACCTTTTAATGCACAACAAACACAAATAACCACTCACCTTGGTAGCCGTCCGCTTGTAGTAATTCTTGATCTTGGTACACATGCCGACCTGGCTGATGAGCGGCGGGTGTTCTTCACAGAACTCGACCAGCAATAGTTCTCCATCGCGCCCGCTCAAGTCTTCAGGGCTACGCATGAAGAACACGTCGCCGCCACCAGAGGCTAGACGCTCGGCCTCGCGTTGCTGGAATGAATAGAATGGTGAGCGAATGAGTGAGTGAATATGAATGGGAATGAAGATGTATAGAGAACTCATTTATGGGTTAAGTTAAGTTTGTAACTTATTCAAAATTATATGGTGGAGAATAAACTGACTAGGACAAGTTAATATTTCTTCGGTAGGCTCATAGCATCATTGACCTCATCTTTGAACCCAAGCTCTTAAGCCCCCTCAAAAAAAGAAATACGTTACACAAAGATATATACCAGTTTTTCCTGTAAATGTTTCGGTTTCTAAAATGAATGAATGACTCAATGAAATACATTAAAATTAATTTGTTACTTATGACAAAATACTCTCTAAACGACATTTTGTGTTTTTCTATTTGTGGCTTAGTAATTTAAGAAAGTATAAATCTATGTTTTTAGTAATGCTTTCTGGCCTGGAAGCTGTCCAGAATATGGCACCGCAATTGAATTAAATTACCGTACTCTTTACTAAGATCTCGCAATTGAATTACCGTACTCTTTACTAAGGTCACTCACCTTGGCCTTCTTCCGGATATGTTTAAGCAGCGGCTGCACAGGATGGGGGCCAGGGGCCGCCAACGGGCCATAGGTCAGCTTCCTCATAGGCGGTCGGTGGAAGGCCCTAAGCCGCGCTGGCCCCATGTGCGTCTGTATGAAGGGAGCCCTTAGTTCCACTACTGGCGTACTGTGCTGGATCAGCTGACCACCGCCGACTTTGAGACGAGGGTTCTGCGACTTGGGCTGGTAGTAGCTGGAACGATAGGAGGCACTTAGTGGGTAGTGTAGGTACGGTCAGGATAAGTAATTTATCATTTTTGACATCGAAGTATCGCTAAGGTTGAAAGAGTAATGTCAGAATATTATTGTAACAGCAAATCAACCTTGTTGCTTAACATCTAAGGTCGAGAATGTGAACTGATAGAATATTATTGAAAGGCAAAATAAACTTGGTTGCTTTGTGACCTGCAACTGAACTTCAATCTTATGCCCTTATCACATTTGACTAAATTCAGTAGCCTAAATTCAGAAGCAAAAATCATGACAACAAATCAAAGTGGAATGTATTGCTCATAAAATAAGGTAAATTTTTGTATCACGGCTTTTGAAAAGCGGAGTGACACGTAACACGAAATAAGTGATACAAAAATGGACCTTATACTATGAGCAATACATTCCACTCTGATTTTCTATCACGTTTTTTCCTTCTGAATTTAGGCTACTGAATCTTGTCAAATGTAATAAACCCATTATCGTGATAAAGCAATAGTCGAGTTCACCTCTTTCCTGATACCGGTAGGTAGGTAGACATAGACATAATTCCATTGGTAAAAAAATTACATATCATTATTTAGATCAGTCTACCGTGGATAAGTAACCCGCTCCGGCCATGTACCACTGACTTTTTTTTTTAGTAATGTACATTAGTTAAATACTAACCGATGCTCTTACGGTGAGGGAAAACATCGTGATGAAACCTGCACGTTCAGGCGACTGGATGTGTAACCATGATCCAATCCTAGTCAGGTTCCCCTGGTAGGGTCATGGACGTCAGATGGCAGTCGCTCCACTGTAATTACCTGACCTGCCAAATCCTGGATCATGGTCAAGGCGGACCCCGGGCCCTCGTGCGCGAGAGCACAACCGGGACATAAGTAACCAAGCTCAACACTCACACATCATTGGAGATATTGAAGGGGTCCCGGTCGGGCGACTTGGGCGGCGGCGGCGGCGCGTCCTCTTGCAGTACGTTGATGACACCCGCCTTGCCCAGCAGGATCTTGGACTTCTTCACGTGAGGGTGCGGGATCTTCACCTTGGGGGTGGGGCCGCGCTCTGGGGGTTGGAAAAAGGTATGATGCATTAGTCGTCTGCGGTCGTGGATGCAGAAGACACAGGACCGGCCTTGGGGAGATCTCTGCGGGAGGCCTATACCCAGCAGTGGGCGTCTTTCGGCTGATATGTAACACATTTGTGTTGCCTGCAGAACCGCAGGTGCGTGGTCACTGTGAGAACTAAGATGAAATGCCTCATGCCCGTAATTTCGCTGGCTACCTTATCCTTCAAACCGGAACACAACAATGCAAGCAACGCCCTGGCCCTGGGGCCTGACCGCCTATACATTTGCGATAGCTGTATCTCGCTCGCTCCCTTTGCGGTGCCTTTCGCAACAAAACTAATTTTAAACAGAATAATAGCACAAAATAAAGAACGATCCATACAGAAGGTCCACTGTTTCAGGTTCCGTCTGCGTGACGTTACGTTTACAGGCATTCTCACGCAGTTCTCAAGCAGTGCTCGGTCGCGATTGTTAACGCGAGAATTCGTTGTAGTGTCGACTTAAATTGAATATTATTTAATTAAACAATATTATTATTGATAAAATAAAAGTACATGTACGTAACTAAGATTACTTAATAACATACAACACACGCAGAGTGCGAGAACTGATGGGTGACCATTTCAGACTTTGAGGCTAGTCGAACTTCAGCACCGCTACGAGTTTTAATGCCGATGATGAAGCGAGGTTGACCAAGGTCTTGCGCTAGAGACCCTAGGACTAGTTGAACAGTTTCAGGCACACGTGACAGTTTTTAACAGAATAAGAAACCGTAATGGCCACCTTAATACTTTCTAGTCGGAAATGCCTGTCTAGTCTAATATAAAAAAATCGCTGACCACTTTCCTTTTCCATCATCAGATCAACTGACTAATACCATAATATTGCATTTTCATCAATTTAGATGTGTATGAAATTTTTAATTCAATTGATTACCGAGAAGTGGGTCAAATCCCAGGTCAGGGAAAGGTTATTCTCAGGGTCTGATGATATAATCAGGTGACGATGAATTTAAAAAAAGTGAATAAACAGTAGATTATTATTACGCCTACTAAAGGCATAATGTCTGAAGCTGGTATGGAAAATCTAATACACTTGAACACAATCTGAACAGCGTGGGAAATAATTATGATCACATTATGGCAAGGATTAGATATTGGTCCTTTGCAAGGGACATGTTATTGAGAACGATCTTTAAAATTCTATTCGATCTTTTAAATACTCTTTTCAAAATTCCGAATAAATACAGTAGCAACCCTAGAGAGTCGGCAAGTTAAGGTAATAATTTTCGAAGATGACGGGAGTGGACCTTCTGTTAGTTTTCTATTTTGTGATAATAGGTAGGCTAAAATTTATCATATTTTCAAGTATATTCATCTAGATAGACCCCACGGCGACTAATTTTTGTACAACTTCCGTAGACAAGGAAAGGGGCAGCTATTTGTCGGACAGTTATGATAAAACAGAACAAATTATCGAACTTACCTCTAATAACCTTGGAAGGATCGACGTCGTCAGGTACACCAAGAATGATGTTCTCATCATTAGGGTCTAAGGTCAGTATCTTCGGCTTCGGTATCTGTTTCATGTTCTCAGCGTCCCATATCACCTCATCCTCCCACGTGCCGTAGACCAACTCTTCGTTTTCAACGGGAAATATGCTGTACCAAGTATTATCCTCCCCTTCAGCAGAACCAGCCTGTCCGTTCGTCCCTGATGTTGAGCTGGAATTTTATTTTACACTTCAGTAACCAGCCCCGCTTCAAAGAAATATAACATACATAAATCTTTCTCGTGTAGCATCTAACTTTGGGGGTTAAGGGATAAGGTAGCCGCTAGTGATGGCACGCAAATATTTTGAAGGTGGAAAATGGTATTACCAGACGACCAGGGGACCAAAAGAGAAACAGATGATCATCGAATGGAGTATTTATCCTAACGAAGAAATTGAAACACTTTAATAGCGCAATTTCGGACAGCAGGAAATCTTGAGATTATGTATAAACGGCCTTGTCAGCGCCATCTATGTGGAATGTTTGCCAACTATGTCCTCGTTGGCAAGTATGACATTTCGCTAATCATGACGTCGTGGAGCACGCAGAGCAAAATTATTTTATAATGAATACAAATAAAAATTCTAGTGACACTGATTATTTTTTTATATTACTAATGACTTTGTTTACTTGAGAAAATTAATTGATTTTTATCCATTAAACTTAATCTTTTTTTAAGTACAACTTGTTATAATTTTTATTCCACTCTGAAAACACCTTAACCCTGCAGTCGTCACTATTTTCTTACGGCAAATGGACTCATCATCGTCCTAGCGCTTATCCCGGCCACTGCCGGGTCCGCTTTCCTGCTCATATTATTGTAACTATATATTGAGTAGGAAAGCGGACCCTGGCAGAGGCCGGAATAAGCGCTAGGACGATGATGATTATTGTAACTATAATGCGTGTATGCTCACACAGTGGGCTTGGGCTGCATAGGCGCCGGCGGCTGCGGTCGCGGATGCGAGAACTGCTGCGCGGTGCGGCTCACCGACGTCGGCACCCAGCCCGCTGCGTTACTCTTGCTGTTCAGGCGAGCCAGCACCTACGGGGACCACCCACCACGTCACAACAGCCCAGAACTTACCAGGTTTTCCTTTATACCACTAAGGTGACAAACAAGCTTACGGCCTGCCTGATGGTAGGCAGTCGCCGCAGCCTATAGAAGTTTGACCCCGCAAAAACCAGGTGATACCACAGCGGGTCCCACTGAAAACCAGCGCTTCGGTTCGCACCGGGGCAAAATGCTGAGTGGGGTCCCTTTTGCACATGCATTACATACACTACTAACACACACCACTTTCTACTACTATACGCATCGACACTGTGCTAGCTTTTATTTGCTTCTGCTTTTATGTGCTTTTTGTTAATTTTTATGTACTTTTTCTTTTCTTCTGTGTTACAAAATGTCGTGTTTTCCAAATTTTTGTGTTGTGGTTTTTCTGTTTGTGTAAATAAATATTTCTTAGTCTTATTCTTATTATTCTTAGATATCAGGTGGTACGGCCCGAGGAGTCCGCCTGGATGAGCACCACCGCTTTATCTATTTCTGCCGCCTAGCAACAATGCTTGCGTTGTTGTGTTCCGGTTTAAAGGATAAGGTATGCAGCGCAACTACAGGCATGGGCAATTTCATCTTAGTCCTCGCAGTGACAACGCACCTGCGGCCCTAAATGTATGAATCACCGATGAAATGGGCGACAGTTACCGCTTACCATCAGGTAAGAGCTGTCTGCTCGTTTTTCACTGTAGCATAAAAAAAAAGAACATCCAAACTGGACTCCAGCTTCCACCATGAGGTCTAGGGGGCGTATGTGTAAGTAGAATCCTGATTCGTTACGAGCGGAAACGGTTCGCGCCCTCATGGTGCGTTCTGGTTACCATGTATGCGCTTGGCAAGCGCTTGGAGACCACAGTGCTGATGTTAATCAACAGAAAACGCCGCTGCTATTGCTCTGGTATACAGAGGTAATAGATGGTTTGCTTGAGTCTTTCGGTTAGTTGCCTTTCACCTGTCAATAGTAGGGAAGCTCGCCTGCGTCCTAAACATAATAAACCCTGTCAAAGGCCTTGGAGATATCGAGAAGCACAGCAAGGGCCTCACCGTGCTCGCTTGGCCTCACTCCATAAGTATGTTGTGGCATACACCTGAAAGTCCCCAGTCGAACGACAACATCAAGTGGGCACAAGGTGAGACAGATGTTTATTATCATTACCTATACTTAATGTGACAGTATCTACTCTCTTTATACAATTGCTACTTCTGCACATGAGTCATACATAATATTTATTACTACTAAGTACTAACCTTATGTTTGATCTCACTACCGTCCCATATGACGTCATCTTCCCACTGCAACTGGGATACCATCAGGAATGCGTCGTCAGGGAACCCACTGTCGGGGCTGTCCGTCGCTTCTGTATTTTCCTGGTCTGGTGTTTCAGTCGGTTCTGACTCTTTTGGTTTATCTTCGCGGTCGGGTGATGGTGCCTGTCAAAAAGAACATAAAAGCTATCTAATCTAGGCTGACATACCTATCCATATATTCCATTAAATAATTGGTAATGCCGTTGTCGTGTCCGACTACTGGGTAAGCCAGATCTAGGGTTTTCGAAAATTGACTTGACGAAAAAAAAAAAAAGAAGACACATAATATTAAATAAATCCATAAATGGAGGAATAAACCTTACAATCAATTACAATACAAACGTTTTACAACAGTACACATAGGCCGACTATTGAGTGCCAGAAGCTACAATCCTAAATCTGCCTTTCGTAGTAAACAAGAACAACATTGTGTAGTAAACATGAAAGGTAACATACCTTGAGTTTAAACCCATAGTCAAATCCATCTCCGGTCTCTGGAACGTTTAGCATATCGTACCAAACTTGCGCAGGTCCAAAACGCCAGTGCGCAGGCGTAGGCCTCTGCGATTTGTCGCCGCCCATCGCGTTGTTCGGGTCATTTGACGTTTGTTGGTTTTCTTCCATTGGCCTACGAATATTGTTCAATTACTATAATCATAATAATTCTTAATCATAATTCAAAACACTTTCAATTTGTACCTATAGGTACCTTTTCACGGTTTACTTTTTATTTTACTACAGCGGTTCATCGAATATTTAGGTAGAACTCCAATTATTTTGTCCAATCAAAATAAACTGCCACCAATATATCCAATCCTATAATATGGCCTGCCGCATGAAATAATAAAAAAGGAGAAGTGGGAAGGTGTGTGTTGTGTATTTAGTGTAATTTTTTACGAAATAAACAGATTACAAACAAACTAGCTTACTTGAGCAACTTATCCTCGTCATCGCTAGCATATTGCAGATCCTGGCTCTCCGAGGTCGGCAACCCGGTGTCACTGCTGGTGCTGCCGCTGCGCTTTCGTCGCCGGCGCTTCTTCACGCCGCGCCATATTTGCGGCAAACTTGACAGCTTGCCGGGACCGAATAGCCGCGAAAATAGTAGCACCTGGGGTCGAATATATCGTAAGTTCATACACACATTCTTACATGCACAAAGTATGTTTCAATGAGGGTTTTCGCGGTCTCAGATGGCGCTACTGAAACGTGAGGTCTGACGTCGTAATACAGCCTTGTCATTGGCCAGGATCGATCCGTCATTTTACAGCAGTTCTTTCTGTCCAATAGCAAGGCAGTATTTTCCCAACAGACCTTACTTCTCGGCAGCGTCAATTGTAATGAGCAGTTTTCTTATAGGTATCTAAAGCATTCCGCACGACTCGCTATATGGCGCCCCGACAATTTTGGTAATTGAAGATCGCTTGAAATAGGTACTCAGCAAAGATTATATAAAGACTGCGAACGTTTTATTGGATAATATTATTTTTATCCATCGTTTGCAACAGTTTTAATAAATTATTGCAAACAAAACAAACATTAATTTGACTGAGTCAGTTCGTTTCATGGACGCTAGGATCAAGAATGGACGTAATTCAAATATAAAAGGTTTGTAGTGCCTACTTACATATTTTTTTACATTTCTTTCAAACTTTAAAAACGATGTTTATATTAATAAACTTTTTATTTTTAAGTTAATATTAGTTGGCTGCATCACATCACTGCCACAATCATACAGATTTAAAAAATAAGTACCAAAATTGTGGGAGCACCATCTATTGATGCCTTTTGAAACCAAATGACAATACATACTGGAAAACTGCTCATTCTTCTCAAATGTCACTTTGACAAACTTTGTCAAATTACATTTGACGTAGTATACGTTGACGACAAAGTTCGACAGTTTAAACCGACTAATTTTAGACGGTGTGCAATAACAAAAGCGGTTTATTAAGGTTTTAAACTACTCAATGGCGTCGAGTTATATTTCCTCTATAATATATAGTTTACTAGTTGGCCGGGCGCGACTTTCTTTGCGTGTTGCTTTTCCCCTACCCCTACCCTACACTTAGTTTACCCCATCATACCCAATGGCGTACCCTTTGCGTTTAAACCACCCTTGTATTATAACCAGCTGAACAAAAAAACAATAATACAAATTAATCCAGCCGTTTTGGAGTTTTTCGCGCACAACAATTGATTATTATATTTATAGACTAGTGGGCCCGGCGCATACTTCGTTTGCATATCGTTCTACCCCTATCCTAACATACCCTACACCAACCTAAGCTTTTTTATTTCATACAAACCTTGGCCTGATAGTTACAAACATAACAAAAAAATCATTAGTTTTTATTGAACTCAAATTTTTTAAAGATAAAATATAGCCTATGTTACTCGCTAATAATATAGCTTTCTATAGGTGGAAGAATTTTTAAAATCGGTTAAGTAGTTTTAATGTTTATTCATTACAAACATACAAACAAACAAACCGACAAACAATAAAATCTTTCCTCTTTATAATATTAGTATCTATTTTTATATCTCTTAATTATTGTCAGTATAATACTTTGGTATACTCATTTTTCCATAATCTGTCAAAGTAACCCGAGTCCCCTTGGTACCCCTATATTCTAGAAGGAGCATATTATCAAACCAAAGTCTACGCCACCACACTTCCGCGAATTCCGTGGGAAACGGAGGAAACATACAAAGTATTGTAGATATAATTTTTTTCTTAAGGGAAACTTAGAGGAAAAGATCATGGGCAAAAATGTATGGCGTGTGGGCCCACCTCCAATAAGTTTGACATTCTTCCACTGGGGACGAAGACAGGTTGAACAGTCTCGGGAGCCAATTGGCACCCAGTGACGATCTGTTTTCTCAACTAAAATTTCTATTTCTAAACTAAACTCTAGCCACACAGCGACATCTGGCATGCGCTTCACTGATAATAAATAAATAAAATAAAATTCGCTTATTTCAGGCACATACCCATAGCATAAATTACAGACAGTGTAATAAGTCAGTTTTTTTACAATATAATATTAATAGTAAAAGAAAAAATAATGAATGTATGCATAGACCTTTCATTTAATATACATGTAATTGTCATTGGAAGTGGGCCCATTTTGTCCATTGTGCACATGCACTAACATCTACTAGACTCACTGATGATGAAATAAATGGACTAGGAAGAATCTTTCGCATATTTTACCTTGTCAGGTCTGAAGTCAGGGAACAGTTCTGTGACCTCCACATTGGCATATTTGGATGGCAACATTGCAGCCAATGGAGTCTCCAATCTCTTAAGCTTTTCAGATTTGTTTTGCCTACTATTTCTGAAACATTCACAATTCAAATATATCATTTTAAATTATATTACTGCAATAGCAAATGCTATAATTTTAAAATCATATAAATACATACATTATACTCTTAAAAAAACATGGACAATCATTTGTAAAGTTCTTATGGAGCAGATATAAGCAAGAAGCATCTTAAAAGATTCGATTGGCGTGGAAGCCTATGTTCAGCACTAATCATTTTTGGGTGAGATGATGATGATTCATTTATCATTATACAGGGTGGCCGAACCATTGACGTCTAAAAATTAAGAGAGCGCCTACGTATACTATCCATGATCGGTGAGAACAGATCGCACAAAATTAATTGCTTAAGTGAAATTAAAAATAAATAATAACTCCACTTGTTTATATTTTGGGTTTCCGACTGATAAAACCGCAAAAACAATGTTGTAATCAGATGGCTAATTTTAGGAATTTTCCACCTTGCTTTTGTTGAAGGCCGATTGTAGCCGAAGTAGCCCATGAAGTAATACTTTTTTAAATGTTTATGACAGCTGAGTGTTTGCTGCATTTTTGAGGCCTACTAAGAAACCACAAAGTCACCTGTTTAGACTTTTAATTTAACGTTGAAAATTTAAGTCATAATTCACTGAAACTTTTTCACTTTAGACCAACATTTTCATAACTTTTCCCAAAGTTACGAAGCTGATTATTGTATGCATAAAAGTCCAACTCATAAAGATTCAGTCGCAATAAAAACATTCGAAAACGTCTTCTACTTCTTTTTTTACAATTTTTTTATGTTGGTCAGATCGAAAGTTTTGAATAATTCAGAAAAAATTAATAACTTGAAAACTATGAACAATCGGATAACATGCATATATATGGGGGTGATTCAGATACCCCACGACACGAGGGACCTAATTTTAATTTTAAGACGTCAATGGTTCGGCCACCCTGTATACATACCTATACCTTACTCGACCATGGAAAAAAATTCTGTTTTATGAAAGTAGGGCAATATTATGAATGTTGATGTTGTTTTTTGACATATAAACAACATTTACAAGATAATTAATATTCATTTAGCTTAAGGAGTACAGCTTGTACAGTCAAATAAATATATAAACAGCTAGTCTATGCAAAACTACATATATTGTACAAGCCACTGCGTAACCTTATATTTGTTCGACTGTACCAAGTTTAGGAGTATCCCATGATCTTTATATTCTCAAATTTTGGGATCTCAAAATAAGCCAACTCAGCAATTGTGCATATATTGACATACTGGTAGTGTTAGGCCTTATAGAACCTCAACTGTTACCACAATTAAATAAAACAAGGACTTACGGTACAATTGAAGGTGGAGGCATGAGGCCCCCATCACCTTCCATATCACCTTCATAACCATCGTCAGTGCGGACCTCCTCATTCTTATCAACAAATTTGTTGTCATGGTTCCATTCAACAGTATCTTCTCTCAATTCACTCTGTGGACAATCGCTTACAGTGTCTACCTCAGTCTTTATGTCTTTTTCTCCTTCAGATCTGTCAGTTTTTACTGACACCTCATTCTGTGCTTCTACTATGTCCTGTGTCTGCTGTGGTGCGCCCCCATTAGTGCTAGTGTCTACATCCTAGGTGTTAACACAAACATTGTTAGAACAATCAAACAAAAGGTTAGTCCAAAACAAGGATTAGTCAATATGGTTAGATACCTTCTTACTTACTGTTTAATTTTGTGACAATGCATATTTTAAAAGTATGTTCCAGATTTAAAACATAGTTTGTTTGTGAAATTAGTAAAATTAGAAAATTGAAAAGGGTTTAGCATACATACATAATTTTATTTAACATCATGCCTTTATGCCGTACAGGTCAGCAGAAACCACAATACAGTGCTTAGCATTTTAGTTCTTAATCACAAATAAACAATCAATAAGTCAAATAACATTATTTTCACATTTAATACTTAATTTAGACACATTAATAACAGCTGTATGTGCTAGTGCGTGCAAAGCAACATAAATATCATAGAACATTAAAAATCCATAATCCAAGCTTAAATAATACAATGTGGTAATATTGCTAGGCTTAAATGTTGACTTACTTTAATATCCTCTGCAGCATCTTCTATGTCAAAGAAATCAATTGCAGAGGGACTCTTCTGATTATAATCTGAAATACAAAGGCCATTTACAGTATGTCACCAGATGCAGTATATTTAATGCTGCTATCATTATGCCATCTTCTGATAAATACATGGGGACGTCTAAGCTGTGGACACATTTGGAACATAACACAACCAAGCTAACTCAAAATATAACATATATTATGATAGCAGTATATATTAGTTACTTTTAACAGGCACACTATACACTTCAGATAAGTATATGGGTATAACGTCATGGCACTATCCCTAAACGGGCAGAAAAGAATAGCAAACATCCATATTTTTCCTATTTAAGAGGAATTTAAAACTGGCAAGCCCTACTTCTAATTTATATGGCTCACTCAGTCTTTTAATACATTCCTGAATACAAATAGTTATGATATTATTTGAAATTTGTATAACATCTCATTACAATCAGTTTCCTCGAAATTAACACAAAATTTGGTGATTACTGACACCACTATGTATAGTCGAGTTCATTAATATGTGAGCATTGCCAAGGCTTCAAATGTAAATGTACATGGCAGGGTACTTATATATCTGAGCAGATGTACATGTTTGATTGATGCTCAGATATATAAGTACCCTTCCATGTACATTTACATTTGAAGCCTTGGTAATACTCAGATATTAATGAACTCGACTGTACCATGTCGTGGTTTGGTAGTGTTTAACATTATCTAAGTCTTCCAAGAGAGAGTTGTACAAGAGTTGTGGGCAAAGCAGTGCATGTTGTTACAAAATTCTTTTCATATCAAAAACTCTATTATAGCACACCCAATAATCAATGTTTTTGTTATATAGCAGCAAAATTTGTTCAGCTATTGCGGCCCATTCGAAATCTGCCACGAAATCCGATCATATCTATGTTGGCTTACCTTTTTCTTCATCATCCTTACTAGGTTCCTCCCCATCAATCACTTCAGAGAGTATGGACCCAAGTCCAAGTCTGTTCAGAGCAGACAGCATTCGCTTTGACTCTCCGTCTAGTAGTCCATTGTCTTCCAGTTGGCCGCTTTCATCAATGTTTCCAAAGAGAAACCCGGTCAGGTCCATGCCCTGGCTCTCGGACGGTTCATTTTCATCACTATCACACATTTTTAACAATAGGTTACACAGCTATATTAAAAATAGTAACATTCGTACACAATATTATTTGATTTAGGAATTTTACACATTTTATCACCATTGGGAGCAATTGCCACTTTGCAAGAAAATAATATAAATACAACAATAGCTCAGAAAACACAAGCCACACACAAGCTGGCTGATGAATGAATGCACAGATCACAGATCACAAACTATGGACTACAGATTACTGCCTACGGAATGAATGACAAAAATACCACTAACAAACTACCAACAACCAGTGTTACCAACTTTATTGTAACAAATCCCATATAGAAAAAAATGAATATACAGAAGCAGAGGGCTTAAGCGCGCTCCACATGTTCGCCGAAACTTCCGGCGAAACTTTTGCCGGGACTTTGGTCGGCCTCTACATTCTCGCCTATTAGGGATGTGGTGGGTGTCAAAACGCGTCGACATTATATCGATTCATCGGTGTAATATCGCTAATCTGCTGTAAACAGGCCACAGAGGTGATAGCACCTGCTCTACTGTAATTACTTGATCTACTAATATCCTGGATCATGGTCAAGTGTACACCGAACCTGTTACGGGAAAAAACGCTAGAAATATAAATATATAATCGATCGAATTGAGACGACAACAAACTATCTCTACTTAGTCTATGAAATAGGCGAGACATGCCAAACATGCACGGGACTACACGAATACTCCCTCTGCATTCTCGTGTTCCCGCGGAACTGTCCACATGTAGAGCGCGCTTTATAGTAGGACCACGCTAAGTCCGAATCGCTTTTTCAAAATAATAAAATAAAAATCTCTGTATGGCAACTAATGCCATGTCTTTTATCCGTCATAGAACGTCATTCATTAAAGTCATAACAAAGAATTTGACTGACTTGAATAATATTGTTGAGGCGATTGGCACATTGGAGCGCAGCATTCATTCTGGCGAAATTTGGAAATATGTGTAATTTTTATATTGTTTTATATACTTACAATAAAAATTTAGGAATTCTCCAAATTGTTATAATCTTTTCTAAAAATTATATTATTTCGGCGAAAAATAATTTGAGAACTGAGTAACGGAATACCTATTTGGCAATCCTGGAGACCTCACTTCACAGCAGCGGCCTATTTGACGCCTTTTTATGTAGAAAGTACAGCGCCAAAAACTTATCTGACTCGCAGCCCGTGTCAAATGTGTCAAAGAAAAAAAAACGACGGATCCGCACGAACACGCGTGGATGCGTTTTCAGTGTGTTCGACTATGAGTAATTTCCATAGAAACCGATGACAGCTCAAATAACTTTATGTCACGCACTAACGCACGCTACGCACAACTGTACGGTGCTACGTTCCAGTGTGCGGATCGCCTAAATAATAATGGACAATGACTGACAAGGACAGATTATCCAATAGATATTGCCATATCCACATTTTATATTTTCTACCACTGTCAGTTGATTCGGACTAAGCGTGGTCCTATTATACCATGAACTCTTATAGCAGGATCTAAACAGAATTGCTTTCGGTTTGAACGAGACAAGCTTACGTGACACGTATAGCGCTGTCTCGTTCTAAGCAGGGCCGTTATGTTTATGTCCTGCTATAAGAGTTCATGGTAAGGCCCCAGATAGTACAATCCGAGTGCGGATTAAATACGAGACAAAATGTCACACACATGGACTTATTATATTTAACAGGACTGATCACTCTTCGAGTAAAAGCGAGCCTAGCAAAAGGTAACAGATGCTGTTTGTCTCTTTCTAACAGGGTGACCACGTATTTTTACTTTATGGAATATCCATGGATAAATATCTGTCTATAATATATTATCTGTCTAATAAAATATACGTGCATGTGTTATACGCACACACATACAAACACAAACACACACACGTAGGTTAACTAGAGAACAAACACACATTGTCCACAGACAGCTATCTACGTTTCTCACATCTAACAGTCTTCTTTCCCTTTTCCAATCAGGCTTCCGGTCTGGTCATAGCACGGTTACGGCGCTGCTAAAAGTCACTGACGATATTCGTCTTGCGATGGAGGATAAATCTCTCACAGTTTTGACATTACTGGATTTTAGCAGCGCTTTTAACTCTGTTGACTTTGATGTCCTTCTAGCTATTCTTCGCTCCCTCAACGTCTCTCCTCCAGCTATAGTGTGGTTTGAGTCATATCTCCGTAGTTGTTCTCTGCGGATTCGCCATGATGACATATCCTCAGACTGGTGCGATCTCGTCGCCGGCGTACCGCTGAGTGGTATACTCTCACCACTCCTGTTTTCGGTTTTTATAAATACCGTCACTCCTGTCGTCTCTTCAAAGTTCCACCTTTACGCCGACGATCTACAAGTTTACCGGCATTTCAAAGTAGGTGATATTGCGGGTGCCTTTGCCCAGATCAATGCCGATCTAGAACATATCTCTGCCTGGGCTAAGGCCTTTGGGCTTTTAGTGAATCCCAATAAATCACAAGCGCTGCTAGTATATGCATAGGCCACTTGCAGGACGGACTTATGACGGAATGGGCATCTTATGCAGTAAGACGGCAAAAAACCTTGGGGTGACTTTCGACTCCAATTTATCCTGGCACCCTCACGCCAATGAGGTCAGCAAGAAACTCCATTTTTCACTTCATTCAGTCTCCAAAACTTCCTGCCATTTAAAACCAAGATCACTCTCCTTCTTCCAATTCTTGACTACGCGGACTATTGCTATTTGGATGTCACTGAAGAACTCTTAAACAAACTGGAGCGCCTCCAAAATGCTTGTTTGAGGTTTATCTTTGGTCTACGTAAGTATGACCATGTCTCCTGTTTCCGAACACAGCTCAAATGGTTCCCTATACGTTACCGCAGGAACGCTCACATCCTTTCAACCCTTTTTAATATCCTTTACAATCCTTCTGCTCCTTCCTATCTCCGTAACCTCTTTCATTTTTCCCGAGACCAGGACAAACCCTGTCGCTCAAATGTCAAAACGTCACTAGCCATCCCCGTCCATCTTTCCGATTTCTTCTCCTACTCTTTTACTGTGCATGCTGCGAGACTGTGGAACTCTCTTCCTCATGAGGTACGTGACAGTCCGTCAAAACCTACTTTTAAAAAGCGCGTCAAAGAGCATTACCTTTCCCTGTCTAGTCATAAATAGATATGTATTTATGTATGTATATTATTTTATAAATTATTGTATAATTATGCATGTACGCATTCATTATACAGGGTGTTACACAATATATGTATGAAGCCGTGAACCGAATGGAGTGCTAAATGTATGAAAACGATAGGCACGAAATTTCCACGTACGACCGAAATAATTGTACCTATCGTTTTAATATGTTTAGCACTCCATCCAGTTCACAGCTTCATACATATATTATGTAACAACCTGTATATTTAAGCATGTATGTATCTGGTAGCATAATTATTTTTATTCTGTACTGTGCACGTCGTATCTGCGTTTCTTATGTAACATCTCACTTCTGTAGGCCTGCTGGAAGAAATTTCTTTTTAGAAATAAGTTGTGCCTGTTGTGTCATTTATAATTGTGTTTTACCTATATGTTTTACTGTGTACAATAAATAGTTAAATAAATAATAAAAAACAAAATCAAAAACTAAGTTGAATACTGAAATTTACTTGTTTGTTAACGGCCTATTAAAATACTATTTTTAATATAGCCTAGTTTTATGGGAATAACTGTTTCCCATAGCACAGGATATTCCTAGTTTGGGAAGCAGGGACTCCACTATAAACTAATTACCACCAGTATTGTATTGTATAAAAATAAAAATATATTTCGATTATAATGTGTATTACCTGTATCTGTCAATCTGTTTTTGGTTGTATCCTGGTGTAAATAAATAAAGATTATTATGTTATATATACAGTGACAGCGTATTTTGAACTGTGATTTGGTCGCACCTTTAGAGGTAGGTAAAAGGTACACACAATACCTTTTCAACATTTTAAATGATTGCGCTAATATATCTAAATTCGAATAAAGCAAACCATTACAAATTCAAAGGGTAACCTGTAGAAATAAAAAGTAGTTTTTAAAGTTTTTAAAGTAAGTATGTAAATTCTTTATTGCACAATAAGTACAGGAATGACAAAAGTATGATTTTACAAAGCAAAGGTGCAGGAAAGGCAAGATTCACACACAAACTTTCAATGAACAACATTTTTTTTAGTTTGGCAAGATAAAAGAGCTGGACACGTGGCCGCTATTCTCGCTGTCCCTCTCGGCTAGGGTTAGCCTCTTTACCCATGACAACGCAAAATAGACAATAGTAAATGAACATTGACACCAAAGTTAGACAGTATAAACCGTCAAAAGAGACAGTCTAAAATTTCCCTGACCACCAGCCGGCATAATGAGAGTTGTAATGGATAAAACTTATAAAACGTAATGTCCTCTCGTAAATACTTAAATTCTTTAGCTAGGCAATTTTTTTGTATTATTGTTTAAAATATTACTAATTTGCTATGAAACGAACGCATTCTTGCCATGAAATTATGAACACACCTGAAAAAAACTATGGATGCACAAACTTATCTGACCCGGTGGCCAAAACTTGGAACCAAGTGACGCCATTTTGAAATGTCATGTCAAAGCCATTAACAGCGACGCTGTCACTGGGTCAGATTAAGTTTGTGGCACTGCATAGACAGACATTGACAATGACAATGACAGACATGTCAGACATGTCATTATCTTTGTCATACACTGCCACTAATGACGAATGAAACTCCATACTCCGTTAGAAAGACCTGCCCTGTGGTTGTGATTTCTATGGTGATGATAGGCTGTGAGCGAGTTAATTAGCCATAATAATATGTATTATGATGCTGGGGAATTCTAGTTATTATTTAAGTTTCTTTTTGGATACATCCGTCGGCCATTTTATGTATCAAAAGGTGTGTGTCACGCATTGTACGCATTTTTGCCGCTGTGCCCTTTAAAAGGAGTTTTCTTACAGAGCCATAAACTTGTCAGACCATGTGACAGCGTCGCTGTTGTTGGCATTGGCATGACATTTCAAAATGACGAGACTTAACTCCAGTTTTGGCCATTGTGTCAGATATGTTTTTTATTATGTAGTAAATACCAAGGTTAAGCAATGCTAGTAATGCAAGGGAGCTGGATGGGTGACCATTTCGTATTTGAGGGTAGTTAAACGTTAGCCCCACCACGAGTTGGAAACTCGTTATGTGTGCCCCCTAATACGGTTGGCGAAGCGAGGTCGACCGAGGTGTTGTACATACCATGATTCTAAGGAAATCTAGTTCTTGTGCTAGTTCATTTTGGGCACATCTGTCGGCTATTTTATATTAGTATGTCACGCGGCACGCCGCATTACCAGTGTTTTCTCAAAGCAAACGCATTACACGCATTATTGAACATAATGCCCTCTCCTTTTGAAGGGAGTTTTTTCTTTCCTCATTGATTTCTCTGCTAAAAACTTTTTACTTCGGGCGTAAAAGGAGTTTCTTCTTTCATCGTTTACTCTACGGCTTGTTCCAGTGTTGCATGAGTGTCGCGTGAGTGTTGCAGTTTTGCTAAAAATATCTGGTTTTCAAAAAATAATTGTGAAATATTGGCTAGACTTAGATTTCTTTTTTCAACTGATACGAGTTCCGTATTTTACATACTTCCGTTTTTCATTCACTTTGTACCGGCTGAATCTTAGTGAACACCTTGTATGAACCGATAGACCCTATCCTTTAAATGGTGTTCAATAACGAAGGCGGCTTATTATGGTTAAAAAATACTCAATAGCGTCGAGTAATATTTTCTATATATAGCTTATTATTGCTAGTATAATAAATTTAGATTCAATTTCTCATTTTTCTGCAATCTGTCTAAGTAACCTGAAGTCGTGGTACCCCTATAGTATATTTTTGTTTAGTAGGTACTAAAAACTTAATAAATTAGGCAACACATTTGGAAGAATCTGCTTCTCCTGCGATTTCTGTTTTTGCAGAATAAATCTCCTTGGCTATAAAAGAGAGGTAGGGCATAGCGGGGTATCTCGTTCGAATCGGAGCCGCCCGACTGGGGAAGTCCCTCCACCTTACAGAATATCGCAGTTAAATAATACTCTTTTAAATAGTATTGTGTTTCTGCCGGTGAGTAAGGTTTCCAGTGCTCCATGGGGTGGGGATTTGGGGAACCGTGGCTTTTGCAGTGGAGTGGCTATTGCCTTTTTGCTGAAAGAGCTACGTGTTATAGAGGTGGGCAACGCATTGGCTATACTCTTGGTGTTGCTAATGTCTATAGGCAGTAGTGACTACTTCCCATCAGGTGGCCCGCTTGCCTGTTTGCCTATCGTATGTCATAAAAAAAGAAAAAAATCTACAAAACTATTTTAGGATAATCCCCGATAACCACCACCATAGTTCGAGTATTGCCTACACATAAAAAAATATACACTTGTAACGTAAATATTCGAGTTATAATCTGTAAATATGTAAATTAAGCTAGTGGTTGAATGTAATGAATGTTGTACCTTACTACTAATTGGAGCCACCAAAGCCACTAGAAAAATCTACTAGCCACTAAAACCAAAATACATCCGCTACTAAAAGGCTAGCTTAAACCACCAGATCTAGTGAAAATTCCACTGAGTTAGCAACACTACCACCAACCAACAAAACAAACCAACAGGAACGAATGAAATTAATATGGCTTGCAAAAAGTATCGATGGTTTGAAATCTACAAATTTTTCGACTGACATATCGATATTTTATAGGCGACATTATTTCTATAAAAATCTGTAAAAACGTATCAAAAGCAAATGAGAGCTCTGGATCCGCTTTAACCATGACGCAGGATTTCGCAGATCAGGTAATTACAGTGGAGTGTCTGCCATTTGACCTTTTACGAGACCAGATTAAATCACGGTTACATAGTGTGCAGGTTGTATCACGATGTTTTTGCTCAAGAGTTGCACTATTACAACTGCAAAAATAGGAAAAATAGGAATAGCAATAGCACAACCACTCCATGCCGATGACGGCAACAGATGGCCCAGCCAGCTTTGTGAGGGTAATCAAATCTAATCCATAAAAAATGTAGGTATTTTGCATTTTTTTGAGTGTATATTAATTATTTAAACTACTTTCTATTTTCATGACAAAAAGTCACACCGTATTTATTTTTGGCACTATCCCAGCCCTAAATGAAAAAAAACAATGTTGCCATCAATCAAAATGTGAGTCTCTCATGTTAACATTAAAATTCGACAGATGGCGCTGGTAGTATAGCTTTTCCAAACTGAACGTTTCATTTGGCGGGCGGAGATCGCAATGTTTGAATAAGTTTTAATTCAACAGACGACCCTGTTTTCTTTCCATCCCAATCCCATCTCTTGTACCTACAGAAGGCAGAACATCAACCTACCCAAATCCAGTTTAATATAAACTAGTGGTCTGCACTTAATTTACCCTTATCTACCGTTTGATTTCTCGCTTATAAACCTTCCTCCTAAATCCCTCTATCTATTGTTGAAAACCGCATTAAAATTCGTCGCATAGTTTAAAAGATCTAAGCGTACATAGATACATATATACTCAAATACTCGTATCTACCTAGGGACAGACGGCGAGAAGCGACTTTGTTTTATACGATGTCTACATATACGAGTATATATATGTATGGATAGACATTTATAAATGCCCATGGAGATGCTAGCTCTTCTTATACTTACTGGTTTTGGGTAGATGGATGTGCTATGATGACTTCTGGTTTTGTTTTACATTAATTCTAGTCTGCCGAAGAGGGTTGAGTCGTGCGCGGCGTGCAAATTCAAATAAACAAGACCATTATTGTCTTGCATTTTCATTAAAATACAGAGTAACAAAACGTATAGCTGCTGATCAACGGGGCCTATGAAATAGGAGTCAGTTCGCCAGCCTACGGTTCTGGTCTCGCGCGCGAGGGTCCGGGAAGCGACTTCAATACCCAACTTAAGAGAATATTAGAGACCTCTGTGGTATGTAATGTATGGCCAGCTGCAGAGAAAAATACCTCCCGGTGATAGGTAGCTAGGTACCTACTAATACCTACTATCGAAGTGTTAGGTACTGTTCGCTGCAACTTAGTAAGTGTCTGATATTGTGTGAGATCAGCCTTCACTAGCCTCATGTAAAGGTACCTCTTACTAATGTAGCTCTATCCAAATGTACCATTTAAATAAATAAGTAGGTAGAATAAGCAGAATATAGTCACCACAAAGGCCGCAAATTCTAAAGCGGCAGTTAGAGGCCAACTTTGCGGAATAGCCAGACGGAGTTAGCGGAAAGCGCGGGTGGTGCGGAGTGATAATGTCTTCCGGTGCCATGTAGTAAATATACCTAGTCGTAGTGTAGAAGTTATACCTAGTCGACCCTGTCTTTGTAGGAAGTAGGAATGGAGTAGGAGCTGCGCGTCCACTGCATCTGAAACGGCTCCTATACAGCGCGCGAACAGTCAGTATTGCCAAATTTAATTAAAGTGTCGATGCAAAATTTGCAGTCAACGTTCCATAGTTCCTTGTAGTCTTGACGACCTGAGTGGTTCAGGTGGGTAAGACGGGCTGCCACGCAGAGGTCCCGGGTTCGATTCCCGGCCGAACATAAATTGAAACGATGAACTTTGTTTCTGTTACGAGTCAGGGTGTAGTACCTATGTATATTATGTATGTAGGATATTCCCATTCTATGCTACAGAATGATGTAATGTATCTTCTTATTAAAAAGGAAAAGGTACTTATGACTTACTCATTGAAAAAACGCACAGGTTATGACTAAGATCGATACTTAATTATAAATACCTATTTCCTTCGTTCTTCTACTTCTTCTTTCTTCGCCTTAATGATCTGGCACGTAGTCATGCGATTTGAAGGGGCCCAAAAGAAACAGTAAAAACCACAACACCTACACTACATATAAGTACCTACTAATCACTACAATACTACTAGTATTTGTGGATGACGTATTAATTGTAAATAACATCATTCGTAAAATCGGAATTTTGATAATGCTCGTTCATAGGAAGTAAAAAATAAAATTACTTATGTAGACCTGGTAAAGATCGCAGGTACCAGCTAGATGCGGAAGGCACAGTGCCGGCCTTTGTGGAGATCTCTGGAGGAGGCCTATGCCCAGCAGTCATATAGTCATATAGTCTTTCGGCTGATATGACGATGATGATAAAGCCTCAACGTCCGCAAAGCATCTTCTCAGTAATCAATAACTTTTTTTTTCTATATTAGACTAGACAGGCATTTGACCGCCATCTCACCTGCTGGTAAGTGCCGTTGCTGGAGCATACCCGTCTTGGAATAGCCTATTCACTATAGCCTTCAAGGCTCACCATTCATTCCCACTGCTTTTCCTTTTTCGCGAGGAATCAGCTTCCAACAGCAGTGTTTTTAAACCGTAACGACATTGAAACTTTCAAGAAACAAGTCCGATCTCAAAGGCTGGCAACGCATTCGCGACACCCCGGTAGCCGTATTCACAATGGCTCGGAAATCGGATTCGGATACGGAATCGACAAAGGACCCCGCAAAAATTCTTAGGAAAATGTGGTTTCAGTTAATTTTTATGTAACTTTCATATGTTATAGAGAGTAGAGTTTCCGTGGAATCTATAGGGATTCAGAATAACAGTTTTCGAATTGATTGACACGGATTCGCTGCTCACGAATTTCGTATCGAATCGTTTGGAAACGGTTTCGAATCATTGTGAATACGGCTACGGGTGTTAGAGGTGTCCGGGTGTTAGACGGTGATCACTTTACGCTCGATTGTAACTCGTTTGCTTCCCTCCTATATACCTATAATAACCTAACCGAGAAAAAAGGCGTATAACCCCCAACTAACTTTCTTGAACTCAAATATTTTCTAAACTACAGAAACGCATCCACATCTAATAGGCTCATCCGTTTGGGAGCTACGATACCAAAGACTAACGTCAAACTTATAATCACCCCCAAAAAGTCGGGGTTAAAAAGGTCCACCCTGAGGATAACAAGACAAAGTAGAAAACAACAACGGTTAATTGAGGTACGTACCTAGGTATTTGTTTTCCATGTTTTCGCTGTTGTGATTAAGTGTCTACTATAATGAGAGCAAAAATTAACATGCTCATTCCGCTCCAAATGCAAATCCCGCGAGCTTTCAGCAATAGCGAACACGCGCTAGTACGAAAGTTAGCATCGCGGCCGCTGGGGCATCATAATGCCTCTCAGTGCCGGTCAGTTGCATTGTTCGTGGACGTACGGGGAATTTGCCAGGCCTATTCAAAACTGACACTAGCAGGCACAGTTTGCCAGGCTGATTCGCTGAAATAAATGATTGCCTCTGCTCTGTGCATTACTAAAATGAACAGGTAAATTTAGTGTGTGAGTATGATGATCGTTGATGCCTCGGGTTCATTAAGTACGGCATAATAAGTGTTCTATAGTTGCCCTACCTAATAGTAAAGACAAAATTACGATAATTATTATTGTAGGTACGCGACATTGCAACATCTATGTCCACACTTGTGCAACTTTTTCATAGTCATAGTTTTTAAAGTTGCTGTCAAAATTCTGGGCAATGTCGGGTGGGTTAGCTAATTTCCACCCAGAACATAAAATTTAAACAACGAACCTCGCAGTTATGAATAACGTATAGACAGTCCAAAGAATTTAAACGTAGAATTCTTTGTTATAGGCGGCATACAGCGGTATGAAGCGTCACGCACGCGTCAGTACAGTCCTCCTGAATCCCCCTGAAGTTCTAAGTTTTAATAAAAAATGTCCTGTGAATGTTTTCAAAATTATTCAAATTGGGAATCTTGGTTTTAATGAAGTTATTAAAATATAGATAACAAATATATAAGAATGTGCTACGTAAGTAGGTATGGCCCGATTTCAGGCCAAGACGATGACTGCCGAAGACTGAATCTCGGCATCATTACGTCCTCACATCGCTATCTGCTATTCTTTAAATATCCCTGTTTAGTTTGGTGCCACCGCCATTTTCTCGCCACCTCACCCTCGGATGATGGGATAGATTTCCTATATATGATGAGTTAGATAGGCCGCTTTCTATCAAACGGACCGTCTGACCTAGGCATTAGAATAATCCTAAAAACAGTAAAACAAATAGAAACTATAGGGGGAAAATGAATCAACAGAAATAACATTATCGCGTAGAGCTCGCCTAGTCTAAAATGACGCGCCCTAGTGGGCTAGTTAGTTGATTTCGATGTGTGAGTGCAAATATTAATAACGACATTTCATCTGTGTGGGAGCGTCGACTGCTCCAATCGAACGACGCGAACTCCTACGTTGGTGTCTCACCGGCAACTGAATGACCAATTACAACGGCATTTGTATATGTATTGCGTCCATATTTTAAACTTGCTTGTGTGCGTTAATGCGATAGTGGGGTGCGTCATTTTAGATCAGACGAGCTCTACCTCCTTGAAGTGTAGATATAGATACAAAAATCTCATAACCAATGAATATCAATATAACTAACCCTATTTTATAATTAAATTACTAATAAAACATTTCCCCATTAAACGCGGATAGTTTAACCGGTATCCAGTTAAAAAGTTAAAGTTGATTCACAAAATGCATCCGCACGCGTTCGCAGCCATAACTTTTACTTAGCCCGCCCGAGCTAAACTTGTTATACTTAACGCCTGTGTTATGAGCTTAGTGGGCTAAGCCTCTCCTGGTGTTCATTAGGGATTAAGCTCACGAAAATAGTTACCTGCATTATCTTTTCGTTTCCAGGAAACATGAATCCTAACTATTAAAAATGCGACAGGAATGGCCATTTGCACTAAACTTAGGCGAGTTCAAAGTTGGTGCCTTAAGATATTCCTAAGCATTTAGGAGTCACAAAATCGGTGTCATAAACATAAGAGCGACTTAGTTTAGTCTTTACTTATGGTTTGGGTTGGTTCAATGCTTTTCTTGTTAGGAATTTTTTAAATCAACTTAGGCGTCGCCTAAAGTTTAGTACAATCAGGCATAACTCTGTTTGTCTGTTTGTACATTTGATACATTATCACGACGAAACAGCACGGAATAGATTTGGTTGAATTTTTGGCAAGTGGGCAACCTGGGAAAGGAAATGGGTTATTTTTGTATCCAATACTGAACCCTAATAATAACCGAATTTCACGCAGGCGTTGCGCAAAATCTGGTCTAGAGATAAAAATATGTATTATGGACTATTTATAGATACGAGTATCCTACACTCCCGAAATATAAAGTCTACGACTTTTCATTTTCGGCTATCTACGGCTTTAAAATTCATGTGACGGCAACGGTTTCTCATGTTTATGAATGAACGTATGGTTTTCACGTTCACCCTAAATTATTGTTTACTTATAACTAAGTACCTTGTAATTTGTTACTACAAATATTTGCTCTGTTTTATTTATCTTTATTTTTACAATTCCATATTAAACTGTTCTACCTTGTTAGTACTTACATTAGGTACGGTAAACACACGAGAACGGTAAAAAGGAATCCCTCCCGTGGAAGCAAAAATAAACCGTTTTTTCCGCACCGTTAACATCACACACTCTGAAGGAATATTATCTCAAAGATAAACTGACAAAAGGCAAACATGTTTCAAATTAAGACGCATGGGGATCACTCTGAAGGAAATCAGGGAAGTATGAAAGGAAATACTGTGAAAAGGAATGCAAATTAGCTGACACCGAGAGAGCGTAACCAAAGGAATGAATCGTCTGAAACTTCTTTTTTGATCCAGTCATGCGACAAACGCGGCTTGAAAATGATATTATAATTCTGCTTCCCAGTCCCTCGTATTAAATACGGACTTTCTTTCAATTCAATTTGTGTGACTAGACTGGACGTGGCATAGGTTTAGGTTTAGGTTAATGGGCTCCTTTTTCCGCACTTGAACTCAAACTTGGTCCTTTGTACGTAGTTAAGGCGTGCTAATTTAGCCAGCCCAGCTCCCTCCAGAAGTCCAGCAGTCTCTTCGGACGCTCGCAGATCTCTCGGAGGGACCCTGTTCCTAATGCGATTTTTACCCTGTGGTCCTTAAGTCCCTCACACTCCAGGACCACATGGGCCGCTGTTTCCTCGTCTACTAGGCATCCCCTGCATAGAGGGCTGTCCGTAGCTCCTATCATGAACAGTAGTTTGTTCAGGGGGAGGTGTCCTGTTATTGTGCCAACTACTGTCCTGAGTTCTGTCCGTTTGAGATCTAGCAGTTTATTAGTTAGTTTTGGCGATCGTTCGGTCACCACCAACTTTGACTGTCTACATCCAATTGTGTTTTGCCAACGTTTATTGTGCTGGTCCGTTGTGTGTTTGCTCACCCATGCTCGCAGTGTGTTAAAAGAGAGGGGTAGGGACGGAGGGGGACCAGCACTTTCCATCCCTGATCCCTTTCTTGCCAGCTCATCGGCGGCGTCGTTCCCCATTGAATTGCTGTGACCCTTGATCCATTGTATCGTAACCCTGTTTGTCAGGGAGATATCTTCAAGCGCCTGGTGGCACTCCAGGATTAGGGCAGAGTTTATACTGTTCTTTCCCAATGCCATCAAGACCGACATACTGTCCGATAAGATTCGGATGCCCTGGTCTCTTATACCGAGTCTCTTTACTCGCATGGCAGCCTGTGTGATTGCTACACACTCGCATTGGAATATGGTACTATGTTCCCCTAGTGGTATGGAACTCTTAATATTCAGATCCAGCGAGAAGATTCCTGCACCGGTGCCTTGGTCGGTCTTGGATCCGTCCGTGTAGATACGGACTTCTCTTATCCCAGACCAGTCCGCCTCCGTTTCCGCAGTTTGTATCTGGTATCTTTTGCCGAAAGTGAACTGTTTCGCGATTCGGTCACACTTGGCTTCAAACATAGGGTTACTCTGAACCATTGTTTCCCATAAGGTTCGATGGGAGCCAAGTTTATTGTTCCATTGTTTTGTTATCTTAAGTCTTAGAATTGCCATCTTTGCCTCCTGCTGTATATGCAGATCAAGAGGTGGCAGTCCCAGTAGTACTTCAAGTGAAGCTGTTGGTGTCGAGCGCATGCAGCCCGTTATGGCAGAGCATGCCATTCTCTGGAACCGTTGCAGCCTGTTGACCGCTGTATTGAGCTTGGTTCTGGACCACCAGGCCACCGCGCCATAGGCAACGAAGGGCCTCACCACGGCTGTATACAGCCACCTGGCAATCCTGGGGGAGATTCCCCATGTTTTGCCAAGAAGTCTGCTGCACTGCCACAGCGAGATGCTGGCTTTGGCCAGTTTGTGTTCCAGATGTTTGTTCCATAACAGCTTTTTGTCGAAAATGACCCCAAGGTATTTGACCTCGTCTGTTAAGGATAGTTTGGTACCGAATAGCTTGGGGAGTCTGAGTTCTCCCAGATTCCTCTTGTGTGTGAACAGGACCATCTCTGTCTTAGATGGATTGACCGAGAGGTCGTGCTCACTACACCAGCTTTCGACTATTTTTAATGCAGACCCCATGAGGTCGCATAGAACGTTCTCGAATGGTCCGCTAATAAGTATGGCTATGTCATCTGCATAGCCAATTGTATGGAATCTGTTGTCATTTAACCGGCTTATCAGCTCATTGACTACAATATTCCATAATAATGGAGATAAGACCCCACCCTGTGGGCATCCCCTAGCGACCACTGCTCTGGTTGTGTTATTTATCGTTATTCGAACGGCCCTGCGTCTCAGCATTGAGTCGATCCATCCGGCTATGGTATCCTTGACTCCGTGCTTAATCAGTGCCTGATTGATGCTCCCAAAGTGTGTTTTGTCAAAAGCACCTTCTATGTCTATGAAGACTCCTAGAGTGGATTGCTTAGACGTCATAGCGTGTTCGATGTGAGTCGTTACGCTATGCAATGCTGATTCTGTGCTTTTACCTGCAGTGTAGGCATGCTGATTTTTGTGGAGAGGGTACTTTATTAGCGCCGAGTCTCTAATGTCTCTGTCGCATATTCTCTCTAGCACCTTCAGCAGGAACGATGTCAGGCTGATGGGCCTGAAAGCTTTGGGTTGTGTATAGTCACTTTTTGGACGTGGCATAATAAAATGCTACAGACTCTTATTTATAGATGCAAAATGAAGTAACATACAGCAATGACCGCAACTTCACGAAGTACTGCAAAGTTAGCTTTTTCAATTTTGCTTTACCATTTCGGCTATCTACGAATATCCTTAATTTCCGTAGAACTTTTGACACTGCGCTTTGAGTTGTAAAAAGAGGAGGTATGTCAGAGTAAAGCATTTGATATTAGTCCTCACAGTGACAACGCTACTGCGGGGCTGCATTTTTGTTGTCTGCAACCTAAATGCGTGATACGTAGATGTTATGACCTTATGACCTATGACCTTACCGTCGGGTGGGCTATCTGCTCGTTTGTCACTACTCAGTCGTTTACGATGTATATGTACCTACCTATTACACATTTTAAGGGTATGTTCCGGGTATCCGGCCTTCGTTGACGAGTAGCCCGATATTTCGACACAGTTACATGCATCGTGGTCACGGGACGACTACGGGGCTACGGGGCTACTCGTCAAAAAGGTACTCGGTAGGAAATACGGAACATACCCTTCAAATGTGTAATAATAACCGCCTCAGTTTAAAACATTATGTTACCTACCTATTGTTGAGAAGATTCTCTGCATCGAAATGTTGTCCGGAAAAGGGATAAGACCGCCTTTAGGCGCAATTTTGTTTTCTTGTGAATCTAGTTTTGTTATTTTTAATGTGTGCAATAAAGAGTTTTACTTACTTCGCCAAAAGGGCTTTTCATGTTGAAGGATTTCTAACTAAGCCTTGATTGATAACGCTGTAATTTGGCAATGTGGTCTTGTGACCAGAGTGATTAGGGTAGCTCGTAGTAGTTACGTAAAAAATGTTCTAATTAGTCGTGCGCGACGCAAAATAATCGAGTAGGTGATAATTCGTTACGTCTCAAAAAAATTGCAACATGTCATATGCTTTGGGTGTTAGGAGGCCATATTTTACATTGAAAAATTGTGCTACAAAAAAGGACTTAATTCGTAATTGGTATAATAAGCGCGTGAGTTTGTATGATAGTTTTTTATTATGTACGATAAATACTTAGGAATATTTCCTTGCTATAATAGTATTACCTACCTATGATTATTTTTCTATCGGACGCAACCTTGTTGTTTTATCTATCGACCTAAGTGGTTCAATGGTCAACATGCCGGTCTGCCACGCAAGAGGTCCCGGGTTCGATTCCCGGCCGGGTAGAAATTGAAATGATGAATTTTAATTTCTGTTACGGGTCTGGGTGTTCTATGTATAATAAGTATGTATTTAAAAGTATTTAAGTAGTATATCAGTTATCTAGCACCCATAGCACAAGCTTTGCTTAGTTTGGGGCTAGATGGCGCTGTGTGAATTTGTCCACGAATATTTATTTATTTATTTATCGCAATGTGCAATCTGTGTTTGCTTTAATATAAAAATGTGTAACCTGAGATTAATCTGATCCAGTTTTATCCTCGTTGGCAAGGCCTCGGTGCAGAATTACCTAAATGATGATAAGTGGGCTGGTCCCACCGTTTTTGTTAACATCTTGTTGTCCATCCTACTGTTTATCCTATTCTTTTAATTCTAGTAACTGTTCTCCAGTAAAAATGTGTAAGCTGGGTACACTCTTGCGTGGCTTCTTCTTCGAATGTATATGTTAGCTCTATTTATGAACAATCCTGGATCATGGTCAAGGCAGAACCGATGGCCGCGCTCGCGAAATCACAACCGGGATATTCATGCCAAGATCAAGTGTGTCCAATACTAGAGGCACACCGTAATATACAACACTTATATACTATAGCATTATAATATAACATAACAGTGTACAAGCGATGAGGAAGACAGGGAGGACCAGAGTTGCCGACTAATTTCACTAATCGGATTACAACTATTATCAGCAAGCCCGCTAAATTGCTCCCGGCCGGACGGCTTGTATAAATTGATGTAAGGCATACACCCTAACTGGAAATTTCAGCAGTTGGATACGGCTTTTCCGAGTTATGATACGGGTGTAGTTATAGAAGTATGAATTGTATTAGTTTCCACTGGGAGATATGGTATGGGAGAAACGGCTATATCCTAACTTTCAACGTTTAATCTAGCAGAAAAAAGCCCATTGGGTAGTTCTTTTGAATATGTTAGGGTATTGTGTTGGATGTCACGATGTTATTCACGAAGCAAAACATTGTGATGAAACCTGCAAATTCAGGCGACTGAATGTGTAACCATAACTGGTTCCCCTGTTAAAGGGTCACGGAGGTCAGATGGCAGTCGCTCCACTGTAGTAACCTGATCTGCCAAATCCTGGATCATGGTCAAGAAGGACCTCGGGCCATCGCGTGTGATAGTACAACCGGGAGATTAATGCCAAGATGAGTAGTAGTATTGTGTTATTATGTATGATGTGACATAGAAAATTACAAAGTTACTCGCGAAGTAGGAAAGTATAAATTTTAACGCGTCGTGCCCTTAATAATGTCTCCATAATATCTACATAATAAATGTACTTAAGAAAAAATTATCAAACGCATTTCCTTCTGCCACTTTTCGCGCAGTCCTTCATTTAAATAGAAAGGGCAACTCCGGGCGGTGTTGCAGACAGCAACTTGATAAAACTTTTCATACTAATTGAATAATTTTATAAAAGCATCTGCTCCTATTTTTAGTTTTTAATTAAAACTTCACCTTCCTATAGATAATGTAAAGACATAATAATGTAAAAACGTTTGCCGTGTGGTGTCCGGCAATGCAAAATAAATAAATAAATAATCGTGGACATATTCACACAGCGCCATCTAGCCCCAAAGTAAGCAATGATTGTGTTATGGGTGCTAGATAACTGATAAACTACTGATATACTTTTAAATACATACTTATTATACATAGAACACCCAGACCCGTAACAGAAATTAAAATTCATCACTTCATTTTCTGCCCGGCCGGGAATTGAACCCGGGATCTCTTGCGTGGCAGACCGGCATGTTGACTCAGGTCGTCAAATAGCACCAGCCCCTTACACTTGTGGGTGTCGTACAAGGCGATTAGTGTTTTCGATTCAAAAGATCTAGAGTCTCCGTAGGCTGGAAAATGGGCAGCAGTGTTTTTCATTGTTATATTTTCAACAAAGCGATTTCCAAACCGCCTGCCAAGCATGGAGATTATAGCAATGACATCCCATGGGAGAGGCCCTAAGTTCAGCAGTGGACTGTTATAGGCTGTGATAATGATTTCTCTGATATCACGAGAAAATATCTTAATACAATTTTATGTAGTTTCAGCTAATAATAAATTAACGCGTTGACTGTATCTGAATCACATTTGACACAAGTTGAACCGTAATTCCACGTCCTTACACTACATAATATGATGCATGCGGCCATACTAACTGAAAGCTAGGCGTTTATACACATGGACGTCTCAGTTAGAAAAAAAAAATTAGAAGTGCGCCCTAACCAGACATGAAGGAAAAAAAACCAGTGAACGTCACGTGAGCTAACTGGATTTGGGTTAGATTGTCAACGTGTTATAATTCAGTGCTCCATGGAGAACCGCCGCTTTGGCAGTGAAGGGGCTTGTATTTGCCAATTTGCTGGCAGAGCAACGTGTCCCGAGGTTTTAAAGGTATCGGAGTTGCTAATGTACAGAACAATGGTGACCACCTTCCAACAGGTACCGAATTTTACGTTGTAGAAGGCGCAGGCAAGAGTAATTGTTAATATAAGTACCTACTTTTGTTAAAAAAAAACATCTTGCCGTCAATATCCCTGTTGTACTCTCACGCGCGTCCAGGATCCGCCTTGACCATGATCCAGTATTTGGCAGATCAGGTGATTACAGTAAAACGACTACCATCTGACATTCGTGACCGTGTTAACAGATGAACCTAACAAGAATGTATCATAGTAACTTATGTTTGCAAATTCACCAAGTCACACCAACACGGTGACCGCAGCAATAGATAGAGCCTGCCCAAAATGGAGTATCGCATTTCCTTTACCCTCGTTAGCCTCCGGCGCAAACCTAATTATAAACATTATAGATGGCACAAAGCAAAGCGTTAAAATCAATGATGTTCGGGCCCTTAACACGGTCCTGACTAATTACGGCCTTGTAAATTAAGCGACTAATCGTGTTTGGCCCAAAGTAAAGGCTCGTCGAGATCAAACAATGGCGAAGTGTATACGCATAAATGGATTTGCTAAATACACAGCGTACGTGTAACTAATGGATTGTTGTAGTTTGGAGCTGATAATATGTATTTATGACTAGCTGTTGTCGTGGATAACTGTACATAGACAACTTTTTTCTTTTTATGTATATTTATTTCTTCCTCTCTCTCTATTCTTTAAAAAACCACCTGAAAATAGACAATGATCTTCAAAATCATATACTGAACT
The DNA here is from genome assembly GCA_905147135.1 of Blastobasis lacticolella. Taxonomy (NCBI): domain Eukaryota; kingdom Metazoa; phylum Arthropoda; class Insecta; order Lepidoptera; family Blastobasidae; genus Blastobasis; species Blastobasis lacticolella. The sequence continues at coordinate 11,432,141 of LR990048.1, forward strand.
GATTTATTTTGCCGTTACATTTCGTTATATAGTTTGGGTGGAGTTAAGTTCCGAGAAAGCATAGTCCTAATGTTTAGGATAATAGAGTGCGTTGAAATCAATTTGAAAGCCTACATGCACTTAAAGCGTTTAGAAATACCACAGGGTATACGGTGGCACTCCCCTGGAGCTGTCTAAAACTTCGTCCCACTCGATCTCGATCGATCTGTCGCCTGTGATATTTCTCGCTAACTTACAAAATAGTTTTGACCAAGATCATTGTATATACTATGAACAGCTGGTCAAAGCACGGTACTATTTTACACAGAGACTGTGGCAGTAGTAGCTCGTCGATATCTAATAATCGCCCCTCTCAAATCTCATGCTTTTGAACGTGTGAGTTGCTACCAAATTATTTTGCGTGTGGCGCAATTTCAGTACTCCCGACGATAATACCACGCGTCACCACACCACAAAATCACCGATAAAGAGAATAGTGATCCACTCATTAGTAAGTGATACTGCTAAGCGACTTTGCTGATAAAATATAGTAATTTGGCCTACTATATTAAAGTTTTAAAATAATTGTACGCGGACTCCTAAAACAGTAGGATACTATATTATATAGTAGGGTTGGCAACTCTAGTTCTGCGGTACAGGTAAACCTGCACACGGTCACGGTCCGGCGTATCGCTGCCGATCGATCTTATAACATAGTGAGGCTGCGATTTGTTATCATTTCATCAGATACGTCCATGTGCGGGTCAGTGTTCCTTAGAGCCGCAGGATATCTTCGATGAGATTGTGCCTATTCAAACAGGAAATTCAGAGTTACGTTTTACGTATCTGCGATGCTTACGAATTCGCGAACGCATGTTGCGCCAAATAAATACGAAAAACATGGCACTGTAGCATGTTTGCTCGGTAGGCCTTAGGTAAGGACAGTTTCTAAGACAGGTAGGTTTCGGAGGCCTTATGTTAGGACGGGCTCTAAGTTAAGAAGGCGTTCGGGTTGGCTTGGTGCTCTCATAGGGTAACCGGGGCTTTAGTCGGTTAAGTACGAGTAAGTAAGAGCAAGTAAGATGTAGACTTGTAGGCTTAGATAGGTCGGAGCAAGTAGGACGCAGGCTTTTAGCCTGTCTCTATGAGCACACACTGGCTAGGTAATCATTCAAATGTGTTCCATTTGAATTAGATGAAGGTATCCTATGTATTTTGTATCATTTTTCTATAGGCTTTAACGTATATACTTTTATTTTAGTGTCAGTGGATCCCCCAGTGTTACAAGACAACACGACAATATATTATGTTTACTTTTTACGAATTTATGAAATGAAATATTTTTTTAATCGGCTGGGATCAAAAAATGTTTGCTCATATTCTGAGCGATTTTCTATCTATTTTCATATCAAAGAGATTTTATGTAGTAAAAGCAGGCAATAACTCTCTCTGTTTCATTTGTGATATTTAATTTCAATTTTCAATCTTTTAAATTGATATTAAAAAAGCAGTTTGTTACACAGGGTCGGAGTCTGGTACCTATATGTAATTAATATTACCAAATAAATGATACGACTGATAATATCATAGACTAATATAATACAGATAGTATAAAGAAATTGTACCTATAGCATGCTACACAGCAGGGATGGCCAAGAGGTTAACCGCGGTCTACCGGTCGATCCCGATGGCGATTTAGGTAGCCCGCGAGAGTTTATTAAAATCTGGATAGGACAAGACTTATTGTGAAACTGAATTATTCTGAAAATATCCCAATCCCGGATCTGCTACAGGCCGCTCTCTTGCTCTTTCTTCCCCTTCTTCCACTTCACCCGGTCTTCGGCATCCTCGCATCATAAGCCGTGTTAGGTAACTATTTCTTAAGTATCTCTTGGGCATACGCAACACGTAACCAATCAAGCGCATCAATAAATACCCCAACATCGCAGTCCCACTTAACGTCCTGTTTACGTAGGTATGTAGTTATTTCTACACTCCCCAATATAATAAACTTATGCAAAAACATATACCAAGAAAAAATTGCCATTCTTGTATTATATGTATATTTAAAAATGTTTCTTTACTATAATCACGATTTTTTTTAATATCTTTCTTGAAAACTGTAGTCGCCCGCAAGAATTATTTTTGATCACTAGTAGACCTAACAGGTCAAAAGTTGTGGTCATAGGTAGGATAAGTTTAGGATAAGAGCAGGACACCACAAGAACAAAGTCGCACCAGGCCAGCAAAAGTAAATAAATAAAAGTAAGTAGGTACATCAAATTTTATTAACCGCACTGTACGTACGTACATTTTTGTTAGTACAACATATCCGTAGCTCTTGTAGGGATTTTTCCGTTTTATCTTTTGTTCTATGTTAGATATTACCCTTATTAAATATCTACAAATCAGCATAGCATAATGCGGCCCTGTGGTCATGCGGTATTTGACGTACCAATCTTTGTAAAGAATGTGCTGACCTCTCGAGCTATAGTAAATATATTGTGAATTAGACCATTTCTGAAGTCCACGCAGTTGCGGGCATAAGCTACTTTCCTAATAAATGTACAAATCTATATCTCTAACGGCATATATATTTCTATATTGTTACGTTAACTATAAATATCAATCTCATATTCTACACTTCTGATCTTTCCTCAGTTTCCTCATTTTCGTCACACTATAACCACAATCTATAGAACGCGTTCCCATAACCAAAGTCGTTTAAGTGTCGTCCGACAAAAATATTCTGCCAATAAACTATTCTTAGAATATTTTAGGCACCTGTTTAAATTTTCACGCGGTGCCTGCATTTGTTTTTAATACTTTGCTTGTTCGCTGTTTGTTGGAAGGCACTAACGGACATAATCTCTAAGGAGGCCCCGAGGTATTATTACGTACAACAAGTTCTTGAGGCCCCCATAGAGCCTTTCATGAAACTTCTAGCTCTTGCGCTTACTAAAAGGGAAATGAAAGTCGAGAACACGATATTGTAAATAAATGTTCTATAATCTCTTTTCATGTGTTACCCCGTAGTAGAAAGAGGAAATTTGTGACTATTGTCCGATGGTACGAAGGGGACGAAAACGTTGTGAAGGGATCCAGTCGCTCTCAAAAGTTTTCCCAAGTTTTAGGACGATTTGGCAACTGGCAGAGACTCACTCAAGTTGAGTTTGAATAACCGGCCAACATAATTTTTAGGAGGAAAAAGTTGCCCTAACTACCATTTCAACATAATTCGGTCAAAAGATATACCAAATATCTCTATATTTGGTCTTTAGATACTGAAAATTAAGTTAAATGGTAATCTAGTAAGATGTCAAGTAGCACAAAGTCTTTAGTCTAAATAAAAAAAGAATCAATCTTTAGTCTTTGCTTAAAATACACAGACAACGGCCGGCACATCGTCTTTTCCGAACTTGGTGAAAACATTGCCAGTTATATCGTGAAATCCTGTCGACTCTTTTCAAATGATATTGTGGACAGATATGGTATATTTATATACAAGTTAAATAAGGTTAACAATAATTAATTGGTCGTCAAAATAGAAAACGGGTCGCATTCGTAAGTTCGCATTTCGCCAAATGATTTACATATTTCGTTAGCATACCCCTTTAAACCTAATAAAATGAATATTACCCGAGAATAACTTTGCAACTCCAAATGAAATAAAAGGCGGAACTTTATTTTGTTGGAGCATACTTTTTATGTTTTTATTACGGTAACTGGGTGACTGGTAAGCTTTTTGTTTATTTACGATGCAACGATCGCGACGCCGTCACTCCTAGTGTGCGAAGTCACGAAACAAAGACACTGCTATGATAATTTATGTGTCGTATTTTTGGTAATCCTACTGCCGTTTTTCTGAGAGTTTGTGAATAAGGTCTGCCTTCTATTCTAAGTCGCGTTTACTTCTACTTCTGAGTAGAAATAGATGCGCTTTGATAGATAGTTGTTGATAAATATTATTTCAAGGCTCTAATCAACTGATTAAGATTTATCCATTATTTAAAATTTGCAAGTTACTATTTTTTATGTTTGTGTAGTGTATATATTTTATATTTTGGTCAATAAACTTGTCATATTTTAATGAGTGTTAAATTGGAAAGGACATAAAAGCAGTAACATGACTATTTGCTTTAGATGTATTAACTCGCAGCTCAACAACTGTTGTATATTTACGGATTTCTAGAAATTACCGTGGAAAGAATTTTTCATTCATCAAACGAAAATTCAAAATCTGGTTTATAAAAGTAAAAGTTCGCGCAAAAGTTTGTATTTAATGTTGAAGATAGGTACTCTACTAACCGAACTTTGCAAAAACAGGTGAACTGTTAGGTACACTAAGTTTTAATTAAAGTCTCACACACAATTACCGTCTCACTTAAGGATAAATTTAACTTTGTGGAGTTACAAAAGCATTTCGTAGCGCCCCTGGTGTTTCTGATATCCATAGACGGCGGTGACCACTTACCATCAGGAGGCCTGACCTGTTTGTTTAAGTGCTAATGTTGATGTATCGACTTGAGCCTCTTCGTTGTTAGTGGATGGCATAATCTTGCTTAACGGTAGTGAGAGTCGGTTTGGAGATCTCAGGGTTGTCACAACAGGAAATGCTGATACCCATTTTTTGTGTACATGTGTAGATCCTAGCTGGTCTTGGGGCCCTTCCGCGTACCTAACTCTTTACTATAGTATTTACGATAGCTTTATGACCTCAACACGCACCTCCAACTGCGGCGCCTTTCACGAGCGACCGAGACGGTAAGTCATAAGTTATTCGTGTTAGGTTAGGTTGGGTCTCGCGTCAGATTCCTCTGGTAGCAGGGTCATGGAAGTCAGGTGGCAGTTACTCCACTGTAATTATCTGATCTGCGGAATCATGGACAACCGGGACATTAACGCCAATCATCTTCTTGGTCGTTTCATCTTCGTTGGAGAATCGTGACATCTTCGGAGTTTGTCAAGTGCATGTCTCCTCGGGTTCGATCAGTCGCCTGATGTAATGCGACGTTGACGGATGTATACAGTTGTTCGGATATTTGGTCCGCCTATCTCCTCGGACTTCGGCCTATGGGTCTCTTGCCTTCGACTTTCCCCGTCACCACAAGTCGTTCCAGATTGTTGTTGGGCCGACGGGCGATATGGCCGAAATAGCGCACCACTCTCTGCATACAGATCGATGATAATCGCTGTGTATTCTGCAAATTTAATTCCTTGAAAACCGATACATTAGTGCGGAAAGCTGTCCATGGGATTCTAAGTAAGCGGCGCCAAACCCACATCTCGAACGCGTCAACTCTTTCCGCTCGTTTCTGCTCCATAAAGTAATATGGAGAAAAAAAGTGTGCGGACTAGGGGTGTTTTTGTCCGATTTGTGATATTCCTATTTCTCCATTATAATGGAATCATATTGGCGTTGAAGAACTAGAAATGGATGGATTTCTAGTTCTTCAACGCCAATATGATTCATAATATATGTACTGCTATGAAAAATCCAACAAACCGTCGCTATCGCCGCTTTACAAATACCAACACGCACCTCCGAAAACAATGTGAACAAATAAACAAAACGGATAAAGCTGATTTTTAAGCCCCGTCATCGCCGCATTCGGGCCGCGTGCGCGCTGTTAGTCGCGCTAATGTGCTGGCAAAATTTGTATAGCCATCTGACCTCCGTGACCCGAGACCTCAGGGGAATCTGATGCGAGATTCCCCTGGTATGAGGGTCACAGATGTCAGATCGCAGTCGCTCCATTTTAATAACCTGATCTGCGAAAGTCCTGGATCATGATCAATAGTCTGGTTCACATGTACCTTTTTTTATAAAATTTTTCAGTAGTCTCAGAAAATTACGACCAAGGTGTCATTCGATTCTTATTGTCACCTAGAAAGTTTAAGGAAAGGTACGAAAAGGCGCTGAAAAAAATTACAAAAGTTATAAACAATTAAGTGAAAAAAAAAATGAGGGTTTGGTTTTTTTTAATATCTCGAAAAATTTTCAAAATTTTTGAAATTCGAAAAAAGATCTGAAAAGTTCACAAAATTTGCTAAAAAAAAGTCTCGGCTTCCGGAACTGTATCTTTATTATTTATAATTTTTACAGAGCCCTGAAAATAGAGCCAAAAACGAGTAGTCCGGCTGCCGCGTGCGTTGCGTAACTCTGAGATAATAACAATAAAAATTATTTAAACATACAAAATATGAATATTAAGGAACAAAAAAATTCATGTAGTGTTGGGATACATCAATAAACAATAATCCGCGGTCAAAAAGCTTTTATCCCAATTTTTACATTAATTATCGATTAGTTAATTAATAAATTTTTTTGAATTAAAAGTTAACTTAAAAACCCCTATAATTATTAAACTAAAACCCTAGAATTTTTTTCCCTTAGTGAAGTTATTCTTAATAGGCTAACAAATAGATTATAGTTGCAAAAATTAAAAAATTGTTATTTTCCACTTTTTTATTAACAATTGAAATTTAAAAAATAAAAAAATTACAGAATTTTTTTTTTTCAAAAATCTAGATTGTTTCAAGAATCTAGATATAAAATCGCATCGCTTCATCCGATGATTACCTCAAGCTTTTAAACCCCAAAATGTCATAAATTTCGAGATCGCTTGCATTCCACTACTACTAATTTATTAATTACTAATTAATAAATTACACTATAGATTCAGATTATAATTTAGAACCAATATACCAAAAATTCAAAAATAATTATTCGACTATGTAAAACTAACGCCTGTGGCTTGGCTTGTATGGTGGGTTTAATCGTGCTGATTAGCGGTGGACTTGGCTTTATCGGCCACCACAGGGGCCAGGCCCCCCCTGGAAAATAGCCCTGGATACGCCAATGGTGTTGCCAATATTTTTATAGTCATTTGACCTCTGTGACCCTGATAAGGTGAACCTCGCATCAGGTTCCCCTGGTAGCAGACCGCAGTCGCTCCATTTTAATAACCTGATCGGCCAAAGTCCTGGATCATGATCAAGGCGGACTTCGGGCCTTCGTGCGCGAGAGCACAACCGGGACATTAACGCCAGGATTTTTATCTACACTGTAAAAAAAAATAAAAAAAAAATAAACCGTCACTATCGCCACGACACGCGTCTCCTAAAACAATGCGAACAAATAAACAAAACGAATAAAGCAGGCTCTTAAGCCCCGTCATCGCCGCATTCGGGTCGCGTGCGCACTGTTAGTCGCGCTAATGTGTGTTGCAAACATTTTTATAGCAGTTAGGGGCAATAAAGTTCGTGGCAGCGTGGGCGCCGAAACCATAGCCTGATCTATTGTGTATATTGTGTATTTGTGTGCTAACTGGCCCGGGCTAAATGGGCACTGGGTTCGGAATAAACATACCTGCGAGCTCGGAAGGGAAGTAAGCTTGATGGATTGGAGCTGGATACAATTTATGCGGTTCACGGGCCGTTTTTGATTCGTTCAACTTTTGATTTGATGCTTAGGTAGACCTATCAAACTTTTAATGTTACAATATCTTGGAAATCAAGAGGTGATGTTACATACATCGACGGTACATTATCGACTACACAAAATAACAATAAAAAGAGTAGGTAATATTAAAACTAAAAACCCCGACTGCTATTAAAACTGAAAAGTAACAAACATTCAGATGTTGTAAGTAAATGGGTATCACAACATATTATAAAACGAAGTCCCACGCCGCGTCTATCGTCTGTTCGTGATAAATTAAAAAACTACTAAATGTATTTTTAGGTGTACAATTGATTAGGTTACTACCCGTGCGAAGCCGGGGCGGGATGCTTTGTATTGAAATATTAGATCCCGTGTAACTTTAAAACGATATATTTTAAAGAAAGTCTGACAAACCACAGACATAGATATTCGTTTCTAAATCGCGTTTACAAAATTCCATTGGCTTTGATTGGTTAATATGGAAATTATGCTCAAACTTCGATTGTGGATCTGCCTTTTTTCGTTAATCGATATATACCTACATAGGCACAGTTTGATTTTATATTGAAATAGGTTTAAACGGATGTCCGCCTGCTTTGAAGTCGCCGGGAAAACGCACCGAGCCGTCAAAAATAACTTCGTAGCACTATCGCCTACGACGTAGCTAAAGCGCTACGGCCACGACATAGGTGTACGAAATAATTGAATTAATACGAAACATATAAATTGACAGGCTAACGGGCCACCTGATTAAAAATGGTCACTACCGCCAATACACATCAGCAACACTAGACCAGTACAGGTAATGAATTTTAAACCAAAATGTACCTCTAGTATAATACACATCTAGTATAATACAATAAAGTATACAATCTGTGCCTCTTCTCTATAGGGGCCTACGTGTAACATTCCACTAGAGTTTATTGCATTGAAAATTACAATTACAAGTTGCACTCTCAATCGGAGTAAATGCATGAAAATGTATATTAACGTGGAAGAGGTGAGAGGGCTGTGAGGGGAATCTGCCTCAATAGTATACGAGTATGTATGTAAAACACACTATGACGCTGCCTCTGCAAGATAGTTCAGTTGTGTCGGCGCTAAGCGAACAACAACAACAGAAACTGTTGGTTTTATCCAGCGCACTGGCGCTGACTTTACGTCATTCACTAATTAACCTATCTGTTAAACTCTGCTGGAGCCTAACTTGGCATACGTTAGCCGGCAATAATTAAAAGAGTTCGACGGAGTTCGGGTAAAGCCGTGGCTCGTTGCTTCTAAATCCGGCCCGGCAACGGGACTCAACGTCACCTCACGTTAAATCTACGGGCGCTTTATTTTATTCTTCAGCTTTTGAATAGACCGACGGAGATAGCAATCGATATAATTATCGATAATATTATATCCGATAAAAAATATGTTAGTTTCAGAGACCATAAGACCAAGACCAATTTATGCCGTTCTCGTGTTATTTCTTTGTGGTTGGCCCATAGTAATGTGTGGCAAAGACGAACCCAGGTGGAGGATGCCGAGGTACGATGCAATCGTGATGATCGTTTGATTCAAAAGATGAATTTAATGTGGCTGACTAGCGAAACTGACAGGAATATGTAAGGCAGACGGGAGTAATACACGGGTGCGAATGCCTAAAGCACGAATAACGATAGCGCGAAGACGATTGCCCGAAACGATTGTTTTTACTTCTATAAGTAAGTATAATAGGTACTATAGCCAAAAAAAAATTATTTTTCGTCTATACCGAATGTGCCAGGTTGTGCATAGGCTTTGTGAGTCTACTAAACATCAATAATCACTACAAAGTGGTATATTTCTTGTACCCGATGACTTGTACATAGTGCCCTCACTTACAGTGTATTAGATGAAAACAACCATTGGTGCAGCTGAGCATTATACCTTTGATCGGGCGAGATATAACTTTGTATCTCGCTTACTTCTATGCCAATCGAAAGAGTTAGGGTTATGTCTAGTCTCACGCGCGCGACAAAGCCTGTCACGCAGTCTGAGTGGGACTCGAACATGTTGTCGCCCGCTTACAAGCCGGATGCTCTCGCCACTCTACACCCACGTCACGATAAATATTGTTATATTTTACTACAAGTGGACTCGCCGCGACTTTGTTCGCGCACACCTACTGTACTCCTACCCACCCCTTTTTATCTTGCTTTAAACCATACTTTTAAATCACTCTATCTATTTTTGAAAATTTATATTTAAATCCTTTGCATGTTTAAAAGATCTAAGCGTACATAAATACATAGGGACAAGACGGGGAAGCAACTTTGTTTTATACTATGTATAGATATAGACACATCAAAGCGGATTCTTCTCTCCCACTAAGAGCGATACTGGGAAACCCTATAAAGCACGTAGGCGCCAAACTAGAGATGTTGGGTGGTAATGAAGATAATTGGGCTTTTCCTTGGAGGATTGTATACGGATCGCCCTGCGTGCGGCCCTGTTATTTCCTTAGGAGATACGTGCCGCCTCTACGTACAGTTGCCCCTACGTTTTAGCCTTATAATAGCAAAATTTTTGTTCGATGGAGGAAAATCAGAGTTTCTTGTTTGTTTAATATATTGATGTAAACTTTTTATTAATATCAAGGTTTCGTTACTAGCTAATAGCTGGTTCTATTTCCCCAGGGTGGATAGCCTGGGTTTAAATATCTCACAGGTCACATTAACTGCAAATCGATGTCAATCTTTAGTGATGACTGTAATAATACTGTATGATGACATATAAATTTTCAATTTTTGAAAATAAATTATATCAAGTTATTAGTGACAACGGTGTTTAAGCGTAGATAGTTTAAAAAATAATAGAATGATTTATCTTTTATCCCCAGCATTATATGACATAAACTGTCCGCTGGCTTGAGGTTTCTGCGTACTCCATTATTTTTGAAATTATCTATTCTGAAATACGCTAGAACGCCGCTTTTATATAGAACGAAATAAATGGATGTGTTACTAAAGATTGACAAAGGGAAAAGGTAAACCAACCTCTACCCTCTTGGCTCTTTCTATAACGCTCATCTCTTTGAAACGTCACACCACAACTTGTTGCAAATGCAACCATTTTAGCTACTGTTTCAAATGCGAGGATGGCAATATTTCATACTTAGTACCGTCTAGCTATTCTGTGAATATTTCTCATTCTTGCTACATTATTAATTCTATTTTATTTGTTAATTTGAAGGTAGCTACACTATTGTTCTTGTTAGTTAAATGATAAGGTATAAAAAAACATCCGGCGTTAATGTCCCGGTTGTGCTCTCGCACACGAGGGCCCAGGGTCCGGGATTTGGCAGATCAGATAATTACAGTGGAACGACTGGTATGTGACGTCCGTGACCCTACCAGGGGAACTCGACCAGATCAGATAATGGTTTACACATTCAGTCACCTGAATAAAAAGTTATATCTACGTATTAATCACACATAGCCCCGTATCCACTACAACAGAAAAGTTATGATACCTGTCACCTACATATCCATTTAACGGATTGATCGATGTACAACACAAACGCAATTCTACCTATTCGCGATTCTACACAATATGGATTCCGCACAACTGACATTCAACACATTATTTATTCCACACAGTCTTCAATTATACACAAACGCGTTTCTTCCTGTTCGCGATTCTACACAATATTAATTCCACACAACTGCCCGGGGTCTGCATTGACCATGATCCAGGATTGGCAGATCAAGTCATTACAGTAGAGCAACTGCCATTTGACCTGCTACCACGGGAACCTGAACATTTTGGATTATGGTTACCTACATCCATACGGTCATTCATCGACACTTCTAATTGACAGTTTTTTTTTTTTTTTTTTTTTTTTGTTGGTCTAGCATGGTGATGTGAGGCATGACCACAGACATATAAACTCACGCATCGATGGGTTTGATCCACTGACCTCTAATAGTAGGTGATGGTCGGGAATGGTGCAGCGCGCGACACATTATTGCATAATTAGAATGTAATGTATTTTGTATTTTTTATTTGTATTTTTTTATTTTTTATGACTTTCAATAAGTGTATTTTTAATGTACCTATGTTGAATAAAAATTTTGAAATTTGAAAAAATTTTGAAATTTAAATTTACACATTCGGTCACCTGAATGAGCAAGTTTCATCATGATGTTTGTCTTCACCCTAAAGGTGCGTACGAATTAGAGCGGCTCAGACCGCGGCATGCTCACCGCGCGCGGCGAGGCTGCTCAGTTGCTCATTTGTTTGTTCGTTGAGGCAACGTGCTCGCGGCGAGCCACAAATGCGCCGCACAAATAAAATGCTGATGCTGCTTTTATCATAATTGATGGGATTGTTAAAATAATTTTAGTTTTTTCGATCCCATAACGCTTTTTTCTGCTCACCATGTTGTATATAAGTTTACCAAATAATTTATTTATTTATTTAATTTATTTTATGTATTTTATTTATTTTATTGTATTTATTTATTTTATTTTATTTTATTTATTTATTTTATTTATTTTATTTACTTTATTTATTTTATTTATTTTATTTCATTTATTTCATTTATTTCATTTTATTTTATTTATTTTATTTTATTTATTTATTAGGAACACCAACAGTTTAATTAACATGAAATATTAAAGTTGTCAAGTGTCAATAAACAATACGCGCGCATTCGTAGTCACGTCCAACCTCGCGAGGCACGCATGCCGAGGCACCTTTGAGCATGGACAGAAAACCGACAATCGGTGGCTCGCGGCGCACACGTTCACGGTGCGCCGCGAGCTGCGCGTGAGCCACGTACGAATTTGAGCAAATGAGAGCATCGGTTAGTATTAAATTAATGAACATAACTCAGAAAAGAGTCATTGGTACATGGCGGCAGTGGAATTCAAACCCGGTCCCTCTCGCTTACGAGTCGGATACTATAACCACTAGGCCACCCATGCATTTAAGGGCAGGTGGCCCGTTACTGTATTGTTAATTTACACTGACAGACCAAACTGGAACGCGTTGCTCATAGAAGTCTCATAATAACTCTGATCCAACAAACCTGGTCAACGCTGAGGGCCCTGGACTGCCATTCACCCATTCGTCAACGCTGGGCACCCTAAATATGGTTGTATTATAACGTAACCTAAGCGTAGAACTAGACCAGGGCGTAAGTTTAGTGGACCTAGTAAATGATGACCAAGTTCAACTCTGGTCAACAAACCTGATCAACGCTGGGCACCTTGAGACTGGTTGTCTACCCAAGAACTAGACCAGGACCTAGTAAAGGTTGACCAAGGTCAACCTCAGTCAACCAACAAAGCATTAGACCAGTAGGCCTACCATGAGTTGCTACAGTAAAAACGGCTTACTTTACTACTCTAGTTCCGTAAATCCCGTTTCCACAGTAGTAAACGTTAAATCGGTACCATGAGTTTCACATACGTTTCCCGTTCACGGTTACGTGAAAACCATACTAGCCACAGTAAAAGCTAACTTCAGTGTAGTTCCGGGGTATAGGTCCTTGACAAGTGTTGTTGATTATTAGTAGTCTGTGTCACAAAAACTTGTTTATTTACAAACAGAGGTTATGTTTTAGCAATGCCTAGGCACTTATTTAAATCCTGTTAAATTGATAATAACATATACTTTATGTCCAAATAAAATTACAAAATCATAGAGGATCCCCGAATTCCCCGAAATGAAGAAGTCAATGACTGGTTGAAACTGCGCTTACAGTTTGTCCACTGGGTTTTAAGTAGTTTTAACCCATCGGAAACAGAAAAGATTAATACTGCATAATTATTGGTAAGTTTTATCTATATCTTGGAGTAAATATACCTAATTTCAACTAAGTAGACATGTTGTACTGAGTAAACTTATAATAGGTATTATTTGTCAACAGGATCAGACTCTGGAGTCATGGTGGTGCAGTAAATTCTCAGAAATGGACGCCTGTAACTTTGAAAAGGAACTGCACTTACCCTAGTTAAATGAAGTTCGGAGGCACGACCACATGTGTAAAAAAGAAAACTCAACATCGGCTAACAAAAAATTTTTCAAATTGAAGATGCATGTGGTACCTAAAGAGCAGAAATTCCAGACTTTAGCATTAGTTAGTGAAATACTATATTAAAAATTGTTTGTAAAAGTGAAAGTAGTAGTTTATGTTTAAGTTCTGATTTTTTAGATTTTGAATAAAAATATATTTATACCTAATTCATAATTTGATTTTTAATTTCCTGCTATAATTACTAACATTAGTATAGTATAGGTTTAGTACAGCTAATATAATAATATCCCTGATATTTTCTATTATCAATACAATCCCATAGTTATTTCCCAATAATAATACCTAAGGTTAAAATTCTAAATTACCTATGTGTAAAACCCCAACCTCTCAGATCAGAAAATAGACAGCAGTTATGTGTACTTGTGTGTACTCAAGGCTGGAATTTGGACCGAGGCTGAAGATCCAACTGCATGTCAGGTGTAAAGATTATGGTATAACCCTCCACTAATGTGAAGGAGGCCCAAGTCAAACTGTTTACCATTAAATACTGTTATGTGTGTGATAAAAATAAAATATAATATTGATTTTTCTTATTAATTTAATCTTTCATAGTATGGCACATAACATAATTTTTATTACAAAATTGTTGTTGGAAGCAGTTGTGTGGCTTTATATAGAGCATAATGAAAAACAAAAATATTTGCTAATGTCATCAACTTAAAAATATTAGTTCTTATATGTAAAATATATAAAACAAGCCAGCGAGTAACTTATCTTGTAAATTTCACTTTTCAAACATTTTATTATGATTATTAGGTGTTATAGGTTAATAGACAAGTAGGATTTCTTCTGATGTCTATACAACATTGCAGTGCTGATAATAGCTTTCACTTCCATAACACATACTACAGTTTAGTTCACTGAATAATTTTATTAATTTTGCACCAAATGTCCATTTTGTTTTTAAAAGTTATCTATGAGAGCCTACTGACCCATGTCTGAGAACCAATTCCAACTATTCACAATTCACAACCTTATGGTATAGCAAGTGATAAACAACATTAGTCTTAGATGGTGTGCAATTTATCCTTGTGCTGTGTCCACACAATGCTTCAGCACCTTTCATATTCAACATTTGACGAAAGTTAAGCTTGTAAGTCTCATTGATGCCACCCTGTATCCTTGTTTCTTCCAGTGTGGTGAGGTTCAATTCTTGTAGTCTTTCCTCATATAACTTCTGTTCCAGGGCAGCCAACGAGTAACTAATCTTATAAATTTCACTTTTCAGACATTTTATTATTATTATTAGGTGTTATAGGTTAATAGACAAGTAGCATTTCTGCTGATATGTCTATAAAACATGGCAGTGCTAATAATAGCTTTCACTTCCATAACACATAAGTACTACATTTTAGTTCACTGAATGATTTTATTAATTTTTCACCAAATGTCCAACTTGTTTTTAACAGAAGGGGCGGTTACCTATGAGAGCCTATTGCCCCATGTCTGAGAACCAATTCCAACTATTCACAATTCACAACCTTATGGTATGGCAAGTGATAAACAATATTAGTCTTAGATGGTGTGCGATTTATCCTTGTGCTGTGTCCACGCAATGCTTCAGCACCTTTCATATTAAACATTCGATGAAAGTAAAGCTTGTAAGTCTCATTGTTGTCACCCCGTATCCTTATTTCTTCCAGTGTGGTGAGGTTAGATTCTTGTAGTCTTTCCTCATATGACTTTTTCAGTGCTGCCGGTATCTTGGTGGCTCTTCCCTGCACACTCTCGAGAACAACAATGTCTTGTAGAGAGTTTTAACACTTCTCACCATAGAAAAAACAGTAAGAGACGTAATCACAGTGTGTGTATTAAATTATTCATTTGTTTTCGCATATGGGCTTCTTGTTGGCGATAAAACTTATTTTCATCAGCCGCATGGACTTCGGCGAACATCCTTCAAGCAAAATATCGCCTTCCAGACATTTTTGGCACGAAAATAATAACTATCTCCAAACGAAAAATACTTCTCACATTAAAAATTTTTGGGAGTGCTGTAACCACAGTAGTTTCGGTAATTTACTAAAGCATCTGTCAAATTTGTGACTCATGGTACGGATTTGTATGCAAAGCGCTGCGTAAACCACACTCCCCACGTAAACTGAAACGTGTGTGGTAAAGTCAATTAACCAATAGCAACTCACGGTACGGATTTTAGTTCCACTACTGCCCGATAGAGGCGCTGTACGAATTCTCATAGAAACTTTTTTACGTTCACTGTACAGTAAACGGGAAAACAAACTCATGGTAGGCCTACAGGTTTGTTAAAAAAGGTTGACCTTGGTCAACCTTGACTGGTTCCACTAAACTTAGGTCCAGATCTATGTCATCCAGTGCCAGGTCCCCAGCATTGATGAATAGATATGTGGAATAGCGAATTTGTTGAATGGCTGCAGTTGTGTGGAATTAATATTGTGAAGAATCGCGAACAGGAAGAAACGCGTTTGTGTATAATTGAAGACTGTGTGGCATGAATAATGTGTTGAATGTCAGTTGTGCGCAATCCATATTGTGTAGAATCGCGAATAGGTAGAATTGCGTTTGTGTTGTACCTCGATCAATCCGTATTAACCTACGACGCTCAAACAACCTCCAAGAAAAGTAATCAACTAACCGAGGCACCTTGATCGAACACTTTAAAGACAACTTATTTTGCTTCTCAGACTTTATTACATTGCAACGTGATGCACCACTGCAATGTTTCCCCGGGATTCTGCTGCGAAAGCTTTGGATATTTCACTTACAAACTTGAGCGTTTTGCCGCTCGAATAAATACTAAGAAATCCCTACACAGCCGAGCGTTGTGTCATTAAATTTAATGGCTAAAACAGTCCCGCTAGCCGCGCAAACAGAGGTGTGTTAACAAAGATATATCGGTGAATATGGGCGTGCGTATTGCTCTGTCTTAAAGTTGAAAGTGTTTGCGAGGCGAAGTTCCGCCAGTCCCCCGCGTTATTAGCCCCAACTGGAGTTAAGATGTTTTAGGAGAAAACATTGTATCCATTCAAGAGGTTAACTGCGCCTCCGTGTGACAGCGAAGTTTACATTTAATATTATGTGGGGAGGACTTATTCCTCTTTGTGTGTTTAGTTCCAGAATAAACTCGTCTTGTTTTCTTAATAGGACGCTTTACAGTTGCGAATGGCGTGGACTGTATAGTTGTTAAGTTACACGTTTGTGCAATTCACTTTAGGAGGTCTTTAGTGTAGCAAACAGTTTTACTTTTGTTATAGAATATAACATAGTGTCAAAGACGAGATGAGTGGTTAACATGCCGGTCTGCCACGCAGAGGGAATCCCGATCGAGAAGATATAGAAATGATGAATTTTACTTTTTAATTTTTAATAAGGAACCTTTCTCTTGAATCAGTTGCGTAGTTTAAAAGATCACAGATACGTATATGGATACATTGGGACAGACGGCGGGAAGCGACTTTGTTTTATACTATGTTTAGATTATACCCCTTACACTCGTGGGTGTCGTACAAGGCAACTAATATTTTCAAGACAAAAGATCTAGAGTCTCCGTAGACTGGAAAATGGGCAGTAGCGTTTTCCATTGTTATATTTATATTACTGCGATTTCCAACCCGCCTGCCAAGCGTGGAGATTATGGCAATAACCTCCCCTTTCATGGGAGAGGCCCTAAGTCCTGCAGTGGACTGTTATGGGGTTATGATGATAATAGATTATAATAGTGCAGACAAGCCATCGACTGCAATTCTAGACTGTTAGTGACTGGAGTATAGTAAGTAAGTGAAGTAATTGTAGGTTATATCTACGATTAGTTCACTTACTTGCTCTACTTCGGGTACCTACTTAACGCTAATATTAAGCAGTTAATTAAGTAACAGTATCGGAGCAGATGCTCTCTAGATAGAAAGCTTGCCTTGATGAGTTCAGCGTCGTCTTAATGAAACGTCTGCCATCCTAGATGCAGGTACACTTCAGACAAAGTTGTTTCACTATGTAAATGGATTGTCTACCCTATCGTGTGTTAGTTAAAAGTCGTCTACTCGTGGTGGCTGCTGCAATTTTTATTTAAATATAAGCTGTGAATTTATTTTTAAATAAAAGTCTCACTTTGAATTGAAACAACAAACAAGATTCACGCGTAAATATTAAACTCTCTCTACTAACTATTCGTTACCTAAATTTTTATCAGATGAAGTCTAAGGAGTCCGTCTAGGTGCGTACCACCGCCTTATCTATTTCTGCCGCTAAGCAACAATGCTTGTATTGTTGTGTTTCGGTTTGAAGGATAAAGTAGTCAGCGAAAAATTCAGGCATGAGGCATTTTATCTTAGTACTCACAGTGACAACGTACCTGCTGTTCTGCATTTTAGTTTCTGAAACCTGTATGTACATGTGTGTCTGCTCGTTTGTGTGTTGAGTGGTATAAAAATACTCATTAAATTACGATTATAAAACCTAGAGTGAATCGCTGTCTACATACTACACTAAGTAATAGAATACCTTCCCTTACTTCATCATGCAATATATGGTACACCAGGGGATTCAAAACGTAATAACGTATACAACTCAACACATAATTCTGACATGGACCCATGAATAGGAGCGTTTTCTTATTTCTCGTGTTAGATAAAACTGTACATAGTACTCCTTACTATTCACACTGTACTATTTACATCATATGTTTAGTATTTATTTACGCCAACAAACTGCAATTTGGCGGGAGCAGTAGAACTGTATTTCCTTTGTTTTTGGCGTAATAAACGATTAATTTATTATTATTATTTACTATATATTATAAACACATTTGCCACAGCCTATTGAAAAGCTAAAGACGGCAAAATAATTAAGCTGTACGCGTGAAAATAATTTCGAGCAAAGCGCTTTTGAAGCAGGCAAGAACAATATGTGTATACAGTAGAGCTAAGTACCTGCTGTATCGAAGCGTGCACTATTCTATAAAACATAAAACATTCGTACAGCGCTGTTTGTTCACTGTCGAGAGGCTTCCGTGTACTGTCTGCATGGGAGCTAGTCGGTAACTACTTTCCTTGCATAATAAAACACGGCCATTTTGAAAATTGCAAGCTAACGTCCGCATAGTCACTATTCGGTTTACTTACCTTACTAGAACTAGAATAGTCACTTTCGTAGGATTAATTTATGGTTGAACACATAAACAAACGTAATTGTTGATTTTTTTTACACCACTACGTTGGTAAATAAGCTTACGACACGAGTTATTTTATTACAAGATTTTATTTAACTTGCTCTGTTCGTATAGAGTTGACCGTCGAAAGCAAACCAATTTTCGACCATTTGTTTGTATCCAATTGAGCTGCAATTTGGTTTACCTATGGAACTTGGATTACGATCAATTAATATACCATGGAGCTGGTCTGATGATGGAGTCGAAAGGTGGTCATAGGAACTAATGAACGCAATAAAATAACCCCATCGTGTTTTAGCTCTTTGGAATGTTCTTAATGAGTTAAAACCGCACGATAAAAGCTATTTATGAAAACAAATTTTTATTTCAGAACTTATTATCCTGGTAAGAAGTTTTGAAGTATGCTTCCACCTAATATGAACTCACTCCCTCTAGTGGACCTTTAGACCTTCAATTTATGCATTTTGTTAGCAACCAAGGTGTGTTGGTTTACCAAACATAATTCACCGTTGAAACCCGTGCGAAATTCTACAGCGGGGCCCAGTCTTTGCGTAATCCCTAGGCACTCATCGTTCATTTATGCGCAAAATCGATATGCTACTGGCTTTTTTGAATGACGAACGCTACGGCGAAAGCTCTGCGTTAATTAAACTGACCTCAAAAAGCTGGGAACGTGCACGGAATCTGGCAAAAAGACCAGCGATGGATTATGCGTTTGCACAAAATGTTCCCTCACTAATTGAATGCTGTATTAATGAAGTAAATGGAATGCCGATTCTTAATTACGATTATTTTATTTATTAACGTAAATCTGTTATTACGGGCCTTGTAACGTAGACACTCCAGTGGTGTCCATGCGACGGTTCAAAAGATCGTTTCTCGCTCGTAGGTACTATTCACTGTTGGAATATGTACCCAGCCACAGTGTTTCTGTTGGAATATGACCTGAGTAACCACTTTTCGTCAGGTGGCCCGTTTGCCTATTTGTCTGACAATTAATATAAAACGGGCGTATTTACAGACGGATGGACAACAAAATGGTCCTATAAGTATTCTATTTTTTCTTTTGAGGTACAGAACCCTAAAATATTGTGTTGCAGGTATAAAAGTTAAAGTATGCTTGCACTAACTACTTCAACTGACAGCAAAGTAACTTGTGTTAGCTTTAAGACTATCCAGCTAGTACTTCCGTTGACCAGAAAACAGGAAGAAGTATTTTCTGTCGTGTATTTTAGAAGTCGCGGAGCAAAAACGTATTTTGTCTATATTTATTATTACTTATAATCAAATAAACTTAAATACTTTCATAATTGGCCGTGTGGTGTCCGGCAGAGTAGGATAGCACCAACCCCTTAACCTCATGGGTGTCGTACAAGGCGACTAATGTTTTCGAAGCAAAAGTCTCCGTAGCCTGGAAAATGGGCAGCATCATTTTGCATTGTTATATTTAAACACTGCGATCTCCAAGCCGCCTGCCAAGCGTAGAATTTATGTCAATAAACCCCTTTCGTGGGAGAGACCCTAAGTCCTGCAGTGGACTGTTACGGGCTGTGATGATGATGACTTTCATAATTATAGTAGGTATGTCCGAATATGAGCCCAAGCAAATTATGTGCTACGTGCTTTTCCTATAGTAAAAGCGATGCTTCGTTAATATGTGAGCCGGGCCAAGATAAGCACTTGGGTGCTCTTAATGAGCCACCTGCGCTGGCTAGCTGACTATTTTGCACTCCGATTTTTCCGCTTACATTTTAGAATTAAATGGGCCGTCTAACACGGCGCAAAGGCGGGATGTAACGTAAATTTTGGAGATGCAAATGCAAAGCGACGAGTGTAAAACTGCGACCGCAACTGAAGTTTTAAATGGGAGTTGGTTTCGTTTTGACTAGTAAAGACTTTAAAGTACAGTGTATTTAGATATCAAAGCTTTTCCGAACTTATGATTAGGAACACCTTTATTTAAGATTTTCATTTTTTTCTTAATAAAAATTACATTTAGTAATGGCATGCGTTGAATTGGTCACGTATTGCTATAGTCCCGCCGGATACGTGGGAAATATATGTCTAAACCTGCCGGTATCTGGAAAGAAATCCCACGGGAGACGGCAACGTAAGGATGAAGATCAGAAAGTAGAGAAGAAAATGTACGAAAGCGGACCTTAGCAGAAGCCGGGATTGACCGCTCGGACGACGATGATTTCGTTTTTCTAGACTAGCGTTAACAAATCACTTTTCCGTTAGCTTTTTAAAGTTTTATTTTCGTATGTATGTATGTAAACTCTTTATTGCAACAACATAGTACATTTCAAAAGAAAACACTTACAAAGCTAAGGCGAACTTATCCCACATCGGGATCTCTTCCAGCTAACCTTAGACAAGCCGAAAGGAGCTTTAGCGAGCGGTAGAGGCAATAAGAGTACCTTACCTACTTTAAAAATAACCAGAGACTTAATTTAAATATATTAAACGAGACCAGTAAAACTTATCAGTAAGTAATATATAGTTTCGTAATATCTTATTCGGAATAAGTAATTAGGAATAATGAGACATTTTTATTTATTCTACTTATCACCCGTGGTGAAGTAGGTAATTCTCCAAATCGACGTGGTTCAATAAACAGATAATATGACTCTCAATAACTGAAAATAAAAAGCTAACTTCAATAACAGCAGAGCACCTATAGTGGAAGATTTGAATATAAGTTTTGGAAGATAGTCGACCTCGATAACATAAATCTTACAGATTTTTGAATAGAAGGTATTTAGGCAACATCGACGAATCACTTTCTTGGATCTGTAACCTAGAAAACATAAAGTGGTCGCGGGTATAAAACACGGTTGCGAATGCCGATTCCGTGAATCATGATAGCGCGAAGACGATTGCGCGAAATCTTGAATGGGCGATGGTTCATTTGTGCGAAAGATCAATTCCGCGAAAGCGTCAAATAACGCTCGTTCAGTTGTGCGACAATTCCATAGCGCGATAGCATAAAAGCCCAACGTTTTATTTGAGCGAAATTAGTTACGCGAAGTGAAAGTATCAATATAATTATAAGCACTTTTTTATCTGATTTGTGTAATCTATTTCTTTATGTCCAATCGATTTCACCTGCGTTGTTCGGATATCTGTAAACATTCAACTATCACGCGGAACCCTTCCGAGTTAAAAAGTAGCGTATATCACTCGGTAATTATGTAAGCTTACTGTTAGTGAAAGAATGTTCTAAATATGTTCAGTATTTTTAGAGATTACTCCCACCATACAAACTCGTGAACATAGGTTGTCTGGAAGAGATCGCTTAAAGCGACAAGGCCGCCTTTGCGAGCATATTTATATTTTATTGTAATTTGCCTTATGGTGTGCGTGAAATAAATAATTTTTAGTTACTCATAAACATACAAAGACATAAATTTTCACCTTATAATATTAGTAGGTTCGGAAGAACGTATTATTGTGTGGCCCTGTTAGACACCGTCGGACATAGGTACTGCCTGACATTGCCC
Organism: Blastobasis lacticolella; assembly: GCA_905147135.1. Classification (NCBI taxonomy): domain Eukaryota; kingdom Metazoa; phylum Arthropoda; class Insecta; order Lepidoptera; family Blastobasidae; genus Blastobasis; species Blastobasis lacticolella. The sequence continues at coordinate 11,454,283 of LR990048.1, forward strand.
GACATAAGTCGGATATAATTATGTACTTTTAGATAGTGTCCGACGTACTATCCGACACAAGTTTTTTGTTGGAGATGGTCGAACTGTCTGACTCTGCCGGCATAAGCTTGCTGTAAGACACTGTCTGACACTATCCGACATGTGTGGTGTCGGATACTGAAGCAATGTGGCGGTACCTTGTTTACACGTATGAAGACCTGTTTCACAGCCAGTGGTGACAACATTGAAAAAAAAATTTCACAAAGTACGAGAAAGCTTCACGAAAATTTCACGCCCTAGTACTGATGAAAATTTAATAAGTAGGACAATTTTTTTCATTATCTTTAGTCGCTGGTGGAATGAATCTCGCTTTTGTAGCTGTTAAAACCTTAATATTACTACAAATACTTTTTATATTATTTTTTGTTCCAGAAATTGTCTTCACTTCACATTTTAGAAATTGAATTCCCTTGAGGCAAACATTATTACAAAATACACAAAACTAATTACCGTGAAAAACAAATTTAGCCAAGCATGTCAAAATATTCTCTGAAATAAATTTGTTTACGCAAACACTACATTAGTATATTCACTCAGTAATATGAAGTTAATGAACCAAACCCACTTTACCTCCATTTTTATTGCCTTAGGAGTAGGGAGGCAGACGGGCCAACGGTCCACCTAATGGAAAGTGGCCACTGTCGTCTAGGACATCTGCAACCTAAGGGTAGCGGGTCCGGTGCCGGCCGTTGAGGTCCCCATTGTAGTGCAGAGGAAAGACTTGAAAGAAAGGGAAGAAAGGGAGGGAGCTCATTCCACATCCTGCACGTGCGTGGTAAAAAGGCTCGTGATGTCCATACGTTAGTTGGATGCCACGCATCAAGATGGTGTGGATGAAATCTATCCCATCATCGGAGGGTGCGGAGGCGGAAAAGTGACGGTGGCATCAAGTTAAACAGTTATTCAGAACATTCCCCGTTGTACAGATGGTAGAGAACAGACACACAGCCAACGTCTCTCCGGAGGCTTAAGGAATCTAGAACATCTGTGAGAAGGGGATCATCGACAATACGAACAGCCCGGCGATGAATGGAATCAAGAGGAAGGAGTTGGTATTGGGGTGCACCAGCCCATATGGGGACAAACCACTTGTAAGCGAGAGGTACCGGATTCGAATCCCACTGCGGCCATGTGCCAATGACTCTTTTCTGAGTTATGTATATATGTTGAATGCTAACCGATGCTCTTACAGTGAGGCAAAACACCGCGATGAAACGTGCACGCACACTCAGGCGTCTGAATGTGTAACTATGATCCAATCTGGTCAGGTTTCCCTAGTAGCAGGGTCACGAAGGTCAGACGGCAGTCGCTCCGCTATAATTATCTGATCTGCCAAATCTTGGATCATGCATGGTCAAGGCGGACCCGAGGCCCTCGTGCGCGAGAGCACAACCGGGACATTAACGATGATTATTTTCATTTATTTAAACATAAATTATTATGGTAATAAAATCAGACGCTACAGGTATAATTTATTCTGTTTATCTGACAATCGGAGCCAGGTCCGAATTTCCTGGCGGCAACGAGGCGCCGCAGCCCCGCTAAGCACTTGCAGATTTACATCGTAATTTCAATCTCCCACATTTTCACGTTTCGCTCTGCATTCGTGAAATAATTGTGTTCATTACGTTTCTGAATAATTACACGGGACGCCGCCGCAGTCCGCTTAGTTCGCCGGCGCTGAATCGTAATTTCCGTAATCTCTCACTTGTGTTTAATTTCGACGAGAATTAGATCTTATTGTTTCGCGAATGAAGAAAAATATTGTTTTTATTTATTCAATTCATAATTTCTTTGTCTTTGCGCTGAAATGAACGCCTACAACAAATGAGATCTTTTCACGGTTATTTATTTATAAGTAAGTTGTTGGCAGCGACCCGGACACGGGGGTGAAATTTGACGTAGCATAACTTTCGCACGTGAATTTCTGTAGTGAATTGACGTCATCGCACTCCCTCACGCGCTGCACCCGAACTCCAGAAATCTGCTCACTTAATATATAAGTCCTAAAGGAAAGACAATAAAAATTAAATTGATGTTTTTAGTTTTTCTGCAAAAAACTTTATGTAAGTACTTTCACAACCTACATGTTGCTATTTAAACAACATCCTTAAACAGATACAGAAGAACATCAATACAATCCCAGTTCCACTAAATTCTCAGTTCGTTTCCCAAAGAACTAAATCTTGTCAAGTGACTCGGCGTTTGCGGAGCACTTCACACTCCAACAAGTCACCGCATTTTATATTAACGTTGCTACATTTCCACAGAAAACGAGCTATTTAAAACAAAGACGGCGCCAAAGATGATTGGCTAAACGGAAATTGTCTACTCCTATTTTTAACTGACTTCAATAAAGCCGGTTTTTTTTAATTGGTGGTACCCGACTACTTGCAGACGCGGCACGATTTGGAAAACTCTTATTTTGTTTAAAAAGGCATACTTCCCCGGTGGTCCCATAGTCATCAGGTCAGGATTTGATAATGGGCCACCATCTAACATGGAATACCACCGAAAATTTTAAAATAATAAATTTTTGCTATAAAAATAAAACTGACTTCTTATCACAAAATTGTGATAAATAAGCTTTTCATCATACAATACGAGTAAGTTAGATATCATTATTTTTGAAGTCGATGCCACACAGCAACCCTCCCCCAAAAGCTTTATCCCCCTCCCCTGACGAACATTAGGTACTTTGCTTGCACCGACTCCAAAAATAATAATCCCAACTTAGTCTTATTGTATGATAAAACGCTTATTTTTGTCATTTTTTGTAATATAAAATCGCTTTTATTTTAATATCACTGCTTTATCTCAAATAATATTAGGGTAGGAAAACGAACAGGACATTCATATATTACTACGTATATTTATAATCTACACGTACACACAAATAAAACTAAAGATTGAAGGACTAAAGTAAAACAAGCTAATGTAGTTGTTTCTTGTAACCTTGTGAGAGTATTTGCAGTTTCACCCAGTTCAGTTAGGTACACAGTGCTCTTCTGCCTGGTAACATTCTGGAGTAACACACGAATAGGTAAGTAAACAGAATCTATTGGAGAGCAGGGAATGAAAACACGGGGAGTTTTTATTGTCAGAACATTTTGTTACTACCTAGATGTACTATTCTTTTTTCTAAAAATTAAATCTTGATTAACGTTAACTGTATTATTATTGATATTATGATTTTATTTTATTTATTTATATCAGCCTGAATCTTTCCACTGCTGGGCAAAGGCCTCCCCTCTATTCTTCCATACTTCGCGATCGTTTGCTATGGTTAAAAAATAATGACAGTATGAATCAAAATAATTATTTATTTAATTAGTGAGTAGTGACATGTTGAGAAACTATTATTATTTAAGTTTAATTATCGATGGATTGCTTTAATTATTTTTATTCTTGATTAATGTTATTTTTTATTATTATTAAGTGGAAATTTGGATGACGATAGTTAATGATTGAATTATGTGAAATATGTATTTGTCTATATCTACTTATTTCTTTAATTAAGTAGAATAACCTAGGTAAAGTTTAAATGAAGGCATACGCTTTTCAGCAGAACCCGAGAAAGATTTACGCTCGCTATTATTGCCAAAGTTTACCACCTCTTGCTAACTTTAAGACTGAAATGAAATTTAAAGTAGATATGCATGCAGTGGGTAACGCATGCATTACCTACGTAGCACTAGTTTTATTTATGCAAAGCCGGGCTTTGTTGGATTTTTCATTCAAATGCATCAGAATGAACACTTGAGAGCATATTTTACGATTAGCTACCTAGAACGAAGAACAAAAGAAATAGGTTTTGCTGAATATAAGGTAGGTATTTGGCAGTTTTCTGCTTCAGTTTTAGACTTGTTTGATTTTGCTGTGAGAAATCATATATTCAAAAGCCTTAGGCGCTGTCCTAATTGGCAACGGTCGTGCGACCATGGTCATGCTACGGGCGTCGCCCGGACCTCGGCGGGACCTCGCCACCGCCCGTCGCACGTCCACGGTCCCACGATCGTTGCTAATGAGGACAGTGCCTTATGGTCTCCCGTGAGCATCAGCGCCTAACTAGCGAGAATGTTATTGTTCTCAATAAGTATTAGGTACAAATTACAGTACCATCTCAGTACCAATAGAAGGATAAGATTTAATATTTAATAATGTAGGTTTTTAATATTACAGTTCGATGAATTGTTGGTTTCTTTTTTCTATTTGTTGTTGCTTAGCAGACTCGGTCTACGGCCTCGTGACTCTGACGGCGTAGGGTAGGATCAATACCGTTAAATTAATATGTGTATTTTTTATGAAACGAAAGCATTGGGTTCGGGGAAGCTCGATGAAAAGGTAGGAAAACCGTCGCCACTAGCAGTTTCCTGGCTCTGTGCTTATAAATCAACGAAAAAATATATTTTTAAAATACACAGCTTTTACGAAAGATCTCACTCGTTTGGTTATTTGAGCGAAGCGAGTTTTATCTTCTAAGATGCATTCGATGGGTGCCCATAAAGGATCTATGGACAAATAAATCTACTTTCTAGTTTATAATTTATGCGCATTAAAAAATTATATGACTTTTTAACGTGTGAAAAAAAAAATCTTCTACACAATAACATGGAAATAGGAAATTTATTATTTTGTTTACAACTTTATAACGATTTATATGATAATTCAACTGGATTATCATAGGAAAATTTAGGATCAAGGGACGTTAAATTGAAAATGTTTTTCAAATGTGTATTACCGTTCAGGTAGCTATTTCTTTAATTGCTATGTTATTTATGTAGTTTAGATTGGAATTTTTGTTGCATTTATCTTGCTTAAACATGATTCATATAAGAAACTTTAAATCATAAAATATTTTTTTTTTAACACAATGAGAGTACCTATCCCATATTCACAAAACTACAAAGCCCCGATTTCCTAACATAGGAGGCCTCTATTAATGTGTAGTATCTATAACATAGCAGCGTGGACAGGCCTCCCACAAGGTGGACCGACGACCTGGTAAAGATCGCAGGTACCAGCTGGATGCGGAAGCCACAGGACCGGTCTTTGTAGAGATCTCTAGAGGCCTATGCCCAGCAGTGGGCGTTATTCGGCTGAAATAATGATCTATAAGATTCAGAATCGGTAATCAATCATAATTAATTTATTTGCATAATTACAGTACCAAAATATATAGAGTCTCCGTAGGCTGGAAAATGGGCAGCAGCTTTTTCCATTGTTATATTTACAACACCGCGATCTCCAACCCGCCTGCCAAGCGTGGAGATTATGGCAATAACCTCCCCTTTCGTAGGCGAGGCCCTAAGTCCTGTAGTGGACTGTTGTGGGGTGTGATGATGATAGTACCTAATATTTTTACCATTACATTTCTTTTGCTCATGCATTATTTGTTAAAGGAAATTTGAGAGCTAAGTGGGTGTAAGACTGCCGAAAAGTAATGATGAACAGTATTAACATAATATTTTTTACCCTTTTTAGAATCACACTCTCGACGACTTTGTGTTTTGGAATTGCTCTGTTTGTTATGGGTAAGACAAATTCTATTTATGTTGTTATTTTTGAATAGCATTTTCCATTTCCATATTGTCAGTTCACCTCAGTCCACCCCTGGATACCGACCAATATCACATATTATAAGACAAAGTCCCTCGCCGCATCTGTCTGTCTGTCTATTTGAAATAAACTAAAAAAATTATTGAGCGTATTTTCATGCGGTTTTGTTCAATAGCGGGTGCGATTCATGAGGAATGTTAAGGTGTATAATTTTTTAAGGCTACTAAGGTTAACTTTATGATATATAACTATTCTTTTTATAAATACTACCTATATTATAGATTAAAACTCTTTTATACACTATTCTACCTATCCGGGACTCACAATCAGTGACGAACGAACAGACAATACCTGAAAGATTGGCATCTGAAAAAAATAATGTCATTAAAAAATTTCATATAACGTCACGCCTTTTCCCCGTAGGGGTTGATATCACATTGGTCCACTTGCTACGGTCCCGAGAAAATCTCTCTAGTTTCTTTCACATTCATCAACCTTTTTCGAAGCTGTTGTATTAGGATAGCCCTGACTTAACCTTTCTTTAAAATATATACGATTTGATCGTGGCATGTAGGTCTCGGTCTTCCCCTTCCAACTTTCAATTTAATCCTATTTTATAACCTAACCCACAGAAAAAGTCAGATAACCCCGATCAAGTTTACTTAAACTCAAATATTTTCTAAACTACAGGACCGATTTTAACGAAACAAAGCTAATAACTATCTTGATCAAACTGGCTTTCAAAGAGAGAAAATCGCATCCAAATGGTCCATCCGTTCGGGAGCTACGATGACACAGACAGGCACACAAAGCCTATACACACGTCAGACTTATAACACTAAATAGACGAACATAGAGCATTCGCTCGTTATTCCATTTTCCGAGCATAGATTTCTTTACTGAGCAACCCTTTGACTGCCATTTCACCCGATGGAAGGTAAGTGACGCTGTACTCGAGGATGGTACATGCCTATCTAGAAACAGTCTATTTGATTCGCTATGACCTTGAAGGTTTCAATATTCGGTTCGGGGAACACATCTCTCATTTCTTGGCCGTTCGGATAGCTGTATCTACGGCTTAAGTGTGGAAGTGATGCCTGCTGCTTGTACCCAGAAGGCGGAAAGGTGCCAAGGAAATGTTTACATTGTATAAAACAACGTCGCTTCCCGCTTTATGTATCTTTCTACGCCTTAGATCTTTTAAACTGCGCAATGGATTTTAATGCGGTTTTCAACAATAGATAGAGTAATTTAACAGCAAGGTTTATAAGCAAGAAAAAGGGGTAAAATAGATGTACGCGAACTTTGTCGCGTCGGGTTCACTAGTCAAAGATAAAAAACCATAACAGCGAATGCTCTGCCTCTACTGACACAAAATAATTGTTTGAAACTCACCGTTACTTAATCAATTCCAGGTATTTATATGGTGGTAAAAGGCTTCCGCCTGTTCGATAAGCCTGTAGCTGGGCAAGATTGGTTGACATCTGTTGTTATAGGCGTTGTGTACATGATTGTGGGGCCAATTGCTGCAGGTATGTAACTATTATCCGTGTGGTGTCCGGCAGAGTAGAATAGCACCAACTCTTACACTAATGGGTGTCGTAAAAGGCGACTAATGTTTTCGAGGCAAAATATCAAGAGTCTTCGTAGTCTGGAAAATGGGCAGCAGCATTTTCCATTGTTATATTTAAACACTGCGATCTCTTTGAATTTTCGTAGCGATAACACTTACATATCCTTGTGTGGGTTCTATAAGTAAAAACAACCGGGATGCCTCACATCCTCTTGGCAGGAAACTGCCAAGTCGAACTAACAAATGAAACAATTTACAGCCTCATTTTAGTCACAGTAGAGACAAGTGACCTTAATGTGGCTGAAAAGCGACGGCGCCCTCACAGTCAATGTGTGTTACTATTAGCTTCGTATTTATAGGTTCGCATTAGGTTTATACCAGACTCATTAGAAATGTCGAAGGCACTCGCGACTGATATAGATAAGTTCTAATATTATCTTATGTTGTTCTAGCCATGTCGCTCTTAATTTGCTTATCAATGAAGGCGCGCGAAAGACGCGCGAAAAGAATGGAACTCAAAAAGCTGCTCTGTCAGCAAAATAAAAATAATGATGATAATATGTGTTTGTGAACTGTATTCAATTTTTTATTATGGATTTACATAAACGGTTCAGTGTAACTCTATATGCATGTCTTTACTTCTTGTGCGGAGAACAAACATTGTAGGCACTTAAGGATCGCTATTACGTATTTACCAACATAGCTTAAAAAAATCAATCAATAGTATAGAGTACGCAAGATAACTTTGCTCGCGGCTGAAACTGGAACTAAATCTGATGGAAAGCCAACAAGAACAACTCCCAACAAAACCAATGACAAGAACGCCATATCTAACAGCAGACTTATTTTATAGGTACTCTATACCAACTAAAACCAGCGTCCAAACGCCGTCACATGAACGTTTCCATAAAAATTATGCCACACGTGGCATCTATGCATCTTCAGGTGTGCCCAACCGCTACGTCAGGGGTTACCCGTGGGGTAACAAATGCGGCCCGCAGAAGCCGAGCGCACCTGGCCCTGCCCTATCATACGTCGGTATGAATAAATCAAAATGTGTAGAACTCGTACAAGCGAACACCTTACATTGAACGGCGACGACGGAAAGTCGTGACATGATCGTTTACATGTTACGACCTCACTTTGTAGGGTCGAAAGTTTTGTGTGTTTTGTTCGAAAAAGGTTGAAAACAAAAGTGTTTGGGTCTGCCAAATAATACCATCGCAGACACTGCTTCTTACTTCTAACAACATAACCAACCAGCCCTTGATCGTCCAGCGAAAGCAAATTGTATTTCGTCCTGCATCGTGTGACAGGGTTATCATAATATAATGAAAGTAATTATAAGGGGCCGGGCGCGCGCCGCACATGATTCGCCTAGGCGGTTATGTGCGTGGCGCGTATCGGTGCCCGGTGTCTCGCCGGAGTGAGCCCTCGTACGCGCTGATCGGTCTGCATGCGTCGCCCCCTACCTGGATGAGCTCGCTTAGCTTCCCTTTGTTTTCCGTTAGATTTTTGACTTTTGAAAAGAGATTAATTAACCTAATCCTAATTCAATAAATACTTTTTCATTTTCATTTTCATAAATTATTGATTTACTGATTGATTTTGATTTGATTTGATTTATGGCGTGGAGGTGGCAATTACAGGCATGAGGCATTTCAACTTATTTACTTAGTCCCTACTTACTTAGTCTTCACAGTGACAACGCATCTGCGGTTCTGCATTTTTGTTACCCGCAACCTAAATGCATGAATCGTAGATGTTATGGGGGGGACTGTTACCGCTTACCATCAGGTGGGCTGTATACTCGTTTTTCACTGCGTAGTAAAAAATAGTAGTATAAAAAAGTTTGTGGACTCACGCCTACTTTCGGTAATTTATTTCAGTATTTTTTTAATTCAAATTGCAATATATCTTCGATGGGTCAAAGGCTCTAGTCCTGTAGAATACTAAAAATAAAATTATTACAATGTAGATTTATTATCTACAGAAAAAAATTCGTTACGAAAGAACGGCCTACAATGGTTTTCTTAATATTTGGCTTCTACGGTCGTCGCAAGCCTTTTACAAATTATTGGAGGGATTATCCGTAATCTCATCCAGTCGCCACGCTTAGCGTGGCTTGGGAAATTACAGCGTTAAAATACCAGACTTTTTGTTGTACTTAGAATTTTACTCACCTAGACACCAACTGGAGACCAACTGAGCATTGCAAGTTGGCCATCTGATGGAAAGTGGTGTCCGCTGCCTTGAATTTAGCACCACTTGAGAAACGTAACAGTGTAATGTTCTCTACAGAAAAATAAACTGGGTATGAAAGAACGGCCTACAACGGTTTTCTTAATATTTGGCTTCAACGGTGGCCGTAAGCCTTCAAATTATTGGAGGGATTAGCCGTAATCCCGTCCAGTCTCCACGTTTAGCGTGACTTAGAAATTACACCGTTAAAATACTAGACTACTTAATTTTGCTTACCTACGCACCAACTGGAGACCAAAGCCATATGATAGAAAGTGGTCACTACTGCCTTGAAATTGGCAACCCAAATGGCCACCAATGCAGAATCCACGTATATATTATTTTACTAAAATCCACGAGTCGTGGTTGTAAAAGTCACTTTAATAAATCGTCCGTAGAGTAACTTATTCAGGAGCTTAACCGCGAGTAGCTTTTTGTTCTCCAAATTATTTAATTACATCTCGGATGAATCTGGCGTCTGGACTATTATCCTACCTTTAGGTAAATATTTGAAAGGTGCCTTTCATTTTGTTGGTAGCTAATGCTTTCATAAAATGCGATCTTTATTCATTCATACTGCAACGTGACCTAATTCGAGTGGACTTATTTCGAACGAACGTAATATTTACAAACTTGATGTTTATCTATGTTTCAACATCTCATAATCTTTCCATTCTCGTAATATACGGTTAAATATATCGTAGTGTATAATGAAAATATAAATAATCATCTTGGCGTTGATGTTTCTGCTACCAGGGGAACCTGACCAGATTGGATCATGGTTACACACTCAGTCGCCTGAATATGCAGGTTTTATCACGATGTTTTCCCTCACCGTAAGAGCATAGGTTAGTGTTCAACTAATGTACATTACTTTGAAAAGAGTCATTGGTACATGGCCGCAGTGGGATTCGAATCCAGAACCTCTCGCTTACGAGTCGGACCTCTTACCACTAGGCAACCGACGCTCAGTATACAGCGTTTTCTATCAAAAACATTTAGTTTGAAAGTTAATTTATCAAGGATGCACTACTGTACTGTGGTGATACTTCACAAAAGGATGTTGAAGCGACGGAACTTCGGATAACTCCAAGAGTAACTAAGGCTTAAATTGTTATGGTTCACTCCATGAACCCCTCATATTGGTGAGGGGAGAGTGAGGAGCGCAAAACAAGCCTTCCCACTTTTAAGCTAAAGTAAGTGCATACGTACCGCAACTTAATTAAGTTAACCACACATTAAGCTAATGTAACGCATGACGTAATGTTTTTCAGTTTTTACTAGAGAAAACCACAGATTAGTCTGTTTTCCAAGGATACAAAAAGTATATATGATACAGTGATTTTATCATAATTAATGTTGTAAAATATTAACTTGATAAATAGTAATTTAAAAGTACATTTTCAAACAAATTTTCGTAAATAATTGTCTTCCAAAGCTTGAAATAAACAATTTTTTCTTTTTGTAACATCACTGTTAGAAGCAGCGTTTTCCATTGTGTAAATTAAACATCGCGACACTAACCCGTAGGTGTGAAGATTATGACAGAACTGTCAAGAATCAAATTGCCTTTTCGCGCGGGAACTAAACTAGACATACCTGATTTTTGTTCCTTAATTATACCTGTTTGCAGCATTCTGGATGCTACATCATCATTGACATTGTCGCTTACCATCAGGCGCGGTGAGGTCAAATGCAATAGAACTATGAGTTTTCAATCCCTACAAGTAGGGATGCCTTGTTAGGGATACGTGTACCAGGCGGCCTATTTCCATTCAAATTTACCATCGTTATACCATAGAGAAAATACTGGCAAAACCTAGTAATGAGGCCTAATTTTTGTCAAATTTTTACGCTGCTATCTAAACAATGCGGCATGCAAATGCTATACAATGCAATATTTAAAAATCTTAGAAATATATTTGCTGCTTCAATCCGCTTTAGTAAAAATACCAAATTACGTCATACCTATCTATTAGTTTGCAAGTACTTTATAAAGAAAAATATATTCTTGCGTCTTTTACTTGTATTTCCTGGTACTCGTTACTCTCTGAATTGCTACACAAGACTCTTAAGCTGTCCATAATAGAGCGAAATACAATCACGCCTTAGATTCCTTGCTGGCTTCTCGGAACCGTGATATTTGAAGTATAGATCGATCTATGAGACGCCACAGGGAGGTGATTAATGAGCACATTACACAGCCGCCTGCTACCATACTCTCACAAGTTAGGCTGCAGATTCTAAAACTCTACGTAGTGATGCCAAGTTTGCCTTCTCCATTGTTCGGATTCGAATACCCAGCTTTCGAACTTAGGTTACTTTAGTTTAGGTTTCTAGCACCTATGTGTTTTAGACACAGTTAATTTTATAAAGATTTTACTACTTCAGAAAACATCCACCGGTGTCTATAAAAAGTAATTCTTCAGAACGTTTTTAAAACAGGCTTTAAGATAAAAAATACACACCTCTGTCGAGTTTCAATATCAACTCTAGAGTTTGTTTTAGAGAGAAATCCCGCCATACATTGATAGACTTGACGCAACTTCGCCTCTCTTCATGGCACCCGCGAAACGGTGTTCACAATTTATTATAAACACGACGCAAATATTACCGTAGGGCCATAACTGGAGTCCGTATTTTGACATCCTTAATTCAACTTTAAAGTATGGTTGATGTTGGCAGCACAGCGCTCGGCACCTGAGCACGAGCTGAAATGTGACCAACATTAAGTACTTTGGCAGGTGGCATTAGTTACACCTTTGTTTGGAGACGCGCTTTAATAACTCGCTAAACGCTTCACGAAGTAAAAATATAAACTATATATCTCTCTGATATAAATTTTAAGTGCGACAATTTTTACGCAAGCTATCAATTACGACGATGTATTTTATCAGAAGTTTACGCTTGTTTATCATTATCATCATCCTATATTAGTCTACTGTTGAACATTGAAAACAGAAGAAGCTGACAATAAATCGCGTATTATTTAAATCCTATAACTGTGTACATATTCCATGACAAAGCGAGTTTATTTTAACGCGTACAAACACAAAGAATCAGAAACACAAAGGCGTAGTTGGCAACGAAATCGAGGTTTGAAAACTGAATTGAAAACGTGAGAGAATGCCATCCATCTATATGAAAATTCTCGAAAAATATGGAAAGTGCAGCTGCTCAAATCCGTTTTAAAATGCAAAGCTCCAGGATCGAAGCTCGCCCCAATCCTATCATTTATCGTTCTCTCTTGTCGTGGATCATCTCCAATTCAAGTATATATTATCTTTAACAGAAACACCTTAATATACTAGCAAAAGGATTCTTATTAGATACTAAAATACGGGTACAAAGTGAACTTGGTCTCAAGTAAGATAAATATTAAGACAATCTAATTGATTGAGATATGACATTTTAAAATGAAATTTGAAAGATACTTCATTTGTCTAAAATGTAATGTAAGCGTTTCTCTAGTAACTTGACGTTAACCTTTACCCAGGAAACTGTTAGGTTTTGCCTTCCTCTTTTCAAGTCCTTAGGCATACATTTTCAAAAAATCCACTTTATGAATCATACACCGACTAAAAGAAAGAAAGAAACATTTTTCAGTACCAAACATTATAAAATTCAAGGAACTTTATGCCGCGTACGACCATTCTACGGAATAATGTTACTGATTCGCTATTTCCGAGTCAAGAAACGAGCCCTTACCTGTCTTTTTATTTTATATATTTTTTTATTGTACCAGCTGGGTATTTGACCGCCATCTCACCTGATGATAAGTGATGACCGGCTTAAAGACCCGCAACGCATTCGCAAACCTTATGCTCCTTAGCCACTTTCTATTGTAATAAAATATACATTCATTACAAATTAATCTCTTTACGAGATCCTTCCAGTCCAGCTTATAGTTTAAAAACTGGAAAATTACCTTTAATTAATTTTGTACAAAACTTTATTTAAATTTAACGGTAGTTACATGATTGGAATTCATGAATATTGTAATTAACGGGACTCAATATGTTTCGATTAACATTATAATTGCGCTTAATGATTGCTGGACGTGACGGACATACTCGTTTGCGACTGTTGCGTATGTTGTTGGTTCGCAGCTTGCGGTTTAACGGCAAATAGAAATATACCGAGCGTTCCCAGCAGTCGGTAAGTCTATTGAGAATTTTCTTCCCAATAGACTTACCAACTCATACTATTATCATCAATATCTCAGGTCAGTTTCTTATTTAGTCAGATTCGGACTAGTTCAGATTCTGTGAAGTTGATATTTCTAACTCTTTGTATGAAACATGCAGTATGAAAAGAAAAATAATTGGTAAAGAAATAGATGGCATAGACCTAAGGCCTCAGCGGCGATCCAATTTATATGGGTCCAATTCAAAACGAGAGGTCGCTTTTCCGTAGCTCGACGTGGCGCCACGTGAGGTTACACATGGGGACGGTACGGAAAGCTACGTGGCGCTAGGCCAAGTAACGCCCGTGATACACTATGGACCCTAATTGCAGCCGTACGACCATGGTCGTGCGACGGGCAACTTTGAGGTCTCCTATTGGACGGGCAGGTCCGTGGTATGGCCATGGTTGCACGACCGTTGCCAATTAGGACAGCGCCTGAGCCTCTTCAACAGTAGTGGGACTTTTGTCTTTATCTCTTTACTTGACAGCGGGTTAAACATCACTGAGGTCAATATTTAAAGTCTACAAAGTTCTTAGTGGGTGGGTCTTTAAGACTAGTCATAATTCGAATATTATTATTAGTCGTAGACAGCATCTACACTTAACATCTGATGTGATGGGAGTCAAAAACCTGATCACGGCGAAGTTTCAAGCTTAAACTTCTAATGATTTTGACTCTCCAGTTTGTTCGCCTTCCGCCGCCTCCGGGAGTCCGCCTTGACCATGGTTTAGGATTTTGCAGATCAGGTAACTACAGTGAAGCGACTGCCATCTGTCCTCCGTGACCCTTTTAACATATCTGACTAGATTGGGTCATGATAACATTCAGTCGCCTGAATGTGAAAGTTTCATCACGTTGTTTTCCCTCACCGTGAGAGCATCGGTTAGGATTCAACTAATGTACATAACTCTCTTATTCGAACCTGGGACCTCTCGCTTACGAGTCGGAACTCTTCACCACTAGGCACAAATGCTCTGTAAGATTTGCGGACCATAGAGGTCGCTACGAGAATATAATAACTCTGTATTCAATAACTAAATAGCAAAACATGTTATACTTGACTCATTCAATTTATAAAACGGTAGTGCGCAATCTTAATATTTCTTCTTGGTCGGTTTGCCATTACGCCCACGCTATTTACGTCTATAAATTGAAGTGGCCGCGCTCTCCTTTTTACTTTATTAAACTACACAGCCCTATCAGCCATAGACCTAAATCAGAGGTGAATTTACGTGGAAATGGAGGCAGCATAGCTCACGGGTGCGGCCGAGAGAGTAATGGCTTGCAATCTAATTGAATTATGTTACGTGGACACAGCGAACTGTCTCAATTTGGCCTAATTTATAACGCCACCGCATCGCGATGCCGGCCATCACTCACGGGCAGGTCGGAGTGGTCTCCTCAGCGCCTGTCCAAGTATTTGATGGGCTGTCTAAAGCCTGCGGCCTGCATTCTCGCAGGCCAGATCATGCCAGGGAAGGCTGTCATGTCGTGGTGACCGTCGCATCTGTGGAGGCCTGCGATGGCCTGTCGTCGCCCGTCCGATCCGTCATGAGTCGGTAAGTCCAAAGGCGCGATGCGACGCAAGGTCGCCTATCACAGACTGCACCAAAACGTCCGTGTCGGATCGATTCATATTCATTTCATCTGCGTCGGTCGTACGTGCATCGTTCGAGCATATAATAGAGTAGACGAACGAAATAACAGCACGGGGTCGCAACAGGCCTCCACAGACCTCGACAGGCGTGGCAAGGTCTGGCGCATCCTGTAATTAACGCGTTGTAGAAACCCAGCTTAACGAATTATGTAGACGATCCTGTCACGTATAGTTTCGGTAAGGTATGGTCATCATCATTGTCATAGCTAGACTGCTTTTTACTCATATTATTACAGTGTTTTGGCATTTTACGTGTGGCAACTATCCTCTCATCCCAAAACCCTATTATGAAAAAGCCGATTTATATCAGCTTATAGAGGAATTGCGTGGCCAGGAATAGGTTGAACATATATTTACCTGTTATTAAATTATGTTGTACTTAATATAACTAAAAGTAAGTATCAAACTGCGGCGGTCATATTTTGTCTTTACTGCAGTATAATTTCGCTGATAGTCGCAGCATATTAGTTCCTTTTACGTACTCTAAGGTACAGCTAGGCTTAATTAAAACTTGTTGAATGAAGTGTGTAAGGTAGAAGTGTAGAAACACGCTCCACGCTCGCTTTTGTCACGTCTGGGTCGAAGCGCTTCGGTGTGGTATGGTAGACTTGGCTTCTGCATACGCATGTACTTCAATACAGTAAATTGCTATCTCCCTCCGAGTTATCGAACCATAAAATAGTCAAAGAATAGGTTTATATATGGAATGAGGTTTGGCTGACTTATTTTAAAGCTAGTAAAAGTAGCTACACTCCTCTAGGTAGGGGGAGACCCATGTAGACCGAATAGCACGCACGAAATGGTTGCGCCAGCTAGACACCGAATCCTCGTAAGTACGCACCATGTACTGCTGCAGAAATGACGGACCTCCCCGATCAGCATTACTAAGTCCCATAAGATTTATAAATCGCACAGTTATCGCAGCAAAGTTAGGACGACTTGTTATAGTGTTAAAAAATTATAAATGTATGTTCCCGGTTTCCTACCGCGTACCTTTATTGACGAGTAGCCCGATATTTCGACACAGTTGCATGCATCATGGTCACGGGACGACTGGAGAGCTGCGAGCGCCAGGCGGTGTTGGTTAGCGATAAAATGTGTGATAATAACCACGATAGTTTAAAACATTATGTTACATTGTTAATAAATTATTTTATATTGTATACCCACAACCAAGACATAAATGAAAATATGAATACAAAGAAAATGATGTCTCAAAAATATTGTTCAAATAACAATTTCAATTGTGGTACAAAAGCCTGAGAATTTCTCCGGCACAGACTTTATCGGCACATCGCATCATTTCCTTGCATCTGATAAGCCTTTGCTGCTATTCAGTGGATTTTTATTGAGAAACAACGGAAATGAAATGTTGTAGCCAACGGCTCGGGTGTTGGCGTTTCATATTAAAATGTGGCCGTTGTAAATAACCAACAAGTTAATGGAAAACATAAATGGAAAGTTAATTATGTAACCTTTATGACTCTGAATGTCGGTAATTCATATATTTTCAATTAAATTCTGTTCAAATTAATAATAATCATCTTGGCGTTCATGTCCTGGTTGTGCTCTCGCGCACGAGGGCCCGTGATCCGCCTTGACCATGATCCAGGATTTGGTAGATCAGATAATAACAGTGGAAAGTGGGTCATCTGACCCTGCTACCAGGAGAACCTGACCAAATTGGATCATGGTTACACATTCAGTTGCCTAATTGTGCAGGTTTCATCACGATGTTTTCCCTCACCGTAAGAGCATCGGTTAGCATTCAACGAATGTACATAACTCAGAAAAGAGTCAGAAAAGAGTGAAAATGGCCGCAGTGGGATTCGAACCAATTACTTCTCGCTTACGACTCTGATACTTGAACCACTCGGCCACCCACGCTCCTTAAATTAATAATCATTATTTTTTCAAAATTTCACAATGAAACCAAATTATATTGATAGACATTGTTCCGACCATCAATATTTTGAATTATAGACGGGACTCGAGGCAACAATGTATCCGGATTAGACAAGAATCGTTAAAATCTAATAAGAAGTAGGCTTTTATCCCCGTCCGTCCGTTACAACCGCTCATTAATTTTTCAATGCTGTAAAGAATTTCGTGAATTCGTTCACTAAGGTCAGTGAGTAGAGAGTTTGTTCGCCCTTCCTCACAATGGGATGGTTTTAACAACGAGTAAATAGAGCCTGAAAGGCTTGTCGAAATATGCTTCGTAATTCTTATTTATGGGCGTTGTCGTTAAACAACGTTCTGCAACGTGTACAAAACATCTTCTATTGTAATGTTGTGAAGAGAAAATGTTAGGGTTGTTTGTTGGGAGTAATCTGCAAAACTACTGAACTGATTTCAAAAATTCTTTCACTAATAGGAAGCTACTCGTATATCTCGAGTATCATAGGGTAGATTATGTCTCGGAGAAGTAACTGGATTCCGCAGGATAGTCGAACATTATCAGAGCTTCAGATTGGACACGGGTGAAAACCGTGGGGACCTATAGCACAAAGTAATATCAGCCCCTACCCAGCCATAGCACAATAGCCACATTCAATATTTTAGGATTTACATAATTGTAAGGTATGACCTGCCTGATAGCACACTTGTTTCTGAAAATAAGGAAAGTACGTTTCAATGTAAAAAGACAAAACCCTACAACGCAAGTACTGAATGAGACGTAAAATGTTACTGACATGCCGCCAATATGAACGCCTTACTGTAGAAATACAACTGATACTCCATCGCGGTCAATAATACCATAGTTACGCTTAATTAGTTTGTCATTTTCTGTTAAAACACGCTTTACGAGAAGCATTCTTTAATTATCTATCGTCGTTTAAAAATAACCTTAGTAACTGGTAGCATGAACCCTCTATATTTATACCGTCCTCGTTAGAAGGATGCTATAATTATCGTACGAAGAAAAAATTATTTTCAGAAAATTATAAAACAATTTGTTCATTATAACTTCGATTTCTCCTGTCGAGTCCCCGAAATACCTCATCCAAGTTTGAAGATTGATTTAAGTTCAAACGGGTAAGTATGTTGGAAAATTAATTACCTACTCGATATTCTATGCTCGCGTATTTTGAAACTTGTATCCCAGTTTGTACTTATAAACTGGTAAAGCGGCGAGGCTCAGCAACAGTTTTATTTATTGTTCGTTGCTGAGAATGCTAGCAAGCTATCTACATCCATATCGTGTGTGCTATTTTATTTCTTCCACGTCACTATATATAGCAAAGTACAGAGTTTACGATAGTATAAAGCAAGGTACTTTCACGCAGCATTATTACACAGAAAACGTAACTTAAATAACTTCTCTGATCAACGAAATTTTACCCATATACACATCCTTACACTCACAAACAACGCATATTTTGATAATAAACAATTTTTCATTATGCTCGTAAGTTTGCAAGTAGCGCCACTACTACATAAGTTGGCTACTTTATGTATCGCTTTTATGAAGGGTTCTTGGGTTTAGGAGCTCTTCAAACTTGGCTGATGAGGCGCTTAGCCGCATTTGAAGGCGTGAGAATAACGGTCACCACTGGTCTTCGGGGAGCTCTCAACGTCCATCCCCTGCGATTAATAGGAGCATTCGTTTGGTGCCCAGAGAACAATCTCCAGTCTTTAGCTCCGGCCATAACTGTAACTTATAAGCTGACGGTGTATCCTTGAGTCTTAATTATTTGGAAAGCGCGGGGGAGTATACAATCAACATTGATATTACAAATAGGTAAAGATTATTTACTAATTAAGTAAGCACTACCTTTCTTCATATGTTTAATATATGTATGTAGGTATATTGGTATGTATTTATTTAGGTATAGGCTAATATTAAAACTAAGCACCATCTTTTGCTATTAGGCACGTCTTAACTGCATTAAATTATTACGATTTCTCTGTAGGCCTTCTGGAAGAAATTTATTTATAGAAATAAGTTGGCTTGTTGTGTCTGATATCTTATGTCATATAGTTTTGTAACAATATTGTGTACAATAGTTAAATACATAAATAAATAAGTGTAATAGGTAATACTGTAATGAGATTATTAGCAAAACATCGCCAATGTTCTCAAAGTTGTACGAATTATTTTGAATATTCCATGCGAATAAGCTCACCCCTAATCCCTTTTTATGGGGTACTTGCTTTTTACGTCCAACTGGATTGCTGTTAGAGATCACGACGCCGATTTAGGTCCAAATAGCAAGTAAGTTAATGTAAATATAAATTTCTCAACGTCTAACGTAGGTTGATAACCTGCTTAAGTCTGGAGTCCTATTTTTATTTCGCTCGCCTCGAGTCGAACGACTTTCAATATTTATTTTCGGCAATAAAAACTCAACATTTTTCTTTTTACATTGGCAACATCGAAATCGAAAGGTTAA
Source organism: Blastobasis lacticolella (assembly GCA_905147135.1). NCBI lineage: Eukaryota > Metazoa > Arthropoda > Insecta > Lepidoptera > Blastobasidae > Blastobasis > Blastobasis lacticolella. The sequence goes on from LR990048.1 coordinate 11,473,938, forward strand.
AAAATAGGAATAACCGGCGTCATGCATCAAAATGTTGAATCTTTCATGCCCAAAGTCAAAATTGAAAACCGTTCGACTCTAGGCGAGCGTTTCATAAATAAAAACCCTGATGTTTACGAAAATCTCAATCAAGTGTCAAATTAAAAACGCATGTTAATTAAATCTTGTTTATGCTCTCGCGCACGAGGGCTCGGGGTCCGCCTTGACCATAATCCAGGATTTGACAGATCAGGTTATTACAGTGGAGGGCCTGCCATCTGACCTCCGTGACTCTGCTACCAGAGGAAACTGACCAAATTGGATCATGATTACACATTCAGTCGCCCGAATGTGCAGCTTTCATCACGATGTTTTCCCTCACCGTAAGAGCATCGGTTAGTATTCAACTAATGTACATAACTCAGAAAAGAGTCATTGGTGTATAGAGTCATACGGCCGCAGTGGGTACCTCTCGCTGACGATTCGGGTATCTTAACCAATGGACCACCGACGCTCCCCAAAGACTCTTGTTAGTGTTTATCTATTATCGGTGAGGTGTAGGACTCCATTTGTGATTCTGTTGTGTGATGCACCGCCGAAATTAGACGGCGGTGTCGGCTCACCGCAAACTAAATTGCGGAATCGTGTGTACAAGATATGTGGTGAGCTGCATGTTCGGTGCGGCGGGCGTTTCGCAGGCGGGCAGATTACTCTGCACATATTGTCTTCGTTACACGAGAATATGTGAATATTAATGCGAACTAAAATTGTTTTCAAAAATATGCTTGTTTTGATTAACAGAGTACCTAATCTTTTATTTTAAGACTATTTATTTATTAACTGATTTAAAAAATTGAGGAGTTTCTCAATTCGTCAGAATCTTTTTTTTCATTTGTAAATTAAATAAATTAATATGCTATGACAAATTCACACAGCGCCATCTAGCCCCAAAGTAAGTCCAGCTTGTGTTATGGGTGGTAGATAGCTGATATACTACATATATATTCATTTAAATATATGCCTGTTATACATAGTACCTATAACAGAAATTAAAATTGTTCTCGGCCGTGAATCGAACCCGGGACCTCTGCGTGGCAGACCGGCATGTAAAATAACTGAAGCATTCAGGGATTATACTGTTTACGAATTCCATTACAATTAAATTATGTAAAGTCATAGTAGTCTCAATATAATTATTACCTAAGTACGTCTCTGTCCACAGACATTTGGATCATATTGTAATTAATTTGCCGCGTGATTTGTGGTCAGCAATGTCGCTAACAATTAATAGATACGTAAACCACTTTACGTATTCACACAGAAATATAAACGGTCAATATTATTTACCGTTAATAATTATGGTTTTTACCGTTAACATTAGTATAGTAGAGTTTACGGGTTCCAGGACTTTATCAAGCCTAAGCAATCTAGCACGATGACCATTGCCTTATTGAATCCTTCCGCCAAGAAAATAATATAAGAAAATAAATCAGCGTCAGCCTATACAGCCTAATAGTTCACTGCTGGACATAGGCCTCCCTCAATGAGCGCCAATGCTCCCTGTCCTCGTCTTGCTGCATCCAGCATCCACCCGCAGCCTTTCGCAAATCGTCACTCCATCTGGCCGGATGGCGTCTCACAGTACGCTTGCCGAGTCGCGGTTTCCACTCAAGAACTTGTTTACCCCAGCGATTGTCAGTTCTTCGGCAGATATTCCCAGCCCACTGCCACTTCAGCGTACTAATTCTGTGTCCTATATCAGTAACTTTGGTTCTCTATCGGATTACTTCGTTGCAAATTTTGTCCTTCAGGGAGATTCCTAACATAGCACGTTCCATAGCAAGCTTAGCGACATGAACGGAAAATAATAATTGTGGTTAAATTCCCATTTGAAGGATAAGGTAGGAACTACCTACCTAGGTAATGCAATGAAAATCTTGCGGCATAACAGTGTAAACGCCACTGTTCTGAACTTTATTACATAAAACATGGGAAGGATGGTGGGGCCTTACCGCCGTCTCAGGGACCCAAACCTATCTTACCTCCTCGTGGTTTACCCATTAGCGTATCTAGGGCTATTTTTCAGGGGGGCCTGCCCCCTGAGGGTTGTAATTAATTGAAATTATGTGTTTATGAAGTTTTGTACATCTTGGAGTGGGCTGATTTACATGGACGAGGTTCTGGCGAAACGTGTTTTCAGTCGGCGGCCAAAACAGCGGCGGGTTGTGCTCTTGCGCACGAGACCCCAGGGTCCGCATTGACCATGGTCCAGAATTTGGCAGATTAGGTGATTACATTGGAGCAACTCCCACCTGACCTCCGTGACCCTGCTATCAGGGGAACCTGACCAGATTGGATTATGGTTACATATGCAGTCGTCTGAAAGTGCAGGCCTCATGACGATGTTTTCCATCACTAAGTAAGAGTATCGATTAGTGTTCAACTAATGTACATAACTCAGAAAAGAGTTATTGATACATAGTCGCAGTCAAATTCGAACCCGACACCTCTTGCTTGCGAGTCGGATACCTTTACTACTAGGCCACCGACGCTCCCTAAACACCACAATATACGAACGAAAAGGTCCAGTGGGAATGGTTTCAGAGATAAGACTGGATCAAGTGGAGGAGGGAGTAATGGATAATAAGGTGGAGCCTAGCTGTAGCCGCGATTACCCGCTAAGATGATAATGATGATTTTGTTAGAAGAAAACTCTGTTCCCTAGAAACTTAAACGCTTTTTACCGAGGCTGTTTGTTAGGCTTATAATAGTATAGTCAATACCAGGGGTAACACTCCCGAATTGCAGACCCTGTAATACCTCCCCATAGAGCCCATTGCACAAATTACACGTATAGAGGACTGTCATAGAGCGCTGTCATAAACAGCAATACTTAGGGCGAAGCACAGATTGCAAAATTATAACTAACGTAGCACTATAGGTTTTAAGACTTTCGTGGTTATTCACTACACTTTCACTACACATATTATCGGGTTTGTTACCACGGTTAGTATTGTTTTTACTTCACACAGCGGCACCAGTCAACTCGTGACCATGACGCATGCAACTGCGTCGAAATATCGAGGTAAAAACAATACTAACCGTGGTAACAAACCCGATAATATGTGTAGTGAAAGTGTAACGTAGCACTGCTACGACTACGTAGCCTGTTCTACGAAGCTACGAGTCCGTTTGGAACTTACAGAACTTTTTTTTTTATGTTATGCGGCAGACAAACAGGCATGCGGGCCACCTGATGGAAAGTGGACCGCCGCCTATGGACATCAGCAACACCAGGGGAGTCACCAATGCGTTGCCCGCCTCTGAAGAGACCTCTAATATACCTCTTGAACGATCCCATGTCATAGTCCAAAGGAAACACTCATTCCACATCCGAATCGTACGAGCAAGAAACGTTCTTTCGAACCTTCGCGTAGTGACCAACAGAGGGTCTACGTAGTGGGGATGAGCACCCAGCCCACGGCGGGTGGTGCGATGGCGGAATTGTGCTGATCAAAAAGTTCCTCGGAACACTCCCCATATTGTACAGCCGATAGAACACACACAGGGAAACCGCTATTTCCCTGTTCATTTTACATTAAATATTCCGATCCTATGGGTATTAAGTATGGAATGAAACATCATCCTGATAGAAATTTACAAAATCCCTATCGTATCTATTGCCTTTCTAAGAAACCTCTATGCCACATTTTAAATTTGCAAGCGCTACGCCTTACATAAACTACAACAACTAAAACACTTTACTTAAAGTGGTGGAAGAAGTTGGTTATGATGGAAATATATGTATAAAGTAGTTGCCAGCCGTCAAAATATGAGCCACCGTATAAAGTCAGACGCTGAATAAAATTTTATTAATGAGCCATGATGGCTGAGTGGCGAGAACGCCAACCTTGCAGGCGAGGGTCTAGGTTCTGACCCTTTGTTGCAATTTTTTTCTTATAATATTTCATATTAATATATCGTTTAATCACTACGGCAGTCGGTCCCGGTTTCTATAATTCATAACAGTTGTCATAAGCCACGTCGGTGGCCCCTTCGACGGCTCGAAACCCACACCAGAGGTAAAAGGAAAATAAAATGGTTTCCAGTTTGATTATTTATTTAAACTTTTGCACTCTAATGAAAATAGAATGACAGATTAGCTTCTAGACATGTAGCTGTTGTAATTACCGGAGGACAGGAGCAGAGGTCTAGATAAATCCGTATGCGGTTACGGCTCAAAATGTGACTGACGTCGACAACCGAGCACGAAATTCGTACAAAATTAGCACATACCTAATTCTAAAGTTTACATATTCCATTATATGCTACATATATGCGATATACTGTATCACTGTCAAGCTAAATTATAGAAAATATTCGTAGTAAATAGCTGTAACTTCTCAGTCACCCTAATACCTATCTATCTGTATAAATACACACATACGAGTATCTACCTATAAAGAGTAGACATAACATAATAAATATCATTTCACATATTGTGATTTGGCCGTAAGCGAGTGATCGTCTAGTTATTGATTAAATTTTCAGACCCATTACGTTGTGTAAACATTTTGAAAAACGTCACAAGGAATATGTAAGCTTAAAGCAATACTCTGTAATTCAACCGCACGAATATTTGGAAGATATTCGCAAATGAATAAAATTTAGTTCACATAAATAAAAGTAAAATCAAATATAAAAATCCTCAAAAATGAAACGAATGAAATATAAATCCGCGTAAATAAGATGATTTAAATGTAATTCACGAAAATTGAAATAGTCAAACAATTAATAAAATCCGTACAAGAAATCAAACAAAGTATAAAGTAAACATGCGACTTAGCTTTGACAGCATTCGAAACGGCAAAGGATTCTTTCTTCTGTGGCCACTCTAACCCTATGATTGCGAACCCTAACGTTATCCTCATCTAAATAATATAGAATAGAGGCCTTTAGGTCTCGTAAAACCTACCTAATCGATAAGGAAACTGAGACTCCCATCACACCTCATATCACAGCCAACCAGCAAAGTCTTTGACATCAAACGATCCAGTGACCTTTTGTCTACTTCGCTCAAACCATCACATATTCCGATCATCTCGTCAGGCATTATTATGGTCCTACCTATCGACTCACCAGTCAAAGGAGAGACTATTATTAAAATTTTATTTAATTCGCGTGTGTAAGTTGTGTGCCTAGTGTGAGGGACGATAACGACTCGGACCAGGTTTCCATCCAAACTCTCGAGTTTGGATGGAAACCTCATAAATCTCGATTTATGTCCGTAAGAAAATGTCATTAAAACTTTAAAAGTACAAAGGGTATTAAACGGAACATGGGTCAAAATTGTGCCAGAATTCGGCGGCAAACCTAAAAAAAACAAAATTTGTGTTTTAATCACCTTTCACACTTACATTGAAATCTCTAAGAGCCCTAATAAATACTCTTAACTACCATAAAAGTAATGAGAATGTATCTTACGCTTTCAAAACTTAGAAACAAAGACAAATGTAAAACAAACCAAATCACTGACACTACGGAGATAAAGAAATAGATAGAGAACGAAAGAAACGATACAAAGCTGAAACATAACGCAAAATAATAAAGCCCAAATTAATTAAACAAACTACACGCGAGTTGTAATGAATCTTTCGAGAGAATTTGGAAAAGCCTGGGGTTTGTTAGTTATAGAAATGAATACGATGATGTTCACGCGACGCGACCCAGGGGCTGACTGTCCCGTTTCTACTACCCTGGCCACCTTGCTTGGCATTCTTATCTTCAAAATTCCCACAGTTCAATATTTCAAACAAACAAAAAATTAAACATTTCTAATTTTATGAGGTCTAAGCAGTATAACGTTCGCACATCCATAAATTTTACAAAATATTCCTTATAATCCGAAAATAGTTAAATGTTACAACAGCTAGTGATGTATTACATACGGCGTTTTATTTATTTACCGAGTCGATTAAATTTAAACAACGCAAACAAAAATACGTAAACAAATGGATTCGATGTGGAATTCCTTTAGACCAAAAGTAATAATGTAGGGAGTTTATAAGTAAACAATATAAAGACATTTTAGGTACTATAAACTCGATGTAATGTTTCATCAGACTGAGAATAGAGATATTTAATTTCTATGAAGCAAATCAATTTGAGTCATCAAACAAGTAGATTAAAATTAAATTCTAGACTCATTTAATATGTAGGTGTACTTTTATTCAATTATTTATTTCGATATTTCGTTGAAACGCATTTGTATCTTCACATCATTATCACTTGTGAGTATTTTTTCTTGGGTCCCATAACTTGACGCCAAACATTTAAGATATTCATGATATTTTGCCTGTCGTCCAACCAGTCAATAGCGTAAATTTGTTACGGGCTTTTGACGTAAAATATTTCTCTAATCGTCAAATAAATTGTTTAAGTTTATTACAAAACCAAGTTTTGCTTAAGTATTTGAGAGCATTTGTTAAAAGAAATCATGATAAGCAAACTATATTTTAACCACACGCTGCTCTGTGTATGATATGCGTATTCATTTCCAAGTCCATCAACTACAACCATATGATATATAAGTAAATTGTACGGTGACGAGCTCATGGTACATAGTGATCGTTACATAGCCTAGACAGATAAACACTTTAGATACAGAGAGATAGCCTACCAACAAATCGACTTTGCTAATGTAACTTTGATGTAATGTATTAGTGTAAGTGATGTTCGGCGAAATCTAACGTGGTTAATTATTATGAGCAAAGTACTATTAAGTGGTTTTATTGATGTACCTATATATTATGTATGATTGTATATAATATGTAGGTATTGATTTTGAAGGATACGGAGATGCATCATAATACATTCGAATATAAGGCCATCTGGGTAATCTGCCCATGGCTAGGCTATGCCTGTAGTTGTAAACACTTTTACCGTGAATGGGTACACTACACACAAACGCTTAAGAATTTGTAATATTAGCCTACGGCAGATGACTGGTTTTATGGTTGATTTTTTTTTGGAACGCTGCCAACTATAAGTACTTAAATTTGATCCTTCGAGTTAGGGAGATTTTTCTTTTATATTGTTTGCAAAGTTTACACTCATTTAGCCGCGCGTAACATCTGTCAGTTATCTGGGGCCCTATTTTTTAATCGGTCGCATCCACGCGAGCGCTCATGTGCGCTACCTGTCTCTTTCGCACTCGTGGCAAGTTGCTAGATATAGAATAGACAGCCGTTAGAAAGCAAGCGCTTGCATGGCTATCAAATAGCCTGCGTAATGCGAATCCTGTGATTCGGTGTGACGCTATAGAACGGGCTGAAGGAGGATTTGGCGCCGCAGTACGGAGAAGTACCTCAACCTTATAGAATACCGCAGCCATAGGCGTAGGCGTTTCACACCACTTGCGCCGCGTGATCAATCCAGATTTTTACAGCCAAAATACCAAAATTTCCGAGCTCGCTATACTTGTTAATTCATTAGTTTTCTTCAATATGTTTGCTACAGCTCTATTTAAACAAAAATTGAAAAATTTCGAGCTCGCTGCGCTCGCTCAACCAATTGCACCGCGTACTTAATTCGTATTTAAAGAGCCAATATGTAGGTATACCAAAAAGTCCGAGCCGAGCTCGCTGCGCACACTCAGTCATTGGTTTTTGTTATACTTAGGTATCATGTTCATCCCAAGTCAATTGAGCCAAAATCTAAAAAAATACAAGCTTTTGAGCGATTTATTACGATTACGTCATATTTTAAGGGGGAGGGGGGAGGGAGGTAAGGATCGATATTTTTATGTTTTGATCTTGAAAAGTCCGAAACCAAAACCTGGCTACGCCCGTGACCGCAGTCAAATAATACCCTTTGTAAATAATGTTGGTTTTCTGCCGTTGAGCAAGATCTCGTGCTCTGTGGCCTTTGGCAGTGGAGGGGAATGTCTCGTGCTCTATGGGCTTTGGCAGTGGAGGGGAAGGTCTCGTGCTCTATGGGCCTTGGCAGTGGAGGGGAATGTCTCGTGCTCTATGGGCTTTGGAAGTGGAGAAGGTCTCGTGCTTTATGAGCTTTGGCAGTAGACGGCTCCAACTATTTTTTGCCAGAGCAGTTGTTGTTACTATAACTACTTTCCATCAGGCGGGGCGTCCGCTTGTTTGCCAGATTCAGAATTACACTCGCTAACAGTGTTATAAATAAAACTGCCTGAATCCTTTTTGGATTACAATAAATAACCATGTTTTGTTGTCACAATCAGACCATTGCACTACACGAAAATGCTTTTATATCAATGAAACTATTCCGAAAATACCTTCTCATGTCTGTATCTGACAGACAAGAATACACCTTTGCTGATATACATATTATCGGCACGGCCGCAGTGGTTCTGTCACTGTTGATTGACCGCAGATTGAATAATCGCACGTCATTTGCAAAACACAGGCAAATGCTGCTGAGATCGTTAATTTTGATGTATTTCATTGTCGCGTATTGTAGATCAACAAAAATCTAGATTTCTGCGTAGATCGCATGTAACTAAAACCCTGTCAGCGCCATGAGGGTATAATATTGTTAGGTATCCGTACTAGATTATGTAGTAATCCTTTACAAGATATAAGTAAAAAAGTTACCGATTTACTTTCATTTTTTAAAGCAGGTAACAATCGACGGTGCTTTTTATTTCACTTTGTTTGACGGTGTTGACTATACTAATAAAAATATAATGGATTTTGTGAAAATGGAAACAGTTTCCATAGAAAATGTAAGTAAGTACATTAATAGATTTTACAAAAATATTATTTGGTTATGTGAAATTAAACCCTTTTCAGATCGGTCGGGTTTTTTACACCCCGTAGTGATTATTATTTTCAAAACGAATAAATATTACGATTTCCTACAACTACACAAATCTTTCACTACGGAAATCTTAATAGCTCATTTAAACCACCGGTAGTTTTACGATGCTAAGATACACAAGTATACTCTCTGTGTAACTGTAGTATTCCTTTCAAGTTATACTCGAAAAGCAAACTCGGCTATCATGTATAGATATTCCAAATATGGTTATAAAATTCAAGTTTTTAAAAAGCTTGCCTCATGTGTTCTTGATAATGATGTAAATTAGGTAATTAAAGCTTGTCAAATTGGTTTTAAAGTATCAATAATTTAAAATGTTATCATAAGTTAGCATACTGAACACTGATAAGTTACAGAGCGTTTAGAACTAGATTATACTCATATTATCGACTGTAGCACAATTATTAGTCGTATGTGTTCTATGTTTTCAATTGTACAGCCTCCACTACGATTGATTACATTGATTGAAGTAAAGAAATATAGAAACGCGCCCAGTCCCAGTGCCCCACAAATACCTAACCCTAACCTAAAACTGATCTACTAGCCGCTACATATAACACTCGAATGAAAGTCGCCGACCGCACAATACAGCGCAATCACTCCACAAAGGAAAGCAAATTATTTGCGAACGATTGTGTTTGAGTGACAAATCGGAATCAGCCCCAAAGATACGCCCACGGGTTCGGGCTAGTCACGTTCGATGTACAATAACCAATCAGGTCACGATTCTATAATACCCACTTTGTTAGCCTTTTCAGTACTACATAATACAAGGGTTTTTATAAGGAATCTCTCGTATTTAAAATTTTATTTTAGGGTTTAAAATAACTTAAATAATTCGAATAAAAGTATAGGTATATTTTTATGCTACGCAATTTTTATGCGAGCGCGGCGGACCCTGGGGCCTCGCGCGACGCGCGGAGGCGCAACTGGAACATAAAGCCAATATTGACGACAAACGAGCAGGCAGCCCACCTGATGGTAAGCGATAACTGTCGCCCAAAACATCTACGATTCATGCATTTAGGTAGCAGGCAACGAAACTGCAGCGCCACTGTGGGGACTAAGATGCCTGTAATTGCGCAAGCTACCTTATCCTTCAAACCGGAACACATCAATGCAAGCATTCTTGCTTGGCGGCAGAAATAGATGAGGCGGTGGTACTCATCCAGGCGCACTCCTCTGGCTTGACCGAGTTCTACCACCGGATAAAAGGTTTGTTAGTCAACTAAATAACTACCACAGGAGCCTTTTCAAATGCAATTCAATATTTTCCTGCGCAAATATACCAAAATAGAATTCAACTTTTAGCACTACGGTACGAAGAAGGTATCTTATAGTATCGCAATAATCGTAAAGCAAGTCGGGATAGCATCGTAGCGTTTACTAGGCAGTTTTCTTAGCCAATATAAATGTTATTCCACCGCTTAAACTCTTCATGCACATACGAATAATATACCGAAGTAAAGGTAAAGACGTAAATATAAGAAATACCTTAATTCCAAAAGTGATAACATAGCCAAACCGACAGATTTACTTAAATTTAGATTTTAGGTTTTTTATGTTTGATTTTAGATGACGGTGGCCGCTTTCCGTCAGGTGGACCGTCCGTCCGTGTGCCTCCCTAGGCAATAAAAAAAAGATTTCGGAAACCCCCGACAAAGTACGAACATAACGTCACGCAAACCTCTTTATAAAGGCAGTCTGAAGAAAAATTTGTATGGAGGAAAACATTTACATCAAATAATAATTTCAGTTGAAGATTATTTTCTCTTGAATTTCGCTTTTTTTAGAATAAATAAATAAATAAATAAATAATCGTGGACAAATTCACGCAGCGCCATCTAGCCCCAAACTAAGCAAAGCTTGTACTATGGGTGCTAGATAACTGATATACTACATATATACTTTTTTAAATACATACTGTAATGTTTCTATTTTTAGTGGGTGAAGTAGCGCTTAACCTAGAGGCTCGGAATGAAATATGGTGTTTGAATTTGAAATAACTGATTTATTAGCTGGTCTTATTTTACACAGAAATGTCCCTAGGTTTACGCGTAAGGATAAGAATACAAGGGTTATGTAGAGAGTTGATCGATAACGCACATGAGTCTATGAGATCTTATATTTAAATTCACTCAGCTGCGTGTCAAGGAGTCTTGACCAAAGTCGAGCAGGAGCATCCCCTGGAGCAGCTGGCCAGAACTGCTCCAAGCAGACGGCCGCTCAACCCCACTTATGGGCTGGTACCAAGCACCTCCTGAAATGATCACACCGTTGCAATCATTCAGGGGGGGGGAAATAATAAAAAGGAAGCGAGCAATCTATTCGTTCTCAGCTGGCTTAGGGGGGAAATGGGTGTGACAATAGGCTGTCAATAACCGGGATAAAGAAGCAAAAGCGTGCGGCATGCCAGGCTAGCGGCATAACCTCCAACGCCAGATGATGTAAGGTGGCAGGATTTAGCAAAGGCAGTGCAGCACGCGGTCACGCCAGGTTGCGTGGCATAACCTCGAACATCAGATGATGATGGGTGGCAAAAACAAGCAAAGCACTGTAACACGCGGTCACGACAGGTCGCGCGGCATAACCTCCAACACCAGATGATGATGGGTGGCAGAAATAAGCAAAGCACTGTAACACGCGGTCACGACAGGTCGCGCGGCATAACCTCCAACGACATAACGTGGCATAACGACAAGACGGGGCCATGCTAGGCCACGCGTGGCACAGCTTCAATCACTTAACAGCGGGATGGAGAAATAGCCAAGTAAAGCTTGCTTACCTGTTGGAGGTGGGTCCCAAAGCTTCCTACGCGTCGCGGCCACTGGCGACGGGCGTAGGCAACTGGGCGCGGGACGGTAGGAGGCGTGCCTCCTACACTACGTCGGCTGAAAACACCAAAAAGGTTAACATGGGCTTCATCGCGCCACGCGGATGTCAACAAGCCATCGCGATATGCTACTTACGTGGGAAATTCCGGGAGAATACTCTCACCACCAACTACCGCAGTGTCCCGTTTGTTTGAAAAGGTGACAGGCTAGCAATTGTGCTGCGCAGTCGCATGTGCGTGGCCGCCTTTCGGGCAGGACGTAGCCGACAACACGTGGACACAATATTTTCCCCAATATCTATCACTATTCTGACTGGTTCTGCTGAAAATATTAAGGAATTAGCACCGCGCAAACAAACAACAATGAAATCTATCGGCTCCGATAACACTTACGAGATTCACTAGGTATTTATTTTTAACAAGACACCAGTAACTGTGGGGGCTTCGGTCAGGCAAAAGGACTGAGAACCCGCGTGCTCCGGGCTTTATTCCTCGGCCTCCGCCCTAACCTACTCGCAAATAAAACCTATAACAAAAAAACGGCTTGGGGTTGTCAAGCTATAACTTTTATCGAAATTCAGCGAAAGGTTAAAAATCATACAGCCAAACGGTGACGCTTGAAACGAACAATTCAAATTAAGGTGAAAGCCAAGTTTCACCCAAATAAAAGGATTACAGGCAACCTGAAACGAATCTATGTAATATAAATTGACGTAATTCCGATTCAACTCCATCGGAACCTGTAATAAAAAGACCAAAGACCAATTTGGTGATTCTGAGATAAAACCAATCATCCATTCTATAACATTTCAGTTATAGAATGTAAAATATAAAAAGAAAAGAATGAAATGGAATCAACCATAATAAAAATATTTATTAGTTTATTTATTTCTGCAGGAAATTAGTTTTATATCAGCAACACCAGCGTTTAGTTTTCTAAAATTGACATTTCGGCAAAGGGAATCAGTCATCATACAGCCATGCGTTGACTGATATTTCTCAGTCGAGAAATATATGTTACACACCCCGCAAACCAGGAGAATTTTACGACGGAAGCAAGCTGAAAGAGTAAAATTCCAGCTCGCCCCGAGCTTAAAACTGAAAAAAAAAAATAAGCAGAAAAACTTAAGAATCTGAGTTCTTAAAATTAAAGAAAAAGGCATATATTCCAAAGCCTAAAGCTAATACAGCACCTGTATAAAGCGCCATATAAGTAAGGTTTAAATTACCAATTAAGCAACAAAGGCCTTACTATAGATTTAAAGTTCTAATCTAACATCTAGAATTATTTATTAAAGATACCGATAAAGGTAAGATTACCCATACTGTGAGAGTAAAAGGCGTAAAGTAAAAATAATGTATCCCATTCTTTAAAAGGGTTTAATAAAATTTAAGGTTACCTATTTACTGAGTAAATGGGCATAAAGTAAAAATAATATATCCCATACTGTAAAGGTACAGGCTAAACAGCATAAGTGTTGGTTATGTCCAACTAAACTAAAGTAAAGTAGGCTTAGCCTAACTATTTAAAGTTAAATTATGTTCTAACATTTAATCCTAATTATGTAAAAAGATTTATATCTAAATGTGTAGCTAGTAGTTGCTGATGACAAAATATCTATTTGGATACAAAAAAAATTTTGAAAGTTGTTAATGGAATATTGAATGGCTGGACCCGTTTTGATGAAATTTTGTTCTAAGCTAAGGGATAGGGATAGAGTATGGTAGGGTTTAGTATGGATAGGGTTGGCTATGGTAAGGTTAGGTTTAGGGTAGGAATAGCTGTAGGGTTAATAAGGTAAGGGTTGGCTAGGGTAATCTATAGGGATTGGTGAAGGGTAAGATAGGGGTTGGTTGGTTTGGTTTAAGGGAAGTGTTAGGTAAAGAGGTAAGAGCAGGGTAGGATAGGGGTAGAAGTATCTGGGGTTAGGATAGAACGCCACGCGAACGAAGTCGTGTAGGGCCAGCCAGTTAATATATAACTGTTGAAAAAATATGCTATAAAAGATATGTTGTTTATTAGTAATAAATATAAAGAAGTAGTCTGCAAGTTCAGATGGACTGGGCCAAGGGGAATCTGAGTCACTGCCCGCTCAGAATGGAACGTGTTGGCTTATTTAAATGTCACGATCCGCATTAGTGTAGGCTTGTTTATTACCTATGACACAGAACAACAAAATCTGAAGACTGCTGGAAGAAACTGTAATAAACAATAATAATACGAATACATAAGTTATGTATGGTTTCGGTGGACCCTGCTGGAAACTGCATGATACACGCGGAACCTATACAAGAAGGCAAATACAATAGAGGAAAAGGAGGTCACCAATCCAGCTCACCAGAGTCACTGCCCGCTCTGCAAAAAATATGGTGTATTATGGCTTATTTTCGGTGTCACCAACCGCACCAGTGAAGGCTTATTTTTACTGGAGTGGATCCCATACTTAATCCAGGAAAAATAGTAAGGTAAATTGGAATATAAAAGAAAGAACCTAGTGTAGCCACCAAACAACTGACTAGTACAAACGTGCTTTTCATTCCGACAAACAAACCAAAAAATCCAGCTCCCGGGACAGGTGTTCACAATCTTAAAATCTCTGCAGTCCAGGGGTTACGGTCTAGTCAGAGGAGGATGTATTATTCTTGGGTTTACAATCTTTAATGTGCCATTTTCCTAATGGCTTCCCATTTTCGTCTTCCAGTTCATAAACCAAACGAGAAATTTTACGAGTAACCCGGCACTTCTCGTACTTCGGGGCTAATTTAGCAGCGAAGTATTTACTTGCGTTACTCTGTTTAAAGGTTCGCTTCCATATTTCATCACCCACCTCGTACTCCAAGTCACGACGCTTCTCGTTGTAGTATTTGACGTTGCGGTCGTGGGCCCTCTGCAACGACTCTCTAACTGTGGAGAAAATGTTTTTAAGAACTACGATTTTGTCAACGTAGTCTCGTCTCGATGAAAAGACGATTTCATCCACATCTTCAGACTCGTTGTAGACGGTCCCGTCCGGCACTGCCTCGCGCCCGTGAACAAGCATGAAGGGTGTGAAAGAAGTAGAATCATTCACCGACGTATTCATGGCGAACTGTATCTTGTGTATTTTAAGGTCCCAAGTTCTGTGATCGTTTTCCACAAAACTCGAGATCGCGGTTACTATAGTTTTATTATAACGCTCCACGGTGTTGACCTGAGGGCAGTAGACCGGGGTGAAATGTATCTGTGGTATACTATAAGTTGCAAATAGTCGCTGGACTTCACCGCCAGTGAAATACGTCGCGTTATCCGCTATAATAGTCTGTGGTATACCGTGGGCCATGAAGACATGGTCTTCCAAGCGTTGCGCAATTATCTTGCCGGTAGCACGACGCAATGGGAACAGCATACAGTACTTGGTAAAGCAACACACAACCACAAACAAGTAGGTGTTTAACAGTCGTGATGGAGGTAGGGGTCCTACAAGATCTAGACTAAGACATTGGAAAGGTCGTGAGCATTGCTTGGCACTACCCATAAATCCAGGAGTACGTTGCTGGCTATGTTTATAAGCCGCACAGACCGAACAATTGGCTACGTATCGCAGCACATCCCGGTACATACCCGGCCAAAAGTATCGTAGCCTTAACCTGCTGTGCGTCTTTGCTATGCCAAGATGTGCGGCGGTAGGCACGGCATGGTTCTCATGAAGGATCTCCTCCCGAAAATCCGACGGAATGACCTCCTTCCAAGAAAACTCTTTCTGCAATTTATTATTCGTTTTAGTGTACCGGTACAAGCGACCATTTACAATATTATAATTTGGGCAAGAGGTCGGATTATTCTCACAACTCTTACGACGATTAAGGTACCAGGTGTCAGTGATGGTATCAGCATCGACGAGTGACACTGGGACAGATCTAGATAGAGCGTCCGGCACGATATTTTCGGAGCCTTTACGGTGCTCTATAATAAAATTATATGGAGATAAGCGGCAGCCCCATCTTTCCAGGCGTCCAGTAGGGTTTTTAAGATTCAGGAACCATTTTAAACTAGAATGGTCAGTTATTATTTTAAATTGGGCGTTGCCCTCCAAGTAAGGTCGGAAATGTTCGACCACACTGACTACAGCCAGGGCCTCTCTCTCGGTCGCGGAGTAATTTTTCTCAGGTGGGGACAATGAACGACTGTAGTAAGCTAGAGGATGTTCCTGACCATCCACTTCCTGCGTGAGTGTTCCTCCGATCCCGAAGTCGGAAGCATCACAGTGCACAGCGAACGGTTTGGAAAAATCTGGGCATGCTAGCACGGGTGCTGTGGTCATAGCTTTCTTCAGTTCACTGAAAGCTTGGTCAGCTTCCTCAGACCATTTGAAAGGTGGAGCGCCCTTGCGGGTAGAAGTAAGTTGATTAAGAGGTCCAGCAATATTGCTAAAATTTTTGATAAAACGGCGGTAATACGAAGCCGTACCCAGGAACCGCTTTACGTCCTTGCGGGACATAGGAATAGGGAAATCCACGACAGCCTTGACTTTGTCGGGGTCGGTACGGAGGCCAAACTCATCTACGACAAACCCAAGATACTTTAATTGTTTTCTAAAGAAATTACATTTAGCTAAATTTATGGTAAGATTGGCGTAACGTAAACGTTCTAGAACAGTTCGCAAAAGAAGTATGTGTTCAGAAAATGACTCCGACACAACAATTATGTCATCTAGGTATATAAAAATGCGGCCGTCATACTCAGGGCCGAAAAGGATGTCCATTAGGCGTTGTTGCGTGGCTGGTGCCGACGTGAGGCCAAAGCACATGACTTTGAAATGAAATAAACCCCGGGACGGAACCGTGAATGCGGTTTTCTCTTTGCATTCTTGCGAACTGAGCCCAATCTGCCAAAATGCAGACTTTAAGTCTAACGAGGACAAAAATTTGGCATTGCCTAATTGATTAAGAATTTGGTTTATGTAGGGAAGAGGATACGCATCATGTTTAGATACTTCATTAAGCTTTCTACTGTCAAGACAAAAGCGCAAAGACCCATCCGCCTTAACCTACTCGCAAATAAAACCTATAACAAAAAAACGGCTTGGGGTTGTCAAGCTATAACTTTTATCGAAATTCAGCGAAAGGTTAAAAATCATACAGCCAAACGGTGACGCTTGAAACGAACAATTCAAATTAAGGTGAAAGCCAAGTTTCACCCAAATAAAAGGATTACAGGCAACCTGAAACGAATCTATGTAATATAAATTGACGTAATTCCGATTCAACTCCATCGGAACCTGTAATAAAAAGACCAAAGACCAATTTGGTGATTCTGAGATAAAACCAATCATCCATTCTATAACATTTCAGTTATAGAATGTAAAATATAAAAAGAAAAGAATGAAATGGAATCAACCATAATAAAAATATTTATTAGTTTATTTATTTCTGCAGGAAATTAGTTTTATATCAGCAACACCAGCGTTTAGTTTTCTAAAATTGACATTTCGGCAAAGGGAATCAGTCATCATACAGCCATGCGTTGACTGATATTTCTCAGTCGAGAAATATATGTTACAATACTTATTAAACATAGAACACCCAGACCCGTAACAGAAATTAAAATTCAACATTTCAATTTCTGCCCAGCCGAGAATCGAACCCGGGACCTCTTGCGTGGCATACTGGCATGTTGACCACCGCAGGCATGGGAGTTGTTGGCAGGTCGTCAAACAAAATAATCTTGAAGTTTTACTTCAAGATTATTTTGTTTAGGGGTACGCTGATACACCAGAGACACCCAGAGACGATGGAACACAACATTCTGTGACTTATTAGCGTAATACGACCGTTTTCTTTGAAAAGTGTGAATTGGCCACCCAAATGGCCGAAATCATATTTAAACATAAATTTATATTACATAATATTCTTGCGTCTACCCATTTTCTTGGTCTAGCGCAATGCAAAAGAGAAGCAAGTTGTTCAGTCTGAGCAAATCATTGCAGCGTTTGTGACGAATGGACCAGTAAGTCAAACCGGCCGCGTTTAGTATTCCATCACCAATCACGTCGCAGGGAGCTGTGCAAATACTTCATTAGCGTATTTCAAACGGCTCGAGCTCCGAGTGTAAGAATAACGCGTAAACCCCGAAGGCTTTGATGTCTGAAGACATCGAGACGAAAAAATGCTATTGTTGAGATGACTTATTTATATAGTACCGTAATACCTACAATTAGGCTGAAATAAAAATTATCTTGTCGTGATTTCGGCGTCAATATCCCGGCTGTGCTCACGAGCCAGAGCCCAAGGTGCACCTTGACCACGATCCAGGATTTAGCAGATCAAGTAATTACAGTAGAACGGCTGCCGTCTGACCTGTGTGACCCTGTTAACGGGGGAACCCGACTAGATTGGATCATGCTTACACGTTCCTCACGATGATTTCGCCCACCGTAAGAGCATCGGTTAGTGTTCAAATAATGTACATAACTCAGAAGAAGTCATTGGTATAGGCAGCACTGTGGATCGAACTCGGTACCTCTCGCTTACGAGTCGGACACGCTAGCTATTAGGCTACTGACAATTACGTGTAGTAAAGACTAAGTTGGTCACCGAGTTTTTAAAATCGGTTATGTAGTTTTTGAATTTATCCATTACAAACAAACCAACAAACGATCAAATCTTTTCTATTAATGATGTTAGTTTAGTTTAGGATTACAGTTTTATCAAATTAATTATAGGTACTTTAATTAATTAGGTGTAAAGAATAAAGTACTTTTAATATTGACTTGACAATTTTATTACTTGGCATAAAGCGGTAACTCGCCATGAACAACACAATTTAGTTATACACAGAGCATAACCTTGGAATATTGTGAGAAATAAGTTGACAAGTCTGTAATTATATTTTCTTACGTAGGTATGCCTTTCGAAAGTACTTTGTGCTACTAGTTTTAAAATCGAAATAGAATAACAACTAATATCTAACTATCATATCTATAGTTTTAACATCTAACTATATATCTATCTTATTCATTTCTATTCGTCTATCTAACATCTAATGTATTTGAAAATTTATCATGTATCAACCGAGTAATACAAATACCTACACGATCATAAATTGAATAAAAACTATCTAAAAGCATTGCACGCGAAACGGTTTTTGTCAGATAAAATTATTTATTTTGCGAACGTAACCGGATTAAAAGTAAATTGCCGGGATCAATTTGAACGTTGACAGTTTCGGAACGAGTACGGAATACCTATGTGACAAGTTTCAATATAGTGCAATAAAGTGACTTCGTAGTGTGGGATGGAATTTTAAATCGGGAAATAAATTTTTCGGGACGACCTTAGTGCTTCAGTGGTTAAAATGCTGGTCTGCCACGCAAAGGTCCCGAGTTCGGTTCTCGGCCAGGCAGAAATTGAAATTATGAATTTTCATTCAAAATTAGAACTAAGTATCGCCATTTTGTTTTCGACAACAGCGACGCTGTCACCGGTTTAGTTTGTGGCACTCTACAGTATACCAATATTACAACGCGATAAAAGTTTCCTAGTTAGGTAATACTTAATTCGAATTGAGTGATAACGGGTGTTTTTGTGAAAAGGTTCCACAGTGGGTCACGATTCAGTTGCTTTAATTGTACAAACATTAACAGAAGTAGTCACTAACAATCTCAACTTGCCAATCTAAACTCCTCTTAACAGTTAAGCTTGACGTTGCATACAATTTAACATGATATGAACAGGAATACATTCAATTGGACACGCTCGAGTGGAACTGTTGAAGACAAGGTAATTGGAATTGTAGTTCGAACGCGCCGGCTATTCGCATAGTTTGATGCGATAGTAAACTAAATTGTAAGACACTTTGAACCAATTTGCGTGAAACAATGTTACGGCTGAGAGTTGCAAATGTATGTGTGTAGCAGGGTTATTTACATTTCGTTAGTTTATTTGCTAGTGAAAATACCCCTAAATGCCGTACGAAATTAACGTTAGAATCGACTCCATACTTGTTATTTATGTAATCATATGATGTTCAACATTTACGAATATTAATGTCTTTACTTATTAGGCTGCAACGCCTGTGAAGCTGCTGGATTTTGCCCAACGACTTACAACAAATAGCCAGATAAGTCTAAGACCGGAAACTAGTCAGTGAATACCTACTAATCAAGGACTACAAAAAGAAAACATCATTATATTTGTACTAGTGCGCCTGGTGCGTTTTCTTCTTTGCATTTAAACCCCGATATAATAACCAACAAAACAAAAATCAATTATTCAAATCGGTCCAGCCGTTTCTCTATTTTAGCGAGACTAACGCACCACAATTGATTTCTTTATAAGTGTATAGATATCTCACAACATAGCATATACGGATAAATCCTCTACATCCCCTTTATAACTCCCAAACTCGGCGCACAATACATTTGGCAAGTTTTTACGAGTAAATTGGAAGACCGCCCGCCTCCCCGCCCTTATTGGCCTCATCAAAGGATTATTGTTACGTCTTTCCTCGTTTCGCACTGGTTTCCGTTGTTTTTTATTATATTACCCCGGCGTTCTTTGGCCTAGTTGATATGTATAGCGATTCGGCCTAATGATAAAGCAACGAAATGATTAACACATCACCAGTGAAAGATACACACAACTATAAAAATTAATTATAGTGAAACACAATCCATGTGGCGCAACTTGAAGTTATACCTCTACGGAACGCTACGCAGTGCTACGCCGAGTAACGCCTGTGATACACTACGGATCCTAAGGCGCTGTCCTTATTGGCAGCGGTCGTGCGGTTATGGTCGTACGACGGACGTCGCTCAACCAATAGCAGACCTCGAAATTGCCCGACGCACGACCATGATCGTACGACCGTTGCCGATTAGGACAGTGCCTAATGGTTGGTTTGGATAAAAAAATCATGGTGTCAATATTCCGGCTATGCTTGCGTCAACTTCCAGGATTTGGCATATCAGGTAATTAAAGTAGAGCGACTGGCCTAACCTCCGTGACCGTGTTAACATTCAGACGCCGGAACGTGCAGGTTTCCTGTCGATGTTTTCCCCCACCA
Organism: Blastobasis lacticolella; assembly: GCA_905147135.1. NCBI lineage: Eukaryota > Metazoa > Arthropoda > Insecta > Lepidoptera > Blastobasidae > Blastobasis > Blastobasis lacticolella. The sequence continues at coordinate 11,494,649 of LR990048.1, forward strand.
TAAGAGCATAGGTTAGTGTTCAACTAATGTACGTAACTCAGAAAAAGTCAATGGCGGCACTGGAGATCGAACTCGGTACCTCTCGCTTACGAGTCGTGCCCGCTAGCCATTAGGCTACTGTCGCTCTTGAATAAAAATATATGATAAGTAACTTATGAAAACAACTTAAAAAGACGTTGAAGGCACTGTAAATAAACTCACCAGCATTGTAGCTATTGCAGTAACATAAACATTTTAATCATTAAAAAAAACTTAAGCATAAATAAAATATTGCCTATATATTTTTAATTGGATCTGAAAGTGCTGCTTCAAGTGGAACAAAACCACACAAAATCAAGTTGCCGCTTGTTATTTTAATATAACGCAGCGAATCCACACTGTGTAGCGAAATTTACATCCGAGCTTTTTAATGAAAGCTTCTCAACGAAAGCTTATTAACATTTTCGCAGGAAATTTAATTTTCCCTACTATTATATTGTAGATATTATAATAAAATAAAGTACAGTATGTACAGATAACAAGTTTATCTAGTGGCTTTAAGTACTGGTAATATCTTAGGAAATGAGGAAAACGACCTCAAAATGTTATGTCTGACAATAATAAAAGAACCGCTCATCAACGCCCAGCTGAAAAATTACATGTAAAATATATTTTTATTGTACTTGTGGTGTCAGCCAACCATCATGAGGCTTGATCCAGTGGCATGTTCAAATAGGCTTGACCAAGCCAAATTTACCCCAAACACGGGGAAAATTTTCCGTCAAGTAGCATGTCCTTCCAAAATTTCTCCCCACTCTCTGTCAGATTGGTTTGATCAAGCCTCATTACAAGATTTTATTTAGTTTCACGTGTCTGTTCGTAATAAAATCAAAAATGTTGTACACTCACGTAAAACCGATGACAAATGTGAGTGGCAATCATTACCTACTTAACTAAGCCGTAGCAAGTCGCGGGCTTTTTAAAAAAAAAATTAATATTTAAATGCAAAAAATGCGTACCTATTACGACTTCTCAAAGGTCTAAACGGGGTAACGTGGGTGATATTTAGCAAGGAGGATATATTTAGTGAATTTGGAAGAAGCTCAAGAGTTTAATCTGTATCGTAGCAAGTACAATATTGTGGCTTCGGTACGGAAAAAAGGTGTAAGAGTGTTTGTATGTATATCGATACTAGCTTTTGCTCGCGACTTCGCCCGCAAAGAAATAGTTAAGATTTTTAGACAGTTTAGCTTTTGACCGCGTTACCATTTTAAATGACCTCCGTATTAAGACTTTCATGCTTATTCATGGAGTCTATTCGTGCCCATAACGCATGCAATTGCGTCGAAATATCGAGGTAAAAACAATACTAGCCTATTGGCAACCCGTGACGGTATAATAAATTATTGTTGTTAGTAACTTTTCCAGTGTAGTAATATTAGTATAGTATAATTTTGTATGTAGTAAGTTTTGAAGGTCCAGTAAAAACATTTTTACCCCTTTCTTGAAAAACTCCATGTTGTACTCTCCAGGGACCCAACCATTATTTGAAATGTATTTAATAGTTCCAACAATTGCTTTCCAACAAACAAATCTGCTTTATAATATAGACTGTATTTTTATCTGAAACGTATAATATCACGGCAAGTGCGACTATTATTACCTGCAGGCCCGTGCAGTCAGTATTCTTATAATAGTGGTGTAATAGCTGCGCTTCCACTCCTGCTAAGCCTTTTCAGTTATGGTGCAAATGTTAAGCGATTACCTTGCTTGAAAGTCAGCCGCACAAGCCACATCTGTCTACGTTATATAAAATTTGTTACTATACCCTTGACTGTTACCTGAGTACTCGCTCGACTCGAGTTTTCGCGGAACTACGTTAGATAAAATTACCTGTGTTATTTTAGTAAATAACGTACAAACCTGTTAAATTTCATCTTATAGGACGTTTGAACGTAAAAGCTACTGCCTGAGCCTGATGTTTGAACGAGCCTGTTTCTAACTAAGATATTAGTTGCCTAGCGCGACACCTATCACCGAAATTCCAAATTTGCAAATATAATACCTAATCTATTAATGCTTTCGTGCTATTCTGCACTGCCAGACACTACCCGCCGGGTAGCTTTTAGAAAATTATATATAAATCTCATCGATGGCGGCTTAAATAACGCCAGATATCTTCATAATTGAAAATAGTTTCGGACAAATTCGTCCGACTTCTGAGCGAGCTTCTGCATAACAGAATATTTCAAGTGCATATGCTGGAAGGAAAAAGTAGGTGGCGACGTCAAAAGAACGGACTACCACAGGGTAGCGTGCTCGCACCTACTTTATTCAACATATATACGAACGACCAGCCTCAGTCACTAGAGACGGTTCGTTTCTTGTATGCCGACGACCTGGCACTCGCTGCACGGACGGATTCCTTTGAAGAGGCGGAAACCAAGCTCGAAACCGCCTTGTCCAGCCTCAGTGAATATTATAAGGAGAACGCGTTGAGGCCCAATCCTACAAAGACCCAGTCATGCGCATTTCACCTACGAAATAGATCAGCGAATCGCAAACTTAATATCTCATGGCAGGGAATTCCAGTAGGCCATTGTAGCTCCCCAAAATATCTTGGCATCACCTTAGACCGTTCGCTTACTTATAGGAAAAACTGTGAGAACATACGCCACAAAGTAACCGCCCGAAACAACCTACTCTCACGCCTCATTTCCTCAAAATGGGGTGCCACGCCACAGGTTTTACGCTCTACCGGTTTAGCACTATGTTTCTCTGCGGGCGAATATGCGTGTCCTGTATGGCACCGATCAGCTCATGCTAAGACAGTGGATACAGCTCTTAACGACACATGCCGGAAAATCACAGGATGTCTTAAACCGACTCCGGTAAGTAAGTTGTATCCACTAGCTGGCATTGCTCCACCAGCCGTTCGCAGAGAGATAGCCAGTGCAGTTGAGAAACGCAAACAGGAAACGGACTCACGGCACCCTCTCTATGGTCAGGAACCTACTGTCAAGAGATTGAAAAGCCGATCCAGTTTCTTGACGTCCACCACTGCCTGTGAAAGTGACGTCCCCACGGCCAGAAGAAACCTGTGCATCACTGAATTTTCTAATCCCGCCTTTATCCCTCCTACTGAAAAGCTCCCACCCGGAAACAAACTTCCGTGGCCAACCTGGAAGGCGTTAAATCGGCTGCGAACCCAGGTGGGCCGATATAAAGAGAATCTCTTTAAGTGGGGATATACAAATGACAGTTCTCAGTGCGACTGTGGGATATCTCCGCAAACTATGGACCACCTCGTTTCATGCTCGGCGTGCCCTAAAACTTGTACCATGGAGGACTTGTTCGAGGCCAGTTCAAACGCTGTTTCCGTCGCCGAATACTGGGCGAATAAAGTATAAGTCAGAGTTTAGTCCATCGACTCGATAAGAAGAAGAAGAATAGTTCCCCCAGGAACTTCAACCTTCTTAGACTTGCGCCACAAACTTTTAGTACCCAATAACAGCACCTAGTTTCATAGACTCCAAGCCGATTATGACGGGAACTCGAGAACCCACTCATATTGTTCAATAACAAAGCCAGAGGTCCACGGAAGATCGTTTGACAACGTTGTTATAACTATTTCCACTTTGTCGACTACCTGCCTGGCGTAAGAATCTTGGTGCAATCTTATTTTTAGCTCTAGACGGAAGAAGAAAATATAAAATTAGAAAATAATATAACCCTAGTATTTTTAAGTTTTTAATATTGTAGTGCCCGTCAGGGTCATAATTGTAAATTACTTTTATGAAGCAATAAACATTTGAGTATTGAGTATTGAAGTAGTGAGCCTTTGACATAAGGGATGCGTGTCTGTACCGGCGTAGCTTCTCCAGCGTATGCTCCGTAAGGAGTGACGTTGAGCGCACCCCGTCCCTACGGGGTGTAGCATCCGATGAAACCTGAAAGGCCCTTATGGCTACAGGTGCTTCCAGGGGGTGTTTAGTACGTATGCGCCTAGGTTCTTTTGGCGAGTCGTGCATAACCAGTCCGGCCGGCCGGCTGGGATACTCATGAGAGTTCACCTCCTCCCTCCCAACCGCAATACCCGAGGGTGCCCATTTCCTTTGCGTTGGGCAAAAAAAAAAAAAAAAAAAAACCGGCGTAGCTACACTACTTCAACACTACACTATTGAAAATTCAGATTAGGTGTTTTTTACCTAAACAGGTCGGCGGGCGGCTAAAATATATAGAAAAGTAAGACGTTATAAGTACACTCACAAAATAGACCTACCTACATGTTTAAAATGTTACATGTACATGTTTATTCTTAATACGTTTTTAAAATTTTTTGTTTTACGGCTCTGGAGTCGAGCCACTGACCTTAAAAAATACCTATTTGGAGGTCAGTGATTCTACCCCTTTGAGCCATTTGTAAAGTGTTTGTGGTGTTATTGTGTGTAAATAAATGTTTTCTATTCTATTCTATTCTAAAATAATGCAATTATATATGTCGGGAATTAGGACAGCCTCTAGCAGGGCAGAAATCCATCAGAAGGTATTTTAGAGATAGTTTTATAGAAACAGCCGAACAGTTTAACAGTGTATTGAAATATTAAGCGATATAAATTTAGCATAGTTATAGTAGCGGACGTAATGTGGCCAAACGCTTGCTTGAAGGCCTGCCAAGACCCATGGTTATCCTGCTTGACGGAATCTTAAAATGCGCTCTTTCTATGTGCACATATTCCCCACTTTTTTTGAGCTCGTCTTTGGGGGGTCACTTCCACGCCCCCAGCTAACTAGTGCTGCAGCTGCAGGCTCTTCGTAGACACAAAAACAATATATATTCCTTTTTGCGCTACAAAATTCACTTTAACCTATCCAGTGTACATTTTTATCGTTTCACAATGAAAAGTGGCCACGGTACATGCACAGGTGCGGCCGGATTCTTTTTTATCGTTGCCAGTTTTTATTTAATTTTATATGATTCAGAATCCATCAGGACAAGGCAAAAGTTATTCTGCGGGTCTGTAGCGTTTTTGACTAGCGCAACTGAAATTATTTGACTTGTTCTGGAATAAAGAACGCCGTCAGGTGGTGGCACTTAGTAGAAATCTGTCTACAAACGTCTACCCCTGTCAAAAGCGAGTCTGCCTCGTACTCGGCAGTAACGTGAGCTACACCGCTATTCTTAGAGTAACCCTAATACCCTTTTCACGGCGCCCTTCCGCGGGGTTCCAGTGGAATTGACTTTTGGGCAAACCGTTCCCGCCGCGGATTCAAATGGCTGGTTTAATTGTTTTCCCTAATTTGCGGGAATTTACTCGCCAATCGACGACGCTAATTGACCAAAATCACAACACCGATGCCCAACTAAACGCTATTTGAACGTTTGATAGTGCTCTGGAACTCGACTCAAAATTTACACATATATCTTAAATGGATAATGTGTATCCATTGTTCTTGGTTGAATATGTAACTAGCCGCGGCGGAGTAAACTTCAAAACAATCCTAGTGCGGCCCGCGCCTCTAATAGCGATCCATCACCGAACAACAAAACTAGCGCCCACTATTTTGAGTGAAAACTATAGGCGAAACATATATTTTATTCATGTCCCAGCGTCCGTTGCCGAATGAATTTGTATGAAGATAAAGCGTTTTGCTGTAACAGTTAGTAAATAAATTCTGTCGTGTTCGCCAATCATGTACAGGGATCACGTTCCGTCCCGGCCCGATGGAAGGTATAATCCAATCAATTATTACGGTCGTGTTCCAATTCTGCAGCTTAAATGCAAAGGCAGAAAAAACAGATTTAATCAACACAAAAAAGTTGCCTTGTCCAGCTTATTAGTCATTTTATCGGGTGACAGAGGTTTTAAAACTAGGTAAACTAAAAATTAAATTGATTAGCGTAGGTACTCTTTCATTCAAAGGATTGTATGAAAGTCCTAGTTTTACTCGTTAGCATTCCATCACAGACATGGTCGCTATCGAAAAAGCAGATTTAAAACGTCCAATATCAAAGCAGTACAATTCTGAAGGCATCCAATATTCCTATATAACTGAATTTTCAGCGGCGAAATTCGAACGTTAGAGATGACAACATTTTGAATATTGCCGTTGCCGCAGATACTTTGGAAATATGAATGATGTCGATCTTTATTTCTTTGAACTCTTAAATCTATTTAGTAGCTGCAATGACCACCCGTCAATCATTATTAACATTAACCAGTAATTGACAAAAATCTAAATACTTATAAAAAATCTCTGCCAGTTTTTTCTTATTAGATCATGGAAACAACGCAACATCGGTAAGATGTAGTTAACTGTAGTTATCATATCAGACGAAAGACCTCCCCCAGAGATCTCCACAAAGGCCGGTACTGTGTTTTTCGTATCCAGCTGGTACCTGCGATCTTTACCAGGTCGTCGGTCCACCTTGTGAGAGGCCTACCTAAGCTGCGCCTTTCGATACGTGATCGCCACTCGAGAACTTTACTTCCCCATCGGCCATCCGTACTATCTGCCATTAACTGTAGTAGATCTATACAAGCGGGGTCGGGTCTTGCTCGATTTAAAAATATTAATAACTTCAGTGTATTCGATTATTTCGATAACCGTAATTAACGAATCCACCTAACACAAACAAACCACACAGTTATTAAATACAATTCCCATGAACTTTGCTCGTTCATCCTTTCTTCTGAGCGTTTGCATACGACTGCATTCACACATTCCATTCCACACATGCATAAGTACATGCGGCACTCATAAATCCCCGGGCAGGCCGCGCAATGTTAAGCAAAACTGCGAAATACGTCGCTATTAACACAAATTAATGTAAATCCGACGATATGTTTTTATTCACGAAACGAATTTCGCAGAGCATGCCTACGAATGCAAATAACTGGATTTATTGTTTCGCTGTGTTTGTCTTTAAACGCTGTTTGTACATTTCGTTATTTACTTGTAGTTATAGTTTCTAAGGGAGTGGGAGCCAGTGGATGCAGGCGGCTCAGGGCCCGCTATTTTTGAAACGCTCGCGTGCGCGCGCTACCAGTCTCTTTTACATTCGTTGTAAGTTTATTTTATTTTATTTTATTTAGTTTTAATGGTAATTAATATAGCCAGTACACCATTTAAAATAGAAATAGAAAATAAAAACTAAAACTAAATATAAACTTCTCTCTCTAAAGTATAATAATTCTCTCTCTGTATGTTTGTGTGTGTGCGTGTGTTTATGTGTGTGTTCGTGTGTTTGTTTAATGTATGAGTGTGTTATCCTTCACGTGACTGGAGGTACTGTATAACCCTTTTTGTAAATTGTGCTCGGCTAAGATTGCAGACATCAGCAAAGTCGGTGAGGCACTTCTCATACCCGTCTATAGCCCTATTGAGCGGAGAGCCCAGGGCGTAGCCGCTGCTAGTGATTAGAATTAGAAGGCAAGCGCTCGCGTGGATGCGAACGGTTCAAAAATAGAGGGCCCTTATCCGATCGGTGTAGAACGCATGGGGGGAGGCCTGTGTTCAGCAGTGGACATCCTGCAACTGAGATGATGATGATGATGATGATGACGATGATGATAGTTTCTAAAATATTCTTCCTCTAGGTTTACACGAACAGCTTAAGTTAACTTACGTTTTATACTTGGTTTATAAAGTTTGATTGGACCCATAATAACTACTCAAGAACAAACAGGATGGACTCTGTTTAATCCATTTGGGTGGAGGTAAAGTTTGTCATAGATATAGTGTCGGGAACGGAGGTAGACAAAGACTTTAATCCCTCAAGAAGACTAGACCATAAAAAAATAGAGAATGAATGACATTAAGCCTGCCACTTTTGTTCATTAGGAATAAGTTAAAAGGTTTTGAAAGAGGAAACGCCTAGTTAGGCAAGAAGCTACCTTTTTAAACCATTCATAACACATTTATGAATTGTTAAGTCAGTAAGTAACTTCGATATTATTAGTATTATTTTTGTATGTATGTATGTATTATGTTTGGGGGGTGGGGTTATTTTGAAGTAGATAATTAGTTTTTAGTTAAGTGTCTACCTACCAGTATAATAATGATCTAGCTATGTATGCGTTTCCTGTCCCGCTATACAAAATGCTGCACACCATTGGTGTTGGTAGAAATCTCTGAAAGAGCAAAGTTTGCCATTGTACTCATTTTCGTTTGATGTATCTAATTAAGTATATATACAATAAGGAATATAATATAACTGTACCAAATACAATTGTCTCATTAAAAGACATACTGCTCCAAGAGTGGAGAATTTTACAATACCTAAGTAATTAATTTTGCCTATAGAGTTGGCATTGGCGAGCATGTTACTGACCGTTTCCTGGACCACAATAGGCAATATAGGCACAGATTCGTCCAATTCTAGTTTGCTGGACACCAAGATGGCCCATTTTGTTTTCCTACCCTTTTGTCATTAGGTATTTTAGATCCGCATCATAATCACATCACAGCCCGTAACAGTCCACTGCAGGACTTAGGGCCTCTCCCACGAAAGGGGAGGTTATTACCATAATCTCCACGCTTGGCAGGCGGGTTAGAGATCGCAGTGTTTAAATATAACAATGGAAAATGCTGCTGCCCAGACTACGGAGACTCTTGTTTTTTTGCTTCGAAAACATTAGTCGCCTTGTACGACACCCATGAGTGTAGGGGGTTGGTGCTTTTCTACTCTGCCGGACACCACACGGCCAATCCGCATACTGTCTCCAAAATCTCCTTGATTCCTTTCACGCTAATGGAATAGAGGTACGTACTAAATATTCATTCTGCTCTATCACACGACTGCAACGTGATGCGTATCTACATAAATGCCAAGACAAACATGTATTCCATTATTTAGATTAAGGCCCCACTTTGTCATGCACAAGTAACATAAAACTTTATCGGGATATCGAAAACGTATTTCAATATTATGTAGCCGGGCAACATTGAAACGTGTCAGAACCAAACTAACAACAAAGTTAGTAGTTTTGCTGTCTCAAATAAAGTCAGTTTAATATGAAAAATTCAGTTAGATACTAATATTCAATGAAGTAAGTCTAACAAAATGTATGACTAAACTATCGAAATAACACAGTTGTTCTTGTGGTGGTGTGAACTTTGTCGAATTAACTCCCAAGGAAGTAAAATTATTCATCATCACAGCCCGTAACAGACCACTGCAGGACTTAGGGCCTCTCCCACGAAAGGGGAGGTTATTGCCATAATCTCCACGCTTGGCAGGCGGGTTGGAGATCGCAGTGTTTAAATATAAGAATGGAAAATGCTGCTGCCCATTTTCCAGACTACGAAGACTCCTGATCTTTTGCCTCGAAAACATTAGTCGCCTTGTACGACACCCATGAGTGTAAGGGGTTGGTGCTATTCTAATCTGCCGGACAGCACACGGCTTGTGTGATTGAAATTGTGAAAATTATTTGATTGGGAATATTAAAATTCGTATGTAAACTGTTAGGCGGACCCCGGGCCCTCGTGCACAAGAGCACAACCGGAATATTAACGCCAAGATGATGATGATGATGATGTAAGCTATTAGCATATGGGCTTTGTAAAGAGGCCTTATTCTTCTTTTTTTTCTGAAGAATAAGTTTTGCAAAACGTGTGACTAAAGACTAATAAGCAGTATGGTTGCAGGATCTTAGATTGCTCAAACTATGCAAAAAGATGTATAAATGTGTACCTTTACAATTTTCAGTTCCAAATAAATATTTTGGATTCACACGAAAATTACGTGAAGCGATATTGATTTAACTCCGGAGTTTGCTAAATCAGACGCTGTAATTGCTTTATCTATTGTCTCACAGATGGTGTGAAAAGTAGAGTATTCACCTCTGAGATAAAGCTGTCTTAGTCTTAGCTTCACTCAGGACTCTACATAACTCCCTCGCTTTGCTCAGGAGTTGTCTCTGGAGTCCTTCACTACGCTGAAGATCCAATATGCCGCCCATGACGGAAGACCCAGCTTTATCCCCTTGGTGAATATACTACTATTATTCAGTAATGACCTCTATCCATTAGAGCTAATTCTTACTAACATTTCTCTTGGTAGTTAGTAGAGGCCCCTTATACAATAAAATATCTCTATAACATACCTATACCTATCTGACAGTCGCGGCGATCCAAGAAGCCAGCCATCCAGCGCAATATGCGGGAACGGTTCTTATCACGCCACTGCTTCCAAATGGAAGCGCGACAATGCAACAACTCAACTTCAGTAATAAAACAAACAAACAGCGCCGTTACCGGGACACATAACGCGGGTCAACAGGACAGCCATGAAAGATATATTAACGGCACAAACAAAAATATTTGCAAACATAATTACAGGGAGGAAATGTAGCTAATATTCCAAAAGTTGGCGGAAAACGTGGACGTGACGGCGTGCTCGGGAGCAAAGGGAGTTTTTCAAGGAAATGAGTTAACTTTCCCAGAGTGCCGAGTAGCCGGCTAATTCGAGCGCAGTCGACCTTTTGTCGGCGTGGTAACTCGATTGTTACACAATCGTCACAATGCCATAATCCGACCCAATAATGCTTAGAGAGGACGGCGTGTATTAACTACTTGAGTAGGCACTTCAATTGACGATTTCCTCCAACTTTATGCCTCATTTCATTTACGTAGGTAGGTATATTAACAATTGTTTCATTTAATTTAATTTTCATACCAAATGTAATCCATTTTGAGTTCTTGCCGGGGTAATTAACAAATTAAAATATCAGTAATACTCTTTAAGCTGCTGCAAAGTTGCGATGCTTGTCAGAGAAAGGAACAAACAATTTTCAATATAATATCAGCAGCGAACTTTCGCGGAATTTGAATCCTTTCATTCAAGTTATTCGAATTTTAAAAGATCCCAAGTTTCATTGTTCTCGAAATAAAATGTTGGCGAAATTGATATTAGCAACAAATAAGCCGAGCTCACAAAGGCCTGCCTGATGCCCGCCAAAGTACCGCCGAGATTTTAAGCTGGATCTTTCAAGATAATTGAACTTGATGCGAATTCACAGCCACTGAGTAACCACAACAATTCTGATAAGACGCACTTTGTATACTCCTTTATGAGTGGGAATTTAAAAAGCCGGTACAAAATTGCATAGGTATACTTTAACAGTTGATGTAAAAGTGAATGGAGTTGACTTTGAGTGCGTTGGTACTAACTTTTTCCCGTGACTTTTTCTGCGTACGGTTATATGTGGTTATAAAGCTGGCTGCGTTATGATGTTCTACCTACGAATATCTATGAAGAATATAAAGAACTGAATATACATTAATTAGACACATAATTTAATTTTTTTAGGAGTAGTTTTTTCCTGTAGTCCATAAGGCTGTCTTTTCGCAAATTTTTACAGCTAATCTATTTAGGTACAACACACAGCACAAGAAAAAGCCCCACTTCGAATTGGAACTATAAAGATTCCCCTAATTGGCGAGATAAATTTTAGAGTCCCCAATCCCCACCAATTTGGAGGGAAGAAAATCCTGGTCTTTGTAATTGATTAGCGGCCGGGACCCCGGAGGGAGGCGCCGCCATTAATTGCGGAGTCCCGATAGCTGCACCTTTGGGATATTAACATCCCATGTATCTGCCTGAGCGCCCGAGACGGGTCTCGCGTTCGGCCCTTTGTAAAGGACGGACTTCGGGCCGTGTAATTATGATATTAATTTCCTATTGCCTGCCGATAGGGCAAGAAATTTTTTATCATCATCATCGGAGAGGTTAATCTCGCTTCATGGGACTCCCGCGTGGGACCTCTTTCCAGCAGAATAATTACGTAACTCTGTTGCCAACAATTCTCCGATTTCAATTATTAAAATTGCTACTTTTGCAATTACGTATGATCGATTTAATACTTTCAGCAATGGAACTTTGCTAGCAAGTAAACCCATGAAATCGATGATACGTAATCGTAAAAGTATCAATTTCAATCACTGAAATCAGAGAATTGTTAGAAACAGAATTACACGTATTTAGCCTATTGATTATTTATTTATTATCCAAATGCTTCCAGACTTACATTTGAATTGAAACCAAAACGTCTGAAGAGCCACTACACTATTACATTTAGGTATTTATCTCAATATACATTTAATAACAGTAAAACTTATTTAATAATACAGTAATTTAACCAATAAGTGTATACATTTAAACATTTTTGATAATTAGTGCCAAATAGATCAACTGCAAAACGGTCAGTTATCAATTGGTTTAAAAGTGTGAGTGCGTGTGATGCCGGCAGGTTAATGTAAAAGCAGGTAGAGAAGCGATGGAAATATATTAGTGTTCATACAAAAATACAGTGATCATTTCACTGTTACGCACAGATCATAAATTCACTGTAGATATACAAATAATACAAAATACAAATACAAATAAGTTTATTGAAAAAAACTAGTACATAAAATAAAACATAATCTAAAATTAGTCTTACCTGCGAGAAACTTTATTTACAGTCCTTCCGTACGTGCAATAGAGGCTGATTCATTAAGATTGGTAAATATGATAAAATCTGGATGTAAAAGGTAAGCCGTGAGGCACTCGGTAGATATTGCACCAGCTCGTTTGATGTATGGGTGACGTAAAAGGCGAGTAATATATATATTATCTGTTTGTGCAATATCTATACGTGGTATAAAACAAAGTCGCTTCCCGCGTCTGTCTCTATGTATCTATATACCTTTAGATCTAGTAAACTACGATGACGTAACGGATGCGAATTCAATGCGGTTTTCAACAATAAATAGAGTGATACAAGAGGAAGGTTTATAAGCAAGAAAAAAGGGGTAGGTGGGGCTAAAGTGGACCCTCTCTAGTATTTATTTAAATGGCTGTGACACGGCGCGGAGTTGCTTGATTTAATTTGGTATGTCAACCAACACACACTATACGTTGCGTTAAATAATAATAAAATAATTTCGTAGAACAACAACACGTGCCATTGTGAAAACATACGGTACGAAGCGTTTCTTTTTTATCTTTTACGGAGCTTAACTCATCTATTACAGAGAGCTAGAGAGCTTTTTTCTTCCAGTCTACCTACGAGGACCGATGCTGGCGAGAAAACCGTTATTTTTATCTATTTGCCCCGGAGTCCGACGGACACTCATCGCCATAGAATGAGGAATAATCGGCTTTCATTAGGATCGGTCCACAGAGCCGGGTCTGGTGTATTGTCGTGGATTTTGAAATAATCTGCAGACTCATCTCGAGATTCTGAAGCGACCTTTTTGAGACGTTGGTACTGAGTCGCCAGCTATAAGTTGGCACGATTCATGCTGTATAATGTAGGTAGGAGCGTAAAGAAATTCTACGTGTAGAAATTTTGTCATGATGTAATTATAAGCACAGGACCGGTCTAAGCACAGGACCGGTCTAAGCACAGGACCGGTCTAAGCACAGGACCGGTCTTTGTGGAGATCTCTGGGGGAGGCCTATGCCCAGCAGTGGGCGTCTTCTGGCTGATGATGATGTAATTTTTATCTGTAAGGCTGCGTCCGCACTGACAGGTAACTTGCTTAGCGCGAAGAACCGAGGTAGACATTTAGCGAGTAGCGAAGTAAAATGAATGAACGATACAGCCGCACTGCCCACTTGGCGCCTTCGCTACACGCTAGGCGACTAGCTAGTCACTAGCTAGACACTAAGCATGCCACTATTCTATACGGACGTAGCCCAAACAATTATTGTCACATCAACAACCAATAACAGTCAACTGTTGGCCTTGAGCCTCCTCTACATTAGTGAAATAAAGAATTTGTATTTGTATTTGAAGGGCATCGCCATATTCTACATGCTTGGCTGGCGAGTTGGAGATCGCATTGACGAAAATACTGAACAGAAAATTCTACTGCAATTTCGGTAGCGTTTCAATCATTCCGTTTAGATATGGCGAAGTAAATGGGACAAATTAACTTAAATACGCTCGTGTAGCGGCAGCCTTTGACCTATGCACTTTTAAGTGTCAGGTATTTTTGGGGAAGGAAAATATGTGATGAGCGACTTGTGCTCCTATATCTTAGTAGGTACAAATTCTAAATATGGATTCGAATACCTATATCAACCTTACATGAGCGTGGCCTAATTGACGAATAGATTATAAACTCATCATCTTGGCGTTAAATCCCGGTTGAGCTCCAGAGCGGCACGCGAGGGCCCGGTGTCCTCGCGCTGAACTCCTCACACTTTTCACCATGACCGTTCAGATCGCCACCCACAACAATACCCTGCGACAACGGAATGTTACGTAGTACTAGAAAAGATTATAAACTCATTATATAAAAATGCAGAGCAAAATCACGCCGCGACTGTATCATAGCGTGGCATAATCTTATTGCTTTTTTAAGATCGCCACAACAAGTTCAAAAGACGGATTTAACAAACTTTATATCTTGCTTACTCCTTAAGGTAAGCTACACTCCACAAAATGTGCCCCAAATATTATTTCGTCCAATATTCCAACAAAGACCATAATAATTTTTACCCAATCTGAAACGAGTATTCCCGCAGCGATACATATAGGTAAATACACCGTGAATACGATCCTTGGCGGACCTGGGAAGCCTTGGTAATTCCCAGGTCCCAGACGACAACCGATAACGGCCCTGTGGCCGCTGATTTCTCCGAGGAAAGTGATCGATCCCAGCTTAGGGGTTAGGAGATTTAAAACGCGGTTTTTCAGTCTTCCCTTTCCGGATAAGCGCCGGTACGGTGCTTTTTTATTTTGATTTATCGTCCCAAGATACTTAGGGTTAACGGAGATTCGAAACAATGAGCCTCATTATTTATTATCATTTATCAATCACGTGTCTTTGTTTAAAAATCTGTGCGGTAAAAGGAAACTCTTTCTTTAAGCTCGAATTGGAGTTTTCTCGAAACAAGTTTTAATATCGTGGACACTCTACTCGAGATTGGTACTAAATTACCTGATATATAACCGATTTGAGTGATCTTTGGTTTAATTAACATATATAATTAATTATGTAAACGTGGATAGGATAGAATTACCATGTGTATTCATTTGGATAACATGAACACATTGCGTGAACAAGCACAGTGCAGTGTTTCCTTTGGACTATCACACGGAATCGTTAAAGAGGTATTTTGGAGGTCTCTCCAGAGACCACATTCCATCGGGTGGCCCGCTTGCCCGCTTGCGTGTTTGCCATATAACATAAAATAACAAACGACCTAGAAAAAAAATCTAGTCGCTCGAAACGAACGCAATATGGACGAATGGCGCAGGGGCGAATCGCTAAAATGCTTAAAGCGTCTATGTGACGAATTGCGAACGGGACCAAACACGCTAAAAAGGAAATCAGAACGTCTTGCATCTAAGGACATCGGAATGGCAAACTTTGCGGTACACAGATTTCATATTTTAACTACGTGATATTACTGAATTGCCAGACTGCAGTACCAGTGGGCAGGGCACATAGCCCGAAAAACAGACGGCCGATGGAGCAGTAAATTTCTCGAGTGGCGACCACGTACCGGAAGACGCAGCGTGGGTAGGCCTCTCATAAGGTGGACCGACGACCTGGTAAAGATCGCAGGTACCAGCTGGATGCGGAAATCACAGGACCGGCCTTTGTGGAGATCTCTGGGGGAGGCCTATGCCCAGCAGTGGGCGTCTTCTGGCTGATATATTGATATTACTCTTCTGTGAATAAAAAAATTAAGTATAAATATAGAAAAACATTACATTAAAAGTAAAAAAAATTGTGTGATCTTCATTACAGACCCTCTACATACATCTACATTACAGACCCGATAAAGACTTTCTATTGAATGATTTTCTGCAAAGAAGCACGGAGGTTGATACCGCTTGCGTCGCGTGTTGTCCCAAATGCTTGGCAATTTTGTGTTCTGTAACCGCGGCGGGCGACATATTATATTGATCCCTTTTCTTTAGGTACAGCGTTCTAGGGAGGGACATAGACGGATGATCTAGAATCTAGAAGGAAACTGACAATCTGAGCGGATGAGTTTCCCTCCCGGAAGAGGAAGAATGCCTGCTTACAATTATATTACTAAAGACAGGATTATAGTCATCATAAAAGCCCGAAACGTGCGGGAAAATATGCAAGAAAAATAGCAAAAATATGCACAAAAATCCATGAAAAAGGCCAAGCAATTCGGAACAATAAGGCCTTGCCACATACAAAGCTCGGCGCGAGCGCGGCGCATTATTTGCTAGGCAACCATCGCGCGGCGCGATAGTTGCTAGGCAACCATCGCGCCGCGCGATGGTTGCCTAGCAAATAACGCGCCGCGCGATGGTTGCCTAGCAAATATCGCACCGCGCTCACGCCGCGCTCGCGCCGAGCTTTGTATGTGGCAAGGCCTTAAAAAGTCGTATATTTAAATTTTATTTTATTTTAAAAAACTATTATTACTCAACGAAACCAATCCTATTAATAACAAAAAATATTTAACAGAGAACAATTTACTGGACATTTTATTGGATTAGGACAGTCCTCTTACCGTGTGCTAAGCGATTGGACGTCTGTGCATGTCACTATGTGAGGCATCTGCGATATCGAGATCAAGCGCAAATATGCATGATTTAATATTTTAATATACAACTAGTGCATTCAACCCGGTCTCTATATATTACTTTAAGATGACGAGTTACGATTTTAAAACTGTAAGGCGCTGTCCTAATTGGCAGCGGTCCTGCGACCATGGTCGTACGACCTACGTCGCCCGACTAATAGGAGACCTCAAAACCGCCTGTCGCACGAGCACGGTCGTACGGCCGTTGCCAATTTAGGACAGCTCCTCCTACCTATAGAAGTCAGAAATCTAACTAACGACCTACTATACCTTCCTATATTTTGTTTGATGGCAAGCATTTATTGAAATAGCGCACACAGACGTACCTAATTACTTTTGATTCTTTATCCTTTTAATAAGTACACGTATAGTTTAGTATCTGTGTTATCATTATCACAAACAAAATAACGGACAAAAGCCGGTTTAAAATAAATTGTAACACACGTAGCTACACCTTTTTCGGGAACCGATACCGATACATTAGTATCAATAACTCTGTTATTTAATACGCGAAATTCGTTTACGCGTAATAACAAAGATCATCATACAAGCCAACCGACTGAAAACATCGTTTTATTTGTAATGAACGCATTTCGCGTAATATATCCACAATTTATTCATTGGGTACTGATTTAATAAAGAATATGTATTTACCCCTACAATTACCCATTATGATATTGGTTGCAAATGAAGATTTAATAAATGACTTTGGATTGAATATGCCTACAAATTTATGCAAGAGCTAGAGCGGCTTACGACGCAAGGATGCCGAAGACCGGGCGAAGTGGATAATAATTTGTATGAAAGCGGACCAGGACCAGATAAGCGCTAGGACGATGATGACGCCTACAAATTTATCTGTTATCTAATTAGCAATTGCTCATGTCTTCGTACAGACTTTAATCCTCGGTTTATAATTTTTTTTTCACTTCAAACAATGACATCTCAAAGCTGGCACGTTTTACGCCACCTATCATATACCATACATTTGAGCTATTAAGACCAATCTATCGTACCTTATTCATAAAATTCCGTCCAATAGTTTGGACGATACGCGGTAACAAAAAACTTTACAAACATACAGGGACAGACATAAGCCAGCCTTGCAGTCTCGTAACTAGACACACTAGATCTCCCTAGGCAGACTTTTCTCTTAAAGTGACGAAAAACAGAATAAGCCTACTTAAGTACAGGCGAAGCCGAGACAAAGGGCCCGAGGCGAGGCTTGCTCATATTAGAGCCACTTGCCCTGGTGCTCGGCAAACATCGTTAAAGCACTCTAAGTGCTTAGATTAATTCCTGCGAGCCTACGGTTTAACACTATCTACTCGACAGAGCTGACATTTGATCCTTCTATATAATCATTATATATTGTAGGAGCAAAGAGCCAAACTATGTATATTGACTAGAAGCCCATAACAGCTTGGTCCACTGCTGGGTTTGATCCTGGTTATCCTGGCCATAATCTCAACGCTTGACAAACGAGCAGACAGCTCACCTGATGGTAAGCGGTAACTGTCGCCCATAACATCTACGATTCATGCATTTAAGTTGCAGGCAACAGAAATGCAGAACCGCAGGTGCGTTGTCACAGTGAGGACCAAGATGAAATGCCTCAAGCCTGTAATTGCGCCGGCTACCTTATCTTTTGGGAGAAATAGATAAGGCGGTGGTACGCACCCAGGCGGACTCCTTGGACTTGACAGAGTCCTACCACCTGTTTAAAATAACAACAAAATACTGAAAACAGCATAAAGTATTGCAGGCTATTTGGCTCTAAAATGTTATGCTCACGTCCTGAGATGGTGCAAACTCAGATTACACGCATTTAGGACCAAGAATAATAATTATATTTAAACGACCTCCAGCTTACTGGAAATTAATTTCTCTATAAATTCTATTCAACTGAAACCTATTCGTGAAATTGTAGGTGCTTATCACAAATGACCCGCACCTTCTACAATTGCCTTAATACAACTATGTGTTCACCCCGTTTGAAAGGAGTTCCTACGATTCTAGGTATTCCAAATACAAAACGAAATGAGGGCGTCTATTCCAGCTTTTCGTTTTTCACAAACTATTTGAGGAGCCTAGTTTCCAACACACCGCCGTCGTCAAAGCCACTACTTTCCCGTCGCGTCCGAGATTGCTCAGGTCAAGATTCTATTCACCAACTTTTGGGCTTCCCATTGTACCCCTGCCATTGTCCGCCAGTGAAAAGACACCTTGAAATGTATAGTTGATGTGTTAGTTCGCGGGAAAAGTTGGAAAGAAAAGAGATGCCGAAATGTAAAGTACACTTGAAATTGGAAATAAAAATAAACAACAATAACAGTATGGAAAAATACACAGTTTCGAATTTGCCGGTTTTCAAAGATAATCATACAATCTTTTACATTCACGGGACGACTGGAGAGAGAGCTGCGAGAATGTGGCAGTAATCACTGGATGGATGGAATCAATAAACTGTATACAGCACTGACGGCGGCTACGGACCACAGACAGACACCGTATCTTTACAGTATTGAGTACCTAACTTGTGGAGCCGGCGCGACTTCGTTCGCTTACCGCTACACCTACCCTACAGCTACCATGCACCTACCCTACATCTACTTTACCCCTACCTACCCCAAGAAAAGAATTTCTTGCTTATAAGCTTTCCTCTTGAATCACTCCATCTATAGTTGAAAACTGCATTAAAATCAGTTTAGGAATTTAAAAGAGCTAAGCGTACATAGATACAATATACATAGGGACAGACGGCGGGAAGAGACTTTGTTATATACTATGTATATATAGATACCCCTCGTTGGGGTTAAACAAATTGATTATTTTTCGGTTCGTATGCTACACTATAATATCAAAACCTCCATCCACTGTTTCGAGTAGTCAACGAATTACCACTAAATCTGTCTAGGTTCAACAGATTGCGTTGGTACGATATCACTGAATTCTATTTCCCTTACTGGTAATAGTTTATTAGTTTCCATGACTGAGAATTGCGTCTGAAACGAACGTCGAGGACCTGATACTAGGAAAAGGCGGAGCGGCGGCGAAGTTTAGATGTCTCGTGTTTTAGTTTTAAGTAACTGCGTTATCCAACAAAATGTTGCCAGATACCATCGTTATATGAGTAAGGAAAATGTAACATTGTATGTAACAAGTATGTAACATTTTTGCCTCGATGGGCGGCATAGCGTCGAAACGGATGAAGCGCATCGAAATTGTGGAGCTCTATTTTTGAACAGCAGAATTCAATATTTTTTAAATCACATTGGTAACATCGAAAGAGTCGGGTTCAAAAATAGGGAAAATCAACATCATGCATAAAAATATTGAATTTCACATGCCGAAAATCTTAATTGAAAACCGTTCGGATCGAAGCGAGCTGTTCAAAAATAGATTCCTCTGGAATCTATTGTTCAAAACCGCATTAAAATCCGTTGCGTAGTTTAAAAGATCTAAGCGCACATAGAAACATAGATACATATTGACAGACGACGAGAAACGGCTTTTTTATACGGTGTATACATAGACTATGTAAGGATGATGAAGCCGGAAACGCAAAGTACGACCTCTCGGGGCGTTAGGTGTTCGTGGCCAGCAGTGCACACTCAACATTTTTCTTTTTTTTTAGGGTTCTAAACAAAACAACTCATGCCTCGGGCACTAGGATACCGTGACGTTATTTATAACCCATCTCTAGCCTTATTCGAGTGAAGTTATACAAGAGGGCGTCCCATAGCAAAAAAAATCAGGTTGTACGTAATATTAAACGAAGTCGCTTCCCACCGTCTGCCTCTCTATATGGAGGTAGGTATGTACGCTTAGACCTTTTAAACTGCGCAACGAATTTTAATGCGGTTTTCAACAATAGATAGATTGATAGTGTGTAGGATAGGACAACACGCTAACGAAGTCACGGCGGGCCAGCTAGTTTTGTTTTTAGTGTTTAAACAAATATTTAAATTTTATAAATATACTTACTTACAGCCAACCTTTTCCAAGTTGAGACGTCGGTCGTTTGCTCTCCCATTCAGTTGAGAATGCAACAGTTTGGATCCGAATAATTAATTGCTTAGGTACTTAAAGTTATTCTGTACGGTTTCCTATGGATTTGCGGAATATGGAGCTCTTCCTTGGAGATTAAGTAAGTACCACAGACTGAATTGTGTGCATTTCCATATTGCATAATGCATGGGCAGGTGTTGCTCATTTTACATGAAATTTAGTAGATGAATGGTAGGCTACAGAGAGAACGGGCCCTTGGTTGCTCGTAATATGCTAGGGGGTTTTGTTTTTAATGATTTTTTTTATATTATTATATTAGACGGGACTTGGACGCGACGTACCTTTTAGATTTGATTTCCCCGACGTTTCGGTAGGGTTATACCCACCGTGGTCACGAGACGACTGCCGTGGAGAGGTGACAGCTGCGGTGATGTGCTGGTAGACTCCTACCCTCACATATAATTTCAATTTGTTGTTGATTCGGAAATGCACGGCACACAACACTCACGATGTCCACGGATACGTCCGACGATAAATCTTGTGTCTTAAGGTTATTCTTTTTATATGTTATGCATAGTAATCCAAGTAAATCTCTAAAAAATACCTATTGATATGGTAGCTGGTCTGCTTCGCCTTGTACGCCACCCGGCAATGGAGGTGAGGGTGGTGCTACATGGCTAGTTTAAATTGACCTTCCTCTTTGAGGTCTTTTAAATGGCTGATAGAAGTTACGCTGTTATATATAGCTGTGTATGTTGTAAGCTGTGAGACATCCAAATACACTAAAGTTAAAAAATTGCAATTCTTTAAATACTTCGTAAGCAATTTCATCACACATATTATCGGATTTGTTATCACGGTTAGAACTAAGAATATTTTTATTTTTAAGCGTTAAAGCAAGCATATTTCATATTGCACACAATCCGGTCTCTAGACCCAAATCTGTTCCGAGGATTTTACGCCCCGTCGCCGTTTCGGCGATACCCTTCCGTGGCTCATAAAATGCGCGTTAGAGATATATCGAAGAAAATCAATCACGTGGACCCGGGCAAAATAGCACACTGACTGACATAGTATGAATGGGTTTTGTACACTCGAACAAACATAGGGCTATACGTTTGTTTGACAGCACTATCGAAAGCTATAACCTGAAAATTATGGCTAAAGAGTAAGTAGTTGCCTATTTTTACCAGACAAACCTACGGGAAAGCTAACCTAACATCAAAACAGGTTTAAGTAATTTACTAAATTACTTTTTAGTACGCAAAGGAACAGGTAAATAGGTCCTTGGGGTCTTTAAGTCAAGAGTGAATAGGTATCTTCTAGGCACGCATGCTACACCTTTGACCTCGCCTTCCGTCAGGTGAGTTGAGGTCAAATGCAAGTATATTGCCAATTAAAAAAAAGTAGATTCTTAAGACATCATTTGCCTGCCCTAGGTACTAACTTAGGTACTACTAAGGTACTAAATGACGTGAATAAAATACATGAATTTAATAATAGAAACTTTTTATTTTCATTATCTGAATAATCTCTAAAGACTAAGTCTTTCACGTTGAATTACTAATGGATACAGAGCGACTATATTAATGTTCATAGGAATTCCATTAAATATTTTTATTACAAACAATAATATCTACTGTATTTACAACCTTATTGACATGCCTTGCAGTCTATTAAAATATGAAATATCTATTACTTAAAATAATGGTAATGATATGTTAGACAAATGTTTATTTTTTTTACTCAAAGAAATACCTATGTATTTCTTTGGCAAAATAAATTCTTTAGACGGACCTTTGACTAACTTGTAACGAGTATATTATGATAATATATCTCGATTTGTATTGAAATGATAATTTTGAAAATGATGTTAGTAAATCATTATTAGAACAGTTGACATAATTAAGCATCAAATGAGGAATTTAAATTAATAATAAAAGATACATCGCCATTTCTAAAACAAAATACAATAATCTCAATGATTACTTTTGTAGTTTTAACGAATGTTCTATTCTCACAAAGTATTTATCTTAAAACTAATAGTAATTTACTATAATTTATACAACATTCAATTCGTGTTATTATCTAAAATTATGTACATTATGTACCTAAAAGTAAACTATGTATAAATAATATAAAAATGATTACAATTACATTTGCCTTTTTAAATTTTGAGCAAACAACTTATTATAAATTTCATAGTTGCAGATGATAACTTGGAATATAACAATTTATTAATCTACTCGAAAACTTAAAAAAATTATCCACCTTGCAACATTATTTTTTAAATTGTTTAGCTATTTTCACCAACAATTCTAAGTAGGTAGGTAAATAATTAGTCAACTAGCTACTAATAATTTTCAAACTGCGAGTAACTCCTGAGCTCATGATTCGCAGTCACAGATTTTAATGATGTGATTATAGGGAATAGTTAGCTCCTTAATTCATAATACCATAGAATATTGTAAAATATAGCTTCAGTAATTGACGAAAAAGACAGTTAGCTGCTTGAAAATGTACGCACGATATTCAGCTTACAGAAGCATAGATAAAGCTAAATCTGGCATGGGTTATGTTCTCTAAGTTCACTCTTAACAGGATCATTCATCCCAGTTTTAATAAAAAATATACTTCTTATAATAACAACATAATCAAAAAACAAATTAGCCGACATAGCCGGAACAGCTCACTTGTAGTGTACGTAGCTGTCTGTGGTACCTATAGTCCGTGCCAAATATATCGTGAAAAACGTACGTGGACCTCTCGGTTGGAACCAATTTGTAAGTTCTGGTGTTGCTTTAAATATTGATTCAAATATTTCTATTAGTCATAATTTTATAAGTTAGAACGTATTTTGAAAAATCACAACTATCTTCCTTAAAAGTGGAGCCTTGTGGTAGGTATGCGATCCAAGTGCCTTATCAATTGACACTCGCTAAACGACACTATCATTGTCTTAGCCCTAGGCTGTAAAGCCTGGTGGATAAGACTCCCAAAGTGTATCCACTGACGCTAAATCAGTGTAAAATTGCTATATTCAACTGGCTGGGGATGTTAAATTATGCTAATACGAAGAATCTAGTATCTTGTTTAAGTAATTTAATGGATATCTTACAAAATAGCCTACTGAGAAGTCAACGTACATAGATTCCGAGATTTAATCTCGTGAGACATAATCGATAAACTTAATATCAAAAGACATTCGCAAAACATTTAGAGCGAATAATTGTTATAAATACAATAACTTTCATCGTATTTACAATATGATTTTACTTTCTAAATAACTTAATATGACTTTATACCTAATTATAGAAAACCTTCATAAGTTCACATATTTTACTTAACTAGATATCTTAATTGCCGAATGGAATATACTAAGACTACAAAATTGCCTATGTAGCAATTTAACAAAATCACATGTAGGTATGGTCGTATGACTAAATTATAATTTCTTCTTCACTAAGGTGGCAAACAAGCGTACAATATCTTATAATTAATATTTTATAAAATATGTTATAAATGCGAAAATTATATACTTATATTTTTATTTGTTTTAATGAGACTAGGCATTTGACCTGGTCATCCCAACTGGTGGCAAATGACGATGCGGCCGAAAATAGAGCATGTCTGTCTAGAACAACCTATCTATATTGTGTTTCTTTAATTGATTATTATGAATTATCAAGTTACATTGCTGAAATATATGCTGAAAAAGGCGCATAGGGTATTTTACGTCCAGCATATAAAATAAGTACTCATGTCATATCGAATAATTTATATTAAACTAGCTGGCACGCCGCGACTTCGTTCGCGTGTTGTCTCACCCTATAAAGAGAAACCTAACAGGAAGGTTTATAGTACAAACCTTCCTCTTGAAAGAGGATATCTATTGTTGAAAACCACAATCCGTTGCGTAGTTAAAAAGATCTAAGACAGGCATCGGGAAGCGCCTTTGTTATATGCTGCGTATCGATATTTTAGTTCTGTACCTCCCTACCAACTTATTACATCCTATCCATTATCGAAATTACAGTACAAAACATATAATTTTGTAAAAAAGAATACACGTGAAAAGAAATGGCTCACATATCAAAATACCTTTGTATACGTAATTCATGTCGGTACCAAAATCAATTACAGTTTCATTGTTGGACTCATTCTTATAATTTAGTCATACGATATATTACAAGTAGGTAAATAATATTGGTAACTTCTGTTGGGCGAATCCAACAGAAATACGTTTTTACCTACTGCCTATATGAGATTTAGATTAATATCACTGTGTGTTACGTGGGAGTTGCTTCTATTTCAAGATTATCAAGTCTGAACCAATAATCCAATCCAAGCAAAAGGGCAAAAGAGCATTTAAATGTTATGAACCCCAAAGTAAAGTGCTTACGTAAGTCATAAATAGCTGCATATAAAAAAGAATTAAGTTCGTTTCACAAGTACCGCGGGGTATACACTATTCAAGTAAGGTTTTCAGGTAGTATTTCATGATACGTACACCGTGAAATTGAAGCAGCCCCGCGTTACTTAACTACAGTCCAAGTTATCCAAGCAACTGACTCGAGTGCACGTTTTACACGCCACTTCTGCTCCCGACCGCGGCTTACGGCACAGACTATAAATTCGATATTTACCTACAGGCATTTGGAACACTAGACACCTAAGCTATCTATGTACCCGAAGAGATGCGTGAGACTGGCAACACCGAAGAGGAACAGACTGAGGTCCCTCCCCTCAGCGCTTCCTGGCACCCGGCACTTCTGCCCCCGATATTCGAGGCAGAAATTCTGCAAAACAATAAATAAAATAAAATAAAATAATCTTACCGCCACATTTAACGTAACCAAATACTAACGACGCCATCTCGTTAACTTAATTGGTAGCAATAATAATTCTGCGGAAACGGCGATCCTTAATCTGCTGGTTTTTAAATAAATTATCCCTCATTAGAGGGATGAATAGGTATTAGTTTTCAATAACTTGAAAAGGGTTGAAGCAAACAGCAAATTGTTTCAATTTACATTATATTTCAATAGTTGTAGAAATTTGCTCGTTGTTATAAATAATAAGGTACCTAACCTTCAAAACCTTATGTTATTTAAAGAAGCAATTTCAAAACTTTAAGTCACAAATATGTTGAATAACTCACATAAATTCAAATAAAAGTAACTTTATACAATCTATTGTGTCCTTCAACAGCGCTTAACGGTTGATAGAGTTTGGATGACAAAATTTTGTACAAAGGTTATCTGAATCTGAAATACCCATTCCGAGTATTTTGAGCGTTATGAAGTCACAGCTTGTTATGCAACTGATTAATTTGCAAGCTTATATTTCGTGCGAAACACCACAAATAAGAGTAAAAATAAAAATACGACACATTCACCTGTATTCCGAGTACAGGCTACCTACATACGTACACATCCACGACGTGGTTACGAGAAAAAGGGAACTCACCTTAATGATATTAGATGCCATCCTCTTGAGGAAGGCACTGGTGAACAAGGCCGCCTCGTCTCCGCACGACCGCTGAACCGTGGCCTCAGAACACGTCAGGTACTCTTGGAAGGAACTGTAAGGGCAAAAAACCGCCATTAAATTGAAATCTTATTACGGTCATCAAACAAGTTAGGAAATTCCGCGGTACAAAAATTGTGTTTCATATTTTCTGAGCGGATTTGTTTCTGTCGACAGTCGCAGTTCGGAACAGGTAAAATGCAGTTCGTTAGTCTATTGTAAACCTTTTATTACATATTTTTGGAACTTTAGAATCTGTTACATCGTATATTGATACCTATAATTAATGGATATATTTAGATAACTAGTCGTTTAATTCAGACTAATACCACGAATGCAATAGTCATTCTGTCTATCAGTCTGTTACATATTCACGCTGAACAAGTTTGGATACAATCTGATAACCTGGGGATGGACATAGGCTACTTTTTATGTAAAAAATATTCAAATTATTTATGACGAACACGCAAGAAATTGCTAGTATTTTTATAGCTTTCACCCGTGGCAGAAACACTTTAATCAATCTCTAATAGCGAGTACTTAAGTTAGACGACTTTGCAAATTCTAATCTATTGTATATATTATTCAAACTTCTGTAAGTTAAAATTCACAATGGAAATCCGTGATCACGTTGAAATTGATTTAAATCCGAATACACATTTAGTGACACTCATATAAAATGCTTTGTGTTACGTTGTTAACCAGCTACGTAAACAGCATTCACAAATTGTTTATTTTGTTGGAGAACTGTTAAAACTTAGTTCGCAATTCGTTGGCGTTTCATTGTTTTTCAGTAGGGGAATGGCTTTGTTTTTATTATCTTCCATTGTGTCGGTGCAGGGGCAGCGATGTATGAATCCCGTGATATCACGCGAATATTTTTAATAGAAAAACTGGCCAGCACTAAAGTTCATTTCATAAATTGTAACGAAATAGACGGTGCTTTTATCACGCTGCGACAGCCAGTTGACTGTTTCAGGATTTTTGTAAAACGAGTCACGTAAATAAAAGTTGTTTTATTTTTTGCTCGTACCGTAATAAAATTCAAATTATAGATTCTATTGGTGCGGATAACGAAGTCATTAAATGACGTAAAAAGCCTTAAGTGCGTCTCTTAATCCTATGGAATCTGAACTGAATCTTAAACAGTATTTTAATGGTAAGAACAAAAGCAAAAAGAGTAAGAAAATCACGCGGACGGGTGGCTTTGGAAGTCCAGGGATTTAATGAATTTAGGGAAAATTAATGACAGTCAAGTCGTTTTGTTTTTGTTTCATGTAAAAATCACATTTACGGAAAATTACAAATCTCTCTTTGTATATTGCAGTTTTTTTCTTCGAATATTCGAAATTTCGAAGCTAATTTGAAGGTATTTGTACCTAATGAATTAATCGAAATCGTCATATTTAATGGATACAGAAATTGTAAAAATCCTTACCTAAAATATTAAGTATATCAATATTTGGACTAAAACGTATTTAAATAATCTACACGTTTTAATAATATCATTATTCGTTATCATCACATCTCATGCGCTAGACGTCCACTGTTGGACATAGGCCTTGCACCACACCTTCCATCTTTGTGCCTCTTGCACCCATCAGCTCACTACGACCTTTGCCGGTCGCTCTACCTTTACCACAACCTTTAACGTATACAAGTATTATAAAAATGAAACAATAACTACTGAATGTTCCAAAACTTTGG
Organism: Blastobasis lacticolella; assembly: GCA_905147135.1. NCBI lineage: Eukaryota > Metazoa > Arthropoda > Insecta > Lepidoptera > Blastobasidae > Blastobasis > Blastobasis lacticolella. The sequence goes on from LR990048.1 coordinate 11,522,448, forward strand.
AACTAAAATTGAGATAGCAAATATTTAAAAATATGCAAATATCACGGTATACGCAATTACGAGGTAATTTTGGCGCGCAAAAAGCTCGTAAGTTCCAAAAGTATGTGTTCAGTACCTACAGAAGTAATTTACATGTAAATTTGAAAATTAATAGATGTTGTCCGTCAACCGTAGACGACATGCGAGCCTGCCTACGTACTATGTAGTATATTATTTACTTTGAGAAACTTTGAAATTTATTTCCGAGGAGAAGCATTTATTTTTATATTTAGTAACAGTTGTGGAGCCAACAATATGACAATATAACGTAACATTGAGACTGACTAGGAGGGTCGGTGGCCGAGTGGTAACGGTATCCGACTGGCAAGCGTGAGGTACCGGGTTCGTATCCCACTGCGGCCATGTATCAATGACTCTATTCTGAATTAAGTACATTAGTTAAACACTAACAGATGCTCTTAGGGTGAGGGAAACCATTGCGATGAAACCTGCACATTTAGGAGACTGAATGTGTAACCATGATCCAAACTGGTCAGGTTCCCCTGGTAGCAGGGTCACGGGGGTCAGCCGGCACTCGCTCCACTGTAATTGCCTGATCTGCCAAATCCTGGATCATGGGCCAGGCAGACCCCAGGCACTCACATGCGAGTGCACATCCGGGACATTAACACCAAGATGATGATTGAGAATAACTACTGTTACTATTTAAAAAGTAATATTGTATTCACGGTACCACATTTCGACTTATCATTATAATATAAAGTCTAACAAAGCGCGACGTTTTACATACAGCCGCCGTGTAGCCTTGTATTTGTTCGACCGTAAATATCGAAAACTTTACGAAAAGAATTCATAAAGAATTTCCGCCCTTTCTTAAGGGCGGAAATTCTTATGCCTAACTGCTGGAAAAGAAACGCGATATGGAACATCCCTATAACCGTCGTTAATAAATTAATGTAATCTGTGACATTATGGAGTTAGTGAAGGAAAAATTGGCACTTAAGGGTGAGGTTAATGTAAGGCTTCTTGGTTTTCGTAAGCCATCAAAATATACAGTTCAGGATAAGGATAAAACTTGTGAAAAAATATGATAAACAACTAACTATACTAGATTCAAATGACTTACAGGAAGTGTCAATGATCACCTTTACATATCATCACATAGGTACATCAACAGTCCATTGCTGCACTTGAGCCTCCCCCACATTAGCAGAGGGTTTTTTACAGTTCACACAGCCCCATCTAGCCCCAAAGAAAGCAAAGCTTGTGTTATCGGTGCTAGATAACTGATAAGCTATTTATATACTTTTAAATACATACTTATTATACATATAACACCCAGTTCTCTATTACCAAAAGGCAAATCATATTTTTCATCCCTATTATTCGGAAAACGACTAACTAACGAGAATAAATTAGATCTTTTAAGGCCTAGCGACTGTTTTGAATTTGGAACAATAGAAGAATGAAAGTCGGTATAGAGTGTTCACTCGGCCGCAATTATTATTTCCTCTTGCGAATTCTGAAACTACTTCTAAAATGTATTTCTTATATCAGAAGGGCCCTCTGATGTTCATATATGAACTCTTCTGAACCCAAATTAAGCAACGTTTAGATAGAGACGGTAGTGGCAGTCACGTCTGCCAGCAATTAGTTGGCGCTAGACTGGTTCGATTTGTTGAATATTTTATTAACGATCTATTCAATATTCAACGCTCTGCACGAGACCTCGCCGCTGGAACTCCTCTTGATAACTTCCATGACAGTTTAATTTACGCAGCTCAAATTGAGTGAAGCCATCTCTTAGACAGGACTTGCTCTTATAGTTGAGCGGAAATAATAGCATCGCAACCGCCTTCCCCTTTAAACGAGTCCATGCCAAGTCGTTCAAAAATTATAAATATTATTACGCCTTACCAAGTTGACAAAGCTCAAAATGGGCAAGCACAACAATAATTAAGTAAATAGAATATACGTGCTAGTGACGTTTAGCTTCCAGATGGAGAAAATAAATTGTAACTCACAATGAGTTGCCTTCATTTTTTACTAAGTTTGAAAATAGCTTCCTATTTTCATACGTTTAGTTATTACTACGTGCAAGACTTTCAAAGCTGAGAGTAGCTAAAGAAATTTAATAAATAATAAAATATTCATCTTGGCGTAAATGTCCCAGTTGTCCGCCGTGACCGTGATCCAGGATTTGGCAGATTAGGTTATTACAGTGGAGCGACTGCCATCTGACCTCCGTGACCCTGCTACCAGGGGAGCATAACCAGATTGGATCATGGTTACACATTCAGTCGCCTGAATGTGCAGGTTTGATAACGATGTTTTCCCTCACCGTAAAAGCTTCGGATAGTGTTCAACTAATGTACATAACTCAGAAAAGAGACAGTGGTACATGACCGCAGCGGGATTCGAACCCGGTACCTGTACCTCCCGGTACGCTTACGAGTCGGATACCCTAACCGTTCGGCCACCAAGGCTCTATAGAAGGCTCTGAGGCACGAGGCTCTGTAGGTGAAGAAATTTAATTACTTCCAATCAAGCGTCTCTTTGAGAATTAGGTGCGTATCACCTTAGAAAGCTTAAACTTTGAAATGGTCGTAGATCAAAGTAAAATTATAATAAGTAAATATAAAGCAAACCGACGGGCGCAATCAAAACGAAAGTTTAATATAAGATCAACGGGAAACCAATACCTGAAATGCTGAACAGGCCCATAATTAAAATAGGCACTTCAAGATTTGCATATTTTAGTTGTTTGAAGTCTTTTGAGGTCATAACATTTAAATCGATATAAAATTAATTCATAATTAAGCCGTTGTGGTAGCTGCGGTCCAGTTTCAAACCAAACATGGTCAAATCAACCATATCGGTAACAAAAAATATTCACAAATTTACATATGCTCCACTTCTGTCCTTGTTTACGATGAATGATAAATGAGCATTAATAAACTATTCAGTTCTGTTTGGGACGTGTACGCATTATCATTTTATGGTGAACGAGATACTGGAGAGTGTAGACCCAATGGGGATCAATGCTGTCCGCGTCCGTAGGCGAAGCCCACTTTGGGCTTCATGACTCTCGTTACCCTACACGTGATCCCCGGGTAGTGCAAAATGGACAGCACTCTCTCCGGTGGTAGGCTTCGGCCGTGGCTGGTCACCACCCTCCAGGCGAACGCATCGTCAAGCGGCCCAGCCGTGTTTCGTTGTGATGTCTGGAGTAGCCGCTTAGGAGGATGGGTCTGGACAGTTGTGGTCGCTCTGCGTAACCGTCTTTTTTCTTGATGCTCACCACTCCCGTACCGGGTGCCTGGCTTCGGAGGGCAGCGGGATCCGAAGCACGGTGCCGCCGCTGGCCGACCGTAGATAGTTGGGGGCCCAAGTAGCTGGTTAGCCGCCAGTGAAAGGCTGCCCCGCCATCTTACGAAAAATCCCAGATTGCTCTACCTTGCCGGTTGGCGACCGGATGGGAGGGCCAGGTAGCCAATTTGGGGGGGTTCGGGCGTCCCCGCGGTCTCCGCGTCAGGCACCTTCCCGTGCGGTATTGGTGAGCATGTTTGCTGGTGGGCGGAGCGCCACCTCGTCCAACTGCCATCCTTCTAAAACAACCTTTTCACTCAAACTCATGATCAGTAAAAAAAAGAGAAACGTTAAACAGCGGCTGCACTCCCTCCCACTCAAAGTGCACCTCACTAACATCCGAGGCCTGCACTCAAATCTCGATGCAGTCCACTATCACCTTGAAACTGAACAACCACAGCTGCTGTTCCTCACCGAGACGCAGATCAGATGTCCGGCTGACGCGGCGTACCTCAGCTACCCAGGGTATACTCTCGAGCACAGGTTTGTACCTCGTGCCGGAGTCTGTGTCTACGCTCGCGAAGACATCTGCATTCGGCGTCTAAGGAGCTTTGAGGGGTCTAGTTTCTCTATTTTATGGTTGCTGGTGGATACAGGTCAAGAACAACTCCTGTATGCGTGCATTTACCGATCGCACAGCGGGGATCAGGAGACGACTCGCTTATGTGACCATCTCGTAGAAGTGGCGGATGAAGCGAGGGAACGTTACCCCGCGGCGCAGTTAGTCATTCTGGGGGATTTCAATGCCCACCACCAAGAGTGGCTTTTCCCATACCAGATGACGGATCATGCTGGGAGAGAAGCACGTAAACTAGCTCTGTCGCTAGATCTCACCCAGCTGGTAAGCTGTGCCACGAGGGTACCTGATGTTGACTCCCATACCGCCAATTGCTTAGACCTTCTGCTGACAACTGATCCGGACAGGCACTCAGTATCGGTTTCTGCACCGCTGGGTACATCCGATCACTGTCTGGTGAAATCTGTATCCGTTTATTCCCCACCCGAGCAAACCCCATGCAACCCCCGACGGGTGTGGCGATACAAGTCAGCAGATTGGGATGAGATGCGCCACTTCTTTTCGTCCTATCCTTGGCGGAAGGCATGCTTCTCTTCGGGCGATCCGTCGAATTGTGCCGAAGCCGTTACCGCGGTTATACGGCAGGGTATGGAGTACTTTATTCCGTATTCTGACGTAGCGATGAACGGCAGGTCTCGTCCATGGTTTAGTGCTGAGTGTAGTCGCGCTGAAGTGCTGAAGCGGGCGGCATACTCTGCCTGGGCTGAGGCTCGAGCGCATATGTCTCCGGATACTCGCAAACTGAAGAGAGCCTTTAACCTCGCCGCCAAGTCTTGCAAAAGGACGCTACGCAGGGCTCGATTCGATCACATAAGCCGGATTGGCGCCAAACTGGCCTCTTACCCTCCTGGGAGTAAGGCGTTTTGGTCTTTGGCAAAAGCGGTCGAATCAAATTTCAGCCAGTCTTCGTTGCCTCCGTTGCTAAAACCAGACGGAACATTGGCCCATGCTGCTGAAGAGAAAGCAAATTTGCTTGTTTCTCTTTTCGCGGCGAATTCGCGTTTGGATACTGCAGGAAAAACACCACCTATCTCACCCCGTGCTGACTGCGCTATGGCAGAAGTGCGAATACATCAGAAAGAGATATTGAAAATCCTGCGGAGTCTGGACGTGAACAAGGCTAGTGGACCAGATGGTATACCGGCAATAGTCCTGCGTAGTTGTGCCCCCGAGCTGTCTCCTGTTCTCACGCGCCTGTATCGCCTCTCACTTGAGACTGGTATTGTACCTAAGTCGTGGAAGCTTGCCAATGTGCAGCCCGTGCCAAAAAAAGGCAGCCGTGCCGACCCTTCCAATTACCGCCCTATTTCGGTCACTTCCATACTCTGTAAGATTATGGAACGTGCGCTAAACAATAAACTCCTTGCGCATCTTGAAGGTAACGATCTCCTCAGCGATCACCAGTACGGATTCCGCCGTGGTCGGTCTACTGGGGACCTTCTGGTGTATGCCACACAATTATGGAGTGAGGCCATTGAGAGACATGGCGAGGCCATTGCTGTGTCTCTTGATATTTCTAAGGCCTTTGACAGGGTTTGGCATGCTTGCCTTCTAAGCAAGCTTCCTTCATTTGGTATTCCTGTTGGCTTTTGCACCTGGATATCAGATTTTTTGAGTGAACGTTCAATCCGTGTAGTTATCGATGGCTACTCGTCTAATCTCCAGGCTATCGACGCGGGAGTTCCTCAGGGATCTGTACTGTCCGCGACTTTATTCCTGCTGCATATTAACAATCTGCTTGTACCAGGTACCTTTGGGTATGCAGATGACAGCACGGTAACGGATAGATATCTGTCAGAGGCAAAAGCCAGCAGGGACGATATTCAGTCTTGTCGAGAGGCCATGGTTGATCGTTTGGACATAGCTCTCAAGGCAGTTTCTGATTGGGGCGATGCCAATCTGGTGGCGTTCAACGCAACCAAAACTCAGGCGTGTTTGTTTTCCGCCAAAAGGAGTCCATTCCATCTTACTCCAACTTTTCGGGATGTTCCTGTGGAAATTACCGACAACCTACAGCTTCTTGGTGTTGAGTTATCTTCAAATCTCAACTTCGGTCAGTACATCGAATCCAAGGCAAAGACTGCAGCAAAAAAACTTGGTATCCTCTCGAAGGTTAGGCGGTACTTCACTTCTAGGCAGTTGCTTCAGTTATATCAAGCACAAGTGCGGTCCTGCATGGAGTACTGCTGCCACCTCTGGGATGGATCAGCTAAATATCAACTGGCGGCTTTGGATTCGGTGGAAAAACGTGCAAAGAAGATAATTTGTGACCCGCGGTTGATTAAGGCTAGGCTGCAGAGCCTCGAAAATCGGCGTAGGGTTGCGCGTCTGTCGGTCTTCTACAGATTACATTTCGGAGAGTGTGCGAAGCAGCTGCACGACCTCATTCCGCCGGCCCCTTTCCGCCATCGGGAAACGCGATCCGGGCGAGCGCTTCATCCTTATGTCGTGGATCTTCCAGCCATCCGCACGAACCGCTTTGGCTCGACCTTTATAATGCGTACGGCTAAGGAATGGAACGCTTTGCCTGCGAGTGTGTTCCCTGATCAATATAATCTGGATGCCTTTAAGGCTAGAGTGAATAGGCTGTTCCAAGACGGGCATGCTTCATCTTCGACCGCATCGTCACTTACCAACAGGTGAGATGGCGGTCAAATGCCCGACTTGTTTGTTATTAAAAAAAAAAAAAAAAAAAAAAACCCTATTACATAATCTTTTAATCAAGACAACAGCATAACTGGGCGGGAGGTGTATAAGCTTAGGACTAAAATAAATAAAATAAACATCGTCAAGGAGTCCCAATCGGCTACCGAGACTGCAAGTAGACTAGCTCATTAGTCCTAGTAGCACAGTATAATGCACGGTCCTTGCATATACCTAAAAGGGTGGTAATATTAAAAAAAAAGTATTTAAGTAGTATATCAGTTATCCAGCACCCATAGTACAAGCTTTGCTTAGTTTGGGGCTAGATGGCGCTGTGTGAATTTGTCCACGAATATTTATTTATTATTATTATAATATACACGACATCTTTAAAGTCGCAGATTATTGCTCTAAATGTATAAGTTTCCCCTTAAAATTACTAAGTCAGCGGCTGAGAAGGACAGTTTCGCAACGATCTATTGAAATGACTCCGCGACTCAGATTCCAATATAACTCTGTCTGTCTGTTTATTACGCTTTCACGGTTACACCACTGCACCAGTTTTTATCAAATACGGTATGAAAATTATTTAGTACCTGCAGATGGGCATAGGCTACTTTTATTCCCCTCTACGCGAAAGCTCGCAAGACATAGATACCATAGTCCACGCGGGCGGAGCCTCAGGCGGAAAGCTAGTTTCCAATAATCGGTGTTGATTTAGATGTTTTTGTTGGAGTTCTAAAGCAGCCGAAAGATTTTATCATCATCATTGTATTAGGCAGTGTGGTGCCCGGCAGAGTAGAATTGCACCATCCCCTTACACTCGTGGATGTCGTACAAGGCGACTATACTTTCTAGGCAAAAGATCTATAGTCACCGTAAGCTGAAAATTGGGCAGCAGCGTTTTCCATTGTTATATTTACAACACTGCAATCCCCAAACCGCCTGCCAAGCGTGGAGATTATGGCAATATCCTCCCCTTTCATGGGAGAGGCACTAAGTTCTGCAGTGGAAGCTTATGGGCTGTGATGATCGTAGTAGAAGTCCGAAATAGTTTTAATTCACTCACATACAAAACTAAACTATTCTGACGCCGAATCAAACTTTTGCTACCAGGAACACGATTTCGCAATAAAATATATTCTAAAAGTAGGAAATAGAATTCAACTCACCAACACACGGTCTTTAAATAGTCCTCGTGGCTGGCTTCTATGGCGTGTCTGTCGGTGTCGTACTGATCATTCTTCTGGGTGTTGCTCAGTGTGGTCAAGGTGACTTCGTACTGCCTGCTGCAGACCTCGTACTCCGACCTGACATTCTTCACGCAGTCAGCGTGTTTCAGGTACTCATCTTGATACGCTCCTCTGGTACACAGCTCTTGTACCACGTCAGTGATCCCAGCGTATATGCGACGGAACAGCATCTGATCGTGCTTCTCCATGCAGACTTCGGTGTAGTTGTCTATGCATTTTATACCGGCGCGCAGTTCGCTGTGAAAGAAATCAGTTGTGAGATTCTGGAGTTGGTACTATTATTTATTTCATCATCATCATCTTGGCGTTAATGTCCCGGTTGTGCTCTCACGCACGAGGGCCCGGGGTCCGCCTTGACCATGATCTAGGATTTTGCAGGTCGGGTAATTACAGTGGAGCGACTGCCATCTGACCTCCTTGACCCTGCTACCAGGGGAACCTGACCAGATTGGATCATGGTTATACATCCAGTCGCCTGAATGTGCAGGTTTCATCACGATGTTTTCCCCCACCGTAAGAGCATCGGTTAGTATTCAACTAATGTACATAACTCAGAAAACAGTCATTGGTACATGGCCGGAGCGGGATTCGAACCCGGGATCTCTGGCTTATGAGTCGGATACTGTAACCGCTCGGCCACCGACGCTCCTAGTCAACCTCAATGTTACGTTATATTGTCATATTATTGGCTCCATAAAGTCACAACTGTTACTAAATATAAAAATAAATTGCTACTCCTTTAAAATAAATTTCATTCTACTATTATTTATTTATTTTATAGAATTACAACACCTCCAATGAATCAGGCTCAAAATTACCTAAATGTCTATAGTAATTCTCCGTTTTCTTGAACCGATTCTTGAAATGTAGCCATTACCTATTACCCTACCATAGGAATGGAAGCGCGCTAATGAATGTTGATAGTTAATTTTAGGACAAATTAGACATCTACTAAATCAATATTTAAAGTAGGGAAATAATTTTTTTCAACACAGTGTCACGAACAGTCAGCCCACCTGATGGTAAGCGATAAATGTCGTTCATAACCAACATTCCATCGAAGTAAACAAACCACTAGACGCACAAAAAATGTACTCGTCAATCCGTCGAAATAAAAGACATACCTAATATGAATTCACACATGGCTACTAATTTTGCTTCAGTACTGTAAGCAAATACCTATATAACAATCTACAAATCACCATAAATAATTATTTTAGTTTTCCATTGTTTACATCGATGGAAAATCTGTCTGTGACAGACTGTAAGTGCTATACTACTGCTACCTATCGAGTTATGTAAGAATCTTTTATCTTTATTTTCCTTTGAGTAAAAAGCAGCAGCGGGCAGTGGGCGCACCTACCTACTACAGCATCGACGTAAATATTGAAGGTATTTTATCCTATAATTAGGCCATATTTAAAATCGTTCTCATAGTTTCTTAAAACGTAATATATAAAAAACCAAACCCTTAAATCAGTCTCCAATAAAGACATTTCAGATTAAAAACAAAATTCAAATCCAAAACTGTTTATATTTAATGCTCAAACAATGCCAGTCGATTATAAATGCAAATATCGTTTCGATTCGTCCATTGACTGTACTCCTGTATACTTCATTAGCTGTATTTTAACCTATAACTGGGCCATATTTGAAATCGTTCTCAAAGTTCCTTAAAGTGCAGTATCCAAAAACCAAAACCCCTTAAATCAGTCGCCAATAAAGACGGTTCAGAATCAAAACGAAATTCAATTCCAAAACTGTTTCCATTTAACGCTCAGACAGTGGCAGTCGATTATGAATGCAAATATCCACTAATATGCCGGTTGATTCGTCCATTGACTGCACTCCTCTGTACTTCATTGGCTATTCAGCGTTCCGCGGGGCTCTTAGCGAACTTACCCAGTCGGACAACTAGTTCCAAATTGCTATTTACCGCAAACAAGAGTACTAAATTAAGATGAGCTAACTGCGTGCCGCTTGCCATTCCTACGCTAGGGCTGGACTGAGGTAAGTAAATTCTCTTGAAGGATGGCATGGCATATTGTAAGTAAACGCCCAAAAAGCAGCCTGTCAGGAGTACTTTAGTATTTTTCTCGTATTTCAAATCATTGCGTTAAGGTACAATTTACTGTAGCATTGCTCTTTTTTTCTCATTAATATGTGATGTCCAGCAGACTAGTATCGCCAACCCCTTCTGTAGACGGGGGTTGTAAAATGCAACTAATGTCATAGACCAGACCACCTATACCTTTGTAAATCCCTCCGTAAAGCCGATGCTTTTCCTATTGATTATTTTCAACTCTGCGATCTCAATCCCCCACTGACTAGGGGAGGGGAAGCTCATGTCCAGCAGTGGACTGTTAGGAGATGATGAATATAGCAACTCAGTAACACACAAGCAGACAGTACACTGAGCAAAATTATAATAGCCAGAAAGTAATTGCCGTCTTTCATCAAAGTTCTATTAACCATCGTAATTAGTTCGTCCACAATTAATGGGTTAATAAAATACTGCTAGCTCCACAGTTTTTAAGGTTCTTGGGGGAAATTTTAATGAGTTATTTGCCACAGGAAACTGGGCTGATTTTTTTGGTGTTTTTATTTCACTTTTCGCCAATATTTTAAAGTATTGTTTGTTTGTAGAATGTAGATACTGTAAAATAACCGCATTGACTTATATATGATTATTTTTTTAGCTGATTCGTGATCACACCAAGTGAATTTTCGCACATTCATATTATTATATATGGGCGTGGTAGCCATTACAGAGCTTTTAGTTAACTATGACCGAACGTTTCAACCACTGGCGGCTACTGTAAGTGACATTAACGACATTCCCACCGCTTTGGAAGTATAACTAGTAGTCGAACGGCACGATGTTCAGTCGAGCGCCAATATTACCCATGCTTTGTACCGTCGACTCAGAGGAAATGAAGGCCCCAAGCGAGCGTCCGTCCTTGCCCCACCTTCACATCCCTAGCTCAACTTCCGCGCTGAAAGTCTAGCAGTCTTCGTGCAAAAGTTACCCAGTTTTCACAAAGTTCCAACGTAATGAGTGAACGCTCTAGATCGCCCGGTCATGATACGATGAAAACTTCAGACGGCTATTTCTCAATCGCTTATTTAATTACTTCGTCTATTCTACGCGGGACACGGTCTATCTCTTTGTTTTGAAGCCCCCTAGATACAACAGAGTGATAATACCTAATTGATACGCTCTATGAGAAAACTTCAATCGATTTGTGTTCCGCTGTTCCTTCGAAATACTACCCATATAGAACATGTAGGTATTACATAATTTCATGAATTTGACAAAAACATTTTCTTTTTCAGATTCAAACTGATTACGTGGACGGATTGGCGGTTGACGTGTATTGTGATAAAATTTATAAATTCTATGAATAGAAACAAATACGCTGATGGATGATAACCGTTATACATTTATCAGAGTTTACCATCTACTTATATTACGTCAATGCCCATGGGGGTAAACAACTTGAGACGGCTATCGTGGCAGTTCCGTCGCAGTTTCATCGGCAGTGATGTCAGTGTCTCGGTATACGGATTCGCTTTCAGTATCGTTTAGTTAATTTATCTCGCTCCCTAAGAAAATATATTTTTAGTTGGACGCCTAGACAAACAATGTACCTAAGCTTAAGACGACATTTTTATACGACGATAGATGCCATCCATTCCATCGTCTATTATCAAATATTATAAAAAGTATTATCACATAGTAACAGCAATACTCATCATCTGCAGCATTAAGTGTCAATTTAACGGAGAATTCATTAATGACCGGCTTTTCTCATATTTCTTACTAAGCGTTATAATATGTTTCATGGAACGTCTGTTGCATATATAAAATGGTATGTTTGCACACATTAGATCTTCTTACAATTTAAATGCCGTTTGATCTTGGCATTACAGCATTGCAAAATATTTCGGGAAGCCGCCTCTTTTTGGCATAATATCTTTACTCGTAGCACCAAGGTGACAAATATGACTACAGTCAGCCTGATGTAGTGTAGTCTGTTATAGTGAGTAGTATGTGATATGTAGTCTACGTACCTATGTTAGACATATCTGTGGCCCTAGCACAGTCCGCAACAAAGCTCGCGCTGCGAGAGACCGTTTGTCTCTTTCTCTCAATACTAAGACGAAAAATATAGCAATACATATGTCGCGCTTTTTCTTGCTTATCGTGCGCGAGAGCAACTTGTGCTAGGCCTACTGAGAGTTAGACTTCTTTTCACAAACTAGTGGACCCGGCGCGACTTCGTTCTCGTACACCGCACAAGGGCTATCGTTATACGACCGACTTTACTCCTACCTAGTCTTTTTTCTAGCTTATAAAGAGAATAAACCATCCTCTTGAATCACTTTATCTATTGTTGAATACAGCATTAAAATCCGTTGCGTAGTTTAAAAGATTTAACCTTACATAGATACATAGGGACAAACGGCGGTAAGCGGCTCTTTTATATACTATGTATGTATAGAATGTATAAATATGTAATATGCGATCTCACGATAATATTTATTGTGTCTACTGTCTAATTACCTTAGAAACAAACCTGTTTCATTTTTATGTACAAAATATAACAATGGACTTAATTACAATAATTCTTAGTTAGCCGGATACTGTATACTTGACTATGGAAGAGATACTGGGGAGCTAGCTTTCAACCGTGGCTTTACGTAAAAGGAGGATAAACAGTATGTATAACTATATCCGACAGTATGTCTATGCTTTCCCTGCTAGTTTTGATCCAACCTTTTTACGTACGACTAAGGAATGGAACACGTTGCATGCGAGTCCCTGATCATTATAATTTATACGTCTAGAGTGAATAGGCTTTTGAGATGGCAAAAGCCTAGCTAGTCCAATATATGTATAAACAAAATGATGTGTTCCCCGAACAGTATAACCAGGACTCCTTCAAGGCCAAACTGAATAGGCTATTTTTCTAGACATGCATGCCACCTTCCGCCGCATCGTCGCTTCCCATCAGGTGAGATGGCGGTCAAACGCCTGCCTAGTACATTATATGTATAAAAACAATGTCCGGCGCCATATCCGCTCCCCATAAGCAAACCGTGGGCTCCCAAAACAACAAAAAAATGACGTATATAAGTTACTTACAAGCAAGTCTTATCGAGTTCTTCCCTCGTTAGCGCAAACGATATTTCTGGAGAGCTTAGCACCGGCAGCGCCATGGAGCATCTTTGGAGCAGGTCCTCTTCCTTGTTGCAGTGCTCTTTCAGGCCATCTGGCAACAAAAATAATGTATTGGTTACACTTTTGCTTGTCCATCTTTTATTTTAGGTAAATTAAGAGTCACTGAACATTAACTACGCTTAATAAACATTTAGAAGTAAACGATTATAATAATTATGAAATATGTATATTATACGTAACGTAGGTATATTTACGTTGGCTCAATCTTGCCTCAACGTTTTCAAGTAAGAAAAATAATTCGTAAAAATGCTAGGTACTTAATCAAGTTGTGCTCAAGAACATAATCAAACCGCTATTTATACAACTTAAATAAAATATAACAGTGTAGGTGGACGATCATCGGAAAACAACGAGAACGTGCCTTTGTCATTGAAATATTGTTTATCTTCATTTCCGTCGGCTTTAGCCCGTTTGCTGGCTATTTTTAAGAGTAAATATGGAGCCAAGTGCATTTAAAAATAATTGTAAATTGATCGGTAAACAAACATTGGTTTTTCTAATAGTACCAACTGAAGCCGACCATAAATTGAATAATTGGACCAGATAATGAAATATTAAGTATAGAGCTTTCACTGTTAAATTGTCAGATCTCATCTACAAACTCTCTCACTCTACAAACCCTAGATAAATAACAATACTAATAATTTTGGCGTCAATATCGGTCCCAAAAAGATTGGAAAGGTTAACCTTCATGGTTAAGACTGGCAAGATTTTTTTGCGCTTTGATCGATCCCAAGGTCCGCTCCACCCATCCGCCGACCATAATCCAGATAAAATTGGTCAAAACATCTTTTTTGTGTAAATATATTTATAAACTACATATTAAACTCTACTGAGTCCTGATGTGTAAACCTGAGTTTGTAACCGGTTTAGTTCCTGTAGAAACAATTTCAGCGAAAAAAGATAAACTTTTTTAATCAAGACCGCAGCAGCTGGAGCCTATAGTACCTATTTACATAGAAAACAAAAGGCACATCAAATACCTTGCGGAAATCTTGACGTATCTTGAAAGCCCTCGAACGTACTTTACAAAGTATGGAATTTTCCGCATCGTAAACAGAAGTGGCAAGTTTTTATATGAGCATCTTATCTTCTTTTATACGTATCTTAAAATACAATATTTGGTGTAACATACAAGTGCAACTTTGAGGGAATTTACAATTATAATACGCCATAAAGATTTGGTTTTAAACTACAAATGTTCGTATATGGTAACTAAGTGTTATGAGTAGATAGTGACCTCGTATAATGACCAGCAACAATGAAGGCAAGGTCTCCTAAGTCGCTCTATTAACTCAATTCTTTACATCGGTACCTTTCATAGTTTATAATTAACAAAAAAACTGTACTATCAAAAGCAAAATTAGTATGTATTGCGTACAAAGTAGGAACAAATTGACTAATGTGCAATGTTAATAAACCGTGCCATAAGCATGTGACCCAGTTACCCGCTAATAATATTAAATTGTTATCGTAACAAAGTAATGCTGACTGTGTAATAACACTCCTATAAGTTTGTCTTTTAAATACGTTAGCTCCGCATTCGTATTTGCGTGGGTTCTGCGCAATGACACGTCAACTGGCGCCCGATCGCGTTTCACGCCGCCGCGCCACAATCAGCTGTTTATACACAGCGGCACACACGTGATTGGAACTTTTTCCTGAGATACCACGCGGTATCCCATCCGAAGATAAATAAAACAGCCCCTTTTCTAGGGCAATCGCACTGATAGGGCGTCCCGGCAATCTGTTGCCACTGCGCTCAGTGGAAAACTTGCATACGTTTAACAATACAACCGAGTAGGATTCCTATAATCGGTGCGACTCTATTTGCATAACGTGTTTAATTATTGTCGCCTACTTTGATCGTGCACGAGACGCGTGTGTGATCGACATTGTGTCGATATTCGTCGAGAGATCGGTTTCCATATCTCGGCAACGGCCTCGGACGTCTCGTATCGTGTGCGCTGCGCCTGTTAAACAGGTAGTTATTTTTAACAGTGCCGTTCTAAGAACCGTGCATACCGGCGGTATGGTGGGGAGCCGAGCCCACCACGCCGCGGGCCGCCATTGGCTGAGACACATCGTACGATGTTTCCACTGGTGTACGTGACGCGTGCGACGCGACGTAACGTAACACACTCTCGATCAATCGAAGTATTAATCGAGCACCAATTTAAGAAACCGTCCCCACAACTACTATCGTCAATTGACATATTAGATTGCTCCGATGATGCCTTGCAGGTCATCTTCGCCTTGACACGATCGCGGGCCCGTTAAATTGTTTTTATTGTTTGTTAACCTCTAATTGCACTGTAACCAAATTGTTTGTTTACATTTTGTGCGGTACGTGCAATTCTGTTTCTAAATTGGTCTCCATGTATTGGCAAGTCGACTGCAATTAGGTTGTTTACCTTCCGTTGACGCATTAGCATTAAATCAACTATCAATTTTATAAGTTGTAGACATCTAGACGCAATATGTACCTAATGCTCGAAGACGATGTCATTTTTAACTTTCTATTTGTAAACTTCTACTATGGAATATTTATTCATAATCTCTCTTTAATTTCTCGGTGAGGCGTGCCCACTGAGTGTATTTTCAGCTCCGCTAATAACTAGCCTGGCTATGACGTTGTTTCGTTTTTGCAAGCGTCGTCTGCGCTTACGCCACGCTTCACAATATCATATGACCAGTGAGTAGTGACTAGCGTACGCTCGCTACAAACATTTTTTTGCAAACACGACCGACTGTTCATATTTACAGCATTTACTATTTGTTTACAAATACTTTTCACTTCCTTTAGACGTGGGCTTCGAATGTAAAATTGTCTGCGAATGTAAAACGTCAAACATGCGTCGAACAGTCGTTGTACTGTCGCTGCCGCTACCATTCTAACTTCGATTAACTAGTTATGCAAAAAGTTGACATATGTAGTTTATAGACCTTCCACTTGTTTATTTATTTTATTATCCATTGAAATCCTTTTGACTGATAATTCAACATTCGCATTGGGTAGGTTTCGTAACCTTTACCATCGTTAACCCTCAAACAATCGTCTGGTAATCTGAATCCCCAATCTAATATTACATTCAAATCAAACGGGTTTTCATGAGCTGGCTTTTTAAACTTTTTGGCATGGCCCAAAAAGATAAAAGCCAATCGAAGCACTTCAACCAGTTCGGGATAAATATTACGTAGATCGATAGAAATTTCGAGAATGCGCAGCGAGACGTACGGTGTATAAATGCACGGACGAGACAGATGAACGTATTCATTGAACAGCCCTACATGATGGCAATTTTATAGCTCCTGAGCCATTCAGCGAGACATTTGACCAAAGCCGTAAACATTCTTGAGATAATGAGAGTGCAGTAACCGTGTGAATTGTTGTATAATAGTAAGAGGCAGGTAATACGTTTTGCCGATATGTAAATCACATAGAATTAATATTAGAATATTATGTAAGTACCTTCTTTTTAATATACCGATGTAACAAAAACACCCGTTTGATCAAGCATAATTTCTTATTTGCGTTCGGTAAACTGCATTTTTCATGCAACGTCTTAGACAAACTTGTTTAACCCGCCGTAATTCAATTTCCTGACTTTTGTCAGGAAGCTGTAAAAAATCAAGCATTAAAAAGATAGGGCGCACCGTTTTGTCTCGATCCTCGAAACTCATTCATTAAAATATATATGACACCTACCGTTGATCTACCTACAATCATGAGATTTGGCAAGAAACTAGGTATTTTAGCACAAATTAAGAAAAATCTTATAACATAAAATTGTATCAAATAATATCATAAGTACAAAATGTAACTTTTTTATTTGCGGTTGGTAAACTACATTTTCATAAAAAATTTCCATTGGTCTTCGACCAGACCAGACCAGAGCAACGGAGCTTCTGCATGTCAACAAGCAATCGCTTCGTCATAATAAGCTGAAGTTTCGTCGCCAAAGGCACAGACACCGAAGCTCTACCATATGTAGAGCAGAGAGAGATACTGACAGAATTAGAAACATCTTAAAGCGTGTTTGCATTGAAACATAGATACTTCAAACTTCCAAGTAAAATAAATCAACTACTGAGGGCATACTGTGCAAATTTTACCCGCCACGAGTCGACACGCCAAGAAGAATTAGGTACTAGTTGATTCACTGACATAACACATACGCAGTGCACAAATTTTATCTTATCATTTATCACAGCATCCGCAGAGGTGTGTCATTGTCTCACCGACAATTAAGTAAGTAAATATAGTTGGTACACATTTTTTATCGTTATAGTGGTACTACCACTGTGGTAGGGACTGGCCATATTTGCTAAAGGACCGACAAGTAGTTATTGAAAAAAACGGCTGCATGCATTGGTGGTAAAAAGCAAGATGGAGCAATGAAATGCGAATGCACCTACCTGTCCCTGCGGAATCTATCAGCATAACCTATAGTAACCTAACCTAACCTATAGTGTCAGTAATGTATAACTATGTTCATTATTACTACGTAAAGTAGTTGATGAGGAATCTTTTTTTTAGCGTGTCAATGGTCGTAGATTATAACTTATTACACCAAAATTGAACAACGCGTTCGGCGTTGTTTGTGTATATAAGTCCTTAGGCGAGCAGAAGTCAAGGCAGGTAGGACAGGCGAGCAGATGTACAATGATCTGTGGTGAGGCTCCACACTCGCAGGCGCTTTGTGTAAAATTTGCCTACACGCATCTGCACAGGTTTTCCCACGATCTGCCAACGTGGGCACGCAGCCTGTTTAGTGCCTTTCATGATGGCCAGGGCAGTTCATGTCCCGGTGGCAGTCTCCTCGGATGGAATGAACGACTGAAGAGCGTGTTATTCTATCAACATACTTTCTCTGGCTTTCTGAGCGTTGTCAGTAGCCGTGGCAGTAAAGAGTAAACTTTTAAAGCTCTTCAATATTTTAGGGGCAGATACACAGTTGTGAAGCAAGACACAAGCAAGAAAGAGTTTCTCATCCCATACAGCATCTCTTAACCGGTGTAGGTTTGAGACTTGTTTCATTGAGAGCAGTAGGTATCTACTTTGCATGCCGACCAATGCCAGACGGGGCAGGCAAATTTACCGGCAGAGAAACACAGAGCAAGAACAGCCGTACAGAGTACCTTCGGGGTACCATTTCGACGATGTGAGCCGGGTCAAGAGGATTTCACGATCACTGACTTTCTGCTTGATTATGAATATGGTGATGACAATCCTAAAGCAAAAGTCAGTTGTTGGTCCATGTTTCTGGTAAAACGAAGCATCCAACTCTACATGAAAGCAAAGTGGTAGCTAGATAGAGGCAATTTCAGTTCATACGGTTAGGTAACATAATAAACAATAAACATAAATAATAAATACTTTGAAGCTGAAAATAATTAATACAAACAAAGCAAATAAAAATTATTAAATGCGTTCTACAGTAGGCCCAAACGGTGTCAAAAGGGTTATCTTGTACACCAATATTTACGTTCGAATCACACGAGTGCCGAGATCAGCGCAACTCCATTACCACACGTTAATCATCACATAAATAGCGTGATTGTATGACCTCTATCACGCAATGTCAAGTTCATATGCAGTTGATTGCAAAGTTTGTAATGACAGATAATAATGCTATAACTTTCGATGTTAAAGGCTATCAAATTAACCTTTTATTGGTCTTGTTGGCATAACCGTTTTCGATATTATGTCATACATCACCTCGGTACTGGTTCTACGGTTATAACTAACGTTTGCCTTATCTTATCATAATAGATACCAAATTATACGTGGGGTACGCTTAAAATTTCTGAATTCGGATGATTCGGTTAATGAATGAATAGTTTAAGAAATTTACTTATGAATAGTTTAAGAAAGTAATAGTACAATTTTAAAAAGTATTCACCGAGTTTCTTACTGCGTACCTTGCAAACGTCCATAGGCTGCGATGACTGCTTACCACCAGGCGGTTGTAAGCTTGTTTGCAACCTAAGTGGTATAAAAAAGCCTTTGTTTACGCCTACCCGCTGAATACTTTTTAAATGTCAACCAATGACAATCTCACTTAACATCTGTTCTTTTAATAAAACAGTAAACAAAGTGTGTCTGTACATTCAACATGTTTACAAGAAAACAATTTAGGGCGATGACGAAATAGTAATAGATAAAGATTTTTTAAAATTTTTGTTTGTCTGTTTGTTCACGCTAATCTCCGAAACTACTTCAGTGAAACTTTTTTGTTGTATAGCTATTAAGCCTGAGCAACATAAGTACAGGGTATAATTCATTTTTAAACTGAAACATCTGGTGTAGAACCAAAGCTTGACCTCTTCTTAGTACTAGCTTTCATACATTAGGGAGGTTATTTGAACTGGTCATTTGGGAAACAGCAAAACTGCCCTAAAAACCATTTCCATGCGGACGAAATCGCGGGCAAAAGCTAGTTACGAATATAAAGAAGAAAAGCCTTCTCCTAACTAAGGTTCCCTCAACGATCTCATGGAATGCTGTCAATGCAGCTTCTGCGGCGGTGGATTTAGATACCCCGCGAACCTTTTGCTAGGAAGTTTACCACAAACGCCCTCCAAAACACTAGATACTACAGTGAGTTATTTTTATAAAATTTCTTTCATGTTTAATAAAAGCTCTTTGGCTGTATTAGAATAAGGTCGGTACATTGTTTCCGTCATTTTCACAGTACAAAAACAGCAACTCACAGTCACATGTTTACTTTATCTATTTACTGTCATTTGTTACTATAATCTAATGTTTTCAAAATATTGAACACCTTTTTCGTTCTTTTTTGTAATCAATATTTATTGGGGACTTTTATACAACATTGTACATGCCAGCTCCGCAGTATTAGCACACTACAAAAGCTGCTTTAGAATACATCACATCAATGGAAATTGTTCACGCAAGGGCGGCCATGTCACGAATTTCGACGAAACGATATTCGTATCAAGACCAATAACGAGTAAAGCGTATCTCGTTTTAGTTAAATTGCAATATATTTGATCTCCGAGACTGTGGAATCATGAACGTGCAAAGTCAGCAAAATATCGGGACCTCATAAATTCTAATCATGGAGTTTCCCGCCACAAGTCCGCTTCGTCTAAGGTCATCCTATCCTATAGGAGTAGGTAAGAATTTGCTACAAGTTATTTTATACGACAGTTTTAAATCTTGATTCTGGATCAAGTTAAATACAATAAGCTGTTCGGAAATCTTCAAAGATTATGTACTTATCGTATTTCAACTTAATAAATTGTGGAATATTTGTAAACTGTCTGCCCTTGTCGTGTATACGTAGGTCGTTTACACATATCTGACTTATCTTTATCTTATCTTATCTTTGCGAATCTGAAGTATCGAGATAGGAACCGAGTGGAGGGTTTTTGGAAAATTGACAGATTTACGATCGATAACAAAAATAGATCTCGTGGTTTGAATTAGAATGAATGTGATATGTGCGAATTCACGTTCACCATATCAAATACAAATCTATACCTACTTGTAGTGTAGTTTGTATTTACATTCATTTGCGTCTCACATGGATAGATTATTTATCTAAGTTTCACAATATTTCGCAAATAGTCAATGTAAATAACGTTAATCCGCGTTATAATGATAAAAATAAAACATAGATACCTACTCAAGTAAGCACAAAGCAAATATGATTTATTCAGCACAAAAAACTCTTCGGAGCGGCCAGTTCGGTTGGTTTGCTCCAAATTAACAGAACGTATATGCCGTCCCCGTGGAGCCGCAATAAAAATATGGAAACAAAACATTTCACCATAACGAGCCCATGAAAACAAACCCCAGAGGAACCGGAGCCGACGAGATGGGCACGCAAAGCCAGGACTGTCGCGAGCAAATCGGCCATTTCAGACAATTTCTGTGATGTCTCCTCTGCCCGCCCTCGCTTAGTCATTTGTCATCGCACTCAGATGGGATAACTTTTTGTACGGACCGCTGACTTCGTCCTAACTTTCGCAAGGAAATCGCCTTATTATCACGACTTACACTAATGTGTTCCACTGCCAGCGAAATCACCTCGTTAATCCTCGACTGACTTACATCACTCGCAATTGATGCTTACATTAATCAAAATAATCCCCAACTTTCCAAAGCTGAATCGCAATGTAACATAAATACGTAAGTACAACATTTAACTACGGCCGTACGTATGTCGTTATCGTGTAACTATTTTGTTTATTTATAGCTTTCGGATTTACGTCGAAAATGTTTAAGCCGACCTCCTGTGGGTAATAAATTCGGATAAAACAATTTCATCTGACTGGATTCGCGCCCCAAACTATGCGGCATACCTCATAAATCCCGATTAGCCTCAGCCTGAAAGAATTATAGATTTATTTGCGATAGTATTTTCGTATACAAATAGCATTATCGGCAGCCTTTTCGGCATAACATTTCTTCGGGATTTATTGCTCGCTGCGGGAAAATCATACGAGGAATAGGATTAGTAACGCTGTTTATTTTTCTTCTTTATTCTTTTGGCAGTTAATACTATGCCACAAATACCTACATAGTAGTTTCACGGTGAATATAATTTATTCATAACTAATATGTAAGTGTCGTACGAGGCGACTAATGTTTTCGAAGCAAAGCAATAGTTCTGGAGCCTCCGTAGGCTGGAAAATGGGCATGGCTGCTCGGCGTTTTTCATTTCTATATTTACAACACTACGATCTTTAACCTGCCTGTCAAGCGTGGAGATTATGGCAATAACCTCCCCCTCTTATCGGTGATGATGATGAATATGTAATGTATAAAACTTGTTTTAAGTGCTATGAGGCTTCTCATTCTCATCTCATTACCTACGTGGTCGACAGCTGAGTCGTTTTGCCGACTTCCATGGCCAGGACACTGACCACGGTCCGACTGCCATGGGTAAATAACTCCAGTTAGATGAACGTTTTTATATACAGTATCATCACCACGTTTGGTCTAAAGAGACGTATAATTTTCCTGGTGTGTACAATTTGCAATTTACTTATGACGAGTGTTTCGATGGTATCTTATTGATGTATTCGACAGTTTGCCTTGTTCGCAAACATTGTTGATAAAAAATAATTAATCCATCGAACGATCGATCGAAGTATTACATATCTTAACACCGAATCTTGGGAAGCATTTTCGTTACATATAGCGGAAGTGTGCCATGACTATAATCCAATCTGGTCGGGTTCTCTTGTTAACAAGGTCACGGAGCTCTACTGTAATAATTACCTGATCTACCAAATCTCAGATCATGGTCGAAATCCTGGCCATCGCGCGCGAGAACACAACCGTGATGATTATTTTATTTAAGCGTACGTACCTATAGGGTAAGTTAAATTAGTCTAAAGTAAATGGAATATAAATAGTTGCCGCAATCGGTGTTCTTGAAAATATGTGGTCCCTATGGAAAATCCCCACAGCCATCTCTATACCAGGTACTTATTTATGGTAAACGAAAGCTAGGTATATCTGTAAACAGTCTGGTCTTCGAAAATGATATCACAATAATGTAATCCTAAACGGTATTCCATTAAGATCGAAATCTATAAATAAAGTAATTTTAATCTTGCATAGTTATCGAATAAGTTGTTTAATGTCAGTTGGTATAATATACTTGCATTAGGCTTTCCTCCTCGAAGAATAAGTACCTCCCTTTTGTGAATGGTTCTGATTCATGAGTAAATATCAGTTTAAATATTGATAGATTATTACGGTATGATGAAAGATGCACCTTGTTTGCCACCTAAAAGGTATTAAAAAATTAAGATATCAGTTATATAAGGTTATCTTTTTAACCAATTAGCAGATAGGCCGACTTAAAAGCAACACAGAGGGCAACGAAACTGACACGCGAATCTGGAGGTGACGTAATAGTCTCACCTCACCTCCTCAAACGATTTGGTTATCGTGAACGGTACAGTTTTTTACAATGATCGGAATAAAGACTATCTATAAATTGATACGTCTTAAAAGTATGTTGTTGAGTTTGAGCACTTACCTACCTACTTACCTACAGAATATTATGTCGCAGTGAGCACGCACGTGAGTAAATATGAAGCCAAACCAGACGATGTACATTACTTTTCATGTTCATTGAGTAACGTTTAATACGTGGGCGTGTGAAGATTCCAGCGATACAACTAAATATCATGCTTCAGACATTAATAGAAGGCTTTTGTAGGTAGTGGCTCAGAATTCCGAGGATGAAAATACAACAGACAAAGCGCTCTTCAAATAAGAAACAGGAAGGAGAAGTATTATAAACTGAAAAAACATTTCTTTTGCTACGTCTAGGTTAGATGCGCATCACTGCATAGAAGAATTCGATTAATCTCTTGATTGTCATTGGAAACCACGCAAATGCCCACCAGACGGTCGTCCACTGCTTGGCATAGGCCTGTTATTTTAATTCCTAGTACATTTTATATTAATCCGTTTTTCTATTTGTACAATTTTCGAATATGTATCTAATAGTTTAAAATATATAGTCTATGGAGGCTGATTTTTCTTAAAGATTGAATACTTACTTTGTTTATTAATCTCGTACATACCTAATATACCTACGCTCGTAAGTAGAGGGGTTGGTGCTGGTCTGCTCTGCCACCACCTCCACCATACAATAAGGGGATATAAAAAGCCAGCGGTATAGGTAACGGATTGTGAATATTTATGTCCGATTGGGAAGTGAGAATCAAAGTGGGCCATCGTCGATATTCATCAGGGCGCCATTGAATCAATCGCCGCAGTAATTGCTCGCAGGCGTTGTTTATGAACGAGGAAAATGCCGGACGACACCGTTTGTTAACATCAATTACGATCATATTGCGATCAGCGTATTAGACATTAGCAGGATCGAGAGGTACGGGTAAATTTTTGATTGAAACATACCTTCTATTTCTAAGATCTATGTAGGTACAAAGTTTAAATTTGGACACCAAAGAGTTACAATAACGTAACAAAATGAGGAGAATTGCAAAAAATCTCGTAAATACGTAAGACCCCAGAATATCTAGAAATTTTGGTATTTTGGCTGTAAAAATCTGGGATTGATCACGCGGCGTAGGCGGTGTGAAATGATTTCGAAGGGGGTTTGAAGTTTTGAACCCCCTGACCCCCACCCCCCCGCGCTATGTGTTATTACCCAGGACCACTACAGCACTGGAAAATAAAGCATTGGGAAAATAATAATATGGGAATGGAGCAAATTACACCAACAATAACTTATTTTCGGATATTATAGGCTACAAACTCGGCGCTCGCTCATTTGTTGGTTATTTTTAATGTCATACGGTAGGCAAAGAGGCAAGTGGGCCACCTGATGGAAAGCAGTCGCTGCTGCCTAAGGACATCAGCAACACCAGGAATATCACCAACACATTGTCCTTTTAAAACCCCGCAGACACGTTGCTCTGGTAACATATTATAGGCAAATGCTAGGCCTCCAGCTGCCAAATATACAACTGTTCGTCAAGGAGCAGCTCTGAAAGCTTGATGAAAAAAATACGTAGCTAACGTGGCAATAAGTCTCCAAGTAAAACACTTGTCTATGTAGGTCACCTACTTAAGTAGGTGCATTATACCTAATAATTACAAGAAAAAGTTACGGAATCGTTCTTAGATGATATGGCGACATTACAATGTTGTATAACGAGTGAAACCACTCGTTATACATACCATATAGTTACATCTAACTTATTGTACTTACTTAGGTAGTTAATGCTCATTATATAGGTGCCTAACTTCATCTATTTCTGACGGAACTGACTCGTCGTCTTAGTTTCAAAGTATCTTTTTCGATCACATCATAAACATGCCTCTGTAATCTACCTAAGGTACGTGGGCGTTTGGATGCATGCCCGGTGTCGCCACGCCTCTAGAGTTATAAACAACGCGGAATAAATAGTCATTTGTGTTCTGATACATCATTACATCTCAATTAACTTCAACTGACTGTCACGTTATCTACTGACAGCAGTCAGTTAAAACACCTTAGTAAAAAAAAATCAGTTATCTAAGTCTGATAATACTTTCCGGAATTACCGCCAGACGAGTTGACCAGGGCGAGAACTGATTAGTAATTTTCACGTAGCTAATGCGTAACTCGGAGCGATCGTGATTAACACATAATCTAGTGAATAGGTAGGTACCTACATAAATACATTTCTTGATTTCTATAACTTTCGACTTTCTAATAAAATAATAATTACAACAATACAAAACTCAATGCTGAAGCATAACTAAATTCAAAAGTATTTAAATATCTATGTACCTAGGTAGGTAGTTCAAGAAACACGTTGGATGGTGGTATTGATTTGAGCCTTACGAATTCCAATCCCGTACCATCTTCTATTTAAATTTTAAATATTTGTAAAGGTTAAAAACAAGTTTTTAATTTTATTTTATTCAAATGAATTTATCATTTTATTCTACTCTTACGAGAATATACCTAGCTAGTAAGTATAAGTAGGATATTAAAGTAAAACACTTACCGACCCCACTGAAGACACAACCTAAAATACCAAATACAACTAAAACTGATTTATACATTATTGTCCAACACTTCGCACTTTCTTGATAATTTAGTTTTGCCTTGAAAACTTTTGCCACTACAAACCAAATAGATTCAACTATAAACTAATTATGGTATTATGTTTTGAATTTGAAGCAGAGTATATTTGTATGAACGATTATAATTAGCTTGTTACAAAAAAAATATCTTCATATACGTATTCGTCTTCAAATACGTAAACAATACACAAGAAAAACGTGTAACCCCTCCCTTGAACTAAATGATACTGAAATAAAATGATTGTAAATTGAACGAAATGAACAACGAATGAACGATATCCAGCTACAGAAGTAATCGTTGTCACAATCCCGCGCTAAGAACGAATAGTTTCTTTTTTCTATATTTGTGCGGTTACATTATCGTATCGAAAAGTATTTGTTAAGCGATTTGGGAAATTCTAAGATTGATCGAAATCAATAAGTAAGCAAAACTGATTGAATAATGAAGACTATTATATCTGTCAATTAAACAACAATATAATATCTAAAAGATGGACGTCTTCGATATTCAAAATCAGGTGGCTTACTGACTGGCTGATTTCAATCAGACTTCTAATTTCCCAAGTCGCTTGACATTTTAGACAGAGCTAATCTACAGAGCATGCCGAAAACTTCAGGGTCCAAGCAGACAAAAATGGACAAAAGCAACACCTTCACAAGCGTCGTGTCGTCTCCAGGCTGTTCGTCCTTGGTCCGCGTGCCCGTATGGACGAAGGAGCTCCAACACGCCTCTTTTTTCTACTCTGTCTACGGTGGAGATTATGGCAAAGCCCTCCACTAATGTGGCGAAGACATTTTTACAAAACCGATTCCATTCGCTCCTAAATTATTGGTCAACGTTCATTCTTCCTTATTAGTCAGAGTTCCGCGAGCCGGCGGGCGAGCGAAATGTCAATCACAAATGTGTCAAACTGTAAATGTCGAAAACAGAACGGACAGAAGAAAAAACAGCGGAAAACGAGGAAAATATGAATTAAAAATAGCTTTACTTTTGCTGGATAAATTATATATTACAATCCTAAATTGTAAGAATTTCAAGTTACCTATTCTAAGAAAATTTTGTAACCTGCAATGGCATCTAGGATTATATCTTTCTTGAAAATAAGGAATTCAAGGTTTATCTGTAGAAGATGGAAAAGCGATCAGAAAACAGTAGCAATTTATGACCCATTTGTTACTTTACCTAAAAAGGATAAAAATACATACTTGAAAGTAATCAAAATGTTTGAAACTAATGATACCAGAAGGAGAGGTCATGTGGAATTTATTTACGCTGCATTGACCCGTATGAGAGAATTTGGCGTGCAAAAAGATTTGCAAGTATATAAAGCTCTAATTGATGTTCTGCCAAAAGGAAAATTTATACCAACAAATATTTTCCAAGCAGAATTTATGCACTATCCAAAACAACAGCAGTGCGCTGTTGATTTACTAGAACAAATGGAGGATAATGGTATGTGATTTACAATTTTCTTTTTCATATAAGACAGAGGCAAATCAACAAGCAGGTCACCTGATTTTTACACTGTCATTATTACAAGTCTGTCTTTTTCATTAGGTGTAATGCCCGACAGTGAAATGGAGCAAATGTTGCTCAACGTCTTTGGCAAAAGAGGTATACCATTGAGAAAATTTTGGAGAATGTTGTATTGGATGCCCAAATTTAAGAACTTAACGCCATGGTATTTGCCTGAAGAATTGCCAAATTCCGCCCTGGATTTAGCTTTATTAGCTATACATAGGATAACGTCTGTAGACCCACAAACTGTTGTTGATCTGTGGCAGGTAATAACAATGTATGGTAAACTGTAAAATACACTTACATGTGTCTTTGAAGCATTAAATCATCATTTACTTTCTACTTCAGACAGAAGAAATAGATGCATCTCTAGACAAGACTTGGATTGTGAGTGCACAAAGTGAAGCTCAGAAAATATTGTTGGAACAACAGCCCACAGATGAGCCGTTAGTTATAAAAGGACCATTCAAGGTATACCTCAAAGATCAAGTGGTGACCTATTTTTTACTAATCGGAAAGACAAGAATGGAACCAAAAGATGACACCGATCCTGATGGTATTATGATTTAAACTATTACCCATATTTTAATAATAGGCCTATTTCTGATATTGTCAATAATAATGTTTGTTTTCAGATGTTTCAAATATTGAAAAACCATTGGGTATACCTGGTTTCATTGGAAGTACTAAACTTCCAGCAGCCAAATGTACAGTTCACGAGCAAGATGATGGTACTATAGTATCTGTGTGTGCTACTGGTAAAGACCTATGCATTTATTACTTTAATAATATTATAAATTTGCTTGTTAGTACTGTTAAACACTTTCCTTTACAGGAACATCATCAAGGGATTCTCTTCTCTCATGGATAAGGCTACTTGAAAAACATGGCAATCCTATTTTATCAAATGTACCTGTGATATTCACTCTGACTGCTCCTCCTAGTGATATATCTTTGTATGAAGGTCAGCCTAGCATAGAAAAAGAAAATGCTAAACTCACAGGCCCAGATGTAGGATAGCATGATTGAATATGATAAGCTAGTTGCATTGAAATGAATTGTTAAGTTTAAAAGTTTATACTGTTTATTTGTGTAATAAAATAGATAAGGATTTTAAAAAGCTTTTTAAGAAATGACACCATTTAAGAGGGTTTGATGTCCGTACTAAATTTAGCTTACCATTCTTTCATTTGAGTGTTTAGTAATTGTATTATGGTTTATATTATTGGCAGTGGCGATTTCTCTAAGTTGGCGAGGTTGGCGCCGCCAAACCGGCGAGGTCGGCGCCGCCAAACCGGCGAGGTCGGCGCCGCCAAACCAAAAATGAACCCAGTAGTTAAATTACTTTATCAAAATTAAATGAATTTAACATGATAAACAAACAAATAAGGTATTTAGTAACCCGTTTGAAATTCGCGCGACCGCCGCAATGCGCGCATCTTTTAGCTACTTGTGTGTTGCGTTAGACAATTGCGGCCGCTGTACAGTGGACTGAAAAACGGCTTTAATAGGCATAGGATTTGAAAATCGAAAGTGTCGTCTTTTTGCTAGAATTGGCTTCTGCTTATCTATAATATGCTCAGACATATCAATGAAGACAATTTGTTATGAATATATATTCCGAAATAGTTGCATGAAGCTGGTATTAAAAGTCAGAATATTTCGGGAATCTCAAGGTAAACCATAATATCCTTGCACGCGGTTATAGTACTGTTTATTCCAGATTTTTTGATATCATCATTATATCAGCCACAAGACGCCCACTTGGGCATAGGCCTCCCCCAGAGATCTCCACAAAGGCCGGTTCTGTGCTTTCCGCATCCAGCTGGTACCTGGGATCCTTACCAGGTTGTCGGACCACCTTGTAAGAGGCCTACCTACGCCGCGTCTTCCGGTACGTGGTCGCCACTCGAGAACTTTACTGCCCCATCGGCCATCCGTTGTTCTTTGATATAGGTATTTCATATTTCGCAAGATATTCTATATGTTGATATATTGGTTATGTTGGATTATTCGGCTTACGTTTTCGACTTATATAATTCTATTAAAATATGAGTAGGTACAACGAAAGCTGCAATAGAATATTTTGCAGAGACCTTTGTTGACAAGATTCGTTACTCAGTAGCTTTTTTGGGTGAACTACTGATTCTTAGTAAATGTATTAAATTAAACACGAAATGGCTTTTTATAGCTTAGTGATATAAATTATAGCAATTAAATCGAAAAAAACAATTCGCCGCTAGATGGCGTTGTTGCATGATTTATGTATTATTAACATTTACAAAAAAAGCCATTTCACGGTTAATTTGATACATTTTCTAACGGCCCATTGGACAAACATACATTAAAGCCGTCAAATCCTTGCAATAATTACTTAACAGGTACATAAAATTTGTATGAAAAACATAACCCCTTAAGGTAGGCTGATAAAAAATAGTCATATTTGGTAACAAGTTTTACTTATAAAATATTCAGCCTTATCCTTAAATATACATATTATGAGTAAAATATTAATACAATATTTACAGTTTTTGTTATTATTAATAAGTACAATACTATTTTCTGGATTTAGTTGAATGTCGCACTAAACAAAATATGTACAAAGCAAATATTTACAAACAGTATTGGACTTAATTAAGTCCATTCATAGTCCTCATCATCATCAAATGATATTGTTCCCCACTGTCAAGTGATGTTGTACCAGTCAGCTTGTGGTAGAAGGTAAGTCTCATTGTCACTTAAGACAACTTTGACTCCAGCTCCAAAGTAAGGTATGATATATGCTGAACCATCTGATGGGCCGACAACCTATGGAGAAAGAAAACTAGTTAGGCTCTCTTGTTCCAAGCTGGGTTAGCATGGTTAACTCAGAGGTAAATGCTACCTCAGACTTAAATTGAATTATATGTTGCATTGCACCACCCTTAAGTTTAATATTTAAGTTTTTAGCCCATCTATGTGCCAGGGGTAAACAACTAAGTCAGTTAGAGATGTCAAAACCAATGATCATAAAAATGAGACAAAATAGCTTTGCACTAAAGTTATTTTGTCCCTCATTATACCTCACAAGAGGATTGGATTTAGATCACATAGATTTATATTTTGTATGGGGTTATTAGTTATGTAATAATTACCTGAGCAGCAATGAGTATAATGTCAAGTAACTGGCCAAGGAATAAGAAGCCCAGAGTGCATAATTTGGCTAAACCAATGCCTGGGTATCCAAGGTAGAACCGGTCAAGGCCAAACATGCCTAGAAAAACTGATAATAATAGAGCAATTTCTAAAGAATAACCATTCCTGTGAACAAAAAGAAAAATTATATTTATTTTTATTTCATTTATAACACTTATTGTACATTAAAGGAGATCATAAAAATACAGTTTAAAACAATATAGGTACAAGGGCGGCCTTATCGCTGAGAGCGATCTCTTCCAGGCAACCATTTACACATAAATTGATCAAAGAATATTAACATTTTAGGCAATGTACAATACTAACATAAATAATAGCAACTACTTAGATACATATCCAATAACATAAATACATAACAAATAACTTAATAATACAATAAATAACAATCTATTCCATATCTAGACTCAGACAAAGGACCTCATTTTTGTAAGTCTAGGAGATGTTGCTTCAATCTCTCCTGGAATACACCAGGTGTATCAGAACACCTCACCTCACGGGGCAGAGCATTCCACAGACATCTATCCATCATGACAGATATTTATCCATCAATAATGAAAGGAAAGATTATTACTGATATGTAAAGCACAAATACAAGTATGAAACACAAGTACGTACGTCCATTTACATGGCATCTTCTTCCAAAATGTTGAATTCTTTGTTTCATTGCAAATTATGTCATCAGCTGCTATACATTGCACTGTAACGCAAGATGAAAATGGTAATAAAGAAATAATATAAATTTTTATATAGATACAACAATAATAGCTAAAATTACCTTCAGCTTCACCTTCTGAAGCAATTTCTTTGCCTTTAGTACAACCTTTGAACTGCTGTGTAGCATGATCTATGTGATCCTTTTTACTGGGGTCAGGGCATATATATTGCCCCATACGTAGTGTACTACAGTCGACATATGCAGGTATATTCTTTTTTGGCTCATCAGAGGCAAGAACTTGAAAAAATACGCAAAGTAAACAAATACCAACGGTAATAATTTGAGACATTTTGCTAACCACCTGAAACTTGCACGTTATAAGAACTCTGTGTTTTGGTCTTCACATATTATGTTAATAATTAAATTGTTATTTTCGCGTATGCTGTATCAAATCACAAGAAAGATTTTTAAGGAATTCGAAACCTCATCTTGCTTGACGAAAGACGAATGAATGACTAATGAACGAAGGAATGAATATAGAGAATGACATTTGACATTCCATTTTTTCTTGTATTTTAATAAAGGAATTAAGTATTTAACTGCCATGACTAGGAAAAAAGAAATCCATGATGAAGATTTAATTTTGTGATGGTAATAAAAAAGGATTACCCACAGAATTCTGTTGGATTACCAATCTTAAATCCGAAATTTCTTTCATCGAATTTTAGTTTCCCGAAAACGATTCACATTTTTTATTATTTTCCATGATTTTCATTTCCGGAAACATATTTGACACAGTTTTAAAATTTCGATTATCCATTGTAATTTTTTTTAATACTTTGCAGACATACGTTTCCAATATTATGAAATAACAACTAAATGAAATTCGTCAACTTTTGACACACTAATCCTTCTCCTCTGTTCGTATTCCTCATATCTGAGGGTTGTGTTTTCTCCCCCATAATCCTGTGACGGACAAAAGCACGCCAACTTCCCCTGTCCTCAGCACAGTGCAGAGCCTCGTGGAACGTAATAGTTATGTAAAGTGGTTCGGATCTAATCGGATCAACACATTGGGCTACGATCTTCTAGGATTTAGGTCTTTTGCCATCTACCTTACCAGTAATCATCAGTCCTATCCACCTACGGATTATCGAAGTCATAACAAATAATTACTTAAAAAACAATTCATTTTACCTATAAAACTATTTTAACTTCTATGTCTTTCGAGGATCCCGCTATACTTTCTGGCAATATGAACGAAATATTCCGGCACTCTTCTGAGGTAATTGGTGGAAAGCCTATCTAGTCTAGCTGCTTTAAAACAGATGCGTTGGTCCCTAATATGTAGGTAGGTATTAATAAATGTTTTATTAAAACATTCAGCATTCAAGCAAGTATGTAACCTGCGCAGCATGAAAATAAGAATACAAGCAAGCATGTAATCAAGCATGCAGCATGTAAGCAAGCATGCAACATGCAACCAGCATGTATCATGCGAGCTAGCATGCAACATGCAACCAGCATGTATCATGCGAGCTAGCATGCAGTCCGTGCAGCATGCAAGCAAGCATGCATGCTGATACTGGCTAGATACGCTAATGGAGGTGTGTCAGTATCGTAGCTTGTGGCACTCGACAGTCTCTGCCTACCCCTATTAGATTTTGAGGGTGACGTAGGTTCCTTCGTCATTGAGTATAAGAAAAAATCGATTATATAGCGATAGTAGACGTTTAGGAGACCCACAAAACGTTGGTGCACAACATGGCATAACAATATTTTTAGTGACCCAAACTTCTACTTTTTGTAGTGATAGTACTGTACATAATATACTCTTTTGTGTGTTTTAGGTACAAGTAAACCGGGTGGCCTCATATCCTCATGACAGTTTCGCTTTTCAGCTACATTAAAGTCACTTTTACCTTTACTTGTACTTTTTTTCTTTTTGGTATCATCAGTCAAATCAACCTCGCTTCGCCAACGGTATAAGGAAGGCACACCTACCTAACGATCGAGTGGTAAGCTCGTTGCGATGCTGAAGTTCGACAAGCCTTAAAGCATGGACCAAGGAAATGTGCCTTTCTATTCTCCTTTCTCAAAGTACGAAACGGTGAACGGTCTGTCACCCAACCATACATAGGATAGGTATCTAATGACCTAGGTACATCCTGCCCCACCTGATCGAAAGTGGTCACCGCCGCCTATGGACATCAGCAACACAAAGGGCGCTACATAATGCGTGGTCGCCTCTGAAGAGAACTCTAATATATCTCTTGAACGATCCCACTAACTCACACTCTCGAGCTCAACTAAATTAATTTTTAAGGTTCCGTACCTACACGAAGGCCAAACGGAGCCGTAGGTATTGCTAAGCTTGTACAATCAGGAACCGTGTCGTATTACTAACCTTGTACATTTGGGAACTGTACAACGTTGCCTGAATTTACTAAGAATACCTAATATTCTAAGGAGCGTCGGTTGCCGAGCGGTTTGGGTATCCGACTCGTAAGCGAGAGGTACCGGTTTCGAATCCCGCTCCGGCCATATACCAATGACAGTTTTCTGAGTTATGTACATGTCGCAGCCAAATGGTTAAATTAGCCGGTTAATTAAACGGCTAGCTATTTAAGCAGTTATTTAATTGAAAATTGGCCAAATTCATTAACTTTGAAAGTAAAGTCAAATGAACGATATTGCCTCGAGTTTACGGAGCTCTTCCATTCATTGTCATAATGCTAACCTAAACTAACCGAATAGAAACCTAATGCAAACTATTATTATACTTTGAAGTTATTGTGGGTAGGTTAGCATTGAAACAATGTGTGAAAGAGCTGCGTAAACTCGAGGCAATATCGTTCTTTCAACATCACTTTAAAATCTTATGAAACTGGCAAATTTTCAACTAAATAATCGCTCAAAAAGCTAGCCATTTAGTTAACCGGCTAATTTAACCATCCGGCTGCGACATACATACATTAGTTGAATACTAATTAGAGATGAAACGGATATCCGGTTACTATCCGGTAACCAGCCTATCCGGCGATAATTTACTATCCGGCCGGATACCGGATAGTGCGTTAATATCCGGCCGGATACCGAATAGCAAAAAAAACATAAAAAGTATAATAGTGATCTTATTCATAGGAAAATAGTAGTCCCAAAAATTATAAATATTCCTTTATCAAAGCACTGTTGATTAGGTTCCTACCCGTTGCTCATTTAGTAGGTAGGTTAGCAAAAAAATATTTTTTGCTAACTTAATCTAAGGTAGATAAAGATGAATTACTATAAATTTGGTTAAAATATGAATTGGTCCTACATTGATTTGATGAATAAATAAAATTGACATTGAGAGGTAGCATGCAGTTTCTTTTGTCTTCTTATACGAGTTTAAGAGAATCTTTCATTACACTAGGTCAAGGATGCTGGGGCTAATTACCCTTATTTCGAATCGAGGGTACCGCCCGAGGTCGAAAGAATGAGGAGTTTTCCAGTAGGTATTATTAGTTGGTTTCAAAAAGCATCAATAGATGGCGCTCCTACAATTTTGGTAATCTTTTTGTAATCTGTATGATGGTGGCAGTGATTTCATGCAGCCAACTAATACTAAACTTAAAAATAAAATGTTTATTAATATAAGTAATCATAACTGTTAAAGGTTGTACGAAGTGTAAAAAGAAATATTTATAGAAGTTGGCATTATGTTATTATTAATTACCAAATTGTCGGGGCGCCATCTAGTGAGCGGTAAGGAATGCTTTAGATACCTATTGGAAAACTTCTCATTGTTCAGAATAAAGTTCAAATTATTCGTATTGAATGAAGTTTTGAAAGGTTTGAGTAGTGATCATAATTATGCAGTTGTCTAATTTCCCACACACGCTCATAGCTTGCACAGACTTGTTCAGAGACTATATACTGCCAAATATCCGACCGCCGGATATCCGGTATTCGGTATCTGGCGAAACAACTATCCGTTTCATCTCTAATACTAATCGATGCTCTCACGGTGAGGAAAAACATCGTGATGAAACCTGTAGGTACATTCAGGCGACTGGATGTGTAACCATGATACATTCTGGTCAAGTTCCCCTGGTAGCAGGGTCATGGAGGTCAGATGGCAGTCGCTCCACTGTAATTACCTGATCTGCCAAATCCTGGATCACGGTCAAGGCGGACCTCGGGCCCTCCTGCGCGAGAGCACAACCGGGACATTAACACCAAGATGAGAAGAGACCTACCTAATATTCCATTGACATTGGCATGAAAAAGAATATTTAGGTAAGTACCAATCAAAGTACCCTTTTAGCAGCTTACCTAAAAATGAAACTTTAAAATGGATGGCTTTTAAACTACCACTTGTGAACCAGTGGATCGACGTGATTGATGGCCCTTTACCGATGCACAGGCGCACATCGCACAATGCACTTAACATTTCCCGCCTCTGTAACAAGCTCTTCAAAAATATACACGGAATAAAATCCAATTTAATACTTACTAGTGGACCCTGCGTGACTTTGTTCGCGTACACCTACTTTACCCCTACCTACCCTGTTTTTTCTTGCATATAACCCTTACTCTTGAATCACTCTATCTATTGTTGAAAACGGTAAATTCGTTGCGCTGTTTAAAATATCTAGGCGTACACAGATACATATATAGATAGGTACATAGGGACATACGGTGGAGAGCGACTTTGTTTTATACTATGTAAAGATAAACCGAGCAATAAATTTAAAAATTGAAGTTCTAGAAGCAAATCATATTACTTTTTAGTAACCGATGTTTTCTGCCAATCGAGGATTCCTAGTGCGTGCGGCAGAACTTCATCAATCCAGCGATATCTGGGTCGCCCGACCGGTCGACTTCGCAGGATAGGAATACGACGCGAGGTGGCGATCTCTAGTGTCGGAGGCCAAGATCCACTTTGGGTCGCTGAGCCAGCGCAGTAAGTAAATAACCGATGTTTTTTTACTAATTCGACCACGCTGAATAAAAAAATTACGGTTGCTAACCCTTCCCGTCTCCCATGCCTCCCTTCCGCTTTTTCCCTCCGAAGTATCCCTCGTCGTGATTTTTTCATTGTACAGTATAACAGATACAGATAGGAGCAAATCGTCAAAAACAAGTTAATCTACATTAAATAACCTAAACATCAATGTCAAATTTAAATAGTTTTTAAAATATAGCCTTCAGTATTGAATAAATAAATTAAAAAAAATATTTTTCTTAACTTTTCTTTGTCTTCTCAATTTCTAGGAGAGTGGCAGCAGTTACGAGAAAATTATTTAAAGTATTTCATAGCTTATTAATTTTCTCATGATACAGTTTCTCGCGTGTTCTCGCGCATATCGTCTCCCCTGCGATGTAAAAAAACACAAATAATCATCTTAGCGTTATGTCCCGGTTGTGCTCTTGCGCTCCAGAAGCCCGGGGACCGCCTTGACGCAGGCTGACCTTCGCACCCCGGCCCAGAACACTGAGTGGTAGGGTAGTTAGAGTATGAGATTCTCTGATTTCAATGGTTGAAATTGTTACTATTGCAATTTCGTATCTATCATCATTTTCATGGGTTCAGTTGTTAACAAAGTTATATTGCAATAAACTAAAAGTATTAAATCGATCATAAGTAATCGCAAAAGCTCCTAACAATTTCAATTATTTATATTGTTAGAGAGAATTGTTAGCAACAGAGTTACGAAATTCGCCCACTGATGTCACAATGTATCGCGAATGCGCTGCCGGCCTTAATTGAGCACCTACTTTAGGTAGAAATTAATTTCTTGAAGGCTATCATATCGTGTATCAGCCGTGTGGTGTCCGGTAGAGTAGAATAGCACCAACCCCTTACACTCGTGGGTGTCGTACAAGGCGACTAACGTTTAGAGGCAAAAGATCTAGAGTCTCCGTAAACTGGAAAATGGGCAGCAGCGTTTTCCATTGTTATGTTTGCAATACTGCGATCTCCAACCTGCCTGCCAAGCGTTGAGATTATGGCAATAACCTCCCCATTTGTGGGAGAGGCCCAAAGTCCTGCAGTGGACTGTTATGGGCTGTGATGTGATGTGTATCATATCGTACTGGCTTGGAAACACGAATACCGCTGCAGCAAGTAGGGTCGGGTGTCCAACGATGAAACAGTAGTACACAATGAAACAGCGCCATATTTCTGAAATGCAAAGTTGCCAGATAGTGCAGTATGCCTAGTCCAGACAGCCTCGTACACCCCCGATCCTGACTTATTTTGCATGCTCGCCGCTTGTAAAATGACGTGTATGCGGAGCTATTTTGGTTTTTTTGACTAAAAAGTAAGATTTTATTTAAGTTGTATTTAATTTTTCAGATAAATACTATGGTGAATTCCATTTTTCTCAGTATTGCGTTGTTGTGTAGATGTATCATAGATTCACGTGAACTACTTCACCTATTAAATTGTATGTTTTTGTAGGTAATTTTTTGAGGTTATTATGTATCCCAGGTGTCCAACAATGACACAGTTGTAGGGTGGACACAATGAAACAGTGTTTCATTAAGAAATAAGGGTAACTATTCATCGGAAAATATGCTCAAAGCTGTAAGACTTAAAAGACAAGGATTAAGCTTACGAAAAGCCGCAAAACAGTGCAATGTGTCTTATCCTACACTGTTCCAAAACGTCAAAAAACATAAAAATATTAGTGATGTGTCATTGGAAGATAAAAGATTAACGCCTAACTACGATGTTAACAAAACTACGTAATATTAGTTATTTAAATTTTTTTGAGACTGATTAATCTTTAAGTAAATAAATAATAGTACCTAAGACAAACCTAAAAGAAGCTTTTAAAGTCTGAATAGAGTGTAAAACTTTGAATAAAACCTTTAATTATTGAAATTTAATATTTTTTTTTCATTTACTTTTTTCAATAATTACACTAAATACAAAAAGTCAAAATTAATAACAGTGTTTCACTGTAGGACACAGGATGTTTCATTGTGTACGCCTGGGTGTACAAAATGAAACGATTCTTATTTTTTATTTTTAACCTTCTTAACGGTAATGTATCTATTTATAAATAAAACTATAAACGCCATATTATACCTAATTAAGTAGACTTTCTACGTATAAAATACTGAATCCATATCTACAAAAATGAGAGAATTATGAGACTATGAATTTTTGGCGTTTCATTGTTGGACACTGTACCCTACGTATAGTAGGATGGGTAGGTAGAGTATCACTCACGCCCTGTATAGGTAGGTAGAAAAATGGATACCTATATGGATTTTAGTAGGTATACCCACTAGTTTAGTATTCTGTGCTGTAGGGTGGTGTTACACTCAACATAACATAAGGATACATAGCGATAAGTCAAATAGGTACAAAACTTTACCGCGCCAGTTGCACTGTTTAATTTTTCCCTTCCTAACTCGTGACAGACGTATAAAAAGTGGCAATTATCCGGCGCTGCGCCAACGTTAATGCCCCAATCTGGAGGTGGGTAGCGCTCCCGTAATTGCAACCGGAACTAATGCGCCCCATTTTGGCAACAAAAGTTTTACTTTGTACACGTTTTTGTGTACCTACCCCATTTGTCCAAGTCATCGTTTGTGTAAGAGCGGTGGGCGGGAAAGTGCTTACTTACCTACAGGATGAATAAGGAACGCTTTCTGTTGCAAGTAGCTCCGCGTATGGCGTAACAGAACAAAGAATCGTTTTTGTTCAAAGCAAATCGAAAATTTTTAACCGGATTTATTACCTACCACTTCCTTAGAATTTGCTGGTCACGGGAAGGAGACGCTAGCCTAAGAAGCGATGATTAGACGTTGGAATGACAACGTGCCAACAACCTCACCACCAAGGATGCCGAAGACCAAGCGAAGTGGACCAAGACCCCGGGTCCTCGCTTGGCGCGCGGGAGCGCAACCGAGATTTATCGCAATGAAAATGACGATGATGACCTTAGTTTTCCTCGGGGTTTGGCAATATTTTATGTAGGTAAGTACATAGTTCCAGAAATTACCAGGGAATTTTTAATAGGTAATAGAGCGAGGCGAACGTAGCCTGCCTCTGAGAAAGGTGACAGACTATTAGTTATGATGGACTCGCAGACTTCGCTGATCGGCTACGTGGCACGAATTTTCTTAAAAAGCTTATACGGCGCCTAGCAAGCCGCTACTTATCCAAGTCAAAGGGTGCGTTCAGATAAAAAAAATCCTCCATGGTTCCACGAGCATAAGTACGGGCACATGCTGAACGCACCATTAGGTTAGCGGCGGGTACCTATAGTAGTAGTAAAATGTTTTTATTAGGTATCTTGGTACGTCTACTTTGATAAAAAAAATTAACTAAACGTCATTTCCAGTGAGCTCTAGTTGCTGTAGTAGCAGAAAACTCGGAAGAGGATAAATTACTTGCGGCGGCCTTATAATTGGTAATTAACACTACCCAAAGTTATCCGATAATCTCGTGAATGTGGGTAGATGACTTGGCAACGTCGAAAAAACGAGAAGTTTCTTTTTGGTAGGATTTTGAACATACACTTAGTAGGTATTTTTTTAAAGAAGACGGCTAGGGAGTGTTGAATATTCGATGGAAAACGATTATATAACTAACAAGACAAAGTGAACTTGATCCATGTGAAATATGCTGCACGAAGTCGCGGATTCGCAATTTCGCGCCCAATACGCAGTTCAATTTTACAAACGCGTTATTACTCTTGAATCACTATCTAAGTAACTCGCCTACCTAGCCTCGTAACTCACAACACTTGTGACTGGAAACTACCGATTGCTGTTCTAGACCTAAGACAGAACACGTCATAGCGAATTCTAGTGATTCCTTAACGAATTCATTAGTCGCACTCGGCATGAGAACTAATTCCATGGTTTGTTAGAGAGTTATCAGATTGTGAATTTTTAATGAGCCCATGAAGTCCGACTTGGCAAAGTTGGGTCGTTGGAAAGTTATCTACTTCCGCACACTAACGAGCGGCCGATGGAATATCGGCGAACTTCGCATGCGGACTGCGGACGAAAGAGTTGAATACCGTCTCGATAAATTCATGAAAAATGTCGAATTGAATGTTATATTTATTACTTACAAACGCTGTTTAAACGCATACTAATAATACTAATAAATACGTTAGGTACATTATTATTACATTTGTTTTTATGAGAAAATTGTATGAATTTTGTTACGTTAAACCCGAACTATAGTCTCAAAGTTTTGGTAAGCAAAGTGTTCATTAGTAATTCATTCCATTTCCTAAGTAACAGAGTTGCGAAGAAGTGGGACAGCGGCTAAAATAATAAAGTGGTCTATTAGATATACGTTATCTAAATTGCGGGATAGGTACAAAAATGAAACGGCCTCTGCAAAACCTACATACAACTTTAATAAAATCAATTATCATTATTATATTTTAACACTATTGGGTCACATAATTTGGCAATTTACACTGCTTATATTTAATGTTAATTATTACAAATATTGAACTAGTAACTACAACAAAGTCTTTACACGGGCTGAAAAATATTGAACTAGTAACTGTAACAAAGTCTGTCACACGGGCTGCTTCGATCTGCTGTACTTGTTTAATAATGTCCATTTCATTAATGTTTCGACCGCGAAGCCCGCTCTTTGAAATACAATCATCAGCCTCGCCATCCAGTGAACGACGGAGACCTGTGGAAATAGAAAAGTGTTATATAGCTTAAAATCAGAGATCGGCAGTGATCTAGTGGCATCGTGCTGCTTAACCAAGGTTAAGCAATGCTCGCAATGTATGGGAACTTGATGGGTGACCGTTTTGAACTTTGAGGGTCGAACTTCAGCACGGCAACGAGCTGGCCACTCGTTAGGTGTGCCTCCTAATTCCGTTGGCAAAGTGAGGTTAAACAAGACCGTATCCAGACTGGTTGAATAGTTGAGGACACCGAGAAATTATTTTTTAAAATATTACAATGCAGGGAGTACCACCGCTACCGGCGCCGGTGTCCGAATTGTTTGCCGGCGCTTGATTTGGTTACGTAAGTGGGTGACCTCAGCTGATCCCTATAGATAGGCTCACGCGTTGAAGAGCGTAGGGAAGAGAGGGGCTGACCAAAACATTGTGGCGCAAGTGTCACTAAATAAAAATTTTACAGATTAAAAATAGAGGACTTTGGGCGCCAAATTGTGAAGTTAATAATCAGTTTTTTTAAAACCTCTTGATAGGGGGGTATCAAAGTAAAGGGCTTAAAGAGTTTATTTCAAAAATACATTACATACTTAAAAGTAGTATGAAAAGCAAAATAGCATCAAAACAGTCACACTGGCACCACCAATACGAACCAACGACGTGTAAATTATCAAATTCGGTTAATTTAGTAGTTACGACGGGAACAAAGAATCAGAAATACATAAAACCATACACAGCCGGGTAAATATTGTTACGTGCTAGGGTTCGTTATTTGGAGTGAAACACTGATGATTGGTTCCAAAGGTTTATTCTCTTCCAAGGTGTTCCACGTCGCAGGTTTCTCGTAGTCCGTAGGTATCGCCGAAGTCGCAGGATGTCGCATTTACTCGCAGGTTATCGATTGGTGTTCGCTCCGAAATTACCTCTCCGGTAGTTAAAACTGAACTGTCTCGTATCACGCCAGCTGTTGTTTATATACCCCGGCTCCGATACTGGAATGTTCTAGTAATCTAGTCCTAACGTTGTTCGGGAACCTTTGATCTACTTTCTAGGTGAAAACCAGGCGTAGGTCAGCGTATCATACCTATGTTGTCAACATTCCACCTATGCGCATTCAGCGTTTTCTAACTCATTTCCGTTGCCAACGGCAAGGGACTGAAACTAGCTGCCTGCACATGTTTTCCTTGAGCCCTACAACTTGGGTCTCTTTATGACAAGAGTGAATAGGTATTTAATAGACAGGTATGCACCACCGTGGACTGCATCTGCATTTAACATCAGGTAAGGTGGCACTCCGTGTGGTGTTCGGCAGAGTAGAATAGCTCCATCCCCTTACAGTCTCCGTAGGCTGGAAAATGGGCAGCAGCGTTCTTCAGTATTATATTTACAACTCTGTGATCTCCAACCCGCCTGCCAAGCGTGGAGATTATGGCAATAACCTCCCTTTCCGTGGGAGAGGCCCTAAGTCCTGCAGTAGACTGTTATGGGCTTTGATAATGATGAAGTGGCAGTAATATACCTAACTATTTTCTATTAAAATAAAACTGATTGTTCCCCCTAAAGTAGCGTATGGGGAACGCATTGTTTCCATCTATGGACGGGAGCGGGCATATCAGCTTGGTTCTTGTGACTGGATTCAAAATCACGCTGTGAGAATTGTCGATGATACCATGCTCACAAGTGGTATTGAGCCGCTGAGCCAGCGGAGGGATTTCGCCCCCCTTTGTGTGTTCTACCATTTGTACAACGGTGTTTGTTCTGAAGAACTGTTTGACATGATGGCTACATTCTATCATCGCACCGCTCGCCACCGACAAGGAGTTTATCCGCACACCTTGGTCGCGAACTGTGCGGTTCCACAGGAACTTTCTCCCACGCACACTAAGGTTGTGGAATGAACTACCTGGAGAGGTTTTCCCTGGAGAGTACAACATGGAGTTCTTCAAGGTAGGGGTGAAAAGGGTTTTACGGGGTCGGCAACGCGTGAGTGATGCCCCTGGTATTGCCAACGTTAATAGGCTGCGATGACTCAGGCGGGCCGTAAGCTTGTTTGCAAGCTCAGTGGTATAAATAAAAACACGTTCGTCCCTCTAGTAGTAAGGGTATACTCACGCGCTGAAGGGCTGTGGCTGCGGCGGCTGTTGCGCGGTCTGCGCGAGGTTCCCGAAGGTGAGCGTGTTCTGAGTCGCGAAGTTCTCGAACGTCGCGTTGGCTTGCGCCGCGGGGGCGCCGAACCCTGCGGGGACGGGGTAGGTTAAGGTATTCCACTTATCGAATACATTCAATCAAATAAATTATGCGACTTTATCTTGATGAAGTGTTGTTGATAAAATAAATTGGACAAAGACATTTAACACTTTCGCTGCGGCCAACGCAACAATTGCGTCCGCAATCGGCGCTCCGCGTGTGCGCACCACGATACTGACCACTACTGTAGAATCTCTGATATTGGAGTTGTTATAAGATAAGTTAGTTTCCAATTTAAATTTGAAAATATAGAGATGAGTGCTATATATTTTATTCCAGAATTGAAGAAGTATAAACCAAATTAAGTTTTTGTTTTTGTACGGAAAACACTAATAAAATATTTATAACAAATTACACGTGTATATTATTTGGGTTCTGGCTCTGTCCTACCACAGACTGGCTCTGTCCTAAGGCAGCTGAGCGCGGTAGCGTTTCATATAGGTTCAAACAAATGTTTTATGCATTTTTTATAGGCCTATTAATAAACATGACGTAACTTGACAGGTAGAAATAGCCATAGAAATTTCTTGCTAACCCTAGGTGTAAAATTATGCTACTATTATTAATATGGAGGTAAGAGTTTACCTGTTCAAATTTCGTTCTTCCCATACACAAATAATTTAAATCGTCACACACAATCGAACACTTACCAGGGGTCGCCGCAGCGGCGCCGCCGAAAAGTTTCGCAGGCGAAGTGGACCCAAAAGCGGCGCCTCCACCGAAAGTGGCGCCACCACCGAACGCCGCCTGCCCGCCGAACCCACTGCTGGGACTCTTGTTGAACCCGCCACCGAAGGCGGATCCGCCAAAGCTGATCAATGGAAGGTTTCGTGAGGGCTACTGTAGGCTATGGCTAATGTGTTGCTAACAATTCGCTGA
Source organism: Blastobasis lacticolella (assembly GCA_905147135.1). Classification (NCBI taxonomy): domain Eukaryota; kingdom Metazoa; phylum Arthropoda; class Insecta; order Lepidoptera; family Blastobasidae; genus Blastobasis; species Blastobasis lacticolella. Next base: position 11,566,287 of record LR990048.1, read on the forward strand.
TTTCAATTATTTAAACTCAACATTTCTTTATTGATTAGGACATTAAATATATCTTTCAATCGTCAAAAAGGAGGGGTTGGAAAGTAGGAAGGAAACGCACAGTGATACGTTGGCCGCCCCGTGGCCGCAGCACACCAACCCAATGCCATATTGAAATTGTTACTTTTGCGATTCCGTATCATCGATTTCATGGGTTCAGTAGCTAACAAAGTTCCATTGCAATTCTATTAAATCAATTATACGTAATCGTAAAAGTAACAATTTCGATAATTGAAATCAGAAAACTGTTGGCGACAGAGTTACGTAATTTGCCTACTGATTTTTTGGCATTTGGGGGGGCTTTTGAGGAAGATTTAATGAGGGCTACTGATTATTGTGAGTTTTGGAGGGCCTTCGAGAAAAAAAAAGAACACACTATTTCACCCAGGGCAATTTCGAGCAAAAATAGAGTAGTACTATGTTACCCACGGATTTATGTTCTACAGATATACCTATTATACTTGTAAGCAAATCTATCGGCACACCTACCACTTCATGACATGGCGTAAATTTTCGAGCCAATTCGGCCTCTTGCGTCCTAAAACCAACATTTAGTGCGTACATTTCTTATTGCTTTTAAAATTGCCTGAAGTTTAAATACTGTTAATTAAAATGAAGATATTTTAATATATACCGATACATATGCTCTTAAGTATAAAAACCAAATGTGTGCGTGGATAAAATGTTATTTTACCGCATGTTGGGTAAACTTCGCAGGATCTTATTACAAAATATGTAATTGAACGTATAAATGGTATGATGTAATCGTGGAAGGGTTCTACAGTTTGCGATATTATATTTCTTACCTAGCAGTTTGTCCAAACGCAGGCTTCGATGCGAAGGCGGGGGATCCCCCGAAGCCGGAAGCTGGACATGAAAAGCAAGCAAATTATTAAGACATATTTATTATTTATAATATGTATTGGTATACAGAATTTCTTTCTCCCAATTATGAAAATTTAAAAAAATAACTGTATCTTATTTAGTGAGTTTTAAAACGTCGATATTGTACGATACTATAATAATTTCTTTAAAAGCTTTACGGCGATATTAAACTTTAATTTTAAGATCGGCTTTCAGCCACATTATAGTCACCAAAAAGAGAAAAGTGACATTACCGTGGCTTAAAAACGTAAAAAACTACCAGACCAGAGATAGTAAGACCGTTTGTTTTTACTTCTAGAACCCACACAAGAGGATATGTACGTTGTCGCTACGAAAAGTAGAAGTTTAAGTTAATAAAAAATTTTTTTGCCAGCTTGTGCATGGGCAGACCAAAGTTTTGTGGGTCTCGTGAACCTCTACTACATACATACATACATGTACATACGTACATGGTACATCGCTACAAAGTGGAATGTTTCTTGTGCTCGATGACGCTCGCGTACCAATAGCGCCCTCAGTCTGTAATTTAATCCGAAATTTAATGTAGTTCCCGCGGCACGGGTCTGTACCGTTATAAAGTCGCGGACAAAAGCTGGTAGACAGTCATCCCACAAATACAATATGGATTACAACATAGCATTCGAGAGGGTCTGAAAAGATTTTTAGGGTCAGCAAAACGCTAGTTATGCCATAGGTGGTGCAATAGTCCATACGCTTACCATAACTGCTTACCATCAGGCGGGCCGTACGCTTGTTTACCACTAAATTTTTTTATAAAAATAACAAATTACCACCGGTCTGCTGCTGGGGCGATCCGAAGACGGAAGGCTGCGGGCTGCCGAACGGCTGGCCACCAGAGGGCTGGCTGAAGCTACCGCCCGTTCCACCGCCGAAGATCGAAGAGGCTTGCGTGGTCGGTTGTTGCCCTGTTTCGGTGGGTGAGGTTAGGGGATCGTGTGGTAGAGAGAAGTTCAGCAGTGGACTGCTATGGGCTGTGATAGTGATGATGATGATGGCGCAACGGCGGGAGACGGTATTTTTATTTGGACGCCACACGTTAAAAAAATTGTAGTTTAACAATACAAGGTGCGTAGACAAAACTTCCCATGTAATCAAGGGAAAATCGGCCTTGTTGCGTTATGCGGTGCGACCTGTACGTTAGATGGATGACAAAGCACTTTCCTGGCGGTTTAGCTAAGATGCCAATCTGCTGCGATTGACGATTGGAACTTGTCGGCTATCTTCGCGGCGTCCGCAGTATGACATCGATCTACGAGCGCGGCCGAACGTAGCCGACAAGTTCCGATCGTCAAATGCAAAGCGATTTACATATTGGCCAGACCCGCTGGACTTTCGATCATAGAGTTGGCAAGTTAGTGGAACGGTAGATATGAACTAAGAAGTAGTTAAATACTCTTAAGCGCCGTCCTAATTGGCAACGGTCGTGCTACCATGGTCGTACGAAGAACGTCGCCTGACCAATAAGAGACCTCAAAACCGCCCGTCACACGATCGTACGACCGTTGCCAGCGAACAGGAGAGCGCCTTACGGCCAGTTTCTCCTACATTAATCTGTTATTAATCGTCAATTAAAATTCGCCATCCTTATCTATGGTGAGTTATAGACAGAGACGGAAAGAGTTTTAATCGATGATTAACATTGACTTTCGTTTCAGAAACTGGACGTTAGCCACTTTCTGTAATTTATACATACCGAACCCAGATCCAAAGCCCGCCGCTGGCTGACCGTTCCCCGCTGCGTTGCCACCCGACCAGAAGTCCGTGGCCGGAGCCTTTTGCCCGAAACCCGTAGCGGCGCCGCTGCCGCCGAATATGGACGTGGCAGCATTGTTCTGACCGAAGGTGGTCTTCCCGCCGAATATGTTGGGACTGCCACCGCCGAAGACCGAGCCCGATGTGCTGAGGGAAGGATCAATGAAGCTGGGGCTTGCAAAGCGATATTTGCTACAATATTCGCCGCCATTAAGTACGAATGAAAATTAAATAACATCATGCAAACTTTTTACAAATTAGGTGACATGGGGTATTCCCCATTAAAAAAAAAATTGTAATAGGTCTACTAAACTAGATGTTACACAAGATAGAAAACTTAAATAACAAAGCTCGTGTGGTAGAAAACAGTCCCCATGTTCAAATGTGTAATAAAAAAAGGTAATGTTTGGCCTTAATTTATTGGTTTTCATAAAAATAAGGTATATGTAATTATTTATCCCAAGTTTATTTATGTATAAGTAAATATTACAGGTTATACATCTAAAAATGTATTTCTTTTCTTTATTTTGTATTATATATATTGGTATTAATAATTAATAATTTCTGTGTTAGCACGTCGTTCGCGTAGTGCGCGCATCGAGCTCTATTATGGGTCAGTCTGAAAACCAGCGCTGTGTTTGGCTGCTGCCATTCATAGCATTAAGCTGAGGCTGGTCCAATTTGGTCCGAGGACGCGTCGCCCTGCTTTCCTAATATGTATTTGTTATGTTAGTTTTAAGTATTTGAATGTGTTATTGGACCAAATAAAGTTACGTCTATGTCTATGTCTATGTCAATCAATTCAATAAATAAATAAAAAGATTGTTATTATCTGGCAAACAGTTTTACTAGTATTAACTCCCACAGCCATACTTTTTCAAATGTAGTTGAAGGTTATCCTTCAACTTATTTGAATTCTCATGAATTACAAATAATCTATAAAACGTAGGCGTCGTTGGCCGATGCTGCCATTAGGTATTATCATAGCTTTTGTAATAATCAATCAATGAAAAACCAACTCACCCGCCGCCAAATATGCTCCCGCCGCCGCCGCTAGGTGTCGATGCGCTGGTGGTGGAAATACTCGCAGCAGCAAACAGGCTCCCCTCCGCGCCACCGAAGAGAGACCCTCCCGAAGCAGTTGTAGTTGTCGGTGACCCGAATACAGACGCTTGGGTTGTCTGTGGCGACCCGAAAACGGACGCCTGCGTTGTCGACGGCGACCCGAACACAGACGCCTGGGTTGTCGCTGGCGCCCCGAACACAGACGCCTGGGTTGTCGCTGGCGCCCCGAATACAGACGCCTGCGTTGTCGCTGGCGCCCCGAATACAGACGCTTGGGTTGTCGCCGGCGCCCCGAATACAGACGCCTGGGTTGTCGCTGGCGCCCCGAATATAGACGCCTGCGTTGTCGTTGGCGGCCCGAACACGGATTGGCTGGTCGAAGTGGTAGTTCCGAAGAGGCTCTGCCCCGTTGTCGTGGGTGACCCGAATACCGACGACCTGAAGGCGGATGCTGTCGTTGCCGTCGCGAATACCGAGGTCGGTGAGGCGGGGAAAGCCGGTGCCGTGGTGGTAGCCGCGAACATAGTAGGCGCCATGAGCGTTGGTGTGCTGTAACCAGTCGATTTAGGGGACGCGGGCGGTGTGGTGATAGCTGACGCCGCTGAAGCAACAGGGGGCGTCGCAGTAGCCGAGCTCGTAGTGGTAACTTCGGAGGACACAGCAGTCGACCCGAATATCGACTTTTGCGATGACCCGAACACTGTCGACGCGGTGGTAGTAGTCGACGCAAATATCGAACCCGACGCGGGCTTTCCGAACGCCGGTTGGGACGCCACAGCGGAACCGAATAAGAGTGAAGCGGACTTTGTAGTGGCAGTGTCGGATGGGTCTTTAGGCTTTTCGGCGGTGGTGGTCGGTGGCGATGTCGTCGAGGATCCGAAAGATGGCGCTTGCGGCGTCGTCGTAGGCGATGGGAGCGATGCGCCAAATATTGATGGTTTTGCTGCAAATTAAATTGTTAATTAAGTTATTTACAACGCGTATAGTACAGTCGATACATCTGTTTTCTATACTCTATCTATTACTCTCACTACACACACCGCGTCTGTCTGGCTATAAACTCAAAAAGTACTGAACGGATTTTCATACGATTTTCACAAATAGAGATTTTTAGAGTGGCTCATGGGGTAGGTTTGGGTGTATCATTTATCAAGGTAAAGTCGTGCGAAGTCGGGGCGGTACTATAATAAGACTAGGCTAAGTCCGAATCGCTTATTAAAAAAAAAAACTCTGCATGGCAACTTATGAGAAGTTTTTTAAAAGTAATAAGACGTCATTCCTAAAAGTTATAACTAACAATTTCATTTCTGTAGGATTGTTTATTTTCGGGAGTTTTGAAAAATATTATTAAATAATGCAAAGCAATTAAAAAGGAAGTGAGAGATAATTTTCAACATGATTAATAATTTAGTCAAATTTAGTAAAAGTACAAGTTCAAGCCAAATAACTGAATGTTTACAAGAAGGACTGACAAGGACAGATTATCCCCAGATTATTGCCATATCCACATTTTATAATTTTTACTACTGTCAGTCAATACGGACTTATCGTGGTATAGTACTAGAATAATAATATCATGAAAGGTAAAGGTTTGTTTATGTTTGTAAGTTTGGATAGTTAGGGTAATCTCCGGAACCACTGAACCTATTTCGGAAATTCTGTCACTAAGAGGAAGCTACAATATTCCCGAAAGTCCTAGCTAGGGTACTTTGCCGGGAAAATAATAGGATCCCGCGGGAAAGTTGAATATTCACAGATCCCGGATTGTATGCGGGTGAATATCGTGGGGGACGTACCGTTAGAGGCATTTGCAGCAGCAAATAATGATGAAGCGGAAGATCCCACAGGTTTGTCTTTTTGTGGTTCAGTTGGAGTGTCTTTTGCTTCAGTTTTCACTTCTGGTGGTTGAGCACCTAGAATAATAAGTAATATCTTAACAATGCGAATGCCTGCCTGTATCAAGAAAGAGATCTCGCGGGAGACGTAAGAAGAAATGGATGGAGCCAACGGCTTACGATGTGAGGATGCCGAAGATCAGGCAAAGTGGAGAAAGCAAAGCAGGAAAGTAGATCCTGGCAGTAGCTGGATTGACCGCTCGGATGATAATGATGATCTTAACAATGCGAATAACATAAAAAGAAGCTCCGATTTGGCTAGAGCTGACCAACCATCAGTTGCAGTCGATACTTATCCTTACGATGTACAAAATAAAGTCGCTCTTGCATAAATTCGGATGCGCAGGCAAGCCGACCTTGGTCAGATGTCCACGTCCCCCGCTCCCAAAAGCGAATTTGTTTTATACTGCGTAAGGTATCAACTGCAACTGACAGTTGGTCGGGTCCAGTCAAAACGGAACATCTGTTATTAGTTGAAGTACTATCTAGGCCTAGAGCGAAATCTGACGTAACTGCATTTCCGCGAGGGAAGATTCGAGAAGAACTTAATATATTAGACATAGAGTATACATGGAGCCTCGACCTATATAGAGAATGTACACTGATAATCTGTCACAATTCTATACCAATGACTCAATGTCATACAAAATGCTTGAACATAAAGGTGACCAAGGCCACAAAATTTGACAATAGCAGTGGTTATGGAGGGGTATTTGACTACTTATAGCAGTCCATTTTGGACATGTTATATGCACCATAAAAAGCAACAAAACACAGATTGTGACTTCGGCTGTGAGCTCCTTCTATGCCTTCCATGTCCAATTTATTTGGGAAGCCTCCATTACCCAGCGATTCAAAATATTACTAAAATAGCTGGCGGCACTGGAGCGTGATAGCCTGTTGTAGAATACGTCGTACTATTAATTGGTCAGAAATTCAGAATCAAACGCCTATAATTGTTAGCTAGCTAGATTATAGACGATACATCGGCGTTATTTTGACAGTGACAAGACCTTGCTCGCCGGTGGCGCCAACTGGTGAGCAAAAATAAGGCAGCTCTCATTGACGTCACCTGCCTTGATATCTATATTGTTTTTCAAAGTCAATAATCTCTATCCATAGCATAAAACAAAGTCGCTTCCCGCCGTCTTACCCTATGTATCTATGTACGCTTAGATCTTTTAAACTACGGAACGGATTTAAATACTGTTTTTAAAAATAGATGAGAGTGATTTATGAGGAAGGTTTATAAGCACAAAAAAGGGTAGGTAAGTAGGTGTACGCGAACGAAGTCGCGACGGGTCCACTAGTCTATTTTAATAGGTGCCAAATAGAATGGCAATAGCGGTCGTTGACCTCTGGGTCGGAACTAATTCGTATTGTGGTCAGGTTCGATTGTTATCATATTTTGAAGGGGTCATATTGTCAAAAATTTTTTTGGAACGTATATGTAAAATAACAGTTTTGGCTAATTACTGCATTACTTTGTTTCTAATGACTAGTAATGGTAGTAGTATGGTAACTAGTAATATCTAAAAAATTTCTAATTACTTACATAAAATTTTAACCAAAAGGATTATATAAAATTATTTAACTGACTTTGACTTTTTACAAATTAGTTCCAACCGAGAGGTCAACGTCCGCTACTGCCAATCTTTCTAGCACCAACGATAGCTCCTATACTTACTTGAAACTGCAGCAGTGACAGATGTGGGAATACTAGATGCTCCTGACGCGAAAACGGGTAAACTAAAATGTTTAATTCCTGTTTCGTTCTTTTCGTTCACGGTAACATTTTGAGCGATTTGGCCAGCATTTGCTGTCGATCTACTTGGAATATTTTCTTTCGACTTTTCACCTGTTTTATCATCATCTTTCGGTTCTGATTTGATGCTGAAATTTGTCTTCAATATATCTGGTTCGTTCGACTTGGGTTGTTTCAATGTGAAAGTGGCTGTAAATGGACTCATCTCTTTCTTTTCTATTTGTTTGGTTGCTGATGATGTTTCTGGTTCACCAGTTTCGTCAGACTTAGGTTTTGTAGGAGCTGCTTGGGGTTTTAACTCTGCGGCGAATGGCTGTGGTGCGAATTTGTTGAACATGTTATTGATGTCGGATATCGGCTTGGCCGTGAACGCTGGCGGGGCCGCGGCGGCTTGCGACGCTGGGGTCGAGACTGTGAAAGAACATCAAGTTATAAAAACAGTCGGTTTCCATTCATATAATGAGTGAGTATTATGTACAGGGTGCGTCACTCGAAGTTTTACCAATTTAAACTGGCGTAGTTTTGTGAATTTCGATCTTTATTGATTTATTCTTAATTTCAAATGAATAAAACATTGTTATTGTTCGATGTAGCCACTTTTAGTGTAGATAACATCACCGAGTCTGTCCCAGAAGGGTTTGTACGCTGCACGCATGTGGTCTGTAATGCGTCGACCGTCGACATCTTATTTTGTTGAGTTGATACTTTGTTTTAGTTTCAGTTTATTTATCTATAATTGAAAATTAAATGTACATAATATTACATTAATTGTAAGGCAATTCACAATGGTATTTTCTATAACAACATAAATTAATAACAAACAATGTATCAATATCAATGTAATCCTACCCACGTAAGGTAAGTAATATTTAAAATTTGGGCGCCAGAATGCACTATTATGGCAAAATCCATTGGTAAACCCAATTGGTCATTGGCCATTGTTGTAAAGAAATGAAGCTGGAAACTTTTTCTTGCAAAAAACTAACATCTGTTTTGAAAATTTGAAATGGTTTACGATATATTGATATCTTTTTAAATAGAAATTTCATAAAACTCCAGCGTTGTAATTGGTAACACCTCGAATGACAGGCCCTGTATTACAACTAATTTTTGACAGGAAAGGGAAGAACACAACATTTTAAAGTATCTTCTGTCTATCAACAGAAAAAGACAAAACTTCTGAGCGTCATAACGATAACAATGACCGTGGGAAGGACAAAGTCATTTCTTTAGTAGTTTCCCTATTGACAGCATGTTCATTTCTTTTCTTTTTGTGATATAATGAGTATGTTGTTCTTGATGGTGTTGCTTATGTTCATAGACGGCCGTGACCACTTTCCATCAGGTGGCTGTTTGTATACCGTCTTACATAGAAAAAGTGTTATTGTTGTTACGCTCAATGAGAACTACTCTATTAACGTTGTTACATTGGCTAACATCCAACTCGGCAAATTTTTCCAATAGGACCTCAGCCTCACGCTCAACTAGCGCCATCTAGTAGAATTTTGATTCGCGTTAGCTCCCATTTATGCATCGAAACACGCTTTAACATCACGATACACTCACAGGCAGTCGGCGAGCATATCTTCTGTCCCATGAAGGTGTTGGCGTCGCTCTGCTCGCTGGGAGTGCTCGGGGTGTTCGACGCATTCGACGCAGCGAGGGTTCGACTCTGCAGCATGTCCTTGAGTACGCTTCGGGTGGCCGCGGCTGCCGGGGGCGCTGGTGCTGGGGCGAACGCCTGTCCGCGAGATGACGGTGCTGGTTCGAAGCCCTGTCCACGGGTGGCCGGAGTAGGTTCGAAGCCCTGCCCGCGGGTGGTCGGTGCTGGTTCGAAGCCCTGCCCGCGGAAAGTCGGCGTGGGTTCGAAGGCCTGCCCGCGGGTTGATGGTGCTGGTTCGAAGCCCTGCCCGCGGGTTGCCGGGGGTGCCGGGGCAGAGGCGAAGCCCTGCCCGCGGGTGGCCGGGGGCGCAGGCGTAGGCAGAGGCGCACTGACCTCCTGTCTGGGTTCTGAAATGCAATTTTAAGCCCAATGCCTTTTTTAAGCCGTTGGAAAGAAAGAACAGAAAAACTACGGCCGTTTCATTCGCGTCTGTGCCGCTGACTCCTCATAAACAACCGCACGGATTATATTGCGGTTCAGTTTTTCACTATCAATTATAATTTTATATCTGGCGGCGAAACTCGCGCATAAACCTTATTAAAACGTCACTGTAATTGACAAAAATTTACGATTTGAAAATTTTTGACTGTCGAAGATAATCGAGAAAAATGTTTGTCAAATGGAAATACGAAACAAAAAATGTAAGAAATTGGTTGTATAAAGGTCGCACAACGATATTTTGACGTGGCAAGTTATGGACGAGAATGCTATAATCAATGAGCCGTATAACATTAATCGATAGCTTTACCAGACAAAATATTGACAAAATTTTATCCTGCTATATTTTTGTGGTATATGCTGCTATTATGATATATTTTTGTGGTTTTCTACACCGGCATCCACATATGTATATTTCACCTTCGCTGAACAAGTATACAAATATGGTATCTAAAATTGTTGTATGTGTGACATAATTCCTACCTTCGGTGAACAGTGTCCTGGCAACATTGGTTAGCCCCGGAACGGTCGGTTTCACGTTGGCTACCGGCGCGAACGACGACGGCAAAGAGATGGGCTTCGATATCAAATCCGGTTTAGGTTCTGGTTTCTTGAGCACCACCTTTATTGCACCTGGTTGAACTGGAAAAAAAATCGTTCATGTGTCTCGTCATCATCTTAACCAGAACGCATCCGCTGCGGAAAATAGGCCTTCCACGAGTTTTCTATATCATTCTGCTGTTGAGATCTTTATTTCACCACCTACGCCTTTTATTTATTTATTAAGACATACGAATAGACACAAGACAATAACATATTAAGACAATTAAATATAATTTTGACATGTGACCATATGGCCTTTTACAATAACGTCAGCTCATTTCGTGCTGCGTTTGCCGATTATGGTCGCCCTCAGACCTCATACTGTGACATATCACATGTGTCGTGTCCGTTGCCACTTCATGTGTTTAGTATTCTTAAAGGCAAATGGCCCATGCCATGCCATGTCCATACATGAGAACGTGTTAGATTATTTGCCAAGGTGGCCTAATTAATAATCGGAAGCCAAGTGTTGTATTTACAGCATGACATGGTCTGGTGAAGGTAACCGTGGACGGTTGCAATCTGCTGTGATGATATTTCGTGTATCGTACGTTAAGAATCCGCATTTACTAATTCTTTTTACTTTTCCACTTTCGTTATTACGGATATAGTTTTGAGCGTACTTTTCTGTGTGGTGTCCGGCAGAGTAGAATAGCACCAACCCCTTACACTCGTGGGTGTCGTACAAGGCGACTAATATTTTCGAGGCAAAAGATCTAAGCGCCTCCGTAGACTGGAAAATAAGCAGCAGCATTTTCCATTGTTATATTATAACACTGCGATCTCCAACCTGCCTGCCAAGCGTGGAGATTATGGCAATGACCTCCCTTTTTGTGGGAGAGGCCCTAAGTCCTGCAGTGGACTGTTATGGGCTGTGATGATGATACTTTTCTGTCCCGAGCTGGATGTCCCGGTGTGCATGTTAGGGACGATATCTGAGGCCTAGAAGATAGAAACCTGTACGCTAATGATGTAGCTCTGTTGCCAACAATTCTCTGATTTCAATGTTTATAATTGTTACATTTGCGATTCCACATCGATTTCACGGGTTCAGTTGCTAACAAAGTTTTATTGCAATAAACTGCAACTATTAAGTCGATCATACGTAGTCGCAAAAGTAACAATTTCAATCATTGAAATCGGAGAATTGTCGGCACAGAGTTACGTAATTAGCCTTCTGGACGACGGTGACCGCTTTCCATTATGTGAACCGCCTGACCATTCTTAGAGAATAACATAAAATAAAATAAACATACCTGTATGCACCTGCGGGTGCGCTTGTGGTATAAAGGCCGATTGGTTTTGAAAGGCCGACGGAACCGATTGTTGCACCGGCGCTTGGTTTTGATAGAATGGATGCGCTTGCGGTTGTTTAGAGGGTTGTTTTTGCCGATTTGTAGGCTGCAATACTTCATTTGCTGGAAACCGTATTTCTTTTTGAGGCTGCCGTATTAGTATGTTAGTTTTAACGGGCTCAGCGATCGATTGCGCCCTTTCGTCCTTACTCTTCTCGTAGTTCAAAGTCATAGCCGCCAACTCGTGACGGAATTCTATGTTGGCTGGTTTTATTTTAGTCGGCTTGTGATTGGCCAACATGTCTCTGAGGGCGTCTAGTTTCTGGGCGCTTAAGACGGATTCTTTGGGAGCGTCCGTTTGGGTCTCCAGGCTCATGTTGAGGATGTTCATCGTCAGTTTTGAGAGGGGATCCCTGGAATAGAGAGATATAATTGAGTTCACGAAATTAAAATCTATGTTATTCTCTTCGTTATATTTTGGCTTTCTGAAGTCGTGTATTTCTTGAGGCAATTCTACAGGTGAACAGTATATGTACATTCAAGAGTATTTCTAAATTCAGGAGTTCACCACAGCAGTCCCAGGGAATATCATTTAGCAGATTGACTGTCAGACTGATTGCCAGTAAAGTTGTCGATGACAAGCGAATGAAGCTGAGCTGAGTACCTGGATACGTGACACCCACAAATTCTAAACCAGTTTAATGTTGCCTTGCCAAAGGCTGGTAGACGTCTGCCTGTAAGGCTATAATAAATACTAAACTCGGATATGAAATTCAAGATCAAAAATGTAAACAAGTTGCCACTATAAAAAATAAACCTAAATGGGGAATATAAACTATCCATCGTGCTGCCTAGAAGAGGCTGGCAAACGTCTCCCGGTAATAAAGGACTCACTTTTTCTTGAAAGGCGTGTCCCTCAGCAGGGTGTGGGAATGGAACAGAATATAAACTATCCATCGTGCTGCCTAGAAGAGGCTGGCAAACGTCTCCCGGTAATAAAGGACTCACTTTTTCTTAAAAGGCGTGTCCCTCAGCAGGGTGTGGGAATGGAACAGAATATAAACTATCCCTCGTGCTGCCTAGAAGAGGCCGGCAAACGTCTCCCGGTAATAAAGGACTCACTTTTTCTTAAAAGGCGTGTCCCTCAGCAGGGTGTGGGAATGGAACAGAATATAAACTATCCATCGTGCTGCCTAGAAGAGGCTGACACCGGTCTACCTGTAATAAACACTCGAAACGAGATTCAAGATCAAAAGTGTAAACAAATTGCATCTATAAAAAATAAATTGACAACAGTGTTTCTTTTTTCATATTATTACGATTTCATTTCAATTTGAATGTGATAATTTTTATTAATGCTTCAATTTAAACAATCCACCTCTTGGGTTTATTTTTTACAGTGGCAATTTCTTTACCCTTTTGATCTCGAATTTCATCTCAGAGTATGGAAATACTCACTTTTTCTTGAAGGGCGTGTCTCTCAGCAGGGTGTGGGACTGGAACAGGGGCCCCGTGTTGGCCGTGCTGGGCAAAGCGGCCCTCAAAGCCCTGAGCGCGCCCGCCTGCCGCGCCAGGATCTGCTGTTGCCTCACCAGCGGCTGGTATACGTCGTCTAGCAGGGGACGGGCCATGCGGGGACCGGACCTGAGAGGCAATGGACCCATTAGCCGCATATTACCAATGGACAACAACTTTGACAGACAGACAAAAGGTCAGTATTGGCTGGTTTGTTTGTTGTTTGTTAGTACAGCTTGACCGCGACAGAGGTGACCTGTCTATTGTGGCGCTAGTTCTGTAGCAACACCGGAAGTGTGTAGTAGTACTGTGCCAAAATTCGAATGTCGCGGTGGAAGAGAAGGAACGTGACGGAAAAATAAACTAACATGTCCCGATTGTGATATTAGAGTAATGACGTTTCTGGAAAGAGAGCGCTCTCCTTCATTGAATTATGATTCTTGTCAGTTATGTTAACATTTGACGTAGTAGACATAGGCACCAAAGTTAGACAGTATAAACCGACTTATTTTAAATAGCGTTCAATAACGAAGGCAGCTTATTAATGTTATAGACTACTCAATAGCGTCAAGTTATATTTCCTGTATATTGTTTCATTATTGCCAGTAAAGTAAATATAGTATGCTCATTTTTCCGCAATCTGTCAAAGTAACCTGAGGTCGTGGTAGCCGACCAATTATTTTCGGACAAATTATTAGTTTATCGGTTGGTAATCCTTATACCTTGGAGCCAAATTGGTCGCGAACTGTGCGGTTCCAAAGGAACTTTCTCCCACGCACACTAAGGTTGTGGAATGAACTACCTGGAGAGGTTTTCCCTGGAGTTCTTCAAGAAAGGGGTTAAAAGGTTTTTACGGGGTCGGCAACGCGTGGGTGATGCCCCTGGTATTGCAAACGTCCATAGGCTGCGGTGACTGCTTACCATCAGGCGGGCCGTATGCTTGTGTGCCACATTGGAGGTACAAAAAAATCAAAAAACCACCTAATAACAGTTATTAATTTAGAGGAAAAGCAACAAGCATTTGCTACCGTCGATCCGCCGATCTACCAGCGCTGGCCGAACATGGTCGAACAAGCTTTAATCGTAACTTGTCGGCGCTATTCGGCGCTGATTTGCCAGAACTGAGGAGACTCAGTACCGGCTGACATGTATAGTAGACATTCAAGAGAGGTAGGGCATAGCGGGGTATCCCGTTTGAATTGGAGCCACCCGACTGGGGAAGTACCTCCACCTTACAGAATACCGCAGCTAAACAATACTCTTTTAAATAGTATTGTGTTTCTGCCGGTGAGTAAGGTTTCCAGAGCTCCATGGGGTGGGAATTTGGGGATCTGTGGCTTTGGCAGTGGAGGGATATTTGCCTTTTTGCTGCCAGAGTAACGTGTTATAGAGGTGGGCAACGCATTGGCGATAGTCTCGGTGTTGCTAATGTCTATAGGCAGTGGTGACCACTTTCCATCACGTGGCCCGCTTGCCTGTTTGCCTATCGTATGACATAAAAAAAAAAACAAATTATACGATTCGGATGTGGAATGAGCTCCCAGCCACAGTGTTTCCCTTGGACTATGACATGGGATCCTTCAAGAGGTATATTAGAGGTCTCCTTAGAGGCGGGCAACGCATTGGCAGCACCCCTGGTGTTGATGATGTCCATAGGCAGCGGTGACCACTTTTCATAAGGTGGCCGGCATGCTTGTTTGTCTGTCGTATTAGAAAAAAAAAGCCGAGAAAACCCGTGCGAAGTCTTGGTTGGTGGCTAGTTGCATAACAAATGTAATCTTTTCTTTCTTACTTTGCGAGATACGAGTCCTTGTCGTCCCATCGGCTTTCCAAGGCACGATGGGCTTGTTCAAGCTGCGTTTGCACGTAGTAGGCGAGCTTCTTCACCGACGATACACGTTTCAGGGTTAGCGGGTCAGCCTGGCTCCACTGGTGTTGGTCTTTGGCCCTAGGGGTTGCATATTATTCATTAAATATTAATAAATATGCTTGGACAATGAGGAGTTTTGAAATAGGTAACTAAAGCATTCTTAACCACTCACTAGATGGCGGCTCGACAATTTTGGTAATTGATAATCGCTTGAAAACGGTTCTTAGCAAAGGGGATATAAACACTGGGTACGTTGTATTGGATAATATTGTACTTATCAATAGTTTTCAACCATTTTAGAGGTTGTAATAAAATGAAACATAGTGCCTATTAATAAAAATATGTATTTGTACATTTCGCTTAACCTTTAAAAGTTATGTTTATTATAATAAACATTTTATTTTTAGGTTTAGTATTAGATGGCTGCATGATATCACTGAAAAAACAAACGGATAAAAAAAAATACCAGAATTGCAGGAGCGCCATCTATTAATGCTTTTTGAAACCGACTGACAATACCTACTGGAAAACTGCTCATTCATACAGCGCCTTCAAGCAAAGTAAGCAAAGCATGTGTTAGATATACCACAAATATTTAGCGTTATTTTAAACTTAACATTATAACTTATTACGTATTCATGGCTTTACTTTTAGATTGAAAAGAAAATCAATTCAATATTTTCACAAACGACATTCTACTGTACTAGGTATTAATTATACTGCCGGCAAAAGATTCGTGCCGAAGGTTCTTCAATCGGGCTTCAATCCCACTTGACAATCATGTAAAGATTGCTCCAAAGCCGATGTTAAAATCGCGAGGGGCGAGGCGAGACCAGAATTGAAATTTGTATGTCAATAAACATTGGCTGTGTGATGTCCGGCAGAGTAGAATAGCACCAACCCCTTATACTCGTGGGTGTCGTGTCGTACAAGGCGCCAATGTTATCGAGACAAAAGATCTAAAGTCTCCATAGGTTGGAAAATGGGCAGTAGCGTTTTCCACTGTTATATTTACAACTCTGCAATCTCCAGCCCGCCTGTTAAGCGAGTCGCTTATGGCAATAATCTCCCCTTTCATGAGAGGCCCAAAGTACTGCAGTGGACTGTTATGGGCTATGATGATGATGAAATATTTCTACCGTAGACGCGCTGGGTGAGGATTGAAATTTTGACGTAGAAACTTAATATCGTCCTGCCTCGCCCCACCGGTAAAGTCTCGGTCACACGCAGCTATTTGTAGCTGCTATTTTCTGCCAGCAAATTTTCCGAAAATTACCTTTGTGTGACCGTGCTCGAATTAAAAATCGTCGAGCAAATTGTTCGAATGAGGTTTGTAGCTGTTACAAACTGCATGTAGTCGTCACGTCACGTCACAAGGTAGCGGTGATTAATAGCTGCTATTAATAACAAGCTAACGATTTATAGCTGCTACAAATCGCTGCGTGTGATCGAGGCTGATAGAAGCTCGAGACAGCCAGACTCACACGGCACAGGTAACGAGATTAGAGTATCTTTATGTATGTTGTACTTTTTTGTTATTTTTTCCTCTATGAATATTTTTGAATGTCGTGCCGTGTGTCTGAGTTGAATTGGTTTACTATACTCACTCAGCATGCGTCCTAGCCTCAGCGACGACGGCGCAAGCTCTCACGAGTTCCAGTTTCAACTCGACGGCAGCGGCTCGAAGCTCGTCCAACGCACACGCTGCGCGGAGCTTCGCAGCGGAACCGGAGGGCAGGCAGAACGACCCGTCTAAGGCGTTTAGTTGTTTGGCGAGCTGGGGGGAGGGAGGAATTGTGAGTGGGGTCTTTTTTATCAGGCAAAGGAACAGTGGATAGGGTCTTTTTATGACTACCTTTGACGAGGCAAGCGAGCAGGCTGATGGAAAAAGTCGGATGACCTCCGACCAAATTTACGTTTACTTACTCAAATATTATCTAAATTGCCGAACCGATTTTAACAAATCAAAGCTATGAACCATCTGGAGAAAATAGCTTTCAAACAGAGAAAACCGCATCCAAATAGGTCTATCCATTCGGGTGCTACGATGCCACAGATACACACCTTAAACTTATAACACCAATCTTTTTTCATCGACGGTTAGAAATGGTCACCGCTGCCAATGGACATTGGCAGTGGTCACCACTGCATATAGACAACACTAGCGTCATCAACTAGCAAAGCGGACTTTTCTTTGGCTAGCTTCTTTAACCGGGTCTGCCCTTTGCCCGGTAGCCCTAATTCATATAACACAGAGGTAGATCCCTCTGCGCTAACGCATTTTTGTTCAATTTAAAAAGCACATCTGGTGGGGATAATTAAGCTTATTCTCAAAAAATCCCCACTCGGATATATTTATTTGTCCAGTGGGGATTTCTGGAATAAATGCGCAACAACATATTACCCTATTTTGCTCGACCCTAGTCTTGGCCACGAAGTTGTAGACCTCCAGTTGGAAGTCGTTGACCTCATTCAGCAGCATATTCCGCAATTCCTGGTCGGCTTTCAGTTTGTTCGCTCGTTGTTGTTCCGCCTTGAGGGCCGCGCTGGCTTCTTGTTGCTGGGGCGAGGGCTCGGCCTTGACTGGTGTTTGGGCCTTCGGTTGGGCCTGAAAGACATTTTTAAAAAAACCTTGTAAATAGGCCGTATTGGACATGCGCCTCTACTAAATTCACAGAAATAAAAATAAGTGTAAATATAAATGCCAGATACTGTGGGCAAAGGTGGTTTGTGCGCGATTGGTCCATTTCGCAATTCGTCCCAAATTTGTAGATTTATACCATGTTTCCGCGGGCTTGAATTTTGTGATAGATTATAGTGTGTGTTTATCTGGGATATGAGCTACAGCGCTGCTAAATTTAGTTAAAATCCGATCAGTAAGTTTTACAGGTAGAGGTAAGAAACATCCAAATATCCATCCCACACACAAATTTTAGGTAAGATAACGAATATTCGGATGTTTCTTACTAATTTAAGCAAAAATCAAATTTTGATGAAAATATCCTGGATCGTGGTCAAGGCGGACCCTGGGCCCTCGCGCGCGATTGCACAACCGGGACATGAACGAAAAGATGACCAGGGATAAATCTTAAGTTTTGTTGATATTCTCTCTTTTTATCTTTTTATTTTTAAATAGGGGTACAGACCATGAAGTTGATAATCAAGGGGCCTTGTCACGAACTAGTAGGCTGCTTGCACAAACCGTATGCAGATACTGTCTATGGCCTTACGAAATTTGACCTTCCTTGTCATACAGGTACTCATAGCTGTCATTGAGAAATATGTAGATATAACAGGGCCCTATTTTTAAACCGCTCGCATCCATGCGAGCTCTCGCCTTCTAATGCTTGTCTTTTCTATTTCTAGCAACATACCACGAGTGTGAAAGAGATAGGTAGCGCACGAGAGCGCTCGCGTGTATGCAATCGGTTTCAAAAATAGGGAATGAACTAAATAATTACCACTGGTGTCTGCGGCGTCGGTTGAGTTTGCTGTGGTTGGGGCTGAGGCCTTACAGCTGGCTTCACTTGTGGCACTTGAAGTATGGTAGCTGAAAAATAAATAGAAATTGGTTTTAAACGTTATAATATGCAAGATAAGGACAGCAATGTAGATAACATTTTTATCTACACTCATATCGTAATGTTCCAATTACATATTCGAAAACAGTCGTTTAAGGATACACTTTTTTCACGCCACTCTATAAAATTAAAAAAATATACTTTATGATAACAGCATTTCCCATACTATTTTTTTCTACTACTTTTCTACTATTATTTTACACGCCTTATCTACACTGATATTTTTATGTTAAAATATTGTACTTATAATTTTCTCAACTTAGCTGCGAGTCAGTTCTGTTGTATCTACGTGTCGAGGATATCAAGCTCCGGGAAATTCACTTAACTACTTTCACATTTATCTATTTATTTGCTTAAAATAAGAAAAAACATTCACAAACACAAATTACAACAATTACAAAAAATATTTTGTTTAGCGGGAGAATAATTACACAGAATACAAACCAAAAAGGAAAATTTAAATTTTGAATTTGTTAAAGACATCTAAGTATTCAGTCTACATTACGCCGTGTCCCGGCGCCCGACAAAAAATTAAAAAATAAAAGTGTTGCATAATGATTAAAAAGTTATTTAACGATACAGCTGTAATGAAAATAGTATGGGAAATGCTGTATAAATAAATAATTAAATAAATAATCGTGGACAAATTCACACAGCGCCATCTAGCCCCAAACTAAGCAAAGCTTGTACTATGGGTGCTAGCTAACTGATACACTACTTATATACTTTTTAACTACATACTTATTATATATAGAACACCCAGACCCGTAACAGAAATTAAAATTCATCATTTAAATTTCTGCCCGGCCGGGAATCGAACCCGGGACCTCTTGCGTGGCTGACTGGCATGTTGACCACTGAACCACTCAGGTCAGGTCGTCAGGTATAGAAAAGTAATTTTTTAAAATATAGTCTGGAGTGAAAAAAGTGTACCCTTAAACGACTGTTTTCGAATATGTAATTGGAACATTACGATATGAGTGTAGATAAACTACTATTAGTCATTCATATTTGAATGATTCAAAATCTATCATTAGCATTCGTTTCAATTTTTTAAATCCCGTTGCGCAATCACTAATTGCAGTTTTCGCCAAATTTAGGAATCACATAAGTAAGAAATTATGTGAAGCTAGATCTTATCTCAATTTGCATGTCGCTGATTGGCTATAAACTGGTTATGATGGAACTTAGGCCATTCTCAACTTTAGTGAAAAAGTTTAGACTCCAGAAACAATTTTTACTTCTTGTAACAAGTAACTAGCAGTATCACTGTACAAAAGCTTAAGTTGTTTATTTTTTTAATCTCGAATTCTTACAAATGGCCATACCTGGTTGCAAGTTTTGTGCTGGTTGGGCTTGAATCACTTGAGGTTTGACCGTCACCCCACCGAGGCCAGAGATGCTAAACCCTTGGGACGCAGGCGTTATTGATTGCGGTTGGGCTATCGGTTGGGATTGGGCTACTGGTTGCAGTTGAGCTACTGGTTGCGGTTGGGGTGTCGGTTGCGGTCGCAGCGTTTGTTGAGGTTGCAACACCTGGAATAAATGAACACTTTAAACGCTACTGGGCAAGAAACTCCTTTTAGACTGAGGGTGCCGTAGGTATTCCTAAGTCCTTTGTAGCTATAGTAGACATTTAGGAGACCTACAAAACGTTGGTGAGCCCGTGCACAAACTGGCACAAACATTTTTTTTAATTACCTAAACTTCGACATTTCGCAGCGATAGTACAAAGCTCGTCTAAGCTTAAATGACGCGCCCCACTATCGCATTAACGCACACAAGCAAATTTTAAATATGGACTCAATACATATACAAATGCCGTTGTAATTGGTCATTCAGTTGCCGGTGAGACTCAAACGTAGGAGTCGCGTCGTTCGATTGGAGCAATCAACGCTCCCACACAGATGAAGTGTCGTTATTATTATTTGCACTCACACATCGAAATCAACTAATTACGTAGTGGGGCGCGTCATTTCAGCTTAGACAAGCTCTGCTTACATATCCTCTTGTGTGGGTTCTATGAGTAAAAAAATTGCCTGTCTCTCATCCTCTTGGCAGTTTCGCTTTTCAGACACATTAAAGTCACAAAAAAGAAAAGTGACTTTTCTCTTCTTGTACTCGATGGCGTAGGATAACCTACGGTGCCCTCACAGTCTATTAAAGCCAATGTCAAATTCTTAGTTTTGTTATTTTATTTCATTCGGAAGACTAAACGCCATATCACAACCTAATATTAGTATTCTTATGAAGAAGAAAGCCGGTCAGGTCACAGGTCTTCTCTAATAAATTTTGTAATACAAAAAAAGAAAATGTCTTAGAATTATGCGAGAACTTTTTTATAGTTACCTGTTGAGCTACTGGCGCTGGCGCAGCGGGCGTCGCCTCGGCTTTGGCCAGTTCAGCTCCAGGAATTTCACTGGAAAGAAAATGTCAGAAAAATAATAAAAAGAGAACATACTACTACATGATTTACCTAAGGATTTTTATTACACAAAACAGATTATTTACTGTAGGCCTAGCACAAGTTGCTCTCGCGCGCGATAAGCGAGATAAAGCGCGACATAGGTATTGCTGTATTGAGAGAAAGAGACAAACGCTTTCTCGCGGCGCGAGCTTTGTCGCGGACACACTTGTGCTATGGCCACTGGCCCATACAAAAATAACATCAATTTTACAACATGTATTATTTTGAACATTTTTATTGGCAGAGCTAAGCCATGATACCAGAAAATATAGCTTTTCAAAGTCAAGTAATAATGCTCGTACCGTGGTGGTAATAAAAATGTTTAGAATAAAGTATTCTATCAAACTTTCAGTTTTTGGCCGACACTTTCCTACATTATTTATATAATGTATAGCACTGCCAAATTAAATACGGCAATATAATGAATTTGAAACAAATTGAATAAATCTAAATGCCTTGAGGGACTACCACGTCCAGGTGTTGACTGCAATGGGCTCATCATGATTATTTATTTATTTATCATCCAAATGCTTCCAGACTTACAGTTGAATTGAAACTAAAATGTCTGGAGATGCTGGATGATGCTGATGACATGATGCTTACCTGGTCATAGCCACGGCTGGCAAGGCGATCTGGTGCGGCGGTATGCAGAGCTGAGGGGCGTCTTTCTTCAAGTTGATCACATTGAACACGGTTAGCAGACCCGATTGGGACAGCACCAGCAGTAATGGCATGTGGGGCAGTGTGTCGTTCTCGCCTGTAAAATGTAATATGGCATACTGTTTAATTTCATTTGACTTGACCGAGTACGTAACGAGTACACTCGTGGCAGCCTTGGCGTGAGGAATATCGAGGATAGGATTGAAGACCTTCGCTGATTTGGTCGCGTGTTGCGTAAGCCCCAGGGATACGTGGGAAATAAGTGCCTAAACATGCCGATATCAGAAAAGAGGGCGGGAGGCTCAAGAAGTGATGGATTGACCTTTTTCGATTGACCGATTCGCCGAGTCGGGTACGCGAGCTGATAATGGCTTATAACGTAAGGATACCGGGCGAAGTGGATACTAACCGCTCGGAAGATCATGATTAAAATTTTCCGGTTGATATTTGACTGTGTTTGGTGGGTTTGGTGGTAAATTATGTATTATCTAAGCTATATCGGAAATTACCGTTGCCAAACAACTGCACTGATTGCGGGTATGCAGTTGACTTCTAAATGGATCAACCGTGTTGCGGTAGCTATAAGCAAATTTGCAGATGATCCATGTTTCAGTCAGGGTCGAAAATTAAATTATTTCAACCACGAAATTAAATTAAAAATATGCTACCTAAACAACATTTAAAAATTATAAATCCCGATATTTATAGGAGGGGGTTTCTTTGAATTGCGGGGTAGCCACTTTGCTCGCTGAATCTCTAAGGGATGTTTGATTATCAGTGAGTTGTCCACTTATTTATTTATGTATTTATTTAGGTATACATAACAGATAGGTGTTATCAACAAATACTGTTAGTTTCTGAACAAGATTATAATCCTTAGCATGTATATAAGGCATGATAATACAATGAAGTCAGCTAACAAAAAATATACTTATATATCTTTAAAATATTAAACTTACAAAGACTATTATCGCTACAGATAGCTAGAAGATAAAACAACATTAATAATACAACGTAATATTATTTCAGGCAATAAGTTTTTGCGATTACTACTATTGCGATTTGTATTACGTATTATATGTTTTCACGCAATTCAAAGTACCCTCGGTACTTTGAACTAGGGTATCTTCAATAATACTCACCCCAAGGCAATTGGTGTATGGCACAAATGTCTAGGCATATTCCAACGGGGTAATTCTCTTGTTTCTTATCAGTCAGCGGCAGTTCGGGCCTTGCTTCATCACTCTGTAGAATAAATAAACCTTTATTCATAAATGAGAGCGTAAAAAATTAATCAGATTATTGGTTATTGACTGCTTTACACTCATATTTTGTACTGTAAGTCCAAAGCAAAGTAAGTAAACTTAAATAGCATAAGTAAAAATGTATACCTGACACCATTGTGACCAGTTGGTTCCATCTACAGATCCAACTGTAGCTATTTCCATACCATTGGAAGATGAACACATTATAATATTCCTGTAAAATTAAATTACGGGAAGTAAACAAATATGTAAGTATGAAAAAAAAGACAGCTTTTGGGGTTTATAGCTCCAATGAGTTTTCGCGTTTTCAAAATCCACCAGATTTCGCTACCGTTGATAGTGCCGTGCTATTGGACAGAAACAACTGTAGGCTAATTACGTAGCGCTGTTGCCAACAAATATCTGCTTTCAGTTATTGAAATTATTACTTTTGAGATTCCGTATCATCGATTTCATGGGTTCTAACAAAGTTCCATTGCAATAAATTGAAAATATTAAATCGATCATACTTAATTGCAAAAGTAACCATTTCAATCATTGAAATCAGAGAATCGTTGTCAACAGGGTTACGTATTTAGTCTACTGCTGTAAAGCACCTTACTTACGACACTGTGGCAGGGCCGATCTTGTCGTTGATACTAATATCCTTACCTAGTATAAACCTGTCGCTTTTCGGATACGAAGGACGTGGTCAGACGTCCGACCAAGGTCGCCTAGTTCGCGCTTCCAAAAAGCGACTTTATATTAATATCAACTGTCAGCTGGCTCCTGAATCAGCCCTGCTGTAGTATTGTATGTAGGCGTTTTAAAATGACTAGTCCATTCCAGTGTCAGTTGTTTAAACTAGTAGATTTTGGAATCGCAAAAACACTCTTCTACTCAAAGAATAGCAAACATAAACAATTCTTTCAATTGATTATCTAATGGTTGTGACATATATTCATTAGATAACATGCTACCACATTATAATACACGATTTAATAACTTACCACTGAGCCAATCCCTGTAGGTAGTAATACCAGGGTCTGTTTGAGCCCATACTGTAGCATATGTCCTCATAGTTGAGACACATTGGTTGTCCTGCTTTTGGTGTGTTGACTATTGTAACAGCTGTTGACATAATTATATATAAGCATTGATTTTTAGTATATAGAAGTCTTTGTATATAAATAAGGTGAGAAATTATTAAGCAGTTTCACATAAAACATGGTATGTACATGTATAAGAATAACTATGAAATTGCCATTTCGTACGCCAAAAATGACAGAAACTATCATTTTCATCCAAGAAAATCCTAAAATATCACTTTCTGCATCAGTCTGTCTGTATATCCGCTACCTCCTCTTAAACCATGCAATGGATGTTGATGCGGTTTTCAATATAATTTAGATAATGTCTTCCAGAAGGTTTATCTAATTAAGACATTTTATAATAGAGTTGTACGAGAACTCTCGTACGAAGCTTGGGCGGGTTGCTAGTTTGATGTATAAATTAGAAGAAACTTACCTGGTCTACTGTTATTTGTAGCATTTTTATACACAACAGCAAACTGAAATGTTGATATCCAATATATGGCCAGGGCTTCTACTGGAGAGCCTTCAAAGAGATTTGGTGGTGCTATCATTTTAGCAGGTGTCAAATCTGGTTTGAACTGACTTAATGTACCATCATGGTTGCCCGTTACCAACTGTTTGCCTTTGGGACTCCAGCATAAGCATCTATAAGAATAGTTAGCTATTAATTGAATAAGAATAATATTTCCATTGTCCTTATTGGCCATACCAGTGATATACATAAGACCGAAATTGGCATAGCAAAATAAATACACAATCTCAAGAGAGCACCACTGTCAAAAATGCCAGTAACTGGATGGGTGACCGTTTCGTACTTTGAGGTTAATCAAATGAATCCACTGGTTAGGTGTGCCTTCTAATAAGGTTTTCCTGAGGGGCTGGGAAGCCTGAGACTGGTTTAACAGTCTTGCAAACACATTGGCACCCCATAACAGTGAGTAAAATAAAATCACCACTGTTTAAGGTCACCATGCCAATTTCAGCATTTTCGAGGAGTACATTAAATTGCAATTCAATGATCCTCTGCTTCAATGGGGTTCAATTAGTGTTCTCTTTCTTGTCTTTCTATTATTAGGCAAACATATTTTAACTCACCTTGCTTTACTTTGCGCCTTCTTTGTGTTATTAGTTGCCGCATGGCAAACCATTAGTGTGCCATCAAAGAAAGCTAACGCTATGGTGTCAGGCATACAGGGATTCCATTGCATTGATGATACAAATGTTGACTGATTGACATCACATTTGACGGTAATGGAAGGTGATACATACTGAAAAAATAAATGAACAAATACTTGGTAAGTTTTTCTGTTACTTTCTTTATTACTATCTTTGTTTACAGAAGCACAGTTTCAATTTATTAAAAGCTTGTGCCCATGACTACATATGCAAATTCAGTTACTTTTTGGGATAAGAATAGCCTTTCCATAGTTGCTGTTTATCTCCTCGCTAAAGTTTATCCAAATCCATTCAGCAAATTAGACACAAAACCGTAGCAGAGTATGGTAGACATCGATTTTATAGAACTGAAACCACTCTGACAAAGTATTGACAGGCAGTTAAGGAGTAGTACTGTCTGTTTACACAATTAAATTGTTGCAGATTTGGCTGTTTATTGAAGTTTGTGAGATTAAAATGTAGTAAGCAAAAGTGGTCTAATTACATTTTGTCATTTAATATTTTTATTAACTCCCACACTAATATTTCAGTTTAAATACACACCTGATTTTGGAAATCAGTGACTCTGTATACACAAAGTACTTGTCCTCCAGTGACTGCTAACAGTTCCTGGTCACAGCTGACAGCAATGTGCGAGGGTGGTGCATTTAGCACTAGACTTGTTTTAGCATGCTGGGGTGTACACTCCTTATCTATGATGTGCTTCAGATAGTAAACTGTAAGAATAAGACCACTGGATATAATTGTAAAAAGTATTATCTAGAACTATTAAATAATTGTGTCGGCTCTCCATAATATCTGTATTTTAACACATTGACTGTCCATACTGTTGCAATGCGACTGATGAAATGTAGAAAATTAAGCACATGTATTTCATTGAAGGTTTTTATACTTGTGTTTTTATTGATATTCAAATCAAATATGAGTTATAAGTAACAATTCTAAATTGATCAGTGGAACCTTTATTCTGTGCCTGTGGAGACCTTTCCTTCTCATTCCATCAACTTGTTAGTCCGTCCTATGAACTCAAAACATACAGTATGTCGAAATACAAACAAATAATTGAATGTACAGCAAGCAGTAGTGAAGTACCTAAGTATGTATGTAATTTAGAAATATAATGATATATTATTTTCTTTCCAATATCTTGCTGTCGCTTTAATGTGAAAAAGTAAATTATTGAGAAATGGTAGTCATATCAATGGACATGGTATTAAACATAATATAGTTACATACCTACTATTGCTCACAAACAACTCAAGACAGTCAACATTTTATACTTTTATGCCGAGGCCTTAAAGATTGGTAACACTTAATTCAAATATCAAGAGACAGCTATCAAGCTGGCCCTCGTACCATGCTTAGTATACCTAGGACAGCACAGTATTTTTTTATAATACATACCAGATAGTATCTGATCTGGTGAAGCAACAAATACTAATCCATACTTGCTGCTAGATGTCACCAAATTGTACCCACGATTTGGGAGTGGGTGGTTTGTATTGAATACCTTGAGTTTTCTTTGTAATTTGTATAGTAAATTCTGAAAGAAGAGCTATGTTTCAGCGCTATTGTTTGGTTACAAAGTATTCTTATTGATAACTTTAAAAAGAACAAATATAATCTGAAGTTTTTCATAATTATGCGCAATATTATTATTAAAATGTTTGGCAACATTTTGATAGTAGTGTGAGACAAAGAATCTAAATAGACGTAAAATCACAGATGAATATATTTTGTTCAATGGGAAACAACATTATAAACAAATGGGCACATACCGGTTCATCGACAGAATTAGGACCAAATTGTACATCCATGTTGTGGAAATGATGGCGATTTTCCGCAACGAGTTATGAATAGCACGAATCAAATAAGATAAATCCTTCCAGGTGATTCAGATAAATAACAAATAATCACAATAAGTAACCCCAATTCTGAAACCGCGGCTTCAAGTCCAATCAGAATTCATTCAGACTTCATCTCTGACAGATCTGTTGCTGGGTTGCCAGATGGGTATTTTGAAATATCCTTCTTAATTTATTTTTCCCCAATCGTTCCTCAAAAATTCATTTGTATGAAAAGCACATTAAAAAGGAGACAGAATGAAAGACCGCTGACCACCATCTGACATAATGAGAGTTATTATCGATAAAGCTTTTACGTAGAGGGAGTATTCGTGTAGTCCCGTGCATGTTTGGCATGTCTCGCCTATTTTATAGACTAAGTAGAGATAGTTTGTTGTCGTCTAGATTAGATCGATTTTATATTGATAATCCTAGCGCTTTTTACCGTAATAGGTTCCGGGTACACTTGACCATGATCCAGTATGTCAAGTAATTACAGTAGAGCAGCTGCCATCACCACTATGACCCTGTTTACAGCAGGTTAGCGATATTACACCGATGAATTGATATAATGTCGACGCGTTATTTTATTTTATTTATTTATTAATTCATTTATTTCAGGCAACTGAGGCCCATATTTATAAATACACAAACAACATAAATACAAAATAAACTGATACAAAATACAGACAAAGATAAAACCTATACCTACATACAAATTATTATAAATTGTAAACTAATATATAAAAATATAATTTATTAATATGCTATCACCTCTGTGACCCTGTTTACAGCAGATTAACGATATTACACCGATGAATCGATATAATGTCGACGCTTTTGACACCCACCACATCCCTAATAGGCGAGAATGTGGAGGCCGACCAAAGTCCCGGCAAAAGTTTCGCCGGAAGTTTCGGCGAACATGTGGAGCGCACTTTAAACTCAGAATAAAAACTCTACGCTAACGTTCATAATATTATGAACACAACAGAAAAAAGGATGGATGCACAAATTTATGTGACCCGATGGCCAAAACTGGATCCCAGTAGCGCCATTAACAGCGGCGCCATTATCACCTTTACTTGTGGTACTGCAAAGAAATACAGGTAAAAAAATCCTAGATTTGAACATTGACAATATCAGTCATGTCAGCGCCACCAATGACTAAAGACATTCTTTACTCTGTAAGGAAGATTGACCCTGTGGCCTGGTGATGACCATTATTATGTACTATGACAGATTCGTCATATTATGTACAATGATGCTAAAGCTAGAGCGCCGGTGGCCTAATGGTTATGTGATCCGACTCGTATCCCGTGGTACCAGGTTCGAAACCACGTGCCGCCAATGTCACTTTTTTAGTACATTAGTGGCAGGACAAGACTCTTACGGCGAGGGAAAACATTTATTTATTTATTTATTTAACAATTTATTGCACACAATAAAGAAATACAGAGATATAACATAGATATAACTGACACAACAGGCACTACTTATTTCTAAAAGAAATTTCTTCCAGCAGGCCTACAGAAAGGAAATGTTTAGCTAAGAAATGCAGATACGACGCGCACAATTAATGAATAATTATCAAATACATATGAATATGACTAATTTTTATATACTATATCAATAAATACATACATACTATACACTTAAATACTACTACATATCAATACAAATAGATAAAATTTATGGACTAGACAGGGACAGGTAGTGGTCTTTTACTCGCTTTTTGAATATAGGCAGTGACGGACTGTCACGCACCACATGCGGGAGAGAGTTCCACAGTCTCGCAGCATGAACAGTGAAGGAGTAGGAAAAGAAATCGGAATGATGGATGGGGATGGCTAAAGACGATCTTACATTTGCGCGACAAGGTTTATCTTGGGCCCGGGAGAAATTGAAGTTGGTGCGGAGATATGAGGGAGCAGAGGGATTGTGGAGGACATTGTAGAGCATAGAAAGGACATGAGCGTTCCTGCGATAGCGAATGGGAAGCCACTTGAGCTGAGATCGAAAATCGGAGACATGGTCATATTTACGCAGTCCAAAGACAAACCTTATGCATACGTTTTGGAGACGGTCTAATTTCAAAAACATCTTGATGAAACTGCAAATTCAGGTGACTGAATGTATAACCAAGTTCGAATCTGGTCTGGTTCCCCTGTTAACAGGGTCAGATGGCAATCGCTTCATTGTAAATACTTGATCTGCCAAATCTTGGATCTTGGTCAAGCCAGACTCCGGGCCCTCACGCGCGAGAGCACATGTATTCGTGACATTAACGCCAAGATGACCATTATTATTTTGGACACATCCGTAGGCCATTTTATATATCAGTGTATCAGAATTATCAGTGTATTCTCGTAAATATTTAACATAATAACCTCTCTTTTTAAAAGGACATTCTATTTTTCTCATTGGTTGCTTTTCTCATTGACGAAAGAAACTCCTTACTCTGCAGCGGCACTGCCGATCTGCGATAGCATTATTCCACCCTCTGAAATGACGTCACAACATGCATTTCGGATAGGCCTTATGATAAAAGGCCTTATTATAGGACCTATCCTGTAAAATGAACTGCAACGTACGATTCTGAACGACCACATAGTCAGCCATAAACTATATAGAGGAAAGAACGTCTGGAAATAACCAACAATGACATTTATTATGTTCCGCTCCACTAACTCTGAACACTAATTCTCACGCTTTATAATTTTGATTTCATAAATAAATATAACGCTGCAGATTACATTTGATGTACTAAAAATGAAAAGGAACAACAATAATTTTAAAATATTCTATTATATAGATTCAATTCTATCATTTTATTCATTAAAAAAATACAATGTTTGAAAATGCGAAATGGATCGTTCAAAGAGGGTGGAATCATGCTATCGGAGATCGGCGGTGCTTTTGCGGAATGTAAAAGGAGATTTTTCTTTTGTTATTGGCTCTTAAGCGGATACAACACACACGATATATATCGTGATTCACGCAGGATCACGATATTTATCGAGTGTGTAGCCTAGAGTATCACGAATCGTGATACGGATCACAGGATTTCCGAAAATCCAGAAATCTACGATCCGTATCAACTATCGTGCGATATATATCGAGCGTCTAGTATCTAGTCGATATTTATCACGACATTTCTGTCAAACTGACAGATAAATACCGTAATTTCAAATTTATTTTCATTGTTTGTGTTTATTTTCAA
The DNA here is from genome assembly GCA_905147135.1 of Blastobasis lacticolella. Taxonomy (NCBI): domain Eukaryota; kingdom Metazoa; phylum Arthropoda; class Insecta; order Lepidoptera; family Blastobasidae; genus Blastobasis; species Blastobasis lacticolella. The sequence goes on from LR990048.1 coordinate 11,596,382, forward strand.
GCTGCTGTGGCCACTATGGACCTGGACATTTACTATAAAAGTATAAAAAGTCAACAAAATCCTCATCCTCATATTTTTCTCTTCACGCGTCTTTTTAATCCTAATGCTAATACTATAGCAACGCTAGCTTTATCAGTCATTTTGGTAAAAATACGTAAAAATCGTAAATATACACCAGCGACGCGTCAAAAATGCTTTTTTTTAGGCTAGGCATTGGCAATTTAGTCTATTCAGCCATCAAAATGAATGAAAGAATGCACAGACTAATGAAAATATCGACGATTCTTATCGTGTGTGTAGGGTCGACTTGCGATCCAAAATATTACTCGATATGGATCACGATACGTATCACGATAAATATCGTGTGTGTAGTATCCGCCTTTGGCTTGTGCCAGTGTTGCCAATAAACTTTTACTGTGACACTACTAAAACTAAATAATACTTTGTTTTCAAAAATAATTGTGAGGAATGAGCAGTTTTCCAATAAGAAATCGTGAGCAGTTTGAAATAAAGTAAATAGGAAAATTTAATTATCTCTAGATATTTCACGACGTTTATTTTAAGACGTTTTACTAAATAGCCGTATTTCAAAGTAAAGTATTTTATAATTTTTGTTTTATTAAGGTAATGAGATCGCCATCTTTTTGACATTGTTGATACCATCTGACAGTACCTACTGAAAAACTGCTTAGATAGATATAGATTTCTTTTTTTAAGCTTATACGAGTTCTGTATTTTATATTCTTTCGATTTTCAGTAACGTTGTAACGCTGTATCTTAGTGAAACCCTTTTATGGAAGTCTAGCCTTAAATTTGCTCAAAATGGGGAAAATACCCCCAATTTGGCAACCCTTTTCTGTTGACATAACATGACTGACAAACGAAAACGTCAAACATTTAACGTTGGTTGACATATGACACAGAAATAATATGTAGGTATTTACGTATACCCTGGAATGCGCACTGAGCTGAGAAAGCGACCCGATAAAAAAACGAGTTGTTTCATCTCACTTTATTAAATGTATGACCATAAATTGACCAACCAATGAGTCATCTGTGCTATCTATCTATACTAATTCCAGGACATGTACGCTAACACTGATGCCGTCGTCAAGACCATCGTAAGCAGCGCGTGGGTGATGGATTTCCCTGGTATTGCAAACGTCCATAGGCTGCGGTGACTGCTAACCATCAGGCAGGCTACAAGCTTGTTCAACATCTTAGTGGTATAAAAAAAAGGCCATACTAACACTTTTCGATTACTGTAGGTGTTCACCGTAGTGTAGGGGTTTTGTGCTGAGCCCTTACTTCAGGACATGCCTTCTTGGCTTATGAAATACGCTGATGACATCGTACTGGTGAGCAAACTTAGGCAGGACATTGAGACCAGGGTAAACACTTGGAAGGAAGTACTAAAAAACGGTGGTTTAAAGCTGAACGTCGCCAAAACAGATTATATGGCTAGCTGCAGCGCGGATCTTGAAAGAATCCGGATAGGGAACGAAGCTGTCAATAGACAGATAAATTCAAATACCTCGGATCCGTGCTACCGTGGCTAAAGTTCATTAAATTGAAACCAAATGAAGGAAGACGCACCGGGCAGTTAATTCATCTATCCACGAATACTGACGGCAGTATCGTGATACCGCCTAATCGCATTTTATTTGGAACATAGCTGCAAAGTTACCGGGCGGCGTCGTCGTCAAACGGAAGTAAAAATCTACTGAATACGGTTTATTGGACGGTTTACGGAAATTTGGACATTGAAACAAAGTGTATAAAAATGCTGATGAAGACGTCCAACGCGATTAGTGGTTTTGAGATTTCAAAATCCAAAGTTAGGTCAATTTTCAATATTACCTACCGTGCTACTAGACAGAAGCAACTACTGCAAAATGATGATTCCATTCGACTTCATTTTGACATCAGACCTCACATCACAGTACTGGTGGTTGTTGGTATCCTGAAAACCCTCATTGTAATATTTAGTGTGATGGCAGTCAAATAATCAATTAGGTATCGCTTATTTATAAAAACATTATATTATCTACAGTGAAGTTAGTAACAGAGAAACGAGAGTGTTTTGTCAGGACCTTAACAAGTGGAACAATGTGGTGGTCTCTGCCCACCCCTACGGGAAAAAGGCGTGGCGGTATGGTATGTATGTTGGTGGCAACAGTTTCATCTTTCCATCTGGTGCTCATTTATGACAATAACTACATAATCTGCCATTACCTATTCGTTTCAATGCATGAATCGTAGTAGCGTCGGTGGCCTAGTTGTTAAGGTACCCGACTCGTAAGTTACAGCTACCGGGTTCGAATCCTACTGCCGCCATGTGCCAATTACTTTTTCTGAGTTATTTATACATTAGTTGAATACTAACCGATGCTCTTACGGTGAGGGAAAATATCGTGAAGAAGCCTGCACATACAGGCGACTAAATATGTAACTATGATCCAATCTGGTCAGGTCAGGTTCCCTTGGTAGCAGGGTCATGGAGGCTCATCTGCCATATCCTGGATCATGGATAAGGCGAACCCTCGTGCGCGAGATCACAACCGAGACATTAACGTCTAGATAATTTTTTACCCTTTCGTTTCAAATAATATCCATCGAATGTCTTTTGGAATTCTATAATCTCGCTACTTTTACAATAGGTACGTAAATATGTTTAAACAAATGTCTTTCACTCAATGGTTGTCAAGCTTGTTAAAAAAGAAAACAATTTAAATCCTATTACAACATTTTATGGATTAGGGAAACATAAAAACTGTTTCACAAGCCAGTGATGTAGATTTTCTGGTAATGGCAATCTCATTAAGCTATAATAAAGTTTATATCTTATGTTTTCTACCACATAAAGTTCTTTAGGATTTTCCTGTAAAAGAGCTTGCATAAATGTTTCTATTATATTTTCGTCTTTCATGGAGTCAAAGTTTGTATTACTCGAACCGGCACCCAGATATTCCATTAAACTTTTTATTCTTTTCTCGTAGAATTGTTTTTGCTCCTCATTTAAATTTTCCAACATGAGAGATCCTCGACTCACTTGTTCGGAAAGTAGATTGCTTGCACCAACAAAGCCTCCTGAAAAAAATAGTGATTAATTGAGTAGGTAACTTGTAGTCAGCATCAAAAGTAGATAGACTATACTAAAAGAAAAAGTTTTTTGACATTTAAGCAGATATGGATTGAGCATTAAATTGACAATCGTTAACTAACGAAGTTAAAAATATTTAAAAGTTCCGTTACACTTAACATCGTTAGTTAACTTTAGTCTACATAGGTAGGTAGGTAAGTAGGGTATTTATCGACAATGCTCGTATTATCTACCTACCAGTGGCTAGAAGCTAAGCTAGGTTTACCTACACGTTTTTGATAGGTAACTTCATAATAAACGAAATTAACGATTGAGATAGGCAACTGTGGGCCTCTGTCCAATTATATATAATATTATTCCAAAAGCCAAAAGCGACCTTATTTTATACCAAAAGCGACTTTATTTTATACTACGTAAGGATTAGTATCAACTGCAACTGATGGTTGGTCAGCTGGAGCCAAAGCGAACGTATGTACTAGTTCAAACACTTACACCCGTTTTCTGAAACGCTTGTCAACGCAAAAATTACGTTAATCTCTGATTGAATGCAGTTTGGGTTTCTGAAAGTGCCAATTGACAGTTTGTTTGTTTGAACAGCTTGTCAAATCTTCAATTAACGGCTGATTAAAGTAATTTTGGGTTTACGGAAAGGTTTTTTTCATGTTAATTGTATGTTATCGTCTTGTTATTTTAATTAGCGAAATCGACCAATTAACCGATTGTCAAAAGAAATTATATCTGACTTTCTTGGTCTAGGTCTTGGTCCTGGCTCTGGTACAGGTCCTAGTTTAGGTCCAAGACAAAGTCCAGGTCTAGGCTCCAGGTTCCGGTCCAGGACCATGACCAAAACTGGAACCTTGATCACAATTTGAGCTTGAACCAGTACCAGGACCTAGACCAGTGCCAGCACATAGATCATGAACATTAGCTGGACCAGGACCTGGTCCGGAGCCAGGACCTGAACCAGGACCTGGTCCGGATCCAGGATCTGAACCAAGAACTGGTCCGGATCCAGGACCTGGACCAAGAACTGGTCCGGGTCCAGTACCTGTACCTGAACCAGGAACTGGTCCGGAGCCAGAACTTGGACCTGAACCAGGACCTGTTCCGGGGCTAGGACCTGGACCTAAACCAAGAACTGGTCCGGTCTTGGACCGGAATCAGGAACTGGTCCGGTTCCTGTACCTGAATCAGGAACTGGTCCGGGGCTAGGACCTGGACATAAACCAAGAGCTGGTCCGGTCCAGGCCCTGGACCTGAAACTCACGGAATCGATAGCCGATGGGGCGGATGTTGTTCAGTGGCGAACTGGATGGCCTCCTAAGTTTTTTTTTTTTTTTTTTATTATTATTTTTACATTTTCTATAAACACTTATACTACTACAATTACGTAAAAACCAAGGAGGTTTGTACCCGTAACATAGCAATGAGTCTTATCTTAATAACATAAATGTGTTGTGGCAACATTATTATTTCTAGGTCATTATATCTAGGTCTAAGTTAGTCTTTAAGTAAAACTGACGTAACTACGACAAAATGTAAATAAGCAAAAAAAGTACGTATTAAAATTTCATAAGTTTGTTGTAGTAGGCTGATTCCCAGGTTAAGAACCTCGTGACTGCATTTCTAATCATACTTTTAGCGTTTCGAGTTCTCGGGCAAAGTGTATTTTTAGTTTATTCTTAACTAGTGGACCCGGCGCGACTTCGTTCACGTACACCTACTACACCCCTATCCATTTTTCTTGCTTATAAACCTTCCTCTTGAATCACTCTATCTATTAAAAAAAAACGCATCAATATCCGTTGCGTAGTTTCAAAGATTTAAGCATACAAAGGGACATAGGGACAGAGAAAGCGACTTTGTTTTATACTATGTAGTGATAGTGATGTTTAGTTCTGTTATTGAGTGAATTAAATCGGAGGGTAGGTTGTTTAAGTGATAGACGGACGACCTCCGTAAGGTCCTAGGGAGCCGATGGATGCAAGATAACAGAGTCGACCGGAGTGTAAGCCGTGGGAGGCCTGCATTCAGCAGTGGACCCGGACCTACCTACCTGCCTTAAGATGATGATGGGATAACTGACCCACTGGAACCCGTGACCCTATAACATATACAGGGTGATTGGTAATAGGTGTAAAATCTCTCGTGGGGTGATAGTAGAGCTCATATACAGTGAAATTAGGTACGGTATACCCTATCCTAAATTGAAAGGTTTTTGAGCAAAAAATGGGAAGGTAGGTAACAAATCCTTGGACGAAGCCACCCGGATTTGTTGACTAATTTAATGACATGCAACAGATAAAATTTATTTTATAATAAAGATCGCAATCTTTTGTGCACTTTTTATACCTTTATGGATAGGCAATGAAACGAGGATTTTTTTTAGCTAGTTTGTACATTTTTTTTATTATTAAAGTTTTTTGGAAAATTTAATTGAAACTGAGATAACTGTTTTTTTTTTCTTATTACTTTTAGCTAACATAATTTGATAATCCCATAATGTTTTTGTAAGTTTTTATTGCTTCTTTAATTCGATCAATGATATCACAATACAAATTTGTTAAAATTTAGGTTAATAAATACACATTTTTTTTCTCATCGTCCATTTTCCTTGGAAATCTGGGTTTTCCTAAGAAAAATTCAAAATTGGTAATAACTCAAAAACCTTTCAATTTAGGATAGGGGATACCGTACCTAATTTCACTGTATATGAGCTCTACTATCACCCCACAAGAGATTTTACATCTATTTCCAATCATCCTGTATATTGTTATAAGTTCTCTTTTCTCGCTTTGTATATTCTTTTCGATAATTTTGATTTTACACGATAACTATACAATCGCTATCAGTTTCATCTAAAAGTGATATTCATCACATTCGATTTTGGCTTCAATAGGCCCCTAGGGACAGAGACAAATCAATGCTTTAGACAGAAACAAAACATATATGAGTGAATGAATGTGACTGATTTTAGCAGGGGTAGCCAGACGAAAAAATTAATCACCTGTTAATGGTCGATTAGCTAATTTTAGATTGATTGGCTTTTCAGAAACCCACGGTGGTTTAACAGCTTGTTAAATGTGACAGTCTGTTAGCTAATCAATGATTTGACATACGTTTCAGAGACCGGGTGTTAGTATAGATTTGCAAAGTTACCGACATACCTGGAAGGAAAGCGACAACACCCAGCCCATGAGGTCTCTGCTCCATCCTCAGAGCTCTGGTCCACGCCAGCACACCAGCCTTGCTGGCACTGTACGGCGCGAACCCTGGCAGCGCATGCAGCCCACAATGGCTCGCTATGTTCACAAGGCGAGGCTTGACTTTCTCGGGGCACTGTTGGATTGGAAAAGTTCTTATATAATCATTATCACAGCCCATATCAGTCCACTGCAGAACTTAGGGCCTCTTCCACGAAAGTTGTTGCCATAATTTCCACACTCGGCAGGCGGGTTGGAGATCGCTGTGTTATAAATATAACAATGGAAAACGCTACTGTCCATTTTCCAGTCTATAGAGAATCTTAGATCTTTTTCCTCGAAAACATTAATCGCCTTGTACGACACCCACGAGTGTAAGGGGTTGGTGCTATTTTACTCTGCCGGACACCACACGGCTATATATCCTACGGCTATCTTAAAACATAATGTTTCTTAAATTGGCATTGTGGAGTTGCGTCGCATCGCATACGGTGTTCTAGGAGCTTCGGCTCAGCTTGTTATCACGATAATAAGGTGAAGTTTCCTCGACAAGGGCGCAGAAACCGTGTCAGGCAATCTAATAGTTGGGCGACTTCTTTCTGTATGTAGTTACTGCCATAATATAGGCCCAACTTAAAAGGGGGTGTTACTGGTGGGGGATGCCAAAGTATCTGACGTCTTTGATCATTAAAATACTTATTTATTATCTCCAAGTTGTTGTTAGTACCTAAGCATGACAATTGGTATGATTTTATTAACTTAACCCACAAACCTTGAAAACCGGTAGATAACACTATAATCTATACTTAAAACTTTGTAAATATTTAGGAATAGTATAGCAATAAGTACGCACTTGGTATAAATCTCGGCGCAATCATAACGGGACGGAACCAAATATCAAAGTAAATAGAATGACAGCTTTCGGTCTAGAATTAGTGTAGCGGTCAGACTTCTATCCTGAGAGATGTCAATCGATTCATTCGACAAGGTTCCACCTGGACGCTAATTCTAGCCTGAGCCTTCTAGTTATTCGATTTACTTTGACAAGGTCCCTTCCCACTCTTACTGTGAGCGGATTGGGCGTTATGGCTCTTTGTCAAAAAGTTAGGTCGATGCCCCTTTTCAGTACTTACTATAACCTGTTAGATCGTTTCCAACAGATTCAGTAAACAACATAACAAGTAAAAAGTAATAAAGGAATGGTACCAATACCAATCCCCATTGACGTGTTACTTAGAAAAAAAGCTATCAGAAGATCACAAGGGATTTAGAATCCAATCATAAATTATATTAGCTACAGATCAATACCTTATTTTTGTATGTAGGTCCACAGCTACTGACTGAAGTAATTTCCTCGGCTTATAAAATTCCTCTTTTAGCAATTTCATTTACTTCAGAAACCCTCCTTGCTTATCGAAAGGAGTTTCATCTCGGCAAACACTCAAAAGATACCTCCACATCGTGTAGGTACTACACTTACTTCGCTTAGCTTACTTACTTACTTACTGTAGGTAGGTAATCTCTACTTGATTTAAGTATAGCAATACACAAAAATCAAATCAAATTAGTTTATTTTATTTACTTAATACGTTTTATATCTATACATATATACATATATTGCGACATTTGGTTTTTTGACTATTTTATTTATGTTCTATAATAGCAATACGTTGTTTATAAATTCAATTTATTGTTTAGATAGCAGGTATTTATTTGAAGTAGGTATTGCTAAACCAAACCAGCTAAAACCAGCGTTGTGGTTCACGGCAAGCGGCCATAACATTATGCTGACGAGGGTCCATTTACGCTGGATGCCCACGAAAAATGCCACTGGGAACCCTATAATTGTCTCCGTGTTTTATGTACTTTTTTTTGTGTGTTAAATGTAAATTATCATGTCGTGGCGTCCTTTGTAATAAATATTTTCTTTCTTTCTTTCAATACCATTTTGATTTAATAGGTCTCTCTACATTAATTAGGTCCATACAATGGACTACTGCTTTTACCATAGATCCTGGTAGCGACATCTGTTTTTGGCAAGTACTTATTAAATATAGATTGTATGGGACTGACCAGACATTTGCTACTACTATTTGGATGTTTTCTTGTTATTAATTGATGACACGAAACTTAATTGCAGGCTAAATCATAAGCTCTTGTTTCTCCCATGCCTTTAAATCTGTAGTACATACATACATACACAATCATGCCCGTATCCCATAGGGTAGGAGTAGGGGAGTTGGGGTCGTCAACCGGTCAACTGGCTACGGCTTAAATGTATAACAAGATGTATGAATGTGGCAAAGGCAAAAGAGGTGAGTCAGGATCGTAGCTTGTGGTACTCGATAGTCTCTGCCTACCTCTAATTCTGTAATGTTACTATAATTTATTTGGTGTCCGTGGTATAATGGATATTCTATTTGTTGATCCGAGAAGCAAATTGAGCCGAACTGCTATGCAGATCCATCCTTACCTACTAATCAAATATGACAATCTGTCGTACCTCTAAGCCCGAGTCACGAAACTGATCAAAACTACTGTTTTTTGTTACCTTTCACTGAATCTTTGACAGTTTTTTGAGTTAATTAGACCACAATAAACGTACGTCGTATATAATTTGCTCTGAGGAAATACTTGACAAATAGACAATTACGTTTAGAGCGCTAGTCCTCAAGTCTGGCAGGAAAGCCGAGGCGACCCTCATAGCCCCGACGAGGTTAACGTTGATAGCAGATTCGATCATGGAACGCGTCTGCCATTCATACTCTCCGACGGTCATGATGCCTGCGTTGTTCACCACTGCATGCAATCCTAAAACGAGAATAAATAAACATTAGGTACACCATGTACATAAATAATTTAAAATTCAAGTTTTCTTTATTGATTAGGATATTAAATATCTCTTTCAATCGTCAAAATAATTAATAACCTAACCGACAGATGTGACAGACTACTCGAATATTACCCAAACCAAACGTGCCCAAACTGTCACTGCCTACTGTACCTATGGTGTCAAGGTACAGCACGATACAGAAATTAGCTGACATCTCTGCTTGAGGTATTTCTCTACGCTTAGTGGGTCATCCGTATGTCGTACAAATCCAGACGAACCCCTCAGGCTTTATGGAGTCCATGATCTAACACTTTTAACCCCCGACTGAAAATGCGTGTTAGGTTTTCTTTATTTGTAAACCACTATTTCGAGATGGTTCTTAGCGTTGTTTTTTTTTAATTGGTTCACCCATTCCTGGGTAATAAAATAACCTCTTCATCTCGACGTCAATATCCCGGGTGTGCTCGCACATGAGCGAGAGCCCAGGAGCGCCTTTGACCATGATCCGGATTTGGCAGAGTAGAGCGACTGCCATCTGACCTCCGACCTCTGGAACCTGACCAGGTTGCCTGAATGTGGAGGTTTCCTAACGATGTTTTCCCTTACGGTACGAGCATCGGTTGGTATTTTATATAACTCAGAAAAAGTCGTTGATACATGGCGACACTGGGCATCGAACCTCGCCAAATGGGTAAATTCATGTGTTGATCTAACTTCAACTTTGTAAACAATTTTATTCTAGGCTCCATGGCCCATTTAGTCGAATGTTTTTAATGACTTAATATTATTCGTCTAATAACAATGAGGGTATGGGAAATCATAAACGACAAGTGAATTAAGAATTTCTCTCTCAAGTGGGTACAGCACAGTGTTTTTAAACAAAACACTCACCACAACCACACAACTTTCCGAATAGAATCACGAGGAGTTCATAAAAATGCTGCGAGAATTTTCTTGGTGAAAATTCTTTGTGGCTGAATAATTAGACTGAAATTAGCTTTTACTAACGGTAAACAAAAATAAGTAAAATAGACTCACTGTATCCAGGGTTAGTGTCCACGACACTCTTCACATAATCTCTGAATCCGTTCACGCTGTCAACACTCGTGACGTCCAGCTGGCATGTATGTGCGGAGAGGTTCTTCAAAGCCTTGCTGGCTTTGGTGTCCGTTCCTCCGAACATGCCAGCGACTGTCACCAGTCCTTCCCTGGCAGATCGCGCGGCTAAACTCCATCCCAAACCGGAGTCGCATCCTGTTATTGCTACTACCCTGGTAATTGACATCGCTGCGACTAAATTCAGTACAAAACACTGAGTCCAACTAAAATTATATGTTGTTTTAAATTATTTATAACAGATTATTGTCTTGGACACGACTTAATCGTTGGAGCTTTGTTAAGTTACTGACTAGGGAAGTAAGTACTCGGACGTTATTGGCAGTTGAGATAAAGGACGTCGAAAAGACACTGACCGTGGCGAGGATCACGGACGCCCCGCTGCATATAAAACGGGTTTCGGATTTCGTTGCATATTTACGATGAATTTCATTTGTCCGTACAATATTTTGCTGTGACTTCTGTATTGATTTTTGTTTCTTCCCTTACGATTCTCGTGTTTGATATTCTTTTGTTTGTGTCTCGTATCACAACTGTATCTACACTTAACTGTAAAACTTATATTGTTTATACTCTTATGTTTCTATTTTAAATAGGTACTAATTATTTAAACGAGTTCCACCTTTAAAACGTTTAAAAGTATAGCATATTGCGTCTCTCATACAACATTGCATAAAATATCAACTGAAGCTGGCCTATCTACAGGATACAATGGAAATGTCGAAGCATTCGACAAAGAGACGCCAATAAAAGCGGATCGTTTCAGCACGAATACCCATCTGAGAGATTAGGCTTATTGGGCGGAAACAATCTTGTATTTCTGGGTGACTTAATTCGCGATCGGATGTGTCAAGCTAAAAATGTTTTGGGCGAAGAGCGCAAACATCGCCGCAAACAGAAAATCCTTTCGGTGAAACTGATAATTAAAATTGTTCGATTAGGCCAACTGCTTAGTCCTTTGTTTTCATATGGCGAAAAGATGATAGGAACCGTAGGTACCTATAGTAAAATAAGAATTAAAGTAAACTCTTACAAAATCCAAGATTTAATTTAGGTAAGTTCTTACCTAAATTTATTACAAAATGTTAAAACGATTTATTTCATATTTCAGGTCTTTTATTTATCTAAGGAAAGGTGTCGACTACGTACCGGAAATCACAGCGAACGGACTCCCAAGAGATGAACGGGCAACCTGGTAAAGTTCGTAAGGATGAAAGAGGCATAAACTCGATCGGTGTGGAAGATTTTGGGGATGCCTATGCCATAATATGTATGTATGGCAGTAGATCTCCTTCGACTGAGATTATGCTGATCTTTTTAAATCTGTGCTTGCTGGAATTAGAACATGATATATATAACCTTTTGAATAAACTTAGACTTGTGATATTTCATTGCGAGCCATGCTCTTGTCGATGGGACAATGGCCATTTCGTTCTATCGGCCGCTTTTAATTTTATTTTCTCATACATACGACACGGCACCGGCATCTTTTTCTCTTGCTGCACATATTTATCTTCTTCTAAGTCTTCCTCTGTGATATTTACGTAACATAAAAAACCCAGATCAAATAACAAACAAAGATGGCGCGCTGTTAACAGTGACATGAGGCCGGTTTTGTAAACATGTGTGCAATGGCGTAGTTTGGTTGTCAATAGCCACCAATAATTTGGTTGTCAATGTGTGCACGTGAGACCGTGTACGTACAGTCGTACATGCATGCGTCAGAAGGTTCGCAGGATTATGTATTATTTATTTCTTATTTGGTCTGAGATAAAACCGAACTGTGTTGCTCTTGGTTTCTTATAGAAAGATAAATAGGTGATCATATTATTAGACACGAATAATAACCAGTCATAAATATAATATTTTCACAACATCCCCGCCAATCGTCTCAATGTTTTCGCTATTTTGCTGGCACGTGTGTGCGGCCTGAAGCGCACCAAATATTGATGTTGACAGTGACACAAGAAAAAAGTCGCTCACTGTTCTTGCGGCGAATGGCGGTCATTCGACCGACACTTTTAAGGAGAAGGGTACTCTGGGGAAATCTGCACACCCTCGCCCAGTAATAGTGTTTGCTCATTTAAGTGTTCTTCTGCGAGGCTCTGTTCCACCGCGTAATGGCGTGCGGATGGGGCTGCGTTTAAGGGCTTCGCGGGATGTGGCGCGATGGCGGTGACTTGCTTTTTTATCTAGCTTCCGAATGTTGTTGGTATTTGATATGTATCGATGACTAGCTTTTGCTTGCGACTTCGTAAATATCTATGACTACGAATGTGAATTTCGGGATTAATTACAGCCTAATATACTGTTGTTCTATACATAGTATAAAACAAAATCACCTCTCGCCGTCTGTCCCTGTGTACACTTAGATCTTTTAAACTACGAAACGGATTGTAATGCAGTTTTCAAATATAGACAGAGTGATTCATAAGGAAGGTTTATAAGCAAGAAAAAAGGGTAGTAGGGGTAAAGTAGGTGAACGCGAACGAAGTCGTATAACAAGTAGTATACCTACGTCATTATGTAGACAGGGGGTTCCGTTTTGTTTAGGTTATATCTTGAATGAAAGATAAAAAAAATAATTGGAACAACCTTTATAAAATACTAGCTTTTGCCCGTGACTACGTTCTCATAAAATTCGGTTATAACGTTCCAGACCCGTTCCCGCAGGAACAACATTGAATTTCGGGATAAATTATAGCCTACGTGCAATCCTGGGCTATAAGTTATATTGCTGTCAAATTTCATCAAAATCCGTTTAGTGCTCTTTGCGTGAAGGAGTTACAAACATTGAAATATCCTTACAAACTTTAGCTTTCGCAAAGATCGTATTTTTGTAGGATAAAAGTATATCATTATCTACATAATGATGTTTATTATTTATATTTATTCTTCCTTCATGTCGCGAAGGAGTCTTATTGATTTTGTATCTGGGACGTATTTGTTCGAATATGTTCCACAAATGTTGCCTAGCAAATATCGCACCGCGCTCACGCCGCGCTCGCGCCGAGCTTTGTATGTGGCAAGGCCTTTTAAGTATACCTATTTGTATATACCTAGTTCAAATATAATATTGTTCTTTCCGTTGCTCTTCACTGTGAAGTCTGCTCTTCCAGTATTTAAACGCACACACACTATTACGTATATATCTTATCAACGTATAGGACAGGATTTGTTGTTACGAACTGTATAGGTCCTATATTTAATTCAAACCACCGTCATTACAATAGTCGGCGGTAAATAATATGCATATCTGCTAGTTTTGGCTTTGTTTTTCTTACTCACTCATTTACTCACATGAGTGACAGAGACGATGCTTTCTAGCCCAATTAGCCAATGTACATTATTTACCCCCTCCATTTATCCCCCCTCCAGGTATCCGACTCGTAAGCGAGAGGTACCGGGTTCGAATCCTGCTGCGGCCATGTACCCCATGACGCTTTTCTGAGTTATGTACATTAGTTGAACACTAACCGATGCTCTTACGGTGAGGGAAAACATCCTGATGAAACCTGCACATTCAGGCGACTGAATGTAACTATGATCCAATCTGGTCAGGCTCCCCTGGTAGCAGGGTCACGGAGGTCAGATGGCAGTCGCTCCACTGTAATTACCTGTCTGTCAAATCCTGGATCATGGTCAAGGCGGACCCCGGGCTCTCGTGCGCGAGAGCACAACCGGGCATTAACGCCAAAATTACCTACTTACGTAGGCAAACGAGGCAGGCGTGCCAGCTTATGGAGAGATAATTATTAGCAACATCAGATGGGCAACTCTCGCTCTGTGAGATCTCAAATTCGACGTGTTGTCTAGCCACAAATCTGTATTAAAATGTCATTGAAATTGAACTTCGACAAAATACGAATATCGAAGATACTTTTTAGCAGCAATAGACATTTAAATGTCATTATTAATGGAGATATCTGGCTAGAAAAAATGTCGGATTCGAGATGCCACAGCGAGAAAAGTAGGCCCGGATATCGCCAGTGCGTTGCCCACCTATATAACATGTTGCTGCACCGAATTGGAATTTGTCATTCGGTAAACACTTCAATTATATCGACAACATTATTCGGAATTCCTAAACCAATACTATCCGTCTGCCTGCTAGAGTGTGGTCCATAATCTGTCACTATCCATCAAAGCCGTCACTCTTGCTTCGTGAATGCTTACCTCTCGATTTAGCTGAGCAGCAATTGCTCAACTAATCTTCCCAGTGTTGATGTTTACTTAATAGGGTAACCCGTTATAATTGGTCTCTGGGGTGGAAACCTGGTGACCTGTAGCACAGGTTTCTCTAGTACAGGCACCAGTCCCCACAAATATGTATATGTAGTCAACATATTTTGATGTTTTAATAATGTATCTATTTTCTTACCAAATTCATCATCATGACAGAACATAACAATCCACTGCAGGACGTAGGGCCTCTCCCACGAAAGGGAGGTTATTGCCATAATCTCCACGGCAGGTGGGTTGGAGATCGCAGTGTTATAAATATACCTAACAATGAAAAACGCTGCTGCCCATCTTCCAGCCTGCGGAGACTCTTAGATCTTTTGCTTCTAAAACATTAGTCGCCTTGTACGACATCCACGAGGGTAAGGGATTGGTGCTATTATACTCTGCCAGACACCACACGGCCTTTACCAAATTATGTATACGTTATTGTGGAGAATTAAATGGAGTATTTATTTATTTAATAATGATCAAAATAGGTAAGAGTAGTTGTACCTAAGGCTTTTTCGTCAAAAATATAAAAACAAAATAACAATACCTAGACTGGAGGTAGAGAGAGAAAAAGGGCGCGGTGGTTACCATGCCCGTCCGCTATGAATAAGTCTTTTATATTCAACTTCCGTTCCGACTGGAATGTTATCAATTTTAGCGCTTGTAAAACGTCACACGAACATGTTATGGCATTTATAGATCTTTGTCATTCGCAGGCTGTATAATGTGTCTTGGATTTATAGACAAGCATGCTCTATCTTCGGCCGTACCGTCATTTACCACCAGGTGAGATGGCTGTCAATTGCCTATCTAGTCTAATATATATGAAGCTAGTTCAAAAGTCAAAAACCAACTCCATTCTCATCTGTATCTAGCTTTGGCCGTCGAATTCGTCCGCGTAAATTTCGGTTGTATCGGACTCACTTTGTATAACTAGTCTACGTACACGTTGACTATGCTATAACACGTATAGTGTAGATAGGCACAGCAATTCCCCCACAAATTCAGAAGTACACCCTCATCGATGCGTGAACGAATTAAAGCATTTTTTGCTCGTTTTTCGCATGCACGGCCTCGTAAAGTTGGTAACTGCAGTTGGCGCAAGCCTGTAGGTATATGAGCATGTGCAGGCAATTTATACGCCAACAAAACGGCTCTGCCAACAGCATCGCGAGAATAGCTACAAAATATTGCCATCTCGACTATCAAAAGCGTATTTTTCGTTTATAAACCGTATTTCCCGACAAGCGAATACAAATAACCGTTTTTAGTGCTGCAAACGACGTATTTCGAACGGTAAATGAAAAGCTATTTATTTTTCCATGTGCGGCTTTATTAGACAAAACCTAAGTATTAGGAAACTAGAGTAACTAATATTGTATCGTGTGAAATACCCACGCACGTCATTTATAAATTAATAGTGCTAGTGTTGGATCGATTAAAAATCAATTATTTCCTAATGCTATTTCTTATCCAGTCTACGTAATGGTATACATTGGTATACAGTGAAGGAATACTTGTGCCGCACGGCGAATCCGATCTCTTCCCGCTGACAACACCGGAGACGTAATATTTCCCTTCATAGAGCATCATAAGTGGGCCCCCAGAATCTCCTTTGCAGGTGTCTTCCCCGCTGTGGCCAGCGGCACAGACATGTCTTCTAGTCAAGTGTGGGTACGATCTGGAGCATTCCGCCTGAGGTACCAGATTGACGACAGTGGATTGTTTCACTTGAGATGTGTAACGTCCATTGCGGCCCCAGCCGGCGACTGCGAGGCGTAGGTCTGAATAAATGGGGTTATCTATGTCGATGGGAGGCAGGCAGATGGGACGGATGAAATCTGTAAAGAAATAAAAGTAGTGAGTGAATGCAAATGAAATGTGAGAACACACTTTTCTGTGAATTATCTTGGCGGTAATGTCTCGGTTATGCTCTTACGCACGAGGGACCGGGGACCGCCTTGACCAAGATCCAAGATTTAGCTGATCTAATAATTACAATGGAGCGACTACCATTTGACCTCCGTGACCCTGCTACCTGGGGAACCTGACCAGATTGCATCATGCTTACACATTCAGTTGCCTGAATGTGCAGGTTTCATTACGATGTTTTCCCTCACCATAAGAGCATCAATTTGTATATTCAACTAATGTACGTAAAATAGAAAAAAGACCATTGGTACGCTTTGGGATTCGAACTCAGTACCTCTCGCTTACGAGTCGAATACCGTAACCACTCGGCCACCGACGCTCCCATAGCTCCATACAATATTTTCTCTGAATAAACTGTAATAATTCGACATTAGTTTATCAATTAAACGACACCTTACCACTAACCATGGCAATAGGATCACGCACGCTCCACTTCTACCTACAAATAAATTCTCCCCAAATGCAGCTAAGCAATTTGCACTAACTTTACAAAATAAACTCTCAAACGATGCCTGAAAACCGTAAGCCTGACCAATAATCCACTTACGAGGTTTTCGCTAAACCTCTTAACGGGTTTCTAATTGGCTTTGTTCAACAAGCTTTGTAGTAAGAATCTCTACTTACACGAGCGTTAAGGCAATGTTAAACAAAAAAAAAACAGAAATAAAAAGTGCTTTAACTGGTAGGATGGTAAGTATGGGATCTGTCTGTAGGTTGTTTTAGTACTAACACCTACTACTTAGATTAGACTTAGAGACTTACGTACCTACTGATTAATCATACCTACATAATTGATGTAGGTATGTTAAAAAGCAAATTTATATTAAGCAGTTTATACATAATTCCCTTGATTTTATTATTAATTTATTTATCGTAAGGCTCTTGAGTTCCTACTGAAACATACATTTTTAAATTTTTCTATTTACATTTCGTTAAGTAGGCGAGAGCTTCGGCCGAAAGGGACTGAAAATATTCCGCTTACTCGCTGTACTTGTACTTGTATTTTAATTAAAGGTATCATATACTTTTTGATTATAAGTAATCCCATGCATGCCTCCCAAAGGGATGTTGACCCGAAAACTCTCATGTGAACTACCTAACATGATGATAATATACGTTCATACTCAAACTCATGCTGTGTATTATAGTTATAGTTGTGTGAACCTTATAGCGGGATTAGATTCCATTTTCATACACAAATATTGTGTTAAACAAACACACATACAAGAAAGACTACTCAGAAAAGAAATTGAAATTCGTAAACTTAAAAAATAATGTTTATCGAGTATTTTTAACCAACTTCAAAAAAAGGAGGAGGTTCTCAATTCGACATAATGTCCCTTTTTTGTGTGTTCGACTATATTTTCGTCAATTGTTGTGATACCCGTGAGGTGGCCTCATTAGCATCAGGTCAGAAACTTATATGTAATGGAATCTCAGGAAATCGAGGGAACCAACAGTTGTACTGGTTATATATCACTTCGGGCATCGGGGTTCCATTCTTAAAAAATATATATTACTTCTTAAAACGGAGGTCCGGAGGTTGCAGTAATCCCGTATTTTAATAAAATACCCACCTAACCTAGAGTACCTTAATTATTTTCTGCTCTACGTTCTTATATCCTGTCCAAAATCTGTCAATCTCACCTGTATACGGCGCATTTCCTTTGAGCCTGATGAGCGCTACATCGTTCTGCAGCTTGGCGTCGTCGTACTGCGGGTGCCATACGACATCTTCAGCGTACATCACCACGTTATCGACGCACTTGCGACCTTCGCCAGGCACGTGGACACAGTCGCGAGGGAACGTGCGTTTGTCGTATTCAGCCAGGACGATTTCTACCCTAGGGAAAGCAGATACGAAGGTTAGTCTTATAAGAGTGTAAGTATCATCTGGTGAAAGGCAGCTGTAGTGATTATAAGCGACATGGGTAATTAAACAAATACTTTTTTTTGTATACGCTGGGGCCGGAAAGTTGAGTGGCGACGACGAATCGACAAGCGTCGTGCTACGGCTTTGAAGTACTTTTTATTTGGGCCTCCAAGGCCATTCGGGGTCTACAATGGTTGATCGTAGTGGACTATGTCCATCATGGTTAATTTATTTATTTACAAAAAAATTGTAGGTGTCCTGTGATGATAATGATGAAGTTTGATGTAGTTAATCCTCAGGCGCTGTCCTAATTGGCAACGGTCGTACGACCAAGGTCGTACGACGGGCGGTTTTAAAATCTCATATTGGTCTGGCGATGTCCGTCGTAAGACCATGGTCGCACGACTTTTGTCAATCACGACAGCGCACAGGATTTGTACTTACTCGCTGATCCGAGCTCCCTCTTCATTTACACAGTGTGCAGCCGTAAGGACGTATCGTGAGCTGATGAGGGATCCGCCACAGTTGAATGAGGCTTTCTTGTTTCCATAATCAAACGTTGTCTTCAAAAGGACTGTCCAAGGAAACTGCTCTAATTCAGTCTCATGGCCACCTGAAATTTTCAAAGAGGTTTGATGAAAAATAATGTCCAGTGGTGTCTGTCTGAACCCGGTAACCGTTGTCGAAATATCCCCGACAAATTCTACACATTCTCAAATATTTCCTAAACCGCTGAACCAATTTTAATGACGGGTACCTACACAAACAGATACTTACGTCATGTAGCCCCCTGTTTTAGCCTCGGTGTTTAAACAATTGTTTGATTTTTAATGCGGTTTTCTCTAATGTATGTAGAAAACTAGGATGTGTAAAAAGGATTTTTATGTGTAAAAACTGTTTGCTCTACGACAAGACTAAAGCTCACGATATTTATTATCTTTACTAACTACGTTTACTATTATTCTTGTCTACCACAATACATTCTTACTATTAAGGTTGTCTGGAAGAGATCACATTAGTGATAAGACCGCCCTTTGTACTATCTACCATATTTTTTGTATCTGTACTTGTGTTCTATGGTGTGCAATAAAGGATTCGAGTTTTGTATTGTATTGTATTGTATTCTTATTGTGAGTTATATTGATAGCAAATGTTGCTTTACGCATCTGTTAAGTCTGTATATCGGCTAACTGCTCCTAAAGCACGCAACAGAGGTTGATGCGGTTTCACCATCAGTTAGAGGATTTCTTCCGGAAGGTTTTTTTTATGTCATACAGTAGGTAAACAGGAAAGCGGGCCACCTGCTGGAAAGTGTTCACCACTGCCTATAGACATTAGCAACACCAAGAGTATCGCCAATGCATTGCCCACCTTTATAACACGTTGCTCTGGCAGCAAAAAGACAAATGCCCCTCCACTGCCAAAGCCACAGTTCCCCAAATCCCCACCCCATGGAGCACTGGAAACCTTACTCTTACTACCTTAGAAATACAACACTAGATTTAAAAGAGTATTGTTTAGCTGCGGTATTCTGTAAGATGGAGGTACTTCCCCAGTCGGGCGGCTCCAATCCGATCGGGATACCCCGCTATGCCCTACCTCTCTTTAGGTTTATGTGTAAACGGTTACCATAATGGGGCCCTAAACTGTTCAACCAGCCTCAGGGTCCCCAACGGAAAACCTTAGCCAACCTCGCTTCGCCAATGGTATTAGGAGGCACAACTAACGAGTGGCGAGCTCGTTGCGGTGCTGAAGTTTGACTAGACTAGTGCCACTTTCTACAGACATAATATAATACACTAGCAACCCGCCCCGGCGGGTAGTAATGTTAACAAATTATACACCTACACCATCCATATTAATCACGCTGTCTATTGGTGACAATCGCATGAAATTTCATTTGGTAGTTTTTGAGTTTATCGCGAACAGACCGACTGACAGACAGACGCGGCGTGGGACTTTGTTTCATAATATGTAGTGATTATGTATGTGTATTATAGTAAAAAAACTGAGAAAATCAGTGCAAAGCCGGGTCGCTAATAAAAAAAGCTTTTTACTCACCTATGATACGATTGTCAATGGAAACGTTGACTTTTTCCACACCAGCGGATCTAGTGTAGCGTGGAACAGATGGTTGCACGTTCCACATGCTATTAGGATTCTGAGCTGGTTTACTGAAGAAACTATTAGTCGAACCTGTAAATTATTTATGCTGATATGAGAAAAATTTAATTATAACGCAATAAGTATTATATCTCGGCGAGTATTGCGGCTTACCTGAATCTCTATCTGTAATAACATCTCTCCCACAGCACCCAGTATTAGGCAATGGAGGATATATCATTGGAGCTGTACACTGGCCACTCGGCTTTGTATTAAAATTACTGTTCCCGTTGTACGCAGGAGTATTCGTGTTCTGATTATTATTATTAGGATAATTTACATTACCGCCATTGTAAGGTCTATTCTGATTATTATTATTAGGATAATTTACATTACCGCTATTGTAAGGTCTATTCTGATTATTATTATTAGGAGAATTTTGATTACCATTATTGTAAGGGTTTTGATTATTAAAATTTGGATAATTTCCATTTCCATTATTGTAGGGTCGGTTAACATTCTGTGTGTTGTAATTAGGATAGAAGCCATTGTTATTGCCAAATTGTGTATTTGGATACTGATTGTTCTGTTGATTGTACTGTGGTCTTCCAAAACTTGGATAACGGTTCTGTTCGTAGTTCGTTGTATCAGAACCTTTATTATCGGTTGCACCTCCTACATCTTGATTGTTATGTTTGTTAGGTGGTTGGTTTGATTGTGCAGTACTTTGACTATATTTATCGTTATATTCCGAGTTGCTTTCATCTGGCTTTTGATAATTTTCACTTGTCTGTTTATTCGGAGTTTCTATTCCCCATACATTTGCATCTGGACAACAAACCTGCAATTGTTTAATATTTACTAAATTTAAAAACTATCCAATTTATCACTCATCAGTAGAAGTGGATAATGTTTCTTGTAGTTTTCTTAATATAAGTACATACAGTTTCAAAATAAGTTATAGCATTTATAGCTTTAAATAACACGTCATTATTTTGGACTTCCCAATAAACAGTAATGACACCTACAAAATAAATGCATGTCAACGATGTGGTACAGAATGAACTATCGCTTGGGTGGTTCAGTTGCACATTAACAAGCGATTTCCGACTTTATCAGAACTACATAGGTCTTGAAAATATACGCTTTACATATCGAATGTGCGGAGGTAATTGCGACGTTGGTTATCGGACCCATTTATCATGTTGGGTTTATTGGAAGTATACACTAGAGCGACACGTTTATTCGGTTATTAATCACTTCAATTTGGTTCGAAATTACAACAAGAGTTTATCTACTATTCGGTCAGCAGTTAACTCAAATATCAGTACCTACACGTTCGAATATGTTACTTATACAGGATATTATTGGACATGTGGTGTCCGACAGAGTAGAATAGCATCAACACTCGTGGGTTTCGTACAAGGCCACAATGTTATCGAGGAAAAAGGTCTAGAGTCTCCGTTGGCTGGAAAATGGGCAGGTCAGGGCAATGGTTATATTTATAACACTGCGATCTCCAAGCCGCCTGCCAATGGAGATTATGGCAATAACCTCCCCTTTCGTAGGAGAGTCCCGAATTCCTGCAGTGGACTGTTATGGGCTGTGATGATGATGATGTCAGGATATTACAGACAAACAACGTTCACAATGTATTTAGAATTCATTACCAGCTCATGGTACCGAGTATTTTTTTAAGTGCTGAAAAGTTCTAGCCCCGATAGATGGAGACTGATGGAATATTACTAAGAATAGTGGTACTGTAGATAAATATAATAATAACATACATAGTCCCCTTTTGCGATGTCAGAGAATCCAAACGGTGTATTGCCATGGTCCCCTTGATGGTCTTCGCAAGGGAACTTAGCCAGGGACTCCTTCCGTTCGCTAGGACTCAGCTCCTTGAACAAATGGCAATCTTCGACGCGGATACAACGGGAACATTTAGCTGAAACCAGAATATAATAATAATAAATAGCCCAAGCATGTTATATCCCAGGGGGCGATTCCCGCGCTGACACCTCAATTTCGACATTTTCTGTAGCCAAAAAACTGTATGAAAAGTCACTGAAATTGATCTTCGACAATATACGACTGTGGAAGATAGTTGAGAAATTATTTTTTGGCTGCAATAGACATTTCAATGTCATTATTAATGGAGATATCATAAGGGTCATACGCTTCGACATGGCAATAGACTTCTCCCGATTTCGCACAGCCTGACTAAAACGTCAAGGCTGATCGGCGTCATGGGCCCCAGTGTCTATAATAGACTACCACAAGACGTCGTTGACGCTCCGAGCACCGCATCATTCAAAGACAGATTACGTCGATGGCTCGTCAAGAGTGCTTTTTATAGTTATAATGAATTTTTAAATCTCAATATCTCAAATAAACTTATGTCTACACTCTAGTAACTATAATAATGATTCAAATATTATTGTTGACATTTCACTATTTAATTATTTTATTATTATTACGTAATATGACATTGCAAATGTATTTAATATGTAAAAAATTTACTTGTAACGAATGTTAATAATAAATTATGATTGATTGATATGTGGCTAGAAAAAAAATTGAATTCGAGATGTCACAGCGCGAGAATTAGGCCCCTGGTTTGCTTGGGCCGGGCTTGTTTGCCGCGTTTATTTAAAGCTGGAGACAATCCCAAATACGATATAGTAGCGAAGCACTACAAATCTAGCAATACTAGAATAGAATAAATGTTTGCCTTTATTGGGAATCGAACTAAGTAGTAATGGCAGTGATTACGGCCGTCGGATCATCCGGTTGGTCACTAAATTAATGCAGATGTAATTGCTTAAACCTATTAGAATAATAAATTTATACTATACAAGAATATTTGTCTTTCAATCATGCTGAGGTAAAATTAATTATTTTCATATACAGGAGTTGTGAAGTTCTCAATCAAAATATAAGATTGTTGGCCTTCTAAGGTAAAATAATTTTTATAATGATAATGCAAAATTATCCCATTATATTATTTCATCATGCAACAGCTTGCAGGGTCACTTTTGTGCAGACAAACGCATGTGCGCCCCTAAACTAATGCATAATACATTTTCTTATCCGAATATTTTACGTGGAAACAATTTATGTCTGGAAAGTTTGGAGCAGAAGTTAGACGTCTCATGAATAAGATAGAAACTCAGTATTGCATAGCTTAGTGGCTTGTTAGTGTATATTAAGTGATAGGGGATCGCTTCTCTAAGAAATGCAATTTATAATAATAATAATAAAATGTAACGCCCAATCACACGAAAGATCGGAACAATAACAACTAACAATCCTCGCCTAGGAACACTTACTTATTATACATGACACTTACTTGGCTTTGGCCCGTGGGTGCCATTAAGTTACCAGTACTAATACGGACCTACCGTACTGAGTGGAATAAATCCAAAAAATAAATATTAATCATAAAAAAATGGAGTACACACATAAAGTCCTCGGTTCGATTCCCGGTCAGGCAGAAATTAAAATGATGAATTTTAATTTCTGTTTTGGGTATTATTATAATAGGTAGGTATTTCAAAAAAAATATAAGTAATTTATCAGGTTTCTGGCACATATAACACAAGCTTAGCTTACTTTGGGGCTAGATTGCACTGTGTTAATTGTCCAAGCATATTTATTATTATTCTTTATAAACAACACACATTTTATATTAATTAAAAAAATAACTTACGTTTTCGTAATGCTACACTGGTGCAAATAAGACTTATAAACAAAACAAGACATAACATTTGATCAGGCTTCATTGTTGTAAAGCCTTCGGCCGACTGTTAACTACTAATTCTCTTTTTCTATTTTAATTGAACAATCAATGAGTCCAGTTAAAACATAATCTGAATGCCTACCTAATTGCCAACAATAGAGGAAATCTAGTTGTGGGTATTTGCCACTAATTGTTTGACGTATCATTTGTCATCGAGCTAATTAATAGCTTTGAAGATGATACATTTGACCGGCTTTGCAAGACTACAATGCTTAGCCTTACGTCGTCTTACCCTCAATTAAGCATATTGTTGAGGAAAGTGGATGGGAATTAATCAAATAGGTAGTCACTTTATTATTTCTGTGAATGGATTATTCGTAGGTTGGAAAACTATATCATGAGGGCGGAGATTTGTGGAATGGTACCAGCAGATTACCGCAAAATGGGAAACTCCAGTATTTGTAATTAATAATATAAATGATTACACTGATAGAGTATTTAGCACTATTCTGATCGATTACTGGCAAAGACATTATACAGGTATCCAACAAAGGCGGCAGAAGTTGCTGTCTTTGAAATTAATACAAACATACAGTGTCGGGCCTTTCCCTCAACTTTTTGGAGTCATAATTGTTCCACTTGCTACGTTCCTGACAATTCTGTCGCTCCTGATATTTTTGTTTTTACACTGTCAGTACCAAACATATAGGTAAGTAGATAAAACGTGGCACAGTTGCCGTGTCTGTTTTTGGAGTACCTATATCGAACACATTTTAAGAAGTTTTTTGGCTGTATACCTACCCTGTTACTTGAAATCAAGTTACTACTTGAAATAAGTTATTCGGTTGATCGTTTCCTAGAATATATAGATATAGGACTAACTACGCAGGTAACGGTTGAATTTGACGACGACAGGACCGTAGAACCCCTTACAGGTCTCCCCTTCGAGTGAGGAAGTGGTTTACCTACAGGCAATTGCCAGGTCAATCTCCCGAAATGTAATTACAGGGGAAACGTGCCTACAGCAGGCTCTTTGACAGGGACTGCGTATATTCGCCATGGAGTTATAGTGACGGAACAGCACTGGTACAAATACGCCACAACAATAATCAAGAAATAGAATGAAAATGGAATTTATTAGCAAGCGAAAGCAAATGTCGATCGTACAAATTTTGGCGAATGTGTTGGGCCCTAAATTAAGTTGTTGCGTTATGTATGAGTGACTGAACGGTTTCGTTTGTTCTATCATTAGTATAAAAATAATTTTATTTCGAATGTAGATGTTATGGGCGACGGTTGATACTTATCATCAGATGGGCTGTTTGCTCACGTATCACTGAGTACCATATAAAAATAAAATGAAAATAATGTAACCTCGCGACTTCGATCTTATGAAATTTAATAAAATATAGTCAATTAGCCTTTCCCGCGACTTCCCTCACGGTCCAATCTATCTTTATACTGCTTTTCATATCCGTTATCCGTTAGTATGATTGAGTAGGTTCTTGACAAACATATAATAAATGAACAAACTTTCACACTAACTTACAGTTCCCTGCGTTTTCAATAAGCACCTTCTTTACTCAACTACCATACCTGAGTAGTTAATATTTCATTATTAGATGCCATAGTACTACGTCGAGCTTATAGTCCTTTGTTATTGTCCAAATGGTTTCGAACGCGATTTAATTTCATCTGGCTTTTGGCCAAAACTGTTATAACATATGATTCAGTACATGTGTCCAATAGAAGCTGTGTTTTAATCATATTCATTTTCATTTATTCGTAGTAATAATCATACATCGTCATTTAAAACAGTTTCATAAGGTTGAAGGTACTAATTTAACTTTATGATTTTAATTTAAGTTTATTAGTCTGCTATCGGAGCGTCGGAGGCATAATGGTTAAGGGGTCCGACTTGTAAGCGACAAGACCGGGTTCGAGCCCCAGTGCCGCCATCATCATCAAGATCGCTATGAAACCTGCATGTTCAGTCGACTGAATGTGTAATCATGAGCCAATATAGTCAGGTTCCCCTGTTAATACGACCATGGAAGTCAGATGGCAGTCGCTCTGCTTACGATCTGTGAAATACTGGATCATGGTCGAGGTTGACCCAGGGCTCTCTCGGCCCAGAGCACAACCGGCTTGACAACATAGATGATTATTATTATGAACCTGCTTTTATTATTAATTCTAATTATTTAATTAAACCAACAGCTAGTTTCATTAAATATTAAATTTTTTTTTTCGAAATTAGGTAGGTATCTACTTGTTTTTTAATTTGTAAAGGGTGGTCCAATTAATTTTCCTAAATTTCTTTAAAGATTATAACTTAACTGTCTACATAATATATGTAGGTACTTACGAGTACCCAAGTACTTCCTAACCTGTTAAACCGATTTTAACAAAGACTTAAAATATGTAGTTACTCGTATTGCATTTTATGACAAGCCTTGAATGTTTATCTATGTCCGAAGATTTAAAATTTATAAGGCACATAAATCTCTCCTTAGGAGTTCCCCCAATTGATTTTACATTAAGTTTCTCGCGGAGCTGGTAATTCGTTCGCCCGAGGTATCTGGTTTCAATTTTCGCTCAATTAGTCGCTGACTCAGTTCAATTCGTCAAGTGGCACTTATCTCTAATGGCTTGTAGGGTGCATCCGGGGAGAGCGCTAGTATAGAAAGGGTTGCTTTATGCCATCCCAGGTGCTGCTTAGCGGAGCTTTATGGCATCTGAATTGGCGAAACACTGGGCAACTTGCACCGAAATTAATTCAAACTGGATTTGTAGGGAGGAAATGTATTTGTTGCAGTTTATAAATGGGCTAGTGTAGTTGATCCTGTAGTGTGGTATTTTAATTGAATGCATTGTTTTACTTAATGTACACATAGAGTACAATAACTACATAATTATGGAGATTGAACGATTATAATTAAACGATACTTATGTTGTAGCAATGTATTTACCGCTGTATGGGTAACACCTTGATTTTTTTTGTTAAGCAGTGACTTACAAGCAGAATGATGGTAAGCGGTGACTATCGCTCATAACATCTACGATTCATGCGTTAAGGTTGCAACCGTGGAGAGTGTAGTGGAAGTAGAGGTGCGATAACGCAGTGTAAGGACTAAGATGAAATGCCTTACGCCTATAACTGCACTGACTATCTTTTCCTTCAAAACGAAACACAACAATGTTTGGAGGCTGAAATAGATAAGGCGGTGGTATTCACCCAGCCGGACTATTCAGGCTTGACAAAGTCCTATCACCTTATACTTAAGGTGGTGATACAAATATATTATTGAGAACACTATTAACTTTTCCTTTTAAACTCCATTACGATTGTCGATATCGAAACGTCCGTTACAAATGCATTTTCATTTCTCAGCACAGGGAGAAGTTAATAAATGACCCTCTGGTCCCCATCGCATGTGTCGGCGCATCAATCATAGTTCTTAGGCGTAGGAATACAGGGGTTGTTACCCTATTCGATTATCGTTCTATTTTTGTATTACATTTTCCGTATCCTAATCTTTCATAATGGAAGTTTATGTGCTTCTGTAACTACTAACTGTTACAGACTTATTTAAAAAATGTTTGAATCAATGTTTCCCGGCTGTAACTGTTATAGTGTTGTGGTGTGATATGTGTAATAAATGTCTTTCTTTCTTTCAAATTTGGCTTGCAAGGTTTGACCCGAGCATACCTTACATTAAATAAATATATAAATAAATAAATTCGTGGACAAATTCACACAGCGCCATCTAGCCCCAAACTAAGCAAAGCTTGTGCTATGGGTGCTAGATAACTATCAGTTACTACTTAAATACTTTTTTAAATACATACTTTTGGCGGTAACGTGGAGGAGAGAATTCCAACCGCCAATGTTGGCAAGCGAAGATGGAGAAGGGTAATTACCCACCTGGCCGAGTTGCTGTGACCAGGGGACCGAAGTCCAATGGACGCTCTTTGGATCTTGTATATAAGCGTTGTAGATGGAACACTCCGTTAGCGCGATGTAGATTTGACAGTTGCTGTCATGCTGATTTGTCTTGCCAACTCGTGTGTGCGAGCTCTCTTTGGTTCACTATGGAGATCGCTACAGTACTCCCCCCGGAGACTGGAGGTCGATACCGAGCGAGAAGCGGAGTGGAAGTGCTGTTTTCGTCGTTGAGCCGTAGTACAGTCATATGATGCGGTGAGCATTTGACGAAACTCTGGCGTGAGGTTGCCTAGTGAGCCATGCCGATGCGAAGCTGTCCCCAGGTCTACAGTGAGTCGAGACTGGGTGGAGACAGTGGAAGGCCGCAATTGAACGACCCAGCACGCGTCCGTGCTGATAATGGTCGTGACCAGGAAGCACGCGTCCGTGCCGACTATGGTCAAGAAGCTGTGACTGCTTGATGCTTGAAGTGACGTTGTGCAGCTGCTCCGTGACGCTGATGTAAAAGATCTTGAGGCTCGTCGATAGGATCACGTCGGGGTCACCACTTTGGCGGTAACGTGGAGGAGAGAATTCCAGCCGCCAATGTTGGCAAGCGAAGATGGAGAAGGTGGAAAAGGGTAATTACCCACCTGGCCGAGTTGCTGTGACCAGGGGACCGAAGTCCAATGGACGCTCTTTGGATCTTGTATATAAGCGTTGTAGATGGAACACTCCGTTAGCGCGATGTAGATTTGACAGTTGCTGTCATGCTGATTTGTCTTGCCAACTCGTGTGTGCGAGCTCTCTTTGGTTCACTATGGAGATCGCTACATACTTATTATAAATAGAACACCCAGACCCGTAACAGAAATTAAAATTCATCATTTCAATTTCTGCCCGGCCGGGAATCGAACCCGGGACCTCATGCGTGGCAGACCATTTTGACCATTGAACCACTCAGGTCGTCAATTCATTCATTCAACATTATGTACAATTACATCTAAACATCATTGCTAAATAAAAAAAGCTTGTAATAAAATGTGTATACGTCTTCAAGTAACATAGGTAACCTATAGGTACATAGGTTTTACAATCAGACTAGCCTAATATTTTTCAAATCGACAACCTTAAGCTTTATAATCGACGAAAATCCTTAATATTTTACATCTTGAAAACAAAATTCAATTACGTTAGACTATAAATTGTCTAGACTAGACGAACTCTAAGTAACAGAAACAACAATAAAGAACGGAAAGAAATGAGTACATAAGCGCGTCGGGTTATTTTCTTGCTGAAGAAAATCAAATCAGCATGTAATTTGATTAATTTGACATTGCAGATGGTAAAAGTTCTACTCTTAACGAAGTAATAAAAATAGTATCTCATTTATTGAGCTAAGCGCTTCTAGAAACGGTAAAGATTTCAAAAACGTCTTACTGAAGTTTTTGAAACAGCATATTTGGTGTAGTCGTTGTTCGAGACCGTCCTAACGCAAATAAAGTAAAAGTTAGAGTTAATCCATCGACTCGATAAGTAGAAGAAGTAACTAGATATAGAAAAATGATCAAATACAAATACCTAACCGTATGATGACGCAGCCTCAATGCTCATTTGGTTGTCGAAGTGAAACTTAATTCAGTGTAGGTATCATCTGTTTGAGTTACAGCGTGCAATATGTAGTAGTATATATTAAAATATTTTTATGTAAGTAGTATATAAATTGTTATTATTCTACAAACTACAATTGTTTTACCGACGATCGATGTAAGGCGCATGCGATGTAATTAGGACACTAATTGGCACCGGTCATGCGACGGGCGGTTTTAAGGTCTCCTATTAGTTGGGTGACGTCCGTTGTACGACCATGGTCGCACGACTGTTGCCAATTAGGACAGCGCCAAAAAACTACTGTTGGATTTGTCCATAACATAGCTGGATTTGCGCATAACAGTCTACTGCTGGATTTGAGCCTCCTTAAAATCTTTATACAGTGGAGGAGACTAAAAGTTTCTTTGACTTGTTAATATTAATACAAGACTAATAGCTACATAGGAAAATAGTAAATTTCAGACATAAGTCGTCAACTCGCTAAACATTCAAATTCATCGACTATATATTAAAAACTTCTTACTCATACCCACCCTTCCATCAATTCGTCCCATCTCTGTCATCTAAATTAGATATTATCTTTCCCCACATCCACGGAGTTAATAAGATTAAAAATCGGCAAGCTCACCAGGCCTGGTAGCTAATATAAATCACAAAGCGAAGAGCTTCGCATTTTCAAAGTCAAGGGGAGCATGCGGCGGAGCGGAAAATTTAGTTCACACCGGCATCGTACTTTCCGTTCTTCATGACTCATGTTCGGGAGATCAGTACCTGAACTCGGTACGGTATCTTATAAATTTTCTCCAGTGGCGTAGCTTGGACCCCGGGGACCCTGTATCAAAAGTTGTCTGGGGCCCCCCCTAGTGGATACCGCCAACTACCGGGGGTACGAGTTGTTTAAATCCTGGTCTCACCTTAAACTTAAACTTATTGGTCAATAAATGGTCGAGCGCAGCGAACTCACATAAATTCGCGTGTTGATGAATTAGCGTGACAATATACTCTAAATAAGTAGGGTCCGCAAAGCGAGGGAGGCGTGCTCGGAATTGTTGATATATTTGCCCTTGACTTGGCTATATTAAAACCTGTATACAAAAATAACTTATGTCATTGAATGAGCGAGCGCAGCGAGCTCTTAATTTTTGTAATATATCCGTTAAACCCATGCGCGATTTTAATAAAAATAACGAAAAATCAGCAAGTGGACGATAGCGCCAGAAAATTTCAAATTTTTTACATTTTGTTTTGACGAGATTGTATAATAAAATTAAGTTCACGGACGAGCGCAGCGAGCTCGAAATTTAAAAAAATATTTTGGCAGAGGGGGCCCCAGGGGGTCTTAAATTGTTCTATTGAATAATTATTCGCCAGGAAGTAAGGAAGAGTTTAACTGAAATTATGGATAACGAATTTGTTTACACACATTTGGGGGCCTCTGTATCCCGGGGGCCCCGTATCACACGGCTGATACAGCGGAAGCTACGCCCCTGCTTTCCTCGTACATTATATTTTTGTTACTAAGTAGAAAGTTTTATAGGTTTCCTTCCTCTTATACGAATCTTGCAATAAGGGCGGGAGGGATATCAGTAGAATTTTAGAGCTTAAAGGATGATGACAGGATTTGTATGAACTGTATTATGGGTACTAATCCAAATAATACGAACACGAATGTAGGTGGGAATAACTGCTAGGTGGTCTTGATAATTTATACTAGAATCAATCCAAGCAAAATATGACAGACATTTAAGCTTCGTTTTATTCAATATTCATGACCGGACGTTATATTTCAGCACTGTATAGCAACTTAACTCAGCCATATAACTAAAAAAATGTATATGTACAATATCATACTTGAAATTATCACAAATACCAGATACTTTCAGCTTCTTTTAAGCACGTACTCGTAATTAGCCGAAGAATATTTTTCGTTGGTGAAATATTATTGCCTCTTCTCGTCGCATTTGCTATTTACTGATCTGCGACGATATCTGTTACATTTAATGATCTGCAAATAATAAATATACGTTGTAATAATAATAATAAGTAATTCTAAGCTTATCGAAAGTTAAATTAAATTATTTCGGCTCAATGAATCGAACGAAAAAAGTAACTAAGCACAAAAAATCTGTTTGGACGAATTCGTAACCGTGGACGTTTTAATGAAATCAAATTCGATCCTTTTATGCGCATATTTTTACGAAACGTTTCAAATTAGAAAAAAAAATCTGTCTACACCAGATGCAGGCATTGGGCACGACATATACGAATACAACTTGGAAACATCTGACGCTCTGCATAATAACGAACGTAGGTATAAGTTTGTAGACGAGTCTACGCAATATATTTGCCAGAAAACTAAATTTATTTGTTTACGCAGTAAAACGAATGTTCTGTATTCAAATACACAATACATACGTGTACATAACGTAACCGTGAGCGCATACGTTTTTGCGCGCCATAAAGCGCAGGTCGTAATTTGAAACACTCGACGCCATTCAACGTAGCACTGAAAGGTGCCCTTTGGTACGCCTCCGCCGTTTTCTCCTTTTCCTAGTTTCCCTGCTTTCTCGTTCTGAGAGCGTTTTGTCACTGCCGTGAGCCGGGCGACAATGATCTTTTGACGTGCGTCTTGAAAGCGAGTAATTTCAAAAAACGTAAGCGCGCCCGCTAAACGGTAGCGGAAAATTAGACTGCTGCCGAAACGGCTTTGTGTCGTCGCGTATAAAACTTTACACTTAATTTATTGTCGTTGTCAGAAATATGAAATAGAGCCTTTGTAGCCTTCTTATCTGCGGCGGCGCGGTCCACCTGAACTTGGAGAGGCGTGAAACGCGGCGTCTTATCGTCGCCCTAAACAGATTTTACGGCTGAGGTTCCGTATTAATATTTTTGTTTTTCCTCGAGCAATCTATTTTACTTTCGCTCTCTTCAGTAAATAAGGGAGATTACTTTCTTCTTGCGGTTATAAAACGGGTGTAATAAAACATTGTGCGACCCTACCGTGGGCGTTATTCGGTGCAGTGGCGGAGCGTACAGATACTCGTAGACGAGCAATAAGACGCGCACTCGCCGCCGAAATGCCTTCGTCCCGAGTTACGACCTCACACATACCTACCCTAAACATCCTACCCTTAGCACATCCCGCTCTCCGAACACCGAGGTATAAATTCCACCTGAAGTTAAACCTAATGCAGCGTATAATTTAACCAAAAGTACAGATAGGCTCCACGGGGCGAGCATGCTCAGCTATTGTACCGTCGCCGTGATATTTGCAAATCTTCATCATAACGAATGCGCAACGTAGGGGAGGTGGTGTTAACATTTTGTAATTTGGTTATCTGTGCCTCGCAGCCCAATATTTCGTTTTATTTAAAACTAGCGACCCGCCCGGCTTCGTACGGGTAGTAACCTTAACAAATTATACATCTAAGCCTTGCTAATAAATCACTTCGTGAAAATCGCCTAAAAATCCGTTCATTACTTTTTGAGTTTCTCGCAAATAGACAGACGCGGCGTGCAACTTTGCTTTATAACAAGTAATGTAGTGACTTAATCATAATATAATGCTATGTACTATGTAGTAAGCAATGGAATAAAAGTTTTTTTTTATTAAATTTGATATTGCAATGTTAACTCTCATGTATACAGAATGTCCTTACGCTCTGGATAAAGCCGAATACTACTAGTTGAGTAGGGTATTTAAAACACAACTTCAAAGTATTATAATAATCAGTCCAGTATTTATCGAAAAATCAACGATTTTAAATTTATCACTCAGGAGCAGCTTGTATGTAGTTGCATAGTCTAAGAAGTACCTTATAAATTGCAAAGTTTTTTGAATTGCATTAAAACTCAACGCCAGTTGACAGCTTAAATAAAATAAAAATAATTGTATTGTAATTTGACAATAATTTGAAGTGTGACATAATGTCTATCGCTTCTCAAGTGTCATGTTATGAATGTCAATAATTAACTCTAGACCAATTATTCGTGTTGTCGTGATACAGTATGTTGTAATTGTTACAGATTAAGTTACAATTTAATTTGTTAGAAAAAATAGTTTTATGTTTTTTTTGTTTAATTAAAGAAAGACCATTTTTATGATGCTGCTAAGTAGCAGTCTTAAACAGGGTTTCATTGTTTGCCCAGAGGCTAAGGTAGGTGTTTTGATTTATTTTCCGGGTCTGGGTTAAACTAGTAGACGTGGCCCGACTATGACTTTGGTTGACTAGCTGACTGGCCGGCTACAAAAAGGCCAAGCTGATGAGTGAAGGTGAAGTTCAGATGGCATCGGTAATCCCGTAGGGCAAGCAGAAATCACATTGCTCCACCTGCTATAGCACCTAACAAACTTCTGCCGCGTTTTCCACATTTAGTTTAAGTTTAGGGTACCTACTCTTGACCTGACTGAATATCATGGAATATACGTCTATGCTTTGTCTAATATAGGATGATAATTTTGACAACTAATTATTCTTGGTCCTTGGCGCACGCCTATGAAGTTCCGTGTTTTTGTCGGTAACATGTACTATGGATAATGTCGTACTTCATGGACAGGTACCGCCCTTTTAGTGAAGTGCCACGAATAACGAATAACAAAAGACAATCGAAAATCGGTATTCAAAGAAAATAATCGAACATTTAAAATTAACATTTAGGTAAAATTACCTAAATGTTAATTTTAAATGTTCGATTATTTTCTTAATAATTTTATATTATTTTTAGTAACCAAACTCTCATCCTTGTTTAGATTTCACCCTAAAAAACCTTTCAAAACAATGATTTCGATTTGCGCGTATTGTACGTAGGTACTGACCGAATAAAAATACGCACGTGTCGAAGTGGTCGTTGTGGATGGGT
Source organism: Blastobasis lacticolella (assembly GCA_905147135.1). NCBI lineage: Eukaryota > Metazoa > Arthropoda > Insecta > Lepidoptera > Blastobasidae > Blastobasis > Blastobasis lacticolella. Next base: position 11,630,919 of record LR990048.1, read on the forward strand.
TTTTAATGTCGTATTAATAAATTATTAATTCAAAAGAAAATAGATAGTATATGTAAAATACATACAGCATAACCATGCAACTATCGATTTCAACTTCTATGAGAATAATAATCAATAATTGAACAGATTTAATAACGATTTTACACCACCCCATCCCTACTGTGAACTGTCAAAATTATATAGCAAAAAGAAAATAGTTTTCTAATTCTGTGACACGAGTGTAAGCTAACGGATTTTACAAGCTTGTTTAGGTCAAAAGCTTAATTAGAACCACTTCTGAAATGAGCTGAAATTTTACCCGACAATGAGGAGTTTTCCAGTAGGTATTGATAGTTTGTTTCAAAAAGCATCAATAGATGGCGCTCCTACAATTTTGGTAATCTTTTTATAATCTGTATGATGGTAGCAGTGATTTCATGCAGCCAACTAATACTAAACTTAAAAATAAAATGTTTATTAATATAAACATAACTGTTAAAGGTTGAACGAAGTGTAAAAAGAAATATTAATAGAAGTTGGCACTATGTTCCATTATTATTACAACCTCTAAAATGGTTGAAAACTATTGACAAATACAATATAATCGAATACAACGTACCCAGTGTTTATATCCTGTTTGCTAAGAACATATTTCAAGCGATTATCAATTACCAAAATTGTTGGGGCGCCATCTAGTGAGTGGTTAGGAATGCCTTAAATACCTATTGGAAAACTCCTCATTAATATCTATTAAATAATTTTGACACGGCTTGCCTTAGTGCTACAAAAATCATTTGACATTTGGATGAGGGCGTGGGCGTGAAATACCAACTTCGGGTGTCGGTCAAAAGTGACGCTTTACAAGATGGAGGCGTTAGTACTGATTTCGGTCACGTGTTAAATGATCTTTGTAGATTTGTTACGTTATTTATACTTGAGAGACTGTGCCTTTGTTATTGTCATTAAGAAACATCGTAATAAACGCTGCGTCGGCTCCCAGCTAGCGGCGGGTTTACGAGCGGGCGCGGTCCGCCGCAATCAAAATGTTCCTCAGATGCCGACCCAAACCGATAGAGGAGGTCAGACGGCAGTCGCTCCATAGTAATTACTGGATCTGTCAAATCCTTGATCATGGTCAAAGCGGACCCCGGGCCTTCGTGCGCGTGAACACAACCGGGACTTGTACGTCAAGATAATTATAATAAATTAATTTCAATAAAGTATTGTCCACTCGTCAGTTATGTAGGCATAGGCACGCGCATAGGGTTTTCTATCCGGGTACCCGGGTTCGGGTATACCCGGGTATTTAAGGGATTTTAAACCCGGGTACAATCCGAGTGTCATACCCGGGTACCCACGTATTTAAAAAAAAATTCGTTGATGCGGTAATGTAACGCCTTAAAGAGTTTAAATAGCGCATATCTTCTCCGATAAGTCATAAGGCAACTAATAAAAATCATATTATAATAAGTCAGGATAAGTTCATGTGTAGTTTATTTTTTGATAATTGTTTTCTTTTCTTATAAATCATTGGTTTTTAAATTGAAATTAAACAAAGAAGACTAGTCCATAGGCGGCGGTGACCACTTTCCATCAGGTGGCTCGCTTACCCGTGTGTTTGCCTTGTAACATAAAAAATAAAAAAAAGTTTTAATATCGGTATAACTAACTTTATTGGAAAGATAATAAAATGCCATTTATGTTCGAATATTATTTCGGCCATGTGCCCGCCGCGACTGGCGCATAGATGGCCCAATGTGGACGTCAAATTTTCACACATTTCGCAGCAAACGGTATTTCACTAATAACTCACCGAAAGTTGTTTATTTTATTGAAAATAGTCAGGTATTTGACTGCCATCTCACTTGATGTTAAGTGCAGATGCAGTCTACGATGGCGCATACTTGTCTATTAAATACCTATTCACTCTCGTCTTACAGTGACCCAAACCCTACCGCACAGGGAAAACATGTGCAGGTTCCAGTCCCTTGCCGTTCGCAACAGAAAAGAGTTAGAAACACGCTGAGTGCGTATTGATGGAATGTCGACAATATAAGGATGGTACGCTGACCTACACCTGGAGCCCCGAAGATAGAATGGGACTGGTGGAACTAGCTCGTGTAATTCCGTCGCACATTCCCCAAAGTCCCCGCGCCATGAAGAGAGGTAGGGCATAACGGGAAATCTCTTTCGAATTGGAGCCGCCCGACTGGGGAAATACCTCCACCTTACAGAATATCGCAGCTAAACAATACTCTTTTAAATAGTATTGTGTTTCTGTCGGTGAGTAAGGTTTCCAGTGCTCCATGGGGTGGGGATTTGGGGAACCGTGGCTTTGGCAGTGGAGTGGCATTTGCCTTTTTGCTGCCAGAGCAACGTGTTTTTGAGGTGGGCAACGCATTGGTGATACTCTTGGTGTTGCTAATGTCTATAGGTAGAGATGACCACTTTCCATCAGGTGGCCCACTTGCCTATTTGCCTACCGTATAATATATAAAAAAAAAGATGTCTATCAATTTCTTGGCGCGTCTCTCAACCGAGTCCAGAGCAACCAGGTAGACCTTAGCAGATCCGTCCCATAGGTGACAACAGTATTCTATGCAAGGTCGAATTTGGGCTTTATACGAGTATAGTGGCAACCTCTGCTCAGATGGGAAATACCGCCTTCCCCTAGGGATGCCTAGATTTTTGGCACCAGTTTTAGCTATGGACTTGATATACCCAACAAAGTTCAGCTTGGAAGACACTTCCATGCCCAGCAGGCGGAGGCTATCAAGTATTAGTAGGGGCACACCCTGGAAAGTTGGAGTCCGACGGAATGTACCTACTTTGCTTGGCGGTGAACAAACATACCTGTGTTTTAGACGCGTTGAACTGCACAAGACTGGCAACTCCCCAATCAGAAACATTCTGAAGAGCTTGGTCCAGGCGATCAATGATAGACTCTCGAAAAGATTCGATATCCTCTCTCTTGGCCTTTGCACTGTCCGTCACTGTGGTGTCATCTGCATACCCAAAAGCACCGGACACGAGCAGATCATTTACGTGCAATAGGTACAGGGTGTTTTCTGTTCTGTACAGGGTTGTATTCTATCGTCCCTAGATAGTAGATAACTCCATTGATTGCACAATCTGGATGTCCAACGTGACATTATTCATTGATGTTAATTTTTTCCTCCATACAAAATTTTGTTTAGCGCTGAAGCCCACTTTTGGTTGAATGGTTTTGACTTTTGTTAGAATAAACACGCAGCGGCCACATGACCAAAATCTTACTCATTAGCTTTCCAATAAGTCTAGTTTCACTGGTATAAATATATTTTTCTTTTTTATATTTCAATTTGAAAACAAAAGGTTTAAAAAAGTATATTTTATTTACATCTTCTTAAAAAATGAACAAATACCCGGGTACCCGGGTATAAAAAAAAGTTGGGTATTCAAAAACCCTACACGCGCACTTCTGCTTTTAACATCCGCACAAACTGATGTTATACTGGTAAATTTACAGAGAGATGGATAGTTTGATTCCGTAGTATATGCTTATTCGTAAGTTTTGGGCTCACGGTATGAAGGGCTCCCCGCTACGCCAGCATTTAAACGGGTGGAAGGACTTTCTGTCCGACCAAATAACTTCGATTAAACCAATACGGAAATAGAATATTAATTGGATACCGAAATAACTAATTTTCTGTTTCGTTTAAACTTTCGGGACATCATGCTTATTTTTAGGTGGAAATGTAACGTAATTTGAATTTGGGTTAACCGCATTAATTTGGGTTGGTGTATCTGATATTAAATTAAGTTTCCTAAATATTAATACATACCCATATCCCATGGGGGTAGGCAGAGCGAGTACCACAAAGCCACGAACTTGTCATACCTCTTTTGTCTCTTCAACATTCCTACATCTTCACCTACGTTTTCACCAGTTTAGGACACTTCTGTCCTGCCCATTATTTGCTTGAAGCCTATGTTTTATTTAAACAGCCCACCTGATGGTTAATGGTAACTGTCGCCCATAACATCTACAATTCATACATTTAGGTCTGCAGGTAGCACAAATACAGAACCGCAGGTGCGTTGTCACTGTGAGGACTAAGATGAAATGCCTCACGCCTGTAATCTTTTGTATTTTTTTCTGTAATATAGTTGCAATGATGCGAACGAATATTATCCCGTTATTTCAAAACACAAAAACTCCCAAGAAACACCCAAGCAGAAGTGGCACGTGGGTCTCGCAAACAAATTATGGCGACTTAAGGTCAGTTTCTGTCCCACATTTATCTCTTGCGGGTGTTTCGGAAATATGCTCAAGGGTTGGTCCTCAGTCGCCGAGGAGCAACCCAGGAGGTACTCCGAGATTTATGTGTTGACCCCGTCGATAAAACAACGCCTTCTTGGCGGTAAGCCCTTTGTTACGCCCGGGCGTCGTCTTAAACATGCCGCCATTGCGGTTAAATTGCACTACACCGAGGACCCTTGCACGGGAAAATTAATATTCCGGGAAAATTAATCCCGGTACAGCCACTCTGGACATGCCCAGTGCGAGTAATTGTTGGGAACTACGAGTCGTACAACCCCTTTATAAATATAAATGTGTTTCATTGTATTCAACAAGAACTTTTTGTACGACATCGTGCTCAGAACTCGGCAAAAAAAGAAGTTATAATGCTCCGGAAGCTTGCGTAATTTCATAACTAATTTGGCTTAGGACAGGGATGGCGAACATTTTTTGGAAAACTTGTTATATTTATAAAAGCAAATAATGATGTGACCATGACGTGTCGTCAACGAACCTTGATTTAGTGATGAATGGACAAAGGGTTAGATTCACTCCTAACAAAATCAATCAGCTACGTTAATTAATATATTCTATCTTTAAAAATATTTCGATAAAGTATCCATAAATTTTTTAAATTATTGGCATGCCATAATCTGCCACGTATGCCATTGGCCTGACCAAGGACAAGCTAATTATATCTAAAATGGGTTGCGTCGCTCACATATGCAAATAAATGCGAAATTTCTTCACTGCAATCGTGCACTCAACGAAAACGTCGGACATATTTTTACGTCCCTAAGGAGAAAATACAGAAGAGATGTCGCTAGCAAAGCTATTTAAATAAAGGTTCCTACTTCATTCATTCCAGCTAGGGAATGAAGCCTGCTCGTATTTACACTGCAACTTACGTGTGTAGCAGTTACGTGGCATTTATTTTGTATCCCCCCGAGCCTTCTATGAACGTTCCGTGTACCTTGGCACTAAATGCGAGTTCGCGATTCGTTTTGATGGCAAAGGGACTTGTAAATGCAGATTACGCTTGTGACAATTATTTTTAATTACCTATCTTGTAGAATAGGTAGGTAGGTAGGAGGTACCCTTCGAGTATAGTTCGGATTTTTAAATTCGTACTTGAATCAGAATCGGTTGTAAAAGGTAAATGGGTATTAAGAGCGTCGGTGGTTTAGTGGTTGGCAGGTCGGAATAAAAAGTAGGAAGGTAGGTACCGAGTTCGATACCAAGTGCCGTCATGTATCAATAACTTACGGTGAGGGAAAACATCGCAAGGAAACCTGCACATTCAAGCGACTGAATATGTAACCATGATCCAATGTGATCAGAAAGGTCAGGCGGTAGAAGCGTCACTGTAATACCTGATCTATCAAATCCTAGATCATGATCAAAAAGGACCCCGGGCCCTCACGCGCTTGTTCATGTTGATATTGACGCCAAGATGTCAATGGGTCCCTAAATGATAGCTTGTACAAAAATGTGGTGGGTGGGGTGGGGCTCGCACCTTTTTCCCATAGGGGTAGACAGAGACCATTGTTCCACTTGCTACGGTCCTGATAAATCTCTCTCGCTTCTTTCACATTCATCAATTTTGTTGCATTTAGGATGGCCGCTTGCGAAATTCGCTCGAAATAAGTGCTAGAGGGTGCTAAATAACGTCACGATAGAAATATCTAAATAGAAGGGACAATTTTATATAATCACGTCATAACGTCGTAAGTGGGCGTCAGTGTCTTTCTATCTGTAGTTTCCCAGTAGGCAGCATGTTAGGATAATAATGAATGTGATATGAAAATGTATTAACATGCCGACGATACTAGTGACGTTATTAATTACCCATCTCTAGCATTTTATTCGAGTGGAGAGAGGCTTTCCTATTAGCAAAATAATTGGTTTATACATGCTCATCGGTTTATGGTACCTACTCCTGACCTGACCATTCATTAAAATATTTCCAATTTGATCACTCTTTTCACTCAACTCCCACTACCTACATGACGAATCAATTCAGCATTACTTTTTTAAAGCTAGTCACTAGATCTTCTTCATCACCACAAAATATATGCTCTTAAAATCAGTGTACCTAGTGTAGTAGGTATACATTAAGACATACGTTAGTGGAAGTTAGCTGGGCAACGGTATGCGGTAAAACAAAACTCATTCAAATATAGTCAGATGTAGATGCGCCGCAAATGGGGAACTTTCCGGCCGTGCACCGGATGTGGGCTAAAAGTTACTCTTAGCATGCACAGAATGCATGATTCAAAACATATTTAGCGATATAAAAATAATCTTTAGGCGGCGGTGACTACTTTCCATCAGGTGGTCCGCTTGTCTGTTGGCCTACTGTATAATATAAAAAATCTACTATTTACATTTTGTGACTATAAAACAGAAACTTTTTTAAAATGACATTACACAGCAATATTTAAAATGTGACTTCACAATTTTTTTTTATAAATTCGGGTATGGGCAACGCATTGGTGACCACTTTCCACGGTGGCTGCCTGTTTACAAAGAAACTTAGCGTCGGTTTTACTACCATGTCACAATCTATATTTTGTTTTCTTTTTAATGGTGTAACGTGTCCAAAAGTACAGTGTAACATTGTACATACTCTATAGGTCTAGGCTCCATCCATGCTATTCTTGATGTCCATCTTCGACCGCATAGTCACTTACCACCAGGTGAGATGGCGGTCAAATGCCTGGATAGTCAATAATTAAAAACAAGTAGTTAAAATCTTTATTTGTAGCACTCGGAAGTCTCTGGCTCCCCAGTGTGTATGTATTTGTATGTATGAATGTATAAAAACTAACAAACCCAAAGCAAAGGGCAATGAACGACGTTTTGCACAATAACGCACTCATATCAAACTCTTTGTTTTCACTTCATAACTATTGTGATTAATTAATATTACAAAGTGAGACGTTTGATAGTTCCTTAATTATTTGGAGCACCTCTCCAAGTCGATTAGTTGGCTCCGTTAAGCTGAATTTGCTGGCACTCTATAATGAAACACGGTCTAACTTTATAACTGAAAGTACCGGTTTTCAGCTTCAAATATAGCTTCAAATAAACGGCGAAGTTTAAACGGAGCTCAAGCAGTCGTTACATTTTTAATTCCCAACGTTTTGTATGCAACGGGAGTCTGTCTTTTGTCTTTTTATAAATCGAGTCAGTAAATCGACTTCACCAGCTTCTTTCTATGCATTATTTGAGCCCTCCCTAGGGCTGCCAGCTATTTAGAATTCGCATTAGAACGCAGCTAAGGTCAACGTTGGAGGCGCGAAATTTAGTTTCGGGAGCCCTAGGCGTGTCGTGAATAAATACCGGCTCCGCGGGAAAAATCATGGCTGTCTTAAAGAGATGTCAGATAAAAATGTGCTAGGTTTATTTTGCACGAGGGCCGCGTGCAAACGTCGTGTAAGTACTCCGCGTATAACGCCCGAGAGCATATGAGAGAGAGCGTACGTACGAGTTAGCAGATATGTATGTATGTATGTTAAACACTTTAGTAAAAACAGTATCAAAGATGCATAGATATTATTTTCCACTTTGAAACAGCGTCCGACAATTACAAATAGCTTTCCGACTACTGTACGATATGCAGGCGTAGGTACAGAACCAAATCGCATGCGAAAATATCTCCATTCAAAAGTGAATGCAGCGGACGGCAAATTGCCACCGTCATGGGATGATATTTACGTCTCTTAGCCGGAAAGTGCAGCACAGTAGCTCGTTTACAACTCGGCACCGGCGAATGCAGAGCGTAACGAGCAGATTGACTCTCGCCCGCTTAATCTCAGGGGAAAATACTCCAGTCTGTCGCCCTCCGCCCGCCCGCTTGAAACGTGGACGGGGTTTTTACGGATCTGCTACGAGTAGAGGAAATAGCACGTTTAACATCACATTAAAGGGACTGAATCACTGAGAACGCCGACGGCGACAGACTCCGCGGCGACGCATTCATTTAAATTTAAATTATACATCTAAAAATCAAGCTTTTTCCACTCGGTACTTACCTACCACAGCTTGTGGAAGATTTATTTTAAAGTAGTTGCAATAATAAAAAACGCTTTGCCTTAGTTTTAAATATTATTTTGCCCGCTTACAAAGGGCCGAGTTTAATCAGATTTTGCACAAAGAAACCGTCTTAGGTAGTTTAACAAAGCCTAGGACCGTGCTTTGAGTCTTAATGACCGTTCCGTTGTAATAAGGCGGTCTCTTTTTGAATTTACTTACTCACTTCTTATTTAGTTTCTTCTTTTTGTTTACAGATGGTTTTTGAGGTGAAATACAATTGGGTATTTGCTAGAGTATTAAAAGAATTTCTTTATCGTTGGACGCGACAATGAATTTGTCGTAAATGAAATATATGTACTTCAGCATTAATTGTTATTTGTTATTTGTATTCTTTAAATGCGATTAATTTCGTATTCTATAAAAAGCAAACCTTGACAGTTCCACTTTACAAGCTGGGAACTTGGAACTCATCTGAAAAGAAGATTTTATTTTCCCGTTAAGGAAGATTAAAAGTACAAAGTTTCGATTTCGGAGCCCTACAAAATGGTATTAAGTAGGACGATATAGTCTTTCAGCGCGAGACTTACCAAAATGCCCTTAAAAAAACTTGACTTTATATACTTGGCACTTCAGTAATTTCCGATGTACCTAATAACTGTAGTTAGGTTCACAAAAGTTTATACCTATCAGTACATCATCACAGCCCATAACAGTCCACTGCAGGACTTCGGGCCTCTCCCACGAAAGGGGAGGTCATTGCCATAATCTCCCCGCTCGGCAGGCGGGTTGGAGATCGCAGTGCAGTTGATGTAAATCTACCCAGAAAGATGCTGCTGCCCACCTTTCGGATTTGTCCCTTAGTCGCCTCTTACGACACCCACGGGAAGAGATAGGGTGGTGCTATTCTTTGAGGTGGCGGCACCACACACCACTATCAGTACTATAACCATATATTAGAGAAGATTCAAATCAAAGACTACAAATTCAACCGAAGAACGTGGTTATATATACTATATAGTGATCGGAATGCAAGCGAACTAAGGACATAAAGTTTAACCGCCGTGGAATCCGTATGATGTTGACGTAGCTGCTGCAAACACTGTCTAGAGGAGCAAGATCTATCGCCCGGTGATCTTTGAGGTAACTGAAGTATGCGAATTATGCCAAGCCAATAATTTATATGCTTACCTGCCAATGTAGTAAATATTAAACATAAGATGTGGCGATCACTGGCGGGTTTTTAAAAAGGTAGGTAGGTATACAACAGGTACCTTAAAGGGGCCGGCATCGGGGCCCTTCAGTTACTGATGTGCTGGTAGCCGCTTTCCGTTACCTCTATAAAATACAACCTTGAGTTTGGGAACTTTTCGGTTCATATTTCGGCTACATACTAGTAATATGGAGTTCTTTAAGAAAAGGTTGAAAATGTTCCTACCAACGTTTAAAGGATGCGGTAACTGTTTACCTTCAGGCCACCATATACACCAGATTTCGTGAAAATGGTTGCCAGGAAGAGATCGTTCCGCAAAGCCGCTCTACCTCTACATGTACCTTGTACTTAAATTGTATTTTTAAAATCTTATACAATGTATGAGTGATTTTAATTTCAATTTCGATTATATCTGATGACTATCGACAACCATTAATCGAGTAACGAGCACAGAATTAAAATGTTATGCATGATAGCGTTCACAGCGTCGTTTCACCTAAAAATTACCAAGGATTTATAAAAATATTTTTAATATACTTCACTCAATTCTGGATCACATCATAAACTTTGGCTGGCAGTTTAGAACACTGCATATTTTGTAGATAAATTTCGCCTGACGTGTCCGTTATATATACCTAAGTTAGGTTAAAATATCCATGCGAATATGATTTGTCAAAGGAAATGTGCAAGAATATTGTGAATAGATTTTTATAAAACAATTTAAGGCACGAAGGGAATAGCAAGTGGTGTAGTCGGGAAATTAGCTAGATAATCTCTTCAGAATATCATTTCCTGTTTGTCGTGCGCCCCTCGCTGCCTCAGCGCGACAAACACGATTTCCTGTGGCTTCTTCAAGTAACACAAAAATATAATGCTTTCAGTTACTTGACAAACTTTGTGTTATATGATGTCGCAAATAGAGATTCCATAATGTGAGCAAAATATATAAATCATTAGATTAAATTCATGAAACAGACATAACGAGAGGGTATTTACATAAAAAAATAATTATAGTTCACTTTTAATTAAGGCTGTGTTAAGTTTGCGAAATAGTTTCATTACTATAAAACATAAATAAGAGCCGTAACCACAGCAGAATTAAAGCAACTGTATTTCCCGAAGTTGTCCCATTTTCGTTCGACTCAGCGGAGCATTAAGAGCTATTTAAAATCGTTGCATAATTCAGCGGGCTTTTAAAACGCACGTAGGTATTTAATAAATACGGAAATTGGAAAGTGCTTTAATCACATGAAATGCTTTTTCACACACGCACCCGTGACTTCGAGTTTGTGCAACTTTGCCTTATACAAAGGAATGTAAAGAGGGGATTAAAATACTGTTCGCTACTTTTGTTAGCTCCAGGAGCTTTCCGTGAATGGGGGCCCCACAACGGCCGTCAAACTCAATGCGTTGCCGGAGTTTAGAACAACTTTTTGTTTAGCCTTTCAAAGGATTTCTAGTGAATATTGCTCAAAGGGCATTCTTGATATTTATAAGGCTGTTTATGAAATTAATCTGTATTAAATATTTTTCAACTCGTGTTTTCTTTCTTTCGGAGCGTTGGTGGCCGAGTGGTTAAGGTATTCGACTCGTAAGCGAGAGGTACCGAGTTCAAATCCTACTGCGGCCATGTACCAATGACTATTTTTTGAGTTATTTATATTAGTTGTAGGCTAATATTAATTGACTGCTAACCGATGCTCTTACGAAAGGAAAAACATCGTGATGAAACTTGCACATTCAGGCGGCTAAATGTGTAATCACGATCCAATCTGGTCAGGTTCCCCTGATAGCATAGTCAGTGAGGTCAGATGGAAGACGCTCCAGTGTAATTATCTGATCAGCCAAATCCAGGATCTTGGTCAAGACCGACTCTGGGCCCTCGAGCGCGAGAACACAACCGGGACATTATCGCCAAAATTATTATTATTTATTTACCTTCAATAGGTTAGTTTCGGCTTCGTATAATGCGAGTGCCATAGAGACGACGCTCTACGAAGTTGGGTGATGGCTCTGGTATTGCAATCGTCCATAGGCTGCGGTGACTGCTTACCGTCTGGGAGGCCGCAAGCTTGTTTGCCACCTTAGTGGTATAAAAAAAAAGTTGAACTAACCGATGTGCATTATTTACCGCCAACATATATTTGCAGTAGAGATTATTTTAAACATGCAATTATTTTTCACTAGCTGGCCCGCCGACTTCGTTCGCGTATTGTCGTACCCTATAAACCTTTAACATGAATCACCGAAGATGAAAACCACATTAAAATCCGTTGTGTATTTTAAAATATCTAAGCGTACATAGATATAATATGCAAATGATGAGCTATACTGTCGAATTCAGAGCAAATTAATATCCTGCCTATAGCAAACACAGGTTCATTAGTGCAATTCGCACGGTGCCTGGCTGAATATAGGTACCGAGAACTGCCTATTCCGTGGCATGTTTCCTATGTGCTTTTGAGACCGTTTTTCAAGTTCCTTGTGAAAAGTTTACTTAGAAGTGTGTGTGTTTTGTATTCAGGTTTCTATATTCTGACTTTAATGGATTCGCTAGGTAGATAGATAGTTTAGCACCTGATGGTTGACATAGACATACTTTTTATTCCCCACCCCTCGCAAGATCACAAGATATAGCCTATACTAGTAGGTCTATAAGTGTGTACATTTCATACAGTTCATGTAATATGTTCCAAATCAAAATACTCACTTTTAGGGTTTTAAATAGCATAACGTTTAAATATTGATTATATTGGTATAGGTACTCGGTACAAACAAATTCTACGTGGCAAAATACCCCTAAATCTTAAGATCAAAGTCTTCGAGCCATGTGTCGTGCCCGTGCTCACTTATGGGACGGAAACCATGACTCTTACGCAGAAGTCTTCTTTTCTTTTATCTACAGTTCAGAGTCGCGCAAGGAGCATGGAGCATGTATGGGGCATGGAGAGATTAATGCCCGGAATTACCTTACGCCACCGAAAACACAACCAGTATATTTTTATAAACCAATTGTTCCTTGGAAATAACTGGTTATCTGAACAATAATTACGTGTATATTTCGCACATGAAATCTGTTCCACAATCGCAGGTGCGGTCGAGAATAGGGCCGCCACAGCGCCGGTGCAAACTAGCGTCTTACTTGGCAGCCTGCAGACAGCGAACGCCGGGGGCAATCCATCTAATTAGATAACGAATTAACGTCTTGTCAGCGAGTACAGGTTTGTTTGCCCGCTGGCTCCAGTCGCCTCACTCCTTTGCTTTCCCTGTGTTTGGAGAGCATTTGCAAGCCTCTCCCGACAGGTGATAGTTACACGTAGAGAGTGGGATTCTAGAACTTACGGCACCTGAATTTAACGTAAGGATCTTTATTTTAACCTTTTAACGACATGAGTGGTTTAGTTGGTTAACGTGCCAGCTCTGCCACGCAGAAAAGTCCCGTTTTCGAAACCCGACTAGCAACAATGGATGAATTTTAATTTCTGTAAAAATAAAAATGTAGAAATAAATATTGTCTATGTCTAACATACCCATACCACTCTAACCTATTGCGCCAAATTTATTCTATCACTGCTTAGTGCTACTTTCAAACTTCTCCTGTTTTTATTCATGTCCTAATTTTACTTTCGCGTCACCCTACTACTCTATCATTCTGATTTCTGCCTCATATGTTTGTCTGTCATTCAATGCTTTGTTAACCGACATTAATATCCATATAGTGGGCACGACACGTTTATACTCATAACTGTTAGGGCATAAATCAAAGCGTAGAGATGGATTATCTATACCTACGACACGTTTCCCCATGATAAAATATTATACGGATGAGCTGATATAAGTAGGCCGTACTTATTCCACATCATATGTTTAGCTTGTTACTTAATAATTTAATATGCCAAGAGGCTTATTCGTGGCCATGAACTGATAGAGGATAAGCTGCAAAGTCTTGAGCATCGGCAAGGGGTCTGTTGATATTTTACGTTTCATGATAAAATATATCGTGTAAATTAAGTCAATGTGTAAATGAATTGAACTGCGTAACTCACCGGTTGTTCCAAGTTCAGCCATAGTTGTAATGTCTTGGGCTCAGTTTATTTTTCTATGTACATTTTAAAGTTATTACATTATATAAAGTTTAAAGTATATTACGTTATGTAAATCTGGATAAGGGGTCCGACTAGTACCCCGAGGTACCAGGTTCGAACCCGAGTGCCGCTATGTACCAGTGACCCTGGTTTAGTACACAACCGATGCTCTTACTTTGAGGGACATCGTGAAGAAACTTGCACATTCAGATGAATGAATGTGTAACCATGATCCAATCTGGTCAAGTTTCCCTTTAACAGGGTCATGGCGGTCAGATGACAGTCGCTCCACTGTAATTACCTGATCTGCCAAATCCTGGATCATGGTCAAGGCAGACTACGGGCTCTCGTACGCGAGAGCACAACCGGAACATTAACGTCATGATGACCACGTTATCGAAATCGCTCTGTGGATGAAGACTAAAGTACCTACAGGTTTCATACCTTTTGTCGTTTCATGCACAAAATACTATATTATATGTGACAACGCATTCGCCGTTCTGCATTTTTATAGTCGTAGATTTTGTGAAGGGGCAGGAGGGAAGAATGGCTATGCTCCACCGAGAAATGTATAAACTCTTAAGTTTATGATGATGATCATGATATGTTATGGGTGACAGTTACCGCTTTCCATCATTATGGGCTGTTTACTCGTTTGTTACAATCAGAACAAAGAGGTACACAAACGAAACAAAAGTCGAACTTACACTTTAACATATTAATATTTTAAACGGGACTCACACGCGAAAAAAGAACGTCGGGACAACAAATCGAAAAGGTACGTCGTGTAAATACCCTAAATGGTTTTGTGTGATTCGTTTTCATACGGTTCTCGGAAGAATATATAACGTACTGTTTATGTTCAGATGTCACGCGAACGAAGCCGCGTGCAATAACTGGTATAAAGAACGTGAGTTTAGTTCAAAACAAAAGCTTCCCTTTAATTTCCTTAAGTCTAGGAGTCTACGTAGCTATTGTACACCCACACATGTGGGGGTAAAACGTAACAGTAGCAAGGAGAACGCCCTCCCAGTCCCTCAGTCTGTTTATTGCATGCGTCCCAAATCACTTGAGAGACGGTATCCGATTTCCCCGTTTATATGTTTTGTCTCTCAAGATTTACTTGACGTTTCCACAAAGCTTTATCTACTGTGTTGCGCGAGACTATTACATTCTAAAATGGTGCTCGAATAATAAATTGGCAAGTATGTATATCAAAGGCAAGTTAAGGCATACATCTGTTAACTGGTACGTTGTTAGTTAGACTACACAATAGTTAGTTTCTAATAATCGGGTTAGTAATGAAATGGAAAAGAGTTCAGAGCGCGACATTTTTCTGAGACTCTTTTAGTTGTTTTATTGAGAAAATTTGAAGTTAGCGCCCAGACCATTAGGTCTCTATTTACCTTTAATCCGATTAGGTATATCATCATCATCATCCTTGCGGTCAATCTCCAACTTTCTGCCAGGTTCCACTTTCCTAACCTCCCTTCTCAACTTCGCATCCTCTTATTGCAAGCCGTTAATAGCTCTCACATACGTCTCCGTGATGTTAATCGATCACTTCGTGGCAATTTTACCGGACCTTTTTCTTAATATCGGCAGGTTTATCCCTGGGGCTTCCGCAACACGTGACCAAACCAGCGCAGACTCTTCAATCTTATCCGCGACAACTCTCATACCAATGCTGCCGCGGATGTACTCGTTACAGACTCGGTCCTAGTGTTACGCCGCAATATTAGGTAATGGGTAAATACTAGCTTCTCCTTTAATTATTTTCATAAAACATGTGATACATAATTTATTGTTAATTTTATGGCTGTTGTTTCATTTATCCACATAACATTTCTGTGACGTCATTCATTGCTGTATTACGGCCGCTATATTATTACGACGTCGCTAGGAAACCGTGTCTTAAATCTCAAACTGTTTCAGAAAGGAAGTAAGAAATGTAGCATCTGGGCTTTGTGCACTTTGTATGTACCAGTGCTATAATGAGATAGAGAATATCTAGTTTGAGGTCATATGACTGAAAGCTCTGCTAAATTATAATAATAAGCCGAATATATCACACAACAACAACACACAGTAAAAATGCTATTGAACTCAACTTAACCCACCAATAAGAACATTGCAATAGCAATGCAGCGGCCGTGTCGCAGGTCGTAAATACGAGGAAATCAAGCCGACGCTCATTCAATTCTCCCATTTCATTTGCGATATAAATCATCGTCAGCCGCACCTGACGGCGGCGACAGGATGAAAAATATCAAAACGTTCTGAACGACTATCAACAAGTCCTAATAACAGGGGACTTTTCTTTGTAACACCCTGGTTCTCGTTTTATATTGGTTTCACGGCGAATTCGTTTGCGATCTGATTCTTAGGTGTTATTGTACTACTACTACCTACTTATTGTTTCTTCTTGTCTTGTTTCTGATTCTTATGTTACCTGTTGCAGGTGTAATTCAGAGAGGTCTTTTGACAGGTAGAAATTTAGCGATTTACATTGGGTCCTTACCTATGACTCATAAGCTATGATGACTAATGGATAAGGGATTCCTCGTAAGCGAGACCGCGTTCGCACCCCAGTACCGCCATGTACTAATTACTCGTTTCTGAGTTATGTACGAGTTAAACACTAATGCGCTTTCGGCGAGAAATTGAACCTGCACATTCTTAACCCTGATCCAATCTGGTCAGGATCTCCTGTTAACAGGGGCACTGAGGTCAGATGGCTGTCGCTCCACTGGAAATACCTGATCTAACCAATCCTGGATCATGGTAATGGTGAACGGCGAGCCCTCGTGCGTGAGAGGTCAACCGACACATTAACGCCAAGATAATTTAGATTTCGTAATAATATGAATTTAAATAAATTATTTCATTCTTTATTAGTTCATTAATGAAATGTTGCAGATCAGTGGCGTTCATGCTGTGCGCATGACAGCATGGGCGACGCCTTATACCGGTCGTGTAAACCCTCGTGCATAAGTGGAGAGCAGTATCAAACATATCATTGTGTCTAAAATGGAGATCTCTCTGGAGCAGGTTTCCGAATGGGGCAGACGAAACACGTCGTCCAGTACAATTCAACGAAGACACAAATTTGAGCGTTCACGGCAAAAAATACCATTTGATATAGTGCCACAGTTTCAGAATGTTCGCCATACCATACCGACCATCAGGATCCTTGGCGTCGACATATTGAATGAATCCCAATTTAGGGATCACTTGGAGAGCAAAGCATGTTTGCAAGGAGAAAAGCAAGGAGAAAATAAAGCTAACAAGTGCTTTACACCGTGGCATCGACTTTTGCTCTACAAAGCACAGGTTTGTCCCCATATGCAGTACAGCTTCTAGCTATGTCTGGTCGACCCCAGTACCAACTCCTTCCACTTGATTCAATCCAACGTCGGGCTATTCGTGTTGTCGATGATACTCACAGATGGTTTAGATCCTTTAAGCCTCCGGAAAGATGTTGGCTTTCTGTGTGTACAACGAGGAATTTCCGAAGAACTGTTTAAGTTAGTGCGACTGTCACTTTTCCGCTAGCGCACCCTCCGATATCATCATCCATAAGTCTTTGCTTTACACTATAACATGGGGTTCTTCAAAAGGCATGTCTACAGGCACCTCAAAGCCCGGCATTGCATCCGCTTTCCTCAGGTTGCAGATGTCCTGGTCGATGGTGACCGCTTGCCATCAGATTATAAAAAACCTAGATCAGATAAAACCCTTTTGCGAGACTGTGTGATTCGAAAAGAAAACATTTCAAATGTTAGACTAATATTTGTAGAATTGTTTCTGCATTGTAGAGCTCGTCTAATCTAAACTGACGCGCCCCACTATCGCATTAACGCACACAAGCAAGTTTAAAATATGGACGCAATACATATACAAATGCCGTTGTAATTGGTCATTCAGTTGCCGGTGAGATTCAAACGTCGGAGCACGCGTCGTTCATTGGCTCCCACACAGATGAAGTGTCGTTATCAATATTTGCACTTACACATCGAAATCATCTAACTAAGTAGTGGGGCACGTCATTTTAGACTAGACGAGCTCTACCTACCTACGTGTTGTACATGCGTAAAGTGAAAAATAAAGAAACTAAAAAATGTAGTACGTAGTTGAACAAATGTTAAAGGGGCTTTGGCGTAGGGAATAATATTTCACAAGCTGCCACCATCGCCATATGCACCTACACATAAGACATAAGTAAAAATGTTGGTCTCGTAGGAATGCCCAAAAGAAAATTGATGTTTTCGTCGCCTTTTTTTCGGAAGGCTGTATGTATATAAAAATAGTAGGTTTTTTACCCGCGATTCCGTCTCCGTAACATTCGATTTCGGATCGGATTGGACCAGGAGCGTCAGTGTCTGAGTGGTAAAGGTATCCGACTAGTAAGCGAGAGGTGCCGGGTTCGAATCGCCCTGCGGCCATGGACCAATGACTCTTTTTTGAGTTAATTTAATGCTAACCGACGCTCTTATAATTAGTACATAAAAAGATCTCAAAGTGTATAAATTTAATAATATGTGCCTTAGATATAATATAAATATACATATATATATACTTGAATAATAAGTGCAATGTCAAATACCTACTTAAGTACAAATTATGTTTTTATAGCTCATCTCTATATTGCTGTGCCCTTACGGGGTATCTTGTACTACTACCATCAATGTACTTGATTATGCAATAAAACTGAATTACTAGAATTACTAGGATTACTTACGGTTAGGGAAAAATTCGTGATAAAACCATGTAGTGTGTAACCATGATCCAATCTAATCAGGCTCCCCTGGTAGCAGGGTCACGGAGGTCAGATGGCAGTCGCTCTACTGCCAAATCCGTCAAGGCGGACCCCGAGCCCTCGTGCGCGAGAGCTAAACCGGGACATAAGCGTCGAGACTCGATTTCGGTTTCATTTAACTTTGATTATTCTTCCCCTGTTCTCTGGAAATGAGTACATAACGTAGTTAACGAACAAACTTAGCACTATCATCACCCACGAGTTGTACAAGTAAAAGCATTAAAAAGGGGAAATGTGAAATCTGAAGGCTTCCCTTTGTGCGGGTGAAGATGAAAGGCTCTCTTTAACTCGTCATGAACGAGTTTGAACTAGCTAATTACGTCGGAGAAAAATCCGTCGCTGCCACAGAGCGGCTTAAAACTTGGAGATGTTTTTGTTGCCAAGAAACCGCAAAGTGCTTTGTCATTTCGTCTTCAGATACCCGTATGCCTCGCCTGTACCCGCTCGTGTACCTACCTACATCATTCGTCAGTTTGCGATGTAATGTGAATGCGCTAGGTAAACTTACATTATTCTTGCTTTTTTTATAAGATATCCTTATCAACTTACCGTCTTAGTAATAAACGTTATTTTACTTTTACTTAGCTAAAATATGTGTTATGTCTGTCACTGAAATGATTTAGATAAAATAATTAACAACTAACTCACCCACAAGGCTGCAGACGGACAATCGCGTTGGCGTTATTCCTTTTCGTATACATGGTTAGAAAACACAGCATTTGTTTTTCTTGGTACTATACCTATTGTGTAGGTAGGTAAATAGATCACAGTGTCCTGTATTTCAATTTAATATAAGTAGGTAGGTACTGACTTATATTAAATGAGTGTTTGGTGCGATAGTTCAATGATAACTTTTGTGCGTGTGTGTAATACAAATAACTAAAATTACAATTATGGAAATGAACAACCCCATTTAATAAATTACAAACAACTTTTATTTAAGAATAAGATTATATCTGCTACCTTGAATTTTTTCTGTACTACAATAAAGTGGACCCACGTTATAACGCCGTTGTAGGGCGGGTATCTACAACTGCGTTATATGCTGCGCTATAAGCGTTATAACTTATAACTAGCGGCATGGTGGCAACACAATACATCAGATTTAAATATAATACGACTTTTATGTATTTCCGTATCATAATATTACCTACACGCGTTATAACCGATTTCGCGTTATAACGTGCAGCGTTATGTTTTAATTACCAACATTACACAGTACGCCAACGCGTTGTCTACCTCTGAGACTCCCGGACACGTTGCTCTGGCAGCAAAAAGGAAAATGCCTAACCACTGCCAAAGCTACGGTTCACCAAAACCCCACTCCATGGACCCCAAACAATAATTTAAATAAAGAAAACGACACCACGTTATCATTTAATAATGAAAACGACAATTTAATAAAAGAGCAGTAAACTTAAAGATATTTATAGAATTTCTCATGACATACCGAGAGCAGTCCTTATTAGTTAATTCACAACGATACGTGACCAAGTTACATAGACCTCTAACTTTTACTGTAGACTTGAACAGGTGAGACCAAAAGTTTTTGGTCATCAACAATTACGGAAGATGGATTGTACTCGACTTTTTATGAGAGGGCAGAAATATATCCTGTTGTCGTATATCGGAAATTCTTCTGACGCCGATGACGCAATAGGACAATGTCCTTTATTTAATACTTTTCTCATATGCCATAAACACGAATATAAAACTAGATAAGTCGTAAATGTTTGCGACAATCGTAAATATACATCAGCTGCGCGCGCTTGATTGGTCGAGATTATGCCGGTTATAGGACCTAGTTTTTCTTAGTATCTGCGCAACTTAAAATCTTTCTAATATGGCAGTTTATAGATATGTTTTTTCCATATTATCTACGTGAGGTTTAGGCATTTTAAATGAAGAATTATTCACGGTTTATAGAACTTCTATACTAATATTATAAAGAGGAAATGTTTGATTTTTTGTTTGTTTGTTTGTATTGAATAGGCTTTGAAACTACTGGACCGATTCTTTCACCGTTGGGAAGCTACACTATCCCCGGGTGACATAAGCTAAATTATATTTCCTAAAAAAATACGGATCATTAATAAAACTCCAATAATGTAACCCAAGGTGTAAAAAAATACCCAAAAAATTCCTTACATCGCGTGTGCTGCGAAAACTATTGATGATAGAACAAAATAATGTACTACGACTTTGCAGAACACATCATTATCTACAAAAAGTGTCGCGACAGTATATGTCTAACTATTATAGTTATGTCACAATAAGTGTTCTTTTACTTTCAAAATTTAATTGAAATGCCGTCGCTAAAAAACGCTCTTTATTTGTACCTTGGTATTAATCCTTATCAAAATAAATTACTTCCTATTCACGACTGCTTCAATACCTTTATATAACTTTTTGAATTATTCAATTCAGACATTCCATTCGAAAGATATCACGAGTTTAAAAATGTGAATATTAGAAAAAAGTCGCGTGTTCGCCGCTCTGTCCGCTCGGCTATCTAGGCAGCACGGGGTACGGGAGGGGAGTCAATGTCAAGAAATAAAGTGCCGCGCGGCTCACTCGCGCGGTCGGCTCCTTACGCAGCGGTCGTGTGTAACCCGTGCGAAGCCGGGGCGGGCCGCTATGTAATAATAAACAGCGAAGGTAATATTTCATTTAGTAAGTTATCGGACTCCTAATATGAAAAAAAAGTCCCAAACTACTAAACTGACATAAATTAAATAATGCAAAAAAAACAATACGCCATCCAATATTAATGAAACCATCTCGATTAATGTACGGTTAGCAGATAAGGAAACCGCATCAAAATCGGTCCATCCGTGCGGGGCTACGATGCCACAACACTGAATATTAATAGTGCCATATATAGGTAGAATACACAGTTACCTACACACATGAAACTAAACTCGCTTTTAAAAATTAAAAAAGGATTAAAAACAGCCATTTATGTATAACTAACTGAAATAATCTAGGTAAAAGCAATCTCATAAATATAACCCCTTTAAAACTAGACTATAAAATGTCGGTAGGTCCAACAATTAAGTAAAACTTCGGCCAATTAATTACAAAACAGATGTACTTAACCTGCAAAGTTGGCGGGATATTCTTATATCTTAATCCTGGGCAAGTTTGTTTAGTAGATCGCGTAAAATAACAATTCCTGAGGTCATTAGCCGAGAGTGGCCGCCGCCGTTATATTTTACAAGCGAGCAGCGAGTGTTAGGCACCCTTTAAATGCGTCTACCGTATCCTTAATGGCAGCCATAATAAACTTTAATATCATACTCATTATCATAGCGAAAGAGTGAGCCAAGAAAGTTTTAAAACGACAATATATACTGTAATAATTCAGGTTGGGGAACCAACAACGGATGCAGATACACTGTCTGTAGTGGATTGATGTTATTGGAATAAGTTGCTCCACCTAGGACTTCTTTTCAAAAGATGGATAGCATTTTATAGATAACGCCCCGCCCCGACTTCGAATGGGTGTTCTATGGGTTTCTCTATTATAATATGCATGTATTATACGTGTAAACCTTCCGGCAGAAATTATCTAAATGATAGTAAAAACGGAGTTAGCGGATTTACTGACAGACAGACAGGTAAGGATGATCAAAAATAGATAGTTACCTAAAGTTGTCTAACTTAGCATTAAATACGACATTTGGGAATCATTCTCGACTCGAAACTAACCTTTAACGCCCACTACGATTCTATTTTTGCAAAAGCAATCAGAATTTTTTGTTTCAAAACAGTAAAGCCCCTACTCACCGGCAGCTGAGTCAAATCAAAATCTTGTATTACGCCTACGTCTGAAGCGTTCTTGAGTATGCTGCACCTATCTGGTCCCCAGTGTACGACGTAGGCCGTAATAGATTGGAGTCTGTGCAAAAATGTTTTATATACAGACTAAATTACTTGTTTTGCATGGCTTCCGGAGATTACTCGGTTAGTCTGAAGGCTTACATGAGGAGGATAGACGTTTTCTGGCAGACGTGAGGCTTCTACACTATCGTATCGTATCATATCTTTCACTCCGGGGTGAACATGCCGCAGCTGATGTCCCGGGTGTTGCTGAGCGCGGGTGACCGTAGCCACTGGCCGCGTCTACTCGACCATCGTCGCGCGCGTTGTAATTATGCGTTAGGATCAACGCTCAATAGAAAAGCACTTATCCAAAAGTGTCGATATATTACACCTTGACCGCACACCCTTCTTAAGCGCAGTCCTAAAGTTTGACGAGAAGTCACTACTATAAGTGATCACTTGGGTAGGTATAGGCATACACATGAACATACTCACGCACGCACACGATATTACTATGTTTATCATTATATTATTATTTTATCTGTGTCACTACAGAACAATTCATGTTTTGGTATAGCTAGGCACTTAGCTATATGGTATTCTTAGCTTCACTAATCCCATTTGTAAATTGCAGTTTTGTAATTGTCAGTACTACTTATATCTGTATTTGACTGTAACCAAATGTGATTGCTGTAAAACTGTGAAATAAATAAATAAGAATTATATAATGTCTTCCAAAGTAACAAAGGGCGCCGCGAGGAGTCACTATACAATTGTGTCTGCAGCGCACCTCCCAGCAAATAGTCCTGGCGGCGCGCATTAAATTATACCTACTATGATATCATCAAATCAACCGAAAGCCGCCTACTGCTGGGCATTGGCCTCCCCCAGAGATCTCCACAAAGGCCGGTCCTGTGCCTTCCGCATCCAGCTGGTACCTGCGATCTTTAGCAGGTTGTCGGTCCACCTTGTGAGAGGCCTACCCACTCTGCGTCTTCCGATACGTGGTCGCCACATACACGATTTGTCCCAAATGTTTATGCAGTCTTGGTTTCTATACTAATGAATGACAGAAAGATTATTTTAAATAAACGCGCAGCGCCCGCTTAGTCACCGCAAAGCAACCGTCTCGCACTCGCAACCTCGTCGTCCCGCACCCGCATAGTCATCGCGCCTAGGGCCTAAAAAAAAGAGGGGACCTCTCGCGGGAAGTCCAAGAAGAGATGTATAGACTTCATTGAGTCTATTGCTATACCTAGGTACGGCTTATTACGACCCGAAGATGCCGAAGACCAGGCTATGTGAAGGAGAATGATCAGGAAAGCGAACCTTAGCAGACGCCGGGATCCAAGCGATCAGCTCGGAAGATGATGATATTTTAGGTAAAGCTTTTTGTAATTTAATGACACATGGGTTACCGTTGTACCAGTCGTCTATTGTACACATTATACGGTATACCAAATCTACACGACACACGTAAAGTTAATCCACCTGATGGTAAGCGGTAGGTACTAATTTCGTTTAAATTCGAATTTCAGGTGAGCTGTCATTGTGCAGAAGCTCTGAATGCTTAATTTAATAGTTTGATCAGCTTAAAGGAGTACTTAGGTAGGTCTGTATAGTTCAATACAAATTGAAAAAACGGACAGGTTCAGATGATAGACGGTAGCCTTACCATAGACAAGATGGCTAAAAATAGCTACACCAATTAATATCGAATATTTTACGCAGCTACGGACACAATTCCGGGTAAAATAGAAAATCCTATCCAATTACAATATTTTTATGGGCTTAATTTTTCACCGAGTCGGAGCTCAAAGGCGCACAGTCACAGAGCCAACACGAGCACCGTGACTTATCGTAGCTCAGGAACTCGTTGGGATGGATGTAAAAAAAATATCAACACTTCCTTATAATCCGCAATTTTGCATTCTCTCGCGAAACAAGGGGGCTGGAGCGCGGGCACTCATCCCCTAGAGGGAGCTCTTGTAGTTTATTGACATTTACTTTCCTAGGGTAAACAGCGCTGTCTGTCTTCGGGTGACTCCTCCACGCATAATGCCCTCCCGCGCTACTCTCCACCTATTTACGACACCATTTCATTGTTTTCGATATTTCACACGTAATGACAGACAAATTGGGGTCCCGATAATTTTTTTCACAAATTTAATGGGGCGATTTATTTACGAGAATTTCGATTAGAGACAAACGTATTAGGTAAGCATTTTTATTAGCTAAATGATAAATTTTTTAATAGGTATTTGTGTTTATAGTTAATTATTAAACTAAAATGTTGTAACGTAACTAAACTGCAGGGCAGTGTCAGGTTCAGTTGTATAAAGAAAAGCTCAATTAGAGGTCTGTACCAGGCTCAAGGGAATCTAATTAGAGGTCGATAGCAGACTCAGTGGATAAAGAAAACTAAAGAATCAGGGTAGTGGGTTATGATTATTCAGTCCAGTTAGCTAGCTAATCCAAATTAATTTATAAAAAATACTTTAGTAAAGCACTATAGGTCCAACAGAGTCTTACTTACTTAACTTCTGTCCAGCAGGATCATATAATTCACTTTGATAAAATTCCATTAAAATTGATGCAGTCTTTGTGCATTTTTAGTCCGAGATCGATTTAATTAATTTTGCATGGCGATAACAGTAACTTCTAGTGGCGATTTAGGTCCACCCTTTTGTTCGAAGGCTGATTTAGTAAAAATAAAAATCGTGAAAGAACCTCCACTTTTTTCACCTCCAAACTTCAGACTCCCAGACATCCGTCCGCATTTTTATTTCTCACAAGCCGTCAATCAATTTCAAAATCATAGCCAGTCTTTTTCGTGGGCAGCAAATAGAAATACAATCTTCGCCATCATGGCATCGATCTGTGGTACGTCACTGCTTGACAACTTCACAACAATTTGTCAACAATATTTATACCAGATATTAATGTTTAATAACATTATAATAGAAAATACGTATTCAAAGCCAAAAGGAAATGAATGAACAGAACAAACAAGTTCGTCTAGAAATACATAATTCGTATTCCATTTAAAATAATGGTCACATCCAAATAAACATAGTATCCTCTCATAATTTTCAGAACATAATATAATGAATTGGAGAGCCATTAAAGCCTGAAGGGCCAAATATAAAGATACCCATAAAAACCATTATTTATGTATGAAAAATTAAATTATCAACGTGCTAAACCAACGTTTGAACAGAAGTCCTAATAGTCGTAAGTAATAACACAAGTCAGGGTTAAACCCTACATACTACATAATTCTATCTGAATCAAAACATTAGTAAAACGTAGTTACAACGTAGTCTGATTTTACAGAATAGACTTAATTTTCCAGGGAAGAACGATGAGCAATCAGAGCCTGAAGAGCCAAATATAAAGATAACCTTAAAAACGATATTATACTATAAAAAGTATTCAACATGCTGAACCAATATTAAAACAGGAGTCCTCATAACCGTAAGTAATAAAATAAGACCAGAGAGATCCTACAATGTACAAGAACTTCGAAGTCTAAACATCATCCGAGCGGTCAGTCTCGGCTTCTACTAGCGTCCCCTTTTCTACTTTTGCTTCTCCACTTAGTCCAATCTTTGGCATCCTCACGTGGTAAGCCGTTGGCTCTCGTGTCCGACTCGGCGATGTCAATCCATCGCTTCTTGGGTCTCCCGCGGGACCTCTTTCCTGATACGTTTTAGTGCAGGTAAATTAGAAATAACAAGTTGGAAATTTGTGGAAGTATAGACAATAGTGTTCTGAATAATATCCCATAATCTCAAAAAATCCATCTGTAGTAAAATTCGCAATTTAAAAAAACCGCCACCATTTTTCGAATTTTTAGCGTAGCGACTGAACCGAGCGTTCGATTTTATTTATGTCTAAAAGCAGCAATGACCACTTTCCATCAGGTGGTCCGCTTGTGTGGTCTACCTAATAACTAACATAAAATACAGTTCAATTACAAAAACAATAGCAACATGCATCTGATAATTCCCATCACGGCACGCACAATTATTAAAAAAATTTATACCATTGAAAAACGAGCAGACCGCCTACCGGACGGATAGAGTTAACTGCCGTCCACAAGATCTAGGATTCATGCACTATGTAATTTGAGAAGTAGCAAGAAAAGGAAGCTGTAAGTGCCCCAACATCTTTGGATCGCGGCCAGCCTCATTAGCAATGGCCGTCTCTGGCCGGAATTTAGAATGCTTCCGAACTGTTTAGACTTTAGGCAATGTTAGCTCCTTGCTAAGTAAAAAAGGCAAAGCTAATATTCAAAGTATTGGCACAAATTCGTTGTCTTTACGCTTTACTAGGCTTTTTAATTAAGTGGAAGACGGGAGCTGCTTCCCAGGAAACAGACATTTCCAGAAGATGTCCTGATTAATCTAGTTCATCAAAGTTACTGATCACTACAACTTTTTACTTAGTGGATCAAAGTAATTATTTCAGTAATTCGACTAAAACTAGACTGCTAGAAGCTTTTCTATAAAATATTCGTCCTTTTATGGTACATGTTCAGCTTTGAAAACTGACAAACACTTAGAAAGATTTTCATTTTAAAAATAAGTAGAAAGTACTTTTCAGATATTCCTAATAAGAAAAAGCATTGAACCAGCTGGTCCATAATTATCTTAAGTGAAAACTAAACGTCACTCTTAACTTTAAAACACGAAATGGTTAGGCATATGAAAAGGCGTCTAACATAACAGTCGCCTAAGTTGAGTGCAATCGGGAAATTAAATAAAAATCATGTATTTGTGAACTTCTATTCAGTTCAGAAACCCATCAGTGTAACTCACATTATCTTGTATGTTAAAGCGATCCTTGTTGCTTAAAACATGTTTACAAACTTACTTTTATTCAGTTTACTGAATTTGCGCGAGTTTTCTTTAGGAACATGCGAGATTTTCCGTAAAGAGCGTGCACAGACTAAGCCTGTCTGAACAGTGTGTCTCGGCTTACACGCCACACCGGCCCTAATGCAATATTTATAAGGCTGAAACAACGCCTCACGAAAGAACAAAGTACTTCTGAGGATAGTTTTTACGCTGTGTCGAAGAATTATAAGTTTGGAGCTGCATGTTTGAAAGTGTTTTTCTATTCCATGGGTAATGGTGTTCAACTCAGTGAATTCGCCTAATAAAATCAGCTGCGCAATGAAATGTTAAACAGTCATAACATTGCATGGACGCCTGTAATACTCTCACTTTATCTTCTTTAGCGATTTTCTCCTGTGGATATTATTAACGTATACATGATAACATTACCTTTTTGTCGCCCAATCTATCACTTCTAAGGCTCCAAACACTTTTAAAACCTAGATTATATGCTTAGCAAGTTGGTGACAAACATATGACATCGGAACTTCCAGCAACTATACCAGAACCATCGGAACAAAATTTGTAGTATTTCGGCTCAACTATAAAATACCATATTTCAGCTATTCGTCAATGCTTGGAGCAGAGCACTGAAATCTGAATAACATTCTATAACACTAAATATCCCAACCAACTGCGTGTCCACACTGCGCGGCTATCCTACCCAACAAACACAAAAAGGTTGCTTAAGAACAATGTAGCGTATATAATTACAGTTAGAAGCTGAGGATATATCCTCTCCAATGGCTTTGCTGGGCACCGTCCGCACTCGGCCCGCGCTGACTCGCATAACGGGGCACCGGCCACGTTGACTCGCATTACGGGGCTACCGGGCCCGTGCCAATGCGAATTTGGCTCCAAAACCCGCACTTGGCCGGGACGCAAGTGGGACCATAACAAACGATGGGTTCTCGTTAAGTGGCCCTGTCAATTTCAGCGCTTAGGCAGTTTTTCATAGGTCTAGACCGGTCCATTGTGCCCTCCGTTTGGTTTGGATATCGGATTCAATACGCTATGACTTGCGTAAAGGGTTGTACGTCGGGAACCTGAGGTAGTTTGTACCATTATGTTATATTATATTACTATTAAGCGAGAAAATCTCTGATTTGAGCGAAAGCTATTTTGTTTTGTGATATAGCTTTTAAGACTTTCGTGGTTATTCACTACACTTTCACTACACATATTATCAAGTTTGTTACCACGATTAATCAGTTAATAACATATCGGTTCTTCCTTAATAAAAATAAATTTTCACCCTCAGCAGCTTACCTGTGGTCAGGAACCTACTGTCAAGAGATTGAAAAGCCGATCCAGTTTCTTGAAGCCAGAAGAAACCTGTGGATCAATAAATTTTCCAATCCCGCCTTTATCCCTTCTACTAAAAAGCTCCCACCCGGAAACAAACTTCCGTGGCCAACCTGGAAGGCGTTAAATAGGCTGCGAACCCAGGTGGGCCGATGTAAAGAGAATCTCTTTAGGTGGGATATACAAATGACAGTTCTCAGTGCGACTGTGGCATATCTCCGCAAACTATGGACCACCTCGTTTCATGCTCGGCGTGCCCTACAACTTGTACCATGGAGGACTTGTTCGAGGCCAGTTCAAATGCTGTATGCGTCGCCGAATACTGGGCGAATAGAGTATAAGTCAGAGTTTAGTCCATCGACTCGATAAGAATAAGATGCAGCTGGCCGTAACTGTGATTTGTAAAACTTTGATAGTTATTACCAATGATTTTAAAATATACCTACATAGAGGGTGCTTACTGATTACCAATTTCAATGTAGGTATTTCGTAGACATTCTCGATTTCATGTATTTACTTACTTAGGTACCTACTCACCCGAGTATTGTTTATTTTTGCGCAAAGTTCGTGAACATCTTGAGATGCGTCAATGTTTACCGACAGTGATAAATTGTGAACCGAAACCCTTGTCTTATTCTTACCTTTGGAGACAGTTTTTATACCCAGAGCGAATTCGCCTGTCGATAAGATTGTAAATTTTTGTTACGAATTTTTATAATTTATTTTGTAAAAAGTCTAAGTAAGGCTAAATACATACTTCATTGACATGATGTCGAAATCTTTGACATACTTTCATGGAAAGGTCTCAATATATGTCTCATATCTTTGGTCTCTGTAATGTGTTATTTGCTACGAAGGAAAACCTTTTCATAAATGAAGTAACACTGTTTTATTGTCTCTCAGAGCACATACAAACGTTACAGGACAGCAAGAGAGAGCGGGCGTACCACAGATAATCTAGCTCAGCGAGTCCATAGACAATGTAATACAATATTCCCAATACAAGCTCCCAAAAATTTTGTAAGGTTAGTACCAAACAAGTAGGTACCTACTATAAACACTACCGACCTTTTAAACTATGTGTCAAACCTATCGCATCAGTAGGTATAACATTTTTTGTTCAGTAACATCCAGTTATCTGTTCTGGCACTTGTCGGTGGTGACCATTCTGGTCAAATTAAACTTGCAAATAAACGGATCACTTGATTCCCGCTGCCGATTACTGGAGCTATGCAAATTTTGTTGTGGCATTCATTGGTTGGGAAGTTTATGGATAGTTGGGTCTTTTGGGATATCAAGGTATACGAGTACTTTGGTAGGTACGTTTTGTAGTGGTACATATTTGTATTATCCTATGTACTTATCTTTAGTATGTATTTGTTGTTTAACTATTTCTTGTATCTTTGTAAAATTGTATAAATTTAGCATTTATCGATGTAAGTATCCCTTCCTTCACCTTATCGTATTGTTTATCCCGCACCGTCTACTGTTTTCGATATTTTTTTTGTCACGGTTGACTGGTAGATAAGGCTACTTTAGCTTTAAGTCCGCCAATGTACCTTTAGTGCATAAAGATTTAATAAATAAATAAATATTTAAGTAGATTTTTTTATTTATCCATTCATCCCAAAGCATGAAATCGTGATGAAACCTGCGCATTCAGACATCTGAATGTGTAACTTTGATACATGTAATCTGTAAAATGAGATATATGTAATCTGGTCAGGTTCCTCTGTTAACAGCGTCACGGAGGTCAGATAGCAGTCGGTGCACTGTAATTACCTGATCTGCATAGGCGTAGGAAGGGGGGGCCACCCCAGGATCTGGTGCTCACTGGCTGTACATTGGCGATTGACTCGGCTTCATCGGCCACTTCAGGGGCCAGCCCCCCCCCTGGAAAATAGCGCTAGATACGCCAATCCTGATCTGTCAAATCCTCAAACATGGTCAAAACGGACCCCAGCCCTTAAGCGCGAGAGCACAACCGATTATTATTTTACAAAAAAGGGTTTACGTTACGTTTACAAAAATAGAGCCTCTGGACGCATCCTTATAAACTTTCGAATTCATACCTAACTAATTAGCAGTACGTTGCGGTGTTTTCGTAAATATTCAACTACCTTATTATTTTTCCGGCATGAAAGTAGTCTATAAGTAGAATAGAATAATGTAGATTGATATCAATGACAGAATTTTCAATATCGGTCCATCAGTTTCGGAGATTACCATTAACAAACATACTAACTTTTTGTCTCTTCAATTTTAGTAGGTACAGATATAAATAGAGAGATAGTATAGATACACATCTATCCTATCCTAGGATAGGATAGCATGTATTTCACAATTGAATTTCAAATGGTGACCATTACTCAAAATCTGTAGACACTCGTTCATACTCGTGCGCGATAGTTCGGCGAAATTGAAAACTGTGGCGGCCATCAAACAACGACACCGGATGTGTTTGTCATCGTTTGTTATCGGCGCCGTCCGTGGCCACCGCGGGCGCCTGTGTCCGCGGCCAGACGCAATTTACTGCAGATTAATCTCACTGGCCACCCCACTACAATGACTTTAAGACCGAACGTACAATATGGCTTTTATGATGCCACCATTTAAAATGAATTATAACAGCAGGCTAGTACCCGTATGTAGGTCCCGTGCGGGTTGGCATCGACTCGTGATAGAAGCCGCGCCAGCTGCCAAATTGCCTTGTTCGCTTATCATTCGGATTACGTATAGCGCAGTTGCCGTGTTTGGCAAATGTTTGTTTTCTATTCAATATAATATAGTTAACGATAGAAAGGAGAGCTACTATAAAGTGCTTGCCGTATTTAAATCCATTTAAAGTCTATTTAGATGCGGACTCCGCTGCATCGATTTTCGTGCAATTAAATAACTCAGTCTGCTGTTATAAAGTGAGGATGGCGCGGATTTTCTATTTTGTCTGAATAGCGGTACACTCAATTTCCCTGCTGCAGTTAGTCTCAAATGAAATCCCAGTTTTCCCGCTGCAATGCTGCATTGCCTATGCGTATTCGCGGATGCATTTAAAAAGTTGCCGCATGTTTTTTTACACAAAAAATTGTGGATTTTTCCAGGCCAGAGCGCTTAAAGGGAGCCGATGACTTGGAAAGCATTGGTCTCCTCGCTCGATTTGCACTGCAAATTGATTTTTATGTCGGCGAGGGTTTCTTTCCAATTTGTTTGTCATCCCTGACGTATTACCATAATAAAATTCTTTTGTTGTATTTCAAATTCTCTATTTTATATGTCGACTATCAGCAACCATAAAACCTGTGTGAAATGGCGTCTGCAATATTCGTCAAATACCTACCTTCTACTCAATATTTCTATATCCCAAAAACCGTCGAGAGGAATTCTCTTCGGTCCACGTATTTTCATTTAGACATAGTTCACGTAATGGATACCTGGTATCTAACATACTTACGTAACTCAACAAAGGTCCATTGAGTTCAGAAGCTAGAGCGCGCTCCATACGGCGGGTCAGAGTCGCGGCTTCCTGCCGCTCGGCATATAATCGCTGCTCCTTTTGCGCCCCGCAGACCGCTTACAAAGAAAATCCTAAACTAAGGGATTCCGATTACGTAACTCCTTTAGTCCCTTTTCATTCCGCATATCATCAGGAATATTTAGGTATTTTGTTTCGTGTGAGTGTAAATATTATAGTAAGTAGAGAATATCTCAGAAAATGTTACTCATGTAGAGATTCAAACAAAATATCCGCGAATAAAAGTTTCAGCGTACCTCCTTTGTGTTATCTTCATTCCCGTCTTCAATTTTAATCTTACTAGTAGTTATTAACTAAAATGGGGCTGAGAAATTTCACCTACCAACAAAGACTTCTAAATACTAGCCTACCTACATTCTTTGAAACGTAACTATACAAGTGACGGTAGACTGCAAAATCACAATTTGTCGACTGAAACTTCTCCAGCGTTAAAGTTGGCGTGACGCAATAACAAGCGGTATCTCCACACGACTTGCACTCAAGCTGAGGATAAAGTTGAAGATTTTCAACAGAGTTTATTGCTTCACTAAAATCTTTTACGACACCTGAGTTTTACCTTCATGTTCAGGTTTAAGCTCTATTACTAGATACGGTGCGCGTGATGTCTGTTCTTTACGAGGCACAGTGAAGCGCCTTAAGAAATTCACAGATTAAGGATTCAAAGTTATGGTGGCGGAATTCTGAATATCAGTATTCCAATATAACATTCCACGATCTAGGTAGATTCATACTTTAATATTCGATTGATTGACGCCATAATTATTCTTTTATAAATGACGTATTTAAGCTGTAGGTATCTAAAGTACGGTTGAAATAACCATTCATTTAGGCGCAACTCAGGTCTGCTCTATGATGTTTAGGTGTGAAAGGAGATGTTCTTAGGAGTTTGCTTTCCATCATACTTAGTTGTAGGTACAAGAAGTAATAGCCATTTCGTTCGAGTCAAAACATTTTCCCGGAGGAAATGGGCAAAAAGTGCGTCCAATGCCGAGGCGAATGGCGCGGTCTCACGGCGGCTGTCCCCTCTGAGGAACACATGACATATCGCCACGAATATTTCTTTGGAGGCAGTGCCGGGGCGTCACATCCGGCAGAGGCCGGAAATGTAATAAATCATAGGCCATTGTCACCGGCTCCCAATTGACATTGATTTTTTATACATATTTCCCAGTTACTCGACCCAATGTTTTGGAAATGTAAACTTTTATGTACTTGTCTATCGTAAAGGGGGTTTAAATAACGATACTGATTTGATTATTGTAAAAATTGTGATATATTCTTTGTTAGACTATGAATATTTAACTGTACAAAATACATGGTGATACTAAATTTACAATTATTAATATTACATAACAAAATAATAATAAACATTACATGTATAATTTATATCTTAAAAATAATATAAAACATTATTCGATGGCAGGTGATGATCGATCGTTCGTCAGAGCTTTTCTTAATTTCACCGTAGCGAACTGTTGCGGTCTGGGGGTGAAATTACACATTATTTCATTTTGGCTTTTAAATTCGATTCTCATATCATCCATACTAATGATACGCAACATCTAATTTACTTAGGTATAAATTAGTTAATAATTACAGAAAAACGACACAACAAATAATTCTCGAACTCCATGGACTGGTTAACTATTACGTACGTATTTATGAGTACAAATAACACTTAAAAAAATATTAACTGAAACAATATTTTGGAAATGTTATGTAAAACGTTACATTTAGATACTACCAACCGATAATCAGTAAACAAAGATAAGAAACTACATTAAAACCCATCTGCTCTTTTCATTTATACATAGCGGTTTCTCGACCCCATAAATCATACCATGGACCGAACGTGTGTCCGTCTTCGGGCAGTTCTCCGCCACCCTCCATGGTTCGTTTGAGCAACTTCGTGCGTGGCAACAGCTGCGGCCGTTGCTGCTTCAGAGCTTCGTTGAACTTCTGGTCATCCGACTCACTGTATGGACCTTCGCTCCTACGGTCATAACGCCTGGCCTCCAATCTCGCTTCCTCTTGCCGAATCTTTGACTTCTCCGCTTTCTTAGAATCCGTTTCATAGTCATATCTAGACACACGACGTTCTTGGTCACTGAAATAAGAAATGTTCGACTCGTAGTATCTCTCCTCTTTCCGTCCGTTGTATGGCAATGAACTATCGTCGTAGCTTCTCTGTGATCGGTTTCTGACCTTTGACTCCTTGTTCTTTGGACTGGTATAATCTCTTCTCATTTCACGTCGATCTAGGGAATAATCTATTCTGGGCTCCCTGCTGTCAAACGGCCTGCCATCCTTCTTTTGAGATCTCATCTCAGCTTGAGGAAAATCTTTTTTATGATTATGAGCCTTCCCATTTTCAAGATTATTTTGTTGACGATTTTTCTCTTCTTTACTTGAACGTTTCTTATATTTCAGTGTCCCTTCGTCATGGCCATTATAACCATCTTCATCTCTAAGGTCATTATTGTGCCGTTCCGTAGGTATACCATAGCGGTCCGTTTGGTGATCGTTCTTCAAAGTTTCGGATGAAGCAGAGAATGTTTTAATATCTTTTGAATTGTCTTTGAAAGTTTTAAATTCCATTGCTTTGGGAGGAGAGCGTTCATGCGAAGACTTTGTGTTTCTGTCTGAGGTAGGGGTCGCCCGAATATGTGGTTTAATTGGTGTTATCTCTATCTCTTCAAACTCTGGCATATAATCATTTTCTTTGCGATTCTTCGTGTCTTCGTTAATTTGTGTTTGTCGGCGCCTGTCAAGTTCCTGTTGTTTTCTTGACGCCATGTGATCGTCTACAATAATACAATCGTACGGATCAGTACTTGATGCAACAGAATTGACATCTGAACCGCTGTCATTATCATACCTTTGGAGAATTTCTCTCCTCTTCACAGTTTTCATTACAAAGCCATCACCATTTTCATCGTTGTAAAAGCTGTTTTCGAAATTGGTTTTTATTGTGCTCGTATTTGTTAGATCGGAATGCCTGGATTCATTACGTGGTGTAAAATCTTCGTGTTTTTCTTCTGCAATAGACTTCTCCGACATGCTCTTTTTGTTCATGGCCTGAGGGTAACCATCGCTGCCAGTTTTCCTTGTCTTTTCTAGTTGATCCTCATTTTGTATGGAACCAAGACTTCTAGCTTGGCGTATGCCATTGGTAACTTTCATGTCTTTTCTGTCAATAGTTTCTTTGGGGCGAGGCTGGACAGCTTCCACAGGTGGTGACTTTTCAGGGCTCATTTGCTTTCTTGGCTCGGGTACCTCTGGGGCGGGTCGCAATTCTTTTGTCATCTTAACAAACAATCTCTTCTTATATTCTGGAACGGTGTCAACGATATCGCGGTGCTGCCACAGTGACATACCCTCCATTATTTCTTCAGAAGTAGTGCGGCCAAACTTCCAGAACGATTTTGTTCTTTTAACCCTCTGAGAATCCTTGTCCATATCAAGCATATTACGTATCATTAACTGTTGATCATCTGTCAAATATCCGTTTGTGTTTGCTGGCTTTTGGGGTCTCTTTAAGCTTTGAGTTTTCATTAAGTAAGCCTTATGATCTTTAGCTTGTTGAGCAGATTTACTACGAGAAACAAAAGAAAAAGTAATGAATAAACAAAAATGAAAACATCTAGCGCAGTAACTGAATATTGAAGCAACTAAATACAAGCATGTGGTCTTTTTAATAGTATGTGGTATACCTGATGGGGACACGCAGCCTTTGTGCCTCCTCGTCGCTGTAATCGACGTCGGGCTGAGGCGGCGGCTCGTTGGAGAAGCCCGAGTCATTGGAGCTGTGCAGAGAAACATTGCCAACAGCGCCCACAGCGGACACTACAGTTTTAGCGGGACCGGCCTTAGTTTGCGCCACCTGAGAGTCAATCACAATAGGATGAATGAAGGGAATGCGCATTGTGGACGTAATGTATTATAGTGTAATAATAGGGCCTTATTTATGAAATTGACATTTTTATACAGGACATGAAAGTTTTAGATGAATATGTGGCATCAGGATCAAACGGAGCTTTGCACGTAGATCTGACTGGATTTTCGATTATCTTACGTTATTTTACATATTTGAAGCCGTAGTTGTTAAGTTATTCGTAGTAATTGCCTTAAAACTGGCCGTGTGGTGTCCGGCAGAGTAGAATAGCACTAACCCCTTACACTCGTGGGTGCCCTACAAGGCGTCAAATTTTTTCGAGGTTTCCCATTGTTATATTTATGACATCTCCTTTCGCGGGAGAGACTAAATCCTGCAGTGGACTGTTAAGAGCTGTGATGATGATAATGATTCGTAGTAAATAATTTCTTTTTTGCAAATGCATACCTACCTACTACAAAAAGGCAATTCCACAGTAAACGACCAAAGCCCTCAAAGACAATGGCCACACTGACTACACTATACCATAAACATGACAAGAACAATCACCTGCGACCGCATAGGCAGCGTCTGCGGCCCAAAGCTCCTGGTCTCGATAACAGCGTGGGTTGTGAAGCTGGCAGCTGATGTGGAGTTCTTGATGGGCCCAGCGGCGGCGGGAGTGGACGCGTGGAAGGTGGCACTGGCTGAGGAGCTGAGAGCGCTGGGCGATGGCGCTGGCAGGGTTGGAGGGAGCCCTGGTGAAGTGCCTCCGAAGCGACCCTGGGGAAGATGGGGTTGGGTGATTGGGTCGGTCGTGATTGTATGGAATTTTGATTCTTGGATTACATATTACGTATGTGTTATTACGAGGTGTTATTTCGATGCCCAAGAAACGATGGATTGACATCGCTGAGTCGAATTAGAGAGCCAATAACCTAAGACGCGAGGTGCCGAAGACCGGGCAAAATGGAGAAGAATGAGTCGGAAAGCGGACCCTGGCAGAAACCAGGATAAACGCTAGGATGATGATGATGATTTCGGTGCCAGATGAAACAATGTTTTTGATTTTAACTTGGTCCTTTAATAGCAGAATCGCCGTAAGAACTGAACGTTCCGGTTTTACAATTTTTTTACCAAAGCGCTTTGACGCGATCCATTTCTTTAAAATCTGTACTAAGGCACCTACGACCATCTCCACCTACCTTGTTAACATGATGCGCTGTGATGGTGTCGCCGAATATGCGCGGCGGCGGGTGGTGCGTGGCGTGCGCGGTGTGCGCGGCGTGCGCGGCGTGACCGGCGTGTCCGGCGTGCGCGGCGTGCGCGGTGGGCGTGGGGTGCGCGGCGGGCGTGGCGGGCTGCGCGTGCGCCAGCGGCGCGGGCGGAGTCTCGCTCGGCGTCGCGGCTGTGCTCCAACGTGCCGGGGAGCTGTTACTGGAGAAGGAGTTATCATGAAAAGTTCGCTGTTGATACTTATGCTGTTAGTAGGGATAGAGGGTATATGATTGATATTAGAGTGCCACAAACTTATCTGATCCGGTGGCCAAAACTAGAAATAAGTGATGCCATTTTAAATTTATTTATTTATATTTACAGAAATTGTACCATTATCATGACATTAAACCATTGTCATGTCAACATCAACAACAGCGGCGCTGTAGATAAGTTTGTGACAAATTAGTATAAATCATAATATGAAACGCTAATGTGACCTTTTTAAACCCCTATACTGTGCAGGAGAAGGGTACTGATAGGATTGAATGTATCAAAGCCGTGCAGTGTCCGGCAGAGTAGAAATACTCCGTATAGAATATAGGTCGTAACATGACTACTTACTAATATAACTATACTTACACTGTATCATCATTGGCGATCTGCTCGGTATAAGCCAGCGGGAACCATCCCGAGTGGTGCGTCCTCAGGTTCTCCCCGTACTGCCATCCTTTAGTCCTCTCACCGAGCAGAGCCAACATGTCTCCTTGCTGGAAGCTGAGTTGGTTGTCTCCGGCTGCGGCGTACGCGTACAGGGCCCGAGCAAGGGGGGGTTCGCGGGTCGTGCAGGGGGGCGGAGCTAGAGACGAAGGCCTTGTGGCGGTGCGGGGGTCCACGTCTGTTTGCATATGATAAAACATTATAATACACGTTTACGGTGTCCCACTGGACTCTCAGGACTGTTCGACCAGTCTCAAGGTGCCCAGAGGAAGACTGTAGGGCCCGAGCTGATTGTATATAATAACATAATAATATACATGGCCGTGTGGTGTCCGGCAGAGTAGAATAGCACCAACCCTTTACACTTGTGGGTGGCGTACAAGGCGACTTTTTCGAGGCAAAAGATCTAGAGTCTCCGTAGGCTGGAAAATGGGCAGCAGCGATTTCTATACTTATATTCACATCACTGCGATCTCCAACCCGCCTACCAAGCGTGTGGGTCATGGCAATAACCTCCATCTCATGGGAGAGGCCCTAAGTCCTGCAGTGGACTGTTATGGGCTGTGATGATGAATAATATAAATTCACGGGGTCCCAATGGACTCCCAAGACTTTCAACCAGTCTCGGGGTACCCAGCGGAAGATGTTATAAGGAAGCACGGCTAACGAGTGGCGTGTTTGTTACAAAGCTGAGAAATTTAGCGTATTTATCAGCGTCGTAACAATTTTGTCAGCTTTGGAAGCTTAGATTACACAGAGAGCTTATGTCGATAACGAAGTTAATGACATTCTCTCTCTCTCGCAGGCTCTAGATGCCATTAATCATATTTTAAAGTTTTCCATCAGATGGTTTGGTTTTGAGTTTGTCATTGTAGATGTAAAATTTTTTTGTATACTTTATT
Organism: Blastobasis lacticolella; assembly: GCA_905147135.1. NCBI lineage: Eukaryota > Metazoa > Arthropoda > Insecta > Lepidoptera > Blastobasidae > Blastobasis > Blastobasis lacticolella. Next base: position 11,669,603 of record LR990048.1, read on the forward strand.
GGACTCGCATGAATGACCCCGACAAATGCGGGAACGGCACCCCCGGGAGCTCTGACGTCACAGGCAGATACACGCACAGTAAACTTATAACATCTTCCTGTTTGCGTCGGGGATTAAAAAGCACCGTGCAAAGAAACAACCTTTCCGTATGGACAGAGTTAGGCAATGCAAAACAATTTTCACAATGTGTGTAATATTGACACTTAAATAGGTCACTATTTCTGAATGCTAAACTTATAAACTACGTAAGTTTAGCATGCACATGTGTAGCAACCGACCAAAAGCTCTATTTTTGAACTGCTCGCCTTAAGTCGAACGGCACTTAATTTCGATTTTCGGCATGAATAATTCAATATTTTGATGTATGACGTTGATTACATTTACGTTCGCTTTTGGTATTCCCAATGTAATTTAAAAAATATAGAACTTTTCATGCCGAATATAGAAATTGAAAACCTTTCCACTCGAGGCGAGCTATTTAAAAATAAGGCCCCAGGTACCGAAAGACGCAGCATGGGCTGGCCTCCCGCAAGATGGACCGAAAACCTGGTAAAGGTCACAAATACCAGCTGTGTCCGGGCGGGCAAAGATCGGCCTTTGTGATGATCTTTAGAGGATGCCTATGTTTAGCTGTGGACATCTTTCGGCTGATATTATGATTGTTTTCAACAAACAACCTAGAAAATAGAATCCACATACCCGGCTCCCCGCTATGCAAGGCTTGCAAGTTGAAGTCCGACTTGGCCCGGGACAGTCCCTGCGCCGGCGAGCCGAGGTCCCCGATGGAACGCACGTCCAGGCAAGAAGCGTCCACTGAACGGGTTTTGCGGAGGGCAGAGCCCACGGATGCGCGGTCGTCGTCGTCACCGGTGCGAGGGCTTGCGTATACCTCTTCCTCGGCCCAGAATGATACTTGCTGAAATAAAAAGTTACTTATACTACGTATATATGGACTACTGGAATTCAGTTTGACTTGGTCACGTGTTACGTAACTTGGTTAACCGTGTGGTGTCCGGCAGAGTGGTATAGTACCAACCCCTTACACTCGTGGGTGTTGTACAAGGTGACTAATATTTTTGAGGCAAAAGATCTAGAGTCTCCGTAGAGTGGAAAATGGGCAGCAGTGTTTTCCATTATTATATTTACAACACTGCGATCCACCTGCCAAGCGTGGAGATTATAGCAATAACCTATAATAACAATAAAGGGGTTCCGTGGGAGAGGCCTTAGTCTTGCAGTGGACTGTTATGGGCTGTGATGATGAGGTGCCTAAACCTGCCTCCCTCGGAAAAGATCTCCCGAGGAGGCTTGCGAGAGGCAACGGCTTACGACGTGAGGATGCTAAAAACCGAAGGCGGGCAGAAGCCGAGATTGACTGCTAGGATGACGATTATGATAATTATGAACTACTATAGCTCTAATCTACAGCCTAACTTAACTGTAGATTCCTAAGATATGGGAACTGTTGAGGTGCACTAACGTCACATCAATAAATGATGCAAGCTGAAGGTAAGACAATATCGACACCGTTGAATACTTAATGTTAGATATTTTACGACCACATTTAGCAGAAGATGGAGAATAGGTTATCACTATGATTGTGGTGTCCGAAAGAATCACTAAGGCATAGTTTCTTAACTTTGGGTACGAATTTAGTGTAGACACTTAATGATAAGGAACTTGAAATTTTTTAAAGTAGAACTGACATATTAAATAAATTGATTGGACATAATTTAGCTTTTATGACCAAATTGATTTTATTTGCGCATTCAGCCCCAATAACATGTTTTAGGGTGTATTCGATTTTAAATGGACCGTACGCAGTATGAGTGCTCGTAAAATTATTTTACGGTGACGGAAACATATTTTTATGACATATTTCGGCAGCCAAAACGTTTATATGGCAGTGTGTTTGTTTTTCGAGCCTTATATTGTGTATGTTATGTCTTAACATTATTTACGAGTCATTCGAATGTATAGAAAAGTTTCTACGAAACTACTACCTCTGAAGTACTCGTATACCTATATGGGAATAAGTAATAATATTTAGATATCATTATCAAAACGTCTGGAAACAACAACATAGACAAGTCAGTCATCAAATTGGACAGAAAAATAATTGCAAACATACCTACATCTAAAAATGTTTGTTTTGTTGGTTTCACAGAGCGACGAAGTAATTTCACAATACAACATTTTACAGATTCGAGAGCCGGATAGTGACTACATATATCGTAGTCAGCTGGGACTTAGCTGCTGGCAAAAGCTGGAGACAGCGGGAATAGCCCACCACTCATTTCTACTGCTGTAACTTATGTTAAACCAGGATAAAAATATAACACTGAACCAGAGAGAATAGCGGCGCGCATACAGTCTCTTCATTTTAAATGTGATGGGTATGAACTGCTGATACCGCTGATCTTTCCTTTAATTACTATAGCAAAGTAAACCCTTCTGTGTATAGAAAGCGGACCATGGTAGAAGTCTAGATTGCCCTAATGAACGACTATGGGCGTCATCGTAGAAAGCGACTCATTTCTTAGACAAACCAGCCGATACTGTGTACACTAGAAAAAGAGCAGCAGCATTTTCCTAGACGGGCGGGCACGCTCCATCTTCGGCTGCATCGTCACTTACCAACATATGAGATGGCGGTCAAATGCCTGTCTAGTCTAATATTTAAAAAAATCGCTTAACAATGCGACCACCTACACCAAGCCGTCTGCCGAGAAGGCGTTCACCAGAGATACTGTGTGAAAGCTAGAGTACGGATTGCTGTCTCACCCTCATCCTGCTAACGAACATGGCCTCCACATTGGGCGGGAGGTACTCCCTGGTGCGGGAGACCTCGAGCCATTCCTCGAGGCCCGTGTTGTAGGCGCCCACGCCGGCCGAGTGGTATGCCAGCCAGTGCTTGGCGAGCGAGCACTGGCGCTCCAGTACAAAGCCGTAGCGGCGGCGTTCTTGCGTCATGGCCTAAAAGCAAACGTGTATTAGTATAAAAGGGTTACAACGCAAATCAGAACGGACACTGGTTGGCACCCGCTCGACATCACGCTGTCAACCAGGCATTCGCTGTGCATAAGCTAGTAAATGGAACGGAGGCCATATGAGGCCATTGATGGTGAACCGCTTTGATTGATATGATGCAAGTCCTGTCAATGCGAGCTAGTGCATGCTTTTTTTGTCTTTCGTCTATACGAAAGATGGCACCTATGTGCATCTTGTTAGCTTCTATAACTCTTTATCTATCTATCGTATGGGAACCGTCGACAATATCGCGGAGTAATCCGTCAACTTGAAGCCCTAACAGTTTTCGATTCACGAGCTTATCACGAGGCAACACAGACGCTTTATGAAGTTAATCAACTTGCATGGTATGCGTTGTAGTAGAGATTTTCATAGACAGATTTTTATTATAACAGAGAGAGAGGAAAACGAGCATGCAGGTCACCTGATGGTAAGTGATCACCGCCGCCTATCAACATTTGCAACACCAGGGTAGATCGCGTATTTACGGTGTCGATCAGTTGTCGTTGCGTTTACAACGTTATTGGTCGTGTGTGGAATTCAGCCCCTTGCTTTCAGGGATGTGTTCAGGGGTATCAACTAATATCTTAGAGACGGAACAGCTAGTTTCTCCGTTCACCAGAAAATGCAGTAAGCAGTGTTTTCTGTGGCAGTTGATATGTGGCAATATGATGTGAATGTCGAAGCCACTGATTGCAAACCTGTAACAACTGCGGTACTAGGATAGTCACACTTTTCGAACACAATGTATTTTGTTATCCGAATAAATGAATTGGGTCAATGAGGATTAAGACTTAAGAGTAAATAGGATTAAGACTTACGTTCTTTAAACTCTGTTCACAAAATGCGTCCAATTTTGTTTTCTCCTCTTCCAGTATTTGCATATTCTGTAACAAAAGTTAATAGGTTAAAATTAGGTAGGTATGGTACCTAGGTGAAATAAAAAAGACGGCGAAATTAAATAAATATAATCATCTTAGTGTCAATGTCCTGGTTGTGCTCTCGCAAACGAGGGCCCGGAGTCCGCCTTGACCATGATCCAGGATTTGGCAGATCAGGTAATGCCTGTAAAGCGACTGCCACCTGACCTGCATAACCCTATTAACTATTCCGATGACAAATGAATGGTTTGTTCGAAATTATCTGACTCGATTACAATTACAAAGGTGTCGATTACTATCGTTTGAATATCAAGTAGGTTAGGTTAGATACTGTTGCTTGAATATTCATATTTTCACGTACCTTCATTTCTTTGTCCATAGCAGATCCCGCTTTCGTAACATTTGTCTTCTTCTTTCGTTGTTTCTTTATTGTAGCCGCAGCTTTGCTGTAGCTCTCTGAGCGAAGCTTGTGTTGTTGAAGGAATCTTTTCTGTTCCGACTGTGAAGTGAGAAAAAAGTTAAAAATAGAATAAAATAACAATTGTAAGCACAAATTGTAACAACACAAAGGTAACAATACTGCATTCGAAAATTAAAATGCTTTGTAAATTAAGTGAAAGTTATTTATTTCTGAAGAATGTAATTAATCAAACCTTGAATAAATTAATACAGCGGTATCTAGCCCCAAACAGATACACTATTAATATATGTATAAAGTAAATACTTATTACACATTAAAAGGAGGTCCGGACAACCCAGCCTATAGACCAGCATATATGACCAATAACGTTGAGCTTTAGAAAGGACTTTTCATTTTCTACAAATTTACAATGGCTACATCTCTCAAATTCGCTGTGGGAAAAAAGTTACGGTCAATAAACTATAAAGTAAACATCATTTTGACCAAAACTTTTTTAATTTTTAATTATTAATACGAATTATCGCAATAGTATCAATTTATGCCCGGCCGGGAATCTAACCCGAGACTCTACCACTGAGCAAACTTTAAACTAGTAAACATCGAAATAAAGAATAAAAAATTAAATCGATCAAACTACAAAATATAAAATCCACTGGCATGATTAAAAAAGATAGGGCGTTCACTCACTCGTACTCACAAGGAAACTTTTTTAATAGAAATTCCTATCTCACCGGTAAACGAGATACTTAACCTTATTTGAACTGTGAGCCCTATTTCCTCTATCTAGTAAACAATCCCTGGAAGCACGGGCCATCACATAAAAGATTATGGGTGGAAGAGGAGGAAGGAATCTTATTGACTGACCTGCACTACTTTCGTATCCTTTTCCAGATTTGTTTCTAGGGGAACCAACAAATCCACGTAGAATGCTTTTAACTGAAACAAGATAAACGGTCGGTATACAAAGGGCGGGTCGAGATGGCATTTTCACTTGTTAGGTATGTTATGTTGGCCACTTACGATATTCATCTGTTGATCCTGTATCTCTCTGTATACTTCGACCACCTTCATGAGCGCCGTCCCTAAGAATAAACATAAAAGATGATATTAATAATAATCTCAAACTAGCTGGTAGTAGATAGATAAATTATTTATTGCTAACATCAGAATAATTACATAAAAAGTACAGAGAAAAAACAACAAGTTGTGGGCAAAGGCGGCTTTAGCGCTCTTAGGTAGAGCTTTTTTTCTGATTAGTTAGTACCTAGCTATTTTAAACTATTGTGTAATATAAGCTATTGCTTATTTTGTTATTTCTAAACTTTCTGTCGATAGGCTCTGCCTACTTCTGTGAGATGCGGGCATGAGAGTATAGGTTTCTTTGCAGCTCAGCAATATAGGTACAGGGTATTTGGTGCATCTTGAGCTAAAATGAGTTTGCCAAAAGAAAAAGGCTTTAGCTGCCCCTTAAACCCAAAGAACACGTCTTTGTCCACCAGGGTATTTTTTATATAATAAAGCGTACATACATAGGGATAGACGGCGGGAAGCAACTGTGTTTTATACTATGTAAAGAATAAAATTTAATTCATGAAAGCTTTAAAAACCTTTTAGCAACTGCACAGTCAGGATCGGTCATGCACTTATGGTATTGTATTGTATTTACACATAGGTATATTTTATGAATGACTAACGCACATTATCAGAGACAATAGTAAAACATTAACTCCTTGTTAGCTACGAAGCTTGTGTTTCACGGCGGAACGTAAGCCCGTTAAATATGAAGCTGTAACCATTCTCGAGTGTTTATTAACATCGCAGAGGTTAGCCCTGTATCATTTAAAGCTTTAATTAATCTTAAGGGTTTATACTCTGAAATTAGTATTCAAAATGTATTTGCCCTTTGACCTGATTACTTGAAGTTAAGGTAGCCAAAAATATTTTGGCTGTTGAATTCGTAGGATAAAGGTCGCGGTTGAGAAGGGCGTTCGTCCGAGTCTTTATATTTTTGACGTTAATTATAGGCATACGCTGTTTATTTGAGATCGTACTAGTTTGTGTTAATTCTGAACGTGATTTTACGAGTAGGAGCCACGTCAATCTGATACAAAACAAAATGTAACAGAGGATTAAGTCTAGCAGTGGAGTATTTCCCAACGATAAACAATGGAGAGCTAAAATAAAATGTGAGAAAACACTTCCGCTGCTAACCAGAGATATGCAATTCAAAGAGTCTAGCGCGGTGCTTTGCTATACACTGGCCAGAACAGTCGTGCGCGCTTGCGTCGCGCCAAGTACGACTGAACGTTGTAGGCCACTGCATGTGTGCGAATGTGTAATTATTTATATGTATTAAAGTAAAGTAAAGTAAAAGTAAAACACATTTATTACACTCAAGCACACAGTATAGTAGTAGTAGTATTAGTCTTACCAATATCGGCGCATCCGCCCCACGTGCCCTGCTGCGCCTGCCGGCCCAGCTTACCCACCGCGTCCACGTAGAGCCTCGAAGCTGCCGCCGCGCCTGCGCAGATGAAATATGAAAATTATGTACTTGAATATATTGATGTCTCATTACCTTTTTATTATTATATATTTATATTTAGATTTAATATAAAACGTACAGGTAAAATATTTACACCAAATATATACGGACTTTCACCTTTATGACTTTAGGTAGATTAAAAAGTTGCCATCTATGTTTTTATTTTGGTGTATATATGATAAGCGATAGTTGCTGAACATTAGGTGGGCTGATCGTTTCATAAGTTATAATGGTATAATTTTTTTTATCTACTTCAGTTCCAATGAACAAACATCGGTCCCAGCAATAAATGCCATAACTCACAAGTCCCATAGGAAATTTTCTAAACAATGAAACATTTCTGTGTAACATCGATGGGCTAAGTAGATGTCAATGCCTTTATTCAAATTTTGTCGAAAATTTTATAAAGTTACGTAAGGTCTCCGCATCGGTCCCGGGAGGATGGCATGAAAAATCACCGCTGCGGGTTGGGTATCGAAATAAGTTTATGTCAAGATGCTAATACAATACGTCTGCTGGCGTCCCGCAGGGTACCCAACGTTTCACCACGTCTAGCCGTCAGAGTGATTAAGGGATATACGAGTTTAACAACGCTAACTTATGGTGTGTAATGAGAACGACATTAAAATAATGGGTTTATCAATTAAGACGCCGCCCAAGAGTAACGGTTTCGTTCTAGTGGTAGTACTTGTATAGATAAGAAAATATCTGTTATTTTGATAGTCAGTCAGCAGTACGATATTTTAGTTACAATACAAGAAAGACACACAGGACCGTCAGTAGAAAACGACTGTAAGATGTTTTGAGATGGGCTTTGACACGTGAAAAATTTACTGCATTATATCCTGAAGCGATGGATTCACTCACAGTGCTGAGCCGGATGAGAGAGCCAATGGCTTATGATGCGAGGAGGCTGAACACCGGGAAAAGTGGGGTAGAAGGAACACTAAAAGGGGCCCGGGAGAAGCGGGAATTGACAGTTCGACTGACGGTAAATAAAGTTTATTAGCAAACTCGGCAACTTACCAACTCTTCATTTTTAAGACTACATTTACTGTTTTCTTTTTAATGTTATCAGATTCTAATGCGAGTATAGTATTCAAGTTAAGCAACGATGAGCTCAAAATACTAAATAAATATTATTGGACTCTTAAAGACGGATTCGTGACTCATGGTATAACACTTCAAGCAGGTATAGGATTTGTTTGAGAATGAAAGATGATCTAATCATTCAAGCGTATAGGTATTTAACACTTTGAACATGAACATTTATAACTAGGTACATATACTATTTAGGCACCGGTGCCACAATATATTTAGTGCGCTTTTTGACACAGCTACGTAGGTATTAGGTATGCGTAATCTCTAACTTAGAGTTACATATTGCGTAAAAATATATTACCATATTATCAAGATTGACAGTATTATAATTACACTTGATCTCTATTTATTCCTAATTTAATTACATATATAAATCAATTTATATTTAACACCAAACGTTCAGTACGAGTTATCAAGCTAGCGCCCCTTTCTCGCGGAAAGCGAAATCATTGCAGCGTCGCCGAGACATATCGCGGTGGCGACGCGATCACTGGCCCGTATACGATTAATTTATATGTTGTAAGCCAAATGGGTGCATCTATATGCAAAACCTCGGTGTTGCCCGCTTGTTTGGCTCCGAAAGTGGGGCGCAGGCGCTCCGGCGGGCGCTGGGGGCGGCAGCGGGGCGCTGTTTGTGCCAAATTGTCTCCGTCGGCTTATCTAGAGTATTATTCCCGACGCTGTAGGAACAATAAACTTGGGCATTGTGCACTTGCGGCTTGTTCCTAGCTACTATCATTCGAGATGCTGCGGGAGAACTAATTTGTTACGCTTTAATAAACTTTAATGACCGGAGCTGCAGTCTTAATTCAGTGGCATACACAGCGGTACAGTTGAAAACTTTCACCGCGGCGAACGCTGAGTTACGTGTAACATTTAAATTTTCCTTGTTCAAATATTCTCAAAGACGTAATAAGACGATTGTAAGTTTAAATGTTTGAATGCTTACCATGTAAAGCCTTTAAATAGGCCTTGCCAGCCGTAATCATCTGCCGGGCGCCGGGATTGAATTTATCCAAGATGTTCTGAAACAAATAGAAAAATTAATGTGAGTGATTCCTTTACAGACAGAAATAGAATCTAATTATTAGGTACGAGCGCTAACACAGTTCTCTTATAAGATCTAAAAGATATCCAAATGCCTGCACCAATGTCACTGGCTAGCAAATTGCGCCATCCAATTAAATTCGCTTTTAGTATACGGGCAGGTTGCATTTTTGAGCTTGCGAAACGCATTTACAGTTAATTTCATTCATATGCAATAGTGTAGAAAATGGGGACTTAGACCGTAAACAGCGGCGGGCGGAATGCGGCCTTTCAAGGATGCTGCGTGGCTAGATTGTACCCGAATACGATAAAGCTTTATTATTGCTTCCGTCCCTCTCGCGCTGTTAATGAGAGACAGAGATGTGGAGTGTGCTATGATTGCTTGCGCCTGCGCTTGAGGCGCGGCCGACGGCATTCCGCTGCACCGCCCCAGGCGACTTCTTCGGTGCACAACGCGTTACTACACTATCTATAACTTTAAGTTGGACGGTAAACGAGCGGTTAATTTGATGGTGCTATTATGGGCGCGCGCAGTATGCAGCTATGTACCTACATTTAAGTGTATTGAGCGGGTCGTAAATAAGTTCTAAAATGTTTTTTTTATAACAAGCTTTTACATGCACTCTATTTTAACTGGATACTACAATCGATCAGAGTATTTGTCAAGACAAATCAAATGAGACCAAACTCGATAGGTTTATTATGCTTAGTTAAGGAGTTCCTGTGACCACGTTTTAGCTTCATCATCAGACCCCTGGACACCACACAAGGTTACAGTTCTTGTCATTACAAAACAAACGAGCCCGAACACGAGGTATATTTTTAGGGAGGTTTAGGAGTTCCTATAGCCACATTCTGTCTCCATCATCAGATCAGTTCGATGGTACCTACTATAACATTGCATTGTCACCGAACTTACCTAAGTAAGTTCAACTCAATCTGATTTCAAGAAGCGGTACCAATTCACCACGACCCAGAAAAACATTCACTGATCAGATCAGTAATGTTCTCAAAAAAGCCGGGGTCCGAAGTGGTAAGAATAAAAGAAGATGTATGAAAAGAGTTGTGGTTATATGCGAGGCTAGGGAATTGTGTCAGGATAGAGCAAAGTAGCGTCCATAGTGTCTGCCTACCCCACCTGTGGGACATAGGCGTGAGCTTTATGTATGTACGTACGTATGTACTTATTCAGCTTCCAAGATTTCACTCAAACACGGCAAGTAAAAAACTTGTTAAAATGTTGTCTCGATTAAAGTTATGTCTATGTTTAAAGTTTTGAACTACCTAGCTAGACATAATGCAATAAGCACTTACTCAACGCTTACTTATAGCCACACAAAACAGACCATAATATGAACTTTTAGTATGAGAAAGCTTAAAATTATGCTCCTATTTATTATCTTACCTAAGACAACTTTGTATTTAAATACATTTAGGTTGTGAAAGTTTATAATTTATCAACTTGCTAGTATTTTCTTTCACAACATTACCTACGTAAAAGGTAATATTTGGATAACTTTACCGATATTGAGTTAAAAGAAAATGCAAATAATGGCATACTCGTTTAGCGGCTTCGCTAGTCCTGAACTTATCTTGAAAAGCTTTTACCAGTACCGTAGTAACTTTTTTCTATTCTGTGTTTTACTCGTCTCATAAATAACTTTAAGCCGTGCACTAAAGGTTAAACGTGAAAGAAGATTAAACCAACAAATATCCTCATTTGAAAATACCTAGGACCTATACAAAGTGTTTTTGAAACTGGGAGAGAAATCCGGGAAACTGTTTTAGGAACCACTTGTTTTTTGGCATAGTCAGTCAGGCTGTTAGTTGCTACTTATTATACCTACAGATTACCATCTACATAATGCGTATATATTAGACTGTAAGGGTGCCGTAGGTTATCCTACGTAATTGAGGAGAGCGTTTAGGAGACCCACAAGACATTAGTCTGCCCGTGCACAGCCTGACACAAGAAAAAACTTCGACTGTTCGTAACGATAATACTTACATATCCTGTTGTGTGGGTTATGTAAGTATAAAAACCAGGGTGCCTCACATACTCATGGCAGTTTCGCTTTTCAGCCATATTATAGTCACAAAAGAGAAAAGTTACTTTTAGTCTCTTAAACGTCTACTATAACTACAAAGTGGAATTTTTCTTGTAGATACTCGATGACGTATAATAGACAACCTACGGCGCCCTCACAGTCTATATAAATACTATACGTACCACACATCCCTCGGTAGTGGACCCCGGCGATAAGATAGCCCGTACTAAGCATGTTAAGCCTGAACGTACGAAGTTGGTTGAGCAGTAAATGGCCAGTATCCACCCCGACCGCAGCCATCCTAATCGTAAGGTTATAGCCACATTACAAAAAGCCAATGCATTTCCCTCTTACCCTAATACGGCTGGTGTTTGAACCCCGTGCGTGGGGGAAGTACGTGCTAATGTGTTTTACGAGCTCGCCAACTCAAAAATTTCACCAGCATATTTGTGCGCGGCCGGCCGTATGTTTAATTCATCCCGTTTTCCCGGAACTGGCGACAAATTTTCGTAATTTCAACGTTCACATTGTTCTCCGTGGAAATTCTTACCAACTGCGTCAATTGGTGGAGAGACAAAGCCGTTATGCTCACCGTCAGTTTCAGTTTACATGATTGATATGGGACATAAAACTTGAAGTCTCCTTATCAAGGTGTTTCTGGAATCACCTCGACGTCATTTATATCCATTTCCTTTACTGGGGTGACTGCTGCTCCCGTATAAACACTTAGTGCATCACCAAATAAGTTATCTACCCCATCTTCATGTTCCGCTCGTTCGACGCGAGGCGATGACTGAAATATATGGCTTTTCGGTCGGAGGGGGCTGGAAGCAATTTTTCACCGGATTCAGACATACATTTTAAAATACCGAACGCCTGTGTCGTATAGGCCGGCCGCTTATTGCTCGCGTCGGAGACGTAAATCTTGCGGGCTGCGGAGGGTACGTTCGTAGGTATAGGTACCCACACCGCGGGGCCAAGGGTGAAAAATAGACGCGCACTCACAGAAATTAAGTAGGCAAAGGAAATGGGGGAGAAGACCGGAAATTACACGATTAAAAAGTGCGTTTTCATGTTAGCTCCTCGAAATATCTGCTCGTAATGAGATTCGCTTATTAGTTTAACTTTATTTGAGAGATTTACCCTAAAAAAGAGAAAGGTTACTAAGGAGGGAAAAATAACTTTGGTAGGTACTCATGTTGTACTCATGGCGAGATGTTACATCGCGTTACTGTTACTTTAATGCCAGTTAAAGTTAAATATAAGAAAAACTGATCTGCAATCTGAAAAACTGAAAAGCGCATCACCCTAGGCAGCGCTGGTACCGACTCGCTCTTGACGTGATTTTGGTGGCGAGACCCATATAAGTAATATAACCGTATACCACAATTATGGTTACGCATTAGAATAAAAGTACCAATGTAAAACCTTAAGTTTTAAATATTGTGCAATATAAAATAAAATATCAATTTAATATATTTCCCATATGTAAACACACGAGCCACATAGCATTCCAAGCTAACAGTTCCTAATGTAATACAGGCGGCTTTATCCCGGCCCTCTTTATTTGTGGGGCACGTAGCAAACGACATTTGGTACCAAATTGCCTCAGGCAGACTTCGTGACGCTTCCCAGCTCCCTTTTCTACCCTTTCTCGCCTTAATGTCCTACGCACACGTACCATATCTTTTTGTATCAAAGCGGGATGACTATTATTGAAATTCATACGAAATATCTCCGACAAAAAACTTCCCCTTTAATTCAAACAACCGTTGTGTAGGTACTCCGGCTAAGAGGTTTAAATCTAATTTCATGCCATCGGGACGAAATGAAACTGGGAAAAGAACGGAAATTCTATTGGCAAATAGTTTAAGCTTGTCTCAGATGGTACTGGGAAGAAACAAGAACGAATCTCCAAGCGCTTAAAAGAGTAAGTAAAGTATTTGAAGTAATTTAGACGATTCAGAGAAAATATGGAAGTATTGTTTATTTTACAAGGAGTGTATATTTTAAAGTATACCTACAAATTTTAAGGGTATGTTCCAGGTTTCCTACCGTTGATGAGTAGCCCCGTAGCGTAGTCGTCCCGTGACCACGATGCATGCAACTGTGTCGAAATATCAGGCTACTCGTCAACAAAGGCACGCGGTAGGAAACCCGGAACATACCCGCGATAGTTTAAAACATTATGGAATACCTACAAATTATTTTAATATTATTAACATTTTCCGATGACTGACACATGAATTAAAAATTGGTTTTAATAACCGTAACAGTGCTCATTTCATCCAAACATTCAGTATAAACTAATTGATTGCGAATGTCTGTGTCCACTGTCCGCCTTAATTTGTTAATTCCCAATAGCACACCAATCATTCATGTTTTAATTACATCGTTAATGAAGTGTGTTGTGTTTCATTACACGAAATTTCCACTCGCTAAAGCTTTTGGGGATTCATATCCGCATGCAACTGCGTGAAATACATTTTAGATAAATTTTTCTCCAGCGAAAATGTGTACATGGGAAAAGCTCACCCAGGACGGCTAGATGTTTACAAAGAGCACTTGTTGCCCCTACACGACAAGGAGGCTGCGTTGTTTACGGAACTGCAAGCGTTCGCTCCTCGTAGCTCCAGCAAAAAGACGCTTACGATTTTCTTGCAAAAATATACTGAAAGCGCAATCTCGCGCAGACATCTCTGCAAGTCTAAATTATGCTATGCAAAACTAATCAAATAATTAGCTAGCAAAAGAAGTCTCGGGAGCAAAGGACCCAGTGGCACAAAAAGTTAATGAAAAACTTTCCCCTCCCGAAGGTACTTCCAATACTCGCTACAGTTTTAAATTCATTGCGATCGAAATGGCAGTAACGGTTAAATTGCAATCTAAGTCCACGTAGATAGAGACTCAAAGTGATCGCGGCCTGCAATTTGTTAGAGCTTCAACAATGCATCTCTTAAGTTCTTCGCTGGGGCGAAATAAAAGAGTCCCCTTTAAGTTCGCTAAATGAAGTTGACTACAAAAGGCGGACCAAGCCCGTAATTCAAATGAACGCCGACCGCTCCGGCTTCGATTCTGTACTTTGAAAAGTTAAATTTTTGCAAAATTTCAGTCGTGGAACTTTGCGAATATCCTTAACTACAAAAGTAGGAACTTAAACTTCAAGTTCGACGATTTAACGTTGCTGCGTAGGTATCTACAGAGGTTAATAACGTTAATACCTAATAGGTTTTTCCTTAAATCATTTTTCCAAATACATTTTTGTTTGTTCTATATGGCAAAACACTCTAACCAAATTTTCTAGTAAGAAAGGTACCTACTTACAAAAGTAATTTTCAGCGGCATACTTTAATATATCAAAATAATACGAGCTGTCATTGTTAGAATCTAATTTTTTTCATTATTGGCAATAAGAATATTAATAGTACAAATGATTTGTATTATTATGTTATAAAGCTGAGTAATGTAAGTGTAAAGTGTAAGGGGTTAAGTCCATCGACTCGATAAGAAGAAGTAATGTAAGTTTTAGATCATAACATGTAGGTGTGTGTTACCCATAATTGTCTCTTTCTACATATTTATTTGTAATTAAAAAAATAAAAATAAAAATGAATTTATTGACACGAATTATAACATTTTGATAATATATAGGTTTACAAAGTGACAGTAGTATGACAAAAATTTGCAGCCCTGCCTCCTAAACTAGGAATAAATCCTGTATCTTAAGAGACAGTGTTCGATAGTGTCGTCATAAATGCCATTTAGCCATTAACATTGCGTAAGTAGACCTGTATGTCAGTGGGATATCGTGCATGAAGAAATGCAAATTTGGTTGTGCCTTGAAAATCAAAGCAATAAAGATTATTTTATTTAATATTATTGATAGTTATTGGTTAAAGATACTACGTAGGTAGTTGTAAAACACGGCGTACGTTAGCAATAATTTTAAAATTCAAAGTATCCAATAGCAAGGCCAGGCAGGTTGTCAATATTACCAATAATAATATGTAGGATTGTAGAACGTTCAAATGCCATTGTACGGTGCCATTATCATGTAGATTCTGGCCGCCATTCACTGCTGGAAGGCGGTGACAATTGGAAACAAGGTCACAAATTCATGCCACTTAGCTTTTGCTTTTAACAAAAATGTACCTATATCTATTTGTCACGGTTACTTGAACTTGAAAAGCACGGACAACAGCTGGGGGATATTGTCTGGATTTGCTTGAAATCTAAGGCCGTGGGCACGAAGTCAGCGGCAGCGGCTGGAGTGCGTCGCTTGTACGTCGCTCCCGGCGCCGCTGCCGCATCGCTGCCTTCGTGGTCAGTTCCATATAAATCTATTAAATAAATCGCACCGCTCCACGCGCTCCAGCCGCCGCCGCCCCGCGCACACTGACTTCGTGCCCGAGGCCTAACGTTTACCAAATTATATTTTATGTCTTAGATACGTCTAATATTTTTAACGAAATTTCACACCACGTCGCAGTTTTTAGGGATGTGCTGCTGAGCTATAGTCTCCTCCACATTAGAGGATCGGAGATCGCAGCAGTGGCAACACCGCGTTCACTCCGTGAACACAGTTTTCTTTCTACGTTGTATATTGCGTAGAAAGAAAACATAAAATACGTATGATGTGCCACGGGCCACACCGTGGGCCTTAGTTGACTCTTCCTAATTCTGTACTTACAGAAAGTACTTGGCTAAAAGGTACTAAAGTTACCTACACGATAGACTTGGCTGCATATACGATAGGTCTGATAAAATACAGATTGGCATGATGAATTCTTTTTGAATTCTTTCTGGATAAAAGTCAAGAATGGAGTCACGAGCTAATGATAATCAATCAGTAAACGAATAAAATCAGCTGCTCGGCCACGTTTGTCACTAATATAGGTTTATTAGAGGTTTGTAGAAAGGATCAGCCTTCTATAAGTTATGAAGCCGTTATTAAGCGTTTTAGCCCTAATATACGTTTATGAATAATGTTTTTCAAGAACCATATTTTAACAAGCTTAAAACGTTCTATAACCCCTCTCATAACTTTATGAATACGACCGTAAGTATTTAGATATTTCACATACTGAATGGCTACATCGCCGCCGCAAGACCTGGCGTCTAACTAACCGCGACAATTACTCACCCGTGTTTTTAGCCTGAAGTTAATCTGGGCTTATGCTGCCTCAACTAAGGTTTATCTTATAATCTCGGGCGGTTCGTCATCCCCTGCCAGCATTAACATAGAAACGAGTGCAAACTACCGCATTCCTGCGCACTTGCAAATGCACAGTTATGAGTTACCACTTACTAGCTGGAATCATCGACTGGTATCTTTGTGGCGTAGGCAATAACCGGCAGTCGATAATTGAAAACGTCTCTCGGCCTGATTTATAATTTCCTAGCGAATGCATTCTCCGCTTTAAATAGTTTACAGTAAACTACTACATCACAACAGGTACAAGGTCATGGTTTCCATCTATCGCATTATGCATATGTTTTCCGTATTAATATTTAAATGTACACTTTAACAAAATGTCCACTCTACCGATATGTCTCCTGTAGGAATGTCCACCCTACAGAATAGTCCACTCTATCGTAATAGATAGTGAGGGCGCCGTTGGCTATCCTACGTCATCGAAAAAAATTCTACTTTGTAGCTGAAGAAGATGTGAGGCCCAACGGTATTTTTCTTATTGAACCCACACAAAAGGATATGTAAGTTCTATCACCACGAAAAGTTGCTTGGGTCACAATTTTTTTTTTGTGCCAATGTGCCTGTGCGCGGGCTGGCCTACGTTTTGTGAGTCTCCTAGACGTCTACTTTCCCTACAAGTGGAATTTTTCTTGAACTCGGTGACGTAGGATAATCTACGTCACCCTCACAGTCTATAATGTCCAATCGAAATTACTACCCTACCGCCATGTCCACGCTGCCGTATTGTTTACTACACCGAATTGTTCGCCAAAGAAAATATCTAGCCCATTGAAACGACCACCTATAAAACCCACATAAAACGACCTTCAAAAGCCTTTAAGGTACCAGGGGGACCAAATTTCCGGTGGCGGTTGGACGCCATCGTCTACAGCGAACCTACCGCACCCACACAGACTCCAATACTCATAATTTCAGATGAGTGTTGCCAATCTTACAACTTGTATGTAATTAAAATTTGTATGTATACCAATTTTATATTTCTCAGAGCGAGGTTAAAGGATTAAACATACACACATTTTAGAGAGGTTGATGTCTTTTATATGGATGTAAATAAATTGATACATTATGATATAGTAAATAAATTTATATATTTTGGTATAGGACCATATGACTGCAATAAGCCACTTGCTCAGGAATTTTTTTCTTCTCGGTTCGACATCTCGGACTGTCGGACTAACAAGAAATAAACGCAAAAATGGACAGTACAGATTTACTTGCAGCGCCGCGCTGACTTTCAGTGTAGCATAGCAAAATTTAATTAACCTAGCACGAAGCTTTGTTTTAATATAATAAGAATTACAATAAGTACGAGTCGTATTAAGTTACTCATAATTTTTCTATACAATATTGTTCGTTACACTTTGTATCAAAGGAAGAGCTGCAGTTATGAGAAAAAGTAAGGCCATAACTGCCATAATGAAATAAATAGAACATAAAAATCATTCGCAATCCGTATAAATCGTGATGTTCATCGATAAGCCGAACGTAATGTAACAGCAGCAGAAAATAAGTTTAATCGTGATCAATCGCCGTGGCCGCTCATCGTGTGCGGTTCCAAATGAAATGGCTACAGCGAATTTCATTGTGACCGCTATAATTTGCGGTTGGCTGAAATTTGCAGAATTTTATTTCACTTTGATTTGTTTGCGCGATCGCTTTACCCATTCTAGAACTATATGGTCGTCTTTTGCTGTCGCAGAATGGCACTCAGAATTAGAGGAAAATAAAATTACTCAGCATATAAATTTCTAAAACATTTTTAAGATAACGATATCAAATGTATGGCATTCGTTAGGAGCGGCGCGAAGCCACATGCACGATATGCGTTTATATGAATTTTAATTCTCACAAGGGAGGGCGATATTTGAAGAATTTCATTACGGCTAAACTCCTCGCAGCTCGCAGGAATTCATTCCGTTTCAAACGCACCGGATAAACCGCGTTGCGGATTATACTCAAGTTTTTGCAAAAGAAAACTTTCATTATTTCCCTTGGTTTAGAATGCAGAGCGGAAAGTTATACAGCACTCGTACCTCTTAAAGCAATATAGTCTGCGCTATTCAGACTATTCAAATTGACAATACAGTTTTCGATGTTTCGTTCGTATTTCACTTCGCATTTAGATTCGCGATGTTGAGTCCGCCTTTTACAAAATATTCAAAGTAGGTAGGGGTTTATATAATATTGCAGTATTTCATTTTATCGCAGGTATTCTTTTATTATTATAAATATTAATTTAAATTCTACATTTGTATGGACATAGTCCGCGCAGACGAAGTGGCGACCAAAATCTCTTATGTAGATACATTATTTATTACTTCATATCTTGTCGTACAAAGTTTCACAAAAGACAATAAACGATATGTTCCACACAATGTATCACTTTGTTTCGAAAAGTATGTATTGGCAAATAAATTACTGCGCAATGACACTCTACATTGCAACGGCAACAACAAGCAATGCGGCTGTGATCGAGTGTTACGACTATAATGCGGGAACTGAATTCCTGTCACTAGTAAGTTTATAATAGTAAGATTTATGAAATCACTAAGAATAAATAATAAGTTAATATTTAATTAAACACAACAAAGACTTTAGCGGGCATAGTTATTAAGTAATTTGATTGCATATAAACCTTCTAAGTGCCTACAAATTAAAGTATTACACTTTTATTTTCCGCCATCGATAGTACAAAAGCAGTGAGGCTTTACCACCACTCAAGAGGCATATTCGCATCACACTACATCATCGGCCGAGCCAAAATCCTGCAAATTTTATCTATACAAACTAACAGTATGCATTAAAAGGAAGCGGTAGAGCAAATAATGGGCGTGATCAGCAGTGTTGGTGCAATGGCATTGCGGTGGCCGAGGTATGCGGTTGCAATCACTCTCCGCTGCCCCAAGCTGCTTAAGCGCTATACTATCTACCACCGAGCATTCAGAAGTCTAGCAGGTATTGATCAAGTGACGCCTCGATTGACAATACGTTTTCTTTATATTTTCACTGGTGGAGTTGCGGCATCGTAATTGATATTTATCAATAGTATAAAAGGAGCGTCGGTAGCCTAATGCCTAGCGGGTCCGACTCGTAAGCGAGAGGTACCGAATTCGATCTCGAGTGCTGCCATGTACCAATGACTTTTCTGAGTTAGGTGCCTAGATTAGTTGAATATTAACTGATGCTCTTACGGTAAGGGAAATTATCGTCAGAAACCCTGCACATTCTGCACTGAGGTCAGATGGAAGTTGCTGTACCTAATTTGCCAAAAGCAGGTCCCCGCGCGTGAGAGCACAACCGGAATATCGACGCCAAGATAAGTATTATATCAAAACTAAATAAATATAAATAAATATTGGTGGACAAATTCACACAGTGCCATCTAGCCCCAAACTAAGCAAAGCTTGTGCTATGGGTGCTAGATGACTGATAAACTACTTAAATACTTTTAAATACATACTTATTACACATAGAACACCCAGACCCTTAACAGAAATCAAAATTCATCATTTCAATTTCTGCCCGGCCGGGAATCGAACCCGGGACCTTTTGCGTGGCAGACCACTTCAGGTTGACCACTGAACCACTCAGGTCGTCAATAAATACTAGAAAAGTAAAAACTGGTAAAGCCAAAGAACTCTTTTTGCCATCAGACATTCCCTACACAATTCAATAGCGCGGTATGCGGTAGGTACCGCTCTTCGTGACTGCTCGCCCGAGGCCCGGTGTAGGCTGCGTAAGCGCAGCGTTATCTGCCTTGTATGATGTTGATCAAGTGACGCTCGGTGAACAATGGACACGTTTTGCTTCAAGATTGCCAATGGTTATATGTATCTATTTAGGAAAATATCCATTTGCAAAAAATGTTAATTGGCTTCCTGCATCAGATGCTGGGAAAACATTAGTTTATATTAATGTACTTAATTTACTTACATTATACCATACTTAATAGTACTTCAAAATATTCTCTAAAATAATTATTTGTTTTTAACAAAACTGCCTAAAAAACAATAACAATCATTTAAACATTCTGAAATATTTTGCGCAGCACGTTCATTTCTATTACCGTAACAAATGGGCACTGAATTGAGAATTTGGGATTTGTAAGACGAAATCGCTAGCAACGCCAGTAATAGAATACCTTTAATAAAGATGCTAGCCATTTAGGCAAATATGGCATTTACGCGGTAAGTACTTAGGTGGAGTTTATTGATATTTCAAACACACTCCGGGCCGGTCGAGTAACTGTGCTCACCAGCTATTAGCCGGGCAGGGCACGTCCGCTTTACAACCTGTCGTGCAAATATTTATCCACATCGGATTTACGTGTTAACCGTCCAGAATTGTAATCAGCTTTGATTGGGAACGCTCTGTCTGCCACTGAAACCCACAATAGCTACGTATGCGCTTACCTGTGTAAGCGCTCGGGGTCGGTCGGTGATATTTACTTAACAAACTCACCACATTCGGGGAGGGAGACAAACGTGTGACTGGATTCATGCGACTAGACTCCCGAATAGGTACTCGGTAGCTAACAAAGAAAACGGAGACTATAAAAACTATCTTACTTTTTACGCCCTGAAAGTTTTTTATGTCCGTAATGGGTTTTACTGCGCGTAATATAAAAGTATCGTACCGTGTACCGATAATTAGATTAGCGAGTTGGTCGAATCTCGCCGCTAGAACGTATCGGCGACTTTTTCGTTGCGGTCTCGCCGGTGGATTTCACGTGTAAAATATTTTGTTGGGCAATAAAAGTTTCGCGGCATACGGGCGGTGCCATTCAGGCATTCGTTCTGGCGGTGGCGGGGGCGGTGTTCGCCATAGAGAAATATAGCGAGACAAAGCAACGCGTCGTAACGTGTCACGGAGACTCTGTATAATTGCGATTTCGCGGCAATCCGTAGGTACTCGATACCTTACATAGAAAGTCCGAACAATGGGAGTCTAATTGTTACACAAGCCCATCAATACACGTCTCGGGGACGGTAACGCTACACTGCGCGCCGCAATGTATCTCACTGCGCAACGTTTACACCGCTTCCTCATTTACCTCGCCGATACAGCGTCATTAAAATATACCCGTAAATATTGTCACGACAAACGCACACTCTAATTACGGCTGCATTCAAAGGCGAAGCATTCCGAATTAAAATCTGAACGCCGAGAAACATGCCTGTTTTGTCTCTTGGCGTGTAATTAAGAAAATATTTCGTGTAGAGTAACTAATTTCAGTTCGTTCAAGATGAGACGAGGCACGGCCGTGATGGTACAAAATGTAGGCAATTACATAAACGACAATCAACGCGGTACAAAGACGTCAGAGAGGGAAAGTCGGGTAACGCAATTATACAGATATGGCACGTTAGCGCCGAGCAGTGTGACGGCCGGCACGCCGCGTTTGGGACGCCACATCTGGTTTCAAAGCTAAAATTGAAGTACATAATCGCTTCGAAGTATAACGTGCACACGTTGCTGAAAGTGCTTGCTCCTTATTACGATGCCAAACGGAAGCTTATAACTGTTACTAATTTACGACAGCTTAATTACTTAATCATTAATCGTTCCAACCACGCCTCCGCAGTATCTAATTTGAATGTGGTAATTATCTCTGAACCGAAATAGTTTTATGCTCAGCTAAACGTGCGGGAGGCGCGCCGGCCGCCGGTATACACAGGCTCACCATCTCCCTCAGTAGCAGAGCAATAAGCATTAATGTAATTTGTGCAAATATGAAAACGGCTGAGTTTGCCCTTATTAGTTCGGCGTCACAGTTGCGAGCGCGGCTGTGTTAGCCGTGAATACATAGAGCCGTGATTAGATTTGATGGCACGGCTCGTTTGCGTTGTCCTCCTATAATTTCACTGAACCAATCCACTGCCTAGGACCGCGTGCGGTGCGTGTAGGTGAATATAATTAAAGCTACCCTTTTAATATAGAAACATATTTTTTTGTAAATTAGGGTGCGGTATTCTTTGAATCATGAAATTTATGTGTTGGCCCAAATTAACAAGATTATAAAGCACTGCGTCAAACGCTAAGCGGATTCAGGAACATAATTCATGGCTGTTTACGGGGCGGGACAGGCCGCCACTGATAAAATGAAAAATGTTACAATTAAAAAAAGTATGTTTTTTAGAATTTAAGGTCACGTTTTATTTTGGTAATTATCTCATTTTTTCTCGCGATGGATCATCAGACTGATGGTCAGACTATCAAAAATTTTGAAATATAGGGCGGTAACAAACTAGGTAATTATCATTGTCATCAATACTTTTTTTTTATTTTTAGACACGGAAATATGGTCTCGAATTGAACTCAACTTCTCTCCTACATTAATTTTTATGCTACAATTGTACACGCACTTTATACTTTACCATTAAAAATGTGGCTCAAAAGAATAAAAGAAAACAATGTTTATTGTTATGCCCGCGAAAAGGGGAAGCTTGCTACGAGTTAGGATGGCGTTTATAAAATAAATTTTCGTTGTGGCGGCGGCGGCAATCGCCGTGGGCGTATTTCTTTCGCTGTTGTTTAATCTCGCAAAGACCGCGGCGTCGATCCGAACCGCACATCTGCCTTCTTCCCGCGTTTCGACTTTTGCAACGAGATTATTCTTGTCCAGAAAAAAAAAACGCTCTATTAAAATTAAAGTTTAACAGTCACTCAAGTCTCTCTATATTTCTGACCTTTTAGCGAGAAAATACTCGCAGCGAATGCGTCTCGCCTGTGTCTATTTATAAAATAAAGGTCGCTATTACCAAGGCCCACCATTTAGAATTAACTTTAAACATTAACAATAAAAACTTGGAGCGAGCGAGCTGACAGGCTGCGACACACGAGGTACGGACGTGCAAATCTCATTCCCCTCTTGATTAAAAAATTTTCGTCAGCAGAATATCATTTCATTCTCAATTCTCTTTTTTGTGAGCGTGGCTGCGAGCACTCCGCAGTGTCCTAATAACTGTCATCCAGATTTAATATCACATCTTCCATTTGTACGGGTTCTACGAAGAGGCAATTTCCTTCCTAAAATTGTATTTGGAGGAATACGCGTAAACTAAATACGCATGTGACCCAAAGACAAATTTTATGCTTTTTTTCTGTGTCGTAGATTTGCACATGTAGGCAAGTGGGCACTTCGCGCTTTACGACGACCGACATGGCTCTTATATTGATGGCTTTATGTTCCCGTTTTGGTGGGATCACATAAAGTCGCACATAAAATTTTGATGAACATTAGTATGAATGTAACGCAATCCTAGCATGTAGGTACTTTTAGTTTGTAAGGTGTCGGTGTCATACATAATTCAATTCGCTTTACAATTAGGAATGCAACTACACCATACCTATAAAACTACAAATATAAATTAGCATTTTATATTCATGTAAGATAAATTTTAAACAGTAAGTGGGACATGCAGCGAATGAGCAGGTCCATCAGTCAGAGGCGGCAGCGGGTGCGACGGTCCTAACAAATCGGTCTCTTTGCGCGGGTGAGCTCCGCAGTTACTCATTCCAACGGGAATAATGTGTGAAGACGAGCTTGAATATTGCCACAGATTTTGTCCAAAGTAGGTATATTGGAATCCCTTCAGATTTTAGGTGCCATTTCGTGCGAGTGCGTCGGCACTTTGTTATTCTTAGTGGAGTGAATGAAATTTATAATCAGACCAATGTTACTGAATGTTTGGATATTTGTTTGAGTGCTTATACATTGTCAGTGCCTTGTACTACTCCAGTTACCTAGAATAGAGGTCCTGCATAGGCTACGTTTTAACGAAGTCCGCTCTAACGAAGTGTGAACGAAAGCTCTAAACAAAATTGATAAAAATCAAATATTATCCTTCTTAACCACGTAACAATCGTTCCACTGGGAATTTTCTCTCCTACATTACCTACTCGTATGTATACTTAAATTGACGATAATCCATAATAAATACAATGTGCTCAATTTAGCTAATGAGGCAATCATCGAATCCCAGGAGAACATAACAGGTAGGTATGCGGCGACTTCCTTCCAAATAATAGTGGACATTTCGTGCAGGGCGGACAGCGCGGGGTCCGCCGGGACACTGAGCTCGCCCATTCTTATTCAAATAAGTGCGGGCACCGATTTACCCCCGGGTAGCATAGAAGTCCTCTTAGAGCCAAACCGCTCGGGAAAAATAAAACTTTTACATATAGTGGCATATATGCACCATAGGTCTATTGTTGTTGCTCTTGCTTGATTAAAATTTCGTCATAAATTAATTGCGATTAACTCAGCTGGACTAGCTATATCTAATATAATAACAAATAATCGGGTTCGTATTTACAAACTACTGGCTCCATCCCACATCTTCGTTCACGTTGTTAAATATAAAAAGATGATACCTTTTTCTGTAGTTTATTGAATTTCATACTCTACTATTTGCGTCATTGACCAATACTAATGTAAAAAGTAAAAAATAAGGACTTTCACATTATATTATTTTAAAGTAGGATGTTCATCCACAAAGTAAGTTCTATAGTCTCTAAAAAACCAATATATATTTACTAAATGCTCTACTTGCTCCATAAGCCGCAGCATAAAAACAAGAAACATGTCTGCTCCTTAAAAGAACCAATTGAGTATTCAATATAATTTCCTATTACGTTACCCCGGAGAGCGGGCGGGCTCAGCGCAATTCTTCTCATTGACCCAAGGAAATCACGCAATATACCACACGAACGCAGGCGAACAGACAGACATAGCGTAACGACGAAAATTTACATTAGGCCGGTTTAATGTCGCGAAGCAATCTCGTTCTGGGAAGGAAACCGGGTAACACGCAACCAGGCTGAGTTGACCTCTAACACTCACCGGGTGCCTTGAACCCGGTGGTGTGAACGCAGGTCCCGATCGCGTGGTCGTGTTACACCAGTTACGATGCGACGCGATATCGCAACAAAGACAAATGTGCCGCATATCTCGAAGGCGGTGTCTGCTATCTACAACCTTGACTTTCTTATTTCCTCTAAGCGGGAGTGAATAGAAATGGTGGCGTAGGCTGAGTAACGGAAGAGCGCCAAGATACGTGATTATTACATCCGTATCACGTGGCGTTGGATTTGTTTTTGTTGAATATTTGGGAGCCAATTTAGTACCATTTATTCCCAACTTGGCTTCATTATACAAGTATACATTTGAAAAGCACAATTTATTAATGATATTTACTATATTTAGACTAGTAGGCAATCAAAAAGAAGTGTCATATAGATTACCTACTAGAATCCCTTCTCTAGAATCCGTTCTTTGGATGATTAGTGGTTGATAGATAGTTTATACCTGGTGCGTTCCATTGGGAGCCCTCAACGCGCACCTAGCGAGTAGTTATTGAGCTTGACGGCTTTTGCTTTGGCTTTTGGGACCATGTGCATACTACGATCAGAACCTACTAATCATTCATTTACAACTCTACACTTATAGTGGGTACCTTAAAACCACGAAACTGTCATTTACAATCGTTATTTATTCAAATTAAACTGTAACTGAGTTGTAAGAATTTAAATTACGTTCAAAGTTACTGTCGCTCGGACTTCTGCTCGTGTGATTCTGTCTTTGTGAGCGATTTCGAATTTGGAATTTATGCGTCCACTGATTTGCGCGTAATTGTGCTGTCCGGGCAAAAAGTGGCGGCTTTCGCTGGATTTCCATTTAAGTGACAACGAGGGCGAAGGAGAGGGCGCGGCGGCCGACACGTACACTGTTATCGTAATGTTTTAATTAAAACGTGTCGCGATTTTCGTCTCGTTGCCGCGCTCGGCGGGTGATCCGCGGAGGTGCGATGTGACGACATTAAAGTTTTTGACAATTTAGGTAGCTGACGGGCGCGTTTGCTACTAATTTTGGTGAAAAGGAGCACAGCGAGAATAAGGCGCTGTCCTAATTGGCGACGATCGTGGCTTCCGTCGTACGATCGTTTTTAACCTAATTATAAGAGCAAACGCTCTTATAGGTATAGTATTTTGCTACTAGAACAATATAACTACTAGATAAGCTACTAGAACTAGTGAATAGTTATAGTACCTACCTGTTTTAAGTTACTAAGTATTTTTTTGTATTGTATTTATTTATTTAATTCAAAGTACATTTTGTTTCTTAACACTTATTGATACAAAACCCGGCTGGGTTTGTCTGTGTCTAGTAAGTAGTTAGATACCTAAAATACCCGAATATTGAACTTGTGAAATATGTTAGAGTAAGCCATCAGGCAACAAAAATGTTGTTCCTTACAAAACAAACATAATTACTTACAATGATTTACAGCCGAGGCATCTTAATGAATTTCTTATTACGCAAAACAGTAAGCATATCTCATTTATGAACATTAATTAAAATTCATGAAATTAAAACAAGATAATATTCCCTCACTGCACCCCACTTGCCGGCTCTCATTTTGTTGTGAAATACGAATTTTCATTAGATACAAATAGAACTCCGTTACGAGGAATAATTTGTGTTAAGTAATCTCACAGACCGTTATAATTTATTCAACAACGGAGTCTTTTGACGTTTTGCTATGTTGATAGGCAAATAAAAATATATTGTTATATTTGATCAGCAAATTCGTTCACAAATCGACAAAAGATTCGGGTTTTGACGTGATTGAAGACAAACCAATAAACATAATGTCTGCATATCTTCTATACCTACTTAGATATATAGGCTGTAGTAGTAAAATAATGATAAAAATCTTGGTGATAATGTCTCATGCTCTAGCGCACGAGATCCGCGTTGACTATGATCCATAATTTGGCAGACCAGGTAATTACAGTTGAGCGACTGCCATCTGAGCTTCATGACCCTGCTACCATGGGAACCTGACCAGATTGAATCATGGTTACACATTCCGCCGCCTGAATGTGCTGGTTTCATCACAATGTTTTCCCTCACTGTAAGAGCATCGGTTAGCATTCAACTAAAGGACATAACTTAAAAAATACTCGTTAGTACATAGCCGCAGCGGGATTCGAATCTGGTACCGCTAGCTTACGAGTCGGATTTCTTAACCACTCGGCCATCGGTGCCACTTATTTAATGCCATCTGATAGTAGCAGTAGCAGACTTCAATAATTTAACTAAACCAAGACAGGCAACATTCCTCGCGCGATCTAAGACCTAAACTATCCATCGGTAACAATACATTGAAATGGGCACGTATTATGTAAATGCGGCAACGGCCACTCTCGCGCCTAGATCCGGCACAAAAAGCCGAACAACATAATCGCGCCCAATAAAAAACGAAAACAAGTTGGAAACGGAACGGAAAGTTAAAGATATCTCCTTCTGAATGGGTATTACTTAGTTCGGAATGTGATAAACATACCTACATATTTTAAACGTTAATCGGTTGGGAGAAATCGGGTGGAATGACATTTAGCTTCGCTTGACCGTTTGACCTTGACATTCTGTTGTTGGGCAGGTGTGAAGTGGAGAGCGGCGGACCCTCAGGGGATATTAATGAATTTATGATTATTAAGGCCATTGTTCTACGTTTATGCTGTACTTAGTAATCCCAAGTCAGAGGTTCGAATTACTTTATGAGACACGGGCCTCCTATCTGAGTAGAAATAGGAACGATAATTAAAAAAAATACCTACAATGCTTCTCACGAAAAAATTAAATTTGTGATAAAGGAAAAGTACGCATAATAACAAAATTATATTTAACGTATTTTTTATAATAATACTCGTATACCGCCACGGGGTGCCAATCGGTATCCCGAGACTGTTTACCCAGTCTCAGGGTCTCCAGCGGTCCCCTATTTTTTATCATGGACATAAAACATCGAAGTTGTTTTACATTACTGTATGAATATGAAAAAAAAATACCCACTTCTGTAATAAAGTAACTACTTACTGTTAAAAAATAAAGTTACAAACTTTTATACAGCATTCTATTTTATGACACTGTATAAAAATCCCCTAGTCCAGTAAAACGAAATCAAATCAAAAGCAAGTGGCTCTTACCTTGTATATGCCATCGACGAGTTTCGTGAGCTCCTCGGTCTCCATGGTGAGGGATTCCCAGTAAATCAATCACAAAGTCAACAGTTACACTTGAAACTTCATCGGGAAACGTCCCGTAGATACACAAAGTTGAACCTTAACACTGTTAACACAAAATTCACATTTCCATCCGTCCCGTATAGATTTAGCAGTAGCCAGTCGTTTAATCACTCAGCGAAACAGACTCACTTTCGAAGACATCTGAAACAAAAGAAAATCGAAATTAGTTCCAATCATTATTTCTCTTTTATCCTAGCGGCCAGTAACCTGTACCTACTTCAGTATTTAAAATTATCTTTCGAACGCAAAGGTTTAAAGTTTAAAAAGTTTGTATAGTAAATAAGCACCTGTCTGGTAAATGCAGATAAGATCTTCGCGGCGCGTGCGTCCGCGTCGAGGCGAGCGCGTAGAGTCGGCTATCGCAACCACCTCGGTATCTTACGACTGTCGATGTTTAGTAATACCATGCAAACGAATGGAAGGCGTACTCTGACCGACCTACACTGCATTCCATGGCTTGAGGACAAAGTTACCGTGGATCCAGTTAGTGTTTAATAAAAAAAAGTTTGTGAGATGGAATAAGCTGTTATTAAGGGTAAATATTTCTTTAGTTGTTTTTGACAGAAATTGTATTGTTGATCGTCACTTTAATATTGAAAATGTAACATCAGATTACTTTTTCTAGGACAAATATATATTTGTATGGCCCCTAGATCAATTATAAAGGACTACTAATATCCTAACTTTTTACTTCGCTACCTATTTATGGTTCTTATTAAAATTCTTTTTTTCGTAACAGTGCAGTCTGAACTATGATGCCCGGAATACATTTGCCATTAGGTAATTTAAAATTAAAATGAACTAAAAACTAAAGAGCGCTATAAACATTGTTTATTAGACTTGTTTAACATAAATAAATGAAAATAATATAAACTGGAGGAACAGGATTCACATAAGTTGACATTTTAATGATTAGCCATTTGTTGGCAATATATTCTTATAACCAATCTACGGTAATGGCACATGAAGACACATGTCAAATAGAAAACATCGTTAGACAAGATATTTACTTTCGTCATTAAAAATAACCAGACATTGCCTCGAGCTAAACAGAAAGTGCTAAAAACATGTTACGACATCAAACTTTATCGTCAATGTCACTGAATCAATTAAGGAGTTTGTGTAGGAACTAAAATATGTATCTAACAAATCAGAAGTACAGTATGCGTGGCAGGGCTTAGCTCCACCCATAGACTGCGAACACAATAGGCGCGGTGATAATATTATACATGCACTTTCGATTTCCTCGCCGCCCACGGCGACCGGTCAGGGCCCAAAGAACCGCCGCTAGCGACGCCGAGATGAACACCTGTCAATAAATCAACTCGTTAACTTTTACTTTTTACAGCGTTAAATCAGACAGATTAAATGGAAATTACGTGAAAACATTAAAGTAGGCAAACGAGCGGCGGTGAGTATAAATTTGCATAATTACGTAAGAGCTTTATGCACTTGGTTGAAGCTTTAATCGTATGCATAGCCTGTCTCGGCGCTCAAGTCCGTTTAATGGATGTTAATGACGGCATAAAACATACCATGATGTTTGTTTAAACGTTTAACGTGAAGCAGGTGAAAAAATACCCGCGCGAAGCAAACAATCCTTTGGTCGCAGAAAGTTTTCGCAGATATAATAACAGCAGTCCAACTTTACAAACTGCGCGCCGTCGAGCGAAGGCAATTTTATTCCCTAATACTTAAACTTATGAAGGGCGGAACCGCGCCGCCAGCTCCGGAAAAAAGATCTGAAACTATCTCGGAACTTTTCCTCGCGTCATATGCTGAGGAAAAAAATATAAAACACAATTTCTGAGCGGCTCCGTAACTTCATTCCGTACAAGAGAGATTTCCGCCCGCGCGCCCTGCATATGCACCCGCACGGGAAACTGAGCGCTGCTTTCCTTTCTTTCCTACCTCTTATCCCCGAGGCGAGAGGAAACAAGTGTGCGACGGCTGCTTATTTCACTTGAAACTAGTTTAGCTCGGATTGAACTTGTGCGATCCGGATTGGGGAGTTACAGGCCTCGTAAGTAAACAGACGAGCGCTCGGAAACAAAACTGGAATCAGTAGTTTGATCCCACACCTACGAACTGTTCGCACGAAAGAAGCTTTCTCGGAGTTTATTCTGAACTTCGTATAAAGTCGTCTAACTTTGTGTTATTTCAAGTGTTCGCACGGTTTGTCGCGTGAGTTTGGAAGGATATTTGATTCTGTATAGTGTTAAAGCAATAAAAGTGTTTTGCGCCAAACGGAGGGGCAATATAAAAGTGAATACAATGTGAGTTAGCAGATACTGTCGCGTCGGAGGCGGCGGCGGCGGCGCGCGACGCCTTTCTGCTGACGAACCTTGTTATCGTGCACATAATACGTGCGGCGCCGACTGCAGTTGCGGCTGAATATTCATATTCTTGCCTGCATTACTGCTTACATGGATAAAACGGATTTCTGCTGATCTTTCTTGCGATGTATTGCCAGACGACGTTGCCGTCGGACAAAATCATATTGGGAATTCTACTATCTTGCTGCGACGCACTATTAAATCTTGCATTAGCCGTATGAATGCGTTCTTGTGGGAATTTGTATTGTCATGTCGAGTTCACAGGTCGCATGTTGCGTACTCGTAGTCCTCAAATAGGTTTTTCGATATTTGTGGAACCAGCGATTGCATACAAAGAGTTTTATGTACATACACGCCTACGCCTGGAGGTCCCGAGACCTTACTGTAATGAGATTCCGATCGCTCCAGGGAAATTATCCTTAATGCGTACGAGCATAATCTGCGACGAGAGTGACGTGAGTTCCATTCCATTTAATCAGCGAGGCGCATAAACTCACTATCTACAGGCATTGTCTGCAATATCGGTGTGTTCATTTATTATGTAACAGACAATTTCGTGTGAATGGTAAATTTATACACGTAATTGATTTTATAATAAGTTTACGATGTCGATGTGGAAGCAGTAGGTACAACTAGATTCTAGTCTCGATCAATCTCGCTGTGCCCAGCAGGCAGATAGTTTGATATGGAAGTTTCAAGTTGAATAGTTTAGATTAGCTTTATGTCAAAGCGCAGCAGAGAGTTTATTTAAGTTTCTATTCCTTAGGTAAATGTTGTGGCAATATACTAAATTGTACTGTGTTCTGTATTTTGTCCCAACTCGGTCACATTGCCGAGGAGCCCGCTAAACAAGGCGTCAATTCGAAATCGATTCGTTCTCGCTCGGCCCAACTCTAGATTTTACATGTTCTGTTTCCAATAAATAAAAGCAATTAATTACTAGGCGTTGGATATAAGGGGCTTCCTTTATGCCTAAAACACGTAACACCTACGGCGCCGGGGCCGCTGCGTCATAATCCCTGGGGTTGGCGGCAAATCATTAACTCCTGATTGTTGCAGTTTGCTGAATTACACACACGGACCATACACTATTACGACTGCTAGTAACAAGGTGATAAGTTTAATAATAATAACAGGCGGACCCTGGGCCCTCGCGAGCCGCGCAGGGACGAAACCGGGAAATAACGCCAAGATGATGATGATGATTCCCTACGATCAGTCACTATAATAGGAATAGGCACTATTCTGGTAAAAAAATGTGTTGACTTTTGTTGTGGCGACGGTAATACGAAACAGTATTTGTTGTGGCGACGGTCGACACATTGCTCATAGACTTTCAGTATCTACATATTGAAAATAGACAAATCCCAACATTAATAGTCATTAGAATATATTCAAGATCCAATGCTACAAATTGTTTATATCCGAAGCATGGATTGTATACGTTGTAGAAACTTGATCAATCACCTAGGACTAGCATTATTTTTGAAACGCACTATATCGGCTTGCCAGGTGTTTAGTTTTTTACCGAATTGTTCCGTACCACCGAATTCTGCAATCCCAGTTGCCGTGGGCGTTCATGCTGTGAGTGGTCCGGTTTTACCCGGCTACCCGGTGAATTACACAGCCGGCCGGGCCCCGGGCGCAAAATACCCGGTAAGCCGGCACCCGGGTGCATGCGTGCACTTGACAACCTACGAAAT
Organism: Blastobasis lacticolella; assembly: GCA_905147135.1. Classification (NCBI taxonomy): domain Eukaryota; kingdom Metazoa; phylum Arthropoda; class Insecta; order Lepidoptera; family Blastobasidae; genus Blastobasis; species Blastobasis lacticolella. Next base: position 11,702,023 of record LR990048.1, read on the forward strand.
TGGATACAGCGCACGGTGTATTCACGCCGAAAGTTGCAATACAACATGTCATGGTGGCTCGGCGGTGTGTTTCTCCTAGAACTTTGATTATGATGGTTTACGGTACAAGGAGGTATATTAGTTGAATACTAGTCGTACATCGAAAAAAACGTGATGAAACCTGCGCAATCAGGCGGCTGAATGTGTAACCATGATCCAATCTGGTGAGGCTCCTCTAGCAGCAGGGCACGAGGTATATAAACAAATTGAGTACCTATACATTTATCCATGTACTACTTCAGTATTAGGTAGGTACCTATATCGTATACTTTTTAACATTTAAGTTATTTAAATCCATATTATCCATGTTATAATAACAAAAAATATAAACTGTATAAACGTTTAAAAAGTATGTTAACATGGTTAATGCTCTAATTGAGCATATTTATAAACATACCTAATCTGTGATGTTTGTACTTATTTATCTACATTTATTAAGGTATCCTGCACTATGTGTGTGATTTGATAGGGGAAGAGGGAAAATCTATTGTAATATTTGCTAGTACCCATATCGTAATCTTGTGGGCTATTATTGCCTTGACAACAAAGCACAACACTGTGGTGTGCGGGGGCCCTAAGCCACGCCGTACACTTCAATACGATCCCATTTTAAAGAGGAGATCGTTCCGTGAATAAAGACGCCTTTTTCTACTTTGTGCTTCTTCAGAGCTTTAATGTTGCATGAAAGCCTTGCTTACCGATGTGCACACAATGATATGTGAACGAATACCTACTTTTTAATATGTTATATTAAAAACACTTTTTAAAGTTATTATTCCTACAATTTCATTCCATTCGCTTATGGTAATCGACTGTCACTATTAGTGCATTGGACAGTGTTTCAAAGGATATAACAGACTAGGTATAGAGACAGTGTGTTAAATGGAACCACGTTGTGACGATCAGACGAGGCGTTTCGCGTCTAGACCGAGGAAATGTAGCGGATATTCACCTCTCCCCGAGACGTGATGGAATTTGCAGTGCAAATTTTGCACATAATCTCTATGCTCATAGAGACGCTTGTATCCACCCGAACGTCTAACACTAGGCGAATAATAGACAAACATCTATTGAATTAATAACCTATAATCACACCTGCGCCAATTTATGCGACATTTAGGTATGTTTGTAGTAAATGCACTTTGGGAATACAGTACCTACAACGCTAGCGTGCAGAGACGAAACGAGACCCCGCGCAATAAAATGCTTTTAGTGACGACGCCGGGTTAATATAGGTTGGTGGTACTATCTCCCTCGATGTGATACGATTGCTCAATTGGCGAGAAATTGCGGCGCGACTAAGCTAGCGGAAAATTGGCGATATCGTTAATATTCACCCGAAACCCGCGGTTCACGTGGCGACTACAAATAACGAGCAGACAGCCCCATAGATTTATGCTCTGTCGTTTTAAGTGATGTATAGGCCTCGGCGCGCGCCGGCCGACGGCTGTCGAAGAATATTCCAAGTGGCCGCGCCGTGCCTACCGATGGATTCAAATTTCGATCCCGCCAACATTGACGGATACGCACATTCCTTATTCGCGGCGAATATTTCCCCGGCCGCGGTATCTATTCAACTGGTGACCAAGTTTATATTATTTCCGGCGGAAAAGTTCCGCGTGCAAATCCTCGCCCCAGCAGCCGCCACCCTGACGCAGGTAATAAAGCTGTAACATAATCGAAACGCCATTTCAGCGCCGCTGTCTAAAAGAAATATAGCAGACATGTGCAGAGTCCATAAAATATACGGTATCTTGACAGGTCCCGAGAAGGCTCAGGTAAGTCTAAGTAACTTTCCCGGCGTTAAGCCGTTCACCTAAGGAAATTGGTGACAAAAATATTCCGGTCATGTAGGGGCCCCTTGTTAGCACCCGAAAAATACAAGAAAATTCCCCCTTCTGACACGGCTTGTTTCTTAAGATGGCTCGTCTACTAAGTTTTTATGGCACGCGAAAACTGGTGAGCTCTTAAATTTTATGTCAATAGATGCAGCTGGGCGCGTGTGCGGCCTCTTTATCTCATCGTCAGACCGAAATATGTTTACGAGTTTGAGCACGGTTACTTTTACAATAAGTATGTGGCCTTTGCATGGTACTTTCTAAATTTTACGGCTATGGGTATTCTACGTATTTTCTATGAAGAAAAAAATACAAATTATTTATTTATTTATTCTTTTATTTCAGGCAAATGAGGCCCATATTCATAAATACACAAACAACACAAATACAAAATAAACTGATACAATAATCAAACAAAGATAAAACCTATACCTACATACAAATTATTATAAATTGTAAACTAATATATAAAAATATAATTTATTAATATCTTAAAAAATAACTGACACTTAATATCGTTTGGGAATTATGCAACGCGGTCAGCTTTCTGGGCATTTTTTTTGCTTATTATTTATTTTTTGCTTATTTAAGTTACTTAGAGTAAGGTTTTTATGGTAGGTGTCCTTTGTATGTAATGTTTGAGTTGTAAATAATTACGTAATTATTTAAGTAGAGGAAGCTCAAGTCGAGCAATGCGTTACTATGGGCTGTTTTAGATGTGCTAAAATCGAAAAACTGAATAGACTGTCGAAAATGTTCACCGGCACAGCTTTTATGTAAACAAGGCTCCACCACACAGATCGATGACAGGTTGGTGGAGGTTTTTTACCGAGTTAAACCCGATAAACGATGTTAGTGGATAATCGAATCCGAGGGTAAACCGTGCATAAACTCCGCGCCGCCGACCGCCGCCGTCCAATTCCGCAGTTAACTCTAGCTGTTCCATATTTTGCAGATACTTTGCATGAGTTTGCATGAACATTTTAAATATTCTTGAATAGCCATTTTTGTGGTTTAACGTACCCCGTTCGTCCTTCCTATCTAAATAGAAAACGATTTTAGAAGGTTTGCAGGCTACACATCTGTGGAGATCTTGTGACTAAAATCATTAGATTATATCATTGTCACTATCAGCATTCGGTTATACTACAGAGAGTGTATTTATTGATTTTGCTCTAACATCCTACTAATAAAAAAATCATCTTGGCGTTAATGTTAAGGTTGTGCTCTAGCGCACAATGGCCCGGGGCCCGCCTTGATTATTAATTACAGTGGAGCGACTGCCATCTGACCTCCGTGACCCTGCTACTAGGGGAACATGACGAGGTTTGATCATAGTTACAACATTCAGTCGCCTAAATGTGCAGGTTTTGTGTTGTCCTTCACAGTAAGAACATCGGTTAGCATTCAACTAATGTACATAACTCATAAAAGAGTCATTAGTACATGGCCGCAGTGGGGCTCGAACCCAATACCTCTCGCTTACGAGTCGGATATCTTAACCATTCGGCCACCGACGCTCTAACTCCCTACTTATACTTACACAAAATCTTATAAACAAGATAAAACACAGCGCATCCTTCCCAAATAATGTTTTCCATAAGCTATACGTTTCGTAAAATATGAGCGTCTTAATAATACGAGTACGTTTCAAAGGCGTCTCGGTATTGAGTCGAGTTCAGAGACAAATGTTAACACGGGGCTTTCATATTTGTTTGTGTTACCGCCTCCCAGTGCCGGCCTAACGAATGTTTATTGCTGACATCATACACGCGTCAGGGACTTCGCAAAAATAACACAACACACGGATCCGTAGCAGGACTTATCCCCGTCGTTTTCCAAACTTCAGTAAACACAAGAGTTTCCATCAAAGGCATCCAATTATGAATGTTAGGTACACATATTTATATTGACAAAACAAAAATAATAATGTAAGTATACAAGTAATAAGTACAGTTCCGAAGAAAGTAAGCAGATATCTTGATTCGCAGGAAAGAATCGAGAGTAACAAACAAGGAAATTGCCCGGCGAATTAAGTCCCGAAACTTGTTCTCGGTATCATCCGTAGCGTCCTCATTAGAAGCTCTTCGATAACAGCTAACGAATACGTAGCGGATCAACGAATACATGAATATTGGACGCGACAAGCCGTAAGGACATTTTTGGGAGAGCGATTTTCGTATCTCAACCGTATTGAGGTATTTATCAGAGCGTTTCCAATACACGGTTCAGTAATTTTCGCTAATACAATCATAATAAGCTTCAACTCCGTTCGTAGAAACGTAACGTGAAAATTACAGAAAGTTGTTTAAGTAAGAGCCGTTTTTGTTTTTTTATCTTGAATACTGAATATTAACAAGATTATTTGGGGAACATGGAAATAATCATGAGCGTAATAACGACCCAAGTTTTCTAATCGTCGTTGAGCCGTAAAATTGGTCCAACAAATATTGGCAATTTCAAAAGCCAATGGAATTAATGAATTCGATATGGTTCAAACATCGTTTATTATTAAAATTAAAGAACTGCCAAAATGTTTATTCAGACCAATCAACCAAATTGCAGAGCATTATTATTAAAATTAGATTATACCCGCACAGCAAATTAACGAAGCTTAGGTACGTAAGTATTTCATTTAAAACAACCTTTATAATGCGTATCTACCGCTAAGGAATTCATTACGTTGCCTGATATAAATCTGGACGCCTTAAAGGCTAGGGTGAATAGGCTGTTCCTAGACAGGCATGCTCCATCATCAACCGCATCCCCCCTTTTTATTATGCTACTCAGTGACAAGCGAGCAGACAGCCCACCTGATGTGAAAGTGTAAGTGGTAACTGTCGCCCATAACATCTACGATTCTTACATTTACGTTGCAGATAACAAAACTGCAACACCGCAGGTGTGTTGTCACCGCAGGTGTGTTGGACTAAGATGAAATGCCTCATGCCTGTAAATTCGCTGGCTACCTTATCTTTCAAACCGAAACACAACAATGCAAGCATTGTTGCTAGGCGGCATAAATAGAGAAGGCAACGGTACTCACCCAGGCGGGCTCTTCAGACTTGACAGAGTCCTACCACCAAGTATCAGGTCAGGTGAGTGCAGTTCAAATGCCTGTTCAGTATTATTAAAAAATAACACGACCGTATCGCGATAGAAACAAGAATGAGACACAGGCTTCTAATATATCGTAGATATCGTAATCAGGTATCTCTTGCTACCAGATCCTTGTCTAAATAGAATCGGCAGTAAATCAATGTGCGGGGTAAATAATCGTCCAATCGAGGTGCAAGGCGGTGCAAAAAGCCGTCCGCTATTTGCCGGCCGGTTAAATACGACGTTTATATCCATTAAGGGCACTTCCGACACGTAAAGGGTAATCATATTCCGGGCAGGCGCTGTATAAATCATCAGAGGATAACTGGCAGCAAAAAACACGGCGGCCGCACGCGCCGCCCTAACCGCTGTTTATTGAGGTTTTAACATTCACTTTATTGCAGCCCCTATCTGATGTAGATTGTAGTGGTGTTTGCTTTGTTTGCTGGAAACTTTTACGGCGTTAGTTATTGGCACGGGCGCGGAACCGGCGGTGCGTAACGGGACAAGGTGTTTGTGGAGGCTGTGCTTTATTTTTGTTTCATTTTATACTAGGAATATTATCTATATGTTAAGGGTGATTTGTTACTTTTCCATCTGTACTGTTTTAAGTAGGTAATTCCTTTTTATTTTCCACGCTATGCAATTTGCAATAGGTGCCCATTGGTTTTGTCCGGTGGTTTTCGGGGGCCTGTAACACAGGTTATTCGTCATCTAGTACAGGCTCCAGTCTCCACATACATAATACAAAACTACTTAAAATTTAATGTAACAATTGCAGAAAATACCTAATTCTTATTATTGATCTGTAATTTTTATTTCAGAATAATACAATTGGCGGACTTAAAGCAATCTACCTTCAATCAAGGCTTTCTCTACCAGTCAACGTGAATAAATTATGTGTCGTAGTTTTTAGAATGGGTTTGTTGGATTTTTTCTAACTTTAAATAACTTGGATAGTGAGTTTAATTATAATTTAAATATTCCATTCGTATCAAACGCAACGTATTTCACTTAAGTGCTACATAAATACTAAACTACAAAATTTTCGCTATATATTTCAAGTTGCGTTGCGGCGTACTTCCAACTTATTACTTAGGTTGTTCAAAGGAGGGTAGTGGAGCACAGTTGAGGTTTCTGATTTATTTTAAAACTACCGTTCACGTAAGTGGTTCGGATAGTTCTAGGTATTTTACAGCCTTGCATAACATGTCTCACTAAATTCATCAACAGAACTTAACCGGCGCAATTTGTAACTTTATTATCGCCCATAAATCAGAAGGTACTCGCTCCAACTTGGTACAGCGAAATAATTCCACATACTTGCAGAGTGCAGAGGGCGCGAACTCTTCACTTGTCTACTTCTGGTGGCGGGCTAAACCGCTTACGCTCAAAATAAATGTTGTTTAACGCCACCCGTGGCCCGCAGCGCCCCCCTCGCTTGCCCCTCGCCCACGAAATCTGGGAAATATTTTTCCTCATTCACCCACTGCAGCCCAGCGCTGTCTCGCCGACTTGCAGCGGTAATGGGGAAAATAAAACGCTGCCCTCGGACAGGAAACATGAGCTTTGTCGACGTGCGTTTATTCCGCTGGCTTTCATAACAATGGCCAAACTCGAGTCGACCTCCGCTCCTATTTACTGCGTACAACACAATACTGAATTTACTAACACATTCTCTTTTGGTTGAAAAATTCAAGTCGAGCATGTCCGCGCCGTTCGTAGTCGTACGTTTAAAGCTGTGCTGCGTTTAATAAGTTCTCTTGTTTTATGGTATTATCTTCTTCATGGGTATGTTTGTACTTTGGGTTGGGTTGTTTGTGGGTACTTTTTTGGTTGACAAGCTCTTTATTTATTCTATTAATTTCATTGCTTTAATCTGATTGGTATACTGAAAACAACGTAAATATATCAGTGAGTAAATTTACTTACTTCGTTATTCGATGTCCTCAATCGTATCACAAAACCAATATTGACGTGATCAATTTTATTGTTGCCCCGTTTCTTTTATTTGTGACATTCGCAACAAGGTAACTACTCGTGTAATGGTATTGTTTATCGACCAATGTTTCCACTCAAGCAGAAGTAAATAGAAGAGGGCCATTACTTAGAAGTAGAAAGCAATATATTGAACTAAGAGCTCCATACCTAATAGTTACGCAATAACATATTTAGCTTTTCCTTTACCTCAGAAGGTATGGCTTGGCCGTTTCAATTTATTGTAAGGTTTAATTTCCTTATTATTTTGTTGTGTGCAAATTGTAGCTGTATACCAAATTACATCTTTCTAGAACCTAAAGACTGTCTTATAGGTAGAATTTTAAATACAGACCTGCACCCCCTTTTAGGGGGTTGAAAGTTAAAAGTCTCAGATCTCTTAATGTTCCTGGTAATTGTGTGCAAATCCTAACCTGCATACTAAATTTCAGCCTTCTACAACTTCGGGAAGTGCCCTAGAGGTTTTGATGAGAAGTCAGTCAGTATCGAAATCGGCGTAATTGAGGTGGTAATACAATTTAAAATATAAAAGATAGACAAATGAAACTTTGTATATTTTATAAGCCTGCTACGTACATATTATTCTGAGAATTTTAATATTCTGGCGTACCGAAGATATGAGTGTCTGAAAAATCGTCGAAACGTATCGATAAACTTTTTGCTCGGCTTGGCGGGGTATTTCCGTGACCCCAGAATGTGCGAGTTGCTACTGAGGTTTTAAATTTTGCTTAAGACTACAGTACTTAAATTTATTTGTGTATCGGCCAAGCGGTAATCTAATATGAGGCTATCATATATGAAAACCCTGAGGACTTAACTGAACACTAAGAAGCTACATTCTTTCCGAATACCCCGAGGGTACTTTATATCCCGTAAAAGTAACAAGATTCTGTGGGGAGAAGGACGGAACGCGGATGAACACCTCGAAGTTATGTAAGGTACCTACACAACTAACAATTTTTTTAGTACTTCTGCCACTGGTATAAACAATTTATGTAATTAATTTGATTGATTCGTTTATTTATTTGCAATTATTGAATGATGTATTAAGTTGATATTTTAATTGATTGTACAAACTGTAGAATTTAATTATCTGAAATAAATATCGTATGATATTATTAAATTAAAATATTACACTCGAAGTACGTTCCAAGTAAAATCGTGCGCCGGTGCATCCGCTGTGTGGGGCTCAATCTGTTGCTGTCATGAAATATCCGCTACTTAGTATCCATTCTGGGATTATCACAATCATAGCATTTTCCCATTTTCTCCCAATGCTGCTAATCGGCCCCCGTGACTATTTAACCAGTCTCTGAGTCCCCAGTGAAAGACATTGGAAGATATTCCATATTTATCCTAGGATATTAGTAGAGATCGTTGGCGATTAGGCCATTACTGACTCGTATGTGAGAGATACGGAGTTCGATCCCCAATGCCGCCATTAATCAATTACTTATTCTGAGTTATGTATATGTTGAACACCGATGCTCTTACGGTGAGGGAAAACACCGTGCATGATAAAACCTGCACATTGAGGCGACTGAATGTGTAACCATGATCCAATCTCGTCAGGTTCCCATATTAGCAGAGGCACGGACGTCAGGTGGCAGTTGCTCCACCGTAACTACATGATCTGACAAATACTGGACCATGGTCAAGATGGACGCAGGGTGCTTGAGCGCGGTATTGCAATCGGGATATTGACGCCAAGATGTCATTATGACAAATTTCATGCATTATACGTTCAGTGATTTGAGCTGTTGATACTGGCTCATGCCAGTCACATTTTCCTTTGAAAGAAAACTCCGCCAACAACACTTAACAACCCGAAACGTAGAACTGTGTATCACAAGTTAATGTATAATTCAGCGTCTATTTTCCGTTAGCTTTGGCGCACCTGTCACCTGTTTATTGCGAATGTAAGCGGATTCCGCCCCGCTGCCGTCTGCCACGTCCTAAGGCTTAGTGTGCTGTGCGCTGCACCTGTGCTACGCGATTGTTACCCCGTGCCGATATTGAGTATCAAGGCGTTTGATCCGCTGCGTTGAGACCACGAGACACTTGTAGCAACGAGACGTACAACAACGTAGTTGAGACCGCTTGTCCGAGAATTTCTTGAAATAACTACCCTGGTCTAAAAGGTAAGGAACGCACGCCGATGCCGGCAAATGAATGGGTGACCGTTTCGCACTTTGAGATTAATCGAACATCAGCGCAGCAACGAGCTTGGCACTCGGCACACAGTCTGAAAATGATACAATAAATAAGTAATAACAAGTCCAGGTATAATAAAATGAGTACAAATTTAATTCCTCTTTGTCGAATCGGCTGATCACGCCGTATCAGTGCAGACACAGGGTGTTGCTAATCGGATCTGGCGCAGGCAATGCGCACGCTTCGCCGATCGCGCGAACATTAACAGAATTAGCACAATGCAATTACAGACAATACCGTTCGCAGCGCTTGTTATTCGATACCTATTGTGGCCTGATTGGATAATAAGCTCCTTTCCTCTCAGTCGTGGAACTGATTCCCGTGGTTATGCCGCGCCTTGCTTTCCAAACAATTCCTCGCAATTTGTTACCGGAATCGACCTATAATTATTTTATAATTAGTTATATAAAAACTCGAAAGAGTGTAATGAACTTTACGTTTCCATTAAATTACTTAAGACGTTGCTCCCGGTAGGTAGTTGCCACTCGAAGACGTTTCTGCCCAACGGCTGTAGCTACGAACTAAGCCACTTAAGTTTGATATAGTTTGAAGCAATCTCCAGTCATCATCATCATCACAGCCCATAACAGTAGTAACATAACAAAAGGAAGATGATTTCCATTATCTCCATGCATGGCAGGCGGGTTGGAGATCGCAGTGTTATAAATGTAATTCTGGAATACACTCTAAAACTCTAAACTCTATATCTTATGCCTCTAAAACGCCTTATACGACACCCACGAGTGTAAGGGGTTGATGCTATTCTACTCTGCCCTACACCACACAGCCAGTATATCCAATATTACCCTAATATTACCCATTGCAGACAGCTTGCTCAAAGAGAAACTATAGAAACGTACAGAGCTTATGCATGCGTACTATTGCCTTTTCAGAGACTTGGAGCTTCCGTAGGAGGCATTCAGTCAGTACAATTACTGTTTCCCCATTTCAAGCTATCATTAAAGATACCTAGGTACATTGAACCAATAATTTCCGATAGCCTCTCCGCCCACGCAAACAACGTAACGGTAATAATCTCAATTGGAAACGTTCCTCATTTCCTCTTTCGCAGAGCCCTCAGCAAAAAGAAAAGATAATCCTGGAAGTCGTAAATTCGATTGTAAAAATATTTTATTACGTTACCAGGCGATAGAACTCTGTAATTACCTATCAATATCTCGGCTGCGGTTGGAAATTAAATTCTCAGACGATCTGCGAGTGTAATTCGTGTTGGAAACTGTATTTTCACTGCGGGTGCCTGTAATGGATTTTGGAGCGGCGGAGACGTGCCGGGCCTACCGTCCGGCGCACGCGGCGCCCTACTATATGTCGCCGGTTAAACTACCTATCGATATCGGTAGACTAATTACGTAACGCTGTTGCCAACAATGATCTGATTTCAATGATTGAAATTGTTTTTTTTTGCGATTACGTGTTTATAGGTTCAGTTTATTGCAATTGAACTTTGTTAACAACTGAACGATGGTACGTAATCGGGAAAGTAACAATTTCAATCTTTGAACTCAGATAATTGTTGGCAACAGAGTTACATAATTGGGTAGATGTTCTAGATATAATTGTTCTAAATTCATAGCCCGTACGTGTTTGCTAAAGCATTGAGTACGCAGTTTGTTTATATTATTAAAGACTTTACAACAATCTGTCTAGTCGTAATTGAGACAGTTTCTTATCAAACCCTTTTCTGAAAGCGCTCCATATAACCCAGTAACTGAACGCTGTATTTCAGATTGTAAGATCAGTGATTGAGTAATTTCTGACTGTTTCAGATATAATTCATCATCCTTAATTTAATAGACAAATTGGAGTTTCCTGTCTGCTAACCTTGTCTTTTCTTTAAAATCATCGGCGTCTCCTACCACTCTATTTATCCGCTTCTGTTGTCTACAACTTTCAGTAAATTTCTCTCGAATCTTCGAAATGTTATTGGAACAATAGCGATGAGGTTTTATTTTGAACGTGGTTTAGGTAATCGTGTTAGGGGTACCACACGGCCTATCAGAAATTCCGGGCGTCCGCCTCGACACGGACTGCATTGTAATAGTTGTTCTGACCCTCGGTGCACACGCACAGGAATTTTGACCTTATTTGCAGAGCATAAAGAACCACAAAAGTTATATCCCAAGTGGGTCGTACTTTCTTTATTGCTACAGAAAAGTTGAGGGTGAGCGTCGGTAGCCTAGTAGTTATATCCGACTCGTAAGCGAGACGTACTGGGTTCGAATCCCACTGCCATAATATATAAGACTCTTTTCTGAGTTATGTACATTAATTGCATACTAACCGATGCTCTTACGGTGAGGGAAAACATTGTGATGAAATCTGCACATTCAGGCGACTGAATGTGTGATCAATATCCAATTTGGTCAGGTTCTCTGGTAGTAAGGTCAAGGCGGACCCTGAGCGCTCATGCGCAACAGCACAACTAGGACCAAGATGATTTTAAGGTTTCAAGAATTTCCGTAAACTTAAACACCTTGATGGTTTCCTATAGGAATATGTAACTATGTCACAGGAATATTTTTGTCAACAAACCAATCCTTTGTGCGCTAACCTACACCTATTTATTTGAGCGTCTTGTTAAACAATAATAGTCCTATCCTACATATATACCAACCTCCATTCACAGAATGAATCGGTGAAAGTGCCTTTTCTCCGAGCACTATTCAAAGGGACCCAAATAATCAGCTTGTATTCATAGGCGGGCAATAAAATTATAAATTATTTCCTTTTATATCGCGGAATCAGCGTATAAAGGGGCCGGAGCGGATGCCCGGTTATCACTCACCTTTATAGGCACTAATATTGAGTTACGGGCGCGTTTCGTGTGCCTCGTCCCCAGATTCTAATGATAATTGACGGCCTTATCTGATCACAGAAAGTGGAGTAGATGTAATGGCGTGCCGTAGTTAGATCTTGCCCTTATTGACACCCTGTATAGCCATGATTCACTACTACACATTTTATGATCAGTTATGACGAGTAATGCGTTTTTGTTTCAATTGATTTATTACTTATGTCTAATTTAAATTATGAGTATTATAATTTGTAAGTGAACATTACAACGGTACCTACACAAAATTATTTTAATTAGACCCGCAAAAATGTTTAGTTATGGTGCCGTAGACCGCAACTAATGTACAATACAAGTGCAGAAGTGCATGACCATCTTAAGAATCATATTCCTTTGCACTGAACTGTGCAGTTGTTAAACTATTTTAGAGCATTCATGAATTAAACTTTTATTAATTATTAAAGATATCCAGAAGATAAAGGATGAGTCCTTTGGGCATAAGGGACAGCTAATGATCCCTTCTCTTAACAAATTATTTTTTGCTAAAGATGCACCAAATACCGTGAATGGTGCGGTAGCGGTAAAGGAAAATTTCCTTGAAGTGGTGATGAACTTATGCTCTTGTACTGTATCTACACCTTATTTAGATGTAAAAAAAGTTAATCTTATAAGGGCTTGAATATTTTCTATCAAAATTGGAGATATGTCACGGGTGAATTCAAAGAAAAACCGCAATCGACATGCAAATCTCAGGAGGATCCCTGTCCTGCCGGTCGTCAACCGTCGGCAGCTTATCTCGGTATTTCATTGAGCTGAGACGCAGTTAAAAAGATGGGTTGCCAAACTTAGATCTTATCGTAGCAGCAATGGCCGCCTGCCGAAAGCAGCCCTACTTCCGCAGTATTTTACTTATTTTAAATGGAGCTGTTTTCCTCGTAAAATTTCCCGTTCGATTTCACGTATTAATTCAGTCCCGGGAATTATTTGAGCATGGATTTATTTTCAATTGAAATTGTGACATAGTTTCGGTGGCAGGAGCTTAAATATTAATAACATCGAAATGCCATTGTATATTTGCCGTAGGTCAATAGTCAATTTACTGCTGTTGATATTTCCAATCAAAACAAGACCTTTGACGCAACGACGTCCACTCATACCTGTACCCAGTGAACAGCGCACATAGAGTCTAATGCAAATAACTGTGTCAGAATCAATACCGTTTGTAAAGCGGTCAGCGTTTTATAGCAATGGAACTAAAGTAAAATCTGCATGTGTGTAAAGCCCTCGACGCGCCCGTTTCGCCAAGGCAATTTTTCATCAGCGGAGAAATTTATAGGTACCGCAATACAATCCGACATATTGCTTTGGCTGACAAAAGTTAGCCTGATTAATCCTGTGTTAGATTTATCGTCAAAATAAATCAATGGGCGCGCGACAAACAAGCCCCTCCCGCCGATCGTGCTACCGATTTTTTGTCTTCCCTTCGGAATTTATGGGCCCATGCAAAAACTCTCCAACTTCTGCTGCATAATTAAATATCGATTGGTCACACGTAGCTACAACCAGCTACAGTTTGACACACGAGTTTACGACATGTCATCGTGTCGGCGATTGTTATAAATCGAGCCAATAAAAACATTTTGTGTTCAACATTCGTGAATGGATTTATTGCAAGACACTGGGAGAGCATTTGATAACGATTATTGCTCCTATGTAATAAAGCGCGTTGTGTGCCTACAATGGACTTCACTGTAAATTAGTACTTAAGAAGGAAGAAGCAAGAGTGATCTGTCAGGACCGTAGCAAGTAGAACGATGTGGTCTCTACCTATACCTACAGGTAAAATGTGTCACGTTATGTATTGTTTTTACCTAGCATATTGAACAAGAAAAGAAGTAAAAAGCATCATAATACATTTGCTTCACAATAAAAATTAAATTGAATTCTTCCGGCATCATTAAGCAAAATATTACTACCGAACCGACCCAGTAAAAGTATTCGACCACGGCATGGAATTTTGTCTAGGAGCCAAATTGTCCGACCGAAGCACTGGCCAGCATTTTATTAGTTGATAAAAACACGGGGCGGAGTGGCTCGTCCTTTCTTCCCCACTTTTATGGCCACCCTAAGCAGAGTTGCATGCAACGACCCGACTTTCAAATATGTAGGTAACTTTCTTTGGTGACACCATGGATTCAAATATGTGATAGACTCGCTAAAACGTGTGAAAGTGTTCGAAAATTGCTTTTACACTTTTACTTTACAAATAATTGTGAATTGCTTCGACAAATAGGAAGAACATTCCTTTTGTATTAGATAACAATACTAAAGTTGACTTGGATGTTGTTGTCCATAGGTAATAAGGAACTGAACATCTATAAAAGTAACTACGTGTCGCGTCTTTTCTTTCTTCGTGAAAAGTATGTTTTAGCAGTGAAAGTGATATATAGGTTTCCATTCTTTCACAATTTGTTACTTACATCATTCCTTGTAACAATAAGTAGTAAAGTTACCCTGTGTTGAATCTCGAGTCAGGCCGAACAATTACATCAAATTATGGGCACCGTAGTCATTATCTACGTCAGCAGGATAGACCAGGAGCTATTTGCGGTCCGCGACTGTTCAATAACGGTCATTCTCCCTGACTATATCATATATACGTAGGTAGATTACATACCATTAGTTATACTGCTGTATAAATTGGAGTAATAACTAGTCGACATGTCAAGGGATGTGCGGTTTGTGTTTCGGTATTAAATGAGTAAATTTTATTATTTGACCCCCTTTCGAAATGTATTTTATTGAAATAATAAAGTCGTTTTCACGAGTAGCACGATAACTTTAATCGAAATCAAGTACGTCAGGTTACTCTTTTCGCTAATAAGAGTTCTATAAAGGTTGATCATGTGTAGGTAACAAAATCGTGTGGCAAACGACATATGTGTAGTTGAATGAACAAAGATATATCAGTCTACAGTTATTGTAGAGCGAGCGTTCCAAAGCACTATGTAGTTTATAGTAAGTCTATGACTATGCCTGTCCTTAGAGACCTCGTTAGTTTTAGTACAGACGCAGACCCCGCCATTATCAAACAGATAATATCACTTAGGGCTCCTAAAACGACAACTGGGTCGTCTCCCCGTGAGCTAAATTAGGTTTACCAAGTCCAAAGGCTCGGAAGGTATCTACTGCAAACACTTAGGAATTTTACGACTCTATTTCGGCTTTTGCTATATATAGATAGAGGTTAATAAATGTTTAATAAATTCAATTTCTTGCAAAAATCATACCAACCTTTAAAAAGCTGGTTAAAGCGCATTTTCTCGCAACTGTCACATAGAGATCCATCATCATCATCGTGTACATGATTAACGTCTAAAAGTTATTTTTTTTATCACATCGATATTGTTTTGTGATGTTGAATAAGTATAAGCCGCCGGGCCTTAATAGATCCGATGGCAGACGACCGGACGGTATGACTTTGGTGCCATGGAAAAAAGGTAAGTGCCTCGTATGGGACGCTACTTGCGTCAGCACTGTTGCCCCGAGTCACCTGAGTCATACCGTCCTCTCTGCAGCGGCTGCTGCGGAGGACGCTGCGCATAAAAAACACCAAAAATATGAGGCGTTGGAGGCACAATATTATTTTGTGCCCATCGCTGTGGAGACCATGGGCAGTTGGGGCTCTGAGGCAAAGGCGATGGTGAGCGAGTTAGGGCGAAGATTGAGGGAGAAATCGGGTGATCCCCGCTCTGGCTCGTACCTGGTGCAAAGGTTAGCCATAGCCATTCAACGTGGCAATGCCGCGAGCGTGATGGGCACCTTTGCCCCAGGTACTGTCAGAGGCGGGCTATTTGTAGAGTGATATTTGTAAATCACCTTTAGTTTAGTTTTGTATTATCTGTAGGTTAGTTATATGGGTTTTTTTTGTTGTTGTAAGGCTAGGTTGTACTTTTTTATCTTGTTGTAATGTAACTTCTAAATAAATTAAAAATACAAAAAAAAAAAGTATATTATGTATTTATAGTATTGTATTTTAGTGAAGTAGGATTAGTAGTATTGTTGAAATATGCTACAGTAATGTTCTGTAGTACAGACTTACCTACCTACTCCAAGATATAAGTATCCTAGAATACATTTTGTTTATCTATGGTTGCCTGGAAGAAATCGCTTTAAGTGATAAGGCCGCCGGTTGCGTTTACTATATTCCTTTGTTTTTGTTATTATTTGTATAGAAGCAATAAATAACTTTCATTTATTCATTGATTGATCATTATGACGAGAGGATAGGTCAACGGAGTGTCGCACGCGCTAGTAGAAACGCAATACAGAATGTTCAATGCAGTGAGAAGTTGAAGCACAAAAAATAATTGCTTATAGTTGCTCAATATGGCGTCATTTGTCGCGCGTTATTGATGGCGCAGTCGGGTTCACCTTCCCACACTACACCCGTATTGAAAGCGAAGATTTCCTTCATTTCGCACTAAGAAACTTCTCATCAAGCCGACCCACTTTCTAAGAACACAGCTTTAAATACTACGCCGCGGCAGCGTCATTATTTCAATTATATTCCTTGAAATATGAAAATGAGACCCCATATAGCCGAGAATAATTTAGCATATTAACATTTCTGGTGAAGTTTGTTCATGTGAGAAATTATTTGATTGACATTAGCGTCGCTTAAACACCACACAGAACTAACGAAGGACCAAGGGTGTGACAAATGTCTTAAATACGGGTACAAAAACAAAGCAAAGAATGCAGGAACCGAGATTCGTTGTCAGATAAAGGTATGAGTTATGACATACATGTCGATAAATGAATTGGAGTCATGCAAGGCCGCAAAACAGGAAGCCTAACCACACGATTGCTATTTCATGTAGCACGTTAACTATTCATTCTAAGTGTGATGGATTGCGTTAATCTCAGTTTAATGTATATACTCGAAGTAGATCATTGGGAAGTACCAACAAATCTGATTTAACTGAGGTAGTTTGATGTGTCTTTTTAGAAATGATATAAGAAACAAACTAAAGAAGGTAGCGAGGCGACTTTATGATTGACGATTGCACACGCAACAAGCTCGCTACTCGTTAGCTGTGCCTCTTAATACCGTTGGCGAAGTGAGATTGACCAAGGTCTTCCGCTGGGGACCCGGATACTGGTTAAACCGCTTAGGGTATTTTTTTTCTTTTTCACGCTTGTTATTGTTTCAACAGTCCGAACTACACCGTTTAAAGCTTTCCAAATAAAACTTTTTCTCAGATAATATTTTCTAAATACTCGTTCATATGAATTTCCTGAAATAAATATATACTAAGATATTTCCGTAAACAATTTTTTACCATGCTCTGCTATACATATTTATAGATTTATTAACGAACGATATCTACTATATTTGATTTAAATTTTTAGTACATAAACGTTTTGTTTCATATCTTGAAACACTTTGGCGGATAAAGCCAGCCTAGACATTTCAGGGGAGCCTATAGCACGATGAACGACCAAGTCGCGTATTATAAGTGTCCACGTCTCGTCACCGGTCATCAACTCGTCAACAAAACTTTCGTTTGTCACAGAAGTTAGTGAGTCTGTCAGTGTCGACGTATTTTAGGTGCTAATAAACCCAAATTATAAATGCTAGACAAATAAAACTTTGTGTGTTTTATGTAAGTACAAATTATCCTGAAAATATTAGCTTTCTCGCATTATCCAGACAGGAAATTTGACGAAACACTTTAAGAAAATGTAGTTACTACTTTAAATTTTTTGCTTTTTTGCTTTTCAGATAATATCTAATATTATAGTATATGATGAAGACGTACGAAATTTCACGTACGTGTTCTATTCTATTCTAAATGTATAGGCCACTAGCATAAAATAATGTCAATATTAGATATCACATCACCAATGCTTCCTTTCCCTGTCCCCTATTGTCCATTGCAAAAGGATCGTGGAATCATCACATCGATATGCTTTCCGTTTGCAAAGCGATTTCTATGCGGCTTTGAATTCAAGTCGGCGTTGCATAGCGCAGGCTCGCCACTGAATGGGGACATTCGTCTAAAAGACTGAAGCGTTGATTGGAAAATGTCTTTACTTGGCTTGCCAATGGAGCTGAAAGCTAGCTTGTAGTATGAATGAAGTTTGGGTGAGACGATGCCGCCTTACTGGGAGCATCAGTGAATATGTGGTCACAGCTCAAAACATTTACTGCAAATGAGATTTTCTACTTCAACGCTTTCAAACTTTCATGTCATACTTAACAGTTGCCATTAAGTATACTAGTAATTGCACTACCGACACACAGTTTTAATCAGGCAATACAGACAGAAGAAAATGAACTTCAAGTATTTTGCAGCAAGTTTAGAGCGTCATAACTTTTAGAAAAATAGTCTTTAGCAACAGTTACTGTTTATCTTCAGCTGACGACGCTCTTACGGTGAGGTAAAATATCGTAATGAAACCTGCACATTTTGGTGACTGAATGTGTAACCATGATCCAATCTGGTCAGGTTCCCCTGGTAGCAGGGTCACAGAGGTCATATGGCTCTACGCTCTACTATAATCATCTGATCTGCCAAATCCTGGATCATGGTCAAGATGGACCTCGGGCCCTCGTGCGCGAGAGCATAACCGCTCTCTGTTATATCTGCTGTATATTGAACGGTCAAATTCCAATTACGTATAGTAAATTAAACCATTGAAATGGAGTGTTTAAACACCATTCAATTCGTGAATTGATCTCGTCAGGCGACCGTCGGACGTTCGACAAAAGCTACCTAATGAGGAAGTCGTGTTCACACGGACGCTCTCCTGATTAGGAGTCAAACGTAATCATCCGGTGAAAGTAGCCTGCGATGTTGCACCAAGCTACTATAGAACCTGACGACAATAAATGTGTGATATCACACGGACTTTGGAAGAAAAGTGTGTTTACTAAAGGTCAGAATTCCGTTGATTAAAGAAAGTATGGGGTTTATTATTACGTCGTTGATGATTAGAAAAAAGGGCGTATTTATGCATACCTATATCTATAAATAGTATAAAACAAAGTAGCTTCCCGCCATCTGTCCCTATGTACTCGTATCTATGTACGCTTAGATCTTTTAAACTACGCAACGAATTATAATGCGGTTTCCAAAAATGGATAGAGTGATTCAAGAGGACGGTTTATAAGAAAAAAAAGAGGGTAAAGTAGGGGTAAACTAGGTTTACGCGAACGAATTCGCGCTGGGTCCACTAGTATTTATTTAAACTTTTTTAATAAAAGCTGTAATTTCAATTGACCATTACACAATTCTCGATCTGAGTGCCTATTTTAAGCTATGTATTTGTAGCTGTATTTTGAGCTATTTTTCATACAATTTTAGTTACAAAAGAGTAGACCCGCTTTAAAAAAAAGACATCTTGGCGTTAATGTCCCATGTTAATGTAAAGGTTGTGCTCTCGCGCACGAGGGCCCGGGGTCCGCCTTGACCATGATCCAGGATTTGGCAGGTCAGGTAATTACAGTGGAGCAACTGCCATCTGACCTCCATGACCCTGCTACCAGGGGAACCTGAGAAGATTGGATCATGGTTGCACATCCAGACGCTTGAATGTGCAGGTTACATCACGATGTTTTCCCTCACCTTAAGAGCATCGGTTAGTATTCAACTAATGTACATAACTCAGAAAACAGTCATTGGTACATGGCCGGAGCGGGATTCGAACCCGGGACCTCTGGCTTACGATTCGTATACTGTAACCGCTCGGACACCGACGCTCCTTAAATCCTCGCTCTTTCCTATAAAAGTAATAATAATAAATTCAACCAAAACGTAGATAGGCATAGAAAGTATTTCAAAGTTAAAAGTGTCGTCGTCGTTTTATGCCCTATCAGAGCTCATAGAAAGTGCTTTTGCGGAATAAACGAGTTAAATCAACCATAAATTGCCCCCAAATGGGCGTTTCGAATAAGTTATCATCGGCAGTTACGAACGCGAAGCCCGGACTTATCTCCCGATAAGGGTGCCTTTTTTCGGCGACTCTGAAAACATTTTGTTGCGTCACGCATACCGTTACTCAATTTTCAATATTTACAGTTCGTATAATCTCTTTAGCTGCAGATGATGTACGAAGGAGCCGAATGGAGAGAGCCGCTATCATATATTTATTAGAGCATTCAACATACCTAGGTGCGTACAACTTTAAAGTCTAGACTATGCGACGTTCTTGGCATTATGGCACTTTGTCGCATTATTTTTTATTCAATTTCAAGTTCGAATATATTTTTTCAATTTGGGTTTTTATAAATGACTTATCAATGTCATACAATCCATAGTAGCACGCGCCGTGGTATCGTCGAGCCGGCAACGGTTGTAGATGTTTTTTGTTAGTAGCAGGTACCTACCCAACCCATTTTATTTTTGTCATACTAATAAATGTATTATTTTGTGCATTTGTGCGTGAGAACGTAATCAGTAGACAGAAATCCTCTCTTTCACAAAACCTAAGTTTTTTCATCGATTCGCCCGCCAATCACATCACACTGAAGCAAACAATGCGCTCCAACTAAAACGATCCCGTTTACGAGCGTAATGCTGCAAACGCGCCGCTATCGTGTCGTGATGGTGCTAATTAAACAATTTGTGATGTAATCGCACTGGGGCTAATACGTATCGTGGGAACGGTGCGCGTGCCGCGAATTGCGTCTGTTACTCCCACGCGCTTGCTTTGTGATGGGTGTTCTTTACGCCCTTATGGGGAATTAAAACGGAATGTGCGCGAGGATTCGACGTGCGTTTTCGATAGTCGGATGTAGTTGTTGCGGAGTGTTCGGAGATTCATTAGTTCCAGAGCTTGTGTGTTAGATTGTATTCATTATCTGGACGCGTAGCCGGTATAATCTCGGAATGGGTGGCTACTATTATAATAATATTTCGTGTGGAAACCAACCCATAGGTATCTTCTTAGGTAGAGATCCGAGGTTGTGCGTCGAGTTGGCCTATGCCAACTGTCACCAAAATTGGATGTGGATCAAAATCTTAGTACTTAACTTGGTATTGTAACTCTAAAGCTCTAGCCGGGTACCATGCAAAACTTTTCAAATACACTGTATTTGAACTTTTTGTGCAGACACGTTACAAATTAACAAAAATAGACAGTTTTTGTATAGGTAAGTAGGTAATTAAAGTCCAAGAAATATATGCAATTATCAATGTTAATGAGTCACGAGAACTGAATTAAAATTCCCACAGCTGTATAAATCAATGACTATAAAATTAAATAAGTAAATTCAGTACGTAAGTAATTGGCCCAAGATATCTCAACGTCGGTATATAACTCAACAATAAAGATATCCGTCTCAACAAGCTCATAATGGCACACCAGCCAGCCCTAGGCAACGCCACGTGACACCGCGCCAAGATCCAAGAAGTTATCCAATTAAACGGCGTCAACAAACGGCAGGCACGTAGTGAATGCGAAACTATCCCGGAGCTAACACGTGTCGATAATTGATTCGGCTAGGATGATAACGATAATGTATTGAGTATCCGAGATCGGGATCCGCGAGACGCGGCTGTCGCCCCGACTCCGACGTGACCGGAATGCGGGGCGTTTCAATTACACACAGTCGATATCGACAAAGCGAAGGATCATGCCGACTTCGATTAATCAAGGACGCAGGCGAGTCATTAAAATTGTCGAGGGATGTTGAAGTACTTTGTTCGTGCTACACGTGAGATTTTAAATAGAGCCTTCATTAAAGGTATCCAGAGCAATCCGCAAAAATGGGTATGGTATCAAATAACTAAAAAGGTATACCTAAGGATATGTAGACTAAACAAAAACCTATTTCACCCCAATTCCAGTCTTTCCCAATCGATAATGTGTAATTAAGTTGCTCCCTATTTAACTAACCGCGGTTTCCGAACACTAAGGCTGCCTGATTCAGTCGGGCACATGGAAGCCCAGCTTCAGCTTAATTGCAAAGAGCGACGTCAGCTAAGATTCGCCAATTACCCCCTCTCCCCCGCCCCCTCCCTCGAACGGCAACTCTTGCGGACTCAGCGCACGCTCAGGCAAGCGCGGCGAGCTTCTGCCACGCACACAAATCCCATGTGATATGCGAGTGTGCGAAACAAACTCCACATACCACCAACGCACCCACCGTAACACACGAAAACATGAAGATAAACATCTCATCAACCTAAGTGGCCAACTACAAAAAAACACTAGACCCAACTTCGAACTCGGCACGGTCGATCCGCATTTATGAAAAATGTTCCTTCGTTGGCTATAAAAAGGGATTCGCCCGCCAAAATTGAGCACAATAATAATATCGTAAGCGACCATAAAAACTCGAACGAGGTGTTAGCACTAACTTCCCTCTAAGCGAACATAACAGTAACCGCAGGAAAGGAAGCAATACATTTAATTAATTTAACTCTCAAAAAGAAAATTGGCCCCAAGCAACCGCGCTCATAGCAGGGATTACTTGTCAAGGTGGAAAGTAATTCGCTTTAATTTAACGATCCCGAGTCGGAGCCCGCCAATAATAATGTCACCCGAACCTAAACCGGGACGCAGTTTCGGAGTATTTGCACAACAATGAGATTAAAGGAGGCATTTCTTTTAAACTTATCTCTGTATTACGGGCAACTGGGCCTTCCGACCGGGCGTGTAATGAAAAAAGACAAAGGGACGGGAACAAAGCAAAGGTAAAATTAAACACCGAAAATAAATAGGCAACACGTTTGAACTCGATTCTTTTGGTCGCTTGAGAAAGAGGCTGTCTCGAGTCTCGAGGCGCTCTGTAACGCGCCTGCAGCGGCGCGCGCGCTGGATCGAATAACAATTGCTCCGCGCCCTCCGCCGAGATTATCTGACACAAAAGTAATCACCGAAGCCCTCCCCGGCATAGAGCCAATTAAAAACATGAAAAATTGCAGCGCATTTTGACAAACTGAACGTTCGCGCTCGCAATTTCAACTGCTTGCCCGCTATAAATTGTTAGGTGCAACATTTATACCAACAATAAAATAAAATATTTTTTGTTTATAACGAATTCTACTGTTATTGTACTAGTAACATCGATAAATGTAGAATGAAGATATTTTAGTATCAAACAACTCACAATTCGGGTGTTCGTTAAATGAAAGACAAGGATGCCTCAAGGATTCTTTCCAATTTAGGTAAATACAATTTTTTATTTTCAAGTCATTATCTCCGCGCCTTACATTATAAGGCACCTACCTATGAATAACTTTTCTGAACAAACTTCATCGGCGTAAAAATTTCCTAAATACAACACCACAATTTTTCTTCTACTATCATTCGGTTCCGCGATATTGGTACGGCCGCATTTAGGATTCAGTGTGCTCGGCCGCGATAAACAGGGCGCCCTAATAAATGGCCGATAATGTCCACTCAGCGGGGTTATTATTGCGAGCCCACGAATTTCCCTTCCGCCATTGCTTACTGCTGCTGCTTTAATTGAACTTCTGTCCTATTGTATCGTTCCAATGGTATCGCGGCCGGCCGGTAACGGAGTATTGCCTATTTAAGCCAGGACTTTGTAATGTGATAGGGTTTTTGGGTACCTGCGTTAATGGTAATTTCTGTAAGTCTATTTACATTGTTTGTTGTTTAAAAAACATGAGAGTACAGTATGAGAATTTCATTATAGGTAGCTTTATTTCTTTATTAGTATTATATTATTATGTTATGTTAGACATATTTATACCACGAATCTAAAAGTAAGCATGCATACCAACAGAAATTTTAATTATTAACTTATTTATTTAGATTACCTAACCTAACCTAACAGCCTACCTACTTGACACTATAGGGAATCAGCAGTGTTTACATACACATTCAATTCCGTATTACGTCCAATTTCATTACATCACAATGGTTTATTGCATTGATTACATGCTATCCAATTTACCTATATTAACAGCGAAACAATATCGTACGTAGGTTAGTTTGGCTAATACATTATATATAGCCGACATTTCCTCAAATAGATAGGTTTACATGTGCTTAATAGGTGCTTAATGGGGCTTAGGTGTCTGTGATGCATTAGAAGGTAAAATAGGGCGCTGTAAGCTACTACGTCATCTAGTACAAGAATTTTTTTAGATTAGATTTATATTTTAGATTGATACCATCCACGTTATAGTCACCAAAAAGAAAAGTGACTAATGATGTTGAAAAGCGAAACTGGCAAGCGGATGTGAGGCACACCATACCAGTGTACTTGTATAGTGTTGTAGTTTTACTTGTAGAACCCCCCACAAAAGGATATGTAAGTGCTATCGCTACGAGACGTAAAAGTTTGGGTCACCAAAAATATTATGCCAGGTTCTGCACGAGCAGACCAACGTTTTGTGAGTCTCTTAAACCTCTACTACGGGCCCTCACAGTCTAATAGTAAATACCTAAGGAATCCTAACTACCACCACCTATTATGTGACATTATCACATAAATAGGTACTTAGCTACATTCATACCAGTGCAAGACCATAGAGAAACAATCACTGCTCGATGGATGTGCCATCTGTAATATGCATCTCTGGTCCACAAATTGAGAGTTATTGTCCGTTATTGTATTGTTCGGTTGTCTTAAAGCCCTCAATTTGCGGCGTCCTTCTCCTCTATGTGGTCTAATAAACCTCGGCGGAGTGAACACGAACCCAAATAGCTCTGTCGGTAAAGCAGTACCGGTATACAAAGGAGGAAGAGGTCTCCACGCCGCATTTCCTTTAGGTTAGCTTGGGTTAGCTCGTGTTCGGTCGAAACACTCGGAAACATCCGATATTATATTCCTGCATGCGTCTGTACTTTGTTGTCCGCTATTGCTATTTAGTATAGGAAGTAGAGCATTGCTTGCAATATCTCGAGGTTGTGAGAGCCGTTGGATGCGGATTGCGAACGATGTAGTGTTCTCTGGGGGATATTTTCCTCGATATGTTATGAAAATAATGTATTTCAGTGTGTTGATCATATATATCAACATTGTAGCTTTGAATCCCGGCTCGTGTCTGGTTCCGTGCTTCTTGATTTACAGAAAGCGCTTTCGTACTAAAACATTTTATTTAAATTGTGTGTCGTTTTGGCTTGTTACTTGCGGCGACTACGATCTCATTCGCAAAACTCTTATACCACAACCCACCAAACTAAGAGACTTTTTGTGTCAGTTTCCAACACATTCTTTCTCTCTCTCTCCAGTAGGGCAAATAAGAACCTAAATACTTATAAAAATATGGAAGATTAATTCTTGTATTTCCACTTACAACATTATAACGTAACCAGCTGAAACCCAACAACAACAGCAACCCAACCAAGTTCGGAAGTAACTAACAAAAATGTCGCAGTGCTAGTAGACAGATGACAAACGGCGTTGTAAGCTGTCCAGCAACACGGGGGGCTGAAGAGGCTGCATCCAGCCGGCGGATATTGCGGCGCGGCCACCTGCGTTTGACACGGCGACGTCTGATGGAGCCTTTATTGCGTTTTATTACAGCATTCGCATGTCGCCTCAATTACGGACTGACTAGCCTTTGCCGCGTGCGCCATATTTGTTTTTTTCCCGTTTAGTTTTTACTTTGGGGTTCATCCCATTGATGATTTTTAGTTAGCAAATATTATTGTGTCGACTATTTTACGAGTGCGACGTACCAAACTTTTGTTTCTTTTTTTTCTACGGCCTAATGGAAAATGATAATTGTCGCCCATAACATCTAAGCTCGTACATGGGTATAGGTTTCAAACAAAAGTACGGAATCGCAGATGGGTTGGCACTTTGAAGACTACGATGACTTGCGGTATTTAAGAAACCTTCGTAGGCAATATTTTGACGTTGGCATGTCTGCAGCTTCGGTTGTTGGTTGTAATAGTCAGTCAGCTTCCGGTTGACTGGCATCTGTTATATTATTGTATTCATCTCAAAGTACACTTGGTGCACAGAAACTATAGTGCCCTCACAGTCTAGAATTGTGAGCAGAACTACATCATGTCAGCGTGTTATTAGTTATTTATACTTATCAGACCATGATATAAAGTCAATACGTACTCAGGTAATTAATTTTATAATGTTTAACCAATAAAACCAATTTAAAAAAAATAAGCATAAACGGTACAATTTTTATTAATAAAAAGTACTTACACAAATGTAAATGTAGTTTTCTATGACGAAACATAAAATACATGTGTAGGCAATTTATTGGCTCATCGGATCCAAATTCAAAGGCGAAAAATTTCATTCCGTGTACCTGAGTATTTGCTAAATTCAAAAGGGTTTCGAATAAAGAACACCACCATAAAGCTGATTCGTGATTATGGAGAGTGCAGCTAATTAAATTGCGACAGTGGGCAAAGATTACTAGAGCGGAAAGGGTGCTTTTCGTTTTCCACAATAATTCCAATGATGAAACAATGCCAAGCTGCAACGTGACTGTATTGTGTGCCACCGGTCTGGAGGCTATACTTATTTGAAACTCTACTTGATCAATTTGAATTATTAAACATGACATCGCGGAAGCAAAGAGCTAAATTTTTACTGATTGATTGAGTATTATAGGTATGTCATACTAGTTCTTACCGGCGACTTCATCTGCGTAAAACGTATACTTTACTAAAAACGATGAAAACTGATATCTTTTTTATGTTATAGGACATTAAATAGTGACCCATCCCGCTTCGCAAAGATATAAACTGCACTTTCCTAATTACTCACTGTCTCCATTGGTGAAACCCATATTAAAGTGAAGTAAACATCGTTGAATTGGTCTGATAGAGATTTAATCTGCTAGGCATATTATTTCCCCAATTCAACTTCATTTTATAATCATCGTGATCATCATCTCAGCCACAGGACACCCATATGTTGAACATAAGCCTCCCCCTACGCCTTCCCTACAAGCTCACCGTTAATCTCTTCATATTATTTATTTTTACATTTATGGTTAATTACGAAAACTAGATCTGGGTGGTTACGCCTTTCTTACTTTATGCTAGTAGACTACGACACCGTTACATTACGACAAAACGTCGTTGCATTTTTCCGATACTACAGGGACTAATTAACATTGGTACGTTGGCAGGCACTGAGAGCCACGGCTCGATGCGACGGTGCGGCGGCGCGGGAGCCGGGCCGCCGCCGAAGAGTGGCGAATACGTTATTTCGTTTTATTTGTTGCCCGGCGTTCCCCCTGCCCTATTCACATGAATCAAACCGAGCGAACTCATTTATTTGCCACTAGCCTCCCATCGCGCTAACCGACTATGTACCATCGAGGAATTAAATGACAGACTTGCAGTCGCACTCCGTTTTTATTTTTGGAATACGGACACCATAGGCTGTAGTTATATAGTGACGTAAAATGTTGAAATGGCAATGGTCTGTTTCGGCGTACTCTCAAATTTCACATTATAATAACAACATGATTAGCAGCTACATTTAGCCCAGCTACACTTCTAAATTAAAATATTAATATCAAAGAGATTAAGATAGGTTTACAAAATCCATTAGAAGACCTTTTCCTTCGTTTCTCCATAATGGAGGTTTTATCGCGATGCCTACTATCTTATTTAATTAAGGTAATGAGTGTCGGGCAATCCAAGCTTGTTTTCAAATTAACACTCGGGAAACTTGCAAGATGGATTGAATTCTCGTCTAATATTTGAGTTGACGTGCGCGAACTTCCTGCGGGGAGCAACTTCCCAATAATAAATGAGTTACGATCTATCGAATATGGTATTCAAAGTTACTAATTTATCGTTACACTGCCGAGTAATTTATTACTTCGCGAAGTGAATATCCTCCGCGATCATCATTCATAACGAGCAGACAAAATGAGGGATTCCATTCGTCGATAATCAACTGTTTCAGGCGCCTCGCCGGGCCTTGGTGCGCTGAAAACGTTGGCAGTATTGGAAATTGAAAATGAGACACGTGTATACATAATATTGGTATCCATATGGTAAGACATATAATAAGAAAATATTCCGTTGAATTTTATGAAGTAGGCACCTTTCATAATCTTTGCATTCCTTCGTAGACAGCGAATATTTTTCGTTGAACAAGCGAGCTATATTAAATTCACCAATAATAATATCCCAATAAACTTATCAGCAATTTTCCTTTGCAGAACAAAAAAATCACTTCCACAACATTTTTATTGCTTCCTCTTCGTAATTAATTCATTATCATATTGGAGAGGGACTGAAAATACTTAATTATCTACTGCGTTGACATATTATTATTTCCGGCAAATGAATCGAGCGCGGCGGTATCAAATGCCATGCGCGACAGTAAAGCCAAACAAGTGTTGGATTTTTCTCGATTCGGGTTGTTATTAGGCTATTTTTGGGGTTTAATTAAAAGTCACCACGTGCCGCATTCGGGGCGGCTCTTGAGTACGAACGTGCTCCAAATACTTTTACACTTCCCTTTGTTCTACTCCATTTTTGTCTGCGCACCCATTAAATTAATTTCCATTTAATTCGCTTAATTGAATCTCTATCTATTGGAAAATACGAATATTTGATATCTTAACTTAAAGAGACGCAATAATAATATATTTAACTATAGCAGCGACAGGAAAGCCGTATAACATTGTAGACGAAAGTTGGTGACTGTATATCCGGTCGCCTACGAGTTCCGTTTACCAAAGCATCCTGTATCTATTCATTACAGTTTAATTCCGTCAGAAGTGCTTTTCTATAAAAGACAGCTTTCTGTAAGGTCAGTAGCATTACTAGGAATTCTTTTTGTATTTTATTTATTAGCTCGTTTTTAGAATTCGTGCTATAAATCTCGATGTTATCGAAGTGGTGAAGCGGCGACAGAGCGTGACGTGCCACGGTCTGCGGGCGACGACGTGACGCCGCGGGCGCGTGTTGCACCGCCCCAATGCACTAGTTACAGTCTACCTGCACTATTATATTACCTTTTTTAAAGTAGGCTAGCCAGTGATTTGACCGCCATCTCACCTGTTGGTAAGTGACGATGCGGCTGAAGATGGAGCCGTCTTGGAACAGCCTATTCACTCCAGCCTTGACGGCGTCCAGATTATATTGAACCGGGAACACACTCGCAGGCGACGTGTTCCATTCCTTAGCCGTACGCAAATCCACGACATAATGATAAAGCGTTCGCCCGGATTGCGTCTCCCGATGACTATAAGGGACCCGCGGAATGAGAAGGTCGTGCAACTGGCTTTACTTAGTAAAATCTAGTGTTCGGAGGTGCACGTGTCAGATGTCGAAAATAATATAATAATATTATTTATTTATTTCTCTCACAACATTTGTAACATTATACGTACATTATTACATTAGGTACTTAATATGTAGTGAGAGCCTGGAGACCGAACTAAATTCGAGATCTGTACTACAACCACCAGGCCCCACTCCAGATCCTAGATTGCATGGATATATTATACAGTTGAACATTGAGATTGAAAGAGAGATAACATTTAGCAACATAAAAAACTTTTTAAAGGGCAAAAATATACTCGAAACACACACATACGTGTGTGTTTCGAGTTTGTGTTTCTGCTTGTTGGGTGTGTAAGTAAGAACTAAAAAAAATCCAGTGCAATCAATATACGTTAAGAGCAACGTAGTTCCGTAGTCTGATAGTTTCGTTTTAGCAACCATTTATGTACAATAGTTTAACGTAAAAGATTATTAGTTTTCCTTCGGACGCCAACTTGGGGTTCTTCAAAAAGCGTCTCTACGTCTGATAAGATACCTGTATCTCAAAAGCTACATCATATCCGCTCCGACGGCGGTGACCACTTTTCATCACGTGAACCGTCTGCCCGTGAGCCACTTGCCAATAACAAGTCGGAGTCCACATTCAGAAGCAGTCATCTACGCAGTGCCCTTACGCCCCAAAAAGTTTGTAAAGTTGGGCAGCTCCAATCCTTCAAACCCGTGCATCGTTGGGCCCCTAGTAACCTAGTGAAACGGAATCCGCTCCAACTCATTCCTTACCGTACTTATACGTAGATATAACGTAATTACTCAATACAAAATTACAAATACTTACATCATCTCTAATCAATATGTTCCTCAGCCCAGCAAATCAAGTCTTGTGTTCAATCAAGATTGTGAAGTACCTGCAATGAATAAAATTTTATCGTTAATTTATTACCCTCAATATTGTTCCTCTAAAAGGTAATATAAATGTCGACACGATCAAAAACGTGAACTCATTGAGTTATAATTAACGTAGCAGTTGAAATTAAATACCTACACAAAAGCGAACATAAAATTTATTGGAACGCTCAATAAATTGAAAAATAACTTGTTCGTTAATGACAACTTTATTGGTTCAATTATGTTGTAAGTATTTTATACAAAACTACTCTATTTGTTCAATTTATGTATTGACTTTAAGTAAGCGTAACTTTAAATACACAAATAATTACTATAATTATTTGTGTATTTTATTAGCCTGATAGCAATGTAAAATCGCTTTTTCCGAACGATGTTTTCTTTTACATACCTACTGGTATTAGAATATTTAGTATGGGCTAGTCATGATTATTGATATTATATCGTACTGCCCATAATAAATGGTCAAGGCCAAACCCAGGCCCTCGCGCGCGAGAGCACAACCCAGGACAAGATTAACGCCAAGGTTTTTTTGTATAATTAGACTCGCCAGGCGCTTGGCCGCCACGTCATATCACCTGGAACGCGTTACCTGGGAGTGTATTCCCTCACCATTAAAATCTAGACGCCTTCAAGGCTAGAGTGAACAGGCTGTTCCTAACCAGGCATGCTCCATCATGGGCCGCATCGTCACTTACCACAAGGTGAGATGGCGGTCAAATGCCTGGCTAGCCTAATTATAAAATATAAAAGAACTAGTACTATCTATGCTCGCCGATAAATATGCGTTTCTATACTTACTTAATAACAACTTATGACAATCTCACAAAATTAGTAACCAACTTAAAAAAAAAGGTAATCGTCCATCACAACACGAGCGAGATATTAAAATTTTAATTCCGAGTACCTACAAAAGATTAAATTAGCAATTCAGAGCGACCCTCCTAACTAAGTTCTAAATGAGATACGATTTTATTCGAAACGGCCGTCTTCGAACAGATGTAAATGGAAATCTTTAGTAGTTAAATACGGCGATGAACGTAGGCTTATTGGTTTAAATTACGTTTAATTAATAATGGCCACATTATCTTCTCAGATTTATTCCCCGGCCTTTTTGTGGGAAAATGTACTGTAGGGAGGACTGGCGACACATTTCCCCGAGGTGCGAACGGACGCTTTACCAAATCGGAGGTGTACCTTCATAAATAAAACATGCGATCAGTGACCGCGAGGACATTTTAATTCTGCTAAAAGCGTCTGCATTATTGTGGCCCTGCGAAACGGCCTGGAACTCTAAATTTCAAGCAGCGAACTTAACATTTTCTTGCAGTGAATATTTACGTACTGAAAATGTAGGTAATATGTATAAGCCTTTTGAATGTAGGTCCATAGGTGATATGACACGAGATGGTAACACTTTTGAGATTTTAGTTTGAAAACACAAATCCTCGATAATACTGGCTTGATTTCAAAAATCCTTTCATTAATTGGAAGTTACATTCTTCCCGAATATCGTAGAGTCTTTATGTCTCGGAAAAGAAATAAAATCGAATGAATCGAATGTTAGCAGAGTTTCAGACTGAACGCATTTGACCGCTTGTAATAAATACGTAAATAAATTATACTACATAAAATATAATACTTAGTTGTTTGTTTATTATTTAGCTATCCAATTGTGACGATCTCTCCTACCTTGAAGCAACCAGAATAAGAACCCCATTAAACGCTCAAAAGTCCAAGCTTAAGGTTAAATATCGGATAAAACTTTATGATAGAAACCTACCTAATTAAGTGTCACTTAACACCCTAGAAAGTACATATAAAACACTGATTACTGCGAGAGTAAAATACAACACTTTCCTTTGGCTTAATAGCCTTAGTAGGTCAAAAGCAAAGTCGGCGATTTTGTTTGACTTGTAGATTTTCTTGGCGGCAAAATAGGTGTGCAAAGCGAGGGTACTCCCAAGTGAGTTGACCGAGTGGCGCGAGTTAAAAGCCCAAGTCATCTTGCTCAGACCGAGGGCTATCTGTGCACCGTTTGCTCTTGAGATAGTTGGGTTTGAATTCTTGTAACAGATTTCGGCGGTATATAATGCACCTCCGCTAGTTCGGCGTCGTAGAGCGTTATGTCTGTCGCATGCGTGTGTTAAATACGAAGCTGAAACATACCATCGTGCAGATTTACACCCTTGCATTCTTATAACTTTGCTAAGATAAATGAATGAAAGTGTGACGTATATCCTGTGGTATGTTCGCTTCGTTTTTAATAAGCTATGAGACAGCTTGAATTGCGTTCCTCCTCATTTATGTTACTTATTTATACTTTTTATGGTATTACTTATTATGTTATTTATAATATGTACTTCTGGTAAATTTTATCGAATTTTGTATGACGTAACGGATCAGCTAATATAACAATTATTTTAACGTATTTTTGGACGAAATTCAAATAGTTTCACCTATGTTTGTCAGAAGAAAGCTGGTTTAGCTAGCCGTATGTTATTTTTATATACCACTAAGGTGACAAACAAGCTAACGGCCTGATGGAGCAAACACGAATTATTATCTATACTTATAATAATATTATAAAGAGAAAAGATTTGATTCTAATGCTGTAAAGGTTTCCCAGTACCAACTTCATCAAAATGTGTAAACGAAGCATTTGAACTTTAGAATAGAAGTTTATTACTCTGTTGGGTATCGAAAAGTAACTTCTTGAGATGGGTTCGGATCATTTTACTGCTAAGATGTAAAAGTAGATACAGAGATTGTATTTAGATTTTAGATACAGTGTAATATGAGAAGATATTATTTATTACTGAAAGTACTGAAACATTACTGCATGTCGGAAATTTTTAGAGACCTCGGGAAATATACTACATATGACACGACTCAAGAAAATCGTAGGTACAGGAATGATAGTAACACATAATAAATAATCGTCTTGGCGTCAATATGGTGTCAATATAGCTTGTGTTCTCGTGAGCCTGGGCCGGGGGTCCATCTAGAGCATGATCTAGAATTTGGCAGATCGGGTAATTATCAACTACATAATATTGGAGACTAATGTTGCTTACATTATCAATCATAAGGCTAACTACTGCCAGTGCTCAGCGCCAGACGCACTACGCAGATTCAACGTAAACTTAATTACGAATTCATTTGCAAATTGCAGTTCACTAAAACAACATTGAGGGTGACTTTGATGGTGACAGCGGTATGTCACTGTCGCAGATTGTTAAAATCAAAATACGTAGACGCCAGGGTCAGACGCTTAGGCCAAATTTTAAAAATGAGGACCGAGAATACTACAAACAATTTAATTTTATGTTGCAGGACGCTGAATTTCCTTATCTTTAAACCACCGTTAGTTTTCGGTGTTGCCAATGTAATAATAAAAATAGGGCTCCAGATCACTTCATCACTTCATGATGTGGCCGATCATTTCATGAAACAACACGACTTATATATTTTGTTCAAAATAATTTGCTTAGTAAGAATTTCGTACACATCTGCCTCCTTTCACATTAAGGTTAAAAAGTTATAAAATAAGAAGGTAGGTACTTAAAGTGAATGTTGGTGCGGAGTCTTTTGGATAACGGTTTGTGGTCGCCATATGCGGCACCTGTCGCCCTCCAGACCATTATTATAAATGGGAAAATCTCCTAGTTTGTTTTAAATCCGCCCTTTGATGCTGTACTGTAGAGATAGAGTATAGCATATTGTGTGGGTATGTTTTACCCGTGACTATGTATAAATTAACGTTAATGTCTTCTAGGGATATTTTTATTTTGTTGTATAATATAAAATATTTAAATCTGTTATAAAGAATACATGTTAATGTCTTCATGATTCTGCATATATCTTTCTACCGTGGTGATTTGTCAAGTAAAAAGAATAAAAATTAAAAATTCAGAATAGAAGAAATCTAATTTCTAAGGGCTGGGCAATTCTTTGGAATACAATATACTCACCTATACATACTAATTAATACTATTCAACTTGTACTCTACCCTTCATGTCTCTACCTTATCTCCACATTAAACTCACCATCTCCACCATATTCCCTTCGGCCCTATTTTTGAAGCGCTCGCCTTGAGTCGTATGGTTTTTACAAGCTTTTATTTAACTTGCAATGTTTGTAACTGTGTATGTTCGGGACAAATCTTGCAAGCCTAATTACCCACTTCTCGGCGTTCAACTGAGCTGAAATTTTGTATAGCTATGTAGCTTGGATGCATTAATATGGTACCATGGAGGTGGTCTGACGATGGAGTCGGAAGGTGGTCCATCGTGTTTGGGCTATTTGGAATAGTCTTGATGAGTACTATACTCCTATGTGATATTCAAGGTCTGATGATAATGACCGAAGGTGGCCATAGGAACTACAGAACGCAACAATATCAACCCATCGTGTTTGGGGCTCTTTTGAATTGTCTTAGTGAGTACATGCCCCAAAACATTCAATTAAAAGCTGCGCGATAAAAGCGTGTTACGAAAAAATGATTTTCATTTGAGCTTTTCATTGTGCTTTTTCTTAATTTTGAAGTGTTCGCTTTCGGTGTTGCCAATATAATTAAAAACAATTAAATTTTTGATGCCGAATATCAAAATTTAATATCTTGAACAACTTGAAAATTTAAAGAACTTTGTCCAAGTTTCATTTTTTAATTATCCCAAGGGCGGATTCTTTTTCAGCACATCCCCCGGTGTCCCGAAGAAAGGTCCGTGTTTAATTGTGTTATAATCACGGCTATCTCCCGCGGCTCCACAAAAGGCTTTGTAAACATCCGGATGATATTGTGAGGACCCCGGTTAATTTTAACAGGGTAAACAAACACCCCCATATATATTTACACGGAGCCAATGTTTAACCTGCTCCATTACTCATAATTTGAGAGCGAGCTTCGATGCTAAGCTTCTTATCGCTTCCCTTATTTTTCGTAGCACGTAACGAGTGTGTGAAGAATTGCGAATACTGTAATTCGAGCCCTGAGTAAACAGGTAGGTACTAAGGTACTGGGCACCTATTTTTATTTTTATTACGATCTATTTTTTTTTATTAAAATAGTATATTATTACTGACAATAATTTTTGTTTAATACATTCAAAGACACAATTCTCAAAAAAATATATTGTTTTTCATCATTTCTCACTGAATTGTAAGAGTTGCAATAAATTGCACTGGAGTCGCAAAAGGGAAATTAAAAGCCCCGCGCTGTCTACTGAAAGCGGAACTAGACAAACTGGATCGTTGCCATGCCTTTAAACACTTAAACGCATTCTCGACAAAATGAGATTCCCTAGACCTAACAAAAGTTAATAAACAGTAGAAACACGTTAAAACAATCCAATAAGCAAGTTTTAATTCAATTATGTAGGCAAACGTTCCCAAAGAGGAGCTGCGAGCGTGTGGCCGCTCCAAATGGGGAAACAATTAAACGAACTTGCAATACCAGGCTGGCTCCCATTCGGATACTCCTACGCTCTATTTGAGTTACATTGCGTGTTCCGTTTGTACGCGCCCGCAATAAAATGAACTCACCCGCCGTTGTAACGTAAACAAAACGGCGCGCCATCTGAGCAATGCGCTTTGCAAGTAGCAACGGATGCACTAATGTTGTGCTACTGTTGCACAAAGCGAATCCGAAAATCGTTTTCTTTGTGCGCTGTTGCACTTAATTAAATTTCAAATGGTTAATCACGGCGCAATTGTTTACTCGTTTGCTTTTGTACAGGATGTAACTGCGCACATTAAACTGTTACGTCTGTCAAAATGGTTTGAACGCTAAATAGTGGGAGATTTAGTTTAGTATTTGTGCGATGTTCAAAAACGACGTAACATTTATTTCGGCCGACCCCGGTTTTGGGCTAAGCCACGGCCCATTTAAGAGCTTTGTACGGCCCTAGCGTAATGTGCTACACAGGTTGACGCTAAAATGCTTTGTACCTCTGAATAGGGATTTTAGGTAAATTTACAGTTAATTTCGTAAAACTAAAAAGTCCTTGATTTTAAAACGCCTAGCTTTTAGTGGCTTCGCTTGCGTGGAAAGGAGAATAAATCACTGTCTGCTCCAAAAATCAGACTAATATTATGTTTCGTTTCGAGTTACGACGCGAAGGCAAGTCACACAAGTTATGTATCCGATAGATTTCATATTAAATTTTATCTACACAAACCATCCCTATAAAGGAATATAAAATAAAATAGTTGAATTAATCCTTCGCAAGCATATAAATAACTTTGACCAAACATTCGACCAAAATAAATAAGTTACATAATCTAAATTGGAGTCAATATCCGAAATTCTCCGATGCAATTTCGTTCGGGCACACGCTGTGAACGCGTAGATATGCAAACTCATAGGGCCGGCCCCAATATTGCGTTAGGTCAGACAAATTGGGATCAGCTAGTGAATATATTACGGGGATGCCTGCGTGGCCATCGGTTTGTTAATCGGACCCCCCGTTATTTATGATTCTTGGGGGCCCAGACCGGCCCAGACTTGTCGTGCATTTGCCGTGTTCCGGATGCTGCTGACTATTGATACCACTGCTACTGACGTCTTATCTGGCCTCCTGCAAATTTATGTTTACTTAAGATAACGGACTTGGAAATCCTTGTCCGATTCGGAGTAGGGTGACGGAATCACAAGCTCCACTGAACATAAATAGATGCTTGTCTACAAGGCAATAAAACTAGAGTTTCTTATTGTATTATCTTTCTGAAGACGTCTCGACATAACTACATATTTTGACGTGAATACATAAACGTACTTTTTTCAGAAAGGGGATGCACAATAGAAATTCGATCGACATAAATATTGTGTACTTTTACGCGACGATTTCTGTAAAAATATAATTAATAGCCAAAAAGTGAAACTACCATCGTAAAGTTCGTTTCTACGTCCTATTAAAATGATATGGGTTGTGGTGATGCGCTCATAAAATGATGAAGCAATCAAGTGTAAATCCGATTAGTCCAGTGCATAATACCATGCATTTTGGTAGCGGTCGGATCAACAGAAAAAACGTATAAAAAATTAACAGAAAAAAAAATGGTGGTCCTAAAGAGAAATGATAGCACTACATTTCAGATGACAGGTGTCAAACTTAAAACTATATACACGCCGGGCATATAATTCATGTATTCGCAGAAACTGACGGCAGTAGCTTGATACTGTCTATCTGCATTTTTTTTTCTACAGTGACACATTTCATGGTAGGGCTGTCTCTACTAGCGATTGCTACTGAAAATAGGGCATGGATGATATACGGTTGATCGTTCCAATAGAGAAACTCATCAATACTCACATTACGAGTACACGAACACAAGGTTGTCAAGCATAGATGGCGCTGACCGTTCCTACATCACGCTAGAGAAGAATCAACTGTCGGACCCCTGGTCTTCTAGTCACAACATCCAACCAGGTGGGTAATTACCCTTTTCCACCTTCACATCTTCGTTTGCCAACATTGGCGGCTACCTTATCCCTTCACCGCCAAACGGTTTTGCAATTATTTTTAGTAAATAGGTACTAATAAAGGACCAAAGCTCATTAAACTGTTAGGCCCCAATTCCCTGTCCATATAACAGTAACGGACTAAGGATTTGGTTATATAAATTAAACAATACAATAAAATGCAACCATCAGGGCCACCGCCTCCCTCTACTATAAAAAACCACGCAAATATGAATGCAAGTATGAACTTCATTCAACATTTATTTTACCATCAGTTGCACTGATTTCATAAATGTTTTAAAAAGTACCTTTCCAATGCCTGTTAATGATAGCGATTGGTGCGGTGGGTGGCAACTATTAGCATACAATACGCGTGGATTCTCTTACTTTAATTAGGCATGTGATACTAATAGTAGAACGTGCAGTAGTAAGCCTATTGTTAACGTTTTCTTTATGACTTTGCATCCGTACCTGTCGTACAAGTGTTAGACATGCATGGTCACTACAGCCGCGTTGACCGCACTCCTAATTAATATCCCTCTGTTTTACCCTCGCTTTATTCACGCATACTACCTTCGGAAAAGAGATTTTCCGGTGTTTGTTTACAATCCAATTACCTACGATCAATATATGGACGTTGCAAACGTGTTCATTGTAATAGCTTATTTAGGTGTATGTCTAATATTTAATTAAACCTCAACGATTTTGATAGTATTAAGGATTGAGTGGTGCGATATAATCCCTTGTTTTCCTGTGTGCCCTTGGCTGTTCCGTTGAGGGTACAGCGGAAAATGTACTGTACCGCTGTAAGCTTGGTCGTGAAACCCAACCAAATTGTGTGTCATTATGAAAAATCTTATTAAATGTTATATGGCAAATTCATGGTCCATCTCCTAGCAGCTCCAAAGAATCTAAACCTGTGAGCATGTTTTTAAGAAAAGGAAAGGTAATCCCATCCCCATGGCCCTATAATCAACATCGGTCTCCATCTGGTCCGAACTTATTAGACTGTCGCTCTCACCAAGCTTTACTTTAATGGAGATATAGAAATACGCAAATAACATTTGACCCCCCACTCGTCCCCCTCGATCCGTGCCTGCCGCGCAGCACGTTAGACATCCGCGGATATTTGCCGCGTCGACCGGCTGCGTAATTAATTCCCCTCTGATAATTGCCAAATGTTTGCTACACGCGGAATCGAATTGCACCGCGGCCCGACACAGAGATCAGTTTGATGGATGATCCGGTTGCCGTCGTTTCCAAGCCACGCCGGGAGACGCGTAATGTGTGTAATGCGATATAGATAATCGTGGAGCCATTACGCGGCTTTGAGCTATGGTAATTTTGGCGTTGACAAAGTTAAACGTTGTGTAAAATCATTCCGGTCGCGACTGTCTGTCTGAGCATGATAATCTTAACTTGCTCCTGTAGTTACGGAGTTTTGCCTGATTCGGCATTTGTTGATTCGCAGAATTTTATCGCTTTTCTATGCTAGAGCACAAAATATTGGGCGTGTAGGAGCCAAAGAAATTGGACTAAAGTTCTTTGGTAGAATAAGGTGCTACTCTTGTCAAAACTTTATTTTACGTGATATAGATATACCCCAAGTGAAATCTAACCCTAAACCCTAACTCCACTCAAAATACGTGGAATTAGTAGAACTATTGGTAAAGTAAGTACCTATTTATTTTAGCACAAGTCAACCCGATGCGATTAGATGTTATTGACAGGCGCGGAGACCGCGGTCTGCAGCTTCTGATTTCCATTAGCGGATTTGTCACCAAGTTTGTTAAAATTTCATGTTGAACTTGTACCTATCAAAAGTATTTTGCCAAACATTAATCCGCTTTCCTAAGTAGTTCTTAGATTATCTCGCTGTCGCAAGAGAAACCTACGAAACGTTATTAAAAGTATTTTATTCAGAATTTCAGGTACGCTTTTCCGTGGCCTAGTGGGGTCCGATTCGTAAGCGAGAGATACTGGGTTTGAACACCAGTGCCGTCATGTACTAATTACTCTTTTATGAGTTATGTACAATAATTGAACACTAACCGATGCTCTTACGGTGAATGAAAACGTCGTGATGAAACCTGCACACTCCACCGGATCTGAAAAATCCTGGATCATGGTCAAGGCGGACCACGTGCCCTCGTGGGCGAGATTACAACCGGGACGCTGAAAGTCATGACGTTATGTCGTGGCATATAAGCCGTGCAGACTGTAAGCATCGTAGGATGGCCATACGAGGGAGTGGAATTCTATGTTACAAATAATAGTAGGTATGGTGTTAATTAGCGCGAGTTCTTATTTGCTTCTATTGGTTCTTATATTAGGTTCTTATTTGGCTTTCTATTATTATAGTTCCCTATTTACTGCGCTGGCTCAGCGACCAGCGACTTAAATAATACTTGTTCAAATTTATAGGTTTTAGCTATTAGAGATATATTAGATAGGTGAATAAATGATGAATAAACTTTTTACTTTAGATAAATAGATAAACACTTTATTGCTCAAAAAAAAAAATAACAGCATCAATCAGTTACAGTAAC
This sequence comes from Blastobasis lacticolella, assembly GCA_905147135.1. Lineage (NCBI taxonomy): Eukaryota > Metazoa > Arthropoda > Insecta > Lepidoptera > Blastobasidae > Blastobasis > Blastobasis lacticolella. The sequence continues at coordinate 11,742,149 of LR990048.1, forward strand.
AAGGAACACATATGAGCAAAGCCTTTACTATTATTTTCATTTACCGCAACTGAGATTGAACTTCTTTCTATATGCAAAAATCTCGCATTAAACCGAACTCGCCTACACAAAGTCCATAATACATAACAAGAGGTAGGAAGCTAGACGTCATAGGGGTTGTTAAAAATGTTCTGCATAATAGGGATTGCGGAGTCTTTAATTAAAAGTCAACGCGACATTCTTGCTGGACAATGGCGCTGGTTCGCTGTACGGTCAATCTTTTTTTTACGTTCATTAGCGTTGGTTCAGAATGCGTGGTTGACGAAAGAGTTCAGTCCAACTTTTCCAATTTTAGGTTATATAACTTTTTATATGCCATTGGAAAAATCGTGGATTATTTTGAAAGTTATGAGAAATTTTCCGAAACAAAATCAGTTATCTAATCCCCATACATTTCATATTTTGTACCAAATTGAAGTATAAACAGGGCTCGGCTGCTTTATTTATAACGAATTATCTTACCCTTTTATAAACGAGTTTGGGAGCTGGATTTGTCAGTTAGCAGAAAATTTAAAATTTAAATTTGCCAGCGTAATGTATTCAGCGGGGAAAAATGACAAAAATTCATTTAAATATAGATCAATCGTTAAATGGTATTAGACGCAAGTGGCGGGTATTTCCAAGCAAGCAAGTATAATCCGGTCATAACTCACTGGGGCCGGATCCCCGATGAAACTGGGCATTTCCCGGACGTATCTCTGTGATTTATTCACTGTCTGAGCACCCTTTAAAACTATAGCGAAAGTAAGTCAATTGGCTATCCGATAACTTGGCGATATAACTCGGTGCATTGTCATATTTTTTAGAATATTATAGTGATAGTTGCAATAATTGCTCCTCCTAGCAGACTCCTCTGCAAGGTGACAAGAGGGTATTTTGTTTCCATTGACAAATCCTCCCAACTATCCACTTCCATTTATATAATGGCATTGCTGTATAGGCTGTTGATAGATACTGAGATAGAGCAAATAGGTAGAATAACACTTGTGAACCATTGACAATAACAACAAAAACGAGAATAACAGACAGTAGCCCAACGGAATATGCAAATAAGGAGCCATATCGGTAACTAACAGACCCTCGATTGAAACTAAATTCCTTGGTCCAGCCCGAACTAGTTTCAATTTGATCCAGCTGTGCATCCCGGTCCCGGGCAAAGTACCACCGCTTTTGAAGTTATTATACCTATTAACCAACTTGTGGAAGGAAATTTTCAGGCCAGAAAACGTAGACAACCACAGATTTCGAGTAAATACTGTCTGCTTTTAAGTTTTCCCCCTACTTATTTCAAATATAGAATTTAAGGTTTCCCTCTATTTATTTCAAATATTATATTTAAATAGTGCCTCTACCTTCCATTTCCATATTAAAAGAATTTTGTTTCTTTAGTGTCGTTAAAAGTTGCCTATCGAGTATGAAGTGCTTACTCGTAACTGAGACCCCGCAGTTGCGGCCAAGTTTCAATAGCCCGCATCTGGCGTGTGACCGTGACAAATTACATGTAGTTCCGAACTGATTAAGCGGAATAAGCAGGAATGAGCGAGAAAAGTTTCATTTAGTCGTTTCGCGCGACGCCTATGCGAACGAATGCTCCGCGCAATACTGTTGCGAATACATTACTTCCGGAACGCAATTTGTCCCGACCCTACAATTTATGTGTGAACCCGTTTCATGCAAAGGAAGTGACGAAAAAGGGACCAAAGTTTTTGTCTCGCTAAATGGATACTTATGGGCGACAATCGTGCGAGTAACGCGAATATTTGAGAGCCACCGCACGCAATATAGCGTAAAGAAGGCGGTGTTAGGGACGAAATGGCTCGGTGTTGCAGTGACAATGAATATGGACTGTATTTTTATTTATTGACAACCATTGTTGGTTTATATGGTGTCCTGAGAAATTATTATCTCTTATATACCTACCTAGCAATTATAAAACTCAGGAGATTGTGTGTTTGTTTGAACTTGTGTCTCTGGAAATCACGAGCCAATTTCAAAAACTTCCAAGTAACGCCAAGACTATTATCAAAGAGGCCACTCACTCGGCTACTGAAGAGTTTAACGGATAACTGTTTGGGAATTGATTGAACAGATATTCTTTTGTTACATTGCTATTAATTAGTAATTAATTACAAAACGCCGCAGAAAGTTGTACCATGAAATGAAAAACAAAACAGTCGTTTCAGTTACCACGAGCCAAATTGAAAGCGTTTCAAATGTCTTTCAATTATTTAGGGTGTGGCTTCCGTGATTTATAATCGACGAATTCTCAGTATCGCATCAACAAAAAGGAGAAAATAATTTCAAGATTAAATTTCCTGACGGCTTACTAAATTTAGAGTAGAGTCCAAAATTACTGGAGGCATTTGGCGGAATGCTCAATTTACTTAGAAGGGTCCGCAAGCCGCTTCCCGCGGTGATAACAATGCTGAGAGACAGCGTCTCCGAAAAATGTTTCCGGGCTGTACAATTTACACTGCAAAGTACCAGGTAGGAGGTACCCGCTCCGACCGAGTTGCTTCGCGAAAAAAGCTGTGATTGTTTTTTAGAAGTTAGGGTAGGTACTTGTAGATAGGTACCTACTATTTTTTTACTGTTCTCATCTGCGTCTTTCTACAAAATATATGAAGCTAATATTACTCTACATAATATAATCTACATGGGAAAGTATTAAAGTTTGATTGTTTGTCTCTCTCAAACGGCCGAATGGGGTCGGCCGGAAAGTCGGATAACTCCCGACCAAGTTAACAATTTCTAAAAGAATATTTTAATGAAACAACCAGCCAGTTTAAGAAAATCAGTTTAATTCAGACATATCTACGATCTAGTTACGATATCTCTCCGCAGATGTACAGAGCCACAGATTCACAGTAATGCACGTCAAACAGAAACACCTCTATTTTTTTGTTAAAGGTTCTAAAGTGACCTAAAATTATTATTAAAGTAAAAAGTATCTAATAAAATAAAATTTTTTTTTCAAACGTTTGAGCTCACTGGCCTGTACATAAGTAATGGAAGCACCCACCTAATCAATACCTTTTCATACAATTAAACTTACCGAAATAAACGAGTTAACAGTTTTGTGTGCTAGCAGTAAACATCTGAATTAATTTGAATTTATCAAAACAAAACTTGTTTATACAAAATTGTTATTCTGACTGAATAATTTAATCAACTGTTTGGGTAATTCGACGAAATATTGCTTAGATCGCTTACCTAACTGAATTTCGGGTCTCGAGTTTCAAAATTGATATTGATTTGAAGCTTAGCTGCTGTTTCTGAACAGTTCCGAACTGGAAATGTAAATATTAAATAGCAATAGTTTCGTCTCTAGACATTCATTGCACATAAGTCGTAGATTATTAAGATTTTGTGCAAGACATGATTAAGACACGTCAAATAAAAAACGTGAAACGTCTACCTTGGTAGCTTTGAAACGCTCTCAAAATTGGGGTACCCACGAAATAAAATAGAAATAGAAATAGATGATGGCCATGGGCCACAGCCCATGGCCATCTTTTCATCTATTTTTTATGGATCGATGGTTGAAGACAAACTCAATAAATACACGCAAGAAATACCGTCACGTGTGAGTCGAGAATTACACTGAATAGAAATGCGCGGAACCGCCACCCCACCTACCGATGCAAATTCAGGTTCAAAACAGCGAGCTTACTATATACGCTAAACAATGACTCTAGATAATTCTAAGACGAAAAGTTCTGCATTTATTAAGGTAAGACGATACAGACCTTTTCGTTAGATCCCGTTTTCTGATTTGGTAGTCTGCTATTTTCAAGACGTTTCACGTCAAAAACGCCGAATTGGAGTAATTTTTGGTAAGTGTAACGGGTTATATTTTATCATAATCGTAAACATCAAACCGCCGATATTAAACCGCCATAAAAACAAGGCTGCAACCCGTTTAACTTAAAGTTATCATGGAAACCAATTGCCAACTTGTGCCAATCCCATTACCGTATTAGGTTTTAAAGCAGCGCTTACGTGGTGTTTACAATACCTATAGCTTTCAGACACACCCTTACAAAGCCGCCTTGGAGTAACTCTTACGGCTAACTTGCTCGTACTATGCGATCTCTGATAAACTCGACGGTAGTAAGTTCCCCCGTAGACTAGTGCCGGCTTGTTTGCAAACTTACACTTATCCTAGGACTTAATTGAATGTTCCGGAGTCAATTTGATTCTTCGACGTTCCACTTATGTTCTCGGGATGAATAGAGCTCTCAGTTTACCGACTACGACCTAATGCACCTAATGGAATAGTGTATGCTGCTTGTAGGTGTGTAATAATTTGTCAAAAAGTAATTTGCGTGTCTAGTTTGTTTTTGTTAAAAGCAACACTTCTGTTAGTTATCTGTTAATTTGGTCGCCGGTTCTTAATTGCATGCGTTTGCGATGATTACTCCACCGACTTAATTGGTTTGTGACACGTGATGTTAAAATTAGGACAGCAAACTCGATAAAAGTATTACGAGCATATCTTGATGGATATGTACTTCATCATCGCAGCCCATAACAGCCTCTCCCACGAAAGGGGTGGTTATTGCCATAATCTCTACGCTTCGCAGGTGAGTTGGAGATTGCTGTATTATACATATAACAATGGAAAACGCTACAGCCCATTTTCCAAACGCTGCTGCCCATTTTTCATCCTACTGAGACTTTAGGTTTTTTTTCCTCGAAAACATTAGTAGCCTTGTACGACACCCACTATTCCACGAGTGTAAGGGGTTGTTGCTATTCTACTCTGCCGGATATCACACAGTCATGTATAATATGCTTTTAAGGCACCTTTAAAATCTACTATATTCGGTCGGTTTATAGTTTATATTATAATATAAACTATAAACCGACCGAATACAGGATAGTGTTAATAGTGAAGACACGGTATGCCGTTGTTTATGGCTCGGTGGATGCTTTTGGCAGGCTTTCAGAGCGCTAACATATTATCATTCCATTAGCATTCAGGGGCCAAGCCAAACGTGCGTGCCTCACGCATTGCGCAATCAGCATACGCAGACACCAGCGGAAATATTGCCAGGATTGAGCGACGGATTTTCAGAGATTATTTATTAGGCGGCACTAAAAACATTATTTTTACATAATGCGGTAGCGCCCTACTGTGGAACTTACTTTTGCTTCTGACCTTGTGGACCACCATTCGTATTTAACCATTAATTTTACATACAATATTTTCTTTAATAATCTTTTCATCCCTGTCGATGGGAATTTCCAAAAACGTTGTAGTAGCTCTATCTGCATGCAAAAATTCAACATAACCCTCCAGTGGTTACAATTATACGTCAGTCAGTTCATACATTGTGATGAACTGTGAAAAAATAACAATACCTACCTGTTCCTGCTGTCTACTGATGAACGTGACCGTATCAACTGCCTGCATTTGTACTATGTACTTTAAAAGCCATTCCCTAAGAGTAACGTTGTCACATAAGACGTGGGCCAGGCCGCGCGGTTCGGTATTCATTGTAGACTCCAGGACAACGTTAGATTTCCCCGGAGTGCCTGATCTTTGTTGCTCCATAATATTGTATAGCCATTGTCGCTAGTCCCGCCAAACAGAAGATCGCGGTTAATCTGGACCGCGGAGTAGGGTTGCCACACAACGTTACTTTTATTGTGGATAAAAATTTAATTTACGAAAAGATCTTGAGATTATGTTTCAGAATTGGGAAAGATACACAGCAAAATATGTTGCCTGTTCTAAAGAGAACATTTTGTGAATTACATCTTATCAGACAATGAAATAACAGCATTCCAGTAAGTCCGTAAACCCCTCTGAGCCTCAGCTTTGCGGAATTAACAATACAAATGAGTCGTAACAGCAGACAAGACAAATCCTCATCAAAAACAATGTATTTACATTATAAATTGCGTTCTCCATCAATCACGAATTCGTTTTCATTAATGGAAAGCAATGAGCTACAATTTTTCCAATGCGAACTGAGATCAATACGACTTCTTTTCGTTTTCCTCTTAGAGAAGATACACTTTAGATAAGACGGAGGGTTGGGACTTAGGGACGTACTCGTACCAATAGAGAGCAGCAACGCGCCCTATTCAGCAAAAGCAAAGTTGAAACAGAAGTCTAAACGTATAGGTTAGAGCTAACCTAATCTAACCTTGTAGTTCAACTTCAGTTTCAATTTGGATTTCTTAGTCAGATTAATAGCGTAGTTTAAATAAGTGATATATTTTTTACTTTGAGGTAAGTAACTAAATTTAAAGAAATAAAAAAGTATAATAAAAAACAACGTGTAAAAAACACCCTCCAGCGTGTAAAGGATCATTATCTTTCCTTATGTGCCTGAATGTTCTACAATACCTGTATATATTTTATTATGTATATATGTATGTGTATTTATATATATACTATTGTGTGTATTTAGTATCTTAATTATAATTATTTATGTAGTTTATTAAATATGTATATATTAAACTATTGCGCACGTCTCATCCCCTATAATCTAAATGTCTCTCTTCTATAGGCCTGCTGGAAGAGATTTCTTCTTAGAAATAAGTAGTGCCTGTTGTGTCGTCTTTAATTTTGTAATTTCTGTATTATTATTATTATTATTATTATTTATTATACACTAGCAGCTGCAAGCTGATGCGTGTATATCACAATATTTAGTTCTTGTAATGTCTATCCAGTCTATTTTTAAAACAGTTCACTGATGGAGCACTGATCACTGATTCCGGCAATTCATTCCATGCACTGACAACCCTATTTGGCAAAAAGTTGTGTCTGGGGTTACTGGTTCCCTGTGATCTTGACAATTTCAGTGTATGGCCTCTGAGGTTTTTGTTATTATTTAAGTTGTAGATGGTTTCTAGTCCCTTCACATCATAATGTCCATATAGTATCTTATATGTTTCTATCAGATCACCACGTTGTCTACGTCTTTCCAGTGTTGATAGTCCAAGTTCCTGTAAGCGTTCCTCGTAGCTTTTACTTCCAATCCCTACTACCATTTTTGTAGCTCTTCTCTGTACTCGCTCCAACAGGCTGATGTCTTTTTTCAAATATGGGTTCCATACAAGAAAGCAGTATTCCAGTATTGGTCTGATATATGTTTTATACAGTTTCAAAAATAAGTCTTTGCTAATTATAGAGAAGGCTTTACGAATGCAGTATAGTAATGAATTTGCCCTTTTAGTTATACCAATAATATGTTCCTCCCATTTTAAATTTTCAGTTACAGTTACTCCCAAATCTCTTTGCGAGGATACACTTTGTATGTATACTTTATATTGTGTGCAATAAATTGTTAAATAAATAAATAAATATAAATAAATAAACAACAATAAAACGCTGAAAGGCTGCGAAACGAAATAAGTGGAGCACCCAGTTTTTACGCAATTCTAAAAATAAATATTGATATCAGGCGTACCGTAGCACAGGCATTTCATGTTTTGAAGATACTGTACTTCGTACCTCTGTTTATTGTTATCATGTTCGTTATCTCAAAATCAAATCTAAAAAATATTCCTTTTAGAATGCGTCCCTGGCCTTTTTCTCTTCAAATTCGTTTTATAGTACGGTTTGTTTACTCAAAGAGAACCGAACAAAAAATAAAATGTTATCAGAAACTCGAACATTCTCAAATACCATAAAATAATTAACATTGGTAAAATATTTTTATTTATTTATATATAACACTTTATTGTATATTAAAGGAGATCGTAAAAATACTGTTTAAAACAATATAGGTATGTGCAAGGGCGGCCTTATCGCTGAATATGACGATTGAAAATGCATTTTATGTAGACGTTTATTTTAAATGTTCTTACTTTTACAGTTCATTCATTTGTACAGCCCTTATTAGATATATCCACCCCGTCACAAAGAAGCAATCCAACCGCAATGGTTATCGTGCAACAAATAGTGTTTGTACAGCTCTCCACAGCCGAGTGATTCATCAAGTCACCCCAAATCAAATAAACACGGCGCCCTCAAAATGTCTCCGCACAAAGGACGAAACAACGTTAAGGCTCCTTCCCTCCCCGGCTAATCAACAGGGTTAATTAGAAAGCGATCTGATGTAAATCGAGCTATTTGTGTAACAATGCCCTTAAGCTCCGCAGCGCCCTCCGTCATATCGCAAAGCCGTTGGAAGACAAATGTGCCGCCGCGCGCTGACTGCCGCTCCTACGCACACCTGAAGTGAACTGAGTAAGAAGCAGAACGAACGCGCAATAAATCTTTGCACGACTAATCCAAACGGTCCTCGGAAGAAATTTGCTCGCAATTTGAGCGGCGCTTCTTAAAGGGTTCGGAACTTGTTGATTTATAGAGCTTAGTTAGTTTACAACTAAAATGAACTCAATTGTGTATTGAACTATCGCGGTTATTATCACACATTTTAAAGGTATGTTCCTGGTTTCCTCTCAAACGGGCTACTCGTAAACAAAGGTACGCAGTAGGAAACCCGGAACACACCTTTAAATTGTAAAATTAACTCAAAACCCCTTCAAGACAGGCCACAGATGCACTACTACATACGTGAAACTTATAACAATTCCTTTTTTTTTTCAATAGTAAAATTTATGCGAAAAGTTTCGCTTGACTGCAAGACAATGTAACCATAACACGGGACGGGCCGCGGGTGAAACTGATTCCGATGAGTGAAAACAAAACAACCGGAAAATAAATCCCTCAGGAGTTACCGAAAGAGGGGGCTATTGAGTTTCTTTGTAATTGCCTCTCGAGCGCTCCTCGCGAGGAACCCTGGAGGAGAGTGAGGAAAGTGTATCACGTACGGTGCGCTGCGAGGGTGTTTTTATAAACTGCGAGCGCTTGCGTTTAATGGTGTATGGACTTAGGGCGGGATTGGGGATTTACCATGCGATGGCACGAGAATGGAAAGTGAGCCCGGAACAATGGATCACCCCGGTATACGTGTAGCTGTAGCTTTACCTACTTGTTTGGTTAAGAATCGTTCTTTTGGAGCTTTGATAGCGGCGAAAGCCTCCTACAAGCGTTTATCAATTGAACTATGAAATTTACGATGCACGATCTGTATTTAAACTAACATTTCTTGCCAAACATAATTATAACAAACAGAATAATTTGTAGATACATATTACAAATTTACAGCTCAATCACAATATGCGGTAGCTTTTATGTCTTCGCTGAAATACATTGAGGAGCTATAAATTTATAATGTCCGTAACACGAGTTTATTACGTAATACTCTTACATTAACGATCGTGTAGGAATTAGCTTTTACACGCTGTGAAATTGGCGCCGCCATTTTTCTAGTCAATCTAGATCACCTCGATTTCAATATTGATTGCAATCCGTCACACACATAATTCCGTTTCAACAATGAAAACACGCTTCGAGAGTAGTAAATAACACTTAGTTTTGCTTTTATTATTAATTGCACGTTGCCAAATAGAATTACGACTTCGCTATGGTAATTGCTAGGCACCTGCGAGCCGCATATTTGTGTCTTTGCGCAAACGCATTCTCTATTTACGTTTCGTTGCCATCGAGATGCAGGCACATCATTTCTTTGTGTTTAAAACTGGAATTATGTATGTTACGTTTACTTTGTTTTGTTACTGTATAGGGCAATAATTATGTAACAAGTTGCGTTTTGACCCATTATCGGTTGTGCATCTTGGGCATTGAATGCCTGCTGCAATCGGTTGAGTGTGTAACCGGTAGGAGGCGGGCGCCCTTGACATGAACGGGGAGCGTTCCTACGCCTCACAACATATCTTAGCATAAGATACAGGTTTAGGTACTATGTTGAGAGCTACCAAGTTGTCCTAAGACGAAGTATAGATAGGTACTCTGTCAATGCTGAACTACATCAATTATGCTTAAGCGCATAAGCTCGCTTACGAAAAACTGCTCCAACTGGCGTGCTTAGAACAGGATAATCGGCGAGAACGTGTAATTTTGTCGGAACATAATAAGCAGTTTCGGCGCGAAATGGCTGCACTCGAATTAATGTAAATTACTTGTAAAAGGATTGGTGATACAATCGGTAATGACGTTATTAACATAGTCGGAGTGTCGATTAGAGAACGCCAGGGAGTTTCGTAATGGCCGCTGCGTGGCGCCGTCGTGTCAGAGGGTCCCGCCGGAGATGGGCTCTTTAATGCATCCACAACTTGCAATTTCATCGTCTCGCCTTCGGCAAAAGTAAAATCGGCAATTTGCGAAATTGCAGTAGCGTGAGTGCGGTGTCTTGCCCTCTCCCATGCAGTAGAAAGCAACAAATAAATATTGGCAGCAGTCTCGTTCGGTCTATGAGAGTCAAAGATGACAGTCCTTTTCGAGTTAACACCTCGCCTTTATAGTTAATTCGTGTTCAAACATGGCCTAGAATTACTAAATACTAAAATAATTATGCATGCTATTTTAATACAACGCCAACCATGACACATGAATAATAATTATGAACGATGTACATAGGTACTAGATCCATTATCCACTTTCAAAATATTGTGTTACAGCTCGCCGGATTTGTTAGTTTAGCGGATTTGCGACTTCATAGCTCGATCAGGATTTAATTAAATATGGGAGATGAAAAGATTGGCAGACAGTAGAGAGGAGTGGCGATTGCTCCACCGACAAGAGTTATACTTATAAATTATGATGAAATATATCCATTGGGTCCAAGATGTGTGTGACTATGTCATAAGAACATGCCAAAATTGTTATTATGGTAGAGAAGTTCAGATGAAAAAAATATATGGTCCAATTTGAAGCGAATGTTCCATCATATTCATGCGTCGACGGCGGCAGACGCAGACAAAACGTATTCCATAATCCCGCTGAAAGAAATAGCGGATACTTCGATTGATAAATTGATATGTCAGAATAATACCAACACAAACATACGGCTAAGCCCAGAAACGCTTGTAATCACCGGCTATGCGAACGAATTTGTATGCGCAAATAATGTTATTTCATTTTACCGAGAGGCTTTACGTCTGGTTTCGAGTGCAGATAGAGGCTAACACTGTAAACATTCAACATTTTCATAAATTCCTACTTGTGCAATAATTAATTATTCGTTCGTCATACCCAATTAATTTCGAATGCCCAGTTTTTATATAATGCAATTATAGGGTTACAAAGAACCTGTGAATGCATTCGCAGCAAAAGTTAAGAGGTGTAATTTATTACAGATTAATCGCAGCAAAAGACTGCTTAGAACTTGTAAAAATGTAAGCTAAAGGATAACGGCATGCCAAAACAGTATGCACCGCGCGCAGCGAGCATGCCTCGGACTGAGCCGCTCTAATTCGTACGCACCTTTAGAAGTGTACGGATAGCATATCTACGTTGTAAGGTACCAATGATCGCTTCTCGTGCCACGAAGGCGGATACCTCCAAATAAAAGTCTTGTTACTTAAAAGCAGAAAAGAGGCCGTGGTGTCCCATCATCCAGGCAGGCCCATGGGCAGAGGCCTAGTTTTCTACAAACGATATATCGTTTTATAAAACTTAGTTTCACAATTCCACTACGCATAAATCAAGTAGTCAATCTTTGAACAAAGTATTTCGATTACAAAGTAATATCAATACTTACATAATTTTATTATTGAAAAGGTAAGGGTTAAAGGTTTGCTTGTTAACGATCTTCCCGGTAAGGTCAGGTGTTGGATGCCTTTTGCCACAACACCTGCGCAAGACGTGTCGATTTCCCGACCAAAGGGTCCGGGGCAGGGGTCGGACATTAAAATATCCTCAGCGAATCAGCTTCTTACGCCAAATTGACTCCTCTATGGCGGGAATTAAGTGCTCTTTTCCATATTGATTATATAGGATAGGTAACTTTTAAACAAAAATAAGGAGTTTTACGTATAAGATGGAAGCAATAAAGATCAATTAAGACTGCGAAAGCTTAAATGTTTTAAGTAATACGTGTATAATTAAGCCAATAAATTAAAACTTACACCGAGGGTGACCTATTTTAATCAGTGGCCACGTTGATTGGACCGCACACGGGGTCCTAGGTGGTTTTTGTTGCAACAAACTTATGGGCACAGCGAAATTAGTTTCGCGGACGAGAATTAATCATACTCAGAACCGGGAACTTTAAGTACGCGGTTGTGTTCTACAAGGGTGTGGCCCAACCAGCCTACGGGTTTACTAATCATATCATTTTGGAAGTCACCAATGTATGTTACACGCGTTGGCAGTTATGTCAGCTTTTGACTCGGATGTAAACTAAACGATAGGAATGGCAGTGTGTAACACAAGACGTATTAAGGGTTACGTTTTGAAGTTAAATGTGTGTTTATTTGTTTGCTTGTTTACTTGAGGCAAAAATATCCCTGAACGGATGCAATAAAAGATGCGGTTTTTTACTAGACTTTTTTATTACTTATCCTATTCCAAATCTGTGTGGTCTGTGTATTTAAATACAGCACCAAAAAACGCGATCTCAAAAGATAGTGCTCAGTTGATTCGCGTTGTTGATAAAGGAACTAGCAGGGCTAGGAAACGATCGCTGTAGAAAAATTATAAATCTCGAATAGGTATGTTTTGCGAATATAAAGAACACGTTTTTCGAATATTGCGAATGCGGTTTCTTGCAAACATTATGTCTTAGCGCCTATAATACTGCAAAGAGTTTACTCGGTACGATCATCATTTTCTTCACAGTTTATTAGCAACGGATCATTGCAAGTACCTGATCGTTTATCGTTCGAGGAAAAACAACCGTGAGAGACGGCAGCTGTTCCGAGACAGCTTGTTATAAGGAGATTAGTCCTGTATCCAACGACATCGCCTGCTCTGTAGCGTAGACAGTGAAATTATTCTTAGGGTTTTTCTTAATATAAACGTTTCAAGAACCTTAACCATAAAAAGCAAAACATTGTTATTCATAGACCCAAACCATAGGTACAAAAAATCCTAGGTGTCCCCCATAAAATATATTTAAATCGACAGATGTTTTAAATCGATCAGGGAATGCTATTATAATACGACGCGTCCATCTGCTTCATCTTTCATCTCAGTATCTAACAATATTAAAGCACCAATGTATGTCCCCGTGCACTTACCTATTAGCGATACAGGACTAACAGCGATGGACTCTCCCGCTATCTACATTCCAACCTACAGCCAATCGATTACTAATATATCTCAATTAGAGCGAAAGTTACCAACATTTGCGAGTAATTAGCCCCAATTTAAGGCGTAACCCCTTGACATTAGGTTGGCGAGTTTTCGGAGTCAATGTTTCGATAATTGGGTGTTCGGGAACACGGAGATCGGTTGGCTAAATTTTGATTCATCAAGGTGTCTTTGTTGCGGCGGCGACGGAGAGGCGCCCCGTGGAGCCCGATCGATTGGGGACGCGCTTAGGCGGACGCGGGCGCCGAACACTGCCAAAAACTTCACACGTAAGTATAGCGATCTCATTAATAATTTAGAACAGATACTTGGTGAATGTAAAATTCGGCAAATTTTATTAGCCGTATGGATTGTATAGGTAGATTTTTCAGTGGTGAAAGATGCTCCTTACTGAGTAATACGAGTATTCAGAAACGTTTGTATGAGGTCACACAGAGCACGCGAACGCACTGGGTTTTAACAGGACAATACTTGAGTGGCGTAAAAACTAAAAAAAATGACCAATCATAGAGCCGTGGCCAGTGCGTTCACTTAGCATAGAGCCGCTGTCAGAAGGCCGCCGCTACTTAGACAAGGATTGTTTGTGAATAGGTAAATAAAATTAATAAGTTCTCAAATTAAAAATATTTTTCCATAACAATCTTTTATTTCGCTGTACAGTACCTACTTATCAAGACCATTCCAAAGAGCCCAAACACGATAGGGTTATCTTATTGCGTTCATTAGTTGCTATGACTAACTTCCGACTCTATCACCAGACCAGCTCCATTATACCACATTCATGCATTATCATCCGAGTTACATAGGTATACCAAATTTCAACTCAATCGGATTCCAACAAATGGTCCAAAAATGGTTGGCAAATGACGGACAATTTATATAGGTACTAACAGTGCAAATTAAATAAAAGCTTGTAAAAACACTCATAACTAGTGCTATTGTCATAGTTTTGTTCGAGATAAGTAGGCACTTTGTTAACTAAAATCGATAATTCGTCAGTTGTTTATCCGCTTGTGTGTATTTGTGCCCAGCGGGCCGTGCCGAATACGCCATCAAAATTTCATTTCAATTGATTTCTACCCGTTATTGGGCTGTCTACAAATGCGTAAATAAATTGCTCGCCATTAAATTGTCGTTGTTCATGTAGGTACTAATCGGAATTATGACAATTTCATGATTCATATTATGCTACATTTTTACATGTACTTTTTGCAATGGAGATAGCTTGTTCGCTGGAGAAGGGCGTAGGCTATAGGATCTTTAGGTTTCCGTTACAAAAACTGAACAAAATCGTAGATGTACCAGTACTATTTCTCAGATAGAGCATAACTTAACACTCATAATGGAAACAATGACCTTACGTCGCATTTAATTAAACAGGGACTTAAATAAATTAATATTGTAGTATAATGGGAAGTGACAACTTTCCTCGTTAGGCCTGACCGTCTTTGGCACCCAGCCGAGCTCCCGGTGTGCATGAACTTGCTAATCTCTAACTATTCACGTCTGTTTCTTTGCTTACTTTTTAAAAGTAAAGAACTTTCGGATAGTCACAGAATGCTATACAACATCGTCCGTTGAAATTGATTGCTTAGATATTGAAATTGGCCAATAAAAATGTAAGTATTTTTCATTATTATTATTTATTATATTTTACATTACCTTATACAAAATATTAGTATAGTAGAATAGTAGAATTTTTTTTCTATCAGCAGACGCCGAGACTGTATGATCTGTTTAAACTGACTTGTCTTATTTGGTGAACAAACAATGCCTAAAATCATGCCTTACCGTATCAATCACGCTACGTACATTGTGTATAGATGCCTTGAATTATACAAGAAACACATAGAATGTAAATTTCAACGAATACTGCTGCACATTATCCATTTAATTACATAATTTCACAAACCAAATAAAGCAAGTCCGTTTGGACCGATTATTATAGGTATCTCTAGTAATAAAAATAATTCTAGTATTACAATAGGCCGACATTACCAGAATTCCAGCGCAGTAGTCAAAGAGGGGCTGTATAACATTTTGTGCCAAGTACCTATTATAGAATAAAAGTGGCTGTGCCGACTATAATTACATCGTAACCGACAGAACTGCGCCAGTTAAGCCTATTCTTACCACCTTAATGACCGTTGATTAACGATCCACGACTGTTTTAAATTCAATAACAGCGGAGCTTTTATTTGGTGAATTGTATGCGCATTCAGTATTCAAAGATGACCGACATAGAGAGATTTTTTATTAGTTTGTGTAAAAATTATGCAAACGTGATAAGTGATCTGTAGTTTTTCACACACAAGCTTTCATGACTGTTTATAATAAAATCTTGCAAGTTTTTGACCCATTTCTCGGTTTCCGATTGAGCTGAAATTTTGCACACTCATGTAAGTTCGGCGACAATGCAATGTTATGATACTATCGAGCTGATAGAGTTGGAAGACCATAGGAACTCCTCAACTACGCATGGTAAACCCATCGGGTGTAGGCTGATTAGATTAGTCTTCACAAATACTCCGACTAATTATATAGAACGCACGATAAAAGCTTGTTATAAAGAAATATTTTTCCGTTGTACTTTGTTACCTTGTTATTGTTTTAAATTCTTAGAAATTCTTTGTCTGTGTTTGTACCTGCACCTGCAGCTATAAAAATGTTGACTTGCTATAGGTATTATATCCAAACATTCCTCCCTTCAATTCGTAGTAGGTACTGCATTCTAATGGCTACATTATTTAGTTTGGCACATTTCACTGTTTGAACCATGTTAAAACAACATTTTCGAAGATAATCTCTTACTTCCCCATAAAAGCGTAGGAGGTATCTCCTCAAATGTTTTCGATGGGAATATATTTTCATAATTTATGCGAAACAATAGAGAAATTAAGCATTAATTTGCTATCCTCCAGAGGGAATTTACATATTTATCGGTGCGTGAATTCATCGTTTGTGATTTGAACGAGGCTGCGGCGACCGTTGCTGGCTGTCGTCTCGGGTTCCCTCGGAGCCTCTTCGGTAGGTACTTCTACTTACCCAATTCCGAATGTAAATTATTGGACTTACCTGAAAAGAAAAAATAAATAATAAGCTTTTAAATTAACAATCACAAAGTATGTCATATCAAAGATTGCTCCAATTTTTGTATCATAGTTTCTACTTGGCTCTACTCAGACTGACGACCTGAGTGGTTCAGTTGGTTAACGGAGGCCACGCAGAGGTCCCCGGATTGATTCCCGGCCGAGCAGAAATTAAATTAATGAATAATTAATTACTGTTACGGATCTGCTTTTAGTATGTATAATAAGTACGTATTTTAAAACAAGTATAAGTAACTAGTTTATCTGTTATCTAACACCCATAACACAACCTTTGCTTACTTTGGAGCTAGATGGTGATGTGTGAATTTGTCCAAGCATATTTATTATTATTTACTCTGACTCATATTACGGTATTCGTTTTAAGTAAGTCGGTAAGTCTAATATAAATACATGGAAATATGGCATCTGTCCATAGATACAATTGACAAGGAACTACATTGATGATTTCACGCCCGAATAACTATGCTAATGGCACTGTTGCCATTACAAAAACTGGATGGAATCCGCCGGCGACATCGTTTGAGCTTTCCCATTGTAATATTATTATTTGAGGGCAGTCGCAGCATACTGTACTACATTCATTTTAGACTTTTTCTCGTTTTCAAGTTGGTATTTCACTAAAAACGATAATATTGTACCTACTATCACAGGAATCAGTATGTATGCATAGTATCATGAGAATCGGTTTAGAAGTACTTGAAAAAGCTGTAGTAATATCAAAAGATGACTAAACCAGAAAATGACGTCCCTCGAAATTGACCTACTTAGAAGATGACTAATCCAGATAATTACTTGGAACGAAAATGTCATTTTTTTGAATGACTTTTCGAGAAAATGGTCTGCCTCGCTGACAGACGAGGTTCAGCTTACCAATCCAATAGTAATTTATCAGATGGTAAGATTCTGTCAAGCCTAAGGAGTCTGCCTGGGCACCACCGCCTTATTTCTTTCTACCGCCAAGCAAAAATGCTTGCATTGTTGTGTTCCGGTTTGAAGTATAAGGTAGCCAGCGCAATTACAGGCACGAGGCATGTTCATCTTAGTCCTCACATTGACAACGCACCTGCGGTTCTACATTTTGTTGCCAGCGACCTAAATGTATGAATCGCCGATGTTATGGGCGACAGTTACCGCTTACCATCAGGTGGGTTGTCTGCTCGTTTGTCACTAGAGTATACAACAGTAGTATAAAAAAAATGGTTAAAGTGAGAGAAACCTATTGCAACGCTGTCCGATGGGATAGTTGTCCAAAACAAAACCTGTCCGTCCCAGGAAACTAGAGAAAGTTTTGCAATAAAAACGGGCAGCCGTTTTAATTTCCGCCTCAAGTCGACGTGCCGCTTACGAGATTCAAATGAAACTGGCAACAAAGTTCGCGAAACATTTAATTACAGGTAGATGTAAGAGTTGAGAAGGAATGAAATGTCCTCGGAAGCAGCGATACACCTTCGCACTGAGCGGTGGTGCCCCATGGATCACACTCCAAAGAGGTCTTGACTGGTACTAACTAAATCATCGGTATCAGAGTATGTGTAAATATCACACACTTATCGTAAGGTTTTCATTCAACCCTACGGAGACACGAGCATTCACCTGATGGAAAGCGATAATTATAGGCAAAACATCAACGGAGATTCGTTTAGCCTTCAACATTTGGTACAAAAATTTGGTACTATCTACAGATGCGTTATCACCATACGATCATCTTTAAAGATTGGAAAGTTAGCTACCTTAAATTTTTTTCCGTGACCGCTAACTTTTATGTGATCGAAACGTCGTCGGGATAAAATCCGTTAAAAGTTGTTTCATTTAAAAAATCTACTAGCAATCAACCAATATCCTTGTAAAAGTTTACCAGACTCAAGAAACAAGGCTTAATCTAAAGTTCGAAGAGCTTAACTTAAGACAAAACAAAGTGGAAACTTATTTCCAGTTCAATGTTGGGACTTGGGAGGTGAGCCTGTGGTGGTCTCGAAATTAATAATGGACAGAAAACGAATTGAACAGCCTAGAATTTGTTTCGCCACTTTTAATTTTTTAAATGAATTCCCTCAACGTCTCCGATCTGAAAAATGGGCTCGGCGCTCGCTTTCGGCAGGCGCTCCCGCTATATTAAGCTCTGCTGACAATACGCTTTCGCGCCTCCGTTCCTTGAACAGATTCCCTTTATTAAATTTCACGAGAGAAAAAGACAATCTCATCCTTTTACTGTGATTGTTACTTCGCAGTCTATCGAAGTTGGTCGCGGTGGCGGTGCGAAAAAAGCGCTCTTTGGCTGTTTTTAAATTCACAAAAGGAAAAACTTAAGCACAACTGGCGCTTTCTCTATGCTAACGAGGCGGCGCGGGCGCGTAGGCGACGCCGCGGCCGCTGGCGAAAGTTAGGGCGCAAGTGTTCCCAAGTTAAGCCGCAACGGCTGCCAATCCATTAGACTTGTTAGTGTGTGACAACTATGTCGGCGCGGGCCCTGGCAGCCTGCGGCCGGCGCAAACAAGCCGCACTCCTTGCTGCTCCACCAATCTGAATTCCAGAAACTATCTTGTGTGTGGATGTGGACATACTCTGTAGGTGTATTTTTCAAATAGGATAAAGAGGGAATTAATCTTAAAAAAGACTGTTAAGTATAACGCGATTGTGCATAATAAGTATTATTATACAAGTAGGCACGGTACAAATCTAGAAACAAGATAAATATTCGTATCGTGTTTTGGTACACTGGAAGTCAGTCTGATACGCCGAAAGACAAAATATAGTAAATACATTACGTATAAACCTTAAGTAAGCCACTTATTTATTCGCTAAATAATATGAACAAAGACATTGATCGATGGTGGAGGTGAAAGAGTCAGTTGCACATGGTACGATACAAAATAGCCAAACTCAAGGAGAACTTGTAAACATTTGATGGATAGGCATTCGTCTAAATAAATGGTATAGTAAATTAGGTAAAAGGGCCCGTATTCGTACTATTTCTTTTACGTAATATAGATTTTCAAAATTAGTTCCGTTTCCGAGAACCCAACAAATATTCTGAATGCTTTGATTAAAGTGCACACAAAATATTTACACCGACAATAAAATAAAGTCTAATACATCAAACATTCGAAATTTAAAAAAAAGTCGTCCGTACCGCTGTCCCCGGTGAATTTGTTTGTTCAATACCTACATCTACATGCCGAAAATCTGGACCTATACAATTCTAATTGGGGCGGATCTAAAATAGAAGTCGTAAGTTTGTAGGACTTCGTATCCGCAGTCCAGTTTCGCAATTAAACAAACTTTGTTTGTTCGGAGACTCTAAGTAATCTGTTTTCATACCGCGTGCTTGCGCCACAACAACCCATTTTGAACACATATTTCTGGAGCGGCTTTTTTTTAAGGGAAACGTTTTAATAAAGGCTTGCCCATGGACTATTGCTTGATTTATAACGCTTAATGAAATGCCTAGCACATGTGTTCACGTTTAATAAAGCTGAAAACTGGGAATCGAGTAGGTACATACACTGTTTTACATGATTTTAATCATATGTAGAAATTACAGACCGTGAACGTCGGTTTAAGATAAAGATTCTATGTTTGATGGTCTCTGTTTTAAAATCTTAAGAAATTAATTAAGACATAGCGGATTTAGTGGACGCTAATTTCGCGATCAGTTTACGCAATAAGATTATTTGCAATTGTATGTAAGATGATCATATCGCAAGGTCTATGTGGTAACATAATCGTTACAGAACTTATACTTGCTGTTATCTGCAAACGTTTCCAGCTAAATGCGTAATCCCGTATAACACGTATCTTATCCGGCACTTTCGTCCGAAACTTGGGAGTCATGTTGTAATAAAGATCCCGAACCGTATTACCGCGCTCCCTCGCGACGGCTGCGTTATATCACAGAGCAGCAATTCCGCTGGCGCCACCACCACTAAAACCCCTTGCTAAGTTATATAAAGATTCCTAATTGAATAAACATCAAATCTTCCAGAAGAATACGACCGAATTAAAGCACATTAACGTCGATTCGATTCCCAGCGAACGCGCTCCAAGCTCAGCCAATACAGCGCGAACAAAACGTTATTATCAGACACAATGAACCGAGATTCGCCGGTTGTTGAGGAAAAACACCTTTGTAATCCCGAACGAATACGAGTGCACGTGAGAGTACAACGACTGCTTAGGGGGCACTAAGCGAAAAATTATTACACCCCAGAGTTTAAGGGGAAAAATCCTTTCAAGCCTAGTATCAGAGTTGTTTAATAAATTCATTGCGTTCTTTCTAAGTTCCCGTGTTCCGGGTTGATTAAGCCTCGTGGCTGGGGTTAAATATCAGCGTCTCGGTAGTGCGGCGCTCCCGGGGGCGTAGGCCGCCACTGTGCGCAATATTCAAGAGGCTTCGAATAAAGATGACGTCATTAAAGTGGGAGAAACGCCGCCGGCACCGCGCCGCGTGCTGACTTCCAAACGCGGGTACGATGAAAAGGAAAACATCGTTGTTTTATGTGTGCACGATTCGTTAGTCAATTTTTCTCGATACCTGAACATTATCGTATCTCGTTGTATCGTATCGAACGCGAAATGGGTCGCAGTTGTTGGTTTTATGACCCTGTTTACGTTTCATTTGACAACCACGGAATACTCAGTTGTGTCTGTGTTTTATTATTGGGTGAACCTTTCCCATGAAATTGGCGTATTTTGCCCAATTTCACATTAGCTCAAGTGTTTTAATGTACACAATATATCAAAATTAATACTTGAGAGAAAAAAGTCCATAAAATTGAAAAAAAAAAAATTTCTCAAGTTTTATAAGGGTTTGAATTCCTATTCACATGTCGTCAGTTTTGCCTCTTTATTTATTTGCCTCTAATTTTATGAACAATATAGTTATCAAAATCAAATGCTGTGGACCAGTCAGCTTAATGTTGTCTGAATCTACCTACAAAGTTTTATCGCAATAAAATTCGCCAATACCAACAAAATTAAAAATTTGCTTATATGAAAATCCCAGTTTCCGTCATTTTCGCCATACAAAACGCTAGTTTCAAGAACATAATAGTTATGCCTTTATTTAATACAACTGTCTCATTTTGACCGGACACGAGCATCACTGAAGTGGGCCCGGGTTTATGTAGCCCATAACGCAAGGCCGCCACGTGGCGTAGAAACTCGCGAACATTCATTTATCACCGATGAGAGCCAGAAACACCCGCCTACCAAAAGTAACTTCGCGCGATAAAGTGTTCTCACGATTACAGATGTAGGTACCTAGCTATTGCCATGTTCCTTGTAGATGAAAATAAATATCTACTTAGAAAGAAACAAGGAAGAATTTTTAAACAGTCCTTTTTTTACTTGAGTGAAGAGGAAAAAAACATAGTTCACGTAATTAAGTAAATATAAATAATTCACATTTCGTTGAATTTTTATTGCTTTAAAAAGGTAAAAGATGAAGAAGCAATTACGACGTTTAATAATTAAATGATTAAGTAGGTACAATAAAGTCAGACATCGGAAGCTGCAAAGAAAACCTCGTCGCCCTGGCTCCCAGGTACCTTCACTTTCTTTTTCCTCTTTTAAAAGGATAACTTTTGGAAAAGCGCGTTAACCTTTCCACTTAAAAGCCCCAAAAGTGACCTTCTACTCTCTTGAGGCCGGGGGAACGATTTCGTATGCATTACACGCTGTTTTCAGGTGCCATGGAAGTTTCTGGAGGCCTATTAAACACCCGACTGTAGGGTCGCTAATTAGTAGGTACGACGAAACAAGCATTTCGTTTTAAACAAAATCTCGTTTATCTGTGTGAAATTAAAGAGCATGTTATTGTAAATATAAATAAATGATTGACTTTGTCTTAAGGACTTTAATTTTTCTTACTACTTGATTTAAATGTGGTGTCCAGGCCTTACTGCTGAACTTAGATTTAACCGTTAGAGGGCTTAATTTATCAATATCAGTGGTTAAATCAGGACTTTGGTGTTATTCTATATAGTCTGTTATCTTATTGTTCACTTACCGCTTCGTAAGCCGCCCCTTTGTCCTTTAATTGAGTTAACAGATTGAGATAAAACAATATTCCATATATTGTTTTATTTTCATATTATCTAATCAAGTATTGTCAAATTACACTTAGACTAACACTTCTTGATTAAAGTTTGCTAACGGCCTATACAAACTCTCTGCATATTTGTATTTTGGTCTGCGTTAACGCCTTGCGTAAAAATACAATGAAATTTCTCCATCATCACCTCAAGCATTCTTGTCTTTGGTCACCTCTGGCGATCATTTACCTTTCCATTTTGTTAAAGGTAAGCGAAGAAAAGAAAATGTTGAAAGAATAAGCGTGTCCCGGGCTCAGGTGGCCGGCGGCGTCGCGGGCCACTCAATCACCCGGAGAAGTCCCGCATAGATTGTTTGCCCGCCGAACGAACCGGTCAACATATTTTCCCATTAATATGTATGACTATTAACCCCCAGCCACATTAGCCCGCCGCCCTGGCCGCTTTAATATTTTCATCTTTATTCAAAGAGGCCTATGAATAAAACAGAAGAACAGCACTGAGCACTGGCACCCGAGACCGGCCCGACGTCGCAAGATGCTCCGCCGTCTGTCACAACTTTATTCATTTTCTTGTTTAAGCAAATTAAATTATTAGATTCACTTCAAAATTTAACCTATTAAATGTCTGCGCAAGATTAATTATTTGAAAGGCTCGCGAAAGTAACATAA
Organism: Blastobasis lacticolella; assembly: GCA_905147135.1. Classification (NCBI taxonomy): domain Eukaryota; kingdom Metazoa; phylum Arthropoda; class Insecta; order Lepidoptera; family Blastobasidae; genus Blastobasis; species Blastobasis lacticolella. The sequence continues at coordinate 11,765,163 of LR990048.1, forward strand.
ACTCGAAAGTTATAAGGAGCGAACACTTAACTTTCCGAGTAAATGTCGTTATCTGCCCACATTCCATTGCTCGCTTTGGCAAAGGTTTACGGGTTGACGGTGTGAAATAACAGTAAGTGTATGATACAATCAGTGTCTTGGTAATGGCGTAATTATTTCAAAATATGTCCACTGCTGGACAAATGTTGCAAATAATTCCAGAGCTATCCGCATCCAACAGCTTTTCCCTTGGTCGTCGAGCCCCCTGTAAAAACTTATCTAACTGCGAATAAGCAGACCAGCGTTTCTTTCTCTCTAAAAACTGATCGATCAAAGACAAAGAGAAATAATGCTGTCAATAATGTTAACGCCTAGATACCTCTTATCCACTTCAAACCTAATTTAAAGTTAAACAGGAGTGCTCTCGACACGAGGAGTTCAATTTATTGGGGGTTCAAGTGCAATAATAGAAGCACTTAGAGGAGTAAAATTGCATTCCGAAATTGGCAGTAGCGATGACAAAAGGCTATTGACTTTGTTATTAGGTTGTATTGTTAGTACACGCATGGAGAACTCGGCGTAGGGCTGGCGATTGCCTAAAGTAGAGCTGAAATTATGTTATTGAAATGAAATGATCCACGAGACAGCATAAGGCGTAACACGTTGTAAACCTTAATTGACATTACATAAAGGGATAAATAGTAATTTCGAACACAGTACGTTAAAAAATGAACACTGCTTAAACCAATAAAGAAAAAACTGATGCCACGCGACCTAATTTGGTCCCTCGATAGCAACATTAATGTTGTTGATTAAAATAAAATTACTTGAACATCAAACGCTCCGGCAGCCCTGGCCGCTTCCTAGCGCCCATACTCCACACCCCCAATAAATAACAAGTGGCTGACTTCGGAACACAATTTAACTTGAAATAAAATTTCGCTACCCCTCGCAATGAATAGGCCGTATATGGCGAGAGGGGCGCCCTATCTGGAGACATCATCGGGTACACCTAGCAAGTTTCTTCTATACATATACGGTTCCCTTCTTTTGTGTTTTATGTGTTTAATGACATGAGTAACAAACGCGATTAAAGTCAGCGATTCTGCTCGTTAACCGGAGACGACTCAAAGTTTCCCTTTTCGCTATGAGGGGTATGAGTTAGGTTAAATGTGACTGGAGAAACGGCGACGTATAACTTATCGGTGGAGGATTTAAGTTGAACATGGAAATTATACTTTTACTATGTTTTCTATATAAATTATGATTTAGCACGAACGATAGGTAAGTGAAGAGTATTTCTTGTTTATGGAATAAGTACCTATATAATATATACATTAATATGAATAGAGGTATGTACGGTGAAGGTTAGAGGCCAATCCGATATTTTCCATGTCAAAAACAAATACCTTTGGAAAATCCATCAAGAAGAGTTGAGTTGGGTGTTGTACGAAATAAATGGATCAAATATTGAACGAGTGCCATTTCCCTTTCAGGGCTAAGTGTTTGCGTGTAAAAAGGAATAAATCACACCCGAGCTCTCCACAAGATCCCATCACTTTGTAATAACTATCCGGCTATAAGTAAACAGTCAATGCGGATCGTGTGTAAAGAATATTATGCTCTGGGGGCACGAGATGGGACGAGATGGCACGAGATCTGTGCAGAGCTTCGGTCTTGAGTCCACATTATAGACATGAGACTTATTACATCCCATATTGTGTCCAGAGGCCCTATTTCTGAATCGCTCGCCTCGATTCGAGCGGTTTTCAACTTTGATTTTCGGTATGAAACATTGGATCTTTTGATGCATTATGCTGATTTTCCCTATTTTCGAACCGTACTTTGTCCGTGTTGCCAAAATCATTTACAAAATGATGAATGTATCATGCCAAAAATCGTAATTGAAAACCGTTTAAATCAAAACGGGTGATTCAAAAATAGAGACCCAGACAGCTCACTATGCTTTCGTCGGATACGTTGTTGCGTGTTACACATAAAAACTGTTAATTCAAATTGAGTGCTACTATAGAAAAATTAATAGAGATCTTATATTTTCCCTATACAACTTTAATATAAAAAGAATCTACAATGTTATATTTATAATATCAAAAACAATACACATCTTGATTATCCTAATACAACTCGAGTTTTATTTAAAAAAGAGTAGGTGCCAGAGCATGAAGTCCCTGTGGGTTTTAGAGGTGGGCAACGCTGTGGCGACCATGCTAATTAATGTCTGTGGGCGGTGGCGACCACTTCCCATCAGGTGGCCCGTTTACCTCCGCCTGCCGCCTTAAAAAGAGACGTAAATCACTGATTGGACTGAGAAAGTATACCTCTAACCGCGAGCATCTACGGTAACTGACTGAAAGAAAATGTTATGTCGTGTATCTATTTTTTATACTAAGCAATGACAAACGAGTAGACAGCACCTGATGGTAAGTGCTAACGTCGCCCATAACATCTACGATTAATGCATTAAGGTTGTAGGCAACAAAAATGCAGAACCGCAGGTGCGTTATCACTGAGAGGGCCAAGATGAAATGCATCATGCCTGTGATTGCGCTGGCTGCATTATCCTACAAACCGTAAAGGCGTGTCCAAACATAGCGCGGCACGAGCGCGGCAGCAACACGCGGCATGTCCAGGAAACAATTCTGCCGCGCTCTAGTTAGGACTATTGACGAATGTTTGCGCGCGGCTGTTGTCCAAACAAAGCGCGGCACGCAGCGCGCGGCTGCCGCGCACACATGCCGCTCTATGTTTGGACACACCTTAACACAAAAATTCCAGCATTGTTGCTTGGCGGCAGAAATAGACATGGCGGTGGTACTCCCCCACGCGGACTCCTAAGGCTTGACAGAGTGCTACGACCTGATAAAATCTAACTAAGAAAAACATAGAAAAAGTATTTAGTATCTGTGAAACCAGGTTTTTGGAAAGATAATTATAGCATTCATGTTCGACCATAACTTTCGCAATGTGGCAGCCTTAACTGGTGCGTAGATGACCCAATCCGGAAATCCTATTTTCATACACTTTTCGTAACAATTGCGGCCGTAATTCGCTAATAACTAACCTAATGTTGCGTTGGGTCGTCTTTGGTTTATAGACATAGACAATTGTTGGCAATAAAGCTCACTTTTGGTTGAATGATTAAGATAATAAAGACACGACGGCAACATGACCGACATCATATTCAAACATAAATGCCATAAAATGATCCTTCCAATAAATCTAATTTCGCCGATACTAAATACTTTTTTCTTTGTTTTATTTCAATATAAAGTTCTAAGCCTCTAAAAAAAACTCCCCACATTATCAAGCTCCAACTCCAAACATTCCCCAGACGTCACTAGTGATATCAATTTCACGCAACTTATGCGAATGGGTCTTGTACAAACAAAGTGTTTGGGCGCACAGCCCGTGGGAGCCGCCACTTGGCTCTGATGCGTAAGCACACATGTTTGTCTATCACGGCCGCCGTGTAATTTCCCCGGATCATACGGAACGTGAATTAGAACTGCGGAATATCAATTCGAGGGTGGTTGTGGCGGGTGAGTCGGGTCTTTGAACGATTAGCTTGCTCTATGCAATGACAATAGCAACTTGACCGTCCGACGGGAGGTTTTCGATTATTTAGGTATGTTGTCGTTTTTGGACGAGTGAATTGCGATATCGATTATCAAAGTGATCGTCAGGTTTCATTTTCTTACGGGTTACATTAAAATATTATCCGAAAACGAGAATGAACGTGAAAGGATAAGTATATGTAGAATCAGACGGTGTACCTTAGATCATAAAGACTCTATCGGGTCGCTGAAAACAATCATCGGATTGTTTTCGATACTTACGAGACACCTCGCTACGTTTTTCGATACTTCTCTACTCTTTAATACTACTTTTAGGTATTACGTATCGATATAAATATCGAGCCTTACAGTTATAAACCTGGAGCCACCTAACGGACTGTGAAATCGCATAATCGTAGCCCATAAACTGTGTAGGCTGTAATAAATAAGTAATAACATTAATAGACCTATTCACATCTGAACTTTCACGTGTGTTAACATAGTGACCCAAGACAAGTATTACCAATACCATAGTAACATAGTAGTCTCCACTCGCACTAGGCATGCGTCTAGCGTGTTGGCTTAAGGCCTAATTCCTTTCTACCAAGATTTGTGAGAAACCAGAAGTGGGATGTGCCTTAACTATGCAATTTTTCGATTATAGAATGAAGAATAAGGTAGTTATATACTTACTACGTATTATACTTACTAATGGTATATAGGGTTGGTAGTACTAACGTTAATCGTCAAAAATGTGAGATATCAGCAAAATGCATAAAAAGTTCGCCGTTTTGGATAAAAAATTGATGAAGTTCTAACAATTTTGATCAGTAAGTAAAATATCTCGTACGAAAATACATCCGACACTTCACAGTCACAATTCCAAGTGTAACACATTCATGAAGATGCAGGTGATCGGTTCCCCTTTACCGAATTCCAATTGTAAGTCGTAAGTTAAACAAATGGTATCTCTTACAATGAATTTTTATAAGAAATCGGCAGCGCTCTGCTGCGCCGCCCCGAATTGGATATGCGATTTGACTTCGGAAGTTACCCGCCAATTTTATCACGCTCGCCACATACGTTACACACATTCCTTTTCGGGCGAAGTAATCCTCCGACAAATATATCATTCAACAGATACTATACGAGTATACATCTATTGAATGATATGTATTCATGGCCACGTAGTATTCGACTATGGCACGCAGCACCTACCTATAAACCTTGCAATGATGTTAAGCGTTAAGTTTGGCTCATGTTCCTTATTTGAACTAAATCGGAAAATTTTCATAAGATTCAACAAGTTTTAAATTTTGTGAAGAACATAATAATGTTTTAGCTTTCTAGCCTTAGGAATGTAATTGTTATCTAAATCTATATGTAATATGTTTCTAGGAAGGGCTAATTCGGATAACGTAACTATTTCATGTTATAAACTTACGTTACGTAAACTAATAATTACGCCAACACATATAAAGACTCATAAAATGTAGAAATTAGTAGACTACATAATATTCTGGATTCGACGCTATTATTTCGGTACAAGAATTAAGAAATCTACCACTAAAAGCCGCATGTTTTTACCAATTTCTTGCTCGAAGAGCAACAGTATCCAGACAAAATGTCTGTACACTTTGAACGCAATGCCTAATGAAGTGAGAGGAATGATGGATGAGACCCGTGTACGACGGACACCATTATTATGTCCACGTTTTCTATAGAAAAGCTCTGTGCATTCAACCAATACATTTCCCGAGAGAAAACATCGTGTAACCGACCTACACAAGTGAACTATAGACCACAACTATTTTATCATTCAACTAGTTCTAATTCGTTATACTTTAGCTGGGAAAAAGCCCATCAATTTTATGTTTACTTATAACTAGTGATGGCGCTTGATAGCTGGGGCGTGAGTCTAAACTGTCTTTCTGACAAAGCTAGTATAAACTGTTTTTCTGACAAAGATACAAAAAAGGTGAACAAAAGACTTACCACATTTGTCAAATTATTCAATAATCACTCTCTATACACGAACTCTCGCACATATATTTACCGAGAAGTTAATGGTAACAATTACTGCCTTTTTGGTTGATTTCACTTAACTATATCACAGCTTACAGCTACGGCACACAGATCAATGCATTTTTTTATTAGCAACTTTATTTGAACTATAATTTGATCTTCCTTCCTACTTTTCTAGTTTATGCAGCATAATCAGGATACAATAGTCTAGGTACATACAATATTCGACCAAAACTTCTCCTTCAATAGATTTACATAACGACAATGGCCACAATGATTATAGTATTTTCCGAATCAGCTAATCCAATATGATATCTATACACACACTTTATTGGTAACGTCAGTATGTTTGTAAGGAGCACAAATATTATGTAAGTGGGACGTTATTCTGCTGACTCACGTTACTCCGGCCTGAATCTCAGGCAAGACTTGTGCCAAATGCCTTCCATTTCTTTGCTTATTGTTTTGCTCCCGGAGAGGGGGAAAAGCCGCTGCAAAATTAATACGGCCTTTCCAATAGTTGCCTTTGGTAAAAAAGCTATAGGTGGTAAGTGTTTTGCAAGTAACAGCAAGTGGAACAAAGGAAACCGCTTAGCAATTTTCGCCTTTGCAACCTACAATCGATGAGACGTTAACAAGTTTTTGCACTCAGGTTTTTAAGGAAACAAGGGCCTAAATACTATTACCTGCTTACGCGCATCACTCTCTATTCACCGGTATAATGCTCTTTATGTTTCCTGAGCCTGACGTAACTTGTAATGGATACTTTACGAACAAGGATTTAAGGTCTATTTCACAAAAGAACGGTTTCAAAACTTTTGATATGTACAAACGGATCGTTATTAGCGCCTGTAATCAACTCAGAGAGTTCATAAATTACAAGCCTTGTTTTGGAAATGGAAGAACGGAGGAATGAAATTTGATAAAACGTTCACAACATTCGATTCTGTTAGTTATATAAATAAGGAAATATATAAATTTATAATCTTAGGATTTTTATATTTAATTCGTATATCTGAGAAACTAACTTAAATAGTACAACTTTATCATATCAACATACCGACACGATACTAATATTATTATGCAACATGGTGCTCAAGTTAATATTACAATATTATCCGGGTTTATAAGCGCGCATCTCGGTTTACAAGTAGCCCAAGAGAAGTGTCCCCAGACTGATTACGCCAGGAGCAATCGATATACCTATCGCAACGCAACGTGTCGTAAAAAAGCAATCAGAAGTTGCGACACGAGCCTGCGCAGACGCAGTGCCACAAAGCCCCATCTGCACTATTGTTTACAGCGAGCGGACCACTGCCTTAATAGTGACATCCGAGAAGGCGTTAATTAAACCAGCAAGCAACACACGGAAAGACGAGATATTTTGATCCCCAGCTTTGTTACGAATATTGAGCGAATTAACTCAATGAACACTTTATCTTGACGCCCTTTGTGTAGTATTGTAGCCGGTTGGTCGTGGTTGCTTTTGGAAATGAGCCAGGATGTGACGGTTCGCTCGAGTGTGAATGCCATTAACTGTTCCCATTAACAAAGCGTAGTGGGCATAAGTTAGTTATTGGACCGATTTCCTATAAGAATATAGTGTCGCACGTCGACACTTCCTATAATGATCATAGAAAGTGTCAATCAAAGTTTTAAGGCGTGAAGGGCCAATAGCCCGGATAATTTCTTCCATAATCCGCAATAACAATAGTCTTGGTGTCAAAATCCCAATTATGCGCTCACGTCCGAGCATGATCCAGGACTTGGCAGGTCAAGTGATTACAGCAGAGCGGCAGCCTGGATCACGGTTACACATTCAGTCGCCTGAAGGTGCAGATTTCTGATGTTCCTACATCGTGAGAGAATCGGTTACGCTACGAAAATCATTGGTACATGGTGGCACTGGTGATCGACGATCGGCCATAGACGCTCAATGCATGAGCGAGCGCAACGATAGATTGTCGAACTAGCCGATGTACATTATTTACGACATTTTTACATAAAAATGTGTTTGCGCAAACTCCACTACCTCGTTTTGAATGTTTTCGGTTGCCGGCAACCGAAAACATTCAAAACATTAATTTTTACTGGAAACAAAAACAATTGTTTTGTTATCTTATGTCATTATTGTACACTATTTATTGTGCACTATAAACTGTAAAGGAAATTGATTAGAACTCTTATTAACTTCTACCACTTCACTGCGATGTAGCGTTCCCTTGACGTACGACGGAGCGCTATATTTAGAATCGACTTGTTTAGTTTGCTAGTGCCTTCCACTCAAAGCCACAATGTTAATTGGAATCACCCCACACTTGCTGTTTCAGAGTTTGTTGACTATTGTTGCCTACAATTTATGGCAACACGGCCAATTCAAAATGAAACAGCGCTTATTTGTAGTCATCTCTAATCATTAATCACTAACAATAGAACAGTAATGGCGACGTGGCGAAGTGACACATCTATCTAATTTGTATTAGGACGTGCGTAATCGTAATGCAACTCGATAACATCGAAAGAGTGTGCAGGTTTAATTTAGGTACATATTTAGACAGACCGTAGTAGGTCTGTACAATATCTCCATTGATTAGAATATCCGTAGTAGCTATATATATCTATTATGAGTGTTTAACTCTGCCATATCATCTGGCATCTTAGTTAGAAAACTACCTATACCTCTAGAAATAGTTATGTAGAAATATTTAACTTATTTCGTGTACCTACTCTCCCCATCCACGGTCAGCGGATGCATTACGATCCCTTAGTTAAGTGAATCTGATATATATTACAAAGCCGTCCCCCGGGCCATCGGCTGCAAGATAATCCAGAAGCAGTCATCAATCAGGTACCCCCGATTCCAATAAAGTGCGCGCGAGTGTTGCCAACCTGCCGTGTCACCGAGTTTAATAGATAAATTGTCAGCTTTATCTATTCCACCAAATCTCTATAAACAAGACTACGCACGACCGTGGAGAAAGCAAGGCGAAAATGTAAATAAACGTTACGTGAACATGAACATGCGAAACATGAACAATAAATGTTAGTAGTAAGTACGATGTTTTTCCTTGCGTGTCCTGTGTCACGGTGTTCGGTGAGGTCATTATTAAGGCTATCTTGTGATCTTGCCAGGTGAGGTTGCTACCAGCATCATAATGATGGTACACTGTGGTACTTTATAGTCAATGAATTTCCCAATATTGCACGTAGTGCGCAGGTAAGCCTGTAATATTATATTATATAAATGTTCGAGTACTTGACAATGCTGCGGCATTTTCTTCAAAAAGGTGTCTATTTTTTCCCAAGGCCGGTACATACATTAATTCACATTCTTGTAAAGAAAAACGAAAGGCAATTACACGTCCAACATAATGACAACAAAGAAAGAATGCCTTTATTACACAAATATTTCAAAATGACAGATTTGTAGAAACGTTTTTATCTCGAAGCCTACTTCTCAACAAAACATTCCCCGAACAGTCTTATCAGAAGGGAATAAATCATTTAGTTCTCTGCTTAGCTTTCCATCGAGATAACGTTAAGTGCTTTCCAAGTTTCATACTGTCAAAATACATTCCCTGGTTAGGCGAGTTTATCTTTAAATTCATTAGGTTTTAAACTCCTGCGTGTAATCAAGATGATTTACTTTTGTAAGCATTCTGCTTACAGAATATTTGCATAGTCATTAGCCAACTAAAGCGCAGTAAAACTGGCGTGTCTGCAAAAAGGAGAACTTTTAAAGTCGGAACTTTATACTAGGAAGCGCGTAATTTCTCCCTGGCGGAAACAAACAATTCTCTACATCTTCGTTAAGTAGATATTTTCGTAATTTTGTTCAAGAGCAGGGCTTATGAGTTAATTTTCTTTCGGGCTAAAAGCAAGAAAAGTAATGGTTTAAAGGAGCGTGAGGGGTGAGCGGGGGCGGGAGGCGCGGCTTATCTGGCTGATTGCGGCGGTATCGGGCCCGGCAATAGCCCCATTCGGCTTATGACGGCCTGCCTGCCTAAATAAAGCAGCTGGAAGTGCTTAAACACAGCTTTGGCAGATTACGATTCAGACAATCGAGGCAACCCACAGTCGCCGCAGCCGCGACGTGGAATAAACGGCTCTTGTACCGATGCGACGTCGGAATAAAGTGTTCTGGTACCAACCCATTTTTATTAACTGGGCAGCAGAACAAATTACGAATTGGTTAGCTACATGAGTTACGAGTTGGTTTGTTAGTTACGACATACTTTAGGTAGTGATTATGATTGTTCCTAGGTAAACAGCAGTTGCAGCGGTAGGATATAGTGGTAGGACTTAGCCCCTAAAACCCCGGGTGAGCCCCGTTACCAACATCCAAGAGTTTACAGGTTGTTCGATAAACTTTATTTCATATGTCCACGTCATGTCCACCGCTTTATGTCATGTCCACCGCTGTTTTCAATTAACATTCAACTATCCCGCGGGATCTCATTATTTTTCCGGGACCAAAAGTGCCCTACAAGTGTTACGCGGGAATAGTGTAGCTTCCTGTTAATAAAAGAATTTTCTGAATCCGTTCAGTTAAATAAATACAACTTACAAAAATACAAAATTTATCTCTTTTATATACATAAATTAGTAAATACCTAAATAGATAGTAATTCATTCATCTTTACGCAACAACAACAACCCTGTACTAAGCATGAAATAGAACCATATTGTTCGTACTGAGCCACTTATTCGCAATGTCTGCGACTTGCCTTTATATTGAGTTCGTATAAGCCCCGTGACTTACATTGGCTTAGATTACAGATGATTTGAGCGCCCTATCTCCGCCGCGGGAAGCCCTCCTGACACGGGGATTACCCGCCGCGAGCCTCGAGAAGCAACTGTTAGAGGTTACAGGCTGCAATTCAACCTTTACCTTGGCCTATAGACATACCAAGATTTAGACAAATCCAAAAGACCCTAAACATCGCCACGTGGATGGTATTCCGAACAACAGCGAACTCACTTCACAAAATGATTTAATAAGTATTGAGAAAATGATTGAGACGAATAGACGTTAATATTGAAATACCTTCCCTGTAATAAATTTATATGAAAGGTATTTCAATTATCTCTTTTCAACCGTTACATCAAATTAATGAGAACGATGAAGAGAAAAATTAAGGGCCTGAATAAACTCGGAGCAAATGAATATCTTAAATGAAAGTTGATGACTCAATTTCCTCCAAATATCTTCCAGTTTCGGCCATACGTGCGATCAGCTTTGGCGATCAACCGACAAGAACTCATATCAAGGATTACTGCACAAATCTCGCGGCGACAGCCGGGTACCCTGGATCCGATGTTCAATCTAACTTCAATCAAGGGTCGTATATCTCGCCACTTCAAAAGAAGATTAGGTCTCCGATTCCCGGAAAATGACGGAGTACGAACTGAAATTAAATGCGTTTAAACGGGACGTGAAAGGGAGCGTGATTTAAATATCTCCATTTGAAGTGTCGAATTACGATTTCGTATAAATATTTTTGCGCGTATAAGTAATAATTTGCGAACATGAAACGAGATACTCCGAACACGTAACGAAGTTTAAACATGAGCACTTTATTTTAAAATATATTTCCTTAATTCTAGAGCAGACTAACCTTTTGAAACAAGTTTTACTGAGGCTTTCGAGACTTGGGAATGCGAGCCCCGCGCGGTCTGAAAGCCTAAGCGCTGTATGTTGTCGTGAAATAAATTCAGGGTAATTTGGAATCCAGCGAGGTGTTCTTGAGTGAAATGCTTGCTCGACGGCGCGTTATCACACACATTCCGCAGCATTCTTCAACGAAGCACGAAAAAAGCACAGGCGATAATATTCATGGGGATCTTTTACTAGCGTCTTTTCCTTTCAGATCATCTGAATCCTGACTATCAAATAAAATCGAAGTCCGACGGGAATACACTTAGGTATATCTAAAGTTACTTAAATGAACGACCTACATATTTTCATTCATTATTATGCCTGGATGGATGAGCCAACAAAAAACTTTAGGTTTATTTAGGCTGCTATTTCCGAGAACGAGCCAGATTTTTTAAAGTACATAATAGCTTGAACTAAATTCAAGAAAACTCGCCAGTGTTTTATACTTCGCTGTCACATCCGCGCCCAGCGCGTTGCACTTCCTTAGGCATTTGAAGGATATAAAATTTTGTTAGCATGAGAAGGTCGCTGTCTCCAGCACCAACTCTTCTTACTCCATTTATTCAATTGCTTAATTTATACCAATTGTCTGTAACAAGAACTCGGAATTATACTTTAAGTATCTTAGGGCGGCTTGCATCAAATTCTTAAACGCTTTGACTTCTGCAAAAAACATTAAACGTAATTCTTCAACGTGTTTAAGAATCTATGGATATGGTTTAGAGTTATAACTTTATAATGTCTAAATCTACTGTAGGTATATCAGGGGAGGATCCACCTTGGCAGGCAGGTCAGAGATCGCATTGAAATTACTGACAATTTTAGGTCTACAGAGGGATGTCTGGGACATTACTCGCATTGTATGACACATTATAATTTTACTTAGCCAAATACCACACGAAAAACAAAGCAAATAACGACAAGGAAAACATTTTTGGGTCACACGTAAGCTTTCGATGCCACATCTAACCTCCATCGATACCTTCAGCCTTTTTTATTACTTATAAAGGACCTAACCCTTAGAAAATACTTGCAGAGCCTATTTCCGCGCCTCTACGAGGGATGAAAAGGTGTGCTGATACACGTTTGGCTATAAGATACGATACAGTAAAGATCAGCGGAGTGCGTACATAAGCTTACGTTTACGTATACAGGATTTCCTCCAGCAAGATTGTTCCATTAACCTCGCTTGGGGGAAATGATAACAATCAGAAAGTATTGACGTGTGTAGAGGTATCTATAGCTATTTTGGTAAAGTACCTTATCGGTAATAAATAATTACAGCAGTGTGCATCGCTCATACGAGTAGTTCATAGGAAAATGTAGAAAGTAGTTCGTTCGTAATGTAGAGAGTTGCATCGTTCATAGTTCATAGGAAAATGTAGAATGTAGTTTAAATGTAGTTTATTCTGAGTGTGTGTATTTTCCACTTTTTAAATATTTTCATCTTATACTTTCATCTAGAAAGTCATTTAACCTACCTTCATAAATTAGATCAAAAAGTTTGATTGTTGTAGAAAATTAATGATTTTTGTGTATGACGTATTTTCCAACTGTCTTGTGCTGTATCTCTTCACAAGTATTTTCTCAGAGTCATTTAATATATACCTGCGTACTTAAAATTTGCATAAAGTGTGTTAGAGAAAACCGACAACACCGCGAATTATCGCTGACGCAATACACGTTTCACATGGCCGTATCTTCATAAATTGAGTCTCTTCCAAGAGGCTGCGGCGAGTCGGGAGCCGCTATATTCACAGCGAGGAGCACCTGAGATAAGTTAATATTCCGGAATTACCCTACGCCTCTTCGCGTCTCCGCGGCCTCTCCCGCTTCCCAAATATTGTTTCCAAATATTGTATTCTCCAAACGTTGCTCCACTCATTTTCTTCGGGAGGCAATAACGGCATTTGCTACTGTTTGCGAATTTAAACTTTAGATTGGAATTTATTTATTTATTTCGTATGGCAAAAATAGAATACATGAGAAATAGATTAAAGTAAAAAATGAAATAATCACGTAGGGGTGTATGAAACATTATATGTTACAGATGTTTTATCATTTTCAGTGTGGTTGAGTACGCTGGCTCAGCGACCCAAAGAGGATACTGGCCCCCGACACCAAAAGACAACACTCATGTGTCCTGATCGGATTTCTTCCACGAGCTCTAAAGATCGACCTCAGCGCCAGACTAGGAAACGTCCTAGATATCGCTGGCTGAACAAAATGCTGAAGGACCATTTCTCACCTCGGCTGCATGAAAACTTTGCCGCTGTGATGAGGTAGGCAATAATTACGTAAAAAATATGTAAAAACAGACAAAAAATCGCTACACCAATTCTCCGCGAACCTATGTAGATCTGTGAAAATTGTACGTCCTATTAACGGAATCCGCTGTCGCGAGACCTGGAGCAGCCCTTGCTCCCTGCAATATATCCGCATGTAATTGTCCTAAGCCCTCCTCTATTATTCGATGAAGTGTAAAGGGCGGTAGATTTATAGGTTAAGTTATGGGTACCCGAATCCAGAGTTGGGCCCGTTACATGCAATAATATAGGTTTAATTGGCTTTGCATGTGCACAAGCTATTTGATAGCGGGTGGAGCGGAAATTGCTGTTTAATATGTGCTCTTCGCAGTTAATACGTCACTTACGGAGCGGCGCGCGGCGGCGGCGGCGCGTGCGTTGCTGACATCGACTTACCTGCCAAAAGAAATGATGCGGTTAAAAAAAGTTGGAGATCAAAGAATATTTATTAATAACAACATTTTTAAATAAAATTCTGTTATAACGTTCCGGAACCAAGCCCGCGGAAACCACATTGAATTTCAGGATAAACTAAAAACTGTGACTAGGTATGTGTTATCTGCCATATTTCATTAAAATCCATTCAGTAGTTTTGTGTGACAGAGTAACAAAAATCCTTTCAAACTTGGAATCCGTGAGTCTTGATTCTAACCGTCCTAAATAAGAAGAACAACGTTGAAGCTGCCAAGAACAAAAGGCTACCTTTTACCTAACAAAGTTATTCCGCTAGAACAAAATCTTGTCCGCTCAAGTCCAGTTATTCATAATCATCCAACTAGCGCAGCGCGAAACGGATCGTATACACCCAGGCCGCGACTGATAAAACTGGTTGAATTAGCCCCGGGGGGGCGGGCGGCCATTGAGCAACTTCGCGCCATAAAAGTTAAGGGTACATTACGGTGGTAATAAGCGAACTACGGACCCCTAAATTGGGCAGAGGTTAGCAGCCCTACTTCTGATCTGCAGGGTAGCCGGCCGCGCAGTCAGAAGAGTACAAAACAACAGTTAATTCCGGATCCCGGACCCTGGATTAGTCGTAGCCACCTTGCTGCTGAATGCGATCCGTATTTTGATATGTTGTGGGATTACAGCCCTAATAACAGTTGCTTGATAACTAAGCGCCTAGAGTCTATATAGATACATACTTTCTAATAGGATCAATTTGCGATTTGTACCTCCGTTTAGGGTAAACGAAATGAATTCCAAAGCCTTTCAATCAACCTCTTGGCCCACCTTCCTTTTCTTTCCTTCCTTATTTTCCTCCTAGTTAAGTTTGTTTTCGTTGGATTTCGTACTTACATAAAAATACGACGAAAAGCTTAGGAAAGAATCTGGTGGTTAGATAAGTATTACGGTCTCATACAAAATTCAAAGAGCAAATTTGGTTAAAAACTCGATATTTCACTACGCATTCAATTCTGATAATGGATGTGACAAGCTGTCATCGTTGATTAAATTACTTATTTAAATCTAGAATACAGACTTGTTAGGTAACTACAGATTCTAGCGTTCTTTTGTTTTTATAATTAGCTCACTGATTAAGTAACTACTAAACAATTCTTATGTAATCGCCTTTTTCGTAGTAAACGAGGAAGCCATATACCAAGCATATTACGCAAATCCATCACTCTTCTGTCGTAGTGTGTCACAGGTTCATAAAACTTATTTTCCAAGTAATTAATTTTTCAGTTTACGTCTGAGTAGGAACGGAATAAAATAACTAAATATTAACTAGTAATAAAATAAATAAATTAAACAAATATAAGCCCGCAAGCTTATAGTTTAAGCGCGATTAGGCCGCCTGTTGCTTCCGCTGCTGTTAATTTTAAGTACCCATTGTATTCTTTTAATTATGCAATAAAGCTTTATTCATTCATTCATTCATTCAAGTATTTAATACAACAAAATACAAGCAGCATCAAGAATACCTTTTTTTTAAGAAATAGTCAAGTATTTGACTGCCATCTCACCTGATGTTAAGTGCAGATGCAGTCTACGATGGCGCATACCTGTCTATCAAATACCTATTCACTCTTGTCTTAAAGAGACCCAAGTTTTAGAGCTCTTAGAGATACCTATACTAGCTAGTTCGCCATATCTGTGGCACGCAAGCAACAAGTGCTTACAAGTACAACTTAAAACCAACTAAAGTAAAAGCGTTTAGTTTCGCTTGCATAATGCAGTTTGTGCACTGGGACACGTCTCTTTGCCGTGCACTTTTGGCGTGTCGACACCGCGGCTGTGGTCTATTTTGCATGAACACAACGCTAGTTGCTAAGAATAGTTTTTACTCTGAGCTTACAGCTTGTAAAACGGCCCGAATAGGTTAGTGGAGTTTGTTTTTATTGAATTTGTATGTTATTTGTGTGCTCGGCTATTGGTTGGTGGAGTTCGCCGTTCTCCTGTATTACAATTATATTTTACGAATAGTTAGAAAATATAATAATAATGTTTGAGGTGAATTTCTGAGCTGTTCTTGAAAACGGCTCATTAACGAAAATGATCTAGTCGCGAAAACCTTAGCGATTAAGAGTTACGGCGACAAGCAGACAACCTGCTCTATACGTTCCTTATGTTTACAATTCAAGTTACTACTAACAACATACCTATAGAGCATAGCATACAAACTTAGCAATAATATTCGCCTATCGGTTTGCGGTATGCCGGCTGGTGTGTCGAAACCGCTGCGGCCAAGCCAAGCTCCAACATCCCTCGGTTCACCGCAAGACGTTGTTATTGATAATGACATCTATCTCCTATACATGGGATATCTATTTGACTTACACTGCGACTAATTTATCTGTTCAGTTGACGGCATCGCCAGTGGTAAAGAAGTGGACGTTTCAACCTGTCATTTCAATACGACTATGCCTTAGTTCTAGATTTTGTCTACTGATCAGATAAGTTGGTGGCGCTGCAACTGGGTGAGAGCTGGTCACAACCAGCGTACAGATTAAGGCAACGGAGTCTAATTTCGAAAATTAATGCTTTGGTGATACGTTTTCTATTTTCAATAGATGGTTTTGGTGTTGTGTTTTTTCTTTAATTATTACTGCTAAGTAAGCAGTGCTAACCTAAGCATAGGTACTATGCGAGTATGTCTATCTTATAATATAAAAAGTTCCTTAAATATTCCTTATTCTAATTTCGAAATATATATCTGATAAAAACAACTGAACAAAACAAAGGTCAAAGATCGTATGAAAAGCACTAATTGATTTTTAGTAGAAGTTTTATTTTAAGTCGAGAAGAAAAAATTTGGTCGTCATAGATTAGCTATGACTCCAAATCCAGTAAAATAATCAACGCTGACCAATTTCACGTTTGAAGAAAAATCCCATTAAAATATGCCGCAGACATCTATCTAACTTAAAGAAGGCTTTTTAATTAAGAAACTTGAAACAGATTGCCATTGCCATTCTCGCAGGCGAAGGACCCTAATTTACCAAGTCACTGAGCTCAATGAAACTAGAAATTACTTAGTTCCGTAACCGGTGATTAAAGCTTATATCTATCAAGATCTGGGACTGATTACAGGGCTTGGACTCGCCTCAGAGAATTACGACAGTGTCCAATTCTGTCTGCACTCATTAGCTCAATCAACCACCCCATCCAATGATACCAAGCAGGAATGTTGTTTCTGGCTTGCGCTTTCGCAGTTCATAATAATGGTGGTAGGTACATTATCTTAGTGTACCGTTATCTCGACTTGTATACAGTATCTTGTATGGTTTCAGATTTCTCCATAGGTACTTCAGAGTAAATAATACCTACAATGTGAAACTATCCATATGCCTTTAAACAAAAGAATGTGTAGCAAAAATGCAGAGACTGTTGTTTACACATGTCTAGATTAGTTTGCCACTCAATAACATAAATTCGCTTTTCCTGGAGAATTCGTTATACATACAAAGTAGCATGTCTCTGTGTCCCCGGCTGCACACCCCATCCCTATAGGTTGTCGCATTCGATGAAACCTGAAAAGCCTTCCCGACTATCGGTAGTGCCAAGACAGAGTCTCGTGCCGGCAAACCGCACCATTGAGTGTTCTCAAAAAAAAAGTGTCTATAAAGAACTCACGTCGATCCCTGACTCCGTGTCTTAATGGATCAATGGCAACCAATGAAGGAGCGGTAAACCAACAAATCGACAAAAACATTTTCGTATTTACAACGAAGGATAAAGACACAACCGCCCTCACGATTAAGTACCTACTTATATGTAGCTAATAAATGTATTTTCCGGCCATTAGAAAATAAGTACAATGTGGTAAACTTTCAGAAACGATCAATTTGTTTTCATTAAGTAATTCTATTAGACGATCTATTAATTACTATAATTACGCCACAGCCGTGACTTAACTTTATCCAAATGTAACAAGTCATAAATAACCTAGAAGAAAGTTGCTTCCTACCCATACGACGGCGGCAAACTAGTGCCCTGTCTAAAACCAGTCTATCACACACGTGCTAAACTTACAGCATATGAAAGTGGATGTGTGGCATTTTTGTTGTTTTCGCTCTCCAAGAACTTTCACTGCTCCAGCCCGGTTCGACATGTTACTATTTCAGTTAGATTTATTCCGTCCATATGGACATCGTTCAAGTGCAGTGGAAATGGCATCCGCTTATATTAGACACAAATATAGTCACCAACACCATATCTATAAGAAGTTAAATGAAAATTAGTACATTTTTTAAAGGCCATTTTTGGCCATAAGAGTGAATCAACGACCATATAAAATGTTGTGTGGGATATGATCGTACACCATGCACCCGTGAAACTCTATTCAGTAACGCAAGGAAGACTTTAAAAGCTTTCGCCCAAAGTAGTCTCGGCTAACGTCCATTCCATTATGATCGCCTCAGTGTCGGGACAGAAAAACGTAATGAAAACACTTACCCTCGGCGCGCACTCTACTGTCAATGGCACGTATAATAAGCAGTGCCGATATGATACGTATTAGCGACATGGGAACACATATTCCATTACGGCAAATTAAGGAAGGTAGTGCTGGAACCGGCGCGGCTGCGCTCGGCGCTGTTCCGCCCCATTGCGCACCCCAGGTGATAAAGGCGTTAAATACGATTAAGAGCTCCCTAATGGGACCAGCCCAATAACACCCGATACCTACTCTCTTATCACACTTCGACCCAATTTCCTCAATTACCAGGATCAAGGAGAAGTAATGAAAAGAGAGTAATCATTATTTCGTCCGTTTGTTCCCGCACTTTCATCGCCGGCGGCGCCCAAAATAAAGCATTAAAAGACTGCCACGGATTATCACACAATTTATTCAGGTGCTTAATTTGAGCGGCTATCCCACTCTGGGTACAATTTATTTTTATTTCACTTAAATTTAGGCCCGGAAGCGGGATTTAGTTCACTTTTCATTAAAAAAGATTCCTTTGTAAATATCCGCGATTTTTTGTCGCCAGAGACTTTTTGATTGGAGCGATTGTTCCGAGGAAATGGGCGAAGTAAAATTTTCAAGAGTCCAGTAATGATTTATTAATAATGCACGGTCGCGGAGTTGGAGCCACCGCTGCGGCCGCGCAGTGCCAGGGCGCCGCCCCGCCGCCGCACAACTTGTAACGAGTTGGCGGGTCTCAGGGCGCGCACCGCGGCCACCGCCGCCCCCGCTGGCGCACCGCAATATCACCGGTAACTACAACTTTCAGCAATCATGGAACTGCAAATACGTATTAGATTGAACACACATTTCGGCTGCACCCATTAAACTCCGATCATGCTCCCGGCCGAAACGCGAGCGCACGAGTACGACGATTGCACTCACGCGATGCTGGCAGTCCAATCGAAACTTTTGATTAAAATCAAGCAAACCAAGTGTGTGCTCTGATTCAAACCTGATGCGAATATCTTTATTTAAGGCTCGTGTGTTATGTTCATATCGGGGAACTCCGATTGGAACTCCGTGTTTGAACAATCGATTAACAATTCGGTTCGAATGACCGGCGTTGTTTCGCGCGATCTACCTTTCGGTTCAGATTGTTTGCCTGCGACAGGATACCACTCCGGGCTTAATTTTCATCTGTGACCCCATCGCTCATTGAGACGGTAACATGGACTGGGAGGGTTACTTCTCGGCCGATTCTTTCGTAGTCCATCATTTGTCTGAGGGAAAATTTATTAAACTCCCAGAGGAAAGAGCAAGATTGATCGCTATTTCAATTCATTTCAAATTACGGTTCAGGCTGAAATCCGGTCCGGTCGACGGCGGTGGTGTCGGCTGTAAAACTGTTTATTAATATTCATCGGTCGTTGTAGAACAAAATGCGGGGGCTCAATTATACGCTTGGAGCACAAAAGGTGTTAGGGTAAGGGGATTCGTCGTTACGTCAAAATGCCACATGCAAAAATCATTTAAATACACGGCTTAATCCTTTGAGGCGCGAGGTGCCTTTAGGAATTAATCCGATTAATTCGAGGGGTTGGGGTGCAGTCGCGTAGGTGGCCGTGTGGCGCGGTGCGAGCGGCGGCGCGGGCGGGGGCGGCGCGGGGCGCGGGGCGGCCGTGGCGTGCAGCGCGCTCCCGCCGGACGCGGGCGCACCAGCCTCTGATGCGGAAATTCCATTAGCAACCACGAATTTACGAGTGCCCGCCCGATCCACTCCACATCTGTTTTAGTTTAGATATTAGAGTACTGATATTTACTCTGTTATACTTAGTTAGACGCCTCCCGTCATAAGGAGCACTAGATTTGTCTTTGAAATTATGTCCGCGTAGGCATGCATACATTAGCAGTGTGGTGTCCGGCAGAGTAGAATAGCACCAACCCTTTACACTCGCGGGTGTCGTACGAGGCGATTAATGTTTTCAAAGCCAAAGACCTAGTCTCTTTAGTCTGGAAAATGGGCAGCAGCGTTTTCCATTGTTATATTTACGACCTGAGTGGTTCAGTGGTCAACTTTTTCCGGGTTCCGGGTTCGATTCCCGGCCGGGTAGAAATTGAAATGATGAATTTTAATTTCTGTTACGGGTCTGGGTATTCTATGTATAATAAGTATATATTAAAACAAAAAAGTATATAAGTAGTTTACAGTTATCTAGCACCCATAACACAAGCTTTGCTTACTTTGGGGCTAGATGGCGCTGTGTGAATTTGTCCACGATTATTTATTTATTTATTTATTATTTATAACACTGCGATATCCAACGATTATGGCAATAACCTTCCCTTTCGTTAAAGAGGCCCTAAGTTCTGCTGTGGACTGATATGGGCTGTGATGATGATGAGGCATGCATACCTAGGCACTGAAATATTCATTATACAATGACATTTCAGGAACAGGTAGGTCGATTCTAATCATTTCCCTAGTGAAAGGTAGGGTGGGCGGAGTCGAGAATCATGTTATCATTTAGCACTTTACCCGATAATTTGCGTTAGCTTTCACCTCAAACGGCCCATCCGACTGCAAATACGACGAGATGTCGTAATAATCAATCAGCAAATCTTCACTTTAGAAAGTAACTACTTGAATTTTTGTTGCCAAACGGTATCAAATTAGGTAGTGATATGTGCGGCCATAGCGTCACGTTTCATTGAGTCATCTTTGAGACGATACAAAATCCGTCGAGTTGCAATAGCATTTATTTACGCAATAACAGTTACAGACAATCATGTTGTAGGCAATTTATGCGTCAATTTGATCAGATGTATGACCCGAAGTCATGGCTATGCGGCGAGCACGCGCTGGGCCGCTGCGCCCGCGCTGGGCGCGTCCCACCGAAATGGAAAGTTAACTCGTAATCTCCTATAAAGAAACACTTTAACGGCCGAGAGAAACTTCTAACCACAGCTATTGGCAATTACAATGATCCACCTCGAATGCAGCAGGTGAACAATTCGTCACGAAATATTTTCGCTGAGTGAGATGCGATGTTTGCGTCGATGACCCACATTGGCGTACCATGGTCCACGGTCAAAACGCACATACGAAATAATTAATATTAAGTCATAAAACGCAATCGTGTGTAAAATACGAATAAATCTTGTCTACTTCCTGTGCAATTCGAGTTTAACACACATAATGCAATTCGACAAATAAACGAGTCACGCAGCCGTCTCGAAGGCGAGTCGTGTCTGAGTAACTTTTCGTGATTTATGCCGCCATCGACGAGTGAACGTCAAGGTCGCCGTTTAAATACTGAATAAGATTGTTATTTTAAGGCCTCATTATCGTCACGAGGTTGATGAAGATGGTTGCAGGTAACCCGCCAACGTGTGCTAATCTTGCAACATTCTTAATAGACAATGGAGTAAGCCTACGCTTGAAAGTTTATAACCCATAATAGGTTAAAAATTACTCTAAGAAATAACCTGATATTTTATAGCGCTTATCCGCCAAAATCCGGAATATTGGGAAATTCCGAACAACACATCCAACGTCAACAAAGACTTCGTACGATTGACTATTCAAACAGCATCTAAAAGCTCAGTAAATATAATAATGAATGGCTATATTAGCAGGACTTCGATGAGGCAGGCTCCAAGATAACGGTACGAGCCGACATTCAAAACCACAGGGTCACATTCTTGACATTTCCACCTGAACGAGCCAGCCCGGGCCACAATCAACAAAAGAACAGGTTTCAACTGCGTACCGAATTTCTAAGATAACTGCATACGACGGCAATATCAATAAAATGTTTAAAATAATTTTGGAATCCTGTTTTAATTTTACGTTCGGATCACATAAACATTATGTTTTCAATAACGTTTGTGCAATAAAATAGTTAGCTAAATTGCATTTATTTACATTTTAATTATTAGGCACGCCTAAACCACATGTACATAACCACATAGAGATCTAGGGCAAAGCGGGTTATCCCGTTCGAATTGGAGCCGCCCAACTAGGTATAAAACAATACAGATTGTGTTTGTGCCGACAGTAAAGCAGTAAAGCCTCCAATTCTATGGCTTTGGCAATGGAGAGGCCTAGCATTTCAAACGGATCTCGGGGTTTCAGTGGTGATACCCATAGTGTGGTTAATGTCCATAGGCAACAGGGACCACTTTCCATCATATAACCAGATGAATTTATATGAAGATTGCATCAAATATAGGTATAGAACAGAGATGGCAAACCAATGGCATGCGTGCCACAGATGGCACGCAATGATTAAACAATTCAAAATGCATGTTTGACTTTCTGTCTAAGCTTAGTGTTAGAATTCTTTTTTAATTTAGGGTTATTAATTTTTAGAAATACAACCACTACAAATACCATAAGAGAAACTGTTTAGATTACGAAAAAATTTTAGCACTGCTCGCGCATTAATTTATTTGTAGGTAATTCTTTTTATTATAACAAATACATGAGCTTAATAGATAGTTAGCCAAAATGCTGAAAATTTCGAGCTCGCTGCCCTCGCTAATTTGTTCCTATACGATACATAAGTAGTAGACAAAATATCAAAATAAAATGTGTTTATATCGGCTAACCTAACACTGTTCCCCTTTTGTCCATTCATCACTAAGTCAAGGGTTATTGACGGCACGTCATGGCTACTTTATCTTTTGATTTTATAAGATATGGTTAACGTTTGTCAATAAAAGTTCGCCATCCCTGGTATCGAAATACATAAACGTTGCTCAAAACATTTACTATTCCGATTGCCACTTAAAATATACGTCTTCACCCACAATATTTACTAGTGTCTACATCTTCTACTTTGAATACATTACTCCATATTACATAAAATCTCCATTATAAGTGCAGTCAACCCAATAAATATCTGTTTACAAGCTCCCGTCTCGTTTGGTCACGCCTGATCCATGCTCGGTGGAAAGTGCATGGCGGTGCTCGATTCCGTCTCGCGGAGAAACCGTGCGGGGCCGAGTGCCGGTATCCGCGACTCTGGTATCCGTCATCGTTAGACTGGAATCACGACGATATGCTCGGTACCGACAGCATCGCAATGCAACAAGATCAGACAGAAGCCGCCGCAATAACAAGCTGAATAGCTGGAAACGTTCCGGATCAATCGTCCCCACAATGCTTTGTTATGTTAATTAATGCAGTCTCCAACGTATTGACTATTTGCCAATATGTTTTCGTCATATTGCCTATCAAAATGTTGTCTCAATGAACTGCAATCCTATCCAGTTTTTTTAATAAAACATTTTTGTTTCTATTGGACATTGTTACTTCAGGCGTGGTACCTGGTTAGTTGTCTCCATCTGAATATTTATTTCCAGCAAAAACCTTTCACGTCAATCAGTAGTTTTCAGTCATCATTTATTCCATCAAATTTTGGATGAATGA
Source organism: Blastobasis lacticolella (assembly GCA_905147135.1). NCBI lineage: Eukaryota > Metazoa > Arthropoda > Insecta > Lepidoptera > Blastobasidae > Blastobasis > Blastobasis lacticolella. The sequence goes on from LR990048.1 coordinate 11,788,996, forward strand.
TTGAGCACCTAGGTGCTATACAGGAACTTGCAAAATCACATTCAGTCAAAAGTTGCTTCATCGCCAGCTCTAGTATGACATACCAATAATTACAAGTGACTTCCTTTTCACCCAGACTGTACCCAACGAGAAATCTATTTACGAGAATGAGTAAACATGTTCGATTGAAAGTTTTCACTTTTCTATATAAACATAACAAAGACTGTGTGAATGGTATGGCAACGTTGAATGGGGACACTTGATAGTTGTAAGTATACGTACCTATGTTTTGGATATTACTCGTTACGATGTCCACATATATATTATATTATATCAACGTGTGTCGTCGGACGCAATTGGCGATCGCAGCAGTTGCAAAGAATTGCAGCTGCAGAGCAGTTGGAACGGTTAGTGCCTATTGTCTATGACTATTTATCTATCTATAAAATTCTGTCGGTCTAATACTAAAAGAATATATTGGTATTTATAACTTTGTATTGTACCTATTGCCCGTGTGACATCTCTGCACAATAAATAGCAGGAAGTCCAAACACCATATATTTCCGCTCACGAGTATCGTTTAGACGACAAATGTCTTAAGACTGTCTTAACTCTGCCTGTCTAAGGGGGAAACGGTCTGGGACCTCGTAGACAAGAAAATGGGCAGCAATGTTTGTTTACTTTCAACGCTTCAATCTTCAACCCGGCTGTCGAGCGTGGAGATTAACATAACCTTCCAGTTGTGGATTATTCATATTCAACAGTAAACGAACACAAGATGTTGATGTGAAGCTGTACCTAACTAGTTTTTGGTTATGCTGTGTACCCTGGAGATACATTGAATTTCGAGATTATTAGCCTATGAGTTATTCTGGGAATTACCAAAATCCATTCCGTATTTTTGCGTGAATGTGTAAAAAACCTCACAAACTTTCGCATCTAAAATAATATTTTAGTAGGATAATGATAGATTTGAAATTATCTTTACATCAATCAAGGCAATTTGTAAGCTCGTCAACGATAATTGAATCACTAACGTTGTTTCCAAATCGAATGGGCTACAAAGAAAAAGTTTAGCAACAAGTCGCCAGCGGCCGGGATGTTTACAGAGATAGTGAGTGCCTCAATCGGCACATTTCACAATAATAAAGGTTTACTAAACAAACCCGACGGACCCCTGTTCGGTACGGCAAATATTAGCTCAGAATTAACCCTTTCTTATTGACTTGATACAAAATTAATGGATTGCTTAAGGTAGTTGTAGTTTCGGTGTATATTTACACTCCAATAGTGAGATATAGGTAATTACACCCTTACAATGTCTTCATCATCTTGGCGTTAATGACCAGGCTGTGTGGTCCGCAGTGTCCGGGGGGTGCGGGGGTCCGCCGTGACCATGATCCAGGATTTGGTAAATCAGGTAATTACAGTAAAGCGACTAACATCTGACCTTCATGACCCTGTTAACAGGGGAACCTGACCGGCTTTGATTATGTTAACACTTTCAGTCGCCTGAATATACTTTAAAATATCGTTGCTAATCTTGGTTTACGCCTTATTGGGCAGGAAAAATGTTAACGACATATTTACAGCTATAGGTGCCTTTCGGAGCAACTTCGCCGGAACCTGTTGGTGGGCTGGGGTTAATAGCAGAGGCGTATTCAAAAAATCTGTTAACATTTGTGCGGTCAGGCCGGCCGGCCGTGTGGCCGTAACGGTACGCGCAGATTCCGGCACGTCCACTAACGGTCGCGCCTGCGCCGCACACTTGTCATTACATCTCCGCTCATCCGCGCACCTCAATAGAACTTAATAGCGCCCAACCATTCAATAATCAATATTAGCTGTCACCGCAACGCAGTCAGTCTATAGGTAATTATTTCCTCAAAAGAAATTTCATCTTCGACTCCGACTCCTATGACACTTGCCACATTCGCTTGGCCATTAATCAGTCACTTGTTCCGTAATCGGGGAAGAGTATCGTCGCTCCGAACTCGGTCAGCAGTCAGCAATCACTCCATACATCGGAGCGTGAAGCGTTTCTCAATATTATGTTTTTAATTGCATCTGTTTCAGTACCCGAAGACGACTGCGTACGCGGTAGTTGTGACTGGCAACCACGTCGCCATGCGTTATGGTTATTGCTAATAGCCAAGTTGGTTAAGTGACTAGATGAGGTAATCCGTTTGTGGCGTAAAATCGAAAGTTCGGAGCCAGCAAAGGCCGGGCGTGACTGGGCCTGACAGACTGGGAGCCGTGACAACAGCCAACTAACACTGTTGCAATGCAACTGTTCCGACTAGATGTAACCAAACCGACATCACAACTCCAGTATTCGTTCATTAAGGGGGTACGTTTTTCATACAAAGTTTATGTAACTTGTTAAATAGGTACATTCTTGTAAGAGTTTGACGGCCGTTAGTAAATGTATCAAATTAACCGCTAAGATAAAAAGAACCGCGAAATGGATTTCTACATGTATAAAACAAAGCAATGAAAAACCACAAAATCACAAAAAAGCCCCATTGTGTTGTTTGTTTTTCGATTTAACTACTTTATTTTATATTATTAAGTTATCGAAAGCCATTTCCGGATTAATTTATTCATGAACTAAGAGTATAAACCATAATACAATTACTAAACACTCAAACGAATGAAATAATGTTTAGACATATTCAGAATGGACCACGAACCGCCTTAACAGAATCATAAGAAAAATAAACTGCAAAAGAACAGTTGACAAACATGAAATTGCATTCGAATCGAGACAGTCTATGATCTTGAACTTTAAAAATGGCAATTGCTGTTTCGAAATTCTTTACGTAACTGTGCTACTAATTAGTTGTCAATCCATTCACTTCGAAAACGTCTCAAGTAAAGCAGTATTTAGTAACCCCGGTCGAAATCTTATTTTTGCATAGACGCGTTACATAACAATAGATAAGCAGATAGGTACCTAATTAAAGTAAGCATAACTTAATCATAATTAGCTGATATTCAAGACGTCTTTGAAATTTAACTTCAAGTACATTACGCTACGTTAGTTTGGAAACTGATAGATTTCTAATTAATTCTAGATCGATGTTAATATTTAATAACGAATAATGATTAATAGATCAAAGGTAGATTGTACGAGTATTTTTACAAAGTGCACCTTGACATAATGTTTAAACTACCGCGGTTTGACCTCACCTTATTTAAATGTACCGACACATCTCCTCACACGAAGTATAGACCTATCTAAATATTTAACTGCATTTGCATCTATACATAGTATGAAACAAAGTCGCTTCCCGCCGCCGTCTGTCCCTATGAATCTATGTATGCTTAGATCTTTTATACTACGCTACGGATTTTAATGCGATTTTCAACAATAGCTAGAATGATTCAAGAGGAAGGTTTACAAGCAAGAAAAAAGAGTAGACAGGGGTAAAGTAGATATACGCGAACAAAGTCGCGCCGGGTCCACTACGTACTTGTACGCTTATTTTCTTGTTTCTTTTTGTTGTACCTAGTTATCATGTCGTAGTGTCTACGTGTAATAAATGTCTTCTTTATTTCTTTCACTAGTTTACCATAAATTTACAGTTATGTTATTGATAAGCGATTCTTTGTATTATTTAACGAATTCCAGCATCCGTGATAGCACGTCGGGCGCCAAACTGTAACCTAATTTAATGAATGCGGCCCGCGAACCTTCAGATGCTTAATTAAGTTTTGTCTCTGTCAAAATACAAATGTCTGTTGGCGGAGGGTAATTTATTTCATTTGTTAAAGTTGGTTTAATGTATTTTCAGATAGCTACTTTGACATTGGTTCTGTCGCCGCGTTGTCTTTGTTTTCTGTGAATGGTTGATTCGCTTATATGGACTTTGTTGTCCTTAAATGTACCAAAAACTTTGAAATGTTTGACTCAGTATAGTTGGCTTTCAAAGACATACCTATATTCCCTAACAAGTGTACTCCCATTCCCACCCATGTATTCTCAATGGTAACAAATAAATTGTCGATTGTCAACTAGACAAGATAAGTTGGCAGGTAAACCGCCAATCTTGGTTAACAAAGAGAACCTACCGATATCCATTTGTTGAATATAACGTATCTCATATTCTAATAGTACTATCTCTCTACTTTATGGCTATGCATTTAGAAACATTATTCCCTTGTAACCAAAATAAAATTGTAAATCAAGTTTACTGTAACTACTAACTGTATCGATATCAACGCCGATCAAATCGCCAAATGTCAACTATCGAGACGACAGCGTGAGTTCAGACGTAAAAAGTTAGGTGATGGAAGCACAAATGACAGTAGCAGATAGCGTCAGTCAATCAACCGAGTATAACATGGTCACTGGCCGGTTACATACACTGTGCTAATGCATACCATTGACCGCAAGAGGATTTCCGGCTTGATTCTCTTAGACATGAAACTTTCGTGACTCTTTTTTTTCAAACTTTCATTTATCGATGTGTTCTTTTTCGCAAATAAATTATTCAACTTATAAACTCTAATGTTGATCGATAATATATATTTGATTACCCAATGATAACATACAAGAATGAAAAATCACCATTATACTGCAATAATATCAAAAGTACTTATTAATACAGAACAATGAATAAAAATCACCAAAATCGTGTCATTCATCGTCATTCGCACCGATGAATAAAGATGCTAAAAATAATACAATAGGTACTTATTTTAAAAAACTCGAGAATATAAAACAATAGGATGAGTAAGTTCTATAGCAATATTATGAGCTCACCGTTTTTTGTGATTTTTTAAAGGTGTTACCAAAATGATCATTGAATTTTAGAATTTTGTTATTGTAATTTATAATATTGAACCTAGTCAAAACAATCGCGAATAATATTGAAAAGACTCGCCAGTACTGGTTTGGGCACATGTTGCTTAAGCCCCAGGGATACGTGGGAAATAAGAACCTAACGAAGCCCAAGCACACACACCACCACCACCGAAATCATCGATTGGCTTACGAGGCGAGGATACCCAAGAACGAATGAAGTGGAGAAGAAAGAGTAGAATAGCGGACTCTGACAGAAGCCGGTATTGATCGCTCGGATGATCATGATTGAACATTGTCAAGCAAATTATAAAAGAAATATATAATTAAACTCCTTAAACCGTAACTAAACGTTTGAATACTGATAAATAGGCCACATGTGTATATGTCTCGTCTATACATCGTCCTACATTTCGTTTATTTCTAAAAAAAAGTAAAATATCATAATAGAATATTTATCAATAACGTCAGAATTTACTGCAAATAAATTAGGTGGGCTGAAAGTTTAGAATTGCTAATTCGACTTGTAGTCAAATATGGAATCGGATGAACGCAACGGTGTGAGTGGAGCCCACGAAGTCCCACCCTAGTGATTAATCTCATCTTTGGTGAGCCAAGTCACGCCGAAGTCGGAGGGATCGGCGGCTTCCCTCCAAATGCTTATCTACAGTTACACTCTGACCTATGAATTAATTTCCCACACCTTCTTCATTTACTTTTTATAAGGTCTTCTCGTCTTATTCTTCCTTCTTTTACTTTTTATTTATAAGTCAACCCAACACCTGTGTCTCGGTTTCAACATAAGCGATCAAAAGGCAAAACGCTTATAAAAGTAATATTACATCTGCAATAACTGGAATCGCCTACGCTGTTAGTCAAAAGGTTTTTCTTTTGACACGGTAATAAACCGTTTCGGTTTAGTCATGCGTGCCTGTGACTGTAGGTATATATGTTATTTAGATAGGTACTATTTAAATATGAATACTGAAAAGAGTTGTGGATGCATGCGAGGCTAGGGAGTTGCGTCAGGACAGAGGCGTAAGCTTTATGTATGTATGCAAAGATGGACTGACTATTTAATTATTTTTTAATCAATTTTGAATTAAACAGCTCAAAGTGACCTTTAAGATGCAGATAGAGGGGTTATGACGAAAGCATCGGCTAAGAACTTTTGACAATTCCAACGAAAAGGTGAAGGAACGGTGTTGCAAGTGCCGAACGGAAAATGAACGGATAACACAGATACAATTGGCAACTAAAATAATCCCAGGCAAATATTATCAATGGGGATAAACAGACACGTGAAATTCGTATTCCCGTTGGGGAATGAAGACGTCGGAAGAATTTTTATGGCGGCCTGTTGTTCCCATCACGGTAACAGATTCAACGGAAACACATGCAATAAATATTAAATATTACGTTATGTTAAACAAGTTACTTGGCAATCTGACATGAAGTTACAATCATTTCACTGGCAAATTCACAACAAAACCAGCCGCACACACTTTTTCTTTTTATTTATTGCAAGGGAATTATCATTTGTATCGTTGATTCCAATTTTATGAGCGCCGCAAACTGATACTCGACGTTATTCGTTGAATACGAATGTTCTGTTAATTTTTCTTTACTACTTTTTAGTGGCATGATGGCGACGCGGTGGCGCTGTTTGGCGACATGCAAATTTCTAAAACCAAGCTAAATTCGATTCAACTCGATTATTTTTGATATCACTTAAGTGCATCCAATTGTTTTTGGTTGTCACAATTATAAAGAACGGGACCTACTTATAACTTCTTTAAATATAATAAAACGTTTTTGTAACAACTCGCTCAACATCACGTCGCCGTCGCCGGCGTCGCGCCAATATGTGAATAAAATATATAAAATTCGAATTCACAAACCCGGACGTCTGCGTGGTATACGACATGTTGACCACTGACCAACTCAGGTCGTATTGTTAACATAATAAATCCCGTGTACCAAGCGCTCGAAAATTAAATTGCATGAAAGAAGAATGAACTGCAAACGACGCTATTAGTTATGAAATACGGTAAATTGAAACCAATTTACTGTAAATGCTGCCGAGTTTACACTCCATAGTCGAAACAGTTAATTAAAAATGAATTCGTCGTAGTACGTAGGTACACGAACTGTGAAAAGATCTAATGAAATAGATATATCCTCATTACTCGTTACAGTGAATCGTACAAAAAATATGTCCGAGCAAAAACCACTTCTGAGATTGACTAGGGTATTGATAGATTAATCAATTTGGAACATCTTGCATTAAAATTAGTCTCAGTCACTTGCAAACTGTTCGTGAATGGAGTAAATGAGGTAATGGTAATACATAAGAAGTATCTACCTGTATTTAAAGTTTTTATAGCCCGTGGTAATAATAAAAATGATTATTTTATTATTACGTTCATCACGGTCCTAACGATTTTCCGAATGTCTTGAACGATGGTAGCCGCTTTTCATCAGGTGGTCCGCCTCACCATGGATATCAAGGTAAAGTTTAGAAATCACTAAAGTTCCAGTTCTCTCTCATCAGATGCTACCAAAGAAACAGCGCACAGCGCACCAAAAGAAGTGGTCTATGTACCTGGTCTAAGGTTCACGCGGGTTACTCATTACCATAAATTAATTATGTATACCGCGAAACAGAAACATAACTTCATTTTTACATTTAATTTCGTATAATAAAGGTAACGCTTTTGCCGACGCCCCACACCTTCTTTTGACCGCGTTCACAGCAATTTTTACTCAGATTATTAATATGTTTAACTATTCTTTGTGTTCACGGACTCGTTTTTGTGGCTTTTAAAATACATTAGTAGTACTATAACTAGGTTCCGGCTTTATTGTCTTGTAGATATGTGATTATTTCAAAACTCGCAATTTTGTAGAGTAGCTAGATAATGGAATTTATTTTATTTATCGTTTATCTTTTTTTCCAGAATTTAATTTGTAGAATAAATTAAGAAAAAACTTGTTAATGCGGTATCTTTCAAGAAAATAGGTATATTATGTATTGAAGCACAGCTTCCTAAGCCATCAAAGTTGATTTAGGTATATTCGTGACTTTAGCATCTTTCATAGTCTTTCAATTTTAGAGCCGAAATTAATATTCAGTACCTAATAGACCGGACTTCCTCAAGACTGTTTCTAGACAAGCACGCTTCATCTTCGGCCGCATCGTCGCTTCCCATCAGGTGAGATAGCGGTCCAATGCCTGCCAGTATATAGTAAAAAAAAATTCGCCCGATCTAAGCCTCCAAGTGTCGATTTTATGTCCCACAATGGCAGAAAGAAAGCAGTTTGTTACACCACTAACTAGTTCTGTTACATAACGCGGAGGCTGTGGCGATGTCGAAACGCGATAGGGCACGTTGCCGAATGACATGGTGCATACAAATCAGCCGCGTCAATAGATGATTTAGATATTATCCACACGAATATCTCCCTCACGTATCTACTCTATATCATGCATTTCGAGCATGTTTCTTTTTTCTCCTCTTGCTTTTCCGATTCGAGTTCAAATATTGACTAGTCAGTGCATGAGAGCGATGAGTCGGAACATATTTATGTTTATATTTTCATATTTACACAAAGCATCCCCTCCATCGAGTTACCAAATGCCCTAAATTGTATTTTCAAATTCCCTAAACTTAGTCTATTATGGAAACCGAAAATTGTACAAACCTAATTTATGCTCGGTCATATCATTCGTCTCTGATCCTCATCAAAATAAATAGAACGAATTACCCGTAAAGCTATGCTTAAGTACTCCGCCGAGAATCCGAAGGGGTTACCGGCAGGCGCCGGTTCCCAACGTGCCAATGGAATGAAGAAAAACAAACGCAAGATCAAAGCATAAACAGAAGAAACGATAAACAGAATTTGTCTTACAAAATTGCTTTTCCGCTGTAAATAAGCATCGCCGGGCTGCATCCAGGGCTGTCCTAATGATATTACATTTTTTACATCCATCCTTATGAATACTTAAGGTGGTGCTCCCCCATTATAAGCTAAAGTATAGGTAGCTGAAAGAGCAATTTACATTCATCACTTTAAATAGCAATCTTTTTTACTGTTGTTGTGATTTATGTTGTAGGGAGTTTTAAAAAAATTGTCGGTGAAAATGTTAATGGATGAGGAGGGTACGTCTCAGAATGTTTTAAGTAGAGCTACGGAAGTGACACAATTTTAATTTAATCGAAGATTAGGTATGATCTCCGCATAAAGTAGATATTAAGAGAGCTAAGTTTTTATCCCAGCAAGAGCACCGGTCCGTGAAGAGAACTTTTTAAGCACGTCGAGTAAAACCTGAAAAAGTTTCTTACCGTCTTGAGAAAGGTCTGTCGCGCTTCAATAATCGAGCCACAGTTTTTAATGAAAACTGCGCTGATATCGAAACTAGTCCAAACGAGTTCAAAGTTCGTAATCCGTCAGCACAGTCACAGCACAGCAATGTAAGTAAAAGTCCTTACACAATGTGTTATCACCGCCAAACAGTACAGTTTCACTTTCTACAGTGCGTTCATGAGCAATTGATCGGTCACGAGTCGGGAAAGGCCACCGGCAATGGAGCGCCGGATCGCGATCTCCGCAAAACTTCTGGCGAAGTGATCACGCGGGAGCAGAGCACACGGACACAAAACGAGCTCGCCGCCCGACCGCCGAGCAGCGACTGTGATAACGCCGCCGCCGCGCCGCGCCGTGCCGCGCCGCGCCCTTGCGCCCTCGCCGCAAGGCTCAATCTCCAACGACACCAGCGACTCCCCGACGAGCCGGGCTCCGGACGCGTAACGAGTTTACGGTACGTAAATCGTAGTAGATTTGTTTTGCCGCCGAGCCATACTATTCCGGCACTTCGCTCTTTGCTCACAGAGCGCTTTTTTCCGAATCGTTTCCCATTAATAGAGCCTTCTTTTTGTGCAACCTGCCGCCTGGTAGCCTACGTAGGGAACGCGGAATAACCGCTATGGACAAGATGCCAACTTTCTAAACTAAACCTATAACATCGGTTCTATTGGGACGGTGAATTACGTTATTTTTATTGGAAGTCACTCCGTCCGGGACAATAATAAAGCATTTAGAAGATTGGCTGGGTGCTGCGGCCGTGCGCGGCGATTGTATCGCCATTTGGAGGCGGGTTTTTGCGCAAGTTTTTGCATGGCGCGGTTGTCTTTGCGGCCAAGTTTTCCGAGTAATAAGTTGCGGTTCCGATTCGGTGTCGATTACCAACGCTGCGGTCGAAGCCCTACGATAGAACGAGCAAATTGGATGTCAGGTATTGTATCAGATTATGGCACTCGGCGAAGGCTGTCGGGCTTACGATTGCGTACGTAACCTACTTTTGTTCAGGAATAGAAATGGGTCGTGCCAGGCGCCATGTAATCTAGTGGAATACTTGGAGTGACTGGAGAATGGCAGAGTGGGTGCGCGAGGCGGCTCGGAGTCGCATATATGTAAAGGGCCCAAATATTGAAACCGTAAACCCTTCGCAGTGATCCGCACGCCCGAACTGGGTCAGCAATGCGCCGCTAAGGGCGACGCCACATGCCGGGGAGCCATATCCATAAATTACACTGATACGATTAACTCTGACCCCCGATTGAGACACCATAATGCGATCACAAATTACTTCCGTTATAAATTGGCAGACTCTGGGATTATCACTCATGAATAAGCCGGAGCAACCTTTTACAAGGTTATCTACTGTTTTAATACTACTAACTCTATATAGGTTAGTTATCAGGTAGTAGGGCCCACTTCTGTTCAACGTGATATTAAATGTACTGGCAGATAGCATCCGAGACTATCATGAGGTACCTCCATGGCTGCACATGTGTGCTGACAATATCGCGCTGACGGACTCGGATGATTAGTCTAGCGACTGAAAAAGTGGAAGAAGTCACTTGAGAACGGCGGTCTAAAGCTAAATTTATGATGATGATCAGGTGGTAGGACTCTGTCAAGCCTGAGGAGTCCGCCTGGGTAAGAATTGCTGCCGTCGAGCGACAATACTTGCATTGTTGTGTTACGGTTTGAAGGATATGGTAGCCAGCGTAATTACAGGCATGAGGCATTTCATTTTAGTCATCTCAGTGACAACGCACCTGCGGTTCTGCATTTTTCTTGCCTGCAACCTAAATGCATGAATCGTTAATGTTATGGGCGACAGTGATCGCTTACCATCTGCTCATTTGTCACTTCGTAGTATAAAAAAGGTAATTTTATTATAGAATAGCTACATAAGCTATTTCCAACAATTGTTATAGATAATTAATCAAAATATTTTGGTTGCCCCCTGGATACAATCCCTGTTTTGTCATAAAATAATAAAGTCAAAAAAATTTCTGTTTATACGTCTCTTTAAGATCGTCTACTAACATATCGTCGTCACCCATTTGAATACGTTTACTTCGGTCTCCGTTGACTGACGTAATATCCAAGTGGCAAGTCTAGAGGTGCAATCATATAGAAGTTAAAAAGTATTTCACTTAGCTTGCAAAAAAGGCAAATAACATAAAGAAAGAAAGAAAGAAAGAAAATATTTATTACAAAGGACGCCACGACATAATAATTTACATTTAACACAAAAAAAAAGAGTACATAAAACACGGAGACAATTATAGGGTTCCCACATACTACATAGATTGCGCATAGTGACAGATTTTAGGGTTCCGCAGTGAACCATTGAACCTTTTTAGTTTCCACCTGTCCGTTCGCGCTTTATCTCAAAACCTATTGTTACTAGAGAGCTTAAATTTGCTATGGTTACACATATTATTCAGGCCGACATCAAAGCCTGTGCCCGAGGCGTAGTCTACAGAAGACGATGGTGATTATTCAAGCCGACAAAGTTGTTAAATAAAATCTTTTAGAAATACCCTTACTTGGGTACCTCCCCTATAGTAAAGCGGGGGATGAAATTTTTTTCTCTTATAGTCCATTGTGTGGGGTATCGTCGGATAGGTTCAAAGTTTTTGTTAGAAACACGTTTATATGCAATATGAACGCCACCTTACGGAGCTCTATAAAACTTCTATATACGGATGACACAGGCACAGACGACACCGAAGTGACGGGAGCACTTCATGACTTCTTACCAATATATTCATCCATATTATATAATACTAGCTAAGCCCCGCGCTTTCCCCCCGGACCTACCATGTCGCATAGCACGCTCGCTCGTTCTTTCAAACTTTATACGAGTATGATAATTACTCGACTGCTAAGGGTCGTCGCGTGATGTAAGATAGCTAAATATAACCTTGGGCTATCAAATGAAAAAATAATTGTTCAAATCCGTTTGGTCCTAAGCGCATTTAAACAAACAAGGAGCGTCGGTGACCGAGTGGTTAAGGTATCCGACTCGTACTGGATTCGAATCACACAGCGGCCATGTACCACTCTTTTCGGAAGTATGTGCATTCGTTAAATATAAGTAAATAATAAAGAAATTCTTTATTTCATCAAAAAGAGACTCCTTTTAAGTTTAGCCTGTATCAGGATACACCTTATCTACTTCTAGCTATGGAATTGGTACGTATATAATCAGTTAGTATAAATATTAGTTGAATATTAACAGATGCTCTTAAACATCGTGATGAAACCTGCACAGTCAAGCAATCATGATTCAATTTGGTCAGGTGCCCCTGATAGCAAGGTCACGGAGGTCAAATGTCAATCGCTCACTGTAATTATCTGATTTTCCAAATCCTGGATCACGGTCAAGGCGGACCCCGGGCCCTCGTGCGCGAGAGCACAACCGGGACATCAACGCCGAGATGGTTATTTTTTTAAACCAACAAAAGACTCTTCAGCTTAATACAGCATAACCTAAAAATAGACAGAGAGGTATAAGTACAAGTAAAGCCACTCCAACGTTGAGGTAACCAAACATTTTATTCAGCGCAAGCGTTAAACGTGCAGACAGCCCACATGATGGATAGCGGTACATGCAGCCCATAACGTCTACAATCCATAAGATCTAGGTTTCGTGCAACAAAAAGAAAGAACCGCAGGTGCGTCACGAGAAGCGCGGCAATATAATTTAAAAGAGTATATGAAAATATACGCGTAAACATAGATACACGACATATGAGTATATGAGTATGAGGAAAAGAAATTAAAAATTAAACTTACTTCAACTCACAAAAAAGTATAAATTAAGCTTTTTATCATACAATACGCGTAAGTTAGATATATTTTTGGACTCGGTGCCACCATACTAATGTTCGTCGAGGGGAGAGGATAACATCTTTGAGGGAGGGGGAGGTGTGTGCAGCAAGCAACGCGATCTGTGGCCCTAGCACAAGTGAGAGAGCGTTTGTTTCTTTCTATCAATAGTAAAATGAAAAACAGTATTTATTTCGCGCCTTTTCTCGCTTATCGCGCGCGAGAGCACACTTGCACTGGCCATGCAGTGGCCAAAGCTCGCGCCGAGAGAGAGCATTTCTCTCTTTCTCTCAATACTAAGATGAAAGAGATAGCAATTCCTATGTCACGCTTTTTCTCGCTTATCGCGCGAGAAAAAGCGCGAGAGCAACTTGTGCTAGGCCTACAGGGCGTGAGTGGCGCAATGCATTTCACCGTACGAAACAATTTGAAGACTTCTACGCAAGCTGCTTGCATATAGCTCGAACGGCGCACAAGCCGTTGCAGCACCGACGCATTCTCAGCACGTTCGGGAGATTTGACACACCTTTATACCTACACAACTGTGGCGAGCTCATCAATATTCTCTTTTGGGACACACCCATCACCTTACCCACAGCCACAGCCCACAAGTCAAGTCACCTCATTTCATTATCCCCCCGTGAGCTTCTTGCGGACTAGACAGTGCCGGAGTAAATTGTCCCGTGGCAAGAAGACGAACTAATTTTACACTCTATAATTTGTTGATTCGTGTTCTTGGATGAAGTATTTCGTATGGACGGGGCGCCGCCAGTAGAACGCCAACTTATATTGGACAGACTGTAATGGCGCCGACAATTTTGACAGATGGGCTAACTAACTCGCGGCAACTGCATGTAATGAGAGTACGAGCGGGGCGACGCAATACGCTTTTACGACCCTGTTATTTTTTATGTCGTCACCAGTCTGAGGCCGATCGACGCTTTAATGGGGCTCAACGATGGTTTTTGAGCCAACAACCGATACTCATAGTACCTATGTAGTTTTTCGAGGCGTATTTTTGAACTGGGTTATGTTAGTTTGGAAGTACTGTTTTGTAGTTTAAGCAAGCTGGGAGCATGGTATAATTTGTATGATAATGGTGACACCGCCGAACTGTATGGTAAGCTAGGGGAAAGCTTATTTCCATCACTGTCCTTCGGCTGAAATAAGAATATGTTGTTCAATTTGTGAAAAATGTTATTTATTTATTAAAAACTTCATGCACTGTTACGTACAAAGGCGCACACATGAATACAAACAACCAAAGACATTTTATATGAAACACTGTTAAAAGGTCTCATAAACCAAGTTTTTCTACAAGGACTAACTCTACAAACCATTATTTGACACACATACACTTTCATACTCTCATAGGCGTATGGTATGTAAGTGTAATGTATCATGCAATAGTTCTACGAAAAGAACTAGATTGGTGATACATCCCGCTGTGATTTTCACGATGCTGGTTTTTATTTGTAGGTAATGTAGTACCAAATAACAAATGACGCTAGATAAACGCTATAGTACTTACTTGGTTCCCCGCTAGTAATGGCTCTCGAACGGTAGGTGAGAGTAAAACGATGTAGACCTGGAAAGCAACGAATAGGGATTTTAGAGACTGTTCGGACAGGAAATTTCCTGTTTCGCAGGATATCGAGAGCGCACCCGGGAAATCTACGGACCCCGAACCGATATGTGCTGACCTACATCGCCAATATAAGTAGCTACGGGCTAGAATTTCAGTACAAATTTCAACAGCACTAGGTTTTTTGCAAATATTATCGACCATAATCTGTTTTTTGTTACTTGAAGTGCGGCATTAACTACCTGTAACAGAACGCAAGCGAACCAAGGTCACCGACATAGCTCTAACGATTGCCGGACTGAAGTGGCAGGGGGCAGGGCACATAGCTCGAAGAACAAATGGCATATGGGGCAGTACAGTTCTCGAGTGGCGGCCACGTACCGGAAGACGCAGCGTGGGTAGGCCTCCCACTAGGCGGACCGAGGACCTGGTAAAGATCGCAGGTACCAGCTGGATGCGGAAGGCACAGGACCGGCCTTTGTAGAGATCTCTAGGGGAGACCTATGCCCAGCAGTGAGCCTCTTCTGGTTGATATGATGAACAGTATGTAAACCATATGTACTCATACATTCTAAACGATGTTTATGAGTATGAATCATAAATTTATTTTATGCGCTGAAAATAGAATCATATAGGAAGACACGTACGTACCTACCTAACAAGACGATGACAGAAGATCGAAAACCACGTTTACATTTTTAGCAATATTCTCCGAGTTTTAGAATTCTTCCATTATTATTTGAATAATTCATTTGGCGTAGCGTCTATTGAACGGCTGTCGGTAAAGACTGTCAATAACGTACTGCGTTTGGATCACGAAGAAATTTAAGGATTAATTTGATTTACCTAAGTAATGTAATAATATTTTCTCTGCGTGATTTCCTGTACATTTTCCCAGTCTGTCTAGCCTGAAGAATCCGCCATGATATGTTTCGCCAACTTGTTGTGTTCTGATTTGAAGGTTCGATCTGAAGGATAAGGTTGCCAGCGTAATCACAGGCATGAGCAATACCAGCATAGCGCTCACAGTAGCTCACCTACGGTTCTGCATTTTTGTTACAAAGTGCACGAATCGTAGATGCTATGGGCGACAGTTACCACCTTCCATCAGGTGGGCTGTCTGTATAATGAAATCTATATAATATTCTCACTCCCATGGAGAAAGAGTAAAACTAGAGATGAAATGGACGGCGGCCGGATATTTGGCTGGACTTAGTCTCTGAACAAGTTTGTGCAAGCTGTAATCGTGGGGTGGGACTTTAGACGACTGCATATGTTTACGTAATTTCAAGTCTTCCTTCAATGAGAATATATTGAACGTTGAACCGAGCAATTTTTTCGAAACTCGAAAGTATTCGAAATACGGGCTTACCCAGCATATCGGAGGACAAACGAAATCGTATATTAATCCTCTAAATATAGAGAAATTTGTATTTTTAATCCAGTATAAACCTTGATTGACTTTGGAAAAAATATTATACTAAACAACACTTGTCAAAACAACACACGACAGAAATGCGCATTTTTTACTGGTCAGCGGGTGTCACCCTGTTGGGCAAAGTATGTATCTAATTTCCACACTCGTGGAAGATACAAAGTCTCATATTACCCCGAGAAAATTAGAGAACGCCGAATGCGATAGTATGGGCATGTGCTTTGTCACCCCAAAGACCACTATGGTGCTAATAGCCTTAAATTTGTCGATGACGACGCGCTGCCGCGGAAGACCCCACACGCCACCTGGTTGACGGCGGTCCAACAGGACCTGAAGGATAATATCATTGACGCGGCTACTGGTCAGAGAAATGAAGGAAGCCGATGAGCAAAATCATTTTTATGGAGTTTTCATACATTTTTTACTATCCGGTATCCGGCCGGATAGTAAATTAAGGCCGGATAGGCCGGATACCGGATAGCAACCGGATATCCGTTTCATCTCTAGTAAAAACTCTTTTCCCGTGAAAAGTTCCTAACAAACAGATAAACCTTTCCTCGTTATAATATTAGTACTTATATATGAATAAACTGTTGCCCAAAAGTTAGACCGCGTTGTCTTTGACAAAAGTAGTCCTAGAAAGATTTCAAGATTTCGTACAGAGCAGACGGTACAATGAAGAAGGACATGGTATGAACGATACAAAAAAAAAAACTTTGCCATAGACCGTTACTTCTTTGCTGTATGAAATAGAGACAAGATAAACTATGATAAACACGTCATTAGTTGGGCAGTAACGGAGGCACCGAAGGATCAATGTGGAGCAACTTACAAATTTGTATGTATCCTATATTAGATATCCTAATTTAAGAATCTTGATTTGATGAAAATGTATCTCTACCTCCTTGCTTTTAAAGCACACAAGCATTATATTAATGTCGCACGCGAGGACTACACGTTATAACGCGTGAGTGGAAGATAATAAAAAGTAGATTATGTCAATCCTTAAGTGCAAAACTATCTCCATACAAAATTTCATCAAAATCGGTGAAGTGGTTTTGCTGATAGACAAGTTACTTTTGCATTTATAATATTACTGAAGTAGGGATAATAGGGAAGTTGGGATTCACCCTCCCAAGACTAATCCAAACTACCTATATCATCAAGAAGATGGATAGATCGAGTTTAATAGTGGGCGTGCCAGGTTCCCGAGTAGGATTCCTAGGTCACGAGTAGTGTTCACGAATCATGACTCACAGACCTTGCTATAGTCATAGTGAAAGGATCCGGCGCGCAGCCTTCTAATGTACTTAATAAGCCTGGGGTACGAGCTGACTGTGGGTGCTACGCAATAAATTGTCTATAGAAATATGTTATACATACGGGACAAATTTTTCAACTAAGCATTTGTCTATACTTCTATACTAATATTATAAAGAGGAAAGATTTCATTGTTTGTCGGTTTGTAATGGATAAATTTAAAAACTACTTAACCGATTATAAAAATTATTTCACGTATATAGGTAGCTACATTATTGGTGAGTAATTTAGGCTAACTTATCTCAGGATTATCTTCAAACAATTACAGTTCAATAGGAAAATTGCAATAATAGTTATATTGGGTTACCAAGGTATCCATGTGTAGGGTAGATGTAGGTAGGATAGGGGTAGAGCGCCACGCGAACGAACTAGTACATAAGATAAAATTTAAAAACTCTCATGGTTGACAATACGATTGACACGATTACTCTTTTTACATAGAACCAAACGAAATACCACTATGTAGACGCAATGAATATGGACGAAATAATAATTCCTGTTATGAGGAAAAATTATCCAATAATTACATTGAAGTGCGTTCTACGATTAATCTTGAACAATTAACCGGACACACAAAAAAATTATTCAGCAAACCCCGAGAAGGGCGTTACCATGGAAACGTGGGCCTTCTCTATTCAAAGGTAGGCAAGCCGTTATTTTTTATGGAAGGGTATCCTCCATTAGTTGGTAAACAAAATATGAGGAAGGAAGATGTTGAGGGAAAATTTCTTTTGTTGATAATAAGCAAGTGCATTGGGCAATTTCGGTTCGCACAAAGCGTTTTTGGCGGGAGAGGGCGATCCCCTCCGTTATGCAATTGTTATTTTTGCGTCGTCAGCCTGTCTGCCGGTGACGGTGGATGTCAACAGAGCCAAACGGCCGTTCGCCCAAATGTCTCCCACCAACTTTGAGATAAGGATGCCGAGATGTCGATGAAGTTTGTCGACACTTTCGATATTTATCTAGTGTTCTTACTTATTTCTACGACCTGAGTGGTTCAGTTGGTCAATATGTCTGCTACGCAGAGAACCGGGTTCGATTCCCGGGCGAACCAAAATTGCAATGATGAATTTTAGTTTCTGTTACGGGTCTGGGTGTTATAATAATGGATAATAAGTATGTACCTATAACACAAGCTTTGCGAACTTTAGGGCTAGGTGGCGCTGTATGCATTATCCAAGCATATTTTTTTATTTATTTCATAATTATTTATTTATTCTTACTACTCGTTATTATTCTATACCATACTATTATCTTTATTGGACTTCAGCCAGCCTCCTCTGCTAAGTCTCCTCCATAGGTACTCATGATTTATATATTTCTAAGCTACTTAAATTACTTGACTGGGTTCTGTCTGAAATGTTTGCTTGCTTTCACCCTTAACTTCGACCTCGCAGAATACGATAAAACCTTGAATTACCTATTTCGAAACTTTCGCAATTCTAAAAACACTAGGATAACTTGCAGAGCCGACTCTGTTACTAGGTAATTTATGTCGAGAGCAACGTATTCCCAACACTAGCAACTAAAGCAAACTAGTCACAAACCTGTAGGTAGGCAAGTATATTGGGATCACCAAAGTTGGTTCCGCACAATTCTTGCACTCAAACAGTAACAGCAGTCGGAGGAAGTTTGAGCTGACACAAGTATTAGACAAACTTGGCTGGGCTAACAACAACTTTCTATAGGTAAGGAGACCACTTCGAATTATGACTTTCTGTCACATCCTGTCGAAGATGTAAGATGTAAGATAAACTATGTATTTAAGTAGGTACATGCGTTGACTTCTTGTTTTCGAGGTGTGTCGTCCAGCGGATGCTATGGACACAAGAATCAAGATAGATGGATTGTTATCCATAGTGTGAAGTGTTAGTGTGAAGGTTTGGAGGTAAGGAGTAATACCCCTGGTATGGTCAACGTCCATAGGCTACGGTAGCTGCTAACTATCAGACTGGCCGTAAGCTTATTGTTTGCTATCTTGTGCCCTTTATAGGTTCCAAATTCAAACTACTATAACACATATAATAACAAGAGATAGTTGACGCGCCATCAACCAATAGTTTCAAAACTAGCCTCGATAAGTGGTTAAAAGTGAACTCAAAAACTCAGTGCAGTGTATGTGTAGTATTTCGGCTGCTCGAGGACAATAATTAAACACACCAGCCCAGATATAGGCACATCAGCCTTTCGCTGCTCGCCTATTAACTCATAGTAATAATAATAATATTCTTGTGACGGGTCCCAGACTGACATGATGGATGCCGATGATTTATAATTTAAGGGGCTTACTTCAAACTGTGGACACGTTGCCTGAACCTTGAGTGAGTTATAACATTCATAACAAAAAAAAAAACAATTCGTGGACAAATTCACACAGCGCCATCTAGCCCCAAACTAAGCAAAGCGTGTACTATGGGTGCTAGATAACTGATATACTACTTAAATACTTTTAAATACATACTTATTATACATAGAACACCCAGACCCGTAACAGAAATTAAAATTCATCATTTCAATTTCTGCCCGGCCGGGAATCGAACCCGGGACCTCTT
This sequence comes from Blastobasis lacticolella, assembly GCA_905147135.1. Lineage (NCBI taxonomy): Eukaryota > Metazoa > Arthropoda > Insecta > Lepidoptera > Blastobasidae > Blastobasis > Blastobasis lacticolella. Next base: position 11,808,864 of record LR990048.1, read on the forward strand.
GCGTGGCAGACCGGTTGTTGACCATGTTGACGATGTTGACCATTGAACCACTCAGGTCGTCAAATTCATAATCACATACAACACTGTTGTGTAGATAAGGTCACAGAAAAGCTTGTTATTTATTTGCGAACCTACGCCGTTGTATCCTTGAATGACGTGTAGATCGACACATTTTCTGTCTATGTACCTAACTCCCTTTCCTGTATTTAAATGCATGCCGATTGCTGGTAGCTATTTTGTTTCACTAGAAGAATCTGAAGTAAAATAGAGTACACAGTTGCGAGACGAACTTTCAATTTTCTTATGCAAATCACGGCGTTGTTTAAAAGTGCGGGCCTGCCTGTGGGCCGCTGTTTGCGAAATCAATGCCGTAGGTCTTATCAACTTTGTTGCATCGAGTTAAAACTTGGGGATCGGATATGAGACGAACTTCCTTCCGGAGCTGCATAATGCGGATCGTTGACATATATTAGCCAGTCGTCTGGCGTGCCTACTCCTACCCATAACTTAAGACATCATACCCAATCTTGATTAAAAAGATTGTTCATCTTGCGTATAGGTTTTCATTCTGTTTTTATTTAGGTAAATCATATAAACATTTGATAGCGTAGAATTAGATAGGTATTGTACCTATATTAATATAGCTTTACGACCTTCACCAAGCTATGGTTCGAGAGGATCCACACCTGTTCAGCAGGTTCAGAACATACCTGCAGTACTTGTCTTAAATGGCTGTTTCAATCTATCCACAAAAAAGACTTTGTACTAGGAGATGTTGCATAAACTTATTTCTCCTACTACCAATTTTATACAGTTTTATGCGTCATGCGACACGAAAACGCCTGTCAAAATATACTGAGCAAATTGCGAAGTGCGTATTTTTCCACCTAATCAAGCAAGCGTCGGCAGGCGTTTGGCAGATAAGGCGTACCGTGGCGTTCCGTCAAACGCAACGTACAGAAGGTTGCACATTAACTTACCCACTATTGGTAAAAAGATTTGTTTTAAAGGACTAAAGTAACTAATTTTGTTCGTTGTTAACATTAGTTATTTACACATTGCATGCGCACTTACCTATAGAACTGTTGTTCAGCTTTTACCTATCCTTTGAGAGAACGTGAAGAAAACTTTGGATTAGCAATCCGGAGAGATGAAAATAAAGTAAAGCAGCATTATCTAATGTCTGTAGTGGGGTAATTGTGTGTGCTGTGGTTCTGGGTTTTTGTCTGGTTTTTATTTTTTATTTATGGATCTGTGGGTATTTTGTTGTGAAGATGTATGTATTTTTTTTGTATATTTCTTGTTATAAGTGCTGCTTTTGTGTGCACTACCTGTCTGTTATTATAATCCTGTGCTTCCCTCCATACCAAGGTTGTCTGGAAGAGATCACATTAGTGATAAGACCGCCCTTTGTGTCTACCATGTTTTTTGTATCTGTACTTGTGTTCTCTGGTGTGCAATATAGAGTTTTGTATTGTATTGTATTGTAGAGGTGACGATCCATAGGCTGAGTCGGTTGAGGTTCTGCCGCATGTGCCTACACTTGACATAATGAATCATCCCCTCACTTTCCGAGGCGCTAATGTAATGAAACTTGCGACACACCGTTTCTATTCTAATAATAATACGGTGCCTACTGTGGTATTTACGCCAAATGGCTGGACAGATACTCGGTTATCAGCCTGTTACAGAGTGCGCGCAAGATAACTTTGCTCTCGGCTGAAAGTTGAACTAAATTTGACAGCCAACAATAACAGATCTGAACAAAAACAATGACAAGGACGACGCCACCAGTGCAGACTTAGCTGTGATGTGCTCTAGCTAGAGTAATTCCTAAAGGTGGGATATGGTCTAGTTTATTTATGCTACTCAGTAACAAACAAGCAGACACAGAATAAATACTCCTGGCACAGAGCAAACAGTCCACCTTGGTAAGCAGTAACTTTCGGTCCTGTTCCTAAGGATCATCCGAATATAATGTAAAACAAGTATTTGTAAATTGCTTATTATGTATGATTGATGAGGTTCACACCTGTTTGTGATACTTTTGAGTTTTTTTTTTCAAATTAGCTTTGTTAATGCATCAATTACCTACTCATTGCTTTTTTAAGTAGGTGCTTAAGTACTTTATTTTCCCATAAACTGAAATTTGAACACAATATAATATTTGCATTGCATTACCTACCTTATAGTTATTTAAGGTAGGTAATGCAATACTAGTTTAGCAAAAATAGTTTTGGCTTGTGATTTGTCGGCATCGGGCAAAACTAATTTAAAAAAAATTTATTTTTACCCTTTATGTCTGCACTACACTGACATGGGAAATAGGTGCCTAAACTTGACGGTATCGATAAAGAGGCCCCGCGGCGCGGGAGACTCAAGAAGCAATGGATTGACATTATTTGACATCGCCGAGATGAATGCGAGAGCCAACGTGCGTATGCCGTAGATCGGGCAAAGTGGACTTAAAGAACCGGAAAGCGGACCCTGGCAGAAGCTGGGATTGACCTTTCGGATGATAATGACTTAGAATACAACGTTTCTCACTCGTACGATTCGGATGTGGAATGAGCTCCCAGCTACATAGTTTCCTTCAGACTATGACATGGGATCGTTTAAGAGGTATATTAGAGGCGGGCAACGCATTAGTAACTCCCCTGATGTTGCTAATATCCATACACGGCGGTGACCACTTTCCATCAGGTGGCCCGCTTGCCTGTTTGTCTGCCGTAAAACTCCGCTCTAAGAACTTACGATGAGCTACGTAGACATCGTGAAAGGGCAGAATCGTAGGCAACTAGATAAGTATTTATAAGCTGCCTAAGTCGGGACTGGTCATTAGACCTATTAAGGTAAGTTCAATGCTTGAACAAGCAGGTAAAATTAAATACATAGTTTACTTATTTTATGTAAACAAACTGGTTGGATTTACCTGAACAGTTGATTGAAACAATAATAATATATTAGTGAGAATTATAGAAGGAAAAAATATTATTGGGTAAGTACCTCAAGTAATTCAGATCATAGCTCATTGAGAAACGAAACAATCGATTCCGAGAATTAGCAATCCCAATTTGAGCGAGTACATTTCTACAATCCAATATAAACATCCACCCACAGTTATCTGAACAACAGAATGATAGCATAGGGAAACTACAGCTTATTTTACGTAGATACTCCGATTCGGATCTTGCAATAATATGCCTTATTGCGTTAAAATAAAGCAGTGGATTAAACTGTGGGTATTCGGGGCGGTGGTCGTACGGAGTGTTCCGTCTAATTCGCCATCTGCGTCAGCCGCCTAATGGTCCGACACGACACGACTCTGACTGATAGGTGACAACGTGGGTACATTAATTACTACCGAACTGACAAAGGGTATAACGGCAAATGACGTCTCTGTTGGCTGTGAGTATGATGACACTCCGTCTGTATTAAGTTGTGATGAAAGTTGTAGATACAACTACTTAATCTATGTACTATTTGTAGGATGTGCGCCTTGGTGGGTGTCCAGCCGTGGACATTAGTAGTCGACTGATTCTGATAATGAAGCCATTAAACCATAGTTTATCATTCAAAATTGAATAGTGTTTTGTGACATAGGTACGTAAAGCACCTAAGTACAGGCTTTATTTTTAGTATGACACAGATACACCTACCTAAGTATATAGCTGAAGGGACCAGAGACATACTTCGGATACTTTTTATTCTCCATCCCTGCAAGCGAACCCGCAAACAATGATATAATATATTTATTTAGAAATTGTCCTTAATTTTTACATGAGTCTCCTTCACATTTCATGGACAGGTTTTGCTTAATCTCCACGCTTAGCAGGTTGGTTAATTGAAAAACCTCAATAAAAAGGGCTGCTGAATATTATCTGGTTTACGTAGCTGGTCTGACTCTATCATAATATGTAAACTACACTCATCAATGCAATGTCTACCAGACACCACACGGATTTTATACTTTGTCAAGTAGATAATAGAAAAACTGGGCAAGTAGGTACGCGTAGCCGTAGGACAGTTCTCGAGCCATGAGGGTTCCGAACCAGTAAATATATGAAAACAAGCAGGAATCGAAATCACTATTATTAATTTGCTTAAAGCTTCGTTCGCATTAAATTCGGTGATGCCACGTGCCGGCAGAAACTACATTGAATTTCGGGATGAATATCTTGTTAATCTAATAAAAATGTAATCTGAATCCGTTAAAAATGCAAAAACTAGCATAAAAATTACAATCTATCAAATTGTAAACACACACACATTTATTTATTAGCATTTGATAGATAGAGTTGTTGTTAAATTAATATGTGCGCTTCTTTGAATAAAAATATTTTTTTTGCGAAACCATGCTCTAAAGCGCTGTCCTAATTGGCAACGGTCGTACAACGAACGTCGCCCGACCAATGGGAGACCTCAAAACTACCCGTCGCACGATCATGGTCGCACCGCCTATGTGTTCTGTTTTTAACTTTAGAGTTCCGGAACCCTAAAATAGAAATCAAGTGCCTTGAATTAAGCGTGTCATTTAAATGTAGACAAATTAAACAGTTGATTTGCTTTCAACAATAGTACAAAAACAAGGAACCCCTTATACTTTCTAATTAGGTAACCAGAAATAACATTGGCCGAGTGAATACCTACAATAGCGATTTTTAAAAGAACATCCCAGGAATTCCAAACTTCTTAATTAAGAAATTCATTTATCTATTTATTTTTGGAAGTTACGCAATTTATAACTTAAAGGGCGTTCGGGCCATTAAAGCTATCAATATTCAGTAATCCATTTTAACGTTTACTAGTGATGCACCTTCGATTCGAGAAAGGGTGACACCTGTGCGGTTTATTTCACCAGATGAACCGGTATAACCACCACTCTTCCTGTGGGTAGGTACCCTTACTCGATAATAGTGAGGCTGCTTCGTATTGCAGATAAACAAAAAATATTACGCAGACATAAAAACTCTTCACAAAAATTCATTCTTTCGCCGAACCGTTACTTAATTATAAATTAAATACAAACTCTATACTATCATTATTAGATAGTCTTAATAAATGTAATATATACAGTAATAACTAAAAATATATTAATAAACATTCATAATATGTCATCAGCCTAGTAGGTAGTAGATAGTAGCATAGTAGTATAGTAGGGGGGGACGTATTTAACTTCCATAGAAAATATTAGTGAGATTTTCTGTTGCTGTCGTAGAGTTTTTACTTATAATAATAATAAATAAATAATCGTGGACGAATTCCCAAACTAAGCAAAACTACAAGCTATGCGTGCTAGCTAACTGATATCCTACTTATATACTTTTTTAAATACATACTTATTATACATAGAACACCCAGACCCGTAACAGAAATTAAAATTCATCATTTAAATAATGAGCTTTAATGGTACGTAGATTAGATAAGTATTCTAAATTAATAGGTCCCTATAATATATACATATAATAGATACTTTAGTAATGTTAATTTAATACCTTATAATTAAGCGTAAATAACACTTACTTTGGTACGAACACCAAAGTAAGTGGTGCTACATCATCAGTACATCACTAGTGCTGGGACAATAAAATTTCAATTTGCCGATGAACAAAAAGGGACCGTTGGACTCTGGTGATTAAAAATTAATACCTATGCGTCCCTGAAAGTGGCGGATAATATTTATGATAGAAAACAAATAAAGCAGGAAATTGAATGTTCGCTCCCCTAGCTGTTAACCAAATTAAAGACTTATAATTCTACAAAATCAGGTGTTGAAATGGAGGAGCAAGATTTTTTTACTCAGTAGTTAACCCGTCAAAGGTCAAGGCACGGCTAACCTAAGTAATTATGTCTACGTAGGTTCCTATCTACTTATTGTCGTTCATTGAAGAATAATTTATTATTAAAATTTAATAATCCACATTCAAACCGTTCATGGCTAAGTAGTTATGTCTACGTAGGTTCCTATCTACTTATTGTCGTTCATTGAAGAATAATTTATTATTAAAATTTAATAATCCACATTCGAACCGTTCATGGCTAAAAATCTTACTTTTGAAACTTTCAAAAGAGGGGTTACTGTCTCCTATAGGACAGGGTAACCTAGTTTAGAAGGAAGAAAGTCAATATGTGGCTAATAAATTTTAGTACCTGAATTGTTTCATACACACATAGTAATAAAGAGATTTATTGCCATTTATTGTACTGTTATGTTATGTTTGTTGTATTATTTGGCTAATAAATTTAATATTATTTATTATAGATAATATTTTAATCTACCTATAGTCATAAGCAGTAGGTAAGTACGTAAGGCTTACAATGGCGTTATGTGTGTCACTGCGATGTGGAATAATTACTTACATACATATGTGCTAAATACTTTGCAAGTATTTTATCAAACATTACATTCGTCATACAAGCCACGTGTCACCGTATTGCTTTTTTATCGTCAGACACCACTGATAAATAAACATCTGGATGCTGTTTAAAATTTATAATAATTAAACAAATTAGATCGTTATGCATTTTTATTATAACTACAAACCTAAATGCACATACGCATGTGAATGTTACCTTGCCAAGTGCTTGGGATGAAACGTAGAAACATAAATATTGCTTCCAAAACATACGAAAAAAATACAAAAACAAGGATGACTTAGCGAGAAGAAGCTACTTCAATTAATAAGAACAAGGCTCTTGACTACGAGTAATTCTTCAATGCCAACTTATCTATTTCTCGCACACAAATACTCAAAAGAAAGTAAATATATTAGCTATCCGTTACAAGTACCAATTGACATACCTATCTCTTAATTTATATTTACAGACTATCTACTGACGCTGTCTATATGCCAAGTATGATTACAATAGGTACCTACTTTTAATATCATATCACCGTCCCAATACATACTTAATAAGTTCTAATTATTTAAAAACTACCTACTCTTCTAAACATACATAGTATAAAACAAAGTCGCTTACCGCCGTCTATCCCTATGTATCTTTGTATGTATTATGTACTCTTAGATCTTTTAAACTACGAAACGGATGTCATTGCGGTTTTCAACAATAGATAGTGTGATTCAAGAGGAAGGTTTACGAAGTAGGTGTACGCGAAGGAAGAAATACTAAATAAGTTATATTTATTTTAAAGCTACCTACTCTTGTCTTTAAAAAAGAATCTTCTCTAGGCATATAAACCACCTTATACCAGAAGTATACCTACACAAACAGGCTAACCTAGCAGAAATATACAGACAGAGCGTCATCTAATCGATCGGTAATTGACACTCACTCTACGCCCCTAAGCTTGTGCTTGGTATGTATTCGTATCAACGCCGCAATTCGATGAACTATTTGCTTTAGCACCGAAACTGTGAAACCAGAACCGGCAGCTCGAGCGTAGCACGTACGGAATACGGAAATGAATTTTCCGATGCAGAATTTCAGTTCGGAATTAGTCACGAATTAGAGTCACAAAGAGTGATTGGAAATGACTCTAACTTTGACAATCACGTCTCAGGAACAGCCCAATGGCAGCAGGCCACTGCTTGAGTGGAGCCTCCACCACATTAATGAGGGGATTTTTTCGTAAGCTCACACGCTTGACTGGTGGATTGGAGATCGCAGTCGGAAGGCGATGGTGAACGGATTGTGAATGGATTTTTGTTTTGGAGTTGTTCGATGCTACTGTGGTACCAGAGCTACTAGAGAGGGGAATAAAACTTTTATGCGTTATCGAGAGGCGAGCTATTTTAATAATTTAAAAATAATAAGCTCCAACAATCTGTTTTTTATAATATATAACCTATTTGAAAATCTAAACCCAACTTAAGGTCTGCCTACATGTGCTACATCTACCCCCGCCTCAAATTAAGAAATACATTGTAATTTCTTAATCACCCTCTATCCATGTCTAATCCCGATAAATACAATATTTTATACCGTAACTTACATCTAACAACTACATACTAAGACTTACGGTAAGTTTATATAAACCACCAGCGTTGTGCAGAAGAACCCAGCTGCTGGTTTTACTTTTGGGAACCCAACTTCCGAAAACAGGGCAGGGTAAAACCCCGTAACAACTATACTCATCTTCACAAGGCCTGTAGAATCCTACAACAAAACTATCCTAGTCCTACCTTTCCTAGGATAGGTCTAGAGCCCAACCTAACTTAAGGTCTGCGAGAGCACACATGCTACAGTATCTACGTAGCGTATCACCATGCCAGGCAGTAACTTCGGTATGATTCCCGGCCGAGCCATTTTAGGAAATATAAATTTAATTTCTTAGTGTTTTGACTGTCTTTTTGTGTTAGAGGTCTTAGTATAGCTTGTTACAAGCCAAATTGCAAGTAAAGTATCAACAATGGTCCTACCTACTACGAAAGAGAGTGCAAGATCGGATTATGCTATCAAAGGAGAACCCCAACAGCGAAATGGGTAACCTAACATCGTAATTATTTAGCACCTCACTGGGATAAAGGCTGTCCGGCTGAGTAGATAGCATTATAGCACTAACCAGTTCCATTCATGCGTAGGTAAGTACTACAGGCAGCCAGACTGTATAGCACCTCTACATGATTCGAGACCGAGAGTCAATACCGCCCGCACAGAAATGAAACAAAAACAGAATCCATGTTACCTTAAAGAGATGTGGTGCATGCGAGGTGTGACCATCTCCTTTGTTGTACATGACATACACTCATCGGGTCTTACAACGCGCCGCCATTTCGTAGCGTTCGGACATATTTTTCCTCGACGAAAAATATTTTAAAATGACGTCACGAGTAGTGAATTCGTGTAAAAGTTACTGGAAAAAATGTCACGAGGCAGGAGGAATTACCTACCACGCGTAAATAATTATGATTCGTGCTACTTTTTTTATTAATGTTTTATTTACTTTGGTGCAAATTACGAACAAAAGTACAACGATGTGGCTACCTGTTTTTCGGGAAAATTCCCATAAAGTGGGCAATTCTTTATTAAATTTGTGACTCAGATCAGGTTCCGAATTTTTATTACCTATCTATCTGAAAAGAACTTGGATGGTTATAATTATAGTCTACCCTACTTACTGCTATGATGTAAGCATAGTAGTCCGATTTTATAAATAAATAATATAACACCGCTTTCTGCGGAGCCCTTATTATTTTCGATCCCGATTTCATTTTAACCGGGTTATATTATTTTAATAGGTTTCCTAGAAATAAAAACCGTAAAGACGATTGGATTCTAATTATACGAAACTGTAGAAGAGAAACCAATTGGAACCCATCATCTGCGAGTACCGCGTGCAGTGCACATTTTGATGACGTGGATTTTATAACAACCGCGAAGGGGCTACGATGCTTGGTTCCGTACGCCTTTCCAAAACGGGTAAATTAACTGAATAGCTATTTTGTTTTTTATAATTTGATATATTTTTACCCGCCTCGAATAGCAGAATAAGAAAATAGGGCAGGATAGGGGTACGACAAGGCTAAGGTAGGGGTATGGGTGGAAAACGGCAGGCGTACGGCAGGGCTACGGGAGAGGTACGGCAGGGTTAAGGTAGACCTAGAAGAGGGTTGCGAGAGGGGTACGGCACGGATTATGGGAGCACGATAAGGCTACGGTGGGGGTACGGGAGGGAACCGGCAGGCGTACGGCAGGGCTGTGGGAATGATACGGTAGGGGTACGGCAGGCATACGGTAGGGTTACGGTAGGCCTATATGAGTGGTACGGGAGTGCTGCGGAAGGGATACGACAGGGCCACGGAAGGGGTTACGGCAGGCATACGGTGTGGTTAAGTGAAGGGTGCGGGGAGGGTACGTGACGGGTACGGTAGAGGTACGGCAGGCATACGGGAGGGGTACGTTAAGGTTACGTTAGAGGTACGGCAGGGCTACGGGAGGAATACGGCAGGGTTACGGGAGTGGTACGGCAGGCATACGGCATTCATTATTTTTGATAGCGCAATATTGAAAGTATGATCAAACTTCATTTGTATGGAGCGTACTCTGGGAGACTCCTCTTATCAACATACTTCATTACTTAAGAATTTTTAAATAAATAATTACAAACAGAAATTAATAATTTTTATTTATTTATTATTGTAAAGTTGTATTGCTAACATAATACATGAAGAGGGCAAAATAGATCATATATATGGCAACCCTAAAATTACGCAGGCATATAAAATGGCGGCCATTTCTATGCTTCCCTCATGACTTAAGACACATGGATTCTGTTTTTGTTTCATTTCTGTGACCGCCCGGTCGAATTTTTCCTCAAAGACGAGTCGACCACGGGTCATTTTTACGGGGTCAACTCTTCCCACTGACACGTTCCATAATTAGTACAGTCACAAAGATTTAGGTCTAATAGTAAGCTAATCTGATCTCCTTTCTGTGTCGAACAAGTTATTGCGTTATTTCTAATTTTTTTCTGTTCTGTGCGTTTTATGGTAAGTACCATTGTGGTATGGCGGTCGACTATCGTAGTTCTACATTATACAAAAGGTAATTAATATTTTTAGGTGCGGTACGAGTTGACTAGTTAAATGAAATTGGTCTTGCCATATCGTTTTCATAAACAAAACTTGTCTATGTAAAGCAGCGTTACTATTCAAAGACATTTCTGGCAGTACCTCTTTGCTAAGTAAGCGCACAGGGCTTAATAGGACTCTATATTTAATTTTGTTCATTTTGACGGACACGTAGTACCGATCAGAAAGAAATTATAGTCCGATCATAGGCCGATCTCCACTCAAGTATTGTCAGCTGAAACTTAGAACCCTGTGCGTTCCCGCGCTCCGTGAGACCTCAATCACCATAGTAACGTTCCTGAAACGTGTTAAATATCAATTTGGATGTACGAATACCCCGAAATGAACGTAAACAACACCTGAAAACCTTTAATAAATTAGAAGCGGCCCTCTATCAGAGCGTCAAGTCAATCAAAACGAAGTTCAGAGCAACTTGTTCCGGAGAGCCAACTTGCGACAGGCAAGACAGCTGTCAAAAACTGAAGTATGTGTTTGAAACAATTACAAACTTGTGTAAATTATGAGTCGGTATGTATTTATTTTGCACCGTTCATTTTTGAGTCTTCGAAAGAAACGTGTATGATATGGAAAGTAATATCTATATTTAGGTGGCCGGCTTGTTAAGGTATCCAACTCGTAAGCAAGACATACCGGGTTGGAATCCCACTGACACCATGTACCAATGACTCTTTTTTTAGTTCTGTACATTAGTTGAATACTAATCGATGCTCTTATGGTAAGAGAAAACATCTTGACGAAATGTGTAACCATTCCCATGATCAACCACCATGAGTAACCATGATCCAATCTGGTCAGGATCCCCTGATATGAGTTCCCCTGATTCCTGATTCCCCTCTGGCCACAGAGGTCAGATGGTAGGCGCTCCACTGTAATTACCTGATCCGCCAAATCCTGAATCATGGTCAAGGTGGACCCCGGGCCCTCATGCGCGAGAGCACAACCGGAACATTAACACCAAGGTGAATATGCTTGTATCAGGAAGAAGCGATTGACTACGACGATGCTAGGGTGCCGAAGACCGAAGAGAGATGATTTATAGTTATAATTTAATTTAAATAAAACCTATAGGCTCTTAATGTAGAGGCTACGAAAATACTTTCAAAAACCGAATACTACGTAACGACTAAGACATACGTTCAGACCAAAATCTAGAGCTTTGTAGAGTTAGAAGCTTGACTCTTCGTGATAACTTTTCACAGTGAAACCGTTATGAGCTTGTGAAGCTGTATAAATTAATTTTACATGAAATGTTTTTGGTGGGATTTCATAACTTTTGATAGTAAACATGGATGCACTAGTTCTATCTAGCTCGGAAAATGTCCTATACGTTACATTTTATATACCGATCAGCACCCTCCTTAATGGGGGTTGGATGGTGAAATTCAAAGATCTCTTAATTTTCTTGTTATTTGTGTTTAAATCCTAGGCTGCATATCAAATTTTAGCTTTCTAGGACTTAGAGAAGTACCCTAGAGGTTTGATGAGAAGTCAGCCAGTGATACAGTCAGTCATTGTCATTTTCACTAATCGTAGGAATCGGCTAAGTTCTTTCTTATCTCAATTTTAGTGAAAACGGCCATTAGTGTCGAAATCGACGTGTTTTATTTAGTTGCTAATGAAATCCAAAGTATAATAGCTAGACAAATGCACCTTGGTGACTTTTATAAGAATTATTAGACACAACTTTTAGATATTATTAAGTGGCCCATAATTTAGCCACAAAAAATATCGAAGTATTTAAAAATACATCCGCTCCACTTTGGCTCGAGGCAAATAACGCGTAAAAACACAAACAAGACGAGGATCGCTGCCAGTAATCGAATAAACTGGCCGCTCTTTGAGTAAAAATGTGCGATTATTTTATATTGGACGTAATAAAGAGATAAAGCGGCGATGGGTGCGTAAGGACGGGCTAAATGGACTCCCGTATTATCAGGAACATCACCAATCATTAGGGTTTGCGCCTCGGTATCTCGCCGGCGCGGATGCGTAAAAATGAGAGAGCCTTTGTAGGTAGCTTAACCTTAGTTTGGGCACGGTTCGGTCCAGTATCAATAAGTACCTATCAAGATTCATTGAACACAAATTATCGCGCTAAACGCAAAATAAAAAAATAATGAGCTCACAATGTATTTTAAATACCGTATTGGTATGGTTACAAATTATTAGTTGGTACTTCAATCTCTAAACAATAATTCCAGTTTACAATCCTGAACGACATGGCCCGAGGGCACATTCCTACCCTCGTCCGGTATTCCGACTAAGGCCCAAAACGGTGCTGTGCGGTACCTGTCAACCTACCTTATTTAAATATTCGGGAGCTTTGATTAAATGCGTTTATGGAAGTTTTTAGTTTGTTTAGTTTGTGTAATGCCAGTATTAGTGACGATATTCAGTCTTGTCGAGAGACCATGGTTGGTCGCTAGAACGAAGCCATCAACGCGGTCTTCCATTGCGGCGATGCCAGTTTGGTGGAGTTCATCACTAAAACAGCAAAATACAGTCGTGGCTGTTTTCCGCCAAAAGCAAGCCACTCCATTTATCAGGAATATAAGTAGTGTTGAGCTATCTACCAATCTCAACTTTGGTTAGTACATTGAATCTCCAGCCTTTGCAGCAATGCAGCCAAAAAACTTGGTGTCCTCTCGAAGATCAGACGGTACTTCACTTCAAAGCAGTTGCTTCAGTTACATCAAACACAAGTGCGAGCCTGCATGGAGTACTGCTGCCATTTTGGGATGGATCAGCCAAATACCTATTGGCCGCTTTGGAATCGGTTGGAAAACGTGCAAAGAGGATAATTTGTGAGGCTACGCTGCAGAGCCTCAAGCATCGACGTAGGGTAGTGCGTCTGTCGGTCTTCTACAGGTTGCATTTCGGGAAGTGTACGAGGCAGTTGAGCGACTTCATTCCGCCTGCCGCTTTCCGCCATCGAGATTTTGAGTTACGATCCAGGTGGACCTTCCATCCTAATGACGTGGATCTTCCAGCTATCATCCCCAACCGCTCTGGTTCAACCTTTGAATGTAGTTGGATAAGGAATTTGACACGTTGCCTGCGAGTATGTGCTCTGTAGATACATTATAATCTAGATAGGCTAAAGTGAATAGGCTGTATCTAGACAGGCATGCTCCATCTTTGGCCGCATCGTCACGTACCACCAAATGAGATGGCGGCCAAATTTTAGTTAGTTAGTTATTGTATTGATAAAACTGTAAAAAATCCGTGCCTGTATATTAAAGATATTCCAGAAAAATTAGTCGGGATAGAATTCTGGGACGTAACTAAGCACAAAAAATTATTTTAAAATTTGGGTCTGTCCGTTTATCTGTCTGTATGTTCGCGCGTCACGCAAAAACTACTCAACGGATTTTGATTCGGTATTGATAACTTGATAACAATGTAAGCCATGTTTAGTCTAATTCTGGTAGATACAGGACCAAAGTTACAGCTTGACCTCCCCGTTGCACTAGCATTCATACGATACGTAGGTCATTTAAAATTGTATGACTGGCACAAGCTAAACTGTCATAATAACTTAACACACAGAAAAGTAGAATAACCCGACCAACAAATATATTCTAATCTTCTGAACCGATTTTAATAAAACAAACCTAATAACACCTCTCTTTTTTGTCGGGGGCGTAAAAAACTATTTCTATGCGGACGAAGTCGAGGGCAAAGCTAGTAATGTACAAAATGTTTGTTGAAATTGGAGTTGATAAGTAGCTCTACCTACAATAAAAGAAAAAAAAAGCAGGAAAATATTTGCTTAACTCTACATGGCAATTAGTCATTGTCACTACCCGCTTCCGATACCTACTGTGATCATTTATAAAACAAAAGAAGTCAAAAACAATTGACAACACATTGTCAGAATGTAGGTGACCCATACACATAATAAATAATGAAACATATTGTTTAATTTTCATTTTGCTGATTTTAATAGTGTTAAGTACTTAACATTAGTCATCATTATCGATTCACAAGCACAGCTTAATCTTTATAGCTATGTGAATAAAATAATATAAATAGATATGAACTAAGCGAAGTGGTTAAGCCTACCATGTTGTTCTCATCCATTCTGATAATCTGCTAAGTCAACAAACTATTTTTTTATAGGTAATCAAAGGTAATGAAAGTGTAATCGACTTATTATAGTAGCTATAATATGTTTAATATTATAATACATAGGTTCTAAGTACCTAATTCTAATACTTACCTAGAAAGACTTCTCGATCGAATAGTCCAAGACAAGCTGGTGTACAATCCGCTAAGATAGTGCACATTTAGCCCATACTTGGTCATCATAATTAATTTAGAGATCAAATTCTTCCATCCCACGGTGGGATCACGAGTTTGTCGGTAGATCAATCGCTACTCTTCTTTCTTGTCTGATTACGTCCCCACAGACAATCTATAAGTAACCATCTATACTTGAGTTAAGCAATAAAACAAATACCCCGACAAGGAGCAAATTGCAACCATTTTAAGTTGGAATAACAAATAGTTGAGGGTGGAAAGTATTGCTGCCCATAAGCCGAAAGGGCACGAGCACGAAGTAAGGTGAAGCCAAATCAATATATCAAACGGAAACCCTGCAAACACCGCGGTTGATTCATGACGTACAGGCACCCATCATTCGTTACGGGCTAGTAGGTAGCTGTAGGCAAAACGGCTTTACACATACCCAAATACATCTACAGGTGGGGAGTATCACGTAAAACCCATTACAGTACGAGCTGCATGTTTTGAATACATATGACACATCCAATAAATACCAACTCGTTTAATACTTAGTAAAAAGGTAATTAGGTATCTATGTAGGTGGATCAAGTAATTACTAATAAGTAAATGACTATGTCATGTTTGTGTACAATAAAGAATATTTAAAGAGCGTCGGTGGCCGAGCGGTTAGAGTATCCGACTCGTAAGCCAGAGGTCCCGGGTTCGAATCCCGCTCCGGCCACCAATGACTGTTTTCTGAGTTATGTACATTAGGTGAATACTAACCGATGCTCTTACGGTGAGGGAAAACATCGTGATGAAACCTGCACATTCAGGTGACTGGATGTGTAATCATGATCCAATCGGTCATGGAGGTCAGATGGCAGTCGCTCCACTGTAATTACTTGACCTGCCAAATCCTGGATCATGGTCTCGTGCGCGAGAGCACAACCGGGACATTAACGCCAAGATGATTAAGATGAGATGTACATAATGAAATTAGGTTACTACATTTCACATAATTAATTACTTACAATTAATTAATAATTTGGGCGCCTTATTATTATACTCCGCAATTACTTACTTCTTTCAATGTTTTAGGACACTACTGGACTTGAGGCTCCTACCTATATACCTACTTGAGGACTCGTGATCACAGCCCATTACAGTCCACTGCAGGACTTAGGGCCACAAAGGGAAGATTATTGCTATAATATTAAATTAAGAAATCGGTGTAATATAAATATAACAATGGAAAACGCTGCTGCCAATTTTCCAGCTTATGGAGACTCTAGATGTTTTGCCTCGAAAACATTAGTCGCCTTCTACGACACCCATGAGTGTAAGGGGTTGGTACTATTCTAGTCTGCCGGGCACCACGCGGCCAATCGTGGAATATTTTGTCATTATCTCAATCCACGCTTGAAATCTCACCAGAAAATGCTACTACCCGGTTTCTGGTCTAATCTATGGAGGTTGTAGCTAGTTTATGGATGCTGCCATTCTGCTCTGCCGGACACCACACGGCAATTGTAGATCTAGTCTAGATAAATAGGAGTGCCTAGATGATCTAGACTTTTTATTTAGAGAAATGGATCCTAACCAAACCTAGCTGTCGCTGCCACTTCCCTCGCTTTTACGTTCAATTTAATGAACTCTACCCCTACCTACCTACCGTAAGATTTTTCAATAATTTTTTCTCATACAAACCTTATCCTGAAAATTTAGTATTTGCCTGCTCATTTGGAGTCGGCATATTTATCCTGAAAAAGATAAACAAAAAAGAATTGTTGGCCAAATAGGTGTAGCCGTTCTGAAGTGAGGCGGTTACAGATTTTTATTAACAAAAGTAAATATACAATTGTTCTTGTGAAACATTACCTCTTCCCAAAGGTTGTCTGGGAGAGATCGCTTAAAGCGATAAGACCGCCTTTGCGCGCATGTATATTATGCTGTTTTTTGTAAATTGTCTTATAATATGTGTGCAATAAAGAGTTTTTACTTACTTACTTACTTACTTACAATAGCCATTAGAAAAATACTACTTATTGTTAATGCGTCAAATGTATCTATCCCTCCATAAATAAGTACATACCTACATAGGTACATCTAACCAAAAATAATTATAATTCCAATCACCAGCAGATAATACTATGATAGGCGCTTATATAATCTAATTAGTTAAGTAAAATGATAGTTAACTAACAAACTTCATTACAGTAACTGCCGAGACAAGTAATCAACTTTACAAATTAGGTAGGACTGCTAATCTTCTATAACAGTGGTTGTTTTGTTTGAATATAGATACACTAACCTTCGACACGCGGTCTGCGCGCGGTCTCGCCCCCCGCCGTCGTACGTATTAAAACAAGCGCGCGCGCATCGCTGCCGCTGTCCGCGCCGCGCCGCCCACCCGCTCAGTCACACGACACCGCGGTGCGCTCTATACGTCGTGCAGTTTAATCTAATTACTCATTCGAAAGTGGTTCATAATGCTCGTCTTACGCGCGACGCTCTTTGCGCTCGTGTGCGCCATCGCGACGGCAGACAACTTCCCACAGCCGCTGTCCAACGACTTCATTGACCTCATTAACGATCAACAGAATACATGGAAAGCCGGCAGAAACTTCCCGAAAGACATACCGTTCAAGCACATCAAGAAATTAATGGGGACGCTCCAAGACCCTCACCTTGAGAAACTGCCGGTTCAGACTTACGACAAGGATTTCATAGCGAGCCTTCCGGAGAACTTCGATCCTCGAGACAAGTGGCCGGACTGTCCCACTTTGAATGAGATCAGAGACCAGGGATCGTGCGGGAGCTGCTGGGCGTTCGGCGCCGTCGAAGCCATGACCGATCGGTACTGTACTTACTCCAACGCGACTAAGCACTTCCACTTCTCCGCGGAGGACCTCCTGAGCTGCTGTCCGATCTGCGGGCTAGGCTGCAACGGCGGGATGCCGACGCTGGCCTGGGAGTACTGGAAGCACTTCGGCATCGTGTCGGGCGGCTCGTATAATACGAGCCAGGGCTGTCGGCCATACGAGATCCCGCCCTGCGAGCACCACGTGCCCGGCAACCGGATGCCGTGCTCGGGAGACGACAAGACGCCTAAATGTGTGAAGCAGTGCCAAGGCTCGTACGACAGCGCCTACAAGAAGGATAAACGGTACGGCAAGCACGTGTTCTCGGTGAGGGGCGGCGAGGATCAGATTAGGGCTGAGTTGTTCAAGAACGGGCCGGTGGAAGCCGCGTTCACGGTGTACGCGGACCTGCTGTCGTACAAGAGTGGCGTGTACAAGCACACGCAGGGCAGCGCGCTCGGCGGGCATGCGATCAAGATCCTCGGCTGGGGTGTGGAGAACGGCAACAAGTACTGGCTGATCGCCAACTCCTGGAACTCGGACTGGGGCGACAACGGCTTCTTCAAGATCCTCCGTGGCGAGGACCACTGCGGTATCGAAAGCTCCATCGTGGCCGGGGAGCCTTCGTTCTCTGATTAAATGTTCCTATTGTTAGCTTTATGGTAATTAGAATTAGTAGTACGAGTAATTAGTCCAAGTCTACAAGCGTTTAACTATCGAACGTTAAATACTGTTATCAGTTAAATGTTTATATGAACACACGATTGTTTAATATATGTACAGTTATTATTAGAGTCAGATTTTTATTTACTTACGATAGCCGACGCCGGACGAAGTGCACAAAGAGTTATTGTCGTGGAAGCTATAACTTTTGTGTTTTCATTGTTGACTGCCAGCAGTGGTTATGTCGCAGGAGCCGTGTTCGCAGGCTTCTGCCCTGATCATTGATCTGGGGCTAGAATATTTTCGGCATGAAAAATTCGACATTTTGATGCATTATGCTGGTTTTCCCTATATTTGAAAGATACTCTTTCGGTGATACTAATGTGTTATAAAAAATACTGAACTTCTTCATGACGAAAATTAAAATTTTAGGTCGTTCGATTCGAGGCGAGCGATTCAAAAATAAAGCCCCTGGTTCTGGTAGTAGATCGAGTCTATACCGCTACACACTCATTCAACAAGTTCTGCAGTGCGTCTGTATCAATGCAAACGCGCGAATAAATCGACCCAGTCACGCGACAAGTGTGCCATGTATACCGACCTGCGACTGTATTAATGCGAACGCACGACTGCATCGCAGTGTGTTGGGCACAGAAATCTAAATAAGATTATTATTTACTATACCTACCTACCCCATATAAATCTGGATCGTTACATAAGATCGATTGAAATGAAAATAAAGATAGCATAAAGAGAATAGTCTACGTAACAACATTAGATAGGAAAAACTACTACGCAAAAACTTTTTCTGAATTACGTACGTACGTAGTAGTCATAGTAGAAGAGTAGTAGATAAAGATTGACATAACACAACCAACCTCTTGGCGTCATAATGAAGGAAAACAATTCCAGTGACGTTCGCGTGTGACATCTAGTCCGTACCTACGTCTTGCGCATGAATGACACACAGTTCTAAGACCCACGAGACCGTATCTTCCTTGTGCAGTACAATAGCATTAGTAAAGTAAAGTAAAACACATTTATTACACTCAAACACAGCACAAAATTCTTAAAATCAAATTAATAAAATATAATCAAACAGAGACATAAACAATAAAAGAAAAAGAAAAAAGATACTCTAATCTCGTTACCTGTGCCATGTGGAGAGTGCAATGGGGCCACACTCAGCATATGCCACGACAGTTGCCGTGACGCTGGTTTTCAGTGAACCCCCTAGTGATGCACGGACAAAAGTGCCACAAGAAATAAATAAATATTGTTTGTTTAAATACATAATACTATATATGAGTTACCAATTCAAGAATATTTTCCTTTGCTACAGTAACATTCAGGGTATTTAATGCATCTTTAGCCAAAATCGGGTAGTTAAAATAAGGGAGCGTTAGCTGACCCTTATGTCCAAAGGACTCGTCCTTTACCCCCAGGGTATGCATAATAACTAAAAATTTGATAAATAAATGAATAAATAAATATAAATATTCTTAGGCAAATTCACACAGCGCCATCTAGCCAAAGTAAGCAAAGCTTATGTCATGTGTGTTAGATAACTGATAAACTACTTATATACTATTTTTGTAATACATACTTATTATACATCCAGACCCGGCAGAGTTGAATAGTACCAACCCTTTACACTCATGGGTGTTGTACAATACGACTAATGTTTTCGAGGCAAAATATCAAGAGTCTCCGTAGTCTGGAAAATGGGCAGCAGCAATTTCCATTGTTATATTTATATTACACCGATTTCCAACCCGCCTGCCAAGCGTGGAGATTATGGCAATAACCTCCCCTTTCGTGGGAGAGGCCCTAAGTCTTGCAGTGGACTGTTACGGGCTGTGATGATGATACATCCAGACCCAGAACTACACCTAGTAACATAAATTAAAATTCATCATTTCAATTTCTGGAACCCGGGACATCTGCGTAATATTTATAACTTCACGGTAGTGCAAAGAAATATGATCCTTAAGGTGCTCATGCACTTACGCTGTTGCACTGTACGTAAAGCAAACCATTCCGAGCCAGCCAGCAAAAGCCGATGTTTATTATAGGGGTCAGAGGAAGGAGCTCACTTAAAACACAACTCGTGCATTCATCATACGATTAAAACGACTTATCCGACCGCCACTTGGAACGCCCAAACCGCGCTTGCAGAGTTAAAATTTTAAATGTGAAAAACGAGTTCAAACTTTTCTGTGCTTTAGTCAAGTTAGCCAGTTTGTCCTTTGAAATGGGTAAGTATTTTATTTAGCTACAGGCTATCTAAAAACGGAGTACCCATACTTGCCTAATTACTAATTCTGACCTACGAATAGGAGACGTTAAAAACGTTTGGGTTATGTATTTTTTTTTAAACTTTATAGTTTTTATCCTTTACCTAATTGTTATACGTCACCGTTTAAAAGAGGAAAAGTTTGAAAATTTGGATGTTGAGGGCAAGTGGACCTAGGTAGAAATCGATATCGAAGTAGATATCGAAAATTCTGTTTTACTAACAGATAATTGAATGTATACGGAGACCCGAACTGCGCGCGTGTGAAAATCGCTGGACGGCTAGTAAATAATAAACGTAATTACAAGTTCAGTGACCGGCAAGCCTAAGATTATAACGTGATTATGCTATTAGAGTTGAGTACCTATTCAACTTACATTTGAGGTCATTTTGATAGGAGACCACTGTTAGCAAGATACGTTCATTGAACCCAGTGAATTAGCTACTTACTCGTTAAACACTTTAAGATTAGCAAGATTCAACGACGAGACAGCCCAAAGTGTATCATTGTTAAAAACAACCTGTCAGTTTCGTTATCTTACGAGCAAATCACAGATGTGGCTTGTTGTACCTATACCGTAAGCGCTCGACAGCTCAGTCAGTCTCCATACCATCCTTACTTCAACGTACAGTCAGAGTGAAGGAGCTACCAGCACACTTAATGTATGATGGAGAAGTCCGTTCTCACACTGCAGCTGACTGCACAGACAGACATCAACAGCCCGCAACAATCCGACATTGGACAAGTCTCTTCCACATAAGTGGACGATTTTGAAATAATCTGCACGCTTGTCAGGTGGGCTGGAGATCGCGGTATTGAAAACACACAACAGAAAACGTTGTTGACTATTTTCAATGAGAAACGAATGAAACCCTCACGGGCGGCCCTTATGGATATTCCGGACAGCTCTTAGACTGAGGGTACCCTTTGTACCACGCCAAATTAATGCTGATTTTCTAAGTCCTTTCTTATTACACCTACTGTACCTTTTTTTTAATACTACGCAGTGACAAACGAGCAGACGTTCACGGGGTAACTGTCGCCATAAGAACTACGATTCATGCATTTAGGCTGCAGGCAACAAAAATGCAGAATCGCAGGCACGTTATCACTGTGAGCACTACGATGTAATGAATCATGCATGCATTAATTAACTCAATTATTGCGAACGAATGCTTTTGTAATATCTAGTCTAGTGTCTGTGCTCCCATTTCTGATCACACTATCAATGAGAAAAAATTTGTAGAGCGACTGCGATTGTTACCTAGATATACCTACTGTACCTCTAACCTAACTCTATTACTTACCTCCCTACTTTATGCACCTACTTTCATCTAAAAGAAACATTAAGTAGGTGTTTTCTGTGATCAAATTTTATACCTATGTACGTACGCTTGTTTTCACCTGTCTAGCTCGATATGGACGCTTTTGGTGCATAAAAACAAAGCAAATACGCTTTTTCCTGCGAGCGTACGTTAAGGAAAAATGATTTTAGCTGCGCCTGCTGTACTAACCTACTGCGAGTTTTAACGCACCAAAAAGACACTTTTTCCTGGCAGAGATGCGAAAAGTTGTACTTATGTTTCACACGACAGCAATTTTTTTGTGTTTCCTGCCTTTTAATTATTCACTGTATATACTCGTAATAGTCTATTATGTATCACTTACTATGCTGGTGATACAATTCTAGATTACATCGCTAGTTCGTGATTTAAAGTCAGCACTCGCAGCATAAAATGGCTTTGCTCTCTTGTGAAAACTTGTGTCATTTGTGTCACCAAAAATCCTTTTGGTTCACATGGTCCATTGTGTCATATTGTATTAAGTACACTTTCAAATTGAACATTATTACCAAAATGTCCACTACTGATACCTCCACTGTATAGAAATGTCCATTCTATCACAATGACCACTTTATCGAAATTAGAGAGGTAGGGCAAAGCGGAACATCTCGTTCGTATTGGAGCCGCCCGACTGAGGAAGTACCTACTTACAAAATAAATCAACCAAACAATACAATTTAAAAAAGTATTGTGTTGCTGCCGATGAGTAAGGTTTCCACCAGGGCCGCGAACCCGCTAATTAACTAATGGGTCGACAGAATTGTAATTGGATCGCAATCACAGCTTAATGGTAATTGAAGATATTTTTTGTTTTCTGGTACAGTTACTAATGGCACGATTGAATCGTAATCGGTGCACAATCGCAGCTGAAAGGTAGATTTACGCGTATTTGGTATTCTGCTACATTTAAAACTGCCGTAGCGATAGTAAATTAGCGAAGTCGAGACCCTGTGTTCAATGAGGGGAAGGGAAACCGTGGTTTTGACAGTGGAAACTTAGGGACTCGCCTTTTTGCTGCCAGCGCAACGTGTTTTACGGGGTCGGCAACACACTAGCGTTACCCCTAGTATTGCTAACGCCCATAAGCTAGGGTAACTGCTTACCATCTGGCAGTTAGTACGCTGTCACCTGAGTAATATATAAAAAATTATCACTCTCCTACGTCCACCCTGCCGTAGTGTTCTCAGTACCGAACTGTCCGCCAAGTAAAACCTCTAGCCCACTGACCACAAACAAGCATAAATACGACCCTCAAAAGACTTTGAGGGCCCGCGCGGGGGACCATAGCCAGTGACGGTTGGACGCCATCGTCTACAGCGAATCCGCTGCCCGGACCAGCAGCATCAGGGTCAGGGACTTGAAGATAAGTTGGAAGTAGAACAAGCACCAAGTCGATTGCCTAATTTAGTAACTTTTTAGCATTAGCCTAGTGTCTTCAATAATTAAGATTGAGAAATGAAAATAGTCTTAAAAGATGCGTGTCTGTGAGACGCATAAGTAACTGAAGAGCTTTAACACTCCAAACTATAGGTACAGTTTCGGATGACAGTTGCCAATCTCAATAAAATGCAGTTCATGTTTTCTCATCTCAAGAAAATGTTGACTTTTCACACAAAAGTGTTCAACGCGAGCGATACCCCGTTGATGTCTTTTATATGAATTAAAAAAAAAATTTTTTTAACTTATGCGATTTCGTTTGCGTGGAAATTGTTATAGAGCAGTTTATCTTATTCCCGTATGACCATTTTAAATTACCTCCCTAATAAATGAAAGCTAGGAGAGGCTACGGAGAGGTCAAGCTGTAGGTATATCTGGTTCTACCCAACAGAATTAGGCGAAACATGGCTTAGATGTTAAACTGGATACCAAACATACAAACTGTTGAAACTCCGTTAAAATCCGTTCAGCGATTTTGCGTGATGCGCAAACAAACAAAAAAAATTTTTTTTTCCAGAATCCTATCCCGAGTATTTTTAAGAAATATCTTCAATGTACAGTCACGGCTTTTTTACAGTTTTGTAATAGTATAGATATTCCAATTTTCTAGTTCTCTAATTAGAGCGTGCGGTTAAGAGTTATTTTATTTTTATTTTATTCGGGTGGTTTAAAGCTTCAATACATAGAGTTAAACATATGCTTACGATAACCGGCCCCAAAGTTATCTTTGACAGTAGGCACGTTTACAGACAGACATGACACGACACTTGTGATTTTTTCATAACAAGCTTTTATCTTGCGTTCTATTCTAACTGGGTACCTCCATCTACGATCAGTCAGAGCACTGGTCACGACAAATCAAACGAGCCAAAACTCGATGGGTTTCTTATTCGTAGTTTAGAAGTTCCTATGGTCACTTTCCGGCTTCATCGTCAGACTCTATCCACCATACATGGTTACAGTTTTTGTCAATACAAAATATACTAGCCTCAACAGTGGACATTCTGATTCTGATACAGTAAGTGGACGTTCTGATACAGCGGACATTCTGATGCGATGGAACATTTGATATAGTGAATCATATGAACCTAAAGGCCAAAAATGTATTGTATATTTATTTATTTATTTATTAGTTATATAGGTATAGGCAATGGAGGAGCTATCGAATTATTTTCCCTTTCCATTTTAAGGGAGTTTGTTACTCCATCAAGCAAAGATATTAAACGGATTTTAATAAAATTTCGCAGTGATGTAGCTTATACGTACATACTTACATACATACTTACGCCCGTATCCCATAGTGGTAGGCAGGGACTATCGAGTGCAGGGAGGCAGGGAGTATCGTAGTTTGTGCTACGATCCTGACACATATTTTGCCTCTTCCACATTCATACATCTTCTCATACATTTAAGCCGGTTGAGGGTACTCCTGCCCTTTTTGGAGGTAATGTATTTGATCAGTAAAATGTCCTGCTCGGGCGCCCTCTCTCTATCAACGCTTCCCTTCACATTCGCACGATAGATATGTTTCATAAGGCGTATTTCATCCATCCTTTCCACGTGTCCAAATCATCTCAGCATAGCTACTTCTTTTAATCGCAGTAGGAACCAATAATAGTAGGAACCACATCATCTTTTAGCTCACAACGAACTCATATCATATTATTCCTCATTCTATCACGTAGGGAAACCCCACACGAAGTATCCGTAGGGACCGCATTCCACCGCATTTATTCGACTTTCATGTTTCTTCTGCCATACATACCTAACGATCACTTCCATACATTAAAAAAATTATAAATACAGAATTATAATAATTTTGAACTTGTACTGCGATAACGGTTGATATCTTTTGTTCCATACAAAAAATCCATCCATGTTAAATTCCATCGCTCCGCTTTCCAAAAGGCGTGATGTAAAAATTTACATTATTCTATAAGCAATACATTCCACTTTTATTTGCTCTCACCCTTTTTGCTTCTCAATTAAGCCAAATGTAATAAGCGCAACACTTGACATTACTTGTCATACCCTTCCCTTGTTGTAGCTTATAACCCAAAAGAATACACAGGCTGTGTGTTATACCGAAATACAATGGGTATACCAACACATACACTTGATATACACATAACCGTGAACGGTTAAGTACAGTTACACGAAACGACATGGCATGTATCAGTATTTTTTCGAACGTTCGACATGTTTTGTACTACGAAATTTTCACTGAACGCAGTCGCATTGCAGCTATCGCATGACCATCTCTCGACTACTTGATGGGCCATTGTGTAGCCAGTACTATGTTGATGATGTATGGAAGGTACCGGTGAAGTCCTCCGTCGTTAGCCACTGAGGTTTACCAAGAGCTTTCAATGCATAGACTGTAAACTTTAAAGAACTTCGGTCATACAAAACACAATCAGCTGTACAAACCTGGTGTTTTCGAAAAAAAAAATTGCTGATGTTTGGTGCTGCGGGGTGTCCGGCAGAGTTGAATATCATAAATCCCTTTTACTGTGGTTATCGTACAAGCCACGATAAAACGACACAGACCAAGTAGCGCCTAAGTAGCACACTGGAAAATGGATTTATTACCTCATAACAAACGTAGAGGTTTTGGCAACACCCTCTACTAATACAGAGGCTGAAGCAAGTCCAGGAGCGAGCTATTATCGGGATTAATTACTATGATGGAGAATATTAATACGTACTTGGTTTGGGTCTAGCACTCATATATGTGAAGGTGACTCATATGCACGCACCGACACAAGATTTTATTACATACTTGAGATCATTAGTCCTACTTGGGTATAGGACTATGGTGCTACCATATGATTCGGCAGTGTTGCCGCCACGTTTAGGAATAAAAACTTTGTCATATATACGACATTACCCACCACTAATGTGGAGAAGACTCCCAACAGTGGACTGTTGACGTGATGGGCGCGTTCTGTCGTTTCATTATCTCTGTCTCTCTCAGTCGTGACTGACTGACCGGGTGTTCTTCATCCTTTTCTCATAGGGCCTATGGGGCGGACCCCGTGCCTGAACTGGTTCTTAGACGGGTATTCTACCAGCCCGGTCAATGTAATAGTCTGTGAGGATGACGTAGGTTAGGTTAGCTTATCCTACGTCATCGAGTACAAGAAAAAATCCACTTTGTAGCGATAGTAGACGTTTAGAAGACCCACAAAACGTTGGTCTGTCCGTGCACAAAAATAAAAATTCCGTTAATAAAATACGTTATTTACCGATCGGGGTTTGGCTTAACCCATCTGTAGGGACGGGGATGTGTCTGTCGTGTAGGAGCCATTGACGATATCTACGCGCCGTCAAACCACCGACAAGCGTGTATGGGTGTTGGCGGACTGCCCTTTTTTATCAAACTGGGCACCTCAGTTCCGGGACCGCCTAACTCGAATCTCACCTCGCCTGCTTTAAGCAACAAGATTGCAAAGCAATCTCTACCAATCGCAGCGGAGCTGTCTTGCTGCGATTGGTAGAGATTGATAGCGACGTTCAATTCCAGTTATGCGCTTATTAGGTACACCTGGATAAATTCAGAAGCAAAAAGCGTGAGAGCAGGTCAAAGTGGAATGTATTGTTCATAGAAGGTAAGGTCCATTTTTTCATCATGCCTGTCCACAAAAATTTACCTTATTATGTGACCAATACATTCCACTTTTACTTGCTCACATGCTTTATGCTTCTGAGTTTAGCCAAATGTAAGCGCATTAGGCGGTCGGGATTCTATTCGGTATACGAGGGGGGGTCAAAAAGTTCGCGGAATGGAGGGGATAGCGGGGGGTGGGGGACCTGCCGCAGGTAGTATCTAATGAGCAACTCTTTGTGAGTATATATGCCAAGTTTGAACCTGATTGTGTCAATAACCTTTGACCTGTCGTCGATCGAACAAGTGAATCCGGAAGAAAAACTTGAACATGGAAAAAATCGAGTTTCGTGCCGTCATAAAGTTCCTCACTAAGCAAGGAAAACCACCTCAGAAAATTTTGGAAGAAATGTTATCAGTATACGGGGACTCTTGCCCTGGGAAAACCATGGTGTACAAGTGGAATAGCCTTTTCAAGCAAGGCAGAGAGTCTCTTGAAGACGACCCTCGCTCAGGACGGCCGATTGGGGCCACCACCTCAAACATCGTTGAAAAAGTGGAGAATCTTATACTGGAGGATACTCGTTTGAAGAAGAAACAACTTGCAGAAATGGTTGGAGTATCACCTACAACCATTTTAAATATTCTACACGACAATCTTGGGATGTCAAAAGTCAGCGCAAGATGGGTGCCAAGAATGCTCACACCACCACAGAAACAGCTGCGCGTCGAGTATTCAAAGGAGTTTTTAGACCTCTGTAGCGCCGACAAGGAAGGAATTTTTGCAAGACTTGTTACTGCAGATGAAACTTGGGTTCATCATTATGAGCCTGAGTCGAAGCAACAGTCTATGCAGTGGCATAAAAAGGGTCAGCCCCCCCCCCCCCAAGAAATACAGGGTGTCACAATCGGCTGGAAAAATCATGGCAACTGTTTACGCTAATCTACTGAGACAATTAAAAGAAGCAATCAAGGAGAAAAGGCGGGGAAAGTTGACAAAAGGTGTGCTGCTTTTGCATGACAACGCACCGGTACACAAGAGCCGCGTTGCGATGGCTGCCCTTCATCACTGTGGCTTCGAAATGTTAAACCATCCTCCCTATAGTCCAGACTTAGCCCCCTGTGATTATTTTTTTTCCCCAAATTAAAAATAGAGCTTCGTGGGAAGAAATTTTCCGATGATGAAGAAGTCAAGTCGGCGATTTCGGCCTATTTTGAGGACAAAGACAAATCATTTTTTTTCGACGGTATTAATAAGTTAATAGAGATCTGAAAAATGTATTCGACTTATTGAAAAAGAAAAATAGTACAGTATTTTATTTCACCCCCCTTCCCCTCTCTTCCGCGAACTTTTTGACCCCCCCTCGTATGTTCGATGTTCGGTATTATCGAATTACCGAAGTTATATATCGTTTCGTTCATAAATATAGCTAAAACTAAAGCGAAGACGTTCCGATACCGACCTTATACCATAAAGAAAGAAAACGACTAATTATAGTAAAAAAACAAAACTTGATATAATTTTAAATAACATTTTATTACAACTACATTATATTATCAATCTTTGTATCTCAGAAGTTTGTGGCTTTACGAGAGAAAAACAAAACGGTGTCCTACCTACCTTAAAAACTATTTATCAACCAGCTATTATATCTCCTGAGGTACAGAAATATGACAATAATGCTTATTAATACATAATAGCAGATTCATACTTAAATCATTAAACCTAATATATCACAAAAATGACTGATCACCTTTTTAAATTTCTATTCGACGTACTTACCCGTAGCGTGACGAATAAGCATGTCTAAATAAAATTTGGAATTGTTTCAAACATCACGGTTGAAAAAAAATTGTTTATTATTAGCGAAACAAATGCATGACGAATTATTTTCCCGCATTCGTTAATTTACAATACAATTTCATAACAGCCCTACTATAATTGTACAACATACATAATTTAATATTTAATATGATAAAGAAAATCGAATTGAAAATATTACATACAACACGAAATTAGCTTTGGAAATGTACAGTTTTATTAGTAACATCATTCATTATAATAAACCTTACATTAATCTTACATTTGCTCTTAGTCCAGCATTCCTACGTCAGTCTATGAAATGTTATTAAAATACAAAAACTAATAAAGAATAGTCACCGCCCGTCCTATTGCCGTTAACTGTCTATTACTACGACCATATCAGTTAGATACGATCAATGGTTATAATAATTAATAACTGTCTATTGAATATATCTATTGAATATTATTCTATACAAAATTAATAATGTAGACGGCGATTGCGAATTAAAAATTAAGCATGTTAGTCTTACGTCACAATTTTTTAGGATTTAAGGAGAAAGTTTTAAAATTTCATTTTACCAATAACAATTTATAAAATAATTATAAAGGCCTTGCCACACACAAAGCTCGGCGCGAGCGCGGTGCGATATTTGCTAGGCAACGCCGAGCTTTGTGGGTGGCAAGGCCTTTATGTAAGCATCGAAAACGCAACAATGTAGTCAAACTCATCTTGTAACAGCAATATTTAAAATATCAAATATACGTTTACAAAAGTGATTATTAGGTAATTTAGAAATCAGACTAGAAAGTGTATTATTTTTATGCATCGCCTTTCTTGATATACATATATTGAATTTTTAGCTTTTAAAATATTGGAATATAACAGATGTTCACTGGTTGTCCGCAAATTTCCACATTTCTATACAATTTATATACAAAAAAAAATTATTGATACACATAAGAAACTTCTAAATTTGAATACTGAAACGTCCAACACTGATAGCCGTATCGCTTGAAACCCAAAATTTAACTAACGCTCACAAACACGCTACTCGTGAATATTTTTTACCAAAAACATAAGACATAAGTTAACGATAGTATAAAATTCTCCATGTTATTTGAATCGGATCTTAGTGCGCTTTGTTTTACATTGCTGGTACAATAATGTGATCCGATCCAAACGACCGACCAATCGAGGCAATGTAAACTAATACTACTTATGTCATCGAGTCGTGCCTAGGGTTGGCAGTAAGGGGATCGGTGTCGTCGTGCTGGCCGAAGTTGAAGGCGTTCCTGAAGCTATCGCGAAGTCGTTCGGTGAACGTCTTGTAGTCCATCCGCGCTTGTTGTCCAAAATCGAAGTCGGCTACTTCTATCGTGTGCCTGAGGAACATGGAAGACATAACGTTGTAGCATTTTTACAAGCTTCTATTTAACTTGCACTGTTCGTATGTAAGTTGTCCGTCAACATTTGCAACCTATTTTCGATCATTTTTTGGTATCAGATTGAGCTGAAATTTGATAGACCTATGTAACTTGGATGACAATGCATTAATATGCATTAACTAATATAACCCCATCGTGTTTGGGATATTTGGAATGATCTTGATGAATATGTACTATACCGTGCAATAAAAGCTTGGTATTAATATTTTTTTGCATTCGAGAACTTATTTCGAACCATATTACTAAATTAACTATTGTTGCATCATCATCACATCACAGCCCGTAACAGTCCACTGCAGGACTTAGGGCCTCTCCCACGAAAGGGGGGTTATTGCCATAATCTCCACGCTTGGCAGGCGGGTTGGAGATCGCAGTGTTTAAATATAACAATGGAAAATGCTGCTGCCCATTTTCCAGACTACGGACTCTTGATCTTTTGCCTCGAAAACATTAGTCGCCTTGTACGACACCCATGAGTGTAAGGGGTTGGTGCTATTCTACTCTGCCGGACACAACACGGCCAAAATTATTAATTCTTGCATTACTTTCGGGTATTGTATTGTATTCGGCTTCGTCGTCCGCTATCGCTCAGAGCAGACGCTTACTTAAATATAATAAAATTCTTTTATTTTTAGTTAAACAAAAACCTTCCTTAACAAAACTAAATTAAAGTAAGTTATCCACCAAGTGAAAACAGTTCTTACGCCTATTTAATTGTCAGTATTTTAAATACAAGTGACCATCTATCCGCAAGAGGGCGCCTCACGTCGCTACGTAAGAAAGAATCGGTAGTGATTTTTCGTCTCACTTCGATACCACAATCTCCAAGTAAGTTACGCGTTTAGACCGTGACAGTAACTTGCACCAGTAACTTGCCCATCTCGAGCTAGATAATGAGTATCGTACATTCACCACCTCGAGCTGCATCTCAACCCGATCTGTCCAAATCAGCGAATGTGACGGGTGACCAAATCACCTTCCGCAAAAGAAAACAGCCGGAGGACCATGGATGTGACTGTGCAAGTGAAGTTAAAACTATACGCAATGAAATATCTAACATCAGCGCTTTACTTGAAAAGCTTATTACAACAAATGAAGCTACAACTACACGACTATGCGACAGTGTTGCAGATTTAAGAACTGAGGTCGCTGGTATGAAGACATCCCAAGAGAAAACAATATCCGATTTTAGCTCACAAATTCAAGACATCAAATCTTTGATTTCCGGACTATCCCTAGAACAGAGCCACACAAGATCAGAGATTTCCCAAATTGAAAGTAGGCTCTCTAAAGGCGAAGATAAATTGAAGCTAATAGAGTGTGATCTTGGCAACCTCCACAAAATTTGCACAACTCCAAAACCCAACAACTCAGACATCCAAGCATCCAAGCAATACTCGGAAGAAAGTATAATTCAGGAACTCCAAGACCGCACCCACAGACGAAAAAATATAATTTTGGCCGGAATACGTGAACAAATATCTTGCAGCCCCGAAGAAAGTGTAACTAAAGATAAAGCAGATGTGTTGGAAATTTTAAATAATAGCTTCAGAGATATACCACCACCGATAAACATTTTTCGAATTGGAAAATATAACCCAACAAAAAATCGAAGAATCAAGGTCTGCTTCGAGGGTCCTGATACTCCTAAAATGATGCTTCGTTTAAAAGATAATTTGCCTAGTACTTACAAGATATATTCCGATCAAACTCCAGCCCAACAAAAACATATGCAGAAACTCAAGGACGAATTGACTCGACGTGTGCAAGATGGAGAAAGTAATTTAGAAATAAAATACAACAAAGGTGTACCAAGAATCGTAAATACTGCCCCAAAAAACTAAATACCGTACCCAAACCTACATCCAAAGATAAAACCTACGAAATTATAGATAACTATGTCAAACTAAAGAGTAAGAAATCTCGCTTGAATATTTTGTACATTAATTCGAGAAGCATTTGTAACAAGTTTGACGAATTAAAATGTATCCTTAGTGCTATAACTACAACAACACATCTCGTGCTTTTGAGTGAGACATGGATTAAGTCAGAGGAGCACGCCCTAACATTCCGCCTACCGAATTACACCCACTATTATAACTATCGGACTGATAAAACAGGAGGAGGAGTATCCATCTTTGCTCACAACGATCTGAAACATAGTCTATCTGAATCAACCTACTCTGGTGGCAATAACTATCTCTGGTTAAGTCTAGAAAGGTACGCTCTTAATATCGGACTAGTGTACAATCCCGGCAATACCGACTTTGATGAATTTATTGGAACTTTTGAATCACAGCTACAACAACGAAAACGAGGAATAGTATTTGGTGACTTCAATATTGATCTACTAGAGAAATCGAAAAAGAAGCAGAAGTACACTAATTGTCTAAGTGCAGCAAATTATAAAGTGTTAAATCCGATAAACAAGAAA
Organism: Blastobasis lacticolella; assembly: GCA_905147135.1. Classification (NCBI taxonomy): domain Eukaryota; kingdom Metazoa; phylum Arthropoda; class Insecta; order Lepidoptera; family Blastobasidae; genus Blastobasis; species Blastobasis lacticolella. Next base: position 11,841,539 of record LR990048.1, read on the forward strand.
TACCACACTAGAGGAAGCTCATCAAAAAAGTCGATACTGGACCATGTCATCACAAGTTTGAAAAACGACAGCTACCACCTTACTTATATTGATACCTCATTTTCTGATCACAGGCAAATACACGTCACCTTGGAAAAACATAGGCCTCCACGGAAGGAACGTGTAACTTATAAGACTCTTAATTATGAAAAATTATATCGGAGAGTAGAAGCTTCTCAACTCCTATCGACAGAAGACTTTGATCAATTTGAAAAGACTTTAAAACAACAGATAGAACAAAGTTCAGAAAATAAAACAAAAATTTTGAATCTACCAAAACAAGACTGGATACAAAAGAAAATCATTGAAGAAATCAATAAGAGGAACGAGTTATGGGTCAATTTGCAAAAGGATTTGGACAATACTACATTACAAACCCAATTCAAGATGCAAAAAGATATCACCGCCAAATTGATCAAATCATCTAAAGATACCTATTACTATACTCAACTTACCAACTGTAGTAAGAAACCTAAAAAGTTGTGGAATATAATAAACGAACTCTCCAATAACAAACTAAAATCAAGTTGTGCACCCCCAAAACTTAAAATTAATTCAAAAATAATTACGGACCCTACTGAAATCTGCAGCTCATTTAATAGCTATTTCTCGTCAATAGGTTCAATCCTGGCACAAAAAATTCTATCAAAACTACAAAACATACAAGACAACATTCCACCTAAAAACACAAACATTCATGCACAAAAATTAATAGATTTTGCTCCTACTACTAACGAAGAAGTACTCAAGATAATAGACAACCTAGACCCTAACTCCACTACTGGTCTGGATGGTATCAGTACGAAAGCCATAAAATGCATTAAGACTTTGATAGTTCCCGGACTCGTAGCGTGCTTTAACAAATGCCTTTCGGAAGGATACTTCCCAGACATTTTAAAAACCGCAAAAGTAAGCCCAATATACAAGTCTGGCACTAAATCCGATCCAGGAAACTATAGGCCGATATCAGTCCTTCCAGTACTCTCAAAAATTCTAGAAAAGATCCTACATAAACGCTTGGAAACCTATTTAGAGTCCATTAATTTTATTACTAATCGTCAATTTGGTTTTAGACGTAAGAGAAATACCTTAGCTGCAACTATAGACTTAATTACTAAAATTAGACAAAATATAGATGACAAAAAAATCGTGTTAGGTGTATTTATTGACCTTCAGAAGGCATTTGATACTGTCAGTCACTCTCTACTAATAAACAAGCTTGAAAATATTGGTATTGGTGGTAGTGCATTAAACATGTTTAAGTCTTATTTACAGAATAGGCAGCAAATAGTAAAAATCAATGATTTCCAAAGTTCACCCCTTCCAATATCTTACGGCATTCCCCAAGGTTCTATTTTGGGACCTCTCTTGTTTACAATTTATATTAACACGGTAAGTGATCTAGATATACATGCCCACATAACTCTATATGCAGACGACACATGCTTGTTTTATTTTGGATCAAGCATACAAAACATTATCGAGAAAGCTCAAAAAGACTTAAATACTTTGCATATATGGCTACAGGCAAATTTACTGACAATTAACGTCTCTAAAACGTCATATATCATTTTTAAAGCTAAAAACAAGTCCATCCCATCATATGCATCCTTGAGGATCAATAATACACCAATACAGGAAAAGCAAGTGGAAAAATACTTAGGGCTACGACTGGATAGCCGATTAACTTTTGATGTGCATATTGACCACATCAAAGATAAACTGTCGTCGTTGATGGGGTCATTGCGCGGAATCGTACGATGTTTTCCCCGAAATGTACGCATACTTATCTACAACTCATTAGTAAAGTCACACTTAATGCATCTAATAGAGATCTGGGGTAGTGCATCTAAAACAAAATTGTCCGAACTACAAATCATACAGAACAAATTGGTAAAAATCATTTTTCATTATTCATATCTCACACCCACTAACAAAATATATAAAGAAACGAACTTAATGAACATTAAAGAATTATATAATTATTGTATGTGTACAATTATATGGAAAATCTTAAATGAAAATATTTATATACCAATCACTCTCACTAAACTCGGGCAAGTGTCTAAACGCTCCACAAGACGCGCTAACTATCTTGTACTACCGAAGATAAGAACGAACTATGGCAAAAAAATGTTAACATATGAGGGTGCGCAACTTTTTAACAACTTACCGTCCAATATAAAAACTACGGAAACTTACATTGAATTTAAGAGAAAGTTGAACGATTTTATACTTAAAGAATGTCGTATTTAAAGATAAGAGATTCCTGGGTAACAATTCTAGTTTATTCAATGCAACCTACTTGTGTATAACAGTGAAGTGTTCTGGTGTGCGTTACGAACGACAAACTAAATTAATTGTGTAAGTTATTTTCTCATGTAAGTGATGTTGTATCTTTTATGAGAATAAATATGTTTAAACCTATTGTAGGTATATTTTAGTTTTAATTTTGAAATTGTAGTCCTATAGTATTCGGTAACTTTTAGTTAAGGATGATTTCGTTTATCCTGTTTATATCGGTGGAAACTAATAATTGGCTCTGTGCTGCCAGTATCATTTTATATTGTAATTATTACTGTGGGTTATCCTTAAGCAAATAAATATAGAATAAATGAATTAAATAATTTAGTTAGTTATAACTGATTCATGCATTTACTTATTTAGTCAATTTCCGTAGTTCATCACGTCATCGAGTACAAAAAAAACATTTTGTAGCGATAGTAGACCTTTAGGAGACCCACGAAACGTCAGTCTGCCCGTGCACAGCAAGGCACAAAAAAATTATTGTTTTAGTGACCCCAACTTCAACTTATCGTAGCGATAGTTCTTACATATCCTCTTGTGTGGATTCTATCAGTAAAAAAACCGGTCGGCCTCACACATCCGCTTGGCTGGTTCACTTTTTAGTCCCATTAGGGGCACTTTACTTTTTGGAGACTATAATGTGGGTCTAAACGACTTATCTCGCTACAAGTTTTTTTATGTATTCGATTATGTATAATAAACTACGTCACCCTAACAGTATATTTATTTACTAGTTTCAACTCCGCCAGTCCTTCAATTTCATGTTATTTTGTCAGTTTCGATAAATCGTACGTTATTAGGCAGTCAGTTATTCCTTATACGCCAGTTCACCAACTCGTTTCTCTCGCCATTTTACGAGTATCAGTTTCCAGTACTTATTGAATGCATACAGGACTAGTGAACCTGGCGTATTAGGAAAATGACATTACAAGAACTGAGACATGGAACACATCGGCCAGATTACGCATTCTACAGGCGGTTATATTTATCCTCATTGGTCAGCCTAGAACGGACTAACTGATTTAAAGAATATGTAAGCGAAACATGATGAAATTTCAGTGATACACGAGCAGACTGACACCTGATGGCAAGGGTCGAAACATCTACGATTTATGCACTTAAAAGTATAAAAGTAACGAAAAAACACAACAAAATCAAGTTTATGGATTACGTATATGACACATATTGTGGGATGATATTTATATCAGTTTAAAAACAGAAATGGTAACCAGCCCATCTAGAGTTACAGTTATGTGCGCAGCGCAGGCATACCATATGGCAATGACTTATTTATCACTCTCTCCACTAATCTATTCTATGCATGCTTAATTATCCACAGTAATATTATAAATACCAAACTAACTCTTGTGTTACGCTTTCACACTTAAACCACTGAACAGATTTGAATAAAATTTTACAACGTAACAGATACAGCTACTATTTGTCCGAAAAAAAACGAATTTAACAAAGTCGAAGCCGCGGCCACAATCTTGTATTTCGTTTCCTATATTTTTAAGCTATTGCATAGCTTTTATCGCGGGCTTTGAGCGCGGCGACCGGATCAAGAAATTCCGCAACGAAAAAAAACTAACACCCCCCACACCGACCGGCACAGCGGTGCGGCGTTGAAAGCCGTGCATCGTCTAACGTCGTTTCAGTTCGGCAGACTTCGGCACGGTGTTTGTGTGCGTGCGACTAGACGTATGCGTGTAGACTAGCTGCTAACTGTTCATAACTGATTCTATATCTTTTAGACACAATGCTAGGTGAGGCAGCGTGCTTTTTGGCCGCGTCCACGAGTGAGTTCGAGCCCGCGACTAGTTGAACCTTAACGGTATATGGTACGACTGTACGAAGCTCGCATTAATTAGCTCTTAATTATTATTATTTTGCAGTGCCCTCACAGGGTCACCTGAAATACTTGCCTACTTTTAATATCCGATGTTATTATGCCACCATGTGAAGCTATAAATAAAAGACTCAGTGACCAAATTTAGGAGAGCGAATGGTGCAACGCTCTTCATACGTACCGAGACCGATGTTGGTAGTAAGCAACGCCAAAGACCACCAGTATGACGGCCAGGAGACAGAAGACTACGGGCACCACGATGACAGAGAGCTGCGAGTTGATTGACACTGAAACGCGATAAAAAGAAATATTACATTATTGATTGTGTATGCACACATTAATTATGCACTGAGCAACATTGGCGGCGAATTTTTACACCTCCTTTACGATCCAAAAGAGTCCTAGAAAAATAATCATATTGTATTTAAACTACTGCGGTTATTATTGTTACACGTTATTCACGGCCGCAAAACAGTCTGTTGACCCTCTTCTGTTCTTTCACGGTTTGACACAAGCATTTGCATCAGACTAGACAGATACACGGTGGGCGGAGCCTGTGTAGGGGGCGGGGGCAGCGAGCAGAGCTTGAGGCTCAGTGGGTGGGGCTGGTGGGGCTTGTGGGACAGTGGGGCGGCCAGGCCGACAGTGGGCGTGGCCTCTGCAGCACGACGCGCGCGAATGTTTTCAGATGGTCGAGGCTCGACATTATTTAACTAACTTTCGGCTTTTCGCGTATCTTGCTAAGTAGATAAGTATTTCAATTTTACAATTGCGCCAATGCACGCAGTAAGATACCCAGAAAATACTTTTAAAAAGCATTTTGTATTGATTGCATATAACTTAAAAAATAGAGCTGAACATATATAAATTACACACCTTTATAAATATTTATTGTCGCTCTTGAGACGACCTTTCCTAAGTCATTCTCTATTATAACCACAACAGTGTGTTGATCAGTATCAGAGAAATAATGGATTAATGGAAAATTGTTTGAGCCAGTCCTTATTTTGTTCCCTGGACAAGTCTCATTTCCTGTTATATTGTATTGTCCGACTTTGTACAATGCGCAATATTCAAATGGTGGCGATCCAGTGTATTTCACGTCTAAATTCATCAGGTCTTCATGCTGAAGCCAGTTAAGACCAGTTATGTTGACAGGAGCCCCTATGGGTTCTGAAATATAAAAAACAATATGTATCTAAGTATGCAGAAGGAATCTCTTAAATAAACATTCAGTAAAACAAGGAATCCGTACCTCGAATAGCTATGGTGTCCTGATAATGCCCGTACGTATAACTGTCACCGATGGGAACAATTGAGCTCTTGCATATGAATTCTTGTAGAGGTCCAACTTTCTTCTTGAAGGTTTTATTTGAAGCAGCTCTCTTGACCAACTTGTGTGCCGTGTCATTGTTGTCTGCCTGAGACTGTGGTATATTTGTTGTAGCTGGTGTTTTGTCTGTTGTTGTTTGTGGATGTTCTGTAGTGTCAGGTTTTGTAGGTTTCTGAGTGGTGGTTGTGGTGGTTGTGGTAGTGGTACTGGTAGTTGTGGTGGTAGTGGTGGTAGTGGTGGTTGAAGTTGTTGTAGTGGTTGGCAATGGAGGTAGAGGTTTATGGTTAGCAACAACCAGCACATCAAGGTGGTGGTCCTTCATAACATCTGTGTATGTGTAATTGAGTGAAAACTCAGTTGTCATACCATAAAATGTACAATCTATAAACCAATACGTCAGAATGCTCGAGGAATTAGACCTCAAGAAATCCAGTTCCTTTTCAGGTAGTTTTATTGTGTGAATCACACTTTTGTTTACAGCCACAAAACTGTTTGGACGTTCTGTATTATTTTGACTTAGTGTCAAATTGCCATTCAATGTGTCTGCGAACAAAACAACTTTTGTTAATAAACTCTATTTATCAACTATATGCTGTTGTAATATACACTACTATGTAAACAAAATAAATTTACAATTGCAGACATTAAGTGGGAGTAGTAATCTCTAAATACGCAATTTATTTCACAGTGAGATAAAAACTTCCTGAGTATTTATAAACATTATCATGGCAAACTACAGAGGAAATACTGAACCATTACAAAATGGGCATATTGTGAGGACTTCTGAGACAGAAAAGTAATATGTATGCTAATAGATGATCATTATTTTTTTATGCTACTTAGTAACAAACAAGCAGACAGCCCACCTGATGATAAGCGGTAAATGTTGTTCATTACCATCTACTTAAAGAGTTGTATTTTAGTTTTTCAGAGATATTTCACACGCCTATTATATTACCTGTAAGTTTGAATGTAGTGTCAGCAGTATCAATGGGAATGTATACACCAAAGTAATATTTCTCAAGTTTCACCTTAGCTGTATATTGACCTGCTTGATAATAATCTTTTGAATATGTAAAATCCCATGTTGCTGTATCTGATTTAAGGTCCACCTGAAAAGGTTTGTGTCAAAATGCAAATAAAACATTTACAGAGTCCTAGTGATGACTTAATCTAAATATGTAATATGAATAAGATACTGATGGATCACTAACTGATTGATACATTGGCTGCCATGCCAGTAATTATGGCTGATATTTTGTAGTATAACTGGCATTGGGGATATGGTGGTCATTATGACCAGTTCTACAGACATACATTTAAGACATCTTTACATGCCACAGGCTGCTTGTGATTTTAAATGACTAACAAAGCCCTAAAGATTATGTCATTGGCCTCATGGTATTCCACAAATTTTGTAATACTACAGATAGATAGTTAAAACAGTTAAAAGAAGGAAAACATTGTTTTGAAAGCTGCACATCCAGGTGACTGAATGTGTAACCATGATGCAATCTGGTCAGGTTACCCTGTTAGGATGGCAGATGGAAGTCACTCCTCTGTATTTTCCTGATCAGCCCCTATCCTAGATCCTGTGATCAAGCAAAGCAAGGCGTTTAAGGCAGACACCAGGCCCTTGCGCACCAGGAGAGCACAACCAGGACATGAAAGCCAAGATGAGTAAGTCTTAAGACAGTTAGAACAGAATTCGCCGATGTCTTGTGCCAAAATAAATATACAAAATACACATACAGTACTTCCATTTTAATGTCGAATTGACACATCACAGGATAAAAGAAGAAAAAGGAATGATTTTAAGGTATATGTATGTTTATGTAGGTATGTACAAGGGTTTCCAAAATGGTTTCTGGCATTGAAAATATTTATGCCAACCAATAAACAAAAAACAAACAATAAAAAGTATCAGAATTACAGATCACAGCCCCTTAATCTCTAACTTAACATAATATGTTCCCCCTTCTCCCCATTGGCCATATCCTAATTACTATTTTTTTATTAACTCTGTATAAAGTCAAAATTTGCTTAGCTAAAATATCACAATGGTTTTACTACACCATGCCAATATCAGCTATATTTGGAGAATTCCCTCTTGCCATCAATAGGGAGATGGTTAACTGGAATCCTCATTAGAAAACTTCCTTGTTCTGAACAATATTTCTGGTCAAATGTTTGGTCACAGTTGTATCATGAGGCTTGATTCTTTTTTTTTTATGTTATACGACAGACAAACAGACAAGCGGGCCACCTGACTGAAAGTGGTCACCGTCGCCTAAGGACATCAGCAACACCAGGGAAGTTTGATAATTTTATATCATGATATTCTTAATTCAAAATTATGATATTCCCAGTCTACTATCATTAGACTTACCGTTAAATCATTTTGAGGGAGTATAACGTCCCAAAAAATCAATCGCATGTTACTGTTATCAAATCCAGAAACTTTGGCAACATAGGTTATGTTAGAACCTAGAACGGTTGGTCCATTGTTTTCCAAAGTTACCTTGTAGGATGATACTACTGTAACAAAGAACAAACATAACCATTAATCAGTGGAAAGGTCTATTCGTCCATTCACTGAAAACAGTAGATAAAGTGAAAGCTATTGATTTTTATATTTTGACGGGAACAGCGACGTGAGCTAGTTACATCGTAATAGAATACAAGTAATCTCGCAACTTACCAGTCTGTAAAATAAATAAAACGCATAGCCGCAGAATAAAGGCCTGCATAATAAGATCGATTTGTTACTATAGGAGTTGGACTGAATTTAGTAGGACAATGTTACAGGTCGTTGCTGTAAATTTGAAAAATATTCTATGATGTATATGTACAGTAGGATGAGCACAAAATTACATTACACAAATCATATCACAAAACAATCACGTTTTATTGATACAATCACGCAAAACAGAAATTATTCTTTCACTGTGCGCAATAATCAGCAAACAATGTCAGCCGTCAGACAACAGTTGACAGACAGACAGATGATCACACAAACATATATAACACGGACTATAAATACTACGATTGACAGATGTTCTAAGAAAAGGTTACACGATCAGTCAGGTGTCACATCAGGTCGTCAGTAGTCACCATTTGCACACTTTTGATTGATCCTAGACGTACACCACCATAGAATTTTTGGTTATTGGTCCGAGATTCGAACGGCGAAGGCAGGGGGGAAGGGAAGGGAGAGTATAGTTGACTGACGGAGGGACTTGTTATTTGTGTGTGTTTGTATTGCACTTTCTTTCTTTCTGAATATCGTGATTAGATAATTAGTTAGAATTTGTATGGCACGTATTATATAGAATGTGAAAGTGAATTGTTCAGAAGCGAAAATACTTAAAATACTGTATTTTGAAATTGTTAAAAATGGCCACCGTGTTCGATAGTCCATTCATCAGACAACGTTTACATCTGAGGAACCGAGACTTCGACTTTGATGAAGATCAGCGGTTCGGTCGCTGTGATTGTACGAGTTATTCGTATTTTGTTTTGTCGATGATCTTATTTTCCGTGGGCACACTTATAACAGTATTAGCCTTGGGAGACGCCGATGGTTACATCCTCAACAATTTGGGACACATGTGGCTAGTGGGACCGATATTCATATGCTCCGGAATGATGGTTGCAGTCAAGAGCATGCTATATTTACGGCGAAAAAGTGTTATCCAAATGTTATTACATCAGCGCGCTTTTATTAGGGTAAGTAGTGAGGCAATCTCTCATTAAAAAGATTGGATTTTCAATAAATTTTCCTCCATAGGTACATAGTTTATTATGGTGTGAGTGCCCACCTTCTGTCTAGCAAGCCATACTTTAACATTAATAATAGATAAAAATGCAATCAATATAAATTCATTAATTATTTGTTTTCTTAACTACTATTGCAGGATTTAACTGCAGCACAGGAACAAGCTTTTGGTGATCAGGTACCACGGACAGCTTCTAGTGCCACTCTGCCACCCTCTTATGATGCCCTCATATCCAGTGCAGCCACAAGCAAACCACAAACCTCCAGTTCAGAACCACCACCACCGACATATGATGAGGCTATGCATCTCATAGATGACGAAAAACTGAATATTGAAAATGTAAATATAATGAAGCAAAATACTAGCAGCCAAACATCTGATACTGTTGATAACAGTAAGCCCTGAAAGAGGAATGTTTACACTTGTTTATAATTCTAGCTATGTAAGAAAACTTAATTTTTTCTTTTGTACTTATAACTACTTAGTCATTTAATATTAATGTTTGCAAATGTGCCTAAATATTGACTTGTTAGCAATATTGTTATTTACTTTTGATGTTAGAAATATGTTGGACATATTCTGTTAAATATGGATTGTTGTGCTAATGAAAAATAGGACATTATGTTTGTCTTATAGCACAAAAGTGATCGCATTAATATGGGGCAAATGTGTACTTTAAAATATTTGAACATTATTCCCAGTGTTGAGGGCCTTGGAAAACAAGTTCTTTTTTATGTAATGTGTATTAAACTCCACTATAGTGTAAATTAATGGTAGCTCTTTATTAGACATTTTAAAATGTAAGTTACTGGTTTCTAAGTTTGTTTCTAGATTAAGGCTAAGTTAACTGATTCTTCCATGCCCGCATACTTATCCCTCAGCCAATATTTTATTATTAAGAGTTGAGACTGATGCATTTACATTTATCAAGTTGTTGTTGTTATTAATGTGGTAGATAATGATTCACATCATTTCTATTGTATTCTATTTGAACAATATGGGCTTATTTTAAAATTATTCCATTTTTGTGGTTAGCAGTAGCAGTGCCTATAATAGTGTTGAAGGATTCAACATTGTCATCAACAGCCCATACCAATACATTATTTATTGTTCGCTGGAACAATATAGCATCAAATATATTTTTCCAATTTTGATATTAAATTATGCTGGTCTGAAAGAGACAATACTAATTCTCTAATACATATTGTACCTAAATGGTGTTACAAATGAGAACTGCACATGAAGTATTTCAGTGATTTATTCCAGGACATCATTATAATGAAATTTACAGTTGCATTTGTCTTCGAATTTATTTTCTACCTTATTAAGTAATTCCTAAATCACACATATACTTCTCAAACATAAAATAAGTGGTTCTAGTAGGTAAATAATATAATTATTTATTTAAATCTGCAGTAAAATAAGGCTTTATAATTTTGTCTTGTAACAAGTAGGCAAACATGTGATGTGCCTGCCATCTGTGTATCCATATTACTTTTGAAGTAGAGACAGCTAATGTTACAAACTGAAATTGGGTCTCTCATCCATGCAATGCATGCATTTGTCTTTCATGTAATTGCTGATAAAAAAAGTTGATACATGGTGGTACTTGTATGTACCTACCTACTTATAAGCATATTTGGGATGTCTTTATTTTATTGATAACACCACACTACACTCATACCACTCATACACATGCCACCTTAATGATCTGTAATTTTGGTAATGTAACCCATATTTAAAAAACAAATCATCAATACAATATCTAATAAAAAATCTGAACTAAGAACCTCACACAGCAAGAATGGTTTATTTACACAATTTTTTATTGAGCATATTTATCGAACCACCCTATATTCGCTCATACAAATCAGTTTTTAACTTAATAAATTTCAATGGGGTATAATTATTTATTCTTAAGCAGTTTTTCAGCTGCAATCACAACAGAAAGAATTGATCTACTGAAAAGCTTTTGTATTGAAGAAATTAATCAAATACAGTGGTAATCATTGTCTCATTGGCTATCAAACCACGAAAGCCTAATTAAAATTGATTAAGTTATTATGAAGTTACAAGACTGATTTGTAACGCCAGAAATGTATATCGAAAATAATATAGTAAATGGAAAAATATTAAGTGGTTCGATAGATATGCTCATCATAAGTATTATAAATGCGAAAGTATCTCTGATTGTTTGTTACGCTTTAACTGGTAAACACCACTGCACCATTTTGATGAAATTTTGTGTGGTGATAGTTTAGCACCTAGGATGGACAGTTGGACATAGGCTACTTTATATTCCCTTTCACTCCCAAGATAGTCCACGTGGGCAGAAACACACCCAAAAGCTCACACAAAAGCTAATCTAACTCAAGAGCTCTATTATAATATATAAATGCTCCTTTGATAGGCACATCACAATCAGTTTTTACGACAGGCCATTTGTTCCAAATAAACTAGAGTTTATTGTTAGTGAATGACTTGGCCTAGCATGCTAGTGTGCTGAAGTTAAGATCAGTTGGTACAAATCGTACCTACCAGGCTAGCTCATGAGCACTCATGGCACTGATGACTCACATAAACCAGTTCCTAGGAGACAGCGTTGAAAATTTGGTTTGGAAATTCAAAATTCATTGTATTAATATGAGGTTGTGATGTGTAATCCATAATCACTCAGTCCATTTTATTATAGCCAAGCATGCAGTTTTAACTTTTTTAAATATACACATATTTCTGGATTACTTATATTTTTTATTTTCAGAATGCCTATTACCATAGCCTCCTTCATCTACAAGCCATGCTGTAGCACGGAGCGGCAACGTCGCTGTAAACTGATTTACTCATTGTTTACATGTCAATGTGCGGGAAAATTATGAATTTTATGATGATAAATTTAAAATATATTGATAAAACTGTAAATTAACGCGTTTGTATGGACCATCTACGAAGGTAAATAAAAGAAAATATATTTATAATTGTGCTAAAATTGGATAAATACGATTTTTTAAAAACAATCCTTGACCATTTTTGTTATTAGTTTTTAGCTTATTTCATAAATCAAATTCTGTTGTATATTCGTAATCTTTCTCTAACAGATGCCAAGGCATTTTTGCATTTGAAAAATGCAAGTAAAATTATGAGTAAACCATAAAAATGGGAAAGATTCTGTGCCGATGTTTTGCTTTCCAAAAGATGTAATTCTATTAAATAAATGGACTTCTGCTATTCCCCAAGCATGCTGGAGTCCCACCAAAGGATCGTTTGTAAGCAGCAAACATTTTTGCATTGTGAAAGTTATCACAACTACTTTAAACCACGATCTCTGATTATCCACGATGATCTAAGCATTGAAAAAGTATATAGGTACAATAAGTAAGTAGTTAGTTTTTATATACTTAGGCACTTAAATAAAACTGTTTAAAATCTATTATACCTAATATTTAATAAATTGGGCAATATTTTGGCTGGCATAGATTATTTTATTTCATAATAGCTTTTGGTCGCGACTGTGTCCGCATAAAATTCTGCTATAACGTGCCGGACCCGTTCTCGCGGGAATCACATTAAATATCGGGATAAATTATAGCATATGTGTTATTCGGGGCTATATTCTATATAACTGCCTAATTTCATTAAAATACGATCCGTAGTTTTTGCGTAAAGGTGTAACAAACATCCATTACGTACACCAAACCAAACATAGATTATATTTCGCATTTATAATATTAGGATAATACAATTGCAAGTAGGTATATAGGTAAATAGGACAAAAATCTATCCAATTACATATTATCTAACTAATGTATATACTTATTAATATACTTTATCACTTAAATAATTAATAACATAAAACGACGACGACCGCGATGATAGTTTTACAGAAGTTTTCAGGTTCACTAAAATTCAAAATGCGACGTTGTCAAACTTCTGCGCATGGCTTGTAGATGAAGGAGGCTATGCTATTACACAAGACCTTAAATTACTACCTGCACTATGTTAGTCTGCCAAAGTATTTAGCTCTAAAACAGACATCTTTCAATTCAGGCCATTGGACCACAACAACATCTGCAAAGTATTGCAAAATCCTGCCTGTTAAGGACATTGTTCTAACTCTGCAAATACTTTCTACAAAAACGATTCTACAATCCAAGATAAAAAAGGATCGTAATAGAAAAGCAATGATACACACAGGGACACAAGTTCCAGGGCCATTGCAAAATATTACGTTAGGTTTAAAATCCAAAACCACTGGAAATGTACATAGGGTAGCATAAAGTGTGCTAAAAACTGAAGAAAAATATGATTGCTTCACATTTCTACTCCGAGGTATATTACTTATTGAGTATTTGTTATCAGGAGTTTCACTATTATGCACCTTGACTTCACTGCTTATGTCATTATCAGCTAATAAATACAAACGGGGCTTGTATTTGCTATGGTCTAATTTCTCTAATATTCTCAATAATTCTGTGGTATGACCACCAGAGCCAATGCACAATAATGTTCGTAGGGTTAACTCTGGATGAAACAGTCTGCTCTCTGTTGAATATATCTGATAAAGTAGATATAAAACACGTACTACAAATAACAATATAAACACTAGTATAAGTACTCCAAGCATCGCAATGATATTCATTTCGTAAGTTGAGTTTGATCTGAAAAACGAAATTAAAAATAATTATAGTTTATTTATTTGGCCCATAACTGCTCGTTCGTATGACCGAAGGCTTCATATTTTGCAGATAAAAGCCCACCTGTACGTTAAACTTGGAAAACAGCAACAATTTTAATAAAAACTATTATAATAACATAACCTCCAAGTCCTCCACTCCACTCTAACCCACAGATTACTAACCAACTCAACACCACAGATTATACCAAAGAATAAAAATTCAAGAACCCAATTTCTATAGGAATCAAATTGTGTTAATAACCATGATCGATACAATGTTATTGTATTCCCATGAGAATGGTTCTAATTAATAATTGGCAGAGATGCTGGCAGTAATATATAGGCGGATGGTTGAAGTGGGCTTAGAAGATAGGGACCCCAGCCCTGAGGAAGTCAGGCGATGGCGGCTCCACGCCCGGGATGAGCTGCTTATTAAGTGGGCACGATGGCTTGAGGAGCCAAGTGCCGGGCACCGTACGGTTGAGGCCATTCGCCCTGTTCTAAAAGAATGGGTTGAGAGACGCGGGGGGGCGTTAACCTTCCGCCTAGTGCAGGTTCTGTCGGACCATGGTTGCTTTGGCAAATATCTGCTCAAGGTGACGAGAAGGGAACCGACGCCACAGTGTCATGAGTGTGGGGCTGCTGAAGACTCGGCGCAGCACACTATGGCGTATTGCCCAGCATGGGTAGAGCCGCGCGCGGCACTTGTCAATGCTGTGGAACAGACCTCTCACTGTCGGCCGTGGTTAAGGCTATAGTCGACAGTAAGAGGTGCTAGATGGCTATGACCGTCTTCTGCGAAACAGTCATTACGCAGAAGGAGGCGGCGGAGCGGATAAGGGAAGAGGATGCCCTCTCGGACCCGATCTATCGTCGGAGGGTCGGAAGGAGGAGGCGAGACTATGTGCGCCACCTCCCTCCTTAACGGGAGCTCGGGCGGCAGGTGTGGGAAACACCTGTCGCTCACTGTAAGCTCCTGAGATAGTTAGACGTGCCGATGTGTCCCGGCACGTTACCATAGCGCGCTGTTTTGGCAGTGGGCCTAAAGTCCACTTCCTGAGTTTTAGCTCGCGTGGAGCGAGCGACCCGCCGGCGGAGTTATCGGGCAATCACTCCCCCCACACGTACCGTGACTTCGTCAATATGCGGCTAGAAGGGCGCCATCAGGTTTTAGTGGGTAGGACCGTTGCCTCATTGCGACGAGTGAGTCCCACATAATCCGCTCGCTTCCCTGGCTGGCGGGTATTCGTAAATGAATTTCCTGATGTAAAAAAAAATCTTGCTATTGGAGATCGGCGGTGCCGCTGCAAGCCGACTAACTTCGTCGGTTTTTAATTTTTATTATTGCTATGATAAACGGCCATAAAAACATATACTCCATGCATATTTTAAATACCTGTCTGTTACGGTTCCAAAGATATAGGCACACAGCGTAGGTTAGTACGGATATCCTAAAAATCACATCATTATCCTGCGATTGTTAATAGCACAATTTGTGCAAATATAGTTACATTTATACAGCCAAGTCAACGGATTTTTAAGGCCTCTACTCACGGCATAACTCCATGTGAGATATGTATAGATCTTGCGATTGACTGGTTGGGAACGCACATCACTATTGTTTATCTCCTCGGTGTGATGAGTGACTGACAGTTGGGGATCCATCCGCCAGTCTGTTTGTACTCTGTCTGTCAGTCAGATTTGTTTGCATGATGTGATGAGCTGTGGTTCCCTTTTGTGATTTCGTTCGTTTACCTTTATTTATTCGTATAATTTGAAACGAGATGTGATGTAAAGGATATATTATGAACATTCTCTTGTGGTCTTTATAAACCTACATTAGGAGTGTAGAAACAAGATTTCATAATGAAGATAGCAAATTTAATAACTTCAAGCATTTTTCAAATAATTTCCCTTATATTTGTAGTCTTTTATCTTCTTGGCATATTGAACGTTTATTTCAGTGATAAAAATGATTACTGTGTGATGACATACATGTATGAATATCCCCAATATGTGGTGAGTTCAACTTATAAATAACCTTCGAGGCTTTGAGATAATACCGAATATTTGGTGTAAACTGTTACATTAATTTATTAAAATTAAGTACGTATACTAATATTTAGTTGGGTTTTCATTGTAGAAAATATCCGTTCCTGAGAACAGAATTTATCCCCAATATAGCCTGCATGCGTATAGTGAAGGCCGATTTACGGAAAATGCTAGGAAAATGTGGTAAGTAGAGACTGTAGGTGTTGTCATTTACAGTATTTGAATATAAAAAAATCAGCTGTTTCTTTGGAATTAAGAATTAATTTAAAGTAAGTTTGTATTGTACTGGGTGTATGTCCTATACAACACAGAAGGGAAATAATTGAATATGAAATTTTACTTATCAAATTTTGTATTATATTTGAGAGTAAATATTACTGTTGTCTACAGTATCAAACACTGCTATCATGAAACTACTATTTGTTTACTTTCTATTGTCCACTAGTAATAGTTGTCAATAGTGTATACAAATATATTAAAAGTTTTTAGATTCAATGTATTTCTTCAATTTCCCAAAAGCAACAAATAGTGCTATAGTGACTGCATTAATTAAATTTGTATACATACATGAAATGTTTATTAAATATAGAATAGTTGGCAAACATGAATGAACATTTATATATATGTTGCATTCCTAATTCCAGTACACCCAATACATGCCAAGTTATTATCTTGAGTTATTAAATACAGGTTTGATGGCGTCCCTGTTTTGTTCTTGCCTGGTAATTCAGGGAGCCACATGCAAGCAAGATCATTGGCATCTGTTGCCCTCCGGAAAGCCATTTCAAGTTATATGTATGAACAACACTTTGACTTCTTTACAAGTAAGTGTAATTTCTCTCTCTTCCATAAGAACTTTTTTGGTATACTATAGTATTTGTCTGCCATCTTACATTATGGTTAGTGATGATGTGAAAAATTACTTCTATATTATTACATACATACATAATACACTAGGTTTAGTTATTATAATTATGCCAGTATCTCAGGGTAGCTCTCTCATGCCAGATCCTGAATCAGGGGTCCATCTTGACCATGATTCAGGATTTGGCAGATCAGATCATTTCAGTAGAGTACCTGTGATCTGACCTCCATGACCCTATTAACAGAGGAACCTCACCAAATTGGATCATGGTTTTCACTTGTTTCACTAAGTAGATAATTGAGTTTAACTTCCTTTTTTTTACAGTTGGTTCCAATGAGGAATTATCAGGCTTGTATGGTGGAGTTTTACAACATCAGACAGAATTTGCTTCGGCATGCATATCTAGAATACTTAGTTTGTACAAAATCGGTAAATACAAAAAGACAGTGCCCAGTTCTGTCATATTGGTCGGGCATTCAATGGTAAAATCAAATTACTTGAATCATTTAGTTATACATAACTAGTCAAATTGATACTTACAAAATTATTTATGTGTTGACCAAGGTCTGGTTGAACAGTCTCGTAAATGAATTTGTAAAGAAAGTTAAGTTGTTGATGACTTTTTATTATTATTATTCCTGAACATACAGGCAGTTGGGACAACTGACGATGTTAATTTTTACAGGGAGGATTGATTGCTAAACGTCTTTTGGCGTATCCCAGTACTCTTAACACCACTAGAATAGCTATTACGCTGGCTGCACCATTGGCAGCACCGGTGGTTAATTTTGATGCTGCAATGAATGAATATTATATGCGCATGGACTTTGAATGGGACAGTTATGTCAACAATAATCACGAGATCAGAGATAAAAAGTTGTTGCTCAGTATTGGAGGTGGGCCAAAGGATATCTTGATGCCATCGGGGTTGACTTTTTCAAACGACAGTTACATCAATGCTCTGGTAACTAATTATTACTTATTAAGGTATTTTACAGCATATTTGTTGTAGTCTAGTATTCACAAATTGACTATTTCGTAACCATTTTAGACAACCGCTATCCCAGGAGTATGGGTGTCGTCTAACCATGTCAGCATTGTGTGGTGCAAGCAGTTAGTAATGACTGTCACTAAATTTCTGTTTGATATTGTCGATTTGAGAGCTGAGCAGATTACCGAGGATAGGCAGCTTATTATGGCAAAAGCAAGACAATATTTCCAGGTAAGTAATAGGATAGCATGATATTTAATGAGCCCCTAAAATTAAGGGACATTCGAGTGTTCGGTTCGACCGAACGCGATCTCAAGTACGGCCTCTATAGTTGAGTTAGGGGCCCAAGTCTGCTAATTTTATTTAACTCGGATGCTATTGATATTCCATTGTCACGCAATTATGACTCAATTATGATTGAAATAAATTCGGTATTCTGCAAAAACTTTTACTCTCGGTTAAATAGTTTGCAGCCTAAATTTCTACCAAGAGACTGCTGTTTTAGTCCACAATCGAGGTTTCAATCAGACTAGGAAATAGTCTATTGGTAGTTCTATGGAATGTTAATGAATAACCCTTGGTCTTAAATTAGTAGCAGAGTACCAAAAACGTGTCTAACTGTCTATAAAGAAGCAATTGACCCATACCTAAATTAGCAGACTTGGATTCCACTTGAAACTAGTAATTTTAATCTTATCTTTTATCAGCTCTAATTCGAAATGACGCTTTGTTTCTTGGTCTACTTTAAAAATGTAACATAGTATGAACGTGTTTTCTATATTTAGGCTAATCGTTCGATGGCTCTGAACCCCACAATCAACCGTCCAGTGGTGAATATGCTTCCTGACGCCTTCTGGTATGAAGATAACAGGCGAATATATCAGATATCTCGCCCTCAAATTGATAAGTAAGTTACTATTATTGCCTATAATTTTAGAATTGTCGTTAAGTTGTTAATCTTGAAAGCTGTTCTTTAATGTTATTAACGTTAAAAATGTTATAATTCGTAGTAAATTTCGGAACCTACTTATTATCAATTATAATATAAAACATATTGTTGTGTAATCCAAATTAGTCTAGAATCTAATAGGTGATTAGGCTTATCTTATCTCAATATTGAGTAGTATACTTCGTAGGCACTTATCTGTGATAAAATTTTGTGTTATACATAGAACTGATACAGTAAGTCCTTTAGTTAAAGGATCAAATTTAAATAGATACTAGTAGAATGGGGTTACTTGATGTTTCTTATTGCCTAAGAGGCTCAAGGACCGACGGTCCTGGTGATGGCAAGCGGATATCGTCGGCCAGGACATCTGCAACCTAAGGGGAACGGATGCGGTGCCGGCCTTTGAGGTACCTCGTCTTAGACAGACATGCCTTTTGAAGAACTCCATAGTACAAATGAAAGACTTCGGGAGGGTGTTCAATCCACATCATGCACGTGCGCGGTAAATAGGCTCGCGTTGCCCGTACGTAAGTTGGATGCCAGGCATCCAGATGTGGGGATGAAATGTATCTCATCGTCAGAGGGGGCGGTGGAAAAGTGACGGTGGCACCAAGTTAAAGGGATCTTCGGAACATTCTCCGTTGTACAGACCGTAGAGAACACTGTCTACTTTCCTCGATTAATCAAGTGTACATATATGTGTGAACACTGATAAGTGGCAATAGGTACTGTAAATTAATCATCTTTTCCTTAGAACTTAACAGAGAAAAGTGCTCCCGAACATCAAAGTAACCCTACTTTACGGTACCTGCGTAATTCTTAGCTATATCCTTCCTTTTTATTGGTATTTATTTAAGTATTCCCAGCCCTTAACAGTCCGCGGTAGGACTTAGGGCCTCTCCCACGAAAGGGGAGGTTATTGCCATAATCTCCACGCTTGGCTGCTAGGTTGGAGATCGCGAGATCGCTGTGTTATAAATTTATGACAATGAAAAACGCTGCTGCCCATTTTCCAGCAAACGGACACCATATTTGCCTCGAAAACATTAGTCGTGTACGACACGACACCCACAGGTGTAAGGGGTTGGTGCTATTCTACTCTGCCGGACACCACACGACCAATTTAAATATTACATTTGCGAACGTGTACCTACCGCTTTTACAGCCAAAATTCTGCATCGATTTTGGCTAGAATTTGGCATCGTGAATATGCAATATTAAATGACTAAGTCGAGGCTATAAGTCTTTGAAACACCCTTAGGTCAGGTGTGGTGTGGGGTGTAGGTAACCCTTTTTATAAAGAACACCTAAAATGTACAAAACATTTATTTTATGACGTCAAAAGTTGCGCATTTTGAGAACCGGTGTTCACGTATGTTTGGCTCTCGGCCAGATAGAAATAAATGTTGGCATAGAATATTTTAGGAAGTCGTCTAATACTGACGTGGCGATATTTCCTTTGATGTTACGGAATCACGAATCACGAAATAACAAAGGCTCGCAGAAAGCTGCCACGTGATATTTTCTATGGACTACAGTTGAATTGAGCTCATTAGGCTAATTACGTAACTTGTTGCCAGAAACTCTCTGATTTCAATGATTGAAATTGGTACTTTTGCGATACCGATTATCGATTTCATGGGTTCAGTACCTATCAAAGTTCCATTGCAATAAACTTAAACTATTAAAACGATCCTAATATCAAAAGTAACAATTTCAATCATTGTATTCTGAAAATTGTTGGCAACAAAGCTACCTAATTAGCCGTAATTGTACGTACGCTGCCGCTTGGTTTTTCGGCAGAGAACAACCAATCATATCAATCAAATACCTTTACTCAATTTACGTTTTCACAAACACTTATAAGCGTCAACAGTGTGCACCAACCCCTGTTTTCGGTTGTCGTATTAAGGCGACTAATGTTAGAGGCAGACTACCGCTTATACCACTCTAGATACGACATTGGGGCAGGGCGGCGGCTAGACAGTTGATAGTAATCCTTACGTGATATATAGTTTTTTGGATGCGCGGCTGGTCAACCTTGGCGGTCGGACGAACCTTGGTTGGACATCCGACGGATCCGAAAACGACTCAATTTTGTACAGCGTAAGGTTTAGTTTCAACTGTCTAGTTGCCTCCTAGATCGGCCCTACAGTAGTATAGTAAAGCCGCCTTGATACCAGCTAGGACCTTCGTAGAGCAGAAAATGGGTGGCATCATGTGTGTGTATTGCACCCTGCATTCTCGAACCTGCCAGGCGTGGAGATCATGGCAAAACCTTCCCTATGGAGTAGTCTCAAGTCCACCAGTAGGTTTTTAAGGCTGTTGGTGTTGTAGTGGAATAAATACATTGAATAACAGACACAACACCACCTCCTTTAACGTGCATAGTGTGTATGTAGGCCGTAAACAGGAAAGGTGTGATTGAAATTGCTATAAATAAATAAAAAGAAGGAATAGAAGGTATAGCTGTGCACGCGTTTTTTTTACAAAATGTTTTGCACTCAAATTATCATACTAGATTGGGACGAAAACATCAGGGGGGAAGGGACCGTGGCTAGGCGGGCGTTCAATGTGACGTCACATTTTTTTAAGCTCGGATAGCGGTATAGCTCTGTAATACTTAGGACAGATTTTTCAATCCTCAGATAAACCATATCAGTCTGATATGTTATGTGAAATAAATAAATGAATTAGTGTCGTTACTTCATATCAAATGAAGAATATTACTTTATCGGTAGATACATTTTATCTAAGAACTAAAAGATTGTCTCCCACTCTGTTATTGCTTATTGTACTGATTCTTGGCCAAGTTAATTATGTATTGATGATATTGAGGATTTTCTATATCGATAAATTAATTCAACATAATTTTCTAGAACAACGTACTTGATGATAAGGCTCGTGAGCTTCCCGCAAAACAGATTTGTGGCGATTGAGTCCATAAACGTAGATGACAAAGACTGGCTGTTTGGATGCGCCGCTAAATTTACCCACAATACTCATCGATATTGGTAAGTTACAGATAAATAATAAATATTATTGGATGTGTTCCCCCTTCCCTACTCACCCACTTCCTAACTGGACCATTTTCCAATCGCGCCAACCTTCCTGGCTTGACCATTGACAACGTTTGAGAACAATTATTAGTATGAAGTACGTGGGGTACACTGAAAGTTTTGCGAAACTTATTAATAAAACAATTTATATGTAAAGTAATTTAGTTACTGCTTTCGAAGTATTCTCCATTACATTTTCATTATGATACCGGGTTTCTTTAATTAGTTGCCTGACAAGAGCACATTTTCCTCAGTGATCGCTGTTTCTGGCCGACCTTCACGAATTTCATCATGAAGAGAAACACGGCCACGTTCAAATTGTGCGTACCAACACCTTACGGTGCTCAAATGAGGTGCTTCTCTCCCAAAAGCATTTTAAAGACGAGCGGTGCAGTCTTGCGGAGGCTTTTGCGGAAAAGTTTTAAAATCATAAAAAATCGCCTTGAAATCTTTTCGCGATAATTGCATTTTGTCCAGGAATGACGAACTTCAACTTGTAATAAAAAAACAATTGAGTTGACATGACACGCCCGCCAATTCTTTTTTAAATCATTTATCGAGTTTTTGTTTTAAATAATATAACATTCGAAATTCAAACATTTATGAGCGGCCAGATGCGCAGAACTTTCAGTGTGCTCTATGGTCAATCATTATTTTAAACTTTGACTGTTTGCCTGCGTGATTGCGCGCGTTAATCTCAGACGCAGCTAAGCAGATGTGAATGTAGTTTTCATTTATGTGTTGTTCTTGACTTATGTGCTTATTACACATTCCTAAATCAAAGTATTGCTCATAGAATAACGTCCATTTTTTTGTCCACTTTGATTTGCTCTCACGCTTTTTGTTCCTAAATTCAGTCACTGAATTTAGGAATGTGTAATAAGCGCATTAGTAAGCACTGATAGGATTCTGCCAAGCCTAAGGAGTCCGCCTGTGTGAGTACCATAGCTCTATCTATTTCTGCCGCCAAGCAACAATGCTTGCATTGTTGTGTTCCGGTTTGAAGAAAAAGGTAGCCAGCGCAATTACAGGCATGAGGCATTTCATCATAGTCCTCACAGTGACACACCTGCGGTTCTGCATTTTTGTTGCCTGCAACCTAAATGTATGAATCCTATATGTAATGGGCGACAGTTACCGCTTGCCATCAGGTGGGCTGCCTGCTCGTTTATCACTGCGTAGAATAAAACAATGTGAAATCTGTATATTCCCGATTTCTCGTCTTTCGGGCGTACAATAAAATATAATTACCACATCCACATAACACTTGAATAAAAGATTGGTTAACACGCGTGTATAAGATATGGTGTATCTATATATCTTTGGATGAGGCTATAGTCCTACATATCGCTGAGACGATGATCATGACGACGATAACAAATTATCTTATTCCAGTAAACAAGCCACGTCTATAAACGAACTGGGCCGGTGGACGGGCGCCGCCACTGACTTTGGTAAACGGAAACTGGCCACGATACATCTCCACAAGATAATAGAGGACCAGCCTGACTGGACTCACGTCGTTGTCAAAGTGTCACCGACTAGGAAACCGGTATGTGTTTGCTTTTTATAGCTACTTGCCGGTCTGGGTTTATGTAGATATTCCATATATATATGGCTTAGAGCTCTTTAGAAGATGGAGCATGACTGCCTGGAAGTCTTGAAGGAGAGACTTCCATACGATGAGTAGCAAAGGATAAGAGTTTAAAAAAGTATTTTATTCGGACGAAAAATGCGTATTATGTCGATTCTACATTGTAGAACTAGCTTTTGCTCGCCACTTTTGGGTTCGGTCTGTCGGGAACCACATTGCATTTCGAGATAATTAGTCTATGAGCTATTCTGGGATATTATAAGCTACATTACTGACAAATTTCTTCAAAATCCATTCAGTAGTTTAAGCGTGAAGGAGTAACAAACATCCTTACAAATTACAAACTTTCGCGTTTGTAATTAGTAGGAAGTAGGAAGGATTATTAGGATAGGATAGGATTTGTCGGGAGTTTTCAACACCTATCTGTTAGCTTATCTTAATATAATATATTACAATATAATTTGTATAATCGCACGCATTACAACCGTTGCTTAATAAGATTAGGTGCAATTTGAATAATACGCGAGTTCAATTGACACTTGATTGTATTGTATCAGATAAAATGTAAGTGTTTTATTGCAAACCATGATTATGTTGGCATGGATACGCATTATCGCAAGAGATGACACGTGTACCTTTCGCGATAACTTTCCTGTGGACATTTCCGGCTCTTTGTACAAGCATCAGTACTTGTATCTATAATACGTTTCAATAGAAAAAGACGAAGCAACGGGAATATTGAATGTGACGTATAAAAGAATTAAAAGGGCTTCCATACGACACAATCTAATTCTCCAATCCAGATATCTAGTGGGCAATTTTCAGACAGCTACTTAAGTAAAAAGTGTAGTTCGGCGTGACTCATTAGATGGCGCTTCTTAGACAGGACTCTGGAGTATTTAATTTGGCAACCGAAGTTACTCGGAAAGTTGTTTCGTGAAAAGATACTTAGTTTTAGTACCTTTTCTAAATGTTTTCATTTCTATCATAGCCTCCTTCATCTTACAAGCCATGCGCAGAAGTTTGACAACGTCGCATTTTTTAATTTTAGTGAACCTGAAGACTACTGTAAAACTATCATCGCGGTCGTCGTCGTTTAATGTTATTAGTTATTTAAGTGATAAAGTATATTAATAAGTATATACATTAGTTAGATAATATGAAATTGGATAGATTCCTGTACTATTTACCTATCTACCTACTTGCAATTGTATTATCCTAATATTATAAATGCGAAAAATAATCTATGTTTGGTTTTGTACGTAATGGATGTTTGTTACACTTTAACGCAAAAACTACTGATCGTATTTTAATGAAATTTGGCAGTTATATAGCATATAGCCCCGAATAACAGATATGCTATAATTTATCCCAATATTGAATGTGATTCCCGCGGGAACGCGTCCGGTACGTTATAGCCGAATTTTATGCGGACGTAGTCGCGACTAAAAGCTATTATGAAATAAAATAATCTATGCCAGCCAAAATATTGACCAATTTATTAAATATTAGGTATAATACATTTTAAACGGTTTCATTTAAGTACCTAAGTATATAAAAACTAACTACTTACTTACTTATTGTACCTATCTATTTTTTCACATCATCGTGGATAATCAGAGATCGTGGTTTAAAGAAGTTGTGATCAGTTCACAATGCGAAAATATTTGCTGCATACAAAAGATCCTTCGGTGGGACTCCAGCATACTTGGGGAATAGCAGAAGTCCATTTATTTAATCGAATTACATATTTTGGAAAGCAAAACATCGGCACAGCTTCTTTCCCATTTTTATGGTTTAATCATAATTTTACTTGAATTTTTCAAATGCAACAAGGCCTTTGCATCTGTTAGAGAAAGATTACGAATATAAAATAGAATTTTATTTATGAAATAAGTATAAAACTAACAACAAAAATGGTCAAGGATTGTTTTTCAAAAATCGTATTTATCCAATTTTAGCACAATTATAAATATATTTACTTTTATTTAACTCGTAGATGGTCCATACAAACGCGTAAATTTACAGATTTATCAATATATTTTAAATTTTCATCATAAAATTCACAATTTTCCCGCACTTTGACATGTAAACAATGAGTAAATCGGTTCACAGCGCCGTTGCCGTTGCGCGCTACAGCATGGCTTGTAAGATAAAGGAGGCTATGTTTCTATGCATGTAACGGTCTCGTTTTGATTTATTTTTGAGAATCGTGTCTAATCAACGCCATCTATTAAAATTATTTAAAAAATCTTTTTAATCGGCTATGGGTAAATCTTCCATTGAATTGGCTGGAATCTATTGTCCTTCAGCACGAGACAATTTGATTGCCTATCTAGTCAGTACCCCATCCACATGACACAATCTGATTGTCAGTCATAGGAAAACGATGCTGAAGAGTAGATTTGAAAAAGTTATTTTAGTATTTGTTAGATGGCAGTCTGGGGAAGGACATACTTATTTATTAATTTTACAGTTTATTGTACACATGATAGTATAAGGAAAAATACAATGTTATAGATAACATACCAGGCGTAATTTTTTCTAAGAAGACATCTCTTCCAGCAAGCCTATCAAAGAGATATGTGATAAGTAGTCGCAGATCAGAGATATGTACCCATTATATCTAACTAAATATACATACACATATAAGATACGCATCTTTTTCTGTCTCTATTCTTTATTGTACACAAACATGACATTATGACCTTTATCTCTAAAAATAAAATTGATAGTTTGCAAGGGAAACTAGGGGCTTCTGAAACCGCTCGCATCCTCGCGAGCGCTTGTCTTCTAATGATTGTCTTTTCTATATCTAGCAACTTACCACGAGTGTGGAAGAGACAGGTAGCGCACGCGTGGTTACGACTGGTTTCAAAAATAAGGTCCCAGGCCTCGTAACCCACCTCTTTTAACCACCAGGCAACGCTATCTACAAATAAGCTAGTAACTCTATTTTACCTACCAGGCAGCGCCATCTATGAATAAGCTAGTAATATCATACAACTTGCAGATAGTCCTAAACGTGGACATCAACGATCACGCATCGAGAGCGATCACCGTCGATCTGCCGTCAGATTTCAACTTCGGCACGTACATAGTGAAGCAAGAGACCGAACCAAACAGCATTTACTATGAAGTCATACTGCCTGGCTTCGACAAGATACATCAAGCCTTTCTTTTGTATGTGGAGCCTACAGCGTCGTGTAAAGCGAGTCGGTACCACGTCTCTGCCGAGGTCCATGTGCCTTGGGCGGAGAACCACGAGTATTACCACTATTTTACGTAAGCATTTTTTTATGACATAAGATAGGCAAACAGGCAAGCGGGCCACCTGATGGGAAGTAGTCACCACTGCCTATAGACATTAGCAACACCAAGAGTATCGCCAATGCGTTGCCCACCTCTATAACACGTTGCTCTTGCAGAAAAAAGGCAAAAGCCACTCCACTGACAAAGCCACGGTTCCCCAAATCCCCACCCAAAACTTACTCACCGGTAGAAGCATTCGGGTCGAAGGACCATTTTTTATTTATTTAGGTATTCAATAGAAGTAAGCACATACAATTATTTCAATTGTTTAGTTCAGTGTTAGGACAACCTGAGTTGGTTAACCGGACTGCCACGAAAAAGTCCCGTAATCGATTCCCGGCCGAGCAGAAATTGAAATGTTGAATTTTAATATCTGTTACGGGTCTGGGTGTAGCACGTATATTATGTATATATTTACAAAAATGTATATAAGTAGGTTGTCAGTTATCTAACACCCGTAACACAAGCTTTGCTTACTGTGGGGCTGGATGGCGCTGTGTGAATTTGTCCAAGCATATTTATATTTACTCATATATTTAAGTTATCGTGCTTATGGCTACCGCTCTATAAGAATTAAAATGGAACTACATATGTGTAAAAAATGCAATGTTCAGCCATATACAAACTTGCTATACCTGTACCTTGCTAATTTGTACTGTAAATTACAACGTTTTCTTCTCCTAATTCCAGCCACTTGAAACGTTCGCCGATGAAATTGCGACTGCACAAGAGTAACCCCAACGTCACTTACGGACTGGAAGCGACGGAATACGTGAAAATAACACTGCTGTTAGACCCGCAGTGTACGTTTCAAATTAGGTGAGAATGCAACAGGTGGACGTTTGCGATAAACAAATATTATTGTATCACGCCTTTTGGAAAGCGGAGCGACGCGTAACATAATATAAGTGATACAAAAATTGACCTTATTCTATGACCGATACATTCCACTTTGATTTACATAGTGCGCATAGTGTAGCTAATCAGCTTGGTCCTATAGTAAAAAAACTAGCTGAATGATTTGTTTACTGGAACTGACGTATATTATGTAATGTTATCCTGTAAACTATTTTTAAATGTAAACTATCGTGGTCTTCGGTTTGTACGTGCATCCATTGTGATGCTAGCTCATTTTAAACTGGTGGTTGGTAGATTGATGTGCTGCCTGGGTTCTATAGGTGTACAGCATCCATAGAACCACATATATCTTCCATTTTTTTTCGACAACATGTATTAAAAACGTACCGTTCATCGTTCCAGCATATCCCAGTCGTGGTACCACCGTCTGGCACAGTTAGTACGTAACTACTCGCCTCTGCTTTTCCCGTACGCCGTGGCAATAATTCTGCTGGCAGCCAGGGCCAACATACTGAGTCTCCAGAGCAGCGGGACATGCATATCGATCCACGGCGCGCTCATGAGCGAACAGGTCAAGCCGTACTACTCTCTCGTGTTCGCAAGATTCGCCTCCATGGTTGTCATGTGAGTATATAGTGCTACAAGGATAATGAAATACGTAAAATGTTTTTAAAAATAGTGTTAAATTTGCACGTGGCCGAAATCAGAGGGTCTAAAAAGCCCACATTAGCGTTTCATAATATGATTCATGTTCGAGTGCCACAAACTTATCTGGTGGCCAAAACTGGAACTAAGTGAAGCCATTTTGAATGGTCATGTTAATGTCAAACAGCGACGCTAACTTAATATGTGTCAAATTAATATGAATAACTATATGAAACGCTAATGTGGCCTTTTTAGACAGATAGCTCACCTCATCCAAGTGCCAAATGATTTTTGTAGACTGAGCCACGAGACTTTGCTGATAGGTGATGGCGCGCCTGTCGAGTTTTGTTTTTTAAGCATTGGTTTTATGGCTTAGATTCCGGGTTATTTTGAGCCTGTCATGTCAAAAAGCGTCCCTGTTATCCGGCAGAGTAGAATAGCACCAATCCCTTACACTCGTGGGTGTCGTACAAGGCGACTAATGTTTTCGAGGTAAAAGATCTAGAGTCTCCGTAGGCTGGAAAATGGGCAGCAGCGTTTTCCATTGTTATATTTACAACACTGCGTTCTACAACCCACCTGCCGAACATTGAATTATGGCAAAACCTCCTCTTTCGTGGGAGAGGCCCTAAGTCCTGCAGTGGATTGTTACGGGCTGTGATGATGATGATGTGCAATAGGTACACGCGTCGAAAAGTTCCAATAATTTCGTATTTGCTGTTGCTACAGGTTAGTGCCGCTACTCTCCGTGCTAGCTGCGAACGCGAGTGGCCACAACTCGGAAGTCCAGTACTTCACTCGCAGCCTGCTTGTGTTGCCAGCATATATGACAGCTTTGGGGATCGTCAACGTGGCTGCGGCGGCCATATTGGCCGTCATGGTGTTCTCGTCACAGCTCGCGCATCGGCTGCTGTTCAGGTTGGTGCACTCAATGGGCTATGGAATAAGGGCCAATTTGCTGTAACTAGGATTTGAGAGGTTTTGAATGTTGCTCAGGCGGCTAATTACGTAGGTCTGTTGCTAACAATTCTGATTTCAATGATTGAAATTGTTATTTTTGCGATTACGTATAATTGATTTCATGGGTTCAGTCGCTAACAAAGTTCTATTGCAATAAACTGTAACTATTAATTGATAATCGCAGAAGTAACATTTTCTATATTTGAATTCTAAGAGCTGTTAACAACAGAGTTACGTAAGTGGTGTACTCAATCGACCTTAAAATGAGGATTAATTTGCTTTAAATAGGATTTGGGGAATTTTGGAGAAGGCGGTAGTAGGTACCGTTCCTCTCCATGCTAGGTTACTTGGAGGTGCTATATTGCTCGTCGCGCCTAGAGAGATGTTCAGGTTGGTGCACTAACCAAGAATTGGGGGAAGGCATAAGTAGGTGCCGTTCCTCCTCATGGAAGGCCAGTTAGAAGTGTTGTGGTTCAGTTTGGTGTACTCAATGGACCTTGGAATAAGGGCTAATTGTTCTAACGAAGATTTTGGAGAAGGCAGTAATAGGTGTCGGTCCTCTCCATGCTAGGTAACTTGGAGTTGCAATATTACTGGTCAGGTTGGTGTGCTCAATCGTCATTGGAATAAGGGCCAATTTGCTCTAAGATTTGGTTAGACGAAGCTTGAAGAAGCCAGTTTTGATCTGTTCCTCTGCATACTAGATGTAAACGCGAGCGCGAAGAAAAACTATAATTTGACACGTGTCTCATTCGTCAATGTAGGTACTGTATGCTAAGGATGATAATAATATTTTTATTAGGTTAGAGTTTTCGCATAACAGATGGCGCTACTGAGACGTAAGGTCCTGTCATTGGTTAGAAAATATCCGTCATTTAACAGTAGCTGTTTCCGTCCAATAGCATATCAGTATTTTGACAACGGACCTAACGCCATCTGTTGGATTTTACCTAGCGTACTTAAACAAAAGCAAGCTATAAGTAGTTAAATATGTAATATTGAAGTTAATTTCACGACGTTTCATTTCCTCGACGCGGCAACAGAAATGACTCGCAGCTTACTTCCAGTAAAGTTGAGAAAGTTACGAAATTTTACCAAGAAAATATGAGTATAAATAGTGCACCCCTGTCCAACTTTTGTCATACTCGGCTACGCCTCGTACGATAAGCAGAATCTCATGTTATAATAAAATAAAACTATATAAGTAGTTTATCAGTTATCTAACCATAACACAAGCTTCGCTAACTTTGGGGCTACATGGCGCTGTGTGAATTTGTCCAAAAATATTCATTTCTTTTTTAATAAAATAATCATCTTGGCGTTAATGTCCCGGTTGTGCTCTCGCGCACGAGGGCTCGGGGTCCGTCTTGACCATGATCCAGGATTCGGCAGGTCATGCAATTATAGTGGAGCGACTGCCATCTGACCTCCATGACCCTGCTACCAGGGGAACCTGACCAGATTGGATCATGGTTACACACCCAGTCGCCTGAATGTGCAGGTTTCATCACGATGTTTTCCCTCACCGTAAGAGCATCGGTTAGTATTCAACTAATGTACATAACTCAGAAAACAGTCATTGGTACATGGCCAGAGCAAGATTCGAACCTGGGACCTCTGGCTTACGAGTCGCATACTCTAACCGCTCGGCCACCGACGATTCATTTCTTTTTTAATACCGCCTTTTATATGCGAGTTGCACAAACTACTATTGTCATCAGGATAATGTGGCGCGGCGGCAGCGGGCTAGCGGAGAAGGTGGCGTCCGGCCTGCAGAAGGTGCCGATGGTGGTTAGCGCGGGGCTCATGTGCGCCGCGCCGCTGTCCTGTGGAGCCGCTTCCTTGGCTGCTGGCGCGGCCTTCTACGCCTTTATGGTGAGGACTTCAGCTGACTGGGGGGGCGCTATGACATCTCAAATTGGACATTTTCCCTAGCCAAAGACTGTATTAAAACGTCACTCGACAGTATTCGACTGTCGAAGATAGCTGAGAAAATATGTTTTGGCTGCAATAGATATTTCAATGTAATTATTAATGGAGATATGTGGCTAGAAATAATTTCGAATTCGAGATGTTACAGCGCCAGAATTAGGCCGCTGCACAGGCCTACTCAGTGGGTTCTTGAGAGCTGTCACGCCAGGAAGTCAAATAGACTAGATAGCCTTTATCATCACAGCCCATAACAATCCACACATATCCACAATTTCCAGTCGGGTTAGAGATCGCAGTGTATAAATATAACAATGGATGTAGCGACAGCTATCGCTTCAACAGGGAAACTCAACAATACTCACTAGTACACGAACACATAGTTGGCAAGCATCCGCACACAGATGGCGCTAACCGTCCTACATCGCGCTAGCGAAATATGCCAACTTCCACCCTTGGTCCCCTGGTCACGACATCCGGCCAGGTGGGTAATTACCCTTTTCCACCTTCACCACCTTCGTTTGCCAACATTGGCGGCTACCTTATCCCTTCACCGCCAAAATGGAAAACGCTGCTGCCATCATCTATTCCAGTCTACGGAAACTTTAGATCTTTTGCCTCGAAAACATTAGTTGTCTTGTACGACACCCACGAGTGTAAAGGGTTGGTGCTATTCTACTCAGCCGGACACCACACGACCAATAGTCAGATAGGCTTACTGCAATTTTATTGGATAAAATTTGGTTACAATTCAATTTGGAAACGCGAGCGATGACTTTTGGGTTCGCGGAGAAGGTAGCCTCGTAATTAACTGACGGTGGTGACAATGTGGCACTGCGGGCTCAAACTAGGATATAGAACCTTTTCTTGTAGTGTATGTGCCTAGTCTTGAGCACATATGGCACTAGAGGGCGGGTCAGTCGACAGCGATGGTGATAATGGATATGTGGGCCGGTGTTGTGTGCTGATGAGCCACATTGTGAATACGATAAATCCGAGATCCTACCTAGCTATACTTAGTCAGATACTTAGTGACAGCTCCATGTATAGTTCTATATTCTACGATATGGGAGCTACCCTGGAAACTTGTTTATGTCTATTATTGACTAGCGACTCGCCCAGGCTTCGCACTGGTGGTAACGTTAACAAATTATACCTACACCAAAACCTTCCTCATGAACGACTCTGTTTATTGGTGAAAACCTTCTTCATGAATGACTCTGTTTATTGGTGAAAACCACATGAAAATCCGCTAAGTAGTTTTTGAGTTTACCGCGAACAGACAGATGCGGCGTGGGACTATAATAATTGATAAACTCGTATCCAGGTCCAATTTAGCAAATCTTCTGTTTCAGTTATCAAAAATGTATGAAGAGTACTTGGAAGATTACGTCTATAAATTTATGGCGAAAGTCGCTTCGTACTTGTGTCGTATGTTCTGGTCTAAAAGAAAAAATAAGAACCAAAGCAACACAGTTGAAACTATTGCCCTGAAACCAGACCTGGCAACAATAGACGGTGCAAATACTCCTGCTATAGAAGATAGTACTTTAGACGATAAACTAGAAAAAGATGTAGCAAAGGCCAATGAAAAAGAAATTGATACCAAAGAAAATAGCAGTAACGAAGATGTAGCCCAAGAAACTTCTGAGACTGCTTTAGTTGCTAAAATTGACGAGAAAGAATCTGAATCTAAGTGTGACAATAGCACGAAAAACAATACAAACAATAATATTGATAATGATTATAACAATTTAAATTTCCACATGATGATGTTCTTTTTGTGGTTATCTGTTACTCTAGTCAATATCCCAGCATTGCAGACATGGGCTAGGAACTTCAAGTAAGTCTTAATAAATATATACATGAAAATAAATTATAAACCTTGGTAAACAATATCATTCTATTTATTATTTTCAGATATAGTATGGTTCTACAACCAGATACATCATACCATACAGGCCTTGTAATGTCTGTATGTTCTGCCTGTGTATGGCAGATGAATGGTCCAAGGCGAAATTTGTAAGTTGTCACTGCATACACTGAATTTACATACCTTTCTTTCTACTATACAAATCTTTGTTAATTGTAGTTCACTCTTTTCAGGCGATACTATGATGCAGTCTCTACTTTGCTTTTTGCAATGGCTGTGTCTATTTTAGTATTGGGCCCTACATCTTTAATTTTTGTCAATTATGGAGTTACAATAGTGTTTGCTGCCATAACCCTCCAGCAACTATTTGATAAGGAAGTAAAATCAGATCTTACAGAAGAACAGTCCAGTGATGATGTGAATGATGAAAATGCAACCACGTCTTCTGGTAATATAAATTCTGAAAATGTGCCCAGTGGTAGCAGAACAGATGAACCAAAGGGTAGCAGTGAGAATATGTCACAAGAAACATCTGGGGATTCTAATAGTAATGCTCAGAAATCGGAGGACGGAAATAATCCTGACAACTGTGCATGCAACGAAAATAGAATTTATAATGTATTCAAAAACCTTAGAGATAAATTTAGTTATACAGAAGACCTGTAATGTTATAGGTACTTTTTAAACTCAATGAGATTAGCTTTATCTGCTATTTAATGTAATAGTAATAAGTTCCAGATTAATATTATTAATGTAATGTCGAGGGTTACTATGATGCCACATACAATTATTGTGCCCACCAACTAAAGACTTGTGTATGGCATTTTAATAAATAACTCTCATATTGCAGGAATTTAATTTACTAAATTAATAAAAGCACTGCACTTAAGGCCCACTTAGCTAATAATTAGCACCATGTTTGTATAGACTTTACTGGACTGAAATGTCTGGACAATTATTTTTATACTGATATAGACTATTAGGATGTTAGAAGTCAGGTCTAGAGATGAAACGGATATCCGGTTGCTATCCGGTATCCGGCCTTAATTTACTATCCGGCCGGATGCCGGATACCGGATAGTAAAAAATGTATGTAAAACCCATAAAATGATTTTACTCATCGGCTTCCTTCATTTCTCTGAGCAGTAGCCGCGTCAATGATATTATCCTTCAGGTCCTGTTGGAGCGCCGTCAGCCAGGTAGCGTGTGGGGTCTTCCGGGGCAGCGCGTCGTCGTCGACAAATTTAGGGCTACTTGCACCATAGTGGTCTTGGGGTGACAGAGTACACCCATACCATTGCATTTGGCGTTCTCTAATTTTCTCTGGGATATATGAGACTTTGTAACTGTGTGGACGAGTGTGGACATTAGATACGTACTTTTCCCAACAGGGTGACACCCACTGACCAGCGTAAAAAATACGCATTGCAGTCGTGTGTTGTTTTCATAAGTGTTGTTCAGTATAACATTTTAAGTCAATCAAGGTTTATACTGGAGAAAAGTACAAATTTCTCTATATTTAGAGGTAATATACGATGTCGTTTGTCCTCCGATATGCTGGAGGCATGTGTAAGCCCGTATTTCGAAACTCCGAATCCTTTCAAGGTCGAAAGAATTGTTCAGTTCAATGTTTAAATTATTCTCATGGACTTGAAATTACGTAAACACAAGTCGTTTAAAGTCCCACCCATTACAGCTTGCACAAACTTCTTCAGAGACTAAGTTCAGCCGAATATCCGGCCGGCCGCCGGATATCCGGTATTCGGCCAAGCCACTATCCATTTCATCTCTAGTCTGGTCTTTCTAATGAATAAATTAGTAAGCCTTGTTTTTCAAGAAGCAATATACCTAATAAAATGCTTTGTCGAATAATAATGAACCCTCAGTTATTTTTTGTTTATTAGTTTTTAGTTTCATCCATAATTTATTCTATTGGTATTATATTGACGAATGTTGATTTATTAATTGTAGAATTGTAAATAAAGATAAGCCGGCATAGTCTTCATCAATTTTAATTCATGTCAAATAATTTACTTCATATGTAAATAAATGTTATTTAGTTTTAGAATGTGTGTTATTATTGTTATATTAAGCTGTGTCATTCCGATCTTGATACAGTAGAGCACAGCTTTAGTTACTAAACTTACAAAATCATTTAAATTGAAAAAATTTCTAACAGTAATTTATGTACCTTATTTATCCATTCTTTCAAGGGTTTGATGTTTTTAATGAATGTTTGTGCAATGAGGAGTTTTCCAGTAGGTATTGATAGTTGGTTTCAAAAAGCACCAATAGATGGCGCTCCTACAATTTTGGTAATATTTTTATAATCTGTATGATGGTGGCAGTGATTTCATGTAGCCAACTCATACTTAACTTAAAAATAAAATGTTTAATAATATAAACATAACTGTTAAAGGTTGAACGAAGTGTAAAAATAAATATTTATAGAAGTTGGCACTATGTTCCATTATTATTACAACCTCTAAAATGGTTGAAAACTATTGACAAATACAATATTATCCAATACAACATACCCAGTGTTTATATCCTCTTTGCTAAGAACCTATTTCAAGCGATTATCAATTACCAAAATTGTCGGGGTGCCATCTAGTGAGTGTTTAGGAATGCTTTAGATACCTATTGGAAAACTGCTCATTGGCTATTAATAAATGTATCCAACTGAGCGTGAAATGGATTTCTACATGTCAATAATGATAAATCATTAAGCTATAGAAACCCATTTGGTGCAGCACTATATATAACCATAATTCAATTTCTAAACACTCAAAGGAAAGAATGGAAAAATAAATTTAGTACGGAAATCCAACCCCCTTAAACGTTGTTATGCACTGGTTACAACTTCTTTTAAAATAATGGCTCATCACTGGACGATGATTTTGCCAACATCTAGTTAGTGATATC
The DNA here is from genome assembly GCA_905147135.1 of Blastobasis lacticolella. Lineage (NCBI taxonomy): Eukaryota > Metazoa > Arthropoda > Insecta > Lepidoptera > Blastobasidae > Blastobasis > Blastobasis lacticolella. The sequence goes on from LR990048.1 coordinate 11,877,530, forward strand.
ACAATTGATAGGTAGAGCAAGATAGATGATACTTAGGTGCTGTCCTAATTGACAACAGTCGGGCGACGAGCGACGGTCCTATTGGTCGGGCGACGTCCGTCTTACGACCACGGTCGCTCGACCGTAGGACCGAAAGGTTGTTTGAATCTACTCAAGAAGATAAATAAAAATTGTTGTATACAACTATTTATTGAGATATAACATAATACTTAGCCTATTTCTTGCTCTTTTTGTTTGTCGATTTTTCTTCCGTAGTTTTTGGGTTCTGCCAATTCAGTGGGTTTCGGCGGTACATGGGCCACGGCGGGACAGTCAGGATAGCAGCTAACAGGAATCCGGCTCCAAGAATGTACACCGACTGGGAAAATTGCTGCACGATGTAACCCCATACAAATCCGACGATGCTGAATAGCGTAATTATGGCTCTGTACAATTTTTCTGCTTTTGCTTGACCAACATAATCGATATGCGTTGGGATAGAGCTGAAGAAGTCCATTATGTTAAAAATTATCAATTTCTAGTCAAAAATGCAATTTGAATCAAGATGAGAAACACGTCAAACTGTGAAACACGTCAACAAAACAGACAACATGACACGTCAGTCTTGTCGTGCGATCGATATATGGTTTGTTTGATTATCGGTCGAGGCCGCGTGACGAAAAGCTTCCTACTCACGACAGTATTTGTCAATCTATCAATCAACATTTCGGTAACAACATTGTTGGATGTATGGTGAAGTTTGATGATCTACCTACATGATTACATGAGATGCGTCAAAGTTGAAATAGGTAATATGGAAAATCGTTTGCATTATATCTATCCGTCCGATAGTTATTTTATACTATTGTGTTTGATTGATTAGTATTTTGCTCGTAGCCCGTAGTAGATGTAGAAATAGTGTCAACCGTGGAGTGTACAAGGTTCATAACAATACAGGTTTACTTTTGTCTCTGTCTTTGTGTCAGTCGATTGTCAACGTTCAGTGCGATCGGACTCATTAGGTTTAATTTTAGTTAAAAACAAAGATACTTATTAGTTTTATTTTACAAAAAGTACAATAAACAAATTACCAAACAGAATGACAACATTTAAGCAAGTTCCTCTTACATGTGGTGGTCATACTAGACCAGTCGTGCATTTGGATTTTAGTGACGTTACAAAAGAAGGATATTATTTGATTTCGGCTTGCAAAGGTAAGTTTTATTATTATTATCCGGGCAGGGTGGCCTTTAGCCTTGGCCTGAATGTGAAGGAGATCTTACAAGTGTGTTTCGATGTATTTGTTTTGATATTCAATAGCAGATGGTGGACAACCGATGTCGTTATGGGTTTAAGACCTTCACTTTTCTTGTTTGTGGGGTGTCATTCGCTATAGCCGGCATGCATTCTATGCATGCGACGACCTTCTCTTTCCGGACATGCAGGAAGCACCTTGAGTATCCGCTTATGTGTTTCCCGCGGTGGCTCGCCTTGACTTTGTTGTCGTGCTTTTATTCACGACCAAACCACATGATACAAGCTCCACTCCTTTGTGTGAATACGAAATTATCACAAACAAACTTCACTTTCCTGTTACATGATGACATTTCACTCAACTCTAGATTACCTTGTATCCGTTCAAGGTTTCAGTACAGTATTACTTGACATTATTATTAAGGTACACAAAGGGTTAAAAAACCAGTGCAACTTTCATTATTTGCCATTACAAGGAAAATATTTCAATGATATATGATGTAATGTTGGTATGTATCCATTGGCACATTTATCATATTGGCCATTTAAATTCTTTGATCGTAATCATAAATGGAATGGGTTGCTGCTATATTGTACTGCATATGGACCACATAGGTCAGGGCGGCCAAATGATAGGGGCCCCCCTGAATGGCAGGCCTGGAGAGTCCTCTCCTCTTGGTACACCCAAGATTTTAAATTGTAAGAGCTGAATTCCCAAAAAATTATTCAATACTATAACACAAAGTATTCATTGAGTTTAATATTTGTGTTTTACTTTTGCTTGCTAATTAATAGAGACTTTGTCACATACGTCACAGTCCAGAACAGTCCACTGCTGGACTTGAGCCTTCTCCACATTTGTGAAGAGTATTGCCGTAATATCCACAGTTGGCAGGTTGGTTGGAGATATCAGTGTTGGAAACACCCAACAGAAATACATTTTCTGGTAATTTTCTGTCCATATTCTGGCCTAAGGAGGACCTAGCTGGTCTACCTATGAGAGACATTAGGTCACCTGGTACCTATAATACTTGAATACAAGTCCAGCTTCAGTACCACACAGTTTACTGTACATTTTACTAGTATTCCTGTCCACTCTTGGCAAGTAGGAATTCTTCTTCTTCTTCTTCGTCGAGTCAATTTTTCGAAAACCCTAGATCTGGCATGCCCAGTAGTTGGCCACGGCAACGGCATTATCAGTCGCCAGGAACAGTTCCTCCCTAGTGCAGGTAGCAGGACAAAGAGGACAAGAAAGCAGATGCTCCATGGTTTGGGATGGAGCTCCACAGTCGCATCGCTGCTGTGTCTGGTCAATGAAGCCCCACTTAGCCAGAGAGTCTTTGCAGCGGCCAACCTGCGTCCGTAAACGGTTAAGTGACTTCCAAGTTGGCCACTGCAGCTCGTGTCCTGGTGGCAGGGATTCACTGGGTGCGATGGATCCAGAAGGCACTGGGTATTGAGCACGCCACAGCTGCTCCCTTGCCTCCCTAGAAGGTTCGTTAGCGGAGATGGTAGACCTCAGAAAACTGTTCCGGCTTTTGAGGCGTGCGGGGGGCATTATATGACCATTCAGTGGATGTCGTGCGTCTATTTCCTGCCTGAGTTTCTCCTCTGCACAGGCCACTTCGCGCCGTACACATGGTGGGGCAATACCTGCTAAAGGATATACCATTCCAAGCGGTGTAGGCTTGAGGCAGCCCGTTATGATACGGCATGTCTCATTTAAGGCCTTGTCGACTTCCTTCGCATGGGCGGATCGGTGCCACACTGGACACGCATATTCACCTGCCGAGTATGAAAGCGAGAGGCCCGTCGTCCGGAGAACATGCGGATCTGCTCCCCAGGTAGAGGATGTGAGACGCCGCAGCAGATTATTTCGTGCACTAACTTTTTGCCTTGCATTGCGACAGTGCACTTTGTAAGTCAGAGATCTGTCTAGCGTAACACCAAGGTAACGCGGGTGCGGGCAGTGCTCGATGTTGACGCCTCGCCACGATAGCTTGAGAGCTCGGTTCGCATCTCGGTTGCGCAGATGGAACGCACATGACTGAGTTTTAGACGGATTGGGTCTTAGGGCATTTGCATCGTAATATTCATCAAGTGCGTCCAGCGCCACCTTGAGCGATATTTCGGCTTCTTCGAAGCTAGACGCCTGAGCAGCCAATGCAAGGTCATCGGCGTAGAGGAAGTGCTGAGTATTTGGTGTTTTTGGCTGGTCATTCGTATAAATGTTGAAGAGAGCAGGAGCGAGAACACTTCCCTGTGGCAAGCCGTTCTTTTGAGACCGCCATCTGCTTTTATCGCCATTGAGATGCACCTGAAACCGCCTGTTGTGTAGTAGCTCCTTCAGGATTAGGACGAAACCCGCGTCGTTTGTAATATTATGGACTTTTGACAGTAAACGTCTAATATTTATAGTGTCGTACGCAGCTGATAAGTCGACAAATACGACGCCAGTGATTTTGTGGGTCTCAAATCCGTCTTCAATATGCTGAACGAGCTTTAGTGTTTGGCTGGTGCAGGATTTACCTGGGCGAAAACCGGCTTGTTCTGGAATGAGAGATGGATCTATGCAAGGTGTAAGGCGATTCAAAAGAATTCTTTCAAACAATTTAAACGTATGGCACAGCAAGGATATAGGGCGATAGCTCCTCGGATCTTTTGGGCATTTTCCTGGCTTGAGCAGTGCTATGACTTTGGCTTGCCTCCATAGCCTTGGAATTTGAAGTTCTGTAAGGCAAGCGTTAAACATAGCCAGGAGCCAGGACACCGCTACAGGGCCTAGGTGTTTTATTTGTTCGGAGGTTATATCGTCGATACCAGCCGCTTTGCCATTTTGTAGGGACTTGATGCAGGTGATTATTTCAGGCAGTGTAAAGGGCTTACTAACTGGGTTGGAATCAGCTGTGGTAGCCTTGAGATTTAATTTAGTTGTTCTAGGCAGGCGGTTTTGGGGTTTTCCGTTGAGCAGAAGCTGGTGGGCTACCCGATTTGCTGAAAGTTGGCCGGGGTTTATAGCATTCGGTGAGTCACTTGTTAGTTTTTTTACAGTGGACCAAGCTTTTTTACTATTATGTGTCATGTCGACACTAGATACAAGCTTCATCCAGCTTTCCCTGCGACTCTCGCCGACCAGACGCATCAATTCCTCACCAGTTTCGAGAGTGTCTTCGGAGAATGGATCTTTTTCGTACTGCGACTGATATTGTGTGAGCAACTTTGCAGTATCTTTATTTAGACCAGGTACATATACCTCTCGACAGCCACGAGGTATGCACTTGCGGGAAGCATTCGAGACGATATTAACAAATTGGTCGTAATTATTTGGAGTTGGGTTTAATTCTGTCAGCCCCGAGTCTATAGCATCTGAGTAGGGCTGCCAGTCCGCCTTAGAGAAGTTGAACCGGCGACGGAAGGGAACAATGGCGGGTCTTATGGCTGCACGGATTTGGCATGCGATCGGTCTATGCTGTGTATTTGGGATCGGTGGGCCAATACTTTTGCCGCAGAGAGAACTAATGTTAAGGCTGGCAAATATTAGGTCCGGATTGTAACCTCGTAGCCACCTCCTGCTGTTAAAAGACGCTGGGAGCTTAGGATCATGTATAAGAGCCAAGTTTTCAGCTTCTGCCCATGTTTCCACAGAGTCTCCGTCAGGGTTTGAATTTGCATAGCCCCATGCCGAGCTATGACTGTTGAAGTCACCAACTATAATTTTTGTGCGGTGGTTGTTGAAGTTAGATGTACCGACAAATTTGAAAGGAGTATTTGGGGGTTTATAAAGAGATGTTATAGTACAATTACCGGTGTGTATTGTAATTATTTCAATTTCATTTTCAGAGTTGCAAGATGCTGAAAGTATTGCTAAATTTGGGTTTGCAAAAACTGCACTTCCGTATTTTGCATGAGGAATTTCCGCTATCAGCGCCATTCCTGGGATTTGAGGTCTTATTTGGTTAGAATCTCTATGGGTCTCTTGGACGCAGAGGACATCGCACTTCATTTCTTTACATAGGGTTGCTAAGATGTTTGATTTATCGCTAGAGAAGCCTTCGATGTTTATGGAAACTACAACCAGCGCAGGTCGAAGTGGCCGCCGATAAGACTGGCTTTTAGTGTGGCCGTTTAGAATCTGTGATTTATTTTGGCCCTGACAAGGACCTTTTGGAGCGTATGATCTTGGGGGTTGATGGTGTTGCCCGATTTGGGGTGGTTTTCGAATCATTGTGGTGAGAGGATTTGTCAGCCTGGACTCTGCGTTACCGAGTCCAGCTGCTTCCAGGGTGCGCCGCGGGGAGGCTCCTTTCATGCACCCCAAGTAGGAATTAATGTAGTAATACTAGACCAATTTTGTTTATCGTAATTAGGTGTATGAGCTACATTAAGTCCTAAATTATAAATTGCCGTTTTGTTATTGGCACTACATTTTGATAATATATCTATTTTATATTGATTGTGATTGCTGTTAAATGGTGAAATAAATTAAATAAATACTTGTTCTAGATGGAAAACCCATGTTGCGACAAGGAGAAACGGGAGATTGGATTGGTACCTTTGAGGGCCATAAAGGGGCTGTCTGGGGGGTGGCTCTTTCACAAAATGCAAATTTGGCTGCTAGTGGAGCAGCTGACTTTTCAGGTAATCACTTGGACTAATGTCAGAGTCACTAGTTAGGCATTGCCACATTTAGTTTCACCGTAGGACCACTGACTAGAAAATATGTCTTAATATTCATAATACAAATGAAAATATCTAAGCCATAGTTTTAGTACCAATTTTATTAATAAATAATAATCATCACCTTGGCGTTAATGTCCTGGTTGTGCTTTCGCATATGAGGGCTCCGGGTCCACCTTGACCATAATCCAGGTTTTGGTCAGGTGGATTGATCAGGTAAATACAGTGGAGCGACTGCCATCTGACCTCCATGTCCCTGCTACCAGGGGAACCTGACAAGATTGGATTATGATTACACACTCAGTCACCTGAATGCAGGTTTTATCATGATGTTTTCCCTCACTATAAAAGCATAAGTTTGTGTTCAACTAATGATGTACATAACTCAAAAAAGAGTCATTGGTACGTGGCCGCAGCGGAATTCCAATCCGGTATTGTTGCCTTATGAGTGGGATACCCCAACCGCTTGACCTCTGATGCTTCTTTATTATCAATTTTATTATCTGGTACTATTTTTCTATTTGTTTTTATTTTCCTTGTTTTTCTTACTCACAATGGCAATGCATCCTATGATTCTGTGTTATTTTTATGTTTTTCCTATTGGTTTGTGTCAACTCTATTCTTTATATTTATGCAACAAACATCACATAAATTTAATGACTGATAATCTCTCATGAATACTCAACAGGTGAGTCACAAATATTGTGTTGTGATACCTGTAATGACATTTTGAATATTAAAACTTCTATTAAAGTTCTTTGTATTTATTTAATATGCCAAAAAAAAAAACAATGTAATTGAAATACACTTTATTTTTTTAAACGCTAATTTCATAGGTCCTCTGAAATTAGCGTTTTGTATGGCGAAAATGTTGGAAACTAGAATTTTCAAACAAGCTAATTCTATGAAACTTTGTAGGTATAATCAGACCACATTAAGCTAACTGGTCATACCATTATATTTTGATAACCACCATTTTCATAAAATTAATCTGGTTAAAGAGGCAAAACTGATGACAATTTAAAAGGAGTAACTTAAAACCCTTATAAAATATTCAGAAAATATTTTTCATTTAATTTTATGGGCTTACGAGCATCTAAACATCTATTTCCGAAATCAAGTTTTAATTATGATATGTTGCGTTCAGTTAAAAATATATGAGCTATATGTTGTGTACCATTAAACATATTTGAGCAATTGTGTAAACACGAAAAAGACGCCAACTTCATAGGTGATGATTTCATTCAACTCAATTCTGTTTTATTAAAACATTAAAGCCATAATTTTTAAGAAAATGTCAGAAATTGTAATGGGTCTCGCTCTTTTTTATACCACTCACTTCTTATCTCTAATAGTTTGTCTTTGTTCTATTTCCAGCAAAAATATGGGATGCGCGATATGGTGACATTGCACATACCTTTGACCATGAGCACATAGTGAAGAGTGTCAATTTCAATTCGGACGACACATTATTGCTCACGGCCAGCAACGAGAAACTAATTAGGGTGTTTGATCTCAACAAGCCAGATGCGGGAGGTGAGTTGTTTGTATATAATTAAAATAATTCAATTTTATATTTTCCCCTGAGTTTCCATGCAACTGTAGAGAAAGTGAGTGATTATGATTGTATAATCATCATCATCATCACAGCCCGTAAGAGCCCGTAGCAGGACTTAGGGCCTCTCCCGCGAAAGGTAGAGGATATTGCAGTAATCTCCACATTTGGCAGACGAGTTGGAAATCGCAGTGTTATAAATATAACAATGTAATTGCTGCGCATTTTTCAGCCTACGGAGACTCATGATCTTTTATCTCGAAAACAATAATCGCCTTGTACAACACACACGAGTGTAAGGGGTTGGTGCTATTCTACTCTGCCGGACACCACACGGCCACGAGATTGTATGGTTACCCAATTATTATAGCAAGCCTTGGGGTCTACGCTAAGCCTGAGATTTGTGTTACTACTTTTGACCTTTTAAAAGCTGGGGCGATATTTGCTTATTTGTCACCTCTTTAATGTAAATTGCATGGAACCCACGGACCCATGTTGCACGGACAGTAATTTACGTTAATAGTAAGAATTATTATTAACGTAGAGTCTTCTTCCTTGTAGCTATTGAGAAAATCAGCGCGCACACAAGCAGTATTAGGCACGCGGTGTTTCTGCACAACTCGCGGATCGTCAGCGTCAGCGATGACCTTACGATGCGCGTGTGGGATCGCAACAGTGGTCAGGTAAGGTCCTTAGCAACTCGGTAACACCGGTGATGACGTTTTTTAGATAAAACTGGTTCTTTCGACCAGTAGTGCAACCAATTAACCATGTCGGTCGGAATCAGGTCGGTAATTTCAAAAGTAACGCCGCCGCCTACGGACCGACTGAGACTACATTCTTTTGGTCTGAAAAAAAAGAAGAGAAGAAGATCTCGGAAGAGATCGAGAGAGATGAATGGAAATATTCTCTTAAGTAGGAAAAATATTGAAATCTTAATATACACTCACACAAGCAGGTCACTTGATGGAAAGTGATCACTGCCGCCCATGGACGCCCGCAATACCTGAGAGGTCCCGAATGCATAGCCGTGTACGAACGGAACGTAAGTTCGTGGAATTGTAGATGGCAGCTATAGACAGAGGGAGGCGGAAGAGTAACGAAACGACATAAACGCACCTATACGGAAGACAATTTACTTTATTGTAATTATTTATTAATATAATTATATACTAGCAGTTGTAAGCTTATGTGTATATCACAATATTTAGTTCTAGTAATGTCTATCCAGTCTATTTTTAAAAACAGTTCACTGGAACTCTGATCTCTGACTGCGGCAGTTCATTCCATGCACCGACAATCCTATAATACTTTTGATTACATTATTCCTTGTGTACATCTCATTGTTGTATTACAACTCAAATGTACTTTTCACGTTCCAGGAAGTGAACAAAATAGAATTCCCGACAATACCAAACAGTCTAGAATTATCTAGAGACGGAGCCGTGTTGACTGTAGCACATGGTAAGATATACAAATATTTCCCACACAAATATTTCCCTACTATATACCTACAAGATAGAGAAAGCTATTGTTGAAGTTATATTTCATTTCGCAATCAAATGATTACCGTGCAATTAATCAGTGGTGATAATTGCTATATTCTCTAGGCGGCTGCACGCAACGTCTTTGTTTGCTGTGATAACGTGGTATTGTGTTCAGCAACAGCCCTATTAGGTGTTACAAAAGAAATCATTTTAAAACATTATGTTGTGTCTACTATAGAAGCGATGAACCGACACGCGGACTTCGTGGGACGAGTGGGGTGATTCTATAAGTATTCCGTTTTTTCGGCTGATGTACGGGACCGCGCTATACTTATAGTCAATTAATTATGATCCTTACCGCTTCGTCTTAAAGTTGCAAACCGTCTGATCCACAATTAGCGAATAGTAGCGGGGAAATTTACACAAATTCTCTTCCAATTAATTTTAAACATTACCGCCTCCATATTAAAGTCGCAAAGTTCACAAGATCGAACTCCCAGTACCCACCAAGTGTAACACAACTCGGCATTACACAAATTCACATTCAATTAATTTTGAACCTTACCGCTCCGTCATAAAGTCCCAAACCGCCCGCAGGCACGAACGTGTCGTTCTACTCGTCGGACACTATACGCAAGATGCGCGAGTTTCCGGTACCCACGAAGTGCTACTCGGCATTACACAAATTCACTTTTAATTTTGAACCTTACCGCCCCGTCATAAAGGCCCAAACCGCCCGCAAGCACGAACGTGTCGTTCTGCTAGTCGGACACTATACGCAAGATGCGCGAGTTCCCGGTACCCACGAAGTGTTACTCGGCATTACACAAATTCACACTTAAAGAACTCCAGATTTGACTCTCCAATTCCAACAAATTTTGAACCTTACCGCCCCGTCATAAACTCTCAAATCGCCTGCAGGCACGAACGTGTCGTTCTACTCGTCGGACACCATACGCAAGATGCGCGAGTTCCCGGTACCCACGACGTGCTACTCGGCGTCGCTGGCTCCGAGTCGCGCGAGCTTCGTATGTGGCGGCGAAGACCTGAAGGTGTACAAGTTTGACTACAACACCGGCACCGAGCTCGGTGAGTTGCGACTGGTTACTACTTTTTTCTAAGTAAAATTGTCTAGTCTAGAGTCGGTCAATCAAAAGATGTAACACTTGTAGATGACTTCTAGACAAAACTACCGTAGGAAACTGCAAAGTATAAACGATACTCAGCATCCTGGCAAAAGACAGATTGGTGGCTACATATGAAGCGATGGCGGACATTGCAGTTTGAATTGTAAATTGCGGAGTATCGTGTAGTTCGTTCATCTGCTGTTGCTGTCGGCCGACTGCCGCAAGGCTCGCACTTTGTAGGCTAGAGCATAGTTTGTCGAAACCAAAGCCTCAACTAATTTCGAAGGATGCTCAAGTCGAACAGCGGATTTTAGAGGCTGTTGATTATAAACAAGTTTATCTATCAATGAGAATCGAACAAGGGCCACTTTGGTCCGGTGCAACGAATCTTTTTTCTGTTAATTTTCTCAAAATCCAACAGATTGCGTTAGTGAGAAGTATATATAGTATGTGTAGTAAGGTCCGTTGTAAAAATACTGTTGTGCTATTGGACAGAAACAAATGCTGTATAATGACGGATCTATTCTAACCAATGACAGGACTTTATTTTGAGTTTTTGACATCACACCGCCCGTCTTAGTAGTGCAGTGGCGTTACTGTCATACAAGCCCAAAAGCCGGGCTTGCCTTATAAAAATAATTATCGATAAAAAATCAAAGATAATGCGAGCGCGAACTATTTAAAGTTCGCGCTCCTAATGCTTTTCAAACTGCCGCGCCGCAAAGCAGCGCCATCGTGCGCCTAGGTTACGAAACACGATCCAAACGCACACGCAAGTTGAGGAAATTGAGACTCGCTCGCACGCGCTGGCTTGTAAGCGGGCTTTGATTCCGGCCGGTATGTCTCTTTCTTACATATGAAAACTGTCCTATAATGAGATATAACTATACGTTTGTTTATATAGTAAATTGTACGAGACTTTAAGCCCTGCATGCGTATGAAGTTGTACACGAATCTTTGAAAATGGCAACTTCGCGCATGCGCAGTAGGTACGTTTGTTGAAAGCTGTAATACGTACCAACTTTTCTATTGTTTTGTTGAGCCGTTTGGGCGGATAAGTAATTAGTTTTTTGTTGTGTTTGTGTTGTGTTTTGTAGTAAAAGTGATTTAATTAGATTGATCAACAATAGACGAAGTAAAGTCCCTTGTGATGGTTTAAAATGTGCACAAATTTTGATTTGCATGGAAAAGGTAAAGTTTTTAATCATTTCTCCGAAAATAACAAATTATTTCCTTATATGTATTCCTATTATACCTATTTCTCAGATTAGTAAATCGCTTATAAGACAATTTCATAGATCGGTGTACCAAACTCATTGAATTGTTGGTTGTCTCTCTTACAAGTTATATTGCTGGTATAAAACTGAAGAGTGATAAGTGAGGATTGATCAGTAATGTGGCAAGGGGATGGATTTATTTTTAATAACCATAAAAACTACACAAACTTCATCTCTCGGCTTGCCTTACTCTGAACCCCTAGGCACGCCACTGTAGTAGTGCTATCTGTAATCGTGAAAACCCTCATAACAGTTCACTCGCGATAAGAAAATAGTGAGTCATCATTGTCCGCCGGCCTAAGCCCGCCCCTCGAGCATTCGGGTTGCAACAAATTAGAAAGTTAAGTTCACAGTGACCAGCTGACGACAGAAAATAATAAAAATGAACACCTCGCCCATTGTAACACAGCAATCACTAGACTCCCTGCTAAGCAAAGGGATATTCTTGAATTTATTTTTACTTTGAGACAATTAAGTTTATTTTTATCCATTAATTTATTAATATACAAAAATAAGTTAAGTTTACTTAATCTTTTTTTAAATGTATTTTGTTTGTTGCGGACCTTCGAAAGTGACTGGCAGACATTGGCACTTGATCGCGAAGAGTCGAAGAATCGGGGGATACCTTTGCCCAGCAGTGGGATAATTCTGGCTAATAAAATAAAGAAAATTGTTTGAACTTTCACTCCATTGTGAAAACATCTTTCGTCACTAATGTCCTAACACGAATGGGTTTCACAAAATAAACGTGCCACCTGCCTCTCCCTCAGAATCGAACAAGGGCCACTTCGGTCCCGTGCACTGCGTGCGGTGGTCGCCCGACGGGGAGTTGTACGCGACGGGTTCCGAAGACGGCACCGTACGGCTCTGGCAGGCGGTTCCCGGGAGAGTGTACGGGCTCTGGCGGCGCTCCGCCGGGGACCACGTGCTCGCCAACGGGTTCAAGGAGGTCGCCGCCAACTGACCGCCGGCTGGCACGTACGGTGGGTGTCTCTCGATGCGTGTATAGCTGTATTGGTACAGGGAAGGTACGGGCTCTGGCGGCGCTCCGCCGGGGACCACGCGCTCGCCAACGGGTTCAAGGAGGTCGCCGCCAACGGACCGCCGGCTGGCACGTACGGTGGGTGTCACTCGATGCGTGTATGTAGCCGTGTTAGTACAGGATACGGCCGCGCATAGGGGCTCTGCAGTGGTACCGCCTATCTCGGATTGTTCGTCGCCATTTTGATACAATTGGGTTTAAACCAATCGCAGCAAGGCAGCTCTGGCTCTGGTTTGCTGCGAATGGTCAATACTCTATTGCATCAAATTGGCGGCGCCGGCGTACTATCGGAGATCGGCGGTACGGCAGCTGGCGGCGCGCCATGGGTTCAACGAGGTCGCCGCCAGCTGAACGCCTGCTGGCACGTACTGTGGGTGTCACTCGATACGTGTATGTAGCTGTATTAGTACGGATACGTTTTACCCGGAAATTTATAATTACTAAACGATTTCTGTGCCAATGTGTTCAGACAACCCTAGAGATGATAAAAAAAAGTCCCACTGGATCCCAGGTGGGACCGAAATATCCTGGAAGTACTTGGATATCCCTTTAATGTAGGTTGTATGGTTACGAGATCATTTTGGCCACTGCAGTGCTGCCGCCGCTTGACCGAAATATTAACTTTACTTAGATTTAAAGTAAAACTTAAATATTAAGCTTAATATTACTTATTTGATGCGAAATTTCATGCTATTTAAATTGTTATCTGCCGTGGCACATCGCGTCGATATAAGTATCAATTCGGTTTAATTAGGTACTTAAGGTTAGTGTTGTGCCAAGATCCTTTTTGGGTCGCTAAGTCAGCGCAGTAAGTGTTGTATCAAAGCGCAAAACCTCTACGGGCAAAAACATGCGTTGTATAGCCTCCAGGTATCGGAACTTCCGCATTGTGCGGCTCTCATTCAGTTTAAGCCTTACCAGTTTGACATAGGGTTGAGTTTGAAATGCACCTACAGTGAGGTTTGCCCACAGGATTCGGAGGAGCAGTGAGTGCAATCAAAATTGGCCGGGCGCCGCCCGCCGCGTGACCGGACTCGGGGATAAATCAAGACTAAACAAAATGTCAAACTTATTATATTTTGTGTTGTTTGTTTTTCGCAACACCTGTTTTTTATACTCAAACACAATGTATTTATTGTAAAAAAAAGGAACTAAACAGACTTGATACTGCAACAAAATAAAAGGATTTGTAAATAGAGTTAATCTTTCTTTTCTTTTTTGTGGGTTTTCCAAATGAAACAACGATTTAACGGATTCGTGATGTATTTTACGTATATTGTATCTTTTTCACTAGGTGAAATGTTTTCTTTTTATAAAACTAGAAAAATACGATCTATTATAATTAAAATTATGCCGATTTATTTATTTACAATTATAATAATTTACACACACTAAATTCCTAGCACAACTAGGCAGTGAAAAATAGGCGCAGACGCCTGCAAGTGTTTTGTCTTGAATTTCGTTGTACTATGACGGTAACATTGAGTACGAAAGTAACACAGTATAAAATAGTATAAACATAGCACAACTTATGTTAATCTTATAGTATTTTGTCTCCACTTCGATCGATTAAAGCTAAAGATGGCCGTAAATGCTTATCAATTAATTAAATCAAAAAGAGTAACATTGGTAACGAACGATTGAGTTCCAGCGAACTGACGGCTACAGGTCAGATAAAGTTCAGTATTAAAATTAGGTTCGAAGCACCACAAATTTAATAAATTATCTTTACACTTAAATCAACTCGGCTTTAATTGAAACTAATCTGCTATCGAACTTTATTCACGTCCCTAGTAATCGATATGATTAAGTTTTTGGTCATTTATTATTATTGTTCTTCCCAGAGTATCATTTGCTATACAAATCTTAGGAGTATATTTTTATATTAATTTTACAAGTAATACACACTCAAACATAATATTCTGTCACATCGCATAATTTACCATACTTACCTACCTTAGATATTATTGCATTAAGTATTATTTTCTTAATAACAAACGGTCACAATTATTATTGTGCAATACAGTAGAAGTCAGTAGAGTTGCCGAATAAAAAATCATTAAATTTGAATGAAGTGTAAAATTATGTAAAAAAATATCTAGTCTGTTTGACTCCACAATCTCATTGTAAAAAATATACTACGTATACTACAATGATCTTTTAATCGGTGACTCAGTACCTACTGCGTTTACAAAAACATCGATCTATTGAGTAACTTATACCTAAATTCGCAATGCGAAGGACGACAAAATATGGTTACAACAGTAAATTCAGATATTGTCGTTTACACGATGAAGGTCTCAGCTGTATGTGATAGCTGTGCGTAACACTGTGTAGGCTCTTGTGGTAGTATGCCGGTGTGGGAGACATTCAATATCTACCGCGAGAACCTAAGTTGAGCGCTTCATCTAGTATAGATGAAGTCTACCTAACCCTAGCGCAAACTATCGTCGACACTATAGTATGAGATTAAATAAGATATCCATTGCGATATCTTGGAATACACGGTGGAGTCCACCATATCTGAATATAAGTTCGCGCTCGGGTAGACCACTGGATCGTCTAACACCTAAAGAATTCGCCCGGAGTCACATCAGTGATTATGCCAGTAGGCCTACCATGAGTATACATGCTGATTTAGGACGTCACCACACTTGCTATCTGAAAAGTTATGTCTGGAGTTCCACGATGGACTATTTCTCAAAATTAAGGCTACCGCCGCATTGAGAGGTGGCTTGCTTGGCCTATCTAATCGCCTATCGCCTGGCGGGTAGCGAAGGCGCTATTACGAATGTTCTGGAACGTTCGTTTTACTTTACTACCATCTAGGCGACTAGCAAGGCTCTAGGCGTTAAGTGAGCCACATGTTAATGCGGTCGTGGCCTCAGAGTATACGAATGTGTTTATCGATTCTATCTATCTCATCTTACTAATGACAGGTTAGATGGTACCCTGCAACATATGCCCTATATGATACAACTATAATACCGATTATAGTATTGTTGACGACCTGAGTGGTTTAATTGGTTAACTAGTCTGCCACGCAGAGGTCCCGGGTTCGATTCCGGGTCAAGCAGAAATTGAAAAATGTAAATTTTAACTTCTGTTACGGGTCTGAACGTTTAAAGTATAAAAAGTATGTATTTATAAAAATGAAAGTACAAATGTAATTTATCAGTTATCTAGCACCCATAACACAAGCTTTGCTTTGGGGCTAGATGGGGTTGTGTGAATTTTCCAAGCACATTTATTTATTATGCCATGAGGAAGTGGAAAATCCTTCGCACCCAAGCATGTAGACTCACAACTCAACCTAGGGCACTCACTTCACTCCGTCCATCCCGGACTCACTTAGCAATAAACGGCGACAGGTCCGGGAATTTGAAGTTGAGTGGGGGCCGTCTGGGGGCGCGCGCGTGTGTAGGCGGCGCGGCGGCTCCGCACTGCGCGGTGCAGACATCGTCTCGGGCCACCGCGTCGCGGGGCCATTCGCGGAGAAGTTGCGCGCAGTCTGTTATGCGGAGGGATGCGCATTGGGCCTGGGGGGTAAAAACTCTTTATTGCACACATATTGTAAGACAAAATACAAGAATCAGCCTAATATTCCTGTTAATCGTGCACTCTTGACAGTGGTCGTCGTCATGTGTCGGTCGAGTCCTGCCGCCGCCGACACGGCCTTATCGTTTTAAGCGGTCTCTTCCAGACAACCTTTGAGTTTATAAATATTTTGAATTTATGTAAAGTATTCAAGAAGTTTGAATTTGTGTTAATAGAAAAACTATAACATAGAGTTCAATTTGATGAACAGAAACGAAACCTACGTTTGAATCCGAGAGACTCGGATCTTTTCGAATCCGTGATCGTATTTCAATCGTAGTCCTGAAACCAGTCCCTGATGACTACCACTACTCATCACACTATCGAAATAGACTCGAAAGCCAACTTACCCCTTCAACGGAGCATATGCAGGAGGTACAGGGCGAGGGGAAGGCGGACTCTCCCACCGCGACGGAGCGGCCCGCGATGAGGCAGCCCTGCGCCGAGCTCTCGCGCCACGCGGACAGGTCCACTTGAGGTAGCGACGCGCATGGCACGCGGGGGTTGCTGGGGGGTTAAATAAAAAAAAAATGTAATGTGTTTTCCATCTCACTGAATCCCTGGACGAATACGTTACGTGTTTTATTAAGTTAGCCGCTACATGAAAATGTGAATAACTGAAAGAATCCCTGGCAAAGGACATGTTTATCATCTGTCTAAAAAGTTATAAAAGAAAAACTCTATTAAAATGTGATAAAATTTAATACATTATATGATCCATTGCTTCCATCTCCTCACAACAACACACTCACGTTCTAGGGAGTGTTGGTGGCTTAATGGTTAAAAATACCAACTTGTACCCCGAGGTCGCCGGAGGCCGGGCTCGAAACCCAGCGTCGCGATGTACTAATGACTTTTCTGAGTTATGTATATAAGTTGGACATTAACCGATGCTCTTACAGCGAGAAAAAGCATCGTTGTGAAACCTGTACATTCAGGCGTCTGAATGTGTAATCATGATCCTTTATGTTCAGGTTCCCCTGTTAACAGGGTCACGGAGATTTGATGGCAATAGCTCCACTGCAATTACCTGATTAGCCAGTCTCCGGTTTTACGCGCATCCATAGTGAAGCTAGCTCAGTTTATACTGGTGGTAGGCAGGTTGCTGCGCTACCTTCTGTACCCAGACCCTTAGATACTCACAGGAAATTGCTGGGCAGGTCAAACGACGCGCGCTGGATATCGCTCGGCACGTCGAAGTTGTCGCAAAGCAGCTTGGACAGTGTCACCTTCCGGATCTCCGCTAGTTGCTGCTCGGTGAACCGCGCGGCCGTGTTGTCGTTCTCGTACCTGGATTTTAACAGGCATTTATATAAGTTATACTATACTATACTATAATTGGCTGCAGGTAGCCGCAAACAGAGAAGCGTAGAAGCTTAGAAAGGCCTACGTTCGAAGGGCTGATATGATGAGGATGATGACACTATACTTACTATGAGCACTCGCGTGGATACGAGCTGTTCAAAAATCGGCCCGCATAAGTTATGCTACTTCATCGTTCAGACGGAGACGGAGAAAACTGTATCCATACGTATTGAATATATCGTAATGGACTTTACGTTGTGGTAATAAGGTTTAAATTGCCTTGCTACTAAACACGAGAGAAGTTTAGTACTTAACATGAACTTACCAGAACCGATCGCACTTCCTCAGCTGACGGAACTGTATGGCGATGATGCAGGCGAAGGTGGGGCCCACGAGACCGCCCTGTAGAGGCCGCTCGCTCATACCGCCCGGGAACAGGTCAATATCGTCCACGGTTGGGTAAATGCGCTTTAGTCTGTGGAGTTGAAAAGTTGTTGAAGATTATTCATATCGTGAGGAAACGCAAAACGTAAAAGGGTGTGTGTGTTGTGGCCAGCTGTTCGCTTAGACCTTGTTCAGACGGCGAGTTTTGTGCGTGTGTTTTTATTCGGCCACAAAAATTTTGTTTTATTGACCCAAACTTTGACTTTTCGAAGCGATAGTACTTACATATGCTCGTGTGTAAGTTATATGACTAAAAAAACCGGTCTGCCTCACTTTTTCTTTTGTGATTACTTTAATACTGTAATATGGTTATTATAAATACATTTTGGCATATAGTATGCAACCGGACAGCAGGTATGAACAATAAGAATACAAAGACAGTTCAAACCTCACCTGGCAATAACTTCATCCGGTATCTCTCGAGCCAAATCGTCAAACGTGGTAGCCCTCTTGAGGTTGCACAGCGCCCTGTAGTTGTTATAGCTGGGAATGCCGTGGTCTCTCGCCCGCTGTATGTTCAATGCGATCAGGTCGACTCCGGAGAAGGGTATCTTGCGGTCTTCGAACAGGTGGTTGGTGACTTCTCCAGTGATGAACTGGTCCAAGGTCTCCATGGGCGTGGATGAGACGCCGCGGATCAGCTCGTCGGCTAGTGCTGGGTGCTGCAAATGATTTTCGATCAGTTGTCTTACAGGAGCTCTCGCTTCAGCGATATACCTAAAGCTCCTTTTTCTCAAAACGGGATTAAGAAGTTACCACAGTAGATAATTAAAAACTTTAGTAAAGCAGTAAAGAAGCGGCAGCTTTTTATGCAAAGGTATTTTGAACACTGCGATCTCGAACCCGGCAGCCTCCCTGTAATCTCCAGATTACGGGCAAATCCCTCCACTGATATTGAGGGGACTCAGGCGCTGTCCTAATTGGCAACGGTCGTGCGACGAGCGGAGGTCTCCTATTGGTCGGGCGACGTCCATCTTCCAAAACTCATATTCATAGGCAGAACATGATCAGAATCATTAGATCAGTATTGCTAAGTATGATTTGTATCAAACCAAGTGTCCATCGATTCTATCTAACCAAAAATAAAAATAATAATTATTGGCGATTTGTAGATTGTTTTGAGTATTCGGTCAGATGGCAGTCGCTCCACTGTAATTATCTGATCTGCCAAATCCTGGATCATGGTCAAGGCGGACCCCGGGCCTTCGTGTGCGAGACCACAATAGGGAAATTAACGCCAAGATGATTATTTTTTATTTTGTGATCAAAATTTGTGACCAATGGTTTGAATTCATATCTGTTCTTTTGTATTGACGGATTGACGAGTACATTTTTCTGCGCGATTAGTGGTTTGTTTACATCGATGGTTTTTTATGCTACTCAGTGACAAACGAGCAGACAGCCCACCTGATGGTAAGTGGTATGTGTCGCCCATAACATCTACAAGTCATACATTTAGGTTGTATTGGCTTGAAACAAAATTCAGGTAATAGGCAACTATTCACTCACGCTCATAAACATATCAGGCTTGAAGAAGCCGTCCCTCAGCAGGATGGGGGGCTCCACCGGCTGGTAGCTCGGCGAGAGCCTCGGGAGGTGCGGCCGCAGCAGCGAGTGGCCGAAGCGGAAGGCCGCGGCCGCGAACTCGGTCACGATCGCCGGATTGCAGGTGGGGGAGTACTCCTTGTAGTAGCCTGGGGGAGGTTCGTGTGTTAGGTTTTCCTAGTATTTAGTGGTCGAATGACGCGTGGTCATGCTAATAGACAAATAGGCGGGCCTGAAGGTAATTCAGTAATTCAAGGTACCCCGTAAGGTCACAGCAATATAGAGATGAGCTATATAAATATAATTTGTACTTAACTAGGTATTTGATATTGCACTTATTATTTAAGTATATGTTTATATTTATATTATATTATATCTAAGGCACATATTATTAAAATTATACACTTTGAGATCTTTTTATGTACTAATTATACGTAGGTATTCAAAGATGGCCGTGTGGTGTCCGGCAGAGTAGAATAGCACCAACCCCTTACACTCATGGGTGTCGTACAAGGCGACTAATGTTTTCGAGGCAAAAGATCTAAGCGCCTCCGTAGACTGGAAAATGGGCAGCAGCATTTTCCATTGTTATATTATAACACTGCGATCTCCAACCCGCCTGCCAAGCGTGGAGATTATGGCAATAACCTCCCTTTTTGTGGGAGAGGCCCTAAGTCCTGCAGTGGACTGTTATAGGCTGTGATGATGATTCAAAGAACCTATATTCAAATTTTGTGTGGCGTATAAAGATACTAAGTAAGTAAGGTAAGTGATCATATCTGCACATGGAGTTTAGCAACACCAACACCCGTAGCATGTCGCATGCGAAGTAGCGAGATAACTCTCAGCTACCTTTTTCGATTTGATTTGAGAGACAGGAACTTATAACTCGCACGACAAAGCCGTCGCGCAGGTAGGGGTATCACCATACGTTCTCCACGTCTAAAACCACCAGAGCAACGTGTACCGTTACGTTGCTTTGGTGGTAAATATGCAAATGATAGGCCCCTCTAACGCCAATGACACGGTATTTATTCACTCAGCACTTAGTATTTCTATGAAATTGTATTACTTGTGTTAGAATGTATGTGGTCGCCTGAATATTTTTATGCTGAGGTTAAATCATATGTTTATAATTTGGATACCTACACACACATACAAACTTCCATAGCCTTCAAACATTCTTCACTTACCTGAAGGCAGCAGCTTCAGCCCATACAAATTGACAGCGTTCCAAGACAGCAGTCGGGGCAGGAACTCGTTGTAGATGATGTGTGTGAACTCCGCGGCGAGGATGCGGCGGGTGTGCTCGAAGAGTAGTTCGGCGTCCCAGTGCGGGTTGACGCCCCTCAGCCCTTCCACTATGCGGTTGTGCTCCCGCAGGAATATGGTGTGGATCGCCGTCAGGCCCGGCTGCTCGGAGGCGCGACCGTCACCTATGGATGTCGTCAGGTTAGTATTGTATACAATTTTAATCAAAACCTCAAATGGTGGTGTCATATTAGTATTTTTTAACTAGTTAATCAAAATCTCAGATCAGGCGGTAAGTGAAGAATGAGGTTGCAGTCGAAGATTAACGAAGCCTGCCTAGACCTTGTCTTTCTCTCCTGGCCTAGGTCTTACACCGGATTATAGTGCTCTCGGGAAGCAAATACACGGGCATTGCATTCCATTGCATCAGAAATATCAAACCACGGGAATCGGGATGTTCGTGTAGATGTATAGCCTTCACTATTCCTTAGCAATTTTAGTAATGTGTCTACAAAAATACATACCGGCAATAAAACAGAAGCCACTAGGCGCCTTGCACTCAGGATGACTGTCGGAGCGGGGCAGGAGGTCCCTGCCGTGCTGAGGGTGCTCTGTGGCATTCAAACGTCCATTGAACCCTCGCAGCTTGCGCACAATACAAGGGTTCTCGCCATATATCACTGACGCATCGATGAATGCCGTATTCTGGTTCACTTGCTCGCGAGGACCTATAACGAAAAAAAATAAAGAATAAAAGATTTGAGCAGACTTACTCACCCAAATTCTAAGGGTTTCTTCATCAAGATATGCGAGATGGCGGCCCTGCCCAGTGGTGCGAAATCCACGTAAGCAGGATGAGTAGGATATAAAAAATACTCTTGAACACTGTTAATTTTCTTTGGGTGTGTACTGATCCGATTTATGTATGCCGAGATGAGAAGGTGCCAAATTGGAAATAAATGCGATTGTTGGTTAATAAAAGTATCATGATCGGTATTGAACGTAGTACGGTCACTTAGCACTTAGAATTTACTCTCTGCCAATGTACTTAGACAATTGTTTGTGAATCCAGATGTTACTCACCCAACTGCTGCTGTCCCGGCAGACTCCTCATGAAAGGGAAGCACAGCCGCTCGCCCGAGGTGACATTCAGTTCGGGGTAGTAGTGGTCTCCGCGAGGTACCGGGAACGGATTGCATTCCGGATGGACGGTGCGCGGCGCGTCGCACGACCGGCAGTCTGGGATGGACTCGTGGAAACCTGGGGAGAAAGATGGTTATTTATCTAGGTCGGTCGAAAAGCGCAGGGATGTTGAGGGTTTTTAATTCTGTTCAGGATATACCTATAAAAGTACTGACTAGGTATAAGGTAATATTTTAGTATAGATATGGAACATAATAGTCTCGCGAATAAACGATGAACATGATGGGTAAGCCTAAAATTGAATTCATTCACTTCCTTTTACATCTAGTTATATACGATTCAAGAAAATAACAATAAGTAGTCTAAGTTACAATCCATACCTAATAATGTCATTCTTTTTTATAAGACGCTATCTTCCTTACAGAGTCAAAAAGATTTGTTCAAGATCAAGTCTTCGATCTACTATGTCCATCAAAGGTAGTAGTTGTGGGCCAAAAGGTGTGGCACTGTGCACTCTGGTGATGAGTAATTGCTGCTCAGTCGGTTAGAGCCGGTAGAGAGTATAGTGTTTTGTGCACTGGAGTGAGCGGACGTATCGGTTGGGCACTCGTCACATCCCGCATTGTGCATTATGTCTTTTCATTCCTAGATATCGCAAAGGATATAGCAAGAAGCAGAGAAAATGATCACATTCAATCTCACCTTTGTGTATGGGCGTCATAGTGAGTTCGTGGTCCAGGAACTGCGCGAATTGCATCACCATGAGTGTGTACCGCGTGTGCAGGTTCGAGATGTCCGGATGGATCACTGTGGAGACCACTCGCGGGGAGGGCAGCGGGGTACCAGTCACAGAGTTGATGCGGGGTCGGCTCACACCTGCGATTCGGAGATTAGTTGAATGGTTAATGTGTGGGGAGTTTACAATATGTAAAATTGTGAGTGACTTTCTTTTAGACATTTTCTTATATTAAGGTTGAAATATGATTCTAAAATTCGTTTGCTGTGTCAATAAATAATATAGCACCTAAGTTTATTTTTATATTGTATTCCTGCTTGATCTTGGATGATAGTATATGAATATTTTTTTTATTCTACTTAGTGACAAACGAGCAGACAGTCTACCTGATGGTAAGTGGTAACTGTCGCCCATAACATCTATATAATTAAACGTCATGAACCGAAGTTAGGCAAATTACATGGCAAATATTATTTAAATAAAAAGAGAACTAAAATATTTCTTCGCGTACAATATTTCTAGTAGGGCGCCATTGATACGAAATTGATTGATAAAAGGGATATACGTTTGCCAAACAAGCACACAGCTTGCTTCGAGCACTCAGACATAAACAAATACATATACGTAGTCATATCCATGTAAATGGATGGATGGAGGACTGCTGTAAAGCAGTTATCATCAAAATACATAGTCCCTTGTTGAGCGCCAAAAAGTTATCAAAGCCTCATTTTGGGACAATTGCTATTTGCCTGTGATAGTCGTCAAGAAATAAATAAAGCAAAAGTGAATAAGAGGGACATCATTTATGTTGAAGCTTACCATCTTCATAAACTGGCGGTAGCAGTCTCGCGAACGTGGTCAAGCTCTTGCCCAAGTTGGGGTTCCTTAGGTTATTGCAATAGCCCGTGTAGCTTCTGAAGGGGCTGTCTGGATCACAGGAGCCGTTGTCGTCGCACTGGGGCTCGATGGTGGGACCGAGCTGGTCTTGGCCCAAAAACCCGTTTAGGTCCACGGATTGAAGCGAGTCTACGAAGTCATTCGTCGTGCTGAATCCGAGCGCATCATCGAAGATTTGGCGCTTACGGCGATGTCTACAGACAAAATATACCTAATTATTATTTTTGTTAATCTAATAGTGTGGGATTATAGTTATGAAAAATAATCATAATCATCTTGGCGTTAATGTCCCGGTTGTGCTCTCGCGTACGAGGACCCGGGGTCCGCCTTAACAATGATCCACGATTTGGCAGATCAGGTAATTACAGTGGATCGACCTAGTTGCCTGAATATGCAGGTGTCATCACGATGTTTTCCCTCACCTTAAGAGCATCAGTTAGTGTTTAACTAATGTACATAACTCAGAAAAGAGTTATTGGTCATGGCGGCAGTGGGATTCGAACCCGGTACCTTACCCGGTACGATACCTTTATTAATAATAAGCCGTCTCGTCCCGAAGACTTGGTCAACCTTGTTTCTTGTAAATATGTGTTGTATATAACTTACCCACTATTTACTGAGTTGAGCAGCTCATTGGTAGCGAATTCAAGGAAGAGAGATGTGTTGGCTAGCTTCAAGGCGTATTTGTTGGCTTTGGAGAAAGACGCGGCGGTTCCCACTGGCGACTTAGGATCGGCTCCTCCATCTGTATAAGACAGAATTTTATGTACAGGATTAGTAGTAATTACTATTGCCAACAATTTTATGATTTCAATGATTGAATGATTGGTGGTGTGTGGTGCCGCCACCTCAAAGAATAGCACCACCCCATCTATTCCCGTGGGTGTCGTAAGAGGCGACTAAGGGACAAATCCGAAAGGTGGGCAGCAGCATCTTTCTGGGTAGATTTACATCAACTGCACTGCGATCTCCAACCCGCCTGCCAAGCGTGGGGATTATGGCAATGACCTCCCCTTTCGTGGGAGAGGCCCGAAGTCCTGCAGTGGACCGTTATGGGCTGTGATGATGATGATGATGATGAATGATTGAAATTGTCACTTTTGCGATTCCGTATCATCGTTTTCATGGGACAATTTCAATTATTGAAGTCAATGAATTGTTGGCAAGAGAGTTACTTAATGAGCCTACAGGTATTTCGGTTGCAGTTTATTCAAGAAAACGTGGTAACTTAAGACTTTGAAACAATCATCTGCTACTCACTGGCTTCCCACATCATGTATTCCAGCTTCTTCCTATCAGCCATCTCTTGCTTAGCCTTCTCCAACGCTGTAGTAAGCATGTCCTGGCTCAGTCTTTCAGCGGCTTTAGCGCCGGTCTCGTCGCGCCAGGCTGAGAGCTCCAGCCTGTTGTGCTGTGAGCAGTGTTGGGCTGCGTTCCTGTAGGTAAAATGGGTTAGGTTAGATATAACGTCGTTCTTTGTTACTGAGTACTGAACGTGAAATTTTAAAACTACAAACGAAAATGGAATAGATATCTTTCACTTGACATTATGTATGTACCAAAAATAAATTAACCATATAGAACTTATACAAAAAGTATTTGAGCTCTTTAGTTATAGGCAGGTGTTTTAAAGACTTCCTCGCTTTAACGGAGGATATAAATCTCGTCGGAAGCCCCATGAGCGGTGCCAAATTCTAATACCAGAGGTTGCTACCTCACGCAACATGAATGAATAACGTAGGTGGCGATTTTCGCACAACAAACTTAATATCGAGCGATACATTTTTCGCAACTCATTCCCGAAAATAATTCGAATCTTAAAAGTCATACTACAGTTTTACATCTTTAATACTCAGGTCGGTACTCACAAGTAAGGATCTTCCTTGACGAAAGCTTTAGGCTGTACATTGGTGATGGTCTCATCTGCCGCACACAGCATCCCGGATAATGACACGCCACGAATGGCAGCCAGCTGCTCTGGTAGGAATGACGATGGTGGAATGTCGTTTTCGTACCAGAATCTGGAAGTAGGAAGGTAAATTATTACTAAGGGACTTAAAGGAGAGTAATGTAAAATCCTTTGAAACTAGTATAAAGCAAGGTCGCTGTTTTCTTCTGTCTGTTTCTGCACATACTTCCGTTATTTAAACCACGCAATGTATTTTAATATGACATTCTCTATCATCATCATTATATCAACCGGAAAACGCCCACTGCTGGGCATAGGCTTCCCTCAGATATCGCTACAAAGGCCGGTCTTGTGCCTTCCACATACAGCTGATACTTGTCTGGTCTTTGGTCCACCTTGTGGGAGGTCTACTTACGCTGCATCTTCCGGTATGCCATTCTCCATCATTTTGACAATATTAACACAAAGTGTGCTATTTGGCACCAATTAAAAGGGATACATACCTGTCACTCTTCTTTAAATTGGCGAACTGAAGAGCTAAGACACAAGCCAGAGTGGATCCAATCACAGCTCCAGTTGCGGGCTTCTCCATAGCACCTCCTATCATCAGCTCCACATCTTCAACATTTCTGCAAAATCATTTAAACATTGTAGTTTTTTAATATTGTAATAGGTCTAAATACCTCTTAAACGATCCCATGTCATATTATTGTCAAATATGTATGTATTAGATACCTGTACATGCTAGCCATCATTTCTTGCTCCATTCTGTCGAAGCCCAGTTTCTCGAAGTCAGCGTAAGACTTGACGTTGATCGTGGGTTCGCAGAGACGCAGAGCCTTCAAGTATGTGGTCACGCCATGGTCCCGGGTGCGGGATAGGTCCCATTGAGCCGATGCAGGAAAACGGGACACTTTGTTGGCACTTGTGTGGATTAGCTCTTGGATGGATACGGTCCTGTTCACCTGCGAAAGTGAAATATGAAAGTAAGGTGGTGACTTTGTTTTTAGAATATTTTGTAAAACTTTTTTTTTTTAATTTATATGTCTAAACTTTTATTTATGATGTCCATATATAACTACATATCAAGCCTTTTCGTGCGTACCCGTGGGCATGGGGCGCCCAAGAACGATGGATTGACGTCGGTGAGCTAATAGCTCACGCTGCTGAAGACCAACCCAAATGGAGGAGGAAAATATATAAAGCCGACACTGGCAATAACCGGGATTGACCGCTAGGATGACGATGATGATAACTACTTCATAAGTAGGATATCAAGCAAATATGTTATAATAGATATGGCTGTAAAGCGCTCAGACATATGTGAGGCAACCGTGTATATTAATGAGTACATGAAACCCATAATAAACAATTCAACAAGACAATTCGTGCATTCCATCAGATGGACTGGTCGTTTATCTTCATCTAGGTGTACACATATTTAAAGAACAATTTCAGCTTTATATTGCCTATGTGTTAAACTTACCAGATTCTCGTTCATCATAGCCTTGAATACTGGCACAACCGCCACCAGCTCTGCGTACGCGCCGGCGCGGATCGCGCTCGAGTAGCCGCGCCAGAAGCCTAGTGACTGCAGCTTCAGCTCCGCTTTCGCCATGCCGACCTGAATATGAAAAGAGGACTAGTTGTGACTTTTTCTGGCGTTAGTAGAGCAGTGGTTTTCTTTATAGAGGCCCCGTGGATGACCCAAGAAGCGATGGATTGACATCGCTGAGTCGGATTCGAGAGCCAACGGCCTACGACACGAGGATGCCGAAGACCGGGCAAAGTGGAGAAGAATGAGTCGGAAAGCGGACCCTAGCAGAAGCCGGGATAAACGCTAGGATGATGATGAGAGCAGTGGTTTCCATCAAGGTCAAATCTTAATGTATTGTTGAAATATGTAAGTAACCTTATGAAGAAGAATGTCGTGGGTGCTATTACCTCACAACACAAATCTGTTCATTCTTGTTTAAACATTTGTTTTGTGTTTGAAGTGTTTCTATGTAGTTACATATAATTTACTAATAATAATTACTTATATGTATTGTGTAGGTGTAGGAGCCCGAAGCAACTAAACTCGATGACATATTCATATTCATATTAATTTATTCATAGTAAAGCGACATCCTCGTACTTACTCAAAAAGAGAGTCGTTTTTTGAATATCACGACACATACGCTTGCACTCTGTAGGTATTCGTAGGTACAAAAATATATATGCTCACCTCTCCAAGCAGAACAGGCAGGAACTCATTGTATGTGATGTGTTGAATGATCGCGGCGATGGCCCGTCTCGTCTCCAGGAACAGCGTGGTGTCGTCCCAGAATGGGTTGAGGGTATACAGCTCTCCAGCGATGCGGTTGTGCTCCGATATCAGAGCTTTGTAGAGAGGCGCGGTGGGGGAACCGTCGTTGCATCTGTGGGGGGTTGAATATAGTTTAGTGAATTGGTGTAAATATTCTACATTAGCTAGCCGTGTGGTGCCCGGCAGAGCAGAATAGCACCTATCCTTTACACTCGTGGGCGTCGTACAAGGCGACTAATGTTTTCGAGACAAAAGATCCAGTCTCCATATTCTGGAAAATGGGTAGCAGCGTTTTCCATTGTTAAAAATGCCAAGCATGAAGATTATGGCAATAACCTCCCCATATGTTTGAGAGGCCCTTAGTGCTGCAGTGGACCGTTATGGGCTGTGATGATGTGATGATTCTACGAGAAATGAAACATACAAATCATGTTGTCTCCATTCAGGGACAGGTAGTTAATGTCTAGTAATCTCTCTGGGGCTGTCTGCCATGCTATGTAGAGTCTTAAAACGCGATTTGCCCCACCACTCATACTACTCCTACCGTTGCAACTCCTGTGTAGCCAGGATCTACAGCAGCGACTACACACAGGTACAGACTGTGCGGTATGCCGGTATGCTTTACATATAAGTATTAAGGCTAGTCGCTGGCTCTGTAAACGTATTCGTCGCCGTGACAATCATCGCTCTGTCGACTGGGGCCCCGTAACTCACACAACCCTTAGTGGGTATCTTTATAAATTATTTTTACGTTTTTAAAACCAAGACTTAAGTCAACATGACTCATGTCATACGTGACTCGAGTCATGGTGAGGGTGAGTAGGTAGAGTCTGTCAACAAGCATCAAATTACGAAACGATCATCCATTCAGTTACCGGCATCGGTATGTATTGCTTAAGAGAGTTGTTGTGAAATCTTAAATCCCGTGTAACTTTGAACTATATATTTTAACGAAATACTGACAAACAAGCATAGATATTGGTTTTTGGATCACGTCTACAAAATTTAATTGGCTTTGATAGCGTAATATAGAAAATATGGTAAAACTAAGTTTGTATGGAGCGCGCTCGGGAAACACTTGCTACTTTTGTAACCATCAAATTAAATTTATTTAAAAACATTGTCTGTTAACTGGTTCAAAATTTATCCTGGCCTTTCGTATACCTACAACTACCTACCAGTGGCAACGTTTATATGCGAAAGAATGCAAACAATTTGTTAAAGCGAAGGACATAGTTATTTAAATTTACATACAATCCATTTCTGTGACGACGCCGGGGTATTCCATCTGATTTCGTTTAACGATGTGGACAGACGGAAATAAGTAGGCAGGCTTACTTGTTTCATATTATTAACAGTACCAGTAGCAGTAGTTTTTACAATCAGTAAAGCAATTAAACCTTGAAAATAACCCAACATATTTGAACAAAAAGGATTTTACATTTGATTAAACAATGTAAAATAACTGCCAAAGAATGGGTACGTAGGCACTGTTTTTTGTGTTTTGGATACATTGTCTGCTTTATCCTTACATAGTATAAAATAAAGTTGCTTCCCGCTGTTTGTATCTATGTACGCTTAGACCTTTTAAATTAAGCGACAGATTTTAATGCGGTTTTCAACAATAGATACAGTGATTCAAGAGGCAGGTTTAAAAGTAAGAAGAGAAAGGGTGGGTATTGGTAAAGTTGGTGTACGTGAATGAAGTCGCGCCGGGTCCACTAGTAAAAAATATGTAATAACAATAATTTAAGTCATTTAAATTATGTAAATGTAATATGTAATTCCGTTTAAAAATTTGTTGTAGTTTTCTATACTTAATAAATAAAGTGCTCACCTGCGGCAAGAAGCTAGATCCAGTTTTCCGATGTCGTAGAGGCGGAGAGACCTCAGTTCCTTTTCTGAGCTGCCGTATAGTGCTGAGCCGTCCACAAATGCGGTGGCCAAGTTCATTTGCTCTCGGTGTTCTGTAAACAATATGGAAAGAATAAAAAAGCTGCCATATACCCCAGCCTATAATATCGCAAACAGGTTGTAACACTGTCGGGCTTGAGCAACCATCTTCCAGTTGATGTGGAAGAGCTACATCAGTTGAGAATTTAGGCCCAATCTCCACGCTTGGGCGGGTTAGGCGGGTTGCAGACAACGCTGCTGTCCCCTTTTCTGGTCAACGGTGGTCATGTCAGGCCTGGCTGGTTTTGGTCACCATGTACGACATGCGTTCATGGAAGTGATTTCTATGTCCGCCTACACTACGTTCAGCTCAAAATATACAACCTATACTATGATCATTTTTTTAATACTATGGTTAGATCAAATTCCTGTAAGTCTACTGTAAGTAAGTAGTTACTGTACCTACCTAACCTAATTCGGTATCTACTTTACAATGTAACTTTAAGATTGGTAATGAAAAAAACAAAAGTGCAAGCCTAAACCTAATCCTTAAACGCCTACGCCTCCGAAATGTCAAAGCTTTTAGAAATTATCGAGTTTCGTGATAATGTTTACAAATGATAGCAGCAAGACCTCTCTTATCCAGTGAATGGAATTTATTGCAAAATTTTCGAGCCAAACGGACCAGTCTCCAATATTAGAACAACTTCCTGGTTCAGCCCAACATTTCAAATCGCTGTTCGATGTCGCTGTATCATTGACTAACTTAAGCTACTTTATATAAGTTTTTATCCCGGGAAAGTTGATTGTGCCGAGATAATTTAAGCTCATCGAGCTAACAGCCTATACAGTACCTATGCAAATAATCCGTGTCCCATCCGAAAGGTATATCCACACTGCCCAGTTCCATTTTAACAATTTAACTATGATGCCATCAAAGAAAGTGACGCCAAAGGTAACTCTCAAGTTACTAAATAAAAAATTTAGAGATCTGGTTGCATATTTTATTAGAGGTTTTTGTTCATACTGTAAAGTAAATAGGTAAGTACTTACTTAAAGTTATTACAGCAAACGACCACCACTTAATTTATTTCCCAACTTAAGTACCTACGTAGAATCGATATGAAATTTCGAAATATACAGTATAAGTAAATATACAGTAATATACCTACAGTATAAGCAAAATACAGTATAACCAGAGTCATGCAACAAGTTAATTTGTATCTATTTTCCCAGGCACATTTATCATTTAACTCTCCGATAATAACTAGGCCAGCGGTTACCTACTTTTCGTCCTGCCTACTTTAACATCTATATAAATGCAAGTAATTGCAATAATATAGTGTGTAACTACTTGCTATCTATCGTTCTCTCCATCATAAATATAACTAATTCAAGATATTAAAATAACAGGCCGAAAATTTTGTTTCTTAATATCTTAAATCCCTAATATAGTGATGGATGGATATTACGTATAAATTTTGTAAAGTCAAATAGTAAATATGAATGAAAATGTTTTATGTAATCAGCTTGCGACATATATATGTCGCAGCCGGATGGTTAAATTAGCCGG
Source organism: Blastobasis lacticolella (assembly GCA_905147135.1). NCBI lineage: Eukaryota > Metazoa > Arthropoda > Insecta > Lepidoptera > Blastobasidae > Blastobasis > Blastobasis lacticolella. The sequence continues at coordinate 11,908,529 of LR990048.1, forward strand.
TTAATTGAACGGCTAGCTTTTTGAGCAATTATTTTTATTGACAAGTTGTCAATTGCATGAGATTTTAACGTAATGTTGAAAGAACAGTATTGTCCCGAGCTTACGGAGCTCCTTCATATATTGTTACAACGCTAACCTTACCACAATAATCTCAAATAATAATAATAGTTCACTTTAGGTTTTAATTCGGTTAAGTTAATTTAATGTTGTCACAATGTATGGAGGAGCTCCGTAAAGTAGGGTAAATATCGTTCATTAGACGTTACTTTCAAAGTTTATGAAATTGGCAAATTTTTAATTAAATTACTGCTTATTAAGCTAGCCCTTTAATGAAACGGCTAATTTAACCATTTGGCTGCGACATATATACTTACTTATTATTACTACATTTGAATTATACTTAGTTATGTTATCGTCGAATGGATTAAACATTTTTCAAGTTTAATGTAGGCAAGTACATACCATGTTTTAAAGGCCCCTTGAAATTAAATCACAATCTGTAATTTTGGAACCAGAAATAAAAGATATAGATCGGGAAATAATGTACATAGGCTAGTTCGCCTTCACAGTGCATCGCCTATCTAGCGTGTGAGTAAATACGAAGTCGCAAATAGCCCATGACTCCCCAATTATAAGCCTTGATGATGATAATGTTTACCTCCCCTTTCGTGAGAGAGGCCCTAAGTCCTGCAGTGGACTGTAATGTTGAGTAGTCCATGTAGCCCATGTATTATTTGAGTTATGCCAAAATTTACACTACTAGGTGAAAAACCACCTATGTCAAAAATGTAATAGAAATAACTGTAAATATAACTTACTGAAATCACAGGAGTCCCAGTTTCTGCCCGGTGCGGACCGGACGTATTCACATGTGGCTCCGTTGCAGTCCTGTAGACAATAAAAAAATAATGTCAATCAAAAATAATGAATTATCACTTCCTTACATCTATTCCGTAATGAAATTTAGGTATAGGGATACATAAATACTCTTTATTTCATAAAATGCTAAATGTTACATGTTTTTTTAAATAATAATTGAAATTAATACAGGCTCCAAATATGTTATTATAGGTTGATTTTATAGGTCAGGAAAAAATTAAAATAAAACGACTGTATGAATTGCATTTTAGCGTAAATAACTAACAAGAATCTGCAAAGTCGATCTGTTATTTTACAACAGTGCATAAAGACACAGAGTGGCACCTAACTAATTAATCAAGAGATAACAATGAGCCAGCCAATTTGCTTTCGTTATTGGAGAACCATAGAACAATGACTCAAAATGTAGGCAAGCCATTGCTCAAACATGACTTTCACCATACGCCTCTCGAATACGTAATTCACATAATCGTATTTGTTGGATCAACATCACGTAATATTCATTATTGTCTTTTGTCAAGTGTAAAGTAATAGAAAATCCTTATAAGAATACATTTGAATTGACAATGTGCTTGTTTATGGTAATGCTGATAAGGAAAAAAAAGAAACTTATTAAATCTGACTAGGACTGCCATTCCGATCTTAGCTTTAAACAAAGTTTTAGAAGTTGAATATAGGTAACCATTTTTTATTTTTGTTTCTTTCAAGATAAGTCGTGCACACCTAAGCGACTGCCGCGAACTTCATATTAAAACAAAGAGTTTTAGTTTCATGTTATTTCCACACAAAATCAATCAAGTCATATCAGGCATTCACTATTTACCACTGGGATAAAGTCTGTGTTGATCGTAACTCCGTCCCCCGTAACTCCCGCGCTCAGCTCAAGAGTTAAGTTTAAACTCTAGAGTTCTTCGCTACGCTCAGGGTCCAATATGCCACCCATTAAGCAAAACACTGCTGTATTTCCTTGGTGTATAATTTAATATTATGTGCTCCAAGTCGATGCAAAGCGATTGAATCGTCTTATTACGTACTGTTTCGTATAAAGGGTTGCGCCAAGTTTACGTGAAGGAGGCAATTTTACGCTTAACCGCAGACCCTGCCTTATAGTGACTATATAAACCTATAATTCTTTTACTTCAATCGCCCTTTGAAGAAATTCCTGACCACCATCTGTTATTACGAGGCTGTTAATTCACAGCAAGACAATATTGCATGCCAATGTTTCATTAGGAATTTATTTGCTTGATGACTGTTATGTGCTTGCTTTCTTCAAACATCGATTGAATAATTTTAATGCCCATTCGATGTGTTAACATTTGGAACTGTTGGCAAGCAATATTCCTTAAATTCCACACAGCAAGTAATAATTTAGATATTATAAATCTGTCACGGTATTATAAACCTTTTTTATGCAAACAAGTTTTTATGATTCTATTTTGTCTGGCTATTTACTACAAAGTATTACAACGTCATGAAATAACTATGTCCTTTATTTGCCATTAAAGTTCTAATTATAAAATTGGCCTTTGCATGCGCTTTCGTCCGTGTTTAAATAAACTAAACAGATCACTTGAAACCTATTCGAATCAAAGCATCCCAAAGATTAATACATAACAAACATAAGGTATAACAATTCCGTTTTTGATAAGTTCGTGAGACTTGGGTTAGATTTTTTGCCGTTGAGTCAAAAAATCTGGCTCAAGTCTCACGAGAGGTGGTGTGTATAAATAACTTATTTATACATGTAGGTTACAATCTTTGGACAGCACAATTATTTACACTGGTGAACGCAGAAGCAATGGGACTTTTTTTGTATTGAACACAGCCATCTCAAACAAATAACTTAAAAATTTAATCGCTCTATAAAATTTCTAAAACTGATTAATTTTGCACATTTGTAATTGCGCTGAACAAAAAGGTCCAAAAACTAAAGCAAATCGCAAAAAAGCGCTATTACAGTTCTATTGCAGGCGGCCGTCAGCTTGCTTTCACTCGGCATAACCTTTCCTCGCGTGACCCGGCGAACTATCGCGGTTGCGCAACCGAATCTTCTAATCAGCTGGGTGCAGTTCTCATGGAAACTAGTAGTAGTTATTACGTGCAAAAATTTCTAAATTTAAAAATGTAGTTTTAGGGCCGTCGTTTCTTCTCTTTCTCCGGCTCCGGCGTCTATTGCGATGTGCGTCGGCTAAGTCAGGACGCACACTGGACTTAGGTATCTGTATCGTGGTAATTGTGACACCACATTTGAAAAGCACCCACATTTATGGCTCCCATAGAGTCGATAGTAGCTATTTAGTGGTGCAATAGTCGATGTTGCCGCGCGTCATTATCGCGATACTTGGAAGTGAAGCTTTTTTGATTTTTTTTAGAACTGCACTTTTGGTGGTAAAGCTCCCAAAATCAGTGATTTAAAATTTTTTTTAAACATCTATCTGATATCTTGTGTTTTGGAGACAAACCTAACGATTCCTTAAATGACTATCCAGCCGTTTGGAAGATACGATGAGGTAATAAAGAAATTTACAAACATACAAACAAGCATACATACAAGATACGGTCGATCTGTCAGTCAAAAGGCAGTCGGGTAAAAATATGTTTATTTACGTTATCAAATCTACCTGAGAAATATGTGACTTTTCCTTTTAAGAATTACCTATCGACTTGATTAATCTTGAGATGATTGAAGCGATTTCCTTATAGTCTTACTTATATATAATTTTAAGTCTGAGTTACGATCACTCAGGTTGGCGTATAGTCGAGAAGAAATTGTCAACGTTTTTGTGAAAAGGTCTATACTAATAACAAAAATAACTGATAAAACCCATTAAAAATATTTCGCATTTACAAGTGCAATTTCGTTTAGGTTTAGGTTTAAAATCATGAATACTAAAGTTGGATGACCTATGATTTGACGACTTTTGATGAGAAAATCAGGTATCTACCAATCTAATTACAAATGTATCTAAGTAGTATTTAATTAGAAATATAATCAGTCGTTTCGGTGTATGTGCGGAAATCGAAATTATGTACGTGAGTAAGAGTCGGTGACCTTACATACAAGTACCTACACAATAATTAAAAACTAATCAAACACCATGCATTGTGCATGTTTGAAATTTAAATTATCTACTCATTAATATTAATAACTATTACCACAGATCTACCTACGAGGTGATATGAGGTTACATCGGGAGTCATATTCTACAGGTTACTACAGGTTTAATTACAGATTTACTTTATTTATTACGTGATATTATTAAAGTTATAATGATAATCATCAATTTGGAGTCATTATCCCGGTTGTGCCTCGTGCTCAAGAGCCTGGGGTCTAATTCTTGCGCTGTGACATCTCAAATTCAAACAAATATTGATTAAAAAATCTCTGTAGTAAGCAAATAACTTATACTCAACGGTTTTCGCTAATCATTTATTGTCTATATAATGTCGGAAGCGCGAGAATCCGAGAATCCCAAGGGTCCGCCTTGACCATGATTCATGATGACTCTAGTACATTTCAACATTTCGTATCAATCCATGCAGAATTTTTTCCCTACAAAATAAAGAATTAAATATTCCACTGGTTTCACTAAGCATGCCCAGCACCATGACCGCTCGCATTGCCAAACCTCGCGTGCCCGAGCTTAATCATGAATTCATGATCATGAATGATATTTTTTAGAGCGCAGCGCGTTTAACTACATTGTAATGATTCGTAATACGCCCAAAGGCCAAGTTCAAGATTGGTGGACGTGAAAAAACGCTAAGTGGAAGGCTCGCATCATTAGTCGCCAGATTACGGCATGCGTGTTGCGACACCATCGGCTGTTGGCAAAAAGCTACGTCCGCCGGCCTTCGGATTGTGACGATACACTCGTTGGGAGATACATACCTATTGGCTTAAGTCACACCTCTTTCACGTCAATAGATGCTACGTAAATACGGCTAGTCAGTAGTAAGTATAGACTACTGTTAAGTTTTATAGAAAAAATAATGCGTGTAACGTGTTCAGTGAACAGTCAGCCTTGCTTATGGGAAACGGATGCCAAATGTAATCATCATCACAGCCCATAACAGTCCACTGCAGGACTTATTGTCCTATTGGGCGACTCCAGAACTTTTGCATCGAAAACATTAGTTGCCTTGTACGACACTCACGAGTGTAAGGGGTTGGTGCTATTCTACTCTGCCGGACACCACACGGAAAAATATATATCACCGGTATCTAAACAGTTTGTCGATTGTAGATATGAGTGACAATGCTTTCAGACAATGAAAATAGATCGATACTGCCCAAAATTCAAAACATAAATACGCGCGTTTGTCCCTGAACATCACAAAATCATTTACAAAATCTTAGGCTAACAATAATAAATTTAATAAGATACATAATAAAGCCATGAGGAAACTGAGACTGGTTCTCCCAGTGACGACGAAACAGTGCCTTTGCGTGTTGGTTACCTACACCAGCGTTCCCAATCTTTTTCAAACCGCGACTCCCTTAATTACAAGCTGTTTTGCGATGCCCTTCTAAAATATCCCTGTGTCGGTCTCTAATAAACATTGCCTTCCTTTTCTTCTTAGGAAACTTAGAAAAGGAAGTTTTGAAATTGTTACTCTCATGTCTTATTCTAAATTGATTTGGGACATTTTGAATAACGTCTTAGAATAACGTCTAGACGCGACGACCCCAGGGCGTCGAAACGCAAAGTTTGGGAATTAACAAATGGGGTTACACATTATTAAATCTAAATGGCCAACAGTAGTGCGATAGGCAGTGTATGGAATGTAATCTTTACTCGAGAATGTCCTAACCCGCAAGATTATTATTTGAGTCAATAATGTTCTTTACGAGGAACTATAACATTTGTAGTCAACCTCTTAAGTAAGTAAGCAACAAAATAAAACTAAAGCGTCAGGATTTGAAACGCAGCCAATTTTAAAACAAATGCATCGCAACCTTGTCAGTGTGATAATAGTGTGTGTCATTTATATTCAGATTTGGTTAGTGCAATTATCTAATAAGCTATTAGGTATACTATCACAATCTTTGAACGTACGAATTCGCAGACCTTGACACGTAAGTGTTCTACCACGCACATAATCTGCCAACCTAATTTGAATCCGGAACAATGAATTCCAATTTACAATCGCTGAGGTCAAATCAGCAACATTTATTTGTGAAACCAACATTCAAATAGCATTACTGGGAACGATTTTCGGAGTTTCGATTGATCAATTGTCACGAACGTGCGTTCGAGAGATCGGTTCGTAATATTTGCTGATGGGTCGTCCGGCCGTGAAGCGAATAGTCAATTTTGAGACAGCCTCGTGCTCGTTGGCTGTGGTGTGAGGTCATGCATCATCAGTATTATCGACATCACCGCAAATAGCTCTCCGTCTGCCTGACTGTCGAGATAGTGTTTATTTTACATCAATATCGACGTTCCAAAGAGTTATCTAGTAACTTAAATTCGGTTCTTTATAACAACAATGATATCTACTTACCTAATCAGGAAAGGAAGTTATTCATATTTATAGGTATATCTATAAAGATTTCGATTTTTATTTTACTCAAATCATGAATATCACCAACCCACAAAGAAAAAAACGACCATCAATTAGGTAAACAACACCAAAATTTCTAAATTTGAGACACGGCAAGTGTGGTCTCCACCAGAGTAGAATAGCACCACCTCTTACACTCGTGGGTGTCGTACGAGGCGACAAATGTTGTCTAGAGAAAAGAGGCAGCAGCGTTTTTCATTGTCATATTTATAACACTGCTATCTCCAACCCGCCTGCCAAGCGTGGAGATTATGGCAATGACCTCCCCTTTGTGAGATAGCCAAAAATCCTGTAGTGGACTGTTATGGGCTGTGGTGATTATTTTTGAGTGAGCTATAAATAATTTATCTATCTATCCTCACCTTATTCCCATTGGATGTGGATATGAGATCGTCTACGAGCAGCTGCCCCCAGGCCGCCAGTAAGCTGGTGACGTAGTCGTGCGCAGGCGGCGACGTCAGCTGAGAGGCCGCTTGCACCGGCAGCGCCGGCGCAGGTACCCTCGGCGGCGATACTGGCTGGGAAACCCCTGTGGAGTAAATCATACTTTAGTATAAAAGTTTAGGAAATAAACCATTAAAATTAAAATGCGAGATTCTTTTTACCGCTGAAAGGCAGTCTTACTAATATTATAAATAGAAAAGATTGTTTGTTTGTAATGGATAAACTCAAAAACTACTTCACCGATTTTATTAATTCTTACACCCTTCATAAAGCTACATTATCATCGAATAACATAGGCTATAGTTTTTCCAGTAACTCAATGTGGTTTCTACAGGAACGGGTCCGGATGTAGTAACCGAATTTTACGCGGACGAAGTCTTGGGCCCAAAATAGTATAAATGTTGAAAGACTTATCTTTTCAGAATACTTCCTTATTAGTTCTTAGTAAGCAGCTTAGGACCGGTGTTCTACGTATAGTTGGTCACTAACACCGGTTAGTGACCAACTTTACCTCCGTTAAGCGCTATATTTTCGGAAAATTTACTTAACCACATGGATAATAAATGTATTTCGCAAACGCTGTCAACTCCAAAAAGCATTTATATGCAAAGTGAGAGCGAGAGCATGCAAATAAGCTTATCGGTACGATATTAATGTGCACTATGCTGTTCAGACCTACTAGGGCTCATGTATTGCAACATTGTTAAGGAATTTATATTAAACAAGCCGCTCCCCGCGTATTTAAAATATATCCCCGTATATTTATTTCGGATATGTGCAAACATTCAACTATCCCGCGGGGGCCTATAACTTTATCAAAAGTATAGGGAGACCCTGGAACAGTGTAGCTTTCTACAATTTTCGAAGACGGTGCAGTGGTTTCGGAGATTACTACAAATAGCCAAACTTACAAACATAGGTACAAACTTTTTCTCATTACAATAGTGGTGAATAGAAACTTTTGAAATATAAATGGATCTAAATAGATATGAAATTAGTTGTCGGTAACTAGTTTATTTAAATTTTTGAACTATTTCTGATATTAGACGATGTAGTTCATTCGAGTATTGAAATCACGATGTTTCAATTTACAAGCATTGCTAAACTGCGATTTGTTTTCATATCGAGAAGGTATCCACAAAATCGAGTAGGTACCTAAATTATCATTTTCTCATTATTGTCCCGGTTATGCCTTCGCGAGTGAGGGCTTGGGGTCCACCTTGATCATGATCCAGGATTTGGCAGATAAGGAAATTACAGTGGAGCGACTGCCATCTATCTTCCATGAGCCTGTTAACAGGGGAACTTGACCAGATTGGGTAATGGTTACCCATTCAGGCGTCTGAATGTACAGGTTTCAGGTACAGGCATGACGATGTTGTCGCTCACCGTAAGAGCATCGGTTAGTGTTCAACTTATGTAAATAACTCAGAATAGAGTGATTGGTACATGGCGGAACTGGGGTTCGAACCCGGTACTCTCAAATATCGAGTATCTAAATATCAAAACCGAAACTACCTGATGTGCATTATTTAACGCCTTTACCTGCAGGTACTTGCGTTATTTACACTTAGATACCTACTTGTAATGACTGAAATAAACGAGAATGCCATTTAGAAACTCTGTAAACAGCATACTAATTACAGAGCACATGCTGTAGTAACTGCAACAATCAATGGGTTCACGATTTCCTCAATACTTAGCAGGATGTTTAAAGGATGTCGTTGCATGTCGATTGTATTTGTAGGTACATTGTTTGTACATTTGTGTACATTACATTATATGCTTCATTGATCGTATTAAATTCTACTTTTGTGCGGCGTCTTCACAGGTCGGAATGAAGATTCAATGTGATTGTTCAATTTTAAAGGTACACCAGCGGTAAAATATCAATGACGAGGTTTGCTAGGAGCGTAGCATGTAGAAAAATAAATTATTCGTTAAATAATCATAATGACAAATCATTTTATTAATTACTAGTGGACCCGGCGCGACTTCGTTCGCGTACACCTACTTTACCCCTACCTACCCTTTTTTCTTGTTAATAAACCTTTTTTTTTAATCGCTTGAATCTATTGTTCCGAATACGTTGCGCAGTTTATACGAACTTAGCGTACATAGATACATATGGACAGACGGCAGGAAGCGATTTTATTTAATACTATGTATATAGATACTTATAATGTTTTCGAGGCAAAAGATCAAGAGTCTCCGTAGTCTAGAAAATGGGTAGCAGCATTTTCCATTGTTATATTTAAACACTGCGATCTCCAACCCGCCTGCCAAGCGTGGAGATTATGGCAATAACCCCTTTCGTGGGAGAGGCCCTAAGTCCTGCAGTGGACTGTTATGGGCTGTGTGATGATATAGATACTTATCATTTAGAGACAACTCTCAGCTGGGCTCACTCAGTTGCCATCATACGCCTAAAAGTAAAAAAGCCTACGAGTCGTGTTTATCATATTCATTGTTCGAACATTTTCCCACAGAGTTATCATTGAATGGCATTTGTAAAACTGAGATAGCATTTCTTCTGCGCCAGAGTCAATGGCTCAATGTCGGTTTATGCTTGGGCAAGATTAAGAGTCCGTAATAAATATACGGATTATACCGCGGGGCTTTTGCTTGTACGGTGATAAAGTAGCAAGGATGAACTAAATGTTTGAGATGATATCGTAGGAAGACTATAGCATGCTATTTATAGCGCTTTTTTTTCACTATCATCTATCTTTACATAGTATACAACAAAAGCGTTTCCCGGCGTTTGACCCTATGTATCTATGTACGATACGGATTTTAATGCGATTTTTTAGGTTTATAAGCAAGAAAAAAGGTAGGTAGGGGCAAAATAGGTGTACGCGAACGAAGTCGCGCGGGTCCACTTGTATATAGTAGAAATATTTTTCAAGTTAGTTATTCTTTGTAATCACTTTATAAAAGAGTATGGATAATCATGATAGAAAAGTGTAAGATTACCGCGATAGTAGTTTAGAAATTTAAATAAAGTAAGTAAGTATGTAAAAACTCTTTATTGCACACACAAAAGTTATACATAACAGGAAAAAAAGAAAAAAACAATTTATAATTTATTGGTTAAAGAGATAATTGAATTTCTAAAACAGCTTAGCATATAGGTACCTACTCGTGAAGATACAAAGGAAAAGACATGAACAATTACTTATTTATTTTCAAGCTAAAATACCAATAATATTTATTAATTACGATTGAGGAAATCTTGGTTTCCAATAACAAGCTTATTGTATCCTAACCAGAATTACGTTTCGGAGGAGGAAAATATTGTATTAAAGATCTCATTCACTGTACGTGGGAGTCATACTTGAATTCTTCGAAATATTTTTACCACCTATTAGGTACATTTAATTTTTCACAGGAAATCTCGGAAATCCGCAATTGTTAACGATACGTAAAAAAAGTAGCAGAGGCACATAAGTCTAGTACTTGTAACTGCAATATTTACACCAGCAGTTATCTAAAAGCTATGAGTAATCGACTATGAATATTTGCATTGTGTAATCTTCTTTACTACGAATAGTTATGTTATCTAATTACCCGGATATTGTTATTTCCGTGATGTACAGCATGCTATGCATTACGATAGTATCATCGTGGCCCGACCTGTACGGGCGTGAAATCCCATGATTGCAAATCAATTACCACAGGTTTTAAAATTTAATACCTATTAATCGTCTTTGATTACTATTTCGCCGCTTTGTCAGACAGTTTGTGGGGATTGGAATATAATTTTTAAACTAAATTTACTTTGTATATTAGATTACTTTACATCTTTCAATAGTGACCATGGGATAGGCAATTGGCTTGTGAAGTCTTGCGTTCATGCATTCACATATTTTATTTTAATTATTAAAAAGCATAAGTAGGTATGTGGTTAGACATTAGTTTTTACATTATCAGCGTTATAGTTATTGGAGCGTCGGTCGGCGAGTGGTTAATGTATCCGACTCGTAAACGTGAGGTACCGGGTTTGAATCCCACTGCGGCACCAATGACTCATTTCTGAATTTTTACTATTATTATCCTGGTCAGGTTCCTCTGATAGCAGGGTCACGGAGGTCAGATGGCAGTCGCTCTACTGTAGTTACTTGATCTGCCTAATCCTGGATCATGGTCAAGGTCGACCCCGGGCCCTCGTGCGCGAGTGTACAATCGGGACAGCAACACCTAGATGATTATTTTTTAATTATTTATTGGTTTTTATATTACAAGCGAGGACAGTTATTATTTTCTTGGCTTTTTATATTGAACATAACATTATAATTATTGCAGCCATAATAAAAGTAATTTTAATGGCGTGAGAGCAGTCGATATACCATTAAGCAGCGATGACAATGACAATGGCCGTTTATTACATGTACGCAAACATTTAGAGGAAAACCTATCGGCGAGATCAGATGTTCTTGGAAACCGAGTCATAGTTTGTAGAGCGTGGTCACGTGCGTTGATACTGTCGGGGTTCATGTATCAACTAAAGCCATAGACTGGAGAGATTCCTAGCAGCAAGTGAGGCAAAACGATCATATAACCATGAAGAGCCTACGTTAATACCACTATAGATCGGTAACACAACTGGTGTATCGCCCTCGGTGAGGTACGCGGTAGGGGGACGTTTTGGGGTTCTTACGGGGCTGAAAGCGGGGCTGAAAGCGGGGGCTTCGGGCAGGGAGCTCAAGAAACGTCATCAAGTGATGTTTCACTGAACAAAATCCTCATATATTACTGGCGCCAAGCAACAGAGTTTGCATTGTGGTGTTCCGGTTTTAAGGATAAGCTAATAGCCTAGTAACAACGTACATATCTATTTTTTTTTAAATGTGGGGAAATTTATTTACGGATATCGGAAAAATATTACCATAAAAATATTACACGCCTTACGCCTAAAAACCACCATCTTACCTCTCATATTCTCTCTCTCAATGAGACCAGCAGTTTAGCATTTTTGCAAGGCTTGAAACGTAAGTGCATTGCATTGCTTTCTATCCGGCTTTCTACTCATTTCTCACAGCCCATGACCTTCACCTTCATCAAGAAAGGAAGCCAAACATACCATCAGCGTAGTGCGGCGGCGTCAGTCTGAGGAACACGTCTCCGCGTCGGCCCCAAGGCCGGTGCCTGACGTTGTTGCACTCCCCGCTGGGGCTGCGATACTTGCTTGGGGGGCACGGCACGCTGCCCGCCTCGTCTTGCTCCGGACAGTCCTGTCTGTGGACGGGGCAGTGTTAATGGGGGCAGATTTGGTGGTGAATTATGCCTAATGAATGATGGTAATGATCAACTGTAACTAACTAAACAAAACATTCCAACGCTGCTGCCATGAAACTCTGATGGTAACTCTGTCCGCGACTATTTCGCGGGTTCCAGCTATCTATTCCGGAAATTATATTACGACAGTCAGTTAGACAATTGGTAGAACGAAATTACAGGCATGAGGCATTCCATCATAGTCCTCACAGTGACAACGCACCTGCGTTTCTGTATTTTTGTTGCCTGCAACCTAAATGTAGGAATTGTAGATGTTACCACGACAGTTACCACTTACCATCAGGTGGGCTGTCTGCTCGTTTGTCACAGAGTAGCAAATAAAAAATAAATAAAGTAAAGTGGTTATGAACTTACGCATTATCACCGCCCAGCTGGCGCCGTCTCTCCAAAGCTAGGGCTTCGCTGACGACCCTTCTTAGGTCGCTAGGCACGCTTTGGAGGCTGTCATCAGTCTTTTGTTTCTGTGAGAGTGATTGCGCTGTGAACACTACCGCTAGGAGTAGCAAACTCCTTCGTAATCTGTAACAAGGTAGAGATACATGTATAGGTAATTGTTTCAGTTATTACGTTCTTGTCAATACTTGGACAAATTTCACACAACGCCATCTATTGATACACATTGTGCTCAAATGGAAGCCACAGGTTATAGACGACTGATGTACTACATAGACGATGTTGCCACGTATTAATAAACCTATCGTAACTTTACACCTAGGATTAGCAAAAGAAACTTCTATGGCTATATCTACCTGTCAAGTTATGCCATGTATGTCGAATGAAGCACCAAGAGACCTAGAACATAACGACCGTGAATCGAACTCGGGACCGGGACCCTCAGCGTGGTAGAATGGCATGATAACGACACAGTCAGGTTCTGTATATAATCTTAAAACATATACCATCACAGGTGCCACAGGCTCCCTGGACTCTCCAATCTAAATTTTTTTATTGTCATTATTGTTTATAATAAAAATAATTTATGTAAATAAACTATAACAAACATGTCTGAATCACTTATCTGTTCAACGGAAGAAAAATGATGCACTAAAAGTATCTACTCTCTATTAAGAAATGGTTAGGTTAGGTTAGACATGACGTCTAAATAAATTACCGCATCATTTATACGTGTCTATCTCGCATACTTAAGCTCGGGATACAAATAGTCGAAACTCTATGTAGAGATACTTCAAATAAATCAAATGTTAAAAACAAAGGTTCACTGAGACAGAGCAAGAGGCCAATAAACTTGAGAACCAACAACTTGTGACAAGATTGATTGCGTCTCTACCGTGTCTCTACATAACATCGTCTCTACCACGTGACTCGATCCCGTTCAGGAAGTGACAGTGAGGTGACGGTAACTTGCGAGAAAATAAAAGTGTGAGGTAGAGTTAGGTGTATAGTATTCTTGTAGGGTATACTGATGTGGTTCTTTAGTTTTAAATTTGTTATTATGCTATGCTAACAATTATTTCACAAGGTCAACCATTGTTGATGGTTCCGGCAGTCGTGCATTTACGTCTGAATAAAGATTGTCTTGATAATTTTTTTTAAAGAATTAAGTTCGGGGCACGATAACTTGCTATAAAAATTTTAATTACAATTTTTTTATTAAATTTATCAGTAAACCCGTTACTCACATGTTAAATGGAATTTCAAGAACTATAGAAACTAAGACTGCAGTGTAAGAGGAAATGTTTGTATCTGTGCAAGTTTGTTTGTATGTTGAGGGTATTCTCCGAAACTTTTGAATCGATTTAGAGAATAATTTTACTTCACTTTTAGGAAGCTTCATTACTTATTCCCATGAGAGCACTTTTCATCCCGAAAAAGTATTTGAATCCTGCGGGATAATTCCATAATTCCACGAACTGCGCGCGGTTGATATCATATAATATTCATTCTTCGTTAACATGTACGATTGCTTAGAACAGGCTAGACTCGAAACAAATAAAATATTTAAAACATGATAATTAAATAATACTGTGTGGGGATCGACCCCACGACCTTCAGAACAACCGCCGGCAGGGTCACTATCAAATTGGCTATCGCATTAGTCAGTATTATTATGTAATAGTAGGTTTGGTTTTAAGACAGGTGGAAAATTAATGTAGCTACCTTGATCTGATCATCGTACGATCCTACAACGAATTAGCTGATCACTTAGTCCATGTTATCATATGAACTATCATCGGTCAGGTGGGCAGAACTCAGGGCTCAGGACTTAGGTCAGGGAATTCAAGTTTGGAATGAGTTATGAGTTATAGTTACCTGTAGCTAACCTACCTTTGAAGCCTTAGAAATGCACGTGTCGTAAAACAAGTACTAAAGTATTCACTTTTGTTATGGGTAAATTATAGTCATTAACTTTGTCAAACACAGAACTCATGTGCAAAAAACCCGTCATAGTGAGTTGGCGTAATTTATTCCTGATTTTGTGGAAACGAGTTTTTGATTATGCAATTTTATGCAAATGGATGTGTTACCTATGTTCAATATTTTAGAGTGATATAAACAAGTGTAACTAGATGTCGTTTATTAGGTACGGTGCAATAGGTGACCGTATGAGTATCATCTTTTCACTAGTGCATGTTCGCGATGAATTCAAAAACTAGTTAAGGGATTTTCATGCGGTATTCAGTAATAGACAGAGTGATTAAATAGAAAGGTTTATAAGGTAGGGCAACACGCGCCCATCCCAGATTTCCTGAATAAATAGCAATACATATTTAATTCATGTGCTCTATTTTTCATTTCATTCTACTTTTCACCCTTAGCTTTCGATAAAATACTAGGCCACCCTAATTAATATCCACTAAATACTTGATTTTACACATTAGATCTATTTATTCTATACACTTTTTTCTAACACAAGCATCTGATTCTCGTTGCTTGTGTTTTATAAATAATAATAATAATTTACTGACCAAGTACCATATGGCTAATTTAATTTAATTTACCTCTCGACAGTTACAATAAAAGCACCTTTGTGCTGGCTCGTAGGTGCTAACTATGTACCAACTTAGACTGGACAAGTTAAACTTACGTAAAGATTAACCATAAAAGTGTCAGTTCAAAATTCGCATTTATGTGTTGTCATTAGAATAAATAAGGTGTGAGGAAAGTATGGTCACCCGACCACAGATATGCGGTGACCACGTGCTTTCGTTTTTATCGAACATCTTATTATGAAATAAAATGTTCATAGCTCGCTTCTCGCTTTCTACACGACTTACGGGTATGTCATTGACATGGTAACAAAAAAGATGAAATCTTAAGCTACGTGTATGACAGAAAAAATCGTGTGTATTAAAGACACAAACATGGTGTTAAATGTAGAGCAGTTTGGGATAAATGCAGTAATTTTAAAATGCTTGAGTTTCATCTGAGTCTCATGTACAAATATCACGTACTAAGGTTTTTACAAAGATTTGTGTGCTCAACAAGAGCTTAATTTATTTATTTATTCAAAAGCTTTGTGCTCCACCTTGGGGTAAGGAGCATTAATATGACATTGTATATATATGTATTAGTGTATACTTTTTTACTGTAACTGTAAATATTTTACGTAAATATATTAATATACATTTTATATTACATTTTATGTATTCAATTCGGTAATATGACGTCCTACTTTTCTGTTATAATTTTTGTCACATAATGACCGGTTAACAAAAGTGAATGTTGAATCCAATTCACGCTGCCTTATCTTTTATCAACTAACGAAAAAGAACGATACCATTCAGACCAGTCGAGCAACTTGTCTTTGTCACCGTCGCACGTTGTATAATGTTAATTTAAATATCATGTATCTAGAGCAAAGTTTTAAAGTTAATATATGATTGCAAGGATTATCGTTCAAGTGTGTCAGTTACATATTTTATGCAGTTGTTGTTGTTAATATGGACCAGAGCTTTCAGAAAGTCACGATAAAAGAAATAACGAAGCAGATTTGTAACAGGTTCTTAGAAGATTGCAGATTGTAACCGTGTTTTGGAGGCTCGTATTATTTGATAAAAGCAAAATAAAAATGATTAGAAAAACCATCATTTGGTGTATTGATTGTGCTCTCGCGTATGAGGGCCCGGTATTCGTTATGACCATGATCTAGGATTTGGTAGATCAGGTAATTACAATGACCCTGCTACCAGGGGAACCCGACAAGATTGGATCATGGTTACACATTTAGTCAAAATCGACAAAAAATATTCATCGTTTTATTTTCGTTATTCGCGTCGCTAATATGAGATTCGACAA
Organism: Blastobasis lacticolella; assembly: GCA_905147135.1. Lineage (NCBI taxonomy): Eukaryota > Metazoa > Arthropoda > Insecta > Lepidoptera > Blastobasidae > Blastobasis > Blastobasis lacticolella. Next base: position 11,924,978 of record LR990048.1, read on the forward strand.
ACAATTATTACGTAATAGCATGGGCAATCGAAATAATAAACATTAGCAAAGAAATAAAGATCCCATGTTCGTGTTGCTACCCAAATAAAAGGATAACACATACGCTATACATACCCCATACCAGGAAAACCTGACCAGATTAGACCATGGTTACACATCAATGTGCAGGTTTCATCACGATGTTGTCCCTCACCGCAAGAGCATCGGTTAGTGTTCAAATAATGTACATATATAAGAAAAGAGTCATTGTTACATGGCGGCAGTGGGATTCGAACCCTGTACCTCTCGCTTGCGAGTCGGATACCTTTACCACTAGGCCTAGGTATTCTACATCAGACTTTATTGTAGCAAACCCTTCAAGAGCTAAAGTCATCAAGATTACAGATTTTTGCATTAGTCGCCGTCGGTCATCTGCCACCGTCACCGTATCGCCATAGTTCAGTCAAGACGAAAGTCTTTTATAGAACAATCACTTGTGGGAAAATGTCCAATTTGCACAACAATCCATCGCGTTTTGAAGACATGGTTTCACCGAGCTCTCTATGCAACTTTGCATGGTTCAACACACAGTTTTGTATAATGAGCGTGTTTAGTTTGAAAGTTAATTTAAAGTTGTAGTGCATGTGTGTCTACGGACAGTCAGAGCTCAGCATTTTTATAAAAATATTTACTAAAAATACCTATCCATCATTTTATCTTCGTATTCGGGTTTCTAATATGATAAAAAACATATTGGCGGTAATGTCCCGGTTGTGCTCTCGCGCACAGCCCAGGGTGCGCCTTGACGGTAATCCAGGATTAGGCAGATCAGATAATTACAGTGGAGTAATTTGACCAGATTGGATCATGGTTCCACATTCAGTCAAATAAACTCTACTAAAATGTCTATAATTTTGTCTTCGTTATTCGCATCGCTAATATGGGATTCGACAAAAAAAAATTATGTTTTAGCATACATAGGCAACAGAAAATAAATATTAGCAATCAAATAAAAATCACACGTTCATGTTGCTACCCAAATAAAAGGTACACACATACACATACATAACACACCCAAACACACACACAACACATCCCTGTGATTAAAAAATAAATAGCAGTCGTATTCTTTTTTTATTTGAATGGCTGTCTTGGGCTGAGATGTAAAAAATTAATTTGTCTAAATTGAGGCAAAATTGCTTTATGGCCAATTACTTATTAACATTAATTCAAAATTAATTGTTAAAAAATATGTATTGGGTTACAAGAAAGTGTTTTATGATTTTAAGGTTTGATTTTTATGATAATGTGAAATATAATGAATTAAATAATGTTTAAGGTAAGGATGGTCTGAATGGGGCTACTGCATCACCGCATTATTGTAAAAGGCGTGACAGTTTAAACCTTACGAAAGGTATGAGAAATGATGGAACAATGATGAACTATAGACCTTAAAATATGTCTAAACCCGCCTAAAAAGAGGAAAGAAGGAACGATGAGAAAAGGGGGAAGGGTAGGAAAGCGGACCCTGGCAGAAGCAGGGATTTACCGCTCGGATGATGATAAATAATAATAACAATAGGTTTTAATAATATGTATTTTTTATATATGAATTCTAAAAAACTTATAATTTATATAGTTTTAGGTTTTTTATATAGTTATATATTTATATTCTAAAAATCTAAATTTAAGCACAAAATTGAATAAAGAGCATAATAACAATCCAAATACTGTGTATCTATAACGAATCAAACAATAAAATAAAAAAATCACCGGTGTCCGGGAGATGACCTCACGCCAGGAGCCGGACACCGGGCGACCTTTCAATGCTAGACGAGTCATACACACCCATACGCATCCATACACACACCCATACAAGTCGCGTGCTTTACTTCAACCGTACACGCAAAACCAACATCCTCATAGCTTCTTCACAACATTGTGAGAAAATTATTCCAAGTATTTAGCTCCTACACTAGTAGAATCCTTTGATTAATTGCTTTGATTAAGTATCTGTATTCTATTTATAAAACCATGGCATAACTAGTTTTGTTGTTATAATAATAGTATGAAACAAAGTCGCTTCCCGCCGTCTGTTCCTCTGTATGTATGTACGCTTAGATCTTTTAAAGTACGCCACGGATTTTAATGTGGTTTTTAACAATAGATAGGGTAATTCAAGAGGAAGGTTTTAAGCAAGAAAAAAAGGGTAGGTAGGGGTAAAGTAGGTGTACGTGAACGAAGTCGCGTCGGGTCCACTAGTAACGTGATATAAATCATTTTTTTTTTGCTTTAGTAGTTTCATCTTGTATTATGTTTTATGGTGCCGCATTTCTTCAGATTTAACTGCAATTATGGAAAGTACGTGAGACGAAATATTCTACTATTCCATTGGTAGGAAGAGCGCGTTGAACTCTTTTATATGCAGCAAAGCGTGGGAGATATTACAAAACTTTAACATTCACCTTTCTAGATTTTCGTAAATTTAGGCTCTAGAAAGGCGAGTAAATAGCGGAAGTCGCTTTAATTGATTTGATGTTAAGCAATCAACATTTATGGACTTCGAAGAATATTGCAATGTCGCTTTTTAATAGTAACGTAAAGCACAGGTACGTATCTGTTGATACGAAAGTGACGATATCATATTCGAAAATAAGCAAAATCATAAAATACGGAATTACCAAAAGTACAGATATCAGCAGTAAATAACATTTAGTTCGTTTCATAGAACCTCGTCTCTGTCGCACGCGTGTGAGTCCGAAGCGAAGCGTGTGATATGATTACTGTACTGTAATATCTTTGTTAAGTTGTTCAAAACCGCCCGTCGCGCGACCGTTGCCAATTAGGACAGCGCCTAAGACTTTAAATTAATTAGCCTATTTTATGGACAAAAGACTAAATTTAGCAAAAGTGAGCCCATTAACCTAACCTAGTCTATTTTATTCCGAGTAATGCTATCAAATTGCACAAAGCTTAGACTAGTAAACAATCCAAGACTTTTGGACAATGGGCGAACTTGATCCAAATGGCAATGGAATTACTCATATGACTCAGTGGATTCATTCACACGTCTCATCCGTGCTGCTAGCTAGTTTCGTCACGCGGCCTTGCCTCCGACAGCTGTTCCAAGTAGCTCTGACTAAACAGGGATGTAACGACTATCTGTGTGTCAAGTACGTAGAAAATATTACATACATACATACATAATATTTTTATATTTACCACCTATCCTAGAGTATATTCTGTTTTTAGGTGTCTAAAGTTGCCTGGAAGAAAACGCTTTAAGCGATAAGGCCGCCGGTTGCTTTTCCTTTTTTTCCTCTGTTTTTTGTTTTATTGTATGTATAAGCAATAAATAATTTTTCATTTATTCATTCATTCATAAATTAACGCATTTTCCCGTAGAGACTACATTTATACTTGCAATGGTCCTGAAAAACTTCTCTTGCTTTTTCACATTCATTAAACTTTTTAGCCTTCGACGAAAAAATATATGTTATAAGTTTAACGTGTGTATATGTCGCTTTGTATGCCTGTCTGTGGCATGGTAGCCTTCGAACTTCTTGTATATGTTATTCGTATCAATACAGACAAACTAGAGATAATTATTTATCCATTCATATCTCTTTCAGGTACAATAGACATAAACATAGATTTTATTTGACAATTACTATCAATTACTACAATTAAATCAAACAAGGATGATAGGGCGGTAGCCTGATGATGGACTTAAATAAAAAAATAAGAAAATATAAAATAGTATAACATTAGCTTTTAACAAAAGCTTTGAAAGTACGCTTTATCTCTTAAAACACCTTTTTAAATCCATGCAGGTAAGGTCTATTGGCCTAACAAAAAGTCAAAGGACATACCTTGCATGCTCAGTCCATGCCTGGCCAATTCTAGTGGTCACCGATCACGTATTGTTGGTAAAACCACACACTTTCGCCTGCCTAATGTCATAATGATCGGCGAGGTTATGAGTTTTTTCGATTGCCGTGTTGGCATTGACTGTAAATTCGACTATTTATTTCTGGGTCAGGACCTGCCTGTACAGTAGTTAGCGACAGGCAACCGTAGTGTTATATTTATTACTACTTAAGTTATTTAAATCAATGGGTTCTGAAAGTCTTATACTTTTCCCATTACAATTTATTATTAAATGATTATTTTTTAGAGAATTCTGTAGTTTTTATTATTATTTGTTTACTTTATTTTATCTCAGTCACGTAGTGTACCGGTAATATAAGAAGTTCACTTGATTACTCCAAGTGTACTTCACTTTCAATTTGGTTGCGGGTCGTATCTTTTTAAAGAAACTTGCGCACAATACGACAAGTATTTAATATTGCAGCTTTCTGTATGATATAGGTATTTTCCGGTAACTTTATGTAGTGTTTTATATGTTTTGGTCCGACTCCTATACTGGAGAGCACAAGGGACACAATATCCACTTTTTCCAAATTACATATTCTCATTATCTTGATGTCCCGCAATAAATAAATAATAATAAAATAATTCAGTAGGTAACGGAAAACACATGTAATGTCATAGTCTTATTTTCGTTCCGAACTCAAAGATTTCGGAACCAATCATAACTAGCCTGAGAAACTCCAAAACCCACTCACATTCGTAAACCATAGACACCATATAAGTTTACATGCTTACAAACACGTGATGTTAATAGTCGCTTATCTGTTAACGTTACAAAATACCTGTCATTGTGTAGAAAAACTTTGGGTAAATAGTACACGCAGCGATTGCTACAGACCCGCATTGTCGATGCTTGTTCACACCTGACGACACGATAGCGTTACGATTACAGATAAACAATGTCAGAGAAATAATAGAAAGAACATTCTATATATTTTCCTCTACAACCAGAATCCTAGAGATTGAGTACCACACAAGCGCCTTGCTGTATCTTCTGATTACACACACAACCCAGTGGGTACTCAATTCCCGTGGCTCGTCGGATCACTGTCTTGTGCACACACAAGTATGTTTCGAAAGGGATTGTTTGACATGATGGCTCCGGCCAAAATGGTCTCGAACTGTGCAGATGAACATATCTCGGTACACTCGGTTGTAAAATGAGCTAGCTGCTGAGATTTTCTGAAGTGACTAAAGCATGGAGTTCTTCAAGAAGGGTGTGAAAAGGTTTTAACTGGGTCGGCAAACTGCAAGTGATTCTTATGTTATTGCAAACGTCCTAAGCTACGGTAACTGCTTACCATCAGGCCATCCGTACGCTTCTTTACTACCTTAGTAAATAGGACCACGGTTATTCCGAATCAACTGACAGTAGTACAAATTATAAAGTGTGTATATGGCAATAATCTGGGGATAAACTGTCCTTGTCAGTCCTTCTTGTAAATATACAGTTATTTGGTCACGATTATCTTGAACTTTTGTCTAAATTATTAATCATGGTGAAAATTATCTTCCGCACTTCCTTAATAATAGCTTTGCCTATTATTTAATAATATTTTTCTAAACTTACGAAAATAAGCAGTCCTACAGAAATCAATTTGTTTGCACAGTTTGTTTGTTTGACTTTTATGAATGACGTTCTATGACGGATAAAAAACTTGGCATAAGTTGCCCTACAGAGATTTTTTTTTAAATATGCGATTCGGACATAGCGTGGTCTTATATAGAAAAAAAAAACACGAATTAATGGAAGTAAAAAATAATCGAACGAAAACTATTATGGTTGAGTGTTTATCACTTAACATTATTAATTGATGTTAATAACACATTAATGTTATCTACTTCTTATTGTAATATAAATGATTAACACAAAACAAGCTGCAGATAAAACAGGATGTAGCTGAGCTGTATCCGTATGTGTTGTTATTTTTTTATTGGAATGTCAACAGGTCGTTCTTGAAATGCTCATTTCGGTAAAAGATATTGAAACAGGTATTTTTTTTAGATCCGACCTTTTCTTATATTTTACAAAAACAAGAAAATATTAAGTACCAAATTGAACGAAAATAAAAATGTTTAATCTGTCTGCGAGCACCTAATGGTTTACACCTATTTTCTATACAGCATTCGAGTGATATCTTCTTGTTTATTTCGAGAGTTAGCTATGCGCCTGTAGGCCTAGCACAAGTTGCTCTCGCGCGTGATAAGCGATAAAAAGCGCGACATAGGTATTGCTATCTCTTTCGTCTTAGAATTGAGAGAAAGAGACAAACGCTCTCTCGCGGCGCGAGCTTTGTCGCGGACACACTTGTGCTAGGGCCACTGGTCGATATTTCCAAAGACCAGAAGGCTAACCGTTATTTGGGTCAAATTATTAGCCACGCCACTCAGCGAGGCAATATGGCCAGCCTTCTGGGCACTTTTCCTAGGAATGGGGACCTGGGGCAATTTTTAATCTTTAGGGTAGTTTATGTATAATTTAGTTTAGTTTTATTTGTTAAAGACATTTTTTAAAATATTACTGTTGTTTATTTTGTTCAGATGGCCCTTAATTTGAATAATTTGGCAGCGTTTTCTTTAAAATTATCATTATCCAATCTGGTCAGGCTCCCCTGGTAGTAGGGTCACGGAGGTCAGATGGCAGTCGCTCCACTGTAATTACCTGATCTGCCAAATCCTGAACCATGGTCAAGGCGGACCCCGGGCTCTAGTGCGCGAGAGTACAACCGGGACATTTACCCCAAGATGACTATTTTTATTTTTTTTCTTTAACATTACACGTCCAAAAGCTTAAATATTTTATAACTTACAAATAATTGCGAGGAACACAAGAAGTTGAAAGAAGTTGTGTTGTGTGTACCAACAAAAACAGCCGTTCATATTACCAAACGTACACGAAACGTGTAATTATGATCATAAATCTTTCAAATCAACGCGTTATCTGTTATTATGTGTAAAAATATAGGTATTGTTCTATCAATCACAGTTAGCCGGTGGCTGGAAAAAATACTGATTCCTGTTAGTACTTAATTGTACGTGGCAAGTGTTTAATTGTGGCTTACTGGCGACCTGCAGTGTATAGGTATTTTTAATTGAACACATTTTGTATAATTGTTATACAGTTTAACCTTAAATATCGTTTACATAGGCGAGCTTTTCCTATAAGAAATCTCTTCTAGCCAACCTTGAGTGGTGTGTGAGTATTAACACGGGTAGGTACTTGATTGTGTACCTACTTCAAAATACAAACAACTCACAAACACTAGTACAAACAATCTAAGTTTTATGAATATAATTCCCGGGATAGCCACCAGGATGACGATGATGCATCTTGAAGCCCACACCATGACACGCCCAACAGTGGTTGAAATACTTATGATGTTGACAAATAAGGCGGCGATCTTGCAAACGACACCAAACCTATCCCCTGATTTCCTTTTTGTACACTGTAACTTTAATTTATCATCATAAAATATACACCAATACACAAACAAAACAAAAACTTAACAAAATCTAGGTTAATCTAAAACTAAAAAAAACTAAGAAACTAATCTAATAAACCGTTGCAAGGTGTCCAACCGTGTGGTGTCCGGCAGAGTAGAATAGCACCAACCCCTTACACTCGTGGGTGTCGTACAAGGCGACTAATGTTTTCGAGGCAAAAGATCTAAGCGCCTCCGTAGACTGGAAAATGGGCAGCAGCATTTTCCATTGTTATATTATAACACTGCGATCTCCAATCCGCCTGCCAAGCGTGGAGATTATGGCAATGACCTGCCTTTTTGTGGGAGAGGCCCTACGTCCTGCAGTGGACTGTTATGGGCTGTGATGTGATGATGAAGGTGTCCAAAATGCTGTTTGCCACGTTGAATGGCAATGCTCTAGCGCTGTGCCAAATAAATGCCAGCATTTTGGTCACAACTTACCTCGATTTGGTCCTCTGATTGTACTTATACACATTCAGATAAACGTTGTTGGCTCGCACCTTCAATTTGGTTACGTTTTACGTAATTATGCGTATCACAGTACATCCTACTATTGCACACAGTACTTCACAACACTTCGCGTGTGGAACTTTAGTTACTTATTTTGTTTGACGCCTTCACACCTTTTACAAGAGTACCTACATTTGAATTCGCTTCATTGCGTGATGGTGATGTGTATTTTTTTTCCTAAAACAATAGTGAAGTTGCGTTATTGTTTTGTTTATTGCCCATAGCTGCTGGCGATTGTTAAAAATTTTTTTTATTCTCATTGCACGTTTTATATGAGAATCACGTTATACGTGTTAATTGTGTGTTAACTAACATATTTCATTGTAGACATAATCACTACTCTAAATAATATTAAGTAGCTCTCCTTATATTTTAAACGAAGCTTACGCAAATAAATATTTTATATTATAACGTGTTTTGTTGCGGATCTCGTAAAGCATATGGGTGTCTACGACTGAGATAATTATGCTGATACGTCAATATAATATGCGGAATTGATTACCATACTTGAATTTATGAAGAAGAGGCTCAAGATTATAATTAAATCTATGTTTTGCACTAAATTGTACACATCTACCGTCCTGACGACTAACGACGTACAAGCATTCTGTAGTACCTATGCTATTGAGGCACGGCAAAGGAAATTGCAATGGACGATAACTCTGAATACCTATGTAACTTAAACTCCTGTATTTTATACATGTAGACACGGAAATGTTTCGAGGTTTCTTAGGACAGTAACACGTGAAACAATGTAGTCTCTATTTACCCCTAGTCCGTGTCCAAAATATGTCCAACAATAGATAAGTGTAATTCAAAAGGAAGGTTTTTAAGCAAGAAAAAAATGATTGGTAGGCGTTAAGTAGGTGTACGCAAACGAAATCGCACCGGGCCCACTAACATATTTGTAAATCCCGAAATATTTTTTAGAACTTTTTCAAGGTATTGGCCCAGAAATGAAACTGACAACACTGTGTTTATACAGGATCATGTAATAGCATCAATACAATCACGAGTTTCGCCAAATTCTTGCGAAAACGTGATAAACGATGACAGATTTTGCAAAAAAATCTGCGCACGCCCACGATTGGCGCTTGTGATTTTTGGCGGAAATTAGCCACAATCATTGATTCGTCACGGTGTTCGGGTCGGCTACGGCGGTAATGCGAGCCGCGACAGGGCCGGAGTCAGGCGTTCTACTAATTAGTAGGAATGGTTTAATTTCGCTCAGAAAGGTCATGGTTATTTTTGACCTGCGACGAAAAAAGAGGGGTGTTATAAATGTGATGTGTGTATCTGTGGCTTTGTGTTTCTGTCTGTGGCATTGAAGCTCCGGAATGGAAGGACCGGTTTAGTTGCGGTTTTCTCTATTTGATACCTAATACGAAATGACTCTTAGCTTTGTTTAATTAAAATCGGTTCAGTAGTTTAGAAAATGTTTGAGTTTAAGTAAAGGTCGGGGGTTACCCGACTTTTTTTATAGGTTAGGTTAATTAAAAATGTATGTACGTCTATGTACGTGATGAACCTCACGGCAACGTTCGATCATCAGCGAGTCAGCGATTAGCTCAAGAAACGTACATTAGATAAATATCTGGCTGACTGCACACTGCCAGCGACAAATCGCACAGCGATACTCGCTTGTCGGTCAAAACAACATGACAACAATTGAATAACCATTAACATATGAAATTGCAGTAATTAGTTTGTCAATGCATCAAGAATATGTTTTAATTTTTTCATATGTTTATTGAAGGTACTAGGTATAAAGATGTTCTATATCGAAAGGCAAGAAGAATCATTAGACGTAAGACTTACAAAGTGTTGAAATTAAAAAAAAAGAACACGTATGTCTAGTAATGAAGGATTATATACGAATAAATATCCGAAAGGATTGGATAGCCAGATATAAATAATAAATTTAAAACTGTCACCGTCGCACAACGAACGACAATTTCCAACCATTCACTGCCAAACCGGTCGCGTTACCAAATCCAGCCCTGGGGCCTGGCGAACTGCATAACCCTACCGTATCCGAGTCGGTATCGGCGCTAATATTGGATGAATCGGCCAGGTCTTGTGACTGGGTGAGGCAACGCTCGGCTCGCTTGCGAAAACCCCCAGCTTAGAAACTCGGTTACCTAATCTGCCGACAATGCGGTGCTGGCTGGAGACCGTGTGAGCAGGCCTTAGAGTAGGCAAAAAGGGTTAGAGTATGCTAATTTATGGCTGAAACAGTAGGTGTATTAGGAAGGTATGTAGTGCCGGAATGAATGGGAGAATGTGAAACTGTCACGTGAAGCTTTGGAAGATGTATTCCTTTGTTTGTTTCAAACTAAACTCGCGTTCTTTACACATATGATTATATTAGACGGGACTTATACGCCTCGTCTCGTGACCACGGTGGGTGTAACCCGACCGAAATGTCGGGAAAACAAATTGAAAAGGTACGTCGCGTGTAAGTCCCGTCTCAAATAGGTTTGAATTGAAAGATTGAAAGAGGTTACTTACGTGCAAAATTGCCAATTTCGAAATGCGGTAATGTATTGCAATATATGGGTAGACGAGTACCGACTGAAACATTTCAGTATTTAAACAAACTATTCCAGTGTTTCAATTTGAGAAATTATATTTAAAAACGAACCCCATTTTTACTGATTTTCTAGTCTATTCTATGTAATGCCAACTATGGCTATATAAGTATCAAGTTTGTACAGGAATCGTGTGCAATAAGAGTTAAAAGATTCATAATATCGCTCACAAAAATTAATGAATAAACATTTATTCCCGGAAGAACCCAACAGCTAGTCAAACAATTTGTATGGGAAGTCTATAAATTATGTATGCACTATGTGCGTATTTACGTCTGTCCCCTGTCAATGTAGTTGAAGCTTGCACACCTTCAACTTGAATTTGAAATGTAATAGTAACCAATGACTTTTATAGTAAGCGTGATTTGCACGTGTGACCTTGTTCTAGTACGCAGTGGCAATCGATCTAAATAGTGCCCTTACACTCGACTCTACAGTTGAGTAAAATTTATTGAGACGAAATATGGTAATTTATGGAAGCCTACCCAAATTGTTGGCGAATATACTGACTGGTGGTTCACGATAAGGACATGGTACCAACTTAATCTACCTATGAGCTGTTTTGTGTAGCAAATATGGTGAGTAATTATATTATTAGCGAAGTTTTCAGGTTGTGTGGGTTGAAATTAGTAAACTAGATAGCCAATAGTTTCAGCCACTCATATAATTGACGACCTGAGTGGTTCAGTTGGTTATCAGTTGGTCTGCCACGCAGAGGTTCCGGGCTCGATTCCCGGCCGACCACAAATTGAAATGATGAAAAATACGTATACTAAGTATGTATTAAAAAGAAAAGGATATAGGTAGTTTATTAGTTGGGTAGGTAACACCCATAACACAAGCTTTGCTTACTTTGGGGCTAGACGGCGCTGTGTGAATTTGTCCGAGCATATATTTTATATTTATAGTATCACAGTCGCTCCGAAAGACAACGTAACATAGTTTCGATGTTAAATATTTTATGAGAATATGTCCCACTGTTCTAAGTCATATCTAATAACCCGTTGAAGATTTTCAATTCAGAAAAGCACAGAACCGAGTTCCGTTCCTTTGTTCATGGCTGTTTTTATTGGTTCTTTTTATTGTTGCATTGAATTAAGTGTTTATAATGGTGTATATAGGTTGATTGGCCTGTAATTACTTCCTCGCATGGTGTTCCGACCTTTGCTTGGCCACGATTTGTTTATACGAGAGTGACTGGAGTATCCATATCCGTAAATTTATAAGTAAGTATCGGAATTAGTGGTGATATTCGGCTTATATATGCATAGAGAATTACTTCCTGGTAGACATGACTTCCCTATCAAGATACGTGTGGGTAGCGGGTGATTAGTTAAAAACGAATCGCCAAACTAATTAAGTGCTACCTTCAAATTTAAAATCTATCTTTAATTACTCGAGTACTGGAACTGGGGTTAAATATGTCTATATTGATTAACATTTTATTAAAACATATTGATACTAAGACTTAACATGATTAGGTAATTAACAAAGCAAAATGCTAAGGTCACCAAGTTCTTTGATGATTTATTTTACCTCAAGTCCTCCATACCGTTTCTAACATTTGCTATTTTGTGTTTTAGTCTATTATTAATTATGCTCAGGTGAATGGCTGGAAATAACATTAAACAGATGACAGCTGTTATTAAAACAATCCGCTATATTGTAACTATTAGGTACACATAACAAAGAGTATATTTTATTTATTTATTCTTAGGAAAATCAATAGCTGTTGTAACATGGATTAAGTATCAGAAAGCCAATAACAGATTTTCAAAGATAATAAGTACCATTAATCATGTCGTAAATATAAATATTTACCTGTATAAAAGTGTTTTAATCTAAATTACTTATATATTATAGATATTAATCTATAATAGATAATTTTCGCATGAACACAAACAGCGTTCTGATCAAGTTTTAAAGAAAATAAAAGATAATATCATCAAGATCATTATAGACATATATTCGTATTATAGAAGATTTAAACAGCGTCACTGTTAATGGTACGGCACTTCCTTATAATGTAAATATTAATAATATAAATATTATAATAATTCTACTGCAGTCAGTATCCCGACAATTTAAAGGGCGTGGCTAAAAACTCATAGACAAAAAAACCAGAATCGCCAGCAACGAAATGAATAAAAATGGGAAAACTCATTATGTTTTATAAAAAATCAGGCACTTAAACCATGTAATATAGAAGTTATTATACTGTATGAGAATCGTACCTACATTCATTTTTCTTGACTTTTATTTTATCACTGTTACTTTATTAAATGATAATACTTATATTAAAAAATGTAAAAAATATACCCTTTAATACATATTTGAATACTTCGTAATCATATTTTTATTCCATTTCATATATCTTTATATAACAATCAATTACAGTGCATTAATCTTGCTAAAACTCGAAAACGGCTAGACCTATTTGAATAATTCTTTTTTGTTTTGTTAGCTATAATATTGGGATCGTTTTAACTCAAAGAAAAAAAAGGATATTTAAGGGTTTGCCCTTAAATAGCTACTTTACCCCTATCTACCCTTTTATTTTCTTTCGTACAAAGTACAAACCATCCCTGTATTATAACCAACAAAACAAAAGAAGAATTATTCAAATCGGTCCAGCCTTTTTCGAGTTATAGAGAGATTAACGAAGAGCAATTGATTTTTTGTATGCAGATTGTATCATTTATAAACAAAATATCTAGTATACCACATCGATTTTGTAGTAAATTATTATACATGTTTGATGTACCTATTATGAATATAATAACGGCATATATAAAATTATAGGCGACTCTGGGTTTTTTTGGCTAGACCTTTGATATCAAAGCCAGCGGCACCATGTTAAGTTAAGCAAGTACGACAAAGTGATTAGGAACTTCACTTTAAAGCGAGTACACTGAAAAGGCGCCAAAACGAGAATAGAAGGATAATTTGACACCTGGATTCCAAGATTTTGGCTTTAGTCTAGATTGAAGTGTGAAACACCTATTCCTGCAATCTGTTAAAAGATAACAAGACGCGAATCTGTGCGACCGTGAGTGTTATATTCACGCGGGGGCAGGTCAATATACGAATTTATTTTTGATACGCGATCGCACTTTAGCACTGTAGCGAAAGCACAGAGATAATACAATTTCGGGTAATAAATTGAATGTTAAAATAAATCTGACCTATTTAGACGAAGGTAGGTCATAAGCAGCATGGTTTGAAGAAGGCGTCTTAACAATATGACATTTTACACTTATCAATCTCAATAAACCCGTGGGCAGCATAAAGTAGTTCGATGTAGTAGCTACTTCACTTTATAAAATATCGTTAATCCGAAGGGAATGAATATAGCTTAATCGGCTGGCTAACCTTCGTGTCAGGCCATCAGATTCATAGCTATTATACTTAATGGGTAACCATTATACAAAATTCATACGTAAAGCTGCGCAAAACGATACAATTGTTGTCTCAAATAGCTATGAGGCTCTTGCAGTCGTGAACAATGAATTTGTTAGTGTTTAAGTATGACATAAGCTTTGGGAATTGTAATTGTGATTATAGGCTTTATGTGTGGTCATATTATAAGATGTGTTTACCCATTTACATTGGTGGGTATAATGATGGACGGACAACTGAACGAAACGAATTAACGAAATAACCTTTAGAAAAAACGTCATCGTCTTGGCGTTAATGTACCGGTTGTGCTCTCGCGTTTGAGGGCCGGGGATCCGCCTTGACCATGATCCAAGATTTAGCAGAACAGATAGTTACAGTGAAGCGATTGCCATCTGACCTCCGTGGCCCTACTACTAGGGTAATCTAACCGTTTTTATTAACAGGGTCGTGTGGTTAAAGTATCCTTTATAAAAAACATATTATGAACAGGCGGTTTACTGTTTTGATGGCTTTCTACCAGACAACAAAAAATAGCTTGCGCATTGGAATGACCACCAGAGCTATCACTAAACGAATTGAATTTTGTTATTTTATCTATTTCACAAAATAAGTAAGTTATACTAACGAACGACTTTTTAATACTTAGGTAGATTACATTAGACGGTAAACTATTCACCAAAGTAAGTATCATACTTTCTTTGCTTTCATTGCATTTTAAATAACAAAGAACAATTTGTAAGAACACAGGTAATTCTATATTCTTATTAGTTAGCATGTTGCCATTGTCTCCTATTATTACGTTATGTTCTTTGGGCGTAACAAAATGTCATAAGAGCGGGATGTGCCACAAATAACGACCTTTCTGCTCTGGTACTTACTTTATTTATATCTTTCGTAACTAAATGGGAAAAAATTAGATGCTACGGAGGCGGTCTCTCTCCGTTATAAATAGGTAATAAACGTAGATTGGGAAGGAGTTCTCGTCTTGATATAAATCGTTGTTGGGCGTGTTTCAATTTCGTTAATATTTCGTGGTAACTTATGCAATATGTTGGAATTTGAGTGTTATTCCCATCAACATCCCATTTCTGGACTCGGACCTCACCCACATCATATGGAGGCCTTGAGGGAGGTTTCTAATATAATGTTTTTTTTTTAAATATATTTTAATGGAAGCTTAAAATATATTTTAAGCTTCCATTAAAGCAAAGATACAAAATAAACATACTTAGGTAACTAACTTATAACACTGAACTAAAAAAATTATACATATATTTTTCAAAAAACATTCTGTCACCTATTATTACATTTTACAAAGAACATAAGTCAATAAAAAGCCCGCCTCTGTCAGTATTTTACGCTAAGGTGACCCCATCACGCTCGCGGCATTGCCACGTTGAATGGCTATGGCTAACCTTTGCCAGAGTGGGGAGTCCGTGAGTGTGGATTATAATTATTACATCTTCCTTCTGCTCAATCAACTCCCGTGTACAGTTACGGTCTCACAGTGTGCGCGAACGCACAGGGTTCCATCTGACTATACTTGAGTGGTGAACGGCACTATGCCTGAAATGAAAATTGACCAATCATATAGCCCTATTGAACGCATTGCGTTCAATTGGTCTAACAAGCGCTGTGAGAACGAATAGTAACGTTACTAAGAGTATTGTTCGTGATGATTAGTATCCCATCAAAAATATTTTTATGTAAAAATTCGCCAAGTTTCGTGATTGCCAATTTAGAAAAATATATTTATGAATGAGATCAAATAAAGTTCTAGACAACAAAAACGCATAAAATATATTGATCAAAAGTTTAAGTATTATTATTTACTCAGTGTTTAAAATATAACTACGCTACGGTGCAATTTACAGAAAATTTATTGAAGGAAGTACTGTCAGACTTGGCTTAACCTTAGATTTCATATATTACGGGAGAGTCACGACACTTGGTGAATTTTTCCTTAAAGATGTTTTTGATGACATCTCTTTTCTATTCGTTACGAAATTTCCTTTTTTTCTTCGGCGGTTCGACTTAGCGGGAGCAACATCATGCCCCCTGATTACTCCGTCGTTTTGATGTCTAATTATTCAGCTAATCGTCTTATGAAAATGACCCATACACACACGTTTAACTAGCAGTAGCCGTTACCTATACAGCATTTATAATCGTGCGGTAACATTGTGTAATAGGTAAGCGAGGAAGGAAGATTCCGAAGCGTTATGTGCGGTAATGACGGCTGCCCAACGCGGTTGCGTACTCTTACCTAAGTGTTCGCATCGCTGACCAAAACCCAGTGGCATGTGATAAATGGTAATGGGTATCGTTTGGTTGTCGATTATTTGTCTATACATCTGCCCCTATGTATGTATGTGCGCTTAAATCTTTTAAACTACGCAACGGATTTTAATGCAGTTTTCAATAATAGATTGAGTGATTCAAGAGGAAGGTTTATAAGCAATAAAAAAGGGTAGGTGTAGGGTAGGGGTAGGATGCCACATCAACGAAGTTGCGCCGGGTCCAATAGTCTGTAATAAATGATGACCGATGGTACG
Organism: Blastobasis lacticolella; assembly: GCA_905147135.1. Taxonomy (NCBI): domain Eukaryota; kingdom Metazoa; phylum Arthropoda; class Insecta; order Lepidoptera; family Blastobasidae; genus Blastobasis; species Blastobasis lacticolella. The sequence goes on from LR990048.1 coordinate 11,941,430, forward strand.
CGCATCACTTGAGAATGGTGTACATTTGTAGATATTAGTTTAATGCCAAGACTCTAAGAAGGAAATTAGAAGTTGAAACAAAATTTTGCCATATTTTCAAAGTTTAAATACTATATTCATTCACATAAAATCATGGTAACTATTTTAACATTATGTATGTATGCCTGAACGTCGAACAAAGAATTTATTAATTTATGATTTAAAAAATTTCACTGCGTTCGGGTAATTTAGTTTTATAGTTGCATAGTTTAATACAGAACGATGGAAATTTTACTATAAGACAAAAATAGTTTTCCTTACAAGTGCCTAGCCAGCTACTACACCTACCCACTCGCTCCCACCGCTGCAACTCCTGTGTAGCCAGATTCTACAGCGGAGCTACTGAGTTTTGACACTCAGTCACGGCTCGAGGACAATCTATATTGTCTTGGAATACGCAATAAATTTAATTAAGAAGTAGTTAGAGCCAGTTAGTGGGCCGCTATTGTAGCGCAATCACGGTCGTGCCAAGTATACGGCTCCATGGAGGATATTTCACCTGGCATCCGCTTGATCGCGCAACCAAACGGACACCACCATACATTTGACAAGTGGTTGCGTCATAGTGAAATAGGCTTAGTGAAGTACTATGGTAAGTCTGTGGTAAACTAATATTGAAGAAGCAGTGGGCTGGTGTCCGCCGTGCCGTCTGCCGTGTGGTGTCCGGCAGAGTAGAATAGCACCAACCCCTTACGCTCATGGGTGTCGTACAAGCCGACTTATGTTTTCGAGGCAAAAGATCAAGAGTCTGCATAGTCTGGAAAATGGGCAGCAGCATTTTCCATTGTTATATTTAAACACTGCGATCTCCAACCCGCCTGCCAAGCGTGGAGATTATGGCATTAACCTCTCCTTTCGTGGGAGAGGCCCTAAGTCATGCAGTGGACTGTTACCGGCTGTGATGATGATGAGTGGGCTGGTTGACCGTTGACAAGAGTTAATACCATTATAGATGAACGGACGGCTTGTATGTGGAGGTGTATGAAAACTACAAGCGCAAGGTAGCAGTAGTTGGATGCTTGAAACTAATAAATGGTGTAAGTAAGCCTGTATAGATTTCTTTTCCTGAACAAGCAAGTCGTTTATAATGATAGGTAAGTGATAAATTTATGTGATTCAAATAGTGGAAAGCATAAGCTTGATGATTTTCTTCATATGTTCTAGGTATGTCACTGTGGATAGAGGTCACCGCAGCCCTTTAATTTGATTTATCTATTATTAATTTAGAAGGCCGTTAGACTAGGGCGATGTCGTTCTTAGTCAGGAAAGCTGATGAAGATACACAGGTACTGTCAGTAACTAGATGTGTCAACCGAGGAATGGTAAGTGTCACGTTTTGGCGGAGAGGATTATGTATAGTACATTATTTTAGTCTAAGATCCGGCTGCTAAATTAGTACATTTTGTTATGTGGTTTCAAAAACAACTAATCAAAAGTCTAATTTTTGCAAAATACGTATCTGAGTTTTTTATTATTAGTATTGTTTTCATATTTAATGCAATTGCTATTTTGTGAATAATATTTAATACTATTTATAAATTAAATATTATTTTGTTAAATATTGATTCTTTATCGGTTACGATTATGGAGCATCTAAGTACAGTCATTTTTATCACTACTTAGATCGTTGGTTGAGAACCCTATTTATCGAAGCATGCGTAATAGCTGAAAAAACACGTTCAGCTGGCATTGAGCATCCTTGTCACACAAGTAGCGTCGCACGATCACTCTCTGTCACTTTATTTTTGATACCTAGCATCTTTTAAGGAAGGAAACTTCGATTTGCGGTTATTTTTAAATAGGTACCTTAATATCATTAACTACAGGAAAAAATGAGCTTTTATGTGATATAAATGAAATGAGTATACGTTAAGAACGAAAAGTTTTAATAAAATTATACCTGTTTACACCTGGCTGCGTAGAGGTTGCGGCTAAGCAATCAGCAGCAACTATGACGTTTCAGATCTTTTAAATACACTGTTGTGAAGTGGTGTAGGTTTTATTTCCGTAAGATGAAAACGAAATGTTTCTCTAAAAGTAAATTAATTATATTTTAATTAATAATACTGGCGGGTAATTTTTAATTGGCACCTGATGAAAAATGAGTTCTCCTAGTTGTAAAAATACTTAAAAATTAAATCTTGATAATCTAGATTATGAATGTACTAATTTAGCAGCCGGATCTCGTACTATTTGTTTTATGTTAGCTATAGTGAAATCAGAAGACTCTCCATTTCAGGGCAGTCATTAAGTTAGGCGATTGGAGGACTATATCCAGTAGCCAAATGCGAAAACTGAGGACCGATGTATATAAGAGTACGTAGAACCAATAACTAAAACGATACCCATTCAATGAGTATTCTCAGCCGAAAATGAAGTGTCCAAAATTTAGTAGTGTCCCGTATACAAAGGACAGGACAGGACAGGCCAGACATGACAGGACAGGACGTGTATATACAGGATAGCCGAATCCACAAAGTAACCGGCTCGCCCCGCCGCACGCGCCATCGAAAGCGACTACGCCGCACCGGTCGAAATCGAAAACACGCATTACGTAACCAAGCAAATGCCGGTGTCCCCCTTTACGTAACCAGTGTGGCCATGTATGGGACATATGTTTGCGATTACGCGGTAAACAATACCGGAGGGGTATTTCGGACGTTTAGAGTTAATTTTTATTTGAGATGTTATGTCCTCTTACGTAGTAACGTTATTTTCTTTTTGAAAGTACCAAACTCCGAAGATCAGGAAATGGGCAGGAGGGTTTTCTGTTTTGGGTTTTAAAAACTGCGGTATACAACCTGCCTGCCAAGTGCACAGGTTATGGCAAAACCCAAGAAGGAAGAGATTTGAATGGGCTGATATGGGTTGTTGATGATGAATATAAAAGTGGCTCTGTCTGTTTGTTGGAGATCGATTTCGATATACGAGTAGTATAGAATGACAAGCAATTTTTTGTGGACCTGAGTGGTTCAATGTGACTGTCATGCAGGCAGGTTCGCTTTTCGGCCTGTATTTTAATAAAGTAAGAATATGTATAAAATATTATTATTATTTATTATCTTTAGGGGGTACTTTTGTATAATTGAGTTTAGTTTTATTTTGTGTTAATTAGTTAAGATTTGTTTTTAGTTTTCTTTTGTTTAAATAAATAAATATTATTTTATCTTTGTCAAGCACAATTTACTGCTTACTTCTGGCTTGGGGCTGGCTCTGTTTTTACTCGCCATAAATGTGTATTCCACTTAAAAGCCGTATTAGCAAATACGCACTACGTACCTACTACGGACACTAAAATAAAAATTAATTACTATTTTTTTGCATTTAGTTGTGGGCTAAGCAATAAAAAATCAGATAAGATCTAAGTCATTAAACGCCAATTAGCCAAAAATAGACAAACTTCATAATATTTTATTTTAATTTGCCAAATGTAGGATTAAAATATATATCTTTGCTTAATATTAATACTTTGTTACGATCCCGAAGGAAATCTATGACTGTCCATTTTTTTATTTAGTTATGTAGTTTTATCTCTAGTTTAAATTAGAGTTAGGTATTTTATTCAATAATTGGATAGTTATAAATTTTTTCGTGTAATTGAATTCTATTACCTTATAAATCATAAAATTACCTATTGAGTACTATTACCCATTATTTAAATGTATATTTAAAATTATTATCTTTTGATACGATACACTAAACCAACGATTTTAATATAAAATACTTATAAAATGTTGTGTGTATTCGTGATAATAGTTCAGTCACGCATAATACATTCGAGTTGTACTACAGAAATGTGGCCGGTGTTATGCAAGATGCACGCAGACATTAAAAATAACTGCAATACATACATGGAAGTTATATCGCATGCAAATATAAATGAACATTAGTCACAGCGTTTTACCTTCTCCGAATTTGTGGTTTTATGGTTTTGAGAGGCCTCTGTTTGGTGGTAGTCACCCGATTTGGAGTGTTGATATATTTCGTTGTTTTTGGACCTTTCATCTGTTAGTATGGCCGTGTGGTATCCGGCAGAATAGAATAGCACCAACCTCTTATGCTCGTGGGTCGTAAAAGGCGACTAACGTTTTGGAGGCAAAAGATCTCAGTCTCTATAGACTGGAAAACGGGGAGGAGCGTTTTTCCTTGTTATTTTTACAACACTGCGATCTCCAACCCGCCTGCCAAGATTGGATATTATGGTAATAACCTCCCCTACGTGGGAGAGACCCTAAGCCCTGCAGTGGACTGTTAGGGGCTGTGATGTTGATGATGGTTAGTATCACTTAGCAGCTGGATTAACTGTTACTTATATATAAATTCTACGAGCCTAATAATATAAATAAAACCATTAGAATTAGCGTCAAAATTAAAGATAAACAATTCAATTTCATGTCGCTATCCACATGATATATTGAACGTTTTTGTGGTCGACGGTGAACCTGAAACTACAGGAAGTAGTGGAGATTACTTCGACAAGTAACCGAGAATATTATGAAACCACGCTTGTCAGGCTGGTTAGAGATCACATTATCGAAAATACATAACAGGAAACTCATTTTCCGGTCTCGGTACGGAAGCTAGTCGTTTTGTAAAAACCCTCTTAGGTTTAAGGGTTTTACGAGGTGGCAATACTCTAGAGATATCCCTAGTGTTGCAAACGTCTATAGGCTACGGAACTGCTTACCATCATGCGGGCCTTACATTTGTTTGCCACCTTAGTCATCATCAACAGCTCATAACAAGCCACTGCTGGACTTGAGCATCCTCCACATTAGCTTAGGGTATGGCCGTAATTTCCACGCCAATATCAAAATCTACCCTTGCGGTACTCTACAACCAATAGCTTCTACTATTTAAGTGCGTTTAGCACCATACGCATTCGCCCACAAAGATATTTTTTTTTGTCACATGCACGTCGCTGTACGGTAACCCAGCGTAAGCGCATGCAGACCTTAACACTGACACAATTTCGACACACAAACCGTCACGTGAACGCTATAAGCTGCCCATCGAAATCGATTCGAAACTCCATCACTGCTGTTACACAAGACCGGGAGTTAACGCATCGGCAAGGCGCAAGGCGCATGCGCCCGCCATATCAATCGCGGCCCGCATTCAGACGGAGTCAGGGTGACATTATGCAATAGGCTGCTTTATTGCCAACGGCCTTCAGGCCAATTTGGGTGAAATTTGCGTGGAATGGCTTGGGGGCCTCAGTGCAGTAGCGGGTGCAGGGTAGGGTACAAGAGCAACGATGGATCCCCATAGATGGAGTTTGGCAAGAGTCCGATTGTAGGTAGAAAACTTATCAGTGATCAAGGCCTGAATCGTAGAAATGGAAGGAACTATCGAGCTACCGACATCCTCTTGCAGGGGATGTTCTAGACTAGAGTGTGAAGGACTAAAGAACTCCGAGAAATGTGCGAATCCAAAGAGGCCATCTGGGTACTGCGGCTGGCTAAATACAAATTGCAGTCAGGCAAATCCAGCTGCGGACTTGGACTTGGACATTTGGACTTTCCAAGTGCGGAAAAAGAAAAACCATAATCTTAACCTTGCTCATTTCTATGAGTGCGAAAATTTTTAACTATATTATTCAGTAAATACTCTACATATAAATCAAATTCCCAGGAAGTAATTGATTGAAATAATGCATATGATAATATAATATAAATGCATAATAATATGTTAAGCAACACTACGTTAGAAAATATGATACAAGAAGAACAAGCCTAAATAAAAATTTGCAATAAAACAAATACATAACGTTATTATGTTCCAGAGCTAACGCAGCGCATCGTTGCAAAACGTTATCGCTTCGAACGCGGAAGTTTACTGCACTCTGACCATATCCGTCATCTAATTAGCAGCTAATATATAAATCCAGCTTAAACTATGTAAAACCAAGCTCATTATTCAGGCAGATGCGACGATATGGTGGGATCGGCCATGTATCTCACATTGTACATTAAAGCCCTGTTTGTTGTCTTAAGTGTGATTGCAATAGGAGAATGATGAATGTGTGCCAGGGTAATTGCTCTATTCGACTATTTCAGTAAATTCCAAAGGAAGTTATGAGTAAGCTAGCTGTGTAATTTATATTTTTCATATTTACCTATTGTGGGTGGGTAAATGGATTTGTTGCCTAGTTTGGTGGGACACCCGTAAGTATCCTACAAGGCGGCAAACTAGAATCACCGTAGAAAATGAAATGGGCATCAGTGTTTTCCATTGTGTATTGTCAACACTATGTGAGATCTCGAACCCGCTGCCAATAAGGGTAGGCAAAGACAAATAATTGTACGCGGTGTTGATATGACATGATAATTATGATGAACACCTGGGAATGAACTCAAGAACGACTAAAACTTGCAATGTTTTTTGTAATCTATTTTAAGTTACTCGTCGGGCCAGTCACATATTTTACACCCACTCGTTCAACTTACGTTATCGGTTCGTCTTAAATGTCAAGTAAAATCGATAGTGCATTGAAACAGTGGCCATGAGCCAGGAAAGCTGGTTCACAGTTGGTTCATTCAATTACTTTTTGCCACCTAAGTGTTGGTAAAAACCACTTAATTTGTCACATTTGACTGCCTTGTGATGACTCTATTTTAGTAGGCTTTGTACTATTCTGGTAAAGGTACATATTACGTATACGGATTTGGAAGACAACGGCAGTTGTAAGTAATGGTGACATTCCTGAATAATATTTAGCTCATTTTCATAACACAATATTGGCAAAAAGATCAGGAAGTCGAATATAGAGCGACAAAGGTAAACAACATTCTATTTATGGATCGTTTGGTGATAAAATATTTAATAAGGAATTGTAGTGCGTAGACCACCGAGAACCAGGTTTAAGTTATTGTATTCCTAATTGTTAAAAACGTATGTCGTACCGGTAAGCGTAAACTTGAAAATATGTTAATCATGATTGGATCTTTGTCAATAAATAATATTTTGTTAGCTAGGTGACAACAATGAAATTCATGAATAGAAATGACAAATATTACATAAAATGATAATTACAATAATTGTAATATGTAATTGATATTTAGGTATTTATAAAGTAAGTGAGGACACGAAATGAGTCTATAGGTTCATCATGGTTAAACCTATAGGTTTTCTAGGATTTATTTTTAACTATGTTTAAAAACACTGTGCACAAAACACGTTGAACTTGCGATCGCAGATGGCATTGTCCTACATTCAGTAGACGATAGGAATTTGCAGCTCATTCGGCACTTAGCCGAGGACGCGACAAAGAGGTTTATGTTCTTTTATTGTATTTAAATATTACGACAGACTACTGCGATAAAAATCCTTCCTAGCCGTAATATTGTTAAAACAATCGCATCAAGACGTAATCACTAAAAATAAGCTAGCAAACAAAAACTCACGTATTAAAAGTTCCCATGTCGGCGTGCTGACAATAGACAACTGGATAAAAGTCACTCGATGAACATTTAATTAGTAACCAACAATAGAACACTTCTAGTTTGGAAGTTTGAGTCACTGTTTCGAATGTAACCGTGTTGGGGGTGGCGCGGTGCGTTCGGAACGCTGCAACCGCGCTCGTGCGCTCGGCGGCCGGGGCGGAATGAGGCTGAGAGCGCCACGCCGCGACTGAGCGTAGACACTCCGCGCAGCCACCGACCGAGAGAGAAAGTTAAGTTATCAAACTTCGCGGTTACGTTCGACGATGACGCCGTCTTCCCGGCCGGTTGCGTATTCGGTGACAAAATTCAATTTTCGCGTCCCCGGTCTCTCGCGCTACTGACACGGTGAACGTCCACGGGCCGAGTCCTACTTCGACCGTTCGGAAGTGCACTTTTGCTCTGTTTGCGCTTCTCATTCGGGGTGCCAATGAGAAAGTACAACGTTTCTCGGTTTGTTTTGGCGATTATGTAAACTGCGACGCTGTTAAATTAAATTAAGCGCGATGATTTATTTTTGTGCCATTTATGGAGCGTGCTTAATTATTTCTCACGTTGTTTTACGCACGTACGCCTCCGCTGTTTACTCGTAAAACAATTGCAAAAGCTGGGGCTTCGTTTGCGAGGCAAATACGCGCACCGCCTCGACTGCCTGGGTCAATAAGGAGCCGAAGCGAATGGTCACTAGATTAAGACCAGAAAATGATAAAGATTGACGTTCATGCCGCCATTAAATTGATTACCTATTGCGTAATGCGTTGGGTTAAATGTTTATTCGATTGTAAGCGGCGACCGTACTACTTTCACTTTGGCGAATAGTGGGTAGGTGGGTAAGAAAAGTCATGTGATGTCTGAAATCGTGCCGCAGCCGAGGCTGTGGGATTTTCCTTGCGAAACTCTAACTCTGAAGGCAATGTACGAAATATTTTAATTGCAGATTGTTCCACATTTTACAATGGGAAGGCCAAGGCTTAATGTCATGTGATTGACTGCACAGCTAGTAAATGGTTGTAACAAGTTAAATTATTTTAATTTCAATATTAATTGGTACCAAATAAAAATGGATTGCGGTCTACAATAAAATTGACTATGAATATAAAAATTCTCTATAAAAATAGTTATTTCCAAAAACTTTACTTAAAATATAGTTAAATACTAATAAAATAACCTACCCATCACTCAATTAGTGCCCTGACTCGATGTCTGTATCTTTGGTGAAGAAACTTCAGCTTGTTATCACATTGCCGCAGATTTGCAGGCTACAAAGATTTTTCAACAGTAGCCATTTGACTACGATGATGATGAGTATCTATCATAAAAACATCTTGGCGTTAATGCTATGGTTGTGCTCTCGCTCATGAGGGATCGGGGTCTGCCTTCACTATGTTCCAGGATTTGGCAAATCATTTAATTGCAGTCGAGCTACTGCCATCTGACCTCTGTGACCCCGCTACCAGGGGAACCTGACCATTTTGGATAATGGTTACATATTCAGTCGCCTGAATGTGCAGGTTTCATCACGATGTTTTCCCTTACCGTAAGAGCATCGGCTAGTGTTTAACTAATGTATATAACTCATAAAAGAGTCATTGGTACATGGTGGGAGTGCGATTCAAACCCAGTATCTCTCGCATTGCGAGGCGGATACCGTTACTACTAGACCACCGGCGTTCCTATCACTATTAAGGTATACCTAATCACCATGTTGGTATACCTAACTTATTAATACGCATGGGCTTCACATATACCGTACGACTTAAACAGCGATCAGATTTGCGTGTTAATTTTTTTTAAGGACTAGCCAGGCATGTGGCCGCCATTTTGCGTGGTGGTAAGTGACGATTCAGCAGAAGATGGAGATGCCTGTCTAGGAACAGCCTATTCTTTCTAGCCTTAAAGGGGTCTAACTTATGATAATCATGGAACACACTCGCAGGCAACATGTTCCATTTTTGAGTCGTACACATTATAAGGTTATCCAAAGTGATCCGCCCGGATCGCGTTTCCTGACGGCGAAATGAGGTCGTGCAACTGCTTCGCAAACTCCGAAATGCAACCTGTGGAAGACCAACAGACGTGCAGTATATAAAAGCTAATCTATTTGCCGTTTCTATTGCAATCGCGAATTAAATTTTATTATGACGGCAGTTAGTTGTAGTATAAGGAACTCTATGCGCAAATGGCTCTGTATTTTAATTAATTGCTAATATACTCATTCATGGAGGAATTTGAGCAGCGAGCTTTACACATTGTGTGCTTTTAAAAATGAAGTATTTTAGGATTGTAGTTTTTCAGTATATGAATTTTCTTGGTATTGTCATAGACTCTGCGCTCGGCATGCAGGTCTAATGAGGTTCTACAAGAACGCCGAGCGCGGTGTCTATGACAATACCCTACATCTTACTAGTTGACTGTTGTATTTCATGATGACCCTTTCGAGAAACGCGACGTGGTCGTCCCACCCGGATGAGTTAGTTTCAGCTATCCATAAAAACCATTTTGGTTTAACCTTTATATGGCTAATAAGAGAAATTGTGGACGTTGCCGGCGAGTGTATATTACATGGACAATGAGCAATACAGTTCGCATAGGTACGTTTGAAACTAAAGTTTCACGACAGACAAGCTCTATCTTCGATCGCCTCGTCATTTACCAACAGATGAGATAGTAGTCAAATGCCTGCCTATATCGACGATCTGAGTGGTTCAGCAGTCAACATGCTGCTGCTACGCAAGAGGTCCCGGGTTCAATTCCCGGCCGAGCAGAAATTTAAATTATTAATTTTAATTTCTATTACGGGTCTGGGTGTTCTATGTATAATAAGTATGTATTTAAACGTATTTAATTAGTATATCTGATCTAGCACCCATAATACAAGCATTGCTTAGTATGGGGCTAGATGGTACTCTGTGAATTTATCCACGGTTAGTGATATATAAAAATAAAAGATATAAAGGAGGTGATTGTCGAAGGGCATCTTAATATCATATACGGCCGAGATACCGCACCTCAAAAGTTAAGTGGAAGCACGCACACAATATGCATATAATTGAGGCAAGTAAGTACGAATTCCGCATGCCACATCTGAGGACAAAGCTCGTGCGTTGCATAACCTACACTACAAGTAATGCCGAATGATCATCGGGTGAAAGTGGCAAGGGAACTCGGAACCTGCCGGTGACATCACACCCTGTCGCGTTACAACATCGCTTGAAAAGGGATGATGGCAGCTTTTTACTACCTACATACATAAGTGTAGGTAAATGTAAATACAGAACTATGTAGGTAAATATATTTACATATATAGTTCACGTGATGTTCAGGGGGAGATTCTCGCGATGTGACATCTTAAATTCGGCATTTTATCCAGCCAAGAAACTGTATTAAAACGTGACTGAAATTGATCTTCGACAATATACGACCGTCGGAGACAGTTAAGAAAATATCTTTTAGCTGTAATAGACATTTCAATGTCATTATTAATTGAGATATATGGCTAGAAAAAATGACCCAGAGCCACGATTAAAAATTTCAACGGATTATTAATTCTTGAAATTTGACTTTTAAATTATTTAAAGATGTCATGTTCACAGAAGACTATATTTTGTGTAATGACAGTCGCAAGCATGGCATATTTGATGCAAAGGTAAGTAACAAAAGCAGGTTGATAAATAAACGTTACGTGTATGTTATTTATTTATTTATTCAAATGTATCAGTTAATGTGGTAAATATGTAGGTACATGATATTATCTTATCACACATGGCATGCAAAGACCGTCACAAATAAATTATTCAAAATTGTTTCAAACACACTTTTGTATATCAAAGAAAAATTTAAAAATTATAGAATACATTAAATTAAATCATATAGTTTATAAATGTCACACGCAAAATAAGTAAAAAAATCGGCGATTTGTAAAAGTTATTGAATAAATTAAATTGCATATATCACTTGGTTGAAATTAACATGCAACATTGGACGGTAATTTTTTTGTACATTTTAAATTCCTCAATATAATAAAATTCACAAAAATTATTCATCACAGCTTTAGATTACTCCTTCTCCTAAAGCAAATGGAGAATGCCCGCAAATATTAGATACTTAAACCCTAATTAAAAAACAAACTGTTCGATTAAGCAACACTGGGGACAAGTAAACAAACTTACGGTATCGTTAAGACTCGCGTGTTGCAGACAAATATTGGCCGAAATTTCACTTTCGTCAGAGCGTCTTAAACAAATGCACACGTTCGGACGATTCGTCAAGCTTTCCTGTCGAAACCAGAACAATGGAGTTTCAGAACTCTTCGTCTTTGTGGTGTGAGTATGGGTAGAATTTTTCATATGAATATGCATAATGTTTTTGTTAATATTTTCCTCTTGCCCAGATTGTAGTAGTTGTTGTAGCAGAAGTGTAACAGTTAGATTTCAAATTTACAAACCTTTAGTTGGGTATTGTACCTACGTATAAAGTGTAGTCGATATACCTTGGTGCGGATTATATCAAGATTGCATCAGAAGTACATACAATTTTGAGATTATATATCATGCGGATATATAATCTCAAAATTGTATGCAATGTGGATTATATTGATATATAATCCGCGTCTCATTGTGAAAATTAAGGATAACTAGATTCTAATTTGATGTATAGTGCCCAGTCCAGTGGAGTCTTATATATATGTAGGTCTTCATATACTGCTCTCCCACCACACATATCCCACTGTGGTTAAGTACAATAGTTGAATACTAACCGGTTCTCTTACGCTGAGGGACAACAACAGATGGTCGCGGAGGTCCCCGAGCCCTCGCAGCGAGAGCACAACCGGGACATTAACGCCAAAATGATTTTTTTATAAGCTCCTCATATAAACTTTCTTCCCCTATTTCACCCATTCAGATATATTTTTTGAGGTAAAAGTAACCTATGTCTTTCCCCAAGTTGTCATCTATGTAAACCTGTTCAGCGTTACGCGCGAAAACGTAACAGACACTTAATAATAACAATTACATCACAGTTAAGATTACGATTGCCATTAAGTTGTCGCCTCGCCGCATCATCGTGTACTTCTATCAAAGTAAAGACAGGGCTCCAGTATACCAGTATCATAATGGCTTTGTTTCACAACATCCGACAATCGCTAAAGGCAAAGCACGTGATTCCCCGACTACGGGAGTCGACTCGTGGTTAGTGAAGGGAGTTAGGTTAATATCCCTATTTATAACTCGACACGAGTTATGAAACGGTCGGGATTAAACGGTGATTAACGACTATTAAATATGATTTATATGGAACGAGAGATGTATCGATAAGTGCGCTTTGTTTGTGTAGTCGGGGATGGATTTGTATCGATTTCTCAATGTTTTAATATCATATTTTTAACGATTTCTGTAGATTGTATGAATCGGAATGAGCGTGATTTGCCTTTTACTGTAGATACTGTAGATTTCTCGAATTAGACAATCTGAATTAGACAAGGACTACAGTTTATTCAAGTAAATAATGTTATTGTGCATTATTTTAACAATTTGTAATAATAAAATCTACATAGTTAATTTCACGACTCTAAAACTATGTTTAGATTCGGTATAAATTTTCTGGTTTATTAGTTATAACGCATTTTGTTATACGCTCATGCGCAGTCGGAAAATCGGAAAAGTGTGGCGGAACCGCGGAAAAGCGCTGAGCTAGCGGAGCTGTTAAATGGATAATGTTGGGTTTGTAACATAATACGTTGTCTCTGCCTACCCCTATGGAAGAAAATATGTTTTTATGTAAGTATATTTAGGAATTTCGTACTCGCGAGATTGGTTCAATAAAAAATGTTAGTTAAGTATAAGAAATTGTTTTGATTAGTGTGACATTTAGGTATCTAACGTTCAATCGTGATATAGAATAGATGAACTAGAATAACGGCAAACCAATAATTTACTCCTTTTTTTATTATAGACAACAATTGCCTACAAAGGTCAGTCTCGATACAATGTAGAGCCATCTCGATACAAAGCACACGAGTTAGCGCATAACCTAAATGAATCCAGCAGTAGGTTTATAGCCTATTAGTGTTCAGGGTCAGTGACCCACCAGAGAAGGGACAATTGTTCGTGCCAAGGATGCGCGTGAGCATCGCGCGGCGCCGGCGTCGTGACAGCGCCATCTTTGTTCCCGCACCAACGATTTACTGATTTCCGATAATGCATGCCGCCGTGTGAATGTGTAAGCTTTGTTAGTTGATAGGCTTTGTGGGAACACATAGCTCGGAAGCCGATGGGCACGGCATTAACTAGCCGTTCGGCATTGTTTAACTTTCGTGTGCGTGGATTTAGCTTTTTTTATGTTATACGGCAAACAAACAGGCATGCTGGAATAGCCACCTGATGGGAAGTGGTCACCGCCGCCTATGGACATCAGAAACACCAGGGGTGCTACCAATGCCCGCCTATAAGAAGACCTCTAATATACCTCTTGAACGACTAATATTTTACACTAGTCTAGTGGACCCGGCGCGACTTCGTTCGCGTATACCTTCTTTACTATCTACCCTTTTTTTCTTGCTTATAAATCTTCCTCTTGAATCACTCTATGTATTGATGAAAACCGCATTAAAATTCGTTGCGTAGTTTAAAAGATATACGCGTACATAGATACATACGACTTTGTTGTATACGATATAAAGATAATCATGATAATAATCTTTCCATCAATATCTTGGTTGTGGACTCGTGCGAGGACTCGGGGTCCGCCTTGACCATGATCCAGGATTTAGCAGATCTGGTAATTACAGAAGAGAGAGTTTCCATCTGACCTTCATAACCCTGTTAACATTTACCTTTATGACATTAGTCGCCTTCCGCTACAGGAAAGGGTTGGTTGGCGCTATATTGTTCTCTGCTAGACACCACTTAGCATAAGTTGACCTCCTTACTACAAGTTCATTTTTTTTTATACCGCCAAGGTGGCAAACAAGCTTACGATCTGCCTAATGGTAAGTAGTCACCGCAGCCTATAGACGTTTGCAATACCAATTGGCATAAACCAGTGTCGTACCTCGTAAACATGTTCTATTTAAAGATATTCAAATATCAGTGTCTTCAGAGTGAGGCACTCAAGATAATAATATGGTCTTACTTACAACTGTTAGGTACTTGGTTGGAAAAATGTCGGTAGCCAAAAATAAAACATGAAGGTAAACCCTAACTGGTGCTTTCATAAGAAATTGTGTTGATATCATGGTTTGTCAGAACAAATGCGAATTTAAGCTTCCATTTAAATCCTGTTTTCCTGGTGCGTTGACCCGGATTCTCAGTCCTTTGACTTCTAGCTTCTTGCAGTGGCTTTAAATTGTTATGTTTGCTAGCTTCTGGCGGTTCACTCCGTCAGCTTTATCGTACATCACAAATCATATTTAGCTCTGGTATTACACCTTAAATGTAACTGAAACTATTTCATTATTGTAATACAAAAGATTCACTGGTGATGTCAAGTACATTATTATTTGGATTTAATACCTTTTATGTAGGTATGAAAATCCTTTTATAAAAAGACCTACCCATTACTTCATTGGATCTGTCCACGATCCCTCAATCATAACCTATCAGTACCTAATCCATAACAAAATACTGTGATTAGTAAAAAATATTTAACATTTTAAGCACAAAAAATGAAATTGAGTCACTAAATACCTATAATCATCACATCAGACAGGTGTAATCTGAGTAGGTATTTAACCAAAACATCAACATATAATACTATGCATGCACCTTAATGATAGGACCAGCAACCGGTCCCGGATGGCAAAAAGATATGGACGTTTTCGTGGACTAATAGAGCTAAGCCACGCATAATCTGTTAGATATTATCGTAGTCGAAGAGTTTTTGGCACATCGCATACCTAAGGAATTTATTTTAATTCGTAAGCTGATACCCACATTAATAAAAAAACATCTAATAATGAGTTAATTAAATTTGTAATTATATGGCTTTATTCAAGGTTTTAGTGATGAGCTCATTATATTTGGATGCTCATGAACAATACCAACGATAAATAATTATTGTTCAACACTTTGTATGAAATTTTGATCGCATTGTTGTTTTATTATTTTTCTTACCAGAATGCACCAAAATTTAGTGTGTGCTAGAAATTACCTCAAATAAAATTTCATCAAAGATTGTTCTTCATATTCAATTGGCCAGATCGAATTGGCTGTTGCCCTGCCCTAACGTGAGTGCAACCACCACACATCAATATTTATTTATTAAAATTAAAATGATATGATGTTTAATTGTTTACAAAACCTATGTAAATAGTACAAAAGTCCCAAAATCGTTTATAAACCTACTTACGTACTTACTACGCTGGCTCAGTGACCCAAAGTGGATCTTGGCATCCGACACCAGAGATCGCCTCTTCCCCAAAAAAACTACTTACAAGGTTATTATTTTCGGGACATGAAATTTTTTCGACAATGTTTACAATTTTTTAGGTAGGATATCTACATACCAGCACCAGTAGGTGTCTGTATAACATAATCGACCACTCAACTATTCATAAGGATTTTGTTAGTGACTCCTGAGCTATTAGCAGTATGTGGCCGGCAGTGTTTTTGTAGCAACACTTAATGGCGGTCACATCATCGCGCATCAAGCTTCGTTTTCTGCACGCTTTTTAAGCTGGCATCCGGGAAAACTGATGTGTTAAGATCACGTGAAATTTGTTGACCTTTAATGTCGTGTGGGTATGATGTATCCTAGACTAGAGGTGTATTCGGTCATGTTCTTATTTTATGTCATGTCCGTTTGGATGACTGCCACTGCCGCCATCAATTTTTGCTACTTAAGTACTACGCCTGTGATGGGGTGTTCCGGTTTGAAATAGGTTTTTTTTATGTTAAACTAGCCAGGCAATTGGTGGTAAGTGACGATGCGGCTGAAGATGGAACATGCCTGTCTAGAAAAAGCCTATTCACTCTAGCCTTGAAGGCGTCCAGATTATAATGATCAGGGAACAAACTAGCAGACAACGTGTTCCATTCCTTAGCCGTACGCGTTATGAATGTTAAACCAGAGCGGCTCGTGCGTATGGCTGGAAGATCGAAGCGTTCACTTGGACCGCGTCTCCCGATGGCGGAAATTGGTCGGCGGAATGAGGTAGTGCAACTGCTTCGCACACTCTCCGAAATGAAACCAATAGAAGACCGACAGGCGCTCAACCCTACGCCGATGCTCGAGGCTCTACAGCTTAGCATCGATCAATTCAAATCAAAACAACCACGACAAAAATAAATACTGCTTGTCACAAATTATCTTCTTTGCACGTTTTTCCATCGAATCCATAACAGCCAGTTGGTATTTGGCTGATTCATCCCAAAGATGGCAGCAGTGCTTTATGCAGTTTATACAAGCGCGCGCGCCGTCTCTGCAACCGTTGCGCAAGATTTGGACGCACCCTAAGGCGATGACAGTTACCACTATCTGTCTCCGCGTATGCCACTAAGTAGTTTAAAAAAGGTACCTAAACAATATGAAACAAAAACATAAATGGGCTTAAAAGCTGCATTATGGTTTTAGTTACATAATTATTTTGTTTTGGGCAAACAAGTAATGTTATGGTGTACCTAGTGTGAACCGTTTTCCAAAATTAGTAAATACATATGCAATATTAGTTAACTTTTTGTTTTTACATAAGTATTATGGTTTGTCAATCGATCATTTTTCGCAACCAATTGCCGGCTTCATAGAAAAGCTCGTGTCCCAGGCATACGTTGGCGCAATTACCCAGTCCATCTTAGACCCAGTGCCCTTTCGAAACAAGGAAGCGTAATCATGCAAACTCGCCGTTGAACAGAGAAAGTATAGTGTTTCCGCGATGCAGCGCCGGACGATGCGTAGGCGCACATGTATTGCAAACCGCAAGTCATGTGACTCGCAAAGCTGAAGTGGGGGTGACCCCCACACAGAATGTTGGTGTTGGGTAAACTGCAAACACGCAGTCTCTTGGTAAACGTAAATTAGATAATGAACCGCGGCGGTAAGTCATGTGACTGGAGTCATATGACTGTCACTAATTAGTACGCAGGGTAACCATCAGTGGTGAAAATTGAGTTGCTTTGGGGTACAATACGTAATTTTGTATTAACTATTGCCGATAATTATTTACGATTTATGCAAAGGTAACTACCGTTGGGTGTCGCTGTGTGGATTAACTGAGTGACCACATCGTAGCTTAAAAGCGGACGCTGCGTATACGCGGCTAATCGTCTCATGCGTCGCGTTTTTGACGCGTGCTCTCCGCATCAGAGCTACGTATACGCTGAAGCTGTAAAGTTCTCTAACTGATGATGAAAACCGCATCAAAATCTGTTGCGAAGTTTAAAAGATCTAAGCGTACATACAGAGGGGCAGATGGCGAGAACTTTGTTTTAAACTATGTAATAATTAAAAACCGAATTTCATTTCGAAACCTTTCTTCGGGTCTCAAGCTCTCGAAGTCACAAGACCAGCGACCACGTGCGGTGGGGCTTGGCACACCACAATGCGAGTTGCAATAACCGCGCTACAATCGTTGCATGTTTTTTTGCGCGTGTGCAGGTCCGATAATATCCAGTCCAATAGTCCAGCAAAATCTAACTACGGAGATTTGATCCGATCTCTGATTGGTCATAAAACTCCGTAGTTAGGTTTTGCCGCAAAATCTAACAACGAAGTTTTTATACCGAAAAGTTTAAAGTTAGATTTAGCCACGAACGGCAACCCAATAATGAATGTCGAAACAATATTCCTTTGGTGGACTTTACTTCACTGACTTCACGGACTTCACTACTTTATTCATCTGAACGGAATAAATTCCTAAACTACTAAACCGATTTCAAAATACATAGCAATAATTTATAAAATTTTGAATATAAATAGCAAGCTAGAGTATTCCCGGGTAAGGTGCCAAAGGTGCTAATAAATATATAAATAGGGTTTTGATAGCAAGTTTGAATAAATGATTTAATGAGTTAAGAGATATAAGTAGTTTAAAATAAAAACCGCAAGGGTAACCTTTCGTAGTTAATAATAAACTTTCAGCAGATAGCGCGAAAGTTGAAACTACATAATTATAGTTGTAAATCCGTAAGCCGCCTAAAGTACGTAAATGGTCTAAGACCATATCCTACGCGTATGTGGGCGTGCGCAAATAGAAGCACATGAGTAGCAAATTATGTCGAATGTCCATGTTGTGCCTACTTCAGTGACAGTTGGAGGCACTCCACTTGAAGTTGTTGACGACTATACATACCTAGGACAAATAGTCCGGCTAGGCAGGTCCAATTTCGAGAAAGAGGTCAATCGACGAATCCAACTCGGTTGGGCAGCGTTCGGGAAGCTACGCCACATATTTTCGTCCCAATTACCGCAGTGTCTCAAGACGAAGGTCTTTGACCAATGTGTGTTGCCAGTGATGACTTACGGAGCTGAAACGTGGCCACTCACTATGGGCCTTATAAGAAAGCTAACTGTTACCCAAAGGGCAATGGAAAGAGCTATGCTCGGAGTTTCTTTGCGCGATCGAGTCAGAAATGAGGGGATCCGCAAGCGAACCAAGGTCACCGACATAGCCCTAAGGATTGCCAGACTGAAGTGGCAGTGGGCAGGGCACATAGCTCGAAGAACAGATGGCCGATGGGGCAGTAAAGTTCTCGAGTGGCGACCACGTACCGGTAGACGCAGCGTGGGTAGGCCTCCTACAAGGTGGACCGACGACCTGGTAAGGATCGCAGGTACCAGCTGGATGCGGAAAGCACAGGACCGGTCTTTGTGGAGATCTCTGGGGGAGGCCTATGCCCAGCAGTGGGCGTCTTCTGGCTGATATGATGAGTAGCACATAGCCGCTTACATAACAGTAATTAAGATGTTTACATTCATGCGAATGCTTCGGGTTTAGTTGAAAGCATAGAGTAAGATATTGGGTTAATGAGTTCGAAACGATGACATAAACGATGATAAAAAATATCAAATTCAATTTGTAGTGATGTTGATTAGGTGCCTCTTTTAATTATAGAATTTACGAAATGTAGCAGGAGGGTGTAGGGGTACCACGACTTCAGGTTATTTTGACAGATTGCGGAAAAATGAGAATACTAATTGATTTTACTGGCAATAATAAACTATATAGAGGAAATATAACTCGACGCTATTGAGTAGTCTTTAACCTTAAAAAGCCGCCTTTGTTATTGTACACCATTTAAAATTAGTCGGTTTATACTGTCTTCGTTTGCTGTCAATGTGTACTACCTCAAATGTTGACATATTAGACAACAATCATAATTCCATGAAGGACGGCGCTTGGTCTTTCTCTGAAACGTCATTATTCTAATTTCACAATTGGGACATGTTAGTTTCTTTTTCCGTTACGTTCCTCCTTATCTATGTTCCATTGTTGGCGACATTTGATTTCTGTTACAAAATACTACATCCTTTTGGTGTTGCTACATAAAACACAGAACTAGCGCCACAATTGACAAGTCACCTCTGTCGCGGTCAAGCTACACAAACTTTTTTGTACCTTTAGGTACTTCTTACTTAATTGTGGTGTAAAGAAGAATCAGTTAAGGACTGCTATTTTTATTAAGATTTTTATATTAATTTTCATATTTAGTATAACAAAAACAAACTACAAAGTCAGGCGATCATCTCGTTAAGGACGTCTTCTTCTATGCACTATTAAGTATGACATTAAATATCCTCTTTGCTTTTTTCTGTGAATCTGCTTGGTCATCTACAACGACTCTGACGATCCCTATGAAAACACATTTTTGTCATATTGAATATGATCATAATGAAATTGTATTTACTTTTGGGAAATACTTGAAATTTAAATCGACGCAAAAGAGAATATACTGTTCTGGGTAAACGATTACATTTTAGGTCTCATGATTTGAGCGAATGATTTTGTGTGTCTAATTACTACCACATACAATAGTAGGAATATATACGTCTAGCACAATTGAGACTCAAACCTAAACAGAAATAATAAATAAGAGTAAATTAAATTTGTGGTGAAGAAATCAGAATAATAAAGCATGAGATGTCAATCAGGGACGTTATGGATATACGATTTCGGATCTGGATACGGATATAGCAAAATATGATACCGGTTTCAGATACGGTTACAGATATGAAATATTTCGGATTATCTGTCTCAGTGAGTTTTGATTATTTGTTGCTTTCGGTCAATATTACAATTTTCCAAGTCTATTTACTTTTTAGACAAAGTTTATTCTTTTTATGTATTATTCACTTCACATTAATACTCCGCTCCTATTCGAAACTTTTATATCGGATTCAATTGCAGTTACGGGTATTTTTAAAATTTTGAATATCAGATAGTTTCGGTTACGGTTAGACCGAAAAGTTCTACGCAAACTATAAACCTCAACAGTTAATACAAATTTGTATCGTTTTAGTTTTTAGTATCAGTCTGGCTTTTTTATTTTTGGCTTTTTAGCTTAATAATCAATGTCATTCGTTTGACATAATATGACTTTCTGTAAAAAATATAGTTTTATGTAATTTCTCGTTCTAAATTACTTTTGTGAATTAAGTTGTTATATTAAAATAATTTTTGAACCTCACCGAAAATCGCATTTCGCTTTTTAAAAATATTAATGTATCTAGTGACACTCGCGCGTTCAAGTTGAATCAAACGACATGTAAATTATCAAAATCGGTTCAACCGTTTAGTAGTTACAAAAACCAGGTCAAACACATAACCCTTCCTTATGGAATCCTATCATAAATGGATATGAGCTAAATCCTTCTTTTTGGGCTTCGCCGCAGTCGAGTGAAAATAGACGTCCCTGCATAATGTACCATTCCTAAGATTACAAATAGAATTTTGATTGTGGCGCAGAGTAGCATAGCAGTTACTTTTCCAATGCGTAGAATGACGAAGCAGTAAATATTTCGCAATACAAGCTTGTAAAAACAAAGTAATAATAAAACTGTCCATTTGTGAAATGTTTCCCAGGATTGTGGTCGAACGCAATCATAAATAATTAAACCGACGGAAAAACGGTGGCGAACTCCCGACCAAGTATCATCATCACAGCCCGTAACAGTCCACTGCAGGACTTAGGACCTCTCCCACGAAAGGGCCATAATTGCCATAATCTCCACGCTTGGCAGGCGGGTTGGAGATCGCAGTGTTTAAATATAACAATGGAAAATGCTGCTGTCCATTTTCCAGACTACGGAGACTCTTGATCTTTTGCCTCGAAAACATTAGTCGCCTTGTACGACACCCATGAGTGTAAGGGGTTGGTGCTATTCTACTCTGCCGGACACCGCACGACCAAGTATACATATTCTTTAATATTTCCCAAATTACTGAACCAATTTTAATGCAATAAAGCTAAGAACTATCTCGATTAAACTGGCTTTCATAACCAGCATTAAATCGCATTGAAATCGGTCCTTCCGTTCGGGAGCTACGATGCCACAGACAGATACACATCTCTACAGATATACTCCAAACTTGTAACAAAAAATACATTTAAATAACATTTAAGAACAAATAGCCAGTTCCAAATTGAGGTCACAAAAGGATGTTGCTTCACATCCGGCTGGGGCGCCGTCATATGACTCGAAGAAAACAGAAGCCCACGTGGCCACCTACAATGGCTCGGAATCGAACCGGATCAAACGTTTATCGAACAAAAGGTGACGCCATTTCTAAGGAGGCAGCCGTGTTTCGGGGATCAAGCTTTTTTGGCATGCAATTGCCACCATATAATGTAAATCTGTTTAGCGTGCTTGTTATTTGGTATATTTAGGATAGATTCAAGTAATTTTAGTTGCAGTTGACCGTGAAGAGGTTTCCAGGCTCGGCTATAAACAAGAGAGAAATAAAAGACTTGCTAAGGGTAGTAAAACCAGAAATAACTAAATCAAGCACATAACTAAAACTAATATATAAAGGAGAGGAAATGACTCTAAATTATTTGAACCAGATTTTTCAAGATTAGATTTCCTAGATTAGAGGTTTGTCAAGGTCCTAAGAGACTAATAGACTTCTGGAAGGAGCTCGGGTTGGTTCTCAAAGCCGGTTCTCAATCACGTGTTAACGACCGACTTTAAGTCCAAATACGGATAATGGGGGCCCCTAACCTAAACCTAAGATTATACAGAGTAAAGGAGTTCAATTTGGCTTGATACGAAACAATTGAAGACGTGCACGCGCGCGCTAGCAGCGCGCGAGCCGTTGATGCAACAGCGCATTCACTAAACACATCCTTAGAACAATAAACAACAATCATCTAGGCGTCAATGTCCTTATTCCTTAGTCCTTATAGGTTATGCTCTCGCGCGCGAGGGCTCGGGGTTGGCCTTGACCATATTCCAGGATTTGGGAGATCAGGTAATTATAGTGAAGCGACTGCCATCTGACGTCCGTGACCCTGTTAACAGGGGAACCTGACCACATTGAATTATGATGGTTACACATTCAGTAGCCTGAATGTGCAGGTTTCATCACGATAGTGATAAACTAATGTACATAACTTAGAAAAGAGTAATGGGCACATGGCTGCAGTGGGATTTGAACCCGGTACCTCCTGCTTGCGAGTCAGATACCTCTACTACTAAGCACACACCCTTAGCACAATTGCACAACACATTAAAACTTGGAGAATTTTTAAGAGCTTTCAGTCTTTATGTCTAAGTATATTTCTTCCTCCTTGTTATTTATTTTATTCCTGTTTGGAGCTCTCGGCGTGTCTGACTACCAGCTCCCGCGCAATATTGTTAAGGAAGGCTTGGCCGCTGTTTAGAAGACTTCTAAAAGTTTGAATGCGAAATCAGAGTCAAAGGTTAACTGTCTGCACACGGGCACTATTTGGACAATATTCGAGGACGTCATACTAATATCATAAAACTAGTAGATTTATTGGGAATCCTGCAGATTGTTTGAAAGTGTGCCTGTCTGCCAGTCAGCTTGTTACGTTATTTTCACGGAATTGCGGCTGATATTGGAGTAAATTCGTTTAGAGGTAGATGGAACATGAGGAAGTCATGAGCGAAAGTTAGTAAAGGAAACAAATTAAGCCTAATAATTAATTGGACTCTGGATATAAACATCTATAGACTACGATAGCTGCTTAGTTTACCAAAAGGTTGTCCCATACGCTTGATTACTAAAATACATTGTAAGTCGTGATAATCAGTAAGAAATTTCACACAAATTTATTATTGATTTTATATTTTAGCACAGCAAAGGTAATATTTATATATTAGCATTAAAATACCTTGGCCATAAAATCTAACTTTCAAAACAAAATATTAGGAAAATATCATTCAAAACAGTATGTTTGCACATTCATTTAGTTCTACGCATGAGCATACATAGATATGGGATTATTATTAAACGTCGTTTAATGTTCGATTCTGCTAAATTTAATTATAATCATATTAATTTTTAACTATTTCTGTTTATTTCCATGTTATATTCATCCTCTCGTATTTCTTCAAAATCTTTCTGAATGTTTATCGAATAGCACATTTTCATTGCTGCAACGCAGTGAAAGAGTTACCGAACGTTGGATGTCTGGATTTGTAAAAGACGTTGACATGTTAAAATAGAAAATCTTATCTGTCTTTACGGTGAGAAGGACAGAAAAAGCGAATACACAAAACTAAAATTCTCCAACCAACTACGAAGAATTCTTAAACCAGCTACATGAGACCAGTAGATTACTCACGTTAGGACACAATATTAGTTATAGGCAACAACAACGAAACAAATATACCTACTATTAATTGAACTCGCTCACTTTACAAATATACATTCTAGGAGAATGTGACGGAAGAAAGGCGTTTTGTAATAAATAATAATAGAGGAAAGATTGAGGTACCTTTCACAAACGCTCGCCTCGTTTTTCTTATGTTATGGCATAATAAATGATGGGCTATTTGTTGTATTATCAACCACTGTTTTCGTATTAATCAGTTTGGGTAAGTTGTTAAGTTATAGGTATTCCATTATTTAAAGAATCCTGCAGAACCTTAATCATTGTTTTTTATACATAGTTTTCGATCGCTATCTAGTTTTGTACGTGCGGTACAAAATAATGGTCTTCACCTTCGGTTAGCGACTGAAACTTGTGATTATACGAGATAGGACCCGCCAACCATTATTCCACCGACGATCCCGAATTTGTTCAAGAAAATAATTATTTATTGGTCTTACGCAGCGAAAAGAAGCGTCAAAACACAACCGGCGAACAGAATCCTATCCGTTTCTCAGAATCGAGAGCCGAAGGTATTGTTAACCTATCAACATAGCATTGTAGCTGGCTACATCGTGCGCGTAGTAAGCTCAAACCAGCGTAGTCTTCGTCGAAATGTCAAGGCTTTGTGGCAAGCCTGGTCACATGATGCTCTGATCATATTTGCGCGCTTTGTGTGTCATGGGCCGCATGTGATCCGCTGTTATCATTGCTATGATGAAATAGTCGTGATCAGAAATCAGATGCGGAAGGTTGCATTTCGGTTCTTGGAATGGTGTGATATGTTTTTATAAGCCAAGCAAAAACTAATAAATATTAGTGTTCTCTTTTGGTTAGAAAGTATAGTGTCACATGAGCAGATGGCCCACCTGTTAATTGATAGTATGTAACAAAATATGTAGATTCGCAGACATTGTAAGACTGCATGCTTTATCCTTGTAAAATACTTTGTTGTTATTCTTCAACGCAACATTTATTGTGGGAGGCAAACATTCAGTAAAAATAAATTATAATCATCTTGGCGTTAATGTCCCGGTTGTGCTTGTAATTAAAAAATATTGTTGCCCAATAGGATGATAACTGCAAATAATGTTTGAGTCCATGTGGTATATTAACAAAAAATATTGGACACGTAATGGACACGTATTTTTTCTTTTGTTACTTTTTAAAAAAAAAACGCCGATACAGTTTGTTGAAATATTGAGTGACGTCACGCCTGAGGTGAAATTTTACTCAGAGGTGACGTCACGAGCCCCTATTACATGGAATATTTAAATTTAAAAAAATTTACTCAGTCATCCTTTCTGTTGTAGGTGTGATAACACTACAAGTAACCCTTTGAAGCTTTTGAACACAAATAAGATAGTGTAGCTCTAGTACTTTAACTTAAGTAATTACGAAAGAGAGGATATGACAATGATAAGATTAATAAGGGGTTTTATTTAATGAAGGAATATACTTAAGCTACTAAGCTAATATTTCACGACTTAGTCACACAAAACAATTTCATACAAAAACTTTTAGAAGCATACTTTAATTATGATATCCTCGTAGCGATTTCCTAAAGATTCCGTAACAACATGCACATTAAATATGTATAATGGTGTAGGATAATTGGGTGTTACAAAAACTTTATGGCCAGATGACGTGAGCCGGTCACATGTCAGCGGTCACATGGTCATGTGGGGGCTCGTTATCGAGATAAAAAAATAAATCATCTTGGCGTTAATGTCCTGATTGTGCTCTCGAGAACGAGGGCCCAGGGTCCGCCTTGACCATGATCCAGGATTTGGCAATCAGGTAAACTGGAGCAACTACCATCTGAACTCCGTGTCCCTGCTACCAGGGGAACCTGACCAGATTGGATAATGGTTACAAATTTAGTTGCCTGAATTTGCAGGTTTCATCACGATGTTTTCCCTCACCGTAACAGCATCGGTTAGTATTCAACTATCGAGATAAATATTAATAAATACGTGACGGAGACGCCCCACATTCCTGCGGAGGCATCTTGATACATTATCTTTAAGGTGTCTGTTTGAAGGGACTATTGTCGGTAAGCGGTCGGGACGCGTGAATTAATACAAACACCCGTATTCAGCAACACTATAATGCATCTCACTGGACGCACAGGGTTCCACCTGACTATACTTGAGTCCCGATCGGTTGAATTCGTCCGATTGGATTCAGCGTATGATTGACTGTCCATCGTGCTCAATCATAAACCCGTATTGAACGCCGTGCTTCTTAGAGACGAGCACTGTGAAAACGCATAGTAAAGATACTTTATTTAGACAAGTACTACTAATTTGCAATAACAATGTCTATAGGTCAATGGAACTCAGCTGAGTTTGGTATCTGGGGCACTTTTAAACAATAACATTCTATATTAACATGGCAGAGTGTCGGTTTACCCTACACCTACATACCCTACAAATACATACCTACCCATTTTTACCCTTTTCTTCGTATTGGGGCGACGTAAACGATTGTGATATCAATGTTAAATATTCCTGGTCTGCAGTACATTGGTGGCTCGATTAATTTGGTGTGAATATAATAATTGACGATTTAAATTTTTGATTGTTTATTTAACATCGGCATAAATCACTTTGAAACAAAAGATCAAAGGCTGATATTAGGCATACAGTGTTCTCAGGTCCCGCCGCTACTTCACCAAAAAGTATTCCCAGATCCCTCGTGGGGGCCACTCTTGTTCTTTTAGCCTGCTAGGCCATTTGTTTTTTACTTTATTAATTAAAACCACGTGGTTAATTAACTTAATTTACCCACCCTGTATGCAATTCTCTAATATTCCAAACTAAGTCTCCAACATTCCTAATGTCGTTAAATGGTAAAATCTACATTCCGTACCTATTTGCAGACTGCATACCAACCGTGTTGTGGCACTTTGCCTGTAGGTACATTCCTATATGCTTAATAGGTCATCTGGATAACAATGGGCATCTTCCTAGAACTATCCGTAAACGGTTTCAGGTTATAAACTAAGTACTATAAATAAAATTAAAGCAAGAAACGCAAAATTACTAATATTGCAAACAATCAAAAAGAAAAGTACATAATGTCCATATAAAAGACATCAACGCACGCCTTCTATAATGTTGGATTCCTTCCAATCTATATCTATATGATTGTTTGTCGGTTTGTTTGTATGTAATGGTTAAACTCAAAATTGACATAAACTTAATTTAAAACTTCTTATAGATATATAGCCCGCGCATAATTCCAGAACGGCTGTACCTATTTAGTTAGTTCTTTTTTTGTTATATTTGTAATTGTCAAGAAAAGGTTTTATGTAACCAAAAAAGGTACGCTTAGGAGGTGTAAGCTAGGTGTAATGTAGATGTAGAGTAGGGTAAGGTAGGTTTGTGATAGGGTAGAGTAGAGTAGGAATAGGGAGTAGGAGTAGGACAGTACGCGAACGAAGTCGCGCCAGGCTAACTAGTCATTTATATAAATTGATTTATCTAATATTGAGTATTTATTATCAAGTATTCAGTGTTCTTTTCAGATAAATAATTTATTATTCAACATACTGATTTAGTATGTGTCTTTGGCATGTAAACTGCATATTTTGCAAAAATATGCATTTCATAAATACTAACGCCATCTACACAGTGGCCATTGTAACTTATTCAACAGTCGATGAATGTATCCGACGTTGTGCCGAGGTGTATTGGTAGCGTAGGTATAGCCGTGAGAAGTTTTTATGTTAGTCCATAGAGGGCGTTATAGCGTTGTTTAAAATTAAAGATGCGCTAGCAAGAAATATGCGCGAGGGTTAGATTGTTAGTAGAGGCAGAGTATTAAGTTTTTTTTACATTTTGTCAATATTCCAGAATAGCCAAAATTATAACCACGGTGAAGGACATTATGAAAGCGCACTAAAAATAAACTAGTATTTTTTACATAGAGTTACTTATTTTTACAAAAAGTAATAATAGAAGATAAAAAAAACAGAGAATGCCGGGCATGAAAATAATTTCATCAGAAGATCCGAAGTATCAGATAATGAAGGCATTAGTCTAAGACAGAGAAGAGCAGAGACAGCTGGTTAGTCAGATAAGGTTATCTCTAACCAAAGACTATAGTATTATTAACTTAGAATTAATTAAATAATCCAAAAGCCAGATCTTAAAAATCAAATCAAAGGTAAGGAAATATTTATTTTACGATAAGCGAGCTCGTTGATGTCTTTTATATTGCACAACGGTAACTCACTAACAGACGTTTTTTTGTGTAAATTACTAGTCGCTTCGTTATTCGTGTGTTAGCACAAAAATAGACATAAACTTAATAGATTTCTGTATGTTAGAAATTAAAATGGCAATATGTTGCAGAACGACATCATATTATTATATTTTTTCAGTTTTTCATTATTTCACGTCGTGTGCAATAGCGTAACCGAGGCATTAACGCCAAGATGATTATTACATTAGGCAAAAAGTCATTCGCGGTGTACACTTTTCGACTTTCATTTTTCCATTAGGAACATAATACAAGAATAGGAAAATGTCACTCAGTGGGAATAGCAAGCTTATTAGTAAAACAGAAATCGTCCAACTAAAAAGCAATATATATTCTGTTATTCTTACGATTAATCATGATTGTGAATACCACGACATTTTGTTTTAAATGATGCAATGAGTACTTACTTACTAATTTGAGAAATATATGTCTTTCCGTTTGGATATCCATTTTAAGTTTTTTACCCAGGGAATTATAGTTATTGAGTCAACTTAGTGCTTAAACAAAACTAATAAAACCTGAGTGATGTGCATCGCATGTCTCACGTTGAATACCTAGATAATGGCTCCAAGAAAACCAACAACCAAGCCTTTATTACTGTCAATTCACATTATAATCAATATAGTGAAATTCAAGCACAATGGGTACATCATAATATGTTACTGAGAAAACCCGAAATAAGGAAATGAAAGTGGTATTTTTACGATAACTTTCATTTTGATTTTATGTGACCTCTCATACGGTCCCTGATAGAATATTATTCTTACTGGCCGAATTATTCGAAAACAAGTTTTAAATTATCTTTATTATGTGATAAATTGTGTTGTGTTATTTGCTTCAATTTAGGGTACTAGGTTGAGTCGTTGTACAAAAACGAGTATGCTAAGTTGACTCTATTTTCAAAATTATATCACGTCTAAACTTAAAATAACTTTCACAAACGATTGAAAAATTTAGTGTCGCATGAAAAGAATAAAAAAAACGTCACGAAGTGATTTATTCTTATAACGTTTTAGATGTGGGTCAGTAAATTGATGTACTTATAAAATTCTTTGGTTGTACGAAAATACCATAATTTCACATATAACAACTTTAAAGTCAGTGTTACTGGTGAAACCTGTAAACTTGACAGTAGAAGTGAGTATGTAGGTAAAAAATAATTTGTTCATGATGCTATAATACTAATTATTAGTAGAGCTTTCGCCAGGCATTTGCGCAGAATTACAGAAAAGCCCAAACCACACAATTAAATTTATTTACATTTCTGTGGTCCTATTCAACCAGGGAAGTAATTTAGCAAAGTAGACAAAGATTATTTAAAAAATGTACTGTAACACAATGTAAATGCAGAAGCGCAACTATACTTAACTACGCTAGAACTATTGTGAAGTAGAAAAGGTAAGAAACATAAAAACGTCTCGAGAGTGATCGCCGACTAAACTATTAATCACACAAGACGTATAAACATTTAGAACTAACTCCAAAACTAACCCAACTAGCCACCTAGAACTCCGACTGATCCTAGCCTAGTTAAGCAGCCAGTAATAGCATGCGAGCATCAACCTCGATGCCCGAAGCGGCCGAAATGGGTGACGCTTGTCCTGTACCGGTTGCGTGGAGGCGCGCTGGCGGAAGTGAGAACCGAAAGAAAGTACGACCGGTCGCCTTTCTGGGGCAGCGGTCGGCCGCGAGAGCCAAGGCCGGACTAGCCGGCTAGCTGCGAGGGAGTGATAGGGTTTATCAATACTAGATGGCGGTGCAGGTATTTTGAATCGCGCTATCGACCCAGCCTGTAAATTTTCTTAAATTCGACTACTGATTTTCTGTTTTCTGACGATATATTTTCTTCTCTATAGTATTATCGTAGGTAGAAGAGAGGGTATGTATGGTTGCGTGGATAATGATAAATGGCCTATTCAGATACAAATATGACTCTTATTCTACTTAATAACAGCAATAGATCTATAGCGCATTGGTGGGGGTTTAAGGGTTCTACCACCATGGCCACTATCTAATTATAGGCCTAAGCCAAGCCAACTCAATCTGACCCGCTCGTGAGTCCATCTGCTGACTGACGGATGTTCTGGCGTATTGGCTTTTCCCTATTCGACGTATTAGTAGTCGACGGACGTAAAACGCCAAAACACCACAATATAAATGCTTTTAATGTGTTCGCTGTTATAAATGTATGTAACTTTTTGAATACCAGCATCAGCAGCGCAGCATCACTCCCTAAAGTAAACTAAAATATAAAAAAAAGTACTTCATACCCCGGCTGGTTTTAAAACTGAAAAGGTAAAAACAAGCCGAATGTTGGAAGTAAATGGGGTTAGTCAAATGTTAGTTTAATTTAAACTTGAAAGCAGTCGGGGCCCCATTGTCATATAGGTGGACACGGATACTAAATATTTATAGAAATTTAGAATGGGCCTGCTTTCAATTTTAAATTAAACTAACATTTGCACTATATACACCCATTTACTTCGAACATTCGGCTTGTTTTTAACAGCAGTCGGGGTTTTTAGTTTTTGAACTACTATTTATATTTTCCGCTTTTTAGTTTAAAGACCGGAATATTCGAATTATTTTCAGAGTCCAAAACATCGGAAATGAAATAGAGGTCGCAATATCTATAAGTACATAGTATACTCGTAAACAAATTTGCTTCCCGCCGTCTATCCCTCTGTAACAAATGTAAAAATGTACGCTTATGTCTTTTGTACTACGCAACGGATTTTAATATGCTTTACAGCAGAGTGATTCAAGAGGAAGGTTTATATGTAGGGTAGGACAACACGCAAACGAAGTCGCGGCAGGCTAGCTAGTTAGAAATACGTGGTGGTACTGAACCCTTTCCGTCCGACTCGAACTTGGCCGTTTTTTTATTAACAGAAAAGCGTAAATTATGTGACATAATAGCTCCATAGGCACACCATGTTAAGGAAATTATTGTTGGTAGTGGTACTAAACTCTCTAATGGCTGAGTCTCAGTATAGGTATGTTTTGTAACATTGCAAAACCTTTTGTTGCAGTAATGTGATTAACAGGAAAAATTGCTACATTAGACAAACACTTTAAGAGAGCTAATATTTGAGGTTCGATGTTATGAGGAAGTGCTGCTAAAAATTTTTTTTTGTTTGATGTTTTCTTGGCGAGCACTACAGAAATATAACTAATATAAATTGGACTTTGCTCAATTTCGTATTCCCGTGGGATCTCATCACCGGAAATTCTACGATAAAATATCCATAATGCTGTTACCTATGAAATTTTTTCTTTTTCGCAATTACACATTTGCTCAAATATTTTAAATTATACATAATATTATATACGTCTATATACGTCCCAAAAAATGAATAAAAATATTTTTCTAAGTTTTACTAGCGTATGAAAAGAACCTTTTTCAAGACAAGGACCTAATATAATGCGGTATAAATGAAGACATCACTCGATCATAGTTATTTTGTAACACATCTAATATTTGTACACCATTCCTTCATAAAGCTTTCGTTAGGTAATTGGGTAAAAGTGATCATAGCGAGAAACTGATTTCATGGCCTGTTTTTAATTACTTATAGAAAGTAATCAGATAAAATAAATAAGACAGAAAGTTAACGCGTTGATAACTTGAGTCTTATTATATACTTTTTCAAATTGAAAGCGATGTTGGTGATTTAATAGCTCATTAAATGAATTACTTGTGTCGTGGTAAGGAATGGCGTTTAATTGGCTCCTTTCTTGTATTTCTATTCACAAGAGTATCTCATCGTCATCATCACAGCCCATAACAGCCCTCTGCAGTAGAAAGGGCCTCTTCCATAATCTTCACGCTTGGCAGGTGGGTTGGAGATCTTATTGTTTAAATATAATAATGGAAAACGCTGCTGCCCATTTTCCAGCCTACGGGACTGGATATTTTGCCTCACAAACATTAGTCGCTTTATACGACACCATTCTTATACGACATTCTACTCTGCCGGACACCACACGGCATACATAGGCAAGACATAAACAAGAATATCTACCATAGATCAATTATTTTTACAAACACTAAAATTAACTTTCTTTTAGGTATAAGTAACTAGTGATATAAGTTGGAATTACCCTTTAAATTAAATGAAACTTAATACAAAAATGGTGTAGGTGTTTCTGCTATTTTTTCTAGTTTAAAGAACTAGGAATATAACGTGTTTTGTAATTTCTAAATCTTTTAAATTAAATTATAAAATGAAGAAATGAGCTATAAATATTATTGCAATATTCTCCCGTCAACACGTTTACGATGCTTTTCAGAAGTTAAAGCGATAAACCACTAAAGGCTAGACCTTCTAATCTAACATTAATTACACTTTCTTTCAATAAAAGTTATGCCAGCACGTTTCGTTTAGTACTTGAGAAGAGTTTATGGCCCATGAAGTAAGCAAGGGTCAATCTATATCAAATTCTATGAAAATCAATCCACAGTGAAAACGGAACATAAATAAGCACTTTCGCATTTTTTATATTTTAACTCGTCGGAACGTGGGGGCTATAAAAAGTTACCTTGTTAAACAAGGCTTGTTTTTACCTCTTCCAAATGCAGAGCTTATATATAGTGAAACCCTGGTTTAAAGGAGGCTCTAGTCCAGCAGCGGACTGTTGTGGCCTATTTTATGACTATAATTATGTATTATTTACGTAAACATGTAAGTGTTCAAACTAGTCATACTAGTAGGACTAACTCTTTCTTAATTTACGTAACTGGTTTCCGTAGAAGAATATTTCTTCTTAGTACATTACATACAAGTAACTTAGGAATTCTGCTTTTCTTGTAAATAGAATCAATAATTTATGACTTATGTGAACAGCAGGTGTGAGAGATAAGAAGCAATGGGTTGACATCATACAGTTGGATGTAAGTGAATGCGAGGATAGCGAAGACTGGGCAAAGTGGAAGAGGAAGAGAAGGAAAGCGGCGGCATAAGCTGAGATTGACTGTTAAGATGATGTAGATCACCTAAATATGTCTAGTAAACAGAGTCAATATTTTTTTTTTATTAGGCTAGCCAGACATCTGTTCGCCATCTCATCTGGTGGTAAGTGACGATGCGGCCAAAGCTCGAGCATGCCTGTTTAGGAACAATAATAAAGAATAGAGTCAATAATGATGCCAATCGACTCCACCTGTGTATCGAAAGCCAACTGGCAAAGGAAGAGTATTTAGGAGCGTCTAACACAAATATTGGTTGGAAGTGTGCCGCTCGCGAATACATTGACCTTACGTCAAGTGCGGAGCGGGCCCGGCTAGTGACACGCCGTCGTCGCGTGGGAATTGGGACTTTTATTGTACTTCCCATGTGTAAGTGACACCCCAATTGATTGAGTGAACTTTTTAATAAAGGCAGACCCAATTTGAGAAACAATAATGGCAGTTTTGTCATGTGTTTCCTACATTTTACCTTGTCTAAGTTGTTAATTTTTCCAGTTCCAATTTCAGAAACAATAATGGCAGTTTTCTCATGTGTTTCCCACATTGGACCTTGTTTAAGTTGTATAAAATTGTTTTGCAAAATTATTTGGTTTTGGCATGGCCTAGAAGACCGTAGCCTATTATACAGATGAGTTCTTACTCATAAAGATTCAGACCCTCACGCTGGAAAGTTTTGCAGGAAATGAAAATGCTCAACCAGAGACGATCTCTACTCTAGTAAAAAATGATATTTTTGTGATATACGATGAGCCCACCTGTTGGCAAAAGTGGCAACAGCAACTGCGGTCGTGCGGCGAACTACGACTCATACGTTTGCTCTTGTAATAGAAGTAAATATTGAAACTTAGTATCATTCCCGTTCCACATTTGTGCAACTATGTGAAATTTTGATTGTTGCTCCATTTTTATTTGTGTTGTGGTATTTAGGTGCGCTATTAAATGAAATATTCTGTGTCACATCTCAATTAGGTAAATGCAAAAATTAATGTTTTCCAAACAAAAGATGTAGATTTAATAGCATATAAGAGACCACTATTTGACCGAAGCCTGCTGCACATCAGTGGATGGTTTGGCCATAATCTCCACGCTCGACAGGCGGGAGCTCACAGTGTTTAACATACAGAAAATACACAGAAAAGGCTACTGCCAATTTGCCGGTCTACGGAGGTCCTATCTACGCTTTCGCCTACGACACCCATAAGTCGTGTGCAATATTCTCCTCCACCAGACACCACACGGTCAATAATTTACCCATAAAAATCAGTAACATTGAAAAAAGTCCGAGTTCGTAGTCCAGCTGCTACAGAACGCGCCGCGCTAGAGACTCCGAGAGAAAGTCCTCGCGGGCCCATTCACAAGGCGCATACAAATATTTGTGGACGCCTACAATACCAAAAACGGGTTTAGACCTTTCTCGGTTCGCTCGATGCGGTCCCAACTTCTAAGGCCATCATGACACTGTTTAAGTGCGCTGAGCATTTCTCTTGTCCCAACATGTTATGAAACTGATCGGTTTCGGACGCAGCGATAGATATTGTTGTTGCAATGGCTTACATGAGCGAAGTGATATTACTTATTATGATGACGCAGCGATCCAAAATCAGTCTTGGCCACCGACACTAGAAGATCTAGGTAGAATATTGAGATTTGCGTGACATACTCCATCGCTTTGAAACTCATTTCACTGTGTAACACATACAGAAATAGCCTGAGCTACATTTCTCTGTTAAACGCGTATGATGCCCACCACCAACTTATGCATATGGATATGGCTACGAAAAACCGATGATGCATGGGAAAGGTATTATAGTGGCTCTCAATCTAGGGGAAATAGTAAGACAAACAATGAAAATCACAACCACTCTTACGGAGATTTTAAAGGAACAAATCGTAACGTCCAACAATGTCTTGTTTTTCTATATATTACTAATTAGGTAGTGTAATGACGTATTTGCGTATCTGGTCTAAAATGAGTAATAATATAGTTATATTCAAACCATGAAGTCATCAATTAAATGAAGTGCGTAATTAAACAGGCAATTCAAATTGATTAAGATACAAGTACTTACATTTATCCTGTTTGTCTTCGCTATGACTAAAATATATGAGTATAATATGCAACGTATATTTATATTGTTGAACAACGAATTGTATTTGCCTGTAAAGTTAGTCACATACATTTTGATAAGTTTTGAATACATCATTTCAATTTAATACAATCATGTTTTCCAGTAGAGGAATTATGTTAGGGAAATAACAAACTTGTAGCAATATAATATGAGCTGCTGTTCTTTCCCATTTGCGAATACAAATAATAGATTTACAAAAATAATTTGAAGTCATGCAAAACCCCTTTCTTGGCTAAGGCGGCTAATAGACAAATCAAGGCTATTCTTTTTCTGATTAGTGTGCTGGCCTCCATAAAAAGGACAGTACCTTTTCTGTACGATATTTTCAAAACTGCGATCCTCACCCGCCGCGGCGCCTGTCGTGGGGTCTACCTACGAAATTGTCGTTTTTCCGCCGCAAATACCTCATCATCTTGGCGTTAATGTCCCGGTTACGCTCTCGAACACGAGGGCCCGGGGTCCACCTTGACCATGATCCAGGATTTGGATTTTTACCGCAAATACTATTTGCTTACAAATTTTTATTATACAGACTACAAGTATTTGGCCCCGGCTTCGCACGGGTGTTCTCGGGATTTCTCTAATACATAATGCATGTATTATACATATAAACCATTCGGATAAAGTTCCCTAAATGATAGTGAAAACCGCATCAAAATCCATTGCGTGGTTTAAAAGGATTTATTGACACAAGTAAACTAAGTATTTGTACAGATGTGAAAGTTAACAATTAATTTCAAAAATAGAATAAGCTAAAACGGCATTAGCTGTAAATAAAATAAAAATACTTTAGTACTTTTAGAGTTTATAAGATGAACCAATAAAGTGGTTTTCTTTAAAATTATTATTTGTGTAGTCTGTCCACACATCACACCGCCTTATTTTATTCTGCCGCCATGCAACAATGCTAGCATTGCTGTGTCTAGGTTTGAAGGATAAGATAGCCAGCGCAATAACAGGAATGAGGCATTTCATCTTAGTTCTCAGAATGACAATATAGGTATAAGCGGTGCAGCATTTTGGGGGGCAGTTACTGCCACTGGTATAAAAAAGTAACAAAAAGTACTTACTACGTTCTGAATGTTGTTTCAATATAAAGTTACACGTGGAATTATTATCTCCGTTTAACATCTATAAATATGACAATTAATACCTACCCGTGCGAAGCAGAATTTGTCTTTCCAATTATGGTAAAATTATTGAAATAGCTCTACATGCGTTAGTAAGGAGTGAATGCCGACTTGATAGGGTTAAATGTAAGCGAGAGACATTTGTGTCGACCCTATCTGGTAAGATGATGCAGAGTGATGACACAGGGTAAGGAGATGACGATAGAATAACCTATAAAAACCTAATTAAAAAAGTCGGATAACCCCGACCAAGTTTACTCAAATATTTTCTAAACTACAAAACCGATTTTAATGAAACAAAGCTAAGAATCATCTCGATTAAACTTGCTTTCAAATAGAGAAAACCGCATCCAAATCGGTCTATCCGTTCTGGGGTTACGATGCCACAGACAGATACACAAAGTCACAGATACACACGTCAATCTTATAACACTTCTCTTTTTTCGTCGGGATTTAAAAAGCTCTACAAAGTAATCTTCATCTTCATTTAGCAATCCAAAAAATTCACGGAAAATTGCAATCTGATTCAAAATTCAGTAAAACTAACGTAATTTACTAAAAAGTGTAGTTCATCTATTGATGATGAATTAAACTCTTAAACCAAAGTTAAATACATAGGCACAGGTTCACCGGGACTAATGGGACTACAGGTATTCGAGGACAAAACCCACCGCTGCAACTCCTAGCCAAGATCTGTTTCAGCGATACAAAGAGACGCCGACTGGGACTGGAGAGTTACTAACCTTAAATATAGGATGTAGAGAATGATTCGCTTTGTCCGTGAGGAGCTGTAATTCCTCGCGGTCATGGTCAAAATTTGACCACATGGAAAAACATGAGCAGAAAACGGAAATCCTTAATTTCATAACGCGGAATTTTTAAAATGAAAGTTTGAATGACTCAGTAGGTACCTACAAATCTCCAAAAAATTGAGGATGTAAATTTAAACAAGACGAGTAAGTCCTAAGCAATAGCTACATATAATTGGCACTTACATAGTAACACAAAGACGGAACTAAGTGCGTTCCTTGTAAGCTAATATAGCAATTTGTTTATAAATTGACCAAGTTTTACGTCACGTTATCAATAGCTGCGGTTGAATTTACATACATAACCTTAAGTGAAAGTACGGAGCTTGTCCCCCCATACTAATGGCCGAAATGGTTTAAGATTCTGGCTCCACACGATCGGTCGCCATACATTTCTCCGGCTAGCCGTACCGAGCCGATAAATAAGGTGCATAAATTAATCACTCCAACCCAGACAACCCTCATAGATTGCATAGATTATGAAACTTTACAATCGACAAATAATCTTCATCTTGCCGTTACCTCTGTTTCTAAAACAAACAAAATAAAAATTTCCAGAGAAACTTGTTCCGCATGTAAACCTTAATTATTTCTATGTATTAGCCCCTACACTTACACGTAGAATGGTCCAAAAACGTGTTTAGTAGGCACAAAAAGCTCGCGGCCTGTCTGCGCTCGGTAGTCTGTGGCCGCAGCGACTGCCATCACTACTTTCCTTCCCTGCGTGTGTGACGTAACTCTATAAAAGAGTGCGCGGTGAAGACGCCGCCGCTATACCGTTTCCGCTCGTCAGGCTCGGCCACAGCGTCCGACCACGATACAGCAGGACGCGGGCGGACACCCCCCCCCGGAGGACACAGTGAACAGTTCGACAGGTGAAG
Source organism: Blastobasis lacticolella (assembly GCA_905147135.1). NCBI lineage: Eukaryota > Metazoa > Arthropoda > Insecta > Lepidoptera > Blastobasidae > Blastobasis > Blastobasis lacticolella. Next base: position 11,979,867 of record LR990048.1, read on the forward strand.
TGTCAACCAGTGCACCGGACAGTGCTCAGTGTGGTGTTGTGTTGTGATACCGTGCGGTAGTGCAGGTGACGGATTGTGACGTGACATTAGGCTTTATCACACAAAATTTAATACGGCCTCCGGGTGTTTGAGGTCCATTGAGTAGAAACTTCAAAGTTTTCAATTAATTACTCAACGTGTTGCCGTCTAAGTTTTCTGTGGTAGGAGCCCCGGATATTTTTGGACTCCCACTCCAGAGTGTTTAAAGGCCTCTGTTTGTTTCAGATCGAGATGAGGTCGTTATTGTTGTTAGCGGTGGTATGCTGCGTAGTGTTGTCGGCGTGGGCGAGTCCCATCGTGCGGCCTGAGGGCCAGGCGCAGGAGTTGGAGAAGGAGACGGGGCGGCAGGCGGCAGCGCCCGCGCCCGCCGCAGCCTCCGACGACGACGACGATGACGACGATGACGATGATGACGACGACGATGATATCGCGTTAGGAGGTACTTTATTAGTTCTACTTCCATACAAAAAATTATGCAGGAAACCGAAATTGATTTACCAGTATCAGGTGTTTGTAATTTGTATATTGGCATTTAACGCTTGTAGGGACTGTTAGTATCTACCTACATCATCAAACACAGTAAGAAGTAACAGTTACATAAATAAACTAAAAGCCAAGTAGCTTATTTAGTATTTGAAATGTCTCCGAAGCGCCTATTTATTTTGTGCCAGTTAAACGTAAAATGTTTGTGTCGGTATGAATTTTACCGTTCCAATGATTAGATGTCATAACGGTGTGTGTTATATTGACAACTCGTGCGAACGTGTTCGCAACCACGATCCAATCGCTCCGGTCCTCAGTTATTAAATGCAAAATTTATTGCGTCCCGTGAACACCTGCGTAATTGCTCTATAAACATATGAATAGCTTCCACATAGCAAATTTCAGATGGAATATGAAAATTAATAGGGAAATTTCATCATTTCGCATAAAATTGATGATCAAAGATAGTATTAATAATTTAGGTTACAAAAACCACGTAAAGCTTTTTGGATTCACACATCAGAATAATCCATAAGGAAAAGCTTCGTCAATTTCAATCTAAAGCGGAATGGTTTCAAGTTTTAATCTCTCATTTCGGTAAAAGCAACATTAACAAATGAAAGTACAATCAAAGCAAGCGGTTGTTAAATGTCTTTCGATGATAAAATCGGTCGAAAGTGTTACATTTTATCGATAAAAATTCCTTAGAATCAGGACGCAGCGGGGCAAGGCGGAATGTGCGCCGGCAGCGTGACAGTGCTCTCAATCGCTAATTAATTCAAACAGAAAGACTCAATCAGACTCAGAGAAATTGACGCTCCCCTGCTTTCTAGCAGGCCGCGCGGACGTCACGCACCGGCGCCGCACGGACTCTGATTAACTGTTTGTCGTACGGTTTATTTGTGTTAAGGTGTTCGTAATTTGTGCTAATGGCACGGCACCCATGTTTGTGGACTGTGGACACTGCCGGCCACGAGCTACCACATTCCTTACTTTTGTAGGTGAATCGATCGCGAGTAAGGCAGTTTATCAAAATTTATTTTTTCTTTTGTAGACGTCGGCGATGACGACGACGATGACGATGATGACGATGACGATGAAGAGGGAGAAGATGATGATGACGACGATGAAGATTATCTGGAGAGGTTCTTCGATGACATCTTAGGTGGAGGTAAGAGCGGTTGAAATAAATATTCAAATAGAGAAGTTCCATTTTTATCGAATGTATATTTTACAAAATCTTTCATTGTCAATAGGAGAGGATGATGATGACGACGATGAGCCAGCCGCGTCACAGCCTGTCGCTGCGCCCGCTGACGTAGTCGCGGCTGCACCCGCGGCGGCGGCCGCCGCTCCCACAGTAGAAGAGGTCGCTGCTGCTTCGGAGGAAGTTGGCGAAGTAGCTGAATCCGAAGCTGCGGATGTTGACGAAGGCGAGGCACAGAAAGAGCCCGCGAGCGCGGAAGTAGAGACAGCGGACGTCGCCAGCGCAGAGGTCGCTGCCACACCCGAAAAGGAGGACGAAGACGATGATGATGATGAAGACATCACAGACGCTTTCGAGGGCGACGACGATGACGATGATGACGACGAAGAGGAAGAAGATGATGACGATGACGATGATGACATCACTGACGCGCTCGGCAGGAAGAAGCACGCACGTGAGTCCAAAAAGTTGAAAGCAATCTCCGCGGTGCACGCGAAAAAGACAGGCAAAAAAGCAAACTACATCGGGAAAGTAAAGAAAACCAAAGCCACACCCGTCGCGGCGGCCGTTCCTGAACACAAAAAGTTCAGATAGTGAGTACGAGCGCCAAAGTCCTGGGCGGGCCACGCCCTTAATCCACCTGAGAGACCCCGCGGTCCCCTCCTTTAGCTTAGCTATTTATTGACTATTTATTTATTCTATTTAATTTATTTTATTTATTAAGTGAGTGTGTTTGATGTGTGAAAGTGTAAGTATGGAACCGAGAGAGTTAAAATTAAATTAATGTCTAGATCATGTCACACCGGTCTCGTGGCAATTTATTTGAAATAAATCTGTTGTTCTAATTTGTTGTGTGAAATTTTTTATCTCACCCGCAAGATGATTTGTGCGTGTTATATTAAAGATCGGTCAAAATTCTAGTGATCAATTATAGATATCGACATATCACTGTCAATTGTAAACAATTACTTGAGTGACATTATCTAGTGGTTAATTTAATTCTGATTGTATAAATAAATGTGTACTAGTCAATATCAAGTATTTATAAATACTCCTCATCCCATACCCGACAGTATTACATATGATTTACAAAATTTATGTTTTATGGATAGGCATTTATCTATTACATTCCCATTATATTTCCTTAGTAGAGTGATATAATACTATTTTATATGTAGATATTAAATATAGTATAAATTGTAACTAGCCTTTTGACCGATAATATATGTAATATAACGCACAAACCAATCTCCCTATCCCGTATCCCGTCTAACACGACTACTATGTATGAGGCATGGTTTCGAACAAGATTCCAATGAGAGATATCAGGGTTGGTTGGTGAAGACGTCGAGAGCACGGTTGCGCGGGCGCACTGGCGCGGCGTCCGAGCGGGAACGAGTTTGGGCGATGTGTGTCAAGGGGTCGGCCGGGTCCGGCCGCCACTTTCCCGGCCCGAGCGATGAACCCGCCCGATTTCTTCACCAACCTTGACACTTTCTTTAACCTTGTCTCGGCCGCACCAGGACCGACCTTGATGCATCTCACTATTTCGACAGAATCAATAGAAAGTAAATCGTATCAAATGTTTACTCTCACTGACTGGACGGATTTACCGCGAAATTTTAGTGCCGCGCGTCCGGCTCAGTGAAAACGACATAATGAGATGCGAAAAGAGAAATTTTAAATGTTTGTCGTCGTGAAATGCTGGGAGAGAAGCGAGGAGTCATATTCGACCCAAATGGAACTTGTTTGTACCGGTACTGGCACTTGGCGCTACACCTGCCTCGCTTGGCGCTCCTTCCTTTCACGGAAGTGAAATATTTTATAGTCTCCACATTACGGCGGAGCGCATCTGGAAGCGACCAGTAATAGGCACTGCTTGGGTAATGTTGAGATCTCAGATTGCATAATAGAGAATGAAAACAATGCGTAGGAGGTTAATATCGTCGGTTGAGAGTAGGAATGCACTTGCGGATATATTTATATAAAGTATGAATCAAGACCAGCCCGGCAGGCCCAATGTGTGCCGCAATTAGATTTCTTCGAATGTACGCTGCGCGGCACGCGGTTTCTTTTACGTGTAGAAAATAGAAAATCCACCGTTGAGTGCCTGTATTAATTGTAACTGGCCATTAGAATTCAACCAGAGCGCGAGGAGACGATACAGTTAGCCGCTCGCGTGCTGCCGCAACGTGATTAGAATTAGGTGTATTTGCTGCATTAATTATGTACACGTTGAATAATTACAATGCTCCATACGGTCGCGGGTAGTGCGTGATGTCATGAAAAGATGTAATTGGAGAAGTAAACTTTGCGTAGATGACTAATAAGAATGTCGCTGCCGTTGAAAGAGAAATTGTTTATTAATGAAGTTTCCCTAACGGCTTCGCGGACTATTGGGTAACTTCACGGTTTTCGTTTTGAGTAGCCATGTTGAATCATCGTGGCAGTCGATGGCTTTATAAAAGAAGAAGTAGTAATAGCTTTTTCTAAATGACTATACCGGTATGCTGATTAGTAAAACTTTTTCGTTGTAGTTTGCTTTGTTTGCTGTTTTGGTGTCTTTATCTTGAAGTAACTTCGTTGAAGTAAAATATCTTTGTTCACTTATTCAAACAATCAACGTACATCAGAACGATTCAATAAGTAGCTATACTTTCTTAAATTTGAACCAATTACAACAGGTGCTTTAAAAGAGGAGTCACAAAAGAAACAGCCAGTACCAGCTGCTTACATTGTAAAGTACAACCGTTTTGTGGATAACATCTTAGAGAAGATAAACGATGTACTCAGGCGGTCCTACGATCCAGTCAGCGTGAAGCTTCAGCCTATTGACGCGAGTAAAAAGAGCTCTAAACCGAAGAAGAATAAGAACAAGACCAAGTCCAATAAGAAGTGAGTATAAGATTAATAGGATAATAGAATATAGAGAGCTTATTATAAACAAGTAATTACTAATGAGAAAGTTTTTAAAGACATTTTAATTTTAATACTTATAAAAATATCAGATGAAATAACTGATCATAGTTTGTTCCTTCATAACATCGCATCATAAAAGTACTTAGGTTCAAATACATTATTTAGTAATTGAACATACATATTTCTCAGGAAACCATCCCACAAGAAAAAGAACTCCGCACGTGCTGGCAATGACAAGAAGGAAGACACGACTGAGATTGCAGAAAAGATTACCAAAGTGGAAACCGAGATTCCTACTACAGAAGAGAAACCAATCGTCGCGGAACAAGTGCAAAACGTGACGTTAGAATCTAGAGCATTGAAAGAGAAATCCGGAACTGGAAGCGGCAAAGCCAAGCCAACGACTACCAAAATTAAGGGTCCCACTAAAGGTACTAAGCCAATTGCCAAGCCACCTGCCAAGCCACCAGTGAAGTCTACCAAGAAACCAGTCGCTACTAAGACTAAGCCAACCAAATCCAGTACGAAAAGCAAACCCAGAGCTAGAGGCACCCTATATGGTTTGTCGTCGTTGAGGCGAACAGGAGATGTTGCTGTCAATATTTTGGATGACCATACTACTGTGAAGAGTAACTTTGCTGTTGGACCACTCATCTTGAGAGTTGAGAAAGAGGTGCTTATAGAATTCACAATTTATTCAAACTTTATACAACGACTAGTGGGCCCGGGGCGACATCGTTCGCGTGGCGTCCTACGGCTACACTACCACACCACACTCTACTCCTACACCTACCCTACCCTTACCAAATACTTGTCCTACCGCTACCTACACTTTCTATTCTTGCACACATACCTTGTCCTAAAAAATTCTAACCCAACAGAAAAAATGTTAAATGGCTGCATGCGTTCTAAAATTATGCGGGAACATGCTATTGATACCTTGGAATATTGCACTTTTTCTAGGGACTTGTAGTTTAAAAGTAAAATATGAATATAGCCTATGTTACTCGCTTTATTCGATTAAAGAATTTTAACATACAAAGAAACTTCCTCTTTATAATACTGTTAATATTGGTATAGATGTTAAAGTATTGAGCTGTGATTGTGTTCCGCAGGTTGGTCGTGGAGCTAAGAAAGAATTGAAATCAGCTACAGCGACGACCGAAGAGATGACAGGCAAGATTACTTTGCGAGTCAATAACCAGGGGGTAGCTACATTGCACAACATTAAAGTACTGCAACCTAAACAGGTAAATAGGATTGACCTTTAATATATAGAATATTTTTGTGTAATTGATAATAACTTGCTTGATCTTAAAAATAACTTCAAGTTGCGAAACACTACTATAAGATTCTGTAAGTTTTCTGTTGCTAAACGTCGAAGCATATCCAAAAACCGTTACGTTAATGGAATTTAAATGTATAATAAAATTGATAATTACTTTCTTGGTCTCAAAAATAACTTCAAGTTGCGAAATACTACTGTAAGATTCTGCAAGTTTTCTGTTGCCATACGACATATCCGAAAACCGTTACATTAACGGAATTTAAATGTAGGCGTATGTAAATGTGTTGGTTATTTCCAGGTCCGCGTGGATAGCAACCACGAACGTACAAGGGAGTTGGTATGGCGTCGCAGCTCGAGGATAGCTCATGTAGTCTCTGAAAAACTACGCACAGTTTCCAAGCCGATGTTTCACCAACCGACAGATACAAAACAGTAAATCCAGTAAGGAGCGCATTTAGACAACATACAAATTGGGCTTTAGGTGATGGGAGATATGGTCTCAATAAGCTCGAAGTTTTAAGATATTAACATAGGGCAGCTAAATTATTCGAGTTATAGATAGATTTGTAGACTGATTTTAGAGGTACGTACTCTAGACGGAATAGTTTCACTTTCAATTGCAGCGATGCTCGAGGAATTTTAAACGCAAGGAAGTTCAAAGCCAAGGAATTTTAATTAACCGATGCATTTACTTTGTATCTTCGTTGTAGAAACACAAATTGTGTATGATACTCATTACGTTATTGCGAATATTATTATTGTATTAGTCAGAGATGCATTTATTAATTTTAATGTTTATATGGTGCTAAGATTTTTATACAAATGTTTAGTTTACTTATTTATTTATTAATTGTAACAGTAAATAAATATACTTAATGGTTAAAATTATAAGGCTTTTTATTATCAATTTTTCAGTTTGTAATTATCTTAAGACCGTCTCACCTACAATTCCTCGCCTTGCGAATAATGCGATATCACGCCTTCGCTAATTCGGCTGTCGAATATTTATATGGTGAGGATGCTTGATTTGTGAACGATAGTACTCACGTTACAAGCGCACGCGTACGATCATATACTATGTTCGCAAGATAAATAGCCGCCGATAAATACGATCCCTTGTCGATAACTGTCTAAGATAATCGGAAACAAAACATTAAACTAAAGTGTATTAAAATAATAGAAAAAGACAAAATAATTAAGTGCGACCATAATAGTAATGAATGTGGCGTGGAAAGGAAGTATGATTGGCCGCATACATTCGTTTTCCGCATTACACTTTCAAGCTCGACCAAAATCTGCGACATTTTTTCGAGTTCGATTGGTCGAGTTCAAAATTCGAAATCGGATACCTAATACGGAAAAGGATTTTATGCGGCCGGCCTTAAACGCCACCAATAAGGAAAGTACGTGGGAAATAGGTGCCTGAAAATGCCGGCATCAGGAAAGAGGCCCCGAGGGCGACCCAAGAAGCGATGGATTGACATCGCTCCGTCGGATGCGAGAGAGCCGAACACCGGGCGAAGTGGAGAAGAATGGGTAGGAAAGCGGACCCTGGCAGAGGCCGGGATAAGCGCAGGACGATAGTATGAATGGGGAAAGTACCCAAGAAAATGTATTTTTCTATTGAAACACATTTCATTCAAGAGGTATATAAGATGTCTATTTCGCGGCAGTCAACGCATTAGTAGCGCCGCGTATTGCTGATGTCCATAGGCGGCGGTGACTAATTCTCATCAGGTGGCGCGCTTGTCTGTTTGTCTACCGTAGAACTAAAAATCTTTACGAGGAGGTTGAATGAAATACAATTTCTTTGTAAAACTGTGCACATTTACTGTCAAAATATTAATCCTAAACATTTACAACATATTATCCTTATTAACATAATAAGGATTAAGACACACAAAATTAAATTAATAACAAAAACAACGTTTGACTGGTGTCATTTTAAGTAGCTGAAGGATCTTAAAGTAGGAATAATAAATACACTACCAACAAAATGTATAATTTGCGAATTCAATTTTTTATTTTATTCAGTAAACCCTTTCCATGCGAGCCCTGAAACACAATATCGCTGCAGTATACTAGCTCAATGAAATAAAAGATGTAGACTGCTGACGAGTATACTCGTCAGGAAAAAATTCCACTCACACACAGGTGACGAGTATAGAGAGTGTTGCCATAACTAAAATGTCAAATACAGGTAACGCGTGTCGTTTATAACCAGCGAGTTCCGTTTACTTACAACAGAAGTTGTTGTGTATACAAAAATTCAAAACGGGTATGTAATGCAAGGAATGTATGCAGTCCAAATAAAATGTCACGCCAAACTCTTGCAAGTAATATTGGATTTTAGCCACAAAATTACATTATTCTTAAAGTTATATAACCCTAATTTAAAAGTATTATGTAGAGTAGACTCGTCAGCAGCATAGGAGAACGTCAAGCGACGAGTATATTCGGCAGCAGTATGTGGGAAGGAAATATTATTACTGGCAACACTAATTATATGGAACTTGTTGCACTATATAATAATATGGAGCCCAGTTTGAGGGTTTTCTGCAGTATTTATGGCTGTTGTTCTGACGAAAATACTCGTTAGCTGAATAGCAATAATAGTTCTTGACAGTCCAGTATACTTCTCAGGCGCATGGTGTATAAACATATTTATAAGCAAAGGTGAATAAACATATTTTTTCAAACATTAGGTTAAAATAACACAGGTACACAAATTATAGATCGATTTTCACAAGAGTAAAAGTAACAGTTAAATAGATAAAATAGTTTGTGCATTTACTATGATTTAAATTAAGTTTAAATTACATTATACATATTTAGTCGCCTAGGTGACAAAGAAAATGTCGAAAACAGTAAATAAATACTACTATACACATAGTAACGTGGTAAGTACGCTATATTATGGGGTTATACGTTTACACAATCATAATAATGGTCTCTGCCTAGCTCTACGGAAAAACGGCGCGGCGTTATATATGTAGGCAGTAGCGTGCACAGAGTTTTTAGACAGGGTAGACAGAAATGATTAAAAGCTTTTACTTTACTTAAGCTTTACTTTTTTATTAAACGATTAAAAGCTTGACAGAAATTAGCAAACTTGCCAAAAATACTGCATCTAAATTTTGATTCGTCTTATGGATTAAATAATGATGTAGTATAGGTATGATGCTGACGTATAAAAATTATGCATATCGGTGTAACCGGCGTCTTTCAAGACGATTATTTGAAAATAAAATACACGGGAAACAAAACAACTCAACCGATTGCTGTTTAGGAAACCTGTCAGCCAATAATATGACTGTTACTGTTTTGAGTTGAAGTTACGTACCTAGGTACTTTACCTTTGGTTTGTACTATTTGCAAATCATGGCCTTTCACGATCACTTGATTTTTTGCCCGAAAGATAGGTATGAGAATGCGTTATTGTTTATTTCCTCTATATAAACACCACCTGTACAGCTTTCACAGTTAATGTTATCCGATTTTCATACTAATAACTGCTTTCATAACTAATCAAACAAATAAAGGCGGGAGGGGAGACCCGCAACTCAGTATTTAACAATTACAGTATAAAAAATAATACAATACGACGAAAAGGTAATGGTATAATTTAAATTAGCGCTATACTTTATCAATCTACTTTTTTCAATGGTTACAATAGCTAACTAACAACTTCGGTTCGGAAGACTTCGGTTTTTGTCGTAATTTTTCGTGCAAAAAGACATTGCCTACTCTGTGCGGTTGTGTGCGTAATTTGTGGCATTCGTGTGCCACGTATTAATAGGAATGCACACCAATGAGGATAAATAGACAACAAGGCACACAGAGACATATTAAGACACGCGTAGTTTGTGTCTTTCCGTCTTATCGCGCTCATAGCGGCACTAGTAGAGCGTGGTACAGAGTGGGATTTTTGATAGATGGCGCTGTTTTGAAAATACGACAAACCAAGCACCGACAATATAGGTAGTATAATTATGCTTTGTCTAAAATAGGATGATAATTTTGACAGCTCACTAATTGTTGGTCTTTGGCGCACGCTTATGAAGTTTTGTGTTTTTTTTTTCGGTAAAATGTACTACGGAAAATGTCGTACTTCATAGACAGGCCCCGCCCCTTTAGTGAAGTGCCACGAATTACGAATAACAACAGACAATCAAAAATCGATATTGATATAATATAATCGAATATGTAAAATTAACATTTAGGTAACCTTATTATTTTTTGTAACTAAACTCTTATCCTTTGTTTGGATTTCACCTTAAGAGACCTTTCACAACAACGATTTCGAGTCGCGCGTATTCTACGTAATAGGATGAATCGTCGTTGTAGAAGGGTTTTTAATGTTGTATTAATAAATTATTAATTCAGAAGAAAATAAATAGTTTATTTTGTATAATACGTATGTATAGCATAACCATGCAACTATCGATTCCAAGCTCTATGAGAATGATAATCGGTAATCGAATAGATTCATTAACGATTTTACACAACCACATTCCTACTGTGATCTGTCAAAATTATCATCCTATATTAGACAAGGTATAGTGGAGTATCAATTACTCGTAGACAAATATAAAATATTGTTATCAGAACATAATGATAGGGTAGGCAGTGTCTTTTTGATTTTATGAAGTGCACGCCACTGTTTGTATTATATATATGTATTGTTGTAGTAATATTGTAACACCAGTTTATATAAGGATCGCATCCGTGTTAGGGATTATCTATGGTATTGCCTAAGTAGGTAGGTATATACTTAATTTCAATTTCGAAAGTAGTGTGCTTCAAATTCAATCTTGTAGATTTTAAAATAATAGTTTGTACAGAAAATAAAATTCTATTTTTAAAATTATTTTACCCTTTTTGAACAATCGGGTTTACAACTGGTTTTTTTTTCACCTTTAGCTGATCCTAGGAGGAAACTATTAGTGTATGATTTTATAAAATTACTTTTTCATAGCAGCGCCGATTCTCTAGGAAATGATGCAGATTTAGATTTCATACTTCCAAGAGATTGACAATATGCCATTTTAATTGTATGTAGGTAAATAAAAATTTCACAAAGTTTTGTCACAAAAAAGTGCAATATTATAGGTAACTATTGTAAGGCTCACTATTCACAATTATACTATCAATTATAAGTTAGACCTATTACTATTATCCTACAATATGACATTAGGACAACACAATTCAACTAATGGGTTAACAGCAGTCTTGCATTGTAGCACATAATGCCAACTGGAAATGTCTAATATTCTTTTAAACACTAATAGATGGCGCTAGGTATATTCCATTAGACTGACGAATAAGATCAATAATACTTTATACTACATAATTGGTTTCACTTGTAAGAAGACATCATAATATGTACAATATAAGTTTATCGTCAAATAGTTGGTTATGAATTAGATTAGAAAGAGAGAGAGGGAGAGAGATATATACAAAGTAGAGATAGAGAGATACAAAGTAGAGCGCAATTACAGGCACGAGGCATTTAGTCTTAGTCCTCACGGTGACAATTGCGGTTTGTTGCCTGCAACTGCAACCTAAATACATGACTACGTACATGTTACGGCCGACAGTTACCACTTGCCATCAAGTGGGCTGCCTGCTCGTTTGTCACTGCGTAGCATAAAAAAAGAGAGAAAGAGATACATACCTACTCACGCCATCTATTGATTTTCTCAAACATTAGACAAGATGTTGACTTCTGATTAGGCACTCGCTAACTACAACAAATATAGAGGAGTCCATCACTAGGTACGCTTATACAAACTCACATGTCCTTAATGGCTACGTGACGTTGATCTCTGTCGAGGACTTTGTGTTTCTATTTAGGAGAGGTATCCGGTTCTGATCCTCCGGTATGACAACTTCAGGCACCTCGTCCAGTTGTTGCAAGGATGCGTAAGTGGGCGGCGGTGACATGTTGTCCTTTATTACCGGGATGGGAAACTGGCCGGTGAGATCTGAAACAATGCAGCAAAGGGAACATGAACATTAATACAGGAAATCCCCTTTCACTTTTGTTATTTCATATAGGCCAGGCTTTGTCAGCCATTTCACCTAGCTAGTGCGTAACGTTATGCTGGCGTTTTTCATCTCAACATTTGTCATCGATTTTGCGGGGCGGGGGCAGGGGTAAGCGTCTAAGCTGTAGGATGGATTCGGTTGGAGAAAAAAATCCTTCGCCGATATATATATATATTCGGTGAGTGCGGTTCTAGTTTACCAAGTCCATGGTAAACTCTGACGTAAATTTCGAAGGAGGACGTCTTTGCGGCCTGTCAATTAGGGTTTTCGCAATTCCAGATGGCGCTACTGCGACACTGCGACATGAGGTCTGATGTGATAATAAATTGGTTCGAATAGATCCGTCATTTAACAGCAGTTGTTTCTGTGCACAGCAATATTACAACAATGGAAGGCCCATCTAGTGCCGCCAACTGATTAAATAAATAAAATAAAAAATAAATAATCGTGGACGAATTCACACAGCGCCATCTAGCCCCAAGCTAAGCAAAGCTTGTACTATGGGTGCTAGCTAACTGATATACTACTTATATACTTTTTAAAATACATACTTATTATACATAGAATGGATTGATTTTGAAATAGCGAAAACCGTCATTGACGCACCGCCTCCACTACCGTATCGTGGTGAAATTGCGCGGTGGGCACTAAAGTACTGCATTATCCTGTATTGTCAATGCACTGTCTGTTAATAAAATATTGACCTTTAGCGAATCAACTCGTGACCAAGCTGGGCAAGATTACGTCGCAAGTCACGACCAATCGGATGCAAAAATCACATGCACAGAAAAATGACAAATAATCTCAACATCAATGACGAATTTTTTTAACTCAGTGATGATCAAAATAACAGCTTTTATGGGTGTGTCGTGATATCGATAACGGATTAGCAATCGTAATTGATTGCGTATTTTGTTACGGAAAAATATAAGCTGAAAGAGCAAGTGGAAGGACACTGCGATAACCTATCAGAAGGGACAAATTCTAGTCGCTGTGATAAAAAACATATGATTTGTAAAATAATAACACGTGTTTGTATTTGTGTCGTCTGAATTTTTATTGAATTTCTTAATGTTTCTGTAGAATTTTAACCAACTTCTAACTAAATACTTAAATTCGCTGCCACCTGCCAGCAATAAGACAGACTTATTAAAACTCACGTAAATCTGATTAGCGTAAGTGACGTCTTCGGACGTCAATGTGACTTCTTGCTTACAAGTTTGCATGTTCGACGCCCTGCATCCTGCATGCGGAGTGTTGAAAATACATTATAGGAAAATCAGACCGTTTACTGGTCTGCAGTCCTGTCAATCGCTAATTTGCCTACATTACTACAACGCATACATGCAACCACATTAGTCACTAGAATATGACAATCACTCTGTACGAGAGATCAAGGTCACCACTGTGACCACTAAAGCTTATTCAAGGTCACTAAAATGCGGCAATCTAGAGCTTCCTGCAGTTTCCAAACCGCTTCGACAATGAAACCTACCTTCAAGAAACGAGTCTACACATCTCAAGGCTAGCAATGCATTTGCGACTCCCCGAAAGTTGAGGTTACATTTTCCATCAGGGGACTGGCTTGCTCCTTCGTCATTTTTTTATTGCCTATGGAGGAACACGGACGGACAGTCCACCTGATGGAAAGTGGCCACCGTCGTCCAGGTCATCTGCAACCTAATGGGAGCGGATGCGGTGCCGGCCTTTGAGGTACCTGTAGAACCCTTTGAAGAACCCCATGTTATAGTGTAAAGGAAAGACTTCGGGAGGGAGCTAATTCCACATCATGCACGTGCGCGATGCCCGTTAGTTGGATGCCAGGCATCCAAATGGTACGGATGAAATCTATCCCATCGTCGGAAGGTACGATGGCCGAAAAGTGACGGTGGCACCAGGTTGAACAGTTCCTCCGTACATTCCCCAACAACAAGTGATCCTATATTATCAAAAAACTACCTTGTAAAATGTGATCAAGGTCACTAGCAGACAGCACGATGACGACGCTCGAACCAGCCCCGCTGAACACAGAAGTGACGCTGTCCCGAGGCGACAGAAGCACTAAAGGCTGCCCCCTGGAAGACAGTGACTTGGACAGCGCACATATGCCCTTCACTGCGGTGAAGTCCGCACCTGTAATGAAGAATATTTCCCATATATTACTATTTTTTCTAAAGATAATATCTAATGTTGTAAACAATTGCGGTTATTATCACACATTTGAAAGACATTTGCACTAACCAAAAGGTCCCTAAGATCTAGGGGAAAATCGACCTTCTTGCTTTAAGAGGTACAACTAAACTTTAACCTTAGGGTGATTAAGCAATATCTTGATCGACTTTACAAACTTTGTATTGTAAGAAATACGAAATATGGATGTTTCTTATTTTTTGTTTGTCCTTCCACCACATCTACACAACTGAATAAACTTGTAATTATTTTATTCTACGCATGCGGTTGTATCATAAGCCGAGGTTGCACGTGTAAAATAGTATGTATATTTTAGTCGAATTACCTCGGACCCAGAGTAGGGACCCAAAATGAGATACTAAGTACTTTCACACAAAATTAACTTTTAAAGGATTAATCGCCGTTTTATATTCATCGAAACGTCGAGAAATAATGATAATTACAAAACTATGATTAATCCGCTTCATCTCGGTGTCAGTCCCGGCAGTAAGAGGTAAAATTTTACATAATTTTACAGGTAACAGGCAATTCGAGGATACGATAAGTAAAAACTGTCTTTGATTGAGCCTGTTGTACAAATAATGTTGACAGAAGCTTAATGGATATGATATGGTTTGGTCTTTATTATTTAGGGAATTGGCGGCTACATACAGATCTCATAACAATCGTTTGATATTATTTAGGTACATAACAGTGCTCATGTACTGAATTTATATGAGTCACCATGACTTAGCCTACATTACTACACGTATCTAAAGAGTATCACACTCATAAAACAATAGCAATAAGAGCAATTGATAACCGTTATCCAATAATCTGATTAGGCGTTTGCTGGGGTCATTAGCAAGTTGGTTTCGTCATGCAACTATTTACGATCGCCAATACGAGTGTCGGCAGTTATAAAGTACCAATAAAAGTTTGTGGACCATTATTATAATCGTATACGACGCAAGGAGTTTCATATTCGTTAGTGATAGTCGATAGTGTATTTCTTAACTGGTTAGAAATGTACAATACGAACATAACACCAAGGCACTGTCCTGACCATGATCGTACGACGGACGTCGGCCGACCAATAGAAGACCTCTAAAACCGCCCGTTGCACGACCATGGTCGCACGACCGTTGCCAATTAGGACAGCGCCTAAGTAACTGTGGAAGCTTATTTGAGATCAATCTCAATTTCTATCCATTCCGTTGCTTATAAGAGAAAAGCAATAGGTATATTGTCAGATATACACAATTAAAAGCTATTACTATATACATTACACTAATAGAACTCCTCAACTTCGAAGCTACACGAAAATTATGTGGTTGCGGAACCCATCTAACAATTCTTCTAAGGTTGACCAAGGTCTTCCTAGGGACCTGGAGACTGGTTCAATAGTTTCAGGGCCCATGACCCAACACTACTGGCAACTAACAACAATTCTGTTGGTTGTCAGAAGACATTGCTATTTGCTAACACATTGTTAGAAAAAGTGAGTGTTATAACAAGGTAATCATAAATTCCTAATAAATAAACTAAACAAGTTATTTTAAAACATACTTTGTTGACCAATTCGTGATAAGGACTTGGGCCAGATTTTGTGACGGTGAGTGAACAAACTTTGTACGATGGAAATTAGGCTCCTAAGTGAACTATCGTAGATTATAAGATCGCTGTGGAGGAGGCTAAAGTGAAACAGTCGATAATTACCGGCTGTAGATCGTACGAGTCCAAAATGTCAATAAAAAGTAGTCTGTGAAAGGTCTGTGTAGTACTTTTTGCGTGGTTCTTGCGCAAAAACATCCATCCAAACATTGTATGTTTGGATTATACAATGTTAAGCAACAGTGTGTAATATCCGCAAAACCACTAGTTAAACCTATATTTAGGATTTGAGTGTTTCGCCGGTGTGGTGTCCGGCAAAGTAGAATAGCGCCTTCCATTTACGGGTGTCGTACAAGGAGAGCAATAACTTGTAGATTAAGCCTCTACCTACAATGTAAAGATACAATTCACGAAAAAATTATGTCATTCTGAATAGAAATGTATCGTATTAAAATAGAGCTTAATTTTCTGGTCAGTTCATTCTGAACAGACTATGTAATTAGCCACTTCTGACGCTGATTGTATAAGTTTTGCCTAGTTTTTATTACCATAGTCTACCCAGACCTTTGACCACCTGTGACCTGTGTCGGCCCAAGATCTAAGTCTGTCTAAGAACAACCTATTTATTCTAGTCTTAAAGGTGTCCAGATAATAGTATTTTAGAATACACACTCGCAGGCAACATACTCCATTCCTTAGCTGTACGTATTACAAAGTGTGAACCATAGCGGTTTGTGCCGATAGTTGGAAGATCCACTACGTTTCCCGAAAGCGATGAGGCCTATGTAATTATAAAATAAGTTTTCTAGGGCCTGTTTCACAACCTAAAGGTGATTTCCCGATATCTTATCTGACATATATCTGATGCCGTATCTTTCGTTTTGTACTAACAAGAGGGAATCACAGATATCTGTCTAATAACATATGTGGACCTTATCACTAGGTGGTGAAACAGGCCCTTAACATTGTATTCCTTGAAACCTAATCTATGTACAAGTACCGTAAGTGATGTATCACTCCCTCACACACACATACACACACATATACACAAATACTCACCAAGCACGTATCTGCAGTCGATCACAACTGGCATGCTGCAGCCGCCCTGTTTCTTGGCGGCGCGTTCCACGTACTGCCTGATGTACTCCACTCCGGGGAAGTAGAGACTGTTACCAACCGTCACCAGTAGGTAACTGAAGCCCGACTGAGTCTGGAAAGTGATGGCGTGTGTTAGGCCCAGTATTTAGGCCCTGAATAAGTGACAAACGAGCAGACAGCTAACCAAATGGTAAGTAGTAACTGTCGCCCGTAACATCTACAATTCATACCTTTAGGTTGCAGGTAACAAAAATACAGAACAGCAGGGGCATTGTCACGCTGTGAGGACTGTAATTTCGCTGGCTACATTTTCCTTCAAACCGGAACATAACAATACAAGCGTTGTTTCTTGGCGGCAGAAATAGGTACGGTGGTAATAACCCAGGCGAACTCCTCAGGTTTGACAGAGTCCTACCACTGAGTTAGTGATACCCCTGGCATGGCAACGTCTATAGGCTACGGAAGCTGCTTACCATCATCATAATCGTAAAAAAAAATTAACTTATATATTATGTATATAAGATCCACTTACCTTAACAGTCTCGACGTCCATCTGTGGCCTCGCACTGGGATACAACAGTAGGAGCACGTTAACAGCTACTCCAACCAAGATGCCGAGCTCCACGCCCACTACAAGGCACAGCGCGAAAGTCGCGAATGCGGGTAGCAGGTCCACGCGTCGCGACCGCCACATCGGTTTCACGACCTGCCGATGGAATTAAGACGCTATAGGCAGGGGAATAAGTTCCAGGTTTTACTGATAGAGCTTCAACTCTTCAGGACGGGTTCATCGGCTTCAGACGCTATATCCAAGCAGTCAAGGTTGAGATTTAATTGAAACAACAGCTTCAACTCTTCGAGGAACTGTGCTAGGATGCCAAGCTTTACGCTCAATACAAGGCACAGCGCGAAAGTCGCGAATGCGGATAAGAAGTCAGCGCGTCGCGACCGCCACATCGGTTTCACAATCTGCCTATGGAATTCAGACGCTATAAGCAGCCGTTTAAGGTCGAAGTTACCTTGATAGAGCTTCAACTCTTCGGAATAGGTTCGACCGCGATGCAAGATGGCTTGGATTGGTCTTCTTTGATTTTTTTAACTGGTCTGCGACCAAAATACCGAAATCTACCCACATAAGCAAAAACAGAGCGAAAGTCGCGAAAGCGGGGAGAAGACCCGACGCATCGCCACTGCTATACCGATCTATCAATGGAATTTAGGTGCAATATGGTGGCGGCTAAAGTCGATATTCTTTGAAACCACAGCTTAACGTTTCGGGGAATGGGTTCTACTGCCACATGGGATGCAATGTAAGATAGGGTTTAATTAATACATCTGTGTTAATCTGCACCGCTTGGTTTCGATTTCTACTGGAAACACCTAAGACCATATAGCAATAAGTAGCGGTTAAAGTCGATATTACTTTGTAAACAGCTTCAACTCTTCGCGTAAGAACAAGGCCGCCGACAATTAGTTTGATTTTTCCAGAGATTATCCCCAACAAAAACAAATATTTCCAACTTTATAATATTATTAGTATAGGATAGGATAGGATAGAACCAATCGACCGACGCACAAGAGCAGACGAGACAAAGTTTCCCATTAATATTCATGAGGCGATACCATGAATATGGATGTTCATAACAATGAACAAACGCAAACAAAGCCTAATAATTAAAACTATAGAACCGAAAGTACAACGAGAGCGATGGGGAAACTCCACGTCTCCTTGTAAACATTACATTCACATCTGTCACGCATTTATTTATTACTTACAACAATATGCATACTTCATACAATTAGATACACATGCATCGTGTCTGTTTAGTATGAATTACAACATTATTATCTGCTTTACGTTATTAATAAATACGCTGAAAGAAAATGTTCAATACAGTTATTTACATTACAATAGCAATTGTAGTGTCTATTAAAGCAATTGTAACTTCAATGTCGTATGTTCATTTTGCTTTATATTATCGGCTAAGTGTCGCATAGGATTTGTGATCGACATAAGACAGTTTTTTACCTATAACGCAACAAATTTATCTGGCCCGGTGACAGCGTCGCTGTTGACATTTCAATCTGGCGACACTTAGTTCCAGCGTTGGCCATCAGATAAGTTTGTGGCACTATACTTAGGTACTTTTATGTGACAGATACGCTAAGTCAAAAGCTTTAATGGAATTTTGAGAACAGCTCACAGCCACAAGTCTAACAGCCTGTATGGATCTAATACTAAAGCGCAATATCATCAAATTCGTACTGACTTTCATAAATATTCACAATAAGGTAGGTAGTACACACCTACTCAACATTGAATGTATTAGGAGTGTGAAATAAAATAATTCCATTTTGCACTTACCTCGTATTCTATCATAAATATCACAGCACATATCACAACAGCGGCGAGGGAAGCCTTCGGAATGAAATAGAAGTACGGGGTGAGCAGGCTCAGCGCCAGGATTACCAGGACACCTGCAGGAGAATTAAACCTGGTAAAGTCCTAACTATCAGTTCAAAGCAGACGGCGCAGGACCGGCCTCTGATAAGACGATGATGAGATATGAATATCAATATGTCGAAATGATATGTTACTCTACCACATCGAAAAAATATTATCTGTGCTCTACCTACAGTTTTAACTTAAATTACATGGGTTGAAAAGCAATGAGAATCGAATATTTATAGTAGTCCTAAAACATTAGTTAACTTACATGATGATGAAGAATCACAGCATCATCATCATCATCATCTGAGCGGTCAATCCCGGCTACTGCCAGGGTCCAAATGAAGAATCACAGCAATCGAAAGATAATCATAGAATCTAAATTTTATACACCTCGAAACTCAAAATAAATAAGTACATACCTACATTCTTTAATATTCAACAACATCATATTTTATAACAGTACGATATGTTATAAAAATTACACAGGTATTATTATCTATCTGGGGGCAGAATATCACGAAATGGAAAGGGTTCAAGAAAAATTTTTGGTATTAAAAATTACATAAACGTTATGTGAATTTCCTTCAATACAACTAAAATGATAAATGCAAAAGTTTATGTCGTTACCTCTTCACGCCTAAACGGATCAAATATCTAATATAGGTAGCTAGATTGGGTTTGGAATAAGACATAGGCTGCTTTTTATTCCTCCTTCCCTCCACGCGCGGTATAACGTATATATAACGATATAACGCAGCCGGTGAGCTAGTACTAGATATATTTAAACCGTAACATACAATATGAGCGTAAACGCATACACACCTGTGTAAATGCTGCCAAATTGCGTTGCCACGCCGCTAGCGTGGTTGACAGCACTGCGAGAGAAGGAGCCAGTGATCGGCATGGCGCCCACGAACGAGCCCAGTATGTTGGCCAGGGAGAGCGTTAGCAGCTCCTGCGTTGCGTCCACAGACTCACCGCTAGCTGGGGACAATTTTTATTATTATTTTTTGTTATATTAGGCGGGCCCTGGGCACACGCGTGCCGCGCCGGCGCAACCGATTGATTTTATACGCTCAAACATGCAAGCGTGCCATCTGATGGAAAGTGGTTACTGCCGCCGTGGCCGTCAGCAAGCTGAGGAATTAGATTTTCCACTGTAAAAATAAGGGCTCCCTATGAGTAAGGCTTGTAATTTCTTCGTATTGACTAGAAGTTTGAATGACTTGGTCCAAGAAGAAACAAATTTCAGATATGACAGAGGTGACAGAGATAATGAACACGAAAAATGGGATTGGGGAAAGTATGCCGCCCTGCGGTACGCCCGCAACGACCCCGCAGATAGGAATCAAACCACGCTAATGCAGGAGGAGATATGTTGAGTGAGCGAATATTAGCGAGAAGAACGCTGAAGTCTATGGAAATAAAAGCACTGCTAAAGTCAAATTATACGAGAAGTGGAAGTCAAAAGGTCACTAGTAGTGATATTCGATACATGCATCTTCCAATTTAAACAGAAGTTTCCGATATTTTCGCCCATTACTTCAGCAATTCGGTGGAAGAGTAGAGCCTTCCTACGCGGAATAGTTTCATGCTGGTCTAGGCTATGAACAGAAACGCGTGTTTCAATTGGGGAGTTTGACAGATATGGTGATGGGTGATGAGGAGGTGGTAATTCTATTAAAGTCTCTATTAAATAGCTGCTTTTTCGGGAAAATAACTGGTTGTTATTGATATTATTCGAAGTAAGCTGGATTGAGGGTAAAGTGACAGTCGATGGTGCTAGTGCTGTTGCAGTTATTGAAAAGTACACAGAAAATATAACTTATATTTATTCCACTTGCTTTCGGCAAGTGGTGATTCACCTATTTAATCAAATGTTGTATGCCATTTAGGAAAAACGAAAAATATTTTTTAACAAAATACACAGCTATTCAAATAGATATTTAATGGGCGACAATAGAATATTTTAAAAGACATAAAAACGGGGTTTAATAATTGCGTGGGGCAAGTCAAATATTTGCAAAAATACTTACGTCTGCGAAAGGCATGTCAAATATTTGTAAAAGCACCTACGTACGAGTGCCAATGTCAAACCGTACTTCGCATTGCGTTTAATTTCAGGTGATTTTGTTTACATATAATTCTATGAAAGGTAACTAAAGTAGCTTTTACTGCTTGAACGGACGCGGAAGCTGATAGGCATCACGCGATTAGCAAACCGTTATGACATTGAAACCATAGGTGAAAATAAGTGATCACAGCAGTCGTTTTATTTTAATGAGATAAGTTTCAAACTAGATAGGAAGATGGATAGCGTACCACCGAGTTACTCATCTCTCCTACCCTCAAAATATATATCACGAACTAAATCATACTCATTCTAACTAAGCACTAAATCGAAAATATCTACAGATGTCATCGACAAATAAAGCACATCGGCTAGTTCGCTTTCGTAGAGCGTTGTCTCTGTCGCACGCGTATGAGTAAATACGAGGCCGAAACTAGCCGATGTGCATTACCCACCACCCCAGTTTACTCACCGAAGGCTTTGGCAATAGCCACGTTCCCCAACACGCCAATGATTGGCACCAGGATAATTGAGGAGCCGAGGTCTGAGCACATCTCCAAGAAGCTGACCTGTCGGCCGTCCATCACTGTGCCGAATGGTGGTGCAGACCATGAGGGCAAGCCCTCCCTAGAAGAGAAAAGTCACGATATAGGTTGGCCGTGTGGTGTCCTGAAGAGTATAATATAAATAGCGCCCAACCTCATCCCTTGACAAGTCTCGTAAATGGCGACTAATGTCGTAGAGCTTACGTTACCTCCTTAAACTTGGTCATAATCATCATCATCATCATCATCATCACAGTGGTCAACGGCACCATGGCATCGCAAGCCGTTGGTTCTCTCATCCGACTCAGCGATGTTATTCCATCGCTTCCTGTGCCGCCCTCGGAAGCTCTTTCCTACCAGCAGGTTTAGTCCCCTATTTTCCACTTGTCTATAGGGCTTGTGCAACACGTGACCAAACCAGCGCAGGTGAGCCACCTCAATCTTACCGCCTTAAATTAGGTGTTGAGGCGTATTACAGTATTCAGGCGAATGTCGATCCAATCGGGTCAGGTTTCCCTGTTAACAGGGTCTCGGAAGTCAGAGCGATGGTCGCTCTACTGTAAATACCTGATTTCCAACTCCACCAACTCCTGGATCATGGTCAAGGCGGACCCCAGGCTTTCGCGTGCTAAAGCACAACTGGGATATTGACGCCAAGATTATTAATTTATAAACTAGGTATTGGTCAGTAGCTGCGATCTTCAACCCGCCCAAACGTGAAGATTAAGGCACAGCCCTCCACTAATAAGAAAAAAGCTCAAGTCCAGCAATGGACATTTGTTTGTTTGTAAATTCTCTAATGCGCCATCATATGGCTCAAGAACTTCACCGTGATCGATACATATATTTTCGATATCATTCTGCGATCGTAGGTAGTGATAAAAAGAATACATATCAATTGAACAAACAGACAAAGAAAATAACACCGCGACACACCTCCTGCAGATAACAAATAGGTAGATGATATCATTCTCATTTATATTATTATCCACACCTATTATAATAATAATATACAGTGGATAAATAGCAGTTAATAATAGGTCTATTATTAAATATTATAACTTTTTTTAGAAGATATAGGTTTGTTTATTTGTGTGTTTAGAGTGGAAACGTTGGTCGCGAAAAGTACTGAATAACATTGTAAGAAATTAGGCATATTCGTAAATATGATTATCAAATCCTTGGCTAAATATAACTGACAGGCGACCCTTTGTTATTTTTTTAATAAGATTAAAAAAACAATATGTCTGCCATGTACCAACCCCTATGATAGGATTGAGGTGGGGATAAAAGTCTACGCGAACGCAGTTATTAAAGCTATTTAGTAAATTTATACGGGCTGTAATAAAAACCCCAATTAGGTATATCACCAAAATAAACAAAAATAACCTAACCGACAGATATCGGACAACCTCCGACAAATTTTACATATTATCAGCAAAAGTTTGTAAGGATTTTGGATGTTCGTTACTCCGTCAAGGCATAACCGCTGACGGATTTTGACGAAATTTAGTAGTAGTTCTACTAATATTATAAATGCGAAAGTTTGCAAGGATATTTGGATGTCTGTTACTCCATCACGCCAAAACTACTTAAATTATTGTAATGAAATTCAGTGGAAATGTAGGTAGTTTACAGCATAGAATAACACATAGCCACAATTTATCATGAAATTGAGTGTAGTTCCCGCGGGAACGAGTCTGGAACGTAATTACATATTATACTACGCGGTCGAAGTCGACAGACGAAAAAAGACTAACCTAATCTAACCTAACCGACAGAAAAATGTCGGAAAGCCCTCGACCAAGTTTATATACTGAAATATATCTACTACTTAACAGATTTTAATGAAACAAAGCTAAGAACCAACTCGATTAGTGTGCCTTTCAAATGAAGAAAACCGCATCGAAATCGACCCATCTGTTTGGGAACTACGATGCCACAGACATACACAGACACAAAGCCGCAAATAAACAGAAACACACATCAAATTTATAAACCCCTCTCTTTTTTCATCAGGGGTTACAAAGAACCATATCCATTAAACTAGTCTTAAATGAAGGAAACCGCATCGATATCGGTCCATCCGTTTGGGAGCTACAATGAGACAAACAGACACAGACACTGATGATCTGTTTAAACTGACTTGTCTTATTTTGTGAACAAACAATGCCCAAAATCGCGACTTGCCGTATCAATTACGTTACACATATTGTGTATAGATGTCGAAAATTATACAACAAACACATAGAATGTTAATTTCAACGAATACTGCTGCAAAATATTCATTTATATACATAATTTCCTTAACCAAATAAGACAAGTCAGTCTGGACAGATTATAGATGCACACGCCAAACTAATAACATCCGTATTTTGCGTACTGGCTGGCGTGCTGGCTGGCAGTCGTTCCTTCTTATGATTGACATAGGATGGAACGACTGCAAAACGTAGCGGCACGATATTTAGCAATTTATCCGGAACCATACACCAATAACAGAAATCTTTGAAAGCTTATAACGGTAACTCAGCCTCCAGCCCCAATTCATTGTAAAACTTAGCCTAGCTCAAATAATTTCAATGTTACAAGGATATTTGTCGGATATTGTGAAAGTTTCTCGCGTTTGAGACATCAATCCAAGTTTAAACTACGACTGTCGACGAGTTTGACTTAAATGCTGGATATCCATCAATTTCGGCGAGATTAACCGCTTCATTGTTTAATAACTTTAGATCATGGCTTGAATTCCGAGTGTCTAGTCTCGTGACATTTTGATTACTTATCTCGCTGTATAGATTGTTACATCAACAAGTTGGCTATGATGTAGACTATTATTATCAGAATCAAATATTGTTTTCAATATAGGTATATACAATACACTTATTGAATACATTATAAATTATTTATTTAGTATTATTTTATAATTGGAAATTCGTGCCTAATAACCATTATACATTGATAGTATAGTCAAACTCAATAAGAAGTTATATTATTTATTAGAACTGCAATTTGTCTTGTGTTCGCGAAAACCTAATATTTCGTCCAATAAGTAATAATTAAATCTGTAATAGGCCTTGCCGCATAAGGTATTTTTAAATGTTCTTTTAAATTTGTTTATCGGTAGTTGTATTACTTCGTCGGATAATTTATTGATAAATGTAATGTTCATGAAAAGTGGCTTTAATTTTAAATAACATAAAAGTTTTATGTAGATACACGAGTGTTGACGACAACATTTATTTCAAGGTGGATAAACATCAGCCACTTGATCAAATAAGTTTAAAATTTTGATATTCGACAGCGTTATTTTATACAAAAGAATACAATTAAAAATAAAATAAACACGACATCGTTGCGCAAAATGCCCAATCCGCCATTTTATAATTCGCAGTTTTTTCACTCTCATTATCTAAGTTTCCCCTCATAGGTTAGCGACGACAGTGTGACGATGGATTAAAGAATGAATGTTTTACCGCTCGTATTTGCTTTAATATACGAAAATATTAAACATTATAAATAAATAATAATAATCTTGGCGTTAATGTCCCGACTGTGGTCTCGCGCAAGAGAGCCCGGGGTCCGCCTTAACCATGATCCAAGATTTGGCAGATCAAATAGCTATGTACAGTGGAGCGACTTCCATCTGACCTCAGTGACCGTGCTATCAGGGGAACCTGACCAGATTCTATCATGGTTACACATTCAGTCGCCTGAATGTGCAGGTTTCATCACGATATTTTCCCTCGCCGTAACAGCTTCGTTTAGCATTAAACTAATGTACATAACTCAGAAAAGAGTTATTGGTACATGGGCGCAGTGGGATTCGAACCCGGTACCTCTCGCTTACGAGTCGGACACATTTAACCACTCGGCCACCGACGCTCCTGAAAGTATCAAACATTATGAAGTATTATATCACAAGTGCTTACCTTACAGTACCCGTGAGCCTAAACGGCGTGGCAGAATGGTACTTTTTATAAAAGAAGGCTATCATCGAACATACAATTACAACGATCGCGTTTCTTGAAGTCGACAGCAGCCACAAAGTCTTCTTCAGGCCTTTTTGGCTCGGTGGCAAGTTGAGATCCTTCATTTTCTGCAAAGAAACATAACTTTTTCTATTGTTGTCATACAGCTTCATTCTCTAAACAACTTCTTGCATCTTCGGCCGCATCGTCACTTACCACCAAGTGAGATGGCCGTCAAATGCCTGGCTAGTCTAATAAAAAACTAACACTTCTTGTATTGTTGTCCAACAACTTATTATTTTAAACTACATATAGACTAATTTTCGTCTATAAAAATAAATAGCGCATGTAATTTGGTCCGAGGGCGTCGGCTGCGTTGAGCGAATTCTAATATATTGCGGTTTACACTTAAAATAACTTGCAACGATGCTAATTGTACACAATTAAACTTTAACATTCGAAAAAAATATCATTTAACAATGCAATACAATAACACTTTATTGCACAACAAATACCTAATATGTAAATAGGTAAAATACAAAGGCACACAGTGCAAAGAGCGGTCTTATCACTAACGAGAAAACCAAGTATAACTCTCATTAGGTATATCTCTCTCAACTCTTATTATTTATTTATTCTTTTGTACAACTTAGGCTTAAAAATTAATGCGTTGCACAAATTAGGTTATAAGTTACAGCTACTACATACAAAATACTTATTACTTAGGTAAAATTTTTAGATAACATTGCTATTATTGTATGCATATTCACTTAATTATCGCAGTCTGGTACCTCACGCAATAATTTGTTGAGTTGGATGCGTGCCCTTACCAACGGAGAGTTAAAATACGAAACCGATCGCACAGACTCCATTTCGTTATATACTTTTATTTATATTCCAATTATATAATTGCCAGGCATGGCACTATACAAATCTTTAGTAGATTTAAGTGCCTGAACTAATTGATTTGTGATTTTAACTTAAATTTAAAAAAGTACAAAATCTGTTCGCTTACCCTCATTAACAGTAGAATAGCAATACACGATACACCTAAAGCAGTATCAGCCAGTCTTGCGTTTGGAATATTAACAACGACCTGCAAAGAAAAGGGCACTTCAATATGACATTAAACTTCGGAGACTATCCATTTAATCATACTCTGACATAACTAATATAACTTGGCAATGAATAGTTGAGTTCTACGGTTCACTTAATGATACATCATTCCACGCAGGTAAACTTTCTGAATTATATGGTTCGCTATTATCTAAGTTATAAAGTTGAAGTGATGTTAGACTATAATATGCGATTGATGCCACCAGAGAGTTGACAGTTTGACTTTACCTTTTAGCGTAGAGGTTAACCATTGAGCGCAGATAATTTTTGTTGAAGTTTGCTGTGATTATTGCAAATGGGTCATCGAAACGGTCAATTGCAATTGTCAATTGATAATCAATAGTCAATTGAGCTTCAGTTGCATATGGTAAACGATAAATTATCGCGTCGATTGCTAAGAGAAACGATCAATGAGGATCAATCATACGGTAGAATTTCATAGATGTGTTGATAAAATCTGAAGGCATTTTCCCATTTTGTTGATAAAATTTGAAGGTAGTGCCTTCAAATTTTATCTAGTATTAATAATAGCCAGTGAAAAAATTATAGAAATCCATTTTGAAATTCCTAAGTTTGATCACTCACATCACTAAGTTCCTGGGTTTGAAGGATAGGTATAGGTATAGGTAGGGGGCTCCCATTTTCCGTACTTGGACTCAAATTCGGTCCTTTATACGTGACTGAGAGCCGGCTATTGTAGCCAGCCCAGCTCCTTCCAGAAGTCTATTAGTCTCTTGGGACGTTCACAGACCTCTCGAAAGGACCCTGTTCCTCTGGGTTTGAAGGAAATGTCAAGCGCAATGAAATATATGCTTTATGTAAAGTTTACCCGGGTGTCGAATGACGTCATCAGATATGCCAAAATCACAGTGTTCTAGCGCATACATCTTCTCTGGTTTACGAGATATCGTGAAAATTTCTTCAAAGTCATTCATATGGTATCTTTATGAAAAAGTCACTACTTCACAAAAATCGTGACTGACCCTCATTATAACATCACTCATCGCAATGAGCGTGACTCACGCAAATATTGACAATTGCGATTGACAGTTTCGTAGACCCATAAGATACGCAAAGATACAGGTACAAAATCACATCAAGCGTACACATGACCTCACCATGGACGTGCAAACAAACCGGAAACGGTCCAAAGTCTAAACAGGACAGGTTGAGGCGCTGTCTTCTGTTAAAAAAATGTATGAATCTTCTTTTTCTTTAATGTATGAATGTTGTCTTTCTTTTCCTGCACCGCCTTTCCTTACCTTTCTCAGGCTTAGATTATCCCGGTTGACTGGTAGATAAGGCTATTTTAGCTTTAAGTCCGCCACTGTACTATTGTGCATAAAGCTTTAATAAATAAATAAATGAATACATGAGTGGCCAATAATTTTAAAATAATGTCGGTTTCAAGTAGATTTTATAATGGTACAATTCATAAATGTATCTACAATAAATAGTGAATTATTGCCATTAATGTAGAAAAGGAGAAAATAGGTAGATGTAGGGCCTGCGTAAGAGTGGGAGGGCAATAGTTTGAACATTTATTATAAATGAATGTAAAATAAAGTGTTTATGTTTAAAAAATAAATTTTGCAATTTTTTTTCTAAAATTAATTAAGTTGCTAATTTTTTAATAAAAAGTGAAATAGTTAGATATGCTATTTACTGTTTATCTATTAGCATAGTTAGTAAAACAACAAAAAGCCGATGGAATGCATTCATTTCTGATCGTAGTGTTCATAAAGGTAAAATAAGATAGAGAAAAAATACTTTTCTTAAAAAAAATCATAACTTAGGTACTACTTATGATATATTTTGTTTCATATTTTTTTCTGAACGGCCATAACTTATACCATAAGACATTTCAAGTGCATCGATTCATTACCGGACAACCTGTATACTGAATGGAAAATTTCGACTGTTTGGCATTTTCCGCATTCCCGTTTTGTCGAGTGCCGCAAAATCTGTGCAATCAACGGAGAGCTGAAACTGCTGGATCTCGTTGGCTTTAAATTTTGCACGAAGGTTTTTTATATATGAGCAATAAGAAGAGATGTTGTACAAATATTGTACAGAAAAAATAATTACGGTATTTATGATTTTTTTAATTCGTCCCTTCAGGGGTTACCCCCTAACAATGCACAGACAAACCCGATAGATATAGGCGTTTAAAATTTTGAGTTTGATTTTGCATACTCACGTAAGTAAGCACTCAATGAGAATTTTTGGAAATTCACCCCTGAGTGGGAGTAACAGGGGGTGAAAATGTGTATAATACTTTTATAACTTCAGTCGATTTACTTGAAATTCGGTAAAAATATACCAAATAAATAATTAAATATGTAATTCAAGATTTTTATAAATTTGTCCTTTAGAGAGGTGAAAGAGGGGTCCATCCCCATTTTGTAAGATTGACTAACTTCTAACAACGAACAGGCGATACTGCTGGATTTAATAACTTGAAATTTTGCGTGGATGTCCTAATTATAACTGAACACTAATAAGGGATTTCTGGAAATTATCCCAGTAAGTGGTTCACGCGAAGAAAAAGCTAGTATATTATAACAGAGTACCCCCCAAAAACACCGCAAAGCCGGGGCGGGTTCATCATCACAGCCCATAACAGTCCACTGCAGGACTTCGGGCCTCTCCCACGAAAGGTGAGGTCATTGCCATAATCTCCAAGCTTGGCAGGCGGGTTGGAGATCGCAGTGCAGTTGATGTAAATCTACCCAGAAAGATGCCACCACCTTTCGGATTTGTCCCTTAGTCGCCTCTTACGACACCCACGGGAAGATATGGGGTGGTGCTATTCTTTGAGGTGGCGGCACCACACACCACGGGGCGGGTTACTAGTTAAAAATACAGTAAACGTGACAACCAACTGCGATGATTACCTAAGGTCAATGATTGATCCTTTTCGTTATCAAATTCCAATCTAGGTTAAGACGAAACGGTCAAAATTGACGATTGATAACCAAATACATAGTAATTAACCTTACGCAATCGCAGGGTCACGTAATAAAAAAGTAACATTGAATGAAACGCGATAACCTATTATTTAAAAATAAGGAGATAGGTACCCACAACCGCGTACATTTTCTCTTATTTATTACTAGTGGACCCGGCGCGACTTCGTTCGCGTACACCTACTTTACCCCTACCTACCACTATTTTCTTGCCTATAAACTTTCCGCCTTAACCATTCTATCGATTGTTCAAAACAGCATTAAAATTCGTTGCGTAGTTTAAAAGATCTAAGGGTACATAGATACTAAAAACTTAGCCTTAACCGTCGTCTTCCTGACTTTGTAACTAAATAGAGTACAGCGTCATTTTCAAGTTAGTAAATTACAACCAAAACTGTGTACATTTTACTGACTTGAATTACAAACCAAAATAGGCACTGCGAAGTCGCCATATTGTCGCGGATGCCGTAGCAGCCACAAACTCTTTCGCAACGGGCTGGCGACGCAATAAACACCTAATTTAAAGCATAATAAAGTCGTTTGCTAACCTTTCGCAGGGTGTCGATGAACCCGCTAGACTTGAACTGCAAGCCAAGCAGCCCTTTCAGCTGCGAGACGGCGATTATCACCGATGTAGCGGATGTGAACCCGATCGTGACCGGCACCGAGATGAAATCTATTAACACACCTGTGGGGAGAAAATATTTACTTTAATCAAGCTAATCTTAAGCTCACAGTTGGACACAAGGCCTCGCCCCACGATTTCCACATGACTTTGTACTTCTTGCATCCATCGGGTCCCTACGACCTTTACCATCATAGACGACCTCGCGTTTGTCCGTCTCGTGGAGGCCGTCCTAAGACTACGATTGTCGGTACGCGTTGGCAACTCGAGAATATTTCCGCCGAATCGGTACTGCGAGCTATATGGTCTTAGCCATTGTATTCAGTTTTTCTACTCTGGAAGCTTTATCGGTGACTTTAGATCTGCTGTGGAGCCTAGTTGGTGTCGGATATTTAGTGGAATATGATGGCCGTTTGGTGTCCGGCAGAGTAGAATAGCACCAACCCCTTACACTCATGGGTGCCGTACAAGGCGACTAATGTTTTCGAGGCAAAAGATCAAGAGTCTCCGTTGTCTGGAAATGGGCAGCAGCATTTTCCATTGTTATATTTAAATACTGCGATTTCCAACCCGCCTGCCAAGCGTGGAGATTATGGCAATAACCTCCCCTTTCGTGGGAGAGGCCCTAAATCCTGTAGTGGACTGTTACGGGCTGTGATGATGATTTAGTGGAATAAAAGAATTCTGATCCTGCCACGTAATGAATCTACAACCAAAGCTCTTCACACGCTGAGCTATCAACCTAGTAGGTTTCTAATAAATTTTACTCGCTAGCTGCTGAACCGAAAACGACACCCGACGGTGGAAGAACTTCGAGTGTCGTTTATTCTAAGGATCTCCGCAGACCAAATAATGGGCAGCAAGATTTTCTGCTTATAACTTCCATATTGCGATCTCCAACCCGGCCAAGCGTGGATATTAGGAACAAACCTTCTACTGAGGTGGAGATGGCTCAACTACAGTAGTGGACTGGGCTGTTAATGTAATTTAGTTTTTTCGCGCAAGTGATGGAGGTAACGCATGCGGAAAACCGCGTATGTTTATGATATTTTTATACAGCGACTAGTGGTCGTCCGTGCGCGGTCGGTGAATTCATGCGTGGATTTCGAAACTGCTAACTTTCGACTACCCCGCGGGATCCTATACCACTCGGGAAGAATGTAACTTCCGATCAGTAAATCTATTTTCGAAATTGGCTCAATATGTCCTTGAAATGTAACTGCACTATCCGGTCGCTTCTTTGAATGTGAACCCACTCCGAGGTTTACATGGTATCGCAGACTAATAGGTGCCAACCAGTAGATGCATATTCAATATGTTCCTATTCGTACGAATAAGCAAGGCAATATACGCTTTTAATACGATTTTATTGGCTCGCTTCTACCATTGTCAGATAATTAAATATAGTTTTTTTGTTGTAATAATTAGAAACCCAGATTTTTGCAACAGGAAATCGATTGTACGATATAATTGTTGCATTTTTCTTTGTTTGCGTGCTACAAATGGATCTGTTGTAGTTTTTAAAGCACCATTTAGCGAACAAATTATTTTAAGAAAGGAAATTGGTAATACACTAGCTATACATAAATATGTTGAACCAATAATTTGAAACAAATGTAGACAGTAAAAATTATATTATTAATTGAAGACAAAGCCGTGAGAAGGCGCCGTGTGGTGTCCATTGCCCCAACCCCCAAAAGCTGACTAAAAGAGTCCAGCTGAGACCTCCGGGGACCAGAAAGTTTTCTGCTGTGTTACTGCGATCTCAACCAATTCCAAAGGAGGGTTGATGTCAGGCAGGCGGCCGGTCATAAAACATGAAGGAAAAGTGTTTTACAGCATGGCTCAAGAGAGAGGCAATATTGTGCCGACCCAACCTTAGTGGGATAAAGGCAGAGGAATGATGATTAATGTATATAATTAAGTGAAAACACTCTTCATTAACCTAGCGGTCAATCCCGGTTTCAGCCATCGTCAATATTACTAAAGAGCTGCATTTCGCGGACTTTTTGTTCAAACCCAATTTACTAGTTGTTGTAAAGAGCACATCTGGTGGTTGAAACAAAAATCCAATACAACAATTTATGACGCGGCGCGCTAAGCCAAAGGCTAACTTCCAGAGGAAATAAGCTGCAAACCCAGGAAGGAATAAAGGAACAAAGTAGCCGACTACATAACCATTCCTCTTTGGCTTTCCCGCACTTGGCTACTGAACGTAAAAAGTAACTTTTGATATTCCCAGTGAACACGTTCGGACCGTCATTGCATTACGACACACAAGACATTTCCGAGTACCCACGTGTACGACGAGTACGACGTGTACCACCCAGTAGTACACGTCAACTTTGGCGAAATAAAAGTTGCGGAAATTGAAAAAAAAATGCCTGTCTCTTTATTGTAGAGACATTTACATTCCGTATACACACCGCCGATACTTTAAAGAGGAAGTTTTTGCATAAGTGGTTTGTATGTGTACAGGAAGTTAATCTATTTTTAATTGCCTATGTTCGAGGCACTGGAGGGGATTGTCCAGAGACAACTCTATCACATAAAAAAATCACACAAAATATCAGTGAATACATTACAATAAAATATTGGTTACACTTTAGAGTGTTACATTTATAAATAAATAAATATATAAATGTGTAAATAAATATATAAATACCATTTCATATACGCGTGATCACGACGACTGCTATCTCAGGGACCAAGCTATATTTTACGAACATTTTATTTTACCTAAAGGATCGATTAGATATACCTTAAATTCATAATAATAATAGGTAAGCTCAGGCGCAAGAGATCCACTGCTTGACATTGGCATTATTCAAGCTATACACTGACCGAGCTCTTCCACCGGGATCTACCGGTTGCCAAATACCCCGAGAAGTCTGTCTGCCCTTAAAAATAAGCAATAGAATTCCCACAGCTCACCTAAATGCAGTATTCCCATGATGAGTTGCACGACGCCGCTAAGGAAGCAAAGCAGCACAGCGTAGTCGAAGTTCCTCCCTTGGATCTGCTGGTAGGTCATCAGGGCAAGCAGTGCAGTAGGGCCCAGAGTTATGTCCTTACACGATCCGAAGATCACGTAGATGAAGCAACCCATAAACGATGAGTAGAGGCCGTACTGAAACAGAATTCTTTGCTTTTATACCAACCTAAGGATAAGCGAGCAGGTAGCTCACCTGAAGGAAAGGGATTCGTGTAGTTAGGTTAAATTTTAGGCACAAAAATCAACAGGTACGTTGTCAGTGCTGTCATTGTGTGTAAAGAACGCAGATTAGCTGCCATGTATTTAATTCGACTGAATGTGGAACCGTGATCCAATCTGGTTAGGTTCCCCTGGTAACAGTGTCACGGAGGTCAGGTGGCAGTAGCTTCACTGCAATTGCCTGATCTGCCTATTCCTAGATGGTAAAGGCGGACACCGGGCGCTCGCGCGCGAAACCACAACGGGGATACCGACACCAAGTTGATTATTATTCAAATAGACTGGCAACATTGTCCTGCAAACTGGAATGCAAAAATGCAAGCGGCAGATATAAATAAGACGACTTAGACTTTAGATATCAAGGGTATTCTGGGCTCAGTTACGTCCATTATCTAGGTAACAGGTTTTTGCACTCATGTATTATTTGTGTTTTTAATTAATTCGATTAATTCATTCGACTCAATAGATAAATTCTTATATTTCTCGTAGATTTGTACCGTAAATGCCTCGAACATAAAAGCACGCTGACATTCGACTAGACTCGTTAATAGTAAAAATAAATAAATAAAATCCATTTTTAGAAATAAGTGCGTTCAAACAAACCTTCTCTTGAACATTATAACAGGTTTTTAATATTCAAATTATAAAAAATAATCGTCTTTGTGTGTGCTCTCGCGCTCGAGGGCTCAGGGTCCTCCTTGACCATGATCCAGAATTTGGCAGATCAGATAATTACAGTGGATCGACTGCCACCTGACCTGCGTGACCCTGCTACCCCAGCGGAACCTTACCAGATTGAATTATGATGGCCTGAATGTGCAGGTTTCATCACAATGTTTTCCCTCACTGTAAGAGCATCGGTTCGCATTTAACTAATGTACATTGTTACTTGGCCTCAGTGGGATTCGAAACCGGTACCTCTCGTTTACGGGTCGGATACCTTAACGCGTGGTTAACCACTCGGCCACCACGTCCTTTTTAATATTCAAATTATTAGATATATTTAGTACCTATTCAAAGTAAACAAAATATATTCACAAAATGTAGTTTTTTATATAAATTCGGTTGTTTCACCGTTGATAAAAAAAATAGTAGAATATGGAAATACACAATAGGTAGTGTCCGAAGCTTCGGTTTCGGCTTCGCTCACTTTCGGCAAAAAAATACACCTTCGGCGAAACCCCGCCCAGGCAAGCCCCGGTGAAGACGAACTCGAAGGCAGTTTTAATTGTTTGACAAATAAATTTATCATCCTAGCCCGTAACAGTCCACTGCAGGACTTAGGGCCTCTCCCACGGGGTTATCGCCATAATCTCCACGCTTGGCAGGCGGGTTTGAGATCGCAGTGTTTAAATATAACAATGGAAAATGCTGCTGTAACTACAGGACAAATAAATTGCTGGGTAAAAATTTTCAGCAACTCATTGTAGCTTGTAGCCAGTCTTGAACAACATTTCTTGGAGCTTTTAAGATTTCGGCTTCAGCTAAGGATTCAAGGTTGTGGCAGTAACCGATTAATCAGCCTCAAGTTCGGTTTGAACCAGAAAAGACCTTCGCTCGAAGACTAATTAATAATAGGTTTCGATTCGATTTCACACTCGATTTCACAAAATCTAAGGTATACAAATTTATTTAATGCGCACACTTCGTGCAATTATGGCATGTAAACATGCAACATTTATTTGAAATTGTTTTTAACAAATCATCGTAGACAATGTTTTTGTTTATTGTCTAGGCCGTGGCCAGACGGTCCACCTGATGGAAGTTATATATATGTATATATTATATATTCGTGGACAAATTCACACAGCGCCATCTAGCCCCAAACTAAGCAAAGCTTGTGCTATGGGTGCTAGATAACTGATATACTACTTCAATACTTTTAAATACATACTTATTATACATAGAACACCCAGACCCGTAACAGAAATTAAAATTCATCATTTCAATTTCTGCCCGGCCGGGAATCGAACCCGGGACCTCTTGCGTGGCAGACCATGTTGACCATTAAACCACTCAGTTGTCACTGGCGCCGAGTCTTCAGGACGACAGGACAGATAGATAACTTAGATCTACTTCACTTCAAGTGTAAGATTAAACAGTAATCTTTTGGCCAATAAAAAAGTATTACTTAATATTTAGAGTGAAGTAGTTTTCCTTATTACCACAAAATATTAATACGAAATGTTTTCTTTTTATACAGGCTTTGGCCTCTGAACAAGTAATGAAACCCTGTTAAAGACTGCTACTCAGCAGCATAATAAAAAAGGTAATTCTTTAATTAGAGAAAAAACATAAAATTATTTTACTAATAAATTAAATTGCAACTTAATCGGCAACAATGAGGAGTTTTCCAGTAGGTATTGATAGTTTGTTTCAAAAAGCATCAATAGATGGCGCTCCTACAATTTTGGTAATCTTCTTTAAATCTGTATGATGGTGGCAGTGATTTCATGCAGCCAAGTAATACTAAACTTGAAAATAAAGTGTTTATTAATATAAACATAACTGTTAAACGTTGAACGAAGTGTAAAAAGAAATATTTATAGAAGTTGGCACTATGTTCCATTATTATTACAACCTCTAAAATGGTTGAAAACTATTGACAAATATAATATTATCTAATACAACGTACCCAGTGTTTTTATCCTGTTTGCTAAGAACCTATTTCAAGCGATTATCAATTACCAAAATTGTCGGGGCGCCATCTAGTGAGTGGTTAGGAATGCCTTAAATACCTATTGGAAAACTCCTCATTACAACATTACATCACAATTACATCACGACAACACGAATGAAGGAATCTCCAGTATATAATTTTTTTTTCTCTATGGAATTAATCTAGAATTAGTTATTGACACATGAGAAGCGTGACGTTATGTAACACTTCAAATTATTGTCAAATTACAAGAATTGTTTTTTTATTTAAGCTGTCATCTGGCGTGGAGTTCTAATGCAATTCAAAAGAGATTACAATATTATAACAAGGTCAAAGAAATAACAACACGCATACTTTTATATAAAATAAATAAATAAATATTCTGTGATATATAAATGTGAAAGTTATCTAGGTATTCAGCCTACATTTCGCCGTGAATCGGCGCCCGACAAAAATTAAAAAAATAAGTGTTGCATAATGATTAAAAATGATAATAGTATGGGAAAATCTGTATCGAAAAGAAATTTGTTAAAATTTTATAGACTGGCGTGAAAAAAGTGTACCCTAAAACGACTGTTTTCGAATATGTAATTGGAACATTACGCTATGCGTGTAGATAAACTACTATTATTCAATAAAGTTTGTTCTATAGAATCTTAAAATTTGAGATGATATTGAGACCCCTGATTGGCTGGACTTAAATAATTTGTTGTTATTCATAACCTCCTAGCACTCGAGCATCATTCCTTTGTAGAAATAACTTCTATTTTGGTCGAGTTCTTTCTACTAAAATACGTCCAATTACTTATTTAAAACCATCAATTTTATTCCAATTCAAAATCTACCACAGTAACACCATAAAGTGAAAGTAAAGGTCCGGACTATATTCTTTTCAACACAGGCAAGGTACCTACATATGTGTACACACTCAGACTCATAGTACACGTACAAGGGACATAAACTTCTTCTTTATACCCTCCTTCCACGCGAGGGAACCCCAATACCCATTAATATCTATTCCAATCTATAATATCCCTCATCATTGACATAACAATGGACATTCAGGTTTATGAGAGCATATCAAACGCTAGTGCCGTTATGACACTTATGCTAATCCGACATCCATTTGGCTAATCCGAATGGTTAATAGCTGGGACGCTGTCATCATTAGCCTGCATTGCATCCAATAACCTGTGATAAGATATTTAATATGCGTTTGTGATAATAGATAATAGGCACAGTGATGCGCTATTTTGGAGTCTAGCGAATCGCCATCTGGTTTTGGTGTAACGTCGTCAGGGGAACCTGTGATATTATATGTGCCTACGTGTACGTGTGATGAATTAGTCCACGATGTGACAAATTAGATAATAATCAACCTATTAATAATCCATAACAAGCGGCACTGGTCTAGTGGCAGCGTGCTTGCAAAACTGATTACCTTTTACCATAATCTAAAACACTCGACATAACATCCGCTATTTCTCGAGCTTGCGTAAGCAATGGAGAAAACAAGTGTGGAAAGCACTCCCGTATAAAGATTTCTCGCCGCTATAGCGTCTCATGAATTCAGGCAACCGAAACAGCAGACAATGTACGGACAAGGTACAGAGAGCAACAGAGCGGGAAACTTGCGAGGATAAAAAGTTACAACTGTAATTCTGGGGGTTAAAGCGTCCCGAGGAGCAACTTTGCCGGCGACTGTACGAGTTCAGGGGCTTCGAATAAGACCATTTATTTCCCTATTAGCCATTACCATTCCAAACTACAGCGTTTCACGGAAGTGTTCGAGAGGCATTTAAGACTGGACTATTGAAATCATAAATAGTAAAAGACCGAACGTGTTTTATCTTCAATAGCGCAACAGATTTTTAATTAAATAAACAAGGTCGTTTGGGATCCAGGTTTCCACATTCAATAGAAGCAGCGAAAGTGTCATTAGCTTTCCAGATTTGTATTTAAATGAAGTGCCTCATTACGAATGTGATATACATATTTACATAACTACATACTTGTCTCAGCTGGTGGCCTTTGTATTAACTCGAAAATGTTGTGTTTACTTAACTGCCGTCTCGGTTCATACGGCTCTGAGAAGAATGAGACAAAATGACAATTAAAAGAAAAGTCGTTTATTATAACTGGCTTCTGACTGCAGAATCTGATCTCTATAACAACGAAACAATTATCGCGCTTAATTCCCGAGCAATGTAAAATGCACGCAAAATTACGTACACTGCGGCGGGTATTTCCAACTAGAAGAATGATACAATTAATTTCATACACGGTTGTTGTACGCTCGTACCGTGATAACCCCGAGGCGAGCGAGAGCGACAGTGATGGAATTACTGTGTGTAGTCTAATTAGCTAATGGCACGTGTTACTACTGTAGGGCGCCCATACTGCGGTGTTATGGTGCTAATACGTACCTCTGTCTTGTTCGTGTAACTTTTGCAGTTTCCTTTGCGTTTTTGTTAACCATGTCTAGTGACAAGTTGCCGAGTGAAGCCCCCGGAGACGGTCAATCGAAATATAAGCGCTTATTAATGAATGATATAATATTAGTGTATTTTTCCTCCACTGTGAGAGTTTGTTGTGCGTTTCTGAAGTTGACAAGCACGTAGAGTTCTACTTGCTTGACAATCCTACCTATTTTTAATTATTTATTAAAACTTTATGCACAAATGTTTCGTTTCGTTATCTTTCTCTCTGTGTGTCTAATGGGAACCATAACTAACCAACTCGCCGGCGACTGGACAACAAAAGAAAAGAGAAACGACAAAAGTTATACGAGGAAAACGAAATTCAAACGCAATCGACAGTCACTGGCAATCCCGGCAAAGCAATGCGTGTTACTAATAAAATTACCTGCGGATCTAACCCGGCTAGGGCGGCGTACGCCAAAGCCTGCGGTATCACGGTCAGGCCGACGGTGATCCCCGCTATGAAATCCGCCAGTCCCTTCTCCGAATTGTACTCCGGAAGCCATTTGGTGACAGGCAGCCGCTTGTACATGAGCCGCTTGTACCATGTCTGCTTCTTGTAGCGCCGCTTCGACGGTGACGACATTTCCGATTGCTGGAACAAAGGTTTTTATTAGTTAGCTAGTGCTATTAAATGAGGTTTGTGGATATACAATGATCTTATTGGCTCAACGTATTGAGCGCCAGACGCGTATTTAGTAAACATTCACAAAATATTTTCTATTGTTATAAATTTCTAGTAAAAGCTAGTATTTAAAATAGTATAATAACAAAATAAAGAAAGATAGAGACAGTCCAGCGGGCATTTCAGAAAAACATTGCCTAATAGACGTGAAGTTTCCGCTGTAAACAAACAGCGAACAATACAATTTCTTCAATAAATTACTCTGCAAACTTCAAAACTACAACGTTTTCGCCGTTGATTCTGCGTAACTTTTATTTTCGGAAAACGGACGGACGACCGCTTTAGAAATAAGTTTCGTTTAGTTAATTTACTCGTACATTGACGGTTTGAGGTGAACTTTTCAAGCGGGGCGACGTGTTTTTCGTGGAAATGGCGGTAAATGTGTTCTGGCTCGGCTAACGCTCCATTTGTGTGCCGGCTGACCATACCCAGTCAATACGAAATCGGCGACTCGGGCCGGTAACGCCACCTCACGGCGCCCGGCGAAGCCTCCCGTGCGTTATATTGGGCCACTTGATTTAATTTAAGACCCTTTGTGTCGCACACTCCCAATTTCGTACCACCGATCCCGGCTAAACAGGGCTCAGGAAAAACAAAGGCACAAAGTGGCCAGCAGTTCGCGCACATAAAGGCTCCACAATCGATGCCCTCCCCGATTCTGTGTGAAATAACAAATATCGCAATATTGCGCCGGATACCAAACTGCCACTATTTAAGCTTTGTGCGGAGGATAATGAATGGAACGGCTCAAAGGGTGCGCTTATGTGGACGATAACGATTCGGTTTTGTGTCTACAATCTTATACGGTTCGGGATGAATTATGGAGCTGTTCGATACTTTTTTGCCGAGTGAATCGTTCCCAAGGTGGCAATGCAATATAATCTATCGGCTGCGACTGTCAACGTTGCGATTGACAAAATCCAATCACACCGCGACCCGAGTAGCCACAGAAAATATAATGAAATAACAGCAACAAAGAAAGTCTCTTTTTTGTTTGCTACGACGAGTCTAATAATGATTAATTCGGAGAACTAAGTTAATAACTGTCGGTCCGCCTTCTAGGGAATAAAAGTAACTAATGCCGTATATAATTAAACGTGCGTATACACGAGTCGGGGTGGGCGGCCAATGATAATATTCCACTAATTTTCCACGAGATGTAACGCACGATAATAAACCTGCGGCGAACAATGTCCTTCGATCCCTTTGTAGCGCGTTACATATGAATTTTAGATTGCGACCCTTGACTTATCCTTTGCGATATTATCAAATATAGTAAGGTAAGCGCCGGATTACTGTTATTCGGGTGTTTGGAAATATGTTATGGAGTAGCAACGGTCCGAGCGTAACAATAACCAGAATGTATGAATGCAATAGGGATAGTTGGTTTTATGGGCTTGTGGTGGTGTGGTGGGCGGATGCCGCGTTCTGTTTCGCGTTATGAGGTTTTCCGCGGCCGACGAGCCAAATTACGATTGGCACACCATAAAGCGCGCATTACGCCTAATTTGACGACAACGACGGTTTGTGTCGCCATTAATTTGATTGCGTGACTCGACAACTGCTAGGCCTTGGGGATTTTATTACACGCTGAAATAAGAGTTTCATACGCGACGGTGTTATAAATTTAGTACGCCGTAATGATGGTTTGTCTAAAAAATGTGAAGGTATAAAGAGGATCATCTTGGCGTTAATGTCCCGGTTATGTACTCGCGCAGGATGGCCCGGGGTCCGTCGTGACCAGGATTTGGCAGATCAGATAATTCGATATTTACAGTGGAGCGACTGACATCTGACCTCCGTGACCATGATACCAGGGGAACCTGGCCAGGTTGGATCATGTTTACACATTTAGTCGCCTGAATGTGCAGGTTTCATCACCGTAAGAGCATCGGTTAGCGTTCAACTAATGTACATAACTCAGAAAAAAGTCATTGGTATATGGTCGCAGTGGGATTCGAACCCTGCACCTCTCGCTTACGAGTCGAATATCTTATTATTACCTACGGGAATCATTGATGGCATGTAACGTAGAGACGTTATTAAATGTTCGGGTGGAGTGTAGGTTCGAGCTCAAAAAGACGGCCATTCTTTTTCGGCTTTAGTTATTTCATTTTGTTTATTAGTACATGAGTGCCAATGACGGGGTTCCGAAGTTCATCAGGCCTGCCGATGGAGAGGTGTTGGCTGTGAGTGAGGTGGCGGCGGCTTTCGAATATCTGTGAGAACTGTGCTCACAGCCGCCCATTGCATCGCCGCCGTGTTTAGTTGGGGACAACTCAGCAGGTTAGTAAGTAAGTACTTTATTGCAATAACATAGCCTATGGGCCAGTTTATCCTTTTCGGATATAAAATAGTTAGATATGCTTATACTAAAACAACATATATTTTGTTTGTTTTGTTTATATAACCAGCCAATGCACATAGGTAGATATATAGGGTGTGCTGTAACAAATGGAATTAACTCTACAGTTCTGATTGCTCCGCTCATAACTATCGTGAAGTATGTAGCGTGATATTGTACAGTTATCAATAGTAATTGGTATTCTTAGGTAATTGAAACACGCTGAGATTCATATACACATAATATGAACTTTTCGTACAAATCTTAAATAACCGCCAAAACTGACCTCTACAACAAAGATAAGTTAAAAATCCATTGGGTACAATAAGTCAGGTCATTAATCTCTTCTATTAATTAAATGACCGAAATTCCAGCTTTATCGTCCACCCACATCGATAAATATAAATTAACTGTTATCTATGGTAGGTAAGTAAAAATAAACCACTCATTAACAAAAAAAATACTGAGGCCGAGCGATATTTTCGGACATTGTACCTCGGCCGATTGGATTTTGAAGAGATTTTTTTCATAGATTTACAAATGGGTTTGATACTCTGCCTCGAATGATACATGTAGCTTAAATACTTCGTAGTAGAAAGATTTAAGACTTTCGTGGTTATTCATTACCTATACATAAATTATAATGGAGCGTACAACCGCATCGAATAAAATCCGTGTATAATAAAATAATAATATATTTTAAGGGTAAGGTTACATTACAGCCCATAACAGTCCACTGCAGGACTAAGGATAGAGGGGAGGTTATTGACATAACCTCCACGCTTGGCAGGCGGGTTAGAGATCGCAGTGTTGCAAATATAGAAATGGAAAACGCTGCTGCTCATTTTCCAGCCTACGGAGACTCCAGAACATTTGCCTCGAAAACATTAGTCGCCTTGTACGATACCCACGAGTGTAACGGGTTGGTGCTATTCTACTCTGCCGGATACCACACGGCCTTAGTAAGGTTTACTACATCAGTAATTCGTATTACGAATTTCGTAACCCCGCCAAGAGGGGCGAAACCGCCGTACACCACAACCCACGCCAATCCAAACCGTTTCATTACGAGCACTACAATAACCGACGAACAAACGTACACAACGTCGTGGCTAAGTACACACATAATGCGGGAAGCTTGGCCGATGACAGCAATACAAAGAGCTAGAGACCATGAAAAATTATACACATATTCCGTTGAAAAGGGTGCTATTTCATGAATCGCTCGCCCGTCCGACAATGCGCGATTCTTTTGAGAGATGTAGCGGAGGATAAACAAAGGAAGAGCTATGCGGTGTGGCCACGGGGCAAACTGAGTGCCGCACGAATGGATTTATTAATGCTCAGACTTGATGCTCAGCCTTGAACTGACTTGTCTTCCGCGAATAAGTTGGCTTGAAATAATTATGCTACCACGTAGAAGATGGTCTATTTTAATACATAAGACCACTCTTCCAACTTCTTCAGTTCTTCAAAATACCATCTTCGGTAAGTTGAAGCGGGCTCCTAGGGAGCCCCTAGGATGAGGGTTGGATAACTGAGCTCCTGTGATAAATTAGAGATTGCTTTCTTCATAGCGAAGCCTGTGCCACCTGCTTGGCTAACACAAGCTGCGACACAGCTCGCGCTGCGAGAGAGCGATTGTTTCCTTCACTCAATACTAAGATGAAAAAGTTAACCGTATCTGTGTCGCACCTTTTCTCACTTATTGCGCCCGTAAGCACATTTTTACTAGCCGTGCTGGCTTGTTATTGATGACCAAAACACATATATCTGCCAAGTCTGAGCAGTTCACGCTACAAGATACCTACCTACATTCAGTTTTCAATTAAACAGTTACCTCCGGAATTACAATACTCGTATATTAACATTTCTACTTCCGTTTACGCTTTCCTGTGGGAACCACATTGAATCTCTGGAAAATTTATAAACTACTAAATGCCAGGCGCGACTTAGTCCGCGTTGTGTCTATCACCTACCCTACTCCCAATAACTTCGCGGGCGTAACTAGAACAACTCTCCCAAGTTTCATTAATATCTATCCAGGCACACATAGCCAGCCACACAGCCAGCCATAGGTCCTTTTAAAATTAACTGTAATAATAGAGCGAATTGGACCAATCACAAATTTGACCAATCGCGCACGAGCGATGTAGTGTTTGCGTTGTTTCAGTATATGTACGATCACCTGCCCTATCACTCAATATCAAATCAGCACACCTCCTAGGAAAGTGGAATAAAACTCGGTCCCGCGGCGAACGCACAGGGGATACACCCAAATCGTCGTTCCCTGAATTATGCGGGAGCCATTAAACACGACAACACCGCGGCAGTCGTTCGCGTTGCAATAATCCCCTTTCCCAAGATGACGATCTATCATTTCGGTGGATGTTGGCCACGTAATTCGTCGATCAATCCGGCCCGACTGCGGGGCTATCCGTCAACGTCGCCGTGACGGATGTGTCACTGAGGCCGCGCAAAAATGATAATCCGAGAAACATTCCCCAATGGGAAAGGTGTGGTGTGGATTGTCACGCGTGGGTCGATGAACCGGCGGCTGGAGCACGCAGGGCTTTCGCGACACGCTTCGGGAATCCGAAGCCGTGGGTGTACTTGTACGTGGGTGGATGTTTTTCGTACCTAATTGGTGTTTTGTACG
The DNA here is from genome assembly GCA_905147135.1 of Blastobasis lacticolella. Classification (NCBI taxonomy): domain Eukaryota; kingdom Metazoa; phylum Arthropoda; class Insecta; order Lepidoptera; family Blastobasidae; genus Blastobasis; species Blastobasis lacticolella. The sequence continues at coordinate 12,024,522 of LR990048.1, forward strand.
GGCTTGTACAAATACCAAATAGAACAGAATACATATCTACATGTCATCACCATCATATCAGCCGCAGGATACCGACTGCTGGGCATAGGTCTCCCTAGAGATCTTCGCAAAGATCGGTTCTCTGCTTTCCGCATCCAGCTAGTACCTGTGATCTTCGCCTAAACGTCGGTCCACTTTGTGGAAGGCCTACCTGAGCTGCGACGTCTAGTACGTGGTAGCCACTCGAACTTTACTATAATCACTAGAACTAGCTATGTGCCCGTTGCCACTTTAGCCTGCCAATCCTTCGGTTTACCTACACTAATGAAAAATTCACACGATAAAAAAGTTCCATTAAATCATCCTTTTACATTTTTTAATACCACTAAGGTGACAAACAAGGGTTCGGCCTGCCTGATGAAAGTACTAACATAAAGCTCATGAGCTCATGATAAAGTACGCCTTGTAAGCCTTTGTCCCGCAAGAGGGATAGGCCGGAGACCAGATCCGATTAGGGAGTAAAGCTACCACAAGGCTTCTGACACTTTCTGATAGTCGCAGCTGAATCCAATATGTTTATTTGACTCCAAGGCTGGCTGTATGTATTTTTATCTAATAGGCTTCTTACAAAATATATTTTCATTCACTGATGTCGTAGCAGGCGACTAATGTATTAGAAATGTATGTTGACCAGAAAATGCTAGGTAATACGTAGCAGCATTTTCTTTAGAATTCGTTCAACACTGCAGTCTCCAATCCAGGAGGATGCCCAAGTGGAGCAGGTGAACTGTAACGATTATTGTGTACTGTTAGGGCGACGATAATTCTCTTGTGTTATTATTTTAAGCTCCACACATATTCTGTTCGCCTTACTTTTTATTTGAACGAGAATGAGAAACATAAAAAGCGTCCCTCACAAAAAGCGTTGAACACCTTGACGTCACACCCGATTCATAAGACGGGAGTTTACACGAAGTATACGACTTCGCTGCTGGCAATGTCGTTAGGTACACCGCGTATGTTCCAGGCACCTGTGGCATTAGCTATGTATGAAAACGTTCGATCATTATGTAAATGCGAACAGCGGGCTGTCAATACCATCTGTGGTATAATTCAACTAATAAGTAATAACCGCGGAATTATTCTTCGCTACGTTCATATTTTTTCTGGCCAGCAATTTGCGACAAGATTGCTTTTTTATGACTAGGGCTTTCAAGGTGTTTAATATTTGGCAGCGAAGGTATATTACATTTTAAGAGTAAAAATAGAAATTATAATTAATTTAAATCAATTATTTGTTTTCAATTCGCCAGATCTATGAATGAATAAATTCCTAAGATAATTTTTAACAAGCTCGACTGTTCTGTTGGAGGAAAAGTTGTCAGAGCACCGACGAAACTTTATTAATTAGTATACTTTTCTGTTATGAATTAAACACTATAATTCCTATTCCGCCTTTTATGTTATTTCATTATATAAATTTCTAATTAGTGTTTGACATGTCCATAAAGTAAAAAAAATATTATATATCCACTAGCCAGTCTTTAGTACTTCTGTGTTAATATCGAGTCAGTTATTTGCACCTACTAGTTATACAACTTAATTGGGTTACACACCGTTAACCTTACACTATATAACGTGCTCTACAGTAAAACGTTCACGTACCGAATATAAGTCGTAGGAGCAAGATTTATTCCACGGCAATTTTGATCAAGGATTACTGCCCCCATAGGGAAATGAACAATCTTCCGGCTATAGTTCCTCCTTTCCCCAAAGCTCCGAAGCACAAAAAATAGGAATCGGAATGTTTAAAATATCCACTTTGAAATCGGAATAAGTAAACGGAACTGTGACCTTAACAAGACGCCAGTACGGATTAAATAGTGACACGAGATCGATTACACGTTGACATTTTTGTAATAAAGTAAACCTGTTTGCTTATCGTTTCTCGGCTAAGCCGTTGAACTGATATTCGCGCAATTCGATATGGGAAATAAATGGCTTTCATGCGTATGGTGGTAATGTGCCATTGTGCTAGCAATGTGCTGACGAAAGGTTAAGGAATGCATAGCAAATGAAACAAGATTACGTAATAATTAAAAATATGCATCCATTTATAGGAATCTTATATTACAAATAACGGCAAAGTGTCTGCAAACATTGATAAAGCTAAACTATCGGAAGCCGCCACGTGAAAAATTTACACGATTTACAGATTATACCCACTCACGCAGGCGCTGTGAAAATTGACAAACGGCTATTATAAAAAAATATTGTTCTGCCGATGGAAAAATCGTGGAGAAGAGCGCCCTCCGATTTTAAGACATCGATTTATTTCGCTGCGTGTCGCAGGCGGGGCACGTCCCTGTCATTAATACAGACCCTCCAGTTTTTCCACCCCGGCACGCTAAGGGTTGCAAAGAAACACACACGAGCAACACAGATATTATTATCTTGTTTACTTGTGTTACACAATTATGAGTTCCCGCAAGGTTCGCACGCTGCGCTGAGTTGTTGACGGTACGTGGAAAGCGGAATGGATTTGCCGTATTGTGGCCCGACGTACTGTCACACGGAATCTTGTGTTTCGGCGTATTTTGGAACAGTTCTATGTAGTAATCAAAAGGGTTTCAACAGCTGTTACCAGTTGGTCTTGGGCCCCATGTATGAGTAGGGTTTTGCCATAATCTCCGCGTTTGTTTTTAGCCGGGTTGGAGATAGCAATGTTGAAAAGGCTTTTCATATAGTATTCATATTCTACTAAACGGGAGACTACACAGCCGAAACGGGTTCAAATAACAAAATTTATTATGACATATTCGAGTTAACTGACCCCACTTTACATACGGCGAAAATGGCTCAATACCGATAAAGTTGAGGGTCAACAATAACTACCCAAAAAATCTCCGCAGTTTATGAGAAGGGGCTGTTTGTTCAGGGCAGCGTGCCTAGCCAACCCTTTCGCTATTGATGGCTCCGAATCAAGGGTTGGCGGGCTTTCGAATTTTCCTCTAACAAATTACGGGGTCCGTGTTAGTCCAACGATTACAAGGCGGCGATTCGTCAGGCGGCGGGCGGCGCGGGCGGCGCGGGCGCCGGCGGCACGTCCGAGGGCAATCCATCGGGCCGGCCGGCGCGGCGCGCGATCAGTCACCGCTATCGGAACATAGAACGCGTCTTCAATGAACAACGAAATTAATTTCAAGAACCCTTCGGTTCGAGATCGATGTGGGCATGACTCGGCGCGTTTTCGTGTCAACACGAATACGGGTGGTCCATTCCGAATGTATTTATTACTAGTCCTGTGAAACTAAAACCGTATGTTTTGTGAGGGGAGTCAAGAATGTTTTACGGGACTGCGATTTACTGCGGACAGTCAAATATTTTAAGAGCGAACTTCAGCCGAACAGATGAACGATATCAACGATTCCAAGCTGTAAAAGCTGGAGACAATAAATAAGCAATCCAAGAACAATTGCCGACGTGCAGGTCATAACCCGTGATAGTTTTCAGCGGAGCCCTGCGTGGATTCCGCCAAACTATCCTGAAGTATTCGAGACTTTCCTACAGTTTCTATCTTGGTATTTTCACCGCGTCTTAACTTGTATTGTAAAACTGGAAATATAATGGCGAATAGCGAGAAGCAAAGAAATAACTTGTCTCGCTCTGAAGTAGGTAAAGCATGTAGAAGCCTAGACGGCGTTATGTAGAGAGTATAAGTGAGTACAGGTATCGGCCACAATTAATGCACATCGGCTAGTTTCGGCATCGCATTTACTGTCACGCGTGAGACAGAGACGACGCTCTACGAAGCCGAACTAGCCGATGTGCATTATTTATGGCCGATACTTGGATAATTCAAATAATCCATATGACTATGGATTGGTCAGCTTATACCGTCAGTTATATTTTGATTCAAATAAAAGAGGGATGCTTTGAGCCTCTAAAAATGTTGCTAAACGATTTTTACTTAAAGCGAGGACGAAGTCCCGGGATAAAGGTAGGTAAAGCGGGTAAATAAAGTCTAATAATAAGTGAAATTGCGTCAGTGAAATTGCGATTCCACAACATAAACAAATGTACATTCAACGAATGTCAAAAACATTCGCTAAAAGCAACTCGTACGAACAATTCGTCGTAAAGTGACGAGATTAAGAATGTCGCTGAAAAAATGTAATTTAGTTTGCGTATCATATCACAAAAATGTAGGTACCTAAAGGCTTCGCGAGCAAAGTTTGTAATTGGATTTTTTATGTCCCGGCTGAAATTCTGATTTCACAGAGCTTACCTACCTCTGTTTTGTGCCCATGAAATAATCCAGCGAAAAGGCACCATCTACTACTTTTACCTCCATCACTGCGGGAATATATTTTCCTATTCCCAACTAAATCTTGACAACGACGAGAGAAATCGAACCGCTGATTTATTTATTTTCCTTGGAATATTATGTCCAGACCAAGAAGAATGCGTATCGGCCACGGATTCGTAAAAGTAATGTGATATGAAAGCTTTGTCTCGTGTGTCAGCAGTTGGAATGTGTTCGCTGATGTGTGTGAGGAAGAGACATGACACGGGCCACTCAAGAAATCCGAAATGCGATCACAGCGAATATCCTTTGTACCAAAGTGGTGGATTTTCCTTTTTCCCGCTGTTTTAACACATCGATGTTGACGTACTCGAACATACGCAATATGTTGTAGTGAAAACATGTCATATGTATCTTCTAGTGGGAAGCTCGTAAAGCGGCCAGTTTTGTACAAAGTCTTGTGTCGTTACAATGACTTTTTTTAATATTGCATCTTTCGAAATACACAAATATTCAGTTACGCAGCCTATTTGGCGGTATTGCCAACTACGAAAAAAATTCCTGTACCGATCTTAGGGATGCGGTTTTCAATTTCGGTAGGTATTGACATTGACATCTATTAAACTAACGTTTTATATTATTGTAAGGTGTATATTGACATTACTTGCTTCTTTTAAATTACGTATTAATTATTATAAATGATATATTAAATTTAAAATTTTAGTATTCGTATTTGTAGGTATAGATTATTATTGAATTTGTAATGTGAGTTTCTCAAATAAATAAATTTTAATTGTGCGAAACTGGTAATATGCAGTGTTTGTTTTATTTATTTATCCTTCATGCTCTAAAAGTATTGAATCGAACATAATGTGGTGTTCGCTCCATATCTGAGCTCTAGATGGCAGGGCTCTCAACATTTATAAACATAGCTAAGGTCATCGAACTATCACGCCAGTGAAGAATGTTAACTTAACAATTCTGGTTTTTAGTCAGTTACATTATGCAAAATTTAAATGCGGAGTTGAACGAACCCTTTAATAAACTATAATTTGCATAAATTCAGTCAAACAAGTTACAATTTATCGGCCTTATCGTAATTATCAACTAATAGAACGAGCGAGTATATTCACTGAATATTTGAAACTATGGCGGTTATTACTTTTATAGGTATCGGGTTTTATATATCACGTAGGAACCACAGGAACCTATAAGGTATAGAATGAGCGACGAAGCGGCATGATAAATTTTAAATTTATATTTTTAATATATATAGAACAGCCTATAACATGCTGTTGTTGGGCTTGAGCCTGGCTTACGACGCGAGGATGCCCAAGACCGAGCGAAATGGAGGAGAATGAGTCGGAAAGCGGACCTCAGCAGAAGTCGGGACTGACAGCTGGGATGATGATGATGATGCTGGACTTGAAGTCCACATTAGTGAAGGGCATAGCCATAATCTCTACGCTTAACGGGGGCTTTGGTATTTTCTGGTGTACGGAGGTAGTCGATAATGTCGATAGCCTGACTTCGCCTTTTCCAACACGTCAATGATGGAGTGCTACATTCTACTGCTAGTGCTACATGCTGGTCACCTACCTTAGGGTAAAAGTAACACATTCAATTAATGAAACATAAAATTTTTAACTGTCGCGGTTGTTATCAGAGATTTTTCATAAATAGTTACAAACAGGGAAAGTCAGTACCAATGTTTGTTTGTTGGGATGTCGCGGGCAAACTCTAAAACCACTGTCCCGATATCAAAAATTCTTTCACGTTGTGGAAAGGTAATTCACGGGAGGTTTTTCTTCTACCGTGGGTAAATTGAATACTATATACTAGGTATTATGACATACCTATTGTAGAAGTAGAGGCGGGACGGAAGGAGGATGGGAGCTGACCGACGCAGTGTGTGTTGTACCGTCAGCCCGTTAAGGGAGTGCTTATGGACAACTGGATTTGTAGGTGTTAAGAAGTGCGCAGTGCGCACGCCTAAATAGCCACCGGCAAATAAGCGTGCGCATCACCCGTGATTAGGGCTGACGTAGTCCGTATGACCGAGAGGTCGATAGGACCCTGGGTGGAGCAGGGTCAAGTTATACCTATTGTGGCCAGTGTTTAACCCTATGTTCGATTTTGACGTTGGATGACAGATGTCACAACCCTAGTTGACACTTGGGAATTACTGTGATAGCGCGCTATCTGTGTAGTCGAAATAAAGTAGGTGTAGTTATTATTAAAAATTTACATTTTATCTTTTACTCATTCATGAACAGCTCTTTAATTCTTATTAACAAATGTGAAACTTCGTATATTTTATCTTTATTTTGATCAAATAAATTCAGACTTTGATCAATGTAACCAACAGTCTATAAAATATTAGGTAGGTACCTATTACACTTTATCGCAGTGACTCATTTCACATAACTCCGATAACGCATACGTACTAGGCAGCAACCTATAGGTTGGTAGTTGACACTATCGACCGTGACCGCCTATCGGCTGCTGATAAGCATCGAAAAAAAAATGTGTCAATTATTATAACATAGCCGGAAAGTATTCTTATGAAACCTAATTATTTACCTAGGATTTACATCATAGTAGGTAATACCGGTTTCATTCACTGTCATTATTGTGGTGACCTAGCCACATGTAGCGATTTTAATTGTGCACCTTATTCTTAATTTTTTATCTAAATATAAACATATTAAATTCACACACAACCAAAGGTCCTACTCTGAAAAATTTTATTATTAAATAAATAAAAAATTACGGACATAAAACTATACACATCTTAGCTAGGAAAGTCCCTGCAATATTGTGAGTGAATGAAAAGATGGCCGTGTGGTGTCCGGCAGAGTAGAATAGCACCAACCCCTTACACTCATGGGTGTCGTACAAGGCGACTAATGTTTTCGAGGCAAAAGATCAAGAGTCTCCGTAGTCTGGAAAATGGGCAGCAGCATTTTCCATTGTTATATTTAAGCTGCGATCTCCAACCCGCCAGCCAAGCGTGGAGATTATGGCAATAACCTCCCCTATCGTGGGAGAGGCCCTAAGTCCTGCAGTGGACTGTTACGAGCTGTGATGATGAAAGGATTTTAGGTAATGAGGAATACTTGACTCTTAATAATATCGCTATGATTGTCTGATCACTTTGGTTTTGGGTAATTGAACATTCACAGACCTAAGAAAAGATGTGATGTGAATGACGAACGAACATAGACACCAGTATAAAGGCAGATGGATATTGATTTGAAAGAAAAGAAAAAAAAAGAAAATTCCACTCCTTAATAGTTTGATACTAAACACAGACTGACTGATTATCCCCCACCGAATCTGATCTGAAACCAGCGAGCGGCGATCAATTAAGTACATGTACAATATCTTTCTTATTGTTGAAAAATGTTAGCAACATGTAATAACAAATTAATAAGTGTTCAGTGTAGGTACGTTAGAAGGGACACATCATTATCCTAGAGCGGTCAATCCCAGTTTTTTCCCGAGTCCGCTTAAATAAAGTATTTTTATGGATATCATAGATTACTTACAATGTTTACTTTAGTTATAAGGCTAACCGACTTATATTTATATCGTCAATAAAACGGCTCTTGCAATGAGAATCCTCTTAATCGGCGTAACAAAACATGCCCTTGACATCTTGCAATTTTGCATGTACGCCGATGCGAGTTGTTTAATTCAAGACAAACCATGAAAAAATAATTTTTAAACCTTACCAATATACAGGCAGGGAGTTTTCAATCCAATGTTAAATCCACTAGGGTCTCCGGCAATCGGCAAGTCAACTGAACGCGATGTATTTATTAACCCTTCGCGGTTACTACACACGCATGTTGGTATGATGCCGCGTTCGGCCGGCGACTGGCGCGGAATCGACTCGTGCGCACAACATTGACTCTTAGTACAACGGAACAAAACATGTTCGATAAATAAACAAGGTTGCGACTAGTGTTCAAAGCTCCCTTTTGTGTAAAGAAAATTGTATGGTTACGCCAATTATTGGAAAATTATGTACCTATTACTTTTGTGTTATTAAATAAATGTTCCTTAGCAATGGTAGAGCATATTGGCTAAAGAACGCATCACAAAACTATTCCTACACAACAAGAATGTTGAGTCGTGAAACCTAGAAGGCGCTGCATTTAAATATTGTTTATTAATCTGAAGCTTGATATTTTTTCTTTGAACGGGTTGAAATTCGAAAATAGGTAGGTAGTATTTCTTTTACGAATTACATAGGAATCTATAGTATTCCCGAGTGTCATATATTATAGACGATGATGTCTTACTATGTTAATATGATAATTCTCTCGGACAATTTATTCGCATACAAAAATCACTCACATTGTGTTCGCACTCTACCTGTTCAATTAATGCTGTCCATTTTTGACCAAATGACACTGCGCCGCAGAAGCAGTATGTACATCTCGCCAAAACCTCTTTGATGTGTCGTAAAAACCGACTAAGTGAAGGCAACATTAATGCTGTTACTTCATTAACGCGTCACATCTAGACGCATAATTCCTTAAATATTTAGGAGCTGCTCGAGATTTTTCCGAGTGACAGACAAGGGTTTTGATACAGCGACAATTTGTGAGTTAAATTAATTCAGAAATGAAAAAGAAAATCATATCAAGCTTATATTACTCATAAAGACCATTCCAAAGAGCCCAAACCCGATACAGTTATCTTATTGCGTTCATTAGTTCCGATGACCACCTTCCGACTCCATCATCAGACCAGCTCTATGGTACCATATTAATGCATTGTCATCCAAGTTACATAGGTATACCAAATTTCAGCTCAATCCGATACCAACAAATGGTCGAAAAATTGTTTGCAAATTTTGACGGATAACTTACAATACGAACAGTGCAAGTTAAATAATAGCTCGTAAAAAAGTCGAAGAACTGTGGCGGTGAAACCGTGGGAAACACATATGTAGTAATACAGTAAAACCATAAGTGTGCCACGCGACATCCATGATACCATGCAACATAGAGACGACGATTGCTCATATGACTATTATCGAGTACTTCACTGATTGCATCACTTACTGATCATAACTAGGCACAGTACTTAATTGCAGCAATTGATTCAACTGCACAGAGGCACTTTGCTTCATTTTCAGAGCATGAAGGACGGAGGAGAGTGGTACCTATGTCATATTCAAAGTTGACCTATTTAGGTAAGTACGTAATAAGTATGGAGCTCAGAATACTGTTATACATTTAAGCCTTTTCGACTTCTGACGGATCATTAGTGTAGGTCGAAAACACGTGCTTGGAATAAGCCGTAATTCTCTTAAGCCTTACGAGAATAGAGTACCATCTAATTGTGAGTTCAAAATCTATACATAAGTAGTATAAAAAAGGCGCTTTCCGCATTCTGTTTATATGTATTTATGTTTGTATTCCATGTGCGCTTGGATCTTTTAAACTACGCAACGAATATTAATGCGGTTTTCAACAAAAATGGTTGGCAGTGGTAAAATAGGTGTAAGCGAACGAATTCGAGCCGGCTCCTCTAGTAATATTATAAATGCGAAAGTAATTCGTTTTGCCTATGTTTCACGCCTAAGCCGCTGAACACTTAGGGGAGAAAATAAGCAGTTTTTTTTGTGTAACATCTTTCCTGCAATCTGTAGAAGTGGTTTCGTGAAAGGGGACGGAAGTCGTCAAAACCAGAAGTCGGGCAGTCATAAAAACCTGTACTTCCCAAACACCTGTGAGAGCCCTAGAGCCCTAAGTCTGCTAATTTACAAATGGCTCACTTGAATCTGAATGAGGAGTTTTCCAATAGGTATCTAAAGCATTCCTAACCACTCACTAGATGGCGCCCCGACAATATTGGTAATTGATAATCGCTTGAAATAGGTTCTTAGCAAACAGGATATAAACACTGGGTACGTTGTATTGGATAATATTGTATTTGTAAATAGTTTTCAACCATTTTAGAGGTTGTAATAATAATGCAACATAGTGCCAACTTCTATAAATATTTCTTTTTACATTTCGTTCAACCTTTAAAAGTTATGTTTATATTAATAAACATTTTATTTTTAAGTTTAGTATTAGTTGGTTGCATGAAATCACTGTTACCATCATACAGATTTAAAAAAGATTACCAAAATTGTAGGAGCGCCATCTATTGATGCTTTTTGAAACCAACAATCAATACCTACTGGAAAACACCTCATTGGATCTTAATAGGAAGTTTTTGGTATTCTGCTTCTAATTTAAGAGCAACGGTTTTCCATGGACATTCCATTGAACTGCCATTAGACTTATTTGCTTGTCTGATTGTAGCTCGAGTGTGGGCTCATCAACACCATTTTCTATTAATCTAAGAGTCAATTTAGATTCTATTACGACTCTATAGATATAAGTTTTTGCAGAATACCCAATTTGTCTCAATCGCAAAGGAGTCGCAAATTGGCGGACTTGGGAGCCTGGAATCTAGAAAGTTGGCATGAAGCTAGGTTTTACAGCATAAGTAAAGGGAAAAATCTGAAAACCGTGAATAAATAATAGAACACAAAAAAATTTTGGAGTTGACTAATTATAAATTGTAAAACCAAGTTATAATTCCAAGCAATCAAGTAAAACTAACTTTCAGTACAATATAATAAATCATACTATTTTATTATAATTTACTAATGAACACCCACTTCGTGAACACCTACTTTGCCCCTACATTCGCTTTTTTTCTTGCTTATAAACCTTCCTCTTGAAAAACTCTATGGAATTTTAAAAATTACATTAAAATCCATTGTGCAGTTTAAAAGATTAAGCGTACATAGATACAGACGGTTGTTTTATACTATGTATTGATAGAAAAGTCCAGTAAAATGATCTTTATGAACACATTTGACGCACTTGTATCATTTTTGCTAATTTGACATTTACTCGACTTGTGATTCTCCAATCAGTTACCACCTAAGATCTACTAGATAGCGAACATCTCAATTTTGTAGGTAATAATCTCAGGTGATTACAAATTTTACGCATCATATCAAATGACTATCTTTAAAATGAAAATTTTAGAGATAAAAAATGGTTTTAGTCAGTATTACAATGTGACCAGTGAGAGTGGTCAATTGTTAGCAAGAGGATACAATTAGTAAGATGAGTATTAAAAAAGTTTTTGCACCTATAAAATGTTATAATGTCAGTGCTGTATATTATACTCAAAAAGATTAGAAAATGTAGGTAATGCAAATTAATGACCACCAGACCATTTCTGCAATGATTATAATATACAGACCAATAAGATAAAATTGCTGACAGAATACATTTTACTGCTGATTGTAATTTTTAACCTACTGATCAGTTAAATCATACCCAATTATTTCTTGAGCTTTATAGTGCTTGTATTTAAAGGAGTGGCACTGGTCTACTAGCCGCAGCGTGCTTACTAGACCTTTATAACCAAGGTTAAGGAGTGTTCGCAATGTCCCGGAACTGGATGGGTAACCATTTCGTATTTTGAGACTTGTCGAACTTCAGCACTGTAATGAGATTGCCACTTGTTATGTGTGCCTCCTAAAACTGTTGGTACAGCAAGGTTGACCAAAGTCTTCCGCTGGGGACCCGGTGACTGGTTAAACAGTTTGGGCCCCATTATGGTATTTAAATTATTTGTTTATTTACTAATTTCTTAATTTTTCTCTCTGTCGTAACGTAATATTGAGCTATTTGTAATAGTAGTAGGATCAACTTATTATTATTTATAAGTTTCTACAGCTATGTAACAGATTATTTCTGCTGTGGAAAATTGAACAAGAACTCGAATATAGTTTTATTCATCACGTTGCAAAATCACCGAATCGCCAACCAGCTGCTGAAATGCATAATGTTGCTGAATAGAAGTGAAAGTTTTCTAAAACATATTTTCTTACCTTGCAAAGAAATGTGTCCAACTGCAAAGCTTCTAGAATGCGTTTCAGAGAGCAAAATTATAAACAAACATTATTTGAGAGCAGTCACATCAATTTTTAATAGATAAATTCGTAATTTCCACGGCTTTTTCAACGTAAACACAAATTCAACAACTCCCAACTCAGTCCGTTAATTGACATTTGTTTGACGTTGACATTATCTGACAATGACAGCGCAGGGCTGCGTTCCGAGCATACGCTCCGAGCGCTATTTTTCACTCTACTTATACCTTGTCAAATATAGGATGATAATTTTGACAGATCACAGTAGGGATGTGGTTGTGTAAAATCTTTAATGAATCTATTCGATTTTCGATTCTCATTCTCATAGAACTTGGAATCGATAGTTGCATGGTTATGCTATACGTATTATACAAAATAAACTATGTATTTTCTTCTGAATTAATAATTTATTAATACGACATTAAAAACCCTTCTACAACGACGATTATGACACGTGCGTATTTCTATTCGGTCAGTCATCCTAATACGTAGAATACGCGCGACTCGAAATCGTTGTTGTGAAAGGTCCCTTAAGGTGAAATCCAAACAAGGAATAAGAGTTTAATTACAAAAAATAATAAGGTTACCTAAATGTTAATTTTAAATATTCGATTTTATTATATCGATATCGATTTTCGATTGTCTGTTGTTATTCGTTATTCGTGGCACTTCACTAAAGGGGCGGGGCTGGTCTATGAAGTACAACATTTTCCGTAGTACATTTTACAAAGCATAGGATTCGAACCTCGGATCAAGAAACAGAATTCGAACTAAACACTCAATAATATGTGGGTTGCAATCCTGGATGGATCACTATCTTTATCTAATGTGTAGTATTCATGGATCGTTATACGGATCACAGGATTTCTAGAAATTCAGAATTCGACGATCCATATCAACGTAAGGTTTTTGGTTGCAGTCTTTGCTTTGGATTCGATGTACTGTCCGAAGTTGACATTGCTTAATAGCGCGACACAAAGGAGCGGTAGGTTGCCAATAATGTCTACAGGTATATTCCGGAAAGTCGGAGCTAGTAGGAATATACTACGTTTGGCGAAAACCAAACACACCTATGTTTTGGTAGCGTTGAACGCCACTATATTGGCTTCGCCCCAATCAGAGACTGCCTTGACAGTTTCGTTTAAACGCCTTACAATGAATAAAAAAGTATGTCGTCTCTATTGGCTTTTGCCTCTGACAGATACTTATCCGGATATAACTCACTCCATAATATATGAGTGGAATACACCAGAAGGTCCCCAGTCGACCGTCCACTGGTGATTGCTGAGGAGATCGTTACCTTCAAGATGCGCAAAGAATTTGTTATTCAGTGCACGCTTCATAATCTTACAGAGTATGGAGGTGACCGGGGCGGTAGTTGCCAGGGTCTGCGCGGCTGAGCTTTTTAGGCACGGGCTGCAGATTCGCAAGCTTCCATGACTTAGGTACAACACTAGTCTCAAGTGAGAGGCGATACAGAAGAGAATAGGAGACAGCTCAGGGGCACAATGCTGGGATATTATTAGGTCTACTAGCTTTGTTCACGTACAGACTCAGCAGGATTTTCAAATGTTTTATTTTCTCTGACATAGTGCAGTCAGCGCGAGATAGGTAAAGTTTTTCTTGTAGTATCCAAATGCGACTTACTTTAAGACTTCACTTTGCTCGCTCCATTCGAGGCGTCTTCGCAAGCGAGGAAGATCTAAATTTTTTAACAGCACAATCAATCCGAACGGTTTTAAATTTCGATTTCCGTCATGAAAAATTCGATACTTTCTTCTTATATTTGAACCGTTCGCTTTGGATGTTGTCAATCATTTTAAAGACATTGAATATTTCATGTTGAAAATCAAAATTGGAAATCGTTTGTCTCGAGGCAAGCCGTTAAAAAATGGCCCCTTGGCCTTCATCACTCTTTGAACTAGATCATCCTCGATTGATTATTTTAGGATTTTACACAATTGGAAAATATTGATAAAGATTGATCATTTCTATCTTACTTAATAATTAAGGAGCATACTCCTGTTGTCATTTTACTGACTTGAAGAGAAAAAAAGTTTTAATACCGTAGCAGTCGATATTGCAAAATCGACTACACGAGACTTTACGCTAAAATTATCACAGGCGCTTACACTAAACTTCTAAAGAACTGAATATATCGCACCCCTAGATGAAAACTCCAGCAATTCAGAAAACCTGATTTAAGGAAATTGGCGAAAAATAGATTTTAGCTTATTCAAGAAATTTATCAAAAATTTAATATTACACCTACAAAGAAAAAATAATCTAAAGCTTGATCAATTAACTCATTATTGTAGTAACTGAGAGGACTCTTAAAAATTAACTGCAACTGAAAATAGCGGCGTAATATTCGCGAGTTCCAGGCACTCGGTCATCAACTAAAGTAACTTAAAGCGCTATATATCGGGAACCCCTCAGTGTATATTTACGCGAGTTATTTTATAGCGTAGGTATTGAAGCCGCGAATTCGAAAATACAAAAATCTAAATACTATATTTTTAATTGCTGGAGTTTTCATCTAGGAGTGCGATATGTATCTAAAACATGCTAAAACCTCAATGTAGAATGTGGAAGCTGGCTTGTACAAATCACAGCAACCAATAGGTATCTTTCCTATCTTTACCTATCTACCCTGTGGGATGCAGGGGCGAGTTGTGTGATGTCCGTAAGTATGTATAGGTATATAGCCATGATCTATTCTATTCACGTCACATCTTCAGGAAAAAGACAACTGTCGGTACTGGGGTCCGGTATAAGGTCCGTCAAAAGTTCTCCTTTGTTTTATTACTCGTAAAAGACAATGGCATTTTTTGCGAACACGCTGGGCTCACGACTCACGACCCCAACTTATACGTTTCTATAATGACGAATAAGGGAGTGATGCACACATGAGCTCAAACGACTTATTAATTTATCTATTCCGAAACGCCGTGTGGTGTACGGCATAATCCAGCACATAAAAATCCAGTCAACCCCATTCTTTGAAGGATGTCGTAAAAGGTGACTAAGTTAATATTATATCTAGGCAGACCATCTATTACGATACGAGAAGATCGGTAGCAGCATTTACTGTTGAGAATAATTTTAACACTGCGATCTTCAACCCGCCTGCTAAGCAATGAGATTGCATGCCCTTCACTTATCTACGTGGAGGAGGCTGAAGTTCAGTTCAGCCAGCAGTGGACTGTTAAGGCTGCTTACTTATTTTATATACAGGCAGACAGTAGTGATCCCCTATGCCGCAACCGCAACACCTGAAGTTCCCGAAAAGCGTTGCCTGCCTTTGAGACAGGTGTAGGTTCGCCTCTGGGAAGACTCGATGTTGTATCGGCACAGGAATTCTGCCAAAGGAAGATCATTACATAGGAAGGTGGTACGCGGCAGGAATTTGCGAGAAAGTTAACCGACATCTGTGACCTCCACTCACGTAATTTCTAGTAGGTAGTGGTAGACTGGCAGAGTAGAATTGTATGAGTCTTCGACCGAACCAAGGACACAAATGTCTACCTAGCTAATTCCTAGACCAGAGAATGGCCAGCAGCTCTTTCTGTTGTGTATTACAAATACTGCGGTTCCTAACCCGCGTGTCAAGCGTGGAGATTATGACAAAATTCCTTTATACTCAAATCCAGCTGTTATGAGCTGTTGATGATGAAGAGTATCTACGGTGGTTAAGCTTAGCAGTAGGTATAAGCCCTAACGACTCCCCAGAACACTATCCGTGTAGATCGATGTAGGGGTTGAATACCTCGGCTAATGATGAACCTGATTAAAAATCGAGTAGGTAATCGAGACAGGTAGCACTCATAGCCGAGTGATCCACTCATAAAAATCAACCAATGTAGGTACTTCTACATAGATAAGCCACTCAGGCGTAGTCGGCTCCTGGACAATTGACCGCTAGACATAATATTAAAGTTTCAACGCTTTGTTGCATAGAGGAGGGTCAAACTAAAATATTTGCCGCTAAAGTTATCAGGCGCGGTTACTGTTGAAAGGGGTAAAAAGCCTGAATGGAAAATGCGAATTAAATTTCTACGCATGATACGCAGTAGTACAAGGCTTTAAATAGAACTGCACTCATCATCATCACTCATCATAATTATCAGCAGAATCAACAGCCCAGTGTTAACTGTTGAAGACGAACCTTTTCCATTCCAGTGGAGAGTTTTGCCATAAGCTCTACGTTTGGCAGGCAGGTTGGCGATCACTAATTCGCAATGTCCAAAATATACAACAGAAAGCGCTATATGCATATTTCCTGGTGTATGAAGTTAGGTTAGTACAGATATAGCTATCTAAGCGTCTTCAGAGGGGGTCAGATAATAGTAGAAGGTTTGGTGCTGTAGACATTAGCTGCAGAATTTAATTTGGATGCCCTTTTTGTTATTGACTGGCATAACTTTATCACGATCTCTCTGCTGTAGGCCTGCTGGAAGAAATTTCTTTATAGAAATAAGTTGGCCTTTTGTGTCTGATATATTCTGTCATTTACTTTTGTAACAATATTGTGTACAATAAATGATTATATTAATAAATAAACTTTATTGAACTGGTATCTAGTCGTTATACTAGTAGTTAGTACTAGTAGTAGGTAGTACCTAATTTGAACAGAATTAAACAACTTTGTATAAATGAGGTGACGACTTATCATTAGCATAACATTTGACATAGGTTACATTCAAATGTTTATTACGCTGCAAGTTATCCAAACAGTAAAAAAATAAAATAACATATTCAGAGTTTAGGGACTTCTATAGTTTTACCCCTCATATACATATTAATTTCGACACTAAACTCGTTTTGCATGGTTAACTTAGTGAAATAAATGTTGACTGAGATAACAATTAATTATGTAGGGCCGTTCTCTCCATTATGTACGCGCCTTAGAGCGTACTGTAGGTATTCACGCATAGCCATTTCCTTTTCCAGAAGTTCCGACGATTGACCGAGTTGCCACTGGCCCGTGGCTACCAAACTCTGCTGACGTCGCTATTCACCAGTCATTCGGGCATTAGATCCTTTGTTTTTGCTAGTAAATGATCTGAACTTGCAAGTTAACTGGCGAAAGTTATTTTTTCTTAGCCCGATGTGTAGTGGTAGGTATAGGTATTTACCTATTACCCACTTGAAAATTCAAAAATTCAAAATTTCTTTATTGATTAGGACATTCAATTATTAGGTAAGATAAGATGCAATATGGTTTGATTTTCAAAATTTTAAACCGCAGTTTTGTTATTGGCATTGCAACTTTGAATTGTACAATTATAACTAAATTTTATTGCTGTTAAACTGTATGGAAATAAATAAAATAAAATAAAATAAAATAAAGTAGAAGATAGCAGATGTAGTTGGCGTCTTCAGGGCAAGAGTGAAGATCGACTCTAGCCCTGCTTTCGTCGCTTTCCATCCGATGATTTAGTGCGTAATAACAATAAGTAGGTAGGTAATAATAAATAAAACAGGTAACATTTATAAAAGACACAGGTAGGTACTTACATCTACAGTAAGTTTGTCAATAAGTAAATTTTATTTCACGCGAGAATACTCGATCCAATTCTTAAAATTAAACTCTTATGTCCATTTAAATACACATTTTGATACCACAAGTTTCACATCGCGTACAATGTTCCTTAAAAAAGCACTCGGACCACTGTAGAGCTGAATGCTTGATTCGAACGTGATAAGTAATTAATTACAGCATCCCCTGCAACCAGCAGCTGTGACCATCCCTTCACTCCTTCCCTGGGAACAGAACAAAACAAAAAGTTTCGCATAAATTTATTCCGAAATGAAACTCGTGGTCTCAACCGGCGGGGTTTGTTAAAATGTACGTGGCCGAGCTTGGTAGGCATGTACTCTCTCCCATACATATGTATGTGGGGCGAATCTCAACCGAGATAAATCACAGAGCAGGCGTTATGCACATAACTCTTGGGCTACGGGCCACTTGACATTAGCAAGGTCTTGTCCTGTGACGTCGACCATTTCAGCCCTGGAAAGGAACGGATAATTTCCTAGCTACCTTGTATTGTGTATAGTTGGTATGAAGTTTTACAAGGTCATCATAAATTAATATCTCTTGATGAGTCCAACATAATCAAATAAAATATGTACCTCTTTATTTGTCAAACTCAAATTATTTATTGAAATAGTTTTAAGTTTGTAACTTAAAAAAAAATACGGAAAAACTAAACGAGCCCAAGTAGGTAGAGGATGACGCATTGTACCAGTTGTCATGCGAACGTGTTGTAGCTTCCTATCAGAGATATATTTTTTTATAGCTGCCAGTATGGCCATGTATCGACAGACTACAATATAGCACCATCTAGCGACGATTAACAATTGACGACTCCATTCCGACGATTCCGGTGTCATAGTAGGCTGCTAATGACTCACACCAGCATTCGCAAACAATACTATGTAGTCGAAGCGTTCAATACGGTTCTATGATTGGTTAATTTCGTTGATTTTGACGGACGGATAGTGCCGATCTGTTGATTATTTTCAACACTACGATCTCCAACCCGCCTGCCAAGCGAGGAGATTATGGCAATACCCTCTACTAATGTGGTGGAGGCTCAAGTCCAGCAGTGGACTGTTGTGGGCTATTTATTGGATAGTAGTTTTTGGATTACGTGTGTATTAATAATAGAGTAATGCTACTGTCTAAGTAGCATTTACATTTTAGTTGTATCTACGTAGTATTTTTTGTCTCTTTGAGTTTAACGCGCTTAAACCGTAACTCGCTTGTTTTCCCAAAACGTTCATATTGTGCTGTGTTCTCTCCACGTTTTCCGTTGGTTTCTAGCGTTATTCTGTTTTGCGGCTTCCAGGCCGTTACCATCCTTGTCGGGTCCCGGCGAGATTGCGCGGAGAGGTTATCAGTGGGGCCTAATTTAATTCATTACGCCCGCCTTGTGTCGACCCTAGTCCGACAACGCGAAAACGTCCCTATGCAAAATTCTTTAACCGGCATTATTAATGTGCCCCCAGTCCCGCGGCCGGGCCAACTGCCGTTCATTTCCTTACGCTTTTGACACTGAATATTTTCACAATTCCACAGGCAAATGGAAACCTCGGAAAGGCCTTCCGTCTCGCCGGATCCGTCATCCGAGAAAAAACCGGACAGATGAACCGACCTATATGGTTATACGAAGGTTTGTCCATGGATCTTTGACGCCGGTCGTCGCGTAGACAAACGTTATATCCGGTCCGGATTTTTCTCGGATGACGGATCCGGCGAAACGCACGCTGTGGACAAACAGCCTTACACTTTTGACACTGAATATTTTTTCAATTCCACCGTCAAATGGAAACCTCACCGCGGAAGAGTTGGACATTGGAACCAACATTTGTACTGGTACTTGTAATCTTAGAAACTTTCATTGTGAATAAACCTTACTTTCTGAATGAAACTTGAAGGATGCGAACGGAAAGACCCAGCGCTACTTTATTCGTTAGTAGTAAGAAGTTTATAAGTATTTAGCGAGGATAATTAAATTAATTCCATTAGCAAAGTACAAAAGTACTTTGTAGATACCTATTATTAATGTACGCTCAACGTACGTGGATATTCAAGATAAATAACATAAATATCACGTATTTTATACCTGTTTATGTTTAAAAGTGGATTGTTATGGACCGTTGATGATGATGATGATGATGATGATTTATGTAGGTAAGTATAATAATAGAACCAACAATGATAGAATATACATTTTATAAATGTCCAAGGCCCATTTACGTTTCAACTGCCATAAAATGGCCTTAATTGAGTAAGCGGGCCTCCAGTTAATAGTGTATTGTATTGTTAGAAATAAGCAGCATCACTTTGTTTACGTGATTGACATGAGATTAAGGCGAGCGGTTAGGGTATCCGACTCGTAAGCAAGAGGTACCGGGTTGGCATCCCGGCCATTGTACCTACTGTAATGTGCAAGTTTTAAATAAATAAATAAATCCCGCTGCGGCCATGTACCAAGAACTCTTTTCTGATTTATGTACATTAGTTGAACACTAACCGATGATCTTACGGTGAGGGAAAACATCGTGATGAAACCTGCACATTCGAGCGGCTGAATGTGTAACCATTATCCGATCTGCTCAGCTTCCCCTGGTAGCAAGGTCGTGAAAAAGTCGCTCCACTGTAATTATCTGATCTGCGTAATCCTGGATCATGGTCAAGGCGGACCCCGGGGCTCTACGGCGGGCGTACGCGAGAGCACAACCGGAAGGTTAACGCCAAGTTGATGATGATGACTTTGTTTAAAGGTATTGACATGAGATAAAGGGTTCCTGAAGAAAGTAATATATTTTCCATAATATTATTATAAAATACATTAAGTAGGTAGACTTACGCAGGTTGCGAGGTGGAATGAAGTATTCGTCAATGTAACCATTTAATAATCGTCACCAAAGCCTTCGACAGCACCTTGTTCTTCCTTACCCCAATCAGCGAATTGGTTAATGTCCTGACTATATGAAGATGTAGGGTTAGAATTTGTTTTATTTATATCTTCTAAATTCTTAACAAAATTATCAAAGTGTTTCTTTTCGTCTGCGGCATCTTTGTAGTCCTTGTTAAAATCTTGCTTAAATTTTTTAAATAGGTTCGGTGCATCCTTTATATCGTATACAGGTCTTGCGAGTTTACTCGCTGAATTTGTTACAGATGCAGATACTGATCCTCCAACTAGTGTAGATAACACTGAACCTCTATTTTGTGATGAAAGTGATGAGAGGGCTGCGGCAGGACCATTATTCTGAGTTTCGCTACGTAATTTTGAAGATTCATCATAATATTGATAGTCCTGAGATGCTTGAGCAGAGTCCTTATTTGCCACTGGTTTGCTTTGTGTATCTAAATGAGAAATGATATTGTGACTATTTGACGATTGTTTTATGGATCTACTCTCATCATAATCATAGTCGTTAGATTTTTGGCTATCTTTTGGCTGACTGCTTATTTCATGATCTTCCGATTGCTTGTGAACCACACCTTCGTCATAATAATAATCGTTAGTGTCATGTTTCTCATAAGCTGAATTACTGTTGACCTTTACAGTTTCACCCTCTTCGTCTATTCTTCTCTCTTCTTTCCCATCGTCATATTCACCGTCGTACTCGTACTCTTTATACTCCAGCGTCAACGCTGTTTTAATTAGACACACTGTTAATATTAAAAAAATAACGAGCTTCATATTGAACAACACACACGATAATAACTGATGATATCTTCCGAATATCTGCGCATTATGTAGGTGGAGATGAGTGCTCTGTCCGACCTCGGAAACCTGTTCTGTTATGCGATAGTTAAAAGTTTGCTAGCTATGCAGGGATTTGAATAAAATTCAATTATTTAGCAAATTAATTACTTGAACTTTAGGATAAACGCTCTACAGGTGGGCAATCGATGTTTATTCTAGTCTAGACCGGTTTTTTGTCGAAAGTCCTAAATTTAGTGCTCGTGTAAAGGTAGGTTAATATAATTCAAGTTTCATAGCTTGATGTTTGTATAAAATGTATAAAATTCTTGTTATCAATAAATTGTGTAGTTCTATTTATATTAGTAGACATTGCATGATTTGGTACGTACCTACATGTATGGTAAACTTGTGGAATTACTTTGTACCTACTTTGGTCAGGTCCTGGATCCCCACCCTCTTATCTATATCTCCCACCAAGCACCATTTTCCGGCTTTCAGGATAAGAAAGTGGCAACAAAGAAAGAGGTCTGCTCATTTGTCATTGCGATACATAAAAACATTTCGATAAGCATAATGTTCTAGGCATTTTGAGATAGTTGGGATCTAAAAATTTACCAAAGTTTACCTAGGAGCTAGGGGTAGCCAGAGCCCTTATTGTTAAACTTTCTACGATTCTGACAAACCTCTCTCACATTCATCAACCTTTTCATACATGCAAATCGTTATTCTTGAGCTGAACTTTCTTCAAATTATTTTGGTTTGATCGTGACGCTATCACGTACGTAGGTTTCGGTTCAAGTTCAAGACTAAGGAAGGTATGTATTTGTAACCAAATACCTTGGGAGCTTTGTTTTTAACTAGGAAACAAATCGATATCTTTATTTTACATTATAAACAACAAGTCAGCCAGTTGACTAGCCCCCGCAACCTTCAACGTGACCTTTACCATATATTAATAAAATATCTGCATTCAATTCGAACTTCGTTTATTACTCCGGCCATTATTTATTACATTCTGTTCATGATACTTATTTATTTGTTTTTATATTTTACTAAACATAACGTCTTTCATAATATTGTAATGTGATATTAAATATATTTTGCCGAATTTGATACTTATCTTTAATATTCGTTGCTTTGTTCATTTCTAACGTACCAACAGCGAACCGTCTACTGTATTGTCGTATTACCTTGGCCATAATATAGTGTGCAACACTTGCTCGTATTCTTTTTATTATACGCACATTTAATCATCATCATCATAAAAAAAAATGTAAACCCATTAGCACACTTGTGCGGTAATACCTTTGGCTTGGAAAGAGAGTTAACGTCGGTGTTAGGTACTTACTACTCGTAGTACAAGCATATAGTGGCGGGCCATACGAATTGTCGACGATCTCACACTCTCAACTGTAAAGTTTATAGTATGCTTAGAGCGGCAGTGGATGAATAGATAAAGGGATCATACACATCCCCTGTATCTGTCCCTTTTATAACACGCATGTTTTTATTTATTTCTCATAGTTACAGCGTTATTTTTACGTGGCAGGACCTGGGAATGCTTCGAATTTTCCCGATAAAAATTACTGAGGTACAAAAAATGAACCACCGCATTTTGAGATATAAGCAGTTAGATATGTCCATAAAACGTGGGTAGTAAAACATACCTACTTCGTTCCATGTCACGCGTTGTTCGATGAAAGCAAACCAAGCGTTCATGCGCATCAGCCGGGACAATTACAGTCGAGTACCGAAATTGAAAGGGGCCAATTAAACGAAAACGATTCTCGTCAATCCATCTTTTTAATGGAAACACAATGTAAATTTATTGAGCTACGTCATAGCCACCTACATCTGACGTAGGTGGCTATGGATTCGTGAGAGTAACTGACGTTAATGACGTCACTAGTTGGCACTGAAGTTGCGAAGTCTTCGACATTTTTGGTTGTTAAAAACCCAGCCAGCTTTTAATAATTTCATGGGCAAAAGATTATTTCCATTTTGTATTTTATTTATTGCTCAAGTAAAAATACTGAAATTTAATTTTAATTTATAAAAACAATCATTATAAAAACACTAATTATCAAATAAATAAACGCCTGGCCCTGGACGACAAACAATCTGTCCCTTCGCCAACACTTTGCCTCCATGACGCCCCTGATGCATCCGTCCAGCAGGTAGTAACGACCAATGATGCTGTTTTGGCAGCTGTTATGTCCTTCAGGAGAGGTTCGGCTGGTGGTCTGGATGGTCTCTCCCCGCAACATTTAAACGATCTTATTAGCGGTTCTTCTGGAGACACTGGCAGATCACTCTTGTGCGGGGTGTTTGGATATTTTGGATGTGCCAACTTATGTGCCCTCAAAAAAAAAGATGGCAGCATAAGACCCATCGCCGTGGGGTGTACTTGGCGTCATGTAGCATCCAAAATCTGCTGCCGATATGCTTCATCTTCCCTAACGAATTATTTTAGTCCAGTTCAACTGGGTTTCGGCAGCAGAGGTGGCTGCAAAGCTGCTGTTCACGCAACCTGCCCCTTCCTAGAGCAAAACGGAGGGGAAGTGTTGCAAGTCAACTACGTGAAAAACGCGTTTAACTCAGTGGACTTTATTTATGCCTACCTTTGGCAGTGCTATAGCAAACCTTTAAAATTATTATTTAAAAGTCATGTAATAAATTCAGCAGTAGGTTGTCAGCAAGGCGATACTCTTGGGCCGGCTATTTTTAGCCTTGCCATCCATCCATGAATTAGGTACAAAACTCGATTTTAAGCTAAACCTATGGTATCTGGACGACGGCACTCTCGGAGGGGACATAGATACAGTCTTTAACGACCTCCGTTCCCACATCGCCGAATTCAGTGTCATTGGTTTAGAACTAAATTTTAATAAATGTGAGCTGTATATTTCAGACTTCAAATCGGAAGACGAAAAAAATGAGATAGTCTCGAAGTTTAACTCACTCGCCCCAAATATCAAAATCTAAAACAAGGAATCTCTTTACCTTTTAGGTGCCCCCATACTTACTGAATCGATTTCTCCTTTAGTTGTTTCCCTAACGAACAAGTTCAACAGCTTTCAAGACCGCCTATTAAAGATTCATCCACATATCGCCATCACCATAATCCGTTTCTGTTTATTCGCCCCGAACGATATATACATTGTACGCTGAAGTCCCTTGTGGAAATATCCCCATCTTTTAGCATCACTCGACACCGCCATACAAACCACGCTGTCATCCATACTCAATTGCCGTTTTGATTTTCGTTCATGGACTCAGGCCTCACTAACCATCTGGTTTGGAGGCCTGGGAATCCGCAAAATTTCAGATTTAACTCTACCTGCCTTCCTGTCCTCCGTACATGGCACGCGCACCTTGACAATGAAAATAATCACTCCGTCCTTGTGCGGCGTCGAGGTGTCGTGCCTGTCGGAGGCCAGGAATGCTTGGTCTATCATGTGTCCTAACGCCAATTTTTCCGCCAACACTAACTCCCAAAGGCTTTGGGATGAGCGGCTCTGCAGATTGGCGTTTTCTAAATTTTTAGAAAGCACTGGTAATTCTGCAGATCGAGCACGTGTTCTTGCCGTTTCAGAGAAGGAGGCGGGTTATTGGTTACATGCCATTCCTTCACCCAATACAGGTACTCTTCTCACGGCAGCTACACTTCCTCTTTCAGATTCCTGCGCCTTGGTATGAAAATTAACGAACTACATCGCTGCCATTGCGGAAGCACTGTACCGAAGGGTATCACGACAGGTCATACCCTCGGGTACCATGACCTGTCGTGCCAGCGTAGTGCCGGCCGCTTGTCGCGCCATGTGAACCTTCACGACGTCATACGCCGTACCCTTGCCACCATCAACGTGCCCGGTACCCGGTTAATAGAGGCAATCGGAGATCGTCGTGCTGGCGCGTACCTCCAACAACGTATTAGTTCGGCCATTCAACGAAGTAACGCCGCCAGCATTCTGGGAACGCTTCCGCTTGGCAGCGATCTAGAATCAGTTTTTTATATGTAATTTATTTTTTGTGTAAAATTTTTATTTGGTTTGGTAGTTTTAAATTTGTACATATTGTAATGTAACTACGTATATAAAAATAATTTGTTATTATATTTAGCGTTATTTTAAATTATAGGCGTTAGATTAGCACACTCATGATCATCGACGTTAGCCACAAGACATTATATACTTCTATAAATAAATAATGCACCATATGTAATCCTCTGTAAAATAGTAGATAAAATAATCATCTTGACGTTTATGCTCCACGGCCTGGGGTCCACCTTGCCCATGATCCAGAATTCGGCAGATCAAGACAGATGGAGCGACTGCTATCTAATGTCCGTGACCCTATTTACTAGCACCCATAACATGAGCTTTGCTTTCTATGCGGTTAGATGGCGCTGCATTAATAGTAACAGAAAAGTATTTAAAAAATTAAATTGATTAATAAATTCTTAAATCAGATCATAGGTATAAGTTTTATACCAAATATTGCTGCAGCTTTTCGCCAAATTAATCCCACGGTTCACAACGATGCGACCCTCACAATAGTGCCACAATTCCATGTTGCCAATTAGAGCTTTTTGTCATTGGGTACCTATAAATTGGATGCCGTTTGTATTTTCCATAATTTGCGAACTTGTCGAATGGCTTTTACATTTGCAAGTTTTTGAGGAAAAGTTTTAATAAAACCATTCAACATCTACCTGAGCCAACGAACTCTCTATACCTATAATCTGTTTTGTGGAGCCAAACGTAAGTACCTAATCCAATCTCAAAAATAAACTTTTGAAATAGGGATATGCATGTGTATGTTCCTAATGGAAGTCGTGTGATGGCTGTGGCAATTCATTGATATGGAATAATTAATGTACGAAACTACAATTTGAAATTCGTAACTTCCATTTTAAACAAACACCATTGTTGCTTCCAATTAAAGCAAGGACCAGCGCATTCAATCGATTATCTAACTCGTAGAAACACTTACTAGTGATTATTTATTTACTAGAACCTATAAGTTTATTGAATAAACAATCTCATCTACTATGCAGAAAACACTGTTTTTGGTTAATATTAGGTATTTATAAACTAATTTTTAGCTCGCACGTCTGCAGGATCTGTAGTAAAAAGTAGTATTTACGCTCTCTGACCTGTCTTAGAGAAACCTTCTTGTAGATATAGATATACTATTCTGCGCTTATTATACTTAAGTACTTTACTGGCTATCTGCTTAATCTAGGAATCCACGACCTTTAGATCAACTGGCAGGGTCACGGCATAACGGGTCTATGTCGAAATATTATTGCGAAATCTCTTTTATCTCATGGATATATCTTTGGACGGCACTATAGCTTGTATCAGAATGAAGATAAGCATATCCTAAAATACAGAACTAGTTTTATAACTCTGACACTTAATCGTAACCAGCGGCTAGAGCGGAGCGGTAAAAATTAAAGAAAACAACCAATTGCAGTGGATATAAGTCAATGAATCGATACAAAAAAATAAATAAAAAATAACGATGGTTTTAATGTTTTTAAACGAACGAGCAGATAGCCAATCGTCAGAGGCAGACCTCGGGATCCTGCGTGCTGCGCAGGAGCTCAACCGGGATTTAATGCCAAGATGATGATGATGATCAGATAGGCATTAATGTCCCGGTTGCTCTCGCGCATTAGAGCCCGGGGTGCGAGCCAATGGCAAGCGATAACTGTTGCCCATTACATCTACGCTAATACACGTACGTTTCATGCAACTATCTAACACGACTTCTTACGAAAACATGCAACAATGGAACCCGAACACAGTTTCAGTTGCCCGTAGACATACCTAAGATAATGAATGGAGACTGTACATCTTCCTAGTTATGTTTTTAATTTAAGGGAGAGGCTCGGTTTAGTGGGGAGGGCGATAAGAGGACAACAAAGGTTTTATCAGGGGAGGATTTTGGGCACGCAGCGCGCGTCCGTAGAATTACGTGGTTTGGCTACTGCTTATCTGTCAGACCTGGTAAGGGTTAGTACAAAACAGGCTTGCATAAAGGCTTGGGAAGGCTTGGTTTGTAGGTTACCTTGTATACTATGTGCTTCCGGACACTAGCTTCTATGCTCTGTCTAATTTAGGATGATAATTTTTGTGTGCAATAAACTATTAAATAAATAAAATAATTTTGACAGCTCAATCTCAAAGTAGGGATGGGGAAGTGTAAAATCGTTAATGAATTTATTCGATTATCGATTATCATTCTCATAGAATTTGGAATCGATAGTTGTATGTTAATAAAGTATAGGTATTACTTATTTGTTTTTCAGTCGATGGATATTTTATACGGATTTGATTATGTTTGTGCTACAATGGGTCGGTTTACAGGTTCATCATTTAATGATTTTAATTAAATTAGCTTAGCTGACGAATTAGTTCGTAGTGTCGTTATTGTCGGTTTTGTGCTAGCAATTTTCGTCGTTTTCCTATGGGTTACTTATATTAATATTAAAGAAGTATATGCTATTATAAAGTAGTGGTCTTATTCATAGTACTTATTTGACGTTTATTTCATAAACCTATTGTAGCTAAAATATGTCACTTTCATTCAAATTCAATAATTTAAATAACAGATAAAGACAAAATAATAAGTAGCCTCTGGTTATTCCAGACCCTTTTCTAGCTACTACCTTTTATTTTATTTAAATCGGTTAAGCCGTTTAGACGCGAATAGGCAACGAATATACACAATCTTTCGCATTTACAATATTTATTATATTAGGTATCCCGGGGCGACTTCGTTCGCGTTGCGACCTACCCCTACCCTACCCCTACGCCGACCTTACACCTACCCTACACCTACTTTTTCTTAACAATAAACGTTACTCAAGAATCACTCTACTTCGTTACTCATATTGATGAAAACCGCAATAAAATCCGTTGCGAAGTTTAAAAGATCTAAGCGTACATAGATACAGACGGCGGGAAGCGACTTTGTTTTGTATATATTATGTATAGATATTTACATAGGAAAGCTACCAATTGGATATTACAATTACAACAAATATAACTTGTAAATAATATAAAATAAGAGTAATAATAAATTGAAATATATGCTAAGTTACGTTAACCGTGTTTTAATACAACCTTGAGATGCATACGGAAACTTTATTTGACCTTATCATTAAAGCATAAGTGATTGACAGATGTTATTATAATAAATACAAAACGACGGAAGTTCCTTTGAGAAATCAAATACCGAATAAAACAATTGGCTACGTTTTATTTATAATATGATTCGGAATATGATTCTGGAGTAATATGTCAATAGTCAATATTAACTATACGTATGTGAAAACAGAGGAATTTTAGTTGGCTTGTCTTTAATACATGGGTAAAGTGACAAATTGAACACAAATAAAAAAGGGTTTAATCAAATACGCGTAGCTAAGAGGCCCGACTCGTACCTCGAGGTACCGGGTTCGGCAGTCTCTCTACTATATTAAATCTGATCATGGTCAAGGCGTACCCTCCGACGGCCAAGGTGGCCCTCACGAGTGCGCGCACAACCAGGTCATTAGCGCCAAGATGACCATATTCAAAGACGTGTATCATCGTCATTATCATCACAGCCCATAACAGTCTACTGCAGGACTTAGGGCCTCTCCCACGAAAGGGAAGGTTATTGCTATAATCTCCATCCTTGGAGCGGGTTGGAGATTGCAGTGTTCTAAATATAACCATGGAAAACACTGCTGCCCATTTTATAGCCTACGGGGACTCTACATCTTTTGCCTCGAAAATATTAGCCGCCTCGTACGACACCCACGAGTGCAAGGGATTGGTGCTATCCTACTCTGCCGGACATCACACGGGCAAGTAGCAAGTGTGAGCAAGTATGGGCGAAAAAACCAGCGATCATAAGCGAAGTCATCTTTACGCAATATAATCATCATTTGCAAACTCAGTTCACGTTTACATTGCCGAGAAAGATCATCTACGTAATGGTACACATAAGTTACAATATTTGTAACCCAGAACTCTAAGAACCTTTACTACAAGAACGTCATGAAAGGCAATTTTAACGGGCTCTCCGTCGGGCGTTAGAGACAGCTTTATTGATTAACACCTCTCCCTCACATTTTTGCCGATGTGTCCCTCCCTTAAAGGGTACGAAAGGTAACTGATAAGTCAGCGTTAAGATGTTTCTTTACAACCAGCGAGATAGGCTGCGTACTGATAACAGCACGGTTTTACGGAGTTAGGGACGGTAACAGCTAACGGGACATTTGCGTTTACGACTGCAGAAATAAACATGGGTAATACCAACACAATCTTACGGAGATTCCGAAGCGTTGCAGTTGTGGACGGCGGTTTTGTAGTAACGTGTGTTGCTCAAGTAATATAGGTCGGTTAGAGCACATAATGTTATCTTTTTGGGAAAAACAACTATTGTGACTTTTAAAAGGAAAAGTGACAAAGTGATTTTGAATTTTAATAAAAAAAAAATATTTTAAAATGTTTTCTTCTTTATTCCCTTTCGAAGAGTATGCTACGAGCTATAAAACCTTCAGGAATATGAATTAATTTTAATGTAGTCATAGTTTAATAAACGTGACTGTATTATTAGAGCGAAGCAAAAGATATTTCTTAAAATAGGTATTATTTGCACTACTATCATAGTTCTGCTAGAGAAGCCGCCAGATCCAAGTACAGAATGGCCGTTACTTTTTGCAAAGCACGTAGGCTCAACCGAATGTTTTACGCTTAAATTACTAACTTCCGCTTTCCTTTATTCCGTAACAACATTGCATCCGGCGGTTAAGGGTACTCTACAGTACCTTCATATAAGTAGAGTTAGTAGAACTTATTTGTACCTGTGACAGCGTCGCTGTAGTTAACAACAAAGCGACATTGCAAAATGGAGACACTTAGTTCCAGTTTTGGCCACCGGGACAGATTTGTAGCACTTTACTTACGTAAATTGATTTCGTTTGTCAGAGATTAATCACATCCTAAATCCATAGTCCATCTACAGGGTCTTTAAAAATATTGAATGTGGCATAAAAATGAACTAATTTAGGAGTCATCTAAGCCTGCTGACAGGTGGTGGCGCACCTGTCATTGTTTATTCTTTGTTGGATATCTGTCAAACTCAGTTTCATGTTATCCGCGAGCAATACTAAATGACAGCTAGTCCAACACGCCGTCAATAGGGAAACTATTATTAATTATTATACTAAAGAAGAGGCAACTGACACCCCCTTCACTGTGATTATTGTTGTTGTGGCGCTCTATTGTTTTGTGTTTTCGTATTAGAACACACCATTAATACAAATAAAAACTCATACAATTTATTTCTCAGTGATGCACAATGGCCGTGTGGTGTCTGGCAGAGTAGATTAGCACCAACCCCTTATACTTGTGGGTATCGTAAAAGGCGACTCAAGTTTTCGAGGCAAAAGACCTAGAGTCTCCGTAGGCTGGAAAATGGGCAGCAGCGTTTTCCATTGATACATTTATAAGACTGCGATCTCCAACCCGCCTGCCAAGCGTGGAGATCATGACAATTACCTCCCCTTTCATGGGGGAGGCCCTAAGTCTTGTAGTGGACTGTTATGGGCTGTGATGACGATGCACAATGATCAATGGCTGTTGGAATGGTAACGGTAATAAGGGACGAAGAAAGAGCGCACTTACATGTACCTATCTAGGTATCAATATTTAAGATTGAAGGCATCCTAAATACTCATGAGGACAGTGGTCGTATGGTATCTGGCAGGGGAGCATTCCTACCCTTCTAATATTTATATGTAAAAAAAATATCAAGTGGCCGAGCATCATTTAATTTTGTTGGCGTTTATGTTGAATAAAGCAAATCCAACACGCTTTCTAATGAAGGTTAGTCATTACAAACGTAAAGTTTCAGGCTGTTGTTCATGATAAGGGTTATAATCATTGTACTGCCATTTTTAATAATTTCTGAAGCAGATAAAAATGAATCATCATCATTTGCTTATCACTCCACTACTGGAAAAAAATAACGCAAGGAAAACAGATTACATAAACGATTACTAATAGTACTAGTAATATCGAAGTGATTTTCCCTCGCAGAACGATGCGCCTCAATTTGATGTATTCGAGTATTTCGCTGTATACATTTATTTATTTATTAAAACTTTATGCACAAATGTGCTTATTATGCTTGTTTGCCACCTAAGTGGAATAAAAAAAAAAATCGTGGACAAATTCACACAGCGCCATCTAGCCCCAAACTAAGCAAAGCTTGTACTATGGGTGCTAGGTAACTGATATACTACTTAAATACTTTTTTAAATACATACTTATTATACATAGAACACCCAGACCCGTAATAGAAATTAAAATTCATAAATAACCTGGGACCTCTTGCGTGGCAGACCGGCATGTTGACCATTGAACCACTCAGGTCGTCAAAAAAAGAAGTACAGTGGCGGACTTAATGCTAAAATAGCCTTATCTACCAGTCAACCGGGATAATCTGTGCTGAGATAGGTAGTCGGTGCAGGAAAAGAAAGAAAAAGAAACAAAACTACTTGAGTAAAAAGGAGGAGGGATATACATCGACACTTAGTTGAGTCGAACCAGCGAGTTTTCGCAGAAACGTGTGTAGAGGTTTCGTACAGTCGAACATTAGATAAAAATAAGTAAACATAAAGTCAGGATAGAAAAAAATGTTTTATATTTACCAAGTCTTGAAATAAGTCGGTACTTTTATGTAACAATCAGGTATCTCGGGAATATTCACGCTAGGGACTTCTCTTAAAACTGGCAAGGCACTGAATAAGAAACTAGTAGCTGTAGTATCCGTACGTAGTTCTACTTGTGTGAGCATTGCATGCGACAGCCGTCTTTGTCCCTCATTGTCGTAGAGCGAAATTGGGTACGTAAAAGTAAGGACATCCTTGCCCTCTCTCTGCAACCAGATATGTATTCAGGGGGAGACGTTGTTTGTTCACAGTCTCACGACCATAATATGGTTAGAACGTTGGATTACAAATGGACTGACATTTGCAGTGATTTGGATTATATTTGTGGGGTTTTTTAAGTCAAATAAGGGAGATTTGACAATTTTAGTATCGACACTCACAATATTTTATATAGTTACCGTATAGCGTACGATTATCGTATTTACACTATTTGTAAATACGAGATTTTGGGTTGTAACATTATTTTACACTTTTAAAGATATATTTAACTATTCAAAGAAAATTTTGTCAAAAATCTAAAATTGCTGTTGTCTGGTGTTGCTGATGTCCATAGGCGGCGGTGACCACTTTCCATCAGGTTCCCCGCTTGCCTGTTTGTCTGACGTATAACATAAAAAAAAATGTTATACCATAGCACACGATACACACGATTAATTTTAAATTTTTAGTACTCAGTGTAATTATTATTATTAGATATACTTAATTTTAGTACGTCATATGTAGGGTTGTAATTTATTTTCAATAAGAATATATTATAGGAGATTTTCATTTAGGGTGTAAAAAAAATAGTATCTGTATGAAAAATACAGTATCCGTTATTTATAATGTTTAAGCAGATTTTTTACAATTTGTATGACACTCTTGACGAACGGGTTGGTGCTACTCTACTGGACACCACATGATAAAAGTGGTCCCAATATGATAAATTTAAATTATATATGCAGATTGGTACTTTTTATATTAGGAAAAAGTGTATTTTTTGACCAAATGGCTCGAAGAAAGTGTTGCCGCTGTCCTGCTAAAACATAGTACAGCTACTATATATTTTTCCAACAGTATATAAAATCTAGAAGGAGGCGGACCCCGGGCCCTCGTACGCGAGAGCACAACCGGGACATCAAAGCCAAAATGTTTTTTTTTTATATATAGAATCTTGACCCGGAATATAGTGGGATACCTACTATATCATA
The DNA here is from genome assembly GCA_905147135.1 of Blastobasis lacticolella. NCBI lineage: Eukaryota > Metazoa > Arthropoda > Insecta > Lepidoptera > Blastobasidae > Blastobasis > Blastobasis lacticolella. The sequence continues at coordinate 12,057,928 of LR990048.1, forward strand.
TAGTGGATTTGGCCACCCTAGCCACATGCTTAAAAGTTGGTTTATAAATGAACAACCCTTCCCCAGGAACTAGGAAAATCCTCAGGGAATTCTGTTGCTCTCAGCCCGAGCAAAGGTCACGTCATCTTAACTATAACCGTGAAAGTTTTATGTAAATGCTGCTCAGCGTCCGTCCGTCTTGTTCAAGTTTACTAATAAATTTGCTGGAGCCTCTTGTTGGTAGCAGATAAGTGGAGGAACACAAAGGATTACCTTGTTTTTGGCGACTCACCGGGGAAAGTTGTAAAATAAACCGCGAGGACCGCCTGCCGGTCACGTCGGCCTAGCCCAGGAATAAGCCGTGGCCTAAATAAAAAATGTATCCCCCCCATCCTTACCTAAAAATGTAGGCAAGTCTGTTCGCGATAAACTCAAAAAATTATGAATAGATTTTCATGCGGTTTTCACCAATACACAGAGTGATTCATGATAGAGGTGTATAATTTGTTAAGGTGAATGTGCGAAGCCGGAGCGAGTCGCTAGTTGGAAATAACTAGGAATTTAAAATAGGGTTGATTTGTTTTGGACAAAAAAATCAATTGGCCAACTTTTCTGTTTGCCTACCTGACATGACATAAAAATATCTTGTTTTTCGCCAGATATAGCATACCTATTCACGTAATTTTATGTACATAGGTAATCCTATACCCTAGATATTACAGCGTTTTACTGAAAGGCATTAAAGTGTGAACCTCAAAGTAACTGGAAAATTCTAGCTTAAATTTCGCCATACAATATGATAAAAAATTACCGAATCATAATATTTTCATACATACGCCTAGTTACTCGGATCGACAAATGTTTTAGCCATCGAAACAGCGATTTATTTCGAGAGGTTTACGCGGTAAACGTGATAAAACTCATTTACAATATTCGTGAAAAATGAACGTGGCCAAGTTAAGGTCCCCAGGTATTTGTGAGGGAAGATAAATGAAAATCGCTCGGCTAATGATAGACATCTCGAATGAATGATGGAAACTGACCCGCCTGTCTGTGTCGTTTCGAGGAGCATGACGACTCATTTATTATCGCAAATGGCGACTCTATTCCAGCTCTGTACTTACTGTTATTCGCGCTGCCTACCTAATTACTTATGTAATTTAGGACTAAATAGGTCGAGAGATAAAAAAATATTCGTTTATCTTAATAATTAATCGAATTATATGGACTGCAAACAAACGTGTTACTGACGAATTTTCCTATGTCCGCCGTTATAAATCGGAACCACGACGACGTCGCCTTCCCATTGTACTTATTTTTCCGCCTCACTTACACGTCCGGGATAAATAATATACTGAGTGACAAACGTCTCGTCCTCCTCTTTATTCCGGGTCACCCTTGAACCGAATAAATTGCGAGCAATTTTCGGGGTCGTTTACCACGCTCCGGGATGCCAATGATACGCTTCTCAAACTTCTCGTGCCTGAGTTATACGTGTACCTTGCGTATACTTGCGATATCCCTACAAATTGCTTGATAACGCCATTTATTCTCTCACGTTGTCGTTGGACCCTTGAAGGGCGGTTAATTCTAAATTAAATACCGGGATCGGTGGGCGAACCGGATTACGCGAGCCGGGGCGCCGGGCGCCGGCCGCCGGGCCCGCTGCGGCGCTCCGCAGTGTTTTTGTCAACAGTCACGTCGCGACCGGTTGCTTAATCATGAATGACACGTTTACGTATTCAGGAGGCTCGTCCCTCCCGCTAACGAGAAGACGAGATAAGTGTACAAACGTCGTCTTGAATTCCCGAAGGCGTTCAGTTCCGTTGATTATCCGGATTTGAAATTAACATATTAGAAATGTTCAGCGCTCGGCGACTAGATACGTCTGTAACTCCGAGGACGTACAGTGTAGGTACTTGTTTGTTTGAATAGCGGATTGAGCTCTGACGTCTTCGTCTTACAGCAGCCTCATAAACAATGGGTGTCTTGTATCTACTCCCCCGTGGCGCGCTCGCTGTTTATATAGCGGGAAACACTGTTTGTCTACGTATACGTAGACGGCGTTTAATTAAATCCGACTATGGAAACGATTAACATTAATATCAGTTACAGCGATACCGCCGGTTACAACTGGGAGCGGAGAGGCCGCGTAAATCCATAACGCAGCCACTACAGTTTAATGTTTAATCTCTCGTGTTTTCTCGGAAGGCGGGGGTCGGAATCGTGTAAGAACATTTATCGCTAATAGCGGAATTGTATAGCTGTGTAGTGCGAGTAATTCGAGGCGAGGCAAATGAATCATTAGTCCTAAACTAATATTAACCTGTGATGTACAAACAAAGAGTTTCGGGTGTAATGTCATCAGGCGACGCGCGGTGCCACGGCTCTTGTTTCCCGCTCCGCGCAAACGTTCTTTCATTTTCTAATGGATCGGCGCTAGGGGGATATTTGTTGGCAAACTTTCACCAGACACAGATATTTACATGACAAAGAAAAGGGGTATAAGGGATCTGAGGGACCCTAAAAACGTATTCTTGTCAGGAATCCGGATTTTGTAAAGGATTTGTCGGTCAATTTCGCGTCAGGACGTTCTTGTTGTACCAAATTTCTGTGCATAATCAGAGGCCGGATTTAGTGGGGCGTGCCGAATCACCTACTTTAATAAACTGCGCGAGTTTGTTCCCACCGGGAGTTTTATAAAGAAAATCTTTATGATGAGAACACGTTTCCGTCTTTTCCCCTGGAAAATCCGTTCGCCACGGTATTTGATGGAAACTGATTAAATGCGAGCGTCTGTAGATGTACGAGATAGTTTGGATTTTTGTTGGTGTTTGGATGGATTCATCGAGGCAGGGTCGCCGGCTGACTCAGTATTAGTACAGAGGGAACATCGGGACTGCCTGTGTAAATAGATTTATTTTATTGAACTTTGTTGTCAACGCATCGTCGTAGGTCCTTCGGGGAAAAGAGTGCCTTTGACAATGTTATCGAGATCTCGCAACACAACAAACAAACAGAACAAAGTTTGGTGCGTCATTCTTATGTCACTACTAGACGGCCGGAGAAAATGTTAAAGGGTAGAATTTGTTTTCTACATCGGCAACTCAAGTGTACCTATTGTTTATGTTACTCTTCTAGTACAACTAGTGTTAAATGAGAAGAGACTTGGCGGGTCACGTGGTTCGACTTGCTTAGTAGGCGATTACCTGCGCGAAATCCCCTCTACTACCATTTGACAAGTTTCTTCTTTCATGACGCGGATTATAATTGGTTGCGAAACTCGGTTGTCATGCCATCGGAGGAAATATTCCCTCCGTATGTGTAATGTAGAAGGTGTACATTTTGACACAGTGGACCATATCAACCTAATGCGTTTATTACATATGACTAAATTCAGTTGTATAAATTCAGAACCATAGCGTAAGTGCAAGTCTAAGTGGAATGTATTGCTAAGGTCAATTTTAATAGCATTTATATAATTGTTACATATCCAAAAGACAAACAAATATTACAGCAATTAATGAGCCCTTACACTTTAGACTTGCTCTCATGCTTTTTGCTTCTTTCGACTGAATTTAGCCAGGTGTAATAAGCGCATGAATGATGTAGAATATTAATAGATAAGTAGATAGCCGCTACCACGACAACAGAAAAGACACAATTCTATTTGTAGGTCTCTTCAGAGGCTTGTAACGCATTGGTAGCGCCCCTGGTGTTGCTGATGTCTAAAAGGCAGCGGTGACCACTTTCCATCAGGTGGCCCGTTTGCCTGTTTGCCTGCCGTGTAACGTACAAGAACTCACAGAAACCCCTTTATTGTTCTCAAACTAAAAACAAAATTCAAACCTATACTCCCAAATGCAACAGTCACATTTAATTATCAGTTTACAGTGCTTATTTGCCTCAATTACATTCAATGGGATTAAATTAAATTACATGCCTGCGTTATTTCATTAGCAAACAACTAGCTAAGTATGTTTATTCTCTCATATTGTCGCCGTATTCGTATGGAAACGGGTATGCGAAAGGAAGTAACTAGTTACAGTCACCGCTTCGTAGTTAGAACATCGAGTTGTTACTTCCGCGGAGTTGCCTCGTTTAGGTGTTAGGGGTGCACCGGATTAGTAACGAGTCGCATGGTTGGATATTGTTAAATCAAATCTTCAAGATTATTTATGAGTAGACAACAAATACCTAACTAAGTCAATATACATGACAAATTATAATAAAACAGTAAAAATAGTGTGTCTGTATATTATATATGTCGTCGCGTGAAGGAAAGGGGTGTATCAGGATAATTGTCATCTGGGTGGTGATATCAGTATTAGATCGTATTCGTCCAGATTAATTAAAGAAAAGGTTCACATTTACTCCACTGTATTTATTCCAATTCATTTTTGCACATCACTTATAATTTCACTTGAAATCAGAGCGGTATTACAATGTAGGTATGATGTAGGTACAGATGAGGTAATTTACTTTCTTATTTCAAAGGTGTTTTAAAATTACTTTATAATGTGGAGACAGTTTCAAGACGCGTCACTCCTCGGCGGCGGTCGCGCCAAGAATGGCCGCCACTCCGCCCGAGTCGTGCCGTTGAGACTCTGTCAGCACGCCCCACCAGAGGGCGCACTCCCACGTCCGTTTTCATCGTCATGAGTCCGTACTATTGACCACATGATTCCAGACTATTGACCGGATCCGTCATATATATTTCCAACAAATATTTTAGGGCGATGAAGAAATAGTAACAGAACTAGAATTTTTACAATTTTTATCTCGTACACGCTCATTAGCAAACAAGTACGTATGTTTATTCTCTCATATTGTCGCCGTATTCGTATGAAAACGGATTCGATTGGGTGGATAATCAAACAAATACATCGATCTATATCTATATAGTCGGGATAGGATTCTGGAACGTAACTATGACCAATATATATGTTATAAATTTTTGTCAGCCTGTCTTTTTATCTGTTTGTCTGTTTGCGCATTAACTAAAAACCAATGAGCAGATTAAGTTGTTAGATGTTCCATCTAAATCGGGTAGGTAGCACAAGTGATTCAGCTTGACCTCCCAGTAGTACTAGCATTCATACAATACGGAGGTTATTTAAAATGGTACCGCGGGCAAAAGCTAAACTATCATAAAAACTCTTTCCACGCGGACATATACGCGGGCAAAATCTAGTTTTTAATAACGTTTTTTATAGCATTTCATAATTTATGTATCAAACCACTTAATGTTTTTGGTTGGGCTGGGCTATCTGCTCGTACATCACCGAGTAGCGTAAAACTATTTCAAAATAACTCGTGATTAATTAGATCTTCGTACCAACGAAATCTTTTCCACAATCGATCCACAAGAAAATTCTACTTACCAAAAGTGTAAAAGTGTGTTTTTACATAAATGCATTAAAAATATCTTTCCTATAAATCGAGTTTCACTGATAGGTACTAAATCCTTTATTCTTTGTTTCATCTTAAATTAGAGTTCTTCGCCTCTAAAAAAATACCCTAAAAAGGGTTAATTGTCGATAGGCAATTTGATTTCGATTACATACCTATTCGACTAAACCGAATCAGGTCGTCGGCGCACCCCTATTAGGTATCTGCACAGTGCACTCTGAGATATAGAACTGTGTCAAAATAGCATTCAACTCATGGCGCCAGTTGTAAATGCTGGAGGCTCACCCGAGAGAGAATTTGGTTTCGTGAAACGTTTTCACATCCAACCCTCCTTTACATTTATATAACCTAGACACTTGTTTAGCTCGCCCACAGAGTATTTCGACTGCCCTGATAGCTACGGGTCCGGAGTGACCACAGTCCGCGCCGTGCGTGATCCCTAAAGCATTTATTTATCTTGCCCGATATGTTTGTGTCGAGTGTGGGTTTTTCAATGTATACCTACTACAAGTAGTAATGTAATTTACATGTAGATTAGACGCGAAAACTTTACTTAGCGGATTTATTTAGTATTTGTACCAAGTATGCCCAGCGCAAGTAGTAAAGTAAAACACATTTATTACACTCAAACACACAGCACAAAATTCTCAAAATGAAATTAAAAGAATATAATGAAACAGAGACATAAACAAAACAAGAAAAAAAAAGATACTCAAGATAGAAGATAAAAGAAGATAGAGAAGATAGTAGAAGGAGTAGTACTAGTAGAAAGTAGCGTTTTGACATAATTATGTAACACAGCCGTATGGTGTCCGGCAGAGTAGAATAGCACCCCCCTTACACTCGTGAGTGTAGTTAAAGGCGACTAATGTTAACTTATGGAGTCTTCATAGGCTGGAAAATGGGCAGCAGCGTTTTCCATTTTTATATTCACAACACTACGATCTCCAACCCGCCTGCCAAGCGTGGAGATTATGGCAATAGCCTCCCCTCTTAAAGAAGAGGCCTAAGACCTGCAATGGGCTGTGATGATGATGGAGGTAACATAATTATTATCGATTCTAGAAATAAACAAAAAAGAATACGCATTACATTCATACGATATCATTATTTATTTATTAATTAAATACTTTATGCACAAAATAGTACAATGGTGGACTTAAAGCTTATTAACATTGAAGCATTATTAATTTGCGTGTTTGCGTTTTCGACGCGCTTACTATACCTATTAACCTACGAAATTTAATTAAAAATTTACTATGAAGCTAATCACGTTATGTTATATTAATTTCGCCGTTATATCGACTGTGGATATTACATTTCCAACGGCCATCAAATACCAAAATTCATTAATAATCGTATGGAATCCGATTTGCACGAACACTTTAATGGTAAGTTGGTATTTATTCAGCGATATTAATGATTTCACTATTTGCACGATCCATTTCTATAGTCGCGATATCGAGCAATGCTGGAACAATGACGGTAAAACAGCGTATTTTAACTTTAGGTACCAATTACCTATGACGTAGTAAGTAGGTGACGACCTGATGGTTCTGTTGGTTAACATGTCTACCACACAGACGTCCCGAGTCCGATATCCAGCCGAGCAGAAATTGAAATTATGAATTTTAATTTCGGTTACGGGTCTGGGTGTAGTATGATCTGTTTTTTCTGACTTGTCTTATTTGGTGAACAAACAATGCCCAAAATCACGACTTGCCGTATCAATCACGCTACGTATATTGTGTATAAATGTCTTGAATTATACAAGAAAAACATAGAATGTAAATTTCAACGAATACAGCTGCACATTATCCATTTATTAATATTATAATTTCCTGAATCAAATAGGACAAGTCAGTATGGACAGATTATATGTATATATATAATAAGTAGGTATTGTAAAAAAAAATAGTAGTTTATCACTTATCTACCACCCACAACACAAGCTTTGCTTACTTTGGAGCTAGATTGTCCAAGCTTATTTACATTATTTATTTATTTTAATTATTTTCCTTTCATCATCAGTAAAATTATCACTTGCCGCAAGACGACGACAGCTGGACATAGCCTACCATGCCGGTCGGCTTCATTTCTTCTAAATTCATCAACTCTTGAGTGCAGGACGTCCCCTGCTGAAAATAGACCTCCCCTCACATCTACTACCTCGACTTTATGAATCTTGCATCCATCAGTTCCTTTTACAAGGTCGTCCGTCCATCTCGTGGGAGGCATCATTACGCTCCGTGTAGGTGGTCACCACTCGAGAATTTATCCGCCTGATCGGCCATCGGTTCTCATAACATTTTTATTTAGTAAACTAAGAAGTTAATTGTTGTACGCTGTCCGCTGGATGTAGGGACGGGAAAATTTAGTCACCCACCTACACCTGTTTACATTCTACATAATTTTTATAGTATTGGTAAACAAACAAGCAAGAGCCACCTTTTGGAAATTGGTGACAGCTAGGCTGCCTACCAAATAACCCCATACAATTTTAAACACATTAATTTAGTTCAGATGAAAGTCGAGAGTTCACGCCCCAGGAATTCGAAACAAACCACCGAGATAAGCACACAGAGTTTATCAAACGAGCGCAGAAGGCGGCCCGGGTTGCGGAAGCGCTGAAATTTTGACAAATCACACTTGAGGATTACCGTGCGGAAATATGAAGAAAACCACGCATTCCCGCAAATTACTTACTGTGACAAATACCCGGTTAGATGACCCCCATTTATATGGCTCCGCGCTGAATCTAGTTAATGGCAAAAGCCCAAAACATAATATTGTTCGAGGGATATGACGCTTCACTGTACCTAATTAGGTATAGCGAAGCCTTTGCTAGGCCTAGTGAATGTAGTGGAACCGTTATTATGATTTAAGTGTCCACATAATTAATTAGATACCAATTTACTTAGCGTGGCATAATTACGACCGGTCACATGGGAGCCGGCCTTTAGCCTTTCATACATTAAATTAATTCCATCTAACGTCCTAGTCACACAGCAAACGGTGTCAGTGTAACAAAAAAGAAAGAAAAAATAGCACGTAGACACTAAACATTGTAATGTAGCAGTTCATTGTTTCGTGATATTTGTTCCGGTTCACAACTCGCAGCGGGAGTTAACAATATATTTTTGTTGTGTTATAAAATGGGGATTTGCTGTATTATCATCTAAAAAGGAGCAGACGCGTTACATATCCCCGAAAGGAGATAAATATTTTATGTCATAATTCATCCGTGCTATAAAAAGGGCGCAGACTCTAGCGCACACGCGCCGAAATGATTCCGGCTGGCTCGCTGGGGATCGCCCGGGAGCGGAATAACCACGACTCTGATCTTCTCTTTAATCTCAGAGAAAAAGGACGAAAATGTTTACAGTAAAAGTGTAATAAGATAAGGAATGCGAGCCGAATAAAGGTGAATTTTCCTTTCAAAATACTTATGGCAACAGTTTCGCTGAATAACGTTTTCTGTGGTAAAATATTTAAGTACACAGACAACACAAGACATTTACACAGTTACAAAGTTTTAAAACAGAAGATATTTAATTGTAATTGTTCTTGGTCACATAAATGTCGATAACATCTGTGTATGACATTATTATTATTGTACATATGACATTATTAACTATGTATTTATAGGACCTATGTACCTGAAAAAAATGTCATTTAATTCAATTTGAAGCGTTCATTTAAGCTAGTTGTTATAGTTAAAGGGAATAAAATGTTCCCTTTGACCTTCTCTTAAATGTCAAAAGAAACAGACCTTTACTTATACCTATAAAATTAGTGTGGCAATTATTTACAACTAATCATTTATTCATTCTAAAACTCACGTTTATCTATCTAATAACAGAAGTTATGAACGTCGTCATAAAAGGCATTCGCCGAGATAATGTAAGTCACTTTAAGAAATTTTCAGTAATTCTTGCCTATAATTGGAAAAGTTTTGACGACCTATAGCGCGGGGTGGTCCGAAAAGAACTATAAAATTGCAGTTAACGGTGGCGAACGACTTCTCAATACCATTATGCTGAAATACGATCTAATTGACTGTCCCCTGACCGTTGTTTTCACGGCGTCCTGCCACTGGACTGTAATGAAACGGGTCGAGTGGTGACTACACCAATTACGGAGCTTTTGCTATTAGGTGTATACCAAAGAGGAGGAAATTAAACAGTTAACTGCACCAGTGTAGAGGAAATCTAACAATGAACCTTTTATGGGCTGTATATGACAGTTATCGTTCTTGCAATGATAACTGTCAATTGTGTAATTAATTTCACAAAATGAAATAGAAATATAAATATTTATTTGTCGGTAAATTAACAGATTTTTGTAACAATGTATGTTTAATACAAAAGTTTCTTATCGACAAAATGGTCTACGACTCAGCGTATGGGTGATGATGGGTGAAGCCGAAACCCACACCCGCTGGTATTCTGTCATGGCCAGACTAAAAATCATCAAGAAGGTACTTACAATTAAGAAACATGAAACAAAACAATTATTTAAATGAACTTATAAACAAAAATATCATCAAGAGAATTAGCTCATTGAACATCACCAACAAACCAACAAACCGTGGTCTAGACCTTCAATCCAGCTACCCGTCAATACTTCAGCAGCTGCCATTTTGCAGAATTATGCTACATACAATCCACAAAGTTACTGTTGGTGCCCAGTGATGAACTACAATACTCTTTTATTGTTCGTATCTTAAATATGTCGATAGAGCCTCGGGAGGCAAGCCTCGGGAGGCAAGCCTCGGGAGGCAAGCCTCATGCTAATCCGGTAATTATACCTTTACTTATTTATTATTGGAGCACCAACAGCCATATAAAGCCAACTATAGTACCAACAAGCCAATCACAGGTCCTCGCTAGGAAAGGCAGGGCTTTGTAGAAAAGGCGTAAAGTAAGCGCCCCAGGACCAGATAACCTCCAGAAGCTATTTAAAGTTAGCAAAGTAGAGGGAAAGTGATCACGTGTGTAGTAGTGGATGGTCCGAAAGAACAACTCGAAGTCCCAGTACCAGGTACTGTAAGAAAAACCGAGAAAAGATAAGGATGTAAAGCATTAGCATTAAATGCGATGGAAAGACTCCAAAGCCAGATACGCTCTACAAGGTAATCACTGTTAGTGCCTAACGATGAACCGCAAGGCTCTCGTTCATGTCGTAAATCTGTCAATTGAGCTGCGACAGATCTTTTGTAAGCCGTCCGCAGCGGCGCGGAAAGCATCCGTCTAATCGCGCCTTATGCTAATCCCGGCAATGGTCCCGGAAGATTTGGACGTAGGTTTATCGAATACTGCAGCTGCAGTAGGGCAGTAATGCATTCACCAAAAATAGTACACGTCATAAGAGCTTAGCTTGATATAGTATTACTGGTAAAGCTTGATCGTGACTGCTTTCCATCAGGCAGGCCGTAAGCTTGTTTTCCACCTTAGTGGAATAAAAAGAAAGTCACGGTTTCGCTTCTCTGCGGAGCATTCTTAGAAAACCGTTGAGTGTTGATGCTCCGTGGAGGTATACGTGTCGAGGTCCACCAGTGGTAGTGTAGTGGCGACGGTAATGAGTGAGCGGTGTAGGGGTGAGCGATTGGTATGTAAGACAAAGCTACATATTCATTATTCGAGATCCAATGAAATATATAAATAAATAAACAGTTTATTAATCAAATCTCACACATGACAGACACAGAACTTACTAACCTATTATAATTCCGTGTCATGAGGAGACGTGAAAAGGGGCCACGCTCATCATAAGCCTCGAATGATGCCATAGCGCTGGTTTCGGTTTCCTGCTTGCAAATATCATCTTTTCAACATGCAGGATATAAACGCCCCAAATATATCGCATTTGCACCACCTGCTACCATCAGCTTCCTCCATCAGCCTGTCTCCCAGCCCCACAAATCCCGCCAAACGCCACGTTTAGTTTTGCAATTCTCGGAGCTACAGTCGTAATTCAGAGCATTAACCCAGTCGGCTTCGATTACGGGGATGCGTCTAAATCGTTAATCTATTTCACTGGAGTTCCCGACCGCAATGGGTCTTTTGTCAGTTGTCCACCGGCGTCTGTGGCCAGCGAACACTTTGTAATCGCCCAGACACTGGAGCTGAGTTGGTGTTCGCGGCGAGCAAGTTTCTTAGAGCTGCCTCGGTAATCCTGTCGGCGGTTGGTATTCGTATACAAATATCTTGGGTGTTGTGTTTGCTCGGTTATTTCGGCTGTGGAATGAGCGACATCAAGAGTTAATCAATATTCGTAGGGTTCGTACTTTTTTCTACCGCTGATTCGACAAGACCATAACTTTTTTTGATACTCCTTACAAAGTTGGTAGTAGGTGCATACCTATATTGTATTATTTTCTTTAATTTGAATTCTATATCAAAGATTGAATGTCATAAATTTTACTTACCTATATACCTTTTAATAAGTATTCCTACTAAATATTCATTGAGCGTATTGCGTCTGCATTGAGATTTAATTTTGAACAAAATCACCCTAAATATTTTTCTAATAAAAATCTACACCGAAACATTTTAAGCCAGACGATGAATTTCGACGCGTACATTTCATATTTAATAAACCGTCTAGCGTAAAAGGGGAATATAAAATTCGGGGCCATAAAAAAAATCTATAAAAGTCCAGTTATTTTGCCGCCAAAGTTCTGAAGTAATTTGGGGGTAACGCGATGCCCAGATAAGTGTGACCACCCCTATTGTTTTCTATTGGCACTTTCAATACATTATCGGTGGAATACGACCGTAAAACAAAAGAACAGTAAAAACAGTATCTAATGGAGTGAACAGCTAATCCTATTGGGGCTATTCCAGATATGGACGTGAGGAATAATGGATTGGATGATCTCAAAGATAACGGAGCTGCGAGACGGAAGGGCGTTGAAAATAAACTTGTACTGCAGCTACAGTTTCAAGTAATATTCTCGCGCCCTTGAAAAGTTGTACTGCTAGACTGTAATGTATTTAATCTATACATAGTATAAAACAAAGTCGGTTCCCACCGTCTGTCCCTATGTATCTAAGTACGCTTAGATCTTTTAAACTACGCAACGGATTGAAATTCGGTTTTCAACAATAGCTTGTAAGCAAGAAATAAAGGGAAGGTACAGGTAAAGTAGGTGTACGCGAACGAAGTCGCGCCGGGTCCACTAGTTTAATATAAACATGGAAAGCGGCAATTGTCGCCCATGATATTAACGATTCGTGCACTCAGTTTGCAAGTTACTAAAATGTAGAACCGCAGATTCGTTGTCACTATGGGGCTATGGTATACGTGAAATTACTGCGTTCCTGTCCTCGTCTGTCATGAGCATGAGCAGTGAGCGCACTGTGTTCAATATGGCTCTATGATTCGTTAATTTCGTTCATTTTGGCGTAAAAGTGCCGATCGCTACTCAAGTATTGATTTGACCTCATAGTAACGTTTCTGAATACGGGCGTATGTAACAGTTTATTGTACACATGAAAGTTAAAAAAAAAAAAAAATTATTGATAACACAACAGGCGCCTCTTATTTCTTACAAGAAATCTCTATAGATGCTTCAATCGCAATCGTAATTCGAAAAGCAATAGATATATGTTAGGTCGGAACACCTTTACCTTTAATCTTCGTTTGACACAAAGTCAGCACAATGCTCCCCAGTGTAAGCTCTTCATTACATATACATGAATAAGATAAGTTTCTTCTTACTTGAAACCAAAAGATACTCGTGCAAGGTAATATAAAAGCCGTCGATAAAACCAGCGCCTAACCGAGTTACAGTTACATTTGACGTCTAGCCATTGAAACTCGATTGGAGCTATCCAGGGACAAGAAAACTCTACTCGAGGAAACCTCATGCACCAACAGACTACTAGATTCTTTCTCGTAGGTATAAATAAAATTTTAAAGTAGCCAAAATCGTGTAGAATAAATCTCGGGAAAAGAGCCTTTATATCACGGTTACAAATATAATAGGGTATAAATATTCTACTTTACTACTTACTATTGGCCGTGTGGTGTCCGGCAGAGTAGAATAGCACCAACCCCTTACGCTCATGGGTGTCGTACAAGGCGAGCAATGTTTTCGAGGCAAAAGATCAAGAGTCTCCGTAGTCTGGAAAATGGGCAGCAGCATTTTCCATTATTATATTTAAACACTGCGATCTCCAACCCGCCTGCAAAGCGTGGAGATTATGGCAATAACCTTCCCTTTCGTGGGAGAGGCACTAAGTCCTGCAGTGGACTGTTACGAGCTGTGATGATGATGATGATGATTCTACTTACGTTTCGTTTCATATTTAAAATGCGCTAATCATCATTATCATCATCATATCCGCCGAAAGACGCCCACTGCTGGGCATAGGCCTTTCCCTGAGTTCTCCACAAAGGCCGGTCTTGTGCCTTCCGTATCCAGCTGGTATCTACGATCTTTACCGGGCCATCGGTCCACCTTCTGGGAGGCCTACCCACGCTGCGCTAATATTTCCCTACAATTCATTTGCGTACATTACGTTCAAAATTGGGTAATGATAAAGGCGCTTAAGGTCTACAAGTCTCATAATGTATAGTAGTCGTATAGTAGATATCTTATTAAAATATACCTAGAGCTAAAGATCTACGCAGCTCACATAAAACATTCCACTGGAGATGTGTGTTATAAAATAAACTATCTACCAAACTCCGTCGTGTGTTAGCAAACGCTAAATACTCATTCGCCCTGCACGGGTCGGGCGAGAGCGGAGAAATATCAAATGTTGGAAACTTTAGGTCGCCGGGAACAGTCCGCAAATTGCACGTAATTTGTGCGGATGCCTCGAGTAGAATCTACTAATTTGGAGACCGAACTTCCCTTTTTAAACGGAGCCGAGGCTGGAGTTCGACACGCGTTTGCCGGGAACGCGTTTAGTGTCAAAAAATCAAACATAATTATAATATTATCTTCTGTTTACACGGGAGTCAGATACTCCAAAAAAAAACGGTTATTCATTGCGCATATATATATTTATCATTTTATCCCGACGTGACGTTTATACCACTTCTCGTGGTCACGGGTAGAATAAAGTTTTTAAAAGTAACGAACAATAGATTAGACGCCAAAAGAATATAAAAAATAAATAAAGTATGATAAAATTATATATGAATGAGGTCGCATCGTAGAAATCTACAAAAATCTTACAACACATAGCGGAATTAGCCGATGCGTACAAATCTGCAATGATCTGACCGTTCAGTCAATGTCCACACTTCGAACAGGTAACACACATAATTCAGTACAAAATGACTAATTATGATACTGATTATATAATTTCTGTGATTGAGGAAGGTCCCGTCCTTTCGGACATGTCTCACTGGAAACTAAACTCATGGTCGTCGTCTTCTTGTCTGCGGTTAAGACAATATTTTTTGCGTTGCATCACCGCATCGTATTGCAATGCGACGCTGCAACGCAGTGTTATGGCCTCACCGTAAAGGAAATATTAGTAAAGGTTGACCAGCGACAGAGGTGACCTGCCAATGGTGGCGCTAGTTCTGCGTGTTATATAGCAACACTGGAAGTAGTATAATCTGTCATCAAATTCATATGACGCTATAAGTATGTCAGATGGACATTGATGTGATCGCACATTTTTACATATCGATATATTTTTATTGAATAAAACGTAGAGTAAATAATTAATATTACCATTACTGGCTAGTAGGTACTGGTACCGTGTCGCGTTATGTGTCATTCGATCTGAACTGACCCTTATTCAAAATGAAGAACAAAAAGGTATCAAAATGTTCTCCTTACCAGTCATTTCGGACACCACTTTACCAATATTATTGAATTGTTACCATTAAGGTAACGATTTAAGTCCCTCGGCCTTACGTCGTTCTAAATACGTATATATACACGATATAATTTTTCTTTCGCTGCTACGAATAAAATTAGGCATTTCGTTTTATTGAATTATAATGATATTTAATCATTATGGAGATAAATTGGAATTTGATTGACAGCAATCAACAGGAATGCATGAACGGGGTTCATTCCCGTTGTCCACAAAATATTATCCACCGACAACGACAACAACGGTAATTTTTGTATCGTTGTCCCCCAAATGCTAAAACTAATAATTTTTTTAGCAAAATTAAATGCCATTGTGCTATGCTGTATGAGTTTGAGTTACATTTACATTCTTTACGTAATTAAATTAAACAACAATCGAAATTTCGTTAATAATCGTTCTCTCTAATTTTAAGAGCACTTAAGTTTTCTTGATATAAATAATTATATTAAAACTAACTAAACATCGATATTATTGGTGATATAATAAAAAGACAAATTTTCTTTAAACATTTATTCATCATCGTCATAGCGCTTATCTCGGACTCTGCCAGGGTCCGCTTTTCTACACATGGTGACTGCTTACCATAAGGCGGGCCGTAAGCCTGTTTGCCACCTAAGTGGTATAAAAAAAATTCTCCACTTCCCTCAGCCTACGCCATCCACGCGTCGTAAGCCATTGGCTTTCGCATCCGACTCAACGATGGCAATCCATGGGTTCTTGAGCCGCCCACGGGGTCTCTTTCCTGATACCGGCAGGTTCAGGCACCTTTTCCCCACGTATCTCTGGGGTTTACGCAACCGCAATTATTTAGCTATAAGATGCTATAACATTTGTTAGTGTAAGTCTTGTTGGTTGTCTTAAATAAATAAATAAATACCAACGCAGGCGAGCCCCCTCGTACTCCCGAGAGTACTTGTCGAAATTGTGTAGGTACATCGGTGCTATAGACTTTGGGGTACCATCGGGCATATGACATTCGACATGAAGCAGTAAACCCTTTCTTTTTTTGTTATCGATAAAAATATTAAAATTACATTGAATCGATCGATATCGATACTTTTTTTACTCTTTGAATCCCTATAAATTTATTTTGACGCTTTCGTAGTGACATTGTCACAATATTATTCCTTCCGTTTCCTGTTTAGACCGACTAGTTTTAGAAGGTATACAATGACGAAGACGGTGGTAAAGGCCATTTAATAATGGCGATGTACATTTCCTTTTTTTACCCAAGTCCCTGATCGTCAATACCTACGAAACTATGCTTCATTCATCCTTTATTTTAACCGCTTTTGTATGGAAGTCGACTCACCTTAAGGGGCCGTTACGGACATCATGTCGTTTCTGTCAAAAACTTTACTAATCTTGGACAGCATTCGGGTAAAATCGTTGTCAATTATTGAAAATACGAACGTAAAGTTAAAGGATTTATCAATGATTTAGGATTAAGTAATCATTAATTCTCAATTATTGGATGGTTGTTCTTAAATATATAATAAAGTATAAAACAAAGTCGCTTTCTGCCGTCTATCGCTATGTATCTTATGTCCGCTTAGATCTTTTAAAGTACGCCACGGATTTTAATATGTTCTTCAACGATAGATAAGAGTGATTCGGAAAGTTTATAAGCAAGAAAAAGGATAGGTAGGGGTAAAGTAGATGTACGTGAATGAAGTCGCGCCGTGACTACTACGAGTAGCAAAATCATATAAACATTATCAGTTATACAACATTTTGTTTCGCGGGATCATTCGATGGGAACATTTTATATTTCGTTGTTATTTTTTTTTTGACATTTGTAATTATATAACACGTAACATGACATTCGCTTTGGACCTTTGGGCCAGGGCTTTGGTCCGTGGGTGTTATTAGATGATCGCCCTAAAAGAAAAATAATGATAAAGCTAGACACACAAACAACACAACCACACCGCACGCTTCAAATGAACATGTATTTTAAATGTGAACTCAATTCGAATTCATGAAATTTCACGGAGACACGTCTCTAGTGCTAATGGCCTCTTGGAATTCATCTCAATAAACTTACTCTCAAAACAAGCCATTTCAGTACGACAATTACTTTAGATGGATATATTTTAAGTACCAAACTTGAGAAAGGGTCTCTCAGCGAATTCACTGTCAACTACTTGCCTGGTAATGTGGTTTCTTATGGGCTATTAGTTTTTTCTTACTGTACTTGATGGGAGAGGATCGGGCAGTGAAGAAAGCAAAGGTTCTTGGGACGGCCCAGTGGTCGGTGACCGGTCGGCGTACCAGGTATCGCTGGAGTGACAAATAATAAGACCTGCGGAACTCCGGGCTGATTGTTGGGAGGATGTGGCACAGGACAGAGTGGAATGGAACATCTTAAGGCCTTGCCACACACAAAGCTCGGCGCGAGCGCCATAGCAACTATCGCGCCGCGCTTTAGTTGCCTAGCAACTATCGCGCCGCGCGATGGTTGCCTAGCAACTATCGCACCGCGCTCGCGCCGAGCTTTGTGTGTGGCAAGGCCTTTAGTATCAGAGAAGACTCATTTTGGGTCGTTGCGTCAAAATAGTAAGTAAGCATGTATAGGTACTTGTTATCTACTTTTTTGTTGAATCAAACTACACAATCTTCTTTTATTACGCTTCAGTTTTGTTGACTAATTATTTAGTGCTGTTGACTGACAAACAATTGAAATTACGTGATTATATGGTTTATGTTCTGTATCACCTATGACAATGTAGAAATTAGGGTTGCAAAAAATATTTTCTATTTGTCATCATCATCATCACAGCCCGTTACAGTCCACTGCAAGACTTAGGGCCTCTCCCACGAAAGAGGAGGTTATTGCCATAATCTCCACGCTTGGCAGGCGGGTTGGAGATCGCAGTGTTTAAATGTAACAATGGAAAATGCTGCTGCCCATTTTCCAGACTACGGAGACTCTTGATCTTTTGCCTCGAAAACATTGGTCGCCTTGTACGACACCCACGAGTGTAAGGGGTTGGTGCTATTCCACTCTGCCGGACACCACACGGCCATGATTTGTCATCAGATTTCATAATATTTTATTTCACTATAAAACAGAGTACAGGAGAACACGTTACTGGAAAAGGCGTGTCAACAAACTGTCGATGATACATGAAACCCGCCCAAATCAATACGATCAAGCGGGCTCAGTGGATACGGCTACAAACAGAGTTAGCTTATTCAACAAGCAAAAGCCTGTACGGCAAACATTCGCTTTGATGATGTAAGTATCAGGATAGCCGACGTGTCGGTCGAATTCCCGGGTGCAGTAAACACTGCCAATGTACACAGAAAACAGAAACCGTTTGATTTTGTAAATAAATATTACACTAGTCGACGGTAAATAATTTACATGTTTTCGGCTTCGTATTTGATCACACGCGTGTGATGGAGACGACGCTCTACCTACGAATTTTAACGATACTCGGAGATGAAATTTCAAAAGATCAAAAGTGAACTATAAAAAATAAACCCAAGGGGTGGAATATTTAAAATCAATGAGATATTGATAAAAATTATCACATTCAAAATGAAATAAATTTGTATGAATAATAAAAGAAAACACTATTTTAAATAATCTACTCTCTGGGATTATTTTTTATTTTTGATCTTGAATTTTATCTCCGATTTTAGATTTGCATAACTTACTGCCGACATCTTGTATTTTATCAGGTCGTCGGATTCTGTCAAGCCTGAGGAGTCCGCCTGGGTACCACAGCCTTATCTATATCTGCCGCCAAGCAACAATGCTAGCGTTGTTGTGTTCCAGTTTGAAGGATAAGGTAGCCAATGTATTTACTGTCATGTGGCATTTCATCTTTGTCAACCTTAATGTGTCAACCCATCTGCGCTGCTACATTTTTGTTGCCTGCAACCTAAATGCATTAGTTGTAAATTTTATGGAAAACAGTTACCGTTTACCATAAGGTGGGCATGTCGGCTCGTTTGTCACTATATAGCATAAAAAATCTACACTTGGCAGCCACATGGAGATGGAAGTGTTGACTTGACAGTACTCAATAGAAAAAACTGCACATTGTCTGGTCTACGGAGTATAAACAAACAAATATTAACAAAACGAATCACTAGATGTAAAGTTCATGGTGCCGAAGTGAATGCAGCAGGTTTGAGAACGTGAACTCACTCTACTTCAAACCGTGATACCTTGTTTTATTGAAGTTGGCTTATAGCGACGACATAGCCCGGTTTGCACCAAATTCTTAAACAGTAAACGTATTTTTACATGAAGTTTTTTGTTTAACTTAAGTACGTTTAAGAATTTGGTGCAAGCTGTTCTTAATCATCGGCTTAATCATCTGTCTTTTCTCAGTCTCTATAAGCTATGTCAACACTGAGTACCTATTTAGTTTTAGTTAAGCTTTTCCCGATAATTTCCAAAAATTCAAATTTTTGTATAGTTTCAAATTACCTACTACAAAAACTCGCGAACACTTATTCGTACTTATATATTTTAGCACGAAATATTGCTTATATTATTAACAATTTCAACATTACTGACCCCAAATTGGTACGGAGAACATAAATAAATTTTAACCATTTTATTTTCCCATAATTCTTAATATTCCAGGAGTGGTGCCTTAATTTCCAGCGCGCGGTGGAAAGTGCGGAGGTGTCGGGGGCGGACTTTCGCAATCACGCTCGGTTCCATATCATTGGCGAGACATCGTGACGAAAATTCAAAGAGCTCATTAGTCCTAAAACAACAGTAAGTTGTGACTTGTTTAAACAAGGGGCACGGGGCACTGGAATCAACGGTCTCAGTCTCATATTAAGTATTCGGAAAGTTGAACAACTCGGGACCGTCGCGTTTTGATACTGGCCCGGTGAAAAGGGGCGACACTTTGCACTTTGTTCTCGATGCAAATTCGCTGTCTATCTGCTTCAGGAATACTTTCGGTTCGAAGTGCCAATTGTCACGGAAAAGTTATTTAGGAAATGAACTATCGATATAGATTAGAATATCATAATCATAATTTTAAGAGAGGTAGGGCATAGCGGGGTATTCCGTTCGAATAGGAGCCGCCCGACTGGGGAAGTACCTCCACCTTACAGAACACCGCAGCTAAACAATACTCTTTTAAATAGTATTGTGTTTCTGCCGGTGAATAAGGTCTCCAGTGCTCCATGGGGTAGGGATTTGGGGAACCGTGGCTTTGGCAGTGGAGGGGCATTTGCCTTTTTGCTGCCAGAGCAACGTGTTATAGAGGTGGGCAACGCATTGGCGATACTCTTGGTGTTGCTAATGTCTATAGGCAGTGGTGACCACTTTCAATCAGGTGGCCCGCTTGCCTGTTTGCCTACCGTAAAACATAAAAAAAAAAAAAAAAAAAAAAAAGGATGTATGTCAGATTGAATGGGTGTTATTGATATTGATGACCCTTTTACGCAAAAACTGCAATACGGATTTTGATGAAATTTTATAGTGCAGGGTAATATATACAGGAATAAATAAATAAATAAAAACAAACACTAATTTTATATTTAATTTAATATAAAAGTAATATTAATCAGATTATAATAAAGCCTATATCAGCCTCTTTCAATTATTCTGTTGTTTCTCGTTGACTGTGAGGCCTTCATGACGGTTACTGTAATAAATATCAAAATCAGAAATAAAAAAGAAATAATAATTTTGGTGTTAATGTGGCGGTTATGCTCTACGCTCTACGCGCACGAGGACCCGAGGTCTGCGTTGACCATAATACGGGATTTGGCAGATCAGATAATTACATCACAGCGACTGCCATCTGACCTCCGCGACCCTGCTACCAGGGGAACCTGACCAGATTGGATAATGGTTACATATTAAGTCGCCTGAATATGCAGGTTTTAGCCCGATGTTTTCTACCACCGTAAGGGCATCGGTTCCCAAACTAATCTACACAACTCAGAAAGGAGACATTGGTACATGGCCGCAGTGGGATAAGCGCAAGGTACCGACCTTGCGCTTACGACTTGGTTGCCTTATCCAATCGGCAACCAATGCTCTAATTGTGTATAGAATGCCATTAAAATAAAGTTAATAATATAGGCAGGTAATTATGTAGTGGTAAAACTGAAAGATCCCGGGCAACCTATCCTGAATTATCTAGTTACCTATATTCAGGCATTGTTTGGAAGGATAATGCCCATTTGTCTATTGTTCAAGCTATTATTTTAATGATTACGTGGTAATCCGTCTAGCATACAGGGTGTTTGTATTGTTAAGTTTAGAGTATTTATATATGGTTATAAAATTGACTTTATAACTACCTTAATTTTGTTTACTGATAACTGTAAGTACAAAGCAATAATTCTATAAGCGTTTATCAATGTTTATATAAGCGAGTGTTGAAAAAAGATGATTTGATTGTACAAGCTTATTAATTATTCGCTATTTAACAACAGTTGTTAAAAAATTTTGATTGTGAACATTATTCTTTTTACCCCAGACACACATTTGGCTCCGGAGGTGTGAGGATGAACTCCCGCCGGTAGCGAGCTTGGCGATGATAGAATGTAGCTGTAGGCATCGTGTCAAATAGTTTTGGAGAACAAACACCAAGAGTTATTTCTGATACATGTCGTTACATGTTTTTTAATACTTACGCATGTTTCTGTTCATATTTGCTCTGGATACGGTGGCAGTTTGATTCCTTGTACTGAGGCGCCGCTTTCGTGGGACACGGCCAAGCGAGGCTGAATGCATCGTTCTGTTAACAAACCGTTATTGAACCCGTTAATAAGGAAAAAATGTAAAGACATAATTATTTGATCATAGTTACGTTCCAGAATCGTATCCTACATTTTTTTTAAATTTCCTCAATATAGGTACAGTCACGTCTTTTTTACAGTTTTATAATAACTAGTATAAGTAGATACATAAGCAATATAGGTACATCTACAAACCGCCTACGCGCAACGCCCGGTTTCTTAATACGTACGCGCAATCACAGTACGACCAAATAGTAGGAAATGCGCAACCACTGAACAGCTTTCCAATGAAATGAGAAGACACCCTAATGGCGCGGACGCTATGTGATCTAAACGGATGCAGCGTGTTCGCTAATCAAACGCCACGCGGTTACTAGACGGACACTGCACATTTTACCTGTCCAAGCGCTGCTCACCTTCCGTGATTCGCTCAGTATACCGAGAGGTGGGCAGGAGCATGGGTTGTTGGTGGGTTTGTCCGAGCTTGTGCTGGGTTAGAGCGGGAGGAAGCGGGCCCGGTCTACTTCACAGACATTGTGTCCTCGGAGGAGAACTTCGAGGACACAATGGAGAAGAGGAGAACGGAGGAAGAGGAATAGAAGGAGCAGGAGAGGAGTAAGATGGAGAGAACATATATGGGAGCTTTACGACGGGACAGAAGAGTGTGTTTGTGGTGCCAGCCCGCTAAGGGAGAGACCTAGGGACAATCAAGAATTTGTGGGTGCCAAGAAATGCGCCCGCCGAAAGAGCCACCGACTAGTAAGTGCGCACATCACCTCGATTATTAGATCAGACGCGGTCCGTATGATCGAGAAGTCGATAGGACCCTGGGTGGAGGTGAGTTGTTGTCCGAACGCGCCTAGTCTAGTCAGTTCAGATACTAAGAAGTGACAAACGGACGCTGCGAGTACTATGTTCGGACGCTGCACGTAACGCGGTGTTTGTGTTCGACTTTAAGTGTGGTACAAGTTGACTACAAAAAATAAAAAAGTTGTCAAAATATTCCCGCGGGCCGAAATTCTAGCGTGACGTGTAGACATTAACTTACAACTTTGGCACCAGCAAAAACTTTCTTTGGCTTCTGTTCTTCAAGTTCTCTCAGACGCCTTGTTTCACGCATTTCTTCCTCCTAAAATTATTATGGAAATTAGTTTCTAAAAGTTATAAAATTAATCGACTGTTCGAACCAATGTAACAGAGAAGCTACCTACAGTGGTGAGGGCAGTGATAGAGAACTTTTTCAATATAAAAGTTTCAACTTATCTATAAATGTTTGATTAAAGATATTGAATACGTTCTTTGGAAATGTAGGCAAACTGTTATGACTAAACTTACCCACTTGTCCTGGTAAACGAAACGAGTAGTCTCTTCCACGTCAGGTCTGCAATTTCAATATTTAGTATTTAAATATAGAGTAGATACATAAGAGGCGAACACAATAATGTTGAATTATTATGACATTCCCATTCCCCTGAATAAATCTAATGGTAATAATGATGTATGCTTGAAAGCATAACAATTTGACCGTAGTTATTTAGCTCAATTCAGTATCTAATTCAAAATATTGGATTAACCATAAACCATAAAAATGTGACTACAACTCGCTTACGAAGGAAACTATAACCAAAACTGGATAAAATGCATTTACTGTAGACCTACGTTTAAGATCGTTATTCTAGACTCTTATCATTTACAATGATTGTGGCCATATTAGAACGAAGATCTTTATCACCTACTGTTTTAAAAAAAGGTTATACATTAGCAAAAGGTAAAACTGTTCCCTACTGGAGAAATGGCGCAGTGTTAAGCATCTGCTCCTATCCTTTGCCTTTATTTCCGAGGAACGCTTTAAAAATATGATAAACTAACCCATACAACATCCTTCCGAGACTAGTAAAACCGGAAATTAGCCAGATAAAAACACAGCCAAGCTATGTGAATAAATAACGGTGCCCTTCAAACTTTAAATTAGTTTCAGCGCACAACTTTCAGTGGGCATGTACGAGTATCATTCTGGGTGGTTCTAGAAAATGCGGGTTCTTTTATTTCAACTTACGCTGAGAGGGACAACTTTATCTCTAAGCCTGACTCCAGAATCATGTCGTGGGCTTCTTGCACAGTCAGTGTGGCGGTGTCAACCTCGTTAATGGATTTCAAGACGTCGCCAACCCTGATGCCTGCGTGTGCCGCTCTGCTGTTATCTTTCACCTGCAATGAATGCAATGTTACGAAATCGTGATTGTCTTTGTACTGGTAAAATCTACGGTCCTGGGGCTACGATGATCACTGATCATGACCATCATCATATCAGTCTACGGGCGCCCACTGCTATAGGATCAGTTATTTTTCTCTATTAATCAAGCGTTATTTTTATGTAAAACAAAGCACGCCATACATGTGATCACCCTGATAAGTGACAATACTGTAAATCAGCCATCTTTCTCTTAGAACTTATCTATCAGAGACAGTGAGCGATCAATGTAGCTCCAGCATCTCAAAGTCATCCCATTTTACGGTACCTATCATTATCATCATTTCATCATCATCAACGCGAAACAGTCTAGTATACAGAGACTTTCTTCCATATTAACAAAACATTTGTGTAAAGCTTTGCCTAGCGCCTCATGCTCGGCACCTACGATATCATATTATGTATTTTCAACATAGCGATCTTCACCCACCTAGATTGAAGATCGCGGCGTTAAAAATACATTGCAGAAAACGGTTCTGGTCTACGAAAGTCGTAGCTTCTAGTCGTCTGAAAAGGGTTGTTTGTGTTATTTTAAACTGCCGAACATTATAAAGTTAAGAATTACTTTACAATAAACAAATTGACACCCGTATTCACAAAGGTAAAGTAGCTTTACTATGCGTTCTCACAGTGCTTGAGTGACGACCTGAGTGGTTCAATGGTCAACATGCCGGGTCTGCCACGCAAGAGGTCCCGGGTTCGATTCCCGGCCGGGCAGAAATTGAAATGATGAATTTTAATTTCTGTCACGGGTCTGGGTGTTCTATGTATAAAAGTATGTATTTAAAAGTATTTAAGTAGTATATCAGTTATTTAGCACCCATAGTACAAACTTTGCTTAGTTTGGGGCTAGATGGCGCTGTGTGAAATTGTCCACGATATTTAATTTAATATTTGTTAGTACCTATGTATTTACTACTAGTGGAAGACCTACCCTTTTTTCTTGCAATAAACTTTCGTCATGAATCACTCAGTCTATTCTTGAAAACCGCATCAAAATCTGTTGCGTAGTTTGAAAGATCTAAGCGTACATAGATACATATATAGCGACAGACGGCGGGAAGCGACTTTGTTTTATACTATGTACCTATAGAAGTGAAGGCACTGGCACTACGTTCAATATGGCTCTATGATTTTTCCATTTAGTTTGTTTTTTCTTTTTTTTATGTCATACAGTAGGCAAACAGGCAAGCGGGTCACCTGCTGGAAAGTGGTCACCACTACCTATCTACCTATCACAACCTACCTGCAACACCAAGAGTATCGCCAATGCATTGCCCACCTCTATAACACGTTGCTCTGGTAGCAATAAGCCAAATGCCCCTCCACTGCCAAAGCCACGGTTCCCCAAATGGAGATGGAGCGCTGGAAACCTACTCACCGGCAGAAACACAACACTATTTAAAAGAGTGTTGTTTAGCTGCGGTATTCTGTAAGGTGGAGGTACTTCCCCAGTCGGGCGGCTCCAATTCGAACGGGAAACCCCGCTATGCCCTACCTCTCTTAATCTTCGTTTTGACGCATAGTACCATAGTACCGCGATGGCCACTCAAGTATTGTCTTTTGGAACCCTGTGCGTTCGCGAGCACTATGAGATAGTTACATCAAGACTGTTGAGTTCGTTACGCATCCGATGCTTCGAGAAAACCATCTTTGGATATCGACGACTCTTGTGATCTATCTCACCAACAAAGCTCCACTATATTCACGAATAGGTACGAGTGTAAATTATACTCATATTTCTTACTTAAAATCATAAACTTTGCAAGTTACGTTTATTAAAATATAAGTAGGTATGGAGATTAAGTCCATTCCATACGGGTGGCATAGAGAAAATGCATTTCAATATCTACGAATGGCAATAACACCCAGCTTATTAAATATCGATCGAAACAGACTCAGGCGAAACAATAGCGTCCCTCGAGTACTAACACATGGATGGAGTTGAAAACAGATAGGCTGGAAACTGGAATGAATACTATTTTGTATTCACATCCGATCCCAATTCGAATGCTTGAATTGTATGTACGAGTATGTTATTGAGATTGTTCAGATTATGTAAATCGTCAGTTTATAATTTATCTAGCGAGATTAATTAATTAATTGCAACAAAACTCACCAAACCATTTGTAATTATTTTTCGAAGAAACACGTAAATATCATATTAAAACTAGTTTAGGTTAGGTTTCTACTGTTTCAAAGAGTCGAGGACGTTAATTAGTATACTATATAACCTACTATATTCATACGTATAGTCACAAATCTTTGATTATTTCATTTTTATTAATCTATCTATATAATCTATATAATCATTTAAAGCAGTTTATTTATATACAATCGACGCATATTATTACACAATCACTTTTTCAATCTTACGGTATTGCTCCTTTCGTTAAACATTTACATCGATACAATTTCGAAATAATTCGAATTTCATATCTGTTAACGAGTTGCCTTACCTATTATACTAGCTTTGCTCGTTTGCTGTCATGACAGGAAAGGGGAATGGTAAGAAGTACATCGATAAATGCAACTTTCTTTCACAATTTTAGATTTAGATTAGTCGCAAACACATAATAAACGAATACTGTTTACTCATATTTATATTGATTATACTGTTATCCCACCTAAAATAAAAATAAATACGGATAAGGTTGGTCTAAAGACGGTAACTTGACTTGTTGCCTTCTGTACCTAGCTCAGTTATTCTCATAAGCGTCTCCGTAACCAAATTAAACGACTAGTTGTTTCCGACTTTCGGCGAAAAAAATTTGAATTGCAAATTCGCTCCAGAGACTTTAGCATGTTATTCCTTTGTTTTATGGATCATTGGGAATTCCGGATGACAATAAAAGCGAGGGGCGTCATTTTATTTTAATTTCCTTCCCTGGCCCTTTGGGGCCGGCGGCGACTGCGGCTTTGCTGAGTCCGTTTTAATTGCCAGCAACAGACGGACGGTCATCATCAGTGGGCTCTGTTTAGTCAGCTTACATGTACATTGTACAGCCCGTATTGAATTTGAGTTGCGCACAGAACGTAAACTTGCTGTAACTACGCATTGAGTAAACTTGCTATCGTGTGGGCATTATTTTATATCTACGCTATTATTTATACGCCAGTATGTAGAAGTCTTTGTCAGTATGTGTAAGCTTATCTAGTAACCAGTTTTCATCCGGCAGGCAGTTCGGATCTCTGTAAACATTCACCTATCCCGCGGGATCCTAATATTTTTACGAGTTCCAAAGTACCCTATGGCAACCGGGAATAATGTAGCTGCCTATTAGTTAAAGAATTTTCGGAATCAGCTCAGAAGTTTCGGAGATTACCCCCAACTTTACCTCCTTACTTACCTCCTCCTTATAATATTAGTAAAGATATGTATAGACGTACTGACAGACCTGTACATTGATATAGACAACTAGACTCTAGATTTTACATTTGGCGGCTTGTTTGGCGACCGGTAGATTAGGATATTGCACCAACCCAAAGAAATTGGACCAAGAGGCATAGAAGGAGTCTACTCAGAGCTGAAGTCACAATCTGTGTTTTGTTTCCTTTTTTAATGGTGCATATAACGTGACCAAAAGTGATGAATATAAGTTGTCAAATGCCCCTCTATAACCACTTACTTACTGCGCTGGCTCAGCTACCCAAAGTGGATCTTGGCCTCCGACACCAGCGATCTTCACCTCCTCCTATCCTGCGCCATCTCCTGCCAATCGAGGTTTCCCAGTGCGTGCAGGTCTTTCAGAACTTTACCCATCCAGCGATATCTGGGTCGCCCGACCGGTCGACGTCCGCTCGGCCGACCCACATATGCTCTCCCCCATCCTCTCTACGTGGCCAAGCCAAAGCAGCCTTGCGGCTTTGATCTCTCCTAGAATATTGGGTTCGGAAATAAGCTGTTCCACCTCGTTCTTCTACCTCTTCCACATGCCGTCCTCTCCCTTTGTTGGCCCCAGAATATTCCGGAAGATCTTACGTTCAGCTACCAATAACTTGCTCCAACGGCCAAAATAGGTCAACGCTAGGATATCCGTAAACCGACTGCCAAGTGACAAGATTATGGCAACAACCGCTAATATATAATGTGGAGGATACTAAGTCCTGCAGTGGGCTGTCGTGTACTCGTGTATAGTGATCATAGCGTTTTGTGGACTATTTTATATGCTACTGACAAGACCTGCACATTTACATATAGCAGTGTTCTAGTATAAATAAAAAATAAATATAAGTTCCTAAAATATGACTCATTTTAACTTTTTTCAGGGAATATTAATAAATAGCACTATTGGTAAGAACGTAGGTACGGCAGTATACCACCAGATCTCACTTTACGAAATGAAGCTGGGTATAGGATGGCGAAGTAATTTAAACCTACCTATAATAACTTAAGATGGTGAGATTTATCGATATAGGTAACTGAATTATTAATAGAGCTTCGGCTAGTAAATATACGTTAAAAGCCGACCCCATCCATCCTGTGAAACGATCACCGATCAATTGGCAGGCCATTTAGAAGTTTAGCGCTAGGATATTAAAAAGTAAAAAGAAATTACAAAAATAACTACATTCATGCCAATGTGGGTACGACGATGGCGACACAGTGACAAGGACCCGGATATATCCTATGTCAAAGGAGATAAACAAATGAATATTTTATCCCAAATAAACAGAGTTTTCAACAGTTGGCCAAATGAAGGCCTTCTGAAAAACTACGGTATTTCCATAGGAAAATTTTCTTTGTTATCTACCTGCCTACCTCTAATTTAAATTATACTCTATCTTTGTACATAAATATAGCTTTATTAACCAATCAACCAGACCTCGTTTTATTAAAGCCGTAGTAATTAAGAAAATAATTAATTGAAGAAATTCTTACCTGCGTCACCCTCAAGGGTGTATTGTAGAAGGAACCGCCTGCCAAGTTGAAACCCCATAATGTATCGTCGAAGTTAACCCTCTCATGGACACCCTCGTTGGATGACTCCCACGAAGGTCTGGCCTGCGCCTGCGCCAGCTCTCGTTCCAGCGCCGCGGTCAATTTCTGATAATAAGTTAGGGTGGCAATGTCATTAAGTTTTGAATTGTTGTTATTTAGTGTTAAAGAAAAAAGATGACATTAAATTTATTAATATAACGTTTGGAAGTAATATTTTGCATTAGAACAAAGACAAGGTTTGCGTCTCCTACTTCAAAATTATAATATTTATAATAGATGACCGATAGGGCAGTAAAGTTCTCGAATAGTGACCACGTACCGGAAGACACAGCGTGGGTAGGCCTCCCACAAGTTGGGCAAGACGACCTGGAAGAGATCGCAGGTACCAGCGGAAAGCCCAAGACCGAGCTTTATGGAGATCTCAGGGGGAGGCCTATGATAACACCCAGCAGTGGGCGTCTTCCGGATGATATAATGATGATGATATAGATAGAAAAGATATAAGTAGTAATTTATAAGGAAGGTTCAGATACATTTTTTGTTTGTACGAAACTAGATAGGGAAGGTCGAACAGCAATACACAAAATTTTAAAGTTTTTATAGCCCAATTGCAGATATTTTTTTCTATTAATCCATTAATTAACTGCTTTAGTATCATTTTATAGACTTTCATCAACTGTGATGTAGGTACAATAACACGGTTTCAAAAACGACTGTTGGAGAATATTTATTACCTACATTTGTTTATACAAAAATAATAATGGTTTGTTTTTGTATACTAATTAATAGAGGGAGGTAAAATACATTCACATTTAAAAGGCAAAATATTTGGTATAGTAACCTCTACATAATTATACTCTATTTTGTATGAGATTATAAACACAAAAGGTACGATAACATTATTTTCGCAACGCAAATTTTAGTTCGCGTTCACCGTTGAATACTTAACGTTAAGAACCATTTCATAGCTCGTTACGACAATTATTTCCAACTTCCGCCCTTCTAAGCAAAAACGATTGGCCATTTGTGGAATTTTAAATTTGAAACAATAATGATAACACAAAACAGGACTTACATTTTTAATACGTTCATTCATTTTATACGGGCCGAGTGCGAAAGTTGGCGGGGAATAAACTTAGTTGGCGTGTTAAAATTGCTGCAAAAACACTTTTTGCTCCCAGGAGGAGGCTGAATAATGAATTTGTACTGGCGCTTGTTCATTCATTATCTTAATCAGTGATGCATAGGCTGTGGGCCCCTGCTAATTGGACGATATTAATAAATTGACTGACAGCCGCCAGAACAAAACGCATACAGAATTAAAAATTCAGTGTGATTTGATAATTACGGCTTTTCGCGTTATGTACCAAACTACTTTGTGCATACGGTACTACGTTTTAAATCATAGATTATTTAGGATAGAGTAAGTAGTAGAAGAAGGTAAACAATGTCTTACCTTAGTCGATTCATAATTAAATCCAGATTTGAAAGCAGTAATTTGCCCGCCTACGGTCTCGGCAAATCCCTTAAAGATTTTAATTCGATTTATCTGTAAGAGCGAATCTCTTTGAAACGTCGAATCTGCGCGGAAACGCCGGCTCCCGGCAGTAAGAACACCATTAGTTAATACACTTCAGAAAATTCGTATAGCGGTTTTGGCCCCTGCATTTTGTTTGCTTTGTCTGCCGAGTGAAGTTTTGATTTACTGCTGTAAGAACAATGGATAGAGTCATGTTCTAGAGTAGTGGGGAGGAGCATTATCCCCTTTTAGGGTCACATAATTCATAATGCAAAGGCGGTTGCGAAAGGAACTCCGCTAAATATTCAGGCGTTGAAGATTCGGGGCTGTGTTTAGGGCTCGAAATGAATAAATTAGAAATGGACTTCTATTGATTATCTAGATTGACTAAATGGTGTAGGCAAAACATCGTGCTGTAACGGTGAGGGAAAACATCATGATGAAACCTGCACATTCAGGCGACTTAATATCTAACCATGATCCAATTTGGTCAGGTTCCCCTGGTAGGACTGCCCTCGTGCCCGAAAGCACAACCGGGACATTATCGCCATGCGATTAGAGAGGGTAGGTATCTACTTTTTCTATCAAATACAAATTTACCAGATTTGCCTTTCTAGTGTTAAGTGATTAAGTTGTTTCCGGAAGCTACAGGCTCTGTCTTATGTATTTCGTATATACTTTAGATAGAAATCCTTTTTGGAAGAGTGAATGGGGCTGTTCGCCGTCTCAGGAGGGTCAGGCCAACTTAAACGCTCTAACTAGAGTAGGTAACGTGAATTTACCCCGCTTTAGGGAATAGCACTACCCTTTTCCTGACTTATAAGAAAATGGGGTGAAACGAAAAGTACTTCGAGTTTTCACTCGACCCGAGGCTAATAAATTAGGACATAAATTAGATTATCGACAAGTTAGTATCTGTTAATACTGAGTGCTTGACGGAGAGGAGTTATAAAGTCGAATGGTAAGTTCTGTCGTATGGCGAGGTCACTGTTTTACATGTAATTTCAATAAATAAAGAAGTCGATATGCTTGGACAATTCACACAGAGTTACATTATAGGTGCCCGAACACTGATAGACTACATTAATATTTTTAAATACGTATTAATTAATATTAATACTTATTATACATACAACACCTAGACCCGTAACAGAACATACAATATCATTAATTCAATTTCTGCCCGGCGGGCAATCAAACCCGGGGAGTTTTGTGTGGCAGACCGGCTAATGTTAACCAACTGAACCACTCAGGCCCTCAAACTAGTCAAAATCAGGGCATCATACTCATTTTCGGTTATCATCGTTAGTATAGATATTCTGTTCTATCATCAAAAACCCATGAGAGTTCATTTTTAAACAAAACATGAAACGTTTCCGCATCAGGCTGATTTCATACCTAATTATTCCCCACTTACACTCCTCTATTCACTAAAACAAATGAACTAAACAAACAAATAAAAAAAAGTAAACGGCCAGTAATTTACCAGCCAGTTCTCCGACAGCCGCATTTTATTTAGCCGCTGCGCCACAGAGGTATTCGTCGATTGGCATGGCATGATGGCACCCGCTCTTTGGGCGTGGATGGCACGCCGGCTGGCATCCGCGCGCGGTGCCAATCGGCCCCGGCCGCCCCCGACCGTTAAGCGCTCACCGCCTGTCAGCGCTTCCTTGTCAATCTGATGCTGATGGCCGTTCCATAAATTTTTATTCGATGCGTGATACGGCCCGAAATAGAGATTAGCGAGCGTGCGAGACTGCGTCGGTGATTTTGTTCTGCTGACGGTTGCGGGTTCGGTTGAACTACAGTTTTTGGTCAGACAGTACGACGTTGGAGTAAAACGAGTTTTCTGTACAAGGGTACAAATAAATAATTTAATGATATTGTATTATAGAGCAATATTGTATAGGTACATACCAGCCATCACGCTTTTACTAAAGCAATATTGTTGTCACAAATTGTACAAAACAAAAACATGGTACTTACACAACAGCGATGTTTTTTATCTTAAGAACTTTGATGGTGATTTTGATGCATCGTTCCACAGAAACGTTGCCTATGAAAACATGGCGGATTTTATTCAACATTTGACTAACCAGGTATTAAACAGCCATCTCACCTGGTGGTAAGTGATAAAGCGGCCGAAGATGGAGCATGCCTGTCTAGGAACAGCATATTTACTCTAGCCTTGAAGACGTCCAGATTATAATGATCAGGGATCACCCCGCATTAAACGCGTTCCATTCCTTAGCCGTACGCATTATGAAGGTGTAACCAAAGCAGCTCGTGCGGATAGCTGGAAGCTCCTCTTTATAAGGATGAAGCGTTCGTCCGGACCGCGTCTCCCGATGGCTGAAAGGGGCCTGCGGTATTAGGTGTGCAACTGCTTCGCATACTCTCTGAGTGGTCTCTCGAGTTGTCTCAAAAAGCGCAGCATCATATTGTGTTTTTAGTTTAATCTGTTTCAACATTTCGAACCTATGAAGCGTGGCGCTGTTGTCTCTAGCCTAGCTATAGGTATACCTAGCTAATGCAAATGCTTGTAGTTTCGCTGATAACCACGGGACTTAATTATTTAACGCAACATAAATATTTCAGTAACATCGTTCAGTGCTCTATATGGCCCTTATTTGACGGCACCGATATTCTTGGAAATACTGCATTTATAGTGATAATAATATTAGTCTGTTTTAGGGCGGGCGACTTGAACCAAATTCTTGAACGCATTTAAGTTAATACTTAAACAAAATAATTTCATACAAAAAACGTTAAACGCGTTTAAGAATTTGGTGCAAGCCAGGCTTAACGACGTAAACTATAACGTGTCGGATTGACGCCTTCAAAATATCTGGATCGAAATCGATAGAGATTGCTGAGAATAGAGAAAAACGGCATAACTGAAGGTGGCTTAAGAAGGTAGCTGACGATGGAGGCAAGTGGTTGGTTTTTCGGAGTACGTTTTTTTGCAACAAATTATCTACTTCGATTTTGGTTAAAAATAAATAGTTGAAAGATGTTTTATAAGTCTGTAATAATAAAGACAGCGAAAAACCCAAAAAATCTCGCGATGTACAAGTTACTTCCATAGAAGGGGTGACCCTGAAACCTTCTTTAAACTCATAAGGACACAAATACTATTAAAGTCTTTAGAGCAAATATTGCACAACTATCAATTTCGGTTATCTCATATTGCCGCGGTAACCAATTACTTACTGAATTTCGGGATAAATAATAGCTTAATCTCGAATACATATAATACAGCCAATGCAAAATGCCTATGAAAAAATATTTTTAGTACTTTTTGCGTTGCGTCACATCTATCCTTACATACCTTAGTGTCTATTGTATTGACAGCATTTAAACTTAAATCCGCAAGAGATTAAATAAACATGATAATTTTGAATTGAATGTCAAGAATGACTTTTTTTCATTGCTCATACACAAATATGTGGTGTGTGGTGCCGCCACCTCAAAGAACAGCACCACCCCATCTCTTCCCGTGGGTGTCGTAAGAGGCGACTAAGGGACAAATCCGAAAGATGGGCAGCAGCATCGTTCTGGGTAAATTTACATCAACTGCATTGCGATCTCCAACCCGCCTGCCAAGCATGGATATTATGGCAATGACCTCCCCTTTCGTGGGAGAGGCCCGAAGTCCTGCAGTGGATTGTTATGGGCTGTGATGATGATACACAAATAAAACAAAAACAAAGGAAAAAAGAAAAAGCATCGATTCACATTTTATATTATTTCTTTGTTTAGTTGTTTGTGTCTTCGTTCTTTCTCACTTGTCACGTGAAATCAATCCCTACTTCGGAAAATCTTCCCGTGGGACGTTTTTATTTTCCCGGGATCTTAAAAGTTTAGGTATGGCGATCGAAGAAAGTGGGTATTTCCTATCAGTAATAAAATTTTAACGACCGCATCCGTTCTTTGAGGTTACTTTACCAAAGACATGTAGGCATAGGAACCTATGGATATAGAAAGATAAATATATGTTCTTTTTTGGGTACGAATGTATCACATTTACATAAAGTAAATCAATTTTTATATAAGACAATTTAGTGTTTATTATTGAGTTTTATAATCTGGTTCTATTGTTGTTAGTTTACATTGAACTAGCATTTTCATCAAAGTATTATAGAGCATTAAATATCGATATTATTATATTTAAACCTTAGGTATAGATAGGTATCATATATTATAAAGAGGAAAAGGTTGTATGTTGTTCGGTTTGTATGTTAAGGGGTACCTAATCTCCAAAACTGCTGAACGACTTCGAAAATTCACTAACATGGACGATTTGCGCGTATGATAGGGTACCCTAGGGTACCTACACTACGCGCGGTTGAAAGCCGCGGGGAACGGCTAGTACTTGTAGAAGTCCGGTTGTAAAGAAATATAACATAAATATACAAAATATGGCCACTGGGGTAATCCGTTATTTAACTACCATGATAATGCAATCTCATGCTTCATTATTTCAGCAAATATTGCAATTGAGTGTGTGGGATTAAACAAACGTTAATTAATCAAGAGCATACATAAACTATTTGATACAATTACGATTGAATGCACATGATATTGCCTATTTTGTGTTGCTAGCCTTACGGCTATGTTCAGGTCTGAAAACGCCGAGAATGCGTCGTTTTATTTCTTCCGTTGCGTTGAATTCCCGTTCGTACCCACCCAGGTATATAGGGGAGGACAGGTGAAGCGTGAAGGGCGTTTTCCATCGTGCGAAAAATTTGAAGTACAGTCGAGTTCATTCATATGTTAGCATTGCCAAGGCTTCAAATATAAATGTACATGGAAGGGTACTTATATATCTGAGCAGATGTACATATGTTTGATTGATGAATCTGCTCAGATATATAACTACCCTTAATGTACTCGACTGTACATACGAGTAGAACACACTGAACATGCTCATAAATGTTTGAATTTGGAATGTTGTATTTTTTTGAAATAAAAGACGTAAATTGACTAAAAATAATTGAGCATCGCGTGTCAATTGTTTTTTATCACAAGTTGAATTCCATCGTTCGTAGCAAAAATGAAATAAGGAGTTTTCCAATAGGTATCTAAAGCATTCTTAAACGAGTGGTTAAGAATGCTTTAGATACCTTAGATAGGCTTAGATACCTAGTGAGTACTAGATGGCGGCCCGTCAATTTTGTTAATTGATAATAGCTTGAAAAAGGTTCTTAGCAAAGGGGATATAAACACTGAATACGTTGTATTGGATAATATTGTATTTATCAATAGTTTTCAATCATTTTAGAGGTGGTAATATAATGGAACATAGTGCCTATCCATAAAAACATGTCTTTTTACATTTCGTTCAACCTTATAAGTTATGTTTATATTAATAAATATTTTATTTTTAGGTTTAGTATTAAATGGCTGCATGATATCACTGCCAAAATCATACAGATTTAAAAAAAAATAGAATTGTAGGAGCGCCATATATTGATACTTTTTTAAACCAACTGACAATACCTACCGGAAAACTCCTCATTAACGTGAAAATATCTTAGGTAAAAGATTTTTTATGATTGTAAAAGTTCACTGTCTCCCTAACTTGACTTGCACTGCTCGTCTTCAAAATGATTTATGGGAGGGAAGCACCTCACTTTACCACCGTAAGGCGGTGATAAGCAGAATTTGATCGTGGCAGTGTTTCTTTCCAAGATCAAAAGACGAAGAAATTAATGCTAAAGAGTATACCATCATTTGCTTGCCCAATATCCAAAAGTTTGGGGAAAACGACCAAGAAGACTATCGTATTGCACCGCGATCAAGACAAAGTCATTTTTTGCTTCTAAAAGGTGGAGCTAGTCCCATCCCGCACATAGCGCAGACCTGGCACCATATGATTTCTTTTTTTCCCAAGATTTTTCCGGCCTGAAGAGGCCGTGATAGCTTTCAACCAGCTGGTGAATGGCATGCCCTGTGACCAATTGGTCCTCATGTTCTCAAAAATGGTTTGACCGAATGAGAATACTTCGAAAAGCACTAAATTACTTTACATGCAATTTGTTACGCAAATCCCCCCCCCCCCCCATAAGTGCACGCGCGGAATCCCTTAGTGTCCAGATTTAATGTGAATTATAGGATTTAAATTCAAATCTAGGTCACTCCTATGTAAAGTAATACTTTCAATATTTTTGTGGTTTTACTAACTTTGGGTAATAATTACCCGCCTGGCAGAATTGCTGTGGCCAGGGGACGGAAGTCTAATGGTCGCTTCATGGATCTTGTAAAGGCTTTTCCAATAGGGACAGGTTGATGCACTAGTCGATGTTGACAGTCTATGGCGGCCATTTTGTTTTAGCAGAATCTGTCAAATCTGTTGTTTATTATTCGGTCACTGTTGCCAAACTATCAAGTTATACGACTGAGCAGCACATCTAAATGGTTCAATTTTATTATCGAAATGAGTGTTAGTTAGTAAAAAGGTTGAGCGTGTTGCTTATTTTATATGGTATTTAATTCTATTTTTAAATTGGTATTTAAAGTTAGAGTTATTTTGAAACGATTTGGACACAACAATGTCCTATGTCATTTATCCGTTGATGCACCCTGGACATTACAGTGTCCAAAACGTAGAACCTTCACAAATATATTTATCCTATTTCAACCAATGAACAATGTGTTTATTTCTATTTGTCATCCTGTTCTGCATTAAAATAGCCATCTCATTTCCCTAGATGGCGCTACGGTACCGCCGTTCTATCATTCAATAACTCATTCCAAAGTTAGCCATTGGCACGACAAAGTTTCGCTCCCAAATCGTAGTGGTTCATTGTGTATTTGTGAGGTTTATCATTATGCCGAAATATTGAAAATAGTGTTTATTATAACTATATATTGTGGCATTTGCGACCAAATTGCAACTTTTATGTGAGTAATTATTCATATTTCTTCAAATAAAACTGAACTGACCTCTGCTTTAAAGTAAATAACGGATTCTGCTCATATACTAACTTTATTTAAGATTAAATATACATGATAAATTAGATACTGGAAGTATTAAGAAACCTTGCTGACATGCTTTTGAAAATAAATATAGTGAATAAACATAAGATTACTATTTTCAAAACACTCCGGCTAAAACCGTTCTGTTTTGATCACTCCAGAGAACCCACCGGTGAATTTAAAATACGCGTCCAGAAAATTTGCAACTTATCACGTTGTTTTGCAGAAGTTTAAACGTTTGAAATAAGAATGATTCCAGTTTCTATTGTAGGTGTAACATTTTAATTATAATTTCATGGAAATGAAATCAGCAAAAACAAAAACTCCAAAATAATTTGCAACAAAAGTATTTAGCAATAATTTAAATCCAGATACATTAATTTCCTGGCATACGCGACGCGGAGACGGAATTCGAAAACGCGGTGCGAATAACTCGAGCGGGTAATTAATAATAAATAATTTTGCAAAATAGTCTCATAAACATTTCTGAACGAAATGTATGAGATTCTTGAACGATGGTTACTCTCTGAGCAAATTAAGTACCTACTTGTTATTAAAAAGTTTATATTTGTGTAATAATATTCATAATAATGATTAAGACTTTTGAAAACATTATAATGCATTATATTAATTTTATATCGCAATAAGTAGACTGGAAATGAGAATGTAATAGATATTATCAGCTAGATCGATAGTATAGAGACTGGGAGGGACCTTTTTGCTCCAGACCAGACACAGAGTTAAGTATCAACATGCATTGTATTACTTTGGTGCGGGCCTATTGCTGAATTGTAATCGATTTATTTGTGTAAATTCTCAGGCGAAATAGCCGCTGTTCTTCATTTTTTTGCTATATTCGACGGACGTACCCGACCAATAGGAGATCTCAAAACCGCCCGTCGCACGACCATTGTCGTGCCACCGTTGCCAACTAGGACAGCGCCGTAAACGTGTTTAAATATTTGGTACAAGCCGGGCTTAATGGCGTACATGGAGCTTTAAAATAGTATGAAAATTTCACGAATACCTCATACACTGTTCGTTTTAATCCATTTGAACATGGACCCGCCCTTATTGGGAAACCCTTTATAAGCGTCGTAAATGAATCACTTCGTTAGCATGATGTAGGTTTTGACAGCTGCTGTTTCTTGAAAACTCGTCGATGTATTTTGTACAAGTTCCTTGATCGGAGATTGCTAAAAATTGTTTAAAAGAGCCAAAATCGATTACAAATGAAAAGGGGTAGTTTCAACTAGGTATATAATACTTAAATGTTATACAGTATTTTTATTATTAATTTATAAAAAGCAAATAGGTACCTATATATAGGTGAAAAACAGCAATTGCATTTTTAAGGATTTGTTTATTATTTCTATAAATAGTATTAAACAAAGTTGCTTCCCGCCGTCTGTCCGTCTGTACCTACTCTTAGATCTTATGATGATTTTAGATGTAACTACTCAACGGATTTTAATGCGGCTTTCAACAATAGATAAATTATTCAAGCGAAAGGTTTATAGGATAGATTAACACGCGAAAGAAGTTGCAGCGGGCTAGCTCGTTTATTTTATAATGTAGCTATATGTTAAATAGAGATACATGTATACACCGCTAAATTACAAATCACAGCAAATGGCGCAACCCAAAAAACTTCCGACTGTTTCTACAAGTTTTTCGAGTGGCGACCATGTACCGGATGACGCTGCGTGGGCAGATTATACAATGTAGACAGGCGACAGGATAAACATCGCAGGTACCGGCTGGATGCGAATGGCACAGGAGCGACAATTGTGGAGATCTCTAGGGAAGCCTTTGCCCAGCAGTTGGTGTCCTTCTGCTGATATGCTGCTGATGAACATGCGTATAAACCTCAATCCAATCAAACCTACCCACCTATTAAACCCATTAAAGTCCTGAATATGAAGATCAGACTTCGCCCGGCGCTAAAACATGTATCCCTAATAGTTTACAATCAAATACTAGGATAAGCCCACACCACATTGACAAAAACAAAGCCTCGTTTCATAAAACAAATGCAAATTTGACAGTTATGATGTATCGTACAATATTTTACTATTCATCTTCCTGTTTGCTTATTCCACTCTGCGTTATTGTTCACTAGCATGGAATTTATTTTTATTAGGTACAGCAGGGTTATTGAATTGTTTTAATGGGCGTGCAATAATTTTTTTTGTATTGTTACCTTCTGATGATTATGGGTAGTATGTTAATGATAATGAGGTGTATGCATGAGTTTTTTTATTTAATGAGTATAATTAAAATGTTTGTAACATCTGGGGCTCGATTTTTGAACCACTTGCCTAGATTTGAACGGTTTTCAAATTTGATTCTCGGCATGAAAAATTGCTTTCTCATGACGCGGATGTTTCCTATTTTTAAACCGTTCAAGGTAATTTACAAAATATTAAATTTTTAGTGACCCAAATCAAAATTTTAATCCGTTCGACTCGAGTCGATCACTTTAATAGTAGAAATATATATCTTTTTAATGTTATGTAGGGTCCAAGATATCACTGCAGGACTTCTATTTTATATAGCTTATGAATTATTTTATTTTATTTTATTTATTTATTTGCTTCCACAAAGTTATTACAGTATTAATGTAAATACAATATGGACCCGGTAGGGCGCAGAAATTTGGGAGGGAGGAGGCTTATGTCAAAATATAGTACAATAAAATAGGTATGTAGGTAAATAGTATCAAGTCTATAAATATAATTTTCAACTTTCTACTTATCTTACTTTATTTAGACTATTAATCATATTTAATAGTGACATTTTACCTATTAAAATTGGTTTACACGCTTACATATCACAGTGCACGTTATCCTAAATATAATAATACTGATTTTCCTTAACCTATTGCTATTTTATACTTATTTGAGTAAGTCTATTTCCTATAAGCTATTATTTTGGTACTTAATTCGGTATTAATATAGAGTTTGGCATAAAAGAAATTAGATACAGATTTGCTGTCATTGCTTTTCAAAATTCTATCATTTAAGTATTCATTTACACTATAGTAACTTTTTGAATTTAGCAGCTGTTTTAGTAATCTTGCAAAATGTTTGTCGTTGGTCTCATTTATAATATATTTTGGAAGCTTATTGTATAATTTGACGGACATCATTATCAGCGGACTTGATGAGTGTGAGGTGAGACGGGAATTCGGAAGCATTAAATTTTCTTTGTATCTAAGCGAATGTCCTGTAGGTATATGTTCGCGCTTTTGAAATAGTTCAGGATATTTTCTAGTGAACTTGCAGATCTGGAATATATACATACACGGCAAAGTAAGAATATTATGTTCTCTAAAATATGGCTTACAACTTTCAGTAGGATCTGTTATGTTAAGAATAATTCTGAGCAGTTTCTTTTGAATGGTAAGTAACGCATGCGCACCCGTGCTGTTACCCCACAAGATAATACCGTAGTTAAGCCACGATTACGCGTAAGCGTAGTATGTAGCTAAGGCAGTCTTTAAGGTAGTTGTTTTTTTATTTCGTTAAGACCGTAAGAGAAACTCGAAAGTTTCTTTTTTAATTTTAGGGTATGAGCTTTCCAATCCATATGAGTGTCTATTGTAAGTCCAAGCAGGGTAAAATCGTTTACAACTTTTAATGGTGTATTTTCGTATGTTATGTTTAAGGATAATGGCTTTTTTTGATAGGGATGAAAAGATATGATGTTAGTTTTTGAAAAGTGTACGCTGAGATTGTGGTCGTCCATGCATTTGACCGTATCATTGAGTAATGTTGTAATCTGATCGTTTATGCTTAAAGCATTTTGACATGAAGCGACAAGTGATATGTCGTCTGCAAACATCACGCAATACGTTTCGCTTATGACTTTGGGAATGTCATTGATATATATTAGGAAAAGAAGGCATCCTAAGACACTTCCTTGAGGTATGGATGCATTAATAGTTTTACTGTGTGATCGAATAGTTTGTAAAGTTCTAGTGTGAGAGTTATAGTAGTCAATGTCTACATGTTGTTCCCGGTCACTCAAGTATGATGCCAACCAATCGTATGCTTTCCCGTGGATACCAATTCCATTTATCTTATTTAAGTATCTATGTTACAATCAATCATTTATTTTGTAAGAGAGAGAGGGAGAATAAATTATTTTAAGACATGTAAATAATCATCATCATACAGAGTCCGTTTTCTGATTTTTCTGTGCCCGGTTTTCAGCATTCTTACATCGTAGGTCATTGGCTCTAGCATCCGACTCAGCGATGTCAACCCATCGTTTCCTGGGTCTCGAGAAGGATCTCTTTCTCATTCCTGATACCGATAAACACTATCTTGAAGATTTAGGCGTAGTGATAAATCTCACAAATACACAATAACCACTACGATTGGAGAGAGAAACTTTGTTGTGCCTACGGCCAAAAATAGGAAGCCGGTTTCGTAGCACCATCTAGGGAAAAAATATGGCTAATTTAACCTAGAAAAAGATGGCAAATAGAAATAAACACATTGATCATTGGTTGAAATATGTAATGGAATGTTTTAAGTTTTGGACACTGTAATGTGTAGGGTGCAGCGACGGATAAATAATCTTGGACATTATTGTGTCCAAAGTGCATACAGCTGTTAAAATAGTAGTTCAGCTACTTATTAGTAGTTTAAATACTTTTTACCAATGATTTATGTATTTGTTTTATTTGCCAACAGATTTACACTGTAACTTTAACACATAAATGTAAATCCAATAACATGCGCAAACTTACGTTTACAGTAGAATCGATCGAGCTTAATTAAAAATAAATACAAGTCTACCACCACTCAAACTAAACAATTAAACAATTATATTGTTAGTGTAAACGACAACGACGTTCTTCGGA
Source organism: Blastobasis lacticolella (assembly GCA_905147135.1). NCBI lineage: Eukaryota > Metazoa > Arthropoda > Insecta > Lepidoptera > Blastobasidae > Blastobasis > Blastobasis lacticolella. The sequence continues at coordinate 12,100,465 of LR990048.1, forward strand.
TAAACAAGAATTAATTGTATAATTATACAAGAATCACCTACTTCTTTGATCAAAAAACTTACCATTGAGTTGTTTTCTGATTTTAGATATGAACGAATGGAGAGAATCGAAAAAATATCGAGATAAGGGTATTTCAGCATTAAATTCACCTGTTTCCCACACAGGCCTAATTATGCTGTTGTATATTAGCTCCTTAAGTTCGATTAGAATTTTAGGGCCATAAGTGACTGCCGTGAGATCCCGCCATTTAGCCCAAGCTGCAGACAGGACTTGACATCGGGCCCTGTAGTAGCGGTCACGTGCAGTACGGATACAAGATATTTCAATTTATCTGTATCTAAGGACAGCTTGTATGGTTTCATGATCCGTGTGCAGCTAATCATAGTCATGTACTCTGTTTTGGTAACGTAAATTTAAATTTCTCTTACTATTCTTTCTTTCGTTTGAGTGTTTGGTAATAAACCGTTATCAAGAACATTTTCTCAAAAAATCACATAGATGGCACGCTGTAAGGATTATTATATAATCTTTTGATTATATGCTATATTACGTTGTGGTAATATAGCAAATCGTATGTGTAACAGTCATCATTCATTGCCTCAGAACAAATTAAACCGGGTTAAAACACTAGTTATTATTTAATATTGCTACTAGCGAGGACCTGTAATTGACTTATTGATTCTAATATATTACTTATTATGTTTTATATAGCTGTTGGTACTCCAATAAATAAATAAATAAATAAATAAAGGACCTACTACCTTGTATACTATGTATACCATGCCAACCTAAAGTTTATTTATTTATTTAAACTTCATGGACGATGACGTTCAAAGGCGGACATAAAGTTACACTTACCAAGAATACCTACGTCCTATGTCAATTAACTCTTGAAAATTCCAAAGCAATTTGTAGAAAGAAAAACCAACGACGGGTTTTACCTTGGAAGTGCTAACTAGAAAACCGCAACCATTTCGTGGGAATTCTATTTTAATTTAAGTGGTTTGTGATATTAAGACTTCCACATATTTACCTACGACCACAAACTTCATTTGAAACAAGAATATATCAAACGATGACGCAAACTCATTGGGAATACCTGCCTTATATAGCTACATATACATACATATGCTTGGATAATTTATACAGCGCCATCTAGTCCCAGTGTAAGCTAAGCTTGTGTATAGGTGTTAGATAACTACTTATTTACTTTTAAATATATACTTATCATAATACATATAACACTCAGACCCGTAACAGAAATTAAATATCATCATTTCAATTTCAGCAAGGCCGGGAATCGAACCCGGGACCTCTGCGTGGCAGATCGGCATGTTAACCAACTGAAACATTCAAGTCATCTACTACATGAAGCTACAGAACAAACAGCCGGCGAACCGTAATTTTGAGCTAAACTTTTTCACTAAGTGAGGCACTCATCCTGCCCGCTGCTTCGAAATTTTATGAATAAAATATCGTTACATTACATTTTTAAATCAAAGACTATCTAACGCTGCCAGCGCTTAACAATTTTCCAGGTATTGCGGGCGTACATGGGCAGCATTGATCACATTCTATTAGGCGACTCACTCGCTCGTATTCCTCCCTCTATTAGGTACATAAGGTAAATAAGTTCTCAAATGAAGAAACAGTTACATAGGTATAACAAATTTCACTCAATTGGATAGCAATAAATGGCTGAAAAATGGTTTGCAGATTTTGACGGACAACTTACATACGAACAGTGCAAGTTAAATAAACATTTTTTTTATACCACTAAGATGGCAAACAAGCTTGCGGCCTGCCTGATGGTAAGCAGTCACCGCAGCCTATGGACGTCTGCAATACCAGGAGTATCACCCACGCGTTGCCGACCCCGTAAAAACCTTTTAACCCCTTTCTTGAAGAACTCCATGTTGTACTCACCAGGGAAAACCTCTCCAGGTAGTTCATTCCTCAACCTTAGTGTGCGTGGGAGAAAGTTCCTTTGGAACCGCACAGTTCGCGACCAATTTGGCTCCAAGGTGTGAGGATGAACTCCCTGTCGATGGCGAGCGGCGCGATGAAAGAATGTAGCTGTAGGCATCATGTCAAACAGCTTGTAAAAAGTGACTAAAAGCGTTACCGATTCTAAGTAGCTTAGATTTGTATTATAACTACCTGGTACACTCCACTCGCACCCGTACCTACCCACAGGGTACCTGTACCCTTCTGCATCGCAGTGAGGCATAGGCGCTGTCGCCTCGGCATTACCAGTATCATAGCCCACCAGACTCCCGATACGCCGCAAATGGAACGCGGCACAGGTCGCGCCGTGTAGTTATTAAATTTCGATTTTAAGCTTTATGCTCGAGCGCGATAAGAGGATTTTGATTCCCCACCCCGTTTTTACGATATATATTCACATCTGCTCACTATGGCGTAAAAACGTGCGCGAGCCGCGCGCTGCGGAAAGGATTACGATGTCAATGTAAACAAGATCAGTGGAAATATTTTTCATGCGAGCGACGCAAATGGCAGTCGTTCCATCATTTCGCTCCATCTTCGTTTCGCATGCTAACATTTATTTCATTTCATTGTTTTGTTGTTGTTTTACGGAGCAAGGGCGGTGTTTGCGCTGGAATTATTGCATAAAGCGGCCCCTAGCCGAGCCGCGGGCGGTAGTGAGCCGCACTTCCCGTCTGATCTATGCGGAACGTTGGACTAAATTCAACATTTATTTTTATTATTATCTAAGCTTTAATCCCGAATTTATCAGATTCGGAAGGCGATTTGGAACACCGAATTTGAATTTTCCCATTACGGCAAAACAAATTCTCATTTCGCCCAACAGAGGGTAAAAGTCAACCGTAGGTATATTAATTATATAGAAATTAAGACCAATTTCGGCAACAGGATGATTATCTAATACGTAATTGATCACGCACAAGCTAATTAACATGTCGTCTCCACGTTAAGGCTAATTGCCTCGATTTAATTACTCTATCAGATTTGTTTTGGCGCGGCCCTCGACAAAATTGGGGATCGATAGTAATTTCGTGTTTTCACTGGTGAAGGGAGAACATCGGTAAATTAGATCAACACTCCGAAGGGTCCCGGCGGGCCGAAACACGGTCGGCGTTTCCATCAGGCCTATTACGCTTATTTTCCTTTTTATTGACTGTGAAGCACTTCGAGCCCGCCAATTTTCCGATGGCGTCCCCGTATGGATATGTCGGCGGGGGGAATAAAACGGAAATAATTAACAGCATTGTTTGCTGGACGCTTTGGAACGTGATCGCGTGATTTATTTCGTGTAAGGCCCGATCCAATTTATTGCGCAATATTTATTGGCTACAATATGATCGAATAAGAGATTTATGCCAATCTGCGTAAGTTACACGGACATGGGATGCCGTTTTGAGTAATCTACTTACCAACCTAAATATTACAAAGACGAATGATAAGTAAGTAAAAATTCTTTATTGGACACACAAAGGTGAAATATAATTTGTAACGCTACATCCGAATGTTACTTCACAAAATATTTAGCAAAAACCGTTTACACAACGTTGATGAGACAATTCAGTTTAATCTCACGCGTAAGTAGAATACTCGCGCCTCATTACAGGCGTCTGTCACAAAAACGAATTCACCTTATTATCTTGTTCTTCTCGGACAAAAAGTAATGGTCGTAGATGTAGGGAGCAAGGGTCGCTGATAAGGGCCCGTTAGGAGCTGATGAATTCGCGCCGGGGATTAGCTGTTACAATATGAGCACGGTTCTGTAGGGGCCCTTCCTAACAAATGGCCAGGAGGACGCGAGGCGATATATATCCCGCCTCGGCGCGACGCCGGCGACACCTACGTTATAACCGTATATTTCCTAATAAAAATGGTAATGCGGAGGAATTTTTAACGGTGTTAGTCTTGAATGAGTTCCGCGGATAGCCGTCGCGGCTGCCGACACGTTTATTCAAACCCATTTACGTAACATGTTTTAGATTTATCTCGGCGCGGTGTGCCGGCGAATTTCCCTCCAGCATTTTCACAGTGGGGCGAAACGAAGAGGGAACACATGCGCTTTGTAACCGCGGGCAAGTTCCCCACTCGTTTCAGAAGTCGCACTAACCTACCATATAAATGTTGCCGCACCAAAAGTTTCGAATGCAGAGCAACTTTAAACGGCACAGTTGCATACATTGTTTGGACTACTTTCGGCTGAAAAAGTTATTCGCAAGAAACGTTTTACTAGGAGTTTGGATGGGATTAAAGTGGCCAGTAAAATATACATTCATATAAGTTTTACAGTGTGTAAGTTTTTATAATGTTAGCAGAGATTTCTGAACGAAACATAAACTTTATAGCACCGCAAACGAAGAACAGGGCAACAAGGTCGTATTTATAGAATACTATAATACAAAACATGATACAAAGCGCAAAATTAATGATCTAACTCAAACTACAGATGTCGGACAACTTCTGACAAAGTCTATTCCCAAACTATTGAACAAATTTTAATGAAACAAAGCTAAGAACTATCTCAATGAAAGTGGTTTGTTTGACAAAGAAAACCGCATCGAAATTAGCCCGTCCTTTCGGAAGCTGCAGTGCCATGGAACAAGGAAACTAGATACTGAAGGCGACGTCAAACTAAAACCCATATTTTAACAACTATTCAAATTATTTTTTCATAAAAAGGGGATATCGCGGCGTTCTATTTTACTATCGGTCAGCACGGCTAGCTCGCGCCGAGCTTTGTGTGTGGCATGGCCTTTAAATTTCCATTTCAGTTATTTACTACACATCAATACCGAGTTCAATATCGAAGCGGTTAGCGGAGATTTCTGAACGAAACATAAAGTTTATGGCACCGCGAACGAAGAACAGGGCAACAAGGTCGTACTTATACTATGTATGTATGTATGTATGTAAACTCTTTATTGCTTAATAAGTACAGGAATATGAATCAAAACGTAATACAAAGCGCAAAATTAAAGGGGATATCGCGGCGTTCTATTTTACTATCGGTCAGCACGGCTAGCACAAGTGTGTCCGCGACACAGCTCGCGCCACGAGAGAGCTTATGTTTTCTTCTCGCAGTACTAATAAGTAAGAAAGGGACAACAGTATCTATGTCCTGCCTTTTCTCCTTCCTAGCCGTGTAGAGTACTTGTCGAGACTGATCAAACGAGCCCAAACTCAATTAGTTTCATCATCACAGCCCGTAACAGGACTTAGGGCATCTCCCACGAAAGGGGAGGTTATTGCCATAATCTCCACGCTTGGCAGGCGGGTTGGAGATCGCAGCGTTTAAATATAACAATGGAAAATGCTGCTGCCCATTTTCCAGACTACGGAGACTCTTGATCTTTTGCCTCGAAAACATTAGTCGCCTTGTACGACACCCTTTAGTGTAAGGGGTTGGTGCTATTCTACTCTGCCGGACACCACACGGCCATAGAGGTACGCCACGATTAGTTTATCATGTGTATTTTAGAAGTTCCTATAGCTTTCCGTTTCATCGTCATATCAGCTCGATGGTATTGTAATATTGGATTGTCACCCGAACTTACATAAAGTAGGTAAGCAATATTTCAGTTTAATCGGAAATCTACTACTGCAACTATTTATTGACTTCACATATTATCGGGTTTGTTACCATAGTGAGTATTGTTTTTACCTCGATATTAAACTCGGTACCTATTGATGTGTAGTAAATAACTACGAAAGTCTTAAAAACTATATTGCAACTATTTATTATGATCACACATACTGGGAAAATATTACATTAGTTACTTACCTATATAGAAGATATAAGTACCACCCACCAAATTAAAGTCAAACATCGAGGTGAATTTCACGAAACGGGTAGCGGAAACAAAGTGACTATCAACGGAAAAGATAACATTGGCACGTTCCGTGTGGTAGGACGGATAGAAGCTTATTGCAGAATAAAAGGGCCGGTGGTGGAATTCGGAACAAATTTATTTTAAACCGGAGTGTATTGCAGGTTAGATTAGTAGCGACTCTACTGCTTCCAAGGAGGAGATGGTAGGTTTGTAGGTAGATAATACAGGTAGGTACGCTCTGACAGGGCTCGCTTTACAGAAGAACGTTTCTTTACGAGCTCGGCTTATCTGTAGACGGGTTGCGATGGTCTCGGCTCTGGTTTAGACGCACGCGTTGGGTTAACAAAAGGTACACGAGGTAGGTATTTTATATCGTAAGTAATAGGTAGGTATACGTTCATATTTAAATTATAGATACGTCACGATTTTGTGTGGCCCTATTTGCGGAGTAATTACTGGAGCTATAATATCGATTTGTATTGTTTAACTTTAATCGAACAGACAGAAAAGTCGGATTCCCCCGACCAAGTTTACATATTCTCAAATATTTTTATAAAACATTTTAATTAAACAAGTCTAAGAACCATCTTGATTGAACTGGCTTCAACTACAGAAAACTACATCCAAATTGGTCCAACCGTTCGGATGCTACGGCGCTACAGTCAGACACACAGATCGACAGATACGCAGACACACACGTCTAACTCAGAATTACCATACAGGCTAATCCCAGGAATAATACAGAAATTTAAATCTGCCATTAAAATTTCCACCCTTTTTAAGGTTCTCTATCTCAAAGGGAAAAAGCGGATCCCTTATAGGATCACTTTGTTGTCCGTCCTTCCGTCAAGACCTTTGTTTTCAGGAACGCGTGGAGGTAGCAAGCTGAAATTTAAATCTAATACTCAGGTCGGCAATTCCTTAACGCAGACAAAAAATCTAACTTCCATGTCAACGCAATCAAACGATACGGCTGTTTATGCTCCATTTATGCCGTATATTTTATCGCTCGCAAGGAAATCAAAACCTCCTTCGATAAATAGGTTTTGATCCCCTTGCGAAATCGCTATTTCCCGTTGACCTACCTACCTAAAAAAATCACAAAAAAAAGTCACCCATCTTATAAAGTGTAATTGGATTAGCAAATATTTCATACGAGTTGTTTCTTTTTATGTGTTCAAAAAGCCCTCTTTCAAGCATACATATTGACGAGTAACTACAGCACCTAACACTGCACCTGACCCGACACATCTTGGCCGGTTTTTTAATAGCCATGCACTTAACAATACGTACTTCGTACACAGAAATTTTTTATGTTTCCAACCCAGAACGAACTTGAATTCGCTTCTGCTTCCAGTAGTGCGTATCTAGTGGTGTTCCGCTTTGTGAAGTAAGTGAGCTGGAGTAATTTCCGGTACACAAGACATATATCTCAACCCTCAAACGAAAATCAAATACGGCTTAATATTGATGTTATACGTGACTGCAATGGTAAAACTACATTTCACAAGATATCCATTACATATGAGTATCTACTGGAACGTCGGTGGCCGAGTGGTTAAGGTATCTGACTCGTAAGCGAGAGGTACCGGGTACAAATCCACTGCGGCCATTTACCAATGACTCTATTCTAAGTCATGTACATTTTTTAAATACTAAACGATGCTCTTCCAGTGAGAGAAAACATCGTGATGAAACGTGCACATTCTGGCGACTGAATGTGTAACCATGATCCAATCTGGTCAGGTTCCCCTGCTAGCAAGATCACGGAGATCAGGTGGCAGTCGCTCCACAGTAATTACCTGATCTGCCAAATCCTGGATCATGATCAAGGCCAACCCCGGGCCCTCGTACGCGAGAGCACAACCGGGACATTAATGCCAAGAAGAACCTACTGGATACAGACGATAAATAAGCATGATCATTATCACATTATTTGGTAAGAATACTCCTTTACAATACAGCTAATTACCAGGAAATCGTGGCTCTCCTACAAGTTTAAAGAACCATCAAGAGACTTAAGCGAACTTGCAATTTCTGCGGTAGATTCCGCCCTTGTAGGTGGGTAGCGCTAAGTACGCCAGCATTATCGCTGCTATGTCGGTTCATTAACTCCACAGTGCGCCGCGGCCTATGATAACTCCGTTTTTATGACCCTCCCCTTCCCTTCCACCCCGCCGCCGCCGCCCACCGTAAATGTAATGAAAAAGTCCCAGGTGAACCACAAGTTTCACTCGACTTTGTGTGATTCATAAGTAGGTACTCGCACTTGCATTTTTAATGCGCGCGTAGTTCTGCTGGAGATGAGGGTAGGTACGTAATCTCTCGTCAAGCTGGAAATCTTTATGTAGAAACTACCCGCATTTAGTAAGACAAAGGATTTCCAGCCTAAATAATCCGGCAAACTATAAGCTGTGACTATTGGGCAATGAAATTTAATTTCGACGTTGCCAAATTCTGCGGTTCCGTGCGATGTTATTTCGCGTTTGGTGAGGTTTCATTTCAGTCTCATATTGACTTTCGAAGGCACTAAATTTCGTGGATGTTTGTGCGGTCTAAAGTTCACGTTAAAACCGATACTCTGGAGCTTCACTGAGATAAACTAACTCAAGATATACCTGTGTTGCTTGCACTCAGCTTAAACGCTTAAGAGGTAATCTACGTGCTTTTGAACTGGAATGTTTGATCGCATTTATTGAAAGACTTTAACTATGTAACTATATAAAATAAATATGTAAAGTAAAACTATATAAAGTAAATATGTAACTATGTAACTAGCAAACGTCGAATAATTTGTGCCAAACCTGAGAAATACACGTATTTCTTTTTGTACTCACACATTACAGGAAAAAAGCTTTTCGACTTATATCGAATTCATCGAAAGCTCGTCTATATAATTAGCTTTTCTTAGAACCGAATACTTCTTGAGAGTCGCGTAAAACACGGGCTACTAAATAATTCATAGCGTCGAACGAAATAAACTCTCTTTTTCCGAAACGACGTTTAGGGAGTCAACAATCTTCGCTCCCGGGTGCAGCGCGGCATTACCTAACTAAAAGAGCAAAACGTGCTTTGACATAACGAGAGGATTCAGCGCTTTAAAGCGCCACTCACGGGCCCTCGCGATCTGTCTCAGGTACACGGAAGGGGCCGGCCTCTACGGCCATTACGTGGTCACTCCTCGCTCCTGAGTGACCCTCCACAATCTTCGATTTTCGCCCGTCACGACGTTTACAATTTCGAAATCGCCCTCTCAGAAAGGATTTCGCACAAATGTCAGTGGGATTTTGCCGAAGAATCGCCGCAGTGGCTGATAGCTGGCGAGCTCGAGTGTGTTCGCGGCGAAATAAAATATTAAAGCTGAATCGTTTTTTACTTAGGTGGACTATTAACAAGATTACCTTTTATTAACATGTAGTGTTTTCACTTAGAATTGCATCTGTCGTAAAACATAGGTAGACAATTACCTACACCCAGAAAATATGTTCGCAAAAACGAAAGTCACGTTCCGCGTCATTTCAGGCGAACGCCGCGTGACGGTACGCCGACGCGGCACAAGTTAAAGGGAATTCATAATCAGTCTTCATTTGAAAGTGACCTCGGAGACAAGGGAGTAGTAGCAACTATCCGAGGGCGAATTCCGGTCACAGTCGAGTGACTCGAGTCTCTTTACGACTGTACATTTATATCCATTTATTTGCTGAATATCCTCAAGTAAGGCAGACTCGGAACGAAACGGATGGCTACATTTCTATTGCCTTTGAGATATTTCATTGGCTTTTACAAATGCGCATGCCTCTGCCGGTGATTGAATACTCGTAAAGACTGAATTGCGGCCATATCCCGGGGCCCGCTTTCTTGTCGAGATAAGATGTTAATTCAATCCGCCAAAAGCTCTTATAGTTGCCAAAATAGACGGGATTAATGGGAATATTCCCGAGATATTGTGGTTTTGCTCTGAACATTTTACCTAAATAGTTTAGTGTATTTGCAAGCTTACTCTACCTACTAATACTATTTGGAATTATAAATTAATTTGGATTTAGCTTCTTCTAATAATATATCAGCATATGAAGTTATATCATCTTAAACTTAACAATGCTGTAAACCCGTAAAGTACAAGCATTTCCCTCGTGGTATTAAATTTTGCCATAAAAAGTTATCACTGCTTATAAACTATAAATTTAAACGCTCTATTGAAGCAGTATATTCGCTCACAGTTACACTATTGTACACAGGATGCCTTTGAGCTAGGGGCTTTAAATGCAAGGATCGACTGTAGTAGTAACATATTTTGACCGAAATACATTTGGTCAAAAACTTAGGAAAAATTGCATTTTCAGTGTACGCAGGGTTCAGAATGTAAATTCTTCTGTATTGACAGAATTTGCGTTAGCAAAGAAGCGCTTACATCATTTCGATTAACTTCGAAAGGTTCCGTCTCATTCTTACCGAGTGCGGATTATATGATTAAAATTGTTCCTATATACGAGTATATACTGATTGCATAACCAAAAATATCAATGATTGAAAATCAAGTTGTATTAGCTAGTTGTAAAACATAGGTTTCCCAATTTTAGAGGTAAAATCGACACTCAAAACCAAATACAATGCCCATGTCCAGGTTCACCCCCTATATTGTTTAATCAGAAGTTGTTTAGAGCCAGAGATGGGAAATCATGCAACAATGTGGAGTTATAGGAGTACGTGAGCGAACATTTATCAGGAAGTGTTATGTATACATTCTCTCATTCGGCTCACTGACACATACTAGGTTCCAGCGCATGAAATGCACTAAGATATCTGTTAGTACAAATTTCACGGCACTAATTCACCGTGAAACGTACAAGTCTGCAAATGGCACAAAACTTTGTAAAAAGATACCAGCCTGTTATATGTAACTTATCGTTTCGTATGGTTATGATATAATGAGTAATAAGCTTTTGCTGGTACTCATGTTAAATTTTTGTCACAATGCCTTTAGTGTCGAGGATAAATTCGTGGGTCTAACATTTCCCTTTATATCGTATTTGAAACTAGCACCCACGATGACTGCAGATTTTTTGAAAAAATTTAACAAACATTACGTTGGAAACCAACTTGGACGCGGATTGCAAGTGCCAACTTATGGCCAGGAGGTGGTTAATACTAAAACTAAATATGAGAAAGCAGAATCGAAACAGGCCTCAGCGACACTGTCTCCTGATGATCAAGATTCCGTGGAAGCAATAATGGAAATGACAAATTTTAAAGACAATACCCTTAGAGGAGAAAAAACTGAAACGTCAAGACCAGATTTTAACGACTATTCCGTTACTGATCCACCTGCAAAGACTGCGCTTGATATGCAAAGACAAGGTTCAAAGGACTATACTTTTAGAGATATATCGAAAACTGCGCTGGATAAGCAAAAGCAAGCTTTCAGGGCGCATTCTCCAAAAACACCGCGTGAAATAACAAAACCCTGGGAGAATGTCGTCGAAGATCCAAATGAGTAAGTAACTGCAACTTGCTACGCCCTTCAGCCAATATTTTTTGACGATTTGCGTTCAAATTTTATTAAACAGACAGATAAACTTGGGACTACGTACTCATTTTTCTTTTATGGTGTTCTTTAAATAACACCCTTATTTAAAGTCGGTGCGACATGACTGCATTTATTATAGCCTAAGGCGATAAGTAATTTTCAATGTCGATCTCCACATCTAGTATAAGAACCACGATAAGTTTTAAGATAAATATGAAATAAATCAGTGTGGTAGGCTTCTATAATTCAACACCGACCAGTGGTATAATTAAACTCTTTCCTAGAACCAAAATGTAACAAAAATATATATGTATTATAAAGCTATATTATAGCGCCACAACATAAAAGGAAGCTGTGGTTAGTGGAATATGTATAACTTTGCTCAGTTGACTTTCGATTCACTGAGTTCAAAGTAAAGTATTACTTCGCCTGGCAGGCTTGGAGAAAAGAAATTAAAAAATGGACTTATGGCTCTATTTCAACAATCAACTACTTACAGACAATACTCATGAAATTAATAATTTCACGGCATAAGTCATGGATTAGTGGCAATTCAACCAGAAACAAACATGCTGATAGTTCAATATCAATGATGTGTTGCTGTGTACAAAATTTTCTCCAAATGAACGCAAAAGTTGTAGCTCTTATATTTCACCTTTCAATATCAGTTTCGTATGGTGAGCTGGTAACTCATCGATATGATGACGATGTGGAACACTACCCCATATTCAACCTAAATGACGGTCCCCGCCTATATCGAGAGTACATAAAGAAGTTCCACAAGACATTTGAAAATAAGATTGAATACGAATACAGGTACAGTATGTTTCTGAACACACTTCGAGAGATTAACGAAATTAATTCGCAGCCCGGCGGGACGAAAGTCGTCCCAAATCAGTTCGCCGATATTGCGAAGTCGGAACAAGAAGTGTTTAATGAGAACGCACCAACACCGAAACTCGACCCCGAACTCTTAAATATAGCCAGAAGTGGAATGCCAGATGTGAACAACATGTTCAAATATGATTTTAAATAAAAAGAAAACGATAAAACCCATCAACACACGTCGTGATCTACTTCAGTTGTCAACTTCAAGTCATTTTTTATTATTAAGGTCAAGCTATACCGATATAAATACCTTGAGAGTGCATACTGTTTATCAATTTAAGTTTCTGACCAATGTTACTACTTAAGTAAAAAAATACAAGTAGATAATAAATTTGAACTGTTATTTTATTTTGTCTTGCGTCTTTAACTTCCTTGGTTATTACCAAGGAAGTAAAAAGCACAATGCTCCGTCGTTTACTGCATCTACACTGTGATGGCAGTCAAATACCTGACTGAATCAATTTTATAGAGCAAATACGGGTTCATTAAAATACATTTTATAGCATTAATACCAGACAATGATTTAATTTCTACCAAATTGTTGGAATATCCGCTTAGGCGAGAGTTCGCCCAAAGGTTTAAGCTAGTTTTGAACTTTATGTTTGTATTCAACGGAGGAAGTTGTCATAAATATCGGAGGCTTTGGTTATCAAACTTAAAGGAACTACATCAAAGTTTTGTTGGCATTGAAGTTAGAGCTTTGATATCCTTCTTAGTATAGATATCATGATTATTGAAAATAAGGTACGGCAGGTAAACAAAATTGATGATTAAGGGAAAGAAGTATTCATTGGATTATTAAATACATAAGGGTGCGTTGTTGCAGTAATGGCAGTGCATCGCGCGCAAGCCGTTGCAGCAATGACGCATTCGCGGAGCGTTCGTGACATTTGGACGTATCTATCTCAACGTTCAAACACATATGTTTCAAGATATTATTCTTCTACTTGCTATGGTCGTGACGAACATTTTTTCACATTCAACTAACGTTTCATATATGTATGACAATTCCCTGTTCACATGGGTCTTGATGTCTTAGGCTTCGAAAGGATGTTGGCTCTCTATGTGTTCTCTTCTGTCTGCACTACGAGGAATGTTCCGAGGAGCAGTTTAGTTTGGTGCCATCGCATCTTTCGACACTACACCCTCGATACACTTCATCCAAATAATAAATAATTCAGAGCCTTTTTAGCTCGCTCCCAGAGACCTTTCTTTAAAATATTCTCGATTTGATCGTATAAAGTAATTCTAGACAATTTTTTGTTTTATCGACATTCCTATTCATGTGTTAGTTTTTTAAAGCCTAAAATGTATTTTACACATATTTACTAAATCACTGGTCTCAATCTGTGTATATTTTTTGTTTAATAATTTGAAAAGCAGCGTATGAGCCGGCTAACGACATGAACAATGAAAGAAAATAAGAACAGTAGTATTTTGCACTCGTTAACAAAATATGCCAAAGACATAAATTTTGATATTTAACAGATACATTCTTCTTTAAATAAAAATCAGTGGATTTGTAAACAGTTAAGGCAGGTTTAGTGCGATAATTATAAAACCAAGATTAATCCGATAGACGCGGATTTTTTTATTTGTTTAGAATGTCTGGGTATTGCGTAAAATGAAAACAAAACTGCGTAGATTTTTTTATTTATTTTAGAAGACTAGAGACTTTATCTTTATAATAATAGTAAATCGTATCTGATATGGCTTCCAGCGTAGCTATATATTCTAGATTGCTCCCTATAAGGGGTAAGAAGTCGGGGCACGCCTCCGCGCGCCAAACATCCTTCTAGATAATGGTTGTATCCGTGATACTCCTAGCCGATAACCATTTAATACCCGTCAGTGTCCATAGTACGTGACTTTTTCCCAGCAAAGACTGTGGCTCGATCCAACGCATTTTTCAGGGGAATAGATTTTACTCGGGAAAAATTGCAAATTTCTGCAACGACGACGAACCAAGTAGTCACGCTTTACTGCTGCGCGGAGATAAATTCGATAATCTCAATGAGGTACCACGAAGCTATAGACACCATTATTATATCAGGACAGAGCATTATACCAACGCAGCTCAGAATAGAAAACTAGTAAACGCATAATTAAACATGGCTGCAATAGAACATGAGTATAAATTGTTATGTCGTTAACAGATCTAACACAAATAGAAACGGCCGTGTTAGGTTTCGAACACAGCCTCTGCTGAAATTGGTGTCCACGTAATTAAACACAATAATCGTAATTGAATGAATCGAATTAATCTGTCGGAACATTTTCCAATAATCTCTCGTCGGACCATAAAACGCTGTTAAAGCGAAATTTCGACTCAATTCATTTGCAACGAGTGCTCGGCAAAGTTCAATGTTGTATGAATGAATGCGCCTATACGAGTAATAAAGAGCTGGGTGTTCGTTCACAAAGAGGAATTCCTCTCACTCGACATTAGCAGCGGTTTCCTGCAGCTTCGAATAAATGTGGGCAATTTGCGAGAGCGTTTATCACCTAAAGAAAAGTTCTGGCGACGTCTGAAACTGGTGTAATTCAGCGGCGAAATTCGAGGGTTAATCACGTTGGCCATACATCAACGCTTAATTTAATACCACAACTTTGTTTGGGATTTAGTTCGCGTCCGGAATCGAAAGCCGGCAATAACGTCTTTTTTGTAGCTACAAAAAGGCTACTTTTCTCGACGACGCACATTACTCCTCGGATGCACCTGAGGCGTGTTTACTTCTACATGAGAAATTGCCAACAACATAGCCACCTGTAGCTTAGATGGTTCATGTTTATATTTAAATCGATGTAGGGAGCTAGGGACGGAACATTATCTGGGCAGTTTAATTATCAGAAGTTAATGTAACGCCGTAATTAAATCTGACACAGTAATTTTGTATTGCGGAATTAATTTCATGGTAAGTTGCCACGGAAGGTTCCTACAGTCAATTCTATTATCTCTGAATTGATTCCATCTTGTTAAGCCCACTAAACACGGTCCCTAGGCTAAAGCCCCGGAGGCAATAACGACTCGGTGAAATCAGTTTGAGGTTCCTCTCATAAATACAATGTTCAGTTAAATTGGAATAATCCGCCTGAAATGTGGGATTATTTTTATTAAGTGCTTGACCTAATTTGGGGTGAGGATTACGAAGCAATTAAAATTGTCCTATAATTCTAAAATTCTATTTAAAATTTTAAGTCGCTCTTTCTACTTGAAAACCAATCGAGTATAGCTCATATTACCTATTACGGAACTTTATCGCCTTACATGGCTATAATAGGTAACAAGAAAAAAGAGAAAGCACGGTATATGATGTGGTATTACTCGATGGAACATCGACTCTGTCGATACTCAGGGCAGAAGCAATCACTAACTCATAGGGCTTACACTGACGCTGGTTGCTGACATGACACATCCAGCGGGAAGGGCGCAACCGTATGACGTGGTCTCGGACACTATTTCATGTTGGTTTGAGCAACTATCGTCATGTTCTATCAATATTGAAATGATGATTGTTATTGGATATATCTTGCACTGAAATCTACTGCAACCATTTAATACCCGTACCCAATATCGGGTTTCCATTGTATGTTAATATTAAACTACTGACTACCCCTTATGTGGAACAAAGGCTTTATGTATGTTTCTATTTCAGCAATATTTCAAGCCAAGTGAAGATGAAATAAGCAATGAAAAGGGCGCAGATTTTCTAAAGATACACTACAGAAATAAAGTAAAAAACTTTTTAAACATTTTAGTCGCGCTGTGAAAACCGAAACATTCCTATTTAGAAATGTATTATATTTCTATGATCCAAGGTTTAGTTTCAGTTTCAGCGTTGCTTCGGCCAGTGACCTAGTTGAAACTCTACTCTCGACCCGGCTAGAAAATTTACAATATTTCCCGTACAAAATCAATTTACCCCGATAGAGTGTTAGCTGGGAGCTTGTCTCATCGTGGAAAAAAGTCACGTATTATGGAGGTTGAACACTTTCTAAGAGTAACGGTGCCATACGATGGGTGATTAGGTGACACTGGGATGTGTTTTAAGAATATACTTTTCTTTCCACGTTGAGTGAAATTCTGCTTAATATTCAATGGATACTACTAGAGAGGTGCAATCTATATGGGCTATATTTGGATAGTTTTGAGAAATTTATTATATTATTATATAACATTAAGAGATGAATCAAAATTATAATAATATCTGTGAATATTTGATAGGTATTCTAATTTAAATATAATATTACGTTTAGTCTATTTTTGTTCTTTACTCTTCTTTTTTATTGCACCGCCTTGTAATTTTTGTTAATTGCTCTGTGGTTGACTGGTAGAAAAAGCTACGTAGCTTTAAGTGCTCCATTGTGCTGTAATGTGCATTAAGTTTTAAATAAATAAAAAATCATTCTAGGGGCCAAACACGAATGACAAACACGTTCTACTTTATTTTTTGACATACTCGTACATTCAAAACTGACGTTAAATAGTAGTGTGTAGATACAAAATGAAAATTCGCCGTAAGGAGAAGATGTTTCTCAAGGACGCTTAGTACTCAATAATAAATTACCTATTGCACGCCAGAATGTGACGTATGGTATGATCGAAAGGCTAATATTTTATTGCCTAATGAAGCACACAGACAGACGATCCACCAAATTAGTCACTGTCGTTCAAGCTATCTGCAACCTAAGGGTCGCTGATGCGGTGCTGGTCTTTAATATGAGATATGACTTTAGAAGAAATCTATCGGCTTATTACGAGAGAGACCCTGCGGAGCCTTCGGGAAAAAGACCATGCCACAACTTCGTGCAAGTTGTGGCATGTCTTGTCATCTCGTTCAGTGCGAAAGCGTAGAGACGGCTCCGCAATCACTAACGTAACCTATGTCTATATCTATATGTTAGGAGAAAAACTTCTATAGTAATTTCACAAGTGAGTTTGTAGCGTTTTTGAATATCCTACATTATTCGTATTTTTTAAACCATAATAATACAAATAATTCTGCAATACAATTTGCCACATTTGAGATTTGAGCGATACATTTTTTCTGGCGTATGCTTCGCGTTGTTTAGTGTCATGTGTTTGAAAAAAAGAACGGCATCGTTAGCGGCCGGCCATCGGCGATGCTGGCAATAAATCATTCCGAACGCTCGCTGAGCATTTGCAAAGGACGATTTCATATATGGAATTATTCTGACATACACCGTATCGGCCGAGCGGCTCGCAGATTTGTGGAAATTGTTTGAGAGAATAATTCCGGAATGACTTTCGGTTTGGTACGGTGTCCATTTGGGGCTGAGGTACAGAATATTGTAAAGTCTGAGGTATAAAGCCCGCGATGTCATACATACGCGACAAATCTGCGAAAGCTAGTTAGAATATTTGGATGAATGTTTGTTAGTCCTTCACGCAATTACTACTGAACGGAGATTATAACACATTTTAATTACATTTACCTAATAACCGAAATTTTCGGTTTCAGATTCGGACGAAGTCGTGGGCAAACCAAACCTTTTTTAGTAGGACCAACAGCTATTATAGAATTTTCATGCATATTTTATTTCTACGTACCTTTCAGATCTTCAGGTTAGCCGGCGCAGCGTGTAAAGGTCGCTCCTCAAAATCCTACATATACATATCAGCAATTACAGAGAAAACAGGAGAGCCCATCGCCAGACAATGAATTTGAGAATTTCTCATTTCACAATAAATAGCATGAGGCAATGTTCTGGTAACTCCTAATACCATAAAGTTTCATCATAATTTTTTTTTGTCATAAGGTAGGTAAACAGGCAAGCGGGCCACCTGATGGAAAGTGCTCACCACTGCCTATAGACATTAGCAACACCAAGAGTATCGCCAATGCGTTGCCCACCTCAACACGTTGCTCTGGCAGCAAAAAGGCAAATGCTCCACTGCCAAAGCCACGGTTCCCCAAATCCCCACCCCATGGAGCACTGGAAACCTTACTCACCGGCAGAAACACAATACTAATTAAAAGAGTATTATTTAGCTACGGAGATACTTCCACAGCCGGGCGTCTCCAATTCGAACGAAATCATCAATTTTCACAAATATTCCCGTTTGTACCTTTAGTAGGATATTAGCCTTTGCAATCAGGCTTTAGGGGTGAAAATATGCTAATACGGCCCAGTATCGCATAATATTCTTCTTGCCTAAGTAATAATATGAAACGATTTTCATAATGCTCATATGCCGACATCAAGAGTACGTCGGCAGTCAAACGTTGCTGTTAAAGTTCCATAAATATTACGCCTAATGAGGGAAAATTTTAATCGCCCGGCTTTAAACGGTGCAGAGAGAGATTACCGACCTCAACCGAAGGCGTAACGCCTCCGCTGCAGACCCGGAATATTATATTAGATCAAAGGGTCAAAATTAAATTTACCCTTGGTAGTGATACCGCCGGATCTAGTTTACGTATGAATATTAAATTTAATTATCTCAAATTTTGCATAGTGGAATAAGTTATTAGCATATAAATATCCCAATGACAGCTGTCTTCAAAGTTGAGCTTCGGTATTAGTTCTAGTGTAAAGGCTAGGCTGGAAAGAGTACGGCTAGTTTCTCGTCGTTAAATAAGAAACCGGTCAAGTGCGAGTTGAGTCGCTTGAAGAGGGCTGAGTTTAAGGGGTTTACTTTGCATGTTTCTTCAAGCTGACACGTTAAGATTCAATTTTATCTATTGGAGTTTCATACTTTTAATGATGTCATACGGAACTTTACATTTGACACAATATAGTTGTAAATATTTTCCATTAAACATGTAATGAACCGTTTTCAAGGCTCGCTTCCTACAAAATCCCATAGATGGCGCATTCTAACGACTGACGACATTATCATAATCTCTTGGCTGTATGGTACTGATATTTATCTTTATTTCGATGCAATTTATTTTAGACCTATGAATTTAACGGTTTTTGAATGTCAGTACTCCTTGGGGCTCAACTTTATATATATTGTAATCGATTTCTGGTTGACTGTTAAATAAATTGGTAAACTTTAGGTTTAAATGGTAGCATTTTAACAAATATTGAATAATAACTAGCGTTTTAACGCGTCTTAATTTGTTCTGAGGCAATCATGATGACAGTCACACATATAATTTCCCATACAACTATAACAATTATAGTCAAAATATTATAATAATGTTTGAGTCCTTAGACCGCGCCATCTATGTGAATTTTTGAGAAGCTATTCTTAAAAACTGTGGAGTTAAGGAGGTCCTGGCTGATCGCCTATAGGCATATAATATGACTTGTACAAGTGTATGGAATGCAGCGTCCCGAATGCTATAAATAAATGAAAAAAGGACAGAAAATGTTGAATATGATTTAGAACTCGAATTGATAAAATAATAATTGAGTCTTTTCATTTGATAAACTTTTACACAAAGCCAAGTTATGACAGTTACACGACGTCTCCTAATTAAACGCAAAATTTATTAATTCTGTTTTAGAATATTGTGTTTCTTTACGACATGAACAACTTCGCCGAGTGAGTATGCCATCCATAATGCAAAACTTATGCATAAGCCGAAAGCAGTTAGGTGAAGAGAAGCGAACAAGCGATATTTCATTGGCTATTGTTATTTATGGAGACCAGAAAGTGGGGGCTAAAAGCTCTCGTGATAAATAAACGAGTCCAATAGATAGAAGCCTTCGGGGCTTCGTCTGGCGGCTATCTGCCCCCTACCTATACGTATTCTGAGGCTAGAACAGTTGTAATTTCACGTTCGGAAAACTCTCCTCTTTTTGTTTGTAATGTAAATTTTCGTCTCCTGGCCTGCGAGTTCGGCGGAATCGCCCCGTTTGTCCGATCCGATGTCGGATAACGGGAGATTTAATATAGAGGTTTGCGAATCCCCGCCACTTATACCATGTCGGAATCCAATTCCGTTATTTCACGCAAGATTAGCTGATTACACTTCTGAATATCTCTCTTGGACCACAAATGGTTATTGTGATCGGATAAAAATGGCTCTCTATTCTCGTATACGAAACTTAATTCAGTAGATAATGCGAATCATTGCCCATAATCGTATAAACAGCGAAAATAATCAATTTGATCGCGCGGAAAAATAAGGAAAAGTACCTCATCTACGAAGCACGACGTTCATCGCAATGTTCGTATTGTATACGCTACTCATTGCTTTCCTATATTATGTTATAGTTATTGATACCATAACATTAAACTTCAAACATTTCTTTAATACTACATTGTTTAATGCATCTATTCATGACAAATCATTATTGCCTAATTTAACATGGTTTAATACATCATTGTTTAATAACACACCACCATTTAATGATACACCATATTTTAGTACGCCATTGTCACAAGTAGAATTGTTTAATGTATCAATGTTAAATAACACATTGTTTGATACATCAGTAAACGATACAGGTATATACAATATGTCAATTCTTAAATTAACATTTAAAAATTATAAAGATGTATATGAACGTAAGTATCTCAATAAAAAAGAAGAGCAACACGCATGGCAAAATTTTGCCATCAATTACTTGAATGTGGCACAAAGAAACAGGAGATATAATAAAACAGGAACCAAATATATATTGAACCAATACGCTGATACTAATCCGGACAGTTTCGAAGAACGGTATGCGGTGACAGTCGCTCCATGTAATTATATTTTCGCTTTTTTATTTCCTTAGAGGCTATTCAAGGCGTTAATTGTGGGGTCCCTTTTGTATATTTACGCTTCTCACTGCTTACGCGCAGTACCGAACAGCGAACGAGCGGCAAAGGAACAACGTACACGTATCGACCGAACCAGAAACGCGCAGCCACCGAACAGCCTCGAGCAGCACGGTGCCCAACGGAATGAGTTGACGACCTAGTCGCGCTAGCTTCTAGGCTACCCTGTAGGTCGCTATAGGCTAGGTGGCTACCCTAGCCTGTGTGAATTGTATGCCTTTTATTTGTGACGTGCCCGAAATGTCGAATTGGTTACGCGACGATGGAGTATCACATTGTCAAGCTTGCCGTAAAAGCCTTTCTGTTACAAGGTGCGTGTATGCTTATGCAATTTAGGTTATATGCTAATGATGTAAAGCTTTTTATATACCACAAAGGTGGCAAACAAGCTTACAGCCTGCCTTATGGTTTTGGATAGGACGTTTGCGGGGCATCAGACACGCGTTGCCGACCCCGTGAAAACCCGTTCACCCCTTTCTTGAAGAACTTCAAGTCATTCTCTCCAGAGAAAACCTCTCCAAGCAGTTCATTCCACAACCTTAGTGTACGTGGGAGAAAGTTCCTTTGGACCCGCACAGTTCGTAACCAATTTGGAAATCGTTCTCAAACTTCGCGTACTCGTAGCTACTAAACAGGGGACAGTAAAAGAGCATAAGTGCATTAA
Source organism: Blastobasis lacticolella (assembly GCA_905147135.1). Lineage (NCBI taxonomy): Eukaryota > Metazoa > Arthropoda > Insecta > Lepidoptera > Blastobasidae > Blastobasis > Blastobasis lacticolella. Next base: position 12,122,118 of record LR990048.1, read on the forward strand.
CACTAACAGGGTATTTGGTGCATCATTAACCAAAATAAAATTAATTTGCTAAAAGACAAGGCCAAAGTAACATAGTGTGAATCTGTAACTAGCCTATTTGCAAGTAATTTAGCTTTGTTTACTTATAATGTAATGTGCTGTAGATTCTTGTTGAATAAATAAAATAAAGAATAAAACAAAACAAAGAAGTCTCTTAGGCCCGAATAACTTGTCCTTGACCTCCAGGGTATTTTTTTATTCATCATCTACACAGGAATATGATTTTTAATGTGGTCATACATCTATTATTTTGTATTATACGTAGCATGCGATTTTCTTCTCATATTTTTTGCATGGTGCTGCATATTTTCTGCTTTTGGTGTTCGGTCGCTATGTGTTCACGTATGTACAGGTATCGGCCGTAAATAATGCACATCGGCTAGTTCGGCTTTGTTTCGTCTCTGTCACACGCGTATGAGTAAATACGAAGCCGAAAGAAGGTAAAACTAGCCCATGGGCATTTTTTATGGCCGGAACCTATACGCGTTGAGACGGCGGTTGTACACAGTGTGTAAGCGTAGATAATATAAACGGGGCCTGACGACGCGACAATCAAAATACATTAAGGAAGTACAATTGAATGACAGTGCACGTCCAGAGCGTGTACAGTGTAAAAGGGTCCTTATCTTTTCGATTTAAAGCCTAACCCAAGTAACTCAACATGAAAAAATCGCGACAGTAAAGAAGACGTTTGAGTAAATTCAACTGACTGTCAATTTTAATTGTACACTTACGTCGTTTTTCAGATGATAGGCTAAAATACGGCAAAAATTTGGATATGGAGGATTTGGGGCATGATATACCACGAAAACAATTAAAATTGTTCGATTTATCCAAATCAAGCAATTACTACCAAAAATTTTTGAATAGATTCCATAAAAGCAGACCAAAAACAGACTATGGTACTTCAATTCATTACTTAAGATTCGTGAAAACTTTGGTCCAAATAAATAGACACAATTTTGCAGGCGATAATTTAACAATAGATGAACATGCTGACGAGTTGTGGCATCCTGATACGTATGCACGCAAGAATATGAGGAAATTTATTGTTTTTGTAAGAAATAAAAAGCCGTAACTGGTATGTTGTATTGTTATGAAAAGTAACACTCCCAGTTGTTACGACATCAGAAATTCTAAAGCACGTTTTCCTTGAGAGACTCGCTAAAAATGGAAACAAGCAACCAGCGTACGTTATGTCTTCTCCCATTTTCTCTGGCCGCGGATTTAAAGGAGTATAAGAGCGAACAGAATCCCGGCTCAGGCGGACTTTTAAAAAATACCGCCGCGTAAACGAAGATTATTGCAAGAGACGCCACTGCAACTGTTTTCTCATTATTTAGGTTAAAAGCCCGCTCTATGTTGCCACCTATGATTATATCTACGAAACATGTAGATTTTTATGTAACTGTTAGGTATTTTATGGGAATCGAGGTATCCGTTACCCCTAAAATATATTTCATAATCAGTTGTCAGTAATTCCATACTTATTATATCATTCACCTTGTTCAATGATAGACGTCAAACGATACTATATCACAAACTGTATAAAGATCATGGCATTCATTTTAAGTTAATCACTGCCAAAACCTTCTATAGTATCACACAAGAGTTTTTATTTGAAGTCGTTATCTAAAATTGGGTAGTTAGTTTGGTGAACTCGTTTGTTGATATTGGCGCAGAATTTCAAATGGAATTGAAGCGGTCGGTGCGAAAACAGTCTATATCATTCACATAGTTATGTTTGATTCCATTCAGTGGAGGAGGGGATTGAAAGCTTTATATCGAGCGTTATTCTGCCACTACGGAATTTCTCCAGGGAAGAATCTATGCCGTACTAGACATGTTGAACAACGAACATACAAACGTCGTTACTTTTAGTCTCTCTACCGCCGACGCTCTAACAAAATGTCTGACAATCGTGCCCAGAATTCAGCGCCGCGAATTGGAAGTTTCTGTGTATATGTGAAAACAGGGCTCTTTAAAATATATCACGTTTTACCGATGTAAGTAAATACTAACTTAGTGCTATACTTGTTTTCACGATGGAAACAAAAAGTAACATAAGCGATTTAACGAAGACCCTCACCGTAAAAAAATATTGTTCGACTAATTTTCTCCACACACACACACAAACCAAAGAATGAATTTACCAATGATACAAAAGATATTTTATACTATGCCAATACGTAGTTGATTTTCGATTTGAGAACTACATATAAAAAAGAATATGCCCAAATAATTTACCTTAAAACTCGCAAGAGTTCGCGGTTATATAATTTCGAGGAAGAAAAGTTTTTAATCTTCACAGGGTTGTATATCAAAGGCTCGGAGGGTTAACTTTTATATGACACATGAATTTTTTAGTTTTATATCGGCAAGCCTGCGATGCGGTGGGGTGCGAAGTATGACATACGAGGAATAAATAACTTTACCCTTCGCGGGTTGTTTGTTTCTCTTTAGGTCAACACCCCAATTTTGTACAATGGTTTGTTTTCCTTCAAAACAAGCTCTTACAGTTTGGTTTCACGACAATTTGACGGGTACTTAATAAATTCTCATACGTATTTACGTAGAGTGCAGACTTACGCCGCGTCTCATCTTTTGGATCATTTAAGACAAATCCAATGAATAGATTACAGAAAACATTTCCGGAATATTTCGCCTGAAACCGCACCAAATTACATTAGCAAATCCTTACCACGGCGGGCGTCGAAATTTCACAGATGTAACAAATGCGGGCCTGAAGTCGGGGTTATTGGCGCGGCCCGAGCTCACTAGATAGGAATATAGATAAAAGATAATGAAAATTCAATGAAAAAACTCAAAGTGACACGGGTTTGACATCCGATTCCGGAATGAAAAAGTCATTTTCGGGAGCGTCGTTACCATGCGTATCAACCTGCGAGCGGCGGCTGGCGCGGACATGACACTCTCTATTTTCATTTATTTCGACCTTGTTATGGCAAGTTTCATACAAAAGTTATTTCATAGCATAAATGTGGGTATTTGTAACCCATGTTATTTTACTTGCTAAACTAATATAGGTACTATCTACCTTTCGCTAGGAATCCGCAATAATTTCTTACACACACCTATATCTATGGCCTAACTAAGCCTTAACAACCCATCCACATCAGCAAAAAGACATCATAGAAATTTAAAAAAAAATTGTATATGTAAATTTTGGATCAAAATGATCCAAAATTTTTGATTAAAACAAAAATGTACCTAAGGATAGCAGCGTATTTTTTTTAGTTCATATAAAAAAAGTTTGCGGTCTCTTTTATAACCTAAGTACATGATACTGTAGGTAATTATATACTCGCTCCATCAACCGTACATCAAAAAACGATTCAATTTCTCAATTACTTGACAGTCTCAATAATTCTGTCAACTATATCACACACGTATTACGTTCTAGTTATTATAAGTACAACCCCTGGAATGGATATTATTGATAGTTAATTAAGCTACGCCGCCATTGTCGCTGTACAGTTGTCAGTCTTCCCAATTAGTGACGCGTATCTGGGCGGATGAGTATATGGTACCTGCGGATAGCCATAACGTTAATTGGTTAGATATAATGTAGGTACCGACATTGACTCTAGTTGCCTATTGTCTCTACTCTACCTGGAGCCTACAGTGCTATTCTCTGGAACGTTATTGAACGTGACGGTTATCTTGGAGAATCGACTGGCTGATATTGAATTCTATATATAACCTAACAAAATTCAAGTAGCTGGAGATTCAAGGAGCGTTAGTGGCCGAGTGAAGGTATCCGACTCGTAAGCGAGAGGTACCGGATTCGAATCTCTCTGCGGCCATGTACCAAATGACCCTTCTATGAGATATATATGTCGGAGATGGTATGTATGTATGTATGTAAACTCTTTATTGCGTATAACTACATAAAGAACAATAACAAAAGAAAATAAATATACATTGCAAAGGCGGGCTTATCCCACAATAGGATTTCTTCCAGCTAACCTTACCTTGGATAGTCCGAAATGGGCTATCTAACGAGCGGTGGTAGCAATATCGAGTTTTGTGATGGTCATGGGCCTGTTAGTCAATCTCTTTGGCTTGGACATCTTTTGAATTGAAAACGGAATGTCGATCGGAGCGCCACCTCGCCTCACGGCGGCGATGGCAGCCGCGCGGACTTTTGGACCAACTGAAAATAGTTATGAAATTCCATTCAATGAAAATCTGCTTGAAAGCTCCAGATAGTAGATACATGTGTAAATAATGTACTGTAAACAATGTATAGGGAGTCAAGCATTGCGTACATGGATTGACCTGATGAGAATGGCCATGGGTGGTGGAGGGTTTTGTAAATAAACCAAGGGTTTGTTTTGGCTGCACTTGTAAACTCATAATTTTGGCTTTAATTGGACAATCGGTTTCGGTTTAAAGATATTTTATTCTCATTTTAAGACAGAATAAGTCACTTACATGAGAAGAATGTTGAATACATACAGATCCACATAGTATCGTTCACTCGCACAGAACAGCACCACAGTCACATCCTACGGATTGGATGTTATAAAATCATGTACATGATACATAAACACTTTTGACACTCCACTAGACCAAGTTAACAACCTCTCAACAACATTTCAACATGTTTGCATAATATGTTGGGCCAATTTACGCTTAAAATCATTATTTGTATCAGGTATGGTAGGTATTGATACTTTGAAACTGAGACGGAAACTCGCACTAGTATTGCACTACTTCCTCCTCTTTAATGGAAAGGTAAATAACCCTAGCACTTTATCTATGTGTTCACTGTATGTGCCTAATAGTTATACGCGAAATACGCGAGCGGGACGCAGGCACCAGCTGTTTGCACCGGCGCCCGCGCGTACGGACACTGCCAGGTATGCTCCTACACCGCACGCACTCACACTACTAAATCAACTGGTAACAGACCGGGTCGAAGTTGATATCTTTGGCACTAATATTCAAAATATTATAAATATATGCGCTAATTGGCTAAGCTGTTGTAATATTAATTAAGTTTGACTGTTATATATATATATATATATATATATATATATATTAAGATAAGTACCTACATGTAAATAATGGCTCTCCAGACGTTTTGGTTGCTCAACTGTAAGTCTGAAAGCATTTGAATAATAATAAATAAATAAATAATAAATAAATAATAATAAAGAACTCGATACTTTTTATTTTTGAAGGTAAGTTATTAAATAATTGCGCACCCTCATAAGTGATCATTCGCTTACCGTAGTTAGTGCGGATCTTGGGCAGTATGACGTAGCTCGAGCGTCTCGTGGAGCGTTTAGACACTTGCCTATGTTGGATAAATGAGATCGACGAATGGATACTTTTATTTAAAATTTTCCTTACGAGTACGCAAGCACTGTAATTATACAGTTGTCGTATGTTCAGTAGACCAGTTTGTTTGTATACTGTAGTGGTTGGTGTTAAATAGGGATAGTGAAATAGCATCTTAATTATCCTATTTTGAGTTATTTGTAATTCTGAGAGTGTGGTTTTACTTGCACTGCCCCATACTTCAATAAGATACAAGAGATGTGACTTTACTAGGGATTTGTAAATTGTCATTCGCACTTTTTTAGGGAGGCAACGAACTATGCCACGAAGGGAACCCATAAGTGTTGATAGTTTTTTCTTTATATGCTCAATGTGCCCCTTCCATGTCAGTCGGTTGTCGATCCGCAGCCCTAGATATTTTTCAGCCTGCCTCTCTTGTATCGGTAAGTTGTTGATAGTTAAGGATTGGTGCATAGGTAGTGTTTTATTTTTAGCTTTAAATATTATGTAGGATGTTTTAGCCACGTTTATTGTTAGCAAGTTCGACTGAAGCCAGTTGTGAAGGGTGTACAAGTCTTTCTGAGCTAGTGAAATAATGTCGTGTATAGACGTACCAAAGTAGAACAGGCACGTATCATCCGCATACAAAGTTATATGTCCATGTAATTGTAAATCTATGATGCTATTTACATAAATCGAGAACAAAAGAGGTCCTAAAATCGATCCCTGAGGCACCCCAAAAGACACTTGCTGGGTTTTGCTTTGGTGTTCTTGGAGTTTTACTATTTGTTGTCTATTTTTTAAATATGACTCATACACGCCCAGTGCATTACCGGTTACCCCAGTCAGACTGATCTATTTATTTTATTTAACCATTTATTGTGCACAAAGAAAGTTACAATAATATGAACATAAAGATAACAATCACAAAAGGTACAGCTTATTTCTAAAAAGAAATGTCTTACAGCAGACCTACCGAAGAGAGAGGGCTAGAATAGAGAGGCAGATATGACGTGCACCCAAATACATAATATAATTGAATTACTTAAATAAGTGTCTATATATATATATAATAGTAATATTACCTACATATATAATAAATAACACAAATACTTAATAAATACCTATAAATATATAATATTATGGATTGCAAGTGGAAAGATAATGCTCTTTTACTCTTTTTTTAAAAATACCGAGTGAGGTACTGTTACGAACAGTATGCGGCAGCGAGTTCCATGCCTAGCCGCATGAACAGTAAATGATTTAGTATAGCATCTATCTATATATCTATCTTAAAACACTATAGAGACCCTTTGTTGTTACAAAACTATCCCAATAAATACGATCTGATGACCATTCCTCGCCCTGTGGAGTACGATGCTACGGTGAGGGAAAATATCTTGATGAAATCTGCATATTCAGGTGACTAAATGTGTAGGTAACCATGATACAACCTAGGCAGGTTACCTTGGTAGCAGGGTCACGGAGGTCAGATGGCAGTCGCTCCATTGTAATTATCTGATCTGACAAATCCTGGTTCATGGTCAAAACAGCCCCGGGACCTCGGGGCATTAATGCCAAGATTATTTTTACACTGGAGATTAATTTAATATTTTACTAGTCAACTATAATAATGTACCGTTTGCAAAACAGTTTATTCACGCTTGTTTTTTAAAGAATATTTAAGGGTGAATTCAGGCAAGGCAGGCAGAGCATAACCGGGACATAAACGCCAAGATGGTTATTATTTTTATTATCTACTGACAGCAATTAATAATTGCAATTACAGGCCAAAGGCGTATCATCTTAGTCAACACAGTGACCTGCGGTTTGCCTTTTTTTTACGTTAGGGGCGTTAGTTATCATTTTCCATCAGGTGGGCTGTCTGCTCTTAAAGTCAAAAATACTAACTTAAACTAAAGGTAACCATACTAAATGCTCCATAACTCATAAATTTAAATAAAATGAAAATGATATCTATGATGAATTAAATCCAATTTAATAACTACCTGTTAATAACTATTCTTAAAGTTCTTGAATGTAGACATGTCTAAGAAAGTAACCAATTGAAACGGCAATAAGAACCAAGTGACACCCCGGAAAAGCATTTTTTTAAGTTCACCCCACTTTCCCTATGAATTCGACAGAAATTTTTCCAATAGGAAAATAAAGGGTATTTCATTTTCAACTTTTCACTTAACGATTCCGATCTTAACAAACTCGATCCCATTTTATCAATTGTCAAAGTTTAAAAACTTAATCCACTTAGGGACCCTTAAAGGGGGAGTGGCGGAGTGCGCATGACGCCATCCTAGCGGGACTACCAAGGGCACTCAGTGCAGGGCAGCGGCGCTGGGAGACGGTCGTCGATTCGCGGTCTCGCCTCTAGCGAACGCAGCCGACGTACGCGCCAAATTGAAATCACGTTGCGTTCGTGATTTCTAACTTAAAATTTAATCCGTTCCAAATTCGAAACTCGATTCCAGCATCAAAAACAAAATGTTCACGAGTGCCAAGGAGACTGCAAAATGAAATTTGGAACTGTTTGAACAGTGAAGTTAATTTAGAATGTGACTTAGCCGGCTTATTTGATCAAGCCGTGTCGTGAAGGATATGAACAAATAATGTTTTGCGATTAACTGTTAACTGTGAGGAAAAATGATGAAGCTTATTTCGCTTATAGCGCTATGCGGTAAGTCTTAAGGAAATTAATAAGCTTTCTTTTAAAATTCTCCGTTGCCGCATTGTCTTAAAACAAATTAAACAGCCTTAATAGACTAAAAACGCATTGTTAAGCGGATAACATCACAAAAGGACAACAGCACAAGGAAAACGATAAAAAATAACAGAGACGAATAATTGCGGAACCCTAAAACAAAGAGGGATACCGTAGAGTATCTTATTACATGTTTCGCCGAAGTAACTTTCGTTGACTGGTGGTAGATTGTCAGTTGTAAAATTGACTATAGTAAAATTAATTGAGTAGCTATATTATTGTGATCATAATCAGTCATTCATTAGGTATGATTAATGACAAAAAAATGTTAAACTGGATAAACATTTTAGAGGATTTTATTTTATAATACAGGTTATTATGGTATGCGAAAAGGGATAATGTTATTTTAATGGCATATAATTTTTTTTTCTGTAAATACTTATTGTGTAAGTAAATAAAAATAATTGACAAAATATTCTTACTTGAAAAATAACCAAGAAAATAATGTATAAAAGAATCAATACATCTTAATATGTGCAATCTTCAGCAAAATCGTTTTAATTATGTGATTGATGACTCTGTGAAAATGAACGAATGCAATACACAGGAAAACCTACTTAGAAAGTTTATTTTACTTTTTATTATCGTTAGTTATGTGCCTTAGCTACACATCTTTCAGATCTTGTGTAAAAATCCTCTAAAAAGTTATTCCAAAATATCTATGAGAACGCTACGGCGGCGGTGGTCGTGGTGGTTTACACCACGAGGCACTGTTTTTTTACGGTCTAGACATAGTAGGTACTTAAAAACCTTTTTAGATTAAGACATGGGATCGTTCAAGAGGTATATTAGAGAGCGCTTCAGAGGCGGGCAACGTATTGGTGGCTCCCCTGGTGTTGCTGATGTGCATAGGCGGCGGTGACCACTTTCCATCAGGTGGCCCGCTTGCCTGTTTGTCTGCCATATAACATAAAAAAAAGATTTAACGGAAATAGCAAATTGATAGGTTAATTGACAGGAAACAAAAATTGTTTTGTTACGTAATTAAGATAGTTAAGTCTGAACGATCCGATGGTTTTTTACAAGGTAGGTATTCAATGCCGTTCGTTGCTCAAAAAATAAGCACTATAATTTTTGTCTTACCAAAATAAATATTTTTACTCATACAATTTATTTTACAAATCCGTTTAACATAACAAAATGACGAGAAATTAATAAATTACACGCGGTTAGCAATAAGGGCTTCATAACCCGCCGTGTGATTTAACCCAGTGAGAGCACGCTGGGGGGCTATTCTCGTATTGTGAGATTTCGAATTCGGCATTTTTCTTTATAGGTCAGTAGTGTAAAACAAAAAGAAAAACAAATTGGATATATTTCCTACAAATCTAAATTAGCTATAAATCTGTTATTACAATATCTTTAAAAACGATATTCAATATTAAATGATTGTAGAATATCGTTGCCAATAAGTTTATTGGCTTTTCAGAGATTTCAGGCTAAAAAAATGTCGAATTTGACATGGCCCAGCGCGAGAATCGGCCCTTTGGGACCCTATTTTTAAATCGACTCGAGCGCTCGTCTTGTAATGCCTGTCTCTTCTGCCTTTAGCAACTTATTTACTTTTTATTTAACTAAATACCTAATATAAAATAAGCGATATAAAATACATAAATACCTATATAAGTTATAATATTCCTTGACTCTCTTTTTAAATATAGAGAGTGGCAGAGAGTTTCATAGTCTCTCTGCATGGACAGTCAAGGAGTAGGAGAAGAAATCGGAATGATATATAGGGTTGGATAATGATGATTTCACATTGGACCGACAAGGCTTGTCTTGGGCCCGGGACATGTGGAAGGAGTTGCGGAGATATGAGGGAGCACAGGGATTGTTGAGGATATTGTAGAGCATAGAAAGGACATCAGCGTACCTGTGATAACGAATCGGAAGCCATTTGAGCAGCGATCGATAAAGAGAGATATGAACGTACTTTTGTAAACCAAAAATAAACCATATTTGCATATGGTTAGGTGCATATTTAGCAGACGCTCAAGTTTGTTTACTTACCACCAGTGTAAACGAAATAGATTCGTGGAGTGGTTCAAAAATAGGACCCTGGTCGTATTCGGTCGCGCGAAAAATCGCCAGTGATTCGCCGCCAAGATACTACTTGCCATGTAAAATTATTCAGCCCGCTTTGCTTATACTGCGCTCGCCGTGTTTACTCCCCAGTGATTGCGGGTTTATCGAGATTTCGTTGAAATGACAACACTTTTTTTTGTCTAAAAGTGTTATGATAAAAATATAACTCGTTGCGAAATTTTATTATAAAGGTAACGGAAGACCAATCTTCCGAACGTTGACCTTTGAACTTTGGCCGGTTGGTCCGGTAGAGTAGCACTTCCTGCTCAAGGGTGTCGTACAAGACGATTAATTATGTGTTGGATGTTGACCATATAAACCGAAAATTAGGCAGAGATTTCTGTGAATTTTCAATACCTTTATCGGGTGCATGCAGCGAAGAGTTTACGATAAACCTTTCAAGTTATGAAGGGCTTCATGTCCATAATGTCTATTATGGGTGAAACAAATAGTGAATTTCAGGGTATCAGTAGGTATAATAGAAACGTTGGTAGCCGAGTGTTAAGGTATCCGACTCGTAAGCGAGAGGTACCGAGTTCTAATGCTGCTGCCATGTACCAATGACTCTTTTCTGGGTTATGGACATTAGTTGAATACTAACCGATGCTCTTACGGCGAGGGAAATATCGTGATGAAACCTGCACATTCAGGCGACTGACCTGTGTAACTATCATCTAATCTGGTCAGGTTCTCTTGGTAGCAGGGTCACGGAGGTCGCATGGCGGTCGCTACACTGTAATTATCTGATCTTCCTATTATTATACCTACAACTATAATAATCGTCATTAACGCCAAGATGATTATTTCGAGGATATGGAGGATTGCGAGGATGATTATAGGATACTAGAGGGGTTTTAGTGGGCAGGGCCCCTTTTACGGGCAATCCCACATGTCCACGCCATTCCCCCGGCAGACGTGGTATACTTTGAAGATTTCCCCTCCTAAAAAAAAAGAAAGGTATACCAGATACAACACCGTATCATTAAAGCTTAACAATCTCTGAAATAAATCAAAATCGCTACGCTTTCCTTTATCTGAGTAATTTAAAGCTGGAATATTCGCACAAAATAAAACGGCCATTTGCTATGCAGCAATTTATTTGAGTATTCATCCATATGGAAGGTATTTTTCGAATTTATAATGAGTTACACTGAAAGCCCCCGGCTCAGTATTTCTAGCGTTTGATGGAGAAAGGTGTCAACAGGACACTTTTACTACCTAATATAAGGCTCTGACAATTATCTGCCAGTATAGCCACTCACAGGTCCGAGGGAAAAGTAATACCCGAAAATAAATTCTCACCCTTCCAATGGGACCGCCGCGCGCCGGCCCCAAATCGGGTTGTGATCTGTTGACAGTTTGACAGCTGTCATTTGTTCTACAAGAGGTCAATGGATGGCTCTGTATTAAATGATTCATCCATGCTAATACAGAGATCACTAGATAGCTCATAGGTACATACCCTACGTAATGACCTGTACTTAGTTATTTTTAACTCCCGAGGACAAAAGCGGGGTGTTTGACGTGTGGCTCTGCCTATCTGTGTCTGTCTGTGGCATGGTAGCTCCCAAGTGCATAGACCGATTTGGATGCGATTTTCTCGGTTTGAAAGACATTTTAATCGAGATGGTTCTTAGATATGTTCCATGAAAATCGGTTTAGTAGTTTAGAAAATATTTGAGTATATGTAAACTTACTCGGGGTTATCCGACTTTTTCTGTCAGTAAAAATAAATGTCGCATTATCAATAAAATTGATAAAAATTGTCGCAGGTACGACTATACCTTTATAGAACCTGTATACATTTTACGATGCACTTTAATCAAGATTCAAACAAGAAGAGAAGTTCTTAAGCATTAAAATCTCTGACATCTGTCGGTTAGATTGTAATTTTAATAACGTAATATTTCATCAGAAGTAAAATCTTTGGAAAGTTAGCTACTTTCGCAAATTTATTTTGCTCTGCACAAGCGTGCACCTGGACTCGTTGATTATAAGCTGGTATTCGTGCATGGACTCGTTGATAAACAAGTAGTTATCGTAGATTATAGCAGTTCGCAAACTTAGGGATACCACTGGAGTGTTTGGGTACCCCATGCGCTGCATAATAATATGTTTTTTCATATATTTTTTTGTGTACCTCTGTAGGGCCTCTCAACAAGTAGGTCTTAAAATGAACATGGACAAGACGAAAATTATGTCGAATGTCCATGTTGTGCCTACTCCAGTGACAGTTGGAGGCACTCCATTTGAAGTTGTTGACGACTATACATACCTAGGACAAATAGTCCGGCTAGGTAGGTCCAATTTCGAAAAAGAGGTCAATCGACGAATCCAACTCGGTTGGGCAGCGTTCGGAGAGCTACGCCACATATTTTCGTCCCAATTACCGCAGTGTCTCAAGACGAAGGTCTTTGACCAATGTGTGTTGCCAGTGATGACTTACGGATCTGAAACGTGGCCACTCACTATGGGCCTTATAAGAAAGCTCACTGTTACCCAAAGGGCAATGGAAAGAGCTATGCTCGGAGTTTCTTTGCGCAATCGAGTCAGAAATGAGGAGATCCGCAAGCGAACCAAGGTCACTGACATAGCTCTAAGGATTGCCAGACTGAAGTGGCAGTGGGCAGGGCACATAACTCGAAGAACAGATGGCCGATGGGGCAGTAAAGTTCTCGAGTGGCGACCACGTACCGGTAGACGCAGCGTGGGTAGGCCTCCTACAAGGTGGACCGACGACCTTGTAAGGATCGCAGGTACCAGCTGGATGCGGAAAGCACAGGACCGGTCTTTGTGGAGATCTCTGGGGGAGGCCTATGAGTCTTGTGGCCGATATGATGATGATGATGATATATTTTTTTATGTCATACAATACGCAAACAGGCAAGCGGGCCACCTGCTGGAAAGTGGTCACCACTGCCTATAGACATTAGCAACACCAAGATTATCGCCAATGCGTTGCCCACCTCTATAACACGTTGCTCTGCAAAAAGACGAATGCCCCTCCACTGCCAAAGCCTCGGTTCCCCAAATCCCCACCCCATTAAAACCTTACTCACCGGCAGAAACACAACACTATTTAAAAGAGTATTGTTTAGTTGCGGTATTCTGTAAGGTGGAGGGAGGTACTTCCCCAGTCGGGCGGCTACAATTCGAACGGGATACCCTCTCTTATACATATATTTTAATAGGTGATAGGGGAGTATGAATGAATATTCATTTTCATTTACATATTCAAGAGACGAGCCTACACCTAATAGATTGTGAGGGCGCTGTAGGTTCGATTTTTAGCTACATTAAAGTCACCAAAAAGTTGAGTAACGGTGGCTGAAAAACGAAACTGCCAAGAGGATGTAGGACACCCTGGTTCTTTTACTTCTAGAACCAATAGAAGAGGATGAGTAACTACTATCGCTACGAAAAGACGAAGATTGTGTTTCTAAAACAATTGTGCTAGGTTAAGCACGGACAGACTAACTTTTGTGGTTAAGTTAAGAGCGTCGGTGGCCGAGCGGTTAGAGTATACAACTCGTAAGCCAGAGGTCCCGCTCCGGTCATGTACCAATGACTGTTTTCTGAGTTATGTACATTAGTTGAATACTAACCGATGCTCTTACGGTGACGGAACACATCGTGATGAAACCTGCACATTCAGGTGACTGGATGTGTAACCATGATCTAATCTGGTCAGGTTCCCCTGGTAGCAGGGTCATGGTGGTCAGATGGCAGTCGCTCCACTGTAATAACCTGACCTGCCAAATCCTGGATCATGGTCAAGGCGGACCCCAGGCCCTCGTGCGCGAGAGCACAACTGGGACATTAACGCCAAGATGATTATTATTTACGTGCACAATATTATAGTAAAGAAAATCCAAAAAATTCGTGTAAACTCGGACCGGGTCGCTAGTAAAACTAATAAAAAAGTATACAAGAAATGTTTTAATACCTTTACATAAATCAATCGAATTTATAACATCCGTGCATATAAAAATAATTAATAATCATGTTCATTAATCATAATAAATTAATAATAATGTTTGTAAGTCAAAACAAATATAATAATCATTATTGGTCTGTTTGTCTTTCGACAAAAGCCTCCTCCAACTCCATTTCTTACGAGCTTTTAATCTCGTCCATATTTTGCCATATTACTCAGCAAATCGAAATTCTGTGCATATGACCGTAATATTACGGTCTCCTATCGCTCGCCTCTGGTGATCAGATTCGTGGGCAGACGATGCGGGTCAAATCTCGCCGCCATCCCGATAAATAATTTCCACTCCTGATATATGACGGAGCGATATCTCACGATATTTCCGGCGATAGATCCTCGTAACCGATCGCTATCGGTGTCACCCATGTGTTTTCTATTGCGTGTGTAAATAAAACATGAGATTTGTGTTTTGCTCCGTTTTTTGCTCCCTCATGGTGATTGCTCGCAATGAATAAGATGTTTGATAGGATCCTCCTTTCAGGAAATGGTAGATCGTCGTTTCGAAACTGTAGTTTTGAAATTACTTTATTTTGTTGGCATGGCGTGCACGTGTGCATGAAGAATCCTAAATCACAGAGAAAAAATACTTCGTACAACGTAAACGTGTGACTAGTATTAATTCTTTTTTTATTATTTCCTAGGGAGGCACACGAACAGACACAGACGGTCGCCCTTATGGAAATAGGCCACCGTCACGTCGTCCAGGACATCTACAACCTAAGGGCGCCTCATCTAGTTGGCGTAATGGGTGACTAGACAGAGTCCTTTGACAGTAGGATAAAGTATAAATAATAAGAATGGAAGATAGAAGTCTAGTTTAATATAAAAAAAAGTCCCGGTATTGCACGGGCTTTGCAGGCTTCTCTTCATTATAATAGCATTAGCTTTCACTGTGTCGCTGTCGTTAACCTCCGCTTTTCAAAAGCATCAAAAGGGATATTATCCTTCCCCAAAAAATAATCTAACTGATAGTGGAAATTGCATCAAAATCGGTCGTGTGTTTTAGAAGTTAGCGCAAATACACACAGACACACAGACAGTCGACTTTAATTTAATCTATGTATAGAAAATCTCCAGGATTTTAACGCGACTTTCCAAGATAAAACAATATCTGTCAATAAAAAAGCACATAAATTTCCATATAGACAAAATCCTGTTTGTTGACCAAGAATGCACAAGAAACGGACACGATGGTACTCATTCTCGTTTGTGCGAATTAATGCCATTTCAACATTGTAATGTGCTATTATATTCGGCTCTCTGAAAAGAGCCCTTGTGTTAATTTAAAGCTGTGCACTGAACATTGTACAGCAGCTCCAGTAAACGCTTCTACTTTGAAGTTTATGACCCCAAACGCCTCAAGTGCCATACTCTTTAATGTAAAAACTTTCGTGTGTGGCTCGTAAACTAATTATAAAGTTGGCCGTGTAGTGTTTTTAGATGACACTGTGATACTGTGACTTTGTGGCATTTTATTTTCGAAGGCCCTTCAGTCTGATATAATAATGACAGACTTAATCATGAAGATTTTGAAAGACTAGTGGACCCGAGGCGACTTCATTTGCGTGGCGGTTACCTTTTAAGAGGAAGATTTATAAGCAAGCATCTTAAATCAGTCTATCTATTGTTGAAAACCGTATTAAAATCCGTTGCGTGTTTAAAAGATCTAAGCGTACATAGATACACACATATATACATAGGGACAGACGGCGGGAGCTACTTTATTTTATGCTATGAATAGATACAGCCGATTTTGCGTGATTGAATAACAAACATCCAAACTTTCATGTCTTTTCAACTTTTATACCTGATTAGGGTAAGGCTCGCAAAGCTGGACGTTTGAGTCATCAGGTTGTCATTATTGTACAAATAATTATTAAAGAATTTTTCATGGAAATCTCGAGAGCGTCGGTGGCCGAGGTAACAGTATCCGACTTACAAGCAAGAGGGACCGGGTACGAATCACGCTACCGCCACGTACCAATGACTCTTTTCTGAGTTATGTACATTAGTTGAATACTAACCGATGCTCATACGGTGAGGGAAAACATCGTGATGAAACCTCCACATTTAGGCGACAGAATGTGTAACCATAATCCCATCTGGTCAGGTTCCCCTGGTAGCAGGGTCACGGAGGTCAGATGGCAGTCGCTTCACTGTAATTATCTGATCTGCCAAGTACAGGACCATGGTTAATCCGGACCTAACGCCAAGACGATGATGAATTCTTTGAAATCTCATCGCTTCCAGGTTGTAAGTAAGTTCTTATATCATCATCCACCTGTCCTTATCCCATTTTTTGCCGTCGACACAATATCTTTCTTGTGCGATCGACACAATGTAAGTAAGAATAACACATTTATTCTATTCAGACACACCGCACAAAATTCATATTCATTGAGATGTGTGTTTTTCTCCCATTTAACTCAATCACTCATATATATTCTACGAAAATTAGAATATTACGTCTAAAGACAACAAATCCAACTTCAAGTTTCGCGAATAAAAACAACTCGGTCGCCGCTTCCAAAGCAAATTGGTTTGATTGGGATTAGTTATTGTAAGAGGGGTTCTTCGCGAACTCTTAACAAAGGCGTGCCATTTTAATCCTATCACGAGTTGCAAAATTGAAACAGCCATTGTGGAGTTCGTTAACGTTAATTTTCATTTTAAATTTGTCAATTGTCGGTGAAATTAAAGGAAGTTGCCGGTTTCTTGACAACGTGATATGGCTGGCCGGCGGCCAAGCGGCGCATTGTCGGCGCTCTTTGTGCGCAGACATCCCGAACAATACGGCCGTCCCGCGCAAAAAGGTGAATGCGGAAAAAACTGTAATAAATTGTTGCCCGACTGTCACCATGACCCCGAATCTCGACGCGGACTCGAAGCCATCTAAAATTTAACACAAAGCCTTCAAACTTTGGCGAAGAATTAATCAAGAATTAATTAAAGCACGACAAATTTGTTTATTCGCCTAAAATAAATCCAAGTTTCCGCTTAATTCGCTTATAATATTATTCGCCTAAATTAATATTGAATAAATCAGGGCTATGAATAGGGAAAACAATAGAAATCTTTATAATTAACGATGTTTTGGGACAAGGCTTAGATAAACCCTCGAGTATTTTTGTTGTAGTTTTATAACTTTTTCATTCTTGCCGTAATAAGCATCTGTAATGAATAATTGAACGTCATAAATCATTTCTTGTGTTTAGAGACCTCAACAAACTTTGCAAGACATGTTTAAACTGGAATCAGTTGTTACTCAAAGTATCAACAGAGACGCAATCAAACTGGCATTGTAAATTTTGAACTGTATTCTCCTTAAGCATCCGAATTCGTATTTAAAGTCCATCGGCTTTGTCGAAGTTGCTAACTTTCGAGCGCAACAAATTCCCGAACCTCGGAGGAAAATAAAACTGCGATGCAAGAGATCTGATACCGCCAGCGTTTGGGGTTTGATGGACGTATATTCTGATTTATCCAGATCCAATCGGAATAGCGCGGATTCGATTCCACGCTTAACATTTCGAATTTCGCAGTACTATCGACTGTGAGCTGTCGATTGCAGCGGAAATTGTTAATTCCATTGGAGCAAGAACACATAGGAAAGCCACGTACCCTGCACGCTGGTGCGGAGACGGCTTGGCACCCTTCCAGTCAACGATTGTGCTTTACTATAGCGATTATTTTCCGTGGTGCACTATTCAAACTGCTTCGGAATCCAACGACTGAATAGACATGAAAGAATTTTCGTGTGCAACGACCGACAGTAATGACGGCCGTTTATTCTTTTGAAAGCAACGCTCGCAGGAAACCCGCAAATATAAAGTGTAATGCTCTCCTTAGGTCCTCGCGAAACATTTCTCTTTTTATGGACAGCCATGTTATGGACGATGTAATAATGGCGAACAAAAATTTTGGGTTATTTTTGTCGCTCGCTTTCCCTTAGATGTACAATGTGATTCATTTTGTGTTATGGACTAAATTAAGGTTCATCTTTTTTAAGTAGGTAAACGTTTTTCGTAAGAGATAACATCTTTATTATGAACACGGAAATTTTGTCCTACAGTCTACATTAGCATTCAGTGGTTGTATAGGTAGGTATCAATGCTACGTGTCTTTTAGAGTATTTACGTTGTAACTAGACATCCGCCCTAGATTGGTACGGGTTTAGTACGTGTACCCATACTTTATAGGATCACCCGTTAATTTAATCTGTAAGTTTATAGCTAAGCTAATCTGAAGATTGCTTAAAAATTTCATCAAAATCGGTCGAGCCATGCATGCAAGGCATACACTCCTTCCTCCTTCTGTCCTTCGTCCTTTTTGTTAATTTAGTTTTTAAGACTTTTCGATGTATTTAGGCCAAATAAAGATCTATGTCTATGAAGATTAATATATAGGTACAGAAAATCGTTATTTTCTTTACAATAACAGTATTATTAATAATATAAAAAAATCCAAATCACTACACTTTTTGGACAACAACAGCCGTGATCGATGTTCCATTACAAGGCTGCGCGCATTGCCTCATACAGTCAATGGGACCGCCATCCGTCAAGTGCAATGGACACGTCAATCCATATCCGGTTGAAACCCTTAACCGGCCCCAATCCATTAGCCGGTCTAATTACCTCGGAGCTTGTAAAATACCATTATTAAGCCGAGTAAGCCGTTACACCATCCCATGGCTTGCCATGTGCCAAGAATGAGGCTCGCTAACCCAGTTACAGCCATTACAACTGCTAGTAGACTCGGTTGTTCCTGTGTTAACTTCATATTTCACATGATTAAATTCTATATTTATTGCTAAAGTTTTGGGTTGATATACTGACTAACTATAAAAATGTGTATTTGAAACAATAGAAGTGCTAATAATATACATTGTTTTATTAAAAGGATTACATAATTAGTTTTTGTCTCGAAGTAACGGCTAATTAGAAATTTTAATTTGAAACTGTTCGCTACGAGATATATAAAAGAAGATGGTTTAATAGTTATTTTTAAGTATGAATTTTTGTCCCTTAAGAGGTCTTTTCATAATGATAGAATGCCATTACATCGCAGTAGAGATATAGAGAGAGCTCTGGAGGCCGATCAGGCGAGGATGAATGGCTTTTCTATGCAAAGTTGAATTCATTTACCTCAACAACAACCACTATTCCATAATGTGACTTCGAAATATATTGGCAACTAAAACAATGAGCGACTGTTTGTAAATTGCTTGATTTCACTTATTTTTGGTGTAATGCGGCAGACAAACAAGCAAGCGGGCCACCTGATGAAAGTTGGTCACCACCGTCTGCGGACATCAGCAACACCAGGGGCACTACCAATCCGTTGTCCATCTCTAAGGAGACATTTAATATACCTCTTATCTTATCTTTATTTCTACTGGAAACTTATTGTTGGCTCTCTGATTTGTAGGTAAAATATCTGTTACATTAAATGCTGTTGGTTTCCCAAAAAATAAATTTATAACCAAATGAAACCTCTATCAATTTGAACGTACTTAATAACGTTGAAAGTAAATATTGAACAAGACTATGTACCGCCATTTGAGTAAACTTGATCCAATCAAAGACTACCGCACCAAAGACATCAAACGGCCCGATTTGATCAAACCATTAGCGTCTTGCCCCATTTTATTCGACTAAGGACTTCGTACTCCTCAGGGCAGGTTTAACAATCAAAATTAACCCTTACAGACAGGAGGATCGATCGTGTCCTCGAATAGGAATTGTCAATTTTGGCTAATGGAAACGTAAGTATGCGTGGATTGCCCACGTTTAATTTGGCTCGGCCAATTCAAGTGTTAATCAAACAGAGTAGTCCCACTTGTGTAGTGTTACAGCGGCGTCGGCACTCTTTCCTGTCTTTATTAAGCAAGCAAAGGTTTCCCCGCCTTGGCCAATAGCTTTTCTAGTACACTCACTCGTTTGTGAGATAGAATAATCCAGGATTACTTTACGGTATTAACGTGGACGTCATTGCTCTCGCGTTAAGTCGTCTGCACGAAATGTATTATAGCGCTCAGTAGTTATATAAACTCATCTGCTGTACAATTATATAACAGTAGTGGACGCGACTACGTTTGCGTACACCGTTCGCGTACACCTACTTAACCCCTACCTACCCATTATCTTGCTTTTAAACTTTCCTCTTGAATCAATCTATATATTGTTGAAAATCGCATTAAAATCCGTTGAATAGTTTAAAAGATGTAGGCGACAGAAGCGACTTGGTTCATACTATGCATAAATAACATATTTCTGTACTATGTGAAAGAGTCAAAATAGATGTGTCACTATCGTAGCTTATGGTACTTGGTAGTCTCTGCCTCCCTATGGAATACAGGCGTGAGCGTGTATGTATGTATATCTATGATGAAACCTGGTGTTAACACATGAAGTACCCTTTTATTCCACAAACTTGTTAATTAAAATTGATGAATATGTAACCTCTGATAAAACTTTTAAATAATTACTGTTGTGCCTCCTATAATGGGCAGACCTTTTACCTTTTGACCTAGATAAGGGTAATTCATGGCGGAATATTTTCATGCGAATTATTTACGAGTCTCACTACGCAGTTTATACCTAGCAGCTAGCATGGAGTAATTAGGAAATTTGAATTCAGTTGCGATAGTTGCGTTGCTTATTCCCAGGCTAGATGGAGTTGTATTTCTAATTAGTTCACGTTTGTAGTTCTATAACACGATATTAGGGATGGGCCTATGGAAATGCGGGAATGCGGTTAAACCGAATTTCGGCGGCTTGAGCCGAACGTCGGCATTCGGCTGAGTTCGGTTCAGCGACTGTCTTACTACCAAAAAGCATACACTAGAGTTCGTCTTCTGTTCTTTAGCATGAATATTTCTATCATCTTCTATCATTTTGATCAACTCTAATTGCAGGGAAGGATTTAGAACATATTTGGGATACTCACCTAAACTTTTTTAAATTAAATTTAATATTTAATTTAGTATATTACGTGTTTTTTTTTAATTTACTTGGCCAATCCTGTAACCGCAAATCGATTAATTACAAAATTACAAACAAATACATTCCTATGAAAAATCTCTTAGTGTGCCCAAGTTCGTATTCGGTCCAAAGCCCTATCAGTCCATCACTATACGATATTGCTTTACTGTTAAATTGACGTCGTATACAACGAAACATTGTATAACTTTCAACACTTTAACACAGCTATAACATAGCTGGACGCGTACCCGTACACATGATTGCGTCACTTATACGAATAAGTTGGGGCATAAACTATAATCTTGAACTATTATATGCTCTCGGAGTCTTCTTCATGGCGGAGCGCACTCGTAAACGCCAATGTCTTGGGCAGTATAAAATTATGTTCCCTTTTTATGTAACAAGGATAGTGTTCGTGATAGGCCAGTAATTCCGCGGAGATCCAGGGGATAATAGCCACCGATATTTGGAGCGCCGCCAATTACGATGCGCGAGGACGATTAATTCTATAATCCGGTTATAAGCAGATTAAATCAGCCATGACACGCGTACGAGATATGATTTAATACCCTTTTAGTCAGAATAGTGCCGGTATAACGTTTGCTGCGACCTTCGTGATGGAAGATTAGGGGATGTTGGTGATGGTGGGAGGCTGAGGAATTACTTAGTTGGTTATTAAAAACTTGAGCTAAGTTTGATAGATATAATTTTTATATTTGTCAAGGTAGGATCTGTTGGCGAAGGGCACTTAGTCCTTCATTGACGAATCTCACAAACCCTAGCTGATTCTTTTGATCTTTGTCATTTAATAATAGACGGAGGTAGTCACCGACCATCACCCGCAACATCCGAGTAGCCACGAAATTAATTGCTTGCCTTTGCGAAAGGTAAAAGTTGAGAGCATAATCATCGTTTTGAAAGGCATCTTGAGTTAACGAAAATATATTTTCTTGAATTGTCACACCTAATAGCAGTAAGTATAGTTATCTACGTTCATTTTAAGTTTTCATTGTGTTCACATTCCGTCCAGCAAAATGCGTTAGCCGGGCCAAGAACTGCAAAAACCAGATTTTGCTTTTAAACCCCAATGTAACACTTAGAAGCGATGCTTGCAAGCGGTTAATTCTCTCGTGTCGTAAAATTTCAGCCGCAACTAGCTACCGCTGAGTGTTCACAATCTTTATGGTGCACAGTGGAATAGCGGTGGTGGTCAGGAATTAGTTTAACTGTACTTGTTTGTAGACATGGATTCCATCATAATTATCGTCCAGGCTTACAGTAGTCGACGGTAAATACTGCACATCTGCTGCGTCTCTGTCGCAAGCGTGTCAGTTAATATCTACCTACGAAGCCGAAGCCGAGGTGCATTCTATATATATATTCTTTATTGTACATAAAACAATGTTACATCGTTAAGACTTAAACATAGTTTACAAAGGCGAGCTTATCTCTGCAAGAGATCTCTTCCAGCCAACCTGAAAGGTGTGGAAGCGATATCACGGGTACTTGAGCATGTACTTTTAGATCAAGTTAAAAAAAAGCTATTTACCTAAATTAAATCCTATAATATTAACAGACATGTACATAAATAATAATAATAATATATATAACATAAATAATAAATATATACATATAACATAAATACGTAAATATATACATACTCTATACCTATCATAGCAGTGTAGATAAGAAGTGTTCCCTTACTCTCTTCCTAAAAATGGGGTATTATATACCTTTTGTAGTGTACTTTTTTTGCCTGCCTAAGGCACACGGATGTACGGTCCACCTGAGGGAAAACGGCTACCGTCGCGCAGGACATCTGCAATCCAAGGGGTGCGGATGCGCTGCCGGCCTTTGTATCTACTGTAGTTCTCTTGAATCTAATATTAGACATTAATCCACGCTTGCTATACTCGTGCTGGTCAAATATGTATATACACACACATACATGGCCGTGTGGTGTCCGACAGAGTAGAATAGCACCAACTCCTTACACTCATGGGTGTCGTACATGGCGACTAATGTTTCAAGGTTAAGATCAAGACTCTCCGTAGTCTGGAAAATGGGCAGCAGCATTTTCAATGGGTATATTTAAACACTGCTATCTCCAACCCGCCTGCCAAGCGTGGAGATTATGGCAATAACTTCCCCTTTCGTAGGAGAGGCCCTCAGTCCTGCAGTGGGCTGTGATGATGACACACATACTCACATACGCACTTAGTCACGCCTGTTTAGGCAGAGACCACATAGTTACACTTGCTACGGCCCTGACAAAGCTCTCTAGCTTCTTCCACATTCATCAATCATTTCATACCTACATGAACGTCGGTTTAGGGTGGTCCAATATAGATCGCCGAATGTTATCCACATTTTTCTTTAAAATATGCGAAGCTTCCATCATCGTAAAAGCACGCGAAATATTTGACTAGCGGTCATGCGAGCGGTTCGGATGATTTATTTATTTACGTATGAAACTGTAACATTACAGTACCCAACGGACAACCATTTCGTTACAATTTCAATATGGGTACATAAGCCGGGATAAACGCTCGGATGATGATGACGATGACGATGGCATAAGCAGGTATCGATATCGGTAATGTTATGTACAACTAATTTAATATTGTATGATACTTACAGGCATCATACTTTCGAATTCCTTATTACATTTACTCATCAAACATCCTGTCTACTCGCACACAAATCACACTGCGGTTACAAATGTATTTGTAACCATGATCCAATCTGGTCAGGTTACCCTGGTAGCAGGGTCACGGAGGTCAGATGTAGTCGCTCCATTGTAATTACCCGATCGCTAAATCCTGGATCATGGTCAAAGCGGACCCCGGGCCCTCGTTCTCGAGAGAACAACCGGGACATTAACAAAAAAAATCTTTTTTTGTAGTATTACGTAACTGTGTCCCCCTATAGGTACTAGAAGATTGAAACCCGTTTAAAAAAAGTTTTCAGTTTAAATGAATAAATAAATAATCATCATCTTGGCGTTAATTTCCTGTTGTGCTCTCGCGCACGAGGACCCATGGTTCGCCAGGTTCCAGGATTTGGCAAATGAGGTAATTACCTCATCTAAATTACAGTGGAGCGACTGCCATCTGAACTCCGCGACCCTGCTACAAAGGGAACCTGACCATATTGGTTCATTTACACATTCAGTCGCCTCAACTTTTTGAACCGGGTACCTCTCGCATTGCGAGTGCTATAGTGGTAACGGTATACCGTTACCACTAGGAAACCGACGCCGACGATCAGTTCAAATATGATGTAACAATGCGCATCGTTCTATTACTAAAACGCGATTTTACTGTGAGCTAATATTTTTATGACACGGGCGGGATGTGTTAATGTATGTACACCCATACAACTAATTAGCTGACCCACTTAGTCAATATTGTCGTCTGAATTATCATATGTTTTAAACTAAACTCGCGTTCTTTACTCATAATATTATATTAGACGGGACTTACACGCGACGTACCGCACATCACCGCTGCTGTCAGCTCTCCTTTGCAGACTTCTCGTGACCACGGTGGATGTTTCCCTACCGAAACGTCGGGAAAACAAATCGAAATGGTACGGTTTGGGATGATTGAGCCGTGTAGTGTCCGGCATAGTAGAATAGCACCAACCCCTTACACTCGTGGGTGTCGTACAAGGCGACTAATGATTTCGAGTCTCCGTAGGCTTGATAATGGGCAGCAGCGTTTTCCATCGTTATATAACACTGCGATCTCCAACCCGCCTGACAAGCGTGTAGATTATCGCAACAACCTCCCCTTTCGTGGGAGAGGCCCTAAGTCCTGCAGCGGACTGTTATAGTATATATGATGATATTGTTGGGGGGTCAACTAATTTGTTAAATGATTGTACGTAGTCCGCGATACAGGAAGTAATAGAACGCAGCTTTAAATATAGGCGGTAACGGAAATAGCACGAAATGTTCGTTCTTTAATTTAATTTTATTGGAGTTCCAAATGATTTATTTCCCCGGAGGCCCGCATCCAATTAACTGGCCTCCTTATGTCTTTATTTGAAGTGGATTAAAGGTATATCGAATATCTTTTTGTATTATTTCCTTGCCTATTGTTATGTTATGACTTTATGAAAATAAGTATGAATTAAAAATATCTAGGACTTTTCCATAAGTAGACTTTACGGGCTAAAAATAAAAAGCTAATACCTACTTAGTGTTTCAAAAGAAATAGACATTTAAGCTCTACAAATATTATGTTCTAAATATTGAAACTCTGAGGCGCTTGTAATAAAAAAGATGTTAACGCTTCACTTTACAGACACAAAAATACGGGGAGAATTTGTATAAAAGATAATAAAAATACAGCTTAGTCGTATTTGCTGATATATCGACATTTCTAGGGAATAAAACTAAAGCTTTATTATTTAAAGTTAAGCATTATTATTCAATTCATTTTGAAACCTAACAAATGCGTTGTTGTAGCAACGGCTCGCGCGCTCGCGGCTCGCGGCTCGCGCTCATCGAAAGTCTTCAAATTACAAAAGTAATTTAAAAGAGCGACAGTTTAAATATTATGTAGGTAGGTACTTAGATTTAAATTCGGTTTGATTGGTATTGTGTCTTATCGCAGAGAAGCCCTACGAAGCAAGACTGTCGATATGTTTACGGAAAGTATGTTTTTATAGCCTTCTCGCTGTGACAATCACTTACATCTTAAAGGGCCACCTCGGCGCCGGCAGCCGTTAAAATCTCAGCTACCGGCACTGTACAATACAAGAGCATAAGTGTGTGACCACCTTTCTAGGAATAGAAAATAGAAATCATAATTCTGTGCAGTCGTTAAAAGGTTTTTGTAGCGTTCAAGAAATAAATATTTATTTTTTAAATAAAAATATATCCTCGGGACAAGGACGAGTTCTATGGGCCTACACAATGTCCCCTTCATGTAACAAACGAATGTTTTTTTACCAGATAGTAAGCAGTCACCGCAGCCTATGGAAGTTTTCAATACCAGGGGCCCCTGTAAAAACCTTTTCACCCCTTTCTTGAAGAACTCCATGTTGTACTCTCCAGGGAAAACCTCTACAGGTAGTTCATTCCACAGCTAAAGATGCGTCAAATACCAATAGTGTGTCGCTAGGTGCTGGCCTACGGAACAGAAACATGGCCGCTCACTATGGGCCTTATAATAAAGCTCTCTGTTACACAAAGGGCAATGCAAAGGGCTATGCTCGGAGTCTCGTTGCGCGATCGAATCAAAAATGAGGAGATCCGCAAGCGAACCAAGGTCACCGACATAGCCCTAAGGATTGCCAGGCTAAAGTGGCAGTGGCCAGGGCACATAGCTCGAATAACAGATGGCCGATGGGGCAGTAAAGTTCTCGAGTGGTGACCACGTACCGGAAGACGCAGCGTGGGCAGGCCTTCCACAAGGTTGACCGACGACCTGGTAAAGATCACAGGTACCAACTGGATGCGAAAGGCGCAGGACCAGCCTTTGTGGATAGCACAGGGGGAGGCCTATGCCCAGCAGTGGGCGTCTTTCGGCTGATATGATGATGATGATGTTGCTGTAGCTGCAAAGGAAATTATCATAAAGTGGTAATGCACTTATGCTCTAGTACTGTATCACCACCGGCTCTATATTTTTGGTTGCCAGCGGCGACACCGGAGGCACTCCCTGTAATTAAACTTTATTTTTCGTACTATTCAGTGACAACCACTAAGGTTTAAATGTAGCAAAATTACTGAACAGCAGGTGCTTTGTCACTGTGCTAGATACCTCCAATTACGCTACTACCATATACTACCATCCTTCAAACCGGAGCACGACAATTCCGAAATCATTGCATGGTGACAGAAATAGATACGGCAGTGGTACTCACAGCGTACTGCGGCTTGACATAGTCCTACCGCCTGATAAAACTTTTCTCTAAACAGGTCACTGACCCTTTAAGACGTCAGCGTTAGCGAAATAGACCGTACCGTTTCGCCCCTTGATGACGTATTGGGACAAATTGTCTATAGGCCGGGAGCCAACGAACAATTTGTCGCGGCATCCTTGAGATGTCGCCGCGAGAGCTGAAAGAAAGGGAGACACGTATAAATGTGTCAGTACATTGTGACATTGTGCGCGTCCGTTGTTGGATACGACGCCGTGAAATTCGGACGATTTTTTTTGTTTACTTTGTGTAAGATTTGTTTTTTTTCTTACGGTAGGATGTAAGATAACTTGAGTGTTACGATATTGACGAAGTCTTCAAATTTTTGTTTTATGTATTACGGCAGACAAACAGGCATACGGGCCTCCTGATGGAAAGTGGTCATCGCCGCCTATCGACAATAGCAACACCAGGGGCTCTACTATAGCGTTGCCCGCCTTTAAGGAGACCCCTCATATACCTCTTGAACGATCCCATGTCATAGTCCAAAGGAAACACTGTGGCTGGGAGCACTAGAACACTGATTTACAAATGAAGTTGAGCATTGATAGTTACGTGATCCCCAAAAATTACAGCAAACTTCGTCACAAAAGTAAAGGATGAGATATTTTAAACATGTTTAACAAAAATGCGGTACCGCAAACCGTAGGAGAGTACTAGTTTATAACTGAGAAAACGTTATTTTGCCTTACGAAAAGCGTTATTACAATTTTACGCCGTTACAAAGATTACGGAGCAATGGAAACACGCACACATAGAGCTGGCTTTCAGCCAGGAATGGTCCTGCCACTTCGCCGTCGATGCCATTTGAAAGCCATAAACTTTCGCAAGACGACCTTACCTATAGGTGCTCATTTTCGGAACGACATATTTGTGCTGCTTGGAGAAATTTGAACTGGCATTCCAAATCTGTCCTTTGAAAATAGTGCTCTAAATTTCGCTATTAATGTTCGAATGAAAGACAAACAAATATTGTGTTTTCTTTGACGTCTCTAGTTATACAGGATGGTTGTTGATTGTATGTGTCAATGTTGGTAGTTTATTACTAATCCGTTTATAATGTTTCTTTCTTTTTTTGGGTAATTTCTTCTTGTTTCCTGCAGGGGAGAGATCGCAGTGTTTAAATATAACAATGGAAAATGCTGCTGCCGATTTTCCAGACTACATTAGTCGCCTTGTACGACACCCACGAGTGTAAGGGGTTTGTGCTGTTCTACTCTGCCGGACACCGCACGGCCATCTGCCGGGCACCAGGCGGCCAGTAAAAATAATAGTAATTTAAAAAAAAAATAAGAATAATATTAAACACCAACTTATAGGAAAACTCCTCGTATAGGCTTTGAAGCCTTCTGTCATAAAATTAGAACTTAATTCATACAAAATTCAATTTAAGAACGAGAGATGACATCCGTAGTAACTAGTAACGGTTAGAAGTAGCTCTCCAAACGTAATCTTGTAGAGATAATCTCTACATACATCCATGAAAACAGAGCACATAAACTACTTACATCGGGAAAACTAACTAATTATCAAGTAGTTCCCACGGGATTGTACATCGAAGAAAGAGCATACACAATAAAGGTAGAAGAAATATCCGAGAGTTATCCACCTATAAGATTATAGGTGGATTGACTTGTTCTTCTTTTGGGGGTGGTTCTCCACAGGGATTCGACTCCAATAAAATTTGCGGAATGATACAAAATTATTTTTGCGCCGTCCAATTTTCTTTCCTTATAAAAGTCATTAAGATACTTCTCGCTGGGTATTTCTCGTGTGGCGTTACATAATTTTCTTTTACACGATTTGAATTTTTTTTAATTTCAAATAATTTTTAATCAGAGCTTCGAGTCCGCTAATTTACTTAGCTCGATCGAATTGTAATTGAATTGAAACCTAAGACTGTTTATTTATTTATTTATTTAAAAACTTTATTGCACTAAAAATAATACAATTGGCAGACTTAAAGCCATCAAGGCTTTATCTACCAGTCAACCAGTAGGCCATGCGCAAAGCGAAAGAGTAGGTGCCAAAAGCGGAACAGAGAGCAAGTATATTTAATTAACTAATAATACAAGATATGGTAATAAATAAAATGTGATGTACCATAACCCCACAACAAATACAATACGATACAAATAATATACCTATCATAAATACTATAGATACATATACTATATCAAACATATACTATTTATTGTTAGGCCTTTTATCTATAAAGAATTTCTTCACTAGCTTTTTGAAGGTAAAGCGATTTTGTGATTTTCGGACATCCTCAGGAATTTCATTCCAGAGACGCGCTGCCTGGACTGCAAATGCATGGCTGTAGAAATGACTATATGAATATGACTGTGCGGGTGCGGCACGACGACTATATAAGCGTATGAGAAAGCCTTTAGCAAAATAAACTTTCTGCATTTAGCATAGAAACCAAAATTGCATAAACAGGGAGAAATCGTGCAAAAATCACCGTTGCCCATGAATATCCGTAACAATAATGGGATCGCCAAGGTTCATGAAAAGCGCTGGGAAAATCATTCCAAAGAATGGTCGTATCTTTAGTAAAATCCTAAAGTAATCCAAAACAGAAACCGCGATTATTCCATTAACAAGTGTTTCATTTCAGATGTCTGGACATCGCGTAAAGAAAAGAGAGATTACCCTAAAAATATTTAAACCCGTTCCAAGGTTTCGCTTAATAGATTTGTTATTATTTGGGGTTTCAGTCGAGTGGCATGAATAATAACATTTAATAAATATAATTTAAATGTTCAGCAATATTTAACCGGCGTTTTAATAAAAACGTTTGTTATACTAATGAAAAGTTGTTTAATATTCAAGGGGAGCGGACTTGAGTGAACTTTTGATATTTTGAATAACAACGTTGTATGCGTTAACTTTGAAATGTTAATAGCGAGGAACTTGGCAGATTACGTAGGCACTGACTTGACAGGCCCCGGGTACGTTAAGTAACGTAGGAGCAAACAATATGTTAATGTACTCCTTTCCATAAGTGCTTGTTGCCCTGACGTCAAACCTAATCTAAACCGTATTTATTTAAGGTTCACTTACACGTACGTGTCGCTAAATCTTTAATGTATCTTATTTTAAGCTTTGACTGAATACAATTATTCTAACAAGATACCTTTTGACTTCGTTAGCGAAAAATTCGGTTATTTTTACAGATAAAAAGTCGAGTCGAGTGCGTAGGAGTACGTAGTCCATTAGTCAGTGTGTACTGAAAATAGCATATGTTGTTTTAAATGTTGCTCAAATCTGTTCAGCGGTTTAGGTTTAGAAATTAGGTTTTGAAAATATAGCTTGTAATGTTGCTTTATATACCGTCTAAAACATAGATTAACGGAACCAGATTTTGCTTAGTCAATAATTGGCAGTAGTAGTGTTACTTTGCATACCGTCTCAAACTGATGATCAACGAAACTAGATTTAGCTTGCAATAGGTATAACCTCGATATTTCGACGCAGTTGCATGCGTTATGGTCTAGACTAGTCTACTCGTGACCATGACGCATGCAACTGCGTCTAAATATCGAGGTAAAACCAATACTAACCGTGTAATAAACCCGATAACATGTGCGATGAGAATGTAGTTAGTGGTAAGTGTAGTGAATAATAATGACGAAAGTCTTAAAACCTATATAGTAGTTAAGGTCCTGAAACAGTATATTCATCAAAATCATTATTATAAAACCCTAGTCGGTGGAGCAATCGCCATTTTGTAGCAGCTCTAAGAAAAATAGGTACTAACCGTCTGCAATAGCTCCACTATTTTAAGTGCAGGGCTCCTTTTACAAATATATTGGTTTAGCAATCTTAAAATAGCTTCGTCCACATACGAAACTGTGGTTTTCTCACTAGTTTTGATCGAAGACTTTTCAAATCTCTCACAACTAAATAAAAACATGACTTATTAGTGAAATTTTCATTTGCGTAATTATACGTATCCGGCGATAGGTTTCCCAGACAGGCATGCTCCATTATCGGCCGTATCGTCATTAACCACCAGGTGAGATGGCGGCCAAATGCCAGGCTACTACAAAAAAATTATGCACGAGCAATTTCGACTCTGAGCCTTGAAGACCAGCCTTAGGAAATAAAATTCTGTCTCGTTTTTATAACCCGCATATCAAAGCCCGCCAAAAGAAAACCCTAGTGCCATCACTTCCCGACGGCCCCTCACCATAATTATTATTCAACCTTTATCCGAGGCAAATCGAGTAAATTTGTTCCGAAATTACTTTTATTAAAAGCATTTCTTTCCCTCCGCCGACCAGAGTGCTAAAGTAGAGTAAATGGACTGGAATTTCCTTTACGCGAATAAATTATCTAGAAATATTAAAGTAAATAACTCTTTATAAAAATGGTTTAGAGTGATCTTGGGGCGTTAAGAATTTCATTTGCCTAAAACAACATAAAAACAAAAACCATTTGGATAATTATAATTCAAATGAGAGAGGTTATTATGTAAGTTATAAAAGCAACTCTGTAGAATAAAAACTTATTTAATCATTTGGCCCATAAAAATTCTGAACAAGTTTTCGTTTTATGTTTACGTACTAATATTTATTTCCATTTTATTTCCCAAGGGACCATATCAAAGGCCGGCCGTATCGCTGTCTCCTTATTTTCCTGAAAAGGGATTTTGTGATTCGTAGAAATACCTATCTCAGTAATTTTTCTTCGTTTTGCGGGAGCTTAATGTTTGGACGGATTGATTGAATGATTGTATTTAATGAGTTGTTTGAGTAATTCCATTTTCAACCCTGACGAAAAAAAGAGGAATGTTATAAGTTTGCATTATGCTGAGACTGGTCCGTTTCGAATTCCGTTACATCACTGGCTGGTATTACGTTATTTTCAATAAATTATAATTTATTGTACTCACCTTGGGTTAAGGATGTAATGTGGAACCGAATAAAGTGCTGTCTATGTATATGTTTATGTGTATGTCTGGCTATGTGTGTCTGTCTGTGGCATCGTAGCTCCCGAACGGATGGACCAATTAGGATCCGGTTTTCTCTCATTGAAACCAGTTTAATCGAGATGGTTCTTGTTTCGTTAAAATCAGTAGTTTAGAAAATATTTGAGTTTAAGTAAACTTGGTCAAGGGTTATCCGACTTTTTCTATCGGTTAGGTTATTTAGGTTATTATAATAAGAGTGTGTTTCATTGTTGTTTGTTTTGGAGAGACCACAGAGATGACAACTGATTCAAATGAACGAGAATGACTTAGTAGTGACCGTACCCTGGGCCTGTGACGATGAGGTAGCTACGCTATTTTCCGGCGACAGGTGGCTAGTTTAACGGTCAATTCTTGGCACACAGTCCAGCAGTATCGCAGTATATGTTATCTCAGACAATCCTACCAAGGTTCTTAAAAAACTAATAAATTAAATCTAAATATAGGAGTAGCCTCCAATAAAATGAGAAGCGTCGGTGGTCAACTCTATGACTCGTAAGCGCGAGGTACCTGGTTCGAATCCCGCTGCGGCCATGTATCAATGAAATTTTTTTTTGTTGTGTACATTAGTTGGAGATTAACCGATGCTCCTACGGTGTAGGAAAACATCTTGATGAAACCTGCACATTCAGGCGACTGAATATTTAACCATGATCCAATCTGGCCAGATTGCCCTGGTAGCAGGATCATGAAGGTCAGATGGCAGTCGCTTCACTGTAATTACCTGATCTGTCAAATCCTGGATCATGGTCAAGGCGGACGCCGGGCACTCGAGCGCCCAACCGGTTCAATGACGCACAATTTTTAAATTTTTATTTTTATGATATTAATCTGCCAATACAAATGATTAGTACAAAATAAAAATCTTCCTCCAAAAGTGTCAGAGGAAACGACTGAGCGCGTAAATTACGTAATTACAGCGTCCTTTTTCCGTGGACGTGCTTCGGGAGCCACACGCTGTGAAAATTCCGTGGCAGGCTGTGGTTTAGCCAAATTAAGCATGTGTTTGCGCCCAACGCACCCTTGCCCGCAAATATTTGCCACAACCCCGTTTACACTGTCGTTAGCCTAATATTTAAGCGGAACCGTCAATATTGCTTGCTTTTACCCTGAATTTTAAACTTGAACGAGAACCAATTACCATTAATCATCTTTTGGCTCGTGAAAGCATGAGGGCCCGGAGTCCGAATTGACCATGATCCAGGATTTGGCGAGGTAATTACAGTGGAGCGACTGCCACCTGACCTCCATGACCCTGCTGCCAGGCGAACCTGACCATTGGATCATGGTTACACATTTAGTCACCTGAATGTGCGGATTACATCACGATGTTATCCCTCACCGTAAGAGCATCGGTAAGTATTCAACTAATGTACTTAACTCAGTAAAGAGTCATTGGTACATGGCCGCCGCAGGATTTGAACCCGCTTACGAGTCGGATACTCCACCGCTCGGCCACCGACGCTCCAACAACGAAAACCAATGAACATTATTTATATTTAAAATCTATTGGCGTGGATATCGCAGAGCTCGGTTTGCGCTATATTTTGCTATTTGTTATTTTAAGATAATTGAGGCCGCATTGTTCAGTTTTGAACAATGCGGCCCTTTTAATTAGAACCGTTACGTAGCCTGAAGGGAATAACATAAACAATATTAAATGTAATCTAATATGTATTTTTGTTAATTCTTATGAAATATTGATACCGAATAAATGAATAATAATATGAATTATGATAGCGGTTATAGGCTACGATACTCCAAAATTTCGTCAATATTTACTCAGTAGTTTTTGCGAGAAAGAGTAACAGATCCATTCTATCACGCTATTTAATTTATTTAATTAAATAAGACATAAAAATAAATATGACAAATCAATTCGGTTCAGGCACTAAAATCTACTAACGGGTATGTAATGTGCCAAGTCTTGCTAGTGTTCACTTAATGACAACAATAGGTGTAGGGCTTATGCGCTTATTACACATTCCTAAATTCAGTATATTAAGTCACGCGTCGCTCCGCTTTTCAAAAATCCGAGATACAAAAATGGACCTTATTCTATGAGCAATACATTCCACTTTGATTTGCGGTCACGCTTTTTGTTTCTGAATTCAGTCACTGAATTTAGGAATGTGTAATAAGTGCATTACCTGAAAAACAGCGCTGTGGTCACACTGCCTATAGCATAAGCTGAGCTGAGCTCTAATTTGGCATGACACTACAATATTTACCTAATTTAAGTGTGTAAAAATTATTTTGTTTATTTATATTGTAGACATTGCCAAATGAATAATATGTCTATGTCTGTGCCATTCAACCTTCCATCCTTACATATTTTCTCGATTAATAATTTACATACATAACGTCACGACTGACGCCTTTTTCCGTAGGGGCAGACAGAAATTCTTATTATTTGTATGGGTACGATAAAATGAAAAGTCGCTTCGTAATAATAATCCTCGCATATTCTTTCTAATAATGTGCCACAAACTTATCGGTGACGTCATCGCTGTTCTTGGCATAATTTCAAATGCATTTCATAATGAAGTGCCGCATATTTTCACGGTTCCAGTTTTGGTCCTATCTATGTCTATGTACGCTTAAATATTTTAAACTACTCAACGGATTTGAATGCGGTTTTCAACAATAGATAAAATTACTCAACTTGTTTTATTTAACCACTGAATTGTTTCCATAGTTAAAGTTGTTTGTTATCACGAGCACATGCACGGTATCCCTTGGTACACCTAACGAATTTAAGGTCAGCCTGTATATAGATGTTATACAGGCTTACTTTTCCTAATTGGTTTGCACCTCGTCTTCAGTTTACGCAGCCTTGCTTTATTCTTTAAGCCCAACAATTAAAACTCATCAATTTCCCCTACAGCTATGGCGTCAGCGTACGAGATCACCCAGC
Organism: Blastobasis lacticolella; assembly: GCA_905147135.1. Lineage (NCBI taxonomy): Eukaryota > Metazoa > Arthropoda > Insecta > Lepidoptera > Blastobasidae > Blastobasis > Blastobasis lacticolella. Next base: position 12,157,137 of record LR990048.1, read on the forward strand.
TGAAGGTGCCACTGTACGCCGACCCACGCCGGGCGGCCGAGCTCAGCTGCCATTTCAAAATGGACGGCCACAGGATGCACTCCGTCAAGTGGTACCGGGATATGCACGAGATATTCCGGTATAACCCCTCGCAGAAGGTTAGGATTGTTTTCTCCTTTTTTCTTCCTTTTTAATCGATTGCTGCCAACCGTTTTGCCGGCCAGTATTGAAGAGAAATATTGGATAGTGGAGACAGGTGAGGGTATACACGTAGGTGATTTTTATCGTTTATTTTTAATTGGTATAGGTGATCGAGGCTAAAGTAATTACTGGAAAAAGTATATATGTCAGTGATAGCGAACATGTAGTTAGTTTTGTGCTGTAATAGGACCACACTAAGTCCGTATTGACTGACAGTAGATAGTAAATATTATAAAATGTGGATATGGCAATAATTTGGGGATAATCTGTCCTTATCAGTCCTTCTTGTAAACATTCAGTTATTTGGTCACTATTAGCTTTAACTTTTGTCTAAATTATTAATTCCTTTTTAATTGCTTTGCTCATTATTTAATAATATTTTTCATAACTCACGAAAATAAACAATCCTACAGAAATCAAATTGTTTGTTATGACTTTTATGAATGACATTCTATGACGTTCAAATAGTTGCCAGACAGAGATTTTTATTTTTTTATTTTTAATAAGCGATTCGGCCTTAGCGTGATCTTATTATACATACTTGTTACATCGCATACATTAGGAAACTCGAACTTATGTCAAATAAATTAATCAGAAAACAAAAAAGATCAGAAACTGTGTTTAATTTCTATCCCTAATTTATGTCTAAATCCCCTTATATTTATCGAAAAAATGAGTGTATGGAGATATGTGAAGAAATGAGACCTCGTTATTTCTACCGCAATTTAGTTTTATTTTCTTTTTAATTAAAGCCCTAATAGTGCAAGATGGCGACAGTACGTAGTCGTGCACGTGACGCCTCGTGACTGGGTAGGCGAGCTACAGCTGCTTATTCTTCAAGAAGGGGTCAAGGGGGGTGGTGACCGATTTGTTTAGTTCACATCTAAGTCGGCAGTTTAACTGTCACACCATTTTAAGCTTTATCTCCATTGGTAAATGCATAGTATCACTTGGATGCTGCTGGCTATTGTCGATCACTGCTATGCCGGCGTGGGTTGTAGCCTGACGGTGGTTTAAATCCCTAATTATATACCTAATTGTAATTCACAGACTTAATTGTAGTTCGTAAGCCTAATTGTGGTTTACATCCCTAATTGTATCAACGTAATAATTACGTTCGAAAGCCCTCTTTTTATAAACATCTACAGTCCGTGAATAGTGAAGAATTAGCTGGCCGAGGCCGCCATTTTATTTGTTAATGTCCGCCATCAACTTTTACCAAGTCTTTTTCGTTTTCGTTTTTAGTCAAGTACCAATCCTTTGCAGTGCGCATAAGAAAAGTGTATGCAAAATGCTTAGTACTAGATGGTGGGACGTCTACCATATATGGATGACGATCTTTTGCCCCCCTCGTTGTTTTGTTTTGTTGTAATTCCTTTTACTAAAAACTATCAATTTTCACCAGCAACCGATCCGGTTGTTCAACGTGACGGGGATAATGGTACAAGGCGGTGACTGCGAGGCAGAGTCCTGCACCGTGCGCGTAATGCCTTACCCAGAGGCCGGGCGGGCAGCCTACAGCTGCGAAGTCTCCACTGAAGGGCCCAAGTTCCTCATCGCACGGCAGACTAAGCACATGACTGTTGTTGGTGAGTAAAAATGTATTTACTTTTTGTATGTTATTATGTCATGTAAATATGTATTTAGTTTCGATCTAGTCCCTTACATGGAAATAATTTTCAATACTTATCAAGTCCACTTTATGTCAAATGGAGAAAAGACGGCTTTTGTGTACCGTCACTCATGATGGACTCGGAATTATTAAAAACTAACAGAAATAAAGTTTATGCTAAGTACAAGGCCACAAGTTTATTCGCAAGGCGTCGTATTTATGAATCAGAAACAGAATTGTCTTTTTTGTTAATTTGTGTAAGTAGACAGGTATGCAGATGTTATTGCATTATTGGTTCCAACAGCTTGTCTATGTCAGACGTACAATGAATTTAAAATTATATAAAAAATGTAAATGTCAACATTTGAATCTAATGTCAAGATACATATTAATCTCCATAATTTAAAACATATTAAGTAACGATGTCTCGTAAATAAAAATTTAAGGTGCAATATTGTAATTAATGTATGGGGTTACTAATGTTTGGGGTTAATTTCTCCCTAAATTAAATTAACTTGTAGGGATACAAGTTGAGTTATAGAGAATTAGGTCAGTAAGGTCTTCAGTGCTCCATGGGGACCCTTGCCTTTGACAGTGGCGGGACCTACCTATCATTTATGTATTCGCTGCTGGAACAACGGGTCGTGTGGCTTAAATGTAGTCTACGCTTTGGATCCTTGATATTGTCCACTTTTAAAATGTATATTTTTGTAAGTATCTTCTGTAACATTATTTATGAATACCTTGTAGCTTTTGCTTACTCAAACTTTAGGGATTTCTATTACTTAATCGCGTAAATACTTATTAACAAAAAAGGGTTAAATTTTAAACAGTTATGTTCTGGATGACCTACCGCGTACCTTGGTCCGTAAACTCGTAAGTAGCACGATATTTAGACGCATTTTAGACGCAGTTGCATACATTATGATCACGGGACGACTCTACTCTAAGACTACTCATAAACAAAGGTACGCAATAGGAAACCCGAAAGCATAAGTTGCTTATACATATTTAAAATGCGTGCAATATCGTCAGTGCTAGGCACGTGGTGAAAGCGAAAACTCATCCGTTTCAGGTAAAGGACTTGAAAATAATATAAACAGCAGGCACTAAGCTCAAAGCTGGGCCGTGAAAGGCTGGCATCGTATTTCTGAACAAACACGTGAACAGCTCAGAATCCTCGGCACGAAGACGGCACGTCTCTACGTAGACAGCGATCCGGAAATTAACACTAGAAATCTCATTCCTTTCCCAGATTCTATTTACTGTATACAACATGGTATTTTCTAGTTCTTTTCGTAGTAATATAAGGACGGTGTTTTATAAGATAATACATACAGACTACATAGTTTCAAGCTAGCTAGAAGATAGTTTTAATTATTAACTTAAGCGTTGAGCGTTTATTATTTTTCATACGTTTTTAAATTTTGTCCTTAACTATCAGTATAGGAATATTATAAAACAAACAAAACTACACACAAACATATTCATACATTACACTACAAATACAATTGCACTAACAAACTTGTTTCTGCAATGGATAAAACATATGTTTTGGCACCGGTATACTACAGGGCTTAAACAATATGCTATATAATAAACTAAGCTTTCAGGCTGTGTCACATTATTACATAAAGAATGAAATTCGATAGCTCAAATAATATCAATAATATAAATAGTAACATTGGTCGCATAGCTGTACCGGAGTCATCTGTATGCGACATTGAGAACTGTCAATCACTATTGCTATCATATAAATTGAAAAACTCAGTCAAAGTTATGCATCAAAATTGTAACATAGCAGACTTTCAAACATTACTTACGAATCGGGGACCGACTGGGATGTTGTAATTCTTAACGAATGCTGGCTTAACAGTACTCCCGTTATTCCCACACTTGATGGCTTTAGTAGTTTTAATACCAGTCATAATTTAACTCAAAATGAGAGAGTGGTGGCCTATGTGAAGACTGAAAGAAATTTCAGAGTCCAGGAAATACAAGTAACTGATGCTAATTGCTTAATAATTAACATTAGCATAGATACAACAATTATAGCTATTAATAGGCCACCAGGAGTGTGAAATACAGACAACTTCATCAATTCTCTTACCGACTTCTTGAAGAACTAGCTAGCCTACGAAATATCATTATTATGGGTGACATAAACATTGATATTGAACCTAGTACAAAGGTCAAAGTGTTACCTAAATATGCTCGCCTGTCGTGGTATGCTGCCTGCTCATACTATTCCAACCCACAGCCTCACATGTATGGATCATGTTATTATTAAATCTAGAAGGAAAGCTGTCTGCTGTGTAGTTCAATCGGCGGTGACCGATCATGATAGCGTTGTTTTATTTATAGATTCTGTTGACAGGCAAAACACATACAGAAAATCAATGCGTAAAATGGACTATATTAAACTAGAGGAATCGATGAAAAAAAACTACTAAACTGAATAAACCTTGAAGCTATCTATAATATGGAAGACGTTAATGTGGCCGTTGATTATTTCATCAAATCTTTAAATTGTGTTATTCAGGAATCTTCGAGAATAGTACACTTGTCTAAACGTAAGAGAATCCATTTACACCATTAACTTACATTTTTAACTTAGCTTTCGAAACTGAAATTTTTCCAGCAGCCTTTAAGATATCGCAAATTATCCCGGTGCATAAGGGTGTTGACAAAGACTGTGTGCATAACTATAGGCCTATATCCATACTTTCTACACTGACTAAACTATTGGAAAAGTTAATGAATAGGCTTATCAAGTTTCTCGAGACCAATAAGCTTCTCTCAAATTCGCAGTATGGCTTTCGATCAGGTAGATCATGTGATGATGATGTGTATGAATTAACTAACTATGTTGTTAACAGTCTTGACAATCACGATAAACCTTTGGTTATATCAATGGACCTGGCGAAGCCATTTGACACAGTCTTTGTCCCCATTCTTATCAAAAAGCTAGAACAAATTGGCATCAGAGGCATACAGCTCGATTTATTCTCGGACTATCTTACAATTCGATATCAATCAGTTAAAATAGATAAGTGGCTAAGCTCGGAACTTCTTGTGGAATGTGGGGTGCCACAGGGTAGCGTCCTAGGACCTACACTATTCTTAATATATGTTAATGAACTGTGTGACTTGGCGCTTTCCTGTGGCAAGATACTAACTTTTTCCGATGATACCGCTCTTCTATTTAAAGCAAAGACCTGGGAGGGATCTACATGCTCAGACAGGATTCGATATAGTAACGGACTGGTTGAATAGAAATATACTCACTGTTAATATTAACAAAACAAAGTATATCGCTTTTACTCACAAAACCACGTTGAACCACCTTACTCGGCTTTATCAATTATCGCTCATATCAGTACCTGTATACTACAACCTAGCTTCCCTAGCTTATGTTTGTGCCCAAAACACCAAAGCACTAAGATAATAAAATACTTGGGTATTACAATAGATAATACACTAACTTTCAAATGCCTTATTGACTTGCTGGTCGGTAGACTGCGCAAACTTATTTTTATTTTTAGAAATCTTTGTCATTTTGCTTATAAAAACATCATTAAATCTGTATATTATGCTCTTGGGGAGTCCTTAATAAGATATTGCATTTCTTCGTGAGGGGGGGGGGGGTTCTTCCAAAAGTGCAAACACGCGTACACACGCACACACACACACACACACACACACACACACACACACTCACTCACTCAATCACTCTCTCACTCACTCACTCACTCACTTACTCACTCACTCACTCACTTACTCACACATATGTAAGCTCACACTTTATATTATATTCTTTTCTTTTATATTGATCTCATCTGTGTGGGGGAGGGAGCCTGAAGATCTGTAGTACAGGTATTCAGCCCTTTTCAGACTTCAGGTTCCCAAAAGGGCTATTTATTTTAGTAACTTGTATTGATTAAAAGCGAAATTATGTAACCTTTGTGTGAACAAATAAATCAAATTAATTATTTATTATATTACCTTGCGGTAGTTTTTGCGAGATTGACGAATAAATTAAGGAATCTTTAGAAGAACCATAAAGCGTATAAAGTAACTTAGTTACCTATTAACCATTAAGAAATAGAGATGGTTTAAGTGTTTAGGGTTGAGTGTGTGTCCCGTAATCATTGTGTGTTGTATTGTGTGCTATAAACTGTTAAATAAATAAATGTTGTCATTTATAGCCAAAATAGAGTCTGCTTACCCTGCTTAGGTTCAAATGGATAATAAGTGTGTATGTAGTACATAGCATGTTTACTTGAGGTCTTCACGGTAAGCAGGTCAAAATGATGAAGAGCAAACTGTAGCTTTAATTAGTTTAATGCATTTAGTCAAGTGTTACACAGGCAATGAGAGGCTGATCCTCGTGAAAGGTAGGTGAATAATGAATACTCTTATGAATGGTTTTATTGTATGTAGTGTTGTGAAAAACTCATGCATAGAAAACTTGCGCTTTGCCCACTCTTCTTCTCTTCTTTGGTACTCGTACGACTATAATGGTTATAACAGCAACACAAAACGGTAATATCTAGATTATAAAACAAAGTTTCCTCGCACTTGTTGCTTGTTTGATTTCGTGCAATATTTGCGGAGACATTACGTAGGTAGTTTAAATACTGTGTTCGCTTATTGCTAAAAACACTCGAACTCCTTCCACCAGCGGGCAAATCAAGTACCTACATCGGCGAGTTGTGTCGTGTTTTCAAACAGAAACTTATGATGTTCATACGCTAACGGACCCATAGTAGGTACGTAGGAGCAACAAAAGTTACATTTCGTATCGGGGCGAAACTTTCTTTAACATGTTCTGTAAATGTTACGATAAAGTTTCTGTGTTATGTGGCTATCATAATTTTCATTCCATGTGCGGGTATGGGCGCTCGTGTTTCGTGGTACGACTTGATTAATGTTAACTAGCTGTGCTTTAAAATTAATTGTTTGGAAATAGATGGTACTTTTTTCTGTAGGTACATAATATTTTAGAAATTTCACTGAGTGTCTCATTTTCACACATCGCATTACACCACATCAACAGTCCACTGCTGGACATGACCGTCCTCGGCATCTGTAGAAGGCTTTGTCATTATCGCCATAAGGATTGAACAGTCACAGTGTTTTATTTGGAAAATTTGGCCATCGCATTATAATAATCAAGTTAGCGTTAATGTCCCGGTTGCGTTTACGCGCGCGAGGGCCCGGGATCTGCCTTGACCATGATCCAGGATTTCCCAGATCAGTTAATTACAGAGCAGCGACTGCTATTTGAACTCCGTGATCCTGTAAATCATGGTTACGCATTCAGTCTCCCGATGTTTTGCCTTACGGTTAGTGTCCCACTAATGTACATAACTCAGAAAATAGTCATATATATGGCGGCACTGGGTTTCGAACCCTGTACTTCGGGGTACGAGTCGTACCCCTTAACCACCACTGAACACCTACCACCAACGCTCATGTTTGGATATTTTTATAGCCCTAAGACGACAAACAAGCTTACGGTATGCCTGAAGGTTAAGGTCTGCCTGATGGTAAGCAGTCACCGCAGCCCATGAACGTCTGCAATACCAGGGGCATCACCCACGCGTTGCCGACCTCGTAAAACCTTTTCATCCCTTTCTTAAGGGACTCCATGTTGTACTCTCCAGGGAAAACCTCTCCAGGAAGTTCATTCCAGAACCTTAGGAGAAAGTTCCTTTGGAATCACACAGTTTTTTGACCAATTTGGCTCCTATGACCAAGCTAATATGCTGGTGCTCCCGCCCACATATGGGAACTATACTCCAAATTGTGTCTGACTTGAGTCTTATATAGGAGAAGTCTTTGTCCCGGTGTGAAGAAACACGCCGCATAAAGAGCAGATATAGTAGGACCACGCTAAGTCCGAATCGACTGACAGTGGTAGAAATTATAAAGTGTGGATATGGCAATATCGATTGGATAATCTGTCCTTGTCAGTCATTGCCCATTATTATTTAGGTGATTCGCACACTGGAACGCAGCACCGTACGGTTGTGCGTGACTTGCGTTAGTCCTTAAAGATAAATGGTAGTATTTTTCCCATGAGTCTGTGTTTACCTGTACTCCCACGACTACCAGTGATTTGTTTATCACGATCTTTCGTTCCTTGATAATATTTCGTATAGCCGCGTATTTTTCGTTTCATTATCTCTTTTTCGTATGGAAGCCATCAACAATACCACGGACTAATTCGTTAAACGGACAAATAAATTGAAATCGATCACAATCATGATCAAAATGCATCCCTTTTTTACTATAATATAATTTACGGACTCAGTATGTTCCGAGAGGGTGGCGCCCTCTACCCTGCTGCTGCGTTCCAATGTGCCAATTGCCTTAATAATATTTTTAAGTCAGTCTAATTCTTTGTTATGACTTTTATGAATGAAGGCATAAGTTGCCATACAGAGATTTTTATTTTATTCTTTTTAAAAAGCGATTCGGACTTAGCGTGGTCTTATTATAGTACTATATCAACTTGACGTCGACGTTAAAAGACACGCCAAACTATACGTCATAAAGTCTGTCTAGCAGTTGAATAGTGTTTTCAGTCACACACATGTGCTGTGTACTAACGACCGTGTAGCGATTCAAGTCATGTCCCATTTCCCTGCGTAATAATGGCTGTGAACTTTGACATTATTGCATTCAATTTTAAGCATTTTCTCAGTGTACTTGCTCGGTTGGGCTGACGTAACTTCCCCAAAGCGAGTGAAGGAGACACTAATTTTGCACTGCGCTGGCTCTGTGTTTATAAATATATGATAGTTCTTTCTGTATGAGTCTCTTTCAGCGTGTTTTTGGGATACAAAAGCGTATTATTAAATTATTTATTTAAACATTTTATTTTATACACAAAAATGGCAATAGATACATAGCAAATGTACCTATATATGACCCAAAAGGCACTACCTATTTCTATAAAGAAATTTCTTCTAGCAGGCCTACAGCAAAGAGGACGTGATGATTAGAAGTAGTTAGGACTTCACAAAAAGAAAATCAGATAATTACGTAAATTTGATTAAATAACTATATTTCTATCGCATGCTACAATTTACGATACTGACACACCTCTCTTGCTATATCTACATTCATACTAAGTTATTTTTAGGGATATTTGTAACTTGCAAGATACACTTTATTGCATAAAACACATAATGAAAACATATATAATCACAATACAATGTACTAAAACGGGTTTAAAATATATATCTTCCATTTTGTTAAGAGGAAACAACATCGGGTTGTAATGTTTCTTCCAACATCATAGTCCTACAGTAATTTGTCAACGCTGTAATTTGTACCAAAACATCATCAGGGGTCGGCTGTGCCCCCCGCCAAGTCGAGCAGACAAGCACGGCTCTTTTCTCAAAGCAACTCAACGCATTTTCGAGCTCTTTATGTCTAAAAACCTGCGAATTTTATTATACATTGTCTACGTAATGTAGACAGCGTATATTCCAAATTACAAGTTTCTACCCTCAACGGTTTTAAAAATATCGTTTATCGAAGTTTCAATATTTCGTCACTCATTGATCATAAAAAAGATAGACTATTTCAAGTGACATAGAAAGTTGAAATTTGGCATGGAGATAGGTTATTGGGACTTTATTAAGGGAAAAGTCTGAAAACAGCAAATATCCACCACTGAGGGGGTGAAGTACACAGTTTGTATGGAAGTCCATCATTTATCAATTTAATTTATTTATTTATTTTATTTAATATATTGTTATAAGAGGGAGTAGTCTTGGTCGTACATTTCGTGATTGCCAAGTCAGAAAAATATCTTCACGATCTAAGAAAGTTCTTGTCAACAAAGATGCATAAAATATATTGATCATAAATTTAAGTAAATTCACTCAGTACGTTTAAAAGAAAATTAAGGTGCAATTTGCAGAATATTTATTTAAAAAAGCACTGTCGGACCTGGGTCTCATATATTTGTAAAGTAGTCACAAGACTTGGCGATGTTTTACATAAAAATGTTTTTGATGAGATTCGTCTTACAAAAATACATTTCTCTTATTACAGTATCCGTCCTAATCACCATTATTGTCGGCTTCCTCCGCGTACTTGTTCTAATTACGTTCCCAACATCGTGTGTCTCGAGGCACTTTGCGCTACAGAATTCCCTTCGGGACTTATCTTAGTCACTTTCGACGACTCTCTATAAATTTAGTTAGCGCTGAACAACTTTGGTGCAGCGAGAGTAAACTTTGGTCTCATTCTGGAATCCGCAACTAAGTAAATTGCAGTTTACGGGCTCGTGATTGGTTGCTTCCAAATTCTAAACTCGATATTATTCCAAGGTTCAGCTTACAATTTCTTATTTATGGTTTTCGTACCGTAATATTTTCAATAATAATCAACTCAGCCGTAGACGTTCACAGACTTCCTCCCACGCCTTCCACACCGATAGACTTTGTACATACCAAATTACATCGCTCCCTAAGACATTTGTTTATTCTGAATAATAAATAAGTAACCTTGCGAATTAATTGGTGCCATTTAACGTTTTAGTATAAATATTAACGATCACGTGTACAAATTAAATGCAAACCCTATCGCGAACTCTGTTTAAAGTAGCAATACAAATATTACCGAAAAATATTTGTATGAAATACGATCCATGTTAAAAATATCGAAGCTCCGATATGGTTTGCAATTTATATACCTAGTCATACACTATAGACGAACGCCACGAAAGCATCGATGGCCTAACGGTTAATCCGATCTGGTCAGGTTTCTCGATTAACAGGGTCATGGAGATCAGATAGCAGTCGCTCCACTATAGCACAGTCGCAGATAGCGCTCGCTTTCTGTAATAACCTGATCTGCCAAATCCTGGCTCATGTCAAGGCGGATCTCGGACCCTCGCGCGCGAGATTTTATTTAGAGAAACCAGACAAAAAAATATATACCCGAACTACTCTCTGTACCAGCAATTCGAAACAAAGGATATATCTGAAGTCAAGTAAAATTCAATTTACAAATATGCTTTACTGCGACTCGAGCCGAGACGGGAGTTGACTCTAGGCCCAGTCCAGGATTATTTTTAGGGAGATTTACAGTGGGATAAGGGCAGGAGGATGATTGATGAAGACTCGTCTCTCATTCTGGAATTCTAAAACGATATTTAAAAACATTAAATTATCGTTTTGGCATCAATATTTCGGTTAAGTCTCGCCCGCGAAGGCTCGGGGTCCGCCTTGATCATGATCTAGGATTTCGAAAATCAAATATTATAGTATTGAAATCTAACCTCCATCTGTTAATAGGGGAATCTGACCAGATTAGATCATTGTAACAGATTCAGATGCCTGAATCTGCAGATTTTATGCTGTTTTCCCTCATTGACGAGAATCGGTTAGAGTTTAGACAACACTCAACTGCTCAGAAAATGTCATTGGTACATGGTACATTAGATATCGAATTCGGTACCTCTCTACGCTCACCATTAGACCACCGACGCTCAACTCGACACAATAACTAAAAAAAACTTAACTTCCCTATCTTAATTTTTTTTAAGCCGGGGAGGTGCTCTTACACCCCCTTTGTACCCCCGCCACACCATGCCTTCACTAAACTAGTTTGTGCAATATATTCAAATTTCGCACCTGCAGCGATGCCGGACAAGGCGCCAGTGATAATTGGCGCGTCCAAAGTGGTGCGCCCCGGCGAGCAGATGCTGCTGAATTGCTCCTCAGACTACTCGCTGCCGCCGTCCGAGATTAATTGGTACATCGACGATGAACTGCAAAAGGTACGTGCTGTTTTACCTGTGCCTGTTTGACATAGACATAGACATGATTTATTTTGACATCGCAAAAGTCCGGCGTTTACATATTGAGGTAATTGCAGAACACTTCAATATGTAACCAAAACAAAGTACTCGTATATGCTGACGGTCTGTTAGTTGCGGGTTGTGGTTCAGCGTGATTCGTTTTTACAAGGTTTTATTTACTTGCAATGTTTGCTGCGTATGTATGTTCGGGGCAAATCTTGCAAGTTTGATTCACTTCCTGGAATTCAATTAAACCAAATTCAGCTGAAACTTGGTATACCTATGTAACTTGGGTGAGAACACAGTAATGTGGTACCATGGAGCTGGTCTGATGATGGACTCGGAAGGTGGTAGGAACTAATGAACGCAATAAGATAACATCATCGTGTTGGGCTTTTTGCTATGATCTTATAATAAGTACCCCTAGATGATTTTCAAGCTCTAATGATGATGATGGAAGGTAGCCTTAGGAACTACTAAACGCAACAAGATAACCCCATCATATTTTGGATCTTTGAAATAGGCTTGATGAGTAGTATATTGTTATGAAAAATATGTTTCATTTGAGAACTTTCATACGATTTGTGTTGTTTGACAGTTTGCAAACAAGGTCATTGGATTAGAGCAGCGATTCCCAAGCTTTTCTCTAGTGGGGGGGGACCCCTAATGCGATATGACTATGATCCGCGGATCTCTTTAATAAAAAAAAAACTACTGTGATCCGTGGGTGATCCCCCCCCCCTAAATGTAATAATTCAAAAATGATTAGGGAATACTGTGTCCCCTGATACATTTTTGTATGATATGGGTGCCAAAGTACAAGTCAAACCTAATCAAACCAGCTTAATCTCGATGGGTTCATCGTACGTAGTTTAAAGAGACTAATCCCTGGACACCCTCCAGACTGGATGGTATTACTAACTAACATAAGCTGAACTTGTAAATTTTAGCTGGCTCAGTAACCGGAAAAAAGGTCAAACTTAACTGTAACATGGTCAGATTACAAACACCGGGACAGATGAAACTAAATATAAGCTTGTATAAAAAACTCCTTCAACATTTGTTTATACAAATAAAAAATCACACTGCTTAATAAAAAACGTAGTTACCCCAGTAAAATTGCTCACAACACCGTAATTACACTGCTACACAAAAACGTACATATGAAGAAATTGAATTCGTACCTTTTTACTTTAAAATACTCAAAGACCTCTTACGTCATCCGATAAGCTGTACCGCGCTACCAGCCGGCTGCCGGCTGCAGTTTCAAGAGCCACTGCGAGAGATGCAAGTAAAGTTGTGTATATTCGCCGTTGAAATGCTCTATATTTAACTTTACCGGTGTTTACGGGAACTGCTCATACCTTTATGAGTACTTGAAACACTCGAGGGTACGTATAGCTTTCATGCAGCACGCAACTAGAAATTGCATTTGAGTTTTTTTTATACCACTAAGGTGGCAAACAAGCTTACGGCCTGCCTGATGGTAAGTAGTCACCGCAGCCTATGGACGTTTGCAATACCAGGGGCATTACCCAAGCGTTGCCGACCCCGAAATAATCATTTAACCCCTCTCTTGAAGAATTCCATGTTGTACTCTCCAGGGAAAACTTAGGTGTAGTGTTTTACTATTAAAATAAAAATATATATTCGTCTTGGCGTTAATCTCCCGGTTGTGCTCTCAAGCACTAGGGCTCGGGGTCTGCCTTGACCATGATCCAAGATTTGGCAGATAAGGTTATTAGTAATTACAGTGGAGCGACTGCCATCTGACCTCCATGACCCTGCTGCCAGGGGAACCTGACCAGATTGGATCATGGTTGCACATTCAGTTGCCTGAATGTGCAGGTTTAATCACGATGTTTTCCCTCACCCCAAGAGCGTCGGTAAGTATTCAACTAATATACAAAACTCAGAAAAGGGTCCTTGCTGCATGGCCGCAGCGGGATTCGAATCCGGTACCTCTCGCTTACGAGTCATATACCTTAATAGCTCGACCACCGTAAAACCTAGTATAATTCAATTAAAGGACCAGTTTAGGAATTTAGGAATTGCTGTCGTTTATGAAATTTTGTCAGATTTATTTTAAAAACATTCTGTTAATGAGGTTAAATGTGTATCTATGTAGCTTAGACTTTTAAACTACGCAACGGATTGCGGTTTTCAACAACAGATGGAGTGATTCAAGAGGAAAGTTTATAAGCAAGAAAAAAAGGGTAGGTAAGGGTGCTACTTTAGTAGGTGTTTGCAAACGAAGTGCGCCAGGTTCACTAGTAAAAATATAAACATAATTGATAGTGGTTATTTCCACCAACTGACCACTAAAAGAAATTAGCGTGAATATAGGTACTAAGACACCTACTAATAAAAACTTAGCTGAGAAGTTTCATAAGAAGCAAATTGAATAAAACATACAGTGCCGTAGATTGGCTGTGATTACGAAGTCGATTTACGGAATATTTTTCTCTTTCTCTCTTTCTATCAGTACTTGTATACGACTTCACCATTTTCCCTTCATTTTCCTTATTAAAAATTATTGCAGAATACTTTTAACAAATACATTATCTATGACACAAAGGAAGGAGTCGACAATAACAATTTATTTTTCTATCAACGCCATTTGTAAACAGTCCTTTGTTAGGATTTATTGAATCAAGCAGTGACAAAATATTTGCACATAATGTTAACGTTTTTTTAAGTCAAATAACCACTGTGACTTTAAAAAGGAAACTGAAAAAGTGGTTTTGAATTGAATAAAAAAATAACTACTAGCGAATTTTATAATATTTTCATTTTAAAATATTTTCTATTTTATTTCCTTTCGAACAGTATGGTACATGCTATAAAACCTTTTAATAACTGTACAGGAATACTAACTTTAAGGTGGTTGTGCACTTATGAGGGCGACCGTACCCATGTGACGGAAGCATGGACCATTGTCTCAGCTGTAGGACGTCTACTGTTCAACTTAGGTCTTACCCCACACCACTACCACTACCACACGGCTAGATTCTGTACCATCACTACATCCTTACGACCTTTACGAGGTGGCTCGTCCATCTCGGGGGCGCCATAACGTAGGTACCTAACAAAAAAAATATTGGCGTCAATACCCCGGTTGTAATCTCACGCGCGAAGGCCCGAGTCAACTTTGACCATTACTCAGAACTTGGCAGGTGGCCATGTGACCTCCGACACCCTGTTAACATGAGAACCTGAGTCATTAGTGCAATATAACACTGGGGATTGAAATCAGTACCTCCCGGAGTCGGATGCGCTAGCCCTTAGACCACTGACGCTCTCGTGGACGCCATTATGTATATTGGCCTAAGTAATCCGTATGTCAAGAAACATAGCTACTCCCTAGAAACCTGAAACCGTAACTGTATGTACCAGTCGAATGCTGATTGGATGCCCTTTGATACGCAGAGGCGGCCCTTGAGGCGATCTGTTTACGTTCGCACAGCCGCTGCATGCAGAATTCAATTTCAGGGAATTGCTTTTCATTACGGTGGCCCAAGTAACTCACGGAGGTACAGATGGCAGCGTATCAAGTCACCCTGTCTCGGGTTTTGACAGTTGTTATGTTGATATTTGCTAGAGATAAAGTGAAAAGTGTAAATTATGAAAAAAAAAATCCACCACGTCTATCGCGCTTAAGTACATACTGCAACCAATCCGAGTCTTTAATAAATAAACAAGATAAAATACTGCTAAGTTACCACGATACAATTTCTATAACAGCACGATACAATTTATTTTTTCTTAGCGTGTCAATGACAATCACTATAACGTAGTTAGTAAGTCCATGTGTTTGTCCCTACAACGAAACTCTTGTACCCATCCATCTCAATTTATATGTTCTCTCTCCAAACAAGATTGTCTGGAAGAGATCACGTTAGTGAAAAGACCGCTCATTGTACTGTCTTCTTGCATTTTCCTTCTTCTTCTTGTACGTTTTTTTTTATGTTACTCTGCAGACAAACAGGCAAGCGGGCCACCTGATGGAAAGTGGTCACCGCCGCCTATGGACATCAGCAACACCAGGGGAGTCACCAATGCGTTATTAGGTGTGCAATTAGGTGTTATTGTATTGTAGTAGCCCAAACCGTAGCAACATTGACAGCAATGTTACTGGCTGTTATTAGATACTCCTGTGTGCAGGTGTTTGGGCACGCAAGGCACGCTAAGAGGTAAACTGTCTAGGTATAAGTTGTGCGCCTCCTTCGCCTTCTCACTTTTGATCTATGTGCCTAAAACGATACCTAAGGTTCTTGTTACCTTACATTATATTATTGTGTTAGTTTGCAACTAAATATTTATGACAAACATAAATCGCAATCATCTACACGATACCAATTTGCGTATGTTTGTCTCTCGACACACCTCTTTTTTTGTCTTCGTTGCGATCGCGATGCAATTGCCTCAGTGTAGGGATCAAGTTATTTACACTGGGAGACGAGTGTGCCATGTTAGTTCTGAGAAACGTCATATAGAACTCGTTAGTAATGGGTGGTATTGACAGAATTACTGTAACGTTCGCCCTCTCAGCAAAACAGACTCTCTCATACTTTCACACACACGCTCATTCACACTGAAACCTAAGCTCTAAAACTACCATTTCTAAACCGTAAGACTATAGAATCGATTATCGACGTTTTAAACTAAATAAGGCCATTTGTGATCGTCTATGGAACTCTACGTTGTGATGTTAGTAACCCCGATGCTTTTAGAGTGGAGAAGTATAAACAGGTATGAAATTATTTAATTAAATAAATATAAGAGATAATTAGACTAGAGATTAATTTGCCTAGAGTTTTATAGCTAAATTTAAATTCAGATTCATATATTATGTCCAAGGGAAACAAACAGATATTATGTCTAAAGGAAAATAAACAGATATTATGTCCAAGGCAAACAAACAGATATTATGTCCAAGGAAACAAACACATATTATGTGTCAGGGAAAATAAACAGATATTATATCCAAGGGAAACAAACAGATATTATGTCCAAGGGAAACAAACAGGGCCCCCCTCATTAGAGGAGGGGTAAGCTGCTCCAAAGCCAGATAACTGACTCCAGCATGAACTTCGCTACTCGTAGCCCATGCTTCACTCCGCAGCTTACTATATGAGTCAACCAGAGACATCCTCATCCTACCCTGATATTTTATTTAAGAGATGGCACAAGATTCTAGGTCTTAGTCAAGTCAATTAGTATTTTATAATATATAATGTAAGAGGGCACAACAACAACAACCAATGCCTGTGGATCATATCCATATAATAATTGTAGGTGTGATTAATTCAATAAAGCATGTAGCTTACTCCAGGTCTCTCCACATCTTCTTGTTGTAGAAACGTATATCATGTACCAGAGCTTACTCATGAGCATAATGACAAGTCTTAGGATACACCACAGGTTGAGTCAATCGCATATGCAGGGTCCAATAGACTCGACGATGTAGATTTGGATACCCCATAAGCATACAAAGGCGGACTACAACAGTGTTCCTTCGACAACAATAAAGGGCCCGAATTCAGCAGCACAGATATAGTATAGGTAGAATAGTATAGAATCGGCAGTTAGCCCTGGAGAGAGTGCTCCATACACAAATGCAGATTATGCATAATAAAGTCTTCAGGTTGTAATTTTTCTTCAAAATCCAGTAATGGATAAGTTCCAGAGAACCATGGTGTTGCTCCAAATGGCTAAAGCCACAATATTTCAGTAATAATTAAAGGGAAAGAGATAGAGTCCCATAGGTCAGTCCGTAAGGTAGTGCTACCACCGCTCCGGAAATGGAACCTACATGTGAGGAACGAAGCGGCCAGCTTCTCACACAGCCAAACATCTCACGGGTACTAAACTCAATCCTTGATATAATATAACAATAACAGGCGAACAGGATCATGATTTCAATTGTTAGTCCCAAATGTATTTGATGTATCACATCAAGTTCTTCATATAAATCTCCCAAGTAAGTAAGTTGTACAAATGATAGATATCTTCAGTATCGATAAATAGCTCAAGGCTAATTTAAATTAGTTATAAAAATAATTAATCTTGTAATTAACAACTGGTAATTGAGGCCTGTAACTTCAGGTACTCTCAATTAAATATTTCAAATGCTGGACTCCAATTGGTATAGAAAAGTAGCTCCAAAGTTTATTTCTAGTTATAGAATATTATTGATGTTGCAACTGTATCAGGGGTCTGTATACTGTTGAACCATCTAGTTATGAAAGTAAATAACAATGAACTTTATTCATTGATCCTAAGCAATCCCAACGTACAGATTTGGTCGTATTAAATTGTCCCATCGGCACACCACTAAGTACTAGAAAGGTCTTGCAAAGACCATGGGATTCAAACAGACTAACTGCTATCTCGTTATATTGGAAGCGAGCTTCCTCAACATCAAAACAAACAAACATTAACATCGCTGTTTTCGCTATGTGCAATAAATTTGGATTGACAGACTGCTATCCGGACATCTTAAGACCGAAGTCCCTCAATATCACGATAACAACGGTACACCCAAAAGTTTGTCTATGCGGACTCCAGCTTTGCCAATACATTTTAGAACCTTTTCGCAACATGCATTAGGTTTAGACTGGTCAGCTGCTATCCAGATGTCTCAAGACCGCAATCTATTAACATCGCGATAACACCAACTCGCCCAAAAATTGACTTGCGCGGACTAAGCTCTAAGATGATTTAGAAGAGAAAAGACTGATTTTAGGACGTTTTCGCAACATACCTTAGATTCAGATAGGTTAGCTGCTATAATGATATCTCAAGACCGTAATCTCTCCACATCACCATAACACCAACTCACCCATAAATGGATTGCGCGGACTAAGCCCTAAAATACTGGTGTTCCAACAGGACCCCAATCATAAAACCCGATCTGTCACGTATGCTACCCGAAAGAAGGATACTAAATATTATTTTATCAAAATCATGTTCCATGCCATCTCCAATAAATATCATAAATTAATATTTACACATTAAGGTTACAAATAAAATAATTTAAGGATTTAATATCCAAATTACAATGCTCAATGAAGTCATCCCACTTCTAAAGTATTTCATTCCAAACAGCCCTAAACGTTCAAAATAGCGAATTAATAAATGCTCGTTATAAATTTATTCTCAAGATGTGAGAACACATCAACTCCTAATAGCCTACTTGTTTTAATACAAATAATGGCCTACAACTTTATTAATTTACTTAAAGGCAACTAACAATCGCGCTCATACTAATACTGACACGCACTCATACACACACAACATACTCACTAACATAATCTACACTATAGACCAAAAGCGCACGCTCTGTCTTTCTCACGTAGGTACATACTGTTTGACGACGAAGGAATCTATGAAATTAATTTCTCGCCCCTAAAACCGTTCGGACTAGAAAATCTTTAGTACATCTAACGCACTCACTCTCGCTCATCTCTCTCTCTATCTCTCTCAAATCTATTCCTTTATTACATTGATTTATACGGTAATTGTTTCAATCCTTTTCCAATAATAGAGTATAATAACTGTACATAGTACAAAACAGAAGCCGTCTACCGCGTTACTTTTAGATAATTTAGTAAAGGACAACCTAAGATTGAAGTACGTATAAGCGATAATTAATAACCGTATTAAATGTGACGCGGCTAAAATTTCATAAAAGTAATTTAAAATTCCATATTTAAAACTTATGATGTTCCGCTCTGAGGATCGAACCCGGGACCGTCGGTTGACTCCGCGGTAAAGTCGAACGCTCGCTAGACTAGCAACTTTAACTTATTTAACGCGCGGCGAAATATGCTACCACTATTAGATCGATCGTATTTCATAAAATTCTCCGAAACCAAAACTCTTCAGGAATTCCGTATTATTTTACAGATTTAATGATTATTTTGTGGATATATAACGATATATGAATATATTAATCTACACCTAAATTCCTACAATACTTGATGAGTCGATTTTTGTTTATTTAAAAGATAACCTAAGCGAACTACTTTTGGGCCTACCCCTTTCTTTATCCCAATAGACGAAGCCTAAGCATATCCTTGTGCAAATAAATTCCCCGTTTACTGTGTAAGTGTGATGTAAGTGTCCCATACATAAGTCCTATGCATATCTAAATTAAAGACTAGCTAAACCTAACTTTCAGCACTGGAATAGCGACCGAGATCGCTCAACCAAGTACTAAGGTATATTCCCTATCGTCTCCTGGGCCAGTCAGTGGTGGGTCTGACCAGTGTAGCCAGAAGTTGTACCTATTTCTAAGAATATCCGACATGATACTGCCTGGGGACATGCCGAATACATTGTGTGACAAGACCTCGGAACCTCGGCACTACGGGGCTTACTGTTGGGAAGCGAAGGCGAGGGCCTTGCAACCTTGCGTGGAAACACTTGACGAATCCCAGATCCTTTCGTAGTGCCTAAATTCCAAGTCAGACGATCTATGAATGTCACACAAAAATTCCAGAGAAAGGTACTAGGCAATTACTTAATTCCAATCGGAACAAAAGGTTAATAATGGAATATTATGTAACATCCAGCCATTTGCTGTCCGAATCAAACGGCCTAAGGTCTTCAACCTTAGTAGGACCTGAAAGCATAAGCAAGGGCGGTGTGCAATGCCTTGCCAAGGGGTCCCTGAAACAAAAACAAACAATTAGTATTTTTCATCACTGTTCTAGAACACTAACATACCTGGTTTTGTACTTCACTGAATCTAACTCAAAGACCCGTTATAAAATAACCCCGATTGTTCTTCATTCTCGTCTTCTCCTGCCCCGAAGCTAAAGCTCGAGTGGAAAAACCCCAAATGTATCAGGTGCAAGCCCGGACGTCCGCCTTCGTCGACTGTTGATCAGGAAAAAGCCCCCATCGAACCTTCCACTCCCTTATATATCGATTCCAAAAATCTGTCGATCTTTCGAGAACAAAAACAACACAGCGATCACGCCACCTTATAGGGTTCCTTCAGCGAAACATGAAAACCCCTCAATCAACAAGTCTTACTCGCGACGTACCTATTTGATAACCAGACATTTCTTTAATCGGTACCTATTGAATGACATCGAAATGAGATGCATTTACTGTCCTAAAATATGTTTAAATACAGCATAAACTACTCGTCTTTTAAATTATGGATAGTGAAAGACAGCTACGGAACCCGACGGTTCGTGTCGACTCGACCTTGCCTATCAATCCACCCCACCTCCTACGTCATGCTTACTTTTTTTTGTCTCTAAGCTTTGTGGCCACAAATTATATTCATACAGCCATATACACATTGACATGATTTCTTTTGATTTCAACAACCCTATAAATATTTAAACCTATAAGTATTAAAACAAAGATAATTTTAGAACACTCAAATAATAGATAAACACATTTCAAACATGAGAGAACTGTATAACAGTTACCATACTCCGCACATAGATGACGTTGTTAACGTGATATTGAGCGACCTCGTCAAATCGTATCTATCGAAATCTACAGATGGCGTTAGTTGCGGAACAGATATGAAAGATTCGCCCTATGGACACCAACTAACAAAATAATTACGAATCTCTCACAACTCGTCAGTGATCGATCAGTTTTGAACAAAGCCGTTTAATTATAACTTGATCCTATAATCTATTTAAAAAAGGTATCATCTCCCAAATTCGAAGTTCGTAATTGTGGAATATTTTTCGCGTGAAATAATTTGGCCTAGGGGTCAAACTGTTACATGACGCTGCTAACGTAATATTATGAAACTTCGTCATAAATTCTACAGGTGGCGTTGGTTTCAATTTAGAAAGATTCGCTCTCGATGGACTCCAATAAACAAAATATTTACGAATAATATCATTTCGAAACTCTAGCAGCACTGGCGATCAGTTTTGAACGAAGCCGTTTCATTTTAACTTAAACCTATAATCTATTTTAAAAAAGGTATCGACTCCCGAACTCGAAGTACATATTTGTGGGATATTTTTCGCGTGAAATATTTTGGCCTAAGGGTCAGACTGTTACATTACGCTCTCAGTTTCAGTTAACAAATTTCATACACACACGAGGTTTTTAAATCTAATACAACACAAGAGAGATGTTGATTTGAAGAAATGCAGATACGACGTGCACAATTAATGAATACCTATAAAACTATATAGATGTTATTGTCTGTAACTATTTCATCATACTTATTTAATTTAAAACGTCTATTTATTCCGTCATATTATACCATAAAAGCTGAAAGACCATAAACTATTTGCCGAGACTATCGGAGATTTAATTGCCTGATATTTAGCGTCTAGCAACTTGTAGTTATTATATCAAAATCATCTTAATTAGAAACCGCTATAATCTATTTCTGTGGAGTATTATCTGTTCCTATCTACTGTTTCCTTATGATTATCTGCAAAAGGGTTTAGGAATCTCGTTACAGAAACAATTACTAGGGCTTTGCCCTCCGAAATTATAGTTATACGGTTTTATGTTTACGATTATTTCCGAAACACCTTAATGTACACATTTTTCTACCCCACAGTGGTAAGTAAACGAGAATAAAGCCCGCCTGGTAGAAACGGTAACTGTTCGAAAATAAAATTCGCGGATATAACATAACATAAATGGCGAGGTTGGAACCAGAGTGATGTAAGTGTCATTTAACCAAGAGTACTTAGATCAGTGTGGCATGGAAGAATTTATTTTTCTATGCCCCTTAGTGTATTAAACTTAATATTATTAACAATGACACTTAGATCACTCTGGTTCCAACCTCCCCAAATAGCCTCCAATGTTATTTCGCATCTTTAATGTCGTTTCTGAGAACCGTTACGTTTAATAATAGCGAGATATTACAGCTATGAGTTTTCATAAATACGTTGAATTATTCACTTAAATATTATGGGTTTTTAGTTAAAATATGCGGCTTCATTTTAATTCACTGTTTTGTTTCAAAAAGCACTAACTATCTGGCATGTGCCAAAATTTCACTAATGAATTCGTAACTTCAGATATTGTTAAGAATCTTAGCTAAGTTATTTAATTTAAATAAGAGGTTTATTAGTACCTATATAATGGCTGGTTTACATTGGCCAAGGACAGTGTCGAAAGAACTGTCTCAGCATACTGTCACATTAACACCGACCCAACCAAAGAAATTGGACGTAGTGGCTTAGAAGGAGCCTACTCACAGCTGAAGTCACAATATATATTTTGTTTATTTTTTTAATGGTGCTTATAACGTGTCCAAAACAGAAGACTCTTCCATATCCACTGCTTTTGTTATTTAGTGGCATTGGACATGTTTTTTGTATATCATTGAGTCATTAGTATAGAGTTGTGACAGATTGGTGTACATTCTCTATAGGTCGAGGCTCCATCTATGCTCCTTGGCTAAGATCTTTGGAGCCGACTGTGCAGTGCAGTGCACTGCCTTTGACCAATGTAAACCAGCCATAACATTATAACTTTAAAAATAATAATTTTCTATAATAAATTACTAAACCCTGCTGTGCTCTCCATTCTTCAAAAATACTTTATTATTATGTAGAAAATATTCTTTAGTTTGTTTCTTAAGACCTATGGTGAATGACGAGACTTAACATAAGTTACAAAAATGAGTCGACGAACCTTTTACTGCGCACAATGGGTCGTTTGCAACATGGAAAAAATATATCTGTTTTATTTGCCCTTTTCACTTTTGCATTTGCATAATTTAAATTAGATTAGTAAAGTAAATTATCGTGTATTTTAAAACACTTGCTTATAGTCCAGAATAATATCAATTACTAGGTATTATCAAATTGAAATTACGCAAGTGAAATAACGTATTGCAACGGAATTGGCAATTTACCACTAAAAGAAATTAATGACGCAATGCCGCCATTATTCGTGAATCTCCGTATCCTGATAAATACATTTTATTCAGCACAAATTAATGATTATTGTATGATTAATTTTTCCTTTAACGAAAATGGTTTGTCGCAGATGGTGGCTGATGACGTCACGGTATTTCAGTGTCATAACGCGTAGCGGTTTTTAGGTCTGAGTACCTATTACTTAATATTCTGTGGTCTGAGGTCATAACAGAGAGTTTCCTAAAATGTGACGTCATACTCCGCCTATGTTATTAAGTTATACGAATTCAGACTAACAAATCTAAAACACATTGTTTGCAACAAAATTCAAAATTCACCCTTTATTAAACAGTCACCATTTCAATCCAATCACATCCAACAGACACAACATAAGCATTGCCGAGACCGAGTTTGAATCGTTTGAATCCTAGTTACCCGCATCACCCTTGCAGTTCCAGGAGTGGTTTATGTTCCCAGCGAAACCTTTGTTGCTCAGTGCCATTACGAGAACTCATTGTTAAGCGACTTAAGCAGTGGAGGTACTCTTTAAATCTTCGCTAATGGCCTTTTAAAGCGGCCAGTATATCTCTCCAAAACGTTGCTCCCTCTCTTGGCACACCTTAAAATTTAAAAACAGGTACACATTAATCTTCGCAAAGGATAACAACACGTTCGCGAAGAAGCCTTTGTGCCGAACTTTTTATGAGGTGATGTGAAACGCGGATGACGTAGGCGCTTCGGGATGACGTTTTTTCTAACAATAAGTGTCATTTTGGCCGCGTCTCGTGTTGTTAGACTGACGGCACAAGGACGTGATTTTGTGAGGTGTAACCGGCGCGCTTTAAGCCATGTTTCTATGGGGTGAATGAACGAGTTCGTTTTTTCGACGGGCCATCGGAAAATATAACAATAATAATAATAAATATAAAATATGCTTGGACAAATTCACACAGCGCCATCTAGTCCCAAAGTAAGCAGAGCTTGTGTTATGGGTGTTAGATAACTGATCAACGACTAATATACTACTTTTTTTAAATACATACTTATTATATAATAAACAATAGTGAAAATAAAGTCAAAATATATGCTTTTAATCATCAGTATGCCGGCCCCCTCGCCAAAACAACTCATTGTACGGAAGTCATTCGGGCGTCCTGTCGTGACCTTACAAGCCACTGACAACTTTAGAGTAATATTTAAAAAACTGTTTTCATAAATTCTTAAATCTAAAATAACAAATATTTTAATTTTAAAAATATTATTTGCTTCAATTATATCATTTGTCGGGCCTTGACTAGCGCCAAATGTGCTGCCGTATTAGAGCCTGGCGGCCTTATGCGCGACGACGGTAAAAGGCCCGATTGAATGACCCTGGTTTCGTGGAAGTTGGGAAGACCTTTTGTGTGTTCTTTATACGCCTTCACATCTTTCCGGAAAAGAACAAGGTAGAGCTAGAGCGGCAATCTCGACAGCGGTTATTTATTTTAGCCTTTAAAGATAGAAATACTAGGTCCTTAGGGACCAGGAGCTCATCGTATATTTAAAGAACTATCAGCGCGTCTCGTCGAGGCAACTTGCGGCAAAAATGCTGGCCTTTATTTGGCACAGCGTCTGAGAATTCCCATTCAACGTGGCAATGTCAACGTGTCAGCAGTTTATTAGATTACCTGTTTTTAAATTTATTTCGTTTAGTTTTCACTATTGATTAGATAGTTATTGTTGTGTTGTTGCATAAAATAAACGTTATGCTTAAAAAACAAATAGGTATTTTATTTATTTATTAAATGAAAATATTTCTTGCACACGGGTACCTACATCATAGTGTTTCATTATTTCGGTAGAACGAAAATGAAATGCAACAGAAATTCTGCCACTTAACTATATATTTCATCTGTATCTCGTCTACGTTAAAGTTAAAGTTTCAGCATTATATACCTACTTAGTTCTCAAATAACGAAACAGGGTTATAATTTCAGTGCCTAACAGTAAGATAACGTTATGCCGAGGACGCTTAGATATGCACCTACTAAGAAACATGTTACAAATAACACATCACTTTCAAAGGATGGCAACGTGACATTATTACTGGGCTCCATCTGTTTGATTCACAGACAGATGGCCCCAAGCGATCTGTATCTTTTGAATCGTAAGAGGTGACAAGTTTTACAGAATACGTGCTTTGTTGGCAATAGTTACACGTCAGATAGTTCCAGATTTGCATAGGTTACGTAGTGGTTCAAGGGTCATTATATACAAGCTCTTGCTAGCGATTTCGATTTTTGGGCAGTTTATCATTTTCCCAATCGTCCATTTTAAATGACCTCCCTGATGTATGAAAGCTAGTACTACGGAGAGGTCAAGCTGTATCTCAATTTCTACTCAACTGAATAAGATGAAAGATGGCCTAGATTTTACAAGTGTTTAAACAGACCGGATTCCCGTCTTTGTAATCTTTTTCCAATCGTCTTATTTCATCCAAAAACAGTGTTAAAAGTTAAAAATTGAAGTTCGCATCAAAACAGCTTAAATACTTCGCTTCGCCAGAAACGCTTTGTTCAAGATGGTTTACTTGGTGAAGAAAATTCTACTAATACTTTCTTTTCGCAACAAATGGACTTATTTCGAAACCGATTGTGCTTTTATTGGTAAAAATAATACCTTGCCTATTTAGTGAGCGTATTCGAACATGATTTTGCTGTGGCTGTAGATACATATTTGTTATGCTAGGCCAAAAATACACAAGAATGTAAATTATTGTAATTCATGCTGAATTTCATGCTTATTAACCCCATCCTCAAAACGTCAAGTAGGTTTAAATATTATAAATATTTTTCTAGAATCAACTTATCTAAGTACTCGTATTGTTGAATATCGCATTAAATTCCGTTAAATAGTTTAATAGATCTAAGCGTATTACACATAGATACTGAGGGACAGACGGCGGGAAGCAACTTTGTTTTGCACTATGTGATATACGTCACGAGTTGCCTGGTGCCTTTGGTGGTTGGTTGGTGGTGAATATCGAGGTAAAAACAATACTAACCGTGGTAACAAACCCGATAATATGTGTAGTAAAAGGTAGTGAATAACCACGAAAGTCTTAAAACCTATATTCATTAAATTCTGTATGAAATGTCGCTATTGTTCTGCGAAGTACACTAATATCAAAATCATCCAGGTTAGACTTGGTACGCTTCCTTTTGGTTTTGAGGGCGATCTAAAAAAATTTTGTGACGTATCATTTGATGTACTAGCTTGTTTCTGTTCTTTCAAAATTCGCGTAATCGTAGATTCACTAACACCAACGGCTTGGGCAGTGCGCCATCTAGCATCAGATCGTTTTTCCACTCCATTTTCCGCTTCTTATTTCATTCTGTGGTACACTTTCGCGGTAATTTCTTTTGCCTGTAAAATAATACACAAGTAGATAATATATGCATGTAAACCACCATAAAAACAATGTATGATTAAAAAACATTTTAAGCAATAACGCATTATTTTACTTACTTGACTCCGTAAATGTTTTTTGGTCAACATGCTGACGGTACTTTTACAATCGAATGATGCGTGCTCCTACGTTTGAGTCTCACCGGCAACTGAATGACCAATTACAACGGCATTTGTATATGTATTGCGTCCATATTTTAAATGCGATAGTAGGGCGCGTCATTTCAGCTTAGACGAGCTTTACGGAACCCTTTAGTTGCGAGTTTGACTCGTCTCGTATTCGACCGGTTATTTCGCTAATTGATACAACAACAAAGAATAAATGGAAAAATAATGTTAAATTAAGCTTGATCTTTTATTTGGTAGGTAGGTACGTACTGTTGGCATTATGTTGATTATACTGTGAGCAACAGACATATCGAATATTCCTGTCTTAATATTATGTTCTCGGGTCAAAGGTCAGACCTTCTGAATATATTGTGGAAGGAAATATCGTGTGAGCTGCGCTATATTCTATCAACCTGAAGTCCAGTATTTGGATTTAATACACCTGCGGGCCTAGGCTAACTTAGTTTGCAACTAAATTTGATATTAGATAAATCTACACTACGTCATCTATGTTGCCCACTGGCTATAGCGCCTATCACATTAGAGTAGTGTAAGATTTTTATGTCAAATTCAGTTGTCTACTAAGATAGCCCATAGGCACGCTGGTTGTTGCAACACATCCTAATATGTTTATACGAGTATATAATTAACATTGATTCACTTCCGTACTTAGAAGACACAGTCGACATCTGTGCAGATGTACAAGCAAGACCGTTGAGTCGGTATTTCTTAGGTAACCATAGAGTCTATACACCATGACTGCGTTAAAATCTTTTCAAATCCAAGC
Source organism: Blastobasis lacticolella (assembly GCA_905147135.1). NCBI lineage: Eukaryota > Metazoa > Arthropoda > Insecta > Lepidoptera > Blastobasidae > Blastobasis > Blastobasis lacticolella. Next base: position 12,184,973 of record LR990048.1, read on the forward strand.
ACATATAATAAAACATGCGGAATACTACAGATACATATCAGTTAGTGCACAGTCACAGCTGGAACATTCAAAGCTACTTCGAGCAGAATAGGTAGCTACAGAAACCATTGTTTTTCAGTTAGATACCTAATAGCACAGTAGTAGCTCAGGTCCCATTTCTCGCGCTGCGACATCTCGGTCTATACCTTTTCTTTATTCTACACAGTGACAAACGGGCCCACCTGGGTACCGATTCTGGTGTGCAATGCAGTTGTTATTATGTTGTAATGTAACTATCACTACGTCGAGGTATCGAGTCAGTCCCAGCATCATCCCATTTAAATTGACACCTTTGACACGTTTTCGTTGACAGAATTGAAGGCAGTTTGACAACTAAGAAATATGCAACATAGTAATTTATTTATTTATTGGAGTGCCAACAGCCATATAAAACCATAATGCAACTAAAGTACCAGAAAACGAATTGTGGAAAAGTTCGAACTCATGAAAGTTGCAACTAAACATCTGTCATTTGAATAACAATCACACGTTTGAGATGCGATGCAATTGTAATGTTACTGCAACTGAGACGATTTCCGTACCAGAATCGAAGCCCTGGTGGCATTTTCTCTAGCTACAAAGTTCTATTAATAATGTCACACAACCATCTTCGACAATCGTTTATTCAAGTCGCAGATAGTTTTCATTTATATTTTTATTACAAATTTGTAGCTAGAGATAGTGTCGAATCGGAGACATCGCAATGCCAGTGCACTTACCCAACCACTGTTCCACAGTTCGAGACATGGCAGCGCACAGAAGTGAGCCCGCCATTGGAGGGCGGAGTGCGTGCTTCATGGCGCACTCTCCGGGTGGCGGTGTCGCCGGCAGCGAGTGGAGCGCTGCGCGTGCGCTGCGAAGCGCTGCTGCCTGTCGAGCCGCCGGTGGTGCGCGACGCTGCCGCCATCATCACTGTGCACTCGCGCACGCAGCTGTCCAAATACGTGTCCAATGCGGGTGAGATTGTATTCTTTATGTGATTGTTGATGTCTCATTGACCGGGTCTATACAGGACAATTTCGCTGGATCGCGAATCGCTGGATCGTTCAGTGTCCATCCGGCTATAAAATAAATAGCGAAAGGATACGCGGCAATGACGCGCAGGGCACGTCCACCTACACCGACCGCACCTATGCATGGCCCCCCTGCCTGCGATCAGGAGCACGGTGGATCATTCGGTGTTAAATTCAGCAGACGACGGCATACCGCTGATTACTGAATTTCATGTTAAAAGAATAAATATACTAATATAAATTAGTATATGGTAATAGATAAAACCAGTACTCGGCTGCGATTAGTGCCGTCGCCTCTATATTGTAGATAATATAAATTTATCTAATAAAAGTACTACTAATACATATATGCTGTATACTTCACATTAAAACGCGATGAGTAATTTTCATATAAATTATCCTTTACTTAATACAACGGCCGCTCGCAGGCGAGTCCTTACGGGATAGTGTGGTAAACGCATATCTATCTATGTAATGTCACACGTGCATAAAAACCCAACGTGAACCTTACCTACTTGGCGATATACTCTTAAAAAGTAATCGAGAATTTGACTTCCAAATACTCAATCGACTCCAAATTGCCAGCCGCAGCGTTCAATTGCCTGAAATCACTGGCACACAATTGCTTCGCAAATAACGTGGCAATGTCGTTTAATTTTGTTTTAAATTCATTTGATCACACACTATCTATGCAATTAGTTAATGGTAGTGCCAGTGAGGGACGCATAGTCAACAGGATTGACGCTCGATGGAGCAGAAAGCTTCTCGAGCGGAGATCGCTTATCGGTTGGCACAGTATGAGATCCACTATAAAGTGGACCGACGCCCTGCTAGGCGACCTAAATAATCTTAGGTAGCAATAGGCCACTTTTGATCTGTAAATATAGGACACTTTTGACCCTAAATGGTGGTTTTTGAATAATGATTATCTCAGAGTGAACATCCGTGAACACTCGCCAAGAAGTATTTTTATTACAAGTACCTACATCATTATAAAATCTTAATCTACAGTACGTTTGAATAGAAAATAACAACAGTAGAGCACGTTATATATAAATATACTTTCTTCTTTAGATTTTTGTAGCTATTAGATACATTATAAAAGTCAATTTCTTTCGATATCACTGTGGATAATTAATTACTTATCGATAATATGCTCTACATAAACGTGCAAAACGTACTTTCTTTACAAACTTTTTTTTCGGAGGCAAACATTAAAGTCTTTGAACATTCTATAGAGGATTTTAAGGAGCTATACGGAATTAATTGAGTTTCAGAACCCACAAATAACAAAGTTGACGTCACAATTCAATTCCATCCAATATAACCTTATCCAATGTAATAAGCAATTATAAAGGTATTAGGTAAGACTTTCACGTAATCCTTTCAAAAACAAAAAGAACAAGAATTTGTAGTCTTCTAATTCATTTAATTACGTCTGTGAACAAGGAAATGTAATGAATTGCGACAACTTTGCAGGCTGTAAAAAGAAAATTAATTTGAATGAAACCCGTCAATCTCAGACTCTAGTCACGGAGGTTTAGCTGCTTTTGCTTGAATTTTAATGTTATTATTAAAAAATAAAACGTGTAGGTACATCATCTACTATTGTGAAAATCTCATTCTCATCTCATGTACGACATTCGTTTGTTAGGAAGATTGACATTGATAGTAAAAATTTGACAAATAAAATCTCTAAACGTTTATTAAAATTAGTTATGTAACATAAAGGCTCAAACGCATTTACGCAGCGCTGCCCTGTGCGACGCTGCAATGGATTTTGTATGGATTTTTGAAAAGGTTATACGGTAGGCAAACAGGCAAGCGGGCCTCCTGCTGGAGACTGGTCACCGCTGCCTATAGACAGTAGCAATACCAGGGGTATCGCCATGCGTTGCCTACAACTATAACACGTTGCTCTGGCAGCAAACAGAAAAATGCCCCTCCACTGCCAAAGCCACGGTTCCCCAAATCCCCACCCCACCTTACTCACCGACAGAAACACAATATTATTTAAAACAGTATTTGAAGGGCTACGTCGCGTTTAGAGCCATATAAACTCAAACCTTGGCACAACTCGCACAGCGGTGCGCACTGCGGACGTGAACCACAATGAAGTAGGGTTGTTACCGTAGACTTAGTAATTTTTTTATTATTTTTATTATGGGAAAAAAGCAGCTTAAGATGTTACATACATATGCAATTTGCTATTTGTACTATACACAAGCCGATCAAGTTTCCACTTAATTCTATAGTACACTTGTCATTCACATTGCTAACAAGAATTAATATCTGAAGTAAACAGCTCATGTAAAACAAAAACTTGATATCATTCGCTTCAAATTTTAATCAAAGTTTATGCGGATGAAATCAATTATTAGGACTAAATTATACTTCACTTTTAATATATCCTATAGATCACAAGAAAATTATTACAAATCCACAATTTGTAGCTTATTATACTCGCTTCATAACATAAGCCTTAGGTAATCATAAATCATGATCCTGAAAGACTTTGTATGAAAATCACCTCATTAAATACAAATACCTTTATACACGTTCGAAGGTTAAATGAGTTTCAGATGTAGATTTAGGTATTCATGAAATATTCATATTTATTCATACTTAATTGGTACGTATACGTTGCGCAGATATATTTAAAATTCAATTCAAGTGGCATTGTTTTGCACTTGTGATGAAAAACTCACGAATTGTTGGTCTACATGTTACGCTCCGAATGAATGAGTTGGAAGACCGAAGAAACAATCAAATATTACTTGGAAATTATTGCTTTATAAAAGGTTTTTTATTAATAGGAAAATTAAAAATTATTAATTAATTCCTATGCTCTGAGTGAGTTTACAAGGGTAGCAATGCATAAGATCAGTTACAGAGTAAATGTTTAAATAAGGGTTTTATATTAGTTAAAAGTTGATGTTCTCTATTAGTACGGCTTGTTAGTCAGTCTAGTATTCATAAATACCTAATCGAAATAACTTATCGGTGTGTTTCTACTTCTACATTACGTTAGTTATGTATGTACAAGCTACTTGCCAAGTCTCATGCTTTATGCCGGATGAGACCATACGATCGGACGAAGTTGAGAAGCCGTACTATATTGCCTTAGGTTTAGCCCGTAATTATAGTGTAACTAGTGGACCCGGCGCGACTTCGTTCGCGTAGCGTTCTAACCCTACACCTACCCTACACCTACCCTACACCTACCCTACACCTACCCTACACCTACCCTACACCTACCCTACACCTACCCTACACCTACCCTACACCTACCCTACACCTACCCTACACCTACCCTACACCTACCCTACACCTACCCTACACCTACCCTACACCTACCTTACACCTACCCTACACCTACCCTACACCTACCTTACACCTACCCTACAACTACCCTACACCTACCTTACACCTACCCTACACCTACCCTACACCTACCCTACACCTACCCTACACCTACCCTACACCTACCCTACACCTACCCTACACCTACCCTACACCAAAGTTAATGATCCTAAAGTTAATGATCCGCGCAATAACATTTTATCCGAATCCAAAAGTCTATTTACCATTTAAGTCTAAATACCATTTTGAATCTAATTGAATCTAATCAAAATTGTGAATCTAAACCATTCCCAGATCCCCTTGAACACACACAAAAAATTTCATCAAACACGGTCCAGTCGTTTGAGAGAAGTTCAGTGACATACACACTCACAGAAGAATTATATATATAAAGAAGATAAAATTTTTAAATAAATAACCAAATTATTAAATTAATAATAATAATAATAGCGACGCGCGTGGGTGTTCCACTTTTTAACAGAGTTAGGTTCTAGCTCTTGTACAGTCAGCTGCAGTGTGAACGGAAGCACGCATTTAATGTTATATAATGAAAGCGTTAAATGCTGTATGATAATAAGAGTAACTTGACACGACTGGGAACTGCCAACAGGCAGAGTTAAATTGTACCAATCCTTTTGACACAGGCGTCGTAAAGGGCGACTAATGTCTCAAAGGCTAACCGGACCGTAGACCGGAAAATGGGCAGTAGCTGTTTCTGTTGTGAGTCGTGACACTGCGACTTCCAAGCTTGGAGTTTATGGCAAAACTCTCAACTAATGTGGAGAAGGCTCAAGATCAGTCGTGGTCTATTGCGGGCTTTTGATGACGATGTGTAGAGCATTTTAACTTATACAATTCCGCCGATATTCTACTTTACTACCGTTACTCTATTACGGTGCCGTGCTGAAACCTGCACATTTAGGAGATTGAATGAATGTATAAGCATGATCCAATCTGGTCAGGGTTTTTATTAATTAGACTATCCTGGCATTTGACCGCTATCTCACCTGGTTGTAAATAAAGATGCGTCACGAACAGCCTATACACTCTGGCCTTGAAGGCGTCCAGATTATAATAATCATTGAACACATTAGCAGGCAACATGTTCCATTCCTTTGTTGTACGCATTATGGTTGAACCAAAGCGGCTCGTGCGAATAGCTGGAAGATCCACAACATACGGATGAAGTATTCGGGAGCGCGCCCTCGTGCGCAAGAGCACAACCAGGGGCCTAATTCTCGGATTCGAATATTGATCTAACCAGATATCTCTATTAATTGTCTAATGCAGCCAAAAAATTTTTTCTCTTTATAAAATAATTAAATAATTTTTTCTATCTTCGCACTCGTATATTGGTGAAGATTAATTTCAGTGACGTTTTAATACAATTTTGGCTTTTCGCTAGAGATGAGATTGAGATGTCACAGCGCGAGAATTGCGCCCCAGGACGTTAACGCCAAGATGACGAAGGCTACCGCTACCCTATTCTCTTCTAATTAACCTATAACTAACACAGCTCTTTTGTTACAGGTTTAAACATCGAAACGAACGTCGGGATGATCCTAGTGGCCATAGCCTGGAGTTTTAAAGAGGTACTTAGGTTCGTGAGCTTATGAGAGTCGTTTTCGACACCTGGTGATATTAGCGGTATATGTGTAGATAAGCCCATGTTGGCCTGAACGAAGAAGCGACAAAATTTAATGAATGTATAATGTACCTACAAGTCTCTAGATAGAACTTATCAATATTTCAGAGTTAGTCGGCGGTGGTACTTTGGGACTATGTTGATGTGTTAATCTACCTAACTTTCATCGTCAGTGTGTGTTATACCTACCAGACTGTAAATGTTGAGTAAAAATTCGACATTTTGAAGTGTAAATAAATATTAGTCATAATTTTGTTGAGAGACTGTTTTGTAATTTTTTTTTTTATTAATTATTTCATTAATTATATACAATGCAAGAGCAAAAATGCATACCACTTTAAGATAATTTTTCTTTGCCGCTCCAGCAACCTTTAAGGCAGTTGGTGCATGTTTAGCCGAAATCAGTTTGCTAAAAGAAGGGAGAATTAGCTGTCCTTTATGCCCAAAGGACTCGTCCTAATCAAAATAAGCTAAATAAAAACAAATAAGAATTTAATTAATGAATGCTATAAAGACCGTTTAACAACTGCACAGTAGTGCTATATATTTATATATATAGTATTCAATTCAATTCAATTCAATGTAAAGGAATATGATTCTTAAGGTGGTCATGCATTTATGCTCTTCCATTGTACTTATCTTTATTACTTCTTATAATTGCATTATATTATTCTTATCGCCAAACTCACTTCACTTAATATTAATTATTCATATGCACCATAATTGTTTTAAGAAATTTAAGCCTTTACAAATCCCATTATCATTATATAACTAATTATCTAAGTAAATTCCTCGACTAACTTTGTAAAATTAAATGAATTTAGAAATAACCATAAATCTAACTAATCAATGGATGAGGTATACTTTGTATCAAAACATGGAACGTTATTTTTTGTACATTACCAAAGAGTTAACCATGCGGTTTGTATAAAGTATGTAGCTAAGCTATTAATGTAAAATATTCACTTACACTAAATTTATTAGGAAATTACTCTATATAAAAAAAACTATGAAACTACGAATGTAAGAGGATAATTAAATACAAAGTATTATTTCTAAAAGTGTAACGTTTACGTAGAATTTCCTTGTCGTTAATTAGTTCTATTGATAAATATTGTAATAGTTTAAAGATAAACACTTTATTAAAAGTAATAAAAAGTTAGGCATTAATCTATGGCTGTGTTCTCACCTAAGGTATGTCAATTCTTTGCACGACATCATCTTTTATCTATGTAATGTACAGTTACACCACGTCGTTGTTTTGTTCTTTGTTTTATTATTGTAAAATTTAAATGGAATACGTAAATAAAAACATAACTTAAACATTGTGTCGAATTACTGTAGAACCCTTTTCTGTTTGTTATTTCTAAATGGTTTCTACGTTTTATTAATTCAATAAACTTTGTTAAAATTATAAACTATTTATGAACTAGCTTTAGAAGCCCAGATTCCTTTAGAGGCGATCCAGGACAGAATGTCCTGGAGAAAACTAACTAGGAGAGCCGATACTCTATTATGGTAAAAGATCAAGAAGAAAAAATCGTTAAGTCCAAGTTTTTTTATATTGCTGACGAACGGCCAACCAGGCCACCTGATGGAAAGTGGCCACCACCGCCTATGGACCTCAGCAAGTTAAACAAAAATAGTTTATTGACTTGTGTGCTGTAGCTGTAATGAGTGATGTAGGTAGGTAAAATCAATTATAAAGGACAGTAATTGTATTATATATGTGGAGATTGGAGTCTGTACTACATTACGAGTAACCTTTGTGACAGGTCTCTAGGATTCCAAAAACCACCGGACATAAACAATGAGTATCTACCGCAAATTGTATTGCGTAGAAAACAAAAATATAATAAAAAATATTAAATATTTGCTTTTAGCAAAAAAAAATCCATTTAGCAACTTTGTACTACATCTCATCTAATTATTTTCTTGTATACCAGCAGCAGATTTAATCTATCGATGAAAGCAAATTTATATAAATTATCTATTCTATAGATACTGTTTACCAGTAGAAAACCAATATTGAGCTCGTTGAACTGAACCAACTGAACAGAGTTCAGTGCTTCAGTCTATCATCACGGAATGCTAAAGAGCTCAAAGTTCAGCGTCTTGAAAATTGCTGGTACTACGAAATTTCAGCTGCAAAAACTGCTTGTAAGTATAGTAAAGAAAATGAATGTGGTGAATCTTTCAAAACTATTGATTTCATTTACGCAGTGTTCAATACATATTATTTCTTCTTTTGTGATACTTATTAGTTGTATGTGTATGTATGGAGTGCAAAATAAAAAATTTAAAAAATTATGATCAATAAAATAAAATAATCATTAATTGGCATTAATATCCCAGTTGTGCTCTCGGGCCGTCCGCCTTGACCAAAATTTAAGGATCCAAGCCGGCGGTCACTGTTTACTTTGATTCAACCGTGTAGTGTGTTATGTAATGTGTTCCTTTGATCAAACCGCACTAACCGCACTACAAATAATTATTACATTCAGGCCACGTCGGGCTCATATAACCGCCGAATGTAAATAAGCTGTTTAATACTACCAAGAAGTATGTATGTATTTAACACTATTTACTTATATTTAGAGTTATCTTAACACAATGGACAAAAAGCTCGGTATTGTTTTTGACTTTCTTCATGATTATCTTTGACAGCTAACGTGGTAAAGAGCTCGTAATAATCATTACAACGACACACGGGGGCTGAAAGTTTTGATTATAATAGGCACAGGAAAATAATATAATAATCTTGGCATTAATGTCCCGGTTATGCTCTCACGCATCGTCACGCCGTCGCTCGGGGTCCACCTTGACCATGATCCGGGATTTGGCAGATCAGGTACGTAAAGATACGTTACGTTCATTACAGTGGAGTGACTGACATCTAACCTCCGTGGCCCTGGTAGCAGGGGAACCTGGCCAGATTGGATCTTGGTCACACATTCATCCTGAATGTGCAGGTTTCATCACTATGTTTTCCCTCACCGGTCTACCGGAGCATCGGTTAGTATTCAACTATTATACATAACTCAAAAAAGAGTCATTGGTACATGGCTGTAGTGGGATTTGAATACCTTTCGCTTACTAGTCGGATACCGTAGCCACTCGGCTACCGACGCTCCTCCGAAAAATAGGCACAGTTTAAACGATAAATATTGCAAATCGTAGCAAGTTGTTGTAGAAGTTTGAAAAGGTAATCTCAAATTGATCAATTCGAAAAGTTCTCTATGTTAGCGCATCCCGTACAAATTACATTTAATCGAATATGTAGATACTTCAGACGCTTCAGGAGAGCGTCGGTGGCCGAACGGTTAGAGTATAAGACTCGTAAGCCAAAGGTCCCGGGTTCGAATCCCGCTCCGGATATGTACCAATGACTGTTTTCTGAGTTATGTACATTAGTTGAATACTAACCGATGCTCTTACGGTGAGGGAAAACATCGTGATGAAACCTGCACATTCAGGCGACTGGATGTGTAACCATGATCCAATCTGGTCAGTTTCCCTTGTTAGCAGGGTCATGGAGGTCAGACGGCAGTCGGTCCACTGTAATTACCTGACCTGCCAAATCCTGGATCATGGTCAAGGCGGACCCCGGGCCCACGTGCGCGAGAGCACAACCGGAACATTAACGCCAAGATGATGATGATGATGTAGATACTTCAGACGTGGCTGGAAAAATCTCATTCCTGTTAGTACCTACCTAATTGCTTGTGACAAGTGGTATATCAATGGTGGTTTACTAGCGACTTGCCCTCTACATACCTACAAATATTAATATCTATCTGTCCCACACTGAAATAGGAATTTTGCGGACAACCAATCATAAAGAAGGCTCATGTTACGCCCAGCAGTGGCAAGTTCCTTTTTATGTCAAACGATAGACAATCGAGAAACATAACGGACAGTGGCCACCGCTTCCTATAGTTAAAACAGTTAGGTATGGTATAATGATGATACATAAAGCGTAGCGTAGGATATTTTGCAAAATATTTACCACCATCACACTTAAAGGGCCCCACACATTAATAGTCCGCCTGCAGAGTCTGGTCGTATCGGGTGGCCTGCCGTCCTAGCCAATAACGTCTACACACTAAAGCGAATATTGCCTGCCGACAATGGCTTGTTGCGACGTCTGCGAGTACACACTAGCAGTTTTAATTCGGCAGTTTTTGTAAAACTGAAGGCGCTCGACTGACGGTAAACAAGCCGCCGGACGACTACCTCCTAATATGTGTTTATTTGGCCTCAAGGCCAAAGACTGTCCGGCCGATATCTGTCAAGCGGCCACACACTCTCAGTTCGTATTAGTCATCAGTCCGAAACCTTAAACAAAACTGTTAGTGTGTGGCCTATTGCGAATAACTGACAGACTGATATCGTCCGGCAAACTGTTATTCTGTGGCGCCCTTAATGGCAAGTGACTAGAAACAGCTTATTCGCTCTGGCCTTAAAATATCATCTGGTACCTCGTACTTTACGGCTTACCTCGTAAGACATTAGTCACCTTATTTATATGACACCAGTAAGTAGAAGGGTGGTGCCACATTCTAATCTGTTGGACATGACAAGACTGCAGTATACAAATTCCTAAATGAATGAGACAAGCGCTAGAGACTTCTTATCTTACCGTGTGCGACCATTCTATGAAAATATCTTCCTGCAACGCCATTTCTTGTACAACATTGGAGCCGTCACGAAATGAGCCTACATCCGGCAATGCATTCGCGTCTCTTTTGGTGTTCGGATATCCATAGGCAGCAGTGATCACTTACCATAAAGTGGCCTGCTTACGCGTTTGAAGGCAAACGCTCTATTTAAGAAATATATCACCACCATTAAGAATCCTACAAATACCATTAGCAACTCCATGAAATTCATACCTCATGGATATAGAGGGTGTCGTTGAATCTGCCACTGCAGGCGCCTGGTTGTCTTTACCTGGTCCTTCATAACAGGACCTGTAAACCGGTCCTAAGTAATAAATAAAATAGTAGGTACCTCGTTGCAATCGTCGGGCCCGCGTCGATTTATTTCCAGATTGCCCCGGGGTGGCACTAATGCGCTATTCCTTCTTTACGGTCGCCATGTAATAAATGGTCCTCGACTTACGGTAGCGTAAATGAGACACATGTTGTCTTTCTTTTAAAGACTTAAATGGTGGTATATAAACATAGAACGTGTTTTGGGAGGATTAGCAATATCTTGGTGAAATAGGCGATTGGAATTAGCTATCTTATATCTATTAATTTTGTCTAGATGGGACCGTTTAAGGGGTATATAAGAGGTCTTCTTAGAGGCAGATAGCGCATTGGTAGTTGCTGATGTCCATAGACGGCGGTGACCACTTTCCATCAAGTGGCCCGCATGCTTGTTTGTCTGCCGTATTACATAAAAAAAACAAAGAGAGAGAAAGAATTAAGGAGCCAGCGACAATATTCAGGTAGTCAGGGTAGCTATTATTACCTACCCGCTCAAATGCATAAATTCCAAAGCCAATAACAGATCGTGTGCAACCATCGCGTTATCCGAACAATGTTATTAAGTACATTCTGATTTGCCCTCCTGTAAACTAATTGTGCACTCCGAAATTAATTGTGCATTAGCTAATCCCCCTTGTAATGAGCGCCGTGTTGAATAATCGTATCGAATCGATTCTCCATTCGAACTGGGTGGTTAGAGACGTATTGTAGACGGAACGGTTACGGTTTCCACGATAGTACTTCACTGTGTGAATGTGGTCGCTGATCATTATGATTTGGACACCTTCAAGCCTAGAGTGAATAGGCTGTTCCTAGATAGGCCTGCTCCATTTTCGGTCGTATCGTCACTTACTACCAGGTGAGATGGCGGTCAAATGCCTGACTAGTCTGAAATAAAAAATGATAACGTTAAATAGTAGTCAACACGGGGAAATTTAAATGAAACAACTATTAGCTGATTATACGCGGTTTTATATTAGGGAAGGGACCCCTGGTCTATTTCCAGCGTGTTTGCGAGACCAAAGTTAGGCAACAAACAATAGTCTGGGAGTTAAAAGCGTCGGTGGCCTAATAGTTAAGAGAAACAACCTTGTAAACGAGAGCTACGCGCGCCGTGAGAGCACAATCGAGACATTACCGCCAATATGATTATTTCTTAAATAGTGACTGGAAATTAGAGCTATATCTGCCTACTCTGGGTATTTCCGAAATCACGCATCTAGGATTTTTATATGACACTTGACTTTTTTAGACATTTGACGGTCATCTCAACTGATGGTAAGTAACTATGCAGCCGAAGATGGAGCATACATGTTTAGGAACAGCCTACTCACTCTAGCCTTGTGATTGTAATGATCAGGTAACATACTATCAGGCACCGCGTTCCATTCTTTAGCACCGCATTAATTAAGATCCCTTGCCTTGGTCAGCGAGGCTGAGGATCTTAAAAGTTGAACAGGTTCGGGAGTTCATTGGCACCCCGTGACGCAAACGCGCTTAAAAATATAATGCCCTTAGGCAGCAGCGTTTTCTATTGCTATATTTATAACACTGCGATCTCCAACCTGCCTGCCAAGCGTAGAGATTATGGCCATTACCTCCCCTTTCGTGGGAGAGGCCCTAAGTCCTGCAGTGAACTGTTATGGGCTGTGATGATAATGAAATAGGTATATACTTATATTCTACAGTTTCTATGCGCGGATTATATCGAGCGTCAGCGACAAAGTAGTTGCGTTATGTTGTCAACGTAAAATTGTACGAATTTTTGATGCGCGCTATAGATGAGCATTGCGATCCGCATCCGCATCCGCAATCCGCCCGCCATCATTTTAAGGTCATTGGTCCATCTTACGGATTGATAAGCTTTGCTATCAAACGGAGCTAGCTTTATGGGCACTATTCTGGGAACAGCGGTGTGGATGACTTGTTATATTCTTATTTGTATTAAAATCTTCTTTAGTCTTTCTCTATAATAAATAGGTATACAGGCAAGCGAGCATCTTGATGGAAAGTGGTCACCGTTGCCTTAGACATTAGCAAAACCAGGGATATCGCCAATGCGTAGCCAACCTCTATAACACGTTGCTCTGGCAGCAAACATTCAAATGCTCCTCCACGGCCAACGTCCCGGTTCCAAATATTTATGTCTAAATATAGTAAAATAATTTCTATTTTGTGATATAATAACACCATATTTTAAATTCGTAAAGAAAATTTTCATTCGAAATCCAAGTTTATTTATATATAAATAAATATTACAGGTTATACATCTAAAAATATATTTCTTTTCTTTATTTTGTATTATATATATTGGTATTAATAATTAATAATTTCTGTGTTAGCACGTCGTTCGCGTAGTGCGCGCATCGAGCTCTATTATGGGTCAGTCTGAAAACCAGCGCTGTGTTTGGCTGCTGCCATTCATAGCATTAAGCTGAGGCTGGTCCAATTTGGTCTGAGGACGCATCGCCCTGCTTTCTTAATATGTATTTATTATGTTAGTTTTAAGTATTTGAATGTGTTATTGGACCAAATAAAGTTACGTATATGTCTATGTCTATGTCTAAATCAGATATCAGATGCGTATTGATAATACAAGCAACGGCACTGCGCCAGTTTGCGCCCGCAACTTATTTTAAGTTGGCCCATTTTTGGTTTCAGTTTCAAAATGTCATCGCGCGACTCCCTAGCGGCATACATATTCAGAGCAACGTCGTCGCCTTCGCTGACGTGCCGGAATAGATTGCTTCGGAAACTGACCCTTCAGATCTCATCCATTTTTAAAACTGTTCCTTCGCTCAGAACCTATGTCACACCTTACATTGTAATGGTAGGTATGCGAGGCTGCGATAAATCATTCCAGTTAAGGTGAGAGAAACTTGTACTCACACCCGTATTGCGAAACGACACTATGAATTCTCACAGAGGTCTCGAAAGCTTGGTGTTCCAACTGACAACACTTGAGTGGTGATCGGCATTATGAGTCCGTCATAACGTAACCGACAGAAAAAGTCGGGTAACACCCGACCTAGTTTACATATACTCAAATATTCTCTAAACGATTCTAATGAAACGAAGCTAAGAACTATTTAGATGGCTTTCAAATAGAGAAAACCGCATCCAAATTGGCCTATACGTTTGGGAGTTATGCTGGCACAGACAGTCACAATGATACACAACGCACCATCACCGTCATCGCACCGCTCGCCATCGACAGGGAGTTCATCCTCATACCTTAGAGCCAAATTGGTCGCGAACTGTGCGGTTCTAAAGGAACTCTCTCCCACGCACACTAAGGTTGAAGAATGAACTACCTGGAGAGGTTTTCCCTGGAGAGTACAACATGGAGTTCTTCAAGAAAGGGGTTCAAAGGTTTTTACGGGGTCGGCAACGCATGGGTGCTGCTTACCGTCACGCAGGCCGCAAGCTTGTTTGGTGGTATAAAAAAATGAAACACAAAGCCACAGATACATACGTCAAACATATAGAACTCCTCCTTTTTCGTCGGAGGTTAAAAATGAATTAAATTGTCAAGTCAAATCATTGACAGCCGTATTAAAAGCAGTGTGTTCACTTAGTAGCAAGAAAACTCTGTGAGAACGTATAGTAACGCTACTTTACTTAGCGCAGTATTTGACGACCTAAGTGGTTCAGTTGGTCAACATGCCGGTCGCCACGCAGAGGTCCCGGGTTCGATTCCCGGCCGAGCATAAATTGAAATGATGTATTTTAATTTTTGTTACGGGTCTGGGTGTATTATGTATAACAAAAAAAGTATATAGCAGGTATAGCACTCGTATCTTTGAATGTGTAAATGTCCAACCTAATCAGCCTAGTTCAAATAATGTAGCGACCCTACCTAGTGTGATAAGGGCAGGTGGACGAAATTTCACCGTTCATGACAATAGCTTTCTTCCTATTCATGATTGTACACAATGTGGATTCCATACAATAAGTGTGGATTACATAACAAGTTGACAACGCTTATACCTTTGAAATAATTTATCAAATAAAATGCGCGAAAAATGACCCTATTTCACACTCCAGAATTCTAGATACAAAATAACTGACCGCCAAAAGCGTAGGAATTTAATATTATCGAAACATTTCATCTGTAAAGAGCTCACGCCAAAACAGATAACCCCAATGCGGCTACGGCCACGGACGCAAATAAACGTCAAAAAGCGGACACGCGTAAAATAATACGCACCATCCAAATTGTTGATAACGCTAATGTGTTCGTACGGCGTAATTATTTTTCCGGATACCTTCACAGCTGTTCAGAGAGGGTGGGAACTAAGCATTCGGGGCAGAGGACCTCGGTAACATCATCATCATCATCTTGGCGTTAATGTCCCGGTTGTGCTCTCGAGCAGGAGGGTCCGCCTAGACCACGATTCAGGATTTGGCGATCAAATAATTGCAATGGAGCGACTCCCATCTGACATCCGTAACCATGCCAGGGGAGCCTGACCAGATTGGATCATGGTTACACATTCAGTCGCCTGAATGTGCAGGTTTCATCACGATGTTTGCCCTCACCGTAAGAGCATCGGTTAGATGTACATAACTCAGAAAAAGCATCATTGGTACATGGCTGCAGTGGGATTCGAACGTGGATCCTCTCTCTTACGAGTCGGACCCTGTAATAACTAGGCCACCGGTGCTCGCTAATGTATTCAAACGGCGTAATTATTTTCCCAGATACCTTCACAGCTGTTTAGAAAGGCTGGGAACCAAGCATTCGGGGCAGAGGAGCTCGGTATAATAACGCAAACGACTAAATCCCTCTGGGCGGCATTCGGCCGTCGCCTCTCGGATCATATTATCCGTATTCCTAATACAAATGATCCGTACTTCCGTGGGGACGTGCCAAAATGGCTAAATTAAAACGGAGTATACTTGGGACCGAAATTTGGTGCGTGAGAAAAAGCCGCAGAACTCCTGGCGGCTCTCCAGACTGGCAAGTGAAGCCCATATTTGAAAGATTATTATCATTTATTTACTGCACAATGTGAAGGGAGGAAGTATTATTACTGACGACATCTAATTTCACAGGATAATGCGGGTAGCGTACAGCTGCCGGGTGTAGCTGCAAATTAGCGGGCTCTAACGTTTCGCAGGTGAATAAATATGTGCCGGGAGGGACTTTTCAGCTTTTTAAAGTTAGTTTCGTGTAATCATGCCCTCTAGCTGGGCTTTCTAAAAGTAGGTATTTATTCCGGTCCGTTGTTGTAACAATTTTAATGTTAAAAATATTAATTGCACAATGTATTAAATATTTCCAAACGTACAGGAATTAGCAATAGATACAAATCGATGTAAAATGCTTAACCTTGATAGAGTTAATTTAGTATTGATAACGAAAAATACGAACTTTAAATTGCGAAACAAACTTAACGTATAATAAAATTTATTGAATAAAAACTATTAAAAATAATACCTAGTTTCTGATCTCAGATCAAGAAGGCTCCTGATTGAGAGCAGTAACCATCGCCCACGCACGACATTTCTACTTGTTATGTAATTTAAATATCAGTATCAAAATTTCATAACAGCGACTAACTACATTAGATGTATGGATTGCATATTTCACGTCAATTGAAGCAATTGTAAAACAATGTCATTCACTGTCAATCTACATAAAACTAGACTAGAATTACATAAACTCCAAATGCAATCTGCCTCACTGGACCAAAATAAACTAAAGTAAATGCTCAACCCATTTACTGGTCTACGAAGGACCCAGCCAGACGCTAGCCTCATAGAAATCACACGCTTTATACAAATCTCGTAAATAGAAGGGTTGATTTTATTCTCTGCGAGAAACCACGCGGCTACGGATTTCATTGAATTTAGTAGTTGCGGTTTAACCTTCGTCATACAACAAGTGTCAAAAACAGCCAACAGAGGGGTTTAAATTCATATTATACACTATAAGCTCAGACGTATTTGGATTCAGTGGCATCCGTAGCCTATTTAACCTGTCGACCTTTTTAGAGAGATTCCCCTTTTCCTTTAGGTTGTTTCTTTTTTCTTCTTCCGAAATTCATACGGCGATCCGAATTTCGTAGAATAAGTAGAGATAGGTAGATATTAGTCCGTCAAGTTAAAATTGGCGTTCCAATGCCGTCGTCTAACTGCATACGAAATACATACTACCCATACTCCATCATCAACACTACTACCTATACTATCAACTATTATTTCGATTTCCTTATACGCGACAATTTAGTGCACTTTTACCATAGAAAAAATGTTTCATATGCTTTGTGGCCTTCATATATTCGTACCTATGGACGTTGTAGTAGCGCAACCGCAGCGCTTCTAAGTAATGTTAATAAAGTAGCGCGTCTGGCAATCCATAGAAAATTACCAAAACTCAGGCGTGTTAGTTTTCCGCCAAAAGGAGTCCATTCCATCTAACTCCAACTTTTCGGGATGTTCCTGTGGAAATTACCGACAACCTACAGCTTCTTGGTTTTGGCTATCTTCAAATCTCAACTTCGGTCAGTACATCGAATCCAAAGCAAAGACTGTAGCAAAAAAAACTCGGTATCCTCTCGAAGGTTAGGCGGTACTTCACTTCAAAGCAGTTGCGTCAGTTATATCAAGCACAAATGCGGTCCTGCATGGAGTATTGCTGCCACCTCTGGGTACCAATTCTTGTGTGCAATGCAGTTGTTATTATGTTGCAATGTAACTGTGATGTTACTATAACTACGTCGAGGTATCAAGTCAGTCCCAGCATCATCCCAGTTAAATAATTGTTCGACCTTTGACACGTTTTCGTTGACAGAATTGAAGGCAGTTTGACAACTAATAAAAATGCAACTTTGTAATTTATTTATTTATTGGCTTACCAACAGCCATATAAAACCATAACGCAACTAAAGTACCAGAAAACGAATTGTGGAAAAGTTCGAAGTCATGAAAGTTGCAACTCAACATCTGTCATTTGAATAACAATCACACGTTTGACATGCGATGCAATTGTAATTTTACTGCAACTAAGACGATTTCCGTACCAGAATCGAAGCCCTGGGATGGATCAGCCAACTATCAACTGGCGGCTTTGGATTCGGTGGAAAAACGTGCAAACAAGATAATTTGTGACCCGCGGTTGATTGAAGCTAGGCTGCAGAGCCTCGAACATCGGCGTAGAGTTGCCCGTCTGTCGGTCTTCTACAGATTACATTTCGTAGAGTGTGCGAAGCAGCTGCACGACCTCATTCCGCCGGCCCCTTTCCGACATCGGGAGACGCGATCCGGGCGAGCGCTTCACCCTTATGTCGTGGATCTACCAGCTATCCGCACGAGCCGTTTTGGCTCGACCTTTATAATACGTACGGCTAAAGAATGGAACGCGTTGCCTGCGAGTGTGTTCCCTGATCAATATAATCTGGATGCCTTCAAAGCTAGAGTGAATACGGGCTGTTCCAAGACGGGCATGCTTCATCTTCGGCCGCATCGTCACTTACCAACAGTGGCGGTCAAATGCCTGTCTTGTCTTATAAAAAAAAAATAACCTACGGGGAGATATGGAGTAGGAGAAGTAAAAAGAGGAGCAGAAGTAATAGTGTCTCCATGGGAATCCATATTGGAAATAAACAGAGCTAGCCAGCCCACGTGAAACGCGTATATGCAGCCCGACTGCGCATCGCGACTGAGCTGCGCAGGCGTTCGCGACATAGCACAGCAGCCGCTGTAATGTGCTACTGTAGCAAAAACGCCTTTTGAAAGAAACTAGACAAGTCATTGTAATCTCTGACGAAGCTCTCGAACATCTAGTGTGCAAGCTGTCATGAATTAGACTACCTTGAGCAACATTTTTTGGATTCTGATCGGATTCAGTGCAAAATATATATTAAATAGAACCAGAATTCAGTAGAACCTATAAAATATATCATGGTCAAGGCGGACACCGGGGTCTCGTGTGCGAGAGCATAACCGGGACATTAACGCCAAGATGATATTTTTTATTTTATAAAATATCGCCTGCAAGTCGACGTGTAGACACTATTGTTGTAAACATAGATTTTGTCACCTTATTGTTTAGAATCCTCAACTACCCACGCTCATAACATACATGCACGTCTCCTGAAGCTGTGTGACGTAATTGCGAATTTCCACGTCAAACTGTTCCTTAGCTCCTTGCATGTGGATGCGAAACCGCTGTATAATAGAAATGCAAAACTTAATATCACTCAGTGATACAAGACTGTAAGCGACGTTCGGTGCATTTCAGGAATTAAATGTTCGTTAGATTATAATACCTATCTACCTTTTTTGCTTGATATAGCGATGTGAGGCCAGCGCTGCGTTACGCTTAAATCGAGCGGAGTCAGTTTCCTATTTTTTAATTTTGGGGCAGGTGATGATTCAAAGATTTACACCCGATTTCTGAAACGCTTGTCAACGTAAAAAACAAACAACTTGTTAATCTCTGATTAAATACAGTTTGGGTTTCGAAAAGGCCAATTGACAGTTTGTTAACAGTTTGTCAACGGATTGTCAAATCTCCAATTAACGGCTGATTAATGTAAGTTTGGGTTTCCGGAAAGTTTTTTCTCATGTTAACTGTATGTTATCGTCTTGTTATTTTAATTAGCGAAAATCGACCAATAAATCGATTGTCAAAACAAATTATATCCGATTTTCTTGGTCTAGGTCTTGGTCCTGGCCCTGGTCCAGGTCCTAGTTTTGGTCCAAGACAAAGTCCAGGTCTAGGCTATAGGTTCTGGTCCAGGCCATGACCAAAACTGGAACCTTGATCACAATTTGAGCTTGAACCAGAACCAGGACCTAGACCAGTGCCAGCAAAAAAAAATAATTCAAAAATTCAAAATTTATTTATTGATTAGGACATTAAATATCTCTTTCAATCGTCAAAAAGGAGGGGGGTAGGAAAGTAGGAAGGAAGCACACAGTGACGTGCTGGCCGCCCCATGGCAGCAGCAAACTTACCCCACGCCAGTCACGACCGGACCGTGCCCGGCAATGCCAGGCAAAGCCGGACCGCGCTCAATATCTACACTAATATTATAAAGAGGAAAGATTTGTACCTATTTTTGTATGTTTGTAATGAATAGGCTCAAAAAGTACTGGGCTGATTTAAAAAATTCTTTCACCAATAGAATGCTACATTCTTCCAATTTGACATAGCTACATTTCATTTTGGAAAAAATTAGGGGTCCTTGGTAAAATTTGAACAATGTAACCGAAGGTGTAGAAAAATACCCAAAAAATTCCTTACATCGCGTGCGCTGCGAAAACTATTGATGATAGAACAAAATAATGTACTACGACTTTGCAGAACACATCATTATCTACAAAAAGTGTCGCGACAGTATATGTCTAACTATTATAGTTATGTCACAATAAGTGTTCTTTTATTTTGAAAATTTAATTGAAATGCCGCCGCTAAAAAACGCTCTTTATTTGTACCTTGGTATTAATCCTTATCAAAATCAATTACTTCATATTCACGACTACTTCAATACATTTATATAACTTTTTGAATTATTCAATTCAGACATTCCATTCGAAAGATATCACGAGTTTAAAAATGTGAATATTAGAAAAAAGTCGCGTGTTCGCCGCTCAGTCCGCTCGGCTATCTAGGCAGCACGGGATACGTACGGGAGTCAATGTCACGAAATACGGCCGTCAGGAGCCGGGTCGCCCCCTTCCCTCTAAAATGGTTGAGGAGACGGTTGGAACTTTTGTGATCGTAATATGGTGTCCTGTTTGTAACGGGACACTACTCAGTACATACTTAAGTATAATATAATTACTTCATATTATAAACACGAAGTCCCACGGCGTGTCTTACTGTCAGTCTGTACGCGATAAACTCAAGAACTACTAAACGGATTTTCATGCGGTATTCACACACAGACTACATAGTGCGGTTTTAGACAACGTGATTCATGACGAAGGTTCAGGTGTATAATTTGTTAAGGTTTACTACCCGTGCGAAGCCGGGGCGGGCCGCTAGTATTATATAAATATGTCTAGTAAAATTAAGAAAAACCACCTAGAACTACAGCAAGAGTACCAGTCTACCAAGGCAGCACCCGTTCACGAGTATAACGCAGGGCCCAGCCATCGTCCAATTCAACCATATTTGAGGGAAAAGCGCGACCCGGCCCCCACGCCACCGCCAGACAGACTTTTAAGTGAGCGTGCATTACACATGCTGCATGTGATAGGTAGCTGCTCCCACCCTACTCTATCCTATCCCTACCCTACCCCTAGCTTACCCCTACCATATTCTCCTACTGCCTTAACCCTACCCTACCGCTACCTTCCCCTACCCTACCACTATCTTACCCCTACCATACCACTATCCTACCTTAACCCTATCACTATCTTACCCCTACCCTACCACTATCTTACCCCTACCCTACCACTATCCTACCCCTAACCCTATCACTATCTTACCCCTACCCTATCACTATCTTACCCCTACCCTACCCCTACTTTAACTACTACCCTACCCCTACCCAACAGCAGGCAGAAGTCACTATGTGTGGGAAATTAAGGAAATTTAAACATAAACCATAAACATTAGCTGGACTAGGACCCGGTTCGGGGCCAGGACCTGGACGTGAACCAGGACCTGGATGTGAACCAGGACCTGGACCTGAACCACGAATTGGTCTGGGTCCAGGACCTGGACCTGAACCAGGACCTGGTCCGGGGCCTGGATCTGGACCTGAATCACGAACTGATCCGGGTCCAGGACATGGTCCGAAGCCAGGACCTGGACCTGAAACACGAACTGGTCTGGGTCCAGGACCTGGACCTGAACCAGGACCCGGACTGGTGCCAGGACCTGGACCTGAACCAGGACCCGGACTGGTGCCAGGACCTGGACCTGAACCACGAACCGGTCCATGTCCAGGTCTCGAACCAGGATTAAACTAATGGGATTATTGGAAGAAACTCACAGAATCGATAGCCGATGGGGCGGATGTTGTTGAGTGACGAACTGGATGGCCTCCCAAGAGATGGACGGACGACCTCCTTAAGGTCCTAGGTGGCCGAAGGATGCCAGATAACAGAGTCGACTGTAGGTGTAAGCGATGATGTAAAGGTGATGATGATGGGATTACTGACCCTCTGGAACCCGTGACCCTATAACATAAATATTGTTATAAATTCTCTTTTCTCGCTCTGTATATTTTTTTCGATAATTTTCGAGTTTACACGAAAACTATACAATCGCTCTCAGTTTCATCTCAAAGTTGAATATTACATTCGATTTTATCTTAAAAGGCCGCTAGGGATAGAAACAAATCAATGCGTTAGACAGAAACAAAACAAATATGAGTGAACGAATGTGACTGATTTAAGCAGCGGTAGCCAGACGAAAAAATAAATCATCTGTCGATTAGCTAATTTTAAGTTGATTGGCCTTTCAGAAACCCACGGTGGATTAACAGCTTGTTAAATGTGACAGTCTGTTAGCTAATCAATGATTTGACATACGTTTCAGAAACCGGGTGTTATTAAAACACCCGGTTTCTGTGTTTATTAAAGTAGCCGATCTAATATTCATTTTCAAAATTGCTAACAGCACCATCGACAGTTCTCAACTACTATCACGAATAGATATAAACGTACCAGCCAGGCAATGTAGATCCACCGCTCCTCTGCGACTTCCTATCATCATCATCATCATCGTCCTAGCAATTATCCCGGCCTCTGCCAGGGTCCGCATTCCTACTTAATCTTCTCCACTTTGCCCGGTCTTCGGCATCGTCCCGTCGTAAGCCGTTAGCTCTCGCATTCGACTCAGCTATGTCAATCATTCGCTTCTTGGGTCACCCACGGGGCCTCTTTCCTGATACCGGCAGATTCAGGCACCTATTTCCCACGTATCCCTGAGGTTTAGGCAACACGTGACCAAACCAGCACATACGAGCTTCTTCGATCTATTCTTATGCAATTTAATTTCTTTCTTTCTTCGATATGCAATATCCCTCACGCCAAGGCTGCCACGGATGTACTCGTTACGTACTCGATCGAGTCGCGTAACTCCGCACATCCACCGCAGCATTTTCATTTCGTTGGTGTGGAGTTCGCGAACGTGTTTCGTCAGCGCTGGCCATGCCTCACAGCCATAGAGCATCACCGGTCTATTTATACTCTTGTATATAAGCCCTTTGAGCTTTACAGGGATTTTAGGGTTGCAGGTGACTGCCGTGAGTTCCCGCCATTTGGCCCAAGCTGCAGATATTCGGGACTTATATCGGGGCCGATATCGCCGGACTCGTGCATCACGGATCCGAGGTATTTACATTTATCTGTTCTATTGACAGCTTCGTTACCTACAATGATGATTTCGGGATCGGCGCTGCAGCTGGCCATATACTCCGTTTTGGCGACATTCAACTTCAAACCACCGTTTTCTAACACATCCTTCCACGTGTTTACTCTGGTCTCAAGTTCCTACCTGAGCTTGCTCACCAGTACAATGTCGTCAGCATACTTCATAAGCCAAGATGGCATGTCCTGAATTTCCGCTAAGAGGGCATCGAGCCCAATGCAGAACAAGTAAGGGGCACAGAACCCTAGTGAACACCTACAGTAATCGGGAAGGGATTAGTAGGTATGGCCTACGATGGTTTTGACGACGGCTCCAGTATTGGCATATATACCCTGTATAATACTAATATACGCTTCGGGCACAGACTTTGATCTCAGAGCCCACCAGATTATCTCCCAAGGGACACTGTCGAAAGCCCTCTGCAGGTCGAGAAATGCGTAATGCAGAGGTTGATTCCTACTGCAATGAGACTCCTGGCGGACACTGAGGGCAAAGATTAGATCCATAGTGCTGCAGCCCGGTCTGAAGCCGTATTGGCATTCCGACAAGGAACATTCCTGGCGAAGTCTCTGGTCCATAATACGTTTGAGTAGCTTCATTGTGTGGCTCATGAGTTTAATACCTCGATAGTTGCCGCACTCCTGCACACAGCCCTTTCCTTTATAGATTGGCGTAATAATATTTACGCGTCACGCGTCATGTATAATGCGCTTATTACACATTTTTAAATTCAGTGACTGAATTCAGAAACAAAAAGCGTGAGAGCAAATCAAAGTGGAATGTATTGAATAAGGTCCCTTTTTGTATCTCGGATTTTTGACTTATGTTAAGTCACGCGTGGCTCCGCTTTTCATCGCTCCTTTTTGTTTCTGAATTCAGTCACTGAATTTAGGAATGTGTAATAAGCGCATAAGCTCCGTGGCTATTATCCTATTGAATAGTTCAGTGAGCAAGAGTACGCCTCGGGTCCCCATTGTTTTCCAAGTTTCTATGGGTATTCCGTCATGGCCAATAGCTTTCCCGGTCTTCATATGTGCAAGAAACCTCTCCACATCGTCAGGGGTAATCGGGCTTATCAAGCCAATGTTTGCAGGAAGCTGTGATTGTGGCACGTGGTTGTGCTCTCCGAACCTCTGCGACTTCCTATCGTTTCGACAAATTATAGGCAGAATAGTTTTGTACTGCGTGATAATGTCGTAAGGGATGTCGACGTTGATTTGTTTTACACTAGTGCTCCGGCGGCAAGAAGGCTTTTGGTTAATTTAAGTTTGGTAAATTGTCTTTCGAATTAGTTTCTTACTGTTTTTTTTTCTTTTGTAGTAGTTATATTGGAGAAAAGCGCTTGGTTATAAGATGATGTAACCAATAATATTTTAATCTGTGTTTATCTGTGAGAATCTGTAATTAGTTTTTGATACTTAAGTTTACTTGTAATACATGTTACAACAGCTGTTGATTTTCCTAATAATAAATAAGTAAATAAATAAATAATAGAGGTTTTCAATAATCTTCAAAAGTTCTCCTTCTTTTGCCCGCATGCTAAGGCATACAAATCACATAATAATACAAGGTACATAATCAAATCTTTCATCAATAAATAATGTCAATAAACGAATTAAGTAATAAAGTTATCAATAAAAAAACCATGTCATACAAATTAAATGTCAATCATTACTTACAAGTTTCATTAAATAATTGCTTTGCTTTGTAATTTGGATTGCTTGAAATTTCAGCAATGGATTATAAATTCTAAGTCTAACGGTTAACCGCACGTGACTCCTGCCCAACGCAGCGTAAGGCCTAACATTCGGGAAAGCATTAGCAACAATTCCTCTACAAAACGGCTTATACAAGGGGTTACCCAGGACCACTGTTCCGTAGGTCATAAAATGTGCAGCAAAATTTTCTGTTGTTTTTCAACACAAAAACTGAACTGACATGTGACAGACGTCAGTGTGTCCTTTTTACGGTTGGAACTAAAATAACTTACGTAAAAGAAGATTGTGGAACCACTACTATTGCAACCAAAGTTCTTTTGTTTCTTTATCATAACATCTCAATGAAATCTATCTCAAACTGAATAAGTATTCTTACAAATCTTTTGTAAAATCCCTTTAGAGAGCACTTTGAATATTTATTTTTCAGCTCCGTGTAATGGCACTCGTTTGCATAATATATTGTCGGAATTTATAGTGAAGCACTTACAATCCTAAGACTGTTAATCTAGCGGGTATGCGAGACTCGAATTTACAGTCGAGTCTCAAACAATTACTAGTATAATGACCGTATAAACATTACGAGTGCTGTGTCAAATTTCTGTGCAATTAATTTTGTAAATCAGGGTCTGTGAAGTCTGTAAATGAGATGAAAATTTAATTATATTTAGCTTTAACTATTATGATCAAAGCACTCAGATCTAATAACAGATTAGTGTAACTAAACGAAAATAATAGTATTCTGCTGCTTTGAAACGAAAAACCGCTTTGTTATGATGGTGGCAACAAAGTTTTAATAATAATCACTGCTTTTTAAAGTATCTACGTGGATCGATATTAATAACCGCATATTCGTTTATGCAATGATTTTATAGTACATGTAGCAGCATATATTGCTTCAATAGGAAAACTCAATAATGATTATTCACATTAGTAAACGAACGCACGGTTGCCGATCATCCGCACATAGATGGCGCTGACCGTTCCTACATTGCGGTCTAGTCGGACCCCTTGTCCCCTGGTCACAACACCCAGCCAGGTGGGTAATTTTCCACCTTCACATCATCGCTTGCCAACATTGACGGCTACTTTATCACTTCACCGCCAAAGTACATCCTCATAGAATATCGAAGCCTACCATGTCATGCACAGTTGACGACCTGAGTGGTTTAGTTTACATGCCTGTCGCCACGCAGATCCCGAGTTCGATTTCTGGTCGAGTAGAAATTTAAATGATATTTATTTATTTCACAGTCTTACAGCAATGTACATTTGATGAAATAATGAATTTAAATTTCTGTTACGGATCTGGGTGTAGCTATATATTTATCTAATAACTGGTCGTGTGGTGTCCGGCAGAGCAGAATAGCACCAACCCCTTACACTCGTGGGTATCGTACAAGGCGACTAATGCTTTTTTGAGGCAAAAGATCAAGAGTCTCCGTAGTCTGGAAAATGGGCAACAGAATTTTCCATTGTTATATTTAAACACTGCGATCTCCAATCCGTCTGCCAAGCGTGGAGATTATGGCAAAAATCTCCCTTTTCGTGGGAGAGGCCCTAAGGCCTGCAGTGGACTGTTACGGGCTGTGTTAATGATGATATTAAAAAAAAAGATATATGGAGTTTATCAGTTATCTAACACCCATAACACAAGCTTTGCTTACTAGGCTGGATGGCGCTGTGTGAAATTGTCAAACCATATTTAGTGACAATGGGAAAAACTATCCGACTTATTTAGGGTACAAAGCAACTAACAACGTTTGCTTGTAACATTGTTCACAGTTGCAAACCACGGGAAGAGCGGTCGGAAGTTAATGAGAACAAAAACGGAACGGGAACAGGGCCTTAAAGTAGACAGCTCTTGAATTTAAACACTAATAATAAATGCTAAAGCCGTATATTCACAAACAAGAGCGTCGCTGAATCGCGGCGGTTTTTATGCCGGTTTCATTTTAAATGGAATAAGCGAAATGAAAATGGGAAAAAACATGGGACGAAAGCAAATTACAGGAAGCGAAGGAAACTAAAATGCGGGGCGCACGCTGGCTTGAACTATAAAATATTTGCATCCAAACGAGGGCAGGGCAACAATAAGATGGAAATGCGAAATCCAGCTGTGAAGTAATGCATACTGTCTGTCCGAAGCGCTAATAGCCGGCCGCAGCCGCACCGAGTAATGAACTATGGTAATGCGCGGTGGTGCGAATGCGTTTTGTTGCAGAAAAAATATGTAATTTGAAACTTACATGCATTTTTAAAAATGCGACGTTTACTTTTTTCGCATAGTGAACACGGGCTAATACGCAGAAGAGCCAGCGACCAGATTAATATAATTATGTACGTAATGTAGAGTAGAGAACCTTTTGATTCAGGAATATACTTCTATTCAATAACGTTGAACACAACAGTGTTCACACACTCCCGGCGAACACGCCCGGAGACTGAGTGAACACTCACAGTGACTGTGTTTATTTTATGAATAACGGTCCAAAATTCGCCATTTTGTTGGTGCTGACTGAAGGATGCGCGCACGCAATTAAAACTTCTTATTCCTTTATTTTATCATCATCATCAGCCTATACCAGTCCACTGCAGGACAATGTTAATATTTATTACCTACACTGGCAGTCCGCCCCAGCTTCGCAAGGAGTGAGTCATGTTATGTCACGCCATGTAATGTCAGTTATAATTATAATATTAGCTAAGAATATTAATATAGATTATGCTTAGTCCTATGAAAGTGAATTAGTGAACGCGAATGCCCTTACCGCATCCAACATTTGCAAATCGTTGCTCCACCTGGGGCCCAGGTATACTAATTTTATTGAACTCACACGCTATTGATATTCAATTCAACTCATTGCAATTGGTACCAAATGGGTATTCTGTAAATCTTTTATCAATAGCGTGGTAATAAAGTCGTGTTTGATTCTAGTTAAATTGTTATTTTTGATGACTTCTAAAATCTATCAATAAACTGCTGTTATGTAAGCGATCGAGTTACAAGCATATTAGGAAATAGTTAAAATTCCTATTCTGCAATGGCAGTTCAATGGAATATCAATGGAAAACAATTGATCTTAAATTAGTAGCAGAATACAAAAACGTGTTAATCTTCCAATTGCGATCCAATGAAATCCTACATCGTAGTCTCCCCATGATCACTGTGGTAAAGCTGAAACTTAAAAGCTGTTTCGATACATTATGCAACGGGTCAAAATAAATCCGTGATTAAACTGTTAAATATGTTTATATAGTAACTAGACCAAAATAAATTGGGTGGAGCTGTGTCGTAACACACGGCCGTTAGTTTCAACATGAAACATGTACAGTCGGTCGGTACATTATCGGGTCGGTGGCAGGGGTAGTTGGGCTCACGTAGTAGGCGTCGTATAAGCATACTTCGCCAGCTTTGAGACGCTCTCGAAACCGCCTCGCTCGCTCAGCGCTGGGCAGTGAGGTACCCACGTATGGCCAATGGCCCCCGCTTTCCGACATTTATATTTCTTGCTGGCTCTTGTACGGGCTGAGGCCGATTATTGAATTATCGTATATATTTATTACATACTGTTTTAATTGTCCATATAACATCAATTTTTATATGGATCAATTGTTGTAGACAAACTCAATAAATAAACGCAAGATCACGTGTGAGACGTAAGTTACACTAAATAGAAAAGCGCTGGATTGAGTTTTAATTTTTTGTTATTTGCGGTAAGACGACTTACACCTTTTCGTTACGGTCCAGTTTTCTGAACTGTGAGTGTGATTTTAAAGACGTTTCACGTCAAAAAATCGAGGGGAACCGTTTCATTCGGGACGTGTAGGCTCGTAAACAGAGATAGATATTATGATATTAATTTTCAATCCATCATCCGGCTTTGCTCATCGGGCGCTTTTTACAAGCTTTTATTTAACGTCACTTAAGCCTAATTCCCGGAGTTCAATTTAACTGAAATTTTCTTTATTGGATAACAAGGCATTAATAGGTATTATGGAGCTGGTCTGTTGATGGAATCGGAGAGTGCCCATAGGATCTACTGAGCGCAACAAGATAACTCGATTGTGATTGGACTCTTTGTAATGGTCTTGATGAGTACTATATCGTGCGATAATAGCTTGTTTGGAAAAAATGTTTTTCTTTTGGAAACTTGTGTGTCTGGAATTTGTCTCTGCATAATATATTTAATTCTTAAATCTGACATTAGAAATACTTTACTTTTCTCGTTAGTTTCTCGACTAACTACATTAAAATTTAATTTCTCTTTTGATGTGAGAGATATACGTATTATGATTTTTAAAATCGTTAAATAAAATAATAGGATTGTGGTATTCATATGGTTTTGCCGACCAAAATTAAAAGGTCTTCGCTACGTTTGAGACAACTCACATAATCAAATATCAATAACCTGTCCTCGGCTCGCTATAGAACTCCAACAAGGGGTTCTTCGAATAATTTAGTCCGTCTCAGTTTCATTAGAAATTATTCGATCAGACGTCTGCGAACTCGCAACGAAATAGATCCCTGTAGCCCAGTAACTTGTAAAGATGCTCAGAGGGTGTACAGAAGAATATAGCCAAATTTAATACTGTAAGGGTCCCCGCGGAGAGTGGCACGGGCCTCTCTCATCGCAGACTGATATTGTGAAACTTTTCTTCGACGCAATCTACATAAAAAATGAGCTTAGGGTTGGCGGTGACCCGCTGGTAAATGAGAGCCTTTTGAACTGTTAATTTTGTTTGCATACAAAATGAAATCTGACATAAAAGTTATTTGCGCGTTGATATCCTTGCGACTTTCTATTTTTGTTGTTTGTTGTTTACGATTTAGCTGAAGCTTCTCGTTTTACCAGTAATTACTTTGACTAGTTACATATTACTCTACTCGTTCCTACTTAATTTAGGTTGAGGGTAAGAAATATTAGGGTAGATATTTTTCTACAAATTAAGTTGAAGTCTATAAAATACATAAAATGTCCGATATGACCATGGTAATTATAAAATATTAAATTATTAATTATTATCTTAACTAAGCCATAACTATTCTGCCTTACTGTGTGTGATGTAGACTGAAAAGGTGGGATAGATTTATTGATTCCATCCTTGATAGGTATCCACCAGCATGGTCAAGGTTACAATATCTAAGTAGATACTAGTTCTTTGTCGCGGTTTTAACTCGCGTGCAGTCAAAATCCTGAACCCTTTGATCCAAAATTAATATACGGCACCTAGAAAAACCGTACCAGTAGCTTTCTATTAGTGAAATATTTCTTTAAAAATAGGGTTCGTAAATAACCACGAGAAACCAAACTCAATAAAAATAGTAATTAATTACTTCTATGAACAACAAGGATAACTTATTGGCATTCTCGTAATTAGATTTAAGAGAGGTAGGGCATAGCTAGTATAATAACGCGTTCAGGATGCTGTTGGGGCTGCCGCGCTTCTGTAGTGCTTCCGCCATGTTTGCCGCGGCGCGCACTGACGGGTTTCCCGCTATTATGAGGAAATAAGTTGCTTCCCTTATGAGCAGGGTGTGCGGCGGCACCAACACCATCCTGAGGGCGTTTGAGGATAGGTACGAGTGCCCCATGGCTAACCACTGGACATCACTGCTAGTAGATTAAGGTTGACATTGAATTGTTTATTTGACATTTATTTTGACATGGTATTTTTATTATTTTTTCACTTGACATCTATTTTGACATCAGAATAAGTGTGAAATGAGTAATTGGAATTTTATATAATTTTATAAGTTATAATCTTATGACATCAGAAATTTAAATTATCTACTAACATAGCATAGTCAATGTTGTTCATTTACTAACAAATTATGGAATAGTTATTCAGAAATAAATAATTTGAATTGAATTAAATAGCGGGGTATCCCGTTTGAATTGGAGCCGCCCGACTGTTTAAGTATCTCCACCTTACAAAATACCGCAGCTAAACAATACTCTTTAAAATACTATTGTGTTTCTGCCGGTTAGTAAGGTCTCCAGTGCTGCATGGGGTGGGGATTTAGGGAACCGTGGCTTTAGCAGTGGTGGGGCATTTGCCTTTTTGCTGCCAAAGCAACGTGTGATAGAGGTGGGCAACGCATTGGCGATACTATTGGTGTTGCTAATGTCTATAGGCAGTGGTGACCACTTTCTATCAGGTGGCCCACTTACCTGTTTGCCTACCATATGACATAAAAAAAAAACCATTCGTAGAGGTCCAATTATTTAGTTACGATTTGAATACATTTTGTACTACGAGCTTAATTTGATTTAATACTCCCATATAGTGGAGTAGAATTAACTGAAAATAAGGCTTGAAGTGGGACTAATTACAACAGAAATTATTATAACGGTACATGGTAGGTTAGGATACATTTCTAATCAACATGCAAAAAATATACACCTGTAACTTTGCTAACTAATTTGCTCTAACTTTTTAGGGTTTTCGTAAATATGTCAAAAACAGTGCGTCCTACGGGAATTGGTCCATGACTAATTTATTGCCTGTAAAATTCTTATTGGACATCTGAACTGTTTACAAGCAAAACATGGTCGACTATGGAATTTTATGAAACACGGTACAGGTGTTTATTTTAATATTTACAATTTAATATTTTTTTATAAAAACCATAAATGTGTAAGCCTCCTCTTGAATCACTCTATCTATTGATGAAAACCGCATCAAAATCCGTTGCGTAGTTTAAAAGATCTAAGCGTAAATAGATACAAACATAGTCGTCAAAGTCAGGGAAACCACAGTCACTTTAAATAGTCAGATATTGCCAACTAATATTTTTTCATGAACATCCTATTCCTTCTATTCTAAACTTAGTTAGTAGTAGGGCAGGAGTGAAGAAGGCGGGTAGGGATGCGCGAGGAGTAAGACGCATACTAACGCTTAGATAAAAGTCTAAGTCTAAATCGTGGAACATCTCTGCAATCTGTCCTTCTTTGTCTAAACTAGTTTTTACCTGACTACGACAGAAAAAGGGTTATGTATTACGAGCGTATGTATGTATGTATGTCTATTTCTTTGTTACTAGATACATTTCGGAGACTGCAATGGAACTGCCCAATCTAATACCCCCTTCTTCGTTCCACTTCCATACGAGGAGAGCGTCGGCGAAATTAGACTATTTTACAGTCGAATTTACAAAGACTACTCGCACACTTTGCTTGTGCGATTATTGTGCGAACCGTGACTGAACTCTTTACCTGACTTACCGTATAGTGATAAATACAACCTGGGAGTTTCAAAATTCAAAGTAAAAAGCTCCTTTTTTGGTAAGAGTGCTTCTCCAAACTGCATATAGGTATCGAACACCTGTAGTCCACGAAAACAAATAGAAGTCACGGGCACGGCTGTATCTATGCCTGACACAGTATGTATACGTCAATACGTATTAGGAATTTCAAAAAAAGGAAGCTTTGTTTCCTAATTGATACTTCATTTTATATTCAAAAAGATCTGCTGAAGTAGAACACTTAACCTAATATTTAAATCGCCATGAAGGAGCGGAAATTCTAATTTCATTTCAAAGGAGGTTCCTGTAATTTTATGATGTAAATAGGTTTATTTTTTGTTTACCACTAAGGTGGCAAACAAGCTTACGGCCTGCCTGATGGTACGCAGTCACCGCAGCCTATAGACGTTTATATACCAACAACCGAAATAAACTTCATAAGTACATACATACACACTCACGGCCGCGTCCTACTAGACTATAAGGGCGCCGTAGGTTATTCTGCGTAATCGTCTACAAGAAAAATTCCACTTTGTAGCGATAGTGGACGTTTAGGAGACGCACAAAATGTTGGTCTGCACTTGCACAACTGGGCACAGAGAACAATTTATTTATTTTTTTATTTTCCAGATTATTGTACACATACAATTTTGATGAAAAATACAGAGTTATAGATGACACAACAGGCCCTACTTATTTCTTAGAAGAAATCTCTTCCAGCAGGCCTATCAAAGAGATATGTTTTAGTTACCCTAACTAAGACTTCGTAGCGATAGTACTTAGATATCCTCTTGTGTGAGTTCTAGAAGTAAAAAGACCGGGGTGCCTTACATCTTTGCAGTTTTGCTTTTCAGCCTCATTCAAGTTTATTTGTTAATTATTATTTTACGCTACTATTTACTCTTGCGCTACTTACTAGCTCTTGTGAAACATTACCTCTGCCCAAAGGTTGACTGGGAGAGATCGCTTAAAGCGATAAGACCGCCTTTGCGCGCATGTATATTATGCTGATTCTTGTATATTGTCTTGTAATATGTGTGCAATAAAGAGTTTTTACTTACTTACTAAAGTCACTTTTCTTTTGGTCAAGTTCTGCACGGGCTGATCAACGTTTTGTAGGTCTCCTAAACCTCTATCAACACTACAAAGTGGAAATTTTCTTGTACTCGATGACGTAGGGTAGCTTTTCAGCCTCATTAAAGTCACTTTTCTTTTGGTTCCACTCTACAAAGAGGAATTTCTCTTGACGTAGGGTAACTTACAGCGCCTAGAGTGCCACAAGCTACGATCACGACACACTTAAACTTTATGTTTTTTATTTTATTATTTTCAGTTAAAGCCGTGTGGTGCCAAACAGATTATAAAAACACTAATCCGTTCCATTTACGAACATGGTACAAATCGACTAAGCCCGGCTTGTTAAGACCAAATTCTTAAACACGTTTATTACTTTAATTACACGGACGCCTTTGCTTTGTAAAATGTTATTTTTCTCATTAAGTACTGTATTAATTTTAATTGCAATAAAGATTTTACAAAAATACATACATACGTTTAACGTTGTATAGTAAATCTTTATTTGTTAATATATCGGTTTAAATGCGTTTAAGAATTTGAGGCAAACCCAGCCAGCAGACCGCCTATGAGTTTAGGACATCTCGAAGATCTGTAGAGTAATTTAGTTAGCGGCGCTTTGTATTACACAATACTTGGAAACATTTAAGAATTCCCCTATATCAATTGATCACAAAACAGTTCCCTAAGGAAGTAAACGAAGGCAATTCATAACGCAAATCGGAGAACAAAACAACTTTCACCTTAAGACGTTTATAGAATAATTCTCCCCGGAAACGTAATTAATTGTAAATTTATGTGTACCTTAAATTAAATGAGCTCCACTTTGAATTTATAACTAGAAGAAAATAAGTACCTGCCTATGTAGTAGATGAACGGAAATAGGAGATTTTGAAAGTTCTTTGATAATTTAATGTTCATTAGTGTTTATACAAAGTATTTTTGGGTACAAAGATGGGATGCGATGGTTAGAAACGTTATTATGATTAAATGTAGATACAAATTGCTATAGAACCTTCAAATGGGTTGAATCTTTCTTTTAATAACTTTTTTAAGGGATGCGAAATCGCGGGAAGAAGTTTGGCTGTAAATAAGTAAAATGAATTCTTAGTCGATAAAAATGTATTGAGAAGTTCGTCCCATAGTAAAAGCTTAACAAAATGCCTTCTAAGAACCTGTATTGGCTTAGTAGCTTTTGTTCATTGTTATAATGTAATGCTGGTATAATCTTTTTCCCTATATAATGAGTAGGTAGGTGGTAGAGTGAATTAAAATATATACAGTACCTAATTTGAACAATTCGTGGACTGAAATGGCAGAAGTCTGTTTATTTAAAAAAAAAATGTAAACGACTTGCCTGCAGGTGTCACTTAGGACTTTTAGTAGTACAAACCTTTATTTTAGTCATTAAGCTACAGAATAATAACAGAGTGTGAGTATGTATCCAAAACCCCAGTGAAATATATGGAAAACGCTAAATTAAGTAAACAAGAGCATATTAATACATATATATCTATGTCATGTAAAATATAGTTCTTGGAGGTAGTGCTTTTTGTTAGTACATAGGTAATAAATTGTTCAAGAGAGACTGGGCGAAGTGGAGGAGTAAGACTTGGTAACCAGACCCTGGCAGAAGCCGGGACTGGTCGTTCAGATGATGATGAAGTATCCAAGGCTGATATTTGTGTAGGAGTTTATTAGAAAACATGTTATCTAGGATAACGTATGATTCTAGTGGACATCATTTAATCAAACAAAAACATGATTTAAAGATATTAGGTAGGTATATTGTAATAAGCAATGTAATCCATTATGAAATGAGGTATTTATGTAAACAACATTAGCTGAAATAAACGAGATTTTATAAATCAAACAAAGTACCATAGGTAAACCACATTTATACAAAATTCTAACCAAATGTTATAATACAATTATCGATCACATAATTAAATATTTATCCTTTAAAAATGCGACAGTAGTATTACGTATGAATGAATAAATAAACGATTATATCATCATCACAGCCCGTAACAGTCCACTGCAGGACTTAGGGTTTCTCCCACGAAAGGGGAGGTTATTGCCATAATCTCCACGCTTGGCAGGCGGGTTGGAGATCGCAGTGTTTAAATATAATAATGGAACATGCTGCTGCCTATTTTCCAGACTACGGAGACTCTTGATCTTTTGCCTCGAAAACATTTGTCGCCTTGTACGACACCCACGAGTGTAAGGGGTTGGTGCTATTCTACTCTGCCGGACACCACACGGCCAAACGATTATATAAATAAATAAATCCAATACAAAATATAAAGCAACAATAATACAATGCTAGTTTGTACTTAACTCTGTGCCGGCTCTGGAGTAAAAGTCTCTCCCAGTCTTTTGACTGAACTTTCTAGCCGGAAATGTTATTTCTATTCTCATTTCCGGTCGCCTTTTACTGATAGATTTATTAGATGTTAAATTAATGTAATACTTTTAACATTATCATAAATTTATAACATAATTAATTAAAGAAGTTTCTCATAAACAGTACTTAACTGATCAAAGACAAACAATCGTTCAAAAATCACCACACTTCGTTCTTATTAATTATTATTAATCACGATATTTAATACCAATTAAAACATACTAAAATACCTTATATCTAACACAGGCATGCATAAATTATCTTTTGCATGAGCCCAACATTCATCATTTTAAGTCTTACAAGAATTTTGATAGCTGTTAAAAATTAACTATCACGAATGTTCACAACTGTCTGTATGGGTTAGGAATCTGTATAGGGTTATAAATCTGTACGAAAATTACTTATACTCTTAGTCCATTTTTAATAGATATTTTAAAAAATATAAGTATGTATAAATAGTGGACCCGACGCGATTTTGTTCGCGTACACCTACTTAACCCCTACCTACCCTTATATACCTTCCTATTGAATCACTCTATCTATTGTTGAAAACCGTGAGCACGCATGGAACGTCAGTGGCCGAGCGGTTAGAGTATGCAACTCGTAAGCCAGAGGTCCCGGGTTCGAATCCCGCTCCGGCCATGTACCAATGATTTTCTGAGTTATGTACATTAGTTGTATACTAACCGATGCTCTTACGGTGATCCGGAAATCATCGTGATGAAACCTGCACATTCAGGCGACTGGATGTGTAACCATGATCCAATCTGGTCAGGTTCCCCTGGTAGCAGGGTCATGGAGGTCAGATGGCAGTCGCTCCACTGTAATACCTGACCTGCCGAATCCTGGATCATGGTCAAGGCGGACTCCGAGTGCTCGTGCGCGAGAGCACAAAAGGGACATTAACGCCAAGATGATGACGATGATAATGATTGTTGAAAACCGCATAAAAATCCGTTACGTAGTTTTAAAGCGTACATAGATACATACATACATAGGGTCAAACGGCGGGAAGCAACTTTGTTATATACTACGTATAGAAGTGTACACATCAGCTTAAGACGAGCCTTTTCAAAGGTTCTCTACATTCCGGGTTTCAAGTTATTTGGACATAATATGAGGCGTAATTTCTAAACTTCTACATCGGTCACCTTGAAATAATTACATGACATTTTTAAAGGAATTAATAAAGATCTAGATAGAAAGATCGCAATTCATACTGTGATCGTATAACATGAAAGTATAGTAACTGTACCTACAATTTTGTACCGAAGAATATTTACTTAGTCTACGAATTCAACCTAGCCTCACATAGCTAAGGGTATTCTACGTAATATTAAGTAAGTAGGTACATTGGAAATACAGGATGTAACCAAACGTGGTTAATGTGAAATCGGTATCGAATTTTCCAAGATTTGCAGTCAGCAAATCGATATTGCTTTTACTACTGCGTCCGAACCGTATACGTGAAATATAAAAAAAGGTTTAAATTGGCGTTCCAATGGCGGAGCCAAATTCATATTCATTTATTTTAAGAATAAAAAATGTTAAATTGAAATTAATATTTGATTTAAGGATAGCAGCGGTGACTCCTGCGCTTGTTGGTTCCTAGCGCAGAGGATAGCCATTGCCATACGGCGCGGTAATGCTGCTGGTGTAATGGGTAGGTGTCTTTGCGCCGGGAACAATCAGGGGCGGCAATAGTTATTTTTTATTTTTTGTATTAGTCTAATGTTTTTTTACTTTATGTATCATATTACTATATAAGTTGTATAACAACTGTAAACATCTAAATTAACTCTATCTAATATTATAATAAAATATAACTATTAAGGTTATTATTTAAACTTCGTGAGAAAATATTAACTTTTCATATTAGAAATAAATAATTAAATGTGAAGATTAGGAACAACGTAGGTATATATTGGGTAGGTATACCAACCATTAATTTAATGTTATGAAATATGATTCAAATATCCATTTTTAGTGGAGGCTCTACTGGCCAGAACCTTAAAATGTTTTTTAGGGCTTCATTTATTCCTTAAGTAATTCAAAGTATATTTAGCGCGGGCCCCAAGAAATAAAAAGCTGCTGCAAGGGGTGAGGGGGGTACAAAGGATACCCGCCCACCATATTTTAAATAAATCTTTAAGTTCCCAGTTAGCTACTACAGCAAGTTTGGTATCATTTTCGTATAAAATGAAGATGTAGAATTCATTGCCGGTATTTATTTAAATCATTTTCATAGTAATATTTGAATAAATCGCATAAAAGTATAAAAATTAACAATTTTTTTCTGCTTTGATAGCTAATAACTTTTAAACAAGATAACAAACAAAAATTTACAAATTAAGCGTATTTTATGCCGAATCAAACAATATAAACTTCAAGAAATTCTTACTACAAAAAGTTTTTAAGAGTAATCTGCAACCTCGTAGTGGCGACAATTCCCTCTAAGAGGTGATTTACCTATCTTATTATCAAGGTATTATGGTAAGTTTGGTATCATTGTTATATAAATAAAAAATGCAGAATTCATTTCTGGTATTTATGTTAATCATTTTCGTAGTATTTTATTTAATAAATCGTAAAAAAATTAAAAATCAACAATTTTTTTTCTGCTGTGCGATCTCATAACTCTTATATGTAGCAGATAAAAATAACAAACAAAAATTACCTAATAAAGCATAATTTATGCCAATTCTAACAATATAGACTTCAAGAACCTTTTGGAACATAAAAGTAAAACATTCTGTAGCATCGCGGTGGTGACAACTCTCGCTAGGAGACTATTTATCTATCTTACAAATTGGTCTAAATAAATTTATCAATCTAGTATAGCAAGTTCTGTTTCATTTAAGTTTAAGCAGAAGATGCAGAATTTATTGTCAATATCATAATTATTTTCATAGTATTTTTTTACAAATTGTAAAAGAGCTAAAAGTTTACAATGATTTTTATGCTTTGAGAGCTAATAACTTTTATATACTTAGCTGATAAAAATAACAAACAAAAGTACTTTCAAACGAACTATCTGTGCGTTAATGTCCACTTGGGATCCGCCTTGACCATGATTTAGGATTTAGCAGATCGGATAATTACAGTGGAGCGACTGCCATTTGACCTACGTGATCCTGCTACCAGAGGAACCTGACTAGATCGGATCATGGTTACACATTCAGCCTCCTGAATAGATATTTGTTTAAATATGGTGGCCGGATGGGTCCTTTGTACCCCCCTCACCCCTGGCAGCAGCATGTTTTTTCTTAGGGCTCTTACTAATTACTTAAGGAATAAATGTGGTGAAGCCCATGATAGCTCTATAAATTTTTTTAAGGTTCTGTATGGGAGCGATCCTCGACTACTTGTATACATACATATCTAAGAAATAAACCATTTATACTTTAAAAGTAAAAAAAAATAGTACTGATGAAGTGTTTCGTATGAGTTCGTTTTCTTGCCACTTTTCTTGTGTGAACGACACTCACATATGTAGAACAAGCGCACAATAAGATGCTTGCTCATGAGTTATGACATCTCTATAATTGTTTTTGTTCGAAATTGTCAAGGAGTTGTTCTTGTTGGCCGCCTGTCAAATTTAGCTGCTTTTTCAGCCGTCAGCAAATTCTGAACAATGCCGTACGGGTCCATGAATATGTTAACTTATTAACAATGATACGTTAAGAAGAAGCCGCCGGCAAAGTTTCTATAATGCGTGCATTCTTGTGCCCAGGCAATCAAACAAAAATTAAGTAATGTGGCTATCTCGAGCAGCATTTTCTGGGATTTACACCTATTTGGACTTGTAGTGTAGTATAGAAATTGATGTAATTACTAATGTCAATGAGCAGTTTTCCAATAGGTATCTAAAGCATCCCTAACCACTCACTAGATGGCGCCCCGACAATTTTGGTATTTGATAATCGCTGGAAATAGGTTCTTAGCAAACAGGATATAAACACTGGGTACGTTGTATTGGATAATATTGTATTTGTCAATAGATTTCAACCATTTTAGAGGTTGTAAGTAATAATAATGGAACATAGTGCCAACTTCTATAAAGATTTCGTTTTACATTTCGTTCAACCTTTAACAGTTATGTTTATATTAATAAACATTTTATTTTTAAGTTTAGCATTAGTTGGATGCATAAAATCACTGCAACCATCATACATATTTAAAAAAGATTACCAAAATTGTAGGAGCGCCATCTATTGATGCTTTTTGAAACAAACTATCAATACCTACTGGAAAACTCCTCATTGGTCAAGGCGGACCCCGGGTCCTCGTGCGCAAAAGCACAACCGGGAAATTAACGTCAAAATGATGTGTTTTTTTTAATTACTAATTTCAATTTGGACCTGTGTAATTTGTACTTATAAAGACACAAATACGCAATAAATGCCTTATTACCTACTCACTTATAACAACGATCTTTGGCCTAACTGTCATTTAGGATGCCGATAAGACGTAGGTACGCGTTTTCCAGCACGGATCCAGCTCGTGTGGCTTGTTCTCCGAAATTACCTATATTCAAATCTGTGATCCAAAATGGCCTTTTGTACGTAGTGTTGAAAAGTTAGACATAACTCTCTAGTTCCACAAACACAATATCGACTACACCGAAGATCAGCTGCACCCTGTATCCGAGCGTGGGGGAAGAACTCGGATCGAATCACTTGATACGCTCACATTTGCGCCCATCCATCGACGTGTTCAAGAGCGTATACTCTGCCTACCGAAATTAGATTTTACCGAATAAAGGTGCCAATGTTTCCTCTGAAAACAACCACTGTTATCTCGCACGATACGATTAAATAAACACGGAAAGTACACGTTCAGATCATATAGTGAATAGTGCGTTGGTGTCAGTAATTGGGAGACAGCTACCTAAGTCTTTACCAGGTTAATGGCTAGAGCATTTCGAGTGCTGTCGTCGGAAGTCGTAAGGATTTTAATTTAGAATCTAAATTTAGAAGTCGTAAGCGCAAATTGTTCCCGTTTACACTTAAGTGATCCTTTCTACCAGGTTGTGAAGTACGAAAAGTAATTTCCTTGGGAAACTCTTAATTTAATATAAATGCCGTAGATGCCTGATCTACTCGTGTTGCTTTTTTAAAGGTGTCACAAAGGTATGATTTTTCAACACTCTTGCTCGTAAAACACCTATTTTTGTACAGAATTTCGGACGGCCTTCTCAGTAAAAATATTTGTAAAACGGGTGTTGTAAATTAAACCCGTTTTTGGAGTTAGGTCCAGGCAGTTTCAGGTTTCTTCGGCCTCGGTCAAGTACGTTACCTCGAAATCACTAAGTTGAGAGTTTTACCAACGAGGAATAACGTACTGTAAAGTTGAAAAAGCCGGAGAGCTATGCTCGAGACTTGGCAGATGCCTGACCGGAAAAGTGGCCAAAAGAAAACTCCTGACGAGATTAACGTTAATGATTTTTTTAATTTGATCAAATAGTAATTTATCAATTTTCTCACAAAAATTTGGAAATTTTCAGAACGGGCTACAGCGCATACCGTTACTAAATTTTGGGACGAAAAGGAGGTATCTTAAAATGAACAAATTCATTCCCACGTGGCACGGAATGAATTTGGAGGAGACAATCAGCTTAATCATTAAATTTGAAAATATTTTGTTGAATAAAGCAGCAGCGAATGTGCGCGCCTAGGAGAAAAAGCGAGTCTTTGGTGATAATTTTGATGTCTGGACACAAGATTTTAAATACTTGGATGAAACTTTTATCTTGGAAATTGTCGTCTAGACGCTTTATTGAAAATTCAGTTGAAGACCAATTTGATTAAATTTTGATTAATAAAAGCTAAATCTTGTAAGATAGATAGAATTATTTTAAGTTTATCTATAAAATCAACATTTGACTTGGCGAGACATATTCTTCAATTATTAAATTTAGTTTTAAGTGACCTTTCAAATAATTTGAGTATAGATAACAATATTTTTAGATTTAACTGTATGACGCTCATTGCTTGTCGACGTGGGAAGACGCTGGTGTGGGTCGCTACATGTGTGGACACCCTGGCGCTGTCCCCTGTAGCTGCCACCGCCTGTTGCTCTGGAGCTGCGATCTCCACTACTTGGGACCTCAAGCGACGGAAATATGAAAGCCTAGCCCAGGATTTCATATTTCAGCCATTTGGGGTCGATATGTTGGGCCCGTGGGGCTCTAGCACTAAAAAAATATTATATAACACAGGTGACCGGAGAGCTGGCTCGTTCCTCAGTCAGAGAATAAACATTGCTTTTTAACGAGATAATGCTGCCAGCTTTTTGGGCATAATTCTGGGGGGCAGCGGTGTGGACGACATTTTTAATTTTTAATGCGTGTGTATATGCTTTTTATGTTTTTCTTTCCTTTTCTTCTTTCAATATAAATACTCTTTAATTTTGTCCATTTTATGAATAAATATTTTTTAAATTTTTTAATTTTTTTTATACTTAATGCAAGTGGTAGTTTAATACTGTATAATCTTAAAGAAAAAATGTCTTATCGAAATCATTTTCGTTTTAGTTTAATCTATGTTCTGATAGTATGTATACACATAGAAGATTTTATTACCAAGTGCAATTATAGTTTCTTATACATACATATTTTATTTAACTAAACAATCCTTTACTACGTGTAAACTGTACGCGGTAAACTCGAAAATAATTATAAAAATGTGTTCCTTAAAAATCAGAAAGCCAAAATTTTTAGAAATCTGATTATATTTTGCAATTTCAAACTAAGCTCCGTTTAAAACGCCCGGTGTAAAAGTTGTTCAGTAGGTAATGAGTTTGTCGAATTCAAATATTCAGTCTGTTTACATGTTCTAACTCCGTTTATACTAATTAGGCTTTGTGGGCGCCGTACATTATCCTGCGTCATCGAGAACAATATTTTATTTATTTATCCTAAATCATCTTTTAATGTTGTTATTATATCACTTAAAACTTCCGCTGCACTATCCTAGAATTTCCGCTGCACATCACAAACTGTTTGTTTAGTACCTACACAAAAGATTAGAGGTTTTTTACATGACGTATATTAAGCTTGTGACGTACGAGTATGATTAGTTGGAATAATGAGAAGCACACCGAATCGCCGGCACTAATTTTTATCGAATGAGAGTAAGAATAAATAAATTATTGTCACCCTACCTACGTACAAAC
Source organism: Blastobasis lacticolella (assembly GCA_905147135.1). NCBI lineage: Eukaryota > Metazoa > Arthropoda > Insecta > Lepidoptera > Blastobasidae > Blastobasis > Blastobasis lacticolella. The sequence goes on from LR990048.1 coordinate 12,227,988, forward strand.
TTAAAAAATAGTCCGATTTTGGTATTTGTCAAGATTTATAGTTTCATCACAATTCTCATTATTAACAATAGTAGCAATTTGTTGCACATTTTTTATATATGTTTTGTAACCGGCTTGAAAAAAGATTAAGTTTCATTTATGTATGTTTTAACTACCTATACATTATGTATGTATGATGACGAAAATTGCATTCAACAATATAACATTTCTTCTCATCAGTTATTCGGTAACCATGCCAAGATTTCGTCCCCCCACCCTTCCCTGATGGTATAGGACATTACAAATGTCACATATTAATTTATGGTAATTTCAAATGCTACGATGATAATAAGGTAAAAATAGAAGACAGTGTATTAAAACCTATAACACTACATTTGCTTGTTTTTGCTACAATCTAAAAAATGTTGTCACCCTATTTCTTGATGCAAAGAACGAAAATTATAAAGTCGATTTTCTTAAACAATATAGATCTTTTCATTTCCTTCTGATATCGAACTTGTTTCACATTTTATCCACTAAATGGTGCAATGTTATGTTTTGTCGTTTCTTTCCTAGTTTAAGAGTAATAAAATAATAACAAAAAAAAAGTGGAGTATTGAGGGCCCCAATATTAACAAGGTCATAACTTTCAAACAACGAGACGTACTGACCCGTTCTTGCTTTCACAATTTTTCACAATTTATTATGTAGCACATAGGTTTACAAACAGTAGCCGTAAGTATAGGGTTATAAAAAAAATCGTTATTAACTTTCAGGAGTGTGAGGATTGAGGGCCAATTTGGAACAAAGAAATACTGAGAACGATAGGGTTTTGTGATAATATCTTATTTTCACAAATTTTGTTTGTTATTGACTTACATTTTGTCTTGAAGACTTTCTCTTAGTGCGCATTGTTGCCTGGTACAGGTGGGCCCTCAATCCTCTATGTGAGAATTGAGGGCCCAACTTTTCTGTCAATACCTCACTTAATTGATTTTCACAAAATCTGATTCCAAGTTCCACAATTGTTTTGGAATGTTTACTAAATCCTAAGCAAATTTTCAAAGAGTTTTAACGGAGTGGCCCTCACACCACACGCACATCCTCTTGTGTGGGTTCTAGAAGTAAAAAATACCGGTTTGCCTCCCAACCTCTTGGCAGTTTCGCTTTTCAGCCACATTAAAGCCACCAAAATAATCTAAAACGAAGAAGGATAACCTACGGCGCATGAAAAACCAACGTCGTTATTCGCCATTCCCGGACCATAGCTCTTATTCATTCATGCTAGCTACCTACGTGATATCGGGTTCCAAGATATCTCAAGTAATACACTTTCTTTTGCTTTCTTTTTGTCGCTCCGGAATCTCGGTTTCGGCAACCTCAACTGTTCCTGCTACGTTACTTTAATAATTACTATCGCCACGACTCTGTATATGTCGCAGCCAGATGGTTAAATTAGCCAGTTCATTGAACGGCCAGCTTTTTCTTCTGTTACTTAATTGAAAATTTGCCGATATCAAGAAATTTTAAAAGAATGCTTAAGAAACGATATTGACGCGCGTTTACTGATCTCCTCCGAATATTGTCACAACGCTAACCTAATCACAATAATAATAGTAGTTTGCGTTAGGTTTTAATTCAGTTAGGTTAGGTTAGCGTTGTGACAATGCATGGAGATGCTAAACTCAGGGCAATACCGTTCGCTAGACAGTACTTTAAAAGTTTATGAATTTGGCAAATTTTAATAATAATAATAATAACTCATTTATTATCACTAGAAACGTCACAACACAACATAAACAAAAAAAGAAAAAGACATATACATATACACATAAAATTACAAACAAATTTTTGCCATTATAAAAATGTCGAGTTTGCATTGCCGTGCTGTGGCCCTCCCAGTTGATAAAGGGACCTCGCTCAGCATGAGCCGCGGCCAAAGCCGCGGCGCTGGTCTTCCGCGGGTCCCGCGGAGTGAGGTCCGGACTGCTACCCCCTAGTACGTGCGTCTATCATTGCCTACAGTCAATAAATAAAATGTGAATACAATAAACTAATATAATAAGAATAATAATGTATTAATAAATTATAATATATACTTAAATAAATGTATATAATGTGTGTACGTGTATTTTTCAATTACATAATTGCTTATAGTGGCCGGCAGAGCAGAATAGCATCAACCCTTACACTCGTGGGTGTCGTACAAGGTGACTAATGTTTTCGAGGCAAAATATTTAGAGTCTGCGTAGTCTGGAAAATGGGCAGCAATTTCCTATGTTATAATAGTGTGATCTCCAACCTGCCTGCCTAGCGTGGAGATTATGGCAATAGCCTTCTCCTTCGTGGGAGACGCCCTAAGTCCTGCAGTAGACTGTTATGGGCTGTGATGATGAATTGCTTATAAAAGCTAGGCATTTAATTAACCGGCCAATTCAACCATCCGGCTGCGACATATACGTGACTCACATAGCACCTCATCTATCTTTAACGGTGTTACTTGGAGCGAGATTATCGGCTGGTGCCGAATACTAATCGCGCAGTTAGCTATGAGACCGCGCTATAGAAGCTGCAAGGAACCAACCAAGTTGTGTTATTGTTAATTATACCTATTTAAACTGGTAAAGTGCATCCTCTACGAGAAAATGCGTTGGTCTAACTTTTATTGCTATTGTCTACAAGGTAATGTGGTCAGTTACGGAGTGAAGTTTAATCGTCATTTTGTGAGTCGCTTCTTTTAAAGAGGAGTGTGGAAGGAGTATAATTGAAAGGTAAAGGACGTGTTGGAGTGAATGAAGAAGAGTGGGAGAGGAATGCTTAGCTGGTTTATGCATGTCGACAGGATGAATGGAAGGAGATTAATGAACATATATTATGGCAGGAGGTTCAAGGTGGTCTCCGGGGCCTCGTGCGCGAGAGCGCAACCGGGACATTAACTCCAAGATAATTTATTTTATATAATGGCAGGAGTGGGAAAGGTCGAAAGAGAAGACATTAGCACATTAGAAGAAACTACCACATTCAGTCGCCTGAATGGGCTAGTTTCATCACGATGTTTTCTCTCACCTTAAGGGCATCGGTTAGTGTTCAACTAATGTACACAACTCAGATACTCAGCGGGAAATCCGGGACATATTTATTACAATCAAGTCGATGATATTTTAGAGAAAGGTTCATGATCAAAAGGTAAAGGAAAGAAGCGAGGGAGGTCTGTCAGGACCGTAGCAAGTGGAACGATGTGCTCTCTTCCTACTCCTATGTACGAAAAAAGGCGTGAGGGTATCTGTGTATTTATTTAAAGAATAAGACTAATACCTACTTGTTTTTACAAACTAGGCAACAACAGGCAAGAGGCAACTAAGAAGTCAATGTACGAAATTGTTTCTGGTCAGCGACTTAGCTTTGTAAACATTGCTACGCTCACATTTCTTTTAGTTAGGCTGACACGTCACTCAGTACCTAATTTCGTGTGGCCGTGAGACGGCTAAGGAACTACTCATAATAATATCGATCGTGTTCACTTACTTATGTAGACTATATTCGTCGGGTAATTTCCTTGAAATGGAGGCTACTCTCTTAGAGCGCTTTCGTACGAGATAGAAAAAATACCTAGATATCTATGATCCGTCGAGTAAAAGAAGGCGGCAGTCCAATGGCGGCGCCTCACCTACGAAGGACTTCTTCTGATTACTAAAGATAAAGGTACCTACAGTAACAATCATATGTGTGTGTTCTGTCGGCTGTACAATGGGAAGTGTTATGAGGAACTTTTTGATTTGGTGCCTACAGCACAATTGCGCCATCGCATCACCCGCCGTGGGCTGGGTACTCATCCACCCACTACGTAAACCCTCGGTTGGTCAAAACGCAAAGGTTAGAAATAACGTTTCTTGCTCGTGGGATTCGGATGTGAAATGAGCTCCCAGCCAATGTTTAATTTGGAATATGACATGGGATAGTTAAAGAGGTATATTAGAGGTCTCTTCAGAGGCAGGCAACGCATTAGTAACTCCCTCGGTATTGCTGATGTCCATAGGCGGCTGTGACCACTTTCCATCAGGTGGCCCGCTTATCTGTTTGTTTGCCGTATAACTTAGAAAAAAATAGTTTTATTGCTACGAGATATCTTCTTTTTCTTAAACTCGACGTAGTATAGAAAACTCGGACAGAACTAGGATATCTAGTTCATAAGTTCCCGTAGTATATAGTAGTGGATAGTATAGTAAATAGTAGGCAGTGGCTACCTGGGAAGCATTTTCTCGGATTGGGATCGGATGCTGTGCGGAAGCGCACTAAGCCTCTTAATTGAACCGAAGTTGGCTCTCGCATAAGCCCGTTCTTAATTTAATTTTATATGAAACTAGCGACCCGCCCTGGCTTCGAACGGGTGTTTTCGGGGTTTCTATATTATAATATGCAAGTATTAAAAAATATAATCATCAGGTTAGTATTCAACTAATGTACATAACTCAGAAAACAGTCATTGGTACATGGCCGGAGCGGGATTCGAACCCGGTACCTCTGGCTTACGAGTCGTATACTCTAACCGCTCGGCCACCGACGCTCTTTATATTATAATATGCAAGTATTTACGCAATTTTCAACGCAGACGAAATTCTTTAAATGTTTGTAAAAACCGTATCAATATCCGTTGCGTGGTTTAGAAGGAGTTAGCGGATATACGGAAGATCACCCATGCAATGGAGCCACTAGATCAAATCTGCTTTAGGCGGTTTCTTGCATGAGTGTACCAGGAAGACAGCTAACAGATCGAGATGGCAAAAAATCGTGAGGTGAGTGACAGATGCCCACAACACATAACAACCGCGACCACTCTGTCAAGAGCGTATCGCCCAAGAAGAAGAAGTGGATATGTAGATCGACAGGCAGACGCGGAAAGCGACTTTATACAATGCTTTTACGATTCGTACTTTAGTACTAAAAACCTCTGTAGGGGAATACTCTCTAGTATTTCCCGCAGAAACAAAAACACAGATTACCAAACCGATACATAAAAGTTGTTCTGTTTTTATTTTGCACCGAATAAATTAAAATGCCCTCGTTCCCACGATTCCAACCAACTGAATCATGAACCCAATTTGTCACTGTTTTGTCGTAACATATTGTGTGTCGCGAATAATTCGGATGAACAGTGCGGTGCCCTGATTGACTTGTTAGGGGGCAAAAGGCACAAAGATCGACACGAAACAGTAAATAGTGCTGAATAACGTATGAGGCATCGGTTTCCCCCGTTGTCCCGGAGCTCGGTAGCTGCGGCTATGTAACTCGGTCGCTTTCGGTGAGGCAAAGAGTCGGTATCGGGACGTTTTGGTTTCGTCGCATGTCGCCGCCTTTACTAGGTACCAAGAGTTAGTGGTTCTAATATCTTAATAGGCGGGTAATTTTTTAGGGGCAAACCATTCCAAACCATACCTCCGGAGACCGGAAAATGAATGTTGTACTTTCAAATACTACCGTTCTTTAATCTGCCTATCCAGCGTGGAAAGTATGGCAAACCCTATTAATAACCCTATTCAGCATTAAACTGTTGATGTACATATATGTGTAAATGTTGTGTTCCATAAAGGTTCGTATCTCTGTTATTCCGTTTGTTCTGTCTCTGTCATATGGGAGCTAATAATAATACCACGGACTAACTCTTTGTTCGAAAACAAGGCAGCGGAATGCAGCTACTATTCCATTAAAAAATGAATAGAACGGGCTGTTGACTAACTTCTCTCAAATAAATAAGTGCTAGAGATGAGTAACAAATGACTTTGTCGACACTGTGTCTAAAACTTTCACTGTGATTTTTCACAAGGGAACGACATTACAAAATCACATCATAACGTCGTCAGTCTCTTTTAATCAGTAGTTTCCTTATCGGCATGTTAGGCGAATAATGAGTGTGACGTAGAAGGTACTAACATGCCAGTGATACTAGTGACGTTATTTATCACCCATCTCTAGCACTTATCCGAGTGAAGTTAGTCAACAACCCGTGCCATTCTTATTCTAATTGCATAGTAAACGTTAGCGGAACCGATAGTCCGGTAGCGAACGCCCCGATACCGATCCCTACTATTACCGACCCGTTACAGAACAAAAACGATCAAGTTACATAGTTCCGCCCTGATCGTGGTCCCGGAGTGCGGTAGCAGCCCTGATTTACGTTGGGTAATGTCACTTCTTGCATGTCAATTAGGCGGGGAACGCGAGCCGCGTTTTTAATTCGACACCCATAAATAATTCATTCCCGCTGACGCGTTCCTTATCTGCGTCTTTGGTTTTAGCGCAATGCGTTCGGTGCATGGACGCCCGATTGCGCTGATCGATTACAGCTAGCATAAGTGTGCTTTCGGGCGCGTTAAGCGAGAAAAAGCGCGACATACTGCTATCCTTTATTTTATTTTACTTTATTCAGAACACCAACAGCAAGTTACAAGTAATACTCACAAACATATATAACGGCGAGGCCATTAACAGGTGCTTTTCAGAGGATCAGGAGTGAAGGAAACTAGCGCTCTCTCAAGGCGCGAGCTGTGTCGTGGGTACACTTATGCTAGCCCTGCAGGATCTATTGCTTGTAATTTATTTATTTGATTTTCAGCCTTTGGCGAAAAGGTCAATTTTCTTGAAAAGTCAATTTAGAATATCGTCATTTTCGTTCCAAGTCATTTTCTGGGTTAGTCATCTTCTCAGTAGGTCAATTTCGAGGGCCGTCATTCTCAGGTTTGCTTTTATAAGGGGATATTCGTACATATATGTATATTGTGAATTTGTTTCGTTAAGACTCTCTCCTTGTATTTTCTTATTTTTCTACCTTTTTTCTTTCGACAATTTTTTTAATAATTCTAGTGACGATGCGGTCGAATATGGAGCATGCTTGTCCAAAAACAGCCTCTGCACTCTGGCCTTGGGGTTGTACTGTTCAAGAAACACACTAGCAGGCAAAGCGCTTCCTTAGCCGTGCACATTAACAAGGTTGAGCCAATGCGGTTCTGGTATATCTAGGTACTAAACAGAGGTTGAATGCCGTCCCGCTGAACATTGATCTGGTCATTATAATCTTTAATACGAATTTCTGTCATCAGAGCTTACAGGTTAAGCTAACTATTATAGGTAGAAATGAGTACTCATTATATAAGTAATATCTTTCTAGACACAATCCCAGTGAACAGCGGTAAGTGCGGACTACATCATCCTTTTGTATCGTTTTTTTAAGTCATTTTAAAATTATCTTAGTTTAATGGCGGAATACTGTACCTACATGTATATCGTGATAAATATTAATTATTCGTTCAGTGAAGGGTACAGTTGAATTTTAGTACGAAACCGACCTACTCAAATCCAGAAAATTGTACAAGTATTAAATTATAAAGGCTTCTGTTATTTTCGGAAACATTTATGGAGGTAATATTAAAGTTCAGAGTTTCGCTACCTCTAGGCTAAATTAGACTAACATCGACGGTACAATTTAGTTTTGAAAAGATAAATAAGTAGATATTAGATTATGTATTTGTATAGAGGTATATACTAATAATGTTATAAAGAGAAAAGATTTGTATTTTTGTTTGTAATGAATTAACTGAAGAACTAATGGATCGATTTTAAAAGTTATTTCACTAATATAATGCTAATTATTACTGAGTAACATATCCCGGGAAAATAATAGGTTTATCATAGAACTGCGCGCGGATGAAAGCCGTTAAGAAAGTCTATATTAAACTTCATCAGTCAGTGAACTTGTTTATTTCCACATAAACTTTTGTTTACTTTTGTTTAAATACTAGACACATTTTTATACATAGGTACTTAACCGCATACGTCAAAATAAGTCAAGATATAAGACAAGACGCAAAGCCAACTCTTTCAAAGACTAAAAAGAAACATTATCATACGTAGCAAGGTCCGAATCTTTTCCACAATCAGACATCTCCGAATGAAATGTCTTCAGCATATATTCGTGAATAGATGCTCTCCCAATCAGTGCAGAGGTCTGGAGCAAAATTGGAGGCTATTTGTGGCATTGTGCGGCGATTCCGGACCCCGACGATCGGGGAGAGGTCAATCTACCTCAATAAGGTCGTTGGGAGTACTTACTTAGTAAAGTTACACAATATCTCACCCCAAATAGGTATTCGCCTCAGATTCTAGACATAAAAATTGAAATAAAAAAGGTATTCCTCTATTGTGTAAAAGAATCGTACGGTGAAAAGGTTTCGTTGAAAATGATTTGAGTGCTTGTTCGTTTTGGTTACAATAACTTTATAATCGTATAAACTTTATATTCCTACATCGTAATCATTGGCCATAGATGATTTAATCAGCGTCACTGTTAATGGTATGGAGAACTTAAGAGAGGTAGGGCATAGCGGGGTATCCCGTTCGAATTGGAGCCGCCCGACTGGGGAAGTACCTCCACCTTACAGAACACCGCAGCTAAACAATACTCTTTTAAATAGTGTTGTGTGAGTAAGGTTTCCAGTGCTCCATGGGGTGGAGATTTGGGGAACCGTGGCTTTGGCAGTGGAGGGGCTTTTGTCTTTTTGCTGCCAGAGCAACGTGTTATAGAGGTGGGCAACGCATTGGCGACACTCTTGGTGTTGCTAATGTCTATAGGCAGTGGTGACCACTTTCCAGCAGGTGGCCCGCTTGCCTGTTTGCCTACTGTAGGACATAAAAAAAAAAAGAAAAAAAAAATGGAACTTTTTCTGATGGCTGTTGAGAAAAACAGATACGGTTCAGACGAATTCAGATTCCTAAACTCCTAATTTATACGACTAAATGTGTAACCATGATCCAATCTGGATAGGTTTCCGTGATAACTGGGTCACGGAGGTCAGATGGCAGTCGTTGCACAAAGGTTGTTAACGTATAACTGGAATTGGGGGTCAAAACTGACCCCAGCGCCACATATTTCTCATTATAACTTTGCAGCCTAAGCACTTACACTGTTGTGGGTCAAAATAATCTCACCATGTCACGGGATTATTCTAATATCACTAGAAATGATGGCAGGTCTTCTATCGGTGTCAAAAATGACCCCGAAAACGGTTGAGATTATGGATGTTATGCGTTTTGTTCTCTTTAGGATAATTTTTCAGCCCCAATACCAGATATTAGAGTGCGTCCAGATCTCACGAACGCGCCATTAGTATGCTAGTACCAGGGTACCTTTGTACAAAGTGCGTAGTCAGAAACAATGAATTCAACTTTTATTTCGTAGACAAACAAAATGTGAATGTAATGCACAAACACAGGCGTTCGGAAATAGGCTTTTCCCGAAGCGGCGCGGCCTGCAACTAGGTCAAGAATACTTAAAGTTCTTAAGAGGAAGGTCAATCAAGCCCGACTTTTAATTTGCGCGTGGCTGGTGCAACTGCAAACTCGGTTAAGACTCGGGGCGGGCGTTATGAAAACTTCCCGAAGTCAATCTGCATAAAAAATGAGGTGACAACCCTTGAGCCGGCAGCGGTCCCGTTTTTGAGTGGTTAATCCTCTTTACATGATAAATGTTGGAAAATAGCTGTTAACATTTCAAGGGGAACAAGAGCATTACTGAGCTGGAGCGTCGTCAGTGTAACGTTCGGATGGGATTTGGGGAGCTTCGGCGGCGGACGAGCGCTTTTACTATTTCAGTGCTTGGGAAAGCAGGGTTACTTAACTAAGTATAGACAGTCTGTATAGCGGATTCTTTGCCTATAGACTTTTAAATAATGTTCAATTAAAATATTGAATTCATTTGCTGACTTATGAATAACGGTTGCTTGTCCTCTTTTGTGATTGGAATTTACTTGGAACCAGAATGTAAACGGGATATGTCTACGCCGATTAACCAGAGATGATAGAACACAACATTCTGTAAGTTATTAGCGAAATACTTCGTTTTGTTTGCTGCGAAAAGTGTGTGGAAATTGGACGTCCAGTATGGGCCCTCTACACGCGTCAGTTGCGGCGGCCACATGGCCGAAATCATATTATGGCGTTTCATTAGCTTTCTAATAAAGCTAGCTTCACTAATATTTAATATATTTTTCTTTATTATATTTCAGTTTGAAATCCAAAGGTTTTAAAAAAAACACTTAATAAAGCAATCAACGAATAGTTCGTTTAACAAATCTAGAATTTATTTAAAAAAATATTCACTTTTTAAAAAGTACTCATTCACTTTTTCCATTTTCGAACGAGTTCTCAAAGCGGAACGATTTTAATCGTTCTTGCCATAACCAAAGTTTGCATAACCATTTCCACGATCTGGAAGCAATTTCAGTCTCCATACACTAGAATTATTAGAAAATGGCCAATATAAAGACAGCGTTAAGATGCGCTGCGCTCGAATTTTATGTAAAATTGCCGTTTTACGAGCGAGCACCTTGCTACTAGATTATGGGATAGTGCTCCTTAATGTCCAATTTAGCTGGAGCTCTGAAAATGATTATTGCTCTAGGCAATGTCGTCTTTGCAGTTACGAATGGGAGGTCAAACGTTATTTAAATTTAGACACTGTGCACGTAGAGTAGGTACCGACTCCGACTCCAAAAATAATGATATCTAACTTATTCGTATTGTATTGTATGATAAAAAGCTTATTTACGAGCCGGTTAAATTTTTTTATTAAATTTTTTTAATTATAATTTCAGTGATATCTATCATCATAGCGTCAGTGGCCGAGCGGTTAGAGTATCCGACTCGTAAGCCAGAGGTCCCGGATTCGAATCCCGCTCCGGCCATGTACCAATGACTGTTTTCTGAATTATGTACATTAGTTGAATACTAACCGACGCTCTTACGGTGAGGGAAAACATCGTGATGAAACCTGCACATTCAGGCGACTGGATGTGTAACCACGATCCAATCTGGTCAGGTTCCCCTGGTAGCAGGGTCATGGAGGTCAGATTGCAGTCGCTCCACTGTAATTACCTGACCTGCCAAATACCGAATCATGGTCATGGACCCCGGGCCCTCGTGCGCGAGAGCACAACCGGGACATTAACGCCAAGATGATTATTTATGATCTATCATCATGTTATCTCAAGATACTACAGAGAAGTTCCCGTCGACAAATTGCAGTGCTATCCTCTAACTCTTAGTCGCTAAAGAGTTCTGTGGCTTGATCATAAGTAGAGCACCATCAGGTGATGACACTCTGAGCAATAACCTGATTTTTTTTTGTACCCAACGCAAAGGAAATGGGCACCCTCCGGTATAGCGGTTAGGACGGAGGAGGTGAACTCTCATGAGTACTAGCCGGCCGGCAGGACTGGTTATGCACGACTCGCCAAAAAAGGGACCTAGGCGCATACGTGCTAAACACAGGAGCACCTGTAGTCGGAAGGGCTTTCCAGGTTTCATCGGATGCGACACCCCGTAGGGACGGGGTGCGCTCGATCGCCTGAGTGAGCTATTATAACGTAAAATATCAAACACCACATACTCGTACGTGTCTATAATTTTCGAGGGTAGCCCTCGATTTCTACAGGATTTCACCAGATCCTAAACACCTGGGAAGTATACCTTGTCAAACAAAATCATTTTCCAAATCGGTGCAGGCGTCTTCGAGTAATCGTGTGAACGTACATAAAAAAAATTAAGGTTCCCACGAAATTTTGAACATGAAGCAGTTTTTTTAAGTTGGTTGAAAAGCAATCATAATTAATCTTAGGGGGTTTCTGAACGGACAATATTTTTACTGCATTAAGTGGCTATTAAACAGTGGGCGGAATTGCGGGCCATCGTTGCCAAACATTTTTCCTATTGTTATTTTTGTCGCCCTCAATTGTTGTGGTACAGTGCATCTTTTTCTTAAAAATGTTTTATCATAGCCGGGTCATCATTGACAGTATTGCACTAAAATATTGCTCGTTTAGAATCCTCTTTAGGCAAACGCGTTGCTATTTCTTATTTGATGAATATCTAATGAGGTCACCAGCAGAGTTCTTCGAGGACTACATGGAATTTCGAAATAGCCTATATATTATTTTGTGTTATAAGCAAGGCTATATCAAGGTTTCATCGAAATTCGTCTAGTAGTTTTTGCATTGTTTTAGTATATTTCGACTCTTTAACTTTAACCTAACCGATAGATATGAGGAAACACCAATAAAGCTTAAGTATACTCAAATATACAAAACTACTGAACCGATTATAATAAAACAATGCTACAAATCTTACCGATTAAACAGACTTCCCAAAGAAAGAAACCGATGCCACAGACAGACATAAAGATACATCTGAAACCTATAACACTCCTTATTGACGTCAGGTGTTAAAAAGAAAGGGCAACGACATCGATTGGTGAGCTCATAATTCCGAACCTGTACACGATATATCTTAGTCCAAGCTGCACGTATTTCAAAATTAAATTTTCTATTCGTTCCCAGATAGCGTCCCGGGCCCCCAGTGTGCTTCTGTGACCATTCATCTCCTCGACAAAGGACTAAGAAAATGGAACGTTTATGCTGACAATTTATGTGTCTGCAAGTTGCGCCTGGGGTGGCGGCAAGGTCAAAGACCGCAACACTCGACGGTACCAGTGGTTAGTTATGGGTAGTTGGGTAGGAGTACAACGAACCTAATCAAACTCGATTAACTGTTTTCTCTTTGCGTAGTATGTCTCTGGAGACGTTGTCACCCGAGTGTTACAATTGGATAACAGGAACTTTGGGGTGACACCCGGAAGACAGTGCTATAGACTATTCGCGCTAAGAAAATAGTAAGTAAAGATGTTTTTACAGTGGAGTAAAACTTCAAACAATTAATGATATAAAAAATATTAAGTTAATTTAGGGATAAAAATCATCTTAATCGTCTCAAATTTAAAAGAAAGTCAAGGATATCGCTGTGCTTAACATCCAGTCTAGTATTTGCTGTTTATTCCATCCGGCGAGGTATTAATTTTAATTATTTTCTGCCGTAAAATTTCTAATTTCTTGCGACCCGACTGGTCATGGGGCGGGGCTAGGCCGGCGGACAATGATGATCACAATTTTCTTATCGCGAATGAACTAGAGTGGACTGAGAATAATTGGTTGCATTCTGCAACGTTATTAAAGAAATTTGTTATTTTGGTGCTTCTTTCATGTACTTAGTACATTTATGCAACAGAGCTATATTGTTCGTACCAAATGGATTGGCAATAGCGTGCCTTGATCTCTCGGTCAACTAATGGAAAACTTTAAAAAAATGTATATTTCGTTAAATTGTAACGAATACTGCTTAAAGCGTTAAAGCTATCGCTTTGACCGCTTACAAATTAGTTCTGACCGGGAGGTCAATGTCCGCTATTGCCAAAATATTTGGCACCTCTTTTGTCTCACATGATATATCACTTCCACAGTTATACATCACTTACAGAAGCACACACACAGATACAGTACCTGTCTAAAAATAAAATATTACAAAAATAACACGCCAAGTTCTACAGTCCCTGAAGTAATTTTCAGCCTAATTTACCTCTTAGCTATATTTAGAAGACATTAGCAGGCTCTGGGAAAACGGTTTAACGTAAGGCTTAGTTATATAAAATACCTATAAGAATATTTATTAAGTACTTATTGTATTGGCAGTAACTGTATTATGAAAAAAATTGTCCACGGTTACAACTGTAATCAAAGTAGAGAGAATGTAGAAAAATTAAAAGAAAAGTATATAAATAATCCATCCACTGAACTAAACTGCCCGTTTTGTGGTCGGCTTGTTTGAATGTTGTGAAAGACAGGCGTTTGTGCTGCCGTGGTGATAAGATCTCGTTCTCAAAATACACGATTTGTCACCTTGCGACACTAGTCAGTTGGAAGGAAGAGTTGGTGCATCACTACAACTAAAAACTTGCGCGGACTTCACAGTATGCCAGATGCCCGACGGTCTATTACTGGGATTACAAAGGCCTTGCCACATACAAAGCTCGGCGCGAGCGCGGTCGCGCCGAGCTTTGTATGTGGCAAGGCCTTAAGGGGAAAATGAAAAAACTGTTTTATACTGACCTAGGTACCTACTGAAATGTATAAGCCTGAAACATAAAAATCAATTTAATAAATTCGAGCGAATCTACAAATAATTCACATTATATTAAGGAAGAAACTCCTAGGATTACTTGCTCTCCTGAATCTAGGTCAGATTAACCATACTCCGTCTTATCATTAGGGCCATCCTACAGCATGTTTGCTCCATTTACATTATACGAACACACTCTATATTCGTTTACTCTGAAATAAGAAACTCAAACAAGCAGTATAGCTCGCAAAATAATCAACTAGTCAAACACAATACAATATTTAAAAAAAAATATATAAAACTAAAATAAAAACTTGATTATGAGCGCCAAATCCTGCGGACGATCCATTTGTTTTGTAAATCGTTAGCCACTCTTCCACCCGAGTGCCACACGATTGTATCGAAACGATGCAAACATATTTGTAACATTTGATCAAAGCGCGCGTCCTTGTAATGTATCAGGGTTGAAATGAGCATCGATTTTAATCCGTGCCCGTTCAAACAACTCGATGCCCTCCAACACCGCTTATTTGTCCACCAGGCGTCAGAGTTTGCTTTACTGGCCGCGTTTTTGTAACGAATTGCTTTAATTTAACACTGCGCCCGCCCTCACACAGAGCGGACATATTTGCTCGGCCCCGGCTTGGGACACTTTAATAAGTGACCGCCGCGGAATTAGCCCAACGACGCTTTTGATGCGACGTCCGGTCCTCGAGTTGTCTCGGCTATTCAACTTGGCTTCGCGTGCGTTGTTTCGTAGGTCATATTTACGGTGTAGTGTTTTTACACGACTGCCAAGGTAGGGTTATGTTTTTCGCGCGTATCTTTGTTGGTATGATTGCAAAGGAGGTCCGGACAACTCAGCCAACGTTATTGGCCATATAGACTGGGGTCCAAGTTGCAGTTTAAATTAAACTACTAGGTACTACATTTATTTCCAACAACCAGCTTGTTACATTTTTTTTGGTTTTCTATATGGGTATGTGATAAATAGATGACCACCACGGTGGTTACCAAGTCATCCAGTAATTTAGACACATCGTATATACCTATGAAAACATTATAACTATAGGCAACATTAAAACAGGTTCATCATTTTTAAATTTAAGTTTTATAGCATATTTTAGGGCGGCTTACACCAAATTTTTGAACCCATTAATCTGAGACTTAAAAAAAAAAACTTCAACAAAAAAAACGTTAAACGTTATTCTTGAACGTGTTTAAGAATTTGGTGCAAGCCGGCCTTAAGTTCTATTAAGTTCTATTTTCACAACGAACTTCCCCCGCACCGTGTCACGCATTTCATTAGCGTAAAATATGTAATTACAAACTTTTGCAGGTTTCTGAACTTGTAATGAATAATGAAGAGTGTTGCTTTTAACTCTGTTATTTTTTACAAAAATGACTTAATGAGAAACATAAGTATAGGTAGACACTGGGTGGAATTTTAAGACGGAGAGTGGAGGGAAAGTTTCAATTATAAATGCTCGTAATAGGGTAATAAGATAATGTAAAATAAAATGATCATAATTGGGGATTGTTATTGCTATTATTAAAATACCCTTAATGCAAGCATAATGTAAAGTTAACTAGAATAATAATATATTTGCTTTTTATAACTTTATTAGATGAATTACAAACTTTTGTATTAGTTATAAATATTCAATTGATTATTTTTTCAGTTCTTACTTACCAGCGTCCCGCCCGGGCCTCAAACGGGTAGTAACAAATTTTACAACTAAACCTTCCTCATAGAACACTCTGTCTATTGGTGAAAACCACATGAAAATCCGTTCAGTAGTTTCAGAGTTTATCGCGAACGGACAGACAGATAGAGAGACAAACTCGGCGTGGGACTTTGTTTTATAAAAATTTACTAATTACTAAAAGTGATTTTATTGTAACTAACTCCATACAAAGACGTTATCTATAAATAAATATGTTGACTACAATTTGGATACATTAGGACCGAATTATTTTATTATATAATAAAATCATCTTGGCGTTAATGTCCCAGTTGTGCTCTTGCGCACGAGGGCCCGGGGTCCGCCTTGACCATGATCCAGAATTTGGCAGGTCAGGTAATTAAAGTGGAGCGACTACCATCTGACCTCCATGACCCTGCTACCAGGGGAACCTGACCAGATTGGATCATGGTTACACATCCAGTCGCCTGAATGTACAGGTTTCATCGCGATGTTTTTCTTCACCGTAAGAGCACCGGTTGGTATTCAACTAATGTACTTAACTCAGAAAACAATCATTGGTACATGGCCGGAGCGGGATTCGAACCAGGGACCTCTGGCTTACGGGTCGGATACTCTAACCGCTCGGCCACCGACGCTCTTTTATTTTATTATGTATTAATGTTATTTGCAGTTGGCGAATTGTATTTTCATACTTAATGAAAATGAGTCGTACCACCAACCGCAAATAAGATTTATTTTAAGATTGCTTTGATCAGCTTAACTTTGGATGAAATATTACAAGTTTGAAACTACAACGCGTGATTTCTCCCCTAACTTATAAGGTTTTTTTAGTAGGTATATTTAGCCCAGCTTGCAACAAATTCTTAAACACGTTTTATCATGATGGTAAACGTAATTATGTATTTATCTTATATGCGATTAAGAATTTTGTGCAAGCCATGTTAGGTTTTGTTTATTTATGTTTTTCTGAGCGCATTGAACCGTAAAACTACAAAAATCATACGTGCTTCTAATTATTTTACACATAATTAAATTACAGCATCGAACAGCTAACACCAACATTTGGATTGGGCACGTTAAATTGATTTTTGCGGTTTAAATTGAAACGGGAATAATTCGGACAGGAACAGGGTGAGAGTTCGAATCGTTTACTTTCACGTAGCCAGTGTTCAGCCATTAATATTTGATTTCCAATTGTAACGCTATTTGGCCTATCCGTGTCTGTCAATATTGTAAATTGCATTTCTATTCTGATCGGTTTCAATGGAATTATGTTGGCGGGACTCCCGGCGCCAGACCAATTTCAAAGGTTACGGCTTGCCTCCAAATTTACTTTGGACGTGATAAAAACTCCAAGTAAATTGTGATGCCTGTGAAAATCAAGCAATTTATTTATTTAATTTCAGGGTCGCTCGATTCGTTTTAGAGCCTTTTTATTGTGTGTTGACGAAGTATTTTGTACTAATAAGGTGTTAGCGTTGATATAGACTTTACTTTTAATAAATATGTTTGCAGACTGACTTATTCCATACCCTTACATACCTAATCTTATCCTTACATAATCTATACAAAAAACAAAGTCGCTTCCCGCCGTCTGTCCCTATGTGTCTATGTACGTTTAGATCTTTTAAACTACGCAACGGATTTTAATGCGGTTTTCAACAACAGATAGAGTGATTCATAAAGAAGGTTTATAAGCAAGAAAAATAGGGTAATGCGCTGATTATATTTGACTAAATTCAGTAGCCTAAAATCAGAAGCAAAAAGCGTGACGGCAAATCAAAGTTTAATATATTGCTCATAGAATAAGGTCCATTTTTGTAAAAATTATATTATAACACGCGTCGTTCTGTTTTTCAAAAGCCGTGATACAAAAATGGACCTTATTTTATGAGCAATATATTCCACATACACTACCACACAATACCAAACAGAATACCTTCGCGAGAGAACCTTCATGCCACGAAGTCAGTCTGAGCCATGGATAATCTTATTGCCAAACATCTAGCCCCACTTAAGTATTCCTCAGCCAGTCTTTAGAGCAACTTCAACCGGAGGGTAAGATAACAGGTGACAGAACTGCATAATATCCTTCTCTGCCCTGATAAAAGCGTAGTTATTCCAGTTTCCGTGATAAACGCGCCCAAAGGGAATTATTTTCTTTTCTAACATGTGAGGGTTGGCAGGCTGTAAGGAGACAGGGTGACAGCGCGTTGCCAAAGAGATAAAGGGATTACCACTGAGCCCTTGATGAGGCCAAAGATGAGGCTAAACAAGTCCAAATATTGCGTCAACCGAATCCATTTATTTCCGCATCAACATAGAATGAAGAGTCTATACGCTGTACTACTTGGTACCAGACATGACTGGTAAAGATTTTAGTAGTTATTATTTTACTTACGTGGAGATTTCTATAGGACCCTCATGTAAAACTTTCATTACTAGAGAATTCATTATGATTAGTTATAGTGATAATGAGGTACAACCTCTTTGAAACCAATAAAAAGTACTGGCTGTTAAAGCTAGAATATTGATTAGTGATTGTTTATAAAAAGGAAAGAATTTTATTTTATATAGAATTGTTTTCAGTCTGTCGTAGCGGGTTTTTTAACATGGAAATAATTAAATTGCGCGCGGTTAAAGTATATGTGTTTGAAAAATTTCACTATAACCATTAACATAGACTTACGTTGGTGCACCAAATTAAAAAGTGGAAGAACATATATCAAAGATGACCCTCGCTCTGTCTATAAAAAATGGTTAATAAGGCGAAATTTTTTATAAGCAGATCGTCGCATTACGTTTTGTTTTATAGCAGACACAAATGTCCATATAAACTGATAGTGTCCATAGCGTTTATATGAACGTGTGTGAAACCAGTAAACGTACGTACGTAAAATATACGTACAATAGTAGGTAAACGATTATTATACTATATATTTACGAGTAAGTTGTTATGCTTGGCGGAAGTACTGACACGAATAGTAGAGCGCCCAAAAATATGTGCGGTCTCGTCCAACAAGCTATTGGAAAATCAAGAGCCTTTATCATTTTAATCCCTTGTACATTTGTGCAATCGTTTCCAGGTTGGAATCCAATTTATTTTGGGTTCGAAAATCAAACACACTCATACTCAGTTTGGTCGTCATAGTGCATGGCAGTTTGAAAGCTGGTATTTCAGTTCTGGGAGCAGGGCTCCAATTTACAATATTGTGGGCTGCTGCGCTAGGCCTCGAGGTATATCTGAGTTTAATTATCGGGAAATGGAGATTGAAATTCTGCTGCACGTGAGTTTCAGCAAAAATGTCTATTGATTCAAATCTACACGCACAGTATTCTCCTGGCGTTAACGTCCCTGTTGTGCTCTCGCGCTGGAGGGCCTGGGGTCGGACCATGATCCAGTATTTACAAGGAAAATTACAACCATACAGAGTATAATGTTACATAATTACAACAGTCTTTAAGTTTAGACAGATCTCAAGTTATATTTATTATAAATTACAATGCAGTTGATTTCCTAACCTAGAATGATTTGTATTGCAGGAGACAGTAATTCTTTAATTTGGAATTTGGTTTTTGTTTCCAGCCATGAGCGGATGTCTACAGAAAAAGTTGCTCGGCTGTAATTACAGCGGAGCCACTGCCATCTGACCTACGTTACCCCGTTAACGGGGGATTTTGACCAGATTGGATCATGGTTACACATTCGGTTGCCTGTATGTGTAGGTTTCATCACGATGTTTTCCCTCATTGTAAAAGCTTCGGTTAGTGTTCAATTAATGTAGTTAATGCTAACTCAGAAAAAGTTCTGCGGTTCGAACCCGGTACTTATCGCTTACGAGTCAAGTCCCTTAACCACTACACTCTATTTTATAAATTCCCTGTTCCACATAACGGAACCGAAAAAATCATTTATATAAAGCAATTTATTAGGTTTTAAGTATGAAAGAAATTATTGCCATTTTCATATATTCCAAAAAAATTTTTGCCATGACGCCTTCATCACACAATTTTATTTATTTTCCTTTTTTTAAAGTAAGACACAGATGAATTCTAACATCGACACCTATACCTACACTATTCTACCTACTATCAATACCTTCACGGTTTGGACGGGGTTTTTGTTACCTACTGTATACATTCCACGTTTTCAAATAGGTACCCTGATTGACAGGTCCGATGCAGCGGCTCTTCTATTCAGCAATCATTTCAACCTACGTCCATACAAACTGGGTGGCGCAAACAGAACCTGATTGAATTTTCAAACAATGCACTGCAGAAACTAGAAATACGCAAATGGCTACAGCTTATTAAATTGTTGTGCTAACTAAACATTGTTTGGCATTAGTAGTATGCTCTTACGGTGAGGGAAAACATCGTGATGAAACCTGCACATTCAATCGACTGAATGTGTAACCATGATTCAATCTGATCAGATTCTCCTAATAGCAGGGTCACGGAGGTCCACTGTAATTACCTGATCTGCCAAATTCTGGAACATACTCAAGGCGGACCCCGGAGTCCAAGATAATTAAAAATAAACGTAGAGAATTATATTTATTAATTTGATCGCTTATCTATCATTAGGAAAATATATTCTAAAAGAGCTCTATAGCATAGCCTGATAGCCCGTTCGAATAGGAGCTGTCTAACTGGAGAATAGTTTCTACTTTACAGAACACCGCAGCCAAATAACATTATTTCAACGATAAGAAATGTCTCCAAAGTTCCATGTGGAACCGGGAAAGAGCAACGTGTCCCGGGATTTTAGAGGACAATGCATTGGGTGGGTGTTCCTAACATATAGGCAGCGATGACCACTTTAATCAGGTAGCTCGCTTGCTTTACATATTTGTCTACCAATTGACATAAAAATACACTTATGCAATGTATAATTCAAATGATAACATAAGATTTATTACTATCAGGTTCAGATAAAACAGCAAAACATTTATCTGTAACAAATACTTTCACCGAAACATTTGACGTTTATTTATTTTCATGAGAGGAGTCAACACAATGGTTGGTTTTTACGTACAAACACATCATATAAAAGGATTTTCTATTCAAATATTAACCATCTTTATCTAGGCCGTGAAGCCCCTTCGCTAAACCTAATATTTTAGAAGACACTCATGTTGAATTGAATTGTTATTTCGAGGAGACATAAATCAACCTTAACGTCGAAAAAATGATATATACGCCGATAAAACGACATTCGTGAATACATTCGAGGTTCTTCTTGACACTTTCTCGAAATTTATATCAGAGAGGAGTCTCTACAGCATGTGTTATGGTGTCCCATATCTACCGTGAGGAGTTTTATGGAAGCGACATGATGTACGCTGATCGGGATTACTTTTAAAAAGGTACTAACGATTTTTACACATCATTATGCCTATTTGGCTTCATCTGGGGAGATTAGATTGTTTAAGTAGTGTCACTCAGTGACCACCATTCTTACAGTTTTAGGGTAAGGTCATCTTGGCGTCAATGTTCCGGTTGTGGTGGTGAGTTTGTTGGCACGCATATCATCCCTAATGCTGTATCCCTGTTTAATGTTTTAAGTGTGGGCTTCCCAATAGCCCTCCATATTCAGTCCGGTCAGTGCTCTACTCAGCCATGTCTCACCCTCGCAAAAAACAATGTACAAAAATACAGTTTCCAAATTAATGTATATGGTAAGACTAATGTCACAGGAACCTATTACGTTTGAGTTTAAGTGGTACTTACCTATATATAATAACATTTTTATCCGTCACACACATCGACCATGCTTTATTTTACAAACCTCAACAATTTCGCGAGTACATCTTGCTATTCCTCTTCTCCAGGCTCACAGAAGCGTCGTCATTGTCTGCACTCAATTCCGCCGAGTCGAGGGTCTGAGTACTCTAGAATCCTAGATTCCTCGCACTATAAACTATGCATTAGCAGACGCGAGTTTCCATCTCGCCATCTCGGCTATCACTTTTCGCGTACTTAGCGCTAAAGTTTTCACGATGCCGGGGAAGTTCGCACGGTATTCCGTGGCTAATTAACGGGCTGAGCGGTACAGGCTGCATTGTTGAGCATCTCACTCGCGTCGAATTCGCTCACCGCTCAATGGCGGTGGCCGGACTCAGCACGCCAGCACGGTGGGGCGCGATGGTTTTCGGGTAGGGAGACTCGGGTGTAGCGAGCTTAGATTTTGTATATTTTTTAAATTGTCTTGTCAATAATTAACTTGAAATATAATTTATCTACACTCATAGCCTATAGTTCCAATTATATATTCGAAAACAGTCGTTTAAGGGTATGCTTTTTTTACGCCAGACTATAAAAGTTTAAAGAATTAGTTTTCGATACAGCATTTACCATACTATTTTCATTACAGCTGTATCGAAAAATAAGTTTATCTACACTCATAGCGTAATGTTCCAATTTCATAATCGAAAACATTAAATTATTTATTTTATAACATATCGATTAAATTTTTAATATTTTGCTCATTTTCCGGTGCATCTGCGAGTAGCAGATTACGTACTGTCGATTTATACCGTTTACCATTTTAACTAAACCTCATTAAAATAATGACTTTCCGTATCAGCACCCAGACATCTTTTACTCTAATTTTCACGTAAGGTTTGCAGAGCCTGAAAATAGTTCCTGAACGTTCTTATGTGTTAGGAAAACAGTAAACGTTTTAAAATCAGTTTATGACCTACTGTCGTCGGTTGGAACCTGCCTCATTAAAATAACTACCTACTTTCCGTATCGGCAACCATAAGACATATTTTCCTCTCATTTTCACGTAGGATTCTGCTCCGTAAATAAATATCACGTATTTTTCTATAATTTCTATATTTCTGTGTTTCTTTTTATTTAATTTTTAAAGAGCGTCGATTTGTTTGATATTCTAAACAACTTTCACTAGCGAAAAAAGGCACAATTCCATAGTATATTGCACGACCTAAGCAAAGATCTATGTAATAGTAGTAGAAGTGATGAAAACCCCTTTTCAATACTACTTAAACCTTTCTAGACAGAAAGAGACCTTGCTTTAGATTCCATTCCAGTATCTCCACAGGCGAAAGACAGAACTTCATAAAATCCTCAATATAATACAATTAATTTTATACGGTTTCCATTCAATAACAGAGATGCCAAAAAGTTTTCCATGAAAGTTCCCCTTTGGAGGCGGCAAAGTTCGCGCGAGTTATTCCAGCCCTAATTAAAGGGTAAGCAGAAAGTGCATTGTTAAGTTGACTCTCTTCGTAATTAACAGGGACCCGGATAGATCGTTTAAAGGAATACTGCTATAGGTTATATTATAATTATTGTTATAGGATGAACTGCATTTCGCCTGGCTTTTAACTTAGTACCTAGTATTTATTACTAATAAAAAAAATATGCATGGACAAATTCTTACAGCGCCATCTAACCCTTTATGGGTGTTAAATAACTGATAAACTACGTTTATAGTTTTTTTAAAACATATTTATTACATACACCCGGTGAATGAAATGGTGATGAAACCTGCAAATTCAGGCAACTGAATTTGTAACCATGATCCAATCTAGTCAGGTTCCCCTGGTAGCGGGGTCACGGAGGTCAGATGGTAGTCGCTCCACTGCATTTACCTGATAGCCAAATCCTTGATAATAGTCAAGGCTGACCCCGGGCCCTCGTTCTCGAGAGCTCAACCGGGACATTAACACCAAGATCATTATTTTATTATTTTTATTCATTATTTACACCCAAATCCGTAATAGAAATTAAAATCCATCATTTAAATTTGTAAAATACTGGCATGTCAACTAACAGAACCACTCAGGTCGTTAATTATTTATAGGTAATTGTTAGAAAGAAAGTTCTGGAAAGTCCAGGACTAATTATACGTTCACATAATTGGTCTAGTAGGGGAGATAATTTTGTGAACATTGAATTTATTTAAGAATTCCATACTTCGTCGAATCGTCATTTTATAATCTGATGGCTATAAAATATTGCTTAGTAAAATTTAATCGGTATAGGCGTTATATGTATTAAAAAGACATTGTCAAATAGAAATGCCTCTTCAAGTTCATGTCAGTAGATACCTTTTTGGCACCAAAATATATGAAAGGCCGAAGTTAACAAGAGCCATTATTTCGGGACTAATTAGCTTGCACTACAGTACATCTCGTTAGTTGGCTACAAATTTACAAGAACTATGGACTTAATTACGTCCAACCTTAGTAAGGTTGCTTCATTATTTGGCACAAGAAAATATTAAGTAATGTAAGTTGGCATAATTGCTAGAATATTTTATTTTTATGTTACTATACAAATATTTAAACTCGTATTGCAAACGTAAATAGGCTGCGGTAACTGCTTACCATCAGACCGTAGGCTTTTTTGCAACCTAAGTGGTATAAAAAAATACATAGTCTTCCATACATAGCATTCTCCACATATAGATACGGCCCTGCTCTCTAGCGTTTGATGAATGGCGTGTACCCTAATGCGGCTCTGTCCTCCAGAACTGAATTGCGCACGGAGTTTCCTATCGTTCTACACCAACCAAAAGCTATAACTTCTAACTTGTATGACGTATGCAGTGAAGTAACACACAACTGTGCTAATTGATATAGGATGCAATTCGTCGCTAGACGCAGAGAAGATTGAATTCGTGTTTCGACGATGTATCAGTGTGTATGACTAAAGGCAATTGTAAGAAATTTCAATTTGTAGAAAGGGAAAATGCTTAGAACGTTTTTATAGTTCTCTCTCATTCATTTAATTCATCATTTTCTTAAATTTCGAAATAAATGTATAGCGGTGTTAGAGCTTTAATAGTGCTAAACCCATTCTCAGGCAACTAAGGATCAAATGTAAATTGTTAAAAATGGACAAGCGAACGTATAAAATACAGTTTATTAAATAAGTGAGTTATGCATGAACCTATGACTTACAGGTACAGTCAACAGCCGACTGAATAGCATAAATTAAATGCCTTAGTATGGTAGGGAGGTCAGTTCTCTCTGAAGTTGATCAAAATTAGTTCGAATTCTAACCATGCGACAAATTATAAGTACTTTTCAGACTTTATTACTGAGGTAAATAAAAATAAACCCGTTTAAAAATATACTGGTTCGCATAATATTAAACGCAAAACCGTTATAATCATAACAAAACTCTATATTGTCTTTTAAAAACAGAGGCACTAAACGATAAAATTAAACTACCACTTTTATTACTTCATTATCCACCGAAAACATTGCGCGCCAGTCTGCCGAACGAAAATCAGCAAACAGAGCGTGGGAGCCGAACAATCGGGCAACGGCGGCATCAAACAAAACAAAAGCGTCACAAAACAAGAATAAAACGACCGAAATGCGAGCAATTTACTTCAATCTATCTCCCGATTGCGGGGTCGATGTTAGTTACAGGACTCCCAGTTCCGTATCAGCGCCTTCTTCGGGGGCGAAGGAAGTTAGCCAACTTGGAAGTCATTAACTTTACTAAGTTAGTTACTCGGAGCGGCCATCGGCGCAACTAGAGCAGCTGCGTTCGAAAATGAACAAAATCGGATAATGAGTGGAGAGGAGAAGCTGTTTAAGCTCTTAGTCTAGCGTCTAACTCACTTTATTGTCTCCAATTTAAACTTAGCACTAAAATAGAAGACAAGACTCGACAATTACCTTTAATGGTGGACGACAAGGGAATTGGAGTTAAAAATCTACTGCGATACCATTTGAGACGTTTTAACTGGCAATAAAGGCACAATTAGAGATATGTCATTGATGACCTAGTTAAGTCGAATTTTGGAAATTGTTTGACGAATTCTAGTAGTATAGTACTAGTTATAAGTTTAAATTGGCCTCAGAATAATCCTCTTTGCATTTAATAATTGTAGAGATCTGTTTTTCTCGGTCGCTTCCAGTCTGACCTTTGTAATCCCAGTTTGGGGTTGGCTTTGTAACGCTGTTAGTGAAATTTAAATTCAGTGAGGATAACACAATTGTTACTTGAGAAGTGACACGATCAATCTTGTTAACATCAGAAGCGATTAATATTTAATTCTCCTTGTCTTTGACCTTTGTGGAAAGTTTAAAGGAAGAATTTGCAACTTCAAATTATTGTGATATTTATTGAATAAAAAAAAAAGTTTTAGGTCATCGATCAACTATAAGGCAGTAGGGGAGAGTTGTACAAATCAGGGTATGCGGGTCAAACACGATAGATATTTTTTTATTGAATTTTGTCCAGCTGGAGCAACTCTAGACACAATGAAAGCATAAGGTCCCGGTTCCGCCCCACCTTCCCCTAATTTTTTTTTTTACATTGGCGAATTAAACTCACTACAATAATCTATGGTTATTACGGACGGTAATGTTACACACAGGTTTTAAATAAAAATATAAAATAATTACATACTAACATAGATACAACATACTAAAAATCATGCTACATTTGACTAGATTGAATTTAATTTAAGCATACCTAGTCATGATCAACCAAACCTACATGTGCCTGCCTGATTTATTTTTTACCTTTTATTCTCTATACTTAGTAAAAAAAGAGCCGAATTTATGAAGTAAAAACAAATCCGTCACGGGGCTCTAAACAAAAATTGTAAGCGCTGACACACGTATTCATGACGTGAAAATAATTTTGATGAAACTAGCTTTCGACGAAGTCGCGGTCGTTCGCGTGGACCAATTTTATAACATTAATTTTGGCCAAGATTATGTCGCTGAGTAAGTAATTTTTTGACTTGAGATATTTATTTACTTACTTATATACTATTTATTTACTTACTACTACTTAGATTATATATTACTGGCAATAATGGCAGCACTGGGAATCGAACTCGATCTCTCGCACCTGCCCTATACCTATCCTACATCTACCCTACACCTACTTTACCCGTACCTACCCTTTTTTTCTTACTTATAAACCTTCCTCTTGAAACATTCTATCTATAGTTGAAAACCGCATTAAGATCCGTTGCGTAGTTTAAAAGGTCTAAGCGTACATATATACATACATAGGTACATAGAGACAGACGGCGGGAAGCGACTTTGTTTTATACTATGTATAAAAGATCAAAGCCTTATATCTTTGTCCGGGTGACCATACCCTTGCCAAAATTTATAAAAAAATAATTCTGTGGTTTTATTATTAATATTTATCACTTCACCCTGACCTTAAGATCACTTTGCTAATTGCTTTCTGCCTTTTGGGATGTTTTAATTGTTTGAAATATTAATCATATCAGCCGAAAGACGCCCACTGCTGGACATAGGCCTCCCCGAGAGATCCCCACAAAGGCCGGTCCTGTGCCTTTCGCATCCAGCTGCTACCTGCTATCTTTACCAGGTAGTCGGTCCACCTTGTAGGAGGCCTACCCACGCTGCGTCTTTCGTTTTTGAAATATGAGTTTAGATGAAACCAATAATCCAATGAAAAATTAAACAATCCACGCCGGCTACGTCGATAATCTAGTCTGTAGCCTAATTGAGGTCACTTTGGCTTACAACCTATTAACTCTATGGCATCCCCCTCGCAGCAGAATATTTCAGGCCATTCCACCACAGTTGTCAGTTATTGTAGCATGGAGTGGAAACTTCATGTTTACCTAGTAGGGGCACCCACTCACTCTCTATAAGTATGCTTATAGGTACTACCGTAAGTTGTCCTGTTTTAGAGACAAAGTATTTTTGTGTCAAATTACGTTTTTACTTTTTCTTTTGCCCAGGAGATCTTTATTATGATACTTTAATAAGATTATTTCTATTATGAAAAGATAAAATTCGGTATCGACTGATACCGACACAAACCGTGTGATGTTTTTTTATTTATTGGTGTAGATTATCCTCCTTGATCCTGTTCCGAAAATTGCTACTGGACATACGTTGTCCTTTTTCTATTGTTAGGAGTAATAAGTTTAGTATACATTTTTCTATACTTATTTTATAATTTTTCATTTTTGTACAAATATTATAAAGAAGAATTGAATGTTTTGTTTTTGGTTTCTTTGTTTGTAATTCAAAGTTTGTGTATGTCGGATATAATGTCCAAAATTACTGACATGAGGAAAATTATTACACTTATAGGAAGCTACATTTTTCTCAAGTGACATAGGCTATTTTCATCCTGTTCACAGAAATTCGATCTGCGCGCGGGTGATAATCGCGCCTTTGCAAACTATCTTAATGGTTAATCTTTGTAACGTTGTTGTATGGAAATGGGAAGAAACATTAGAATAGTTTCTTATACGTGGATAGGACAACGTGTGTTAGATGTATAACGAAAACAATACTCTCGTCTTATCAAGAGATACTCTAGACGAGTACAATTTAGCCAGAAAGAGCTAAGTTTCATTAAACAGTAGCTGCGCTGACGTTAGAGCGCGTGCTAATTCGAGTGAAACAAGCCCAATTTACCTACTTCCAGAGTTAAACTCGAGAACACTATTCTGGGTAGTGGATGACTCCCAACTTGAAGAGAGGGTAATTCAACACTTACGGAATAGAATGCGGGTAGGCGAATGCGACGTTCATTTGAATGTTTATACCATTGACGCGCTTATTAAATTTGTCTAAATTCAGAAGCAAAAAGCAAGAGAGCAATCAAAGTGGAATATATTGCTCATAGAATAAAGTCAATTTTTGTATGACTAAAATAATTATTACGCGTCGCTTTCCAAAAGGCGTAACGTAAAAATTGACCTAATTTTATGAACATAATATTCCACTTTAACATGCTCACACGGATCTTCCCTCTAAATTTTAACGACTGAATTTAGACAAATGTAATAAGCGCATAAAATGGCAATCAAGCCACTGGCCGCCTGATGGTAAGCAGTTACCATAGCTTGACGTTTTTAAAAGTAAATGTTAATTTTTTACCTACTTATTACCATGTTACCGACCCCTGTCGTATCTTTGTCGAACCTTGTTATATCCTTTCGCAAACAAAAAAAATATTAATGTATTATGTTATTTGGAAATCGTCTTGACTCGAAAATGGCTTTAGTTAAAGTTATCTCCGTTGTATGAAAAAAGTTCGTCCTTTTTCGACAAAGATACGACAGGGGTCGGCAACATGGTAATAAGTAGATAAAAAATTAACATTTACTTTTCTAATTTCCTAATTTTCTCAAATAAGGGTTAAAAACCGGCTTTAAGAATTTCATAAATATGATTTTATTATGCTTTCGATATAATCGCAACATATTGCAACAGGATAGGGAGGTGCCCACTTTTATCCATTCATTCTTTTCATTTAAATTCCCGACGAAAAAAGAATGGGGAGAGGAGTTGGACGTATGTATCTGTGTGACTGTCTGTCGCATCGTAGCTCCCGAGCGGATGGGCCGATTTCAATGCGGTTTTATTTGAAAGGCAGTTTGATGGATATGATTTAACTTTGTTAAATTAAAATCGGTTTAGTAGTTTAAAAAATATTTGAGTGTATGTAAACTTGGTCGGGAGTTTTCCGACGTTTTCTGTCGGTTAGGCTATTTAGTTCGATTGGGTATAGAATATTTGATTTTTTTTTTATTCATCATAAATACTATGAAATTATAAATAGGTACGCTAGTACCTGAAAGCGTTTTAATCTTTTCTGGACTCCTCTAACACTACGTACTGAAATATGAATATTGGTCATCATCTTCATTATGTCAGCAACAGGAAGTCCGCGACATTATGGCCCATTACCACTTCAGTATTTCGACTTTGTAACCTGTCGGTGACTTTAGTTCTACTTACTACGGATCTCTTCGTTTCTGATCGTAGTTCAGACACGTAAGTAAATAAATTCATAGGTCTTTCCATTGCATCCTGAGCAACTTTGAGCTTGGTTACTACGCGTCTATTCCATAATGCCTTTGTCCCGCAGGAGGGGCATAGGCAGACTGTCGCCACCGACATGAGTTCATCCTCACACCTTAGAGCCAAATTAGTTACGAACTGTGCGGTTCCAAAGGAACTTCCTCCCACGAACACTAAGGTTGCAGAATGAATTACCTGGAGTGTACAACATGGAGGTCTTCAAGAAAGGGGTGAATAGCTTTTTACTGGGTCGGCAACGCGTGGGTGATGCCCCTGGTATTGTAAACATCCATAGGCTGCGGTGACTGCTTACCATCAGGCAGACCGTGAGCTTGTTTGCCGTTGCTTTTCTCTGACCTAACATATCTCTCAAGCGCTTACATACACCCAGTTCCAACTAAGATTATAAATGCGAATGTACGTAATGATATTTGGATGTTTGTTCCTTCACGCAAAAACTACTGAACTGATTTTTAAGAAATTTGACAGCTATGTAGCTTATGCTCTAGAATAGCAGATAGGGCTATAATTTATCCTGAAATTCCATGTAGTGTCCGCGGGAACCGGACAGGGACGTTGTGACTGAAATTGACGTGGACGAAGTCGCGGGCAGAAGCGAGTTTCTTTTATGTATTTTACTTGCCTCTCTGGAGTCCAGCTTTATTCAAATCATGCAGCTTATAAAATAGCGCATTTCTAACTCTATAAGCGCAACAGAATCCCCGCGAATATGATAGCTTCGATCCAATTTCATAACTAGAGACCGGATAGTGCCGCCATATACCTATTAATGACTTTTTTGAGTTATGTAGGCACATAAGTTAAGTTAGCCTTGGTTTTGCCAATGTCTATAAGCAGTGGTGACCACTTTCCATCAAGTGGGCCGCTTGTCCGTTGGCCTACCGTATGACATAAAAAAAAAGTAACTAATGCTTCTACGGTGAGAAAAAATATTGTGAGGAACAGAACGGAAACTGTGATTCAATTTTGTCAGGCTCCTTTGTTGCTGTGTGTCATTACCTGATCTGCCATATTTTGGATCATGGACAAGGCGGATCCCGACCTTCGTGCGCGAGACTATAACCGACATATTGACGCCAAGATTATTATTTAATGTTGTAAGTGTAAAGTGGTAACGTGTAATCCAAATATTTTTGCGTCTCATAATGAACTTAAATATCAGGAATTCATCTTATTTTTTTCACCAAACACAATCCTAAAATAAATTGTTATTTACATTATCTTCCTGAGAATCTCGATAGCCAGATAAAAAAGTGATCAGAATTTTAATGAGTTTTAAAAGGACAAAGATAAAATTTTTAGGGCTTTAATTTTCGTTATTTGACACATTTATTCTAAAAGCTTCATTTATTCGGAATTTTGCCCTTCTGTAAGATGTTATTGCTATTAGAGATCAATGTACATTATATCAATCCATTGTGATGTTACAATAACTAATCCGGTCTCTAACTATAGCCAGCTCTCCGAATAGGGTGCCGTGACGTCATCGTGCACCGGCCATTTTAGACTGCTTCATTTTAAACTCCAATTTTTAACATGTCCATTCTGAGTCTGAAGCTGTACTGAGAGGGGGTAGAGGGAATGGGACGATCGGAACTTTGTCTAAGAAATAAACTTTAGCGCTAAACGGATAGCTGAATCGAAAAATGTCTAGAATAGAAGTGTAAAAAACTTACAATTAACAAACCAGCAAATGCAATTGCATAATTATCTAGCCGCTGCAGTGTGCCGTGACGTCATCGCGCCGGCCATTTTAGACTTCTACATTTTTAACGTGTCGAGATCTGGGTCTGCGAGACTGCGCTGTCAGTGTCTGCGACGAGCGACATCGCTTGATTAATTGCCAGAGACGTCGTCCCCCACTCCTGATTGATTACATTGTAATCTTGTTTGTGACTTGACTGATGTTGGGTATTGTATCACGGCCGTGTTTCTCATATTTTTTCTCTCTGTCGCCATAATTAGCGCGTCGGAATCGGTGACGTCACTCCATCAGCGGTCCGTCAAGGACGCCAGTTTCATTTGTTCCGACCTTTCCTTGAAAGGCTGTGGGTACAGCAACAGTCAGCTCCGCCTCTCCGCAAAAGCGTGAAAGTTTAATTGAATTTGTTTGACAAACTGCGATTTACATTTCATTTTGTTTGCGCAAAATTTTTAAATCTCTTGCCTCAATTATGCAGTCGGTGCCGGAATCTGCGCCGTTCCCCGTACGTGTAAAAGGTTTTGTGATGCAAAACCCTGACGTCGTATTTCAATACTGCTGCAGCTGCGATATTGCGGTGTATAAAATATAGAGGACGTATCTTCCCGCCATACATACTGGAAGCGTCAAATCTCAATGCAAATCCGAAATGGTCCGATGTGGCGGCGAGCGATCGTGATTGCGGGAAACGGGTTTGTAAAATTTAAGGCGGCTTAGGCACCCGAAAATATGCATCGGAAATATTGGTCGCTATTTCTAATGTGATTTTAGTAACCAGTAACTAGATTGGTTTAGAGGTTTCCTTTGGAAATTGTGTTCCAGGGAGTGGGATTAATACAAAAACTGATAACGACTACATAAACTGTTGGGGCCCAACGGGATCTTTTTTTTTATACCACTAAGGTGGCAAACAAGCTTACGGCCTGCCTGATGGTTAGCAGTCACCGCATGTTATGGACGTTTGCAATACCAGGGACATCACCCACGCGTTGACGACCCCGTAAAAACCTTTTTACCCCTTTCTTGAAGAATTCCATGGACTGAAGTCCAGTCCAGAAAATGAACAATAACAATATAAAGAAAATATAATAATTATTCAAAACTCATCATAACACTTTGGTTACTGACTTAGGTTTGAAACTGTTTTATTATGTATATAACGTTCATCGTATAATTAATTGTGTAATAAATAAATGTATAAAAAAAGTAATAAACAAGAGTAATTATTTAAAACCTTAATAATAAAAAGGTAAAACTTAAAATAAGCTTTGTTTACTTATTAAGTTATTATTTAGCATATAATTTGGTGTAGTAATTAGTCTAATGTCTTTAATTTTTATTCTACACTCCCCCAGGGTTGTGGCAGTATATGGGGTTTTATTGTACCCAATGGCTGGAAATTGTTAGAGATAAAGGAGGTCCGGACAACCCAGCCTATATGATCAATAACGTTGAGCTATATGTCATTAGAAAGGATTTTTCATTTTCTACAACCATGGCGACAACCATCGAATCGCTGTGGGAAAAAAGTATGGTAAAGTAAAAGTTTTCCAGTACAAAATTATGTTTACTATAATTGACTACTTCTTTTTTTTCACAGCGATTTGAAAGTTGCCCTCATAGTAAAAGTTATAGAAAATGAAAAATCCTTTCTAATGAGATATCGCTCAACGTTATTGGTCATATAGGCGGGGGTCCATACATTTCTGCCGGTCCTCGCTTCGTAATTTCCTCTACATTTTCTTTGTTAACATCGGCACAGGCCGTATGAAACTAACGTCCACATTGCTGGCAAGCAACCCAACCCTCCGAAGACTAAAATAACTATGTGTGGTACAATGCTGGTATAACGTATCCTCATCTATATTTTCTACATCAAAGTGAGCTTATTAGGTCTTCTGTTTGTTTGAGATTTTCTTCAACATTTGGATTTAATCACTTCTTTGTCAGTTTAAGTTGTTCTCGTTCTTCAAACTTATTTTTGTAGGGAGTTATGATACCCCATCGTGCCCCGTAGCTGCGTACCCGTAAGTGATTTAAATCATTCAAAGTATTCAAGTTTTTAGTTTACTCTAAACCCAAATATTTTCTAAGCCACAGAACCGATTTAAATGAAAGCCAAGAACCATCTTTATTAAAATGCCTTACAAACTTTCCGCTGGGGACTCGGAGACTGGTTAAACAGTTTAGGGCCCCATGACAGTATTATTATTATTATGTTGTTAAAAAGGACTACGATAATTTGGTACAAAAACTGGGACTTTTTAAACAAACGTTCATTTATAAAGTTGAGTTGCCTTTGTGCGGGCGACACAATTATACTAACAAGTTCATCTTTGTGTCTGAAATAATTTATAATATTACATTCTCTATAAACACTCTTTAAAAAAAATGTATCGCAAAATGAACGAAATATCTGAGAATTTTCTATCGTAAAGGGCTCTATTTTGCCTTTATTATATCAACTGAAACACCTTTGTAATAATATGGACGATATAATTATCACAAATACGCAGAATAATGGTAACTGAAACATCTGTGTAACAATATACTTAGTTATAAAAATATATTATGCTGAGAATGGTGGTACTGTTTTAGTTTCAAAGGTTGTTATTTTCTATTGAAACACCTGATTTGTTCTAAATATTTCCCTAAGTGCCTGACTCTCAGGCTGGTAAGTCCAAATACCCACGGTAACCACGCGGAAGTCGGGTAAAGCAGATTGATCGCCCGAAGTTGGTAAGAAACTTCGCTGACAGATTACACGATTCGAAATAAATCATGTTGTTACGGGTGTACCCCGCGAACTGTTTATAAAGCGGCTTACCCGCATTTCTTTTGGCTGCTGATTCTATTGCCGATTGATGGGGACGATTATGTTTTGCTTGAAATATTGATTGGGATGTGTTTGAATTTGATGTGGGAGAATATTTGTTTTGTTAATATGAGGTTTTATTAATAAGTGTTTCAAAACAAATCAAAAATGTATTTTTTTTAAAACACAAGGCATAGGCAAGAAGCTATCGTCATCTTCATCATCTTAGACTATCTCGGCTTCTGCCATGTAAGAATCTGCCTAAACCAAATCTTATGTGGCTGATCCTCGGGTACATAGCTCTTTTCAAATTGGTAAAGTTATTAACTGTCGAGTTGTCCATCTTATTCGGGCTTAGAGTTAGGAGCTTGGCTCTTTAAGAGATCTGATAACTTATTCTCAGTGAAATTGTTAAGAGGTTTTGCGGTTTCGAGAGCTTTTGGTGGGATACATTTAACTCAAAAAGTTGACTATAAATTATTTATGTGATTTATACTCATATAAATATCCGTAGACAATAGCTAGGTACTCCAAACGTCGCAAAGGTTCGGTCCAGATGACATACCATTATCAAGAGTAAATTGATCCCTACTCACAATCCTTGCATCTAAGACCAGGTAGATGGTATATTTACCAGGGTCTCTTTTTTCGGCATTAGTGCAAATCAGTTTGGGTTAAATTTTGTAGAAGCCTGACAAGATAAGGCTCTCTCAAAAGAGAGGTCGGTCCGTGCTTTTGATACGGGTCTGACAACTAAAGTTTTAGTTTCTCACGTAGCTAATGTTCACTCCTTCGTCCTTCGATAAGACCTTTCAAATTTCGTGATTATGGTGCGCAAATGATTGCTCTCGTCTTTTGGGTTGGCAAC
Source organism: Blastobasis lacticolella (assembly GCA_905147135.1). Lineage (NCBI taxonomy): Eukaryota > Metazoa > Arthropoda > Insecta > Lepidoptera > Blastobasidae > Blastobasis > Blastobasis lacticolella. Next base: position 12,262,882 of record LR990048.1, read on the forward strand.
ATACCGACATGCGCTCGAATTAATAACACCATGGGAATCCCCATTTAAAGCAAAATGTCCTAAAATACGTTATTTTTATTTTTTATCAGTTTGCTTGCTAAGATATTCAGTGATATGATAAAATTATTCAGGGTCGGGCACACTTTAGTGATACTCCTGATACATCAAATGTCCAAACTGCTTCATCAATACAATCAGGCATGCCGTAAGCTTGTTTGCCACCTTAGTGGTATAAAGAAAATGGAAATACCTGACGCACTATGCTGATCCCACATAGTCTTTCTTTATAAGGGCTGTTGGTATTTCACTTCATATCATCTCCTTGGGATTTATTCCTTTGATAGTTCTAGAGTATTTTATGTCTGTCAATTTTGATGTGTTGAAAAAACAACGTAATTAAAACAAAACATTTCTGCTAAATATTTTGATTATTTTATTTCCTCCACGACGTAGCTCACGGACATCTCTGTTATATTTTTATTACACACTTTCTCGTAATCAGGCCATACCTAGACTAGATATTTTTTTATGTCATATGGTAGGCAAACAGGCGAGCGGGCCACCTGATGGAATGTGGTCACCACTGCCTATAGACATTAGCAACACCGAGAGTATCCCCAATGCGTTGCACACCTCTATAACACGTTACTCTGGCAGCAAAAAGACAAATGTCCCTCCACTGCCAAAGCCACGGTTCCCCAAAACCCCACCCCATGGAGCACTGGAAACCTTACTCACCGGCAGAAACACAATACTATTTAAAAGAGTATTGTTCAGCTGCGGTATTCTGTAAGGTGGAGGTACTTCCCCAGTCGGGTTTGATGTACCAACTTTGCTAAGATGTAAAAATTTGTCAAATATTATTTTGATAATCTGTGTCAATTAATGTTTTAAGAGAGGTAGGTATTCCTTTCAAACTGGAGTGGGGAAGTACCTCCACCTTCCAGAATACTATTTTAAATAGTAGGTATTGTGTTCCTGCCGGTGAATAGGGTTTCCAGTACTCCACGGGGTTAGGTTTTTGGGGAATCATGGCTTTGGCCTTTTACCTGACAGAGAGGGTGTAGTAGTGTAACGTATAGATATTGGCAACGCATTGACGATACCCCTGGTGTAGGTAATGTCTACAGGCAGTGGTGACCACTTTCCATCAGGTGGCCCGCTTGCCTGTTTTCCCTACCGTATTACGACATTTATGTGTTCTTTTTTTTATTAGAAGTAATTCTTTCGGCCGCATGCCAATATTGGAAAAAAATTAATATTTACTTTTTGTTATAGATAAATAAAATAAAATAATTTAATAAATTTTCTCCTCCTAAATGTAATGAAAACCGTCGTATAAAAATTATGTATGTTAAATTTCATTCAATGTTCATATTTTAATAAAATGACAAGTCTAATTCGCGTCATAATGTATCTGTTACATCTATTACCCACCCCGTGACACTAGCAAAACCAGCTCATGTGAAATCGTTCTATCAAGCCGTTAAAGCTTCAGCTCGTTTTAACGAAATTATCATCCTTACACTAAGTAGGTAGATAGATAGATACACATTCTTTATTGCACACAAAATTACATAAAAAGGAAATTTTACAGGTCTTTTCAAACATTGTGGGCATCCATAATATTTTAACTCCAGTGCAGTCGTTTAAATATTACGTCTATTATTAAAAACCAATGCTTATTATGCTTTGAACTCAAAGTTTTAACTGTGAAATCTTTCTTGGAGCTCCCAGCTTCAATTCCAGCGTTAATAAAACCTCAACGTTCAATTTCATTAGGCATTCCATTTCCAATTTTCGCCGGGGACGAGACGTGAAAAAATACTAATTGTCCCATTGCACTCGTTCCATTCCCATTTACTCTAAACACTTTAGGGTTAATTATCAGGGTCCCTTTTTTCCTTATCTTCCCCGAATACAATCCCACTTTTGGAAGCGGAGTGTCTAACACAAAGCAAATTGCTAATACTCAATAGCTCTGAGAAGGGCGGCGAATGGCCCATTTCCTGAAGAAGCTTTATCTTTTTCCCCCAGCGTAGACGCTCTGCTAGAGTGGTAGCCGTCACGGAATCCTACGGCCCCTAATATGAGTTTAAGTTTTTACGACAGTAACTCGAAACTGCGCAGGCAATAGAAACTAACATCATAGAATATCTTCCAGCTAGTTTGTTGCGGGGGCGCTCGAACGAATGTTTTTATTTACGCATCCACACTTCATCTCGTGGACCTTTCTTCTTAACTTTGCTTGTTTCAGCGTCGTAAAATTATGCGACGAGCATCTTAACCAGTTTTTGTATTACGCTTTTTATATGAGGCGGTGTTTCTTTTTTACAACTTATGAAAAAAGTAATGTCTATAACTTTACCAACTTAGCGCTGTTCTATTTTTTATGAAAATAGATGTATTTAATCAAATAAATAACGTTTTTAATAACCTATCTGGATTATCCCAATCTAAATATTTATCATATTTATAGAGTTCTTAAAATATTTTGAAATTTCCTAAGGCTTTTGTCTTTTAATTTTACTTATTTTGAGCAACATTTGCGAAAATATAAATTTTCACGACTGAAATAGTTCCGGGCAGAAATGTCAAGAAAATTGGTATTAAAATTTATCAGAATGTCGTCACTCAGTAACGGCAAACTGTAATTATGCTGTTGTTCAAAGCAGTAATAATGTGCTCCGAGTAGCTATTACAAAATAAGGAGCCCCTTAATTTAAATTCGTAGGTAACGAATTATATTAAACCGTGGAATTTAGCTATATTTACCATGAAATAAACATTTGTTTTGAAGTTTATTACTATGTTCGCAATGAGAAGTCTTTATTTTAAATGTTTTGTTATTGAAGGGTGCATAAACATACAATAAATGAAGGAATTTTAAGTCGTGGTATGGGCTGCTTTAAGCCTTAAAACATTTTCGAAAGTAGAATTTTCAGTAGTACCAAGTTATTTGTAATTTTTATATTACTTAGCTCCCGTTTTCGTACACAAACACTAATAAAGGATATTATGTACTTATATTCCATAGAACACTAGCCAAAACAGACGCCATGTTGAAAGAAAATGGGTGCTTGATCTTTCATTAGAGTTAGTGCGGGTGAAGTAGTGGATATCATCATCAAGACATCACCAGCCCATAACTGACAGTCAACTGCTGGACTTGACTCCCCCACATTAGTGGAGACATCGCCGTAATCTTCACGCTTTTCAGGGCTTTGATGATCGCAGTGTCTAAAATACTAAGCAGAAAATGCCGCTGTCCATTTTCTATTTTACGGAGGTAATAGCTATGGTCTGGCTCTTTGACATTAGTCGACTTTTATGACACTCGTCAAAGGATGAGGTTGGAGCTACAACCTACCACAAAATAGGGGCCGTATTTTATTTTGTGATTCCAGTCTGGCGGCCACCACTTGGCGGGCAAGTCCCAGGTAAAAGTTAGTTATTACTCGTAAGTTTTATACAATTAAGTATTTTTCGTTTCATTTCCATATCTATGCATAGTATTCTTTTTTATTTTTTTTATGTCATACGGTAGGCAAACAGGCAAGCGGGCCACCTGATGGAAAGTGGTCACCACTACCTATAGACATTTTTTGCCCACCTCAATAACACGTTGCTTTGGCAGCAAAAAGGCCACTCCATTGCCAAAGCCACGGTTCCCCAAATTCCCACCCCATGGAGCACTGGAAACCTTACTCACCGGCAGAAACACAATACTATTTAAAAGGGTATTATTAAGCAGCGATAGTATTTTATTAAAACCCCTTTTCGCGTCTGTTTGTCTGTATTTCCGATAACTCCCTATAAACGTTGGAACGGATTTTGATACGGTTGTCAGCATCAATTATATAATTTGTCGCATATTACAGCAGAGTCCAGAAAGACCCGTGCGAAGCCGGGGCTGGTTATTAGTAATACATAATTTGAAATTTTATCTGCTAGCTTTCTTGCCCGCAACTTAGTCCGTATAAAATTCGGTTAAAACGTTACGGGCCCATTTCCGTAGGAACCACATACAATTTCGGGAAAAACTATAACTATCTATATTACTCGCTAATAATGTGGCTTTCCGTAAAGGAATTATTATTATCGGTTCAGTAGTTTTCGAGTTTATCCATTTTAAACAAATAAACATGTCTTTTATCTTTAAAATATTTGTGTAGATATCACAGTATGTTTAGTGTCGCTCTCGCTTTTTATGCTAGGGCTGCTGTACCATGTTTACAATAATACAGATAACTTAGCTAGATAGATACACTATAGTTTATTTGAGGGATGGCACTTACCTCTTTCTTGACGGTGGCCAAATTCATAGCGGGTCTCCGCGAACGGATCGTCTAAACTAACGCTATGAAGAAAAAGCATTTGGTACGCACAAAAATTTATACAATGTTATCCAAGTTAGAAAAATTGCCTATTAAAATCGTATATAAGTGTCCGAAGTTAGTGAACCGGTTTCCTTCACTAATAGGAAGGGATACATTATTCCAAGTGGAACATGGTGTGGTCTGTAACAGGAACTATGAATAATGGTATCATCATCATCTTGGCGTTAATGTCCTGGTTGTGCTCTCGCGCATGAGGGCCCGGGGTCCGCCTTGACCATTATCCAGGATTTGGCAGGTCAGGTTATTACAGTGGAGCGACTGCCATCTGACCTTAATGACCCTGCTACCAGGGGAACGGATTATTGGGTCATGGTTACACATCCAGTCGCCTGAATGTGCAGATTTCATTACGATGTTTTCTCTCACCGTAAGAGCATCGGTTAGTATTCAACTAATGTACATAACTCAGAAAACAGTCATTGGTACATGGCCGGAGCAGGATTCGAACCCGGGACCTCTGGCTTATACTCGAGTCGTATACTCTAACCGCTCGGCTACTAATAATACCCTTTTGAGTTTAACTAATCAGTAATTACCTATGTCCAGAAACGTCCCGACGTTAAGAAAAGTGAAGACGTCTCAGTGGACAATAAATTACGGAATAGTATTTATAATAATGGCAATAATAGTATAATGGCGGACCCCGAGGCCTCGCGACATAACGCCGAGATGATGATAATGATGATGAGTATAATAACGGCACATGCAAGAGTAAAAGATGATGTGACTAGGATAGAGAAAGGAATTTTATGACCCGAGTGGTTCAGTGGGCAACATGCCACGCAAGAGGTCCCAGATGCGATTCCCGGCCGGGCAGAAATCGAAATGATGAATTTTAATTTCTGTTACGGATGTTCTATGTATAATAAATATTACTTAAAAAAAATGATTAAAGATATCGAGCACCCTTAGTACAAGCTTTGCTTTGTTTGAGGCTAGATGGCGTTGTGTGAATTTTTTTACAATTACCTTTGAATTTATATAATTTGTCTTCGATGATTTATTTATTTATTTCATTGTTGGCTGGTTTGGGCATTAAAAGATCAGGTCAAGAGCGCCTAAACCGACGCTCATGTTTGAAAAGGTTAATTAATGTGAAAGACAAAGGCCACCTTTTGAACTCGGCGGTCGGCTGCCAGCAAGGTGACCCTCTTGGGCCGGCCATTTTTAGTCTTGCGATACACCCCATAGTCGAAAAACTAAATTCAAAATTAAACGTTTGGTACTTGGACGACGGCACCCTAGGAGGTGATGCTACAACTGTCTTACAGGATCTACAGCTCCTCATTCGAGAGTTCAGTGCCATAGGTCTGGACCTGAATTTCTCGAAGTGTGAGCTGTATATCTCTGAGTCTTGTCCATCGGCTCGCGCTGTTTTACAAGCATTTTGCGCCCAAGCCCCAAATATCACAGTCGTCGACAAGACTAACCTACACCTTCTAGGGTCGCCTATATTTGACGAATCGCTGAAATATTTTGTGGACCACAAAATTCAAAATTTCAATTCAATTGCAGATCGCCTTCTCAAAATTAACAGTCACATGGCTTTTGCTATAATACGGTATTGCCTTTTTGTTCCAAAATTCATGTACGTTTTACGGTGTTGTCAACTTTGGAAACATCCTGTTCTTCTAGAACTCCTAGACAACACCGTGAAACAAACACTTACATCAGTTTTAAACATTAATTTGGAAAATTCTTCTTGGGAGCAGGCATCATTGCCTATTCGCTATGGTGGTCTGGGCGTTCGCAAAATGTCTAGTGTGTCCTTGCCAGCGTTTTTGTCCTCGGTACACAGCTCGCAGTCCCTAGTGGATAAATTATTGTCTAAACTAGGGACCTTTCCATCGGCTTTTTCTACCGAGGCCAAAATCGCGTGGCAGTTGGCTTGCCCGGTGGCAGAGCCCACTAATTCTTATTCGCAGCGGCTATGGGACGAGCCGCTCTGTAGGTTGGCGCGAAACAAACTTTTAAACGCAACTACCAATTCTGCAGAGCGTGCTCGCTTACTAGCTGCTGGCGAGTGGGAGTCGGGCCTCTGGCTCCAGGCAATGCCTTCAAAAAACATTGGCACTTTGCTCGACCGTGCTACTTTCAGGATTGCCACGGCCCTACGTCTTGGAGCTCCCTGCAGCGCTCCACACGACTGCCACTGTGGCCGCCCTGTAGACCAGCTCGGCCATCATGGTTTGTCGTGTAGTAGGAGCGCCGGACGCATTCCACGCCACGCGGACCTCAATGATGTCATCCGTCGGGCCTTTGCCTCCGCTGGTGCTCCCGCAGTGCTGGAACCCAACGGTTTAGCCCGCGATGATGGGAAAAGACCCGACGGAATGACACTCACGCCCTGGAAACTGGGACGGCCCTTGGTCTGGGATGCTACGTGCATTGATACCCTCGCGTCGTCCCATCTTCCAGCCACTGCGTGTCAAGCAGGGGCCGGTGCCGCCTCTGCTGAAAACGCAAAACGGCGCAAATACGCATGTCTCAGTGGCGACTACATATTTGCGCCATTTGGCGTGGAAACTCTGGGGCCGTGGGGACCAGGCGCACATTCCCTATATAGGGAACTAGCCAAGCGCCTGGTCGACATTAGTAAGGACCAGAAGGCTGGCCTCTATTTGGGACAGCGTATAAGCCTCGCCATCCAGCGGGGCAACGCGACCAGCCTTCTGGGGACTTTTCCGTATTCAGGGGACTTGGGGCAAATTTTTTACCTATTTAAGTAATTTTAAGGTTTTTATTTATATGTAGTTTTAGTTTGTAATTATATATTGTATAATTGTAAATTGTAATTTCATAATATAAACAAGTCTTATGTAAAAGAAGCAAAGGTGGGATGATGTGGTCTCTGCCTATCCTTACGAGAAAAAGGCGTGACATTATGTATGTGCATATGTATGAAGTACAGACATGAAGCTTTTACTGGAAATTCCTGTATTTAGCAGTGAAATTGGAGTTTATGTAAATATGATGGTTGTCGCTTACTATGAGGTAAATAAAAATAATCATCTTGGCGTTAATGTCCCGGTTGTGCTCTCGCGCACGTTGGCCTACCAATTGCCATCTGACCTCTGTGACCCTGCTACCAGAGCCTGCTAGAGAGGATCATGGTTACACACTCAGCACATATCGCTCACTATGAGTGATTGCATTGTAAATATGGAAATTTGAAACTAGAACCAGAAAAATGATATTTTATAGGGATATAGATATAGATATATGTAGTTTATTCACCATGTTCTACAGGTTAATTCTATTATCGCACCGCTCGCCACCGACATCCTCATACCTTGGAGCCAAATTAGTCGTGAACTATGAGGTTCCAAGAGAACTTTCCCCCACGCACACTAAGGTTATAAAATGAACTACCTGGAGAAGTTTTCCCTGGAGAGTATAACATGGAGTTGATGGATTATGGACGCGTCGCTGATGCCCCTGGTATTGCAAACGTCCATAGGCTGCGGTGACTGCTTGCTATCAGGCAGGCCGAAAGCTTGTTTGCCACCTTCGTGGTATAAAAAAAATCCAATAAAGAACTGTTAATGGTTGTTTCTATGTAGGTATACCTATATCATGTTTTGTTGTGGACTTCATTCGTTTCCCTGATTATTACCCACGAGTTCTAGAACAACAACTGAAAATCAACTATTATGTCTCGACAATTGCGGATCAGACCCGTTCACCTCAACTCAATTTTCAAAGCCTGGAAACTGAAACAAACAAGCCAACATTGCGAGTGTTCCGAGTTAGCACTCCCCAATTAAAACGTCGGTTGTTCGTGAACTTTGGTTAATTAAAAACTGGGATTGTTCTCTCACAAAGGCTATAGTTTGTTTGTGAAAACTTTTTGACACATTGATACATTTTCTCCAAAATGGATATGCTCATCTTACAGGTATATCCCTTTTCAGTGGCGAGCGGTAAATTTTCTAGCCGGAAAAAAATTTTATGAAAGCGGTTTCAAAAAATATGCTTGGTCAAATTCACACATCGCCATCTAGCCCCAAAGTAAGCAAAGTTATATGTTATGGGTGTTAGATAACTGATAACCTACTTATATACTTTTTTTAAATAGGTACATTCTTATTATACATATACAATAACACAATTAAAATTCATCATTTCAATTTCTGCCCGGCCGGGAATTGAAACTGGGACCTCTGCATGGCAGACCAACTGATGTTAACCAACTGCGGTTCAGCTCAAGTCGTTAGATTTTCTACCACAATCAATTTTTAGGTACATTCGGCCACTGTCGCACAACTCGTTAGGGAACATTTTAAGCCGGCTCGTCAGAGCCTCGACCGTCTAACAGCAGACCGCGAGAATATGAGGTTAGCTTGGGGCCCCTGAGATCGTGGTGGGGCCCCGTAAATACTACAATGAATGTACCTACCTACACACTAAACTAAACATTAATGTATAAATCTTTAAATAATAAATCTGTAGATTTAATGTACTTTAATTTGGATGCTCAATATAGCCTCCCCCGCTTTTTCTTAGGGTCTTAGGTTGGCTGGAAGAAATACACTTGTGGGGTAAGCCCGCTTTTGCTATATAAATTTATACTTTTGTAACTCCTGTACTTGCAATTGTAGGGTAATTTAAAGGGCTATACTCAGAGTCTCGTTGCGCGATCGAATCAGAAATGAGGAGATTCGCAAGCGAATCAAGGATTGCCAAATAAAGTGGCAGTGAGCAGGGCACATAGCTCATAGTAAAGTTCTCGAGTGGCGACCACATACCCACATACTCAAGGTGGACCGACAACCAGGTCGAAAACGCAGGTACCAGCTGGATGCGGAAGGCACAGACCGGCCTTTGTAGATATCTCTGGGGGAGGCCTATGCCCAGCAGTGGGCGTCTATCGGCTGATATGTTGAACTCCTGTACTTATTTATTAGGCAATAAAGAGTTTACATACATACATGTTTACATACAATACATGTTTAGTAAAGGACTTCGCTAAAAAGTCATAGACAAAAAACGAAATGAAGCCAGCAACGAAATGAATAAAAATAGGTTCACTATAGTAAACTCAAAAACGGCTGAATAACCGATTTGAATAATTCTTTTTTTGTTTAGTTCGCTGTAATATTGGGATCGTTTAAACTAAAAAAAAAGGGTATATTAGATATAAGGGCAAAGTAGTAGGCTACTTTACCCCTATCTTCCCTATTTTTTCCTTTCGTACAAACTACCCCCGTAATATAACCAAGAAAACAAAAGAAGAATTTTTCAAATCGGTTAAGCTGTTTTCTAGTTATAGCGAAATTAACGAAGAGCAATTGATTTTTTGTGTGAAGATTGTATCATTTATAAACAAAATATCTAGTTTAGCCAAGATAATTCTCCTTGTCATCTCAGACGAAATACGGTTGTCCATATTATTTGAGTACTTAACGCCATTTGTTTGTCAAGCTTGTTTTATCAAACATCTTATCAAATAGATTCGGCTTTCATTTAGGAATTATAGGTCAATTGTTGTTCGTGATATAATTCCCCGCTTTGCTTCAAGTGCTTAACAATCTACAAGTATGCACTTAATAAATCTAGGCTAATGCATTTACAGCAAAACTATTACCTATTTACGTTATTTTCGCCGTTCAAAGAAATGCCATGACAGTATACGAGTACATAATGACGAGTGGTTCAGGTGGTTAACATGCCCGTCGCCACGCATGGGCCCGGGTACGATTCCCGGCTGAGCAGAAATTGAATTGATAGATTTTAATTTCTGTTACGGGTCTGTAAGTTATAAGTATATATGTTAATATATGTATACTTTATGGCCGTGTAGTGTCTGGCAGAGTAGAATAGCACCAACCCCTTACACTCATGGGTGTTGCACAGTGCGACTAATGTTTTCGAGGGAAAAGATCAAGAGTTTCCGTAGTCTGGAAAATAGGCAGCTGCATTTTCCATTGTTTATTTAAACACTGCGATCTCCAACCCGCCTGCCAAGCGTGGAGATTATGGCAATAACGTCCCCTTTCGTGGGAGAGGCCCTAAGTCCTGCAGTTGACTGTTACGGGCTCTGATGATGATAAATGTTTAATGTTAAACATAATTTACATTAGAAATTATCCTAACTTGCAACTATGAAATCAAAAAGTAAATATTATTAAGTATTAAACTCATTCGTATGTATGTAGGTATGGTATTTCCAGTAAACACAGTACAAGTCACCTGCAAACAGAGCAAATCGCAACGATATCGTCATAAAAATGAATACTAATGTCATAAAATGAATGTCATAATTTTCAGAAGACATAAAAAACAAAATCAATTGTACGTACAATTTAAAAAAAATTAAATAAATAGTCATTAGTGAAACTTTTATAACAATATGACTTTGGCGGTGCAGGATAAGGTTGCCGCCAACCGCAAATGTTGGCAAGCGAAGATGAAGAAGGTGGAAAAGGATAATTAATTACCCACCTGGCCGGGTGTTGTGACCAGGGGGACCAAGGGTCCGACAGTTGATCGTCGGAAGTTGTATATGTATAGGTATGCCGTGGAAATTGGCACATTTCTCTAGCGCGATGTAGGACGGTTAGCGCCATCTATGTGCGGATGCTTGCGAACCTTGTGTTCGTGTACTCGTAATGTGAGTATCGTTGAGTTTCCCTAGTGGAGCGACAGATGTCGCTACAATGACAATAACTTAATACAGTCCACTGGTGAGTCCTATGCAAAAGCCACCCAATGGGGGAATGTAGTCAGCCATTGGTACCATCCCCTTCAGTGGCAACGATTTAGGAGAATTTGTAATTATTGATGTTTAGATTATATCTAAAAGCAGGTTAAGTTAGTTAAGTTTTAGCTATTGTTTAATTTTCCTTTTATTTGTGTGTGTTGTTGTTAATAAAGATTTTAATGGATATATGTCTAGGTGATGTAAATGTAGCGACTACTTATCACAAATATATTTTTTCAACACAAACTTACCTACTTACCCAAATACCGTTATCATTGTTAAATGAACATTTTGTATTATTAACATGACTATCATATGGACTCAAGCGGAGGTAGATATATAGATAAGCGGATAGCAGATCAAATTATGTGTCCATATAGACTACGTGGAAAAGTATTAATATGGTGAAGCTGAATCAACCAATCGTAGCGTAACGTATGTATTTTTAGTATTGATGATAAAATGTTATCACAGCTGCTATAACACTGTTTTTAAAGATATTCGGTATGGCGATAGTTAGCACCTGAGCTTGTTATATTGCTTTTATCGCGCGGTATAGCACCTACTCAGAAAGATTATTCCAAAGAGCCCAAACACGATGGGATTATCTTATTGCGTTCATTAGTTCCTGTGACCACCTTCCATCATCAGACCAGCTCCATGGTACCATATTAATGCATTGTCATCCAAGTTACATAGGTATACTAAATTCTAGCTCAATCGGATACCAACGAGATTGTTTGTAAATTTTTACGGACAACTTACAACCAATGCAAGTTTAATAAAAGCTTGTAAAAATTGTGTAGATTTTTCTAGATTATTAGAGTTCTGTAGGTCACGCGATTTGCAATAAAATTACAGTTCACCATACTATGGAAATAAATTGTCATTGTCAACTTGCACTAGCTCTTTCGTCTCGCTTATTTCCTATTCTAAATCCATCACAGCCAAGGTAACCTTCGATAAGTTTTAGAGTGCTATCCCTGTGTCTATTAGAGCATCTACCTGTCCTGAAACTTTCAAAAACCAATTGAGGGCCTTGTTACCTGTCTTTCCCTTCTCAACCCAATTTTTTGTACCCTTTTATAATTAGGTTAGCCAATTAGATATTCTGAATTGAATAATATAGTAGTTTCTAAGATACAAATAATTTCCTGAGATGGTTCTAACACACTTTTTCGTCGTCATTTTCGCTGACTATATAGTCAGTTTTATAACTTGTAAATTTTCCAAGTCTTTATTCGTGACTTTTCCTAATTCGCCAGTTTTGTTCAGTTGTCAATTTCCTTATCATGTCTGTTTTCATTTAGATTAGGTCAGAAGCCACCACTATTTGGCTTATCTTGGCTTCTTTTGTATTAGATACATATTGGGTCCTTACCTATGAAATTGGCGTTTTGTATGGCGAAAATCACGGAAATTGTTATTTTCATACTAATATTATTTTCAATTTCTTGAAAATAGCAAATCCGATTACAATATAAAACTTTGTAGGTATAAACTGACAATATTAAGCTAACTGGTGCATGTCATTTTATTGTGATAATTATCATCACCTGGTATAAAAAAAACAGGTGGGTCGGAAACACACGCCATTAGTTTTAACGTGAAACATTTACCTTGGCAGCTTTAAAACGCTCTCGAAACCGCCTCGCGATATTGGGATGCTCACGTGTGGCCCATGACCCCATATTTCTGATGAAGCTATGCATCATATCTTTAGCATGAGCTGAGGCCGATATATTTAATTTTCGTATATTTTTCTACACTTTTTGCTTATTTTATAATAAGTATTGTCAAAATAATCTACACCTATTTCTATAGGATCGATTATTGTAGACAAACTCAACAAATACACGCAGGAATCACTGCCCTATCCTAACACGTACAAGTCGTGAGTAACACTAAATCGAATTGCGCGGGAGCGCACGTTTCAATCATTCAATGCAGTGCCTTCCCCCGCCGCCCCAACCGCTCAAACGCAAGTTCTAGATCATAACAGCGAGCTGACTAAATACTCTAAACAATGACACTAGATTCATCTTTCTAATATTAGTCTTAGAAAGATGAATCTTGCAGTTATTAAAGTAAAACGATAATATACACTTATTGTTACGGTCAAGTTTTCTGACTTGGTACTGAGTGTAATTTTTAAAACGTTTCTTGTCATAGATTCATAGTTAAATCCTGTTTTTCTGGGTCTTGAATGCGACCTAAACGTTCCTTTCGTAAGGAATACCTTTACAAAACAATGTAATGCAAAACTTGACTAACGGAAACAATTCCACAAACTGGCAGGATCCAATCCAACATAAACACAAACAGTATTTAGGTATTCAAAGACAGGCGGGAAGGTTCTAGTATGTTGTTTCATTTAGCAAAGAGCAGGACGAGGACTTTCGTCTATTCACGTATTCGACAAGCGGCGTGTAACACGCGGTGCACGCCGCGGGAAACGGCATTGTGCTCTGACACACACACACTTTCCTATGCACCGCCTCTGTGGAACCGTCGTGACGTCCCGCCCGCATTCAACCGCACAAGAGATATTTCCTACTTTATCCCTGAAAACGCGCTCCCTTGCATTCTTAGTTTTCTTGGCGCGGCACACTATCATAGCACATTTTACTTTACTTACGCCGACTATATGATATTACTGGCTCGCGGGTTTCCATAGAGCCTTGTGGCCAGATATTCCAATGCTAAAATGACGTCGGCTCTGCGGTATAAACGCGAGAGAAACTTTAAAATCACGATGTTTATGTATTCAAAGCGCAGTCGTCGCAAACATTTTTGTCATATTGGTCGAATAAAAGTGTGGGCCGCATTCAAATCACGTGTGCGATAAGGGCCACCGCTTCCTCGGCTTACACTGACTTTAAAGTATATTGTAGTCACTTGCGCCAGTTATCCGGGGGCAGGGGCGCTCAACTTTCGTATTCAACCCGGGCCTGCAAAGTTCGCGCGTCACGTCTCGCCAGCGCCAGAGGTTATTTGCATCCCACCTTCGCGTTTTCTTGCCATTAGGGGTCATATTGTTATATTATCCTTCTTGTTCAGCATAAAGGTGCCATCGCAGAAATATGGGATCCTTGAAATGGCGAGGTCGTTTTTTCGCGTGAACAAAAAGTCTTATAAATCATAAAGCCGGTCCGCACCTTGGGCCGGAGAAGCCCGACAATAATTCGTAAACCGATATCGAGCGTTGCAATAAAACGCGCCAAGTCACATAGTCGCGGGGGCGGCCATTCGAAAACTAATAAATTTTGCCGGGCGCTGAATTTAGTTGATAAACGACCGAGATAAAGATGCGGGCCGGCCGGGTGCGCGGTTTATACGGGACTCCCTCTCTCTAGCCATATACACTTCACTTCTTCTACCCTTATGTATTTAAAAAAGGCGTAATTACGCATAAAAAGGCGTAGACTCAGCGTGTGTAGGCCTCCCACAAGGTGGATCGACGACTTGGTAAAGGTCGCAGGTATCAGCTGAATAAAGGCCCAGGACCGGCTTTTGTGGAGATCTCCGGGGGAGGCGTATGCCCAGTAGTGGGCGTCTTCCGGCTGATATTCATTCATTTATTGGCCTTAAACATCTATTTTAGATTATTTAAACAGCGGCATCGTTAGGGGTTTGCGTACGACACTTTCTCTGATGACTGTAGAGCCCAACACGGGAAAGACAGACTCGGTTACACAGTGAGCAGACATAAGAATGCGCCCTGGATGGTAAGGGATTGTTAGCGCATTTGTGCTGTTTCGCGCGTCTGTCGGCTAGATCTTTAAACCAGGTATTGTCGTGTATGGTCACATCGTCACCAATAGTCTTCCGTCGAGGTAAACGAGAAGGTTCCAGCGGCTGATATGATGATGATGTAATTACGCATATTAGAAATGAATCAGGTGGAAAGTTCCACAAACGGATATATTGTGAGTGGTAGGCAGTGGCGTGCATAGAGTTTTTAGACAGGGTAGGCAGACGGCATTAACTTTTCAAAAATACTGCACGTTAATTTTGATTCGTCGTCTTTATGTTAAATAATAATGTAGACACAGAATTGAAAATTCTGTGCATGTAGGTATGTTGCA
This sequence comes from Blastobasis lacticolella, assembly GCA_905147135.1. Classification (NCBI taxonomy): domain Eukaryota; kingdom Metazoa; phylum Arthropoda; class Insecta; order Lepidoptera; family Blastobasidae; genus Blastobasis; species Blastobasis lacticolella. The sequence goes on from LR990048.1 coordinate 12,278,073, forward strand.
GCCGTTGAAAAATTATGCATGACTTTTCAACGGCTCGTGAGTCTTGAGATGATCTGGTGGACGTTGCGGTCCAAGTCGGTGCCTGAGGCGTATATTTACATATACCGCGATTCCGAATCCATAGAGTTAGGACTGCCGTTGGTGACACTAACCCATTCCTTATTACTGTTGGGATACACCAAGGCTCTGTGCTTTGCTAACTTTTGTTTATCGTGATATTATATGTATTGTCAGATAGCATATGAGACTATCATGAGGTACCTCCATGGCTGCTCATGTATGCTGACGATATCGCGCTGCCAGACTATGATATGGGGTAACTAGCTCAACGCGTGAAAAAATAGAAGGAGACACTTGAGACCAGGGATCTGAAAATAACTGTGGCGAAGACAGAGTATATGGCGTTCACATAGGTGAAGATGAAGTCAAGCTCATGGATCAGGTCGGATAATAAACGCAACCGGTGACATTGACAGCGATGTTAAAGCCCGAATATCAGCGGCGTGGCCCAAATGGCGGGGGGTGAGGGGTGTTATTTGTGACCCCAAAATGATGGCAAAGATGAAGGGATAACACTTTCTTATACGGCAACGTGATGTGGTCCCTAGTAGAGCAACACAAGCAGGAGCTGCACGTCACGGAAATGAAGGACCTGCAAGAGTTACCTTCGATGGTATGCCACGTCTTGCACAGACCGGGAAATTTCGTACTGAGCAAATAAACCGGAAAAACCCTGCCAGGCACGAGAAAGATAAGCCGGTCCAAGAAGCGATGGTTAGAAGTCGTTAAGCCTGACATGTGTGCCAATATACTCACCACCTAAAATGCCGAAGACCGAGCGAAGTGTACTAAGAGGAGTAGATAGGTCCCGGGCTCTCGCGTGCCGCGCGAAATAACAACAGGGATTTGCCGCCAAGATTATGATGATGACTTAAGACTATCAACTTATATAGCTTTGTGGTGAACCGGCTTAGACCTCTGTGCACCACTGTAGTGTACCTATATGCAAGCTAAGCTTGGAAATGGTACATTATATTGGAGTTTGATTTAGATATGTCACCTTTATTCTTTACATAAAACTGTTCTATCTAACCAATTAAACGTGAAAAAAGTCGTCACATCTCAGGTTATGACACTATAATTCCTTATCTAGTCAATACTTGAAATAAATTCTTCTGAAAAACTGTCACAATACATGATGTGACATTATTTTGCTGAAATTCAAGATCATATTAGAAAATAACTCAACGTCATAACTAACGTTATGACACATTTTTTACGTCCGCTGTACAGGTTAGTACACTAACCTGCGATATGACACTGTTGTAGCCGGCGATGCGCGCCAACCGGGTTAGTGCAAAAATGACACTTACGCTATATTTCGGCAACGAACTGCAATATAAATATGAAAAAATTTTACAGGTAAAGTTCGCGATTGCCAATCATTTGGTATTGTTGTCATAACCAGTGTTATGACAGTTTTTATCTAGGTGCGCGATATGTATATGTAATTAAAAGATAAAGTTGATCAAACAATATATAAAGACGAAATCTAAACGTCCTATCTAATTAGTATCTGTGCTACGCGCTACATAGTAAACGAGCGTTCGCCCGCAATAATTTCGTCAATTTTGTTCTGTTACCCGAAAATTAGTCAGGTAATGTAACTATCAGTTTTTACAGTTACGGTTATACATTTTGTTCAGGATGTGGGGTTTGTAGAGGACTGGTAGCTTTTGTAGACTTTTTTCCTGGGACCTACGATCGATTTTTAACATTATTTTACGAAAAACAACATTAAAAATTTTTAAAATGCCGGGTTACGTTACGGGAACAGTGTAAAATAATATAATGGAAAAAGAGTGTTTCCTGAGCGCGCTCCAAACGCAGTTTGAACAAATTTCTTAAATATTACTCTATAAAAACCAATGAAGTTTTGGAGACGTGATCCAGAAACCAAATTTTCGTAAAAATATATTGTTTAAAAGTGAAACGTCTTTTTAACAAAGGAATTTACAGCTCCTTGGTGTAGAGCTATCAACCAATCTTAACTTCGGATAGTACATCGAATCCAAAGCTAAGACTGCAGCCAAGAAACTTGGTATCCTCTCTAAGGTCAGGCGGTATTTCACTTCAAAGCAGTTGCTTCAATCATATCACGCACAAGTCCGATCATGCATGGAGTACTGCTGCCATCTCTGGGATGGATCAGCCATATACCAACTGGCCGCTTTAGATATGGTGGAAAAACGTGCAAAGAAGATAATTTGTGACCCGCAATTAATTGAGGCTAAGCTGCAGAGCCTCGAGCATCGGCGCAGAGTTGCGGTCTTCTACAGGTTGCATTTCGGAGAGTGTGCGAAATAGTTGCACGACCTCATTCCGCCGGCCCCTTTCCGCCATCGGGAAACATGATCCGGGCGAGCGCTTCATCCTTATGTCGTGGATCTTCCAGCTACTCGCACGAGCAGCTTTGGTTCAACCTTTATAATGCGGACGGCTAAGAAATAGAACGCGTTGACTGCGAGTGTGTTCCCTGATCACTATAATCTGGACGACTTCAAGGCTAGAGTGAATAAGCTGTTCCTAGACAGGCATGCTCCATCTTCAACCGCATCGTCACTTACCACCAGGTGAGATGGTGGTCAAATGCCTGGATAGTCATTCAGTGGTATACATCTGGAAAGAGTCCCACAATTTCGATACCTAGGGCATATACTCACCGTCGACCTCAGAGACCATGCTGATATGGAACGGGAGCGAAGGGCGCTGTCGGTCAGGGCAAATATGATTGCGCGTAGGTTTGCCCGATGCTCGAGAGAAGTGAGGGTCACCCTCTTTAGAGCGTACTGTACATCTCTCTATTCGTGCAGCCTATGGGCTAATTATTCTGATAAAAGTTACAGCGCTCTTCGCGTTCAATATAACAACGCGTTTAGGGCGGTGATGGGGCTGCCCCGATTTTGCAGCGCATCGGGCATGTTCGCGGAGGCGAACACCGACTGTTTCCACGCGTAAACGTGCCGCGTCTCTGGTGCGCAGGGTACGGGCAAGCTCCAACACCGTCCTGGTGATGATTGCAGCTAGGTTGGACTGCCACATAATTGGGAAATGCTGTGCCAGACATATCGCTGTACAGATGCCTGACAGAAAATACAAATGATGATTGCATTAAGTAGTTACATTACAGTTTGTGATTAGTTCTGACATTTTCATATCCATAATTTTATTTTATTTTGACATTGTTATTGATTATGTACCTACTTATAAATGAATTGATCTCCATATTTTTGACATGCAATACATATTATTTAAAGGCTGACATTTGTATAACTTTATCTGACACTAGCGGCCCGCCCCGGCTTCGCACGGGTACCACTACGGGTACACGGGTTACACACGACCGCTGCGTAGGGAGCCGACCGCGCGAGTGCGCCGCGCGGCACTTTATTTCTTGACATTGACTCCCCTCCCGTACCCCGTGCTGCCTAGATAGCCGAGCGGACTGAGCGGCGAACACGCGACTTTTTTCTAATATTCACATTTTTAAACTCGTGATATCTTTCGAATGGAATGTCTGATTTGATTTTTTGTAGATAATGATGTGTTCTGCAAAGTCATAGTACATTATTTTGTTCTATCATCAATAGTTTTCGCAGCACACGCGATGTAAGGAATTTTTTGGGTATTTTTTTACACCTTGGGTTACATTATTGGAGTTTTATTAATGATCCGTAATTTTTTAGAAAATATAATATAGCCTATGTCACCCGGGGATAGTGTAGCTTCCCAACGGTGAAAGAATTTTTGAAATCGGTCCATTAGTTTCGAAGCCTATTCAATACAAACAAACAAAAAATCAAACAATTTATAATATTATAGTATAGATATATACCTATGTTTATTTTTGTTTTATGATTATGACATGAATTAATTCTAAAGTGAAGTTGTAATGCTGACGATGAATATATTTATTATTATAAACTATAATTATTAATGAAATGTAATAAGAATATGAGCCTGTGAAACTTGAAATAAATGATATTTAATTTTAATATTAATTATTTAAAAAAAATTCAACTTTGTATGAAAATCTTAAAGCCCGCAGTAACTTTGAAACGATATATTTGAATTCCCAGTCCTGTGGATTTAATTTTGAATTTTCATGAGTTTTGAGTTTGACGTTAATTGAGTTCTGGGTTATTAAACAAAAGATTTTTACGGGGTCGGCAACGCGTGGGTGACGCCCCTGGTATTGCAAACGTCCATAGACTGTGGTGACTTCTTACCATCAGGCAAGTCGTAAGCTTGATTGCCACCTTAGTGGTATACATTTTTTTTATTTAATTTGCTGCAGCTAAACCAGTCATAATAGCTTATCTGTACTCATATCACAAAGTTCCGTGACCGCTCGCGCATCGAAGTGACACTCGCGCGCACTGCGCCGGACTCTGTGTTAATAGATTCGTACTTTTCCTACTATTATAGATAGTGGCCGTGTGGTGTCCGGCAAAGTAGAATTTAGCACCATTAATGTCATTGATTTTTATATTTCACAATTTTAATTTTAATCCTATATAATAAGGGGTATTATATTGTGTATTATGTAATAAATACTATTGTTAAACACTAGCTCTTTTAGCTGAAATAAATAACTTTGTTATTATTATTAATACAATAGCTTATCAGCTTATCTGTACTGATTTCTACATTTTGATACAAATTTGGATCAGAATATGGTAATGGCAGAACCCGACGGATTTTTAGAGCGATGTGCTAGTCGGGGGTTTCAAAATCATTTAACCCCTTTTTCGTTAAATATTATTAGCCGCCTTGGGGCTTTTCTTAAAATTTTGATTAACACGCTCCAATGACTCATGAAATATATGAAATATATTCGTTATAATAAAATGAACAAAATTCTTAATATAAATTCCCATACCAAGTATGAAATTAAAAATAAGATCCAGCCCTGGCTGCAAGCGTTAATTTAACGGTAACATTATTTTCTCTTTTTCTCTACTTTCGTCGGTGCTTCGCTGATCCTTCCGCTCCGAAACCCTCAGGGAAGGAGAGGTTCAGGGTTCCTACTTTCTACAAAAATATTGTCGCCTAACACTTTACTTACTATCGTTGCAGTATGGATGGCTGCCTGTTTCTGCATAATATTAATATCTATACGGCTATTAAAAATGTTGCAATATCTGTTTAAACTGTTTCCTATTACGCCTGTTGCATCTATTATAATTGGAATTATTGTAGTTTGGATTTTCCATAGTCTGTTTATTTTAATTTTTAGTGATTGATACTTGGTTAGTTTTTCTACTTCTTTTGGTCCTACGTTATAATCTGATGGTACTGCTATGTCTATAATATAAGTTTTGTTTTCTTTATTGTCCGTGTAAATTATGTCCGGTTTATTGTTTTGTATTTCTGCATCTGTCTGTACTGGTATTTCCCAAAGGAGCTTCGCTTCTTCTTTCTCCCTAACATGCGGGTGTGATCATTCCACCATAACTTTTTTGACTTAAAATGATGATTTTGTAGCAATGTCCAGAAAACATACTGTACGACGTTATGTCTCTTGATATAGTAAGTGCCAGCTAGTTTTTCGCAACCAGTCGTTATATGATGTATCGTCTCAACTTTGGTTGAACATAACCGACACTTACTATTGCTTTCTTATGTATATCTCTTTGATGTTGTCTGGTAGCTATTGCTTGGTCTTGTATTGCAAAAATTGACGATTCCAATGCTGTAGATACAGGTTTTTTCTTGAGCCATTTAAATGACCCTTCTCTATTGCCTTATAAAACTGGCCATGCATTGGTTTAGCTTTCCAATTATCTATTTTCTTATATTTTACTGCTTCTTTAATTTCTTTGTCTGTGTGGTTCTGTTCTATAGCTAATTTTAGTTCTATTGCTACTTCTTGTGCTTCCTTGTCCATTGAAAATTTATTTCTATTTCTGTCATGTTTAATTATTGTTTCTATTAGGTAATCGTTAAGTGCTTTAAAGTATTGCTTCTATTTTAAAATTTGAGATTTATAGACCATTTCTATATTCAACAAACCTCTTCCTCCATCTATACTATACAATCTTTCTTTATCTGCTTTATGTTGATGTATTTTGTGAATGGCTAATATTTTTTCTAGTTTTAACGTCTAAGTTTGCAAGATCACGCTTTTTGTAATTGACTATACCAAACGAGTACAGTAGCACTGGTACAGCATATGTGTTGATAGCTGTCATCATATTTACGGCGTCTAAATGAGAATTAGCAAGACATTTAACCCTGCGAAAATATTCCTTTGCTATTGTCTCCCTCAGTTCTTTATGGTCAACTTTACCTGATTCATATATCCCTAAATACTTTTATTGCTAGTTTTCCTTCAGTACTTCAAATTCTTCCCCACTTAATAGTATATGCCCCTGGTACTGAGTTTCGCTTTTCCGAGCTCCGCTTTTTTTTAATTAAGTTTGTTTTAATTTGTTAAGTCCAAAACTCATACCTATATCCCTCATAAATATTTCCGTATTATCTAACAATATCTGTAAGTTTTTTTATTATTAGCGTAAACTTTCAAATGGTCCATGTACAGTGAGTGATTTACCCGAAAACTATCTTTAAGTTTTATAACCTTTAGTTACGTATTTATTCAAAATTTGTGAGATTTATTGAGATTTGTGGGGTTAATTGCCATGCAAAACAAAAGAGGCGACAGAAAATCACCCTGGAAAATACCTCTCCGTATCAAAATCGGTTCTGTAGTCACTGAGCCATTCTTACCATAAGCAGTCATTATTACTTTCCATCCGGGCATCACATTTATATAGGTCTAATATTTTAAAAAGCCATTCATAAGAAACGCTATCAAAAGCTTTCCTGTAATCAATCCATCCCATGCTAAGATTTTTCTGAGCCCAATGAGCATCCTCCAGAATAGCTTTATTGACCATCAGGTGATCTTTGCATTCTCTTGTTCTACGCCTACATCCGTGTTGTTCCGTGTCCATCCGTATAATTGCTGTCACAGTGTTTGCACAACTCGTTTGATAAGATTGACGTTAGCAATTTGTACATTGTTGGCAAACAAGCAATAGGTCGCCAATTTTTTGGATCCTAGGTGTTACTGTCTTTCGGTATTATAATTAATTGACCTGTCGTAAACCAGTCTTCAATTATTTCGTTTCCTTCAAGAATTATATTAAATGCTTTTGCTATAAACATATGTGTGCTTGTGAGATATTTAAGATAATAGTTTTGTATCTAGTCCGGACCTGGTGCTTTCCAGTTGTATGTTTTCTTAATTGTATACATAACTTTATCTGTATCTATATCTGTGAAACTATGCTCTTTAACTTCATTAACCACTGCCTCTATTTCAATAATTCATCGTGCTTCTTTATTATATGTTATTGGCTTTGATAATATTTCTTTCCAGAAATCTTCAATGGTCTCTTTGGATGGTATTTCGTTAGCTGTCTTTGCTTGTTTTCCAACTTTCTGTAAAATTTGTGTTGATTATCTCTTAATATTTTATTTTGTATTTTCCTATTATTCATGTCATCGTATCTTTTAAGTCTGCCTGCTATTGCTTTAATCCGTTGTTAAATTATTTCCATCATGTAACTATGATTTTGATCGTTCAAAATATTGTATTTACTGTATAATTCCGTTTTAATCTTTACCATTCTATTTGCATGAACTCCCTTTTGTATTGTTGTTAATCTGCCTAAATCTTTTCTTAATCCTTCGATTTTATTTTTTATTCTTTTTTTCCATGGTGGAGACAGGGATGTCTCCCCTTACTATGTTAGATGGAGTATACGGTTCTTGGTTATTGCTTAATATTAGTGTTTTAGCTGCTGCATAGATGGCATCGTTGAAATCTCGTAATGATTGTTGTGTAGTTAATAAAGTCGAAAGGTAAGCATTTAAAGTCGAAAGGCTTAGAAATAACTGTTTATTAAATATTGGTTTAGGTAAAGTTTGTCTGTCTTCTATAGGTGTTTCCTTTGTTTCAGATATTATTTGCATTAGTCTAGTAATAAGTGCATCGCGTTCTTTGTTATTATTTAAATTATTGTCCATTTGTTGTGTTGGATATAGGTCATTATCATCTATTGTTATATTTATCGTATCATTTGTGATTTGTGTAGTTAGTGTATTAGTTGTTGAATTGTACTCCATACTCATTGTATTTGAAACTACGTTATTATCATCAGTTTGTAAAGATTCCGCTCTTTGTTTTATTGTATTTAATACTTCAGTTGGTATTACTTTTCGATTTAAAATACTTCGTACTTGTGTTGCTATTGCGATTCCTGAAAATTTTAAACTTTTTGTCGTCCAGGTTTCTTTCCTTAAAAATTGTAATTAGCCTGGCCATATAACCTACGCCACCTAGTCTACATTTATAGTATCAAAACATTAATTCGTATAGTTCTTTTTGAGACCACTTCCATCTTCCATAATTATTATAATTAAAACGTGTAGCGGTCGAGCATAATGAGCCGGCAGAGTTTATCAGGGCAAGCCTACTCTGCAAAACAACATCATTATCATTATGGTTTTGCTGAACTGCGATGTCAGGTTCACTTCCTCCTCTTGTACACGTGTCATGCTGTCGAGCGTCTATGTTATCGTGTGGTAGATGCATGGTCTGTAATTGTGCTTGTGCTTCTAACGAAGTCGTATCTGGTTCAAAATTTATTTGTAGTTGCCTTTTTACTTCATTCTTAATTGTATCTATTGCTTCTTGTGTTAAGTATTTGTTTTTAATTATCATCCTTCTTTGATCTGCAATTCTTTGTTCTGATACTTTAACTTCTGGGTATTCTAAAGTGAATAGTTCGTGTAAAGTTTTCCTGTATAGTGTCAAGTCTGTCTCCAGTTTGGTAATATAGTCATAAGTGCGCATAATGAATGTATTAACATGGTCACTCCACTTCAAAGGCACTTTGGGTTTTCCAGCCTTGGTGGACGCAGGTATAAAGGCGTTAGCCTACTGCGTGACATCCGAGGTTGGGCTTGTAATGTGCGCCTCGTGCTCAATATCTACATTTGATATTGGCGATACTGTAGATGATCGAGAACTTAGTAAGCTCTCGAATGGATTTGGTGATGAATAAGGCAACTGAAACAAACTGGCGGTAGATGAAACTGGGGATGACAAGCGTGTAACGTTATGCGATGCGTTTTCTGTAGCCGTTTGGGCAGAGATTTTATTTATAAGTCTACTTGATTTTCTCATGAGATTCTCACGTGTAGCTAGGGACTAAATATATCGACTACGGCAGAGCCCTGCGTTCACCATAGCAAGGGTACTTGAAACTGGAGGGCTCCAGATGGTCTCCAGATTTCGCATATTCTCGACTATACTTCTATAGCCACGCAGCCCTCGGCACATCCTGTTTCACCTTGGCTTGGGTTGTATCCCTCTTAGTCTGGACCTGTTCGGCATGAGTGGCTCTACCGGCATAGCTCTAAGGCTCTAAGCCCCGACAACAACGTGAAGATACGGCGGCGGGGTTATTATTATTATTTTTATATTTATAAAGAAAAATACGACTTGAAAAGTGCAACTCAAATTAAACCAGCAATACTTACAGGCGTGTCTTGTACTGTTTGCTACTCCATGTTTCTCAGAAGTGGCGATAGTAGTAGTAGTAGACACTAGACATTCGCAGCAAGCAACTTATGTATGCGGGGCAGAGCTCCGTGAAAAGGTTAAGTGGGGAAATGCAAATCATGTCTATCGGTACCGTAAACGTGCTAGTGTTTACTCTGTAACTTAATCCTAAACTTTAACATAGAATACAAGTTACATACAGGTAGCTCTTCGCTCCACGTGTTTGTTCTAGATTTACTTTAACCATGTTTGTCTTAACTCCGGTAATTAGTGAAGTTTGTGGGATAGGTTATTGCGTATGGACAAAGATGACGTATATATAATGATTGGTTATATTTATACCAAAGACGTAAAAAATTCTACCATCTTACATTTATGCTACATGTAGATAGCAACATAGACCCATGACATCACATGTAACATCAAACTGTGACCATGTACCAATGATTTTTTCTGAGTTTTGTACATTAGTTGAATGCCGATGCTCTTACAGCGAAGGAAATCATCGTGATGAAACCTGCACATTCAGGCGACTGAATATGGAATCATGATCCAAACTGGTCAGGTTCCCCTGGGAGTAGGGTCACGGAGGTCTACTGTAATTATCTGACCTGCCAAATTCTGGATTATGGTCAAGGCTGAGGCCCTCGTGCCCTATAGGCATTAGCGCCAAGATGATTAATTTTTATTAGTTAGCGACATGTTATCAAATTGGCTTGTTAAGGCTTGCAAATAGTAGCAAAAATATGTACTGACTACGATATCAGCCTTCACGATTTACCCAAGTGCATGATAATGTATTCATCATCATCTCAGCTCGTAACAGTCCACTGCAGGACTTAGGGCCTCTCCCACGAAAGGGGAGGTTACTGCCATAATCTCCACGCTTGGCAGGCGGGTTGCAGATCGCAGTGTTTAAATATGACAATGGAAAATGCTGCTGCCCATTTTCCAGACCACGGAGACTCTTGATCTTTTGCCTCGAAAACATTAGTCGCCTTGTACGACATCCATGAGCGTAAGGGGTTGGTGCTATTCTACTCCGCCGGACACCACACGGCCAATGATAATGTATTGTATGTATGTAAATATGCTTAGTATTTACCTATTCCTTTGCTAGGACATTTCATTATTTTTATTAGATTTTCATTATTGACTCTTGCTAATTAGTCTGAAAAAAGAATTTAAAAGTTTAAATGCCAAAACCTGCCGGTATCAGGAAAGAGGTTCCTTGGAAGTCCCAAAAAGCGATGTGTTGACGTCGCGGAGTTGGACGCGAGAGCCAACGGCTAATAATTATTATCAAAAAATAAAAATCTTAAGATTATTTTATATTATTTGTGTTTGGTAAGAAGATAATTATATTGTAAATTTATATTTTATTTCTAAACTAAATCTAAAATAGTGGAAACTTTCTAATGTTACTAAAATTACCATTATTCAATGTAAAATAATATTAGGTTTTTGTCTTTTAGATAATAACCTTATTTTATATTATTTTTAATTATTATATCGTTAGTAAAAATAATGTCCACCGGACAGACCGACTACTTTTCTTAGTAGCTTATTTCGCGACACGCGTGGGAGTAGTCGCTAGTCGTGTTTGTGCACCGCCAACATACCTACGCATGATTGCCGAGTCTATTTCGTGTACTGCCTTCCTATTTCTAAATCAGTTTTCCGTCGCTTTTAATTTCTCCTTCTGTGCGTGTTCGAAGTATCATTCTGTGTACCGTAACTGTGTATCTATGTCCACCATCTAGTTCGAATAAACTTGAAAGGTGAGTGAACTTTCTGTGGATTCATTTCTACCACTAAACCACCATCCATCATTTCACTTTACATACTATATGCCTATCATAACCGTCCCTGTAAGCAGTACCTGTTGTATTGTTTTTCTTAATGTCAATACCAATATACCTGTTATTGTGCACAATAAACTGTGTAAGTAAGAAGTGTACTCTTACTCTCTTCTTAAAAATGGCGAAAGTGGGACTTGATAATAGGAGGCAAACATGCCTGGGTAATCTGATGATAAGTGATCACCAGCCCTAATGGATACTCACAACACCAGGCGACACCATTTATTTACTGAGGTGTTGTACGCGTAAATAAACAGCACGTTCACTAAACTAAGCCAGCGTTCGGCAGCCTTCGAATGGCACAAATAAGCATAATCATAAACTTTATGCTTCTTTAGTTTGCGTCTTATTGACTTGAATGTCTAAAATGCGGTTTCCATTTCAGCAAAACAATTCAACGGTTCCTTTGGACCTTTGGCTGGGAACTACCCATGTATAATTATGTTACTTCAATTCCAGTTTTTCGCATCCAACAATGGCTACAAATGGACTTTTTAAAAACCTTGAAATCCATGATTTGGAGCCAAACTTACTTGAAGAAAGGAAAAAATGTTACTCAGGTAGTGCATTATACAGTTTTAAAATGTTAGAAGTAATTCATTACATCAGTGTGCGATACCAAGTTCTGGTGTGAGGCGTTCTCCTAACTGGCAACGGTCGTGCGCCCATAGTCGTCTAACCGGCGGTTTTGAGGTCTATTTTCCGTATTCCGTTGCCAAGACAGAGCCTGGGAGTTGCTCCGACGTGGCTTGCCGACTGCTATCAATGGATAGCAACCGGGATGGCTAGCCCTCAGTAACAACAGAACACGAGGTTACAGAACAAAAAAATATCATTGATATTTTGTGTATTCTGTAAATACTAATGTATTGTTGATAACACACTTTGTCACATCCCGAGCTCAATATTTGAATTACAAAGAAAATTTAGACTATTCGCGTGTTAAATATTATTTTCCTCTTTTTTCAGATGAACCGGTTGTTTGTGTTGGCCCCAAACGATACGTCCTTTCCGAGAAGTACAAAACAATGGCATCTGATATTTACAATATGAAAATTTTGTCTGATGATGTGTTTGTACTTGGTACTTCACGAGCAGGTAAGTCAGCACCACAATAAGTACGCAACAGATAAATAAATAGAATTCTATAGCCTGTCTAGTTCATAAATTGTATATCTATGATCTGTCCAGACTGACTAGTCTTTTTGGTGAACAACAAACTATACCCAAAATAACGACTTGACTTCAATCACGCTACGCATACTATGCATAGTCTTGAACTATTTAGGAACACATAGAATGTGAATTTCAACGAATACTGCTGCAAATTGTCCATTTAAATACATAAGTTCCATAACCAAATAAGACTAGACAGTCTGGAAAGAATGTATGTATTTATATTGTTATGTATTTATTGATATAATATTCCATTCCATTATATTTTATAATTATTCATTAATTGAGCACGTCATATCTGCATTTCTTTAATAGTTGAAATAGTAAAATAAATCTAAGATCAATAAATAACTGTAATATACTGACGTTATACATATAACTTGATATTTAATTTTACAATTTTTTTTGTATTATTTAGAATTTATTAATTTGCATTAATATTATTTTATTGTATGGATCTGAGTTATATCTGAAATAAAGTTTATTTATTATTAATATTTATTTATTTATTATTCACCTAAACATCTCCCTTCTGTAGGCCTGTTGTGTTAGTTTACCTATGTTATCTCTCTGTATTTCCTTGTTGTGTGCAATAAATCATTAAATAAAATAAAGACCTGATTTATTCCACTGCTGCATTTAAGCCTCCTTTATATTAGTGGATGGAGGGTTATGCCATAATCCAGGCGAGGGTTAGAGCTCGTACGCTGTATTGAAAACATACATCAGAAAACGCTGTTGCGCATTGCATTTTCGGATCGACAGAGGTTCTAGCTAGTATGCAAAGTATTGTAATTAATACATTAGCTATCGTATTATACGAAACTAATGAATGGAAGCGAATATAAAGTACGCTTCAAAAACATCAGGAAGAAATACGAAGCAATTTAGCGTTACAACGACAATACTAAATGTGATGTTAAAAGGAACTAACATGCCGCCAATAAATCATCTTAGCGTTAATGTCCCTGTTGTGCTCTCTCACACTAAGGCCCGGGGTCCGCCTTGACCATGATCCAGGATTTGGCAGATCAGGTAATTACAGTGGAGCGATTGCCATAATGCCATCTCATCTCCATGACCCTGTTACCAGGGGTACCGAGCCAGATTGAATCAATGTTACACGCTCAGTCGCCTGAATGTGCAGGTTTCATCACGATGTTTTGCCTCACCCTGAGAGCATCGGTTAGTGTTCAACTTTTCTACTTATCTCAGAAAAGAGTCATTGGTACATGGCGGCAGTGTGATTCGAACCCGGTACCTCTCCCTTGCGAGTCGGACATCATTACCACTAGGCCATCGGCGCTCCTTATAACTCAATACATATTATATAAAAATTGCAGGTACAAATTGGACACAAGAATTAGTGTGGATGATAGCAAACGACTTGGACATGGTTAAGGCAAAAAACACAAAAGCTAGGGAACGATTTCCTTTTTTAGAGTAAGTATTGTTGATATTGTTGTAATTCCTAAGTATTACACATTTCATGTTTGGTCGAAATCCCTAAAAACACAATACCAGATGTTTCACTACATTCAAGAATGTAATTCTGAACTTCGATGTTCAAAATAGCGATATACTACTATTGACAACGTTCGTCATCACAATGTACGAAACTTCGAATAATTATCTATGGAACTTCAATATTCTCAATAAATCATTTTTCGAAGTTCCGTACATCGCGATGATGAATATTTTCAATATTAGTACATCGCTATTATGAACTTCGATGTTCAGATTACATCCCTATGATTTATATGCATTGTCAAAGGATCGATCGATCACACGACCTAATACAAAAATAAAACAGGTATTTACCACGAACTACGCATTTACTACGAAAAAGATTGTATTTACAATTAAAAAATAACTATACACAAACAAGGAAAACCAAATCAATCGAATAATTTCTTTCTTTTTTAGAAGATCTATGTTGTTCACTCCAGAGCGTATAGAAAAGATCTGTAAAGAGAACAAAAAAGATGAGGACTTTCTAAATTTCTTCAAGAAAGTAACGCAACCACCTCAGCAATTGTTGGATGGGCTTTCATCTCCTCGCTTTGTGAAGACACATCTGCCCTTAAGTTTACTGCCACCGGATCTACTGGACGTGGCCAAGGTGGTGTATGTAGCAAGAGACCCAAGGGACGTAATGGTCTCAGTGTACAATTTCATTAAGAACTCCACAGTTGCTCAGGTTATAGGTGATCTAGAAGCACACTGCAATTTGTTTCTGAAGAACGCATGTAAGTTTAATGTTTAGCTCATTATATAATAAACTAGTGGACATACATATACTTTCCCCCTACCTGCCCTTTTTCCTCTTGAATCACTCTGTCTATTTCTTAACCTAAAAAAAGAAAGAGATTGAAATCTAAGCGGCGTACATAGATACAGATGGCGGACGACTTTTAGATCTCGTATTAGCTTCTATAAGTGTGCTGTAAGCAAGTAATAAAAGAGGTAAAAATGCATACATGAAGCTTTTTGACCCACCTAGCCTTTGAACCACAGGCAGGAAGATAGGCAAGAGACTAAAGTCAAAATAAATTAGGTTAGTTCAAGTAGCCCTTTCTTCGGTAACTCATTACACCAACTAAATGTAGGCTTAAGACACCGTGGTATTTATAGTTATATTGTGTCCCTGTCGGTGAGTGACCGTGGTGGGAATTCGTGACTTTGGCAGTGGAGGAATAGCATTTACGTATTTCCTGTCAGAGCAACGGGTCTTGAAGTTTTAGAGGTGGGCACCGCATTTGCAAATTACTAATGTCTATAGGCAGCGGTGACCACTTTCCATCAGGCCCGCTTGCGTTTTCTCAACAGTATGACTAACAGTTCTCAGTAAAGATTTCTTTGCCGATTAATAGTTTCTCTTTAAATTGTACCGGATGTAAATACTAACGTTGTACGTAAATTTACATTTTGCAGTGGTATATTCACCATATTTGGAACACGTAAAAGAAGCTTGGGAGAGACGAGATCATCCAAACATGTTATTCCTGTATTATGAAGAGCTATCAAGGGTCCGTTCAATTTTTTATAATGTTTATAGTTTGTACATATTTTTTCTTGTTCTTCTTATTCCTATCAGATACAGACAATTAGGTACCACTTTCCATTAGGTGGTAGGACTCTGCCAAGCCTGAGAAGTCCGTCTGGGTGAGTACCACCGCCTTATCTTTTTTTGCCACCAAGCAACAATGCTTGTTTTTTGTGTTCCGGCTTGAAGGATACGGTAACTTAAAGTGACAAAGCACCTGCGGTTCTACATTTTGTTGCCTGCGACCTAAATGTATGAATCTCCTATGTATGGGCGACAGTTACTGCTTACCATCAGGTGGGTTGTCTGCTCGTTTGTCACTGGGTAGCATAATAACAAAAAATCAGGCGGCCCGCATGCCTGTTTGCCTATAGTATGACTTAAATCTTCCACGTTTGTTTGTAGGACCTACCCAGCGTCATACAACGCGTCGCGGACTTTTTTGGCAAAAAGCTTGATAAAGAGCAAATAGCACATCTGACTCAACACCTCAACATTAACAATCTCAAGTCGTATAAAGCGGAAGATATTGAGCAGACTAAAAAAATGAATGGTGCAAGCTCAGGGAGAGCCTTTATTAGGAAGGGTAAGAATAATATATTTTCAAATAACATGCAGGGAATATTTTTCTTCTATCTATCTAAACGCCTGGTCGAAATTACGAAACACCAAAAGGCTGGTCTCTTCCTAATTCAGCGCTTAAGCCTTGCTTTTCAGCGAGGCAATGTTGCAAGCCAAATTCGGGAGGCCTGGGTCTGTATCTCTAGTTATTTAAAATTAAGGTATTTTTCTGTTAGAGTAAGGCTTTTTTAATATTAATTATTGTATTTTATTATCTTTATGAACTGTTAATAAAGTTTTGATGATATTAACTGTCACTTATGAATTATATTAGGTACTACTATTATTAACAATATACCAGCTAGTGTTTTCGATTAGGTTGTCACGTTTTTTATTGTACTACTAGCTGGCCCGTCGCGAATTTGTCCGTGTTGGCCTGCCCTACAAACCTTCCTTTTGAATCTATTGTTGAAAACTGCATTAAAATCCGTTGTGTAGTTTAAAACATCTAAGCGTTCATATATATGTATGTATACATACAGAGGGAAAGACGGCAATAAACGGCTTTGTTTTATACTGTGTTGATTTCAACTAAACCTTGTCAAGAAAGATTATCTAATAATTGTTTTGAATAACAAAATATTTAAAATGACATGGTATCGCCTTTTGGTGTGTTTACTTTAGTTTCATAATAATATTTTATAATAATAATAGTTTCATAATAATTTTCGTGACCCGTATTTATAATTACTTCGATAATTATACTTTTAAAAGATAACAATAATTTACAGGCAAAGCAGGCGGGTGGCGCGATAATTTTGATGAAGAAATGAAGGAAAAAACAAAACGTTGGATAGAAGAAAATCTTAAGGATACCGATTTTAAATTTTTAGATGTACAATAGAACTTAGTTCGTTATGAAAACTCTAGTTATATTTATGTTAATAAAAGAAAAACCTACAAACTCCAATTTTTTTTATTAGACTAGCCAGGCAATAGACCGCCTACTCACCTGGTAGTAAGAGACGATGCATCCGAAGATGGAGCATGTCCAGGAACAGCCTATTCACTCTAGCCTTAATGGCTTTCAGATTATTATGATCAGGGAACTCGCTAGCAGACAACGTTTTCCCTTCTTTAGCCTTACGCATTATAAAGGTTGAACCGAAGCGGTTCGTGCGGATAGCTGGAAGATCCACGACATAAGGATGAAGCGTTCGCTCGGACCGCGTCGTCCGATGGCGGAAAGGGGCCAACGGAATGAGGTCGTGCAACTCCTTCGCACTCTCTCTGAAATGAAAGCTACTATATTATGTTACATTAGTTCTTCAAATCATCATCAACCAGCCTTTATCGTACTAGATGGGGTAGACACATTAGATATATGTGTCTATTTTTTCCACTCATAAGTAACAAGTCGTCTTGGTACTATCTTCTTTCACCCGCATGTCATCATTCAAATTTATTTTTTTAGGTCGGCCTCTACTAAAGTATCCATTCAATCCACATTCATATTCGACACCTTCATTCTCCTTCATTATCACTTCAAGTAGGTATAACTACTTATTAAAAATTGTAAATAATTACAAAACTTAGATTGAACTACAGACCTGGCGCGACTTTGTTCGCGTGACGACTTACCCCTACCCTATACTCCCCTACCCCTACTCTACGCGTACCCAAAACCTACCTTACACCTACCATACACCTACTTATCCTCAAAATATATATTTTTTTACTTTTAAACCTGCCTCTTGAATCACTCTATCTATTGTTAAAAACTACATTAAAATCCGTTGCGTAATCTATAAGATCTAAGTGTACATAGGGACAGACGGCGAATATAGCTATAGATAGAGAATCAGTAAGCGTGCTAGAACGACTATTGTTTTTTCCCGTCAGATCTATTATCATCACAAACAGTAGCACAACTATGAATTATTCGGTAATTATACTAAACTACATACTTACTGTTACCCAAAAGTGAATTACAGATACACAACTGCCATTAAACAACCCCGTTTTCGTTAAGAATCGATCCCATCAGCGAGATACGAGTGGAATACTAATAGGACTATAGATTATCGTGATGTTATGAATTAGAGGAACGTGTGTGGCCAAAATCGGATTACAAGGGTCTAAGGGACGGAACACCATTATGATGAGATAACTGAGTGGCTCAAGCACCCTCGCACCTTCGCGGTAAAGCATATGAAAAAATATTACGGTAGGAGAGCGTTTTCGAAGAAAATAGGTTCATATATTCCAGCTACATTTATTTGATGGAATTTTTCCATCGTCCAATTTAGATTTCAGTATTAGGTATCGACAGTGTTAATGGAGGGAGATCCTATTACGTGTGGATATGAGTCGGGCACACAAAGAATATTACAAATATTTGAATACCACCAAAGCTGGATTCGCATCCCATCATCAAGAGCCCATGCAGCTCCGGGTAGTAACTTCAATATTAAGTATAAGTATATCTTTCAATCGTCAAGAAGGAGGGCGTATAATAGTAGAAAGAAAACACA
The DNA here is from genome assembly GCA_905147135.1 of Blastobasis lacticolella. Taxonomy (NCBI): domain Eukaryota; kingdom Metazoa; phylum Arthropoda; class Insecta; order Lepidoptera; family Blastobasidae; genus Blastobasis; species Blastobasis lacticolella. Next base: position 12,296,889 of record LR990048.1, read on the forward strand.
CAGTGACATGTTAACCGCCTCATTATTTAAAGTACTAGCTTTTTCCCGCGACTTTCGATTCTACGTTCCACACTGCAACGACAATAAATTTTAGGATAAAGTATAGCCTATGTACTATCCTGTTTCTAGTTCTTGTAGTTTTTGCGTGAGAATTTCTCCAACTTTCAAAACCCATCCATCTTTAGAATCTTTAGCATTATTAATTTTATCAGGATTAATGGGATAATTTTAGTAGAATTACAAAGTAAAATACGGCCCGCCCCAAGGTAGGCTGTCAACGAAAAGAAAAACAATTACAAACAAATGCTTTTGCTGTAAATTGATACCTACGTCATGTCGTATCTAATAATTATGACAACACAGCAGAAGGTACGGCTATTATGGGTAGGTCCATTGCTGCGGATGTGGTTTTTATTTAATTATTCATTGATTGTACATTTCAGGTTTTACTAATGATAGTTTAATGCGTCCCAAATAATTATATATTCTGTGAAAGTGTACAGTGATTAAATAATGCACGAAACCGCTGTATGAGCTATCTAGCTGCTTCAACACTAACGTCGAACAGTGGCACGTCGTCTGATTTGTTATTTTTTTGAATAATTGTAATTACTTACTTCATTATCATCATATCAGCTGAAAGACGCCCATAGTGGCCCATACTGGGCATAGGTCTCCCAGAGATCTCCACAAAGGCCCGTCCGTGCTTTTCGCATCCAACTGGTAAGGGTTGCCTGGTAGAGATCGCTTGCAGCGATAAAGCCGCCTTCGTCCAATACTAGTTATGGTTTTTGTCGGAACTTTTTAATGTTTGCATTCTTGTGTAAGCAATAAATAATTTATCTATCTATCTGGTAGCTGCGACCTTTACCAGGTTATCTGTCCATCTTGTGGGAGACCTACCCACGCCGCGTCTGGTCGTGGTCGCCACTATAGCACTTTACTGCCCCATAGACCATCTTTTTTTCGAGCTATATGCCCACTATCCTTATAATATTCTTCTGCCTTCTTTGACCTTTAGAAAAATCGTTTCCAACACCCGGCAATGATAATTTAGGTAAACACCCATCCCGGCTCATCCTTTATACTACAAAATATTGTCAAGTCATAGGAATAAATTGACATAGGAGAAGTTTTTTTTTAATCACAGAAAAACATTTAACATTATTGATACATTACGCTTACGAGTAGGACACATTAGCAATTACGCCACCGACGCTCTTCGTCTGGATATGAAGTACAGAAGGTAGTATAAAATATACTTAGTTCGTTTTCTTACTACGCTATAACTTATTAGATCTGACAGGACTAGGATATCTAGTGCATAAGCTGTCATGGAAATTATACCTATTGTGGCAACCCCGGATGCAGTGCGTAAGCGATCTATCAATATCGTTACATCAATTCCTTGTTCGCCCAAAACGCCCATTTGACAATTTTCATGAAAATCGTGCTTATTCTTTTACAATCAAACATACGTTATCATTAAACAATATTAGATATTTTAAGTGTTCTTCGAAGTATCTTCAACTTTCCATGTATGTGCAATGATTATGTGAGAGTTTCCATCCTTTCAACAGTTCAAAGACATCGTGATCAATGTCTAAGCACTCCCGGGAGTTACGGGTAACTTACTCCAATGAATACATGGAATTGATATAAATTTATTCTACTTTTAACATTCCTTATTGTATTCAAAGGTTTTCATTTTAACTTGTATGTACGAGCTGGAATTTTGCAATCCCTGGTGTTGCTGATGTCTGTAGGCGGCGGAGACCACTTTCTATCAGGTGGTTCGCTTGCCGGTTCGTTTGCCGAATAACATAAAAAAAAATGTTTACCCACTTTCACTTAATAACAAGCTAAAATAAAAACTAACTAAAATAAACTAAAAAGTGTTATTGTGTGTTGCATTTTGTTAATTTTCAGGGCATTTACAGGGTTTCTTAATTATAAATCACAGACTGTCCGTTACTCACATTCCATGAATACAGGGAATTGATGAATGAGTTTCGACAAATTTCACATTTCTCATTGTCAGCGTAATACGGATTCTTCATAATACCTAAATCGGGTAACAATTTATCAATCATTTATGATCGCTTAAAACGTCAAATCGCAATGGAAATTAGAATTAACCTCCGACGATAAAAAGGCCTATATTTATCAGTGGCTCTGTGTATCTGTGTGTCTGTCTGTGTAGATTTTGATGGGGTTATCTTTATTTGAAAGCCATTTATATCGATATCTTTTTTATACCACTAAGTTGGCAAACAATGACTCAGGTAGAGAGTTCCAGTCCTTTGCAGTGCGCATAAGAAAAGTGGATGCAAAACGCTTAGTACGAGATGGTGGGACATCTACCATAAATGGATGACGGTTTTTTGTCCCCCTCGTTGTTCGATGATAAAAAAGGCTTGATGGAACAAGGTTGTGGAGCTCCTGGGAGCACTCACCGAAGTGAATACGATAAAAGACCGACAAGCCGGCTACTCTACGACGGTGTCCCAGACCCAGAAGGCGAGACTCGACAAGCGAATCATCACCAATCAGTCTTTTGGCACGTCTGTCGATAGATTCAAGAGCTTCTAGCTGATACTTGGCGGACCCATCCCAAAGGTGACCACAGTACTCCATACATGACCGGACTTGTGCTTGGTATAAATTTAAAAGCTGTCCAGGTGTGAAGTACTTCCGCACCCTGGCGAGGACTCCAAGCTTTTTCGAAGCCAATTGGGCTCTTGACTCAACATGTGGTCCAAAGTTTAGGTCTGATGATAGGGTAACACCAAGCAGCTCCAGCTTGTCGGCCAAAGGCAACCTTAGCAAACCTTAGCAAAGGCAAGCTTAGAATATTGGAATAAATGTGAACTTGGTCGGGGGCGGGGGATATCCAAGTTTTTCTGTCGGTTAGGCTAGTGTCACTATTATTTTGTCACTGGGTATGGGTGCTAGATAACTGATAAACTACTTGTACACTTTGAATACACACTTATTATAAATATAACAGAAATTAAAATTCATCTTTCAATTTTTGCTCGGCCGGGAATCGAACCCGGGACCTCTACGTGGCAGACCGGATGTTAACCAACTACTAACTGAACCATTCAGGTCGTCAAATGTGAAATATAAACAAACATCAAGTTAGGACCAACAAACGGCCACTGCGAATTATTGCGAACCCCGACGAACAGCCCCATAGAAACCTAAAGGTTTTATAACCAACATCGAATATTCCAACCGCAACCGCCTGTATGCCGTCAAATTGACTTACCAACTATTTGCTTAGGAAGTAGGACGGGCAACGACCCCACTAACACCGCCGAATTCGATTGTGCCGACCGGCTACATACGCAAATTTGATTACCAAAGTCGTCGGAAGTTCTTCAACTGTCCGAAAAAAGTTGCAATGGCCATGCCCCTCAGATGGTCCTCTAAAGATTATTGAATTTTACCAACATAATCCGGCACGAGCCAGATGCGCCCGACGCTCTCGGGCGAATGATCGCCATTCCTTTATTTACCCTAGTTGGGGCGAGCCAGGATAATGGTATATTTATTAAATAGAAGACCGTCCTTATTGGACACCTTTGAGCCTCCAACTTTTGTTTAAACGGGATTAACTTGAAATAAGCTCGAAATCTTCTGCTCGAGTTTTAATGGTTATTGTATTCTGCATGAATTACTGTTTACTTATCGCTACATTTTAATGTGGAGCGCACTAATTGTTTTACAATCTCAGTACTGTAACATTTAAAGTAGTTGTAATCTATTTTTGGGGACTTTTAGAATCTTTTTTTTATGCTACTCAGTGAAAAGCGAGCAGACAGCCACCTGATGGTAAGTGGTAACTGTCGCCTATAACATCTACGATTCTTCCATTTTAAAAAATGCAATACCGCAGGTGCGTTGTCACTGTGAGGACTAAGATGAAATGCCTCAAGCCTGTAATGAATCATTTATCAGTACGAAGTATTATACGCAATTATTTTTGACAAAAATTGGATCCAAAACTAACATAATATTCAAGTCGTCGAAAGGCAAATCGTCGCGACACGCTGCAATACTGGGAGACGGATACTTATTGGAAATATTTCCATTCAAACGGAAATATTGGATGTATGAATGAAATTCTGATAAGAGGAGACAAAAGGACGGCTGGGCGAGCACAAGAGTACCTTACAATGGTAAATCAAGTAAGTAATTGAGAAATTCCGATCGTCGCCGTCACTTGCGGTGTCATAGCTATCGATAAATTCCTGGTTTGATATATTGCGGGTAGATAGTTTGATACCTATTTCTAATTTCGCCTCATTGTATGTAACGGACTTATGCAACCTACTTACGTAAGTACTTTATAGTCAAACTATTATAATGTTATTAAATATAACATGACTTTTATGAAAGAGCTTAGTGCTCTAGAAAAATCTCGTATTTTCCTCTAAAGTTACCGCTGTAATTGTAGGTACATCGTAATGTTCCTGTTACAAATTATATTGTAATTTTTTTCAAGCAAGCAAATATCTCTTCTATTCACTTTAATCATCTAGAGCAATCCGTCGCTCAGGTCGTGAATTTGAGCACAATTTTTTCAGAACGAACATTTCGATAAAACAATTAAAAGTATTAAAACGTTTTAATGAATATCTGAACATTGGTACGCGTACAACGCTTGCACGATAAAAAAAGTATGTATTGATAGCGCAACAAATGCTCGCAACCCAAATACGAAAAACGAACATTCGGTGGGGAAAAACTCTCAGGAAAAAATTGTTTTATAAATCCAAAACTGAATTCGTATGTACCTATATTAGGAAGTTTAATTAAAATATGTAAGTGTCTGAGACTGGAAACAACGGCAAAAATGTTTAGAATAATTAGAGTAAATTCACACTTACTGTTTTTAAATTTATGTTTTTAAGTTAAATCAGTTGGTCTTGGAGTTTTAATGTAGCATTTGTTCAATCCAGTTTACATGATTTAAAGCCGACTTAACAATCCTCAGATAAAATATATGAGTCTTATAAGTTATTACCCCCTTACGCCTATTGTGTCGTTAACGACACACCCACTGTTTAAAAATATGGGGGTTTTTGAGGCTAGTTTGCGATTTATTATCACGTCGCGTTCTGCAGTTGAGTGTTTTCTTAGTGATGTCAAACTGAAAACAGTGAGCTGCAGTTTACTGATTTTGTGTAAAATAAGGTTATATTTCGTAGTATTTCCAATGAGCTATCCAAGGTAAGTCACGTAATATTTTATGCTGTTGTCTGTATATTTGTGATGTAAATACTAATATTTGGTTCCTATTTATTTCGAAAATATAAAACAGTTATCAGCTTTGTAACACTTTCTTTGAGAAATTTCTTTTTGTTTAGCCCGTTCCGTAAAAGATACATTAGGGAAATATACTAGTGTCTCTAACGCATTCTTTATTGTTTTAGGAATCTCGGAAAATAACTCAAACTGATGACAAAATGATGACGAGATACTTTTGATTTGATTTGTCTGGGGCAAGGTGCTAATGTTGTACAGTACAGACAGTGTGCCGACTTAGTTCTGAGAGCATTGAACATTTACTATGGAGAAAATCACCACCCACTTTCCGCCATTTTGAAAAAATATCGATTTTGCGGCCACTCATAAAACTTATGCCAATCGATAGGAAACTTTAATATCTATCGATAACTATATTCAAAAATGTCGAAAACAGTATACCTTGCGAGATGTCGCAAGTCAAAGATGTACATTATCTACCGACACATGGGGAACAAATACCTCATACTAAGTCTATTCATAGTCAAATATCCGATAAGATCGAGGAGGCTCGTCTGCGCTGGTTTGGTCACGTGTTGCGTAAGCCTCAGAGATACGTGGGAAATAGGTGCCTGAATCTGCCGGTATCAGGAAAGAGGCCCCGTGGGCGGCATAAGAAGCGATGGATTGACATCGCTGAGTCCAATCTCTCGCATTGGCTTACGACAAGGGGATGCCGAAGACCGGGCGAAGTGGAGAAGATTGAGTAGGAAAGCGGACCCTGGCAGAGGCCGGGATAAGTGCTAGGACGATGATGATCCGTCTATCTGTAGCTCCCGAACGGATAAACCAATTTTAATGCGGTTTTCTGTATTTGAAAGGTCTTTTAATCGAAATAATTTCTAACTTTATTTAATCGAAATCGGTTCAGTAGTTTAGAATATATTTAACTATGAGTACACTTAGTAGAAGGTATTTGTTCCCCATGTGTCGGTAGATAATGTACATCTTTGAATTGCGATATCTCGCAAGGTATACCGTTTTCGACATTTTTGAACATAGTGATCGATAGATATTAAAGTTTCCTATCGATTGGCATAAGTTTTAGGAGTAGCCGCCAAATCGATACTTTTTCAAAATGGCGGAAATTGGATGGTGACCGAAATGCACTATGCTATTTAATCAAAATCATCTTTCTATCTCTTCTTTGGAAAGTATTTTACGTCGATTCCGCTTTTTGTCTCTTTATTTTTTATACCACTAAGGTGGCAAACAAGCTTATTGATTAACTTCGCAGGCGCGGTCTAAAAGCTACAAGAACGGTTAGAGAGAATCGGTTGTACGAATGCCCCATAAAAAAAAATTTGCACTGCGTCGAAAACAATTTTTCGATTTTTTTGGTTCATTGTTTATTACCAATACGTTACGAGTACAAAATTTCAAACCAATGGCACAAAAATTGTTTATTCAGTAACAAGTGACTTAAGCGACTAAAATAAAAGGTATAATTACTTCATAAATAAGTAAAGGATTACAGATTGTTTTAATTTGGCAATATATACCTTTATCAGGCAGATCAATTTTAACTGAGGATAGAAAAATTTGTCCTTAAGCAAGTGCCCGAATCGTACTCGTGGAAACGTGTGTAATCAAAATGACAACTCACTTTTCTCATTTCCTCTGCCTCTTGATAGTGTTTGTCGACACATTTCCTACAAACTGTATCTTCACAGAGTTCAAAAAAGATTTAATAAACATGCTTTGTGGAGGGGAATTTTATCTCGTGTAAATTAAAGTTCTTTTTTTACCACTTTGACACCCAGTAAGCAAAGCAAGTAGGGGAAATTGAACTGTGCCGCCTTGGCGTCATTCTTTCAGCAGTTCCCTTTGCGACGACTCAACTCTCGTTCTACCAAATACATAACACACTGCAACACACATACACTCACACACACACACACACACACACACACACACACACACACACACACGCATACACACACACATATACACAAGCATACACACACATAAATTAGCATAAAATAAAGCTATTGAAATACTATTCGTTTGTAAGTTTATAGTTCTTTTAAAAGTACTATAGTCAAAGTGAACTTTATATTTGTTAGCTGGAGGTATAGCACAGGTTGTTACCTATTTTACCTACAGCTTGATCAATTGTATATGATTAAGTACTTGCTCAATAAATATTTTATTTTATTTATTTTATTTTAACTGATTCAAGTCTAGTTATCGTAACCGTGAATGAAATACGCAATCCTTGTACTTATAATTTGTAAAAACTGAGTTGTCTTATTTGGTTAAGGAAATTATGTATTTAAATGGATAATGTGCAGCAGTATTCGTTGAAATTCACATTCTATGGGTTTCTTGTATAATTCTCGACATCTATATACAATATACGAAGCGTGATTGATACGGCAAGTCGTGATTTTGGGCATTGTTTGTTCACCAAATAAGACAAGTCAGAATAAACAGATCATACTTTTACGTGGCGCATACTAAAAGTTTCTGAACTGGCTGCTTACAATAAAAGTGAGCTTGGAGTAAAGTAAAGTAAAATGCACTATTGCGGCAATGTTCGGGTTAACTCAGATTCGATATCAAATATCGAATTAACCTTTAACCCGAAAATGAATTCTAGAGACCTTATTATAGACTGTGAGGGTGCCGTAGGTTATCCTACGTCATCGAGTACAAGAGTCCACTTTGTAATTATAGTAGACATTTAGGAGACCCACAAAACGTTCGTCTACTCGTGCACATATTGGCACAATTTTTTTTACCCAATCTTGGGCATATCGTGGCGATCGTACTTACATATCCTATTGTGTCGGTTCTAAAAAAAAAGCCAGCCTTACATTCTCTTATCAGTTTTGCTTTTCAGCCAATTATAGTCACATTTCTATTTTGTGACAAAATAAAAATATAAAAGTAACTATAATGTGGCTGAATAGGGAAACCAAAAGGATAAAAAGCACATCGGTTTTTATTTACTTATAGAAACCACATAAGAGGACATGTAAGCACTGTCGCTACATTTTTATAATTCGGTAGAAATCATGCTATTCAATTTCGTTTTAAAATGATATGAAATATAATATAATATTTATTTACTAACACATACAATAAGACCACAAAACAATCAAATTCACAATAAATAAGTTTGAATTTTGTATTGCGTAACAACCGCAAACGAAAACAAGTATAAAATTAAAAGATAACCATTTAAAATCTCAATCTTCATCTTAACCGGTCCAAGCGATACTTCACCCCGGGGCAGCGCCTGCTGCTGTACAAGGCACAAGTGCGGCCACATATGGAGTATTGTTCCCATCTTTGGGCCGGCGAAACTGCCGACCTGCTTAATCCTCTAGACTCCGTACAGAGACGCGCTGTACGAATTGTCGATGATCCCATACTAACACGCAAGTTGGAACCACTGGCAAACCGAAGGGACTTTGGCTCCCTGTGTGTGTTCTATCGGCTGTACAATGGGGAGTGTTCCGAGGAACTTTTCGATCTGGTGCCCACAGCACAATTCCGCCATCGCACCACCCGCCGTGGGCTTGGTACTCATCCTCACTACGTAGACCCTCTGTTGGTCACGACGCGAAGGTTCGAAAGAACGTTTCTCGAACTTTCCATCAGGTGGCCCGCTTGCCTGTTTGTCTGCCGTATAACATAAAAAAAAAAATGATATTTTGAAGTATTTGTTAAGTCCACTCAACTGACCAGACAAGAGAAAGTCTCTGCTAGAAACATCTGTGATTTACTGACTCAGATTTCTACAATATGTAGTACAGTACTCAATTGTAGGTACATTAACCCTGTAAAGACTAGCCTGACTGCAGATACTGCTAGGAGGAGGATGAAAAAACATTGATCTTCAAGGGCGAAGTCCTGAGGCGCTAACGTATCCATCCATCTTGGCAAACACCAGCCTGATGAGGTTAACAGAAGCTGTAGGCATTTGCACTAAACTGTAAGCTAGAGGCGATCACAATAGATCAGATAGTCGCAGTGATACTAGGATGTTTAGCCAAGAAAAGCCCATATAACTTCCTAATTAAAAAAAAGAACCCAGTACGAGTCAATTCTGTGATTGCGGAACATAACAACGCTGATTACGTGTTGGCGGAAAAAGATAAAACGATGGTACCCATCCAAGCGGACTCATCAGGCTTGATAGTGTCCCAACACTGGTCAATTTTTGGATATACAAACGAACTTAATCAAACAAACAAAAAGAAATTGTTTCCATAAGCCGGATTCACTGATAAAAACCTTATCTCTCTACTAAGATACATAAAATAAACCAGTAAATAACTTACAAAGTAGGTAATGGAGCCCCAGTGTTTTGTTTGTAAAAGAAATATTATTATTAAGTGGGGCGTTACTCGTCATTCAGCGCTTAGAGGGTATTTGATTAACGATCCGTATTAATTTCGACCAAAATCCCCGTAACGAGCGAGTCGAAGCCGGCGGCTATGAAACCGGCGGAAACAGTACACCAATATCGTCTAAAATGTCGGTATGATCGTAGTATGGAAGCTGTCTGGTGTCTGAAATAATCTGCTCCTTGTTTCCGGCTCGTGCCTTCTGAAACCTTGTGGTGTCCGTCAGAGTAGAATCACACCAACCCCTTACACTCGTGGGTGGCTTACAAGGCGTCTAATGTTATCTAATCGAGCCATAATATCTAGAGTCTCATCTCAGTCAGATCATTTTTCATTTTTATATTCACAAAAATACTACAACCTCCGCCTGCCAAGCGATGGCAACAACCTCCCCACTCATGGGCAGTGGACTGTTATGGGCTGTGATGATGACCTTTTCAAAACAGTATTAGTTTGCCCTCACGCGTGCCTGGGTGTCAAAACTTAGTAGCTTATTTGAATCGCCGCTGCAGAACCTGGGCAAGCAGGAGTAGCAGTGGTGGGAGTGACTAAAAAGGCCGCGTGATATACGGCTGACATAGGTATAAAATTAAATCATCACTATTCCGATTGCGTTCCCGCGCGCGAAGTCTGGGATCCTTGACCATGATCCAGGATTTGGCATACAGTAGCCAACCGACCTCCGTGACCCCTGTTAACAGGGGAATTTGACCAGAATGGATTGTGTTTACACATTCAGTCGCCTGAATGTATAGGTTACCTCACGATGTTTCCCTCACCCTAAGAGCATCAGTTAGTGTTCAATTAATGAACGTACATAACTCAAAACATTCATTGGTACATGGTGGTACTAAGGTTAGGAATCGGTACATCTCGTTTATGAATCTAACCCATTAGCTCATCCATCTGAGTCATTGGGCCACCGACGCTCATCGCTCGGCTGAGACAGTATTTGTTCCTTGTAGGAAATTAAGTAAGTGGGTATGCATCATTCTAGTTCAAAATAGCGTATTCAGAAATCCAATTTATAAAGCGAAGGTCTTCCGTTATCCTCTAACCTAGGAGGCGAAAAGCGGTCGATCGTCCGGGAAATATCATCGTCTCTATTACTTCTTATTAATGCCAGTCATTCAGCAAGTAAGATGGTTATCAACAATCTTCAGACGGTTTTCTCAAAGACATTATTATTTCTTCTTCCGGATAAAGCTATTCCCTGTGGCATTTCTGTTCTATTTATAGTTTTAGCTGATATGGCCGGCAGGTGTCTTCTTGGCAAAGGTGAGATGAGGTCTTACAGTCTATTCTATAATTTATGATGAGGTGTATTCTATGCTATAATTATATAATACGAATATGTACTTAAAATTACTATAGATATTTTGATACATGATGCTGATTTTCCTTATTTTTGAACCGCATTCTTTCGGTGCTGCCAATGTGATTTAAAAAATATTTAATTTTTTATACGGAAAATCAAAATTGAAAACCAATCGAATCGATTCGAACAATTCAAAAATAGAGCACCTGATAATCATAATTTATTAATAACATTTGCAATGTCATATTACATAATGATAGTACTAGGATTACATTAATAAAATAATTAAATAGTGAAATGTCAACAATATAAAATAATATTTCATTCATTATAATAGACACTAGAGTGTAGACACAAGTTTATTCGAGAAATTGAGATTAAAAACTCGTTAAAACTATAAAAAGCACTCTTGACGAGCCATCGACGTAATCTGTCTTTGAATGATGCGGTGCTCGGAGCGTCAACGACGTCTTGTGGTAGTCTATTATAGACACTGGGGCTCATGACGCCGATCAATGTTGTATTAGACAGATTTTAAGCTTAACATTGATTTTCCCGTGAAAGAAATCGGTGTGATGAAAGTGTAGAAATAGTCTAGATACACAGCATAGATAAAGCAATCAACCCATTAAGTAAATAGACATTCTATTTATCAGTTGAACTCATAGATTATACCGTAAATTTGTGATGATTTACGTAAAGAACGAATAAAAATTTAATAATAGAACGGTATAAAATTTCAATCCATGCTTTAATCGCATAGCCGTAGCCGTTTCAGGCAAACTAAACAAAACTTCAAATATTTGCCTACGGGGCAGGATTAGTATTAATATTTGCATTGGTGTTTACCTAAACTCCGAGGATCATTCATAAAGTGGGTACCTGCTTTGTTGTTTGTGTTTCCTTTTGGGAATCCGTAGTGAAAGTTATTAAATATAAAAAATAATTGCCTTGACCTAATGTCCCGACTGGGCTCTGTCGCTCGAGGGCCTGGGGTCCGCCGTGACCATTGTCCAAGAGTTGCCATATCAGGTAATTACAGTGAAGCGACTGCTATCTGACCTCCGTGATCCTGTTAACAGGGGAACGTGACCAGATTGGGTCATGGTTACACATTCATTTGGTATCACGATGTTTTCCTTCACCGTAAGACCATCGGTTAGTGTTCAAGTAATGTACATAACTCAGAAAAGAGTCATTGGTACATGGCGGCAGTGTGATTCGAACCCTATCTCTCACTTACGAGTCGAACCACCACTAGGCCACCGACGCTCTAGTGAAGGATACCCTCAATATTTATTGCTTTCATAATGTTGTAGGTATAGTACCTATAGTATGTTCTTACCTATATGTACTACCAATCCACCTATATACTTATACTATTGTAGACAGGTACCTATAATGGTATAAGTGCATTGGAGCATTGGTATTTTGTATAATTGGTTGTACAGGGACCTAAGCCTCCGCCATCTAAGTTTATTTGATTGTTTTTCACGGGGCCGGTTATTATGCGGTAAATATAAAGTAAAAGTGTTTTACGATATGATTACCTTTTTTACGCGGGGAATGCATTACGCACGATACCTTCCGTAGGGGGACGGAAGGCCTGTGTGGGACTCCCGACAGTTTGCGGTGTACCCACTAAACCCCGCGGCGCTCCTGATTCGCGTCAAGGAGGTGTCATGAGAGTAGCCGAAGCCTTGTCATCCACGACACCTCCAGCGACCGCCCGCCTTACACGGCGGGCCCGCCATGCCCCCCTTGCGAGGGGCGGCTGGGAATAGGCGGATGCGCCGAACTATTCCCACTCGACGGAGGTGGAGGCCTGTGCAATGCAGGCGGAGGTGCCCCCGCACCTCCTGCCCGCTGGCCGCCACCGGGAGCGAGAAGGGAGCGGTCGTAGAGCCGCCTTCTCACTTCTCTTCTGCGTCTGCGGAGCGGTGGCGCGAGGGGGTCATCTTCCCTCTCTCGCTCCGCTGCCTCCTTCTGCGAGATTATGTCCTCACAGAAGGCGGCCACAGCTCCCCAGGCCGTTTCACTTCCAAGCATGGCATTGATCACACCTGGAAGCGCAAGGTCTGGACCCACCACCGCATTCAGGACACGGCGTTGCACCTCCCAGCCTATGCAGGCGTCGAGGGTGTGTTGCGCTGTGTCCTCCACCGCGCCACATTTGTGGTACAATGGGGTTCCCTCTCTACCGATTCGGTGCAGGAACGATCCAAAACAGCCGTGTCCGGATAATATCTGCACTAAACGGTAAGAAAGGGAACCGTGCGGACGCTCGACCCAGTCCTCAATGACGGGACCGATAGCGTCGAGCGTTCGGCGCCCAAACTGCTCGTGAGCTATGTCCTCCTTCCAAAGGCGGAACATGGTCTCGCGAGCTTCAAGCCGTACGGCGTCACGCTCCTCCGGTGCCGGGCGTTCACCTTGCGCCCTCTGCGAGGCCGTCCATTCGTAGACGACCGTTGTGACCCTGGCCTCCAGCTCCCACGGAGGAGTGCCTGCAATGGCGCACGCTGCGGCATGCCCCACCGTGCGGTAAGCCCTCACCACACGCTGTGCAATGGCCCGTTGGGGCCTGCGGAGAAGGGCCGCATTCTCCCTCTTATTCAGGGAGTCTGACCAGATAGGAGCTCCATACAGCGCCATACTTTTTAATATGCCAGCATATAAGTGCCGACACTTTGAGCTTGGTCCCCCCAAGTTAGGGAGGAGCCAGCTGAATGCATCTGCCGCCTTTAATAGCCGCGGCGACAGCGCGCCAAGTGCTGACCAAACTGTAAACGACCATCCAATATAAGGCCCAAATGCTTCATTTGAGCCTGAACTTCAACCCTGACACCCCCGACCATGATGTGGGCGTCACGTGGTGCATGCTTCCGAGGACCGGGGAAGAAGAGGGCCTCGGTTTTCTCCAACGCGACCTTTAGACCCAGTAACTGGATCCTTCGCGTGACTAGAGTCCCACCCGCAGAGGCCAGCTGTGCCGCCTCTCGGTAGGTTTTACCCCGGGCCGTGACAAGAGTGTCATCCGCATAACAGAAGACATCCATGCCCGGTAAGAGATTTCCCCGGAGCAACCAGTCATATCCGATGTTCCACAGGAGGGGCCCGAGAACCGATCCTTGTGGAACACCGGTTTCAACGACGTGACGCCGTAGCTGGCCGTTCTGGTCCACAAACAGGACTTCCCTATTACTGAGATAGTCGCGCAACAGAGCCTGCAAATATGAAGGCACTCCGTGGAACTTTAGGGCCTCCAAGATAGTCGCGTGGGGGATCGAGTTAAATGCGTTGGCTATATCCAAAGATACAGCCAACACACCCTCCCCCCTGGCCGCCGCGTCACGTGTCAGACTTTTGAGCCTGGTAAGGGCGTCGATCGTAGATCGACCCTCCCGAAATCCGAACTGGGCATCGGACAAATCCGGACCGGTCGTCGATAAGTGTTCCTTGAGGCGGGATACAACGATGCGCTCAAAGATTTTACCACCTTCATCAAGGAGCACTAGTGGGCGGTACCCTGATGGGGAGTCCGCCGGTCGCCCCTCCTTCCGGAGCAGGCACAATTTCCCCTCTTTCCACGGTTTCGGAAACCTTCCCGTCGCAAAACAGTTATCGAAGACGTCCCGAAATCTTGACTCCATATGTTTTGTGGCGATCGCCATCACACGCGCTGGAATGCCATCCGGCCCTGGCGCCGTGTTTTTGGCACGAAGGCAAATTGTCGCCGCACCAAACTCCTCCGCGGATACCGGATACAAGTCACTCAGTGGAGGGACACTCTCCTCAGTGAGGGTCATCCGCGGTGGGGTGAATTCAGTTCGGTCCGGGAACAGACCCCAGACCACTTCGTTTAGGAGATTTGGCTGAAGGGTCTCGGTTAGTGGGGGACCAAATGGGCGTAACTTATTTCGTATTGCCTTGTATGGTCTCCCCCACGGATCGTTGTCCAGACCCTGCAACATCTCCTGTCTCGAGCGATCCTTTGCCTCCGCGATTGCCACCCTGAGAACACGCTTCACCTCCTGGTAAGAGGCGTATAAACGATCTTCGTTTTGTTGGTCACGCTGGCGGCGACGGCGGCTTCTTGTAAACGCCCTCCTGGATGACACACAAATTGTGCGGAGCTCCGCAATTTCCGCCGACCACCAATACACGGCCCGTCGCAGAGGGGGCCTTCCGGACCGAGGCATGCTGGCATTGCATACCTCGGTTAGGGCATCCCGTATCTGCATAGCAGCTTCGTCTACATCAGGACTAGCAGGCGCACCAAACCAGTCCTGGACGAACGCCGCTTCGTGGGCCATCTCCCGATCTAAATGGGTTAAAGCCCACCGGGGGACTGGTGACTGACTCGAGCGGGACCCACCCTGGGGGCGGGTGGAGACCTCAATCCGAATGTACCGATGGTCGGAAAGGGTTTCCACCAAATCGACTTCCTACTTTGTAACGCGGGCCGCCAACGCGGGGGTGGCGAACGACATGTCCACCACTGACCCTCCTTGCCGCCTCACACACGTTTGAGTCGTCCCCCTATTCAGAAGGGACAGGGAAGTTGATGTCGCCCACAACTCCAGCAGGCGCCCGCGCGCGTCCGTGATTGAGTCACCCCAGCGCCCGGACCTGGCATTCAGGTCACCAAGAACGGCGACCTGCCTCGACGACAAACGACCGATGACACCTGACAATTCCTGGAGGAAATCATCGAATTCCGCCAGAGAGCGGTTAGGGGAGAAATAAACTCCCACAAGCGAGATCTCCCCCCACACAGCGGCTACGTATCCATGTCCCCTCTCATTGACTGAGAGTAGTGGGGTATCCGTGGATAGCCGCCGCAATGGCCACCAGGCCGTCTCTGTCACCCTCCCAGGTGGGAGGTACAGAATATGGCTCGGCAACTACTGCAATCCCTGCAGACCATTCCGCCATAACATGAAACATTAAATCTTGGGCTGCCCTGCAATGGTTTAGATTGCCCTGCAATATTGTGCGTTGCCCAATTTGTGACATTACTCGGACATATTATTGTTACCCTCCAAGTTGCTCGGGCGTGACCCGACAGCGGCAGTGGTAGCAGGCCTCGTTATTGGCTGCATCTTTCCCTTCTTTGTGGGGGGATTACATTTTTTCCCCCCATAACGTGACCCGCGGGCCGTCCACTCGCCGCGCACACCGCGCAGCGCGGCGTTTCACTGCAGGAGACTGACTTGTGACCCGCTTTTCCGCAGCGGAAACAAAGCTCCGCCCTGTCTTCTTTCGAAGGGCAGCGTGCTCCGGTATGCCCGACAGCATAACATCGGAAGCAGCGTAATGGCTGCTCCTGAAGAGCCCGGATGACACCAGTGCTAAAACCAACTAGTAGCCGCCCCTTTGTGAGGACGGCTTTTGCGGCCGCGACGGCGCATTGTATACGAACCGTGCCCAATCCGCCGTGGCCTCGTCGGACCTCCCCAGTTTTTATCACCTCTACGTTACAGCCGACGGCTTTCGCGACCGCGGCGGCCACTTCGTCCTTAGTAACCGAGTCATCCAATTCGGAGATTGCCAAGGACACAGTCTTTTGCGGCCTCGTCACCTTGGCCATATCGGAGACAGCTTCTCGGAGCTTTGCTGCAAAAGAGTCGGCATGCTGCTCCCGTTCCGCTCCAGGGAACTCGAAGATTCGAGCCCCAGTTTGGGTTTGCCTACATTTCACATCGGTTATACCGAGGGCCTCGGGCTTCACCGACTCCCGAGCCTTTGTTAATACCGCCTCATAAGTCACGCCTCTCCCTGCGGCCTCCGGCGTAATAGTCACAATGACTGCCGCAGACTTGGGTGGCGCCATCTTCTTAACCTTTTCGGTCGGGGATGTGGCTGCCTTACTCTTCTTGTAGCCCTTGGCAGGCGACTTAGAAGTCGATGGCTTTAGGGCCGAAGAGGAGGCTCTAGTCGCCTTCCTTTTCCCTTTCTTTCCTTTTTTGCCCACGGCAGTCCACCCATCATTGGCGGCAGTAGTCGAAGGTAGCATAGTATCCGCCTCCGGCAGGGCCTGAGCGGATGACGGCAGATCGGTGGACTCGATCGCCTTTGATGGGCCCGGTTTAGACGGGCCAACTACGACCTTGGGAGTGGGTGCGGGGGGCAATGCTCCCGGCGCCTTGGCTCCTATACCCGACGCAGGTTTGGGGACTGACGACGTTAATCCTCTGGTCTTTGCACCTTTACCTTTGGTGGGTTTCGGTGTCTCCACCACAAAGGCCTCGGCAGCCGCGGCAGCCTTTCTTTTGTCCGCCGCGAGTGGAGGACGTAATATTTTAGCCGGTAACAGTCGATCCTCAATTCCGTCAAATAAAGCTCTCGTGAATGCCCTTTCCTCCATAGTGACCTTTCGGATGATTGCCTCAAAGTCCATGGGGCCTAAATCGGGCTGAGAGACTTGCGACACCGACGGAACAACCTCCATCGCTGTAGTAGCTGTTGAGGTTGCGGTTGCTGAAAGTGAGCCGGCCGAAACGGGGAGCTGCGCCTTTATTTCGGCGATATCCTTCTTTAGCTTCTCCACCTCGGCCTGCAGGCGATCATTGGTCGCTTGCAGCCGCTGTGTCTCCTCAGAGACCGACCTTTTACTGAGCTCTAAGCATATCTCTTTAAGAGAGCCGGCGTTATTTTTTAACGCCTTCTGCAAGGTGCCCTTCAATCGGTTCGACTTTGTGGCAATTTCAATTATTGTCTCTGAGTCAGCCTTGATCATCGCCTCTAGCTCGGGGATGGTCTTATCTTCATAGTTCTCGAAGAGGGAAACGCCATATCCGTGCTGGACGCGAGCAGCACGTTCTTTCGCTGCTATTCGCTCGTCGAGTTCCAGCGCATAATCAATCCTCTCTCTGGAGCTGGTTAAGGTCTTGCTGGGCCTTTGCCAACCCCACGGAGTGCCCCGTAGTTGGTTTACGGCCACGTTTGGGCGCTGCCTTAGTCGCCGCCTTAACCTGTTTGATTGAAGGGGTCTCCGAACTAGAGTCCCCCTTGGTCGCGCGAGTGCGTTTGCGCAGATACTTTGCGCGTTCGCCTGCGCCAGCAATGGACGAAGTATCCGTTAATGTTGACGCATCCGTATCGGACCCGCCAAGATCTTCCCATCGAAAGAAGCGGCTGCCTGAAGCAACCGGAGCCGAAGCAACTTCTAAAGATACCCGAGTGCTAGCACTGGGGTGTAAAAACTCCGCATCAGAAACAGAGTCCTGGGACTGCTCGAGCGGGCGTTCCCGCCCGGCGTCCGTCATCTTCCAGAAACGGTCAATGCCAGATCAAAAATACACACAAGGTGACCGCAAACACAAACACCCAATGCACACCAGAGCAGCAATCGCCAGCGAAAACCCGCTCAACCTGAACCTGGAGAGCCCTCAACAGGCAGGGAGCATGGGTAGACACCGGAAAAAGCAGAAAATAATGTTTGGATGTAAATGACACCTTGATTGCCCCACGTATGCGCGCATACGCGTTCGGTCACCCAACCTGCCACTGCGTTACCGCGCACAGGAAGGGGTCCAGGGGAGACGACGTGGACGTAGTGAATTCACCGTGTGATCGCACCTAAAACGTACCGAAAACACTCATGGGGCCTCCCCCACGATATGATTACCTACATTATCTTTAATTTTTTATTACTAAACTTTTATAATCTTTTATATTATAAGAATGAACAAATCGAACAAGCGGCGGTTTTGAGAATAATTTGTAACCTCATAACCACCGCCCCCGCGTTGCGCGAGAGGCCTTTGTGCGCTGGTCCCGGAAAATGTAGAAAATTGGAATTTCCCGTTTCCTGAAAATCTTAATTTTTTCAATTATTTTTGACCATTACCTATTAGTATTGTTTACCTATATTTGGATTGTGCACAAAATTTCCTATGGATTGGCATTATTACGTAATATAATTAAAATGTGTGCATTGAGATGACAAGGTTAGCAATAAATACCAATTTTATGTAGTCTTAAATTGAGTATATTTTGGGGCTACCCACCACCATCTCAGGGGCTTAAGCCTACCTCACCAGCACGAGGTTCTGCTGGCAGACGGACGAGGCTCTGGCGACTTTGTTGATAAAATTACCTGTGTCATTAAAATTATCGGAGTATAGTATAATACATACCTTCCGAGGTATGTATTATGATACTCCGAATTTATTTTTTTGTATAAAAACATGCTTATTATGCTTTTACTTACTCAGCTATCCTTTTTCACTTAAATTTACATCATAATAACCATAAATAACTTCATACAACATACCACAATAACAACTTTTGCACAAAACACTTCATTGCCCGGAAGTTTGCTGACACCTGACTGACAAGAAACCGCAAGACATCTTTTTATTGTAGTTTGGAACCCTTCGTGTGCGACTCGCACTTGGCAGGTTTTTTCTCTCGGAGCTCCCATCCTTCCAAACTGCCAGTTTTTTGGTCGCAACTCGGCTATTTAGAGCGGAAAAGACGGTTTTCGCCTAATTAATAATTAATTTTTACATGTAAACTAGCTACAGTGTTTCTTTCGAATAATTACATGGGATGCTTCTAGAGTCATATTAGAGGTCTCATAAGAGGGTGTACACTGTTTTACGCCTAACCACCACGTGTGCGGAAGCTGTGACCACTTCAATCAGGTGGCCCGCTTGCATTTTGCCTTCCTACCGAATAACATAAAAATACAAGACTCTCATTGACTATAGAATAAAAAAACAATATACCGTCACACCCCACCTATCAGGTCTCCCATCTGATCGGTCTGACCATCAAGTCTCAGGGTGACATAAATAAGCCACCTACGGATGGCAACCCCGTCAAATAAGTAGGTGGCAAATATCCCGAAATGCTCCATCTTACCAGTCGGCTTTCGAATAACAGGTATGAGCGCCCAAGCATTCCAGATGAGTGCAGGTCCTAACTTTCATATCGCTGTAATATTATAGCTAGTTCTTTTTTCTTGCTTTGGTTTTTATTTCCACTCACATTCAACGAAATCATAATGGGTCAAAATCTATATTTTTTATTCAAAATCAATTAATGCCTCATGGGGGGTATAGAGTGCGTATGCTTCAGAAACTTATTTAGGATACTTAAGGAATGAACATACTGAAAGTCCTCTCGAGCCTGAGATGAGATGGTTCTCACTTTTGGGTTTTTCGCTAGTATCTCCAAAACGGTGCGACGTAGAGAAAGTGTTCTTCGACCGAATGAAAATGTATAAAATTCTCTGCAACTTTTGTCTTTCACACTTTTTCAAATTCCCAACCATTTACGAGCAACATTCTGTATCGTGGCGGCAGGTAAATACCTGATTTTTGGGAATTGTATGAAATATTTAGCACAAAATGGTTATCGGAAAGTGCCCCATAAGTTATGATAAAGTAACTCTATGAGTATCAAAGTCTGCTTAATGTCATACTCACAGACCAACTTTATCAAAACATAGCGTATATTTACGGATAACCTAAAATCATGAAATTTGGCAACAAGCAAGTTTATGGAATTGCATACTTACTCGCTAGCGCACTCTACAATTGCATTATTGACTGGGCTTGCAATTAACCGATAGCTCGAAAAATCATTACATTACCGTGCATAAATTAAGCAAGCACATTACTTAGTTTCAGTGTGACTAATCATAATAATACATAACACTACATTCTTAAAAGGCTGGGGAGTACGCGACCCGTACGCAACTACTTACTTAAAACTTCGCCGCTAAAATATGTAACGCGACGCGACGCGACATAAAACCTTAACGGGGGCGTCTCGCAAACGAGTGCTGTGTGTGACATCATCAAATCTGACCCGCCCTTTAGAGAGCCCGTCGTTTATGGAGGCCCTCTGTCCTTGCATTTAAATGTGGGAAATGCCATCGGCGCTTCGGCAGGATTATTAGGCGACCACCAAAATTCGTGACAGCGACTCGTGTAAAATAATAACTGTGAATGCGATTCAGTTGTGAGAGATGGCGGTAATCCGAGGATTTAAACGCTCAATTATAGAACACGATTTTACTCATAGGTACATATATCGAGGTTGTATTAATGAATATCGAGATAGTTTTCTATTTGGACCGCTGTATTGTTTTTTTATAAATTATATTTGAGGTCATGACACTTGTATGTCTTCAGCTTTAAATTGGCAAAGCGCCTGAAGTTTTGCTTTCTGCTACATATTGCAAAGATGACTACAGAAATAGTACAAAAATTGCAAATTGAAATCCTGGCAGTAGATATGTTAATATAGCGCGACCAGAGTTAATAAAATTTATTCGACCGCAAACTACGAGTAAATAAAACGCATGATGTTATTTCTTAGATCACTTCTGTAAATTCTTTGCCCATCTACTAACACTATTGTTACGACAATTTACCTAGATCTAGCGCATAGCAAAGTTACTTTTAGCGAAAAATAAGCGTACATATTTCTCAAGTCATATAAACAGAACTTTGCGAGTGTGCCTCAGAGAATCGTTGAAAGAATGAATATTCTTTTCCTCTCTGTACCAACAAGGAAAGAATCCACGTCAGTCCATGTTTATGCCTGTCACAGCCGTCACGGGGTGCTGTAGCACCTAAGTGTTTATTTTATGAGGCTACGAAATGGGTGTAATTCCTGCACCTCGTCCCATATTGGCCAGTAGAGCGAGTCCATTTCGATTATATGATGTGATGTTATGTTTGCTATAATTATAGCCGCATAATCCCCTCTCTGTCTCTCGCAGCTCTCCGCCCTTTCCCCGCGCAGCCCTGATTGATGGGGCCGGAGATTGCATGTCAGGATTACATCTGCGGAGGATGTACGGATTATTTAGTTGCTGCCAGCGGGTGAATAGAGCGGGCAATATTCTGGAAAAAAACTTATAGTAACGTGACGTCAGATAGACGGGCGGGACGTGGCCGTAATCTCGTTTGTATCTACGGTGAAAATTCCATCGCTCACGCTCTCAGCACTTCGGCACCGGCTCGGCGCAACACCGATACGAAAATTTCGCATCGACGAGCCGAATCCGTGTCGCGTGTATTTTTAAATAACCACCCCGAACTTCCAGAACAAATTAAATTAAACGAAACTCCTGTTTCTGCAAATTGAGGGATTCCGAGGTGTTTATTTTACTTAAGTAAGCACCGTATTTCTAAGAACTTAGGTAAGACGATGTCATTTATTACACAAACTTGGGAGGAGAAACAAATTGAGACGTGGCTCGACGAATGAGGCTCTCGTTTCATTAAAATCTGCTCCAGTGGTAAAAAACATCTTACCGAATCGAAATTTAAATCGCGCATCGTCGAAAATCCCACCAAAAACCCCGTTCTGAAACCACAACAAACCGGCCATAATCTCCCATCGGCGCTTTTAAAATGCGACCACGATATTGGGGCGCAAAATTGGCACGTCAAATAAATTCTTGTCACTCGTAAATACTTTGCATAGATTGGATCCAGGGGAATTCCCGCAACAAAGACGCTAGAGGGCTGCTCCAATAAAAGAGGACGATTGGATCGCTTTTGACGGAGACGCGCTGCGTTGATCGCGACGCCAATTCGCCCATTGTTTCCCGTTTAAAGCATTTTCGCTGGCACTAGTTTCTAGCGCAGCACGCTATGTTGTCGAAGTGATAGAAATAGAAATAGAAAAATATTTATTCACACAGAAAACTCATACTGATACTTGATATTACTATTTCATCTTATCTGTAGTTTTGGTAGACTCATTGTCATTATATCATGATATTTAGGTAAAACGACTGTAAAAAAATCCAATCCAAAGTGCGTACAGGATTACGGAGTTCAAATGGCAGTCTATGTGATCTGCCAAATCCTGGAACATGGTCAAGCCCCGGAAGGGTGCGCCATAGCACAATCGGGATTTTGATGCTACAATTTTTATTATATTTAGGTAAAACGATGCAGAAGTTAGTTTATGTAATCTCTATCATAATCATTATGAAATGGCTTGGCTTGAACCAGTGACGTGAATTCGTTGATCATAGTCCTCGTCGCATACCAGAAAATATGTGTTACGAAAGATGTGCACTTTTGAAATCTACATACTCCTAAAGTTTAAAAAATACAAAAATGTTATCTAAGTATATCGTTATATATTATATCGGTATATCTTAGTATTATATTAGTATATCGTTGTAAAAATCCATTCGGCGACAATACAAAAATATATGTTTGACTTTACTCACACCTTCTGCTTCATAGATCGCGAAAGTGAGCGCTGAAAATTAAGTGTCGTGCGGGTGCCGTTTAGTACAACTCTCGCTGGCATCAATACTTCTTATTAGATTTCAACGAAACAAACTAAATGACCTAAAAGTCATTTGCAGGTTAAAAAATTAATAATTGACTGATTAAAAATATATAAGCACGCAGAAATGGCAAGACTGAAACTAAGAAAGAAAAAAAAAATTAATTATTAAGGGAGTTATTCAACATCTTATATGACTACTTTCAGATGTGGAGAGACAACGTCTTCATCACATGAGAAAGAAAGAAGCTCAAATGAAGAACACCAGTCTGAACCAGGTTGACGAAAATGCCGGGCAGCGAATCCGAAAGTCGACTTTTTCTATTCTACTTCGCAGCCATCCACATCATACGGCCAGTCTGAAATATGTACGAATCGAATTCACGAAAAAATAGCAAAAGTCAGGCACTTCCAGCTACCCCAATTTTTTATGCGTGTACTAGCTAGGTATGACCGTTATTTCACCTGAGTTTAGTTAGTATCTCGAACCTTATAAATAATTGGGAAGAGTCCATTTCAGGTTCGAAATTTAAGCCAGATTTACTTCGAATTACATTTGATAAGTTGTTGGTATTTTTGACCATTTATATCGAATGAAAATACGTACGGTACATTTATATTTGATAGAACTCGGTCTTAAGGGGGATTGATTTACATACAAAATAAATTCCAGTCTTCAATTCGTTTGAGTTTTGTAATTGTGTTATGATTTATACGTTTAAAGTTTTAACTTTAAGTTAAATCGAAAAAAAACACAAATAGCCGCCAGATGACGTTGTTTTGTGTTTTCATTATATTTTGTTTTCCATTGCTTATAGTAGAATATTAACATGTAGAAATCCATTTCACGCTCATGTGGATACATATACTATCGACCAATTGCCCAAAAAAACGTCAAATCCTTGAAAGACTGCATAAATAAAGTTACATAAACGTTCCGCCTTGAACCCTATAATAAAAAATAGCTTTCACTTGACAATAGATCAAGAGAACTTTCCTGGTAGTTGCACATGCAAAGCTTCTTTTCATGTTTATTGTTTCTTTTGTAAGCAAAAGGGACTGCGAAGAACGATTGTACCACAAATAAAATTGTTGCTCCATCACGTGGATGTAGGAAAACATAACATCCAGTGAATTCCGTTTGCAATTTATTTTTCTTTGCCGTCTCCTTTTTGTACACTAAACTATAGGGCTTCTTTTGACATATTACACAAGGCACTGAGCACACAGTGAGCGGTCCAGGGTTCTCAGTATAACGTTTTGATTCCCGCTTTCTCTGTTGTAATATTTGAGATTTAATTATTTTTATTCCAAACAGGTTTTAATCACATTACTTCCATATTATAATCACCATCATCTAGCCATTGTGCTAGTATTTCCTCTATATGAGTCTTTAATATCGTTATAATAATCATCTTGGCGTCAATATCCCGGTTGTACTCTCGCGCACGAGGGCCCGGGGTCCGCCTTGTCCATGATCCGGATTTGGCAGGTCAGGTAATTATAGTGGAGCGACTGCCATCTGACCTCCATGACCCTGCTACCAGGGGAACCTGACCAGATTGGATCATGGTTACACATCCAGTCTCCCGAATGTGTTCATCACGATGTTTTCCATCACCGTAAGAGCATCGGTTAGTATTAAACTAATATACATAACTCAGAAAACAGTCATTGGTACATGGCCGGAGCGGGATCCGAACCCGGGACCTCTGACTTACGAGTCGGATTCTCTAACCGCTCGGCCACCGACGCTCGCAATAAAACACGAGTATACAGGTGTTACATAATATGTGTATGAAACCGTGTACTGGATGGAGTGCTAAATGTATTAAAACGATAGGTACAATTATTCCACGTACGACAGAAATAATTGTACCTATCGTTTTCATACGTTTAGCACTCCATCCAGTTCACGGCTTCATACATATATTATGTAACACCCTGTATAATATCGTTATTTATTACTATTGTATTGAATTACACTGTTCAGTGTAATATTCGAGTTTTCTTGAGCGGGATTCCGTTAATTCTTTAGTTAATGTTTAATGTGAGGCTATCCCGATATGAGTCATGTCCTTTGGTTTTTTACATTAAAACTTTTTATTGCCTTTAGACAAAGCAAATACATTTAAAAAAACTATAATTTGAGACCTCCATATGAGACCAGGGCCGTGTGGTGTCCGGTAGAGTAGAATAGCACCAACCTCTCTCCGTAGTTTGGAAAATGGGCAGCAGCATTTTCCATTGTTATATTTAAACACTGCGATCTCCAACCCGCCTGCCAAGCGTGGAGATTATGGCAATAATCTCCCCTTTCGTGGGAGAGGCCCTAAGTCCTGCAGTGTACTGTTACGAGTTGAACTTTTAGACGCAACAACGCACTTAACTAGCATAACGAGCATAAGAGATATCTACCATCGTTGGTCGGGTTTCAACCTCCTACGGCAGACCCAAAAAAAACGCCAGCTAAGTGCCAAGCTAGATCCGATCTTGTCTCAATTTTCTCGCCGCTTTGTTAACGTCCTTCTCGTAGCCTTGCCGGATTAGCGTTGCGTTTTGCCTCGAATTTGTTAATTCATAAATTGAGTATCATTTTTAAATTTTAGTTTTACTTTTTCTTTCTTATTTTGTCTTAGCTACCTTAGCGATATCAAATATATTTTGCAACAACGCCCTGAATGGCTGGCCTGTTTGCGTTCCACCGGTGATCCCCGTCGTGCGATATCATAACCAGCACAAGAGATACCTCCCATCGTTCGTCAGGTTTCTGCGTAGGACCAGGAAAAACGGCAGCTATGTTTGACAAGCTAGATTCGATCTCGAAAATTATGAATCACTCAATTTCTTTACATACTAATTCTAACTAAAAATAATGTAACTCTGTTCATCAGTTTCTTCTCAAACGAAATCGCGCATAATGGCTGAACTGCCATAATTTCTTAACTTATCTGCTCCTTCTCAACTACGCCCGATCTTCGGCATCATTACGCAGCACGTGACCAACACAGCGCAGGCGCGCCTCATCAAACACAACCGCAATATCTCACAAGGTCCGCCACTGATGTATTCGTTACGGACACGAGTCGTTAGACTACTTTACTTTAGTCAAGTAGTGGTAGTCAAGAAACAAGCCAAAAACAATTAAAACAATTAGGAGGACTTCTACCACTTTCCTAAAGCACTGCCATTAGCTATGAAATGACATGAGATTTCATCTATAATATGTGAAGTTAATCTATTAATAGACAAATAGATTATAGTCGATTCTAGTTTATATTACGTACACGTTACAATATTTAGTGGTTATTTAGAACAAAACCCCCTTCTGAAACAAAACACCCAGCTTCTTATTTAATAAACAATGTCAAAGATGAAAAGACGATTTTATTATTGGAAAACTTGAGTAATTTAACTTGTTACAAGTCCCGAACCATTTTATTAAAGGATTATTAAGTTTGAATTTAAAGTCAATGCTGTGAAGTGGTAATAAAAGACTTGACTAACGAATTAATGCGATACAGTACTAGGGGAAAGCCAACACCTTTTCTCTGAGGTAATCAGTAAGTATCAAGTTAATACTATGGGATACCCAGTTTTGTACACTTCGTTCAACTTAAATTATTCCTACGTCATAGTAATATTATGAAACAGACTAAAACGGTTAGTTTATTTAGTTATTGGTATGGCATTTCAAGTCGTATAACTATAGAATAATAAAAAAAACATTACAAAATAATTTATTTGTAAGTTTAATAACGTATTAGTGAACCCGGCGCGACTTCGTTCGCGTACACCTTCTTTTCCCCTACCTACACTTTTTTTTCTTTTTTATGCACCTTCCTCTTGAATTACTCTATCTATTGTTGAAAACCGCATTACAATACGTTGCTTAGTTTACATAGGGACAGACGGCGGGAAGCGACTTTGTTTTATATTATGTATAGATGAGTCAGTCTTGTCACAACACAAACCGCACAAACTTAACCTCACTTAATGTTTTGTTTTGTTGTATTGTTGTTTATTGTAGAGTACCTGCCTAATGTGTTTTGTTTGTGATCTCCGAAAATAATGCGAAATTAAATAAAAAATAAAATGCTTCTGTGAAAAATGAATGAATTTGACATTTTTATAAAGTTCGATGGTTCGATTGATAGAACCACAGGCAAAAAAATTACCATAGATCAGAACTCCGCGATCGGACCATGGAATTTTATGGCAGTTCTCAATTTTCTTCGATATCAAATTCGGTCGCTAGTTAGATTATAACATAGCCTCCTTTAGTAAGATGAAGGAGGCTATGATTATAAGCTATGGTCATAATCTTACGCTGACACTTATTATATTCAACTACCATTGTTACAACAACTTTCATTGTCAAATTCATTAAACTCAGAAGTCTTGAGTTTTAAAGAAAATGAAATGGTTGTAAACCGTATGAATACGTTATCAAATATGCCTAAATGTGGAGAAGTCAAGCCTGAATATCGACAAACTAATTTGACTGTTACATACATGAATTAATTGTTACAACAACTTTCATTGTCAAATTCATTAAACTCAGAAGTCTTGAGTTTTAAAGAAAATGAAATGGTTGTAAACCGTATGAATACGTTATCAAATATGCCTAAATGTGGAGAAGTCAAGCCTGAATATCGACAAACTAATTTGACTGTTACATACATGAATTAATTGTTACAACAACTTTCATTGTCAAATTCATTAAACTCAGAAGTCTTGAGTTTTAAAGAAAATGAAATGGTTGTAAACCGTATGAATACGTTATCAAATATGCCTAAATGTGGAGAAGTCAAGCCTGAATATCGACAAACTAATTTGACTGTTATATACATGAATTAATTGTTACAACAACTTTCATTGTCAAATTCATTAAACTCAGAAGTCTTGAGTTGTAAAGAAAATGAAATGGTTGTAAACCGTATGAATACGTTATCAAATATGCCTAAATGTGGAGAAGTCAAGCCTGAATATCGACAAACTAATTTGACTGTCACTTTAAATAAAAATCTCGGATTTTTGGGTTCCATTCGTCAAAAAGAAAAACGGAACCAAACTATATAGAATCACTTCGTTGTCAGTCTGTCCGTCCGTCTGTCAAGACTCTTTTTTTCAGGAACGCGGGTACGTATCAGGCTGACTGAAATTAATATGAAATACTAAGGTCTGCAATCCCTTCCAGCAGTGAAAAATCTAACTTTTAAGTCAACGCAATCAAAAGGTACGGCCGTTTATGCCACATATTCCGCCCGTTGGAAGTTTACATCTTAGAATCATTAAATTTGGCAAAAAGCAATGCCATGTAGCCAAGTAAAGGAACATAACCCGAAAACCGTAACTCTGTAGTTACACCACAAAAAAAATAGTCAACCAACTTTTAAAATGTATTGTGTAATTGTAAAGGAGCTAGGTGCATTTGTAACTTTGTAATGCATTTATAGTATTAAAAAGCCCTCTTTTAAGTTTTTCATATTAACAGGCAACAACGAAACACTACACTGCATGTGGCCGACACGTCTTGGCCGGTTTTTTCATTAGAATGTAGCATGTCACCTGATTATTAGTTTTTTTTATATTCTACATGACAGCATAGCCTCCTTCATCTTACAAGCCATGCGCAGAAGTTAGACAACGTTGCATTTTTTAATTTTAGTGAACCTGAAAATTACTGTAAACCTATCGTCGCGGTCGTCGTCGTTTAATGTTATTGGTTATACAAGTGATAAAGTATAAAAATAAGTATATACATTGGATTGATAATATGAAATTGGATAGATTCCTGTACTATTTATTTATCTAATTACATGAAATTGTATTATCCTAATATTTTAAATACGAAATATAATGTGTGTATCGTCTTGTATGTAATGGATGTTTGTTACTCCTTCATGCAAAAACTACTGAACGGAATTTAATGAAATTTGGCAGTTACATAGCATATAGCTCCAAATAACACATATGCTATAATTTATCCCGATATTTAATGTGATTCCCGCGGGAACGGGTCCGGTACGTTATAGGCCGGACGCAGTCGCGGTCAAAAGTTTTTATGAAATAAAATAATCTATGCCGGCCAAAATATTGCCCAATTTATTAAATATTAGGTAGAATGCATTTTTAACAGTTTTATTTAGGTACCTAAGTATATAAAACAAACTACTTATTTACTTATTGTACCTACCTACTTTTTCAACGCTTCCATTATCGTGAATAATCAAAGATCGTGGTTTAAAGTAGTTGTGATAACTTGTACAATGCGAAAATGTTTGCTACACACAAAAGATCCTTCGGTGGGACTCCACTATGCTTGGGGAATAGCAAAAGTCCATTTGTTTAATAGAACTACATCTTTTAGAAAGCAAAACATCGGCACAGCTTCTTTCCCATTTTTAAGGTTTAATCATAATTTTACTTGCATTTTTCAAATGCAACAACGCCTGTGCATCTGTTAGAGAAAGATTACGATTATAAAACTGAATTTGATTTATGAAATAAGTAAAAAACTAACAACAGAAATGGTTAAGGGTTGTTTTTCAAAAATCGTATTTATCCAATTTTAGCGCCATTATAAATTTATTTACTTTTATTTACCTTCGTAGATGGTCCATACAGACGCGTTAATTTACAGTTTTATCAATATACTTTTAGTTTATCGTCATAAAATTCATAATTTTTCCGCACATTGACATGTAAACAATGAGTAAATCGGTTCACAGCGACGTTGCCGTTCCGTGCTACAGCATGGCTTGTAAGATGAAGGAGGCATTTGATTGCCATCTCACCTGTTGATAAGTGGCGATGCGGCCGAAGATGAAGCATGCCCGTCTTGGAACAGCGTATTAAGGCATCCAGATTATATTAATTAGCAAGCAACGAATTCGGGAAAACGACGTACTTACGAATACCAGCAGGTAGCTTAGTGGTTGGTAGTGTTTGGTGAATCCCTTTGAAGGAGAAGGCATGAACATGTTATCGTGTAATCTGGCCAAGTTTAACAAAATCTGAGCTTCATTCATTCGCATTGAGAGCATACATCGGTAAAGATGTGACTAGAGGATTAAACTGACATCATTAAACCAGAGTCTTGGAGGTACATATTCTAAAACTCGTGGTAATAAAAATGTATATATGTATATGTAATAATAATGTAAATAAAAAGGGAAAATTCCCTTTCATTGTTCACTGTCTCTTAATTTTAGGGGTAATTTTTTTATACTAAGCTTTAGTCTTATAAAGTGCCACAAACTTATTTTATCCGGTGCGGCGTCGCTGTTGTTGACAAAAAAAGTGATTTTCTCTTTACAATGGCGACTTTTGGGGAACCGTGGCTTTGGCGTTGGCAGCATTTGCCCTTTGCTGTCAGAGCAACGTGTTCCAGTATTTTAGATGTGGGCAACTCTTGGCGATACCGGTGTTGATAGTCTATAGGCAGAGGGGACCACTTTCCATCAGGAGGCCCACTTGCCTGGTTGCCTACAATAATGAACTTAGTAACAGTTTTGGTCACCGAGTCAGATAAGTTTGTGATACTGTGACATCCTACAGTGTAGTGTGTGATTATGTCCTTTGAGACTACTAACCCAAGATTCTCCGCAATATCAAGTAATTAATGCTTAAGGTGATTGTTTCCCGAGCGCGCTCCATAAATACGTAGATTAATCATATTTTTAATATTACGCTATTAAAGCCAATGAATTTTTTTAGACATGATCTAGATACCAACATCTATGCCTGTGGTTTGTCAGATTTTCATTAAAATATATTGTTTAAAAGTTAAAGAGGGTTTTTGTATGAACATTTTAAAGCCCGGCAAGCCCTTCAAGCAACTGAAAACAAAACAATACTCTTATTTGTAATTAAACATGGAATTTTTTTAACAATATTCATGTATCTGTTGGTTCCACGTGTAATAGATACTAGTGTCTGTCGTTTTGCTAGATCGTAGAATTAACTCGGATGTGCAATTTCAAAACCTAGTTTGGGGCTCATGCCCCATGAGTACATTTTGCGCTTTTCAAGACCCTACGCAGAATATCTAACGAAGCCTTAGAATTTTTAATGACTATTTTTTCATAGCTTTCCGACTGATTTTGAGCGGAGGAACGGAGAATATCAGAAATAAGCCTAGGGATTGTGATATCTGAATATTGATTTTGTCTAGTAGTTTATAATTATGGAGCCCTACTCGTAAGCAAGAGGTATCAGGTTTGAACCCAAAGTTTTATTAAACCGTCGTGTAATATGAAAATAAAAACGTTCGTTTCTCCCAGTAGATCAGAATTCTGAACCGACAATAAATCTATTTGAGAAATGAACATATATTTTTTCCGTTTTTTAATTTTCTTGCCTCTGCTGTAAAATTTATCTCGTGTGCCTTACTAGGTTTTGAAATTGCGCTACCAAACTGCAGTAACTACTTAGTCAAAAGCTACCTGCTAATGGGTGGAGTGAATACTAACTAACTAATGTTCTTAACTAGAAACTGGTAAGCGTATTGGCATTCGGAATTGATGTAGGTAGGAACTCAGTTCTCAGTTGAGAACAAATAATTGCTCAAACGAGTAACTGTTTTTGAAATGATTTTTGTTATGAGAAATGTGTTTGTTATAAAACTTGATTGTGTTTGTGGTAATGTAGATTTTTAAATTCGTAGAAATTACATGGTTCACAGTGTTTCAAAGATAACTAAAAATCTACAAAGTATTACTTTTAAATAAAATAAAACGCATTTTATGTTAAAATTTTAGTTTGTGAATCCGTCCAATCCGTTCGGCTATGTCCGTGCTGAAGTGGGATTCCCTAAGACAACAGCCTTGATCACAGCGCTGCCATGTGGATGACCTGTCTTCTAAGAAACGTTATTTAAAAAATTTGAGAATCTAAGACTTCTCCTTATAACCTCTTACACAATTTTTTTTATATAAACCCTGTTGCAAATAGAACAGGCACAGGGGCAATTTTCATACAACTGAGACAATTTGGAGACCTTGGATCCCCTTTGGGAACTTCGTAGGTGCAATCTGATTATTCATATCTAGAGCAGATGGAGGAGTTCCTAAGGTACCTAACTAATCCAAAAGGCTGTTAACTCTACAGCGCAAAAGTTTACTTATTTCTTATAAATATTGAAGAGGGAGGGAGATGTCGCGAATGCTAAAGAATCCCAGTAGATCCCAAAATTACGCCCTGAATTAATTTCCTCGGTAGAAAATGTAAAAAATAAATGTAATATGTAAAATATAAATATTCGTGGACAATTCACACAGCCCCAAAGTAAGCAAAGATTGTGTTATATGTAACTATTAACTACTTAAATTACGTAAAAAGAATATTTTAATTACATACTCACAATATTAAGACGGAACCACTAAAGAAGAGAAAGTGAAAAAAGTTCCACTTCCTCCGCCCATAGTTGTCGAAAATATCATGAACTACCAGAAATTCTATGATCTCCTTTCGGCAAGTATAAACAAAGACACGTTTATCATAAAAATGTTGAATGGCGACACCGCAAAGATAAATGCAAATAATGAAAACTCGTACAGAGCAATTACCGAACTGTTGCTTGCGAACAAGTGCCTGTGGCACTCCTACGAGAATAAACAGGACCGACCGATAAGGGTAATGGCCAAAAACCTCCATTCGTCGTGTACTCCAGAAAGAATCGTGGAAGACCTTAATAACAAGGGATATAAAATTAACGAAGCGGTCAACAAACTCAGCTGGAGAAATAAGCAACCGCTTAACATGTTTTTGGCGGTGCAGGGATAATGGTAGCCGCCAATGTTGGCAAGCGAAGATGGGGAGAAGGTTGAAAAGGGTAATTACCCACCTGGCCGGGTGTTGTGACCAGGGGACCAAGGGTCCGACAGATGATCATCGGAAGTTGTATATATGCCGTGGAAGTTGGCACATTTCTCTAGCGCGATGTAGGATTGTTAGCGCCATCTATGTGCGGATGCTTGCCAACCTTGTGTTCATGTACTCGTAATGTGAGTATCGTTGAGTTTCCCTAGTGGAGCGATAGATGTCGCTACAGTACTCCCCCCGGAGACTGGAGGTCGATACCGAAGCGAGAAACGCTGAAGCTGACGTATGAAGCGTAATCAGTCTGGCGATGCTGTGAGCAATGGCGTAGCTCTGGCGTGAGGTTGCGCTGTGAGCTGTGCCGAAGCGATGCTGTTCCCAAGTCTGCAGTGAGTCGAGACTGGGTGGGGACAGTGAGATGCCGCAGGTGAACGACCAGGAAGCACGCGTTGTGCCGACTATGGTCAAGGCTGTGACTGCTGTGTGCGGGAGTCAGGTAGGGAAGACGTAAGGATCACGTCGGGGTCACCACTTTGGCGGTGCAGGGATAATGGTAGCCGCCAATGTTGGCAAGCGAAGATGGGGAGAAGGTTGAAAAGGGTAATTACCCACCTGGCCGGGTGTTGTGACCAGTTGATCGTCGGAAGTTGTATATAGGCCGTGGAAGTTGGCACATTTCTCTAGCGCGATGTAGGATTGTTAGCGCCATCTATGTGCGGATGCTTGCCAACCTTGTGTTCGTGTACTCGTAATGTGAGTATCGTTGATTTTCCCTAGTGGAGCGATAGATGTCGCTACATGTTTATGCTTTCGTTCCAAAAAGATGAAGACATAAATAATATTTATAACATAAGGTCTATACTGGCTGCAAAGTTGATATTCAACCACTAAAAACATCCAAGCTCATACCGCAATGTAAACGGTGTCAAGCCTATGGTCATACCCAAAAATACTGTTCAAAAGAACCAAGGTGTGTTAAGTGTACAGGAAAGCATTTAACTAAAGACTGTAATAAACCAGCAGATGACAAGCCAAAGTGCGTTCATTGTGGCGAACTTCACCCGGCAAGTTACAGAGGGTGTATTGTAGCTAAAGAACTACAGTTTTTAAAAAACAAAACTCTAAAGAAAAATGTAACAACTACATCCGGTCCAGCATTCAATACCAATAAAAGCAAGAAGACAGTGGACCAAAATCATATGGGCAAGCAGGTCACCAAAAGCCTGTCATTTGCACAAGTTACAAAGGGAGCCCAACCGTACCGTAATTTACCATTACGAAGAGCATAAATGTGAGGAACAGGCTATACAAACAGTGGCTGTTTGTGTAAGAACTAAACGTTACCCTGTTACCATTTCCGCCATATACTGTCCACCAAAGTATTCCCTAAAACGCGAACAGTATAAAAACCTTCTATACAATCTAGGTAACAGATTCATACTTGGAGGTGATTTTAATGCTAAACACATCCACTGGGGATCAAGATTAACTACAACTAAAGGGAAAGAGCTTCTTTATGCTACTAGATATATGAATTGTGGCGTAATATCAACCGCAAAACCAACGTATTGGCCCACTGATCGTAATAAAGTCCCAGACCTCATTGACTTTTTTATATGTAAAAATATACCAACTAGTTTTCTTCACATTGAGGAAGGATATGAAATGAGCTCAGATCACTCGCCAATAATTTTGACTCTTAGTGAGAGCATAATACTAAAAGAGAGCAATGTTACCCTGTCAAACAAGAAAAACGACTGGGAAAGCTTTAAACATGATCTAGACTCTATTACTGAACTTAATGTTTCTTTAAAAAGTCCACAAGAGCTAGATACAGATCTAAGTAAATTCATTACAAATATACAGCAATGTGCCTGGAAAAATACACCAACAGTGAAGAAGAGATCAAAAGGTAACTGCTATCCAGCCGAAATTCTAAACCTCCTTAAAGAAAAGAGAAAGCAAAGACGCAAATGGCAACAAAGTAGATATCCCGTGGACAAAACGCGGCTAAACTACTTAACAAAAAAACTAAGGGAAGAAATTCAGAACTTTCGTGATGAATCTACGAATATCTACCTAAGAAAGTTAACAAGTGATCGCACAACTGATTACTCCTTGTGGAAAACTATAAAGCACATAAAGACGCCAACCTTACACATACCTCCCATTAAAGAAACTAATGGGGGGTGGGCCATAAATAATAAACAAAAAGCTATTAGATTTGCTAATCACCTGGAACAAATATTCCAACCTAACATGCATAACTCTGAGAACACAGAACTGGAGGAAGCATCTTGTAATGATAGATTAGAAATAAAACTCGTTACCCCTAAAGAGGTTCAGACTGAGATAAAACGCTTAAAGAAAAATAAAGCTCCTGGCTTTGATCTAATTACGGGCGAAATTCTCCAAAATCTTCCACGTAAAGCCATCGTAAAACTTACCACCCTTATCAATGCTTCGTTTAGACTAAAATACGTGCCTGATATGTGGAAAGTTGCAGAAATCATTATGATACCGAAACCTGGAAAACCACCTCAGGAAATAACATCCTATAGACCAATTTCTCTATTGCCAGTTATGTCAAAGTTGTTCGAAAAGCTCCTATTAAGACGACTGAGCCCCATAATAGAAGAAAGAAAGCTTATCCCTGATTATCAGTTTGGATTTAGGGAGAAGCATTCAACAATCGATCAAGTGCACAGAATAACTAGTTTAATAGAAAAAACATTAGAAGAAAATAAAGTCTGTTCTACTGTTTTCCTAGAAGTGGCACAAGCATTTGATAAGGTTTGGCATGAAGGTCTTATGCACAAAATAAGACATAAACTTCCGAAGCAGTTTGCAGATATTCTGGAATCTTATCTTACGCAGAGAATGTTTCGAGTTAGACAGGATGAGGAATATTCAGAACTTAAGTACATAAAAGCTGGAGTACCACAAGGAAGCGTCCTAGGTCCGATGTTGTATTTATTATACACTTGTGATATCCCAGAACTAAAAAATAACATCATTGCAACCTTTGCGGATGATACGGCTATCATGGCTACAGGGTCCACTCAAGAAGAAGCAGTAACGAAACTGCAAACAGCTATCAACACTATATTTGATTGGACAGTGAAGTGGCGAATCAAACTGAATGAGTCAAAATCGATTCATGTCGATTTTACTAACAAAAGACCGTCTTATCATCCGGTATTTATAAACAATCAAGCAATACCGCACAAAAACACAGCTAAATATTTAGGCATGACCTTAGACGCAAAGCTTCGCTGGAAAGCTCATGTCAAAAAGAAACGCGACGAATTAGAACTTCGCTATAAAAAGATGTACTGGCTACTTGGAAAGCATTCTTCTTTATCAGTACACAACAAACTACTTTTGTACAAACAAGTCCTAATGCCAGTATGGACTTATGGTATTCAGCTATGGGGCTGTACCAAACAAAGCAACACACAGATGATACAACGCTTTCAAAACAAAGTACTGAGGGACATTGTAAATGCGCCCTGGTACATTAGAAACAATGATCTTCACCGGGACCTCAATGTGGATCTTGTTGCAACTATAATTAAAAAACACGCCGAAGCCCATGAAAGAAGGCTTCATCATCATGTGAATGTCGAGGCTATCCAGCTCCTTGACAACACGAACATAGTGCGAAGACTAAAAAGGACAAAACCTTTTGAGTTAGTGTAGTGAATATTAGTGATAAGTAGTGCGATGAGTGCTTACTGCAAAGAACACAATAACAATGTGTCTTCCCCTTAATAGAGACAATAAGAAAAGGTGTTAATGGACACATTCTTATATTATTCTAACCTAGCAAATTATGTTAAATTTAAATTACTTATTAGTCTTTAGGCTAGATTGTAATTGCAATGCTCTACCTACTTGTCAAATAGGTAGAACATCTTAATAAAAAAAATAAAAAAAAAAAAAAACAATATTAAGAGCTTCGGTAGTCGAGCGATTAGGGTATCCGACTCGTAATCGAGAGGCCATCGAATCCCGCTGCGGCCATGAACCAATGACTCGTTTCTTGAACACTAACCGATGCTCTTACGGTGAGGGAAACCATCGTGATAAGACCAGCACATTCAGGCGGCTGAATGTGTAACCATGATCCAATCTGGGGGCCTACCACAAGCCTTAAAAACAAGATTACTTTAACCTTGTTTTCAAAATGGTACCATGATCTCTAAGAAAAAAATGTTAAAAAAATGTTGTTTTGGTTAGAAGTTTTGTGACGTCACAGCCAAATCATTCATTCAAACCAGAGACTAAAAGCCACCACAAATTTATCTGACCCGGTGGCCAAAACTGGAACTAAGTGTGACTATTATGAAATGTAATTTTGTTACCAAAAGCAGCGACGCTTTTCTAGTACTTTGACTAGTACAGTGACACCTAGCTACCATTTGACGGAAAGCATTGTTTATATTCTGTCAGAAGTTTCATGAATTGCAATTTTGATAATTAATTTTTATAGAGAAGGTAATATTAAAACGTTATTTTGTAAAATCTTAATACTTAAGTAATCAATTTAATGTCTTCGTCTCCAATACTACAACAATTGTTTTTCGATTAGAATTCGAGATATTATTCGTGGTTGTAGAGCTTTAGCTTTAAACTCAACCAGGAAATAGCGTCAAAAGCCATTGTATGAGACGTGTGACCCCATCGGCGAACAAAGATGATGCGGAGTTCGTCAACAGATGCAAACACAGAAGCTTACACGTAAAATTCGACAGATTTGTCTGCTCAACGAAGAACGTGGAGGAACGTCCACTTAGCCAAGGAGAACAGCTCATGAGATCACGCTTTGAACGTACGTTTAATTTGTGCGTTGCGTTGATACCTATCGTTGAAGATTTAGAATTCATCATAAGAGAATATTATTGTCCCAAAGAAAGCCAAGGGTATGCTTTACCGGAGTTTCCGTGGGCGACCTAGAAATATCGGTGATGCCGATATGAAATTATTTATTTTATTTTTTATTTAAAAACTTTATTGCACTAAAAATAATACAAGTGGCGGACTAAAAGCCATCAAGGCTTTATCTACCAGTTTAAAGAAATTAAAGGAGTGTCAGAAAGTGATAATGTGTGTCCGAAGTGTGTAGATTTTAAATTATATTTTTATGCAAGTACCTATTGTGAACGAATGTATAATGTTGTATATTTGTGTTTTTTGTATACATACACGTATACCTCTGGCCTCAGTTGCCTGAAGTATTTAAATAAAGATGTAAATTTATAACATATTAACATTTCTCGAGCTTTTATTGGTTTTTATTGCCTGAAATTACAACAATTCTTGAATATTTTCATAGTTCCGTAAGTGTGAAATGGTTTCGTTTTCCTTCATTATGAGGTAATGTCAACAATTATAAAGTAGGCTGTAGGCGCTAACCAAGCCCCGCATTAGTGCGGTTGTAAATTGGTAGACACAAAAATATTTCGTACAATATAAATAAATTTTAATCATCATCTTGGCATTAATGTACCAGTTGTGCTCTCGCGCACGAGGGCCCGGGGTGCGCCTTGACCATGTTCCAGAATTTTGTAGATCGAGTAATTACGGTAGACAGGCATCTGCCCTCCGTGACCCTGTTAGCTGGTGCCCCTGACCAGATTGGATTATGGTTACACATTCAGACGCCTGGAGGTGCAGGTTTCATTACGATGTTTTCCCTCATTATAAAAATAATATAGTCACAGTGTGCCATTCGGCTCCCAAGACTGTTCAACCAGTCTCAGGGTGCCCGGCTAAGGTTGACAGCAATTTAATTTCCATTTTTTATTTCAGATTTGTGATGCGGATATGCAAATCATCAGTGTAGATGCCGGAAACGGTGGTGCGAGCCACGATTCGTTTATATGGTCATTCCACCCAATAAAACACCATGTGGAACAGCTATGCAATAGCCAGAACGTCTGGCTCCTTGGTATGATTTATTTCTATTACAAACATAAAAATGTACATAGGTACGTAATTTAATAAGTACATAACTATTGGTTTATTGACATTACTTCTAATTTTGTAGGTGACTCTGGCTATCCGTTGCGGAAATATATGATGACCCCAATAGTAGATGCACCACCGGACACACCAGAGGCATACTACACTGATATTCATGGACGCGCCAGGAACAGTATTGAGCGCACAATTGGGCTTCTCAAAGCACGCTTTCGGTGCTTACTTGTACACAGGCTGTTACATTACACCCCACAGACGGCTGGCTTTATTGTAAATGCTTGTGTAGTATTACACTACATTTGTAATAAAGCCAGCACACCTGTGCGACAATTAAGCATCGAAGACGTGGCTCGAGAAGCCCAATTTCAATTGAATGCTGGAGCGGTCGAGCAAGGACCGAGCAACACCGCACTGCAGCAGGGCTGGGCTACGCGGAGCGATCTCGTTCGGCTGCTCTGGGAGAGGCGGCATATATAGCTCTAAAAAAGAAAATGAATTTTACTTAATAATAAGAGTTTGTGTAAATATATTTCGTATTATATATGTAAATTGTAAATATTTCTTTTTGTTGTTTCTTCGTGTTGCTGATAGTCTTTGAGTAATTATCACCTCACGTGGTGGTGGTAATAACGGTGACACTTCCAACTCCAGTACCATTAGAGAATCCTCTCCATCAGCAGCACTTCCTGAAGGCTGTTGACCATTAGAATAAAAAACCGATATTAAAGTATAATTTGCACTTTAAGGCGTGTAATCCATCGGTGCATTCGTGCACTGCGAAAGTGTGAAGTACCTGTGCCTTGCTCAAATTATAGCGAGATTTTATAGTTACATCCCCATCGCTTATATTCGCTTCCGCACGCGAACGCCTCGGTGTTCTACGGGCGTAATATTAGTCTAGGTATGTCACTTATATATGAGGATCGATGGCCTAATGGCAACTAAGCCATAAGTAAGTAGCCATGGTAAGCCATAGGCACCGATAACGATCTCCAGTGTCTCTATGTGATGTAACGAGAGTAATGAAATTGTATTTTTACAAAGGTACTTACATTAGTTGAACACTAACCTATGCTCTCATGGTGAGGGAAAACATCTTGAGGATACCTGTACATTCAGGCTACTGAACGTGTATCCCTGACTCAATCTGGTCAGGTTCCCCAGACAGCAGTTATACCTCTATAGGTAATTACCTGATCTGCCAAATCCTGGATCATGATCACGACAGATCCCGGGCCCTAGATATTTATGCTAAGAAAATGTACACT
Source organism: Blastobasis lacticolella (assembly GCA_905147135.1). Classification (NCBI taxonomy): domain Eukaryota; kingdom Metazoa; phylum Arthropoda; class Insecta; order Lepidoptera; family Blastobasidae; genus Blastobasis; species Blastobasis lacticolella. Next base: position 12,337,235 of record LR990048.1, read on the forward strand.
TAGGTACCTGTGAAAACGGCTCAACCCGAACACCTGGCAACCCTTGACCGTACTCCTCTCCAAGGATTTGGAGGATTTTTTTTCTATATCAGTCAAGGGTTGCTCAATAGATGGCCCGCCACCAGTCCTCGACTGTGCGGACCTTAGTGTTGCCGCCCTCTTTTTCAGCTTCGTCTTCATGTCTACCCAGTACTGAAAACCATAATGATCTGTATATTATGTAATACAAATCATCTATACAATGTATACAAAAATATTAAATATTTACTTTGGACCAGCCTTTCCAATCTTTATGGGCTCCCTCGCCTTGAGAGTTCAAAATGGAAGATATCTCTCTCCACTTTCTCATAGAACGCTCCTTGGCGTGAAGAGACCTGTTATAGGCGACAGCGATATCTCTATGAGAATTTAAAAATTCCCATAGAAGATCCTGCTGTCGCCCCGTAACACGGCGATGTCTGGTGCTGCAAAAAAGCTTTACCTTATCAACTTGAAATTACTTAGAACATTGCCAACATTTCCAGACAGACTTTCTTTCATTTACCTATATTTGTTTCAAATTAAACAGTAAAATACATTGGTACTTACTCATTCATTGTCATTTTTAAATATATCTATTTTTAAATATATATATCTTATTATTTCTAATATCAAAAACACTATTTAATATCCACATATATTTATTCCTTTTCCTGTTTACATTCAACTCCCTTTACATAACGGTCATCCCGCCTTTTTGCACCACTGTACTTCCCTTTTTCTCCACCAGAGGCGCCAGTTGTAGTAAAAGAACTACCAAGGAGTTTGGATGTAAATTCGATCAATAGTTTTTTACTTTGTTTTATAATATACTAGTGGGCCCGGCGCGACTTAATTCGCGTGGCGTCCTAGGCATAGGACTTTGTTTTATAATATGTAGTGAGGGTGCCGTAGGTTATCTACGTTATCGAGTACCTATATAAAAATAGCTTAAGCATTTAGGACAACATGCGCAGAACGCATATGTCTGCTCTTTGTAATAGGATTCGTTTTTACTTTTCGGTTACGGAATACTAAAATATGAAATAATTATTGTGATAGTATTAGAAGACTTTATCAGGGTTTTCAGCTAATAAAAAGCACTATGTTTCTATTTTACGTAATTATTTAATTCAGGGAACTGGGGCACATGTTTAAAAATACATGTATACAACATTATGAACGAGTACATACATAAAAATTATAATTTTAAACTCTAAACACTTTAGAAACACATCACTTTATCGTATACACTTTTAATCCCGTTTCGCTGGCAACGGGAATCCTAGACCGGCCACGGAATCGGATAAACCACACCCTTCAGCCCATAATCTTCTCTCACGAAGATCTCCGAATTTGCTACGGGAACTAATGCCACGAACAAATTGAACTTACGTTCATGGTATTATGCCAAGAGATGAGCCCTTGATGAGGTATTGGCTTGGTTTAGTAGACGTCCACGTCCTTGGCCCTACAGACAAATCAATCGATTTAGTAGGACTCTCCCAGTGTAGGCTTTAGTGGCCCCGTCGTATAGGTTGTGTGTGAGCTCTTCAGTATAGTCGCCCACGTCTCATCGACTCTCAACGTCGAAGGGCTCGTGTTTCACACGCTATATCAGCGATAACAGCTTCTACAATACCGAACATCTCGTATTGGTTGGCCGTCTAAAAATCATTACCGTTGTTGTAGTATTGGAGACGTAAATATCAATGCATTAAGTTATTTCAAACTTTTGTGAGAATAAATACATTTCACTTGCTTTTTGGGAGAACATAACGGTATTATATATGTCGTAAATCTTTAAAAATCGTAAAACAATATTATATCCACCATGAAAAAGTGACTTTTCTTAGATTTATGGATTTGACATAATAACAATAATAATGTCAAACAAAACTTCCTACTGTCAAACAAAAACGTAAAGATCATGGTACGGTTTAGAAAGTAAGCTTGTTTGAGTGAATGATTCTAGCCTAAAATAACCACAAAACATTCGTTCATGCACCTCTCTATGTTAGTGCCACAAACCGGTGACCAAAATTGGAACTACGTGTGTGCTAATTAAAATAAAATTTCACGGTAATACAAAACTTAACAACAGCGACGCCGTCATTGGGTCAGATAAGATTGTAGTGGCAACAATTCAAGCTTGTTTTAGGAGGTCATGGTACGGATCAAAGTAAGAATACAATAACATTACAATAACATTATAATAACCTTATTCTAAACAAGGTTATTTTAACCTTGTTTTGAAAAGATTGTGGTACGCCCCCTGGTCAGGCTCAGAGGTCAGATAGCAGTCGCTCCACCTGATCTGCCAAATTCTGGATCATGGTCGTTGCGGGCCCCGGGCCCTTGTGCGCGAGAGCATTAACGCCAAGATGATGATGATGATGATGATGACTTATGATACATATAACACTCAGACCCGTAACAAAAATTAAAATTAATCATTTTAATTTCTGTTTGGCCGGGAATCGAAACCGGGACTGAACAACTCAGATCGTAATGTAACGGATTATCGAATCCATTCAGTCGCAACCACGTACAGCACCCAGCCTTCTATCCAGTTAAATATGAATCTCACAAATGGAACATCACTTTATCGAATTTCATAAGGGATTGGCATCGCCGACCAGCGCGGCAGACCACAGCGCAGACGGAAAATTGCATTCCGGACCGACGTTTGACATGAATTTAATTCTGTATTGATCACTGCCCGGCCTCTGCGCTATCTATTTGCGTGATTGGTCAATTATTAAACAAAATATTGTGAAAATTTTACTAGTTTATTTCTCGTGGAGACGAGAAATTTGCTGGTGGAAACGGTGTTTGTGGCAGTATTGGAAATGGGCCCCAATTTGAATAGGAAATTATTACATTTAGGTTATTTACAATGGAAAATTAATAAGCACATATTAACCTTTATTACTACAATAAAGTGAATTTGTAGTAACCAATATTAATTCTATTTCCATGAAACAGACTACAGGGACTTGACTAATGTCATTAAAAGGTTCAATAATGAAATTGTATAATATTAAATCAATCAATGTTTCGTTCGACTATATTATTAAACTAGCCATTCCTCACGGTTTTCAACCGCGCGCAGTTCAGCTCTCTTTAAACATTTTACTATTACGCGGGATGATATTATTTTTTCGGGATCAAAAGTTATTACACTCAGGAATAATGTAGCTTCCAATTAGTGATAGAATTTTCAAAATGGATTCAGTAGTTTCGGAAATCTTACACTACTCTAATTTCGCTATAGCCAGTGGCCTACGAAGATGACGTAGTGTAGAATTATCTAATGTCAAACTCAGTTGCTATAGATCGACAACTTAACTGGTATATCGCCTGCGGAAAGTGAGGTCTGGAGCAGTGAGCATTTTCTTCCGCAAAACGTCACTCGATGACATTCCTCGGAAAAAGAATGCACTCGAGATCATGTCGGAACTTGTTCCAAGATATTATATCCCGAGACGAGAAACCTAATATTTGCCAATGGCAAATTGTAAAACTAAACCTCGATTTTGAATTCTGTGTTCTGTTTCTAGAAATAAGCAGTGCGTCATATACGTATGTATGTCTGTAACATAAAATAACTTATTAGACTTTTTTTGACTTAAGATATTTCACTGCTGGGCAAAGGCCTCCCCCAGAGATCTTCACAAAGGCCGGTCCTGTGCCGTCCGCATCCAGCCCGTACCCGCAACCTTACATCCAGGTGCTGGCGACCAGGTCTTCGGACCATCTTGCTAGAGAGAGGCGTGCCCATTGAAAAAGGCGGACAGCACAATTACAAAGCTTGAGCATAAAAGGGATCTTATGTCTAGAATTTTTTTTAAACTATTTTTTAGCAAACATTTTCGAGCTTCCATCTCAGGATTTATCTTCGGCAAATTAACCTCGTGTGCGTTGTTTCGAGCGTTCGTAACAAATTAATCAACCGCGCTGTGCGGAGTCCGCGAGCGCACTAAGAATCGTCACCGGGGATGTTAGATGCCAAGTCAGAAATTATGGCACAGGCCTGGCTCTCCCTAAAATAGTACGAAAATGGCTAAAAAGGTACGCTACTTTTCTGAACTTCACTGAAGCTCCCTGCCCCGCGACCCCGCGCTTGGCCCCTTAACGTCACATGACGTCACCCACTCTGCCCCCCGAACCGCGCAGGCGATACACCAGTTAAGTTGTCGACCAATAATTGAGTTAGACAATAGCCCCGCTGGCCGGGGTTCCCTGATCGGGGTCACGGAGGTCAGATGGCAATCGTTCCACTGTAATTAATCCTGAATCATGGTCAAGGCGGACCCCAGGTCCTTGAGCGCGAGAGCACGAGAGCCAAGATAACTATTTTATTTATTTTTACTGACAATTAAATTGAGAAAGTTTATTCTAGTTGTCGTCAACAAAATAAATATACTTTCAACTGCACCAACTGACTCAATCAAATACACTTATTTTTATAAACATTATGAAATTAATGAAACAAACACGAAAGTAAGGCGACGCTCGGTGTCGCAATGAAAACAAACACACATTTATCGAAATACGCTAGATATTGCTTGCCCCTCGCTATGATCCTTATAGAACTCACTCGAGAAGGATAAACAACTCCCTATATCCAGTTTTGCAGGAAAATAATGATACTAGCACACTAGCGATTTTCTGACTAACATGATTCGGTAGCGATGTCGCCGTGAGACCGCTTTTTTGTCACGCTAAGCTCCAGTGGTATTTGTCGACATGTATTGTCTTCTACTCGGCCAAGTGTTTCAAGTAACATTTCGATAACGAAAATACTACGTACCCATGCCATAGATGGCGTATAGAATTTTTGTCCTTGTGAAATCCTATCAAACTATTGTAAATTTACTAGCCTTTTCCAGTGGGTTTCACCCGCGAGCAGTTCAGGGGCCATAATTTTGAACCGCTGGCATCGAGGCTTTAATTTTTATTTTCAGTATGAACAATTTTATGTTTTGGAGCATAACGCTAATTTTCCGTCCGCTATTGATGTCGCCAATTTAATTTAAAAAATGTTGGTTTTTTTCATGCCAAAAAACTAAATTGAAAGGGACGGCGCGAGCTGTTCAAATATAGAGCTCCGGATCAAACATTTAACTTTCCCGCGGGATCCTATTATTTTCAGGATTAAAAAGTACCCTAGTATGTCACTCGGAAATAATGTGGCTTGCTAATTAATGAAAGAATTTTCCAAATCTATTAAGTAGTTTTTGAGTTTATCTTCTTTATCTATCTTATCGTATCTATCTTCTATAATATTAGTATAGAAGACATAAATAACGAAATTACGAAATACAGAATAATTTCAAGTTGTTTAATTGAAACATTTTGTATAAAATACAGGATAGACAGATACAGCATTATAACCATATTTATTTTAATATTTGTGTGTACCTTAATAAATACTTTTATATTAATGTCAAATTTAAAAAAAAACTCTGCTCCCTACGCCCGAAACAAGTGTGTTGGGGTTCTAAACGGGAAGCGGGAACAAACATCCCACGGCACATCACCGTTACGATCCCTGCTGAGATATAAGGGCTGAATAATAAAGCTCAGGTGTACGATGCTAATGTGACGAGTCGGGTGCCGAGACTGGAGCGGCGATTACTGTTACGTGAGCCATAAAGTACCTATTTAAAAGGTACCTACGTGACGCGATTTGACTGTTTTGCGGCAGCTCCGACATTGTTGTGGCAAAAGGAGGGCCGGTGGATATGTATGGACATACAATCGCCTGCGGAGAAGGCCTGCTTCGACTAACACAATATGCTAGAATAGATAGGATAGGCTTGGAGGAATATAACTACACTAAAGGAGGAAGGGTTTAAATAATAACGGCTATAAAGTTTTGTTAGTAAAAGATTTATTCATAAACCTGTATAAAATTGGTTACAATTAGACTATTGTCACATACAGCTAATAAACAAGCTGTCATATGTAATTGTACGTTTGTAATTCAATGTCTTTTGATTGTCATATCATAAATTATCTGAAAAATAAAAGAAACAATTCAATGTAAGTCTATATAATAATAACTAGCGTCCTGCCCTTACGGGTATCGTTATAGAATCACACGCTGGACGAATCTGAGAATTGCCTGAAAAATTCATCAGAATAAAACAGACATATCGATTGTAACGATATAATTCTAGGACTTAAACAGTTTTAATTTGCCTTTGAGACAGGCGCAGGTATTTTTTTTATATTAAATTAGCCAGTCATTTAACCACCTTCTCACCCGGTGTAAGTGACAATGCGGTCGATGATTGAGCATGCCTGAAATGACGTCATTTCTTGAAAGTTCAAATGTCGTAACTGTTTGGTAACACTGCTACAGTAAGACCGCATCTGTGATGATGGTACAGTCCACAAAAGTGATATCACTTATGCTCTCGAACTGTACATTATTTTACCTAATTAGATGAGTATGTGGTTTTAGAACCAAACAATTATAGCCAACCTGTCTTCGGGAGACGCGCAATGCTGGACATAGGCCTCCCCCTGAGATTTCCACAAAGGCCGGTCTTGTGCCATCCGTACCCTTCCTTATAATGATGAACCTGCATTATCTGGAGATAGCTACACTATCCTGGGTAGAGTTTGGCATGATTTCGTTTGCAATGCATTTTATATGACAAGCAAGATAATAGCTGAAATTACGTCCCATTTTGGCATACAGCCGATGCGGATGTTTGGCAATAACACGTTCTTTACATTTTGTATAGGAAGGCCACACATTACATGCGACGGAAATTTCGGCAATGTCCGTGTTGTCGCCGCCTAAGGGCAGAGTTACAAAACCGCTTTCTGTTCAAAATTTGAATTTTATGTAGCTGTTATTTCACATCGAATGGATCCTTCGTACCGAATCACGAGCTTAGAGCGAAGAGCCAGCATTGATAATCTGATTCCAAAGACTCTTTCAATAGCAATTTACAAAACGACAAGGATTTATTATTATACATGTGAGAAGCGTCAATGTATTTTCTTCACTAGTTTATTAACGCTACGTTTTTATCCATTGCGTTGTCTTGTTTTATATCAGTATCTCCTACTCGGCGAGCGTCGGTGGCCGAGCGGTTAGAGTATGCCACTCGTAAGCCAGAGGTCCCGGGTTCGAATCCTGCTCCGGCCATGTACCAATGACTGTTTTATGAGTTATGTACTAATTTGTTGAATACTAACCGATGCTCTTACGGTGAGGGAAAACATCGTGATGAAACCTGCACATTCAGGAGACTGGATGTGTAACCATGATTCAATCTGGTCAGATTCCCCTGGTAGCAGGGTCATGGAGGTCAGATGGCAGTCGCTTCACTGTAATTACCTGACCTGCTGAATCCTGGATCATGGTCAAGGCGGACCCCGGGCCCTCGTACGCGAGAGCACAACCGGGACAATAACGCCAAGATGATTTTTTTTTATCTCCTACTAGGTAACATTCTCACCGACATCGTCATCATTAAGAGTCCATGATAGTTGTGATGAAAATATATACTCACAATAAATTCCTTTAGTGTACATGGGCTTTCTTCTCGTCTAATGTTAAATCCGAAAACTTGTTAATGTCTAACACACCACCGCTTGGACGGGAGTTTCCTTCGTTGATCAACTTCAGAGTTTCCGTAAAGGCATAGTACCGTATTACTCTATCCTCCAAATGGTCGTAATGTTTATGGTACTTCTCTTCGAATTCGTTAAACAATATCGGCGCTTTTCTTATATCGTAGAAGGGTTTTTCAGTATCTGAAGGGAAAGAAGCAACGCCTGCAACGCAAATCGCGAGAGTGACGAACAACAAACTGTGCATTATAAACGGAATTCTCCAACTTCAGAGTCTAAATGTGTCACAATTACGTCGTCCACAACATTTATATAGATTTATATCGATTAATGTGTGTGTACAACAACGTGTATTTTAATGTGACGAATGTGGTCCTCGTCACATTTACTACGCCGCCTTGTGAAAATTATCACAATGTAGATTGATTTTATTATGTTTATTATAATCAACGCGCTGATTGACGTTTCTTCGTGACAAATATAATATGTAATACAAGTAAATTAATATTTCGTACGTCAATCTAGTTTTGTAATATACCATATACAACATATTAAAAGACTTAATTGATTTCCATTCTAGTAGGTAAAATAATGAACTTAATCATATTACTTGCATTTTTTTATTTTTCAAAAGAGTGTTGAATCTAGGGATTCTTGTTATGTGGGTTAAGGCCACCAGGCCAAGGACGGACTCAGCCGAAGTCATTAGCCCTCGGAGATTCTATGGAGAAGCAACAGATCCTGGAACATCGAATGGCTACAAGTTGTTATACATGGACTCTCCGAGTGGGGATAGCCCGAGCAGTACTGACGCCAAACCCGGTGGTGGCTGCTTAAAGGAGCCCCGCGTCGGTAAAGAAGTGATGGCTCGATTGCTTTCAAGAATTTGAGCCGAAGCAGTTTGGACGTGCAGCCACCAGACCTACCCCCAAATCAAGAAGGTTAAAGAAGGCGGTTTTTTAAATAAGGAATGTGAATAAAAAAAGGAATTAGCTCATTGTACGGAGTAGACTGATGTGGCGATAGGAAGGTTGCGAAGCCAGTTTAATTGATAACTGTTAGAAAATAGATAGATACCTAATAAAGCTTGATGAGGAACATAGGAACTGTCAAGTGGGGCGCTATCACTGCTATTTATGTAGCAGCACCGGAAGCATATAATATTCTGTCATCATCAGTAGTCTATATGGGCACTGCTGGGCATAGGCTTTGTTTTATTGCTTAGTCTGGCACTAGATGGCACTTTGTAAGATTTTGTAACTTATTTTACGAACATTACCGTACCTAGTTGCTGAGTAGCCCAATGAGTAGCCCGATATTTCACCGCAATTGCATGCCTCATTGTCACGTGACGATTCAACTGCCTCGAAATAATAGACTGGCTAGAGTCTAGTATAAACGTAGTTCCAGTTCTACACGTGCAGCCTGTGGATCAATTACACGCAGGGGGCGTACAGCGCACTGCGCGTCTAATATAATAATGGGTTTGGAATGCTGATGAGGTTGCTGCGATGCTATAGCACGTCCGGTATGTTCAGGGAGGTTTTCACGCCACTATGCGGAAACGATACGCATCGCTATGGAGACGCTCTCGTGGCAGCCCCAACAGCATTCTAAGGTTAGGGTATACGACTCGTAAGCGAGTTGTACCAGGTTTGAATCCCGCTGCGACCATGTACCAATGGCTCTTTTCTGAGTTATTAACACAAACCGCTGCTCTTACGGTGAGGGAAACGTCGTGATGAAACCTGCACATTCAGGGGACTGAATGTGTAACCATTATCCTATCTTGTCAGGCTCCCCTCGTAGCAGGGTCACGGAAGTCAGATGGCAGTCGCTCTACTGTAATTACTTGATGTGCCAAATCCTGGATCATAAACGCATAAACGCTAAGATGAATATGTTTAATATTATAAATCAGGCTTTCTTATTACATCTCAAAAAATGAGTAATAATAAATAAAATTGCTATTCAGTAGTCGACAAAAATGCTTGATCCCTAGACACTTTTAATGTGTGTAGGTAGAATATTTGTTCACGATGCCAATATAAAAACATTTGCTGTGATGGATATAGTTCAAACTTTAGTGTCCATAATAGGTATTACTTTATTTCTTATCTCGCATAATAATGTAGGTACAAAACTTACAAAGGTATTAAGAATTTGTCTGTTCTGTTAATCGCTCAAAATAACACCTGCTACGGGGTTTAAATACGCTATATAATATAGCTACGGGGGATAAGGATACGGATGAGAATGAGGACGAAGATTAGGATGAGGACGAGGATAAGGATGAGGATGAATATGAGGATGAGGATGTGGATGAGGATCAGGATAAGGAAAGTGCTTCGTATCTTTCTCTGAGCATTAAAAAGCCTTTCAAGCCTGTGACAAAATTAAAAGTCAAGATAGCAGCATAACCAATCAGGTGGCTGCGCACGTCAGATACTGATGTGTTAGAAAATTTTCAGTGAAAAAAGCATAGTCAAACTACAGCTAAAACTTAACTAAAAATGACATATTACTGAAGATGTAATACGACGCTTAAGAAACAAATATAGCACTTCATTTTTTAAGCTTAGTTCCTGTGGACTGAGTAGCAAAGCGAGTTCTCTTTACATACTCGTACAACTCTCGCGAGAGATGCGTCCGAAGGATGTTTGCTAAAGGATGTGTGCTGTGCTTGTGTATTAAGGATGCACCTCCCATGCGCTCCAAGCACTACGCTTTTTGAAGATACAGCATAGGACGGTAAAATATCGGCTAGTTTAGGCTTCCTATTTACTCACAACAGCGTGGGCGGCCTAGTGGCAACGGTATCCGACTCGCAATGTGAGAGGTACCGTGTTCGGCTACTGCCACCATGTACCAATGATTCTTTCCATCACTATATTCTTCCAATATCTAGACATTGTTGAACACTAACCGATGCTCTTACGGTGAGGGAAAACATCGTGATGAAACTTACATATTCAGGCGACTGAAGGTATAACTGTGGTCCAATCTGGTCAGGTTAACAGGGTCACGGAGGTCAGATGGCAGTCGCTCCTCTGTAATTATCTGATCTGTCAAATCCTGGATAATGGATCATTTACGTAGGTAAAACAAGTGCGTTATAGACGACGATCTACGAAGCCTAAATAGCAGAACTTCATAATATAGAGCCGACATGTACTTACGTAGCTAAGCTGGATAACCTATGCTATTATTTAAAGCTATGCAGATATATCTTCGCGTCTTTATATCGCTCATCTACCTCGCAGCTTAAGTAGGCGCGGGTGTCTAGTTTCACATCTTCTCTACGCATCGTAGCAAGCTTAGCTCTATCGTAAATAGAGTGGAAAGCCTTAATTTGATCATATTTCTATTTGTTAGCAGTGGCATCACGAGTACAATACTAATAAGTGTAGTTAGTAGTCGTGATGTCACTGATACCCCAAACACTACGTATTACAGATTTTGTAAATATACTGGTTTTAGGTAGATTCTAGAGTAAAGGAATAAGTATAGATTACCAAAATCAGTAACAGTACCGACAGGACAACCCTATATACTGCCTCTCCCGTCTTAGCAGGCATAAGCAATTACTTCAGAGACATTTCCGGCAGACTTAGACGTTAAACCTATGTCATTCCTTATACATCTAGCTAGAAGTAAGAGCGTAATCCTTATAATATTATCTTGTGTTTTACCATTGTTCACTTTCCTACCCTTTTTTCTCCACTTCGCCTGGCTGTAGATCCTCACGTCGTAAGCGGTTGGCTTTCGTTGACTTTACTTTCGGCAGTCGGCCATAGTCGGCCCTAACTCTACTTTTTAGTGTTATAGAACCTCAAATGTTTTATATACTTATAATAATATATTATGTTACGGAAATTAGTGGGTTCGATTACCAGCTAAGACAAGCAAGGCTCTGATTCATTATATACCAGTAGGTACATACCTAACGTAACAAGGAAGATAAATTATTTTTGTAAATAAAAGAATGGTTTCTATTGGTAACATTTTTAATGTTTAAGGTATGGTTCCAGGTATGGTTCATTTAATGTCATATTACACGCAGTATATTATATTATTCGCTTTATCCGTTACCTTAATATTTTTAAACCAAATGTCAATCTGAAAGAAAATAATATAATATCCATTTATTAAGAGTACTCAAGCTATTAGTAACCCTTCTTCTGTCACAGTCGGATAAAAATCCTCTCTTTACTTATAGAAGCACATGCTCATCCTCTCCATCACCAACTCTCTCTTCGTCTCTTTCGTCTTTTTATATGAAAAATAGATACGTCGACGAATCTTATTCATATATTTCTACACGAATGGGGTTAATAACGACTTTTACCAACTTTTACTGAACTATAATTCATTTAAAAACCTTTCTGAAAGGGATAGTCAGAGACGTACACACATGATGCAATATGTTAACTTTCGTTGTATTCGTAATCTGTACTTTATAACACACGTTAGCACTATAATATATTATGACCATTGCGTTGTACAGTGCGGTAACTTTCGCTCAAGCAACATCACCAATGTTTAGTCTGAAATATGTAGGTACTAAAAATTTTACTTACAATTAGTTATTTTTTTCCGATGGTTTTTTTAAACCATACAGATGTTCTCTCTCCTTGTCGGTGTAATCAGCGAAATCGTTGATATCGTAAGTGGCGCCGCCTGGGGTGTACTGGGAGTTGTTTTCAATAATCTGTTTTAAACTCTTAACGAAGGCATCGTAGTGAACTTGTCTGTCACTTGCGTCTTTGTATTTTCTATTGTATTTTGTCACAAATTCCTCGAACAATTGCGGGGCATCTTTAATTTCGTAGTGGGGAGGACCGTCCGCAGCCCAAGCCACCACACCCAGCACCGTCAGAGCAAGGAGACAAAAACTCTTCATTATAAACTGATTGTTCCACAACACAAGTTGCTATGTGTCACTATTATAGGCCACCATGCTTATATAGTAAAGCAATGTGGCTTGTTGAGGTAGTAAGCAATAAATTCATCGTAATATGTAACATTTATGTGCATACTTTTGTTAATACGACAATGCAAATTGACGCTGCATTGTCATGTTTCTGCTAATAGCAAACTTTATAGCTGTGAGATATTGGAATATTTGTATCGTTAGTGTATGTCTTATGTTGACGTGGTACATGACATAAAATATGACCTTCGATGAGTGTTATGTCAGTCTAGTAATATTAGCTGCAGATTGATCTGTCAGTTAGTCAGGTTCCTATCTTAGCGTTAATGTTCCGGTTGTGCTCTCGAAGACGAGGGCCCGGGGTCCACCTTGATCATGATCCAGGATTTGGCGATCAGGCAATTACAGTGGAGCGACTACCATCTGATCTCCGTAACCCTGCTACCAGGAGACCTGACCAGATTGGAACATGGTTACAAATTCAGTTGCCAGAATTTGCAGGTTTCAGTCTCACCGTAAAAGCATCGGTTAGAATTCTCTCAGAAAGAGTCATATGGCCAAAGCGGGATTCGAACCCGGTAACTCTCGCTTACGAGTCGGATACTCAACCGCCCGGCCACCGACGCTTGCAAGTCAGGTTCCTATTTTATTATCCCTTATACTTATTAGACATACTGTAGAGGAAAGTAACCAAATATGGAATAGGGTCCAAATATGGAATTTCTTTATTTCATCGAAAATAATAATTTAAATCGCAATACAGAACCATATTATGTATCATATACTTATATTAGACGTGTATAGGTTCAAACTTGTCAGTAGGGCGAAGGCCGGTGACATGGCATGTGCGTTTTGTTCGGTTGCTGCTCAGAACATTTTAATAGACGTAAAAACGATGTATTTCTCATTATTTAGAGAGTGATAACGTTCTACTCGCATATTTATGTGGTTGCATATATACTAGTTCTTGTATTACCAGGCTATTTATTTGTTTCTGTTTTGTAATTCTTTTAATATTGGCAATAATTTCTGAGGTCATTAAATTCCAAATATGGACAAGCACTGGGGTCCACTTATGGAATATTCTATATTCGGGTCAAGATCAAATTTGATGGTTTAATGTATACTTTTAATGTGTTCATATTTATTTTTCAGAATGCTTTCTAACACAAAAAATAAAGAAAAATATCCGAAATCCAAAAATGTATCGATTTACAACATAAAAACTATAATTGTGATTTGCGGTTGGTAAACAGCATTTTTCATACAAAGCCTTAAGAAAAGCTGTTTTACAAACAGCAAATACTTCTTTTTAAGATTTAAGCCAGCTGAATCGATTTGCACCAAATGTTATCTATGTTATATATTAGATAGGACGGTTAACTCAAGATACGGGGACTACCCGGGGGTCACTATGTCCAATTTCATATGTACCTATTTTTATTTTATTGTATTTTTTATTTTTTTGCAATAGGTATAACAGTCTTATGATTTTTTTAAACTAGTTAAACTAGTCTAACTACTAAACCAATTTAGTAAATGATGAGACTGTTATTAAGAATTACAAAACATTATTTTATCATATTTTTAAGTATTTGTTGTGGCTTTTTCTTATGGTCCATATTTGGGGGGTACCTATTCCATATTTGACTACCTTTTTCATTTTTTGATTTAACTAGGTTTTTGATACTGTAAATAATTATTAAAATCATAAGACTATCACTAAGTGTTGCAGTACATTATATCTTCTCATCTAATAAAAAATTTACTTCGTACTATGAATAGTTTATTTTTTATATTCAAAAAACAAAATGGTATTCCATATTTGGTTACTTTCCTCTATTTTTAAACATATTTTTTGCATTGGACAAGAAAGCAAAATTAATATTTGTTCTTAGGAGTCCATTAACTCTGAGGACTCCCCTGGAGGTTGCCACCAGCAATGAGCACTAAATGCTATGTCGTCATAAACAAGAGTGTAGAACTTTTAAAAATATATTTTTATTCGACTGCTAATGTTAAAATTAATACGTAAACCAAAGAAATAGTCCTCAAAATTATTTGCTTATTATATCTACCTATCTTAAACTACAACTAAAAGTACAGGATAGTATTAAATCGACTTAACGGATTGATGTCACCAACGACGGGTTACTTTATTTTTAAATCTGATGAAAAAGAAATAAATTTATAATACAACAACGAAATTCGGGAAAATTTGACTCCCCATGGGAGAAATAGCCATTAGAAGGTAATTATGTAACCTACAGGGGTTTATCGGGATAAAGGTTCTCCATGTTGTTCAACAGTCTATTGTAAAATTCAAGCCACATTACAATATAAGAATTCGGTGTAAATGATATACTTAGATAGAAAATAGTGATACATATTCTACCACCACACGACCCCGCGTCACTGAATACTGATAACCAGTGATTTACGCTAGTAAATATTTAAGTCTTTGTTGATAACTAACGTCCCGCGTCCGAGATCCCTGTCGCCTTGACGAATGCTATCCATTCCTAGTAACCGGGACCGAAGCCCTCCGAAGCAAATCTTGCACTCTATGATAATTGCATGGATTATTGCTAACAGTATTTTAGTAGGCGTTTCAATTTCTATTTGTCGGAAACAAATGGAACTCTCAGAAACGAAACTTTCTTTAATTGTTTCAGTAGAAACATAATATTTACCAGTTTTCTACAATTACATATTAACATACATCACCTATGTTGTTTAAAGGCCCTTCTATTATCGGCCTAGTTTAGGTACATCATAACATACTTAGGTACCTACAGTACCTTTATTTCTCATAATGATAAAGAAAGTGATCTTTAATACTTCTATTCATTTCGAAATAATTTATTAAACAACAACCGCGCTAACTATCGTCCTATGCAACTGTTTGTACGTACATATCGCGTACGTCGTAACCTCCGATAGAAAGGGACACGCGATATCGCTATTTCTGTCTCATAAGGTCACGACCAATCCAGCCAGTCGCGCTGCACGCCGTACCGAGAAAAGACATAATGTCCACAAATAAACCTTTCTACGATGTTAACCAAGCATCGGAGTTGTTCGAGAAGTTCATACAAGAGCATAACAGACAATACAAAGACGAGGATGACAAAAAAGCCCACTACGAAGCGTTCGTGAAGAATTTGCACGAGATAAACAAGCAGAATGCGCAAAGTACGACCTGCACGTTTGGTATAAACAAATTCGCCGATTATACAGAAGAGGAGAGAAGCTCGATGTTTGGTTGTATAGGTAAGTTTTGAACAGGTCTACCTTGCCTACTAGATTAATACCTAATAGATTAGTCCTTGCGACGTTCGCTTACGTTTTACTTTGCAATAATATTGGCTAAATGTGGTGTTGACTAGGAATCCGAAGAATAGCAAGAGTTTATGATATTTTTATTGAGAATGGCGTCACCATGAGCATTGGTTATGCATGACTTGACTAATACGAACAAAGGCATACCTACTGCCATGTCTGTGGTAACTACTTAAAATTTTTAACAAAAGATAACTCCATATAGTACACCAGAATTTATTTTTAACAAGCATATAAGTATAAGTACTATTTTTAGAGTTTATTTAAATAATCTACATTTATTCTATACTTATAAATGAATTGGGCTAACATTTAAGTTGTTTTCCGTGACCTAAAACTGTTTATTTTATCATTGCAGCGAAGAAGTGAGCATCGCATCTCGTATGACGCATAGAGTATCAACAATATAATGGCAGTGATAATTACTTATAGATACATGACTCATCTCGGCTACAAAATGTCAACATTGAATTTGTGTACTAGCAGTTTTTCCTTATCTACTTGATCACATTGTGACATCAATATTGTTTTAAGAAACATTATTGAAAGCAAATTTATTTTACCCCTGTTTTCTCATGGACCCACTAGTTTGTCCCACCGGGCGAGACTTATTTCTCGTAGTACTCATGATACTGATTCACTAATTCACATTTGAAGAACTAAGCATAAACTTGTTAGTTGTTACACATTATTAGACCTATACCTAGTCATTCCTAAAATAAACAATTTGCTTGACACCAAAAGTATTGCTTCTCTATGATATTGGATAATTAAGAAAAAACGTGTAGATATTTTCTATTTGATATTTTCTATTTGATTCTATAAGTTATTATCAATTTGGATGCACATATTAAATTTAAACTACAATTATGTTTTAAACAACAACGTCATATTTACATATTGCTTTGAATTTATGTAATAATTATTATATATGCCAATCGGCGGACCTTGACACTGGTTGAACAATGTCAAGGTCCAGAGCGGAAGGCCTTGGTCAACCCCTATTAATTCCATTTGGAGTACTCGTTTTTTTTTCTTAAAATTTACTATTTTGATATTGTGTATTTAATATATTTTGTAATAAGTAATATAATTATAAAAAGGAACAGCGAGTTTTATTTAAACAAACCAGACACCTCGTATCCAGAAGTGGGCATGTGGGCTGTTGGAAAATTATCAAAAGAGTATTATTGTTAGATACTTTCCTAATAGTAGGTTCTATCCAACAGTAATAAAATCTATTTTACGAAATTCTGCAATAGATACCTACCTAATGTCTATCTAAGCCCTTATTTCTAACACATAATGAAACCTTTTGTGAAAAACTAGAATCACTCAGCTATCCCTACCTTCATTTGATGTTTTCATAATCTTTGAGACAAAAAAATTTGGATCGTAGGTTACTTCTTTACAATAGCTTACAAAAATTACACCGAAACTAATCCTCCGATTCGATGACATCCTTGAAAAGCATATTAATTAAATTAAATAGATCTACATTGCATGTGAGTTTGAGAACTGTCGAGGTTATACCTATTTTATCGGTACTGGGCAGTATAGTGACTTCCTGGACTTGAGTCACCCAGGTCGTCTTGTTGACTGCAATATTATTATCAAATGAAGAGAAAAGATTTGAATTTTTGTTTGGAATGAATAAACTCAAACACTGTTAGACCGATTTTAAAAATTCTTATACAAATAGGAAGCTACGTTATCCTCATGCGACATAGGATGCTTTTTATCCCGGGAAAAGAATACGAGTCCCCCGGAAAAGTTGAATGTTTACTGGGAGCCGAACTGCGCGCGGGTGAAAGCAGCTGAGAACGGTTAGACTATCAATTATTTGATTGCATTATTTGGTATGAATGATTGGTCAACTAAGCCTGCAAAGAAGTAGTCATTTAGGCCCCTAAATGACCACTTCTTTTCTGGACCAGTTGATGGACTAAACTCCCACCTAGATACACTTTGTTCGCCCAGTATTCAGACATTATACACCTAAACCTTCCTCACAAATCACTCTGCCTATCGGTGAAAACCGCATAAAAATCCATTCAGTAGTTTTCGAACTTATCGCGAACAGCAGCTGACACAGACAGGCAGTCAGACAGACAGAC
The DNA here is from genome assembly GCA_905147135.1 of Blastobasis lacticolella. Classification (NCBI taxonomy): domain Eukaryota; kingdom Metazoa; phylum Arthropoda; class Insecta; order Lepidoptera; family Blastobasidae; genus Blastobasis; species Blastobasis lacticolella. The sequence goes on from LR990048.1 coordinate 12,355,244, forward strand.
GCGTCGTGGGACTTTGTTGTATAATATTTAGTAATAGTGATAATAGTGATTTCTCAGTCATTTTTGTACGTAGGATTCAACCTCGCTCAATCTTTGCTCAGTCAGGTACCTAATTCAATATTAACGCATATGTCTTTATTCGGCGTCTTCATAACAAGAGTGAATAAGCACATTATACCTACCTAATGTGCTCCATTTTCAGCATTATCACTGCCCATACTCAGTCAGTATCCCGTCAATTAACTCAATGAAATAGCATAAGAAAAGAACAGACGATCTGAGTGGTTCAGTTGGTTAACATAGGCACCGGTCTGCCACGCAGAGATCTCGGATTCGATTCCCGAGTGAGCAGAAATTTTAATTTAAGAATTTTAATTTCTGTTACGGGTCTGGGTGTTACAGTTATATGTCTAGTATATGTATTTGAAAATTTATAAGTAGTTTATTAGTTATCTAGCTCCCATAACACAAGTTTTGCTTACTTTGGGGCTTTGTGGCTCTGTGTGAATTGTCCTAGCATACCTTTTTATTTATTATTTATAGCCGACAGAAAAGTGGGATAACCCCACACCAAGTTTACATACCTATGCTAAAAAAAGATCTAAACTGCTAATTTTAATGAAACAAAGCTACCATCTTGATCAAACTGGCTTTCAACTAAAGAAAACCGGATCAAACCGGTCCATCCGTTCGGGAGCTACTATGCCACAGCCAGGTACACAGAGCCACAGATACACTCGTCAAACTCATTTTTCGTCGGGGCTTAAAAACAAAAATATTATTGTATGTTTTGAGCCTATTCGAGTCAAACTTATAATCAACATGACAGACGCTTCAATTTAACATCATTATTGATTCATTTTAATAATGAAAGAGTATTAAAATTGTCTCTCTAGGCGGCAAACTTTGTTTTCGCAGTCAATTTGTTAAATTGGCTTTAATGAAATTGGATTGGAAGGATGCAGGCGGCCTTTTTCAAACAGTCCACAATTTTCGCAGTTACCACAACTTTTGTCTGGCAATTTGTATTATTACTAAATGAATAGGTTGTAATCTATATATAGTACAAAACAAAGTCGCTTCCCGCCTTCTGTCCCTATGTATCTGTGTCCGCTTAGATCTTTTTAACTAAGCAACGGGTTTTGATGTGGTTTTCAACAATAGATTCAAGAGGAAGGTCTCGAGTGGCGACCACGTACCGGTAGACGCAGCGTGGGTAGGCCTCCTACAAGGTGGACCGACGACCTGGTAAGGATCGCAGGTGCCAGCTGGATGCGGAAAGCACAGGACCGGTCTTTGTGGAGATCTCTGGGGGAGGCCTATGCCCAGCAGTGGGCGTCTTCTGGCTGATATGATGATGATGATGAGCTATAGTTACGAACAAACTAGTCTTTGTCAATGTCTTTGTCCGCGAAAAATTCGGTAATGATAATTAGGTACCAATACCAATGACTCTTTTCTTTGTTATGTTGGTTAGTTAAACACTAACCGAAGCTTTGACGATGAGCGATAACATCGTGATGAAACATGCACATTCAGGCTATTGAATGTGTAACAATTATCCAGCCAGTTTCCCTGGTTACGTGGGTCAGATGGCAGTCGCTCCACTGTAATTGCCTGATCTTCCAAATATTGGATCATGGTCAAGGCGGACCCTGGGTCTTCGTGCGCGAGAGCCATTAACGCCAAAATGGCTGAAACCCTGTAAGTCTTAGGCAAATTACTCGACGACCTCTTTAGGGCCTCACAACAAGTAGATCGCAAAGTAAACATGGAGGACAAGACGAAAATTATATCAAATGTTTATGTTGTGCCTACGCCGCTGAAAGTTGGAGGCGCTAAACTTGAAATTGTTGACGACAACATACATACAAGGTGTACCGACGACCTGGTAAATATCGCAGGTACCAGCTGGATGCGGAAGGCACAGGACCGCTCTTTAGAGGAGGTCTGTACTCAGCAATGCGCGTCTTTCGGCTGATATGATGATAATGATGATGATTGATGACCTACGATTTATGTAATTATTCACAAAATAATCTACACTAATGCAAGATCCTATCAACATCTTATGTAAAAAACATTTTATAAGATTTGTAGGATTTCAAAATAAACAAACCCAATACGTAAGCAGCAGGTGTAAAAAATATTTTTTCGTGGCCAAATTAATTAATAAACGATATTACGCTAATAGTCTCTTATTACATGGAGAGCGTTTAATTTGTTCGCGATGGCGGCGTGATTAATTGGGTTCGGAAAATGCGTCCGATTCACCGTTTACCAGCTTTTGCCATTTCCCGATGAAGCCGGGAAACGTTTTAAATTGCTGGTACTTTTTTAAATAATAAAAAGAAAAACAATAATCTTCTTGGCGATAATGTCCCGGCTGTGCTCTCGCGCGAGGACACGGGGTCCGCCTTGACCATGATCCAGAATTTTGTAACTCAGGTAATTACAGGCGAGGGACTGCCACCTGGCTGCCTTGGTCGTGTGGTGTCCAGCAGAGTAGAATAACACCAACCCCTTAAACTCATGGGTGTCGTACAAGGCGACTAATGTTTCCGCAAAAGATCTAGAGTCTCTGTAAGCTAAACATTTTTACATTTACAAAACTGCGATCTCCAACCCTGCGAAATTATGGTAATAACCATACATTTCGTGGGAAAGGCCATAAGTCCTGCGGTGGACTGTTAGTAGCAACGATGATGATGATAATGACTGCCGCTTGATTTCCTGACCGCACCTGACAAGATTTGGTCATGGTTACACATTCAGTCGCCGGAATGTGCAAATTTTCCTCACGATGTTTTACCTCAACGTAAAAGTATCGGAGTGCTCAAAGGAGGGACATAACTCAGAAATAGGCATGGAAATAGTATTACATCGAAATTACTTAGAACTGCTACAATACATTTACTAGTATACTTTGATCATAGCTGAGTGACGTAACGCCAAGGTAATCATAATTCACCTACACCCTTCGTTTCGCTTGATTGTTTAGACCCTTTCGGAACCTCAGGACCATTTGGCATATTTCTCATTACTCGCGTAAATCTGATGTACCTAATCCTTCCATTCGCACCTGGTACCTACATTACTGTGTATGATTACGTGAAAGGACCAGCCTTTGCCGCCGATACCCGCGTCAACGTCACTTCTGAACGCGTCTCGTCATCATCATAGCACGTGGAGTGTAAATCAAAGTAGTCAATGGCGAATCCGCAACTAATTTTACGCGGACGAACGTGGTGAAGTTACTTTACACAGGTATTTGTATATACTTTACGTAGGTTTACATTTTCTTTATTAAATTATATGACCGACTTTGATTAGACTGAGTAGAGCGGTAATACAACAAAACTCAATTTGATGCGATGTTGTTTAATTAGGTATGTTCTTTGTGTTATGTTATGACTGTTCAAACCGACGAGTATGTATGAAAAGATAGAAGAAGCGATAGAGATTTGTGAGGGTGAGGACCGTAGCATTTGACCGTCGCTCTGATCCCAAAACTAAGTAAACTCGTATCTGACACTCAAATGAGTATCTGACACAGACAGACAGCAAAATTTTTAAAAAGTCTTATTTTATTAATATTTCTTCATCGCCCTAAATAATTTTTAAGTAAATATATTCAACGTACTTACACACTTTTTACAGTTTTATTATATGTATACGCTTAAAATATGTGAGAAAAGAAATGAAAGACAATGTTCAGAATATTTAGAACAACAGTAACTGGAGAATTAGACAGACAGGCTTTCGGAGAGCTCGTTAATCGGGGTGATGAGATTGTGTGTTACGATCACTAGACAAAGGGCAAGTGTCAAGCTTTATCAGATTTCGGTCGCCTGTTTATCGCTATATTTTATTTTGTCCTAATAATGTCGACGAAAACAGGGAAGGAGAGGATGAGGAACGTCATAGCCACCATTATCTGACTGTGGCTGTAGGAACAATCAGCTGTTATTGTCACTTTCACTCGTGGTCACTCTTGGTGCATCACTTGAAGGACAGGACGCTGACTATATGCAGTCCTAATTTATTTAGTGTCCAGCGGGGTTATTGGCGATCTCAGTGGACAACTGAATTTACCTAATGAATTAATCTATATAATGTCAAATTCAGTTGTCAACTGAGTTAAATAATAGCCCTATTGATAATTTATTGTCATTCAATTTCATTCAAAGGTCGGCCATCTCATCTAATTTAGGCAGTAGGATATTCGTGTTACAGACAAAATTGAATAGCAAAGACTTCACATAGAATTTAACTTAGCAAGCAATCACCAAATTTATATTTATATTGTTTACCGTTAAGGATTAATTGAGTATAAGAAGTATGCATGCCAGGCATGCATAATATGTTTAGCATGCTTCATAGACAAAGAAAACTAACATAAATGCTGATGCTGTTAATCTGCAGCGGTTTGTACTGTCCAGATTTCTCTCCAGGCCTACGCCTGGAGGAGTACTCTTCCAGATATTGATGCACAGGATGCCGAGGCCAAATAAAGCTTGTCTTTAATAATTATTGTTGTGCAAAACCTACATACACATTTGATTAAACTCACCTAGGTATTTCATTTAACCCAATCTATCGAACAGTGAGGACTTAAATAATTGGAAATCCTTTTGTGGTTTCATTACTGAATACCCTTAGGCAGAGCGGACGTATCTAAATGTACACATTATTTCAAACCGAGTTTTTAATTAGTTTTTGAGGATTCTCCGCTGGCCACAACTGAAAAATGGCTTAAATTGATAAAAAGGAAATTGGTTTCTGAGAATGAATTGCCACTTTTTAACATAGGTACTTCAAAAATTTCGAAAAGGAAGTGATTGTCAATTCGACTGTATCTTTTATTGTTGATGTCCGACGAAGTTCATGAAGGAGACAGCTGTTGGTCCCGCGGCCTATAGAACTATATTGTAAAAAGAAAAGCGACTTAGGAAATTACAAGACTGATCAAAATCAAGTAAGCAATAGATACTTACTTGATTTTGATAATGAAGACGCACATCTGTATACAAAAAGAACTATATTGTACTAAGCAAAAATATGGAAGTCTTTATCATTCAAAATTTGGTTGCTTACTTGTTGATTTCAATCAATCTTCTAATTTCCTAAGTCACTTTACTTTTTAGACGTATCACATAAAAATACAAGACGTATATTTTACACTATGTTTTACATAGAATTAAGAAAAGGATATTTTGCCTACCGCCACAACCTTGACTATTTTGCTCGTAAACAGGGTGGAATTCAAATAAGCGTTTGAAGCATTGTTTGTAGAGAATTTTATAGGCTACAATTTAGTAACATACCATATTCCCGTAGGATGCAATGTTTTCGAGATATTCAAAAATATTAAGCTTTCGGGCAAAAGCACCAGAGGCACAAGTGTAGATTTAAAATATGTTGATTAGAAGCGTATTTATTGCCTATCATTTGCCTCAAGAATTATTCATGTTACAACAGGGAATAAAGGAATTTGAACAAATCATAGGGAATAACATTCAAATTTACATTCATCACTATGACGCTTGTGTTATCAACTGTAGCGCCATCTGCCACTCTTTGGGTAATTCGAGTATAATTATATTATGAACTCATTTAATTTTGTAGTTTACTAGTGGACCTGGCGCGACTTCGTTTGCGTACACCTACTTTACCATTACATACCCTTTGTTCTTACTTATAAACCTTCCTCTTGAATCACTCTATCTATTGTTAAAAACTGCATTAAAATCCGTTGCGCAGTTTAAAAGATTTAAGCATACATAGATACATCGAGACAGACGGCGGGAAGCGACTTTGTTGTATACTATGTATAGATTGTACACATTAAACATCACAAAAAAATACAATTTATTACAAATACAAAAGGCGCGACTTATTTCTAACAAAAAATCTCTTAGCTGGCCCACGTAATAAATAGTAGCGGACAAGACTGGTAATGATGTTTGTTTTCAGCATGTTCAGCGCAAAACTAACACATTTAAATATGCTGCCGTTTTTGCGCTAAAATAATTTGAAACGTACGTTGATGCGTCACTTAGTCACTCACAAAATCCTTTTCTTTAGGTTATCATGTAGGTAAAATCATACTGTTTCGCAAAATAACACTTTTAGTGTAAATAAAACACAATAATGATATCGTGTTTGCTCATAGTGATGTCAGAGGCAATTTGCTGTTGTCACGAGAAAAGAACGGTGTAATTTTGTACGCATGGCTAATATGAGTACCTATACCACCTTCACAGAGCCACGGTTCCCCAAATCCCCACCCCATGGAGCATTATAGATCTTACTCACCGGAAGAAACACGAAATTATTTAAAATAGTATTGTTTGGCTGTGGTATTCTGAAAGGTGGAGGTACTTTCTTAGTCGGGCGGCTCCGATTCGAACAGGACTCCCCACTATGCCTTACTTCTCTTTTCCGATTCTCGCATTACGACATCTCAAATTCAACAGTCTCTCTATCCACCAGACTCTATTAAAAACTAATTGAAATCTTTATTTTATCCAAAAAACTTATTCTTATCGATCTTCGCTAATAATTTATCGTCGAAGATTGTTTTCAATGCCATTTTAAAAGATATATTTAGATAGAGAAAACGTTGAATTGGAGATGTGACAGCCCGAGAGTATGCCTCCTGTATCGTTGCGACATACAGTCGCGCGGCAAGTATGAAAGACCCGCGCGTGACTATATTAATGCAAACACACCACTGTATCGCTACAAAAAGTCGCAGTCTGTCAGCGTCATTTCCCTAGTATAGTGACGCGGCCGGCGCGATATGTGCCGGAACCGTGCGTCACTTTCGCGATGCACGGAAGTAGACCTTAATCCATGAAAATGTAATCCTTCCTTATATATAGTATCAAATAAAGTCGTTTTCCGCGTCTGTCTGTATATCCGCTAACTCAACGGATATAATATATACGCAACGGATTTTGATGCGATTTTCACTATCAGTCAGAGAATTTCTTCCGGAAGGCTATAAAGGATGTAGGAACATGTAGGTACAGTAACTACGTAAATGCTTACTAAAGTAAAGAAAATCCGAGAAAACCCATGCGAAGCCGGGGTGGAGCGCTAGCAAAACACAAAAACAGATTATTGCGTATTATACTCTCATCAAATATTATTTCTATTATTGCTACAAGGTATTTGAAGGCATCAAAATGTTTCCTGTCCATAGGCAACCAAATATAGGGTAAATATTTGTTCCAATAAACTAGTCCGCAGAAACAAGTGAATCAGTCCTAATAGAACTTAGTTGTTTGGAAACTTCGATAGTTACCTGAGTCAGTATCTTTTCCCCATTGGCTGCGGTACAACGACTTGAATAGACCAGACAATAGACAGATAAAGTTGTATTCTCGTATAAGAAGAAACTTCTTTCGTTCTCTCCTATGATAATATTCAGTACCGCTCGGGAAATATTTATTTAGCTGCACTATATTACACTGTATGTAAGTATTTCACAGGCGTTTATTGGAGACACAGGTAGGCATACAGATTCATCAATATATTATGATGGTTGTGAGTATCTCTGTGTTAACCTCAATTGTAGGCATACAAATATTATAATTATACAAATAAGTCATAATGGCTAACTATTATTAAATTTTACGGATTATAGAAAAAAATTAAGAATTTGATTATTGTATTGAAAGAGTCACCTCATAATTTGACAATGTATACTTTTAATAGAGATAAATTAGAAACCTGATAAACGATTTCATATAAACTGCAAACAACTTTATAATAAAAGGAAATAAATGTAGGTAAATTAACCTTCAGTACAAAGCACATTTAAATAGTAAAAATGCTTGGACAATTCACACAGAGCCATCTAGCCCCAAAGTAAGCAAAGCTTGCGTTATGGGTGCCAGAAAACTGATAAACTACAGATCTATTTTTAAATATATACTTATTGTACATTTAACAACCAGGACCATAAACCTGTTGGCTGGGAATCGAACTAGGGACCTCTGCGTGCTTGGTAACCAACTGAACCACTCAGGTCGTCAAAACCTTAAGAGCTTATAAAACCTTAACAATTATACCAAAAGCACATATCATATTAAACACGAACATTTACAAATAAAAAGCGAATAAGACAATAGAAAGTATATTTACATTTTGGATTAAAACACTGAATTTACCGGCTAGAAAAAAAATACACAATTTCAGATTCCCAACCTTTTTTACTCTCTTCATCTGTGGTCTCTGCGACTGTATTCCGGCTGTATATCAATAAAAAAAATTAAAAAAGGCTGGTAATTTTGGGTATACGTTTGAGAGTACAGTTTCGGAGAGGTATTTTTCTGAACCCATGGTCAGGTCAATCTGCTTCTTCGTTGAATCTCGAAAGGATTTAACTGAATTGGCGTTTTCTGTTGAGCGCACCCCGTCCCTACGGGGTGTCGCATCCGATGAAACCTGGAAAGCCTTCCCGGCTACAGGTACTCCCAGGGGGTGTTTAGTACGTATGCGCCTAGGTTTTTCTGGCGAGTCGTGCATAACCAGTCCAGCCGGCCGGCTGGTACTCATGAGAGTTCACCTTCTCCCTCCCAGCCGCAACACCGGAGGGTGCCCATTTCCGTTGCGTAGGGCGCAAAAAAAATTGCGTTTTCTGGGTAAGCTCGCTCTACCGTTAATCTTATGTTATGTCAAGTAAGACATACCTAGATCTATATAGCAAACCATTTATTTATAAAAACTACATATAATTTAAAAAATTCCCGGTTTATTCACATTCCAATCACAAAATCTTTTACAGCTTTTAAAATTTTTGCGCACATTTTTCTATTCCCACAACCAATTAATTGGGGCTAACTAGGTAAAAGAGAGTTAATTAGGGCACTTTTTGCTAGTCTGGTTTCCCGCCTATTCATACATAAAAGCGCTTTAGTGTCCTCGAAACGCTGAATTTCTAGGTTATAAGGTCCCCAATGACCAGTTTTATAGCTCGTTAGGCGGGGGCCAGTGATTAATGAGATCTTTAAGAGAACCCCCGACGTGTATATCTCTATATGTACATCTGACTAAGAAAGCGAATGTGGGTATGAATCGATATCTTACTTGTAGCCACCATGGCGTGGAATGTAACTTGGGTAATTCTATTGTAAGCAATATAGATAGAGCACACTGAAAGTTCTGCGATTCTGGCAGCTTAAACATTTTTGAATTTCTAATGTTACATTTTTAAAACATAAGAAACTCAATCATTGATTTAAAAGAAATTGGCGGTAAATCGCGTATTCATTGTTTTTTATCATAAGTTGAAGTTTATCGTCCATAGCAAAAATGGAATTAACTCGAAAAGATTTTAGGGCTATGATTTTTTAAGATTTTAAAAGTTTTCTGTATCCGCAAGACTGCACTGATCATCTTCAAAATGTTTTTGGGAGGGAGTACCTCATGTACGCAACGTAAAACGTTGGTGCGCAGAATTTTAACGAGGCAATGTCCATGGTGAAATTTGTGAAAGCCCTCAAATGTGATCTCTGAGGAAACTGATTGAATAAAACCGGTGTATCACCTATGAGGGTATTCGAGGACATTTTGGAATTAGTAGGGAGTTGGGAGCCTAACTTAAAAAATCTTACATAAACATTTAGAAAGTCAAAAAACGTTTTTGCCGTTGGATTCCTCATGAACTCACCCCATAACAAAAACGGAGTTGAGTTGATTGGTGTAAAAAATTATAGTTAAAGTCTTATTTTTATTTACGAGGTGATAACTTAAACGCAATGTTAAACTAACGCATATAATATGAGATATTTAATCATGTACCTGGTTAACAAGTAGCCCGTTATTTCTTTCGACGCAGTTCCTTGCTTCATTAATTACAAGCAACCAAGCACTACCAATCTGCATGGTACACGAAGATTAAACAAGGTAGGTTTGTGGTAAAAACCCCATACAATAGAAAAAAACGTTTGCTATGCTTGTGTTTTATTTTTATTTCAGCACAAAATTATGAGAATAAAACCACAAATAATACACCGTATCAATCGTTTTGTCAAAGAGTACGCGACTCCAATCAACTCGTAGCTACGTCTGTCGAGATATATCGCCAGATCCAAGCAGGCGGCTGGCGTAATTATCGCAGTGAATAGATAAATCAAACACCAATATTCCACGGCAATTCCGGGCGGATAATCCATTAAACCGGGACACCGACTACAGTTCGGTTGCGGTCTCCCGGGAATAATAATTACCATGTGAACAACGCCAGGGGGGAAACGGCGGAGACTCAGGAGATATGGCGACCGATCCTGCAGACGGTTAGCTTGTAACTTGTAATCTCATCTGAGGACAATAGTAAGTAAGTCTATGGAGGGCGGTAATTTTCGATTTGAAAGCTTGGTCGCTTCAGTCGATAAAACAACATTAAGCCCGGCTTGCACCAAATTCTTAACACGTTAGGAATGACGTATAACGTTTCTTGTATTAAGTTTTTCATTTAAGTATCAGCTTAAATTCGTTAAGGAATTTGGTGCAAGATGCAAAAATTAATCACAACAGATATTCTAAATTGTGCATCATGGCATAGAAACTGTCTACCACGGGGTCTGCAAACATCCTTAATGCGCTACAACTAAGTGACAGGCAATGTTCTTATAAAATACAGACTACAGGCTACATATTAGACACTGAGATTACTTGCACTTTTTATAAAAAAAAACTAATCTCATTGGCAAAAAATGTCTTACCTCGGTTTCATCATCATCATCATAATCATTTATTTATTCATTTACAGTTACACGTAGCGAGCTACGTCTATTTTTCCAAACAAGCGCCGCAGTCCAAGCGGCCAAAGTTCCAAATTTTAAATCCGCGCCACCCCAGACCGAGGTTAAGCCGAGCTGTATACAATCGAATTTTATGACACCAATTTTCTGTAAAGCTCAAAAGGAAAACAATGCCAACGAGCACCGGGTCGTATTCCGCTGATACCTAGTAATTGCCTTGCTAAAGGACCGACGCCGGCTACGAATGCAATTTCGGTATTCCCTCACAGATAAATTACGGTGCAATCTCGTGTTTTCAAACCAATATGTAACATTTGGTTTGGATTTAAAAAATAATAAAGGAAGTAGTTACAGAAACTCGCTATAGTAAGCTATTATGACAGTTCATTTATTTTTAATTACTGTTTATTTTTTATCACACATACTTACTTAGGTACTGCGCTGGCTCAGCGACCCAAAGTAAACCTTGGCCTCCGACACCAGAGATCGCCACTTCTTCCTATCCTGCGCCATCTCCTGCCAACCATCAGCCATTTAATTATACCTTTTTGAAAAATAAAATAGTCACTTTATGTAATGTTTCCCTGCAAAGAGAAAGGTTAAACGATTGGTTATTCCATACACAATAGATAAACAGCGAGTTACAGCATTTGGAGGTTTTGCATATGGTAATTTCCTAGGGACACTGCATATAAAAACGGGCCGCCGAGATCGAAGCACGTAGGTTAGCATACAAAGATTTTACGTTTGCAACTGCACAACTGTATTCCGGGATGCAGATTGCTAGTTATTTGGCGTTTGTGAGTACATGAATATTTACACGGTGCACGTGACGTCCAATTTTCTGCGAATAGCTTCTCTTATTATGTAAGGCAGTTACGGTTTGTGAATGGTATATTTTGACCGCGGCTTCGCCCGCTTGAAATTCGTACATGCCGTGTTCTCGCAGCAACAACAATGAATTTTGGGATAAAATGATAAAGTGTTATTCTGGGGATAAGCTACAACACTGCAACATGTTATCAAAAGCTATTCAGGAGTTTTGACTTGGAAGAGCAATAAACATCCAACCTTACAATATTTTACTTATACAAGCTTTTACCCGCAACTTCGTCCGCGTTTTTTTACCGTAAAAACCTTTTCCTACACTCTATCTATTCCACACTATCTATTGTTGAAAATCGCATGAAAATCCGTTCAGAAGTATTATTAATCTATCCTGCTTAATTTCTCCTGTTCTATTAACATTTCAATTTAATAGAACAGGAAAAATTTCCTGTTCAATTACATTCAAACATTAGGACAAGTAACGATCTGAATTACTTTTATGTGTTTCGAACGAAATACCTGCAATTGGGGCGCTGGATTGGTGACGCGGTTTATCGTAATTTCCATAAAAATGGTTGACGTAAATTCATGAGGTGCATTGAACAAGCAAAGCATTGCCACTAGTCTTTCTGCTCTATCTCGAGTAGCCCTGCCACGAATAAATGCATGGTGGAGGGTAGGCCCAATGCCTAGGGGGTACGGCAGGGGTACGCCACACGAACGAGGTCCCGCCGGAACTGCTGGTATAACAATAATCATCATCTTGGCGTTTATGAACAGTTTGTTTGTGCTGTTCTGGTTGTGCTCTCGCGCGTGAGTACGTGGGGTCCGCCATGACCATGATCCAGGACTTGACAGTTCTTTTTTATAAAAAAAATCATGTAATTACAGTGGAATAACAGCCATTTGACTCCGAATCTACGTGACCCTATTAACAAGGGAAGCCTGACCAGATTGGACCTTAGTTACACATTCAATCACCTGGCTGTACAGGTTTCATCACCGTGAGAGCATCGATTAGTGTTTACTGTTGTACAAAATGTATTTGCTATATTTTAAGCATTTGGAAAAAAACGCACAAGAAATGGAGCAAGATCTTGTTTATCTTGTTTATAGGTCGAACAAAATATATAATATTTCATGTTAAAAATAAAAATTGTAATACTTTCGACTCGATGCTAGCGGTTCAAAAATCGGGCTCTTAACTTGGTGCTTATGCTTGGTGCTCTAAACAAGACATTGCTCCTTTGGACGACAAAAATTGGATAAGGTACCTATTTCAAAATATTTGACAGTAGGTATTTATGTACCTTCGACTTATTAATATTTTTAATCAATGCGACCTAACACTTTGAAACAAAGTAACTTTGTAGAATATCACTTTATACACGGAACGCTAATGCATTAAAATGTGGGAAAACATTTTTGGTAACTAGATGTAAAAGAATTTTTCTTTGAAATACTGGTGACATTTTGTGTGTAGTAAAAAACAAAATGTTAACAGAGTTATGTAAACCAACCGAGTTAAAAATTAGATTCGATCGCTTTCACTGTTCATCCTAACATATCTACTTACCTTAAAATATCATATTTTTTCAATTTAACGTTTATAGACGCGAAGAGAGAGTTTTTAAATTCAAGTAACTTAAACTTATGAGGAAAATAAATCTATGTATAAGACATTTTGTCACCGAACAGATCTTTTTATTGTTTGTTTACGTTTTGTTTTTTGCTTGCCCGAATAGAGTTAACCTACGAAGGGCGTTTAATAAAAAGTGAGAACGAATATGTTGCCAGTAACTTTTATTAAATGTTATTTTATTTTTCGATATAGTCGCTTTTTAGTATAATACATTTGAAATATGTTTTTTCTAAAATCCCTGTAAAGCTCAAAGGGCTTATACACAAGAGTATAATTAGACCGGTGATGCTCTATGGCTGGGAGTCATGGCCAGCGCTGACGAAACACGTTCGCGAACTCTACACCAACGAAATGAAAATGCTGCGGTGGATGTGCGGAGCTACGCGACTCGATTGAGTACGTAACGCGTACATCCGTGGCAGCCTTGGGGTGTGGAATATCGCAGATAAGATTGAGGAGGCTCGTCTGCGCTGGGTTGGTCACGTGTTGGCCACAGTAAGCCTTAGGGATACTTGGGAAATAGGTGCCCAAACCTGCCGGTATCAGGAAAGAGGCCCCGTGGGCGACCCAAGAAGCGATGGATTGACGACAGGATGCCGAAGACCGGGTGAAGTGGAGAAGATTGAGTAGGAAAGCGGACCATGGCAGAGGCCGGGATGAGCGCTAGGACGATGATGATGACATTTGAAATATGTTTTTTCCAGGCTTAAAATTCCTTTCTTATAAAACTGTTCATCCTGAGAACCTAATAATTAATCTTCTTTGACCTTGTTAATAGATAGAAACCTCTAGAAACAAGGTCGAATGAATATGGAAGATACTCAAGTATTTCGAAGCCAGCATCTCGAATTGCAGTCATAGTAATGGTGGATTTGGCCTTGTTTGTTTCTGTGCATCGGTAAGCATTCTGGGGACTTCTCGAAATGTTTGTTTTTTCGCCTATAAAACGTATCATGCCGTGACAATCTGTTAAAACAATTTGTTCGACTTTTTTACCATTTCGTCAACCACTATCGTTGTAGCGGCGGCCCAAGCGAGGTTCTTTGGTGGAATAACAACAACTAACTAAATGCGCAACTGTAAAATACGGCGGAGCATTTACTTCTAAAGTATTAAGTGTAATGTCCTGTAAGTGTAATGCTCGATTAACTCATTCGGTAGAGAAATTATACAAGCACTAATGCGTCCAATAATTTGTTTCTATTTCCGTCAATCCGCTACGTCAGACTGCAAACAAAAGACTACGATTAAAATAAAAGAAATTCAAGGTTATCCTTTTTAAATATACAGTGTGTCCGGGGAAGTAGTCGTCAAATTTAAGGAGCGTGATCTAAGGACTATTTTATCGACAAAATGACTTCAATTATAGGGTTATGGTCCCACCGCCGAAAATTACAAGTACTTGAACTTTTTTTCGAAGTTATGACCTTCATTAACTAAAACAATCAACAGTTCGTATCCTATTAATTCTTTTTGCGTGTTTTTGATATCATTGGATAGCTTACAAAATTAACTATCCATTCAAGTAATAAAATTATACCAACATCGCACATTTTCACCGAGTAAAATGCAATAGAAAAATAAAATATCAATATTTTACACAAATTTTTTGGTTTTTGTTTCAAATATCAAATAAAATTGCACATTAAGATGTATTTTTTTTGTATCATGTGACTAGTATTTGAGCTGTTCTACAAATTGGCGTTTAAATCATGATTTAATGTCTATAGGTTCAGGAGTTATTATTGAACAAAAGGACCCCTCTACCGCGGCGCCCAAAAAGGGGTCCCTTTGAAGCAACAATAACTCCTGAACCCATAGACATTAAGTAATGATTTAAACGCCAATTTGTAGAACAGCGCAAATACTAGTCACATGATACAAAAAAAATACATTTTAATGAGCAATTTTATTTGATATTTGAAAAAAAAACGAAAAAATACGTGAAAAAAATTTATGTTTTATTTTTCTATTGCATTTTACTCGGTGAAAATGTGCGGGTTGGTATAATTTTATTACTTGAATGGATAGTTAATTTTGTAAGCTATCTAATGATATCAGAAACACGCAAAAAGAAGTAACAGGATACGAACTGTTGATTGTTTTAGCTAATGAAGGTCATAACTTCGAAAAAAAATTTCTAGTACTTGTAATTTTAAAATAACCCTATAATTGAAGTCATTTTGTCGATGAAATAGTCCAAAGATCACGCTCCTTAAATTTGACGACTACTTCCCCGGACACACTGTATAATCAATGTTTCAGTTTTACCAGCCAGTATTTAGATAATTTTTTGGTTTCAAAGAGTGTGTACCTCATTCTCACCATAAATTGAATGCAACCTCGTACAATTATTACGTATTACCTACTCCGAACTTACTACCTTGCATCACAATGTCAGCCGCTTTATTGTGATGTGATTGGGCTCGCGTGAGTGACAGATGGCAGCACTGTGAATGTTAATCAGGCTGAATTATAGCCATTTGGTAGCCACCGGTGCCTACATCCTGACTGATGCCAGTTTTGGTCACCTATGGCAATTGGGCTCTTACACATAGGTGACATAATGCGTGTGTGCGGAATTACACAATTTAAAAATTAGTAGTGTTTTTTATAGTAAAGTACATGCTCGAATTTATTACGATACAGAAAAAATACTGTTATTTATCCATATTACTTATTACGATGAAAAGTGCGAGTTCGATAACTTGACCTATTATTATGAGTTTGTTGTGATGTGTTGCTATAAAGTTGTGTAGGTACACATAGCCCCTACAGAAATCTAAATTAACTTATTTATTTTTAGTTCTGTGGTTTCCCTAAACATGACAATATTAATAGGTAATTATGTATGGACACTGAAGGCTCCAGGGTTTGGATAGCGGTGAACATTTCCGCCTGATAACCATACCTCTGTTTACGTTAGTACTAATATTCTGTGTCTCTGTCGCCCTCTAATACCCCCATGGTATATTCGTATTAAGAGTCAATCTCATGTGCCGTATTATTCCATTAGTAGGTAAGGCCGATAGCTGTGTCTTTAAAGGCTCTGCCGGCTCCAAATCGACGGGTGATAGTGCGATGGACCTGCATCCACCGGTGGTCATACGTCGTAAAGACCGTCGGGTTTGGCTGATTCATATTCCTGCTGCCGGCGAAATTTGCCGACCTCCCGAAAGTGACCCCATGCGCATTAGGCATTGTCCTCACTCATCAGTAAAAAAGTTGTCTATTTTCATCAGGTGAGCTGTCCCATAAAATAAGTATGTACGTACCACCACCTTACAGAATACCCTAGCCATCAACAAAATTAAGCAAAAAGCTAATCGACACCACAGGTGACCGGAAAGCTGGCTCGTTCCTCGGACAGAGGCAACGCAGCTAGCTGTCTGGCCACCATTTCAGTGTGGATGAATTTTTATTTTTGTAATATTTCAGTATGTGTTTATTAATCATAGGTCTTTGTAATATAATTATTTTGTCTATAACTAAATAAATTTGCGTGTAAATGTGTAGGTAGTTCTAATTAATAGCAGCCAAATAAATTATCGATGCCTACGACACCTAAACTGAACTTTAACAACCACTTTCTTAAGCGACTTTACGTGTGAAACCGAGACTTTGGAATTCGTTTGAACGTTTTACCAAATCAATTCTTTGAAGGAAAAGCGACTAGTTGACCGATAAATCCGTTGAATATTAGACGACAAGTCGGTTAATCGACCATACTGCGAATTAAATCGGTACTCGCTTAGGCTCACAATTTAATAGAAATTTTATCCGCTTTGAAGTCTTTGGTATTCATATTTAATCAATATTTTAAAGGGCAGTATTAAAGTAATTTAAAACTCCAGCCGTATTTTATGAATTCATTTAAATTTTTCGTTGTAATAACAGACAGCCTGTGCGTATTTATAATTACACTGAAATTAGAAAAACTTAAATGTTCTTTGTAACAAAGGAGGCTTAAATCAAATAAAAACTCAATTCGAAGCGAAAGCCACTTCTCCCATCAAAAGTTTCATAACTCGACAACTACTTTACATCAAAGTTAATGTTCGCTTGCTTCTAATTGTTAGATAAATTTTAATGAAATTTATATTGAAATGCCTTACTAATATAAACGTTATTGTTCAGTTCTTATTAGAAGCAAATAGGTATCCCGGACCTTAGCGACTAGTCACACATCACGATTGCAGCCCATGATTGGAGCGAGGCTCGACTCTCGACATTATTCCCGAAATACACTGACCGCTAGTTTTATCAATACGCCGCGACTCGATGGAGTATCGATTATTCCGTTTCAAACGTCGATTACACGGAGGCATCAAAGCGAGGCGCAAAATTGCGCTTGCGGTCGACGCCGCGTAGCCTGCGCTATTAGTCCCGCGATTTTGGCTCTGCGTTCGACAAAGCGCCCGCGCCGTCCGCTCGCAACCGGCCATTCATTTGGGCTCGCCATTAAAAGGGTGCTTTTAACTACGGCTAATTTATGCAGTGCACGGTTTGCCAGCAGCCCGGACAGATTACAGAGCGGGCAGCGCGCGCGCCGCCGAATCACGAGCCGAGCATGTTTACTCGTTTTATTATCTCCCGCGACGATTGCCCGCGGCATTCATAAAGGCAAGCTCTATTCTAATCAAGTTGCGAGAAAAGCGGGTACTTGCGAATATGTAGTGCTGTATATATAGACGGGTAGTTACATAATAGCTGACAGATAGTGAACAGAGTTTATGTTTTGCTTACATCAAATGCAGCGCGTTGTCTTATCGTTTTAAGTATATTGTTTCATGTAATATTCTACAGAATTGATATAAAGTGAACACTCCGACATTACTTCTTTTTGATTGACATTTATGTCAGCGGATAAAGCGAACATTTCGCTGTAATACCACTCCACGTACACGTACCTACATCTCAATAAATATAAATAACATCCCGCGCTCCATTCTAAGCCGTGTTATTGTGTTAAAAACAGAATATATTTCTCGTCGAAATAAAACATATTTCACAGTGAAATTCTTGTCGATCGAGCAGCCGCTTTGTCTTGCTCGTTTTCTTGCATTTTTCCCGCTTGATTTGTGTTCTATGAGTATTCCAGTGCGGCTCAACCCGCGCCCAGCGCCCCAGGGAATATTGGATATCTGTCATAAGTCACAAGATTTCGCATACCGACTCTATAATGCACCGCCGAGTGCATACAAAGTGGGCTCGATTTATATTACTTCCCAAAACTTTCAGCGGCTGTAATACTCGTACCTAGCCACTTTAACCTTTTAGAAACACGTGAGTCTCCCCAGGCTGAATCCGCTTTTAGTGAACCCATTTGCCCGCATCGGGAAATGTCGTTTATTGTTTTTTTATGGTATTCTCTCTAAAACAGAGACACGTCCTTACATCGTACAAAACGGGGAAAGCAAAAAACTGGCGTAACGTTGTTTCTTTTCACCAACAAACCTATTTCGTTCTCTGCGGAAATAACGGGGAGTGACGAGAGAGAGCTCCAGAAATGTAATAATGCCTTTAATATCGTGTCTTAGATGGTTGTGTAAACATTCTTGGCGGTGCTGGAGTTATTATCGGGCTGCGGGATAATATGAATAATGAAATGAATCCCATAGACCCAGCATAGGCTTAAGTAAATGAGGTAAACGATCTAATTGTGAACGCAATATTAGAGTTAATAACCGCCGCCGAGGGCTCTTGTGGACTTATTAAATTATGATCTCTTGGGGCGATAGCGCGGTTCAATTTACAAAAAGTGTTCGGCGAAATGCCGTAGATTTCGACACTGTGGCGATGGTGAATGTGCGACGTCTTGGATTTCGCAGCGTATTCTGCGTAAATGTCGCAGCCATTGCCCAATATTGTGGCTCATAACACGCGCGCTACCTCAAGGAAATGATGAACGATACGCGGTATACATTTGCCATTTTTGCATTTATTGCTACACGATCGTAACATATGCGGATGTCGGGTTATTACAGCCACTGCATATTTCATTATTCCAGCGTAACGGATCTCGACAGGTATTTTCCGCGGAAAAGTGTGCTCGTATTATGCTACTCTTAGTACAATAGTCTATAATATAGCGAATGGGGGAAAGTGGGATAATCGATGATCTGTTGTTTAGTTGGTTAATATTTTAGTCTAATTTAAAGTTTAGTCTGCTACGCGGAGGTCCCGGGTTCGATTCAAAATTATGAATTTAAATTTCTGTTACGAGTTTGGGTGTTTTAAGTATAATATAAATTTATTAGTTAGAACGCGCTGGGAAAAATATAAAAAAATGCTTTACATTATACTGTGTCATTCCCATTTATAAAATTCATCATCATCTCAGCCGTTGTACATCTACTGCAGAACATACCCTTGTTACACTTCTTCACACCGACCGTAGCTGTGCCTCTTGCATCCATCGACTCTCGTCCATCTCGTGGGTTCTCGCCATTCAAGAACATTTCCGCCACATCGGCCATCGGTCTATCTGCAGTATCCGGGCAATATTAGTACCTGTATATATAAGTTTATATAGTACTATAGGTCGACAACTTAACTGCAGGGGCAGGGAGCACAAAGGTTTCTCAGTGCACCCGCTGACTCCGCACAGCGCGGTTGGTTATTTTGCTACGGACTCTCTGAATAACGCACACGAGGTTAATTTACCGATGATAAATCCCGAGGTAGAGGTTTGAAAATGTTTGTTAAAAAAATTAATAGAAACACAGGGGTTTCCAAAGTATGCGCCGTGGAGAGCAAAGAGGGGCGCTGTGAGGCGCTCCCATATTCTCGTCTCAAAACTAAACTTAGATGTTCATATGCACATATTAAATCATCATCATCATATCAGCCGTAAGATGCCCACTGCTGGGCATAGGCATCCCCCAGAGATCTCCGCATTCCGCTACACCTGCGATCTTTACCAGATCGTCGGCACACCTAGTGGGAGGCCTACTCACGCTGCGTCTTCTGGTACATGATCGCCACTCGAGAACTTTCCTGCCCCATAGGCCATCTGTTCTGCGAGATATGTGCCCTGCCCGCTTGGCAATCTTTCGCAATAGTGCGCTTGCGGATTTCCTCATTCCTGATTCGATCGCGCAATGACACTCCAAGAATAGCCCTTTTCATCGCCCTTTGGGCGACAGTGAGTTTTCTTATAAAGCCCACAGTGAGCCATAAAATAAATATGAACAAAAGCTTATTTTATTGCACCGAATTAAAAATCGAGATTTAGTTTTAAAATTCATTGGGAAAGATTAGGTTTCTCGTCTCGGGATATTATATTTCATCTTGGGACAAGTTCGAGCATAATCTCGTGTGCATTCTTTTTCCGAGGAACCTCAACTCACGAAAGAAAATGCTTACTGCCCCGCGCCCCGCACCCCCGCGTACATCAACGAAAAATCACCCTCCCACCACCAATTACCTACCGCAGGCGATATACCAGTTAAGTTGTCGACCGATAGTGGATTCGTGTACACGTTCTTTAGCCTACCTACCCTTTTTCCTTGTTTATTTTATTATTATTGAATCACTCTATCTATTCTTCAAAACTGCATTAAAATCCGTTGTGTAGTTTAAAAGATCTAAGCGTACAGAGGGCGGGAAGCAACTTTGTTTTGTACTATGTAGGTATAAATAGATACCAAGCTACTAATATTATAAGGAGGAAAGGTTTGTACATGATTGTAAGTAAACATATAGTTCACACTCACGTAAAAGAAAACAAATTCTGTTAAACTCAACATGTAAATAAAGTGAATAATAGCTATCTACGTACATAAATGTAAAGGTACGAATATTACAATTCGAAGTGAGTAGGAAACAAACAATTATCACACAACACACCCCCACACCGCATAAATATGAAACCTAAACAAACATGAACAAAATTATTATCCGCGGAGTGATATTAAATTACGATCCCTCACACAAAAGAAAGGAAAACAGAAAACATACAATGATTATTTGAACGTCTTTCGTCTTGGAATATTGTCATAATAAAGGACTCGCGATTTCTTTTCTTGTCTTCGTGCAGATTAGCAATTAGGGTGGTGCTGACATTATTATTGGTACTGAGGCAAGAGAAAATTATTTTGTACTCTATAAGTACAATTATGAATCATAGATCATCATCATCATCATCATCTCAGCGTTATGTCCCGGTTGCGCTCGCGCACGACACGCGAGGGCCCGGGGTCCGCCTAATTATGAATCGTAGATTTAATAGTCTGTGTTGGCGTGTGGAGAGTAGATTAACCGTGGTAATAAATCCGACAACATGTGCGATGAAAGTGTAGATTAGAAAGTTCAACACCATTCTGAACGCGAATAATTTCGCAAATTAGATTACCTATGCGTCCAGATATTAATCGTACGTTCCCGTATTGAAACTCTCGCATTCATGTTATTTGAAAAAATTACCATTATTCAAATGGTTAGTCAAATTAAAGAAAGGTTAGGTTAATGGACGTTTATAATATTATTTTTAGGATTAGGATAAAGTTTTTGATGTTGTAGACTTTCCTTTTTTTATTTATGTAGTAACATAAGTAACATTACTTCAATAAATAATCACAAAATTGTCAAATTATGGACGTTCGTTTGTTTGATAAGGTTAATGAATGTGGAAGAAGCGACAGAGATATGTAAGTACCGTAGGGAGTGAAACAATGTGGTCTTTGCCTGTTTATTTGTAGTATATATGTTGCGAATACTATTAAAAAATATTGAATTTTTCTTGTCAAAAATCAAAGTTGAAAGGTTCGACTCAAGGTGAGGAGTTTAAAAATGGTCTTAGACCTCCGTCATCGATTTCAAATCAAATACTTTTACTAGTAATAAAACTTATCAGCGAAAAGTCGTTTGAGTAAAATTTGAACTTCGATGGAAGTTTCTACAATAATGAACTTACAAATCCACTTAAGGTTCATAATAACAGCTAAAGCTTTCAGCAGCAAGATACCGTAGCCAGACGCAGCAAGTAATTTCTAATTTGTTGTGCCAACTTTGAAAATTTCAACGAATGAAGTTCAGTACTCGTAAGTGGGGAACCCACCAGCGTATTGGCTTCACCCTGTACATGAATTAGCTGGGACGCGTACGCCGCTACTCGTCTACTTTCTAATTACTTAATCTTATACTTCTCTAACTTAGCTAACAACTTATCCGAGCCTAACTTTCCCTTTACCTGCCGTTCCGAGATCCACTATAATGTCTATAATTCATTCATTATGTAGAAACATGTTACGCCTCCAGCAGGATTCCTAAAACTGGGAACATTCCCATTGCGTCATTTTAAATTACGGGCGGATGAATTTTAGAGTTATGTAATATAAATAAAAATATACTTGGACAAATTTACACAGCTTCATCTAGCTCCAAACTAAACAAAGCTTGTACTATTGGGCTAGTTGTTTGATTTTTTTTGTGATTTATTGGTCACTGACATAACATCCAACAAATTGTAGATACAAATAAATATAACAATAAATATAACAATTCTAACACCATTTAGAATTTAAGTCTAAATGGTGTTAGAATTATTGGCAACATCAGCATTTCAAACAAAAGCTTTGACAGCAAACATAAGTTAGCAAATGACATTTGTAACAAATAATAAAAAGATAAGTTTAATATAACTTTTATTCTTAAAGCTTTATAAAGATAAATTACTTTCAAATGCATACTAAACCCTCTGGCGTGGTAAATCTCTTAAGCACTTATCCATTCAGGTCGTCACCGCTGAACCACTCCGGTCGTCAGTGTAGCTAAACTGTAACACCTCTTTTAAGAGAGTGGTGTAATCTCAGCTAATAATTAGGGATGAATTACGCCGAATGAAGGTGGCGTAAAGTTCAGCCATTAGGGGCAAGTGAAACATTACGTCGTGGGCGAGTGACGTAGGCTCACTTAATAAAGAGGAAAACTACTAAACATTAAAGGGTAAGGTATTACGCCGTTTAGGAGTGGCGTAAACTCAGCTGCACGAGATAATAAGGTACTTCTTTAGCATAGATGAATGTGTGCAATGATGCTTGATTTATGAGGATTATTAGGTATTATTAGTATAGCAGTGGTATTTTAGGGCTGTTGCTGTGATGTGACGTGAGGATCGTTAAGATGATAATAACTATTTCGAACGTTTAGCTAAAAGGCAAACTTCCGTTAAGTAATTACCGTAGCCAATGGATGTTTGCGATATTTAAAATTCCTTATCATATTACGCAATTACCTACATTGCAAACGTGTGAGTAGTTCTTCAGAAACTACTTACACGTTTCTGAAAAAATCATGTCAAAATTTTACAACAAAATCCACGTATCAAGTAATGAAATCCTTTACTCGGAGGTTACGACTATGTATCGCTGGAACCGCGCATGCTACCTACACGCAATAGAACGAATAGAACTACCTGGTTCACATCAAACAGACTCCTCCACATGACTGGATACTGACAAATTGCAATTACGTTGATTTAATTGATGACATCATCTTTAAATGTCAAATCTATTACAGACGATTTGGTAGCAACCCGCACTTCAACCCCAAGACATTATTTCGCGACAACATCGAAAACAGCCAAACGTGAAATATGTGCAACGGGAACAATCCCGAATGCGGTATTAAAGTGAAATGTACGCGTGGGTTTCATTAGACGGAACACAGCGCGTCCCTTCGCTAAATGGATGGATGTTTTGAGCCCGCCGCTTTGATGCAGACACAGGCCGCGGGCAAAGCCCCCTCAACCGGGTAACACCATCGCCAACACAACTCAAATCAAATGAAGACTTCCATTGTCTGAACTAGTGGTAGAATTGTGAGTTTAGGTACACGATGTTATATAGATGTATAGACGAAATATGAATACCATTTCTGGTGTCGTAATAAAAAATAAAAATAATCGTCTTGGCATTAATGTCCCGGTTGTTATTTCATTAGAATCCACCTTGACCATAATCCAGGATTTGGCAGATCAGATAATTTAATACAGTAAAGTGACTGCATATGACCTCCGTGATCCTGCTATTAGGGGAACCACACCCGATTGGATCATGGTTACACATTCAGTCGCCTGAATGTGCAGGTTTCATCAATATATTTTTTCTCATCGTAGGAGCATCGGTTAACATTCAACTAACGCACATAACTCAGAAAAGTACAGTGGGATTCGTACCCAGTACCTCTCGCTTACGTGTCGGATACCTTAACCAAGGTAGAGACAGATGGTTTCCAGTCAGGCACCAGTTAACCAGAAAATGGGCAACAGTGTGTTGGTTGAGTATCACTGCGATGTCCATCCCGCTTGCCAAGCTTGAAGATTATAGCAATACCGTCCACTCCAAGGTATTTCGCCATCTCACCTGGTGGTGAGTGACCACGAGAACGTTGTTGTAAAAATAAATATTTTATCAATAAAATTGTCCCCATTAAGTTGAGTTTACTCTTATAGGTAGGTCAGCTGTAGGTACAGCTGAAGGCCGAAGAGTAAGTACTGGATTAAATGTAACACAACTATAGCTGTTTTTAATGTGCCTGCTATAAACGTTCTTATTGTGTAGGGCACAAAGCGCACGTAACGTTTGCCCGGAAAGGCCGGAGATTTGCACAAACAAGCACCTGGCAAGCTCTAATAGCCGAAAGCGGAGGCAGAAATTAGATGCCAACTAACCGACGTGTTCGTTAGTGGAACCAGATCAAAGCCTTGGTCACGGCCATGGCTAGATCTTATCCTGAACGTGTAAATGATCAAGAGACCTATGTGTAAGAGGAGTATTTACCAAGCGCGCTCCATACAAACGTGGTTTGATAATGTTTTCAATATTATGCTAGCACAGCAATATAATAGTGTAGACATGATCCAGAAATCAAAGTATATCTACGCTTGTGGTTTGTCAGATTTTCGTCAAATATATCGTTTCAAATGTGCGCCGGGCATTAAGATTTTTAAACAAATTTAAAACCCTTGTTAAAAAGAGTTCAATTTTTAAACAATATACTTATTACCGAAATGTGACAAACCACAAGCATAGATATAGATTGATTTCTGGATCACGTTATCACATTATAAAACTCGTTTGTATGGAGCACGCTCGGAAATTGCTCCTCTTAAGATATTTTTGAAGATATTTTTAGGTTATGGTCACAGAGAAACATTAGTGGCGCGTCTCTAGAGCAAATAATGATTGACAGGCTGCATCTGACAGCAAACAAGCGGGGTCAGCTTTTCCCGTAGCCCAAACCCTGCTTACTAAAGAGCACCCTTGTTCCAGTTGTTTTCCAACATCTGTCGGTTACATAACATGTAGTTGCTTGCCTTTGGGTGGGTAGGTATCTATTGACTATAAGTGCTCTTCTGTCATGAGTGGCCGGAGCTTGAAACAGATTAAATAAGTATGTTTACCTTTTTTCGTCAATGTAAATACTTGCCTCATAAATTATTTTGTTTTTTACAAGTTCATTTTTGTATTTTAATTTATTGCTAGTAAATGTAAAATGTTGATAAAAATATTTTTTTATACATAGTATTGAAAACGAAACAGCAAATAAGTCATAATGAGCAGCTCATCCAGGTAGTTTACATACCAACGATTACACAAGATTTTAAATTAAAAAATAACTGATTACCAAAATGAACCTTACCACAACATCTAATTTCAAAATAATTCAATTCTCCTGTACTATCCTTCTGCTCCTTCTTATCTCCGTAATCTCTTTCACTTCTCCCAAGACTAAGACAAACCTGTCGCTCAAACGTAAAACGTTTCCTGGCCATCCCCATCCATCGCTCCGACTTCTTTTCCTACTCCATACACCCCCTCCCCCCATACACAGACACACAAACACCCACACTCACAAAGTACACACACAACCTAAAAATATCAACATATTCTTTTCTTTAGATTAATAACCAAAAATTGTATTTTTTATCTTTTTTAAATTAACTCTGTAAAACAGATCCAGATGCGCTGGTGGAGGGCGCTGGCATACGTAACACAGTCTTTGACTAGCACGGTTGCCAATGTATTCGCATAACCCTGTACAATTTGTCTGAAATAAAGATTTGTTTGTTTGTTTGCTTTGTTGTGCATACTGCGAGACTGTGAATCTGTCTTTCACATGAGGTGCGTGACAGTATACAATAAGAATAATAGTAAATTAAGATTTATTTATTAATATTATCACATTCCGCACTGCCTGCTTTTAAAAAGTGTGTCAAAAAGCGTTAATTACCTCTCTCTGTCTAGTCCTATGTATGTATAGTAAAATTCAAAATTAAAGTATTTACATTCACGATACACTTATTGAAAGTCATCATAAAATAAATAATCAACATAACACTTATGTAAGAATGCGCCGCGCGCAGCACCATGGAGCTGGCTTAGTTTGCCTCAACGAAGACCACCACGCAAAGACTATGCTTGATGTGTTATATGCACTTAAATCCAGAGCCGTAAAAAATTATCAAAAATAAAACTATACCGATCAAGTCACCGACCACCACATATTTTTAGAGGTCAGTAGATCAAATCGATCGATGCGTGAGTGTTATTCGTCTGTGGTCATGCCTCCCATCACCATGCTAGAATGACAAAAAAAAATTGGCAATCTTAGGTGTCAATGATGCCGCTCACGAAAACATTAGGTACATACAAATTCAAACAATTTAATTGTATCATAATCTTATTAATACTATTAGGCAGTACACCAATAGGTGGGTCAACCATGTAACATTCCGTGACGCATTTCCAATAAGCACATGGTATCGCTTACCTTTAATATTTGTGCAACACAAAGGTGCAACAGTGCTAACATTATAATGTAGTAATCAGTGTTCACTCTTTACCAGTGGAAAAAACAACAATAGCAGCTTCTATGTGTGCTGTTGCATGATTTAGGATGTGATGTGTTGCATGATTTAGTAATTTATAAGTTATTATAATAATTATGTACGTACACATTCATTATGTATTGAAGCATGTATTTATGTATCTTTTTATTCTGTATTTTGCAAGTCGTTTCTGCGTTACTTTTATAACATCTCGCTTTTGTAAGCCTGCTGGATGAAATTTATTTTTAGAAATAAGTAGTGCCTATTGTGTCGTTTATAATTCTATTTTATTGTGTACAATAAAAAGATATATAAATAAAATCAGCAATTAAATAATATTTTATGACATCCGCTCGCCTCGAGGCGAACGTTTTTTAATTTAGATTTTTGGAATGAAAAATTTGATTGATTTAATTCATATTTTGCTATATGTAAAATAATCTCACTTGACTATCACGAAATCGTTAATAGTCCTTCGTAGGTAATACACAGTATACGGTAGCTCGTCTACGATATGCTATCCACAATTGCGGGTAATACTTAATTGAGCTGTCCAGGCTGCAGTGGGCGGCGGGTGGGCCATAACATCGTCAAAATAATTACATTTGCCGCCCGTCACACAATCTCCTTCATGTTGCAAGCCCCAACCCTACGTGCAGGGTTATTCCTGATAGGAAACTGCGACATATTTTCTATTAAACCTACATTTATAGACTACTTACTGTATTTACGCCCTCAGATTCACCCGCGTGGACTACACGTTATATCGCGCAAGTAGGGGTAGGGAGCCTCAGTCTTGTTCCAGATCCTAATCCAGATTACTACAAAATTTCATCCAAATCCGTTCATCCGTTTAGGTAAGAAGATATAACAAACATACAAACATTCGCATTTATAATATTAGTGCGATAAATGAATATAACAAATAACTTGAAAAAAAGAATTCTCTCTTGGAAGTATTGTTTTAGTACTTTGAAGAAAATGAAGACAAAGTAATTTTTTTCTGCAAATGACACTGATTATTAGCTATTTTCTACGCTAACGCATTCTTTCTGAGAAATTTTCAAACAAGACCTATAAATAATAATAGTTCTTTATTTATATAAGATTTGTACATTACTTAGTTAGGTACACTTGTAGTACGTAGAATTAATATTTGTACAAATTAATTATTGAACCCTGATATCCAAACTATTCACAGGCCTGTATCTTGGAGATCAGTGTTCTACCGAAAGCCAAAGATGTGTTTTACTGTTACAACCACATTGAGCATTACCTGTACATGTATTGTACTTACAAATTGTTACATAGACAAAGAAGATTCTTGGTAATAAATTTAACATTTTTGATAAATTTATAATGAAATATGTAAATATGACTACTTTATAAAACAAATGTGTTAATACTTTTTAACGACTGAAATAATAATCTTCTTACGCCAACATCATAATCGTCTCCAAGGCTTCAGCTGTCTTGGGATCGAGAGCGGCCACAGCAAGACACTGATACACGAGCAACATTGTTCAGCCAAGCTAGTGTAGAGCGTTCACATAGAACACTAATTTCCTTGTGGACACGCCCAGTTTGTAGCTTGTCTGGTGAGGTCAGGCGAATACTCGGCCACTGTGATGCATCACTCTCTCTCCTTACACGTTATAGAATGAAGAATGCGGCTAAGGATCTGGCGTGTTTATGGCGTTGGCTTTGCCCTTTCAATTTAAAAAAAAACTAAGAAACCAACAAAAATATCCTTTATCAACATAATATGATTTATCTAACTAAATTAAAGCCGGAAAGTTGCCCACTTTAAAAAAAAACTTTTTTTAAGTTACACAGCAGACAAACAGGCAAGCGGGTCACCCGATGGAAAGTGGTCACTGCCACCTATGGACATCAGCAACACCAGGGGAGTCACTAATGCGTTGCCCGCCTCTAAAAAGACCTCTAATATACCTCTTTAACGATCCCATGTCATAGTCCAAAGGAAACACTGTGGCAGGGAGCTCTATTAATAAGAAATATGCACTAACTAAGCATTATGCAACTTGTATATCAAAAATCTTTGATCTTTTATAATAGCCTATTTTGGTAAACACAAGTATTATTGCTTTCGAGTAAATCTTTTTTATTTGACCTCTAAAAAGGGGAATAGTTACCTCGTGCGGTTAGAGTGGTAAAAATCAATGTTTATAATATTAATTTAAGATCAATAAAGACTCTAGTGGTGTCCACGCGAAGATTCGTAAGAACGTTTCTCGTTCGTACGATTCGGATATGGAATAAGCTTGTTTCAAGATGTATATTAGAGGTCTCCTTAGAGGCGGGCAACGCATTTGTTGCTGATGTCTGCCGTATAATATAAGTATAAATAAATATAAAATATAAGTATTTATTATTTAATGCAAGAAAGTAACAATTACTTTAAAAAAGACTAACAGAGTAAAATTCCTTTGCTTGTTAAATAATTTTACAGTTGCAGATAGTTGCCGCTAAGGGCAACATGGCACTAGGGCCTTTGGAAGGTACACCTTCAATTATGGTAAAGCGTCAAAAAAACATCACCAACATCCCTAACACCGGGGTATTCAAAACCGGGGCAACTATCCCACTAGGGCAACTATCCAGCTTTTACCTTATGGCTAACACATCTGAAAGAAATTTTTATATAAGATTTTCTTTGTAAACTGAATCCTCATTTAAGCATTAGGTATTTCCCGGGAGTCACGATTAACAGCTTTGTCTTTTCAGGCGCACTCGGCCGTTCCGAACCGAGTAACGCATTTCGAAATGGAGGAACGAATCAAAAGCCGGGATCGTCCAGTAAGTCGACTAGATTAGCGTTGAGAAAAATCGTGCTGCAAAAACTAAATGAATCGTCGAAATCACGGCGAGGCGAGGCGGCGGGGCCGGCGCTAGGACAATTACTAGGGACAAAACAAAGTCCGGTAGTCGGCGGCACGCCTACCTACCTCACTAATTACCTTATTTACCTCTATCCTTTCCACAACTCCCTATTTTCTACCCTGCTGTTTTGCTTCCATAAGTGTCATTAGCACGGTATTAGATATAGCATACGTATTGTTGGAGATAGCACAAATAGAAATTGGGGCCGTTTCGCCCTTTGTTCTGTGTCGGTTTATATTATACTGCCTAACAGGAGTTTGTTATTGTGACCAAGGAAACATTGTTCGGATGTTTGCGGCGGTCGTGCGGTGATTTTCAGTCGGACCGTTTGCCGTAATTTCGGAGGTAATCAACACAGTACATTATACAGATATAGAAGGGTTGGATTAAATACGTGAATGTCAGATTACTGTTTCTGTATTTGGAGCGATGAAATCGACTGCGAAGGGCTTTGTTCGTCTCGTTTTATTGAATGTTCGTAGTTGTTTATTCAATTTATTTTATTGTTTTTTACAATTTATGTTGGTTTATCTTGTCCACTGAAATTAAAAATGTAAGTATTTTTTTTTAATTTCTCCAAAGCTTAAGTTGTCGAATGCAGTTATGAAAGTTAAATTAGATTCTTTGATCAAATTCTAATTCGTTTCGCAAAGTATGAAAATACGATTATATGCTTCACTAGCACTTTGAAGCTATCGGAGCACATAATCGAACTCTTTTATCCCTTCCAAACTAAATATTGGGTTGCCTACTACATAATAATTCACCGAGCGCCAATAATTCAAGTCCCGAATCAGAATTTAAAGGGCATGTTGCCGAAAGGGCTTTTACACGCTCAATCTGTAGTAACATGTGTTATTCAGGCAACCGAAGTGGAAACGGCGAACAAACGGTGGTGCGTTATAATTTCTTATTCATCCGCGGAAATGTTCCGAAACCCGTTCGCCCTCAAACTGAGCCCAAACTCGAGTCACAAAGTCGCTCCAACATAAACAGTTTCTTTCATAGTTAAGATGGGAGCAAGAAAATGTTTGGCGTATTCCTCGTGCGCTTGGTTCCGTGAGGGTTCATGCATGATGTAGTGACTGGTTCCGTATATATTTTTAATTTATTTAAAGATTCAATTTTTTGTGTATATTATACGAATGTGGATGTTTGGATTGATAATATGTTGGTGAGGTCTGAAACTACAGAAAATTAAACAAAAGTATACGTACCTACCGTTACCTATAGTGTACGTACTCTGGAGTCTTGATGTATGATGTACACGCAATTTGTTTGTTTGGGTAATGTGCCACAGAAATAATAAAAATTAAGAATAAAAAATAAAAATTTGTCGCAACCGCAACGCCAAGATGATGATGATGAGTGTGCCATAGAAATGTATATCTACTGTACCAATATTATTATGGAACTACTGCATACACATAAAAAGTGTTTGATATTTAAAAAAAATTTTTTTTAAACCAATTGCATGTTTTTATAGGTGACCGAATTGTTAAATAACATTAGTCAAAATTCTGTTTCAATTTAAATGTTGTGCCTAATAATTTATTTTGTAAATATCACAGACAATTTGACAATATCCATCGCCAAAATAGTACTGAGTAAAATTTTTTTTTTATCAAACAAATAAAATTAAAAACATTTCAATTCAAGCAAAACCGTCTAAAACCTTCCAAAATGGAGTTCTGACTCGGAACCCTGCCAAACCCAGCATGGGCGGGACGGGGCGCATTTTCGTATGCACACAGAGCGGTGCGCTCAATCAGTTCTCAAAGAAGGCAAAGAGACGGCCGCGGCGAGATCAAAGCAGCCCGCGACTCGTTACCGCGCGTACGCGACTCTGCAGGCGACGCGGGCCGAAACGCCCGAGCGTTTGTTCAGAAAGCAGTACATTATGTTAAGTACTGCTTTTGGACTGTTAGGTCGGCAGAAGGAAGCGTCAGCTCATCATCATCTTTGGGTCTGTACCGATTGTTCTCTTGCGCCCGAGGGCCGGGCGTCCGCCTTCTTACTGCCCTAAGTCCACCCAAGTACCCTCTACGTCAAATTACACTATTTAGACTTCCGTTCTTATGCACAAAATGTTGGATAAATTAATATAAAAATTACCACTTGTTTTTCTTGATTTGATAACAGACATTATAGGTCATTCTTTTATAATATCGTTTTTGGTCTAGTACCAATATTTGGTACCCATACTGATAGTAAAAGTACGTAATAATTAAGATAAATTTTCAATATATAA
This sequence comes from Blastobasis lacticolella, assembly GCA_905147135.1. NCBI lineage: Eukaryota > Metazoa > Arthropoda > Insecta > Lepidoptera > Blastobasidae > Blastobasis > Blastobasis lacticolella. The sequence goes on from LR990048.1 coordinate 12,387,478, forward strand.
CCAAATGGACACGATTCTTTGATTTAAACTTCATCCTAGACGTAAAAGCCCTCCATGTCGTTTTACCCACAAATAAATAGGCAGAGACATTTGTACATAACCCGTCTCCCGCTCACAGGTGAACGAGCAGCGTACGGTTTTTCGTAAATTTTTCATGTCGAAACTAGCAAGTCTTACGAAATGAGCGGCGAACGGCGACTTCAAAGCAGACGTGAATTTGAAAGAGTTTCCAATACTGGCGCGGCGTCTCTCTAGAGAAGTGGGTCGTAAATATCGCTATAAAAATATCCACGTGTAAAGGAATCTTGTTACAAGGGTCGGATTATGTGTACGGGCCATCGGGAAGCCATTGAGAAACCAATATTATAGTGAGCTCAATAATTATTGACGCGTAAGCAATGTAATTTATTTTGAAAGAGTTTACGAGTATTCCTGGGCCTTTAGTTCCCTGTAAATTTTTTATAATCTATTATTTTGGTGTACGTTATTGAGAAAATAAAATATAGATTTATTTTAATCATCATCATCACAGCCCATAACAGTCCACTGCAGGACTTAAGGCCTCTCCCACGAAAGGTTATTGCCATAATTTTCAAGCTTGGCAGGCAGATTTGAGATCGCAGTGTTATAAATATAACAATAGAAAACGCTGCTGGGCTTCGATTCTGGTACGGAAATCGTCTCAGTTGCAGTAACATTACAATTGCATCGCTTGTCAAACGTGTGATTGTTAATCAAATCACAGATGTTGAGTTGCAACTTTCTTGAGTTCGAACTTTTCCACAATTCGTTTTCTGGTACTTTAGTTGCATTATAGTTTTATATGGCTGTTGGTACTCCAACAAATAAATAAATAAATTACTAAGTTGCATCTTTCTTAGTTGTCAAACTGCCTTCAATTCTGTTAACGAAAACGTGTCAAAGGTTGAACAATGAGTTAACTGCAATTTAACTGGAATGATGCTGGGACTGACTCGATACCTCGACGTAGTTATAGTAACATCACAGTTACATTGCAACATAATAACAACTACATTGCACACCAGAATCGGTCCCCTGTCCATTTTCCAGTCTGAGGAGATTCTAGATATTTTGTCTCGAAAACATGAGCTATTCTACTCTGCCAGACACAACACGGCCGATTATTTTAATATAAGTAGTTATTTAACTAATTTTAAACAAGAAAAGAGAAAAACAAATAAATCCAGAATTCTCATTATATTATTAACTTAACTGTTCGTAAAATGGTAAAGTTCCGAAACGAAATCAAGCTTGACGAGTTAATAAAATTTAATATTTAAATAAAAAACGTTTGCGACGCTTTTGTTGTTCGACGATTATTTAGCTAATGGAAAACGGGAAATGGGCAAATAATTTTCCAGTGAAATTGCCGGGGGACGGCGCGCGGCGGAATGCCGCTCGGACATAAATCCACAAAAAATGTCGCAACAACGAACTAACGAAAAACTCTCATTTTCAAGGTCCATTGCGAAATGATTCCCTTTCCTCGGAGCGTATTAACGAATTCGGCCACGCGGAGCTACTGTAGGATTCGCTAAAATTTGTTTTTAACGAGTTGCCGTAAGGAGCATCACCGACGGATGAAGTTGACTCAGAAATCCTTTGAGGAGGCTCCAACTCGCGCCTACCCGAAAGTTCAGGTCATGGCTCGAATTTCAAGTTAATTAACTGTTACCGACAGGCCCTGACGAACCCTGTGTTCATTTTGTGAGACACGATGCTTAAGCGCCTCTGATTTATATATAGGGGCCAAAATTTAATTTCTAATTTCTCTGGCTAATTTCTAATTGCGTCTGGTGACGAACATAGCCGCTGGGGCTGAGCAAACAGGACGCAATTAGAACTCCATTACTTCTGACTACTGTTTATCTTTATTCCTTGCAACGTTACGTAAAACCTTTCGTAACTATAGCCCCCGGAATCTTCAGAATGGTTATCTGTACTTATGTATATTTGTAAAATGTATTCAGATCGACTAAAAAAGTGGTATTACAAACAGTTGCCAATACCTATGATTTCACGAGTGTCTCTACATCAACTGTTAGATAAGGTCTGTTGATGAATATTTAGAACGTCCAAATAATTCAATTATCGTTATATTGAGTCCTTAGTCCTAGAGAAATTGGACTTTATTAGGCAATTACACATTCCCTCTAATATTTTTAATTCTTGGACCAATCTGTTGACAGCTTTTGCCATATTTTTAATTGTACATAACATATATAAATTTATTATTGATTTCGACAATTCAGTGGGTATGTTTGGATGCCAGTAAGCCACCTATATTTTATTAAAATTCTCTCAAGGTTTTTAAGGATTTGATTTTACCTCTTTTCATTTGTCGTCAGTTTTTCCTCTTTAACCAGATGTAATTTTATTAAAAGGGTAGTTATCAAAATTAAATACTATGCTCCAGTTAGCATAATGTGGTCTGATTATACCTACAAAGTTTCATCGTAATCGGATTGACCATTTCCAAGAAATTTAAAAATTTGTTTGTTTGGAAATTTAAATTTTCATCATTTTCACCATACAAAACCCTAATTTCATAGTTAAGGACCTAATACTCGTATATTCAGGAGAACGACAGCAAAACCATAAATTATTTGTGTTCTCGGTTATGAATTATAATAGCGGGCGGCAAACAAGCAAGCAGTTCAGTTAGTAGACATCCTCAGACAGGTTGTGAATGTAAACTCTTTATTGCATTAAAGACCTTAGAACTGTATTACAAACATAATATAAAATACATTTTAAAAGCTGGCTTATCGCACAATGTGATTTCTGACAGCTAACCTTAGACAAACCGAAAGAAGCTTTAACGAACAGTGGAAACAATAATGAGTACCTATACTATATAGATAATAACCAATATCATAAAGACGTAACGTTTGAAGGGCAATTATCCGACTCAGTCCGAACGTCGGTAAGAGCTACTAAAATACAAATCGCCAAACCATATTATAGACATGTAAGAGCATACGCAATGAGATGAAACCACTTTTTAATGTGTAATAAGATTAAACTACACATTAAAGAGTAAATTAAGGGTTAGATGTTCATTGCGCCACCGACGCATCCCGTAGGAAATTGGCCAAATTGGTTTTTGAGAGCGAATTTCAAATTATGTTAATAAATTGTGCTACACGGCGTGGTTTGGTAAATTGTTGTGGGAAGCCTCGACCTGGTAACGTGGATAGACATGAGTTTATTTAAATATTGTCGACAGTTTGTAACACTCTATGTGTATTTATATTAAGTAGATAACGTTAATTGTATGCAGGTACCTACACTACAATATGCACAAACTTAAAACTACCATTTAGAAAACTGTTACACAAAAAAATAACATGTCCGTCAGACTGGAGTTTTAGTTGATATCTTGGCGTGTGGCGGGAGGGTTTTCACATCACAACATATCAACAGCCCATAATGTCCACCGTTGGACTTGAGCCTCTTCCATATTAGGGGAGAGGTGTGCCATAATATTCATGCTACACAGGCGGGTTGGAGATAGCACTGTTGAAAACACACAAACGCAAACTTTTTTTTGTCCGCGGAGTTCCCAGCTTACACACTTATATGATACTCGAGACTTACAGGGTCTGATGGTACATTCTCCTCTGCTGGACATCATACGGCTAATCTATACATAGTACAAAACAGTCGCTTCCCGCCCTGTGTCCCTATGTATCTATATACGTTTACATATTTTAAACTACACAACGGATTTTAATTCCGTTTTCAACAATAGATAGAGTGATTCAAGAGGACGGTTTATAAGCAAGAAAAAAAAGGGTATGGTAAAGTAGGTGTATGTAAGGGTAGATCTACTAGTGCTAATTATAATACAAAATACCGTCACGGAGTGTTAATAAGCTTCTGAGACTGTTCAACCAGTCGACAGGGGTGGGGTATAGTAAAAAATATTATTAAATTCCTAGAAAAAGGTAGTCTTGAAAATACACTGCAGAAACCGATACACCCCATTCTTTCCCAATAATATCTATTTCTTTTGTGAAATTACATTAGCTGTACTGTGTTGTACTACATAAGCTTCAAAGCAGTAACGAGACACAAGCTGCGTTAAGCTCGTAGCAGGAAACAAAAAGAGAGAAGTAAAAGCTCTTTTAACTGCATTACAAAAGAGGTGGTGTTATAAGTATGACGTCGTTGCCCGTTTGTATGTCCGTAGTTTAGTTTTAATTAGAAGGTATTTTGAAGTGGTTCATAATCTTTTGCCATGGATATCTATTTAGCGGATGGGATGTTCATAATTGATCGCTTATGGCATCTTATATAGGGTGGTCAAGTCCGGCAGCGGACAGTTAATAAATAATCTTAAATTGTTCCGTGATTACACTAAATTGAGGATGAAATACCCTCATATCGTTGTCACCAAGATCTTTAACTGGGGATCCTGAGAACTGGTACAACAGTTTCGGAAGCCGATTGGCGTCTCATGGCAGTATATGTATTTGTATTTGTCAAATCCTGAATATATCTCCACGACATCGGATCATTAGGATTTATATAAATACTAGAGCGCTATATAAGTTTTGTTGTGCTATGTGAATATTTTTTTTCGGCACCGCTAGCAGTAATACAAGTCTTTATACGTGTAAACCAGATATTGAATACATTGTTCCAGTATCCCTCCGGAACACAGCTGCATATCTCCTCAAACGCTCCTATAATCGTTTGATTAAGAGCATCTCCTAAAGAAGTTGGTAACGAGGTAAACATTCTTCTGTATACCATGCAGCACTAACAGTCTTCCCTTTATCAAGCACAACCGTAACCAATATTCCTCTCTTATTAAAAATGCAGCAACCGTATTTAGATAGGCTGTCTTCAAAATGTTTTAACATATCACGAGACCAAGTCACACGCTGCTCCCTCAGCATGTCTGTCATCAAGTGTGGTACCCAGAGAGAACAAAGTTTCCGTACTTACAAATAGTCGTGAAGAATCCGATGAATAGTCGGTGCACTTAACTTAAGGGTTTCCTCGAACTGTCGATTTGTCACACGTCGGTCATCACCCAATAGTTTTCGTAGAGCCTCAATGTTATTATCGGAAGTCACTTGTATCGGCCTACCGGACAAGTTAAAATAGCCGCGATTGAATTAATTATACCACTATTATATGGTCCTCAGAGATGGACAAGTTTCATACAGTGCACTACTCATTTCCTCAAAATATTTTTGTTAAGTCAAGCCACGCTTTAAGTTGTATGAAATAATTACACGAATAGCTTAACTATTTCCATTTAGAAAATTAATTTAAAAATCGAACATAATTTTCCTTAAAGCTAAATTTGAATTGTCTTTATTTTTTTAATTGTGTGGCTGGGGCCTTAAATAAGAATATCATATTATTATGTAGATTGCATATGACAAAATGTATGTCTACGCCTAGACGTACATAGCGTCACCCCTTTTTCCCCGTACGGGTAGTTAGAGATCGCATCGTTCAATTTCCATCCCATCTTTAGGAAAATCTGTGATATTTCCTAAATATCGATCAAAATGCGCTTATTGCTAAGTGTATATAAAACTAGTGGACTTAACCTTTGTTCGCGTACACTTAACCCTACCTCCCTACCCTTTTTTCTTGATTTTAATAAACCTTCGTCTTAAACCACTCTATTTCTTGTTGAAAACCGCATAAAAATCCGTTGCACAGTTTAAAATATCCAAGCGTGCATAGATACACACTTACATAGTCGGGAAGCGAGTTTGTTTTATAGGTGCTATGTATAGATAAATTATACAGCTTAGATGTTGAGTAAGAAAAATAATGATAGTACTTACCTACAACAAAATAATTAATTAATCCAAAGAGCGTTTACTTACGTTAATTGCTTATCTGTCGTCAGATTAGTGCGAGTATCATGCCATCTTGCTGCCGGCGACACACGATCAGTACGAGGAAAGCATTTTCATCAATCAACTCGTACTATGTATACCTACATAAAATACCAAGATATTTAAGGACCATCAATCATGTATTATCAAACGTTTATTCGCGATTTTGTGTGAAGTTCACTCGTACGTACATTTTGCTTAATAGCAGCCAAGGGTTCTTTGAAATTTCTTTGGAATAAAATGTATTTTTAAATTTTGCTCTTTCTTTGTAATTAATAAATTGGTTCCTTTTACCTGACTGCGCGACGCAAAGGGGTAATGTGTTTATCAGCCTATGTATTTATGTTTGTTCCGTTCTGCCACTCTAGAGACCAAACGTGTGGGCCGATTTTGATGGTTCTGACGTCTATCGATTTATCTTAAGCTTGCGAGTGTCTATCAGTCACTATTTTATGAAAAATAAAAAAAGGTCGACAAATCATCTTTTATTTAGGATGACTGTTTAGGTTCTATAACGATTTCAAGTTACTTAGTAACCATTGTTATTTTCTTCACTTCACTTACACTTTAAAAAGCATAAAAAGCATAAAATAAAAAACCTGGTTACCTATTTAACTGTATTGTGTTTCTGCCGGTGATTAAGGTTTCCAGTGCTCCATGGGGTGGGGATTTGGGGAACCGTGGCTTTGGCAGTGGAGGGGCACTTGCCTTTTTGCTGCCAGAGCAACGTGTTATAGAGGCGGGCAACGCATTGGCGATACTCTTGGTGTTGCTAATGTCTGTAGGCAGTGGTGCCCACTTTCCATCAGGTGGCCCGCTCGCCTGTTTGCTTACCTGTTGCTAAAAAAATTGCCCGAGGTCCCTAGATTGCGAAATAGTAGCCAGAAGGCTGGCCGCGTTGGCCCGTTGGATAGTGAGACTTATACGCTAACCCAAGCAGAGGCCAGCCTTCAGGTCATGACTAATGTCCCCCAGGCACTTGACTTGACTTAAGAATTGTGCGCCAGGTTTCCATACCAAATGGCGAAAATATGTAGTCGCCACCTAAACAAGTATATTTGTGCCGTTTGGCGTTTTTAGCAGAGGCGACACCCTCCCCTGCTCGACACGCGGTGGCTGGAAGCTGGAACGGCGCGAGGGTGTCGATGCACGTAGCATCCCAGACCAAGGGCCGTCCCAGCTTCCAAGGATTCCGTCGGGTCTTTTACCGTTGGGTCTTTACGGGGCTAAAACGTAGGGTTCCAGCACCACGGGTAAAGGTCTGACGAATCACATCGTTAAATTCCGCTTGACGTGGAATGTGTCCGGCGCTCCTGCTGCACGTCAAACCATGGTGACCGAGCCGGTCAACAGGACGGCCATAGAGGCAGTCTTGTGACCAGCAGCCAAGACGCAGAGCTGTGCCAATTCTGAACATGGCACGGTCGAGAAAAGTGCCGATGTTGTTTGAAGGCATTTCCTGGAGCCAGAGGCCCGACTCCCACTCACCAGCAGCCAGAAGGCGAGCACGCTCTGCAGAATACATTATATAAAACACTTTCACAAGACATATTATAAAAGTGCATAAGTGTTGTTTATGTTTTTCTATTAATTCCTCTTTCTTTTTGTCAAGACTTCAGTCGAACATTTTATTCGACGACCTACAATGACATCTCAGCTATTCTCGTATGCCTTGAGACATAACAATAATAAAAGACTTAATAATAAAAAATGCATCGATCTCCAAAAACTAGACGCTGCAACCGCGCTATGAAAGTTTTATTACACTGAAGTTACTTAATCCATCAGTTGTAACGTGTAGATGGGTTCGAGATCCATTCATAAAAAGGCGGTACACCTCTCTTTGCCGCCGTTGCCTCTCACCAAGTATGTCAAAGTGACTTTGATAAATTATTTTGCGTACGCACCGTCAGTCGGCGTGGCTCGCCTCTCTATTATTTACCTCGTATATTTTTCGCACTGATTTTAATACCCTTGTTTATGTTTTATTTAACGAGGGTAGGTGCCAGTTTGGCGCTGCTGGAATGATACACGCTAATCTGAAATCGATACTAGAAGCAGCCAGTGGAGGATATAACAAGGGGACTTACCATGAGCTCTTATAGCAGAACCTAAACGTGTCACATAGGCTTGTCTCTTTCTAAGCAGGGCATTTCTGTTAAGGTTCTGCTATAAGAGCTCATGGTAAGCCCCCAGCAATCCCCTGCGGTTTTCTCGAAACTTTGTAAACATTCGACTCTCCCATGGGATACTGATACTCGTATGTTTCTGTAATCAAAAGTACCTTATGTCACTTGGGAATAATGATGCCTTATTATGAGTGATATAATATAATAGGCAATATAATAATCAATCTGTCTTAATATATAATAAAATAAATAAAATCTTAAATATATATCCATTACATTTATATGAAGTCAAAAAAGTAATCACTGAGTGGTTATTAACTATAAAATAGGAGGATTTAATGCAAGTAATAAACACATTTACTCACAGAACACACACGCACACACTCACACACACACTCACACGCACATATACACATCCACTAGTTAGGCAATAGTTAAAAACTTATGTACTTACTTTTTGTTTTGATGTCTTAATTATTTATACTTACCTAAAAGTTATTAATTTAAACATGTATCAACTTGCATTCTATGGAAGAGCGGGACTTCCTGCTACAGGTATTTTATACTTAAAAGGAAGATCCCAACCACTGTTGTATCTAATTAAGCATGTTTATGAAATAAATAAAGTTTAAAGTAAAGTGAAAGAGTTCTGGAGCAACGGTGGCGTAAGGGTTATGGGGTCTGACTCGTTCCCCGATGAACTGGGTTCGAACCCCAGTGCCGCCATGTACCAATGACTCTTGTCTTAGTGATGTACATTAATTTAACACTAACCGATGGTCTTATGGCGAGGGAAAACATCGCGATGAAACCTACACATTCAGGCGACTGAATGTGTAACCAAAATCCATTTGGTCAGGTTCCCCTGGTATCAGGGTCACGGAGGTCAGATGGCAATCGCTCCACTGTAGCCTGATCTGCCAAGTCCAGGATAATGATCCAATCGGACCCCGCGGATCTTGCGCACGAGAGCACAACCGGGACATTAACGTAAAGATTTTTTTTCTTTTTTTATGTCATACAGTAGGCAAACAGGCAAGCGGGCCACTATCGCCAATGCGTTGCCCACCTCTATAACACGTTGCTCTAGCAGCAAAAAGACAAATGCCCCTCTACTTCCAAAGCCACGGTTCCACAAATCCCCACCCCATGGAGCACTGGAGACCTTACTCACCGGCAGAAACACAACACTATTTAAAAGAGTATTGTTTAGCTGAGGTACTCTGTAAGGTGGAGGTACTTCCCCAGTCGGGCGGCTCCAATTCGAACGGGATACCCCGCTATGCCGTACCTCTCCTAAATTATTATTAATAAAATGCACACGCCAGCTTAAGAAGAGCCGTACGTTCACAGGTTCGTTCCGGATTTCAACTTGTTTCGACCTAATAATGAGGTGTAATTTCTGAACTAGAACATCGATCACCATGAAATCCAATCCTTAAATTACCTTCTTTCTAAAAAAACAGAATGAATGAAATCGGACTATGATTAATTAATTACAAGTATATTTTGACTCCAGCGTGATGGGAACCGTGATGAATTACAGGATAAAAAGTATACCATTTCGGAGTGATACGCGGCCAAAATACAGACAGACAAAAATAAAAAACAATTACATGTATTGGTTGGCTTCAGTGTCGTTTATAGAGTACCATCCAATAAAACATTTTAAAATATCTTTAATATTCAGAATTGGATCTGTTTCAGTTTTCTCGTATGTATAGATTCAGGTTATAGAGCCAAAGTCCTAAAGTTATAGAGATTGGCAATGATCTCAAATAGATAAACAAAATCACGACAATCAGCTAAACAAACCTAAATAGGAAGCCCTACAAAGAACTGAATGAAATCCGGGTAGATACCGAACAAAGAATAGAATTGTAGGTAATAAGAGTTTTTCATTCCCACTCGGCGAAATTTGTAGATTGATTTGACTTTCTCAAAGTGACGCCGAAAGTGTGGCGAGCTGACGTTGATAAATTATTCGCGTACAAGACGCTTACGAGTGTCGTCGAGGTGTTCACTTATTATTTTTCTTCCTTCCTATTGATTTTTGCTTCAGAAAGGGGATTTCCTAAATCTTATCTCGCACACCAAGGTATATGCCACGGTATGTATTCACTGTAAACTCACGAGGAGTCAATGTGTAGTGGACCTGTTATACGATAGGTGGGGTAGACAGAGACTATAGACCGCCAGAGTACCTACCTAGAGAGACCTATAGAGGCTTTGCTCTGTCCTGACACAACTCCTCAGCCTCGCATATAATGTCCTCAATAATTTTCATACTTCTCCTTTTATTCTTGCCATGTCAGACCACGATGATTATAAATAAATAATAATAAATAAATATGCTTGGACAATTCACATAGCGCCATCTAGACCCAAAGTAAGCGAAGCTTGTGGTATGGGTGCCTTAAACTGATAAACTATTTATATCATCATCATCGTCCTAGTGTTTATCCCGGCCTCTGCCAGGGTCTGCTTTCCTACCCATTTTTCTCCACTTCGCCCGGTCTTTTGCATCCTCGCGTCATAAGCCGTGATAAACTACTTATATATATTTTTAAATACATATTTATTATACATATGGTATCCATCCATTATGATGGAGATACCAAGCTGCTTCCAGGTAGTAGAACCGGGAGTTTAATTAAACCTCAAGTACACCTGTATATTGCCAAAGTCACGTGCCAGAAGACGCCTACATTTACTTAATTTACACTTGAATTATCCTCTGTAAATATCACAAAATAAACCACTCATTCCCATCAATGCGATTCCTGTGCAATTTTTATACTATTTTTTATTATATATCTACTAACCAAGGGTTTATTTAGTCTGGATCTGCAGAGACGTATTACAGTTGGCCGAAACTCATCAACCTATTTTTGTTATCACAGTTGAGAGGTCTGCCATCTGCCATGTTGTGGACAGTACGTACCTAGATACCTAGTGTGCCTTTCTAATTACAAATAAGATAAACACATACCTGCAAGTGTTGATGTATTAGGCACAGTAAGTAGGTATATGAAAACTATGAAATACTAATCGATTAGGTGTTAAATTGGCGACAGTATATTAGGTACCTATGAAATTGGCGTTTTGTATGGCGAAAATGATAAAAACTAAAATTTTCAAATTCATACAAGCAACTTTTTCAATAATCTTGGAAATGGCAAGTCCGATTACAACGAAACTTTGAAGATTGATTTGATTTTTGAGACTTACCGGAATCTAAATATACTCTATTTTCGGAATCAAGTATTAATTTTGATATGTTATGTACAATAAAAAATTTCCAGCAAATATCTTCTTGCAAAAAAACGCCAATTTCAAAGGTAAACAAATATTAACCATTTAGGTAGACATATTTTGCCAAATTTATAAGAGGCTGTGTTAATATTACGAACACTGTAAGCAACCTCCCACACAATGCCGTCAACATGCTTTCACGTGTAATAAAAGGTAAACATTTCTCGAAACTCGTCTGGCATTCAAGCAATTCATATTTTTGGTGAGAAATTCAATATTACATGCTAACTTCTCGCCTTCCACGAACGTTAGTGCCACAATATTAAACTTGACATTACTGCGGTGCTTAATACGAAATACGTAGGAAGACTCATGAAGTATCTTCTGTCAAGTGATTGCATGAAATGTGCTACGACTCGATTGTTGGAATTATAATATTAGGTCCTTTCCTATGAAACTAGCAATTCGTATGGTGAAAATGACTAGCAAATTTTTTAGTTTCTTGGAAATGGTTAATCCGATAACGATGAAACTTTGTAGGTATAATCAGACAGCATTAATCTAACTGGTACATACCATTAATTTTTTTTAACTTCTAGCTAGGACTTGTCGCTGACGCTGACGGGCTGATGAATGCCCGCCAGTATGGCTTCAAAGAACAAGTCAGTACTACCAATGCCATCCACTGCGCATTAGATACCATAAAAAAAGCGAAAGAGGCAAAACAATTAGTGGTCGCGGTCTCACTCGACATAAAGGCCGCCTTTGACAACGCATGGTGGCCGGCAATGCTCGAGCGGCTCAGGGCTGTCCGATGCCCTCGCAATATATTTAAACTAGTTCAAGACTATATCATTGATAGAAAAGTAATTTTAGATCATGCCGACGCACGGGTACAAAAGTATATGACCAAAGGATGCATCCAGGGTTCCACATGTGGGCCTGTGTTATGGAACTTTATACTCGACGAGTTGCTTGATCTGAAGCTGCCCCACGGCTGCCACATCCAGGCGTTTGCAGATGACGTGCTCCTCATAGTTTCCGCCGCGAATGTGGCAGATCTCCAGGAAACTGCAAATAGAGCGTTGAGCGCGATATACGACTGGGGTAGCGGGGTCAAGTTGAGCTTTGGACCTAGTAAAACTCAGGTTGTAGCCTTCACGCCTAAGGCCAAGGCGGCAATATTAAACTTAAATGGACACGATCTTTCATATGCACAGGAATTTAAGTTGCTCGGAGTCATCATTGATGAAAAGCTGAATTTCAGTAAGCACGTCAAGCACGTAATTGCAAAATCGAACAAATTATTTGGGAAACTCGCTATGTACTGCAGGGACACTTGGGGCGCTCACCCAGAGAATATAAAAACAATTTACAACATGGTTATTCAACCCACAATTACCTATGCAGCAGGAGTCTGGGGACATGTGGCACTAAAGAAAGGTGTTGCTAAAAAGCTTATTAGCTTACAAAGAGCTTTTGCTATTAGGGCAACCCGTAGTTTCCGCACTGTCTCTGCCAATGCCGCGCTGGCGCTCGCGCAATTTCTCCCCCTGGACCTCAAAGTCTTGGAGGTCTATGAGATTGAGAGGACTCGCCTGCTCGGCGCCTCTGAATTCCTCCCGGCAGACATCTTGCTAGAACGGCCTACGCCGATGAGCGCTCTACTCCACCCCGCCTTTAGAGTGTCACTTTCCATTCGCACAAGGTATAGTCAACAGGAGGTAGATGACCTGTGCGGACCATTGGCCGTGCGAATTTTCACCGACGGCAGCAAGCAAGAGAACGGATCAGTGGGCGCAGCGTTTGTCAGCTATGGTGGTGGACATCGTGAGGACACAACTAAAAAATTCAAATTACACAGCAGCTGCACTGTCTTTCAGGCGGAACTGCTCGCAATACTCAAGGCCTGCGAGTGGGTGCAGGAAAGACAATTGAATGAGGTTGTGATCCTCACCGACTCCATGTCGTCTGTCATGGCCATTGGAGACAGGAACAACGTGCACCCGTTGGTGTCCTCTATTCACCGACATGTCCACAGTCGCACAGGAACAGGTAGGCTGGAGATAGCCTGGGTAAAAGGCCACACCGGTATAGCGGGCAACGAAGCTGCTGACCGAGCTGCTAATAGCGCCGCTGTTCTCCACAAGACACCGGATTATCTCTGCTTCCCTATGTCCTATGTGAAACACAAGGTGAAGCTTCGTAGCCGTGAAACCTGGCAGCGCCGGTACATGAGCGCGGAACAAGGCTCGCACACCAGACGCATTCTCCCAAGTCTAGACGCCATAGATGCCCTGTGGAACCAAACCTGTGTAAACTTTCACTTTACACAGATCCTAACTGGACACGGTTTCCACAAGGCCTATCTCAAAAGATTTAAAATTACAGAGAATGACGCCTGTCCTTGTGACAACTCCACCTGCCAGACCCTTGAACATCTTATTCAAAACTGCCCAATTTTTGGCCGAGACCGATACGACTACACCGAAGGTTGCCGTAGTCTGGGAATAACATCTTCTTTCGCGATTACTGAATCTTTAAAGAAAAAACGTAACATTGACTTGTTTATACACTACACTAGTCACATAATCAAAACGATTAGATTAATAAATGGAACATAGCGTTTTTTTTTAAATTGTTAATTATTTGTTAGTGACTTCGCTGGTCCTAAATGTACGGAAAAAAAAAAAAAAATTGAGATATTTATATGGGACGACCTGAGTGGTTCAATGGTCAACATGCCGGTCTGCCACGCAAGAGGTCCCGGGTTCAATTCCCGGCCGGGCAGAAATTGAAATGATGAATTTTAATTTCTGTTACGGGTCTGGGTGTTCTATGTATAATAAGTATGTATTTAAAAAAAAAAGTAGTTAAGTAGTATATCAGTTACCTAGCACCCATAGTACAAGCTTTGCTTAGTTTGGGGCTGGATGGCGCTGTGTGAATTTGTCCACGAATATTTTATTTATTTATATACAATAAAAAAAAAAAAAAAAAAAAAATGCTCAACACATGGACAACAGCCCAATACTTAGCTCAAGTACCTTAGGTGCATTATATGTTATTTAACGTTATATGTATAATATATTTTATCTTGTTTTAGCTTTAAGAAACCTGTATACACCGGGTGCATGTATCCAATGGCACGCCCGATGTACACAGGTACCCTCACCTTAACCCACGCTCCCTTTCGCGAACTCACTTTACCACCGAAAGACTCTGGCTTCACCAGAGGCTTTCGAGGGCAGGTAGGGGTTTTAGCCGGTAAGAGTCCGGCACTACCTGGGTCCCCTTCCCAGGTGTCCATGACGGATTTCCCCTGCCTACAAATTAAAAAAAAAAAAAAAAAAAAGCTAGGTCTTGTAATTCTTCCAAACCTGTCTTCCTCCAAGCTTGGCAGGCGAGTTGGTGAATGCAGTAGGTGTTGAAAATCATGAACAGAAAATACTGCCACTTACTATCTGATTTACTCGATCACTAATAGATGGTATTGGTAATAAACTTCAAGTAGACTGTATCTAAATATTTAAAGATAAGTAGGTGTGGCCAAAGGTATTTGAAAGTTATCTACCTTCTTTCCAGTCTATGAAGGTAGCTAACTTTCCAATCTCTTTAAATATTTAGATTTTTCATTTATAGACATTTTTCTCTTAGAGTGCCACAAACTTATTTAGAATGACGTTTCAAAATATGGACACTTTTTCCAGTTTTGGTTACCGGGTCAGATACCTAAGTTCAATCTTTTTTAGAAATTTCGTCTGTCTGTCTGTTTGTCTATTTCTTCGGGCATCACGCAAAAACTGCTGAACGGATTTTGATAGGGTTTTCACAGTTTGGTAGTTTGGGGTCCAATTTAAAATCTAAGCCAGAGATACAGCTTGATCTCTCCGTAAGCTACTTACCTTTCATACATCAGGGAGGATATCTAAAATGGTTGTCGGGAAAAAGATAAACTGCCCTAAAATCTATTCCCACGCGGACGAAGTCCAAAGCTTGTATATAAAACGGTTCTATGATTCCCGACGTGTTGCCTGCAATTGGAAAAGGAAATGAACAGTGAAATTATTCTAAAAGGCTGCGTCGATTTGAAGCGCGTAGTAAACACTTTTCATCAGGTGGCCCGCTTGCCTGTTTGCCTACCGTACGACATAAGAAAAGAAGAAAAAAAAACAATAATTTTACCTTGCGCACCTTTAACATCTCTTGAAGCGCGAATAGTTTACTCGTTCATTTCCACAGTGCAAAAGTGGAAGTTTAATTTACTTTTTACCATTGACTTTAGGTCTTTTGCCGGCTGTAAGTATACGCTGGTCATTAACGCTGGCTAAATTAAGTGGTCCGTCATAGGGCCGGACAATTCGGTTTTAATGTTTACTTTAAAAATAGGTCTCATGGAAATCGTTTGTATGTAGAGTGACGTCACAGCTCAATATCTCACACAAACTTAGAAGTGAATCGTTTTGTGTCAAAAGCAGATAGTAAAGAGTTGCTAATTCTCCCAGCTAACTCCCAAATCCACTCACGGATTCTCCCAATCAATTACCTAAATTTATTTAATTAAAATTTTGTAGTAATTCCAAATCGCCCAAACTAGAATTTCCGCAAGGAGATCAGCGAATTGGAGAAGAATGAGTCGGAAACGGATGGCAGAAGCCGGGACTGACCGCTCGCAAGAAGTCAGAAGTCAGATGCTACACATCATATGCGATAGAGTTTAGGTCTATGACAAACTGTTCCTCTTTTCTTTTAAGTTATTGCCATAAATGAGTTCATTAATGGTTGACCTTTTTATGTCGTGTACAAATGCAACTACCACGGTAATCGGGAAGTTGCTATAGCCCGGCCTAAAGCCGTATTGCCATTGCGACATGGATTCCTAGCGGAGTCGTTAGTCTATGATACGTTCTTCTTCATTAAATATGTCATAAGTTTGATACTTCTATAGTTGCCGTACTTCTGTACCAATGGGCAATATCGAACGCATTTCATCATGTCTACATATGGAATTGAAATTTCCTACCCTAAATGTAAATATCTTATTATCTATTCTTATAATGTCGTTTCCTTAGCAAAGACACTGATTTTGAGTAATTTTGGAGACCTTGTCCCACCTCTATAGCGCCGCTTTGTGTGAGCGCGCGTGTAAACCGCCCTGCAAAGACTCGCTTGCATTCCACTTTTTTTTTTTCAATTTTATTTTCTAAAAGCTTTTACACAGGGAACTGTACGTTCAATTAAAAATTCTCTTTTTGGCCAGTGATTCTTAATAGGCGGGCTTGATTGTGCAATTCTACGGCGAACGCATTGCTTTGACCGATAAAGGACTGAGTTTTATATTTTTTTAAATTATTATAGCTTTAAATTCAGTGCAAAAATATTATTTTAGTCAGAAGCTTGTCAGAACATGGTCCAATTTATTTTTACATCAATGCCTTTGCATGTTGGTTGCTCTATTAATTATAATTGGCAAAAAATATGTCCTATATTGTTTATTTAAAGGATAGTAACAGTCCACTACGTACATTCGCCATCGAGTTAGTATTCCAAATGGACTACTTTTTGAGTAGGTATCAGTAACTCTGTGAAAAAGTGATTATCTTATCTCTGAGTATCACCATCATCTCCATAATTGACAGGCAGATTTAAAAAAAATATAGCTGGTTTGACACATTAGCTGTCACAATAGCCTTGTAGAACTCCCGTAAATTGAATAGGTTAAACAATTCTTACTCTTATTCATACTTACCTACGCTACACTTATGGAAATTGTGTAGGCAATACCTGCTACGTAACTACAGTCAAAATTTCGAATTATGTCGCTTATTCAATCAAGAAACACATCCCAAACTCTAGATCATGGACAAGGCGGACCCCGGGCCCTCTAGCTCGAGAACACAACCTGTACATTAACGCCAAGATGATGATTCAATAAAGAGAGCAATTAAAACTTTAAAAGGTTTGCCTTTGTTCCACGGTGGCACGACAAGGAAATTGCCTCATTGCCAGAGAAGCGCATCCGACAAACAAGCAGAGGTACGAGTATATACGGACCCAAGTTGGGTCGTAGTCGTAGGAACTGCACTAAGTCCCAACTTCCGAAGTTCTGAGGCAGTAATTTAATTTTTCTTTCCACAGCAAACTTATTTTGCTTCAACTTGTTAATAATTTTTACAACAAACTAAAAAGTTAAGTTTACTGCTGACCGAAATGTGTTTCTCTCGGGTTCCATCGACAACATTTTGCTTCGATTTTTGTGGAGAAAATATCTATTTTGGTTAACAAGCAGAACATTCAACTATCAAGGTACCTTTAATAGAATGAAAACATATTTTTGATTACAAAAGCAAAACAACAAAAGCGCGGTATTCATAGTAAAGACAGTTTCAAAGAGCCTAAACACGATAGGGTTATCCGGTTGCGTTGAGTAGTTCCTATGACCACCTTCCGTCGTCATCATCAGACCTTGAATATTCACGTTAGTTCCTGTGACCACTTTCCGACTTCATCATCAAATATTGCAAGCTCTTAAAGACAAAAGAATTGAGAGCGACAACGATATGATATAAAATGTGGCATAAAAAGATACTATCATGCCATCAATAGGAAACTACGTATACCCAAACGAACTTTCTCCCACGCACACTAAGGTTGTGGAATGAACTACCTGGAGAGGTTTTCCCTGGAGAGTACAACATGGAGTTCTTCAAGAAAGGGGTTAAAAGATTTTTGCGGGGCGGCAACGCGTGGGTGATGACACTGGTATTGCAAACGTCAATAGGCTTCGGTGACTGCTTACCATCAGACAGGCCGTAAGCTTGTTTGCCACCTTGGTGGTATAAAAAGAAAAAGAAAACCTACTGAAGAAGAGACGACTGTGTCGCCACCCTCGCAGTCATTATGATCGTTGTCTCGCTCAATCATTTAAGTAATATTTTTACAAGATTTTATTAAACTTGCGCTGTTCGTATGTATCATTATATCAAACATCAAAATCAAGCAAGTTGCAAGTTGTTCGTCAAAATTTGTAAACAATGTTTCGACCTTTTATTGGCATCCGATTGAGCTGAAATTTGGGATACCTATGTTACTTGGATGACAATGCATCTAATATGGCCCGACGCATTAATTACCAAGAGGCTGGTCTGATGATGAAGTCGGAACTAATGAACGCAATAAGATAATCAAGGTTTTTGGGCATTTGGAATGGTCTTGATGAGTACTATACTGCGCGCTAAAAGCTTGTTATGGAAAATAATTTTCATTTAAGGACTTATTTTATTAAAAGTGACTTTAATAGCAATTATATTCCTTCCTCCTCATTTGTACAATTTGTTCACGTGTAATTCGCGTTTGCACAATTCGTGGTTAGTGCAAATAATTTACCTTAATGAGCTCACAAGAGATTCCAGCGTGGAATTCTTAAAGAAAGATGTATTAGTGGTCCGTAATGTGCGAGTGAAAAATTTTCATTAACATTACATGTAGGTAAATTTGAGGTCTCCTTAGAGGTGGGCGACGCATTGGTAGCGCCCCTGGTGTTGCTGATGTCCATAGGCGGCGGTGACCGCTTTCCATCAGGTGGCCCGCTTGCCTGTTTGTCTGCCATATTAAATAAGCAAAAAATAACGTGTGGATACGAAAGTATCTATTGCACCATTGTTTCTTTAACGCAGCATCTGATGAGCGTGATATCTGTAATTTTTTCATGAGGTCAGTTTACACGTAAAATAGTTAACTATTTATCGAAGTTTGGCTTGAGCGAATACAAGGGAAAATTTATTGTATGTAGCTTGGTAATTATCACCACAACTATACTTACTTCGGGGCTGAGGCTGATTGACACTTCTTTATCACAAATTTATAAGTATAGGTACTAAATCGTAACCAACAAAACCTCGACGACTTTTACTTATTACCTCAAAAATTTCTCAAACTAAGAGTACCTACTAATCCGATTTTATAGAAACAAATTAAGAACCATCTCGATTACACTGGTTTTCGAATAAAGAAAACCGCATCGAAATCCGTCTATCCACTCTGGGTCTACGTAAGTCGTAAGAGCTACGATTCCCCCGACACACACACCAAACTTATGTCACCCATTTTTTACGCGGGGGTTTAAAGAGAGTACTTTTTAATAATTGTTGCATCGTACCCTTCATCTATCTCCATCAGCAACACATTTCCTGAAGCAGAGAAGCCAACACTCTAATTACAGTTCGGTCCAAAGTTGGCTGTCCTAAGCCCACTTAATTATCAAGACGTTAATTACAAGAATATTTGGCTTGGACTTACGTCAAGTTGCTTTATTTTCTGGCTGTCTTCCGTCGGTGGTCCATTATCTAGGAGGGCTTCCGGCACTTTCTTTGGCCTGGCTTCTGGCATTAGGGAACGAATTATGGAGCCCGCCGTACGGATCGCGTGATGACTAGATGTGTGTATTTTATGTAGCTGGAAACGGCTGTGTAGGTACTTAGTTGTTTTGGGAGCAACTGCCATATTTCTCGATAGTAAACTGTTTGGTGTTTTTGACCGTAGACGGATCTACATTCAAAAATTTTAGCATATGATTAAACGGTAAAAGAACAAAAGAAAGAGTGGAGTCAATATTGTAATAGGTAAGTATACATTTCAATAATAATTCGTGTTTAGTACCAGGGTAATCCTATTTGGAAATACCTAGGTATATGTAATAACCTACTTTTGGTACCTCTAGTATACATAGTAGTTTTCAAATATGAACTGGTCACATTAGTTATTCTATGTTCGTTGTTTTTCCTTAGAAACAAACGGTATATGAGTATTTAATTACCTAATAAATAAGGTAGCCTTGTACCTACTACCTACTTAGATACTATATTATCCGTTGTTTCAGTCAAATTAGTCTTCACCGTCACAAAAGGCAATAACTCCAAACTAATGAGGTATTATTACAGAAGCACCTATTTCATTTATGCAAAACAACGGTGCTAATGCAATTCTAAGAAGAATGACTTTTCCTCTTGAGTAAATTGTCCTTAAACAAGAGTTATTGCAAATATATTCAGGGGTGGCGACTCACTTGGCCCCTCTATAAATCTTTCGCCCGATACTAAATATAAGTAAACCTACTTGTTTCATCTAAAACATGCTACTTCCTACAAATATTGTAAAGAGGAAAAGTTTGCATTTAAAATCTAATTTATTATTTTTATTTAAAGTTCTAGAAAATGTAGGTCGTATTACCTAGACGGCTTACGAAAGAACGGCTTACGTAAATGCGTGAAAATATGTACGAATGTGGAAGTGTTGTACAGGATCACATCGGAATAAAGCGAAACTGCGAAGAGGATGTGAGGCAGACCAGTTTTTATATGAGAGGATAGGTAAGTCGCTACGAAAAGTATAAGTTTAGGTCACAAAATGTGCACGGTCAGTCTTCTAAACGTCTACCTCGTTACAAAGTGGATTTTTTTCTTCTTTTGAACGATAACCTACGGCGCCCTTACAGTTTATCTTTCACTAACAGAAAGCTACACTATACTCGACAGTACATTACTATAATACTACCTCTTTAGATCTAGATAAAATAATATTCTAGGACCCCGCGGTATAGTCCTATGTTTGCTGAGATCCCCCAGAGCGCGGTTGAACCCCGCAAAGAACGGCTAGTAGAATACTATAAATGCTAAGTTTGTAAACTGGATGTTTGAATGGATATTTGATACTCTTTAACGCGAAAACTGCTGCATGGACTTTTATGAAATTAGCAGTGTTGTAGCTGTAATCCCAGAATAACACACTAGTTAGGATTCATCCAGAAATTCAACGTGGTTCCCGTGGGACGGAACGATTCCGTGGGACACGGCATTATGGAAAGTTCCGACGAAGTCGCTTGCAAAACCTAGTATTTTATAAATTATCACTACACATATTATCGGTTTTGTTACCACGGTTAGTATTGTTTTTACCTCGATATTTCGACGCAGTTGCTTGCGTCAGGGTCACGAGTTGACTGGTGCCGCTGTGCGAAGTCAATATTAAAATGTAATACTAACCATGGTAACAAACCCGATAATATATGTAGTGAAAGTGTAGTTAATAACCACGAAAGTCTAAAGTCTAAAACCTTCATTTTATACATTTCATTTACAAAAACTACAGTTTTCTATTTAATTGCTCATTTTTTATTGTGTATTTTATCAATAATTAGTGACCCGGCGCGACCTCGTCCGCATACACCTACTTTACCCCTACCTACCCTTTATTTCTTGCTTATAAACCTTCCTCTTGAATCACTCTGTCTATTGTTGAAAACCGCATTAACATTCATTGCGTAGTTTAAAAGATCTAAGCTCACATACATAGGGACAGACGGCGGGAAGCGACTTTGTTTTATACTATATTGGTATAGATAGTAGAATCAGATTATAAAAGTTTGTACGTTTCCTATTATTAAATTAAATTTCTTCCACCAGAGTTAGGTGTACATACTTGATGTAGTAATACGGAAGAATCCCTTTATTTCTTTATTCCGACAACGCTGGTCAGTACTTATTGTTCAGAAATAGTCAGTGCTATATTTAAACCAGATACAGCCTTTGAGGGAGCAAAACTTTTCGACGAAACTTATCTGTATTTCATTGAAGGAACGAGACACTTTGCGCCGACTTTCTCAATTTGAATCGAGTTGAGTTAACTGCTTGTGGTTTAATTTTCTACCGGATGGATTTCAGTTCTTGTATGATAAAGTATTGTAAGTCGTATCCGAATAGTAGAGTTGTATTCAAAAGTAATATTGTTAGTAGTATCCGAATAGTCGAGTAGGATTCAAGTGATAATTGTTTTGGTAAATAATGCTCATCACTTTAGGATCTGATGATGAAAATCCTATGAAATCAACGGTTCGACGGCAACCCTCGAAATTGTAGGGACATATGGTGTTTGTTACTTCTGCTGTGGTAATGATGAAGCCATAGAACTCCTCAACTATTTAGCAGTTAGAGGATAGTACTGAGATTTATCAACGGGAGCTACTTTGTTGTATTCCTCAGGTGTTCTCATTTTCACCAGGTGAGAATGTGATCACAAAACAGAGATATCTAAGGAAAGCCTCAAAGATTATATGCACGTAAAGTTCGTTACATATTTTACCTAACTGTAAGGATATTGTACAATTTATAAAAACTACTAATAATCAAATAAAACCGTCTTAGTCACAATAAAGTAATTTTTTTAAAATTAATTTAAGCATACACTTACTGCTATAAGTTAGGTATTTTTATTTTTGAGTGGGTGCAACATGCTAATCCTTCCCCCTTCCCCAAAGGTATAACCCCTCCCACGCTCAAAAACATTATTATGCTGGCACCGAGTCTAAAAATAAACGATAAATAGATATCTTAAAAAGGTTTCTTTTTACTTTTTTATGATAAAATTTCCCATTATCCCCTGCGTCTTATCCCACATGTCTCACGGAGTCACAAAACATGAAGCCAAAAGTTTTGGCCGCCTACGCGCCTGTCTGACGTCAACCCTTCTTTGGAATACTGAGAGATACCTACAGAAAACGTTGCTGCCCATTCTCTGATATAGCTGACGAATTACATCAAACGCCGCAATGCCAAATGTCAAATTCATTCGAATTCTGAAACGCAGATCATTCAGACCGATAGCGTCCTGCTGTCGTTGTCTTGTATGACGTTGCAGAGACATACCCACACAGCAGGCGGTCAGACCGCGTTGGTCAACCAGAACAAATTCGAACACAGATCGTGAAAGCGAAACGCCTGACCGCGTGACCGCTTGACCGCTCTCTATTTGAAAGATCCCTAATACCCATATTCAGAAACGTTACTGTGAGATCTCAGTGCGCGCGAGCGGACACGGTTCTAACTGATAATACTGGAGTGGCAATCCGCACTATGTGTCTGGCTAGGGTAAATGGTAAACTGAACAATCATAAAGCCGTATTGAACACAGTTTGTTTACATAATAGACAAGCACTGTTAGAACGCATAGGGAAGCTTATATTTACTTAGTGAAGTATTGTTTGTGAATACATGTGTTAGACTAGTTACGATGGCTTCAACCGAGGAATCGAGAGAAACCAGTAAATACACCTACCTACAACTAGCCTTACCAGTGAGGTACGTCCTAGTCGATGCTAGACTATGAATTGCCCTCAAGATGAAATGACAATGAAGCTTTATATGATTCTCATCCCAAGTGTCCCAAGTACTTAATAGACATGCTATGATGCATGACAGACAATGCTAAATCACGTTATCACGTAGTTCACGTCGCGCAGAGTAGCATTTCGTGATTGTCAAGCTGTACGACTGCGCAGCTTCCGCAATCTCAGCAGGGTTGAATATGGAAATATGTAACTGATTTAAAAATATTAACGGCTAGGTAATTACCCGTTAGCCAACGCATCTGTGGCGGCCCCGCTATCAGTCGAATCGTTTCCGGAGACGGCATCGGCGTGTCCTACATGGGGTTGTGTAGTAATAACAGGGTCAACTGCAAATTTATGCAGATTGGCTTCGTTTCATAGCTCTCTGCGTCGCTACACACTCGCTGGCAGCCAGATAACACCGGATTTATGGTTAGGACTTTATTACGTTGTGTCTACGGCGCGGCGATTGTGGACCCTTAATTGTTTCTTACTACGTCATAGGACGGTAGTAAAAGCACTGAATCATATACTTAACCAGCTAAATGGAAACGGGAAGTGTGTCGCTCGAAACTCATTTAAGATGCTAGATATTTGCATACATACGATTCATGCCCTTAAAATAGCTTTTCGATTGTAGATATCGACGAGCTTCAAGGCTAAGTGGTACAGTTCTAATTTATTTATTTTTATTTATTTTCCAAATATCACTTACCTCTATAATCCTCTGTTCTTTGCAGAACTTAGGGCATCTCCCATGAAAGGGGGGTATTGCCATAATCTCCACGCTTGGCAGGCGGGTTGGAGATCGCAGTGTTACAAATATAACAATGGAAAACGCTGCTGCCCATATTCCAGCCTATAGAGTATTTCTTTTGCATCAAAAACATTAGTCGATTTGTACGACACCCACGAGTGCAAGGGGTTAGTGCTATTCTACTTCCAGATACTACACGACCACTATAATTAATAACTTTAGAGAGTAAACAAAAAATCATCGTTCAAAAACGTCAAGCAACTTAAATAACGCGTGCAAATCCTTCACAGCTCCGTTTGGCGGGGGCGCTTCGGGAACCCGCGGATCCTCCGCGACAATGCCGACATAGAGATTAGCCGGAATTCCCCGTTCAATTTCCAAACGGTATAATAACTCTTTACGGAATGAATAATATAAATTGTCAAGGGGAAAAATTGGTACGCAATAAAAATTCTTCAGGGCCCCCCCGGTTTTATCCGGTTCCAACTGGTTTTCGACGGAAAATTGTCTTGATGGCGCAACGTTTATTTCGGTATAAAAGACAATCCTGCGGCCGCCCCGGGGGATTGCTGATATTTTAATCATCTCGCCATTATGACAGCCTGCTCCCGACGCGACGGTAAGAATAATAACTTTCGTAACTGGAACCCCTGCCGATGCTCCCATGGAGACAATGTTTTGCACTCTTCTTACTTTTTCCCCAGACATTTTAGAAATCATATCCTCTGATTGCCCGATTTTTACTCTACAATATGACGGTACTGCAGAACTTCAATGTTTTAGAATATTTTCGATATCGAGACTCGCTCTCCAATAATATCGTTTCTATTCATACCAAACGACGTTTATTCGCTGAGCACGTGCCTTATCGACGTACAGACTGACTTCTAAAACAAACGATATTCAAGAATAGCACTTTAAAGAGTCGAGTCATGGTTAAAATAATGCATTAGATGCGCAATTATTATGACTCAGTAACTGGTTCATGCACCCTCACATGACCGCTTAGGAATCACGACACGACACTGTTTGATTATTTTGTCGTGGCGTGTGCATAGCTTGTTTTAGCTGGTACTGTGACTAAACTTGCACTTCGCACACTTTTTTATTGCCTAGGAATGTACACGGATGGACGGTCCACCTAATGGAAAGCGGACAACGTCGTACAGGACATCTGCAACCTAAAGGGAGAGGTGAGGTACAGTACAAGAGCGGAAGTGCATTACAACTTTAGGAAAATTTTCCCTTGCTACCACAGCAACATTATCGTATTGAGTCCATCTTTAGCTAAAATCAATTTAGTAAATGAAGAAGTCATTATGCCCAAAGACCTCGTCCTTAACCTCCAGGTTATTTTATATTGAATAAATAAAAACATATTTCATTAGTGCTATAGAAACCTTCTAGCTACTGCACAAGAATATGATTCTTAAGGTCGTCATGCAGTTATGCTAATGTATTGTACCCGTTATAGTGCAAAAGAAAGACACTTGTCGCCACTCCAAAACCTTTCCGTCCATCGCCCATAGGTTTTGCGTGCTACGTGGCCTGTTC
Organism: Blastobasis lacticolella; assembly: GCA_905147135.1. Classification (NCBI taxonomy): domain Eukaryota; kingdom Metazoa; phylum Arthropoda; class Insecta; order Lepidoptera; family Blastobasidae; genus Blastobasis; species Blastobasis lacticolella. The sequence continues at coordinate 12,413,224 of LR990048.1, forward strand.
TTATATCTTTGCAAACTCGTCACCAAAACGTCTCCGACGCGATTAATATCATCGTCGAGTGTAAAAGTTCTAAGGCGTATTAGGGTAGTGGAATAGTGATGTAGTCGAAGGAACGGGCGCCTGCGCGCGGCTGGCTGCCCGCCAGTGGCTGGCTCCGAGCAAATGGCCACATTAGCCTCGTCACCAGAGTCAGCTGATTTCGTGATAGCCAGTTTGAATTGCAAAAAAAATGCTGGTGGATTGTCCAGGAATATGCCCGTAATAAAACGGCTTCAAAGAACTGGGACCCTATTTTTGAACTGCTCACCTTGAGTCGAAAGGTTTGAAAACCTTTTACCTTGATATAGATTTTCGACATCATAAATTCCATATTTTCTAAATATTATTGGCAATACTGAAAGCAAAATCAGCGTTATGCACCAAGACATTAAACTTTTAATGCCGAAAATCAAAATTGAAAACCGTTGAACTCGAGACGAGCTCGAGAAAAATTCTTTTTCCAACTTTTGTTTTTTTGTTAGTCAGTGTAAAATATTGATACATACATACATACTTTCATAACTTCACGACTTTTTCCCGTAGGGTTAGGCAGAGACCACGTAGCAACGTCGCATGTAGGCAACATTCAACGTTCCAAAATATTTATAAGAGTCAAAAATATTCCAATTGATTAATAAAATGTATCGAGTGATTTACTGCTACTAACTACAAGATAAATTACAGACTGGCGCCTAATTTATTATGATTTTGCGGTATAAGTACGAAAAATCATTAATATTAATTTTCCTATTTGCCATTCCATCGAGAGATTATGTAGAAGAATAATGAAGACAATATAACAAAGTTTCCTAATACAAAAACTTATCAAGACCAAACTAGAGGCAATGAAGCAATGGTCTGTGGAATACTGCCAAATTTTATTAAGCCAGTCGAAGACAGTGCCTGTAGCCACGAGTTAGATGGGGCGTTCCAAATATTTCTATTCTATAAAATCTTCTCAAACTTCCAAACAAAAGGATAGCAACGTTACACGTCTTTCCAATTTGCGGACATTTCAGTAATTCTCTAAAATTGTTTAAGCAACTTGGAAAACTTACTTTAACTAATGTGCGTTCATTATTAGCTTTCATTGTTCATTAATCAAGTATGGAAGGACGCAAGCTTTGTTTTAGAACTCTAAGGCGCTGTCCTAATTGGCAACGGTCGTGCGACCACGGTAGTACGACGGACGCCGCCCGACCTATAGGAGACCTCTAAACTCGTACAACCGTTGCCAATTAGAACGGCGCCTTAATCATGACCTAGTATTGTCATCCAGTTTATGCAAAATTTTGTTTCTTATATGCACGATTATTGCGTATAAAAAAATAAACTCAAATAAATAAGAATAAAAGCATAATACATAACACATACAAAAGCCAACAAAGACTTTTAGGTATAAATGTTACCAAACTGTACCCTCAATACATGTATAACTCCGAGTATAATCAAGTCGGCATACACAGCCTAGGCCCGCCTTCAGGCCGTTATCCAAATAGTTGTTAGGCGTGTCACACGCGTCGCGGTTTATCTCGGGAAATCCAACATCTCCGTAGGATGCGGCGGCTCTGTTTGTCGCGTGATAAGAGCACCCGGCTCGTTACCGCTCGCCGTGATAACAATTGGAGCACATATACGTAGATGCTCGTAGGTGTACAGCATCCAGAGTAGTTTGAAAGTTGAGGAGGAATACTACCTAGTAAGTGAGCATGGAATATGGTTTGTACAATGGACACAAAGTTTACGAGCAAATAATATTTTAAAAGAAATTGCTCCTGCAATACTCACAGGCGTAAATATAGCATGGCCATGGAATATAAATAAATATGTATTGGCGATGTAAATCTATATTGAAATTTACTGGATAATATTAGTACTATCTCAATGAAAATATTATTATTGTCAATATTAAATCGCCTAGGAATTTTATTTCCAGTCGAACCCAGTAGCTACCTACAAACGGGATTAAATGAAATCGTCTTTAAAAACTTGCTCCAGTCTCCGATTACAGTAACTTACTTAAATTTCATTGTTATTCTATTAAATATTAGATATCAACATTATCTATCGATCTAAATATTATCCGTTTTAGTAAATTGAATATACGTAAACAAGGCTTGTTAGATTAATTAATTTATAGCAGTGTAGTCTATTGTTTAATTTTGAAACGTTGTTTAACCAAGAGGGATATTGCCTTCAATCGCAAACAATTCCAAGATGCCTAACTTTCGAATAAACAAAACCTTTACTGGGAACTGATCATTATCTTTTGAAAATGGGCGGGAGGTTTTCGCCTGTGAAACTGTATACATATTGTTTCAACAATTTCTCTATTAGTAACTAGTACCTACATGTTGCCTTTTCATTTAATGAAATGTCGAAACAAATTAGTAGATATTGAAGGAGTCATTTACACGAAATTATGACACTAATTGCTTTTGATTATTCTTATAAGTTCTATTACACACTCACGCTCGCCACATTCATACATTTTTTCATACATTTAGGTACGCCGGCTTTGAGAACTCCTGACCTGCTCTTTTTGAAGAAGGCCATTTTTTATCAGGGCTCTATTTTTGAACCGCTTGCCTCGAGTCGAATGATTTTATTTTTCATTTTCGACGACCTGAGTGGTTCAGTGGTGAACACGGTCTGCCACGCAAGGATTCGATTCCCGGCCGGGCAGAAATTGAAATGATGAATTTTAATTTCTGTTACGGGTCTGGGTTTTCTATGTATTTATAAGAAGTATGTATTTAAAAGTATATAAGTAGTTTATCAGTTATCTAGCACCCATAACACAAGCGTTACTTACTTTGGGGCTAGATGGCGCTGTGTGAATTTGTCGCATGACGCTGATTTTCCTTATTTTTTAAACCATTTGCTTTCGATGGTGCCAATGTAATTTAAAAAATATTGAATTATTCATGTCGAAAATCAAAATTGAAAAGCCTTCGACTCTAGGCTATATACACATCGTTACTTTCACTACTCCTTATTTTCTACGGCAAACGCGACGGAAACCGCGGTGTGCGCCAGTCAGCGGCGGTGGGTCGGTGTCAGTCAGTACGTACAAAAAAGTTACGGTGCGCTTGACGTAGCGTTTAACGCGCCCGATGTACACACAAAACATAACCTCCTTAACCTGTGCACTCAAAACAGACCTGTGCGTTGGAACCTTATCGAAGTAAATCAACCTCGTTCTTTCCATTCTGATTCGCACGACTTAATACTTTAGTTCCCTACCCCGAAATCAAACAAGCAAATCTAATACCTACCTAACCCAAAGCAAGCAGATCTTACCAACAATACGCAACCCACTGCGTTTATTTACCTAGGTACCTCTATGTATACGTCAAAATCGTTGCCTAGCTAGGTATAATACCCGCGAGCGCCATCAAACAATTTTAAAGGGCCTCATTAGGTATCAGTGAAATTTAATACAGCAAACATTAATAGAATGATGTGTATTGGGACAAAGGCTGTGGTTTTAATTTCGGGCATGAAGGGTTAATTAAACATGTCGTCGGGGGCAAAGTGAGCTGCCATATAGTGCCGGTTAGTTGACGAGGAGGCACTGCGCCTCTTTGTTTGCCCCTTATGATGTTAGGTTATTAAATTCTTGGAGCCAATGTGTTTCGGGTCTCTATGCTTCCCCTCTTTGTGATCTCTTTGATATCGGATGTGACGGAGTGGAGTGTAGTTACGACGGAAAAGAGGTTAGCTCCAATATTGCAGGCGCGGTGGCGTGTTTATATTGTGTACCAAATATATAGGTACAAATAGCTTTGTCGCTTGCTTTTCTTCGCGTCTTTGTGTGGTCGTCTAGTTTTTGTATCTTCAGATTTATTTATTTATTTATCGTATGGCTTTTAAGTTCCTACTGCTACTTAAATTTTCAATTTACATTTCGTCAATTAATCGAGAGCTTCGGCCGAAAGGGACTGAAAATCTTTCGCTTGCACGCTATACTTGGTATCCGGACATTCAAATATAATATGATTTACTGACTGCTCAGGGCAGCCGCACTGGCATGCCGCTGCCTCGCACCAACCCCATTTGTGCCGTAGATACGCACAGTTTCCGACGCCTGTTCTTATTCGGTTCAGCAGACACCAGACGCGCCGTGACTCTTTAAAGCGATCCTTCCTACTAATACGGCTACCAACATTTATTTTTAATATAATTTTTTTATTTCATAACGCAGAAAATACCTGTGCTGTCATTAAGTACGAGACAGGGCGACCGTTTTTTTTTTTTTTGTGCCTATGGAGGCACACGGACGAACACTCCACATTATGGAATAATAATAAACATCCGAAACAACGGACATCTGCAACCAAAGGGAAGTGGATGCGGTGCCTTTGAGGTATCTTTAGACATGCCCTTTGAAGAGCCCCATGTTATAGTGCAAAGGAACGACTTCGGGAGTGAGCTTATTCCAAATCTTGCACGTGCGGTATAAAAAGCTCGCGATGCCCGTACGTTAGTTGGATGCCAGGCATCCAGAAGCCGTATTCACAATTATTCGAAACCGTTCCCGATCGATTCGACACGAAATTCGTGAGTGGCGAATCCGTGTCGATCGAGTTGAAAACTGTTATTCAGAATCCTGATAGATTTCATTGAAACTCTACTGTCTATAACATATGAAAATTTCATCAAAATTAACTTAAACCACATTTTCCTAAGAACTTTTGCGGGTTCCTTTGTCGATTCCGTATCCGAATCCGATTTCCGAGCCATTGTGAATACGGCTACAGATGGTGTGGATGAGATCTATCCCATCGTCGGAGGATGCGGTGACGTGTGACGGTAGCACAAACTTAAACAGTTCTTCGGAACATTCCCCGTTTGGTATTTGAATGTTTGTTGAATGGGTTCACGCCAAAATTACTTTTACAAAAATTTTGATGAAATTTGGCAAGGATATATAGATAGACTAGTGGACCCGGCGCGACTTCGTTCGCGTAGCGTTCTAACCCTACACCTACCCTACACCTACCCTACACCTACCCTACACCTACCCTACATCTACCCTACACCTACCCTACACCTACCCTACACGATTTTCCCGCTTTTCTTTTCAAATTTTTCCAGAATTTTCTTTGCTATAAACCTCACGGAGCCCGAGACCTTTCCAACGAATGCAAAACCGTGGAAATCGGTTCGTGCGTTCTGGAGTTATAGCGTCAGGAAGGAAAACCCGACTTATTTTTATATAGTAGACTAGTGGACCCTGCGCGACTTCGTTCGCGTAGCGTTCTAACCCTACACCACCCTACCTCTAGTTCTACCCTTCCCTACACCTACCCTACACCTACCCTACACCTACCCTACACCTACCCTACACCTACCCTACACCTACCCTACACCTACCCTACACCTACCCTACACCTACCCTACACCTACCCTACACCTACCCTACACCTACCCTACACCTACCCTACACCTACCGTACACCTACCCTACACCTACCCTACACCTACCCTACACCTACCCTACACCTACCCTACACCTACCCTACACCTACCCTACACCTACCCTACACGATTTTCCCGCTTTTCTTTTCAAATTTTTCCAGAATTTTCTTTGCTATAAACCTCACGGAGCCCGAGACCTTTCCAACGAATGCAAAACCGTGGAAATCGGTTCGTGCGTTCTGGAGTTATAGCGTCAGGAAGGAAAACCCGACTTATTTTTATATAGTAGAAGAATATAGCTTATAGCCCAGATAGGGAACTATAATTTACTGTTAAATCCTGTATGACTCCTTGTCATACAGGATTTAAGACTAAATTATAGTTGTCCTATTGCTTCTTTAAAACCTGATATAGTTGGACCATAACTTAATAAAAAAAATGCCAAATTAATCCCGACGTTATCAAGTTACATGTTTTCCAATAATCATAAAATTTCATTTAATTTTTTACCAGCAGTTATAATTAATTTCATATGCCTAATGTAAGCAAATGTTGTTAACAATAATTACCTACAATTATAGGTACAGTGAGGTAGGTATTTCTCATAATCGTGGTGGGGATTTAGGCCTTAATCCAGTTGGATTGACGGATTTCTAGCACATCCTCGACATTCGTGCACAAAAAGTTGAAAATTGACCACAAAAAATTTTGTATGTGTGTATGTAAATTCTTTATTGCGTAAGAATTAAATATAGACTCGAGAAAAAAGAAATTTTATAAAGCAAAGGCGGGCTTATCCCACAATGGGGTTTCTTCCAGCCAACCCTATACCCTTTGAAAGGACATCTAAAGAGCAATATTGTAATTTTCAAATAGAGTACACAATTCCAACTATGTACCACTGAGCGTACAATACTAAATATTGTTATTATAAGTAACATGTTTATTAAGCTAAGGATATGTTACAGTAAAAATATACACTAATATCCACATTAATACCTACTTGTATACCAAATATTTTAATATTACAACCTAACAACCATTGGGCGTACAGATATGAAGTCAAATAAAATGAGTGAAATGTTAGTACAGTAATTAATGTAAATTTATATTTAATTTTCTGGCTGGCACTTTTAGATTTTTGACCCAAAATGTATAAAACTTGAATTATATATTTTAACATATATTTTCATCCCATTTAACAAGCTTTTATTTTTATTTGTGAATTCCTCAGACCTAACAATTGGTTCTGTTTTTAAATTATCTTGAAGATGTTGTATCCACCCAATCGTTGTATAATACAGTCAGATTAAATTTTTCTTTGTAATTATAATTTCTGACATATCAAGTATGTCAAAACACAACGTTGAGAATAGCCATAGAATAGCACACGTGTAGCCTATGTGTTTGTGTGGGTGTGCCCACAAAGTTTCATTCAATTTGATGAGTTCTGAATGCGTAGACTTCCCTTGTAAGTATGCATAACAAAATTATGTCACCTTTCGTATTTGGCTGACATTTCAGTAAATTCGGTTAGTTAGTCCTTTTGAATACAATTCGTTTCGGTTGGGTGTACTAGTTTTCGGTTAGTATACTAGTGGTTCTACTCGTACTGAATTTTGAGATAAACCAAATAGGTTAAGTGTTTTATCAAAATTCGTACAGTAGTAGGTATTTGCATCAAACAGCGCTAATCATCCATGCGTCCTCACAAACTTACTCGTTATAGGTACTTTTTTATACCACTTAAGTGGCAAACAAGCTTACGGCCTGCTTGGTGGTATTTATCTTCCTTTTACGCATTTCTTCGCCACATTACATCTTTTGTACTTTATATTCGAATTTATGGCAAACCTGAAAGTTTCCTAAAACGGAAATATTACAAAATGCAATATTTTATATGAAAAAAATGTCAACAATAACCCCCCGATTCTTTCACACAAAGCGAGCACTTTACAACGCAGCTAACGAAGTAAGCAAAGCCCTTCGCAACTCGCCGCCGCGCCTTAAAAAGCACTCGCAAGCACTTGTCTCGTACTCGAGGACATTAAGCCTCCACAGTGAGTGAGTAATGAAAAAAACATTGTGCCAGGGTACCACACATTGTGACTCGAGCAATCCGCCAGCCGAGGCAACTTCGCAATACACTTAGGGGCAAGTTGGGAACGTTTGACCTCGCAAGTCGCAGCGCTTGCTGCTCCACCAAATAACAAGACGTGCGGTACAGCCTAACCGGTAGTGCTGGGTGCACACTGCGCCAAGAATGGGGTCTTGAATCGAAATTTCACAAGATGGCTCTACTGGAGCGTGAGCTCCATTTGACGAAATAAGTGTTGAAGTGAGTGTAATTAGTCAGAATCAAACGTTCGTTGACGGTTTTTATTTAGGTAAAAACGACGTTAATTTGATAGATACAAGACCTTACTCGCCGGTGGCGCCAACTGGTGAGCAAAAATACGTTAGCCCCATTGCTTTTCTTCTATAGTTACATCTCTTGTCAGTGAAGCAGACACAGGCGTATACAGGTTTTTGTATGGGTTGGGGGATTTAAGCCTAAGATGTTCGTAATCAAAGTATGCTAATTACGAATTGAGCGAGCATGCGAACCTTAAATTTCTCGAATTCTGGCACCAAAGATCTGGGGTAAACATAATAAACGTAACATAACCCAATGACTGAGCAAACGCGCCCAGTTCGACCGGTATATTGTTAAAATCCGAATTTATGACGCGGGGCGGTGTGAATGTTAACGACAATTTTCCGAACTTTAGCGCTAAAGATCTGGGGTGAACATAATAAACCTAACAAACTAATTAATGAGCGACAAAACACTAACAACAAACTACTACTAACTAACTAACTAATTAAAATCCAGATCATGAGTTACTAAAAAATACATAGTTCCGGGTGGTCTACGTTCGTGGTAGTTTGCAATTTCAACTTGTAAAAACTGTATAAATCTTTTATCTATACAAAAATCTACATAGAAACGTCAATTTTCGTTTATACTTTGTTTTGATAATCGCATTGTGTTTATTATAAACACAGCTTGCGATTACTTAATTATTTTCTCTTCTTAACGGCGTAGTTTGGTAGAAAGTTACCGTTTTGTTCTTCCTTATTTTTGAACCGCTTGCCTCGCTTGCCGCTAGTCGAAAGGTTTTTATTTATATTTATATTTTAAGTTCAATATTTTGATGGATATTATCGCTGATTTTCACTATTTTTGAGCCGTTCGCTTTCGGTGTTGCCAATGTAAAAGGTAAATGAAATATTGGATATTTCGTGCCGAAAATAAAATTTAAAAGCCATTCTCGGGTGTCGAAAATATTATTCTCTAAAAGCAATCTACTTATAAAAATAAAGGCTATTTCAAAAATATATACAACTTATAAGTAGGTACTTAATAGCAGTCGGGGTTTTTAGTTTATGTACTACTCACTTATTTAACACTGATACACATTGCATTAGGTAGGACATGTAAGTACTTGTACTTTAAATTACTTGTTTTTGTGTCGAAGTGTGATTCGTCATGTCGATAAAACATCATGTTTACTCGAACTTTGTCAAATGAAATGCTCCTTTCGTCTACAATAATATTTCGCCCACCGACTCCACTATTATTCAGAGACACAACTTCGTCTGTGTATCAATATGCGATTTCCTTTGAACTAAATCTACAGTGTCACATCGTACTCCAAGTAACAATCATGACGTGTGTTCCCCCCCTTACGCGGCACAAGTTTGTACCTAGCTTTAAAGTTAATTAAGTGTCTCCCCTTGACTTCCTTGTTTTGTACGATATGTGCCACTCGGGATGAAATAGATCGGGAAGTTGCCACCCTCGCTGTTTTCGACAAATTGCCACAAAGTTTTAATAGTTTCAGCTTTGATGTTAAGCAGTTTCGCAAACTCGTAGATATTCATATTCATAACTTTACGTGTGACTGAGCGCCAAATCGTTACGGATGGCGGCATTGTTTGCTTTGCAGCGGATTAGCTTGTGTAAACAATCATAAACCACGGTACAAGAAAAATCCTAAAGTAAAACTTACGGACCTCCCTATTCTAAATCATAATACAACATCCTTTATTTTTTACGTTTGTATATAACGATGTATGCAACACTAAAATACCTTGGGCATATTAAAATAATCAGTTGTAAATTCTCAAAGAAACATTAAAGAAAACTACATAAGAAAATGTTAATATAAAAAATGGAATAAAAAACGGGGTACAAAAACCCGGAACTCTCGTGTCAGGAAAACAAAAACACATATCGCCCGAAAAGGGTTGCACTAGGGTTGGGCAAACGAATAAATAAAGCTCAAAGGGTCGACAAGCCAGAGGTGGAAAACCTCGGACAGCCCACGGAAATCATTCAAGTTAACGGCATACAGCGATCTGCACTTTGGGCGCTCGTGACCTGTGACTGCGCCATTTTTCCCGGCCGCCGACTGCGCTGGGAGCAAAACAAAAACGCGAAATGTAAACCACGCGGCCCCACACTGCCGGGATAACGAGGGTGCAACGCATTTTCCTAATTCCTGCATAGCGGATGCCGCGGGCTTGAGCACGCCCAATGCTGAATATAATCTGTTTATTTGTAGTGGGCTATTTTCCGACTGGTACTTTATAAGGGTATTTCGAACTTCGGCGTTATTATAATGTAGCTTAAACTTTAAAATAGGTTCTAAACTGTTTAAAAATCATGCACTCGAAAATATATTTTATCTACACTCGTATCGTAATATACCAATTACATATACGAAAACAGTCGTTTAAGGATACACTATTTTCACGCCAGTCCATAAAATTTTAAAAATTACTTTTCGATACAGCATTTCCCATACTAATTTAATTACAGCTGTAAGGTAAAATAACTTTTTAATCATTATGCAACACTTATATTTTTAAAATTCTTGTCGGGCGCCCGGACACGGTCAAATGTAGGCTGAATAACTAAATGTCTTTAACAAATTCAAAATTCAAATTTTCCTGTTTATCGCGCGTCAAGGATATCAAGCGGCGGGAAATTCACTTTACTATTCTGTTTAGCGGGAAAATAAATACACATAAATATAAACAGGGAAATTTGAACTTTGAATTGGATAATGACATATTTAGGTATTCAGCCTACGTTTCGCCACGCCGCGCGCCTGACAATAAATTAAAAAATGAAGTTTTATATGAGAGTTGCATAAACTACTATAAAGACATCGGTTTTAAAGCATCATAATTCAGTACGATTATATCGGCTGTCAGAAAACCTATAATTAATTTTCAGTTTAACTCAATAAAACATTCAGAGATTAAATTTGTACTCGTAGTAGGAACAAAGCCAACACTCTTCGTTCTTTCCCCTCATATATCTCTTTACACGGAAACTTTACAAGTTCTTTCCTAAATGTGGCAACAGCAGCTGCGTTCAATATATTGATATTCTTCAAGTTTTAACAACACAACGTTACGGTTGGCTCCTAAGTCGATAACATTGAGCGAACTTTCGCAGAATTTGTACCTTACGATACAAACCTTTTACGAAACACTGTAGGTGTAGATAGTTAATTTGTTGCAAAGTTTCTTAATTTTAGGCTCTTTGCTTTGAATTGTTCTAAATATAGTGTCGGATATTTATTTTTGTAAAGCTACGTTATGTCACACGGTAGGCAAACACGCAAGCGGGCCACCTGATGGAAAATTGTCACCGCTGCCTATAGATAGTAGCAACACCGGGGGTATTGTCCACCTCTATAATACGTTACTCTGGCAGCAAAAAGGCATATGCCCTTCCATTATCAAAACCAAGATTCCCCAATTCCCAAGCTCATAAAGCACAGAAGAAAATTACTATTAAGAATATTACTAAATAAATTATGCAAATAAAAATAGGCATGGACGGCGGTGATCATTTACAATCAGGCGAATTTCTTGATCTTTTGCGTCACTCTATTATAAAAATGCCGTACAAATTCCATACACACATACATCTCAATTTCGCACTACTAAAATGTAACGGATTATTTCCTCGAAAACATAAATTTCGTTTAGGCCTGTAGCCAACGCGTAAACCAGCCAGTAAGCACCTTTCCTTTTTCTTAATCTCAAAAGATCTAGGGAAAAACTTGCTCACGCTCCAACACGTTCTACACTACCCCATTACCATGAAATAATTATGAGTTTTATCTGATATTGAGCAGAACACGGTGGCGCAAAAAGCGGGCCTGGATAAGGATTTATGCCGCAATAAACCGTGGCCCGTTGGACAGGGGCCAGACGCCAAATCTATTTGCACACATATAAAACGGACCCGATATCCAGCTCACAAGCTTCACACCACGCGACGACGACGGTGCAATTTTCACTTGCACTAAAATAGACACCTAACGAAATCACTTTTTGTTCACACATCAAATCAGTCCAGCGCTTGACTTGAGCATCCTCTGCTTTAACGGAGGGCATTGCCACAATCTACACAGTTGGATATCGCAGTATTGAAAATACTCAACAGAAATGTGTTACTGCCTATTTCCAGATGAGGATTCCTGATAAAGATGGAGGAAGGAGGAGGATGGAAGAGGGAAAGTAGGAAACCGGACCCTAAAAGAAGATGGGAGTGGCCGCTGGAAGGAGATGATGACTTTTCATTTATTTTCAATACACTGACTAGTCAAATATTTGCAATTTGTATTACAAGGATTGATAGATAGTGCGATTGGACCATGTATATGGAAGGTTCCGTACACAATTGTGATATACCCTGTTATTTTAAGATCATGGACTTCGTATAAATAACTACATTCAGTATTTTTTTCAAAATTTTAGTTTCAGTCCTTTTGGAAATTGGCGGATTGTCAATTTTCTTGAATAACTTGAGAATTATTATTTATAATCATAGAATACCATTATTTGTTATTTAGATACAAACAAAATATTTACAGAACCATAGCATATAAACTAAAAGTAACACATTTAAAAAAATTTAAAGGAATCCATTTCGCTGTTCCCCGTAATGGTGCCTAGAAAGCTTGCTTCGTTGCCTCCTTGGATAGCAAAACTTATCCACTGCCCGGGTATTTAAAAATTATAATAAATATATATTTGAGATCCTCACAACAAGCCCTTTCATTAGTATGACACACAATGCAATACAATTCTCAAAAAAATTAATTAATTTTCCAACTTTTCCCCATAAAGGATTCCCCATATTTCATATTTGTTTATTCACGTTATGAATGTGTAACTTGGTTTTGGGTTACAGGTTACTTAAACGGTCCTATAGTTTTGGAGAGAATTGTGTGTGACAGATAGATGAACAAGGCTGAACAAGGCTATTGGACCTGATGGTTTACCAGCAATAGTCCTGCGTAGTTGTGCCCCTGAGTTGTCTCCTATTCTCACGCGCCTGTATCGCCTCTCACTAGAGACTGGAATTGTACCTAAGACATGAAAGCTTGCCAATGTGCAGCCCGTGCCCAAGAAGAGCAGCCGCGCAGACCCTGCCAACTACCGCCCCATACCAGTCCACTCCATACTCTGTAAGATTATGGAACGTGCACTGAACAAGAAACTACTCTTGCATCTCCAAGGTAACGATCTCCTTAGCGACCAGCAGTACGGATTCCGCTGTGCTCGGTCTACTGGGGATCTTCTGGTGTATGCCACTCATATTTGGAGTGAGGCCATTGAGAAGCATGGCGAAGCAAGCTTCCCTTACACGGTATTCCTGCTAGCTTAGCACCTGGATGTCGGATTTTCTGAGTGAATGATCAATCCGTGTAGTTCTAGACGGTTACACGTCTGCTCTTAAGGCTATCGACGCAGGAGTTCCTAAGGGGTCGGTTCTGTCCGCGACTCTTTTCCTGCTGCATATTAACGATATGCTTGGACCCGGTATCTTGGGGTACGCAGACGACAGCACAGTAATGGATAGATATCTGGCAGATGTAAAAGCCAACAGGGGCGATATTCGGCCTTGTCGAGAGGCCATGGTTGGTCGCTTGAACGAGGCTCTCAAGGCGGAGTCCGATTGGGGCGAAGCCAATCTAGTGTCGTGCAAAGCCACCAAAACACAGGCGTGTTTCAACTTTGGACAGTACATCGAATCAAAAGTCAAAACAGCAGCTAAAAAACTTGGAATCCTCTCGAAGGTCAAGCGGTACTTCACTTCAAGACAATTGTTTCAGTTATATTAAGCACAAGTCCGATCTTGCATGGAGTAATGCTGCCACCTCTGGGATGGATCAGCCAAATAGCAACTGGCTGCTTTGGATTCGGTGAAAAAAACGTGCAAATTAATTTGTGATCTGCAGTTGATTGAAGCTAAACTGCAGAGCCTCGAGCATCAGCGTAGGGTTGCGCGTTTGTCGGTCTTCCACAGGTTGCACTTCGGAGAGTGACCTCATTCCGTCGGTCCCTTTCCGCCATCGGGAGACGCGATGCGGGCGAGCGCTTCACCCTTATGTCGTGGATCTTCCAGCGATCCGCACGAGCCATTTTGGCTCAACTTTTATAATGCGTGCGGCTAAGGACTGATCATTATAATCTGGATGCCTTCAGGGCTAGAGTGAATAGGCTGTTCCTAGACAGGCATACGCCATCATCGGCCGCATCGTCACTTACCACCAGGTGAGGTGACGGTCAAATGCCTGGCTAGTCAATTAGCAAAAAAAGAAAAAAAAGATACACGAGTGATCCTATAAGGGCTACGATCTTTTATTCGAACGTACGGTACCAAAAATAGAGGTGAGTTTATTTTATACAAGTTTGTGTAGATCAGCTACGTTATTCTCTAAGACAACATTCGTGAGCGCAACGGTGAAACGTGACAAATCCTGGCCAGGTGGTAACCTGTAATAAGCAACGCATACATATATTTCATATTTCTATTAATATATTGTTATCGTTGCGATAAAGGATGTTTCTTAGAGAATCACACCCCAGAACTGCTTCTTGACATCCGATTGAGCTGAAATTTTGCATCACCACTTATATAAGTTCGGTGACAATGCACTGATAAGGTACGAACGAGCTGATCTGATATTGGAAACGAAAGGGGCTATAGAAACTCCTACCTCTTTATGTTGAAATCATTGTTTCGTGTTGACAAAAACTGTTACCTTGTGTGATGTTCATTTGAGAACTTATTTCTACTACAATTGGTCTTCACCTGCGTCATTGCGTAGCACTGCAGTAGCATTTGATAACGTAGTTTGTTTATTATTCCATGTCTTCCGATAGCTCGTTCATGGTACCATACCCACACACTCAATACTGGTTTACCAGTTGGTACTAAAACCGTTTTTAAATATGCGTAACCATGTAACCTTTTACATGAATAATGTCTGACAGGTTTGTAAGAGGTGGACTAACCGTCAAAAACCTTCTGTACCTCGACATTCAAATATTATTGGCATCATCGGAAAAAGGAGGTGCAAGAAATGGATAATATGTAAAATTAAATTGAAAATTGTAAAAAGCAAATATGAAAATATAACTGAGTGTAAAATTAATGTGATTGCATATGAAACAATTAAACAAGTATGAGAGTTTTTTTATATTGAGGGGACGAGAGATGGAAAGTGTTCTATTTATGAAAAAGGCCCGGTAGCGAAATTTTTTCCGCTATTGTCCATTTGACAATTCGATCAACTTCTGCAGTAATCATGTTCGAAAATTCGTTGACAGACATCGTGTACATTCTTTTCGGATTCAAGTTGTTAATGTTGAACTCGACTATTCTGTCATAAAATATTTCATATCTGCAAATATACTCGCCAAGACTGTTATAATGTTTTCTGTATGTGTTTATGAAATCGTCAAACAGTTCGGAGGCGTGATCTAGATCGTAGACGTTCAACAATCGTTGACAATTCGAATTTATTATAAAGGTGCACAGTTTGTAACATAAAGTTTTAGCCCACCGCGCACGGGAAACAATCAAACATTCCATTTTTTATACGTGACCGTTCATATAATATAAAGTCGAAGTCGTAAAGTATTATGAACATCAGTTTTGTATGTTCACTAATGTAATTAAATTAGAAGTAATCGATAGCTTGTAGTAAACGGTGTTTGAAAAATACGTAAAGCAATTTCAATTTTTTTTATACCACTAAGATGGTAAATTGTACTTGCTTTTCCCCGCGACTTTATTAGCCTGTCCGTCCATTGTCAATTTATCAATGTTATATCCTATAAATTAAAAAAATTCCAAAAGTAGTAAACGATTACGACACCTAATCTAGTTAATTAATTTCTAACGACCTTGCAGTGATATCTTATTTGAAGTTATTTCTAAGTTTTTTATTTTTTTTTATTGTTTGGTCCACGTGGCGCGAGCTCACAGCATTCACCAAGGACCCTAAAATTACCATCAAGCTCAAGGGGCTTTTATACAAGAGTATCATTAGACATGTGAGCTCTATGAGAGACTAAGCCGGCGCTGACGAAGCAAGTCTGTGACCTCCACGCCAATGTGTTGATGTGTGGCTTTACATCCGTATAGAAATATTATTCATTCGTATAGAAATATTATTTGTGGATTTTATGAGGTGTTATTTATGCTTGTATTATTTTATTGCAGAAAAACACTTGAGTTATTAAACCAACAATACACAATCATTTTATTTTGCAGTACACACGGCTTGTAGGCAAACTAGAATAGTGTAAATCAAAATTATTTAAAATATAAGTTATACAGTGTGCCCCTAGTTATTATAAGAAAAATGTTATAAGAAAAAACTGAAACTGATACTGGTGAAACTAGACCAATATTAATTGAACTTTAACATGAAATAGAAAAAAGTTATCAACTCTACGGAGGCTCTTGATCTTTTGCCTCGAAAACATTAGTCGCCTTGTACGACACCCATGAGTGTAAGGGGTTGGTGCTATTCTACTCTGCCGGACACCACACGGCCACGGATTTGTTACAAATATTGCAAGCTAAATAAATACTATAGTATGAAATAAAAAATAAATTAACATAATTTTATTTATATTATATGCATACACACTGTAAGTATATTTCTAATACTTATTGTATTATTATTTTTCTATAAATTACAATCTTTAAATTTATCCCATTATAAATACAACAAGCTTAGAGAATGAGAAAAGTTTTAAATTCTGTAGCTATTTATAGACGACCGCATGATTATTTTATTCCAGGTCTTGGGCTCTATTAGATTCTAGAATCGAAATTATTCATTAGTTTTTTGGAACTTATAAAATGTTATACTGATAAGGTAGTTGTTGTGATTTATGCACAATATACCAAATATGTTCATATTAAATGTTGTTATTTGGCCAAGCCTCGCAAATTTATAGAAAAGCACTGTGATAAAGTTATCAACCCAGCTAGCACAAGCCCGAGAGCCAAAACCGAGAGAGTCTAATTCCATGAAAGAGATAGGAGAGACTTATGCTAGACGTGCTGATTTCATGAAGAACCAAGTTCAAAACTATACAATCCTAACTCTTCAAACTCCACATTTTGGTCATAAAGTATGGCTTGGCCGTTTCATTGAACTATTACGCTGGATCCAGTCAGTACTCGACCGTCGCTGAGGCCAGTGCTGACGTCGTCGTCGGTCGGACCAACCCAGCGCATTATTAAAAATTAGATCACTGAAGTGGATCATTGAGTTCAAGACATACTTTTTGACCAAAATGCAGTTTGCAGATTTAGACTCGGTTGAGTTAGAGGCTGGCTTGGCTCTTCAGGAGATCTGATATTTTTTTCACAGCGAACCGTTATGTGGCTTGGCAAACCAATTTGGTATGATATGTTTTTGGTGGAATTTCGTAACTTTTTGTAGTATGGATACACTATATCTATTTAGCCTGCATATTAAAAAAAAATATTAAATTTCACCATACATTGATTTGATTTTGGTGTTGTTTTGTGTTATTGTTATATATCTAGGAGTACAGGACTGCTCTATAGGTTTAATTTTATATGCAAAATGCAGCCCCTTCTTTTAAAGGGGTTAGAGGTCTAAAGTTACGTATGTAAGCTCGGCAAATTCTTAAACACATTTAAGAATAACGTTTAACGTAATTTTTTGTTTATCTTAAGCTTAAACATGATAAAGAATTTGTTGCAAGCCGCCCTTAGTAAGATAAAGTAAGTAAGTAGGTAAGTTAGATGTCTTAATTTTCTTGTTATTTGTGTACAAATTGTAGGCAGCATACAAATTTTAAGACTTCGTGAAGTGCTCTGAAGGTTTTTCTAAAATGAGAAGTCAGTCAGTGAATCAGTTAGTATCAAAATCGATATATTTAGGTGCTAATAAAAACCAAAGTATAAAAGCTAGACAAATGAAACTGTGTGTTTTATAACTTTGCAACGTATATCTTGTCCTGATAATTTAAGCTTTCTAGCATTTTTGAGACCGAAGAAATGAGGGTCTGAAAATTGCACGAAACGCTTTGAGTAAAGGTAGTTAGTGGCCCCTACTTTTTGCTCGTCTTGGACTTTGTACCTCCGTGCCCCCAGATTTCCAATATCTGCCTTAGTTACTTACTTAGTTAGTTACTCTTTTGTGTCGGAAGTAAGTAACAGATAAGCCAAATCGACTTAAGTAGAACATAACTTATGAGGCCCTGTAACCAAAACTTAAACAACCAATTTATTGTTAACTAAAAAACTAAACTATGGTGTTGAACGAGTATATTTACCTACATGTGGATATTATTTAGAGCATGGCATATAAATTATGTTATAGATTACCTCCCTAGAGTTATAAGTCGTCTATAAAATATAATGGGTCGGTAAACCTGAGGCGGTGTATGCAGGTAATGCACACAACGATTAAGCAAACGACCGTCTGTTTTAAATGTATATTTCACACTTACGTAATATTGTTGGAAGCAGACAATTTGCTGTTTATATACTGGTCGACGTTCATAATTACCCATTCTTATAGGAGACGTCTGATAAAATGTATTGTTTTAAAGGATAATTATTATAACTTCTGTTGTAAAATTTTGTTGTTGGGCGTCAATAAATGTAAGGGAGCTATTTTCTTGTTGTGACCCAAATCTACCTCCACCTGTCAAATAAAGATATTCATTAGCAATAATTCTTATTTGAAACATGGAATCATAACTAGTATTATAATAATTAATAACATACGGATATGGTGGATCCCTTTTCTTAAATCCCTTGGGATAGTTCATGAATTCATCAAGTAGCACTCCTGTGAATTCGTTTAACTTTTGAGGCTTTCCTTTGGATAATCTCTTTTTCTCTTCCAGTTTATATACATTATCTCTAAATTGTATATAGTGATCTAATTCGTCAATCATGGTGGGATATTTACGATGCATAACTTTATTATATTTATTGAACAGTTTCATGTAACTAAATTCCGATGGATCCACTTCCAGATAAAAGTTTGCTGTGCTTAAGCCAGTACAATAAATGACAATAAGCAAGGTCAATAAATTTAAATTCATATCTAATATATTTCAAAACAGTGTTTTTTTAAATCAATATAAATAGCTTTTCACAGTTCTGTATCGGTCATTTTATTGTTGTTTTCCAATTAGGTTTTAATCTGATTCTGTACACTTTTAAAAGTTCATTAGGAATCGAGTTAATATAAATTGACTGTATGCTTGCATTTTGCACAAACAATCAATTTCACGTTTTGTAAATGAATGTTAATTAATTTTTGTGAAGTAATAAGCATATTTCAGGGCCCCATTATCGATGCACCTCCTCTTCATAAGTTGCTAAATGAAATATGGGCTTTTATACAGTTGTTATACAGCTGGTTTTAGTATATAGTTTGTATTCTAGAAGCAATAAACATCTCTCGTACCTCGTTTCCATCAATAACTTTAGTTACCAATTTAATTTGTTACTAATTGTAGTATCTCTGTGTCTATTGAGTACCTACACAAGTAGCGCCCTCATTTCTAAAATTCAAAACACAAACAGTTATATTCATATTTCATATTATTCATAACAATGTACCGTAACAATTCACTGTTCTTATCTGGTGGTAGATACCTATACCTTCTGCTGTATAATATATCACGCACTGCGGATCTCCAGGGGAGCGTAATTCTGCGTTACCGTCGCATTATCGTTAGCATAATCAGCCAAACAGCTGTTGGCTGCACAACCTTTGTTGGTAGGAAAAACATCAAAACGAGAATTTAAAATGTACCGTAATGCGTTTCTTTTGGTACGCTTCAATTTGGTTTCTTCCGTTATTGTGGCGCGGGAAATGGATTTAATATTGAGATGGTTTTACGATTTCAGTTATGTTGCAGGTAAAGTGTTATTTGGTGATTTTGATTGTAATCTTCTAAAAATAAATGTAATTGTCACATTATACAGGGTGTTACATAATATATGTATAAAGCCGTGAACCGGATGGAGTGCTAAATGTATGAAAACGATAGGTGCAAAAATTCCACGTACGACAGAAATAATTGTACCTATCGTTTTAATATGTGTAGGACTCCATCCAGTTCATGTCTTCATACATATATTATGTAACAACCTGTATATATTCATTATTGTAGACAATAGAAATTACAGTAATTATACAGTGGAAATAGTTGTACAAAGATGGACATATTTCTAGGAGAGATCTCTTCCAGTCAACCCTGCCGTGTGCACATTCAGAGTTAGTAAGTGAGGCGAATAATGCAGTTAAACTAGCTAAAGAACGTTCTCAAGACCTTTTAGGACACATTAAGATACCCCATTAATTTGCGTCAAGTTAATTATGTAGTTATTCAAGTTATTCGCTGTTGAGATTAAAATATCGCAGACTTTTCTCATGGCGGATGAGACAGAAAATGATGGGCGAACGAAATTTCGCACTCTACAATTAAGTGTTGCCACTATTACTAATTTAGGATGTCCGCGGGGTGTTTTAATAGCCACGGCCGTGAACTCTCGCGCAACAAGGTGAAACAGTGAGTAATGCCAGCTTTAAGGTGTAATGGGGTACAGCACTTCGCTCTATGTTGTAATGACGCCATTTCCGCCCAAATGAAAACAAGTGGGTGATCCCGTGCCGCGTCGCCGCCGCACTTAATGAATTTATCAAACTTACTTCCGCTTTTTACCGAACCTGTGGCGTGTCTCAGAGCCATCTAGCGCCCGCGGCAAGGACTATTATCACACGTTCTCCGCTTTATTAGGCATATCCTTCTTTATAGGTGATGGCGTACCATTTTGTTATAATGATGTGCACACAGAAATCAAAATAAGATAGGTACTTAAATATTAATGCCATGATGTGGAGCGTTAACTAGCGAAAATATTTGTCGTCACCTCGGCCACCACTACGCATAACTATACTACTGCGCAATAACTCTCAGGTGTCTGATAGTATCAGATACTATGGGCAAAAGTAGAATCGCACCAAAGTCACGTGTATTATATTATATTTTAATCCATTTTATCTGATATTAAAGCTGGATTTTTATGTGATAATAAATATAAACATCAAGTTTACAACAACATATTACATGCATTGGAGTACTGCTGCCATCTCGGAATGGATCCGGAGCCGGCCCCATTCCGTCGTCGGGAAACGCGATCCGGGCGAGCGCTTCACCCTTATGTTGTGGATCTTCCAGCTATCCGCACGAGTCGCTTTGGATCAACCTTTATACGTACTTCAGCGTACGGCTAAATAACGCTTTGCCTGCGAGTGTATTCCCTGATAATTGTAATTTGGACGCCTTTAAGGCTAAAATTCACATATCTTACATACACTATATCCACTTTTCTAACACGCACATATGACTTCTATAAACTTAATATGTAATTTTTATTTCTGTGGCTGTGAAGTATGAAGCCGTAAAAACACCTATGTCTCGGAACATCCTCGCGAAGTTTAGCCGCATATCGCAGGTTTGCCTGGTCTAACTCGCCCATCATCATCACCTCAATCGCAGGACGCTCACTGTTGGACGCCTTCCACATTACTTAATCGATTTTATGCCCCGTGCATCCTTCGGCTCTCAACAACCTTTACAGGGTCGTCCAGGGAGGCCATCCTACGCTACGATAGCCGCTACGCGGTAGCTTCAAGAACAACATTTTTTCTTTATATACTGCTGAGTACTGCTGGAAATGTGACCCAGATCAACTACAGATTTAAAAAAATCTATTGGTGTTGTGCATTTAAGTACTGAAAACTTAAATACTAATCATCATGTTATATTTATTTAAGAGCCTCACCGCTCCATGTGGTGAGAGAGGTATAGTGAAATAAAATAAGCCGCCATCCACTTCTCGTCTTGCTGATGTCACTTTATAAACTGTTGTTGCAGTTCCTCGATACTAGAACTTCTAGAAGTATTTTTATTATATACTACGTGCTAACTTAGAACATTCTTTAATACATTATGATTGTTTTAGGGGTCTTTACTGCATATGCCTTAGAATGAAACTGCATCGGAAGGGCTATCGCATGAGTAGTCCGATATTCCGACGCAGTTTCATGTATAATTCCAGCCTATATTTTATCGCTAGCTAACACCCCGCCCCATGAAAAAGATGCATGCAACTGCGTCGAAATATCGGACAACCTACTCCTTAACCAAGGAATGCGTCAATAATGCTGATAAAAAACATTCTTACGACACAAAATAACAGCGTAATAAACTATTTAAGCCTTCAAACCCCGCGTAATAGATTTGTCCCGTTATTATTTACAGCCTCACCCACTAGTCTAGGTCGGGAGCTCTATCAATAAATCGAGATAACACCCACCCACATAATCTGTTCAATTAAAGTACAAATTGTCAAGCTCAATAAATTAGCGCGGTATCGTGTGCGGGGATCGAACCAAACACACTGACACGGGGCTATAAGTCGGTATCGTACCGCATAAATTTCAGTTATCTCCTTCATTTAGTACAATTTACCTCGACCGTACGAATGGGATTTTACAATGTACTGGCATTGTGTTTCTCTATGAAATAGTGTGTTTAAGGTATAGGTTTGTAATTTAGAGTGTACGTTATGGGGTTCCTTGTTTGAGTGCGTTGGTAGTTCGTACACACATCTATACATAGTATGAAACAAAGTCGCTTAACGCCGTCTGTCCTTATGTATCTATGTACGCTACGCAACGGATTTTAATGCGGTTTTCACCAATAGATAAAGTGAGAAGAAAAGGATAGGTAGGGGTAACGTGTAAAAATATGCCTCGCGAACGAAATCGCGCCGCGTCCAGTAGTTATACGTACCTATACACTCACGCAAGAATGCCAGGAAGGCAGGCGAAAGTTATTTTTTTAATGCTATTCAGTGACAAACGAGCACAAGTCTACTTTATGCTAAGTGGTAACTGTCGCCCATAAACCTCTACAATTCAAACATATAGGTTGTAGGTAACAAAAATGCAGAACCACAAGTGCGTTATCACTGTGAGGACTCAGATGAAATGTCTCATGCCTATAGTTTTGCTAGCTACCTCGTCCTTCAAACCAGAACACAAAAATGGAAGCATTGTTGCTTGTCAGCAGAAATAGATAAGACAGTGGTACTCACACAGGCGGACTTCTTAGGCTTGACAGAGTCATACCACCTCTTGTAGCATTAGATATCCAGTGCCACAAGATTCTGATACACCTCTTGTACGATTATATCGCACATCAGCGCGCAAATTGGGCATTAATTATATTATTTACCACGCGGTAGTTAGTTAGAGTTCTAGTTCGTACGTATTTAGTGCGCACACATAAAGAATCAATGAATACTTCCTACCAATTTGATCAAAATTATATTCTTGCAAGACTTATCTGAATATCAAGATTCATATCAGTTTACTGAGCAGACAAGTACCTACTAGTACACTTCTTTTGCTTCCACATAGTTTCGTCCGCGGAAACTGAATATTGACTGAAATTGAGAAGCGCTACCTGTCGCCTGTACAACACATAATAAAATCCTGTGACACAACAAAAACAACATTTAATAAAATCGTAAACACAAAATATCTGTTCATTGAAGATAATCAAAGAATAACCAGCAAGGCCGACTTAACCTTGCAACAAATTTTGTAATTCTAGTCTGTTTATCCATTTGTCTATTTGTTTATTTGGTTGTGAACGCATCACATAGAAACTTGTGAACGAAATTTAATGAAATTTTGTATAGTAATAGTGTACATTCCGGATCAACATTAAGCTATAAAAAGTTGCATGAACACTAATAAACCAGAAATAAAATCTCTAGTACGGTAAAATGGTAGTATTTTTAAATGTCCACTAAAGCCAGCATGGTTGATCGAGTTCGTAGTACATTTACAAATGCTAGAGAGCTCAGCGTATCTTGGCTAATAGATTGTTAGCTACAGGGGGCCGCAACGAGCTATCTTTACATAGAATAAAACAAAATCGCTTCTCGCCATCTGTCAATATCTATGTATTCTTCTTTGCTTAGATCTTTCAAACTACATAACGGACTTTAATGAGTTTCAACAAACGATAGAGTGATTAAAGAGGAAGGTTTATACGCATGAATAAGGGTAGGTAGGGGTAAAGGAATAGATGTAGGGTAGGTGTAGGGCAGGTGTAGAGGTGGTGTAGGGTAGGGTAGGTGTAGTATAGGGTGGGGTGGGTGTATTGTAGGGGTAGGCTAGGATAGGGTAGGTTAGGGTAGGAGTAGGGCTAGGGGTCGCCACGCGAACGAAGTTGCGCCGGGTCCACTAGTTTTGTCATAATTTTTAGTATCAGCCATGGCACATTTTACAAGAAAATCACAAATTAAAAGAGATTATTCTGAACAAAGATTTTTTTTACAATCACTACTGCGTAGGTACTGTCTGCTGCGCATTTGGGTACGTCAAAATGTTCAATGGTGTTACCTACGTTCTATTGGCCGTGTGGTGTCCGGCAGAGTAGAATAGCACCAACCCCTTACACTCATGGGTGTCGTACAAGGCGACTAATGTTTTCGAGGCTAAAGATCAAGAGTCTCCGTATTCTGGAAAATGGGCAGCAGCAATTTCCATTGTTATATTTAAACACTGCGATCTCCAACCCGCCTGCCAAGCGTGGAGATTATGACAATAACCTCCCCTTTCGTGGGAGAGGCCCTAAATCCTGCAGTGGACTGTTACGGGCTGTGATGATGATGATGACCTACGTTCTACGTCAAAACATCTCTTGGATCACAACCGAAACTGGGACGAAACTCTAGTCAGCAGTAAACAGTCAAAACAGTCAAAACTCTAGTAAACAGTCAAAGTACCTGCGCCATTCGTTAGTTTTGTTGTGGCCTCACGAACAATGTGCAGCTATAGGATAAGTATCGATACCATCTCACTCTCACATGCAAACTTCCCTCTGAATCAATCGGTGATGACATATTATTCATTTTTCAAGTGGTATTTAAAGGTTTAGCCTATGTTTATGTTTAGATGCCCGCATGATGATACATGGTTTGGTGTGACACACTTTGGTTAATAATTTATTAAGTGTCAGGTATAAAAAGGCAGTAACACAGTCTTTAACGATGCTGAAAAACATAGGGCTCAAAACGAGATCCCTGCTGTAATTCGACCTTTATATCGATGCTGCAGGTGGTGAGAGCACTCTACTTGTTAAGACGCTGTATATAACTTACATGATACTGCTGCTTCTATACGAGCTAGCCTCCAAGTCCTTGCTTAGAAATCTAGTACCTACAGGTAAAGACCGTGCACGCATCACACACTACTAGCTCGCTTGCTAGCATTGAAATGACTTTACTGATAAATATTATATCGATCAAATCTTATTCCCTGGTGCCCTCTCACTAACTAATATCTACAAGTTTATTTATACGATAGTTAGCACAAAGCGGCATTTTTCCACACCTACCATCCGCAAAATCACCTGACGTCCCATACTACAATTATCTAGTAATTTCCCGGAGAAAATAGGCAAAAATATTTATCTCCGCCGATGGGAAGCCGTGGCGCGAACCAATTACGCCATATTTATCTCCCATTCGGACTATAGCGGCATAATCTCATTTTGTATAGAGATTGGGCGCCACGATGATATATCTGTTGCGTAGCGAAGGGCCTATTATCCACGTTGCTAATGTGAAAGCAACAATATAGGTAGCCTTATACTCGTTGCTACGCTCGGTGGTACTAGCCAATCATGGACAGCAAACAAGACGTTAATCGGTAATTATTTTTGCAGAATTTTAGCCCTTATGGTTTTAGGCAGCCTGAGGAAACGGAGGGTACCTTGTTTATATGGTCACGGAGGTCATTGTGATCGTGTCTGTACATTTTTCAAGATATTTCGGAAATCATAGTCGGGGAAAACTTTTTCTTTTGTCTGTCTGTCGCGAATTACACAAGAACCGCTGACCGGTTTTTAAAACTTCACAGTTTGGTAGCTTGGAGTCCAACTAAAAATCTAAGCCATATTTCACCAAATTCGGTTGAGTAGAACTTGAGATACAGCTTGACCTCTCCGTAAAACTGATTTAAGACACATCCGTCAGATACTAGGGTTTATACACTAAAGAGATTAAAGTGGTCGATCGGGAAAAAGTTAAACTGTCACACGCTGACGAAGTCGCGGGCAAAAGCTGGGCTATAAAATACACATATCTGTGTGTTGTTTACCCGATTTTAATTTCGTTTAATAATTTTGCTTATTTTCATATCCTTAAAAATATTCATAAAGAAAAAAATATATACGAATATTTCAAGTTTATTTACTAGTAGCTTTCCGCCCACTGCCCCGCCCGTGTGGACTACACGTTATTTAAAGCAGCCTATGTCGTGGAATTTCATACAAATCTGTTAATCCGTTTAGGCGTGAAGAGGTAACAAACCCACACACAAAATTTTGTATTTATAATATTAGTGGAATGAGCAGTAACGCCAAAACCGAAAAGAAACATAGTAGAAAATAAGGCATAGGTACCTAAAAGAAAATTCAGATTAACTTGAGTTGAAGATGATGATTTTTTATTTAATTTTAAACCACTCATCTGACTTTCCTCGAATTCAGGAACATCCTGTAGGTATCTTTGAAAATTGAAGGAAACCTTAATAAAATGGAACAATGAAATCTATTCAGGAAAATTTAATAAAAGTTCACACTTAGCAGCTCTAACAAGTTAATTGCAATCATGGGGTCATAATTTATTTCCAACGTCAGCGTCGTTAAACAAAGGCATTGCTTAAAAAGAACCTTTGTATTTCCGATCCACAAAGAACACGTTGGTTATTGTTATTTTTTAATTTCTCTAGAAAAGTTAGCGGCTCGTGTACATAAAGGGGAAATATAAATCCGTTAGACGCCACAATAACTTGGAAACATTTTTCCACAGAAAGGGTTTTTTCAGGTTGAAACGCAGGGGTACGAAATAGGGTCCCCTTTGTTGTGCTAAAATTACTTTTGTACCCTGAAACCGCTTTCCTTACAGTTCGCACTGTATTGCACATGTCATCCCTGCAAGGTATTGTTTGCGTGCATATTTACCTAGCCTAGTTTGCTAAGTAGCCAGATGCAGCGGAAATGTAACAAACGGGAGACCAACGAGCTCGCGAATAGCTCCAATTATCCTAATGTTTACTCGAGTGACAATTATATCTCTTCTGTTTTACCATTTCAGAAGCTCTCTCTCTCAAACAAGCTGGTAGTTACTAAATTATTTACTTGCTAGGTGAGATATATTTCACACCTAACACGAGGTTGTTCTGAAAATATTCCCTAGCAGGTAGGTGTACCTAATCTAATTTCGTAAAGAGATTGTGATATAATGAGGAGATATTTGTTTTTCCACGCCAGGCTGCGACAATTTGTTACAATTATGTAGGTTCTATTTGTAGTAATGATATTTCTGCCCATTAGTGCTAATACAGTTATTATCTTAAGTAAGAAATAAAACTGCTAAAGAATCCACCGGTGTGCAATTCGGTTGTCGACACATCTTTTTGTTCTAATTTTCATATAATGGTTGGTTACAATAAAATTAGCATCGCAACTTTCAAGTAGGTACATTCTTCGAAGATTCAAGCAAACAGTTCTACATCGACGACGTCCTAAGATTTCTGGTGCCCCAAGAAGTATTTTTGAAAGCATATGTGGATGATCAGCGGGTTTCGGATTAGGGTGTTCGAAATCGGCTTACTTTCTCTCGTCCAAGTTACAAACGATGACAGTCAAGAGTTCATCAAGATGAACGGTGTCACCATTCCGGCTATCCAGCAGGTCAAATTAGAGGGTGACGTGATCGACGAGGCGCGATAGCGGAACGAGCCGCAAACGGCTTCGGCAAGATGTCGAGGATCTCAGCGTCTTCCTGAACAGTTCGATTGCGCGCACTCCGTATCCTCTACGTAGGGACACATGTCAACACGTTGACTTACACGCTGCGGCAGTCTGGTATCGTCGCTCGTCTTTTTATGTAGTGTGAAGCGCTAGTCAGGCAGACACTAATCTTATTGGCGAAGGCTTCAAGGTCTACGAGCTCAGCAGCGCTGTGTTGCCAGCTGACCTGGAAGACCTTCGAGCGGGGCGCGTCGAGGAATAAGGTGGGTCGTGCGGGTAGAGAGCGTAAGCTGGTGAAGAAGCGGGTGAATGGGGAGGTCATTTTCTAGTGGCAAGTGCGGTGGGCGTCTGCGACGGACGGGCGGGAGTTGTTTAGCTTCTTCCAGTCAGTCGCAGAGCGGCTGAAGATCGGGTGGATTGAGCCCGATCACCAGGTGTCTCAGTTGTTAACTGGTGACGACTATTTTAGAAGTCACATATCCTATGGAATTGAAGCCTGTACGAAGACTTGAGAAAATCTATGTTCGAGAAACTCACGTTACAAAGAGTCGGCCCAATCGGACATCATGACTTGGTTGGAAGTAAGGAAAACTTTTCGTTGTGGCACAAGAGAAGGCGACAAATAGAACTGGGTGACCAATAGTTAGCTAGATCGGATGTGTAAAAGAAGAAACCGAAGTCATCCGTTTTACTGTGGCATATACGCCTCATTAGGGGAGAAGTGACATCGCAGGGACCTAAATAACTTGTAGGGAGTTAAGAAAGTGCGCACTGTGGAAAGAGCCACCGGCAAGTACTGCGCGGACCTACCGTGATTCGCTCCGTACACCGAGAGGTGGGCAACTGGACAGGAGCATGGGTTGTTCTATTGACAGCTTCGTTTCCTATATGTATGGTTAAATGGGTTTGTTCTATTGACAGCTTCGTTCCCTATATGTATGGTTACATGACTGTAAGATATGATTTCATGGGGCAAGAACGTGTAATTTACACTTTAAACTTGTGTATTCAAACTTGCAGTGACGCATACATGAATCCACGAAGTGATTGAGGTCGAGATTGTAAAACGCAAAAATAATTATTTATCCATCGAATGTGAGGGGCCAGTCCGCCCAACTCCTCCGTTATACGTAGATAGACAACGAGAGGTCCCGTGATTCCGTGATTAATGGCGCGGCGATCCGTTGTCACGATAACGGGTCCGATTGGGTCGTTTAATTAAAAATAATGATAGACAGATTCTACGGGGCTCTCCTTGCCAACTGTTCGTAATGAATAAGTATTGCGAAATACTGTTGTTCTCTTACCTTAATTGCTATGCCGAGCTTCCGCTGGCATTATTACAGGCCAAATAAATTTGGTGTCGAAGCGATTTTACAGTAAAAAGACTTGTTCGTAACACGAATCACTGAAAGTAAATGTAAATATTTTTTATTCATTTTCAAAGGAATCATGGCAATATTTTCAGTGTTGTAGAATAATAGGAAATTACAGTGGACAAAAGTTTTTTTTCTTTTAAATTGTGTAATTTTGAATTAACATATTATAAGTTGATATCCTTTTTTGGTGTCGTCTATTTCCGTGTGGTATCAGTAGGGTAGAATATTACACTAACACCCTTGACTACCGATGGCTGTCGTAAAAGGCGACTAGAGGCTAGCCAGCTGCGTAGACAAGAAAATGGGCAGCTTCGTTTTCTGTTTTGTTTTTAAACACTACGATCTCAACAGATGTAAACATATTATATGAAATCGAAACTGTTTTACAACTATAAGAAATATACAAGTTGTGTCCGTTCCACATAGGCAAGGGCAAGGACATGGTGATGAATAAGATATCCTATATCATGCAAAAAACGCATTTTATACCTACCTACGTTAGTTTAGTTCAGAAGTTTAAATGACAAAGTATAAAACCACATTTTCTCGTCAAATTGACCATAAGCAGGTTCGCGTGTAAGTATCCATTCAGGTCATATATTTTTATTTGCATAACATTAGTAGCACTTAATAGTGTACAGTACAACAGTTCGTGCTCATTGTAAGAACATAGGTATATATTAGTTAGAAGTAGGTATAATCATCATCATCCCCCTTCCCCCTTCCCCCTTCCCCCTTCCACTAGGTAAATAAAATAAATAAAATGTTGGATTTTCAAAAAAATTTACATTAATGGACTCTACTTTGGGACTAATTAATTGGGTATTAATTGGGTATGGCAATGGCAGCACCCGACGGATTTTTCGAACGATCTGCTTGATGGGGGTTTAAAAAATATTTAACCATTTTTCCTTTATAACATTGGGATGCAAAAAACAGTTTAGTAGTTTGCTAGAATCCCTCAAACATATCAGGTTGCTGTAGCGCCCCCTGGTGGTGTATTTCCATAAAATTGTCTAAGAACCTGCTCTAAAATTTTACCTTTTGAATGCAAAAAAAATGGCTACAAAAGCGGCACAGTAGTTTACGAGCAAAATGGTAATTGACATAAATACAAACAAACACACAACCCGTAACCCCAAGTGCATATACCGCTTCCGTTCCATCCGTCGGCATCGTGGGTAATTAAATGAAATAATTGTTAATTATACCCTTCGCTACGGCTACACTAGGTCTACGGCTACGCTAAGTCTACGCTTCGCTAGGTCAGGTCAAGAGTATCCTAAACCGACGTTCATGTATGAACAGGTTAATGAATGTGGGATCTGTCAGACCGTAGCAAGTGGGACAATGTGGTCTCTGATAACCTACCCCTACGTGAAAAAACCGTGATGTTAGGCACTGCGTACGCACGAGTGCATGTCAATGAGGCACGACCGCTTAAATAATTCGGGTAACAATTATGAAATTCTCTATACATTTCCATCTCACTCGGTTGCAGTTTAAGCGAGTGCGATGGCGATGTATAATCCATTCGAGTTAGACAGTCGGACCCGATGGACATGAACTCGCGCGCGCTCAGTATGTGTACTCTTATTTGTACTCAGTATTGTACTCTTATATAACGGAGGAATTTCAAACTATTTTTAACAAAAACATCCGCTATCTTATCCAGGTACTCCAAAACATACGTCACCATTACGGGTCTTAGCACACAAGTAGCAATCTCGCTGAGTCAGGACGAATCAATCAAGGGTAGCAGTGACCTTAATCGGCAACCGAAGGGCCTTGACCGCTCCATCGGATCTTTGCAAACCTCGTCCTCTCTTTGTCAGCAAACCTATTGTGTTTGTAATGGTAACGAAGCACGTCCCTTCTGTGTTTATGTAGTTTTTCTTTTTGACCCGGGAGGACCCTACCTGTACCTTTTTTATCGCGTGTAACTCGGTATTTTAAATACAGGTACTGCATAACTGCTGTTCACATATGTCCGGGTATTTTCCATGCAGTGTCAGCGACGTGAAAGCCTGTCAAATTTTTTTATGTAACGTTAAATTTCTTAAATCGGTTCAGAATGATAAAGAGAGGTAGGGCATAGCGGGGTATCTCGTTCGAATTGGAGCCGCCCGACTGGGGAAGTACCTCCACCTTACAGAATATCGCAGCTAAATAATACTCTTTTAAATAGTATTGTGTTCCTGCCGGTGAGTAAGGTTTCCAGTGCTCCATGGGGTGGGGATTTGGGGAACCGTGGCTTTGGCAGTGGAGTGGCATTTGCTTTTTGCTGCCAGAGCAACGTGTTATAGAGGTGGGCAACGCATTAGCGATACTCTTGGTGTTGCTAATGTCTATAGGCAGTGGTGACCACTTTCCATCAGGTGGCCTGCTTGCCTGTTTGCCTACCGTATGACATAAAAAAAAATGGAAAGAAAAAGTTATATTTTCATTGGTCCTGTCTACTCCATGGTATCAGTAGATACGGACAAAGCAGTGATGGTAGCCGGTCGGCTCGAAGATGTGTATGTATGTAATCTCTTTATTGCATCAAATTATAACATTACAGGAAATAAAAAGACAGTTTATAATGTGCTTGGTTTGGGCCGTGGCGTGACCAGAACCAACGACATTTGATAAATATTTCATTACTTCATTGCTGAACAGAAATTCACTGAAGAGCGTTGGTGGTCTATTGATTAAGGGGTTCGACTCGTAAACGAGAGGTTTTGGGTTTGAACCTCAGTGACGCTATGTACCAAATAATAGATCACAAGTCCGAATCCTTCCTCCTTGTTTTACTAGCTTACAGATCCACAATACTACAAGCTTCAAACTGTAGTTATTCTAAAAGTAAGAGAGAAACATTTCGTAGGTACCTACCTGCCCTTTGCCTTTTATGGTTCCTAAGTACCTTCTCTGAAATTGTAGTCCGTTGTAGGTACTATAACTGGGTTGTAGATCTCAGTCTTGAAAATGAAGGGCTTAGTCTACTCAATATAGGTATTTTTATTTTCAGATACATTGCAACTGACACTTGATAGTCTTACTAGATACTTGCTACTCTGCTGGGTCTGCTAGATTTCAAACCGTTGGTTTTTGGCAAAGGCCCTCGTGGCGACTACAACCCATCGTTAGCAAAACTTCTTACAATGTGAACCGTCAATGTGGTTAGCATCACGCGCGTCTATTGGATACGGAAACCGCCTAAACCTTAGCATATTAAACGTCTCCAGTACCTTGAACATCGACGATGAATTACATGCACTTATTACAACGTATGTACGAGTATACTCAAGTGTGGCAGTTTGACGACCTAAGTTGTTCAGTGGGTAACATGCCGGTCGCCACACACGGTCCCGGGTTCGATTCTCAGCCGGGCAAAATTGAAATGATGAATTTTAATTTCTGTTACTAGTTTGGGTACTATAAGTAGTTTATCAGTTATCTGATACCCATACCACAAGCTTTGCTTACTTTGGGGCTAAATGGCGTTATGTGAATTTGTTCAAGCGTATATAAAAAAAAAGTTAACCAATGTATACCCACATACCGTTTACCCAAGACGCGGAAGACGAACAGCCCCATGACATCGCTAAACACACACGAATTCATTGGCTGTTATCGTCTCTACCGCCTACCGATTAACTCCTGCAACATGAATAAGTTTGCTTTCCGAAGCTCGTCGGCAATACTAGCCTCATAAATTATTACGGAACAAGTCGGATTTACGGGGGCGGGAGACAGAGAGCGGCAGACGCGACTGCTTGCAGCCCCACAACATAATTCAATAACGGGGCGACGATTGCTGCCCAAAAATAGCTAGCTTCCTGTCAGCCACCGGTGACTAATGTGACAATAATAAGTCTGTTTTCACGCTGAGACTTGTTTGCCTGAGTTTGTTACTGAGGAATGCGAAAGTGCGAGCTACAGCGATGAAAGATCTTAGTATATTTCGCACCGTTCATAAATGTTGCTAGTTGATACGTATACAAGTGGACGGTAGTGCGAAATACAATGAATGGAATTTAGAATAGATTACTGTAATGTTGGAAATAAATCGATTAATTGAAAATAAAAAGTATGAAATGCTAAATACCAGCTGCCACATATTAATGCTCAATTCATATCAATTTGGTACAGTCTGCCTGGAGTAATATTATTGTGTGCAGTCTGCTCTGCAGAAATCGTACGCATATTAGTACCATGCCATAAATTTTCTTTGAAACTTTTGGAGATTAGATTAGTAACGTTATGGTAGGGGATGAAGGTATGCAGTCAAGTAACAACAAATGCTTTCATTGATATAAGTAAACTATTTAACTGTTTGTGGTAGGTACACAATACAATATACACCTACAAATAAGTAGCACAATTTTATTAACAGACACAAAAGGTTACTTATTTGTAGGTAAACGTTTCTTCCAGCTGGCCTACAGATAACAAGATGTGATAATCTAAGGCGCTCTCCTAATTGGCAACTAACCAACCCGTGCGACCAGGGTCGTACGACGGACGTCGCCCGACACGCACGACCGTTGCCAATTAGCACAGCGTCTTATGGATAAATAAAAACTATATCAGTTAGAAATCTGCCTTGTAAGATACAAAACAAAACTTTACAGTGGCATGTTTCCTTCATCTCTTGTCTTTATTGTACGCACGCAGACACTGCAATGGCCGAAAGCTGGCGACACACAGCATCGCCATGAAATCTGCATTTATTTGCAGTTTGCTTGCTGTTCCATACGATTTATAACTCGGAAAATTGTTTATTTATTACTTACTCTCATTGCAATTTGCGAAATTTAAATCGGGAGAGGCACTATCGCCTCTGTGTAGAAACAGCGATTATTCTCAAAGGTTGCTGCGTTGTGTCGTTATTAAAAATATTTTGTCCGTTTTGCAGTTTGGAATTTTTGTTAGCCGGTTAAGGTAGGGGGTGTGATGCGTTAGTAAACTGGTATATACTGTAAACGTACGATATAATGTTTATAAAAACATTTTAAATGCGTTAAAATGTTATTGAACAATTACAAACAGTTAAAACAGAGTCGCATACTTCTTTATTCTTTTTTATGCTACTGGTAAACGAGCGGACGGAAAAGCTGTCTGCCATAACATCAATCATTCACTACACTTAGTTTACATGTAATGGTGCGTTACAACTATGATGACTAAGAAAGGCTCATACCTGTAATAATCATGGCTACTATCGTATTCCTGATATTGTACCGCACGTACGTACCTACCTACAGCTGAGTGTTGTGTGCGTTTGTGAATTATGATTAATGGGAAGCAATAATTGATTTATTTTGAGCCTGAGGTGCTACTGTCGAGTAGGTACGAATGTTAAATCTTCTAAATGCTGTTCATAATTTTAACGCACTACTGTCATCGTGCTAATTGCTCCGGACTCGAGGTCCCGCCATGATGACCTACTGGTAGGTCGACGACTACTTAGCTATTTACTCGTAGAGTCACCGACTTATTTACTAAAATGCTTATTGCTATGGAATGAAGGTGAAGATATGCTGTAAGGAACAAGGAAATTACCACGAGAATAAACAAAAATTGTGATGAGGTTATATGGAAAATAAAAAAGGCAGGAACGGGAGGGCAGAGCAGGGTACCCCGTTCAAGTTGAAGCCGCCGGACTGGAGAAGTGCTTCCAACTTAGAGAATACCGCAGTCAAATAATAATATTTTCATAAGTGTTGTAAGTTTTAAGTAAGATCTCCAGTTCTGAAGGGGAGGGGATTTAGCGATCCGTGGCTTTAACAGTATCGGTGACCTAGTGGTTAAGGTATCCGACTCGTAAGCGAGAGGTACCGGGTTTGAATCCCACTTCCACCATGTACCTATGACTCTTTTCTAGGTTATGTGCTGCTAACCGATGCTCTTACCGTGAGGGAAACGTGGAAACCATGACCCAATCGGGTCGGGTTCCTTTGGTACCCGGGTCACGGAGGTCAGATGGCAGTGGCTCCACTGTAATTACCTGATCTGCCTAATCCTGGATAATGGTAATGGTGGACGCCGGGCCCTCGTGCGCGAGTGCACAACCGGGACATTAACGCCACGATAATTCTTTTTTATTTCATTGACAATGGTTATTGGACCCTTATTGTTTCTAATGTCTATAGCCAGCGGTGAACACTTTTCATCTCGTTGCCTATTTGTCTACAGTTTGACATAAAAATACAAGCTACCAAAATATCTCTACACGGGCAAAGTCGCAAGCAAAAGCAAATATGCTTAAGTTATCAAATTATAAAGTCCCCTCAGGCGTTTTGTGTTACAACGGATCAACGTTTAGCCGGATTGTCTCGTGGTTGAAACAACATGTAAAATCTCATCTCCATTGTTTGACTCGAGAATGGATACAGACCCGAATGGAGGCTTTGTTGTCTAGCGTTTAATTTACAACAGTGTTCACATTTAGTTCGTGTGTTCAGAAACGATACTATGAGGTCTCATAGTGCGCAAAGTGCAAGTGAAGGCACAGGATTCCGATTCCAAGTCCTTACTAAAAATACCTAAGTGGAGGCCTTCAAAATGAACGAAATTGATAAATCATAGAGCCATATTGAACTTAGTGCGTCTAGCAGACTAGGATATTAGAACGAAATCTACATTGACGGGTGTTTGTATTGGTACTAAGGCTACGCGGTACTAATGCTATCCGATGAAAAATAAAATGGTTATAAGGGTAACATTAGTTTACATATAAATGCATACCTACCTATGAAATCGTAATTTTTGCTAACATCTACACTACACACTTGGTCCTAACTTAAATATTTCAAATTCATAATATTTTATGTTAGGTTCTACATAGTTACTATGAAAACGAGCCACGGATTCTTTAAGTTTATAATTACGTACCTCGCCCTCTCGGCTCTCAAAGCTGATCTTCCTACACTTAAGAGCAGATAAAAAAGCTGTCGAAGGGTCAAATACTTATCTCTGATGAGGGATAACTGCTCGGCTGCTTTCGATCGCAGGAAGGTTTCTAATAAAAGTAATGTAATGCACGTCCGAATGTTGGCTTAGACAGATCATTGGCACTGATCCAGCTTTTAGGTGTGGGAGACACTGCAACTGCTGGGAAACCAAAGATATTTCCAGCTTGACAAGAAAACGAATGTCTTTGAATTTCCCTCTGCTAACGGCATTGCTAACGACAGGATTCCTTGTAAAATATCAAACGAATGTAATTTTATTTATCTAGACTTTAAGGTTACAAATATGTTTTAGGTACGTAATGACTTATGAATATTATGTAAGTACCTACAACTTTGGAAGCTATGTATATTTCATTAATAAGGTTATTTTTTTGTATCTCAAATGTAATGTGTAGCCACTATCTACTACTTACAGTGCCACGAACATTTCTGACCCGGTGGCCAAATCAGGATCAAAGTGTCGCCATTTTGAAATGTCATTTTGTTGGCAACAACAGCGTCGTCGTTACCGGGTCCAATACGTTTGTGGCACTGTACGCGTTGTATTTATTTATATATAGGAGCATGTGAGTTAAATAAAATTAGCAGACTCAACCTCAAGCCTCAACGTACGCGCAGCGACCGAACAGACACTACGTAGAAATGAGAAACCAATATAATGGCGCGTAGGTATGCTACGCGAACGTACGCATACGCTACGCGGCCGCTGCGTACAGTATTCGGTCACTGCGCGTACGCGGTCTTTGTGAACAGATTTTAAAGTAAGCTTTCTGCCATTAGCACAGACCTCAAAATTGTAAAAGCATTCCATGCACCCTCAACAAACGAAATGAACGTTTAGAGCCACGATTTCTGCACGATTTGTCACAAACGTTTATGCAATTTTGGTTTCTATACTAATGACATAAAGCTTATTATATTTTGTAAATGAACGCGCAGCGTCCTCGTGGTCACCGCACAGTTACCGTGTCGCTCCCGCGTAGTCACGGCGTCGTGTGCGCGCCAATAGGGTAGATACGTTTTTCTGTCAGGGTACACGTTTTCTGTCCGGGTACACCAATTTGTCATAATTAGGACTATAAAGTGGATGATGACTGAAAAAAATATTTTAGTACGTCACGTAGATAATAAAAAAATATTGGACGCGTATTTTTTCTTTTATTACTTAAACAAGAAATAACGACGCTACAGTGCGTTGAAGGCTTTTACACGATATATAAACCCATTTTCTATGAATACCTACGTGTTTCTCAGAAATCTTTATTACCCTTTGGATACGGAACTCTAAAATATATGCGTGTTTTATTCAGTTGGCTTTTTTTATAAAAAGTAATCTTTCGGCAATTATTGTTTTGGCAGCATAAAATATATACGTATTTTCCACCACATATTTTAGCACTCAAGGCTGGTCTTGAGACTCATTTTACTTTTAAATACCAATCGAGTGAATCTACAAACACGTAAAGGACTTACTCATAATAGGATCGATCGATAGGCGTTTTCAGCTATTCCCTTTGCGCAGCCAATCCTCCGTGTAATGAATTTAGTAACCAATTCGTAGACAGAAGGCACTCGTTCGTTGAACCAATATTTTGACCTAGTATAGTCCCTGTGGACTTTGATAAGGGATCTTGGTGCCTGCGTATAACATTTGAGACCTGACTGACATATCAAAGGCCGCTCCTCTGTTGAGCTCTGTCATTATATTCAGTCATGTGAAACCATTATAATTGCTTTTACAAGTCGTAGGTACGCTTGGTACTGTCACGGTTAAATAAATGTCAAATATATGTATCGTATTTATTCAATCTCTGAAAACATCGACATCACAGCCCAGAATGTCCACCGCAGGACTTAGCATCTGTCCCACGAAAGGGGAGGTTATTGCCATAATATCCACGCTTGACGGGCGGGTTGGAGATCGCAGTATTATAAATATAACAATGGAAAAAGCTGCTGCCCATTTTCCAGACTACGTAGACTAGATATTTTCCTCGAAAACTTTAGTCGGCTTGTACGACACCCACGAGTGTACAGGGTTGATGCTATTCTACTACAAACATGCTACAAGTATGTTTGCATTTACGTTTTTATTAACAAGTACTTAACATTAACAACGCCCAATTAATTTAAAGGAAACCCTAGCTTTACACAAACACTTGTACATGATTTACAACTGCAAATTCCAATTTATCATACCTTAGCTATTGAGATAATATCCACAAATCATTCTGAATTTACTTGGGTTGGCACTTTATAAAACAAACCCAATTAAACATTGCCAAGTTTACATTCGGCGGGTCTTTGTGACGTATTTATATTTCAAGAGAGCAGTTTTTAATTTAGTTTGGTTAAGGGACGGCATAATCTGAATTTTATCCTTTGAGGGGATCTGAATTTTATCATTTAAATTGGCGCCGCCCGGAGCGCGCTGCTTGCCAAAGGCAGTCGGCGTCAGGCCCGCTCGAGCACTTCCAAACTTCGATTAACGACGTTCCAAGATTTAGTGGCCCCGTAATCGCATAAGAATTACGCCTCTAGAACCTTTATCGGTTATTCTTTACAATTTATAGTGCAGTATGTTCTCCATAACGTCTGTTAACAATGGAATTTACATTCCGAACAAGTGTTTCTTGGTCTCGTGGCGCCAGTTCTGTATAATCGTAGTTGTGTGTTGCACGTGTTCCGATGTTTACTGTGCTTTCATGTAGCATATCCGTTGTAGTGATACCGATATCACTTCTTTGTATGAATGAACTGTTTTAAGAATTTTATAGGGCTATCCTAGATACTATGATTTAGGTTGACAGTTAAACTACTTACTATGCAACTTATAAATGCGAACGATTTCGATGATATTAGACAGTATTTTAGCTTAGAAAAGCACATAGGCAAATTTATGCCGAAATGTAAAGTGATTCCTGCGGTAACGAGTCCAGAACGTATCCAAATGTCACGAGGGCCCGAGGTCCGCCTTGACCCTGATCCAGAATTTGACAGATCAGTAAATTTCAGCGGAGCGACTGCCATCTGACCTCCGTGACCCTGTTAGCAGGGCAACCTGACCAGATTGGATCATGGTTATACATACAGTCGGCCTAATGTGCATATTTCATCACGATGTTTTCCCTCACCGTAAGAGCATCGGTTAGCATTCAACTAATGTACATAACTCAGATAAAAATCATTAGTAGATGGCAGCAGTGGGATTCGAACCCGGTTCCACTCGTTTACAAGTCAGATACCTTAAGTACTCGGCGACCGATGCTCCTGAGTCCAGAATGTATCTAGTAACCGTAATTTCTAAAAAGGCGCAGGAAATGAATAATATCTCATGTTTTCAGAATCGTACAAGCAGTAACGTCGTTATAAAATTACTAAGAAAAAAGTTTCAAATAAAATGAGTCCACTTTTATCGTAGTTCCATAGATACATTATCGACGTGTCTACACCTAATACAACTCACGCACGCACACCCACAACTTCATTTTTGTCTATTTTGCCGCAGCGGTGAACTTAACGAAGTTGTACTGGCGAGGTTCACCAAAAGTGGAACTAGTTAGCGTCAAATTCAACGCTTTTACTTGTAAACTTGTTTGTCCTAAAACTCTCGAGAGTCGAGTGTCACGGACGACCTCACCATGAACTTTAAACTATTCCACTCTATTCTACCGTATGATGGTATGATCTTTGAAATTAGCTGGCTCCGCGAATTATCGTAAAGTTTTCGCTGCGAATTACTTTTGGTAATGATATCTGCGACGTTTCTGGAGTAACGCTTTCTACCTCGACACTTAATGGTCTGGCTGTCGAAGCAATTATAATTAGATTTCAAAGTATCGGGCTCGTTCTGTACAATTTCTGAGCCTCAGAGGTAGAGTAATACAGGTGTAGATGAAAATATATTGACGCAGTCATTATACAGAGACAGGGAATATCTTTTAAATGGAAGCGAGAGAACTTTTATGTTCGTTTAGTTAGTAGGAAGTGAATTTTTCGTTCCTTCTCAAAATCCCTTCGTTTAGTCCTGTAATCCCAATATAACTATAGCTATGGAAACTCTACGGTTTTGCCCCATACCTAGTGAGAAAAGGGAAGTGGGATGATGGCGATATAATTAATATATTTTGAGTATCTTTTGCTGCTTATCTGCTTATTTTGTAACTGTGTCGTTGGAAAATAAGTTCCTACAAACAGCCTGCAGATTGGTGAAATCGAAAGCCAAAGTTAGCACAGTAGCCCGCCCACTTACACCTCGAAACTGGCTATTTCCTTTCACTGGAACCGACACACAGATGTAAAATGTTAATCAAAATACGTCCCAAAATTTCGCGGCCGAGGTCGCTTCCTGACTGATAAAAGCTTTTACTAAGTTCCATTGAACTTTATAC
This sequence comes from Blastobasis lacticolella, assembly GCA_905147135.1. Taxonomy (NCBI): domain Eukaryota; kingdom Metazoa; phylum Arthropoda; class Insecta; order Lepidoptera; family Blastobasidae; genus Blastobasis; species Blastobasis lacticolella. The sequence continues at coordinate 12,453,690 of LR990048.1, forward strand.
GGTTGGAAGGACCTTAAGTTTGGAATATTAATTACATGCCCTGGACAAATAAACGTTGAGTTGAAAAGCGGGATTCGATTGATGATTAGGGTATTAGAATAATTATATATTATTTGTGATTAGGGTATACAACATAGTACCTACCTAGGTCCTTAAGCCACTTTTTACTTACCAACTTCTTGAATTATTTAAAATAAGCCATAAAGTTGAGTCCGAACCACAACAAATTTAAAAAATGTTTAAAAGAATACCTCTTGGACAAGGCATATTACACAATTGACGAATTTTTTAATAATACGTAATTTAATCAACCAGAATTAACTTGGATTTTAATCTTTCGACCTATGTACCTGTTTTATTATTTATTGACATTTTATATTTATATTTATATTTGAATGTATTTAAACTTTGACATAATGTCATGTTATGTGTGTGTGTTTTGACAATTTGACAATTTGGTTTGATTAATTTATACTAGTTGAGTGGTTTGTAATCCTAAGACATATCTCATTAATAATGATTAATTGTATTCTACTACCTGACATTCGTAGTGCCTTTTATAAGGTGTTAAATGTGGAACGAATGCTTATTTGTAACAACCATATTATACCATTTAACAGCGAATAAATGAAATGAAATGAAATGAAATGAAATGAGGTAAATGGTGGCTCAAAACTCGGTTGTGTTGATTATTAATCTAAAAGCGTTGTTGAATATTAGCTAAAAAGTTATCGTTGACTTTAAACGAAAGTTAAAATAACAATAGTTAACTTTTGACAATAGTTAACACACAGAGTGTGACTTTGTAACTTATTTTGTAACTTAAAATTAATCACGCTAAAATGTACATTATAAAATATTTACTATTGTACGTACAAGTACCTACAACAACCTAACCTTCGGATGACGTGATATTTCAAAGAAAATAGAAACACTGATACTATAACGACATTATCAAATTATAGATTGATTGTGAATTTCAACTTCAAACCGCAATATCTTCTGTTTGAGGGACTTTACAACATTAAAATAACTTTAAGTCATTTACGAAATACTCTACCAATTTGTTAAATAAATTTAGCGTTTCATTTAAACAGATTTTAATTTAAAATACACCTACCATTGTTTACCATTTGCCCTTGTGGTGTCCGGCAGAGTAGAAAAGCTCCAACCCCTTACATTCGTGGGTGTCGTACAAGGCGGCTAACGTTTTCGAGGCAAATATCCGTAGTTTCCGTAGGCTGGAAAATGGGCAGCAGCTTTTTCCATTGTTATATTTACAACACTGCGATCTCCAACCCACCTGCCTCCCCTTTCGTGGGAGAAGCCCTAAGTCCTGCAGTGAACTGTTATGGGATGTGATGATGATCTTTCACCATTTCATAAACGTGTTTAACGAACTGTCTAAATTAAATGTGCTCGATCGACTATTTAAGTCCACTTAATGTGTTTAGCGACCGGCGGCATTTTTTTAATGTGATTAGGTGATTAGGTGTCAGTTGGTATTGCTGGTGGATGACAAAGGTACTAAATTTGTCAGATAGTCAACAATAACAACTCATAGAAGCAGACTTAACTGGCGCGGAGCCTAATAGAAAAATATATTTACTTCTTGACATGACATTGACGAGACGAAATTGACACTAGGCGCTGTGGTTTTTACGCAAAATCACACCCAGAATATTTTTAAAAAGCTGAATGTGAAGAGTTTCTTTACTGACGTGTTGAGAATGTACAACGGGACGCAGCTGGTCTCACCACAACCCATTTAACTTATCAACTATCAAATTGCTATGGTGCAACACAAGCCTAAAACGTGATTATGATAACATGTTTAGCGAATTAACTGTATTTAGTTAAATACGTTTAGGTAGTATCTATGTCAAATTTGGTAAAAGCCGCCTTAAGGAATCATCTATTTGTGAATCAACAAATTAGGATATATTTAAATAAAAAAATTCGACTATAGCTGCCTTCATACAATACCTGTCCATTTCATCGTTTTAAAACATAAATAAGAAACTAACAAAATAATTATGCAGAGCTCTTCGCTAAGTACCCTCAAATAAGATTCCATTAGGTTTATTTGTGAAAAGATTCTTATCTAAGATTCCTTCGTTCTCTATTTAATAAATAGGATCTTAAAAGTCGTAGCATTTCAGTTTGTAACTTTTAAAACATATTTTTCATAAAAAGCAAAACTGCACCTTTTCTTGGTATTTTTTTCCTCCTGAAAGGATCCACGGCGTCTTTTTACAAGAGAGTACTCATTATAAGGAGCATAATGTAATAATGTGAAGGAGATTTTAATCTTTCCTTTCCCATAGGTCGTTTATACAGCTATAACAATTGTTTTAATTACAAAACACTGTGGTTTCCATCATTATCACGTTGATTTCATTTGAGAATATTCAAATCAACAAATGTACTTAATAATAAATAGAAATAAGGAATTACGTCAAAAAATTAGAACATGTGGTTTTTATTTTACTACTAGACACTCTAGACAGGTATTTGACCGCTATCTGACCTAATCGACGATGCGGAGAATCACGATCGCCTTGCAAACTAACTAAATGTATCTGGCCCCTGTGTATGCCTATGTATACCTTCATATACAGTTCCTATCATACATGGTTCTATCCAACATATGACTACTACCGTTAAGTACACCATACGGTCGCATAAAACAACATGGTACCTTTTTTCCTTGTTTTTCTCTCTTTATTTTTAATGGATTTCTTTTTTCGAGCATGAAAATGTCACCCACATAATAAAACATGTACACTGAATCAGTACGAAATGCCATACGAATAAATGAATAATAATTGAATGAGTTTAATCAACATTTAAAAGCTTTATGTACAATTTTCAGCAGTACACTAGCATTTGCATGGAATCTTAAATAGGGAAGGGAAATATAAAGAACGGAGAACCTCATTTTCACCTGTTATCCGCTTGAACGACCTCAGCGTCCCAGTGCCGAGTCCTATTAGAAATTAGTACGTAAATCTCCGAATTCCGTCTCAAACGGACTGAAAAGGCGCCGCTGTCGTCTGTAACGTCTCATCGAAAGGCCTTAAGACTTTTGTATTAGTTCCGAGGGAATAGCGCCAGTGATAACTCGCCAGTGAACTTGTCTCGGTCGCTCTCGCAATAATGAAGACGTCGCTACTAGAGCCGTTTAATTAACTTCAAAATGAGCCTGTGGCTCCCTAACTCCGACAGACTTCGGCCGCCGAAGAAATAATAATGAGCCTCAGGCCCCAGCCAGAGCCCGCTCCTCGCAGGAAGTGATTTATTTTCCCTCCTTCCGCAGTGTAAGAATGGCATTCCCACTTCAATATCATCGATTCTCAATTTAATCAAACCCTTTATTAAGTCCCGCTGTAATCATCTTTGTTATAGAGATGGTTCGAACTAACTGGCGTTTTGAAACAGTTCTGTTTTGATTCAAGTCGACTCCGAAAGGAGTTTTGGTGTAAATGGAAGGCACTATGCAGAATACGCTAACAACTTTAGAAGGTTTACTTACATTGGTAGGTACGTAGATAGCACGCACGAAATTTACTTTCATATAATTGACTACTGAACAAATTCAATTCTGTTTAATCTAATTTTATTTTTCCTTGAGCTCGCTACGTTTTCTGTACCTATCTTGAGTAGAGTAACAGAAAGAAAAATAGAAAGTCCTTTCATAGAAATAACGCCATTATCCCTTGTGTTCGGTAGTTATCTAACTTTCTTGCTGACACAAGAATGAATACCTTTCGTATTGAATAGCGAAACATTTAATACAGTTAGAAAAATGAAAACCTTTTAATAATATACCTACTTGTCTGTAAATACAAATCATTTTCAAGCCAACCCACAGTAATTGCAAACTCCGTGGCAACTAAAGACCCCCTGAAGACAAAAACGGTGTTATAAATATAAACCAACTCGGTACGGGCTCAATGCTTATGTGTGAAAAGCTCCCCTCGCGTTTTCTATGAGAAGGGTGAACTTATTTGCTAAATATAACTACCTACTCTTATCTATAGTATTGTATCTACACGTACGTTAACTTTTATAGGAATTCGTTGTTGTTTTTTCTACCAACAATTTCGTTATTACTACAAACAGACACACTCAGTTAGGACTGATATGCTCTACTAATTTAGTTAACGTTATAGTTTTTTTGCAGATAAACCTGTTACAGTTATGACCTGAGAATCTCAGTGGTGACCATGTTGGTCCGCTATGTAAAAGTCTGCGTATGGATTCTAATTTGGAGAGCCGTATTGAACACAGTGCGTTAACAAAGAAAGCTAAGTGAACGCATAGTAAAGCGACTTTACTTAAGCCCAATTGCACATTTAGACGACTCTTAAGTAGGCGCTTTAATATATTCCTAAGCATTTCGGCGTCATAAAATTGATGTCATATAGTTAAGAGTGACTTAGCGAGCTTAGTTTTCACTTACGGTAGGTGCTATTGCAATGCTTTTTTTTGTTTTTTGTGTAAATCAACAATTGCTTGTATTTTCTTAGTGCTGGAATTGAATATCCGGATAATACCCGGAGTGTTAAAAACTTATGCTTCAAATGCCTACCTGCTTAATTGGTTTAAATTAATGTCGTTACGTATTGCAATTACAGTGATTGCATCAATATACCACAAACATCTTACATGATGTGCTCTATTCTCTGGATATTATGGTTAACCGCAAACTATCCAATTTAGTGAAACCTCCGAAGTGATGCGCTGATTAGAGATGAGGTCAAATTTCAGCTATTGCTTATTTAGCAGGTAGATAATTGTTGTTTCGTATGGTATGTTTGATTTAGAATCAACTATCAGAAGCTACTGTGTTCGTGTATAAATAAGGTTCTAGGGAATAAATAAGGTTCATCTTTTCTTGTATGGTAAAATGGTGAGTCAACCAAATAATTAATTTAATTTCCAAACCCTCCATTAATTTGAAGGAGGCTCAAGCCAGACCATGTGGTGTACGGAAGAGTAGAATAGCGCCAGCCTCTTACACTCGTGGGTGTCGTACAAGGCGACTAATGTTTTCGAGGCTAAAGTTCTAGTCTCTGTAGGCAAAAAATTGGGCAGCAGCGTTTTCCAGCAGTTAATTGTTACATTGGGATGTAACTTAGATTTTCTGTGATACCTAATTTTAAAATTAAGAAGTCCCTTAGTATTGGAACTCCCAATCCCTGGAATAATTTTTAAGAACAGAACAGCGAGAATTTACTACAAATTTTATTTCTCTAATACTCCGCGAAATTTATCAATGCCTCCGCGGCTATTAAAACGCAAAGATGGCGAATCAAAGAGAGCTACAAACATGCCGAATATCTCACAACAATATTAAGGTATGCTCTCCAAAATTCTGAACAGTAAAATCCCATGTTTCTCCGCGAAATATTTAATCAGCAACCTCGTGGAATCTCCGACGCACCGAGATTAGAGCGCTGCAAAAATAACTGTCTCCGGCCGTTGGAAAAACAAAACTACTTGTTATTTCGTCGGAGAAACGTCGAAAGGGGTAAATTGAAACGCGGGTTGGGGGACACGAATTGGCGAGTTTGAGTGCCGCCGGAACCGTTCCGGGGATTTGTCGGACCCTCGTAAAACGCTCTTCGGAAACGGAGCGCGCGACGGGTTTATCTTATTTCGGGTATGCCGGCGGGAATGATGACGTGGCTGGCTGGCCCCGCGTTATGGAGAATTGTCTTGCGCGCACTCTGTTAACAAGGACGTGTTTGCGTGCAACCGTGGCTGCTAGCTCGCGCACGTGATCGCTGAACGATGCCTCAGTAGACACAGGCGCAAAGTTACCTAGGTGATTTGGATACCGATCCAAGTAAGAGTTCAAATTGAACTGCATAAGGGTAACATGCCATGATGTGCAGCCATGTGTACTAGTTTTCCGTTGGATGACTCCAAATGTAAGTAAGTTTTGTTCGGGTAGAAAATTAGTTTTGCGTTGGGGTTTTCTCATCAATTTTTCTGATGAGTGAAATGGTTATCGATGCTTGAAGGTTTGGTTTTTTTTCTATCTTTGTGCCAGCGCCTGCGTCTTTATTCGAGAATATTATTAATGAAGATGAAACGAGTATCGACGTTTTCAACAACTAAATAGATTGAAAGCGACTTTAACTTGTGAAATTCCCAAAGCCTCGACACTGCGTCCTTCGGATCATATTTGCGACGGTCCCTGCGAACTGGCGTAACCAGCTAATGGCATCACGTTGACGAGCGCAATATTGACAGGGCTTGTCTCTAATCTCCCTGAAAAACGGACAGTGGAGTGCCGCTGAAATGTCACGTCTTGAACACTAATTTACAGCGTGAGACAAAATTTCATCGACAGGACCAAATAGTAATGACACATGACATGTGTATGTATTAAGCAGAATTCCAGCAATGGAAAACCCTGGCATGACTGTCGCTGACAAAGTAGAGAGGTAATTAGCTCATACGAAGATTGGGAAGCTATCGGCCATGACGGAATACCCATAGAAACATAATCATAATCAGCATAATCCTAGCGCTTATCCCGGCTTCTATACATTGTTCTCCACTTCGCCCGGTTTTCAGCATTCACGCGTCGTAAGCCGATGGCTCTGCATCGGTCGCTTCTTGGGCACTCTTTCCAGTTACCGGCAGGTTCAGGCTGTGGGGCTTGCGTAACACGTGACCATACGAGCGCAGGCGAACCTCCTCGACTTAATCCCCCCCCCCCCGACTTGTAAGCGAGCGTCTTGAAGCGGAGTTTTATAATGGGCGGACACGTCTTTAGCCCTGCTGTCACGTGACAGAGTAGGGGAGGGGAGGGCAAGTTGGTTCATCTAACAAGAATCGTAAGAAAAACACGCATGTTACAGAGATTAACGCAACTTTTATTTTTATAATAATTAACAGTACTATAGACTATCAAAATAATTTTATAAATGCTTAAAATAGAAATCACAACCTGGGCATGAGATCATCATGTAAAATAATTGTTTTGAGCCATCTTGCCCCTCCATATAGGGCAAGATGGTTCGGGCATATAATAATCATTACTAGTCTTGACAATCGTCACAAAAGTATGTTCCAGACCCAATATACGAAGAGCACGCTTCGTGAGTCCACTCTTTGCACTCGGAGCATTGTATCCAATCCTCAGGTGGGGGATAGATATATTTTTCTTTGCAAAGTGTGCAGTAATAATCACGGCCGAGTTCAGAACCAGCGAGAGCCGATTGCTTTCTATTAGTTTCTATTAGTAGACTGGTAGATAATGCTATTTTAGCTTTAGGTCCGCCAATGTACTGTTTGTGCATGAAATATAAATAAATAAATAAATAAATAAATTAGTGAATATGGTCATATTCGTCTTGCCCGCTTGGCATTTGATAGATAAAAAAAATATCCTAAAAATTTATTTGTTTCGGTGATGAAAGATGCTTCATTACAGCTTAATTTACATAAGATAAGGCAACAGAAGCAACCTTTATCATCAATATATATGAATGATATAACAGAAAATGTTAAAACTTATCGTGACAAAATATTTTATTTTCTTGCGTCAATTCTGTTTCTCGTCACTAAAACGCACGCTCTCCCCACGACAGCCGAGTTCGCATTGTATTGTGAAGTCGGCCCGCCCTGCGCGTCCCGCCACGCCGGTACTTTCATGTACGGAACGAGTAGTAAGATCCTACGAGAATGATTCGTGTTGCCCGCTATATTCATCTTGCCCTTCCTTCCCCTAACCCTTGCGAACTTGGCGCAGGTTTTGGGCGATGTGCCTGTGCGTCGTATTTCGGCGACACCCTATCTCTAAGTATAGAATGCTTATAGAAACGTTTTAGTAAAAACCCTACCTATAGAGGAAAAGTTTAGCTTTCCAAAGACTTTATTATACGAATGGTAAGTAGGTATATAGGCACGCGGTTGTGCCCATAGCAGAGCTAAGAAAGAAAAAAATCTACCTCATTACTATATCTAGTCGTAATAATACTGCAACGACAGTTACCCTATCAAAATAATTCCCAAAGTAGCAAGTCGTTCGCTTGCGCCTCCTAAGGCCAAAGAGAAATAACAAATGAGTATGAAGCTTGCAGTTTTGTGTCACCCTTTATCTAACGCAACTGCCATTGAAGAGGGACCGCAATTTACGGAATAATCCCCTTGATGGCTACATTATTGTATTATCGCTGCTCCGTCGTTACTCCCGGACATTAATTTATAATTTTTATTTTAGAAGCAAATAACACGCGACCTACTTCTGTTCGAATTACTTGTCATACGAGCATTAAGAGTTACGTTCTGGGTGGATATACCATGAGCCCATGAGACTACAGAAATCAAAATAAGATACATAAGTAAATAGAAATGCCATGTGGGGCTTGAAACTGTCGAGAACGCGTGTCACCACCTCGGCATAGACCTCGGCCTTCGCATAACTGTCAGGGCAAAGAGATATATCATTAAAATGGCATCAAAGTCACGCGCAGGTATAGAAACAGCCTACACACAGCTGAGGCCACAATTTATATTTCTTTCAATTAGTTTCTTTTTTAAATGACTACCCCTCCATAACCACTCCTATTGATAAATTTGGTGGCTTTGGTTATCTTACGCTTTTTGTATGACATAGAGTTTTGACAGATGGACAGTGTACATTCTTTATAGCTCGAGGGGAAATTCACGTCACTGAATAGAGGGCGCCGTAAGTTATCCTACGTCATCGAGTTAAGAAAAATTCCACTTTGTGCGATGCAGAGGTATTGGAGACCAGATAGTCTGCCCGTGCACAACCTGGCACAATTGTTTTGTGCCAGGTTGCCAAACGTTGACTTTTCTTAGCGATAGTACTTACTTATTCTCTTGTGTGGATTCTAGAGTAGAAAGAAAAGAAAAAGTAGAAAAGCAGACCCTGAGAGAAACCAGGATTAGCCGCTATTAGGATGATATGACAGTGTCACATCCAGTGCACTGAGCCCAGTTGTGAAAAAGAAAAATCTGCTCGAGTTTTTTTATCATTGCTCTGAACACTCAAGCAATGCAAGGATCCACACTAATAACATTTTTAGGAAAAAAAATACCTTAAAAATAAAACGTTTATTCAAATTCGTCATTATCTATTATACTCATTAACAATTATTTACAAAAACTAATATTTGAGAGGCTATGATTATAATTAAATAGGTAACCATTAATCACAGTGATGTTGCGATGTTATTACTAGCTAGGTGAACGGGTAGCACCCGGGGACGGTATCATAGTTATTATTAGAACGTTGGACTTGTAAGCTGAGTTCCAACAACTTTTCCAGAGTTATGTAACCGATGCTCTTACAGTGAGAGAAAACATCGTGAGGAAACCTGTACATTCAGGCGACCGTGATCCAATCTGGCTAGGTTCCCCTGTTAGCAGGGTCACGGAGGTCAGATGGCAGTCGCTCCACTGTAATTACCTGATCTGCCCAATCCTGGAACGTGGTTACGGTGGCCACGTGCTCTCGCGCAGTGCACTACCAGGATATTGACACCAATGTTATTTATTTACTTATTATTATATTAGCTAACTAATATGTTAAAAATATCCACCCAGAACCATCAATCTATCTTCCAATTATCAATACCTAATATACACGTTCAATCACATGAAGTCGACCCTACCCTACTTCTAATTATTATCGTATCCATGAATATCGAATTCACTGGAAGAATAAAATAACTGGCAGACCGATTATGTGCTAAATGTTATCAAAATATGTTTGGACCTATTTAGCGCAGATTTCATAGAACCATGTTCACTTCCTACATACACACACACTCACGCCTGTATCCCATACAGGCAGAGACTATCGAATGATACAAGCTACGATTTTAACACACTTCTTTCTTAATTTCACTTCAGTTTCTTAATTTATTTCAAGTAATATTTCACTAAAGAGATGTATCTCCTTACGAAAACAATACACCCGAAAATATTTTGATCCCACCTTGCAACCTGAGAAGCTTGTTGGTTATCATGCCGCTCTGCCATGCAGAGGGTTCCGGGTTCGATTCCCGGCCGGGTAGAAATTGAAGTATACAATTTTAATTTCTGTTCCGGATCCGGGTGTATTACCTATCTGTTATCTGGCAACCATAGTCCAAACTTATGGCACCGTTTTTTTTGCCATGTGTATTTGTAGCTTAGTAATTACATCTAAATATCAGACATCAGCATAATTAAACATATAGCAATACTAGTTACAAATCTACTTAATTATAGACTAAACACAACCTTTGAAATTGTTATTGCCGATAGTATAGGTACAAACTTTAATCATTAAATTATACCTACCTAGTAATCATCTAACACGAAATATCTAATACGTAATGAATACAAGAATAAGATCTCTTTTTACTTGTATAATGACCCATTGCAAATTGCAATGGTTACAACTGTTTACGAAGATACGCATTAAAACTCTTATAATATACTTTTATGTACAAAATAACTATACACTCAGATATCATCATACTACGGATGTAAATATAATAATTAACTATAACAATGGATTTGTAAAGTAGACTACACTAATTAAAGACAAACTACGAACTGGGGATAGTAGTTACAATTAATATAAAACAGTAAAGAACAATATGGTCTCTATCTACCAATTATAGAGAGGCGTGACAATAATATATGTACTTAGGTATAGGTATATACATAACTACTCACGCCCCACGATAGGCAAAGACAGTCATAAGCTACGATCCTGACATACCTACCTCTTTTGCCTCTTCCACATTCATACATCTTCTCATACAGTTACGCCAGTTGAGGGTACTCCTGACCTGCCCTTTTTTGGAGGTCATTTAAAAACGCTAGCTAATTCTTCTAGAGCTGCGTGTCAGTGACCACGGCTTGTGGTTCTTCAACCGCAGGTGTACCTGTTAAAAAAAAGTTCGTTTTGAAATAAAATAATCAGATAAGAGTATGTGATAAGTACACTTTTCAATTTGGTCGAAGATATGATTAGCATAGACTTCTTTTTGCCATAATCTCCACACTTAGTAGGTGGGTTACTTCATACAACAAAAAACAGTGATGCCCATTTCCTGGTCTACGGCGATCCTACATTATTAGCCATTAAGACATTTATCATCATTTAGCGGCTAGAGGTAAATCTGCCAGCCAGGGTCCGCACTTCTATTAGGAAAGTGTTTTAGATTCACAGAAAGCGGTTTCATATCAGAATCATTAAGTTTTCAATAATTATAGGGCGGCTAGCATCAAATTCTTAGGGCGGCTTGCACCAAATTCTTTAACGTATTTAAGTTAAAAACAAAACTTCATCCAAAAAAAATTTTAAACGTCGTTCTTACACATGTTTAAGAATTTGGTGCAAGTCGGGCTTAAACGCATTTCAGTTAATACTTGAGCAAAAAACATTTCATTTTTAAACGTGAATAATGTTATTATCTTATGAATATTCGTCTTTTACCAACACCTAGGCAAAACACATTTTCATTGCAACATTCCCATTAATATTAAGACATTGCTCGTCTTTGACGACACCCCAAATTTAAGGCGTTAATCGTTAATACTATATTCTGCACTGCTGGACGGTACAAGAATGAAACTTTAACGTGAATTTAAAATTATTAGGCGTAACAGCCAACACTCCTTTCTCAATTAAATTGCAACTACGGTCAGTTTCAATTGAAATTTCGCTAATGTTCCGTTTCATAACCTAATAATAGGCGGGTAATATTGCCATAAACAAATAATTGCCATGATTCGTTTGTTGGGCTTATTCATGAAAGCGTCACACCGCCGCATAACCAGTTTTGGACCGGAATGGGTAATCCGATTTGTTGGCTATAGCTTTCAATATTAACCACAGGATTAATAACGGCTTTAAATATCCATGTCACTATATCTACTTTGCTTTTAGTGTCCGACCGAAGGTTCAATTTCGGCATCAGCCACCTTTGGCAAAAAAACACCTTCGGAGAAACAAGGTTCCTTTTATTATTTTTACAAATATATTGGTTTTATCATCTCCAGACCAATTTCTAGAGATGATTTAAACTTGATATTTCTATATGATACAGTCAATAGATATAAACCTTCAGGAAGAAAGTTTTCAAATCATTTATATTATTAATTGTAGATTGTACAATCTTATACAAAATTTCATAGTGCTTTTAAGCCTTCGGATTAATCAGCTTCGGCTTCGGCCAAAAATTGACCTTTGGACGGACACTATTTGTTTTATAAAATAGTACTTTATCGGTGTGATATCCAGCAGAGTAGAATATATCGCCAACCCTCTCCATTGACGGGTGTAGTAAAAGAATTAAATTTAGACGCAAACCAAAAAAATCGTTTTGCTTACAAAGAGGTAAATACTCATCAAATATAGTTTTACTGAACTGAATTATGTATGTTCGCGAACTGGATGGGTGACCATTTCGTACTTTGAGCCTAGTCGAACTTCAACACCGCAAAGAGGTCGCCACTAGCTAGGTGTGCCTTGGAGACACTACTAACGAGCATTGGTGAAGCGAGTTCGACCAAGGGGACTTCGCTGGGGACCCTGAGCTAGGTTCAACAGTCTCGGGGGACAATTAGCATCATCGTGATGGTATAAAATGATTTTTTTTATATACCACTAAGTTGGCAAACAAGCTTACAGCCTGCCTGATGGTTAGCAGTCACCGCAGCCTATAAAAGTTTGCAATACAAGTTGCATCACCCACGCGTTGCCGACCCTGTCAAAACTTTTTCACCCCTTTCTTGAAGAACTCCACGTTGTACTCTCTAGGGAAAACCACTCCAGGTAGTTCATCCGCAACCTTAGTATGCAACTTACCACACAATTGCGCCCCCAGCTCGCTCCGTTCGCAGAACACGGCGTCGGGTAACGCGGCGGAGAGCTGCGCCCGAACCTCCGGCCGCGCCGCCACCCAGAGCAATCGCCCGCCGCGCCACTCCCGCGAGAGCATCTTGAGGCTCTGTAGATAGGATTTTGTGTAGTTTTCGATACTTACGTGGTTATTTACTACGCATTTATAGTCACGCATATGGGGTTTGTAGACACAGTTATGGTAATTATTAGTTCAACCCGATATTTGCGGTAATTTTTGTGTAATTAGAGGCTGGCTTTCATGATACCGTGGGGTGTCAGACAGAGTAGAATGGCACTAACCCTTTCGACTTACGGAGGTGGTTAAACTACGGCGACTAATGTCCTAAACAGCTAAATTGGACCACTGTAGACCGGAAAATGGATAGCACCGTTTTCTGTTGTGTTAATACTGCGATCTCGAACCCGCGTGCCATGCGTAAAGATTATGGCACACCGTCCGCTAATATAGAGTGGTCTAAAAGCCCAGCAGTGACTGTTATTGACTGTTGTTCTGACTGACTGTGATCCATAAAAATTGTAAAGGTGATGTGCTGCGTGCGTAACCTTTCGCCCGTCGCAGCGATTTCCGTTCCATTTAATCTGTTACTGGGGTCAGGACAAGCGAGCGCCTACTTAGGTAAAGCAATTTGATCAGGAAATAGATTAGAGACTGGCATTCGAGTGAGAGGCTCAAAGTCCAGCAGTGCATTGTTACGGGTTCGATAAGCAACGATACTGGTTCTGCACCTGGTGTGTTTGTTGTGCACAGTAATATTAGCGATCGATATTCAAGATGGGATACTCACAGGTCCGCTTACACCTATGTATTACACAACAGTATTACACAACAGGACAGCAGCGATTTTTGCTATGTATCAATAATTGTAATATGCAAGAGGCTCGAGAGCATTAATTTGTCAATTAATGACCCAATATGGCGGCTATATTCCAACTACTCGGCTATAACAATATCCGACGTACAAATCTAAAATTTTAAAGTACCTAGCCTTTCTTTAGAGGAATTCATTTCGTCTCGCTAACGCGTAACTTCATCCCCAGCGGCACGTTCATATAAATTTAATTGGAGTTCACGACTTTAGATCTAAAATGCTTAAAGTTCGCAAGACTTTGAACCAAACGGATACCTCGCGCGCGTTTGTACTCAGTTTCTAATCCCGGAGGATGCCACAGGGAACAATGTTCGGTCCACCGCTAGAACCTAATATAGATTTATTGTCTCATCTACTCACGTAGTGGAAACCTTTTCACTCCTTCACGTTTAATGGAGAGTAACTCGTGTTATATTATCTATACTTTTCATACTTATTTGAAGATGACCTTAATTTATCGTCAACATTAAATGTTCCTATATCATTTTTTTTATTTTAACGCTCTAATCTCGGAAAGTTTACCCGATTGTTAGATTATATTGTTTGTATCTAATCAATGGCTTTTTCATCCTAACTTCAGAATAAATTAATAAATAAATATTCGTGGACAAATTCACACAGCGCCATCTAGCCCCAAACTAAGCAAAGCTTGTGCTATGGGTGCTAGATAACTGATAAACTACATAAATACTTTTTTTTTTTTTAATGCATACTTATTATACATACAACACCCAGACCCGTAAATGAAATTAAAATTCATAATTTCAATTTCCGCCCGGCCGGGAATCGAACCCAGGACCTCTTGCGTGGCAGACCGGCGATGTTGACCACTGAACCACACAGGTCGCCACATACAATACAATTTTACCATTTAAATCCAGTTTTCCTAATATCGGTTTCTAAATTCTTTTACTAAAAGGAAGATACAATGTTTTCGAGTACCATAGGGTACTTTAAGTAGAACATGGTAAATGATTAGGCTCAGGGTTGAGCCTAAAGAACAAACTAATATTTTTCAGCATTGGCTAGTTACGGGCTATGATGTGTGACTTCTTATATTCAGTGGTAACGGCAATGTTTAAATGACCATTGTAATGTGAATCAGTCAAGGTAGAACTAATTTGATGTAGGTATCAACATCCAAAAAGGCTATAGCTTGATAATATGCGTGACATTTGTTAAAGCGATGAATATATATAATATAGATGCGACACGATCGAATTCACGTCGCGTCACCGTAGTTAATTTGCTATTGGGTATATTTCAATTACCAAAAAAATAAATAAGAACAGGTTCTACATATCACTGACTATGACGCAAAACGTTTCATGATATCGTGACCTTATAATTGCTAAAATAATATTATTCTATTTCGGTTTGCTTACTTTCTATAGGTCATTTTCCAAAAGGGGTAAACAGAGACCACATTTCACTTGCTACGGCCTGACAAATCTCTCCGGCATCTTCCACAATCTTTCCATATAATGACCGTCTGTTTAGAGTACTCTTGGCCTCGCGTTTATTCATGATATCATCGATTTGGTCATGAATCATGATACAAAGACCCTTGATGGAAGACGATGCTACATTTTATCGAATTCAGCGGGGGTGAGGTAGCGGGCCCCAGTATATTATAAACTCCTTTATACTAGCTCGCAACACTGTTATATCTACTAAATATGCGAACATTTTGTTTATGTTGTGAACTCCAAGTTATATTATTTAAAATCATAGCCGCAGTTTCAACGGAAGCATCAACATTGCACGAGTTGACTACCGTGGAATATTAAATCGTTGTTCTAGTTTCCGTTATACCTAGGTACCTAGACGTGATCAGTGAAATATTTTCGTTCAGTAGTGCTAAAAGTTAATGTATTAAAGATGGGTGTGAAAAGGTACAACACATTGTTGGTTGTTGTGTTGTTGTATTGAATCATGAATGTTGTGTAAGTGCGTAATTATCACATGATTTAGATGGAAATAGCGTACTTTTTAAGCTTTTGAATTTTTTTAGAATGTAAATGAGTTTTATACTCGACTGCATTAAAATTATTAAGTATGTAATTTAGATACTTAATATTTTATTTTTCTTCGTACAATAAACCATAACCAAATCATCGCATATCTTTAAGTCTGTCCTCTACACTATAACATGGGATCCTTTAAAGGGCATGTCTACAGATACCTCAAAGGCCGGCACTGCATCTATTCCCCCTAGATTGCAGGTGTCCTAGACGATCCTAGACGGTGGCCGCTTTGCATCAGGTGGACCGTCAGTCCGTGTGCCTCCCTAACCAATAAAATAAATCATACATACCTCTAAGAAAGTATAATCCAATCTGTAAAGTCCATCGCAGTATATCACCAACGTGTTGATCAATCTTCCAGAACTCTCTGTGACAGCACTACCGTTTCTTACAATACCGTTACCACTGACACTGTTTCCACTGGCGTTGGTACCACTATTTACACTACCAACTGCATCGTCACTGATCACTACCACTGCACCGTTTGCATTATTACCCACACCATTATCTCCAGTTCTACCGTTTCTGAGTACGTTGTCGGTGTCAGGCCAGACTGTAAGGGTCTCTTGCACCGTTCGCGTTGAAGGTCTTTTGGAGTTCTTCAGAGCTACGAGTTTCGAACGAACACGCTCGGCACCAGCGAAGTGGAGGCCTCCCACTGGGTGTATGGCGTAGTGTGGTGGCAACGTGCCGTCCTGTAAAAATGGCATGATATCAATCGAAGTTCTAGTAGATTTTTTTTATTGTCAATAGGCTTCTATTTGACCTCAACCCACCTGATAGAAAGCGACGATAAGGTCGA
This sequence comes from Blastobasis lacticolella, assembly GCA_905147135.1. Taxonomy (NCBI): domain Eukaryota; kingdom Metazoa; phylum Arthropoda; class Insecta; order Lepidoptera; family Blastobasidae; genus Blastobasis; species Blastobasis lacticolella. Next base: position 12,470,301 of record LR990048.1, read on the forward strand.
AAATGTAGAATGCGTGCCTAGAATATAACTATTTACTCTTAACTTGAAGACCCTAAGGTTATACGTATTCCTAGAATTAAAAATAACTTAATAATTTTTAAATTTAGTACTTAGTTATATTTTACTTTTACAATTTTATTTATACAATTTGTGGGCGCCTCATATAATATTATTGCCTAAACTTGTATCATGTACTCATATTTTATACTAAAGTGTATACTATTTATATATTTACATTAATTAAATATTTATTTATATATTTATCTAAGCTACAATACATACACACGGTACAAACACACAAATCCACATTCACAACATTTTACATAATTAAAATCACTCAAAAACTACTTGACCAATAATTCACAAGCATAGTCGGGTGAAACCCGTAGTATGCGAAATGCATCGTAGACCGTGCGCTTGCACTCGCCGCGTGTACCTACATTCACGTTGTTCGGTCTACCTTCATATCGTACGTTCAATGAATGAGTGAACGATTACGTTGTAAGATGGCGATTGTTGTTAACTTCAATTTGGATCTACTTTATATATTAATGGTTTTTTAAATGTATTAATCCAAACATTGTGAAAGCAATAAACTTTCGTTACAAGTGATTCCTTCTGTGAGTTTATTCGGATAATTCCCGCAGAGAATACTGCGATAGATAGTGGTGAGTTGTCTACATACCCACACAATTTAATTTTATGGACAAATTTATATTATGGAAATTATATTGTTTTAATTTGAAATTTGATTATGATTGTGTGATAATATTGCGATTACTTAATGTAACGATACTTGCTTTAGAAATGTAAATCTATTTACCAATAAACGATTGTATTGTTTTGTATTGAAAAAAAAATGCCACGATGGAACAAAGTTGTGTTGCTGTTGTCAACATAAAGTTGGAATCGACCAATATACCCCCTTGTTGAGAAGGAGTTCGCGTTTCTTTCATTACAATTTAACTTTAAAATAGCTTTTTATGAAATATCGCAAGTAATCGGCACTGTAGCATGTAGATTATGGCAAAACGTAATATGTGCTTTTTCACGTCCGCTCTTATATATATTATAGATTACGTGCTCTTTGCCACGTGTTACCAATACGTTTTAAAGAAAATTCAAATCTACTTTGCCATTGAAGAAAACAAACATAAATTGGATAACCACAATGCTAAAGAAACTTCTAAAAATGACGAATACATTAAGTAATGCAAGTACTCGTACTGCAATAATATAAATAATATCTTACATTTACAAACTCCAGGTCCATGGGAGGCCGAGAGTTGTAGTAAAGCAGCAAAACCATGTCCACTCCTACACCGCAGATCAGGCCAATTTCGATGCCCAGTACCAAGCAGCATATGAATGTGCCAACTAGAGGTATCAAATCCAACCCTGCAATCAAAGTTACATGTTATGTACCATGATAATTTAAGTGATCATGTAGATAAATCTTCAACATGACAGTAAAGGGCAGTTGATGTCTTTCATGTAGAACACTTGTGAAATCGGCGCGACTTTGTTTGTGAACACCTACTTTACCCCTACCTACCCTTTTTTTCTTGCTTACGAACCTTCCTCCTCAATCACTTTATTTTTGGAACGCGCATTAAAATCCGTTCCGTAGTTTAAAATATCTAAGCGTAAATAGATACAGACGGCGAAAGCGACTTTTTTATATTATGTAATAAAGATGGAGGACAGCTCGTTGTTATTTTTCATATGGTGGTGGAAGATTAGGATTAAGGCGGGCAACGCATTGGTGACTCCCCTGGTGTTGCTGATGTCCATAGGCGGCGGTGACCACTTTCCATCAGGTGGCCCGCTTGCCTGTTTGTCTGCCGTGTAACATAAAAAAAAGATGATTGATGACATTAATATCTTTCTTGTGGAAGAGTGAAGTAAACTCGTTGGTATAGGTAGGTACTACACATATTTTAAAGGCGAAAATGGGTAATAATTTACAAGTCGGCGTACTTAAGAAAATGTATGTGATTAGGAGGAGTGTGTTTTTCCCGTTAAAAATACCTGCACCGCCATTTATAGACTTTCAAATAGAAGTTGGAGAATATAGGTCGTTTATTGCTCATTGGCCGTGTGGTGACTGGCAGAGTAGAATAGCACCAACCCCTTATACTCGTGGGTGTCGGACAAGGCGACTAATATTTTTAAGGCAAAAGATCTAGTCCCCGTAGGCTGGAAAATGGGCAGCAGCGTTTTCCTTTGTTATATTTATAATACTGCGATCTCCAAACCGCCGGCCAAGCATGGAGCTTATGGCAATAACCTCCCCATTCGTGGGAGAGGCCCTGACCGCAGTTGTTCCTTAGTCCTGCAGTGGACTGTTATGGGCTGTGATGATGTTATATTTCTTACGGGAGATTGATTTCATAATTGGCGCCTTTTGGGCTATAAAAAGAAAACTCCACACTCACTATATGAGTAGCGAAAATCTATACATATAACATAACTGTAACAGTTCCAAATATGTACATTAAAAACAGTCGAAATTACAAAATCTACTCGCACAAACCACTTTGCTTCATCATTTATTTTGCGAACCGGGACGGAATTTTCTACTTGACTTACAGTCTATTGATAAATATAACCTAGGAGTTATCAAATCCAAAGTAAAAAGCTTCTTTTTTATAATAGCGCTTCACTAGAATACAGACTACCATACTACAATAATGTATTAAACGCAAACGAAGTCGCGGTCACAGCTAGTTAATCTATATTACCGTTAACAAATTTTAGAGTTGCGAATAACAAGAACAAACGGGCACACATTGGCATTGAGTAATAAACCCCAAGGGAAATCTAACACTCTTGGAGCCCACAGCGAATTAAATCCCCGCAAAATATGCCAAGTTTACGGCAACAAAATGAACGACCACGATTTTCGCTGCGAACCCATCGTGTACCAAGCTGTGATGAAAACTGCTGTTGAGGTAGACTGATCAAATTACAAGACTTTGTTGCTAGATACTTGCTATTCGAGGGAGTAAACGACCTCCATGCAAGTCATTCTAGGGACTGAAGCACCGTGGAATGCTGTGTCTGGCCTCTGGGGTCTATATCGCCGATAAAATATATTGGGTCTTACGTGGTGAATATCTGTCTGGTTGCCATGATAGCGTGAACATAATATTATGAGTGTTATTTCGGAACCCACATGGCGAGAATCCAACTCATTACTCCCTCGTTTAGTTTTGAATGGTTCAATTTAAAACGAACTGATGCCGACTTGTTTAGCTAAGATAACCTTCTAAAACTTTAATACAAAATATAGATTGAAACCTTGGTCAACCTTGGGGACCCTGGGACTGGTTAAACAATCTCAAGAACCGATTAGCACTGGCAACCGAGCTCATGACGGGATATTTATTTTATTTCAATAGATTTAGGCATGATAAAGATTTCAATTCATTACTGGTACCATTGGTAACACAGCAAGGAAATTCATAAATAAAATTAATAATAATATATATATATTGAGCTACACGTAGGTAATGACTTGAAACAGTATGTGTCTGCGGTCAGTCGATTACTGGCAAGTTCATGAGGAATAATAAAGTTTCTAAGTCTAAGATGTAAGTTGGTGCTTAGGTTGGCATCAAGTTAAAGACATAAGTTAACCCTAGTATTTAAATACTTAACACTCCGAGTACCATGAAAATAAGAAAGGTAACCCGTAGCATATTGATAGAATATTATGCATCAATTTAAAAACTTTGCAATTTAAAAACTTTGGACTACATCCATGGACCATAATTAATAAAAAAATAATCATCTTGGCGTTAAAGTCCCGGTCGTGCTCTCGTGCACGAGGGCCTGGGGTCCGCCTTGACCATGATCCAAGATTTGGCGATCATGTCAGTACAGTGGAGCGACTACCGTCTGACCTGCTACCAGGGGATCCTGACCAGATTGGATAATGGTTACAAATTTAGTCGCCTAAATTTGCAGGTTTCATCACGAAGTTTTCCCTCGCCGTAAGAGCATCGATTAACATTCAACTAATGTTCATAACTCGGAAAAGAGTCATTGGTACATGGCAGTAGCGGCATTCGAACCCGATACCTCTCGCATACGAGTTGGATACTCAACCGCCCGGCAACCGACGCTCCAGTCCGTGACCATAATTACTATATTTAAAATGATTGAAAACGTCAGGATACAAAAGAAAACTGCGAGTAATCCGTTAAAAGTGTCTTATTTAACTCGTGATGGCAGAAAAAACATTGCAATGCATTTGATAATAATTTTTTAAAATATTTTATTATTAAGATATTATCGTATAAAAGTAGTTGGCACAACACTCATCCTCACAGCACATAACCGTTCACTGCAGCAGGATTTAGGGCCTTTCCCATGAGAGGGGGATTTTTGTCATAATCTGCACGCTTGGCAGGCGGGTTGGAGATCACAGTCCTGTAAATATAGAAATGGAAAACGCTGCTTCCCATTTTCCAGACTCCAGAACTTTTGCTTTTAAAACATTAGACAACAACAGCTAACAGCTATATTCTATCCTCGCACCGTTCGCCACCGACAGGGAGTTCATCCTCACATCTGGAACCAAATTGGTCGCGAACTGTGTGGTTCCAAAGGAACTTTCTCCCACGCACACTAAGGTTGTGGAATGAACTACCTGGAGTGGTTTTCCCTGGAGAGTGCAACATGGAGTTCTTCAAGAAAGGGGTTAAAAAGTTTTTACGGGGTCGGCAACGCGTGGGTGATGTCCCTGGTACTGCAAACTTCCATAGGCTGCGGTGACTGCTTACCATCAGGCAGGCCGTATGCTTGTTTGCCGCCATAGTGGTATAAATAAAATTAGGCTCGCCTTGTACGACACCCACGAGGGGGTTGTTGCTTATCCAACACTTATTAAAACTAAAAAAAGTTATGGAAAATCCTGCCTATCATCCTAAAGACTAGCTATAAATCAATAATGGAATAAACAATAACACGTCAATTTATCGTGGTCATTAAATCTAAAACGCAAGATAATTAAAAACCACATTTGGAGTTTATAATCACACAACTAGAGGTTACTAAGGCCGAAGTTTGGTATCTTTATGATAACCAATTTAATAGGCACAATAAAGGGCAGACCTTACTATATAAATGCAGGCGAATATAATGGTGACACATTCAAGTGTACGTGTAATTTGTTGAAAAATCTGTTTATAATGAACAGGTCCCTCGTTGCCCTTGTGGTGCTGTGTATGGTTGTTGCTGCGGCTAAGGAAGGTCCGAAATACGAAAATAAACTCGGCAGAGAAATTTCTCTGTATTGTGATCAATTGATCACAATACCTTCTTGGAGGATGCGAAAAAATCTATTGCCTCCTATATAATCAACCAAATCGCAGATGAGGAACGGAGACACCTGGTTTAATAATAGTAGAATAGAGGCTGCGAGGCTGCTGTTCATGCTCTTAGAACTTTTTTAGATCATGCCTTTAATTCAGTAGATAGAGGTGCCTTGCTGGCTCAAGTTCATTCACATCTGCCGGCCGCTTACAACTTCTTATGGCAATGTTATGAAAAGCCAACCAACCTTGTTCACAAAGGTCATTTAATAAATTCAGCGGTCGGTTGCCAGCAAGGTGACCCTCTAGGGCCGGCTTTATTAAGTTTCACCATCCATTCAATAATAGAACAGCTGAATTAAAAATTTAATTTATGGTATGTAGACGATGGGACCCTAGGTGGTGATGCAACTACAGTTCTCCGAGACTTACAACTCATCATGCAAGAATTCAGTGCCATTGGCCTGGATTTAAATATCGCAAAGTGTGAGTTGAACATCTCAAAGTCTTGTTGTCAGAGACAACATAATAATCTCCTAGGTTCACCAATTTTCGATGAATCCCTCGGGCTTTTCGTTGATAAACAAATTCAAAGTTTCTTGTCAGTTTCGGATCGCCTCTTCAAACAAAACGGCTTCAAAATTAAGTCACATGGCCTTTATTCGATACTGTCTATTTGTGCCTAAATTTATGTAGGTTCTGCGGAGTGGTCAGCTCTGAAAGCACCCTGACCTTCTGGAGCACCTCGACAACACCATAAAGCAAACTTTGGTGTCAGTCGTCAATATCAACCTTGACGACTCCGCATGGACCCAAGCATCTCTACCTATTAGGCATGGGGGTCTCGACGTTCATAAGGCGTCAAGTGTTTCCTTGCCAGCATTTCTTGCTTCGGCACATGCGTCAGAATATGATTGATATAATCGAAAACGGCAGATTATAAATGGTTCATTAAAAGCAACAATTAGAAACCAATTATCGAAGACCGGACTTTGTTAGCTTGGCTAATTAAATACACACAATAATGGGCATATCTAGTATATAAATGTAGTGAAATATAATGCTAACGCATTCAATATTGTGTTATTGAAATATCGGTTTATAATGAAGAGTTTGTGCGTCGTCGTCCTCGCGGTGCTGTGTGTGGTCGTGGCTATGGCTGAGGATGGTCCTCCACACTACGACTTAGAGAAAGCCCAAGAATATTTCGAAGAATTTGTGGTTAAATACGATAAAAAATACAAAAATGACCAAGACAGAGAAATTCATTACAAGGCCTTCGTGGACGGTTTGAAAAATATCATTGAATTGAACTCCCACTACGTTCCGGGCGGGGCCACCTTTGGCATCAACCAATTCACAGATTATACCGCTGAGGAATGGAAACGCATGCATGGTTTAATACTACCTCAGGGGGAGATTTAATTGTGAGTATACTTTTTACACTAATGTGTCAAGACCAGTCATGTGGGTCAATCAGTCAACTATTGGACTGTTAGGGGTTGATATCGAATGTTGAATTATGGAGTTGGTACCTGAGTGGTGCAATGGTCAACATGCCGGTCTGCCACGCAATAGGTCCCGGGTTCGATTCCCGGCCGGGCAGAAATTGAAATGATGAATTTTAATTTCTGTGACGGGTCTGGGTGTTCTATGTATAATAAGTATGTATTTAAACAAAAAAAAAAGGATTTAATTAGTATATCAGTTATCTAGCACTCATAGTACAAGCTTTGCTTAGTTTGGGGCTAGATGGCGCTGTGTGAATTTGTCCACGAATATTTATTTATTTATTATTTATTTATTGGTTCATTCATTACTCCCGTTTCATAACACATTACATCCTCAATTTATAACAGTCCATAGCTGGGTTTGAGCCTCCTTCACGTTAGTATCCTCCGTTTTAACATAATGTCAACACTTGGCTAGCGGGTTGGAGAACGCAGAAAACCCACAACAGAAAACTGACCTATACAAAACTTTTGCACTTATACGTATAGATGTTCATACAATACGGCAACGGCGTGTTAACAAGGGAACGAATAACGAAATTGTCCAAAAAGATAAGAAATACCATGAATACTGGCGCTTATGTATTGCATCCGATCTAAACCCATGAAAATGATATATGTGTAACACACTACTACTTATGTGATGACTAATGCAATAGATTTTTGAGTTTTGACCGAAATTTTCATACTCCGCCTAGTTGTCATTTGGCAAGAAAACTATTATAACAGGATTACTACTTTTGCGTGATTACCGGCCAAATGTATAAAAAAAAAGCTTTCATCAATTGTAAAAAACTTTCAGTTTTGCCCCTTCGATGATGCAATGCAGTCCTCGATGCAGTCATAAGCTTAATATGGATTTACTAAATTAATCACTTAACACTGTATCCCTTTTCTTTCAGATAACTGAAGCGATAGCCGGAAATACATTCTACATAAAACGTTATTAAATATTACATTCATTGGTTCTCATTGTCTCATTCCCAATCCTTTGACCTTTAACTGAAATTTTACAATTTGACAATTTAAATATTAAAAAATATTTGTTCTATTTTATTCTTCGTCCTATGAATTATCTTTTGGCGATCTACTTTTGAAAGATCATTTTAGAATTGGCCACAATTGCATGAAATCCACTACCATGGAATACAAAAAGTACAATAGATAGTTTGGTTGCATTCCTGAAGAGGTTCTGCAAAACTGAAATTATGTTTTTCATGCAAATTAAATTTACAATACCTACTCAAAAATGAAAGTTTGTGTTGGATGGGATTTTGGAAATCATAATATACATATAGTCATAGAATAGAAAGTCATAATAACCTTACCGACAAAAAAAGTCAAATTAACCCCGACCAAGTTTACATCAAATCAAATATTTTCTAAACTACAGACTTTCATGAAACAAAGCTAAGGACCATCTCGATTAAACTGGTTTTCAAATAAAGAACGCCGTGTCCAAATCTGTCCATCCGTTACGGAGCTACGATGCCACAGACAGTCACACAAAACCACAGATACACACATCAAACTTATAACACCCCTGTTTTTCGTCTGATACAGATATAGAAAAATTGTCCAAAGTAATATTACTATACTGTTCGAAAAATACATAGGTATTGGAAAATTGTGAGAATGGAATTATTTCTACTGGGGAATCAGAAATCTAAAATTACGCTACAGAAAAGTAAATTGTAAATGGTAAATTTTGAGAACGAAAGGACCTGAAATAAAATTTTGGGAAAATATCGCCGTACTCCATTACGAGCAAGTGTGTTAACGTTATATTTCATTTAATGTCCGTAATTTTGTAGCAACTGCTGATCGCCCGCTACCAACGACGTTAACTTTTTCAAATTCAAATGATTATAATTTCACTTATGATAAGTTTAATGCAAATATTCTTAAGAGAGTCGACCCAGTCTAGAGTTAAAGGTACCCCTTAACTGTATTAGTATTGTGATGAGATTCGAATACACCTCCTATCATGGAAACTCAATTAGAAAACAGGAGGACATACTATAAGACCAACATTACACCTGCTCTTCTATTCGGCAGCGAGACTGGGCAGCTACTAGAGCAGCACAAGCCGAAACAAGGAGGAAACTCCAACATTCGCAGCAGCCCAATGCGCCGATTACATTTGACTAAATTTAGTAGCTTAAATTTAGAAGCAAAAAGCGTGATAGCAAATCAGAACAGAAAATTATGGTACCTACCTGACAGACGACAGTGTATTTTTAACACTGAATTTACATTATTATTATTATTGTATTTTTATATTATTCATTATTTATTTTATTATAATTATTGTATATTGGGTTTTTTATTGCCTTTAATAAAGATATATTATTATTATTATTTTGTTTATTTTATTTTATCTCAGTCACGTAGTGTGACCGGCAATATAAGTGAATTTCACGGGATTACTACAAGTGTACTTCACTTTCAATTTGGATGCGGATCGTATCTTCTTGGAGAAACTTGCGCACAATACGACAAGTATTTAATATTGCGGCTTTCTGCATGTTGATATAGATACTTTCTTTATTATATTATTATTATTAAATCAAAGTAGAATGAATATAAAAAGATCTATAATCCTCGATATCCTTCCTACCTTCGTGATCGTTTTAATTTTTCCCGTTCCCAAGATATGCCCTGTCGCTCTAGCGTCAAGGCACTGCTCTCTATTCCTCCTCATCACTCCGAATGTTATTCCAACTCCTTTTCTGTTCATGCGCCTAGATTGTGGAATTCGCTGCCGCATACTGTACGTACCAGTCCTTCGCCTGATACGTTTAAAAAACGAGTAAAAGAGCACTATCTTTCCATTTGTTATCCATAATATGTATATGTATATATATATATATTTATATTATTTATATATGTATCTATTATGTACTACTATGTATGGTGTATGTATTTATATTTAGTTGTACTATAGTAGGTAAGTAAATTTAAGGTGCACGCCATCTGCCTCTCGATTTTGACCTCTCTCTTCCGTTGGTCGGCTGGAAGATATTTCTTTAGAAATAAGCTGTACCTGTTGTGATTTTTTTCTGTAGTCTATTTTGTATACTATTTATTGTGCACAATAAATGTTAAATAAATAAGAATATTGTCAATATTTGTATCATTATGTTACGCGTCACTCCGCTTTTCAAAAGCCGTTTCACGCTTTTTGCTTCTGAATTTAGGCTAATGAATTAAGTCAAATGTAATCAGCGCATTAGCGTTCGTGACATCGACGTAAGCTGCAAGAGTGCCGCCTTCGATGGTACAAAACGGACACGTCTCGCATCGAACAATAAACTACGTGGGGGTCCATGATCCCCCACCAGGCACGGGGAGGAGAGGTCTGCTCAAAAAGTGAAGGCTTGATATAATTAAGTATGATTTCAAACCAACAAACTCACCACCAAGGATGAAGAAAACCGAGCGAAGTTGACAAAGAGAAGTAGGAAGGAGGACCCCAGTCCCTCACGCGCGAGAGCAAAACCGGGATTGACGCCAAGACGCTGATTAAATCGGAAAAGGTACACGAAAAGCCACATATAGACACCAATTAACTAAGACGTGACTTTGTTATCTTGTAATAGAATAAGAATTTTAAGAAGGAAGTGAACATGGTTCAGTGAAATCTGCGCTAAATAGGTCAAAACATATTTTGATAACATTTAGCACATAATCGGTCTCCCAGTTATTTTATTCTTCCAGTGAATTCGATATTCATGGACACGATAATAATTAGAAGTAGGGTAGGGTAGACTTCATGTGATTGAACGTGTATATTAGGTACTAGCGGCCCGCCCCGGCTTCGCACGGGTAGTAAACCTTAACAAATTATACACCTGAACCTTCGTCATGAATTACGTTGTCTAAAACCGCACTATGTAGTCTGTGTGTGAATACCGCATGAAAATCCGTTCAGTAGTTTTTGAGTTTATCGCGTACAGAATGACAGTAAGACACGGCGTGGGACTTCGTTTTATAATATGAAGTAATTATATTATACTTAAGTATGTACTGAGTAGTGTCCCGTTACAAACAGGACACCATATTACGATCACAAAAGTTCCAACCGTCTCCTCAACCATTTTAGAGGGAAGGGGGCGACCCGGCTCCTGACGGCCGTATTTCTTGACATTGACTCCCCTCCCGTACGTACCCCGTGCTGCCTAGATAGCCGAGCGGACTGAGCGGCGAACACGCGACTTTTTTCTAATATTCACATTTTTAAACTCGTGATATCTTTCGAATGGAATGTCTGAATTGAATAATTCAAAAAGTTATATAAAGGTATTGAAGCAGTCGTGAATATGAAGTAATTGATTTTGATAAGGATTAATACCAAGGTACAAATAAAGAGCGTTTTTTAGCGGCGGCATTTCAATTAAATTTTCAAAATAAAAGAACACTTATTGTGACATAACTATAATAGTTAGACATATACTGTCGCGACACTTTTTGTAGATAATGATGTGTTCTGCAAAGTCGTAGTACATTACTTTGTTCTATCATCAATAGTTTTAGCAGCGCACGCGATGTAAGGAATTTTTTGGGTATTTTTTTACACCTTGGGTTACATTATTGGAGTTTTATTAATGATCCGTAAATTTTTAGAAAATCAAATATAGCCTATGTCACCCGCGAATAGTGTAGCTTCCCAACGGTGAAAGAATTTTTGAAATCGGTCCAGTAGTTTCGAAGCCTATTCAATACAAACATACAAAAATAGGTACAAATCTTTCCTCTTTATAATATTAGTGTAGATTTAATTGAAATGCCGCCGCTAAAAAACGCAATTTCTTGGTACCTTGGTATTAATCCTTATCAAAATCAATAACTTTATATTCACGACTGCTTCAAAACCTTTATATAACTTTTTGAATTATGCAATTCAGACATTCCATTCGAAAGATATCACGAGTTTAAAAATGTAAATATTAGAAAAAAGTCGCGTGTTCGCCGCTCAGTCCGCTCGGCTATCTAGGCAGCACAGGGTACGGTAGGGGAGTCAATGTCATCAAGAAATAAAGTGCCGCGCGGCACTTGCAAATTGGAATTGCAGTGACGACGAATCTGAAGATATTGGCAACAATGATGAAAATTATTGAATACTTAGTTGAAAAAAATTGGCACCATAATGATGAGAAACACTTGACGACTCCGCATGGACCCAAGCATCTCTACCTATTAGGCATGGGGGTCTCGACGTTCGTAAAGCGTCAAGTGTTTCCTTGCCAGCATTTCTTGCTTCGGCACATGCGTCAGAATATGATTGATGTAATCGAAAACGGCAGATTATAAATGGTTCATTAAAAGCAATAATTAGAAACCAATTAACGAAGACCGGACTTTGTTAGTTCGGCTAATTAAATACACACACTAATGGGCAGATCTAGTATATAAATGTAGTGAAATATAATGCTAACGCATTCAATATTGTGTTATTGAAATATCGGTTTATAATGAAGAGTTTGTGCGTCGTCGTCCTCGCGGTACTGTGTGTGGTCGTGGCTATGGCTGAGGAAGGCCCTCCACACTACGACTTAGAGAAAGCCCAAGAATATTTCGAAGAATATGTGGTTAAATACGATAAAAAATACAAAAATGACCAAGACAGAGAAATTCATTACAAGGCCTTCGTGGACAATTTGAAAAATATCATTAAATTGAACTCCCACTACGTTCCGGGCGAGGCCATCTTTGGCTTCAACCAATTCACAGATTATAGTGCTGAGGAGTGGAAACGCATGAATGGTAAAATATTTCCTCAGGAGGCGCTTTAATTGTGAGTATACTTTTTACACTAATGTGTCAAGACCAGTCATGTGGGTAAACCAGTCAACTATTGGACTGTTAGGGGTTGATATCGAATGTTGAATAATGGAGTTGGTTCATTCATTACTCCCGTTTCATAACACATTACATCCTCAATTTATAACAGTCCATAGCTGGGTTTGAGCCTCCTTCACGTTAGTATTCTCCGCTTTAACATAATGTCAACACTTGGCTAGCGGGTTGGAGAACGCAGAAAACCCACAACAGAAAACTGACCTATACAAAACTTTTGCACTTATACGTATAGATGTTCATACAATACGGCAACGGCGTGTTAACAAGGGAACGAATAACAAAATTGTCCAAAAAGATAAGAAATACCCTGAATACTGGCGCTTATGTATTGCATCCGATCTAAACCCAAGAAAATGATATATGTGTGACACACTACTACTTATGTGATGACTAATGCAATAGATTTTTGAGTTTTGATCGAAATTTTCATACTCCGCCTAGTTGTCATTTGGCAAGAAATCTATTATAAAAGAATGATTACTTTTGCGTGATTACCGGCCAAATGTATAAAAAAATAACAAGCTTTCATCGATTGTAAAAAACTTTCAGGATTGCCCCTTCGATGACGCAATGCAGTCCTCGATGTAGTCATAAGCGTAATATGGATTCACTAAATAAAACATTTAACACTGTATCCCTTTTCTTTCAGATAACTGAAGCGATAGACGGAAATACATTCTACATAAAACGTAATTAAATATTACATTCATTGTTTCTCATTGTCTCATTCAAAAACCTTTGACCTTTAACTGAAATTTAACAATTTGACAATTTAAATATAAAAAATATTTGGTACATTTTATTCTTCGTCCTATGAATTATCTTTTGGCGATCTACTTTCAGAAAGATCATCTAAGAATTGGCCACAATTGCATGAAATCCACTACCAGGGAATACAAAAAGTACAATAGATAGGTATACAATCTAGTTTACAATGGTTTAGTTGCATTCCTGAAGAGGTTTTGCAAAACTGAAGTTATGTTTTTCATACAAATTAAATTTACAATACTTACTCAAAAATTGAAGTTTGTGTTGGATGGGATTTTGGAAATCATAATATACATATAGTCATAGAATAAAAAGTCATAATAACCTAACCGACAAAAAAAGTTAAATTAACCCCGACCAAGTTTACATTAAATCAAATATTTTCTGAACTACTGATTTTGATGAAACAAAACTAGGACCATCTCGATTAAACTGCTTTTCAAATAAAGAACGCCGCGTTCAAATCTGTCCATCCGTTACGGAGCTACGATGCCACAGACAGTCACACAAAACCACAGATACACACATCAAACTTATAACACCCCTGTTTTTCGTCTGGGGTTAAGAGATTATAACTAAGCTACAGAAAAATTGTCCAAAGTAATATTACTATACTGTACGAAAAATACATAGGTATTGGAAAATTATGAGAATGGAATTATTTCTACTGGGGAATCAGAAATCATAAATTACGCTACAGAAAAATGAAGAATGGTAAATTTTGCGAACGAAAAGACCTCAAAAAAGATTTTAGGTAAAATATCGCTGTACTCCATTACGAGCAAGTGTGTTAACGTTATATTTCATTTAATGTCCGTAATTTTGTGGCAAATGCTGATCGCCCGCAACCAACGACGTTAACTTTTTCAAATTCAAATGATTATAATTTCACTTATGATAAGTTTAATGCAAATATTCTTGAGTGAGTCGACACAGTCTAGAGTTAAAGGTACCCCTTAACTGTATTCATATTGTGATGAGATTCGAATCCATCTCCTATCATTAGAAAACAGGAGGACATACTATAAGACCAACATTAGACCTGCTCTTCTATTCGGCATCGAGGCTGGGCAGCTACTAGAGCAGCACAAGCCGAAACAAGGAGGAAACTTTAACATTCGCAGCAGCCCAATGCGCCGATTACATTTGACTAAATTTAGTAGCTTAAATTTAGAAGCAAAAAGCGTGATAGCAAATCAGAACAGAAAATGATGGTACCTACCTGACAGACGACAGAGTATTTTTAACACTCAATTTACATTATTATTATTATTGTATTTTATACATTATTCATTATTTATTTTATTGCATTATTGTACATTGGGTGTTTTATTGCCTTTAATAAATATATATATTATTATTATTATTATTAGTATTAAATCAAAGTAAAATGAATATAAAAAGAATATTGTCAATATTTGTATCATTATGTTACGCGTCACTCCGCTTTTCAAAAGCCGTTTCACGCTTTTTGCTTCTGAATTTAGGCCAATGAATTAAGTCAAATGTAATCAGCGCATTAGCGTTCGTGACATCGACGTAAGCTGCAAGAGTGCCGCCTTCGATGGTACAAAACGGACACATCGCGCATCGAACAATAAACTACGTGGGGGTACGGTCAATGATCCCCCACCAGGCACGGGGCGGAGAGGTCTGCTCAAAAAGTGAAGGCTTGATATAATTAAGTATGATTTCATACCAACAAACTCATCACCCAGGATGAAGAAAACCGAGCGAAGTTGACAAAGAGAAGTAGGAAGGAGGACCCCAGGCCCTCACGCGCGAGAGCAAAACCGGGATTGACGCCAAGATGCTGATTAAATCGGAAAAGGTACACGAAAAGCCACATGACACCAATTAACTAAGACGTGACTTTGTTATCTTGTAATAGAATAAGAATTTTAAGATTTTTGTCTGTCTATTTGTACACGCTTATCTCCGGAACTACTGGACGAGTTAGAATGAATATGTTTTTGTTGTGTAGCTATTATGTCTAGGCAACATCGTCATCATCATCATCATCATCGACATAATCTCAGCATTATGTCACGGTTGCGCACTTTCAGGCATGTCCAGGAAACAATTCTGCCGCGCTCTAGTTAGGACTATTGACGAATGTTTGCGCGGCAATATTGCGCGGCACTTGCGAGACACGCCGCGCATTTGAATTCAGTCTGAACCAAAACTACAATGAAGGCGGTCAGTGTTTTAGAAGAGTGTCCTTGGAAGAGTTTGAACAGTTACATAGCCCACAACTATGAGCCATATATTTCAATCAATCTAATTGATGTTTCATTGTCCATTTTTGAGAAGCGCAAACACGTCCAGACAGGATTACGGACGAACGATAACTGCTTGTGCAAACATAGCGCGGCACGCCGCGCGCGGCAGCCGCGCACACTTGCCGCTCAACGCAACGTTCGCGCGCGGCTGTTGTACAAACAAAGCGCGGCACGCCGCGCGCGGCTGCCGCGCACACATGCCGCTCTATGTTTGGACACACCTTAACTGGCGGGGGTGGCATGGCCAGACATATGATCCCCACGTATTTTGCCGGTCTGCGCAAGACGAGGCCATGCCATCAAAGGCGACACTCTTGCCGCTTATCTGCGATGTCACGGACGCCAAGGGGAACTTATAATAGTCCACGATCGGGTTTGAGCCTCCTTCACGTTAGTATCCTCCGTATTAGCATAATTCCACGCTTAGCAAGCGGGTTGGAGAACGCAGAAAATCCACAACAGAAAACTGACCTATACTAAACGTTTGCACTTATACATATAGTTGTTTATTTATTTATTTAAAACTTCATGCACATTACAGTACAATGGCGAACTTAAAGCTACGTAGCTTTTTCTAACAGTCAACCAGAGAGCGATTACCAAAAATTACAAAGCGGTGCTACAAAAGAAGATGATAAAAGAACATAAAACAGACTAAAAGTAACATTAATTAAATTAGTATATCAAACATTCACAGACCGAAATTTATAGATAGTATAATAGGAGAGAGAGAAAGAGAGAGAGAACCAGAAACTGAACATAACCGAACATAACAAGCTACTGGCACCCTCAACAACACTACTGCCTAAACACTTAAAAAAAGAGAAAGACTAAGTAGGAAAATATATAACGGACGGCTTCCATGCAATCATACGCAAGAAAACCGCGTCGTTGCTGCAGCGTCTCAGGAGTAGTCGCAACAGCATCCTGAAGACCATTGCGGAGAGATTGGACTGTCCGATCCAAAACCATATAATAAAAATAGCCATTGGCGTTAAAAAATAAGCTTAATTAAATTTATACTAACAGTACTAACATAAAAATTAGGTTAAACTGTCAACTAACACACTTTTACTAAAACTCTATGGATTTTTAAGTCTGAAATAAATATATTATTATTTGTTTGTTTATTTTATTTTATCTCAGTCACTTAGTGTGACCGGTGATATGAGTGACGCCCACGGGATTACTCCAAGTGAGCTACACTTTCAAACTGGTTGCGAGTCGTATCTTCCTGAAGGAATTTACGCACAATACGACAAGTATTTAAAATTGCAGCTTTCTGCATATTTATAAATGTGTTTTCTGGCAAATCTATTGTCTTTAGGTAGTGTTTTAAATATTTTGGTATGACTCCCGTACTGGAGAGCACAAGAGGCATAATATCCACTTTTTCCAACTTCCAAATTCTCATTATCTCCTCTTTTAGATCTGCGTATTTATTAATTTTATCGGCAGTAGATTTTTGTAAATTATGCGTATTCGGTACAGTAATATCTATAATAAATCCATGTTTTTCCTGTTTGTCTATTAGTGTTATGTCAGGTCTGTTAAAATGTATAGTTTTGTCTGTCAATATAGCTCTATCAAAGTACATCTTCTGACTAGCGCTCTCAAGTACAGGTTTTGGGATGTATTGATAGTATGGTAGGGGTTTTGGAGGTATCAGTTTGTGTTTTATGGCGAGTTTCTGGTGTATAATGTTAACTATTGGCCGTGTGGTGTCCGGCAGAGTAGAATAGCACCAACCTCTTATACTCGTGGGTGTCGTACAAGGCGACTAATGTTTTCAAGATCAAAGATCTAGAGTCTCTGTAGGCTGGAAAATGGGCAGCAGCGTTTTCCATTGTTATATTTACAACACTGCGATCTCCAACCCGCCTGCCAAGCGTGGAGATTATGGCAATAACCTCCCCTTTCGTGGGAGAGGTCCTCAGTCCTGCAGTGGACTGTTGATGGGCTGTGATGATGATGATGAATGTTAACTATTTGGTTATGACGATGAGTATAATCTGTTTGAGCAAGGTGGGAGCATGCGCTAGTTATTATGCTGTATAGTTTCTGGTTGTCTGTTGCACTTTCTACATTTATCATTCTGATATTATTATTATTATAAGGTGTTACAGAGACTTAAGGAATTGACTGTAAACTGCTTTTTTGAAAGTAAATTTACTGGAACTTCGTCTGATCTCCAAAGGTAGATCATTCCAAAGTCTAGCAGCGATAAGGAAAAAGATTTGGTCAGAAATCCAGTCCGGTGAAGGGGAAGGTTTAAGAAGAGAGTGTTTGAAGAACGGAGGCTACGGTCGTGGGTGTCGCAAAGATATTGGATATTAAATATTCAGGGACGGCTGGATAGTGAAGTATGGAGTAAAGGGAGGTAAGGATTCTTTAGTTGCGACGATATCGTATAGGCAGCCATTTGAGCTTCTCACGAAAGCTTGATACGTGATCATACAAAAGATACGCTAACGGCTGGCTAACAAGCGGAGCGTACGCTTGTCCATCACCTCAATGGTAGGTATTTGGGAATATCATATTGAACTAAATGAACTGAAAATATAACAAATCCGTTTTGCGAACGAAAATATTCCTACCAGGAAAAAAAGATTTTGGGTAAAATAAAGCCGTACTCCTTTACGAGCAAGTGTGTTAAAGTTATATTTAATTTGATGCCCGTAATTTTGGGGCATCTGCTGATCACCTGCAACTAACGACGTTAACTTTTTCCAATTGATGATATAGATATATGGTAGTTAATAAACGGGACATTAAAAGCCACATTTAGACACCAATTAACTTAGACCTGATTTTATTATCTTGGCCAATTAAACACACACTAATGGGCAAATCTAGTATATAAATGTAGTGGAATATAATGGCATCGTATTCAATATTGGGATATTGAAATATCGGTTTATAATGAAGAGTTTGTGCGTCGTCGTCCTCGCGGTGCTGTGTGTGGTCGTAACTATGGCTGAGGAAGGTCCTCCACACTACGACTTAGAGAAAGCCCAAGAATATTTCGAAGAATTTGTGGTTAAATACGATAGAAAATACAAAAATGACCACGACAGAGAAATTCATTACAAGGCCTTTGTGGACAATTTGAAAAACATAATCGAAGGAAATTCCCAATACACTCCGGGTGGCGCCACCTTCGTCATCAACCATTTCGCTGATTATACCAATGAGGAGCACAAACTCATGAATGGCTTAATAGTACCTCCGGAGCTGGTTTAATTGTAAGTATATATTTCCCATTTAATTGACAAGACAACTCCAATAATGGACAGTTATGGGCTATGGTAAAGTAGGTTAATTCTCCTGCTTTCAAAAATATTGAACTGTTTATTGTACACACACTGTTACAAAAGTAATTACAGAAGTTGTCAGACTGGTTGGAACTTATATCTTTAAGAGATCTCTTCCAGGTAAAAAATATGTGTGGAAAAAAAAGCTGTACCTTACACCTTGTGTAAATAATTTGTAAATAAAAAAGCAGGTAGTGATTTTGTTACCCAAATGACAAACTTATAGGCAAGTGGGCCACCCGATTGAAATAGTTACCAAGGAAAATCACCAATGCATTGCCCACAAAGACTTCTAATATACCTCTTGAGCGATCCCATGTCGTAGTCTTATCGAGTCTAACGCTAAGCGGAGCGGGTCGAAAATCGCAATCAATTATATAAAAAAATTGAAAACGCTTCTGCCCAGTTTCCGCAAAATTTAGAATACCTAACGACCTGAGCGGTACAGTGGTCAATATGCCACAACGTCGTCTGTAACGAACAGTTCTCAAAACAAACGTTTATAAAATGTGTTTTCCTCTGTTTCAGATATTTTTTTTCGGCGAGCCGATAAAAGGAAATATATATACTTAAAAAAACAAAATGTGTGAATTTTATTTATATTGCCCATGACTAATTTACTTATCCTAACATTTTTAATGCCACGGAAACAAGGAAACATTTCATAAAGTCAAGTCACTTTTCGCGTCTGTATGTCTGCCTATCTGAATATCCACTATCTCCTCCTAAACCACGCAACGGATATTGATGCGGCTCCCACCATCAAGACAATATCTTTTGTTCTATATTACGTGCAAAGAGACCAGCACAAGGGTCCGAGAGAGGCACGACAGAGTCGCACGATTTGTTCGTGCCGACGTGAATGAAATAAGGTTTGTAAAACTTGGTAAAACAGTTTATTGAAGTTAAAAAACGATTCACAATTACAGTTTACTTAGCACTATTTAACGCGAATTACATTTAAAGGTAGGGAAAGCGAGGGGTGATAATTGCTCTTTACTACGCGAGCCGGAGTCTTTGAGTCGTGTCTGTCTTCGGACGCGTGGCGCGGGGTGCGGGCGGCGCGGGCCGCTCGCCTGCTGTTCCCGGAAAGGGCCGAGTGCAGCTGGACAAAGCTTTCGAAGCGCAGGTACGAAAGCGAGCGAAGGGATCCCAAGCGCGCGCGTTACATATTTAATTTAAAGAAGAGAAGCCTTAACAGTAACACTCCGCGGAGTATATTCCTTCTCATCATGACACGACAGATGGTCAGTTATCCCGGTGGATCAGCTATTATGTAGGGAGGTTGACCAATAACGTAAGAAATTTTTAACTCCTTACTCTATAGTTTCTTTTGTCATTAAGGGTGTTTGTATACGGCATATGTAGCTTGTACATGTTGATACACTTGCACGTGTTTCATTCTCTGTGAAACGCTGCGCAGATTCAACGCAAAGCCACCCGCGCAAGTAACCCATGTGGAAAGATTTTCATACTGCCAATTAAAAAAAGAAAATTTACAAAACGATCTTAGATAGGAACGCGGAAAGAACGTCACGAAGTCAATGAGGAAAGAAATTCCTTTTTACTCTTTAAAGTATATATAAGGAGTTTTGTTCATACCGTTTGCGTAAGTAACCCACGCCAGCTACTTGCTCCAGCTACATACATCGTTTTCTCCCACGCACACTAAGGTTATGGAATGAACTACCTGGAGAGGTTTTCCCTGGAGAGTGCAACACGGAGTTCTTCAAGAAAGGGGTTAAAAGGTTTTTACGGGGTCGGCAACGCGTGGGTGATGTCCCTGGTATTGCAAACGTCCATAGGCTGCGGTGACTGCTTACCATCAGGCAGGCCGTAAGCTTGTTTGCCACCATTGTAGTATAAAAAAAATTAGGCTCGCCTTGTACGACACCCACGAGGGGATTGTTGCTTATCCAACACTAATTAAAACTAAAAAAAGTTATGGAAAATCCTGCCTATCATCCTAAAGACTAGCTATTAATCAATAATGGAATAAACAATTACACGTCAATTTATCGTGGTCATTAAATCTAAAACGCAAGATAATTAAAAACCACATTTGGAGTTTATAATCACACAATTAGATGTTACTAAGGCCGAAGTTTGGTATCTTTATGATAACCAATTTAATAGGCACAATAAAGGGCAGACCTTACTATATAAATGCAGGCGAATATAATGGTGACACATTCAAGTGTACGTGTAATTTGTTGAAAAATCTGTTTATAATGAACAGGTCCCTCGTTGCCCTTGTGGTGCTCGGCAAAATAAACTCGGCAGAGAAATTTCTCTGTATTGTGATCAATTGATCATAATACCTTCTTGGATGATGCGAAAAAAGCTATTGCTTCCTATCATCAACCAAATCGCAGATGAGGAACGGAGACACCTGGTTTAATGATAGTAGAATAGAGGCTGCGAGGCCGCTGTTCATGCTCTTAGAATTTTTTAGATCATGACAGCGGCGAGGTCCTGCTGAAGGTGGATGTTAAAAATGCCTTTAATTCAGTAGATAGAGGTGCCTTGCTGGCTCAAGTTCATTCACATCTGCCGGCCGCTTACAACTTCTTATGGCAATGTTATGAAAAGCCAACCAACCTTGTTCACAAAAGTCATTTAATAAATTCAGCGGTCGGTTGCCAACAAGGTGACCCTCTAGGGCCGGCTTTATTAAGCCTCACCATCCATCCAATAATAGAACAGCTGAATTAAAAATTTAATTTATGGTATTTAGACGATGGGGACGATGGGTGGTGATGCAACCACAGTTCTCCGAGATTTACAACTCATCATGCGAAAATTCAGTGCCATTGGCCTGGATTTAAATATCGCAAAGTGTGAGTTGAACATCTCAGAGTCTTGTTGTCAGAGACAACACAATAATCTCCTAAGTTCACCATTTTTCGATGAATCCCTCGGGATTTTCGTTGATAAACAAATTCAAAGTTTCTTGTCAGTTTCGGATCGCCTCTTCAAACATAACGGCTTCAAAATTAAGTCACATGGCCTATGCCATTATTCGATACTGTCTATTTGTGCCTAAATTTATGTAGGTTCTGCGGAGTGGTCAGCTCTGAAAGCACCCTGACCTTCTGGAGCACCTCGACAACACCATAATGATGAGAAACACTTGACGACTTCGCATGGACCTAAGCATCTCTACCTATTAGGCATGGGGGTCTCGACGTTCGTAAAGCGTCAAGTGTTTCCTTGCCAGCATTTCTTTCTTAGGCACATGCGTCAGAATATGATTGATATAATCGAAAACGGCAGATTATAAATGGTTCATTAAAAGCAATAATTAGAAACCAATTAACGAAGACCGGACTTTGTTAGCTTGGCTAATTAAATACACACACTAATGGGCATATCTAGTATATAAATGTAGTGAAATATAATGCTAACGCATTCAATATTGTGTTATTGAAATATCGGTTTTTAATGAAGAGTTTGTGCGTCGTCGTCCTCGCGGTGCTGTGTGTGGTCGTGGCTATGGCTGAGGAAGGCCCTCCACAGTACGACTTAGAGAAAGCCCAAGAATATTTCGAAGAATTTGTGGTTAAATACGATAAAAAATACAAAAATGACCAAGACAGAGAAATTCATTACAAGGCCTTCGTGGACAATTTGAAAAATATCATTGAATTGAACTCCCACTACGTTCCGGGCGAGGCCACCTTTGGCCTCAACCAATTCACAGATTATACTGCTGAGGAGTGGAAACGCATGAATGGTAAAATATTTCCTCAGGAGGCGCTTTAATTGTGAGTATACTTTTTACACTAATGTGTCAAGACCAGTCATGTGGGTCAACCAGTCAACTATTGGACTGTTAGGGGTTGATATCGAATGTTGAATTATGGAGTTGGTTCATTTATTACTCCCGTTTCATAACACATTACATCCTCAATTTATAACAGTCCATAGCTGGGTTTGAGCCTCCTTCACGTTAGTATTCTCCGCTTTAACATAATGTCAACACTTGGCTAGCGGGTTGGAGAACGCAGAAAACCCACAACAGAAAACTGACCTATACAAAACTTTTGCACTTATACGTATAGATGTTCATACAATACGGCAACGGCGTGTTAACAAGGGAACGAATAACAAAATTGTCCAAAAAGATAAGAAATACCCTGAATACTGGCGCTTATGTATTGCATCCGATCTAAACCCAAGAAAATGATATATGTGTGACACACTACTACTTATGTGATGACTAATGCAATAGATTTTTGAGTTTTGATCGAAATTTTCATACTCCGCCTAGTTGTCATTTGGCAAGAAATCTATTATAAAAGAATGATTACTTTTGCGTGATTACCGGCCAAATGTATAAAAAAATAACAAGCTTTCATCGATTGTAAAAAACTTTCAGGATTGCCCCTTCGATGACGCAATGCAGTCCTCGATGTAGTCATAAGCGTAATATGCATTCACTAAATAAAACATTTAACACTGTATCCCTTTTCTTTCAGATAACTGAAGCGATAGACGGAAATACATTCTACATAAAACGTAATTAAATATTACATTCACTGTTTCTCATTGTCTCATTCAAAAACCTTTGACCTTTAACTGAAATTTAACAATTTGACAATTTAAATATTAAAAAATATTTGGTACATTTTATTCTTCGTCCTATGAATTATTTTTTGGCGATCTACTTTCAGAAAGATCATTTAAGAATTGGCCACAATGAGGAGTTTTCCAATAGGTATCTAAAGCATTCCTAACCACTCACTAGGTGGCGCCCCGACAATTTTGGTAATTGACAATCGCTTGAAATAGGTTCTTAGCAAACAGGATATAAACACTGGGTACGTTGTATTGGATAATATTGTATTTGTCAATAGTTTTCAACCATTTTAGAGGTTGTAATAATAATGGAACATAGTGCTAACTTCTATAAATATTTATTTTTACACTTCGTTCAACCTTTAACAGTAATGTTTATATTATTAAACATTTTATTTTTAAGTTTAGTATTAGTTGGCTGCATGAAATCACTGCCACCATCATACAGATTATAAAAAGATTACCAAAATTGTAGGAGCGCCATCTATTGATGCTTTTTGAAACAAACTATCTATACCTACTGGAAAACTCCTCATTGCATGAAATCCACTACCAGGGAATACAAAAAGTACAATATATAGGTATATAATCTAGTTTACAATGGTTTGGTTGCATTCCTGAAGAGGTTTTGCAAAACTGAAGTTATGTTTTTCATACAAAAAGCATTGAACATTTAGTATGGAGAAAATCACCACCCACATTCCGCCATTTTGAAAAAATATCGATTTTGCGGCCACTCATAAAACTTATGCCAATCGATAGGGAACTTTAATATCTATGGATCACTATGTTCAAAAATGTCGAAAACGGTATACCTTGCGAGATATCGCAAGTCAAAGATGTACATTATCTACCGACACATGGGGAACAAATACCTCCTACTAACTCTACTCATAGTCAAATATCTTCTAAATTACTAAACCGATTTCGATTAAATAAAGTTAGGAATAATTTCGATTAAAAGACCTTTCAAATACAGAAAACCGCATTGAAATTGGTTCATTCGTTCGGGAGCTACAGATAGACGGATACACGCGTTAAACTTACAACAAAAATTAAACTAAAATAAAGTGTATTGTAAGATTATGTGTTCACCAACACACAAAATACACACTCGGCTCTCGAGACTGTCCGGTCCCCAGAGGTAGACCATGGTCAACCTCGCTTCGTCACATACCGTTGGCATTTGACACACCTAACGAGTGGCGAGCTCGTGGCGGTGCTGAAGTTTGACTAGTCTCAAAGTACAAAACGGTCACCCATTCAGTTAAAGGACGCTATGAACATTGCTTAACCTAGGTTATCGGTCGGGCAAGTTTCTTTATTTTATGGATAAGATAATTAAGTTAAGTTGCATAATGCAGTGCTTACACTGTAAGAGCAAGCTCCTCAACTCTAACTCAGCTAGCAACTCCGCATAGCACTTGTCGTTGTACCTACATCGCCTAGCACTTGCCATGCATATGACGTTAATAATGTGACCAGATCCCAGATATCGATTTCTGTGTTTTTAGACATCTTTTTTTTGGGATGGGGCATATTTACCCAAGTAAATTACTGACTTGCAATGCGAGAGTACCGGGTTCAAATCTCACTGCCGCCATGTATCAATGACGGGCGGATGGTAGTCGCCGCATGTTAAAAGCCAAAACACCGCAAAAATAGAATGAATAGGTCCTCTGTTGGAAGTAAACACCATGCTAGGGCGTCGCCGCTGAACGACGCGCAGGCATATTGCCCTACACCTGCGATAAGTGGGCTAGGGCTACCCTGTCACGCGCGGGCAGGGTTAAATAAGTTAGCGCCTAACAGTAGGAAGCTCCGCTTCGCCACCCTAAACGTCGGTCTCTGACCGGCCGGTCTCGAGAGCTGGCTTATTTATTGCACAGGCGCCGCGTTCAGGTTGCATTCCTGTAAGAGACGAGGTGGCGTGGCTCCAAGTCTAGGGAAATCGGGCAGGGATACAAGTTGTTGTACACCGGATCGGCAGAAGGGAGGACTGGGGTCGCTATTGTGGTGGGCGACTCATGGTGATCAAGGCGCAAATTGAGGGTATAACAACCAACCTCATTAGCGCCTATGCTGCCCGGTCCGGCTGCGCCGATACCGAAAAGACTGCCTTCTATAACAGTTTCGAAAATACCCTGCCTCGTATACTATGTTCCGAACAGACTGTGGTTGGTGCGGACCTCAACGGTCATGTGGGCCAGAGGAGCGAGGAGTTTGGTCGGGTGCACGATGGATTTGGTTATGGCCAGCGAAACAGTGAGGGAGAAGATATTCCCCGAACCTCACTGGCCGCCGACTTAACCGTAGTCAACAGCTTCTTCTAGAAAAGACCAGAACACCTCCAAAACGAACGACCTACTAAAGTGGCCCGCACCAATCACAGATCGATTATCTGCTGATCCGAAGACGTGACATCGGTCACGTATCCCAGTGCAAGATCATCCAGGGGGAATGCCTCACTACTAAGCACCGAGTCCTTGTCATGGTCGTCCGGGTGAGTAGTAAACGGCCTACGGCAGAACGCTGCGTGCCGTCTATTAAGTGGCGGACTCTGAGAAGCACGAGCCAGGAGTTCATGGTGGCAGCCGAAAGCCTCAATTGGAGCGCAAAGGGTGAAACTTTCAATGAGCTCTGGTGTCACTATCAGAAATCCATCCTCAAACTTGGACAAACAGTACTCGGCACGTCGAAAGCGTCCGACGAATTGACAAGGATACGGGGTGGTGGAATGGTGAGGTGCAGGAAGTGGTTAGGGACAAAAAGGCATGTTTCAAGAAATGGCAGCACAGTAACTCACTATCGGATAAGGAAGTGTACTTGGGAGCAAAGCGGTGATTTAAAATGGCGGTGGCAAAAGCGCTGTCGGCCCAGCTGGCTCCGCTCTACGATGCGTTGAATTCTGTGGAGGTCGAGCACAAGCTCGTCTACAAGCTGGCAAAACCGTGGAGTCGAGCCAGTCTGGATGTGACAAAGTGTGTTGCCATAAAAGGTACGGATGGTGTTTTGCTTACAAGTGCAAACTCTATTAAAGACCGGTGGTGCTGTCATTTCAAGGAACTGTCTAACGATGCCAACAACTACGTACCACCACAGCTTCCTGCAAACCTTGGCATGATAAGCCCGATCACCCCTGATGAGATGGAGAGGTCTCTGGTACGTATGAAGAACGGAAAAGCTATTGGACATGACGGAATACCCATAGAAACTTGGATAACAATGTGGACCCGGGGCGTACTCTTGCCCACTGAGCTATTCAACATGATTGTGGTTACGGGGCTTATAACTGACGCGTGGCGCGTAAATATTATCACACCAATCTATAAAGGAAAAGGCAGTGTGCAAGAGTGCGGCAACTATCGAA
This sequence comes from Blastobasis lacticolella, assembly GCA_905147135.1. Lineage (NCBI taxonomy): Eukaryota > Metazoa > Arthropoda > Insecta > Lepidoptera > Blastobasidae > Blastobasis > Blastobasis lacticolella. Next base: position 12,497,310 of record LR990048.1, read on the forward strand.
GTATCAAACTTATGAGCCACACAATGAAGCTATTCGAACGGATTGTTGACCAGAGACTTGGCCAGGAAAGCTCCTTGTCGGAATGCCAATACGGCTTCAGGCCGGGCTGCAGCACCATGGATCCAGTCTTTGCTCTCAAGGTCCTCCAGGAGTCCCATTGCAGTAGGAATAAACCGTTGCATTACGCATTTCTCGACCTGCAGAGGGCTTTCGACAGTGTCCCTCGGGAGATAATCTGGTGGGCTCTGAAAGCAAAGTCTGTGCCCGAGGCGTACATTTCTATTATACATGTATGTCAATACTGGAGCTGTTGTCAAGACCATCGTAGGCCATAATAACCCTTCCCGATTACTGTAGGTGTCCACCAGGGTCTGTGTTAAGTCCTTACTTGTTTTGCATAGTGCTCGATGCCCTCTCTGCGGAAATTCAGGACATGCCTCCGCGGCTTATGAAGTACGCTGACGACATTGTACTGGTGAGCAAGCTTAGGCAAGATCTTGAGACCAGAGTAAACACGTGGAAGGATGTGCTAGAATCGGTGGTATGAAGATGAATATCACCATAATAGAGTATATGGCCAGCTGCAGCGCGGATCCCGACACCATCCGTATAGGTAACGAAGCTGTCAATAGAACAGATAAATTCCTCGGATCGGAATAGGATCATACCTCGGATCCGTGATACACGAGTCCGGCGATATCGGCCCCGATGTCAAATCCCGAATCTCTGCGGCTTGGGTCAAATGGCGGGAACTCACGACAGTCATATGTGACTAAAATCCCTGTAAAGCTCAAAGGGCTTATATACAAGAGTATAATTAGACCGGTGATGCGCTATGGCTGCGAGACATGGCCAGCGCTGACGAAACACGTTCGCGAACTCCACGGCAAGGAAATGAAAATGCTGCGCTGGATGTGCGGAGTTACGCGACTCGATCGAGTAAGTAACGAGTACATCCGCGGCAGCCTTGGTGTGAGGGATATCGCAGATAAGATCGAGGAGGCTCGTCTGCGCTGGTTTGGTCACGTGTTGCGTAAGCCTCAGGGATACGTGGGAAATAGGTGCCTGAATCTGCCGGTATCAGGAAGAGGCCCCGTGGGCGGCCCAAGAAGCGATGGATTGACATCGCTGAGTCCAATGCGAGCTTACGACAAGGGGATGCCGAAGACCAGGCGAAGTGGAGAAGATTGAGTAGAAAAGCGGACCATGGCAAAGGCCGGGATAAGTGCTAGGACGATGATGATCCGTCTATCTGTAGGTCCCGAACGGATGAACCAATTTTAATGCGGTTTTCTGTATTTGAAAGGTCTTTTAATCTAAATTATTCCTAACTTTATTTAATCGAAATCGGTTCAGTAGTTTAGAAGATATTTGACTATGAGTAGAGTTAGTAGGAGGTATTTGTTCCCCATGTGTCGGTAGATAATGTACATCTATGACTTGCGATATCTCGCAAGGTATACCGTTTTCGACATTTTTGAACATAGTGATCGATAGATATTAAAGTTTCCTATCGATTGGCATAAGTTTTATGAGTAGCCGCAAAATCGATATTTTTTCAAAATGGCGGAAAGTGGGTGGTGATTTTCTCCATACTAAATGTTCAATGCTTTTTACAATACTTACTCAAAAATTTAAGTTTGTGTTGGATGGGATTTTGGAAATCATAATATACATATACTCATAGAATAGAAAGTCATAATAACCTAACCGACAAAAAAAGTTAAATTAACCCCGACCAAGTTTACATCAAATCAAATATTTTCTAAACTACTGATTTTGATGAAACAAAACTAGGACCATCTCGATTAAACTGCTTTTCAAATAAATAACGCCGCGTCCAAATCTGTCCATCCGTTACGGAGCTACGATGCCACAGACAGTTACACAAAACCACAGATACACACATCAAACTTATAACACCTGTTTTTCGTCTGGGGTTAAGAGATTATAACTCAGCTACAGAAAAATTGTCCAAAGTAATATTACTATACTGTTCGAAAAATACATAGGTATTGGAAAATTATGAGAATGGAATTATTTCTACTGGAGAATCAGAATTCAGAAATTACGCTATAGAAAAATGAAGAATGGTAAATTTTGCGAACGAAAATACCTGAAAAAAAGATTTTAGGTAAAATATCGCCGTACTCCATTACGAGCAAGTGTGTTAACGTTATATTTCATTTAATGTCCGTAATTTTGTGGCAAATGCTGATCGCCCGCATCTAGCGACGTTACATTTTTCAAATTTAAATAATTATAATTTCACTTATGATATGTTTAATGCAAATATTCTTGAGTGAGTCGACACAGTCTAGAGTTAAAGGTACCCCTTAACTGTATTCATATTGTGATGAGATTCGAATCCACCTCCTATCATTAGAAAACAGGAGGACATACTATAAGACCAACATTAGATCTGCTCTTCTATACGGCAGCGAGACTGGGCCCCTACTAGAGAAGCACAAGCCGAAACAAGGAGGAAACTCCAACATTCGCAGCAGCCCAATGCGCCGATTACATTTGACTAAATTTAGTAGCCTATATTTAGAAGCATAAAGCGTAAGAGCAAATCAAAGTAGAATGAATATAAAAAGAATATGGTCCATTTTAGTATCATTATGTTAAGCGTCACTCTACTTTTCAAAAGCCTTTTCACGCTCTTTGCTTCTGAATTTAGTCAAATGTAATCAGCGCATTAGCGTCAGTGACATCGACGTAAGCTGCAAGAGTGCCGCCTTCGATGGTATAAAACGGACACGTCTCGCATCGAACAATAAACTACGTAGGGGTACGGGCCATGCTTACCCCGCCAGGCACAGGGAGGAGAGGTCTGCTCAAAAAGTGAAGGCTTGATATCATTAAGTATTTCTTTTTTATGTCATACGGTAGGCAAACAGGCAAGCGGGCCACCCGATGGAAAATGCCTCTCCACTGCCAAAGCCACGGGGTTCCCCAAATCCCCACCCCATGGAGCACTGGAAACCTTACTCGCCGGCAGAAACACGATACTATTTAAAAATGTATTGTTTAGCTGCGGTATTCTGTAAGGTGGAGGTACTTCCCCAGTCGGGCGGCTCCTATTCGAACGGGATACCCCGCTATGCACTACCTCTCTTAAAAAGTAAGTATGATTTCAAACCAACAAACTCACCACCAATGATGAAGAAAACCGAGCGAAGTTGACAAAGAGAAGTAGGAAGGAGGACCCCAGGCCCTCACGCGCGAGAGCAAAACCGGGATTGACGCCAAGATGCTGATTAAATCGGAAAAGGTACACGAAAAGCCACATTTAGACAAATTAACTAAGACGTGACTTTGTTATCTTGTAATAGAATAAGAATTTTAAGATTTTTGTCTGTCTATTTGTACACGCTAATCTCCGAGTTTGAATGAATATGTTTTTGTTGTGTAGCTATTATGCCTAGGCAACATCGTCATTATCATCATCATCATCGACATAATCTCAGCATTATGTCACGGTTGCACTCTTGCGCGTTACTCTTCCTGGCCCACTTCGCTCGGTCTTCGGCATCTTTGCGTGAGGTACCAGACTGCGATCTGTTTGCCGGTAGTTTAGTAAATATGCATAAAATAATAGTAATATTCTCTGAAAATTTTACCTGAGTAATAAGTAATTTGTATATAGTAGCTGTATTTTGTGCAACGCATTAGTTTTTAACTGTAATGTTGTATAAAGAATGAATAAAGAAATACATAAATAATTGGTGATGAACTTAATGATACGCATGTCATTCTTAACGTCGCCGAGCCACCGCTTCTTGGACCGACCTCTCCTTCACGTAACTGGCGGGGGTGGCATGGCCAGACATATGATCCCCACGTATTTTGCCGGTCTGCGCAAGACGAGGCCATACCATCAAAGGCGACACTCTTGCCACTTATCTGCAATGTCACGGGCGCCAAAGGGAAATTATAATAGTCCACGATCGGGTTTGAGCCTCCTTTACGTTAGTATCCTCCGTATTAGCATAATTCCATGCTTAGCAAGCGGGTTGGAGAACGCAGAAAACCCACAACAGAAAACTGACCTATACTAAATTTTTGCACTTATACATATAGTTGTTTATTTATTTAAAACTTCATGCACATTACAGTACAATGGCGGACTTAAAGCTACGTAGCTTTTTCTACTAGTCAACCAGAGAGGAATTACCAAAAATTACAAAGCGGTGTAGCACCGCTACTACACTTTCTACACTACTTTATCTCTTTACTAGCGTAAAGAAGATGATAAAAGAACATAAAACAGACTAAAAGTAACATTAATTAAATTAGTATATCAAACATTCACAGACCGAAATTTATATATAGTATAATAGGAGAGAAAAAACAAGAAACTGAACATAACTGAACATAACAAGCTACTGGCACACTCAACAACACTACTGCCTAAACACTTAAAAAAAGAGAAAGACTAAGTAGGAAAATATATAAGGTGTTACAGAGACTTATGGAATTGACTGTAAACTGCTTTTTTGAAAGTAAATTTACTGGAACTTCGTCTAATCTCCAAAAGTAGATCATTCCAAAGTCTAGCAGCGATTAAGGAAAAAGAATTGGTCAGAAATCCAGTCCGGTGAAGGGGTAGGTTTAAGGAGAGAGTGTTTGAAGAACGGAGGCTACGGTCGTGGGTGTCGCAAAGATATTGGAACTTGCATTTTAAATATTCAGGGACGGCTGGATCGTGAAGTATGGAGTAAAGGGAGGTAAGGATTCTTTGGTTGCGACAATGTCGCAGCCATTTGAGCTTCTCACGAAAGCTTGATACGTGATCATACAATAGATACGCTAACGCTTGCTAACAAGCGGAGCGTACGCTTGTCCATCACCTCAATGGTAGGTATTTGAGAATATCACATTTAACAAATCCATTTTGCGAACGAAAAGATTCCTACCAGAAAAAAATTTTTTTGGTTAAAATCTATTGTACGGCTATCCGTACTCCTTTACGAGCAAGTGTCTTAAAGTTATATTTAATTTAATGCCCGTAATTTTGTGGCATCTGCTGATCGCCTGCAACTAACGACGTTAACTTTTTACAATGGATGATATAATCGAAACCGGTAGATAATAAACGGGACATTAAAAGCCACATTTAGACACCAATTAACTAAGACCTGATTTTGTTATCTTGGCCAATTAAACACACTAATGGGCAAATCTAGTATATAAATGTAGTGGAATATAATCGCAACGCATTCAATATTGGGTTATTGAAATATCAGTTAATAATGAAGAGTTTGTGCGTCGTCGTCATCGCGGTGATGTGTGTGGTCGTGGCTATGGCTGAGGAAGGCCCTCCACACTACGACTTAGAGAAAGCCCAAGAATATTTCGAAGAATTTGTGGTTAAATACGATAGAAAATACAAAAATGACCACGACAGAGAAATTCATTACAAGGCCTTTGTGGACAATTTGAAAAACATAATCGAAGGAAATTCCCAATACACTCCGGGTGGCGCCACCTTCGTCATCAACCATTTCGCTGATTATACCAATGAGGAGCACAAACACATGCATGGATTAATAGTACCTCCGGAGTTGCTTTAATTGTAAGTATATATTTCCTATTTATGTGACAAGACAACTCCAATATTGGACTGTTATGGGCTAGTAGAGTAGGTTAATACTCCTGCTTTCATAAATATTGACCTGTTATTGTACAAACACTGTTACAAAAGTAATTACAGAAGTTGTCTCACTGGTTGGAACTTATATCTTTAAGAGATCTCTTCCAGCTAAAAAATAAGTGTGGAAGAAAAGGCTGTACCTTACACCTTGTGTAAATAATTTGTAAATACAAATCCAGTTTGTGAATATGTTACCCACATGACGACGGATAATGTGCTTCATTTATGGAGATGATTTTTTTTTATATTGAACAGCAGACAAACAGCAAGCGTCCCAATGCGCTTCCCACCTCCATGAGCTTCCAGCCATAGCGTTTCCGTTATACTCTACCGAGTCTATCAGTCGTTGTGGCTGGGAGCCCATTCCAGATCAGAATAGTATTAAAATATTATTTTATCTTTGGTTTTACTTATATATTGTATCCAGTTTTAAGTTAATATGTTTATTTTATGGTTTTGTATATGTATTTAGTATGTGCTTCCGGACTATAGTTGCATAAATGTATATCCCTCCTCCTTTTTACTCAAGTAGTTTTGTATTTTTTTGTCTTTCTTTTCCTGCACCGTCTACCTTTCTCAGGCTTAGATTATCCCGGTTGACTGGTAGATAAGGCTATTTTAGCTTTAAGTCCGCCACTGTACTTTTGTGCATAAAGCTTTAATAAATAAATAAATAAATAAAATAGTACGAGCAAGAAACTTTTTCCTTCACGTGGAGAAGTTCTTTCTAACCTTCACGTAGTCGCCACCAGACGCTACGTAATAATTTAATTTATAAGGAGTTATCCTTAACAACCCCATTTCCCATATGTGTATCACATCACGTCAATAGCTCTTAACTTGAGCCTCCATCACATTAATGGAGAGTTTTGTCATAATCTCCACACTTGGCATTGGTTGGTTGAAGATCGCAGTTAATTATAAAAAACACTTAGAAAACGCTTCTGTCCAATTTCTGCTTAATTTAGAATCGCTGTCGACCTAAGCGGTACAGTGGTCTACAACGAGAATTCTCAAAATAAACGTTAACAAAATGTATTCCCCTTTTTTTTCAGGATATTTTTTTCGGTGAGCCGACTACTGTGCAACCAATTTAATAATTTGACATCTGTCATCATTTCCTTATGTCCACGATATGTCCAGACTACTCGCCTATGGAAAGAGTTACCACGGGAAATACGTCAGTCAGGAAAGAGTCTCTGCCTATTTTTAAATCTAAACTTCAGAACGTAATGTCTCTGTAATTTTCATATACTATTATTTTAATATACTACTGCTTTATGTACCTACCTACTGTGTAACTGTTTTTTATTTATATATTCCTAGTAAATGGTTTTAATACTTGTTTGTTAGTGCTCAACTCGGCTGTTCTATCTCTTAAAATAATGTTTTAAACTATCGCGGTTATTATCACACATTTTAATTATAGGGTAGGGTATATTATATCTCTAAGGGCATATCTCTCTTCTACATTTCTGTGAAGTTTGCCTGGAAGAGATCGCTTATAGCGATAATGCTGCCTTGACTCAACTCTCTCTTACTGATTTTAACTGGACTGTATTATGTTTTGTATAATAATAAAGTATTTATCTTTCTATTTATCTATAAAGTTAATTTTATAAATGAACATTACGTCGTGGACACAAGGAAATGATGACAGCTATCAAAGGTGATAATATTGAATTGGCCCTACTTTAAACTAACGTGCGTTTTTACTGCCGACATCTGTATAAAATAATCATCTTAATTAATGTTAAATTAATTAAGATAAAATTAAAAGGCGTTGATGTTCCGGTTGTGCTCTCGTGCCAAGGGCCCGCGGTCCGCCTTGACCACGATCCAGGATTTGGCAGATCAGATAATTACCGCCGACATCTGTATCATCATCATCATGGCTGATGTTTATTATTAACTGCTGGGCATAGACCTCCCCCAGAGATCTCCACAAAGGCCGGACCTGTGCCTTCCGCATCCAGCTGGTACCTGCGATTTTTAGCAGGTCGTCGGTCCACCTTGTAGGAGGCCTCCCCACGCATCTGTATATAGATATCTAAATACTCACGACTAGAAGCCCACAGGCGTTTCACTATGGCCACGTCTACCATGTGAAGAACTGCGCAGACAATGACAGCTGCCAGCGCCGCGCGTGGGATGAAGTAGAAGTACGGAGTCAGCAGAGCCAGGGTCATCAGCACTATTATACCTGGAGGAAATGAGAAACTTTGAGTATAGATGATGATAATAGTAATGTTGAAATCTAACCTAAACAGTATGACGTCATCATATCAGCCGAAGACTCCCACTACTGGGCAAAGGCCATCCCCAGACATCTCCACAAAGGCGGGTCACAAATGTAAGACAGCATGTCGATATAACTAAATACCAGTATAAAATAAACTAACATTGCTATGCGCGTCTATAGAATCGATAGCTCACCTTATATTGGCTAGGGTTAGGTCGATATGCCGCCGACTGTACCTGCGATCAGTTCGTTGGTCCACCTTGGCCTACCGATGCTGCGTCTTCCGGTACATGGTCGCCACTCGAGAACTTTACTACCCAAACGGCCATCTGTTCTGCGAGCTATGAGCCCTGCTGACCAGATTAGATCATGGCGATGGCTCGGGTGGGAATGAAGTTGCCTGAATTTGCAGGTTGCATCACGATGTTTTCCCTCACCGTAAGAGCATTGGTTAGAATTTGGAGCGCTGAAGATGTTCAATAGTAAATGTCGGCCATTTCCTGCTTTATGAGGGTAATAGATGGTCTGCCTCCGAGACATTAGTCGCCATTTCCAACAGCCGTCAATGAAGTTTTTTATGTGCGCAGTGACAAATGAACAAACACTACACCTGGGGGTCTAAAATAGCCAAATTAGTGTTTCATATTATGATTCATATTAGAGTGCCACTAACTTATCTGATCCGGTGGCCGAAACTGGAACTAAGTGACGCCATTTTGAATTGTTATGTCAATGTCAACAACAGCGTGTTACAACAATAAGTTTGTGACAAATTCATATACTTATGTGAATTAATATTAATATTATAATTTATGAAACGCTAATGTGACCTTTTTAAACCCCCTGATGGAAAGCTGTAACTATCGCCCATATTGATGATGACATCCCAACTCTACGTCTTTCTTTTTAGAGTGATAATGTAAAGGGGCAACAAGTTATATATAGGTCGACAACTTAACTGGTATATCGCCTGCGGTAGGTGAGGTAGATGGGAGGGTGATTTTCATTGATGAACACGGGGGCGCGGGGCAGTGAGCATTTTCTTCCGCGAAACGTCAGTTGACGACGTTCCTCGGAAAAAGAATGCACACAAGATTATGCCCGAACTTGTCCCAAGATTATGATAGATATCCCGAGACGAGAAACCTAATCTTTGCCAATGGCTTTTAGAACTAAATTTCGATTTTTAATTCGGTGGAAAAAAATAAGTTTTTCTTCATATTTATTTTATGGCTTACTATGGGCCTTATAAGAAAACTCACTGTCGCCTAAAGGGCGATGGAAAGGGCTATACTTGGAGTGTCATTGCGCGATCGAATCAGGAATGAGGAGATCCGCAAGCGTACTATTGCGAAAGATTGCCTCGCAGAACAGATGACCCATGGGGCAGTAAATTTCTCGAGTGGCGATCATGTACAGGAAGACGCAGCGTGAGTAGGCCTCGCACTAGGTGTTCCGACGATCTGGTAAATATCGTAGGTGTAGCTGAATGCGGAAGGCGCAGTACCCTTTGTGGAGATGGGAGCGCTTCACAGCGCACACACCCCTCCTTCCTCTCCACGGCGCATACTTTGGAAACCCCTGTGCTTCTATTAATTTTTTTAGCATTCATTTTCAAGCCTCCACCTCGGGATTTACCATTGGTAAATTAACCTCGTGTGCGTTATTCCGAGAGTCCGTAGAAAAAAACCAACCGAGCTGTGCGGAGTCCGCGGGCGCACTGAAAAACGTCCCTTGTGCTCCCTGTCCCGCGCCCCCGCGCTCAGCCCCGAAACGTCACATGACGACACCCATTCTGCCCTCCTCATACCGCAGGCGATATACCAGTTAAGTTGTCGACCTATAAAAACAGTTCGAAACCACTGAGACCGGCACCGAGAGGATTAAACTCATGATGGAAGATAAATCGACAGAATACTAATACCATTAAACGGAAATGTTTGTATGTTTGTAAATTTAGATGTTGGGGGTAATCGCCGAAACCACTGAACCGATTTCGAAAATTATTTCATTAACAGTAGCTACAGTATTTCCGACTGTGATAGGATACTTTTGATCCCTGTAAGGATCCCTTGCAGGTCAGTTGAATGTTTACAGATATCTGAACTGCGAATTGGTGAAAACCACGGGGAACGGATAGTAGGTATTAAATACTTGGCGTTAAAAAGGCTGCATTCGGGTTTTAAACAGTGACTCGCTGCAATGTTTCACACTCGTTTTCACAATTTTGAAGCGTCTACCTATCATATGGTCGGTGGCAGATGTAGTTGTACTCGCGAAGTGGACGTCGTTTTCTAAGTCGTCGACGTCGTACCTTGGCAGCTTTGAGATGCTCTCGAAACCACCTCGCTCGCTCAGCGTCGAACATTGGGGTCGAACACTCACGTGTGGACCATGCTTCCCTCTTTCTGATGATAGCCGTGTTTTGTAATTCTTGCTGGCTTTTGCATGGGCTGTGGCTGACATATTTAAAGCAATATATTTTACACTTTTTTCTTATTTTTACTACGCTTTCGATGTAACATCGAGGTTAAAACAGCGAGCTGATTAAATACGAAACAATGACACAAGATTCATGTTTCTAACACTAATAGTAAGGTAAGACGATATATATCTTATCCTAAAGGTCAAATTTTCTAACTTGGTACTCAGTGTGATTTTATAGACGTTTATCTACGAGTACACTCATAGCGTAATGTTCCTATTTCATATTCGAAAACAGTTGTTTAAGGATACACTTTTTTCACGCCAGTCTATAAAATTTTAAAAAATTACTTTTTGATACAGCATTTCTCAAACTAATTTCCACTTTTATTTTTTAAATTTTTGTCGTGTTCCGAGACACGGCGAAATGTAGGCTGAATACCTGAATGTCTTTGACAAATACAAAATTCAAATTTTCCTGTTTATATTTGTGTGTAATTATTTTCCCGCTAAACTAAATATTTTTTCTAATCGTTGTAATTTGTGTTTGTGAATGTTTTTTCTTGTTTGAAGCAAATAAATAGATAAATGTGAAAGTAGTGAGGTGAATTTCCCGCCGCTTGATATCCTGGACGCGTAGATACAACAGAACTGACTCGCAGCTTACTTCCAGCAAAGTTGAGAAAATTATAGGTAGTATATTTTACCATAAAAATATGAGTGTAGATAAAGTAGTGTATGCAACTGCATATAATTAGGTATTAAAACACTCGTGTCAAACTATTATCATACTCGGCTACGCCTCGTATGATAAACATAATACCCCCATTTTATATGACAGTTGCATAAACTACTATTCACGTTTAAAACCGGTAAAAGTGTTTTTATTGCTTAGCCTGGGACTAGATGGCACTGTGTGATATTTTTTAACATATTTGAGTAAGGACTCCATAACTTATAAAACGAGTAGCCCGATATTTCACCGCAGTAGCATGCGTCATTGTCAGGTGATGAACGATTGAACTGCGTCGAAATGTAACTGCTAGAGTCGAGTATAAGCGTCGGTCCAGTTTTCTGACTTGGTAGTCAGAGTAATTTTAAAATCATTTGACCGCAAAAATTTTAAATGTGTGTCTGCACCTAGCCCTTTCACTCACGGATATCGTCCACGGTGTTTAATCATTCAAATCAAGTATATTACCTATGTAGGCTAGAATAGTATCGACTTCAGTTCTACGATCTGCCTACCTCCGTGGAAATTATGGCTAATCCTTATCCAGTTTTGGAGATGATATGTCTAGGCTTTTACTAGTACAATACGATACGATACTTTGCTACAGGAAGATTACAATACCTATTACGTATAACGATAATAATATCTTAATAAAAGATGAAAGAGGCAATAGCATAATCATCGACTAAATATTTTCTTATGTTAGCTTGGGATGAGTTGGTATAAATCCGATTTATTGTCATCATAAAAAGACTTCGGCAGTAAATCGACTGGCTGCGCCTATTCAGCAAGCTCCCAGCCCATCGTTTCAAACATTGTCAACATTATCTTTGCTAAAGTTCTGTGTAGTTAGGCCATTAAGACCCGATCACACATGACCTTTATTCGTACGATGTAGCCCGCAATGTGTCTTGTTTATCTAAAGCCGCGTATTAGCCATAGCCCCGTGTCTCGGAGTGTACGTGAGAAAAATACCTTACACACATTTTTCGACCTTTAGAACGTCTACAAGGGGCATTAACGTTGGACCAGAAACATTTCCACACAAAAAAAGGAAAAATCCCGCGCGTTCGGCTTCCTTTGGCTGAGGAAATTTTAATTATCCAGCGAAATGATGGCACGAAAAGTTGACTTAAAATATGCACTCCGCCCGTAAAAATACTCAAAGCGCTATTAATGTCCGCCCTTATTTATCTTTGCACCCTCTGTAAGAGATCCCCGTGTCAAGATGTCTCACGTAATCCCGTTTTAATTATAGAAAAATACTGTTAAAATATGATAGAATACAATTTGCAAGTATTTAGGGCGATCCCCGTCACTTTTCTTTTCAACTTTCCTCCATTTCCGGCTGCTGCTATTGTCTCTGCCAAATTTAAAGAAAACAAACACGCGAAGATGAGCGCGGGCGACGGTGAATATTTCAAAATTTGAAAGACCACAGGGAACTGCGACGGCGAAACTATGATGCGAACTTTTAGATTTATGAAGTTTCTACCTCATAGCTTGCTTGTTCCCGCGCATGTGAAAAATGATATATGGCCCGGAGCATTTGTCTTGGCTCCGGTTCCAGCGCCGCTTGTGTATAAGTACGCCGAATCAAATTGCGGTGGAATCCTGGAGGAGCGGCGGCTATCATTCAGTGTTACATTTCTCCCCGGCACACCATTCCGTTTTATTAACCACGGGAACGCGCCAACATTATCTCAGATTAGTATCCGCTTAAAATGTGCCTTTTGAGTTAGGAAAAGGGTGAATATAAAACTTTTTCGGGGGTGAATCCTGTCGGCTGCAATTTCTATTTTCATCAACGTCAAGCTAGCCCAGATTCTATCTAATACTGTCTTGGTTTACTTTTTCATTTTATTTGGGTGTGTAATTCGGATACCTTGTGACCGTTCAAATTGGACAGGGTTTATACCCTTTGTAGATAAATCAAATAAAACGAGCATTTTCTCAGCCACAGGATATACCTATACTGTTGGATATTGACCTGAGATTTCCAATCTTTGACCCCTGCAATCTGCATGCATCAGATCATAATCCAAATTGATTGAAAAACCTATACTATTACTTATACAAGCTACATAGGTGCCCATTGTCAACACAATTATTTATTTATTGAAATACCAACAGCTATATAAAACACAATAAATATTATTATAGAACCAACAATCCAATTACAGGTCCTCGCTATTAACTAACCACCACTAGCACTAACAATTTATAAACAAAATAACAATTAACAAAACAAAAGCTAAAATATTACAGTAAAAATTGGAGCTATGGCACGCAATGGCGATAAAGTACACGCTTCACCGCAAAAAGCTTTTAAGTTGCCTATAGCTGTACATCACAATTTATACCATCAAATATCCTAAATTCTGGTGAAGTCCCATCGAAATCAGTGAGCTGTTCATCATTACAAAACTCCGCCCAACATAAACATCTCCCTTAATTGACGTTAAGAGCAATTGTCACGTTCCGGGGCGAAGTTGCCAGAAATTGGGGTCGACTTAACCGATGAGTTTCCGAACAACTTTACGGCTGTTTAAGACGTCATCAAAAACGGGAACAACCCTCGACGATGACAAAGTGGCGCGGGGAACAATCGTCGAAACAGAGCGGGGCGAAATCTTAACAAATTGTTACAAAGTCAATTGAGTCGTAAATGTCCTTACCGGTGTAGAAGCCGGCGGCGGGGGTTCGTACTCCCGAGGCGTCGCTCACAGCGCTCCGAGTAAAGGACCCGTTCACTGGGAGGGAGCGGAAGAAAGCACCGACCAGATTGCAAGCACCCAGTGCCACGATCTCTTGAGTCGCGTCCAAAGTCCTGCCCCTCGCTGAAACACATCGAATTACAAACTTTGTTAAATCATCGGCGATTGCGCCGAGTTGATCGTTAAAGTTATAGCGATTAGGTGCGAAATTAACGTTCAGCCGCGCTATGGACGCTGTATCCGTAGCAGGTGCCAATAAATAATATTGACACTGTAATGATATTATTTTCTGAACTAAATACTTTAACTGGATTTTTTTCTGTTTTATGTTCCAAAAAGCTGCCGATTGAATTCCTTTTCTCTCTTTGTAACAACAAAATTGGACTATTTTGATAATTTTATAATTCGAGGCATTTTTATTAGTTTTTCTTCGAAACTGACTATTAACAGATTAGCTTAAATAACTTACTTACCGAACGCCTTAGCGATAGCCACGTTGGAAATTATGCCGACCAAAGGCACCACAAGGAGACCAGAGCCGAGGTGTGACAACATTTCTCCAGCTGTGTACGTCGTGTTACCCACAGCAGTGTGGAAAGGCGGTGGTTCAGGAGTCGGTAGTCCAGGGGTTATGTCACCTATAGCAACAACAATCCAGATTAGTCTAGTCGATAGTCCGCGCCTAGAGCTGACTAGCATTAACGCACGGAATGTTGAATGAGCTCACAGCCACAGTGTTTTCTTTGGACTATGACATGGGATCGTTCAATATGTATATTATAAATCTCTGAAGAGATTGGCCACGCATTGGTAGCCCCTGGTGTTGTTGATGTCCATAGGCCGCGGTAACCACTTTCCATCAGGTGGTCCGCTTGCCTGTTTGCCTTTTAACCACTATCTCGCAAGTCTTCCATTGACGCCATTGAGGCAAACGAGGGTCTTACACAACCCGAGGCCGGGAGTTGAAGGGAACTACAAAATTAATTAATACTGTAATGACCCGATGTCGTTGAAACAAGTCTCTCGATGAAACAAGCATTTCATCAAAATTAATTCGGAATATTTCTGTTTAACCCTTTGTGAGTTACGATGTCACATATACACAGATATTTCACGGTAAAAGCAATCTACTGTTTGGAATGGAAGTTTATGAAATAACACTATGTATTGTTACTTTCAATGAACAGGAAATTAAATTATTTACAGTTGAACACGTATTGTATAATACTGTGTGTGAACGAGTATTACGTTAATCGGAAAAAACTATACATAATAACTTGAGCACATTTTGAAAATAAGTAGGTACTTATTTCATGTTATTATTAAATTCGTAGAATTATTGATATTTTATAAATGGGACCAAAATTAACTTTGATCCAGTTTTTGCCAGCGACTTAGCTGATATTCTATAAAATTCTATAGCTAGATTCTAATTTTTCGTAATTATAATAAAAAGCATAAACCGTAGATCGATATTTGTCACCCTATAGGGATAACGCTGTAAATAATAGAGTATAAATATTACCGAAGTATTAGAAGGTCTACCGTACGATACCAAAAATCGTAAACAAGGTGATAAAATTGCACGCTTTTATTAAGGCAAGTACTTTTAACGAAGCTTCATCCTTTAAGTTACAGCAAAGGCACACATGATCGTATGTATCAAAGGAACTTGTTAAAAGGACTTAAAATGTGCAAAGATAATATCCAAAGATAGACCGACCTGAGAGTAAAAAGTTTCAAACGAAAGTACTCTAAAATTATGGTCCACCGTCACTATCGCGGCCATCCACAACAAAGGCATGGCTTTCAGTAGTTTCTTTGAAAATATACGACGATGAAGCTTATAGTAACTCTGTCGCTGCTAAGTAATCAACATTCCGTTAGAATATCATCATCATCAGCCTTTACTAGTCCACTGCTGGATATAGGCCTCCCCCGTTAGAATATACACGGAGGAAATAGAGGCATTTGTAGGTACGATCGTAATCAGTTTTCCTAGTGTTTCATGCCAGTTTTTCCTATTGTTTTGTGTGCAGTGTTCGAACAAATTAAATATCCATCTAAAAATCAATTTAACAGCACTCGTTCGAACAAAATGAAAAAGAGCTCAGTCTTTTTTTATTCCCTTCGCAATGGATATTGAACCGCCAGTTTTGTATTGCTTGTTGTATGGCTTGGATATAATAGGTAAGATTTCTTTTTTTTTTATTACTGACAACTTAATAGATTATCTCTTGAGACTTTCATTTTAACCCCGGACGAAAAAGAGGGGGTTATAAGTTTGACACGTGTATCTGGGCATCTGTTGCTTTGTGTATCTGTCTGTGGCATCGGAGCGAGCGAAATGATGGACCGATTTGGGTGCGGTTTTGTTATTTGAAATTAAAATAGCTTTGTTTTTATAAAATCGGTTCAATAGTTTCGAAAATATTTGATTTAAGTAAACTTGGTCAGGGGTTATCCGGCTTTATCTGTCATTTAAGTTATTGTAATAAAACTACTCTTGTTTAAAACATTACATATGTGGAGAAAAGTACATAATGAGAAAAATTACTTAATTTCTTAGGTACAAACTCTGTAGGATATTTACTAACTACAGTGAAAGTTACCGGTTTCAATCAGGTAAGTAGCGCATCTTCAGTACATTTTCAAGAGCAGCAAGTAAAGTTTAAGTAATCTAAGTAGTCGTCTTAGCGTTAATTAATGATTTATTTATTGAATGTCCCAGTTGTGCCCACGCGCGCAGATGCCGGTATCCGCCTTGATCATGATCGAGGATTTGGCAAATCAGGTACTTACAATAAACGACTGCCAAAGTTAAGTAAACTAAGTAAGTTGTATAAAACGTCTGACCTGTGAGTATTAGAGGGTCTCCTTTATCCTGGTGTACGAAGTACGCCAACACTGCAGCCAGTACCACGACTACTGCGTTCCTCGATACTCCGATAAACCATAGTGTCCGCTGCAGGATTTGAGCCGTGCGCCTTCCCTTTTCGTCTTCAGAATCCTTCACCCGGATGTCTTTCATTGCCTGCAAGGAAAAAATCAAGTATTTCTAGTTAGAGAGTATTATAGTCATCATCATCATCGTCTTTGAACTCATCCCGGCCTCTGCCAGGGTCCGCTTTCTTACTCATTCTTCTCCACTTCGCCCGGTCTTCGGCATCCTCGCCTCGTAAGCCGTTGGCTCTCGCATTCGACTCAGCGATGTCAATCCATCGCTTCTTGGGTCGCCCACGGGACCTCTTTCCTGATACCGGCAGGAGAGAAAGAAACTAAACCCCCCTCGGGTTTAGAGAGTATTATAATTTAGTATAGTATAGTATCTTTAGAAATTAGAGTGTGGAGGTCTTCAAGTTTGGAGTAAAAATATTAACTGAGTAAGCAAAAGTTACGAACCTAAAGGCTGAAATAATGTAGTACTATATGGTATATAAAAATTTAAATTACAAAAACGTAAACCATTCTTAGCAAAAATATCAGAATTCATAGTTTTCATGTCGTTTTCATCGAGCTGCCGATTGCCCCAATACTATATTTTGTTGCGGGTAACAAAAGCCACAGTTCACCAAATGCTTTTTATATTTACTTTCAGAATATACGTTTTAAATTAATTACTGCAAACAAAACCGGGCCACTGAAATATTTTACCAGAGAATGGAAAATCAAACATAATTATAACTTCAGTTCCGCGCTCTCCATGTGGCTTTTCATTAAACCTCTCGTCTGGCCTCGAGCACAGTGAGTCCAAAATTGTATAAAACGATAAAAAATACAACTAACTACTTAAAAAAAGCCGTCTGTGTACACATTAAATACTTAAACCTTCATAAAGGGGTGGGTGTCTTTCCGATTTTTGTTAAAATATTGTAGTAACTTAGGGTCCCTGCGTAAAAGTTTTACAGAACTCTTAATTTCCACCCCACCATGCTAGAATTAATCAATCATCCCTCCATTCTTAAAAGAGACTTGTAATTATGTACGTACCTATACCAATACATATTATAGTATGACTATTATTAACAAACAATGGATTACAAAGATATTCGGGCAACTTATTGGTAAAATTTGACGTTTATGTGGACACGTACTGGATACAAGCATCAAAGTTTTTCCAGGTGTGGGGTAGGTGTCACAGGATACATTAAAATTTAAAAAATTCAAAGTGGCGTATTTTGGGCGCCGTGTTGCGAAGTTTAAAAAAATGTATTTTCGAATCACATTGAGGGGTATACCAAATTTGAAGGGCTTATAGAGCTTAGTTAAAAATATCTATGTCGGGAATAGAGTTTGTAGCAACTTTAAATTAGAACCACAATTATAAGTTTACATTCCAGTATCCAGTGTATCCATATTTTCTCGTGAAATGGCCCGGTCTAGGGAATTATAAGAAGTGACATTAGTGAATTCATCTCTATAAAATAACTCTTTCAAAAGCTGTTGTAAAATGTAGAGCAGTGAAACAATAAGTGAGAAGAACTGCGATGTGTTCCTGTCGTGTCTCTCTATCTCTGTGAGTGAGATTTTAAAATATAAACTGGCCAAGTGTGAGCGTTAACTTATATGTCTTATACTGGCGGTGAGAGCTATTTTAAGTTTGTTTGTAATGGTTTCTATAAATATTTCGAAAACTATTAAGATCTTTCGCTATTGTTTTGCTGTAAAATCTTGCCTACATTAATTATTTCAGAATTTTGCTTGGTAAACATCTAAGATAAGGGGGTGCTCATTTCTTGCGCACTCTTCATTATAACTCCGAATCTGAGGAGCGACTAGGAAAAAAAAGCCGTTAAAAATGTGCATTCCAACCCACTTCATATGATATGTCACACGATGCAGTTTGTAATCCTTTTTTTTTCTCCTCAGCTTGACCCCTAAAAGTGACTTTCATTTAAGGTCATGGACTTTTTATATATTTTCCCATACACCGATTTATAAAAATAAACTAACCACACGAAAGGTTTGGTAGCATATGTTTCGCCTCCACATTGATACAATAATTGGATAAAGTAACTATTTGCACACAAGAAAGTTACAGGCGTTGAGAAAACACTAAAAAAAACCTAAACAGGGTAAAATTGCAAGAAACTCGATTCCAAATTCGACCTTACAAACAAGCAATGGTAAAAGGAAATATAAATACTAATCTAGTTCGAATTCGAAACGATCTATTGTTCAGTGTCGACGTTTACAATTAAGCTGTAAAATAGAGATGAAACATTCTACAATGCATCTGCGTAAACTTGTGAAGCTGTTTATTTTGGATGGGTTCAACAATGAAACGCTCCATGTTGAGGACAAACTTGCACCGCGGTCCACCGCAGTTCGTACAACAGCTGCTTTGATTTATCGACTCAATTAACACGGAGAATTTAATAAACGATGTGTGCACTGCCAGATTTATTGTTATTGAGTTCCGAAATATACTTAATTAAAGTTTTCCTGCGGCCTACTGGTAGTGATAGTGGTGGGATTATACAGGAATGTGTTACATGATGCGGTCGATATGCAGCGCACAGCTTTTTTCCCGCGTAGATTGATTTTAGTTGCACTTTGGATGCCTTTCGCAGGTTTTGGTATTTTTCGAGCAATGTTTGTGTGGATTAAGTACCTATGCATCTAGTGTGTGAGGTGGCAATAGTGGTCGGAAAATTAGAAATCGTTGATGCGATTTTTTGTTAGAATTCGCATGACAAGTACGACCCGATTTTAAACTGTGAACTGTCTACAGTTCGCAGATTGACTGACCGTTTTTTATAGAATGAGCTGTTGAATTTCTTTTTTCTTCACAAGGATTATTTTGATGCGTTACTATGCGTTCTCACGGTGCTCGTTTGCCAGGTGAATGCACTGCTCTATCACAGTCATAGAGATCATAGTGCCGGTGGCTACTCTCAAGTATGGTCACTTCGAACCCGTGCATGCGCGCGCACTGCATAGTAACAAACCAAACATTCGTAAATCCATCAAAACAACAATATCACATTGAAATCCAAATAATATTCGATAAAATAGCGTTGATAATGACTAAATCAAATACATTAGCAACGCCTGCTCATGTCACTCTCGATATCAGATTAAAAAATTTCAATGAACGCAAACAATTTCTAATCTCGTTCACTATATTTAGTCGAGATTTTAAATCTGAGAATAATCTAATACCTAGTGCTGCACTCTAAGATACACAAATAGTAATTTGGATATTGAAATAAACGCGTTCAATACAAGAACATTTAATCTATCGATTGACTTGGTCTAAAGGTATTTTGGTAAACAAACAACAGTCGTAACAAAATCACGACTTGCCGTAGATCGGCAATGCTTGGGTAATGTCCCTGGTATTGCAAACGTCCATAACCTGCGGTGACGGATTACCATCAGGCAGGCCGTAAGCTTGTTTGCCACCTTAGTGGTAATAAAAACTATATTAATCACGCTACATACACAATGTATCTATATATGACCTGAGTTACCTATATGTATATAAGAAATACATAGAATGTGAATTTCAACGAATACTGCTGCAAATTATCTATTTAATTACACTATACTTTTTAATTTCACAGAAAATATCGCCATCACTTGCTACAGATTTTAAAGAACATTGGCATATTACCATTCGGAAATCTGTTTCTCAGGCATACCCAAACCCCACGAATTGTCTTTGCTAGCTAGTACGTCATATTTATTTACCAAATAAGACAAGTCAATCTGAACATAGTTCTCTAAGAAAGGTAAAGGTACCTTGGGGAAGCTAATAAGTCCAGCGTGTCCAGCGAACTTAACTAAAAATCAAATAAAGTAGGTACAGTACCATAAACTTCTCTGACCCGGAGCCAAAACAGGTACTATGTGTCGCCAATTTGCTATGTTATAATTTTTGTCAACAATAGCGACGCCGTTACCGGCTCAGATAAGTTTTTGGATCTTATCGTCTTTTTATATGACAATACATGTAATAAAATTTGCAGCAATGATATATGACTTTTTGTGCGGGTATTTTAATGTAAAAAAATACTTTATGTATTTATTCAGTATCAGTATCAGATGGTAGGAGTCTGTCAAGCCTGAGGAGTCCGCCGGGGTGAGTACACCCGCCTTATCGATTTCTGCCGCCAAGCAACAATGCTTGCATGGTTGTGTTCCGGTTTGAAGGATAAGGTAACCTGGGAAATTACAGGAAAGAGGCATTTCATCTTATTCCTCACAGTGACAACGAATCTGCAGTTCTGCATGTTTATTACCTGCAATCTATGTATGAATTGTAGATGTTATGGGCGACAGTTACCACTTACCATCAGGTGGGCTTTCTGCTCGTTCGTCACTGAGTTGCATAAAAAATATATGTACACGCGCTGACCGTTATCACAGAGATAATTCTTTACGTAGAATGCGCGCAAGATAATTTGCTCGCGACTGAAAATTTAACTAAATTGAACAGAAACAATTATAGGGGCGCCATACCTAAGTGCAGGCTTATCTTGCGCGCAGTTACAATTGCTTAATTTTTACGTAAAGCCTATTATATTTCTATTGATATAGTTATTTTCTTGTCTTGTTAAGTTCTGTTGCAGTTAAACTGAAAATACGTACTTATAACACCTTTAAGGGTGATGGCTAACAATCAGCGATTTGCTAAATGGGCAAACACTTGCGCTGACCCTTGACCCGTTCACGCTGCTGCAGCATACATGTGAGTTGACTAGAGTCTACTTACAACTTTTTTTTTTTTTTTTTTGTAAACTTTTATGTACCTGTGTGATTGGGTGCTTGTAGCATGTACATTGTTATTATTAAGGTTTGTAATTTGTATTTAACTCCCATGTATGTTGTGTATCGGAATAAATTTATTTGTCTTACTATCAGTTATTATGTGTCATACTATAACTTATTAAAAGTTGCAAAGGATATATTTATGAGAAATTCGCGAAACCCATTTCGCCTTGTACACAAAGTTTCACCAAATTCTACCATGTATTTGAAGCAATGTTATTCGATGGCTATATCAATATTTAATAAAATTCCACTAGCAATTAAAGAACAGCCTTATATAAATGGCTATTGGAGCACTCCTTTTATTCTGTTAAGGATTTTTTAGAGTTTAAGGTAGCCTAAGGTGCATGTTCATTAACGCTGAACAAGTTTGCATGCCTGTTAATACTGGCTGAACATGTGAGAGCCACTGTGTGATGATTATCTTAAGACCTATCATTGTAACCATGTTTTAAGCAAATAAATATTCTATTCTATCATACCTTCATCCCCAACAGAACAATGCAGCAAACGAGACTGAGCAGCGTGTCTTGGAGCCTCGTCTCCTGGATGTTCTCGAAGACGCCTCGCCACGTGCCAACAAAGGACTCTGCGCTGAATCTCAGTCCCAACAGGCCTTTTATTTGGGAAGACGCTATGGTGATCGCTGCGGCGGATGTGAACCCAGAGACTACGGGAAGGGATACGAACTCCACGAGGAAACCTGGAAGGGATTGGTGGTGTTTAGTTGGTGGTATATTAAATTATTCAGTTTAAAATAAAATTGACTGAATGGTTTCTACAATATTATTTTTATGATTACAAAGAATTTTTTAAATTATAAAGACATGGTTCCGTTTAATCATACTTCGTAGAAGAAACTGCTGTTTTAAAACTGAAATTATGTTGCTTGAAGCGATAAGGCCGCCTTTGCCAGCAATGTTTAAAAATATTATTGTAAGTTGTTTGTAAGTCTGTGTGTAATAAAAAGTGCGGCTATCTATCTATCCATAAATGCAATTAATTATTGCACTTAAAAGATTTTGGGAAATGTAATAACTACTTAATTAAATATTTGAATGCCCAAAATAGGGATACACATAGACACATCCAACTATATAACAACAAAGTTAAGTATACACACCTGTGTTACAAATAAATGACTTTGAATTTTGTTTACGATGCTTAAGCCCGATTGCACTGAACTTAGGTGACTCCTAAATTGGCACCTTAAAATATTCCTTAACATTTAGGAGCCACAAAATCGGTGTCATAAAGTTAAGACTTAGCGAGTTTAGTTTTTACCTTTAAGGTTGGTGTTGGTGCAATGTTTTTTCTTATTAAGAATATGAGGAAAGGCTGCGCCATTTCTTTTTCATACAAACACTAACACTAGTCATGATTTTCATACACAGAGTAGATATTGGCCATTACCATGCTTGTACGTTTAGTTTTTTGGATAAGTATCTTGAGTCGATTTTATAAAAAAGAAAAGACCGACTTTGAAGGCCGCCTTTATACCTGCAATTATATAAAATTTATAACGTTCCAAAAATAGAAAACGTACAGACATAGATAAATTTATTACCATAGAAATGATCAATAGAAAATTAAATAAAATCCTTTACCTAATTGCGCCGTACCAGCGATGAGTTGCACTATACCAGCAAAGAAACAGAGTAGCACTGCGAAGTCAGGATTTGTCCCGTTCGTGTAAGTAAATGTTAGGAGAGACAGCAGCGCAGTAGGGCCTATGTTTATTTGCGGGCATGTGCCCATCACGGCGTAGACAAAGCCTCCGATGAACGACGCGTACAGGCCGTACTGCAAAAGAAAATAATATATGATATCTCCGATGTACACTACAAGAGCATAACTTCAAGAAAATTTTCTTTTGCCGCTACAGCAACATTCACGGTATTTGGTGCATCTTTAGCCAAAATCAATTTGCTAAAAGAAGAGAGAGCTGTCCCTAATGCCCTACGGACTCGTCCTTTACCCCTGGGTCATCATCACAGCCCGTAACAGTCCACTGCAGGACTTAGGGCCTCTCCCACGAAAGGGGAGGTTATTGCCATAATCTCCACGCTTGGTAGGCGGGTTGGAGATCGCAGTGTTTAAATATAACAATGGAAAATGCTGCTGCCCATTTTCCAGACTAAGGAGACTCTTAATCTTTTGCCTCGAAAACATTAGTCGCCTTGTACGACACCCATGAGCGTAAGGGGTTGGTGCTATTCTACTCTGCCGGACACCACACGGCCAACCCCCCAATACCGGCCAATACCCCTGGGTATTTTATATATAATAGTAAAAATTTAAGTAATTAAGGCAATAAAAACTGTTTAACAACTGCACTGTAGTACAATGAAATATGATTCCTAAGTTGGTCATGCGCTTATTCTCTTGCATTGTACCTAATCTATTGAAACAGATGTGATTTCACTCGTATTGACGATAAATACTTGTCTAAGTAAGGTAGGTACTATGCGGTCACACAGTGTTCGTCTGCTAAGTGAAAGCGCTACGTCCAATACAGCTCTATGACATACGCGTCCACTTTATGACCTCATAGTAACGTTGCGCGTTCTTACGATTCACCCGCATTGATAATGCCATAAACTTCATCCTTGGCAGGCGGGTTGCCGATCGCAATATGAAATAATATGGGCCATTGGCATAAAAATACTCGACAACCACAAAAAACGTAATTTTTTTTCAGTGCGAAAGAAAGTCCGTAGAAGGAAACTGTTGGATGCGGAAAGACTGATCGTTAAGAAGCTATCACACTAAGGAATATCATGCGACTTTCGTGTAAACTTTTCAGTTAGGTACAAATAATATATTTACTGAGTTCTATGAAACAAACACTAATAATACTATAACATTCAAAAGTAAAAAGTTATCTGCATCGATGCCCCCCAGAATTATGCTCAAAAAGCTGGCTGCGTTGCCTCGTCCACAGAAAAGCAAAGCTTATCCTCTGTCTGAGGGAGGAGCCACAGGTGGCGTCTATTAGCTATTTACATAATTTGTAATAAAACTTTAGCATCAGGTCACTTTAGTTGGTTTTAAATTATAATGATCTTGGTTACAAACAAATAAAATATAAATAGGTTCTAAACTATTCTACATAGGAGCTCCAATTGCATCCTCTGATTGAAATTCTCAATGGAAATCAACAATCACGTTTCGCAACACTCCTGTTAACAGGATGTATTCAATCAGCTCATGATGAGATGGAATAAGCTTCCCTTTATACTTTGTTCATTGAATTCACTCCCGATTTCGCAAGATCGTTGGTACAGTGTTGTACCCGCCACCAATATAAAACGAGCCAACGTTACTATGATGATGGTTGTAAATCTAAAAGTAGGTTCTGGTAAGTAGATTGCGGTGTTTTGAGTCATATTCCTGGACAGAAGCTAGTGAAATAGAATAATCTATAAGTAATGTCATGCAACAATCCGATATTAATTAGTTTTAACGATTTCACGAGTTTATCCCACAAATATTATCGAAATAGCTGATGCCTTTGTCTAATATTGCAATTTTACTTCTGTAAGGACGCTTTACTGCTAAGGTCTGTTAACCACTCATGGGTCCACCCCGACCACTACCTCTTGAACGTCCGAGTTGCGAACAATCTCTAAAGATTCATTTAGAGTTAATTGTTCAATCCTCAGATAAAATGTCTGTTAACTATTCAGCGAATAAAATTATTAAGCTGTTTATCGGTCTGTTAATCAGTTTTCTATTTTTCAATAGTCATTTATCTCATAGATAAGTATCTGACCGAATATTTCAATTTTGCCAACATCAAATCAACACGAACTTCAGAGAGGTGAAACAAAAATATACTTGATGACCTATCAAGGCTGTCGAAAGATGCATATTATTTACCTACTTCCTTCAAAAACTGCAAAATATAATCTCAAACCAACTGATCTATCAAGACGCTATCTGTCGAACAACGGCTATCTGGCACTCAAAGAGGCAGATAGATTTATTCCCCAGATAACGGTTTTATTCGACAAATTACACTTAACTGACAGTTGAAAAATTCAAAAACTTGCTTATTCAAAAATCCATAGGCGTAGGAAGAGGGGGGGCCGGGTGGGCCGTGCCCGCCCCAGAATGGTCTGGTGCCCACCCCAGGATCGGGTGCTCACTGATTGTACATTAGCGATTGACTCGGCTTCATCGGCCACGTCAGGGGCCAGGCCCTGGAAAATAGCCCTAGATACGCTAATGTTGCTATCCGTCGAATAAACGCTAACAGACTGTTTAACTGAGGATTGAACAATCGGCCCTTAGTCATTTATCTCACAATGATAAAGTTAGAACAAAGAATGATATATCACAAGAAACTGCGAGGACTGCAATGTAAAATTAAAAATCAAAAATTGAAAATTAAAACAGACTGTAATTCGCGCTAAACTGATTGAAAATGGCGTGCGTTCCCCTCTTGGTCAACTACCGGCATTATGTTTCATGATAAATACATAAAACCTGAAACTATTCAATTCCATCTAATTATTTTACTGACAGATACATGGTCGGGTATACAGGTAGCTATTGCTGTGAACAAGTTACATATTAGTTCTGGCCGAGAAATCAATGTCTGCTAGTTTTAAACTATTTGACACGAACTACATTTGTGTGAACCTAATGTTTGCTAAGATAAAAATACAAATACAAAGTTACGAAAATATTTTTTATCTTAAATAAGTACAGTTTTATTTTTACAATAAACAAAAATTAGAACGTGACAAAAGCGAAATACCTAACAAATATATAGCCAATTTCCACCATATTCATTGTAAATCAGACACAATTACAATTTTTTTTCATTTCAGCACGCTCCATTACGCAACAATAAATCATTCATACCCAATGACCCCGAATAGGAAACAAAGAAGTCGCTCAATCTGTCGTTTCGTCTGGTGGCATAAATTTGAAATTGAATCAGCGTCTGACAAAAAATATCGATGAAGGGCTGCCATCTGCGATAAACATCCGATGTAAGAAAAACTGTAAATCTCATATATAAAATTCAAATTTTGGGTTAACAATAAATATTCGTATGGATACCACCTACAACCATCCTCTTACCCCAAATTAAAATAATAATATATTATCTGTGCCCAAGTTAACCTGCACGTGTTACCCCCGTATGACAGAGGGCTCTAGCAAATACGCTGTTCTGGTTCAGGTTGGGTTATGCGGATCAGATGGCAGTCACCGCACATAAAAACCAAAACCCACCACCACTACCACTAGTAGTGTAGTGGTGGAAACCACTTTTAGTAAATCTGAAAGCTCTTTCCGGCTTTCCTAGTAGAACAGCAGACCTTGGCTTGCACATTTACCGCTAGCCGCTGAACCGGTATTTACCACTAGGATGAAGATTCGACACTACAAACGTTATAGAATAAATACATAGGCGGCCATAGTGATAATTTTAACGATATTTTCCCTCGTATTGAAAAAGAGACAAATTCCTCTTTTGTGACGCTTTACAGGTCTCCATATCAATGTGTTATCCATTATTCTTTTCCTATAATAGTAAATTGCAAACCGTTTTCTCAGCAATGCCGGCCCTAAAAGAGGAAGCCGGTACGATAGACGAGACTTATTTCCAGTAATAAACAACCTGAATAAAAATTGACGAAGAAGGAAAAATGTGGAATGCTGGAGGCGATTTATTTTTTGCGTAGATAAAAAGTATAAATATTATGAAAAGTAGTCTTTCTTATGGAGCCAATAAAGACGACACCAGAATTACTTTTTGCAAAGCTCTATATAGAGCCTTTTTACAATATAATAGTGTAAAATAATTTAAATAAATAATATGTAAATAAATAAATTATTATTTATTTTATAGAAGTGATACTGATAGGACATGGTGATAGGTACATATGGATTGATCCATGTACAACACAAACGCAATTCTACCTATTCGCGATTCTACACAATATTAATTCCACACAACTGCCCGATGATCCAGTATTGGCAGATCAAGTCATTACAGTAGAGCGACTGCCATCTGACCTGCTACCACGGGAAACTAAACAAATTGTGTTATGGACATTCGGTCACCTGAATCTGCAGGTTTCATCATAATGTTTGCCCTCACCCTGAGAGCATCGGTTAGTATTGAACTAATACGAACTACATAACTGAGAAAAGAGTCATTGGAACAGGGCGGCAGTGGGATTCAAACCCAGTTCCTCTCGCTTACGAGTCGGATACTATAACCACTAGGCCACCCATGCTTTAAAGGGCAGGTGGCCCGTTAGTGTATTGTTAATTTACACAGACAGACCAAACTGTAACGCGTTGCTCATAGAAGTCCCATAATAACTCTGATCCTAACTCTGATCTAACAAACCTGGTCAACGCTGAGGACCCTAGACTGCCATTCACACATTCGTCAACGTTGGGCACCCTGAGAATGGTTGTATTGTAACCTAAGCGTAAAACTGGACCAGGGTGTAAGTTTAGTGGACCTAGTAAATGTTGACCAAGGTCAACTCTGGTCAACGAACCTGGTCAACGCTGGGCACCCTGAGACTGGTTGTATACCCAAGCTTAAAACTAGACCAGGACCTAAGTATAGTGGACCTAGTAAAGGTTGACCAAGGTCAATCCCAGTCAACCAACAAAGCATTAGACCAGGTTTGTTAAATAGGGTTGACCTTGGTCTACCTTGACTGGTTCCACTAAACTTAGGTCCAGATCTAAGTCAGCCAGTCCCAGGTCCCCAGCTTTGACGAATAGGTATGTGGAATAGCGAATTTGTTGAATGGCTTCAGCTGTGTGGAATCAATATTGTGTAGGATCGCGAACAGGAAGAAATGCTAATTGTAGACTGTGTGGAATAAATAATGTGTTGAATGTCAGTTGTGCGGAATCCATATTGTGTAGAATCGTGAATAGGTAGAATTGCGTTTGTGTTGTACATATCCAAGAAGTTCATGTTAGTCATATTACTTAACAATATTTGTATTTGGTCAGTGGTAGTTTAAGAGGAGCATGAAAAACACTTCTGATTCAATTTCTGTAAAAAGTTGTCTAAAAATGTGAGTTTCAATGACCTGCCAGCTGGTCGAGAGGTCATTAACACTTGGGTGCAATCGACTGATGTCGCTGATGATGAACTTTGCATTCTAAATCGTGTTCACGTAATTAAATACTTAGTAACGTTTTACATTTATTTAGAATGGATGGGAGCATGCAAGATGTTGTTATTTAAATAATATTTTTATTAAAAAGCTAGGTTACTTACGGACTTATTTCTTGCGACAGACCGAGTACCTCATTTTTTTTATATTATTATTATAAGACCCTAGAAAATGCAAGGCTCTCATAACAAAGCTCCCGTAGCGTAGACATTCCATTTCACTTAAAAAAGATAGTTTTTCTGATGAACGGCGAAGAGTATACTTCTATGTACGATTGTTTCGGTCAAGGGTAATGCAGGTATCCTGGACTGCAGTCTGAGTCTCAGGGGAATTGGTAATTTTAATTATTAAAACTGCCAACGACATTGGCATTTGATAGACACGCCATATTTACAAACAAACTTATAGACAAAACCTGTTTTATGAGTTCTAGGAAGCACGAATAGGAAACAGTACCTATTCACATCAAGTTATTATTAAACTATTGAGCGCCAAGTCCGCGTGAAAAAAAAATATAAACAATTAATTTTTTTTAAAGTCCTACTCTAGCGACTGGGGCCTAATTCTCGTGCTGTGAAATAACGACATTGAAATGTCTATTGCAGCCTAAAAATATTTTCTCAACTATATTCGACAGTCGTATATTGTGGAAAATTGATTTCAGTGACGTTTTTATACAGTTTTTTGGGTAGAGCAAATCGCCCTCCTGAACTGGAAGTACTGGGATATGGGGTAAATTTAAATTTCCTTGGCACTCAACCGATTACAGAAATCAGCTGTAAATAATGTACATCTGCTAGGTCGGGTCCGTAGACATGTATACTGACGACTAGTAGAAACTCCTGTAAAATACGAGTAACGCCCGAACAAATGCTTCTTAACTTTATGGACTCCTTAAAGATCATGCTGTCACTTTCAAATCTTTGACATTCAAAAGATATCTAATAGGCCTTTAAAATTAAGAGATATTTGAGTATTCGGGCGTAAATCTATCTGATTTTTAAATTATTGCAACAGACTTCGAGACAATCACTTTTTAATGGCCTACCACAAGTACAAACCTTTACAGATGATTTATGTATTTATGATGAAATAAAGAAGAAGAGTAGAGCGGTTAGGAGCTCCCCGTTCAAAACTTAAAATAGCCCCACCACTTAAATTGCAGGGATCGGTGGGTTTACGGCTGCATCGTGATTTAAAGTGCACTATTATTGCATCCCTGAACCCCTGAACAGTGGTAAGTGCGCTTAGTTTTCTTCTCACCTACGACCCGGGAAAGATATGTGATTCTGGAAATTGCATTGATACTAACTTATTTATACCACGTTCGTTCTTATTCCCGTTAGAGAAGTCTCTATCTCTATCTATACGAGTAAAGATAATACTTACGTTTTGTGTTTTAAAATGTGTAGGTTTCTCTATTCTATTTGCCTTGCAGACAACTTATTATGTTAAGATTTAGGCCTGTTTAGACATTTAAAGCAATAAACATTTTCACAGCCAAAAGATTATCGACTTTATTTGAATTAAAGTAATGCACAAATGAAATTTACGGACGTAGTTTAGGTAACAACTAGCTTGGAATCAATACATATTATTATTTCATTAATTCAAACTTATTTATTACAAAAAACAAGAGTTGAAATGAATAAAGGGAGAACGATCTGAAACGGAACCGGAATGTTGGATTCAATGAACAGTTAAAGCAGTTACGAAGTAAAATTGTAATCGATATAATTTACTATACACATACATATTGCTATAGAGAGATACATTGATTTATTCGCCACCTTAGAGGGAGTATAGCGACATCTAGAGCCGCAACAAAGAAACTCATAAACAAGAGCTAACAAGCATCGCACACGAAGTGGTCCAACTTCGCCAACCTAAGTAATAGAGGAACATCCGTCCGAACTTCGTCCACGTTAGGGTAATTACTGTTTTCCTGTTTGCTCCATATTGCTTCGTTGTAGCCATGTCGTCATCATCATCGTAGCCGTAATCATCTAACTGGTGTAACCTCCCATTACCTTCTATTTTTACTGCTTAGTTAGAGATGGTATATACACGAATCATCTTAAAATCCGTAGGTACATAGTTCAGAAAAACTCATTGTTATGTATTGCTACGTAAACTGTCTTCCAAAGTTTAGTTGTAGTGTGTGTAACACGAAGGATAAATAAGCAACTCAACGAATTTGTCACATTCACACTTTGTACGAGAGTCTCTTTAAATCTACATTCTACAACTATGGTACAACAGGTCAATGCGCTCCGTTTGTTTACCTTTGTGACTTTGTAGAGCCTAGGTATGTCACTTTCAACTAGGTTACTCACTTTCAATGTGGGTATTATATATTCACGGTGTTGTCCCTAAACGGGGTAGCCAGAGACATCCTACAGCAGCATACATTTACAGTTTACCTATATATCAGCCATTAAAACGTAGGTCATAGGGGAAAAACCTATTGCCTTATGTTGATGGATATATGGCTCATTATTATCGGAGCCGCCCGAAGATCTCGGCCGTGCGAATGACCGACGACAAATAGCTTAACGTGCCCTCCAAAGCAACAATGCCGCTAGCATTACCCACTTGCCCATATTGGCGGATTGTCGTACGTAATACCGCAAAAGCATTTATCTCTCTGTACTTCTACACTTCCATTAAACAGACTAAACAAAGATTACACAAATCAAATCTGTGTACCAGCCCACAACAGTCCACTGCTGGACTTGAGCCTCCTCCGCATTAGTGAGGGGTATTGTCGTAATCTCCGTGGTCGGTGCCCTCTAAAGCGTGATTGGCCTAGTGAATAAGATGACTAGTACCTAAGCGAGAGGTATCGGGTTCGAACCTCAGTGCGACCATGTACCAATGACTCATTTCTGAGTTATGTACATTAGTTGAATACTAACTGATGCCGACGTAGGGAAAGATCGTGATGAAACCTGTACATTCAAGCGACTGAATTTGTAACAATGCTCCAAACTCGTCAGGTTCCGCTCCAGATCTGGAAAATTCTGAATCATGGTCAAAGCGGACCCCGGGCCCTCGTGTGTGAGATCACAACCGGGACATTAACGCCAAGATAATTACTTACTTTATTGTCGCAATCTCCACGCTTGGCAGGCGGATTGCTCACCGAACCAGGTTACTAAATAGGTACTACATTGTACTCTGTAGGTCACATCACTTCCAAAATAAGTAATTCAGAAAAAACTCGTTGGAAGACCCACGTCACATACAAGGCCGATCACATCAACCACTTGTCCACAGTGGCGGTTTCTCGAAACAAAATACCACACAACAATTATCTCTCAGTCCAACGCTATTACACAAACCGAACAATGACTACATAATCACGGAAATACTACTAACCTGAGGTTCAAATCCAGCCAAGGACGCGTACGCGATTGACTGCGGTATGAGCGTTAACGCTACAGTAATTCCAGCTATCAGGTCCCCAACAGCTGTGTCCCCATTGTAGCTGCGAGACCAGCGCAGTATAGGAAACAGCCCGCCGACGACCTGCCTTGGATCCGGGAGACGCATCTCGGCCTGCAAAAAAAACAACAATCAATATACTGAGACCTTATTTTTTATAGTTTCGCAGCCGAACTTTGACATTATCTTAAAAGTAGTAGAACGGAGGATTTTAGGATTTTTTGTTTACTTCGTGCTCTGTAGAATTCGTGGCCTTAGCAGTGGAGAGCAAAAATGCTGCTGTCAATTATCTTTGCTAGTCTTTCTAATAATGTAATGGAAGCGGCTAGTGGTTATACTCTGCTGGACACCATACCTACTCTACCACGGACGAAAGAAAGACGTAAATATTCTAAATTCAAGAGGACACTAAGAATATTTCATTGAGTGTGGCCAATACATATTTCACAGAACTCCATAGTTCCATTCCACATTTAATTTTCTTTATTTGAAATAGTCAACAGCACCGCTGCATAGAGGAATATGGTAACAATATTTTAGAAATAATATTAGTTTAGCATCTGATTGTATCTTAACTGCTCCTAACACCAGCGGTTCTACGGCCAGCTGGGCGGTAAACAGACAATTCAGCTGTAAATTTCTCGCGTGTTTACCAATTAAAAACAAGCACAGGCTCCGTTCTAATTCTGTTTACCTCTATTATCCTTTGAGGGCGCTGTGCTGCTTCTAATGAACCCCGAAATGGGATATTTGGAAATTAGGAGATAGAACAAAACAAAAGACTCTCGTTAAAGTCAGCCGCCTCCGTTGTTAGCCGCGGAGGCTCGCAATCATGCCAGAGACCGGGAATTTGACGTTAATTTGTTTTTATGTAGACAACTTTTGATCTCACGCTCGAACGCGGGAGGGAGGCTTCTTTTCGTGAGCAACCGCTTTGATTCGTTACCACTCGTGCGACTCGGATAAGATCGTTCAAAGATGGATTGATGTCGATATTTCATGTCTTATTTTGTATACAATATATCACAATTTTTATTCGATAGGGTTGTACAGCTGTAAGTGTACCTAACCTAATGCATACATTGTCATACGCCGTTTTTTAACTCAGTTCATCAGATGATGCGACCGAAAAGGGGTCTAGCTCCACTCATGAAGTGCAGTGCACTGCGCGGCGCACCGCACGGTGCCACGTCACGGTGACAACAAAGAAAACGGTGGTGTTATTCTGGTTTTTCAAGTTAGGCAACGTTCGCACGAGAGATTTACGAAAGATTTTGAGTTAGGCAACGTTTGCACGAGTGCTTTTTCGGCGCATTTACGCGCGTTATTTTAAACGACTCGCATGATTATTGACCATAATATGTCTCCGACTGTCTGTTCACACGCAGGCGTAAAAACTTAATAAAAAGTGACTGGAGATTTTTTTATCTCCAGTCACTTTGCAACCCCGAGACTGTCTCAAATGCAACCAAGAGAAACGTACGAAAAGGATGTCATTCATTTTGGAATAAAACGCTAAAGGGCCGACCAGAAAAATATTATGCAATTTTCAGAGACAGCACACAGGTTCTATTATTTCTTACTATGGTGCCAAACCAGTACGCCCACCACCACCACTATGTACCACCGGGCGTACAGTAGGTACTAAGTATCGCTTTTCTAAAAGCCAATAACAATCGACCGTCGGACGTGCGGATTTGACGTCACAGTAAACAATGTAAAGAACTGTTTTCTCTATTGGAAACTAATAATTTTGTTCTGGCCGACACTTAGATTTTTGATCCAAAAATGTATGAAACGCGAATGTTGCTTTTTTTAACTAAAAAGTATAACAAAAGAAACATGTGAAGAAATTGGACAACCTCGATTGATCTTCCTCGAATACTATGATAACTGATGCTTTTACCCGACTGCGAGGGAGCCAAGGAAGGGTAATGAAGTTAACTGTCTATGTATGTAAAGTTGATAAACGTGGAAGAATCGACAGAGATTTGTCAAGTGGAACAATGTTGTCTCTACCTAATCTTGCGGGAGAAAGGGGTTTGTATGTATGTATGTGGATATGAATGTTTGTATGGATGTTAATTCTAGCTCAAAAACTACTTGGCCGATTTTCGTTAAAAGCGTATTGATTGTCCGATGGTTACAGGCTCTATGATAATATATTCAATATAATGTATTATCTTGAGGATATAAGATACATAAAAACTTCAAAATTTTTCAATTCAGAAGATTGATTCGGTCATATTGGGAATTTGTTATTCACATTGATTGATTCTGTTGTGGGATATACCGCACTGCTTAAATTTGTCCTCAGCTGGTTGAAGACATGATTTTGGGACAATATTACGACAAAATGTTTTTAAACGTAGTTATTTCTGTTCTTTACGAATGTTTACTTAAACTGAGTGTATACCATGGTGGCTCATTCAAAATTATAACTACAAAGTATAACATCAGTAGTAAGTATAAAGAGAGTGTATAAACTTAAATAACTCGGAAACCATTGCTCTTAGAAAACTAGATCCCAAAAAGAAATGATAGTGCCCGCCGATATCTATAAGTATTTGCTGTTCTAAAACAAGCGTTTTAAGGCCAATAGTTTCAGAGTTATTACAGTTTTAAGATTGACAGCTGTCAACCGAAATGTAGATCTCGACGAGCACTATCATTTCTCTTATTCAAGCACCAATGAACACCTAGGAACTAGTATTCAAGCACCAATAGTTTCAGAGTTATTACAGTTTTAAGTTGTAAATGTAGATTTCTACGAGAACCAGCATTTCTATTTAGAAACTAGTGTTCTAGAACCAAACATGCCTTATTTATAATTCGGAATGAACTGAGAAGAGAATGACGACAGGATCACGAAAGCGAAACAACTTCGATAATGTTAAAGAATCAGAAAAAGGGGAGGGGCTTACGCATCAGCGGTCAAACTTTCTTTGACAAGGTCGGTTTCCTATTTCATTCACACGCGTTGTACCTGTACTAAAAAAAGTAGACAGATATATGTGTGTGAACTGTGTCACATAAAGAGGAAAGATTCGAACTGTTGGTAAAAAGAAACAGTCAGATGTGACGTTTCATGTTGACATCTACTGACAGCGCACCGCACGCTGCACGATGGGGCCAAATTGAAAAACGTAGACAAAATTCATACAGAGCTGACATTTCGGGCTGCAATTGCGGGTGTTGCCCCATCATGCAGTGAGCCGCGCGGCGCGCTGCACAGTGGGACATTCCGCCATCTGTCAATGTACTTGCATACAAATTGCTCGGCGTGTAACAAGTTTTGCCACATCGTGCAGTGCACTGCGCAGCGCACTGCATCAGTGTGCGTTCAAGATGATCTTGAACGCACACTGATCAAAGAGACACGGTCGTCGGTCATCATAGCCTCCTTCATAGGAGGCTATGCGGTCATGCATTTAGCGGCGTGTGGTCAATTGTTTTCAATAAACAAATTTCATTGCATTTATCTGATTCGACGTAGCAACTTGGAAAATTCAAAACATATATGTGATAGCGGGCCTACAAATTCAAATTGAAATGTAAAATTATTTTTTATAGAGCGCGTATGCAAATGGACTAATAAAACTTTCAAATACTAGACTAATATTAATCCTTTTGGAATCTTTCCCGCGACGATGGTAAGAGGTCTAACAGAATGACACTCACCACCTAGAAACTGGCACGGCCTCTGGAATGGGATGGTACTTGCATCGATACCCTTGACATCTTCCAGTGACCGCGTGTCAGGCTGAGACGGGTGCTGCCATAGTTGAGAACGCCAAGCGTCGCAAGTATGCTAGTCTCAGTGGCGATTGAGCCATTTGGCTTTGAAATTTTTAGCCCGTGGGACCAGGCGCACATTCCTTATACAGGGAATTATCCAAGCGCCTGGTGGAAATTAGGAATCACCAGAAGACTGGCCTCTTCTTGGGTCATTAGCTATTCAGCAGAGCAACGCGGCCAGCCTTCTGGGCACCATTCCAAATTCGGGAAACCTGGGTCAACTTTTTATCTCTAGTTTACTTAGAATTAAGGTATTTCTAAATGTTAAATTTTTTTTCTTTATCTATGTTAAATAAATATAAAAATATTAGGCATATAACATGAGGTTATTTATAAGGCTGGCACCGCATCCGCCCCCTGGATTGCCTCCTAGAAGACGGTGACCTTGCCATTAGGTCCATCGGACCGTGTGCCCTAGGCAAACAATTTACTTCTTTAAATCAAATACCATCGAATTTGATTGAACCAAAAACATAATGTTTAAATTATGGACCAGCCTGCTCAATAAATAAAATGTCCAGTACAACGCACAAATAAACAGATTGCACAAAATATAAACCGCTCCAGTGACTGGCAACTCATCTGCGACGAATTTATCAAATGAAGGTTGGTCGTCATGGACATGGAAATCAGTCACCATTAATGCACACAATGTGTATACTGTCATTTTTTAACCAACTATTGTGCAAGACATTGTTTTGTTTAATAAAATTGTTTTTTAAGGTGGAAATTATGTTTACATGACCATCATCGCTTGAAAACATTTGTCATAATCAACATGAAACCATAATTGCATTTTGTTACGGTTGGCAGACCGTTTGGAGATTGAGAGGGAGACTAAGCTTTGTAGAGAAGGCTTACTCCTTCATACACAATAAGCACTAGTCTTAGAGACAGATCACACCAGAAAACGGGCAGTAGCATTCGTCAGTTCTGTATTGTTATACTGCGATCTCCAAACCATCTGCCAACCGTTTTTCAACTTTCATATCGAAACTGGGCATAATATAAGTACCTATGCCTAATTATTGTTAGAGCTTAGAAAGGAGAATACATAGTGTAAAAGCCGGATAGTTGCCCAGGTTTTGAATACACGATGTTAGGGATGTTGGTGATGTTAGGTTACGCTTTCCTATAATTAAAAGTGCCCCACTCTTGAAAACATCATTGCCATGTAATCATTGTAGGCGTTGTGAGTAAAATCTTCCGCGGAAAAAACTTGACGGGCGTAAAAATTATTTTGGTAGATAATTTCTATTAAATTTTTTTATTAACGGATTGTGGTACTACACATTCGCAGCCGTAAAGCATCACAGGCCTAATTAAACTCTTGTATATTACCCCCTTGAGCTGGATTGGGATTTTAGGGTCATAGGGGACTGCCGTGAACTCCCGCTATTTAACCAAAGCTACAGAGATTCAGGACTTAACACCGGGGCCGATATTGTCGGACTCGTGTAGCACGGATCCGAAGTATTTGAATTTATCTGTTCTATTGACAGCTTCGTTCCCGGTAAGGATAGTTTTCTTCAAGATCCGCGCTGCAGCCTAGCCATATACCGTTTCGGCAACGTTCAATTGCAATCAAAACCGCCGTTTTCGAGCACTTCCTTCCACGTGTAACCCTGGTCTCAAGATCCTGCCTAAGCTTGCCACATACACAAACACATAAACATCAACGCGCGCATCCGCGCCTACAGCCTCGCGTTCATACAGGGAATGAAAAGTACCTATATCTTCTTTTATTTTTTCTTGCTATTTTTAAATTACTATTTTATTTGTAAGAGATATAATTGTATTGTATTATCATACCTAGACCAATTTTGCTTATCGTAATTAGGTGTATGGGCTACATGAAGTCCTAAATTATAAATTGCAGTTTAGTTATTGGCACCACAACTTGATTATGTATCTAGTTTAAAGAGAATCAGATTGCTGTTAAACTGTGAAATAAACAAATAAGCTTGCTAAATAGTGCCATGTCGTCAGCGTACTTAGGGCGTCCAGAATTTCCGCTAAGAGGCCATCGTACACAACGCAAAAAAAATAAAGTCTCAGTATTTAACCCCGGTGAACACCTATAGTAATCGGGAAGGGATTAGTATGGCCTACCATGGATTTGACGACAGCTTAGGAGTTAGCTTGCATGTCCTGGATAACCTTAATGGACATCTCGGGCACAGATACATACATACAGGGACATAGTACAAGCTTTGCTTAGTTTGGGGCTAGATGGCGCTGTGTGAATTTGTCCACGAATATTTATTTATTTTATTTATTTATATTTTGAACTCTAAGCCCACCTCCCGAGGGACACTGTCGAAGCTCCTCTGCAGGGTCGACTAATGCGAAATGCGAAATTCTTAGAAAGTGTATATTTCTTCATTTTTCAAAAGTGGGGCGACCATCCGGCATTTACCCTAGACTATTTTGTTGAAGTTTGCATATTCTAAATTCAGACACCAGCTGTACTCTCGGGTAAAAGGTAAATCACTTTAAGATTATAATCGAATCATTTGAATAAAGATCTAGGTGCCGTAAGCCGAACTTCTATCCGGAAGTCTATGCAGATATTTTCAATGACAATTTATTTTGTTTTATTAGATGAAATTGCATATATAGGTCGTAGGTATGCATGTGCACGTGTATTTAAATGGGTATTGAATTATTATGTTAATGTTTAACGCTTGTTTGTTTGTGAACGTAAAATTGCACGAGCTGGATACGTGCTTCAACATAGTCTATTGCATACGCGCCTACTAAATGGTTTTGCACGTTATATAACGTAATCATTGTCAATATTCCATCTACCTGATGAATGGCACTGCGACAGATAAAAAACTAGAACAAGGCTGCTTAATTTTATTGTTAACTACAATAATTATCATCATAATATCGGCCAATCCCGGCCGAAATACTACTTGAGAACACATCTCCTTCCTAAAAAAGAATTTTATTCCTGTCCTTGTAATATGAGTTCATTTTAACGACAGACAGTCAGTGCTCTTTGATTATGGTATTCTACCAATTCGGGTGTTAAAGGTGTTACTGTGATTAGTAGATAACTATTAGTAGTAAATATCACGGCAGATCTCCAACGCGGTGGACGGACCAAGTAAGCAAGGCTTTTGATGGGCCCCTTCACGAGTGCACAAGAAAAGCAGCCATGAGAGAAGAATAGCGGTGACTGGTGAAGCGCGCCATCAATACGTAACGACCACGACCACTCTGCCAAGAGTGCTACGACTGAGAAGAAGATTAGTAGTAATGCGCGGAGCCACGCAGTTCTGTCAAGCAACAGCTTTATGCGAATCTCTAGTGCGCAAGATAAGTCTGTATTTAGCTTATGGCGTCCCTGTTAGTGTTTTTGTTGGAAGTTTTTATACCAATCTATGGAGTTGTTCTTGTTGGCTATCTGTCATAATTAGTTTCATTTTCAGCCGCGAGCAAAGTTGTCTTCCGCGCACTCTATCACAAGTTGGACGCGGCCACGAAGTCTAGACGTAGTGAATGCAGCATATCAACCTATCCAACACCAGTATAAAATGAGCTGGCATTACTATGGATGCGCACATATAAAAACCGGAGACAGTTCAAAGTCTAAGCAGGGTAAACTGAGGTGCTGTCCTCTGTACATATGTGCGTAATTTTGCTATCGCATTATTATTAACCGTTTGACAGTAACAGTTGTATGTACCTCAACTGGGGAACTCCCCTTGGCCATACCAGTTTGGTAAATAAGTTTGGCTACAAGGAAAATTGTAAACGGGTTAGGTCGTTGTGTTTTTAGGGCACTTGGTCCGACTGTCTGACCAACTACTCAACAGAAAACACTGATGTTGATTTTCTGATCGACTGATATGCTATTATGGTCAGTTTATGCTATAAATACTACTGTAATGTTACATATGCAAATAAAAGCGTGAAGATTATGGCAGCGCTCTCTACTAAATATGGGTGATGCGATGTTGAGGTGACTAGCTGATGAGAGCCAGTCAGTTTCTGCTTCCTTAGACTTACACAAGAAACTACAATCAAATTAAAACAATGTACTCAATTTAAAGACATCCGCAAGCATTGTTCTTGAATATGAAATTTAAATTCGCATGATCGTTTGCCCATACAATGGTCGTGACGTTCACAAATCAAGTTTTATATTTGTAAATTTTCGATAGTACGTCGCTTACAATTATTACTTTTGTTTAGCTAATGGAAAAGTAAACTCATTGTCCAGCCACAATGTGGCCTGCCCACTGCCTGTACAGCTAAACGCCTTTAGTCCTATGCGACTTTCGATTTGAGATGAAATTAGGAAGTGAATAAAGCTATGTTGTCTTGATAACGAAATAATACTTGTACCTATGTAATAAAATGCACATTTTCCCTAATCTACCCTATTTAACCCTACTTCCTAATCCTATTCATAAAGAATAATATTTTTTTTATTAGGCTAACTGTTAGGCTTTTACAGCCAAACCACAACACCGATTTTGTTGAAATTCAGTATGGAGATACTTTAGCACCTGAGGATGGACATTGGCTACTTTTTATTCTCCTCCACTCGCAACCTCGCAAGATCTAGCTAGTTAGAGAAAGCTAGTCTTCTTTTTTAGCGGGTCGGGTCTCCTTGTTATTTTGCGCCAGAGTGGGTGATTTTGTGTTGTCTGGCGATGTTGAGGTTCTTTTATATCGTTGGTGATGTTAGGCCACCATGTAAATTTTGGTCTACATCTTCCTCTTGGGTGTTGAGGACGGCTTAATGCAATATTACGAGATGGTCTTCTCTCAGTACCTATGTCCATACTATCTTAACCGGGTTTCTAGGAGCTTTTCTAATATGGAAGCGAACCTTAAAACTTTCGCGGTCGTGTTCGTTCCTTATCCGGTCTAGTCTCTTGATACCACCGGGGACTAACCCCGTGACATCTCTGGCAGAGAGCTATTATGTCATGACAGCGGCCAAAAAGGTACTGTTACAGACTATTGATCATATTATACTTAGGTCCGATATGGCCTTAGAAACTAAGGTAACTTTCGCTTCACAGAAATTAGAATTCCGACGATCAAAGTACCTAGTTAGTATTCCAATGTACCATTCGATAATATGCGTAGATAGGTATCTTCTCAATTACCTATGGGGTGTTGCAATAACAAAGTACCTCATTGCTTGTGAAGTAGAGTGCCTTCGCGAATGACTTACCTTCAGAGATTTTGAGCGCTTTGATCGCAAGCCAACTAAGCGTTAATCTAATTAGTTTTGTCGTTATTGACTAGCAACTAGGTTCTAAGATGACATGTAGGACATATACAATGCTGGGCTATGTTGGTAGGTAGAGTTATTTGCAAAGGTAAAAAAAGATAATATAAAGAACTTCATACTTAGTTCTAACTTCATTTTCTTCTTGCTTTATACTTTCAACATACTTCATATTCATATTATTCATATTCATTTATTGGTAACTATTAAATTACATGTCATTACTCATTAATTTCACGGAAATCCGAGTATAAATTACAGTAGATATTAAGTTTCAATATAAAGCAATAAATAGCAATAAAGGATCGTGACATATCTAAGTCAATATACCTTCCGTTCCAACAGTTCACCATAACTATAGAATGCCTGCTTGATAAGCCAATTGCACAGCCTATTGGTAAACATGGGCATGCTGGTGGCGGCCCCCCATTGTACAGGTGTAGGCATAGACCATTGAGTGCTACGACCTTATGCTACAAGCTACGATCCTGACACATATTTATATTGCCTCTTCCACCTTCATAATTCTACTTTTCACAACTAATTGTACCTACGCGCCCCGATCTACATTATTGTTCATAGTATCTTAGACTCTTTCAATGTCAGTCACCACATTTTCTTGTACTGAACTGGATTAAGCAAACTATTGAACCCAAATATTTGTAGCGTTAATATAGGCGCACTGCTGTGTGCATTATTTATAACTAGCGACCCGCTACGGCTTCGCTTGGGTAGTAACCTTAACACATTATAGACGCGGCGTGGGAATTTATTTCATAATATGAAGCCTGAAGATAAACATTTTTCCTGTGGACGTTTACTACACTCGTACTCGTACTACAGGCGGTAGGTAGTAGCATAGCCTCCTTTGTAGTAGTAAATATATTAAGGCGCCAACTTTAGCGTTGTCTAAGCGAGCGGCCACACAGAAAAGACGCAGACACGTCGCGGACAGGGCACAGACGGGACGCGGACGCGACTTAAAACATACAGAAAAGACAGGGCACGGAAGCTGCCGGGCCATCGCGGACCAGTCAAGAGCATAGGCAAGACAAGGACAGCAAGCGCTGCGGGCGAGCCCGGCTTCCGCGCCCCGCCCGCACCCCCGCACTCACAGAGACAGGGTCTTTTCTGTATGTTTTAAGTCGCGTCCGCGTCCCGTCTGTGCCCTGTCCGCGACGTGTCTGAGTCTTTTCTATGTGGCCGCTCGCTAAGTCGTGTCTGCGACGCGTCCGCGCCCTGTCCGCGCCCTGTCTTTGCTGTATGTTTTGCGTCGCGACGTTTCTATACATTTTATATGAAAGTAAATTGCACGGGCGCCGCGTCTGCGATGTGTCTGCGTTTTACGTCTTTTCTGTGTGGCCGCTCGCTAAGTTTAGTGCAATCGTGCATGAATACTTACATTAGCGCTTAGAATAAGTGAAATGAAGTGGCGATGGGCCTAATTCGCAGTTTTAACTCACAGAACCGATGGCCAACGAGTCTGAAAGTTCCTTTACTGGAATGAGACGGACGAACCTTTTATATGTTAATGAAGACTGTCTAGACTTATAACCCCGGCACACGTTGCTCAAGCAGTAAATGGGCTAATGGCGTCGCTGGTCTTCAACTCCCTTGTTCTGCGGGTGCAGGTTTTATTAGGCTATGGGAGAGGCCCTACGCCCGGACTTCTTCTCAGCCAAGTTTCTTTTTCTTCTCTCTTGGGGGGCATTGTGATTGATGTCTTCTGGTAAATTATGTTTTGGCTTTTCGTGCCGTAGGCTGGGCTCAAACTGTCTGTCACGGAGTAGATAAGGCAACGTCTGTGACTTCTAGAATCTCGTGGCAGAGGTCTGCCCTCGGGTAAACGGGCGTGCGGGCGATTCCTCTCAGATGGCCCCACTAGGTCTTACCACTGCCAATGTCATGGTTCCCCACGGAGCACTGGAGACTTTCCAGAATAATATTGTTAGGCTGCAGTATTCTTTAAGTAAGGTGCTTCCTCAGTAGGGTGGCTCTAATTCGAACGGGATAGCCCGCTGTGCCTTACCACTCAAAGCATTGTTACGGGTACTAATTTTACAAGGTCTTAAGCCGACTGAAGCGGGTATAACACCAAATGGTACCGAAATGCGTAATTGTGATGTATGCCGTTCCGAAAGTATATTGTTTCGATGTACGCTGTCGCGAAAGTTTACTGTTTCGATGTACGCTGTCGCTAAAATACACTGTTTTGACGTACATTATCGCGAAAGTACACTTTTGCGATGTACGTTGTCACGGAAGTTATGATATGCTAAGT
The DNA here is from genome assembly GCA_905147135.1 of Blastobasis lacticolella. NCBI lineage: Eukaryota > Metazoa > Arthropoda > Insecta > Lepidoptera > Blastobasidae > Blastobasis > Blastobasis lacticolella. Next base: position 12,540,810 of record LR990048.1, read on the forward strand.
ACAGACCATCCTGATATATTATTATTAATAACAGCAGTTTTAAAAATAAATAGGTTTTATAGTTTAATTTATTTAAATAATTGTTATTATTTGTTTCATTAATTTGTTAAGGCTGGATTGAATAGACTGTTCCTAGACGGGCATGCTCCATCTTCGGCCACATCGTCTCCTATCAACAGGTGAGATGGCAGTCATGACTGTCTAGTTTAAAAAAAAAATGTTTTTGACTGACGCGTGGAACGTGACATTTATCTTCTTCTTTCCACGGTCCATGATTTGGCGGATTTTATCACGTACAGCGGACGACTACGTACGGCCACGTACCGCGTACCGATTGTTTTCCACGGTGCGTGTTGCCTGTGTGGGTCTAGATTTTGCTAATTCAAAATGCAATGTGAAAGCGAACGCTGCAGCTGCGGCTATTGTGATATTTATTTTACTTATGGCTGGTTTATATATTGCGAGATACTGACGCAATCGAGTGTTTAAAAAAGCGCTCGTGAGATCATTTTCGTTCGTTTCCCTTTGTTTGTTATGAGTCGGCGCTCGGAGTTTAAAACGGACCGCGATAGATAAAATCTGCAATCACTTTTTGACGCCCTTATGTAACACACAGTCAAGAAGTCATATGGTCTATGTGAGTCGTTATACGTTGAAGAAGCTCTTGTGCAAACTTAAATAGCAGCCTTTACAGATTGGAGTGCGCGTCGGGACTGCGTTCCGGAACCACGGATAATACCGGGGCGGCTCCAACCGCGGATCGAAATGTTATGCACGTTAAACTTACAGTTCAGGCTGGAATGGCGCATGGCGTTTCCCGCAGTCCGATCTTCACGTGAAAAGGCCGCTATCCTCGGAATTCAACAATTATTTCGAAGAAAAAAGCCCTGTAGTTGTGTAACTCTGTCGTAGCCCAATGCTTATTTGTTTGTTTGTAATTCCTTTCAGAGAGATCTTCACAAAATTGCTCATCCAACTTGCACATACTTAAATTGGGAAATACTTTTGTTTTATTTTTTCTGTTTGACGTACCTATTTTACTTGCAATATATTGATATAAAAAGTATTGACTTTAGCACTGAAAATAGCTTACTTAACTGCTTACTTACACAACTGCTTTATGTAAATATAATGACAAAATAAATAAATGCCTATTTCGGAATACATGAGTTTTAGTACGTATCAAAACGGTTTGTGAGAATGGATTGGTTGTGAGGGTGAATAAAAATAAACATCTTGGCGCACATGTCCCGGTTATGCTCTCACGCACGAGGGCCCGGGGTCCACCTTGACCATGATCCAGGATTTGGCTGATCAGTTAATTTTCCATGGAGCAACTGCCATCTCACCTCCATGACCCTGCTACCAGAGGAACCTGACCAGATTTAAAATCATAATATTAGCCAGAAGACACCCCAGCAGTGGGTGTCTTCATAGGCCTCCCCCAGAGATCTCCACAAAGGTCGGTCCTGTGCTTTCCGCATCCAGCTGGTACCTGCGATCCTTACCAGGTCGTCGTTCCACCTTGTAGGAGGCCTACCCACGGTGCGTCTTCCGGTAAAGCTCGACGGCTCTTGGAGCAGACGACGCTCCCACACAGATGAAGTGTCGTTATTAATATTTGCACTCACACATCGAAATCAAGTAATTAAGTAGTGGGGCCCGTCATTTCAGCTTAGACAAGCTCTACGTGGTCGCCACTCGAGAACTTTACTGCCCATCGGCCATCTGTTCTTCGAGCTATGTGCCCTGCCCACTGCCACTTCAGTCTGGCAATCCTTAGAGCTATATCGGTGGCCTTGGTTCGCTTGCGGATCTCCTCATTCTCCTCCTTTGGGTAACAGTGAGCTTTCTTATAAGGCCCACAGTGAAGGGCCACGTTTCAGTTCCGTACGTCATCACTGGCAACACAATGGTCAAAGACCTTCGTCTTGAGACACTGCGGTAATTGGGACGAAAATATGTGGCGTAACTTCCCGAACGCTGCCCAACCGAGTTGGATTAGTCGATTGACCTCTTTCTCGAAGTTGGACCTACCTAGCTGGACTATTTGTCCTAGGTATGTATAGTCGTCAACAACTTCAAGTGGAGTGCCTCCAACTGTCACTGGAGTAGGCACAACATGGACATTCGACGTAATTTTCGTCTTGTCCATGTTCATCTTAAGACCTACTTGTTGATAGGCACTACAGGTGTCATCGAGTATTTTGCCCAAGTCTTCCAGGGTTTCAGCCATGATTACGATATCGTCAGCAAATCTAAGGTGAGTGAGGTACCCGCCGTTAAAAGCGATGCCAAGTCCGTCCCAGTCCAGAATCCTAAAGATATCCTCCAGTGCAGCGGTGAACAATTTCGGTGATATGACATCACCTTGTCTAACAGCTCGCTGCAGCTGAATAGGCTTTGAGGTCTTGTCCTGGAGACGAACTGATATAGTGGCGTTTTCGTACAAACACTTCAGTGCTTCGATATATCGATAGACAATTTGGCACCGCTGTAGAGATTGGAGCACCGCCCAAGTTTCGATCGAATCGAAGGCTTTTGCATAGTCCACAAACGCAAAGCATAATGGCCGGTTGTACTCTTCGGTCTTCTGTATAACCTGCCGCAGCTTATGTATGTGGACTTTGTATGTGGCCAAGGCCAGTGGTCGTGCTCTGTGGTAGCCTGGTCGCGTCCGGTGATTCTTCGCACCCCCTGCCCCGCTGTTACCGTGACCGCTACCATAGTCCGGAATAGCGGAGCCGTCGGGTACTGGGGGCCGTTGCCTGTGTGTGCTTGTCATTGGGGGGTGGGGGGGGCAGCATGTTAACCAACCGAACCACTCAGTTCGTCACTTATAATAAAAGCCTAATTTAACGCTTATTTAAATACCTGAACTGAATTATTAAACATGTAATTACATATTTATAAAGTAGTGATTCGTAACAGAACATAACGATGTGTGAAGGGCTATATGGGTCATGCGCCATTTGTTAATAGCCATATAAATCCAAAATTTTTTTTTTCTTTATCTATCGATAAAAGAGCTTCAATGGCCGAGCGGTTATGTTATCCGACTCGTAAGCGAGAGGTACCGGGTGCGAATCCCGTCGCGGCCATGTACCAATGACTCTTTTCTGAGTTATGTACATTACTTAAATACTAACCGATGCTCTTACGGTGAGGGATAACATCGTGATGAAACCTGCACATTCAGGCGACTGGATGTGTAACCATGATCCAATCTGGTCAGATTCCCCTGGTAGCAGGGTCATACAGGTCAGACGGCAGTCGCTCCACTGTAATTACTGTAATTACCTGATCTGCCAAATCCTGGATCATGGTCAAGACGGACCCCGAGCCCTCGTGCGCGAGAGCACAACCGGGACATTAACACCAAGATAATGATGATCATTATCTATCGATAAAAAAGTAAATACCTAAAGAAAAAGAAATGTCGCTTAAACTAGAGTTAAAAGTTCCGACAATTCTTATAAAATGTTGCTACAGGAAGAACGTTTAGACGTCATTGATTAATGATCTAGGAAAGTAAAAACGATTTAAGCGGTTTCAATTTAAATATTTTTGTGATTCAAATAACCTTAAAACGTAATAGGTATTTGGCCAATTTTGTAGCGCTTAAACCATGATATTTTTTTTTATTAACACAAAAATGCAAGCGCCATATGTTCCGATTGCAATGGAACCCGGTTTATTTGACTCAGAAAATTCCGCTCTGACTCCAAATTACATTTTTCAATATCGCCTAAAATGGCGCTTGAACCTTGAACCTATCGTCATACATTCAGTACAAAAACAAATCTAGTGCACAGATAGGTAAGTAAGTAATCATTCCACATCCTGTCTTCAACGGCCTTTGTAAATCATTACTATTGTTTAATTTATTAGGTCACGCGACTATTTACGGATGGCTCTTTACTATTCATGCAACTTGTTTCTATTTTCCTCCAGTCTTAAAAGGTGGGAATGGTGATTAAGTTTAGGTTTTTAAGTTGCTATGAAAATCGTTCCAATCACCATACAACACCTATGTATTAATAAGAACAAATAGCTTTTTAATCCTTTAATATTTGCCCTTGTGCTAATTCTCACTATGCATGACGAATTTTTATTGCCAGTTATTATATTGCATCAACCCCATACAAGGCGACTAATTAATATTCGATGCTAACCATCTAGGATATCAGTATAACAGAAGATAGGCAGCAGCATTTTCTGTCGTATGTTTTTGTTGTTGTAAACGCCAGGAGTGTATTGTTATGGACTCTTTACGTGATTTGATATGAACTTTTGTAGCATTTCCAATAAAGGCTTAAGTTTGAGGCAAATACATGCATTAACTATCCAAAAATATTCGTTTAATGAACGCGGAAGTTTGTGAAAATGATTGGCACGTCGAGTACAGTTCTTAGCAACAGAATATAACAGTTGGACTTACTTTTTTCTTATAAGTAACAGCGTCTAACCACTTCACATTAGTATCTCCATTGGTCCAACACACATCACTGACAATCAATTTAAATATGAACTAATTTTGCACGAATAATTCAAATTTATTTAAATACTACTTTAAATAAGTCGATAGGTCCAACCTAGCAAAACCAATTAACTAACACTTGTCACTCGAAGCTGGTCAGTGGTCACAGATAATTTTCCGATTTTCCCGCGTTTTTCCGTCTGTGGCGCACGCGCGGTTAACTTTTTTAGGCAGCGTGTTGGCTAACGACCGAGCGCAAACTGCCAGCATCGACACAACACAATCATCTTCTGGTTGATTCAAGTCACGGACATGGCTTGCCTGTAATAATATTTGCACATTGACAGATTAACAGTTTTAGAATGAGAAGGTTCGCAATACAGGTATACTTAGGTAAATAATATAAACAAACTGGTCTAGTTTTAAGATCACTTGACGATCTTAAAATTAGACCAGTTTTTCTACCGATCGTTTTAAAGATACAAGGTCGAATTATTTCTTACTGGTCCATTTAGTTACTTGGCTCCCTTTTCCTTTTAGTAAGTTTCTGCCTGTCGGTACGTTCATTCGTTTTATTAATAGCATAGGTAAAGAGTATCATAAAATAATATAACGGTGCTTCAAATATATCATGTATTTCTTGGTAGTGCGGGCAACTGTAACCAATTCGCTTACGGAGGTTCTTATTATATTACCTAGGTAATATAATAAGATTATGGAATTTTTTCATTAAGTGAATAGCTACTTGTAAGATATTTCTTCCATACATCTAAAACTAAGGACTGACTGAACTCCTCCAATTGATTATTACTTAAGTTTTCCTTCTTCAGCCAGTAGGATAGGTTGAAAGACTACATTAAGTTAAAAGTTCCATTATTGGATCCTACTAAACTTTCTCAATATAGGTAATATTAAAATACACCGAATGAACTAAAATCATTTACTACCATTTACTCTACATTGGCCTACATTTATGGGGACACTAAAAACCAGCGCCACTGCGTCAGCCGTGGCATTGTGCTGAGTGCGGCCCATTGCACTTCTCCATGGCATGTAAATATTTTTAGGGTTTTAGTAAATATTTTTGTTATTCTCACTTTGTTATTCTCGTTTATGTTTTGTACCTACTTTTGTGCCTTGAGAGTAAGTGCAACAAACATGTTTTACTTTACTTACTTATTGGAGCGTCGGTGGCCGAACGGTTGAGTATCCGACTCGTAAGCGAGAGCTACCGGGTTCGAATTCCGCTGCGGCCATGTACCAATGACTTTTTTGAGTTATGTACATTAGTTTAATTCTAGCCGATGCTCTTACGGTGAGGGAAAACATAGTGACAAAACCTGCAAATTTAGGCAACTGAATTTGTAACCATGATCCAATCTGGTCAGGTTCTCCTAGTAGCAGGGTCACGGAGATCAGATGATAGTCACTTCGTTGTAATTACCTGATCGCCAAATTCTAGATCATGGTCATGGTGATCATGGGCGGTTCCCTGGTCCTCATGCTCGAGGGCATAACCGGGATATTAACGACAAGATGATTATTATTGTTTACTTTACTTTACTTATTGCGACCCTGTGTCGCCCTTCCAGTGTATTCACATTTTACCATATAGTCGCAAGACTACAAGAGGGAGATGACATAAAACAAATTTTGTATTTTGTTTTATGGTTATTTATTCACTGACGTTACCAGCATCAGCGGCGCGAACGGACAGGTGCTTAACTTATTTATTTAAATGTATTTCCTGTTTTCGTACCTAGCTGTTAAATAAAAACTATGTGGATGCCAGATAACCAATAATATAAACTACAAAAATGCTTGTAAATATAGTAGATTATAAGGGAATTAAGTAGTGTCTTCCGTGATGAGCGGCATGTTGGATCCTGAGCGTATATTACTAAGGACCTTCGCTCAGAAGTTATGTAGAGCCCTGAGTGAAGCGAGGCAGAGTTCAAACCGCCCAAGACGGTGAATGAATACTCTACTTTTCATACCATATATGAGACAATAAATCAAACAATTACAGCGTCTGGTTTAGCAAACCCTGGAGTTAAATCAGAATCGCTTCACGACATTCTCGTGCCTTTAAAAAATTATATGGATCTGAAAATAATATTGATACGAATCTCATTTTTTATATTACACTTTCCATTTACACAATTTAAGCAGTCTTAGGTCCTGCAACCATACTGCCTAGTCATTAGTCACAGTTTCTGAAATCACGCCCGTTTCTTTTGTAGAAACAGATTTCAAACGAATTTTAACATTCCAAATTTAAATCACTTTCCCTTGGTAAGTTTCTTATAATATTACTTCCGTGTGGGTAACAAAGACATTCCTTACAGTGACATTTTACCATACGACATTGAACATTGTCGAGCAGGAGGCGTAAGAAGACTTTTTATAGATATCTACATAGAGACGAACCCGGAATATGGTCTTTAAAGAGTTCTTAAGAGAGCATCCTTCGAAAAATGTCATCAAGTACCTACACATTCAAGCAGCCCACTTTCACTTTTACATATGTCTGTGTAGTCAGGATTTACGTCACTTGATTTTTAATAATAATAATTGCATAAGTTTAGTAATATAGGAGGTACGCACACTATAATCGCGAAGCATGATTTCCATATCTTACATAAATTTTAATGCCGTTTAGTATTCTAACATAAGCATAAGTATGTAACCTATCACACACATTACCCATATTTTCATCAGCGTAGTCGCGCGCGTTTCGACCTTATGAGTAAAAATCTTCCGCTGCGAAGCTTTGACGGGCGTATATTTGTAAGTAATGTCCATTGAATATCTTTATTACTGATTGTGGTGTCAATCTTCTTTTGTTTCTTTGCATGCATTGGCGCTTAAACTACATGGTTGATTATGTTTTACTGTTGAAAAGTTTTTATTTACTTCACAAATAAAAAGGGCAAGTATCCGTATCAAAAAGGATAGTCGCCCCATTTACTTTTGCGGATAGTTGCCCCTAGGGGAAAATATTGTCAATAAAAGATTGTACTGGGAGTATTCATCGCCTTTAAGAAAGCGTTCGATACAGTGAGCCACTTCTAATACAGAAGCTTGAATCAGTCGGTCTAACTGGCAAAGTACTAGATCTCTTTAAGTCATATCTAAACAACAGGCAACAAATTGTAAAAATGAAAGAGTATCAAAGTAACCCTCTTCGTATCAAATGTGGTGTCCCCCAGGGCTCAATATTAGGACCTTTACTCTTCCTTATTTACATAAATTCAATTAATAACCTACATGCCTATTCTATTTTGGATCAACTATACATACTATAATTGAACAAACTCAGACAGCAGCTCTACAAATGGCTCCAGCAAAATTTGCTAACCATAAACATACAAAAAACTTCTTACATCATCTTTAAAGCTAACAATAAATTTATACCTGCTCACAAACTTTTAACAATAAACAAAATTTACCTGCAAGAAAAAAATACCGAAAAATATCTAGGATGACATTTAAATAATAGACTGTCATGAGATGTTTATATTAACCATATCAAAAGAAAATTATGTTCATTGATGCGATATTTGCGTGGTATTGTGCGTACTATACATCGGAAGGTACGTGTGGAATAGGAATTTATAACTCCCTAACTTATGTACCTTATAGAAATTTGGGGCAGTGCCTATAAAACTAAATTAAAAGACATACAAACAATACAAAATATTCCACTATCCCTACCGGACACCAACGGCTAGGGTCTACAAATTAACTAATATAATTAACATTAATCAGTTGTACACCTGTTACACAAGTATTCTTGTTAAGAAGATACTTGATAAATCCATCCTTACATCAATCTCACTCGACCAAACAAAATATGCGTCTAAATGCAGCACGAGACGACCTGGCTACCTTGTTTTGCCTAAGATACGCACAAATTACGGCAAACAAATGTTTTGTTACAAACGAGTGCTACTTCATAATAACCTACCCTCCAATATTAAAAATATTGAGTACCTATATCCTATATAATTAAATTGAAGCTATACTTAGCTCGTAGTATTAGTTACATATTGATAATTGTGAACGTTGGTTCTTACTTGGTGACTCTTAATAATGTAATGTGAAGTGACAATCTAGTACTTATCTCAAGATTCCATACTTTGTGAATACCTTACTTATGTTCTATGCGATGCGAATGTTCAAATGCTACCTACTTAGGTAAGTAGGTATTGTTATCTCATGTAAGTGACTAATTATGTCTTTAATGAGAATAAATGATCTTTAAACCTAACCTAAACCTAACTACAAATAGGATTTTTCGCAGCAATTTTCATGCGACAAATATCATTATCAAATTTTGGTCAGGTTTGCACCAAATAAAAAAACGCGCGAACAGCATATTTCTGTCTATGAAGAAACAGCTAAGTGTACCTATGCATTGAAAATCGTAAGTAAAAAAAATACCAACTTGTATGAAACCTTTTTTTTAAATAACTTTTTCATTATAACCAATGCGAAAGAATCTATCCCTAGTGCCGTAACGTAAATTACATTACTTACATTAATTACGTGTAAAAGCCGCTTAGTATGTAGTACCTAACTACACACTATTAAACATTTGACACACATTATTTATTTATTTATAATTAGTGGACCCGGCGCTACTTCGTTCGCGTACACCTACTTTACCCTTAACTACCACTATATCTTTTGTGGAAAACCGCATTGAAATCCGTTGAGTAGCTTAAAAAATCAAAGCGTACATAGATACATTGGGACAGAAACGGCGGGAAGCAACTTTATTTTATACTTTGTATAGACCTAAGTACTTACTTATTTATTCTTATTTTGGGGCTAGATGCGTCGTGTGAATTTGTACAAAAATATTTTAAGTAAGTATCTCTTAGGTATTCTATTCCAACCTACAGGGCGAAGTATTTATATATTTTTTAAATAGGAATAAACAATAATAGTAGGCACGTCGTTTTCTCTTGAATAAATAAATAAATATGCTAAGACAAATTCACACAGCGCCCTCTAGCCCCAAAGTAGGCAAAGCTTGTGTTATGAGTGTTAGATGACTGCTGCCTGATAGGTAGGGCATAGCGGGGTATCTCGTTCGAATTGGAGCCGCCCGACTGGGGAAGTACCTCCACCTTACAGAATATCGCAGCTAAATAATACTCTTTTAAATAGTATTGTGTTTCTGCCGGTGAGTAAGGTTTCCAGTGCTCCATGGGGTGGGGATTTGGGGAACCGTGGCTTTGGCAGTGGAGTGGCATTTGCTTTTTGCTGCCAGAGCAACGTGTTATGGAGGTGGGCAACTCATTAGCGATACTCTTGGTGTTGCTAATGTCTATAGGCAGTGGTGACCACTTTCCATCAGGTGGCCCGCTTGCCTGTTTGCCTACCGTTACTATGGTATTACGTGGGTTGAGTTCATATTAGGTATAAAGCAAACCATTCTTCATACGAACGATTATTCAAATAATCGTGCAAGTAAAAAAGAAGACACGGGCACATTTTCCTGTTACTCATACATAGTGACTACAAAAACGGTACGTACACAAATACCTACGTCATCCAAACATATTTTAGTCATCGGGCACTGACTGCTAAAATATCTACCTTGGTAGGTACATAATCGTCAAGCTAATAAGCTAAGATGAACTGATTATATTGTATAGTAAATATCACAGTAATTTTTATCATTAGCTACTTTCATATTAGAGTCATTCAGGCTAACCGAGCGAGTGGTTAAATATGCTATTTCATTATGGATAAAGGCAGAAGTCAAACTTACAAACGTACAACGGTGTGATTGCAGTAGGTCATTTACCTCGCCGTATTTATATAAGGTGGTACTTAAAACTTGATGCTAGTAATTTCCGCCCCTATACCTATATTAATGTCGCCCTACAACCCACGTCTCTCCAACATCGTTCAACTGTGAAGAAGTCGCTCGACACGCGTTTTTAATTAAATTGTTTTAATTGCTTATGGAGGCACACAGACATACCTACCAGATAATAAAAAGTAGTACAAAAACTAGAAATCCCGACTAGGTAAGAACCTACTAGGTATTAAACACCGAATTAAAACAAAAACAGAATCCCTTAACTCGTAACTCGTAACTTAATGAGATGGGATGCATGCAAGGTGTAACAATTTCCTTTGTTGTAGGTACATGACATAGGTACACGCTCCAGGGGCCCTATTTTTGAATCGCTCGCCTCGTTTCCAACATGAAATATTCGATATTATAATGCATGCACGATTCAAATCAGCGATTTTCGCTATTTTCCAAACTCCCCACACTAACCGTCAGTTGGGCTCGGCAAGCATATTTTTGTTATTTTCTTTATTTGTACAAACATCTCTCAAAAATGCTTTGGATGCAGATTCGGTTATTTTGACAACCTTTGCGCGAAGTCGTGCTTCCGTTCTGCTGGGCTACTTAGCAATATCCTCAGGTATACAAAAAGATTTCGGACGTCAGATTTGGGAATGACTGATTTTCTAAATAAAACGCGGTTATTGTTAAAAATATATACTAAGATACATTTTATCTTCTTGAATAAACAACGATGAAATAAAGAAACAGAATAGAGATACTCACATACACATACCTAACCCCTCCTTTTGGGTTCGTTCGCCATAGTCAAGGTAAAAAGCGACCATAGTCGTTATTTATTATTATTATTATTATTATTATTATTAAATGATTATAGTCGCGTGTCGTAGGCATGCCTTTTGAAGAACCGCAAGTTATAGTGCACGATCTTGCACGTGCTCGGTGAAGAGTCTTGCGTTTATTTTAATTTTATTGTACAAGATTCATCTCCGAGCGTAGGTATAGGTACACACTAGCTAGGCTTTATCTACAAGTTAACCGGGAAGTTGTTGGGCTGGTATGCGTATGTCCTAAAGGGGTAAGCCAGTTTTCAGGTTGGGGCGTACCTTTGTGCGGATATTTTACAGTGACAAAGACGAGCCGAAGGGTAACGAGCTAAGCGTAGAGTAGCTAAGTGAAATGTAGCGTAACTGTTCGACTTCGCACTTGTCGCCAGTCAATATTCCACATACCTACAACTAAAAGGAACAATCTGTTGCAATCGTGTAATTATTTGCCTATTATTATCTTGACAATAGGCAATGATTTCCTTTTACCGGTGTTACGACACTAATTATTTCACGGTACAACTTGACGCCGAATAAATTGTGAAACATGATTATTAGAGAGAAAAGGATATTGACACAGTTGTTTTACTAGTTGAGGAAATGTAGCTAGAGGCCTTCCCCAGAGTTTGATCTCTAAATTTCAGATGATGATGTACCTAACAGATTGGACTGTACTTCAGAGCAAAACTTATGAGCCACACAATGACTTAGTTATTCATATTACACACCTGAAACTTCGCCAGAGATGCTCCGTGTCAGATTGTTAATACGACTTCAGGTCGGGCAGCACAATAGATCCAGAAGTCTGTACATTGGATGGAATTATTCAGGAACTGAGCTGCTTTTGTCTTCTGGTCTGCTCTCGTACTCATTCTTCTACACTATGCTGTCATGTGATATCCCCAGTCTCGTGTAACATGGATCTGGCAAATATTATCTACTTAAAATGACCTATGTATTTAATACACTACAATTTAAATTAACGTACGTACGTAATATTTTACAATATTAATTATTGAAATATTGACTCTTACAGAGTACTTAATGTGGAGCTCATATTTATTTAACCACACGTATCGTATTTACCACTTTATACCGGAATAAAATGCAAAACAATGAATGAAAATGAATGTCTGACAGCAGGTTATATGAAGACTATGAATACTAAATGTAGTTATAACTTCATGGAGAATATGTACCTATTGTCTCACAATACGGATCAGATCTTGTCCTGAGTCATGTTGAGGTTATTTGTGTGAAACCGGCGAGCTGACAGGGCGACGTGCAATATCCGGAATCCGAGCATCCATTTTTCACCTTTCAACTTAATGCACTGTTCCCACGAGCAAAACTAAAATGGCTGAAATAAGTACCTCACTTACCTATCTCCTAGCAGTATTCGCCACGTGATAAATCGAGTTTCGTACCTACCACTTGAAAAGTTGGACTAAATGTTTGAAAATCCAGTTTTGTGTCCGTTATGCAACTTTAGTCTTATCATGTTTGTAAAGGATGGTTTGTATGGATCTGCAGTTGAGTGGGATACGCCGTTGCGCCAGTACATGTTGGAACAGTGTTTCAAAAGTCTTTCAGCCGCTTACTCGTATGTGTTTGAGCATAAAAAATAGAATTTGAGAATCAAACAAATATCCATACCAACGCTCGCAAAGACTATTCACCTATATCATCAATGCTAGATATAAATATCGATAGAATAAACACAACTCAACGGCTTTTCAACCGCAACTGCTGTCCTCTCTACCTCTCAATGAGCAATCATCATTATCCTAGCGATCAATCCCGGTCAATCCCGGCTGAAGCCGGCAATAGATATATAGATAGCCTGAACCCAAGATCCGCTTTCGAATTCCTACCTTCTCCACTCCGCTCGGTCTTCGGCATCTTCGCGTGGAGAGTCGTTGGCTCTGGCATCTGACTCATCGATATCCATCGCTTTTTAGGCCTCCCGCTGGACCCTTATTCCCGATAGCGGCAGGTTTAGGCACCTATTTCTCATGTATAGGTACCGACCTACATACCACAAAATTAAATGTAGTCTCATAAAAATTCATTGATTAAATTGACTTCTAAAATAAAAATAACAATAGGTACCAAATATGTTGCTTGCGAAATTGCATTCAGAGCGCGGCAGCCGTCACATCGCTTCCTATATAGTACCTACAATAATGTAAACCCCAAGGGCGACAAACAAACAATTTGCCTAAACTTAAAGTCCAATTCTCGCGAGAAGATCACGCAAATTGCTTGATTACACAAACGGTGACACAGCATCGTAATTGGTATATCATATTCTATATACTTAGAGACGTACACCTAAGTCATAATGTGAAAATCAAATTCATATGCCACTGATGCGATGTAGGACGTGGGTAGATACCTACGTCTGGGTCTGGGTTTTCTTGAATTTGTCATAGAAAGATTATATTTATAGAACTCTATATACATTGGGTAGGGTGTTTGTTCTTGGGCAATGATAATTATTGAATTATCATTGCCCATGCAAGCGGGCCAACTAATGAAAAGTAGTCATCCACCTATGGCCATCAGCAACACCAAAGGAGTCACCAATGCGTTGTCCGGCTCTTAAGATACCTCTAATATACCTCATAATTAAATCAAATAAATCCAATACGAAAAAATGTATAACTGAAATACTACTCTATTTTCTATCTGGTCTTGTATCCTAGTACAATAGCAGCCGCATCCCCTTCGCTAAACGAAAAAGGCTATAAATTACAAACCTGTACTCGCACAACTTAAATACACCAGCGACTAACTGGTAATACCGTCGGATCCCCGAGCTCATTTAATGGAACTACAAAAATATTTTTTCCGTATTTGCAGTTCCTTTCTCCTTTAGAGAGCGGGGTGTATCCGCCCAGAATCCGCAATGAGTTGAACAATGGATCATCCGGATATTGCCTGTCAACCCCTACCTACCCACAGTATAGGATTTACTGGAGCCGGGACCGGCAAGCCGGCAAGAAAACCGGACCATAGTCGAGTAAAAGAAATATTAACTTAGCAGGATTAGGTCCTGCACCGAAATTGTTGAGGATAAAAAACAGGAAAGCCGTTTACTAAGTACCGATTTATCAAGCGTTTATCATGCTTTGTCAGTTGAACGAGGGATAATTACAGAAATAATGGACGGTACAAGAAATGTTTATCGACTACAGTACGTTTCAATAGAAAATAAGACAAGTAGAGCACGTTATCGATAAGTATTGTCCACAAATCTAAATAAAGTGACTTAATTTAATAAATACCGTTAAATTCTTCATTAAATTTCTAAGGATAATACATTAACACCCGGTTTCTGAAACGCTTGTCAAATCATTGATTAGCTAACAGACTGTCACATTTAACAAGCTGTTAAATCACCGTGGGTTTCTGAAAGGCCAATCAATCTATTGTTAGCTAATCGACCATTAACAAGAGATCAATTTTTTCGTCTGGCTACCCCTGTTAAAATCAGTCACATTCATTCACTCATACATGTTTTGTTTCTGTCTAACGCATTGATTTGTCTCTGTCCCTAGCGGCCTTTTGATAGCAGCGGGATATTCAACTTTTAGATGAAACTGATAGCGATTGTATAGTTTTCGTGTAAATAATAATCGAATATTATCAAAAAAATATACAGAGCGAGAAAAGAGAAAATATAACAATATTTATGTTATAGGGTCACGGGTTCCAGTGGATCAGTAATCCCATCATCATCATCTTTAGGCAGTTAGGTGGGTCCCGGTCCACTGCTGAATACAGGCCTCCCACGGCTTACACTCTGGTCGACTCTGTTATCTTGCATCCATCGGCTCCCTAGGACCTTAAAGAGGTCGTCCGTCCATCTCTTGGGAGGCCATCCAGAGAAAGCCACTCAACAACATCCGCCCCATCGGCTATCGATTCTGTGAGTTTCTCCCAATAATCCCATTAGTTAAATCCTGGTTCAAGTCCTGGACACGGGCCGGTTCGTGGTTCAGGTTCAGGTCCTGGCCCCGGATCAGGTCCTGGTTCAGGTCCAGGTCCTGGCTTCGGACCAGGTCCTGGTTCAGGTCTAGGTACTGGCCCCGGACCAGATACCGGTTCAGGTCCAGGTCCTGGCCCCACACCAGGTCCTGGCCCTGGCCCCGGACCAGCTTCTAGTTCAGGTCCAGGTCCTGGACCCTGACATGTCCGTGGTGCAGGTCCTGGTCCTGGTACAGCTCCATGTCCTGGCCCCGAACCAGGTCCTGGTCCAGCTAATGTTTGCGGTCTACGTGCTGGCACTGGTCTAGGTCCTGGTTCTGGTTCAAGCTCAAATTGTGATCAAGGTTGCAGTTTTGGTCATGATCCTGGACCAGAACCTGGACCCTAGACCTGGACTTTGCCATGGACCAAAACTAGGACCTGAACCAGGGCCAGGACCAAGACCTAGACCAAGAAAATCGGATATAATTTCTTTTGACAATCGGTTAATTGGTCGATTTTCGCCAATCAAAATAACACGGCGATAACATACAGTTAACATGAGAAAAAGCTTTCCGAAAACCCAAAATTACATTAATCAGCCGTTAATTGGAGATTTGACAATCCGTTGACAAGCTGTTAACAAGCCGTCAATTGGCCCTTTCAGAAACCCAAACTGCATTTAATCAGAGTTTAACAAGCTGTTACGTGAATTTGCGTTGACAAGCGTTTCAGAAACCGGGTGTAAATTAATCAATTTATTTACGTGGATAGTACTTATCGACGTTTGTTAATTCCAGTAGAAACGTACTTTTTAGACCTGTATGCCAGAATACATTGAGAGTCTGTGAATTTGATCGGAAACCATGCACATTATCAAAAACGATCTAATAATCAGTAATATAATATAACAGTGATACATATAGCTACGGGCGTCAAATAATACACATCGGCTAGTTAGGCTTCGTAGAGCGCCGTGTTTGCCCTTTATTCCTTGGAGATAACCATGGCCAGATGGTTATCTGTGGAGATTTTTTCCTCCAGTATAACTCTAAATGTCTCCAGGATTTTATTTTCCTCACAGATAACTGTTTTATTTGACAGTTATCTATAAGGAAAATGTATTCCTTAGAGAATACCACTTATATCTGAATTATATTTTCCTAACCGTATAACATAAAAAGTGTACATATTTACCGCCGATTAGTGTAACAGCTTTGGATGGCTTTGGTGCGTCGGTGGCCTAGTAGTGAGAGGATTTGACTCGTAAGCGAGATGTACCGGGTTCGAATCGCACTGCCGCCATGTACCAATGAGTCTTTTCTGAACATTAGTTGAACTGACGCTCTTACGGCGAGGGATAACACCGTATTGAAACCTGCATATTCAGGCAACTGAATGTGTGACCATGTTTCAAACTGATCAGGTTCCCCTATCAACGTGATAACGGAGGTCAGATGGCAGTCGCTCCACTACAACTACTTGATCTGATTCGATACCTGACCTGGCGGACCCCGGTCCTTCGTGCGCGAAAGCACAACCGCCACTAACATCAAGATGATGATGATGTATGTATCAGCTTTGGGTGCTAAAATAAGCGTTAGATACCTCTAGCTCTAGATAATTTTTTTCTGTATCCATGCATGGTCGGGGTTAAAAAGATATCCAAACTCTAACAAACGAGCAGACAGCCCCCCTGATGGTCAGTGGTAACTGACGCCCATAACATATACAATTCATACATAGGAAACTAAAAGAAATATTAAACCTTATTTTTTCGACGAACAAAAGCGGATTCCTTTACAGCTAAAAGAAATACAGAATAAACAGACGGAGTGTACTGATTTATTTATGAATCGGTATCGGGATATTAGAGAGGTCAACAAAAAATAAGTGATCCACAAAGCGTCAGGACAATCCTATAGAGGGAAGGTCACCCCGGACGCAAGCAGAATTCCCAATGAAGTGTATGGGAATCAGAAATAGGTACGTATTTATACTAACTTACTCACACTGCGACGACTGGTTTGACCGCTTTCCAGTGAGCTCCACACACACTGTTGTAAATAAATATGGGTCAATAAATATTTATGCCTTACCCCATCGAGCTTGTAGACCTATCTAGTTGCTTTCAAAGGACGATATGCATTCGGTATAGGTATGTTTACGATTTTAAAAAAGCTTCTAAACATGTGAGCGTATTAATACTTGAATATTTTACTTTATCTTTTAGGAAAGGTAACAGCTAATTTACCTAAATAAAATTTTAAGCTTTTCCGATTAAATTTCAAAGTTTAAATACGCATTTTTCGCTTACGGGTTTTCGCGTTCTCTCAGTTTTTTTTCCCCCGGAATCGGGAATACTTTTTTATATTCCCGAGGATTCCCGCGGACCTGGAAATTGCCTATTTATTAATGAAAATCCCTTTTTGTAGGTACGTTTCATTCTTTAATATCAGTTTTGTTAAAATGGTTAATAGTTCACACATATGGTTGAGGAAATAAACCGTTAAATTGCCGGACTCACGTCAGTTTTTAGGCCCGCGGGCTGAATGGCATGTGGACTGAGTATCCATGATTTGGTTTTAAATTTTAATTGAAACGTTCGACTGAACAGTTGAAACCGACAATTCCCCGCGGTAACGGGTCTGGCAAGTTATAAGTTTATAACCGAATTTGACGGAGACTAAGTCGCGGGCAAAAGCAAGTAAGTACATAAATCTCTTTAAGCCTATACCTTACCTACTTTTAATCAGAAGTAAGCAAAGCAACGTTACAATGATGACCATGAAGCAACGTAATGTAGGTAACAACAATAGCACAAAACCCATTGTACCTGTAAAGACAAAATAAATCAAGCGCGAATCGAGTCGAATGACGGTCACATAAGCATTCACAGAGCATACTGCATAGCTGTATTGTTGCATGAACAAACCATGTAACGCCAATTGAGTAAGAGGCAAAAATTTAACTACCTCTACCCTTACTCTTTTTTCAATAGGTACGATTACTTAAATTCAATAAAGTACTTACTTACTTACTCCTCTAAGCATATTCAATTTGTATTTTACCATATTACAACCAATATCAGAGGTATGCACTGAAAATATGGTTAACGAATGTTAGAAATTACATACGTTGCCGAAGTATATCGAAATGATAGCTCTCGAGTGAGTTTACGTTAGTTCTCGCGTAGCGTTTGGATTGGAACCTTGTCGAAGTAAATCAATTTCGACAAGGTTCTACCTTGTAGTATCCAATATCAAGCAACGCATACCACTAAGCTCATATCTAATACAACAGTTAGGTGAAAGGGTCTGGCACCTAATTACGATCTGAAATATTATTGTGAAAAGATTAAAAAGTTATGTTCGTGATTACGCAAACTGAATGTTAGGACCCGGCGGAGGGGAGGGTTAGAACTTTTCGTCTCTTTTGTTCAAAATCTCTTGTTTTATGATAATAAATTCTACTCGGAACAAAGTTGTGTTCCCGTGAGCATTGTTTTGCCCTTCCCGATTAACCCTGCCCTACCTGTTTCTGTCATTGCACGGAGCAAGGCCGATGGGGCCTTCGCTCCCCTCACTGCAAGATAAACAGCGTTGTTAAAGCTGTGATCGCCTTCAGCCATCTACATTTTGACTCCTGTTTACTTTAATTTGACAATGTCAGATGCTCGGAAAATATGTAGATATTTAAGTAGGTACCGACATATAAATTGATTGTGATACATGATGTCGAAGTTACATCGAATCATGCGTCGAAAAAGTATGTGTTTTACAAAAATGTTCCCACGCTAGCGTTAGTTTGATATGGTCCACTATAACAAAGTGTCCATTGTATCAGAATGATCACTGTATCAGAGACTGTCCACTGGGTCCAATTTACTAGGGTAGAGTAGGGATAGAGTTCATTAAATTGAAACACGCGAACGAAATAACACCGGGAAGCTAATATTTATGAAGATAAAAGGTTTGTAAGTCCCTTACGGTTACCTAATCTCTACATCTACTGAACCGATTTCGCAAATTCTTTCGGTTTTGACTTAGACAGCCGCCACTCGATATGTCAGGGAGAGCTAAGTATCATTTATCTTTTTTAGGAACTGGTGCTTTAGGAGCAATAGTTTACTGTCTGCCCTTCAATTGTGTTACAAATTATTTGATTGTAAGTTATGGACTAAAACGGCAGTCCTGGTGACTAGTGAATTAGAACCATTCTTCTTGAATTCCGATTGAACCTACTACTATCTGCGAGTTGATTAGATAAATAAATATTCGTGGACAAATTCACACAGCACCATCTAGCCCCAAACTAAGCAAAGCTTGTACTATGGGTGCTAGATAACTGATATACTACTTAAATACTTTTCTTTTTATATACATACTTATTATACATATAACACCCAGACCCGTAACAGAAATTAAAATTCATCATTTCAATTTCTGCCCGGCCGGGAATCAAACCCGGGACCTCTTGCGTGGCAGACCGGCATGTTGACCATTGAACCACTCAGGTCGTCAAATGATGGAGATGAAAGGTGGCAAAGGAATTGACACTCCTAAACTATACAAGGTTTAAAATCCTTCGTGTTTAGTCTCGTTTATTTTGTGTTGTCAAAAACTGTAACCTACTACTAGGTAGATAGGTACCTATTTTTCATACGGGTCTAATTCCATTGTAAAACGATTAATAATATCGAGTTAACCTTTTCATTTTATCGATGTGTGACCACTTTACGATAAAAACTATTTTATTTGGTTTTATTCAGTAAAAGTTGATTTTAAGAGCGCACTTTTTCCCTTTTTACAGAGTACTTAATATATTTTATCAATCTTGCAAGTTAAAGGAGGACCGGCAGAAATGTATGGACCCCAGCCTATATGACCGCGATAAGCGATATGTCATTGTAAAGGATTTTACATTTTCGACGACTTTTACTACACGAGAATCCTCGAATTACTGTGAGAAAAAAGTTATGGTCAATTAAAGAAAACTTCGATTTGTACCGGAACATACAGCCTATATGACCATTAACGTTAAGCGATATGTCATTGTAAAGAATTTTTTATTTTCTACAGTTTTTACTATGGCGACAATCCTTGATTTGCTGAAAGAAAAAAGTTATGGTAATTTTTTTTATACCACCAAGGTGACAAACAAGCTTACGGCCTGCCTGGTGGTAAGCAGTCACCGCAGCCTATGGACGTTTGCAATACCAGGAGCATCACAAACGCGTTGCCCTATAAAAACCTTTTAACCCCTTTCATAAAGAACTCCATGTCTCCAGGGAAAACCTCTCCAGGTAGTTCATTCCACAACCTTATTGTGGGAGAAAGTTCCTTTGGAACCGCACAGTTTGGCACCAATTTGGTTCCAAGGTGTGACGATGACCTCCCTGTCGGTGGCGAGCGGTGTGATGATAGAATGTAACTGTAGGCATCATGTCAAACAGTTCTTCAGAACAAACACCGTTGTACAAGCGGTAGAACGAACACACAAAGGGAGGCGAAGTACTGCCGCTGGCGCAGCAGTCAAATAGCACTTGTGAGCATGGTATCATCGACAATTCTCACAGCACGCTTTTGGATCAAGTCACAAGGACCAATCTGATATGCCGGTGCTCCCACCCATAGATGCGAGCAATACTCCAAATAGGGTAAATAATAGTAAGTACAAAATGATGTTTACTTTAATCATCCATAACTTTTTTCTCACAGCTATTCGAGAGTTATCGCTAGTAAAAGTTGTAGAAAATGATAAATCCTTTCCAATGACATATCGCTCAACGTTATCGGTCATATAACTGGGTTGTCCGGTCCTCCTTTGATCTATTTCCCGGTTTCCAATTGTTTCTGAAATTATGCATACTTATGTAATTTAAATGTTATGATACTATCGAGCTGATCTGATAATGGAAACGGAATGTGGCCATTGGAACTCCTCCACTATGCGAGATAAATCGTATCGAGTTTGGGCTCGTTTAACAAGTACTCTGACTGATAATAGAGAAAACACGATAAAAGCTTGCTACGAAAAAATATTTTTCATTTGATCACTTGTTTCGCGCTATATGTCTAAAGTAGGTTAGTAAATTCAAACAAAATCGGTATTTAAGTCGACATTTAGACGTAGATACAGAGAAAAGTTGCTTTATACCTAGGTACCATTACCAAGGATTACTAAAGAAGTAAACAAATACAACAATACTGTAATGTCAATCAAATAAATCAACATTATCCAAAATTCAGACATTGCATCTGGAACCTGAAACGGCCGAAGCCTGACACGTTATCAACAATCAATCAATTAGTTCGACACGAGATAGACATCACTGAATGCAGTTAACTACATTGCACGCATAATAAATGAGTCAACTATTCCCGTAAACAATTTAATTGTAATCCTAGCCGCGTTAGAGGATTTGTAATTCAATTTGGTATGTGAATCTGTTTCGGTGATAGAGAGTTAATCAGTTGAATGTACTTATGCGCTTATGCGCTAGATGGACCTGGAGAACGCCAGATAAGTGCTGAGCTGGACCTGGTCGTGTCTCAAACACCTCTTTTTTAACATCTTCCCACGTAGACTGCTAAATTTACTTTTTTTTGTAATTTTATGTGTAATAAAGAGTTCATCTATCTATCTTAACATGAGGGAATAGGCGATGAACCTCACCCTGTAGATTTTTACTAAGATGAAGCGTTAAATTTTGTGTGTCAAGAAATTGCATATTTTTTAAAGTTGTAATTTTTATCTTGTATTTTGATTCTACTCGCCTTCGAGCTAGATCTTTTTGTTCTTTTATTTTTTACTATGCCGGAGCTTTTTATTTCATTTTTTATGTTAAAGGTACGACAGACATGTTTGTTTGCAAGTTTGGCAAGCGGGCCTGATGGAAAGTGGTCACCGTCGCCTATGGACATCAGCAACACCAGGGGTTTTTCGCGTAACATTCAATCGTCATTAGTTGGTAATAAATGAATATTTAGTTGTTGTTTTTTTTATGTCATACGGTAGGCAAACAGGCAAGCGGGCCACCTGATGGAAAGTGGTCACCACTGCCTATAGACATTAGCAACACCAAGAGTATCGCTAATGCGTTGCCTACCTCTATAACACGTTGCTCTGGCAGCAAAAGGCAAATGCCACTCCACTGCCAAAGCCACGGTTCCCCAAATCCCCACCCCATGGAGCACATGAAACCTTACTCACCGGCAGAAGCACAATACTATTTAAAAGAGTATTATTTAGCTGCGGTATTCTATAAGGTGGAGGTACTTCCCCAGTCGGGCGGTTCCAATTCGAACGAGATACCCCGCTGTGCCCTACCTCTCTTTACCTAGCTTAGTTTCACCTGTCAATGACTCACCACACTACACCACTACCACCTCTACTTCACAATCACTGGTAAACCTCGGCACGTGTTCCTAAACGGAGCATCCTCAAGCGTCGTTATCCGTTAATCCATTCTAATAATAACAATATTTATATAAAAAGAGTATATTCTTGAATACCTACTACGGACTTTGGATTCGCACACGAACATCTGGTTTCGTACAAGGATTAAAAATTCTTCGATCGAAACAAGTTACGAAGCCGCGATTATTATGCGGCCGAAGGGAATGTGGTAGGTACTTAAGATTTTTACGCACTTTCCCCTCTTCTTTCTTAGCGAATTATGTTGCTACCATGTTATCAAGTCGCTTCCCGCCGTCTGTATCTACGGCACGCTTAGATCTTTTAAACTACGCAACGGATTTTAATGCGGTTTCCAACAATAGATAAGAGTGATTCAAGAGGAAGGTTTGTAAGCAAGAATAAAAAAGTAGAGGTAAAGTAGGTTTACGCGAACGAAGTCGCGCCCAGTCCACTAGTTGTCTATAAAAATAAAGTTGAGATTGACCAAGGTCTTCCGCTGGGAAACCTGAGCCTGATGTAACAGTTTCGGGAGCTGACTAGCACCCTGCGTTTATTAATCTTAATAACTAAAATTAATATGTTCCTATTATTAATCCTGGGCTCTACCTCAGGTTCCTCTGGTAGCAGGGTCATGGAGGCCAGATGGCAGCCGCTCCATTGTAATTACTTGATCTGCCAAATCCTGGATCATTGTCAAGACGGACCTCGGGCCCTCATGCACAACCGGGACATTAATGCCAAGACGATTTTTATTTATTAATCCTGGGCTCTACAGCCTCAGCCGCCTCTAGCATTTAAAATTGTAGTATTAGAAAAAAGGTAAGCACTGTCACCATCACCAAAATTAAATGATGCCGAAGATGAATTCCAGAAGACATCTAATAGCTCTACTTTCACTAAGTTCCTTGCGACATCCACTTTTTATGATTAACAAACCTTATTTTCATGAGATAAACATCGTTTCGGAATCTACAGTTAAAAACAAAAATGTAATTGTAATTAGAACTGTGTCACATATAGATAAAGTATAATTCTCTCCGTT
Source organism: Blastobasis lacticolella (assembly GCA_905147135.1). NCBI lineage: Eukaryota > Metazoa > Arthropoda > Insecta > Lepidoptera > Blastobasidae > Blastobasis > Blastobasis lacticolella. Next base: position 12,564,389 of record LR990048.1, read on the forward strand.
TACGATCATTCTGCTGAACAGTCTATTTGGTAAACTACTTCTGATTCTGTCTGTCGGTATCTATGTAAACAAGCATTCGCAAAAGATTCGATCTTGCAACAAACTCGTTTGTTTTGTTAGCCAAAACAATTGAACAGCTCTTTGTTGTTTTGTAGTGTTCCGAATCCGTAGTGAAACAAGGAACCTTTATAGTTTTTGTCTAAGTCTGATTGTTATCTGTCTGTCCGCGATTTTACTCGGAGACTATCGTGGGTAATAGGTAACTAGCTGTGGTATGGTTATAGGTTTATTTATTAACCACAAAACACAACTTGTGAGTACGCAGTAGGTATGTGAATAGGCATACCTATTATGACAGACAACTGCGGAGCCTTACACCTCACGTGGCCCGACACGAGTTTTTTTAATCACTTTTTTTACGGCATGAAAACAGACTATTCAACGCGAGCGTAGAGACAATAATAATATAGAGATAGTTGTTTTATCTCGTTTGAGAGCTGGTTTACCCTTGTCTAAGATGTAATCACAAAAACATTACATAAATACGCGGCGGTGACCATTTACCATCAGGTGACGCAATAAAAGAAACTATACATAAACGAGACCCTTTTAAAAACTACTATACGGATTTTTATTTTTTAACAGTTTTCACCAATTGTTACAATTACTCCAGAGGAAACAGTGTGTGTATGGGTCGTCAGGTTCTAATTAAAACTAAAATATGTATAATTAAACACAAGTATTTATTCCTTGAAAAACTATATTTACAAGTTAAGATACCTAAAGGTAACGACTTACAACTAAGAAGTAACTAGAAATAGATCAATTCACAAAGTCTTCTTAACATAAGTTTTAGGGCGACTTGCACCAAATTCTGCAAAGAATGTAACTTTAACAAACAACATCATACAAAACAAGTGAATCGTAATTCTTAAACGTGTTTAAGAATTTGGTGGGCTTAATATAAAGTTCTACACACATCTTAATCCACAATTTTCACTTACATTACAGCACAAACAATGATCACAGAAATGCTAAGGCACTAAATTAGTAGAGTCTCATAGAAAAGGTCCCCATCCTATGTACATTTGGCAGAGGTTATCTATGCTGGTAGCTTCAACAATCAGGTGCTCTACTTGGCCTTCAGGTGACAGAGACAGAGACAACTGCTTGTTCTTCGTCTTTACCTGAGGACATAAAACATAATTTATAATTTTATATCCTGAAGTTTCTAAGCGTGACTGAGATAAGGTTAAGTAGATGCCATTATGGATTGGCGGTAGCGTTCATTGACCCCAGCCCCCCAATACCGTTTCGTATTACATTTTATTTCGAAAAAATGTTTGAATAACGTAAATTTAATAGCGGTTGTCTGTACTCTGTGGACTGGGTTCAATGACCACTATACCCAATAAATATGGTGTCTACTTATGGTGTACATGTATGAGGGTGAGACACGGTCACATAACGTAATCAAAACATCGAAAAACTAAATATTTTTAAGAAGCTTTGTTCATTCTAGATGTATCTTAGCCTTGTTTCTTCAAAATCGATTCAGAATTTCGGAAGATATTTAAAGACAAGTAAATTAATCAGGGTTAATATGCTGCATCTTAAACAATGCTTACGCTTATGCTTCATCACATCACATCACAAATATCATCATCACAATTCAATTCGGCCGTAGTGGCCGAGGTGGCGACAAGGGTTCTCGATAGTTGACGGCGCCACATAACATTTATTTATCTTTATTTACTTGTACATTATATATATCGCATTATTACAGGGGGCCGATTCTCGTGCTGTGACATCTCAAAATTCGACATTTTCTCTAACCGAAAAATTGCATTAAAACATCACTAAAATTACACATATTATCGGGTTTGTTATCACGGTTAGTTTTGTAGTAAAAACAATACTAACCGTGGTAACAACCTCGATAATATGTGTAGTAAAAGTGTAGTGAATAACCACGAAAGTCGTAAAACCTATGTCACTGACTGTCGAAGATAGTTAAGAAAATATTTTTAGGCTGCAATAGACATTTCAATGTCATTATTAATGGAGATATGTGGGTAGAAAAAATGTCGAATTCGAGATGTCACAGCGCGAGAATTAGGTCCCAGGAGCTGTACTCACCATCCCATTGAGCCTATGCCGTATATGCGCTAGGTGTGTGACAGCTTGCTCGTTGGTGCGCTCGGCGGCGTCGGGCCTGGCTCGCCCCCACGACACCAGCGGGTCGTACACGAATGGACCGATCACGGACATCAGGGCCGCGGTCTGGGCTCGCAGGGCCCGCATCACGGCTTCGCAGCATTTCCTGGGAGGGACGGGGACACAGAATCTAAATAAGATAAGTCAATGGAAGTCCGCATCACGGCTTCGCAGCATTTCCTGGATGGGACGGGAATATAGAATCGAAATAAGATAAGTTAATGGGAGTCCGCATCACGGCTTCGCAGCATTTTCTCTGTGGGATAGGAATATGGAATCGAAATAAGATAAGTCAATGGAAGTCCGCATCACGGCTTCGCAGCATTTCCTGGGTGGGACGGGAATATAGGATCGAAATAAGATAAGTCAATGGAAGTCCGCATCACGGCTTCGCAGCATTTCCTGGGAGGGATCGGAACACAGAAACAAACTAAGATAAGTCAATGGAAGTCCGCATCACGGCTTCGCAGCATTTTCTGGGAGGGACACAGAACACAGAATCAAAATAAGATGGGTAAATAGAAGTAAATAGGTACATCTTTTGCCCGTATCCGTTACCAGAGAGTTATTGCGCAGTAGTCTTACGGTGAGAGAAAACATTGTGATGGAACCTGTACATTCATGTGACAGAATGTGTAGCTATAATCCAATCTACCCCAGGTTCCCCTGGTAGCAGGGTCACGAAGGTCAGGTGGCAGTCGCTCCACTGTAACTATCTGATCAGCCAAATCCTGGATCATGGTCAAGGCGGACCCCAAGTCCTCGTGCGCGAGAGCATAATCATGACTTTAACTCTCGCCTACAAATCGGACAGCATCCCGTAAAAACTTTCTTAATCAAACTCAAGCCGAGTGAGAACAAAGCCAAGTAAATATGCTAGCAATACATAATAATCTTACCTGTACACCCCCTCGTGCTTCAGAGGTCCCATAGCTGCTTCCATGTTATGCGTGAGTCGGAACGGCACCCGCTCCGGCCATTCGAATGCCTCGCCTTTGTTGAACAGGCAGTTAAAGTCCACATGCACCGTATCACCGTTGGTCGAGTCGAAGGATATATTCTCGCCGTGGCGGTCGCCTAGGCCTGTGATTGGATTTTGAGTCTAATTATAAAATCCCCAAGGTCTAACGCTAAATGCCTAAGCTAAAAATCATGCCACCCGAAAGCTTCGCCTTTTTTGAACAGGCAGTATACGTCTACATACACAGTATGACCGTTGGTCGAGTCGAAGAATATGTTCTCGTGGTTTAGTACTGTCGCCGAGGCCTGCGATTGGATTTTCAGTATATAAATGCTGAAGGCCACAACTCACACATTGCTACGTATACGACTCTGTCCCTTAGGAAACACTGCGATGTTTCTGTCTTATTCATCTTGTAACGAAATCAAACGCAATTCAATGGAAAACTCAGGCTGTATCGTCAAAATCAGGCAGTAAATCAATTGTATTCGTACACTCAAACTCAAGCTGATACTTCTATTCTTTCCTTACGTTGAAATCAATTACATTGCTACCCGAATACAAGTTAGAACGCAGAAAATTGTATCTAAAAATGTTACGCAAATCTGTACACGGAAAGTCATTATAAACCAGACGCTTTGACATAAAACACACAGTTGACTTAGGCACATTAGCAAAAGCGAAGCTCCTTAAAATCACACAGCGTAAGACGCGGGTAAATTTCCGCGAATACCTGATGTATTCAATTATGTTTGCACAAAGCTTGCTTAACCTTTCATATTATTTATTTGCCACGACCCGCGCGACTAATGATAGCTAAACGTGGTTTCCCGGTGTCGTTTGTTAAGCAAATACGGCGGCGAGGTGAGAAATGTCTCATCACGCGATATAATTAGCTACGAATAGTCGTACAATTTGAAGGTCTTACCGAGGATATATCCAACCATAGACATCACAGCTGTCGTTCTTATGTAAGCCGATCTCGCTTGGTACCTGCGTATTAAGGTATGTGACAAACATTAGATACAGTTAGAGGCAAAACAGTTCTTAGGTAACTTTTTTGCCTCTAACTGTATCTAATGTTTGTCAAATCATAAATTTTTAAACAAAGTGTTATTGATGGGATGTTTTGATGCGAATGAAATTCGTGAGAATGCCGAAGATCGGAAAAAATGGAGAAGGAAGAGAAAGAAAGCGGACTCTGACAGAATCCGGGATTGACCGCTCGGATGATTATGAAATTCGCGATAAGACTTGGGCCACTTTTTCTATCGTTGCGTGTATAAGGGTAATTAAGGTGACGATGACTGAATAACAATATTTTTTTCTTGTATACACTAATTAAAGAATTCGTACATTCGTAGAAATTGTATAGTACAGAAATTATCGTCAATTCCACCTGTATATACAGGGAATAAGTACAAAAAATTTAGACGATATTTCTTTCCGTGGGAGGCAATTTGTTTCGGGCAAAACACTTGGCTGGAAATACATTAAATCACAATTCTTTTACAGCTTCATCTTCCTCTGGAGACTCTTTTATAATTGACAGTCAGATATATGAGTGCCATCACACCTGATGTTAAGTATAGTTCCAGTCTACGATAGAGCATACCTGCCTATTAGCATGGCAGTTGGTTGAAGTGCAAAAACATTCGTCCGATCGACGATGACTTCAAACGATGACGGAGATGTGGACTTGGAAACGATAGATTATTATAATAATTGTATTAGCCTGTATCATCCCACTGCTGGACAAGGGCCACCCTGGACTCTTCCCTCGGAAACGCGGCAGGCCCAAAAAATATGGAGAAATGAGTTGTAGGCCTTCGAAAATGACTGGCAGGCAATATTAGATAGTGAACGATAAATTTAGCACAAAATGATTCTTTTAGAACATTCCCGTTGCGCTATGGGATAAAAAATAGATAGCTCGGCCTATTCTGGGAAGTTGAATGGATTCCCCTTGCGAAGTGGACTGCTCAGAGTGTGGTAAGAGCAGAAGCAAAGATAAGTGGCAAAAGAAACTGCCCAGAGAAATATGAGTAATCACTTACCATCCGTACGGATCTGAAAAGACTCGTCGGAACCACTCTTGGAACAAAGGTGGGTGTTTAGGAAGCAACTGCTCTAGGTACACCCGTCTCTTCTTCTCCACAGAGTCTTTGTTTGAGCACATCATCTCTTTCAACTCCCTGTTGCTCGTATGGATACCTGTTAAGAGAAAAAAGTAATTCTGATATTTTTTTTATCACTAAGGTGGCAAACAAGCTTACAGCCTGCCTGATGGTAAGCAGTTACCGCAGCCTATGGACGTTCAAATTCATATACTCATAAATACACACTTTTTGTCGTAGTGGTACGCAAATACCACATTGTTTCACTTGCTACAGCCCTGACAAACCCCTCTCGATATGAAATTGACGAATATGGAATTCGAACTATAAAACCACTTGTCTTTACATAGACAACACATTCGGATCGGAAAAATCGTGGTAGGTACCTAGTTAAATAATTGATGTATGCTTGCATTTGTTTATTTAATAAGTTTTACTGTTATATACGACATAGTACGACTTAATTGTTAGAGTAAATACACTTGTATTATATAATGTAAGTAAGTGTACATTTGACATGTAAAATAAAAATTTCATCAATAAATTAATTAAATCGAATTAGATCTTTATTTCTTGGTTATGGAAGCCAGTTCTGCTATCCATCATGTGGCTTGTCTATACACACGTCTGTCACTAAGTTTTATAAAAAATATATTCAATCCAGACCATTATTAACAACATTTTAAAAAGAACTCGTGAACGAACTTGAGTGGTAAAAGACGTGACGTTCTAGTCTTTTGTTCTGAGTAATTCTGAAACGACCAAATATGTTTTCTTTACAACAATGACTGGTTCAAATTCTTCGTAAGCCCATCATCAATTCTAAAAGAATTTATTTATTAATGTTACAGTCCATTGTGCACAGAAAATACGAGTACATAGGAACACAATACAAAGTAATAAATGAAACAACTGGCACTACTTATTTCAAAAAGAAATCTCTAAGAATGTTCTCGGAAAAAATCACAATAGATTCCAGTACTTCGAATTCACAAGAAACAGCGCCGAATAAGGCAAGAAACATGTTATGCTCATTTAAGAAGTGTGAAGACGTCGCATCATAGGTAATTTCCAAGTGCATATTAGCAGCTCCTTCGATAACGTTTACTGTGGAATTAACACCTAATTCTACGTACAAATTAGGAAGAGCTCGGTGGCCGAGCGGTTAGAGTATACGACTCGTAAGCCAGAGGTCCCGGGTTCGAATCCCGCTCCGGCCATGTACCAATGACTGTTTTCTGAGTTACGTACATTAGTTGAATACTAACCGATGCTCTTACGGTGAGGGAAAACATCGTGATGAAACCTGCACATTCAGGCGACTGGATGTGTAACCATGATCCAATCTGGTCAGGTTCCCCTGGTAGCAGGGTCATGGAGGTCAGATGGCAGTCGCTCCACTGTAATTACCTGACCTGCCAAATCCTGGATCATGGTCAAGGCGGACCCCGGGCCCTCGTGCGCGAGAGCACAACCGGGACATCAACGCCAAGATGATTGCTTTTTTTTCTACGTACAAATTAAATGGCTTTGGTAACTGCTTACCATCAGGCAGGCCGTGAGCTTGTTTGTCACCTTAGTGGTATAAAAAAATATAATTTTATAGTTTTTCTTGTAGCTTTTTTTTTATACGGCAGTCAAACAGGCATGCGTGCCACCTGATGGAAAGTAGTCTCCGCCGCATATGAACATTAGTGTGATCATCATCATCTGTTGAACGATCCCATGTCATAGTCGAAAGGAAACACTGGGACTGGGCCCATTCCAAATCGGAAATGTATGATATGTTAAATGTTTCATTAACGTGTTTATGTAAACGCTACTTTAGCTTTTAATTCTACGCAGTAACAAACGAGCAGAAAACCCGCCTGATGGTAAACGGTAACTGTTGCCCATAACATCTACGACACATGCATTTAGGTTGCAGGCAACAAAAATGCAGAACCGCAGGTTCGTTGTCACTGTGAGGACTACAATGAAATGTCTCATGCCTGTAATTGCGCTACTTTATCCTTCATACCGGAACACAACAATGCAAGTATTGTTGCTTGGCGACAGAAATAGATAAGGCGGTGATTCGCCCAGGCCACAGATAATATATTAGTATACTAATGCCCAGGCGGACTCCTCAGACTTGACAGAGTCCTACCACCTGACGAAATAGAGGAACTACTTGGAGACAAGTAAAAATTTTAGATGCCAAAATGGCGTAGCTAGGGGCAGGGTTAGAATTAGATAGCTAAAATGCTTAAAATTTTGAGTCCGTTCATTAATTTTTTACGTTACTTTTATCTCAAACACTTAAGATTTTTAAGAGCCAAAATGGCTAAACTTTTGAGTTCGCCGCGCTCGCTCATTAACTTATTTATGTTTACATATTTTTTTATTACGTACCCAAATATTCAGCAGTCTAGGCGAATTCAGCCCCGAATGTCACCCTATGCTAGCCAGCCACTAAATAAATTAATAAATAATATGCTTGGACAAATTCACACAGCGCCATCTAGCCCCAAAGTAAGCTAAGCTTGTTATGGGTGTTAGATAACTGATAAACTACTTATATACTTTTTTAATACATACTTATTATGAAGTATGTATACCCAGACCCGCAACAGAAATTAAAATTCATAATTTCATTGTCTGCTCGGCCGGGAATCGAACCCGGGACCTCTGCGTAGTTAACCAACTGAACCACTCAGATCGCCGCCACTATTAATAAAAACTTCATTTGTTAGGTATATTATTATATTAGACAGGACTTACACGCGACGTACCTTTTCGATTTGTTTTCCCAGCGTTTCGGTAGGGTTACACCCACCGTGGTCACGAGACGACTCAATACATTTGTTATGTAGGTTAGATCGTTGCATAATACCAACCTTTTTGCTTGTAGATATGCACCAAAACAGGCCTCAGGCCAACCAGGTTCGGTACCCATTCGATCAGGCCGCATTCTTCGTTCAGCGGCAAAACGCTGTACGTCCTAATATAGAGCCTTCGCCGCCTTGTCTCTGGGGCATCTTGCAGGAACCGGTTCACGACTGTGTTGAACTCCATTAAGCGGTAGTCTTTGCGAAGGTCGTCTCTGGGCTTCAGCATAATGATGTAGGATTTCCCATCGGATCCTGGTAAAAAGTGGGCAATTTTAAGATTAATGATACATTTTGTGGATTTGTCCAGAGCTATACTTACAAAAGGCGGGTATGTATGTGTCGGAACGACGTAGTTACTAGTCCCGTATCTATGTGTAGTATAAAACAAAGTCGCTTCCCGCCGTCTGTCCCTATCTATTACGCTTAGATTTTTTTAAATATGCAACTGATTTTAATGCGATTTTCACCAAAACGATAGAGTGATTCAAGAGGACGATTTATAAGCAAGAGTAGGTAGGGGTAAAGTAGGTGTAGGGTAGTTGTAGGGAAGGGTAGGGCAGAGGTAGGGTAATTTAAGGTAGGGGTAGGACGACACGCGAACGAAGTCGCGCTACTAGTATTATTATTATTATTTATACGAAACTTTGGTAGACTGAGCAACAAAAATCAAGGTTATTAATTTCGTAGACAGTTCATTATAATATTATGAATATCCCAAAAAGTTATTTCATTAATATTTTCATAAAGAGTTCATTATAATGGCTGTGACAGAGACAGTACGACGATCAAAACTATAACTTACTATAGCTAAAAAAGCATCCTCATCACCAAGAAATCCTAATAAGTATAGTTTTAACCAATGAATTATATAGAGGTCTTTGAATTTAAACAATGTAATAGTCAACTTACCTACGAACCTAATCAACTCAATACAATAGTCATCCATCACAATGTGAAGATGTTAAAGCAAGCAATTTTTTGTAGTAATTGCGTCATCAAGGTGATTATCACACCTCTAAAGTAGTATTCAAGTCTATCAGAATAAAGTTTCCTGTTGTTTTAATAATAGTGTGATCATATCTTGACTGTTTGTTGGTTTATCTTTATAAAAATCAAAGGTCAGTCTTGTATTACATACTAGTACTGGCAGTCCTCGCGAAAATGAAATGAAAATGAAAAAGTATTTATTGAATTAGGATTACGTTAATTAATCTCTTTTCAAAAGTCAAAAATCTAACGGAAAACAAAGGGAAGTTAAGCGAGCTCATCCAGGTAGGGGGCGACGCATGCAGACCGATCAGCGCGCGCGAGGGCTTACTCCGGCGAGACACCGGGCACCGATACGCGCCACGCACATAACCGCCGGCGAATCGTGTGCGGCGCGCGCCCGGCCCCAGCCAGCCCGCCGGCGCGAGCACCCGCGCGCACCAGCCGGCCTACCCGCGTCGCCCCCTGAGCTCGGAACAAATAAGTAAAAAGAGTGTCGTCTGTCTGTCAGTATGCCGCTTCAGTTAGGAAAATGACCATCTGTGGGAAAAAGAAACGGCAAGAAACCCACAGGTACATTTAAATATGATTACATTGCATTGACACATTTGTCAATTTAATTTGAGTGAGCCTGTCTTGATTGGAATATGATGTGAACCTCTACAAATCGGTCAAGATAACTAAAAATAAAAATAAATTCAAAAACATAAAAAATGGCACAGCAAAAGCAGGCCAGTCCACCAAGGCAGCACCCGTTCACGAGCATGACGCAGGGCCCAGCCATCGTCCAATTCAACCATATTTGAGGGAAGAGAACGACCCGACCCCCATGCCACCACCAGGCAGACTTTTAAGTGAGCATGCGCTGCCAATGCCGTACACATTAAAAAAATATTTGTTATTCAATGACTATTACACATCAAATCATCCTCACCCAATTAACAAAATTGTAAATTTATAAATAACTTCCTATTTCGAAGAGCTAGTAGTACACCATACATTTTTGTCATCGATATATTCATCAATTTTATAATAGGCTTTTTTCATTAAAGTTGTTTTCACCTTATCTTTAAATTGTAATTCAGGCAAATTAATAATACATTCAGGAATATGATTATAAAATCTTATACAGTTACCCATGAAAGATGAATTTACTTTACTTAGTCTGAACAACGGTGTTACCAGTTTATTTTTGTTTCTTAAATTGACATTATGAATATCAGTATTTTTAGCAAATTGGGTAATATGCTTTCTAACATACATAATATTATCAAATATATATTGACTTGAGAAAGTCAATACATCAATTTCTTTAAACAATTCTTTGAGCGAATCACGTCGACGTAATCCATATATTGCTCTTACAGCTCGCTTTTGTAGTTTGAAAATGATGTCACTATCAGCACACTTGCCCCATAGTATGATGCCGTATGACATAATACTATGAAAATAACTATAATAAACTAATCTAGCTGTATTCACATCCGTTAATACAGCTACGTATTACGTATACGTATACGCGGTTTTCAATCGCGCACAGTTTGGATCTGTGTAAACATTCAACTATCCCGGGGGAAACTATTGCTTTTCCAGGATGAAAAATAGAATATGGCGCTCGGGAATTATGTATTTTTCGAATAATAAAAGAATTTTCAAAATCGGTTGAGTATTTTCGGAGATTACCCCCAGCACTCACAAACTTTTTCGTTTTCAATATTACTATAGATTTAAGTAGCTGTTGAAGAGATATTTTAATATAAACTGAAGTTACCCATTGAACACTTATTAAATTGCAAATTCAGGATGTAGGCCATTGACATAAAAACAAACGAGAAGATATTTATATATTTTCTTAAAGTAATTAGATAAGGAACTTATTTTTCATAAAGTAATTAGGTAAGTAATGAGACACCACAAAAATCCACTGAAATATGATGACTATTTCTCATTGCTATTGTCAAAATACTTCCTTATCCTTCAAACCGTAACACAACAATGCAAGCATTGTTGCTTGGCGTCAGAAATATATAAGGCGGTGGTCACCTAGGCGGACTCCTCAGGCTTGACATCCCAGATGAAATTTCTTTTTCTGAAATTCTTACCTTTTCTTAAGGGGATATTAAAATTAAGAAATGTCAGAATTCCATTTCTTAAATTTTGCTAAGATTATTTTTTTCGCAATCAAATACAAACCTATAAGAGTGACCTTCCTAGGCTTCTGCAGTGACGGCAGTATACTGATCTGCTCCTCAATTCCGGCGATGTACACCGGCGGCTCTACAGGGATGTTGAAATCGGTTCCCTCTTGTCGCGCCGCCTTGGACGGCAACACGATCTTGCAGAACTCTTGGAATGGCATCATTATGTGGCTGAAGTTTTCGTCCGCCAGCATACGGGGTAGGGTGCGGACTAGCGATGTGACTGTAGTGGTCTGCAAGGAAGAAAAAGAATAAACAACTTATCACAACCTATAGCAGTCCACTGCAGAACTTAGGGGTTTTTTCACGAAAGGGGATGTTATCGCCATAATCTCCACGCTTGGCAGGCGGGTTGGAGATCGCAGTTGCAAATATAACAATGGAAAACTCTGCTGCTCATTTTCCAGCAAACGGAGACTCTATATATTTTGCCTCGAAAACATTAGTCGCCTTAAAAATCACCTATAAGTATAAGGGGTTGGTACCATTCTACTCTGCAGGACACTACAAACTAATATTGAGTAATCAATTAGACCTACCCTTTTGAAAAGAGAGTTAGAAGTACTCTCAACCGGCGTAAACGCACATGCCTACCCCTGTGGGACGTCAGCGCGATAATATGCAACTTTTGCGTGTTTTCAAAAATTTGTAAGTGGTTGCGAGTACAGTTGGTCGCTAGTTCTAGTGAGCGGGAGGGTTACAAAACATTGTAGAAGACGGAACGAACAAAATTATAGATTTTGAAGTTCAAAGTTTAAATTACAGCTGCTCCTTGTTTAATTCATATCTATATTATTATCATATCTTGACATATTAGAAAATGTAGATCAATTATGAATATATGCCTGAAAAGGTAAGAATTTGGTAGAAAAACTACTGCATCTCGAACCGCAAAATCACGTAACCCAAACTCCATATTCAATCACATTTAATTTCATTTCTCCTCAAACACACTAGAGTGCAAAAGTAAAAAAGATCCACTTACCGATCCACTGCCAGTGATAGGCTTGTTGCACAGTTCAATCAGTTTTTCCGCTAGCTGAGTGAAATCGTTGACCAGTTTCAGGATCCTGGGCTCCTTCAGGCGAGGGTCAGCGAATACGTCGGTGCAGCGCTTTATGCGTTGGGGATACCCGGACTTTATCACACTCATCATCATCCACAGCGTGTGTTGGGGATACGCGAGGATCAGCTTTACTAATATCGCCTTTAGTTGCAGGTATACCTGGAATATTTTTGGAGTGTAGGCTTCGTGAACGAATCTATACGAGGAGATGAAATTCAAGATCAAATTGCCATTATAAAAACAACACTCAAGTAGTGGATTATTAAGTAAGTATACGATATTTTTTATCAATATTTCAAATGCACCCCTTGGATTTATTTTTTATTGTGCCCATTTGTTTTCACTTTGGATCTTGAATTTCATCTCCGAGTTATAAGAGTATCATCATCATCACATTCATCCATATCAGCGCAGCGTGGCTTCCAACAACTTGGGCTGACACTTGTAAAGGTCGTAAGAGCCGATGGATGCAATAACTATATAGAAAGTGCGGGAGAAGGCTTTTAAGACCTTAAGGCCTAATATTAAATCTCATCATCACCACACCACCACCATACCATCACCATACCAGCTGGATGTGAAAGGAACAGGACTGGCCTTTGTGGAGATCTTTGGGGGAAGACCTATGTCAGCAGTCTTTCAGCGGATATGATGATGATCACCATGGCCCATAGCAGTCCACTGAACTTAGGGCCTCTCCCACGAAAGGAGAGGTTATTGCCATAATCTCCACGCTTCGCAGGCAGATTGGAAGTCGCAGTGTTATAAATATAACAATGGAAAACGCTGCTGCCCATTTTCCAGCCTACGGAGACTCTTTTGCCTTGGCACCCACGAGTGTAAGGGGTTGATGCTGCTATTCTACTCTGCCGGACACCATACTGTGGGGCCCTACCACCATTATCAGGGCCCAAGCCAACCTTACCGTAGCCCCCTCCGGCTGACAGATGGACGGATATGTAGGCCAGGTGGTAGTCGCCGCACGTAAAAAGCCAACCAGAAGCCAAGGACCTACTCTTCTAGTGTTCTGGTAGGCAGAACCTACTAGAACACTAGAAGAGTAGGCCCTTGTAGAAACCGGGATAGACTACTAGGGTGATGATGACTATGATAAAATGAAACCACCCCACCGTCCCTACCTATGGGACACAGGCGTGACCTTTATGTATGTATAAAATGAAATACATGATCATGGGTTTCTTTCCTTTCTTCTTATCGTGTCAATGATGAAATAGGTTAGTTTATTACTATTTTTTCTTTAATAATCGGGTAGTACTTACTTCCTTGACAGGGTGACAGATTCTGGACACGATTTGCGAGAACGCAGTCAAATAGAGATGTAGCGGTAGCCTCTCTGAGTACGTCTTTATTATTTCTGTCATTTGAGCCAGTACTGAATGTACGCTAGTGTCCGATGATGTCACTTCAACGTCCAGCCTGAGAACAATAGTAAGTATCTAAGTAAAAAACCATAAGCTTTATAAAGCATAAACTTAACTAAAAATACACAAGAAATAATCAATATAAACAGAGACAAAGGCATTAATATCCTTTTTACTATAGTACTTTATGATTACTTTGACGACCTGAGCGGTTCAGTTGGTTGCCACACAGAGGTCTCGGGTTCGATTCCCGGCCGAGCAGAAATCGAAATGATGAATTTTAATATCTGATACAGGTCTGGTATAACAAGTACGTATTACAAAGAAGTATTAAAGTAATTTATCAGTTATCTAACACCCACAACACAAATTTTGCTGTATTTGGAGCTAGATGGCGCTGTGTGAATTTGTCCAAGACTGGAAGACTTCTGGAATAATTATTTTTATTAAAATCTCACCATATAGACAGCATCCTCGGCATACTCTGATATAAATACTTATGTCCATGCTGCAGTGCTTTGCTATAGCTGTTAAGGGCGTACAGCCGGCGAGACCACACGTTGGTATTGGAGGTATCACTGGCGCTCACTTTCTCGTAATATGCACCGAGACATACCTACAAATAAGGTTCAATTTTCAATACATTTAATAAGGGTTTTCGCGATTCCAAAATCCAAGAGATGGCGTTACTGCGACGCAAGGTCTGCTGTCAAAATAAAGCCCTGTCATTGGCTGGATTAGATTCGTTATTTTACAGTAGATATTTCTGTCCAATAGCACGGCAGTATTTTGACATCACTCCTTACGCCTCCGAAATCATGAAACCCCTCATTAAAACAAACTTACAGAGTACATTAACCATATTGAGAAATCGTCGAAAGTATTAGGAAGTTTTTAGACACTTATAGTTTTATCACTATTCCTCTTGTTTTGTAACATCATTCAATACCTAATAATAACAAAATATAGTATACACCAAAATATAGTTTGCTAACGACCTCGTCCGCTATTCGACGTTCGATTTCTAGTCCAGAGGGCTATTGGCTATCTCAGTGGACAACTGTATTGACATATAATAATCTTACACTACTATAATTTGGTAGACGCTATAGCCAGTGGCCAATGGAGATGACATAGTGTAGAATTATTTAATATCAAATTCAGTTGCCAACTGAGTTAGACAATAGCCCCACGTTGCCATCTATGTCCATGCCAAATTTTATACAAATCTGTTAAGCGGTTTGAGACAGACCAAGTCAGCCTTGCCAGGAACCATTGCCAGTTATTTGATCTATTGTTGATTCAGCCCCACTATAATGTAGTGCATAGTGCATCCTTTTCTACTGTATGTGAAGTTTGCCGCAAGTGACGAAATGATAATTAATGCTGATTTTATCTAGTAGCCTAAATTTTGAAGCAAAGCATGAGAGCAAATCAAAGTGGAGCTTATATTATGTTACGCTTCGGTTCCGCTTTCCAAAACCCGTGATACAAAATTTTACCTTATTTTCTGAGCAAAAAATTTCTCTTTCTTCTTTTTGCTTCTAAATATAGTCAAATGTAATAAGCGAATAAGTATAGAATACAAATTCTGATTGTTTATACAATAAATACGTGTACAAAAGCGGTGTGAAAAACGTACCAAACTCTTCTCCCATTGTTTGTAGACTTCGACAGCCTCTTTGTAATAGCCAATATTGACGTCTACGTCAACGTTCGTTGTTTCATCGTTGTATTTCGCAAACAGCAGTTTCGCTTTGGCGTATATTTTCCTGTAAAAGAAGTGATAGTTTTAATATTTTTGCGTTCTTCATACGAAAGAAATATATTTTAAAAAATATATTTCGGTAATTTAATCGATACTTATAAAATCGTTCGTATCCGATCCCGATCCGAGGTTTGTTAGCAAATTAGACTAAAGCAGAAATTGAAAACGCGAAGTTTTTAAAGCAAATCATGTTACTTTTTGGTAACCGATGTTTCTTATCATTCGACCCCGCTGAATCCAAAATGTCGGTTACCAATAACTCTCCCTCTCCGAAGCCATCTCCGAAGTGTCATACACCGTTTCATTTAACAGAAAAACAGTTACAGATATGAGCATATTGTTAACGAAGAAATTCGGTTTCGGAACAACATGGTTAACTTAAAACGAGATAACAAAATAAATTACTTAACACTACATATCAGTTGCAATACAATAAGCCGCTTATACAATATTATATTGCAAGTTATAAATTACACAATTTGTAATTTTTCTTAGAGCCCCGGTTAGTGGTGCCATGCAAACCCACCTCTGGTCCACGTTTCCAGGATCGAGGTCCCGGAGTCCCCTCGCCAGCGTGGCGAAGGCGGCGTCGCGCTGCCCCCGCGCCCAGCACGCCTTGGCCTTGGCGGGGAACACGCGCCAGGCGACATAGCGCTCGGCATTCAGGATGTACATGTACGACTGGGGAGATACCACGAACGGTTCAATGGAAAAATACGAAAGAATGAAAGGCGGTGGCCGCTTTCCATCAGGTGGGCCGTCCGTCCATGTGGCTACCTCCTTCTTCTTTATCTTTTTTTTACCGTGTGGTGTCCGGCAGAGTAGAATAGCACCAACCCCTTACACTCGTGGGTGTCGTACAAGGCAACTAATGTTTTCGAGGCAAAAGATCTAAGCGCCTCCGTAGACTGGAAAATGGGCAGCAGCATTTTCCATTGTTATATTATAACACTGCGATCTCCAACCCGCCTGCCAAGCGTGGAGATTATGGCAATAACCTCCCTTTTTGT
Source organism: Blastobasis lacticolella (assembly GCA_905147135.1). NCBI lineage: Eukaryota > Metazoa > Arthropoda > Insecta > Lepidoptera > Blastobasidae > Blastobasis > Blastobasis lacticolella. The sequence goes on from LR990048.1 coordinate 12,580,968, forward strand.
GGGAGAGGCCCCGAAGTCCTGCAGTGGACTGTTATGGGCTGTGATGTGTTACGTTCACAATAGAATCGATCGCTCTTAATTAAAAAATAAATCAATATCTACCACCATTCAAATTCAACAACTAAATAATGATATTGTTAGTGTAAATGGCAAGGAGCTAGTATTGGCCGTGTGGTGTCCGGCAGAGTAGAATAGCACCAACCCCTTACACTCGCGGGTGTCGTGCAAGGCGACTAATGTCTCCGTAGGCTTGAAAAAGGGCAGCAGCTCTTTCGATTGTTATATTCATAGATAACAGTGCGATCTCCAACCCGCCTGCCAAGTGTGGAAATTATAGCAATAACGTCCCCTTTTTTGGGAAAGGCCCTTAATCCTGCTGTAGACTATTATGGGCTGTGATGATGAAGTATATATAGGCTGATGATGATTATTGATCCACTTGCAACAGCTCTGACAAACCCCTTTGGTTTCTGGCGCCTTATCAAGTCAATTTCATTTTCAATTTCCCGCAGAGGTATGCAGAGACATTGTTAATCAATTTTTCTTTATCGAATCTCAAAACATGCTTACCTGTTGCAGTATACCGGCCTTCCTTGCGTGCTTTGCACTTTGCAGCCACAAATCGCCGATGCATGACTTCAAACGGCTTGCAGTTAGAGGATGAGTCGGCTCTAACAGTTCCTAGAGTAAAAATATAAAATTTATCCTAGTATATTTCTTATTATTACCAAGGGACATGGTCGGACGGTCCACCTGATGGAAAGTATCCACCGTCGGCCAGTGGGCTAATTACGTAACTTTGTTGCTAACATTCTCTGATTTCAATAATTGAAATTGTTAGTTTCGCGATTACGTATCATCGATTTAATAGTTTCAGTTTATTGCAATGAAACTTTGTTAGCAACTGAAACCATGAAATCGATAATACGTAATGACAAAGTAACAATTTAAATCATTGAAATTAGATAATTGTTAGCAATCATCATATCAGCCAGAAGACGCCCACTGCTGGGCATAGGCCTTCCCTCAGAGATCTCCACAACGACCGGTCCTGTGCTTTTCGCATCCAGCTGGTACCTGCGATCCTTACCAGGTCGTCGGTCCACCTTGTAGGAGGCCTACCCACGCTGCATTGTTAGCAATAGAGGTACGTAATTAGCCTACAGGGGAGCGGATGCGGTGCCGGCGTTTCAAGTAACTATAGTCATGCCTTTTGATGACTACCCCATGTTGTAGTGCAAAGGAAAGACTTCGGGAGGGAGCTCAATCTATGTCTTGCACTTGCACGGTAAAAAGGCTTGCGACTCCCGTACATTACTTGGATGCCAGGTATCCAGATGATGTGGATGAATATTATCCCATCGTCAGGGGGTGCGCTGGCAGAAAAATGAAGGAGTCGCCAAACTAAACAGTTCCTCGGAACATTTCCTCTTTTACAGACGATAGGGAACACACAGACACCCAACGTCTCTCCGAAGGCCTAAGGGTTCCAAACCACCTATGAGCAAAGGATGGAATCATATCAAGTGAAAGAAATTGGTAATGGATTGCAGCAGACCATAAGTGGAAACTGTAACCCATATGTAATCAATGCCCCGGTATGAAGCACTTTTTGTCATTACTAAGCACCCAAGTTGTTTAATATGCTTGAAAATCATGTTATGCTTTAAATTTAACACATTTAAGCTTAGTGCAAATAAGTATAAGTACTCGTTGCCATCACGTTATGGCTGTTAACTGGCTTTGGAGGCCTTAGGCTTGGTTCAACGGTAGTGGAGTAGAATTAACCGAAAATGGGGTCTGAGGTGGAACTAATTGCAACAGAAATTGTCCATATTAAAATTAAAGCCTATAAAAATTTCGACCAATTTTGTTTCCCACATTCCCGTAGAACGCACTGTTTCCGAGTTACATATTTACGAAAAATTAAAAAAATGGGACTTTTCGGACATCCTCACACGAGAAGCACCAAAGGTACAGAGGTGTATGTCATTAGTATGTTGATTAGAAGCGTATTACCTACAATTTGTAGGTAATACGCCTCATTAATTTTTTTTTGCATTTAGTTCCATCTCTAAAAGTATTTCTACTCCACTACGGGGTGGATAAACCGGCTCAGTGCGGCAGCACAAAGTGCTGTTGACCGAAAACGCAACAATAGATAGACGACATACCTGGCTCTGTTGTAGGAATATCCTCCGCAGCCTCAGTACTGGTTCCACGCTGCGAACGTCGGACTGCACTACGGCCAGCCGCCGCCGCCACTCGTCCAGGAACTGGGTCAGGATGCCCACCCCCTGCTTGTCACCGTCCGGGAGGGTCTTTAGACTGAAAGAAGGCGAAGATAATACTGAAATGGTAGTGGAATTGGAAGTCACAGACGTGGGCGGCAAATAATGCACATCGCCTAGTTCGACTTCGTAGAGCAGTCTCTATCGTTCGCGTGTGAGTAAATACATAGTAGCTTACACTAACCTAAGCTATGTCATACATCTCTCTGAATTTGTCGACAGGGAATGCTACTAATGTTTTAGAAACACACCTCCCACCGTACATCAGAAATATCAGCATTTTTGTTGTGTAGTTTCAACAATGCAATCACTAAGCCCCATGACAAGTGTATATATTATCTTTGTAATAAAAATTAACCCTACATTAATGTAGAAGATGCTCAACTACAACAACGAACTGTTACTTGATGTTGATAATGATGCCATTGTATAAAACTTGAACTTCAGATGTAAGGCATGAATCAATCTCATCATCACAGTCGCAGATATCAATCTCATCTCAGAGTCAACTCATGGCGAGCCTCGCCGTTTAGATGATTCTATTTAAGCTACTCTGTGACAAACGAGCAGACAGCCCACCTGATTGTAAGTGGTAACTGTCGCCCATAACATCTACAATTCTACATTTAGGTTGCAGGTAACAAAAATACAGAACTGCAGGTGCGTGTCACTGTAAGGACTAAGATGAAATACCTCATGCCTTTAATTGCGCTGGCTACCGTATCCTTCAAATCGGAACACAACAATGCAAGCATTGTTGCTTGGCGGCAGAAATAGATAAGGCGGTGGTACTCACCCAGCGGACTCCTCAGACTTAACAGAGTCCTACCACCTAATAAATCTAAATTAGAACTAGCAAAGTATTGCAATCTCACCGCTGCAACAGCTCATCAGCATGCTTAGCCTCGGCAACGATATGCAATCCCAGCACGCCCTGGTATCCACTGCGCAGCGCGCTCTCGCCTCGCGCCTCGCCTCCCAACTGGGCGAGCAATCGATGCGTGGCATTCCGTTGTGATAGGCAGAACGCTTCGTGGTCTTGTTCGCGGTACGAGAGTAACATCCGCCCCATTAGAAGGCCCCAGTTCTCGCGGGAAGGCGGCTGGAAGGTTATAAGTACACATAATGGTGACGACCACGTTATGATGCTTAATCAATATACGAACAGCAACTTCGGAATACTGGAATGTCAAATAATGCATGGCCAACGGATATGCCCAAAAATAACTAGCAACATATGGGAAATCGTCTGTCATCGCCATAGAAATTCACAAGAAGGTACAGAGTCAGCAGTTTAGTGCTCTTGTATTGTATGCATTAGCATGTTTAATTATAAAAATACCAATCCAACTCACCACAGGCCTCCTAGCCAGCTCATCTAATTGCTCCCATCGTCCCAACCGCCATAGTGGTTCAGCTGACAACTCCGCCAACCCGGCAGCAGAATCTTGCTCACTCAGCAATCGTAGTGCTGTGAACGGCTGGTCCAGCCCTAGGTAGCATTCCGTCATGCCCTGGAAGGGAACGGGGTATTTCAATGCTACAATAAGCGTCATTTACGCTCATCGTCCCAACCGCCATAGTGGTTTAGCTGACAATTCCGTTAACCCGGCGGAGTCTTGCTCGCTGAGTAAACGGAGTGCTGTGAAAGGCTGGTCCAGCCCTAGGTAGCATTCCGTCATGCCCTGGAAGGGAACAGGTTAGTCCTTACGCTCCAGTAAGCCTTATTTACCATAAACGTTTTATTGCATGCCACAAATGCTACAATCGACAACATCATGAGGGCGATGTGGTAGCGTCTTTTAGGCCGAAGCAGCTATTCTGAACAGTATTTGAATAGTTTCGGCGCCTAAGAAAAAAAGGACGCTACCTAAGAAAAAAAAAGTAGTATGTGAATGATGACCAAATGAAAGGAGTCAGTATCGAGATGATGAGGTTAAATAGAAGACAGACAAAGGCGCAAAAGCGCGCCATAATTATAAACGCATCAATCAGCCGCGCGTGCGCGTTGCCCGCGGCGTATACGCACCGCGTAAATGGCCCTTAGTCCGGCCCTGTGCTCGTGGATTTTAGTAATTTTTCAGCCTTTATGTTGTGTAATTGACACTTGCTCTGCGGCCCTGCCTTCTCTAAGTGCTAGTGTCAACGTTCTGCGAATATGATTATTAAAGTAATTGGTGATTTTCGTACGTATTATGTGGACATTTAAGCTTAAGTCTTATTATTTATAACTGTTATTACTACTTCTTTGAATGAAACGGATTTTTTCTTTCTTCAGCCAACCCCATCTAGTGGGATAAAGAGCAGTCTCAATCTCATACAATTTATGTCGCGCACGATAGAAACTGAACTTTATGTCGTGGAAACAAGGAAATTATGAGACTTCTCAAAATGGGCTCCTTATTTCTCTACGACTTGGTTGTTAATTGACGATGTCATACCAGTGGCTAGGCTTGGCTGGATTAGTTGAAAAGAAAGCTGTACCTGCAAGCTACGACGATCCAGAGGCGCGTCGTGTGCGAGCCGCTCATAGCAAAGTGCGGCGTCTTGCAACCGCCCGGTCACTACTTGCGTTAGGATCAGCTCCTTCAAGGACGGTTCGGACCGCTTCAGAGCTAGGATGCCTGAAATGTTAAATATAAATCATACGTCTTTTTTTATACCACTAAGGTGGCAAACAAGCTTACGGCCTGCCTGATGGCAAGCAGTCACCGCAGCCTGTGGACGTTTGCAGTACCAGGGGCATCACCCACGTCATATACAGGACAAAAAAATTAAAAGCGAAGTTCTAGTAGCAAACCATATTACTTATTGGGAATATAGCAAATTGCCGCTGAAATCAAAAATGCCGGTAATTAACTCGTCCCTTCCCCATTCACCCCTATTCCTATCCAAAGGGTTTCTCGCAGTGTCTTTTTATCATGCCGCAGCAAATTAGTACCTAATTCTGCCTTGAAGCTTGTGATAATTTTAGTAATAGTGATATTGCAGGCTGACTCTTGTGTTATTAGGTTCGACCCACTGTTTGATGTAAGGCTATGCTTCTACAAGTCCATAACCAGCCGATGCATGTCTATGGCTAATAAATTGATTGATCAGTTTTAACAAGATTTCTTCCCGTGTAACCAAAATATCGCCATGTTCGAAACTGTTAATCGCCGGTGTCGCTTTATAACATGCAACTGAACTTCAACCCTAAAGCCATGATGATAAAAAATTCCTGGCCAAATTCACATACCAGCTACGGCATCAGGTTCGTCCAAAAGCGCGTATATCTCAGCCAAGAACGGCAGTTGGTCCTGCATCATATGTTTTTCCTCGTCCATGTAGAGTTCCAAGTACTGCAAGGCCCGCTCCAATTCGCCGCAAGCGAAATTCCCTCGGGCTAAGGTGAGCTTGTCGAACTTGTCCATGAATGTTGCGATGGCTCTGTGGAAGGTTTTGCATATATGCTGGTGAACAAAATAATGTACTCTAGATTTTATGTTTTTTTTTAGACTAGAGTAGTTTCTTTAAACGTCGGGAAAACAAAATAAAAAGGAACGTCGCGTATGAGTCCCGTTTAATATAATAATATTACCTATATATGGGGAAGCGCGGTGGTATAGGAGCTCTCGAAAGCTGTACTCTGACATCTACTGTGCAGTATCACATAAAGAACAGTCCATAACAGTCCAGTGCCAGCGCTCCAGACTTGAGCCTTCTCCACATCAGTGGACGGCACAACTTTGAAGGTCAGGTTAGAGATTGTAGTGTTGAATTGAAAATATTCCCGTAAAATATATGTTAAGAACGCAAGTTTAGTTCTAAAGAAATATATAGGTAATATTAAATAATACATTATAAAATTAACATTTAACATGCATGGTAAATTTACTCACTTATAGTTCTCGTTTTCTATAGGCCGCTGTTTGGAGTGGCACCATTGCAAGAGCCATTTATTTAAGAAGTCAAACAGAGTGTATATTGTCTTGCTGCATTTGCTCTGCAAGAAACATTAATTTTTTTAGGTAAGCATGACGCTAATAAGGCGTAAAGTCTGCTGTCAATAGAAAATACTTCTGCACGGCTAACACAAGTGTACTCTCGGGTGCTATAAACGAGACAAGGCGCGACTTTTTGATAACTTAGTACTTAAATAATAATTAATGTTAATTTAAATGTGATAGTTTACCTCTTCCCAAAGGTTGTCTGGAAGAAATCGCGATAAGGCCGCCTTTGCGCACATATAAATTGTTATATTTTTATTTTATGTATCTTTTACTTTTGTGTGTGCAATAAAGAGTTTTTACTTACTTACTTACTAAAGAAGGAAACAAACGCTTTCTAGCGGCACGAGCTGTGTCGTGGGCGCACTTGTGCTAACCGTGCTGAGCAATATTATTTATTATTTTAACTTTATCTAGACATCATTATAGTTAAACAGCATTGATTCTGAATTAAATCACTTTTTGTACACTAGTTCCACTTTATTATATAATTTTTATTAAATTGCAACCGGTTTCGAATTACTCATCTTCAGGCAATTACTTTATATTCAAAGTGGAATTTATAGTCTGACATGTGACACGTGTGCTAAAATATACATAGGTCAAACAGGAAGGAAGTTTAAAACAAGAATCAAAGAACATATAGCTAGCTGGAGAAAAAATACACAAACCTCGACCTTTGCGGAACACCTTAATAAAGAAAACCATATTTTTAACCCAGATAATGGCATAAAATACCTTCATATAGCTGGGAAAGGACGTAGACTAGATGGACTAGAAGCTATAGAAGTGAACAGAATGAAGAAAGATAATATAATTAATGACCAAATTTCCTTATCGACATCACCTATTTTAAATTATTTTAAATGACATACCTTCGATATAATTTATATTTTTTGCCATTTACTTAAATGTATAACAATTGACATACCTTAAAAAAAAAAAAATTTTGACTACTTGTAATTTGTATTATGTTGACATACTGTACATTTCTCTGCACTGTGACATCCTAACATTATTGTATACTGTCGGTACCCACATCAACTTTAAATTATTATTTGTCGGTACCTACATATAGCTTGTAATCAAAATATAAAGTAATTGCCTGAAGATGAGTAATTCGAAACCGGTTGCAATTTAATAAAAATTATATAATAAAGTGGAACTAGTGTACAAAAAGTGATTTAATTCATAATAATGGAGTTCCATCATGAAGTGACAACACAAAGTGTTAAGCATTGATTCTTATAAATACCTGATTTCCTTCCTCAGCTTGAACTGTATTGATGCACGGAGTCATTCTGATGTGCCGCAGTATTTTGTATTTCGCTCTCTCTGTGGCTACGGCGTTTTCTTGTTCGAAGTTTTCTAATCCTGTAATTAGTTCGCGTTGAAGGTAGTTTTCTGAACGCCTAAATTTTGCCAAACAGGTGCGATATGACGAGTGATAATATCGCGCATAATACGTTGGAGTGTTAGTGGTTGAATGGTTAACGTCGACTCGGTTACTAAGGTAAGGTAAAGTACTGGGTTCGAATCCCAATGACTCTATTCTGAGTTATGTAAATTAGTTGAATGCTAACCGATGCTCTCACGGTGAGGGAAAACATTGTGATGACACATGTACAATCAGGCGACTGAATGTGTAACCATGACCTACCCTGGTCAGGTTCCCCTGGTCACGCAGGGTCACAGAGGTCTGATGGCAGTCGCTCCAATGACGGACAAGCACCTAGCGCGAAGATGGTTATAATATCGCGCGCGTATTTGCGATAGCACTTTTCACAGCTGCGTTTTTATCGTCCTGTAGCAACCGCACCGTTTGATCTCATTGGTTGTAAGTCTTATTAAACATAAGCATGTTAACGTCCTCTGAGGAAGCAGAAACACAAGCGTCCTACTTATATACGGCGTGTAAGATCGCATGCGACCAAAAACATGCGATATTATCGCGCCTGTCTGGGAGGGCCTCTATAACTATAACCTATCTGACTGAGAAATTTAGACTCCGACCAAATTTACATATCCTCAAATATTTCCAACTGAAACGATTTTAATAAAACAAAGCTAAGAACCATCTTCACTGGCTTTGAAATAGAGAAAGCCACATTCAAATCGGTCCATCCGTTCGAGAGTTACAAACAGCTACACAAAGCCACATACACAGATAAAGCTTGATTAAGCTGAAATGACGCACCCCACTACTTAATTAGTTGATTTCGATGTGTGAGTGCCAATATTAATAACGACACTTCATCTGTGTGGGAGCGTCGACTGCCCCAATCGAACGACGCGGCTCCTACGTTTGAGTCTCTCCGGCAACTAAATGACCAATTACAACGGCATTTGTATATATGTATTGCGTCCATATTTTAAATTTGCTTGTGTGCGTTAATGCGATAGTGGGGCGCGTCATTTCAGCTTAGACGAGCTTTACAGACGTCAAACTTATAACACCCATCTTCTTTCGTCGGAGTTTAAAAAGAAAATTACTCTATGCCAACTTACCAATAACGGCCAGTATCTCCTCCTGAATATACTGAAGGTTATCCCTGGACATGACAGCATGGAGGAGCACATACGGTAAGAACAGGAACAGGGTTCGCACATCGCGGCGCATGCTCGGGTGTACGGTGCGCAGGAACTCGCGGTTACTCTCGGATTCTATGAGCGGGATCAGCTGACCGGCCCAGCTGTGTAGGAAAGTTTGGGTTTGAAAGCTAATAAACTATGAGGGCGCCCTAGGTTATCCTACGTCAAGAAAAATCCCATTTTGTAGCGGTAGTAGAAGTTCAGAAGACCCACAAAACGTTAGTCTGCCCGTGCACAGCCTGGCACAATTTTTTTTTGTGACCTATTTCTCGTCTTTTCGTTGCGATACTACTTAAATATCCTCTTGTTTCTATAAGTAAAAAAACCGGTCGGCCTCACATCCTCTTGTCAGTTTCGCTTTTCAGCCACATTAAAGTCACTTTTCTTTTTGGTGACTATTGTGGGTCTCCTAAACAACTACTATATCTACAAAGTGGATTTTTTCTTGTACTCGGTGATGTAGGATAACCTAGGGCGCTAGGGCTATAATGCCTGTACTGACATGCAACAGCGATTTCATATACTACTGACAAGTAAAGTACGTTGCCAAAATAACGTCTTGCTATTGGACAGATACAGTATCACAAACTTATCTGACTCGGTGGCCAAAACTAAGGTTTGTCATTTTGAAATATTATGTCGTTGCCATCAACAGCAATGCCGTCACCTAGTCACTAGTTTGTGGCACTAGCAACTGTGAAACGGGTGTTCATGCTATTTTCACCAATAGACTGTAGACAAGGTGTATAATTTGTTAAGGTTCCTACCCTTGCGAAACCGGGGCGGGTTGCTAGTTACATAAAGTAAAAATATAAACGTTTAGTTGTTTCGAAGAGTTAACTTACTTGTGAGCCCACTCCAAAAATGTTGTTGCGTATGCTGACCCGAACAAAGGATGAGTTTTCTTTGGCTGCGATGGGTACGCCAATGTATACCTAAGGAAATGAATGAATATACGTAATGAATGGATTTTCCACCAAATAAGCCTTCATTACCACGCCACAAAAAGTATAAACCGACATGATAATAAATAGTAAGATGCCCAGCTGGCCCAAATCAATGGGTAATATGTATTCAGTGTGTATGAATTTCGTATGTATAACACCGCCAAATTACATATGACGGCAGGAACATAAATCCAAGGGTAAAATGGTTTCGTATTTATAACATTTAAATCTCCTCATATTGTCATATACATTCTACCTATAGTTATTATGGCAATATTCTGTCAGCGGAAATCACATATTAATAGCGCCATCTAGTGGGTATAATTGATTTTTAACAGCGCAGTAGATCAATATAACAAGTCATTTGTAATCGTAACACGGTGTTGTCTATTTTGTTATTTTATAGAAAGTTGTGTAATAGAAGATACTTTAACTCAAATAATTTTAAGGCGTAGAGCAGAGAACCCCTATACCGTAGAGCAGAAATTTACCTTGAAGACAGAAGAGGGTACATAATCTGATGCATGTGTTCTGGAAAACTGTCCCAAACATCTTTCTTAGTGCCACTGGGCGATATGTCATAGATCTTCAGTATTTCCTGAATAGTTAACGCGTAGCAGTCCATGTTCTGCGAAAATATTTATGATTTCACATTTTATCACTGTGTCACAAAGTCTGTATTGTAACAGGTGGAATAAGCAAAATGTCTCTTTCATTCGTCATCTGTTATTTACACGTCATTAAAATTAATCAAATGCACACCTACAACGTGAACGGCTACGGGAAGAAACTTCACCACCTTCCAACAGATTTGGAGCAAGTGTCATTCGAGAAGCGTGTTGGGGAATATATGATTTCATTTGGGATATTTTTAACACATTTCACCGAATTTTCACTAAAGTAAACTCCATAGATTTAGCAACTGAAACATCCCGTTCTGCATCTCATCGCACTTTAAGGGTAGCTACAGTACATACACAAAACCCCATGGCTCCATTAAAACATACCATAGTATCCTTCTCATACTGGAACGCCCTGGTGAGCTCGACCAAAGCGGCGGCGGCAAAGCAGTCGTCTCCAATAGAGAATGCGAAGGGCGACCTGTCCGGCTGTACGTACTGGCGCGGCAAATGGCCCGCCTCTATGGCGCCTAGCTGGCCGAGGCAAGAACCGCTGGCAGCACTCACTTGGGGATCGGAGTCTTTGGAACCTGAATGAGGAAACATTTGGATTCAGTAAGGGCAGGTAATCTGGAAACTCATTAACTGACATTATGGGCTGTAAATTATAAGCAAATATGTTCCAATCCAAAAGCACAAAAATACTTTCGACAACATTAGACCTTTGGTTGCAATGTAGATGGATCTGGTAGATTTACGCAGCGCGGTATCGCTAATTCTGTAACTGTTACATTACTCCAGCTAGCGTAACAGCTATGCATATAAATGACTGCAAAATATTTTTTAAACGGAGACCTGTTCTTTTTTTAGGTTGAGGATGTAAGCAAAATTTATAATGTGTTGATTGTGTTACTTTCTTACCAAGTAATAAGGAGTCGATCAGCTCAACAATAACGGGATCAATGGTCTTCCCACCAAAAATGGCTTTGTGAATCTCAGTCCTATTCTTTTTCAGCAAAACATCCAGGTGGGTGAAAGCACAAGCTTTAATACTTGGTATCTCCTGATTTAAATGTTGCAAATACCATTTCACTTTATCAAGAAAACCGTCCGGTTGTGTTCTCTTCACGTGTCTCTTGATGACAATCTTTATCTTTTCAGAGATATTAGAATCCCCCAAAAAGAAGAGATCAGATATGTGGGAGCTCAGTAAGTTCTCGTTGTTCAGTATTAGATACTGAAAAATTTTGTTGATTTCCTGTGGCGCGTACTCAAATTGCTGCAGCAATGATACTGCCAAGTTTGACAATAGGGGACCCAAGGAAATGCTATCGATGTTGTGTATGAAAGCGCCCCATGCATCTGCGAGAATTTGTGGGAACTCTTTCGCCAACGGCAAAGCAGACCTCAATGTAGCTAACACTTTAAACCGCAGAGGAGTAAGATACTTCACGCCCATCAACTGCATTATATCTGGAAAGCTTTTCAACGCTTTACGTTTGACTGATAAAGCTACTTTCGTATTGACTAATTTATGGTCAAAGTAAGCTAGTACCCCCAAAAATTTTGGATTCAAGAAGTCCGCTATTTGCGAAGTACTCATACTCATACTTCCAGTGGGGGTCGACACGTCCGGATCATGACAAGCCAAATATCTACAAGCGCTCAAAACTTTCTCCGGATTACAACAATACTGTAAGAGAAACTCTGTCAATATCACTCTGAAATGCTTCTTGACCAAGTTCAATATCGAAACCTTCGTCAGTCGTTCGATAATTTCGTAGCATTTTTTCGCCACATCATTAGGTTCATTTAAATTTATGTGAACATATATATGAGGAAATCTCTCAGTTAAAAAATCTGACACCGAACATTGCACCAATGACGCGATCTCCTCGATCATAGATGGTACTTCCCTTATCGTCACCGAATAAGGTATCAAATACGGAAGAAAATGATGCACATCTTTGGAAATGAAGTCTCGATACCCGACAAAGCCGAATGCTCTGACGACTTTCAAAAGCGAAATAGCAAAATCTTTCCCATTGTAGAGGCTACATTCAACAAATAGCTTACAGTAGTCTTTTTTGTATCTATGATACACTTGGTTTGGGGTATGATTGTGGGCTTCACATATCTCCCTGAGGTACACCACAGCTTTTGGTGCGAGAGAGCACTGCAGATGCATGATAAAATAAACCAAGAGTTTTGTAACTGGAAGAAGTACTTTCTCGTCAGTATTACGACCAAAACTATTTATATTGTTTAATGTGTCTGTCTGGAAATTATGATCATTATTTTCAAGGCTTGATTGTGTTGCTTTAACAAGCAAAGTAACACACAAACTGTAAGCTGCATCTTTGCTTGACAGGCGTTCTTGATCTTCTCCTAACTGAAACAATACAGATTACATTACCTTTTTAGAACGAGGACATTAATAATATTATTAAATATGAATGATTTTACTCACACTTGAATTTATATATGGCTTCAAAGCTTGAAGAATATACTTGCTATTATTTTCATTAATCATTTCAGTTAACACTCCATAGCTAAATACATAAAAGTGGTTACTCAGCATTACCACAGCCTGCCAGTAGTCTTCATCTTCAATATTAAAATACTGTTTGTAATTCAGAAACTTGACAAGCAAATTTTTTAAACCAGTTACAGTTGTGTTATTGGCTAATATGTTTGCATTGTCTTCTGAGTATATTTCTATAAGACCTTCTGTATTTGTGTCACTTTTACAACCAAACTCTTTGGTATCAGCATGACATTTTGAGCAATAAATTGCAACTTTAGCTGCATCGTTCTTGAACACTTGGTGACCTTGAATATGTTTTGCACTGTTTATGCCTGCTTTGTACTGTCCAAGTGACATACAAGCTATTACAGGTAAAATTCGAAGAATTTCTTCTTGCATAAATTTGTCCTTTGTCAATAGAGATGGCATTAAAATTTCACCAATAAGTTTGCTCACTGATACTGTCTTATTCATTAAAAGAAGTGGACTCAGTGAAACAATCTGAAAAGAAGATACAGATACAATTTTATTTATAATTTTATTTAAATTGTTTTCGAGCGAGAGGCAATCGCCTGTTTGTAAACGATTACCGCCGCCGATGGACATACGAAACATCAGGGGCGTCACGAATGCGTTGCCGTCCTGAAAGAAGGGTAATGTAGGTAGACATTTCATTCCGATAGATCATTACATCAACATCTCATATAATCCACTACTGGACTTGAGCCTCCTCCACATCACCATCCTGGCATCAGTCGCGGTTGCTCAGGTCCCGGTGCCAGGCTTCCTACTTCTACTTGTCTACTTCGCTAGGCTTTCGGCATCGGTTGATACTGAGTTTGTTGGCACGCATACCGACGTCAAGCCATCGCTTCTTGGGCCGACCTCTTTCACATATCTAGCAGAGGTCAGACATGTGTTCGCTACGCAATGTACCGGTCTGCGAGACACATTGCCATACCATCGCAGACGGCACTCCGCAGCTTATCTGCGATGTTTGTTACGGACGGGAACGCTACCGCTACGCTACCGCTACGCTACGCTATCGAATGTGGGCGTTCCGGACGCGGTCCAGACTTCCACCGCACATCTTTATTAAAGAAGATATTAATGTGATAATTTCCACGGTTGGCCGCCGCGTTGGATGTCAGTGTTTGAAAATATTCAATAGAAAACGCTACTATTGAGTATTTTCAAACATTTTCTGGTTTATGGTAGTGCTAGGTGGTTGGCCTCTGTCGTATTAGTTATCTTAATACCCGTCCAATGGGTCGTTGCATTCTTCTACATACGTACAGATTGTTAATATTTTTACATGAACAATCCAGGCATTTGTCCGCCATCTCACCTGATGGAAAATGACAATGCGACGGAACATGGGGCTTGCCTGTCCAGAAGCAACCTATCTTGAAGGCATTCAGATATAAAGATCAGGGTACAGATAACAGGCAAAATTCCGTTCCATTAATTAGACGTACGGATTATAAAGGTATTAGTAAAGGGGTTTGTTGAGGATAGCTGGAAGATCTACGACATAAGGATGAAACATCCTCTTTGGTTGGGCTTCCCTATGGCAAAAAGCAGCTTTCACATACTCTTCGAAATGCTACCTGTAGAAGACCGAGAGATGCGCAACTATACGCCGACTCGAGGATCTGCAGCTTAGCAATCTGACCCGCAATTGATTGATTTGTGGGTCACAAATGATTCTCTTTGCATGTTTTTCATCCCAGAGGTGGCAGCAGTACTCCATGCAGGATCAGACTTGTGCTTAATATAACTGAAGCAACTGGTTTAAAGTGAAGTACCATCTGACCTTCCAGAGAATAGACTTTGCTTTGGATTCAATGTACTGACCGAAGTTGGGATTGGTAGATAGATAAACACCAAGAACCTGTAGCTTGTCGCTCATTTCTACACCTACACCACGGAAAGACGGAACTAGATATAATGAGCACTCCGTTGGTGTAAAGGTATTTGATTTAATTTAAATATATAATTTGAAGCAAAATGTACATAAAAACAACTTAAACTTCAATACTCACTTGTTTCAATATATTTGGTGACTTATTCTTTATTATGCTCTGAAATAAGCTCATAATAGTACTGTTCCACGAGTCCTTTATGTTCCTTTTCTTCAATAAATTAAGCATCAACAAATACTTCAGACTGATTAACTTCTGATTGTCATTGAGGGAGGATATCTCCGAAATTTTATGAAAACACAGTATTTGGAAAAGTATACTATCATAGTCTCCTATAATATTTTTGCATATGATCCGTATGGACATTAATATGTCCATTACAATTTTAGCAATCTTGTCATGTTCTAATAGGATGTGTACATATTTTTGTGTAAAATTCACAAATATTTTCAATACAATGTGAGCATTTGCTTTATCAAATAAAATTATTCCAATTGATGATTGTTTCATATGCAACTGTGTGTGTTGCAAAATAGTTAAAGCAGAAAAGCACTTTTTCAAATTATATTCAATCAAAATGTCATCATTATTTTCATCTTCACAGGATTTAGCACACTTTATTATGGTAGAAAGTACTTTACTATAATACCAGTTGCCTGTTAATTTCATTTGTTTTTCATTTTGTTTATTAGACTCAATAAATGACAAGATATTTACAGAATAATATTCTACCAACATATCTATTTCACTGAAGTCCATGTTCTCAATGTCTATTTCATCTTTTGGCAAATCTACAATTCTGCTCAGTGATAAACAAAATAGTTTCAGATCCTTACTGTATATTTTATCTCTTGTACTAAGTATTACTGTACACATCCTCATTAATGTCTGCCTGTCGAATGATGGATCTTCCTCCATTATTTTCAAAAGTCTGTGAATTGTTTTGCTAAAACAATCTAAATCCTTTGAATTTATTTCCCCTTTATCGAGAAATACTGGTATTGATTTTAATAAAGTCTCTGCACAACTTATTAATTCTTCAAAGACATCAGGGAAGACTTTGTGAAATTTATAAATTGCATTCTTGGTTAAATTGCATATTACATCAGTAAAGAATGTTAAGGAGACAAGTTTCAAATCCACACTATAACTTCTTAGTATAATCAAAACCTGCTTAAAAAACTCGTCTAAACTGTATTTATTCCTGTCAATTTGTAAGGAGTTCATAGGAATAGTATCTGACAACAACTCGAGAGTTAAACGAATTAAAGTTTTACAAGTATGTAAATCTTGTACTTTAACAAATATGGGACACAAATTTAATTGAACAGTAGGAATGTCAACTTGTTGAGAGACAAAATTTTGAAGTTCAACTTCATTGCCCAGGTCATTATTTTTATGATTTTTATAGAATTTTATCAATTCTACCAGTGTTGAGGTATACTCAGAGTGTAATTTCTTATAAAATGATGCACCATTCACACACAGTATATTAAGTATTTTAAGCTGTGCATCTTTACTGGAATGATGTATTCTGAAAACATAAAATATACTTTTATTTCTGGCATGGTTTTAAAATCTACAACTGCTATTATTGATCTGTAGTGATTCTAGCAAATAGTAGTCTATGCATATGCTTATTATAAAAAAAAACAAATAATTGGGTGTTTCGGATGTCTAAAAATGTATGTGGGTATTAACTCGTGTCACCAGTCCAGATATGAAGTAGTAAAGAAACATCTTCTCAGGTGTCCATTGAGACTGGGTGTCTTGTAGAAATAGTGACATAATATAAACTATTTCTTATATAAAAATATATTTTAATAGTTCACTCTATGAACATTATGTGAGCTGGCTGCACCATAACATTAAGGTCATTACAATTATAAGTACATTTTCATACCTGTGCAATTCCTTCACAGACCACAGGTAATAAAGCCGACCTAATAGCCAAGTATTAAAAGCTTCATAATAAGTATCCGGATACTTAGATGATCCAGGTCTTGGCATAAGAACTTCAGAAAAGTCTCTGGAACAATTTCAAAGTTAGGTTATAAATTGTTAAAAACTCATAGATTTTGAATTTCTAGTTACTGTATTGTTCAATTATGTACTACTTAATTTATTGTTCAATTATATTATTACAAATTATTAGTAAGCCTTGCATATTGTACACTTACCCTGACAATTTCAAAATAGAAGTCAACAGTCTATCAAGACCATCTTCTGCATGTTCTAAGTTATTAAATAACACCATTGTTGGAGCATGAAACATCTGCCACACAGTGAAGGGACCTTCATTGTTTTCTTCGTCCATTTTTCCTACCTAACTCAGAACTTTATACTATTTTGTTACAAAACAACAAACAAACAACTCATGAAATCATATGAAAATGACAGTTGATACAAATTTCCCGCCATATTTTTCCAATGTGTAGAGAGTGATCGGCTAAGGAATTCCGCAATACAGCCAAATCTTCGCCTTTAGTTTTTCATACCAGTATTTCGCCGATGACAATTTAATTTTATCCTTGACTTCGCTCAGTCTTCAGCATCATTGTAAACGGTTTGCTCTGTTATTATAACTCTAATATCTGATGACTCAGCGATATCAACGCGACCTAGACTTTTTGTTCGGCGGACTTTTTCCTAGAAACTGGCAAGTTTTTTAAATGTATTCCCGCCCGGATTTTTCGCAGCACTTCATTAAAGTTTCTATCCTCTTTGCACTTGATCAAACCAGTGCACAGGTATACACGACCATTTAGAAAATATCCAAGCTTGTATATGATGAGCCCCTTGACTGCTTGACAGGAATTTTAGGAGCAATGTGGCCATTGAGGTCCTAATAAATTAGGATACGCTGAAGAAGGTGGTAGTAACCATACCTTCGTGGTTACTCCTAGGCTATTTTTAGTAAACCTGCCTAAGTCACAGGGCCTCTGCTGTAGGGCGATGTATACAGTCGAGGAAACTGAATGCTTAGCAGTTTAGACGTCTTCTTAATTTCTTAAGATACCTACGAGAAACATTGCGTCGGACACGGCCACTTTCAGACTTATGTGAACAAAAACATTTCGTTTCCTCGACGTGTACTTTACGTAGATTTTTTTCTTTGATACTTTATCTTTTTTTAGTGGAGACGCCCGAATATTTTTATAAATATTTTTGTGGTTTTGGCTTTTAATCGAGCTTCCAGTGGTTTATTTCTTTAGGGTCAGTGCAGACCAGCATAGTGGCGGCAAAGAGCAATATCGGGACAGGGGCCGCCCCTGCGCGCGATTACGATAGTCGCGCCGAGTACTAAAGTAGTAAATGTATTACATATCTTTTGTTCTACTAAAAAATAAGACATCCGCCACACCACCGGTCGACTCTGACCCGTAGGTAGCATTAAATTCAAAAGCAAATTGAGAATGCACTATACAAACAATTTACAAAATTAAGTTGCATTTAAATTTTTGCTGCTGCCAGTTCACCAGTCGGCAATTACATAGGATGTAGGTACATAGTACGTGATGTCTCGTAAATACATATTATCTACTGTGTAATGTATGTAAGATTGGCTGCTGCCATTCATAGCATTTGGTTGAAGCTGATCCAGTTTGGTCCGAGGACGCAGCGCCCTACTTACTTATCATATCAATGTACTTACATCGTTAGTTTTGTTTTTGGGTGTGTTATCGTACCAAATAAAGATACGTCATATCTACTACTATCACCTGCAGAGAAATCGGACAAATGATAAACTCTCATTCCAATTTTACGTTTTTATTGGCATTATAACATATTAACTTAATGTAAATGTAACAAAACAATTATTTAGCAATATAAAATAAACAAATAAGTAATTTGAATTTCAATCTCTTCATATAATTTAATTCTAAGAAAGACAAGCATTTTTACACGTTTGGTATGCACATTTACATAGATTACAAGGCCATTATATAAAAACTTAGATAGCTACATCAAATAAAAGGGTGCTTATACACCAATAACATAAGTCCCGATTATAAGTCATGTTTAAATTTTGACCTCAATCCTACGTTAAAATGACATATATAAAAAGGGTTACAGCTATTATGAAAAAGAGCCCCGAAATTCTGTCGGTGGTACGTACCGCCATTTATAAAACTTGTATGATAAATCAAATACTTCAGAGGGATGAATTCAGTAGAACATCTATAAATTTTAACTCGCAACAGAATAACTCGTTCATGTAAAGCTCAAATCGTAACCCTAATTTATTATTACGAACGAATAAATATAATTTAATCACCAAACCAGAATATCCTGGATCTATATCATAATATAAAAAAAATCTAAATACACATGTTGTTTTAAAATTACAAGTCGTCAACTCTAAACACTAAGCAGCGCATATATTTATTGCAAGTTATAATTAATATTACACAGATTGCCAGTCGCAATTGAATCTTTCGATAAATTAGGGCTATACAGTTATTTTCAATCGAAACTGATGAGTTCTGCGGTGTTGTTGTTGTGTTCGGACTTGGGTTGCGGCTGGCCCGGTGGCGGCGGCGGTGGCTGCGGCTGGCCCGGGGGGCCGTTAGCAAAATTCTGCGACTGTATCTTCAAAGGCTGACCTTGCACATTCTGGCCCATGTTATGGGTCTCCGGTATCTGCTGGCCCTGCGACATCTGCGCCTGAGGGATCGGTTGCTGTCCAGGCATCGGCTGCCCCTGCGGCCCCTGCGGCCCGTGAGGCCCCGGCGGCCCACCTTGCATCTGAGGGGCTTGGCTCGGCCCCTGCCCGTGCATCTGAGAGGACGGCGGCAGCTGATGCGTCATCGGCCCGACCTGAACCGTATTGGGCATTTGCTGCCCGCTGACCATTTGCTGACTCTGTTGCACCGACGGTATCTGATTATGCGGCATTTGGTTCATCTGCGATCCCGGGGGCATATTCTGCCCCTGCGGCATGACTTGCTGGCCTTGCATCATCATCTGCTGGCCGGGCGGCGGCATAGGTTGCCCCTGAATGGGTATCTGCTGCTGAGACTGTTGCGGCATTTGCTGCTGAGACTGCTGCAGCATTTGCTGCTGAGGCCCTTGCGGTCCTTGCGACGGCATACTCTGGTTCGCTGGGGCGTGATTCGGTAGAGGCATGCTCTGAGATTGGCCCGGCAGCTGGTTGGGCAGCATTTGTTGATTAGGAAGCGACATCGGCTGTCCTGGGAGAGGCATCTGTGATTGTTGCTGAAGGCTCTGAGGTTGGCCAGGCTGGTTGTTCTGCATCGGCATATTCATGGGATAGCCGGGCATGGATTGATTCGCGTTCGGTTGGTTGCCCTGCATCATTGGCATTCTCATATTCTGCATTTGCATTCCTAGCATCGGGTTGCTGGGGCTCATGATGGCCTGACCGCCGGGCTGTTGTCCGGTCGTCATGGGCGGCATCATGTTGTTAGGCTGCTGGGGCTGATTGGGCATGTTCTGTTTCGGCATTTGTTGCATCTGGCCGTTGGGTGGCATGTTCTGACCGGGGAGGTTGTTGGGCATTCCCTGTTGCATCATCGGGTGCATCCCCGCCTGGTTCGGCATCCGCATCTGATGCATTTGCTGCATCATCATCTGTTGTTGCATTGGCATCTGTTGGCTGAGGGCTGATCGCATGGTCTGCTGGTTGATCGAGGAGGGGATGTTCATGGGCGCTTGGCTGAGTGCCATGCCGGAGGTGTTGAAGTTTGTCATATTTTGTGGCATGGACTGAGAGATTTGGGGTCCCATTTGATTGACTGCCATCATGTTGGCTTGTGACATCTGTGGTTGACCGGGCATGGGGACAGAGCCGTCTGTTGTGGGTTGTGGCATCATCTGAGGGTGGAATTGAGGGTTGGCGTAGATGGGCTGGTTGGGATATCCCTGTTGGAACTGCTGCATCGCGCCGGGTATGTAGTAGCTGTTCGCCGACATCATGTATTGGTGCTTCTGTTGCTCCTGTCTCATTTGCATCTCTCTCTCTTGTTCCTGGGACAAAATGTGCAATGTTAGTGATTGTAATTTAATTTTAATAGTATAATGAGTATGACATCTCTGACCTAAATAGTCCCATCTGCTGCTTTCCAGATTACCCCGGTTTGAGTGATATATCGAGCAGATCCCCGCAGCGTGGGTTGTACATATATCACTGTCTAGTCTATTCCTGTATCACTAAACTGTACGTCATCTGCTTTTAAGAAGTACCCAGGCATTTGAAGACCATCTCAACTGGTGGTAGCAGTCGATGCGACCGAAGATCACCTATTCATTAATCCTTTGGCAAGGGAACAAACTTGCAAACAACGCGTTTTATTTCCGCGAATGAACTTCCTCCCGAAGTCATTCCTTCGCACCGTAACTTAGGGCATCGCAATTGCTCCCCTCAGGTTTGCTGATATCCTGGACGACGGTGACCGCTTTCCATCAGGTATAAATTCTCCCGGTACGTTTTGGTACTGCTCAACTTTTAGACATACCTCCAATCTATTCCGACTTTATACATATTCTACTCTTATCTTTCTGTTTGTGTGTTTGTATACGCCGGAACTACTGGACGGATATGAATGAAACTTTTTTTGTTGTGTAGCTATGAAACTAGAACACCTGATCAAAAAGAGCTGCCACTAACCTGCACCCTCTGCAAAGCCAGCTGTCTCTGGTACTGTAGATATTCATGCTTCTTCTTCCTCATGGCCTGGAGCTTAGCAGCCATTTGCATCTGTCGCTGCCTCTCGGCGGCCTCCGCGGCGGCCGCGAGCCTGGCCGCGTGTTCGGCCCGTAACGTGTCTAGGGCCGCCCGGCTGTCTCGCACTTGGGTTACCTTGTCCTGGGGGGATGAGAACGATACATCATGATAATACATTTTATAGTATTTGTTTTATATAGAAAATACAGTAAGGTAAAGCTCGTCTAAGCTGAAGTGACGCGCCCCACTATCGCATTAACGCACACAAGCAAATTTAAAATATGGACGCAATACATATACAAATGCCGTTGTAATTGGTCATTCTGTTGCCGGTGAGACTCAAACGTAGGAGCCGCGTCGTTCGATTGGAGCAGTCGACGCTCCTACGCAGATGAAGTGTCGTTATTAATATTTGCACTCACGCATCGAAATCAACTAATTAAGTTGTGGGGCGCGTCATTTCAGCTTAGACAAGCTTTACATGTTAAATGGCACGTGTGATAAGAACATAACAATGTTTGTTGGACTGCTTCCCAAACTAGGAATAATCTGTGTCTTAAAATTCAGTAATAATAAATAACAAATAAATGTGCTTGGACAAATTCACGCAGCGCCATCTAACCCCAAAGTAAGCAAAGCTTGTGTTAGATAACTGATAAATCTAAGCGATATTTTGGTAGCAGCGTGTTTTAAATACACTGGAAGCTACAAAATGCCAAAGACATGCAGCTACAACCTAGATTCAACCCTAGATCGGATCAAGACTTAGGCGCTGTCCTAATTGGCACGGGTCCTAATGGAGCGAGTGTCAATAAAAAAATACTAAATTTCAAAATTTCGGTTATCCTGTCTGTTCCTATTGAGTATCTGTTCTGGTCAATTGGTGCAAGAGTTAAAGAAACAGCAATTTGATTGAATTAGAATGAAGAACCTGATGTGCTGGTGTGTAAATGTGTATTAATGAAACACTCGCAGAGACAGGTACCCGTACAAACGAAGTACTTGTTTGAATTCGACCGATAATGGACGGCATTCTCCAGCCTTGGATTTGTTGTTTACGTGTTTGATAACTACCTTCTATGATACGAAGTTATTTTAAGGCACGATTATTTTGTTTAAAAACACGTTCGTCAGATACTATCTATTAATATAAGTGTGGATAATTGTGATTGGCACAGAATATCGCAGCTAAATAATACTCTTTTAAATAGTATTGTGTTTCTGCCGGTAAGGTTTCCAGTGCTCCATGGGGTGGGAATTTTGGGAACCGTGGCTTTGGCAGTGGAGGGGCACTTCCTTTTTGCTGCCAGAGCAACGTGTTATAGAGGTGGGCAACGCATAGCCGATACTCTTGGTGTTGCTAATGTCTATAGGCAGTGGTGACCATTTTCCATCAGGTAAACCGCTTGCCTGTTTGCCTACCGTATGACATAAAAATAAGTAAATAATGATTACCATACCTGTAAACTCTCAAGGTAGACTCTCTTGTCGTCCTGAACCTGGATGTAGCGCAGGAGTCGCGAATGCATTGCAGTGATATTCATGAATAATGTCTGCACCGACGTGTCGTTGGCTATGGACCGCCCCCTGGTGGAAAAGGCTGGTTGGAATGCTGGTTGAAGCTTATTCTTATGCTAAAATTAGGATTATTTCTGAATAAACTTTTCGTCTATCTAGTCGCTGTGTCATAGGAGCTTTAAAGGGACATAAATGACAATAATAACGTAATACATGTACGTGTCGTTGGCTATGGACCGCCCCCAGGTCGAAAAGGCTGGTTGGAATGCTGATTGAAGCTTATTCCTACGCTAAAATGAGGATGATTTCTAAACTGCTTATCTATCTAGTCTCTGTGACGTAAGAGCTTTAATCTTTATACATAGCATAAAACAAAGTAGCTTCCCGCCGTCTGTCCCTATGTATCTATGTACGCTTAGATCTTTTAAACTACGTGACAGATTTTAATGTGGTTTTCAACAATAGATAGAGTGATTCAAGGGGAAGTTTTACAGGCAAGAAGAAACAGGGTAGGTAGGGGTAAAGTAGGTGTACGCGAAGTCTTATCAAGATAAGTTATTATCACATCAATTTCAGTGACTCAAACCCGGATCCCGGCAGCCGCTGTACTCGACACTATTTAAAACTAACTGCCCTGCGCGACTATGTTCTCTAGCTTAATTTCTTTTTCCACTAAAACACACGTTACACTCAAAATCACGAATAAACAACGCACCGCGACGAGTTGCTCTTCATTCGGTTGACGAATATCTCCACTTGGTTCTTGAGTGTCTCCACGAACTCGTCGATCTCTTTGTCCTCGGCGTCGTCATCCTGGTTCTTGGCCGGTAAAGTTTTCGCGTATTCGGTCTGTAAAAGGATAGGAAACGCGTAAAGTGCCTACTCACTCCTGTATCTGCTTTACGCATTCAATATTTTGACGCAAGGAACATCATTTTTCTTCATTATGATCAGATGGTAGGGCTCTGTCAAGCCTGAGGAGTCCGCCAGGGTGAGTACCACCGCCTTATCTATTTCTGCAGCCAAGGTACAACGCTTGCGTTATTGTGTTCCGGTTTGAAGGATAAGGTAGCCAGCGCAATTACAGGCATTTCATCTTAGTCCTCACAGTGACAATGCAACTGCGGTTTTGTATTTTTGTTGCCTGCAACCTAAATGCGTGAATCGTAGATGTTACAAACGAAATACAGAAAAGACTAAAGATCAAAGCTCGCTCATATCGTTGTTTCTCTGGCGGCGGTAGAGACGGGCCCGCCTCGTTAAATACTCTAAATACGTGCGGAGCCGCCTTGGTCGGATATCCACCTAAAATATGTCTAAATCTCTATAAAGTAAATCAAAGGCTCGCTCACAATGTCGACTTCCTAAGCGACGGACAATGTGGACCGCCATTGCTCAATACTCTAAACCCCTTCCGGAGCCGCCTTGCTCGGAAATTCACCTTAAATATTACTGTCTAAATCTCTCTAGTTAGTCTAAAGGTTCTCCAAAGTAAGTCAACATCTCGCTCACATCGTTGACTTCACTAGCGGCGGAGGATGAGATGCCGCCTTGCTCAATACACTCAATATGTCCGGAGCCACCTCGCACAGAAATCCACCTAGAATATGTCCACCTAAATCTCTCTAAACTTACTCAAAACCTCACTTACATTATTAACCTCACTAGCGGTGGGCGCGGCGGGGTCCCGCGACAGCCGCCGCGGTCCAGGTGTCGCGTGAACTCCGGATTGCCGCTATGCTAGGGAGCCGCACTCTCTAAAGTTAGCCAAAACCTCACTTAGATCCTTCACTTCACTGGCGTGCTGTGGAGGCGGAGCCGCCTTGCTCGACAGTCTTAACATATCAGGAGCCGTCTTGCTCAGAAATCCACCTAGAATATGTCTGTCTAAAGCCGTCCAAAGTCAGTCAAAAGCTCACTCACATCATTAACCTCACTAGCGGCCGAGGAGGCGGGGGCTGGCGCCGTGGGCGCGGCGGGGTCCCGCGACAGCCGCCGCTCCCAGTAGCCGCGGTCCAGGTATCGCGTGAGCTCCGGGTTGCCGCTGTGCTCGGGAGACGCACTCACTGATGACGGCGTTGGGGATACTGCGGGAGATTGTTTTCTTCAGTATTTTTTATCTCTCTACGAAAAACGAGGGGTGTTTCTGGCTTTGTGTCTGTGGCAGCGTAGCTCCCGAACGGATGCACCGATTTGGATGTAGTTTGAAATTGAAAGCCAGTTAAATCGAGATGGTTCTTAACTTTGTTTCATTAAAATTGGTTCTGTAGTTTAGAAAATATTTGAGTATATGTAAATTTGGTCGGGGGTATCTGAGTTTTCTGTCCGTTAAGTTATGATACAAGGATTGTTAGCTATTAGGATTACTTTAGCTTTAAGTCCGCCAATGTACCTTTAGTGCATAAAGATTTAATAAAGAAATTATTATAGCTTGTGGCTATAGTCATTGTCTAGCGCTATGGGATACGGGCATTAGTATGTAGTTTGATACGAATTTAAAGCCCGACAATACATTCACGACCACCCTAGTGTTGCGGATGTCCATGGGCGGCGGTGATCACTTAGCATCAGGTGACCAGTTGGCTCATTTGCCTTCCTCTATTATAGACTCTTAAAAAGAGGACTCTTATAAGTATCACATGTGTATTTGTGTATCTGTGTCATTTTAGCTCCAGAACGGATGGACCGATTTCGGAAGAACGCTAAGACGCTGCCGGCCGTTGTCACTCCGGTATGAATAACACCTAGGATATAAGCTACAAAGTTACAAAATTTCATCAAAATCCGTTCAGTTCTTTTTGCGCGAAAGACTAACAAACATCTATCTAAACATCAATCCTTCCAAACTTTCGTATTTATAACATTAGTAGAAGCGTAAGCGAAGCGAAGAAATCGAAGCTCGTGTGGAACAGTAACAGTTGCCATACCAGCACCCGTAGCATGATGGGCTTCGTCGTACGCGAGAGAGCGAGAAAATTCAAGTTGGCCATTTCGATTTGCACTGCAGTAAACAAGACACAAACTTGAATTGATAGCGCTATATATAGCGCGACAAAGTCCGTCTTGCTACGCGAGCTGTTATCAACAATCAAGGTATCAACTATGTTGGGCACACGTGAGCCACATATGTACATATATTTTATTTATAACTACGAAATAAATATGGTCATTGATTGACATTTTATATGGCGACTAATCTTTTAGTGAAATTACATGCCATGCCGTACGATGCGACGCCATCAAAATATAAACCTTATAAAAAAGAACATAAGATACGTAATTCCTTACGTCTGTAATACTGTGTATCTAATGCAGTTCTAGCTTCACACTCGTGTATCTAATGCAGTTCTAACTTCACACTCGTAGACCTAGTGCAGTCCTAGCTTCACACTCACGCGTCTGGTGCAAGGGCGCGGGGTCCGGCGCGGCGAGCGTGCGCGTGCGCCGCAGCTTCTCCTTTTGCTCGGCCTCCGACTGACTGAGCGCGAGCGCCAGCTGCAACTCCTCCTCCTCTTGGAGTTCCTCCGCCGACTTGCCGCCGGGGCGCTTCTGCGATAGATTGGAGATTTTTTTTAATTATTTTATACGGCGAACAGGCAAGCAGCCCACCAAATGGAAAGTGGTCACCGCCGCCTATGGACATCAGCAATACCACGGGAGTTACCAATGCGTTGCCCGCCTCTGAAAAGACCTTGAACGATCCCGATCGAGATGGGGCTGGAACATATAATAAAGTCGCTTTCCGTATGTGCCCGTATGACTGCTAACTCCTCCTAAACCACGCAACTGATTTTGATGCAGTTTTCACGAGGTACCTATCATTTAGATAATTTTGCCACCTCAGTGTTATAAAAAAGGACATCGCTGCTACCAAAGCGACAACGCATTTGCGGCAATGTAGAACGCTGTGCTTTTTTTTATTCAACTCAGTGACAAGCGAGCAAACAGCCCACCTGATGGCAAGTGGTAACTGTCGCCCATAACATCTACGATTCCTACATTTAGGCCGCAGGCAGCAAAACCGCAGTTACGTTGTCACTGTGTGGACTAAGATGAAATGCTTTATGCCTGTAATTTCGCTGGCTACCTTATTCTTCATGATGCTGATTTTGCAGCATCACAATGAGTAGGTATCTGTACCCTGACACTAACAAACTGACACTTGCCGCTAACAAAATGCAGGCTGAAATTCCAAAATTTTATTATAGGTATACTGACGCAATAATTTTGAGTAATCAAAACGAGTCTACTGCAGAGAGACTAGACCACATCGGCACACATTTAAAAATTGAGCCTTTTTTATGTTCTAATGTTTATAGACCTAAAGTTGAATATTCTAAAATGATTTTCCTAAATTCAATTGTCCTTAATATAGATGACGCAACGGACAGGCAATGCATGGACAATGAATCATTGTCCAAATGTTCTTTAGTCCTAATTTTTCTAAGTCCTAATGTTCTTGGTCCTAAAATTTGAATCTCCAATATTCGAAAAATCATTAATCCTATTAATATTCTTAAGTTGAAATCATCCTTAATTATGACTAAAGCCCAAATGGACTAAATCCCAAGTTGACCTATGTATAAAATGTAAGAAAAAAATAATAAAATATCTATGTTTGAAATATCAAGTTTATTAGAAAACAGTATGTCTTCTGTCCTCATCATAAAATACAATAATACATAAACATAATCTAATAACAATTGGTATCAGTACATAAAAACAAACATGATAAGATGTCAATCCATATTCTGTAAGCAGAATTATTAAAGCAAAATTCTATCAAAATGTGACCATTATTTTAGATAAAATGCATAATTTTACTAATAAAAGTCTTAAAAGTCTAAGTCTATAAAAATGATTATACAGCTTTACTGTTGTTTCAATCTTCTAACAAACTTGGGTGTTTCAGGCACAGTAATAGCAGCTCCAGATTTTTCTGGTACGAATGGGTTTTTACTAGCACCAGGTACAGGTTTTGCATGATGGACCAATTTTGCTCTTAACTCTGCTTTCATTTTTTCCTCCATTTCAAGCTGTTCCCTTTCTTTTTCTTTTTTGAGCTTTTCAAATTCTTCCTCTTTTTCCTTTAAATGTTGGTCAAATCTTTCCCGTTGTATTGCTCTCTTCTCAGTGGTCAAAGCAAATGGCATAGGCTTTATGGGAACTGTTTGCAAAACTGGCTTGAATGGTTGTTTGTAAAGAACTGCCGGAGGTTTAGCTTCAAACTTAAAATGGTTCTCTTTATTTTCCGAAGAAGCTGTTGATGCACTGCCTTTGCCTGTAACACTACGCATCACTTTCTTCACAGCCCCAGGCAAAGGCTGAGCTTTAAACAGGGTAGCCTGTTTTCGTTCTTCTTCTATTTGTTGTCTGATTCTTTCATCTTTGCGTCGTTTTAATTCTTCATCACGTTTTTCAAATGAGAAAGGCTCAGGGCGCACAGGCCCAAGGCGCTGCAAACTCCTCTGATATGGTTTCTCTGCAGATTTCTGTTTATTAATATTATGGTATGATTTGTTTTCACACTTCAGCCCATCTGCCGAGTTGGTTCTCTTATAATGTAATTTGGGGCTTATCGGTTTGGTGATATTTATAGATGGCTTTGGTGGCACATGTGCTTTTTCTAAAATATGCTTAGGAGCTGGCCTAGCTTTGAACTGAACAAAATCAGGAGAATCAACAGGCTTCTTATGAACTTCAGTCAATTTAAATGGCTCAGGTACAGTTACTGGTTTCTTAACAACTTCTGGAAGGTGTATAGTCCCATCAATGATTGATTTAGGTATAGGATTAGCTTTAATCTTGTATTTCTTTAGTTCTGCTATTTCCATTTCCTCTTTCTCTTGTTGTGAAATAACGTGGGCCGTCCGAGAACGCCCCTTACAGCGCAGCTTAGGTGACTGGGGTAACGTGAGTTCTGAACGACCAGCGTAACCTTGAGGTATAAAGGTAGATGGTCTGGTGGTATGGAAACGAGTGGGAGTATCTCTGTGATAATGGTAAATAGCTTCAGCCATCGACACATACTTTGTTTTCGATAATCCTTGCGGTGTCACAGGTCTGGTGTATCGTTTGTGAACTGCTTCCATGTCTGCATCCAATTCCAAATTTAGCAGTTCTTCTCTAAGAGCAGCTATATCACCCATTGATAAAGACTTTTTCATAGATACATGTTCATAATCATGGATGTCTTCTAAATTATGGTGTTTTCCAAAATCCTCTTCAATTGGAGTAGTTGGTTCATCTTTGATACGAATTTTCCCGTCTGGTGTGAAGAAATCTTCCCCGCGTAAACGAGTAATGTAATTCTTTGCCATTTTACAATACGAATAGCTTTAAATTAAGTAACGAATAATAATAGTTCAATAGATAAATCTCACATTCACAAAATCAAGTAAACTACAAACAATTCAACCAGTCGTTATTTTGAAATTTGAAAAATATACTGTCAATGTCGAATCGTAAACATCTAGTTGCCATAGAGAATAATTGGTGCGTTTAAATTCTGCACAAGTTGAAAAATAGAATGGCTCACATTCATTTAAAGTCTATGGTTTATGTAGAGCTTCATCTCATTTTTGCAGCCAAAACATCGCTCAAACCACAGACAAACTTATATGTCTGTGGCTCAAACTGTTTAAAAAAAGGACACAATTATTTTATTTCATATGGCAACCCCGTTTTTGTTTTTAAACGTTTTGACATACGCCATTCGACACGATTCGACATTACTAGCAACAAAATAGCAACGCGAGCGTGCTTGATTTTGATATTATCGACTGTCGGCGTTTCTTTACATTCCTCGTGAACTTGTTATACGGAAAAAAATATAGTGAAACACTACAATGGCCCAGGCTGCTCTACCAAATCCGAACACGCTTTTACCACTCGAGTTGGTGGATAAATGTATTGGCTCGCGAATTCACATCATTATGAAGAACGACAAAGAAATGGTAGGCACACTGCAAGGATTCGATGACTTCGTGAATATGTTGCTCGATGACGTGACTGAATATGAATCAACACCAGAAGGAAGAAAAATCACAAAATTAGATCAAATTTTGTTGAACGGAAACAATATTGCAATGTTAGTACCTGGAGGTGAAATGCCTGGAGATTCCTACGAGGGGCAGTAATTAAATACTAAGTTTTAGTTATTAAAATAAACTTAAGTTAATCTACTCACTGTTTTCTTTTTACCCCTTAAAATCCCATGTATATGAAACACAAATAATTTACTTACTGGTTGGGAGGACTGTGTTGCTGGCCCATAATCGCTGGATGTGTCAATTATATCCAGCTTGGTGGATGCCAAAGGCGGTCTGCTCACTTTGTCGTAGCAGGCATCACACACTCGCACCTGTTTACATTTATTGTATTTAACACAAATCATTTAAATACTTAAATTCACATTGGAGAGTGTCGGTGGCCAAACGGTTAGAGTATATGACTCGTAAGCCAGAGGTCCTGGGTTCGAATCCCACTCCGGCCATGTACCAATGACTGTTTTCTGAGTTATGTACATAAGTTGAATACTAACCGATGCTCTTACGGTGAGGGAAAACATTGTGATGAAACCTGCACATTTAGGCGACTGGATGTGTAACCATGATCCAATCTGGTCAGTTTCCCTTGTTAGCAGGGTCATGGAGGTCAGACGGCAGTTGCTCCACTGTATTTACCTGACCTGCCAAATCCTGGATCATGGTCAAGGCGGACCCCGGGCCCTCGTGCGCGAGAGCACAACCGGGACATTAACGCCAAGATGATGATGATGACTGTAATGTCGAGTACATTTAAGTCTGCCAGTCTGTTTTATATAAATAATGCATTCTAAATAATATTCGTGTTTCCAGTTACCTCTTTTTCTATGCCAAACTTTGGCAATGTTGATGTTTTGGAGCTGCACTGCTGGCAAAACACCTGACCACAAGCTCGGCAATGGTGGCGCCGTACCATCAAGGAAAATGCCACACGACATCTGTGGTCATAGATACATATTGTTTAGTCCTAACAAAGCAGAGGCCCTTACAGGTTTCCAAAACTCAATAGTTAAAACAAAATCATATAATATCAAATAATCAAATATGAGATTTAGCTGTGTAAGACAATTTAGTAATAGTAAACTAATGATCCCCCAACTTCAGAAACAGGTGCAATCTACGTACCCAAACAATATTATAATAAAACAATATTTTATGTGAATTCTGAATTCAAATCCTTTGTGAAGATCCCTGCTTAGAAGAAGCAAAAGAAGTAACTGACTTCATACTAAATCAAGGATATAAATGTTATTTTTGCTACAACATTATTTTACCTGTGGCACACCTCACCATCAGCCCACTCAGGTGCTGTATCAGCAGAAAACATTGCATCAGACTCTTTTAGAGCAGGAAACTTGTATCCTTCAGTCTTTAGGATGTTTACAGTATCCTGTTGGCAAAACAAGATATTATTTCATAACATTTTTTGTTATTACATCTGCTAATGTGATGTACAGTAATTACAAAAACAATTTACCATATTTTAACTTTAAAACACACTTCACTTTGAAAGAATAACACAAAGACTTGTCAAACAAATATTATTACTAATTTACAGGTTTAGATGACTCATGGAGAATTGACTGATAACAACCTAACCAAGTGAAGTTTGCTACAGTACAAGTGACAAGGCCATGGCATCCAATACACTGAAGTTAGCTTCATTATGATTCAAAAGGAAGTTGACCCTGTGTAAACAAACTCAATCTGTGACATACCATACCTATTAACCATTTGATTTCTAATTATCAGGATAAAAATCACTTATTTACAATTTATTGCAGTCACATTTCTTATTCAGAATGAAATAAAGCGAAAGAGATTATTTTATCAAAGGCTAATGACAAACCAATCAGAGTTGGCAAGTAAATAAGTAAATTTATCTAACACTGCCCACCTGATTAGATGTAATTGAACAATGAGTGATTCACA
This sequence comes from Blastobasis lacticolella, assembly GCA_905147135.1. Taxonomy (NCBI): domain Eukaryota; kingdom Metazoa; phylum Arthropoda; class Insecta; order Lepidoptera; family Blastobasidae; genus Blastobasis; species Blastobasis lacticolella. The sequence continues at coordinate 12,613,043 of LR990048.1, forward strand.
CCAGGGAAAGTATTTGTTGTGCTAAATTTAGGGCAAATGTTAATGCAGGCTATCTTGAAACACACAGAAACAGAACTGATAGCCTTTTAATTGAGTTAACTGCAGTAAATCAATACTGTATGAGACAGACAAGGTGACTAACCACACAACCTTGAAGTACAAGTAGAAGTTAACTTCAGTGAACCAATACAAATACTAGCTATTGTATAGTTTGTTATTGGCTATTTTTTTATTTTATACTTTTTAGAAATATTAGTTTGTAAAACAAATTAATACCAGATCACCGTGATACGGTGATTTTTTTGGTAATATTTTTTTCAGGAGCTATGACCAAAGACAATGTTACTCCATTATACAAGTCAACAAATATAGCATAATATAAAGTATAAAACACAAAAATTATCTTCTCGACATCCCTAGCCTACCAATCATTGGCCTCTCTAAAAAAAGGAAATGCCTATAAGCTGTAAGACCACCCCACCATAGATATAACAATTAACATCACAATCAACAAAAATTCTTAATGTGGTATTCACATACCTGTACTGCTCTGTACTTGTTTGAGTTCCGGAATGCAAAAGCCCAAGCTTGAATTAGTTCTAGAATTTTGCTGCGTAGATTTTCATGCTGTGTTGTCTTTACCAAGTCACGGAGAGACTCACAGAAGGTCTTTGATCCAACTTCGTCATGAATACCGGATCCTGTTGGTATTCATAAAGTATTTTGTTTAATATTTCAGTTTATTTATTGAAGTTTTAACCTATAATGACAAAAATTACTTATTTGCCATTTTACACTTACCACAATTCTTTACAACACTTTCCAATACTAGTAATGCAAACATAGCCTGGTGTGGGTTTTGAGAATACAGTTTTTTCTTGACTGCGGCCACGGCATATTTGGGTCTAAAATAAACATAATATTAAAGTAGTCTCTATTGGTGAGGTGATGCTCTTATGGTGAAGGAAAAACATTGTGATAAACCCAACACATTCAGGCGACTGAATGTGTAACCATGACCCTATCTGGCCAGGTTCCCCTGGTAGAACACCACAGAGGTCAGATGTTAAGTCTCTCCACTGTAGTTACCTGATCTGCCAAATCCTGGATCATGGTCAAGGCGGACCCCGGGCCCTCGTGAGCTAGAGCGTAACCGGGACATTAACACCAAGATATCAGTTATGGATATTATTAAGAAATCTTAAATAAATTCACTTACGAGCAATCATTTTGTCTAATCAAATCACATATTTGCAGGATCGTAGGCCAATCTGGATCTAGCCTTAGATTACTTGTAGCTTTATCTACAACAATTTGTATTTTATTATGGGTACTTGTACATATTTAAAAAGTTAGTCATAATATCATGTCACGATCAATTAGATCAGTTCTTACGCGTTCTACAACACTAAATTAAATAAAGAAAGTAAATGCAAATAAGAGAAACGACATTCACGAAATATCACATATACATCAATAAGAAAACACCCATTGTTTGACACGTAAAAACTAGATTTAATTTTATTTCCATACTAACCAAGTAGCTTGTCGAAATTATTGGCTCGAAACATCTTTTATTTCACGGGAAAATAATTTTTATGGAAAATCAACAGTAAATTGATTTCATGAATAGAAAAATGACAGCACAATTTTGTCAATTTTTGTTAATTTTTTCTTGAATGTTGGCAATTCTGCATAAACGTCATATCACTCGACTAGAGATGTTCCTTATCGTAAACTAATCAAAAACCGTAATATAACTGAATGTTTTGATTTAACGATGAATCGATTCTAGTATGTCTTATTAGAATCGATTGCTCGATAAAGAATCAATGAAATGCTGGACGGTTGTAGTATAGATTTTAGTCTATGGGCCAGAGAAAAAAATACTAGAGCAAAACGTATCCCGGCCACAGACATACCAGCGGGGCTATTGGCTAACTCAGTTGACAACTGTATTTGACACTAGATAATTCTACACCACGTCATCTACGTTGAAAACTGGCAATAGCGTCTACCAAATTAGTACCAAATTAGAGTAGTGTCAGATTTTTTTATGTCAAATTCAGTTGTCCACTGAGATAGCCGATAAGCCCTCAGAGGGCCTATCGGCTATCTCAGTGGACAATGAGCAGTTTTCCAATAGGTATCTAAGGCATTCCTAACCACTCACTAGATGGCGCCCCGACAATTTTGGTAATTGATAATCGCTTGAAATAGGTTCTTAGCAAACAGGATATAAACACTGGGTACGTTATATTGGATAATATTATATTTGTCAATAGTTTTCAACCATTTTAGAGGTTGTAATAATAATGGAACATAGTGCCAACTTCTATAAATATTTCTTTTTACACTTCGTTCAACCTTTAACAGTTATGTTTATATTAATTAATACTTTATTTTCAAGTTTAGTATTACTTGGCTGCATGAAATCACTGCCAACATTACCAAAATTGTAGGAGCGCCATCTATTGATGCTTTTTAAAACAAATTATCAATACCTACTGGAAAACTCCTCATTGAATTTGACATAAAAAAATCTGACACTACTCTAATTTGGTAGACGCTATTGCCAGTTTTCAACGTAGATGACGTGGTGTAGAATTATCTAGTGTCAAATACAGTTGTCAACTGAGTAAGCCAATAGCCCCGCAGACCAGACTAAACACAAATCACAAATATTCTCGGTTCGCTCACTCTACAATGATTATGAATCTTGCTATCCCGTTTTTTCGTCTATTCATATAAGCTCTAAGAAAATGACGCGCGCAATGTTTTGAACGTTTGACATGCTGCTCATAACAACGACCTGACTTTTGAAACATCGGTTTAAGTTTTATAATTTCTTCATAAAATTTAAATCAAACCATTTAAAAGACGGTGTAATTTAGTGCACATTAATGTGAAAGCGCAAGTTATGGAAATACACCTGGATTATGTAATCATCGGTAAGTAATTTCATCCGTGGTCGCGGCGATCGGGAATCAATTTTAGAAATTGTGACAAAAATATGCATCGTAATAGTGTGAATTTGCAATAATTGAAATGCTTTACCTTAAAACAACATGCCATTAAAGATAGATTTAAAATTATTGGCAAATTGAGCAATATTTCGGCGATCGAATATATTTTGATGCTAACATGGTCGGTAATTGTATAAAATTTTGCATGTTTGATGCTAACATGCTAGTATTAATTGTATAAAATTTTAATACTCAAATGTTGTAAATAGCGGTTCTTAATTTTACATGTGTAAATTAGGGTTTCATATCAAAAATGTACCTAAATGACATTTTTAATGTTCTGACATTTTATGAAACAACTTAACGGATTAATCGCGTATTTACGTTTATTTATATTTGTTTTTTTAGGTTTCCTAAAGACCAGACATGGTGATGTCTGGTTTGCAAATTGGAAGTGTTGCGTTGTAAACATTTTGAAGAACAAGATAATGAGTAGATGCAAGTCCCTTTAGTCCTGGTGCATCATCACTTTATGAATTTTTACTGAAAATAAAGAATTTGCTGCCTGTTTAATATATTAATGTACCTATCCTTTTCATTTTTTATTATGACTATGTCCTCTAGAGGGCATCATATTCAATTTATTGTGAAATCACATAGGCCAACCTGTGGATAATGAAGATACTTCTAACGATAAGTAAGTAGGTACCTACTTAGTTTAGAAGTTATGAGACAACAAATAAACATTTATAACGGTCAAAACCCTCCTTCATGCAAAAGCAAGCACTGCCGATTCACGGTATGTAGGATCGAGAGATCAAAAAGACAGTGGTAGGTATCAAGGCAAGGTTTGATTCACTAAACACCTTACCTTTTATTATAATGTCAATAAAAAATTATAAGGACAAGTTTAAAAAAAATGACAAATTCTGGAGCGAATATTTGTCAGATTTGTTTATATTCGTTACGAGTGGAAATTCGTAGCAAAATATAACATTGCAGATGGGCTGCCTTGTTCCGTCCCTGCATTGTGCAGTGTGTGTATTTTAGAGATGTGTGACATTTTGTCTTGAATTGAAACTCGATATGTTCTCTCTGCTTCTGTAAATAAAAATTTTTCTCTATGTGTAAAACGGGGAAATTTAAAAATCTTCAAGAGAAGTTTCGCTGTTGCGCGGGTCAGTGTGTCGGGGCGTTAGTTTTCTTCACCGGCGGCGGCTCCGGTGTTGTGACGCTTCGTCGCCTTGAATTTTATTAGAATTTCTAAATTTGACATCCACCACAAAAAAAATCTTTCTTTCTTCTTCATCTTTTCATTTCCCCAATCTAAAGATCAATGGGAGACCCTGATTTGATCTACAGCAGAGATTAGATAAAAACTACGTTTTAGTCTAAAGCACACAATCTGATTGTCAATCAGATTATCCTTGGTGCTACCATACGAGACGATTTGATTGCCAATCTAGTCAGATTGTTCGTAAAATGACAAAAAATTAATTACACTGGTCTACAGTAGTTTTGTTGCCCTAGATATGAAAGTGATTTTGGGTCTATTTATGCACACAATTCATGAAACTATAAATAATTTTGTAAGATTTGCTCTGATTTTTTTTTAAATCTTTATTTTCATTTTACAAAACAAAAATCAAAAAACGAGAAACAAAATAACAATACTTATTCATTATTGTACTTCAATATTGTCAAATAACTGAAATCTCAGCTGTCCTGTGGAGCAAGGGGTCTGTAAGTGGGGATCACGTGATGTTTGTATGCGCGAAAAAGTTGCGCAGAAGCCTAATCATGACTGGAAAATTAAATTTCATTTTTAATAAGCCGATAATTGTTCAAAATATAAGATATGCAAAAATCATGAAAATACAAGCACATTGAGAACTTTCTTGAATATATTCATAATCTGGGCACCCGAAAACGTAAAAACTTGCGATGATATCCAGGGCAACAAAAAAAAAGTTTTTTTTGTAGAGCTGTGTTATAATTAGGTGGCAGAAATTAATTAAATTTTTGAATAAAAATACCTACCATGTAAGCCTTAATTTTCGAACAATAAAAATATTATTTTTCATAATACATATACCATATAGGTACTTAATTGTAATTAAGTACAAATAAAATGTATGAACATGATAGGTACCTGGTACCTTTTTTTATGTTAGTTTCGCAATGAGCAGTTTTCCAATAGGTATCTAAAGCATTCCTAACCACTCACTAGATGGCGCCCGGACAATTTTGGTAATTGATAATCGCTTGAAATAGGGTCTTAGCAAAGAGGATATAAACACTGGGTACGTTGTATTATTTAATATTGTAGTTTTCAACCATTTTAGATGTTATAATAAATTATTGCAAATAAACAAATATAAATTTCATGGACGCTAGGAAAAATAATAATAAAAGTGTGAAAGGTTTGTATTAAAACGGAACAAAGTGCCTACTTATATAAATATTTCTTTGTACATTTCGTTCAACCTTTAAAAGTTATGTTTATAAGATTAAGATGGCTGCATGACATCACAGCCACAAACAAACAGATTAAAAAAAAAATACCAAAATTGTAGGAGCGCCATCTATTTATGCTCTTTGAAACCAACTGGCAATACCTACTAGAAAACTCCTCATTAATCGTACCTATGTTTAATATAAGAAAAACCGCGGTTTATCAATATATCTTCTACTTTTCTAAAGCAATCGAAAACGCAACACTCGACATCAAGAAGGCTTTTGACTGATCGCCTCCTTCCTGGCTGGGCGACACTTCGTCGAGGACAAGGACTCTACCCGTCGCCCTATCCTCGCCTGAGTTTTTCAGGGGAATTGTCTCTCCCCACTGCTCTTCGCCGTGTACACTACGATATCCCCAAACATCTTCAAGAAACAAATCTACACCTACTTATTTTAAATGCTGGCAACGTATTTACGACTCTCCGGATGTTGCGGGTGTGACCACTTTCCATCAGAGGGCTTACCATGAGTTCTTATAGCAGGACCTAAAATACCCTGCTTAGAGCGTCACATAAGCTTGTCTCGTACTAAACCGGGCAGTTCTGTTTAGGTCCTGCTATAAGAGCTCATCGTAAGCCCCCTGGTGAACCGCTTGCTCGTATGCATGCTAATATATAAATCACTCATGATCGTAACATATAAAATACACACAGACATGCCGGTCGACTGGAAGAATGGGAGGCCGACGTCATGATGGAACTCTTTGCGGACGACAGCACGTTAATCACTTCGTCTAAATTGACCGACTGCCGGATTGGTAGACAAGTGGAAAAAGGCTGTAAACATGGCGAAGATTGTGCACCTAACGTTGTACAGGCGTACAACGCAACGCTGCGCATGGTAGTGTGAACAATTTGTCCATATGCAGTGCCATCAGCAAAGCGTGACCCGCCCGCGCTCTATTGCGTTCAGCGCTGTAGTCCTGACTCTGGAGCACACTAGGGTTGTATACCAACACATCTGGTTTGTTCAGAAGAAGACTCCACGCTCAACACAGCTTTGAATATCAATATCGTCGAGGTAGAACGAAACGGCCGCAATGACGTTTTTACGCACGACCTGCTAATCAACGAGTGAATGAGTATCGGCACGTCGCGTCGTATGTTTGACAGTGCCGACAACGACGAGCCGTTGTACCGGGAGAGCTACCATTGCTGTAGATGGGCCCCACCTGCGGCGGACACCACAACGGTGCCCACCATATTGATCGGCTAGCGAGAAGACTACCCGAAAAGAGGCCTGGGGTAAGCGCCATCCATAGGCCCGCACCTTCATCTTGCAAGTAGGCAGACGATCCGTTTTTTTATTTTGGACTATCCAGGCATTTGAACGCCATCTCACCTGGTAGTAAGTGGCGATGCGGGCGAAGATGGAGCATGCCTGTTTAGGATCTGTCTAGATCTTGTGTGTCCTTGAATGAAATGATCCGTATTAGAATGGAATTGCCAATGCTGGCCGATCAAAATGGAATCACTGGCGTACGTGTCGGGTATCAGCGTGGCCAGTGTTAAATGATGACGCGGCGATGATAAAACTGTTGACACAAAATTATATCGAAAGAGGTCGAAACTCGATCAGTCCGTTCCGTTTTCCTCCACATCGTTCGTCGGGTCATCGGGATCCTCACATCGTAAGCCGTTGGCTGGCTCTCGCATTTGACTCGGATAAGTCAATCCATCGCTTCTTATATTCTCTATACTCTACCTACCTAGTTCGTAATATTTATCTTTAAAGTAAGTTTGTCCGAAGGAAGTTTATAGGACCGTCGGTGGTATAATGGTTAAGGGGTCGACTCGTGCCCCAGTGCCACCATGAACCAATACCTCTATTCTGAGTTATATGTACAGTAGTTGAACACTAGAGGAAAGTAACCAAATATGGAATACCATTTTGTTTTTTGAATATAAAAAATGAACTATTCATAGTACGAAGTAAATTTTTTTTTAGATGAGAAGATATAATGTACTGCAACACTTAGTGATAGTCTAATGATTTTAATAACTATTTACAGTATCAAAAACCTAGTTAAATCAAAAAATGAAAAAGGTAGTCAAATATGGAATAGGTACCCCAAATATGGACCATAAGAAAAAGCCACAACAAATACTTAAAAATATGATAAAATAATGTTTTGTAATACTTAATAACAGTCTCATCATTTTCTAAATTGGTTTAGTAGTTAGACTAGTGTAACTAATTTAAAAAAATCATATGACTGTTATACCTATTGCAAAAAAATAAAGATTTAAAAAAATAAAAATAGGTACATATGAAATTGGACATAGTGACCCCCGGGTGGTCCCCGTATCTTGAGTTATCCGTCCTATCTAATATATAACATAGATAACATTTGGTGCAAATCGATTCAGCTGGCTTAAATCTTAAAAAGAAGTATTTGCTGTTTGTAAAACAGCTTTTCTTAAGGTTTTGTATGAAAAATGCTGTTTACCAACCGCAAATCACAATAATAGTTTTTATGTTGTAAATCGATACATTTTTGAATTTCGGATATTTTTCTTAATTTTTTGTGTTAGAAAGCATTCTGAAAAATGAATATGAACACATTAAAAGTATACATTAAACCATCAATTTTGATTTTGACCGGAATATAGAATATTCCATAAGTGGACTCCAGTGCTTGTCATATTTGGAATTTAATGACCTCAGAAATTATTGCCAATATTAAAATAATTACAGAACAGAAACAAATAAACAGCCTGGAAATACAAGAACTAGTATATATGTAACCACATAAATATGCGAGTAGAACGTTATCACTCTCTAAATAATAAGAAATACATCGTTTTTACGTCTATTAAAATGTTCTGAGCAGCAACCAAACAAAACGCACAGGCCATGTCACCGGCCTTCGCCCTACTGACAAGATTGAACCTATACACGTCTAATATAAGTATATGAAACAGAATATGGTTCTGTTTTGCCATTTAAATTATTATTTTCGAATAAATAAAGGAATTCCATATTTGGACCCTATTCCATATTTGGTTACTTTCCTCTAACTGATGATCTTATGGTGAGGAAAAACATCGTGTTGAAACTTGACTGAATGGTGTAACCATGATCTAATGTTGTCAGTCCTGTCAGCCCAGATCTGCACCCGACCCCGTTAACAAGGGAATAGCGGGGTCGGGTGCAAGTCAGATGGCAGTCGCTCCAATGTAATTACCTGGTTTGCCATCCTGGATCATGGTGAATCCCCCCCTCGCGAGTACACAACCGAGATATTAACGCCCTTATGACCACCACTTATGTAGCCTATTAATATTGTATTAATAGTTAACCCTAACGATTTTTTTGGCTACTTACTTGGACTTAGTAGCAGTAGTAAACTACAATATTGAGAGTGTTTAGTAGTGGAAATGTCTCTCAAAATTCGAAATAAAGTTTGTGAAAAGTGACAAAAATAATTAAAGATAATCTCATAATAATATTTATGAAAATGGACACAACATTTAATAAAATATTCGATGAACATAAAATTGGCAAAGAAGAAAATTGTGGAACTAAATGCACTCCACTTCCAATTGACGATCATGAGATAATTTATATCAAAATTTGTTGAAATTCATACAAAATATTGTGATTTTATAACCGCATCTCAAAAATAAAGAAAGGCAGGCAGGTTCATTTGGCAACACAAATTTTTTAATCATCATCATCAGCAGCCGCTACTAGTCCACTGCTGGGCATAGGCCTTTCCCAATGAGCGTCAATGCACCCTGTCCTTGGCTTGCTACATCACACATACTTTCGCAAATCGTCACTTCATTTGGCCAAAGGGCGTCCCACACACTACGCTTGCCTAGACGCGAAGAAACTCCACTCAAGAATTGCCTGCGGTTGTCGATTCGCCCTAAAATACTAAATATTTTTTTAAATTCTATATTCGTATGGTATGCACCCTCAAGCACTATTATTTGTTTTTACTTGCACTTATATAAATATCTCTCCCTATATATTGCTCTTTATAAAATGCGTTGAGCTCCTCGGCTGAACACAGCGGAGTATTGATGCGTAGAGTGTCATCAAATTTTGAATAATCGATTACGAATCCATGCTTGTCTCTGCGATACGTCATCAGTTGCAAGAATCGATGGCCCCATAATACTTCTTGAGCGGTGTAACTGGACTTGGCTTGGACTGGCTGCCCAGTGGACTCAATTACACCTTCAAAAACTACGAGAATTTCCAGTCTAGACTTCAGCATATCATATGCTGACATGGAATATAGCGGACTTTCTTCATTTAACCTATGAACCGCACATATCGGAAACATGAAGAAAATGTCGTCACTATTATCAACAGTCAAGTCCAGTTTCACTTGTTCGTATTTTACTGAATCATCGCTGTTGGTGACGTGTCTAATTAAGTAAGCTTGCACAGTCACTGCTATTATTCTGGACTTCCTAGTGTTTCCAATTCTGAATATCAAGCACAAATCCCGATTCCTTTGATTGATGATAGCATTTTTGGAGAACATTATCGTGTGGGCGCGGTTTTTGGGCCTTGTCAACTTGGCGAACACGATGCCCACGACGAAAGACTGGACGATGGTCCCGAGAATGCTTTCTATGCACATAACGAACATCGCGACTGGGCATTCCAGCGTCAGCGATCTAGTCCCATATCCTATGGTTGTGTGGATTTCTATGCTGAAGAGGAATATCGAAGTAAAGTCGTAAATTTCTCGAACGCAGGGCGTCCACGCTGGCGTGGTGTTGCTGTGGGGTAAATTTTCTGGTTCCAGGTCGCCGTGGTTGTAGAATATCAGCCACCAAATGCCCGCAAATACGAGCCAGGTGACCACGTAGGTTAGAACGCAGTAATAGAGGGTGCAGCGCCACCTGGCTTTGATGAACATGGTGACAATGTCGGGGATCACGCGGCATTTCGATGATGTTTTCTCAAAATTTATCTGGCCGGATTTGAACACAATGCGTTCCGTCCACTGATTGGGGCTCGGGTGGCGTTGATTGATGAACCTGAAGTATAATAATGACATTAATATTATTATTGAAATGTTTCACAAGAATATCCCAATTTAATTTAATTTGTTATCCTCACCTGCGATATCTACAGTACCGGTTAGGGGGCGAAATAACAGGGACCTCTTCTATTATATCAGGCATTTGTCGACATCTATCTACAAAGAGGACATGTCGGTCGTCGTGAATGTGCATTTTGTTACATAAAAACTGATTGTAGTATCTAGTATCTTGCCTGCGCCTTCCGCGTTAATTGTGACGATAAAAGTCATCTGACATCTTTCGTTATCATGCTTTATTTATTTGAATAAGATTTATAGGTACATAATTAGTTGTGTCAAACAGGGTGTTTCTTGTCTTTTGAATTTTAGTTTTACCTATTACTAGCTTTTATTTATCGCAACATTTTTCGAATAAATTTCAAAGGGCTCTAACAGTTTATCTGCCTTAAGTTCGGTTCAGCTAATAATCATCTAAGCGTTAATATCCTGGTTGTGCTCTTTTGGGTGCGTGTCCGGTGTCTGCCTTGACCATGATCCAGGATTTGGCAGATCAGGTAGGACTACAGTAGAACTACTGCCATCTGACCTCAGTGGCTCGTGATTACAGGTAACCTGTGGCCCTAGCACAAGTGTGACCGCGACAAAGCTCGCGACGCGAGAGACCGTTTGTCTCTTTCTCTCAATACTAAAACGAACTCATTTGACTTCTCTTATGAAAGTTAAAAGATTGAAAGAGATAAGGCGAAATGCTTAAATGACAAATGAGCTTATTTAGCGCAAACGATTGAGTGAATACATCGTTTTTGAATTGTAGAAATGCGGAGCTCCGTTACCTGAGCTATATTGTTATACCTATATCAACAAATGGATCCGGCGCGACTTCGTTTGCGTACACCCGCTTTACCCCTGCTTACCCCTTATTTGAATCACTCTATCTATTGTTGGAAACCGCATTAAAATCCGATGCGTAATTTAAAAGATCTAAGCGTACATAGACATAGACGGCGAGAAGCGACTTTGTTTTATACTATGTATAGATAAAATAATTTAAAATATTAAACTTATTTCTGCAGTTTTAAGGTAATTTTTACGTTTAAAACATCATCCGAGTTATAGATAACGTATCGAGGAAGGCGTTGCATTTGCACTGCTGTAATAATATTCAAGTCTTAGGTGGCGACGTAATATAAATAGTAGTACGAACAAAGCGGAAAGGGTAATAACATTATTGTTGTTATATGTTATTATTTATTTATTTTATTATTTATTTTTAGCCATTTCTGTCCCACTGCAGGGCAAAGGCCTCCCTTTCGATCTTCCACGACTCACGGTCGGATGCTTTCCTCGGCCAATCCTTAGAAAAGGCGTCCAACTCGTCCCGCCATCTCCGTTTAGGTTTTCCGCGCTTCCTTGTTACATTTTGTGGGGTCCAGTCAGTTGATATTTTTGCCCACAGCTCGTTTGGCATGCGACATACATGTCCAGCCCAGTCCCACTTCAGTTTGGCTGCCTTCAAACCCACATCAGCGATTTGAGTTTTGGAGCGCAGTACACTGTTTTTTATACGGTCTGACAATTTGACTCCCAAGATACTGCGCTCCATGGCTCGCTGGCAAACCCCGAGTGCGGACTTCTGATGATCTGTCAAAGACCAAGTTTGAGCACCGTAGGTGAGGATGGGGAGAATACACATGTCCATCAATTTCCTTTTTAATGATAAAGGAAGATTACCTTTCATGAGGTGTTTCATGGACCAATAGCTTTTCCAGGCGTTTTCGACACGTCGTGTAATTTCTAAATCCTGTCTCGTCTGGAAAGAAACTAATTGGCTCAGATATAGGTACTCATTGACGTATGCAATCTCTTCGCCATCCAGTTCTAACCTACGTTTCTTGCTGTTTGTCATTAATTTGGTCTTTGACATATTCATTTTCAGTCCGACCTCGAGGCTTGCCTTGTTTAATTGGGCGATCATAGATCCAAGATCCGCGGCTGAAGAGGAAAAGAGAATAATATCATCAGCGAATCTGAGATTGGTTATATGTTACATTATAATATTATATTTACACTAACATTATAAGAGGAGAAGTTGGGACTAATCTCCGAAACTACTGAACCGATTTCTAAACTTTTTTGCTACTAGTGGAAGATATTTTTACCGAATGTATACAAATAATAATAAAGTAAAATGTCCCGGAAATAATTTTTTTATATACCACTAAGGTGGCAAACAAGCTTATGGTCCGCCTGATGGTGCGCAGTCACCGCAGCCTATGGACGTTTGCAATACCAGAGGCATCATCCACGCGTTGCCGACCCCGTAAACACATTTTTACCTATTTCTTGAAGAACTTTACGTTAGTAAAAATATCCTGCCCATATAAGATTTTCACGCTGCACACAGGTGAAACCGCTAGGTTAAAATAAATAAAGGATAAACACTATAACAAACAGGACCGGCCTTGTGGATATGTCTGGGGGAGGTCTATGCCCAGCAGTGGGCGTCTTTCGGCTGATATTATGATGACGATGACTATAACAAAAAATTACACTCCTACTCAAACTATAAAGATTCCCGCGAAAAGCCCACGAAGCCGAAGTGGGAGTGGAAGGCCGGCACCACGTCCAGTCTCCGGTTGCTGATGCGCGATGACGATAGCCGCTTGCCGTGACCGTGGGCCTTCCTGGGTAATAAAAACGTAGAGGAGGAAGAGTAGCGATGCTGATCCTGGCGTTATTCGGGATTGACTCACTCAGAACCTCACAAGATCACATTTTTTATTAGACTAGCTAGGCATTTGACCGCTATCTCGCCTGGTGGTAAGTGACTATGCAGCCAAAGATGGAGCACTGACTATGTCGTGAACCGTGCCTTGAACGAACTAAATAATTTGCTCTAGGCTGGGATATTGAAATCTGGGAATAAATACAGATTGGATCATGGTTACACACATTCACATTCGCCTGAATGTGTAGATTTTATCACGATGTTTCACTGATGATTTCCCTTACCATCATATAAGAGGGAGTAGGAGAATCGGTTAGTGCTCAAGTAATGTACAAAACTCAAAAAAGAGTCACTGACATGTCAGCACTGGGGTTCGAACGACTCGGGGTACGAGTCGGACCCCTTAACAATTAGGTCACCGACGCTCCAATATATAAAAAGATATTCACATGGAACTCCGCATTCATAACTGTGTGTGTAAATTAGCTTAAAATATCTAAAATATATTCTGGTAAATTCCAAGGATTAGTTTCCAAGAAAGCTACTGTAGGTAAGTACTATTTCTAATCAGCCTACGATAGTACATTTATTTCTATTACTTCTTGACAAGCAAGCAAATAACCCACCTGCATAGTCAGTGACAAGAAATCTAACTATAATTTGGTAGTACCTACCAAAAAGCGCCGCCATTGGAATTCTAACATAGACTTACACCCAGCCTCCTCAAGCTTGAAGATTATCATTGCTAAATACCTAATTACCTACACTCGCCTTGAAGACGCCAAGGTGGCAATAAAACTGCGGATTGTACAACCCACGTGCAATGTCCACTACATTATGCAAGTGAACAACTGAGATCTCGGCCTTCACGCCTGCATCCCGGATTCGCGACTCCGGACGCCATTGCTGCTAGGTCTGTTTGAATGATTGGCGCTAAATCACTTCAAAAAAGCGCTAGATTCCGCAAAATAAGTATGTTTAAAAAAACACTAGATTTACACTTTCACTACACATATTATCGAGTTTGTTACCACGGTTACCATGTGTAGTGAAAGTGTAGTAAATAACCACGAAAGTCTTACAACCTACACTAGATTTATACAATTAAGGTCCTAAAAAAACACCTTGTGTTTGACTGACCAAAAAATTAATTTGTTGGCTTTTACTAGAGCGGCACAAACAGGAGCTCGTTGCGCTCGCTCAGTCAATTTTCTCATTTAGTACCTATATTATTCACCCCAGTTTTTTAAACCTAATTTTGATATATTTCGATATTTTTTTGCATATTTTAGGTATTTAACAACTATTTCGATAAAGCGCTAGATCTTTCGCTAGTTGTCAAATATTAAGAATTGGATTTGATTACCTTGATTACAGATGGCCGATGGGGCAGTAAAGTTCTCGAGTGGCGACCATGTACCGAAAGACGCAGCGTGGGTAGGCTTCCCACAAGGTGGACCGACGACCTGGTAAAGATCGCAAGTACCAGCTGGATGCGGAAGGTACAGGACCGGCCTTTGTGGAGATCACTGGGGAAGGCCTCTGCCCAGCAGTGGGCGTCTTTCGGCTGATATGATGATGATGACGCTGAAATTCCGCTAGATCTGGCGCTGAAAGAGCTAAAATGACAGCACTGCCGGACGCATAGGATGCATCGGGGCGGAGGCGATGCGGAAAGAGCAACGGGACGGCCGTGACAATCGAAAGAGCAGTTGCGGGGAACGTAATTCGATAATCGACCTGCTCTTGAACGCTATGTGCGACGGTTTTACAGCCCACGATTGCGTGGCGACACGATCGTGTTGGGTCCGGATCGTGGGCTAGAGAGTAAATAACTTTGATAGGCCGTTATAGTCAGGTGGACCTGAATATTAGTGGAGGGTTCTTAAAATTAGTGAAGGGTTTTGCCATTTCTGGTATGCCTCCAAGACTATAATCGCGGGACAATGGATGGGGATGGTCCTTATTCTAAGGCCGATCCTGATGGTAGCATACCATACCTGGGGCCCTATTTTTGAATCGCTCGCCTCGAATCAAACGATTTTCAATTTTGATTTTCGGCATGAAAAATTAGATATTTATATGCATGATGCTGATTTTCCCTATTTTGAATCGTAATTTTTCTGTATTGCCAAAATGATTTAAAAAGATAGAATTTTTCATGCCGGAAATAAAAATTGAAAGCCGTTCGAATCGAGGCGAGCGAATAAAAAAAAAGAGCCCCAGGTCGTAGTTCCACCTTGCGGGAGGCCTACCCACGCTGCGTTTTCCGATACGTGGTCGGTCATCATTCGGGAACTTGAGATAATAGCGTGTACAGTGCCGTAAACTTATGTGATATGGCCAAAGGTAGAATTAATAGTCGTCATTTTGAAATGTCATGTCAATATCAAAAACAGCGACGCTGTACCGGGTCAGATAAATTTGTTGCACTAAACGACATAATGTACCCGATATCGGCCAATGTGAAAGGAGTGCTAACAGGCAGGCAAGCAGCGGTGACAGAACATCTATCATGCAAGCGGGGTCGAGGGTACCATTTTATATGCAATAATGAAAAGTAATGTGCTCAGGGAAGAGGCAATAACTACTTGCAACTTTTTGTAATGGCCAAGGGCAAGGGGTATACGCTACCTTAGTAACTACTAGTTTAAGAATTGGTTTTTATTAAAATTCTGTGCTTTAAGCGGTAGGTACATGGAGTACCTACCTACATATTTTTATTAGAAAACAAAGGTCCACGTTGTAAATCTTAAAGCAAATCGCCAGTTTATTTTGCAGATAGATAGGTCGAGGCATATTTTCTTGATAGCCAAACAAAGGGTCAATGCTTGGCTCGCCTTGGTGGCCAATATCCTGTTCGCTTTGTTAGCCAATCTGCATATTAGCTGCTCACTTTAGTTACTACGTACCGGCCATTTGTAAATAGCGCACTACTTGAATAGAGCAAAACGGTTTTAATGGCTACAGAAACTAATGTCGGTCATTATTTATTTTTATGTGCATTTTTCTTATTATGAAAGCGCTTGCTGACCAGTTTACATAGAGCTCTGTCGTTAGATACCTTGCGCTTCGTAGATTGTAATTATATCGTGCCAAAGAAAAGGCGGAGGTCTTGCTGTGCTGGATAAAGCAGGAGTGATTGACATTTGGACTAGCGACAAATGAGACACGTCGTTGACAAGCGGACAATCGGTTATTAGATGCCACTGCGCAATCCGCGGGGGCGGATCGAGTCATAGTGAAATAGGTAAGTAGCCAAGTGTGGTTCTAATTATAATAGGGTAGACTTAGTTCAATTTTAGGTGCAGTATGTTCGCGTTGTGAGGATACATTATAAAAACTTTGCGCTGATTGGGATCCTTCCAGTTTGGTATCTAACTACAACTTCAAATTTGAGTCATACATACATATTATAAAACAAAGTCGCTTCCCGACGTCTGTCCCTATGTATCTATGTACGTTTAGATTAAAAGTGCATTAAAATCTAATGCAGTTTTCAACAATAGATAGAGTGATTCAATAAGAAGGTTTATAAACAAGAAAAAAAAGGATAAAGTAAATGTACGCTTATCTAATAAAGTCGCGTCGGGTCCAATAGTTATAAATAAACTATAAAATAATTTAAATTTACTTATTTTATTTTGATTTCTGAATAAATATTGATATTTCTGTGATTGACCTGGATCTATAAATGAAAATTACCAAAACTCTGATCAAACAAAGCGAGTCTCGACACCACACTGCCTAAAGCATCCCATATTCACCAAATATCCATTAAGAAAACCGCTTATTCCTACCCTCCTAACACAGATACGCTCGACGTTTCAATTCGCCGCAACACCCATCGGCATACAAAGTCAGATCCTGCCCTCAATGTAAACAAAGCATCCAAACCGCATTAACAACTGCTACTCGTGCGGGCAACATTGAAAATCTTATCTGCATAGGTAGTCGCACAGTCAATTGTTTCAGTGCGCGTGGCCGCTTAACAAATAGGTAATGGCTGTCACAATTGGAGTAGGCTCGCTGGCTGCGCAGGAGTGTTCACTCTGCCAGTCCACGGCACCCCAGCACGCGGCGCACACGCCAGACCTTAAAGCTAAAACAATAAACAATAAACATCACGAGAACAACCGTCTACAATGTTAGTCGAAGTGACGTTCAGTGTTCAGTATGTGTAAAGTAATTATAATTAAACTGGAAGATTAGATCTGTGATAGCGGATGATCGGCGAAATGGTGAGTTGGGCTTTTAATGGGTTAAATTAAACAATTAAATGGTTATGCAGAGGCTGTATAGATCGCGGCATTTTTGTTTGATCTTCTGTGATGCTTTACATTTTTTTCGATATGGGTAATTTTTGTTTTATCCCCTGTGTAGCCATCTAATTGTATGAGTTTACCTACTATATATGTTTTAGGTTGAGGTAGATTTTGTGGACCCTAATCTCAAAAACAACGTCTATGTAAATCTACCTAGATTGTATTCACTTCATAAATCGAAGTTTAATTTCAAGTGCAAATTGCTCTACATATGATTTTGGCAACAAAATTAGCAATAAAACAAAATTCAGAAGCTTTAATAATTAACACTGCACATTATAACCTTACAAATAATTTGGACTGACTAAAGAGTTACTCGAGTATAGCCACATCAATTTATAATAACCAGTTTTTCAACTATGTTGGGAGGAAGGTACTGTTTTTGCGATTGAATCGTGCGGGTTACGTACTAATGTTATTATCACAGAATGCATGTCAAAAGATAGGCATCATAGTTGGTAATATGCACCGTTTAAGTAACACATCCATTTGAATTGTAAATGAATGTTTACTTACAAAAGTATGTTTCTGTTCCCATGGGCATCCGTAGGTAATCATTTTAACAGAAACTTATAGTAAGACTTACCTTACTAAAGACCTTAGTCTAAGTTTTGTGGAATCGGCGGGTAGTAGAGTCTTTAGCTCATAATTAATTTAAGAACAATCGCCATCGTCCGCTCTAGATTTTAGTTCCTGATCGGAAACGGCTCCAAATTTCTCATTTACTGCTGCTTCTTCTAGGACAGGTCTACCCTTCCTCTCCTTCCATCAATTTTTCCTTTAAATTAAAGAAGTAGTCGAGACGTATTCAGTGCCTTATCATCTGGCTCCTTCTACACTCGATGAATTTTGGCTGTGCATTATTAATTTGTAAATAAGTACACTTACACCTTTTATTACATTAACGTAATCAAAGTTGCCAAAAACATATTACTACACCACAAGTTCCACAACCAAACAATACGTCTGGTGAATACCTCGTTTACAATAAACTGTTTTCTTATAAAACATAAACACTTACGGGTGACCTCAAATATATTTACTTACTTTATTACAGTCGGCCACCTGCTGTGTTAACATTACCTGGGATATAATGCGACCAGTTCATAGTGCTTTGAATAATTAAACACTGAAGGAAATATCGCTTTTAAATTACTCGGAATCAACAATGAAATCAGGTGGCAGGTCCAATTATTACGCAACTTGTAAAAGGACAGCAAACTGTTTAAAGAATTGTTACTAATGTTAGTAGTTAAACTTTTTTAGGTCAGAATACAGCGCATTTATTAAGTATGTAGGTCAGCGTTTCCCAAATGGTGGATCATGACACGGTCCCGAAAATAAAATACAGGGTTGCAAAATTGTCTCATTATATAAATCAATCATACTTTTCTGTTAATGTCATAGCTTTAGCTTTTGTGTTAATGTCATCGATCGTTTCGCTGTTGAACTGAGGAGTGAGTAGTTCTCATCCAGCCTGAACATTTTGTTTTACACACCCTGCGCTTTGCAGAAGCTTCAGAGAACAGTATACCAGGGTGGTCCTTGTGACTATGTACAAAGACGCTTTGTACGGTTTGTCGACGATATCATGCTCAATATTAAAATCATTAAACCAACCGGGCCAGGGTATAATAAAGTTTGGGAAACGCTGACCTAGCTAATGTGGAGATTAAGCAGAACTTCAAGTGATCTCTCACAAAGTCCGTCAGGTCATTAAAAATAACGACAAAATATATTTTGTATTGAAATCACCTGGACACGATTACCGATATATTAAACAACCTAAATTTTGATTTATTGCCCCTATTATGGATCATACCCTGTTATTTATGTATAACTTTTTAACCATTATTTTTAATACATGCTATACTAATTTTGGCATATTTTTTGCAAGTACCTACAAAACGATTGGTGATTTGATTTATTGGTTGATTCTATGATTTTATCATAGAAGAAGTCACGATCAAATCAAATAAATGTATCGGCTTTAACTAGCAAACTACCTCTTATCGTGATTTCGTGATAAAGGTTAGCTGTTTCTATTCCAGGGGCCCTATTTTTTAATCGCTCGCCTATCATTCGAACTGTTTTCAATTTCGATATGAAACATTTGACACTTTGACGCATGATTTTTGAACAGAAATTGAAAATTGAATACGGTTCGAATTGAGGCGAGGGATTCAAAAATAGAGCCATACTGTCCGTTCCTAGCTATCCCAGTTACTTATCAGAAAATAGGTGTAGCGAGATGCGTCTATAGGATCTACCGAACACTTAACCACATATATTTAACCATAAAATAAAGATAAAACTAGGAATAAGAAGAATGCAAATGATTAAGCGTGACAATACCGTGACATGAACAGTTACATAGGTGAAGTGCCACTTGTCTGCTTGCGACATCAATCTAGTATCCAATTTTGAGTTGACTCATAAGTTCATTAGTCAGTGGGTCTGGGTAAGATGTAGAATACAGCGTGCCGTAATATGATCCTGCCCGGATTGGCAGACACACTTATGTGTCAGCTACTTCACAATCAGTAATTTTAAAATGATTCCTGGAGCCCTATTTTTGAACCGCTCGCCTGGAGACGGAGGGTTGTGAATTTTTATTTTCAGCATGAAAATTTCAATATTTTGATTATCTATTTTTGAGAAGTTTGCTTTTGGGGTGTTTATTTAAAAAAAATATTAATTTTTCATACAAAAAATTAAAAACTGTTCGACTCGATACGAGCGGTTCAAAAATTGGACCCCGCTGATTCTCTCATATTTTTTGGGAATCATTCATAACATATGTAAAAATTCACGCCCACACACATAAAGATGCCTACCTACCTACTTATAAAAATTGGGTCGTTCCCATGCCTCCAAATCCCAATGAATAAACATCAATGTTACATACATGCATAACACCTTTTCCTGTAGGGGGAGATAGAGCCCACCTTATCCCCCTCCCTACAGTATGCTACGGTCTTGGCTTCTACCACATTCATCACCTTGTCATAACATGCATTTTAGTACCAAAGGTAAACTTCCTTTCAATGCAGTAGAGCGCATGTTAAATAATAATTCTCAGGGTCGACTACGTAAGGGTGTCTAGTACTCAGTTGCGTTGTTACTTATAAGTATGATCACGATTAAATCTGCACATGGGTAAATACATATTACAAGTTGTCAGTGCCTGGGTGAGTATCACCGCAGTATCTATTTCTGCAACAATGCTTGCATTGTTGTGTACCGGTTTGAGGAAAAGGTAGTAGACGCAATTACAGACATGAGTCCTCACAGTGACACGAAGTTCTGATCTGCCAAATCCTGGACCATTGTCAAGGCGGACCACAGGCCCTCGCGCGCGAGAGCACAACCGGGATATTGACGCCAATATGAGAAGTACCTGTTATGGGTGTTACTATCAACTATCAAACACCTAACATAACTATACTAAGAACACATCACACAATAACTTGCATTTAGATGTTAACGTACTTACAACTTTATATCAAGCTTCTTGGTATTTTAAGTAACATAACGATGTGGTGAGAATAAGAGGTGCAGAATCATCATCATCACCTTTCCAGCCCTTTGATCCAATCTGTATTTAGTACTCTCCCCTCTTCTACCACTCCAGGCGATCTTGTGACCAACTTATCTAGTCCCGACCTTCGTGTTGTCAGATGTCGTCCGTCCAGCGCTGCGGTGATCTGCCGCGCCCCCTGGTAGCCCTGGGTCTCCATTCTAGGACCCTTCTAGTCCAGCGGCTCTTGTACATTCTCGCAATATGACCGAGCGCCCGCCCGCCCACGCTTACCTTTTCTTTGCTATTACGACCATGACATCCTTAACATCGGCGAAGAATAAAATTTGTCAATTTTGTTGAATCGTAATTTCGACCCAACTGTTTAAAAGGTTGGGCACCCTCGCTAGGAGAGTACATTTTTCCCAAATTATGCAATGAGTCCTAATGGTTTTGTGAACCAGTTTTCCATTAGGTAGAGATATACAAACATTTATTATTTTTCAAACCAAATCTCGGAAGCCCTTTTTCAACTATACCACCAAGGTACCATTAAGCCTGATAATAAAGACGGAAGGTTAACAGAAAAGCTATACTATAAAATAGAGTCCTACTAACATTTTACTTACTGAACTAATTGAAATTGTAAACTGAAATTTCTTCGCTGGCTCAGCGACTCGAAGTGGATTTTGGCCTCAGGCACAAAGATTCGCCATAGGTCCCTATCCTGCGCGACCTGCTCCCAATCCGTCATCTGGAGTTCGCCGTTGAGTGAATGGGAAAGGGTCATGCGCCCAAACTCTAGAAGACTAGAACTAGGAAATCTTTAATAATAGAACAATGCATCGCTTTCAAAAATGAGTTCGTTTGTTTTGTCATTACAATAACTGAACGTTGTGTCGTGTGCCACGGGTTTGATGACGAATCTGAAAGGTTGTAATTTATACAAACTCCTAAACAATGATAAAATGTTTTCGTTTTGTCTTCATAAAAGCTATACCTTGTGTAGTGCCCAGGGCCTGATGATGCAGCTGGAAAATGGTAATAGGAATTTCTAAACTCACGTGATACACCCATCGTCTTTACGTTCGCTTATTTGGATTGATTCCACGACATTCAGATCAACAGGCATCTTTAAAGTCAAAAAGCAATTAATCTCCTACGGAGACTCTATAAAAAAGCACTAGCATTTTTCTTTAGCAGAATCACTCATGTTTTATAGTCAAAGTAGTCAATATTTTGCTTACAATTTATGTTAAAAGTAGCAGATACAATGCACGAGCTACATGAGTACCTACGTGGGTACCTATTATACCTATAGATAGAGCTCGTGGTCATGTCTGTAGGTACTGAGTCGCGTGATAGTCAGGGCGTTTAGCAATGAGCCATTTAGTGCTAATCAAATCATGGATTTGAGCACTAGAATACGCTGAGCGTAATTTACGTTTATACGTACTCTTATTGTCGTTAATAAACCATGTCCATCTATCTATATATATGTTTCATCTCAGTCCTCACATGTGACAACGCACCTGGAGTTCTACTTATTTGTTACCTGCAACCTAAATGTATAAATTGAAGATATTATGGGCGACAGTTACCACTTACCATCAGGTGGGCTGTCTGCTCGTTTGTCACTGAGTGGCATAAAACAAGAGTGTAAGGATAACCAAAGGTAACACTCGTTTGATCAGTGATGCAATTTTAAAAGGTTTCAAAATTTATTTTTAAATTACTAGGTAATTATTCGTCTTGAATAGACACCTTCTGCTATGAGGATAGCGACGCGAGGAGAAGGATATCAAATCACACATCACATCAACAGCACATATCAGTCCACTGCTGAACTTAAGGTGATCAACCCTGTGTACGTACATACTAAGTGTCCAAAAAGATGTTGGTGGCTTGAATCAAAAAATCGTGAATAAAAATATATTTTATTAAATGAACTAATAAATAAAAAAATACTATTATTAAATACATTTTGGAAAATTTATTAACCAAAAATAATTAAAAAATATATCATCTTGGCGTTTATGTCCCAGTTGTGATCTCGCGCAAAAGGGCAATGGCTTTAATTACCTGATCAGCTAAATCCTGGATCATGGTCAAAACGGACCCCGTACCCTAGTACGCGAGAGCACAACCGGGCCATTAACACTAAGATGATGATTATTTAGTATTTAAGTAACTTAAGGGGCCATTTTACGGGCATTTTTTTTTGTGCCACTAAGGTGGCAAACAAGCTTATGGCCTGCCTGATGGTAAGCAGTCACCACAGCCTATGGACGTTTGCAATACCAGTTTGTGTGTATTTCTTTTTCTGACAAAAAATTTACTAATTTAATGAAATCTTCAAAGCCATAGTAAGCGATTCAGGTAAAATCGTTGTCTACTATTATTGCATTGCAGATATGAACGTGACCTAAAAGGATCAATATTAATGATTAAATGTTATTAAATACTGGCTGTGTATCAATTAAAAATAAATCGTTTTACTCTTTTTTTACTCAATTTTAATAAGCCAAGATATGGATTTTTTGCGCCTACCCTTTAGGGTATAATGGCACTATCCTGATTATCGAGTTAGGGAGGCATTCATTTGTACCAGCGCGGCCGGCCGGCTGGTTGTGCTGGACTCGCATAATGCCTGGGCCAGATAAACTCTGGCTTGGGAGTACCTATAATCGGGAAGGTTTCATCGAATGCGACACCCCATAGGAGTGGGGTGCACACTAAAATATTGTTAGATCCTTTTAGTTCACGTTCATGTCAACAATACTTGACAACGATGTTATGTGAATCATATCTGATGTCTGATGTATCGCACTGGATTATCAAAATTTAACTCAGAGAAAAAATATCTGCGATTTCACCAAAAAAATGTGGTATCAGTTTGTAAATTAGGTACGTACAATAACTTACGAAATCAGTAGCTGTGTATGAATTGAAACGGTGTAGTAAGTACTGCTGTCCTGTCGAGCTATTAGGTACATTCATTGTGCTGTCATGAAGATTTTAATCAGCGAGACAAAACATAGCGGATCACCAACTTCATTCATTACCGGGAATTATCACAAATTTGAAATAGAATACACGTAGAAACATGGGTAATGTGTGGTTTGTGTACCCTACTCAGCAAGTTTTTGATGTTTATCAAGGTAGTCCCTTTTTTTAAATGGGACTTTTCGTGTCGACTTTTAATTTAGGAATAGGTAGAAGGACATTGGATTTTATTAATGCTCATACACACTTGTGAAACTTAAATGGGTTTGAGCTTTTGTGGGAAAGTCCAACTCTATAAATCGTGCCTTCAGATCACTTAATATTTTTACAATATTTAAAATCGGTTAGGTTTAGGTTAGGGGCTTCCATTTCCCGTATTTGGACCCAAATTAGGTCCTTTATTCGTTAATTTATACGATTGAGAACCGGTTATGGTAGTGTAACGATCACTATGTACCATGAGCTCGTCACCGTACAATTTATTTATATATCGTATTTTTATAGTTGATAGACTTAGAAATGAATAGGCATAACATACATATAGGAGTGTGTGGTTATAATATAGTTGGCTTATCATGATTTCTTTCAACAAATGCTCTCATATACTTAACCAAACGTTGGTTTTGTAATAAACTTAAACAATTTATTTGACGTTAAGCGTAATATTTTACTTCAAAAGCAGTAATAAATTTACGCTATTAATTAATTGAACGACAGGCAAAATATCGTGAATATCTTAAATGTTTGGCGTCAAGTTATGGAACCCAAGAATAAACCCACAAGTGAAAGTGATTGTTATCATCCGAAGAACAATCTAAATTAAGTAGTTGCGCTCAAGGATGTTTCTTAAAGAATCGCACCCCAGAGCAGCTGTGTGATTGCCACACGTTCGCACTGAAAGATGGTACTATTTCTCCTTGTGATAGTGAGGATCTGATATACAGTTTCAGTGAAATGTTTCAATTCATAATCGGTAATGTCTTGCAATTACTCGCAGTTGTCCCTTGCAGTACTGTCCTCCGGAGTGACAATAGGTAATTTTGTTCGGAGTTGTAACTCGTTTGACAAATCTTCTCACCTGGGAGTCTAAAAAGGGCACATTAGAATTTGATATTATTATTCATATTAATTTGTGACAATCTTATCTGCAGCGTCGCTGTTGTTAACATTGACATGACAATTTAAAATGGCATCACTTAGTTCCAGTTTCGGCCACCGGATCAGATAAGTTTGTGGCACTCTAAAATGAATCATAATATGAAACGCTATTTTTGCTCTTCTCCTGACTTGTTCTCTTACGCATCGTGAAAAAATCTTTTTCAGTTCTCACCTAGTAGGATCTTCATGTATAATATCTCCGCAAGATCATAACGGATTTAGTACATTTGGCGAACAGGATGACTAGTAGTACATTTGGCAAACAGGCTGAGTAATCGCAGATTCAACGAAGTAGCGGGAATGCCCGGCTAACGAATAAAAATGAACTGTGTTATGACTTGTTATTGCTGTATCAGGCCCAGACTCGTGAGCTAGATTTGCCAAATTGTCAATGGGAGCCCGGCTGGCTCGCGTGACAAGCACGTAACGTGCCTAACTGACAGTACCCTATAGCTTCTTGTCCTGTGCGAGATCAAAATTTATTGTGTCAGCCAGTTTGCGCCGACGACACGGCAGGAAGCGTTTATTTTGGAACAGTGCTGCGGACCCCAGATTGCGGGCAACCTCGTCGCCAGGGGGAAACGCGAATGGAGATATAGATACTCAAAATTAATGGATGTAATGGGTGAAATCAGTTCCAGAGCCGGATGGTTCAATTAGCCGGTTATTGAACGGCAAGCTTGAAGCAGTTATTCAATTGGAAATTCGCCAAGTTCATGTAATTTTAAAATATTGTTTAAAGAACGATATTGCTCAGAGTTTACAAAGTTCTTCCATACATTGTTACAACGCTAACCTAATACAATAATTAGTTTGTATTCGGTTTTAATTCGGTTAGGTTAGCGTTTTGCGGAGGAGCGTGAAGCCGTACGGCTTGAAGCTCGCGAGACCATGTTCCGCCTTTGGAAGGAGGACATGGCTCACGAGCAGTTTGGGCGCCGGACGCTCGACGCTATCGGTCCCGCCATTGAGGACTGGGTCGAGCGTCCGCATGGTTTCCTTTCTTATCGTTTGGTGCAGATATTATCCGGACACGGCTGTTTCGGATCATTCCTGCACCGAATCGGTAGAGAAGGCACCCCATTGTACCACAAATGTGGCGCGGTGGAGGACACACCGCAACACACCCTCGACGCCTGCATAGACTGGGAGGAGCAGCGCCGTGTCTTGAATGCGGTGGTGGGTCCAGACCTTGCGCTTCCAGGTGTGATAAATGCCATGCTTGGAAGTGAAAGGGCCTGGGGAGCTGTGGCCGCCTTCTGTCAGAAGGAGGCAGCGGAGCGAGAGAGGGAAGATGATCCTCTCGCGCCACCGTTCCGCAGACGCAGAAGGCGGTTCTGCGACCGTTCCCTTCTCGCTCCCGGAGGCGGCCAGCGGGTGGGAGGTGCGGGGGTACCTCCGCCTGCATTGCACAGGCCTCCACCTCCGTCGAGTGGGAATAGTTCGGCGCATGCGACTATTCCCAGCCGCCCCTCGCAAGGGGGGCATGGCGGGCCCGCCGTGTAAGGCCGGCGGTCGCCGGAGGTGTCGTGGATGACAAGGCTTCGGCTACTCTCATGACACCTCCTTGACGCGAAGCAGGAGCGCCGCGGGGTTTAGTGGGTACACCGGATACTGTCGGGAGTCCCACACAGGCCTTCCGTCCCCGCTATGGAAGGTATCGTGCGTAATGCATTCAACGCGTTAAAAAAAAAAAAGGTTAGCGTTGTGATTGAATGCACGCAGGACCTCCGTAAACTCGGGGCAATACCGTTCGTTCGACGTTACTTTCAAAGTTCATGAATTTGACAAATGTTCAATTAAATAATTGCTTTAAAAGCTAGCCATAGCATTAACCGGCTGATTTAACCGTACGGCTGCGACGTCAATATGTGGCGCGTGTCGTCGTAATAACCGCAGTCAACAATATTTTTGTTGACTGCGGTTAGTTCAGATTCTTTGCGATCGCAGATTCTCCCAATCCCAAAAAAATGCATTCACATCACAGCCCGTAACAGTCCACTGCAGGTCTAAGGGCCTCTCCCACAAAAGGGGAGGTTATTGCCATAATCTCCACGCTTGGCAGGCGGGTTGGAGATCGCAGTGTTTAAATATAACAATGGAAAATGCTGCTGCCCATTTTCCCGACAACGGAGACTTGATATTTTGCCTCGAAAACATTAGTCGCCTTGTACGACACCCATGAGTGTAAGGGGTTGGTGCTATTCTACTCTGCCGGACACCACACGGCCAAAAAGATACGTTACCTATTATTAAATCTGCCATCAGCCAATGATTTATTTCGTAGATTTTGCTTAGAGAATAACCTTGGTACTTTGCCCTCACGTGTAATTTGAAAGCATAAACAAAGATTAACTGCACAATTAAAGACTTCTATATGTTATTATGTATTTCCAAGAAAATAATGTTAATGGCCTTTGATTTACGATTTGAGCGCTGGAGGCGAATACGTAAATCCACAGTATAATAAAGAATTTAGATTTACCTTATACCTAGACATGAAACTGTCAATCACAGTGTGACGACCTGAGTGATTCAATGGTCTGCCACGCAAGAGGTCCCGGGTTCGATTCCTGGCCGGGCAGAAATTGAAATGATGAATTTTAATTTCTGTTAAGGGTCTGGGTGTTCTATGTATAATAAGTATGTATTTGATAGTATTTTAGTAGTATATTAGTTATCTAGTACCCATAGTACAAGCTTTGCTTAGTTTGGGGCTAGATGGCGCTGTGTGAATTTGTCCACGAATATTTATTTATTATTTATTTATTAGTGTAGAAAAGATATGTTGCTTTTTTAGGTACCTTAACTAATAGCCATGTACGATATAAGTGTAAGGTGTAACAATCAGGATGGGCTCAGGCGATTATATTATTACGTAGGTACCTAATCTCAATATGAGATATCTTTAAATGAGACAATATTTTAAAGATATCGTAACGTCCGTCATAGTTTGTTATTTCCTATTTTGGTACATAACATAAATTAGGTACAACAAATGGTTTATTAAAAAAAAATTGTTTTCATTAAGTTTATGTGCTTCGGATCCTACCTATAGTATAAGCTATGTCCCTTTCGAATCAGACAGGAGTATCTGTTTCATCTTAAGTAAGTGAAAAGTTCAGTTTTATGTTTAATGTTTGTATTGTTGTGTTCGGGTTTAAAGGTTAAGGTAGCCAGAACAATTACAGGCATTAGGCATTTCATCTTAGTAGTCACGGGGGAAACGCATTGGTGGCGCCCCCGGTGTTACTGATGTTCATAGGCGGCGGTAGTCACTTTCCATTAAGTGGACCGCTTGCATTTTTGTCTGCAGCCGTACCTATTCATGCCGTGAATACTCTAGTTCTAAGCCTAATCTATAGAAAGAAAGAAAGAAAGAAAGAAGACATTTATTACATGTAGACACCACGACACGACAATAAGGTACAAAAAAACAAGGTAATTAAAGTAAATAAAATAAAAAAAGCTAAGTTAGGAAATAAAAAAAAAACAGAATAATAATAATAAATGTACCTACAGTAAACTATTCCCAGTGGCATTGTTAAAACTCCGTGTCGCGGCTTCCAGTGCAACTGGACCCCCTCAGCATAATGTTGTGGCCGCTTGACGCGTACCACAACGCTGGTTTTCAGTGGGTCCATTTACCACCCGGTAACACCGCACAGTCAGCAATATACATGCTCCTTTCCATATAAAATAAATAAATAAATAAGAATGGTAATAAATATATTAATAATTTTTATATTAATAATAGTTACAAATATTTCTACAAATTGGATCTTAGTGGGAGCAGTCTTCTAGACCCCTTGTCGCTGGGTCAGCTCAAACAGCTAATTACCTGGCACCTTGTGGACGTGGCAATTGAGTGTCCTTCATCGTAGGCACAGGTGATCGTTTGATAGGACATGCGCTAATTAGAACTGGCCATCGCATTTTTAATTACGAGTTAGGTTTAGCAGTTTTTGCTCTGATTTATAGGTTGATTACAGAGGCGTCGGAACATAGATGCAGTTGCAATACAAGTGCAATAAATTACATAGCACATTGTAATACGTCATCTTTGGGTACAATATAAGGGCATAAAGTGCAATAATAATATTATTTATTACAATCTAATTATTAAAAAGCTTTTAAAAACAAATAAAAAATCCTGGTGGTCAAAGATAAGTTCCTGAAGCCTAACGGAAGGCTAATGGCTAATTCTTTCCGCCAATTCAATTAGGGTGAACATGCACCAAATACCCTCTGTATGTTGCTGTGGTTGCAAAATATTTTTATCTTAAACTGTTAATGGACTTTTGCTCTTATACGCCAGCCTCGTCTCGTACGGTTTTCAATTTTGATTTTCGGCATAATAATTTAGTAGTGTAGCCCTTGAAACATAAAACAACATTGAATTTTTCACGCCTAAAATCAAAATACCTGAAAGCCGCTGGTATTAAGGAGCCCACGAACGGTTGAAAAATATAGCCCGCGGTCTCATACTTATTTCTTTTTACTAGTAAAAAGTCTAGTTTCGTGTAACCGCTATGCCGATTTTTAGGAGGGATTGATATTTTAACCGCTCTCCTCAAGTCGAACGGTATCAATTTTGATTTTCGACATTAACAATTCAATAATTTTTCTAATTACATTTGCAACTTTGAAAGTTTACGGTTCAAATTTAAGGAAAATCAGAGTCATGCAACAAAATATTGAAATTTTTCCTAAAATCAAAATTGGAAGCCGTTCAATTCGAGGCAAGGGATTCAAAAATAGTAACCCAGTCCCAAGATCGTCCTTCACATCTCTGATATGGCCACTACTCATACAGTACAGTACTCTGCCATCTTCACGATCATCTCGGATAGGGCCGGTCAATGCCAACGCTAAGTGTCAGAAGACTAGCGTTTCCTCCTTTACCCAGGATCGAGTCAGTATTCCGCAATATCAGCGATCGTGTGGGCGTAGCATCCGCGTCCTGGCTAGGGTTGTCCCGGAATAATTTGTCTTTTGTATTGTGTCCAGTGACCTATATAATATAATATAGCGTTCCGGCTCTGCCTGGCATTGTCGATCATGGTTCGGTCGTGGTTGGCGAGGGATACGTTATCTACGGCCATAGGGCGGTCAGCGTGTCACTGTATGTTTCCTTCCTACTTTCCTACCCCTCTCCTTTTTGACGATTGAAAGAGATATTTAATGTCCTAATCAATAAATAAATTTTGAATTTTGAATTTTGAATTCACTTTACTGTCTCGGAATTCGCAAAACGTACTTAGATACGAATTCCACTGAGATTTACTATTTTTAAGATTATTTTGATTACACAATTTATGAAAGGTAGGCAGTAAAACTATTTTCAGTTGAACTTTGGGCTAATGGCTAGCGGGGTCCGACTAGTAAGCGAGAGATACCGAGTTCGATCCCCAGTTCCGCCATGTTCAAATGACTTTTTCTGAGTTAATTAGGTATATTACTCGAACACTAACCGATGCTCTTACTACAGTGGAGGGGTCTACCATTTGCCCTTGTGCTGCGAGAGCAAGGTGTCCCTCCATGGTTTTAGAGGTGGACAACGTATTGGCGAAACCCATGATGTCACCCTTTCCATCAGACTTAAAAAACAACTTGAAAAAAATATGTAGGTATACTTTTTTTTACTAATGAATACGAGTAAGTAGGGTGCTTCAATCGAATGGCCTTTCTGCTTGTTTTACACTAAAAAGCAGGCATACAAAAATGTCCCAGAACACGGGCACACAAAGCAGGCAACCCTAGACCTGGCGCCTCCATTCTCAATTTCTCACCATCAACGTAAACTGTGAGATGGCGTACATCCTGATGAACACACGCCGCGGCAAGGACGCGGAAGTGGCACCCGTTATCGTTGCTAACAAATTAGGATTTCCACACTTCGCGATGCTAGACGTTTGTTTTTTAAACGTGACATCGTTAGGCAGATATTTAGGTTTTTGTTATTATTCCATTTTAAAGTGAATAAATATTCACTTCAAAATGGACTTTCAAATGAAAAGAAGTAAAAAAAAAGTACGGGCGGAAATTACATTCTTCTTATTATCGAAAAGCACAGAAAAAAAGAAAAACTAGTACAAATAAATATTTATATATTGTAGTCTTCTTTTGATAGAGATATTAACGTAAAAAGATATTAAAGATGATTAATTTCGTTAACAATCAACTTGTGACTTCGCAGATTCTTAACTGCCACTTAGTTCCACTACTAGCTAACAGATGGCGGTATATACACGATTCAAGAATTATAATTACCCCTCGCAAACGTTTTTATACCTCTTATCCATTATCTATTTCAGTCAAATAAAGAAAACATTTACTGCTCCAGTTTCACTGCAGAATGTGCAAAAACATCTACTCGTTCTGTATTAGGTAATCATAAAAATAATCATCTTGGCGTTAATATCTCGGTTTTGAACGCACGAAGGCCCGGGGTCCGCCTGGCCCATGGTCCAGGATTTGGCAGATCAGGTAATTACAGTGGAACGACTGCCATCTTACATCCGTGACCCTGCTACCATGGAAACCTGACCAGATTGGATCATGGTTACACATTCAGTCGCCTGAATTTGCAGGTTTCATCACGATGTTTTCGCTCACTGTAAGAGCATCAACGGTTAGTATTCAACTAATGTACATAACTCAGAAACGAGTCATTGATACATGGCCGCAGTATGATTTGAACGCGATACCTCTCGCTTACGAGTCGGATAACGTAATCACTCGGCTACCGACGCTCCGCGAAGTTCTGTATTAATCTAGTTTAAGCATTGTAAAGATTTTTTTTTTCCGATTTTTTCAAATTTAGGTAACGCTTTTTACGCCATAAAATATTCCTAAGCATTTAAATCGGTGTCATAAAGTTAACAGTGACAGCGACACGTATATGATCACATACATCAAGTTTGCCACCACGGTTAGGATTATTTTTACCTCAATATTTATGGACTACGAAAGTTATAAAACCTTAGGTTGGGTTGGTGCAATGCCTTTTCTTGTAAGGAATCATCATCACAGCCCGTAACAGTCCACTGCAGGACTTAGGGCCTCTCCCACGAAAGGGGAGGTTATTGCCGTAATCTCCACGCTTGAGATCGCAGTGTTTAAATATAACAATGCTGCTGCCCATTTTCGCCATTAGTCGCCTTGTACGACACCCTTGTTAGGAATATTTTAAAACATTAAAGAGTCGCCTAAGTTTGGTCCAAACGGGCATTAACCTTTTACTTGTAGTTGTTTGAAGTACATGCACAGGCATAAAACAAAATATGATACTATTTTTTTATATTTAATCCTAGAATTAACCTAACAATTTTATTATAGTATACTAGAGTACATGCAAGATTAATTTGGTCGCGGCAAAAACGGCACCAAATTTGACAGACCGCCAATAAGAACAACTCTCAACAAAAAGACATCATAACTTAAGTGCAGTATCATCTAGCACCGAATCCAGCCCAACGGTTGCCAATGCGGGCGGGTTCCGTACAAGTTGACAATGTCATAGAAGCAGATAATTCTCTATAAACCAGAAAATGGGCAATATACTAATCCGATTTCAATAATTGATGAAGGTAGCAAAGCATCAGATTCTTGGTCAAGAAAAAGTTTACTATCTGTTCAACCAGGTGCTCAAAATGGTTTGTCGATTAGTAATATTACTCGTGTATTGTAGATACTTCCCAGGGAACTGAATGTCGTACACCTCAAGGAACGCCCAGTCCGCGACCGATTTGATTGACGGACTCTCCCTAATATATTTTTAATTGTATGCACTTTACGTTCCAGGCCATATCGCAACAAAAGCCAGATGATGACCTACATACAGAGAGCTCCCACTAAGATCCCTATAGACCAGAAGTCCAACATATACTTCGACTTGTGACGATGGCGGAATCTACATACGAGATGCAGGTGCGAAATGAAGAGAGTCCGAAAGAGGCAAAACCTGGATTGTCAGCTGGGAAGATATTTTACAAGCCAGGCATAATTGAAGATGAGACTGATGAGACCAGTGCGTACGATAGCTCCATGGCAGAGGCTCCAATGCTGGGAGGGCTGATGCCAGGGGGATACCTGAGGCCGCCCATCACGATACACCCATCCAGCAGCCTCCACAGAATACCAACGTATAGCAGCTCTATTGGACAGAGCACCGTCTATAGGCCTGATTCTTGCAGGTGAGGTGAATTTTAATATTATCCAAGGTTATATCAACATTTTAACGATAATGGGAAAGCTTGAGGAGTCCGTTTGGATGATTATCCTTATTTTGGTCACCCTGTAAAAGGGACGGTGCCATGAGAAACACATCCACTTCAGAAATTAACAATACCAGCCATATATTGTCGCTTGGCTCAATAGGTGCTTCACTATTGTATACAGTAAGATCAGCGAGGCATTGTCCTTTAGATAATCATCATCATCATCACAGCCTATAATAGTCCACTGCAGCACTTAGGCCTCTCCCATAAAAGGTGGCATAATCTCCCCGCTTGACAGGTGAGTTGGAGATCGCAGTGATATAATTATAACAATGGAAAACACTGCTGCCCATTTTGCAGTCTACGGAGACATTGCCTCGAAAACATTGGTCTCCTTGTACGTCACTCACGAGTGTAAGCAGATGGTGCTTTTCTATTTTGCCGGACTCTTCGCGGTTTTACATAATCCTTGTCGAAAACTATGAAAAGTTACGGAAAATTGTTTGAGCTCCACTTTTTTTACCGACACAACAACTTTTCACTGATAATGTTTCTTCTTAAAAACGTAATGGTTAGTTTATCTATGGCATTCGAATTTTAAATAATCATTATTGCTACATCTAAAAGAGTTTTTAATGTAACTTAATCGAAATTACGCGATTCTCGATCATTTCGGTATACCCTAGTACATTTCGCTAAGCTGGCTATGGGATCGATTCTCTTGATACGTGTCATTAAGTATTTTCTTTTCGGTGTTCAATTTTTATCGATACTGATAAAAATGCTGATCATCGATGCTGAAAACTTTCCATGATATAGGTCTCCATGATAACGATGATCAGCAACTTTAAGTTTAGAAAATGCTATTAAATCCAAGAACAAAGGCTACGACAAAGGGCAATAGACATGTAACCTATCCTGTAACAAGAACAATGAGTCAGGAGACACTATCTGTCTTCGTTCCACTGATAACATATTAACATATCGCTAACGATAGCGTTGTCACAATTAGGTCTCAACGACGTAACAATCATTGGAAAGCCTAATATCGGTCTATAAGATAAAGGTAGTAATATCCTGACCCCTGTAAATAACAGCGCATTACATCACGAATAACGCATTTATCAGTGCAATTATAGTATCACTTATATTTGAAGCAAATAAGCACTTCTGAATCACATTCTCTGATCCTTGAGGTGCCCTATATCTAATCAGTTAAACAGATAAATAGCTCCCTTATCGATATGTGTATACTTTAAAATATTAGTTGTATTCTCACAATTATTCTGCAAGTGTGCTGTTGTACGTTGATATTATTTAAAATTTGACGGTTCATTGTGACTTTTTTAATGTAATTTGCAAAATTTAATAGTGGTGAGGGTTATTCCCATTTCTTGAGAAAAGTGTTCAGTGAAAATGCGCCGCAGACGTAGGTTTAAATAATATTAATTGTGATAAGGCTCCTTTATCAGTGTTGACCAAGTTTGCTCTACTTTTGTCTAAAACATCATCGGCAACAGGCGAGGTATGTCGGCGTCTTTGTTAAAACAAGTTAAAACTACGTAGGTATTACTCATTCAATCCTAGAATACCTATGTGTAAGAAAGTGAAATATAGCGACTGTCGAATGACCATTGTCGCGTGTCTGGTATGCAAAGGCATAGGATGTCGGTATTTAGACCGGCTAGCACCTCAAACTTTTTCTCATAAAGGTATCTGTCCTCCATAACATCTACGATTCATGCATTCAGGTTGCAGGCAACGAAAATGCAGAACCGCAGCTGCGTTGTCACTGTGAGGACTGAGATGAAATGCCTCATGCCTGTAATTGCGCTGGCTACCTTATCCTTCAATACCGGATCACAACAATTCAAGCATTGGTGCTTGGCGGCAGAAATAGATAAGGCGGTGGTACTCACCTAGCCGGACTCCTCAGGCTTGACAGAGTCCTACCACCTGATAAAACTACTTGTGTCTGCGCAAGCATTCTAACCACCACTACGTTAGTATAGATATTCCGTGCCACCACGTCAAAAATGCCGAAGAAGATTGCCGGCAATGGGGCTCGATTTTTGACCTTCTAATTCCTGTCTCTTCTGTGTCTAGGATCTTACCACGAGTGTCAAGAAATAGGTAACGAACGCGAGTGCTGTCGTAGATGCGAGAGGTTAAAAAATCAGACTTAGTGGATCAGAGCGATTCAAAAATAGGATCCGTAGAGCTCTATTTTTGAACCGCTCGCCTCGAGTCTAACGGTTTTCAATTTTTATTTTCGGCATGTAATGATGCATATTGCTGCTTTTCCATATTTTTGAAATGTTCACTTTCAGTATTACTAATGTAATAAAAAAATA
Organism: Blastobasis lacticolella; assembly: GCA_905147135.1. NCBI lineage: Eukaryota > Metazoa > Arthropoda > Insecta > Lepidoptera > Blastobasidae > Blastobasis > Blastobasis lacticolella. The sequence goes on from LR990048.1 coordinate 12,648,850, forward strand.
TTCATAAACTCTTTATTAATAATAAAGAGTTTATTTTTAATGCCGAAGATCAAAATTAGCGAGCAATTTAAAAATAGAGCCCCTAGATCCCATCAAGACCCAAAACTCATTGTACATGTTGGCGGTAAATAATGCATACAGGATGCCTAACATTCAATCCTATAAATAATCTCCTAATCTCAAGCTGACTCAACCCAAATTCGACATTTTCTCTAGTCAACAAATCTGTATCCAAACGTTACTGAAATCGATCTTAGACATCATACGATTGTCGAAGATAGTTGAGAAAATGTTTTTTTTTGTAATAGACATTTCAGTGTCATTATTAATGTTCATTTGCGTTTGTGTGTTAATGTAAATTAGAGATGAGGAGAAGACAGCGTGAGAATAGGGAGCCCCAGCTAGCGTCCTCTGTCACACGCGACTAGATGCGTAGCCGAAACAGTCGATGTGCATTATTTATTGCCTTGCCCTATACTGTTTTAAATACCCGCAGAAAAAGTCGGATAGCCCCTGACCAAGTTTACTTAAACTCAAATATTTTCTAAACTACAATATCAATTTTATAATAAAACTGATAGAACAGCTAAGAACCATGTCGATTAAACTGGCTTTCAAGTAGAGAAAACCGCATTCAAATCGGACAATCCGTTCGGGAGCTACGATGACACAGACACAAACGTCAAACCTACAACATTCCTTTCTGTCGGGGGTTAAAAAACAGGAAGCATCCCACCTAATGGAAAGTGGTGACTGTCGTATATCTAGGGCTTGCAAATATATTATATTCGACTATTCGAATATTTTTGCTGGTGATATTCGAATATTATTCGAAATTTGAAATCAAGGTTTAAGTAAGTTTTTAATGTAAGTTTGTGCAATTGGCCGTTACTAAATGTATCCAATGAGCGTGAAATGGATTTCTTCATGTTAATATTATAAAAAAAAGCAATGAAAAGAAAATTCCACAGTGTTTCCTTTGGACTATGACATGGGATCGTTCAAGAGGTATATTAGAGGTCTCTTCAGAGGCGGGCAACGCATCAGTGACTCCCCTGGTGTTGCTGATGTCCATAGGCGGCGGTGACCACTTTCCATCAGGTGGCCCGCTTGCCTGTTTGTCTGCCGTAAAACATAAAAAAAAAAAAAAAAAAGAAAAATCACAAAATCACAAAACAACGCCGATAAGCGGGACTTTTTCGATTTTTCTGCTTTTTTTATTTTAAGCTGTAGAAAGCCATTTGCCGCACCTTTGAATATATTTACTAAGAGTATAAACCATATTTCCGTAACCACTTAACCGACTGAAAGAATGGATAAATAACATAATGTTTTAAACTATCGCGGTTATTATTACATATTTTAAGGGTATGTTCCGGGTTTCCTACCGCGTACGTTTACCGGTATGAGGTAGGAAACCCGGAACAAATCCTTAAAATGGATAAATCAATTTAGTATTAAAATCGAAGCCCCTTAACTCTCGCCAGGCGAGAGTGTAATCGGCAGCCTTGACTTGCGATTTCCTCCCGTGTAGTCCCGAACACAGCACAATACTCCTGCTTTGCAAGAGTGAAGACGGCCCAACTCGCCTCGTGTCACCTCACGCGAGACCCTCGTGTAAGTGGGAAGGTAGCATTAGGTCAGTCAGATCTTAAGATTAGGTATTTTAAAAGATTAGGATGCTAAATGATTTTTTATTTAACAAGAAAACGAAAAGAATTTTGTATCATGAGATAAGTGATATTAAATTAAAATCAAATTAGGCGTAAACTAAAACATTATATCAGACAAAGTGCATCTCGCTTTCCACGCACAGCAATATTGAGAAGGTATATTGCAATGGCAGGCAAGAGTCACCGAGACTTCGGTGGATGCGTTCACACGATCCGTTACCTCAAATACCACAAAAATAAGACACCAGTACGTAAATTCAAATGATTTAAAAAATATTCGAATTAACGAATTTTACCTAATTTACTATTCGAATATTGAAATGAGGCGAATATTCGAATAATTCGAATATTCGACTTGCAAGCCCTACGTATATCCCATCTACGATTCATGCAAGATGTTATACAGGTACAGGAAGTACCACCATAATTAATAAAATACTACACCTGACAAAAATACTACGTTTTATAAACCCTACTATACGTACACGGTGTACCTATATGTACTGTCTGTATACGAAATACGCAAGTCACAAAATACCCTTTCTTTCGTAAGACCAGCGTTATAGCAGACTTCTGTAGCACATGACTTGCAAGTAAGAAGTAAATGCCTTAACGAAAATGTCTAGCTAGTAGATGAAATGTGTGTATAGGTTGTTTCTGACGTTTAGACGCTGGACTGCGACACTGATATGCAATCTTGTAAGCAGACTTCAAACTAACAAAGTAAATCTCATCAGCTTCATTTAAGTTTCATAATTATTTAACAAAATTAGTTTTAATCAATTCGGCTGCAGCGCATGGTAACAGTGCCTACACACGAGACTCTGCTGTCCATTTATATCCCAAATTAATACAAATACCAAATCGGACATGGCTATTATCAATTATATGCCATACCCATCTAGGGCCCAATTTCTCTGTATCATGTCATCAATAGTACTATCATTCAATGTCTCTTATAAGTTCACTTAGAAATTGAGTACATGACTGAGATTTTGGATTTATTGTTGCAATTTTAATAGAAAACCCGTAGATTACCAAAAATTGAATACGCAGCTAAACCTTGACATTGATATCCTCACAATGTAAATCAGGGGAAGCGTATCGCCGCCAAGGCTCGCCCTGGCTAATCCGGTAATCTTTCGAATCCAGCAGAAATCTGCAAACACGATATGCGTCCGCATAATCTTGATTAATCATCGTTAGACCTTTCCACTCAATGCCTCGCATACTTTCATGATAAAATTAGGCGTTTAATCCCATCTTGACGACGTGTTTTCACGTTAAGCCGGGTGACGTTCGTCTTAATGGTTATGGGTCCATAATTTTAATTGCCTACCTAGTTGTAAAAAAATCGTGTTGCAAGTGCGATACCGACAATTAAATCTTGAGTGAGACTGCCAATTAAGGGACAATTCGCCAGGTACATTTTCTGGGAGGCCTAGGCCTCTGACACCTAGCCGTGATACGACTTAAGCAGTCTTGAAGAGTCATCATCGCAGCTCATAACAGTCCATTGCAGGACTTAGAACTTGTCCTACGAAAAGGGATGTTATTGCCATAATCTCCACGCTTGGCAGGCGGGTTGGAGATCGCAGTGTTAAATATAAAATATGAAACTAATAATAAAACACATGAAAAATTTCTTATAGAGCCATATAGTGATCTTAAATGACAGCTGTCAAACTCAACAGATAACAACCGACTTGGGGCCTGTAGTACCCAGAAACAAATTCCTCACGAAAACATTAGTCGCCTTGTACGACACCCACGAGTGTAAGGGTTGGTGCTATTCTACTCTGCCGGCCACCACACCGGCCAATCTTGAAGTGTCCGATTCAACAAATATAATCATTTAAATATAATCGTCTAAATCCGTTGCAATTGCAAATCCAATTACACATCTACAAAGGAATGGGTGGGATAAAAAACATATCCCCGTTTTATGTGTAGTACCTCTGTTACACAGAGTGGTAGATACTTTTTAAAGATTTTATTTTATCGGTATTTCACAGACATTGCGAAAGAATAATAATTCCTTTTTTAACCCTAAAAAAGTTTTACGGACACCTACTTCATGCACATAATGCACATTCTACCAATTACTGATAATGTCATAAATATCACTGAAACATGTAGGTAGCTACCTATCTCGATACCAGATATTCTACTTAGCAATATCTTGAAATACAATCTGTTTATCTGATGGCACAGTCATAACACAGCCACTTGAGTTGGAGAGGCTATAACCTAACCGACAGAAAAAGTCGGCTAACCCCCGAACCTCTTCTAATCAAATATTTTCTAAACCACTAAACCGATTTTAATGAAACAAAACTAAGAACCATCTCGATTAAACTGGTTTTCAAATAGAGAAAATCGCGTACAGATCGGTCCGACCGTTCGGGAGCTACGACGCCAAATAACAGACACATATTTACTGAGCCACATATACACGCGATTATAACACCCCTCGATTTTCATCAGGGATTAAAAACAGACACTACACGGCGCCAATTTTCCTATTCTGTGATACCTGCCTACTAAACAATTTATTTATTTATTTATTTACCATTTATTGTACACAAGATTGTTACAAAAAGTATATTACATAATATATTAGACACAACAGGCCAACTTATTTCTATAAAGAAATTTCTTCCAGCAGGCCTACAGCAGAGAGATCTTGATAATTAAATGCAGTAAAGACGTGCACAGTAGCAAAAACAAAATAATGATGCTTAACTAATACAATACATAAATAAATACATATCTATATACCTACATTGAAAACAAATACATATACATACATACATACAAATACATATACTTACATATATTAGACAGATAGAGAAAGGTAATGCTCTTTTACACGTTTCTTGAAGATGAAAATAGAAGTGCTATCCCGTATTTCATGCGGAAGAGAGTTCCACAATGTTAGAACAGAGAGAATGAAAGCTAAGTAACTTGACAAAGCTTATCCTTCCGAAGTCTTTCTTTTGCACTATAACATCTCTTTTAGGGATAAGCTCGCCTTTGTACTTTGTATTGTGACTATGTTTCTAATGTGTTTTGTGCAATAAAGAGAGTTAGTTAGTTATAACATGGGGTTCCAAGTCTACAAGTACCTTAAAGGAAGGCGTCGCAACTGCTCCCCTTAGGTTGTAAATGTCCTGGACGACGGTGGCCGTTTTCCATCAGGTGGACCGTACGACCGTGTGCCTCCTAAGGCATATGTTCTCTAGCAGTCCCCCTGCGCATTTTACAGAATCTCTTTAAATACGCACTCGTTTTCTAATGTGTCCAAGCTCTTCAAGTAAATAGATCAACCTCTGATTCTGCTAATTACATTAGCAAGCTGTTTACAACTCGGGATGAGATTGAATGTCGCCACTCAGCTCATAGGTGAGGTGCTTATTCTCAGATCACGATCGAATATGTCGCGATGGTTAATAATAAACAACAAATCATGAACATCAATACATACGTACTTGTCAATAAGGATCCGAAGCCTTGTCACAATATTTTTGAAACTCTGTTATCTAATTCTGAAATATAGTTCTGAGAGCTGTATAAATTATTGAAAGATCTTGTAGAAGTTCCAATAATGTTGTTCGGTGTAGATTAAAATAATTTATGATCTATTTATTCTGTTATCGCAGAAACAATAAAGGGCAATAGAAACTAATACCATTCGATTAGATATTTTTTATTGGGTAGGTAGGTAGGTATAAGTGTATGTCGCAGCAGTCTTTCGCTTAGAAATAAAAACCCAGTTTTAACCAATATTTTACGAATTTAATAGTATTTATTCAATGCAACTCAGGGGGCCGATTTCCGAGCTGTGACATTTCGAATTCGACATTTTTATAGCTAATTTTTTTTTTAAAACGTCATAAACAACAATCTTTGACAATAAATGTCGGTAAAGATAGTTGAGAATAGGTTTTTACTTGTAACAGAGATTTCAGTGTCTTTTTAATGGAGATTTGGATTGGCTGCCGGGGTCTCTTCTCTTCCATCTCATCAGACGTCATCTCACCATAATGAACTCATCTCATCTTTATACATATTGACTATTTCCGCGAACCAGTTTTTCCTGAAACTAATTTAGAGGTGCTTTTTGTACCACAATTATCACGGGGCGCGGTTGTACAAGTCGTCGTGGCGTACACTGCCACCAACTTATCTCTTCAGTAGACAAAATCAGAACTAAAAACGCTGTTTAGTAACTTTCATTGCACTAGACTCACTAGCGCCGCCGTCTACTGAACAGATAAGTTGGTGGCACCATACACGTTGTTATGGCGGCCTTCGTTCGGAAATGATCGGGACCGTCAAATTAGTGCAGTAAATGATTCGCATTAGGACCAATTCGCGTGGTGTCAAATTAGCTACACATAATATAAGAGCAGGGGAGAGCGGCCATCTTGTTATACTTACTGTAGTACAGGCTGTGGTATTTTAAAATAAATAAATATTCGTGGACAAATTCACACAGCGCCATATAGCCCCAAACTAAGCAAATCTTGTAATATGGGTGCTATATAACTGATATACTACTTAAATACATACTTATTATACATAGAACACCCAGACCCGCAACAGAAATTAAAATTCATCATTTCAATTTCTGCCCGGCCGGGAATCGAACCCGGAATTTCTTGCGTGGCAGACCGGGCATGTTGACCATTGAACCACTCAGGTCGTATTTTGCTTTGGTATTCTGGGTGGCTACTTATATCAATAATTAACTTTTTTGTAATGAGTACTAAAAATTTTGCCCGTTCTAGGGTTACGTTTCTTGAACTTTTGCAGGATCCGAAATCAATAAGTAAAAGTTATTGTGGTCTCTATCGCGATGAATCCCAAAACAATAAATAGCTATCTACACATGAAGAGCTTTTTCAATTTAATTGCATTTTAATATTATGGTAGTGAAACCATCATTATCATTTCAGGCGCAGTACATCCACTGCTGGACGTAGATACCGTTGTTGGACAAAGTATTAGGTACAGTTGAACTTCATGAACTCTTTAATTTTACTCGGGCTATATTTTAAGAAAAGTAAATGTTTTAGGTTTACTAGATATTAAACATTCATAAATAATATTTTTTAATTGTTTTCTTATGGGGGACGAATTCATAAAAGCTGTGTACTCAATAATAATAATGTTTCAAACAAAATATGTACTAATTAATATACTAGTGCCACCATTCGCTATGTAATTACAATTATAAGAGGTATTGTTTTACCACACCTATGGGACACAAACGTGAGCTTGATGTTGTATGTGTGAGGTATTTTTTTAATACATACTTTTATAATGTCATCAACAAAAAAAGCTCATGTTTTTGAACCTCAACGATTTTTAATTACTCCTTGTATAGCGATGGAACTCTCAAGGAGTCCTACCAGCAGTCTATTCCTGCAGTTCCATGATATTTTTCTAACAAGAGAAATGATATTAGATAGTTAATTATTCAACAAATGTAGCGTAGCGACTAGAGTACATAGTCCAGAAAAACTACACGTGTGTAAAAATACAGGTTTCCACCTTTCCCTTGAAGATGGTGTTTAATACCAGTATAAGCCTCCAAAGCTTGTATTCATTCCTAATAATATCAATTTCGTCACATTCATTCTCTCTACATGACAAAACTAACTCTAAATTCCTTTATCTATGGTTATTACTGTCAGTATTTTTTTTTTTTTTTTTTTTTTAAACTCTTTATTGCAATTAAAAAGAAATACAGTAGGTAGAAAAATATCATTTTACAAAGCAAAGGCGGGCTTATCCCACAATGGGATTTCTTCCAGCCAACCTTAGACCCTCTGAAAGGAGATCTAAAGAGCGGTGGAGGCAATATTGAGCACTTATAACTAAATAACTTTTATTTTACAGGTATTAATTAACTTAAACAATAGACATTCATTTATGTATAATTTTGAACATAGCAAATATATATATATATATATATATATATATATATATATATATATATATATATAGATATTAATATAATATATACTATATAGATAAATAAATAAATATAATACTATACATATACATAATAATGCTCTATTAACTGCTGAGAAAGTGCTTCTTTAGAAGATCTTTGAAGCTGACTTGTGTACGAGCATTGTGAATGTCGTCTGGTAGAGAATTCCACAGGCGCGCAGCATACACTCGAAAAGATTTCCCATAGGTAGCCGAGCTATAAGTAGGAATTGCCAGTTGGAGTTCTCTACGCGGGCGCAAACGAGGATTCATCTTAGCATTTATTTCACCATATTTCTGCATTTAATGAGCTCCCAGGCACAGTGTTTCCTTTGAACTATGACATGTGATCGTTTAAGAGGTATATTTAAAGGTCTTCTTAGAGGTGGCAACTCATTGGAAGCGGCCCTGGTGTTGCTGATGTCCATAGGCTGCGGTGACCACATTCCATCAGGTGGCACGCTTGCCTGTTTGTCTGCCGTATTATATAAAAATAATTATCCTACTTTCATGCTCCTTCTGCCATACCCAACTTTCACATCAATGAACGCATACTTTTATGTTGGATTGAACACCCCTCTGTGAACTATTTACAATTATTATTCTTAATCTCTACAAGTTAACTAGAGCATTAACACTGCAATCTGCAGTCTACAGGTGATTGGACTGGGAACAGATAAATTTGTATTTGTTTATATTCAACTCACACAACATAATGCAAATAATATTATACAATATAAATCATATTGTGTCCTAGTATGACCTTTACTTTTATTGAGATAAAAGAACATAGGTACGTCAACAATCGTAAAGTTTCATTCAACCATTATCTTAATAAACAATGTTTAAGTGTATAATTTTATTATTTTCCTATACAGATTGCTGTCTTTTAAACAATAGTTCTGTCGGGTTTAATTCTTGATTGAGAACAAATAGGGCTAGATCAGATTTTGGATTAAGTTTGTGTGGACGATGGCTTGAACTTTCCTCGTCACATTAACATTTTATTGAAAAAAAAAGTTGAGTACAAAAGTTTTGTTACTCCTATTACTTCAATTCGTGATGATTTGCAATGTAGTTGTAAAACAGGAAATTTAAATTTTAGGAAAAATAGATCTGTACATCTAGTAGATTTTCTAGAATGTATGAGTAAATTCGTACGTCAGTAGTCAGTAGTGTAAATGTTTTGCAACGAACTGCAAGTAAATTAAACAATACGTACTTAATGGCAGTTCTTGCGAAAATAACCTGCATCATACGGCAAGGAAACTGGTGATGGACTAAGCTAATATTAAAATGTTTATTTGTGTAGGTAAATGCAAGTTGATATTTTCATCCGCGTACAGTAACCATATTCTTAGTACTAAAATTATTTTTTCTATGAACCATCACTTTTTGTTATATGTATATGTATGTGTAAAGGTAACTTTTGAATAGCGATGATACTTTGATGCTGCCTATAGTTCGTTTTATATCCCTAAAATGAAATTCGACGGAACCACCTATGAGCCCTTATCGCAAACCCACTGTATCCAGCGCAACGTCACGCAGGCACTAACATACGTTTTCCGTGGCGAGATGTTAATTATTTAAAAATTCACGCGATACAATTATACAACGTTTAGCGGGCAGGGCGGCGCGGCGAGGGCGGTCGGGCGGCGCAGTCGTGACCGCGCCATTATCGCGGGCTGCGGCCGGCCGCGCGCGGGGGATGCTGCGCAGACGCTCCGCCGCCGCCGAGTGAGCGCCCGCACGCCGCACGCACCGACGCACCATGCACGCTGACCCGGAGTCGCCCGCCAGCCGCGAGGAGGCCCACCTCCTGCCCGACGACTGGCTCAAAGTCAAGACCGTCGCCCCCAATGGCAACCTCTCCCCCGGCATCTACTACCCCACGGTCACCAAGAGGTTCGACCGACCCCTGCCGTCACCGACTGTCACCAACCTGTACTGTTTCGCTTCTGTCCGTCCTATATAGCTAGAATACCTCTGTTACATGTTTTTAATGAGACACAATTTGCGTTAGAGAGCTATTCCTCGGTTAACTAGTGTACATTATCGACGTTGTTAACGGCCGCGAAGGTCGCAGTAGCAATAGAGGTGCAAGTGAACCGAACGTAGTTTGTGTCGTAGATGTTTTAGAAGCAGCAGTGCGAAACAATAACGCGTTATGCATTTGTCCACAGGAGCCGGTCGCACAGGCACGGAGCCACGCGGAGGACTAGACGACGGGCTATTCACAAAAATGGAGAGTGCAATATTGTCAAATCGAGGATATCGCAGCGCAGGCTGCGGTTTCTCCAGGACATCTTCACGACGCTCGTGGACGCGCAGTGGCGGTGGACCCTACTCGTGTTCACGCTGTCCTTTATTCTCTCCTGGCTGGGATTCGCGCTCATCTGGTGGCTGATATCCTTCACGCATGGCGACCTCGAGACGGAACACCTTCCTAACATGCAAGAATCCTCAAACTGGAAACCGTGTATTTTCGGCATATTCGGCTTTACCTCGTGTTTCCTCTTCAGTATTGAAACCCAACACACAATCGGTTACGGAGCGCGTACGACTACGGAAGAATGCCCCGAGGCAATATTTATAATGTGCTTCCAGAGTATTGTGGGCGTGATGATACAAGCGTTCATGGTAGGCATCGTGTTCGCCAAAATGACGAGACCCAAGCACAGAACCCAGACCCTTCTGTTCTCCAAATACGCAGTGGTGTGCCAAAGAGACGGGGAGTTGTGCTTGATGTTCCGCGTGGGCGACTTAAGGAAGTCTCACATCATCGGCGCCAGTGTGAGGGCCCAGCTGATACGCTCCAGGACAACGAAAGAGGGTGAAACATTGAGCCACTATCAGACTGAGTTGGAACTTAATGCAGATGGATGCGACAGCAATCTGTTTTTCATTTGGCCAATAACGATGGTGCATCGGATAAACGCAGAGAGTCCGTTCTATGGGGTTTCCGCAGCCGACGTGTTGCAGGAGAGGTTCGAGATCGTGGTGATCCTGGAGGGCACGATTGAGTCGACCGGGCAGACCACGCAGGCGCGCTCCAGCTACACGACCAGTGAGATAATGTGGGGACATAGGTTCGCGCCGCTAGTGACATATAACCGTGAGCGCCAGGGCTACGAAGTGGACTATTCCAAGTTCGACGACACGCAGCAAGTCGACACGCCCCTGTGCTCCGCCAAGGAGCTGGACGACTTCTACGGCAACCAGGCGGACCGTAGATCTATCGGTGAGTTCCTCTTCAAAGTCAAAACTGGTGGCAGCGGTGGCGGCTGGCTGTACTTGCAAAACCCTCGTTAACTGCTTCAGTGTGTGCTTTGTTTTTAACGCTATCTCGTCACAAAATGTCTAATCTCCGGCAAGATAACGAAATTTCTTGGTCACTGTCACGTTAGTTAAGTTTTACGTCAGACTGGTGTTTGTCTCTCGCCTCTTGACAATTGAGAGTCGTTCACATCTGGCACTTAAGAGAATTACATTAAATTTCCGTTGCACCATTTTGAAATTATCTGCAGTAGTGTTTATCAAGGGTCAACATAAGTGTCTTATTTGCTACTTTATGCGATAACTTCTAACTAATTCAAATTTCTAAAGAGAATATTTCTTGCTACCGATGTTGCATTTGTTGGCTGTGTTTTAAATGCAACTGGGAGCCAATGAATGATATTTCGCTTTAAAGATTAACTTTACCATTAAGTTAAATATTCCTGTTATTGTTGACAATAGGCACAACAAATGAATATCTAGTATAGACGTATAGAATTATTATTAACATACTCTGCAGTGTGACACACTCACGTGACGACTGATGAAGCGTGTCGCAAATTAAATACGGTAGCTGTGTATGTATTAATTTGCACCTTCTTTCTATTACTTCTGATAACTTACTGTCTACTCAATAAATTCCAATGTGAAATTGTATTTTAATTAAGCCAACATTAATCGTTCATTTCGTTACATGGTAAACCTTTATCTATTGTTTTTTAATAGCGACATAGGGAACATTAGGTGCATTTACAGGTTAAGGTAAAGCAAACATAAAATACTATCTAATACTAGTTTTATTTCTACGAAAAATGTAAGCTGGGTAACAGATAGTATACATACACTCCATGACATGATTTCATTTCATGATCCAAGAAACGATAAGATATCTTAGAAATTAATCATTGTATTTACACGTTTTTCGACAGACAACATGTGGAGCATTTTTATGCTCCTGTAATGTGATTGATTGACCATGAAAATATCTACCTTTTGGTTTAGACGTTTATATTATATTGATATTATAGAAATTGTTAGTGCACATTGATCCAAATGTAATGTCAAACATTCCAGTTACCTGTGAAATTATCGTTTTTTACTGCGGATCTGAGTAATTTTCCAATTTCTTGGAAATTGTAAATCCGATTACAATTTAACTTTGTAGTATAATCAGACAGACAACTTTAAGGCTGAAAACCGCTAAATCACGGGCTAAAAATTAGAGTTAAAGAACCAAAAGAGTAAAAGATTTCAGACAGAATTAAGCAATGCAATACAATTTAGTTCGAAATAAAACGGCTAGGTACAATGAATTAATTAACTAATTTCAATTGTGTTCGACTCCAGTTTTCTGTAATTCAGCATGCCTTGCCTTGCACTGTGAAGAAGTCATGAATACTTTAAACAAACGACACGTCGTAACATTAATTTGAAGACAAACGTGTTCAGAAAACAGCACTCCATTATCACTCCAATTACCTTTTCCTTACAACTAATAGCTCCGTGAACGTCAATATATGAAAAGCCATTGATTTCCGACTGCTTCTGTAATACGTATTCACGTTAGGTAATCTATTTTCGTACGTTGTAAGTTAAATTAGGTGGAGCGCAGTAACGTATAGATTGCATTTTCTCAAATTATCTTGTTGATTGTTCTCCTGATACCTACTAAAATACTAAGTTAGCCTAAGTAACTTCACAAAGGAAAGTTACCTAAAATTTTTAATAAATCCGATGTTAGACTGTTTTCGCGAGTATCCATATGTTTGTACCATTAAAAAGTAGAAAAGAAAACAGAAAATCAAAATGTCTACAAGTTGTTTAGACACTTTAGTAACGTTTAACATTAGCTTGGCGTTACTTACCAATTATTAAGATGACGAAAACTCAAAAGTTTATCAATAGATGCGTTATTGAAAGTGCTTTAATACTCCAATATTTAGAGCAACAGCGATCAGCGATCATCATCATCAGCGATCCGGAAAGTCTTTTGGTAGACTCTCTTAAATAGTTGGTCATTTTGGCTAGAGATTTTGCAGTAGAGATGACAATACGTCAGGATGGCCATAACGGTAGGAAAATCGATTTTTTCCCAAAAATTATTATCCAAATCTGACACGTTTAGGGAAGGTTAATTTCACGTAATCATTTTGGCGTCAATGTCCTGGTTGACGCGCGCGAGAGTCCGAGGTCCGTGATCAGCAATCTACCAATATACCAATACTTCAATTGCAGTGGAGCGACTGCCATATGACCTCTGTGATCCTGTTACCAGGGGAAACTGACCAGATTGGATCATGCTTACACATTCAGTCGCCTGACTGTGCAGATATTATCACGATGTCCATCACCTTAAGAGCGTTTGTTAGTGTTCAACTAATGTACGTAACTCAGATAAAATAAAATGTTTACAAAATTAAAACCCACTTCAACTTTTGAGTTTATCTTGAACAGACTAGACAACAAATAGACAGACAGACAGACGTGGCGTGGTACTTTGTTCTATAATATGTGGTGATAGTGATGAAACCTTAAATTTTTAGGTGGGTTTTTTATTTTGTTAAAATTAATCATTATAATAATTTAGTGATTTTCATATAGCCGGACAGGTCTGTGCAAGCTATGGCCGTGGGCGGGAAATTAGACAACTGCATGTGTTTACGTGATTTCAAGTCATCGTTTTAATACAAATAATTTGAACTTTATTCTGAACAATTTTTCCGACCTCGGGCGGTAACCTCGATTCGAAATACGGGTAGCCAGCATCGTGGACCAGAGTATAGCGAAAAATTCACTTAAGCTCCAATAAGAAGACAAACGAAACCGCATGCTACCTGTCAATGTAGGAGCAATTCATATTTTAACGCAATTTGTAATCATTTATCTTTATACACCCATAGTACCCATAGTACAAGCTTTGCTTAGTTTGGGGCTAGATGGCGCTGTGTGAATTTGTCCACGAATATTTATTTATTATTATTTATTTATTTATTTATTTACCTTAGATTTACATTGCAAAAATTATTTTTTTGTTAACCTACCTACTAAATGACCAACGGGTAGGTACTTAATCAACAGTGCTTTGATAAAGGAATATTTATAATTTAATCACTATAAATAAGATCACTTTTACTTACTGTTACGTACTTAGTATCAGGCCGGATATTAACACACTATCTGGTATCCGGACGAATAGTAAATTAACGCTGGATAGGCGGGATACCGGATATCCGTTTCATCTCTAATCATAATATTGCATTGTCACCTTTTTGTCACCAAGATTTTATTACGAGCAAACACCGCCATATGTGAAAGTAATAATAAAATTAAAACTTGTAAAACTTGAATTGAAAATCTCCTCCATTGGATTTATATGATGGTAAAAAAAATCTGGTATATAGCGGTACTGGGGCTCGAGTTCAACCCCATATAACCACTAGGCCACCGAATTTTTTTTTGTATGTTAATATATTTTTTAAACCGTCGCGTCGGAGTAACATATACCGGGCCATTGAAAAAAACTACATTAATTGTGGTTTATAACATAATTATTTATTGATTTTTAATGGAATGCCGACCCAACGACACAGCTCAATAATACTCAATTTTTATGTACGCGCCAAAGACGGCGACTTTGAATTTGTATGTACCTATTTACCATGTTTTGTTCTTTACGTTGTGGGTATTTATTTCATTACTAGGTGCCCCATTATTTCTCCCGGGAAACTTATCAAACTATTATTTCCAAAAAAGCCTTATTAGGAATATTATGAACGTATAAAAACTGATCCGGTTACCAACAAATAGAGTTCAGTTGACTAGAATGATAATATTATGTATATTTACTGATAACCTTTAGATTAATTATACATTCTTATGGTTTAAGTATATATCTAATAAACAAACACTAATTAACTGAAACAGAGTAATTATTCGTTGATGAGAAAGCAAAGATATCATTGAAATAGGTAATTAAATACTATAGAATCTGAATCTAGAATAATACTCATCGTAACCAAGCTATTAATTTTAATAACCATGTAATGTTAGGAATACTCCATAATACCTAAATCTCACAAATTGCTTATAATCCGCTTATTATTGCGATATTAGATGTGTAAATGGTAAATACTGTAATCAATTAAAAACATTTTTATGTATTGTCAGAGCAAATTACACAAGTACGTCTTTGAGAAATCCTCAGTTTTCGACGATAAACTCTATATTTTGTATATAATGTACGAAACAATTTTTGAATCTAGACTTTTTATTTCACATATCTGAAACTCGAGGACCCTCGTAGTCGACTACTTGCATTAACCGCACACTATTTTGAAAAACATGTTTTGTATTACTGATAATTATTGTTATGTACTTGTTGTATTTATCATGGGCGCCGGGAGGTTGTGTATTGGTCAAAAATAAAAGTAGAAGAAATATTTTATTATTTATCCAATAGTGTATACCGGTGGCGCCTAAGATATTTATGTTGTGTTGTCAATAGTCTTTTGAGTGTAATGTATGCATGTTTGTGACGTCATACAGAGAGCGCAGAACCACCACAGAAGATGGCCGAGAGAGCACCCACCGTCGAGCCCAAGGCAGAACACAAGGATGGAGACTTTACTGTTACTCTATAGAGGATATTGAAAGCAGGGGCTTAGAAATTGAACCAAAAATATTGAATGCAGGATTTAGTGACCGGAGTTTTGCCTTCCTTTCTAAATGAAAAACCCATCGAAACTCACGTATAAAGATTTGTATGAGAAGGACAAATGTTTGTTTGTATTAATTTTGTGTATTAAAATTTGTGGCACTTGAGCTACCTGTAATACATAATGTTAAGAATTGGCCAATGAAAAGAGATAAAGATTGTAAACAATCAAAGCGTAGTCTTCACGGTCACAGTGATTAGGCTGCTTTTAGCTTGACATGGCAGACAGGCATGCTCCATCTTTTCCGCATTGTCTCTTCCTATCGGGCGAAATTGCTGCCTATTTTAATAAGTACTAAAAGTAAGCTCGCTACTGTACCTACACCTGTCTTCTCATACAACCGAGAGATGACATCTGTCAAAATCATGTGACATAATGACAGTTGCGGTTTTCCCAACCTTTCGTTGACGATGCTTGCGCTGGGTTTTCTGGTGGGCAGTCCGAACTTTAAATATACCTATATTTAATCAAAATGTCTATCTGTTATAATGTTATCTGTCATTGGTTAACAACGGTTTTTTGTACATATAATTGAAATATATATGTACAAAACTAGTGGCAGATTTGTTCTGCCTTCTTCCAAAATGTTGTTAATAAAGCTGTCAAAATGTAAATCTGTTGGCAAATCATATAAATAAAAGATTATAGGTTTTATTAATCTTGATAACTTTTCGAACAAGTGAATAGCGAATCTCGAACAATCGACTGTTAGCAGACGCAGAAGAATAAGTGAAAAGTAGATGTAGAATGTAGATGCAATGACTAGTCAGTAAATCAGAATCTCACATACGTAATAGTTTTATCCTGAGTAAATAAATGACCCATTACTCGTACAAATGTAGACAATATTCCAAATACGTAAATGTAGAATATGTAGATAATGTTGCAGTTTTAGATAATTAAGAATTAGGTCTTCGTGCTACCTTATTTAAATTAAAGACACTACTTATAGATACTATCAAATAGGTATGTATAATTTAGGTTTAAGAACAGACTTCAAATTATTGTGATACATTGAAATTTATACGTATTACCTTCACAAATGAATGAATAAATTTATAAATCAATATTAAATTGTCTATTTATATTGTGTCTAGCTACTGTTTGTATATTTGTTTTTAAAGTAGCTTATTATAATTTTATTTCAAATATGTCACAATTATGATTTTTTAGTCGTAAGTGTATTGTGTAAATAGGTAAGGATAAATGTGTTGTGTCGTTGATTTGTGTTTGATTTAACCTGCCTTGTGTGTGTGTGGCTTTATGTGAAGTTGTGAACGTTTGGTTTGTTTTTGTTTCAAAGGGGCGAAGGTTATCATCCATTCCCAATATCACTTTGATTAAATTAGCTAGATTCTACGGTGATGACCTATGCGATATGACGATCCTCTCGAATCGAAAATATCAACCAAATTCCAGACCATAAAGGCGATACCTAAATATCACAAGTATAAAATAGTAATGTTGATAGTATTACAGATTGCAGGTGCTGATAAGATATGTATGTACTCATAGTACTGGTAGATACATATTATATAGGTAATAGTTTCCAGATCGCTCATACGTATCTAACATAGGTGACGGGCAGCGCCAACATCACCCTTCTACGCAAAACTATAGCTAGCATGATTTATAATGTAATTTAGTAGTAAGAAAACCAAACAAAAATAATTTTTATACATACCGGCAAAGTTGAATCTCGTCTCACACTCGATCAATGTAAAGCAGCAGGTATAAGGCCGCCATCCTCGAATTCGACCATTACCACAAATATATAATAAAGACGCACAGAAAACGATGTTCAACATTAACGGACAGTCGGAGGTCGTTGAGAATAAGCTTTTTGCTGCAAGATTTGATTGCATTATAGAATTAGGCCGCCAGGTCCTATTAAAGACAAGCGTGAACTCACCTCAGCATTTTTTATGCTGGGGTGAGTTCTATAATTCGGCGTAAAACAATTTCGTACTATCGTTGTTTCGGTTAAAGTTTTCGATGTATTATAAATCGTACAAACAGCTTTAAAGCCCACGTAAGTAACCCGTGCTAGATGCATCATTATCAGCGAGGAGACCAATGCTGCCTACTGCGATCGAGTACATCCGTAGCAGCCATGGCATTTAAGATGAGGTTTGATGTGGTGCGTAAGCCCTTAGGGATCCGAAGGAAATAGGTGTCTAAACCTGCTGGTATTAGGCAAGTGGTCCCTATGCGCAATGGCGTTGATGGCGGGGAACCAGCCGAAGTGGAGAAGAACTAGTAGGAACGTGGAACTTGGCAGAAGCCGGGATTGCCCGCTAGGATGATGATGACACTAATGCTGCCAGCTAACGAGAGTAAAAAAGAGAGAATTTGGGGAACATATTTCAATCTGTGGTCTGAGAGTGAGCGATATCAATAAGATATTACGTATGGAAGAAGAAAAACCAGATATCACCTACGTAATGCTTACACATGGGGTACGTAGTAGTTGGTTGTTTTGCTATATATCTTACGTATGTAGCAAAAAAGATGATATCGCCCGATGGTGAGAGTGTGCGTATACCTAATAATGTTTCTCTAACCTGTTATTATCCCATTTTAAGTAAGTATTCAAAAATGGTGATTGGCTATCTGTCGTAGTTTGTGATTTCTCTGCGTTGGGTTTATTGTGATGTATTTTACATGCTTTGGAGTGTGGCTGCTTCTTACCGTAAGATATGTACATTTGTTTTTAATATTTCAACTACTTAGTTCCGCTAGTAATCTTGGTACTTAAGAACAAGCAGAAATTAACTTGTGTATGGTATCATTTCCAACTGCTTACATAATAAATTTATTTTCATAATATACCAGCGGATCCCCGGAGATTTCAACCGCGTGCAGTTTGAACCTCTGTTTACGCCAACTATCCCGCTAGCTCTTGTTTGTTTTTACCGGAATATGAAGTACACTATGTCATTCCAAAAATGTAGCTTCCTGTAAGAACTTCGAAATCGGTTCACTCCCTAGGTACTTTCAGATATTAAACCCGATTTACAAACCAATATATGACATTTTTTGATAATATTATTACAATCATCTTAGCGTTAATGTCCCGGTTGCGCTCTCGAGCACGAGGGCCTGGGGTCAGCCTTGACCGTGATCCAGTATTTGGTAAATTAGATAATTACAGTGGAGCGACTGCCATCCAACCTCCGTGACTCTGCTACCAGTGAAACCTGACCAGATTGGATCATGATTACACTGAATGTGCAGGTTTTATAAGGATGTTTTCCCTCACCGGTTAGTGTTCGAATGTACATAACTCAGAAAAAAGTAATTGGTACAAGGCCGCAGTGGGATTCGAACCCGGTACCTCTGGCTTGCGAGTCGAATACCTTTACCACTAGGCCACCGACGCTCCTAATAAGTCTATTTATTTAGGTATCTGTGGGTAATACTTATGAATAACGTGCTCTACGTTTGCTATTTTCTATTGAAACATACTTTGCACCATATTAAGAAACTATAGCCAACACTCCACTATATGCAGATCACAATCCTGTCACACCGCCCATCCCAATTCCAGGTTACATGACAGTCGGGTCGACACTGCCGGGTGAAATAATCACTGGTCTCAGCAAAGACGGGACGCCCGCGTCACCACTCTCCCGAATCTCCGAGAGGCTGGTAGTAGACGCGCTACGGCGGGCCAGCCTGACCCATCGACCCTCAATCGTGAAGTACCCCTCAAACTACTTCAACACCAACGAGGAGCCATCCTCGTCATCCAGCGAAGAAGAGGTGGTTGATAAAATGAAGCGGGGCTCCAAACTTATACCTTAATTCTTATAGGAGTTCTTACTTGACTAAGTGTCCTGTGTGGCCGCTGATATTAAAGGTACCAATCAGTGTCAGGGCCCTATTTTTGAACCGCTCGCATCAACGCGAGCGCTCGCTTGCGCTACCTATCTTCTTCACACTCATGGTAAATTGTTTGGGATAGAAAAGATAGGCATAAGAAGGCGAGCGCTTGCGTGGATGCGAGCGATTCAAAAGTAGAGCCCCTGGGTTTTTTTTTCCGTTGAGTAACACACAAAGGATGTGACTTAACGTGAAACTCATTTTCTTTTTTCGCGAATTTCATAATTTCACAATTTTAATATCAGCAGCACCCATATTCATGTGTAAAAGGCCACTTTACGGAAATACTGACGTGCCTATGAGAGCACACGTAGACTGAACACAAAAAGCGCCTTGTTATGGTTGGTTGTCAGCCACTGGAGGCCAGTGTGTTTCAGTTTTGCCATGCGTCAAGTGTATCTGACAGTGGCTATTTTAGCTGTCATAACCTAGAGTTGGAATGACAACTGTCAGATAAATCTGACGTACCTACAACATATGCCAGACAGATTTTTTTAAAACCCTCTATATTGGGGCCTTATTTTTGAACCGCTCGCATCAATGCGAGCGCTCCCGTGCTCTACCTGTGTCTTTCATATTCGTGGTTTGTTGCTAGAGATAGAAAAAAACAGGCATTAGAAGGCGAGCGCTCGCGTGGATACCCTGAGGCCCTATTTTTGAACCGCTCGCCTCGATTCGAACGGTTATCCATGTTGATTTTGGGCATGGAAAATTCACTATTTTGATGCTTGACGCTGTTTTAGCCAATGTTAACCGTTCGCTTACAGTGGTGCCAATATAATTTAAAAAATATTGAACTTCTCTAGCCGAAAATCCAAATTGAAAACCTTTCGACTGGAGGCAAGCGGTTCAAAAATAAAACCCCAGGACGTGTGTAAGACGCATTATTGCGCACATTATATTTTATGCGGAGATAGAGTCCACGTAGGTACTTGTAACCAAATCAACGTAATACGTATTTTAAAATAACGGACCTTCAAGAGATCTTTGTTATTGAAAATGATTGATTGGTCGACTAATTATAAGACAAGCTGCTATAGATAAGCATACGTAGCCAAACATTATGCGTAAACAAGTAAAATTGTGATAAAAATAGTTATCTTGTTAATCTAGTAGGTATAGGCAATTATTGCACTATTCGAATAGTTATATTAATATTATTACATATGTAATATTAGAGAATAACAGAATAGGTAACTAAGTTCATGCATTAATTTTTAACTGATTTTATCTATGGTAACGCTAACGATATTTAAGTAATCTAATTTAACAAGCCTATTAATAATAGCATTATTTATTTAAAAATTAATATAGCAACGTAAGTTTTAAAAAATTAAGATTTCGATCAGCAAAGGTAGTGTAAGCAGGATGGGTAAAATTGAAAGTCTCATGACAAATTATAAATACAATTTAATACCCTTCTGTATAAATCTCTTGGGCAACAATAATAAACATTTCATTTATTGGATCACAAACTGCGGCGCCCGCGCCGCTAGGCCCCTGACATCGCAAATAATTAATAACTAAATTGATTTGCATAGTTTCACAAAAATATATTCCTTATATTAAGAAGTTGTACGTATATAAATGGTAGGTATCTATATTATAAATACTAATATAACTATGATCGCTAGTTTTATAAATTCCAGGAAATCGTATTAAAAGTATTAGTAAAACCAACACTAAAGATTTATGTGTATTATTTCTTTAGGATAATATGAAAATACAACTAAGTAATATACAACTAAATTGCATTTGTTTTATTATAATCCAAAAAGCTGACATAAAGACGCCTACATAGAAAAGCACTATAATAAAAATGTTTGACACTTACATTTTGTCTATACTAGCTACTACAGTTTGAAACAATTTCCAATTCCATTGCAGGGAAGAAGAATGATAATAATAGTAACAACATAGCCATAAATGATCAGCCAATGTGATCGGGGTGATTTTCTGACAGCTACTTTAAAAAGTAAAAAGTGTAGTTCGGCGTGCCTCACTAGATGGCGCTGCTTAGACAGGATTCTCGAGTATTGAATTTGGTAATCGAAGTTTCTCGGAAATTTATTTCGAAAAAATTATTCAGGTTTAGTACCTTAAAGCGCAAAATGTCATTTTTATCCATGTGACGGTTCCGTTGTGATTTATTTGTGAGAATAGTGTTTAATCAACGCCATCTATTACAGTTATTTGAACTATTTTTACTTTTTAATCTAATTCTCATCATAGCACATGCCAATCCCCGGGCTCAATTAGACAATTCTTTTTAATTTCCAGCTAAAATATCTATTTTTGAGATTTTGTCATTAAGTAGGTATATGGTATAATCGAGAAAACGAGTATCAAACGATGATTCTATAGTGATTGCAAGCAATTGAATATTACAAAATTTATTGAATCAATTTTCTATGTACAATAGGTATGCCTTTGTTTACAAAGCTTACAATAAGCCTGGAATCTAAGTACCTACGTAATTTACTTGATTTGTATTAAGAAGCAAGAAAATACAATTTAGGTACTTACTAATTTGCATCATATCTACTTTTACAACGACTTACGTACCTCAGTGCAGACTTTTTTAATACTAATATTTAGCAAGGTGTTTACATACATTTTTATATAAGTTTGTATCGCGTCAACAGAATTTGGAGTTCATCCAATGAAATAAATACGCGCAATAAATATATGAAAGCTATATGCGTGTATGTAAATCAATCACAAGACACATCGAAGCTATATGTAATGTAAAAACAGGGGCCTTTCACTTCATTTCAACACATAATAGGCATCAGTATATTAATTGTATAGCTCTACCTTTAGTCATACTACAGATAGAATATTACAGCTATTTAATTCGGATTTCGAATTGTCTACAAAAGGCTGCGGAGACTTACATTACAGTTTAATATGAGTTTAATACTGCGATTGAAAAAGAAAGGATTTATTCTACAAAAAGCTAAAAAGTGTGAGCTTCATAAGCCACCTGTCACCAGTAATTTGTCGGTTACATGAAACTGTTTTACCCATGGTATGATGGATGTTCTACAGATAAAACAATGACCGAATTCGAAATGTTGGCTAAGGTATAGTCAAATACCGGCCTAAAAGAACAAGCTCTACAATCTAGGCAAGAAAAAATAACATTATTCCTGAACCTTAACTTTATTCGCCAAGAAATAATTGTGTTTTATCTTGCCTAGATTGTAGAGCTTCTAGATATTTGACTATAACTCTATAAGACAAAATTTCGAAGTCGGTCGTTGTTTCAGGAGTGCGATAAAATCCATGAGTAAAACAGTTTTCTATATTTTGACGGTAAGTGTAAGTATTTTCATATAGGTTGTAAACAAATTCCTGTATGTATAAAAATCTCTACATTCAATATCCCTCAATGACTGTAATATAAATTTGAGTGAATGTATCTACTGAGATTTTGTAATATGAAAGCTTTATTTATGGTTTTTCTGCAATTATTATAACGTAGGTATATCGTCTCCGCAACTAATATTTCTAATATTATTCACTAAATAAATACTTGGTCTAATGACAACCCTGCTTGGTAATTTATTAGGAAGCTCTACTGCTGGAATATAGACGATGTGGCATTTCTAAATGTATACAATATTACGGTATTTATAATAAACGTCAAACATTTAGTAGGGAAGTTACGTATTATGTTTATTATTTGTTTAATTAAAGTACAATGCGAAATATTTAAGAGTAAATATTTAACTTTTTTAACTATATACATGTCTACTAAATGCTCTATTGCACTTTTATTCTTCGCAAAATACGAAAATACTTTTACATGATTTAAAATGTTATGCTGAAAATTTACTTAAGCATTTTCAAATAGGTTGTAAACAAATTCCTGTATGTATAAAAATCTCTACTACCTAAACCTACCAACTGCTTTCTAAATTGGTAACTTCAGCACCAGACTCCTGGAAACTTATCTAATCAGACATACTAACTTTACAACTCTACATTGTCTCTAAATTGCTCTACAAGTCGTCTATATCCACTCTACAATTCTCTATGCTCTCTGTAGAGAAAGCGACGCGGGTGTTCTTTCTCCTCAAGTGGTGGGTTACCTCGGAGTTGCGTTCGCAAAGCGGACGTCAGGCCGGGTCGGCCTCTGGAGACGTGACCAGGATAGGGATCACAGGTATCTCCTCCTCTTTGATGCTCAACTCGCTTGGACATCTGGAAGGGATACAACATAACATATAGTATACTGAGTTTTTGTACACTATGAACTGGAAGACGCAGCGTTGGTAGGCCTCCCACTAGGTGGACCGACGATCTGGTAAATTTCGCAGATACCAGCTGGATGCGGAAGGCATAAGACCGACCTTTGTAGAGATATCCGGGGAAGCCGTACTATGATGGCAATATGTAAAAAAACCTCTATTTATTCTAGGTTCAGTATGTTAAAGTTATCCGACATTTTCAGAAAATAAATAATTAAAGATAAGTACTTGCACCCTAAACTATTTAAGGGACCATTCTTTCCGCTATTTTTTTGTTATAAATTTTACTGCAAAACCGTAACGCTATTAATCTTAAAAATATTTATAAAGCTTCGAAGATGTCATTGGAGTAGCATATTTGACAGGAAAAAATGACGGAAAGATTGGACTCATAATAAAACAGAAGTGAGGGGTGAAAGTTACAAGCGGCGATGCTCTTGCCACCGCGTGGCGCTGTTTGCTAGATAAAGTCATCAAAAACTTATTCAGTAGCTTTATTTGGAATTAATGTAACTATAACCTCGAGGCTCGAACCTACCCAAGACTACATACCAGGAATCACCAATGTAAAATTAGTTTACCACCACACAAGCTCGTCGAATAATGATTTCATTGTTAAAAGATACCATTTTTTTTGTAGAGCCAAGCCCCTATTCTACAAATCCTACTTCTTAGTTAAAAAAGAAGAAAAATTATTCGATTTCTTGCATAAGAAGAGTCCTATATAAATTAATAACGTATTTTGGAAACTCTGAAATAATTATCGAAAATGACTCTATATATTGAACAAACCACGATGCATCGAAAAGTGCAGAACCAACTTTTCCAATTTTTCGGTCGCTAAATTCGAAAAGTTATGACTTGTGCACCACGAAAATAATATTTTGGGTTTGTTAAATCAGTCGAAAAGTTAATTTTAACTTAGCTTTTATATTACGCGCCTTTACATAAACATGAGTTACGTAATTTGATTTGATATGTAACAACATCACACACGTAACATTTCAAATCTAGATTCATTGTGTCACTACTCGGTATTACCAACAATAAATTGTGTTCGTACGTTATCTGCTAAGGTAACAGGAAAACCAGTAATAGAAACAACGCTTCGTTTCTTAGAAGGGAACTATTTATCCAAAGGAAATCGGCGCGCGGAAAATGTTACGATTTCTCCTGGTTGGTACATTTTCTGTCAATGCCAGTCGTCGGTGGATTTAGATGGAAATCGTTAAGGTAAGAACATGACGGTTCAACCTGAGTGGTTCAGCGGTCAAAATGCCTTTCTGCCACGTAGAGGCCCCAGATTCGAGAATAATTTAAAAAGCAATGACTTACAGCACCTTGTTTATCAACAAGAGAAAGAAACGTAAATAAAATGTTTTCCTTCCTACCGACCTTTCTAACATTATAGCTCTCACATATACAAGGGGAAATACTTACTTCTTTATCTTATGGTCGTGATCATGGCCTGTCCCTGCATGCCCGATGCCGTTTGGGGTCAGACCATGTACATGCTTCTTCATGCTAGCGTGACTATGGCTTCTATGCATATGCGCATGGCCGTTGGAATGAGTATGGCCTTCTTTAGTTTCGGGATTCTTATTCTCAGTACTTTTGGTTAATTCTTGTCCACCTTCTACGGCTAGATGTGTATGGCTTGTGTTTCTGGATTTCTCATTAATGTTTTGGACAAAATTGTTCTGAGCCATCAGTCTGTTCTCTCGGACTCTGGCCTCTGGGATCTTGATCTCGATGTGTTCGTCGAGAGATATGGAGTCGACGGAGCTAAGGTCTAGGGTGTCGTTGGAGAAAGTCTTCGGAATGGTACCCAGCATACGGTCTGCAATGGAAGGGTAAGTATTTATGATTAATGATAGCAAACATTAATGGCATGAAATAATTGAAAAAACAAAGCAATGTACTACAGTACTACATATAGATGGAACAGAGGTGGGAGTGAGGGACTGGAGACTTTCCATAACTTATACGCTTAGCAGACACGATATAGATAGAAATGTTAGAAACGTAGAAAACGGTGCTGCTCATTTAAAGTCGACTTCTTTCAGTGGAGGAGATTAGTGCTTGTTTTACTGTACCGTGGATATTGGCATAGTAATCCCGGATACCGCACAAACATGAGTACGTCTACATAGGTATAGTCAATATTTACGCGTGAAGTAATAACGACAGCCATAACTCAAATATGCGATACGAAGCTTCCAATAACGTATAAAACAACGTTAACTGCTCTTTGGAATCTGTGTCTGTAGCACGGTCAGATCCA
Organism: Blastobasis lacticolella; assembly: GCA_905147135.1. Lineage (NCBI taxonomy): Eukaryota > Metazoa > Arthropoda > Insecta > Lepidoptera > Blastobasidae > Blastobasis > Blastobasis lacticolella. The sequence goes on from LR990048.1 coordinate 12,674,945, forward strand.
ATCTAGGTCGACGATTTGAGACTATTTCGTTTACAGTATCCACGTGTCCCGGCTGTTTCCTGTTTAAGATTTCGATCGCCTCTGGCAGTCGTGTTTCATAATAACATTTGCCAAGAACACTTGTAGATAATTAACGCCAAAACACTGACCAACAACGCGGGCTGTTTATTAATCATTCAAGAGTGAAATCAAATGTGCACGCTATTATGATTGGGATCGTAGTGTTTTGGAAATTTCTTGTTTATAAAAATCATTGGACATTATACATTATTGGGCAGTGAATATTCAATGAAATTGCCTTCAAAATATTGCTGTGTTGATCCTGAGATTAAAAATTATAAAATCATCACTAGGTACTTACCCAATTTCTGAGAGGTGGAGACCGTAGCCCTGAGCTCGTCCAGTTGTTTTGCAGAACACAACGGGGTATCAACCTCATAAGTGATGTTGAATCTGGTATAGTCCACCTGGAGTTCAAAAATATGCGTTTTGATTTAAATGTGTATTTGTTTTTCTTGCTTACGCTACGAGAACTACAATACAGAGGAACTTTATTTAGAATTGCACGTGGTGCAACTAATAATAGACTAATGCGTTTAAATCAGCTATATAATACACAGCCGATAACAATCAACACTCAGTCCTCTCCACATTAGTGGAGAGTTGCTTTCTTATATAATCTCTGGCCTGACAACCGGCTGAAGATCGTAGTGTTGAAATCACAATAGATAATGCTTCCGCCTAGATATCCTAGCTAATCTGCCTCATCTATCATTAATCGCCTCTTGGGTTGGGTCTATCTATATCGCAACCAAAAATCCCTCCAAAAATTGTGAACGGATGCTCGGAAATGACTAACGTTCCATTGTAAGTATGTATTTAATTAGACGAAGTTAACGCGCATATATTGTAACGGTCACATAAATTTTCCATTGACAGTTTATACGACAAACATATAAGGTCAAACAAGCGAATACGTGAACCACTTGTCGGCCACTTACATGTCAATCGAGATATGGTAATTAATTATGTTTACTTGGTGGACATGGAGGAAAATTCGCTGTGACCGCTTTGTTTATCGAATCGATAGTCGTTTGTGATTAGCAGCCAAGATTAATGTTATAAGTTATTCTGTGTGATCAACTGTTATAGTAATTACTCTGTGATGTCATGTGACAAATCTCTTAAAAAAAAAAAATTATTGAACTTTGTTATGTTCAACATTAGTAGAAATACTACAAATAAGTATTTTAGTGACAGATTTTGTCTAGCTATAGTTTAATTGTATAAAAATGGTATTTTTTTCTCTGTGATATTTACATTTACATCATAGCTTACCTCATATTCACCAGTGTCCTTCCTGAACGTCACCATTGTCTCGAAACGATGTCCCCACAGCACCTCTGATGGAAGGAAGCTGCTGCGTGCCTGCGTCGTCATGCCCGTAGATTCGATCACACCCTCTGAAATACGCCAGTGGCTCAAATTAAACGCCATTCAAACTGGCTACTTAATTTTAGTTTGGCAGTTCAATTAATTTTGTGGTGAGTGTTTTAGAGCCTGCTCTTCCGTTTATGACGCAAACTGAAAATCAGATCTATACTTTGATATTTTGAAAGAAGTAGTAAACATTTTAATTATAGTACTGATGGTCGAGGTGATGGACCTATGATTAATGCGAAATCCAGGGCAGACTACCAAAACGCTGTCATAGCAAAGCCAGGACTGATGCAAGTAGATAATGGTAATACGTATTTGCCTCGCATTTATATCCTCTATCTTCAACGCCATGTGGGATGGGTATCGGGTAAACTAAATAATTTACGAGGGAGAAACGGCGATGCTAGATTTACACAGACGTAAAACCTTGTTAAGATAATTTAAACATAATAGCCGGTGGTAATGATCTCAAGGACCCATTCTCAAGTTTGTTTGTCTGGTCCACGTTTATGTCGGCTATTATTTCTGGATCTTTCGTGAAGGTGCCATGGAATGCGTTATCATGATTTAGTTTTTGACTCACGTTGTACTATACGCATATGTATTTATACACTCAGTGACAGACAAACAGACAGACCACCCGATGGTAAGCGGTAACTATCGCCCATAACATCTACGCTACATACATTTAAGTTGCAGGCAAAAAAATACCGAACCGCGGGTGCGTTGTCACTGTCAGGACTAAGATTAAATGCCTCATGCCTGTAATTGCGCGGTGTTACATTTGTGATCTGTAATGTTCTTATAAAAAGCTGCGGACTGAAGTGGCAAAAATGAAAAGAATTGTGGATATATGTGAGGCAAGGGGGTTGTGTCAGGACAGAGTAAACCCCACCTGTGGGACGGAGGTGTGAGCACGTATGTGTATATGTATTTCTTATAGCATTATAGTGTATTTACTCACCCAACATGACAACGATCTCGAACCTCTCCCGGAGCATGTCCGAAGCGGACAGCCCGTACAGCGGTGACTTTTCATTAATCTTGTGAACTATGGTCATCGGCCAAATAAACATCAGTCGGTCCTCTTCACCGTCGGCGCCCACTTTCAATTCTTGCTGGTAGAACGGCAGTATTTCGCCTTCGCGTGTTGTCTGGTTTAAGAGAATTGAGTTTAATAACGCAATTTTTTAAAGACAGTTTTGAGGCTTTGTGTTAATTGGCCATTAGTATAGAAGCTAAGCGTTTTTCGTTTTGATTATTCATGTGTATTATTGACCGACCTGTTTCCTTGTTCACATTTTTTCTTAAGTGGTTTGAAAGTTATAATAGTTTAGAAACTGTTTTACAGGTAAAAAGGAGTTAGAATTTTTACGAATGGCAAACTACTTACTAGAAAAAATACATTTTGTATCTAACTAAAAAATAGAAGGAAATAACATACTAAACGATTAAAGCGTTACATTGTTGCATGCAAATGTTAGTCAGAATTAAAAACATGCTCTAGTGCAAAACCAAAACATGTTCTAATCGTTTCAAGAGCTCAGCTACTTGAATCGATTTCACTATTTACAATTATGACTCAACACATTTAAATAATTTGATTAGGTAACTCCTGATAGTAACCTACTACGTTTGAAATGTAGAAAAGGATTTGATAGTAGATAAAAAAATCGTGTTGGCCTGGAATTAACATTCCAAAATTACAATAATGAAAACATTAGATGAACTTAACACAAATGAAAAAAGTTAACACATGCGGAAACAATGTGAACAAAGCATAGCAAAATGTCCGTAAATGGGTCTCACAGATGCTGAAATACAACAGCGAACATGGCAAATTAAGTTGATAAACATCGATTGCACATTTGCAAAACAAAAAAAGGAAACAAGAAATAATTCAATAAGTGTATTAAAAATAATATTAATATATTTTAAGCGCTCTGATTCATGTGACCGGATAGTTTTAATATTAAGGTCATGAATGTAAAAGTGCTGATGAAGCAAACAGAATGGTAAAACTATGAGACCACATAACAGATTTACGCCTATGTTTGAGATGTACCTTTTTTCGTATTAATTGTGCACGCACGTGAGCTTCTAATATGTGCGACTTGCGAATATCGCCGACGCGGAATATCAGGTAAAATTCACCGTCCCTCAAACAGATCACCGCGTTCCTTGAGAACAGGAGTGTGGTGTTACGCTTTTTGGCCCTCGCCAACTTCGCGAATATGAGACCCACCTATGGACAATAGAAAAAAGAAGCTTTGAAATACAATTTCAAAACCATGACAGCCGAATCCTGAAGTACAGTGTGACGTTGTCACTAATACACTCAGACTTCAGCTATCACCAAGTTAGAGAGAGGAACCAGTGCATATTGAAGGAAAGAACTTTATGCGTGCTGACCGAAATCCCCAATCACTAACCAGTCTCCATTTTGTCGAAAAAATATACCTTGCGGCGGATTATCTGTGCTCTAATATGGGCTTCAACAATATGGGATTTTCTCATGTCTCCAACTCGGAACATCAGGCTCAGCTGGCCGTCTCTCAGGCAAATGACGGCGTTACGTGAGAAAAGCAGGGTTTGAGCTCGTTTTTTTGGTCTAGAGAGCTTTGCGAACACGATTCCCACCTAAAATTAGAATAACCTTGTTGCACTGGTCGTCGTCATGGTGACAATTGCTGGAACGAACATTCCGACTTCATACCTACTACTTATTTAAAATAATTGCACAATTCTGATTGCATTCTGAAAGCAAGTGTAGTGCTTTTTTATGTTGTTTATTAGCATAATGTAGAGTTATCTGTGGTTCGATGGATATTCGGACTATTTCAGAAAATAGAACTAGTATTTGAAGATGAGAAGTAGCCTATTTCATTTGCAATACTTTTTTAAAGAGCACTTCTGGATTATAGTGTCGGTATCCGTTACATTTATAACTTGGCTGCTGTCCAAGTTTATTTTAATAAGTATGAAATTATCATATTAGTATCGAAGCAGGAAGATTTTTTAATACGACGTTTGCAAACATCTCTTGAATAAGACATTACATTTCGATCAAAAGTGCAGTTGTAAAACAAAAATAACATACATTTAGAACCTGTTTCGTTTTTTCACATACACTATCAAAAACTTTCGTATAATATAATTCCAATAAGAAAGTGTATTGAAGCTCACCATGAAGGCCTGAATGAAGACGCCCACGATGCTTTGGAGGCACATAACAAAGATGGCTTCGGGGCATTCCTCGTTGGTGGTCCGGGAGCCGTAGCCGATGGTGTGCTGGGTTTCAACGGAGAAGAGGAAGCAGCCGGTGAAGGAGTTGACATTGTTGAGGCAGGGGATGAAGTCACCGTTGTGTTGGGTTGGGTTGAGGTCGCCATGGGTGAAGATGATGAGCCACCAGATGAGGGCGAACATGAGCCAGGAGAGGATGAAGGAGAGGGCGAACACGAGCAGCGTCCAGCGCCACTGCGCGTCCACGAGGGTCGTGAAGATGTCCTGCAGGTATCGGCGCCTGCGCTTGGCCACGTTCCACTGCACGACGTTGCAGTCGCCGTGCTTGAAGATGACGCGCTTCCTGACGCGCCTAGCAGCGTAACGAGCTTGACGATATCTGTGGAATTCCCAAGAGGATGTTATTGTCCCGTTTACAGCGCACTTTGGTACCGCAACAAAGGGGCGTGGGCGGCTGTTTATTAGTAGTTACTATTACAAAGTTGTTTACTAGGGCAGTTCGTACAACAGGTGGTTTCTTTTCTCGTTTCAAAGTAATTCATAGGAAAAGTTCAAATGTGTATTCTTTTTTTAAAATTCCCGCTAAAGATGTAATTTTACTGATGAGAAGGTCGTCTCCCGAGGAAAACATGTTTGTTTTGAACAGCAAAACCCAATCAATTTAAATGATTGTCATTGGGAATATCATTGTTTGGACTAATCTGTGGTATGGTAAGTAGCATTTATCATTCAAGCAAGCGGAATGAAGTGTGTTGTATTAAACACGTTGTTTAATCAAGCGGAGCAAATTTAACGTTTGCATAAATGTGCTGAATATGATATCCTAGTGTTATATCAAACATTGCTCGTGACAGCCAATTGAAAAACCTTCCACCTAATAAAACATCAACATTTTAATTTACTACTCCGGCAATGATCACAAACAACTTGGACCATAATTATCAATGTTTTCTAACTGTGGATGACGCAGACGCATTTTAATTTTCAGTCGTCTGTATTCAGCGGAATAGAAAATTCTATGCTTCTGCTTTTTAAATAAATGGTTGTTGACTGAATTTTAGAAACCTTGTCAGTAATGTAATAAAGTGTTTCAGGATACGGATTTATGGGTGGCACTTGAGTTTTATCGCTTGGACCCAGCAATCTAAGTGGACACTCTCTTATCGCCGCCAAAGCTTTTATATTAAAATATTTTATCAGTGTAGTAACCAAAGCTTTGTAAATAACAAAAGCTTTATAATATAAATTGTTATCAAAAGCGGATGAGTGGGTAATGTTTATGCTTTGAAATGAAACAAGTTCATACTGCGTAATCTTTCAATGGATTGATCTATTGTTTTGGTTCCGAACTTCTAAAAGCAATAACGGGAACGACCGCAATGACAGATGGTTTGCTTAGTGCTTAGCTAGTCGTACGAGTAGCAAAGGCGCCAAGGCTGGCTGGCCTGGCAGGAAACATTCTTAATCGTGTGTTTTACTTCAGTACCCTCGACGACTTGCTCTAGCGCTAGGCAAGCCATCTAATATCACTGGCCGTAGCCTAATAAGATCACTTTGTTGCATGTATGTCTGTCTGGCAGTCTGTCGGATTCTCATGATCCTTTTTCTCAGGAATAGGTATACATAAATTTGAGTTAAATGTTACTTATTCATGTGGGTAACCCGGCTTCTTTCAAAACATTAAAAAGAGTATCCAGTTTTGTTTTGATTCTAAAGATCCAGAATCATGAAATTTGGCAAGAAGCGATGTTTTACATCACAAGTAAAGAAAATAAATCACCCTTAAAAGTATTTCTAAATAAATCATCAAAAAAATTGGTAAACTGCACTTTCAAAGTTTTCAAACAATGTTAGGCGTGTAAAAGTTTAAATCACCCAATAAAGTGTTTCTATATAAATCACCCAAAAAAATATTTGCGTTTGGTAAACTGCACTTTCAGTTTTCAAACAATGTTAGGCGCGTAAGTTTAATAGTAAGTGGGTGTAATGTTTAGAGTAGGTACAACGTAAATTGCGCATAAATTGGTAGGTAGATATAGTTATTTAAATTGTGCATAATCATTTTTTAAAAGCGCTAGTAAATAGCGTGGTAAATTCATCGTCTGCGCTTACATTTTTGTGATTAAATGTTTCAAAATACCCGGCTTGGCCAGGAATAAACCGCATAACATGGATAACGCGTGGTTGATTCAATCCAGGTTAATGATAGTTTAATTATGACTCTAAGAAGTTATAAAGTAAGCCGTATAACTCTTGTTTATGTATCGAGTTCTCAGTCCCAGGTCCACTGACGTGCGTATCACTCGTTCGTTGTTGAACAATAGCTTTGTTAAATGCCAATATTAACTTCGCAGAAATCCAAGAGAAGCTATGATTCCGAATTCATTGCCAAATATTTGAGCTTGTCAGAGTTAATCTTCGCTTTTTCCTTTGTTGGCTAGTGGCGAGGGTGACGTCGCCGCCAATTTTGAATGTTCTACCACGAAAAAGTCATCTATAGATATTACCTACGAATTTCATTGTCCGATACTCACTTGTGCAATTCCTCCCTCCAAGCCGACTCGGACGAGTTGACCGGCTTCCCGGTCATGAACATGGATACTTGACTGATACATCTTTTGAGACCCGACATTCTCGTTTTAATTTTTGACACTGTTTCCAGTTTCGCTACTATGTACCTCTTCGCGAAACTATCACGTCAAGGCTATTTCTCGTACACAATCACTCTTTATCGAGATCCTTTAATGGCGATACCAGCGCTTTTATGCAATAATAAATCTAAATACTTATAGTTAAGAGTTATCACACTTTTAATACTTCCGGACTGAAATCAAGCTTCACTGTTACAAGATTGTCTCCGCTCTCTCTTTCAGCAACACGTTGATGAGCGATTCACTGAACACTTCTTTTATGTCGAAGAGTAGCACTACGAATTTGCGCAACATCGTCCCCAAACTCATCCTAGGAAAAAAGGCCGCGGGTGAGGTGTCGGTGAAATGGCGTTGGAAGAAATTGCGTGTCCCTTTGGGTACGTGCGACAATCTTTACGCCCGCGCCGTTTGTGAGCCGAACTGGTCCGGAATACTGCAACGGGCGGATGTTTAACGAAACAGATGCGAAGACGTTCAGAAACAAATACACGGCAGGCGTCCCGTGCCAACGCCGCCGGTGGCGCCGCGTCGCGTCGTCCTCAGAGCTATTTTTTAGAGAAAACGTCTATAGTCTATAAATACAGGTACCTAAAGTATACAACATTTCGTTGACGAAAATATTCTCGCTATGTACATTAAAATTTGTTAATGCTCATCAACTACAACTCAACATAACAAGAGTCAATACCAACAATATTAACTATATGTCAATCTGTGTTATTGTATTCTTGTATTATGAGCAGGCGTATTAAAAACCAATGACAAGACCATTACGCACTGTTGTATGAAGGGTAGACGAGATTTTATAGCCAACATTTTATGGGAATTGTGACGCCATCGGATTAGTCGACGTGAGGTTCGTCTAGGAATAGAGTAAAAATGTCAAGTCTAATTAAAGTTTCTTAAATTTTGGTAAAATACTTTCTCTTTCTAATTATTTATGCTAATCTTGAAGTTTCCTCTTTTACTTTACCTTTATCTATAATAATTATAAAAGTGGATGTTTGGATGGATGTTTGTTATTGATTTTGATGAAATTTTGCAGTATATTAGCTTATATCGCTTGTATAATAATAGCTTTAGTATAATATTCCGAAAATCAAAGTAATTCGGACGAAGTCGCGGGAAATAGCTAGTCGTAGATATGTAAGCACAATAGCTGGCTACTATAGCCGGTTTGTTTATTTTCTCGCAGCAGTCGTACGTAGTCACGTGATTATAACACGTGATTTCTGTATGCGGTTGATATGAATCGTGGTACGGAAGATGATATTAGGGTAGGCAGACCGTATTATTGATTCGATATTCCATTACTATTAATGCCTTAGTTGAAACGAAGTTCTGAGAATTATATTATCCAAATATTTGAAAAAAAAAACGAGTGTGTGGCGATCGAAATAGGAAATTCGAAGGGGAAATCTTTTGATGCTCTTTTGTTTTTCATTGTTCCATTATTAAACGCGGATGTTATTGTTTTAATATTTCACTGGAACTCTGGCAAGATTAAATTTTTGTATGAAACTATGTTCTTCTGCTTTTGATAGGTACCTGTGTAGAATTCTTTAAATACTCAGAATCAAAGACATACGTTCACTGATTACTAACAAATATCGCCTTCATTGAAAGCACCAAACATGTCGAATTTCCCATTTTATCGCGGTCATTAAGTTACCATTTGATTTCACAGTCGTGTCTCGAATCCAGGCTATTAAACTCTAGGATCACGACTTTCATTGGACCTTCCTTTTAAAGTAGTCTCGTTATCGAATCGGTGCCAAAGGGGAATATATCTACATATTCATCTATACCACGTCACACAGACGTTGAGTTGAAGCAAAGCAGGTGTCCTTTTTGGACAGCGTAAGCGACTCTTACGTAGTGTGTTGTATTTGCGCTGCCACGAGTAGGTATGAATATGAGGTAAATGTATTTATTCACAAGGTTGACCCTCATTCTTTAAATAAAGTACATGCTATAAAAATAGCCCTGAAAAGGGGACTTTTACACTGATGTCATCATCATCATCGTCATCACAGCCCATAACAGTCTACTGCAGGATTTAGGGCCTGTCCCACAAATAGGGAGGTTATTGTCATAATCTCCACGCTTGGCCGGCGGGTGGAGATCGCAGTGTTATAATTAATGTAATAATGGAAAAGGCTGCTGCCCACTGAGACTAGATCTTTTGCCTCGAAAACATTAGTCGCCTTGTACGACACCCGCGAGTGTAGGTAAGTACATTGATGCACCTAAGTATTATTATATACCTATAATACCTACCTCTCAAATATTAGATTTATACGATATCCATCCCGCGGATAAAAACGATAGATTTTGAAAGGCCGGTATGTAAAGAATGTTTAATTAGAAGTTTTTGAAATCTAGCCAACAGTTTGTCTAGTGACAAAGAATTTTGCAATCACAAGAAATGGAATATCTTACTCACGGAATTCGTACTGCAAAATACTATTCGTCTTCTACCTGTCTAATTATCTTTAGTAAAAATAATTTTGATTAAATTAATAATTCTTTAGTTTGTTAGGTAGGTATTAACAGTAGTACAAATATATATAATGATAAATGTAGCAACGGCTCGCTCATTCATTACTTTTGCATAAAATCTGCGTTTGCGTTACAATGACGTCGTATAGCGCCGTGAACTGTAGTCATTGTGATGTTCTAAGACAAGATAATCTCGGATACATAATGAAGTTAACAAAATACCCACTAACGTATTTAGTAACTACATTTGTGGGAAGTTCGAAGTTCCCAAATAGAATGATTTCTTAGTTACCGTTAACGTTATGTATGACCAATACATTATATTGCTTACCCAGAGTCTACTAATATGTAAGTGTTTATTTTATTTTTATTCAGCTTTTAATCCGTCATCTGCATTTAACTGGAAAAAATTACGCGTATTAAACATAATTACTTTCGATTATTGCCTAGGTTTAATCAAAGTAAAACAGTTTAATTTCTTTTTAAGTATAAACAGAAAAAGTTCTTCCAAAGGAGAACTTGCACCTAAATGGATGGTTAAAAACACACTTCACACTTCCTCGTAAAGTCGTAAAGGGAATATATTGTCTGTCTGATAGTTACAATTTTCTGTCACGTCGCACTGTGGTTCGTAAATCGAGCTCCATACTCATAGAAACTTACTGTAAGATATGTATTAAAAAAAAAAAAAATGTAACGTCGTCAGTGTACCTTCCTCTATCCAGCATGGAAGTATAAACGACACAAGTTACTCCGTTCGTGAGAAAAAAAATGTTTTGTTTTTTTTTGTATGGGAAAAAACACTTAAAGTGCATTTTCTCGAAACTTAATGGAACTGAAGGGCTGGTGCTCACATGAACTTTTGTATCCTACACGGCGAACAAGATGACATACAATTCATGCACCTTTCGATGCCGCTTTGCATGTACCAAATATTTGCAGTTTCGAATTTCAGCTGTGTTATAATTAAAATCATAAACGTAAAATAAGTAAAGTTACCGACCGATTACTTTATATTGTCACTAGTTATCAGACTGCTAATGACTTTAGTTGAAAAACGGTATGGATTATGTACTTTTGTTTTTTTTAAATAACAAATAATTATGAGTTATAGAAACAGTTCTTGTTTAAATTCTGTTTTAAGCGAACTTTTCCTTTGCAAAGTCTTAATGGTTTTTTATTCCAGGTTCAGGGACTACAAATGATGGGAACACAACTCGGAAATTTTTTGAAGATCCTGAAAAAACAGCATCTATCACTGGATTGGATTCCCGTTTGATCCAAAGATTTGCAACACTTCTACGTGTGATTACTTGTGGGGAGCCTGTTAATGTTGACGCGTTTGCAAACTTTTCACGCCTCACTGCTGAAATGTATGTGGAGCTCTATAACTGGTATTATATGCCATCGAGTGTCCACAAACTTTTACTGCATGGTGCTGCAATTATCAAGCATTACAATATCATGCCCATTGGTAAATTGTCTGAAGAAGCATCGGAAGCCAGAAACAAAGATTTCAAGAAAATCCGAGAACATCATTCGCGAAAATTTTGTCGTAAAGCGACAAACGAAGACATTTTCAATGGTCTCCTTATATCCTCAGATCACTACTTGTCCAGCATCAGACCTGTACTGAGAAATAAAACAAAAAGAAGTATCACTGACGATATGAAACCTCTTCTTATTATTGATGATGATTCTGGTGTAGACAAGACAAGGAGAACATTGAATTTGTCGATGTTAGTGCATCAATGATGGACTCGGATTTAGAGGACTCTGATGATGATGAAGATACTCTCAGTTAGGAGTTAGTGGAGCTTTGCATCAATCGTGATGCCTAGACATTTATTTCGGATTTGTTAATGTTATTATATGTCAGTAAAAGGTCATTAACCAACGACAATGTTAACAAAGCGGTAGGCATAATGACAATAGGAATAAAGCGGAAGGCAATTTCTGTGATTCTTTAAAAAAATAAGTAGGTACGTTTATATGTCTACAGTTTAAAAAAAATTCAAGACAATGTAAACAAAGCGATCGCCAGTTTCTTTGAAATAATTATTTGTTATTTTAAAAAACAAAAGTACATAATCCATACCGTTTTTCAACTAAAGTCATTAGCAGTCTGATAACTAGTGACAATATAAAGTAATCGGTCGGTAACTTTACTTATTTTACGTTTATGATTTTAATTATAACACAGCTGAAATTCGAAACTGCAAATATTTGGTACATGCAAAGCGGCATCGAAAGGTGCATGAATTGTATGTCATCTTGTTCGCCGTGTAGGATACAAAAGTTCATGTGAGCACCAGCCCTTCAGTTCCATTAAGTTACGAGAAAATGTACTTTAAGTGTTTTTTCCCATACAAAAAAAAAACAAAACATTTTTTTTCTCACGAACGGAGTAACTTGTGTCGTTTATACTTCCATGCTGAATAGAGGAAGGTACACTGACGACGTTACAATTTTTTTTTTCTAATATCTCACAGTAAGTTTCTATGAGTATGGAGCTCGATTTACGAACCACAGTGCGTCGCCCGCTGCTGCGGTGCAGTTACTTGTACGTCTAGTGTGATCCATCCTCGGTTGGATGTTGACTGTCAATAAAATAATAAAAATGTTGGAACAGATCCCCATAAGTAACCGGTAATAGCATCGAATAATAGCGATTCGTGAAAATTCGTGAAAAGCGAGATGAGTGAAAATACACTAACATATTAGTAGGTAGCTTTTCAAACTGACAGCCACAGAGCTGACCTCACAAAAAAAGTTGACTTATTTTTGTTTCTGACTGTCAGTTCCAAAGTTCTAAGTTTAAAACCGTTTGAACTTCGTTCTCAGCGGATGGTCAGATTCCGCTGCCAACTCGGCCGGCCGTTGGAAATAGCCGAGCGACACTATCGTCTTTCACGTAAGAACACACTTCAGGGCTAACCATAGTTTCGCTACTCCCAGAGAGATGGCGGTGTCGTACGATATGTTATAATGAATGAAGAACCCGTGGGTCGCCATGGAAACTACTAACGTAGTTCTAAATTTAAAAGATGGCCTTCCTACGAACCAGTTACATAAATGACGCGTCGTGATTAATATAACTGGAATACCTAAAGGAATTTTAATTGATCTTTAAAATTAAACGCTATGTAACTTTTTCTTCTTCGTCTTCGCTTTAATTGCTGAATGTCGCGTACACATTGGAGGTTTTCTATCGTGATTGACGTTGAGGCCTTGCAAAGTTCTCTATTCTCGAATTTTCATAACGCATCTGGTACTCTGACTCCGTGCTATTAGTAGCTGCTATGTTGCACCCAGCGCGAAGGAGATCTGCCCCGCAGTACCCCTTCTACTTTACCATGGTTTATGACCAATTTATCGAGTTTGCCACGTGTTCAGTATAATAAAGAATCCTTTTCCAAATATTCTCTATTCACCAACAAATTGCCAATTGCCTTTTCAATTCCAAATCTTGTTATCCGCCAATTCAATATGGCGCTTGCCAGTTGCCTTCCAAAGATGGCAGACTATGTATAACGTTACAAAATCGTATACAAAGTTCAAATAGGTCAACGGCACCTTGAACTGGTTAAGGATGATTCACGCCAACAATAACTCCTATAACCGATACCCAGAGGTATTCTTAAAATCGCAAATAAAAAATGGCCGACCCAAAAAACGCCTTTAACGGAAAAGGTTCGACAAACGTGACCGCAATGATTTAGTCGCGGCATCTTCGCTACACCAAACAAATTGCGAACGGTACAAAAAACTAACACATTTGTCAGAGTCTAGAGTCCAATTGCTATTATTCGAGTAAGATTGATCCATAGACGTGTAATTAAATAGATCTGTCATTGGTTTTGATGTAGAAAATATAATTAATACCCACAAATTCAAACGGAACTACTCCGCTAGCCGATATTTTACCTACAAGTAAAAAATATGGATAGTAAAAAAAATTATACTAAGATTTTTTTATAAAATCCAGCGGCGTTTTACCGCCATCTCACCTGGTGGTGACGGCTCACAGTAACGATGCGGCCACATAATTTATTTTGATTATTACTTACTCCAAATACAAAATGATTCCGTTTCTATTTTAAAAGCTACCGTTGCCCCTACTTATTAATAAAACGGTTTTCCAATGACCAATGGGTTACCCAACAACATAATAACAATTCCGTAAAATACATCTGACGTATAACATTACATTAGCATATTTTGTAGAAATAGATACAGACGAGTTTCGAACGATTGACTGAATACCGAGCTTGTGATGTCGAGACGGGAAAAGACGCGGTTCACCGAAACGGTAGGTACGGCATGACGTCACTTGTGCCATAAAACTTGGTCGTTATATAATATAATAAGTGGTTGTCCTACAAGACACTTGAATGAATTCAATGGTTGCTGGTGGCCGTGACTCCGCTGTTCACGTAATAATTAGCGAGATTCCGTTTAAGGGTAGAAACACATTTGTCTGCACGCGACCGCATCGCTTCTAACATTAAAGCGTTATTTCGTGATTCATATGTTACTTAATGGCTTTGACAATTGATCACTTCGCACTTCGGAAGATGAGCCTCAAATAGAATATCCGATGAGTGCTGATCGCCACCTTTAGGAGGAGCGTCAGTCAAAGTGTCCGACTAGTAAGAGAGAGGTACCCCGTTCCAATCCCAATACCGCCATGTACCATGTCTTTTCTGAGTTATGTAGGTACATTAGTAAAACACTAACCGATGCTCTTACGGTGTGCGAAATCATCGTGATGAAACCTGCATATTCAGGTGACAGATTGTGTGAACATGATCCGATCGGGTCAGCTTCTCTTGTTAACAGGGTCAAGGAGATCAGATGGCAGACGCTCCACTGTAATTACCTGATCTGCCAAATCCTGGATCATGGTCAAGGCGGACCCCGGGCTCTTGTGCTCGAGAACACAACCGGGATATTAACGACAAGATGATGATGTTGATACTGATCGTCACCTTTATCATCATTAAAATGGCATGGCACTATCCACAATAATCACCATTGCATGACAGGCGAATTGTAGATACCAGTTGAAAATAAAGAATAAAAAGGTTTCTGCCATTGTTTGTCTTAAAGAGTAAGTAAGTAAAGTAATCCCTAACTCTAAAGATACGCGATAAATTGTAAGTTAGATACTATTGTCTCTGTAGAAGATATTGATGCTGTTCTAATATACCAGAAACCCACAATCAGGAAGACACTTGAAGGTTACTACTGTGTTCTAATGATAAGCGTGTTTTACTCCGTTCTTTAATCACAGATTAACCCCATGGTTCATAATTACATGACAACAGAACCAATTATCATGTGAAGTGCAGTCCGACATACCCATGCAAGTATTATATTACTGAACAATGATCAAAATCCCGTGATAATTGCTGACCAAATATCATAATATATTCTCCTGATAATAACAACACAGAAATCACAACAAAAAATAAATTTGTTGAAATCTAAACCTTGAATACTTTTATTGGAATCAAACATGCGTATGTTACGCGTCACATTGGATTTTTTAATTATTCATGTGATTAAACAATCGTGACGTATCAGTCATCTGTTTCTTGTCTAACCTCAATGATTCATATCATATAATGTATATTATAATAGGTAGACTCGTTGATGACGATGATTAGCACACAAACTTGCAAACGAGTCACACTGGTGATTCATAGCCAGTATGTAATTTTCTCGAGTAATCTGTCCATCATATAAGATATCCGTCGACGTTTAGCGCATTAGCGGGCATTGGCATAGAAGAGATGGTTCTTCACTGCTTGATGCACTTTTAAATCATGGGTGTAATGCATGCCTGAAATCAAAATTGAAGAACCTTCAACTCGAGGAGATTGGTTAAAAGACGGTAGTCGCCGCCGTGTTAAACATCTAAACCACCACGAACTTTAGTTAAGGAAGGAAACCAGTTTTCAGTAACTCTGGAAGCGATATCCTAGTAGTGTAAGAAGAGCGGACCCTGGCTAGGACAGACTTACAGTGAGCCGCTGAGCTGGGATTTCCCTCTAGCATGAGGAAGATAAGTTGTAAAACTAGGAATCATATCCACAGACCGGTAAATCTATAATACAATACAATACAATACAAAACTCTTTATTGCACACCATAGAACACAAGTACAGATACAAAAAATATGGTAGATAGTACAAAGGGTGGTCTTAACACTAATGTGATCTCTTCCAGACATTTATACAAAAAATTAATTATAGATAATTATTACAAAAAATAATTCTCTTTTTGTATGGATTTTATTTGTTCATTATGCCTTTGTTCATACGCTAAACGCTAGAAAATAGTGTTTAATGGGTATGGGATTACTTTAAAATAGTGGTAGTACGATTTCCAAATGACTCTACAAATGTATTAATTGTATGTGACGTGAAATGTATATTATTTATTATTTTGTATACCTAATTATTATTTATACTATACCTGCTTGATTGTGCTAATTTGTATGACGTATAATTTTACATTACAAATAAAATGATTATTATTATGATTAATGTTCCGTCTGGACTCTATACGGATACCATTAAAAAACATATTGGCGTTAATGTCCCGGTTATGCTCTCGCGCACGAGGGCCCGGGGTCCGCCTTGACCAAGATCCAGGATTCGGCGCATCAGATAACTACAATCGATCGACTGCCATCTGACCTCTTGCACGAATACCATTGTCAAAAGCTATTGCTGCCACGATGGGGATAACGAAGCCAGTGTAATTTTGTGAGATTGAAATTCGAAATTTAATCGTTAATTCGTAAAATTGATAATAAATAAAATAATCGAGGACAATCACACAACGTAACGGAAATTAAAATTCGTCATTTAAATTTCTGCCCGGCCGGTAATCGAACCCGGGACCCCTTGCGTGGCAGACCGGTTGACCACTGCCACTTGGGTCGTCAAAATGTGAATTTAATTTTTTTTTTTAATCTTATTTTTACGTCACTGTTGTCAATGATATCCTACTCGGTGGATCTATGATATGACGTAATAAAGGTTGCTATGGAAATAATAACGACGTTTACACAGTTGGCCCTGCATGAACGTCAATAATTTCGTAATGGCGGGTGCCCACGTCTCATTATATCTCTGCGTTACTGGGTGGCGAATGTAGCTTTCGTTGCGAAAGTTTCGCAACTGCAATTCATGTTATTTTCTCCGCCGAAATTATGGTTGATTCACCAATTCCACGTATCCAAGTCATTAAGGCTCGGAAAATGAGGGGTTAAAAGTTTCTTATAAATGCAGTCTTTCAAGATTTTGTTGCGTCGTCCATTCCTGAACATTAAAACATATTTAGAATTTTAGGAATATATCCATAAAGAGCGAGCGTCGGTGGCCCAGTGGTATCCGACTCGTAAGCGAGAGGTACCAGGTTCGAATGCCACTGCCGCCATATACCAAGACTCTTTTCTGAATTATGTACATTAATTGAACATTAACCGATGCCGACAGTGAGGGAAAACATCGAGAAGTGAAACAAATTTTAAGCGAAATGTACTGACAATAAATTTTGTTTTAACATGTAACAATGGTTACCAATAAATAAAGTTATTGCACAAATAGTGTCATAATATACGAGTAATGTCCTATAATCTACTCCAAGCCGTTAACATTACCGCACGAGTGCAGTAACGCAAAACAAAAAGCACGCATATTTAACAGGCTACATTGTAAGCCAAAATTCGAGGCAACAATGGCACCTTTACGGGCAAGTGTGTTGAAAAAGCTATTATGTAAAGATTACACCATGCTAATAGTGCAGTTAAATTTAATCAAAAAAAAACAGCGCCATAGCTGCACGTGTACGTAATGAAATATCCAAGTAGTTAATTATTGCGGAACGTCCTATGCACTTTATTTCGGATAAAATAGTTACGGTGCCTTTACAAAAGTTTGTCGTTTAAGTAGCTTATAACAGATCTTTAAACTCCTGTTAATAAATCAAAACAGACTATGTTTTTAAATAAAAAAATGTGATAAGTGCATAAACATGCTACTTTGCTTGATTACGGCACGTGTTTACTTTACTAAGCTGACAGCTTTTTCCTAAAGCAAATTCTAAAAAAGTTTTATTTTTTTATTATAATTAGCCGCTATCCCGTCTTGTCTCGTGTTTTTGACGGACTTTCACCGTCGTGGCTATCTTTTTGGTTTCTAATAGTGTTTGCTGCTAGACCTAGAGAACCAATAAGTCTATCCAATACACGTCATTGTTTAGTTTCTGCATCACCACGGTCTGATGGAAAACAACCATCAAATTTCACCAGAAGAACGTTTCGAGTACAATATTCGGATTCATAAGGAGTTCCAGCTACAGTTTTTCATTGGACAATGACATGGGACCGTTCAAAAGGTATGTAGCTACAGGTATCTCTAGGTGTCTTTAGAGATGGATAAGGTGGACAATTGATACCGTTCCTTTTTACATGATCACGTAACTTAATGATATGGCAAGCTCCTCCCGCTCTTCGGTCTCCTTCTGCTCCATAATCGGTGATGCTGATGTGCGTATGCGGCGGTGACTACTTTTCATCATGTGGCCCGCTTGCCTATTCGCCCCGTATAACATAAAAGGACTTTGATTCATCCAACCGCATGCATCCATTGACCCTCACAAGATCATCAGGCTTTACGGACCTCCGATAAACCGTATCTACCGCTCGTTGGAAATAAATAAAAATTGAATAAAAAAAACCTCACCTCACCAGTCATAAAACCTTCATTTCACTTTGATAGGTTCAGGGTATCTTGTAGCCCAGAGTAGAGAGAGGTCAGTATTGTTTACAGCAGATCTGATCGCAACTTATCCATTTATTTCCATCACCTCGCATCGCCACATAAATCAGAATCGAGGTTGGTCATTAAGGGTGATAAGGCACACCACGGAACCCAGCTCGTTCATTGATTGCAAATATTGGTGTAGTGCAGTCGCACACATGCGTATGCTGCCTGCCTTAATGGGTTGTTCAGAAATTACGCTTGTAGACATATTATGGACTGTACGGCTAGGTATATTATCAAGTAAGTAATAAGATTATCAAGTAGCACAAGGTACGGCTGTACCATTGTAGTTATTTGGTTTAGAAATGAAAATCCTTACACGTTAATGACCCACAAATAAGTTACACTATTGTTTAAATTATTCTAAGCGGAAGTACAATGTCCAAGACGTGCCTAAGTTGTTGTTGATTGTAGTGGTTCTAGGTAGCTAAAATAATGCATCTGACCTTCATTATATCATCGTTCCTTCAGTAGCTCTGAAGCTGTAATCTTTTATAGGCCTTCATACAAAAGAAAACGTGGTCAATCGGTGTATTTTATGTATTAAATGGGATATACGTTGGCATATATTTTTTGTACGTGTTTAAGTCAGAGTTGTAGTCCTAGTTTAATCTTGAACACATTGAAACGTATTTACCCATATCTATATATAGAA
This sequence comes from Blastobasis lacticolella, assembly GCA_905147135.1. NCBI lineage: Eukaryota > Metazoa > Arthropoda > Insecta > Lepidoptera > Blastobasidae > Blastobasis > Blastobasis lacticolella. The sequence goes on from LR990048.1 coordinate 12,694,279, forward strand.
GTTTAAGATGAGGAAATTGCTTTACATGCACATGTCTTTGAGCAAGTTAAGTCCCGCATTCCTACTCCTTTTGATCCACTTCGCTCGGACTTCGGCATCCTTGGTGGTGAGTTTGTTGGCATGTATATCATTCTATATGTGACTGGCGGGGGAGGCATTGCCAGATATTTGTTCCCTTTGTAATTAGCTGGTCTGCGCAAGACGTGGCCACACCTTCGAGGGCGGCACTCTTGCAGCATATCTGCAATGTCAGGGACGCCAAGGCTACCTCATATGTGGGCGTTTCGAACGCGATCCTTCCGTGTAACTCCACCGCAGCATCTCCATTTCCGTGACGCGCAGCTCCTGCTCTTGTGGCGTTAGCAGGCGCTCTCTTTGAGCAATAAACTCGTTACGTTGTGCGCTTGATCCAGCAACACTTTTGAAATCGTTGCTTACGTTATAATCATTCGATTAGTAACGCACATTACCACATTATTGTACGACAGATTGCCCCTTAACTGAGTGATTGTACATTATTGTACGTAATAAATGAACAAGCCCTCTCAGTACGTCACGTAGTGCGCGCAGATGTGTGCGGCCTCGCGCCGTTCTTGGTATACACGTGTTGAGAATTTGTACGGGCGACACTTTTGTACGCACTTTCTTAGTACTTGCTTAGCTCAAAATTGTATATTCTGACAATACTCTCTACTGAATAAAATATTTTTTATTTTTCTACGTGGCGACATTTTGACAACCGCTTTGTTGGCACGGTGTTATAGATCTATTGAATGGTATAGGTACCGGTCAGCCGTACAGTGATATAGACTGTTTTTCATTCATATCTTTGACGTAGATAGTGGTAGAGAAAAACTTTTTACGAACAAAGAAATACTAACGAGTAAATTATGTTACCTTAGTCTCAAGGAATGCCATTTTATTCACACATTTTACGACAAAGCAATGAAAATGTCAGTTGTCACTGTAACCTATTAGCTATCAAGATGACGATGCGGTAAAATAGACGACCGTGAAGGCAGACGAAAGTAATCAGGCCTTAGTGATATTTCTAGCCATTGTCTACGGTGTATTGTCCACGAAACGCGGCGTCGTACTTCCTGCAAATTATTACTTTGAACGCCACTCAAAAAAGGAAGTCCGTTTCCTTTGTGCAATATTTTGCATATGGGACGAGAAAGCCGGCGATGCTATCGATTTGGCGTCGAAAGTCATTTACAAACGGAACTTCCTTTAATGTGTGGTTATTACGACTTTTAAGTACGGGTGTGCTGTAATCAGGACCTGCCAGACGCTATCTGTTTATTTTTACAGGATCTATATGTGGATCTTACAATACTCAGTTGGATGACAATGCTAGCAACGTTAATCAACTTTTACGAATAAACTTACCACATAAAATACCATACAAAGTGGCTGATCAGCTGAATGCTAAAGCAATGAAAAGCAATCACCTCAACGTCGATAGAATATTGATTGAGTATAACCCTACTCCATTAAACAGCTAGGATTACGCATTTCAATCAATTGCATCGTCTAATCACTGGAAAGTAATTAAGCTGGCATTTTATTGCATCCGCAGTGACCTCATCGAGATGAAACCCTATGCATCTCGGGCACGAAGGTTGCCAATAAACTCCAAGGCTTCGAGACCCGAGGCAATAAACCGTGGCCGTGGGAAGCCATGTGGGTCACGCCGATCCCAACTGCCGGGGGTTGCGGTTAGGAGACGGCTTTCGTCCACGACGTGGAGGAAACAAAGGCCTTTGAGCAAGCGTCACTATATCTTAACTGTTCTCTTCTCTTCTAAGATTTTACCATTGGCTGTCTTTCGGTTCCTTTAGGTCTTTTTGAGATGTTGGAAGGTTTTCGCTTAAAAGTTTGGACTGATGCATAAATTAGTAACAATATCCTTTCGATAGTCTCTGCCTTCCACTACAGGATACGTGTGTAAGCGTATAATCGAAATTTAACTAGCTAATAATAATAAAACGTTAATCTAAGTACGAATGTACTTGCGAACGGCTTTGCTTTTGACCTCTCTCCGCTTTTCCAATGCGCATTCTCGGGTGAAATTGCAAAGCAGGTCTACGTGATATTATGTATGTCTACATTCTAGATTATTACAGACATACTTTTTATGTAGGTCGTTTGGTGCAGATTCTGGCAAAATTCTCCACTGATGTTAAGTGGAGGATACTCAAGTCCTACACACAGCCCAACAGTGGACCTTCGTAATGTGTGTGTATGTGTTTGTGACTTTGTCGTACAGAAAATTTAATCCATTCATTCAAAGCCATGTTATTGTGATTGCGTACTTTTACGGTTTCCAAGATATAAACCTTGGAAGTAATAGCTACATTGTTTATTTTGTAGGTATCATAAACAAGCCCTACGTCGTCACATCATTGATAAATCATATTGAAATCGTAATATTAAACGTCGATTCGGTTAAGTACGGAACCGTAAATTCTTGTATAAACGAATGGTTTCAATTAAAGAATAGATATTCGGTATTCGTAACCGTGATTTCCATTAGGCAAGTTATCAAGTTTTATAAATGGTTACGTAGAAAGAATTTATATTATTTTTTACCTAAACAATTGCAACTGTAACCAGCTAATACGGGCCTTCTCAAGGAGTTGAGGATTTAGCTATAATGTCCACATTTGACAAGCGGAAACGCTACTTTGAAAATACACGCAACAACAACAAGAAGAACACTTTTTCTTGCCTAATTAGATGACCCTCGAAGATCACCTTGTACGGCACATGTGTATGGAAGGTTGGTGCTACTCTTTACTCTGTCGGAAACATGGCCAATATCCAGGCTAGACAAGGTTTAAACAGCTGCCAATAACAACGTATTGAACTTTTCCATAATAACTATACTATAATTCCAGTAACTTATTCTCATGGAATTCTTCAAGAAGGGTAAGGAAGATTTTACAAACACGCTTAACACGTTAGTGACACTCCTGACGCAAACGTCGTAAGGCTATGGTAACTGCTTACCATCAGGCAGGCGCGTTACCCATCTTATGCCCGACTGCACTAAACTTTAGGCGACGCTTAAGTTTTTTTTTGTTATACGGCAGACAAACAGGCAAGCGGGCCACATGATGGAAAGTGGAAGTTGGTATAATATATTCCTAACAAGAAAAATCACGTCACCAACACGAAAACTAAACTCGTAAAGTCACTTGACTTTATGAAACCGATTGTGTGACTCCTAAATGCTTAGGAATATCTTAAGGTGCCAAATTCAGAGTCGTCTAAGTTTAGTGCAATCGGGAAAACAATAAGGGCAAAAATATCCGACTCACCTAAGAAGTAGATTGAGCGAACTGTCATTCCTTGTCGTGGGCACGTCCTTGACGCTGGAGGGTTCGCTGCGGACGCCCCGGAGGGAGAGCCGCAGCTGCCTCGGAATGGAGCTGAGTAGGCCGCTGCTGCTCCGGCGCTGGTTCAAGCTCTTGGAACGCGTCAACTTGCTGGCTTCAACGTCCACGGCCTGAGGGTGCGCCGACACCTCCTCAATGGTATCGCTCGAAGCGTTCGTCCGCACAATAGTAGGAACAGCACCTTTCTCATCCCCCAACAGTTTCTCCCACGGAGAAGCGACGTCCTCCTCTGAAATCGTCTCGAAACTCCTCGGACCGACCGACGAAGAAGTCTTGTCCGACATGGCTGCAGTGAATAGAGGCATAGGAAACAGAAGGAACGAAACGTAGCACTAACAGACACCTACAGGGCACTTCGTCACTTTGGATTTTTAGTTTCTTGGCAGCACTTCACTCTTATCATAATATCCATTTGTAGATCATAATGTTTGGGGAAGAAATGTTGACACTGTAACAAAAGAGAAACGACCGTTAGAATAGACTGCATTATTAGTTACAACACTGAATAGAGAGTTAACCACTGGATTTATTTCGTGATATAGGAAATGAAATTAAAAACACAATGGAGCTTTTGTAGTATTCTATTCGAATGTATAGTAATGATGTGTAGTGGTATGAATCGAAAGCAATTTACTTTCGCAAAAGTTTCTACTTTTACTTTTACTGAAAATTGTGTAGGTAATGGAACTAGATCTTTTAATTTTATGGTTGAAAAGTTACGCTCTGATGGACACTACGAGTATGTACAGTCTGCGGCAGAGTGAAGGGCGTTCTCAGCACAGGTACATATTATGTAAGCTAGGTGGCCCGCTCACTTTGCAGCTGACTGTAAACACAGTTGCCGAAAGTATTGGAGACAACGGAACGGTCGCCCGTCGAACAGCAAATGAGCCTTTCTAATAATCTCCTCTTTATAATTGCACGTGTATTGTTTGAAGAGAAAGGAGTAATAAAACCAGAGACTGGAAATTACAAACATATTGAGCTAAGCTTAATTGCCTAGGCTGAACTTCTAGTTTGCCTAACTGTCAATTACACCGAAATTGTGATGAAAAAAAATTCCTTATTAGCATTTTAGAAACTTTCCCAGCGTGTGCGTTTGTGTAATAATAACGGGTAACAGGCAATATTTTACTAGTTTGTATTTTATGGCAGTAAATTATAAGCTCGTCACATGTTGTGGACCAACTTATGTATATCCTCGGCCTATGTTTCAATGGCGAGAAAGTTAGTCTATGTACCGCATTGCAAGATGCATTTATCACCGGTAGGACGAGGAAAGTATTTATCGGACTTGTTCCAGTCGGTGGCTGCTTGTAATTTACTCGCTTAGCCTGAAGGTGTGTGGTCTGTTACCCTGGTTTAACTGTACTTTAATTGGCCTCTAACGGTCATGCCATTTTTCGCGAAAGCAAGAACACTCCTTAATTACAAGTTTCTAAAACATTGCGAAATTACCTTAATCATGTCTAAGTATAAGTATAGCTACACACTCTTACATACTTGTACATGTGGTGATGAGCAATCCACGACAATAGCTTTCAAAAGTAATTGTTGTTGTAATAATATGAAAGGAACCAACTATTACATAAGCGATTTTCTTTGATATCTCTAAATGCTGCTATAAACTCTTTAAAGAAATTACAGAGAAGAGAATTTGTGTAGGTTCTCTTGTGTAGGTAAAAGAAATCATCTTGGAGTTAATTGGCATCTTAGCCCGGAGTCTGCCTCACCATGATCCAGGATATGGCAAATTAGGTAATTACAGTGGGCCATACTTGACCATCTGACCATCCTTAACCCTGTTACCATGGAACCTGACCAGATTGGATCATAGTTACAAGTCGATTGATTGTTCAGGTCTCATCACGATGTTTTCCTCACCGAAAAGCACTACTCACATTACAGTACCGGTAATGTATGTGCGTTATTCCTCTAAACACATTCCTGCTTTAATGGTGCGTATAATTTTAGCTGCCGCTTCTAAATCTAACTGTACGTCGACATCAAGTACTTGATAATGACACCGTTGGCTTTAATACACACGTAGAACACCACACGTGTGTGCCAAATGAATTTCACAATTTTCTCAGAAATTCTAGTGAATTTTAACCATTTCTATGATGTCATTTTATGACTAACGCCTAGTCGCTTTCCAAAGGACGTTCGACATGAAAGGAGAGTCAGAGTATAGAACGAATGCATTTTGAACGCATAATGAGTATATTTAATGACTTTATGAATAATTTTTGCGTCGTATAAACTCGACAATGGTGATAACATAAGGTGTAATATTGGTAAGATGTGCGTTGAGCACAAGTATAACGTATGGTAGGTACCAACTGTCAGGTTGGTTACATATGAATTTAAAAAACTCGATTTGCGCTCCCACGTACCTATAACGAGACAAATGGCATTAACCAAATCATTATTAATAAATAAGAAACTATCCATCAGTCTGGAGCTAATACTGGCATAGTTTTTCCGTACGGTTCCCGGAAGAGTAAATATATTATAGTGGCATCACAGTGGCTGTCGCGAGATGGGACGGCCGCAGCAGTAGTATTTTTGACCGCCGCCGCCGTTGCCAAGTGTGCATCAAATGTGGGTCAATGCTCCAGAGACCACACCCGGTCATTGCTGCACCAAAGAAACGTAAAAAGCCGAGGTAGATTGCATTCTAAACATTTCTACTCCAGTATAAGTAATAGTCACTGTCGATGCTTTACCTCGCAAACGCACTCCAAACCTCCAAATAATTAATATCACAAAGCTGTCTCATTTCACACGACTTATTGCTTCATTTGCAGTCAATAATCAGATTAATCAAGAACGAAACTTATTTCCTATTTGACAATCGTGTTGTTTAACATTCCTACTGTTGAACATTCCTGACGAGATTAAATTTCAAATCTGGTACGGAATCTGGAGCAAAGTCAAGTATTAAATTAGGTAGTGTAGTCGACTCGATCACGAAGTGTTTTAGTGTTCTATTTCTTTGTTATTTAGAATTCCAGTACCTGTCAAAATTTGGCACAGGAAGCCCGCGGTCTGTTAGCTTGACCTGAAACTCAATGATGATATATAGGCCAGTATGATACACTTCCTGTGTTCTGGTATTAAATTACGTGAGTATTTTTTACGAAACAAAACATGTGTTTTTATGCTGTACGCCATACGATCGTACAGCTGGGCCACACGGCCAGCCTTTTGGGCTATCTGCTTTCTGGGGACTTCGGACAATTTTTAAATCTTTAGTTGTTTAGTTAGACAAGGCTTTTTGTAAAATGTCGTTATTATAAATAATGGGTACTCATAAGTAACAATATTTATTTAATTTGCTTATACGATCTCTGATCAAAGCATTGTTGTCTAACTGATACCGCGCATGACATATTCTCATTTGAAGGTTGATTAACGGTCTCGTTTTTCGAGTTACGTCTTACGTCTTCGCCTTCAATTAACATAAAAACATACAATTTATTGCCAACTTAATAACAGCTTTTAATTTCCATAGAAAAAATTAGAATACTGACAACTTCACTACTTTGTAGCACTTACTAATCTCTCGATAGAACATTAGAAGCGCAATCTTTGTGCGCAATTTGTGTGAACGACAAGACAATAGTGGTAACTATGTCTGCAATTATTTTCCTGTAGATTACGTTGTTAGGTTTAAATAAGCCACACGTGCAAAATCAAATATGTATATTTGCATATGTATCATCATCGTCATTATTTTTCAGCGCGATCCTAACGGGTGGAGTCGGCACAACATGTCTCTCTTGCATTTAACCTTATCATCGGTCATCTCGGCATACCATTATCTTCAAAAACCCATTCAAATATATAAAATTTATTATAGAAACGATAGTGTATCTAGTAATACCTACAATTGTTAACATATGATATCTCTACCTATAATGTATCTACGCCATTGACGCACTTTTAGCGGACGTACCTACAGGGAATTGGCACAATTTCTGCGTTGGTGGTTTATGGTTGCACCAATCATTCAATCTACTGTGTAATTTATAAACGTTTAAATTTGTAATGATTCCGAATTTATTACTTTCGACTAATAGACTAAACCTCTAAATGCGTAAAGAAGCTTGGTACATTGTTGTAGGTTTGCTTAAGAATATTAAAAGTCGAGTTAAATAAACTTCCTTGCATGAGAAGTATCCACAAACAAAGTAGTAGAATGTATTTGCTATAATACTTAGCTATAATACATTTCTGCTATTTATTTCATAGTTGCAAACCTACAGTCTGTTACTCATATCTGTATAACATGGGTATTCGAGGCCGCCGGGTCCGATGGCCGCCTGTATTCGCAATAGCGAATTTGTGTTGTTTCGTGGATCCAGCACGGTTAGCACAAGCGTGCTCTTGCGCGCGCTAAGCGAGAAAAGGCGCAACATACATACCTCTATCTCTTTCATCTTAGTATTGAGAGAGGAAAACAAACGCTCTGTTGCGGCGCGAGCTGTGTCGCGGGCACACTTGTATAAGCCGTGCTACTACCCAAACAAACAGTCCATCTGACTTAGGTAACCTATTCGTCTTTAGATTTGTAAAGGCACTAGAATTTTGTGATTTCCAGTAACTTATGGGGAAGAATACCCCGAATACTCGAACTCGATAAAAGACTAAGAGTTCAAAACTTCAAACTTGAGGCTGACTAAATTCGATCCAGTGGCTATGCCAACTAACCGACAGATACATCTTTCACAACAAGTTTAATGAGACAAAAAGATGTGATACACTGGATATAAGAACAATAAGCTCTTTAACGTTAGACAGCTGCAATTATGGAAATATAAGAAATCGCTTGAAATCCATAAAAAAGAAAATAGTTTTAGCATTGCATTTACAATGGAATTAATTTGTTTATATTGAGTCATTAAATCTTTTACGGTAGGACTTGAGTTTCTACAGTTTTGTGTTAGAATAACATTATATGGAAATATCAACATATGCGACGCTTCAGGTCTTCTGAGAAGGAAAACGCTTTAATGATTTTTTTACTACTTATTTCATGTGTCACGCAAATATAAAAGTTCTCGGAACGTCGCATAAATAAATATCTCGCTAAGACGATACCTACGGCAGGTTGGTAATAAAGCAGGTAGGCAAACAATGTTAATTCCCAGATGTATGATGAACATGAAGAGGTTATGTCATCTCTATAGTCATTAGCAGTAAATTCTTTAAGCATAACATTTTGTTCTCAAAATTGACATATTGTATTTTGCAATGAACTTAGAAAATAAAGCACGAAATTAAAAATGTGTTTAGCTTTATTGTTTACTAGTGGACCCAGCGCGACTTCGTTCGCGGACATCTACTTTACCCCTGTCTAACCTTTTTTTTCTTGCTTATAATTATAAACCTTCCTCTTGAACCATTCTATCTATTGTTGAAAATCATATTAAAATCCATTGCGTAGTTCAAAAGATCTAAACGTACATAGATAGATACATAGGACAGACGACGGGAAGCGACTTTTTTTTATACTATGTCTAGATAGGTACAGGGTGCAAATTTTTGGATAATATATAATATTCATTACATTGGACACCATTGCTAATAAAACACTAGTGAAATCTGAAACTGAAGCTGAAGCTAAGGTTTAGGTGAATATAAATGTTATTCGACCTAAATATATCGAATACCGAATATTTTTTCGTAATTTAGCCACTCTGATAGTAGAAATTGCTCGAAAGATGAGTTCAACGTCCAATATATAAATAGACTTTAATATTTATTATGTCAATAAGATATCTAAGTTTAATATCAAGGAAAACGATAATCACATTCAAAATAAATAGGTAGACACGTACATTCGATCTGATGTAGGTACATCTGCTTCCTACGTCATAGCAGATGGAAAACAAAGGTAAACAAAGTGAATCTCGTCAGAAGAATTAATGGTGCGAACTGAAAAATAGCTAAGTGTTTGTGTAGACAAGCATCGTAACAGACAGACTAAAGGATGTAATTATCCTATCTAGGCCTATGATTGCCTATCTACGCTATTCAATTATTACGCTAGGATTCAAACTATTTATGGATTAATAACGTAGGTTCACGTTGTCACTTATTTTGTGTTTAAATATCTATCATAAGCCTTTTAAGCACGTTATCTTTGTCTTAGAAGATATTGACTTAAAAACCCATTGACCTACCACAAGCGCTATTTTATCTTACATGTTAGATAAATTACTTTATTGCGTTTCAATTACAAAATCATCATGAACTTCATCTTCAACTAGTCATTATCCATTTCTGATAGTATTTTTAATTAAATACCAATATCGATTTGAATCGTTCGTTTGATAATTTTTATCTTAATTGAACTCAAATAACCAGTCAAAACTAGCCAACGTATACGAAACTAAATAACTGACTAATACAAATAAAGTACTGGAAGGGGATGATGCGTAATTGTAAAGGATTTTAATCAGAATATAACACCGAGACAGATATTTATTATAAGCACATTGGTTCACGAACTGCGCAACTGCATCTGTGTCGAAATATCTGGTTATACATTCACCAAGGTATCTATGCGGTAAAACACAAAAAATATATTATTGTATACTTCTGGCTGGATTCCTTACTTTATAAAACTACATTGTGCAAGTACACCAAAGACCTAACGGCAGTTCCTACGTGATTCTATTTCAATATATTGATCAAGAGAGGATCACGATACATTTTTTATTCGCATATAAAATTTTTACAGCGATCTCTTGACACCGATCGGACTGAATACCGAGCTTTTGGATGGATCCTCGATGGGGAACTATCCAAACATTTTCCTGTTAGAAAGTGGTGATTTCTGGTTTGATTTACGGCTTAGTTATTGATCGTATAAAATTTACAATTGGAATATAAAAACAGCAAAGAGAATAAGTGCCCAAGGGAAAAAGTTTGAACAGTAAAATTTAAAACTCGGCGCCCACGCGCGCCGGCCGAGAGTGAAACCGGGATTGACGCCAGGATGATGAGGATGAGTTAAATCTAAAACATGCCAGGAGTGTCCGACCAAAGGTCAATTTCTGGCCGAAGCCATAAAAAAATGTATTTAAGATTTCTACAAGCTACAATTAATAATATAAATGATTTAAATCTTTGATATTGAAGGTTTATGAGCTGTATAATATAGAAAGGTAATTTAACTCAGCTCTAGAGGATCCAGAGATGAGAATAAAAATTATCTTGCAATTTATTTGCCAAAAATAATAATACCACCGAAAATCAAGATGGCTTTTTGGCCGAAGGTGGCCGAAGCCGCAGCCGAAGCTTCAGTCGGACACTACATGCCAGTAAAAGCTTGATTTCGTAAGACAGCGGTGCCGTCCACAGAAACGTTTGTACTTAAGTTTGTAATTACTGTGGAAACAATATGGTGTCAAATGCGCTGCAACGTTTTGTTTCCATAGTAATTAAACATTCAATGACGTCATACACCGGTGTGAGGATACTCTACTTAGCCCAAACTTTTAGCAAAACTTGCCTAGACTTTGATAGACCGTCTTCATTATTGTATAGTAGGGATGTGGTAGGCATAAAAAAACATCAATATGATATCGATGCATCAATATTTTACTGCAAGGCCTAACGCAGTTGTCTATTTATATTTGTCATTTATGTACATTTTAGACCATTGTAATAGATTTTTAAAAGGACAACCGGTGGGCAACATTGTCAAGACTTCTCATATTGGCCAAGTCTCATAGAGTTTTGGCCAACATTTGGCCTTTCTACCACTAAGCCTTTTTTTGTTAAATATACAATTGTCAATACATTTGTATTATAGAAAGAGGGCACCCGAAAACATGTAGGTACCTATAATAGGTAGGTAACGTTTTGTCAACACACTTTGAATAGTGATTGCGAAAAATTCAGATCAACGAGGAAGTGACCGAGACAATTATCATCATCCGGGAGCACAAATGTGTGTTATTAACATAACACGTGTAGGTAAATATATGTATCGCGCGCTTTTTCGACGCGCGCGCATGTTCCGAGTAAATCCGGCAAAACGGACCGTTGGCCTGCCGTTCATTCACCGAAGCGTCTTGATATAAAACAATGACACCAAGGTCCCATTCTCATGCAATATTAGGTTGTTTTAGTTGAGATTAGGTATATTTATGTACGTTTGTTTTGTTAAGACTGCTCAGTTTTCACCAATGTTCTACATTATGGGTTGAAAGTCCAATTTTTCAGCACAACCCACTATTACTCTGGTTTGCACTGGATACCTTAATAATGGATATAAAAGTAGACGAAATTATCGTTGTTATACAAAACTGCATCATCGCGTAGGTATATACATATTATGAAACAAAGTCGCTTCCAGCCGTCCGCCGGCAGTTCCCGTGTAGTATCTATGTACGCTTAGATCTTTTAAACAAAGCAACGGATTTAAATACAGTTTTCAACAAAGATAGTGTTATTCAAGAGAATGGTTTATAAGCAAAAAAGGTAGGGGCAAAGTAGGTGTACACGAACGAAGTCGCGCCGGATCCACTAGTGTAATAAATAAATAAATGCCACGGGGCCCTAAACCATGACGTAATGCTTAACGTATATGAATCTAAAGTCGATCTGTGGTAAACAGGACAAATATATCTATTAACAATATTGACTTTGTATGAAGTAGGGCGCAAAGGGTAGATAAGATCGGCCTCGCTAACCGTCGCAAATCGTGATGTGCTCTTCGTTGGGTTAAAATTCTACATCTATATTAGTATTATAAAGAAGAAAAGTAAATGTTTGTAAGAATGTTTGACACAACCGAATCGATCTTGAAAATTATTCCACTAATAGGACGCTTCATTATTCCCGGGAGTCCTACAGTACGTTTCATTCCGGAAAAGTAATAGAATCCTGCGGGATAGTTAAATATTTACAATGTGGGCGAATGAAAACCGCGGGGCACGGCTAGTAATATTACGTGTAAATACGAAAGTTCGTAAGGATGTTTCTTACTCTTTCACACCAAAACTACTAAACTGTGGTTCCTGCAGTAACGGGTCCGGAACGAAATAACTAATAACCGTATTATACGCGGACGAAGTCGCATGCAAAAGCTAGTATTAAAAAAATTACGAACCTATACTACAAGGTAAATAACAAACCAATTAATTGCAACGTGAGCAAGTTCATGGACTATGATCTTAGAAATGAATTCACGTGCATACAATTCAGCACGAATTATTGTCGATATTAATTTAAAAAATATACTTGTATCGTTGTTAGGTTGTTACCAAGCAGACTCGTCATTTGACTCTTCCAGCATTTAGGTTTCAAGTGTTTTCGTTAGTGATTATGGCTGCATTTTTTTTATTATCTGACTAATATTAATGATCTTTTTTTTGCAATTCTGCACACCAACAAAACCTTGCAATCAAAAGTGGACGCGTAAACAGGAAAAATTATAAAAAAAGATGTGACAAACAGCGATAAAATCGGCAAACACAGCTGATATCACATAAAATGGAATTGTTAAATTATAAAATCTTTTCAAACACATCGGTCAGCCTAGGTTATCGTGGGGTCCCTTCGTCCCCCGGTGGAGGGTAACATGCGTAATTCACCGCGAAAAAAAGAAAGGTTATCGTGAGGTGGCATTGGTGATATTACCAACACCAACATGTATATATAGTACAATATAGCACTACAAAGTTAATTAATACCTACGCAAAGTAGTTACAACCGAGAACAATGGGACGCGTTTGATAAAAAGTGACCTTGCTACATTTGTCGTCAACTGGTGTATTCTATATATTTTGTACCAAATGCCGTAAACAAAGCATTGCGAGGTACCATGTACTTTTCAGTTGTCAATCGACAGTATTATGGTTACTTTTATTCTAATTCTGACGACAAGGCAGAGGCTGCCTTGATGGGCTGACTATCTGATGGAATGTTTTATACGGCTGACAACTATCCCTTTGGACTGTGGGCTCATTGAAATATATTTTAAGATATGTTAATTTCTTCAACCGAATATCTCGCTCAGAGACAGCACGTTACAAAATTTTGTCATTATTTGTTTGTAATGATAACCTCTGTCAATAAGCAAAGTCTCAAGATTAACCACGTAAATTACAAATGATCAAAAATAATCAAATTGAAAAATAGTAGGCTTCATACAAGAAAGTTCTTAGCCTTTTGTAAATTATTAGATTCTTTAAACTGATTTTAAGAGAACTATGATATTTGCATGTACAACTTTTTATTTTATTGTATTTTAACGCAAACATTTCCTATGTTTCTACTTGCCATGCAATGCTTTTAAATAGGTAGAGTGTGACCGAAACGCATTTGCTAGCGAGATGACGGTGTCACAATATTTTTGGAAGATTTATTTTGAATGCACTATTATAAAAATGACCGTCAAGAGGTGCTAATAGGTGCCAATGACTGTTGTACATAGCGGTGAATTATTATGATCTTGAGTTTCTACGATTATTATAGTAACACCTCACTTTAAAGTGTAAAAAACACCGTATTGTAGTTTTACAGTTGTAATGAAGTCGTTGTCTATGATTGAGATCTCCGAATCACAGAGAAGTCTCCTTTGTATAATTTATCTTTCTTGCCTCTTCTCGACAGTATTTTGAATGATTAAAACTTACCAAATCACAAGATCGGACGTGATGAATTCAGCTTTTATTATGTTATTAGTTTGGACACTTGAAAGTGTTGATTTAACCCTTCTCTGCCCTTTAGTGCGCTGTGGTCGTCAGGTGAATATCCGTGCCTCGAGAACTCACTTTCTCACCTCACACCTCAATAACCAGACATATACTGTGGAATATTTACTAAGTCATTACTTGAAGAGTATTTATGCTAGAGGCGCCGCTTAATCATTGAATACATTAACAAGATAAACTTTACTCTCAGTTTCCAATTCGATAATTAAGTATTTATAAACATTTAATGGCCGGTCCTGTCTGATTGTGTTCCACACAATCTCCCTACATATCTTTCTAAGGAAGGATACTTACAATCCTACACATTATCCAATATTATATTGGTAAAGATAGATAAATTTCTCAATTTCCCGAATACCAGATCGAAACTTCCAGGATAAACACGGCCAAAATTGAAATCGCTACTGAGAAACTATTTAGTTTCCTTTATAAACATGGAATAACCCTAAATACTACTCGAAATGCTGCCAAGAGTTCACAAGAAGTGCGTCGAGAAACTTGCCATCGTCTATAAAACTAAATTTGAAATAGAATTTCCCAGCTGCGAACGTCAACAGGTCTTCGCCATTAGAGGTGAAGGGAGCATCATTGTCACCGCAGTGATGATCAATAAGGCCTTTACAATCGATACATCGACACCTCGTCGCAATACAGCTTTAACGAGCCGTGCCAGCGGTGTAACTACGAAACACAGTCGGTTTTGCATACCTTTCGTCGCTTTCGTATCGATTTCATTGTTACTTCGTGTAGAGTCTGTGCGGAAAGAGAAGAGGCGTGGCGTTTATGGGGATAATTGTGATTTGATTTATATTTGACAGTGTTATTACTATTCTGGTCCTTCATTTAGGACGCTTCATTTTCTTACTCTACATACTATTATCGATTCGAGATCTCTATCTATTTGTCGAACGTGGGAGCCTTTTGTTTGTCCTAATGTTCAGTTCATAGTCCTGGGACCCTATTTTCGAACCACTCGCATCTACACACACGCTCGCCTTCTCCGCCAGCCACGACACTCCAGCAACATCATTCGACTCAACAACAAAAATGTCGCGCAACACGTGTCGTTCGGCACGCCTCCTCACGCGATGTTGGTCGACACGTGTCGCGCAACAGTGAAGGCTCTAGTCTATGGTAATATCGAATACGAATCCTAATGCAAACCGTGATTTATAACCGTAAGTTATACGAGAACGAAACGTTCACGAAGCGAAAACGTCTGTACTGGATAATCGACCCGCAGTAGGCACGATCGCCGCAATGTCAAACACATTCCGTTCCATGTGATCGCATATGATACACACCATGCCAAAACGGTTAACACGCTAATGAATACTAGGCTAGATAATGTGTTCGTCCATGGCTGCCTGCTGCTAAAGGAAAACGCAGGAAAACGCTGCTAGGGTTGTTCTTGGTCCGCGGGGCTATTGGCTAACTCAGTTGGAAACTGAATTTGACATTAGATAATTCTACACTCGGCATCTACGTACGCCACTGACAGTAGCGTCTACCAAATTAGAGTAGTGTAATATTATTTTATGTCAAGTTCAGTAGTCCACTGTGATAGTCCCTCTGGTCTGAAAAACCGCTATTATTATTGTTATTATTTTTTAAAGTGGGCTCTCCAAGGCTTTCTCAGTCCTAGTATCACTGCGACCATTTCTGATCTATTGTGATCGCCTCTTTCTTAAAGTTCAGTACTAATCCCTATAGCTTCTATGAACTGTAATAGGTTCTTAGTACTGATATCCTGCACCTCATCGGGTATTAGTTGGTGTTTACCCAGATGGATGCTTCGTTTGCGCATCAGGGCCTCACATTTGCAGATCAGATGGAGAGGCGTTTCATCCTCCTCCTTGCAGAATCTACAGTCTTTTGTTCTGCTGATCTTCAAGTTATACATGTGCTTGTTCAGCCCACTGTGACCAGTCAGTGCCCTTATTAGGATACACAATTTATTCCTACTAAGTAGTAACAGATCTTTGGCATGCCGCCTATTATAGGCTTTGACTAATGCCCTAGAATGGGTTAGGCCCAGCTGATTATTCCAGTGCTCTAATGATTGCTCTTTGCAGTTTATATGAAGAGTCAGTTTAACAAGGCTTTTTGGTATGCCACAGAACGGTTCTGGACCATATGTTGTAGTTGTGCTACCAGCCTTTGCGAGTTCGTCCGCGATCTCATTGCCTTCGATCCCTTATGCCCTGGGATCCAGCGCAGAATCACTTGGTTTTTCTCACCCAAGGAATTGAGGACATTCACGCAGTTTAGCACCAACCTTGAACTCACAGAGTCTGATGAGAGGGCCAATAAAGCTGCTTGACTGTCTGAGTGTATATAAATACAATGATTCATGTATTTCTTTTTGAGGTTTATGTCCGCACATTCTAAGATTGCGTACACCTCGGCCTGGAATATGGAGGTGTATTTGCCCAGGTTTAGAGATTTCTTGACCTTAGGCCGCTCTCGCTATAGTTTGATTATTATGCCAGGGTTAAAATGAAATAGTAAATAACTCATGGCGGAGGAAATTCATTTTACTTCCACCAGGTTTTAGCATGACCCAATAATAATAAAAATAAAAAATAAAAATCAGAAATAAATAAAAAGAAAACGTGTACCTAACTGAATCGTGTTCAGTGATTTTTTTGTTTTAATCTTTACATAGTACAAAATAAAGTCGCTTTCCGCCGTCTGTCCCTATTTATCTATGTATATATCTATGTGCGCTTATATCGTTTACACTACGCAACGGATTTTAATGCGGTTTTCAACAATAGATACGGTGATTCAAGAGGAAGGTAGAAAGCAAGAACGAAAAGGGTAGGTAGGGGTAAAGTAGGTGTACGTGAACGAAGTCGTGCCGGGTTCACTCGCTTGAAATAAAAATGAAACAGAATAAAATTGACACTTACATTACGATTTTAAATACGTGTTGAAGTTGTTTTCATACTTCAATCAGATCAATTGCCGGCCAATGGTCGCAATGGCACGACCAGTCGATTAACATTGTCTGATGACAGCAAAAAGCCATATTTGTGTTCGCATGTAATTTGCAGGCGTGCCATCATAACTGAACATCATAATCAACTATGATTACTGACACATGCGCTTTTATGTACTGATTGCTGGGTTTCACTCACTGTGGTTGAGGTAACCACTGTTCAATACGCGATAACAGAACTAGCTATTAATAGCGTGGCAGGATTTTTTAATCTGTAATTAACTATTCCGAGGTCAAGGTTCTGCTGCAACTAATGAGCTATAAAACAATCTTTTGGCCTACCATTTGTTTTTATGGGAAAAAAGCAAACTGTTTTTGCTAAACAGGAAATAGCAGTACCTACTGTAAAGGGAAGTCCCGTGGTAAAGTCCGTGAACCCGTGAACAGAGTCATTTTTAGCATGTAGATACCCTAAAATAAACAGCATTTGTTGTTTAAATATTGATGAGTAGGTACCTACCACAAAATAGTGATAACGATAACACCCAATATTGATATTTTAATTTGTTCATATCAATTGCACATTAAAATATGCGGAAGTATGATTGTATAAGTTTTCAAAATTATCTAGAATTTTGATCATGAATTTGATGAAAACATAGAATCTTAGCGTAAAGTCAATTCATTCAAACAAAGAACCGTTGTGAATCGTCATACATGGTATAAAACAAAGTCACTTCCTGCCGTCTGTCCCTCTGCCTTCGATCTTTTAAACTACGCAACGGATTTTAATGCGGGATCCAACAATAGATACGAGTGATTCAAGAGGAAGGTTTATACGCAAGCAAAAGGGTAGGTAGGGGTGAAGTAGGTGTAGAATAGGCATAGGTTAGGCATATGGGAGGGGTAGAACGCCATGCAAACGAAGACGAACTAGTAAAAATATATAATAAACAATTTATAAGAATATTAACAACGATTGCCACCTATCACAGAGTTCAAATGCAAATCATTGCACAACGTTTGTAAAACATAAGATAACGTCGTTATCTTGAGTACTGATAGAATTGTTTTATTACAGCGAATATCGTCTAAAAGTCTAAATAATCTAACATGATAGTAGTTAGAATAACCCAAGCTAACAAAACGTGTATTGTGTGACCTTCAGTGTTTGTACATTGAACTGCATTGTTTGGATAAATGGTTTGATGCTGGAAAGATTGCAAATATAATTATTCTTATCTTTTATCAATATTATTCTTTTCCAACTAAGTAAATACTTACATATATTTTTTATACAACTCAGTGACAAACGAGTAGACAGCCTACCTGATGGTAAGTGGTAGCTGTTGCCCATAACATCTACAATTCATACATTTACGTTGCAGGTAACACAAATGCAGAATCGCCTGTGCGTTGTCACTGTAAGGACTAAGACGAAATGCCTCATTCCTGTAATTTCGCTGGCTACCTTATCCGTCAAACCGGAACACAACACTGCAAGCATTGTTGCATGGCGGCAGAAATAGATAAGGCGGTGGTACCTACTCAGCCGGACCCCCTCAGGCTTGACAGAGCCCTACCACCTGATAAATAGTCGACGTAGTATATCGACGAATAGTCAGCCTGACGGAATGGAGATGTTTATATCCTCTTTGAAGCTATGTTCAGTAGTTTAATCGTTTACTTTTGACCTTAACCTTACATTTGCTTGGAATGGTATGTATGTGCATAAGTAATTACTGACAGGATGGTTGCGTAGAAATATATATAAAATAAGTCAACTATTTGACTCAGATTTCTGTGGTTGGTATCTATAGTTACTAGATGTTTTCAATTATTGGAGAATGAATTAGCATTTCTTTGATGTGACTAGCCCGAAGTTAGTTTGTATCGACTCAACCTGCTGCTCTGAAGCAAGTGCTTTCAGTACCTACACATATCATCCCTCTGCCTCTACGGCCTGTAAAAAGTGATTGTTGTGATCGATGGCAGTCAACACTCCTTGGGAATATTATTGAGATTTTAGTGTTCAAAACGCACGGCAGAAAACGCTGTTGCCCATTTTCCGGTATACGAAGGTCCTAGTCAAAAGACGACTAAAGACTTAGTTAGCCTCTACTATAGTCGAGGGGAATGGTGCAATTCAACAATATGATAAGCCTTTACATACATACATTCATGGTCCGACTGTTTTGTCCTACTATTTAATCAGGACATAAACATATTTTTTAAGTAGGGATCGGACAAAGCTAAAACTGAGTTCGGTCAATTGTGTTGAGTTTGTTTTCTATAAATTACTTACATAGTACTCATACTGTGTCTTGTAAGTTAGCACTTGTAATAAGAGAAGAGTGTAAGGTTTTGCTGTATTCGTGGCCTATAAAAGTAACTACAGCTACTGAAAAGGAATGATGAGCATACCTTCATTACACACATATGAAGTTAGTTGAATTAATTACGATATTATAACTAGAAATAAATGAAATAATTATTAGTAGCGTAATTTAATTAATGAGGAAGTTTCTTAATATAGACATCAACTCAGGTAGTTTGCAGGAAATAAAGTTGGTATAACATGTTGTGTATAAAATAATTGGGGAAAATAATACTGAGTGGTTATCCGGCGGGTAACAGTATACTGGTCTCAGTGACGCGTGGACCAATGACTCATCGATGGCCAAAAAAGTTCGGTAAATTATTTTGAGGTAACTTCGGTGTATGATCTGCCCACTATGTTGAAGTCAAGTGAGCGTCTGGTCTGGGTATAGTTCTCAGAAGTTTCAATGACTTTACTCATTTTTTGTCGGTCGAACCTCCAAAATAAATTACTCATCGTTGAATTATTTAAGAAACTTATTTATTGTGTAAAATTTGTTTTCCTGAATAAAAATTTCGTAAATTCCGTGTTTAATTTTTTCATTCATTTCACGAGCTAATTTTAAAAGTTTGCAGGTAACACACGTGGTAGGTACAGAGTTTAAAATTGGAAAAACCACGTTTTTGTTATGTGACTATGCCGGTGACAGAATTGTTTTTCTGGCTTATGAATAATATTACTAATAATGATAATAAATAGTTTTAATATTCGTAAATAGCAATTAAGAACGTTATAGTTCGGTGTATAGTAATATGTAGGTACCTATACTCAAACATGAAATGATAGCACTAATAATGTATAAGACAAAATTTTCTTAATTATAAGTATTGATAAGATAATTTCCGTATCTGCTATTGACCGTTGACTTATTATAAATTTGAAATATTTTTAAGTATAATTTGTGTACTACTAGGTACAAGAACTAGTTATAAAATATATCTGTTTTAGTAGGAAACTAACGTAAAGTAGGTAAGGTAATCATGCCTTAGATTGTAAAGTGGGTTATGAAAGATAACAAAAGTAACTCACCTTCATATATGGACCTATCATAAAGAATTATTTAATTTATGTTTCGCGAAATCAAATTTCACGAAACTCTATGTGGCGAATAAAAGTTTTACACACTGGTATTTGTACAAAAGTTTCACAGCAAAGTATTATCACAGAATATTTATATTATGCGGCACAACGCGCATGCAGCCAGCAGTCATTCGCACGATTTCACAAAATTTAGCACATGTTCCAGTTGAAAATGTCAATAAATACAAAGGCTATTGGAGAAACGACACAGACGATTTCTTTTTAGGCATTTTATTTTTAATTTCTAAGTTAACAATGGCTGGAGAGGAACTTTTTGTTTGAATTTCGAACGCGCGGTTTTTATTTTTAAATACGCAGCGGGAATCGCTGTGCTCGCGCGCGGCGCCAATGCCGTTCGCGTGTAAGCCGACCGGTGACTGGCTGAACGCGGCTAAAACCCTCGCTTGTATATTCGCAGGCGGTGAAAAATAAATACGACGAGGTGTGATGATGGAAGGCCCGCGCCGGTCGATTCTGAGGAACTGTTATCTAACTTGCGTAGCCAAGGCATGCCCCCGGCTATAGCCAATGGCGCCAGATTCCTTTCACACCTCGATGATTCGAATTGGTAGTCGAAAAAATAGCGATGCCTACGTCCGTTAATTGAAAATATTCATAAGTTTACAGCTCGTCTAATTGGTGTCAATAGTTGATGAGCTCGCGACATGTGGTTTTGATTGAAGAGAATGAGACATTTTTATTCCATCAATATGGACTACTTACACAGAAGCTGTGTCACAAGATAGATAGTTCTAGTTACTTAGTTAAAATTTCATATTAAAATACCGGACGAACAAATATAAAACATTTCATCCAACCAAATATAAACATTTTTTCACGGACTTCGGGCTTCGTAAATTTCGGTTACTGTAATATGTTCCCGACACGTTCCAGTGAAAACCACAAACCACATATTATGTTACTCGCTGATAATGTAGCTTTTATAGATGAAATAATTTTAAAATAGGTTGTAAGTTTATTCATTATAATACTTTGGAAAAATAACTTTTCTTAAGATATTAAATGGTAACCTAATCGACTGATATCGGAAAATCCCCCACAAACTACTTATAACTATATTTCCCTACTGATCTCGATTGAACTGGCTTTCACGGAACTGGCGTCACGACGTGTCTTTTTGCGTCGGAAGTTAGAAATGCAGTTAACTAGCAAATACATATCATTTTGATATAATCCCTGAAGTAACTCTGTTACGCTGCTTAAAGAACTTCCGGTTCTGTCAACTGTAACCCAATGGAGTCCCTATTGAGGCGTCATCGATAGGCTCTCGTGGTGTGAGCTATATCACTGCCTCAATAACTATCCAAAAACCAGCTAACGAGGCAATCGATGTTTTTTTATACCATAAAGGTGGCAAACAAACTTGCCTGGTGGTAAGCAGTCACCGCAGCCTATGGACGTTTGCAATACCAGGGACATCACCCACACGTTGCCGACCACGTAAAATCCTTTTCACCCCTCTCTAGAAGAACCCCATATTGTATGTGATGGCAGAATTACTACAGGATCTGTATGGTCTTACTTCTAAGCGAGTTAGTGTGACCTTCTTACGTAGGTACTATTTCCTCTTCTGTATCATATTTTTCCTTCAGCCAACCATAAATAGTCTTTGATACAAATTACACAATGTGCGATAAATGTCTCGTTAATCATTTAGGCTATCCAAATGACAAGATGAAGTCATAAAAAGCAAATAAAAAAGAAGTGAAATATTACTGAAATCATATTACCTATTTGACTATAGCCTAAGTAAATGGCTCAATTTTTACGGGGGTGTCAGTTGTCATTTATATTGGTAGGTAGTTGTTGGCATCTTTTATGCGCCACATACATTGTTGTCGCGTTTGTCGTTTTCTATTGAAAAGTAATTTATTTATTAAATCTTCATGCACAACATAGTAAAAAGGCGGACTTAAAGCTAAAATAGCCTTATCTACCAGTCAACCAGGAGATGAAGGGTAAAGAAAAAGTAAGGCGGTGCAAGAGAAGCTACTAAACAAGATGGAGGAGGGGAACCGTTCATGCAATTATAGCCGAACCAGAGATAGCAGTACAGATAAATAGATAGATAACTGAAAATAAGTAATATAAATATAATAAAGCTAGAAATAAACGTGAGTGAGTGGGTAATATAGCAAGAATAGATAACCTTACAAATACTACACAAGTAAAGGAGAGACAAAACCAGTCAAACATGGGGGAGATCGGAAACAAACTTGTGAGCCCCAACACTAAATACACACTTTACTATGTAGAATCAAAAAACCAAATATTCCGTTCAACACTAGAAAATTTTAATGTTTATGATACTTACCTAACTCGAAAGTAGCTTGGTCACCACTAGCCGATTAGGCACATTTAACGGGGAATTTAATTCCACCGTAGCATTGGCGTTTATAAACCGAGACCTCACGGACAATTCCAATAGTAATTGCGATTATTGGATTCCATTCCTCCGTAGAAATTCCACGCAATCCATTCCACGATTACAAATGTCCACGTATACGAAGTCAATGTGGCGAAGTGGTGACTGGTAGGTATGATATAGCACCAACCTTGGGTTTTAAGGATGATCTTTGGTGCGGTTACGTACAAGGCGACAAATGACACAGACGCACCCCGGTACACCAAAAAAGGCCAGCAGTATTTTCTGCTCATTTTTAAATATTTCGATGACAACTTCCTTGCCCACTCTCCACTAATGTGGATGAGGCTTATGCCCAGCAGAATACAATTATTAGCTATTGTAGTGATGTGATGACGTGACGTAGCCATGGGCCGAAACTTGTGTAAAACCTGTACAGTATACTTTATCATGTTCTATACATACTTTTTATTATTAAAGTTAGACATAACAATAAAAATGACAAATCAATTAGTTTAGGCACTTCAATCTACTAAAGATTTGTAATGTGCCAAGCCTGGCTAGTATGTTTAATTAATGACAACAATACAATCTACTTGGTGCGAGCTCGAATACATTATGACGCCACATTGAAGCAGTCAGGATCGGCTACGTCCAAGCGGCGATGTGCTGCTTTTCACTTACCTATAGGTACTCATTCTGATTACCCCGACCTTGATGAATAAATTCAACGACTTAAAACAATTCAAGGTATCTAACGAGTACAAGGTATACAACCCAGAACCTGGGATTTAAGGCAACCTCCACGTTTTATTCATAGCCCAACCCTCTCCCATCCTCTCAAGGCTGAACCACGAGTAAATTTAGGCCCGTATTAATAAACCGTTTCACAACTGGGCGGTACACGTGATCTTAATATCACGTGTTTTGTGTTGTATTCAATGACAGCTGATCAAAAGGCCATTTTTTTGTCAAATATTTAAGGACTCAGTTTCGGACATAATTCACCTCAAAGATATAAAAAACAGCCGCACTTTGAAACTTAACTTAATCGCTTGGTGTAGTGCGAAGTGCGGCGCTGGCCGGTATTTCCAACGCTTCGGAGATCTGATCCGACCATTGTTTTAGACTTCGGCCTCTCGGTCTTTTTCCTGCACTTTCGTCGTTCCATGCAATATGGCCAAAATATTTTGCAAGCAAGTTGTAGGTAGTCGCTAAGCATTTTCTTTTTTAAGTTGCATAAGAATAGAGATATTTGTGCGGTAGTCTGTACAAAGTATCCTCGACATGCGATGCCAACACCACATTTCAAAGGCACTTTTTGCTTGTCGGCGGTTTTAAGTGGCCAAGTCTCAACCCT
Source organism: Blastobasis lacticolella (assembly GCA_905147135.1). NCBI lineage: Eukaryota > Metazoa > Arthropoda > Insecta > Lepidoptera > Blastobasidae > Blastobasis > Blastobasis lacticolella. Next base: position 12,718,569 of record LR990048.1, read on the forward strand.
ATCTAAAGCGAAGGAAAAGACAAGTATGCGAACGAGGTGTATCTTTTTCCGATTGGTTATGTTTCTGTCTGATGTCGAAACAGTCAATCACATGAGCTTTGTCTTGGATTTATCGATGGCAAGTCCCACACTCAAACTGATGGTTTCCAACCGATTCAGCTACTCAGCTATTTCTACTTTGGATGATGCCAGAAGAGTTGTATCATCAGCACATTGGAGGTTGGATATTTTGACTACACCTATCCTGACGCCACCGTCCCAGTTTTCTAGTGTTTGGCGCATAATGTGCTCTCCATATATGTTGAAAATATCGGAGAGATCACACACCCTTTTGAACTTGAAACGACTTGATTTAATATTTCCTACAGTGAAAGTGACATATCCCAACTCATACAAATTGCGGGTCAGCATTACTATGTGGTTCGGAAAACCAATCTCAATCATTTTTCCACAAGGAGCCGAACGTTTAATATTTGCTCTCTCGTTCCTATTCCCTTGACAAAACCCACCTATTTTTAAAGTATTTACCAGTCCAGGAAAGATGGCAACCTCGCATTAATTATTTATATGGAGTAAAATATTGCTTGCATGCGATATTGTTCTGTAGTTGTTGCAGTTGCGTACCGATCCCTTTTTTGAAGAGGAAGCATTGAGGACTGTATCCAGTCTGTTGGCCGGTACGCCATATCTCATTACAGCATGCAAACAGGCTACTATTCCTTTTGGGTCTAACCCTTTCAAGGTTTCCGCTGTAATTAAATCAGGACCTGGTGCTTTATTCCTCTTCAATTTTAAGATCGCGTCTGCCACTTCCGCGTATAGTACGTCAGATTCCTCTTCAATTACAATTTCAGCTGTTCGGGAAGAATGATGTGTTTTATCCTGATCTGTCTGGATCTCTAGCTCTTCGCAGTACTCTCTCCATCTTTCTGTATCTTCGTGTATTGGCCTACCATCTTCGTCGTCTATAAGCCATGACGACGGCGTGACCTTTCGTGTTATTTGTTTAACTGAGGGCCTTACGCTACGCACAATACTCATGAAATATAAGCATCATCTACGTCACATAAAAACACTGTTAACTATTTCCAGCGGCCATATCATTTAGATTTGTAGCGAAGTTTGATCGCAAAGTAAATATTTTGGCTTCCAAACATTAAACTCTGTTTAGGATTTCAGACGTAAACAAACGCTGTTTCCAACCTTTCCGCGACGATAAAGGTCAATCTTGCATGCAGTCGTTAAATCCTTATCACTATTTCCTGTCCTCACTAAAACTATGAATGCGAAAGTGACATGTCTATCTTTCCGATAGTTATGTAGGTTAGGCGTTTTTCACAAAAGTAAGGTATGTAGGTACACAAGTACCCAGTATTCTTTGACATCTAGAATTCGAATTTGTTTCGAATATAAGGATTTGTGTACAAATTAGCGTGCAACGAAACCTAGTTCATCACTCTTTGCAAGCATTTAATAGTTATCCAAACCTAACCGACAAAAACCATTGAACCTATTGTATGCGCTTATTTCACATGCCTAAATTCAGAAAAATAAAGCGTATCAAAGTGGAATGTATTGCTCATCAAATAAGGTCCATTTTTGTATCACTTATATTAAGTCACGCGTCGCTCTGCTTTTTAAAAATCCGAGATACAAAAATGAACCTTATTCTATGAGCAATACATTCCACTTTGATTTGCTCTCACGCTTTTTGTTTCTGAATTCAGTTACTGAATTTAGGAATGTGTGATAAGAGCATTAACGAAAGCTAAGAACCATATTGATAAAACTGGTTTTCAAATAAAGACAACCGCATCGAGTTATAGTAAGGTTAATTCGTTCGGAAGTTACCTACTTATTATAATACAACTCTTTTTGCGTAGGATGTTAAAAAAGTTTTCTATGAAGCAGGACAGATTCCAAACGTACGTGGGGAAATACTCTTTTATTAATTAATAGTTGATAGTGTATAGTAAATAATATTTTAAGGGTATGTTCCGGGTTTCCTACCGCGTACCTTTGTTGACGAGTAGCCCGATATTTCGACGCAGTTGCATGCATCATGGCCACGGGACGACGACGACGGCGACGGGCACGCGGTAAGAAACCCGGAACATACCCTTAAAATGTATGATAATAACCGCGATAGTTTAAAACATTATATTAGTAAAAAACAGTTTCCCGTACCGGGAATCGAACCCGAGCCTCCTGGGTGAAAGCCAGGTATCCTAGCCACTAGACCATACGGGAGATGCAGCAATGTTCTACAACATAGGTATACATACTCTTTGGATTTTTTCTAGTTGTTGGAATCAATTGGAATAATTTGTTTAAACGAATTTTTATTTTAATCGTGTCTGGTTACATTTATTAAAATTTTACTAGTCACTTTCAATTAATTCCATTTTAAAATCATAATTTGACTTGTTGGTACACAGATTTGTAACAAATCTGTGTGTTCAGATATAACAATAATTCAATCGCTTTATTACAAACTTAAAAGAAAAGTTTAGACATTTGCCAACTTGTGTTAACGTGCTATACGCGCCATCTAGTGTCAAATAGAATAACTACACAGTCATTAACGGTTTGATGGTTCTTGCGGACTTCGTAGTTATACTTCTGTGCGATAGATGGCAACTAAATAGTTTACATGATCATCGATAGAGGGCGATAGTAAGATGAACTTGTAATGTGGATGTTTGTAACCCATGTTTGTTACTTTTCTGTTTGTTTCGAGTAAGTTGGTAGGCATCACTAGCCACTTGCCACGTATAGACAGGCACGATTTAGTTAAATGTACAAGTTTGGCTGAAAGAGCGCGTTTTCAGGACTACTAACATACCAATATTGTTTCTTGCTTTTAAAAACCGAATCTAAAATATAGGATTTTACCACAAAACAAACGTGAAATCGTTATTGGTCGTGTCCACATTGGACTAACTAAATAATTTCACGTACTTATATATAAATACTTCCTTAAAATGTCATTTAAAATTTACTTGACAACTTAATAGGGGAGAGGGGGGCAGCATTGAAATTTTTTAGAAAAAGCATGAAATCTTAAAACTTACCTAGATTGAACATTCTGCTTTCTCTGCCTGATTTACTACATTATTAAGGATGAAATTTAATATTTTTGCATAATCAATATGCCAACGATAATGATGCAATCTCTTTATATGTATCTTAAGGGAAATGTTCAAAACTACCCCGTATATGGGGCAGGTTTGAACACGCCTGGGGCACTTTTAAATAATCGGTTTTACAAAGAAATAGAACAATATAGACTATAATTATATTTTTAATTAATAGGATTAATACACCATAGAGACTAGAAAAATATAATAGTTTTATTATCTAGTAGTATGATAATGTTTTTCACAAAAAATAAATCTAGTGAACTATCCTGGGGCAGTATTGAACAGGTTAATAAAACATTTATTTCCAAGGTAGAAAACACTTCTAGTTTTTTTTTAAATGTCGCACGTTTTTTTCCAGACGAGACCCTAATTTTCTCAACTTACCAACAAAACTAAACTCTTATTAGAATAGGAATCTTGATTAAAACATCAAAACATAAATAAAAAATAAAGCCTTAAAAATAATAATTAAATCTTCTCGTTAAATAGTTTTAAAAACTTTGACAATAACTAAAATGGCACAATAAGTTTCTCAGATCAAAGTTACAAAAATCATAAAAACGCGCTCCCCGCGCCCCACCCGCACCCCCGGTCTCGCCCGTGCCTCGGCATTTCTGAATGTTTTGCCAAAGAGTGAAGACGTGTCTGCGCCCGATCTTTGCTGTATTGTATGTTTTGCGTCGCGAAGTTTCTATACATTTTGTATGAAAGTAGGTTAAACGGGCGCCGCGTGGAACAAAATTCAAAGCTGCCCTTTTACTTTGTTCAAAACTGCCCCAACAGCACTTTAAAAAATAACAGTAATTATTTTTGCGAGAAGGCAGTCAAAACTTGCTACTTAAATATATAAGTAATAGATACTCCCATCATATTAACCGGACTGAACTTACCACTTTATTCAAACGTAGCCGTGAAATCCTTACAAAACAATTCAAAATTATTTACTTATAACTGCCGAAAACAAAATAACCTTCGCACTTGTTTATGGTTGTTGACAGACAACAAATGACAACTGACAGCGATGTGGGTTAGTTCTGCAAGTGCAAAAAAAACTAAACAGTTAAAGTTGCATTTAAATTTAGCCTACTAGTGCATTTGTTCAAAACTACCCCCGTACAAAGCTGCCCCCCTCTCCCCTACGTGTACCTAAGCATTTCACATATCTGTAGCATGCGCCGTCTTTGCCCAATATTTCGATCCATAGTCCATACAGGCCTACTACAGTGACCGTCTTGTGGATTGACATCGCCCACCAGCTCAGAAGAGACCACTGTTGGACTTGAGCCTTCAATTTGTTATAATTTTTACATTTTACGGTCGAACTGTATATCCCCGTCTTGAAAATACTGCTGCTGCCTTTTCTGGATTAGCGGAGGGCGGAGGTTAGGTAGGTCCATCAATGAAATACATACAGCACAGACACTGAACAGGTAATAAGACGTAGGGGAAGGTGGCCTAGAGCGGGTAAGTTTCGCGTGAGAATAAAAATAATCTAGGAATGTGATGAATATCTTAGATTTATTTAGTTTATAAGATAGGATGCTTATTAAACTTGTAAATAAAACACTATTTTAAAGTATTTTCTATTAAATATTTTATATGTACAAAAAAAATTAGAATTGCCCGCATATAAGCCTAAAACGGGTAGACGTCATAATTTTTCGGATAGCTAAATCAAACTTAAAATGTAACAAGTAAGAAAAAACACGTACCTACCGACCATAGTTTATCATTTCGACTGTAAGCATTTCACATTATGTTTACTGTTAAAATGATCAAACTTAAAAACCTCAACCACCTTACAAAATCAACCTTTTCATTGATGTAATATTAATAGCTACAGGAGTTGTAGATCAAAATAACCATACTCCTTTGAGGTATTTTTACAATATAGATTGAAACTAGCGGACCCGACAGACGTTGTCCTGTCTACACGTCTTTAATTTGAAAATTTCAAACTTTTTTTAATAAGCTAAAACATTCTGACAAAATTGTGAATCTAAACCATTCCCAGATCCCCTTGAACACACACAAAAAATTTCATCAAAATCGGTCCAGTCGTTTGAGAGAAGTTCAGTGACATACACACTCACAGAAGAATTATATATAGATTGAAAAATAACAAGTTCCTTATGTAATCCATTTTGTATTAAATTTTTCATACAAATTTCAAGACTTCAAAATGAAAGGTAATCCAAGATAAGTCTTTGTTTTAATTTAAAGTTAGATAGCGCTAAAATATAAGCGCAATATTAACACTGTGCTTATTATAAAGGTTTTAGACAATTCAAGTTAATTTTTTTTTTAAAAGTTCTAAAAAACTTTTGGGACTTAAGGGACTCCGGTGCCCGAGCAAAACGGATCGAAACTCGTCAATGTTCGGCAACTCTCGGAACATGCACCCGTCGGCACTACTTATTGACATGGCAGCGTACGAGCACTTACCCGTCTTAGGCGCATCCATTTTAGGCCACCTTCCCCTTACGTACATCATAACCAACAGTGCTCCCGGAGTCGGCCACCGACGACGTCGGCATAGTTTAATAGGTAGGTAAGTGGCTCGATGAATTAAAGTTTTGTAACATTGTAGTGTACCTTTGTAGTGATCACAAAGAAGAACCGCTGTATGGATATATTTCGAAAACGGAGAGTCGTGGGGCAAAATATCTATAAGTAAATAAGCCTTCAAATAGCGGTGTTGTTGCTAATGGTTGTAGACTTGCATTTTGAAGAACCACAAGATAAAGTGCAAAGAAAAGTGTTTGGGTGAAAGATTGTACATCTGCTTGCAAGAGCGCTATCTATCTAATTTCAGTAATAAATTGTAAAAGTTCATAGATCAGTCTTAATTCTCATATTAGTGTCAATGTACTTTTAGTCTTCACTTCAGATATACTTACTTCTGCTTATATTATAGTAGATAACAGAATACTTACTAGTAACGCAGCAAACAGCCCCATTTACCGCTGCAAGTGCTTCTAGTGCATCATTATGGACGATAAAAAGGCGATTACCTTAACTCTATGCTCTTTCACTTATACTTTATGTACACATTATCTGTAATTGCGACATTTTAGACTCGTACATACTGGTTAATGCGGCTGCGGAATCTAAATAAATAAGTCAATTTATCGCACAACTTAGAGTAGAATTTCGTTACAGAAACCTAAGGCGCTGTCCTAATTGTAAACGGTCTTGCGACCATTATTATTATTGAGTATTGTGTTTCTGCCGGTGAGTAAGGTTTCCAGTGCTCCATGGGGTGGGGATTTGGGGAACCGTGGCTTTGGCAGTGGAGTGGCATTTGCTTTTTGCTGCCAGAGCAACGTGTTATAGAGGTGGGCAACGCATTAGCGATACTCTTGGTGTTGCTAATGTCTATAGGCAGTGGTGACCACTTTCCATCAGGTGGCCCGCTTGCCTGTTTGCCTACCGAATGACATAAAAAAAAAAAAATGTTCGTACAATGAGCACGTCCTACCAATAGGAGACCTCAAAACCGCCCGCCGCACGACCACGGCTGCACGACCGTTACCAATCAGGACAGCGCCTTATTTCCTAGTAGGTATGGTAATGATATAAATCTAATGCTGTTTATTTGTCTTCTTGCTTGTGAAGTAGCTAATTAGTCTTCACATCCACGCTGCAGGGCCAATTTCTATGAAACTTTATAGCAAGAAAAGGCAGACATTCAAATTCAACGTATTTTTAAAAGTCTGTAAAGGATATTTTTGTCGCAAGAAACAATGTTTGCGACGAAATGAGACGACGTCTCGTGACCACGGTGAGTGTAACCCTACCGAAACATCGGGAAAACAAATCGAAAAAGTGCGTCGCGTGTAAGTCCCGTCTAATATAATCATAAATGTTTGCATTGGCGTGTTCCATGGTAGCTAGCACAGTTATAACCCGTGTCACGAAAGAAGAGACTTGTCAAATGGCAGGTGACTCCCCTGGTGTTGCTGATGTCCATAGGCGGCCGTGACCACTTTCCATCAGGTGGCCCGCTTGCGTGTTTGTCTGCCGTTAAACAAAAAAAAAAAAATATTTAGGATTTCTGTCCACACTACTGAAAACATCTCAAGACCACACCCACTAAGTACGGTTTCTTATCACAGGCAAAGTAAAGGATCTGTAGATTCGTCTTTATATTGAATGCGAGTTTAATCGAATTTAAGGTACGAAGTTGCTAGCGTGAACGTGAAGCTACTCGAAGAAACTCTTACTAGACGCGTCTACCGTTAGTCGTTAGCTAACTATTGCAGTTTATAGCCCAGTTATCTTATGACATCTCACCATACGGTAGTGAAGTGGCGCAAATTTTTAGTGCGTAGCAACATGGCTATGACGCAAAAATAAAGTTTTATTGAGGCATTAATTGTATTCATGTAATAAAACAGATCTAAAATATATAAACATAGTGGAGTGGAGCGTAAAAATGTATACAAAAATGTACTGTGTAAAATGTAATGTATCTAACTAATTAATACTTGTAAGATGCATACGGGGCACTTTTAGAGATGAACGCAACAAGCCTATTCACTCTAGCCTTGAAGATGTCCAGATTATAAAGTTGAGCGAAACCACTCAAGGGCAACGTGGTCCATTCCAAAGCTGAACGATTGAAGAGAATAGCTGGAATATACACGACATGCAATAAATAAATAAGTTATATTTAATTCCGATGGAAAATGCGCCTGCGTCGACTTTCCCGTTGGCGAGAAGTGGCAGCGGAATAAGATCCTCATTCGCGTGTCGCGAGAGTGTTCTCCTGCAGTCCACCTAGGCATTTCTAATGGCCGTGTTCACGAAAGTTAGGAACCACTAATCGCCTAAGTTCCTTCTGAACTAGTTTTAACCAAGCAGCAACATCCAAATTGACTTAGCCGATTCCTAAGTTTTGCGAAAATCGTATATTTTATAGTATAAGGTACTTATAAAAACTTTTCCTCGCTGAAACGCCTTACAATATGTTTAAATAGAACTTTCTAGGTTTACTACCAAAGAATACTAATACTAACTTTACTTACTACTCAACGCCGGTATGTCTCGTACCCACCCCAGGATTATAGGTTTATCAAACCAAAACCCCACGGTCAGAGGGCAGGGGCTTTTTCGGGCTTGTTTTTGAATCGCCCGCATCGATTTTAACGGTTTTCAATTTTGATTTTTAGCATGATAAAATCTATATTTATTAAATCACGGTCCAAAATTGGGAAAATTCGTATCAATCATCAAAATATAGGACTTCCCCATCCAGTAAATAATGCACACCGGCTAGTTTCGCATCGTATTTCTAACAGTTCCAATTCCAACAGAGACAACGCGCTACGACGCCGAAGTAGCCAATGTGATAACTGCCGATATCTTTACGCCCTTGACGTGTGTCCAGGGTAATGCGAAATTGACCCATGGTAAGATCGGTCACGGAAACACATTTCAAAAAAAAGTTTTAGTAAGTAGTTCAGAATTTTTTACAACCCTTATGAAATAAGTAAAAATGGTTACGTCTGACCAAAGAGATTGATTGACAAGTTAGTTATAATAGACTAGCATTGCTTTTAAATTTTAGATTAGCTAATCGAGTGAAAAGAAATCCATTGAACATGGCAATAACCCTGTACCTATATACTTTACTCTAATATTAAGTAAATGTTACGTGTTAAAGTCTAAGTAGGTAAACAAGCATTGCGTGAACACATAAGTAGTCGGTAATGTTCGTTTCCTAACACAAAAGAAATCGCTTCCTATGCCTGTCTAACTGCCAGCCAGTGTACCTATGAATATTGCATGGAATCATATCGCAAATATATACTACTCACTAATCGCAAATACTTCATTCTGATTCAGAATTTATTGCGCAAAATAAAAAACATGTCAAAAATGTGTCCTCAAAAGTCCTCAAAATGCAAAAACAATGGACCTACAAGTTTGTTGTTTATACTTATCATTATTCGATTGATCAATCGCAGCTTCTGTCAGGGTTCGTTTTTCTACTCTTCCCAGTCTTCAGAATCGTCACGTCGTAAGTCGTTGGCTTTCGCAAGCTTGCTCACCGGTGCAAGGTGCCCAAGTTATATCAGGCGTCACTTCAAAGTTGTATGAATTTTTAAGGCGTGCGCATGGCACGTCGCCAATGCAACGCGCGTTGCCTACGCTTGATATAACTTACGGTAAACGGGACTGAATTAAATATACTGCCTATGGAGGTTTTATCATTAGAATTATTCTAATGATAAAACCTCCATCATCATATATGGAATTATATCCTCATCGTCTTGGCGTCAGCATCTTTTGTGCCGGTTAGCTTTCCCACTTCTCTATGTCCACTTCACTCGGTCATCGGCATCTTTTGTGGTGAGTTTGTTGGCACGCGCTCTTTTTGGGCCGGCCTTGCCTGCCGGAGGTGCGGCGTAGCCAGACATTTGTTCCTTAAGTAAATATGGTCTTCGAGAATTGAATGCCATTTATTTTCCGTTTTTAGGCCTCAATTAAATCATGCTGATATTCTATAGGCTGTAAATAATGCACATCTACCCAAAATATGTACTATCTACGGGTGACATCTTTCTATGGTACAGCGTTGTCGCTATCGCAAACGAGTTTATAAATAGGTGCAGCAATTAGAGAATCTGCACTCATCATCATCATCATCATCACAGCCCGTAACAGTCCACTGCAGGCCTTGGGGCCTCTCCCACGAAAGGTGAGGTAATTGCCACAATCTCTTGGCAGGGGGTTGGAGATCGCAGTGTTTAAATATAACAATGGAAAATGCTGCTGCCCATTTTTCAGACTACGGAGACTCTTAATCTTTTGCCTCGAAAACATTTGTCGCCTTGTACGACACCCATGAGTGTAAGGGGTTGGTGCTATTCTACTCTGCCGGACACCACACGGCGAATCTTGGAGAATCTGCACTACTTATCGCCAATACCTAATTTGTGGGTAAAGGGTACGTTTATACGTCACCTCTTACAAACTACGTAGGCGTTGTGACCGCCTTGTGACCGCATATCGATCGGACACACGGGAAACGTGCATCGCAGTGACGTAGTGAGTATGCGGGCGCAACATCAACGACGCCCTGGCGGACACCACGCGGTGGCTGCGCGGTGACTATGAGGACGCTGCGCCTTTGCTGACATGAAACCAAAACATTTGGGACAAATACAGAAATCATGTATGTCTGAAGGGCATAAGATTTATGAGATAATTTCTAAGTAATATCAACTTTGGACCTTCTTACGAGGCCTGTAGTACCTATCTACAACACATACGTTTTTTCGTAAGTCCTCAATAAATAAGCAACTTGGCGTTAATATCCCGGTAGTGTACTCACGCGCGAGAGCCACTACCCTGGCCATGATCCATGGTCAGGTAATTACAGTAGAGCGATTGCCGATGATTTCCCTCACCGTAAGTTAGTTAGTGAACAACTGAAGCACTTAACTCAGAAAAGCCACAGGTACCTAAATGGCTGCAGTGGGGACCGAACTCTGTACCTCTCGTTTACGTGTCGGACTCTTTAGCCATTAGCTACCGATGCTCCGTAGTCCTCAAGGGCAGGGCAAAAATACGCCGGTTAACCAAAGATTAAATCTTTAGGTCAAAAACTCACCTTGAACTTTTATTTCCATGAAACGATAACCTAAGCACTTTATATCGGTACGTAGCTTACTAAGTAGGTATAAAGAAAATTAATTCTAATAGTTTTTACTTGATATTTCCGTGACATCGTGTGCGTGTAGCAATTCATTTTTATAAAAGTACTTGTCAAGTGTATTATGCACGACTGTAGAAAGTGATATGCATTTGAAGACGCATTTTTTTTCCTTTTACTTCTGTTCCAAACCAGCCTTCATGGTGAACAAGATTTTATGTCAAGGGGAAATTCCTTAAAAGGTATTGAAGATCGGTGTATTGTAAACCTCAACTTAAACTTTTTCACAGCTAAATATTTTTGGTAATTGAATCCAAGACGGGCTGCTCCATCTTCGGCCGCATCGTCACTTACCAACAGGTGAGATGGCTCCAAATGCCTGACTTGTCTAATATAAAAAAAGAGAATTGTTTTATGCTCATTTCATTCCCATCTCCTAAAAATTTCCGTAGATCGCTCTACTTATCTAGGAAAGCTCTGTGCAGTCTTGTTTTAGCTATTGGTTTTGATTAGTCGGTCAGATGACAGCAGTTTTTTTTTTTTTGGAATTCCCGTGTGATTATACCTACAGCTCTATCGCAAATATTTGAAAGAATTCGGCAAATTTGTAACTTACATTATACTATTGAACTAAACAAGGCTTCTTACTTATGTAACTATGACTAGTGGCTTTGTAACTTTATATAACTTTTAAAAGCATAGTCGTAAAGTCTATTTATGTTTGCCAATACTCGCTAAGGTCGAACAACACACGATCGCGGGGCGTAGGCATATACGGCGGTAATTAATAAGATGCGCTTGCACAGGTGGCATTCAATAGTATGGGAGGATGACTCACCAAGATGTGGGTACTCATTTGAGAACATCAAGTTTTTCTTGTCGAACAACTAACTTGGCTATAGAAATACATTATACTTGCACGTTATACGTGTTAAGTTGTTATTATTATAAATTGAACTACTAGTTGTACTTCATTACACTGATTCTAATTTCTAAGCTAGTTGCGACCCCTTTGAACCGATTCTGTAAGTAACTGCGACCAGACGCCCCTCGTCTGGCTGGGGTGCGATCTGCGACCTTCGCTCACCCTCCGCGCTCAGAACCATATGCTAATCTCTACACTACAAATGTAGAGCCCATTGTAGCAACTTCACAAGGATATTACGCGCCTATTATAGCTGAGGCAGGGCGAGCCGGTGCACATGACGGTATGTTTCGCCGATAGGAATACCAAATGATCGAGCTATGTCACACTAATTGAATACCCGACGTGCTTTAAAGAACGTTGTTTACAGTCAGGTGTCAGTGCATTAGTCAGGGCCCGATTGTTTATTTTTTATTTATATTTACAATGACGTGATAGCGGCGATCACGCGGGGCGAAGGCGGCGGCGGGCGCCGAGCCGCGGCGTGGTAGCGTGGTGCGTGCGTTAGTCGCCTCGCCCGCGCCGACCGCGCCGCACGCTCCCGCGCTGATGATGCTGCTAATGGCCGCCCTCGCCGTCGCCGTCGCCGCCGCGGCCGCGCAGAACGAAACGCAGCCGCCGCGCGCGCCCGCGCCCCGCCGCGAACAGTTCAGAGTCATCTACGAATGGAACGCCATCGATTTCGAATGGCCCTCGCCGGCAGAACGCGAACTCTACCTCAATACCAGCCAATACATACCCCAAAACGTCCTAATATCTGGGATAAACTTTTACGGAGAAAACCTGTACCTGACGGTGCCGCGGATGCTGGACGGGGTGCCGGCCACGCTGGCCACGGTGCCGGTGCAGCAGAGCGACACGGCGCCGCGGCTGCGGCCCTTCCCCGGCTGGAGTGAGAACGCGGTGGGCGACTGCGCCGCGCTGCAGTTCGTGCAGAACGTGGAGATCGACCGCGACGGCATCATGTGGGTGCTGGACAACGGCCGCGTCGGAACGCTCACGCATAGCCCCTCCACCAAGTGCCCGCCCTCTCTGGTCCTCATCGACCTCAAGGCGGACAAAGTCAAAATGGAGCGCTACCCCTTCCCGGAGAACATCGTCAACGCCAACTCCACCTACTTGAACGACCTCGTTGTCGACAGCCGCGACGGCGGATACGCCTACATCACGGACAACAGCGCCAGTGATCCCGGAATCATAGTTTTCCGACGCAGTGATAAGAAGTCCTGGAAAGTACGCGATCAACGATCGATGAAAATGGCTGAGGAAGCACAATTTTTCCGTATCAATGGCACGTCTGTCACTCTACCCGTCAATATCGACGGCATCGCTCTGGGACCTGAATTCAGAACTGACGACAACAAGATCGACAGAACCATTTACTACTGCCCCCTGGCCAGTTTCCACCTTTACGCTGTAAACGCTTCAGTTTTACGCAACGAGTCCTTGTCGAAACTGGATGGAGCGTTGCGCCCCTACGTCACGGACCTCGGGACGAAGCCCTCGCAGACCGACGGCATGAAGATGGATTCCACGGGCGTACTCTTCTTCGGCTTGGTCGGCAATTCCACGATCGCGGAGTGGAACACAACGCTCGATTTCCACGCCGGTCAGCGCACCATCGCACGCGATCCCACTTACATACAGTGGGTGGACCGTTTCACTTTCGACGACCGCGGTAACATTTACGTGGTCGTGAACAGGCTGTTCAACTTTGTTAAGAATAAGGTGTCGCTGGATGAGGTCAATTACAGGATTCTGAAGTCGCACACTGGAACGAAGAGCTACGTGTACGCGGAGGAGTTGGACCCTACCGTGCCGGGCGGGGCGCCGGCGCCGGCGCCGGTGCTGTGCGCCTCGCTGCTGCTGGCGGCGCTCGCGCACCTGCTGGCCTAGTAGCGCCTGCAGTGGCGCGGCCGCGGCCCGCCGGGCCCAGCCAGTGTTCAATACGCGCCGCAAAGACTGACGCGTGACATTACCAAATATTAAAAGTTACCTTGACCTCGTGGTCTACCAGTGATAAAACGCGTGTAGATAGCTTTATATAATATTTTTTTTGGAAATTTTAAACCTTTAATAATTCTAAGTATTAGATTTGTACGTGACTCCGCGACCTTTGCGCGAAACACCGGGTCAGAGACGTGTCGAAGATGGGAATACCTGTTGGAAGTTCCGATGAAAGGTCGAGGACTCGTTGCCTAACACGGCGCATCGCTCGACAATAGACATTCCAGCCCATTCTTCTCAACAATATTTAATTATAACCCTACTTATATCTGTAACCTAAGATAATGTAAATCACTAAATTGTTCTTTTATTTTACACAAATGACTTTCTGTTTGACGCTACTTGAGCGGTTGATCTAAATAGTTGAAGAGGCAAGTCGTTAAGAGATAAAATAATGTTGGGTAGCGCTAGAGATTAACTTAAATTGTATAGGTAAAGACGCATTATCGTAACTAAAATTGTATGGCTGTGGTATGTACGTGACTGAATGTTTGACTAAATAAACGTGTTTATCATAATATGGTGTTTGCTGTTTTTATTTCCACTCTTATGCGAATCGGTGTTTATGACAAATGGGATTGACAGTACATGTTTAATCCTTTTCCTTAGCGAGTATAAGTTGTGTAGGTAGCTATAACTCAGATTTATTATTCTCACAGGCTACAAAACGACAATCAAAACTTTTGCTTTTGCTTAGTTGGTCTGAGATGATAATAACTAATACGTGTTAATAACTCGAGACTGACCGATTAGCTATCATTTTACGGACTCGAATTATAAATCAGACAAGTAATATCAGGGTTAATCTGGTAATATAGTCAGTCGCCTAAGGCACTAAAGTAGCATATTAACGATTATATTATCCAGTCATTAGGTGCTTAACATAGACGTGACATACGGTACATGTGGTGTATCTAATGAACAAATAGTAAACACTGGCCCTCGCAATTCCAAGGTGCGCGGATGGTCGAAGGCTGTTTTGACAGTCAAAGTCAATAATGATGAAACTGTATAACGTATACCAACACAAATTGCGCAAATATTTTGTGTAATTTTCACGTTAATTTAAACCACTTCATATATAACATAGCCGATTCCATCATAGAGCCGCATGGCGTGTAATGAATCTACTTTACGGAACAACTACTGTCTAGTTATAAATATATCGATTGTATTTCTAATTTACAATTTGTTCCTAATATGGATGCATGATAGCTAATCACACACAGTCTATGTAGGTAACACAAATATATACTATTTTATAATTTATTTCATTTCAAAGCAATGTAACAAATATTTGTGTGACAATCGAACCCACGACCTTTACCAGTAGCAAAGCTACAACGAACTAAGCTACTGGGTTCGACCTAGTATAGCGGATATGGATATGACGTTCATCAAGAAAATAAACTGCCACCACAAACTTGCGTGACCGCCATATGTTCTAAATTTAAAACTTGTGGAATATTACAGTATGGACACGTACCTAAAACGATACTAATACTCGTGTTCAACCAAAATAAAAGTGAAACTTTGACTGTCCTGCCTTTCACGTATCCTATCACGAGCATCCTTTTGGGTTACTTTTTGGCACTGATTATATCAGTATCGTAGCTCAAGGAACATATAGGAAATGACATTGAACTAGTATTCTCTAAAGAGCGAAGCCGTCAGCAAAAGTTGGACATAGGACTACCTCTACGCCTGTCATACCGATCGATTTTGAGCCTCTTGTATCCATCGGTGCTGTCCTAATTGGCAACAGTCGTGCGACCATGGTCGTACGATGACGTCGCCCGACCAATAGGAGACCTCAAAACCGTCTGTCGCACGATCATGGTCGTACGATCGTTTGCCAATTAGGACAGCGTAGAAGGTCTTCCGACCATCACCCTACACTGCGATTATAGGTACACTAAAGTTACTAACAAATAAGTTCGTAATTAGATGCACTGTTGTGTATAATGTTATGTCTTTACTCATTGTTTAGTTTTGCCGCAGGAAGGCTATGTTATTGGTTCTAGATAGGCCATGGTGAAGAACAACTAACATGGAATCCACAAGCAGGGTGAACCTTGATTCTCTTCCGCGATGTCTACGAGACCTGGGTGTTTTATCTTTTGGACGCACCCATTTGCATTCCACGGCGCGTTGGCTTAGACGGCCTTTAGTGATATATTACTATTAATCAGAGTTTTATTGTGTTGTTTGTTTATTTTATTCGGGAAAATTCAACAACATATGTTATCATGCGATTGGTTCGTATGTTTTGTTTAGCCGTTCTTGTTTCATAACAATAGTAGATAAATAATATAAACTAATATATTATTTTTTAAAGTTAGGTATTTGTTTGGTGAGTTGTCAAAATCTTGGTGAATGCTTAAACGTCAGAAGTGCGTCAGAAGTCATTTTCATTCAATTAATAAAATTAAATATGAGTGATCGAGATAATTGATATTATACCGTCTTTCAGCGTATTTTGATTATTTTTCATTATCATCATCTAGTTAGGACGTCTACCACAGTACTACTGGATACAGACCTACGACACAATTAATCACAGGTATAGTTAATAAATATAGTATCGTCATGATCTGCGTGGACTGGGTCACGGGCTTATAAGCTGGCTTCTCATTATTTTATTTATTTATTCAATGTAGGCAATGGCCTACAAGAAATCATAATACGACTGCCAACGCAGTCAGAGACTCTCGATTTCATCTGTCATCGTAGCTGGGGCGCCATCACAAAAAACTACGCGACCCAATTAACTAATTTATTTCAATTTCACCTCTGATAATTAGCGTAAGTGACATGTGTCAAGTGTGTAGCAAAACCGGTTTTCTGTGGATAGCCGGAACCACCATGTTTGCGTCTCGTGTTTAAGTTTTTTTTTACGTCTCACACTGTTAGTGTAATGAGAAAGTAAATTCAAACGAAAGCGAGGACTCGGATGGTACTTTTCCATTGTTCAACGTATGAACGTCGAATTTTTTAAGTTTTATGTCATCGCCGCCGTTTTCGAGTTTTATGTCATCGTCGCTGTTGAGGTATTAAGTTAGTGTGGTGGTGTGGTGTCCGGCAGAGTAGGATATAGTACCAACCCGTTCAATTACGGATGCCGTGTAAGGCGCCACATGATTTTGAGGTAGATTACCAAGAACCTCCAAACCTAAAAGGTTCACACAGCATTCTCAGCACAACCATAGCTTCATATTAAACTCTAAATCCTGCGTTATCGACCAGAATCCTGCCCTAATTATCAATTTTAATTATTAGTGTCTATTACCAAATGGTCAGGCCTGAATATTATGCTTCGCTATGGGGTCTATCCTAAGTTACCTTTATAGCACAAACGATGTGATTTCTTAATATTTACGTCCAAAGTTTATGAAATGAGTAAATTTAATAATATTTAATGGAGTAAAAGTAAAATATTTACAAAACCATAACAAATAAACTAAAACTTAAACTAACACTAAAACTTAAACATTAGAAGAAAAAAAAGTCATCCACATTCAAATTTTTATTTCACTTTTTTATTTAATCTTATCCACTTGATTTTTATTACCATTTTAGTACAAGCTAGTGTAGTGTAGAGTTACCTTTTCAAAAACATACTCAGGTTTACTAAACTACTAATATTTACCACTTGGGTTCGTCACTCCATCGATTTCCACTACGTCGAATAGTTGTAAATATTATTCTAACATATTATTAATATGTATGTATCTATCTACCAAATACAAAGTACAAGCAGAGGATGTTTTTATGGAAAATAACTGAAATAAGTAAAGAAATTGAAAAGCCAGCTATTATTGGACAGGTACAAAAACACATCGTGTTTATGAAAATGGTTTTCAATCTGCTTGTTGAAGACTTTAACCATAGGAATACCAAGGTTACAGTGTCAAATGTATTTAAGAAAATCATAACCAAAACACACTTCGAGGGCCCTTTTTTTTTAATCGCTCGCCTCGACTCGATTCGAACGGTTTTCAATTTGAATTTTTCGCATGAAAAAAACAATATTTTTTAAATCACATTACAGCACCGAAAGTGTATGGTTAAAAAATAGGGAAAATCAGCATCATGAATCAAAAAAACAAACTTTTCGAAATCAAATTGGAAACCGTTTGAATCAAGGCGAGCGATTCAAATATACGGTCCTAGTTATGTTAATTCATGTATGTATTCAATGTCGTAGGTATTTGAATATTGATATAGATGTTCTATTGTCTGTTAAAGACATGGTAAATCCATGCAGTGATCTATGACCGATATAAGAATTGCATTGGAAAACTTTACCTTAGCTTTCCTTAACATACTTATCATCATAGAGAGATTACAATATCTTCTTTTGAATGTAAAACAATGATTTTAAATATTCATACATATTCGTTATACAACTAAACGTGATGCTTTTAATGACACGAGTGTCGCCGCAGCGAGACTGTTCATCTGATGAAAAGCAAAATAAATATTGCTATAAACATCTTCTTCTCAGACAAACGTGTACATCATAAATGCAGAATCACATCCGCGTTATCGCCATAAGCTGACAGGATACGTATTCTGAGTTCTTATCTAATGCGAGTTTTTTCCGATATAGATTTACGGTACTGCGAGCGAATCATGAAAGTCAAATTTGTGTGAAAATCGGTTAAACGCCCCTACGGATGGTGTAGGTAGATGGTCGTTTCGCTATAACGCGATAAATAACGATAACGTAAGACTTTTTAAATATACGAGTCGTCCCGTGGCCATAATGCATGCAACTGCGTCGAAATATCGGGCTACTCGTAAACAGAGGTACGCGGTAGGAAACCCGGAACTTACCTTAAAAATGTGTGAAAATAACCGCGATAGTTTAAAACATTAACGTAAGACTTGATTTTGTTCACACTCAGCTATACTATAGGGGAAATGCCGTGTGGCTATACGATTGGTGCTATATTTGTCCCTAAGAGCTAAATAGACCAATCGTTGCTGATGTTGCTGATCTGTAGGCAGCGATGACTACGTTCCATCAAGTGGCCCGCTTGCCTGTTTGTCTGTATAATATTAAACAATCGGTTAGATATTGAAATCTTGAAGAAACAAGCCATCATCATCATCATCTTAGCGTCTATCCAGGCTTATGCCAGGTTTATGTCAAAATCCAAACTAGAATAAAGGATATAACAGCGAGCAACGCACTCACGACTCCCAGGGTATTGCGATTGGGCGGCGGTGATCACTTTCCATCAGGTAGCCCGCTTGCTCGTTTGCCTCCCTTTCATAAAATAAATCATTCTATTAACGGGATATAAAAGGCGACTAAAAAGATTATAAGATATCAAAAAGCAGGCCAACTCCGTGATCCGAAAGATTAGCAGCAGCATTTTCTGTTGAGCATTTATTAGCGTGCTCCAATCCGCCACTAATGTGGAGGAGGCTCGAAGTAGCAATGGATTTTGGGCAGTTGAGGTGGGGGTGAGGACTACCAAGATTGCAACGGTGGGTTTGAATGGGGGGAAGGGGGGATTAGATGAGAGGGATGCGTTTGTCCAGAGTAGACGGTTCGAGTAGTTGAAACACGACAAACAATTTACTAGAATTGTTTCTGTAAATGAACTATTTTGGTAGAACGTCCCAAAGCACATATTTTTGAAAAAAAAAACTACCCTAAGAAAAATAAACAAAAAATAATAAAGCAACTTATATTTATACTTGCATAACTTTAGCAGAGAAAGTAGCCCAGTGGCATGCGCATGCGACATATTGCATTTGCCCTTGAAGAGCGAAACCAAAATGAAGTGCCACAGAATCCGTCTCGATGAATTAATTCTGATGATGTAATATATACTTGAATATGGAAATGATGTATTGATCATAGCATAAAATGAATAACACTTTGTAGTGCCTCTGTTGATAGAATAGTTCCAATTATGATATTCCTGGAAAACAATATGTGAAGAAAATCTTTTTTTTTATGACTTACTGTAGGCAAACAGGCAAGCGGGCCACCTGATGGGAAGTGGTCACCACTGCCTATAGACATTAGCAACACCAAGAGTATCGCCAATGCGTTGCCCACCTCTATAACACGTTGATCTGGCAGCAAAAAGGCAAATGCCCCTCCATTGCCAAAGCCACGAAAAAACCAGGAAATAAGCAGCGACATTTTATTTTAACACTGCGATCTCCAACAAGCCTGCCAAGAGATAATGGCAAATCCCTCCACTGATATGGAGGAGCAGACTGGGCTGCTGCTGCTGATGCTGGATTTGTACCCAAAAATAATCGTCTTCTACCACTTGTTCTTGGGTACAAAGACTCTATCATCTACAGTCTCAGTCGTAGATTGTAGATGGTAGCAGTATACGCTGCTACTCATTCTCTGGTGTCTGGAAGTCCTTCTAGAACTTACGGACTATAGAGAATGGGCTGCATTTTCTTCGTTTTAGTTGTTCTTTATTTACAACAATGCAATTTTCAACTTGCCTGCACCAAACATGGAAGTTGTGAAGTAGGTAGTCTATTGCTAGAGATAATTAGTTATTTATGACACACAATAATATTATAATTCATTTGTTTATACATAGTATAAAATAAAGTCGCTTTCCACCCTTGCCGGTCTATACATCAAAACCACACAAAGCAACGGATGTTTATGCGGTTTTCAACATCAGTTAGAAAAAAAAATCCGGCATATTTATATATAATACATGCCTAAAATTACAAGGAAAAGCCGATGAAACCCGTGCAAAGCCGGGGCAGGTCGCTGGTAATACATATTTGTATCTCCACGTAAATCCAGATGACTGAATACCTACCTCTACATTTTTCTTTGTTCTAGAAACGTCCACACTAAGAACAAATGCGTATAAAATTCCCATTCGCTTATTTACATAACGTTAGGTATGAAACATTTGAATCCACTAGAGTGGTTAATTAATACTACCATTTGATACAACACAGTGAAACTGTAACAAGTGTCAATGTCGACGTTAACACGTTGGGTTCGTCGCTGAACCGATTTTGAAGTTATGTCCTGTGCGACAAGGATAGGAGGCAGGGTGTTAGTTTCTATTGGTGTGTCTACCAAAGTGGACATTTACAATATAGCGGTATATTATATACATTTTACGTCACGTTTCTTGTGATTCTTGATGGACCGACGACATAGTTTATTCCTGTAAGCCCAACGATGTTGGCTCATTTGCTGAATAACTGTTTTAGAATCGCTTTTCTTTTCGGAACAATAAAATTATGTTAAGCATATAATACATTTATTATATTACAACAGCAATGCCCCTATTTCGTACAGACATAGACTAACAGATACCTATCTTACTATAGACCGGGCGAACTGGAGGAGAATGAGTAGGAAAGCCGACCCTGGCAGAGGCCGGGATAAACGCTAGGACGACGATGACACCTACATATCTAACTAAAGTATCTTAGAAACCGCATCAAAATTCGTGAGATGTATAGCTAATTTGTATCAAAAACTTTTCTGTTTTATTTTCACTCGGTTCATGACCCTAACACGAACACCTAGCGTTTCGAAAGCTTATGACAGTATTAGGTTAAGATCTGATACACAAGTTTTGGTCTCTCGGGATGTGCGTACGCGACTGCGATAAACAAAACTAGTATAATCCGCGTCATGAAAGAAGAGACTTGTCAAATGGCAGTAGAGGGGATTTCGCGCAAGTAATCGTCTACTAAGCAAGTCGAACCACGTGACCCGCCAAGTCTCTTCTTATTTGACGCTAGTTGTAACAGACGTTCCGATTTGACTGGAGCTGACCAACCATCAGCTGCAGTTGATGCTAATCCTTACGCAGTTTAGTCGCTTTTGGGTGCGGAAGACGTGGTCAGACTTCCGACCAAGGTCGGCTCGTCCACGCATCCGACTTAATACAAAAGCGACTTTGTTTTGTACTCCGTAAGAATTTGTAAAAACTGCAGCTGACGGTTTTATTTTTATTTTTTATGTCATACGGTAGGCAAACAGGCAAGCGGGCCACCTGATGGAAAGTCACCACTACTGCCTATAGACATTAGCAACACCAAGAGTATCGCCAATGCGTTGACCACCTCTATAACACGTTGCTCTGTCAGCAAAAAGGCAAATGCCAAAGCCACGGTTCCCCAAATCCCCACCCCATGGAGCACTGGAGACCTTACTCACCAACAGAAACACAATACTATTTAAAAGAATATTGTTTAGCTGCGGTATTCTGTAACGTGGAGGTACTTTCCCAGTCGGGCGGCTCCAATTCGAACGGGATACCCCGCTATGCACTACCTCTAAAAAGGTTGGTCGGCTCCAGCCAAAACGGAGCGTCTGTTACTAGTTTTAGTCCACACGCACGTTAATAGGTCAGTTAATTCGGCACCGCAATATAACGTCACGTCACATGCGTGGAATGAAGGTGATAATTAGAATTGCGTTTTTCATCAATTAACATTTCCTCTGACAGCTAGCTACAACAGTTTACCGCTCTATAATGTTGAGTACAGTATAGAGCGCGTCGCCATAAATTTCGTCACTTGAGATTATATTTAAAAGGTAATTAGTTTCATAAGATTATACTGTATGAAACATAGTCATATTCGTATTAGGTATTACTTAACGCATGACGGTTTGGAATAGGAGTTAAACGCGTTGAATTTTGCATTTTTTCGAGTTGGATTAGTAATGATAGGTTGGAAGGATAGGTATCTTTACTAATGCCAAAAGTAAAAATTTGTCGAAAATACTTGTAAAGGTAATGCGTTTACCAAAACTATCTAATCTTAAAAGGGGTGATGTTCATTTAAAAGACACGGAATATCCATTACAATATTTATAGCTATGTAATCTGGTATTCTATGTATTGCATTGAGTTTAACAAATCAAACTTCAAACGGGCAAACAATTCGGTGATAATAACCGAACACTTTTAAATAAATAAGTAGGTTGGTACATTACAAACCCTTTTACATTAGATCCAGAACACAAATGTCGTGACGATTTTAGCAGTTTAATAACACTTGCAAAATAAAGTCGTGCGCCGATGTAATAAAGACCTAGAGACACGCTTTGAGGCCAAGCAATGAAAATAATGTACAGCAAATTTTTAAATGAGCGATATCTCAAAATTGTATCGAAATTTGAGAGTTGAGTTAAGATGTCCTCATATATCTGCAATGTCTCAAGAATAAACTAACATGGATTATGTATGTCAATACGCTGGGCATGGTTCAAATCTTCTTGAACTTAAGATCGCAATTGTAGCCATAAACATGCGTCATCCAAAAAAAAATATTCGGTAGCTATCTACTGTGGTAATGGTAAATCGCGGCTACCACCGATCACTGGACCGATACCGGTCACTGTCAGCTGACGATCCATCGGCCATGAAGGTCATGTTTCGACTGAGTGCATCTTTTTTGCTTACAGTATTTTTATTGACACAATATCTTTGGCAAAACATGGATTTGTGCTATTAATAACAAGTAGCTACAAAGCTAATATTGAATAAATTAAACTTGACATTACAAGTTCGTCGTATATCACCCGGTCTCATATTGAATAATTTAAACTAAACCTGGGTGATATGCGACGAACTTGTATTGTCAACGTTTGATTGAGGTTCTTTAACAAAATAGCCAACCACGTCGTTTCCGTATAGAATAGCATATATTCGTATAGGTATCACACAGCCAAGCCATCTAATATAAAATGTTTCGATCGAAGTCAGAACGTTTGAAAGTTGTAAACCAAATGGGCAGCAGGATATTCTGTTGTGTATTTTCAACACTTTATCCCCAGCATTCGCCTGCTAAATGTATAAAGATTGTGGCGAACCACAAGTGTTGAACTACTGGTATACTGGTACAGACTGATGATGACAATAAATAAATTACCATTATTATAAGTACGTCTGTCTCACTGCCAGATAGTAGACCCCATTTGGAAATTATTCAAATAAATCTTGACGGTCATGAGTCATGATCCTTGCATTTTTTATATATGTATACCGGGAAATGACTCAGACCCAAAAAGACGGGCCCCAAAACACAGTGCACTTTATTTTTATTTCTGATCTCATCTACGTAGTACACATACCTAATCAAGTTACGCTGTAAATGGCTATATTCGAAACAGGTATAAAGATTTGCTGGATTGTAAACGATACCACATTACTTTTAAAAATGTCAGCTTAAAAATAATAGGAGCTTAATCGATATTACAAGCATTTATTTAAATGGCAATGTTTGTAACTATATGTATGTATGTTCGGGGCAAATCTTGCAAGCCCAATTTGACCCACTTCGCGTTGCTCAACTTAGCTGAAATTTTCTGTACCTGTGTAAGTTAGATGACAATGAATGAATATGGTACCATGGAGCTGGTATGATGATAAGACCATCATGTTTGGGCTCTTTGGAATGGGCTTGATGAGTACTATACCGCGCGATAGAAGCTTATAAAAACAAAATATTTTTCATTTGATAACCTTTTTTTTTTTCCCGCTCAACTATAGTATCTACCCACTAGATACTAAATTCATACGTGATTTTTTAAATATTTTTGTTGGTCAAATTGCTCCACCAACAATCACAGAAGAAACTCCACGGATTTATCTACATTAACCACGTAGCCTGCATTTTTATGATTTGGTATGTTTCGTACACAGATTGCACACCAATGTCCAATACATAGATGGTCATAATAATGGTGATGGTGTTATCTATACTAATGTTTTAATAAGGACGAAATATTTGTAATGAATATACTCAAAAACTACAGAATCAATTTTAAAAATTCTTTCTTTTATCAGCGAGTAACAGAGTCTATATTAGAGATCCCTAGGAAAATGGCAATAATATAACCTAAGGTGAAGAAGGAGATGGTGTGGGTTGGCAGTAGGGTAGGTGTAGAGTATGTGTAGGGCCGGTAGAGTAGGGTAACGGTAGGAACCCTAGCGAACGAAGTCACACAGGGCCCACTAGTTTTTTATAATAGAGTAAGGCAAACAATAAAGCTCGAGTATTCTTTTGCTCAAGCTGCTAGAATGAATATATGCTTAAAAATGTATTCAATCCCATAAAATTACAGTCGAGGTGGTCGCGATGTTGCCTTCATCGACTGTTTTAAAATACTATTTGTACCTTTATACTGTCGTCGGTCAATGATTTTTCCTTGTTAAGCTTCCTGATGAAATGATTCAAGGATAATCAATTTCCCCTTTGTTAAGACGGCGTTTTAATCACACTCATTGTTCTCAGGATACGAGAGTTTAACCAAATAATGCCTTGTGAGTTTAACTTTCAAACACAGTTGTTTATCTGCTCTACGAAGATTCGTAGGGCTTGTTCGTAATTAAAATGAAACCATAAGTAGCGAGTGCATGTGTAAATACAACAAACCTTTGAATATAAGTATCTAGTAATTGGTTTTGGATTTTCGAATGTTTTCCTTTACTTATGCTAAGACCTCGCTTCTTGCCTCTCAATGCCTGTAGGTCGACGGGAGGTAAAAGTTTTGATAAGTATTTTGTAAGTATCAATATGTACATAGGTATATGATCCATTGATTTTGTTGACCAAAACTTTACTTAAACTTGAACTGCCACCGAACTAAAGTCGACCCTAATATTTTGTGTGGACGGATGGATATATTTGGAAAATAGTTTATTTCCTATATCCGTGAAAAGATAAACTCCCTTCTGAGGAAATTGTCTTGACCAACCGTCAGTATTGTATATCATACTTATTTCTCTTCCTTTCGAGATAGACAGCCCTAAAAGGGATGAATGCAATTCACACGAAAGCGAACAATAGAGACGACATGAAAAAAAGCCGTGCAGCCACTTTCCGCGCTCGCAATTTCGCGTTGCGTGATAGACGCAGCATGTCAAACGTTTCTAATGCATGTTTATGTCCACACAGTGATTGTCCCTGTCTTTACAATGGGGAGTGATCAAAGCATTTTGTTTTATTGATGTTTTATTGTTTGTTTTCTATTTGGCATCAATATTTTGTACGTGACGTATTCGAATTCGAATTAGTGGCCATTTATCACGTAATGAGAAAACTGGAGCTGCAATTCCCGCTGTCCCCCAAATCTACCTACATCTTTCACACTCGTCGCAACTTACAATATGTGTGAAAAAGATAGGTAAAGTTGGGGACAACAGAAATGATTCAATTACTCTTTGATGAGAGCTTCAGAAAGGGTATATATTCATAAATATAATGGATACTTATTAAATACAATCAATAAAAAAGCTTGCTATCAGGCTTGCTCGTTTTCTCCCTCTATTATACAAAAAAAGAAAAGGCCAACAGACACTTTTTTATTCGTCTAACCTCCACGTTCAAATATTATTATACTACACCTAGCTACACCTAATTGAAGGACATTTCATTTATAACAACCGCGACAACATTCCTATGAATATTTTACCTAGTAGAAAAGTCGCCATACAAAGGCGACGCCTGTGAAAAGTACGTACCTCCCTACCTACTTATTGTTTTGTTCCAATGTCACGGTTACAGAACAGGTAACTATTGTTGTTTTTGCCGCCGCCACGAGTAATTACATCCACGCCGCAGCCCTGATATTAAAAGGACAAGCAATGAATTGTTTTTGTGAGAAAAATTATTGTTATGTTAAACGCCTTTCTGTCACGAACTGAGAAAAGGCCCCTATTTAAGTCCTAATCAAGATTTCTTATACCCATGGTCCTAATAGAAATCATCATCAGTTTACAAGGTTGCTTGAAGTAATATAGCCTTAAACTGACGACACGTGTTCTAGAAAGCAAGGTGTACCTACAAAACAATAATTCATTGTTAATATGGCTGGTTCTATTTTATAGAAGCTTTTTTCTGAGAACATAAACAGTGCGCAGTAAATCACCAAAACAAAGATTTAGAAATCCAACACCGGCAGGTTAGTTTTAAAACGGTTCTTTGTAATAAAACCTTACGTCACTGGGACGCAAAAAATACTCGAAATAGCATTGCTTAACAGCTAATTGCATCGGCGTTGAACCGTGCAGCGGCTGCTATGAAATCTATATTTTACCACCAGAAGTAGGTGTGCGATCAGACAAAACAATGCGATTGTGTAGATAGAAACTTATTTCAATATGAATTGCTACCGAGTTGGTTTGAGACTATATCGTTGAACGGAAGAAGTAATATTATTCAACCAATGTTAGTCATGGATAGCGAACGTTTCATGAACATTGACTAGTTTTTCAGTTCGACACCTAGACATTATGTTCATATTCATACAATATACACTATGTAGCCATATTTAATTGGCGTGACATAAGACATAAATATTGATGAAACATTGATATTCGTCCATTGCACTATTTATAATCCGTAAATAAGTATGATAAATGCAGCAAAAACGTTTTTGACGAGAGGTTGAGCGTCTCTATTATTTAAAAGTGCGTGATTTTTTAAAAACTTTACTGCTCAATAACACAAGTACATGACGTAGATTGGAGTAGCTCTGAAAAGTTTAGCTGTTTTTATAAGTTTACTTAGAAAAGTGATGTAGGTAAAAGTTATTTATAAAGCTGTAATATAACTATTATCGATCGATTAGTTGGGCTTTTCTTTGAGTCATTCTTTTATGACATTAATAGCAAACGTGCGTGACCTTACACCTTCGTTAAAATACCAGCGTTTGGACAACTAAAAATTATATTAGTGGATTTTGACCGCAATAAATTGATAACATTAATTTGACTAACCGAATTGAGAATCTCATCTCTTTTTTATTTCGGTTATTATTGTACCTAATACAAACTAGGTAATTAGGTAATTTAGAGTAAGGTTTTTATTGTTCATGTTTATGTTGTAAATATCTCTTTTATTGTAAATAAAGTTTTATTTCTCCATGCAAAGTGTATGTTAATTTTAGTAAAAGAAAATTTGTTTTTTTTTTAATAATTTTAATAGAATAAAGCTGTAATTATTTTGAATATTTTACAATAAAATTCATCATCGTCTTATCAGTCGAAATACACCCACTGCAGGGCATAGGCCTCCCCCAGAGATCTCCACAAAGGCCGGTATTGTGCCTTCCGCATCCAGCTGGTACCTGCGATCTATACCAGGTCGTCGGTCCGACTAGTGGGAGGCCTACCCACGCTGTATCCTGAAATTATAGTAAAACATTTTAAACTAAAAATATTAATAAAGATATATTTGTAACACCAAGATCGTTTATCTTCTATATCTCTATATATGTATATTAATGCCTAACTAAAATCTCATAAAACCGAAAAGATTCAACTCACTTAGCAAGTCTAAATGGAATAGTCAATAAGTAGAGGTCTTCGGGCCTCAAGGTATAGTTTGATCTGAGGGTATAGGTAAAGAAGTATTTCTATTATCGTAACCGGCTTTGTTAAAAAGCAATGTAATTGGTAGAAGGCCGCTCGTTACCTTTAATTACGTTATTAGTTTTCTTTTTTTATTTATAATTGAGATACCAGATTTCTCTGAAATTCGATTGATAACATCATCACGTTGCACTGGACGTAAACAGTTAGCCAGCAGTCGTGTCCGAGCC
Organism: Blastobasis lacticolella; assembly: GCA_905147135.1. Classification (NCBI taxonomy): domain Eukaryota; kingdom Metazoa; phylum Arthropoda; class Insecta; order Lepidoptera; family Blastobasidae; genus Blastobasis; species Blastobasis lacticolella. Next base: position 12,746,885 of record LR990048.1, read on the forward strand.
GAGATAGCCGAGTGACCCGGAAAACAATATCAAAAAGTGTAAACATAAGCGTCGCCTATTAAGTTACAATTTGATTGCAGTTTATTTTTATTACGGTCAGTTTTAATTTATCCTTGGCACGCTCCGCCCCGACCCCCGCCCGTTGCCATGGCAACTGAGAATATCAAACATCGCGTCACCATGTCGGTCCAGTGGGAATGCCCTTAGCTTGACGTTATCACCACCATAAAGTCTAGGGATGGCGTAACAATGGCACGGGTGCCTCAGACGGCACGCGACAAAAATATCGCGGTTAGCGATTTATTTAAGAAAGAAAGAAATAATAAATTAACTTTCAGTCTAGTTCAATATGGATACAATTTATCGAAAACGAAAGTGTTGCAATTAAATAAAGTTTTTCGGGCAATAACGCCAATAGACACTGTCTGATAATAGTTGTCTGGAAAAAACTGTCTTTTGCTATTAAGTATAACAATATTCTCATCTACTCGTAGGTGCTTAAACTTGTGTTTTTTCAGAAATGAATAACAATAAAGTTTCGCATTGAAACCGTTTGTTCAAATACCTATCACTAAGTCAAGATTCTTTGACTGCACGTCACGTGGCCGTACTGTTACACAATTTTATAAAAAACGGCACGTTCGCCAAATAAGGTTCGCCATCTCTGGTCTAGGGGATTAAACCACACAAAGGTTTCGTGTTTAATATTTCTATGTCGGAACTAAACGGTTAAATATTGATTCTCACAGATATTTATAAAATCACACGAAACCATACGGCCAGATGATCCGCCTGATGGAAAGCATCTACCGTCGACCAGGACATCTGCCTGCCACCTAAGGAAAGCGGCTGCGGTGAGGCCTGCGGTCTGCCTTTGAGGTGTCTGTGAACATGCCTTTTGTAGTGCTAAAGAAAAAAATCGGGATCGAGGGCTCATTGCACATATTGCACGTACGCTGCACATACATCGATTTTGAAGATTTAGGCGGTCAAAAACATTTTTTGTTTGAAATTAGTTCTACGTGCGATAAGGAATAACAAAACAACAATTTTAAGTGAAATAATAGATTATATGTATTTACACAAGATTATACCCATATATATTGTACAGACATAGACTTTGGGTCAGTTTAAAACGAAAATACGTAGTAAAATACAACTAAAACTAACAATTATTATCCTAATTCTTCACTACATGAGACAAATAAAATAATCTTCAATCCTCCTCAGGAGGCCGTCCCTCCTCCTCCTCTTTATTTGGCTCGGCAGACATTAGTAATTCTATTGTTTGCGGAAGGAATGCTTTGCATGATGTTGTTTTTACTTGTCTCATGCAGCTAATGATTGGGTCAGAACTTAATAAAAGCCTATTGTAAATGTCTAAATTACATTCCTCTCTAGAAAACTTTCTGGCGAAGTTAAGTCGGTATGACCGGAAATGTTTGTTTCTGGCTTCTGCTGCCCCTTCCGATAGTTGGCCAATAGGAAGTAATGATGTTTCGATGATTTGTCCACCATGCATCAATAGTTTATGCATGGTTGGAGTCATAGGGTGCCATCCATATAGCTCCACGTATAATTTTGAGGTATCGTAGGCATATTCGTCATATTTTCTGGTATTAATTTCGTGTAATTTCTGATGCCAATTCCAGGTTTTCAAAGAATCTTCTGTTAGTGTTGCCGTCATTCGTATTTCCAAAGTTAGCCTTCGGCATATCGATGAGAAGTCCGGTTTCATTGCGAAATCTCTCTTGGATTTTTGACTTTCGTTTTGTTTCTATTGATTTTTCTTCTTCTGTTCTCCTTTCTCTATATTTTTTTACTGGTAATTTGTATGATAGATGGATTATGCTTTCGAAAATCCGAATCCTAGCGTGTAATACCGACAAGCCGAATTCTAGAGCTTGGGGGCTCACATTTTCAGTATGTGCGATTCTGTTCCTCCATACTGAGCTAAATTTCATAAAAATCCAGTTTTTCAGGCAAAGTTGGTAAATTTCCTCTTTGAATCTGGTCAAACAAATATTTTCAAGCCACAAATTTAATGCCCGAAGCACTAGATGGACCTAAAACAAAGGATAATATGTATTTAACTTAAATTGGATAAAGTTATAAAAATTACATTATTCTGACTTATAAGATTTCAATGCCTTTAATTTAAAAAACCGCGCGATTCCGCGGTCAATTTTTTTTGCATTATATAGTTGAGCATGTTATATATTAAAAATTAAAGAAAATTCCACAGGGACGGACCCTGAAGTTATTCATAATGCCTTTCTAAAATTTATAAATACAAAAAATCACATTATTAATAGAGCTATCTTTGTTAACTATAAATTATTGGAATAAAAATGAACAATTAGTTAATAACCATAGAAAAGCATTGGTACATACCTGAATTATCGCAATCTATCACTTTCACTTTAATGCAAGTATTAAAAAATAAGTAATGCACTTTACAAATGTTGTAAGTTTGGGAGCGCCGAGAACAGACACGTACACGTTAAGCGACTATCGAATTCGACTGCCGGCGGGTCGGCTCCAGCGCATCGGGAAGGGGTGGGATGGTCACTACATTGTTCCTGGAGTTGTCTACTACCTCAGGTAGTCGATGATTCATCTTAAAACAATAAAAAAAAAATGACTTATGGCCGCCTAAATGGCTCAAATCTATGTATGTGCGCTGTAAAAAGGCACGCTATTTCCGTATGTTAGTTGGATGCCAGGCATCCAAATGTTGCGGATGAAATCAATCTCATCGTCGAAGGGGTGGTGGCGGAAATTGACGAATAATGGCACTAAGTTAAACAGTTCTCCGGAACATTCCCCATTGTATAGACGGGAGAGAACACACAGAGAAACAACGTCTCCCGGAGACCTAAGGGATCCAAACCACCTATGAGTAGCGGATCGGGGACTATACGAATAGCCCGGCATTGCATGGAATCAAGGGGAAGGAGTTGGTACTAGGGTGCTCCAGTCAGCTGAGAGCTGTACTCTATACGGGAACGAAGCTTTATAGAGCAAACGTCGAAACGCCGCCCAGGTGTGAAGCACTTTTTGGCTTTATTAAGCACCCCAAGTTTTTTTGAAGCCAGTTTGTCTTTACCCTCCAAGTGATACCTAAATTGGGCTTCATTCAAAATGTCGACGCCAAGGATCATAATACACTTCGAGATGTTACGTTCTGGAACCATTGGCACTACCTACATCAAATGTCATAAAAAATTCAATAACTCGAAAATTTGCTCCATCGTGATCCTTAACGACATTTCCGTGAATCGATCGATGTCCATAGAATGTTCAAATTCATATAATATTCATTTCAAATTACGATCGGGCTTAAGGGTATATATATGTCGCAGCCGGATGGTTAAATTAGCCGGTTAATTAAACGGCTAGCTATTTAAGCGGTTATTTAATTGAAAATTGGCCAAATTCATGAACTTTGAAAGTAAAGTCAAATGAACGATATTGCCTCGAGTTTACGGAGCTCTTCCATTCATTGGCATAACCTAAACTAACCGAATAGAAACCTAATGCAAACTATTATTATACTTTGAAGTTACTGTGGGTAGGTTAGCATTGGAACAGTGTGTGGAAGAGCTGCGTAAACTCGAGGCAATATCGTTCTTTCAACATCACTTTAAAATCTTATGGAACTGGCAAGTTTTAAACTAAATAATTGCTCAAAAAGCTAGCCGTTTAGTTAACTGGCTAATTTAACCATCCGGCTGCGACATATATAAACTATCGTTGATACTTGTCACAAAAAATAATTGGTAAATTGCAGCCTTTTAAAAGTATTCACTGGGTTTCTTACCGCGTACCCTGGTACCCGAAAATAATAATTTTTAATATGTGTTTTTATGACCGTGATAGTTTAAATCTCTGCCTTGTACCTTTGACGTGGCAGTTGAAATTACTTACAGTGAAAGAGATCTCCTTGTTAGATGTGTAGATGTCTTAACTATGAAAATGGAATGAACGATCATTTATAATTACTACATAATATAAAACAAAACCCCAAGCTGTTTGTGTCTGTTCGTGATAACTCAAAAACTACTGAACGGATTTTCATGCGGTTTCCACCAATAGACAGAGCTAAGTGATAAGAATCACTAGTGATTCATGAGGAAGGTTTATGTGTGTAATTAATTTGTTAAGGTGCGAAGCCGGGGCGGGTCGCTAGTATTTAATATGAAAGTAAAAACACACCTCGTTTATGTCTTTAATATGAAGGCTTTAAAGTGTAGGGTGGGTTTAGGGTAGGGTAGGTGTAGAACGCCACGCGAACCAAGTCGCGCTGAGGCCAATAGTGTATTATAATTACTGAGACAGCTTCTGCTATCCGAAAATCGCAAACACAATCCGCAGTAGTTCATTAAGTTTCTGTTACCAACGGCCGCGTAGCAGACACCGCGCCGCGACCACTGTGACATTGGCTTTACTGTCTGCAAGATCGAAATTTTCACGAACTCCGGTTTCGTCGGGTTTTATACAGATAATGGCTGTCAGGGTTCCTTTGCACGCTTCACGGCGGCAGATTCCAATGTTATGTAGATTGAATAGTGACGGTGTAATGGAAGAGGCCGTCACAGTGCTTTGTTGCACCACAATAGACTGAGTCTAGGAATAACTAGCTCCCGACGTGACTGACGGGCTTCGCTTGCTCGAATAGGAGGATTTGTTTCTGTTAAGTTTTGTTAATTATAGCGCCATTAGGCAGGTCCTTCTGACGGTTGCCGGTGATAAAATAAGTGGAGATTTATGTCAGAAACAAGCCGTCCGTTATAAGTTGTTTCATTTAATAACAGACCACCTGTTAGGTTGAACCCATAACATCTACGATTCATGCACTTTACACAAAAATGCAGAACCGCAGATGCATTTTTTTGTCACAATTCCTTTGTTCCAGTCCCTAGTTTCATTTAACCCAACCAATAAGGATCATACATCCTACCTATATGGTCGTGTAGTGTCCGGCAAAGCAGAATAGCACCAACCCCTTACACTCGGGGGTGTCGTACAAGGCGACTAATACTTTCGAGGCATAAGAGTCACGGTAGGCTGGAAAATGGGCTGCAGCGTTTTTCCATTGTTATATTTACAATACTGCGATCTTCAACCCGCCTGCCAAGCGTGGAGATTATGCCAGTAACCTCCCCTTTTCGTGGGAGAGGCCCTAAGTCCTGCAGTGGATTGTTATGGGCTGTGAAGCGAGTGTACACAAACCACATATCCCATATGTTTCTACGCGTATTCTATTTAAAATAGTTGTATGGCAAACTCCCAGTAATGAATGAAGTTGGTTATTCGCTATGTGTTTTGTCTGGCTGATAAGAATCTTCATGATCGCACAATGAATGTATCTAAAAGCACGACGGGACTACAGTAGGTACCAACACTACATCGTTTCAATTCATACCCAGCTACTGATTTCGTAAGGTATTGAACCTACCTAATTACAATCTGCTACCAAGTCGCAGGTATTTCTTTTTCTGAAATATTTTTACTAATCAAATATAGGGATCATTGGACTTAAGGTAACATCGTTGTCAAGTATTGTTGACATTTTAGTGAACAAGCAGCGTCATGTATCAAAATATTCAACTTATCATGCAGAAAATTTAACTTGAAAGCCTTCCGTCTGGAGGCGGGCGGTTCAAAAATAGGGCCCCTGTCCCGTTACCGTGAAGACCTGCAACGGTTTAAATTTCTCAATTAAATATATACACAAATAAATATTGCGAATATTGTATCAATTATAAGTAAGCCTTGGTTAGTCAGTGACATAAAGCATGATAAATTTTCCTACAACAAAATGAGTCAGTCGTGCTTTTGTCATGTAAAATTTTATTATCACTGTATTAGTACAAGTGGCGAAATTTTTCGGTTATCTGGATATCTTCGTTGGTTTGTATTTCCCCTCTAGCATCTTAGTTTTCATGAGAGGCGGGGGGCGAGGTCAGTCAAGTAAGAGAGCGTAGTAAAATAATAGAGAATATTTCGGCAATTTGTTCCACATTTCGGTAGTAATTTGAGTGGCGCTGTTTAGATGATTTAGTGCCAAACTGCAAGATAAATGACACTTATAATTATGTTACCTACTTACAGTCCGAGACATATTTCAGTATTGGTACGATAAAAAATATAAATAACAGTACATTAATAGTAGATTAATGTATTTGTTTTGCACATTATGTAGAGTAGATGCCAATTTTATCTCTGCTATTTAGATAATTGAGTTGATTCAAACTTGCGTCATACCTATTGTGAAAATAATAGACAATACTTTAAATACTTGATGGGGCGAATATGGGGCCCTACCACCATCTTCTGGACATAAGCCAACCTCACCTGCTCGCGGTCCCCCTGCTGACAGATGGAAGAGGCTCTTGCGAATCGGCTCCTTCTCAATGGGTTGTTTGCAGGTCAGATAGCAGCCGCACCACCGCTTTACCGCTACAATGAAATATGAAGAAGATAAGTACTTAATATAAACACCAATTTATTAACATTGGAGAAGCCCTCTACTGATGAGTATGTTTCACCTAGCCTGCAGGCAATATTACATAGAATTTCTATTCAATATAATTATATTATTTATTTTTATACACTACTCAGCGATGGACGAGCAGACAACGTACGTGATCGTATGCGGTAGCTGTCGCATGTAACATCTATGATTGGGTTTTGATGTAAATTACACATGATTGATCAACATATCCCGTTCCACTGCTGAACGTAAGAGTATCGCCATTTTTTTCGGTCATAGGCAATCCGCATCCATCCACTGCCAGACACCTTTTTAAGGTCATCCGTACATCACTTAGGCTTCTGTAAATCTAACAGAAAAGCAGACGCGTTGCATTGTCACTGCGATGACCAAGATGATATGCCTCATGCCTGTAATTTCTAGTTTCTTATCTAGATGGAAAAAACAAATAAAGCGGTAGCTTGATAGAGCCTACCACTAGTTGGATATAGGTAGATATGTCATGTACCAACGAAGGAGCGTGAATGCCGGGTGGTTAAGGAATCCCACTCGTTAGCGAGAGTTACCAGATTCGAATTCCATTGCGGTCATGTACCAATGACTTGGTGAACAAAAACATCGTGATGAAACCTGCACATTTAGGCGACTGAATGTGTAACCATGATTCAATTTTGACAGGTTCTCCTGGTAGGTAGCAGGGTCACGGAGGTCAGATAGCAGTCGCTTCACTGTAATTATCTAATCTGCCAAATCCTGGATCATGGTCAAGGCGGACCCCAGGCCCTCGTGCGCGAGAGCACAACCGGGACATTAACATGATTTATTTCTGTGTCATATACCAATGAACAAGTCTCCCTTGTCTAACAAGGTGTGGCATAGGTCGCGAGCGCATCGTGCCAGTCCAACGTTGTCAGTACAGTGGTAATAAATATCTAAATACTCTAACACAAGCCTCATGCGAAGCCTTGGCACGGATAGTATAGCATAGTGCACAGAGCATGCACCCAAACCTAACACAAATGTGATAATTTAACCTGTGAATGTACCATTTCAAATACAGTTATTCTTCCTCTGATCGTCTTCAACATGGACAAATACCGTTTCAAATACCTATCGATAATATATAGCTTCGAAGTCTACGTAGACTATGAACTTCCAGTTGGATTGGTTGATTGAAATTTCAAATCACGTAAACAGATTCTGTCGTTTCAGTTTTATGTTATATGTAATAGCAAACAAAAAAAAGCGCGTATATTTACAGCTGTTGCTATGCAATAATTCGCAAACATAGAAAAATATTCTGTTACCGACTGTCGCGCCCGGTAGCAGACACGCCGTGTCCATTATGACATTGGCTTCGCAAAGATACTACTGTCCCCTACGGAAATAAGACATGACGTTATGTACCTATGTATGAGAGGTAAGATCGGCGATTGCAAAATGAAATAGTTGCCAGAGACTTCATCATAATCCGAGCGGTCAATTCCGGCTTCTGCCAGGGTCCGCTTTCCTACATTTTCCCGTCCTCTATGCCCGGTAATGTATTGTGAGCCCAGTCTTCAGCATCCTCACATCGTAGGTTGTCGCCTATCGCATCCGACTCAGCGATGTCAATCCATCGCTTCTTGACGGGACCTCTTTCGTGATACTGGCAGGTTTAGGCACCTATTTCCCACGTATCCCTGAGGCTTACGCAGCACGTGACCAAACAAACCGGCGTAGGCGAGCCTCTTCAATCTTCTCATCCTCGAGAGAGTTGCAAAATAGCCTAGTTTATCCTGTGAGTTTATCAGTAACAAATGAGTATTTAATGAAACTGTTAAGTGTGTTGGTTGTTGTATTGCGTATCTAAAAAAAATCTCAATGTTGGGAAAACAGTTAATTGCTCTGCACTTTAGATAAAATCATGAAAAGAATACCTACTAAGAATGACTGAGATTACTCAACCCTGCTATTATCTAGAAATGTAAAGTTCTCACTATCGATAGGTATGATACTTGCATAAATGGGAGCATTAGTAATAAATATTGACATTAAAAATAATACCTATAAGTACTAAGATCTGCTTACAGTGTAACTTAATTAATGAATCAACGCGTTGAATTATAGGAGCAATCATCTGTTCAAACAACGTCTCCATCGACCGAATAAATTTATATAGTCTGAGAACTCGATATTAAACTGTCATAATAAAATAATTAACAAACAACTTAGTACCCTCGACCAATGATAACTAGTAATAACATAAATTGAGAATTCGAGATACTTAAAACCACCCCCTATTAAATTGATAATAACATTGTATTTATAAACAACCGAAGTGATAGCTGTGCGTCAGACTATACGACGTCCTAATGGCCACTTTAAATGGTGGTAATGACCGGCAGCTTGGGGAGGGCCGTATTTTATTTTGTGCAGACGTAGTAGAATTACATGAACCTCGTCCACCACCGAGCTTTGTAAAACGCATTAATGTCCCCGCTAAGCCCCCCGAAAACCAAAAAAAAATCACTCACGTTTTCAAAATTTTTGGGCGAAAGTGCCAATTAGAAAAAATACCTGGGGATACGGTACGAAGTGCTAAACGGGTAAAAAGTAGGCACCTTTTCTCGAAGCGTTTCGTAGAGTTTGCTGGCCCAAAGTTTCACTTGTCTAGCTTTCATAGTTTGGATTTTATCAGCACCTAAAATACGTCGATTTCGACACTGACTGACTGACTCATAAAAATCTCAAAGGCACTTCCTAGGAAGCTGAAACTTGGTAGCTATTCTAGGTTTGGCACAAAAATAACAGAAAAATTATTAAATCTGTAGATTTTAACCTCCAACTCGCTAAAAAGGGGGATCAGAAAGTATAACTTGGTCGTTATATAGATTCAACCGTATATCTATTAGAGATAATAATGAACTGATGCTAGCTAAACGCTATTTTGGTCCGACCATCGACATCAGCCCTGACTATTTGTCCTACAATAGTTCCATCATCGGTCAAGCCATACTTTCTAACTACAATGTAGACCTGGAAGAATTAGGCATTGTGCTAGGAGTTAGGAGCATGGCTTCTCATGAGATCTGATAACTTTTTCACAGTTAAACCGTTAAGAGCTGGCGAACCAATTTTACATGAAATAATTTTTGTGGGATTATAATTTTCAGATAGAGCATACATTTTTAAATTTTTATTCTATGACGCCAAACTACGACTAGTGGTTAGGTTGTTATTAAGCTATTAAAATATCAGTACTGCCTACGCCAAGTGGGCCTCACTGTTGGGCGCCATAGTTAAAATGTTAGGAATATACCTGATATAATTATAACTAAATTTTATTGCTGTAAAACTGTATGGAAATAAATAAATAAATAAAATAATTAATGTTTATTAAGGTACACATAAAATATTCATAGTTATATTAAAAATACACTAATACCTACATCTACAATACTACTGTACCTATACTCTATCTGAAAATAATAGTACCTTATTCTAAAATGAATTATATTTGGTCTCGGCTGAACTATTATACCACATGAAATGAATTATACAAATGAACTACGATATTGAACTGCATGACAAGTAGAGGGAAATTATGACACAACTTTCCACTAAGTAGGTATTTTAGAGTAAGCATAGTGTCACTGGCCGTGTGGTGTCCGGCAGAGTAGAATAGCACCAACCCCTTACACTCTTGGGTGTCGTACAAGGCGACTAATGTTTTCGAGGCAAAAGATCAAGAGTCTCCGTAGTCTGGAAAATGGGCAGCAGCATTTTCCATTATTATATTTAAACACTGCGATCTCCAACCCGCCTGCCAAGCGTGGAGATTATGGCAATAACCTCCCCTTTCGTGGGAGAGGCCCTAAGTCCTGCAGTGGATTGTTACGGGCTGTGATGATGATGATGATAGTGTCACAGGTTGTTGTTTATTATCATGATGCAATGATTTAGGGCCGGTGTTAACCATCTAGGCGCCCTAGGCAAATCATGCACTGGCGCTGTCCGACCGTGGGGATCGGTCTATTCAAACTAACATAGTGGGTTTTCCCAACACTTTAACGTACTGATAATCAATATGGCATCTTTTTATGTCACACGGTAAACAAACAGACAAACAAACACCTAATGCAAAATTGCCACCGCTGCCTCTAGATGTTAGCCATAACACGTTGCTCTGGCAGCAATCAGCCAAATGCCCCTCTGCCAAAACCATGATTCCACAAATCCATACCCCATGGAGCACTGGAAAGTGGAAATCATCTACGGGAACACAATTCTATTTAAAATAGTATTATTTCGGTATTCTGTAAGGTGTACTTCCCCAGTCTAGCGACTCCAATTCGACCGGGATACCCCGCTATGCCTTACCTTTCTCAACTCTCAGGGCAAACTAAAGAACCTACGTCTTTTCGACATATTAGTAATAAGAAACCTCCACGTCGTCGCTTTCATTGTCTTGCACTACCTACCCTTTCCAAAAACTTTCAGAGATCCTCGCTCGCCATTATAATCGGTCCATGGAACTACACATACCACAATTTATTTTAACCCCAGGGCTCTACACTCTTGAAGACGGCTCAATACCAACAAAGTAATTTCATTTTAAATACTTTTTCATTCCGTCAAATCATTTTTGAAAACATGAGGACAATTGGTCTGACTGATGCCATGTTTTTCTCGTACTGGTTGAAAGCTATCACGGCCTCTTCCGGTCCCGTTAACATCATACCTCTCATAAAATATTAGATTTTTGGGAAAATAAACAAATTGCATGGTGCCACGTCTGGACTATGTGCGGGATGGGTCACTAGGTCTACCTTTTAAGAATCCAAAAATGACTTTATCTTGTTCGCAGTGTGCGCCGAAGCATTGTCATAAGAGACGAAACGGATATCCGATTACTATCCTGTATCCAGCATATCCGGTCTTAATTTGCTATCCGGTCGGATACCGTATACTAAATATTTATTTATTTATGTATTTTACAGTTTATTGTGCACAATAAATGGTATACGAAATTGACATACAGATAACATCACAACAGCCCAACAAGCACAAGTAGCAGTACAAAATATCACTTTTGGTGTAACTCAGAACAATATGAGTTAATAAAGATTTATAATTGTTCAACCGTGAACTTAGGGCTGCGCATTACGCTTTTGTCTGTATAATAGCATCATAAAAGCAGGAACGGATACTATTGTTACGGGCTCAGAGTTAGTGTAGATGTCAAAAATACTGTCTTACAGCTACTAGCATTTCTATATGGCATTGGTTGCTTAAGAGCATTTTAATGGTAGTAAAATATGATAATTGCTGCATAAAGGTGTAGACTTATACCACTGAAATGCTAGCATCTAATGAGAGTCACTGGGAACTGCCATACAGCCATCAGTTTTAGAGTGGTGTACAAATAGAGTGATTTATCGCATAAAGTTACACATCGGTTCACCTCAACTCTGTTTTACAGCTTTCTAACATCATTTGCAAAGCTGGTTAAAAGTGTTGTATGAACACACGTGAACACCAAAGGTGTTGTGAGATACTCGTCTAACTCTGAAATACAGCATTTGGTTGTAAATTGGCTACATAAAAATATAACTATACTGTTATAGTCCGCATAATAAAACCTGTGTTACCTATTCTAGGACACATTGAGTAATATTTGAATTATTTCCGTATATTATAACACCTAAAGCTGCAATCAGGTTCACATTAATTAATAATTTATCACTTCAACGGTCATTTCGAGAGGCCATAAGTTATTGCGAAGGTAATCAAACTGCGACAGTACATATTTCAGAACACGGTTCCGTACATAGTATAAATTAAGTGATGAGTTGTATAAATGTGGAGGAAGACGAATATTAAAATTAATCTAGATATTCCAGTGAAGATAAACAAAATACATAATACATAATTTTCTGAAGTCAGTTCCGTAATGCACCACGTACAGCAGACGTCGCAGTGCAGATATGTTACACCCAGTAGAAATAAAATGTAAATTAGTAGATATGCGTTGAACATAAGAATTTCCAATATTTCATACCCTTGTTACATACATTATGATTAAAAAGACTTAAATTTTTTATATTATTTTATTTATCAATTTAAAAAAGTTACTTGTAATAAATATGCTCTATATTCACAAAGCAAGTTTAGTTATTGCTACAGCAACGGAAGTCATGCTTAATCTTACACTACTACATCTGCACATAAGGCATGAGGCGGCTACAACTATGATACGTTTGAAACACTCTAAATTATGGGGGCGAAACCTTATCCCACACGCTGATCTTCTGCAGGAACCAGTAAAAGAAGCACCCATGTTAGTTCACGATTTGTAAGCTTTTTTTAAATTGTAACTGTAAACAGACAAAAAAAGACATAATTAATAGATAGTATTAAAACACTAGTTTGTATATAAAAAGAGCCAAAAGCGAGTTACATAACGAGGACTCTAACAATACAGTAATTTTACGTATATTAAAATTACTGAATTGTAAGTGGTTGATGTTTTACAGAGGATCCCTAAAACTATAAAATTCATATTAAAAAGTAATGCGTTAAAGTAGTTCACATAAATGGTTTTAGCATTGATGTGAATAATAATAATGCTATTAAGAGCCGTCAGGCTGCATTTTGGTTCACTTGAACTATTATTTACTGGAATATGCATTACTGAGGAACCAGGGTGAACTCTTGTACAGCCACGGGAATTAAATTAGCATTAAAACAGTTCACATACGTTTCATACGAATGTCGCCATTTTATTACTACCTTATCACTAATAAAGAATGTCTTTTTATCTTATATTACTGAATTCTGACTTTAATTTCACGTTGAAAATACACTAGTTCTAATATAAAATAAAAACTTTGTTTAATTTTATGTTAGTCACACAAAAAGGCATACATATATTTTTTGTCGTGTTTTTTTTTCTGTATTAAATACTGTATTTCTAATTAAAAACGAAATATTTTCGAGGCGCGTAAAAGTTTTGCTATAAAACCATATGAACATTCACAGTGAACTTGCATTCCCAGTTATTTTCACAGGTTATAATGTTAAAAGTGTACTTACTAAAATAACACAATTATTACACCTTCACCATAATCACTTTATCGTCACTTAGCTAAATTAATATGTCACAGGTCGGCTGTATCTCATTTATTTCGTTAGGGCTTTGACAAAATAAGTTTAAGAACATCATCAAAGGGTAATCGTGAACCTAAAGCGTTATTTAAGACCATCAGTTACCATTCCTTAGTACTTAGCCTGTATAACAGGACACTCGTGTTCTATTAAACAGCTGATAAACAGCCTAGTGACCCATAGTAATTCCAATATACTGCTATTATAATGCTGTTATACAGAAATGTGAACTAAATTAGAACCAAAGGCTGAATAATTTGTGCCCATTTAAGCATTATATTAGTGTTAGCAGCGCTGTCAACACCCTTGTTACACTGTCTTGTACAGCTTTTAGTTTCCGTGTTACACCGAACGTGGTCTCCTATAATGCTACTTGTGCTACTTGGGAGGTACCTACAGTTTATGCCTAAATAAATATCTTCCAGTCCACCAAAGGAAGAGAGAGGACAAAATCGAGAGAGGCAGATGATGTGCACCTTTTTACTTATTACATATACCTAACTACTTAAATTACTAAACAACGAACATACACAATACATGCACACACAACAAATGGAAATATAGTGCTCATTAACTCGTTTTTTAAACGTATCAGGCAAATGACTGGCACGTTAAATCGTGTATGACAAGTCGATAAAAGTTATTTTGTTGACCATAAAAAGTCTCAAAAATGAAAAATATTAATTAATCAAAGCACTGTTGATTAGGTACGTACCTATTGTTCATTTGGTAAATTAGCAAAATGATTAAATATTTTTTCAAAGTTAAATAAATTGCATTAAAAATATAACTTTGCTCTCCATTTAGAGGTAATATGCAATTTCGTTTGTCGAGAATTTTTCACTACAATGGGGGGCTAATAGAAACTAAGGATCCGTCCGAGGTCGGAAGAATTATAAGTACAGATCATTGTTCAAATTATTCACATTGAACGAAGCCTTACTAAACACTTGTTGAGAAACTAGGCGCCGAAAATCCGACTATCCGGCACGTAAGTTGGCCGGATATTCGGTATCAGGTATCCGGCCAAAAAACTATCCTTTTTATATCTAATTGTCATGGTGCAATAGGATGCGACTTCTTGGTCGTTTTCCTAAATATTTCAAAGACACTGATCATACAAATGGTGGTACTCCAATCAATATTCACTGCCTGTTATTCTTCAAGTGGGATCGTGCAGACCGGACCCGTCCGGGAGAAAAAAGCGCAATAATTTTTTTCGTACGCTTCTCGTCTTCCTCAATTGTGTTGGTTTACTATCGCCTTCCAACACAGAAGACTTTCTTTCCGGCATGTAACAATATATCCATGTTTCATCACCTGTCACAATGTCATACACAGCATTTGAACGTCCGTGAACGTACATTAACAAAAAAAAATTACAACAATCAACTCGAGTCCACTTTTGTGAGTATTAAACTTTTACTTAATTTAAAAAAATTAAATTTATCTCATACCAATCCTTAAATGCCCTCGAACCTCCTCATAGGTGATATGCCGATTTTCTTCAATTAGTTGCCTGACAGTAGCAACATTTTTCTCAGTGATCGAAGCTGAGGGCCAACCTTCACGAATTTGAGTATGGGGAAAAGCAAGGCCACGATGAAATTTTGCGTACCAAGGTCTTACGGTGCTCAAACTAGCTGCTTCTCTCCCTAAAGCATTTTGAAGATAAACAGTGCAGTCTTGCGGAGACAGTGAACTTTTAAAATCATAAAATATTCAATTAACATAATCATAATTCAATTAACGGTGCTACGGATGACGAACTTCAACTTGTGATAAAAACAATTGACACGCAATTTCTCGCCAATTTTATTTAATTCAATGACTGAGTTTCTAATTTTTAAATTGAAACATTTATGAGCGGCTAGGGGATGCAGTCTTGACACACATAGCGATCGCAAACTTATCGATTTCGGTCGTTATGTCATAACGATTAGATAGATAGATAATATACTCTTTATTGCACACAAAATTACAAAAAAGACAATTTAACAGGTCTAAAACATTGTGGGCAAAGGCGGACTTATCGCTACAAGCGATCTCTTCCAGGCAACCCTTATATAGAAAGAGAAAAAGATAAACATGGGTCAGACGAGCAACAAAATAGCATTAATCATCTAGGTAAACTACTATATTATAAGCTAATAATTGCCCAGAAATGTCAGTGTGCTCTATGTATACAGCTGTAAGGCGCTGTCCTAATTGGCAACGGTCGTGCGACTATGGTCGTACGACGGACGTCGCTAAAAAAATAGGAGACCTCAAAACTGCCCGTCGCACGACCATGGTCGGACGTCCGTTGCCAACTAGGACAGCGCCCAGCGTAATTATCTAGACACGCACAAGAACTGCGCTTCCCTTCACGACCTTGCACTGGTCGCTGTATTAGTGAAATCGAATACGCAAATGACCCTCAATATCTAATTTCAAACAGTTTACAGTAGGATCGTCTATCGATGTTCCTCTCATAGCATTACAATGACTAAGATTCTAAACTATTTTTATTTTTATTGTGAGGATGAACTGTCGATGGCGAGCGGTCCGATGATAAAACGTAGCAGTGGGCATTGTATACCTACCTATTCGTGCATGTTATTACATCATCAGCAGATATTTTATTAAATAAGTACAAAACTGCACCGTAAAGCGTAACAAACAGTAGAGAGCTTTCTACTCGTATCTTTCACACTTCATCACCCATGCTGTACGGTTTGGTAATAAACAATACGTGTAAGAGTGGGTTACTTTGGCCCTGGAGGGTCACTTAAGACCGTAATTGAAAACGTTAGGCTTATTCTACGTGTCCATGTAGCGCAGCCCATAATAGTTTCGTGGGCCTCTCCCACGAAAAGGAGTAGTTATTTCCACAATCTCCACGCTTGGCAGGCCAGTTGGAGATCGCAGTGTTGTAAATATAATGAAAAACGCTGCTGTCCATTTTCCACTCCACGGAGACTCTAGATCTTATACCTCGAAAACATTGTAAGGGGTTGGTGCTATTCTACTCTGCCGGACATTACACGGCCATACTATGATGATAACATAACATAGCTAGATAATAATGTATCGTGTAACATCATTACATTACTTAAACAAACAGCCGCAGTAGTACTCGCGCGTTTGATACAGTAATTTCAGTATGTGTTTGCGCAATGGAGCGGTTACGTTTCACCGGCCATAGGAAAAGGAAGCAATATCCGACTCGGTCGAGTGAGCCAACAGCTACTTCAAGAACATATGGTCGAAACAAGCGGAGTATCCGACCATACGAGCAACAATATAAATCAGATGTTGGCTTGTAATTATCGTACCTGCCTTTTTTATATTGTATATATTGATTGATTAGTGCTTGTATTGTATGGGGAGAACGTCGATTTTTTTAGGATAGCGACAAATGGCTAATCTTTGTTAGAGGCAAAGATCTACTTACTTCGAATTGGTGAGCTGTTGAAGTAAATAAGGTAGAGAATTATGGAAAATGAACTCCGCCGTCCATAGACACCTGGGGAGTCGCTAATGCATTGTCATTCTTTGTTATAGGTGTGGGTCTCTTGAAGGATTCAATGTCGTAAGGGTTTGGAAACTCTGCTGCAGGAAGCTCCTTCTAATGCGTAGTGGTACGAGGCCGGAAGTTTCGTGAAAATCATACGAGTATGGTGGTCGAGAAGTTAATAGGGTTGCCTGGAAGAGATCTCTTGTAGCGATAAGGTCGCCTTTGCCAACAATGTTTGATAATACCTATTAAATTTTCATTTTTGTAATTGTGTGCGCAATAAAGAGTATATCTATCTATCTATCTCCCCGAAGGACAGTGCTAGAGGGGACAACTGAGAATAATATAATTTTGGGCGGATAATGCGGTGAGGAAACAATGAAGCGTCGGAGGCCGAGTGGTTAAGGTATCCGAATCGTAAGCGAGAGGTACCGGTTTCGAATCCCACTGCAGCCACGAACTAATGATTCTTTTCTGAGATATGTTCATTAGTTGAATGGTAATCGATGCTCTAACAGTAAGGGAAAAAATAGTGAAAAAACCTGTATATCAGGCAACTGAAAATGTAACCATGATCCAATCTGGTCAGGTTCCCCTGGAAGCAGGGTCATGAAGGTACATGGCAGTAGCTCCACTGTAATATATCTGATCTCGCAAATCCTGGATCATGCTCAAGACTCCGGCCTTCATGCCTGAGAGCACAACCGGGACATTAACGGCGAGATGAAAATAATAATAATAATCATTCATAATAATCAAGATGAATGCGGTGGGGAAATTGACGTGACACATCTGAGCTCGCCTGCGCTATTTTAGTCAGCTGCTGCGTAAGCTCGAGGTATATGTGTGAAATGTGCCTAAGCCAGCTGGAATCAGAAAAGAGGTCTCGTAGTAACCTAACAAGAAGCAATGGATTGATATCGCAGAGCCGAACGCCGAAGACCGGCGAAATGGAGGTTTTAGAGCAGGAAAGCGGACCCTGGCAGAAGCCAGGATTGGTGACATTTGCAGCATGTATCAGAATTCCTCAGAGCACTCCCCATGATGATACAGACGATAGAAGATGCACAATGAGGAGCACAACTATGGCCACAATACGTTAAGTAGGAGTTTTTACGACACCCAGTCGTAGTTGGTGCAACTCTACTCTACTGGACACCACACTCCAAGTTATATTAAAATGGCACAAAATAATGGGTAACTTTTCAGTAAGGGAGTAAGGTTTCCAGTACTCCATGGGCTGAGGATTTGGGGAACCATGGCTTTAGCGGTATAAGAGCATTTTTGCTGCCAGAGCAACGTGTTATAGTGCTGAGCAATGCATTGGCGAAGCCCTTTTATGTTGCTAATGTATATAGGCACAGGCGAGAACTTTCCATCAGGTGGCCCCATAAAAAATCTGTCTTAATTTCGATTAGGCAATTTTGCTGTCGTAATTCCGGCAGGCACTAAAACATTTACAATTAACTTTCCTTGATAGCTACAGTACACGATAAACGTTTAATAAGCAACGCAAATAATAAACAATAATTAGTCCATGCAGTCTTAGAAAAAACATCGCCTACGCTGTATAAGCAAAGGTACGCGGACACCAAGCCGACTAGGACCTTCTGACATCAGACATTGTCTTCGAAACCTATACGGCGTGCGCTGCGTTGATTGAGAAATGCTCGCGTGCGTATGCTCCGGGCGATCCTTTGCGAGTTTAGCACTTGTCGCACGACGGAATGCTTCAAAGGCCAGCAGTGCCACGCCAGGAGCGTAAGAAAGAGCGTGCTCAACGCAGCGCACGCCCATAAGCACATAGAAGCCAATATCAAAAAAATAAAGCATAAAGAACGGTGCTAAATAGCAACCTTTATAGTGTTAAATACGACACGCTATTCTGACATACGGCCGGCCGATGTTGAACGCGAAATAGAAAAAGCTGATACCGAGATGCACCAGCACAGAGATGGAATCAATACTATGGGGCTTAACTTGTACGATGTGCCGGGGTTAAACCAATTTTTAATCAATAACTTATCGTTATGCAGTACGAGTACCTACTGCGTCGCGTATAGCTAAATGGCATAGTTTTGTTTTGTTTGGTTAAAACGTTGGAATAAAAAACACGACAAATAAAGATAACTATGTATATTCCATCTTCTTAGAAAATATTTACAACACCATTATTATGCACATATTCATTGTCATATAAAACATTACATTTTGAGATAAATTAACAATTACGAGGCAAATTTACAGCTCCATTAGGCTCTCTATAGCTAAATCTATTCTATTTACGAAATAATTACAGATCATTCATTTTAGGCACCATACCCAATATTGAAACCATAAACCAATCTAACCGTAAATCTGGTTTAAAGACGTAGTGAAAAGACTGAATATTTATTTAAACTATACATAGATATAGAATTACAGACTGCCATTGCTAATAAGAAACATCTGACTGAATATATTAATACTCTTAGAAAAGAACAGTCAAGGATGCCACAAAAACAATATACGTAATACGTATATTCTATCGAATAAACAACTCGATCGTTAGCTGCAACGCTTTGTGACCAATTAAGTGCATTGTATCTACAGTTACAACAGCACATAAAACTATAATTGCCATTTCTTTTCGATTCTGTAGTCTATAAAAGATATTTAGGTCGTTATGAACACACTAATATGTGAGAATTACTATTAAGAAAATCAATAATTCCTCTAAATAGGAATATAAATAAATATTTGTGCCATAAGTTATTATATAAAGAAGTGATGAATTGGCTTCTCAACTCAACTATAAAAATTAAGACAAACATTTGGAGACAAATAACTAATGCATTAAATCATCCGATAATTAATATTCGATATTTATACAAACATAATGTCTAATATTACACTATTTCTATTAAAACTATTTATACAAATATGTGGATATTTTTTATTGTACAATAATTATTATAGTTACCAAATTAATACTTTCATTGAATACAAACTCCTAAGAGATTTCAACTAAAACTGTAAACCTGTGAATAAAAATTTATTGTCAATCATAAATATTAGTGTAAAAATATTAATTGAACACGATAATAATAACAAATACAACGATATATATATTATAAATTGAACTACAAGACTGTGGCAAATCATTTTACAAGTATAATTTGGCAGTACGTGCAAATATATAAGACTTCATGGCGTTTGACCTTACAATTTACGACTCAGACAAATTCTAGAGTTCTTGCGACATTGTGTTCGCTACCATAATCTTGAGAACTGCCATTAGAGTCACTGTAAAACTTGCCTTGGATAAATCCAAGAAACAATCGCCGTTTAAATAATATAATGTATAAAACGTACATTATTATTCTCAGTCTTACCTTCGTTATTTACATGGACATTTAGCCGACGAACGGGATACGCACATGTCCGTTCCGCACTAAATCATGGCTGTAAATATCACATAAACATCGCTACAGTCCGCTCTGACTAAATATATTAAATGGCCGCTCTATGCAGCCTTTAGATGGACGTCATCTTTTCGTAATTTCATCTTGCATTATATAACAATAACAGTGAATTATCGAAAACTTCCCTAAATTTATGGCTTGGCTCATTCGGTAATGCAGTCGAGAGACTGCGCCTTCTTCAATATTTCCTTTTCTCTTTTTAGATTAAGAATTCTCGTTTCCCAATTGTTCCATAAACTTGTTAAAACTTTACGGACGCGTAAATAATCCGGAGGATGTTACAGCCGCTGGCGCTCGTAAAACCGCACCTGAGCTACTATAGGACTAACTTTATTACTGCGGGTGTGAATTACCTTTTATAACAGCCCTGTTAAATTGATAGACGACAAGCGACTTGACACAATTACATGTTAGTTAAAAACCTCCCGTATTGCTCTTCGATCACATCCTTACATCCTTTCCAATAAGACGGCCCTGAGACTCGACGAATCCCACTCATTTCTCTTGCCATTTACCGACCTAATAAATGCCACCCTATCCCTTTCTTTTACAAGCATTTTAACGAGGTCAACGTATAACCCTATTTTGTATTGAATATATAGAGGCCATTACATTGTGGTTATCGCAAATATGGCCAACTCTCACATATCGGAAGCTGTATGGAGTCTTGAGGCTAAAGATGTCGAGACTGTTGAACACCAGTGCAACGCCTATAACTTGGTTTTAATCCCAGATTGGACGTTAGCACCTGGACCGATTTTGATGTTATCACATGGATAAATATTATAACGTTATCACTTGAACCAGTCATGACTTTGGACCAGGTGTGACTATATCACGTGGATTGCTTACGTCGTCACCAACATGAGCTGATGCACTTAGGTGTCATTATCTGGACAAGTTTCAACGTATCACTGGCCAATCCTGACGTTATAGTCGCCTGGACGAGTTGACGTTCCCAGAGCAACAATAAAGGTTGTCTCTAGATACGACGTCACTGAGCAAGTTGACGTTATCACGTGGACAACTTACGACGTCGCCTGGACCGGGTTTGGTGTTATCATTTGGACGAGTATTAACGTTCCGTATCACCTGGACACTTCACTAACGCGCACACGCACTGTTGTTCCGTTGGGCTAATGCGAGCCCGAGTGTATATTGTGTTGGGCTTTCTTCTTGCGCTGGGCCAGCATGTCGTAGAACGGGTTGTGGCTGATGGAACGCCGGAGGCACTCGATCCACTCGTCGCGCTCCTCGACTGTCGCCGCTGACATTCTGTAAGTTTGATGGTCAGCATTAGCAATTTGACACAAGGAAATTTGAGTGGTAGTTATTACTATGGGAATGCAATTAAATCATAGTCACAAATATGTATATGCAAAATGTTACTAAATGTGTGAAACAGACTCGAGTAAGTGTTGATGGTTACCGTTTTCCATCAGGTGGATTATATGTTCGTTACAGTTATAAAAATGGTGGTGGTGCGGTACGCCTGACGTATGTATGTTAAAAATCGAGATTGACGTATAGGTATACTATGCCATTAAAATAAGAATAGGACGGGCTGTTGACTAACTTCACTCGAATAAGTCCTAGAGATGAGAAGTAAATAACGTGATCAGCAGTATATTAAAAGTATCACTGTGACTTTTTACATAGGGACGACGTTACATAATCACGTTATAACATAAAGAATACACGATATTATTGACGTCAGTGTCTTTTCACCAGTAGTGTCTCTCGGCATGTTAGGACAATAATGAAAGTGGCGTAAAAAGGTACTAGCATGCCGCCTAAGCTCATCATCATCATTATCTTGACGTTATGTCCCGGATGCGCCCCCGTGCAGCACGCGAAGGCCAAGGGTCCGCCTAACTTAGTGACATTATTTATCGCACATAGTTTTAGCCCTGGAGGGTTACTTTATATATAACAAAACATATATTTATAACAAAACAGAAAACAACTTCATAACCGACATAGTTTTCAAGAGTATCCTAAACAAGCATGCTACATCTTCGATCTAATCGTAGCTTCTCATCAGCTAATAAAAAATATATATTTTTAGATGAAAATTATCGTTTTCCAGCTGGAAGATCCACGACATAAGGATTCGCGCTCGCCCGGATCGCGTCTCCCGACGGCGGAATGAGGTCGTACCTGTACACGGTGTGCTTCCCCTCAACGACCTTCCCCTCGGAGTCGGTCTTGCACGCCTTGATGAGCTCGGCGCCGCCGCTCGCGTACAGCTCCAGGCAGTGCGGCCGCTGCCGGTCGCTCGCGGGACGCACCTGGGAAGGAACATATGCTTAGTAAGATAGTTACCGGAGAGCTTGCTGGGAGACGACTCTCGCGCAGTGACATCTCAAATTCGAAATTTTAAACGTCACAGAAATTGACAATTGATCTTCCGAGAGCCTCAGTGGCCGGGCGGTTGAGTATCCGACTCGTAAGCGAGAGGTACCGGTTTGGAATCCCGTTGCGGCCATGTGCCAATTGTTTTCTGAGTTACGTACATTAGTTGAATTCTAACCTATGCTCTTGCGGTGAGGGAAAACATCGTGATAAAACCTGCAAATTCAGGCAACTGAATTTGAAACCATGATCCAATCTGGTCAGGTTGCCCTAGTCACGCAGGTCAGATTGCCCTAGTCACGCAGGTCAGATGGTAGTCGCTCCACTGTAATTACCTGATCGCCAAATCCCTGATCGCCAAATCCTGGATCATGGTCAAGGCGTACCCCGGGCCCTCGAGCTCGAGAGCACAACCGGGACATTAACGCCAAAATATGATGATTATTTTTAATTACTGAAATTGATCTTCGACGATATAGGTTTGCCGAAGATAGTTGAGAAAATATTTTTTGGCTGCAATAGACATTTCAATGTCATTATTAATGGATATGTGGCTAGAAAAAAATTAGTGTCAAGAAGTGCGCTCGTGATATGCGCCACCGACAAGTAAGCGCGCACACTATCCTTAATTCACGATTAGCTTTGACGCGGTCCATATGACCGAAAGGCCGATAAGACCTTGGGTGGAGGAGAGTTTAGTAGTTGGAGAGGGTAAAGGTAGTATCTGTGGAGTGTCCGACAGAAACCAACCGTATTCGATCGTGATAGCTTCACAATCATACGTACAAAACGAAATATAAATAAAACATACTAATGCTGCAACTCACCGATATGTTTTCTAATGGAATGATTCCCCTGGGCTCCTTGTCCGTCGTGTATTCGAAGTAGTACAGGCAGTTGTCGTTGAGAATAAACCACCGTCTCTTCCACGACTTGTATCTGGAAATTGACAATTGATTTACCTTACTAAGGTCCTCTAATAAAAAGAAGTAATATAAGTATCAAAAAATATCTTAGTGCTCCATACAGAGATTCTAAATTGACGACGTGCATTTTAAAACCATTTATATATTCTACTATTTTTAATCTATTATAATCCGCGTCATGAAAGAAGAGACTTGTCAAATGGCAGTAGAGGGGATTTCGCGCAGGTAGTCGCCTACTAAGCAAGTCGAACCACGTGACCCGCCAAGTCTCTTCTTATTTGACACTAGTTGGAACTATCACTGCTCTATTAGCTGGATGCGGACCGGCCTTTGTGGAGATCTCTGGGGGAGGTCTAAGCCCAGCAGTGGGCGTCTTCCGGCTGATACGATGAACTATCACCGTATCACAATCAGTAAACTGTATCAGATGTTAAAGTCTCACACTTATTACAGCCGCTATAGCGCCAAAGTACACTTCATTTTTACAGACTTATTGGAAGAAAAAGCTTTTTCAATATTTTAGAATTTCAAGCAAAATCTATTAAGAATTTCTTGAAATATTGCGTCCAGCTAATTGCGTACAGCAAAGCACACTGTAGTGTACAGCACCACAACGCATAACAACGCAAAATAAGCCTAGAAAGCTACAGTTCGTATAAAATATAACGAAAGTTATCTAGGAGTATTTTTGTGCACACGTATAACACGTACTGAGGTATAAATATTTAGACTAAAATAACCTCAACTTCATACAAGTATACCACAATAATATTTATACATGCAAACACAGCGATAACATACGACTTTGAAATGCAGCACATTGTGCTTCCGATAATCAACATATTAAGGTTACACATGTTATCTTACACGGTGACAGTCCGGGGCTTGGTCAGGACACACATAGAGAGCGTTTTAAGAATGGATAATGGATATACTAAAGTCCCGCGACACCAATGTGTCGCTATTAGATCTTAGGAGCAGATCAGCTAGGACCACTTAGACTGTGAGGACGCCGTAGATCCTACGTCATTGAGTACAAGAAAAATCCCACTTTGTAGCAATTGTACATTGTTTAGGAGACCCAAAAAACGGCACCAAACAAATTGTGCACGGGTAGACCAACGCTTTGTGGGCGGCCATTTTTACTATAGCTACGGATTTTTTCTTGTACTTGGTGACGTAGCCCAACAGCGGGCCCCTCACAGACTATCCGCCAACCAGAAATTGTGCAGTTTCTGTTCAATTATAGTCTAAAATATACTTTTAATTTAATTATTACTACTACTTGGGCGATATCAAGAGCTATCCCATTTTATAAGTATTAGCCGGGTTTCTTACCGCGTGGCTTTTCGTATAGTCCGATGTTGAAAGTTAAATAAACCCTGTTTCTCTTTACAGCAACATAAAGCTACATACCTGCCACCTTGCTTCCACAGCCACCCCTCCTTGTCTGGATTGAAGAAGGTATGCATGAGATCATTTCCGTCGTCCTCCGGTATCTTGAACGGCTCCGTCTTTATAGACTCGTATAACGACTGGAATCAGAACATACACACAATTAAGTATTATGTTTACAGGTATAACAGATTATTTTGTTCTCCACTCGCTCAAAATGTATGACATTTTCAAGGATCTCACAATATATTACAGACAACCTGTCTCGAGCGCACACAGCGCTATTACTGAGTGAATACGGACAGATATAGCTCGAACTCTTCGCGATAACAACTTTAATATGATTGTTATCGTGTCGTGCCTTCCAGAGTTCCAGTATAATTGGAGTTGTCCACAACATTATGTTGAGTGTTGACTCAACATAATGTTGTGGTCGCTTAACGTGTACCACTGCGTTTGTTTAGCTAGTCAGTGCCCAAGAACCATCCATTTTTAATTCACAAATAAATTGTATAATTTCCGATTGCTGTTTAGGAAATGTATAAAATTTATAGGATTTTTTTTATATTACACAAGACAGGCATTTGACCGCCATCTCACCTGTTGGTTTAGTGACGATTCGGCCGAATTCTGTATAATGACGGATTACATACATTTCCAGTAAAGAAATATGAAACTATCGCATTTTATTTTACACTCTAGACAAGCGGAGAACAGTTATGGTGGTTCATAAAACCTCCCGTGGAAAGCAGAATTAAGGCGAGGCAAACAACAAACAGCGTCAACGTTAATTATGGATCGTCAACCCTTAAGTGATACTTGGAAAATAACCATAAACGATAAGTCTTCGCGTCACATTGAAAGTGAACGTTAACTTGACGACGACAATTAAATCATAAAACAAATTAACGATTTCTCTTGTTATTAAGAGATGCCGTTAAATCGAACGACATACTTTCTGACATTCGTTAATTAACGAGATCGTGCTTAGTTAATGTACGAAAATTTGTCAAAGTTGTACACAAATCAACGTAATAAAGCGAAAATTGTATTGAAATCACTCCGCCAATTGTATTATTGTGAAATAAAGATTTAAATAAATAAATCACTCTTAGCATAACCAAAATTTGTGCCTTTTGTGAACTTTTTCTTAATATCTAATAGATATGATAATAACAAAAGTTGGCATTGACTAAGAGACAATACAATCTTAATTAATAAACATAATATGTATGAATGGTACTGATATAGTAAACACTTTAAAGCATGGACAGTCTGCTCGATTATCACTATGCATATGTGGAGTATTTCAAAAACTATGCGGATACTCCGGGCCACCGCGTGTCGCGCGGGAGCGCGAAGATGATGATGATGACGTCACGCCAAGCGTGAAAACTACGGGAATACCCTTCACTATTCTGGAGAAGGTCCAAGTCCAGCAGTGTACTTATGGGCTGATAATCATCATCATCATCATCATATCAGCCGCAAGACACCTCCTGCTGGGCATAGGCCTCCCCCAGAGATCTCCACATCTAGATGGTACCTGCAATCTTTACCAGGTCGTCGGCTGATAATGCGAAGTGATTATTGTATAACTGACAAAGCCAGTGCAATATCTCACCAAGAGCAACTCCTGAGGCAGGTCCCCTCCGTTGTTGATCCCTCGGTTCATAGCAACGAACTGCTCCGGCGCCGGCTTGTCCTTCACGCTGGGGTTGTGCAGTGAGGTGTTGAGCATTATGATCGCGAAGCTTAGCACGTAACACGTGTCCGCGTTCGTGAATATGTCAGGGTTCAGCTGGCAGTAGCGCTGTGCGAAACACTCCATCATACGGTCGATCTTCTGCGCCTCGCCCGGCAGACGGAAGCTCCATAGGAATTGTCTGGAATGGAGGCGATTGAGAGTGTTAAACTAATGCATTGCAGGAATTGTGTAGAACATGAGCGTTTGAGCGTTTGATAAGTCTGGATATCTCAGGTGTGAAAGGCTGGGAAGGTTAAGGTTTGGATTATAGGACCAAATAAAAAGGGGTTTATTTCGTCCTTTGTACGTAAGTAGGGCGTGCTAATTTAGCCAGCGCAGCCCACCAGTCAAATTCAGAATCGGTCAAAATAGACTATGAAGTCAAAAGTAGCATTAGTCAAATGTAGACTAAACGTCCATAACGACTAACGAAAATAACTATTAATTTATAAAAGTATTCTTATTACAAATATTTGGACTAGTCCAATATCTATTTAACGTACTAAATCCCACTCCATTTCAGTCAAACAGCGTATTTAATCACGGACTCTGTGAGGTATCTAGCTGGCTAAGCTTGAACGTACGTACTATGTGTACGTTGTGAGTAGGGTTGATCTTGCTACAGCTGAATGTTAATGTTAACCCGGTTACCACATAGCTCAAACAACTGTGCAAACACGCGCTTAGTGGCATGCATCGACAGTTTTCGAACTATGTAGGCACTAAAGCGAGGTTAGAAGTTGTGCTTAATTATTTTAATTGTGTAAGTCAGACTATGTACGGTTCATAGGTTCATACACACGCACGCCCGTATCCCACAAGGGTAGGCAGATTATTAACAGTAAGGTTCATTCATAACATATATTCGCTTTGAACATGGTTACTTTTTTTAATATGCAAAGTTTCTTCTTATGGAATGATACAAAATAATTTTGCGAAATTGATAAAAGATACGAAATTGAATGCATATATAATTATGCAAATTTCAATAATAATAATCATCTTAGCGTTAATGTCGCACAATCTCGCGCACGAGGGCCTGGGGTCCGCCTTGACCATGATCCTGGATTCGGCAGGTCAGGTAATTACAGTGGAGCGATCTGACCTCCATGACCCTGCTACCAGGGAAACCTGACCAGATTGGATCATTCAATAATGTCAGCACTTAATTCATTTTTATTTGAACCGAATACTAATACGAATAACTGATCAGATATTAATACGAAATTGAGGCAACACTACGCCGTCATCTTGTAAACAATTCAGTTATCGCAGATGAGGGTTATCATAAGAAACAAATTACGCGTCAATTTACAGATATTGCGTTGAGATATCCTTGAGAGCTGCATTATCTCTCTAACAGGCAATTTATATACCTATTATACTTACTAGGTGGTCATCATACCCAATGATTAACATAAACACTTCAATTTTAACTGGATATATATAATGATAAGTAACTAAGAGCAGTGTACAGGCAAATAAATTATTTTTCAACACACTACTCGTTAAGTGGCCATTATTTCACAGGTTGTTGGCTCATAGCGTGGACAATTAGCACGCGTGCTTTTTTGTTTACATTATTGCACTCGGGTTATACCTAAAATTAAGTTCTCTAACTATTTCGGTTCAGGCTGCAATCGCGCTTTGTGTGAAAATTTTACACTTGTCATAACAAAGTCGCTTAGCGCCGTCTGTCGCTATTTGTCTATGTACGTTTAGATGCGCAACGGATTTTAATGCTGTTTTCAACAATACATAGAGTAATTCAAGAGGAAGGTTTATAAGCAAGAACAAAAGGGTAGGTAGGGTAAAGAGAAGTCACGCCGGGTCCACTAGTTATAATACTATAGCAAGGCAACTAATATTTATTTCACATCAATTTAAGTCAACTCAATGGCCAATTAGATTGGTTTCTTATCTCGTAGTGTCATCCAATCAACTATAACTACCCATTCGAGATGGCAGTAAGACAAGCGCGTGCTGTGACAGTAAACTAGTAAATGCCTAACAGAGATAGGCCCCGTATCGTAAGTCTCGTGGTACTATAAACATTATATAGGTTGTTAGGCTAGAGAAAACAGCGGCTTTTCATCCTTGATTATACTGATATAGTATAAATAAGTCACTTTCTGCGTCTGTCTAACTGTATATCCGCTAACACCTAAACGACGCAACGAATTTTGATGCGGTTTTTACTATCAATTAGATAATTTCTTACGGAAGGGTTTATGTGTATAATGCATGCATATTTTTAGTAAATAAAAGCCAAATGCGGTCAAATGCCTGTCTAGTCTAACATAAAAAACCTAGAAAACCCATGCGAAGCCAGAGCGTGTCGCTAGTGTTGAAACAGTCTTTAAAAGTAGTTTCAAGATGCAACGTGTCTCGTTGACGTCAGTTCGTCGGACACGTTCAATTATGGTCGACAAAAATAATATCGCAAATCATTCGGTTTCGGACACAATTAGGCGGAATTAGTCGCAGTACCCGCATCAATTGTTAGACAACGCGTAGCTAATCTACGTACATTTACTACAAGTATGAAGCGAACTATTTTACAAGGAATTTAGGAAGATACCGCTACTGATGCCATCGAAAACATGTAGAGTGACAAATACTGTTTATTTTTTTATTCCGTTTATCAAACCGGGATAATGATAAGCAATCGCAATATGGTCGTACACAGTAATTAAACGTTATAATATTGTTTTTTTTATGCTCATCGCTTTTGTAATATCAATTTCCTAGTAATGTATACATTTCATATTATGTTTATGACAATAATCGAAATTCCCAGCTCATAATGAACCACCACACACCCCGCGCAAGAACCTACTTTGAAATCAGTTGTGACAAGTTATTACAATAGGTTAAGATTAATAAATGTACTATACAGTGTTCATTCCAATCGCGCCAAAACGCAATGCATAAAATATGAACTTCTTTAGAAGCGTTACCAACGCGAGCGAATCGCAGCGGATGCGATCAGAGGCAACAATGACTTGGGGTCGGTGGAGTTAATATCCTCGAGGATTCGTCACCGGGGCCGCGCCCGAGCGCCTCTCTCAAAGGAAACAAATTACGAGATGATCTCCACCCGATACAAGGTTGAAGAGAGAGAAGAGAAAACAAAAATTGTCTCGCCTCAACGGCTTCAAAGTACACGGCGGGCGCTGTGATAACGCAAATAATTTCGTGGAATCTCGTTTATCTTTGCTTTAGAAATCTTTGGTTACTTAATTAATGCTACGAATACGATAGCGTGTTTGCGTGTTTCGTGTTGCGTATATGAAACACAAACACTCGTGTGGAGTAGTTTAATTTGGAAAAATATAGGGAAATAATTGGTTAGGAGATCAGAAATGCTGGGTAACACATGGTAAATGATATAGGTAGATCGCCCAAAGAAAGAATTGGCTCGTTTAAACGGCTTTAAAAGTACACAACAGACGCCTTAACAACACAAACATTTTTAAGAATTCTCGTTATCTTTTGTTTGCAGAGACACAATCGTTACTTCTTAGAACGAACGCGAAAATTTTAAATCTTTGAGCGAGAATGTATCTTTGATGTTTATATCTCTGTGAAGTCTTAAAAATACATTATCTATTATGTATATTTGCATGTTTAATTCTCTGTAATATGTGTAACTACAGTAAATAGAATACTGTGTAGTCGGTGTTCTATTTAGTGCTTCCTCTCGCTAGTCAACAAGAAAACTTTAACACAAAGCAATTGAATTCGTAAACATGATATAATGACAGCATCGTAATTGTCCGGTAGCGATATGACAAGATGATTACTCACGATAACAGGAGTGCGGGACTGTATAATTTAGAATACGAAGTGGCATCTCACGAGCTATGCGTATTACAACGTACTATAGACCATTTCGGTTAGAAACGGTCATTGTATGATCGTGTATTATTGAGTGCACACATAAAAGGCCAGAAGCCCTCCTTGAACTAAACAAAACCAAAGCAGGTAGTTACGAGCTGCACAAAGAATCATTGATCTTAACAACCAAAACACATAATATATTAAAAATGAACCTTAAGACCGTGTAAAGAAGGTGTTATTTGGCTTGACCCAAATATGCTTATAAAATATAAAACGTAGGATTAAAAGTCGAACTAAATGAAATTTTAGGCATTTGTATCCTCGTGACGTAACACAATTGTTTTAAATTTTCAGATTCAACAAACCCTTCCCTTGAGTGAAAGTCCGTGCCCATAATTTTACTACATGCATGTATATGCATATTAATACACATCCAAGGTGTCTAGGGATCGAATACCTATCTACTGTAAATCACGACCTTATGTAAATATTTTAAAATATAATAAAAGGACCTGATTTTACACGCAGAGAAAATACACGCTTTTTCCCTAGACATTATTTTATTACATACCAATATCACAAAACTTGATTTATAATTGACAAAGACATGCTTGATCTCTAGACACGTTTGATGTGTGTATTTGAAATGTATTAATCTGACACAATAGCTGACTTCGCTTGATTAAAATTTGTAGCTGATGTAGTAACTTGATTTAAAGACGTTTTTTATGTATTGTATTTTAGCCATAAGAATAAATGAACGTACGAATCTGAGTAACCAACCTGAGCGCCTGCACCAGTATCAGGTCCGTGAAGTCGTGCAACTCGACAAACGCGCGCAGGACAGCCTCGTTGAATTCCGCCCTCTCTCCGAGGTAGTCTCCAATGGCAGTCTTGCTGAGCCCCTCACCCTTGTGAAGGAACTGCGCCACGTCTTCTGGCGTACGTTGCAGTAAACCATTCTCGTATAGATACTCTATGCCTGCAAAAAAACAATACGCATGCTTCAGTGGGCGTAGTGGGCGATATCGGTACAGGGAAATACGCGGAGCGCTTCCAGCAAAACAGATAGTGAATTCCAGCTACTGGTATGGAATATTGTGTACATAAATAATACATTATTATCATAGATAACGGCCGACTAGGCACAAAAAGGCTAGATACATGTGCTGTAAATATTCAAGGGTAAATGTAATCAATAGAATATCACATATTCACCAATACATACGAGTACAATAACGGAGGAAAAACATGAACTTCAACAACATAAATTCGAATACAAAAAGGTTTTCCCTGGAGAGTACAACATGGAGTTCAAGACAAAATCTGAATAATTTAAAGTTATAAGAAAAAATACCCCTGGTTTGAACGCTACGGGAAGAGCCAACCCACACGCTGTTTTCGCACAAGCCGGATACGAACGACATATTGGTCAATAAAACGCCTTATAGAACAAAAGGTAATTGAAAACCTATAAGAGAGTCGGTCTAGTGTCGGCGAAACGACTCTCGCATGTCTTGTCGCCGTTCACTTCACACGATTGGAAGGAAAGTGATATCGCGGCACACTCCTAAAACGAAATCGGGTCCGACATTAACACTTGTAAATTGCCTAGTGAATATGCAAAAGGAGAAGATATACGTGCTGCCAAACCGTCGAGAACGTGCTCCAAGGCAAAGGCGAAATATCAGCGCTGCAGCACTTGCTGTAGCTACTGATAAATCATGTCTATGTCTAAAAATCCTTCTCTATTGGAAAACTATCGTAGCTTTGGCAACAAGGGCCACTGGCGTTAAATTGATAAGAATTGCAGTCGCTATAATTATTATAAGTGCTGAATTGAACAAAGTGCATAACAAGGGCAGGTGTAATAAGCATTCCTAGATAAGGATATAATGGCGTGTATGCGGAATGTAGTGTGGCACTGAAAGCTCGGAGGCGAGACTCGGTGTAATATGCGAAATGTATGTGGGCACATGGCCGCGCGCGCTCGTTTCCGCCGCACCACCATAATGCGAATTCCGATCAAACAATGCACAGTAAACACGCGCCGATAAAGCTTTGCCACTCAATACTGCACCTACCTGTTATGAACATGTCAACAGCTAATGAACTTTGGTCAGTATACCCTATACTCAAACATTATCTAGCTAGATTTTAATATCGTTTTATGAGATCACAATGTAGCCGTATTAGGAGAGCAATTATTGATAAAGTCCAAGTTCATCTGCGCCAGACGAAATCTGTAATTGAATGACGTCACTGAATATCGAGTAAAGCCTCGGAAATAACTCCTGACGTCAGTGGCTGGCGTGAAAAACTCCAATGCGGGGGTAGCCGGCGTGGGCGGTTACAAGGGTCTGAGTCTGAGAGGCAATATATTCCCACTACACTTATCCTTGTATATCGTATGTAATTATTAGCATAAAACTTGCGTAAGATCGGCTTTATACCGCGCCGATTTTATGTCTGAGCTAGCTTTTATTCTCTGGATCAAGACCATCAATAAGAAAACTTAATATCTGCAACCTCATCCTCCTTGATGTTTGAAGAGGAGCCATTAATCCTCCATGAGAAATGACCCGAGTGAAAGGAAAAACCTTATTTGCGTGGTCGGGATGTTTTATAAACCACGTCTTGGTTGTACGTAATGACAGACCGTACTAAATCGCTCGCTCGTTGTATGCATGTGCAGTAGACTACAAACAGTCCGTAAAAAATTACGAGCGTCTTGTAATGTCCTCCGTCTTTTGTTTATGTGAGAAGACGTCACTGCAACGAGTTTGTTAATTACAAAGTCGTCAGCTACAGGTTTACTACCGACACCTACCTACCTATAAAAGTAAGTATACTGGTAATAGCCTTGATGTGATACTATGGAAGTTGTATAATTACATCGCGAATTTAGCCTGATTTTCCTGGTTTGATAGACCTGCAGGAAAACCAGAGCGTCAAGCGTAATACGTTAATAAGTACACAGTAAAAGTATTTTTGCTCAAATTATTTGCAATAAGAATATCCCATCACGTACTCCGGCCGTATTATTTGAATTATGCATGATCATCGCATGATATGCAAAGGATAAAGATGAGAATATACGGTCTGGCGACAATATTCCGTATCAGTGATACGTGAAAACATCATTTTTTGGGTTATTGATGACATACTTACAATTCCGTTTTATAAAGAACAAATATTCGTTATATATAAGCTCCACAATGATAATATTCTTCATAATACTCGATGTCGAGTCGATCATTCATTGGGTAGGTACCATACATAACGAAATGAAATAAATAAATGATTTATTATACAACACAAATACAAAATAAAAACTAATCATCTAAGAATTTGTTGGAAAAAGTTGCGCCATTTCCGTTCTACGACTGTAAAATATATTCTCTACGCTTATAATTATATCGGTGCCTATTTTTGTCCACAAAGTTTTGTTCAAGATGAAAGTAAACATGTATTAAATCTTTTCTACGTAGGTATACAATCCTTCACTCATGTCGCTTGGTCGAGTCTAAATTCCCCGTAAACTGATATGCTCGAGCTACTTACTGGTTTACCCAACAATGGCGAGGAAAAGCAAAATCCACATCATTAAAAGGAAAATGAATACAAATCGTATATGCGCATACGGGACTGTCTCACTTCAACGCGTTCTTTAAATATTCATATATCGCGTCGCTGAGCTGGTGCATGCCACTGGGCCAACAAATAGCCTCCACGTTGTGTCCTAGATATCTTTCTAGTGACGTCATTATGAATTGTGTGTCGCACCGAAGCCTAGCCTCGACTGGGATCTTTTGCGACTCAAGAGAACTCCACAAGCCTGGGAGAGAAGGCCTCTGAGCGTATATTCAAAGGGTTTGAGCGGCTTCACATTTGTTTACGTCTACTTTCAGGCCGATCTACGTCTTGCGGTCTTCGTAACCTAATTAGGAAGCGAGAAGTTTTTCAAGTTGTCTTAGCAAACTACCTATGACTTGACTCATTTATTTTTTAATTACTAGAATTGATTTTAGCACAGCTAAAGGGCTCATGCGAAGTCAACGGTTTGATTGAAACACGTAGGTTTTGGAATTTTGAACGTTAACACGGTAAAAGCTAAAACCGGTTGGCTGCCTCGTGGTGCTCATGGCCAGTTAAATCATTAGGTATTGAACCAGTTAAATAAATATTTTTAGCAATAGCGAAAACTCAGAAAATAAATAAATCCCTCTAAGGGATAAGTCCGCCTCTGCCTATACTATTGTGTATTTATGTAAATGTGTAACATCGTTTTGGCGCATTAAAGTAGGTATACTTCAATCAATAAATCAAAGATTTTTGAATATCGATACTATCATTGTTTTACAGATGGGTGTGTACATCGGTAATTTGCACCGTTACTTGCAGAAACCGAACCTGGCCCACATCGATGGTTCTAGCTTAATTACAGGACGTTGATTGCAGATAGGTGCGAGATTGCGCCTAATGTAATGGGATACCGCCAGAGTAGTTACATGGCGGAGCCACCGCAACCGCTCGGTGTAACTGGAGTAGAAATAAGATAAGACGAAATTAAAATACTGACTCATAACACGCAGAGATAGCGTGGCAGCACGATCTAGGTCCTAGATACCAGGACATCAAGCTTCAGCATCCGGTGCGTAATCATAATAAATGTCTCAACTTTCAAGCAATTATAATTTCAGTTTCGATTAAGACAGACTGTAATACAAGCGCATCACGTTTTAGTGCGCAAAAAATTGCACAAATCTTGTGCTAACCCGAAGATAAAAACCGATAAATTAGTATTTTGAAACTCAAGCAGCGAGAGATATTATATCGAAACAATCCACCAACTAAGTTTATTAGGAACCACGATATCGACCGACTGTACCTGCCTACTACAAAACCGTACCTGCCTACTACAATACTGTACCTGCCTACTACAATACATACTGTACCTACCCACTACAATACTGTACCTCAGTCCTAAATGTTATTTCGTAGACCGCACGTTATCCAGTGCACGCTCGATTATTCGAATTAATTAAGCCGGCGCTTCATGTGCGCGGGCCTTAAAAGTTGAAGCCTAAACTTAATTAACGTTAATTAATTCAACACAGAACATGGCCGTTGTGACTTGCACGGGAAGGCACATACATACCCCTATTTATCGTGTCATGACTCGCTAATTTTGGCTAAATCAAACCTAAGCTTTAGGAGAATGTTTCCCAAAATTTAAACTGCTTAAAAATACCAAAATAATCGCTAAACAACTCGTATCTCGTAATTTATTACCATTAAATTAAATTCAAATACGGAACTTGCACTAGTGGTAAAAATTCGAGTTTGTACAGCTTTAAAGAGAGGTTAAGTAAGTATATTTAGTGTCGCTTGGAGGCAAACGGCAGGCGAATTCCTGCGAGTTTCCGCAGACATACGCCGCAGGTGGGGAGTGCAAGAATAATTTGCCTCGTATGCTGACCGGACGAGCCCGTGGGAACGCAGCACCTGCTCGTGGGAATGTCCCATCAAGGCTATTCTTTTAACCTTTCATATTTATCTATAGCTCCATACATATGCTATATAGATAGCAATATATTAATAATAACGAACTCTTTATTTAATGTTAGGACTCGGGCGTTTAGAATGACAATAATATCATCATCGGTGTAGTCTCTGCCTAACGCTACGGGAAAAGCCGTGGCGGTGTGTCATATGTGTATCATCGAAGTGTAAAATGCAGACAAAATTCAACCCTCCACAAGTATGTCACAACGATATAATTATTGGAACATTACAATCATCAAGATTATTAGTGTGACAATTGCAACACAAAATAAATTTGCTGGAAATCGCTTAATGCGGTGAAAAGAAGAGACAAGGCAGGCTGATATGAGAAATTGCTTTGCCGTTTAGTTCTATATGAGAAATTCGCGGCGTGGTCGTGATTTATGTTCGCAGAGCGTTTCAGATTGTAATATCAAAGGAAATTTCGAATCTATTTGCCGTCGCGGTGGCACCACATCGTAATTGTTTGCAGAATACGAGGAAAATTCAAAATATTATCCGTGTTAGGAACTACTGGAATACAATAAAAGGCATTTTATTGCGAACGGGGTCTATTCAGTGCCAACAATCAATGCTGTTTGATATATTGGCAACGCATTCGCGACTTCCTGGGTATTGCGAGTGTCTATTACGACGGTGATCACTTCCATAGGAAGGTCCGCTTGTTCGTCCTCCCTCTAGGTTAGTAAATATTGGTATTCTGTGTCTCTAATACAAAAAGAGAACCTGTTTTACCAAGCGCGATCTCCCTATAAATATAGTCTAGGTAAATAATAAGACGACAGTACCTTTCTTAGGGTCCATGTTGAACTTCTTCCTCCCTATGCTCATCTGTTTGGCCTTGCTGTTCTGTTTGCACTCCTCCTGGCCGTCGAGCGACTCCAGCTCTGCCACCACTTCGCCGAGCTCATCTTTGAGTTGCTGCAACAAAACAAACGATCATGAGTCACCCTGATCAACGTAAGAACTCATCGCGTTAGTGTAGGCGCGTGTTAAGGTATTTATAACGGATTGATGTTATGTGACATTTGTTACTACTCATCATCTTACGAGCGATTAATCCCAGCTTCTACCAGGGTCCGCTAGTCGACTCTACTTCTCCACTTCGCCCGGTCTTGGGCATCCTCGCATCGTAAGCCATTGGCTCTCACATCCGACTCTGCGATGTCAAGCCATCGCTTCTTGAGCTTTCAGCGGTAATATTTGTAACTACTACAGGAGTAAAAGTACTCGAAATGATGATAGGACTGACGCATCGTGGATATAAAATTACCCTTCACCATGGTCAGTTACAGTCATAAAAATGACGTAATAATTAGTAATTACTACCTTACGATATACCAGGTACAGGGAAGGCACGAGTCATTGGATTTTTATATTACAATATAGAACAGCCTACTACAAGGTAAACCGCAAATTGATTGTTCAGCATTCTACTAGTGTCAAGTTGGAGAATGCGTCTCGAGCCTGCGCAATCTATCGAGCATGCATACATACACATTCCATTCATAAAATGCCATTTATTCAGAAAGAGCATAATAGAATTAACGAACACGTCCATTGGATTATACGGACAAGCCACGTCATTTTGAAACTTGGAAGAGGGATAATTAAGTTACTACGTATAATCATGTTAAAAATGTTAAATAAAATGAACAGTTCTTACAAATATTATCCGTAAAATTGAATTTACGTATTTTCGGTTGCCAAATGGCACTACATATTTAGTCAAAAAATCTAAGGAACAAATATTTATCGAACTACTGCACCGATAATAAAGAAACATCGTGATTAAACTTTTCCATATAAAAAAACCGCATCGTAATCTGTCCTACTAAGCTTCGCCATCCCAGACAGACACACCGGTCAAACGTTTCACATCCCTCTTCATGCCTTTAAAAAGAACCTCGCCCTTTCCTCTTTACCTACATCCGTAGCACGAGTTTACGTATTTTTCACGTTAAATACGTCCGAAGCGGACCTTAGCCCATCGATCCCGTCTCATTTGGAATACGAGTCAAAGAGAATGGCACAATCGCGTCGCCAAACCAAAGCACGTCGTATTGTAAAGCACAATGCGAGCAATCTGGTAACAACGGCGGGCCGGGCGGTCTTTTCGTAGGCGCGGTTTGGGCTGGCTTGTCATCCGTATCTGCGCTGTAGCCTGTACTAGCCAGCATTGTTCGACTTTCAGGAGTGCCCACTGAATGACAGTAAGTATATCTAGTGCGGCGATTTGTACTGATGACATCGTGTCTATACTATATATCTACTCACAAAAGTATTTCCAAAAACTGAAATTATTACTATTGTGTTGCATGGCCTGAGCGAAACCTTTTCCTCCTTCGAAAAAGGAGGGTCATAAGTTTCATGTTTTACTTGTATTAGGTACGTAAAAGGGAGTTGACCAGCTAACAGTAACAAATAATAGTTATTTCTGATTTTATTTTGCTAATTATGCCCGCCACGAGACGACACCAAGAAGAAGTTATTTTGTTGTGCAGTGAATTGTTGTGTGAAGGTATGGTGGTACATGTTTGCAAATTTTGACAAAGCAACTTACTCAACATCATACACCTAGGTGGGTATAAGATCCTAAATAAATATAAACGCGATGGGATAATCTGCAGATATGCCGTATTACATCAGACAACTCCGCTTATGTTACAGATAAAAAATGTCATCGACTGCACATTCCGCTGTCCATTTTAGCATGCAAGCACTGCATTCGATCGGGGTCGTCTCGTAAACAATGCAATCGCTAAGTACCATTGTATTTGCATATTAATTAAAACGGTAAGTTGAACAAAGCGTTGCTGCAGGCATCCCTATTACGCGTTGCCCTGAGGGTATTCACACTCGTACAAATGTAAGAGTATTCGTGAACTATTTTCTGTGGGAGCTGTGGGATTTACCACTGTAAGCTTTCGCTGCCGTTTAACGCAGGTTGTTGGAAAAATATAAGAGAAACGTTTAATGGAGTGTTATTTTTTAATTCACTACCTTGGTGCGAGCAGTATTCCATTAGCTACGATATAGTCTAGCTAGATTGTAACTTTCTGTACCAAGTGTCTATCTACTCACTACTATTAAATATGCAGTAACGGGAAGCAAACAGATAAGCATTGATACTTTCTCTCTAATTTGACAGAAAACACGTTAAACCACAAAAAATAGCTAAATCTGATGATTGAAAATTAATACGAATTAAAGCTGCATTTCGAGAAATCGTTCCATTCGGAAAGCGTTAATTACACCGTATCAATCCGTAATTAACAACTAAACACCAAAATAATGCGTTTCCAACAAGTCTCACCAAAAACGGTCGTTAATAAGCTAACAGCGTCCCACATCGTTAGCGGTTAATGTAAGACAAATATTGTGCTATAACTATGAATCACGCTTTTATCAAGATCGGTATGAACTATGAAGTCAAAGTAAACACGGCCGTACTAACAAGCGTACAATACGGCGTCGCCACGGTCTGGCTGCGTTGAGCTAACATAATTTGCGGTCGGCTACCTATCCCCGGAGGGGCTCGGATGCCGGCCTGCATCGTCTAGACCGCGGAATGCTAGCGAAATTTTTGAAACCCATCCTACAGATACATCTACCTACCCTTGTGGTGTAAAGAAACCTGCAGTTCGACAAATAACAGCACTCTCGAGTACTCGCGACTCACTGATCTCGAATGTAGCTTTTACGGCCACGTTTACGAGCCAGCGATAAAATACTAGGCTCTCCTTTGTCTAGCTAGACTCTAGACAGAGCACTAGCGAAATAAGTTGCTCGCGATAAAACCACATTGTTACCGGACCAGAGTACAATACACACTAGAAACCGCAATTGTTGCGATACATTTATAATAAAAGATATTGTATTTCGAGTTTTATGCGATTCAACTTTGAAACCAACCCAACATTATGTTTAGTTCTAGAGTACCCACGTTCTACACGCCGTGATAACATTTCACTTTATTATAATGACGGTATATAAAACCCAGTTTTACAACATTTTAATACTCTATAAGGAAAAAGTGACTACATAAAGTATACAATGTAAAAAGTTCAAAGGCAACCGACATCAGATGGGAGAAAAAACGTAGGTAATAACTTTTGGACATAACGTTTCGACGCGAGCCCGGCAAAGCGCAATTCTAACTATGTATTTTATTTTCACAAAGCCGGTTCACCTGTAGCCGAGAGCAAATAGGGTCATTACAGGAAGGCTTATTCTTACAACAAAGGGTCACCTTAGAGGGACAACACCCTCGCTGTGTCGCCGGCCGCCCGGTGTCAACCACTCCACATATAATAAGGTCGAAGCTTGGTATAATAGAGGAGAATAGGCGAGAATGTAGGCGCGCATTGTTGCTGAGCCGTCTAGACTGGTCTTTGCTCAGATGCAGGTGTTTGCATGAATTCATAAAACAAATAAGGATATTGGAATTTCAAATGAACCGTTCGAGGCTTAATTTACTGTTCGCAATTGAATTTCAACACGAATGCATAGACTGAGGATTGGCTAATTTCAATTAACGAAACAATGTCTGAAATAATTACTTTCGAGTGAGAGCTACCTGCAGTATAGACAGTATTAGTTCAACAAGTGGGCAGTGTAATGAGGTTGGTGAAAAGCAGATTTGCGATACGTTATCGATGGATGGAGTGGAGTGTCACGGGCAGGCGTGCGCGGTGGTCGCCGGGCGAACCCTTGCGGCCGCGCCGTTTCAACACAATGCCCCATGTCCAATCTATCAGCAGGCGGACAGCTACACAAATCAGTTTCCACTGACCACTACCCACATCTGTTACACAAATGCTTAACAATGGGGTTCGAAGTATTTTATTATGCATATACAACCGATTGCAAGGTCCCGTTTAAAAAGCACGTTCATAGCTATTATATATTGAGATAAAAAATAGTGCAACCGTCCAACCGTTGTAAAATAGTACATCCGCCGCGAGACCATATTCATCCGAATATGCCTTAGAAAAGTATGAACACTTTCGATACCAGTGGCATTGCACCTTTCACCGTGCGAATCATCCAAAGTGAATGTGATGGGAGACGACCGCGGCGCTGAAAGTTATTGTTATTAATAAAAATGGAGGATTGCATTTCTGCTATAAGAAAATACTTTCACTGTTTCAAAAGTAGCGTGAAATCGTTATCATTGAAGGCCATAGCCTAGGTAGGCTAAAAGTATGAAATCGATGGCTCAAAGTAATTAACGCCATTGGACACACATGTGAAATTGCAATCCGACGCGTCCGTAAAACGCTAACCCCATTCTCGCGCAATATTTTATTATGACAGCAGAAACGCAGTAATTGCATAGAGACCACATGGCATGCATGCGGACGGGAGGCGCTCGATCAAACTTTATCTCGTTACGTCTCTACTGAGAATGTAGTCTGTTTCTGCACAGTCTCTCTTCGATGTGGATGGTGATAATATCCACACTCGCTAGATCATTGATCACACACTCATGAAAAATTAATTATGTCACGTTTTTTGCTATAACTATTCTGTTACGATTGATTCAAATTTGAAAACAATTCGTATAAATCGTAATGTATGTGCCGAGCCGACAGCCGACCTTTGATTCTAGGACAAATCATTCGACGTTATTGGATTCGACTATAGATTTAAAACGACACCAATACCTATCATCATGTACCGTGTAACAAATAAATTCGATAGGTCTCTGCAGAATATTGTGCGTTCATCTTACCTCGTGAGAACTGATTGAGCCATCATTAACTCTGCAAACTCATCTAATAGGTAAGACAATTTGTTCCAAAAAAATTAAGATCTTATATTTCCATTTCGAAGAGTTCGTTGTTCGTTACGCGAAACCTCAATGAATAGATAGTAAATTCTGTAGATGGAGTTATCATCGCTTTCCACGACGGGCGACTATCTGTTAGTGCAGGGTTTCTCAAAGTGGTGGTCAACCTCTAGGGGTCTGCATGCTAAAAACGAAATAAACTGACCAAAATTACTTCTAAAATTGACATAATTTGCGACATGAAATAAGACCACCCACATAAATATTACACTGTGTTTGTTGCCTGTGGGATTTGGGGTTTCACCTGGAAACTGACAAAAGTACGTGAAACCATAACTTTGAAAACCCTTATTACCCTTGTATTAGCAAACACAGGTCACAACACAACACAACCGAGCGAGTGTGTAACTGCGACTGTGTTGACTGTTTGGCGGGGTTTGTAAGTGAAGCGATAAATAGGCTGATGGTACTAATGAAATTACGACCTCCTTCGTTTTCGCCACACAAACCTGCTATTTTTTACAACACTCAGATTGCAAACAAGAGTAGCTAGCACTTGCTTTCATACGGTCCGTTTAATGTACCAGTTTCGTATAAAGTTCGCGGATCATTGGGTTGGTGCGCTACCTGACTTCGGAAAGTGTAACAAATGTGAAAAGTGTAACGCGTCCCCGTAACTACATATATTTCACCGGTGGT
This sequence comes from Blastobasis lacticolella, assembly GCA_905147135.1. Classification (NCBI taxonomy): domain Eukaryota; kingdom Metazoa; phylum Arthropoda; class Insecta; order Lepidoptera; family Blastobasidae; genus Blastobasis; species Blastobasis lacticolella. Next base: position 12,789,823 of record LR990048.1, read on the forward strand.
AGGACTCTGTGACTGCGAAGAAGGTTCCGACTGAAAGGTACAACCGTCTTATCTATTTCAGCAACAATATTTACATGGTTGTGTTCCGCTTTGAAAGATAACTTAGCCAGTTTACACGGATGAGGCAAATCATCTTAATCCTCACAGTGACAACATATCTATTTTTTGCATTTTTCTTCCAAGAAACCCGAGTAACGTAGTAACGTGTGATACCTTCCATCCGGTTGGCTACTCATTTTCGCTCATCATGTCGTTCGTTACTGAGTAGTATACCTAAAACTAAACATGCTGCCGAGCCACATTAATATTGGTACTCATTTTGTCTCGTCTTCTGATTCGTTACTGAGTCATCGTCCTAGCGCTTATCCCGGCAGAGGACGGGAGGCCAGGGTCCGCTTTCCTACCCATTCTTCTCCACTACGCCCGGTCTTCGGCATTCTCGCGTGGTAAGCCGTTGGCTTTTGCATCCGAATCAGCGATTCGTTACTGAGTAGTATACCTGTAACAAAATCTCGCGGCGCTGAGCAACTAAGCTGCTGAGCCACATGAATACAGGGACATCAACCACTCACGTGGCTCAGCAGCTAGGGCGAACGTGCACCGGGATTTGTTGTGACGGCGGCTCATTCGGATGCGATGCAAGCCGAGCCGCTAATGCGAGGCGATTAACTCGCACCGTATAAATAGACGCGACACAAACGCGGCGGCCGCGTTGCGACAATGGCGAGGAGAATAGCGACAACACGTGCGGCGTGCCTTTAAATGTTACAGACTGTCGTAGTGCTCGGTTTGGACTCTGATTGTTAATAGGATAGTAAACATCTCGAGTGTCCTCAAATAAGCAGTAGAGTCGGAAACAAAACTGTCTAAATCTCATATCATGATCACAGCCCATTACAGTCCACTGCAGGACTTAGGGCCTCTCCCACGACATGAGAAGTTATAGCCATAATTTGGCATTTTCGGCAGGCGGGTTGGAGATCGCAGTATTATAAATATAACAACGGAAAACGCTATCCATTTTCCACCCTACGGAGACTCTAGATCTTTAGCCTCGATAACATTAGTCGCCTTGTACGACACCCGTGAGAGTAAGGGGTTGGTGATATTCTACTCTACCGGACACCACACGGCCAAAATCTTATATACGTTTGCGAAAATAAAAACCCAGCCTCTGTTGTCACGACTGGACTGCTGTCCCTTTTGATAAAATCTGTGGACGAGTGATATTGCGTAAAAAAGGTAAAAAAAGCGATTTTTCTTGGTGTCGCGGGCAAGTAGCGTTAGACATATGCATTTTACATATAACTATTGAGAGTTTGATGTACCAACGGTGTCATATAATGTATACACGATTTCCATCAATTGACGTAAGGTCAATTGTTGAACAATACTTGTGTAATAAATAATTCTCCACCGCGCCATATCCGTCATTATAAACAATTGAGCTAGGTAAAAGTGTGACCTGACGAATCGGTCATTACAAGTATTACCTCATAATCGCTATACTTTCGCTATTTAAGCGTGTAACGTTACAAAATACCTTGTTGGCTTACAAGAAGCATGGATAATGTAGGTAATCCGATTTTACAGTAAAATGCTGAACTAGGTTGATGGCTCGATACGGTATCGCGAATGATATAAACTCGACCGTGTCGGCTCGGCTGGTGCTCAATCGATATCGGTTGAATAAAAGACAATTTACAAGGGCCGCGATCAATGAAATGCTTTTATGACATCGAGTGAAATGGAACGGGCCCTCATGGGCGAGCCGCCAACCCAAATTGAGGGGTCAAATTCAACTGACAATTGACATTAGACCCAAAGTTTGCTAAGCGCTATTGAAATGTTTTGTAATGATTTATCACAATCATCTATTACTCCCTCATGTCTGGTAATTACTGCTTTCAAATTTAATCTACCGTCCACAGAGCACATGTGGTATTAAACGACGTCTCGTCTATATTTAGCATATGTTTTTGGGAATAGCTTGATAAAATATCTTGATGCATACACTACATAATCATCTATATTATTTTCGTCGGCAACTAAATATCCCTCATATAAATAAATATCTCCACTGTTAACTAATCAGGCGTGTGTATCGCCTTTGGAACCACATAGGAATGTACTTTAGTTCTTTGATTACAGAAAATGATAAGGATCCCGATGAATAATTGAAAGTACCTACTCCGAGTCTTGAACCACTAGCGGGTAAAAACATTGTAAAACCCGAGACACAAAAAACACTTAAAGAGATCAAAGTGCTAATTCTCGAAATCGTAGGTGTGCAATTAAATGTTTTCTGAAAACAGATCACGTATCAATTCAAAAGGCACTCGAACAACCAGATATTAACACAGAGCAGGTTTTAAATATGAATAACGTTGACGAACAAGATGAGGGGTGAGAGGGAACCGTGTGGCACGTGACCCACATACTTAAAACCCTGTAAACGCCCCATGGAGGGACCCACGATGAAACGCAGCTATTTTCAATGCCGTTATAGCATTGAGTTTCAGCCTCTATTTAGTTACGTATATGCATTAGGGATGTTACGGAGCTTCGACTCCGACTCCGATAAGTCGGAGCTTCCGATTGATCTTACACCTCCGGTTCCGACTTCGGTTCCGATACTTTTAAATCGGAGGTTTTAATCGGAGGTCGAACCATAGCCGATAGCGGCGGCGGTGAGGCGCGGCGGCGGCGGTCAACGTGTACGAACAGGTTTATGCATGTCGCCCGGGAACACGACACACACACGTGGGAAAAGCACCCGTTCTGTCATCGATTCATATTTCACTTGTTGTTACGCAATACGGATGGTTTGTTTTGTTTTGTGCGGTGTGTCAATTAAAGTTACTTATCTGTTTTTGATTTAATTTGCTAACTGTCATAAAAAATGTTATTATTTTTATTTGTGGCACCTATATGATAGGTATAGGTTTATTATTTTTTAATTGAAATTCAAGAGGCTGATTGATTAATGTTTTTACTATTTTATTTTATTGTCTGCCCTTAACACATCTTTCTTCTCCGCTACCATCTCCAACTTCGCCTCCGACTCCGATTCCGCTTCCGATTCCGGTTCCGACTCCGAAAAACCAAATTTAGAAACTCCGACTCCGACTTCGGTTCCGATAAAACCACCTCCGTAACATCCCTAATATTATGCATGGAGGAAAAAAATATATATACAGGACGTAAAAAATAACAAGTGAGTCTATGAACAAATAATTTCCTAATTTCAACATTCCACTGATAATTTGGTTGATCTGTACTTCAATATCCTGTTGTTTTTACTAAATTATTATGTTGCGCTTTAGTACATATTTTGTAATTAACTTTATCGTGTCAAGAACATAACAGTTCGTGGTAAGAAAACTCTTGTGGGCAACCGTGCGGTGCATGTTATTCACAACAGGAAAATATATTTTCCTGTTTACAGAGTCACCTCTGCTCTGCAATTCGTTTCAATAGCTTGTTTGTTTATTTGAAACCAACGAGATTCGCTTTGTTAGCTCACGGCGTCACTGCCTCCATGCGTGCAACCGTCTTCATGTCCGAGTTATTGAGATTGGGCCATAAATTCATATCAAGTGTAACGATGCAGCGAGCAATCATGTAATTCAAAGTGCACGGCTCTACCTATTTGCAATTTCATCACCAATTGCTCATACAACGTTTATCCGCTATAAGCCAGCGGTATCTATTAAATTAAATCACGGATGGCTACCAATTGAATTCCGCAATTTCGTATAATAGTTTTGATGGACCGCTTTTTTGCTATTGAAATATGTTTCATATAGGTATGTAAAATGTACGCTTACTTACAGATAATACTATTGGGTAAAGAATCCATTCTTCTTGTTTTTTTAATTATTACCTGATAAATGTTTACAATAATTAAAAATCAAGGTTATATAGCTAACAGACAATAATAAATTTAATAACGAGATAACATTTGCGAGATTTTCGGTTTCGTTCAAACGAACTCACGTACCATAATGTGATTGCGTGTATTGTTGTAGAGGAAGTCCTACGGTTAAAATGGTAAGTGCCACCACTGGCAGGGGATCGCATAAAGAGAGCGAGCACGCAAATCCTTTGAGACTTTCCCCTATTTAATTCACTTTCGTGGCTTCAGTTCCGCAACCGGATCCGCATGGGATAGTGACATAAATGTAAAAATCTAAGAAAGTTGAGGAAAGTGGCGAGAACGTCTCCGCAGCAGTCGGAATTTTGAGCAAACCATTATACACGGCTAGTCCATTCCGATACGTCGCCATTCACGGGCACGATTCAAGAATAAACGTTATTTCATGAAAGAGAATTCTCTCGCCATTACGGAGAGAAATATGAAATCACTCGAGACTATCGACAGAAGAGCACGCACAATCGCAAAAAGTCCCCTCATCGCGCAAACAAAGAAGGGAGTTAGAACCTTGGAGCATTAAACGAGAACCCGGCGAGAGATTAACAAGTGGAAGTTAAAGTTCAGAGTAACTATCATTGTATTAAAAGGGAGCGAGATCGTGTTACGGCGCGGCGTGGGCGCTGGGCGACCACGTGAGCCGCTCACGTGAACAAACAAACAGACCCTCGGTAGGAAGGCATTATTCTATACGCGTTTACCAACTTCCCCTATCTGTCGGCAACATCGACTGTGTTTGTATAATTACCCGAAAACTGATACGTCCTACTACTACATTATCCTCTAATTTAGTGGACTGACCCGGCACCACAAGGAAAATAGATGCTAAAACTATTTATGGAGTTATTTATGTTATTATTATGCCTTATTAATTAGGTAATTAAGGCATATAGGTATACTTGTACAAGATTACAGTGGTAGGTATGCTTTTCAACACTATTATTTTCAGTTTACTGGTTCTTAAAATATGTCCAACTTTATTTTTACCAACAACATTTTTATACATCAACTACAGGCTGCATGGTTCGGAAGTAGAAATTGGTTACATACAAGAAATCGTTTAGCGCTGAATGGTGGCCCATGCAAGAATATCTAACAATAGGTTCCAGGTCATTACTCAGCCTTTAACGACGGTCCATTGGCCTAATGGGCTGGCTGATGTATGCCAGCCTATAAATAATACCTACAACCTATATTCATAAGGGCTCTCCCATTTTCCGATAATAAGCTATTACTTTGCGATTGATCTGATTAACATGGAAAACGTAGCTAATCGATACTGTCATATTACATGACGCATTGTAATTTAATAACAATAAGTGTTAATAAAATTCTATTACATCCAGGGTATATTAAATACAGAACACGTCGTGTTTTCTAACAGTCTGTCGTGTTTTCTAACAGTCTATCATTGCCTATTTTGAATCTCACATTCCTAAGAAAACAGTGGCGTCTAGTTTATTCAACATTAAAGGTACGCCACGCCGGCTCATGCGTTAGTGAAACGTCATAGATGTCGATATTGGCAGTGTAAATTGTCTAGACAACGTCTGTACTAATTATACGTACATTAGCTGCTATTTTTAAAACATTCTCCTCTATTTTAGCGAAAACACAGTCATCCAGAGCAAGTTTCTGTTTGCTATCGTCATCGCTGGTAGATAAACTGTTTGACATTTCCGAGGTGATTTACCTTCGGGCGTATTCGAGTCCGAGTTGGCAGGGTTCCCGCGCGTGCCAAGTATGCTATTGTCACTTCACTGCGCGTGTGTATTGCACCGACCTTCGCTGTTACTCTAACCGAAGAACCGCTATTTCATAATGAATGCGCTAGTAATGCGATCACATTCAGGGTGAAATCGTCACCGCCGAATTTAATTGTTATGACTGCGCGGCAAACTTGTTCTACTGAGAAACTGAATTGCCCGGAATATGACGACAGAGGTCGCGGAATATTAAAAGGATTAATTGGGGCGAGGGTCTTTGAGGCCCGCCCGGCGCGGCCCGACGTCAGACCTCTACGCCGTCTGCCAATAGCGTTATCGTTTTGTAACATACAAATTATGGAATTAATGTTTTACTCGTTTGCTACAATGTAAAATAGAAAGGGAACAATTCCAAGGACATCGGATCGAACAATATATACAGTACACGAGTGAATCTCGACGACGACATTCAAATCTTTCAGTGGTCTTGTTGCGCAAAAAAGAACGTCACATTTTTATGCATTACGACATCAAGAGGCTTAGTGCCTTCGGGACAAGGCACTGCATAAATACAATTTTGGGAGCACGAGATAGAAAGCGCCAAGAGCCAGTAAATTTATAACACATAAGGCCTTGTAGATGTATTTTTGTGCCTTCCTCTGCCCCAGTGATATTTGCAATTGGGCGTCTGTATGTCTGCCAACTTCGCTGTTGCTTGACGAGCCATTTTTGGATGAACTGTGATATTTGGGAAATAGAAACGGACGGCGCGTCCTCCACCATTACCGATCGAAAATCCCAAACATTTCTCGATGACATCAACATCCGCAGGGTATTGCCCGAGCGCGATTCAATGTCAAGTTTCCGAAACCTGTTCGAAAACGCGACCGAGGATTAACGTAATATCGCAAATACATATTACGGTGAGAGAACAACCTATACAGGTACCTATGTTGAAACTGCTGAAGGAATATAGGTACAATTATTTGATTTGCGTGACCGGTTGCGACCTGATTCCCAGATAGCATGCAGCTCTAAAATCGATAGCTTCTATCAAGAATTCTGCAGGTTAGGTATATTGACACTAAAAGAGGCCAAGAACATTCAAAGCATACAAGTTTGCGTGTAGTTGTTGATAGCTTACGTAAGAGTGGCGAAAGGATTACAGCGGCCGCAGTTTGATTCCGACTCCCTGAAGAGCAACTGAAGCGTATCCCAAACAATAGCAGACGCAATCCAATCAAGACAGTTATATAACGTAATTAATGTGAAAGATACAAGAAATTTGTCTTGCTTCGTATCTCATGGTTATTGTCTGTATCCAACAACCAATCTCGGGTTCAAAAACTAATTTAGCATTGACGTAATTTGAATAACGTCGAGTAGCCGCCAAGTACTTTTCTAGGTTACAAAAAGACAATATACTGGAGACGCTTTGGTTGGTGTCTGTTTTGTCTAAAAATATAATATGCAACTAAATCTTCAATGCACTTATAGGAGCAATAACATTAACTATGAATTCAAATAATGTGTAATTACTTTCTGTTAAACCTGAACACATGAAAACAGAAGATGTATACGTACGTGCGTTGTACTATCAATAATTGTTTAATAAAGAGAACATTATTCATGTATTCTTTTAGTTGTGAAATGACGAATGTGTGTTAGTGTGCATCGAGGTCCGAGGTGGAGCTCGTATACAAAACTTGTCAATATTATCGTGCATTGCAGGCCGACCGTTTCCAGTGATTGCTCCATTTAACACTAGAATTTCTCAATTCGTTGTTGTTCAAGCTACACCGCTTACATTAATGTTAATCAGGTCATTTTTATGCACATGCGTTTATGCAATTTTCTTACTAATATTAACTTGAGTATAGGCATTGCAACAGAAAGGAGTGAAACGGTTGCCTTAATGGAGAATGATGTGTAAGAATAATAATCAATACGAGTAAACTAAATCAACACTCAGAAACAGATATACCAGCAGAATATTTAGCAGAAGATCAGAGGTAGGTAGACAAACACATACGTATCTCCCAAGTAGCTAGAAATATCCGATCCCGCGACAAACCCTCCCGTAATAGCAATCTTGGAACTGGGAAACTTTGTTTATTGAGCAACTTCGCTTTGTAGATATAGGATGAAATGCTCAACTACTTTCAGGAGCAAGTACACCAAAGATAATTAATTCGATAGAACCAGCTTGTACTTGCGTCGTTTCAGAGGTAGACAAGCAAATGGAGATAACTTCGCTGAGCAAACTCTTGATAATATCGTAGTTGATTCGATTGTCATGAATTTCGGCAGAGGCTAATCAAATATGATACATACCAATTTAATACTAAACGGAGCTTCTGCAGGAGGTATCGGTGTACGATTTCTTTTTCAAAGGCTCGGATATGATTACGTCATCACCCAATGTCAATTTAGTCTTGAAAAAAGGGCCAAATGGGTCTTGTGCAGGTTTGAGCCGGGAATATGGTTCATTTGTTATGGAAAATCTTGTAACCAAATTAAACTACAGACATACTCGCAATGACCTACATGTACATGATGGAAAAACAACGCTGTCGCTGTCTGAAGCTAGTCTTGATATAAATCCGTAATCGTTAAGAAAACACGGGATCTGATAATGTCAAGAGAATTCCGCTGTCAGAGGACATGGCATCATCGGGTGTGAGCCAATCGACCTTCAGGTGCACAGTTCCGCGAATAACAACGTATTCAAGAGGACCGATTTGAACGTTTATCGCTGTATCTAGTTAGACCATCTTAGAGATTCATTGACACTTTATTGCTTTGAAACTAGGTCGTGAGCGCGACCAATTCCGAGACGTAGTGCGTAAGCAGACACATATGTTTGCAGTTAAAAACAAAAACGCATTATGTACGTAATTCAAAATAAAGTTATGCTTGCTGTGCCTATTTTGTAGGCTGTGAAATATCATCATAGTGCTGAGTCATGTAGCTTAAATCCATTTAATTATGCCTTATAACTCCAAGAAATCCTGAATTATGCAGTACTAAATTACGATGTAAACTGTGGCAAGTTATTGCATATACGTGTTGTTTACATTTGAACATAATGCACGTAAAGTTAAAAATAACAAGATGAATCAATTTTAAGTAGAAGGTGAAAGCACAAGCACTTACACCACGGTATAAACGCCATTTTCAAACTGCATTTACCATAAAATACTTTGTTGCTCATCTGCAAGCTATAATAACTTAAGAGGCGATTATAAAATTTATGTCTAAACAGATTCTCAAGTGACCTAAATAATAAATAGACAAAACCTTTAGACGAGAATTTGTTCTCAACACGCTTTTAAGACTAAGAAACTGTATATTTATTGAATAAAGAAAAGGAACGGTACTTCTCGGTCCTGCTTCAGCGAATAATCATTATGAATTAAACATAGAAATAGCATAATGCCAGAGTTACAAACTTAATTTCCATACATCACATAAACACGAAGCTATTTATATCATACCTACTTCGCAAAATACTGGTGTTACTGGTCAAGCAACATTCAATGGAACAAAGATCACTCGAATAATACCTACAACATAAGACAACCTACAAGGAAACAGTACACATAGTAGAATTGAACTGGCATGAGGTTGCTTTGTAAGAAACCAACTTAGGTGAGAAAACATTTCAACTGTTTCAATACTAACTTTTGTCTGCGTGGAAATCGTTTTTAGGGCAGTTTATCTTTTTCCCGAGCGACTATTTTAAATGGCCTCCCTAATGTATGAAAGCTAAGTACTACGGAGAGGTCAAGCTGTATCTCTGGTTCTACCCAACCGAATTAAATGAAACATGGCCTAGATTTTAAGTTGGACCCCTAACTACCAAACTTCGACAACCCTATCAAAATACATTCGGCGGCATTTACATAATTCTAATAGTTTAGCTGCTGTATTGTGGTTCTTCATCAGATGTTTCAGTTTCCGAAATCAATTATACCCTATATGTTGTTTAATAGCTACACAACAAAAAAAGGTTCATTCAGTCCAGTAGTTCCGGAGATTAACGTGTACAAACTAGGGATGTTACGGAGGTGGTTTTATCGGAACCGAAGTCGGAGTCGGAGTTTCTAAATTTGGTTTTTCGGAGTCGGAACCGGAATCGGAAGCGGAATCGGAGTCGGAGGCGAAGTTGGAGATGGTAGCGGAGAAGAAAGATGTGTTAAGGGCAGGCAATAAAATAAAATAGTAAAAACATTAATCAATCAGCCTCTTGAATTTCAATTAAAAAATATTAAACCTACTTATACCTATCATATAGGTGCCACAAATAAAAATAATAACATTTTTTATGACAGTTAGCAAATTAAATCAAAAACAAATAACTTTAATTGACACACCGCACAAAACAAAACAAACCATCCGTATTGCGTAACAACAAGTGAAATATGAATCGATGACAGAACGGGTGCTTTTCCCACGTGTGTGTGTCGTGTCCCCGGGCGACGTGCAGGTTTATACCTGTTCGTACACGTTGACCGCAGACGCCGCGCGTCGCCGCCGCTGCTATCTGCTATGGTTCGACCTCCGATTAAAACCTCCGATTTAAAAGTATCGGAACCGAAGTCGGAACCGGAGGTGTAAGATCAATCGGAAGCTCCGACTTATCGGAGTCGGAGTCGAAGCTCCGTAACATCCCTAGTACAAACAGACAAAAATTTTAAAAGTTCTTATTCTATTACTATTTTTCATCGCCCTTAATTAGTTTTTGTAAATATATTCAATGTACAGACAGCCTTTTTTACTGTTTTATTATATATTCATGCAACGCTCTGCACTGCCCACAAAATCCTACTCAGCTGGCTCAGTGACGGACTGCGCCGCGAACATTTGTCTAAATAAATCAATTAAACGGGGTCCTGATTCTGCTACTATATATGCCAACAAATTATAATGTAATTTACATGTAGATACACGAAATCATTTTGGCACGAATAACCCACACTATTAGTGTGTTGTGTCAAACATTACCCAAATCAAAACGAGTGACGAACACGCGTGAATGCAATCGTAAATCAATTCTAAATTTCTCAATTCACCTTATTGTCCTTATATTTTCATTCCATGCCATTATTAAGAAAAGAGTCGGTGCCATGATTCAACGCTTTCCATAATGGGCAGCGCGGTGTTCTATTGGAACAAAAACAAATAACTCTCGATGTTAACAATCGGCGAAAGTTATTCGCGCAGATTGCTTACCGTTTGTTCGACCTTCACAAATGAGAATACTTTTACGTAATACAAGGGAAATTCTGCTGCGTAATAATTTTGTCTTAGCTTCATGACAGCACGATGTCATGTTTCGGTGTATATCATTATGCCTAATCGCTGCTCACGACCTATGCGCGACCTCGGGATTTAGTGGCCCAGCTACATTCTTGCTTGACCCACGCATTTCGCACCGAATGGCCTGCCAAGCATTGGAAAGTTGCCTTTAATTAACGAGGCAAGGTGAGATGGAAACATTTTATATCCTCTTACCCACTCCTAGTTCGTACTGCAAAATCTTACCTGAAAAGACAAAACAAACATTATTTCAATAACACAGCGTCGTTCTGGTCAAAGTTCAAACCGAGCGTGAGTCACATAAAAATCCGCATTTATCTGCAGTTAACGGATGCCCTTATCTTGGTATTATTAACTATACCGTTAGCGACACTGCGTGGAGTAAATGAAACCGGTTCGTATTTACCGAATTTCTCTTGCATTTTTAGAAATGAAAAAAAGTATGAAAGGACCACGCAAGAGTTCTTTTATTCGCGGAATAAAATAAAAATGTGTTCAAAAAGAATGCAGGAGTGTACTGTACACCCCAGAATTCTAAGAGCACAAAAAGCCGTGTGTTGTATACTGCTACTGGCAACTGTTCATGTTTATGCGCCATGACTGTAGTGTGAACTGGCGATTTGGCTCAATCCTGAGCCCGCCAAAATACATGCAAATGAAAGCAAAGGCCGAATATGGATTACAGCCAAAACTATATGAACTGAAGGAAAAATTTAACAAAATGTATTGAATACATAATTGTTTCAAAGTAAAATGATACAAAGCATGCATTTTCCGTCACAATCTGATTTCGACGTTAAGTCATTGGCACCTAGTTACCGAATATATAAAACAGTTATCACAAGTATTTACGTAGTTTTACAATAACAACAATCACTGGATGCTCGCAAACAGCTACCTCATTAGAGAATCATTTAACGGTTGAACATTCGAGGACACGACGTAGCAGCAATTGACTTCAATTATAATTGCCAAGTAGGGCTTCCGACGTATAAAACAAGTGCAATGTCCGTCGACATTTTGTATCGATAAGTGCGTGAACGGATGACTGGGAGCGAAACCGAGTTGGAGGGCAGAGCGCTAATAACGCGCTAGGGCTCGGAGTCTCGGACGTACGCGGAATCGGCGGGCGTCGCCCCCGCACCAAATCAACCGCCGTCCGAACAAATGACATTCGAAACGCTAATAAAACAATCACCCATTAGAATTCCGAGCGACGAGGCATTAATAACACCGCAGCGGCCGCAATAAACACAAAAAGAGACAGACATTTGGGTCTCCCGTCTAAACTGGGAACTGAAACTATCCGAAACCCACATTTTGTCCCAAACTCCTTTGTGTCAAGTCTCCCACGAAACCGCACGTGGGAAAAGTAAATGCACCGGCCGGTTGGAGCAATGATAACTTCCCGTTTGACCTGGCTCAGCAACTACTCATTACAATGCCTTGTAATAAATACGTTAAGCAGAAATGTCGTTTGTAGAATGGAACATTCCACTTATACATTAGTAATCTATCAAACATCACTTAGACATCAAAAGCAATAGATCACCAAATAGATACAGTATTATTGACCAAAGAAGCGTACATAAAGTGAAATGAAAATATTATTTAACGTGACGATTGCGATCTGATCATTATATTTTAATACCTAGAGGCTTAGAGAAAACTAAATAACTTTATCAAGGCTTCATGGAAGCTATTATCTTGTCATCAAGAACAACAAAAGATAAAAGCGAAACACGAAGAAGAAAGTTTCCAAAAATTTCACTGTACACGTAACTTATGTTTATCAGGATGCTTAAGTGGGGACTAGTTTCGTTTATTATGATGTTTGTCTGCTTTCGAGTGGCGTGACAGTGAAGCCATATGGCGGTAGACATGTGTTGTGTAACCACCGCCCGCTCGACCCTGACCATGAATCTTGACTTCTTAAAAGATTTGATTTTGGTGAGCACCAATTCAGCACATAACTCGTGCTTATGTTACAATGATTTAGATAACCTTTTTTTAAACAATTTGAAGTAAAAATGTCTTAGTAGTGGATTTCCGGTTAAATCACTGACAATTTAGATTGACAGACAAGTATACAAATTCAATTGTTGTACAATCAATTAATGTATTAGTAAGAAAAAATATTTACAAATGGACCCAAGGTATGACAAACCTATTTGTTACATTGACTTGACTTATTGAAACAATTGTACGTCCTGAAAGGGAGACCCCTCTTGTCAAGATATATCTAGAACCTCCTTCGACCAGAATATAATCAGCGCCATACTTAGAAGATTCCTAGTCAGTATTTTTTAGATTGCCTGGGAGAAATCCGCATTTTCGATTGTTTATTTCCATCACTATATGTGGGCAACACCAACTATGTCAAACTAATGGAAAAATTATCCAGTTTGGAAGAAGGCTTTATCTTCAGCATGTCAATGGATGGTTCTGAGAGCTGGTGATTCAGATTAATGAGGAGGATCTACATATAGGCAGGTGGTGACTAAACCGATACTAAATTCTCAGTCACTCAGTTTTGGAAGATCTAGAGCTAGACTAACAATATAGCAAATGCCTAGCTGAAGTGTTGCCTAAGCTAAACACGTACATGTGTTGGAAATTGAAGCTAATTTCAAGTGCAAGCTGTCGACAAGGTCGGCGGAGAAAATAGAACATTGACGAGAAACACATGGCTCTACTGCAACCGCATTACTCTTAGACGCTTGAAGCGTCTGATATTTTTAATTTTAAACAGACAATACCGAGTGGACTATAATTAACAACGCCAGTAATAAATATGGTGAAATATAGATAAACAGAATAGCCCACAACCGAAATACCCTCACACCTCTATAAAAGCGAACCACATGGTGCAACACAAGAAAAACCTTACACTGTGTACTGCGAAGGACGGTCAAAGAACTTGATGTGAGTTTAATACTCCGCAAAAAACGAAGGGCGAGCAAAAAAGGGACACATAAATTGCCGTCGCCCGCTCAACAAATATCTGGGCTGGGGTGGTGCTCGCTCACAATATAGGGGCAATTATGTCTTTAGCAGACGTTTGAGGCGCGGTAAGCTCCCCATGGGACGGCGACAATCTGCTCGGCTCGAAAGGACGACATTTCGAGTGGCCGCCTTTCGTCGCGCATCAACGATAACACTGACATCTCCATTGACACGCCCCGCAGCGCACAAGTGACGAAAGTTTTAATGAAGTCGAACCTCGTACCGACTTTGTAACGAATACTTCGTCAAGTTGCCCTCATGAAAAACGTGTAAGGAGCTATATAAAACGTTAGTTATAAAAGTAAATAAATAATAAATAACTCGCAAACGGGGCGGAGTCCCCTTACCTAATAAATTCGATATGCTTAGATATTCCACGCTATGTCGTTACCTGCATATAAATCTGTTGTAAAAAGGCAATTTCTTGTATACGGGGTGTGGTGGCGGGTGTGACATGAAGGCAATTTGTTGATATTAACATCGTCTCAATCACCCTATTTCCGCGTGGGAGGGACGATACTCACATCTTCGAGGTGGAGTTAGAGGTTTATAGCCTATCTATAGTATAGCCCTTATGGTAAGACACTTAACGAATTCGATTAAGCTCTTCGTCTTTGTGACGTTGGGTGTGAACTAACGAATACTTCGAATGCGTGACCTGAATGATGGATGGAGGTCGGTACTAAGAATCAGAGGCGAGAATTATGAAGTGATAGTATCTCGCAACGTTCACCAAATCAACGCTAGACAGTCACGTCACGTGCTCGCGTCGGCATCCAGTAGCTACGGACGCGGCGCCGCGCCACGTTAATGTCACATTTGGAGACAATACTTAGTCACCGTATTACTTAAGTCTTAAACTATAATTTTGTACCTTTCATTATTATGTACCTACTTTATAAAATAATGTTTCACTAAATGTATGGTATACGCTGCCCGGGGTCAAGGCCGTAAATAAGATTGTTCCTATAGAGTGGCATGCTTCAACTTCGGCCGTATCGTCACTTACGATCAGATTAGTTCGAATGCCTGGCTAGTATACGAACTTACTAATAAACAAACAAGCCAACTACCGTAAAACTTCAGAATAAACAAGATCACTATTGTAAAACTTCAGAAGTAGAACAGAACGAACGCGAATGCCAGAATCGTGTCCGTTAGTAATCACACTGTACATTTAAAAAGAGAACGGTACCTATTCGCACTTCCTAGAACAGACTTCGCTAAAGACCATAGCGTGTAGTGAGTGACAGTGGTGCCTCGACCTGTTTCCGTGGGTCTGCTTTCTACAAGAAAAATCACTTAGAAATCGTCCAAAGAAATTACATCTAGTTAACTAATTAAGTGTTCTTGTAGAGGCTTTTAACTCGAGAAAATCTCGGTGACACGTTTCGCTGCATTTGTAGGTGTGTTGTTGCATATTATGTCAACAACCTAACCTACAGAAAAAGACGGATAACGCTTATTAACATTAACAACGCTAAGAATTATTTCGCTTACACTGGCTTCCAAATAGAGAAAACCGCATCAAAATCGTTCGGAACAGATATACAAAGCCACAAATACACCTAAAACCAATAACCCCCTTCTTTTTTCGTGGGGGCTAATAATAAGAAAATTGGAACGACCTCGCGTTTGTCGGATACATCTTCAATATTATTATGGTAATATAACGTACAAAGACACTCCGAAATAGAACAGGCAACCGTAAAGACGCTGGTTGAGGAGCACCCGTCAGTGATTACGCAAAGGGAGCGGTGATAAATCATAACACGGAATCGTTTCTAAACAAAACACTGTACTCACTGGCAGTGTTGTGTTTGATCTATCCCCAGATGTAAATCATAATCCTGCGCAGTCAAACCAGTCTGGCGAGTCAGTGACCGTGTAGTGCAGACGTGCAGCCCAGGGCCGCCCCCCGCGCCCCGGCAAGGTCAAGGCACCCCTCCCTCACGGACGACTGCTATTCCGGGAACAATCCCATTCTGATCGCGATTAGACGCCGCTGAAAATGGCTCGATTATTATTCCTACTTATTATTCCATTACCTACCAATACCAGTCCAATGTCACCATCGAATCACCCTAATTGGAGTACTTATCGGTGTTCCCGTCTATGCAAATCTATAAACACGACTCGACCTTTACAAGTTTCGTATCGATTACGCAATTCGTTACGACGATTGCGGAAAATCGCTGACATAACGGCGAATCACCAATTTCTGTTTCAATAACTCCGTACCTAATACGAGGGTCGTAAAACACCCACGTGCAAGAATAAAACAAAACGATGTCGAAATGTAGTATTAGCTCGCGTTGGACAAACGAAATGTGATCTAATTTTGGGGATTGCATGTAGCGTAGAAAAGTGGATCACGAACGAGAAAATTTGCACACGCGTGACAATACACAAAGGCTGCTACTCGACGCACCCGTCACGCGACACTAATAAACCTGATTAACACAGGAGTGGGAGATTGCACACGTTTGATGTAGAAGAACCCGCTGACTCCATAAATCTCTTTCTATCAAGTAGGTTAGATACATATTGTTACCGATATCAATTTGAATTACCACAATGAAAAGGCAACATAACCATATGTGAGTCACCTCTACTTGGGTCTGCCATACAGCCATACAATTCAAACTGTAACATTGTTCGAAATATGGCAAATTGAGGTTTACATAACTGTCTCGAGTTGGAGACAAACGCAATGCGGATGTCAAAGGTCTTTTGAGCAACTAGATCAACTAGCCATTACGTTTGTGTCGGATGGACAGAAACACAGCTAAAATGTACTTTTGTCTTGTCTAGCTACGTAGTTGATTTGTTAGACAACGTTGTTTTTATTTATCTATTTATTGTACACAATAATGATATACAGAGAAATATCACAAGTATAAAACACACAAGCTTATTCGAACCATCAACCGTCACGGGGGTCCATCGCTACCCTAGACTGTTCAACCAGTCTCAAGTACCTCACCCAGTGGAAGACCTTGGTCGACTTTCTTCGCCAACGGTATTAAGAGGCACACCACATGAGTGGCGAGCTCGATGTGGGGCTGAAGTTAACCCTCAAATATTAAACCGATTTCAATGAAACAAAGCTAAGAACCGTCTTAATTTACCTGGCTTTCCTTTCAAATTTATAAAACCAAGAGTTTCATTGTCGAGGATTAAAAATGTTGTATGTAGATTTAGAGATCCTAGTCATTATTGCGTAAGAGCATAGAGCGACTGGAGATTTGGATTCGAAACTCTATCTACCGCATGTATGGACACAGTCTATATGTTTCATTAACGATAAACTTGCATATTTGTAGGCCTTAGGTGCAGCGCGTAGTAAATATCTAGAATAGTATTGAAGAGAACAAAATATTTTTTTAAACTTTACACGATGACAACAAAATTCGGTCAGGAGAGTCGCGAACAACAAACCCAAATAGTGCAATGGAACTCGTTATTTCGTGTAGAATCCATTGTGATGATGGGAATCCTGCACAGGCATTCTGAAATTTTCTAAACAAATTCTCAGCAAACCGACTGAAGTCTGAAATTGACAAAGGAACCAGCAGAGCGTCATGCATGGGCGACTCTTTTATGCGGCACTTTTATCCAAACGAGTGGGTGAACGCCAAAACATCAGTATTTTCTTTAACAAGTTCGTTCCGCTATAAATGAGTGTGTAATTTGGCAGAAGCTGAAACGCTTTTAGTAAATAAAAGACTTTTACCGACCTCCGTCCCTCCGACGAAAAAGAGAATATTGTGGAAATACTAAAATTGGTACAACAGTAAACAACATTGATATTATTATTGATAGACACAAATTGTTCTTCAATCCTAATTCATATTAGAAAAACAACAACAAGATAGTGGGATCGTTCAAGGGTATATTAGAGGTCGCTTCAGAGGCGGGCAACGCATTGGTACCTGGTGTTGCTGATGTCCATAGGCGGCGGTGACCACTTTCCATCAGGTGCTCGCATGCCTGTTTGCCTGCCGTATAACATTTTATGTTAAATATGCTAACAAGAATGTTGTACTTCTTGTCAGATTGAAACAAAGCATCCTGCCCGACATGATGCAAGTCATACCCACAGTACATACGAAGGATAAGGGCGTAGGCAACCTTTTATCCACATTAGAAACCCTACCATAATGAGTTTCTTAAATAAACTGTACAAATACTAGCACAACTCTATTGACGAAGCCAATGTTTTCTTTTAAATAACATCGCCAGCGCGTGAGTCATGGCGAATTAGCGAGGTACACGAGGAAATACTTTCCTGCGAATGCCACAACAACAACTCATGCGCCGCCGTAGCGTAGACCTAACAAACCGATCGTTGCCTTTTCTTCGGAACAAAGAGTGATTTGCATACAGAATTCCAACCGAGGCCGATAGAAACTACGCCGGTGACTGCGAGTCAGTAACAAACATTTGAAACACTTAAATTATTTCAGACTTGTAATAGTTAATGGCCTTTAGAGGTGTAGTACGACTCGTTAGCCAGATCTAGTTTGGAACTATGGTTCCAAACTTGACATGCATATAACTAGTGTACTAGGACAAATAGAAACACGTCGAGAAGTAATTCCCCCCTCCCCCTCTCTCTCCATTCTTTATATCACCATCGTCAGTTTATTATTTTTTAGTATGTCTGTTATAGGTACAATAATAGGATGTATGAGGCATTTATTCCCCATTAAATTTTCTACAATATTGTGGAAGTATGTAGTTACGACTTATAGTTTTCAAGTTATGCTTAGAAAAAACTAATATACTCGCGAGCGAGCAAATCGATTCCCCTATATATTTTTCCATATACGCTCATACATTTCCGGCGTTACAAATCAGTCAGTAACTTCATAAATACCTAATGGATTTTGATTAGGTTTTCGCGATTTGATAGCTAATAAGACAATGATTAAATCTGTATTTGATTATTTTCTTCGACACGATCGCTTTACGCCAGACAATATTATTTCATACGCGGTTCTGATTTGCCGCTATTTTAGTATGAAAACCGCCTCGTCATTGTACCCCATTTTGAAAACATATTATTTTACACAATAACTTCTTCACGTGTTTCTACTTCTACATTTCATTATGTATGACACCAACTCTGAAATCGTAAAAGAATCAGCTGTGTGTTGGCAGAATTCGTTTTAAATTTGGTAAGAAACATGTAATTTTTTTCCCCGATTTCAGAGTTGGTGCCATAGTAAAAGTGGCTTGTTATCACATGCATACGGTTCACCTTTGTATCATCATTTGGAAATAAACTTTGTGAGTTTTGATAAGAAATGTTTTTTCCCTAAAGCAAACAGCTCTTTTGCTCCTTCAAGCAAATCTTGCTTCACACGTAATAAACAATACCTAGGTATGGTAAACGGTTATAGTTGGATAAATATTGTCGACTCTAATATTATACCAGTATACGTGAGAACGAAAGAAGGCAATAAACAAGCAAAAACAAAGAAATGAAATAATATTGATGAGATGACATTGGATATATTTACTAAAAGTAGAGGCATAACAAAGCCACATGAACGGTATGTCATTCAAACACGACGAAGAGCCAACGTTTGTTTAAGTTATATGAGAAGTGTCGTGACATTAATGTTTGCTAACACATTAATGATAGTGGTCAGGTCAGTATATTTGGTAAAATATTGTCCCATAATAGATTAGGCATGTTAATCTGAGCTCAAGTACCTTTTACCTACCCTACCTAGGTATTAGAAACAAGGTAACTATATAGTTCATTTTTTCCAGTGAGTCGTTGTAAAACCATGGCGTAGGTAAATAAAACTTGTAACTGGGTCATACTCCGTTCCAACTTCATTTTAATATTTAATACAAAACGTACCTACACTTCATTTACTTACATTGTAGGTAAACATTTGTATAGAGAATACTATACTTAATATCCATCATAAATTAAAAACCCGTGAAGAAGAATGCAATATATCCTGTGTAAGTGAACAAAGGATCAAAGAAATCTTTTTAGTTAGAAGTTCTTTTTGACTACTTGTGTAGTTGTCTATTATAGTTTTGTATTATCTGTTTATTGTTATGATATTTATAGCAACAACAAAAAATTGTAAATGCACTTGATTAGGTACTAGGCAGGTGTTAGGTAGTCACCATTTCAATGATATCGAACGCATGTCACTTTATCAGCCCACATCGAGTACCGCCGAGTACAAGATAAACTTTGTTTGGTAACGTAGGTAATTACTACGCAATATCGGAAAAATATGATTCACGTGTAAATGGATAAATATTTCCATTCTACGCTTTGTGTTAAAATAAACGTCAAGTAAAACGAAAGCAATCAATAACACAGAAAAACTGCCATGGAAAACATGAATAGCTAGGTATTATGATCTTAAACAATGTTTTGCATGGATGACACACTTTTGTTTGCACCTATTTGTTTGCACCTATTGTTAAAAAAAAAAGCTGTGCAATCATCATTCCGCACGCAGACTCAAAAAGCGGGATCGATCCAGCGTATTTGGATGTCCGCCAAGTGGAGTCTCCAGCGCAATGTGCTATTGAGTAGCGTCGTCGCACCGGGGCGGTAATTTAGGCGAATGTGTGAATACAGACCATTCTGGCGGCAGTGGTGAGGTCCCAGGCGGAGCGCGTCTTGCCCCGGGGCTGGGCGCCATCCTTGCGGCGGCCCAACGAGCCGTAGTTCGAGGGCACTGCGGTCTCCTCGCGCTTCCGCCTCCCTCCACGCCTCAGGGACGAGAACCAATTGGACACTGAGCCGCGACGCTCCTCCTCCACCGGTCCCATCTTGATAAACATTACTCCGAGTGGCAGCGCACGCCGCACATCACACTCCGAAACCAACCGCGGACGTTGACCACACCGACGCGCCAATATTAGTCAAGCTGTACCGTGCCACACTTCCTACAAGCCCACAACATTATTGTAAAAGAAACAACGCAAAACAAATGAAGCAAATAAAGTGGAAACTGAAATGACTGAACGCCGCCGGATGATTGCGCTACGTTGCGATTGCGACACCTATGCAAAATACGCCTAATAGGAACAGGTGAAGCTGCACGAAGGCGGGATGTTTGCAGGGTGCACATAAAGCGTTGTCGAGGACAGACCTGATCATAGTCGTCGTCGTAGGAGCGGGCGGCGCGCGCGAGCCGCACCAGCAACGGCCACCACAGCGCGCCGCACATCAGGCGAACATGGAAACACATTGCGCGCCATACACTGCCCACTAAGGAACGCACTCGACTGAAGACAGTCGCAGGCGCCGCCAAAGTTTGGCACACTGACAACTATACGTAAGTGGACCGCTTATCTTTCCACGCGTATGACAAGGCACTCGTCACACCTACAACTTATTGCAAACGAAAAATAACAAATCCGTTTCGCAATGTGTGTGATACTTTTTCTTATCAATTATCAGCCGGTATTTTAAATAATTAACGAACTGTGCGTCTTGAAGTTCTAACGTCTCTAGTATGACTAAACATTACTGCAAAGAGCAAAGAAGAGGTAAAATAGAAGACAAAACTATAGAAATATCCGCGGTGATGAATCGATACGTCATGAATCCTATTTTTCCTGAACAAACAAGCTAGGTAGGTAGTTGTCGGACTTCGGCTGTATCCTATTTATTTACCTACATTGACATTTCGCTATCATTGCCAGCGCTACGGAAGCGGCAGAGGAAACCGATAAAACCGATGATGAGTCAAAACGCGCGCGTGCGACCGCTCTGAAGGAATTTTGCGCAAACAAAACATGCAATAGCCAATAAGTCAATTTAAACAGCCGATTAATTATTTACACCTATTGATAGGTACTTCGTTTTAATTTTATATCTACCAATTTACATTACAAAGATCAACTTAATTTATTAAGTTATTGTTCACTTGTCCGCCTGTGTGACTGATGGTGGAAATTTTAGCGGACAGCGCGATACTTCGATCCAACCCAGTGCGATTTGCTACGAATCTGAGAGGCAGGGTCTACTGCCTACATCCGACAAAATGTTTGCATGGGTATGAGTAAAAGTGTAACCACAGAGTGTTCGAGACGTGAGTCACCACACTGCGTGCTTCAGTGACCGGAACCACTGCAGTGCACATCGGTCAGAACGTCTGCGCTTAACATGTTATTGAAACATAATTCGGTTACATTCAATTATTTCATTTCAGCTACCAGCTTTTCCTGTCTTCAGTGACGTGAGTATTAGCGGATAGATTAATAATTGATGTTACAGGCGCCTGTTGTAACAACGAATTAATCTGATAAACGTGAGAGCTCGTATCTTTGCGTCAGCGTTTAGCAGTGATTGATGAATGACTCTAACAAGGTAATCACGTAGCAACAAAATTCTCTAATCCGAGGAATTGTTACTGACAAATTTAAATATAAACGAGAATTCTAATACATATGCTGTTAAAGAATTGAAATGCCGAACTCTCGGCCAGAACACGGAACTCTTGAAAGAAACACAATTTGATTAAATTTCTCTTGCCTCATTATTTAACCGCAAGAATAATCTCGAGGATTAGCCACAAATAAGTTTTGGGGTTTACTGCTGCCTTTCCCAGCTTCAAATTAGAAAATCAATGTCTGTTTGAAAAATCCAACGTTACAGTAATGAGTAACACACGACAAATTATCATTATGACGCCACCAATCCTGGGTGGCATAGCAAGGCAGTCATAGTGATTTATCGACAGACCTAGGAGTTTAATATTTGCAATTCATTAAGGTTAGCATGTTGAGGAACTTTGCATACTTAATTAATTAACTACCAAAGAATATCCTCATAATTAAAATTACAAACTGTAATCACACCAGCAAAAAACAGAAACATAACGTGCGGGAAATAGAGACAATGAATCCCTCCCACTTTTCATAGAAGACACGAAAACTCAAACCGATCGCAATCCATAACCAAAACCGGGACGAAGACGGACGACGGAGTCATAACAATTTCCACTAATACGCGTTATCACTTGTAAACTTACACGTGTAAAACACTTAACACAACGGCACTGTGGGTTCACTGTCGGCTTTGACTTGGTGATTTAAAGTTGTTCGTTATCACAACACAGCTGCCCTGAGCGCAGTAGTGATGGTGATAGCACAGAAACTGTGCGCCGCGTGTCGCGGCACCCTCGCGCGCCGTCACAGCGGGAACTGAGTAACTGACAGACTGGCCGGTCTGCGGTGCGGCTCGCGCGTACTACCCCAGCATAGTAAGCGCTGCATTCATGGCTTACGTCAGACCGGTCGCGCGTATTGAATGAAACGGCCCGGGATAAGGGGTGGCGTCTATCAAGTATCAAGTGACTTTCAAGTTTATCTACTCCGAAAATGGTACAACAATAGGATTCTATGGGTACGAAATTGAACTTTGGTGGCAAATGACTCAGGTCGTGTCCATGAGTCATAATAATATGTTACAACAAGAATGTTTTATTTTAAAATATTGGTACATTTACAAGATATTTGATAAGGTTGATAATTTAATATATCTATTTTGTTTCAGATGATTTTTAAAATATTTTTTATTAAATATTTGTTTGAAATGATATTATTGGGAGAATAAAAAGTTTATTATATAGTTCTTTAGCACATCATCAAGCGCATTTATACATTTATGTAAAGTTTATTAATGTAATTGAGTACTATTTTAATATGAACATTTAAAAAATACCTACTATATTTTAAAAAATATCACTACCTAACTGCTACTAATGACCACCTTAAAAAATATTATTGACTATAAGATTAGAATATCATAACTGCTGAGATATAAAACTTCTTTCCTCTGTAGATTAACACCAAAATACAACAACATTCAATTGACACTATTTTTTATTAATTGCTTTGAATAACAATTAAAATACTAGTTGTGCAATTTTCAAAATTAATACATTCATCGTACTCAGCAGCTCCTGAGAGAATGCGATGGATGTGTTTATTTAAAAAAAATTACAAATGTAATATTTTACCTGCAATTTAAAGTAATATATAAAAAGTAGTATTAATTAGATGTTGTAGTATTTTTGTGTTTATCTCCAGATGAAGGACTTTTATACATCAGGATACAAATGCATTAGAAAAAAGTTGCTAAATAAATTAGTCAATAAGTATTCTCAGAGGCATTATTTATTAGTCACCAAGCAGCAAATCAACTACACTTATTTAAAAACTTTATGTTATTGATTGATAAATCATACAATTTTTAAGTTGTATTTATTTAAAATTTATTAACTCCTACTTTTTATGCCAAATCATACAAAAATACCAAGAAGAATCACTCAAAAATACGAAGTCAGTTCAACAACAGCCAAGTAAACCAAT
The DNA here is from genome assembly GCA_905147135.1 of Blastobasis lacticolella. NCBI lineage: Eukaryota > Metazoa > Arthropoda > Insecta > Lepidoptera > Blastobasidae > Blastobasis > Blastobasis lacticolella. Next base: position 12,814,159 of record LR990048.1, read on the forward strand.
GGCTATCTATGAAAAGGAAGAAGTGACAGAAATTTATCAGGATTGTGAAGTATTCTCATAATACTAACCTAACCTAACCTTTACTATTTAAAAGGATATATAAGAGCAAAATTTCAGGCCTTTTCAGGCCTAGCCAAACTCGGCAATAATGCATTTAGCCATATTGATATTGAAGATCAAACAATTAAACATCTTTCCTAAAATAGTATAAAATAAAGTTGCTTTCCGTGTGTGTCTGTATATCAGCTAATTCCTACTAAACCGCGCAATCGTTTAGATGCAGTTTTCTCTATCATTATGATGATTTCTTCAGGTAGGTTTTATAATTGAGAAAGCCCAAGAACACCCATTCAAAGCCGCAGTGGGTTTATAGTAGTTCATGAAATAGAGCTCTATGACAGCTGTCATCATGTATTTTTATAGACAAGATACAAATACAAACAAAACATCGTTTTTGGTATATTGTGGTAACTTGATATCACAAAATAACATAATATTTCCTTGCATGTATTAAAATGAAACAGAGATCAAGCTATATTTGATGAACTTAAATATTTACAATTTACATCAAACAAACTTGACATGTAAAAACTGTTTTCTTTCTGTTGAACTTGAAGTGCTATATGATTATGATCTTGAAGTAATATTTCATTTATTGAAGAATAATTAAGTTCACAACAGTTTAAGATACCTAGATAAAGTTTATATTTAGATTAGATTTCTACATTAGAAACATTTATGAGTAAAGTAAAACAGAAAAAGTTATTGGTAAGGAATAATGCCATCAGGAACTAACTGCACATACAGTTATGTGCTGTAAGATATTATAATGTTTTTGCCACATAGTATGGACTCCTTGGCTCAGACAACTAATTATATGCCGAATAGTCTAGCAAAAAAATAAACCCGTAAGCTGGCTAGCAGGTTTTTAATTCCAGATAGCATAACAATCAAGATCGTACTTTTGGCCACTCACCTGTATTTCCAACAACAACTCTGTTTTTCGACGTCGTATATCGATCAAGGTCTTTTGCTGCTCAGGTGTCAGCTCTGAAAACAACGGTAGCAGCCATAAACGTACAGTAATAAAAACGTCTATCCATTGAGGTCATGTTATAAATTGGAAAACAACGTAAAGAAGTAGCTTCGACGTCTGCACGCAAAAAGGTATCATGATTACCAGCATGTGTGAAAGGATCTCCATGATTACTAGCTGCATTGGTTCCTCCAAGGGACAAGTTTTCAAATTCACTTATCATTTCTTACTATAAAAAATTATAATGTTTATAACATCGAAAGTTTACATCGTTACAAAATTACTGGCTGGCGGCCATATTTATTTACTACGTTTGTAATTTTGTACTTATCGAATGACACCTGGATAGGCAAACGAATATATTTATGCAGCCACAAAATACAGTATTTGATTATTCATGTTAAATAAGCAAAATACCATGTTTTACTTTTATTTTGCTAAACTCTATATAAACTTTCTCTTTTTTTATCCTATGACGACGTCTTAGAATGTTGTCCCAAAATCTCAGAAACATTTATAATAAAAGGAGCTCCAAGCTCACGTCGTCAATCAGTATTATTTTTCAACAAACTACAAAGGCCACCCATCACCCATCATCACCCATAGCATTGCAGCCGGCTACTTACGACACAGGGGAAAGTTATAGTTTTTATCTTCTCTCTGACCTAGAGCCTGCGGTAGAGCCATGGACTTATCATATTTAACAGGACTGATCACTCTTCGGGTAAAAGCGAGCCGAGCAACTCTTTCTAATATATGTATTCGAACAAAGCTATCAACCAGTAGAATGAAAAAGAATGGTTTCATGGTTTTAAAAAAAGATGGTTTTTAAATATTGTAAGATTTTTTTTTATTGCATAATAAATAAACACAGCAATGACAACGGTATAATTTTACAAAACAAAGGAGTAGGAAGGGCCAAATTTCATGGAGTTATAAGAGCACAAACTTTCAATGAACGACAGTCTTTTTAGTCGGGCAAGATAAAAGAGCGGGACTAACCACCTCTGTTCTCGCTGTCCTTCTCGGCTCGGTTTAGCCTCTGTACCCATACACAAAGCAAAATAGACAATAGTGTATAAACATAAGGTTGCTTTTCGCAATTGTAATTTTGGAGAGTTTTCTGTCTTGTGAGATATGATAAGTCACACACGATATATATCGTGATTCACGCAGGATCACGATATTTATCGAGTGTGTAGCCTAGAGTATCACGAATCGTGATACGGATCACAGGATTTCCGAAAATCCAGAAATCTACGATCCGTATCAACTATCGTGCGATATATATCGAGCGTCTAGTATCTAGTCGATATTTATCACGACATTTCTGTCAAACTGACAGATAAATAACGTAATTTCAAATTTTATTTTATTGTTTGTGTTTATTTTCAAGCTGCTGTGGCCACTATGGACCTGGACAGTTACTATAAAAGTATAAAAAGTCAACAAGAGCCTCATCCTCATAATTTTACTCATTTTTTTCTCTTCACGCGTCTTTTTAATCCTATGCTAATACTATAGCAACGCTAGCTTTATCAGTCATTTTGGTAAAAATACGTAAAAATCGTAAATATACACCAGCGACGCGTCAAAAATGTTTTTTTTTTTAGGCTAGGCATTGGCAACTTAGTCTATTCAGCCATTAAAATGAATGAAAGAATGCTCAGACTAATGAAAATATCGACGATTCTTATCGTGTGTGTAGGGTCGACTTACGATCCAAAATATTACTCGATATGGATCACGATACGTATCACGATATATATCGTGTGTGTAGTATCCGCCCATGGGTAGAGCAGATCTAGGGCGGATACTACACACACGATAAGAATCGTCGATATGAAGAGAAAAAAAATAGAAAAATTATGAGGATGCGGATCTTGTTGACTTTTTATACTTTTATAGTAACTGTCCAGGTCCATAGTGGCCAAAGCAGCTTAAAAATAAACACAAACAATGAAAATAAATTTGAAATTACGTTATTTATTTGTCAGTTTGACAGAAATGTCGTGATAAATATCGACTAGATACTAGACGCTCGATATATATCGCACGATAGTTGATACGGATCGTAGATTTCTGGATTTTCGGAAATCCTGTGATCCGTATCACGATTCGTGATACTCTAGGCTACACACTCGATAAATATCGTGATCCTGCGTGAATCACGATATATATCGTGTGTGTAGTATCCGCTTAGGAGGCAGCTACACGGTTGATAAAATTCTTATGCTGCTCCCAGACATGTGTCAAGATATGTACAAATGTTTTTACAAAGATATTTGCAAAAGCGACTTCCCACTGAAATTTTTGTACACATGTTTACAAATAGGCTTCCACAAAATGTTTTTGCGTATCTTTGTACACATGTCTGGGAGTGTCATTACGTAAAGGCCCTCGTCATACACCCCGTTCCGGTAAGAATAAGAACTAGGGATTGGCCTAAGTTCGTTTCACATTCGGTTTAACCGAATTTCGGCGACTTCGGTACAATAAAATATTGAAATAATTCAACTATTTTGGTTAAATAAAAAAAACAGTAAATATGTAAACCATTTAATTAATTAGTATTAGCTTTTTCCCGCGACTTCATTCGTGTAAAATTCGGTTTTTACGTTACGGACATATTTCCGCTGGAACCTCGCGCTGGTGTTTTTTATTAATTCGTGCGGCCTCTCTGGATACTGCGGATAGACAGGATATCATTTCAAACATTAACAGGGCAAAATCTCTTAGCGATATTCGTCTTCTGAAATACCCATATATTGAAGTGGAATATCTCGGATAGTGTTTGTTTGTAATTTTGTCCTCAGTCGATGTGCATTTTCAAAATTGGAAGTGCGAATTTAAAAATAATTACATTAAAAAAAGTTTAGTTAAGTTTGCCGAATATGTTCTAACCCATTTCCATTACCCATTTTCCCAGTTACCGGAACGGGGAAAAACAGTTTTCATTAAAAAATAATAACAAAAAATTCGTGGACAAATTCACACAGCGCCATCTAGCCCCAAACTAAGCTTGTACTGTGGGTGCTAGATTTTTTCTTTTTTAAATTAAAAATAAATTATTAAAAAATTAAATTAAAAATTAATTAAAATTAAAAATTTCTTTATTTCTCAAATCTTTACAATGTATGAGGTGAGTCATCCCCAGTAAGTAATAAATATACTTGTGTTGGGGTGGCTCGCTCTTTCCCTTAGTTATATCTTATATAATTTGAGATTCTACAAGTACCTAGGTAGTTTACAATTTTATAAAATGATGTAGGAATTCCGTAACATAGAAAAATTTCTGTACTAGAATTAAATTATCTTTTATGTTAGCGTGGTGGAGTAAATTTATAATATTACAGTGATAAAGAAGGTAAGTGAGATTATTGTATGTGTATGTGTGAGTGTGTGTGTGTGTGTGTGTGTGTGTGTGTGTATGTGTGTGCGTGTGTGTATGTGGTGGTATGTTATGTTACCCTTTTCATAATTGTTTCAGTTTCGTCATATGTTAAAGTTTTTAACAATTTTTTCAAGATATTCTTACATTCATAGAGTTTCATGGGGTACAATTTTAGTTTACGGTTCAGTACGTTATATATAAAAGCGGATTGGGTATTATATTGTCGGCTAGCGAAAGCAGTACGAATCGGCCTAGAGCGTGCTACAATATCACACCGTCTCTTGTTTCTGTGTTCTGGATCGTACACTAACTCCTTGTGTTGTGCAATGATTACATTGTAAATGTATATTTTTCTGACAGTTAGGAGGTCACAGAGGATATAAAGTTCATTTTTGGAATATCTGTATGGTTTAAAATACATTACCTTTAGAAGAGATCGTTGAGCTCTTTCCAGGTCTAGAAACTTATATTTTGTAGCACCACCCCATACCGTGATGCAGTACGAGATGACAGACTGAGCCAATGCAATATACACCCTATTCAGTAACTCACGCTTCATAATACATCGCAGTGACTTGAATATCCAGATAAGTTTCCTGACTCTGGAAGTCAATAAATTGATATGCTCATGCCAAGACAGTCTTTGATCCAATACTATACCTAGATATTTAGTGCAACTAGCTCTCCGAATGGAAGGACAATTGCACATTTCATTCAAAGAGTCAGCACACTTGTGGATCTCGACGCTAAAGTTTGAACCTGGCTGGGTTCTTTGATCTGTGGTAAAACAAATAAAATCAGTCTTTGCAACATTCAGAGTGAGAAGGTTGCAATTAAGCCAATTAGCTACTCGAGCTAACCCTTTTACAGCCATGTTCTTTACAACGCCCCAGGATTCTCCAGAGAAGACTATGGCAGTATCGTCTGCATAAGAAAATATACTACCACCTTCGATCTGCAGGTTGCACAGTTCGTTAATGTAAACGAGGAATAGTGTTGGACCGAGGACGCTTCCCTGAGGAACCCCATAACTCACTTTGTCCTCATTACTTGTAAAGGCTCCTATTTTAACCATCTGAGTCCTATCATTTAAGTAACTCTCAAAAAGAGAAAGAGAGGTACCTCGGATACCGATCGCTTCTAACCTGCGCACAAGAATAGGGATAGAGGTGTCAAAAGCTTTTTTTAAGTCTAAAAACACAGTTAGACATCTTTGGCCTCTGTCTACTTTCTCCACAATCAAAGTCGTCAAATCCCTTACTGCGTCTTGTGTGGATTGTCCCCTTCTAAAGCCATATTGTGAATCTGACAGTATTTTATTTTTGGTTAAGTAGCCAATTAAGCGTTTATTCAATAGCTTTTCTATAATTTTTGCAAAAACTGATATGACAGATATGGGTTTATAGTTATTAATATCCATTCCTTCCCCACTCTTGTGCACAGGAGTCACTAGAGATCTCTTAAATCCTTTAGGGAAAACACCTGTTGTAAAACATACATTTGCCAAGTGGGTCATTAAGGCGCTTAATAAATTTCGTTGAAATGCCATTCCACCCCGGAGCACTATCCAAGTCAAGACTCATGAGAATGGCATTTACCTCTTGAGGATCAGTTTCAAGTAAAACAAATGAACTCATTTGATTTGTATTATAATTTACATTATTTTGATGGCCTCCATTTCCTCCAATTATATCTTCAGCTAAGGTTTTGCCAACATTGATAAAAAATGTATTAACCTGATTTATCGAGTCTATTGGGTCAGGAGATACTTTAAGAAGATCAACATTAGGGCTCTTGGGTGGTTTAAATTGAGTAACAGTCTTAATTGTTGCCCAGAGGTTTTTAGGGTTATTAGAGGAAACAGCAATTAGATTTCTGTTATATTCTCTTTTACATTTTTTAATTAAATTTGTGCAGAAATTCCTAAAACGTTTGTATGTAATTTTTAAAATTTCGTTTTGGCTATCTAATTTTAGTTTTTGTTGCATTTTATTTCTAAGTCTAATACATTTAAGAACTCTATTATTTATCCATGGTTTTACAATTCGCTGTTTGCTAGATACTTGTATAGTTGTTATGTTATTCTTAAGTGCATTCATAACTATTTCAATAAGTGTATCCGCTAGTAAATTAGGGTCGTTTAGTGTATAAAATCTAGTCAAATCTGTAGTAATAATCTCGTCATAAGCCTTGTCGTAATTAATGATTGCTCTTTTTAATTTGATTTGATTATTTTCCTCACTTGGATGTTTTATGTGCAAGAGAATAGTGTAATGGTCTGTTATACTAGTGCTTATCACAGCTATCTCCGCTTTATTGTTGCAGTTATCAAGTTTTAGCATGTAGTGATCGAGACAGTTATCTTCTCTAGTGGGAAGACTATGCCCTGGTAAGAAACCGTGTAGAGACAACGCATTCAGATAGTTCATTCTGTTAGAACGTTCATAGGTTCTTTCATCAGACCTCGCAATTAGATTGATGTTTATGTCTCCCGTGATTATTACATTTTTGTGGGATTTAATATTATCCAGGTGAGAGTTAACAGAGTTTATGAACTCTTCAGCGTTGCTGTTTGATGGAGACCTATAGATTCCCATAATTGTGAATCCCGAAATATCTATCTGAAGTGCGGAAGCATGCGTCAACACTATCTCTGTTACACGTGCTTGGTGACTGTTTTTAATGTATGTTACCACCCCGTCGTTCTGATTCATTTGCCGCAGGGTATAGTAAGCAGAGTAGTTACTCAACGCGGGTATGGGTTTGTTTGAATTTAGTCTACACTCTGTTAAGATCAGAACATCAGCATCAAATTCTATTTGGGAGAGAGTTGTTTGAAGATCATCAAAATTACCATATATACTTCTGATGTTCTGAGCCAATATTGTTATCTTTGTATGATTATTTAGTTGTATGTGTCTTGGTAAGTTATCTATTGTACATGATATTGAGTCTGCAATTTCAGTAGAGTCTAATTCATGCAATGTGCTTAGATTACTATCCATTTAAATAATTAATAGTACTCATGAGGTTGGTTAGATAATTACTAATTCCGCAGTGATATATATGTTTAGTAGTCGAGTAACAATAAATGCGTATGGTTGTATGATATGGTGTTTGTTTTGTATATATGTAAAATATCTTATTTAGGTTTTGTATTAATATGTATATTATTTGTTTTAATGTATGAGTGATAGTGTAAAGGTTAGATTTTGATAGTAGGTTTTTTGTATATAACTGATATACTACTTAAATACTTTTAAATAAATACTTATTATACAATACAAAATTCATGTATGTAAACTCTTTATTGCAACAACATAGTAGATTTTAAAAGGAAACACTTACAAAGCAAAGGTGAACTTATCCCACAACTTATTCATCATTTAAATTTCTGCCCGGTCGGGAATCGAACCCATTGAACCACTCAGGTCGTCATTCTACAACTAGTAAAAATCGCTCCGATTTGACGTGAGCCAACTTATCCTTATTATGCAAAAATAAATTCACTTTTAGATTAACTCGAATGAGCGGAGAAGCCGACCTTGGTCAGACTTCCGACCACGTCACCCGCACCCAAAAGCGTCTTTATTTTATACTGTGTATGGATTAGTATAGACTGCAACTGACGGTTAGTCGTCTCCAGCCAAAGCGGAATGGCTAGGTTTATTTTTACCGGATCGGATGAAAACGGTGTGTATGGGGTGGGCTTTATGAGTGTGATTAAACCTCGCACGCGTACTCGTTTACGAACATTTGTCTGGCCGTTCCATGTTGCTGTCAAATAAATGTCAAACATGTGTCAAATGGTAAACTGTCAAACTACTGTTGACAGCTGACAGCCAGGCCGCCTTGTCCGTTGTCCGTCCATGGCAGACGCCTCAATTGTCAAACAAGAGAACGCACCCGTTTGTCTTCGTCGACGTTCGTTTCCGTCGTCTCTCACGTCGTCTGTAATCTGTTCTTGGAGTCTTTTTATTCGCAGATTGCTTGCATCGCAGACATTTTATCCTTTGTGTTATACTATTGCCCAAAAATACTAATTGTTCTCATAGAATTTCAATATTGTGTTAGTAATAGTTATGTGTATATTGTAAGATAGTGAATATAAAATTGGAATTCGCATCGCCCCAGTGTTATTATTACAAGCGGAAAAATGAATGACAATGGCTGTATACATCTGAATAATTTTAAGGCTGCGAAAGGAACAAATCCGTATAAAATAGTCCATGGATTTTTCGTTTCTTGCACTTCATTGGAAGCTAGGCGTTACAAGGTAAGTAAAACCTAATTTACGGCCTTTGACGCTATGTTAATCATTTACAAGAAAGAAAAGCCGAATAATAATTCTGATGAATTTAAACTTTTTTTAACATAGAATGTATCATGACAAACAAACCAGTACACTCCTAAGTAGGTAAATTTTTTGTCACCAGCTGGTATAATCAGCTGATTATTGCACTTTGCCCTCAAAACAGCTGTTTTATCGGTAGATATGTAATGTTTTTAATATATACTTAGATTGTGTTTACACTCATGAGATTATAATTTTATTATGGTTTTTAATCATATGGGTATGCAAAAAAAAATTATAATAAGGTAGTAGTAAGTAGAACTTAAAAATTTATATAACTAACTACTACTACTAAGTACTAATTGTACTGGTGGCAATGATAAATACTCAGTTTTTGAAGTCCTTAAAATTTTTTATACATGTTAAAATAGGCAAAGGACATATATTACCATGACATGTTATTTACATAGATAATAGTATGAGTAACCATTTGTAAAGTCAACGCAATAACAATTGTATGCACATTTGTAGGCAACATCATGTCTGTGTTTTGTGTGCGGCCAGCCTGGTCCTCGGATACATTCTTGTCTCCATTGCATCTACTTTGCCTGCTATGCTGGTCACATTCAGGACCACTCAAAGACTAAGAAGCATTTTCTCTATGTGGACCTGAGCTATGGGAATGTATTTTGCGCCCAATGTCAAGACTACATATATGACAGGGAACTAAATGACATTGCCCTGACTCACAAACAAAAAGAAGCCAAGTAAGTATTGCTTTATTACAAATTGGCTTAATCTTGATAAGTTTAAATCTTTTATGATCACCGCAATAAATGTTGGTTTGTAAAATAAAATAATAATAGGTGATCATCTTGGCCTTAATGTTCTTGTGCTCTCGCAATAACCATGATCCAGGATTTAGCAGATCTGATATTGACAGTGGAGCGACTGTCATCTGACGGCCATGGCCTTGTTAACAGGGGAATCTGATCAGATTGAATCATGGTTGCACCAGAATGTGCAGGGGTCATCACAATGATTTCCCTCACTGTAAGAGCATGGGCTATTGTTCGACTAATGCACATTACTCGGAAAAGAGTCATTGGTATGTAGGGGCACTGGGATTTGAACTCGGAATCTCTCACTGGGGTCAGACTCGTAAGCCACCGCCTCAGCATCATTAGCCCACAAATGTTCTTAATGGTAATTATTGGTAATGTTGGACAATTTACCATAGTATTTATACGGAGAGTGGAAGTGTAATCAAAACAACATCTGAACTTCTCAATGTGACATGACTTTATCCCTAAACAAACAAAGTTATGGCAGCAATTGTTAAATAATTGGCTATCATTATAACATTGGAAAGATTGTTCCGTTCTGACTAAATAAATACAAAGATTTGTAGATAAATTACACTTTCAGCTTTTTAAGTATAATTCCATTTGAATAAATAAATGCAAAAGAGATTTAGATAAATTATATTACATTTTAAGGTTTTAGTGAAAATATTTTTTGCAGTTTTATTTTAAAATTAATCAAATATTGAAGGCAATTTTAATACTAACCTAAGTCGTAAGTTATATTAGAGGTCTCAGAGGTGTACAATGCTTTGGTGATACCTTGATGTTTCTGATGTCCATAGCCAGCGTGACCATTTTCCATCATGTGGTCCACTTGGTGTATTAACATAAAAAAATCATTACATTACTAATGCTCCTCACAGGGCGATTGGTCTCAGTGCGCCTTTCACGCCATGGCTACCAAACGCGAACGAAGCGATGGCGCTGCGGCGACTCCGCAAGCGGCGGCTCATAGGGCCCCACACTACCATCGGCCTGCGGGGACTGCAGAACCTGGGATCCACCTGCTTCATGAACTGCATAGTTCAGGTATTTATATTTATTTTTATATTTTTACTCTTTGTTGTACATTCAGAGGAAAGTGAACAAACATTATAACCCAATAAAAGTACAAGGGAGGTCTTATCGCTGAAAGCAATATCTTCTAGACTACAATTTTCATGGATCCAAGGATGTGACCAAATTAGCTTTTTAAAAATAAATTTTGCAGATTTGATAAAAATTTCGGCTGAAAACCTTTCTTGTTAATATGTGTAAGTATAGTATCTGTAAGTCTGCTTTCCTACTATTTATTCTCCACTTCGCTCGGTCTTGGCCATCGTAAGCCATTGCCTTGTATCCTCTCCTGACACTGGCTAGTTCAGTTAAACACCTATTTCCCACCTATCCTTGCGGCTTACGCAACACGTGACCCTAACCGCGATATCCCTCACGCTACGACTGCCGCTGCCACGGATGTACTCGTTACGTACTCGGCATATGCGTCTACCAAAAAGTTTCTTTAAAAATGAAAGATTAAGCACAATGTTATCTTGTTTCCGGACCCTTAAGAATTCCGGAAGTAACTAAATGTAAGTTACACAATATCCGCCGTATGGTTATTTTAGACTATTCATCAATGTGTGAAATCGGTGAATTATTATGTGCTACACGACTATCGCGGCAACACACGACTATGAATTTGATGTCGTTTTGTAGGCCTATTCATAAGCTTTAAGCCAGTTGTTACTAAAATTGTTTTCTCTCTCGTATCGCCGTAATTTTTGGATATAATGGGTTCGTCAAAGCCCACAACAGTCCATTGCAGGATTAAGGGCCTGTTCCACGAAAAGGGAAGTTATTGCATAATCTCAACGCTTGGCACGGGTTGGAGATCGCAGTATAAATATAACAATGGAAGACGCTGCTGCCCATTTTCCAGTCTACGGAGACAGATCTTATTCCTCAAAAACAATAGGCGCCTTGTACGACATCCACAAGTTCTGCAAGATATCACACGGCAAATATTAACCATAAAAGAATACTTTATAACATCGTAGTTTTATAAAAAGCTTGGAAAAAGTAGATCGTTTGAACGATCAGTAGCAATAGGCGGTTAGGTTGCCACTCATACAAGTGCCAGTTTATTGATTAGTTTAGTGCCCATTGACTTAAATAATGATAATACCCTACGAAAAGAGACAAATATACCAATATCAGACCAGTTTTCGATTTCATGCTGAATGAAATATGCCTAAAATGGCTCCTTTAAAAGAAATGTTTAGCATTGATGAAGTACTTTGCTATACTGACGTATATACCTAAGCTGTAAACACGAATTGAGTAACGAAGGACTCAAAGCCACAGAGACACTTTGCCACTCTTGCTTGCTTTCCTACTCTTTCTTCTCTGCTTCGGCCGGTTTTCGGAATTTTTGCGTCGTAAGCTGTGAACTTTCACATCAGACTCAATGATATAAATCCATCGCTTTTTAGGCCACTCGCGCGCCGTCTTTTCTCGAATCGGCAAGATTACGCACCTATATACCGCATATCCCTAGTGTTTACGCAACATCTGACCAATCAACGTTATTAAACGTCATTATTTATTTATTAATTTTATTATTAATTATTAAAGCACATAAGAGTATCTCCGGTGTACAAAGGAAAGGGTAGTAAAACAGAATTGAAAAACTATCGGCCCATATCGCTGGTCCCGGCGATATCGAAGGTGTTCGAAATGGGCGTCTGTAATCGCTTAAGCTCTTTCCTATCTAGTAACAATTCTCTGTGTGGGCAGCAGTATGCGTACCAGGCTGGACGCTCCACCGTGGGTGCCGCGCGGCACCTGCAACGCACCGTGCTGCATCACCTGGAGGACAGGCGATGTGTGGCGGCGGTGTTTTTTGACTTGTCGCGCGCCTTTGACCTCGTGGATCATGGTCTAATCTTGGCTAAACTCGAGCATTACGGTGTTCGTGGTGTTGCACTTGAGCTTTTCTCGACATTTCTGTCGAGTCGAATACAGGTCACTGAAGTAGGTGGTGAAAAATCCAAGCCCGATAGCATAGATGACAGATCTGTTCCGCAAGGGTCCAATGTGGGTAATAGTTTATTTTTAATAATGATGAATGACCTGCCGTTCCATTCCAAGATTGTAGATTTCTTATTGTATGCTGATGATATCTGCGCTATAGTTAATGGAGAGAACAGAGAGGAACTCGAGCGTAATATACAGCAGGTTGCTTGTCAAATTGCTGAATGGTTTTATGTCAACGGTATGCAACTGAATGTTGAGAAAACTTACCTCGTGGAATTTAGTCTGAGGGGCAGTCTCACACCGACTCTGTCCGTTGATGTGGGTGGAATCCCAATTCCTGTTGTTAACAGTTCTCGATTCGTGGGATTTGAGATTGATGGAGGCCTGCGGTGGCAGGAGCACATCGACAGAGTCTGTGCTAAGTTAAACTCTGCTTTTTATGCTATTATCAGGCTCTCAAATACTCTTTCAGAAAAAAACCTACTGACGGCGTACTATGGGTATTTTAATTCGAACCTAACTTATGGCATTGATCTCTGGGGGTTGGCTGCTGACAGAAATCGCCCATTTATAATTCAGAAAAAGGTTGTGCGTGTTCTGTCCCGCGTCCCACCAGATACGCCGGCAAAACAGCTTTTTATGAATCTTAAGATCCTGACACTGCCGTCACTGTACATCCTGGAAGTGGCGAAATATGCGAGGAGGCATCTATCTGAATTCTCGGCAGATAATGCGCAAGTGATGAGATATTCGGCGAGGAGAAGTCTTGACCTCCCGTTGCCAGCGCATCGGCTACAAAAAACTAGCCAATCTCTGCGCGTGATGGCTCCGAGAATTTATAATAAATTGCCTAAGGATATACACCTAGCAAAGACGGAGTACTGTTTTATAAAACAATTAAAAGCGATGCTTATTCAAAAAGCATATTATTCTGTTAGTGAGTTCCTTGACGAGTGAACTAAAATATATCGATTTATTTTAATGTTATAATAATATAATTTTTAATTTGACATTTCATTAATTTTGTAATGTGACATGTTAAGATGACTATTGATACTCAATTAATATCTAAAGGTGACAATTTCAATTCTATTATTAATTCTATTGACTGTGATACTATTTAATTATTGATGTAAATACTCAATATATATGCATTGTTAGTTAGGACATAATGTATACCTAGATACTGAATATTGGACAATGTATGAACAATACTAATAAAGAAATATGAATATGAATATTATTTTCTGAATGCGTAATGACATATTTTAATACCTCGAGTCTAAGCATGTGTCAAATGTTAAGTAAGCCAAGTGTTATTTGAACATAGCAGCCCAAATAGGCCAGGACTATTCTATTAAGACATAATTAGATTCCACGAATTATTATCCACGATATACCTTATGCCAAGGCTGAGACGGATGTACTCGTGACGTACTCCATCAAGTCGCATAACTTCGCACGTTCTCTGCAGCATTTTCATTTCGTTGGCGTGGAGTTCGCGGACGTGGTTTGCCAACGCTGGCCTTGTCTCGCAGCCGTAGAGTATCTCAGGCCTATTTATGCTTTTATAAGCCCCTTGAGGTTGATCAGGATTTTAGGGTCACAGCTCAACGGAGTGGAGCTCCCGCCATTTTGCCCAAGCTGCAGAGATACGAGACTTGACATCGTGGAACACGGATTCTTAAATTTATCAAAGTAATGTAAAATACCAAATACGATTGCTGTAAAACAAATAAATAAGTATACTTATACTCAAATATTTCCTAAACTACGGAACCAATTTTAATAAAACAAAGCTAACAACCATTGCAGTTAAACTGGCTCTTAAACAAAGAAAATTGCATCGAAATCGTCTATCCATTCGGGAGCTACGAGCCACAGACAGTTACACAGATATACATGTCAACCATATAGCACCCCTCGAAAGGTTGTAGGTTAAAAATGATTCATAATTTTTTTGTAAGACAAATATAAAAAGCATCAAATTTTATTTTATAATTTTGTCGGAAATAAGGTTATAAAAATATGCGTAAAATAAAGTTGAACAACAATTAAATTTATAAAAAAATGCTGTTTTGAACAGACATGAATAACACGCGTTCCTTCCACACATACAAATTAAAACACCAGAAAAACCTTAGAAGTTATGATCGTAAGATAATTGTCTATACGCCGAAAGACTGTCAAACGTTTATTGCGACGATAGGTGAACAATAATCATACGGTTTTCGTTTACTATAATTTTTTAATAAAGTGTATATCTAAGACGTTTTTTGATTTTTATAACGATCGGTCGCTGTAAGTGGGGTTAACATGCCTGTAATAATTCTATCGTGAAAATGAAATGACTTCATAATTTCGCTACCTTAAAAAATAATTAATTGCGACGCGCAATGTACATCGTCCGGCGCACGCCTCTTGCTCGTCCACGTGACCAGTGGCCACTGGCCCCGCGCGGCCGGCCGGCCTGCACGCTTTTTACATTGCTTGCTTTTACTTAAAGTGCATTTATTTTAACTTAAATTTGAACTTTGGGTGTCTAAATTAATTGTGATGTAGTTATCAATACTTGATATTTTTTAGTACTAAAATACACTTTTTTTTTTAAAGAATCTCGATTTCTGCCTAAACTATGAGTTTCCGCGGTTATGTTTCTTGGGGAAAGTGGTTCAGTTTCATGGGTAGAATATGATGTTACAATTAATGCAAGCGGTCTTTTTACAACATGTATAACTAAGTATACCTATGTAACTGTTTACTGCAAAATAAATAAAAAAGGTGATGGTCAGTTCGGAGAGGGAATCATTTCCTGGGTGGAGAGGACGAGTTGGTAACCGACATTTTTGGATTTAGCGGGGTCGAATTGTTAAGAAAACACTGGTTACCAAAAAGTTATACGATTTGCTTCCAGACTGATAACGGAAACCTTTTTTTTTCAAGTTTTTGATTGGTCAATGATACAAAATGAAGCATCGTGAATTTTATTTTAATTTCAAAAATTTAATTGTTATTTTTTGCCGTTTAATTCGTCACTATTGAACAGCGTTTGAATGTAAATGGTCACAATCATGCGAATAATAGACGAATACAGCGCGATGAATGAGGGCGAAACGACAAGGCTATAAACGCAGTTCTCGTCTTTCACCTTCTGATGATTCCAAGGCTTATCCACACGGAAAAATGCTCTCTTAATAAAGGTATTAACACGTTGAGCGCCAGGTGCGTGCGCCTTTTGGAAACACAAAAAACAGTTTTTCTTTTGTATAATTTCGCGAGTACAATTTATTGGCTGGCAAGAAAAGTACGTTTCATTGAGACGTAGAACGATGTTAGTAAGATCTTACTCTACGTCGTTGATCAAACCATGATACTAAATCTTGAGAAACGCGGCAAATAATAAGTAAATATTAAATAAATAAACATTTATTTCAGACGATGGTCCATAGGTTGTTAGTATCTTGTGAACAAAAAAAATACTTATATCTAATGTTAGTAACAAATGCACACAGTTTACTTATCCTATTTTATATTAAAAATAAGGGGTCTGCCCCCAGTATGGACATCATTCCAGTGTCCCATTATAGGACACTGAAACCGCTCCGCTATCGGTTGGAGGATAGTGTTGGCGCTCCCCCGTACTCGGCTCAACAGAGACGCGGATCTTTTACGAATGATTGCTTGGAAGCCGTCAATTCGTGCATCCGCCGTCATTGTCGAGGCGCTACAGTAGCGGGGGAGCCCCAACAGCATCCTCAATGCATTATTGTATTGCACTCTCAATGCATTATAACATCTTTACGTGTACTTAACCCACAGACTTTACGTGTAGAATGTCTGGCAAAAAGCTTTAAATAGGGTGACCATAACTTTCGGTGTACAGCGTGCAAATCTGCGGGCTAGCATGTTGGCCCGTGCAGCGAGCGCCCTTCTCTCTCTGAATGTCTTCATCATCCACTAGCCTCTCCCTTTGATACCTATCCGTTTGGCCGCCGAATGCTTTCTCTATACGACACGTGCCACGCAGTGACTTAAGAAGGTAGAGCTCGTCTAATTTAAAATGACGCGCCCCACTATCGCATTAACGCACACAAGCAAGTTTAAAATATGGACGCAATACATATACAAATGCCGTTGTAATTGGTCATTCAGTTGCCGGTAAGATTCAAACGTCGGAGCACGCGCCGTTCATTGGCTCCCACACAGATGAAGTGTCGTTATTAATATTTGCACTCACATCAAAATCAACTAACTAAGTAGTGGGGCGCGTCATCTTAGACTAGACGATTTTTCATACAAATTTTATGTTATCTTATTTATGTGCATTCTTGCAAGGGTTTGACATTTTTAAGTATGTTTGTGCATTTGGTAGGTAAAGTTAATGTGAACGAAAAAGAAAAATAATAAAACCACATAACATAATTGGGTTTTTTTTTATTTAACTTCTTTATTTTATACTAGTGGACCCGGCGCGACTTCGTTCACGTACACCTACTATACCCCTATCCATTTTTCTTGCTTATAAACCTTCCTCTTGAATCACTCTATCTATTAAAAAAAACCGCATCAAAATCCGTTGCGTAGTTTCAAAGATTTAAGCATACAAAGGGACATAGGGACAGAGAAAGCGACTTTGTTTTATACTATGTAGTGATAATTAAGCTATAGTAAGACATTTCGCAGTTAACTTGATACATTTACTAAGAGTATAAATCATAATACAATTAGGTACAAAACACTAAAACGAATGAAATAATGATAAGAGGAATTTAGTACGGTCGACGAACCACCTTAAGATGTGCACTTTTAAAGAAAACAATATTTATTATTTACCTATGTAGGTATGTTGTTACGACATGTAGTTCAAAATAAATATTTTTGTTGATACTTAAATCAATATTTACTAAACATTGGCCTGATAGGAAAGATGGCAATGTGACCCTGCCTGGTGATCTGAAGGTCGTGGGATCAATCCTCGCAACGTACAAGTATTTATTTAACATGTTTACAGTATATATACTGAGCCTGAGTAATGTATAAATACTATGTAAAACTTAAAACTTAGAACTAGATATTCGTATAACTTCTTCATATAACTTGAAACTAGATATATGTATAACCCACTCTTTGCACTTCCCGGTGCAAAGGTGGAGTGTAAATATAATTTAGCCAATATTAGTGCAAAAACAAAATTTTAAACTTGTGCAGGTTGTGCAATTTCGCATTGTGAAAATGGTTAATCGGTTTTATTAATCAGTAAATTGATTACAGTTCAGAAACGCATATAATCGTAACTTAATTAGGCACGTAGGTAATTTATGCCGTACCGCAGACCGTTCTTAATCATTTCTTCTTACTGTAAAATATTGGCCGCGTGGTGTCCGGCAGAGTACAATAGCACCAAACCTTTACGCTCGTGGGTATAAGCACAAAATAAAAAACTAATAGAAGGTCCACTCCCGTCGTCTTCGATAATTAAAACCTAAACTTGCCGACTCACTAGGGTTGCTACTGTATTTATTCTGAATTTTGAAAAGAGTATTTTAAAGATCGTTCACAATAACATGTCCCATGCAAATCCTAAACCTTGCCATAATGTGATCATAATTGCTTCCCAAGCTGTTTAGATTGTGTTCAATTGTATTAGATTTTCCATACCAGCTTCAGACATTATGCCTTTAGTAGGCGTAATAATAATCTACTGTATATTCGCTTTTTAAAAATTCATCGCCACCTGATTATATCATCAGACCCTGAGAATAACCTTTCCCTGACCTGGGATTTGACCCACTTCCCAGTAATTAATTGAATTGAAAATTTCATACACATGTAAATTGATGAAAATGCAATATTATGGTATGAGTCAGTTGATCTGATGATGGAGAAGGAATGGGGTCAGCGATTTTTTTATATTAGTCTAGACAGGCATTTCCGTTAAGGCGGCCATAACGTTTCTTATTCTGTTTAAAACTGTCACGTGGGGCCTGAAACTGTTCAACTAGTCTCTAGCGGAAGACCTTGGTCAACCTCGCTACACCATCGGCATGAGAATTTCTAGCGGTGCTGAAGTTTCGACTAGCCTCAAAGTCTGAAATTGTCACCCATAAGTTCTTGGACTCTGCGTGCGTTGCTTGTATGTTATTAAGTAATCTTAGTTACGTGCAAGTACTTTTATTTTATCAATAATAATATCGTTTAAATAAATAATATGAAATTTAAGACGACACTAGAAACGGATTCGCGCGTTAACAATCGCGAACGAGCACTATAAAACTGCTTGAGAATGCCTGTAAACGTAACGTCAATGTGTGCGTGATGAATATGGCACGTTGTTTCCAGTGGACCTTCTGCTTGGGGCGCGCCGTTCATTATTTTGTGGTATAAGGCGATTAATGATTTCAAGACAAAATGTCTAGAGTCTCCGTAGGCAGGCAAATGGACAATTGTTGTATTTATAGAACTGCGGTCTCCAACTCGCCTGCCAAGCTTAGAGATTATGGCAATAACCACCCCTTTCGTGGGAGAGGCACTAAGTCCTGCAGTGGACTGTTATGGGCTGTGATGATGACTGTAAAATAACGAAATTTTGACGGTTAAAAATACAAACCCACATACATAAAACTCACGCCTCTGTCCCACAGGTGGGTGGGGTAGGCCGAGACTATCGACCGCCACTTAAAAAATGAAATGTAGTACCTGCTTTATGGTTAAAAATAACCCCTGACTATTCTGTATTCTGTGCATGCCCTGACGCAAAAGACTGGTGTTGTAGGTTTGACGCGTGTATCTGTATGTCTGATTATGAAATCGTAGCTTCCGAACGGATGGACCAATTTAGATGCGGTGCTCTTTATTTAAACGCCTCTCGTTATTAGCTTTGTTTCATTAAAATCGATTTAGTACTTTAGGAAGGATTTTAGAATATGTAGAAATTGTCGGGGGTGTTGGTTTTTAAGCCCCGACGAAAAAAAAGGCTGTCATAAGTTTGACGTGTGTATTTGTGCCTTTGTGGTTCTGTCTGTGGCATCGTAGCTCCCGAATGGATGGACCGATTTGGATGCGGTTTCTGTATATGAAAGCCAGTTTAATCGAGATGGTTCTTAGCATGTTTCTTTAAAATCGGTTCAGTAGATAGTTTAGAATTTCAGATTAAGTAAACTCGGTCGCGGGTCAAAATGTTAAAAAGTATGAAAAATATTGTACTCTGTGAATTTTTCAAGACAATCATTTATTTCTTTTCAGACTTTGATCCATACGCCGTTGCTTCGGGACTATTTCCTCGGTGAGAAGCACAAGTGCAAAACGCAGGGTTCCGGGAAATGCCTCGTGTGTGAGGTATCGAAGCTATTTCAGGTAAATTCAACGTTCCCTAGTACGTAGAGCCAGTTATGTAATGGATGCAAGTTATTGATTTTGCAAGGTGCGCCGCGCCGCACTTCTCGGCCTTATATTGCGTTTCAGTTAGCGCATTCGCTTTTCCTTCTTTACCTGGGTGATTTATGTTGCCTATAGGTACAAGTAGGTACCCGACCTCCTTTTTTTGTTTATCGATTTTAAATATTTAATTTTTTTAGAATTTTGATTAACAACATTAAAGATGCCCCCTGATATGAGTGCAATATAAGTGCATGTCTATCGTTAGTTATATTGAATTGAGTAGAAAAGAAAGTATGCTGCCTTTAGATACTACTACCCGGCTTTCTTCTATATGCTTTCAAATATTTCTGTTTTTTTTTTTTAGTTTTGATTAACAACATTTGGCTGTAAATATACCCGTAAATTTGTATTTAAAAAAATATTAAATATCAGTGTCAATACCTATATTAGTAAAGAGGTAGTACTCTACTATACTATAGGTACTCTACTATACTATAAATATAATATAGGTACCTATATTTATTGTTATTGCCTTCAAAAGTTATTTTATTTGGTGCCTTCCTAGTTGGCACCAAGTTTAATTTTCCTGTTAATTATTGTTTAGGCCGACATTTAATAAGTAATTGTATTACTTATCCTTATTTTACTAATTATAGGTACCTACTTTGATATTTATGTTATTCCTATTACAATGTCGTAGTCAGTTAGGTATAGGTTGTTCGTGCTGAATCTGGGACGGCGGCCATGAATTTTTATTAGTGAACGACAATAGCCAATTTATCTGTTTACTGTGTCACTACAAGTTGACGTTTTGTTTCTATCAAGATAGCCTACTTTTTAGAAGTCTATAAAATGTTATCTATTTATGCCCGTCCATCAAAGTGTTTTCGCATACTAAACGAATGAAAAAAAATTATATCTATACTTTGTATAGTGCTTTTCTGAAAAGAGTTTGTAATTTTACCGCGTTTTTCCTTTCTAAGGAACCTCTACGGCTTAATTCCGAAATATTCAACCCAATTGAAGTTCGAAATTCAAAATCAAAGCTAACTAACATGCCACACACTTTGCACCTGAATATTGTGCTCCCAAAATGAATAAACAGCTATGACATGTATTTGTTAACCAGTTATTTAACAATAAATATTTACTTTACTTTATATATTTATTCAATAAAACTCGTTCAAAGTTGCTGGTTATCCATATAGCGCGGCAAGCTCGACTTTGCTGAAAGAAGGTTGTCAAAATAATGTACAGTCAACAGCATATAGACAGACCTACGCAACATTAGTATAAGATCAGCTAGCGTCTCCTCTTTTATTCCTACTGGTTTTGGGTAGGTCGATGTGTAACATTTTAACACAGTTTTTTTGAGTAAAGACGTATTTTATCTCGTATAACTAAAATATCATTTACGTTATGTTATGATTGTTAACTGTCAGAATATCCTCGCAAGGGAAAATTGACGTGTAACTAAACTTCGACCTTATTGAGTGATAGTATTTACTTACTATGTTGACGCAACGACCCAAAACGAGTCTTGGCCTCCACTACAGATGCCGGTCGGACGTCCCAGGTATTGCTGAAGCGACGAAGTGGAAAGCGACCTGTTGGAACTCCGGGCTAGAGTGATAATGTTAAAGCAACTTCCCAATTGAGTTCACGTAACCACCGCGACGTTGCAGGAGTTCTACTCGGGCGCGAAGACACCATTGACGCTGCACCGGCTGCTGCATCTCATCTGGACGCACGCGCGGCACCTCGCCGGCTACGAGCAACAGGACGCTCACGAGTTCTTCATCGCCACGCTGGACGTGCTGCATAGGTGGGTTTAAAGGTCCTAGTGGGTTTTAAAAGGTCGGGGGGTGTAACATATATTTCTCGACTGAGAAATATCAGTCAAGGCATGGCTGTTTGATGTCTGATTCCCTTTGCCGAAATGTCAAATTTTAGAAAACTAAACGCTGGTGTTGCTGACATAAAACTTATTTCCTGCAGAAATAAATAAACTAATAAATATTTTTTATTATGGTTGATTCCATTTCATTCTTTTCTTTTAATATTTTACATTCTATAACTGAAATGTTATCGAATGGATGATTCGTTTTATCTCAGAAACACCAAATTGGTCTTTGGTCCTTTTATTACAGGTTCCGATGAAGTTGAATCGGAATTACGTCAATTTATACTTAGATTCGTTTTAAGTTGCCTGTAATCTTTTTATTTGGGTGAAACTTGGCTTTTACCTTCATTTAATTTGTTCGTTTCTAGCGTCACCGTCATACTAAAGAATTAGGTGGGTGTCAACTTTCAAAGGCTACTTACAAAAGTGTTAAGTATGCATTTGTGCAATAACTATGTTATTTTTGCAACAGCACTCGATTATACGCTATCCAATCGAGTAAACGCTGCGCGGTAATACAGTACACGATCGAAAGCTACAATCGGGAATAGTCCCGATGACATGACGATGTATCGAATTACGCACTGAGTGCGAGGGCTATATTTGTTTGCCGGGTAAATAAGTACATAAATGTGAAGAGTAATGATTATGGAACCCTCGGGAACCCTGCATGAATGTGAAGAGGAATGATTACGGAACCCTGGGAACATTTTTTTTAACTCATCGTAACGCAACTATTCTTGAACATTCAGCATTATTTTTATAACGCTCGTACCTGAATAACACATTAAAATTGAAACGTATCTGCACCTGATTTTTTTAATGTATCGCGCATTTATTTTTAATTATTCATTGTCGCAACCCCAATCCGTAGGCACTGCATGAACGGCGTGGAGGACGTCGAGAAGAAGGAGAACGGTCGCTGCAACTGCATCATCGACCAGATATTCACCGGCGGGCTGCAGAGTGACGTGGTCTGCACGGCGTGCTCTGGGGTGTCCACCACCATCGACCCATTCTGGGACATCAGCCTGGACGTGGCAGCCCCAGGGTCCCTGCAGGCCTGCCTGGAACGGTTCACGCGCGCGGAACACCTCGGCTCGGCGGCCAAGATAAAATGCTCCAGCTGCCGCGCCTACCGCGAGTCTACCAAACAGCTCACTCTCGAGACGCTGCCCATAGTGGCCAGCTTCCATCTCAAGCGCTTCGAGCACTCCTCGCAAATCGATCGCAAGATATCCGCCTTCGTTTCATTCCCGGCCGAACTAGACATGACCCCGTTCATGTCGTCCCACCGGCGAGCAGTGGACGTCGGAGCGGACAATAACAACGCTCCCGAGGGCGTTTTCGAAGACAACCGCTACTCCTTGTTCGCTGTGGTCAACCACCTGGGCTCTCTCGACGCGGGCCACTACACTGCGTACGTGAGACAAATGAAAGGGAGCTGGTTCAAATGCGATGACCACATGATCACCCGCGCGTCCCTGCGGGAGGTGATGGAGAGTGAAGGGTGGGTTTTCAAGTTTTTTTTATTGGTTACTATTACTCACAATTAGCGGGCTAACTCGTGCACGAGAGCACAACTGGGACATTAACTAAGCCTCGAATCCTACACAAGTAATACTTTAAAAACTATATTTAAAAAATTTAAAATTAATTTTTTAAATTTATAATCTCCCGAATACAAACTTGTGCTCATTAGGAAATATATTAATATTTATAATTGTTTCAGGTACCTCCTGTTTTACCACAAGACCATTTTGGAGTACGAATGCGATGTTTCATAAATACAGTCAACTGTCGCCACAATTTCCGGCGGATAATTGATGTTCATGTGTCAAATCTCATCCTTAACATTCAGGGTCCTATTCTGAAGCGCTCTGCACTTCAAATTCTGTGTGCAATGATGGAACAAAATAATTTATTGAGCTGGATTTGCGAAGAGCAGAGTGATTCATGGTGTAGGGCTTTAAATTCGTATACAAGAATGATATACTATTTTCAAATATAATAAGTATATAGCTTAATACCTACTCAGTAGATATTGTTACATTTCTCTCACAATTTGACCGTTCGAAATTTTAAAATATTAACGTTAATATTTTCCCCGTAGGGGTTAGTCGGCCAACGTTAACATGTCGGCTCATTCTTCATTATAAAGTAGTATAACTAATGACACATAAAAGTATGGAAGTACACTTCTTTCGTCATTGTGTACCAGCCGGTGGGTGTATTTATCCCGGCTGGACCTGTAGTTTATATTTACTTTAGGAGTGATCCCACTTCTAACCTGATACTTATGGGAAATTTTCCACTACATCAGGAAGCATTAGGACTTTGGGGGTGTGGGTCCATTAAGAAGGAATTTTTAATCTTGTATGCGACAAGAATTTCACGCAATGACAGTTGAGTCCCTGGTCTGGTGACACCAAGTAGTCAAACGATGTTTTTTTGTTAGTGATGATTTTCGCGGACTATTTCTTCTCTATGCCATCGTAATAAACGTTATCGCAGCCAAATCCATTTACCAGAAGGGGATAACTCTTTCCTTCTCTTGTTTTGAGCGGCCACCTTCTCTTACTGTACGGCAAAGACTTTGCTGTGGTGGCTTTCTAGTCGGTAAAACCTTTGGCTTTGGTAGACTTGAATTTCTGGATGTTTTACACACCTTTAATGGAATATTATTCGACGTTGAGGATAAGAAAAGTCATGTCTCTTCCCGTGATATTAGTGAGTAGACTTTCGAAGGATGTCTTGATGATCTTGTTCAATGTTTTCTGCGGAATTATTCACGAATTTCTTAGTATTAAGCTTTAATGTAACTTGTAAACATCGCCGTTATAAAATTGTAAAAAAACTTTAGGGAAACAATGGTTAGGTTTTTATAAGCCACAATATTTATTTGCTTTATTGAGCTGATTAACAAAAAATTTAAGTTAACATTTCTTCAGCTATCGACTATGCCCAAAAAAATGTAAGTAGTGAAATCTTTTGTTGAAGTGTTTACCTTTTTATATATAATTTTGGTTGCCTGAACAATACATCTACCTCGCCGTCCATTTGCATTTTGTGTGAGGATTTTGTTGACTTTGGACTTTTTTGAATTGTGAGTATAAAACTTAGTTCATTTGAGTATTTTCTTACGAAACCTGTGCGGTGGAAACTAGTTTTCCATTGTGTTATTTGTAGATCAGCAATTTGTGATTACTTTGTTTAGTAATGTATTTTATTTTGGTACATACCTTGGCCAAACTTTACCATTACAACTAGAGGTATATTGCTATTGCTCTTCATACTACACGTTTGAGTGAATGAGCTGATCTTCTAAATATAATTTTACGCTCAGGTGTATTTCCTATAGTTCATAATCCTTGACTGAACTGACATTAGCTTAATGTGATATTTAATATTTATGACTCGTATTAATGTAGTTAGTTGTATGAATGTATTGTCATCAGATGTAACATGATGTTTTTGTTTGACTTCAAACACAATTTATGTCGGTGTGTATCCTAGAACTATGAAAAGACATTGTTCAATATTAATGAGGAGATTGTTATACCTATTAAATTTAGTTATTACTGTAACAATCATGTAAGAACTATGCATCTCAACAATTTAAAATATACTTAGTAAAAATTACTGTTAACATTGTTTTTACATAGTAATTATTATTATCTTGTGCATATAATAGAAATATTTTGCATTTATTAATTTAGTGATTCGGATCCGAGCCTAAACATGTAATTTAATAGGGCATTGTAGTCCGCAAATACGTGGAGAATGTGATAGAAAGGTGGTTAGTGGTGGAAAAGTCGCAATTATGTAGAACTAATAATTATTGTTTATTGACCTTTAAATTATTTACTATGATTTCAAAATTTAACTTAGATAGGTTTGATGTATTATTAACTATATATGTGTGTAATGTTTCGATCAAATGATATTTGTCGTGAGTAGATAATCATCCAAATATTGGACTACGGTGTTGTTACTATAAGCCCTATAGGACGACATGAGTTGTAACCCTGATCACAGGCACCTGGACGTTTATGAGAAAGGTGTTCGATATATTTGAGGGGTTAAATTCATTGCCTGCGTAGCATGATGGACTTTGTCACCTGCGGGAGAAAGAGAAAATTCTAGTTAGCTCTGGAGTTGCTTTGGGAGTACCTAAGCGAGACTATAGTGCATTCGCCATAAGAAAATAGTGACGACTGCAGGGTAAGGTGCTTTTACAGTGGAGTAACTTCAAACAATTTTAAGTTTTGTTCTGCATGCTCCATGACGTCATCCAAATTTCACATAACTTTTTCTTCTTGGATCACGTGGTCGCAGCATTTTTTCCATCGACTAGCATCTATTAAAGTTATTGCGCCATAAAATATTTCTTCTACATCATTCATCTTGAAAGTTGAGTTATTGGCACCAACATAATTTTTAATAGGATTGAGTGGTCAATGGTACGGTGGCCGTCGGAGAACTTCAATACAATTACTTTTAAATATTTATTATATTCACTGTTCATTGTGAACTTAGCTTTCTAATTTGCTGCGACCCGATTGGTCGTGGGGCGGGGCTAGGCCGGCGGCAACGATGAGTCACTATTTTCTTATCGCGAATGGACTATTAACAGACATATCGCAACATCCTGCTACGCAGGTCGGAATAGTTTACTACGAATATTCTATTTACAATTATATCTATTTAAAAATTCGTATTGGAAAACTGTACTCGTTGTTCCTAATCTTATCGGTGTAGGTATCATGCGACATCATGAGGTCATCTTTACCAAAATACTTGTTGATTGTATAGACACTTTAATGTCCTTTGCGATGATCCCGCATGCATAACATCTCCGCGTGTGCTATAGTTACATTGTCGTTATAAAATAGTTATTGATGTTCACCTATAATAATAGCTATAAAACAGTTAAGATGACGTTAAAACGTAGTACTTGTGTATCCTATTAAATAAATGTTCAATGTGTATTCTATTCAAT
This sequence comes from Blastobasis lacticolella, assembly GCA_905147135.1. Classification (NCBI taxonomy): domain Eukaryota; kingdom Metazoa; phylum Arthropoda; class Insecta; order Lepidoptera; family Blastobasidae; genus Blastobasis; species Blastobasis lacticolella. The sequence continues at coordinate 12,841,049 of LR990048.1, forward strand.
GTCATACGGTCGTATGATCTCTGTAATTAAATAGAAAATTAAAATAAAATTATGATTTCCATTTGGCAGTTTTTTTGCTAATCGTACTCTTGTTAGGTATTAGAAAATAGAGAAACATAAATTTTTGTTTTAATATTTAATTGGAAATAATATCACAAGTATATTTTTTTTGCTGACAGCAATGTTAATAGAAGCAAATAAATAATTTAACATTAGGCCATTTTATGACAATGTGACAACCAGATTTGAGTTCTCAATAGTATTCAGGCGTGGACCAAAATGTACCATTCGCAAAATGAGCATAACAATTTCTTCTTTAGAACATTTAAAGAAATGCTCTAAACTACATATAATAAAGCCATGTGTTTGAAATGATGTTCCCAATCGCCCGAATTTCCATTCGTTGCAAAGCTGGTGTTTCTTTTTGCACATTTTATCTGTATCCACCATTATGCAAATTTTGCTTGATAACTCATTTACGATTTTTATTACATTACATTTGATTTAATTCAGTAGCCTTAATTCAGAAGCAAAACGTGTCATGTCAGCAAATCAAAGTGGAATGTCTTCCTTATAGAATAAGGTCCATTTTTGTATCACTTGTATTATGTTACGCGTTGTTCCGCTTTTCAAAAGCCGTGACACAAAAATGGACCTTATTTTATGAGCAATGCATTCCAATTTGATTTTCTCTCCCACTTTTTGCTTCTGAATTTAGTCAAATGTAATAAGCGCTTATTCCCAGAGCCGAGTCGAGCACGAGTCATCGGAATGTAGAGTCGAGTTTTATTTAATTTACAGCAATCACATTTGGTTACAATAAAGTATAAATAACAAACCAAAGTTCGAAAACTAGACTCGAAACGACTTCTTTTCAACCCACGAGTTCGTCAGCAAATCAAATCGTTATGTGCGCATCTGCGTACAAATAAACACGACAAAGATAACAGACTCGAGCATCAATATCGAAATCAAGTGTGTATTCGGCAACACCAGTTAATTAAGAGTCCAGAAACGCAAACTCCCAAGTTTCTTTCATCGTTGAGACACCCAGACTCGCGTTTTTTCAACACAACATTTTAATCGACATTGTCCAGTTTGGATTAACGGTTCCTACATACGTGGCAAAAACCAGCGATGCATATAAAAACGGAAATTAGTTCTATAGATACTTTAGAAGAATAACAAGGGACTAGAGAGATTCCAAACTCGACAATTTCCGTTTACATCCATTACAATAGACATCGAGTGTAAATTTTAGGTCACACGTGTAGAAGAAACTACTTCGGAAAGCATATTCTTTTCAACATAATCAAAATATATTAGATTAACATCAAGAGATTACTGTGGACATCATGAGATTACTGTAGACATCAAGAGATTACTGTAGGCATCATGAGATTACTGTGGACATCAAGAGATTACTGTGGACATCAAGAGATTACTGTTTACATCAAGAGATTACTGTGGACATCAAGAGATTACTGTGGACATCAAGAGATTACTGTAGACATCAAGAGATTAATAGTGGACAATTACATGTCCGATACGTAAATTATGGCGTGTAAACTTGCCAGTAAATAATTAGACAATTATGTGGAGAGATTCCTTAAATCTAAACATTGTAATAAATAATTTCAAGTATTAAAATCCAATTAATTTGGCAAACATTGCAATTTAAATTAAATATTGTGTATATTTCTATACAATAACTTCTATGGTAACGAAATAACTTACATATTTCAGTTTTTTTATTATTTCAGCATATATGTTATATGATAAACAAATTGTTTGACTTATTTATTTACGTTGTAAGTACCTACGTACAGTATATACGTCATATCCACGTCTACAGGAGCACTGCACATTTGTATGCAACTGTTTTGTAGAATGGAGAAACTGTTAATATTATACTAAACACCTAACATTAATATTATGCAGATCTAACACGAACAATAAATCTACCAACAAGTAACATTTAAAATGTCTGAGTTATAAAATCACTTAAATTTTACGTGCATTTGCACATCTGCCAATAGCTAATTTTGACACGTTTTAAACGTGGGACTAGGGTTATATGACTACACAAAGCTAAGAGATGTTGAGCCCATCTTATAAATACAATATTTCAAAAGTCAGTACGATTTGATACGGGATCTTCACCACTTCTTATACCTTCTATGGTACGACTTTGTGCATCATGTGTAGCGTTGGACCGAGTTACGGTAGTTTGGCCTTAGTGTAGTGTTGTTACAAAAAAGTAGTTTCATCATAGTCTAATTTTCCGGATTAAGTATTACTAGTTAGGTAATAGTTGCCAACTTACTATAAAGCCCACCTCACATAGAATTGACTTTTAAAATTACTACAATTTCTAAGTGTTAAGACGAGTGTCCCCGGAGCGCGCTCTGTACAAATGCAGTTTGATCATAAATTCAATATTAACATTATTACCTATTTCACAATGAAATTTTGTAGGTCTGATTTGTCAGATTTTACAAAATTTCATTAAAATATATCATTTCAAAGTTGCACAGGTTTTAATATTTCTGACAAATCAAAAATTGGTTTCTAAATGGATATTACAAAATTTGATTCGCTTTGATTGCTAAATATTGAAGTAATGATAAAACTTCGTTTGTATGAAGCGTGGGGGCTCTCCTCATGAGTGATGAATTTTACTTTACTCGCTAAACAGGCTCACTAGCTGGCTTTTTGTAAATTTTTTTCAGAAACCTTCACGCAACTATTACTGCACAATATTTTAACTGAAACGATAGAACCGAGCCTAGAAAATGCAAAGAAGATTACACTGATGATGAATCTACACTCCTCACAGTGGTCCAGCCAAGTTTCGCCAGTTGTAATACACTCGTAAGCAAGCAAATCGATTCACCCTGATAGATTTCACGCGTTACAAATCAATCTATAACGTCACAAACACCTTATCGATTTTAATTCGGTTTTCGCTGTGTGACAATGTAAGACAATGTTTACCTCTATGTTTAATTAGTTTCTTCAACAGGATTGCTTTACGCCAGATAATATTTTTTCATAGACGGATTTGCAGCTGTTTTAAAGCGATCGTGTTCAAGTAATCAATTAAGAGGTAATCATTGTCTTATTGGCTATCGAACCACGAAAACCGAATAAAATTCAGTTAGGTATTTATAAAGTGATAGACTGATTTAAAATGCAAGAAATATATGAATGTGAATGGATTTCCTTGCTTGCTTCCTTGAAGTGATTGGCATATTATTTATGCGCTTATTACATTTGACTAAATTCAGTTGCCTAAATTCTGAAGCACAAAGCGTGATAGCAAATCAAAGTGATTTTGCACTTTGATATGCTCTCACGCTCTCTCCTTCAGAATTCAGGCTACTGAAAGTCGAATGTAATAATCGCATTAGCTAGACCCACAGGAAAGTTTCCACTCTACCACTAACTTAACTCGTTCAACGGATGAGATCTTTATTTTTGTTTGGGCTGCGCGCGCGGCGGTGCGGGCTCATCCAGGAGGTCCTCCAGGGTCTTGGCGTCCGAGACGGGCAGCGAGCAGGCGTAGCGGCGGCAGACGTACGCCTTGGGCACGTCACCGCTGTTCCGGATACGGTTCAACACTGGCGAAAGGAGATTTGGTTTTTGTTATTTTACGGATTTCATCAACATGAACATGTCACAGCAACCTGCGACATCAAAATGTTGTTGCTAATCTAAACAATTTATTTGGGTTTGTGGTACGGAACCCTTCGAATACGAGTTCGACTTGCATTTGTCGAATGTTTCTTGTGTAGTTAATAATAATAAATAAATAAATATTCGTTGACAAATTCACACAGCGCCATCTAGCCCCAAACTAAGCAAAGCTTGTACTATGGGTGCTAGATAACTGATATACTACTTAAAATACTTTTTTTTTTAAGAACATACTTATTATACATAGAACACCCAGACCCGTAACAGAAATTAAAATTCATCATTTCAATTCCTGCCCGGCCGGGAATCGAACCCGGGACCTCTTGCGTGGCAGACGTTGACCATTGAACCACTCAGGTCGTCGAATTGATAGTAGAGTTCAATATTCTTTGGGAGTAACTTTTCTACACAAAAACTAGGGTATATTGTAAAGTTCTTAAAATCAAGTCTTACAGTCCACTGTTGGACTTGAGCCTTCTCCATATTAGTGGAGGATTTTGCTGCAATCCATAATTATAAAACACGTAACAGAAAACGCTGTTCCGCATTGTCTGGTCTAGGGATATCCTAGCTGGCCTACCTTGATATTAGTCACGTTGTCCCACACCCGTAAATTGATGGGGTTGATGCTATATACTATGCCCGACACCACACAGCTAAAGTTCTATATATCAGTAGTTAATAACACTGGTTTACGCTAAGGGATTGCATAAATAGAAATCTATGGCTAACGGTATTATGTTATTGTTAATAACACAAACATGCTAGTAAACAATTCGCATAACTTATCACAGTTCATTCATTAATCAGGCAGATAGGTGTCCTTCAAGTAAGTGCCATTGCCAAAGCTTGTAAATCATAGCCTCCTTCATCTTACAAGCCATGCTGTAGCACGGAACGGCAACGTCGCTGTGAACCGATTTACTCATTGTTTACATGTCAATGTGCGGGTAAATTATGAATTTTATGATGATAAATTAAAAATATATTGGTGAAACTGTAAATTAACGCGTTTGTATGGACCATATACGAAGGTAAATAAAAGTAAAAATATTTATAATTGCGCCAAAATTGGATAATTACGATTTATAAAAAACAACCCTTGACTATTTTTGTTGTTCGTTTTTTACTTATTTCACAAATCAAATTCTGTTTTATAATCGTAATCATTCTCTAATAGATGCAAAGGCGTTGTAGCATTTGAAAAATGCAAGTAAAATTATGATTAATCGTTAAAAATAGGCAAGAAGCTGTGCCGAAGTTTTGCTTTCCAAAAGATGTAATTCTATTAAACAAATGGACTTCTGCTATACCCCAAGCATGCTGGAGCCCCATCGAAGGATCCTTCGCGTGCAGCAAACATTTTCGCAGTGTGAAAGTTATCACAACTACTTTAAACCACGATCTTTGATTATCGACGATTATGGGACCGTTGAAAAAGTAGATAGGTACAATAGGTAAGTAACTAGTTAGTTTTCATATACTTAGATACTTAAATAAGAATGTTAAAATGTATTATACCTAATAGTGAATAAATTGGGCAATATTTTGGCTGGCATAGATTATTTCATTTCATAATAGCTTTTGGCCGCGACTGCGTCCTCATAAAATTCTGTTATAACGTTTCGGACCCGTTTCCGGGAATCACATTAAATTTCGGGATAAATTATAGCAAACGTGCTATTCTAAGCTATATGCTATATAACTGTCAAATTGCATTTAAATCCGTTCAGTAGTTTTTACGTGAAGGAGTAACAAACATCCATTACATACAAAACATACATTATACATATTGTATTTCGCATTTATAATAGTAGGATAATACTATTGCAAGTAAATAGATAAGTAGGTAAAAAGTACAGGAATCACTTAAATAACTAATAATATTAACGACGACGACTGCGAAGAAAGTTTTACAGTAATTTTCAGGTTCACTAAAATTAAAAAATGCGACGTTGTCAAACTTCTGCGCATGGCTTGTAAGATGAAGGAGGCTATGTTGTAAATACATATAGATTGGTGCACATGCGCAGGTGATATTAACTGTCCATTACTGGAGATTCTTCAGATTGGATTTATCTTTATGGTTTGCACTTAATCTCCTAGCATGTCAGGAGCTCAGATCGCTGTGCCAAAAATAAGCTACAGAAACTGTTACCCATTATTTGTTCCACCGAGGTTTTAGTTAGACCATTTGCCACTGACTGACATCAAGAACAACCCATGAGTGGACTATAGGTTGGTACTTCTACTCTACAGGACGGACACCACAAAACGCCTAAATCAAACCACCATAATAATATACAAACAAATATGGACAAATAATGCGACATCGGCTGGTTTCGTCTTCGTATTTACTCAGGCGTGCGACAGTACGACGCTCTACAAGGGCAAACTAGCTGATGTGCGATTATTTACGGCCGACATCTGTAAAGACTATAGATAGGGAGGTTCCTGCGAAATGGGAATGGCACGGGAGGTAATGCGGCGACTTCAATATGCCGCGTCTTATAGGAGTTCGCGAGCAAAAGTGCTGATTAGTAGATTTTACCCCTCGCCCGTGTCGCTCTCATACCGCAAGGTCTCTAAAGTTCATTTTTAATTCGATGGTGTAAAATGACACCAGTAGACTAATTACGTATCTCTGTTGCCAACAATTCTTAGATTTCAATGATTGAAATTATTACTTTTGCGATTCCGTATCATCGATTTCATTGATACAGCTGCTAATAAAGTTCCATTGCAATAAACTGAAACTGTTAAATTGATCATACGTGATCACAAAAGTAACAATCAGATAACTGTTGGCAACAGAGTTACGTTATTAGCCAGTATAGACTATTACAGAGCATTTAACAGGAGCACATTATGTTACGGAATCTAGTGGAAAAGTTACTTCGCTTTTATGCCACGCGCCAAGGTTAAACGCTTTGAGCTAGTGTCATTTCAGTCGAAAAAATTAAAAACGAACTATATAATAAATAATGATAAATAAACAACCAAGCAAGCGGGAAGGGTTACAGAGATACGACATATTGTGAGCACTCACGTATGTCGGACATACCGGCGGGCGGCTCGGCCGGGTCCGCGACGGCGAGCACGCGCCCCGGGAGCAGCCGCGAGCGCACCACGCGCGCTAGTTCCTGAGTGCGAGGGTCGGACTTCGCGCCTGCTATCAGTACCTGGTGAGGAAAAAAATATGCAAATGTTTATTGGCTTTGCTAAGGCAATAACAACAGAGACAATACATTTGTATAAAGAATTGGAACGTAAACTAAAACAAAACAAAATGGAGAGAATTAAATTTTTGCCTCATTTGTGCGGGTCTAGCTACGATGCATTCTATTTTCGCGATCGACAATAGAATAGAGAGGAAAATGTATGGAATTTGGAATACGCAATAGAAACGTGATATACGCGATCTCTAAACTATTAAATCGCTAAAGAATTTTGTGCTGTGTGTTTGAGTGTAATAAATGTGTTTTACTTTACTTTACTTACTAAACGACATTTACTGCCATTATCCATGGACCTAGTTTTAGTTTAGCCATCTGTGTAACTCTTTCCATTAAATCAGCAACTGGTGGGGGAATCACATTTTTGGCTCATTTTTGCCTGGATTTTTGTGCCTAACCAAGATGCATTCTATTTTCGCGATCGACAGTAGAATTGAAAGGAAAACTTATCGGATTTGACATTATTAATGAATAAAATAATAATCTTGGCATTAATGTCACGGTTTGACCTCGATTTAGAGACAGTCTGTGTGACTCTTTCAACCAGATGTGCGAGGCAGGCAAGTGGTGACAAGATCCCTCACACGCATTTCTCGCTTGTTTAAATATATAAAAACTTCACTCCATTAATCCCATATCCACTAGCACAGCTAGCATAAGTTTTCGGCACAATTTCAATGCAATCAAAGAGAACAATGGCTCGGCGCAAACTTTACCTGTGTAGGTGAATCGTTGTAAAACATAAGGGCGGACATCATCTCCGGGAGCGCGGTGGGCGATTCATCGAGTCTCGTAGCGAAGGTCAACAGGATCCGTTTGGCCATGTTCCGCTCATGGTCTCCGCCCTCTGGCGCAGAGCTCTTGTCGTTGTATGCAGCCAGGCGCTGCAGGTTGTGGCAAGACACGCTGTTGCCGCAGGGCTCGGCGCCATCTTGGTCTGCAAGTAGGCGTTAATTTTTTTTTACCACTTAGCTGGCAAACAAACTTAACGGCCTGCCTGATGGAAAGTAGTCACCGCAGCCTATGGAAATTTGCAATACCAGAGGCATCGCCGACGCGTTGCCGACCCCGAAAAAACCTTTTCATCCCTTTCTTGAAGGTAACAACTTGAACTGGAAGGTGTAACTTTTATTTTTTATCTTTTTTACTAGTCAAGCTTTTGATGCCTGATTGGGATGTGGCGGTAAATTAAGCAAAATGGTGAGATATTCATAAAATAGTTTGCTACGCATGTTACAGTGTAAATAAGATTTAGATTGAGATTTATCTACTTCACATAATTTTGAGTAAATGACAAATGAAGTTGTTGTAAAAGGATTAAAAGGATACCTTTACACAGGCATTTTGTAAATGAACAGCTAAGTAAATATATTTAACATATAGCAAGTATGTATATACTTCTCACCTCCTTTCAACCTCAGTACAACAGTGGTGTCATTATCAGGGCATGTAAAATAGCCCCCATTTTCTTCATCCCAAAACAGCTCATTTTGCTTAGTTTGCAATTCCCGGGCCCATACTAGCCAACTGGAATCCAGAGATGCTTCATAAAGATCCAAAAGACCCTTTATCAAGAAAGCGTAGTCATCCAGGAATCCTTTAATAGGCTGCTCCCTGAAAAGCAATACCAAAGGTTCAGGCACAGTAATGTCTGAACATAAACTTTAATAAGTTTATCATGCAGAGAGTACAAAATAAACATTACTAAAAGAAATTTTTGCTGTGATGAAAAAGCAAATGGGTGGCACTTACATTTGTACCACCATGTCATCTTCAGATCTGTAGCAGGAATGGAACAATGTTTTGGTTTCTGAATCATACAAATGTCTTTTTATGAACTGAGCTGTCTGGATGGCATCTTCTACATAATCCTTATCACCGAGCCCCTGTCCCGCTTGAGCTAAGCCAGCCAACATGAGTCCATTCCAGGAGCAAAGCATTTTACTGTCCAGATGAGGGCGTGGTCTTTTCTGCCGTGCTTTATATAAGATATCCACACAGTCCGCAATGACAGAATCAAATATTTCTTCAGTAAGTCCAAACACTTCAGCAGTTTCACCTTTATTACCATAGATAATTAAAACATTTTTATTACAAAGCTCATTATGAGGGTCACTCTCAGGAGACACATTTCCATCTTCTTCCACATGGAAATACTCACAAAAGATATCCAAATATGAGTGATTGTTAATCATATTACCATCAAGCAACTTTTTTATTTCACTGTATTCCCAGACACAGAATGCACCCTCTTTCTTATGTGAAGCATCGAATGTTGGATACGAATCAGCATCTTCGGCACTATAATAACCTCCAGATCCATGCCTAAGATCTCTGTTAACATATTTAATTATGTCACGCACAACATTAGCATAGAATTCGTCTTTTGTTGCTAGATAGGCATCTGTAAAGGCACAAGTCAACTGGGCTTGATCATACAACATTTTCTCAAAATGAGGCACATGCCAGTTATTGTCCACAGAATAGCGGGCAAACCCACTGGATATGTGGTCATGAATACCACCTTTTGCAATTTTCGTTAATGTATACAAACACATGTCCAAGCATTTGTTGCCGTCAGGGTGCCCTTTATCACGGGCATAATAATGAAATAGGAAATTGAAAATGGAAGCTTGTGGAAACTTTGGCGCCGAACCAAATCCCCCAAATGCAGGTTCATAAGCTGTCATATATTTACGGACACATTTTTCCCAGGTGGCTTCTCCAGGAACAGTGGCAGCGGCTGGATCAACATTTGAAATTTTTTGTAAAGCTCCTATAATACTAGCTCCAGCTTCTACAAATTGGTCTTTATTTTCTTTCCATTTCTTTGCCAAAGACAAAAGAATATTTTTAAAGCCAGGGCGCCCCCAGCGATCTTCAGGTGGAAAGTATGTGCCGCCAGTGACCGGATGTAAATCAGGGGTAAGGAAAACAGACATAGGCCAACCCCCACTCTGTGTTGTAGCCATTACAAACAACATATAAATCCGATCAATGTCTGGTCTCTCTTCTCGGTCTACTTTAATATTTACGAAGTGTTCATTCATGATTTTGGCTACTTCTTCATTCTCAAAAGATTCCTTCTCCATAACATGACACCAGTGGCATGTTGAATATCCAATGGATAAGAAAATCAGTTTGTTTTCTTTCTTAGCCTTATCAATAGCCTCTTGGCACCATGGGTACCAATCCACGGGATTGTGAGCATGTTGCAACAAATAAGGTGATCTCTCCTTTACCAACTGGTTGGTAAATTTTGGTTTATTGTCGCCTGGAGCGGGTTCTGAGCCGGGTGTTGTCATCTTTATGATATTATCACTGAGGCTTCTGCTCAGTATTGGTTTAGTTAATTTATTGTGACTAAATGTTGATAGTCTGAAACAGAATTGAATGAACTATTATTTATTCATTTGTATATCAAATTTATAAATGGGAAACAGTTACAAATTATAAGTTCAAATCGAGCGAAGTCAGCCATTCAATTGCTTCGTTAATAGAAATGATTAGGAACTAAATAACTATTATAATAAATAAACGAAACAATGAAAGATTTTTATTACACAGCATAACTAAATACCTTTGAAAATTTCTTGCTAACTCCTCTTGGTTTTAGTTCAAAATACTGTAATCAATATTATATAATATTATTTAATAATGAGGTAGAGTAAGCAGGCAATACTGATTGTTGTTACAAAAATTGTCACTTATAATTTATTATATTGTATGTTTTCAAATCAAGGTTTTCAGAAAGGGACTTTTGTGATTAAAATATTGTTGGTGGTTTGTAGAAAGGGTGAATATGCCAAATAACCCCTTACTATAAACACAAAAAGAAGTTAATAAGTAAAACGACAATAATATAAACTGTCTTTTAAATTAAACAACTGCTCTATTGTAAAAATATAGAAATGGCGCTTTCGCCCTTTCTGCAACCCACCGATGATATGGTAATGATTAATTTGAGTTTTAAACCATGGGTTGTGCAACTTGCACAGGTTAAAGTGAAAAATTAAATTAGAAAAGGATGTCTTTGCTTTGATTAATGGCAAGAAAGAAAACTATGACTACTTCCGATTTGAAGTTTTTGATTGTTAATAGTCCCAAGTCATCATCTACTTACCTGAAATACCTACTAATACCTAATAGATATTTTTTGCGCATTAAATGCTAATAAGATTGTCCTACTATTGCAGATCATCATTAGCATTTTGATAGCAGATGCTGTTGTTAAAGATGCAAGTACGTAAAGGTTTTGCCATTACATAAGTCAAGGACGGTTATGTTTCCTTTCTAATAAATACCGACGTGAAAACACAAACAAGGTCATACATGTTTATGTAAAATAAGGTAAATTAGCTAAGATATCTACGAAACTAAACAAAGTGTTTACGGAACACACCGTTGCTATCATACGTACCTACATCTTTATCAGCAACACAGTAAATATCTAGGCCAGTCTTTACCTCTTGGAAGTTCCCAATTCACGATGACAGCAGACCGGGTTTGGAAGGAGCTGATCCTTAGGAATACTGTTAAAGTTCTTGAATCTGTTATCCCCCGTCGACAGTCGCCGCAGCAGCAAAACGGCACGGCCAGTAGGCATAATCAATAATGCAAAATAAGATAGTTAATTACACAACGCGGAATTTCATACCAAATCGAATAATCGCGTTCGCGTCACAAAAAAGATGAAAAATATTTTGATTTTTCATTTCTTTGACATTTGACCTGATTTAACCATTGATGTTACCAGATCAATAATAACTAACAAAGGTTGCCAAGTGTCATAAACATGGTAGGTTAGTATGAGCCATAGTCGGTAGATGGAGTTAGTAGGCTCGATATTTCGAGATCGCGGGAAGATGGGAAGAACGACTTTATTTGATCAGTGATAATTGTTCATCATCATCATCATCCAAGCGGTCAATCCCGCTTGACCGGCTATTGCCAAGGTCCGCTTTCCTGCTCTTTTTTCTCCTCTTTGCCCGATCTTCGGCATCCTCATGTAGTAAGCTGTTGGCTCTCACATCCAACTCAGCGAAATCAACCTATCGCTTCTTGGGTCTCCCGCGGGGCCGCATTCCTGAAACATTTCTTTCACTTCATTTCAAACCAACGCTGGCAATTGTTCGATCTTCTTTCGAAGGGCTCCACGAATGTACCTACTCATTACCCATTTTCTTTTTGTTGATGTGGAGTTCGCGGTGATATGCTCCGCAAGCGTTGGTCAGGTGGCCATTTGACCTTGACAGGGATTTTGATGATTGTTTATAATTCGTACGGCCAAGGAATGGAACGCATTACCCGCGAGTGTTTTCCCAGTAGCCGTATTCACAATGCTCGGAAATCGGATTCGGATACGGAATCGACAAAGGACCCCACAAAAGTTCTTAGGAAAATGTGGTTTCAGTTAATTTTGATGAAATTTTCATATGTTATAGAGAGTAGAGTTTCCGTGGAATCTATCGGGATTCTGAATAATAGTTTTCGAATCGATCGACACGGATTCGCCGCTCACGAATTTCGCGTCGAATCGTTCGGAAACGGTTTCGAATCATTGTGAATACGGCCACTGATTATTATAATCTAGACGCCTTCAAGGCCAGAGTGAATAGGCTGTTCCTAGACAGGCATGCTCTATCATCGGCCGCATCGTCACTTAATTACCAGGGTGCCTGGCTAGTCCAATTATAAAAAAAATATTCATACTAAAGATTTAGTTATCAGGGCTATACATTCTTAAACCTGGTCAATCCCGGGCAGTTAGATGGCAATCCTTAAGCGGCCGCTGCGTGAGCCAACCTTGTAAGGGATGGAACTAATTATTTTTGAATGTCCAAATTTTAATATTAATGTTTGGGTATTTAGGTACCTACCTACGACATTTCAATGTCTCTATTTATTTATTTTTATTTATTTATTTATTTGGAGTACCAACATCTATATAAAACATAATAAATATTATATTAGAGTCAATAAGCCAATTATAGGTCCCCGCTAGTAACGACTTTATTTATTTCGATCACAACATGATTAACTATCCCAGATTAAAAGAATGAAATTGTCAACATTTTCGTACTCGCTGTGTTGGCTCATTCAGTAGGCATCATAAAGCTCAATTATCTAATATACGGTTGTAGGGGGCGGACTAAAAGGCTGGTACAGTAGTATGACCCCTTCAGAACAGGGCATTGGGAAGTGCTCTCCTCTCGGAGTATTTTTTTGCTGTGGCCGTAGTGTTAAGGGAACCATGCACCATGGCAGCGTCGCAGTTGCAGCTATGTGGTTGCATCTATTGTCAGCAAGTTTTCCGTAGAATAGTATAGATATAAAACTTCAAATAATCGCGCCCGACGGCAGATAGGTTCGTCCCTAAGTTTTTGCAATCCTTTATCGGACAATGTGGTTTTACCATTGGTCTTCCAGGTTTCTTCGGCCTCGACCACGTACGTTACTGTACGTATCGTATACGATGGCTAATTTCACTATCGTGGGATAACGTACTATGAACCGAGAACAAAATAGTCTGGAGCGCCACTCTTGAGGTATGGCGTGAGCCTACCGTGCTTGCTATACTGGTAGTGTTGTCAAACAAAAGGCTGATCGTAGAGTTTATTGTTTATTGTAGGTATCCGCGCGGTGATGGAACCTAGTCGAAATAAATATCGGGCTTCTTTGCTATTTCACCCGAGAACTTTCATACGTCGACAAGGTTCCATCCAAGTTCCATCCCATCAGCAAAGAACAAGCGGCAACGCGTAGCGTAGATTAAGAATTTTGATCCGAAAAGGCAGAGGGTAAATTGATTAATTAGCCATGAGTGGGAGCTGTGTGGCTGTGTCCTGTACCTTGGCAGTTTTGAGACGCTCTAGAAAGCGCCTTGCTTGCTCTGCACCGGACATTGGGGTATCCACGTGTGGCCCATGAGCCTCCCTTTCCGCCGATCGCCGCGATTTATGTCTTGCTGGCCCCAGCCCAAGACATGGGCTGAGGCAGACATATCTAATTTTCTTGTATTTGTTACACTTTTTTCTTATTTTTACGATAAATATTGTCCAAATTACATATTTTTTGTATGTGTTAGACAAAGTCAATTAATACACGCAAGAATCACCGTATCACGTGTGAATCGTGAGTTACACTATTCAAAGCAGTGTCCCTCCCCCGGTGCAAATTCAAGGTCAAAACAGCGAGCTGACTAAACACGCCAAGCAATTACACTATATTCATGTTTCTAAGACTAAGGTTTTGCAGTTATTAAGGTAAGACGATACAGACCTTTTCCTTACGGTTCAGTTGACTTGGTACTCAGTGTGATTATGAAGACGTTTCACGTCAACAAGTTCTTGAGTGGAGACCTCGACTCAGTAAGTTTAGTGCAGGAGCCTTCAGGCTACTTGGAGTTACAATTTTCGATATGCTGCAAGTTGAGACTGGATGTGGCAAGGACAGTATATAGGGTGCCATTAGCGCTTATTAAGAGAGGCTTTGCCTTCTTTAATCCCAGGCGCAAAAAGAGGGGTGCATGTTATAAGTTTGACGTGTGTATCTGTATTTATCTGTGACATCGTAGCTCCTGATGCGACTTTCTGTATTTAAAACCAGATATCGAGATAATTCACACACACATCACAGCCCCTAACAGTCCACTGCTGGACTTAGGGCCTCTTCCACAAAAGGGTAGGTTATTGCCATAATCTCCACGTGTGGCAGGCATTAGTCGCCTTGTACGACACCCATGAGTGTAAGGGGTTGGTGCTATTCTACTCTGCCGGACACCACACGGCCATATATATAGATTTAGCTCATAGTTTGTTTTAATTAAACTAGGTTTAGTAGTTTAGGAAATAGCACCCATCTATATACACTCTGCATATAAATAATAACTATCCTGGGGTGCATTTCCCGGTTGTGATCTAGCACATGAGTGCTCGGGGTCCGCTTTGGTACAGTAGTAATGCAGTGACAGCCATCTGACCTCCGTGACCCTTTTATAGCCTGACCAGATTGGATCATGATTACACATACAATCGCCTCAATATCCAGGTTTCATCACGATGTTTGCCCACACCGTAAGAGTGTTCAACTAATTTACTGAACTCAGAAAGACGTCATTTATTACATACATGGCGTCACTGGGGATCGAACTTTGTACCTCTTGTTTACGAGTCGAACCAGCCAGCCATTAGCCCACCGCTCTTAATTATACCCTCCATCGAGGGACGAACGCAGATAACTCAGTCAGCACTAAAGCGACGCAGCATCAATGATCCAACTACCATAGAACGAGGCCTCCTTAAATAATGAAGTGGCGTTAGGCTAACGTATTCACCCATACTGAAGTGGTCGTCAAGTGTCCGCAGTTAAGCCGCATGCACGATGCCAGCGCTGCATATTTCAAGAGTTCACCCTCGAATCGCGCATGCGCGGTGGCCCCACGCCGTTCCCGTCACTTTCACTGCAACCGGACGGTGTTTTGACGCAGCCAAATGTCCACCGCGTTCGATCTAATGTGTTCTTGACACGAAATGTGCGATAATTCCGAAATGAAGTGCAACGTGAACTCCCCCTTATGATAGTGGTGTGGAATGGTGTACGTATAGCTGTAATCAGGTGAGTTTTTGGTTATGTCGGCGGCATGGTGCAGTGTTGTCATTGGCTACCTATATGGCAATGTAAACACGCAGGGGACTGCAAGGAACTGCTTAGAGATTCTTTTTTCTTAGAGAGATTAGTTTTCCAGAGTTTTTCTTTTCATATTTGTTAGGCAGCCTCACAGCGGCTATTTTCACATGTTTTACTTATGTAGGTAGATTAAAAACTTAGGTATGTTATTAAATAGATCCCATTAATTTTTTATTTTATTTTATCTTTCTATAATAATAACTGTATCATGCCGTCCCTACAAAAATAATAATTACTACTACATATTTAGTAATTAATCTCTTGTGTCTCTATGATTTCAACTTTTGCAACTCAGAACCTAAGTCCAAATTTTCCTTCAAGTTATCATAAATAGGTAGGTACATAAATAAAGTTTATATAGATAGTAGGCAAGTATTTAGGTAGATAGTAATAGGTATACATCACAAAACTTACTCTAAGAAATACAACACGGTCTTGCAGTAACCATACGTGCCTAAGTCGGTGTAGTAGTAAGTGGGGTATAAAATTGCGGGCCGTTGCCATGGCGACGGCAGAGGGGAGCCCTCTGGGCGCGCCGCCCCTGATTGCCTATCTCACGTAGGAAATTTAATTTTTCCCATAAACGAAGTTAGGTTTGGTTAAGATGACGGGATAGGTTAGTTTAAAGAAGTTTATCGGAAATGACTTTGGTATGTAGGGAATCTTTCTTGTTATGAGTTCTTACGGTAAAGATTGTGGCATTTGTTAAGAACTTGCCTATGTAGAAAAAATCTTTGATCGCAACTAGTTTCATACATAGATAATTGTTCCACTTTCTCAACTGGCTACGAAACTACAGTTAGGTACGTAGATGGTCGAAAGGACTTAATCATATTCAATGAGGTATGAATAAAGTTAAGTTTATTTGTCGTGATTATGCGAGACAGATTGTGTGATGTCCGGCAGAGTATAATAGCACCTACCCCTTCGACTTACGGGTGTCGTATAAGGCGACTAATGTTTGAGAGAATATCTAGCTAGGACCTCCGTACACCAGCCGAAAATGAGCACTAGCGTTTTGTGTAGAATATTTTCAAACTGCGATCTCCAACCAAAAGGCCAACCGAGGAGATTATGTCAAACCGTAGTTTCTCTATGGTTCCCAACCCCTCGGTTAACGTGAAGGATGTTCAAGTTCTGTAGTGGACTGTTTAGGCTGTCTAAATTATGATAAACAAATCATCTTAGCGTTAATTGTCCAGTTGTGCTCTCCGCACGAGGGCCCTTGACCATGATCCAGGATATGGCAGATCATTCTGTCTATGTAATGACGTGAAGCATAAAGTAAAGTTTAGTCAAACTTTACATAAACAGATTTATATGCCTAATAATAGAGCGGCAGGTTTTTATGCGAGACATACACTTGCGAATGTAGGCCCTACACAATGATTCTTCAACTGACATAACGCGTATACAAAAAGCCTCCTTAAAAAGTTTGCTTAGAAATATAGTCTTTTAAAAAAGTCTCCCAATCGATAGGGTAGGTAACCCCATTGCTTACTAAAATCAGCATAACGTTAACCGAGCCAAGGCCTGGCAGGCGGTTGTTGCTACGACAACAGGGACTAGAGCCAGCAAAGGCACGGACAAAACGCTCACTCATACTACATTATTCATAGCACTAGAATAATTGAATAACCCCGGGACCAGAGTTACTGAACAAAGTACCTCGCTCCCGACATGTTTATTGTGTGCACCCCACCGGGTCGTAAATAATAGCACTCAGTCTTATTGGATTCTTGTAAGAATTACGAATACCACACACTCTTTTCTCTAAAGCCATTATGAGTATTTAACGTCAATTAACCGTTCCAGGTGCAGACTCGGCAACCCCAAAGAAAACACCAACTCGTAAATCACGTGCCTTATAATATCCTCCATTTCTTGTACTAATCTTGTTAGATAGAGTAGATAGTTTTGTCCATTGTCACGAGTTCGCCCAGACAAACGTCCAGCGATTTTTAATGTTCAAACCGCAAATTCTGTCCAGAAATATTCGGCTTGCATGAAGAAAACGACATTTTGTTACCAAAAATATCTATCTTAATTATTAGAGAACTAGTTGAAAGCTTGTGAATTGTATATTGATCTGAAATTCTAATAGTAAGGAATCACCTTTAGTGCCGAACCGTTGAAAATTTCTCCCCGACCCCTCACTCAATAAACCCCACCAAATGATTGTAACAAAATTTCGCGGTACACATTCCAAGTGACTTTTAGTGAAATAGACTTGAGTGGATGGTGTTGCCAACATGTCGGTGTGGGTGGCCGGGTGCGGCGGGGCGGCGCGCGCGCCGGTCACCACCGCCGCCGCGTTTGCTTCGAACAACACCTCCATGGAGTCCGGGATCGAAGCGGGGGTCCTCCCTACGGTCACGGGATCCCTGGCCTCGGCTCGGGATTCACTGGGATCGATCTCCCGCGCAGCTGAGCCGCTCTACGATACCGACCACACGGATCTTGGTTCGGAGCTCGACGAGGCGGAGATCCGGAGGGAGTTGATGCACGATGTGAGTAGTGGCATGGGTAATAATGATTGAATATGGTATTTGGTAGTGTACCTATATACATGAAAGTAAGGTACATCGAGTTTTCCATACGCATATTGTTTAATTTCTCTTCTTGTACATTCATCAACATTTTCTATATGCTCAACGGTTTAGGGGACTTTTGACCTGACCTTGACGAACACCTCATTAAAACCGTTGCGTAGTTTAAAAGATCTAAGCGTACATAGACACTGCCGGCGGGAAGCGACTTTGTTTAGTAAATATTTAGACAAATTCACACAGCGCCATCAAAGCAAAGCTTGTGTTATGGGTGCTAGATAACTGATAAACTACTTATATACTTTTAAATACATACTAATTATACAAAAAACACCCAGACCCGTAACAGAAATTAAAACTCATAATTTCAATTTCTGCCCGGCCGGGAATCGAACCCGGGACCTCTTGCGTGGCAGACCGGCCACTGAACCACTCAGGTCATCAATATGTTGACCACTGAACCACACAGGTCATCAATATGTATAGATTTAAAAATGGTACTTAGCTATACTTTTCGGTCTTCCCCTTCCAACGCGGTCCAATGTCCCAACAGGGCAATTTAATCTGCCGCCCTGTGCAATGCAACATACACAGGGTGGTACATTAATTATCCGCCCTGAACGATTTGGTACACAGGCTGTGTACCAGTTCGATCAGGAGGATAGCTCCTAACAAGCTGTTACTGATACCCTACTATCCCCCAACTCTATACCTATATTACGTTTTAATATAAAAATCAAAAGTATAACACAATCCACAGTCAGATCCACAATTTCCACAGAAGTCTAACAAATAATTATTTAAATAAGTCAATTTATTTAGATTTCTGTGGATTACACATATCATTATCGTGCTATACTTTGCCTTTTTTATAAACCACTAAGATGGCACACAAACTTACGGCCTGCCTGATAGTAAGCAATTCCCGCACCCTATGGACGTTTGCAATACTAGGGGCATAACCCACCTCCTTTTTCTATTGAAAGGTACTTACCACTATTATAAAAAGATGTTATAAAAAGAAATTACATTCCATTAAAACATTATAAGACAGACTTGAGAGCTCGTAATAAAAGCTTCTACCGTCTAATGCTTAAAAGTTATTAATTCTAACTCTGTAATGCGCATCGTGAACTCTACAACTGCAACCCTTCGTAGTAAGCATGGCTTGACCGTCTTGCGACAGTCTCAAAACAGATACTCGATTTATCGACTTACAAATTAAATGAATGGTTAGAGCGTCAGACAGTTCT
Source organism: Blastobasis lacticolella (assembly GCA_905147135.1). NCBI lineage: Eukaryota > Metazoa > Arthropoda > Insecta > Lepidoptera > Blastobasidae > Blastobasis > Blastobasis lacticolella. Next base: position 12,860,474 of record LR990048.1, read on the forward strand.
GAGCTAAGCCATACCTTTTGACCGAGACGTATTTGTAGCCGTCGGCGCGTCCGACTCTATATGAGATATGATTTGATATTTAAAAAATATCGGATTACTTAGCGTCCATATCCTGGTTGTGTAATCGCGCGCGAGGGTCTGGGGTCCGCCTTGACCATGATCCAGTATTTGGCAGATGAGGTAATAACAATAGAGTGATCTGACCTCCGTGGCCCTATTAACAGCGACACGTCAGGTGTCCTCGTTATCGGTCAGTAATTCATAGCAGCTTTATTGTACCACCATCTTGTTTTTAACGGATAATTTATTTCCATTACAGAAATGGCGCCTCCTATTCGACAGGGTACGTACCAATCTACCACTTGATATCATCAAAAGTAGCAAATAGTCAGGAAAGTCCAAATCGTTGAGGTACCTGAGTTCACCTTGTCTTTATTTCATTTTATGATTAAGTATCAGATTTAACATCTTCCCTGGAAGTCGTAGAAATTAAGGTGGCATTTGTCACCAACAAACAAAAGTAGCACATTACTTAAAAGCTCGTAAAAACGCACCACAGAAATAGGAATCGACTTCAACAGGCGCATATTTCATAAAAATTGTCGTTTTACGATACGGTAAACAAATTCAGGGAATATCCTTTGTTTCCGACTGATTAAAATGTACAGAAGCGGTGTATAAAAAGTTTTATACGCTGATAAAAAGCGTCGGTAGCGCCGCGCTTCAAACGGTGTGTCGTCACGTACGGAACATTGAGATAATGCGCGCAGGAAGATAGGGGCGCTTCGCTTTTTTGTGCGCCTCTTTTTGGAATCGCACGGAGATATAACAGGCCACTGCACGTGTGAAATCATGGGCGTGCGTGGTTATGACGTGGGGTGCGCTCCGAAATCACAATCAGGCGCCGCACGTGACCGTGGCAGGTTATCGCGCTAATGTGCTTCTCGTTGCAGTTCGATCCGGAGGGCTTCGGCGAGATCCCGTGGCCGGACTTCATACAGACACTCCAGCATCCAGACTTCGTGGCGCAGGTGCCACCTCACAAGCTCGAGGTGCGTTTTTTAATTTTGGCAACTTACGATGACCTTATGTCTGTTTGGTAACTGGTAGAGTGGCACGTAGATCATTCACTGACAGCTATCGTAATAGACAACTTAAGGCATATGGCATAAGTCTATACAGAGACCATCACTTAAACCAGAAAATGGTCAGCAGCGTTTCTGTTATGTATTTTCACCACTGCGATCTCTAATCCGCCGGCCAGGCTGGACGTTCAAGTCCTTTACTAAAGTAAAGGAGGCGCAAGTTGTTTATGATGATGATGAACTACCCTTTAACGAAAATGTTAAATTTTCTATCTTGTTGAACATGTACAATTAAATTGCAGATTTTACTGGACAAAGCGACCAGCGCTACGACCACCGCGATCACATTCCAGGATTTCGTCAATGTGGTGAGTTCTCAGTTGTTTATCACGACATCTTTAGTTGGCGTTTAGGTAAATAAGCTTTTCTTTCCAATATAATGTGTAATAAATAAGCGTAGAGTGCGTCAGCTCGGCGTCGTGTCTCCGTGGGTTAGTGTGTCCCGCAGCGTCCACGCCGCCTCCCACCGTACAAGACAACTAAATTAAGATGCAACGCCGATTACGTTCGACTCACGCGCACCCATTCACCGGCGGGATGCCGGACGTAGCCGAATGCCACTAAAAGTCGCCTTAAAGCCTCTCCACTAAAAGCCATTCGTACAAAACGCATACGCAAAGCTCCAACCCAACAAACCTTCCTCATTTCAAAAGGATCCACATCCTTATCTGCTTCTTAGTGTCCCGTCTCGCGAGCCGATAAGGTCCACCGCGATTTATTAGGTGGACATTTATTTTTTATAGTAAAATATATTATCTTAAATGCGTATTAACACTGAGCACCGTCGTTTATTTTATTTTGATTAGGGTCTTTTGGGTTTATTAAATTAAATGTGTGACTAATGGTGCTACATTTAAACATTTATAAATCTTTAAAATAATAATACTAAAACGCTGCTGTTTACAGTTTTAAATGTCGCTTTCAGTAGCATTAATGTGAGTAATTAATACATAGTATTGTAAATCGGTTAATCTACAAGGTAGAGCGGTCCGGCTCTGCCTGGCATTGTCGAACACGGTCCGGTCGTGGTTGGCGTAGGGTGGGTTTGCTGCGGCCGTAGGGTGGTCAGCGTGTCACTGTGTGTTTCCTTCCTACTTTCCTACCCCCCTCCTTTTTGACGATTAAAAGAGATATTTAATGTCCTTATCAATAAATAAATTTTGAATTTTGAATTTTAAAATGAGTCCCTTCCAAGAGAATTTACGGCATAAGCGAGAAAATTTCCAAACCTATACTAATGCAGTTCAGTCTCGGCGACCGGTATCGTCGACGCCGAAGTTCTAATCCGTCGCCTCAACTATCTGGCTGCGGAGAGATGTGGCGTCTCTGACCCTCTGTGCAACTGTTACCGCTTATATCACGGGGTGAGGAGTTCTTCGTGCTGTTAAACCTGCTGTCTAGTTTCTACTACGCGCTACAAATTAAAGTTCCACCCGAACCAAATGGATGAGTGGCGGTCAACAGCCGCATGTTTTTCAAACCTCCTGTCGCATACATTCATACATGTCGACATTAACTTTTTAAAAATTTCGCCGATGGTGTTGCCATGGACATCGGTGATCACTTACCAGCAGGTGATCTGCTCTACTATTATATAAAAAATACTCCTCCGTATACTCATTGCATGGAAAATATTATTGTAAAAATAAAACGAAAATCCAGAATGATATAGGAGCTGTTTAAAATAATTAGAAGAACCGATTAACCCTCATATATCACTTTAAGGTCCGAATGTGCCAAATGCAAGCGTACCCTCGATTAATTATTGGTCTCCGTAATTGGGATGCGTATTTCTACCAGTATTAGCATAATGGCATCCTAAGAAGCACTTTTAAATGAGTTATCTTATTATGTTGAGATTAATAACTATAATTTTATTTGTGGTATTTGCGTTTACCATTTCGAGCTACATAAATGATAGGTTTATCTATCATTTAGGCATCAGCTCGTAATTGAGTTATTTAGCCGTTCTTACCTTCTTACAATGTTGCACGTAAAGTCTGTCACTGTAAAGTTATTATCATACCTATCTCAATGACCGCAGGGTTGCGAGTCGCAGTTGCAGGTGGATTTATGCGGTACCATATAAAGAATTAAGTTCTATTCGTCGTTGAAGATTAAATAAAAAGGTCCTATCTTAACAATGTAAGGAGACAAACTTACTAATAAAACGAGATAGGTACTGTAAATTATCTGTATGGGTAATTTGTGTGTGCTCGTACGCACGATAGCTGGGGTGCTACCATACAAAAGAAAGCGCAATATATTCTCATGTAGATACAAGGTTTATTCGTAAGCCGATCGTGGAATTGCGCAGATCGATTTCTGCCTGGGCATATCGGTTTGCCCCAAATTGACAGAGCCTCGCTTCGCGGGGCTCTCGGCGCTTTGGCGGAAGGCAAAACTATCTGTAACTCAAAAACATAACATAGTCGGTTACAAGCATGGACCTTCGTGTTAATAATTATACATACTGTACAACTTACTTGTATTTGTTACATATACAGGGTATATAGTCGATCAATTTACTTACTCGTGACTACACAGGGTGTAACAAAAGCTCTGTATAGTCACTGAGTAAATTGACTGATGACATTTAAGTCATTGTACGCAGCAACAACGCAGCATAAATAGCGCGATGACTGGTGGAGCCGCCGTCCCCAAAGCGTGTGTGGAAAAATGTTTTGCGTACAATTGTATGGATAGTCGTAAATCAAAATTAAATTCGACGTATAAAGAGACAACGAGGGACAGTGCGGGATCGTGGGCGTCTCATGATGTGGCATTCTTATGCTAATCCCACGAACCACATTCGAACGGGGTGGGCCAAATTGTTATTTATATTGTCACCTCGTGCCTTTTTGTTTGGACCTACCAAACTCCTGGTCCAAATTACCGGTTGTTACGTTGTAATAAACGGAAATATTACCGCCGCGGTAGGTAAGGTGCAACGGATTTACAGCTCTCGAATGTAGCTGTGCTTGTAATAATGAATTACGTTTTGTATCTACAGTTATAAGTACGTTAGTTTTTATTTCTTTTGAACAGAAAATTTATTTAGGTACAATCATAATATTTAGAGAATCATAACAAATAAACTAATATCAAAACCAAAACATTATAAAATAAAAAAGTAATTTTAGTACCATAAACGGTAAATAGTAATAATCTTATGTAACAAGGTAATAATATAATATTTATTACATACGATTTTAGGTTGTTGTTTTTATTCGTTTGTTTTTCTTGCACACAATGGCGCAACGGATCAACGGATCGGCGTGATTCTTTATTTATGAGCCGGAGACTGAATTCACAAAATTACATCTCTAAGGGCGGCTTGCACCAAAATCTTAAACACATTTAAGTTTACTTTTAAATGCGTTGAAGAATTGTTAATTTAAGTTGACGTTGAGTACTTTAACAAAAAACTTCATACAAAAAAACGTTAAACGGGGAGGTTGGAACCAGAGTGATCTGTCATTTTTAATAATATTGAGTTTAATACACTACGGGACACAGAAAAATAAATTCTTCCATGCCACACTGATTTAAGAATTTTTGGTAAAAATGTCACTTAGATCACTTTGGTTCCAACCTCGCCAGTCGTTCTTAAACGTATTTAAGAATTTGGTGCAAGCCGCCCTAAATGTGAACGTGTAAAGTTGCTTACTTATGAAAACTTGTACACATTACTACAACATATACTTACTACATTACATAACATATGTTTCTCTAACAGCCCGCTTATAGACTGTAGATCCAGACGATAAATCACACAATGGAATGACCTCAATTGCCCACAATTCATCATTACATCGTAATAGCGCATGAATCCGCAGTTTTGCGGCGAAATGTGTCGTTTTTGTTATGAAAATACGTTTTCAGTGGTCGAAAGTAGGTGATTGATGCTCGGGCAGTGACTCGAGCCGAGGCTTTTAGGCAAATCGGAATCGGTCGGCGAGGCAATTTCCTATCAGGAAATTAGTTCACCACATTACGGCAGCGAAAGAAAAGAGCCATCTGTTTTAATAGCTGTTAGTTTTAATATGTGGGCGACAAGACCGCTCTTGTACTGACGTCAAAGTACAATAAAGAGTTAAATAAATAAATAAATATGTAGGTGTCGGTGGCCGAGTGGTTACAGTATCCGACTCTTAAGCGAGAGGTACCGGGTTCGAATCTCACTGCGGCCATGTACCAATGACTCTTTTCTGAATTATGTACATTAGTTGAATGCTAACCGATGCTCTTCCGGTGAGGGAAAATATCGCGTTGAAACCTGCACATTCGGGAGACTATGATAAAATCTGGTCAGGTTTCCCTGGTAGCAGGGTCACGGAGGTCAGATGGCAGTCGGTCTACTGTTAAGACCGACCCTGGGTCCTAGTGAGCGAAACCGCAACCGGGACATTAACACCAAGATGGCTTTTTTAAAACTTTTAATATCTAGGTACACACTGTTTTGATAAAGCCAAATATCTTTATCGGCGACCTTTGTTTGCCCACGGGGCACCGCGTGCGTCGCAGGCAGCACCGTGTTACCTGTCCAGCGGCACAAAAAACTTTTGAGCGTCGCCGCGGACCCCTAATCAATTTATGGGGCGCTAACTGGAACATGGAAAATGTATTAAAGCTCGCTGTGGGAACCAGACACACGCCAACAGTTTTTCTGACACTAATAATGTTTAATTCTAACCTTTTGAACGTACGTTTTGGAGTAGTGCTAACTTTTTTACAGTGGGCGGGATACCAGGTACAATTATTGCATGGAATATGTTGTCACTTTGGTAAACCGAACAAATACGAGGTGTGAATTGGTAGAGGTCCATAAATATATTAGTATCACTGAATCACAGTGATTGTTTCCCTTCACGGTGCGTTACAAATCCGACATTGGGAACAAAAACAATTACTTAATATAAAACACACCTCAATCAAAATTAATTGCTTTCCGCATTAATCTCTTTATCTTCCCTCACCTACAAAACAACGTGTCCGTCCGTTCGCCAAGGTAATGGAAGCAATCATTCCAGATAAGATCCCTCTAATGTGAGAAAAGGTAGACGTTCGGCTCGGATCGTTAATTTAATTTGAAATAATAAAAGTTATATCCATCATTTATCACTTTCGACAAATTTATTTTTAAATGCCCACTTCGACATCCTTATCTGTGACCGGGGTGCGCGGGGCGCGGGGTGTGGTGGGGTCAGAAAGACAAAAAAGAGTGTTATAAATACGCGTAGGCGTGCCGCTGTCGACGCGGCGTCAAGCCGTCATTAATTTGGACTGCGCTGGCGCTGGCGCAGCCCGGCCGGCCGCCGCGACGCCGCCGTAGCCTTTTCTACCACAGCAACGCGCCACACCATCAGATCAAAGCTACCTATCCCTTACCAAAAATGTCGGCTACAGCCAAAACTTCACAAGAAATACACTTGGAAGCCCAAGAATGATTCCCCCGATCTCGTCATCGATAATCTAATGTGGAGTGTTAATAAAAAAGAAGTGAACGGATTTAATGTCAAAGGCAATTTGGTGCGGGACGGTCTAATTCGTTAGCAGGTCCTGTCGAGGGCGCATTCCTCCGGCGAGTAGGTTTTCGTGTTCGGCCGGCGAGCCCGTCCGTAACTCACCCGCTATCGGTGCCATCTAAATTGAGATTTTATTGACGATTACTGTTCTAGACGGTATCGTTGCGATCTTGGCGCCCGCCGTCCGTCCCCGCCGCCGCTGGCTCGCGCCTTTGATCACACACCTCGGCGGGAGACCTTAAAAACAAAAGAGAGCGCAATGACAAACATGTGAACAATGCAAGGGACGCCAAAACGCCTCAGCAATAATCTCTTGATATCAAGAAGTTAAGCTCGAAGCAAAACATCAGCGAAACGGCATTCAAAACAATTAACCAAGCGAAACATTTAAACGAGTGTCGATTGACATTGATCGGGACATTATTTCTGTATCACCTATTGTGTTTAGAGGGACAATGTGAGGCATTTCATAGGAGCCGGCGTCTTGCGGACTCGGCTTTTTGTTTGTGGACACTGATAGCCATCGCAGAGATTCACAATCAGTATTTATCATACAAAAGACGAAACCTGTTGAAAACTAACATACATGCACCCTACATTATTACATTTTTGTTTTTGCCATAGCCACATAACAATATCGAGTTATGTTATGTGGCTATGGCGCTATATTGAATTTAATTTAATATGTAAGAATGGAACCATTGTCAAGCCAAAATTCTCAGTAAGATAAAGAAGATACAAGATGAGACGTAATCTTACTGCCCAATGTGCAAAAAGCTAATTTAGTCCTAACTTGGCCATCACGTACTTATTACATACTTGGAGAGACGTCAGAATCATTTGTAGTACGATCAAAGTAAATCTTAACCGAACAAAAGAAATAAGTAGTCTAGATGTATGCAATAAGGAAAAACTCGTATTGCCATTTTGGGAGTAAGTAGGTGGCTTGAACTTGTCACAGGTCAAAGAGCTACTTTGTAGTATTAACTTAACTGATGGACTAGCTTTTGGCTGTTTTGCAGCTTCGCTTGCGTGGAAGTGGTCCACCTCTTCTACGCTCCTGATGGGTTAAAAGGTTCTGCTGTTCAAAAAATCAGCTCAATTAGATGCAACGTGGACACTCGCAGTAAATACAAGCAAATATAGAAGAAAATAGCTGTCTGTTAGCTGGATAAGAATAGATTTTCCAAGGCAGTATCTATCATTATCATCACACGAAAAGCCATACCATAACAAATCCTGGAAGAGCTTCATTTGGCAACAAGAAACCTCGGTAAGGTAAATAGCCATCAGTGTGATGTCGGCGGGGCAAAAACGCGGCACCCTCCTCGCGGGCGGCGGCGGCGCGGGGGCGGAGGCCAAATGATGATGCCGGAGTCCCGGAGGTCACCGTGCCGAATCGCGACCGGGGGTTGATGTTCCTTGAAATCCTAACATTTTTTCCCTCCGAAGACCACACCGGAGCAAATTTACAGCAATTTCACGCGTGGCTCGCTCTCACGCACCTGTGCCCTTACAATGCGTTTGTTTACGTTGAATTTTTTTAGAGATTAATGCATTAAAACTTAATGGCCTCATGCTCGATTAAGGCTCGCGTCTTTATTACTGTAAGTGTAGTGTTTGGCGCCGCGCCGTTTGGCTCGCCCCGATACGCTACGAACCTTCTTTGCGGGGTCTTAATCGGGATAGAGTTCGTTCATTAGTACTATTTTTAAAGAGGCAATGGCTAATGACGAATTAACAAATAGCTAAACAGACATAGGTAACACAAGAAATGAGAGCTTAGTTGAGTGATTGCTCTGCGGAGAACTACTTCCTACTACCTATGGATTTTATTTGTGCGTATTTTATTACTCCATAGACGTATTGTATGATGATATTTTAATTATCTACTGAAGTTATCAATCTATAATTTAATTATTCAAAACCCTTTACGGACGAAATGTAAATTAAATCTAATTTGTTTGACGACCTTGTCTCCAATAGGCCGTCCAATTGAATAGACAATGAAATTTATAGGCCATAATATCGTTACGATTCCACTTTAGCAAGCAGTCACACGCTTAATTGATATGTTAAGTGGAGTCCTTCGATTTCCCAAAACAGGGGGCGGAAGCAAGTAGCCCGAGTCTTTGGTTGAAATGTGGTTTAAGGAGCTCATTAAACGAGCAAGTAGGTAGATACAAATTGAAGTAAAAAAGGCTCATATAGCCAAATAGATAAGGATCTAAGTTGACAATGACATTTACATTGTTGAGCCGGTGAATGAACTGTTGTGAATATGTGGAGGTGTCGATCGTAAAGATTCCAAAACGGGCCCCCTCGGAGGACAGCGCTTGGCGCGGGCCGGCGTGACATCACCGCCGCTGCACTGCTTCAAATAGCGGCCCCTCCGACAACGAGTGACATTTAAAATAAGAAATTGCAACTTGCAACCCGAAAAGGTAAATAAAACAATCGGACGAGCAGCGAGCGAGGCGCCTGCGCGCGGAATGCGGCCCTCTATATTTAGCGAGCACGTTTGCGTTCTGTCGAAATGAATAATATAATATAGGAGAACAGAAGTTGAGCGGCGGGTATAAATTAGCAGATAATCGGCCGACATCACCTGTCGATGCCCACGCGCACGCGACGCGCCGCCGCGGCTTGATTTACACCGTAATCTCTTGCTATGATATTGGAAGCACGTGTCGGTTATCAGCCATCGGTTTTAAATAAATAAACTTCTTTATGGACTGTGTGAGGAACGTTTCAAGAGCCGATCTAGGTGCGAGCGTAGAATCGTTATTTCCAGACACGTATCCTGTTTGTCGTCAGCGCAGGGGGGGAGGAGGCGATCGCGAGATAAGGGCAGCGCCGCCAGACGCCCTGGACTAAATATTTACAATGCGACTGCGGCGGGGAAGCATAAATAGTGTAGATCCGACAGCATTCGTTAGTGTTGTTAATTGGATTGGTCATGCAGCCGAGCGGCGCCGACAGCGGCCTGTCGACACCCTCTGATCATCGCCCTGTGCGATCGCCGATCTTCAAGTGCTGTAATATACACTTGTATATCTTTAGGCAACTAATTGCGTGACTTAATACAATACAACTAGGTACTAACTGTAGACACCTTTTTTTATTATGGGAACAAATAATTATAACCACACAAATGATAACGTAACCTGAATTAAATAAAGCAAGGTACGGTTTACGTTAGTATCAATATTCTATGCTAAGGTAAGGAATGCTCACAAGCGCGAATTACGGTCCATAGTTATGCACATAGAATATAGGGTAAACGCCCCTAATGCGAGCGCCGGTATATGTTTGACGTCCACATAATAACACGACTCGAGGTGCAATTAAGCCGGCGTTCTCAGGGAGCTGCCAATTAACGGAAGCACTGGGATCGAACCCCGACCTGGAAGTGTCCGCCGAGATGGTGATTGCTCTTCGCAGCAAATAATAGGCAATTGAACGGGAATCATGCGTCCAACGTGGTTGTTGGTCACGCTACTCTGACTTCGCTGCTCCACTGGCGATTATGCAACTCACTCACATCGGTAATAAATTAGACAGAAATGTCTCATTTTGTAGAACCACTTCGCTGAATAATATTTTTATTAGAATCTAGTGTAGAAAGAAAGTGGTAATCTAACGAAATTAATCAGAATTGTGGGCGATTGTTTTTTAAATATAGTGTTTAAACGGTATAATTTCATGGCGGATGGGCATGTATGCGCAATTAGGGAGTGCGACGTGAGAGTGGCTCAGGAGATACGATCAGCGGGTAGTGGTGGGTACGCGATGAGCGCGCCCACTACGCAGATCCTGAGATATCACCTTGCTGATATGTTACAGTAAAAAAGAATAGGCACGTTTATAATGCGAGGAGGTTATGAGCTCCTGTGCCCGATGACTAACAGAGTCGTTTTATATACGTATAGGTATAATAACTTAAAATACTTGAATATTTGATAATTATAACTCAAACTTGAAATAGAGACGGTTCACGCCAAGAGTGGCCAAAAAAGTAGGAGGATTCAATGGTCGACCGAATGCCACTTTAGCTACTTTGTAGCTAGATCTACCTATTTTTAGACATATTTAGATACTAAAAATAATTGATTTTTCGTACATATGGTCTACTTTTTTAAAACCGTTGCATACATTTAGCTACATTTGAGCACAATTTTACCAACCTGGCTACTTTCTGAAATAATTTAGGTAGCTATTTTAATAAAACTGAGGTGACGTCCAGTCAAAAATGATCAACGATCTACTGATAGAGCTCGCTATAAAAGCTACGCGCGTAACACGTAATCCTGGCTGGATTCAGTGTTCGACCGACGGTCAATGTCGGTCTGTCGTGTGTCGGTCAACGTGTATTGCGCCTAATGTGTCATGCAATCGTTCTGTGAAACGGCCAAGCCAAATTGTAAGGCTTGTTTATTTAGGCTTTCTAAAGTTAGGGTCTTGGCTCTCCATGAGATCTGATAACATTTTACAGTAAAAACGTTTAGGGGTTGCGACCCATTTTATATGAAACGTGTTTGGTGGGATTATTATTTTAAGTCTCTTATCTACGCTTCAACCGGCGTAGCTAATTTATTTAAAAAAGCACACGAAACGAATGTTTAGTCACGCCTCTTTGGGTAAGCTCACACTTTTCTCTGACAATGTGTAGGAGTTGTCATGAACACAGCGGCCTAAACTACAGACTTCTGTAACAAAGTCTATTTTAGCACAAACCAGAAAGCTTAATTTTCGATAGAACATTGTTATACACTTGTACAGTTTAGGGCGAGCCCCTTGACGATATTTTTTAAACATTTTTGTATAGTTCTAAAAAATGAATGCAACGGAAACCATGCCCTTTTCTCTTTTATTTAATATTTGATGGGCACATTGCATTTAAAGGCAATCCAGTTTGAAATAAAGATTTAATACTTTCTCTCAGTTGACTTTAAACTTTGTATCTACAAGATAAGTTATTTTTGAACCGCTCGCATGAAGTCGAACTGTTTTCAATTTTGATTTTCAGCATGAAAACATGTTTTAAGAGAGGTCGGGAATAGCGGGGTATCCTGTTCGAATTGGAGCCGCCCGACTGGGGAAGTACTTCCTCCTTACAGAATACCGCAGCTAAACAATACTCTTTTAAATAGTGTTGTGTTTCTGGCGGTGAGTAAGGTTTCCATTGCTTCATGGATTTCTTCATTGCATTTGGGGAACCGTGGCTTTGGCAGTGGAGGGGCATTTGTCTTTTTGCTGCCAGAGCAACGTGTTATAGAGGTGGGCAACGCATTGGCGATACTCTTGGTGTTGCTAATGTCTATAGGCAGTGGTGACCACTTTCCAGCAGGTGGCCCGCTTGCCTGTTTGCCTAATGTACGACATTAAAAAAAATGAAAACTATTTAGAAACATAACCCAGATTTTCTGTATTTTGAAACTTGATTTTCGAGTTGCTAAAGTAATTTAAAAAAAGTTATCCGTTTTTAATGCCGAACATCAAAATTGAAAAAAATTCCACTTCAGGCGAGCGGTTCAACAATAGAGTCCCTGTCCCTGTATCTTTTAATAGTACGCATCCTGCTATTAAATATTTATTCCAAACTGGATTATCTTTATAGAAGTAAAGGAAATCTATTCTGATAGTCATCTTAGTTGGTGGCACTGTTGGTACATAAGCCCCAACTCCAAGGCTGACTCGGCGCGTGTTTGCCTAGTACATTAGGTGCGCTGCGCCCGCGCCGCCCTCGCGCTTTCTCACGCCCACGCGCCGCCTTTCTTCTTTATGGCTCACCTCACCATTGTTCTATACGATAATACACCAACTGTGTATGAAGTTATTACTTACACGCATTATTGGCTATGAATCACAGCTGTTTATTCCATTCGTTTCGTTTGTGGTGCGGTTAGTAAGCTGCCAGTGCGAACTTTGTGGGGTAAGCGAAGAGCAACGGGGGGTCGTCTTTTTTTTCAGTTATTTCTGTCACTTATACTATAAACGCGTAGGTACTCAGGTTTTAGTGTAGTGATAGTAAAGAAGTGGTTGGCACTAGCGGTGGGAGTAGTGGAGTACAGTGGTGAGCCATTTACAGAGGTACATAGGTTTTATCAATTATTTTAAAAAGTGCCCAGCAGGGCACTTTTCCTAGGCCTTAAATTCTGGGGCAAATTTTTTATCTTTAGATTAGTTTGTGTTTAATTTAGTTTAGTTTTATTTCGTGTTAATTATTTAAAATTTGTTTTTCGGTATTGTGTTGTTTACGTGAAATAAATAGCTGTTACTTAAAAAAATGGAAACCTTATCCTCACCTTATTTGATAGTTTTTATTATGTAGGTACCGTTCCATTTCTTTACACACGCAGCACAATAATGAACACATCCCACACCACAACCACTTCCGATCCGGCGGAAAATAACAAAAAAAATACCACCCGTACAAATCCACAGCGATTTATCGGATTAGAGCGCAAATGGGCGTCTGTTTCTTCTGTTGGCGTTGAATCCTTTGCAAAATGCCATTATTCCGTTTGCGAGGCGACTGGGGACAAAGGGGTCTATTTCTGTACCGCCGCTAATGCGGGGTAAACAACGCGCCGGTTGTCCCGTACCGTAACAATTGTGCGCTATGGCTATGTCCGGTCGCTCGTTCCGCCGGTTCCCGGGATACGGGGCTTTGCTTTGCCGACTTGTGTGGCAATTCGCGCTTACGTACGGCGGATCTGGTCTAGGAGACGGGTATATCGAGGATGAGGGTAAATTGTATTGTCAATATCGGATGCTGAGTCGGATTAAATATTGTAATGCGAGTTGCGTATTGAGGGAGACACTTCGTTTTCTACTATTTGACTAGCTTTTTTGCTCGCGATATCCTCCGTGTAAAATTCAGTGACTGCGTTCCGGACCTGTTCCCTTTGGAACCACATTCAAATTCGGGAAAAACTATGGCCTATGTTACTCTCTGATGTACCTACCCAACTGTGCTGATGAATGTAGTTTTCTATGGGTGACAGAATTTTTAAAATCGGTTAAATCTTTTTTGAGCTAATCCATTACAAACAAACGATCAAATTTTTTCTCTTTATAATATTAGTATAGATAAGGAAATCCATACAAAACATACATCATCATCATACACAAGTCAATACATCGTTGAGTTCCATGAAGAGCCAACGGCTAACGACGCGAGGATGCGAAGTGGAGGAAGAAGAGCAGGAGAGTGGCATAAGCCACGATTGACCACTAAGATGATAATTAACTCCGATTGATAATTTCGAAGGTTCCGCGGAAACAGGGATCCAAAAGGACTCATAGCATCTACATAGCGCCGATTCACTGCCATAGTACACCGCAATTCTAATTATATCTCCGACGTCAATTAAGTAGAGAACGGTGACGGCACACCGACCGTTGCTATAGCCACAGATAATATATTATTATTCTAATACTATATCTTAGCTTCCATAATAGGAGGCTAAAGTGGCACCGGCTAGGTACTAATGTGAACGTTTTTTCGAAACCGCTTCAGGTGCTTCAGAGTTATACATATCGTCTATAGCAGTAGCAGCGAACTACTAAAATCAATCCAAATTTCCTGTTTAAGTTATTACAAATACAAAATAAAATACAAATTCTCCACGACGACGACCCATAAGGACTCAACAGCGTCCATTCATTCATAGAACACCCACCGCACATCCTAATTACATCACCAATGTCAAGCCCGTCGCAATTATAAAGCGGTGACGTGACGCCGCCGCTGCAGCTTCCTAAGTATTAGTGAACAGATTATCCCAACCCTTTTTAGTAGCTTCCATTGCATATGGATCCAAATTGGTCGCGAACTGTGCGGTTCCAAAGGAAATTTCTCCCATGCACACTAAGGTTGTGGAATGAAATACCTGGAGAGGTTTTCCATGGAGTGTACAATATGCAGTTCTTTAAGAAAGGGGTGAAATGGTTTTCGGAGGTCGGCAAGGCGTGGATGATACCTATGGTATTGCAAACGTCCATAGGCTGCGGTGACTTGCCATCAGGCAGACCAGCATAAAAAAATAACAGTCCACTGCTGGACTTGAGCCTCCTTCACATTAGTGAAGGGCATTGCCATGATCTTCCCGCTTGGTAGGCGGGTTGGAGATCGCAGTGTTGATAGGTAAAACTAAACAGAAAATGCTGCTGCATATTTTCTGGTTTACGGAGCTTATTTGAATTAAATCACTTTTTGTACACTAGGATCTTTTAGAGCTTATTCGCTTCTATGATTTATAGTCGCTTTTTACGACGTCCATCAATACTCGGCCCAATAGGACTCAACAGCAGCCACACAGTACCCATTCATAGGACACCGCACCGCACAATCCGCACATCCTAATTACATCACCGATGTCAGGCCCGCCGCAATTAGAGAGCGGTGACGTCACGCCGCCGCCGCGTCTGCGCACACAATAGCCGCGGTGGGCGGCGCGGCCAAAACGCGAGCCCACGCGGTCAGCCCGCCCCGGCTGACCCCGTGGTAGGGCTGCGGTCGTGGCTTGGAGACAGTCGGAAAATAAAGAAAAAATAAAAGAAAATAATTTTAATTATTTACAATCAAGACAAATATATAGTAAAAGAGAAAAAGAAACTTACCCTTACAAAAAAACTCTTTATTATAGATAGAAAATGTGTTGCAGGTCCTCAGAAATTGGAAAGGTGCCCAAAGCCCAGTAGTTCCATCGTTTGGCGACAGGAACTAATGGGATCTCCCAAACAGGCTGTCTGGGCCTTGGGCTTAGAATCTGAAATTCCAGAAAAGAATAAACTAAAATAAAATATAACGATCAAATATAATAAATTATAAATAGATTCGTAGCGATCAAAAGGCGACGAAAATCATGGTCTTGTGTTCAGACGAGATCTAAAGTGAAGCCTGTGAACACATTTATGATTTTGTATGGCGATAGTTCCATCGAACTAAATCCGGCCCCTAGCACAAAAATTTAACAACTACCTACTTAAAAAGAATATACCTATCGTTTGTGTAGGCCTGCTGAAAGAAATTTCTTTTTAGAAATAAGTAGTGCCTGTTGTGTCGTTTATATATGATATTTCTCTGTGTTTTATTGTGTGCAATAAAGTGTTAAATAAATGATTCTCCAGTAGCTGCTTAAAAAAAATTTAATTTTTTTTTTGTCATAATTAGCTAGTGGCATCCCTAGTCAGTACTGCCGCCGCGTGTTGTTATTACCGGCTTATTATTTATGTTATTTATTGATTAATTAGCATACTCGGTCGCGGCGGGCAATCGCGGTCAACACACGCTTTTTTATCGAACTTATTGTTGTATTAGCTTACCTATTTCTTTTTAGATAAGCACTTATGAAGTAGGTAGAGGTAAGTATTAGATTAGCTATTTCGTTCGCTTTACAGCAAAGGTGATACTGGCTACACCGTGTAGCGTAATATAGTTGGACATGGGTCTCCCCAAGGACCAAATGGATTTGTGATTTGGCAATGTTCAAAATATTAGAACGCCACTGTTCACGGAGACTCTAGTTTCGGTCCTGGTGCTATATTTTTGAACCGCTCGCCTGGAGCCGAACTGTTTACAATTTTGATTTTGGATTTTCGGTTTGGAACATTCAATATTTCTTAAATTAGTTTGGCAACAGAAAGCAACAGTTAAAAAGCAGGGAAAATCAGGGTTGTACATCAAAATATTGATTTTTTTACTCCGAAAGTCAAAATTGATAACCGTTTGATCGAGGCAAGAGCTCCATTAAACAAAAATTGTTACATAAAAATAACCAATAAGTGCCTTAAAATGTAAAAAAATAATAGCTTAGATTCAAAGATTTTGACATATACATACATAAACTGTGCGTAGATTAGTTTCTTCTATTTACTACAATGACCCTTTCGCTCTACTTAATCTTTACGTGTACCACATACTTATAAACTGCACATTTACCACAACAATATATTCAATTATTATTATTTTTGGAATAAAAATATAGAATGTTTCAAGTCGGTTTATAAATTACGTAGTTCTGAAGTAACAAAAATAAAAAAGAGCAACATAAAACCATGTTGAGAACCTCCTCCTTTTTTAAAGTCGGTTTAAAATAGGGTCGATACTAGAACGTCAGCTTTCAGTCAGTGATATCTTACCCCGTGAGCTGAAAAGCTTATAGTTTAACATAAGGTCTTCAGTAGATAGGTCTAAGAGAGGTAGGGCTTAGCGGGGTAACTCGTTCGAATTGGAGCCGTCCGACTGGGGAAGTACCTCCACCTTACAGAATATCGCAGCTAAATAATACTCTTTTAAATAGTATTGTTGTGTTTCTGCCGGTGAGTAAGGTTTCCAGTGCTCCATGGGGTGGGGATTTGGGGAACCGTGGCTTTGGCAGTGGAGTGGCATTTGCCTTTTGCTGCCAGAGCAATGTGTTATAGAGGTAGGCAACGCATTGGCGATACTCTTGGTGTTGCTAATGTCTATAGGCAGAGGTGACCACTTTCCATCAGGCTTTCTGCTTGCCTGTTTGCCTACCGTATGACATAGAAAAAAAAAGGTAGAGCCTATGTACAGACAGTACAAATTAATAAAGTTATTCCTCATCATCATTCATCATCGACTATTTCATCGATTATCTAAACTAATATTTGTTTTAAGCTAAACGCGCGTTTTTTACACATTGTGTTTTACATTTACAAAGCACGCAAACGCAAAGGTACGTCGCGTGTTAGTTCCGATAAATGTTATAACGTGAACTACTTAGATACCTACCTACGTATTTTAACATTCTTAGGGCAATGGTCAGATATCATTATCTGCTTGAATCGATGACCACAAATGATGATATAAAAGTCTGAAATGACTTCATATAAGGTACCTCTAGTTCTACTCCACAGAGACAGAAAACTCAGAAATAAAATTTGCGATCAAATTCTCAGATAAGATTCAATGTCAAGTTCGTCTACGATCATAATTACTTTAAACACTTTATATAGAGATCATTAATAACATAATGTCTAGAGTTGCTCTCCTAAATAGGCAAACACCTTATAAGCAACTTGCCCATTAGAAAAACTAATTATGAACATCCTGTGAATGAACTGTAGTTGTTTAAAATGTCACTATAGAGCTATTGGGTTTATGACCTTGTTATGGTTTTGTTGTTGGCTTCGCTAGACTGTAATTGGTAGGTTAAACAATTAAAGTAGGTGCAATTAAAATGTATAGGAAATCTGTAACTGTTGTTGCGATTTTTTCCATACCTACCTATACAAGATACAAGATATGGCAAACTGCGTATGGATACAAGGTATGGTAGCTGCGGCTCGTCTGGGGGCCTATTCTCGCAATGTGACATTTGAATTCGACGTTTTTTCTAGCCTCTAGCTCTTTATTAATGACACTGAAATATCTATTGCCGCTAAAAAATATTTTCTCAGATATTTTCGACAATCGTATAATGTCGTATAATGTCGATGTCAGTAACGTTTAATATAGATTTGGGGCTAGAGAAACTGTTGAGTTTGGTCGAAGAATCTAGTCATTTCTGGAATCAGTCATTTATCGTTTAAAGTATCGCAAGCAGTAACCGATCTAGGAGCATTTATAATACATTTTCCCAACCTTCTTCTACAGCTCAAAGCTAGCTTCCTACGTGACGTCATTACGCTGATAAATACCTTCTACACCGATTATTGGTGGCCCATTGAGCTGTTCTAGAAATGAAATAGTAACAGTATTTTATCACATAGGCACCCGTAGTGTGGGCCAGCAGTAATCCATGTTACGAGCGAGACAATTATTATGGGAGTGTCGCGTTATTACCAAATCGCGGTGAGGAATGCGCGCGCGCCGGCCGGTGGCCGCCCCCCGGGGACTTTGTCGGCGCCCCCCGCTGCTACCATCTCCTACTTACGTGAAATATCACCTCAAACCACCTTCGAGCAACACTCTCCACCCTACAACGTAAGAACCCTTAATCCCCTAGCAATAAAACCGTTTATCATGTGTCTCCATGTGGGAGTTGGTACTAAAGGCGTTTTCGATCGCCGTCGGCGGCGTTTGTTTTGTCACTTGCACGTAAACTAACAGCCAAGTGCCGCTCACGTCTTAATAAAGAGCTCTTACTGTAGAGCCGAGGTGGCCCGACAATTTATCAGTCCGGACTTAGATAAATAAAGGAAACGGTGCAGTTAGGCCGCACAATTTAGATCTTCTACATTTATTGCCTCCAATAAATACGCTGCCCTGGATAAAAATGTAGTTTGTCACGCTTATCTCGCAGCTGGGAGAAGAGAAATTGCTTTTGTTCGCAAATAAGACGGCTTTGGCAAATTCTGTGTTTTTACATTTTCTGGTTTCCAACGCAACATTGTATTTGCCTATTCCGAAGCGAGTAATTTAGCGTGATATTGATGTTGGCGTTTTTCGAGCATATTTGTGTATTACGAGTCGGCGAAGTTTAGTAGTGCGGACCGGGATGTCGACACAATCGGAATGATTTCATCGACGGTGTCGGGAAATCGATTCGTCACCGGTCAACGATGTGATCTACCGTCGCGTCGTGACAGGTGCGCCACCGCGCCGCCGCCCGCCACGCTACGCTACGCTCCGGATCGGTAGCGACCGGCTATTCCACCGATTATTTACAAATAATTGACCGATCTCACAACGCTGAACGCTACCGAACGATCACGTTTATTACCGAAAAATCGATTATGCAAGTCGTGCGGAAGACCGTGATCGATTATGTATGTCCAAGCGGCGATCGTGGTGAAATCTTTATTACTTACTTGCTTTACTTATCAGGCGTCGGCGATGGATGTGAGGCGGAAAGTGTAAATAAAAAGGAGCTAAACGACTTACTCAAGCTGCATTAGCATGCAATGCAAACGCTCCTGCATTGCTGATATATCACAAAATCAAGCAGGTAGCAAGAATAGTGATGGGAAGGCTATGTCGATTAAATGAGGAGAACATTCTTTTGTAATCAATTCCTGCTGTTGGTTAAGGAGACTGTTGTAAATTATTACGTCTTTATCCAATCTTTAAAGTGATAGTATTTAACTGACACCCAAAAATGCTAAATATGCTTACCATAGTAATTTGCATTAGCCTAACCAATATTAACACAAGCAGTTAGGTACCTAGTGTGCAAATTTGTTTATTGTGTTAATTTTGATGAGCATTTTATTATAATTTCCCTACATACCAGAATATCAGTTCAAATTGACTTCTTTTGAGTATTGAACGTTGATCTTATGCCATGACTCTCGATAAACATGCGTTACCCCCGTCCCTCCCTACTAAGCCCCATTTATAATTTATAATAAGTTAATTTTTGACAAGGCCCATAAACCGATTACTACTAACAAGGTGGTCCGGCAGAGGATTCCCGTCCCTTTCATACCCATTCCTTGATTGTATGATGGTCTCTTTTCAAAGAACGTGATGATATAGTGTAAACATTATAATGGAAGATCTCACAGATTGCCACCTCTCGATGATTGTATAGCACGTCTTCTTTAGGCCTCTAACTTTTATGATTGTTATAACTGTTGGCTTCGTGCGCCATGTTTTTGATCCCCCGCTTGCCGCTTCTTTATTTTTTTTTTCAGTTTATTTTTATTTAACAAGTAGGTAAACTTAAAATATTTGTGTCCAATGTGCGGTGTGATGTTCCAAGCAAGTATGTGATGTTACACTTAAGTGTATTAGTAATAAAATATAAAAAAATTCTTTCAGTTTCTTCTTATTTTCCCCGATATTTTAGGACCTCAGTTTAAGACGTAGATGTTTAAATAGGCCTATGTTCATATATATATAACAAAGAAACAACCCGAATTTTTTTTAGCAACGTGTTCTAAATGCTAATATAGCGTAAATTATTGACTTCTACCACTAAGGTGGAACAAGCGTACAACAGCGTGTAGCGCAATATGGTACATAGATTCCATTGCCATTTACGATTTTCTGTCGGTAGGTACTGTCATCTCTTTTCACTACCATAGTACGTACTGTGCTGCTATTCCTGTCTTGTCCCGGAGCGGCGCGCCGGTTCCCGGAACCGAGCGGATGTCCCGCGCAAGTCCCGCGGCCCGCCTCCTTATTAATGGCCTGTTTAGACGAGCTCCTTTGTTACATGCTCACGTCCTGCCACTTTACTACGCTGCCACACTTCGGAACATGCTCCGTGTACTTTGCTTCTTCCCTATCGGACAGTCATACAGATTTGTTGTTCGACAACGCAATGGACGGTGCACATGTCGAACCGGCCGGTGGCGAAAACAATAGATTATCCGAGGTGGGCTCAGTGTTCTCAGTTACTTTTCGACCAGTTTAAATTGACGCATCCTGTTGTCAGATTTCCTGGCGTTAATCCTGATCGGGTGTTTAAATTAGTCCGGGCCGTTTCTCTTTCTTTGATGTTTTAATCGATGTTTTGTGTGTGAGATATTTCGGAGTCTGTTTCCGATACTTTTGTTGTGATCCGTGGCTTATACGATTGAGATGTGTATGGGCTGTTGCTCGATTTGTGTCTTCTCTTAATCATTTAGATGCATATAACTCTGTTTTATCGACTCTTTAATAAGCCAATAATATTCTTCTAGACCTGTATTTATAACTGACAAAGGGCCAACAATATAATTAGGTATGCCACCACCACGTTCTACAGCAGCATTTCAAATAGGCACTAACCTAGCCAATTCCACTTTATAAAGATAACAACCTAGTAGAGACGCAAGTTCATAGAACTTAATAACTCGTAGAGCCATCTGATAGGCATTGTCATTGTCAATGAAACCAATAAACACCCAGCTGACCTGATCACGTACCGTATATCATCACAGCGGGTTCATTGCAGGATTTAACGCCTCTCCCACGAAAGGGGAGGTTGTTGCCATAATCTCCAAGCTTGGCAGGCGGGTTGGAGATCGCAGTGTTATAAATATAACTATGGAAAAAGCTGCTTCCAATTTTCCAGTCGGATCTACGAAGATCTAGAGTCTAGGTCTTTTGCTTCGAAAACATCGGCTTGTACGACACCCACGAGTGTAAGGGGTTGGTGCTATTCTGCTCTGCCGGACACCACATGGCCAACCGGATACCACACGGCCACGTACCGATACCTGATGAGAATACCGAAGAGGACTTTTTGTCAGGAAGGCATTAACATTACGATGTTGCATGATGGATGGATTGGATAATTTGCGAGAGGTACTGGAAATTAGTGATGAATCAGAATCACAAATGCCTTGGCCGTGACTCAAATCGTCTCCGGTGACATTAACAAGGTCGAGTCACTTTGAATATCGTAGCAGGATCCTGATTCTTGATCGTCTGTGTTTTGATATAACATAGAGTCCTGTGTTTAGAATGAAATGGAATAGTACCTGGTGTTGCTGATGTCCATAGGCGGCGGTGACCACTTTCCATCAGGTGGCCCGCTTGCCTGTTTGTCTGCTGAGTAACATAAAAAAAAAGTAGAAAGAATATTAAGCCAATTTGAAGAGCATTTCGTGTACCTGCAACCTATTCACTCACTTTAGTCCGTCCCTTACTAGTCACTATTTAGGATCGTGACTCTCTTGAAAGATCTGATAGATTTCCCCTCCCTATCGGCTTTTGTCTTCTGCCTAATATAATGCAGAGTTGATGGGGACTCCCAGTGCGCCAGCAACCTGGTCTAACCATCTCTTGGGACTTAGTCCTCATGGTTCAATTCCCAATTTCATTATTTTCGATCAGGTAACAACACATGAACAAAAAATTGTTAGAAAATAGATTATGTTAGAATAACCAGTAATTAATCAAAACAAACTCCAAACAGAGGAATTGTAACTCCATAATTTCTCTTATGCATCTACTCCAAACAACTGAGCCTAAGCAAATAAAACAAAATAGTAAAATTCATTTATTTTGGATGCGTTGCTTACCGCAACGGGCTAGAGTAGATGATTGCTCAATTACCCAGGACCTCCTTAGTAGAAGCACTAAGCTCGTTGATTCGAGTTTCATATTCGACCTTATGTTGATGCGGATAGATGTTTTTTTGTGCTCGATTTGTGTCGGCTCCGTACAAAAGGTGGTTCGGAGTCCGCGCCTTGTCATTAGGGCACAATCAAACATTGTGTTTAGAGATCGCCGACAGGTTAAGCGGGGTTTTTCATCCGTTTCATAATTTGTTATTTGGGATTATAGGGAGCGTGCCGCGAGCGGGGGTCGGGCGGGGGCCGGGCGGCATCGGGACAAAGTAAACATTACCGCCGGTGGCGCGTCCGCTAACGACCGCTACAGTGATAATTGACCGACAAATTTTTTGCATTCAAATGTGCATCATGGACGAAATTCGGCAATCCCATATCTCGCCTCTGGCCACTACCGCACTTCAAAACTATGAAATGAGGTAGCTTTTGCTAGACTCTACCTGCAAATTGAAATGATAATGTACCTACCTATAAAAATAAGTGATTTCGCCATTTTTCGAGTTAATACCTATCACCTACTCAAAATAGTACATATCTAACTTTCAACTGTACTAAAATAAATGTTCTACAATTCTTATCGCGGACAGAGTTATACATAACCCTGCACTTAGCTTTGCCTAATTCACACCTCGAACCTAAAAGGCCATTGTTACATTCTTCAGTTTAAAAGATCACAGTTATTTTTTATCGGGTTAATGACCGGCAGTAATTGTTTAATTCAATTAGAAGTGTGGGAGAAAAAGAATGTATTTCCATTTTCATGATAATAACGTTGCGATGAACTTACATTTAGTCATAAAATAAGTTTATTTAACTACTTTTGTATTCATAAATTTTAATTAGGTTGACTTTTCCATTTTCTTTACAGAATGTTTCTAAAAAGAAAGCAGGTTCTTTTTGCAAAAAAGTACAGATTTTAGATCTCATTTTAAGTGTAACGTTTGTTACTAACCCGATAATTAAGAAGAAATGTCACTGAAAAAGTTTTCCACGATCGAAGCTAATAAGCGTTACTTATCTACATACTCTACACTATACAATTTAGGATAAGATTTAAAAAAAAAAGGTTAGGTTAGTTTTAAATACTTAAATAAGGTAGTAGGTAAATATGGTCTTCCCCTGCTTCCTCACGATACGTTCCTCCGCCGTTTCAATAGCCATACTAATGTTTACGTGTCATATGAAACTTAGAAAAATTTGTTAAATACTGTACCTAAATAAAATGGCCCGTGTTGGATTCGAACCTTTATAATTAAATCTGAACAAATGTCTGGCCTTAACAGCCCCGTCTGGCACGGGGAGGAGGCGGGCCCAAGAAGCAATGGCTCATCACCAAGGACGCCGAAGACCGAGCGAAGTTGGCAAAGAGAAGGCGGACTCCGGGCCGTCCGCTGAACGCCAAGATGATGATGACGATGTTCTCTCATCGAAAGCGGTCCCTCAGCTCCTTATCCACTGGATAAATGGCTCCTTAACCGGACGGTTGAGTAGAATACTCGAGTCAGCTCTCAAGTCCTACCATCGCTGTACCAACGCTGGCTCTCAACTCAACCTAGTTACATCAAAGTGCATAGTACCTACTCGTACATTATCTGCATAGTCTTGATTGTGATGAGAGCGGTCCAAGTTACGGTGGAATACGGTAAATGTTAATGCTTCTAGTTAGTTCCGCTACGTGCCGGCCGCCGGCGCTCCGTTTCACGCACCGGTCACGCTTGGCGACACCCACCTACTACTGTTTGTTTCCATTTTTTACTGTCCACTCCACTATAATATTTAGCCGTACCTATATAACCGGGGTGGCGTTTTTTTATATGTATACCTATGTAGGTATGTAGTTAAACCAGGGGCCCTATTTTTGAACCGCTCGCCTCGAATCGAACGGTTTTCAATTTTGTTTTTGGTTATGAAAAATTCAATATTTTTATGCATGACGTTGATTTTTCACTTACACCATTGCTTGCGGTGTTGCTAATGTAATTTCAAAAATATTGAACTATTCATGCCAAAAATCAAAATTGAAAACCGAAAACTTAAGGCGAGCGGATACTTGAGATGCGGTATGATACTTCAAATAAATCCATGTCAGATGCGTTCCTACCTACTTGCTGTCTACTTAAGATGCGGACTTTATAAGCTAACACGTAGGTTTACAAACTTTCACATTAACAACATTAAGGTAACCATAACGTTCTAGATGCAGAGATAATCGAAACACATTAAATCATATTTCCCATTTCCCGTTTCACAGTAAAACGGTTTTATGATATCCAACTCATGGTCAAATGGTCGGAATAATAGCTGAACCTTTCTATTTAGTGCACCTTCACGTATAAGATGGCCGTGAAATCGGTCTTTCACTGTCGCAATTTAAAATTCGTTCCGCCTAATCTGCAGAAAACGAGATGAAAGGGTATTAAAACTTAGCCATGAAGCATATGAGTCGTAACCGGGAATAGTATCCACATAATAAGTATTCCTAAACAGCTTTTGTCGGCGATGTGAAGTTGGCACAATAATAGAGACAAAATAAATAATTGCTAGCAAAATTGAACGATTAAAGGAAGAAGTGTTCGGACAATATAATCTACATCCATTTTTTTTGCAATAAAAATGTAAAGATTCGCGTTTTTAGATATCGTTGTGCTCCACATAAGGAGCACGAACAATAAAAAACATGTCGAATTTAATATGAGGACCCTTGTTAGCAGCGCAAATATTGTCAATGCAGTCGGTACTCGTTGGGGCGTCCAAGCCGCGCAGCTGACGCGCTCCGACAGTCACTGCTTCCCAAATTGCGAATTTGTAAACATTAGTAAATCACAATAATAGGCCGACACAAAAGCGCCCGGATCTAAAGTACACTCTACCTGCGGCTTCCGAAATCTCGCAAAAAAACGTAAAATTGATTCAATGGGACGGTACAAAAAGCGTTATGTTGTGTCCCCTGTATTTAACTATGCCGATACGAATCGACAAATAAGGTTATATCGCTTGGAAAAAAAAGGGGATTATTGGTCTGAGAGCGCATAGTTGTCGCTACCAATTTTACGGTCATCCGCGTAGAGCTTTGTTAGAGAGCAATTTGGTTAAGCTGAATTCGACATAAGCAAATAGGTGTAATAGGCAATGATTAGCTGTACGTATCGTCCTTATCGGTACATACAACGTTATATCACTTAATTGTAATATAATCGTTTAGTATTAGTACAGTTGGTTCGTTAATCTGGTAGATTAAGCGAGCTCGAAACTCTAACGGATGTCGTATCGAGTCGTACTTACGTGGCGACTAAATGTAGAGGCGGACGCTTTAGGATAATTTTAGACCAGAAAATGGACATTTCTTGACTGTATTATCAATCACCGCAATGTGTCGTGAATCCTCCAATCAAAACAACGGCTATTCACGTAGATCGACTGCATAGACCCAATTCTTGCACCGGTCAGGTTATCTGCAATACGTGATCTAGTTTACCAGTTCGAATGCACGTTCGATTGATTGACCCAATTACCCGGCATTCCTGCATATGGGTCATTGTTAGCCGGGGCAGGATGGCGGTAATACGGACGGACGACCCACACACTAGACGGCATTGTCGTAACACTAATTGGGTAATAGCGAATGCGCTCGACTTGAGTTACTTAGGTAGGTACCTAGTTCAGACGTTATTCAAACGCCTTTGTGAATACATTAGGCGCAATTAATTCGTTGTTTTATAGGCCCCGGTACCGTTTATAGCTGAGAGTTTTGATAAATGTGTACACGGCTAGAAATGTTGCTGCATGAATATGTAGGTCCCTAATATTCTACTTATAGCCCTCTGTGACTGTATACAATCTTCAGTTATAAAACGGAAAATTCCAAAGATAGGTACATAACCGACGTAGGTTGCAGCAGTAGTCTGCCATACAGTGTCTGGGGTTGATAAACTCAGATTTCTGGAGATGGCAGGAGTTTTGTGTGTCGATCAAACCCACAACTACGACATGAGTACCTAGGTAATTTTAGTCTATTGTAGCGGGTTACACCCGTATCACCAACTACAACTCAGATTAATTTAAATTTAAATATTTAGGCACACTCGTTATTCGTTTAGTTATCGATTATGTAATACAAACGCCGCTACCAGCAATTAGTCCGCCCAAAGATTGTTACGACTCGTCGACAGCTCGTAAAAACGAATTTACAACATCTGAAACATGCCGTGAACCGTATAAAGCGTTAAGTAGAGGCATTAACATTTAATGCGGGTATTGCGAGTTATATAGGTACCGTCATTGGGGTAAAAAGAGGCGGCGCGATGTCGCATGCGTGGAGGAAATGCCGAGCGGCGCACGCGCAGCGCCATACAACTGCATAATGCAAGTGCATTCCGACAAGGAATTTCATGGTTTAACGGAAGTAAGTTGTTACAAAAAGCAACTTGACCTTCTTAAGGGGCTTAACTACTAAATTATAATGACGGTAGTTCCGAAACTGTTGACCT
Source organism: Blastobasis lacticolella (assembly GCA_905147135.1). NCBI lineage: Eukaryota > Metazoa > Arthropoda > Insecta > Lepidoptera > Blastobasidae > Blastobasis > Blastobasis lacticolella. Next base: position 12,887,615 of record LR990048.1, read on the forward strand.
GAACGTCATCAAACAATTTAGCCCGTCACCGTGTGGTCACTATTTCTGTACTTTGTTTTTAAAATATTAAAAAACAAATACCTATAACTTTCTTCTTAGTCTTAATGATTTTCACTAGTTTAGCGAGCAACTGCCCGAAAGTTTGCTACGTAAGATTTCTCCTCCATGAAACAGTTGCAAAACGTCCTAACTTAGGTCTTACAAGATCCTCTGCGGCGGAGTTCTATTTTATCACTCCCACAGAAATTTAAATAAATTAGCTTATTTATTTAGATTTCTGTGCACTCCCCGGCAGTCCCCGGCAACGTCGCGGGTCCGCCGTGGGGGGTCGCTGCGGAGCGTGATTACTGGGCGCCAACCGCCGACCGCACCGACTACCACTCTATCTAATATGGCCCCTACACTATACTGCGACCTGCGAACTGGCTACGGTTTAGGTTGCACTACGAGACTTTTACTAGGTATTTGCCAGAAATATGCTTTTAACTGTGAATAGTACGTTTTAATTGAATAAGTTAAAAAAACATTGTTTACATATTTTCCAATAAACTGTCCCATTGGTGTTATTACGTCTGGTCCCGGTTCTATCATCATCATCATCATAGTGGCCAATTCCGTTCGCTTCTTCAAAAAAGAGTTCGCTTTTTTAGTAGGAAAACGTTTTCAGATTTACTGAACGCGTTTTTCTGCCAGAACGTTTAATTAAAAGAATAAATCTTCGTCCTTGAAATGTGTTTGTAGGTATACCGTAAATTAGGGGGGCTTACGATATCGTATGTCAGAAGATATATGTGATCATAGACGTACCTAATTCCCAGTACGGTCTTTAGGTCACACACAGGAATATCACGTTGTATGGACGTTGTACGAATTCTACTTATTGTAAGCAAACATCCTGACAAAACTGACAATTGATCTAGCTAATAAACAAGGAGATGCTAATAAAATAATATCGCGGATGTTTGTCGGTGAATCACACGGGCTAAGTGCCTAATCAGGTGCGAAGTGTGCCGTCGGTGGCGGTGGCCAAATTGCTGTTTTCCGGCAGTCGCGACTCGCGCGGCGCCATCGATCCGCCGGGAGCACTTTACAACTCGTAGAATCGCTGTCTCTGATGTATTTGTCTTGGCAGACTCGTAGATTAACTGAATAGGGAGCGTCCGTGGCCGAGAGGTTAAGGTATCCGACTCGTAAGCGAGAGGTACCAAGTTCGAATCCTACGCGGCTATGTATCAATTATTATTCTGATGAATAAAAACCGATGCTCTTATGGTGAGAGAAAACATCGTGATGAAACCTGCACATTCACAATAACTGAACAAAGCACAATTGGGACATTAACGCCAAAATTATTATAGTTCCATTAGGAAAAATTCATCACCCAGTCTTATGGGAGTCTATAAGATTAGAAATCTACACTCTCAACTGTCTGTGTTACTTTGGTTGAGGTAAAAAGCGATAGCATGGCTAATATGGTTGACACTCAAGTACAACAGTGAACTGTTGCAGATGATTGACTGATTGTAATCATCATCACAGCCCATAACAGTCCACTGCAGGACTTAAGGCCTCTCCCACGAAAGGGAAGGTTATTGCCATAATCTCCACGCTTGGCAGGCTGGTTGGATATCGCAGTGTTGTAAATATAACAATGGAAAACGCTGCTGCCCATTTTCCAGTCTACGGAGACTCTAAGATCTTTTGCCTCGAAAACATTAGTCGCCTTGTACTACACCCACGAGTGTAAGGGGTTGGTGCTATTCTACTCTGCCGGGCACCACTTGGCTAACTCGGTATTCTGAAACCTATTACAATCAGAATACATCCGTCAGTAGGTATCCGGGTTCTTGATTAGTAAGAACTTATTTATTATATTAGCATAGCATAGTACAGATCAACCAATTTATTTTTAGCCACCATCGCACCGAACGTAGTAGACAAATCAGTCGGAGATAATCGAATGACATCTCAACTCACCATTTCACAGATAGGTTTAGCGTCAAATCCTAAAAAATGCACAGTTTCATCTCTCGTCTGACTGAAAAGAAAACTTACAATTTCCAACGTCGAGATATTCTAAGAGCTGCTGAAATCTGTGGCGGGTGATGGCGACGCTCATTGGATAATGGGCGCCTCCCGCGGCGCTGCCCTGATTGAATGATTGCCGGCGTCACGGCTACGCGTCACAACCGGGTTAATTAAGTACGTGTTTTGAGGACTACAACTTACGATATTTATTTATTAAAACATTGACAGTAGATATTATTATACTGAGACTAAGAAAGAACAGATCTAAGTAGTTAGTATTTTTTTTGTGTCAAACAAGCTTACGGCCCGCCGTGGCATGCAGTCACCGCAGCCTATGGACGCTTGCAATACTCGGGGCATCACCCACGCGTTGCCGACCCCGTAAAAACCTTTTCACTCTATTAAAAAACTACTTTGTTCTATTGAACAACCCTAAAAGTATACACAATTTGTTTAGGTACTTACCTAATAAAGCATTTAAGTACCGTAAATTACTCGAACAACTTACATAAGCGACTGTTTATTTGAAACCTGTAAATATTTCATGTGCCAGGCGCTCCGCCCGCCTTTGCTAGCGACCGTATCAAGGCAATCAATCGGCATTGATTGACATCTTCTACCGGCTTGTTTTATATGTTTATTTATGCTACATTTTCATATAAATCCCGTAATCTATGAAGGTAGGGCAATCATATCGAAACCAATCACGTTCCATTTATCTGATTATCATGTTGTTCTCCTTTTAGTTGAGTACCTGCTTACATATCCCTTACTTATTTGTTGGTATCGGTAACAATAAATAACGATTTTGCAATTGCAAAATATAATTGTTTAAGTGTGATGAGTAATTTTTATTTCCGAGTTACATATGCCATTCGATTCATTCTTCTAAACAATCCGTAACGAGATTGAATTCTTCTCTATTCCCATCGGATTATACGATTATACGGAGAGCTAATTGCATAAGATAACAAGGCAATCGGTAAAATTTCTATTGTCACAAAAATATACATTTTGTTTTAATTACATTAATGAAGTAATAGAGAGAACAAGCAACTGAACTTTAGTAAGTAATTCTTTTTAACTGGGAATTCGTTACTTTTTTTGCAATGAAATCATGGGATGGGAAAATCATGATAGATACTTATCTATAATTATTTATTAGAAAAACATTCTTAGACAAATTATTTATTTTGTGTGAAAATAAAGTACCTATACCCGATGTTTCCAGACGGCCTAACAAGGTACCGGACAATTTTCTTAACAAAAACCCATACTAAAGCTTCCTACCCTTTTGTCTAAATACACTGACGGACCGCTTACGAAAGGAAAGTTTAAACTCGCGTTTGAACTCCCATAAAGACGTTCTCAGTCGGCCTGACTCGCAAGCTTTTTAGGTACACTGGGAGACCGTTTTTCCGCATTTTTCTTAACAAAAACCGCGGCGTTCCGGCGCCCGTCACGGCCCGCGCGCCGCGTGAACTCGGCCAATTAATTGTTCTGCTGTTAATTAATGGATTGGCGAGAGCCTGCGCCCGCGCAGCATGCCTCTTGCGCTTGGGAAGCGGCGCAGAGTTCGGCGCCGCCAGATCTGAGCCGATTGGTTTAATGTTGAGGTTGATGTTAATCAGATTAACAGCTTTTGTGGTTGCACTAATCAGCGTGTTCTAGAGTAAAAGTAATCGAAGTAGAAGGAAATGAGTACCTACGGCCGCGTATTGTTGACGACACAATGTTTTTTGTTGTGCAGAGCGATTTCCATTTCGTTGCCACTTCGGCAGTCTTTTAAATTCCTTAAAGGAGCGCGAGTTCTAATTCTTCTCCGTCTAACAGTGTGAAATCCCATCAAAAGCTACTCGTACAAAACCTAGGCTATATTTGGATGTTCTAACCAGGCAACACTTTCACCACAGCCTCTCAGTTTATCTTTCCATCAAAATCTCTGTTCCAAAGTGTATAAGGTTTTATTAGTATCGTAAAGTCGCCTCTAACCCTTGCCGAGTCTAGGCGTCGCTGTGTAGGAAGCCGTCACGGCTTGCGCGCGCGCCGCTTTCACGCCGCGTCGCCGGTGCATTAGCATCGCCGATACAAATCTCGGCGTTGCAACACCGGGCCGCGAACCGACCGAAACTAGTGTGTTCATATGTGGTGTAGAGGTTCAAGGAAAATCGGGGAGTAATGAGTTAAATCTGTTTTTAAAAGGAAATCTCAGGTTCACGTATATAATTTGGAGTATTCAAATCTATAGGGCCTGGCTCCTCGCCTTATTCGCGACAACGACTCGTCGAGCAACACGGCCGGAGCCCATGTTAAAAAATGTAATGCTTAAAATGCCATGCCTGTGAAAATTAGTTTCATAAAGTCGTTGGATTTATTTCCGGGAATATCGCAATACACGCTGTAGAGGCTTTATTTAGGTCGGAAGCGTTATACATTTTTTCCGACATCGTGTATCGGACGTAGTTCGAATCTGGCTAAATAACAAGTTGACTATCTCAGAATCTGTATTCCTGAGAATCTGTCCTACAACGCCGAGGGCCTCAATGGGTAGGTATTTATAAATAAAATTTCGTTATTTAGGTGGAAAATCTGAATTCACGTATATATAGCATATTGGTAATAGCCCGACTTCACCGCACCCAGTTCACCGCACACATATCATATCGGTAGCGTTTCACAATGCAACGCCTGAATGTTCCTCCTAAATCTGGGAAAAAACTATGTCGACAAACACGGAAAAATAGCCGATAGCAAGCAAACAGAGATGTGCTCACAAAATATTGACTATCAATTACAAGGCACAACAAGTCATCGTATACGACACCAGACGGCGAGCCGTTCTCATAGCGAGCAAACGGACGGTGTTGACCGTGCGCGTTTCATCGGGACTCAGTCACAGTTTCCCATAAACTCTGTAAAATACTCCGGTGTTTGTCGTGAGGGGCAAACTGGCAGCGCAAACAAGTGCCCAGTGGGCTGCCCTCAAATCTTTTAAGTAGGCAGCGCGGGTCAATATTGTTGTTAATAATTTAGGCCGCCGCGGTTCCCACGGCCACGTAATGGAGAGGGATTGGTTACAGATCACACCCCGATGTAACACCGAACTCTTTGTTTGGGATTGTGTATCTATCGATGGGCGCAAGGGTCACTTTTTCTAATAGGCTCCGTTGTTTAATTGCTCAAGTTCAATTGTAAAACGGACTTTCGAAAACGCTGTGTTTGACTGCTCAAACAATATAAAGTCCAATAATAGAAGCAAAAAGTTGGTCAATGGATGGATTAACAATGCAACAAGCAAACAAAAGCTAATTATGTTGTGATGCAACGTTAATGCCCGGTAAATGTATAGACAAAGTGGGACAAAAACTCGCGATAAACAGTGGAAAGCACAACGAACATCACAATGTCCTGCTTAGATTGTTTATAAATTGGTTATACAACGACGATAAAGTAAGTAATGGATCATTTGTCGACACTGAACTTTACACGTACTTACTTGCTGTAGCTACATAGTAACCGTTCGGGATTAAGCAATTTCATATTCTCACCGCGTTACATATTTCCTGAGCAAACAAACGGGTAAGCAAAAACACTACTTACAAGCTTCAGTAGAATCGTTATAAGGGTGTGAAATGACCGGCGCCACTGGGTGTGAATTGCAAATACCGGTAAAGAAAACATTCCCACGTAACTCCGTTTATGTTTGCAATGCGGAAAAAATTAATAAGCACAATTCTAGGATGAACTTTAAAGTTGTTATTTTATGTTTCTGCATTTGCAGGTTAATTAGCGTTGCTATAGACCATTAGGTCCTAATACCGATTTTTTAATGACCGTCATAATAATATCTGTCTAGAAACAGCCTATTCATTTTGGCTGACCTCGAAGGAGGTATTTTGGTCTATAATTATACGATTTAAAATTAGATATTTCATTTTTATTTAAAGAATTTCGAATACATTCGTGAAATTGGGACGTATATAAGCAGTAATGGATAGAAATTTCTAAGTATGATTCGAGAGCCAATGCCTTAGTAACGACGTGATAATTAAGCAAAATGGAGGTGAAAAGAGCAGGAAAGTGGATCCCAGCAGAGCAAAACCCTCAAGATGAGGAATATTTTATTGCGCTTTTTTTGCCTTTTGCACCAACACCAATCTTATATGAAAACAAGTAAGCCACTCTTAATTTTATAACACCGATTCCGACCGCTTAGGAATATCTTAAGGCTTCTACTTAAGTCTCGCTTAAGTTTAGTGCAATCAAGCATTTGTCTAAGTACTATTTTAAGAATTAACCAGGGTAAATTATCATTGATTAATTTTTGACGGCATAAACGAAATTTCCGCGTCAAAGTCGCGGCAAAGCTAGTCATAATGTAAATTCAGTAGAGACCACGCAATGTTACTAGAGAAACGGTGGAAGTGATCCAGTTTCGCGGGCCGCGGTAACAGTGCGCTAAGTGCATTGTTTAACATCAATAGCGTAGTGATGTAACGCTGGAGGCCATAATTTGCCGCAAGGCTGGCGCTCTGTTTGGACAACACGAATAAGTGCAAAAAACTAGGCCGATGGAGGTGAGAATTTCGGCTTTTTCGGTACATGTTAAGTTCTATTGATGAGCAACTCATACAACGTTTGAACGAAATTTAATTGGTCATTATGGTGCTTTATATCCGAGAAGAATGTGCCTAATCTGTGCAAATAAATCGATGTGGGTATGCTGCCTATGGCCGTCGAAACGATTGGACGAATTTGGTAGAAAATTTCGGGCAAACTTTAGATTAGCCCAGCGTGATCCTTTAGAGAGATCCTTATGAAATTTGGTCCCCAAAACGACGCGAGCTTCAGCCACAACACACGCTACGTCAATGTTAATGCAATTGTGGTCAATGGTCGAAATTTTGTGAATTACTATGATGGCACATTGATGACCAACGAATCCAACAATTTATGTAATGATTTCCGTAAAGGGCTCGCCGTAATGCCGTTACCGAAAGCCGTGAATGGACGACAAAGAGCGTCGCTCCAAACGCATCGAAACAATGAAGCGTCCCCCTCCCATACCTTCGCTCACCGCCTGATAGAGATGGGAAACTCGGCAAAATTATTTATATAAGATCTGTGGTTGACCATATCAAAAGTTGATAACTCAAATTAAATAAGGAGCGAGCGCACCGTCCTCAGTTTTGGGTTATGTGTGGCTGATAAAACCTTGGGTGATTGTAATAAAAGTAACTTAAATTAGGGCATGAAATTCTTGTTTAAAACGAAAAATCTTCCAAATTTTTAAATTCAGTAACTCAAACTTCAACTTCGAAAGTATTTGAATTAATTTTGTATTTCCTCTATAATGATGACTTCGCGGACCACTTCGGGTGTCTCGCCGTAGAGGACCACCGGTGTTCCGTAACACCGGTGGTCCGACCACCGGTTAAGAACCACTGCCTTAGGTCAACACAGTAAAATAATTCTACGTAGCTGCTACGCCAGCTCTTTCAGTTCAATCGCAATTGCGCCATTGCGTAGCAGAATGGAAAGCGCCGAGTGCGATATGATCTCTAAAGCGGCGATTCGTAACTAAAGACTCAATAAATTTTTTAACTGACTTCAAAAAAGGAGGATGTTCTATGCCCGCCTTAAAAATAAATTATACCTAACTTCTCTTGTATAATCTTGTATATACTCATTTATTAGGATTTTAGGCGAGAGGTACCGATTTCGATCCCCAGTGTCGCCATGTACCAATGACTTTTCTGAGTTAATTATATTAGTTAAACACTAAAGGCAGCGCCATATTCGTGTGATGGGAAGCCATGCCACGTTACACGACCTTAACTATACCTACTAATCTTTACGTAGTATCAAATAAAGTCGATATCGGATGCGCGAGCGACCCGACCCGTCATCGAATGAGGCGCTGCCTTAACCGATGCTCTTACAGCGGAAACAGTCACTGAATTCACGCGATTTTAATATGTAATCATAAAATTTTATTAAAATTCAAATTACGAACGGGTTTGAGATTAACTATCTAACTGAAACGTAAATAAGCCATAACTATTCAATTGTAATTGTAAATTACAGCGTTTACCTTTATCTTGAAATACCACGTAGAAGTGTCATTGTGATAACAGCAGCTACATACTCCACTGTGCCATCACTACATTTCGAGTCAATACATGCAGTGAGTCAACTCATCTCAACAGAACTGAGTTAGCGCGTGCCACCCCTAGCGGCCGCGACACGGCGCGTGCGCAGGGTACGCGAGTGTAACAAATTGTTTCACACCCGCTGATGATGATAACAAGTGCATTTTGGAAATTGGACCGTCATCGGGCTATTCGTGTTTTCTGTGAATCAAATAATAAAAATATAATAATAGACTAGCGTTTTTGCCCGCGACTTTATTCGTATAAAATTCGGATACCTACGTTCGGGAGCCATTCCCGTGGGAACCACATTGAATTTCGGGAAAAACTATAGCCTATGTTAAATACTTGCTGGTAATGTACTCGGGGAAATATATGGCAGGCCGCAAGCTTGTTTGCCACCTTAGTGGTAGAAAAAAAACCTTCCTCTTGAGTCACTCTATATATTGATGAAATTGTAGTTAAAAAGATCTAAACGTAAATACATACAGATGGAAAGACGGTGGGACACGACTTTGTTTTATAATATGTATATTATATACTTATAGGTACCATTTCTTGCTGATGTTCAAACTTATTATTAGACGCTAGTACCTAATGCTTTACTCAGATTTATGCAACCACTTCATTATATTGTGTTGTTAGCTCTTTACACCCCGTCTCTATGTATACACGGGAATTGGGTAAATTAGTTATTAGGTATGTTAACCAACCGCGGCATCATGTGCGGTGTTGTTAGATTACCTTTATTTACGCTCAAGATAGAGCTACGCAGTTCACTTTTCAATTGCACTGACACTTAAGGGTTGGTGTTGTGGTTGTGCGTCCATAAGGACCACGTCTGAGCTCTCCCCTGTATCCACACACCATCTTCGTCTCATCCTGCACCAATTTAGGTAATTATACTTTTATAATTGAAGAGTAAAATTAATATAAAAGGTTATAGTTATGTAGTAAATTACTAGCTGTTCAGGGCCGTAGCAAATGGAACAATGTTGTTAACTCAGCCTCTTTCCTTTGTCTTGTACATGGCGGAATGGAACCCGATACCTCTCGCTTACGAGTCGAAGCTGCTAGCCAATACGCCACCGACGCTCTGTAGGTATAAGTATGTGTACCTATGTCATCATCATCATAATAACCCGTTACAGTACACTGCAGGACTTAGGGCCTCTCCCACGAAAGAGGAGGTTATTGCCATAATCTCCATGCTTGGCAGGCGGGTTGGAAATCACAGTGTTTAAATATAACAATGGAAAATGCTGCTGCCCATTTTCCAGGCTACGGAGACTCTTGATCTTTTGTCTCGAAAACATTAGTCGCCTTGTACGACGCCCATGAGTGTAAGGGGTTGGTGCTATTCTACTTTGCCGGACACCACACGGCCAGTACCTATGTACCTACTTAAAAATATTAAAAATTAAGTTAGGTAGTTTTATTGTAAAATGTTATGTTTATTGTAAAGTCTAATAGATACCTGTGTTGTAAAAGTCTAATACATATTGAATTTTGAACTCATTCGACTGTTTAGGAAACAGGCACCCCGCTCTTGAACAGTAATATGTTCCTAGAATATGAGTCAATTCGTGCGTATTCGTGTAGTTCTGTCATAAATCCGAGGGTATTTACTACATCCTAAAAGCTCATTGATGAATGGACGGTGAGTCATGCGCGCGCAGGACAGACTGCAAGTAGTGACGCGTAAGTGTTAGGGTTGTCGCGCGCTGATTTCAAAAATAGTATCTATCTACAAAACTTTAGTAGCAAAGTATCAAAAAATATTATTAGTAAAAAAAAAACAATACACAAGTAAATCTAGTTTCCCAATATGTTATAGGCATTAGGAGCAATTTTGGTCAACTTTTAAGAGGGAATGTTGTTTAAAGTTGAATTCTAAAGAATTTCTAGGGTCTTATTTTAAATTTTAATGCAGTAGTATGCAACAGACAGTAAAGGTCAAACACACACCTTTGTTATAGTTTTGATTTTCTGACATTTTGCGTGTGACACCAATTAGGTAGTATTTTGTTGGTTAATCTGTAAATTTTTTATCTTCACGTTTTTAGGGCTTTTTTATACCTCCAAGGTGGCAAACAAGTTTACGGCCTGCACTGTTTTTGATAGATTTTCCATTCCATACAAATAATTTTTAATTTAACAGGGTACAATTCTAATTTGTGATACTAACTGTAATACTACGAACTTGAAGAAAAAAACCTCGTGTCTTTTGTTAATTTCCCATTAAAGCTACTTAATATTTTAGGGCTATTTCCAAACAATATTTTCCTGAACTAAGTTTGTTGTGAAAATCAATCACAAAAGTACAAATGCTACTAATTACTAATACCTCTTCCAGTGTCAAGCATTGTGAATGAACTGCAATATAAGATCCATTCGTTAACAATAAAAATGTACTGCATTTTATTTTTGTACTTCACAATGTCCCACCTCTATTGATTTAAGAAATGACATCTGATAGAGTTCTAAGAGAAACTGAGGTAAAATTAAAAAAAAATCTTACCTATATTTTTACTGATAAGCATGTTAGCAACCCTACCGGCCTGCGCAAGCGCTTCGCCGGAAGGCCGGGCGCGTGACTGACATCGTCGCGCGGATGTCGCTCTGTATTGTGCGCTATACTGCCATACTACACCCGCCGCGCGGTCAATGCAGATGCACCTGCGGCTTGCAGTACAGACTATACGGTGGTTTCAGAGACTTCGAGATTACAGCTGTTTGAATGAATTAATTTTTAGGTGTCATTGATTGGTATAATTATTTTATTACCAGATAAGTTGCTTTAGGATACCTGACTGACTGCTTTTTGTTTATTACTAAACTGCTGCATATTACCCACTCGTAATTTAGTGACGGCAATATTGATGAATACAAATCCCGGATATGATTTTTCAATATATCTAATAAAGAACCTTTAGAAAGCGTAACCAATTTATTAACCCGCCTTCAATTTTGATTCCATTCCATTTCAACGTTTCAAAGTATTTTAGAAACAGTTCCATTGAATCGCTTGACAAAAGTACAAAGCTATTCTATGATATTGTTGTCAATCACTTTACTAAATTGGAAAGGGCAGCCGATCGCTCGGACGTGACGGCACTGCCGTATCGCGGATATTATGGATTCATTCACTCTGCGCCGTACAATGACACCCAGCCTACCTATTTTTATTTCGAATTGGAAAAAAAATCTCTTTCATTCAGCATTTACGGCGTTGTTTACATTTCACAAGCTCGTAGTAGAGAACAATGAGCGCGGTAAACGAAACGTAACGTCCTCGGGTGTTCGCCGCTTTGTTTACAATGGTTTGGACGCGATACGGGACGTGAGAATGTTGTTGAGGCGGACTTTATCCCGAAGGTGCGTCGCTACGTGCCTGGCACAAAGACACCAACTGATAGACAAACCTCTCCTTACATTTAGTGAAGGACGAACGTAAGTACGTCACGATACGGTTTCGGTTTAATTAAATCTACATAGGCTACAATACCGCGTAAAATACGCAAGTGACTGATTTCCGCATTGTGTGGTTTCTGTATCCTGCTGCGTTTACTTAACCTTGCGTATCTACTTTTACATTGTTCTGCAAACATTAAAATAAGTAAAAAATACGCAAAGAAAGTGGTTTCTTATGGAATTTCAATTAGGCCGTGATTGCACATAATATAGGTGTTACCCACTCACGTAAATAACAATGACGGAAACATTGACATTCGCTTCTCATACCTAAAAAAAAGTAGGTACATTTACCAAATCATCACGGTTTGGTACATTCGGTATATAAATATACCCATACCGATAACGAACATCGTCCCATCCCTAGCCGCTTGTTTATCGTGGAGGCGGCAAAGCGGAGGTGTCGTAAACAGGCCCGGGCCCCGCGCTGCGCCCTGTGTGCCTACTAAGCCGCCGCACTTGCATACAATCACGTAATGACTCCACTATGACAAAATGCAATTATTGTTTTGTCCGCACCGTGGGAAAGTATTTCGGACTTCCACCCAGTTTTTTGACGTTTCCTGTGCACAAACAATAAGGGCTCGTCAATTGTTTGTGCGATTTCGACACAGGTGTGTATTGTCATTAGTCTCGTTTATGAGCACGGAGTTGTATTTTCTATGGCAATATACGTTTTCTTTTATATTAGACTAGCCGGGCAATTGATCGCCATCTTACCTGGTTTCGTGGAAAAACGTACAAAGAAAATAATTTGTGACCCACAATCAGGCTGTCAGTCTTCTACGGTTTGCATTTCGGAGAGTTTGCGAAGCAGTTGCACGACGTCATTACGCCGCCCCATCTCGCCGGAGATGCGATTCGAGCGAACACTTCATCCTTATGTCGTGGATTTTCCAGCTATTCCAGCTAAAGAATGGAACACGCAGCCTGCGAGTGTGCTCCCTGATTATTATATTCTGGACGCCTCCAAAGTTAGAGTGTTCCTCGACACACATGCTCCCATCTTCGACCTCACCAAATGCCACGGCGATCCAATGCCAATCAAGTAGAGCTCGTCTAGTCTAAAATGACGCGCCCCACTACTTAGTTAGTTGATTTCGATGTGTGAGTGCAAATATTGATAACGACACTTCATCTGTGTGGGAGCTAATGAACGACGCGTGCTCCTACGTTTGAATCTTACCGGCAACTGAATGACCAATTACAACGAGATTTGTGTATGTTTTGCGTCCATATTTTAAACTGGCTTGTGTGCGTTAATGCGATAGTGGGGCGCGTCATTTTAGATTAGACGGGCTCTACCAAGCAACCGCCATAAATAAAACCAGGACAATACGGTAACCCTATCAACCGATGCGGTAGGCAGCGTCCGCGCATACGCGGTGATCGATGGGAGGCGACATCCGGCGGACACGCTTCCGCCACTAGGGCCCTCCGGCCCTCCAGCTAAGCAAGTACCGGCATGGTAATGAGCTAATTGAACCAAAATGTACGTACAGTCAACTGTAGAGTTAACTGTGGCATAAGTAAATATAAATATGCTTGGACAATTCACACAGCGCCATCTAGCCCCAAAGTAAGTAAAGGTATAGTTATGGGTTAGATAACTGATAAACTACGCTTTTTTTAAACATACTTATTTTACATACTTCACCCAGACCCGTAACAGAAATTAAAATTCATCAATTCAATTTCGGCTCGGCCGGGAATCGAACCCGGGACCTCTGCGTGGCCACCGGCATTTTAACCAACTGAACCACTTAGGTCGTCAATTCATTCAAGTCAATTATAAGACATTTGTCAGCCGAAAGGATATAATGAAGGTATGATAGGGGGTCTAGAGGTAGGTACGTATATTGGTGGTAATAAAGTCTTTTGGTGTATATTGGATGTGCGTAAGTGCAATATAAAAGTTAGGTTACTTCTGAAACCGATAAGCAGTGTCATCATCATCAGTCCACTGCAGCACTAAGGGCCTCTCCGACGAAAGGGGAGGTTATTGCCATAATCCCCACGGTTGGCAGACGGGTTGAAGATTGCAGTTAAATTTAACAGTGGAATCGCTGCAAGCCATTTTCCGGCCTTTGGAGACTTTAGATCTTTTGCCTCTAAAATATAAGTCGCCTTGTACGACATCGACGAGTGTAGAGGTTGGTGCTATTCTACTCTGCCGGAGACCACGCGGCCAACACAATAGTAAGTGTACCACCGCCTAATCTATTTCTGATTCTAAGCAAAACTATACAAACGTTGTCATTACCGTACGTAGTAAATGCCAAGGTCAATAAATACTGAATAAAGTTCAGGTCAAGGACTTGTATATTTGAGTAATCATACAGTGATTGATAATACACAGACACTGCGTTAATTTCAACTGGCTACCATTATGAATATAGGTTGAGGGAGGCCGCGACGTAGAGATAATTTGGCTAGTTTAGATAGTTCTTGTCTTCAGGAGTCTTCAACGAGTTTTATTTTTTTTATATATTTAGGTACAATTTAACGTTTTAAACTATCGCGGTTATTATTTCACATTTTAAGGGTATGTCGTCCCGTTACCATGATGCATGCAACTCCGTCGAAATATCAGGCTACTCGTCAACAAAGGTATGCGGTAAGCAACCCGGAACATACCCTTAAAATAGCTACAACTTTTAGTAATTTTTGCATTTAAAAATTAGTGTAGTCGTTATTTATTTATTTCATAGTTACAAAAAAAAAATTTACAACAAGAAATAAAAAATAAACACTAATACTAAAATAATATTGTAACTAAATTTTAACCTGTGTTTATTAAAGTAAATTTGTGATTAAATTCAAATTTGGGAACAAATGGCGCATGAGATCCACTTCGGGTCGCTGAGCCAGCGAAGTAAGTAAATGCCCTTTAAACCTTCCCTGATAGAGTGTCCTCTAGGCTTGGAGGATGTACTCATTGTATCCACGTTGGGTAGATATGGTCAAAGCAGGGCGTGTTGAAAATTCGTTGCAGCAAGCGCTGCTTGGCAGTTTCTAGTAACAAAACGCAACAAAACTTATAGAATACCCTAGCAAAGAGTGCAATTACAAGGATATTACTCAAGGTTTTTTTTCTCACTAAGGTGGCAAGTACGCTTACGGCCTGCCTTATGGTAAGCAGTTACCGCTGCCTGGACATTTATACTGGACTCGTAATAAAGCTTTTACCGATTTCTTGAACAACTCCATGTTGTATCGCCCTATTGAAAATAAGTACTCGGCGCAAAACGCTCTTGCCCATATTCTGTTTAACGGAGGTACTATTAGTTGGTCTGAATATGTAACATCTAGGACTGGAGGAGCTTCAAGGGGCTGGCGCGATATTCTACTCAACCTGTCACCACACGGCCACCGCAAAATACTTATCCAAACCAATCAAGCTGGAAGTGCTGTAGCGAAGCATTTGACCCCTGGCGCGTGAAATTGGGGTTCCCGTTCGTAACTCTATCAAGCCGCGGCAAAGCTGCGTATAGTTCCGATGAACATCCAGCAATTACACTACGCACCTGCTCAGTCGGTGAACGAACTATGACTGATTGAGAATCGATAATACTAAGTACCTCGAACCAATATTTACGCTACACAGGGTCTGTCTGTATGCAAAACGACACGGTCTGTTAGATCCTCTGTGTTGCTTAGGTTTCTTCGACGGTACCTACATAGATATAATTTCAAATAAGTAGTTATTATCCGTGAATTTACATTGATGTCGATAATAATAACGAAGGGAAAATGAAGAGTTTGGGGAAAAACGCGAATGGGACCAAAACTATTAGAGAAAAATAATAATGGCTTATTCATGTATACACTCTGTTTTAGGCTTTTCGTTGACTGGTTTCAACCAAAAAGCCAAAACATGATACCTCCACCTCCTAAATGGGACACAAGAGGCTCTATTTTTGAATCGCTCGCCTCGTATCGACCGGTTTTCGATTTAAAGTTTCGGCATGAAAAATTAAATATTTTGATAACACTGAGTTTTAGTAATTTTGAACCGTTCGCTTTCGGTGTTACTAATGTTGCCAGTAAGATATTAAATTTTTCATGCAGAAAATTTTAAGTTATAGCCGTTCGATTAGAGACGAGCGGTATAAAAATGGGTCCAAAGTTCGACATCCACCTCATTGAAGTCACAAGGCAAAAACTTTGTGTTTTGGGTGTTTTCACCGAAAACACCCGAAATCGCTTATTAGCTCTCTATCAGTGTTAATTGTTGCTGTAACACACTGTTATCAGAGGGCGCATGAGCGCAGCCCCGCCGGGCGCCGATGCCATGGAGGTATAGATAGAGGTGGAGGGAGCACTTCCAA
Source organism: Blastobasis lacticolella (assembly GCA_905147135.1). NCBI lineage: Eukaryota > Metazoa > Arthropoda > Insecta > Lepidoptera > Blastobasidae > Blastobasis > Blastobasis lacticolella. Next base: position 12,903,600 of record LR990048.1, read on the forward strand.
TAGAAGCATAAATGAAAAAAGTACTCATAAAAATATTATATCTCTATCTCATTCTGACTGGCTTGACCTTTCATTCATACATACAGACCCTACAGTCAATAGAAAAATTAAAATAATAATATTGGTGATTTGTACGTAGATCTTTTTAAGTGGTTATTTACTTACAAAACTAAAGCAACATTAATTAGTGACCAATGGTGTTAATTTACATCTCGTCCTTTGTTTTGCGGATTAACAACTACATTTTCATATGCGATTTGTACCTAATTTGAAACATCGATGGAAAAATTGTTTGAGACAAAGTTTATTTAGACACGCCCTCCGTGTCTACCGAGAGCAAGAGAAGTGTTCTCCACGTTTACCTATAACTTCATGGCGCAGCAGGTGCGCCCGCGCACGTGTTCCGCAGCTTTGCGCCGCCCCAGCCGGGGATTAATCAAACGGGAATTTCACTAAATTAAAAACATACATTAAAATTGATTGATTTTAGATACATTTTAATATGCTATCTCTACTATATGTCTTAAGCTTAATGCTAAATTGATAATTATATCGTTTTCAAAAGGTGCTTACGAATAATTTTAATTTTTAGGGTAGGCGTAGAATAGGTGTAGGGTAGGCGGAGGGTAGGTGTAGGTTCAGAGTAGGTTAGAGTAGAGTAGAGAAGAGTAGTGTAGTGGTAGGGTAGGGGTAGTGCAGAGTAGGGTAGAGTAGGAGCTGGATACCACGCGAACGAAGTCGCGCCAGGTCAACTAGCTATAATACAGGCTGTTACGTAATATATGTATGACGCCATGAACTGGATGAAGTGCTAAACGTATTAAAACGATAGGTACAATTATTCCACGTACGACAGAAATAATCGTAGCTATCGTTTTAATACGTTTAGCACTCCATCCAGTTCACGGCTTCATACATATACTACGTAACAACCTGTATAATAAAACCTTATTAAGTACGTAATCATAATTCTGAATCGTTTGTGTCGAACATATAGCTAAGAATTTTGTTAAATGCAAATATCACGCTCTGCCTATATAATATCCTTTTAAACTGCTACTATTTACCTCCTCCTCCAACTGTGAATGGATTAGTTCTATGAGCTCCCGCCGTGGCTAATAAGTATGGGCAATCAAAGAATACAAAGTGATTTCCAAATGAACAACCGCTACCGGTATCCAAAACAGGAAGCGATAATACCCCGAGTCACCATCTACGCATAATGCCCAAACTAGAATCAGTCGAAGAAATGCCGTTTCTCTTTTTTGGTTCGGTCGTTGCTTACCCACTAATGTTGAGGCCGAAAAACCTCGGCATTGACGCCCACACAGACAGGCAGGCCAGCAGCAACTGTATTTATTCCCAATTCGATTGTTTCGCAACCGCTTCCCAGCTAAACTTCGCATTATGCTGCAAATTGGCAAAAAAACCTCACTCAGACGTTCTCTCTGAGTGCTTTCATTCCCACCTGCCCGAAGATTGGTGCAATCATTCCAACTTGAAAACGGTTAGAGCTTAATTTGATACAATTATAAAAGACTGTAATTAATTTAGCAACAAAAAAATTACTAATCTAGTAAGTATACTCGCAGTTACTACATCGTAAACTAAATATATCACCCAGTAAATTAAGTGCCTACGAAAAGATTTGACCGATTTATTATGAGAACGCGTCGTCAGCCCACGGGCGTACGCATTAACATTACACGGTTCGATAATAACATTAGGAACATAATGCTATTTTTTGTCGGTCTATTACCGGGATGATGAAGCACATACAATTCAAACAGGTCGCGTCGCGTGCTCCCGCGGCTCTCATTGTGGCCGGTGTCACGGCGTCGGCGCAACTAGTCCGCCCAACAATACCCCACAATAGCTGGCCAAGGCACCGTGGAGACGCAAGTAGCTTGTTCTCACAATGTTACTTGACACTCGCTCCCATGCTCCACACATACCGACCGGTCTGCGCCATACAGTTCCCTTAATTAGTATCCACATAATAGAATAACTCGGGCAAACAATGCCTAGGCTTTCTAGCAGATTTCTACCGTTTCAGTTGTCGAGGTAGACGGGGGCGTGTCGTTGTGAATGGAGCTGTCCATCTGCATTTAAGACCCATTGACGAGCCCGTTTTATGGATAAATATTTAATACTCCCCTTGTGGCTCCGCGGCTTGTCAATTGTTGATTCATTGCCGTCCGCCCCGAAGCTGTATTCGTTACGAATTTATAAGTAGAGCCAGCTCTTTATGCCAAAGCGAATGAAGGTTTTCAGTATGTACCTATAACTATAATACATATAAATCCAGTCAGGTTATAATGCTAACATTAAAAAACAAGCCAAAATTACAATTGAACAAAATTATATTTGGACGGATTAACAGCAGACTAATTTACCATCAAGTGGACACAGATGAATTTTCTTTCCATTTTCCTGTTCGGTTTTTAGATTTGCTCTCTCTCTCTCTTGATGTAAACGCAGGCCAATGGGTAAAGAAGTGGTATATTTACTTGTAATGTTAAGTGGTTTATCATCTACCTGCCATTATTCCATCCATTGGTCCATGGGTCCATCTATTGCTTCACGGGTTAAAATTAGCGACTCTGAAATTAATGCCGTATAAATAAATAACTTATTGCTTTTACACTTAAATCTATAGATACACCCTTGCTTTGCCAAATAAAAGCTTACCACAAACCGACTGTTGGAACGCGGCCCAAGCAAAAGGTAAGCGACGCCGCCGCCGCCGTCCGACGAGCACAATCGGGCGGAAGCGGAAGGCGCGTTTCGCGATCTCGCGGCGAATTTCGGCGGGCAGCTGCCGGCCGGCGCGCGCGCAGCTGCCGCTAATGGCGCCTTTCCGCCAAGCGAACGTTGCTGTGCTTCAGGGTTGGGACGGCTGGCGACTACAGGTCTAAGGGAGAGCATAGAAAAAGCTAACACGGGGGAAGATGGAGTACTTAGACTTAGGTAGAAACTTGAATTTTGAGAGAATAAGTATGAGAACTATAGGTCGACAACTTAACTGGTGTATCGCCTGCGGTATGAGGGGGGCAGAATTAGTGACGTCATGTGACGTTTCGGGGCTGAGCCGTTTCCAAAGTGTGCGCTGTGGAGAGGAAAAAGGGGCGCTGTGAGGCGCTCTCATCTTCTCGTCTCGAAACTAAACTTACATATTCATTTGTACATACTAAATCATCATCAGCCGTAAGATGCCCCCTGCTGGGCATAGGCATCCCCCAGAGTTCTCCACAAAGGGTATTGTGTCTTCCGCATTCCGCTACACCTGCGATCTTTTCCAGATCGTCGGCACACCTAGTGGGAGGCCTACTCACGCTGCGTCTTCTGGTACATGATCGCCACTCGAGAACTTTCCTGCCCCATAGGTCATCTGTTCTGCGAGCTATGTGCCCTGCCCGCTTGGCAAATTTTCGCAATAGTTCGCTTGCGGATCTTCTCATTCCTGATTCGACACTCCAAGTATAGTGGCCTTTTGGGTGACAGTGAGTTTTCTTATAAGGCCAACAGTGAACCATAAAATAAATATGAAAAAAAACTTACTTTTTTGCACCGATTTAAAAATCGAGATTTAGTTTTAAAAGCCATTGGCAAATATTAGGTTTCTCGTCTCGGGATATTATACTTAATCTTTGGACAAGTTCGGGCATAATCTCGTGTGCATTCTTTTTCCGAGAAACGTCATCAACTGACGTTTCGCGGAAGAAAATACTTACTGCCCCGCGCCCCGCACCCTCGCGTTCATCAACGAAAAATCACCCTCCTACCTACCTCACCTTCCGCATGCGATATACCAGTTAAGTTTTCGACCTATAGAGAGTCGGGAGAGGAAGTGGCTTAAGGGTAAATTCTTGATGCTACCTTGCAATTTGGAAAAACTTCTTCTTCTTCTTCTTACTTTTGCTCTGCAACTCTTCACACTCAGATGAGTGATTTCCGAAAACTTTGCTCGGTAGGCGTATTCAAATAGAAAGAAATCTATTGAGTTAATTATTGAAAAATACTTGCCCAAACCATAGAGTTCCAATTTATATACAGCTTGTGGCCCAAACTCGGATCTTTTTCTCATTCTCACATTCGGATTCAGAAACTTCTTTTGACGGTCCAAACGAAATCCAAAATGGACTGGTATAGGCTGTCACTGATGATGACAATGACTTGGTGTCGTCGCCAACACTAATTTATTAAATCTACATGGTCTCAACTTGCCTTGTCGTACTTACTACTCTACATCGCGCTATGAGGAGAACGGCAGTCCAGACATGTAAACAATTTTTTGCACCATAAGCGGTTGCTATGTCTAAATATACATATAAATAAAAAACATAAAACATTGCCTTTTATTTTTAAACTCTCTGAGAAGGGAGAGGGCTTCCGTCAATTTATCACCTGGATTAGAAAAAAATCCTCGTCGGAGACAGTTGCAGGGAGCATGCCAAATGGAAAAAAAACACGATCTTACTCTATGAAACGTTAGATGCTCACCACCCACTGGTACGAAAATAAAATCTCCATTCAATATTACAAAAAACTTCTCGGTTAATTTCTGTTTGATTGTTTTCAGCGCAGACGGAAGTCATTCGTACAGATGTTTGGTTTTTTTTGCCACTACCGAAATAGAAGTAAAGATGAAGAGAGCACGTGAAGTTTTTCATATCGCGGTGTTGACAAATAGCGCGTGTAGTCGTGTCATCTGTCTTTATTAATTCCACGTCTTCGCAAGGCATATAAAATTAATAAGGATGCGAGATTTATGGACTTCCATCCACCGCTCGCAGGAAGCATTAGTAACCGACACTGGACTTTTAGTATCTCCCTTGATGTTGAGCTTCGGTTCACAAGAAAACGTTTGCTTCAAGACTTGGAGATCTAAAATTATATTCGTATTAGTGCATGCAAAGTTCTGTGTAAACAGCAATCAATTTTGCAGAAATAACAAACCCTCTTCTTGTTTTTAGTGTCTCCGAAGCACTATAAGGAATCGCGTTCCATACACACATTTTCAATTAGTTTTTTGCCGTACCACTTGAAGTTAACCCTCAACTGCGCAGCGCATATGTCGGTAAAAACTAGTAACTCGACTACCCACGGACAGGAGCCCTCTCCAGCTGTCAGCGAAACCCTCCAAACGCCGCCGAGCCACAAAAAGCCACGCGCCCAAATACCTTCTTCCGCCAACCTGCTTCCGGCGAATGAATGGCGGCGCCACAAACGCTTATCAAACAGTTTTTCAACTGAGAGGTGGAACAACAATGCGGTTCATTATTTTGAAATTACCGTTCACTTCACGCATTTTATTCATACGGTTTCGGGTAAACTTAAGTACGATTTCAGATGGAACGAAATAATTTCCTTACTATAATTTCTTGTCCTTTATAGCAAGCAACTTTGCCATTTAATTAACGTGGGATTTTATTTGTTTCAGGTACGCATCTATTTTAAGACATCACCCAGCATGGAAACTTAGCTGTTAGTTCCGACCAAACAAATGTTGAAACGGTAGCGCAGTATAATCTTGTTACAACATTTTGTCGTCGACAGTGTAAAATGAGATTATCTCTATGCCCGCGCTTAGAGCTCTGATCCATTGTATTTGGCGTGTAATCCTATTGTAAGAATCACAAGGCACCAATACGATCAGGCTTATCTTGTAAAGTTATCACCTTTACAGAAAATCCAGGAAGATTAGGAAATTCGATACTATTAGCTACTTAGCCGCATGAATTATATCGGAATTATTCAATTTCGATCTACACTAGGTACTTCGTATAAAAACATCTACTGGGTATTTGTCGCCTTGTATCCATAATGTAATTTTGAGATGTGCGATTTTGAGATAAGTACCTAAGACCAATTAGGAATTTATTTGTATATTATCAAAACCTCATGGTAGCTACAATCAATGCAGCAAACACGTATTAGGTATATAAAAAAAATCATCCTCCTCGGGTCTATTATTTACCATAGAATTTGAACTTCGGTGCAAACAAATGTAGCAAACGATCAATAGCCAACATCCGATCCGTCTCCCGGCCCAGTTAGATAACATCTGGAGGGCAAGGTGGCTTGCCAGACCGCATTCAGTTCGCAACACGTGTGCACAAATCACTGCACCTCTGGATTATAAATGGATTATGAAACTGTTTTGGGGTTATGTGGCCAAATTCCCGAAAACGGAATTGTTCTTCCATCTGTCGATTTTTTTTTCTTGAATTAAGGTTGGCGTTATTTGTCGAAGTAATGTAAATAGGGGATGAAACATTTCAGTTCATAAAGCATGTTGGGTAAGTTTAGATATATCTTCATTAATGACTTGTATTTTATCACGACTATGGAACCTTCCCTGTGTTTGGTCCGATACACACTTTGCCACTCCGCTGTGACGTCCTCTCTATCCGATAGAGAGCTAGGTGGTCGCACCCCAGTCGTGCAGTAACTAAGTATTTACAAAATAGGCCACTTACAATTGAATGAAAAACTAACCTACTTAGCAAACGGTCGAAAGCTTTTAAGTAGCGCTTGATGATGCAGCAAGGGGTGGTTGGATCAATCTGTGCCCGCCGGGTGTTAATGCGTTTTTTCTTAGACATGTGCTACCGCCAATAGTGGCAATTTGGAAAGGTGCGCGGGCGCATGCGCCACATGTGTGGACACGCCGCGCCGCGGCGCACTATTAGCAACACAATGACAACGCCGCAAATGCTCCCATCAAGCAAATAAGATGTGTAATATTATTTATGTATTATGTAGTCGATGCGCGTGATGCGAGCTAGATACCATTTATTTATTTATTTAACAGTTTCTTGTGCTCAGGAAATACATACCTTCAATTCTATCTATGTACCTATATATTTTCGGACTAATTAGGAAAGTTGTTCCACGTTTTTGTTACGAACACATCAATATAAAAATTAATCTTTTGCTACAGTCTCAATACTTTAATATTTTAAAAATGAAATACGGAATTTTTATAAGGATGACAACGAGGTGTTCTTAGTTTTCTAATTTTTCCAAATAATATATTAGTAAAAAAACCGATTTCATATCCCAAAACAGAAATCTAAAAATAATCTTTTTATCGTACCTACATACAATACCTAGTGGCACTCTACTTTTCATTCCTCTGTAGAAAACTTGGTAATATTTGGATTAACTATTACTTTTACACGGTATCATTTCTAAACAATCATAGTTCAACTCTTTCAACTTATACATTCCATAAGTATTGCTAATTTGTAGTCTCTACTTAGCTCTTGCTACTTTGTAGTACGCTGCAAGAACACGTAGGCACTATTATTTTATTAGGTACCGGATGTCAAAGTCAGGTCGAAATAGCTGTTATGAAAAATTCATACACCCAGCCGGTAGGAACAGTATAAATGTAGGTTGGGTAATGTGTTCCGTGAAACTCCGTCCCATGGCGCCGTCCAGGCGTCAACCTTACAGGGTAGCGATTCGGACAGAAGTTTTGTTCAGTAAAGTTTGGGTAGTTACTATTTCCTTCATTCGTTTCAGACGCATAACTTACCTATTATCGTAATAATAGTATATGCTTCACTTTAATTAAGTTATGTAATTAAGGCGAACAACCAGGCGCCCCTGGTATTCCTAATGTCCGTAGGCGGCGGTAAATACTTTCTATCAGAGGGCTCGCTTGAAAAAATCAACGTTCCTCTTAGAAATTCTTCATTGTCTTTCTTGCGAATGCATTCACTAATTGCACAAACTTTGATATTTACCATAAAGTTTGGTCACAATTCGTGGTCAAGTTTAGTCAGAAACGGTAATTCATCATAGTCGGCCCCTTGGACCGATTTTCAAGATTAATCTTGACTATGCCATTCGCTTTTCTGAAACAAAGCCATTTTTCTTTGTAATAATGCTTCGATAGCGTAATTTTGTGGCGGTAACATTTCTCTATGTCAGAATAATAAATGGAAGAAATGCGAAGGGGCCTACCCCTAAAACTCGCCAGTGCTGCCAGGTCCTTTTGAGTTTTGGGCGCTAGATCAGTTCAAAAGAAAGCGCTAGATTACACTAAACAAGTGTGATTTAAAAAAAGCGCTCGATTTTTACATTTAGGTGTTATAAGTTACATTTCACAACCACAGCCAGCGTTTGACTGACCATAAATTAATTAGTTGACTTCTACTAGTTGGCACACAGGAGCTCGTTGCACTCGTTCCGTCAGTGGTTTATATTACGTACCTATTTTAGCCAAGATATCACTTATTTCGGTACATTTTAGGCATATTTTAGGTATTTCACAACGACTTCGATAAATCGCTAGATTTTCCGGTAGGAGTCAAATATTAATAATGGCAGTTGATTGCTCTGAAATTCCGCTAGATCTAGCGCGGACAGCGCTAAAATGGCAACACTGAAACTCGCTTCGAGGTGGCGCCGTGACATATACAACAAGAATTATAGGAAATGACTTGTATAGGATTTCTTTCCAAGCCCGTATCCTGAAGATAATACAAGTCTAGACGGACGACGCGAAAATAATGCCAGTATCATTTTCTTGGCGCCCAGTTGACAAATTACCTGTTAGTAAGGTATTGATTGATTGAGAGCTTTTGCGTAACTGCGTATAACATACTCGTATTGTTTACTCGTTCCTAAGTCTTTAGGTGTTTCTGAGCTCAATATTCTGACTACCTGTATAATACTAATAATTATTGGCGTATTTTTCCTAACAAGGGAGCTACATAACTCTATTTCAGTTCATTGATCGTTTCAGCACAATCATCATAATACGGGCGGTCCGCTTTCCGACTCATTTTCCTCCATTTCACCCGATCTTGGGCATCCTCGCGTCGTAAGCTATTGTTGATGTCAATCCATCGCTTCTTGGGCCTTCCGCGGGACCTCTTTCCTGATACCGGAAGGTTTAGGCACCTATTTCCCACGTATCCATTGGGCTTACGCAACACGTGACCAAACCAGCGAAGGCGAGACTCTTCGATCTTATCCGCGATATCCCATTGATCGTTTTAACACCGTGTCTTGATTTCAAAAAACATCAATAGATGGCGCTCCTACAAATCTGGTAATTTTTTTAAATCTGTATGGTTTTGGCAGTGATATAATGCAGCCATCTAATACTAAACCTGAAAATAAAATGTTTATTAATATGAACATAACCTTTAAAGGTTGAACGGAATGTACAAAGAAATATTTTTTATGGATAGGCACTATATTCCATTTTATTACAAACTCTAAAATTGTTGAAAACTATTGATAAATACAATATTATCCAATACAACGTACCCAGTGTTTATATCCCCTTTGCTAAGAACCTTTTTCCAGCGATTATCAATTACCAATATTGTCGGGCCGCCATCTAGTGAGTGGTTAAGAATGCTTTAGATACCTATTGGAAAACTCCTCATTACTTAACCGGATATTTCGCAAACCACCTCAAACGTAGGTACGCTATTTGCGGTAAGCCTACTCTGTTTTGTGGAACATCTCAATCACTTTTCCCCGTATGTTTAATGCATGAGATGGGAATAACTTGCAAATGTCCGTGGCGTGCGCTCCGTCGGGTCCGCTTTATTAGCGAATAGGAAAAATTTCTGTGAAGACGCACTATAACGAGAATCACTCAGACAGACTGGCGCCGGCGAAGCTCGCGACAGCCGAATCTAGATCAGACGGCGGCGACAGCCTAGACAGTCGATGGGTGCCTGTATGTGTGTAGCATTGTACTATGACATTGTCCGGACTGCTTGACTTATTATATTATTACTATTATTTACTTAGGTACGAACATTTTAAGTTAATAGTAATATTACATCGTTTTGAACTTCTTCACTAGATACTATTATTGTATACTTATGGACCTGGCGCGTACACTTACTATACCACAACATACCCTTTATTTCTTGCTTATAAACCTTACTCTTGAATTACTCTATCTATTTTTGAAAACCGCATTAAAATCCGTTGGTTCGTTTAAAAGATCTAAGCGTACATAGGTACAGACGGCGGGAAGCGACTTTGTTTTATAAAATGTTTAGTTCACATCTACTTTAGCATGTTACTTTGCTGAAAAATTATTCAAAGTTCGATGTGATAGGAAGTGACAGTAGAATCCATCGCCAAAGTTGTTTTTGTGATATCTTGCTCTATTTTCTGAATTCCCTTCCCCAGGATGTTACCCATAACGATGCTAGACAATTTTCCGATTACAATTAAATAAAATAGACTATCAAACACCCCGTCCAACGATTAGGAAAATAAACTGCCGTAGCTTTTCCTACATCCCCAAAATGCAGTTACGCTAAATAAAACCTACTTCGGTATAAATAGGGCCCGTATACCGTCTTGGCGGGCGTTCGGCCGCTTATCCGAAATATTTATGCGACCACCATAGCGATAATTTACAAACGGTGCCTATTAATTGGCTCAGATTAGCATTTAGTGTGTATTTTTAGGCATTGTATACTTACGCTTTATCTTACCTAAGGTATACCCAAATACCTGCATAGCTAAAACTTAATTGATTAAATAGAGTGTTTTAGGATAGAGGATAAAGACTTTTGGCACTGTCATATAAAATACCTATGTATTGTGTTTTTCTTCAGGGAGGCGATGGATGCAAGAGGCAGAGACTCGATTAGTGTGGCGGGCGTAGGCCTATAGTCTTTTATGCTGTATTACTTGCTATCCTAGGAAACCGAGCCTTCACCACCGGTAGATGGGTCAAATACCTGGCCGCTGGGTTAAAGTCGAATAATTATTTCATATTTTATAACAATGCTAAAGCCGACTCTGGATATCGACCAGCTAAAATAGAACTCGGTCCAAGCTAAAGGCATTGACCGCCCAAATAGCCAGTTGGCTCGTTTCACCCCATTCCGTCCAATATAAATATACGATATATTATAACTCTTATTAACAGTAATTTCGAAATATGCGAGAACATTGTTTACTAGAAATGATTATGTAAAACTTTTGCTACACAAATAAATCACTTAACAGATAAAGTCTAGTAATTATCATGGCGTTAATATCCCGGTTGTGCTCTCGCACACGAGGACTCGGGGTCAGCCTTGCCCATGATCCAGGATTTGGCAGATTAGGTAATTACACTGGAGCGACTGCCGTCTGGCCTCCGTGACCCTGTTGACAGGGGAACCTGACCAGATTGGACCATGGTAACACATTCAATTAACAGGTAAGTAAATGAATACCTCGATAAATACTAGCAAGTAAGTACCTATTATTGTCCTAGGTACAACACAAATGTAAATTACGATTGAAGTTAATTTACTTGTCTGCAACATCAAATAACATCGTACAACACAGATACAGCTTACAACCATCGATGATAGATAACGTACGACCCTGTTTTATTTATGGGTAAAGTGATTTCAGCAACACGATATCGCATGCCTTATCGGTGATCGATTTGCCCCTTTAATATATGATGTCTTCCCCCTATTTTCGTGCATTAGACGGCTATCATGGCGGAGTGTATCGGATTGCAATAAATTCGTGAGGGGGAGCTGGGGACGGCGCGACGGGCGTCTCACGAGTTTGAAAGGCTTCTTTGGAACTCGCTTTGCTTTGCTTATGGTGTTTACCGGCGGGACAGCGCCCTCCTTGCGGGGCTGATTGCAGTTTGATACCGATATTTTATTTGACAGTTTATAAAATAATATTATTAAGATATAGTTGTGTACTTTTCGTACGCTGCTTTGTTATGCTGGTAGGTATCTGTGCAAAATCTGTGCGGTGCGGTGTAACAAACATTATAATTTTATAAATGTTTGGTAGCATAATTTGGTATGTGTCTTATCAAATACGCGTTAGTATAAGTAGATTATCATCACAGCCCATAACAGTCCACTGCAGGACTCAGGGCCTCTCCCACGAAAGGAGAGGTTATTGCCATAATTTACAAACGCTTGGCAGGCGGGTTGGAGATCGCAGTGTTACAAATATAACAATGAAAAGAGCTGCTGCCCATTTACCAGCCTACGGAGACTTTGGATATTTTGTCTCGAAAACATTAGTCTCCTTGTACGAAAGAAAGAAAAAAAAACATTTATTAACACAAACAACAACGAGTGTAAAGGTTTGGTGCTATTCTACTCCGGACACCAAACGCCAGTATAAGTACATAAATTAACAGGCGGTGGCACCGCTATCGATTGCTCTACAAAGTTTAAAGAAGTGATTCTTAATCATTAATGTTATATGTAACTCTAGAAGTCAACAACACTCAATATTGTAGTTACAATTTAAAACATTCGTGCCGCCACGTCTACTTTCTTCCGATTTATGCTTCGCTATTGTCAATTCGTTCTTATCTATCAGAGAAAGCATTGGATAAAAGGAAAACGTGGGAGTCTATGCAAAGAAAGTATAAAATACAATACAAAAGTTCCATTAAGTCACGTTTCTTTAACCACGAGTTTTTTACCCGTTCCATCAAACAGAACAATCGGAAAATGGAAAAATTGTAATGAATCTTAATTAGCATTATGCGCATTCTAATGAGAGATAAACACTTTCTTTTTTGTAGTTGAATGCCAATATTTATCTTTTTTATGTTCAGCGAACGAACTTAGTGAGGTGGATTGAAATATTATATGTATTGAACTTAGGTAGTGTGTTGGTATAGGTATTTCCATGATCGAACGTTAGATATTTTCGTTGGGGAAAATCTATGAACACAATAAAAATCAAAATCTAAAATTTTGAAAAAACCCACGACGTCTAAAATTATTGTAGGTAAAGGAGAAAGGATTAAATAATAATATAAAACCCTGGCTAGCTGATCGCTTGGATTTTCAAGTTTGACATGTACGAAATTGCTCTGAAACGACAGCTTTTGCAAAAACCTCATCGAAATCGGACTAATAGTTTGTTAGAACTCGTCAAATGCCAACTTATCAGGTTGCTGCAAAGCCCCCTGGTAGTGTACTGCCATAAAATATATCTAAGAACCTGCTTTGAAAATACCATTTGAATGCAAAAACTTGCATCGAAAGGAGCAGTAGGTTTCGAGAAAAATTGTATCTGCAGACATACAAACACACAAAAAACCTCTAACCCCAAACGCATATACCGCCTACGGTCCGCCCGTCGTGGAAAAAAGCAGTTCAATACTAATAGTAAAAGTAGCGAGTTAAATAAGGCAACAACTTCCCTCTGAATGCAAACATTCTGGCCATTTACATCCCACCAAAAATATTACATGTAAAATTGGTTCGCGAAGCTTCGAAACTCATAAGGGTTATCTGTGAAAAGTTATCAAGTCTAATGAAGAGCCAAGCCCCTAACTCTAGATTTATTTCAGAAAGTAGGCCTTAAAGGCCGAAAAGTAGTAGAAATATTGCATGACACATTAGGCTGGATTCAGTCAGGGCCAAAGTTATGCGTAGCTACAATCAGCTCTGCACTGTAGTTGATTATTGTCACTGAAAGAGTTGCCCTAAACCAAGGTACTTGAAATTGTTAGCATTCATATCATAAATAAAGCTTACATTTTTTAGTAGTCAAATAAAAAAATCTTACTAAGTAAGTGCCTATTTGTATGGAAAAGTGCATGATGAAATTATCTTTGTGTATATGGAGTCTACCTACAGCACAGGTTTTCGGGTTTATGGCGTAGGCACCTACGCAATAGGTTTCGTCCTCGGTTGTGTCTTGTGTTATTAAGTATTGGCGCATAACAAAACGGAATAGAATCTGTAAATGACTCTCTGTTCGGTATTTTTTGCATTAAATTCCCATCGAGCATGGAAATTCCCTATTACAACAACGCACACTGAACAACTGCGTAACTACATGCAGGGACTGACATTTCTTCTTCATTCAGCATTCCCTTTCCACTACTACACCTTTTAGAATGTTAGAGGTAACTCATCATTTGGTTTGCCTATTCGTTCACAACCATTCCTAATATCATAATGTAATAGATAGGTACCTAGCCAAAAACACATCTACGAAAACCACACCGTAATCTTAACTGCACTAAACTCAACAGTACAACAATCTCACAAAAACCCAGTCCCAGTCCGGTTCGCATTTCGCAATCAATTAATTCCCCATAACGTTTGTTACGAGCGCGCAGGAAAGGAAAAAGCGTCTCTCGATGCGCGAGCGCAGTGAATGCGCACCTGCGCACACCGGCCGGACCGGACGGACGCGTGCGCGGCGCGCGCAAGAAAAGCGCATCGCATCAATGAAGCCTGGTGGAATGCGCGCGCGGTGCAGTGCATTGCGATTGTTATGTTGTTTGGTAGGGTTTTTGGTAGTTTAGGGAGGTAGACTTTGGTCCGATGTGTATTGATGTTAGTGCCCGTCTAATCAACCGGAAATTAAACTGTATTTCTACCATTTATTTAACACTTTATTGCACACAATAAAATACATAGAGAAATAGGTATATAAACGACATAACAGGCACTACTTACAGGCATTTCTTCCAGTAGGCAGTACAGACGAGAGATGTGATAAATAAAGCAGATCGACGATTTTTCGTGTCTGAATAACAAATATTTTTTGTAGTGCCTACCTGAGTAACTGATTGATTAATTATGGTAGGTAACTATAGCTTTGTCCCTTCAATCAAAATTGTAAATGTATATTTCACTACAATCCCACAAAAACGACTAACTACAACTTACATTCACTGTTGAAGTTGTAGTCTTCACATTACTTCGACAAGATGTAGGTATATGAGCACGAGCGTCTGCTCGGGTGGCGCAAGAAGCCCGGCGCAGCGCCGCTTCCTCAATGGCCCAAGTTTTTACAACCATTCCAAACATATTTGCACAATACGTCTCTTATTTTATGTCACCACGCCATGATGCACCTTGCGTATTGATGATGATTCATAATTCATAAATTGCACTTCATTCTTTAGAAGCTGTATTACTTCAGTTGTTCGATTGTAGCCAACAACTTTGTAACTGGTATAAGTACCTAGGTAATGATACGTAGGTAGATTATACAGAATGACTTTAAATTAACTATTGGTAACAAACAACTTTTACTATGCGATATTTACGACGCAGCGATGGGCGGTTTTGAGATATCCTATTGGTCGGGCGACGTCCGTCGTACCACCATGGTCGCACGATCGTTGCCAATTAGGACAGCGCCTATATATACTGTGACCCTACCTCTACCCGTGCCTCTATATAACATAACGCTCTGGCGTTTATTCTTTTTTTATTCAAATGCTTTAAAATCTTATTTGATGATTTTAAAAGATAAAATTAATTAGAGTGTACAATAATGTTCATTAACAACTCAGATGAACGCAACAGAACACTTTACATTATTACGTTACGCTTTCTAAACATTTACTTTTAAAAAGTGCCTGCATTTGATAAACGTGTTTTTAATGTGAATAATCATGACGGAATCACGACTGTGTTTTAATTACGACCACGGTTTTTCTGTACAAGAGTAATTTTACTGACAATGCAGAATAGACCGTTGTTGTAAATTATGATTTACGTAAATGAAAGTACCTAAATTGCTTGTTAAATAAGTAGGTAGGTTCACGCATGTTTAATCACACATTAAAATACTTTCAGAGATACCTGAGAGAGTGATTAGTGATCAGCCATTTAACATAACTCACCGTGAGCACTCTTATTACGGTGAGGGAAAACATCGTGATGAAACCTGCACATTCAGGCCACATAATGTGTAACCATTATCCAATCTGGTCAGGTTTCCCTGGCAGCTGGGTCACGGAGGTCAGATGACAGTCGCTCTGTAATTACTTAATCTGCCAATTATGGATCATGATCAAGACGAACCCGGGTCCCTCGGGCAATAAGAGCACAACCGCGTCATTAATTATATTTAGCATAATTTAGATTTCAATAACCTACATATCTCATTATTTTTGGCACAAAAGGCAACACATCAAACTATTCACTACCAGTATAAAATGAGCTAGCATCACTATGAATTCGCGTACAAACCGGAGCCAGTCCAAAGTCTAAACAGGGTAGATTGAGCTACCTTTTTACTCTGTGCTTCTGTACATAAAATAAATATAAAACGCTACCAGATAAATAAGCACATTTTCCGTACCTAGACTTACCCTTAAAACTAGAGATGTCTTATTAAGTAATTTCGGAAAAACAAGCACACAAGCATAATTATAATACATAGTATAAGTAAGTAGATATAATAAAACTACAGTTGAAAATGCACTCGCTTTCCTCGCTGCACTCAGGGACGCTTAACCCCCAAGTGCAAACCAGTCTGGAAGTCCAATTAAGCCAGTGGCCGCTGGTGCATGCCAAATTGCCAGCTGTTTACAGAACATAATTACTGGACTAGGAAGTCTACCGGCTGGCTGGCCCGTGGGAGCAGTTTAGTGAGCGCGTGTGAACTGAGCGACAATACGCTGAGCACACACAATCACACGTCAGAGAGACGTAGAGATGGGCCGTGCTGTCAAAAATGTTCTTTCAGGTGGGCACTGAGCTTTAATTTGTAGGGTCTTCATAGCGTTCGTGAAATTAAAAAAGAAAAATGTTTACGTCAGAACAGTGTGCAAATTTTAATATTTTCTAATAAATAATATCTATAGAGAGTATAAAACAAAGTCGCTTTCCGCCGTCTGTTCATATGTATGTGTCTATGTACGCTTAGATCTTTTAAACAACGCAACGGATTTCAATGTGGTTTAAATATTCGTGGACCCATTAATTACGTTCAAAGTATTCAGTGTTGACAATGTTTGTGTGCGACATGTGTATCACATGCTCTTGTAAATTGTAAATAACTATGCTTGGACAAATTCACACAGCGCCATCTAGCCCCAAAGTAAACATCGCTTGTGTTATGGATGTTAAAATACTGATAAACTAATTATATACAGTTTTAAAAATATGTACTTATTTTACATACACAGAGACCCGTAACAAAAATTAAAATTCATCATTTCAATTTCTGCTCGGCCGGGAATCGAAGCCGGGTCCTCTGAGTGGCTGACCGGGGTGTAAACCAACTGAACCACTCGGATCTCATGAGTCAATAAGTATCTTATTAATATACTATACTTCTCTGTTCTTTATCAAAAAATTATTGTTTTGATGGTAGTTAACCATCAAAACAATTATTTTTCTAACTTAGTTTTAAGTTTTGTATAATGCTTACAATTAGGCACTTACACATCTTTAAATAGCTACGGAACACAGCCGCAGCCTCTATTTTCGTTCGCGTCATTTGTTACTTCATATAACTTCAGTTACTTCTCAATGTAACTAGTTTACTAACAAAACCAATTCATTTCGTTCGAGTAAATAAAGGCTCAAAACTCCGTTCACAAGAGAACAGAGCTAGACGTACGACTTTCCCATGGTAGTGCATTATATTATAAGATAATGGACGCGGATTCGTCCCTACATCATTGTGGTGCCGCCTACGAAACGCCGATAAATAATCGTATGAAATAACATGATACATATCGCGACCATCCATCACTGGTTGCACGCTTTTGTCGGCGATTGTGACGAAATTACTGATGTATTACTAGTTTATCATTGCATTATGGTTTAGTTTCTCCTTGTTGCTACATCTCTGTTCTATTTTACGCTTACGCTTTACTCTAAGCTTTTATATAGTTTCACAGGTCTTTCTTGCACGTTAAATTTAACCCATTTCTCGGTTTCCGATTGCGCACTCATGTAAGTTCGGTGACAATGCAATGTTAAGATATCGTCGATCTGATCTGGGGATGGAGATGGAAGGTGGCCATTGGAACTCCTAAACTACGCACGGTAAACCTATTGAGTTTGGGCTCGTTTTATTAGTCACGAATCAAACGAGCGAGTGAACGATCAGCGGCCTTAGCCAAGAGGTTTCGTTAATCTACAATCGTTTGTGATAGAAAAAGTTTATGGAATTTGACATAAGCTAACGTTATCTGACATAAGCTAACGTTTGTGGTAAAAATTCTTGGTCCATAGACAATTCACGTACCTTCGGTGTACAAAGGAGGCGGATAGGCGGATGATCCTACATAATCAGAGTCAATGTTGATGTTGGTAGAAATAGTCGAATTTCGACCTGTAAATTTTCTACCATACACGCATCACGCAAGCGGAGCTGTCAAAGATGGCTAGACCGGCAGATCAGTTAGACAAATACTCTGACTGATCATAGAGAACGCACGATAAAAGCTTGCTATGAAAAAATTTATTTTAAATGAACTGGTTTAAACCTGATAACTATATCAGGTACTAACCATACTAAAGGAGAAAATGGTGAAAGGATGCCTTTTTTTAGAGGTAGGTATGAATTTTGAAAATATGGTCTCTATCCAAATATGGCTACAATCTTTCAGGTCAGGTCGAAATTTGACTATATTCGACTAAAATTATTAACCAGAACATAGTCTAGGTATCTTATTAATCGGTAGGTATTTACTTACTTTGTTGCAAACGGTTCACTTTATTTGTAGCAAGAAGGACTTAGTTATTTATAAGCTTAGTTGCTGGCATGTCTTTGTTCGGAAATGTGTTTATTTTAACCACAACGAGACATGAGCGGATGGGGCCGCAAAATATACACATCGTTAATGATACAGCAAAATAAGGTTTCATGTAATTAAAGAAATTAATTACTTTTATATGACTATGATTTGGTTTATTTATTTGGGACATTTTGTATATTTCTGAATAGAATAATGTTGCATTTGGCTACCTAAACATAATATTTCAAAACCAGAAACTAAACTGCTAAATATGAAAAGAACTTTCAATAGAAAAAGACAAAAGTAGAGCACGACAATAGTAAGTAATTCTCCTTTAATATATATAAAAATATTTAAAACAACCTGTGTTCAAAAACTAAATCTGAAATACAAAAAAAACCTGTGATGGACGCCATCTAGCCCCAAATGGTGCTAGATAACTGATAAAATACTTACCTATATACTTTTATATATTTATGTACTTATTTATTATACATATATTAACTAACACCCAAGCCATTTACAGAAATTAAAACTCATCATTTCAATTTCTGCTCGGCCGGGTATCGAACCCGGGACCTCTTGCGTGGCAGACCGGTATGTTAACCACTCAACCACTCAAGTCGTCGTGTATAATCCACAGAAATCTAAAGAAGTATCTTTATTTATTTAATAAGTCACATTTTTTACATTTCTGTGGATAAATGGTACAGACCTATACTTGTCGTTATCGTTCACAACTTTTATCTTTTTCTATTGAATCGTACTTTAGTTACTTTCATTAATCTTGCCGTTAATGCCCCGGTTGTGCTCTCGCGCACAGGGGCCCGGGGTCCACCTTGACCATGGTCTACGATTTGACAAATCATATAATTACAGTGGGGTGACTGCCATAAGACCTCCGTGTACCAGAGGAATCTGACCATTTTGGATTATGGTTCACATTCAGTCGCCTGAATGTGCAGGTTTTATCCGTCGGAGCATCGGTTAGCATACATTTAATTTACATAACTCAAAAAAGAGTCATTGGTACATGGCCGCAGTGGGATTCAAACCCGGTACCTCTCGCTCGACTACCTTAACGACTCGGATACCGGTGCTCCTACTTTAGCTACTTACATTATTTGGCAGAAATAAATAGTGAATATTTATATCAGCATTATAATTAGCTAATATGTTTAGCAGCTGAATCTTGCGGCCTTGAGCTGCCGCACCTGTCTCACGCTAGGTTTTTTGCATGACCGGCGACGTTGCAGTTTGCGTGTGTTCTATTCTAAATTAAGATAGTCAGGCCTGTTTTATGATAATGTGCCTAGCTAGAAACTAGGCTTATAAAATAAGTTTTTAAACTATTACAAAATACGAAGTACGTTAACACAAAAATACGAGAAGTTATATTCTAGAGTGTAGGTAAATATGGATCTATCTACCTCAGAATAAAAAATACGCAAGGAAATAAAAATCAAGGCTTCCTTTATTAGTACGTCTCAGAGCGATAAAATCTCTAATGGAATCGAAAGTGCAGTCGTGGTGCAGTGCAGGTGGATGGGGCACGTATCCTTGAGATGGCGCAGCCGGGCGGCGGGCAGTGCGCACGCGCCGCGCTGCGGCTAGCGGGCCGGCCTCGTGACCTATAGCGCGGCCTTGCACTGCGCAGGCCGCAGCCTTCCACGCCACCACGCGGCCACTCGGCCACGATAGCTTTGCGGACGGCCCCGTGACGTCATGCGAGTGCAGCCCGCACCGCAGCGGCCGACGACGCACCAACCGCCGGCAAACCCACACCGCCTAGATGCAGATGCACCGCACCCGCTCGGCAGGTGCCAGCGAACCAATTAAGGAATTCTATGTGGCCGCGCGCAATTACCCACAGCAAAACGACTAAATCAATAGGCGTCGAGTCACTATGGGTATTGTTTTCTTGACTCAATTTCGTTTTATTTCTGCTCAACCAGTTCCGATGGCACTCCCTTATGGACTAGACAACATACACTATGCATATATTTATCTTAATGACTCGCGGCGCGTAGAGCTTGACATTTGAGGACACGAAATAATTTCCACAATCGTCTTATCAAAAGTGGGGCGAACAAATAATTTATAATGTAAACACGTGCAGGTCACCCTGTCTGTAAACACCCTGTTCTAGACACCATCGGTACAAAAGGTATCGATTTCAAACAGTGACACTTGTCGATATGCAAACACAAACATTGAGTGACGCGCTAGTTCACTTGAAAATTTCGATAGATAAGGAGTCGCGTGTCATTCTTTGAGTCGGCTATGAAGCAGGCCGCAAACGTAGCTTTACGAGCGCGGCGCTGAAATATATGTCTTACTTACAACACAAATAAGAGCGTAGGGCGTTTCAATGGAGCGTCGTAGGTTATGGGCCGAGCGTCGGCCGAGGTTCAAACAAGAAGGTGTTTGCGAGAGATAGCAGTTATCGCCTGAGAACGTTAAACACTGGGCCCGGCCCGCGTGCCACCGCCGCACTTGCACAACGATATCATTGTGGGGGAATTCCTCTCGTCTCCATCCTTGCTCCAGTACTTTTCCTTATTTTCGCCTATTAAGTACCTGTATCGCAATTTACATACTTGCATACTTACGTGCCTTCGGTATCAGTCAGCTAGATAGGCAAATTAGTTATTTGTTGCTCGCTTATTTGTTAAGTAACCAAGCCTTCTATTGCCAATCTTGTGATAAGCGTGGCAGGCGTACACGAGGATTTACTGTGCGAATCCCTCTGCATTGTTATCTCCTCCATCAGCGAGGGAACGCCGTTGCGTTTATGCAGCATAAATAGCTCGAAGTTTACGAACCGGAGCGGACGAACGGACGGACAGAAGTTACTGCCATTTGCGGACTCCATTCACGCTATAAACTTTAAAAGAAAGCTTGTACATTCACTAAGTAAAACATTATTCTTATGGTAAGCAGATTGAGTAACTTATAAAACTTGTATATCTATTACAATGTTTTGCATAACAAGCGTATCTACAGCGCATCTGATGGTAAGCCATTACCGTGTAAAGCAATGAATATTTTCAATAGGAAGGATATCACCCGAGCGAGTTAGGTAGGGTACCTATTTTCTCTCAGACTAAGACTTTTCCTCCTCTTCCTCTCTTTTCATTCGTTTCTGATGGTAAGGGAATAATGCCGCCGCAGCATCAGGGCCTCTATTTTTGAATAGCTCGCTTCGATTCGGATGATTTCTGCATAAAAAATTTGATATTTTTAAAGCACGATGCTGCTTGTCCCTATTTTTGAAACGTAGTCTTTCGGGGTTACCAATGTGATTTAAAAAATATTGAACTTTTCATGCCGAAAATCATAAAAGAAAACCGTTCGAATCAATGCGAATGATTTTAAAATAGAGCCCCTGGCCACGAATGCCTAGAAATGTGTAGGCTCAAGGTTTTTAAGAGGCGGGGCATAGCGGGGTACCCCGTTCGACTTTGAAAGCTAGTATTTTAAATAGTAGTGTGTTTCTGCCGTAAAGTAAGCTTTCCTGTGCTCCATGGGGTGGTGATTTGGGGAACCGTGGCTTTGGCAGTGGAGGGGCATTTGCGTTTTTGCAACGTGTTATAGTACTGACCGATACCCCTGATGTTACTAATGTCTATAGGCAGCGGTGAACACTTTCGATCAGGTGGCCCGCTTACCTACTGTATAACATAAAAACGTCGAGAGTCTAGACGAACCCTGACAACAAGAACACCAATTTAGTGCTACGCTGCTGCATAAAATACTAATATTAATTAGGCGCGCAAAGTTCATTAATCTTTAAGTGACTATAAAAAAAATTATCTGTTAATATGCACTGAATAAGCGTCTTACTACCTAGTAGCTACTTTATCCTATCTCTAATCTATGTAACGTACCTAAGAGTCATGTTAACTATAAAGAAAAGGTTAAGCACTTATAGGAATTACGTCGAGGATTCCAGAGGCGAATAACTGGTATTCACGTCCTCTTTGATTACATCACATTCATTCTGTAAATATTTTAAAAACTATATTTATTACTATAAAATTTTGCTAGTTTCGCTAGAGCAAAACCAATCACGGGATACTTATACACGTTTTATTATATGTTTCATTTATCTACTTATATCTACTGTACGAATTCCCACATAAAACAGGACAAGACAATCTAAACTAGATCAACCTACTAAACACTCATCACTCCAAGCCAAACTAATCTACAACCTACGTCATAGTCACAGCGTTACGAACGCACAAAAAATCCATTTCAGTGCTACTCGAGCGAGTAATGATTAGCTGGTTTTAACTCAGATACGGTACCTTAAAAAGCGGCGCGTGTAAGGTGGATGCGCCAGCCTGCGGCAGGAATGCAACAATCGGCCGCAGTCAGGTGCGCGCGCACCTGCTCCGAGCAGTCTCGCTGATCGGTGACAATACGCGGACAGCTACCTGACTCGCGATCGAAGATTACGGCGAAGTAGCTCTCGAGCGCGACTCTGGTTATAGATTTTGTAGCTGCTTGTTTCTTCAGGGATCGGGAAATTTAGCGGTCGAGGTCGATATCTAGGCAATGCAGCCTTTGAACTACCACAAAGTCGAAAACTGTTTCGTGATTTAACTCGAGATCGACGCAAGATTACGATGATGTACGAGTAGCTTGGTGCGACTCTGAGCTTTTAGTAAAGGAGAGAGAAATAGAGTTCTTCAGAAATATAATGATATCTGTTCACCTATTCACCTGTCAGGACAGAGCAAAGTTGCGGTCCATAGTCTCTGCCTACCCCACCTGTGGGACACAGGCGTGAGCTTTATGTATGTATGTATGTATGTATATGTTCACCTATTTAGCAGACTCGAGAACGAAACAAGATTACGTCAAAATGTAGTTCACCGCGACTTGACATTGTGGTGAAGTGAATACTTCGAATAAATCAATTATCCGCAAATTCTAATGTCAAGAATACACAAAAACACACAGATATTGGGACTGAAGATCGTACTCGGTCTGAAATACAAAAACCTTCCTTGGAAACCCGTTTGCCTGCACAGCTGTTGGGACGAAACAGGTTGCCAGGGCCAACTTTACACTGGCTTCGTCTTGAACTAATACATGCTAACTACACTTATTTTATATCATAAACATTAATCTGGTACGCTTGTAGATAGAGTATATTTAGCACTCTATTACAAAAAGCTACTCACAACAGTTACAACCAATAAGCAGGTAGGTAGATACTCGCAGAGCCCGATAGCGGTCAACAAGCGCTAAATGTGGCGTGACGAATTGACAACTTTTTATGAATCGGGGTTTCCCTGTGATTAGCGATTTCAGTTGAATATTAGTGGAGATTGATGAGGAAAAATTAACTGACTCCAAATTGCCGACCGGAAAGTGTTACCAGAATTACTTTTAGATACTTATTCTTTTTTTGTTTTAGAATTAGATAAGCTTTTGCTCGCGACTTTGTCCGATTATGCCATACTTTTTGACGAAAATGTAGAATTTGTAGATTTAGGCTTTGTAGAGTTGGGATCTTGGCTATTCATGAGATCTGATAACTTTTTCACAGTGATACCGTTATGGGCTTACGAGACTTGGCCCGTCAAATTCACATTAAATGTTATTTTTTTTATATAATTAGACTATTTCACCGTCTCACCTGGTGGTAAGTGACCATGCGGCTGATGATGGAGCATGCCTGTCTGTTTTATGATGGAGCTTCGGTTTGCTTCGACAAGGTTCCAACCCATGCTGATCGCGCGCGGATAATACTAGCTATTTAGACGTGGCTATGTCAGCGACGGCTGTGGCCCGCTACGGCGGGGGCGGGCAGACGCTCCATATACGCCGTGTTGAACACTTTACCGCGAGGCTATTAGTTTTAGTAATAGGCACAAACGCGGTGATTTGTTGACGCTTCATTGTATAGTTTCTATTTTAGTGACATTATGGCTGCTGGTTAAAACATTAGATACACTTGTTACCATGCAGTGAGTGGTGTGAATGATGGATTTTCGCAAAACCTAAGTATGTTTGTGTATCGTTTTGTTTTTACTAATATTATAAATGGGAAAGTGTATAAGGATGATTGTTTGTCCTTCATGCAAAAAGTACTGAACGGATTTTGATGAAATTTGGAGCAAGTGTGCTCTCGCGCGCGACAAGCACGATAAGGCGCGTAATAGATACTGCTACGTCTACCGTCTTAGTATTGAATGAAGGCAACAAATGCTCTTCCGCATCGTATGTCTCGGGCACATTTGTGCTAGCCTAGCTGAATACCACCATCTAGGCAACAATTTATCCCAATATTTTGACGACCTGAGTGGTTCAGTGGTCTGCCACGCAAGAGGGTTCGATTCCCGGCCGGGCAGAAATTTAAATGATGAATTTTAATTTATGTTACGGGTCTGGGTGTTCTATGTATAATAAGTATGTATTAAAAAGTATATAAGTAGTTTACCAGTTATCTAGCACCCATAACACAAGCTTTGCTTACTTTGGGGCTAGACGGCGCTTTGTGAATTTGTCCACGATTATTTATTTATTATTATTTATTTAATCTAGTTCCCACAAGAATGGGTCTGGGACGTTATAACTGAATTTTACACAGGCAAAAGCTAGTGCCTCATAAATAATATCTGATGTTGGAATCAAATAGCTACTCGCTTTGTTTAAGTGTAAACAATTCACAATTACAGTAACAGTAGTGGTATTAATGAGTTTATCACGTGTAGCGCCGTTCAAAACAGAACGTTACACAGCTAAGCTTAGATTGCGCCTAGATTGCTCTTATCAGAGTTATTTTTTGTCCTTCAGTAGTAAAACACGAACGATTACTAAAACATTTAAATATGTATAATTAACTACTACATCTTGTTCGATATTCGTGTTTCCAAATGCATTCTAACGCGAATATTCGTTTTCTTCTATTAGGAGTTTAATTGAAATTAGACAAAATGTGCATGTTGCTTTGGCATTAAAATCAGGTTTTGGTAATGGTACGGAACCCTTTTTATACGAGTTCGACTTGCACTATTTATATTAGCGATATATACCTAATAAGTTACCAATACTTCGAAGAAATTTGTTTTTGAGTAAGAATAAGGAAAATTGTCTTCAAACTACTTGAAAGTACTATAAATATTAAAATACACCAAATATTTGTAGCTTATTTCATAAAAGTAGCCCTGAAAGGGCTGCAATCTGGGCACCAAATGACTTGAAGACCCTTAGGTTATATTTAGGCTACGCTAGGCTTTATATTTGTTTTCGAATGAAAAAAGACTTTCTTTTTCTAATTGGTGGAAGGATTCCATCATTTCATTTATTTATTTATTTGCATGCTACATGGTAATACAATGATAGTAAAACTTAAGACGAACAAGCATGTAGCACTTCGTCGGGGCTCCGCAAAATCGTAGCTGTATAGCAGAAGCTGCCATAAAATGCTGCAAAAGCAGTACTTAGTGCTTGTTTAGGGTACAGTTCCATTTATCAATTTTATCATATAAAAATTAAAGAACGCTAAAAACACTAGCGAGAGCGAACCATGATAAAATCTCACATTCATAGTAGCCAAACAATCTAGCCGCTACAAAAGATCTTCGCCGAATTGGCGGTAGATGCTTAAGCCGCTCTCAAATTGATACCACTCCGAATACCTACCTGTCATTCGCACAAAAGCGCTCAGAGAGGTAACATGAGCGTTTTTACGTATACAAATTAGCCTACAGACAGTCTGATCAAAGACGGCGTCAGTCAAGTGGAGCGGGTAATCGGTCGCGCGCCGCCGACAGTTCCGACTCGGAAACCGCAAGCATTCCTGCGACAGGGCTGCCGGCACATCATTACGAGCCGGTTTAGCGAGCCTAGCTTGTATTGAAGCAACGTGGAACTTGTATGATATGAAGAAATCAATCCATTTATTACACGTAAATACACACATGTTCACGTCACAACAAATACACGTTAACACTGAGAATGAGAATGAGAATAAAGGGTTTTGCAAACGTTCTGCAATAATTTGCAACAACGGCCCGCAAATAATATGTTCACTGGTCAGTTTCTAATGAAAGCACAATCTTAGTGAAACCATCACAGCACTGCCGTAATCGTCTACCTACTCTACCTATCATAGCACTTGAACCCCCTCCACATTAGTAGAGTAAAGGATTAATTTTACTAAGTGGACAACTTGAAAGCAGCGTTGAAAATACATACATACTCAAAAGAAAACCTTGCTGCCAATATTATTTTTTTCTGGGGGTCCTTGGTCGTTACCCTCTCAGACATAGTCGCCTTGTTCCGTAATCGAAAGGGTTGGTGGTTAGCACTGCCTTTTAATAATAGACGAAGGCAAGAAAGCAAGCAGGTCACCTGATGATAAGTGATCACCACAGCACATGGACACCCAACATCAAAAGGTATCAGAATGCGTTACCGGTAGAAATTTATGGGCTCGTTTCTAGATTGTTTCATAGAATTGTAAATACGGTAAGAAGTAAAAGCGTACGTCAGTTGACTGCCACTCATTCAAGTCAGTTAACAATAAACACTCACATCAGTATCAAGCTAAAGCAGCCCTAACCCTGTCCGAGGGGCACGCCTCGCGGCGCCGCCGTGAGAATGGCACTAGTTGTCCGCTTCCTCGACCGTGACGCGGCGCGACGCGCGAAAAAACCGTCACGGGAATCGGTAAATCGATTCTCGTGGAATTCGAGTGACAACTCTTTACTGGCGGTATAGTACCACAAACTTATCGAACTCTGCGGTCCAGTGGCGATTACTGGAACTAACTGCCGCCAATTGGAAATGTATTTCTGTCGTTGACAACAGTGACGCCGTTACCGGTGAGATAAGTTTGTTGCACTGTACGGTATGGCGTGGCCAGTATTGTTCGGCCGCTAATCTAATCGATTATTGGTGACAATTGGTACACGATGCTGGTCGAGTTA
The DNA here is from genome assembly GCA_905147135.1 of Blastobasis lacticolella. Taxonomy (NCBI): domain Eukaryota; kingdom Metazoa; phylum Arthropoda; class Insecta; order Lepidoptera; family Blastobasidae; genus Blastobasis; species Blastobasis lacticolella. The sequence continues at coordinate 12,931,035 of LR990048.1, forward strand.
CAAAAAATATTGATTGGTTTCGATTTTGGTAAGATTTGGAATAAATAAAAGACGCGTTTAACTCGACGATCATTTGATTTTATTCGTTTTGCCGGGTCCGGGATAAAAGCGAAGCACGAATCCCGCCCTGGTGCAACTGGAATGTCCAACTGGTAGTGGAGAAGTGAACAAGCTTCAACTGGTTGTACCACGGGGAAGTATGTTGACCCGTTGCCCAATACTGGAAGTTTTTCCTCTATGCAATATTTTATTTATAAACATAAATTTTATTTCCATAAAATAAACATCAACACAAGCATATTTGTAAAATATAAATAAAAGCCTCAACTTTCTCTACACGTTTTATTAAAACCACACAATTATTATTTGTATTTATTTATTGTTTTACTATTTATTGTACACTAGCGACTCACAGCAGCTTTGCACAGGTGCGGTACATTTTTGTAATTATCGTAGAAAGCGTTGAAAAGAAGGCGAACATATCTTAAAAACCTTTTATGCAGTGTTTGAGTCACAAACTAACATAAAAAACATTGTAACATACATTTACATACCTAAAATTTTAATTTTACACTCAAAAAAACTAATCACTCATTGAAACATTAACCTACCGACTAACCGACGCAAGCATTTAAACTTTTACTAAAATAATTCGAAGCTCGCAACGAGAGCAAAAAACCACGTGGGCAAGGGGCCAGAGGTCCTGTTGGTATAATCGGATCGGACCGGTGGCGCCTGGCGGCGGCACCTTCACTCGCCGGAACAGCGTTGGCAGGGTTAAGGTGATTAAACGTTACCGCATACCGACGTTGTTGGTGCAGTCGGGATTAGGAATAAAATTCAGAATTTAGGCATTCAAAACATTTTCAAACACGTAAACGGAAGTGATTGGGGAACTTAGGAAACGTTGAAAACCTTCCCTACTACCCTATCATGTAAAAGTACAAACAATTCACATCGACAGAAGCGCTTAAAAGCCATGACGTTGCCATAGATTTGCTTATCAATCAGGCAGGGCGTAAGCTTATTTATCGCTTTAATGGTATAAAAAAATAATTCGGCAGTATCAGGGAGAGAGAGAGAGAGAGACTCTCTCTCTCTCTCTCTCTACTACTACTACTACCCGAGCTCTTGTGTGGCAGTTTCACTCCTTAATTACAAATCGTACGTGGCGAGCCGTCGTCACATTTATGGAAAAAATGGTCCTTTTTACAATACATGAATTATTGTATGACATTTTAAAATTTATTAGCTTTTAGTGTGACCATAAAATTACCTGCCCATTATATGTACCTACCTATTATATTTACTTGCAAAGAATATGGTTAAACTTAACTTATAGGACAATTTTATAATGTTTAAATCATTACTTTGTATGATGTAACAATTGTGACAGCAATTTAAATTTGCAGTTCCTTGCCTTCCAAAGGTGTCTAATGTGAATCTTGTTAATTATTAAGACCTTATGTACCATTGCACAGAAAATAAATAAATATGAACATGAAATATATTATGAATAAGCAACTTCGTGTTTTAATATAAACACCGCGATGGTAAATTTAGTTCTGAAAGCATCGTGCTACGACGCGGTCAAGCGACATTTGCACTACAAGGTAATGGCTTATATCCTAAAACAATCGTATTAAAATTATTCCCGTAGTTACGTACTATATACTTCCAGAGTACCTAATAAGCGATCTTGTAATAACATATTTCATTATATATTTGGTTTTTGCAAGTCACCCCTACTGACCGAAATAACAGGTCTATACTAATCAAAAGACGAATATACTAACCAAAAAATTAAAAACACGTTTTACGTCAAAATGCCTAGTGTAAACGCCGCAGCGGTGTGTCGGCAGCCGCGCGCGTGCCCCGCGGCCAAGCGGCCGGCGGCCGCCCGCGCGTATATCACATTCCAATATAAATTAGTTTCCGACGAGTTTATGTGCCGAAATAAGCTCGCCTCCTAACCCGCGTAATTAGACTAACAACGCGGGAGTGCCCGCTGCATACCGAACCTAAACGTCTATAAATATTAAACGATTCATCATCCATATTGCTTTGATGTTGCTACTCTCTAAAAGTTTTGTCAAAGGGGTATACGTAATGATACGTAATTTTAATTTTGGACGAGAAGACTTCATGATTTTTCTTCATTGCGTGATTCTAGATTGTCAACAGATTAGGCCTTGAAGAAGGTTTTCCTTGGTACCTACGACCTAAGGCGCATAGTCCATTGAGCTAGGGTGTCGTCATCGTTGTCGTCGTTATCCCCTTCTTACATTTCACACAAAACATACATTACATATATTTCTAATGTGTTAATAGTATCAGAAAGCCCTCTTTTACATGCATTATTAATACACTGCATATGTCACGCCACGTCTTGGCCAGTTGGTTTTAATTTATTTAGCTTATGAAACCGTAGTCAGTCTGTGCTACGGACGTGGTCTACTCTCTGCTCGGCATTCCTTAAAATTTATGCTAATTTCGTATGGATTCTTTAACACTTTGTGTTGTGACTTCGTGATGGAACTCAATTACATTATGAATAAATCCCACTACACTAGTTCCACTTTCTTATAACCATTTTATTAAATAACAAGAATCAAGCAAAAGGCCGTGGAACTAATGTAAAACAGGTGATTTAATTCATAAATAATGGATTCGTTGTAATGTATCACGAGCTTAGAGAGTAGCCCAGCATTGAGGACATAGAGTGCAGATGCAAATCCCTACAACAAGTGATTTAATTCATAATCGAATCGATTCATAGTAACGAATCACGAGCTTAGAGAGTAGCCCAGCATTGAGGACGTAGTGCTAGAATGCAGGTGCAAACCCCTACGAAAACGCTCCCGCCCGTTTACAAGACGAGCGACGCTCGTACGGATACCCGTATAGAAACATAAAGTTAACATATTTGAGCGTGTAATGTAATCGTTGTGGAATTTACGATTGATAATTGGGGAGTGCATTTGTTGCGGCGGACGGCGGCGGCGGCGGCGCGGCGGCGCGCGTTTGACGCGGCGCGCACGCGATCCCGCCGTTGGGCTGCGCGGCTGAAAGCCGGGGTTCGTACCCGAAACCTGAAAACAGGAGACGAGAGTAGTGTGGTTTCCACAGGACAGTTTGAAATGTTGATGAGTCAGTCGATGCTGCTGTGTGAAGGTTGATTGAGTAGTTGCCGGACTTATTTATTTCTGATCTAGCAGATTCAAGTTACCACTTGTTGTGGGTCAACTTAATTCGACACTCATATAAAACTTACAAATTAATTATTGTACTGTGTGTATTCTTGATGAAATCACATATTCCCTCGTGTTATACCGTAAATCCCTTTTAAAGAATGTAATGGTTTCTTACAATTATTGTCATAACTCATACTCCAAAGAGGAAGACCATATCCTCAGTTCAAACTTCTAGCCCGCAGGCCTACCGCCATATCAACCATAGGCACTGCATAAACCAGTTTGTTCTCACAACAACTTGCGCAAATCCATGTGTTTTAAATCCTGTTTATTAACTTTTTTCTCACGTTGAGCGCCACTCATTCCCACAACTGCAATTCCCTGTTCAGCCAAGATCTACAGCGGCGACCTAAGGAACCACCGAATTTTGACACCCAGGTATGCCGAGGACGAGCATATACTGTCTTGCAGAACCCTGCCGACTTTCACCACCGCCTGGATAAATAATTCTCTGAAATGATCTTCCTGCAGCGGTATTCCCAAGTCGGTACGACATGAGTGGTATTGCAGATGCCAACAGGTGGCGGCGATCACTCACAACCAGGTGACTTGCTTGCTCGTTTGCCATCATAAAAAGAAATAAGGACGTAAAATGTAGGAGTAGGAAACATTTTTATTTCCTACACTTTTGATAATCCTGCCAGTCCTGGGGCCGAATAGGTAGGCCAGAGGCTGGTCGCAGCCCGCCGGGGCCGCCTGGGGGCAGGCCCAAATTACAACCCGCGGCGGGGTAATTGCGGCCGGCGCACGCGTGTGGGAACGACCGATTTATTAAGATTTAATCGCGCCCAATTAAAATACGCACCGCATTATTACCGACACACAAAAAGCTTATGCAAATTCCACGGCGTCGGCGCCTCGGCAACCGGTCGCGGCTTGCAGCGGGGGAGAGTCTGCTTTGGAAAACCATCTAAAATGAGATACATATTTGAATTCTGAGTCTGAGTTTGTCAAACTCAGTGACAAACAAGCATTGACCGTGCGACACCTACGATTCATGCGCTTAGTTTTCATATAACCCATATGACCTCATATTCAATGAATGCTTGTCCAAGCATCTGCACGCAGGAGGATCTCATGACAGCCACCGAAAGCGCTGTTGTGTGGCTAAGTTTTGGGCCACAACAATATAATATTTCTTATTGACACGCTAAGAAGAAAAAAACGTAACCTTCTCTTCTCCCCTTCTCTTTCGATGCGAAGATTGTTGCTTGGGGGTCAAGTGGTGGTACCTATCCAGGCGGACTCCCCAGAATCGACTGAGTTCTACCATCAGCGAATCCACCTTCTGAGTAGTCAATCCCGGCTTCTACCAGGGCCCGCTTTTCTGTCCATTTCGCCCGATAATGTTGGATTTTATTTCAATCAAAGTTGAAATAATAAAATCACGTCTGCCGTTTCGCGCTGATCGTCGCATGTGAGCGGTCTAAAGCACAGCGCTTCGGGGGAGGCTTATAAATAAATAAATAAAGGATAGGAGGAATAGCGTCTATTATAAATAAATAAATCATGAGGTTCGGGAAGGAAGTCCTGAGGACAGCCGATAGATTGACATCGCTGAGTCGGATGTGAGAGCCAACGGCATACGACGCGACGATGCCGAAGAATGAGCGAAGTGGAGAAGAAAGAGTGAGAAAGCGGACCTGGATGGCACAAGCCAGGGTAAACCCCGACGATGGTGATGATGATGACGCGTAATCAAGGTATTCAAATATATTTTCTTTATTTGGCCTCTGCTGTGGCATCCATCCATTCAGATTCCATATGTCCATTACCTCACCTTTCTTGTAACATGACTTATATTCCTCCGCTTAACATGCCAATGGTAAATTACAACTATGTGCAGACGGATCGACTCTCACTTGGCCGTAATGTAATGAAGGTAGAACATAATAAAAAAAATATACCTTTACATTCGTTCATTTTTCATTCATGTGATAGTAAATCCTATGTCCCGCTTTCAGTGGTGGGCCAGTGTACTACGAATGAAAGCGACTGCTACGAGGCTAGAGCACAGCTACGGATTCGTAGCATGTCTACGCTAGACGGTTGTTCATCTATTTTCGATAGATTTACATTCACTCCCTCTTTGAATAAGCAACTCTCTTTAATAGAGAGTGTATAGATTTAAAGTTTTGTGTGTACCTGAATGGATTTGATGACTAACAAAAACTTGTCATTATTTCCCGGTAGGTACCTATTACAGTGACCCAAAAACGAGACATTGAGACAGTATTATTTGGAAACATTTGAATTTGCTTATCGACCAATAAAGGTAGAGCGTTGTCTCTTTTCTTATGCAAAGGCCTAACGGGGCGGTGACGTGTTCTCGGGGTCAGGTTAGGCTGGTCTCGGTGCTCCGTGGGAAGACCTCCCCAGCGCGCATACATTACTACACACCACGTATTGTCGCCGCTGCACCACGGCCACACGCAATGCCCAGGTCTACCCTACTAACCTAATGTTTAATTAATTAATTTAAATACATAAACACATAATCACTTGTTCTTAAAAAATTAAAAGTATTGAAATATTACTTTATTGCTTATAGTTACATCTTCGTATAGGTCATAGAAAAGATATCAACCAGATCATACTAGCCTAGATACCAGTACCTTCGGCCCTGCGGTCTACACACAGGCCTCCCTATCAACACAACCCAATTCAGCTATTTCAAAACTTTAATAACCTATTCATATCGGCGTCAAAAGACACAGACCTGGATTTGAGAACCTCTCCTTCGAAGGAGGGAGGTATGCGGGCTCCTCGCCTTGTCCGGGGTCCGTATTAGCATGTTAATGAAGGGGCGTGCCCGGCGACGGGTCCACACAAATCACGTGCCGCCTGCGCGCGCGCCGCCGTGCTATATGCGATGCCCATCCCAGTCACAGATCCAATTACTCCACTCACTACGCGGTGTAGTGTCAATGTACGATTTGGGAAGAGACTGGAATCTGGATCCGGTGATTAGGTACTCGTAATTTGACAAGATATACTTACGTAATAGTATTCTAAAAGTAACAAGTTCTTTGGTATCCACCAACGCCATGCTATATGCGCTCGCTGCCTATTCCAGTAACTGACTCAACTAGTGCGCGGTTTTTTTATACTACTAAAGTGGCAAACAAGCTAACGGCCTGCCTCATAGTCAGCAGTTTGTATGAATGTGTCACCGGTCCAGTTAGTTACAGGCTACGGGATGGATCAAATCGTCTTTTTGTTATTTTGCAAGTGTAATTTGTGCTTAAGTTTGCGTCTGCGAACACTTCAATAGAAAGTAGCTTGTCCTTCCCCAGAATCCGATTTATCTTCATAACTTTAGTCTATACTCAGTGGTGAGCCAAACAAACAAATTTTAACCTACATTGATCAGATTTTCAAGTTTACATTCTCTATTTCGGTGGTGATTTATTATCAAATTTCAACTCTATTAGGTCATAGTCCCTGTAGGGCAGTATGCATAGCCGGGAACCGGGGTCAAGCAGCGGTGTAGGTAGCCCAAATTAACATAGTAACGAAGGGGCGGGCCGGCGGTAACTCACGCCCAGAACAAAATAAATAATTTGGCGGCGGAATGCGACCGAGTAATGGACCCACATTCGGGTGTTAGAATGCTTGGGCTACGCTTTCGTGGGCAGGTATTTGATTACACATTGAATTCACGCGGGAAATATGCTGTTTCGACACGTTACACTGTTTTCAATAGTACGTTTATCGCTTAAGTGTTGTCGATTTTTTAAGTATGAATTGCGAATTGATAAAAGTAAGGTCCTTTAATAACGAACTAGTGAACCCTGCAGGACTTCGTTCCCGTACACCAACTTTACCCCTTACCTACCACTTTTTCTTGCTTATAAAGATCTAAGCGTAGATACATACATATATACATAGGGACAGTCGGCGGGAAACGAGTTTGTTTTATATCATGTATATTTAGTTAGCTTAGTAATCAATCTTTAAGTTCCAACAATTTCTACGCAGGTAAACGCAGCGAACTCCCAAATGTTAAATGATGTGTTAGACTCGCGCAATACCCTTGGAGGGAAGGTCGAATTGCTTCGCACCGCTCGCTAAATACGTTCCAATTAAACTACGAAAAAAAATGTATTGTATCGCAACTTCTCAATTTTTGGGTCAAGATTTTAAGCGGTAAGTACTCGTGTATTCAGGCATTAGCAGTAACAATCGTTTTCGTGTAGAATATGTTGAAGAATCTGGTCTTTATTGCGCGACATTTGTCTAGATTTACATGTTGCGTGCGGTGGGTGGCATTGGCATTTGTCACCGCGCTGCAGTAAGCTGTCCCACACGCGACTAAGTACTTGGCAGTATACATTTTACTCGTAGTCTGTCCTGAAGATCCTGCTATAGTAATTTATAAAGAAATGTAGTTTCAATTCGATTACCTTCTGTTGTAGTTATTTGCTGTGCCTAAACTTTCATAAACCAACGTCTTAGTCAGCGTGTACAACTTTCTTGGTTTTTCCATCATCCACACAACTTTACCCTCCTGTCACCCCTTCACGTGAGAACATTCAAGTTCTCTTACTAAGTTTTATTAATAGGATGGGCCTTCAATTATATGTCTAGATCTGAATTTCGATTACGAATTTGAAAAATAAACGTTCACAAGTAAGTCAAGCTTAGAAATGTTACTAACACATTTTCTATTAGACACACTCAACCCTCCGCTTCCATAGTTCAATTAAATGCAATACAAACAAGGAATTCGCAAACTAGAAAGAATGTAGCGAGGTTGCGCTACCCGCGGCCGCAGCCGGTGGCCGCTATCGCAGCGGGCATCGCTGTATGCAAATGCAGTTTTTGCCACAACCAATTGAGCAGTACCACCGCTCGAATGCGAATGCGCTGGGTGGCCTGGAAATTGGAGGAAATAATAAAATACATCCAATCTCTATGCGAGTTCGTTCCACGCGTTTGTTTACCGCGTTCGTACGAAATGATTTATTTCAGAGTGCGCCGGAGAGGCGGGCGATGCGACGTGCTACGATTACGGTGCGGTTCTAGAAAAAGGAGGACCAGCTGGGTATAAAGAATAAAGTTGGCGCTTATTCTGCGACTGTGTTTTTGTGTTTTACTCACGAAATACTAAAATACGTTGCAATAGAAAAAAGACAAAAGCAGAGAACGACAACAGTAAGTATCAGAGAAATCTAAATTTAATGTATTATCCACGGAAATCCAATAGAAACCTATATTGGTTGAAATAAGTAAATTTTTTTAGATTTCAGTGCTTAATTCTAATCATTGTTGTGTTCTACTTTTGTCTTTTTCCATGCAAACGTACCTTTAGAGTGTTCGTGATGCATTGTCGCGCAACACAACATTGGTGTCAGCAGGATCCCTAAGGTTTTATAAATCTATTTAATAGCTGTTTTCCCGTAGCTTAAAAACTAGGTAGCATAAAAAAAGCTTTCACCAGTGTGAAAATCGTAGTAATTATTCATTTACCCTGTAATATTATTACCCTATTACCTGCAAAATTAAAAAATGACTAACTGCAATGGGATTTGCAATTTTCCCACAAATATAGGTAAGTATTTATATATGTCTACCATTGCATCGTTGCTTTTTATTGGTCTTTGCCTCTTTACAATATTCGTATAAAACCAAATGAAAGCAGTCGACGATGTTAACACTGTTTATAAGCCCACTAATGATATTCACGCGCGAGGCAGACAATCGTTGTTCTAATAAATGTCACTAATTGTATAGAGCGGGCACAAGGCCCACCGAACAACGACTAGTTTACATATTATAATATTCAAAATTGCCCTCCGCGACTGAGTCATCCTTTGTCAGGGGTTTATATTTAATTTTATTTAAGGTGTCATCTCTGCGGAGAAATAACGCCATTCCATTATTCTTCTTATTATAAGCTTATTCTTCGCTACGATAAGACGAATAGTCTTGTGCATGTCTTCTGTTAACGGCAATCTATATTTTAGATTTAAAATATTTTTTCAATTTTAGGTAATGTGTAACTTATAAAACAAATAATCATCTTAGCGTCAATATCCCGGTTGTGATCTCGAGCAGGAGAGCGCGGAGTCCGTCCTGACCATGATCCAGAATTTGATAGATAGACTGACTGCCATCTGACGGCCGTGACCCCTGTGAACAGGGGAAACGGTTAGCAGATTGGATCACGATTACACATTCCGTCACCAGAATGTGCAGGTTTCCTCACGATGTTTTCCCTCGCCGTAAGAGGGTAGAGTTGTTCCTACACTGATGTACCTACATAGCTCAGAAAGCTCATTCGTACTTGGCGGCACTGGGGATCTAACTCCGTCTCGCTGGCCAATCGGATCTGCTAGCGGCCATTGACGCTCTTATGTACTTCTGATTTTTTAATAACTTAACTAAGATGTGGTCGTCAGCTTTCAGTTATAGATAATCCCACCCAATCATCGAAGTAGATATTCCTCAGTGCCTTACGCTTGCTTTGGTGGTCGTAACAAAACAACGCGTCCGTTTCCACGCAGCGCCTGTGCCCGCGCCGCGCGAAGCTGCGTCTTAATACCATTCTTTTTTGCGGTGCGCCGCTCGGTGCGACACGATAATAAATTAGATGCGTTGAAATGTTTGTGTTGTGGCGCTGCGGCCGCTGTCGCCGCGCGCCGTCGCCGCGGCGCACGCGCATACATTAGCGCGGGTCCCGCGGGGGGCGCCATTGTGTCCGCGGCGGCACCCCCGCCCGCCCCCTCCCCCGCCCGCGCCGCCCCACGCCCCTAATGAACGATTCAACCCGAGACCCGCAATTATGAGATAAAAATCGGTCCACGATCGGTCATAAGCCAGGACCCTCCGCAGTTCAACGGTTTCATTTGAAAATAATTGAACTCCCCAAACGCAACAATGGGAGCAGATATTAACACCGACAGATAATACAACGTGGGACGTGACTAATTGGTGGGCCGAAAACCGACAGTTTATATGATTATATACATACGTCGTAGGAATATTTTTTGATAAAACTTTGTAATCTTTATTCGGTATCTACGTGTATACCTTACGCATCCAAAGCAAAACTCAAAATTTCGCACACAAAATGTAAGTTTTTAAAATCACAAGCATTTGTTAATACAACCCACTGATAGAATGCGCACACGCTCTTCTTTAACCATATAATAATTGTCGGCGTTAATATCAACTTTGGGCTGGCGATGAATATGTTAAACGTAGAGATCGATTTGTGGGTTGGCTAACAATCTAGAGGCTAACTGCATACCGCGAAGGGTTGCGATAGTAGCCCGAAAACCCGAAAACCCGAAATTACCGCGGCCCGCGCGCGCCTAATAGCGGGTAATAGCGGCAGGTGCGCCCGCGCAGTCGCCGGCGGAGGCTGCGGCGCGCGAGCCATCGTCAAGCGAAAAACGTTTGCTAGCTAGCAGCTATTAAGTGCGTTACTTATGCATATTTTACCGTGTTACTTATGCACGTTTAACAGTGTGCATATTTTTTTCTTTTTCTATTGGCTGTGTGGTGTCCGGCAGAGTAGAATAGCACCGACCCCTTGACGACACTCGTGGGTATTATATAAGCCAATGTTTTCGAGGCACAAGATCTAGAGTCTCCTTAATTTGTTAAATGGGCAGCAGCGTTTTCCATCGTTAAATTTACAACACAGTGATCTCCAACCCGCCTGCCAAGCATGGAGATTAGTGCAATAACCTCCCCTTTCATGGGATAGAACCTATGTCCTGCAGTGGACTGTTATGGGCTGTGATGTCGATGATAGGCTGGTAGGTATTTGACTGTGAGCTGTCCTTATTGACAACGGTCGTGTGAACGTCGTCGTACGATGGACGAGACCTCAAAACCGCCAATCGGCACAGCGCCTGCCCATGTGCCGAAGAAATTTAACAACCTCTTGTATTTACCTATAATGTATGATTTGAGCCTCCTCCACAAGTGTTGTGCCGATTTTAATATAATTAAATATGCGATCTTGAAATAATATGCCACACATAGATATTTGCGTTTATATGATATTTTTGATAATTTTATTGCTGTAAAACAGTATGGAAATAAATAATAAATAATTGTAACAATTCACTTACCTAGAGCACGAACATAAATTGTTCCAACGAGCCAATAAAACCAGTCAATAGCTTTTCTATTATGTAAATAGGTATTGTATTCTGCCGAATGAAAATCGTTACCTGCCAACATAATCAGGCTTTTAACTTTATAGCGTTTTAACCGAACGAAACTATAAACGTTTAATGGCGGGCTAATCAAACAGATTTGAATAGATTAACCTGCGAAGCTTCCGTTACGTGGTCACGCATACACGATCGAACGTTTTATCTTTGTCTGGTTGGTTCGATGATAAGATCAGCTGTTGGACCCTCTCAAAGTACGGTTTGCGAACCACTATAGGGGTTGGATCATCATCGTCATTGGCTTTAGACCTATTATATGCTCTCATGCACGAGGGTTTTGACCATGATCCAGAATAAGCAGAACATGTTATTACCCGTAACCCAGTTAACAGAGGAACCTGACCAGATTGGATCATGTTTACACATTCAGTCGCCTGAAAGTGCTGGTTTCCTCACGATGTTTTCCCTCCCCATAAGCACAGATTTAGTCCTCTACGCCGTAAGAGCATCGGTTAGTGTTCAACTTGGAGGCACTGGGGATCGAACTCGGTACCTCTCACTTACGAGGCCGACCCGCTAGCCAATAAGGCATCAATCGCTCTTATTCTATTGTCTTTCAAATAATTCAAATCAGTAATCAGTGAACTGTTTTAAAAATAGACTGGATAGACATTACAAGAACTAAATATTGTGATATACATGCATCAGCTTACAGCTGCTAGTGTATAATAAATAATAATAATAATTAATATTTGTAATATTCTGATTTTTAAAGACGTGAGATGGGACAATAAGTTAGAGATACAAAGGTCTGCACGTAAGCATCTATTTTGATCAGACACATCTGACTACATCATCATTCGGTCAGGCTTATGCGTATCCTTAAGTGGTTTAAGTATACAGGTCAAAGGTTCATGAAGATATTATAAAACTTTTTATTTATTGTAGAGCTCAGAGGTATTTCCAGAAGTTTTATTAATTCCGACATCTCATTTACGTTACGATAAGAAAACTGGAATAAATGTTAATTTATGTCGACGATAATATAATAATAAACATCTTGACGTTAATATCTCGGTTGTCCTCTCGCTCGTGAGGGACAGACCTTGACCATGATCCACGATTTTGCAGATCAGAGCGACTACCGTCGTCAGACGTCGTCGGAGGAGGTCACTCCGTGATTGGATTGACCTGATCAGATTGGATCACATTCCTGTGACGATGTTTTCCCTCACCGTAGAGCATTATACTGTTTCACTTGGCGGCACTGGCGATCGAACTTGGTACTTCTCGCCCACGAGGCGGACCCCTTAACCATTAGGCCACCGACGCTCAACCCGGACTGGACTACTAAAATATGGCCTACATAATTCATTAACAAAATATTGTAAAAAACTGACTTCTTAACCAGATTTACAATTTAGAAGATTGAAATGATGAATTTTAATTTCTGTTACGGGTCTGGGTGTTCTATGTATAATGAGTAAGTATTTTAAAATATATAAGTAGTTTATCAGTTTTCTGGCATGAAACACAAGCTTTGCTTACATTGGGGCTACATATGGCGCTGTATGAATTGTCCAAACATATTTATTATTACTATTATTTATTAAGTAGGAAAGCTACTGAAATACAAAACACAATTTACAAGCTTGGGAGGACAAAGACCAAATTAATCTATTTACTCTCTCGCTGGCACCTCGGCGCAAGCTGTTGCGGCGATAGATTTTTTTCTCGGACCACCTGGTCCGCCACCCGCGCCAGGCGAAAAAAAGAATCTTTGAAAAAACCTTCATAATATTTGAATATTATACAAAAAACAATTAAGGGTGCCGCACATCACCTGTCGTGGGACACGAGACAAGCATTTGCATAGGCTGGTTAGGGTCGGAGCACACCGAGTCTTAAGCGGTAAAGGTACTCATTTTGTGCTAACGCTGATTTGAAACTAAGTATTTACTGAGATTAGGTACTGCTCAAAGAGCTAAGTAAGTAGATATAACTATTTTAACCACTAACAAAACATTACGACAAGATCGAAGCTCTTAAATTTATGATGATGAAGGAAACAATGAAACACTCGTGATCCTCTTAAAATCTCAAGAATGTAATGCCAAATTATTTATATTTGTATCGCCTTGTTTGTTATAATCCTGTTCTAATTGGCAGCGGTCGTGCGACATGCTCGTGCGACGGGTTTTGAGGTCTCTTATTCCTAGAATAGGCTGAACTTTCTCGAAGTAAATCGGAATGAAGGCTGATACTTCGAAAGGGTTCTATCCTATTCTAAACGCTAACGCTAATTCGGCCCAGAGCTGTCATATCTATTTATTATTTCAAGCGCCTGGTGTGTGCTCCCCCTAAAGAAGACTATCGCGCGGCTGTATGCCTTGAAAACTGTTTCACAAAAGATCCATTGTAATACGCACCACTCTCTCTTTCCATGATTTTATCAGATCTAAATCCAAACGACATCGTTAAAGAAGCTGTTCTTACAAATCACTTTCTGTTTTGGTACAATATTTTACATTTGTTGCGTTCAGATAAACGCCTCTTACATCTTAATTTTTAAGTTACAACTTTATAATGTACTGAATTTAAACTGTCCATACTTACGTTGCCGTAAATACCTTCCAGAAACCAGTTTCCATTCAATACAAAGTATCAAACATCTGCTTGATTAAGTGGTATGATCATAAGTAGGCAAGCTAAGCCTCACAAACGATGTATTAATTATGGATATTTTTACCTTATTAACTCCAAGCTGGCCAGCGCTGACGAACGAAATGAAAATGCTGCGGCTTTACACGATTTGACCAAGTGCGTAACGAGTAGGTAGGTTTTAAGAGGCTCGCCTGCGCTGGTATGTTCACGTGCTGCATAAATATACCTAGATATTGATGGAAAATATATACCTAAAATTGCCGATATCAGGAAAGAGGTCCCGCGGAAGACTCATGAGGCGATGGATTGGTATCGTCGATTCGGACGCGAGCCACCCACCGGCTTTCGACGTACGAAGATCGAGCAAAATAGAGCAGAATGAGCAGCAATGTGAACCTTATCAGAAGCCAGGACTGACCGTTCAAATGATAATGATGATGATACTTCGAAATGATGATCAAATGATGATGATTTGTATCACTTAACTCATAATTATAAACTTAAACTATATATACTATAATTATAAATAAACAAAATTTACAAAAATTTATGAAAATGATCTTGCGTAATACCTGCAACGTAACGTTATAACCTCTAACATAACTTGGTGACATAAAAATTTCATCTACTTACCACAGAATCCACCTCCTGTGAAGCGAACACATCCAATTGACATCAACCTAAGCACATACGTGTACTAACCTAAATAACCTGCAAAATCTTCGTCGTCAACACTCTCGGTCACCCCTCCATTGTCCCCGGAACAATGTTGTGGATGCTCCAACGCTGACTAACGCGCGAACCGAGAGCGCCCGCAGCCATTGTCAATTGTCCGCGTCGCTGCGATTCAGCTATTTGGATAGAAACAATCGCATATTTTCGATATTGAATTTGATCAATAAGAGAAATAGGAATGAACAACAAGATGAAACAAACATCTACTCCGTGTCAGTGTTCAGAGTTCCACTGTTTACCTTCCAGCTGGTTTCTCCAGATCAACTCGATGAAACCTTAGGTAAGTATTTATGAAATTATTGTACGTATTGGCCTTGAAAAGCTTGGAGTGCTTAACCGGTTCAAGCGATACTTTACCCCTGGTCACCACCTATTACTATATATATATAAGACACAGGTGCGGCCCCATCCATAGGCTGCGGTGACGCTTAGTATCAGGCAGGCCGTAAGCGTGAGCTTGTATTAGTAGTATAAAAAAGGTGTATCTGCCGGTGAAACTGTCGATCTGTTTAATCCTTTTGACTCCGTGCAGAGGCGCTCCATTCGAATTGTCGACAATCCCTTACTAACGAGCAAGTGAAAACCACTCGCTGTTCCATGGCTGTTCTTAGGCTCCCTGTGTGTGTGTGGCTGTACAATGAGGAATGTTGTGAGGAACTTTTTCAACTGGTGCCTACAGGGACTACCCGCCCCGGATTCGGTTCTCATCCACATTACGATAGACTCTTTGTTGGTGTCCACAAGACAAATAGAAAGAACGTTTCTCGCCCGTACTTTTCGAATTTGGAATGACCGCCCAGCCAGTGTTTCCTTCGGATTATGACATGGGTTGGATCCTTTTCCTGAGACCTCTGCTTGTTGCTGATGTCCTTGGCGGCGATGACCACTTTCCATTAGGTGGCCGACTTGCCTCTTTGTCTACCATATAACATAAAAAACCGAAAAGTTTGATGGCTATAAAAATTCTTGTAAAGTTTCAAATCGATAGGTACGACGGGTAGAAGTAAAGTAGGTAACAGTGATTTTCTAGTTTTTGAAACTCGATAGTTTCAGTATGTCTACAATAAGCGGTCCAGAAAATTATACGGTAATTTCAACGAACAAAAACCTAAAATTAAGCAATTCGTTAGTCGTAACTAAATAAAATAAATATCCTGACGCGCGTCGCGCGAGGGCCCGAGGCATAGCAACTATTATAATAGAGGTATGTAAGGAAAAATAAACGAATTATGAACTTAATTTGCAGTTAGTAAGTAGGTATTATATTGCCGTGTGGTAGCCGGTAGAGCAGAATAGCCGTACCAACAACCCCTTTGACTTACGATATTATGATGTCATGCCTATTAATATTCTGTGCTTACGATACGAGTGTCGTACAAGACCTTACATTTGTGGCCGATTGCACTAAATTTAGGCGACGCTTAAGTCGTATCCTTAAGATGATCCTAAGCATTTATGCCTCACAAAATCGATGTTATAAAGTGAAGAGTGACTAAGGCACTGTCCTAATGGGCAACGGTCGTGCGACCATGGTCGTACGAAGGATGTCGCCCAACCAATAGGAGACCTCTAAACCGCCTGTCTGACGACCATGGTCGCACGACCGTTGCCCATTAGGACAGCGCCTTAGTGAGTTTAGTTTTTTATTTAAGGATGGTGTTACTTCAAAGTTTTACTCGTTAGGAATATTTTATATCAACTTAGGCGTCGCCTAAAGTTTAGTACCTACCATCGGGCAATAGAGGCTATAAGCCAGCTAAGACCACCGTAGATCCATTAGAAAATAGGCAGCAGCGTTTTCTGTTGAGCATTTCAAAACTGAGTTATTTTTTTGATACCTACTACCATTCTACAATACACCAGCTACCTCCTATCTTGGCTGAATTTAATTTCAATGTAATCTATAAGATCGAGTGAGATCTGTAGGTACTACAAAAATATCACCTACTACATTATTCCCAACATTTAAATTGGAAAGGCATGGACTTTAACGCATTGATTCGTCGCTGAATTCCTTTAATATATCCTTTAGCTATTGATACTCATTACGATCAATAACGTGGCATTTTAGTCGCGATCGAGTGTGTGTAACGAGGCACTTTGTATCATTGCGATCAGCGCTCGTCAAAGATTTCAAAGCCGCCGCCGCACCTGCTTATACGCCTAAATATCGCAAAATAACCAAGTAGACGTACATCTCCAATAAATAATCAACTCTATGACGATAGTTACAAGGTTGAAATATCTGCAGCACAAATTCAGTGCACATAACCCGTTTATAAGGGGTGTTGCTTTTCAGCCGCAAACCGCGGAATGATCGGCGCGCGGCGGTTACACTGCAGCTTTAAAAGAAATCTATTTTTATACAACTTAAAGTTTACGTGCAATTACTAGCACATGAATATGCATTAAGTAAATAGGCAAATAGCTTACCTTAAGTTTTGAATTTGTATTGCTCGCGTAAATATCAAGAACCTTTTACATTGAAAATTGCAAATATGTAGGTAATGTAGGTAGGTAATCGTTGTGAACACACATCGTTATACAAAACGTAATTTCTCTGCTAATTTAATAATTTTTCGCAATATAATTAGATCTAAGTACAATTCGTTACATTGTAGGTACTACATCACAACTCAAAATCACGTCAATAAACTAAAAATGGTCCAAAATCAATAAGGCACGACGATATAGATCGCTTGTTGAGTGATATATTGTAAATGTGACAGTCGTTTAGCAGCCGATGGCCCGGGGGGACGGCGGTCTCGCGGCACGCGACACGCGTCGAGCTACCCCAAAAGCCTCAGGCTGTAGCTAATGTTGGACAGCTTTGGATGCCTTTAGACACTTCGTTCTGATGTTTGATTGATTGCTAATGGAAATAATATGCAAATAATGTCATTTGGCTGTTGTCACCACCGCTGATGTTTTGTTATAGAGAAATTTGGTATTAAGTAGGTACTTGTTCCTAATTTCAAACTGTATATTTTACGCTAAAAGATAAAAGGTTATGGGGGTTACCACTGTCTAAGGGGCCCAACCCAACCTCAGCTGCACGTGGTCCCCCTGCTGCCTGAAGGACGAGGTTCCGGGGATGTGCGGGTCAGCATCATACAATTTCAAGAGTTCTGGTAGGACATTTTTTAAGCTATCGCGGTTATTATTACACATTTTAAGGGTATGTTTCGGGTTTCCTACCGCGTACCTTTGTTGACGAAGTTTTTTGGGTTGTTTGGGACAGTCGTCCCGTGACCATGATGCATGCAAGTGTGTCGAAATATCGGGCTACTCGTCAACAAAGGTACGAGGTAGGAAACCCGGAACATACCCTTAAAATGTGTTCTGATAGGAATCTGGTAATAGATGAGTGGACCTAGGCTGATAGATTTACCACTTGCCTCTGAGCCGGGATTTAAGCCGCTATAATGATGATGATGATGTTAAGTTTCTATTTAAATGTAGGTAGGTACTTATTTAGTAATAAACATGTAGGTAGTTACTAATGACTGGACAACCGTCTCGAACGGACTTTGCGAGACTGCGCTTTCAGTCAGCAGTATACTCGGACGCATGTATCCAATCACACTAATAAAATCAGCCTGATAGATATATCTCGCGTGCGTAAAAATATATCTAACAAACAAAATAAATACTTACTTCCTCTTGTTGCAGCATTGCCTCAAGCCGTATCGTTTGGCTGAATATTGCATTTCAATAAATGATCACATTATCCTCAATACAGTTAACGCCAAATTACTCAAATTACAAAAAAAAAATGGAAACGCAGCGGTGCGCATGAGCGGCTTGCACTCGGTAGCGCCGCCGCGGGCGCTCGTGCCATTCGCGCTCCAATTTTGAATGCAAATTTTGATTTTGGAACACAGAAAGACGGCTTCGTTACGACCGTTCGTATTCATATCACGACAGGATTTTGACCGATCGCGTGTCGAGAACGTTGCACTTACCCTCGGGATATTATTTACCGAGCTTCCCTCTCAAAGGCTAATTCACCGACTAAACACCGTACGTAATCTTAACATCGTACGTAGGTATATTAAGTACGTAAAAGTAAAAGGTTGATAATATAATTATTCACTGAAACGATGACAAATGTGCGAGGGTTGTCGCGTTTCCAACCCTAATATGAGGTCGCGGCTGTCGATTAAAGCGGGCTAATGCCCTCTGCCGGTGCCTAAATAAAAAATACAATCCTGGGCGATAAAATAATTGAGTCTAGCATTAGGTCACGCACGCCACGCCCGGCCAACCCTTTCTGACTGATGCTCGTGTAGATTAATATTCCACTATTATACCTATTCACGGAAGCATAATATCGATAAATGTATATATAGGTA
The DNA here is from genome assembly GCA_905147135.1 of Blastobasis lacticolella. Classification (NCBI taxonomy): domain Eukaryota; kingdom Metazoa; phylum Arthropoda; class Insecta; order Lepidoptera; family Blastobasidae; genus Blastobasis; species Blastobasis lacticolella. The sequence goes on from LR990048.1 coordinate 12,950,175, forward strand.
CTTACTTAGAAACTTTTGTTATTATTTATTTAAGTAAGGTACACCTGCAGAACATATATTGTTACGTCATAAACAGTTACATTACATTAAAGTTATTCTAATACGAGTCCCATATTGGTGACACAACATTCTCGTTCAGTGTCATTTAAAACAAAATAAAATAAAGAAAAAGGAATTTAGTTTAAACTAAACATTAAAAAATTAAATAATGTTATTATAGTTATTATAAATCATCTTGACGTAAATGTCCCGGTTGTGCTCTAACACACGAGGTCCCGGGGCCCGCCTTGACCATAATTCAGGATATGGCAGATGAGGTAATTACGGTGGAGCGACTGCCATCTGACCATCGAACCTGACCAGATTGGATCACGATGACACATTCAGTTAGGTGAATGTGCAGGTTTCATAACGATGTTTTCTTTCACCGTAAGAGCATCGGTTAGTATTCAATTAATTTACATAACTTAGAGTCATTGTGGGATTCGAACCCGGTACCTCTCGCTTACAAGTCGAATACCTGAACCACTCGGCCACCGACGCTTATTTATTTGTTTTATATTAGTTCAGTTAAAATAAAAATTAATAAAAGAAAGTCATGAGGTGCCAATCGGCTCCCAGACTAAAGTTAAAATTATAATGCAAAAATTTAATTTAATTAAACTGTTAATTACATCGACTTACATGACAACGATACGATAAAAATCTACGAGAAACGTTACGTTGAATATTAAACGTCAGGTTTCAAGAGTTGTTTACATCACAAGGTCGGTCAGTCACATAGCGAATACCTAATCTCGGACGCGTCTGCAACGTGGTGTAATCAGATTGAGTCATGCCGATACTCAATGAATCATTTTTTTTCTCGTCTAGTGTCCGGCTGCTGGATTACGTATGGGGTTAAATTTGTTTTTCTTTGAACTTGCTTCATATGATACACATAAAGCAGGATGGAAATGGAATGTATTGTAGGTGAAGTAATATATTATACCGTATTAGTAGTCATATGTATGTCGATTATTGTAGGGGAAACTTTCATTATTATTGCTTGTTTGGATGAAACACACTATTTCTCTAGTGTGTTTCATCCAAACAAGCCCAAATTAGATCCGAATCAAATGGAAAATGACAATGTTTCTAGTAACGATTCTAATTATATACACATTACAGAAATTAGAGATGAAGATATAATAAAAGCAATAGACAAATTAAAACCAAGAAGTGCTATAGGTCCAGACTGTATTCCCCCATACGTTATAAAAGGATGCAAAAACCTATTAATAAAACCGTTAATTCACATTTTTAACATTTGTCTTAAAAGCGGTAAATATCCCACGCAGTGGAAAATGTCACGTGTTACATCAATACCAAAGGCAAAAGACATTACCATGGTAGATAATTATAGACCGGTAGCAGTATTATCCTCTTTATCAAAAGTCTTTGAATCAATTCTTTACAGTAATATATATCCCCAAATCAAACCCTATCTATCCGACGCACAACATGGTTTTACATATGGACGATCTGTAGACACAAACCTTTTAATTCTTACGGATACTATTTCAGGTCTTATGGATACAGGCACACAAACAGACGTCATATACTTAGATTTTAGAAAAGCCTTTGATAAAGTAGACAATGACATCCTACTGACTAAACTCATTGATATAGGATTTAGTCCTACATTAACAAATTTGTTTGCAGATTATTTACGTGAACGACAACAATTTGTCAAACATGGTCCTTATATGTCTGCCCCCTATCATACCAGGTCAGGAGTAAGCCAAGGCTCTATTCTTGGACCATTATTGTTCAACTTGATGATTAATGATCTAAACAAAGTAGTAAAACACAGCAAGTGTTTACTTTATGCTGATGACCTTAAAGTTTTTCGACCCATCAAAGAATTAAAAGACTGTGATTTGCTACAGGAAGACCTCAACGCTTTAGTTCAATGGAGTTTGGACAATAAAATGAATTTTAACATCACAAAATGCTCCGCAATGACGTTTACTCGCTCTTTAAAACCCATAAATCGGGATTATTATCTGGATAAAGAACTCATTACGAAGGTCCATTCAGTAAAAGACCTAGGTGTCACTTTTGATGCTGCTTTATCCTTCAATGATCATATTAGATCTATTGCAGTTGACTGCTATCGCCGTTTGGGATTCGTCATACGTAACTGCAGAGTTTTTAATAATCCTACCGCAATCAAAATCTTGTACCTAGCTTTGGTGCGAAGTAAAATTGAATGTGCATGTATGATATGGGACCCAGCTGAAAGCAAGTACATTCTGTTATTAGAAAAGATCCAAAAAGCTTTTTTACGATTCCTATTTAAAAAAGTATATGGCTATTACCCTTTCTTATATCCTACCAAATACTTGTTAGGGATGCTAAGATTTAATTCGCTTGAGACTAGACGCATTCAGCAGTCAATTCAACTGGCTTGTCGTCTTATGCGCGGCGAATCTAACAGTCCGGAGTTGGTATCGAAGGCGTGTAGGCTCTACGTCCCGGACCGCTACCTGCGCGCTCGCCGCCACCACCTGCTGGCGCCGCCCGCCGCGCGCACGCTCGCGCATCGCCGCTCCCCGATACCGCTCGCGCTATCGAGACTCCAGGCCCTACTGACAGCAACACCAAGTCTTGATGTTTTCGCCGATTCATGGGGCGAAATTATGCGAAAGACCCTAAGTTTCTCAGAAACCTGTACAAATTAAGTATATTTTATTACCTTAATGTACCTACAATATTAGGCTATGCTTGTACTTATTCTTATTTTTGTTGATCTTATTTTTATATGTTTAATATTGTTTACATAATTTAGGCTTAAGCTGTAATGTAAACATTATTCCTAAATAAATAAATAAATTATCAGCCTATACTAGTCCTATGGGAGAATAAAAATAAACTTGTAGATGTTGTCGGTAAGAGAGGTATATTAGTCAGTATGAGATCGAATTAAAGATAAAAAATGTAAACAAATGGATTGCCACTACAAAAAATAAATACCCAAATGGTGGATTATTTAAAATCATTGAAATATTGATTAAAATTATTACGTTCAAAATGAAATAAAATCATATGAATATATAAAAATATTCTACTGACCTAAATAGGGAACAATGTCTTTTTTTGTGCACTTTCAATAAAATATGTGCAGTTTTCACTTATGCCACTGGTAATGATGAGAAATTATAAACATTTAATTCGTTGTTACAGTACATTATTGCAAAGGCTCGAAATGAAAGTGATGGACTGACGCCGAGACATATATACTGCTTTTCTCAAATAATATTACATAAATAAATACAAGATTCAAAATGGCGGCCACTTCTTTCTAATATTGGAGTTTTCTAACTAGTGTTCTAGGACTAATAGTTTCCAAATTACTTATTACGTTTTTAATCAATTTAATAAATGGGGGTAAATCGATTTGTTTCGTTTTCGAAAGTTTACCAGCCATTGTAAAGCACACTGAAAAGTGTGAGTGTATTCATATATCGAATGTAATAAAAAAGGATATATCTAATAAAAAAGGTTTTATACCCCTGAATAGTCCCTTTGACATTGACGGTTGTGTGTTTACATTTTTTATCTTTAATTTCATCTCCAACCTTAGCTGTTCGCGTGGACTACAGGATGTTTGGTATGTCTAATATTAAGCAACACTGTGGTCTGGTGAAGCACTCTTATCAAAAAAGCACACGCTAGCTTAAGATGAGCCGTACGTTCAAAGGTTCCTTTACATTCCAGGTTTCGAGTTATTTTGACCTAATAATGAAGTGACATTTCTGAACTACAACATCGATCACCTTGAAATATTTACGGAACAATCTTTAATGTACCCCCTTTCTAGTCCGAGGTCTGCCAGAACTCACATACTACATACGCTATAGTAGGTACCTAGCGTCCCGCTCCCGCTCCAGGAATGAGCCCAATAATAATGACTGCCGGCCGATTTAAATGGAATTACCGGCCGTTTACTTTGAACTCGTGTAATTGGTAACCGCTGTAACATCCAGATTACGTGTATGTATTGATGGTATCGATCACCGGCCGACGTGGAAGGCCCAATTTGTCGGCGTTACTAAATCATCGGGCAAACGCGCCGCCCGATCTAAATCGATTTGTCCAAATTATGAGAGTGGGTAATGTGCCGCCTGCGGACAGCCGCCTCCTCTCTAAATATTGACCGCTCCTTGTTGGAACCACCTGCGTTTTTGCCCGCAACACCAGTTTATCGGCAAAAACCACAACAAAACTTAAGACCAGCCGTGCATCTTAGCAGCGCCAAACAAAGGAGAAACCCTGCACCTGTGTCTGCGCTGTCTAGGTATAGGCAATACCATGTAACTATTAAATAACCATGAAACAATAATTAGGTAACCAGTTTTAAAAAAATATATATATTTAAGTTCCTTTTGCTCCCGAAATTCCACATTTTTAGAAGAACGTATCATTAGCCGCCTACTTAAACTGGTCTACTGATGGACATAGGCCTCCACATAGGTGTGAACAATATTTGGTTACAATTTGCCCCAAGTCGAAGGAAGCGGAGATCCTCTTCATATTTACATCACCAACACTTTAATTAATTTTGTTAACTTTTAAGAGCCTATTGTATTCTTTTAAATGAGCAGCAAGAATTATTCATCCATTACTAACCTAACCAAATTAACAATTTATAATACTGAATACCTAACAATAATGTAACGAAATTAAACGGAGAGCTTTGATTAAGCGATTATTCAGTCGAAATATCGTAAAAAATCAATGGACAAATATGCACCCGCGCCTGGAGTCGCGCTTAACCTACCTACCTTATTCTGTAGTTTACACTATCGCACTATCCACCTACACTTTCGTAACATTTTCTTTGCAAGCTCAAATGACCCATTTCGCTTCGCATCTCAACACAAACACTACACTCACGATAATAAACAACAAAAGGGCCTCTTCACTTGCCGGAAGGAATGTTCGATTGTTTTTCTTTCAACATTCGTAACAATATGTGCATGAGGTAGGACGAATGCATGAGAAAAAAGTCAAGCATTGTTTGTTTCACCAATTTATACCTACCTATAAGCAAGTTGAAGTAGCAACGACAAAAATCTACAACCTTTAAATTGAAGTAAACGCAAGCTATTAGCTAATTAGTCGTGACAGTTAAACTTTTTTAAATAGGTAAGTAAAGTAATTAACTATGGCGTTGGGGTAGGTAAGGCCACGGTAGAGCCGTAAATTGTCTCATTAGTGATATTTAGTTGAGGTAGCCGGGGGTAGGCAGTCGGCAGCAGCCGGGATGACTGGCTGTTTTGAGTGGATTAACAAATTCTGATAACACGCCAGCCCGCAAGCCGTTATGCCGCGCCATATGCCGCGGTCGTTGGGCCGACGCGACTCCGGCTCGCCATCGCCGCATTAAGCCTTCGTAATTTGAATAAGTCTGCCGAAATAAGTAGGTTAGGTGCTTCCCAGAAACGTAATTTCGGTTATGTATATGTATGGTGTAATTGTGTAGAGCTGCCGTCGATTCAAACATGAAAATGATAGAGGCTGGCTAGCTGAAGCATCTTTCGTAAAAATTAAGGCAACACTTTTTTCCCAAAACCAAACCACAATTTAAAAAAAACAATCATTCGTCAGTAATTAGGCAATTAGTATTAGTAACAAAGCCTTAAAATAAAATATAATTAGGTAATTACCAGACAATTGATTCGGATTTGGAGGTGCAAAATATCACAACAGAAACTGACTGCGGAAAGTATTAAAGGCCGTAACATTTTTTGCTGCGCCCCAAAAGCGATCGTGAATTACAAGAGGCACCGCACCAAATGGCACTGCTAATGATCCTCGATTTGTGCCGACGCCATCTTGCGAATAAATATTGGGCAAATTAGGGCCCCCTGGCGTCCACCTGTCACTCGCTAATTTGGGCCCCCGCGCCAGGGCCCATGTGTTGACTAGCTGACGGACCGGCCGGCGATAATAAACCGTGAAATGTCATTACTTAGCCGCCAGAACACACCGACACGAACATCTGTGCCAATTTGAGGTATCACAACCTATCAATCAAAGTGTAGAGCCGATTTAGAGCCAAATAAGCGATATAAACTAACACCTTTGTAAGTTATAGGAGCTGTGTACCCAGTGTTTATAGTTAGGAGTAGTAATCTGAGGTATTTGTTGAAAAACTCTCCCCATATTTATTTATTTAACCAGTATTACTCAACGTTTATGTCATAGACATTACTTAGGCTGACATAATTGAATGCTTTAACAACGTGATTATGTAACAAAAGCATAATAAATGCGACTGGGAACACCTGAAAAGGATAATAATGGTCGCTTACAATACAGACACGTGCTGGACAGGTGTCCAGCACGTGTCTAACAGATGTTGGGAAACTCGGAAACAATGCATAGCTTTCTTTATGGGAATTTTACCTGTAGACTCCCTGTGACCGTCCGGCAGTATTTGCCTTAGATACAGATAGCATAGCAACTAAAGAGCAATGTCACTTCAATGAGGGAATCGCGAAAAGAACAAACCTCTGGAAATTTATTTATTTATTAGTTCATTTCACAGTTTAACAGCAGTTAATTACATGTAAAATATAAGTACATTATGGTTGAAATGCCAATGACAAAACTGCATTTTAAAATTTTAAATATATAGCCCGTTAGGAGCTTAGCATCTATATACCCTATTGACAAACAAAAAATCAATCAAAATAAGAATAAAACAAGGTTAAAAAATTAACAACATAATTATAGTAGGTACCTATTTAATTAGAATTAGGGGATTTCCAAGGGCTTATTGATGTTACATTAAGATAAAGTAACCTTAGTGTCATACCTAACGATAACTTTATGGAATTACTTAGTGAAATGAAAATGCTGTCGTGGATATATGGCATTACGCGATTTGATCGAGTGCGTAACGGGTAGGTACAGTCATGGCAACCTTGGCGGATAGGATCGAAGAGGAACGCCTGCGCTGGTTAGGTCACGTGTTGCGTAAGCCCCAAGGCTACGTAGGAAATATGTGCCTAAACCTGCCTGTATCAGGAAAAATGTCCCGCGGGAACAAAAAGTGACGAATTGACATCGCCTAGTCGGTCGCGAGAGCCAACGACTTACAACGTGAGGATGCCGAAGGTCGGGCAAAGTAGAGAAGGAAATGTAGGAAAGCTGACATTGGCAGAAGCCGGGATTGACCGATCGGAAGATGATAATGACATCATCACACATCAACAGCTTCTAAAACTCCACTGCTGGATTTGAGCCTCTTCCACTTTGGTGAAGCATATTTTCTAGTTCATGGAGATGATAGATAGATGGTCTGCCTCTCCCTATTTTAGGACATTAATCTCCTGTCAACAATCCATAACCGTACAAGAAGAAGGTAATAATAGGAGGTCGTCTACTGTTCCACCTGAGTCTCCTCAACATCAGTGAGGTATTTTGACGTAGTCCAAACAATTTAAAAAAAATTAAGAAATCGTGGACAAATTCACACAGCGCCATCTAGCCCCAAAGTAAGCAAAGCTTGTGTTATGGGTTCTAGATAACTGATAAGCTACTTATATACTTTTAAATACATACTTATTATACATAGACCACCCAGACCCGTAACAGAAATTGAAATTCATCATTTAAATTTCTGTTCGGCCGGGAATCGAACCCGGGACCTCTTGCGTGGCATACATACAACATACATGTTGACCACTGAACCACTCAGGTCGTCGAAACATATAATAAACCACACCTAAGTCAACGGCTTACGATACGAGGGTACTGAAGATCGGGCGAGGTGAAGGAGGAATAGTAGGTAGGTGTAATACTTACGATGAATCAGAATACTATACTCTAATAGTAGGAATAGGATCCTGCCTGGCAGAAGCCGCGATTGTGTGACCGCTAAGACGATAATGATGACGCCACAAGACGATACCTACAGCAATCTGTGTGTCATACGTTCGTTTCAATGTAGGTATTAAATGAATAAGTAAAGTAAATAGGTAACTCTCATAAGAAGGTGTTCCATCAATGTAAGGCAGCTGAAAACTTTATAAAACTTTACCTGCGCATTAAATCGGAAACGGAACTAACATCTCAAAAAAATACAAAGCATCCAATTCAAAGCCGTAAGCCAAACCCACCACCGCAGCCGTCGAGGGAGGGCCGATAAAAAAAAATAGACGTGTGCCCCGACCGGACGAAAACGAAACGCAAGGCGAGTTGACGACCGAGTGGAGGAACGAAACGAAATCAGTCTGAAGCGAACGCCCGAGCGCGAGGTACGTGCCGTTCCGCTCGAATCGAACAGCTGTTACGATCGCGTATCGTAATTTTAGTCAGCGAACATCGCTTAATATTAGAGTATCATTTAAAAATCTACCTCATTTGTTCAAAAGTGTACAAATTGTGCAGTGACAAAATTGTTTTACGGACATAATTATTTTGCCAGTGACAGTTACAAAAACATTGAAAATAATGGGTAAGTCGATATTACTCGTATTTTGTTTTGTTGCACAAAAATTTTTTGGAGGTTACTAACTTGCAACAAGAAGCACATAATTTTGAAAAGTATTTTAAATCATTAAATCGAAGTCAATCAATTTGATTTATTGTGGATTCCTGTCAACAATGTTTCGGCCGGTCGCTTTCGGAATAGGTTATGATAAAGTATATAAATAAATAGATTGTTTTTATCTAGGTACATAAAACAATCTATTGTTTTACTGACCTGTTTTATTTATTAGGTAGATAGTTCCTGCGATATAGGTACCTATGTACATGAAAGTACAATCTTCATTCTGTAGGCAGCTTGGTTACCTACCTAAATAAATTGAACAAATCTAAAATAAAATACGATACTTTTAAGTTCGTTTATGTGTTTACTATCCTACTTTTATCATTATTGGCAACTGAAATAGTAGGTATCTACCTAATGAAGATTCAAATCAAAGACACATTTTTTATTTTAATTGAAGTGAAATATTGAAATGAAATGAGTGTTGCCCAAATAGTTATGGTCTTTTTTATATTGCCCAATATACCCTTGATCATTGTTTAGGTATGTACCTAAGTAATTAAATAGAAAGATTTTATTTTTTGAATAGGTGGGTCACATGCAGTTATTTATCTGTTTTATTTACATTCCTAACTACTGTGGATGCACTTTACATTGTTTCCTAATTTATTGCTTTATGATAAGAAACTGATTGCAAGGTCTTTGTAAATTAACAATGCCAAACAAATCAATAACTGTGGATTATAACATGCTGCTGCAATTTGTATCTAACATCTGCAAGCTACATCACTAAGCTAAAAAGGTAAATTGGGTACTTGCAATAATTATAATGAATATTTTAAGTACATAATCTACTTAACTAATAACATTATCATAGCTTTTGAATTGATTTACATAGGTAAGCTCTTTATTTCAAAAATATTTCTATAAATATTATTTAAATTAACCTTATTTAAATTGCAAGTTTGAGATACCTTTTTATTACCTAGGCACCTGAAAAAAAAAGTAAATAATGTAAGTAGATTAGTTTCTACTTTTTGAAGTTTGTTACACTGTCAAGAATTTTGATAACTTGGTAAAGTACCATTGTGGGGCTATTATGTTCTTCAGTCGTTATCGTTTTCAGGTCGCTATCATTTCGTGACCCGAGCTTTTCGCCCAATATTTGAAAATTGAAAGCCGCAAGGAGATTAAGCCCTAAAATCGCTCTGATTTACAATCGTAAATTTATTAAATCTATCCGAAACCTTAAGGAAATTGACTAATTCTGTCTAATAGTTGATGACTAATCCAGTCATATTATCTACATACCTATTACCTAAGTATCTACCTATTATAAATGAGTAACTTTCTGGATTAAAGAATGTTTGTTGCTCTTTGGTTCTTACAAAACTACTTTGCAGAGTTCTAGCTGTAAGTTATATCCAAGAATATTATATAACACATACCTAATCCATAATTTGTTATAGGCGTACCACACATAACCGAATTGAGCGTCGGTGGCCCATAGGTACCGACTTCGATCCCAGTGCCTCCATGAACCAATGACTTCTCTCGGAGTTAGATATATTACATTAGTTTTACACTGAACAATACTCTTACTCTGAGAGAAATTTTTTAATAAACCTGCACCATTCAGGTGACTAAATGTGTAACCATGATCCAATCTGGTCAGATTCCCCTGTTAACAGGGTCACGGAGGTCAGATGGCAGTCGCTCCACTGTAATTACCTGATCTGCAAAATCCTGGATCGTAGTCAAGGCGGATCCCGGGCCCACGCGCGCAAGCGCACAATCGATTCATGAACGCCAAGATGAGAGATACATAACCGAATTTTACGCGGACGAAGCCGCGGGCAAAAGCTAGTAGGGCTATATACCTTTCATCGAAGTCTGTACGCAGCGTGCGGATAAAGTTAGGGGCAAAAACTAGTGCGAGTACCTACCTACGTTAACAAGCAGTCATGCGCAGACATGTTGCGACATGAAGACTAGTGGTATACCTAATAACCTACTGTTCGATTTTATGGCGCAATAATTTATTCACAGACAGCTTAATTTATAAAAAAATATATATAAGTAAGTGGATCCAGCAAGGTTACTCATCAGTTCTCAGTTATCAATCTAATCATATATTATGTAACGCTTCGTCGTTAGTTGAATGAAACATCAAAATCCACAATTAATATCACTACCTACCTAACTAATTAAGGATTCACTTCCGAAATAAATAAGTCGATAGTCTAATTCGGTCGCATTGGTATCGTTTTGCTCGTTTTGACGTAAATATTAAAAACTAATTAAATTGTAACAAATAATTCGTAAAGTTATCGGATTATACCTATTGGCCAAATCGATAATAGATTAGGAATTTGGGATGGTAGTTTCGCTAACTGTATTTTCTAGGGCCGCCTGGGCCCCTAACCTTTTGGTTTAATATAAAACCAAAATCCTGGTGTGGACGGGCACGACATCTGGCACGCTCCTTACGCCCATTTAACTAAATATCCCTAGTTTTCCACCTAAGCCATCAGAAGATAGGAGACCACAAGCGAGCAAAAGCTCATTATCAAAGCTGGACCGGAACTCTTTAGGTCTTTACTGCAAGAAAACGGTCAAGAAAAACCTACACGTACACAGTCGCCGCTCGCACACAGCGCCGACACCGGCCCCCCATTCAAAATGCATTTTCTGTGGTAAAGAGAAATGTGGCTGGCACCGGAAGTTCCGCCAGGAAGGAAGGGGTTCCCTTCCCGCCGCTGTGTACCAGTCGCCGCTCGGATCAATTCCGTTCGCCCCAATAAACCTCGGTAGTTGCGTTAAAAAGACCGACTACATTGTACAGGTACACGTACAAGCAAATCAAACAATAAATTATGGTCGTTCGGACGCGTTTACGCGTAACGACAAAACGCCTATCATTACAGCGGCGGCAGTTGAGAGTATGATCGAAGCGAATACGTAGAGTAGGTAGAGAGTAGGTATTTGTGTCTGTCTGTGGCATCGTAGCTCCTGGGGCCCTATTTTTGAACCGCTTGACTCGAGTCGTACGGTTTTCAATTTTGATTTTCAGCATGAAATATCCAAAGTTCGCTGCTACCAATGTAATTAATATTGAATTGTTCATGCCGAAAATCACCAGATCGGAAACCGTTCGACTCGAGGCAAATCTTTTGACAGATTTTGGAGCGGTTTCTTTTGAGAAACAGGTTGTGTTTTCGGACATCAGTGTCGGTTATGAATGATTTATTATAGTTATTTAGTGCCTACAATGGCTTAATAAATTCGTAGGTAAGTTAAAACATTGGATGGCTCGCGCTTGGATTCCGCAATGAGCTTCCCGTTTGCAAAAGATACGGCGCACTTTCACGGCATCACAATAATGGAAAGAGACTGGAAGAGATTAAAACATAATGGTGCGGAGGTGGGCGCGTGGGAACGCTCCCAGAGTTCACGTGCCGCCACATCACTTCTCTACACTAAATCTAACATTAATATGCTAGATTTAGATAAAGCCCCCCGTCGAGTGCTGGCGGATTCACTTAAACAAGCCATTATTATTTTCATGGCGAAAGCACCAATGAGATGTTATCTTTTCATAAAGAATGTTCGTCTAATTGTATAGTTTTCACGATAAGAGCGAGCCTGCCGTTATGTTTTTCCACGTTAATTAACATTTAATATCATCATCTTCTTCACCTGTTTGAGAGTTCACTTTTCTGTTGCCAAAGAGATGCCAAATGTGAAACTAGTCCAAAAACCTTCAAACTATTGTGAAGTGGAAACATGAATAATACACAAGTGAATGAACTGCGCCAGAAATCAATTATACTTCCAGTCCATTCATAAAGCCGCAGAGAATCTATGCGAGCGTAGGTGCCGTGGTAGGTGTCCATAAGTCACCGACCAATAAATCAGCACCCATATTTGTAAGTGAACAACATATGCAATGAATTTTAACTAAGACTGCTCATACAGGTATAACGTTTCTTGTAAGTATAGAGTTAAAGGATACTTTGATTTCTGACTTTTTTAGGCTCGCACACTATATTTATTATAATTAAGCTATACTCGTAGGTACTCAAGTAAAGTAGGTACGCCAACAATAAATCTCGAATGGTAATGTAGGTTATTGAAATGAGGTGTGTGTCGCGTAGGATCGGCGGTCGTTTGAAGGCGCGCAGGCACGAGCAATAGTGGCTGGTTAGTGGTTCCGGATACGAATCGGACGTGTCGGATGTCGGCGTGAGTCACGCGGCGCCCACGCCGGCCACCAGCGCCCACTGGCGCCCAGCCCGCGCGCGCACTCCACGTACTTGTTTTGTAATTTCCAAAAGGTCTCACCTCCGGTTTCTATCGCCTATTATTGGAATTATAACTTAGTTACACACTTATAAATGTCAAATCGACAACCTTATTTGTAAGTAGATTTTGCTCGTGATTTCGTGCGCGTAAGGTACACTACATTTCGGGATAAATTATAGCCTGTGTTATTCTGCGCTGTATAAGCTATGTTGCTGCCAAATTTCGTAAAAATCCGTTCAGTAGTTTTTGCGTGAAGGGCTAATAAAACAAGGAGTTAAGTACAAACTTTCGCATTTATAATGTTAAGCAATAGGATATAAATAGAAGTAGGATTGGATTTGCTCAAATAAAAAATACCTACATAATAGGGGGTTAAGTATGAAGTTACCGTTTTTTCGTCCATATAAATACAGGGTGTAAAAAGACCGCTAGCATTAAATGAAACCCCATATTCTACCCATAAAACTGAACAACTTTCCCCAAGAAACATACCATTTAATATTTAAAGACCTAATATAAAACCAAGTCAAGATCAATAGTGTTGATTAACCAAAAAATGAAATCGTTAATTTGCCATGGAATCACGATCGTGACAATGAGCTTGCAGCCATCGTCGCCGATCCAATTTGCTATAGCGGTGTTGCTGGGACAGATTTAGCGATCGTCTGCGGCGCGTCTAGGCTATTTGCGTTCGGTTTCTGGCATTGAACATTTCGCGACTCGTGGGAAATGGAGTTGAACGACTGCGAAGACAATGCGCTTGTCTCGGCATCAGCAGCGGTCCAGCCGTGCCCGCCCACCCGCGGAACGAGCCACTCGCGCGCCTCTGTGCATCTCCCTACTAGAGAGATTTCTACTAAAGTTGCGATTACACATACCCTAGATAAAGGAGGTTCCACATGTTCGCATTTCCGTTATTGGCAATGTTGCCAGTGACCGATGTTTAAAACACAAGGCAGCTCAAAAAATAACATTTTCACGAAAAAAGTAACATTATTTTATTTTATATTTTTATTTATAGTAACTAGATTCTCGATTTGAAGACACTTGTCCCAAGAAATTCATCCACTCGACTCGACTAGCCTTCAGCACAACTTTATTCGGGCCAGCCCACTCGGCCAGCCAGCACGTCAAAGCGGGTCAAATAAGCAATTAATGGGGAAATAAAAGTGCAATAAAAAAATTTGTTAACACGCCAAATTTGAAGCTTAACATTGGCTCGGTCGTTTCATAGGCGGGCAATGTACAAATTGCACGAGAATAAATTGCTTATAGCTCTGTTGTTGTGATAGAGAAAGTTTTTATCCTCGCAGGGGTGACACATAGCCACCCAAGACCGGGAAATGGATGAGCAAAATAGTGTTTTCGCCGTCCCCGGTCAGCTACTAAGTTAGGGCGTGAATTCATCGGAGCCCTAGTGTAGTAGTGGTAGGAAGGGCGCCGGCGGGGTCGATAGCGCTGGAACCGCGCCAGCCGCCGGCCGTCGCTCGCGCGAGCCGCGACACATAAATCCACCCTCGCATGCTAAAGTGCCAGCTCTCACACTTGACTGGGACTAGTTTGGTAACCTAATATATGATCCGTCTATATATCTTAGTCAGGAAACCACTCGTCATGTAACGTTGTTAGGTAGGTAGATTGATTGATAGCCCTGTGCTTAGATGCAAGCGTAGATGCAACATGGAGTTCTCTTAGATAGAGATGAGAAGGTTTTGTTACGCGATCGGCATGTGACTCACCCTGGTATTTCCAATGTCCATATTCTACGGCAACTGCCTACTGTAGTTTGTTTACCACCTTAGTTGGTATTAAATTAGCTTCAGCTTCAGTACTCAAATAAGTACTTATAAATAGTTGCGTACATAAATGCACAGTTGCGCCGAAGAATAGTTTGGCCTTAACAATATTCCGGAGTTAACAGACTGTGACGGCATGTAATAGCATACACGCATGACCCCCTAGTCCTCAGGAAAGGATTAAAATGTCTACCCCGACGGCGTTAATTATGAAATAAAATATGCAGCGCATATTGGAAACGGTCAACGTTGAGGTTTCTTTCCTGCAAGCAACATATTCGTTCGTATACTCCCTTGTACGTGGTGACTCATATTTTAGAATTTATATGGATTATAAAAACCGAAATTAAGAATTTTGATAAACCTACGGCGGCTGAAATTATTGTCATGGAAAAAGGATTAAATAATTTTTTCAAACCCCCGACGTGGGTTCTTTCTATATTTTTCATACAATTCCCTAAGAAAAGGATATTTTGGGTACCGCCAAAACTGAGAGTGTGTAACTCGTAAGCCGTTATGATTCAAAAAAGCGTATGCAGCAAAATTTGTGCAGAGTTTTATAGGCTTTAATTTAGTTTTGGACCATATTCCCGTAGGACGCACTGTTTTAGAGATATTTACGAAAAAGCCAAAATATGGGACCTTTCGGGCCCCATCACACCAAAAGCACCAAAGGTTTTATATATTTCCTTCCTATGAACTTTCCTACCCTCTCCTCTTTGACGATGAAAAGAGATTAAATGTCCTACTCAATAAATACATTTTTATTTGTTTTGATAATAAAATGATGCTAACAGCGCTCTCCCTTGTTGTAGATGAGCGGCAAGCGCACGCGCAGCTATAGATGCGCGGTGCACCAGCGCGACCGCGAGGTCTGCTCCGAAAACGACTTCCATCTACTGCTTGAGGACCCCACGCTATTCGCCAGGTAACACGTCACAAGAGAAATATTTCTTTACTTTAGGTCGTGGCCAATCAAATACTATAGCGTTGCGGTACTTTTCGAATGTTCCCCTCTCATTCTGAATAGCAAAGGTTTTCACAAGATATCATCAATGAATACCTAATAATTCATTTGCATTCACTTACCACCAGTAAATGCAAATCTGAAGCATGGATCATAGAATTCACAGATCCACAGAATTGGTTGCTTTGGATAATGGAACCTCTTTTTATAGCTCAAAAAACTGTTTGATGGCTTATAAATGACATTACCTGCTAGGACATTGTCAATGTCATGGCAATGTTCATTCGTGATTATCTTCTCTCTGATTTTGAATATTGTTGTTTGGTATTTCAAGATATTTTACAATAATATTTCTGATCTACCATGACACGTAAGGTAGACAAAACAGTTACATTATGCTTGCTTGGTTTCCTGTATGATGCTTTGGAGAAATGACCACTTTTAAATGGTTCTAATCAATCAAATAACCAAGAAGGTTTTCGTTTGCGGTTCCTTCACCTGAATCGGGTAAGCTTTGATTTGTCAATTTACTTTAGTACAAAATAGTAAATTTTGCAATGGGACATTAAAAATTAACTGTAAAATGTAGCCAATCTTTCAAAATTTTCGTGTCCCAAAATTTTCATCAAGTGTTTATATAAATTTTCTAGTCCTAAAGTTATTTCTTACACGCTCAGCGATTGACGTAGCTGAAAATATTTTATATACACTTGTCGTGTCACATTGACATAATGGCGTGCCTATAGGCCGATCGTAAAATAAAAAATCCTTACATTTTATCGTAAAGTAAGTTGATTGATTGAACACCACTATTGTTCAGAGTTAGCCTATATCGCTTTCCCCGTGAGTGAAACTTTTCAGCGATCATTAATAAAATATCAAAGTAAATGTAGCCTAAGAATTTTCTAAATCAAATCAATACTGTGTTACACAAGGCCCTGGTTTTATCGGCAAGGCTAGAACGCAGAGGTGTTGACGTAACTAACTATACCTATACGTATTAATTTTCCTCAAATGCTTTGTATTGACCAGTGCGCGTTGTCTCCAGGATGGTGCACCTAGTGGCGATGGAGGTGCTCCCCGAGGAGCGGGAGCGCAAGTACTATCAGGAAAGATACACCTGCTGCCCGCCGCCGCTCTTCATCATATGTGTCACGCTGCTAGAGGTGAGTTCTCGAACTACAAAGTTGTTGCTCGCTCTACGAAATTGCGACACGAATATACGCGTGAATGACAACACGTAACTGCTCAACGAAACTGTTAAACGCGCACTAGCATAACGCATCACTTAGTTCCGAGAACGAATCGTCGAAAAGTCGACACGAAACCGATAGCGCACAACACTTTCGCGGTCACAGATCTTGCCGTATCAATTTTCCAAAGAAATTGGAGCTGAATAAATCGAAAAGTTGCCGGTTATTGACTGCGGATGAGCGTGCAGAGTCGTGTCGTGCATCACTTTCTACGGGACCGATGGCCGATCCCCGCTCCAGTTAGCTCGGTTAATTAAAAAGTGTAATTGTGGATTTCACATCCGCGCAAACAAACGGTTCACGTGAATCATTACGGCGGGCCGGCGCACGCGCCGCTGCCGCCCGTCACACGTTGATTCACCGCGCCGCAAGCCCGTAGATAACGCGGGCAACGCGACGACCGGCTGTTTCTCGTAACTGTTCTCATTGAGATGAGTTACGCTTTAATTGGGTCAATGAATCCAATTTCTATAAAACGGTATGCTTTTGTACCTACTCCACGCAATGTTTTGCGGAAACTCGATTATCGTTTCAAATGAATTATTGGCAGTAGAGGGAAAACAACAGAGGATAAACGGGATTTAATGAAGCAAACACTTTCACAAAGCCACAGACGTTAATTTATAGTTTCGCCTGAAATATAGGTACTGGTTTACCAACAAATAATGTGGTCATAAAATGTACCTATCAGTTTCTCATTTTGTAATCAAAGCAACGAGGGGTAGTTTGCTCTATTTTAACCCCCTGCGCAAATAAGTTTACCGTATGTATGTGTGTCTGTGGCATCGGAGTTCCCGAACGGATGGACTGATTTTGATGCGGATTATAAAATAAAGTTTACTCAAGACTGGTCTCATTCAGCATTGTTTCATTAAAGTGGGTTTAACCGTTTGGGAATTAATATAGATTATCTATATATGTTGGGATATATAAGAGTAATTTAGGGTATATAGGTCATGTTTTCCCTCGAGATTCAAAGAAAGAGTAGGAAAGCGGGCGCTGGCCGAAGCCGGGATAGACCGCCAGACTGATAATAATTATCACTGAAAATATGTTTATTCCGATCAAACTAAGTACAACTAGTGTCAAATAAGTAGAGACTTGGGCGGGTCACGTGATTCGACTTACGCTGTATACAATTACCTGCGCGAAATCCCCTCCACTGCCATTTGAGAAGTCTCTTTCTTTCGTGACGCGGGTTATACTCACTAATGTTTTCGTTAGTAGAGACACATCTAGGATCTACGTTGTCCCAAAGTGTAACCCACAACAGCCGCATTTTCTCTCAGCAACTGTCTCGTCCGCAAGCGCGATAACTACAAAACGCTGGAATAGGTATAGGCTTAAATGCTGCAATTGAAATTGTAAAACGCTGTCTCAAGCCCTGCACTCATCCTTCAGGCTGTTGACTACCATCTCGCTTATCGTATAACCCTCTTCACCACCAGTTGGGCGTGTTCGCCTGGTACGCCTGCCTGCCCGGCGGCGTGGCCGCAGCCGCGGGCCCGGTGCCGGTCGACTCGCCACTCGTGTACCGGCCCGACAGACGTCACGAGCTCTGGCGATTCCTCACGTACAGCGTGGTGCACGCCGGCTGGCTGCACCTCGCGTTCAACCTGCTTGTGCAGTTGGCGGTAAGTTTTTTTTCACTGTTCTTTAGCTCTTGTACCCAGGAGACGAATTCCAGGTGCCATGAGTGCCAGCGAGTGTATCTATGTGTGTGTCCTTTGAGCCGACGGCCAGTTATTTGCTACGGCTTGGGCCCTAAATGAAGCAGCGTTTTCTGTTATATATTTTCATCGCTAGCATCTCCAATCAATCCGGTGGTAAACTGTTTCGTGAAAACCTATTTTAGTAAAGACATTTATTATTACTCAAATAATTATTTACGGCTTGTTGATGAAATCGAACCTAACATATATTGGCCTAATTCTCTCGGTGCCATGCAAACACACTGCAATTTAATAATGAGTCAGTGCTTCATCCGCAAGACGCTTTCCATCTAGTGGATGAGCTGTCCGTACGTCTCGTGTATCACTTGAGTATAAAGACGAAAAGCTCATGTAATGTACTACTTAGTCACTGACGCCTACTACACAGGAGAAAATACTATTCATATTCACCGCTGCTGCTCCTGCGTAGGCGGGATTTATAAAAGTGACTGTAGATATAAAGTAACCCTTAACCGTCCCAAGGTTTCCATATGTGTCCTCGCCAAATTTTATCCAAATCTGTTTAACGATTACGTTAAGACAGATTTGGCGGGACTGTGTCTACAGCGATATCGTTACCTTAAAATTCAAAATTCAAAATTTCTTTATTGATTAGGACATTAAATATCTCTTTCAATCGTCAAAAAGGAGGGGTAAGAAAGTAGGAAGGAAACACACAGTGACACGCTGACCGCCCTATGGCCGTAGATAAACGTATCCCTCGCCAACCACGACCGAACCGTGCTCGACAATGCCAGGCAGAGCCTTATTAGTGACTTATTACAATAGATAGTTGTAACTAAGTAGAATAATATTACAGCGAGAAAAAATTGTACAAAAACTATGCTCCAAGTTAACATGTGTTTGATACCGAAAACGACCTTCGGTAACCTAGTCCTTCTGAGAAACCTATGTTATTTATAGGTATACCTAACGTTATTAGGATAATTTACTACCTACCTCAATGTAGCCGCGTACCTAACCTATGGGACTGGTAACCTTGTTGCTGTCTAGCCATTCTCATTTCGGCCGTTATAATGTCAAAATAGTAATAATACATAACAACTTAACAGTACCTAATGGATTTGCATAATTATTTTGCAGACTGCTGAATTACATTATTCTAATGTAATCTCAAATTTGTACATGACAACGTTATAATTTTCCATTGATCTTACGGAAACTTACTCGGTTAAATTAATATTTTTTTTGGTTTAGTCACAAATTCTTTGAAAATGAATCACGTCACAGTGTACTATGACGTAGGTATTGGTTGGCCGAAATCGAGATTTGCGCCTATAACATTGTGGCTTGATCTACTTACCTAGCTTACCTCACTTGTACCGTACCTATTCTACAATCACAGCTACCTACCCTATAAAATTTCATCGATAGTATTTATATTATAAAATATATATCAGTTTTACCACAAGAGGGAAAATAATAATTACGCTAAATGCTTTGAAGACTGTTCAAATAAACATCACTACAGCACTTTTTATAGCGTATCTATGGCATAGCTGGCTGGCCCTACAACATTAAACCTTTCTGCTTGATCTACAACTGCGAATAGGTGGATAGGTTATACTGAATTCTGCCGGACATTGGACACGGCGCAAGATACTTAAAAAAAACTTTTAATTATATTAGGCATTAGTATCTATTATCCGGAATCCTTAATGGAGATGTAGCCCCATTCGAGCGAGTCTCTACGTACGTCGCTTATGCTCTCACATACATACTAACGGTGTATCTCTTGTGTTCCAGGTGGGTCTACCTCTCGAGATGGTCCACGGCGCAGCCCGATGCGGGGCGGTCTACCTATCTGGGGTTCTCGGCGGGTCTCTGGCGGCCTCCGTACTAGACCCTGACGTGTGTCTCGCGGGTGCTTCGGGCGGCGTGTACGCGCTGCTAGCCGCTCACCTCGCAAATGCGTTGTTGAACTTCCACGCAATGCGATACGGCGCTGTGAGGCTGGTCGCGGCTTTGGCGGTCGCGTCCTGCGACGTCGGGTTCGCAGTGCACGCGAGATATACCAAGGTGAGCTTAGGGATATGATGGCGGGATTTTGACTGTAGGTTTGATTAAGAAATTGAAGCTCCTCCGTTTGCTTAAGCAACTTTAGTATCTAAGGTACGTCATCGTCATTTCAGACGCAGGGTTTCCGCTGCTGAGCGTAGCTATAAAGTTTCACCTCCTAGGCTCCCATTTAGCATTCCCCTCGGTTTGATTATGAGGGTCATTGCCCTGAGTAGCGAACCATAGTCTCTGCCTACCCCATCTATGAGACAGAGGCGAGAGCTTTGTACAGTGTGAGGGCGCCGTAGGTTACAAGAGCTCGGGACACTAAATTTTATTTTTTTGTGCACGGGTTGACCAACGATTTGTAGTTCTCCTGAACGCCTACTATCGCTACAAAGTGGATTTTTTCTTGTACTCGATGACGTAGAATAACCTACGTCACCCTCACAGTCTATTACTTATGTATACAATGAGTGAGACTATCCATAGTACCCCACCAATACACACCTTCACAACCTCAATAAACCTCTCTCATTATCGTTTCCAGGAGGCACCGCCGGTATCATACGCGGCGCACGTAGCCGGCGCTTTAGCCGGACTCACGATCGGGCTTCTGGTCCTCAAACACGCTCAGCAAAGGCTCTGGGAGCGGCTGCTATGGTGGGCGGCTCTCGGCGCATACGCTGCCTGTACCCTGTTCGCAGTGCTATACAACCTGTGCGCAGCGCCCCCCGGGGAAATGCACTACCTACCACCCGACCCACCACCCGACGCCGCCGGATACTAGCGGCCCCCCCCCGCTCACAACACGCCTAGTCAATTTACCTTAGTGTGATCCGCGAGTAGCCCTCTACGGAGGCTCGTCGAGGAAACCCGTACCGCGGAAAGTGAAGCGATTCGCTCGTTTTTGTTTATATTTTTTTGCTCGGCGTCCGAACGACCCCGGGTCTCCTCGCGATACTTAATTGTTAAGTAGTCTTAATTGTATTGGATAGGCGAACTATTTTTGTACCTAATCGTCCGTAGTTTGTAGGAGGAAGGCGTTACCGCGACACATCACAATATGTTCTCTGTGTACTGGCGCCCGCCGGCGGCCGGCCGTAGTGTAATGTAGGTCCTTGTAATTATTGTTTGGTTATCACCCCGAGGCCGCCCGGTAGGGACAGCCAGCGTAGTTATGCCCAGCACACCAAAGATTAGGATAACATAGTGTCCGCACTTTGAAATATGGAAATTTTATATTCGCTATAATTTCTTGATTCCCATTTTAGTTTCTCATTGCCAAACGTACTCGACAGTTACTTCGAGTATTGCTCAGTATAATTGCCTGATATTAAAAAAATAATTATAATGATTACAAACGAATGATTATTAGGGATGTGTAATTGCTCAAACACAATTAATAATCCCACGTGATTATGCTCAATGGCGAGATTTTTTCTTTTTATCCTCAATCAATTTTGTTGATTGTTATGTGCTCTAAATATATTATTAATAAGCGAATAATATATCAGTAGCAGTATTCAATGCTATCTATTACTTTGAGTAATTGATACAGTGGTTATCGTTTCATTTTATGTTTTTTAATATATACTTCCATCTTTTTCTCTACACTTCTGAAGAGTCTCAAATACATTGCTGTATTGCCTAATAATAATAATTGTGCCTGATTCCTGTTATGTAACTTTGATTGTACACGTTTAATTCTAATCAAATAACGTCACAAACGACTGAATTTTTGTATAAAGTTTTGCAGTGTTTTTCATTTTAATTTATTTAAAAAAATTATTTTAAGCGTGAATAATTATGTGATTATTACTATGAATGAAAATAAGAATGAATATGATTAAAAGTGATTTGGAAACTACATATTGCCTTTTGAATTGGAATGTGAAATGAACACAACCTGTAGTCAACATTATTATATACTTGATATATAAATCACACATACAGAATGCTAAAGTACTAACAAAACATTATGGGGAAACCAATATAATATTCAAAATTCGATAAATTATATCAAAAAAACATTGAAAAACAAGGACAATGTGTCAACCATTTTTATTATTATATTCATATAGGTACTATATGGACTACAACATACAACCAATAAACTATTGAAAATTGGTAAAAGTCCTGATGTATTAGTTAATATTGAAATTAGCAGTGCTACACCTTTCTGTACCTAGTGATTAAAACAAAAATTATACACTTATTATCATCATAACTAGATATTGTTCAGTAGGTATTGGTATTCATATAATCTAAATAACTAATAACAAATTGCCATAGAATTATCATCAAGCACCAATTAAGGATAACAAGTTTTAAAACTATGGTTTCTACTATCAATCAACAGAGAGATCATCTCGAATTCTAAACAGGCAGGCAGTGCACCTGATGGAAAGTGGTTACCACCGCCTTTGGACATCAGCTACACCAGGGTTGCTACCAATGCGTTGCCCGCCTCTAAGCGAGACCTAATATACCTCTTGAACGATCCCATGTCATGGTCCAAAAGAAACACTGTGGCTGGGAGCTCATTCAATTACGCAAAATAATATTATTTGCTTCTTAATCGAGTACAAGTGACTGTAGGGATGACTACAAATTTTTGTTTACTGCCGTACCCGATTTCAGGCCAAACTAGTTAGTCCTTACTTATCCTACATGTTTGGCCTAAGCCGAATCGATTTTCAATCAATAACCCAATAAATGAATAGTTTAAAATTGGTGGGAGATTTAGATTAGTGTGACAAAGCAGTGATGAGGGGCTCCAGCGACTTCCGACTTTCTTAGCAACATATTTGAACGTTATTATGCAACTAATCCCTTCACTTGTGGGCGCGTGGCTCATCGATGCCAGGAATGTAAAATTGTTTCCTTCGCGCCGTTTCTTACTCATCGCGCGCGAGAGGACACTTGTGCTAGACGTACTGCTTAATCTAAATCTATCACCACATAAGTCATCAGTTATAATAATAGTGGTGTTGAAGAAGGCAGAAGGCAGCCCGTCAACCTACTCAAAACCAGTATGGATTTTGCTATGCGCATCCATGGAGGTGCTAGCTAATCTTATATTGGTTTTGGGTAGGTCGAATTGGGCAGATCGAGATCTACCTATAATTGTTTTGCCCCGAGGAACTCTACCCCGCTGATGACGGTGCTCTGCGAAGTGTTTTCGCACAAAACTTAACCTAACCGAATTGAAACCTAAATGTCCTCTCCGCTTTGAGACAACACTAATACTAATCTATAGGCGGGCGGGTCGCAGGCGTGTGTCACCTTAATGGTATTAAAAAACCTAACCGAAGAAATACTTCATTTTCGATGATTTGGCCACGACATTATCATGGAGAAACGTGCGAAACTGTGACCCAGATGTCGAAATCTGATTTAAATTCGGTTTAATTCACAACTGGATCTATTTATATTAGAACCAGATTAGGGTATATAGCGCACGGAATATAGAATATTCCTTAGTAATAATATTCTTAAGTTACAATGTCGTGGCGTAGGTGTGTTACATCAAAAAAATGTCATCAAATTCCACGTCTACGTTCCAGCTACGTCTTTTTATACTACTCGGTGACAAAGACCCACATGATGAAAAGCGGAAACTGTCGCCCACAGCATTTACTATTCAAGCACTTTAGTTTATACGTAACAATAATGCAGTACCGCAGGTGCGCTGGCACTAAGGACTAAGATGACGAGGCTCGTGCTTGTAATACGGGGTTTTGCGATTTCAAAATCCACCAGATGGCGCTGCTGAGAGGCAAGGTCCACTGTCAAATTACTGCGGCGCTATTGGACAGCAGCTGGTGTAAAATGACGAATCCGTTCAGACTTCATATTTTTTTGGAATTTGCTTCCATAATTAGATGACTGAATTTACCCAACAGTATTAAGCGCATTATCTGGTGGACTTTGGTAACATAAAACCCCTTTAACACGCTAATGGTAGACCTTCTGGTAAATTCAGAAGTATGTCCGGAAGAGTCCGACGGTGGCGCGCACCCAGAGCGGCGTGGCGCGGCCCTGCAGCTCGGCGCCGCACTCCGCCGCGGGCGCGTGCAGCGCCGTGCATTCGCGGTGCAGACGCTCCTGAAAAACAATTCAATGCTCAGTTAAGACATAGAAAGGACAAAAACAAACACTGTTCTTAGCTAGCAGTACAGCTCATGCTCTTTAACCGTTTGCTCATCAAAACTATAAGACGCCAATGAATCCTATTGGCGTCAAAATTTCGCTACCGATTTCTATAAAATCATCTTGTCGTATGTCCCGGTTGCGCTCTCGCCCATGAGGGCCCGGAGTCCGCCTTAAACATGATCCAGGATTTGGCAGATAAGTACAGTGGAGCAACTGCCATCTGACCTCCGTGACCCTGCTACCAGGAGAGCCTGACCACATTAAATAAATAATCGTGGACAAATTCACACAGAGCCATCTAGCCCCAAACTAAGCAAAGCTTGTACTATGGGTGCTAGATAACTGATATACTACACATATACTTTTAAATACATACTTATTATACATAGAACACCCAGACCCGTAACAATTTCTGGCCGGCCGGTTATCGAACCCGGGACCTCTTGCGTGGCAGACCAGCATGTTGACCACTGAACCACTCAGGTCGTCCAATTCGTCGGATTGGATCATGGTTACACATTATAGTCCCGTGAATGTGCAAGCTTAATCGCGATGTTTCCCTCGCCGTAAGAGCACAGGTTAGCAGTCAACTAATGTACGTAACTCAGAAAAGTGTCATTGGTACTGTTCAAAGATAACATAATATCAAACCTGCAAGTCCGGCGAGCTGGTGAATATGGCTGCCTGCGCCTCCAGGTCGCGACGCACGGAGCGCTCGCCGAGGTTGGCCGAGCCCACCAGCGTCGCCCACGGCACCGCGCTCCCGGGCGGGTAGTACCTGAGATACGACACACTACATTGCAACAGCTTTTTTATTCGGGGACCGAATCGTTGGGAGCCGACGGGATAAAAAAAATCGATCGGTGACGAAGCAGTGGAGTAGGCGACAGACTAATCAGAAGTTCGTACGGAGGCCTATGCTCAGCAGTGGGTGGGAATGATGATAATCACCCTAGTGACACGACGAGACAACCTGACATGACTCGTGCCTGTAGCCATGCACTGACTACCTCATTTATCTGACCAGAACATAACAAATGCAAGCATTGGCATTATTGCTTGGTAAGGTAAATTGCATAGATAAGGTAAATTCCCCAAGCAGGCTTCTTTTTCCGAATTTAGGCTCTCAATCTGAATAAGTATAGTAATCTCAGTAGGAGGGAGGGGCTGACGTTCCATCAGAGGAATGTCTTTGTGACAAAGGTTATGTCTTACCATAAGCCTTTTGCATGAAAAGTCCAGCCTGGTCTTTGGTATTCCAAAATTTGGACTCTGTTCACCTGGTTCGTTTCTATAACTTGCTGCCAAAATCTGTAAGTTCAATATAGAACAATGTGATTAAAAGTTATATTTAAAAAAAACATACTTATTTAACTGTGACAAGTATGGACTATATAATGTAATTAATTGTTCATATTTAATTTTCAAAAATTAGTTAAAATTGGTAATATCATACTTTCTTGCTATCAATGAATATGCAAATGGTATTCCACCAGCCGGTCCTGCCGCTCCCATGAATCCATTGGCCTGAAAAATATTTACAGTTACATAATTATTATCTTTCTATAGCTACTACATAATCCAGCCCAGACATCTGCAACCCGTATTGATCCATTAAATATTTATAACTGGCAAATTGTATATTTAACTTACATTAGGATGAGCCATCAACAAACTTATATTAGCTTTACAATCTTTCAGTAAAGCTTTAGCATAATTATCTGTAAGATTAAAATATCCAGTGGCCAGTCTTATATTTGAGTTTTCAGGAGCTGAAGACAGTAACTGGCGTGTAGCTATTTCATCTTGGTTTATTTTAAATTCTCCCATTTGGACTAGAGGAAACACCCAAGTATCAACATCTTTTTCATTTGAACCTATAACAACAATACAATTTATTATACCTATAAAGCTATTATGTATATGTGAACATGTACATGCATATACATAATACTCACTATTTGAATCATTTAGTGATAACAATTTAGCATGTTGTATTTCTTTCCATCTCTGAATCAAATCACTAACTGCTTTGTTCATTTCTTTGGTCAACACTTCTTTGTTGATATTTTTATTGTCAATTATCCCACCTTTTATACTCCTTTTACTGTAAGTGCTAACTATATCTGAAAATTAGAGTTCCAAATTATAAAAACTAGAGATTGTATGATAGATTTACCTACTAATAATGAAAAAGAAAATGGTAAACAAAAAATAAATAACAAAAACTTACACAGTCCTACCTATGAGTTCACAATAAAAGTTGGAGACGTCAGGGTCTTGTATTTCAATATACCGGTCTTGCCTTTGCTGGAAGTAATCATTGGAGCAGTTTGCACCACTGAGCAAGACAGAGTCATCTACTATATACAATTTCATGTGCTGGAGGCCCACGAGTTCATTATATCTGGATGGTAAGGCTTTTGACCATGATCCCTGCAATCTAGGGGTCTGATAAAAAGACACTTTGCAATCAGGCACTTCATTGACAATGTCCTGCAGCAGAGTCCGTGAATTCACCTGGCCCCTTGTGCCCCGCTGATAGTCTAGAAGGACGGTAAACTTCAAGTTTCTTCTCTTTAGATTTTCCTTGGTAATATTCAATAATTCCCGTTCCATACTGCCCGTGCCTATATACAGGCTCGCTACTGATACTCTTTTTTTAGCATTCTTGAATCTATCATATAATGTATCGTAAAAACTTCGAGGGTCTGTGATTATATTAATTTTTGATGCATTTACACCAAAACATGGGGCAACGTTGTAAAACCAATTAAAGTGGTGTAGTTCAGCTGGTTTGAATCTAATTGGAAAACTGCCGTTAATGAACATGGTCGTAACCGATCAATTAATGCATATAAAAATTATTAACAAGCAAATGTTTATTGTTTCCACAAAGAAAGACTAAATCCATTTCATTTCCTTCCATGCCCCCTAGTTTCAGCGATAAACGTCAAAAACATATGGTTGTCAAAGTGACATCATAGGGATGCTAAAAACCGGTTATTATCGAAAATATTCGATATCAATGGCGAATCTTTTAACTTATTTTATAATCAAATTCGATTAAATGGTGCGTGGTATGGTGATAAAAGCAATGCAATCGTGCGCCACACGGTATTGCTACTGTGACCATTTTCTATGTTAGCGTTATCAGCAGGTGATGCATTTCTATCACTAGGTCGCACTTTTTCAGGGAAATAAGACGACTTGGGCACTGCCAAATCATTAATATGGTCTTTTTGTTCTGAAGCTCAGGACCCCGTGGGAACTTTTATTTAGTTTCTTAATAAATAAAAAAATATCCTGGGGGCAGGTTAAGTTCTCGGGCCTAAGAGACAGCTAATAGCCTCTTCTTTTAGCAAACTCAATTTAAACTGATGCATGTGTAGTTTTTTAATGAAAATGAATGTAGTTTTATAGAGTTTTACAGCCTTTCAATCCGTTTCCAGTCTTGTCAAAATCCGCCTATGATATATTGGTATGAAAATATATACAACTAGTTGGCCAGCCGCGACTTCGTTCGCGTGTTGTGCTACCCTAACCCTACAAAATCCTTCACCTACCCTAGACCTATCCTACATCTGGTCTACCCCTACCTCTACCCTAGCCCTACCTACCCACATTTTTTTACATTAAAACCTCGTCTTGTCAAATTACAAATCCAACAAAAAAATATCGAGTCTTTCATAAGAATAATAAGAGTCTTTTTTACAATAAAATATAGACTATGTTACTCGATGACAATGTAGTTTTAAATTGATAAACGTTTTTTAAAAACCGTTTAGTAAAGGAGACAGTCTAAAATTTTCCTGACCACCAGCCGGCATAATGAGAGTTGAAATGGATAAAGCTTATAAAACGTAATGGCTTCTCGTAATTATTTAAATTCTTTAGCTAGCCAATTTATTTATATTAATGTTTAAAATATTACTAATTTGCCATGAAACGAACGCATTCTTGGCATGAAATTATGAACACACCCGAAAAAAGCTATGGATGCACAAACTTATCTGACCCGGTGGCCAAAACTGGAATCAAGTGTCACCATTTTGAAATGTTATGTCAATGCCATTAACAGCGACGCTGTCACTGGGTCAGATTAAGTTTGTGGCACTGCATAGACAGACAGGTAAAAAATCCTAGGTTTGGACATTGACAATGACAGGCATGTCATTGTCTTTGTCATACACTGCCACTAATGACGAATGAAACTCCATACTCCGTTAGGAAGACCTGCCCTGTGGTTGTAATTTCTATGGCGATGATAGGCTGTGAGCGAGTTAATTAGCCATAATAATATGTATTATGATGCTGGGGAATTGTAATTATTATTTTAGTTTCTTTTTGGCCACATCCGTCGGCCATTTTATGTATCAAAAGGTGTGTGTCACGCATTGTACGCATTTTTGCCGTTGAGCCTCTTAAAAGGAGTTTTCTTACAGAGCCATAAACTTGTCAGACCATGTGACAGCGTCACTGTTGTTGGCATGGCATGACATTTCAAAATGACGAGACTTAATTCTAGTTTTGGTCATTGTGTCAGATAAGTTTTTTATTATGTAGTAAAAACCAAGGTTAAGCAATGCTAGTAATGCAGGGGAGCTGGATGGGTGACCATTTCGTATTTGAGGGTAGTCAAACGTTAGCACCGCAACGAGTTGGAAACTCGCTATGTGTACCCCTAATACCGTTGGCGAAGCGAGGTCGACCGAGGTGTTGTACATACCATGATTCTAAGGAAATCTAGTTCTTGTGCTAGTTGATTTTGGGCACATCCGTCAGCTATTTTATGTAACATCAAAAGGTATGTCACGTGGCACGCCGCACTACAAGTGTTTTCTCAAAGCGAGAGCATTACACGCATTATTGAACAAAATGCCCTCTCCTCTTGAAAGGAGTTTTTTCTTTCCTCATTGATTTCTCTTCGCTATGACGAAAAAGACTTCTTACTCCGGGCGAAAAAGGAGTTTCTTCTTTCATCGTTTACTCTACGGCTCGTTCCAGTGTTGCATGAGTGTCGCGTGAGTGTTGCAGTTTTGCTAAAAATATTCCGTTTTCAAAAAACAATTGTGAAGAATTGGCTAGACTTAGATTTCTTTTTTCAACTGATTCGAGTTCCGTATTTTACATACTTCCGTTTTTCATTCACTTTGTACCGGCTGGATCTTAGTGAACACCTTGTATGAACCGATAGACCCTATCCTTTGAGCTTACCCATTACAAACAAACCGACAATAAAATATTTTCTTTTATAATATTAGTACAGAAACATACTAGTACTCTTTTGTAACGATGGTCAAAATCACTAGTCAAATCGTAATTACGTAGGTCAATATTTTCATTCGAAGACTTTTACAAAAGACATCCTTTAACAAAACCAGTTGTGAAAGCGAACGAAGTCTTCCCGCTTCAGCCATGTATGGTTTTAAGCAGTTCTAACAGTAAAATGTAACTTTTGCTATTATGATTTACAGCGGTATTTATTAAAGTCGAATGATGGATTGAATGCGCACTGACAGTGAATACATTCAACGCAATGACTAAAGAAACTCTTCTAGGGGTCGAGAATTTTTTCGTCCCAAAGTCTATCTATACCTAGCTCGGGATTTAATGCATAACAATGCATGCAACGATATCCTTCATTTTTATTTTAATAGTGTAATTGTATAGTTTATTGATCGCATAATAATACTTATCTAAAATATAAAATCAACTATAACTAAGCACATTATTCATAATTTAAGTAAATAACAATGTTCAATTTTTTCGATATGGCTCTTCAATAATTTGTCCTTGGTCAATGCCGTAAATAATATTATCGTTTTTAATATACGCCCAAGCCATTCTGTTGGAAGAAAAATGTATGCCGACTTCTCCATTATTAGATAATGTGATTGCTCCAGCAGTATTTTGAAGACGTGACGTCATTCCTAAAAAGTAAAATACAATAGGGATCATACTATTTATAATGTTAATGAAATGCGATTTTATATAACTTTTATGAAAGGGAATATAGTACCATCTACAGCATTCTTTGTTGCTGCATTTGCATCAATGCCTCTCTCCATGAGTTTGATGATACTGTGCGCTAAACAATATCTGAGAATTGACTCGCCATGGCCTGAAAATTAAAACACAATAAACAGCAATTAATGAGCATATTATCTAGCTCGTACTGAGAATAATATGTGTAGGAAGATACAGTTATCTCCGTTTTGAGAGATAAATCTAATAGTCGTCTTATTAGATGGATACCTGTTGTAGAAACACCCCCAATATTGTTGTCGGCATAAGTTCCACTGCCTATCTGCGGAGTATCTCCAATGCGGCCAACCGCTTTACCACTCATTCCGCCGGTGCTCGTCGCTACTGCCACATTACCATTAGCATCTACAGCAACAGCACCGACCGTACCAACACCTCCTGGAGGATCCTTAAAAAAAACTATATTTATTACTTAAGTATTTGCAATCCGTCAACATTATTTAACAAAAATTACAAAGCAAAGACGCATCACATGACACACATTCTAGCTATAATTTGTAATTGTAACACAAAACAGTACACACGAATCTAAATACATATCATGACGTTTAGTTTATGACATAGATAAGTATACCTACCTCGTATTGTGCTACAATAGTAAATATCAATATCATATTTATACAGCGATAATAAAATGGGATCGCTTACATGTCTATCTATAGGTAGGTAGATATAATAATCGTTGCCGTAATGATAACATTTTGTTGTCTTCTACATTTACGTAGCCTATTTTATAGAATAAACAATAGTAATACACTTACTTTTCCATCAACCCCAATTTCAGTTCGGCCAAATTCTTTAGTTTCAAGGAATTTCTTTAGAGCCGATTTAGCATTTTCACTTATAAGCGATTCCGGCGGAATAGTTTGAAAGCCCTATAACAAATAATACTCGTTATTAAAGTTTTACCTTTATATTATCTAAAGTTACCTTACACTACATCTACATACATACCTTTTCAATTGCGAAAAGTTTAGCTCCTTCCCCGCCCAATAAGGAATGCGGAGAATCTGTCAAAACTTTATGGGCGATGCTGATTGGATGTAAGAAATCCTTTATTAAAGTAATTGCGCCTACATTTAGATCCTTGCCACTCATTATACTGGCTTCCATTTCAACTTCGCCTCTTAAATTTAAAACAGAACCATATCCTGAAAAATTTAGAAGTTGTTTGATCCCCAGTGAACTCCAGTGGGAACAACAAGGAGAGAAGAAGGGTCACCAAGTATAAAAGATAAATTGAAACGAGTAACAAAACACTGTATAGGGGGGCAGCGCCAATGTCATTACTGTACAGTACCTACGCATTTTAGGTTTGACCCACAGTTAATGATGGTGGGGGTCCCCTATATACCGACAACATTTGATAAGGTACCCTTTGCTGATTTAATTCGTTAGCACCGGAAATGAACTGTTAATTTACTCCATACAATCATCACCATTACAGCCCATGACAATCCAACGAAAGGGAAGGTTATTGCCATAATCTCTACGCTTGGCAGGCGGATTGCAGATCGCAGTGATAAATAAAACAATGGAAAAAGCTGCAGCCCATTTTCCAGGGTACTGAGATTCTAGATCTCGAAAACATTAGTCACTTTGTACGACAACCACGAGTGTTAGGGGTTAGTGCTATTCTACTCTGCCGGACACCACACGGCCAATACTCCATACAATACTTTTAACTATTTGATTCATTTAGCGAATGATATTCGTGATGCCCTTATGCGGTATTTCTTTAGCCATTATTCTGATAATCTAATATAAATCTACATTTCGTTTGAGCCGGGCCTAGATCATGAATGACCCATCTTTAAAATTAACTTACTTCTCCAGGAAAATTACGCTCAGACCCAGATATTAGATACTAAAGAAAGAAAGACAAAAAAACGTAAGTAAGTAGGTAACTACCAACTTTCACCTAAATACCTAATTCAAACAAAATAAAATCCTTACTATTGAAAACGTCTTAGGCCGAAGTCGGCCGAAATGATTTTAAATAATTATTCAAGTAAATGAATAGTTAAATAAAATTTGACTTTATTATGTAAGTAGTAGGCACGGCGCGACTTTGTTCGCGTAGCGTCCTACCCCTACTCTACCCCTCCATACCCTACCCCTAACCTTTTTCTTTCTTTTTTTAAATTGGGGAAACGCTTTTACGCGTACCCGCTCACCGGGGAAGCGAGCAGGTTATGCGGGACTCCCGGGCCACTCTACCCCTACCCTACCCAACA
Source organism: Blastobasis lacticolella (assembly GCA_905147135.1). NCBI lineage: Eukaryota > Metazoa > Arthropoda > Insecta > Lepidoptera > Blastobasidae > Blastobasis > Blastobasis lacticolella. The sequence continues at coordinate 12,983,218 of LR990048.1, forward strand.
AAAGACTACCCCTACCCAAACCCTACAACCTTTTTTCTTACATACAAACCTTGTCTTACTAACCCAACAAAAAATAATTGGATGCACTGTGGATTGAGAATTAAAGTAAGTAAGATGAAAGTTATGGTGATGGAAAGAGAGGAGGGCGTTACTGGGTGTTAGTGTTAGTTTTTTTTTTATGTTATACGGCAGACAAACAGGCAAGCGGGCCACCTGATGGAAAGTGGTCACCGCCGCCTATGGACATCAGCCAACACCAGGGGAGTCACTGATGCCTTGCCCGCCTCTGAAGAGACCTCTAATATACCTCTTGAACGATCCCATGTCATAGTCCAAAGGAAACACTGTGGCTGGGAGCTCATTCCACATTCGAATCGTACGAGCGAGAAACGTTCTTTCAAACCTTCGCGTCGTGACCAACAGAGGGTCTACGTAGTGAGGATGAGTACCCAGCCCACGGCGGGTGGTGCGATGGCGGAATTGCGCTGTGTGCACCAGATCGAAAAGTTCCTAGGAACACTCCCCATTGTACAGCCGATAGAACACACACAGGGAGCCAAAGTCCCTTCGGTTTGCCAGTGGTTCCAACTTGCGTGTTAGTATGGGATCATCGACAATTCGTACGGCGCGTTCGTACGTAGTGTGTGTTAGTTAAAGTTATAGATACCGAGAGAGTGGAACAAGTGAAAGACTTTGTGTATTTGGAAAGTATGGTAACAAGGGATGGGAAGAACGACGGGAATATGGAACGGAGAGTGTCGCAGGTAATAAAGTCAACGGAGCTGTCTCACAAAATGCACGAATGGCTATTCACAATGGCGTGCTGGTACCAGCGCTTATGTATGGAAGTGAATGTTGGGTATGGCAGAAGTAAGAAACATGAAAGTCGAATTAATGCAGTCCCTACGGAGTATGTGTGGGATAACCGTCAGCGCAGGCATAGATTTACAGAACAGGGCAGGGTTGGTCAGGGCCGGGCGCACACCTATTGTGTTCATCATCATCATCATATCAGCCAGAAGACGCCCACTGCTGGGCATAGGCCCCAGATATCTCTAAAAAGGCCGGTTCTATGCTTTCCGCGTCCAACTGGTACCTGCGATCCTTACCAGTTCGTCGGTTTGCCTTGTAGGACCTACCGTGTGGCATTCTTAAAATTTCCATTCACTCGTTTTCAAGAGCTGGACGGGTAAGATTGACGAGTAGAAATGGACGACGACGAATTAATGTACATCGGTCTTACTGCTTGACGCAAAAAAATAATAAAAATAGGAAAAAATATACAAATGATAGCACTCGTCGAGTTTTACATTTCGGGTGACAGCTGTCAAACTTAAAGCCGTTTATAACACATTTATCTATAGGAACTTTCGAGTGTTCTAGGACCAATAGTTTCCGAGTAGCAGGATAGTAACCATGGGCTGGATCCTGGTCAAGTTCCAGGTTAAACAGAGCCAATCCTTGACCTGGGTCAATTCATGTATTCACGAAGACTGGCGGCAGTAGACTGATACTGCTTACTCGCATTTTTTTTCTCCTCCTCATCCAACATTCCAACTTCACATAAACATACGCATCACTCCCCACATTGTACCCCCTCACTTCTCGATCTCATGATCACATCTTCCCTAAATAAGAAAGCTGTTCATGGTCAATTTCCCGCCCCCATTTCCTACCATGATCTAGAATTTCTGTCCTTTAAAATCCAAACCCCTAAGCGTAAACCAAGATTCTCTTATTTACGCAACTATGGCCGCATTAACTTGGAGGCTTTAAGGCGCGACGCGGTAAATACAGATTGGAGTCCTGTTCTTAGTGCTGACCACCTTGACGTGATGGTTCGGGAGCTCGAATCTATCATTATAAGGTTCTACGATAAGCACGCTCCCATAAAAAAGATTAGGTTGAGGCAAGCGTCTGCACCGTGGATAACGGATGAAATCAGGAGTTTTATGGCTAGGCGAGACAGTGCCAAACGACGCTATAGAAAGTACCCTTCCAATTACAATTATAATCAATATAGACACCTAAGACATTATTGCAGTCGTCTGTGTAGGGATGCCAGGAGGCGTCACATTCACCATTCTGTTAACAACTCTTCCCCTGCAAAAGTCTGGGCATTCCTCAGGTCCTTAGGTATAGGTAAATCTTCAGTGTCATTTGATGGCTCGGTAGATGTAAACCCACTTAATGTCCATTTTTCATTACCACCTGTAACTTTGGATCTGAATAGTAAATCGCGCACAATATCACAGATCGAAAGTAAACCTCCTCCTCTTTGTACTTACTTTTCTTTTTCGCGAGACGGATGTCACTGTTGACATCCCTCTCGCGATGGAGGATAAGTCCTTGACGATTTTAACTCTTCTTGACTTTAGCAGTGCTTTTAATTCTGTAGACTTCGATGTTCTTCTTGCCATTCTTCGCTCTCTTAACATATCTCCTCCTGTGGTGGCGTGGTTTGAATCTTACCTTCGCGGTCGCCGGCAGCGTGTCCGTTCTGGGGAGTTCTCGGATTAGCATGCCTTGCTTGCAGGTGTACCGCAGGGTGGTATCCTGTCCCCTCTTCTATTCTCTATCTTTATTAATACTGTTACTTATGTTATCTCTTCGAATTTCCATCTCTACGCTGACGACTTGCAAATTTACCACCATTTTAAATTGTCTGATATAGATAATGCTGTTGCCTGTATTAATGCTGATTTGGATAGAATATCATCAGTCGTTTGGGCTGTTATGTGCAAGAGGCTTGGTTCTGTCTTTCCTATCCCCCAAATTGTCTACGATGGTATTCCAATACCCCTGAGTAAAACAGCAAAGAACCTTGGCTTGATTCTTGATTCCAATTTATCTTGGTTGTCTCATGTCAATGCGGTCAGTAAAAAGATGCACTTCTCGTTCCATTCTATCAAATGCCTTCAAAGTTTCTTAGCCCAAAAAACAAAAATTTCACTTGTCTGAACTCTTCTTCTTCCACTGCTCGACTATGCAGACTCCTGCTATTTGGATGCCACTGAGGAACTCTTAAATAAATTGGAGCACTTACAAAACCTGTGTATCCGATTCATTTTTGGCCTGCGCCAATATGACCACATTTCAAAATATCGTTCTCAACTCAAGTGGCTCCCAATTCGCTTGCGCAGGAATGCTCATATCCTATCCACCCTTTATAACGTCCTTCATATTCCTTCCGCTCCCTCATACCTCCGTGACCGATTCCACTTTTCTCGTCCACAAGACAAACCTTGTCGTTCCAGTGTTAGATCGTCGCTGGACATCCCCATCCACCATTCCGACTTCTACTCCTACTCCTTCACTGTACATGCCGCAAGACTGTGGAAGTCTCTCCCGCACGAAGTGCGCGATTGTCAATCTATAGCAATCTTTAAAAAGCGTGTAAAGGAACATTATCTTTCCTTATGTGCCTGAATGTTCTACAATACCTGTATATATTTTATTATGTATGTGTATTTATATATATATATATATATATATATATATATATATATATATACTATTGTGATATCTCATTTATAATTATATATGTAGTTTATTAAATATATATATTTTAAACTATTGCGCACGTCTCATCCCCTGTAATCTATAATGTCTTTCTTCTATAGGCCTGCTGGAACATATTTCTTCTTAGAAATAAGTAGTGCCTGTTGTGTCTTTAATTTTGTAATTTCTGTAGGTATACTTTATATTGTGTGTAATCTTCTCTTGCCACGCAAGGTATTTAAGACCACGGTTGTGATAATTCTTGTTATTCATATTCCAAAATGGGAATTTTGCACTGCTAAAATTATGGACACAGGGTCAAGTAGAGTTACTATACCTGTCCAATCTCTTTGATGATAGCAGATCCACCCGGATCGGCCCGGCCCGAAATGCTATCGGGCTGTATGTGCCGACTATAAGGAGATTATATGCAAGCCGGATCTTTCTGACCGGTTTAAACGTTTTGACCGGGTGCGCTCTCCGGGAGCTTTCTGACCGGTCGCTTGGTCTATAAGTGTGTGACGGCTAGTACATTTTCTATGAAAATATGACCTTCCGGTTGCACCCGTACCGGCCCTGACTGGTAGGTCTGTGCCCGGCCATGATCAGCCTAAAAGTGTGTCTACCTGCCCGGTAGGTCTGTGCCAGCGTTAAGTGATATAATGAGGAATTTAAGAGTTCGTTGAAAGCTGAAGAATGATGTGGTATGATGAGTACATCCCACAAACCATCTTAAAAAACTAAAAGCAAAATTTAATAGAACTTAAAATAAAATAGCCACCAGCATTGAAGTTCTCATCCTTTTCCATGGATACAACGGCAGCTTCTACAGCATCAAGAGCGCTTCCACCTTTCTGGAGAATTTCGTAGCCAGCGATCACCGCCACTTTCACTCCATCTAACTTTCCTTTGACTCGGCTTTTAGGAATATCGCCAGCACCGCCATGCACTATTAAGACAGGCTGCATTTTTTCCACATGTAATTTATTTATATGTGTAGAATATAGCGTGCTCTGAAATATTGTAATCACAAAGATAATAAAAGGCACTAACATAACGCTGGATGCAGTACGTTTTGATTGTTTGGTTTTGTGTCATTAAGTGACGCGCTTGGCAGTGGACAAATGTTTAACAATGATTTTTAAACATTTTTAATTCAATTTATAACCTGTTTCCAAAATAAAAACACTTGCAAGTATTAAAATTTGATTAGATTGAATTAATATAGTAATATGTGTTACACTTACGAAACGTAACAAAGATGTGTGAACGAGTGCAACAACCTCACGGTAGAGCAACGGTAGGGGTGTTCTATGCCAACATACGAGAATGAAATACGTTGTGTTGCTAGTGTCAGACCAAATAAAACCGATACTTTTGATAATATTGTCGAGATGCGCATCACTAGCGAACAAAAAGATACCACAAGACTCACGCTGTGTTTTTTGTTCACACTCACGGACGTTCTTGTTCGCCGCATGTTCGCACACGTGTGAGGAAGGACATGAACGAATGTAAAATGGAACGTACGTCGTCGTCCTCTTCCTTTTTGACTCTTTCATTCATTCAATGAAATAAAAATGGTGGCTATAGTTTTGTGATTTAAGTGGAAAAATGAAATAAATGTTGTTGTTTTTACCGTGATGTTTACGTAACCGTATCCTAAAATGTCCACTCCTGTGTCGAATCGTAGATATGGAGCACAAAAAATAAGGCTTACAAGTAAGGCATTTTGTCTACACAATATTGCTCGTCTTTGGAATTGATTCAATGCCATGAATAGTTGCGCCTGAAAAATACTTTTGTAGTGCTTATTCTTACTTTTATTTTATTTGTTTGTTTTAGTTCTATGTGCAAGGAACCTGGTACGGAGAGACCTCTTTCGTAAGTGTACTTTACATGACATATTTTCTTCCAGGATTTTACACAGGATGTGGATCATATCCTTCAGTAAATTTACAAAGTCATGTTTGTAACAAGGCAATGAATGCCACATAAATTATTATATACATACATTTTTCCTTGAAACAGCTAGGTAACTTACATTTGAAGTAAGGTAACATCTAATATGGTTACCTATTTTATATAGAATGCATGTGCTTGCATATTATGCAATTACATTGCTGCCAGTGGCTTACATTGCTTATAATTTTTGTATGCTTATTTTATAGGTTTACCAGATCCATTTGCCAAAATTTCTGTGGATGGCAGTGGACAAGTACATTCCACAAATGCAGTGAGAGCAACTTTAGACCCTAAATGGAATACACATTATGATTTATATCTCACAGAAGGCGATGGAGTCACTATAAGGTAAAAATATTATCGACCACTTGGGTCATGTTGAGAAGTACTTTGGGTTTTTTAAAGGGAAATGCTACAGTTCTTTTCTGTCTTTCCATAATTTGTTACACAAAAACTTTTCTAGTAGCAATACTACCTATATTATGAAAAATAAAAAGTAATAGCTTTACTTGGGTGGACATGGAGAGACAGGTTCTTGGTATTCAATAAGGTCTGGCAAACCATAGCCAACAATTGGGAAGTATGGAAGAATAGAGGGAGGCTTTTGCCCAGCAGTGGGTTGATTCAAGCTGATATCAATAAATAACTCATCATCATCATCATCTTGGTGTTAATGTCACAGTAATGCTCTCACACACAATGGCCTGGGGTCTGCCTTGACCATGGTCCAGGATTTGGCAGGTCAGATAATTACAGAGGAGTGACTGCCACCTCCGTAACACTGCTACCAGGGGAGCCTGACCAGATTGAATCATGATTACACATTCAGTAATGTACATAACTCAGAAAAGAGTCATTGGTACATGGATGCAGTGGGATTTGAACTCAGTACCTCTCACATATGAGTCAGATACCTTAACCGCTTAGCCACCAACACTCACCATATTAACAAATAAATAGCTTTTTGAAAATCTGATAATTAAATGAAAATAAACCCATGACAGGCATTATGTCCTATGTGCCCATGCCCATGAGAGATATTGCAATAATACACTGAGTTTTTATTTAACAGGTAGGTCTTATATTTTAGGCAGGCAGCTAGGAATTAGAAAACAGCTGGGCCCAGTGTATAAACAATTTTGAGCACTATGTTTAATCACAGAAGTTAATGTCTGTTTTGTAAAATATGCTGTATGTAATATTTCAGTGTGTGGAATCAAAGAAAAGTCCATAAAAGACAAGGTTCGGGTTTTCTTGGATGTGTACGCATACAGCCCTCAACAGTTCATAAACTGAAAGATACTGGTTGTGAGTATTTTACTAAATCACTACTTACATTTTCATTATAAAATAATTCACATAAAATATTTCAAAACGATTGGTTCATATTCTTAATAATAATTTATTTTTTATTCTCAGACCAATGTCTAGAGTTATGTGAAGATGGTGAACCTTGTGGTGTGAAGGGTCAAGTAATTGTATCACTGCTCTCTCGTGATGGCACAAGAGGTGAACCAGCGTCTGCTGCAGGAGAGGGATCCCCCCTCGCTGTGGTGGGTCCTGCGGGGGATGTGCGATCCCCGAGGGATCCCCTACCCCCCAATGCTTCACAGCAACCATTGCCACCACACTGGGAAGAGAGGGCCACATCTAATGGACGGTAAATATTTTCATTTTTCTCCTTAAATTAGAAATAATAATGAATAGTTTAAAGATTTTACTACCTATAGTAATGAGTTTGTTTTTCTCACTTCATGTCACTTTATTACTCTGTCTGTCTGAAAAAAGTAAAGCTGCTAGAAATTAAGCAAATTTAATAGCCCATAAAATTGATCTTAAAGATTACTCCAAGGAGATACAGTAATCTCTTAGATCAGCAAAGGACTCTTACTTCACTAGGCTCAAGGTCCAGTATGCCACTTATGATGTACCTAAGACACTAACCCCTTGGTATATAACTCTAGAGAGAGTTAACTGTTAGAGGGCTTGAAGCAAGGGAGTTATGTAGTCATGAGAAGAGAGAGGTTGTAGCTCCCCAAGGCTAAGACAGGCTTTATTTGAGAACAGACATTTAAGGCAAAAAAGCCAGGACTACATAAATAAGCATTTATTTAGTTATTCACTTATAATTGGACACATTATTAATAATAATAATAATTTATAAAGTCCAGTCCAGTCCAGAATTTTGCTTTTTTAAAAAAAAAAATTAAATCTAATTTTTTTTATTTAAAAAGTTGCTTATTCAACCTAAACTTTTAACAACTTTTTCCAACATCATAATTACTCATCATTACTATGTAATCGTACAAACTTATACAAGCATGGCTGTGGTGACTAGTCTTAATATTGTTAAAGTTGTCACTCCATTGTCTATGTCACAAAGGAAGGACAAAGTGTGCGTTACTTGACTTTTGTGGTTTACAGTCAATATTCATCATGTTATTAGTATGTATCATTATAAAGTATAACTTTATAATGAAGACTGTTTTTTCGAAGAACAATGCGACCTCCGTCGCAATATTACATTTCAGTGTTTTGATGAAAGTATCAAATATAATTTTCATTAATATACTACCACAGTTACATACACAACAGTTGTTCTGTTCTGCAGTTTTTTATTAACACAAACAGCAGAAGCTTTTTGAGGGAGAAATTTCTCTTTTTAATTATTGGCAAATACAGCTCATATTATTGACAACACAGCCTATATTTATTATTAAATCTTGGGTTTTGCCTTATTATTTTTATTTTACACGGTATATTAGCACATGATCTAACTGTAATGAGAAAGGTACTACATATTTTAAGATGTTTGCAGTCGTTTTTTTTAAATTGTTAGCAATAACAAGGTTAAACTGTTGTAATGCAATGACAATGTTCAACTAAATTTATTCTGAACAGGTAGGTAGGTATCATCATTATTGTAGGTTACCATTCAAATTAATTTATGTAAATTATCTTGCTCACTGACTCTTTACTGGCTAGTTCTGTATACAAAAGCACTGTGATGTCATTGTAGATAGATAGAAGTCCATGATAGATATGCTGAAAGTTTGAATATTTTAAATGTTCTGTGCTGCTCTAAGCAGAAACCGCGCATGGACAGCCGCGAGATCTGTTTCAGACATCCAAGGATTTGATACAGATTTGAATTTCCGGACTCCAGAAGAACATAAGGAGGCTAACATCGCCAGCTTTGCGCTTGAAGCATGGCAAGACCTACATGAGACTTGATTAAAATGTGACCCGATGTGTGTGACATGTGTTAACTAAGAACCTAGGGTTTTAAACAGACAATATATTAACTGTAATATGTGGATGCAATATAGTCACTAAAGGCAAACTTTATGTCGAGTAGAAGAAGACATTGGAGTGGAGCTAACACAGCAATTAAAAAAAAAATACTGGCAATGGTTGCCTGCAAAGCTGACCACTGTTGTGTAGTACAGTCAAATATCCCAATAAAATCTAAAATAGTTGCCCATTTAGAAGCCTAGTTAACACAGAATACGCTATCTTCCCACCGCATTGTCTTCTGCGCTGTCCCACTGTCGAAAGAAATAACTCACGTAATCATCCTCAATTACAGGCCGTATTACGTGAATCATGCGCTACGTCGCACACAATGGGAGCGTCCGGCCGCGGAGACCTCGCGGTCACCCGCGGGGGGCTCCCCACCGCGCTCGCCCCCGCCCCCCGCCACCCCCATGACACCCACTTCACCAATGTCTCCCACGTCGCCCACGTCACCGATGTCACCAATGTCGCCGATGTCACCCGGCTCGCCGACCGACGCCGAAGCGAACCATGCCTCGTCGATATCGCTCAGGTTGGTGAAGTTGGTCGTGAGGATGGTGAACACCTACGATGTGATGATGTTGTTTGACGATCGAAGTGGAGGAAAAAGAGTGGGAAAGCGGACACTGGCGGACGCTGGGATTGACCGCTCTCGATCTCTCACTCGGGATGATTGGTTGTCTGATATCTGTTTTGGTATCATATTCCGTTTGCAATGAGCTACGAATTTAAACACACACTGTCGCTAAACAATCGCAGCCGTTATTACGCAAGTGGCCCCGGTATACGTAGGTACTGTAAACGTGACTATAATACAAGTGGCTGACAATAATAATTTCGGTGTCGTGGTTTCGGAGGTACAGTAGGCTGCTGAGTGAGGTAATGTTAAGTGAGTTATTCCTAATGACATTTATAGTGATGTCGGCATAAATAGACCCCAGGAGATCGACAGTCAGACTCGCGGCTTGGCACCCCTACCCACGTGTGTCGCGTAAATGTTGTCAGTGATGATTGCCGATAATAATTGAAGTGGGCTGACTGACTGATTTACTCACTTCCGCAATGTAGTAAGTACTAGAGTCCATTTTAAGAATAAAATCGGGTAGTAATAATCCGCTACAACCTACAACTATTAGCTTTAAAAAACATAGTATTTATAGACAACGCCTCAACACAGAAAGACTTGTTAGCAGGAGATTTGTTAGCAACAGAAACCAAGAAATCGATCGCAAAAGTAACAAATTGAATCATTGAAATCAGATCATTATTGGCAAAAGCGCCATGTAATTAGACAGTAGTCTAATTACATTAATACGTCCAGTAGGACGACGGTGGCTGCTTTCCATCAGGCGGACCGTCAGTCCGCATGCCTCCATAGGCAATTAAAACAAATTACGAGTCTTATTTCCGTCGCTCCCACTGGCTTATTTCTCCCGCAGGCCCGAGCCCCAGCCCCAAACCGCGGTGCGGCGCCCCGTCCCGGCCGCGCCCGCCTCGCCCCCCGCGCCCTCGCCCGCCGGGACGCCCAGCAGCCCCACCACGCCCGTCGCCGCCACCGACCTCCCACCAGGATACGGTGAGCCAGATACACATATATAGTACACCGACCTCCGAGATATGGCGAGCCAGGCGTGTATAGTCGCTGGGTTATGGTGAGATAGATATACATATGTGTAAAGTAAAGTAAGTAAAACACATTTATTACACTCAAACACACAGCAACAAACAGTTGATTTCTTTTTTTTTAAATTTTAATGAAATACGAAATATATTTTACAATATAATTTTGTGGATAAGTAGAATTTGGCTGGCCATATCCACCGGAGACAATAACCATTTAATTATATGTGAAATCGGGTGTGGAGCAGCAAATCGAATGGTTAAACGCTTAACACTAACGCCTCCCCCCTCCCCACAGAGATGCGAACGACCGCCCAAGGGCAGGTATACTTCTACAACAGTGCAACAGGCGCATCGACATGGCACGACCCGCGGGTGCCTCTACACCTGAGACACTGCGCCGCTGCCGCCGGGCCCCTACCGCCCGGTTGGGAGATGAGACACGCACCCTCCGGAAGGCCGTACTTCGTGGACCATAATAACCGCACAACGCAGTTCACCGATCCACGGCTGGCGTTCAACGCGAGATTTGTGAGTTTTGTTTTGCTGCTTTTTTTTTATCTAATACGGCAGACAAACAGGCGAGCGGACTACCTGATGGAAAATGGCACCGCCGCCTATGGACATCAGCAACATTAGGGGAGTTACCAATGCGTTGCCCGACTCTGAAGAGACCTCTAATATACCTCTTGAATGATTGTATGTCATAGTCCAAAGGAAACACTAGCTCTGTGATGTTATACGTACCATAATTGTGGTACATGTAAAATTTTCCAAGTGTTCGTACGACGTACCATAGTACTTCCATTATGGTATGCAAAAGTACCATAATTTCACATCTTTCCAGCTACATGACTTCATTTCGCTCGCTTCTGTCACTTCTTTCGCGAGCGAGCTAGATGAAGTACCCATGAAAGCTATCTCTATTCGAGTTAAGGTTACCCATAGGTACTAACTTTATGGTCCCACTTCCACCCAGCCAGTTTAGTATTTTGCATCCCTCTTGCTTGCTTGACCTGGACGAAATTTCGTAATACATAATCACATTTTTATATTTTATAAAGAAAACTAAACATATTTAAAGGAGATACAAAAGTTGTGATAGTATCTTAGACCAAAAAATATCCGTGTACGACGCTTTTAGAAACTGTACCATAGTTTTTTCCAAAGTACCATAATTTTGATAAGCTGATATCATAATTCCTGAGTTGGCTTATAACATCTCTGCTGTGGCTGGAAGCTCATTCCACATCCGAATAGTACTAGCGATAAACGTTCTTACTGCAACTACTGAACTTACTGCAAGAAAGTGGTTGAAAATGATCAAGTGCGATTTCATTGTCTCCATACAAACTACTGTTGTATAAATTCGTTGGATTAATTCGGATGCCTGGACGCCCCCAAAAGCGACTTTATTTTATACTGCGTAGGAATTAGTATCAGCTGCAATTGACGGTTGGTCGGCTCCTGCCAGAACGGACGTCTGTTACTAGTTAATGTTCTGGTTCAGTTTACATAACCCGTAAAAAATTATGTAGCCGTGTGGTGTCCGGTAGAGTAGAATAGCACCAACCCTTTAAACTCATGAGTGTCGTACAAGGCGACTATTGTTTTCGAGACAAAAGATCATGAGTCTCCGTAGGCTGAAAATGGGCAGCGGCTTTTTCCATTGTTATATTTCCTCGCCTCAAAAAAGATGGCACGACGAATTAGCGGCGTATGCAAAAGACTGGAGAGACATGGCAACAAATAAGTCTTAAGTGGAAAAATGGGAGAGGGCCCTTGCCCTGCAGTGGGACACCGACGGCTCCTAAAAAATAATAAAAACTAAAAATTATAGCATTGCGATCTCCAACCTGCCTGCCAAGCGTGGAGATTACGGCAATAGCCTCCCCTTTCGTGGGAGAGGCCCTAAGTCCCGCAATGGGTTATTATGGGCTGTGATGATGAAAACATTCCATTTTGATTTGCTTTCACGCTTCTGAATTGAGGCACCTGAAATTAGTCAAATGTAAAAACCGGATTATTTGGATTTTTGTGGCTGTTATGTATGTAAAGTTACAGTGTTAATGCAATGTCCTGGTTCAGTTTACTATCCCCATGTGTGACTGCGATGAATGTAAAGTTACGGTGTTACACAGTATCCTGGTTCCATTTACATTGCCCTATACGTATCGTTCCAGGCGTCCTCCGACCCGCCCCCCGCTACGGCGGCCCCCGCGGAGCCCCCCGAGGCGGAGGCGCTGCCGCGCTACAAGCGCGACCTGGCGGCGAAGGCGCGCGCGCTGAGGGCCGAGCTGCAGGCCTTGCAGCCGCAGACTGGGCACTGTCGGATCGAGGTGGGCACACACACATACATACATGCATAAAGCTCACGTCTGTATCCCACAGGTGGGGTAGGCAGAGCCTATGGACCGCCACTTTTCTCTGTCCCGACACAACAACCACGACGACATTTATTTATTTAATAGTTTATTGCACACAAAAAAGAACACAGACATGGCAAATATATACATGACACAAAAGGCAGTACTTATTTGTAAAAAGAAGTTTCTTCCAGCAGGCCTACAGCAAAGAGAACGAGATGACTGGAAGCATTTCAACATGTCGGAACATGTTATTTTTTAGATTTTAAGACTTTCGTGGTTATTCACTACACTTTCACCACACATAATATTGGGTTTGTTATCATGGTTAGTATTGTTTATATCGAGGTGAAAACAATACTAACCGTGGCAACAAAAGACCGACAGCGAATAGATCGGCCGGATCGCGCGCACACTGACCGTACCTCTGCGATCCATGGATCCGTGGATCACTGGATCTTCCACTGTGAACCCGGCTATTACAGCCTCCTCGGCTCACCGCATCCAGCTTCCACCTGTTGACGTCCGTAAATGACTCCCATCTGACCAGAGGGCCAGCTTCACGGAGACCTCTCAAATTTTGAGAAGAGGGAATTCCCTCCTCCTAAAATCTAAAGGTCTATCAGCTGAGCGCAGAGTGGAAGTCCCTTCACTCTCCGACAGACTGCACACTGCAGACACTTTCATATTATTTTATGTGAGTTCACATAGAACACAAAAATCATCTTTAGTCTATAACCGGCGCCAACCATCTGAAGACACTGTCTAACCCCCTAATCTTTCTCCTTACAGGTATCACGCAACGAAGTCCTAGAGGAGTCCTACCGCCTCGTCATGAAGTTACGCGGCAAGGAGCTGCGTAAACGTTTGTTGGTGAAGTTCCGCGGCGAAGAGGGTTTGGACTACGGAGGTGTTGCTCGAGAGTGGCTCCATCTGTTGGGCCGAGAGCTGTTCAACCCGCACTATGGGCTTTTCCAGTACGCAAATTCTGGCGACGACCGATACGCGCTACAGATCAATCCGGATTCGGGGGTACGTTGTTGTTGATTGTGGAATAGTACTGATTTGATTTCACTTAGCAGTTGTTGATAACGTTCCTAATTTCTCATAATATAAGAATTAGGTTTAGGAGGCAGTTATTGATCATCATCTGAGTGGTCAATCCCGGCTTCTGCCAGGGTCCCCGATCTTAAGCATCCTCACGTCGACAGCCGTTGGCGACTCGGCAATGTCAATCCATCGCTTCTTGGGTCTCCCGCGGGAACTTTTTACTGATAAACCACCTTTTAGGCAGTTGTTGATGACCAAATATTTCCTAAACGCCAAGCTCATTACTGACTAGTTAGATTATGACCAGTTATTGATGACGATCCTAATTTCCAGGTGAACCCAGAACACCTGTCCTACTTCCACTTCGCGGGACGGATATTGGGCGTGGCACTGTTCCACGGCCACCAGTTGGATGCGGCTTTCACGGCGCCATTTTACAAGCAACTGCTGGGACGGGCCATCACTCTCCGGGATATACGGGACGTGGACCCTGAACTACATCGTTCGCTGTCGTGGATGCTGTGAGTGTTAGCTTTAAATGAGCTCAATATTGTAAATGAGTAAACATAGACACAGTCAGTGTAGTCAAATAAATAAATATGCTTAGACGATTTACACAACGCCATCTGGCCCCAAAGTAAGCATAGCTTGTGTTATGGCTGCCAGAAAACTGATAAACTACTTATATATTTTTTAAATACATACTTATTATACATACAATACACAGACCCGTAACAGAAATTTATAAAATTTTTCATTTCAATGTCTGCCCGGCCGGGAATCGAACCCGGGACCTCTGCGTGGTAGACCGGCATGGCATGAAAACCAACTGAACCGCTCAGGTCGTCCATAAATCCCATTCCGTGTGCCCCACAATAAGCAGCGTGATCGACACGACCTCTTGGCCATGTGATGCCCGGCAGACTAGAATAGCAGCTCTTACACTCGTGGGTGTCGTACAAGGCGACTAATGTTTTCGAAGCAAAAGATCTAGACTAGAGTCGCCGTAGCGTAGGCTGAAAAACGTTTTACATTCTTATATTATAACACTGCGATCTCCAACCTACCTGCCAAGCGTGGACATTGTAAGCCGTGATGATGATGGTGATTGTAAATGAGAAAACATATACACAGTCAGTGTACTCAATTCTCTAACGGACAAATCCCTTGTGCCCCACAGCGACAACAGCATAAGCGGCGTGATCGACACCACCTTCTCCGTGGAGTGCTCATCATTCGGCGCTGTACGGTCCGTAGAGCTTCGCGCGGGGGGCGCCACGGAACAGGTGACCGACGCCAACAAGCGCGAGTACGTTCGACTGTACGTGGCACACCGGTTCACACGCGGCGCCGAGCGGCAATGGCTGGCCTTGCAACGAGGGCTGGCTGATCTAGTGCCGGGTGCTTTGCTGAGGCCACTCAGCCCGCGGGATTTGCCGCCGCTGCTCGCCGGACGCTCCGACCTCGACGTGTCGGACTGGCGGCGCCATACACGCTTGAAGCACGTCGCCGCAGACGCTCCGCTCGTGCTTTGGTTCTGGGAGATAATAGAGGAGTTTGATGCGGAAATGCGGGCGAGACTGCTCCAGTTCGTGACGGGATCGCGGCGAGTGCCCCTGGCCGGGTTCCGCGCCTTACAAGGCTCTACGGGCGCCGCGGCCCCGAGACTCTTTACGCTGCATCTGGTCGCGGACGCGTCCTCCGACTCGCTGCCCAAGGCGCACACCTGCTTCAATAGACTCGATCTGCCGCCCTACCCGACCAAGGAGAAGTTCCACGACAAACTCAAGCAGGCGGTCCTCGAAACCGCCGGCTTCGCGGTCGAATGATTTCGGTACCGCGTGTATCGATATATATTGTACTATACGAACACGCTGCAGCTCAGAAATTTAGTCACTGTATTCTCGATGAGTACCGTTTTGTATACAGCAGCTAGTTGTAAGTTGTTTGCAGGGGTTTAATGAGACTGACGACCTTATTGGAATATTATTGTCATGACAAAATTGATATTGACCACTAATAACGAAAGATAATTTAAATGAGTTCCGCCATTTCTGAGTTTATTGCTGTATTTTACGTTTGTGATTATTCTTTAGAGTTTAGTTTAGTTAGGTGTCGGTAGTACACGAAAAATGCACACACATTTTTATCAATTATCTGCTTATTTGTATCGCAAAATATGCTCAAAAACGCTATTGTATACTCTTCTTAGTGTAAGTCAACTGGATAACAATTTGATACACAGTTCTGTATTTTTGTGCTTCCTTAAATACTTATCTTAATTATATGAATACTAATATAATTATAAATTTCTTAAACTATACTTATATATGTACTGTAATTAATAACCACATATTTCTAAACCCTTGTTACTCTGGAAAATGAAGTAATTTTATTAATATTTTTGTATCATATTTGTATATATATTTTACCATAAGAGGACTATTAGTACAAAGCACAATTGAGCGCAAACCGATTCTTAGGGCTTTTGAATTAGCATGTAGGTGAAATACATATTTACTGATGCTGTTGGTGCCTTATAGTTTGATCACACTGTATGGAAATAAGTTGCAGTAGGAACTGCACGATTTAGCAAATGTGTTCTATCGTTCATTATTTATATATGAATATTCCATTATGTTATTCATAGTCTAGAAGTATAAGACTAATTCAGCTATCAAAGGCAATATTTGTAAAATGTAAATAAGCATAAATTTTGAGATGAATTATTTTAGGAATTTATATTTATACCGAATACGAGTGCCTTTTATCGAAAGTAATATTTAGTTATTATTTCGAAATTGTATGACTGTTAGTGATATGAAATTATTTATTAGTTATAAATTGATATAATTAAACTCTGTATTTCATATTATACTATTATATTTTTGCACAATACCAAGCTTTTTACTACCTTTGTTGACTTCAACGCAACAATATTGGCGACTTAACTCATAGATTCGCCGAAAATACCATGAAAAAATAGTCTTGCCTGGGTTCTACCACATTCTTATCATCTGTAAAATTCGGTTATTGTTTGGAAATGCCAATGTCCTTCCACTGGCCGCTATATCTCTCCTTGCCAGATTTTATATAAATCTGTTTAGCGCTTTAGGCGTGAAAACGTACCGGATACAAAAAGTTACATTCTCATTGTGTTATGATTCTTGGTAGGGAGAAAAAACAATCTTTGTAAGATATCGAATTTTATCAAAATCCGTACAGCCGTTTGACGTGTTTGAAGGAATCGAGGAAGGGTGGATGGTCTTAAAATTTTGGATTTGTATGAATAACGATGCCCAGATCGGGGTGATCCCCCAAAATTTGGAATTTGAGGAATAATGAGGAACATGCATTTAAGGGGAGAGATTTGAGTTTGGAGGGAATTTGGTATATTAGTACTAAGATTGTAGTGTTGGAAAGCTGTGATTATAAAAATTATGTTTTAATTAATTAATTGACGACCTGAGTGGTTCAGTGGTCAACATGCCGGTCTGCCACGCAAGAGGTCCCGGGTTCGATTCCCGGCCGTGCAGAAATTGAAATGATGAATTTTAATTTCTGTTACGGGTCCGGGTGTTCTATGTATAATAAGTATGTATTTAGAAAAAAAGAATATAAGTAGTTTATCAGTTATCTAGCACCCATAACACAAGCTTTGCTTACTTTGGGGCTAGGTGGCGTTGTGTGAATTTGTCCACGATTATTTATTTATTATTATTTATTTAATTAGTTGCCACTAATTTCGAACGTAGTTGTGGAAAGTAGCCTTCACGAAAGACCAATTAGTACGAGTTTGTATGTAAATGTCTCGAAATAGATTGACCATTCAAACTATTACAAACAGCCAAATCCATCTTGCGAATATATTATATGTATAGGTACTTATACATCGCTAGAAGAATCACATGGTGTGGATTTTAAACAAATATATAAACCGATACAACATTTCCAGTTGTCGAGATAGATCATCCAAGATAGATATATAATAGGCAGGTACTTTAGCTATAATCATTTCCTTAGGTCGAGTTGACACATTATTATTTATCTAAAAATCTTTGTCTATTAATGAAAAAACATTGACCGTATCTAAATGAGCAGTTTTCCAATAGGTATTTAAAGCATTCCTAACCACTCACTAGATGGCGCCCCGATAATTTTGGTAATTGATAATCGCTTGAAATAGGTTCTTAGCAAACAGGATATAAACACTGGGTACGTTGTATTGGATAATATTGTATTTGTCAATAGTTTTTAACCATTTTAGAGGTTGTAATCATAATGGAACATAGTGCCAACTTCTATAAATATTTCTTTTTACATTTCGTTTAACCTTTAGCAGTTATGTTTATATTAATAAACATTTTATTTTTAAGTTTAGTGTTAGTTGGCTGCATGAAATCACTGCTACCATCATACAGATTTAAAAAAGATCACCAAAATTATAGGAGCGCCATCTATTGATGCTTTTTGAAACCAACTATCAATACCTACTGGAAAACTCCTCATTGGTCAACTCATTTTAGAGATAGGTTAATGGAAACATTTTTGTTTACACGGAAAAATGTAGATTGTAGCGTCCCCTAGCGAGTTAACACCATAGCACCTACATCAAACCCCATCACTTATGTATCACAAATCTATTATCGAAAACCGTATCTAATTCGTTTAAACCTTTTTGGTGATAAGTGGGGACATTCAATAGGATACACAAACCCTCCCCACCATACCCTTACCATTTCCGTTTCATCGTGGGTAAAAACCTAAAATTCCCATGAGGGTATAGATAAAAATGGAGTCCACACTAGGAACAACCGCTTGAGTCAAATACCTACATAACTCTATCTTACTCTCTGTGGTTGGACTTCTCTTTTTAGTGTATTGCCATGTATTGCCGTGTTTGTAAATTAAAATGAAGGATAGAAAGAGAGGGCCTGCCCACAGAGAGCGAAATGGAAACACATAGATATGCTTCAAGTAGGTACTCGAAGTGTGGTCTCCATACCTTTTATCTATAACTTCATGAAAATTCCGAGGAAATTTAGGGAGACTACGAGGTAGTCATCTGGCATGAATATGTATCATTCACCATCATGTCATTCCTTTCCTTCCATTAGCGGATACTACACACACGATATATATCGTGATTCACGCAGGATCACGATATTTATCGAGTGTGTAGCCTAGAGTATCACGAATCGTGATACGGATCACAGGATTTCCGAAAATCCAGAAATCTACGATCCGTATCAACTATCGTGCGATATATATCGAGCGTCTAGTATCTAGTCGATATTTATCACGACATTTCTGTCAAACTGACAGATAAATAACGTAATTTCAAATTTATTTTCATTGTTGTGTTTATTTTCAAGCTGCTGTGGCCACTATGGACCTGGACAGTTACTATAAAAGTATAAAAAGTCAACAAGATCCTCATCCTCATAATTTTTCTAATTTTTTTCTCTTCACGCGTCTTTTTAATCCTAATGCTAATACTATAGCAACGCTAGCTTTATCAGTCATTTTGGTAAAAATACTTAAAAATCGTAAATATACACCAGCAACGCGTCAAAAATGCTTTTTTTTTAGGCTAGGCATTGGCAACTTAGTCTATTCAGCCATCAAAATGAATGAAAGAATTCATAGACTAATGAAAATATCGACGATTCTTATCGTGTGTGTAGGGTCGACTTGCGATCCAAAATATTACTCGATATGGATCACGATACGTATCACGATAAATATCGTGTGTGTAGTATCCGCCATTGTCCACATCGTACTATTTAGTACGTTTTTACAAAATGCTGAATTTAGCTAAGGGGGGTTGTCACTTCACCTTTCCTGTCCGCAAAATACTGAAAAATAATGGAAGGAAGGGTTGATTTTAGCCACTGGCAATAAAATAACGTCATTAATTGACTAAAAATCATCCCCCCCCAAGGCCGATAAAATATAGAAGATAATAAGAAGAAATCGTAACTTTTTAGCCATTTTCGTACTATTTTAAGAGCCCAGACGTACTTTTTTGGAAACTACTGCTGGTAACACTGATTGTCACTTCCATTCACTCATTTCGATTTCTGGCACGCCAGCGACGCGGCTGGTTGTTATTATCGTTTCGATTGGATATTTTTTAGAAACGTAATTCTAAACGCTTGGAAAAATACATAAAATATACAAATAGTGTTTGTTTTTTCATATAAAAATAAACTTTGTGCCTGGGATTGTGTAGTGCAGTGTAGTCGACAGTGACTCGACAACGGTTGTGCGACGGTGTCTTTGTTTTTCTGTGGAGTGTTTGGGTTTGGTGACAATGCCTACTAGTGCAGTGTACCAGCCGACTACGGTCACCTACGAGCAGCAGCCTGCAGACCAGCGATGGAATTGCCCTATCAGCTACTTTTCACGACGAGTGACAAGTAGCCTGAACAGAGCAGTGTGTGTCAGAATTGGACTATGCCTGCTGGGGAGCACACTCTTCATTGTTGGTAAGTAATGAGCAACATTTTCAAAGTATCTGCCTATAGTTACGTGTACTTAAACTTTCGTTTTATTGGATTTACTACAGTATAGCTTGTGGAATAATATTTGAAGGATTCTAATTGGAATATGATAGGGAGGGATCTATGCCTGAAATTGCAAATTTGGATAGGTATATTGAAGAAGCATTGCCCTTTAAGCATTTTTAGGTAGAGGAGTTAAAACATTACTCAATTAACACTAGTGTAACCCTAGTAATATGTACCATCACTTACATTATTAGTCAAATTGAATAATAGAAACAAATAAAATACCATAATGTAAAACTATTCAGTAAACATCAGCTTACAGGCTACTTATCAGCGTTTTGAAATCACAATTGGATTGCATAAAAACATTGGATTTTTTCATTTGGAAGTCAGTTATTGTTAAGAAAAAACACAATACAAGGTTTGTTTATTTTAATTACTAATAAAATTAAGCAAAATCAGTATATTAATGAACATAAACAAAAACAAAACATTTGGGTTTCACCACAGTCACCTAAAAGTTGTTTTATTGTTTATTGGTATTGTAATTTGTACCAAAACAATAAACAATAAGTAATTTGTACGAGTTTAGTTTTGACCAAGAAGGTGGCCAAGTTAGTCTTCCTTTTCAATTGAAAGCTGAAAATATTCTGACGACCCCAGCGGAAAAGCTACTGTATTTGGCAGCTGCTTGATTATATCCAATTCTTAACGATCATTGCAAAGGTGTGTGTGTGATCCCTTGACACTTGGCTGATTTGGTGGCAATAAAAAGGTTTTAATCAGTGATATTTTAAAAAAAATCACTTACTTTTAATCAAGTGATTTGAATCTTTTCAATCCTGCTACTTATGAGACCCAATAAGCCAGCCAGTGTATAAGCTCTAGTTAATAATCCCCAAAAACCTTAAAAGGAAACCTTACTAAACATTGGTTGAGTCACCAGTTACCACACCACACTGATCTGTAAAATTTAATAGAACTGAGTATAAAAAAGTACTAAGGTATTAAAGTAAAATAAATTGAGACGATTTTTTGCGCCAACGCCAAGAGGCACACGCTCAATTACGTGTTACGTAACAGCAATCAGCATGAGTCATACAAAGGTGCTTCCATGCCATGCTGTCGGCCTCAAGCCACTCGCCGGTAACTGCGACCCGTGAGTACCAACGCGCGGGGCGTAGACACTGCATCTTAGTTCGCGGTAGTGGCCGGCCGAAACCGGTTATCCAACCGAACCGAATTTCGGTTTTTGCCTCATGTCGTTTAGTTACAAATCGAACGTTTACAACGGTCGAACAATATATGGCTACCCTGGGGCTCTGTTTGTTTGACTGTACGTAACGTATTTAATACTTTACGTGTGAAATTCACACCGCAGGTTTAATGTAGGTATATCATTACGTCAGTGTTTGAAAAAGATTTATATCGAAGAAAGAGCCGGTGCACAATTTAAATAATTGAGATTTACATCGAATAAATACAATATCGACGACCGCCTGCATAAAATCTCGCACTCGTTCCATCTAACGATTGCGGTATATTATTCATAATATCCCTCGTAAAATATTCACGGCCATAATGCTCAGGCAGGAAGCGAAGCTCGACTGGTCTGGTGGGACAAGGGCATACTTTTGTTTGCTTGCTCATGGTTGCTTTGTTTACTTATCCTATCGCCACAGAATACTCTAATGCTGAAACTCCTGTGTATTTACTACATTTGTAAAGGGTCACTTATTTAGACAATCTAGGCAGGCAGAGCTCAGAGCTGACTTTCATTGTTCCTTTACTACACCATATGTAACCAACCATGGAATAGTAGTGTACTCACAAAGCCGCCATATTTAGAGCAGATGGTTCTTATGGATGGTGTTCTGACACAAAACGATAGTTTTCTCAAACTCGGACAATTTCAGCCGACTTTGGGGCAAGCTGTAATACAATCTGTTTTGCTCTGAAACGGAAACTTACGGCTTGGCACAGGTGTTGGTTACTAATTAGCCACTCACTAATGTCTCTCATCATCTCGTGTTTCGTATTACAGTTTCGTCGCTTATCATTAATTGTCACGTACCTGTTGTTATGCAATCGATGTCATTGAAAACCATGTAACATAATCAGCTACTCGATATCCAATTAGGTACATCTGCGTGTGTTTATTAACACAGTTTATAGGTATAAACAAGTGTGAGTAGTTAGTAGTTCTGAAAAAGTATTATGAGCGCTACTCTATTGGTTGGTGCATCCTGCTAACTATTACATTGGCCGTACGCCCGTGTCTACTATTAGATACTCAACATGAAAGACCTTGCTAGTTGAAATTCAGAGTGAATCGTCAACAAAAGGAATAATGTATGCTAGTCACGCACCATCACAACGTCGTCGTACCATCCTACTACGTTGTTCCTCTGTACATATAAGACTACTTCCGGACATCAATTATTAGAGGCGACAGAACCTATAGGTACACACACACACACAGCTTTGTAAATAGTGTATCTTCAGTGGATTTAATTTTCTCTTGGGAATGTAGGTAGGTACTTCGTATGGTGACTAATAGAACTGACAAATTTTCCGGTGCAAACTATTTGAGCAATTTTACGGTTACGTCCCAATTCGCTAATGGAAGTAGGTATGTGGCACATACCTAACGTAAATGGACTTTCGAGAGTTTATTTCCTGTAACATAAAATTCTTCGCACAGCACAGTATACTATCAAATTATCTGGTAAACAAACAAATAGACAAGCACCTAACAATGGGCACTTTGGCCGCAACTTGATCGCTAACGTGCGCCATAAACGTCAACAAGCCGTCTCGTCACAGAAATAAGGCTCGCTCGGAGTTCAAGAGACGATTTACGAACTCAAGTAGCCAGCGAAATTATAGGCATGAGGCACTTCATCTTAGTCCTTACAGTGACAACGGACTTTCGGTTCTACATTTTTGTTTACAACCTAAATGTATGAATTGTAGATGTCATGGGCGATAGTTACCACTTACCATCAGATGGGTTGTCTGCTCGTTTGTCACTGGGTAGCATAAAAAAAAATACATTCTACTTAGGAGAAAATCATAGTGTTGTATTTTGTAAAGTTGTACCGACAATTTTATATCAGAGATAGGTAGCGTTCGGTATGCACAGTGGCGCGTGCTGCAGTTCAGATAAGCTCGTGTGTCGATGGTACGTATCGCGATAGGTCGAGGCGCGTGAATGGTATCGGGTGTCCGGCCCGGCGCCTGCGGTGGCGGTAACTCATCCGGTGGCGGCGACGTGATCTGATCACGACAATGCGCGGACCGGGGAACGTATAGAGGGGTCGTTGACTGCGCAGCTAGATCCTATCGCGCGTCTATTTGAGCTGAAGCTTTGATGGTTTTGTGGAAGGTTTTAGTTCAATGTTTAGTAGATGTTTGTGAAACGCTACAGTAGTTTTGCATATAGTTAGCTGCATAGGGGTTACCTTTTTATGCAACTGTTCGTACTATGTAGATACCTACCTACGTTATTATCGACCACTTTGCGTTGTAGTGTTGAAATGAGCATTGGTCTAAAAATACATCTAAGTATATTATTGAAACAATAGGTACGTACTTTATTTCTACTTTTATGAGTATTACGAGTATGTACACCAACTTAATGCAGCAACACACGGAACACACGCACGTCACACCCTATAGTCCCTATAATAAGTATTTCATTTTAACCCCCAACGAAAAAAGAGGGATGTGTGGCTCTGTGTAGCTATGTGTGTCTGGCTGTGGCATCGTAGCTGCCGAACTGATGGACTGAATTCCATGCGGTTTTCTTTACTTGAAAGCCAGTTCACTTGAGGTTGTTTTATTTAAATCGGTCTAGTAGTTATCCTTGGTCCTGGGTATTCCGATGTTTTTCTGTAGGTTAGTTTATGTTGATAAAGTACAATAATATAATCGATCATCATTTCCCCAAGACAAGACTATCTACTCGAGGTAGGCATGGACCTAATGATTGTGAAACACAAAACTGAAGCCTGCTTTCTGAAGTCTATGGTAGGTACTTACTCCGAGGTTCGACAAACTTTACCTACAGGTAACACGTTCTGCAGCCCGACGCTGCGCTCCACCCGTCCGCCGAGACCTGACCAAAATTATACGAGCTCCTTTTAAGATGCCGCGCCTCTCGAAATGGGCGGTTTACATCCACGTTGCGTAAGACATAACTATAGAAAGAGTTACGAAATACGTGATAAATTAAATATACACTTTCTCTTTCTCTCCCCTGGTTACGAACGTGCTTAATCACGCGAGCACATGCATTAAGTTTATTATCAACTTTGATCGTCTTTTCTCTATCTTATCGTTGCTGTCAGTGGGTTTTTCGGTTTGCCTTTAATGGTAGAACTAATGTCACATTGCATTCTTTTGAATTACTAGTATCTGCAGAAGCCACCTGGGCGGAGTAATCGAATGTATCTTCAAAGAAATGTATTGTTAGTGAAGTTTGATTCATACATTAATGTTTTAATAACATAAATGTAGAACCGCAGGTGCGTTATCATTGTGAGGTGTACGCTGACATACCTACCTCATGCCTGTAATAAACTAGTTATCATGCGTTTAATTATACCGAAACACAAAAACGCAAGCGGCGTTGCTTGACGGCAGAAATAGACGATGACATCCATCCAGCCAACCAAACGCTTTCTGTATTCGCAGTCCTACCAGTGTCTGTTTATGCATTTGTATAATTTGATTTTATATCTCAATTTGCAACTAGTTACAGCGCCAACCGAACTATACTAAAAACAAATTTTAGATTTATAAATATTTCAAGCAGCACTCCGCAGTGCCTCTTAAGCACAATTAATATGCTAATTTTGAAATTTTCGGTTGCTTTACATCTAGCATTACCCATGTTTACCATAACACGCGTAGGAGACTGTTCGACACCAATACGTCTGCCTACACGGCGGCCATTCGCAACAGAACGGTAACAGTTATAGCGCAGACACAGATTGGTGTGTGGGCTGCGGCGACGGCGACGTAGCGCGTTATTGTTCCGTTTCCATGAGTGAAAGCCGGGCTTAATGAATCACTAATGCGGCTGGGCTGCCCACGGTGCCCAGTGCCCACGGGGGCTCGGGCTCGGCCCTCCCGCGCCGGCGACTCGGCTTCCGCCGAGCCGCGCGGCCCATTTTCGTAATACCCAGGCCGGCAGCCGCGCCTCCGCCCCATTGTTAGCTTGAACCGACTGCCCATGGCCGATTGTCAACCGTTATGACTCGATGAAAGAGTTGACTCGGTTATAACTTATAGCATCGCTAATTCGGTGCGACAATGGGCTTTTGTTGAGCGTCTTCTGGTTTTTACTCATTACTGTCGTCTTTACGGCCATTGAAGCGAAATGTTGAACATTGGAATGTTAATTTTCGAATCATAAACAGTCGAAGGGGCGCTTGATAGTTCGTCATTTTTACCTCTTAAAACCTTAGAGGTAAAATTGTGAAATGAAAGCTGGCTTAGGTTATTGTGACTCGAGTAATTAAACTGATTAAAGATACGATAATGACTTAATGATAATAATATTACAGTATGGAATGCAAAAAATGTTATAATGTACATGTATACAAATGTATTAGCTACCTATTGTGTGAAATCAACCTTAAAGTCGATAGGTGCTTAGAATATAGCTCATTTTAACAAACATCAGAAACTGCGCAATACACTGCACTCAGACAAACATAGTCAGTCTCGGTTCACGCGAACTGGCTCACTCAACCCACGTGTGTCCACCTCATGGCTAGCTGGATTTAATCCGTCTCGTATGTCCATTCATTATTGATTCTGCCTACGACCGCCGCTTGGTACAGTACTCAAGTTATTTTTAGTACACGCTAGTAAAATATGCAATACGTGCACACAATTGTTTGAAAACGCGGAATTTAAATGTGTTAATGTTAAATAAATATGTTAATGGTATTTTAATAGTTTGCAGCCAGGCAGACATAATCAAATGTTAATCAGGTATTCATGTATAATCATCAATAAATGACGAAACTCATTTAAGTAGTTATACATATCTACAAGCTCAACCTACTAATTTGAATTTTGATAGACATGATTATTATCTAAATGAAATAAATAGGTACTATAAAAAATGGTATAAGAAGCGGACGTATGAGACGGGGTTGGAACTATACATATACTATTGAACGGAAAATGAAAGGGAATTTCTTTTTATCAATGTAAAGTGTGAACAAAGTCGCGGCCTTAAGCTCGTTATTACCTAGTTTACATACACAAAATTAGCTCGACAAAATTGAGACCATTCATTCCTGTTAATCGTCCCAATTAATGTTGTTTTAGTTGACCTAAATTACTTCCTTGAATATTTGAATTGCACAATGAGTTCCATTAACAACGTTTAATTAAAACTGGTATGAGCTGTCCAGCAGAATAGAATGGCACCGATGCATTCCACTCATAAGGCGACTATGTATATCATAGTAGGTAGCAGATCGTCTAGGCGTCTAATTTTCAACCGAAATAAATAAAAGCGCGAAAGATATGTAGGTATGGCACAGCTATCTAGACTTTTAGGGATATGGTTATTTTATACTTATCAATAAAAACGTGTGGTGCCCGGTAGAGTAGAATAGCACCAACCCCTTATATTCGTGGGTGTCGTACAAGGCGACTAATGTCTTCGAGGCAAAAGTTCTAGAGTCTCCGTAGTCTGGAAAAAGAGTAGCTGCGATTTCCATTGTTATATTTATAACACTGCGATCTTCAACCCGCCTGCCAAGTGTAGAGTTTATGGCAATAACCCCCCCTTTCGTGGGAGAGGCCCTAAGACCTGCAGTGGACTGTTATACGTTGTCATGATGAATACTTGTTTCATAGTTAAGAATTGAGTGGACTAATATCATAACGAATATTTCATATGTAAGATGAGTTGCGTTAGGTTCTTTTTTGCCTTCTAAGCCCCATTGTTTGCAGTTTGTTAACCTTCACTAAAAGAGCTTTGAACCTTGCCCCTAGAAAATCATCGATCTATCGTACATAACATAGTAAACTCGTATGAATTTCTTATTAGTCAAACTGGGTCAGCACATATTACATTCAGAGAAAAAAAATTACAGTTTCGTTATCGGTATGTTTCATTCCAATTGGATTGGAGTCTAATATGGACGCAATGAAAACCTTACAATGTTATAAGCCTGTTTCACGATCAACTGTTCAGCCGATTTTGATTATTTTGGCTGTGGGAACGAAAATACCATACCTTTTCGCACACGCAGCGCGCAGTTGCATTCGTACCTTGTAAGTCTTTTCCTACTGAGACGCTATAAAATAACATAACCTATCAACAACATTGTATATTAGAGTATTAGAGCAGAGAACAGCCATCTCATTTCATTACAGCGAGCTCCGCGGACCGTGTCCTCAAGGTGAATCGGTTCGTTATGCCGTCACGTCGTGCTTTTAGCAGACCTGAGTCGTATTCACACCAATCATACAGGTCTGACGGGTACGCTGTTGGTCTAGCATGTCTAGGTGTGGGATGTACCGCGGTCTCTTTAGGGCTAGCACAGTGGAGGGCTAAGAATAGCCGTATTACAGGTTTGCGTAAGCTGCTTCGCAACCGCAAGATGTGGTCAAAGCGTGTGGTGTTGCGTTACGGCTGTGGATATAGCGCCAGGCTTCCTTGTACGTAGGGTAATCCATAATAGCAAAGTTCTATTCTAATTTTGTAATACACCCGTGTTTTCCCTGTCTGTATATCTACGTAAAGGGCTTCAATAAGTGAATAATTAGTACGTTTACCTGTTAGGTGTGAAATGGCCGATACAATGTCGGTTAATTTACGTTAATTGACCTGACCAGGTGGTAATCTGTTTAGTAATTAGCACAGAATGTGTGACTCGGTCCGAGGAAGTGCCTACTACCGTATACCGTATCGGTAAATCATCCGGTCCGGTTGACGTCATTTCAGAACGAATTGAAATCGTATATATGTACCACAAGGAAACGGATCAGAACATAGTTTTGTTGTGATTTTAATAATTTCTACTATTTATAGCTGCTTTACTCAGTGAATACTCAAGTCAATCTATGATAACATATAGGTACTTAAATTTTTGTACGGTAGATACATCGATTTAATCGATTAGAAATTGACAAATAGGTAGTTGTCGCGATTGCCAAGAACGCAATTCGTTTTGGCATTTGCATTGAATATGAAAATTATGCATTCCATTCACGTTGAACGTGTTGTGGATACTTTTAGTTATTTAATTAGAATGCTAACGACTTGCCGAGTTATTTCCAAGGTGATTCCACTGTTGTTGGTAATTTTCGTTTCAAGTATGAGTCACGCTCATTTCGTGTCTGCATTTTCTTTGTGGTGTCACCTCGCGAAATGCCTTTCTTCAAATGTGGACACAATTCCAAGGGAAATAAAGCTCATTTTGAAACATCTGCCCCACTTACGTGTAGATGCAACGAGCTCGAACATTACGCCTACGAGAACGTTGATCTCACTCGTGGAGAAACTTGCAAAGGACTTTTATACAAATGACTTCTTTTATTTCCTGTTGTCTATATAATTGTGTTTTGCTAGGCAAATAAATAGAAGGAAAAGCTATTTTAAGAAGGTAATAAATAAAATATATAGGTACCTATATATTTTTTACTCCTCATTTTCCTGGTGACGATACGACCGAAGTTGGAAAAAGTAAATCATTTTTCTATGCTACTCAGTGACAAACCAGATGGAAAGCGATAAGTCCCCGTAACATCTACGATTCATAAACTTAAGTCTCATATAACAAATATGCTGAACTGCCTGCACCTGCAGGCGTTGTACTTGTCACTGTAAATACTAAGATTATAGTACTTACGCCTCTTGTCTGTATTTGTGCTGGCTATCTTTCAACCGGAACAACAATGCCAGCATTGACGTCAGAAATAGACCGTACTTACCCAGGCGGACCCCTCAGACTTGACCGTGCGCCACAGTATACCTATCTATTGTGTTTACCCGATTTTCGCTTGACGACATCACGACACCTCGTCGTCACATGTCGTGCGCCCAGTGTGTGCTGCCGATAAGACTAGGTGTCGTCGTGGGTGCCAAACGTCAGCAATTCTACCACCTGATAAGCAAGTTATTTAGAGAGACAGTGTTAACAAAGTTGGTCATCACCAGGTCTGGCGCTGGCGATCGCCGGCGGTGTGGAGTACTCCGGCGCGCCTGCAGAACCCACCCCCGAAGGGCCCGACCATGGGCTCGGCACCCTCATCGCGGGCGGGGTCATGCTGTGCATCGGACTCCTGTTTGTAGGTCAGTGGTCACATTTGGAGTCTTCTTTTGCTGTGTACTCGGCAGGTCATTGACCGCCATCTTACCTGATGGGAGACGATGCGGCCGAAGATGGAGCATTACTGTCTACGAACTGTCTATTCAGCCTGGTCTTGAAGGAGTCCAGGTTGTACTGTTGGGATACACATTAGCAGGCAAAGCTTTCCAGTCCTTAGCTTGCAATGCATACAGCATAAGGAAGGTCGAGCCAAAGCGGTTCGTGTGGACAAGTGGTATAGGTATCTACTACATAAAGGGTGAAACGTCTGCCCTGCCCACATCGTGGCGTTCTACGTCTCGGAAATGGTAGGTTTTCTTAACAAACAATCGCTAGGATACGGTAAGTAAAAGGAACTACTGTACTGTATTATACTCTTGATGAATGGTGGCACTAAATAGTCAAACCGTATCAAATTACTGCAGGTGCCGGCTGGTCTTTCAAGCACTTTCGTTTCGACTAGGAAGTTTGTCCAACACAAATCCAAGTTTGTCTGGCAACGTTTGTCCAAGTTTGCCAGAACAAACTCTAAATCTGTAGATTTAACATCTTCGTTAAAATATTATCTACTGTCCCACCATTTGTACTCCTCGAGGCGGCTCAAAGCACGGACACATGGACCGCTAACGACCGCATCGCATGTGACTCGCGGTACTCGACTTGCTTATTTTGACATGTGCACTCCTTGCCAATATATCCCCATCGAGACTGACTGTTGGTGTATGGTGTCCACAGGCGGCACTCGTTTTGCTTCTTTCGACACGTGCACTCCCTGCTAATATTTCCGAGACTGACGGTGTTGGTGTCTGATGTCCGCAGGCGTCGGCGGCTGGGCCTGGTCCGCGCGGTGGGGCGGCGGCAAGGAGGCGCCCACGGGCGGAGCAGCCGCGCTCACCGCCCTGAACCCCTCCACGGATCCGCTGGTGGCGGCGCAGTACGCGCCGGTGCGCGACGCGCCGCCCGCGCCCGACGACGAGATGCGCAATCTCATGGATAACAAGGAGTGGTGAGTGGGGGTTTGGTGCTTCTCGAAAGGTGTTGGCGTCGGTATTTCTGGCGTTGTACTCTAGCGAGTGAGCTCGGGGTACGCCTTGACCATGGTCCAGGATCTGGCAGGTCAGGTAATTACAGTAGAGCGATTGCCACCTGCCCTCCGTGAACATGCTACCAGGGGAACCTGACCGGATTGGATCATGGTTACACATTCAGTCGCCCACAATCATCACCATGTTTTCTCTCAACTCAACTGATATGATACTGTGGTTTTTAAACGGCCAATATTATTACTGCAATGTGTGGCTGCGTGGTGCAATTGCCATCGCCAGTCGTAGTGCATGCTACATGAAGTTTGCCGTGAGTGACCAAGTGACAATATTGCAGGCTTGTCCATTTTAAAGACTCTAAGAGCTGTAGCTGCTTCCGATGGGCATTTAAAAGCATCTACGTAGTGTCAGTGTTGCGGGTGGGTGTCCATGAGCGATGTGGCCCGCTTGCTCGTTAGATGGAGGGCATGGCGTGGACATGTATGGATGACTGAGTGTTAAGCATTGAACTCAGAAGCAGCGTTCTGCCAGCATCGGTGCTTCTGAGTTCAATGGTGTTAAGGGTATAAATCTTACAATATATCGGCCTTTCTCTATCTTTTCTAGTTGCACATTTCCGCCGATTCCAACACAAAAGCTTCAAGTTAAAAAATGTGTCGTCTCGAGTGTTTGTTACTTCTTAGGTTCTTATTTTCAAAATAAAGAACTCTGCGTCTATTAACAGAGATAGATAGATTTACCTATTATATTTAAATATGTTCGGTTTTTAGCGACCGGAGTATACTGATCCAATGCTGACTTCAACATTTACAACGATGTTCGTGTTTTGCATTGAAGAGAAACATACATTTCCACTGGAGGTCAGTGTAATCGATTTCGATCTTGAACCGAGTGTTTCTCCTGGCGCTTAACCTTGCACACCTTTCCTGTAAAGCTGGCCGCTGCACGGCGGCGGCGGCGGCTCGATACTCATTTCCTGGGCGCATTGATCCAATGGCCTTCACTACGTAAACATGTCCGGAGTAGCTACCTCGCCAAACTGTACCTCATTCACTCACGAAATCTCATGGTGCCGATGTTGAATACAAACTACGACCGGATTGTTTTAAGAAGTACCTACCGCATTACGTGTCATTATAATCAGCATTGACTGTATTCAACCAACCAACGTATCGACGGAACTCATTTCAATCACACTTTGGAAGAACATCCATGCGTTGAAACGGTCTAAGTCCATCGGAACAATGGCTTAACTAGGTTTTGTAACGAAGCGGGTTGGCGTCACAATGTCGTGCAACGTAGGTGTTGTTTTATCATTTCTACAAACATGTTATTGCGGGTGCGCGCTTTTCCTCGACACCACGTGCGCTACAAGACGGCTACGTCATACGTGGTTCCGTTTGTCCGTAGCGCGGCGAATACAACACGGTCTATTGTTAGCAGCGCCAGGTGGTGTTAAAGTTCACGCCACGACGCCATTGTCTCTGGTGTTTACTTAGCGACGAACGACACCCGACGAGAGTAATGCATCTAATTGTTATATGGACCGTCTGTTTGCCAGTTTCCGACACGAGGTTCTTGTTAGCGAAACTACTGGCTTGAATTTTCCATGTCTCGGACGTTCTTGATCTGAACATATCGAAATTTAGCCAGGTAAAAATAATACAATTCAAACCGTTCGTCTAATGAGCATCCGTAACGAATTTAGATATATAGAGGTAAAAAAAGAATCCATAACATACACTGCGATAATCGTTCGTCGACCTAGTCGGATCCCATTCACCATTTCCCCATTGGTCTAGCTAGTTCGTCCATTTAGTGGCTAGTGTGTAGACATGAAGTCTCGAATACCTTAGAAATGGAGTGTACCTACTCTCCGTTATGATCGTGTCAGTTATTGATATACTGAAATACAGTGTTCTACGACATCACAGCCAGTACAACACTTTGCATGGACACGCTAAGAGTTCGTGACATGAGAATTTGCATCGTAAAGTGCAAAACAGTAGATAACACTGCTATCACCTCTTGTATTGTAAATCATTGATTCAGGACGAACCCCCGTTATATATGGGTCTGCGCTAGTAGTTTATCGTTTCATAGGTACCTATTTAGGTAGTCTGTGATAAAAACAAACGGTTATTTTTATTTTTAATGAGATGATTTGAGTAATACGTACCGAGGTCGAAAGCGTAAAGTTCTTCTTGCGATAGTCCGTTTGTGTTAAACCCAGAAACTACTGAAATGATTTTGAAGCGTTACCGGTTTTTGTTACCCATGTACCTATGTTTGCCACACTGAAAGTTATAAGAAATGTCTCTGAGTATGTTTGCTAATACTTTTATTTTTTTAATTGTCTCAATTGCATTGCCATTGTGGTTGCCGGACCCTGGGCCCTTTGCTGCGCGGGGGCGCAACCAAGATAATGATGATGCCATTGTGATCGCCACTCGAGATCTTTACTGCCTCATCGTCCATCTGTTCTTCGAGTTATGTGCCCTGCCCACTGCCACTTTAGCCTGGCAATCCTTAGGGCTATGTCAGTGACTTCGGTTCGCTTGCAAATCTCCTCATTTCTGATTCTATCGCGCAATGAGACTCCAAACGTAGCCATTTCCATTGCCCTTTGAGTGACGTGAGCTTTCTTATAAGTAGTTTCAGCGTCTACTTAAACAGGAGCTTGACAGAATGTCCTTCTCCATATCGTTCATTCATGATGTCCAGTCCTGAAAACTTTCATACTTACAAGACGTTGGTATACATGAGCACCAGTTGTGCTAAATTGATTTTTAAATACGTAAATGTTGTTCCAGCTTGAGCAGTGCAGAGGAGAGTGATAAGATGCTCGACGGGCGGCCCTCGGCGCTCGCCTAAACGATCCCGCCTGCGATTGGCCGCCTCGCGACCCGAGGCAACCTAGACGTCCCCCGAAACTCACACGCGTCCAGTGGTATTACAGCTCTAGCATAGGTTAAGTTGGCATCACTAGTGGTCGGTCAAATTACGTACGCAATAACTGACTAGGGAATCGATCACAAGTAATTAGAACCCCATAAAATTATATAGAATTTATAGTATGTATTTCGAACAGCCTTCTGAGATCAGATATTAGATATTTCATCTCCGGAGGCTCGTGTCGAGTAGGTATGTTATTTGGCAAAAAAATGAATTTATTTTTATGATCTTTATTTTTTGAATAGTTATTTAAATGTGTGGCAGTTTAATACCACTTTGCGTGATGTTGGTGTCCATACAGTTGTGGCGTTGCATTTTGAGGTACAAAGTACAGATGTGTGAGTGCACACTCCGGTGAATATTATTAGTTATATCGCAAATAACGTGTGCTTGTTGTGTGATAGTATTTTGATTGTTTTAAGTGAAGACTTTCCCCTTTTCATATGCTTATCAAGTACTTATATGGAAATAATATTCTCGGTGAATTATAGAAAAACTTAAGGTTTATCAATATTTAGTTGTAAGTAGGTATTAATTAACAGGTAAGCACAACTTGTAATATTTCATTCGTAGACATAGTTATTAGGGCGGCAAGATGTGTTCAAATCGACCGAAACTATGTCGCGCCTAAGCCCTGTTGCAGGGAACTTGGTTACTTCATAATAATATAGTTCAACTGACTATATTTTCCATTTGGCAGGTTTATTCTTTGACGATATAAAAATAATGCTATCTTTACACTTCATTTTAACTAATGCATGTATTAATTGAAAGACAAGTGGCCAAATTATCGTCCAGAGTATAATTTAGTGTTAAGTGGTCAATATTTACTATGTATTTGTTAGGTACATTGAATTTATTAAGGTAACCGTAATAGAAATCTCACTTATTGCTTTACTTGGATGTGTTATGAGCTAATTTTTTTTATTACACTTCAAATCGAAATGGGTTAATGTGGGTTAGGAAATTAGATGATTGCTAATTAGGTTGTTGTAAAGTTTTACTAGAAGCACATGGGTTTGTTTAGATGCCTATACTTAATTTCGGGATGTACTTAATTATATAGTGTCAAAACAGAGTTGGTGGTTCTAGAATGGTTCTAAATGTTCTACTCTAGACTATCTATCTCTAGTGTGATTGGTTTAACCAGCCTTGGCGCATTATTCGTCCGAATATTGTGCGAGGCAGCCGATTCTTTCAACATGCAACTTTACAATTCAATCAAACACTATTTTTTCCTTGATATTAACATACTTAATGTGCTCCAGTAAATACTGCAAAAGCGCAAGACTATTGCGAGTTGTGTTGGGTAAGAAACATTCGTTTGGTAATGGCACTGGACTCTGAATAGCGTAATATCGAATCCAGTTGAATGCGTAGCATGCATTTATTTTAGTGTATTCGTAAAACCTGATATTAAGATAGCTCTCTCCTCTGGGACATGTGTTTTATTTTCTCCATCACAATGTATAATAACATTATAAGAATAATGTCGAGTATTTTCTTGTAAATAATCCGTAATTGAATTGAATTATAACTAAGCATCAGTGTTATTTAACTTTATAATAAGTGTACCCTGATTCGCAATATCTTTGGTGATTTATTTATATTTTCGAAGTCTCATATTTTGTATGGTGCATTATTATTTTGCACTTTTGATTATGATATTGTTGTGTTATTGTACTCTAAATATGTACATTCTTTTTATGTGTTTGTTCCGTGTACTTAAATATTTTATTTCATTCTATTTACATTGTTTACTTTCACTTAATAAAGATGAGAAATATTCCTGGTACATAATAGTTTCATTGAAATTTAAACTTCTATGCTACATTTACAATCAAGGACTATGAAGAAAGATGATGCATTGATGATATAAATAAGTAAAGAATAAAATATAGACTTTATTAGGTAGGTCTCGCTCAAGCTTGAATGAGTCCGCCTGGGTGAGTAACATCGTCTTGTCTATTTCTGCCGCTAAGTAACAATTGTGTTGTCCTGTTGCGGGTTGTCTTAGTCCTTACAGTGACCTTTGTGCCTCACAGTGACAACATACTTGCGGTTCTGTATTTTTGTTAGCTGCAACGATAGAGGCTATGCTGCAACATACGGCCGTTTACGCACTCACACGAATCCGGTTTGGCCGCCCTGGTAATTCTATGGACGTTTACGCACTGACACGTATACGTGAAGCTCCGAGACGTTTATGGATCGACGTGGTCACTATACAATGATGCAAATTGGTAGCATGAAAATGAAGATAAGGATGGATATGAGACGGGCGATAGACGAAATACTCGTAGAACGCAGATGTATTAGTCAGTTACGGTGAGAGGATCAATAGCCGTATTCACAATGGCTCGGAAATCGGATTCGGATACGGAATCGACAAAGGACCCCGCAAAAGTTCTTAGGAAAATGTGGTTTCAGTTAATTTTGATAAAATGTTCGTATGTTGTAGAGAGTAGAGTATCCGTGGAATCTATCGGGATTCTGAATAACAGTTTTCGAATCGATCGACACGGATTCGCCGCTCACGAATTTCGTGTCAAATCGTTCGGAAACGGTTTCGAATCATTGTGAATACGGCTACAGTTTAGAGTATGAGTTATGGTGTCGCCTTCTTCTCTCACTAGTGTTCCTCTTACCCTATGTAATTACTACAGTACAGTTACCTAAAAGGGAGCTAAATCTCCAATACGGATAAGTGCGTATATGCTAGGACGTGAATTCTCTGTCCGTGTTGTTCATGTATCGAATGCGTGTCAGTGCGCACACGCCCTAATTGCATGAATCGTAGATGTTATGGGCGACAGTTACCGCTTACCATCGCATGGTGGGCGAGTGCCTAGTATACAACAATACTTACACGGGTTTATTGTTATGAGTTCTGGAAATTCCAGAGGGTGGAAACAAGGATCACAGTATTATTACAGTGATCCTTGTTGTTGTGTGATTCATAGCTATCTATGAATGATGAATAATTTTCGCAATAGTTCATGACAAAACAAGTAACAATATAAAGCAAAAATATATTTATTTATAAAATAACAAGTATGTTTCTTGTATTTGCAATACTATATTATGCAACTTTTGCAACAATCACAATTTGAAACTTAAAACTAATCAGTCTGCGTTATTGCGCCGCCACCATGGGATCCCGGGCATTTCTTCTTGACATATACTTGTTGGGGGCCTATGGAGGAAACAATAGGAATATCAGTACAGAATTACCAATTCTAAATATCACCTTCCAAAACACTAATCTACGTCTGAATCATATAAATTTAATCATTTATATATTACACAATTGAAAGGTAGGTATGTTCCGGGTTTTCTACCGAGTGCCTTTGTTTACGAGTAGCCCCATATTTCGACGCAGTTACATGCATCATGGTCACGGGACATACCTTTAAAATGTGCGACATTTGAAAACATAACTTATAGTATGCTAATCTTTTGAAATCGGTAGAAAATCCCAGATTCATAGATAGGTACTATGAATAGGCTGAGTAAATCCCTACTCATATTTAACTTGTGTCTGTCTGTTATGCTTTCATCGAACCGCTGCACCGATTTTGATAAAATTAGATATGGAGATAGTTTAGCACCTGAGGATGGACATAGGCTACTTTTTATACCTTTTCATTCGCAAGCTCGCAAGATATGGGCAATAATAGAGGAGCGTCGGTGGCCAAGTGGTCCTGGTAGCAGGGTCACATTCGCTCCACTGAAACTACCTGATCTGCCAAATTCTGAATCATGGTCAAAGCGGACTCCGGGCAGAACTGTGACATTAACGCCAAGATGATGACAACAGTCCATGTGGGCGAAAAGCATTTTATAACTAAACTTACCTATACACTTGAGTATGAGGTAATGTAGCTGACAGCAATGGATAACTTGGTGCTGGCGCCTCCTGTAAAACAATGCATCTTTAACCAATCTTGATATGCCCAATGTCTATTGGAAAGAATTTATCCTTATTATGAATCCTATTAATGGATTCCACCAAAGTACAGTGATTATTTTGGTGAAAGCGGTTTCTTCTAATTTTGATTAAATAAACTTGAAATTGACAAAATTATAGCATTTTCAGTTGGAAACACATCGAGTGGCGCGCCCTGTAATAGAAAATGAGAGTAATATCAGAATACTGTACCTGAATAGGTTGCATGGGAATGTGCATATTATGTCGTGATTTTCGCTGCCTGATTTCATGACGAACACAGCATTGTACACCCAGCAAGACTCCACAAACACACGACGAAAGGCATCCTGTGGTCCACAAAAAAATATTAATGAAAAAAATCAGATTTTTTTTAAGAATTCCACCTTTCTAAATTCGGGGGACCAGGGTAATTTCTTTTATCCCTAGTTCAATTAGAATTAAGGGTTTTATTGTTAAAGTAATGTTTTTAATATTGTAGGTATTATCTTTGTTAAATAAAGCTTGATGTACAAGCTTGTAGCATCATATTACTGGTGAGGCTTTACAAATGTATTATTATTATCAATACTTACCAATGTAAACCAGAACTCCAAGATCTCCATTACGATTTGTGCGTCTCAACACTATGCCAGCAATACACAATGAAATTCCTGTCAGAATTCCTACTACAAATATTACCTAAAAAGTAAAAACAAATCTTTGAATGACTAATGATAGGTAAATATTTTTTAAATAATGCATAATAGGCGTAAGGTAGGGGTCGCAATACCGGTATATATTTTCAAAACTGGGATTTTCGATATTGACATGTGGCCAACACCGGGATTCTGGTGTTGGCCAATGTCAATTCAATTATATTCAAAGTAATTTCTAATAAACTTTTTTATTTTTATTTTTCATATTTTTATTGCATAAAATGTTATTTAGGGTTATGGTTCCAAAGTTTAAATGAACAAAAATAATAAAAATTAACCACAATAACCGAAAAATGGTTACAGTTTGACCAAATTTCTAGGTTTTTTTAAATGCCCATTATTACTGCATGGGATAGATTTTTTTCTGATTTTTCTCATGATGGTTACAATCAATTCTGTCACCATGTTTCGGCTTGACGTTGAGTTCTGGGACACCCTGTAAATATAGTATTTGTGAAAATACTGTTAAAGCAAACTATTATTCGTTTTGCCAGTCTGAACCCAGAACCAATTAGATGAGTCCATAAAAACTATAAATTCAAGGAAAATTCATCTCCAAAATTGGTTTGGAAAATATTGTAAGCTTTAGGCAAAAGCACTTGACCTTTGCATAACTCGCTCAGTCAGACCAAGGTCAGTTGGAAAATATAACAGTTACAAACATTATGACTAGGATAAAAATCTTAAATATAATATTTCTAATCATCTTTTAAGGCTAATAAGAATATTAAATTTATTCTAATAATATAAAAATAATATATAATTTAATTTTTACTGAATACTGAAAACCCAGTTACTTGTAAAATGAATGCCGGTATTGTGAAGGCGTATTTTAGGTCCGGGATCCCAGTTTGCGATCCGGCTTTACATTTACCTGTAAAATATAATAGCACACATATTCAAATCCAGGACAGTGACCACCACAAGCTCCAATAATAGGTACTTCAGGGGTGACAGGGGATGGCGGCACAGGAGAGCGATTTATTGTCTGAGCACGAGCCTCCACATCACACATAGGGAGGGAGAAAGCACTGGCACATTGAGGAAATGTGTATACATCTGCTTGAGTGTCACTCCTAGTTATTTTCTCGCCCTTCTTGTAATTGTGCCATGTACCAGTACCATAAGGTGCTTGATAAAGTGGCGATGGTGGTCCATAGTCCCTGACTGTTGTATTGTAATATTGAGGCATCTAAAACCAAGTAATAGGAAGTAAAATGTCAGTGTTGCGTATTTATAACAAATATAAAAGGTACAAATTTCAACCTTACATTATAGGCATTATCGGACGCAGAACTGTCTGTGCCTGCCACCTGGTATACGGGGGTGCTGATATCCTCCGCCCACGGGTACTTGGCCCTTTGTTGTGAGGCTGAAGCAAACTGATGTTCACTCCTAGGCACCATCGTGGTCTGGTAAGGGTGTACGCTACGTGGAGATAATTGCTGCTTGAACATTTTACACAATTTTACCTAAGATGAAATATTTTCATTCATAAAAGCTTTCTAAACAGTAACGACTCGTAAAGCTGGCACAGCACATGTTTAGTCGACACACCTCATTTTCTATGTTAATGGATATACAATAATGTAATAACTTTTACTCATAAACTATCGCTTGATTGATTTTTCATTAAAAATGGATTTCTACTACAATAAAGGATAATCTTATAAATTAGAAAATTGTTGGGCGCAGAAAGAACAACGCAGCCGCCATATTTATTTTGATATAATACTTTTTTAAATTTTGACAATAATGACAATAAACAAGTAGTGCTGTAATCTTTTACAAAACTTTACGGTTTTCACAGAAATCGTCGATATTGATGATTATGACAAATTAATCGATTCTATGGCCGATATAAGTTTTCAAAGCCTGCAAGAGGTTTTAACACTGAAACATGTTTGAAAAACAGTCATCAGTTACTTTATTTTTACTTAATAGGAGCTAATAGGACCAGTTGAGGTAAAATCTAGGCGAGAATGCAGAGGGTGGACTAAAGTGCAAAAGTTTAGGCGAACATGTGGAGTATGCTTAATGAACGAGGCGTTTGAAAGGATGAATTCCTTTGCTTGTTTGATTGACAGTTGAGCCAAAGATTTCATTGATTGACATTGACATAAATCGTCAATTTTTGTCCTTGCGCGAGATGCAAGCAAAGCAATACATTTTACATTGATTATCTTTGTCTTCATACCTATATTTATTAGCTTTCATCGTCGAATCGCTATTTTCAGTTGTAGTTTAATACATAATATACCTCATACATAGGATATATTACCTAGTTTTTTGTGTTGTGACTTGTGAGACGAGTTAGTTGATCTAATGAACGATGACCTTTTCGCGTCGAAGTATTAATGTTTGCATTGAAAAGTTAATAATAAAGTAAATATAAATATTTCTGAGTGATCTTACTTACGTACTGTTCATTCAAGATTTCCAAGAGAAGAATGCTTCCGCTGCTGGCAGTTTACAGTTGAAGCTACCGGAAATTTTCCTGAAGTGAAACAAGTAATGATTGGACACGGAGCAACGAAGGGCGGCACTATGAGTAATTGTGAGAGCAACGATAAAGTAATACCTGCTCCTAATAATTTTTGCAGAGATTACATTCGCGGTGGTTGTACTCGCGAAAACTGTAGGTTTATACATGAAATCCCTCCTAAATCACATTTAAAAGAATTATTCCGATTTTGCCATGATTTTCAAAATAAAGGCTGCTTCAGACATACCTGCAAATTCATTCATAGCTCAGTGGAAGAGGAGGAAAGTTTTTATGAACATGGTGCATTTCCCCGAGATTCTCGTCACTTTCCAGTGTGTCAGTCGTACTTACATGGTGCCTGCAATAACACAGATTGTAAGTTTGTTCATCCTCCGGATGTTATTAGCAATGAGATAATACCTGTTGTGAATATCCCTCCACCATCATTCAATGGACCTCTCCATAACCACAGAGATGAGGACTCTCCTCCCGAGGCTAAGTTTAGAAGATATACATATGAAGAAAATGCAATAGATAAGCAAATGCTATGTACTTCTGTATGTCCAAACTGTGAAAGTATAGACCATAAAGTGAAACTGCTACATGATAATATTAGTGTTTTACTCAAAAAGGTAACGGAGTTAGCTGAAAAGAATGTACAACTGACTTCCATGAATGAATTTTTATTAGAACAAACTTCTCCAATAAGAGGTGTTATAACATCTAGACATGGAACTTCAGCACCAGTGTCTCTTGCTACTGTGAGTGTCACCCCTGTGGTTAGTTTGGCTGGTGCACTACCAGCGCTGGTGCCTACAGCTGGAGCGCCTAACATAACTCTGGCTCCTGCTGCGTCACGAGCGCAACTCTTAACACCTGCTCCTCAAATATTGACTGTGAGCACTACACAGCAGCTGGTAACTGGTAATTCGGGAGCTTTGATTGTGACTAGTGCTGGAGCGCAACAGTTAATGCAAGTGAGTGATTCTGGCACCTTAATGGGTGGAGGGCAAACCGTGGTTGCTGTCACCCCAGCCCAGTTGACGTTGACCCCTCAAGCGCAGCAACTCATGGGCAGTGGCCCTCAACCTGGAGTGCAGCAATTAGTTCAGCAGTCTGCTTTGCAGTCACAACTGGGTTCTCAGCACCAAGCGTCTCAATACGCGGCGGCACAGCAGTCTGTACAACACTTGGCGGCCGCGCAACAATCGGCGCATCTCGCCGCGCAGCAGTCAGCACAACACTTGGCTGCTCAGCAGTCAGCGCAGCACTTGGCCGCTCAGCAGTCAGCACAGCACTTGGCCGCTCAGCAGTCAGCACAGCATTTGGCCGCTCAGCAGTCGGCTCAACACCAGCTTGCGGCGGCGCAATCCGCACAGCACCTGGCGGCGGCGCAGGCGGCGCAGTCCGCGCAGCAGATGGCAGCGGCGCAGCAGTCCGCGCAGCAGCAGCTAGTGCCGTCAGCACAGCAATTGGTACATCAAACATCCACTCAGCAGATCACTATCTCTAGCACTAGTCAACCGATGGCCCTACCTAATTCTCAGACTCAGACTATTACATTCCCTATTATTTCACAAAGTATTATACCTCACTGAAATGGAATTGTATATTACTCAGTGTAGGTATTTAATACATAATGAGTGTGAGATAACTTATTTGACTATGCAATATATGAAATAAGTATGAGTACTAGTGATCTATCATATAAGTAAAATGATTTCATTATTATTGCCCATATCCTGTGTTGTTGATAATCATTTAAGCACATTTAAGATTAACTTCATCAAAAGATTAAATTTTTTGCTTTTATAATCATTTATTTATAAATCTGTAATGCCTTAGATCAGGATCAGCACAATAATCATTTTGTATTTGTAACATAATACCATTGTAGTTATTGTACTGTCATAAAAGGGATTTGAACACATAATATCTTAGTTGTAAAAAAGTATGTATGTGTATTCCTATTCCTAAAAGTATGTATGTGGGTCCTATTGTTTATTTATTATTAATAATATTGGTTAAATAAAAGTTTCAAATAAAAACAATACATATTAAAAATACAAGAATTCAGTTACAGTGATTGCCTACAATGAGAGCCAAGACAACTTTCAACAGTATTTTAATTACATTTAAATCAATAATTGAACAATTATTGTAAGTACCTATTTTACTTCTCTAGGTACACATTTTTGCTTGAAAGATGACTTTCAAATAAAAGTTTTCGTAATCTGTTTTAGGGGTCAAACATAATGATTTATATATGCCTAGTTTTATGTAGGTATAATCAGTTGCAGAGTGAATGGACCCTCTAAAATACATTACTTAGGTTTAGGCGCACAATGCCACATTCGCATGTCTTTCTTTGCTAATGTGGCGATTTGTAAAAAACGTTTAAGAATAAGTCATTTTGAGAATATGATATTTTGCGAAATTTTAATGTGTTTTATGCGAAATGACATGCGTGCGCCTAATCCCATACTACCCTTTAAAAGTCAGAGGCAACAATGGCCCGCAGGCCGCAGATTGCCGGCCGCTAATTTAAATCAAAGGCCTTTTTAATTATATTAAAGTAGGTACATACAAATTGCTATCACCCCTAGTTTTCATTGCTTTAGAAAGAGTTAAATGTATGCTGGGGGGGGTCCGTCAGCTCTGCAGCTTAGTACTAGTATTTGTGTAAAGGTCTGAAATGCCTAATTAAGTAATTTTTAAATAATTAAAACATGGATTCATTTAATAATGCCTTTTATTTACTTACGTAGGTATTAGTTATTGTTATGTCTTAGGTAGCAGTCATTTTTCTTGTACTTCAATAGCTTGCCCTGAACTCCGAGCACAAAGTTATCATTGACGTCAAAAGCTATAGCTGTTACCTTTCCAGGAACATTTTCGATTTTAATAAGTTTTTCTGAATCGTTTTCTCTAAAATGTAGTAAATTTTCACTAGCAACAAACACGCTCTCTTTGTGAAAGGAGATTTGGGCCAAGCCATCGTAAGATACGTTACCAATTAACACTGGGGTGGATAGACTATTCTTCAAGACAAATAGCTTTTCTTCTTTTATAAAATAAAAATTATTTTTGTCATCGATACCGAGCTCATTTAAAGCTTCAAGTGTATGAAAGCGGATTTTCTTTTCACCATCGAGAAGGTAAATTTCTTCAACGCCATTATTAGTTTCGCTTACATATTTATTTCCATCTTTATCTACGAATACCATGTTCATTTTCATGCTGGACTGGGAGATAAGAAGAGCTCGCTCGGTTTCATAGTCGTACTGATACAATCCTCGGCCTGTACCGAAATACACATTCTTTTCTTTTTGAGCCATAGCTATTGAGTAGCTAATTCCATCCGGCAATCCTGTCAATTAAAATAATCATTTAATTTCCCTAAAAAGACTTTAATTTCATTAAAATGGCTTGTTAAGCTAGCACGATTCGGTCGAGATTATCA
Source organism: Blastobasis lacticolella (assembly GCA_905147135.1). Taxonomy (NCBI): domain Eukaryota; kingdom Metazoa; phylum Arthropoda; class Insecta; order Lepidoptera; family Blastobasidae; genus Blastobasis; species Blastobasis lacticolella. The sequence continues at coordinate 13,027,466 of LR990048.1, forward strand.
TACTCGAGAGGTCGAGATACTCATAATCATCAATATCATCATCATATCAGCCGGAAAACGCCCACTGCTGGGCATAGGCCTCCCCCAGAGATCTCCACAAAGGCCGGTATTGTGCTTTTAACATTCAGCTGGTACTAGATCGTCGCAAAACTACAATACACAATGCTCAAAATGAAATATTCATAGGGTACGGTATAAGTACCTACATCAAAAGCCTATAGGTAAGTGGACATATTAAAATTCAACCTTCCTCCCCTTATTCTAGCTTCTGAAAAGGCTCCTGGTTTAGCCCTTATAAAATCATCCACGGCATGTAGATAGGTATACTTACCTACCATATATTATTATTATATAATTATTATATTAGCCTGAATCATCCCACTGCTGGGCAAAACCCTCCCCCTCGATTCTTTTACTCTTCACGTGTTCCATTTAGTGGAACACAAAATCGGCTAGGTTCAACTATCTGTTCAAACGCAGTGCATTCAGCAATGGGAATTTAAAATCGTATTAGTATTGTAATAAATAAACAAATATTCGTTCACACAGCGCCATCTAGCCCCAAACTAAGCAAAGCTTGTACTATGGGTGCTAGATAACTAATATACAACTTAAATACTTTTTAAATACATAGAACACCCAGATCCGTAACAGAAATTAAGATTCATCATTTCAATTTCTGCCCGGCCGGGAATCGAACCCGGGACCTCTTGCGTAATAATCTTACCATTTACTGTACGAGGTGTCGATTTCTGCGCATTGATCACTTTGACATTGAAATAGAAGCCTTTTGAGTTTCGTCCAGACTCCACAAAGAACAAGTTTCCTTGGTAGTCATAATGTGCGTCAGTGGGATACGCGTCGCCCACTTGGTACGTTTCTGTCTTATTATAGTGGTCATTATTGATGGTTATATCAGACTGGCAACCAGTCCGAGGCAAATCGAACGAAAAACAAACTTGAAGGAGCCAAAGTAACACCACAGCAGACTTCATTATTTAAATAAATACAGTTCTAACTTGCGAACGTAGTACACTTCTCAAAGCTCCACAAAAAATGTATACAGGAGCTAAGTAACAACATCTGATAATGATTTCGTTCACTAGACCCATAAGCGCAAATTGACTATTAAAAATAATGATAAAGGGCATAAATAAAAATTACTGTGCCTTGCAGTGATAATATGTGTAATTAATAAGTCAGCTACAGTAATAATTCTAGTCAATTACAATCAGTCTTAAATATATTTATAAAATTATTACATTGTTGTACTTCTATAACCTAAGGTAAAGCTATTGAACTGATATTTGCTGATAAAACAATATATTAGCTGTCAATAAATAAGTATCTACTAGGTAAGACGTACTACTGAAGATTAAAAATAATTATCTTGGTGTCAATTTCCCCGTTATGCTCTCGCGCGCCCGAGGGCTCGGGTATGAACTTGACCATGATGAGGATTTAGAAGATCAGGTAATTACAGTGCAACGACTGCATCTCTGATCTCCGTGACCCGTGACAGGGGAACCTGACCAGATCACCAGCAGCCCGACCGCCTAACTCGAATTGAACATCGCCATATAAATGACGTCACATATAACAAACATAATGTGTGACGTCATAGCGATACCTATTGCTTAAAGATACCAAATAATATGTCCAACTTCTTTGATTCGAGTTAGGCGGTCGGGCCCCTGACAATACACATTCTACTACCTACTGATTAAGACATCAAACAGTTCAAAGACATAGGTAATACCGCAAGATGACAAAATCTGACCAGTAGCCGTATTCACAATGGCTCGGAAATCGGATTCGGATACGGAATCGACAAAGGACCCCGCAAAAGTTCTTAGGAAAATGTGGCGTCAGTTAATTTTGATTAAATATTCATATGTTATAGAGAGTAGAGTTTCCGTGGAATCTATCGGGATTCTGAATAACAGGTTTCGAATCGATCGACACGGATTCGCCGCTCACGATTTCGTGTCGAATCGTTCGGAAACGGTTTCGAGTCATTGTGAACACGGCTAGTGATCTTCTGAAAGCGGGTAGAAGTATAGAACAAAAGTTCTTCAAGGACTAGAAGGGATTTAATTTCCATAATATTTAAAACAATCATGAGCAGATTTTTTTTCTTAGTACCTTGGTTTACAAGTGTCTTATAATAACTGCGACAGTTTAAACAAAACAAATAATTTGCCTTGTAATAATGAAAAGTCATAATACATTTTAAGATCCATAAAATTGCAAAACCATCAACATAAAACATGAAATAAATAATATAATAACATATAATATAAAAATAAATAATTTATCATAGATTAAATCAAATGTACGCGGCTGCATACCTAATAGCGCCACGAACTTATTTGTGAAAGTGAGAATTTAGGAACTACAGCCGCCAGGTGGAGAAGTCATTAGATTGTCAGTCTTTCTAGATTTTCGCTACAAATTCAGTTCACAGTGAGGCTAAGTTAGCTTTATCGACGCTTTTGAGCGAGTTATTTTAAACTGAATGGCAATGACAGTTGCAATTTCTGGTGTATAGTCTTAGATTGGCGCGTGTATATGGCTGAATTCTTAAAAAGAACTTACTGAATAACAAATTAGCTTACTTACAAGGTTTTCGTCAAACGATCACGTCGAGGAAGGTTTTTGCGAATGATTTTACTGAGGAGTTCGTTATCTTTTCGTTGCAATCTTTTTTTTTTATGTTATACGGCAGACAAAACAGACAAGCGGGCCACCTGATGGAAAGTGGTCACCGCCGCGCATGGACATCAGCAACACCAGGGGAGTCACCAATGCGTGCAATCTACTAATTTTTTCATTAGCAAAGTCGACAACGTAAGCCAAATAATCCAACACAATCACAATTTCAACGAGAGCCTTGGCGCCAACCTCGCCAACTTAGAGAAATCGCCCTGGCAATGGGCAGGCCTAATGGGGCGGATAGGTTCTCGAGTGACGACCACGTACCAGAAATTTAGCGAAAAACGGCCCCCACGAGATGGATGTACGACCTTGTAATGTTTGTAGGAAACCGATGGATGTGTAGCGACATCTTTCGCTCCAATAGGGAAACTGAACAATATTCACATTACGAGTACAACGAACACAAGGTTGGCAAGCAGCCGCACATAGATGGCGCTGACCGTCCTACATCGCGCTAGAGAAGTGTGTCAACTTCCGTGGCATATATACAACTTCCGACGATCAACTGTCGAAGGCGTGGTGGGGGAGGCCTTAGATTCAGCAGTGGACGTCCTGCGGCTATGAGATGATGACTACATGACTTATCGACTGTGTGACGCGGGCGTGAAAAGGCGCCAGGAATTTTTTTCAGGGGCGCTTTAGGTGGTACAAAAACTCGCTGAACGCTTTTTCATGCGAACCAGCGGGGTATTGGTTATATCGGTGGACAAGTGAATTTGACATTTGATAATTCTCAACTGTATCAACTGTCAAATTCAGTTGTCTTTGCTGGCCTTCATTATCACCATCCCAAGGACGCCCACTACTGGGCATAGGCCTGCCGCAGAGATCCACAAAGGCCGGTCCTGTGCCTTCCGCATCCAGCTAGTACTTGCGATCTTTACCAGGTCGTCGGTCTACCTTGTGGTCAGCCCACCTTTGTTCGATTGCGGATCTCCTCGTATAGCCCTCCGAGACTCCGAGTATAGCCCTTTCCATTGCTCTTTGGGTGTCAGTGAGCTTTCTTATAAGGCCCATAGGGAGCGGCCTAAGTTGACCTTAAATTGGCACAATCTATGTGTGGATCAATCTTTACAGCGTCCTTTAGTATCTTTCATACAGAGTTGTCATGTGACACAGGAGGTAACAGATAAAACGGAGGGGACAATATTTAATATGACAGGAATGTGACGCTTTAGGTACGAATGGTTGTGCTTTAAATTTGCCACAGAACAAAAATATCGTCGTCTCGAGACGTTTCTTATTTTACCTATTATTTAGACTTATCCCTTTCATGCCCCCTCTCCTCCATATCGTGGACGACCACGATCATATCGTCACGTTACAAATAATAAAAGCGCCCAAAGACAGAGCTTTAAGTGAATTCAGACATAAAAAGTCAGAACTGCTACATACACCATAATACAAAATATATTTTTTTACAGTATTTATTTTGGAGGTTGCTTGAAACAACTCTCTTATTATGTAATACGTGGTACGTAGCCACGGCTTCTGCAGCGTGAAACACCATAATTTAGGCTCAGACCAAATAAGAAATAACGACACATGCTGGCGCACGCAAAACGCCATGCTCTGTGTACATATACAGGTCACACGCTCACGTTGACAACAAAACCCATGCACACATGTTTACGAAACCGGTCTCGTGTCATTGTTGACAGCGCGCCATCTTTTATCTTTTCGTTATCGTTCATCTTTTTCTTATTTGATCTGAGTATCATACTTAAATAAATTTTAGAATTCTATTAATTTCATCCATTTTTATACTCGCTAAAATCACAATTAGGTCCGTCGTTCTCCTCCGTTTGGTACTGTAGGTAGGACGGCATGCGTCCCTGTCTCTCGCATCTGATTTTATGTATTTTCATTCTATGGCCTTGTAGTATTTTCCTGGAAATATAAAAAGATAAATGTTTTAGCGATCTACACGCCTAAGAAGCCTGTTTTGACAGGTGTTGGAATTTCCTTGTGTCCACGACCAAAATTTCATTTTCTATTATGCATAATAGACAATTAAGGACTGTGTTAGCATTTGTTCCCGCGCTTTCGCACAGATCTAAATCACATACAATCCATTGCAGGACTTAGGGCCTCGCCCATAGATCTAAACAGCTTTACGTCAATATTCCATCCCTTGAGACTGTGATCACAATTACGTCTATCAAAAGATTTGAGCAACTTACTTCGTGTTGAATCTCTTCAAACAAACGTCGCATTCGACTGTGCTTGTGCGCAGATGGATGTCCCTGATGTGTCTCTTCATTTGGTACAGGTACGTGAAACCCTTATCGCAATAACTGCACTGGAAACAATATCGATGTGTATGAGTATTGTTGTTTTGCCCATAAGAAAACTACATTCTTCTTAGAATAACAGTAACCAAAAATCGTAAGTGATAAATTTATAAAAAAAATAATGGACTTCTCAGTCATGATCAGTCTCAGTCAGACTAGCAAGAATTTCGGTTTTCCAAGACTCTTTCTCAAGCTTAGGTACTCGCTAATGGCGCCAACTAGTGAGCAAAAATACGTTTTAGTGCCACAAACTTTTCTAACCCGGTGACGGTCGGCTTTGCGGGCGGCGCTGTTTTTGGCATTGACATGTCAGTTCAAATACATTTCAGAATAAAGTGTTACCATTTTTCTAGTTTCAGTTTTGGCCACTGAGTCCAAGGGCCAAGAATACCGGATCAGATAAGTTTGTGGCACTGTAGCTCTCATTTACCTAAAATTGGGCTTGTCATTGAGCAAACCACCCATGAAAAAGAATGACTATTTTAGGGTCGACAACGCGTGGGCGATGCCCCTGATATTGCGAACGTCCACAGGCTGCGGTGACTGCTTACCATCAGGCTGATCATTAGCTTGTTTGCCACCTTACTGGTATAACTCAAAAAATAAAATTCATAGACCTAGAGATAGATCATCCACCATTGAATATGTAAGCAATTTCGACACTTACTTTGAAAGGCCTATTAGTGCTGTGCACATGTCGCATATGCTTCGCCAGGTTGCTGGATGTCCTTGTGGCTTTCGGACAGTGTGTGCATTTATACGGCTTATCTTCCGAGTGTATACGTTGGTGTACTTTGAGCAGATCCAATGAACGGCCTTGATATGGACAATGCTGACATTTAAAAGGAAATATGTTGTAGTGAATGTTCCTGAAAACGTAAAAAAGACAGTGTTTGAGATATTAGTTTTTTTATCTAGCAAAAGCCAAGGGGTTTATTATGACGCAACAACAAGAGATCGACTTCCGAATATGATTCCATATTTGGGTATGAATAAAAATGCTTGGGATACAGCGCCATCTAGCCCCAAAGTAAGCAAGCTAGTGAGTGCTGGATAACTGATAAACTACTTATACTTTTTAATACTATACATACTTATTATACATATAACACCCAGACCCGTACTATAATTAAAACTCATCCTTTCAATTTCTGCTCGGCTGGGAATCGAGCCTGGGACTTTTGCGTGGCATGTTAACCAACTGAACACTCAGGTCGTCAACTGTGTTGTTCTTTGCATGTGTACGTAACAAGGTACATGGAAAAACCAGCTGTCTCGGCCACCTACTTCATTTTCATACAGGGGTTTAGGAGAGACGTTATAAAGCGAACATGTTGTACTTACATGTGAACAAGAAGAGTTGCATATGAGCGAGATACTTTCCCACATATGTCACATAAGAAAACCTTTGCAGATTTCGCCTGTTCTCCTGGTGGTTTAGTATCGCCGAAATCCTTTTTACATTTTGACAAGTGTTTGCTATATGATTTCTGAAATATAAAAAAAACTACTAATAATTATCGTGGAATATAAACCATTTGTGTGCTGGCTTCTTCTCTTAATTCATCTAATAAGATTATTTGTTTGGAAGCTGCAATTTCATATATATCATGAGGTATCTGTCAGAATATAATTATATAGATTGTAAAATCTGTTTTATGCCTACCACCCCTCGAAAAGGCTCCGCGAAGAGGGATGTAGGACTAAATGGGGGCTACAGTGCAAGAGCAATTGGGGACTGATCAGTTGGCGTCACCTGCACCGGTGAGTAAGGTCTGGTCAGTCACTCGTCTAAATATTGTCGTTTTAATGGCTATCCAACTTTCAACGAGCGTTTGATTAATAGCACGCCGTATTTTGAACACAGGTATCACCTTCCGTTACCAGTCATCAGTGGCGCCGTCTAGTGCCTGCTCTCCTCTTTTCGGGATACTATCCATATGAACAGTGGTGACAGAGTACAAAATAGTGCTATTTAGTTTCGTGGTAATATAGTTTTGAATACCTATAGCCGGCATGTATAACAACTAGAGCTAGCGATCTTGAACGCTACTTTACGCCCTTACTTTGTCGCCGACACTATGTAAACTGTTTTCGTTTGTAAACATCACGGGGAGATAAGAAAACGATAAATTTGTGAAAAAATAGCGAACGAATTTTGAATTAGAGCATCAGTGGCGTAGTGGTTTAAGTTGTCCGACTCGTAATCGAGAGGTACCGGGCTCCATTCGTAGTGCGGCCATGTACCAATGATTCTTTTCTGAGTTATGTACATTAGTTGAATACTATCTGATGCTCTTGCGGTGACCGAAAACATCGTGATGAAACCTGCACATTCAGGCGACTGAATCCAATCTGGTTACGTTCCTCATTTAACAGGGTCACACAGAGGTCAGATGGCAGTCGCTCCACCGTAATTATCTGATCTGCCAAATCCTGGATCAAGGTAAAAGGCAAATTCACGTAGTCACGTGGAATTACCCTGAGGTGGATATGTGGCATTACGCGACTTGTAGAGTAACGAGTACCTTAATCCGTGACAGCCTTGGCGTGAGAGACATCGAGGATAAGATCTAAGAGGCACGCCTGCGCTAGTTTGGTCACGCGTTACGTACGCCCCAGGGATACGTGGGAAATAGGTGCCTAAACCTGTCTGTATCAGGAAAGAACTCCCGCAAGATCCACGAAGCGATGGCTTGACATCATCGATTTGGTCGCTGGAATAATGATGATGATTCTGCCGGATAATATAATCTGCCGAAGGGTAGTATAAATCAAGAAGAAAAAATAGGTATATTCAAATTGTAAAGAAATAATGTCTTACCAAGTTAGAGAATTCTTTACTGCATAAGTTGCACCCCCAGATTTCAGAGCTATCAGAAAAGGCTGGAGAGGAGACGTTATACATTTCGCTGTCACTCTCAGCTTTGGCATCTATTTTATTATCATGCTTCAAATCATCTTGTTCGTCATTCAAATCATTGTCAAACTCAATTTCATTGATGTCTTCAGTTTCACTGTTGTGCTTAACATGTATTTTTATTTTGCTCTCTTCTGAGAGTTTTATCTTTATTTTGCTTTCTGACTCTGTATTTAGTAAATAAAATAAGTTAAAGTTACTTATAACTAATTTAGATAAGTGTCAATTTTGTAGGTCAATAAAGAAAATACATAAAAATGCTAAAGAGAAAAAATGAAACCAAATCACTAAAAAATTAATGCTTCAATGTACAATCTTCCATCCCTCACTGTCTCTTTTAAAACTACTGTATGGAAATCATCTGGGCATCATAGCATATTATGATGATGTTACAAGTTATTCTAACTTTGAAAGGATAAAGACCTGTGGGCCCCACATAACATTTTACAAAAATTCTCTCACAACAAACATTTTAAAAAATAAAATTTAAAAAATTCACATAATCATTGTAAAATACAGCTAACTATATAAAAGATAATTTATCACCCTTTGAATGCCATAATACACATAAATGTAACTAGAGAAATTAAAATGAGAAATTAAAAAGCTTATCAAAGTCTAGAAATTAGATCAGTAAATGACGCATATAAAAATAACCGGCATCCAAAAGGCAAATAAAAAAAGGAAAAAACTATAAAAAAAGAAATATTTAATACATACTTTAATTTTATACAATAAGTGGTGCTGGCCTAGTCTAATTACCTTTCTTTTGTAATAATAACTTTGTCATCACATCATTAGTACGTTGGCACATGTCCCTGAACAAGACACAACCCTTCAGTAAGTCCAGGCAGCTCTGGCACATTTGGTCTGGCAAGTCGTCTGACTGGTTTACCTGAGATACAAGTAGTTCAATAACGAAGGGTTTATATTTTTCTATTATGCTTTTTATTTTAATATTTAAGAATCACAATAATCCATTTAAGTAGACTTGTAAAGACTTTGAAAGAAAAATCAAGCCATTACGAAGTATTGACTCTATGTGATGGAAAAGAAACAAAAAAATAGTAATAAATAAACAAATGTCTTTGATACTTACAGTAACTCCTGTGAAGCTCTTAATCTCTTTAGGAATTTCAGGTTGTAGAATGTTATTAAAAATTGATATTATGCCTTTTTTATCATTGCATATTCTGCACATTGTCATATCTAATTTATTGGGGATTTGGTTTACACTGTGGAAATATTACACCAAATTACTAAGTCATTTGTTTTATTCTTATAGCATTTTTTTAAGTTCCAGAATACACATATTACAGAGCATAGCACATATAATTATTTACCTACAGATAATGAAAACTCGAGAGTTATTTGGTCTGCATTTGACTGTACAAATATTTGTCTAAACATTACGCAAATTTTGGGTTAAATGTACCTATATGGCTCCAGCCACTAAAAAGGACTAAAGTGAATCTTCTATAGCCCCTGTCGCATTTCAACTGATACCATACATTATCTGCAGTACAATAATTAAGTAACACTTTAAAGTTAAACTCAGATTTTACTTACCTCTTTCTCATCTTGACTTTCTTCTTTTTCTTTGATTTTTGTAGCGCATTAGCAAATATCAAAGATTTTAGCAATAGTAATGAAGTCATTCTAGCTTATTTCAGTTAAAAATCTACCGTAACAATATTGAAAACCTTTCCACTTTTCAACCGAAGCCCGAACTCAATTCACTGAATTTCCTTCTTCAGTAGAAAACCATTACAAACTATGTATGTACGGTTATTTCCTTTCCTCCTCCTCAGGTATAAGTGGTCTACGAGTTTTCAGGACCTACTCCTCTCACAAATTAGAATAGAATATTCACAGAACACTATACTCCACAGAATTTTTAAAAATATAATAATATGAAACTATACTATACTCCTTCTCGCCCTTGCGTCCCTCCCTCTCCTCCGCCTCCTCTGATAAAAAATGACATTGACATTTGACAGTAAAATGATTGACAATGACAGATTGAACTTTTTTCTTTTATGGCTTTGGCATCTCTAAAAATGACCTCAACATACACGATTTGTGTAAAATTTTTATTTCGTTTGGTAGTTTGATGTTTGTACATATTGTAATGTAACTATGTATATAACATAATAATAGTAATAATTAAACATACACGATGGACCATTATAAAGCGGACTCAAAAAATCCATCGAGGACAGTGTGGACCTTGTTGTGGATGGTTCACAGGGACTTTTTATATTTTAAACGGATTATTTTCGATTAGTTGTCGGTTTTTATAAACTGGAGCGCATGGCTCTATGTGTAAAAATTGGCTGATGTGATGACATTTGTGTTGTATGGTGTGATGTGACATTTAATTTTTGTAAACATGGTAAGGTAAATTAAATAATTTTATTTTCTTTTAGATTTAGCTAAAACAAATGTAAAGTGTTAATTTTGGCTCTAAAGGTAACATTGTATACTACATTATGGCAGTGTATCTAACTAAATCTATGCTATCTCATATGAATAAAGTAAAATATCCTGTAAGTATTTTCGTCGAAGATGAAACCAGTGACGCCAATGGAGAACAGTGGCAAAAACTTTATGAAAACAGGTAACTTATCATGCACTATCTCAATTTTGGCAATATTTTTTTGAAGTAGGAATAGCACAACACACTACATCAACATCCTATAACAATCCACAGTCTAGCTTTAGCCTCCTCCACATTAGTGGAGTAGTACAGTCGAACAAGGAAGGCTGCACAAGGTTGCAAGTCAGTCGCCATGTTTTTATTAATAAATAATGTTAAGAATTTGAACTAGCCAACAGGATGAGGGTGTTGAACTGTAGAACTTGGTGGTGAAATGTTTAGTTCAAACTCAGAATACCTTTAGAATCAAAACTGTATTGCAACCTCTGTGTAGACTTATGATTGTCTGACTGTGCATACAATAGAAAAGTCTAATCTCAACGCGTCTCTTTTCATGCTGCTGTGGGTAGATATTGCCTGGGTTTTATACATATGGTATATATGGTGTATGGGTTTTATATATAAGGCAATACAGGCAGTCAAAGTAATTCTTATTGTTTATTTTTCAGTCGAAATGGGGTGTGTCTAGCTTTAGACTTAATTTGCAGAGTATGTGCAAAGAGTGGATGTACACCACTTAATGAAAAGTTGGATGGTTTTGATTATGACATTATGAGTGCCATACGTTCTATCACCAATGTCACTGTGAGTACTTTTATATATCTATAATTTAAATAGTTTTCAAGATAGGATTACTTATTAAAAGATACATTGAGATTTATTAGGTAGTTAGATATCATTGTTACAACTGTGATATCTTTGATTCCAAACTATATTCTTTTATTCTGTAATTTAAAAAATGTTTTTATTGCAGATTGAATATAATGATGCCTTGCCAAAGTTTATTTGCACAGATTGTCTTGAGGTTCTAAAAACTGCCATGTTCTTCAAGAAGAATTGTGAAAGTTCTGAAAGGAAATTTAAAAAGATATTGAACCCAACATGTAAGTACTGGAAAAAAGAGATGTGTCGACAAATCACTTCAATTCACAATTACATTTTGTTGCAATTTTAGGTCAATCATTCCCTTCTTATCCATATTCAAAACATGACTTCCAACTGATACTGCATAAAATGAGAGAAAATCGTATGAAGGTTGAGAAAGAAAAAGAACTTGAGAGAAAAAGAAGAGAGAGGATTCTTGAAAAGAAAATGCATCAATCAAAATCAAAACAGTTCAAATGTTCTCCGTGTGACTTGACTTTTCCAAATAAGGTAACCTATTTTGTACTATTGTACATTGTTCTATTGCTAGGTAGTTGTTGTGTAACATATGAAAATTATCTGGTCAACTTCAATATTAGGAGTGGTTAGAACATGACATTGTGTATGTTACAATAACTTTCTTTGTCAAAGCATAAAAACAACTGACATTTATTGTGACATTGTGTTAAGATGAAATATGGAGCCAGTACAAGTCCCAAAACTTTCTGAAAAAATGAATGTATTGCAGTATAGGATCCCATTCATTTGGATCAGATTAGATTATTGCAGACAGGTTAGTGAGCCAGTCATACAGCAATGATAAAGTTTGAAAACTCCTTTGGATCAGATCAGAACAATATCAGAGTGTAAAGGCGCGTTTCAATGGTGCGTGATTTTGCACCGTGGAAAGGCTGTCGTCCGTGGTCGTTCGTGTCTTATAACTGAACCGATGACGGCGTCGCCGTTGTTGGCAATAAAGTGATATTCCAAATTGCCACACTTGGTTCCAGTTTTGGCCACCGGGTCAGATAAGTTTGTGGTACTCCGTCCGTGGTCGTCCACCGTGCGTGAGAATCCTCAGAATCACAGATCGTGGAACCCGATTTAACATAGCTTACTGTGTACGACAGGAGAAGCTGAAAAGCCACCGTCGCGAGCGGCAGTGTATGCGGCGCGCTTGCGAGCTGTGCGGCCAGTTGGTGCTCAGTATTGCGCAGCATATGCGACACATACACAAGAAGAACATGTTGCACAGGTGCCCTACGTGCGGAAAGGAGTTCCCCATCGTGGCAAGGCTTAAGAACCACATGTGGGTTTGGTATTTTACGGTGTATTAGTACAGGTAGATGGTGTTCATCCGTTCGGAAGTTAGGATAGATATTAACATTATTGCTGAAACAAGAACAGTATACAGCACAGTTATATTCAGTTATGTTAGTGTTTACAATGTCACAGATAAACACACACACAGTTGAAACTTAGGGTCATGTCGTAAATGCCTATCTGCGATGCATTACGGTCACGGTGTTGATCGCTATCTCGATGTAATCTCAAGTAGTAGTAGTCTGCAAGTAGACAAGCACGCACATGCCCAACGATACCTCACAACGATACATCGCAGTCTACATGGATGCTTACCTCGATGCCTACGTGAAAACAAATCTTTTTTTTTACGTTGTGGTCAAATTGGTTCGCCTAGTTTCTGCTTCACTTTCGCGCTATTTCCGTTCGGTTGTTTATTTGTGTTCTTCTTTGCAAACTTTGATTTGGAATTAATATATAAAAATTTTAGACATAGCGAGTATCGACATCGGGGTATCGAGATAGCACCCGCGCCACCCTCCCGTACTAGGCAGTACTTCCATATCCGAAGAACCTATATTAAGAAAAAACTATGTTTTGTCCCGTCGCAAAAAAACGGGTGTTGTAAGTTTGTCGTGTCTTGTGTCTGTGGCATCGTAGTCAGTTCCAGAACGGATGGACAGATTTCGTTGCGGTTTTCTTTACTGGAATACCAGTTTAATCGAGACAGTTCTTCGCTTTGTTTCATCATAATCGCTTCATTTGTTTGGGATATATTTGACTATAATTCAACCTGTCACCAGGCTGGTGCACACCAACACGTTCAACTTCTTCTGCGACCTCTGCCCTTACAAGTGCAAGCACAAGTACTACCTGGTGATGCACATGCGCACGCACACCGGCGAGAAGCCATACAAGTGCTCCGAGTGCCCGGCCACCTTCGTCAACCCCTCCAATCTGAACAAGCACAAGCTCACGCACCAGGAGAAACAGTTCAAGGTACATAATGTTTTAAACTATCGTGGTTATTATCATACATTTTAAGGGTATGTTCCGGGTTTTCTACTGTGCCTTTGTCGATGAGTAGCCCGATATTTTGACGCAGTTACATGCATCATGTGATCAGTTGTTCAAGATGCATGCAACTGCGTCGAAATCAAACCAGGTCGTCGGTAAGAAACCAGGAATATACCCTTAAATGTGTTCAAGGTAGAGTCACGCCAACAAGTTGGTCTAGCCAAGATGCAAATCGCTCCGTAGCAATTTCACTGCCACTAACGATCGAAACCGGTCGGCTGATTTCGGGCGATTTGTATCTTGGCTATACCCGCAGTTTATCAGTTTTGACAAAACTTCCTGCTACGCCAATCTCTCGCAGTGATTCTATTGAGACTATCGAACGGAATTTGTCGGGTATTTTTGCAGTACTGCGCCGCTGTACCAACGCTGGACGAACGTAGCCGTGAAGTTCCGACCTACAGTCGCAATAGAATGGCTACGAAGCGATTGGTATCTTGGCTAGACCCACTGTGTAACCAAAATGTCGCTAAGGTTGAGACTGTTAACTGTCAGAATAACGGTGCAGGGGGAAAAATCTGTCCAGATTAACTTATCTTATTTGGTTATGGAAATTAAGTATTTAAATGTAGAATTTGCAGCAGTATTCGTTGAAATTCATATTGTATGTGTTTCTTATATCATTCAAGATATCTTTACAAAATATACGCAGCGTGATTGATACAGCAACTCGTCATTTTGGATTTTGTTTGTTTATATAAGACAGGTCAGTCTGGACAGATCATACGTACACACAGCATGGCGTAGTTTTGCCTGCGTCACTATGTTGTTCGCTGTATTCCGTATTTATTTATTATTTGGTCTGATGAAGTAACATGTGTGGTATTGTGGCGACGTGCAGTGCGCGCTCTGCGAGAAGGCGTTCCGCACGAGCACGGCGCTGCGCGAGCACCACGAGGCCACGCACATGAACATCAAGCACACCTGCAACTACTGCGGACGGGACTTCTGCTACAAGTCAGTCTGCTTCTGTCGTTATGACGGTTTTCACGATTAAATAACAGATGGCGCTACTGAGTGAGGTCTGATGTCAAAATAAATGCGTCATTGGCTGTAACGAAAAATGGCCCACGAACTAGCATAAGAACTAGAACTCCCTATGATGCACAATATGGCGAATCGGCACGCTCATGGCATGGATGGCATGGCATGTCATCGCCATAGAAATTGGGTCATAGGACCTGTCCTCCTTACGGAGTAAGGTGTTGTTTTGTCATTGGTCCGGTAGCACGGCAGTTCTTTGACAACGGACCTCATTTCTCAGTAACGCCATCTGGTGAATATTAAAATGCATTGTACATTTGAATAAACATGATAGATTTACCAGTTTATTTAATAGTTTGTGTCAAGAGGATTTCAGTTTCAATTTCAATTTCATTTATTCATCAACATAGGTAATATATACAGCTGTTATTAAAATATATAAATTATAGAGGAAATCGAAGACGTAGTTCAGCTCTATGCCCGATTTGGCGTTTGAGAATATGAACTGCCACGATGTCAGTTGATAGAGTGCGCGCAAAATAAGTTTGCTTGCGGCTGAAAATGGAACTAAAGAAGGTTCAGACAATTCCGACTATATAACGCTGAGCGATGATATGTCATTAGAAAACGTTTTTCATTTTCTACAACTTTTTCTATGGGGACAACTCTCATATCGTTGTTAACCATATACCAGGATGGCTTAATCAAGTACACACCTCCACAGATCGGACCTTCGCAAGCACGAGATCCGCCACCACAACCGCATGAAACGCGACTACATTGGCGGCGAACCGACCTACAAGCAAGTGGAGAGGCTGCAGAAGCAAGAACATGACATGGAGAAGTGGAGAACTGAGGAGATTCCAGCTGTGATACAACAGCAAGGCGCCACGTTGGTTCAGGCCACGTATTTGGATCAGAACAACACGCTGCAGCCGATATATTTCTCAGACGTGACCGGCATAATACAAGACCAGCCCCAGGGTATAGGTAAGTTGTTTATTGGAGTGTACAGGTGCAGGTGGGTGCTAGATGCGGCAAGCGGAGGATAGGGACATTGGTGCTCTGCGGGGAGGCCTATATCAGGCAAGAGATTGGTGTGGGCTGATGAGGATGATGATTGTATTGTCAACATATCAGCCGTAAGACGCCCACTGTTGGGCATAGATCTCCACAAGGGCCGGTCTTGTGCGTTCCGCATCCAGCTGGTACCTGCGATATTTACCAAGTCGTTTGTCCACCTTTTGGGAGACCTACCCTTGCTGCGTGATTGTATTGTACTAATTGAATTTTCTATTTGTGATTTAAAACAATTGCAAGTTTTTCTTCAAGTTCATAGGATTATTACGAATCGGATTGATTACGTATTTGCCAGTTTTTGAGGCAAATAACTTCAGAATAGCTAACTCAACAGTTACTATCTAACCAATGACCAAAAACGCATTACTTGTTCCCACCGCTGCAACTCCTGTTTGGTCAGGCTCTACGACAGCGTTGTACAAGTAACTAGATAAACAAAAGCGAGTTAAACTCACAACGCTTTATTAACAACTTATGAATTATTGAGTCCCGCGAATTAACCGCGCCTGATGTGATTAATAACATTTATGGTCAATATTAATGTTAAGTTGTTGTAACACTTTAAGATCAGATCGCTATCAGACAATACCGTCAGGCAGGTCGCAAAGTTGTTTGACACATTATTGATTTTAAAAATTACATTACCTAATTATTTCAAAATGTATAAATGAATGTATTATCTGGGTTGCTTACCATCACCTGGACCCTACGTTTGTTTGCCACTTAAGGCAGGGTCAGTTACACTTTGGTTACGTTTCGCACATATCGTACGTTTCGCAGGAATGAAATCTGTATAGATGTCACGCATTTAGTGTGATTTAGATTTCATATAATTGTGAAAGCTGTATTGATTGCATAGGTATATACAAATGCCGTTGTAATTGGTCATTCAGTTGCCGGTGAGACTCGTTCACGTTGCACGCGTCGTTCGATTGGAGCAGTCGACGCTCCCACAGAGATGAAGTGTCGTTATTAATATTTGCACTCACTCATCGAAATCAACTAACTAAGTAGTGGGGCGCGTCATTTTAGACTAGACGAGCTCTACCTACGTCTATAGTGTGTGAGGTTCCATAAATCTTGGAGAGGAGTTCGTACAGTGCGAATATTTTCGTATCCCTCATATCCGAAGTGCCACCGACGTAAAACAGCATACGTCACGGGATACCCAGCATGCATATGTGAGACTGTTACATAATACATTATGTATGATTGATGCACGCTATCGGTGGCGTGACGATGTACTTCCGGCGCGGGATGCGAATCGATTCTTTCCAAATGAAAAATCTAAAAGCGCACAAAATAATTTCTTATAATCCGGGTCATGAGAGAAGAGACTTGTCAAATGGCAGTAGAGGGAATTTCGCGCAGGTAATCGCCTACTAAGCAAGTCGAACCACGTGACCCGCCAAGTCTCTTCTTATTTGACACTAGTTTTATTAGCTGTTGATTTAGATATTCCGATGATAATAATCTTCTTCTTGGCGTCAACTTTGAAACTTGGCGTTATATGTCCCGGTAGTGTTCACGCGCGCGAGGGCTCGGGGTTCGCCAGATTTGGCAGATCAGGTAATTACAGTGGAGCGACTGCCATCTGACCTCCGTGACATCATGGCGTCATATACTATGTGCTCGCATGTTCATATTTGTAGTAATTCTGCTATGAATCGTTCATCAATCATCAACAGCCTACTGCTGGACCTGAGTCTCCTTTACACCAGTGGAGGGCTTTGCCATAACACGAAGTTTACAATAATACTTAACAGAAAATGTCCATATTCTATAAGAACTATAAGAAGATATATACTAGATAGTCTGCCTCAATGACATTACGTCGCGTCAGTACTTATTTGGCCTATCTCCAATTGAGCAGAATTGAAATTTAAGCCTTAACAATTCTGCATTAAAAGTCAATTTTCAAAAAGCAGTATTTTGTCGATAGGCCGAATAAGCACTGAGGCGACGAATTAGTCTCCTTTTACGACACCCGTTAGTGAATGTGGTTGGTGCTAAATTCTACACTCCACACACGGCAGGCACGACTAAACCAGCACATCGGTCCACCATCTAATAGAATAAGTGACTAGACAATTCCCTAATTTCCGGTGGTTCAATAATCTGGCTATTCATCTGATTGGCTTGGGGAAGCGATTATCGCCCCGATTGGCCGGATCGAGTGCGCTTTGTTACGCGCTAATGTACCGGATTCCGTCAGTATTGCCGACGTCGTTCATATTATTCATGAGAATAGCGATCGTCCACTTTGAACCTCTATTCAGTTAGGAATGTGTAAAATGTAGTTTTGTAACGTTTGTTGATCTTTGTTTCATATTCTCTGTTTTTCGTAATTGAACTGACGACCTGAGTGGTTCAGTGGTCAACAGCCGGTCTGCCACGCAAGAGGTCCCGGGTTCAATTCCCGGCCGGGCAGAAATTTAAATGATAAATTTTAATTTCTGTTACGGGTCTGGGTATTCTATATATAATAAGTTTATATTTAAAAAGTATATAAGTAGTGTATCAGTTATCTAGCACCCATAACACAAGCTTTGCTTACTTTGGGGCTAGATGGCGCTGTGTGAATTTGTCCACGATTATTTATTATTTATTTAATTTAAATTAATTTTTGGTTTATACGGTAATACTTTTAATGTGTAATAATTTCAATGTATTTAGATTTTGAGATGATCACCGATATCTACGCGTAGCCAATGATTCCATTGTGTTGAGATCTTGCTCATATTTTCCTTTGTTCTGTTTCAGTTTCACAACAGACTGTGCAGTTATCACTGTAAGTAAATTTTGCTTAAACATACAATATACACGATAATATTAATATTGTGTTGAATAAACTTTCATACTTGGGGCGTACTGAAACTTTCTGGAACTTGCCACTTATAATAAATAATATAAAAAAGCAATTACGAAATTCGAAAATGGAACTTACTTTTTAATTTGCGAGACTGACACTTTTTTACGTTGTGGCGTCCTGAAAACTTTATTGTGTGTAATTTTAATGTTTTTACAATTTTCACTATAGCTTAATATAAGTCAACAAGAGAATTGCCAGATTTCAATTGGAATTTGGTGATAAAGTCCCATGTCGGATCATTGTGTATTCGTAGTTCGCAGAATTTAGACGAGGACGTGATCCGATGAAGATCGGCCAATCACTGCGGTTACAGAATTCAATGTTGATACCGTAGGCGTACGACATTGATTCAAACAGACAAATACTTGACCACAAATTCGTACTATACTAGGCAATGGAATGAGCCAAGTGGTAACGGAAGCGTATTTGAAGGCTTCGTATGTAGAACTGATGACGTATTCGCCATACAGTCCAGACCTCGCACCTTGCGACTTATTTTTGTATCCTAAAACTAAGTCAAACTTAAAATCGGCGGTGAATATGTTCCAAGGAAGAATGTCCAACTGCTTTTTACAATGGTTGCAAAAAGATATAAATTGTCAGGGCATATACTTTGGAAAACCATAAATGTAAAAGAAATATCGGCCTTATTTATCAGCCAGAAACTTTAAGTATGACCTAAGTATACCTACACAAAAATAAAACACAAATTTCACAACGCATTTCCGTAAAAAATATTCAAAGTGACCTTTTAATACTTTACCAGTTTCTTTCCTTTTTTATTGAAAGTCGACGGCACGTCGTTCGTTTTTCTGGGCGTCTAGCACTTCCATTTATTATTTTTAAATTATTCAGTGTAGTACCCGCTGTTTTTTCTTAGATAATTAAAAACGTGCTCACCCCCGTCTTTAGCTTTTCCTCATTCCCCGGCATAAAGACGTAACGTTGAAATTCATTTACAACTTCACAAGTATGCAAATATTAATTAGAAGATTGCGTTCCTAATAAACTGCGCGCATTTGAAATGAAAATTTTATTTCAGGCCCGAATTGACTATGAAGAAGGACGAGGAGAAAACGTACGAGGCGCAAGTCATAGAATATTTTTAGCTGAGACCATACTTATTTTGGGAAAATTTTGACGATCTGACGATCGCTGGCGCTTAATTTTCAAGTACATAATGTACTATGTTTTTCTTTTTATTTTCAGTTTGTTAGGTGTAGGTACTATTTGATCGCCACTCATCTGCTGCTAAGTGACGACGCGGCCATCATTTTTTCATTTATGTCACTTGACTTTTACATCCGGTTTATAAGGTATTTTTTCGTATTGAACGCGTTGTATATTTTACACGCAGATGCCGTCATACACCTACGTGGAATGTAATTCCTTTACGACCTATTCAATTTATTTACGCGGCGAGCAATTCTCGTCCCACTTTATGGAGTTAATTTCCCCGAATGTGAAATTATTACAATTAGGTACTGTATTCATTAGGTGGTAAGAAGTTTTTTAATTATAATTGAGCAGCGTATAATATTAATGGTATTGTTCGCCGTGGAAACCTCATTTGGCCTGATTGAATATTTAGACTATTTAATATTTATTCGGATAAACTTTTTGCGAAATGTAGGTATTAAGGTTTGACGCAAACATAGACTCCATATTGTTATGATGATTAGAACATTGTTATATTATAACCTGTAAAGATCATTTATAATGGAAATAGTGTATTTTCTCAAGCAATACTGGAAAAAATATAGTTTATTAATAATTAAAAATCTTGTAATGATATATTATTATACAATGATATAGTTTAAGCTGACACTGCATTTTATAAATAAATATATTTAGTATTATAAAATATTTAACCCTCATTTTTATTACCTTACCTGAACCTACTGAATATAATCAGACCGTCTACGTATCCTATTCCTAAGCAATATCAAAAGTTACAATGTTAAGCGAAAGAAAGGGAAAAGTTATGGAAGTTGTGCAGTTTAGGGGATTGTTTTCAAAGGTGTTATTGTATGAATAATTTTGTAACGTTATCACACCTTTTTAACTTTCTTGGCAAGTTTTTTAATGCAACTTTCCTTCGACTACAGATAGGAAAACAAAGAAGATTTTGCTATGGAAACTGAGGAAAGTAGTTAGGACAGCAGAAAACTTTTAACTCTTAGCGTTGGTTACGAGGATGGAGGAAACTTTCTTCTTTGATAACTAGGTACTAAACATAGAACCTAGCATTGGTGGTGCCCATGATGTTGCTGATGTCCATAGGCGGCGGTGACCACTTTCCCTCTGGTGGCTTGCTGGCCTACTTGTCTGCCGACTAACGTAAAAAAATAGTTACCATGCATGACGACCGAAGCTTCTTATTCACTTCACTCGACATCTAGGTGGGGAATTCATTATTCTAGAACGCCAAGCCAGCTTCTTGGGCCTACCTCTTTTTCTCATGTCCGGCGGAGGTGGCATTACCAGACATTTGTTCCCTAAGTAAATTGCCGGTCTGCGCGAGAACGTGTGAATACCATTGAAAATGATACACTTGCAGTTTATCTGAGGGCCTAGTGTGAGTTCCGCTTCGATTTAACTTAACTATCGCGTTTGCGTTTACGTGGAAATTAGTATGAAAAAATATATAGCGCCGCCTAGTGGTACGTAAATGAAGTTTTTTTCTTCATACTAATTTCGACGTAAACGCAAACGCGATAGTTAAGTAAAATCGAAGCGGAACTCACACTAGGCCCTCTGCTTCGTCACGAACGTTAGGCAGCCGCATATGTATGTGTTACGGACGCGGTCTTTGCATGAAACTCCACACACTCACTGCAGCATTTTCATTTCCGTGACGCGCAGCTGCTGCTTATGTCGTTTTTATATTCCATAAACATATTTGATATTCGCAGCCTATCACGTCGCTGTGCCAGGTAACTGACTTGATCCGTGCACTTGATTACATCTTAAGAGTAAGTAAATCATAAGTAAGGTAAGGTAGAGGATCTGTAGAGGCCAACTCTGTCTTCTTAAATAGGAGTGTCATACGTGTCGAAGGTCTACGTCCTATTACTAAGTACAGGCACGGAATATTTATACTAACGTAAGTACGCCTACTTAACTCTAATTGAACAACGACATCTTATCCTATAGCAAGGATGGCTTTTGACCTTTGAGGTCTACTGGTGTTCAATAATATTTTTTCGTATCAACCTTGGCGTTAGAGACAAGGCGGATAAGATTTAAGAGGCTTGTATGCGCTTGACTGGTCACGTGTTGCATATGCCCCAGGAATAGAAATCGGTACCAAGAAAGAGCTTCCGCTGGAGGCCCAAGAAGCGACGGATTGGCCACGCCAAGAAGGAGGCGAACGACGCGAGGATACCTACACAAGACCGAGCAAAGCGGGGAAGACAGAGCAGGAAAGCGGACCCTTGCAGATGCCTTGGGTTAAGCGCTCGAATGTACAACCCGCAGCAGTAGAGTTTATTTACACAATAATTCAGTTCAAAACCTTGTCCTGTCCAGCACTATTAAAAAAAATAGGTTTTTCTATATTTTTCTCTTTGTTGTAATCAACTCTTGCCGGCTAACTAAATTGCCTTTGCGGTCGACCTCTTGGCCAAATTTGAGTTTGGCGGAGACGAAGTTGACGTTCATAAGTGTTTCATGTAAACATGTTTGAGTTTGAGAGATAAGTTGGTCACATAGTAGTACCTAACTACAAAGCAAAAAAGTATGTTAAAGTAACATTGCTCCCAAGCAACATTGTGCTCGTCAAGTTATTCGTTTTTTCAAAAGGCGTCCCAACTTCCCGAGTAGGTATTTTATTCCAGTACGCTTAAGAAATTTTACTGCGGTCGTGTTACCGCGTCGCCTAGGGCGGGCGATCTGGACAGAGCGGACGCGACAGTTGGATGTGTCCCGTTTTTACAGTATGCAAATTTGCGGGAACGTCTTAGACGACGATATAAGTAAGCTCTTCAGGTTGGTAGCTTTTTGACCCACATCGGCGATTTTAATTCTGGACCGCAGTAGTAGTCCCACAATTTGACTCCCAAGATACGGCGCTCCATAGCTCGCTGGTAAACCCCGAGTGCGAATTTCTGATGATCCGTGAAAAACCATAGGCGAGGATGGGGATAAAACACATGTCGTGGGAGAATACGTCACTGAGTATTATTATTCGTTCCAGTCGAGGCAGGATTTGGAAATTGCACCTGTAAATGCCTGGAACAGCTATAGGTCCATGAAATACCTCATTAAAGGTAATATTTTATAGTTAAAAAAGAAATTGATGGACATGAGAGCTATTGGTCCATGAAATATAATTCATGAAAGGTAATCTTCTTTTATCGTTAAAAAAGAAATTGATGGACATGTGTATTCTCCCCATCTTACTTTGCATAGGTACTGTAAAATATAGGACACCTCCAACTGTCGCGTCCGCTCAGTCTATCCAGACTAATGAGATCATCCCTTGAACGAGCAGCCTGTTTCAAGTTACATTTGACATTTTCAAGAACAAAAATGTTTAGGTAAGACATTTTCAAGAACAAAAATGTTTAGGTAAGTATCTACATAATTATTTAAAATATATCTTATTATTTATAATAATCCAGGAGACCGTTCGATTGAAGGAAGGCGTGCGACAGGAAGATGTTATCTCTCGGAAGCTGTTTACCGCTGCATTGGAAGATGTTCTCAAGCTATTCGATTGGAAGGAAATAGTGATGCGTATCTACCTGTCTCACATTCGATATGGAGACGAAATTGTGGGCAGAATATCTGGAGAGACTAGAAACAATGCCCGAAGATCTCTGGAGCTACCATCAAGTGGGCCTAATAATTAACATGGAAACAAGACGGATATTTTAGTATAAGTTTGACGGGTGTGTCTGTCTGTGGCATTGTAGCTCCTTAACGGATGGACCGATTTGGATGCGGTTTCCTCTATTTAAAAGCCAGTTTAATCGAGATGATTCTTAGCTTTGTTTCATTAATATCCGTTCTGTAGTTTAGATAATATTTGAGTTTAAGTAAACTTGGTCGGGGGTTATCCGATTTTTTCCGTCGGTTACCTAACCTATTATATCACTTGATGTGACAAACAAGCATACGGCTCGTCTTATGTACGTAAACAGTTACCGTAATCTGTGGACGAGGGTAACGCTAGCATGTTACCCTTTAATTCCCTTCAAGAACTCTGTTGTACTCACTTGGAAAAACCTCAGCTGGGATCACATTCCGCAACACACTTGGGGCGGGCCGTGTTTTACTTTGTGGTTATGCTAATCGTGCTTATCGCCCGCCCCAGTTTTTATTGGGGACAGTTGGAAATTCTGCTCTCGAAGCTTTTTACAGCTATGCTAGTACAAGTCTACCTGAGACACAGTCCAGTTGTATATGTAGGCCAAATAAAAGTTCAAGAAATGGAGTCCTTCGATTAATCGGACGAATCGAACTCAGATAGGCAACATTCGGGTAATTGCAAAAGATATCGTCAAAAATATCGCAATTGGTTCGAGAACAAAGACAGATGCGAGATAGCACAATCAGTGCGGTTTAGGTATAAGATACCTACGGGTTGTTTGTTGTCAATATTTTCCTAATTTTCCATTTACACTAATTATACCTATTATAAATATGATCATACTCGTAAGGCATTTAAGTGATCATTTGCTACGATGTTGATCGATCAGTTCGATTGCAACCAAATAGGAGAATCGGATAAAAACAAAGGGTCTACCGAGGCCGCCGAGGCGATAGTGAAAAAACTTTGGGTTACCAAACGACGACGTTGTGATCGCTCCCACTATTGTTACCAGACAAAGCCATTTCGGGTCGTACTTGGTTTTTGTCCAATATGGGCGTGGGGTGGGTGTACTGCGGCCCTGGGGCGGCCAACGTGTCACTGTGTGTTACCTTCCTACTTTCCTACCCCCCTCCTTATTGACGACTGAAAGAGATTTTATGTATCAATAAGGATTTTATGTAATCTAGAAATTTTGAGTTTGAGTAAGAATACATTTTATTGGAATCCGAAAAAGATCCGAGTCATTGCTCCATTTTCCAATTTAGGTAGAACAAACACAGGCTACACTGTAAATAAAAAACCGGTTAAGTAATAACGAACGAGCGTTAAGAATAATTTGATCATCCTATTTAAGCCTTATAATATTATAGAAAGAATTTCCATAAATGGAAATGGAATAAGCAATTGCATTCCTAACGAGCCGTATTCACGTAGTATCTAGATACTACGGACGCTAGATAGATAGATTCTAACGGTCCTAATTCGTCAGGGTCTTCTCATCAGTTGTTTCTCAATCGGCGGCATATTAGGACAATAATGAATGTGGCGTAAAAAGGTACTAACATTATACTCGTGACCCATCTCTATCAGGTTGACGACCTGAGTGGTTCAATGGTCAACATGCCGGTCTGCCACGCAAGAGGTCCCGGGTTCGATTCCCGGCCAGGCAGAAATTGAAATGATGAATTTTAATTTCTGTTACGGGTCTGGGTGTTCTATGTATAATAAGTATGTATTTAAAAAAATAAAAGTATTTAAGTAGTATATCAGTTATCTAGCACCCATAGTACAAGCTCTGCTTAGTTTGGGGCTAGATGGCGCTATGTGAAGTTGTCCACGAATATTTATATTTATTTATTTGTCCACGAATATTTATTTGAATATTTATTTATCTCTAGCATTTATTTCGAGTCAATTTCCTGGGGCCTAATTCTCGCGAAGTGACATCTCGAATCCGACATTTTTCTAGCAATTTCTAATATTTCTTCTATATATTAATAATGACATTGAAATGTTTATTGCAGCCAAAACATATTTTCTCAACGATCTTCGACAGTCGTATACTGTCGAAGGTCAATTCAGTGACGTTTTAATACTGGCTTTTGCGCGGAAATCGCCCCCCTGGTATTGCAAACGTCCATAAGCTGCGGTGACTGCATACCATCAAGCAGGCCGTAAGCTTGTTTGTCACCTTAGTGGTATAAAAAAAGTCGTGAGAGGCCGTCCTATAAGCAAAAAAATTGGCTTGTACGTATTTTTATTGTTTCTTGGATGTGTTGGTCTAAAGTTCCATTAATAAATACCATAACATAATACGACAAATAATAAATAAACAAATACCCTGAGTCTGCACGACCTAATATCAGAAACGTGTATCCGGTCAGACCGGTTAGATCGCTATTAAATTGGACCTTCTGTAATTTATCAGAGAATAATAAATAATCCCGAAAAGAAATTTATATCCTTTTCATCTTTGTAGATCCAAAAATATATTAAAACAAGCGATAATGAAGCTCTGTTACGTAGATACAGCTGCTACCAGTGAAGATGTAAAAAGGGATCAAAACGGAATTAAGTAACTTAATTCCGCTCCCCTTCGATGTTGCTCGATCTTTGATGGTTATGTTATTATGTTTCCACTTACCAAGGCCCGACTCGACTAACTTCATTTCAGTAATGAATCAAGAGTACAACATTTTAATTTCTAAACGAAGACATCAATTCATCAATTTCTTTTTAGAAATAAGCAGCGCCTGTTGTGTCTTTTGTTCTTTTATATTTCTCTGTATATCATTATTGTGTACAATAAACAGTTAAATAAATAAATAAATAGCACAAGGCATAACTGTGTAGTGTAGGTAGGATCAGCAGCCACTGTAAAATAATCATCTTAGCGGTAATGTCCCGGTTGTGCTCTCGCGCACGAGGGCCCAGGGTCCGCCTTGACCATGATCCAGGATTTGGCAGCTCAGGTAATTACAGGGGAGCGACTGCCATCTGACCTCCGTGACCCTGCTACTAGGGGAGCCTGATTGGATCATGGTTACACATTTAGTCGCCTGAATGTGCAATTGTGCAGGTTTCATCACGATGTTTTCCCCACACTGTAAGAACATCGGTTAGTGTTCAACTAAAGTACATAACACAAAAAAGAGTCATTGGTACATGGTCGCGGCGGAATTCGAACCCGGTACCTATCGCTTACGAGTTGGATAACCTAACCGCTCGGCCACCGAGGCTCTACCAGCAATCAGCAGCTACTGTAATGTATTATATTTCATCGTACTATGACGCGACGTATGTTTATTAGTGTAATGAATTAATCATACGTACGCGCAGTTTCACTAATTGAGGTTGCATTGCAATTTCGCGTAACGAGATGGCGCTACAATAATTTTATTTTATAAGTCGGTGGGACGGCGGCGCTTAGAGGAGGATAATTGCATTGCGAGCATGTGAGCACTCCACTGGAGCTAGTTTGCACTTCCCAGCTTAGTCCGGTACTCCAGACGTAATTGCCTGCAGTGGCAGGACCCGTAGGACAGTTATCCCGTAAAATCAGGTCACAAAGGTCAAGAAAATGAAGAAAATGGGAGAAAAATTCTGTGTACTTACAGAAGAGAAGTATAGCATTAATCCACTTTATGGTTTTTCGGTTTCGCGCAGAATTTTCAATACTGTGTATTGACAATGCGTCGAGGGTAATAGTTATATATATATATATCATTACTATATATATATATATGTATATAGTAATGATGTCACCATGGTAACGAGATTACTTACATTATGCTATTTCTAGCGTACTAGAAAACCCATGGCCTCGGCCAAATTCAGTGTAGTTCTCTTTACTTACTTAAACATCAAAAGGCGCGCTACATTCCTTACCATTAAGTTAATGACCTATTATCGAAAGGTCGGAATTAATAGCAGGGTTTCACAACATCTCCATGTCCATAGAGCTCAAATTCCACTGCACAGTAGCTATACTTTGTAACAACTTGTATGGAATCGTGAATAGTGTTGTAAATAAGCTATTCGCCGCGAATGCCCCGCGGGACTGTTCGTGCTCCCCCTCTGATTGGATAATTCCATTACTATCACCCGCATGGCTGTGCAACAAGAAAGGAAACTAGATGTAAGTAGATATCTACTTGTATGTAGTAGGGGTCGCAAACCGGGTTCCCGAATAAGGAAAATACCGGGATCCCGGACGAAAAATACGCCTTCACAATACCGGTATTCATTTTACGAACCGGTATTTTCGGTATTCAGTTAAAATCAAATTATATATTACTTTTTTTTTAATGTCATACAGTAGGCAAACAAGCAAGCGGGCCACCTGATGGAAAGTGGTCACCACTGCCTATAGAAATTAGCAACACCGAGACTATCGCCAATGCGTTGCCTACCTCTATAACACGTTACTCTGGCAGCAAAAAGGCAAATATCCCTCCACTGCCAAAGCCACGGTTCCCCAAATTCCCACCCCATGGAGCTCTGGAAACCTTACTCACCGGCAGAAACACAATACTATTTGAAAGAGAATTGTTTAGCTGCGGTATTCTGTAAGGTGGAGGTACTTCCCCAGTCGGGCAGCTCCAATTCAAACGGGATACCCCGCTATGCCCTACCTCTCTTAAATTCTAGTTCTTAAATAATTCTAATACTTTTGCAGTATTAGAATCAATTTTATATTCTAATCACCATCACGATCTATAATAGGGAAAATTAAAATTAGATTTTTCTTCTACAAAGTAACCTTTCATATTAAATCCCCGAACTATTTAAGTCTGTCTATGACTTTTATGCAATGAAGAATATAATAATTAAAAGTTTATAATAAATTACTAGCAACTTCTCCAAATCCCGAAAATACCGGTTTGGAAAAGATATACCGGTATTGCGACCCCTAATATGTAGATATATATATATCTACAATGTTCCTCTTACTCTTCTCAATGGTGTTATCGAAGCCCGACACGTCCTATCGGGAATTATTCACAGGATCCGGATCGCTTTAATATTCGCGTGAATTGCTTCCGGTTTTCCCGAAGGTGAGATATAGGTGTATAAAATGAAGGTGTAGTAACTACTCGTATTATATAGGAATGAAAAATTATTATATTTGTGTATTATTAGTAGTGTTAAGAGTACAATGTTTTATCATAAGTGATGAATAAATAAAAGTCGATGGTGTGGTAACATCCATCTTCACAATAATTAAGTATTATCACTTAAGTAAGATTCACGCTTTTAACCGTTATTTAATTAGATACTTACGTGAATACCAATAATCATCATCATCTAGGTCCTTTCGGCGGTTAATGACGACTTGCTTAAAACGATGACTTTTTGGAATGACGATTACCTGCCCTTATCCCACTAGGTATGGTCCGGACACTATGACTCTTTCTTTCATTCAACCGTCCCACTCGTTATCTCCGTACTCACTCCATCACCTGTTCCATTCATCTTTTCTTAGGTTGGCCTCTACTTACTTGAATACCAATACAGTAAGTATCTAGGTCAGTGGTTCCCAAAGTAGACAGGACTGCGACTCACGAACGACATTAGTGGGTCGCGAACCGTAGATTAGGAAATACTGATCTTAGTACCTATATATTGACGACCTTAGTGTTACAGTTGGTTAACATGCCTAACATGCCTGTCTGCTACACAGAGGTACCAGGTTCGATTCCCTTGAAATTGTAATGATTAATTTTAATTTCTATTACGGGTCTGGGAGTACTATGTACAGTAATTAAGAATTAATTTTTTTTTATATTTAGTCTATCAGTTATCTAACACCCATAACACAAGCTTTGCTTACTTTGGGGCTAAATGTCGCTTTGTGAAATTGTCCAAGTATATTTATTTATTATGATTATAGTTTGTAAGCACAAGTAGGTTTTTGACGTCAATATTATACCTACTATTTCTTATAGTCTGCAATTTAGCGTGATTAGGTATCTATAGATAACTTATGCAACTCTGATAATGATTGATACAAAATTACTCGAACTCCAACATAGAGGCGCCTCATAGGCGGCTGCCGTCGTCCTGGTAGTTTATGAGCACTTTCCCACCCACACACTTACTGATAGCACGACTATGGTTAGAAGCACTCGCTAGATCAACATACTAGCTACATCATACGCCATTACTGCGCACATGTCGCCTTTGCTTAGAAGCTAAGTGCTACCTAACAGGCGTGACGGACTTCGAGTGCAGCGGTAAAGTAGGTCTTATGACGTATTGCGTTGCGTATTGTGTTTTAAGAATTACTAAAAATATATGGGCATTATACTTATGTAAATCTGTATATTTTTAGCCTGAAATGAACTGATTATTATTATTATTGCACTGTTTGCTTGGACTGGTTTTTTTATCTATATATGTGGATAGAATATTCGATAGCTACATTATGGTTCTGTCTTTAAAGAAGCGCAACGATCGCACACATTAAGAGAGAAGACTCTTGTGCACTAAATCCTTAGTGAAATCCTTTTTTAGTGCTGTCATAAAAAATTGTGATCATGTCAAAAGTGATCTAAGTAAGACAGGTTTAATTAAAATTAAACTAAAATGACACGAGTTATAATATATAACTGCTTTATTTTATGTCATTAAGTTATAGAAAGTCATTTCGCGGTTATTTTGATACATTTACTAAAAGAATAAACCATAATACATTTACTAAAGACTCAAACGAATGAAATGGTGGTAAAATAAATTTAGTGACCAATAATCATCTTGGTCTTAATGTCCCGGTTGTGCTCTCGCGAACGAGGGCCCGTGGTCTGC
Organism: Blastobasis lacticolella; assembly: GCA_905147135.1. Lineage (NCBI taxonomy): Eukaryota > Metazoa > Arthropoda > Insecta > Lepidoptera > Blastobasidae > Blastobasis > Blastobasis lacticolella. The sequence continues at coordinate 13,057,643 of LR990048.1, forward strand.
CTTGACCATGATCCAGAATTGGCGATCAGGTAATTACGCATTGATGGTGCGCAAAAACTGATAGTTTCATAACGATAGCCGCAGCAAAACAAAATACATGTAACCGACTCGGGTAACGGGTAGAGCGGGTGGTGGGGGCGAGCCTCAGCTACCTACCGGGTCACAGGTGGCGGATAGTGGACAGTCCTGTAGTATGCAGGATAGCTGCGAATAAAGGGTAACCGAAATAAGCAGTCCCGGACCGAGGCGGTAGGGCCAACAGGGAGTGTTGGGGTATCTCAGCTGCGTGAGTACCCCAGTAAAAGACACAGTAATCCCGATGACGACCCTATGACATGGCGAACAAGCACCGCCATTAAATAAGTGTTGACCAGCAGCTCTTTAAACTGTGACTGATTCGTGGCACAACAGTCACGGGCCCGAATCGCCACCGTATAATTTATTATGCGGGCTAGCGACGGGTAGAACCGTGCCACCCACGTGTTTGTGCCGTGCGTGGAGACCCGTACGGGGGGATGAAGGAATCCTGGTGGCTGAGCGTGAGGTGGGCCGGCGGTTGTGCCCGCCGATCGCAACACTCCTCTTTGGTCCGGAGTTCCTCTCAAACGGGCGGTCTTGAGCTAGCCACTCAGGATCAATCGGCTTTGGATTCCACTTATTGGTCTGCCGGCGAGGGGGGGGGGGTCCCATACGGGATGGGAGCGGCCATGCTGAGGTGGCCAGGGTGTACGGCCCAGCAAGCCGGACACTACGAGCTGCCGATGTCGCGCATGACTCCCAACTCATCATCCCTATATCCTTCCGGTAATCCTGGTGCCTCTTAAAAAGGGCACCCCAGGTTCGGGCTCCGTGGCGGGTGGGAAACCGGAAGGATGAAAACCATACTTATCTCCAATATGCATACCAAAAACTGCAAAAAAACAACAGCATCCAAAAACATGCACGCGCAGGGACAGCGCGGTAGGGGAGGCAAGCCTCCGACAAGTAGCAGGCGGCCATCGGGCCCCATACCAGTCGGTGTTGGTTCCACGGAGAAATCCCTGGGACCAGGGCCGGCCGGTACGAGCGGCCCCACCGTCGAAGTTGAGGTTCCGGCAGGAGTGGCAGTAGTTGGGAACACGGTGGCAGATAACTCTGCTGCTGGGCCTAGCGAAGCGACACCGAGCCAGGTGACCACAACCTTACAACAACAACCAGAGCCCGATCCGATGGACGAGGGATGGACTCTGGTGGCCCCGAGGGTACCGGCCAAGGTGGCTGAGAGGACCCGGAAAGTGAGGCCAAGCAAGAAAAAGAGGGCAAAGGAATATAGACGCCTTGCCTCTCTTTCTAGCGAAGGGGAACCCCGACCTGGGACGTCCAAGGACGCTGGGCTGCCGGCCACGGATGAGGCAACTCATCCTGTGGTGGGCAGACCGCCTCCAAAGGCGTACCGGCCATGTAGGAACCCCGGAACTACGCTACAAGGTATTGCTGGTCACGAGGAGGCGCAGACCCCAGTCAAGAGGAACCGTCTCGACGATACCATCACGCCGAGAGAGGGTCCTAAACGACAGAAGTTTGCGACTCCGCGTAGACCACAGCCTGGCAGTTACGCTGATGCAGCAAAACCAAACTTGGTGGTGGGGGTCACCAACCAGAAAAATCATCTGGGCCGGGAACAAGCCACTGAGGTGGAAATGCTACTCTGCCAGAAGATCATGGAGGCAGCAAGTAATAACTTAAGGCTGGGCCCGGGCTTCCAAGGGAAACCGATTTACACAGATGGTAATCTGAAGCTGTGGTGCCTTAGTACTGACGCCAAAGAGTGGGTCAGGAACACGCTACAGAATGTCATCCTGAGCAGTGGAGATACCATCTGTGTAAAGGAAGAGCACGAGCTCCAACGACGCGTTCGCTGCGGTATCCTGGTACCCGGCGAATGGCCTAACGCAAAACTTATAGGCAAGACGCTGCGCTACCAGAACGATTGGGCTCAGGTGGACGCGTGGCGAGTCCACAAGGTCGACGTGCAAAAGGGGAATACCTTCGTCGTGGTCAGCGTTCCGGAAACTATCGTCCCCACACTGCTGGAGAGAGAACGTAGGCTGTGTTTCTGTTTGGGGTCAGTCTACGTGAAGTTTCAGGTCGTGGGGGGGAAGTTTTCGAAGCGCCCGGCGGGAAGAGCCGAAGAGGAGGAGAAGCAAGACACCCCACCGGCACAGACGGAAGAACCAAGCCCAGTCGTTGTGGTGGATACGGCCATTCCAGGCCCTACAACACTCCAGACAGAGTCGCTGCTACCGCCATCGTCGGCGCTGCCGATGGATACCGCCATACCGGGATCCAGCGGCAGCGACGACGAATGCTCCCGTAACCTAGGCGACATGAGTCTGGACGAGGAGGAGAGAGCGCTCATGGATGATGAGCATCATCCAAATCAACCTCCATCACAGTCAAACTGCCACGGCTCAACTACGCAAGTGGCTGGAGGTCCACAACACCACCATCGCCCTAATCCAAGAGCCCTGGATCAGGGCGAACCGCATATGCGGTCTCCTACATACAGGAGGTAAGATATACAATTCGACTGAATCACCCAGAACATGCATATATACTAGTAACAATATACATGCACAACAACTCCTTAATTACTGTTCCAGAGATCTAACAGCTATAAGGATAACCAACAAATTAGATCCCAAGCAGCAGGACATGGTCATTGCATCAGTCTACATGCCAGAACAGGACGACCCGCCATCTAATGAACTAATCCAGCTAGTGAAATGGTGTGAAGAATCCAAGCTGGAGCTCATTATTGGGACGGACGCAAATGCACATCATCCACTATGGGGGATGAAGAATGAAAACAATAGAGGTAAACTGCTAGTCGAATACCTGTTCACAACTAACCTGCTAATTATTAACAACGGTGCAGAACCGACCTTTGTAAACAAAAGAAGTCAAACGATAATTGATCTAACACTAGCTACAGAAACCGCGGCCAAACTAATATCGAACTGGAGAGTCTCTTCTGAGGCATCCTGTTCAGACCACAGGTGGATTCTGTACGATTTAAACATAGCTAATACTAACACGGTGCTACGTAGAAACCCGAGAAAGACAAACATTAATAAATACACAGCTCTGGTTGAGGAAGAGGTTAAACGCATGAGTAAACCACTAAAACTAACCGACACGCAACAAATAGAAAAACAGGTAGAACAACTAACAAAGTTAATCATTAACTGCTATCATAACAGCTGTCCCAAACCAGGAGTCTCCAACCCCACCGCCAAACAGCAACCGTGGTGGGGTCCCAAATTAGACAGAATTAGGAAAAAGGTGAGACAACGGTTCAACAGAGCAATGAACACTAGATCTGAGGAAGACTGGGAATTATACAAAGATGAAAAAGCAAAGTACAAAAAAGAAATCAGGTACATGAAGTACACAACATGGAAAAAGTACTGTACCAACATCGAATCCAACGAACAGGCAAACCGGGTAAGGAAAGTCCTATCCAAACCTATGGAAACACAACAAGGTGTACTGCGCAAACCAGACAGTACAATGACAAGCACTGCTGAGGAGTCGGAGGAAACCCTGCTTCAAACACACTTCCCCGGTTGTAAAATCCACAATACAAACAACTCGGATATCACCGAGGAGGCATACACACCCACCACAGAGGACTGGAAAATTGCAAGTGAAGTAGTTACCAGTGAGTCAGTAAACTGGGCCATTAACAGTTTCCAAACATTTAAAGCAGCGGGGCCAGACGAAATCTTCCCTGGACTTTTAAAATGGGCAGGCGAACGCATGATACACCTGCTGACGGATATATTAAGAGCATGTTTGGCTCACAGATATATACCGTCTAAATGGCGGAAGGTAAGAGTCACCTTTATACCAAAGTTAGGAAAAAGCGATTACACCGATACGAAATCGTTCAGACCAATCAGTCTTACCTCCTTCCTCCTCAAGACCCTTGAACGTCTGTGCGACAAGGAGATTAGAGATAAGGCACTCATAAAACATCCCCTGCACAAGAATCAACATGCATATACAAAGGGTAAATCTACAGAATCGGCACTGCATGCAGTAGTGGGGAAAATCGAAAATGCAATTCAAAATAAAGCAATATGTCTAGGTACTTTTATAGATATAGAGGGGGCCTTTGACAAAACTAATTTCACAAGCATTAAAAACGCATTAAACAAACACAATGTCTCGGAAACTATCTCGGGATGGATAGAGAACATGCTTAGCAAAAGAGTCATTCAACTAGATAGTAATCCTAACAAACAAGTATCAGTGGTAAGAGGTTGCCCACAAGGTGGAGTCCTGTCACCTCTTCTATGGAATTTGGTGGCTAATACACTAATATCTAAACTAAACTCTAATTATTTTTTCACAGTAGGTTATGCTGATGATCTGGCCATACTCATTACTGGAAACAACGCGGACACCGTCACTGGAGTTACACAGAGGGCTCTGAAAATGGTGGAACTGTGGTGTAATGAGTATGGACTCTCAGTTAATCCAACGAAGACAGAGATGGTAATGTTTACGAATAAACGGACTTTAGGTAACTATAGACTACCCAGTCTCTTTAAAACACAACTTACTCTATCAACGGAGGTAAAATATCTAGGAGTAATACTTGATAACAAATTAAACTGGAACAACCACATTGAATCAAGGTACAACAAAGCTACAATATCCTTCTGGCAATGCAGGAGGATGATAGGGAAGTCCTGGGGATTATCCCCCAAAGTCATAATGTGGCTATACAAAACAGTGATTAGGCCTATGTTCTGCTACGGAGCGGTAGTATGGTGGACTAAAACCAAGCAATCCACCACAATAGCAAAATTACAAAAACTGCAAAGGCTAGCCTGCATGGCAGTTAGCGGCTGCATGAGGACAACCCCAACTGCAGCCCTGGAAGCTATGCTCAACCTAACACCACTACACCTTCACGTACAACAAGAGGCAACAATAGCTATGGTACGCTTAAAACACTCAAATCTATTGGACAAAGTGCCGCTCCCGCATACGGTACTTTACTACGATGAAACAAAAATGGAACCAATGATGGAGGCCATTAGCGACCGAATATCAAAGCAGGTAGAAACGGTCAAGAAGTACAAGATCCAACTGTACGAGGACCCGCGGGAGGGCCAAAACATACGAGAAGTAAGGATCTTTACTGACGGGTCCAAAACAGACTCAGGTACAGGTTGCGGAGTTTTCTCCGAAGACCTAAACATCAAAATAGCTGCCCCACTGGGTAAGTACAACACGATCTTTCAAGCGGAGTGCATGGGAATCATCCTAGCCACACACGCGGTACGGGACAAGAAGGTAGAACAACAGCCTATTAGGATCTTATCAGACAGCAGGGCAGTACTTATGGCCCTTGAAAACAACAACACAACCTCGGGGCTTCTACTCGACTGCCGCAATTGCTTAAATGAGGTATGTAAAACAAATCCCATAACCCTACAATGGATTAAAGGACACAGTGGATCGAGAGGGAACGACGCAGCTGACGAGTTGGCCAGAAGAGGCTCAAGCACGAAGCCCACTGGCCCAGAACCAATTATACCTATGCCATTTGCATGGACCCGTAAACACCTGATGGATAGAATCAAGGTAAAACATAACCAACTCTGGTCATCACTAGAGGGATGCAGACAAGCCAAAGAGGCTCTACCGAAAATTAACCCTCCCCTTTCAGAAAGGCTTTTAAAACTAACCAAAAAACAACTCCGTCTGGTAACCGGAGCTTTAACGGGACACGGTCCATTTAATAAACACCTCTTCACCATAGGTCTCACCGACAGCCCATTGTGCAGAGCCTGCCTGAGGGAGGAGGAGACAGCAGCACATATCCTGCGGACATGCGAGGGGGTGACAACATACAGGCATGAGCATCTCGGACAACCACAAACCCTTCCAGAGACGTTTGCAAAGCTGAAAGGATTGCTGCGTTTCCTGGAGGAGTTGGGATGGCAGGAACAATAGGGTATCTTGGAGTATACCATATCCACGCAAAATGGGCGCGAGTTCGCCCGAATGCGGAAATGGCCCGGATATATCTATCTATCTATCTAACGGGTAGAGCTGTAGCCTGAGCTACGCCGCCGCGCTGTAGCATTCTCGTAGCCTCGTAGCACAGAGTTAACGAAAAGCCAGTTTTGTAACAAATAATGTAATTTAAATAAATACGTAAATAGAAGTTAGTTAAAACTTTGGTTTTGCCTTTGTGGCAAGTAGGTAGATACAACAACGTGGTGGACATTGGCGACGCCTCTGATTTTGCTGATGTCCATAGGCAGCGGTTATAATTTCCATCAGGTGGCCCGCTTGCCTGTTTACTTGTCGAATAAAATAAAAAAATATGGGTAGGGTAGGTTGTATTAGAGTATAGCCACCTACATTAGTTATGGTAGTAAAAGAAACTAACAAGCCATAGATAACCTACTTAACAATGAGTGTTTCTATTTAAAAAGTCAAGTTCGTAAAGTAAGCCATCTGTAAAGTAAGTCCCACTGCAGGGCCTCCCTACCTTTCTTTCATTTCTCCCAATCTATAGCTATCCTGTAGTAAGTAAGTTCGTATAACACTACTGTATTACGGATTCTACTAGCATAGTATCTTAAGTTTATTTGCTAGTTCAAACTCCGGGCAACTTCGTTTGAACCGACGGCTGGGCACAAACAAACACTAACAGTAAACAGGGAAGTCTTCGGAAATTTATTCGTAGCTATTGTGAAAGGCCCGCGGCCCAGCCTTCGACGATCGTTTGCGCGCTCTACGCGTCTCATAGCACTCTACTGCGGCCTCCCGGGAATATTAAAGAACTGCTTTATTATGAGATCGTTTGAGATGATGCTACGGCGACAGAATTATGCTAGATTCCGACCTTGAGAGAGACCGACATACATATATTCATACAACCTATATAACTATATTATGACATTATTCGCGGATGACTGCACTGTGACATATTTTAATGAAAATGAAATTATGAATAGTCTTAGGTTAATAGTGGAGTGGTTACGGTCCAACAATCTAAAAATAAACATGGACAAAACGAAAATAATGACATTTGGGCAACAAACTAATAAAAAATTAAGTACTAAGGTAATGTTTGATGATATGGAAATAGGAGGAACTTCAACAACAAAGTCCTTGGGTCTGCACATCGATAACAACTTAAAATGGCCAACGCACATAGAGTTTGTATGCAAAAAAGTAAGCCAATTCTCGTATGCACTGAGAAACTTATCGAAGTTTGCAAATCAAGATGCTGTAATCACTGCCTACCATGGATATGTAGCAGCGCGACTCAGATACGGTATAATTTTTTGGGGGAATGCCACCAATCATGAGCGAGTATTCATTCTTCAGAAAAAATGCATACGTGCGATAATACGATGCGATAGTTGGAATGAGACAAAAGACTACCTACTTTACACCACATAACAACGTGTATCTAGGAGTAGAGGTACCTAAAACAGCACCTGTACCTCCAGTTCAATAAATCGTTGCCCATGAAGACATCCGCACGCGGATTAATTTCCGGCATTCGGGAATCTTTACGATAGCCATTTTACCCTGTAAAACGACCTCAATTGAGGAAAGTTGTGAAAGCCAGGACGCCTTTGACGATAAAGATATTCGGTGGAATAAAGCTCTTTGGGATTGATAACCGATAGGGCACCGCAGGACATCAGCGACGGTTTAGAAATATACAATGTAATACAATACAAAATTATTTATTGCACACCAGAGAACACAAGTACAGATACAAAAAATATTGTAGGTAGTATAAAGGGTGGTCTCATCACTAATGAAATATAGGGTTTAGAAATGAATTATTTATCAATTGGTCTCGGCGTTTACTGAGAGCGTCGGTGGCGTAATGGCTAGCGGGTCGGCCTCGTAAGCAAAAGGTACCGAATTTGATCCCCAAGATACTTGATATTCCAAATTCGGGATCATGGTCAAGGGCGCTAGGAAGAAGACGAGGTGTCTTTCTCGGCATTTTTTACAATGACAGCTGTGACAGTGATTTAGAAATAGTTGCATGTTACTGTTGCAGAGATATATCTGTATAGTTCGTTACAGCCACAATAATGATTTATTGAATGTTTTTTATTTTATTCAATAATAGTCTGTCTATTTATAAGGTCATATCAAATACTAAATAAAGATGGGGCACTATCACATGAGGTCGCTTTCGTGAACATATGTGCCATGGCGTAGTTTGGTTTTTAATGTACGCGTGTGACCGTCAACAGTGAGTGCAAGTGTAATGCAAGTATTTCACTTCTTTACTCCAATCTCCTGGGAAAACTAAGGATTTTCTGCAGGTAGATACCTAAAGCTCTTCTGGTAAACAATTGAGCTCTAAGAAACGACGCGTTACCAAGGTTATAACACTAACATTACCTCCCACGCAAACACCGCTTACGAGCAAGTGCCACTTTTAGGATTGTTTACAAATTGTACCTTTGTGTCGTGAGAGCAACTATTGTGGGCTTATTTGAATATTTGTCCTTTTCCCCAAATAGCTTCGCGGAAAAAGCCTATTAGAGAAGATTTATTATAATAATAGTGATCTAATAATACACTTATGAGCTTAGCTATCGAACCACCCCATATTTTCCCATAGGTATACACTCATACATTTCTGGCGTTACAAAACTTCATAATAACTTAATCAATCATAGCTAGGAACACAATGATTACCTATGCATTTAATTAATTTCTTCAATAGAATAGCTTTTTTTTAATTTTTCGATTTTTCCAAAGGTTATTATGATTGCAGCCGCTTTAAGAATGGAAACTGCCGGAATAATAATAATTGTACACCGTTCCAATTTTTTTGATAAAATCTCATCTCATCTTCAATAGCGACTACCTGGAACAGCATTCGTTAATCATTGAAAATGGTCCTAGAATGTTTTAATTCTTACGAACCTCTTTAATTTTGTTACACACTAGACTCTAATATTATGTTACCATGTCGTGTTGCTCGTAGCTGACCATTCGAAACATAAAATACACTTAATCGAAACAGATGTTACGGCTAACCGCATACTGTTGGCGTTCCCGCGCTGGATTATGTATCGCGAGTGTAAATTTTAATTTGGAGAGTGCACATCAGCTTTGTTTCGCTCGGTTTAATTAAGCCAGTTCGCACGGTACAAGTTGCCTAGCACGTGGTCTGCCTTAGTAAAAACTCTTTTTCACGATAAGATTGGTTGCGAAGAGTACTAACCGCTTGTTGAAGATAAATTGTTCGAGTAATGGTTATTAAGCAGCCATCGTTATGCGCCGCTTTTCTTAGGGAATGCAGAGCTCTCTTGCACGGAATGTGCTGCAACTTTGAAAGGCATTATTCATCTCATTGTTGTAATTGTGATCCGTACAACTTCCTCTTGAATTGTTAAATCATTCTAGCTTTTAGGTACGCGATTCATTTCGTAGGTCATATCAAGAGTTCGAAATTTCATACAAATCCTTACCAGCTTAAACTTAAACCTTAGCTTAGTCTAAACCTTCCATGTTTCCAAATATTAGATTTTCGTAAATCGAGCTAAGCCAATCAACAGACAGGCGACTGTGTTTAAGCTGCGGTACAATCATGTACCTACATAATAAAATACTCTTGTCGAGAAGAGGTCAAGGTAATGCGGTTGCACCAATACTGACCCACTGAACACAAGAGTTTTATTAGTGCGCATCAAATCAGACAGAATACATACTCAAGCTCAAGCCTGATCACGTATTATAATAAAAGTGCAAGGTTCACTTGCACATGAAGGGTAACATCGCGCAATAAGAATACAAACAATTTAATTTTCCTTTACAGGCAAAATACACTGAATTCGGATTTATTCTTTTTTCTGTTGTTATATTACAAAGCATCTGTAAGTAAAGTAAGTAAAAACTCTATATTGCACACACAAAAAAAAAAGATTGATAACAAGAAATAATTAAAACAATTTATATGCGCGCAAAGGCGGCCTTATCGCTTTAAGCGATCTCTTCCAGACAACCTTTGGGAAGAGGTAAGTTATCACAGTATCTCATAGCAGTGCAAGTGCAAATAAGGGGAAAAAACTACAAGATGTGCTTACACATGTCATCATAAATAAATATATAAAGAGAATACTATAAATATATTATTATTAAACTATGGATAAACATAATTCTATACAATAAACATAATTCTATATACACAATAAAATAACTATAATTATTGCAAACAAACAGTTTTTGAGAGGAAATATTCGTGTACCTTCTTTTTGAAGATGGGTAACGATGTACTGTGACGTATTTGTCGTGGCAAAGCATCCCACAGGTGGGTAGATTGGATTGTAAAAGATTCCTTATAATAACCCGATCGCGTAAAAGGGGCTCTGAGGAGATTGTCAGATTTGGACCGGAGACCACGGTCGTGTTCAGCACCAAGAAACTGAAACCGCTCGGACAAATATCCCGGTGTGAGTGGATTGTAATTATTTTGTGTATGCATTTATTCAATGTAGTAAATTTTTTAGGATAGGTACCTAAATTTCTCTTTGTGAATACTGTTGGAAGAAGGAGGGCTTAGGAGAGGACTTCTTTGTCCAGCAGTGGACGCCTTCCGCTATTAATGGTGTGGATCATTTTTTCTCTCCTACGAAAGTGATTGGTTAACACAAATATCTCTTAAGCTTAAAGCTCGACAAACTCGGCCGGAAAACAATTAATTGAGAAATATGAAATCCTAGTTTCCAAATTTCCGAGAAAGACTGCCTTTGCGGTTTATATCCCAAAGGGAAATTAAGTTTGTCTAGTGCATGTCTAGTGTCTACATCAGCTTAATGTCTATGGGGATTGGAACTTGGGGTACTAAACGTATTAAACTGTTAACAGAAGTTCAAGATACAGGCTGACATGTTAATCTACTTGAATCTCAGTTTTGACTTGTTAGGTAATAAACACGAGTAATCGTATTTTTATTATATTCAATTCACTACATCCAACGTCTGGATATGTTAGTGTACAGTCAGTAAGTATACCAAGAGAGACATAAATAGGGAAATAGGAACCGACCCCGGTTTTATAGTTCCTGCGTAAGTATTGGCTGAATTTGTCCAATAACTACTTCGTCGTATCGTATGAATATCTAAATAAACATACTCATACTCATCAGTGAATTATAGTTAAAGACATGCTTACGTTTTCGAATACAATTCCAGTCTAAAAAGATAAATGATAAAATAAAAGTTTGCAAAATGAATCCGAATGGAAGAACCCGTGTGAATAAGTATGGAAATATTCGTTTTTGTTTGTTGATTGTGAACCAATTGCAAACAGTCGAGTTACGGTTATAGCCGATTGGCGAAGAAAAATGTGCGCCTGTGTCTCATTTCTTTATATAGAAGCATTTTGCCAATATTTTAATAGTTTATTAGCCAATATTTCCTATCAATGCCACCCCACCAACGAGTATAATGAGAACATAGTGAGGGAAAGTTGAGGATAAGTGCGAAGGAATACTTAGGTATTTACGCAGTTACTTTTCACCATGACGTTTGAATGATGGTGCTGACAAAACCCCCGCTGTTTAACATACTCTGTAAACAGGCATACGACAGTTCTAAATCCTTGGCAGCTGTTTAACCTTTGAAATATATGGGGCGAGAGGATTTCGTATAAATGGTGTGCGGTTCCCGGTAACATATTTGTTTGTGAAAGTTGTCCCACGGCAACAATGTTAAGTATTTCGAACACAATGTTCTCGACTGATGTTATCGTTGTGTTATCACACACCATATAATTTTATGCAGAACTAACTGCTATGTAGCTGTATCAGACTACCAAATAAGGGTTTCGTTTGTCGTTTGATGCATTCCTTTGCCTTTATTAAGAAAACAATTTATGATATCTGCTACAAAACCGGTAGCTTCGGAAATCGGCGTATCAAAGAGATGTTCGTGTGCGGAACCGCTTTATGATCGTGTTTACGCCCTTAAGGGCTCTTAAAGTGAAGCTGCTTTATCATTTGGGAACATAAAGATAAGTAAAATGTTTTATGCATTTTCATATTTCATACACCCGTATAACAAGTATAAATCTACCTTAGACAATAGCTGCTCGGAGTGCCCTTTCGAGTGTACAATGTACCCAGACTTTCTATACCTTTAGGCCCAACCTACCTCTGGACATGAAGTCCACTAATATACTTGCATCGATTGAATTGTCATTGGATAGCTCATTCGCGCATCGAAAAGCTCAATGGCAGTTTTAATTGTAGCATAATACCAAAAACGCAAATTGTCATTGAGCTGCTATTGCGATCCAATTACAATTCAAGCATGCCATTAGTAAATTAGCGGACTTGAGGCTGTGGTGGCTCGGATCGCGTCGTATCTCTCCCGAATTTTCGGTTGCCAGGCCTTTAGGATGTTAAGCTTCGAGAATTTCTCACAACCTTCCACAAACATCGATGTCGCGTTGCGTACATTCGTAAATTCCGAGAATGTTCGTATTTGTGATACTACTTGTAGTACGTTTAGGCAATGTTACGTGGACTGTTTCAGTTAATGAAACGTTAGTAGACTTTGAAATGCTAGGGAACGTTAAAGAGCCGATTAATATGTATGTAATGGCCTGATTAATGATGTGATCCAATCTGGTCAGGTTCCCCTGTTAACAGGGCAGATCAGATCAGGGCAGGGTCAGATGGCAGTCGCTCCACTGTAATTACTTACCTGATCTTTCATATCGTGGATCATGGTCAATTCGGACCCCGGGTCCTCGCGTGGGAGAGCACAACCGGGACATTAATGTCAATATGATGTTTATTTTTTAATGATCTGAAATGGTACATTTTCTGTAAGTTGCGTTGCTGTAACAATATTACTTATACTTAAGAATGAATAGGTACTTATTTATACACGTACTAGTGGAATCGGCGCGACTTTTCCGCGTGGCGTCCTACCCCTACCCTACACCTATCCTGCAACTACCCTACACCTACCCCACACGTACCCAACACCTACCCTTTTTTCTTTCTTTTGGTAACGTGGAGAAAACCTGCGATCCAGGTACCCAGCCCCTCGGGGGAAGAGTTAGGTTATGTGGGACTTCTACCCACTAAAAACTCCACGGTGGTCCACCTCGGTGCAGTTCGATGGGCTCCAAGATCAAAATAGAACGCAACCGGAATCCTTCTAACACCGCGCCCGAAGGCCCATCGCGAGGCAGGTTGGGTACTCAATAAATCTGCCCCTACACCGTTCCGGTGTGTATCGGCTGGATGACCACCCCAAGCCGACACCGTCCCTGGAGTCGTTTGGTCGGACATTGTAGCCCCCACCACAAGTGTCCGCAACTCCGATGATCCCCTTTAGTCGCCTCTTACGACAGGCGGGGAAGACTGTAGCTCTATTCTTAGCCGGAGCTACACAGCTCGGGCACACTGGAGCTTACACTTCAGTGTAACCTTCAGACCAGGGCGATTCGCTCACAGAGCCAAGCAGGGCACTCATCTAGCGTGTAATGCGCCGAGTCCTGATCCGAACCGCAATAGAGACACTGCGGCGTCTGTTCCCCTCTCTATTCGGTTGAGATATTCCGAAACAGTCATATCTGACGACCTGAGTGGTTCATTGGTCAACATGCCAGTCAGTCACGCAAGAGGTCCCAGGTTCGATCCCCGGCCGGGCAGAAATTTAATTATGAATTTTAATTTCTGTTACGGGTCTGGGTGTTCTATGTATAACAAGTATGTATTTAAAGTATATAAGTAGTATATCAGTCAGCTAGCATCCATAGTACAAGCTTTGTTTAGTTTGGGGCTAGATAACGCTGTGCAAATTTGTCCACGATTATTTATTTATTTATTCAGTGAGTATTTGGGTCATGTGGAAAGTCACCCGATCTTTCCTTTCTAGCCATGCTTGAAAACATGGCAAAAGGCTCCAATGAACCGCTGCCGAACACTGCGCGGCTCATGGAGACGCTCGCGCCAGGCCCAACACCTACCCTAAACTTACCCTTCAGCTACCCTACATCTACTCTACACCTACCTACCCTTTTTTCTTGCTTAAAAACCTTCTTCTTGAATCACTCTATCTCTTGTTGGAAACCGTATTAAAATCCGTTGTGTAGTTAATAGATCTAAGCGTACATTGATACATAGGGACAAACAGCGGGAATGTATAGATATATAGGGACTTATTTATATACGTATTAGGTATATAACTACGTAATCAGGCTGTGGTTGCCCCTATTTCATTTCTTTGAAAAGTAGCGGCACTTCAACGTCGCAATTTTCTTCATGAAGTCGTACCGCATCGTTTTAAAGTCAATTTAAAGGTTTTATCTTATACATTGTATCTCCTTCAGCAAAATTAAAACGTGTCTTCTAACATTTAACATCGGACGAAACATTAGGACCATCCTAGATACACCAATACACTAATTGGGAAAGCAAACAAAATACTTTTAAACACTCTCAAGAAAAATGTAAAAAATAACTGTAACAAAAACAACCCCGTAACACAAAATTAATATTTGCGATTTGGGAGCGTCGGTGGCCGAGCGGTTAGAGTATACGACTCGTAAGCCAGAGATCCCGGGTTCGAATCCCGCTCCGGCCATGTACCAATGACTGTTTTCTGAGTTATGTACATTAGTTGAATACTAACCGATGCTCTTACGGATGTGTAACCATGATCCAATCTGGTCAGGTTCCCCTGGTAGCAGGGTCATGGAGGTCAGATGGCAATCGCTCCACTGTAATTACCTGACCTGCCAAATCCTGAATCATGGTCAAGGCGGACCTCGGGACTCGTGCGCGAGAGCACAACCGGAACATTAACGTCAAGATGATTATTTTAACACTTAATTAATATTAGTAACTTATTCTAACAGATTAGATCTTCTTTGGATTTGTTTTCGAAAAGTCGGTGTTGGGGCCCAACCAGGAGTTATTTTCTTTTACAAAGTTTTGGGCGCGATTGGGAAAAATTTGCATTTGTTACGTTGTTTCAGATACGTGATCCATGGTATTATTTCTACGTTAGCTTTTTTCCGCGATTTAGATCCGTTTTTCGATGATTCTACTCTCCCATTTTATTATAATGATGATGATGATAGGTATTCAGAGATTATAATGTAACGAGAGTGGAAGGATTCTGCGAAGTAGTCCCTTTTATTCTTTATAATAGTTAGCTTTTTGCTGAATGTATGAGAAGTTAAATGAATAGGGAAGAAGCAAAAGGGGTGTTTCAGTCAGGGTCGTTGCTTGTGGTGGTTGTAATAGCCTCTGTCTACCCTTGTGGAATTCGGGCGCGACTGTATTTAGTTTTTGCTAATTATGTTGTAGGCGGTCACCGAGTTCTTTTGAGTGCCCTACTTATTCAATGATAAACGACGCCTTCCATCCAAACGTCTTATGACCCCAGTGCACTGGTATCATCGTATTATAGCGAAGGTACTATTACATACTACTATTACATATTTACTAGTTCCTAAATGTAAAGAAGGCGTGCGGCAAATGCGAAGGTTCCCATAAATTAGAAGCCGAGCATGGATGCGTAGCGAAATTATTCGCTACTGACGAGGGTAAGACTACACAATTTATCGGCATTTGTGCCCTTAAATAAAGTGCGGGCCGTTAGATATTCAACGCCGTTGATTGAAATCGTATAACGGGTTATTTATGAAATGAAATCTCGTGCAAACGTACAACTTAATACACGAAACTTTTTAGGGTTTTATGTAAACATAGTCGATCACGGAGTAAAATAGGGTGTTCTGTACTTTTAAGATGAAATATCAAGTTAGCGTTCGTAATTGAATAAATATTTTTTTCTGTCCATTTATGATAGTGCGGTCGGCAAATGGAGCTTTGCCGGTCGGATATTTACGGGTCGGGTATTTGCCGGTAAGTACGGGTCGAGGGTTGGTACATGTCCAATTTTTTATTGTGCCTATACTAATTAATATATTTTGTAATACAAAACTATTTATATCAGTTATCAAAGCATAGCCCAGACAATCATCGACAACGCCTAAATCCTGAGTTGGGAAATTATTATGCCTATTATAAAATTTAATACAGGTATAAAATTGACTTAGTTAATAGCAGTAGCCGCAATTGGCACCTCGAGACGACGGTATTATTTATTAGGCTTTGATGTTTATTGGAGTACAAAGCGGTGTCTTGTTTTAATATGTCTACTTATAACAAAGGAACTGTATATTGCAGTATATGATATCGGGGTTATTGGATACGAACAGTGTACAAAGTAAAACCTCGCAAAGTAAATTTAGCTGAAAATGGAGTCGCGGCGTGCTCAGAGCCTCGAATTTTGTACACTCCTTTTCAATTTTATTAAAAGCGTATCTAAATTGGACGACCTTTCAGTTATTTTATTTTGAACTATTGATGTTTATTATTTGACGGTTGGTATATATAAATTATTTCGCTTTAAAAGAAGCTCAAAATTAAATCACCATCGGTAAAGACCTAGAAGCCCTTGTCACGGGTCTGTTGCTCTATTACTGCATGAACGGACAACTTGACAAACACTTTCGTATTCTTTGTAGCGTAATAATGCCGTTATCGACGAAGAGAATAAATGTAGGCCCTCGACCCCGTATCGGTCCTATCACTCAGTCCAATCGAATCAGAATTGCTTCACTAAATAACTATTACATTGTTAATGGCCCTTCATTTAACGAGTCTCTCGATATGCTGAGTGCTGCTTCGGTGATTCATTAAATGCCAAGCTTCTCCACCTTCGTACCTTCGCAGATTAAGGCAAAGATCTCGCTTATAAATTAAATTTGAAGTGAAATGTTTCCTATCCCGCCCGCGACGGATTTACAATGCAAACACGGCGTGCGGGAAACAGTCTTGTTGCTTGGCTACATTTCACGCGCCAATGGAATTGTTGTTTTAATAGATAAGTACTTACGTAGCTAGTGGAGTATTTACGTAAATTCAAACTCTCTATAAAAATATTAAAGGTGTAAAAAGCTAGTAAGTAGGTTTAAAGGTGCTAGTGGGCTTATATTTATAAT
Source organism: Blastobasis lacticolella (assembly GCA_905147135.1). Lineage (NCBI taxonomy): Eukaryota > Metazoa > Arthropoda > Insecta > Lepidoptera > Blastobasidae > Blastobasis > Blastobasis lacticolella. The sequence goes on from LR990048.1 coordinate 13,074,728, forward strand.
TAACCAAATACTTAATTTAAGTATGTTTATTATAACGCCATCTGTTAAACATAACCTTATTAATTATACTTATGAATAAATTGTGATTGCCGCTCTTCATAATGCTGTTCGGTTAGCTGGAAGATATTCTGCTGTAATATAAGCTTGCAAGTCGCTTGTGCCATACTTATTTAGCTCAAGGGATTTTTCCTCTAGATACTTACTTTGAGAGAATCCAATTTATAGTTTCAAGAAATCCGACAACTATGTGAAAGCTGAACTTACCGTTTATTTGCAGATGCAGACCTCAAAGCTTTATATTTATCTACCTTCTCCCCTTATCGAGCAGACAACCCATCTGATATTAAGCGGTAACTATAACCCATTTTATCATTTGCCTTAAGCATCTATTGTAGATTATTTAAACAGCGTCATCATTAGGAGTTTGTATATTTCACTTTCTCATATAATCATATAAATAATGGATTATTCTTTTTGCATCTTTGCTACTCTATTTTCTCCGTTTTTTCCTACATACCTACGCAGTAACCAACCAAAAGCTGGCGCAACTTCCACTTGTACACATTTTTTACATCCCTAACATGTCCTGAAGAATGTTCTGCTGGCACCCGACACCCGCAAACAACCCCAGATAAATCCAAGATTACAGGACGTCACGACAGCGGGCGTTCCGGTCGCAGCCGTAAATTAAAGGCCCGCGAATGCCCCGCGCCGTGCTGCACCAAATTTCAATAAGACTCGTTCCTAAATTTTAAACTCGTTAGCTTAGGCACATAGAGGATGAAAAAATTGGAAATGCTCCAGGGATATTTAGAAGAAGCGTCGCTGTCGCGAAATCTTAATAAGATGTTCGCTTCTGACCTAGTAAGTAGGTTTTAGTTTTAGAAATAGGATAAGGACACGATCCATTTCACCATCTCTGTCGCGCTTTATCTTATCTTTGGTGTTATATGAACGACCCTCGGGTGCTTTCGAGGCCATTTTCCCAAAGATATGTAAATAAAAGTTACACCTTTATATCTGAAAACATGTGTCGAATACGTTATTAATACCAGTAGATAAACTGGCGAAGGTAAACTGAAACAATATTTTTGTTTAGACTTAACTAAAACGAATGATGATAAGGGCACTTTAAAAAATAACAATCAGTAAAAAAGGTAGTTTTATATTCCACATCAAACATTCTATCCGGCTTTATTTCCATTCCAAATCGACGAACTTCAGCAGACTAAACAGATTCACATTTGCAACGAACAGAAGCGGCATCATATTTTCATATAAATTCTCTGGCTAATATTTCAAATACCCAGGACAGTCCGACTTCTTTTTTGTCCGGAAATTCTGTTGTATTCCAGATCACGTAGGTATTTTAGCGTCTAGGCACCCCGACCTACTTTGTCATGAATCAGAAGTATAATTTGTTTTATTGGCACTGAGAGCAAACATTACACATTTCTACTTGTATTTTACGAGGCGGGACGACGCCGGCAAATAAACCGGCGGCTACGTAATGAAAATATATTTTATGGCGTCACGATTTTGCCAGCTGGATATTTACATGGACTCCAATGTCAACGTAGTGTAGAACATTAAAGCCGCTTTTCGCCGTCTGTTCCTATGTATGTACGCCACGCGAAGTCGCGCTGGGTTCACAAGTTTAGCAATAACTAGTGGACCCGGCGCGACTTACCCTTTTTACATGCTTATAAACCTTCCTCCTGAATCACTCTATCTATGGTTGAAACCCGCTTTAAAATCCGTTGCGTAGTTTAAAAGGTCTGAGCGTACATATATACAGACGGCGGGGTGCGACTTTTTTTTAAAGTATGTATAGATATAGATTTTCGCATTTTCACATTATCGCGCATCCTCTCTGCGTCGGACTATACGTGATTAACGTTACGCGAGTGTGTACGACTGTATGCGTCGAAATTTCCTCACCGATCCATACTAAATCAGTCCTTCGCGAGTTAGCAGCTCGCCTGACTCTGATATTTGGGTTAGCTACGGAAATATCGGCGGTTGAAATTATACTCTTTTATCTTTCTCATTATGGACTTTTTCGCACTGTTTTCTATTATGAACCTCCTTCCATAACCTTATTCTTTGTAGTCATCTTGGCGTTATTGTCCCGGTTGTGCTCACGCGCGCGAGGACCCGTGGTCCGCCTTGACCATGATCCAGGATTTGTCAGATCAGGTTATTACAGTGGAGCAACTGCTATCGGATCTCTGTGACCCTGACCAGATTAGATCATGATTACACATTCAATCGCCTGAATGCATAGGTTTCATCACGTTGTTTTGCAGTTGAATCAACGGGGACACACCCTTAGCTTACTTAACACGAATACCTACTCAGCTTAAGTAGAGGTTTGAAAACACGAGCTTTGATTATGTACGAAACTAATCTTATTTAGGAGTAAGTAAATATTGTTTGTGTTTAGAATTTGGGCGTGCAACAACGGAACTAAAATAAGACGTGGAAACCAATTTGAGGGGAGTAGCTGACTACGTGCTGGCGTGAATTATAAGGCTTCCATTTGTATATTTATTTGCGAGCTTCCGAACTGATTTACGTAAATTGTTAACAACAACGGGACGAGCTAAGTGGCCGTGGCAGTGTTAAGCAAGTGAATTAATTCATGGTTAATTCGTAATGCGTTGACGTGTCGTTGTTTTGCTAATCGATGTTTGGACGTTCAGAAATTTTAACGTAAATTCCCATTCCCGCGGGAACCACATTGAATTTTAGAATGAATTATATGGAAGAGCAAAACTGCCAAAATAAAATAAAAAGTCTAAGTATTCATTTAGAGTTTTAGACGCTTTCAAGGCTAGAGTGAATAGGATACCTAGACAGGCATGCTCTATCAACGGCCGCATCGTCACTTACCATCAAGTGAGATGGCGGTTAGTAGAAAAAAGGGAAATCGTTGTTGCGTGAAGTTTTAACAAACATTCATCCAAACATCCATCCTTACTTTCGCAAATAAATATTAGTAGGATTAGTGGGATACTACTACAGGCCCAGAAAACTCTGCAGGTAGGTAATTGTAGGATATTCTACATCCTGATATTGTAGTCGGCACCTTGGTTTATTTATTTCCATTATAATTTTAGATGGTAGGCGCTTGTTAAATCTAGGCGACTTTCCCAAGAAATCTATATAAAAACCCCCACACTATTAAAAAACCAAAAAGCAAGTGGAATGTTGGTAGTAAATGGGTGCATATAGTGCAAATATTACTTTAATTTAAACTTGAAATAGGCGGAGCTTCATTTTCATATCATCACATCATCACAGCCCGTAACAGTCCACTGCAGGACTTAGGGCCTTTCCCACGAAAGGGGAGGTTATTGCCATAATCTTCACGCTTGGCAGGCGGGTTGGAGATCGACGATATATACTTAATATTATTCGAAATTTTGATGTATATAAATTAGAGATGTAACGGATATCCGGCCACTATCCGGTATCCTATCCGGCCATAATCTACTATCCGGCCGGATACCGGATAGTAAAAAATGTATGAAAAGCCCATAAAAGTGATTTTTCTCATCGGAAATATATGCCCTTCTATAGCAGTCGAGTAAAAAGTCGTATTAAAACGTTTAAAAACCATAAATATTAATCAAAGAACTATTGATTATGTCGACATCGGCACCTATTCTACTAGTATCGTTCATTTGGTAGGTTAGCAAAAATTTTTATTAGTTTTCTGGTCACTTCTTTTTACACTATGTCTTTTCCATTAGCTGGAGTCAGCTCTCCTTGTCTGCTTCCTCCATTTCTTTCTATTTTGAGCAGTAGCAGTGTCAATAATATTGTCCTTCAGGTCTCGTTGGTCCGCCGTCAGCCAGGTGGCGTGTGGGTGTCTTCCGCGTCAGCGAGTCGACGTCGCCAAATTTAGGGCTACTTGCACTAAGGTGATCTTTGGGGTGGCGGAGTACATGCTCAGCAGCAGCAGCATCACAGCCCGTAACAATCCACTGCAGGACTTAGGGCCTCTCCCACGAAAGGGGAGGTTATTGCCATAATCTCCACGCTTGGCAGGCGGGTTGGAGATCGCAGTGTTTAAATATAATTATGGAAAATGCTGCTGCCCATTTTCCAGACTACGGAGACTCTTGATCTTTTGCCTCGGAAACATTAGTCGCCTTGTACGACACCCAAGAGCGTAAGGGGTTGGTGCTATTCTACTCTGCCGGACACCACACGGCCAGTACATGCTCACACCATCGCATTGAATTTTCTTACATTTTCTCGGGCATAGGTGTGACTTTGCAACTTCCACAAGTGTGGACATTACGTACTTTGCCCAACAGGGTGAAACCCGCTGATCAGCATAAATACGCATTTTTGTCGTGTGTGGCTAATGTGTAAGCCCGTATTTTAAAACTATCAATTCGTATAAGGCCGGAAGAATTGTTCAGTTCAACGTTCAAATTATTCACATTAAACGAAAACTTTAAATTACGTAAACACATGCAGTCGTATAAACGCCGCGATTACAGCTTGTACAAACTTGTTCAGAGACCTGACCTGTAAATATCCGGCCGCCGGATATCCGGCCAAACAACTATCCGTTTCATCTCTAATATAAATTATATATATTTTTAAAAGCAGCTCTTTAGACATTCATTTTGATACCCCACTCAATAGGTATCGCAAAAAAATTTTTTGCACTTCACAATATGGCGCCCAAAATCCTATAGCTATGAAATACCTAAGGAAACTTGGGTTTTCAAGACGAATCTAACGATACCTTAGCTGACGAAATCCATCCAGCCGTTTGGAAGATACGAGGTTATAAAGAAATTTACAAACATACATACAAGATACGCTCGAAAAACATAACCCTTCCTTGGCAGTCGGGCAATTAAATAGAGCTCTCAAGTTTTGTTGAAACGAAAATTACGCTTGAAGAATTCTAAAGCACATAAAAGTTTTCAGTAATAACTTAAAAGCTTCTGAGTAGCTTTAAGTTAATTTTCGTGAAATCTGAACTATCTTAAAGTTTATTCGTGTTTATACGAGCTTGTATAATATTAGAATATGAGTGTATGACTACTTTAAAAAACAGGGTAAGTATTTGGTTTAATTTGCTAAAAGAATGGACAATGAAACGTCTCTTCTGCTTCAAGATGTTCTCTGACTCCCAGAATAAGCATACTTTTTTATCGAAGTCAGCGCACACGGAGTAGCGAGATGTTGCCAAAGGTATTTCAAAAAGCTTACTTTCAAGCTTGTTTTGCCGTTTCACAATATCTATAGTATCTAGTAAATCTGCATTGCAATTTTGTGTCTTATGCAGAAACTTGGATTATAGTCGCGAAGGGCGGAGCGTGGCGGTGAAAGACAGGCGCCGGCATCAAGGGTCCTTCACAGCGAGCTAGCTATAGAACACGAGCACTCCCACACTAGGTACCTACTTAATGTTGCCTCGCATTTGTAATCTTATACTTGCTTTATGTGGGTAGTCGGCTGCTTTCGCGCATCGTGAACGTTTTGTTCAGCGTTTCGGTCTTATTTGATGGAAGAATTGTTTTCAAAGAGGGACGCTGTGCTGCTTTATTTCATACAAATAACTCGGTAGTATCTTCCCCGGTGGCCCTATTCAGTTCACAGACAGGAAAAATGGTTTTATCGATTCTAGTAGATCTGCTGAAGCAATTTATTTAATCCCATTGTAGAGTAACACTTAACGAAAATGAATTTCCGTATGACCACGAACTGAGTGCAGAAATTATTTTGATTAAATTTAACTCTATTTTCGACTTATTTAAAAAATCAATTAGTGTGATAGCACTGGTCAAGTGGCTGGGTGCTTGCGAGACCGATAACCACGGTTAAGCAATGTCCGTAATGTCTGAGAACTGGATGGGTGACCGTTAGGATCGTTAGGTGTGCCACCTTATACGTTGGCGAAGCGAGGATGACCAAGTATTTCTTTATTTATAAAAAATCGCAAGATAGGTACATGAATCATATTTTTCTTCTCAGTTAGATAAAATAATGTTGAAACACGGCTCGATAAATTTAGCAACTTTTTTATAAATATTCATTCAAGTTCCAGGTAGAGGTGCGCGGATCCGTTATAATCATATAACATAACAGAACGCTATGCTATTACAAAATATTATGTTATTTTTAACTCCCAAATATAATTTTACCTACCGTATAATGATGGCCGTTGTTCAGTTTGTATTATTATTTACAGTTTAATTTAGTACCTTGGGGAACAAAATTGTATTTATAAATGCATTATTAATCAATATATTTGTGTGACCACGCACAAATATTAGTTTTGCTACTTTCGACGACGTTAATCGCATACATAACAGAATATAACAGAAAAAAATAACACAACAATATTATAGTTATCTTGTGTTGTGTGAAATGACAATATATAAGTAGCAGAAACTATGATGTATTAATATTAGGTGTTATATGTATATTTTTATACAGTTATAATATACACGTTATTTAATATAACGAACACCTCTTATTCCAGGTTATAATTGAAAAAAAAATTTGGTATTGGCTTTGGGTAGTTAATAATTTGTATGGTGCATTCTGGGTGGCACTCCATTGTACGACAATATTGCCTGATGATGATTCAATCGATACCGGTCGATATATATTTCATAAGGTATAGTGGAACTTGTGTAAAAAAGTGTTTTAATTCTATCATATGAATTGGCTTGGTCCACGAAATAAATTTAAAATTAACATTTGGTATTAACGCTCTAGCATTACAACCAAAAGCAACCGTGCCTTGATCTCCCTTAAATAATTCATGGTAGAACTTCAACGAATGGATACATATTTTACGCTCTAGCTAGGCAGTCATCCAAACATAGCCAATATCTGTAAACTTTAGCCTAACCGCTTTGACGTCGCACTGGTGTCTGGATGTGTAAAGTTGCTCTGCCAAAGTTTTAGGAACAATCGGAACCGGCTGACGAGTTCCGATCGGCAACTTGAGTGTAGCCGTGTCGGCACAAACGACTTGATTCATCATTTTTATCTGAAACAAGTTGTTTGGAGCACAAAGATGTTATGGACTATGTACTTTTTGAGTTTTCTTCCAAATAACATATTTTACGATGTGTTGGTCGGTCTTGATTGGACTAGATTTTTGCTGCAGCGGTCGCTCTCCTTTCAAATAAGAAACCGGGTGTCGATTTCCGAAGAAGGCAGGAATCGATGTAGATACTCACCTCCATTTTTATGTACCAACATTATTATTAATGATAATACTTAGTATAAAGTTAATGATACACCAACTCCTGTAGATATTTCGTCCTGGGAATAGAGACTATCGAATTTGTTTACTTTTCAGTTTATATTTATTTTGTGTAATTTCGCATTAACTCATTTAAAATTTCCTAATTACTTCTCTCAGGTAATGAAACTAAATAAGTCTAGGTTGTTAATTGTATTGTATGATCTTTTTCAAACCCGTGTAATATTTCATAACAGACTTTTAATCAACTTTTTCCTCTATAAGGAAACCTTAATGTTCCTCGAAGGGAAAAGTTATAAAAGAAACTTAATTCATTCTGAAATAGCTTCATTATATTGTTAGGGTTCATTGGAAAAACGAAACCGTTAAAATTTATCTTGTCCGTCTGTCCCTATTGCCAGAGATTATCTATAACTAGTAGACTCGCGCGACTTCGTTCGCGTACACCTACTTTACCCCTACCAACCCTTTTTTTATTGTTAAACTTTCCTCTGTAATCAATAGATACAGATCTATAGTTAAAAACCGCATTAAAGTCCGTTGCGTAGTTTAAAAAATCTTAGTGTACATAGATACATATATAGAATAGGGGCAGACAGCGAGAAGCGAATTTATTTTATACCTGTATAGATGATGCTTCGTATGTAATGAGGCGTAGTGAAATTATTATAAAGTTTTGACAGAATTTACGGACGTGTGACAGAACTTATAAGTTTGAATGTTGTATTATCTGTCCAACAGAGTGCATGGTTGGCAATGCGCCAAAAATAAGTTATTGATGGCACTCCATATATTATTTAACGAAACTAAGGCAGATCCGTCTTTTAAGATAAAAATTAAATTTCAGTGCACGTAAGCGTGTCTTGTTTTTTATATGACCTACATTTTCTTTTTAGTTTTGGTAGGTAAGATTTGGATGGACTTCTAAAGTCATTTAAAAGTATGTCCCTCCCTCCCTCTCTTACCCCCTTTTGCCTTTTCAGCGAAAAGAGTGTGAAAAGTTCTAAAAAATGTTAGATAGATAACATGAAAATACTTTGAAAAAGCAATTTTTATGTTTTTATTTTGAGAATTTAGAATCTTAGCGGTCAGCGCGTTGAAATAATTGTTTTCTTTTTATTCTAAGTTTTCTCTATGATACCCAAATATTTTTATATTAGACGGGACTTGGACGCGACGTACCTTTATGATTTGTTTTCCCGACGTTTCGGTAGGGTTACACCCACCGTGGTCACGAGACGACTGCCGTGGGAGGTGACAGCTGCGGTGATGTGCTAGTAGACTCCTACCCTCACATAAAATTGTCAATTTGTTGTTGATTCGGAACTGCACGACACACAACACTCACGATATCCACGGATGCGTCCGACGATAACTCTTGTGTCTTACGGTTATTTATTTTGCACACACCACTGGATTCCACGACGCCGAAAGCTTATATCCATCTTCCCGATTGAAAGTTTTGTACTTTTTAATTTCAATCGCTTCCCGAACCATACGTGGATAATATTGCCGGTCAGTGGAGAGGACATTAGGCGCATGCAGTTCTATCCAGTGGTTTGGGCCTGAGTTGAGCAGACCACCAAGACCACCTGCTGTGGTGTGCAAAATAAATAACCGTAAGACACAAGAGTTATCGTCGGACGCATCCGTGGATATCGTGAGTGTTGTGTGTCGTGCAGTTCCGAATCAACAACAAATTGACAATTTTATGTGAGGGTAGGAGTCTACTAGCACATCACCGCAGCTGTCACCTCCCACGGCAGTCGTCTCGTGACCACGGTGGGTGTAACCCTACCGAAACGTCGGGAAAACAAATCATAAAGGTACGTCGCGTCCAAGTCCCGTCTAATATAATAATATGTGTAAAGAACGCGAGTTTAGTTTGAAACAAATACCCAAATATTGTCAAGACCAACTATAACTGTTTTAAATTAGTTTTGAGGTAAGTACTTACTTCTATATGTTTAAAGCTTCTTTGAGTTTGGCTCGTCCAACTTTGCCGGATGGTAGTTTATAGCGTGCAATTTTCTTAAGAGCGAACTCGCAGTAAACAGTAACTAAGTCGCAGCCATTCCAAAACTTTCCACATAAAATCTCGTGAGCGCTTCCTGTTCTGACTTTACAAATTCACTCAAGTGCTAACTTCAGCTCGCCGTAAGGATCGGATTTAATTGTAATACTAAGCCAAACTACTTCTATGTGTAAATATTTTTATCAATAGAAAAATAATGAGATTGATTGACAGACTAGATGACCTTTTGAGCGTCAATTCCAACAGTCCCTTAGTTAGGCTGTAGACGAGCCGCTTTTTATACAGTACTAAGCAGTGTTGCCAACGCTTAAGCCAACTCCCCACCAGATTTTTTTGCAAAGCCACCAAAAAAACACTAACAAAAACTGTTAAAAATCCACTAAATTGCCCACTAAAGAATATTTTCAATCAATTACGGTATGAAACAATGGTTAAATTGAAAAGTCTTTCATAAATATCAACATTTTTATTAATAAATCAATACTTTTATTAGTAAATCCACATTTTTGTTACTAAATCAACATAAATAACTATAATTTAATCAACTTACTATAATGTGTTTTTTTTATAATACGTCTTCTTTTGAATCGTTTTCATCACCTTCATCATCTGTGCTTGATTGGTATGATTCTTTGTTACTAATTTGCGAATATTCCTTGTTGAAAAAAAGCCCCGACCGGGAATCCCCGAGAATAATGTAGCAAGTTTGACGAAAACAGATTCGTGTTGTCAGCACAACAAAAAAGTCCTCAATTAAGAAATGTGTAAGGGAGGTTATTACATTTACAAAATAACTTATCACCTAAGTGACGTAATTTTAAACATAACTTTTTCGATAAAAAGCTACTAAAAAAACCTCTAAATACTAAATGAAATATTCCGCCACCAAGAGGGGTGTCGTAACCACCAGATTTAGTGGTAAATCCACTAAGTTGGCAACACTGGTACTAAGGGATATAACAAATTGTCGACACGGTTGTAACGAGTTATATGTAGCATCAATTCGTTCTTTACCTAAGGCTTAGACCTTAGGACTAAGGTAAACAGTGCTTGTAATTTCGCGGTAACGTGGCTGGGCCGCTCATCCTCGAGGCCGCATATAACATGAGCCTTATATCGTGAACAGATAGACAGACATACTTGGCGAAAACAGGCACCCTGAAAATTTTCATAATAGCAAAATATAAGGTAAAATGATATGCACTATTTGCTCGAAAACCCATTTCTGGCGATATGAGGTCCGCAATAGTTTCATTATTCCGTAGGTAATAGATTCGATCACCTGTGGATTTTCATAACACGCCTGGCGCGCCGCCAGCCACAGCCGCCGGCCTCTGCGATACAATTACCTAGTATTTCGGAGTGGAAGTAATTCTCCAACCTATTACTGGAACCCACCTGACTGACGTACTTTAGGCACTTATTATAGGTAATAGCCCCGTTACTCGCCGCTAAACTCTCCCACCGGTGATTTTACTTTAGAGAAATGGCAAGAATCATTTAGTAAAACAGTTGTTCATTGAACAATTAAAATATTTCAACAATTTATTACAAAATAAAGACACTACTCGTGTAATATCCACAGAACAGCCTTGTATTTCCGTGAAAATTATTACAGGTCTTCTCCAGTGGGAAAATTGGTTTTAAAATACTAAATAAGACATCTCCCGTGTTTTGTATTTGCACAACGAAGTGAAGGGAAATAATTCAGGCTACCAGTTACTCGTCTCCTTTATTCGTGTAGGAACAGCCTTTGTGGGGGAATATTACATTCTTTTTGCGTTACGAGGTGAAGGTACGGCGCCAAGGTAAGCTTACAATGATGTTCTCTATAAACTAGAAATGTAGGTTTATTAGAGTTGTTTGAATGTTGTTCGGAAACTTCGTTGCAAATTCAATTCAACGCCACGGTTTATTCATTAGTGGCCGGAATTAATTGCCAAGTTATAGCTCGGGAGACGATTAACGGAATATTAAGTGAAACGTATGTAGACTTTGACGACTCCATATTACTAAATCTAGGTCTTAAGGTGATATTATACAGTGATAATAATGTCATATTATTTTACTTATTATGATTAATATTTACAGAAGCCAGAGGCCACATCGTTCCACTTCCGCTCCTTTCCGTTCTGCCTACCCCTACGTTAAATTGTGACTGAACTGAACATAGTCGTAAAGTCCTACTCAAAGACTCAAAGGGCAGGTTCAGCGTTACAACCAGCTACGTTTGGCTGTTAACAAATTCCATCTTGTCAATCCAAAGACGTTACAATAGTGAGTAGGTACATACGTGTTTGAAACTCCATTGAAATTGTGAGGCGATCGATTTTCCCAGGCGCTGTTCACAGAAATTACCTTCAGGGTGCTTTATGCTTCCTACAATACACTTTCGCAGTATTTCATGAAATATAAGTGTAATGTGTGTAATCGTATGTAAGTTGACCGGGATTGACCGCTTAGATGACGATAATAATATAGGATGTCCCAACCAGTGGCAATCCTTGCAATATAACTGTAAAAAGTACCGCAAAACACCATGAAAAAAAATATATAATTAAATTTTATAGAAATCCATTCTGCCTTTTTTAAAATAATACCTTAAAACCGAAAAAATGCATGGAATAATTAAAATACCTACATTTTGTACACCCGAGGCACCAGGCCTCCAAAAGTTGTGAGAAACCTTAATATAACATCGATGGAGCGCCTCTTTATTTGGGGTCCCAAAGTAAAATTTCGGATGGTATGGTATACACAGTGCTATCACCTCGGCACTTCGTCTGAACGGATGGCAGGAGAATATGGCTTTAGCTATTTCAACAGTCAAGAAAATAGTTTTGTATAGCTTAATAATGTGCCTTTATTATTTTTAGTACGTTATTTAACTTTAAAGTTATCGGTTAAGTTGTTAAAATATAAAAACGTAATATTTAACGTACTAAACTAAATATTTTGTAAAATTTTGTAAAATTATTACACATAGCACACCACGGCGTTACAATTACAGACAACGGACACATTAGCACTTAAAATGTCTTAATTGAGACAATATGTAGCCTCCCATGACACTGTCGGTGCCGCGGCGGCCAGCTTTAAATGGTACCCACTCAGCATGTGCTGTGAGGCGCAAGAAACGACTCATAGTCCCCCTCCCTTCACTTCGACTCATAGTCCCTTAGCTTCAAATATGGCCCGGATAGTTCACTACCGGAAACCAGCACCATCCTTTAGTATGTTGTTAAGTATGTTATTCTGAATAAAAAACAGCCGGGAGACAATCTCTACAGTGCTTGGTTCTCCAGGTGTGACGTCATCAACATGGCCGCCGCCGCGTTTTGAAATTTGCATTTAATAACGAGTGTATTGCACTTCGAATGATGTGTGGGGTATCAAATTACGTATAATAAAGAGTACTATAATATTATCCTTACACACAACCGTGTAAATATGATGGTTTCAGAGATATTCAAGATTATATTAAAATTTTATAAAATATTTTTCGTTTTTATATTTTAACAACTTAACCGATAACTTTAAAGTTAAATAACGTACTAAAAAAAATAAAGGCACATTATTAAGCTATACAAAACTATTTTCTTGACTGTTGAAATAGCTAAAGCCATATTCTCCTGCCACTCCGTTCAGACGAAGTGTCGAGGTGATAGCACTGTGTATACCATACCATCCGAAATTTTACTTTGGGACCCCAAATAAAGAGGCGCTCCATCGATGTTATATTAAGGTTTCTCACATCTTTTGGAGGCCTGGTGCCTCGGGTGTACAAAATGTAGGTAATTTAATTATTCCATGAATTTTTTCGGTTTTAAGGTATTATTTAAAAAAAAGCAGAATGGATTTCTATAAAATTTAATTATATTTTTTTTTCATGGTGTTTTGCGGGACTTTTTACAGATATATTGCAAGGATTGCCACTGGTTGGGACATCCTATATTATTATCGTCATCTAAGCGGTCAATCCCGGTCAACTTACATACGATTATAGATAGTTCAACTCAGTTGTGCGCGCGGCGCTATGTGTGCGTGCGCTTGTAAATATACAGCTTTCATTTATGTGGCAGTGACGCGGCAGTCGTCGTTCGAGCAAGACGTGTTCTTATCGCTTTTTCTTACGGGTACAGTCGTTAACAAAAATGTTTAGTTCTTCACGAAGAAAATGTTTAAGGAGTCAGGTAAATATTTGTTAATTTTGAAGTTAGATATAAAAGATATGTATAATAATTCTATATACGAAAAAATATATCCTTGTTGACGTTAACGTATTATTTTTTTAGACTCGAGAAACCATTGCTAAAGTATACGAATTTCTGAAAAAAGATACGAGAGATATATTGAAACTAGTAAGTGATCCAGTTTGCAGTGCAAGTCCAATTTTAATATCGAAATTAAGTGAACATTTAAAAAGCGTACGGAAAAGAACAGCAATGGCAGTGGGGGTATCAGAGAGAACAATAACTAATATATTAGCTGAAGGAAAAGAATCTGACTCTAAATTTAAATCTCCGCATAAAGACCGCAAAAAACGTTCAAAGAAGTTAGAATTAGACAACTTTAACGTTGATGTTATACGTTCAACTATTCAAAATTACCATTTAGGACATCACGAGTTACCAACATTGCTAAAGTTGAAAAGAATATTTCAAGAGAAACTTAATTATGATGGAAGTATTTCGACTCTGCGTACAGCTTTGTTAAAGTTGGGATACAAATGGCGAAAAACTGTGGATAACAGACGTGTTATTATAGAGCGGCATGACATCCAAAAACTAAGTTTTTCTTACCTGAAAAACTTACTCAGATACCGTCAAGAAAATCGGTGTATCGTATATACAGATGAGAGCTATATCTTAACTAATCATGTGCAAAACAAAGGATGGGGTAATAAAGATGGATCGTACCACCTCTAAAGAGAAACCTGTCGAAAAGACAAAGAATTATTATTGTGCATGCTGGTTCAGAACAAGGTTTCGTACCTAACGCACTATTGACATACTAAGCAAATAGTGTTTCCGGTGATTACCACTCGAACATGAATGCAGAAAACTATGAAAAGTGGCTAAAAGAACGTCTAATACCGAATCTTCCACCTAACTCTGTGGTTGTGCTTGATAATGCCTCATACCATAATGTTCAAAATGACAGAGCTCCAAATTCTAATTCCAAAAAAATTTAAATGCAGAGATGGCTGACTGAAAAAAAAATAGCTTATAATTTAGATATGAAAAAAATTGAACTGTATGATTTGATTAAAAAAAAAAGAAAACCATATTTGTTAAAGGATTGGTGACATACTTCAGCCATATGGCATAAAAGTTCTTCGACTGCTACCATATCATCCTGAACTAAACTAAACCCCATAGAAAATGTGTGGGGAATTTTAAAAAATGATATTGCTTCGCGTAATGTCGACCAAAATGTGACGGGAATAATGAAACTAATAAATGAACGTTTAAGTCAAATTGATGAAGGGATGTGGGGTAATACTTGTCGACATGTACAAAAGAAAGAAGAAGAATACTATCGACATTTTGACTTGGAGGCAGAATTCATAATTAACCTTGGTGACAGCAGCGAATCCGAAAATTCATCATTTGATTTTTCAAGTAGCGATTCAGAATAATATGTTTGTGGTTATGTACCTGGGTATGTGGCTGGTGGAATTAAACGTACACTTCACAGGCACAACAGTTTATTATTCCGCAAACATAAACATCAGGCACAATTAATTTAGAAGGTTTAAAAAACAACGAGCAATACAATTATTACAATGGAAGATTTTCAAAAGCCCTTCTCATGACATAAGTCTTTTTTATCTTTCTTTTTCTATTTGACACTTGACACGCCACATCACCCCCTTCCAGAAATCAACCTATGGGCGATAGAAATCAGTGAACCTCACATTGCGCCCTGACCTGGTACTTCTGATGTTGCTATCAGTATTCGTCATGGCTGGTGTAGTGTTCCCAGAAATTGTTGGTGTGTCGGGCTGCGGTGTACAGGTGTTTGGTACTGTATGTATGATGCGTAACGGTGTAAACGTGTTGGGTGTTGGACGCGTGATACCTGGGTCACGCAGTATGTAAGCCGGTTTTACCCTGTCTATGGAGACGGTAACCACGGTACCATTTACCCGAAGTTTCAGTGCCTTGTCACCAGTCTGGATTACCTCGTATGGTCCAAGATACGCTGGTTTTAAGGCTCCGCCGACAGTGTCATCGCGTAAAAATACGTGTGTGGATGACGGCAAGTCTTTGAATATGAAGGTGGAGCGTTTGTTATCATGACGAGATGCTGGTGTGGGACACAATCGGCTCGCAAACTTCCTAAGACGTGACGCAAAGTCTGTAAGGTCAACAACGTCACCAGAGTAAGGAGCAAAAAATTCTCCTGGTAAACGAAGTGGCTCACCGTATAACAACTCAGCTGATGAGGCCTTCAAGTCCTCTTTAAGCGAGCTGCGGATACCGAGCAGAACTAGTGGGAGCAACTCCACCCAATTGCTGCTGCTGTGACAAACAATGGCGGCTTTCAGCTGACGGTGGAACCTTTCCACCAATCCATTGCTTGCTGGATGATAGGCTGTGGTACGGCGATGCTGGAAGCCCGCAATTTCAGACAAAGTGCGAAATAGTGCAGACTCAAATTGCCTACCACGGTCTGTAACAATGTCTTTTGGGCAGCCAAATCGCGCTATCCAGCCACTCAACAGGGCTCTCGCCACTGTCTCGGCTGTGATGTCTGGCAAAGGTATCGCCTCAGGCCATCGCGTAAAGCGGTCGACGGCGGTGAGACAATAGCGATAGCCCTGCGAAATGGGGAGTGGCCCTATGAGGTCTATATGGACAAACGTGAATCTGGCCCGTGGTAGTTTAAAACTACCCAATGGGGAGGATATGTGGCGAGTAACCTTCGATCGCTGACAAGCCAAACAAGTACGAACCCACTCTCTGCAGTTTTTCTTTACCCCAGGCCACACGTATCTCTGTGATACTAATTTTGCCGTGGTATTTGCACCAGGGTGACTAAGAGAGTGTAGACTTTCGAACACCTGTCGGCGTAAACCTTTGGTTACGAATGGCCTGCAATTACCACTACCTGCGTCACAATAAATCATTAATTCAGACCCAGGTATTGGCAGCTTCTTGAGGACCAGAGAAGTATTTCCCTTCAGCAGCTCCAGGAGCTCTTGATCAGACTGCTGTGAAACGGCCAGTTTGTCAAAATCAACTGGCTTCGTTATCTCCTCCACCCTAGATAAGGTGTCGGCCACTACGTTATCTTTGCCTGAAATATGCCTCAGATCCGTGGAAAATTGAGATATGAAATCTAAGTGACGGAACTGTCTGGGCGAGCAACTATCCTTTCTGGAGGTGAAAGCGAAGGTCAGAGGTTTGTGATCCGTATAGATCACGAAATCTCTGGCTTCAATCATGTGGCGAAAGTACTTTATAGTCTCGTATATTGCGAGGAGTTCACGATCATACGCAGAATATTTCTGCTGTGGCGGACTCAACTTGCGAGAGAAGTACCCCAACGGCTGCCAAGAACCACCTTTCTGTTGTTGAAGAATGCCACCAATAGCTTTATCTGAGGCATCGGTTACCATGGCTAATTCCGCCGCACACTCCGGATGAGCTAACATGGCAGCCTGACACAAACCATCTTTACACGATTCAAAGGCTGCCATCTCCTTTGCCAGTAAATGCACTGGGTGCGATCCCTTAACAGAGCCTACAAGTAGCTCATTCAGCGGAGCTTGATGCAGAGCTGCATTAGGGATGAAGCGGCGGTAAAAATTTACCATTCCAAGAAAGCCACGTAGCTCACGTACCGTCTTTGGAACTGGGAAGCTTTTAATAGCCTCGACCTTAGAAGGCAGGGGTATGGTGCCCTTTTCGGAAATGCTGTATCCCAGAAAATTTACTTAAGAAACACCAAATACACATTTGGCGGTGTTTATCACCATGCCAAACGCCTTAAGCCTGGTGAAGACCTCCCTAATGTGATCCTTATGTGTTTCCTGATCCCTTGAAAAAACTAAAAAGTCATCTAGGTAGGCGTAAGTAAAGTCCAATCCCCGTAGCATTTCATCGACAAAGCACTGGAACGTCTGACCGGCGTTACGAAGTCCGAAAGTCATAAACGGAAATTCATAAAGCCCGAAAGGTGTTGTTATGGCTGTTTTTGCGATGTCATCGGTGCTCATGGGGATTTGGTTATACGCCTTCACTAGGTCAATCGTGGAGAACACGGTGCAATCTGCGATGCTGTGGGTAAAATCGTGTATGTGGCGAATGGGATACTTATCCGGGACGGTCCGGGCATTCAACATGCGGTAGTCACCGCAGGGACGCCACCCGTTGTCCTTCTTCGGAGCCAGATGGAGCGGTGATGCCCAAGGTGACGCGGACGGCCGGCACGTACCATCACTTAACATCGCCTCAAACTCAGCCCTCGCGATTTTAAGCTTGTCGGGAGCTAACCTGCGTGGTGTACAAGATACTGGCGGTCCAGGTGTGGTATGAATATGATGTACCGTATTATGTGTTACTGTACGGTGTAACCCGGGTGGTTTAGATATTTCTGGGAACTCAGCGAGAATGTCATGATACACTGTGTGCCCAGAAACCACTTTTACTGAAGCAACATAATCAGACTTTTTTGCAAGCGAAGCCACGGCAGCGAGTGTTGTATAGCCATCTATAAGGCGTTGATTCCGTATATCCACAATGAGATTATAATGTGCTAAAAAATCTACACCTATTATTGGCTTTGTCACATCTGCCACAATAAATCGCCAAGCAAAATCACGGCGCAAGCCCAAGTTTAATAATAAATGCGCATACCCGTATGTTGCAATCACTGTACCGTTCGCTGCACACAATTCAAAGTTGGTTTTTTGACGACGCTCTTTAACTGCGTTTTTTGGAAATACGCATAAAACGCTCCCTGTATCCACCAAGAATCGCATTTTCGAGCGCTGGTCTGTTTTAAATAAGCGACCGGTACTGTGACAGTCGTCGGTCGCACTCACCGACTGCCTGGCGCGTTTCCCGCATAGTCACACGGTTTCACACACCTATTTGCCTTGTCGCCGAACCTGGAATGATACCAACACAATGGAAACTTTCTATAATTGGACTGCGACCTCACAGATGACGAACGGCCTCGGTCGCGACTGTAAGATCTCTGTCTGGTCCTGGACCGCGACATCCCGTCGAATCGTGCTGAGAGTGCCGCTACCTGGCGGGCTAGGTCTGCGATAGCATCATGGGCCGCACTCGGTATTCCTCCTTGTCCAGACGTAGCTGCTACCTGGGGGGTGGGTGCTACAATGTCCATCACCCTATCCGCTAATTCGGCTGCTTCTTCCAGCGATGAATTTGCATGGGTCACCAGTATATTCTGAATATTGGAGGGTAGGCGACTGGTCCAGATAGATCGAATGAATTCGTCAGGAACCGCTGGCCCAGCCAGCTGCTTTAAATGGCGTAGAAACTGGGATGGCTTCCTATCACCCAACTCTTCATGCGTCAGCAACTGCTGTAGCTTCCTCTCACGTGATGCAGAAAGACGTTTTATGAGCTCGGTTTTCAGGCGCTCGTATTTATCGTCTGACGATTTCGAATTGATAACGTCTTCAACCTCTTCTGCGTAAATCGGATCCAGCTGGCTCATTGCAAAATGGAACTTTGTCGAGTCTGAAGATATTCCAGCCAAAACGAACTGGCTCTCAAGTTGGTTAAACCATAAACCCGGTTTATGGGGGTAAAACGCTGGCATTCTAACTCCGACTCTGCACAGATCTCCGCTAGACTGGCCACTGTTACTGCCTCCTGTATCCGCTTCAGACTTGCTTGCTTCGCTCATGGCGTGTAAAAGTCCAATTTCGAAAATGAATGTTTCGAGATTGATGGGGTCACCAATGTGGTTATGTACCTGGGTATGTGGCTGGTGGAATTAAACGTACACTTCACAGGCACAACAGTTTATTATTCCGCACACATAAACATCAGGCACAATTAATTTAGAAGGTTTAAAAAACAACGAGCAATACAATTATTACAATGGAAGATTTTCAAAAGCCCTTCTCATGACATAAGTCTTTTTTATCTTTCTTTTTCTATTTGACACTTGACACGCCACATGTTCAATACATAAACATTAAATTACCAAATTATTGTTTTTTTAAGAACCCGTATATTATCAAATACAACAAGTTACTAAGACCTTAAAAACCGAGTTATTCCTTTTTGTTTCAAATTTGTTTAAATAACTGTATTTGTATTTTGTACCCGACTGTACCTCTTGTCACGCACACAAAGTCACTGTATATGTACAAGGTTTACCCACACATAGGGCCGCGCGCACGACTGAGTTGAAATATCTGTACACACATTACACTTATATTTCATTAATACTGCGAAAGTGTATTTATAGTATGTATTGTAGGAAGCGTAAAGCACCCTGGAGGTAATTTCTGTGAACATCGCCTGGGAAAATCGATCGCCTCACAATTTCAATGGAGTTTCAAACACGTATGTACCTACTCACTATTGTAACGTCTTTGGATTGACAAGATGGAGTTTGTTAACAGCCGAACGTAGCTGGTTGTAACGCTGAACCTGCCCTTTGAGTCTTTGAGTAGGACTTTACAACTATGTTCAGTCACAATTTAACGTAGGGGTAGGCAGAACGGAAAGGAGCGGAAGTGGAACGATGTAGCCTCTGGCTTCTGAAAATATTAATCATAATAAGTAAAATAATATGACTTTATTATCACTGTATAATATCACCTTAAGACCTAGATTTAGTAATATAGAGTCGTCAAAGTCTACATACGTTTAACTTAATAATCTCCCGAGCTATAACTTGGCAATTAATTCCGGCCACTAATGAATAAACCGTGGCGTTGAATTGAATTTGCAACGAAGTTTCCGAACAACATTCAAGCAACTCTAATAAACCTACATTTCTAGTTTATAGAGAACATCATTGTAAGCTTACCTTGGCGCCGTACCTTCACCTCGTAACGCGAAAAGAATGTAATATTCCCCCACAAAGGCTGTTCTTACACGAATAAAGGAGACGTGTAACTGGTAGCCTGAATTATTTTCCTTCACTTTGTTGTGCAATTACAAAACACGGGAGATGTCTTATTTAGTATTTTAAAACCAATTTTCCCACTGGAGAAGACCTATAATAATTTGCACGGAAATACAAGGCTGTTCTGGGGGTATTACACGAGTAGTGTCTTTATTTTGTAATAAATTGTTGAAACATTTTAATTGTTCAATGAACAACTGTTTTACTAAATGATTCTTGCCATTTCTCTAAAGTGAAATCACCGTTGGGAGAGTTTAGCGGCGAGTAACGGGGCTATTACCTATAATGAGTGTGTTATATTATATGGTATTATAGTCTATTTTTAATTGTTATTTAAAAGTAAAACTATCGTAATTAATAATAAATAATATTGCCATATAAAATTATAGTCGTTTCAGAACGAATGTACGAAATTCCTGAACGATGTTTAATCTTTGAGTACATTCAGTACTAATTAACTAAAAGTTTGGTTTCTAAATATTTAACGTATCTTATAATTATTTAAACTAGTTTTAAGAACTATTTCGATGAATTTGGTTATTATCTTTGCACAATATTTCATAGTTAATTAGAATTATTATAACGTGCTGTCATTGGTTGAAATGTTTGAATGTTGGTTATATAAACCCAGTCGAGAGACTGCGAGGGGCTTTTTGCTCCAGACCCGGCAGAGAGTTAAGTACAAACTAGCATTGTTTTATTGTTGCTTTATATTTTGTATTAGTTTTATTTATCTATATAATCGGTTATTGATTGAATCATACGTAATACTATTGTCCCATTTTTAGGGATAAATATGTATTTTGCTATGTTTTATTATGTTCAGAATATATTGTTATATTTCCCATGTAACTTTGTTTGCTATGATTGCCTATCCTATAATATAATAACTTATCTAATTTGATCTAATATGTGTGTTTAAATATGCTATTCCTTTCCTGAATAAATAGCTATTTATATTTAACTAATGTGCCCTATTTTTATTTCTTTCCATCCTTAGTTTTCGATAAAATACTAGACCACCATCATTAATATCTTCTAAATACTTAAATTCTCACCCGAGATCTGTACACTCTATACACCCTATCTAACAAGTGCCTAAAGTACGTAAGTCAGGTGGGTTCCAGTACTAGGTCGGGGAATTACTTCCACTCCGAAATACTAGGTAATGAGCAGTTTTCCAATAGGTATCTAAAGCATTCCTAACCACTCACTAGATGGCGCCCCGACAATTTTAGTAATTGATAATCGCTTGAAATCGTTTCTTAGCAAACAGGATATAAACACTGGGTATGTTGTATTGGATAATATAGTATTTGTTAATAGCTTTTAACCATTTTAGAGGTTGTAATAATAATGGAACATAGTGCCAACTTCTATAAATATTTCTTTTTACATTTCGTTCAACCTTTAACAGTTATGTTTATATTAATAAACATTTTATCTTTAAGTTTAGTATTAGTTGGCTGCATGAAATCACTGCCACCATCATACAAATTTAAAAAATATTACCAAAATTGTAGGAGCGCCATCTATTGATGCTTTTTGAAACCAACTAACAATACCTACTGGAAAACTCCTCATTGTATCGCAGAGGCCGGGGGCTGTGGCTGGCGGCGCGCCAGGCGTGTTATGAAAATCCACAGGTAGCCGAATCTATTACCTACTGAACAATGAAACTATTGCGGACCTCATATCGAGAGGCTATTATATACCTACCCAGAAGCCAATAATGGGTGTTCGAGCAAATAGTGCATATATCATTGAACCTAACCTAACCTAACCTAATAGTAAATAATACTTTTAAAATATTTTAGATACCTACAGGTCATCTTAGGTTAACTTGAAAGTCCGTGTAACTCGGAAATCCGACTAGTAAGTCAGAGTTGACGGTGACGACCTAGAAGTTAATTTATGTAGGTCATAGTGACCGTTAATTGGTGATCAAGGACCTATTTTAAACGTTGGTCTTTTTGTTTTAAAATAAAGTAATCGCTTGTTAATCAACAATGGCCAAAGATTAAACTGTACAGACACTCTAGTACCTATTATAGAATATGTATAAAAAACTTGATGAAGTTTAATAGAGAAGTGTTTAAGAATTCTTCAGAAGTAATCAAACCCGCACAATATCAGTTTCCTGTCAGTTTTTAACAACCGAACAACCGATGATCATTCTTTAGCCTCCAACATGTCAACAAGTGAGGACTTTGGAAATAGAGAAATCGAAGAATCTGAAGAAAATAAAGAATCAGATAATAAGGAGTCTAAAACTGAAAGCTTAGATTCAATGAAACTGTCTGAAGGCTGGGGAAAATAAACTGTTAAGCATAAACCGACCTCAGCATCACTAAACAATTTGTTAAGTCTATTAAATGAATAGGTACAGTACATAGAATATAGTACAAACATGGTCAAATGGGTAGTCACCTTAAACAGGCATAGATAGGCACAGCCCGTTCATAGTTATTTTACCTCTGGTTGTTGATAAAATTTAATGTTGTAAGTAATCATACTATAGCTACTTAGGTACCTACTAAGATGTTACTCTTTTACTAACATCATAATCTGATTTCAATATATCAAAGGTTCCTATTTTTGGTGATAAGTCGCTCCAAATAAATTGTAAAGAAGTACCAATTTAACTAGGTAACGAGTAAACCAAAAACGGCCGAGGTGAAAAACTGTATACGGAATCGGACTATAGGTAATTTATTATTTCAACTCTTCTGCACAATCTTTGCATCATCTCTTACATACTACATACAACGTTCTACGCGTGATGATCGCGATGACTTCCCTGCCACTAGATTTGGCGCTGTTAGGTATTTTCCAACTAATAATTTAAATAATGACTTATTCATGGCCGCCATAATTATTAGAGATAGTAAGTTAGTAAAAACTCTTTATTGCACACACAAAAAATTATACATAATATGAAAGAAAAAGAAAAACAATTTATATGCGTGCAAAGGCGGCCTTATCGCTTTAAGCGATCTCTTCCAGACAACCTTAAGTTAACCTAGAGTTTAAGTTTTTATTAAGCCAGAAATGTCTGTGAGCAAAAAAGAAAAATATATATTTCCTTCACACTCGCTCACGAATGACAGTGATAATATTTTACCCTAATAGGTAAATTAATAGGAAAAATTACGTCGTAATTACGTTGGATAGTGGTTAATATTACCAAATTGGTCATTGGAACTACACAATAGGTCGAACCGAAGAGTAACCTAAGTGGCGACCTATTGGTTGTAATAAGAACCAGATTTACGTCGAAAAATGTGTAGCAGGCACGTGCTTTTTTCCCAATTTTGGTGGATTCGACGTCTATTCGACGTCGATTCGAGGTGCCTAATTTAGGACACCATGAATTTTACAATCATTTCTGCCAAAAATGTTTGCTGGGTGTGTCATTAGGGGCTATATGTGCTATATAACTGCAAAATTTCATTAAATCCGTTCAGTAAATTTTGCGTGAAGGAGTAACAAACATCCATTACGTACAAAACCAAACATATTTTATATTTCGCATTTAAAATATTAGGATAATACAATTGCAAGTCGGTAGATAAGTAAATAGTACAGGAATCTATCCAATTTCATATTATCTAACTAAGTTATATACCTATTTATATACTTAATCACTTAAATAACTAATAACTTAAACACGATTTAAGAAAAAGACGATTCATAATTTACCCGCACATTGACATGTAAACAATGAGTAAATCGGTTCACAGCGACGTTGCCGTTCCGTGCTACAGCATGGCTTGTAAGATGAAGGAGGCTAAAGTCACAGCTATAGTTAGGTAAGCGTTATGACAATGTATGTAGGAGCTCTTTAAATTCGGGGCAATATCGTTATTTAAACATTACGTTAAAAATTCATTAAATTGGCATATTTTCAATTGAATAATTGCTTAAAATGCTAGCCGTTTAATTAACAGGATAATTTAACCATCCGGCTGCGACATGCATAACCAGGAGTCAGCGGTACATGGTGGCAGTAGGTTTCAATTCCTAGGTATAAAAGTCGGATGCCATAGACAGTGGCGTGCATAGAGTTTTTAGGCAGCGTAGGCAGACATTATAAACTTGCCAAAGATACTGCATGCATATATAAAGTGCGCTCCACATGTTCGCCGAAACTTCCGGCGAAACTTTAGCCGGGACTTTGGTAGAGCTCGAAATTCTCGCCTATTAGGGATGTGGTAGGTGTCAAATGCGTCGATATTATATCGATTCATCTGTGTAATATCGCTAATCTGGTACCTTCTGCTGTAAACAGGTTCATAGAGGCGATGGCAGCTGCTCTACTGTAATTACTTGATCTACTAATATCCTGGATCATGATCAAGTGTACCCCGAACCTGTTACAAATATAAAATCGATCGAATCAAGACGACAACAAACTTTATCTACTTAGTCTATGAAATAAGCGAGACATGCCAAACATGCACGGGACTACACGAATATGGACGAATACTACCTCTACATTTTCGTGTTCCCGCGGAACTGTCCACATGTGGAGTGCGCTTTAGTCTATAGAAGTCTTTGACTGCATGTTAATTTTGATTCGTCGTCTTATGGATTAAATAATCATGAGGCCTGTTGTATGGCACTATAACGATTTTGAATTTAAAATTCTGTGCATGTAGGTATGTTGCTGCCGTTGAAAATATGTACATAATATGTGCGTCAAATTGCCGGTTACAACCTGCGTCATACCAGATGGTTTTGATGTCTATAAAATAAAAAGTCACGGTAAACAAAACCGATGGCTGTGTATGCATATGTAATAATATGACCCATACTGTTTTTAATTTACGAATACCTACTTTACCTTATTAAGTTTGTACTATTTGCAAATATGGTGTATAATAAATAAATACAACGACATTTCACGATCACTTGATTTTTTCTTCGGAAGATAGTTTTGAGAATACTTTAATTTTTATTTTATCTATACATACACCACCTGAACAACTTTCACAGTTAATGTTATCGATTTTTTACAATAATAACTGCTTTCGTAAACCAGAACAAAAACGAATCAAAGTAAATAGGTAATGGCGAGCGACCCGCATCTCAGTATTTTACATTTAAAGTAATACGACAAAAATGTAATGGCACCTAGTAATTAACGCTGCACTATAACAACCTACTTTTAAAATAGTTACATTTATCCAACTAACAACTTAGGTTCAATAGACTTTGATCATTCTCGTAATTTCTCGTGCAAAAAGACATTGCCTACTCTGTACGGTTGTGTGCGTATTTTGTGGCATTGTGTGCCACGTGTTAATAGGAATGCGCCACATTGAGGCTAAATAAACAACAAGGCACACATATGCACATTAAGACACGAATAGTTGTTGTCTTTCCCGTTACGCGTCACGCCGCTCACAGCGGCACTAGTATAACGCAACGATATATTACATAGGTACCACCGATTTTCGATAAATGGCGCTGTTTTGAAGATACAACAAAACAAGCACCGACAATTTATAGTAGTAGTATAATAATTAGTATAATAGGACCACAATAAGTCCGTACTGACTGACAGTAGTATAAAGTGTGGATATGACAATAATTTGGGGATAATCTGTTCTTGTCAGTTCTTCTTGTAAACATTCAGTTATTCGGTCACTATTAGCTTGAACTTGTAGGTACTTTTAGTTTGTCTAAATTATTAATCATGCTGAAAATTATCTCCCTCACTTTCTTTTTAATTGTTTTGCCTATTATTTAATAGTATTTTTCATAACTCACGTAAATAAACAATCCTACAGAAATCTAATTATTTGTTTTGACTTTTATGAAAGACGTTCTATGACGGTTAAAAAACTTGGCATAAGTTGCCATACAGAGTTTTTTTTAAAATAAATGATTTGGACTTAGCGTGGTTTTATTATAAAGAACTCGAAGATAAATATGTAGGGACATATATCGCTACAATAGGGAAACTCAACAATACTCACATTACGAGTAGACGAACACAAACTTGGCAAGCAACTATCAACTTCCGCGGCAAAAGTACAACTTCCGAATATCAACTTTCTGACTCATAGCCCACACAACACCCGGCCAGGTGGATAATTACCCTTTTCCAGTTTCTCCACCTTCACTTACTAACATTGGTGGCTACCTATTCCCTTTACCGCCAAAAAGATGAATTTTTTGAGATTCAAAATTCTTTTTGTATTTTCTGAGGTTTGTGTGCAACATTAAAATACGCGAGATTCGCAATTTTCTCAAATACTTCCAAAAGAAAAAACTAATTTTCAAAAACCACGGAGCTACAAAAATTTTATTTGTGACTGAGTAAATAGCAAAATGATCAAAAACGATGTGAGGGCCAATAAACTTCAGTCTCTTTTGTCCTCGGTCAACTTGCACATTCTCCCACTATCCGCCACCCATCACTCTCCCAATGAGGAGTTTTCCAGTAGGTATTGTCAGTTGGTTTCAAAAAGCTTCAATAGATGGCGCTCCTACAATTCTGGTAACTTGACATAAGTTGCCATACAGAGTTTTTTTTTAATCAATGATTCGGACTTAGCGTGGTTTTATTATAGAGAACTCGTAGATAAATATGTAGGGACATCTTGCGCTACAATAGGGAAACTCAACAATACTCACATTACGAGTACACGAACACAAGCTTGACAAGCAACCATCAAGTGTGCCAACTTCCGCGGCAGAAGTACAACTTCCAAATATCAACTTTCGGTCCCATGGCCCACACAACACCCGGCCAGGTGGATACTTACCCTTTTCCAGTTTCTCCACCTTCACTTACTAACATTGGTGGCTACCTATTCCCTTCACCGCCAAAAAGATTAAATATTGTTATAAGAACAGAATGGTAGACTTAGTAGAATGGTAGAACTAGGTAGATAGACAGTGTCTTTTTGTCTTTATGAAATGCACGCCACTGAATTGACCACTAGGTCCACTGATAACCACCGACGTTCCGCAATTAGTTCTCACCTAAATTACGGTCCGATTTTCAACAGCGTAGGTATGTTTTTATGAAACTCAATCCTATTCCTATCTTGCGTTCATAATGCATCGGTCTGGCAAGCTGCCCTTAAAACTTATACTACTTTAACACAAAAATATTTTACAACATTTACGTCCACTGGTTCTATTTGTTGAATCTTGCTTATCATATCCGTATCGTCCATAAAAATATACACGCTGGTTCGTCTCGGTACAGCAAAAATAAACCAAATGCACGGCATATGCATAATCACACCTTGCATTTTGTCGTTGGGGGTTATGGGGCCTAACCACCTTGCAAATGTTGCTTTGTTAAGGTAACGTTATTAAACATTCTGTGACAAATATTATTGATTGACTGTTATCCAAAGATTTGTAACGTTACTTATCAGGGTAAAATGTCAAACAACAAATAACTTTTATTATCAATTCACACTCACACTTGGAACCGTCATTCAGAAAACGTAACTGCGGTGTGGATGAATTCATCCTGTACCGAGAATTATATTTGACTAATTTTCACGTTTTTCAAAAAGAACTGCACCACTTTTTCGTTGAAGATTTCGTAGTGCGACTGGTGAGGATGGTGTCCAGCGGTGTCGATGATGACAGTTCTGAAACAAGGCTAAGTAGTAATAACTGCACCTGAATTATATTGGTTGACTCTAGATTACTGGGTAATAGTTTAAAGATAGAGCCAGTGATTTTGTACATAGATGCGTTTGAAAGGTTTGATCGGCAAGTTTAGGGAGCAGTCAAATACCTGATTATCAATTATAAAAATAAATAATAAATAAGAGTTTCCTATTTCATTATATTAAAAAGACGAGGCCCTAAGACACTATTAGGGTTTTAGATAATGGTAAAAATTACTTGTTAATGAAATAGCATCCTCACCTGCAATCGGAAATTTCTGACTCCATGATCGATACGTTAGATCTATCGACTAGTTTGTTTCTTGCACAGTACACTACCAAAGTAGGGCATCGGATATCCTTTAGGAATTCTCTACAAAAGTCGACAATTTGTTTCTCCTTTACCATTCGGAGCAAATCGTCATGTTTTTTATGCATGGCAGCGGTACCTTCTTCGCCATAACAGTCGTTTAATGCTGTTATTGTTCTTATATAAGCATCTGGCATTCCCGTTTTATCTGTGGCAGATAAAAGAAAGATAATTTTTAATAAGATTAGAATAAGAGATTTTGTTTTCTTGAGAAAATACCGAAACTTGCAGTTTAAACTTAAAGACAAGACAAAACAAAGTTATGGGGTCTTCAAAGTTACGACAAGCCGAACATTTTTTAAGATTAAAAATTATTTTTTGTATTTTCTGAGGTTTGTGTGCAACATTAAAATACGCGAGATTCGCAATTTTCTCAAATACTTCCAAAATAAAAAACTAATTTTTCAAAAACCACAGAGTTGCAAAAATTGTATTTGTGACTGAGTAAATAGCAAAATGATCAAAAACGATGTGAGGGCCAATAAACTTCAGTCTCTTTTGTCATCGGTCAACTTGCACATTCTCCTACTATCCGTCACCCATCACTCTCCCTCTATCCTGTAGCCGTATTCACAATGGCTCGAAAATCGGATTCGGATACGGAATCGACAAATTTGTCGATCGACTCGGAAAACCGTATTCAGAAGCATCGGTTTCGAATCCGACAAATGACAAATTTGACTGTTCAAATCGGAAGACTCTGTCGAATATTCGGAAGATTACACGAATTTAGCTTTCGAAAAGTTATTGTGAATTGTGGATTATTAAGTTTTTCTTGGAAAATGCAATTTGTACTGCTGATACAACATCGTAATAGGATAAGGGCGAAGCAAAGAGGCGATACAATGCACTTAAATCGGCAAGTAAGGGATTTGTCGAACCCATTTAACATGCCCAACTTTAGTAGGGTTTATCGCTTCTCTGCGGAGACTGCGATTATAGAAGACATAAGGCCCTATTATCCTAGGACCTCATATGCTTGTGCGATTCCGGTGGAATTTTCAGTAATTATGACAAAAATTATGCTAAATACTAAAATAAACCTAAAAATTGTTACAATAACAACAATACAAAATTATTGAAAATTTCTGTATTATTTTCAGTGTCTATGTGCGCATAAACCCACCAGACGAAATGGAAACTGAGGATAGTGATTCATTTGCATCTGCCATTGAATTTCAAGAGAGGGATATTATACAGAGCCACTGAGGGTGAGAAGGCAGTTAGTACAAAGGCTCTGCCATTGATTATGGTTTAGTGACTCTCTATAATTACCTGGTTGCAAAAATACCAGCAGGCCACGTGACTGAGGTTAGCAGGAAGGTAACTGGGACTCTGTGCCCTCTACAGGTTTAAATTCTTTCTTCCTCCTGCAACTAAAATCTTACTTGTGCAGTCTCTAATTTTACCCATTATTGACTATGCTGACGTACGTTGCTCTGACTTTAACCAAGATCTCCTCCTAAAGCTGGGGTGGGGGTGATAGTCTGGGCCCTGGGGTGGTAATCCAGTTGGGGGGAGAGCCACCAGTAAGCACCAGGAAACAACATCTTGCCCAGTGCATGCCCGGGAAGTGGACCCGGGCAATGGCACCTATCATCAAGTCCTCACATGACGTCCGCGTCGTCCACCCTGGTAATGCTGCGGCTCACAACGAGTCCACACCTGGAGATTCAAACTCCGCTCGGAGCCGTAGTAGCGGACATGTGATGTGGCGAATGCGAACAACCGGCGCCATAACCGGTCCCCTCCAACTCGTCCTTACCCCGACTGGCATGTGGCACAACAGTCGGGGGCCTTCTGTCGCGTCATCCAGCTAGACAGCAGGTAGGGCAACTTGTGCCACCCACGTGTTTGTGCCGTGCGTGGAGACCCGTACGGGGGGATGAAGGGATCCTGGAGGCTGAGCGTTAGGTGGGCCGGTCGTTGGTTTAAGTGCCCGCCTAAACGCAACACTCCTCTTCGGCCTGGATTTCTCCTCAAACGGGCGGTTGTAGGTTAGCCACCTATGATCAATCGGCTGAGGCATCCCGTAAGAGGGCCGCTAGGCTAGGTCGCCGGTTTGTAGGGGGACGGACGGACGGATGGGCGTTCTGTGCGACAGCTGCGGTTCCACCGCGGTAGTCGCGTCAGGGCACCTGACCAGTTCCGGCCCGACACTCTCTGCAAAAAGGGACCTATATCTCTGGGGTAGTTCTGGCGGTGCGTGAACTTTTCGCGTGCCGTCCCCACTTTGCGGGCTCCAAGGAGGGTGGAACGCCGCCAGAGATGAATTTTTGATCGATCTTTTTATGGATAATAAACTCAAAACCAACCCAAACCCTTTGGCAGCATCCCTTAATGCGCCAACAACAACCGCAGCCTGTACAGGCTCGGTATCACAAATACCAGCAGCTCCTGCGCCAACTTTGGTAGCACCAGGAGATGTACCCACATCACCAGCGGCTGAAGCTGCAAGTACGGCAATGGACCTATCCGACCTACAGGAGGCCATGCCGAGCGTCACTCCGAGGAAGACATCGTCTCTAAGGAGGGATATCTCGGGCGTGGGCGGACCCGGACCACAGCCGACAGCGGCATCAGCCAAATCAACAAAGCAAAAAAAGAAAAAAAAGCGAGTCTCTAGCAAAGTGAGGCGCGAGAAGGCGAAAGCCAAGGCGAAGAAGGCTAGGGATCTCGAGGCAGATGGCAACAGGGCGCTTTCATCAGTGGAGGCGACCCCGAGCCCAAGCGCGTTGCCGGCCGCAGCAACCTCAGTGGTAGCAGCGACGGCCAGTGCTAAGGCAGTGCCAGCAGCCAGAGGAGGACCAGAGCCTTTTAAAGCCCGCTTGTATAGAGGCAAAAGAGCAGGGAAGCAAGTGGCGTCACGTCAGTCGACCCCGGTCGTCGAGACGAAAGACGACAGCAGCAAGCCCGCAAAACGGAATCGCCCGGACGATTCAATAACACCAACGGACGTTGCAAAACGGCCAAAAACAAAACGCCATCCGGAGGGCTCCGTGAACTACGCCGACGCGCTGAAGTCAAAAGACTTGTGCATGGCGATACTCACGGAGCCATTCCGCGAACTCAAGGCGGAACACCTCGAGGCCATTGAGGCCGAGATCGACGAGGCAATTGACCGGCAACTGGGGATTCCCAGCGGCAGTGCTTCGGCGACCTCGGCCCCAGGCTTTAGGGGACGACCTATACTAGGCGAGGGGGTTGTCAAGCTTTGGTGCTGGGACGATCGCTCGGTGGAATGGCTCCGCAACAATGTGGAGACGTTCAAAACACCACACCCTGGTACCAGACTGGTGGTAAAACGCCAGTCTGAATTGCCGAAAAGGGTCAAGGCGTACGTCCTAATACCGAAGTACGGGGGCGAAGGCTTGGACATTGTCCGGCGTCGCCTCGTAGGACAAAACCCGTGGCATGCCGTCGACCAGCGGGCCGTGTATCACTCGGAGGTGCAGGAGGAGAAGGGGCAACTCCGTCTGATACTGGGCATACTGCAGGCCGACGTAGCCCTGCTAGATAAGAACGGGAGACGACTGTGCTACAGAGTCGGCTCCGTGTACGTCAAGTACGGGGATGAGGAGAGCGCTAGTGCGGCTGACGCACCCGTGCCTCCCCAGGAGCAGCAGATACAGCCAAACCTCGACCCTGGGGCCCTCCCTGGGGGCGAGGGGGATCCTCAAGGCAAACCCAGTCGCACGACTGAGGTCAGCCAGGGGAAACCAGGCCGCGTCACCGCTGTTCCTACCCAGGTCTCGACCACAGCGAGGCCTCCTGATGCTTCTAAGAAGCGACAGGAAGCTACGCTAACGGCGGACAGGGAATCCTCGTCCGAAGAGGAGAGGGAGTTGTTAGGTAGTGATGGCTTCGCTACATATGACTCCAGCTCCTCTTAACTTTATAAGCGTACTACAGATCAACCTCCAACACAGTCAGACTGCAACGGCTTCCCTACGCAGGTTGTTGGAGGTACAAACATCGACCGTAGCCATGATCCAGGAACCGTGGATCAGGGGGGGGAGGGTCTACGGTCTGAGCAGCTTGGGAGGCGACCTAATTTATGACACCACGGTGGGTAATCCTCGTACGTGTATATACGTCCCCAAGCATGTCAGCGCCGTACTCCTAACAGAGTATTGTTCCAGGAATCTGACTACGGTCAGGACCAGGAACGCGCCCAACAGCAACCTGCCGCCGATGGTGCTCGCGTCGGCGTACCTTCCGAGTGACGCTGAGGCACCCACACCGGAGCTGGCAGGTCTGATCCAGCACTGCGAAGCAGAGGACCTAGAGGTAATCATCGCAACGGACGCAAACGCGCACCACCCATTGTGGGGGAGCGAGACCGCGAACGGCAGAGGTGAGGATCTCATTAATTATCTTATGACAACCAAACTCTCGTTAATAAATCGGGGCGCAGAACCCACTTTTGTAACACGAAGGGCTCAAACAATAATAGATCTGACATTAGCATCGGACCGGGCATCTAACCTAATTTCGGACTGGCATGTGTCTGACGAGGCTTCATGCTCTGACCACCGCTGGGTCAGATTTAAATTGAACATAGAAAACCGGGAAAGGAGTGTGAGCAGAAATCCTCGCAAAACTGACCGTATTAGGTACGCGATCGGTGCGGAGAAATCCCTAGCGAAGATAGTAATACCACCCACCTACCATACAGACAATGACATAGACAAACAGGTTGACAAGATAACGTTGACTCTAACAGACGCCTACGAACAGACATGCCCCCTAACTTCCCCCCAGTCGGGACCAAAACCGCGACACCAGTGGTGGGGACCTGAGCTGGAGAAACTTAAAAGGAAACTTAGGAAACAGTTCAATAGGGCCAAAAACACTAGATGCGACAGTGACTGGGATACCTACAAGGAGACCCAGAATAAATATAAGAAGTGTGTCCGGCAACGGAAGGAGGAGTGCTGGAGACGCTTCTGCTCCAGTATAGAATCGAACACCCAGGCTGCTAGGATAAAAAACGTACTCAGTAACGATAAAGTCCACAACCTAGGATCACTAATCAAACCTGATAAAACATATACCAAAACGGACTCGGATGTATGTGAACTACTGCTAGACACGCACTTTCCAGGCTGCGAAATTAAAAATGAGCAGACATGGAGTGAGACAGCGGAACACCACCCGAGTGAAGCAGAATGGGAACAAGTTGAGAAAGTTGTGACCAAAGATAAGGTAAGATGGGCAATGGACAGTTTCCTACCATACAAGGCACCAGGCCCGGATGGAATATTCCCCGGCCTCCTGAAATGGTGTGGTGGGAGACTACTTGATCATTTGGTCAGTATATACCGAGCCTGCCTTGCTAAAAGATATATACCATTGAAGTGGAGAGAGGTAAGGGTTGTGTTTATTCCGAAGCCCGGCAAAAGTGACTATACACAACCCAAAGCTTTCAGGCCCATCAGCCTGACATCGTTCCTGCTGAAGGTGCTAGAGAGAATATGCGACAGAGACATTAGAGACTCGGCGCTAATAAAGTACCCTCTCCACAAAAATCAGCATGCCTACACTGCAGGTAAAAGCACAGAATCAGCATTGCATAGCGTAACGACTCACATCGAACACGCTATGGCGTCTAAGCAATCCACTCTAGGAGTCTTCATAGACATAGAAGGTGCTTTTGACAAAACACACTTTGGGAGCATCAATCAGGCACTGATTAAGCACGGAGTCAAGGATACCATAGCCGGATGGATCGACTCAATGCTGAGACGCAGGGCCGTTCGAATAACGATAAATAACACAACCAGAGCAGTGGTCGCTAGGGGATGCCCACAGGGTGGGGTCTTATCTCCATTATTATGGAATATTGTAGTCAATGAGCTGATAAGCCGGTTAAATGACAACAGATTCCATACAATTGGCTATGCAGATGACATAGCCATACTTATTAGCGGACCATTCGAGAACGTTCTATGCGACCTCATGGGGTCTGCATTAAAAATAGTCGAAAGCTGGTGTAGTGAGCACGACCTCTCGGTCAATCCATCTAAGACAGAGATGGTCCTGTTCACACACAAGAGGAATCTGGGAGAACTCAGACTCCCCAAGCTATTCGGTACCAAACTATCCTTAACAGACGAGGTCAAATACCTTGGGGTCATTTTCGACAAAAAGCTGTTATGGAACAAACATCTGGAACACAAACTGGCCAAAGCCAGCATCTCGCTGTGGCAGTGCAGCAGACTTCTTGGCAAAACATGGGGAATCTCCCCCAGGATTGCCAGGTGGCTGTATACAGCCGTGGTGAGGCCCTTCGTTGCCTATGGCGCGGTGGCCTGGTGGTCCAGAACCAAGCTCAATGCAGCGGTCAACAGGCTGCAACGGTTCCAGAGAATGGCATGCTCTGCCATAACGGGCTGCATGCGCTCGACACCAACAGCTTCACTTGAAGTACTACTGGGACTGCCACCTCTTGATCTGCATATACAGCAGGAGGCAAAGATGGCAATTCTAAGACTTAAGATAACAAAACAATGGAACAATAAACTTGGCTCCCATCGAACCTTATGGGAAACAATGGTTCAGAGTAACCCTATGTTTGAAGCCAAGTGTGACCGAATCGCGAAACAGTTCACTTTCGGCAAAAGATACCAGATACAAACTGCGGAAACGGAGGCGGACTGGTCTGGGATAAGAGAAGTCCGTATCTACACGGACGGATCCAAGACCGACCAAGGCACCGGTGCAGGAATCTTCTCGCTGGATCTGAATATTAAGAGTTCCATACCACTAGGGGAACATAGTACCATATTCCAATGCGAGTGTGTAGCAATCACACAGGCTGCCATGCGAGTAAAGAGACTCGGTATAAGAGACCAGGGCATCCGAATCTTATCGGACAGTATGTCGGTCTTGATGGCATTGGGAAAGAACAGTATAAACTCTGCCCTAATCCTGGAGTGCCACCAGGCGCTTGAAGATATCTCCCTGACAAACAGGGTTACGATACAATGGATCAAGGGTCACAGCAATTCAATGGGGAACGACGCCGCCGATGAGCTGGCAAGAAAGGGATCAGGGATGGAAAGTGCTGGTCCCCCTCCGTCCCTACCCCTCTCTTTTAACACACTGCGAGCATGGGTGAGCAAACACACAACGGACCAGCACAATAAACGTTGGCAAAACACAATTGGATGTAGACAGTCAAAGTTGGTGGTGACCGAACGATCGCCAAAACTAACTAATAAACTGCTAGATCTCAAACGGACAGAACTCAGGACAGTAGTTGGCACAATAACAGGACACCTCCCCCTGAACAAACTACTGTTCATGATAGGAGCTACGGACAGCCCTCTATGCAGGGGATGCCTAGTAGACGAGGAAACAGCGGCCCATGTGGTCCTGGAGTGTGAGGGACTTAAGGACCACAGGGTAAAAATCGCATTAGGAACAGGGTCCCTCCGAGAGATCTGCGAGCGTCCGAAGAGACTGCTGGACTTCTGGAGGGAGCTGGGCTGGCTAAATTAGCACGCCTTAACTACGTACAAAGGACCAAGTTTGAGTTCAAGTGCGGAAAAAGGAGCCCATTAACCTAAACCTAAACCTAAACCTCCTCCTAAAGCTGGAACGTCTCCAGAACAACTGCATCAGATTCATTTTCGGCCTGCGCAAGTACGATCACATTTCCGAATTTCGTGCCAAGCTTAAGTGGCTGCCCATCCGCCAACGCCGTAATTTAACAATGCTATCTCTACTTCATTCCATCTTATTTGATCCGGCCATCCCCAACTACCTTAAAACTAAATTCAAGTTTCTCTCTGACACCCACGACCGTGACCTTTGCTCCTCGAGTAACCTATTATTAAATCTTCCTCTTCACCGTACTTGTTTTATTTCTAATTCTTTTGTACTGAGGGCTGTAAGGCTCTGGAATGAACTCCCTCCCGATCTTAGATTGCTCTCCAGCAAATACTCATTTAAGAAAGCTGTTCGTGAGTATTACCTTAATGATCTTTAGTGTTGGGGCTCACGAGTTTGTCTCCGATTCCCCCATGTTTGACTGACCTTCTGGGTTTGTCTCTCCTTTACTTGTGTAGTATTTGTATGGTTGTCTATTCTTGCTATATTACCCACTCATTCACGTTTAATTCTAGCTTTATTATTTTTATATTACTTATTTTCAGTTATCTATCTATTTATCTGTACTGTTATCTCTGATTCGGCTATAATTGCATAAACGGTTCCACTCCTCCACCTTGTTTAGTAGCTTCTCTTGCACCGCCTTACTTTTTCTTTACCCTTTATCTCCTGGTTGACTCTCTGGTCACTCTTACTCGTTTGTCAAGCCATACGCCTAATACCCTGCACATAGTGTACGATCGTGTTTATCGTTCACTTGAAATTCTCGTCGTTCTTATCGTCATAATGTTTTAAGGGTACGTTCCGGGTTTCCTACCGCGTACCTTTGTTGACGAGTAGCCCGATATTTCGACACAGTTGCATGCATCATGGTCACGGGTCGTCGTCCCCGGAAACCTGGATCATATCCATAAAATGTGTTCTTATCGTCGATCCCACCCCAGCCCGCACGAGGGTTAAACCACAAAATAGAAAACTAACAGAAGGTCCACTCCCGTCGTCTTCGAAAATTATTACCTAAACTTGCCGATTCACTAGGGTTGTTACTGTAATTATTTTGAATTTTGAAAATTGCCTTGACATAATGTGATCATAAATGCTTCCAAAGCTGTGTTCAAGTGTATTAGATATTCCATACAAGCTTCAGACATTATGCCTTTAGCAGGCGTAAAAATAATCTACTGTTTGTTAATGTAGTGGTCAGCGATTTTCGACATTTCCGACTAGAAACCATTAAGGTGGCCATTACGTTTTCATATTCTGTTAAAAACTGTCACGTGATGCCTGAAACTGTTCAACTAGTCCTAGGGTCTCTAGCGGAAGACCTTGGTCAACCTCGCTTCACCGTCGGCATTAGAACTCGTAGCGGTGCTGAAATTCGACTAATCTTAAAGTCTGAAATGGTCACCCATCAGTTCTTGGACTCTGCGTGCGTTGCTTGTATTTTATTAAGTAATTTTAGTTACGTACTTTTATTTTATCAATAATAATATCGTTTAATTAAATAATATTTAATTTAAGTCGACACTACAACGATTTCTTGCGTTAACAATCGCGTTAGAGCACTGCTTTAAACTGCTTGAGAAAGCCTGTAAACGTAACGTCAATGTGTGCGTGACTGAAATGGCGCTTTGTTTCCAGTGGACCTTCTGCATGGGGCGGGCCGTTCTTTATTTTGTGGTTAAACCCTCGGAAGCAAGTACCTATAATAATAATGAACGACATTAGATACGTACCCAAACCGTATTTGTCATTCAATCTTCGAAATTCGTCCCGCTCTGTTTTCAATAGGCGCAACGACACACTCCATACCACGAGCTTAGTGACCACTTCAGGGTGCTTTGCGGCCAGGATGATGGCGCATTTAGCGCCGCCGCAAAAGCCTAGCACGGCGAACTTCTTTATGTTCAGCAACTAGGCAAAGATTTCACGTGTAATTAGAAATACATCCTAATAATACAATAAAGATGAGGACTGTACCTAATACCTACAGTAACAATTATTTTATTAATATAACTGTCTGTCTAGTAATAAATGCTATAAGCTTTCACTTTTGCTATTCTAAAAATCCTTAAACACGTTTAAGAAAGACGTTTAACTTTTTTGGTTTGAAGCTTAAACGTGTTTAAGAATTTGGTGCAAGCCTCCCAATTAGCACAAGTAGCATTATAAGATTTCCCTGTCTAGTCCATAACTTATCTATATATTTATGTATTTTATATCGCTTGTTATAATAATATGTCACTTAATTAATATTAGCTTTATATACCTATATTATATATTATAATATACTATATTTGTGTATTTATATATTCAATTATTGTGCACGTCGTATCTGCGTTACTTTAATCTAGCATCTCTCTTCTGTAGGCCTGCTGGAAGAAATTTCTTTTTAGAAATAAGCAGCGCCTGTTGTGTCTTTTATTCTGTTATATTTCTCTGTATATCATTATTGTGTACAATAAACAGTTCAATAAATAAATAAATAAGAGACCACATTAGGTGTAACACGGAAACTAAGAGCTATACAAGACAGTGTAACAAGGGTGTTGACAGCGCTGCTAAGGCACAAATTATTCAGCCTTTGGTTCTAATTTAGTTCACATTTATATTTAAAAGCACTATAATAGCAGTATATTGGAATAACTATGGGTTACAAGGCTGTTTATTAGCTGTTAACCAGAATACGAGCGTCCTGTTATACAGACTAAGCACTAATGATATGGTAACTGGTAGTCTTAAATAGGTAACGCTTTAGGTTCTCGATTACCCTTTCGATCATCAGCTGTGTGAACTTATTCTATTTTGGCAAGGCTTTTCTAACTTTTGTTATGTGAATAAGGAATTGTGTTATCTCAAGTAAGTAAACTTTTAACATTATAACCTGTGAAAATAACTGGGAATGCAAGTTCATTGTGAATATGGTTTTATAGCAAAATTTTAAAGCGTTTCGAAAATATAGTTTCTATTTCGTTTTTAATTAGAAATACTGTCACAAAAGTAACACGTCGTCGCGTGAAGGAAAGGGGTGTATCAGGATCATTGTCATCAGGGTGGTGATATCAATACTAGATTGTATTCGTCCAGATAAATTAAAGAAAAGGCTCACATTTACACCACTGTATCTATTCCAATTCATTTTTGCAAATCACTTATAATTTCATTTGAAATCAGAGCAGTATCACAATATAGGCAGTTGAGGTAATTAACTGTCTTATTTCAAAGGTGATTTTAAAATTTCTTTATTTTCAAACGTATATAACACTTTCTATAAACGAAATGTGGAGACAGTTTCAAGACGCGTCACTTCTCGGCGGCGGTCGTGCCAAGAATGGCCGCCGCCACTCCGCCCGAGTCGTGCCGTCAAGACTCTGTCAGCACGCCCCACCAGAGGGCGCACTCCCACTTCCGTTTTCTTCGTCATGAGTCCGTACTATTGACCACATGATTCCATACTATTTGACCGCATCCGTCATATATATGACGGATGCGGTTAATAGTATGGAATCATGTGGTCAATAGTACGGACTCATGTGGTCAATAGTACGGACTCATGACGAAGAAAACGGAAGTGGGAGTGCGCCCTCTGGTGGGGCGTGCTGACAGAGTCTCGACGGCACGACTCGGGCGGAGTGGCGGCCATTCTTGGCGCGACCGCTGCCGAGGAGTGACGCGTCTTGAAACTGTCTCCACATTTCGTTTATAGAAAGTGTTATTTACGTTTGAAAATAAAGTAATTTTAAAATCACCTTTAAAATAAGAAAGTTAATTACCTTAACTGCCTATATTGTGATACTGCTCTGATTTCAAGTGAAATTATAAGTGATGTGCAAAAACGAAATGGAATAAATACAGTGGAGTAAATGTGAACCTTTTCTTTAATTTATCTGGACGAATACGATCTAATACTGATATCACCACCCTGATGACAATGATCCTGATACACCCCTTTCCTTCACGCGACGACATCAGAAGCGGTGATGACGAACGTAACGCCCAAGAGATGGTATGATGAAAAGCGACAAAGAAAATGCAGATACGCTTCGTGAAAGCGAAATAATAAAAGGAAAGTAATTACTCGATCCAGTTGAGTTGCCTACATTAAAATATAAGATGATTAAACACGTTCAAAGCGCAGCCAAGAGTGCTAACACCCCGAAATATAAGACAAAGCCTTCGTCAGCGAGATTAGGGGATTTATAAAGTAAACAACAAATCATCTGTACCAAATGGGTCATGGTCAAGCCCGGGCCTTCGAGGGCACCACTGGGATATTGACACCATTATTAAAAATCGAGTGAAAATTACTATGGACAGCGCTTTGGTATGGTTTCTTTGTTTTTGCGAAATTTAATTTAAATTACTCATGTAAAATATGTTCCTCTTTAAAAAAAAATAGTGTTATTGCAATCATTTGTGTAGTTCTACATTAGCCAGCTAAAGTTTATTTAATGACTTTAAAGTAAATGCTAAGATTTAGATTCATTTAGCAGTGTGGTTTGACACCACAATTAAATTAATTGCTTAGATTTCTGCAGATAAAATTCAATCAAACGATTAAAAACGGTGTGTATTTTTTTTTTTTTTTTTATGTTTTACTAATACAATTATTTTCTTCTATTGCATAACAATGGTGTACAACGGATCGCTTCACCTTCGAGAACAACATTGCAATGCATCGCTGGACTGGTAGCCTCAACGTGATTGTTTCAACATGGGACGCTGGTAGACAATTTGCGAGTGTTGCGTACATGACTGAGATATGGTGTGATATTAACAGTTCCTCTCTATCTGGTGAGTCCTATACATAATTATTATTTGGTAAAAACCTGTGCTGAAAAGAGGCTTCCTAGCGGATTTTAGGAGTTTAGTTTGATAATTCAGAAACGTATTCTGACAGAAACACTATTGATACCCTTAGTAGAGAAAAGGGCAGGTTTATTTGTATCTTTAGTGAAACTATAAATAGAAAGAATGTAAACAAAACAAAAACAACGTCAGTTACCTACAATGTTACAAATTTTTGGTATAGATGTCAAAAACTACTGCCAAGTTTAATAAATGTTAGCTTTTGCGAGTACCTATGTCTATTAATGTGGGCTGTCTGATTGAATGTTACTAAGAAAAAAAATCACTCCACAAAAATAGTAAGAATTATGTTAAGTCCCTCCCAATGTTACAATACACAGTGTTTAAAGTAAAATAGTGACATTTAATCTAAGATTACTTTACCATCTTGAAACATGGTACGCTATGATTTTACGTATTACCAACATCACGTCAGTTATCGGAAAACAAGAATAAGAAATACTTAAAAGTATAGTCCTATTATTTTTATAAATTGAGTACGTAAGCATCGTTATGGTGGTGCTGCTGCTGATTGACTTCTTCTTCTTGATCGTTGCCTCACTGCTGAGGATCGTGACATCATCGGAGTTTGTCAACTGCATGTCTCCATCGGTTTCGATCAGTCGCCTGATGATGATCGTTATGATATTTGGTCCACCCATCTCTTCGGACTTCGGCCTCTGGGTCTCTTGCCTTCGACTTTTCCCATCACCATAAGTCGTTACAGATTGCTGATTAAGTAAATATTTGATAATACAGTAGATAAAACAGTGTAGCAGGGATGCCGTAACAGTGAGTTTGTGGAACAATTAGCTGGTGTACTTTAGGATGTTGTGTCTTAGAGATAGGATAGGCTTCGAATGTGCAAAATTTCAATAATGACCCAGTACAGATCTCCGCGACCTCTATGCGAGCGGGACAACATGCCAACATGTATCGAGAAGAAAAAGAGAAAAATTGATAGCGTGTTTGTTTACATTTAACGGGAGACATTCGAACGAAATTTTCCATATTTCAGTATAATGTTTGTAATTGTGGTCGTAGTTTTCACCCTTAGGATCACCCATATACGATTCAGATAATTTAAAAAAAGGGGTAGTTTGGTTAGTAATTTAATTTTATGTTGGTATCCAGGTATTAATCGAAAAATAAGTAAATACGAGTAAATGAACTGATT
The DNA here is from genome assembly GCA_905147135.1 of Blastobasis lacticolella. Lineage (NCBI taxonomy): Eukaryota > Metazoa > Arthropoda > Insecta > Lepidoptera > Blastobasidae > Blastobasis > Blastobasis lacticolella. Next base: position 13,116,797 of record LR990048.1, read on the forward strand.
GACGGTAGATAATTACGAATGATGTTTTGAGTAACTAAAGATAAACCTGTGACTTAGTTCGACCGAAAACCATTTGTACTATGTTAATGTGACTTAGTTTGACCTGGATAAAGACTTTGTTAGGCGGATCTATCTAAGAAGCTAACTCAATATGTGACGACTATCGAGCCGAGGTTTTTATAAGGTTTATGTGATAGTTTTGTTTTCTCAAAATTTGTTGCATCATCGGATGGAGGTGATCGTGTTTTATCAATGATGGTGGGCTGATGGAGCCTATGGGAGAGTTTTATGGTTGCTTACCGGCCTGATGGAGGCTATGGGAGCGTGACTTTTATAGAAGTTAGTTGTTTCAAGCTTTGTGAGAAAATTTTGAAAGTCCAGATATTTTGGTGATTGTTGATAAGTCGGTTTTATAAATTAACTTCAGCTTCGAGTACTGAAATTTCCTTGATTACCGATATTAAGTAACTTTTTCGAGTTCTGTTGTTGGACCAGCAAGATGAGGCAGTGTAAGCAATGGTGAGATTTTATATCCCTCTGCCAGTACAAGTTTAGTAGTACCTGAACTGTTGTTGAAGTCAAACATCCTGATTTATTTGGCTGACTTGGAGTGGCCTGGGAGTCATGTGTGTGACTCATTGGGCTGTGAGCCCCGAAAGTCTCGATGTTGTGGCTGTAGATGGCAAATTGAATGTTGTAATTTTTTTTAGAAGGCGGCTGGATATGGGACACCTTCATTATTACAGACATTGTTAAATCGTTTCAAAATGGGAGCTTGAACGTAACGTTAAGTGTAGATAGAGTATACTAGTTCGAACAGTTAAAATCGTTGACGATGATTATTACTTGTTTAGTTTTGGTGTGGTAACAGATGGACTGCTGTAACCCATGACTGGCGTATCAGATAGACGTGAGTGCTTCTTATTATTAAACTCCTGATTTAGTTTTGATATTAAGCAGTAGAGATAATGTTGTTTTTGTATCACCGTGAACAGTTGTTCGGGTTTGTGACGATTACTTGTTGTGTAACTCGTAGACCGTAGCTGAGAGTTTATAGACAGCTATTAGTGAAGTAAAGCGTGTTAAAGTTACTACTTCATGATTTTAGCAATTTCATATTGAAAAGTATACTGTATAGTCTTACAGTAGATACCTACGCACAGGTTATATAAGCACGGCTACTACAGTGGTGCCCCTATATTATAGATAGAGGTATTACTAGAGTCTATAAGTACCTACTGGTTTAAAAAATGTGACGATTGAACAACACTGAGCTGATATGTTAGCAATGTTTATTAACTTCTATTTATTTGTCCCGCGTGTGTGGCTCCCGCCTGTGTGGCTCCCGCCTGTGTGGCTCCCACCTGTGTGGCATTTCGCCTGTGTGGCATCCCGCCTGTGTGGCATCCCGCCTGTGTGGCATCCCGCCTGTGTGGCATCCCGCCTGTGTGGCATCCCGCCTGTGTGGCATCCCGCCTGTGTGGCATCCCGCCTGTGTGGCATCCCGCCTGTGTGGCATCCCGCCTGTGTGGCATCCCGCCTGTGTGGCATCCCGCCTGTGTGGCATCCCGCCTGTTTGGCATTTCGCCTGTATGCCATAAAGTCTGTGTGACATAAAGTCTGTGTAACATTTAGCCTGTGAGGCATTCCGCTTGTATGGCATTTCGCCGGTGTGGTATTTTCCTGTGTGGCATTTCGCCTCTGTGCCATTTACCCTTGTGTGACATCTTACCTGTATCGTGCTATGGCAGACGTGATACAGGATAAATAATTAATAGACCCATAGTTTGACGATTAGAGTGGCACTGACCAGAGTGACACCCAGCCTGTGTGGCACCTAGTCTGTGTGGTATTTCGCTTGTGTGCAGGTCCAGTTTCGTGCCGGCCCGGTTGCGTGGCTGCCCGCCAGATAGCGCTCGTCAGTATGGTGGTTCGCCTGTGTGTCATTTCTCCTGTATGGTAACATTACTCTTATTTTTAAAATTAGGATGGCGCTGACGGATGACCAAAAATCATATGGCATTTAATGAAGGAGTGTTTCGATCACACTCGAAGTAACATTGGGTCTTTTGCTGAGTACTGATAATTGTATGTAGGTATGTCACATATTTGTAGTGAATCTAAGTGCCTACAGTAATGGAGGTCGGAGGCTTTGTGATTGGAGCGAGGGGAAAACACTGGTTTCATTGGTAGTAATTGTGATACGGTTCATAGTCTGGCGTCCTGTCATGCCTCTCTAATAAACCGTAGCTGAATTTATGTCGGCAATTTATAAAGAATAATTTGTGTACGAGATGATGTTGTTCTCTCAAGTCTCTCTCAATCTACGGAAGTTTAGTATGATAAATGATAATGTACGTATGTTTTATGTGAAGAATTGGTGGGTTAATGCAGTCGTGATAGATACAATCACATGATTCATAAGACTTACTTGGGTGATGTGTTGTGGTCAGAAGTGACCGAGCGAATATGGTACTGTGCTATGGTTTTCATGTTTCAGATAACACACGAGGACGTGTGTATAGCAGGACGGCCGTGACGGATGCGGTTAATAGTATGGAATCATGTGGTCAATAGTACGGACTCATGTGGTCAATAGTACGGACTCATGACGAAGAAAACGGAAGTGGGAGTGCGCCCTCTGGTGGGGCGTGCTGACAGAGTCTCGACGGCACGACTCGGGCGGAGTGGCGGCCATTCTTGGCGCGACCGCTGCCGAGGAGTGACGCGTCTTGAAACTGTCTCCACATTTCGTTTATAGAAAGTGTTATTTACGTTTGAAAATAAAGTAATTTTAAAATCACCTTTAAAATAAGAAAGTTAATTACCTTAACTGCCTATATTGTGATACTGCTCTGATTTCAAGTGAAATTATAAGTGATGTGTAAAAACGAAATGGAATAAATACAGTGGAGTAAATGTGAACCTTTTCTTTAATTTATCTGGACGAATACGATCTAATACTGATATCACCACCCTGATGACAATGATCCTGATACACCCCTTTCCTTCACGCGACGACATATATGTATGTCTTTTTGTGTGACTAACATGAAATTACACAATTTTATTTTATTTTATTTTAAAATTAGTAAATTTTTAACGTGAAATTAAAGTAAGAATTCATTTATAAAAGATAAACAACATTCTTTATTAGTGTTAAGGTAGTAACAAAATGGCGACATTCATAAGAAACGTATGTAAACTTTTTCAATATTGAATTAATTACCGTACAGTTCCTCTGTTATGCTTATTTCTGTAAATAATAGTTTAGGTGAACCAATGTGCGCCTGACGGCGCGCCGCGGCGGTTAATAGATTTGTTATCATTTTCGTCAACGCTAAAGTCATTTATGTGAACTACTTGGACGTTTACGTTTTAATATTGATTTTATAGTTTTAGGCATCCTCTTTAAAACATCACAAACCACTTACAATTCAGTAATTTTACGAATATTAAAATTACTGAATTGTTAGAGGCTTCGTTATGTAACTCATTCTTGGCTCTTTTTATGAATCCAAACTAGTGTTTACTATTATTAATGTCTTTCTTATGACTGTTTACTGTTTAAAAATAACTTACAAATCGTTAACGAACATGGGTGCTTTTTTACTGGTTCCTGCAAAAGATCAGCGTGCAGGATAAGGGTTTGCCCCCATAAATTAGTGTTTCAAACGTATCATAGTTCTAGCCGCCTCCTTCCTGCCTTATGTGCAGATATAGTGGTGTAAGATTAAGCATGACTCCATGGCTGTAGCAATAACTTAACTTATTTCGTGAATTGTCCAAGCATATTTATTATTATTCTCATGTAACCTTATCTATAAATAAAATTAATAAAAAAAATTAAAAGTCGTTTTAATCATAATGTATGTAACAAGGGTATGAAATAGGCGGACCCTGGGCCCTTGCGTGCTGCGCGAGGGCGCAACCGGGACATAACGCCAAAATGATGATTATGATGATCTAACAAGGGTATGAAATATTGGAAATCCTTATATTCAACGCATACTAATTTATATTTTATTTCTACTGGGTATAACACCACTGCACTGCGACGTCTGCTGTACGTAGTGCATTACGGAGATGAATTCAGAAAATTATGTATTGTCGTATTTTGTTGATCGTCACAGGAGCATCTAGGTTGATTTTCATATTCGTCTTCCTAAACATTTATATAACTCATCACTTAATTTATATTATGTACAGAACCGTGTTCTTAAATATGTACTGTCGCAGTTTGATTACCTTCGCATGAACTTATGGCCTCTCGAAATGGCCGTTGACTAGATGAATTATTAATAAATGAGAACCTGATTGCAGCTTTAGGTGTTATATTATATGCAAATAATTCAAATATTACTCATTGTGCCCTAGAATAGGTAACACAGGTTTTATTATGCAGACTATAACAGTATAGTTATATTTTTAAGTAGCCAATTTACAGCCAAATGCTACATTTCAGAGTTACACGAGAATCTCACAACTCCTTTGGTATTCACGTGTGTTCATACAACACTTTTATGCAGCTTTGAAAAATATGTTAAAGAGCTGTGTAACAGAGTTGAGGTGAACCGATGTATAACTTTTTACGTTAAACCACTCTTTTTGTGCACCACTCTAAAACTGATGGCTGTACGGCAGTTCACAGTGACTCTTATTAGATGCTAGCATTTCAGTGGTATAAGTCTACATCTTAATACAGCAATTATCATATTTTACTACCACTAAAATGCTCTTAAGTAACTAATGCAATATAGAAATGCTAGTAACTGTAAGACAGTGTTTTTGACATCAAAACTAACTCGGAGCCCGTAACAATAGTATCCGTTTCTGCTTTTATAATATAGACAAAAGCGTAATGCACAGCTCTAAGTTCACTTATTATATACCATCGTGTAAGTATTAAATACCATCATGAGTTCGTAGATGTAGTCTGCATCCTTCTCGTAAAAGTCCGCTGTCAACACTTTCGGTGGTTTACTCTTGAAGGAGCCAGGCATATCCAAAGACACTATAGTGAATTTTTCTAAATCAAAGTTTTCAAACTGTCTATAGAATTCAACCAAAGGTGTGGTGAGCCAAGGCGGTATAAACAGTAGAACTTGAGGACCCTTGCCAAATTTTATACAATTTATAAGTTGATCTGAAACTTGCACTTGTTTTTCTTCGATGTCCATTTTAATAAATAATTAATTTACTTTAAATATGAAGAGACAACTCTTAATAGTTACAGTGTAGAATAGACATCAAAATTAAAACTGTTACCTATTTATATATCGTGTACCACACAGAGTAGTTCTGAGAGTGTCTGTTGTTATCTAAATTAATATCTATTCAGTTCAGTGAAAGCTCATTATCCATTAAGTGAATTTAGTATTTAAGTCTTTATTTAGAGTGAGATTTAGAAAACAAGTTAGGTGAAGAATCGCAGTGAGAGGGCGCCACTCACCTCTGCGTAAGAACGAGAAAACAATAAATTTTTCAACTCATTAGCACAACCTATTAGTAGCGTGTAGACATAGCCTCCTTTATCGCACAAGCCATGCGTAGAAGTTTGACAACGTCGCATTTTTAAATTTTAGTGAACCTGAAAATTACTGTAAAACTATCATCGCGGTCGTCGTCGTTTAATGTTATTTGTTATTTAAGTTATAAAGTATATAAATAAGTATATGCATTAATTAGATAATATGAAATTGGATAGATTCCTGTACTATTTACCAATCTACCTACTTGCAATTGTATTATCCTAATGTTATAAATGCGAAATGTTATGTATGTTTGGTTTTGTACGTAATGGATATTTGTATCTCATTCACGCAAAAACTACTAATCGAATTTTAATCAGATTTGGCAATTACATAGCGTATAGCCCCGAATAGCACATATAGCATAAATTTTCGCGGGAACGGATCTGGAACGATATAACCAAATTTTATGCGGACGCTGTCGCGACCAAAAGCGAATATGGAATATATTTTTTTTTTATGTCATACGGTAGGCAAACAGGCAAGCGGGCCACCTGATGGAAAGTGGTCACCACTGCCTATAGACATTAGCATTACCGAGAATATCGCCAATGCGTTGCACACCTCTATAACACGTTACTCTGGCAGCAAAAAGGCAAATGTCCCTCCACTGCCAAAGCCACGGTTCCCCAAATACCCACCCCACGGAGCACTGAAAACCTTACTTACCGGCAGAAACACAATACTATTTAAAAGAGTATTGTTTACCTGCGGTATTCTGTAAGGTGGAGGTACTTCCACAGTCGGGCAGCTCCAATTCGAACGGGATAGCCCGCTATGCCCTACCTTTCTTAAAAATTATTTCCAGACAAAATATTGCCCAATTTATTCAATATTAGGTATAATACATTATAAACAGTCAACTACTTACTTATTGTACCTATCTACTTTTTCAATGCTTCCATCATCGTGGATAATCAAAGATCGTGGTTTAAAGCAGTTGTGATAACTTTCACAATACGAAAATGTTATGTTGCATGCTTGGGCAGAAGTCCATTTGTTTAATAGAATTACATCTTTTCGAAAGCAAAACGTCGGCACAGCTTCTTTTCCATTTTTAAGGTGCATTTTGCAAATGCAACTACATACAAGGGACCAAGTTTGAGTTCAAGTGCGGAAAAAGGAGCCCATTAACCTTCAAATGCAACAACGTCTTTGAATCTGTTAGAGAAAGATTACTATTATAAACTAGAATTTGTTTTATAAAATAAGTAAAAAACTAACAACAAAAATGGTCAAGGGTTGTTTGATAAAAATCATATTTATCCAAGTTTAGCGCAATTATAAATATATTTACTTTTATTTACCTTTGTAGATAGTCCATACAAACGCGTTAATTTACAGTTTTATCAATATATTTTTAAATTCATCATCACAGCCCGTAACAGTCCACTGGAGGACTTAGGGCCTCTCCTACAAAGGGGAGGGTGTTACCATAATCTCCACGCTTGGCAGGCGGGTTGGAGATCGCAGTGTTTAAATATAACGATGGAAAATGCTGCTGCCCATTTTCCAGACTACGGAGACTCTTGATCTGTTGCCTCGAAAACATTAGTCGCCTTGTACGACACCCATGAGTGTAAAGGGTTGGTGCTATTCTTCTCCGCCGGACACCACACGGCCAATTTTTTAATTATCAGCACAAAATTCATAATTGCGAAAATTATGTACATTGACATGTAAACAATGAGTAAATCGGTTCACACCGACGTTGCTGTTCCGTGCTACAGCATGGCTTGTCAGATAAAGGAGGCTATGGCTAAACCAAAACAAACTGTGACATTTCTTTGTTTTATTCACAGAACAATACTATGTTGTTGTTTTCGATGACATAGTCAGTTTAAACGGCTCATTCGTCAATTGTGTTAAGGACATATTCTCCTTTATCTGACAAGCTATGATGTAGCGTGTAACGGCAACATCGCTACCGGTTTATTCATTGTTTACATATAAATTAAAAGTAAATTGATAAAACTGTAAATTAACGCTTTTGTATGGACTACGAAGCTAAATAAAAGCAAATATTTTTGTTACTGCTCAAAAATTTGTTAGATACTATTTTTAAAATGCAATTTTCGACCATAATTATTGTTAGTTTTTTACGTATTTCATTATTCTGTTTTATAATCGTAATCTTTGTCAGATTCAACCTTAAAAATGGAGAATAAGCTATGCCGACGTTTTCAATGAACATGTAATTATACTAAACAAATGGACTTCTGCTAGTCCCCGTGCAGGCTGGTATCCCACCGATGGATCTTTTGTGCATTTTCGCACAGGGAAAGTTATCACAATTACTTTATGATTATCTATTACTACCTGGAGAGGTTTTCCCTGGAGAGTACAACACGGAGTTCTTAAAGAAAGGGATAAAAAGGTTTTTACGGGGGCGGCAACGCGTGTGATGCCCCTGGTATTGCAAACGTCCATAGGGTGCGGTGACTGTTTACCATCAGGCAGGCCATAAGCTTGTTTGCCACCTTAGTGTTGAAAAAGTGGACCTTAGGTAAGTAAGTTGTTGGTTTATATATACTTAGGTATTACTTAGGCTTAAAAATGGTCAATATTTTGGCTGGCATAGATTATTTTATTTCATAATAGCTTTTGACCGCGACTGTGTCCACGAAAAATTCCGAACCCGTTCCCGCGGGAACCACATTGAATTTCGGGATAAATTATAAGCAATGTGTTGTTCGGGGCTATATGCTATATAACTGCCAAATTTCATAATAAATAAATTTCATTCAATAATGAAGAAGTAACAAATATCATTTATGTACGAAACCAAACATGCATTATATTTCGCATTTATAACATTATAGTAGGTAGTTTATTTGATACTTTAGAATATAAGGACGGCAAGTCGTATGTAAAAAGCCAAGTTATTATTATTAATATGGTTCATTGCACCCATCTTTCATTTTTCCCTATCTATGGCTATCCAGTAGTACGCTTAGTATATTACTACCGATTTAAGTATTCTACTAGCAGGACTAGGACCTTAAGTTTATTTGCTAGTTCAGACTTCGAGCAATTTCATTTGAACCGACGGCTTGGCACAAACAAATACTAACAGTAAACAGGGAAGTCTTCGGAGATTTGTTCGCAGCTATCGGGAAAGGCTCAGCCTTCGACGAATCGGCCGTTTGTGCGCTCTGCGCATCCCATAGCACTCTACTGCGGCCTCCCGGGAATATTAAAGAACCGCTTTATTATGGAGATCGCTTGAGATGACTCGACGGCGACAGAATTATGCTAGATTCCGACCTTGAGAGAGACCGACATACCTATATTCATGCAACCTATATAATTTCTCACTAAGTGAGTGTGGTGTAAACACCACATAAAAAAGTGTGGCTAGAAGTAGAGGTACCTAAAAACCTACGCACCTGTACCTCAAGATCAATAAATCGTTGCCCATGAAGACATCCGCACGCGGTTTAATTTCCGGCATTCGGGAATCTTTACGATAGCCATTTTGCCCTGTAAAACGACCTCAATTGAGGAAAGTTGTGAAAGCCAAGACGCCTTTGACGATAAATATATTCGGTGGAATAAAGCTCTTTGGGATTGATAACCGATAGGGCACCGCAGGATATCAGCGGCGGTTAAGAAATAAATGATTTGTCAATTTGGTCTCGGAGTTTACTTAGAGCGTTGGTGGCGTAATGGCTAGCGGGTCGGCCTTGTAAACGAAAGGGAGCGAATACGATCCCAAAGTTACTTGATCTTCCAAATTCGGGATCATGGTCAAGGGGGCGCTAGGAACAACAAGGGGCGTTTTTCTCGGCGTTTTTTACAATGGAAGCTGTGACTGTCATTTAGATATAGTCGTGTATTAATGTGACAGAGATATGTCTGTATAGTTCGTTACTGTCTCAATAACGATTCGTTGAAGGTTTTTTTTTTCAATTCAATATACCTGCCTATAGGTAAGTATTTTGAATTTTAAATCAAGTATTTAACTTTTTTTTCTATTCTCCTGTGAAAACCAAGGATTCTTTAGGTAGATACCTAAAGCCAGAAGATGGTTAGCAATTGAGCGCTAGAAACCATAGAAAGGTGATAACACTAACATTACCTCCCACGCAAATACCGCTTACGAGCAAGTGCCTCTTTTAGGATTGTTTACAAATTGTACCTTGGTGTCGTGGAAGCAACTAAACTAAATTAAATATTTGGCCTTTTCCCCAAATAGCTTCGCGGAAAAAGCCATTTAGAGAAGATTAACAATAATAAAAGTGGTCTAATAATGTCTGGCCAAGCCGCCTCCGCCGGGCACGGGAAAGAGAGCTCGGCCCAAGAAGCGATGGCTTGACGTCGTCAAGAATGACATGCGTGCCAACAAGCTTACCACCAAGGATGCCGAACACCGGGCGAAGTGGGCCAGGAAGACTAGGAAGGAGCTCCGGGCCGCGCGGGAGCGCAACTGGTACATAACGCCGAGATGATGATGACAATGAGTGGTCTAATAATACACTTACGAGCTTAACTATCGCACCAAAATATGGGAGATTTTTCCATTTACGCTCATACATTTCTGGTGTTACAAATCAGACTTTAACTTCATAAACACTTCATAAATTTCTATCTTCATCTATTGCCATCTTCATAGAAATGGCTATCAATCTTCGCGGTTTGATAGCCAATAAGAAAATTATTGACATTGACTTTATGTAATACCATATATTTTAATTACCATATGTTCTCGTTGAACAAGAAATGTTTGTAATACCTGCCTATTCTACACTTTCCGTTCACCGTTCTACACATTTTGGCCGCTTGGCCGAAGGGAAGCCTTGTAGTTTTTATCAAAATTTTGATAAAAACTCGATATCGATTCTTACTATCTCGTAGCTTTATAAATATATAGGATGTAAAAAGACCGCTAGCATTACCCATGAAACTGAACAACTTTCCCCAAGAAACATACTCGCGGAAATGACTTCATAATTTCACTACCTAAAATAAATAATTAATTGCGACGCGCAATGTACATTGTCCGGCGCACGCCTCTCAGTCGCCCACGTGAACAGTGGCCACTGACGTGTGCGGCCGGCCGGCCTGCACGCTTTACATTGCGTGCTTTTACTTAAAGTGCATTTATTTCAACTTCAATTTGAACTTTGAGTGTCTAAATTAATTGTGAACGATTTAGTTATCGATACGTGATATTTTTTGATACAAAAATACAACTAATTTTTTTAAAGAATGTCGATTTCTGCCGAAACTATGAGTTTCCGCAGGTATGTTACTTGGGGAAAGTTGTTCAGTTTCATGGGTAAAATATGAGGTTTCAATTAATGCTAGCGGTCTTTTTACATCATGTATATATAAATGTTTTGATGATTTTAATTCAACAGGACTAGCGACTGGTCTGGACAAAATGGTCCTGGAATGTTATTATCATTACCAACCTACTTGATTTAGATATAGCCTAGAGGCTACATAATATTAGAATGTTACCATTATGCTGTTTGTAGCTGACCATTCCAACCATTGCGTGTATTATTTAATCGAAACAGATGTTACGGCTAACCGCATACTGTCGGCGTGTCCGCGCTGGATGATGTGCTGCAAGTGTGTTTTTAAGAGAGGTAGGGCACAGCGGGGTATCTAGTTCGAATTGGAGCCGCCCGTCTGGGGAAGTACCTCCCTCCACCTTACAGAATACCGCAGCTACATAAAACTCTTTTAAATAGTATTGTGTTTCTGCCGGTGAGTAAGGTTTCATGTGCTCCATGGGGTGGGGATTTGGGGAACCGTGGCTTTGGCAGTGGAGTGGCATTTGCCTTTAGCTGCCAGAGCAACGTGTTATAGAGGTAGGCAACGCATTAGCGATACTTTTGGTGTTGCTAATGTCTATAGGCAGTGGTGACCACTTTCCATCAGGTGGCCCACTTGCCTGTTTGCCTACCGTATGACATAAAAAAAAAAAGTGTAAATTTTAATTTGGAGAGTGCACACGTGCTCTTTTTCCTCGGTTTAATTAAGCCAGTTCGTACGGTACAAGTTGCCTAACACGTGGTCAGCCTTAACAAACACTCTTTTTTGCAAGAATATTTGTAGATATAAGTTTTGCGAAGTTTACTAAGCTATTGCAGATAAATTTTTCTTTACGCAGACCCGTCTGTCTATATAGGGTTAGGTTTACTTATAAACAGACGGGTCATGGTTATTAAGCAGCCATCGTTATGCGGCGCTTTTCTCTAGGAATGCAGAGCTCTTTTACACGGACTGAGCTGCAACTTTGAACGGCATTATTTATCTCATTGTCCTAATTGTGATCCGTACAACTTTCTTCTGAACTCATAATTATCAACTGTGAAATAATTCAAACTTTAATCATTTTAACTTTCGGCAGATCATATTATGAGTTCGAAATTTCATCCATCCGCACCAGCTTAAACTTAAACCTTAGCTTTGACCAAGCCTTCCATGAGTTTCGTAAATCGGGCTAAATCAATTAACAGACAGGCGCGTATAGCGACTGTGTTTAAGCTGCGGTACAATCATGCACTGTAATAAAATAATATAGGACCCTTGTCGATAGGAGGACAACGTAAGGCGGTTTTACTTACACTGACCCTCAACACAAGAGTTTTATTAGTGTGGTATAAATTCAGTCAGAATTCATACTCAAGGTCGAGCCTGATCACGTTTTATAATAAAAGTGCAAGGCAGGTTCTCATACGAAGGGTAACACCGCACAATAAGAATATATACAATTTCCGCACAGTAAGAATATCTACAGCGCCATCCTTTTATTCGGTTTTATTCTTTATTCTGTTGTTATTTTACATACCATTTGTAACTATTTGTTGTGTGCATTTATTTAATATTTTAGTAAATCTCTGTGTGAATACAGATGTAATAAGGAGTTGTAGGGGAGGACTTCTTTGTCCAGCAGTGGACACCTTCCGCTGTTAATGGTGTATCTGAATTTCCTTCCCATGCGAAAGTAATTGATTATCACAAATATCTCTATTTTAAATCTCGACAAACTCGGCCGGAAAACAATGAACTGACAAATCTCAAATCCTACTTCCCAAATTGCCGAGAGCGGTCTGCCTTCGCGGTTTATATCCTGAAGGGAAATTCCGAAAGTTTCTCTAGTGTTTACATCAGCTTAATGTCTATGGGAATTGAAACTTAGGCTGCTAAACGTATTAAACTGTTAACAGAAGGTGAAAATACAGGCTGACAAGTAAATCTACTTAAGTCTGTCCAGTTTTGACTTGCTAGTGTGCTAGTTAGGTAATACATACGAAAAACCGTAACTTTATAATATTAAATTCACTATATCCAACGTTTGGTTGAGTTGGTATACAGTCATTAAGTATAACAACTTGACTAGACGTAAACAGTAAAATAGAAATCCACCCCGGTTGTTTCTGCGTAAGTATTGGCTCAATTTGTCCACTATAAGATGGTCATATCGTATGAATATCTAAATATACATACATACCTACACGTAACATAGTGAGTTGTAGTTAAAAATGTGCTTACATTGTGTAATACCTATTATAAATTTCGAATACAGTTCCAATCTAAAAAGTTAAATGAAAAAATAAAAGTTTGCAAAGTGAATCTGAATGGAAGAATCCGTGTGAATGACAATGGAAATATTTGTTTTTGTTTGTTGATTGTGAACCAATTGTGAACAATTGAGTTACGGTTATGGCCGATTGGCGAAGAATTAGGTGCGCCTGTGTGTCATATCTTTATATGGAAGCATTTTGTCATCATTTAAATAGTTTATTCGATTAATATTTTCCATAAATGACACATGCTACCCCACTAACGAGTATAACGAGAACATCATCAAACACCAAGACGTTTGAGTGATGATGATGACAAAACACCCGCTGTTCATTTCTAAATCTGGCCTCTGGTGCTGCTGCTGGCAGTCCTAAATCCAGTGCAGCTGTTTAACCTTTGAAATATATGGGGCGGGAGGATTTCGTATAAAATGTATGCGGTTCCCTGTAACATATTTGTTTGTGAAAGTTGTCCCTCGGCAACAATGTTAAGTATTTCGAACACAATGTTCTCGACTGATGTTATCATTGTATCACAAACCACTTAATTGTATTTAGAACTTATACTATGTAGCTATATCCGACTACAACATAATGGATTCGTTTGTCGTTTGATGCATTCCTTTGCCTTATTAAGTAAACAATTTATGATATCTACTACATATAAAACCGGTAGCTTCGGAAATCGGGGTATCAAAGATCAAGAGATGCTGGTGTGGGGAACCGCTTTATGTTCGTAATTACGCACTTAAGGGCTCTTAAAGTGTCACTGCTTTATCTTTTGGAAACATAAAGATAAGTAAAATATTTTATGCATTTTCATATTTCATACACATCACACCCGTATACAAGAGCTGCTCGGAGTGCCTTTCGGGACCTGTATCCAGACTTCCTATCTCTTTAGGCCCAACATCCCTTTAGGCATGAAGTCCACTAATGTACTTGCATCGGTCGAATTGTAACAGCTCAATGGCCGTTTTAAATGTAGCCCAATACCAAAATCGCGTTAAACTGCCTTGAGGTTCTGGTGGCTCAGCCCGCGTCATATCTCTCTTGAATTTCCGGTTCCCATGCCCTTAGGACGTTATGCTTCGAGAACCTCCCACAACCTTCCACAAAATCAATGTCGCGTTGCGAACATTCTGGGAATGTTCGTAATTGTGATACTACTTGTAGTACGTTTTGGCAATGTTCCGTAGACTGTTTCAGTTAATAAAACGTTAGTAGGCTTCGAAATGCTAGGGAACGTTAAGGAGCCGTAACACAACTTGCGGCACAACTCCAGAAAGTTCCATGGATTGTTACGGTAATTAAAATGTAGTGTTGGCCTGATGAATGATGTGATCCAATCTGCTCAGGTTCCCCTGTTAAACCCTGGATTACAGGAACAGATGGCTGTCGCTCAACTTTAATGACCTACCTGATCTGCCATATCCAGGATCATGGTCAATTCGGACCCCGGGCCCTCGTGTGCGAGTGCACAACCGGGACATTAATGCCAATAATATAGTTACGTGACCAGACTGTGGTTGCTCCTATTTTAATTCTTTGAAAAGTAGTTTATAGCGACACTTCAACGTCGCAATTTTCTTCATGAAGTCGTTTGGCATCGCTTTAAAGTCAATTTAAAGGTTATTATCTTATACATTGTATCTCCTTAAGTAAAATTAAAGCGTGTCCTCTAAGATTTAATATTGGACGGAACATTAGGACCAGCCTACATTTGTACCAATTGGGAAAGCAAATAAAATACTTTTAATAGTAGGTAGTTTATGCAACTGTCATATAAAAGGGGGTATTAAAACATGAGTGTCTGTTTATCATACGAGGCGTAGCCGAGTATGATAATAGTTTGACACGAGTGTTTTAATACCTAATTATATGCAGTTGCATACACTACTTTATCTACACTCGTATTTTTATGTTAAAAAATCGTACCTATAATTTTCTCAACTTTGCTGGTAGTAAGCTGCGAGTCAGTTCTGTTGTATCTACGCGTCGAGGATATCAAGCGGCGGGAAATTCACTTTACTACTTTCACATTTATCTATTTATTTGCTTAAAATAAGAAAAATATTCACAAACACAAATTACAACAATTACAAAAAATATTTTGTTTAGCGGGAAAATAATTACACAGAATATAAACAGGAAAATTTAAATTTTGAATTTGAATTTGTTAAAGACATCTAGGTATTCAGCCTACATTTGACCGTGTCCAGGCGCCCGACGCGAATTTAAAAAATATAAGTGTTGTATAATGATTAAAAAGTTATTTTACGTTACAGCTGTCATGAAATTTGTATGGGAAATGCTGTATCGAAAAGTAATTTTTTAAAATTTTATAGACTGGCGTGAAAAAAGTGTATCCTTAAACAACTGTTTTCGAATATGAAATTGGAACATTACGCTATGAGTGTAGATAAACACTTTTAAGAAAAATAATATCTGTAATAAAAACAACCCCGCAACATAAAATTAATATTTGTAACTTATTCTAACAGTTTAGATCTTCTTTCGATTTGTTTTCGGAAAGTCGGTGTTGGGGCCCAACCAGGGGTTCTTTTCTTTTGCAAAGTTTTGGGCGCGATTGGCAAAAGTTTGCATTTGCTACTTCAGATACGTGATTGAGTGATCCACAGTATTATTTCTACATTAGCTTTTTTCCGCGATTTAGATAGCTTTTTCGATGACGCCACACTCCCATTTCATGATGATGATGATGATGATGATAATAGGTATTCAGAGATGATGTTGTAGCTCTCTACCTAGAGTGGAATAATTCTTCGGAGCCGTCCCTTTTATTCTTTAAAATAGACTACTATTGGCTGCATGTATGAGAAGATGAATGAATGTAGAAGGAGTGTTTCAGTAAGATTGTTGCTTATTATGAATGTGATAGCTTCTGCCTACCCTTGTGGATCTCGGGCGCGAGTGTATGTAGTTTTTGCTAGTTATGTTGACCGCCTAGAGTTCTTGCATGTGCCCTATTTATTCAATGATAAACGACGCCTTCCATTCAAACGTCGTACGACCCGTGTGCACTGGTATCATCGTATCATAATGTAGGCACTATTATATTATGTTTACTAGTTTCTAAGTGTACACAAGGTGCGCGGTAAATGCTAAGGTTCCCGTAAATTAGAAGCCGAGCGTGGAAGCGTATCGAAGTTATTCGCGGTACGAGGGTAAGGTTACAAAATTCATCGGCATTTGTGCCCTTAAATAAAGTGCGGGCTGTTGATATTCGACGCTGTTGATGGAACTCGTATTACGGGTTATTTATGAAATAAAATCTCGGGCGACGACCGAATCAAAACTTTTTAGGTTTCATATAAACATAGTCGATCACGGAGTAAAATAGGGTGTTGTATTTTTATTGTCTAGGTGTACACTCCTAAGATGAAATATCAAGTTAGCGTTTGTAATTTAATAAATGTTTTTTTTTCTGTCCATTTATGATAGTGGTCGGTTATTGGAGCTTTGCCGGTCGCGTATTGGATTGTCATGGTCGAGGGTTGGTACATGTCGACTTTTTTATTTCTAATTGTGCCTATACTAATTAATAACTTTGTAATACAAAACTATTTATATCAGTCATCAAAGCATAGCTCAGACAACCATCGACAACGACTAAATCCTCAGTAGGGTAATTATTATGTCTAATATAAAATTTAATACAGCACCCCGAGACGACGGTATTATTTATTAGGCTTTGATGTTCATTGAAGTACAAGGCGGTGTCTTGTTTTAATATGTCTACTAATAATAAAGGACTGTATATGAATACATTGCAGTATATGATATTGGGGTTATTGAATCTGAACAGTGTACATAGTAAAACCTCGCACAGTAAATTTAGGTGAAAATGGAGTCGCGGCGTGCTCAATGCCTTGAATTTTGTACACAAATCGTAAATCCTTTACAATTTTATTGAAAGCGTATCTAAATTGGACGACCTTTCAGTTATTTTATTTTGAAACTATTGATGTATATTATTTGACGGTTTTTATATAAATTATCTCGCTTAAAAAGAGCTTAAAATTAAATCACCATCTGTCAGAGACTTCTACGTATACCTAGAATACCTTGTAATCGGTCTGTTGCTCCATTGCTGCATGAACGGACAATTTGACAAACACTTTCATATTCATTGTACCGTAATAATGCCGCTATCGATGAAGAGAATAAATAAGGGCCCTCGACCCCGTATCGGTCCTATCACTCAGTCCAATCGAATCAGAATTGCTTCACTAAATAACTATTACATTGTTAATGGCCCTTCATTTATCGAGTCTCTCGATATGCTGAGTGCTGCTTCGGTGATGTATTAAATACCAAGCTTCTCCACCTTCGTACCTTCGCAGCTTAAGGCCAAGATCTCGCTTATAAATTAAATTTGAAGTGAAATGTTTCCTATCCCGCCCGCGACGGATTTACAATGCAAACACGGCGTGCGGGAAACGGTCTTGTCGCTTGGCTACATTTCACGCGCCAATGGAATTGTTGTTTTAATAGATAAGTACTTACGTAGCTAGTGGAATATTTATGTAAATTTAAACACTATAAATATATTGAAGATGTTAAAAGCTAGTCAGCAGGTTTAAATATTCTAGTTGGCTTATATTTATAATTAACCAACTACTTAATTTGAGTAGGTTTATAATAAAGCTCTGTAAAAGTAACCTACATACTCGTAATTATACTTATAAAGAAATTGTGATTGCCGCCCTTCATAATGCTCTTCGATTAGCTAGAAGATATGCCGTCGTAATATAAGCTTGCAAGTCCCTTGTGCCACACTTATTTAGCTCAAGAGATTTTCTCTCTAGATACTTACTTTGAAAGGATCCAATTTATAGTTTCAAGAAATCCGACAACTTTCTGAAAGCTTAGCTTACCGTTTTTTTGCAGATACAGAACTCAAAGCCTTATATTTACCTTCCTTCTTCCCTTACCTTAAATATTACTGATTTTTTTAGCTACGCAGTGACAATCGCGCAGACAACCCATCTGATTGTAAGCGGTAACTAGTTATAGTTGATGATTTGCTTTGCCATTTGATCATTTGCTTTAAGTGTCTATTGTAGATTATTTAAACAGCGTCATCGTTAGGAGTTTGTGTACGGCACTTTCTCATATATCATTTAAATAATGAATTATTCTTTTTGCCAGCATCTTTGTTGTTCAATTTTTCTCCGTTTTTTGCCACAGACGTACATAGTAATCAGCCAAAAGCTGGCACAATTTCCACTTGTACACATTTTTTACATCCCTAACTTGTTCTGAGGAGTGTTCTGCTGGCACCCGACACCCGCAAACATCCCCAGATAAATCCAAGATTACAGTGCGCCACGACAGCGGGGTTTCGGTCGCAGCCGTAAACTAAAGGCCCGCGAATGCCCCCCAGCGCCGCCCCAAGCCAAATTTCAATAAGACTTGTTCCTAAATTATTAACTCCTTAGCTTAGTCACGTAGAGGACGAAAAAATTGGAGACACTCCAGGGATATTAAGTAGATCGTCGCTGTAGCGAAATCGTAATAAGATGTTCGCTTCACTATATACTACTTACTAGGTCAGAAGACCTAGTAAGTAGGTTTTAAAATCCTACGTGTAAGAAATAGGATAAGGTTAAACACGCTCCATTATATTATATTATACTGCGTGTAAGAAATAGGATAGGATGAATCATAACTACAGGCTCCATTCGTTACCATCTATGTCGCTCTTTATCTTATCTTAGGTGTTATATGAACGACCCTCGAGTGCTTCCGAGGCTGCACTCCCAAAGTAATGTAGGTAAAAGTTACACCTATACATATATCTCAAAACATGTCACGAATACGTTATTAATGCCAGTAGATATATTAGTAAAGGTAAACTGGAACAATATTTTTATTTAGATTTAACATCGGACATCTGATCTGCGTCTCAGTGAGGAACAGCAGCTGCGGTTTTTCAGTCTCAAGGTGGTAGTGGACTGCATCGAGATTTGATTGCGGCCTCGGATGTTAGTGAGGTGCACTTTGAGTGGGAGGGAGTGCAGCCGCTGTTTAACGCTTCTCTTTTTTATTTTCTTTTATTCTTTATTCAATGAAAACTACATTTAACATATATCACTTCACACTCTTAAACCTGGAGGCTTTTCTGAGTGTTTTGTGTGTGTTGTGTCTTGTTTCTTTGCATCATAATTTTGAGTGAAAAGGTTGTAGAAGGAGGATGGCAGTTGGACGAGGTAGCGCTCCGCCTACTAGCTAACATGCTCACCAATACCGCACGGGAAGGTGCCTGACGCGAAGACCGCGGTGACGCCCGAACCCCCCCAGATTGACTACCTGTCAAGCCAGGCACCCGGTACGTGAGTGGTAAGCATCAAGAAAAAAAAGGGTTACGTAGAGCAACTACAACTGTCCATACCCATCCTCCTAGATGGCTACTCCAGACATCGCAACGGAACACGGCTGGGCCGCTTGGCGTCGCGTTCGCCTGGAGGGTGGTAACCAGACACGGCCGAAGCCTACCACCGGAGAGAGTGCTGTCCATTTCGCACTACCCGGGGATCACGTGTAGGGTATCTAGAGTCATGAAGCCCAAAGTGAGCTATGCTTACGGACGCGGACAGCATTGATCCCCAAAATTGATTAATTGATAATTTGTTTTATTGCCACTGAGTGCAAACATTACTCTTGCCTACTTGTACCTATTTTACGAGGCGGGACGAAGCCGGCAAATAAACCCAGCGGCTGCGTAATGAAACATATTTTACGGCGTCACGATTTTGCCAGCTGGATAAATATCCAGCAATGACATTGGAGTCATTGTTAACATAGTATAGAACATTATAGCGCTTTTCACCGTCTATCCATTATACTTCAATTTAATTATACACTGGTACTGTAATAATTCATACTAACTACAATGAGGGGATTCCTGGAGACATGCAACACAGGCTTGACCTACCGTAAGCTCCAGTCTCCCACAATAACAAAATTCATGTTCGATTTATTGTATCCTAATATGATTATTGTGGAGAAAATAAATATGTTTATTATTATTTATTTATTATTTATGTCCCTATGTATGTACGCCACACGAACGAAGTCGCGACGTGTTTATCAATAACTAGTGGACGTTCGTTCGCGTACACCAACTTTACCTGATTTATTCCTGATTCTTCGTGGTCATCTTGGCGCTAATGCCCCGGTTGTGCTCTCGCGAGGGCCAGGAGGCGCCATGACCAGAATTTGGCAGATCAGGTTCCTACAGTGGAGAGACTGCCATCTGACCACTGTGACCCTGTTAACACGATGTTTTTCAGATGCAGAAACGACGCGCGACACACCCTTAGCTAACACAAATACTTACTTAGCTTAGGCGAGCTGTGATTATGTACGAAACTAATCTTATTTCGGAGTAAGTAAGTTGTTTGTGTTCAGAATTTGGGCGTGCGACAACGGAACTAAAATAAGGCGTGAAAAGCAATTTGAGGGAAGTAGTTGACTACGTGCTGGCGTGTATTATACGGATTCCACTTGTGTATTTATTTGCGAGCTTTCGAATTGATTGACGTAAATTGTAAACAACAATGGGACGAGCTGAGTGGCCGTAAAACTCTGTTAAGCACGTACATTAATTCATAGTTAATTTGTAATGCGTTGACGTGTCGTTGTTTTGATAATCGATGTTTGAAATTTCAGAAAACTAAAGGTAAATTCGGTTTTGACGTTTCAGACCTGTTCCCGTGGGAACTACATTTTCGGGATACATTACAATTTTATTTAGGCTATAGCCTATGTGTGATGGTCCGGCGATGCTAATAAAGCTATCCTGATCAACGGTCACAACAGTCCGGCGTTCCTAAATGTAGTCAAACTGTTTACTGTCACCAGCTGACACGATCCTAAGGTCGATCTAGTCACTCACCACGTGCAATGGAACCTAGCGTGGTCTATGCGCCTCACGCATATCATGAAGCGGTCTCACCGTCGTGTTCACACACGCCCAATATAAAATGCGTAGAACAAAGGTCGTCAACGACAGTCTTTATCTTTATGAGATTCGGATTTTAAGATAGGTTTATAAATGCCTTAAACTGTGGTGTTAATTCCTTACTAGTGTCTATGAAAAAATAAGATGACAGAAACTTGCAATAAAACTCTACTACGTCAATGGCAATGATTCGAGTGATAAAATGAAAATATAATTTTAGTTATAAGTCAGCAAGTTGAGCCCCCTGAAGTGGGTCACAAAGGAGCCAGTCTCCCAGCCGATATTAGTCCGCCACTAGGATCTTTTAACGTGTACCTGCTTCCTTTCATGTGATCCAAGGGGTACCACCATGGAATGTGTCGAAGCTTTCTGATCCCCAAAGTTCCCTAAGCTTGCCTTGACCTGGCAAGATAACTAGGTATATCCCTTGATATACCGCTACCACCCGTAGGTCATATCCATATATTTAAAACACATCCGATCTTCATCTGAGAATGGGGCCCCTTGTATTTTCTTTTCTTTCTCTTTTTTTCAATTTAGGATTCTTACGTTTTACGAGTTGAAGGATTGCAACAACTGTGGTGTGAAAAGGATCGCAACAACAACCAACTAGGGTGAACCAACAATAAAATTATTGGTTTAATCTAATTATCAAAACTCGAATGCCATGCGTTAAATTGCAAGAAGTTATATGGATATTTGTATTGATTTTCTCTAAAGCAAATGAGTTTATTTAAGGCATTTAGGTTTCATTCGTCCCGAATGAAGTTATTTGTCACAATGCTGATACCAGCATTGTGACAAATAACTAGAATAGATAGAACCCAACTTAGGGCCAACTTAGAAACTAATTTACTGAAAATATGTCAAGGTATGCGGGAATATGAGTTAAAGTGACAGGTAGAGTTTAAAGTATAAATATACGTTTATTTACTTAA
This sequence comes from Blastobasis lacticolella, assembly GCA_905147135.1. NCBI lineage: Eukaryota > Metazoa > Arthropoda > Insecta > Lepidoptera > Blastobasidae > Blastobasis > Blastobasis lacticolella. Next base: position 13,138,797 of record LR990048.1, read on the forward strand.
TTGTGACTCTACGATTGAAACTGATTATGATTTTCACCAGGGATTTCTAGATTAGAAAGTAGTTATAAAATCCGTGATGTTCAGAACACGTTTCCTAGGGCCAATTCCTGATAGTGTGGACTATTCTAATAACGTATGAAAACCACTCTGCCCAATTAAGACTAATTATGATTAATTAACTTAATTGATTTCAGAATTAGTGACGTTCAGTTTCGCAGTCACCTGGAAGAAAAGGTCAAAATCGCTTCTAAAAAGCTGGATGTTCTTAACAGGTCCAAGCAATTCTTCACGCCGGGGCAACGACTTCACCCTTACAAGGCTCAAGTCAGACCCTATTTGGAGTATTGCTCTCATCTATGGGCGGGAGCACCGGCATATCAGCTTGGTCCTTGTGACTCGATCCAAAAGCGCGCTGTGAGAATTGTCGATGATACCATACTCACAATTGTAAAACATACAATGAAACATATTAAGCTTCATTAAGTAAATTAATGTGAAACAATTAATCAATATAAATTATAACTTAGGTATCAATGAAGTATTCGATCATTAACGCTGCGCGTTACTCACAGGTATTAGGCTAGTCATGTGGAGATTGATCAACTGACATGCCTTTTGGCCTTATAATAATATAGATTATAGGTATATTCGTTAATTAGACTAGTCGTATAAGCTGGGACAGCCCATACGCCTTTTGGTCTAATAACATAAGAATAAACCGCTGGTTTAAGCTACATTACATGAATTTATTACCAAATATTTATATAGAATAAATAAATAAATAAATAAATAAATATTCGTGGATAAATTCACACAGCGCCATCTAGCCCCAAACTAAGCAAAGCTTGTACTATGGGTGCTAGATAACTGTTATACTACTTAAATACTTTGTTTTTTTTAATACATACTTATGATACATAGAACACCCAGACCCGTAACAGAAATTAAAATTCATCATTTCAATTTCTGCCCGGCCGGGAATCGAACCCGGGACCTCTTGCGTGGCTGACTTGCATGTCGCCCACTGAACCACTCAGGTCGTACAATAAGTGTATATTTTAAAGTATTTGTTATTAATTATATGATTTCAATGTAAGTAAATTGCAACCCCGCGTCGCATTTTATTCAAATAATACCACATTACGAATATATCACGCAGGAATGAGTTAACGTGAATTACACAATACATACATATACACTGTGGTTGAATTTAATCAAACAATATCACATAATTATGTCATACAGTATATTGATTTGATAATGAAAAACATAGGCTACGGTATATTTTGTTCAAATTATCTCTAATTATCTCACGCAGAGATACTTCATAGTTAATAATTATGTTAAAATAAATGTAAATGTCAATCGATTGGGTAACTTTTATTTTCCATCTTGATTAAGTTAAACTATGTTATAGAAATCTTTAATAGTGAGAATTCTAATGGAAATTGATGGAATTTATAAATGTAATTAATCAGATCGATTCAATATAGACCCAAACCATTTACATACACATAATAGGTATCAACTTAACTTTTGTCGCCGACAGCAAATATGCACTGACTCTTATTTATTAATAAAGTTAAAATATGAGGTACTCATACATTATTAGACTTCAAGATCTGATCTTAATCAATTCTCCGCTGCTCGCTTCGCTCCGCTCTGAAATAAGAAGTGTCATACCTCTACCCCTCGATTCGTCTCATTAACCATTGTTGATTACTAAGTGATTACGCGTAACAATATCCTCCACGAACTGACAGGCACGTCCTGGGGAGCTAGTGCAGATGTTCTACGCACAACGGGTCTTAGTCTGGTTTACTCCGCGGGAGAATACTGTGCCCCCGTTTGGCTCAACAGTGCCCATGTTGAAAAGGTCGACGTCCAGTTGCGGGGTACTATGCGCTGCATATCAGGCACTATCAGGTCCACTCCCAACCAACGACTACCAACTCTGAGTCACATCCCACCTCCACAACTCAGAAGGCAGCAAGCCTTGCTCAACGAGGCCAAGAAAGTGGAGAGGAATCCAGACCTACCAGCTTACCAAGAATTTATGGATTCGCCTTTCCACCGCCTGAGGTCTCGACGACCGCCATACCAGACAGCTGGAGGTCTGCTGGGTGAACCGTCGACCTGAGAACGAAATGGGGGGAAGAATGGAAAGCTAACCCACCTAGGCCTGTGCCAACAACCTACGACCCCACACAAAAGCCCCAAGGTTTCTCGGCCCCAAAACGACAATGGTGCCAGTTGAACAGGCTTAGAACTGGGCACGGACTCTGTGGCGAGTATATGTTCAGGTGCGGTTGGCGAGACTCTCCAGCGTGCGATTGCGGTGCCCCTGTGCAGTCCATTCATCATGTCATCCACGAATGTCCAAAGCGGAAATACACTGGAGACTCTTTGGACTTGTTCTCTCCTAAAATTAATTAAAATCCCGATGGACTGACGTTGATCCCCTGGAAGCAGGGCCGGTGTTTGTTGTGGGATTCCACGTGTTGCTGCACATATGCGGCAACTCACTTGTCAGGGTCTGCGCAATCGGCGGGCTCTGCTGCGGAGACGGCGGCCCGAGCTAAACATGTGAAGTATGCTGGATTGAAGTCGGCGTACCTGTTTGTTCCGGTGGCAGTGGAAACGGCAGGGGCGTGGAGTTCGGAGGCAAAGCTATTCATTGGCGAAGTGGGTCGTCGTCTGCGTGAGAATGGTTTGGGTCCATGTTCGGGGTCCTACCTCGTGCAGCGGATTTCATTGGCGATTCAGCGTGGCAACGCGGCTTCGATAATGGGCACTTTTGAGCGTGGTGCTACTTGGGGAGGGCTATTCGAGTAGTCATTGTCGTTCTTTACGATATCTGGTGACTTATGCAGGTTATTTTGGTTGTGTTGCTGGTTTTTCTTTTTCCCATTTATTACATTCTTTACTACCCTCATTGACTACCCGCATTTTCTCTCCTAATGAAAACGCAGCCCAATGGGTGAAGAATTTAGATGTGTAATTGTAGTTTTAGTGTTCATTAATTACCTAAGTTATAATTAGCGACTCGGCTATTAATGCCATACGAATAAATAAATAAATTGATTACTAATTACAATTTTAGTGCCTACTCTAATTAACATAAGGTTCTTCTTTGCTTGTGTTGTTTGGTGTCCTTTGGTTGTTACGGATGACAACCGACGCCTGCGCATCATCCCTTGTGTCGGGAAGTCCAGTCTACCAATCCCGTCGCTTCTCGCGATCGCGTCGCTTCACCACCGGTTGATTTTATCTCGCTCGCTCGTTCCTGAAATGTTCAACGGTTTGCCGCGTAATGTCTTATATATAATGCATCCCTAAGTCGTAAGACTTGTCAGTCAGTCATCAGTAATAAATACCGTAGCAAATACTGTTAATGTACCCACCCCCACTTATAATTTACTGTTAAGATACCCAAACAATGGGTACCGAAAAAAAAATTTTATCTTCAGAATACCTATACCTACAAAATACTTTAGGTCACTTGGTCTTTTAAGACGAATCTAACGATGCCTTAACTGTCGAAATTCATTTAGCCGTTTGGAAGATGAACGTTGTAAAGAAATGTACAAACATACATACAGATACGCGCGAAAAACATAACCCTTCCTTGGCAGTCGGGTAATTTAATAGAGCTCTCAACTTTTGTTGCAACGAAAATTACGCTTGAAGAATTCTAAGGCACATAAAAGTTTTCAGTAATAACCTAAAAGCTTTTGAATAGCTTCAACTTCAAGCTATTCAGATTTATTTATGTTTATACTTTTTTTTTTATGAATTACGATAGGCAAACAGGCAAGCGGGCCACCTGATGGAAAGTAGTCACCACTGCCTATAAACGTTAGCAACACCAAGAGTATCGCCAATGCGTTGCCCACCTCTATAACACGTTGCTCTGGCAGCAAAAAGTCAAATGCCCCTTGTAGGATCTTACTTTGCCTTATGTAATACTTACGGTTATGAGGACTCCTGTTTAGACGTTGTTTTCAACACGTTGACACTTTTATTCTTAATTTTTCCACCTTTATTAGTTTATTATGGGCATCTTTGGATCTGGCCCTTCAGGCTCTGATTGTCAATCATTATTTCCTGGAAAATATGTTAATTCTGTATTTGATGTAACTACGTTTTTACTAATGTGTTTAATTTAAATTGAATATAATAGAATATAGGGTTTTGCTTTGACTTGTGTTAGTACTTACGGTTATTAGGACTTTTAGACACATTTTTGTGTAGCATGTTGATGCTTTTTATTTTAAATTTTTTATATTTATTAGTTTTTATGGGTATCTTTGGATTTGGCCCTTCAGGCTCTGATTGTCCATCATTCCTCCCTGGAAAATTAAGTTTATTCTGTATATCAGACTATGTTGATTACTACGTTCTATTAATGTTTTGATTCTAATAGATTTTGGGGAATGTCCTTTTGATATACAGACACCCAAATGATAAAAGTAATGATGGTTTCCGAATGAAAAGCAGGGGGCAATGGCGTGTGTCTGGATTCTTACCTTCGTAACTTCTTGTTTTTTAAATATTATGGATCCGGACGGGCCCCAATGCTTCGGAAGGTATTTTTCCTTCAATAGGGTTTGATTTATATATAGTTTCCAATACGAATTATACACATAAACCCGCATTTTTATTGGGAGCGGGTCCTTTCTGTTATTTTACTCTTGTCATGTCATTTGATGTCAAGTGGGAAATTTTTAATAGTCAAAGGAGATTTTAATCTTTTTTGTGCCTCTCTTATTCTAGATAACTGCTGGATCCAATTCCTCATCAGGTCGGCATGAATTATATTCTTGGCTGTCGAACACCAGACCGTCCGAAAATTAATATGGACCATCTCGGGAACTGGCTGGTTGACTATGACTACTGGCTAACAAGACATTATCTTCTTTTGTGCCAAATGGTTCTAGAAGGTGTTTAAACGAGGACCCGAGCCTTCAATAGAGAATGCAGAGAGGGATTTGGTCAGAGTTTTCCCAGCCTTCGGCCATGGAGGTGAATAGATTGTAACGTGATGTTACTATGAGAAATTAAATCGCCAAAATTATTATGTGTGCAGTATAAATCTAAAGTATATGCTACGATGCATCAAATTCTATCTCCGAAGACCCAGTTCTAAGAATATGCACCTAGTCGCATGAACCAACTCCTATAAAAATCCCAAGCTGACGTAGTCGCTTAACCAGTTCGCAAACCGGTACTTTCGGTCTGCGTTGAAAAGTGAAATAAGTGTTCCCGCCCGGACAGAAGGTTATGTGGACAAACTCTTTTTTATAACAGTTGTGCTTTTGTAGATTATTTTGATAAATTCCTTGTTTTAGATAGATTACAGATGGACTGAATACAATACCCACTACCCTGATTCTTTTGTTTTCTTTGCTCAAGGGGTCGGCTACCGACCTCCAATTAATCTCTCATAATACTAGCTTGCTACTGACCTCTAACAGAGCATTCCTTATTTTACAACTGAACCTGACCCACTGCTAGGCAGTTCGTTACGTTACACCCTCCACTGCCAAAGCCACGGTTCCCCAAATTCCCACCCCATGGAGCTCTGGAAACCTTACTCACCGGCAGAAAAACAAAACTATTTAAAAGAGTATTGTTTAACTGCGGTATTCTGTAAGGTGGAGGTACTTCCCCAGTCTGGCAGCTCCAATTCGAACGGGATACCCCGCTATGCCCTACCTCTCTTAAATGAAATGCCTAGAAGAACACTTTTTTTATCGAAGTTAGCGCACATAAGTGGCGAGGTGCTGCCTAACGTATAAGAATAAACATGTCAAAAAGCTTACTTCCAAGCTTGTTTGCCGTTTCACAATGTCTATAGGAGTGAATGTAGGTGTATCGGCTGAATTAGCAATTTTATGTTTTATGCAGATACTTGGATTATCCGCGAAGGACAGAGCGTGGCGGTGAAAGACGGGCGCCGGCATCAAGGGCCCTTCATAGCGAGCTGGCTATAGAACACGAGCACTTCCACACTAGGTACCTACCTAATGTTGCCTCGCATTTTGTAATCTTATACTTACTTTGTGTGGTCGCTCGCTTTCGGGCATTGTGAACGTTTTGTTCAGCATTCTTATTTCATGGAAGAATTGTCTTCGAAGAGGGACGCTGTGCTGTTTATTTAATACAAATAACTGGATGGGATCCTCCCCGGTGACACTGTGCATATCACAGACAGGAAAAATTGTTTTGTCGATCCTAGTAGATCCGTTGAAGCCGTTAATTTAAGCCCAGTGTAGAGTAATATGTTACCCACTTAACGAAAATTGAATTCCCGTGTGACCACGAAGTGAGTCCAGAATTTTGATTGAATTTAACTCTATTTTCGATTTATTTTAAAAATCAACTAGTGCGGTGGCACTGATCTAGTGACAGCGTGCTTGCGAAACCGATAACCGAAGTTAAGCAATGTCCGTAATCTCTGAGAACTGGATGGGTGACCGTTTCGTACTTTGATCTTCAGCACCACAACGAACTCGCTACTCGTTAGGTGTGCCGCCTTATAGTTACGTCGGCGAAGCGAGGTTGACCAAGGTATTTCTTTATTTATAAAAATCACAATATAGGTAGGTACATGGATCATATTTTTTTTTCTGAGTTAGATAAAATTATGTTGAAACACGGCTTGATAAATTCAGAAACTTTTTTACATTTTCATTGCAGTCCCAGGTAAGAAATAAAAAAAATGGCTTTGGGTATTTAATAGTTTGTATGGTGCATTCTTGAGGGAACTCCATTGTATGACAAAATTGCCTGGTGGTGATTCAATCGATACCGGTCGCAATAGATTAAGTTTAATTTCATTATGGTGGAACTTGTGTAAAAAAGTGTTTGTTGCTTTAAGGAATAGATTTAAAATTATAATTTGGTATTAACGCTTTAGAATTACGTCCAAAAGCAGGCGCGCCTTGCCCTCCCTCAAATAATTCATGGTAGAACTTCATCGAATGGATACATATTTTACTATCTAGCTAGGCAGTCATCCAAACATAGCCAATATCTGTAAACTTTAGCCTAACCGCTTTGACGTCGCACTGGTGGCTGGATGTGAAAAGTTGCTCTGCCAAAGTTTTTGGAACAATCGGAACCGGCTGACGACTTCCGATCGGCAACTTGAGTGTAGCCGAGTCGGCACAAATGACTTGATTTAACATTTTTATCTGACATAAGTTGACTATGTACTTCGTGAGTTGTCTTCCAACATATAGTTACCACATACAACATATTTTACGGTCGCTCCTTTCGAATAAGAAGCCGGGTATCAATTTCCGAAAAAGGCAGGAGTCGATGTATATACTGATCTACTTGTTATGGTGGTAACCATTAGTAACAATAATAGTACCTAGTATAAAGTGAATGATATACCTACTTCTGAGAATAGCTGTATCGAATTTGTTTACTTTTTAGTTTATATTTTTGTGTAATTTTACTTTTATTCATTTAAAATTCCCTATTTATTTCTCCCAGTAAGGTATTTAAATAAATCTAGGTTGTTAATTGTATTAATGTGATCTTTTGCAGGGTCCGTGGAATATTTCAATAACAGATTTTTAATCAACTTTTTCCTATAAGGAAACCATAATGATACTCGAAGGCAAAAGTTATAAATGAAACTTATTTCGTCCTGAAATCGCGTCATTATATTTTTAGAGTTCTTTGGAAAAACGAAACGTTAAAATTAATGCTGTACGTCTGTCTCTATTGCCAGAGATTATCTACAACTAGTGGACTCGTGCGACTTCGTTCGCTTTACCCCTACCTACCCTTGTTTTCTTGCTTATAAACCTTCCTCTTGAATCATTCTATTTATCTATCGTTAATAACCGTATTATATATAATCCGTTGCGTAGTTTAAAAGATCTAAGCGTACATATATACATACATAGATACGTACATATATACATAGGGACAGGCGGCGGGAAGCGACTTTGTTTTATATGTTAAGATGATGCTTCGTATGTAATGGGGCGTAGTGAATTTATTAAAAAGTTTTGTGGACATGTGGCAGAACTTATAAATTTGAACGTTTTATTATCTGTCCAACAGAGTGCATAGTTGGCGATGCGCCAAAAATAAGTTAGGGATGGCACTCCATATATCATGTAACGAAGCTAAGGCAGCTCCGTCTTTTAAGATAAAAATAAAATTTCAGTGCACGTAAGCGTGAGACGTGGACGCTGACTACGGAGGATAAGAAGAGATTGGAGGCATTTGAAATGTGGTGCTGGAGAAGAATGGAAAGCATTAGATGGACGGAAAAAAAAACGAAGATGTGTTGAAATTAGTGAAGGAGAAGCTATATTTACTGAAAGTTATTGAGAACCGAAGGGGGAAAATGCTTGGTCATTTAATAAGACATCACAACTTTTTGAGAGTGATAATAGAAGGCAAAGTTGAAGGAAAGAGAGGAAGAGGAAGGCCAACATTTTAATATTGGAAGGACGTGAAGGAAAATGTGAGCACCGGGGATTATAAAGAGATGGAGAGGTTGGCAGACAGGAGAGAAGAGTGGCGATTGCTCCACCGACAAGAGTCATACATACTCTTAAATATATGACGATGATGATGATAAGTGCGTGTTTTGTTTTTTGCATTACCTTTATTTTCGTTTTAGTTTTGGTAGGTACGATTTGGATGGACTTCTTAAGTGATTTAAAAGTATGCCCCATTATATGGCTGTCTCGCCCCCTTCTACCTTTTCATCGAAAGGGTGGAAAATTCATAACAAAAAGTTAGATAACATGAAAATATTTTGAAAATTACTTTGTTTGCTTATTAGCAGTTTTAATATTTTTATTTGAGAATGTGGAATCCTAGCGGTAGAACTTGACTTTTATCGGGGTCATCATCCTCCGCACCGCCTGCAGCATCCTCACATCATAAATCGTTTAAACCATGGAATATTTTTTATTCTATGTTTACTCTATGATACCCAAATATTGACAAGACCAAATAGAAGTAACACTACTTACACCTACTTGCCGAACCCTATGCATTCAAATTCAACTAGAACCGGCGTTTTTTAAAATATGTTTTTTCTCTGGAATCGTTTATTTTATAATGGAGTCGGGTCGTAATTACTGATTAAACTGTTTTAAATTAGTTTTGAGGTAAGTTCTTAGTTCTATATGTTTAAAGCTGTTGTTCTTTGAGTTTGGCTCGTCCAACTTTGCCGGATGGTAGTTTATAGCGTGCAATTTTGTTAAGAGCGAACTCGCAGTAAACAGTAACTAAGTCGCAGCCATTCCAAAAGTTTCCACATAAAATCTCGGGAGCGCTTCCTGTTCTGACTTTACAAATTCACTCAAGTGCTAACTTCAGCTCGCTGTAAGGATCGGACTTAATTGTAATACTAAGCCAAGCTACTTCTATGCACATAATCGCATGCAATGACAAGATTTTAAAAACAAATTGTCGACGCGATGCAACGAGTTATGTGGAGCCATCAATTCGTTTTTTACCTAAGGCTTAGACCCTAGAACTTAGTTAAACAGTTGCTTGTAACTTCGTGGCATAACTCGAGTCTTAAATCGTGGACAGATAGACAGACATACTTGGCGAAACCAGGGTACTAGGGTATAATAACAAATAGCAGATTCGGTGATATGCACTGTTTGCTCGAAACCCCATTATTGGCCTTTGGGTAGTAATATAATCGCCTTTCGATATGAGGTACGCATTAGTTTAATCTTTCAGTAGGTAATGGATTCGGTCACCTGTGGATTTTCATAACACGCCTGGCGCGCCGCCAGCCACAGCCGCCGGCCCCTTGCGATACAATTATCTAGTATTTCGGAGTGGAAGTAACTCCCCGACCTATTACTGGAACCCACCTGACTTACGTACTTTTGGCACTTATTATAGGTAATAGCTCCGTTACTCGCCGCTAAACTCTCTCAACGGTGATTTCACTTTAGAGAACTGGCAAGAATAATTTAGTAAATCAGTTGTTCATTGAACAATTAAAATGTTTCATAGCTAACAATTTGTTACATAAGAAAGAAAGTCTCGTTTAATACTCACAGCCTTGTTTTTCCGTGCAAATTATTACAGTTCTTATCCAGTAGGAAATTTGGTTTCAAAATACTAAATAAAACACCTCCCGTGTTTTGTATTTGCACAACAAAGTGAAGAGAAATTCGGGCTACGTGTTACACGTCTCCTTTATTCGTGTAAGAACAGCCTTTGTGGGGGATATTAGTTTCTTTTTGCGTTGCGAGGCGAAGCTACGGCGCCCAGGTAAGCTTACAATAATGTTCTCTATAAACTATAAATGTAGGTTCATTTGAGTTGCTTGAATGTTGTTCGGAAACTTCGTTGCAAATTCAATTCAACGCCACGGTTTATTCATTAGTGGCCGGAATTAATTGCCAAGTTATGGCTCGGGAGACGATCAACGGAATATTAAGTGAAACGTATGTGTACTTTGACGACTCTATATTACTAAATCTAGATCTAGCTTGATATTGGCACGCAAATGAAGTGATATAATTTTATTTGACTTATTATGATTAATATTTACAGAAGCCAGACGCCATATCGTTCCACTTCCGCTCCTTTCCGTTCTGCCTACACCTATGTTAAAGTGTGATTAAACATAGTTGTAAAGTCCTACTCAAAGACCCAGGGCAGGTTTGGCGTTACAGCCAGCTACGTTTGGCTGTTAACAAACTCCATGTTGTCAATCCACAGACATTACAATAGTGAGTACATACGTGTTTGGAACTCCATTGAAATTGTGAGGCGATCGATTTTCCCAGGCGCTGTTCACAGGAATTACCTCCAGGGATTAATGCTCCCTTCAATATAGTTTCGCAGTATTTCATCAAATATAGGTTCAGAATTATAACCGGGTGAAGTTGACCGGGATTGACTACTTAGATGACGATGATAATATAGGATGGCCCATCCCAATTTATAAAAGGTGCCTCAAAATACCGTGAAAAATAATAAAATTTAATTTAATAGGTAGGTAATATCTCAATACTGCAAAAATCGGCTAACATGCATGGAAATTTTAAAACTTACTATAACTTAATTAACATTTTGTGCACGGGTTTTGTCCAAAGGCAAGGTGAGCAACCAAAATAAAATATCGGAGAAGCACCTCTTTGCTCAGTTTGCAGAAATTTATTTAAATATTTTCTAAACTACTGAACAATAAGTATTATTAAACCTGTAATAAACAAAAAAACCTTAATAACAAATAAAAGCCTAACTAATATTAAAGGTAACAAATTTGCCCCAGGTCCCTCTTTCCTTGGGGTCCCAAAGTAAAATTTCGGATAGCAAGCTATACTTTCACAGTACTATCGCATCGGCACTTCATCTAAACGGAATCGCCAGAAAATATGGCTTTTGCTATTCCAACAGCTGGGTAACACGAGCCTAGTACGGCGTTTGATAACATTTACGAATAACAAAACATACGTGCATTTTTGCCCTCCGGGTAGAAAGCTTACGGTAGACAGTGTAATTATAGCCATGATTTATTGCGCTGAGCCCTCACCGTAGCATTGCACCTGTGCGCTTCTACATTTCCAAGTACAAAAGTATCTACAATTAATAGATGTTTATGAATTCTAAACGGCATGGAGTAATAAGAATAAACATAAGAAACATTTATTAACACAAACAGAATCACCACAACACAAAAATTGTAATAACGTAATTTAAAAAACACGACATTTTATAATATAGCAGAAAGTACACAATAATAAAAAAGCACATAAAAGCTAGCACAGTGTCGATGTGTACGGTAGTAGGTATGTGGTGTGTGGGAATATTATTCGAAGTAATGTTTACGGATGAGTTTACCGAATATAATACCTAGGACATTGCGATTATACTCGTAATAATATCATAACACAGATTAATAATCTAATAATTAATAATAATTGTAATAATAATCATCCTTTGCCTACGTAATTAAATTAAATGTCAGAAAAATAAATGTAAATAAAACTCAATGTGAATGTAGTAGGTGAGCAAAGCAAGCAAAAAGCAATGGAAATCCGCAATGAGACAGGACATAGCCACAATATATAGGTACAAAATATACACCTACATGTGTGCAGGAGAATTGTGGAATTAATTCTCCAACGCCAGCAATGTTAGCTTGCAACAAAAGCATATCACTTTTTATTATGGGCTAAAGATTATTTTGTGTTATGTTCAAATAGATACAAAATAATTATTTATTATGCCTACCAGACAATACAACCAGTTTTTAAATAGCGGCAGTAGAATTTATTTCTAAATGTAATAAAACAACTCTGTAGAGGAATCTATGAAACTATTCACAAACGAGGTAATAAACAAGAGACGTAGCTCAAAACTACTTGCGGAAGTGGGTAATTGCATGCTCCTGAACACTCGAGCTACTAAAGGAGTTAAGTTACTTCACATTCGGAAATTAACATAACGTTCCTCGTTTTAAATGCCATTTACTGTCTCTACGAGTATATCTACAACGCAAGAAACTTCTTAGTCCGCAAGAAAGACAGGCACTGTGGTTCAATTTGTATCGCGAATTCTAGTTCTCATGCTAGTTCTTTTAGGACATATTCGTCAGCCATTTTATATATCAAACTAGTGGACCCGCCGCGACTTCGTTTGCGTACACCTACTTCACCCTTCCCTACCCAGTATTTTCTTGCATAAAAACATTCCCCTTAAATCACTTTACCCATTGTTGAAAACCGCATGGAAATCTGTCGAGAAGTTTAAAAGATCTAAGCGTACATAGATACATAGGGACAGACGGCGAGAAGAGATTTTATGTTGTACTATGTATTCAAGGTATTTACGCAATACACGCGTTATTTGACAGTATGCCATGTCCTGGTTGAAGCAGTTTCTTTCGTCATTGGTTTAAATAAATACTCAGGCCGTCGTCCCAAAGGGGTAGGCCGAGACTATTGAGTGCCTCAATCTACGATCCTGACACAACTCTTTTGCTTCTTCCACGTTTACTTACACATTTAAGCCGGTTGAGTGAGTTCCCTTTCGGAAGATCACGATATTCGATATTGACTTCAGCTCGATATTGACTGATTGACTATTGAGCTCAACCCGGTACAAGTCCAAACTAATGTTATAAAATGAGAAAGTAACTCTGTTTGTCATGTTTTCACCCCTTAACCTCTGAATAGATTTGTATAAACATGGCATGGCAATGGCAACCTGGAGAAGGACAGGCTTCTTTTAATCTCCAAAAAATACCGGGTTTTATGCAAACGAAGGCACGGGCAAACCCAAAATAAAAGTAAATTAACCTGACTGTAACAACAACTGACAAGTAAAAATAAAGTTCCCAGCAATACAGGCGGGACAGATACATATTACGACTATTTATTTTAGTTGTTGCGTTATTTGTATGTACGATCGAGGAATGTCCCTCGTCTTTCTGTGGAATTGCTGAGTGTTTGTCAAAGGGTTCCGTACTACAATGGCTCGTTTCATACGCCGTTAATCCCTATCGCGCTGGCTTATTCGCAAAATCCGAGTGCCTTGGAAAAAGGTAGTGCTATTCAAAGAGCTGTTTTCAGAGGCTCTATAGCGGGAATAGTTGCTACATTACAACCTCAGTGAGTGTTATTATCTCGATTCAATAAGGCTGTTCCCTTTCGTACCTACCGAAGCATCTTCCGACTATTAGATTATATGCGATCTAATATTGTTGATTGGTTGATAATTTAAATTAACCATTGACGATATTATTGAACTATCACGAACCTTGTAAAATCATTTCTCTAATAAAAGCATAAAAGCTGTTTTGATATAAGTCAGGAACATAGTATAACTTCGCAGATGATAATATGAACTGAATGGTTATCTAAATACTACGCCATAATCCGTACAACCATCTTATTCAAACAGACGCGGCACGGGATATTGATTTATACTACACAAAGTTTACCATAATACTCGGAGGTGTTCTAGTAGCTGTCGACCATTGTCGCCTATCGTACTGAAAGGTACAGGAACTGTCAACAGTCGTCGACAAGCCTGTGAAAGGAAAGCCTGTACTCGGATTGATCTACCCTCGCAAAGCTTTGTAGCCCCGGGCGACGGAGTGGCGACATGGATCGCAGATGTCTAAACGAGTCGGCTTGGAGCGTTGTTTCGTTAATAATGTCTAATGTTGCTAAGGCGACGAAATCTGGAATCAGTGACGGTGATAATCCGAGTTTAACAAGAGAGCTTAGCCTTTAAGCTTTCACTTGTCAAATACTTGAATGTGTAAACAATCTATACATCTAAACAAAGTCGCTTCGCGCCGTCTGTCCCTATCTTTTAAACTACGCAACGGATTTTAATGCGGTTTTCAAACAATAGATAGAGTGATTCAAGAAGGTTTACAAACAAGAAAAAAAGGGTAGGTAAGGGGTAATGTAGGTGTACGCGAACAAAGACGCGCCGGATCCATTAGTTATACATAAACCTTGTATACTTACTTGAATTTAATATAAGGAATTAAAACTCATTTGGAAGAAGAGCATTTCCCTGAAGCGCTCTCTTTTGAATAGCGAGGTTATTCGCCGAAATTAAAAACTGACTGCTGAATGGACCCGCGGAATAAAGACTCAATTTATTGGAACTCTGATCGCTTTACTGTGCGCTGTCTCGCATCAAATGATTAATAATTTGAATATTTAATCTGTTGTTACTAAGTTATCTCTGAAACTGTGATATGGAACCGGGAGGTTGTGCTCTCATGCACGCCCGGGATCCGCCTTGACCATGATTCAGAATTTGGCAGACTGCCATCTGAGCTCCATGACCCCGATAACAGGTGAACCTGACAAGATTGGATCCTGGTTACACATTCAATCGCCAGAATGTGCAGCAGGCCTATTTTTGAAACCGCTCGCATCTCACTCTCGTGGTAAGTTGCTAAAAATAAAAAGAGAAGCATTAGAAGGAGAGTGATTACGTGGATGAAAGCGGTTTCAAAAATAGGGCCGCTGGTTTCATCACGATGTTTTCCCTAACTGTAAGAACATCGATCCGTTAGTTATCAACTAATGAACATAACTCCGAAAAAGTTATTGGCATATGGCGAAACTGGTGTTCAAACCCGGCAGGTACCTCTCGGTACGAGTAGCTATACTAAGTTTTGTTAAACTAATAGTTGGCCATGCACAACTTCGTTCGGGTGTTGTCCTGTAAACCTTCCTTTTGAATCACTCTATCTATTGTTGAAACGACAGACGACAAACGGCGCAAAGCGACTCTGCTTTATACTAGGTTTAGATATAATTAAGTCTCCTTCGGGTACGTATTAGTAGTTAATAAATGTATTTTTGTTATTATCTATATTTTTTATAACAACGGCTAGTCAAGATTCAATGCCGTTACCGTTCGCCAATATAACAGGCTACGATGATGCTACGCCGTAGCACGTAGTCTGGCCTACGACATAACACGTTGTCCCTTCGTGTAGGTCCGTTCTTGGAAATCTAAAATGTTGTGACTATTATTATTACTTTTCCGGATAATTCATAGATATTTCAAATACATAACTTTATTGACTTTTTTCATAATATTTTTATTGATAATTGGTTGTTTTACTTGCATTTGTGGAGTTAAGTGACAAACTTCGTTTGAGTTCAACAAAGAATTTGGGCGAGACCTTATTTCAAACAATTTAAGCATCTATAAACTTAACTACTAATACTAATACTAAACTAACAATAAAAAGATTTTGAATAATCTAAGCACATCGAAATATTTTTTTCCTGAATTCATAAGTGGAAAATGTTTATTGATAAGAATATCAAAAAAGAATAAGATGATAAGAATAAGAATATAAAAAAAAGGAATGTTCAACAGAAAAAACAAGATAATATAGGTATCTTTCCGTGTATGAATGCGAGGCTGTACTACAGATATCATTCCTATAAATGATATGCCTTGAATACAATATTTCATCACAAGGCTTTCCAAGCAAAACGCATATTTTATTCAAATTACTGTTCACCCCAAGATTAATGTCCTACCAACTTACTGAATAGGTATAAAAATGTCCTCATAATGTATTTTTTATTACCTACTTTAATTATATTAGATCTTTCGCCATTACTCAAGACTATAAACTCGTTCTTATCTCGTTAAGCAGTAGATTATGTGATCGTTACTATATGCCTCTAAAAATTTAGATTTTTTTCTTTCTTTCTTAAAGTCCCTACATTATTATAATATTCTTATTATAAATGATAAATTTTATTTTATTTATTTTTATTTCTTTAAAAAAAAAATATAATAGTATTTTAATAGTAATATAATATATTTATAATTATAAATTACATAAGTTCAATAAAATAAATTGTTAAGTTGCAATCAGAGAATTATTACATAGATAATTGATTTCATAGAAGGAAGACATTTTAAATAATTAATAAATTAAAATAATAAAAAAAATTTAATATATTGTTGATACCAACATTATAAGGCAACATTCTCCATATTACGTGTTCCTGCAGGTAACACAACGCCGGTGAGCCCGTGTACCTTTTGGCAATTAAAACTTCGATATCGAGAAGAAATAAGTTCCGAGTCGGGAAAATCTTGGCGTACAAAGGTGTTAAGTAATTTGAAATATTTAGTCGCGCGTTCCGGTGAACGCGGAGCCGGCGGCGGCCAAACTTTGATTTTGAATTAAGAACTCGCTTTAATTTGCTAAGAAATTAATTATTGTAATATCTGTTCTGCGTTTCGGATTAGTGAGATTGCTGCCAATATGCTAATATTTTAAGCCCAAAATTGTATTTGTTGTTTGTTTTCACGTAATTTGAATTTACTAATAGTTAGTTTTTGTATTTTTATTCAGAATGTAGACTTTGTGTACTTAATTCAGGGCTTAATGTCTGAAACAAACATTTATTATTAAACTAAATTCTCGACTTAGCGGAATACGGGTACAAGTGACTAAATACAATAGGAAAATGTATTTGGAGTCGCTTCGCTTGTTCGCAAATCGGAGAATAGGTACATATTAATATTATTTATTTGATTAGTAATAGTCTATTCACTTTAGCCTCGAAGGCGTCCAGATTATATAGATCAGGGAACACACTCGCAGGCAACGTGATGCATTCCCTTGCTGTACGTATTATAAAGGTTGAACCAAAGCGTCGGGTACAGGTAGCTGGAAGATTCACGACATAAAGATGGAGCACTTGCCCGAATCGCATTTCCCGAATCTCTTCTTAGATTTAGCTATTTAGTATATTTTTTGTAAAGTACCTAGTTGCAACTTACTGGTCAAGATCGCAGTGAAGTGATTTATAGCATGATGTTCAGGCTGGCTTCTTGATCTCAGATTGATTCTTTAGTGGCTTGAGAATATTACGTACGCAATGTAAAATATTCTTCACGTGATACGGTAATAGTAAGTACACAGTAATATTGTAATAAATATTTATTTAGATTGAAGTTGAAATATCATTCTAAAAAGGTTATCCACGCCGTAATAGCTTAGCTCCAACATGCTGACGTTAACATAGAAAAAGTGTAGCAAAGCTTTTTCCGAGCACTCTTCCCGTTTTTAGTACGGCAACGATAAATTACTTTAACTCAACACAAAGCCTCATCTTGTTCCCCCGCCACGCACAGTAGAAAATGCAGACTGCCCTAACCGATATGGGAACTCAATTACTCACAACGGAGTTGGAGTATAATGCGTCGATTACTGAATAAAGTGAGTTATGTTCCCTTCCATCGCATGTCTAGTCGAGACGCTAAATCAAATATCTCACTAAATTAATTTATGTCTTGTGAACGTTAAGGCCACGCTTTGATGCTCGCTGAGGCATAAAACGCGCCAAGCCAGCCTTGCCCCTGATCACGTGGGACGTGAGCGTTATTGCGTAAACGTTTCAAAGGAGAATCTTTGCTAAAATATAACTTTTACGAGAAATATGTGCTTTAGAAAAATATTTCACTACAGAAATTTCACGTTAAACCTTGTTATTTGAGAAGCGAAAACACACAACGGGGTTGACACAGTCCATTAAAAAGGACATCTTTAGAGATTGGATGAGAAAGAAAGAAATTCCAAAAACCTCGTGAAAGAAAATCCAAAACTTTTCCTTTGACGGTTAGGGCCGCGTGGGTTGCGGGGCAGGTAATCATGACTCGGCTGAAGCCGATAAGGAAAACACTTTACCAGACACCCTTGTCAGCGGTTCTGAGAGCACTGACGATGGGCTGACAGGTTTTATATACCACTCCTCCAAAATGAACACCTCAAACTGAAAATGTGAGATAAAATGACAGGATCTACACTTTGAGGTAAACCGGATTATGAGAAAAGGGAATATCGGGGAATAGCTTTGGTTACTATTGTTGCGAAATAATGTCGGTATTACAAAAATGGGACAAAAGGTACGAAATAATTCCCAATAAGGAATTGGAATATGTTATAGGATATAAATTTTGTAACAAATAAAACGACAAAAAAAACGTGGAATAAGCACTTTTTCAGGCCGTGTTATCTCCAGTTTTGGCTATTTGCCTTGGCCTGCAAGATCGCCCGATCTAACCTGTCCAGACTTCATTCATTGAGGTTATTTGAAATCTCTGGTGTGTGTGAAAGTCTCAAAAGAAAGCGCAGTTCAGTTTTAAAAGAAAACCATTTAAAAATAAAGAACATATCACCGGAAGTGTTGCGACAAGTTCTGGAAAATACCATTAACAGGGCTCAAATATGCATCAACTCTGGAGGTCACTTTTTAAAAGACATCATCGCAAATCCTAATGGGAATAAATTTAATCGCAGTTTTTTAATTTAGAAAAGAAGTTGTTGATTACTCTAAGTACAGTATTATAATACACGCCTGATTTTATTTTACTTTTACGTTTTTTAATCTCTTTTATTATCGTTTCAGTTTACGTCTACTCGTATAAAGCTACTGGTTAGAAGTTCACGACCCATAAACAGAAAATTCCATCAAATATAACTACTTCAAGAATTATAGCTGGTATACGACTGGCGATCGG
The DNA here is from genome assembly GCA_905147135.1 of Blastobasis lacticolella. Taxonomy (NCBI): domain Eukaryota; kingdom Metazoa; phylum Arthropoda; class Insecta; order Lepidoptera; family Blastobasidae; genus Blastobasis; species Blastobasis lacticolella. The sequence goes on from LR990048.1 coordinate 13,157,841, forward strand.
CCAAACATTAAAGACTCGCTTCTGCTCTAGTATTCATAAAGAAAATATACTGCTGTTATATAAAAACCATCGCAGTGTCATAGTAATAAAAGAGTCATAATTACAAATGGGACTTTTAGTCGTTGTCAATAAAGATTCCGAGCGATGTTATTTTATTCGTTAGGGCTGTTGTCGATGTTTTTGTTTTAATAGACACACCAGTGTATAATATATTTCACTAAATGCCTAAACGAACCATCTATTGGGAATTGAGTTTCAGGCCTTGCACTAAATGCCCAAAAGACCCGTCTTTTGGGCAACTAGTATTATTAGTGATATTTTGAGTGTCATTATTGACACGTTCTGCAACATATTTTATAGGATGGTATACATATTTTTTTAAATTGGCCAGCGGATACGTTCCGCTCCCAATTAACGAATAAGGAAATTGAGCACCAAGATCTGCAAATTCGTATTTTATCTAAAATGGAAATTAGAATAATGACAGACACATTAAATGTCATAAAACTTACAGTAAAATACATTTCAAGTATTATCTGACTTGATAATTTAAAAAATTTATTGGAAACAGTTAATGTCGGTAGCCAAGTGGTAAAGGAATCCGACTCGCAAGCGAGAGGTTCTTACAAGTAACAGAAACGAATTATACAGTGTGTGGCCTAGAACCGGGCTAATATTGAAAATAGAGACTCACTAGAGTATTGGTATTTTTTCTGAAAAGCTTCTAGTTAAAAAGAACCCATGCATTACACACAATAAGAGTTTAAAGTTACGATACACAATCAGTGATTATTGCAAAACGATATTATTGTTAACATTGTCAATGTCGGGTACAGGGCATCAGCCGACCCATACAATGTCAGCGAGACGTTCCGAGTAGCTCCGAATAAGTACGATGCAGAATGAACTCGATCGAGTTGGCGGAACAATTGTTTTGTTTGCATTACATTGAATTTACGATTAAGTTTGTTAGAAAAAAGAAAAAGTTAAGTTTTGATTTTAATTAGTTGGGACCATAATGATTCAATTGCTGGTGACCTACTGAGCCTCCGTTTTTAATATTTGCCCCGGTTGTAGGCCACACACTCTATAAGTAGGGTATAAAATAGCTCACAAGAAGTAGCGCAGTCGACCTGACATCCTCACAAAACGTCGTAAGACTATCCAACTTCTCTTTCCGTTTAAATGGCTTAGAACGTTCAGAATCCGAGGCGTTTGGATAACGAACGGTTACCGCAGACGGATACCGCCGCCTGGAACGCGGGCTTTGATATTTGCGAGTTGCATTCCGAAGCGGCAACGTTCACTACAATTGCATCGTGGATTTGGAAAATCTGGGCTGCCAATTTGAGGGTGGGTGCATTTACTAATTAGCTTTATTACATTGTACCAACAGTCAGCTGCTAAGTGAAAGGGGTCCGTTCTCTCTGCAGCTGATTGTATTATTCAAATCTGTTACGTGCCGCCTAAAATTTTCATTAAAAAATTTCGGGCTTTTGTAGCTTTACACTGGTAGATAAAGCTACGAAGTTTTAAGATCACCTTTGTAATTATTTGTGTATACAGTGTTAAATAAATAAATAAATAAATATAATATTTTCGCAGAGTATTTTACTACTTATTACTAACGTATAGTATAGGGATAAAAAATATGATCTTTTGCGTGTATGATAATTTGCGTTTCTGGTACAATGCATCGAAAGGGTTATGTGACAATTTGGTGATATTTACGATACTAACACCCGGTTTCTGAAACGCTTGTCAACGCAAAAATCACGTAACAGCTTGTTAAACTCTGATTAAATGCAGTTTGGGTTTCTGAAAGGGCCAATTGACGGCTTGTTAACAGCTTGTCAACGAATTGTCAAATCTCCAATTAACGGCTGATTAATGTAATTTTGGGTTTCCGGAAAGCTTTTTGTCATGTTAACTGTATGTTATCGCCTTGTTATTTTAATTAGCGAAAATCGACCAATTAACCGATTGTCAAAAGAAATTATATCCGATTTTCTTGGACTAGGTCTTGGTCCTGGCCCTGGTGCAGGTCCTAGTTTTGATCCAAGGCAAAGTCCAGGTCTAGGGTCCAGGTTCTGGTCCAGGATCATGACCAAAACTGCAACCTTGATCACAATTTGAGCTTGAACCAGAACCAGGACCTAGACCAGTGCCAGCACATAGACCATAAATATTAGCTGGACCAGGACCTGGTTCGGGGCCAGGACATGGAGCTGAACCAGGACCAGGACCTGAATCACGGACATGTCAGGGTCCAGGACCTGGACCTGAACTAGGAGCTGGTCCAGGGCCAGGGCCTGAACCTGAACCAGGACCTGGTGCGGGGCCAGGACCTGGTCCGAAGCCAGAACCTGGACCTGAACCACGAAGTGGTCCGGGTCTAGGACCTGGACCTGAACCATTACCTGGTCCGGGGCCAGTACCTAGACCTGAACCAGGACCTGGTCCGAAGCCGTGGGAGGCCTGTATTCAGCAGTGGACCGGGACTCGCCTAACTGCCTAAAGATAATGATGAGATTACTGATCCACTGGAACCCGTGACCCTATAACATAAATATTGTTATAATTTCTCTTTTCTCGCTCTGTACATTTTTTTTTGATAATATTCGATTTTACACGAAAACTATACAATCGCTATCAGTTTCATCTAAAAGTTGAATATCCCGCCGCTATCAAAAGGCCGCTAGGGACAGAGACAGATTAATGCGTTAGACAGAAACAAAACATGTATGAGTGAATGAATGTGACTGATTTTAGCAGGGGTAGCCAGACGGAAAAATTGATCTCTTGTTAATGGTCGATTAGCTAACATTAGATTGATTGGCCTTTCAGAAACCCACGGTGATTTAACAGCTTGTTAAATGTGACAGTCTGTTAGCTAATCAATGATTTGACAAGCGTTTCAGAAACCGGGTGTAAGTGGTAGGGAAAAATACCAACGGCAACAATTTCACTTGTTTTGCAACAGAATAATTTATATACTGTGCATGTAGCGCCCGTTACGTAATTTTAAAATGAATAGGGTAGGGAATAATTTTATAACCTAATATTTTAAAATATTAGGTTATAAGTTGTACTTAACAAAATTTAAAGTTATTTAAACTTTATTGTTGTTTCATTACAAGCATCTTTGTTTAAACAAAACTTGTTTGTTTGTTTAGGTCTTAAGACATATTCAAACAAACATAAAAATTCTGTTTCGTTCTAGTTCTAGTTGAAGAGAACAAAGTGCAACTTTGTGAATCATAAGTATTTTCTATTCAATAAATTGTCTAATTAAAAACGTAAAATACGTATGATGTATAATTATAATCCTGTCATGTAACATTCTCAGCGAAAACGTTATAGGTATTTATTTAACACTTTATGCACAATATAGTACAAAAGTAGACGTGAAAAAGATGGAAGGTGAAGCTTCGTACCGTTATCTACCAGTGTAAAGCTACGACATACCGAAAATCAGTAACAAAAATTGTAGTCCTTAATCATTTAGACATAGTATAGATATAGTTTATTTAGCAATTAATAAAATATGAACAAAACAGGACAACATATTGTAACACGTTTAATAACAAACAAAATATTTTTTATGCTCGTTCATAACGAACTATACCTACCTAAAGTGTGGTAGGGACATCATGTAGTTGTCCAACCGATCCACCCCTTAATTTACATGCATGACCGAATTTCTTAATTAAATAGTTTCAGCTACCGCTACACACACAAACAACAATGGCAGGCTTGACCCGAGACCACTGAATAGTTATCGCGATGTTATTTTATACAACAAAACATGTATTTTACACGTCAAAGTAGTATAACGCACATATGTGATGATTGATGATTGTACACGAAAAGTTATGTGATACAACTGGCAAGAATATACAAATAAAAAATAGCCTCTAAAATCTCCACGTCTAAGACCTACACCCAACTTAAATGAAATTGTTGATAAAAATCCAACACAAGGCAGAGCTCCACAGAGCTGCTCTTTGATAGAATTTAGATGAAACCGAACGAAACCAAAGATTTCAGACGATAAATGTTCAGTTCTGCGGCAAAATTTATTGAGACGTGAAATACTGGCGTGCCTGTTGATTTAAGTATTGCTTTTGTTATTTCTTACCTACTGAGGAATAAAAATCATATGTGTAAGGGCCTAGTTAATACCGTTGTACACGTGGAGGGTACGCGGGCGTCAGAAAAACAATTTCTTAAACAGCAGCAGAAGCAGAATTAGTACTTGCAGTTAAAGCTCTCAGCTCTAAGGCAGCCTGTAGAATGGATTTCATTATAGTCTTTGACGATGCTGGAGATTAAATTCTTGCAACGAGCATAAGCTCGTGCAACTTAATATGCAAGCGTGCAACCGTGCGGTGCTATAAAAAATGTGAAACATTTTAAAATGCCATTTGCAGTATCAGTTGAAATTTAATTTCGCGTCGCATTCGTTGGGTTCGCCGAATATAATCGTACCGGGGCGGGCCGCCAACGTAACTCCCTCCGCCAAACTCATTCGTTCTCGCGGTGACTACAGGAAACTTTCCTTGTTAAATGTTCTACACCTTTATATTCTCATATTTACCTCGTATAACTAGGTATATGTATATCGTATGCCTTTGTATTGTGGGCTGGCGACTACTTCTTACATAAAATAGAAACTTGACTGAATGATTTGACTTTAGAGGTGTCTTGAAAAAGGGATTTTTAAAATTGCGACAAGAAGTAGCTGGAATACGGTGGTAATATATTGCTATGTGAACAGATAAGCATACGATATACTGTAGGTAGGGCTCTAATAAGGCTGAGGAGTCCACCTGCATGGGTACCATTCCATTACTGTTTCTCTCGTCAAGCAACTACACTTGCATTGTTGTGTTCCAGTTTGAAGGTCAAGGCATAATTATCAAAGTGACATCTGGGGTCTACGTTTTTGCTAATCGTATGTTTATGGATGTTATAAGAGTTTCTTACAGCTTTTCATCAGGTTTCCATTTGTCTCTGGTTCAAATAAAAACTAAAAACTCGCGACTCATTACCACAAAATAGAAAACTTACAGAAGGTCCACTCCCGTAATCCTTGATAATTATGACGTAATCTTACCAACACGCTAGGGTTGCTACTACATTGACTCTGTAGGTTTTATTTGTTGAATTATGGAATATTATTGACACTGGTTGAAACTCTTTTCAAGTTGTTTATAACAAAACTTTCCTGTTTGACATGATATGTCAATTACATCATTTTGGTCCATAGCCTCCTTCATCTCAGAAGTTTAACAAAATCGCATTTTTTCCGCACATTGATATGTAAACAATGAGTACCTAAATCGGTTCAGAGCGATGTTGCCGTTCCGTGAATGGCTTGTCAGATAAAGGAGGCTGTGTTGATCCCAAACAAAAAATGTTATGTAAAAATGCGCCAAGTTGGACGAAAAAGTTGCGATTTATTATAGAGAGTGTATTTATTACAGTGAAAAAGATACCTTGATGTGTTGTACATTTTTAAATTAGATAGGTAAGTAAAGAAAGAAGTCGTATATTATAATATTATTATTAAAAACTAGAAAAAAACAGGATTTAACAATAGTGACACGTACAAGTTATTCATTGAAAAATATTTTCGTCAAAAATGTACAAACAGATATGTAGAAATTCCGACACGAGCTACGCCATATCGATCAATTCAATTTATTCCATGCATGGCTCCCGTTAAATTAATTGGGTTACCGGTTGCCCGTGCGCTCCACGCAACAATGCTCGGTAGTAACAAGTTGTAGGCACAGTGTAATCGGTGACGCCAAGCGTACTATACACGCGCATATAACATGAGAGAGCTATGAAGAAACAAGTCTGTAGGCTGAAAATAACCGCTCACCCTTCTCGCAAAGTAGTCACCAAGTTGCTATTTTAATTACGATCTCGTATAGTTACGAGTATGTTGTGTTGTGACCTTTTGTTGCCCGTAGCACGCAGATTGCAACAGGAATTGTACACAAGTCCCCGGCATTGTTCCGACAACATTCAAAGAGATGAAAAGTAAATGACTGTCTGTGTCAGGCCGGTGTTGTGCACATTACGTGAAGATTCTAATTTGGAAAAAAGGCTTTTTGTACTTAAGGCAATTGTTTTGGATTCGTCTTCCGGAAGACGTAGTACCTACATTAGATATCTACTCCAGAAATAGCTCAATCAATCATTTCGAATGTATCTAACACTATTAAATCGCTCATTCCTATTTATTAATATCAAATTTTCTCACAGAAATATATCTCGTTTTCGCTGAAAATACGGGTCAGCTTTGTATGGGTTAAGAAATGTATTATCTACAACTTATTTAGATGTTCATCGATAGAATTTTGACTGTATACGAACCTTTTTTTACTTAGTCGGATCATGGACACATTTTTGTTAGTACAAAAAAATCTGCTTAAAAAGTACTCACCACCAAAATTTCATTAAACCTGCAAATCGACCTGAACTAATCACATTCGTATATAAACAGATTTTAATGTTCCCTTCATTAGAATCGAATCGGCTGCGTTTGCTCGCTCCGTTGTGATTCCTGCGTGGCGATTCCCGGGCGGGGCCTGGATCGTCAGTGCCGCCCTTGCCCTCACCGGCGTAGGACCGTCGCTCGCGCCGCCCCGGCCAACTTCTCCGGAACACGAGAGCACAATGGGGAATCGGGTCGACTGTTGATCGCCCGCGATAGAAAATGTGAAGTGCTATTGTGCTATCGGACCGTATCGGATTAAGGATTGCTCTGGTAGCCGACCGCTAATTTCGAACGGTGAGCATGCGTTGGGTACGCTTTTTTATTGGACAAATTATTGTGTATACTCTTAAATAATAGTATTTTATTAATTTCTAATAGTACAAGTAGTCGTTACTTCATAAAATATATTTTGAAAATTTACTTAAGTATATGTACCTGTTTAAGTGCAGCTTTTAAAAGCTTGAATAGCCCAAGTTAATAATAACATTATACCTTCATTTAAATAATCCGGGGTGACACCAGACGGGTTCGTTTATGAACTTTGTGCCGAACAATGAAACACCGGGAATTCAAATGGATTTCTAATTTAAGCTTATAAATAAACAGAGTAGAAACGTAAGGTACGTTTATTCCTTTACCCCTTTATATTTTTAAACAATAAATTCAGTTTATTAACCTAAATATGTATAAATAATAATCATCACCATAATATGTCTGGTATAGTCTGTTATAGTTTCATAGTCAATTGACAGGCGGGTTGGAGATCGCATTACACATAATAATGGAATTTTCCAGTTCACGAAGACTCTAGAAGTTTAGCCTCGCAAATATAAGTCGCCTTGTACGACACCCACGAGCGTAAGGGGTTGGTGCTATTCTATTCTGTCGGACACCACATGGTCAATCGATATAAATTATAGTGTTAAAATATTATTCTGCTCGTCGTTATAGACAGGAATAAATTGATGTATGAATGCAGGTCACCTAAGAAGAGACTCATATGCAAATTGATTTTCATCACACTTGCCTCAATGTAATATGTATGAAGACTAAGGATTTTTAACTTAATCGGGCAATACTCGTAAATCAGTTTTTTCAGAACCAACAAAGAGATTTCACCAACATAGAATTTTCTTGAATAAATAAATCGTACTTCCTTAATAAATAAACATTCAATTGTATCACATTATTTATTATTCGCAATAAGTTATGTTATACCTAGATACCTAGATAATGATCAATATAGCACACTTGTATTACAATGTAATATTAGAATCGTAATGTAAAATGACACTCAAACTGCAAAAGTAATAGAATAGGAATATTGGACGAGAAACATTTCATTCAATTAAACTGCCAGACCATATTGGGTAAGAAAAAGCCCCTAATTTGTTCCCGGCGGACGTCCTAACGGTGACGTTTGAACGGTAGACCCATGTTTCTTACACGGGACACGCCGCGAATTATTATGAAGACACGTAGTGACCTTTTACCGATAACTTTCGACGGCGACGGTAATTTAGCGGTGGATTTTTATATGTCATGCAACTTCTGCAATTAATACTGGGCCCTGGTTGGGCGCCAATTTCCAATTTAAAGAAGAATGTAGGGTAAATCAACCTTCTTGATATTTTTTTCTGAAGGCCGGTTTTTTTAAGTTCATGCATGTTCTGTAAGTAATTGGTTTCTAGTGTTGGGAGACAAATTTCTGTTGAAAAATCTACCTACAACATTTTTCGTTTTCCCGAAAGCTGTAACATAGCGTTAGAATTATTGTGTTCTAAAGTGTGAGTTACTGGTCCCTAGTTGGGCGCCAAATTTCCAACTTTGGAAACCTTACGAAGTTCATGCCAGTTTTGCTAGTTAGTTGGGCGCCAAATTTTCAACTCTGAGGAAAAACAAAAAAAAATCCTATAAGATTTTTCTTTTTTCGGAAAGCCTTACCGGTGGCTATAGCTGCAGAATTTATTGAAGTTCATGCAAGTTACTGGTCGCTGATCGATCGCTGATCGCCACATTTCCAAATTTGAGGAATAATTAAGCTACATGGTTTTTCTTTTACGAAATCTCATGTAAAGGGATCCAGATTAAAAAGTACTCATGTACGTAGCGTTGACCAAACTTCTACGGAACGTATTTGGATTCGGATTTGAGAAAATCGAAAATCCATTTGAAAGGTCCAATTCACCTTTGAGTCGACGGTCCCGGTTTATACCGCTACACACAAAGGGTATCCTGTGATTGCCATTCCGAGTACGATATTTATATGCGGCCAGAGCCATGGCGGTTCGAGTGGCGTAATTGGGGACTGATATCGCGATATTTATGGCGCCGTCGGGACGTGAGTTACTTACAAGTAAATATGAACCATTTAACAGGTCCACTTGAATGTGTGTGGGTTTTACTAGCTACGAAACATCCTTTGTTTCCGGGTGTTAGCTCGGCGCCCGCAGCCTTTATCGCTCTTGACCGTCCGCGGTAGGAACCGCTATTTCTCTCGGAATTGAGATATGAATTGTGAATTATTGGTGCGTGAATCATAAGGCGCAAGGGGCGCCTTTCATATAGTGATGAGTCTCTAAACCAAATAATGAATCAGGTGGGTGCCTTTGCAAGAATATCTTCGCAGGATTCGCGCAGGTAACGCTCTCGGGAGCGGGATTTTGTAATGAGACATCCCAACCCACATACTTGCCTTTTTGTTATTATGCATGGAATTCTTAGCATTTAAATTACTCATATAGCAATAATGATTTAGATGTATTTTTATCTAACCGGGACACAGATGTAAGCTTTATATATGATATATGTGTATGTGTTTATCTAATCAATTGTACATACCTACGCGTTTGCTTTACGGTCTAAAGTTCAAATCGTAATTTATGGGGTACAAAGCTGTTCGTTATTCGTATATTCATAGTCATTGTTTAAACACCTGACTTGAAAATTAGGGATTTCATAATACCTAATAATACTATGATGATGATGACTACATCATCATCTTGGCGTTAATGTCCCGGTTGTGCTCTCGCGCATAAGGACATAGGGTCCGCCTTGACCACGATTCACTATCCAGGATTAGGCAGATCAGGTAATTGCAGTGGAGCGCTTGCCATCTGATCTCCGTGACCGGAACCTGACCAGATTGGATCGATATTATGATGTAGTGCCAAGTTCTAAACAGCTAACGTGTGTCGCGTAACGTAACGTGTATATCAGCTGTTGTTGTAACTCAATGAGTATCTGTATTTAAATTACAAGATTATTGTTAGGTTAGGTATTCGTAGCTTAAGTACCTACTCTTTAACGCTCATTGAGTCCTTGGCTTATACCTTGGCTCTGGTGGTTATTAAGTCACTCACATTTACAATATAGGTATAATCAAAGAAATACGATTCGTCTGCACATATTTGACGAGAGCTATCAATCTAACTTACCCTGAAATGTAGGTCAAGTCGGACCTTCCTCGTAATTTGTGTGACTGTGATAAATATCCCATGCACGTCGACAACGACGTCATGGTTTGTACCTCTCACTTCAACAACACTTCATAAGCATTCATTTACAATTTCTATCAAATCCTTACCGGCAGTTGTTGGAAAGCCCCCTCATTTGACGATAGAACTGGTTTTCAAATATAGAAAACCGTATCTGAATCGGTGCATCCGTTCGGGAGCTACGATGCCGCAGACAGAACAGATACTTGTATATGTCATACTTTAACACCCTTCATTCTATGGGTTAAAATGTACAGTCTGCATCAAAAGTAACTAAGCAACCAGACTATTCAGAATTAGCAGATTAAATGCGGAAAATTAAGCTAAGTAGAATACTTTTATATTTATGACTAAACTGGGTTCATACCAAAAGGGAGTTTCATCATCATCAGCATCATATTAGCTGTAGTGTTATTTCGCCTAACCACTTTAATGCCTGACTGTAGAAAATGTCATTAATTATTACCCGCTCCACGTTTACCCAAGTAATTGTCTCAAATTGTAGGCCAGGTGTTAGACTTGTCACTATCTGACATGTACTGGCTACAGCACCTCGAGTGCTTCGAAACGCTTTTGTCATGGTTTGTACGGTTTCCACTTAACCCGTGTGAGCGCCCTATTTTTTGTCATGTCTGTGGGCGCGTGTTGGATTAGTATTAAATTTTTGCCGCCTAGGTATATGAATTTTTAAAAGGACAATTTAAACCATCTCACCAGGTGAGATGGCGTCAAATGCCTGGCTAAAACAATAAAAATAGTTAGCTTGCAGGCAACAAGACCGCAGGTGCGTTGTTACTGGACGAAGAGCCAATGCCTTATGCCTGTAATTGCGCTGGCTTATCCTTATCCTTTAAACAAGAACAACAATGCAAGCATGACTGACTTCTCAGGCTTCACAGAGTCCTATCTAATGACATTTATACCATACCATACCTACGTCAATGTTGGAACAAGCACTCCTCTGAACAGTAAGACCTCTTGGACACTAATTGCGCCAAAGCTATGGGTACAAAGTGCTTATAACTTTTTCTCTATATGATATATTCCCATGCAATCATTGATAGCTCTTTTAGTAACATTTTAAATCATGTGGGTTTCAAAATGTTTAAGAGTGGGGACGAAACGCTCATTCTTAGTATCTTACTCGTATTTATCTTTGTAGCTTTGAGACTCTTCGAGAAAAAGTGGGTAGTGCCCTGCCTGGTCTTTTGTGGCTCAGAGACGTTAGCTGCGGATTAACTATTAAAGAGTGAACAATGACACTGAGATAGGTTTATACTCTACAATGGCTCTTTTCCGAGCTATCTAAACTAGTTCAATACTAACCGATGCTGTTACAGTTAGGGAAAACATCGTGATGAAACCTACACGTTCAGGTTACTGAATGAGCCATGAGCCCATCTGGTCAGGTCCCCCTGGTAGCAGGGTCACGAGGTCCGATAGCATTCGCTCCACTGTAATTACTTTATCTGCCAAATCCTGTATTATGATCAAAGCGGACCCGGACCCTCGTGTGCGAGACCACAACCGGGACATTAACGCCAAGATGAGTTAACAATGCAACACTCAGTAATAAGATATATTTTTGCTGGGTTATTAACTCCATACCTTTTAGCAGAGGGCCTCATTGCGCTGACAGGCGGGTGGCTGGGCCAGATGTCCGCTTCTTGTGTGGACATTCTAGAGACGGACAAAACAAAAACAATAGCTATTTACTTACCTCTATATATGTTAACCACTTAAGTATAATCTAAGAAGTAGATTATCCATAAAAAGTGTTTTATATAGCAGTCTTGGGTAAACAGAATAGATTATTGTAGAAGTAATCATCCAATACCATATCTATTAAACTTCTCTATTCCTTATTAACATTATCTAAAGTAACGAGCGTTAAACGAACTCATCCGGCGGCATTCCCGTTGTCTACATCGGCCGTACTTCCGTTAATTAACGAGAACAAAGGGACCTTAACAAAATACCGACTGCGCGCGATATGAGAAATGCAGTTTATGAAAAAATTTAATAATTTAATTAATTTAATTGGCTCGTTCCTCGGACAGAGGCAATCCGACGAGGCAACGCAGCTAGCTTTCTGGGCACCATTCCGAGGGAAAGCGGTGTGGAAGAATTTTTTAATATGTCATATTTTAGTATTAGCGTTTATTATTTCTTACTAACTTTCTTCAGATCTTCGTAAATATTTTGTCTGTAACAAAATAAATTTCGATTAATAATTGGAACATCAGAATTCCCCTTCTTATATCAACCTACGCTTACCACAGTGTTGCACTCCAGAATACCAGATACCAGAATTTTATTTCAGTAGCTATTTTATTTTATGATTGAAACTGTTATATTTTTCACAATCGAAATTGTAATTGTGAAATACGTCTGCTTCGTGCGAGCATACATTGTTACCTATAAATGTTATTGAACTAAGATATGTCTGGAAAATGGGCAGCAGCATTTTCCATTGTTATATTTAAATACTGCGATCTCCAACCCGCCTGCCAAGCGTGGAGTATATTACAATAACCTCATATTTCGTGGGAGAGGCCCTAAGTCCTGCAGCGGACTGTTATGGGCTGAGATGATGATGTCGTGGGTAAATCGACGAATTGGGCCGATCATCATCATCGTCCTAGCGCTTATCCTGGCCTCTGCCAGGGCCAACTTTCCTACTCATTCTTCTCCACTTCGCCCGGTCTTTGGCATCCTCTCGTCGTAAGCCGTTGGCTCTCGCATTCGACTCAGCAATATCAATCCATCGCATTTTGGGTCGCCCACGGGCCCTCTTTCCTGATACCGGCAGACCATTAGTGTGGTAGTCTCAATTAGTGTGGTTGTGCCAAAGCGCCGAGAAGCCTCACGAAGCCCCGCCTTCTCGGGGCAAAACAATGTGACTAGGCAAATCCCGATCTGCCCAATTCGACGATCGGACTACGACATAGATATAATTTGCTATTAAAAATGCATAGTGCGCACGCTGGCAGCGTTCGACATCCAATCTGCTGCAAGGGCGAATCGCGAAACTAGCGCAAGTAGAGCAAGAAGGCAAAGATGAGCAGGAGGAGCAATGAGGAGGAGCATAATGTGGCTGAGGCATTAAATGGAGTATTAAGAGGCGCAATTGCAGCCCGAGGCGAGAGCGTGGCATCGTGAATTTTTTACTGTATCACAAGTGTCATACGACCAGATAAGATCACCACAAGGAGACTAGATATTTTGACATTTTGTGTGCATTAACTTAGGCGCTGTCGCACTAGGTCGCACGAACGTTGCCATTTAGGACAAAGCCTAATATTTTGTTATATCATTTTCATACAACAGGTTACAACCACGTCTAACAAACATATATTTTCCAGTTATTTCAGGAAATCCGAGAACGACTACAAGTACTATAAATATTAAATGAAGTGTCCTCATTTTTTTTCCTCCAGACTGAGCACTGAGTGGCAAATCACTCTTCCTCCGACCTTATCAGAAAAACCTGTCCTCCCCCAATACACCCGTATGAAGCTATATCAAAGTGGCTGCCGTGCTGACGAGCCGTAGTGCAATGTATCGAATAATTACAAAGGATACGCGCTCGATGTCGGTCGCCTGAGAGTTAATTTCCCGCCCTCTCCATGTCACGGCGCGCTCCGGCACACGCGTTCACTCGCACACTAATTCGGTAGCGTATCAATCAACTTCTGTAGGTTTTTTGTGCTTGTTGGGCGTGTTTCAACCATTCAGCGCTTTATTAGTTTTAAATTAACTTGGACGGGGGAAACATGATGTGTATTAGGAAATTGGGTATGTCTCAATGTATTGAATATAATGAAAAATAATAATAGCATGGCAATCGGCATGGCAGTCGACTCATCTGATGACAGCGATTCGTTACTTGTTTCAGGTACAGGCAGAAGGATATATTAAAACGAAGTACCTACCCGATAATTTATTTGCATAAACTCCAAAATTCATCAATCTGATGACTCCAAAATTCGCTTCGAAAATAAACATTACATTAATCTGATTCCTTAATAAACTTATCTTAATTCATTTCCACCTCATATGCTGGCATTCAATTAAATCTCTATTATGTAAACAAAGTCACAGGCACGTCTGCACTGATTATAATAATTAAGTATTTCGGCAAGAAATTTAATACTTCATTCTTCTTAATTTTATATAGAAACAATTCACACAGCGCCATCTTGCCCCAAAGTAAGCAAAGGTTGTGTAATGGGTGCTAACTGCTAGTCAATTGATAAACTACATTCTTTTTAAATACACACTTATTATACATACAATAACCAGACCCGAACAAAAATTAAAAATTACATAAAATTATTTGAAGACACATTTTTAGTTTTATTTTAAATTTAGAATTACATTGAAGCACTCAGGTCACCAAATTCTTGTCTTCGTTAAATGGGGAGGTACACTAAAAGCTAATGGCGCTTGTGACGACATTAGTTCTCAGTTTTACTCTTCATTGATGAGTACTTACAGTAAGTAGCAGCCATTCTGCAGGTTGCCTGGACTAGAGAATGGCGTACTTACCAGCACAATGCCGTTAGCACATCCTCAAATCCTCATTGTGCGGTGAACCTAAGCGAGAGGTGTAATTTCCAATACTCACTAATTCCTGTACGCCCACGATACGTGTGCGGAATGAGGATATCGACTCGTCGTCTCCACGTTATGAGAGTATTATATGAGTAGAGATACATGAGTACCGCTGACTTTACAGAGCTGGATATTCTAATAAAGAAGCGGATTATCCAAACATTGAATTTACTCTGAACCGATAGCGAATTATGTTGGATTCGGATCTCATATCAGATAATATTTATATGAGATCGACGACCTTAGTGGTTCAGTTGGTTAGCATCTGCCGGTCTGCCACGCAGAAGTCCCGGGTTCGATTCCCGGCCGCGCACACATTGAAATGATGAATTTTATTTCAGTTACGTGTCTGGGTATAATATGTATAATTAGTATGTATTTAAATAAAGTATATGAGTAGTTTATCAGTTATCTAAAATCCATAATACAAGTTTTGCTTACTCTAGGGCTAGATAGCGTCGTGTGACTTTGTCCAAGCATATTTATTTATTATTATTAGCTATTTATTTATCAAATCTGGTGAGATGTTTTGATCCAATGATGAATCAACATCGAAGCGTCTACAAATATCCGTATGGTATCCGAAAGAGTACCACCAACCCACGGGCTTGCTCTTAAAGCACGGGCTTGCGCTTCCCAGAAGTTGCCTGGTCGCTTTAAGCGATAAGACCGCCTGTTGTTTTCTCTGTTGCTACCGATATGTACCGACTGTATCCTATATAAATGTATCTAATAAAGTGTTCATTCATTAATTCATTCAACCCCTTCGACTACGGATCTCGTGCTAAGTGGATGATGTCTTGAGGTTATCTCGCTTGTACCTCCATAGAGCGTTTTCTGTTGTGAAAAACACTGCGATCTCCATCCCAATCTGGCAAGCGTGGAGTTAATGGCAAAAGCCTCCATTAATGTGGGTTCAAGTCCAGCAGTGGAATTTATGAACTAACTAGCTATCCCGGCGCGAAATAGTTCGCGTGACATCCTACCCCTACGCCTACCTTACGCCTACCTTACACCTACCCTACACCTACTTTGCCCTTACCTACCTTTTACTTTCTTGCCTATAAATCATCCTCTTGAATCACTCTATCTGTTGATGAAAACCGCATTAAAATCCGTGGCGTAGTTTAAAATATCTAAGCGGACATAGATACAGACGGCGGGAAGCGACTTTGTTTTATACTTTGTATGGATTACAAATTTTATGTACCTATTAATTACATAATTACTAATTTATTTATACGTCATCGTCATCATCAGCGCCAAAAAGAAGGTCAAATAAAAAATACTTTCTTTATTAACGTACTAGGTAACCTAGAATTGGTTGTTTAATCGTTATAAAGTACTTTTTCATAAGCTATTTACAAGACCGTAACCGTAGAATTTAGAAAGATACACAACAATAACAACCTCTCCAGCAACGGGCTCAGTTGCACTCGAAAACAAAACTCACCAAAAGAAACGATAAATGACGACCGTACTTAGTTATATGGCCCTTTTTGTGGCCAGCTTTTTCAGAGGACGGTCAAAGTTGGACAAGGGCAGTCCCTCGGCATTCAGTTTGAAAAGAAAGAAACATTAATATGTTGTCAAAGCGTCTATTACGACCAACAAAATAGCGAAAACTTTTACTGACAGCGCACTCGGTGAATATCGTCGTTCTCAAATAAATGAAGAATGCATATTTAAAGATCTAAAATCGTAGTAAAGAAAAGTAGAGCACTTTTATTCCACTCAGACACATGGCACAAAATTCTTAAATATTTACAGCGAAAAAAAAATTAAGTAAAACAGAGATATAAACAAAAAACGAAAAAAATGAAAGTTACTCTAATCTCTTTACCTTGCCAAATGGAGAGAGCAGTGGGGCCACACTCAGCATATGCCATGACAGGCGCCGAGACGCTGGTTTTCAGTTGGAAATAGCTGGTTGGAAACGTAAACCTACTACATATAAACTGGATTCTTCCAGCAAAGGTAAAAGTAAGGCGGGCAGAGCAACCAAAGAGATCAACGAAGCAAATGTAACATGTTTATGCACTCGGAAAAAGCAGAAAAGGTAAATAAACTCACCGGTTGTACTACCACTAAAAGCCAGATACGTGATTCTCCTACTTTATTAGACAGCCTAACCAAACAAAATAACTGACAACTTTGACCTTCTGTTCACGGTTTGTGAGTATAATAACCCTGTATAATCCCTTGTTATGATATCAGTTTATGTATACAGTAGGTCTGGGAGGGGAGTAGGGGGAGGGGAGGGTATCTAATCATATCGTTTCGGAGAGTAATGAGTTTGTGGTGCACGACATCAAGTAATAGTAATTAAGTAAGTTGACTATGAAACTGAAACACGTAAGCGTCGTCGGTTCTCGGTCTGATGAGATCGGCCATGGGTGGTGGAGGGTTTTGCAAATAACCTACGAGTTTGTTTCGGCTGCAATTGTAAAGTCGTCATTGTGGTTTTATTTGACAATACATTCTTGAAATACTATAGACACTTCTTTATTGATACAAAAAGATCACGATAAATACGTTCTGATAGCCGTTGATCGCCCATGGGCGAGTCTTCCCCACTCTTTTCCCGACAAGTTATAAGATAAACATAATTGTTGTGTAAATGGTGGTCAGGAAGAGATCGCTTTCAGCCTTCGTACCTTATTGTCTTGCCATGTCTATTCTTACATTTCGTTGTTTAAACATTCAAGAGTTATAAATATAAAATATAAAATTAGAAATATAAATATACCTACATTACTTATCAAACAATTTTGTTGTTACTGTTAACAAAATTGCAATAAGACCAGATGAAAACAATTGTAATCAATTATTCTTATGTTGTCACTTCCAATGCCCAACCGGGCGAAGTAAAAGAAGAAAAGCAGGAAAGTGGACCCTGGCATAAACTGGGATAAGCGCCATGATTGTAACTCGCAAAATTAACTGAATCTCAGAATGGATATCGCCGTAAATCCCTGCAAATGACCTGCAATTTCCAACTCTGACAAATCATTTGTAATTTCGACACGCGGAAATAATTTGCGTTATCGCAATATAAATGACGGGTAATTTATATGAAATAATATTTTGAGGCAGACATTTGCCACGCTCATAACGCGTTATCCTGGATAGCGGTGTCGTTTATGTTATTGAGTATCATCACTGAGGGCTCAGCTAAATTTTTATATTACATACTCGGATTATTTTTATGATGTCCTTTCTTTGAATTAGTACCCTGGCCAGTTTCACTAGCTCGGATCGGAGAGCCAGGAAAGGGTTATGTTTTTCGTATTTATTTTTGCTTTTATGAGTTCTTTTATGTAATGCATGTCTGATAAAATAACGACCTGAGTGGTTCAATGGTCAACATACCGGTCTGCCACGCAAGAGGTCCCGGGTTCGATTCCTGGCCGGACAGGAATTGAAATGATGAATTTTAATTTCTGTTACGGGTCTGGGTGTTCTATGTATAATAAGTATGTATTTAAAAGTATTTAAGTAGTATATCAGTTATCTAGCACCCATAGTACAAGCTTTGCTTAGTTTGGGGCTAGATGGCGCTGTATGAATTTGTCCACGAATATATTTATTTATTTATAAAACACATTGTCGACAAGTGGAACAATGTATACTCTGCCTCCCTCACCCATGGGAAAAAGGCGTTACGTTATGTAGAATATGTACATACGTAATCTATCTATGTGTCTATCCTACTTCCTACTATAATATTATGAATGCGAAAGTTTGTAAGGATTTATGTTTGGATATTAGGTCCTCCTTCACGCAAAAACTACTGAACGTATTTTTATGAAATTTTACAGCAATATAGCGTATAGCCCAGAATAGCACATACGTTACAATTTATCCTGAAATTCAATGTGGTTCCCGCGGAAACAGATCTAAAACTTTAGGGTCTGGAACGTTATAACCAAATTTTACGAGGACGAAGTTGGGGCAAAACTAATGTAGATATATTTTCAACCTTAGAATCTTCTCCTTTTTGAAATCGATTAAGTGCTATTATACCAATATCATGTCGGAGTCGAGCGCCGGTAGACTAGTGGTAAAGGTAGCCGACTCGCAAGCGAGTGGTACCGGGTATGAATCCCACTGCCGCCATGTACCAATGACTCTTCTCAGAATTATGTAAAACTTAGTTGAACACTAACCTAAGCTCTTACGGTGAGGGAAAACATCATGATAAAACCTGCACATTCAGCTGACTGAATGTGTAACCACGCTCCAATCTGGCCAGGTTCCCGTGGTAGTCGCTTCACTGTAATTACCTGATCTGCCAAATCCTGGATCATGGTAAAGGTCAACACCGGGCCTTATGCGCGAGAGCACAACCGCACAAACACAAACAAAACAAAATTACGTACCTACCTCTACAATACATCAAACACATGCCAACTATGCCTAAATGTTTCAATATTGCAAAGACTCGAAACTCTGGGATGGCGCTTCCCTTCCGAACGGCAGCCATCTGTCATTCAAACGATGTGCGTGGATTTACGCTCATTTATTTTGGAGGCAGCCGTACGACACGTGAATTTTTAACGCCCACCATCCGACCATAGCCATCATCCCTGTATCTGTAGGTTGTTTTATCGTTTTTATTATTGTTGCCATTTGTTCTATGGAACATTACACTCGGACACACACACATGGATAATGTAAAAACTTGTATTTCATGCGTTGTCTTGGCTTTCCCATTGAGCAGTTGCTAATCTATATTCGGCCGACCGTCCTTACGTATACCCAGCCAAGGCTCCGTACGTCCATCAGAATGTCTAGGCTTTATGACGCGATCGATCGCATGTGATCGCTTACAACATTAAAACGACAAACCTGATAACATTCTGATGTTTGTTTATATATCACATACGAATGAAATTATAAAATCTTATATTATCTAGTAATAACCATGATCCAATATAGTCGATCAGGTAATTCAGATAGCAGCCCATCTACTGTAAGAGCTGCCACATCCTAGATCATGACCCCGCCTTGGCCAAGAGGATTATTAATTTATTTAGTAATATCACAACTTCATTTAAATAAAATATTTGAAAAGGCCCCTAAATACTTAGACACAACAGCTGTTACTAACTGCAGAATTAATTTGTTCACAGATTCAGTTATGCTGAAAAGAAGATGATTCTGTAATCAATATTTGATATCTCGCTGTCTGACAAAGAACTTATCTCCTTCTCTTCATGCGCGTGGCAATATTAGCAGGTAAGCAAATAATTATAAGAACCATTTCTTCTTTTAAAATTATGCTAATATTTATTTTTACAGACATAAAAAGAATCTTTTTAATTAGGTATAATTTAGTAGATCAATCGATATAACATATAGTTTGTACATAAGTTTATATGTAGATTTAACGTAAATTGATAAATTGCGCATGATTGTTTATGCCGCACGGGCAGGCGGTCCACATAATAGAAAGTGGTCACCATTATCCAAAACATCTGCAACATAAGGGAAGAAGAATTCAAGAGGGAGATCATGCCACATCTTACACGTGCGCGGTATAAAGGTGTATGTTAGAAGGATGCCAGGCAAGTGATCTGGCTGAAATCTAATCATCCCCACAACACCTATAGAACAATACCCATACCTACAGGACTCTGTATTACATACTTAAGGTGAATTAATCTGCAATATGGCAAATCCCGGCTCTCGCGCCCCGCGTGACAGCTAACCGAGACTGACACCAAGATAATGATGATAAAACGTTAACCCTCGAGAGCTTTTTAATTCATCACCCGACTACCCTTATCCCATTAGGTGGCGTCGGCGCAATATGTGTCTTGTATCTATTTAAACCTATCACTCGTCATCTTAGCATTCATTCTTTTTGCATTGCATGTTGCCATTCGTCCTTCCATCTTTTCTTTGGTCGTCCTCTGTTGGGCCATCCATTCTCATACATATTTATCCTACCCATACGCTAACCTAATTGCTCTTTGCAATTTGCAATTTTTTTATTGATATACTTATTTCTTGTGTTGTCCTTTCGCATCACCCCACACACCCATCTTAACATTGTTATTTTTGTCGTTTACGTCTTTTATTCGTTGCTTTGGTGGCACAATACTCAGATCCCTACACTACGACAGGTCTAATGATTGTAGGTTTTTCATTTAGTGTAAGGGACTTATCACATGTTGTAGCTGAGACCTGTCGCCCTTTATTCCATTTTTCATCGTATTGTCTAGGCCCTACAGTTGTTGAGATTTAAAAAGGCCACATTTGACAGCTGTCAAATGCTCGTAATGTTGGAAACACCGATATAAAGTCTATTTTTCCCTAAGGAAATTGTGACAGCTGTCAAATGTAGCCTTTTACATCTCGACAACTGTAGCTGGTTTTATGGCATGCCTAGTCGAGCTTTTGGTGCCGAGTAGAAACTCGGTCGATACATTGGCGAATTCGCAATTCCTAAAGGTACAACTAGTGTCTGTGCTTTGATACCTTTTTTTTTTTTTTTATGTCACACGGTAGGCAAACAGGCAAGCGGGCCACCTGATGGAAAGTGTACCTACCTGTAGTATACCTTTATATAGTGTTTTGTGTTTACAACTGCGAATAACAAAATAAGGGGTTCCTTATTGTTTGTTTTCTGAGAATGAATTAGCCTACCCAATAAAAATAATTAATTCAATAGAGATTGATGTACCTACCTACTATATATTACTATAGATATATCATATTATAATATCGCAATAATTCAAAGACTGCCGCGCAAACTTTGGGTGCCTAATTTATCAACCGATCACTCCGAACTTCTAAGATAATTTGGTTATAAGTTAGACCACAGGATAACTGAATTGTTAAAATAATTTACGTCTTGGGAAGCAAAGGATAAGGCAATATATATACTTAAATTTTCTAGAAAGCGTAAATGCTTCACTTGTAATGTTTACATAATGGCGTTACAAGTAATAATACAATTGTTTCAATTATATCCATCATATCATCCACAACAAACCTAGGAATATAACCGCCTTATAGGTGCAACTTTTTGTTAATTTTTAATCAAATCTGTATATTACTCTGCGACTTGCGAGTAATAAATTAACCACTACCAAACTATGCTAGAAATACTAAACACATCGTTTTGTGACTTTTGTGTTCAAATAAACTACTTTATCAAACCAAACGACCATAGTTTACAACAAAGTTAGACATTCATAATGTTCATAATACATATGTTTGTGTCATGTGAGAACTGTAATTTATAGTTTCGAAGTTCTTATCTGCGATGTACGCTGTTGTGAAAGAGACTGAGGAGACTAATAAATAAATAAACAAATGAATAAATATGCTTGGACAAATTCAAACAGAGCCAAGCTAGCCCCAAAGTAAGCAAAACTTGTGTTATGGGTGTTAGATAACGGATAAACTACATATATACATTTTTTAAATACATACTTATTATACATACTACACCCAGACCCGTAAAAGAAATTAAAATTCATAATTTCAATTTCTGCTCGGCCGGAAATCGAACCCGACACCTCTGCATGGCGACCGGCATGTTAACTGAACCACTTAGGTCGTCAAAACTACAACACTACACTACTACAAACTACTACATCATCATCATCATCATAATATCAGCCGAAAGACACCCACTGCTGGGCATAGGCCTCCCCAGAGATCTCCACAAAGGCCGGTCCTGTGCCTTCCGCATCCAGCTGGTATCTTAACCAGGTCGTCGGTCCACCTTGTGGGAGGACCCACGCTGCATCGTCTGATACGTGGTCGCCATTCGAGAAGTTAACGTCCCCACTACTTACTACTACTACACTACTACTAAACTACTTTCTGTCCATACAGGAACAATGTTAGTGCGTACGGGCGCGATGGTGGTGGTGGTGGCAGGTGGCGCCGCCGCGCGCGTCGCGGGCAAGGTCGGCGGCTACTCGAACAAGATGGGAGGTAAGAGCGATTCATCACCGCCTGCTTCGATATAAAACATCACATTGTATTCTCGTTCCGGTTGGAATCGAACACATTTATTATTGCATTGTTGCGAATACCTTGTTTTGGTCTTTTCTTATCATGATCCTTTTTAGACTGTAAGGACTATTATAGGTTATCCTACGTCATCGAGTATTGGAAAAATTCCACTTTGTAGTGATCGTAGACGTTAAGGAGACCCACAAAACGTTGGTGTGCCCACAGATGCACAGATGGCACAAACAATTTTTTTTTTAGTGACCCAAACTTCGACTTTTCGTAGCGATAATACTTACATATCCTCTTGTGTGGGTTCTATAAGTGAAACAAAACCGGGGTGCCCCACATTCTCTTGGCAGTTTCGCTTTTCAGTCACATTATAAGTAGTCACGAAATAGAAAAAGAGAAAAGTGAGTTTAGGGTTAGGATGGTTAGTGAGCAATGATAACTCATTTTATAAGCGCACTACATGTGTAACACCGAATACAACGTCGCCGAAAGTTCGCCAAAAAGAAACACCTAACACCGAACGCGTTTATCCCGCGGGCATTTTCGAGTTAATCGAATAATTCGCCTTCGCCACCGAAGCGAGAAGTCTGCGCAACATTTCCCGTTCGTTACGAAAAAGCCCGCGTTGTTAGCGATCGTGAATTAGATTTTTGAGTTTCAAAGGGCTGGTGCAAAAATATGACAAACAATAAGAGTAATTTATCCAACGAGGGCGCTCTGGGAAATCCAACTGGAGCCGGAAACAGCCATGAAAAACCCCGTTTGTGAGGAAATCCCTTCGACCGAGCAGATTTGTTTACGACCACAGTTGTGAAGCATTGTCTCCTTCTTGTTTTCGAGTGAATCCGTCACCTTGTCCCGCACATTGTCGCTAGTCTTGACAAATTGAGGCACGCAACATTATTGTTTGGATATATTTACTTTTTTAGGAGACTAAAATACCTAACCAACTTTGTAACTCTTTGCTGAACTATGTACACCAAAAATTTTTTTTTTAAAGACTTTTATCTAGTTTTAATAAAACAAGTCCAGTTATCGTGATATTAAGAATCGTTTCGATTTGACTCGCTTTTAAATGTACAGATACAAACACCTATTTAGTGTCTAATAAGCAAAATCCGAATAAGTTCTTTAAAAAAAATCATCTCAGCAGTTAATTCCAATTTTTATCGGCGCCATTCTTTCGTTCCTGAGTTGTCAAAATAATAAAGAAATCATTTGTTTTCTCATGTATTTCCTCCAAATAAATTGCGTATTTTTCTCGATTGAGTCGCTTTTTCTGTGAAATGAACAAAGGATTTCCTTATTTCGTTTTCCCTTGAATATCGGGCCCCGCATTTCCATAAGTAATATTTTTTCCAATTAGTAGAGTATTCTATTTGTTACACGGACGAAGTGACCATGAAAACAGAAGCCGAGATGGAAAGGTGCGAAGTTGAAAATAAATGCTAAGCTTCATTATCGACAAACCGGATGAAATGTAAGACTTTAAATTCTCATAAAAAGAAGCAGTCGGAAAACAACCATCAGTCTGCGTCCTCCAATACGTCCGAATTTTTTTACAAAAATGTTTTGCTTCCACATTTCATTCTCTTAATGCTGTTCGAAGCTCTTAATGGGATTAAATCGGATTGTAACATGTGTAAGGAATTTCCCAAAATGTGATGCAAAGCATTTTATTTTGGGATAATCTATATAATAAAATTAGAGTTACTCAACCAATCGTCAAATAGTGCTTTAAGACCAAGTACCTACATCGCATTTTAACGAACGTTGGAAGATTAATATGTAGGCTTAGTGATAAATGTATGTCTTTGTGGCCCGAAATAACACGCCGTGGCCTCGACAAACATGCCTTCAACAACCGCCGACACAGTCATCAATTGGCCTAAGATAACACCCGGTCGTAATGATCGCACGTGAACCAGCCCCCGTATCTTGTAACTGAGGCGGAAATGCTCAAAGTTTCCATTAGGATAATGAATCAGGCTCCCGCTGAGTAGATGTTAAGGTCCAATCAAGTGGAACGTGGCACAGATCTGTTCGGGGATTCGTTCAGCTGCCTTATTAACTGTAACGAGATTGCAATGTTCACGAGAACAAAGCCACCTCGCATTGAACAGGTTTGTAGGTATTTAATTATTTACCTACATCATGAATAGTTTGTCGTTATTGCATTCATGTAATGTGTGTGATATGTAAATTGGATTTACCAGTAATTAACTGCAATATTCACGAGTTTGATTACCGTAATTAGTCCGGGCGAATCACGGAACATCGACTACAGCTGCGGAGGCCACACGTTCCATAAAGCGT
Source organism: Blastobasis lacticolella (assembly GCA_905147135.1). Lineage (NCBI taxonomy): Eukaryota > Metazoa > Arthropoda > Insecta > Lepidoptera > Blastobasidae > Blastobasis > Blastobasis lacticolella. The sequence goes on from LR990048.1 coordinate 13,182,771, forward strand.
ACCGTACAGTCACCCACCCTCTCTTAATTTAAATTAATTGCTACTTGGCCCTCTACATCAGAGATAAGAGGTCGTCGTTGTTTAATCGGTTGTAGTAATGGAAGGGGACCAAATTGCGCCGATTCACTTAGGCGCTGTTTATAAAAATAGCGTCAATTTCGTTGTTATCCTTTTAAGCGAATGTTTTAAATTATTCTGATAGCGATTTCGAAGAAAAGAAACATGATGTATTCGAACATAAAATATACAAAGAAAATATACGAAGATCGCAAAGGAATAATTCGAACCTCGCCATTTGCGTCCAACATATTCGCCGACCCTTTTCGGCATCGGCGTTTATTTTACGTTCACGATCAACATAAAACGTGGCTTTGTTTGTCGCAGGGAAGAGCACGAGCGGTATCAACGAGGAGATCATCTGGATCAGCATTAGCATGGCCATAGCGATCGCGGTGCTGATTGGGATCGCGCTGTGCTACATCCTGCGCGAGAAGTGCTCCCGGATGCGCGCGCATAAGGAGCAAACGTGACAGTACCGGCAGGAGTTCGCGAGGAACGCCCTCGCGGACTCTCTGGCCGACCTGGAGGTCCCCGCCTACACCCTCTACCCGCAGTATTCCCCCGACGGACGCGAGTACTTCTATAACTTCCACCGGTTCTCTTACCTGAAGAACAGCTACAAACTACCGCCAAAAGACTACCCGGTTAAGGAGAAAGAGGAAATCTACATCAACGCGTGATACGTGTATATGTTTTACAATTAATGTGGATTATAGACTGTTGCGGAAGTTGTAAAGTGTTTCAACAAATGTACGTGTGTAGATATAGTACTGGTAAGAATAAATGTTTAGAGAACATCGAAAGGTAGTTCGTCAGTGTAAAAATGTTATTGTAAATAAATGTTTATGTATAGATACAGAAAAAGGGTGTTAGTGTATTAAGAAGGATTCGAGCACATATTGAAGTCTATCGCGTAATAAAAATGAAAAGGAATATATTTATACAACTGTGATAGAGTGTAAATGGTTTAGGGACGAAAATAACTGATTCCTTTCCAACAGTGCCAACTCTGGCGTTCAGAAAGGAAAATGGTGTTCGTATTAAAAGAGAATTTATTTTACAAGCTTAGCTATTCCGAAACGCTCGTAAAGAGGTTACAGGCGGGCCGTATAACTGCGGTTTCACTGGTTGTGGCTTCCCATTGCGGAGGCCTTGTATACCGTAGCAAGCGTAGCGCGTAGCGCATCGTTGAGCCCAGAGCGTAGGCACCGGTGTTACGAGTCTGATTTTTTTATTTACTCTAGTCAGGAATTTGGCCGCTATCTAACCTGTAAATGTAAATGTAGGTAGTAAATGACAATGCGGCCAAAGATGGAGCATGCCTATCTTTTCACAGTTGGTATTTGGCTAATCCATCGCAGAAGTGGCAGCAGTACTCCATTCAGGATTGGACTTGTCCTTGATATAACAGAGGCAACTGCTTTCAATTGAAGTACCGCCTGATCTTCAAGAGGACACCAAGTTTCTTTGCCGCAGTCTTTTCTTTAGATTCGATGTTCTGTCTGAAGTTTATATTGCTTGATAGCTCAACACAAAGGAGCTGTAGGTTGCCGATAATTTCCATATGTTCATTCCGGAAAGTCGGAGCTAGATGAAATGGACTCCGATTGACAGAAAACAAACACGCCTGTGGATTTGGTAACGTTGAACGCCACATTGGCTTCACCCCAATCGGAGATTGCCTTGAGAGCTTCGTTCGAACGCCAAACCATGGCCTCTCGACAAGACTGAATGTCATCCCTGTTGGCTTTTGCCTCTGCCAGATATCTGTCCGTTACTGTGCTGTCATCTTCGCAACCAAATTCTGAATTTTTGAGTGAGGAAATTAAGGATATTAAATATTACATGTATTTATTACGAAAACACGTAGGATATATTTATGTAGCTATCTTCATTTACAAATTACTGAATCAACAATGTATCATGGAGTGTTTTGTATAATCTAAGTGTGCCCGAATTATAACATGTTTTATGTAAGTAGAAATATGTATCTAAATGAAAAAGAGAAAATATTGTATTTTCAGTTACAAGGCAAAATTGTATGCATAAAAACTTTAAGAAATGGAATGATTTATTGACCAAATTATTATCGTATTTTCTAGAATGAAATAAATATGTATAATAAGAATTAAATTGTCTCAATTTTTATTTGCCTTAGTTATAAGGCTTTAACCTCTTTAGTATTAAGCCTAATTTATTTTTTTTGCTAAAAAGCTACTTAAGAAATAATTGAGAAGACTGTAATTAGAACACTGTTTACTGTTAAACAGGCGTAGTTACGAGAAATGAAAATTATAGCGAATTGCTTAAGTACTTGCTCCTCGCTGACCATCTAAATACTAACTTGAGTGAGTATTTAGATGGTCAGCGAGGAGAAATCAGAAACTTTAAAACTGTATAATAACACGAGGCTGATTAATTTATTGGAACTAAGAAATATTACATTTCAAAATGCTCCTATATAGAACCGGGAATCGACTCTGGATCGACCTTATAAATTTTTTAAAATAATTTTAATAACAGAGTGAACGGTATAGTCACTATAGCAGGTACGAACATATTTTGTTAAAAACCTTGTTTAAATGTACACTTAGCGGCAGAAAAAGTGACCCAAACGTCTTGAATCCGAGGTATGTTAAAATCCTTTTTTAAATCTTTTCTGGGGCTCATCTATATATTCTCTAAGAGAGCAGAACCGGGACATCAATGACAAGACGATTTCTTTTTTTATCTAGGTAATAGATAATATACTCTCTACCGACCTTCTGATCTTCTCCGCTACTCAACCCCCATCTATAAACAAGGCCTTGCTCCATTGGTCGATAGTCCACTTCAGTTGTTCACGAACAACTCTTAATTGTGCAACTCGGCGGTGATTGGCGACCCTCAAGTTCCGCGCAAGTCTCTTTGTGTAAAACACAATTTCCGAAGTTTAATGAAACGAAGGTGCATTTCTGTAACGACGAACCAAAATAGCCTATAAAGACCCTGACTACCTCGCCCTGCGACGACAGCTTCAACATTTTATTATCACCCGCGTTGAATGTGACACTCAGCGAACATTCAATTATCCTTCGGGACCCTTATATTTTTTCCGGGAACAAAAGTGGATTATTCCGATAGAATAGAACCCGAGATTACCTCCGCAAACATATTGTAGGCTTACATATAAACGACTGTAGTATCTCTTATCATCATGGTCCATTATCGTGTAACTTGTTACCTTAGCAATCGTGTCTAGGTGAAATCATGTCTTATTATTTAACAATTATTACAAATTATATTTTGAGCTGAATTTAGCAAATTTTTCACAGTCCTAAAATATTTAACGAGCACTCAATCGACTCGTTCGTAATCTGGGTTCATAGTCTACCAAGTTTAAATTTTCTTAAATCCAACCTGTTGATAATTCGACCTTTCATCATCATCGACCTTTATCGTAATGCTAAGGAATGGAACACGTTGACCCCGAATGTGTTCCCTCATCAATTATACCTAATCTGGACACACTTAAAGGCTAGAGTGACTTGCCTGTTTATGGACAGGCATTCTCCATATTGGCCGCATCGTCACTTACCACAAGTGAGATGGCACTCAATTTGGCTTATAAAAAAATTCATCACCGTATCGTCAATCGTCCATTATAGTCCACTGTTGAACTTATTTACTTCCTCCATATTAGTGGAAAAACTTTGAATAAGAAAAAGAATGAAGACATTTATTGCAAGACACCCACGACATGTCAAAAAAAACAAAATAAAAAATAATAATACAAAAAAGGAGTAAACATAAAAATTACATTGTTATACATAGATATGTAATATCGTGGCGGCCACTGCAAAAAGGTCCCATTCAGCTACTCATAATTAGGCTTTACAGAGGTCTGCCCGGACAGACCCGGCCTTTACTCGCCTTGTACTACACGAGTTCCACCTAAATTTAGGTATAAGTTTAAGCAAGCGTTAACCTCCCTGCTCTCTAAGGTGATGGAGTGGGTTATCAATATCCAGCTCCTCGGATATCGAGAGAACCATCAGCTGATCAGTGACCGTCAATATGGCTTTCGCCATGGTCGCTCAGCTGGTGACCTTCTTGTGTACCTAACGCACCGGTGGGCTGAGGCCGTCGAGAGCAAGGGGGAGGCTCTGGCTGTCAGTCTTGACATAGTCAAGGCATTTGATCGGGTCTGGCACAGGGCACTTCTATCAAAACTCCCGAAGTACGGTATCCCCGAGGGGCTCTGCAATTGGGTGTCCAGTTTTCTGTTTGGACGGAGCATCCAAGTCGTTGTCGATGGATGCTGCTCCAATACCAAGACTATAAATGCTGCAGTACCCCAAGGTTCAGTGCTATCTCTCACGCTGTTTCTTCTACAAATCAATGATATGCTGAATATCCCCAGTATTCATTGTTATGCGGATGACAGTACTGGAGATATACTGGCTGAGCGAATGTCCCTCGTTCCGAGGTGTCGGAAAGCTGAATTAGACTAGTGTCGAACATAAAACCTTCCTTGGAGCATGTTGCTCAGTGGGGCAGAATAAACCTGGTCTAATTCAATCTCTCGCAGACACAGGTCTGCGCATTTTCCGCCAAAAAAGATCCTTTCGACATAGTGCCACAGTTCCAAGGAAGACCCCTTTCCATCTCAAAAGGTATCGGGATCCTTGGTGTTGACACATCGTATAGTGTGCGATTCCGGAGTCACCTGGAAGGTAAGGCCAAACTGGCTTCGAAAAAGCTTGGAGTGCTTAACCGGTCCAAGCGATACTTCACCCCAGAGCAGCGCCTGCTGCTGTACAAGGCACAGGTGCGGCATATCTCAAATAATCCCGAACTACAAACTCCTTAATCACGTGTTATCGCCAATATCCATTTATCTGATTTATCCGAAACAAATTATTGTGCTCCACTGAGCACAACAACAATGGTGTTTGACGCAGGGCCTTGTTGCTTCTCGGTGACAAAGGTACGACAGGTGGTATTGAACGCTTGTGTTTGTCACGCCCGTGCCGCGTCGCTGTGACTGCGCGGTTCCGAAGGGGCTTCGTGCTCAGCTCTACATAATGATGTAAGTATTTGTAAGGTCATTTCGAAGTTACCGACGCACTTACATGAGAACTGCTAGCTTGCTAAAATCGTATTGAAGAGGTTATAAAATAGGTTAAGTAGGACTATAAAGGGTCCTTATCTACCAGGTCCTTTTTTCATGGCCTTCGCAATTGGAACGCGATCACTATTGATGTATCTCATGGATAGCTGTCCCGGATGAAAAAGACGTTGTGTGCTGCGCTCGGGGACATCGACAGCAACGTGAAAACACTTATATTCCGCGACTTGTGCCAAATGGCAGGTGGTGATGTGCGCCTTTGTTTGTGACGTCAACAGACAAAATATCTAAAAGGTAAATAAGCTCCAAAAGGACAGACTTCTGCTTTTCTATACGGCAGCGAGGCACAAGCAGGAGCTGCAGACACGAAAATGAATATGCTGCGGTTGATGTGTGGAGTTTTACGCAAAGACCGCGACCGAAATGGCCCACATTCGTAGTAGCCTTCACAGATCGCATCGCAGATAAACTGTAAGAGTCTCAAACCGGCAAATTACGTAGTCACGCCACCCCGCTCCCCGCTAGGCACGGAAAGGAGAGGCTGGGCCAAGAAGTGATGGCTAGACGTCATTAACAATGCATGCGTGCCAATAAACTCGCCCACCAAGGATCCCGAAGGCCGAGTGCCACCGCGATCCTTGTCCATTGACGAATAGAAGTAGACGCATAGCAAGCAGCATCAACGAATTGACTCGAAGATGATTAGACAAAATTTATAATATACCTACATATTTCCAGCCTGAAGTTAGCAGACTCGTATGAGGTTATTTATGATGATTCGTCTGCGTAGACTTCGGTAAAAAGTACCTGGGAAGGCCCAAGGTCTAAGCTAACAGGTACCAAGTTTCATTCATAAATATATCCAATTAACTTTACAAACTTTCACTGTAACATTTTCTCAGTAAATAGAGGTTTATGTAGAGATCATCAAGGACTAAGGCATTAAAATATACGAGCGTATCTATCTATATATATGTATCTTTTTCGCCTCAATTCTTCTTTAACGAAATTATATAAAATAAATACGTCACAAAAAAAATTCGATGGCGATAGGCTGTATTCAATATGGCTTGGCTTTTCTCGTGAAACAGAAAGGGTCAACGTTTCTGGGTGCCTAGTTATTCTATGAATAATAAATGTACAAAGTCTATTTCTAGTTGATATAGTTAATTAGATCTTGCCGACAAACGCGCGAAACAACATCAATGCGCTGATAATCCCTTACCATCCAGGGCGAATTCTTGTCTGTTAACTGTATGTCCAAATCTGTCATTCCCGTGTTGGCCTCTACAGCCATCAGAGAAAGTGTTGCACCATTAACAGTGACGCTGTTTAAATCATTTATAATAAATATCTATGGCCAATGATGACACTTAATTAACAGTGTTTACTAAATAATGATATAGAGTTTTCTAAATTAACTAGATACCCAAATTAAATGTATTTTCTCCCTCTTATATTCGTCTGTTACTTTTCACGTACATATTAAATGATGAACACAAATTTCCTTTGACGTAAATCTAACAAACGATACTTCTTACGGAAGCTCTTAAGCTAATTCGGATGAAAAACGTATTTGCCAGAAATTTATTAGAACGAATGAAGACAAACGATCGCTTAACTTTATGGCTTCAAGCCGGAGTTAGACGAAACTCTCACGTTTCGACTTTAAATTGATTTTCGTAATCAATTTTATTAATATCCCTTTGGAGTATTCGATATCACATCACAGCACAGCCCGTAACAGTCCACTGCAGGACTTAGGGCCTCTCCCATAAAAGGGGAAGTTATTGCCATAATCTCCACGCTCGGCTCGGTATTCGATATCTTCGACCACAATTCATTAAATGTGTTTCATAGCAAAACAGTCATGCATTGGGTAATTTAGTGGATAATTTTCGCTGGTATTTCCTAGTTTTCTTTAAATTTACACTTTTGTTCAAACATATGAAATTGAATATTATTCTAATTGAATTCTAGAAAAGGCCTGTCGTGTTGACTTACTTCAAAAATGACATTCATTTATTTGTTTTACGATACACCCAGTGATTTGTTAGATGGATTTTCCGTTAAAAAGGAAGTCACGTCATAAATTTTCAACAGATGGATCGCTGCTGCGTCTCTTAAATCGCCTACGATATCCTCTGGCTTTAGTGAAGCATGCCCAGTCGATTTTGGTCCGCGGGCGACAGGGTACGGTGGAGATTCCTATAGAATTCTCTTCGTAAGTATTGACATTATTCTATTGGAAGAACCGTATTTTATTTGATATGCCCAAAACTGAATAAGGATACATTAATCGATGTTGAAATTAATACGAATTATACGAAATTCAACTGACTATAATGTGTTCTTATTAATGATACTGTTGATCTACCTATCGTAAGCGCTAAAGCGAAGGAGACATCCGTAATAATACCTTAAAATCATATGGCAGTTTTAAAATATATTAAAGAAAATTAAATTAATCGTGTTTTTCGTTATACGTATACCAGATTAGGGTTCCAAAACACACATACTGAAATTTTACGTGTCCAAATATTACAGCTAGCTCAGAATCGGTGTTCAAAAACCTTCTAAAAAGGTCTATAAATAACTACCTGAATGACGGAAACGCAAAATTTCTCAAATTAAAAGTTTCTTTTTTTACAAGGGGAATTCAATTTTTACGGGTGCCCTTTGGGGAGTGTGTAGGTAATTTCAAACTCTCTCTAGAGTGGCCATATAGACTGCCGTAAGGTACCCACTTGAATCCTAAGGTGTCCTAGCAAAGGCCACAGTTAAGGGCAGATAACAATCCTTCGTGACTGCGACTTTTAACGCACCTCGTACAAGTCTCTGACAGGACACATCGGCACGGCATCAGATTAGATCATGGTGACGTAGTGACGTCTAGTTAGACTGTGATGGTTATACATTCAGTCGCCTGATTGTGCACGTTTCATTACGGTGTCTTCTCTCGCCGTAAGAGCATCGTTTAGTGTTTAACTAATGTACGTAACTCATGATGATGATGATGATCTCTCGCTTGCGAGTTATATTGGGCGATCTAGACTTTATTTTTCATATTTGTCTGTTTGTACACGCAGATCTCCTGGAACTACTGGACGGATTTCAATGAAACTTTTTTGTTTTGTAGCTATATAACCTAGGCAACATATACCCTATATTAATTATGTATATTTGATTATTGGACGATCTATTACATACTAATATTCGTTAACATTACTTCCATGGACTAGTACTAACCTACGTCACACCGTCTTGGCTTGGAAACTATGCTCGATTCTCGCGAACTGTGCGTAATATTGCGGGATCGTTCAAGTGTGTATAACATAAATATTATAGGATCTAGGACATTCATTCCGGGAGTGGCGGCACTCGCAGCACAAATACCTACTTAAAGAAACAGAAAGAAAGAAAACTAGAATAAAAAATCTAACCTTTCAATCTTAATCTAATAGTCTAAACTTATTGTAAATAGGCACTAAGTATTGAAAAGTGAAAAACGTAAGCGAAGATTTAAGACTAAAATTCTATTCAATGTTTATATGGCTACGACATATAAACATTTAAGGTTTCCATATGTTTTAAAACAAATTGGATGCGTGAAGCGTTAGAGCTTCAGGTTGTGAGAAGCTTTATTTCTCTTTAACATTAATTAAATTGGTAAATCCGGAGCTTAGAAACTGCCATTACGCAAAGTAAATTTAATTTAAAGACGCATTACTTAGATTACTTACTTTGACTGCTTATAATTTTCTAATTTCTTCCAGTAAGTATATCCCTACCTACACGCTTATCTAAATTTGCTGAGTAAACGCTCCCGCAAATTGCCATTTCAGCTGAACATCGTGAACTAATTAAACTTAAATTAATTAAGCAATACCCATCTGCAATGCAATACTGGTTACTGGTAGAGGGATTTTATTATTATTAATATTTTGGTCATCATCAACAACCTATAACAGGCCACTTCTGGAGTTAAGACTCTTCCACATCAGTAGAGGGGTTTGCCATAAACTAACTACAATAGGTAAATACGTTAAAACCGCCCGACGCACGACCACGGTCGTAAGACCGTTGCCAATTAGGACAGCGCCTAAACCATTAATCGCTTAATATGACACCCGTAAGTCGAAGGGGTTGGTGCAATATTGCATTCATACGGTGATACCAATATTAAGCAGTTTAATAAATTATATTGTTTACTTTAATTTATTATGTAGGTACGATGTATACGATGTCGAAATACGATGTTAAAGTGAGACCTTGCAGTTGATTTGAGATATTCCAATCAAGAAAAGCATTGCACCAATCACCAACCTTAGATGAAAACTAAACTCTCTAAGTCACTTTTCACTTTACGACACCGATTTTGTGATGCCTAAATGCTTAGGAACCTTAAGGAAAGAAATAATCTTAAGGAGCGTCGCCCAAGTTTAGTGCAATAGTAAGTTAATAAAGTTGTAACCCACTTATGGTCTTATATTGTAGGTACGTAAGAAGAGTAAGCAAGAGAGCGTCCATGGCCTAGTGATTAAGGGGTCCGACTTGTAAGCGACAGGCAACGCATTCTAAACCCAGTTCCGCCATGTACCAATGACTCTTAAGTTTATTAGTTAAACACTAACCGATGCTCTTACGGTGAGGTAAAGCGTCGTGATGAAACCTGTACATTTAGGCGACTGAATGTGTAACCATGATCCAATCTGATCAGGTTCCCCTAGTATCAAGGTCACGGACGTTAGAAGGCAATTACCCCAGCGTAATTACCTGATCTGCCAAATCCTGGATCATGGTCAAGGCAATCCTCGGGCATTCGTGCGCGATAACACAACCGGGACATTAACGCCAAGATGATGATATATTGTAGGTACGTAAGAAATGTTTCACTATGTCAGGATTCCCTTCAAATCGTTGCTCCAGCCTGCTAAGCTTCATGTCGTTCTACGTTTACTCTAATACTTGAAGTACTCTGTGTACAAATATATTACGTAATTGACGTGTCATCATTAATCCTGGCGTGCTCTGTTCGAGCCATCAATCCTCGGAGAAGATGGATACGTGACCCGCCCCGGCGGGAAGACGGCAGTTTACATGCCATTGTGCATGAAAAGATGGATAAAGGGCTATGTATGCGGTTAAACGTGACCTGAATGAAGAGCCGCGAAAGGAGACGGATTATTCTTTATTCCGCATTTTACGTAAACTTGCGTAAAATTGTGTGCGTGAGGTTACTTATATGGGAAATACTAGATTAAGTAATTTATTTTAGAAAAAATATTTTATTCGTAGAATACGAGTAGATAGTGAGCGTAATACGTTGGTCGATTTACATTTGGAAGTTAGTTATTCTGAACGATAGAAAATGTGAGACTTACCGTGAGAATCCCGCAGCGATGTCATGTAGAATTACAAAATTATCTATATAATTTTTTAATTCTACTAGATACAATTTTCTTGAGGAACATCGATCACAATTGTGATTAAGTGCGTTTACCAGAAACCAGAAAACGTTACGTACCTATTTATATAAGTATAATAAAAAACAAGCCCATCATACGTATTTGTTCTAATCTAACTTTCAGCTACACTCCTTAAAGTTCTTCTGAAAGAACATTGCACTCCGAACATTGATCTGTATTTTTATAAATTTTTACGGAAGGGAAAAAACAATATTCGTGCTAAGGTTTCACATAAGTACTTGTCATTTTTTGAATTAAGGTCTGAGAAAATCCTATTTCCAATTTTGCCTTTGCAATTTTGATAATAAATAAAACAACCCTTTGCTGGCACGCCAATCGCCATTGTCATACACATGAATGAATCAAGGTATTTAAATATTTTAAAATGCTATAAATGCATTTAATGAAAGTAATAATATCCCTTTATGTTTAAAAATTATCAACACACTTCATTGAGATTAATACAATAGCTGAGTAAAATGTAATCAATGATTTCGGATAGATAGAATCAACTTGTAATCTGTGGGGAACGCCCGTTTTTGGCACGATTCCATCCACTCACAGAAAAATAACCAAGGGTAGTTGACCGGCTTATGAGATTTATGATTTTTTTACAACGTTTTAACTAACAGATAAATCCTTCCGAAACTGATCCTATTGACAATAGATAGTGATGTATTGAATTATCTGTTCAATACATCACTATTTATTCAGATAGTCATCAGTACGTTACCAAAACGTGGCAAATGTTCATAGTCGCACCCTGTCAACACTAATGAGAACCAAATCAATAGTCCGAAGACTCTTCTAAGACAAAGGAGCATTTCCGAGGCGAGTTCTAATTGCTCCGCCGGCCGCCCGCGTGGACCGCCATTTCCCTACTTCAGTATGCTACAGTTTGCCCTAGTAAAGAACGACAGTGTTTGTGCCAACATAAATATCAGACATATTTACTCACAGGAACTCGGCAAAGGCTAACTAAAATACGACTCAACAATACACATTATTCCTGGCTGAAAAACAACCGAATGTACAATAACTCTTTTGCGTCTATGCTTTCTTTTTGCTACACTTTACGTCCATGGAAATCGCCCTATTTTCATATTTTGTCTTATCTACCTACGTCCGTCTTCTACGTTTACAGATCACAGTCGGTATTACGTATTTAATTTAGGATGAGCGAAACGAAATGTTTTTTACCTAGCTGAGTTTTTAATCGAAGATAATTTATGGTCAATTTATAAAACCTTAAGGATACCAACCAAGGATACTAACTTTGTAATTTATAGAAATGCCGTATGCTCAGCTGCCCGGCAATGTGGACATTTTTTTCCCGAAAATATATAGTCTAGGTATATCTATCTTTTACAAAATCTCTCCAATTTCGTAGTGATTGATACGACACATACACCCACGTCAACTTGCGACGCTGGATCCGTCACAGGCGCGTCTTTCTCGGCAACTTTAACGTTATTTAGTTGATGAAGTGGAACTAGAGTGGTATTGGTAACCACGTATCTATAAATTTATGAGACGTATACCTCGTATGTTTGCTGTATGGTGTCCGGCAGAGTAGAATAGCACCAACCCCTTACACTCGTGGGTGTCGTACAAGGCGACTAATGTTTTCGAGGCAAAAGATCTAAAGTCTCCGTAGGCTGGAAAATGGGCGGCAGCGTTTTCTATGGTTTTGTTTATAACACTGCGATCTCCAAACCACCTGCCAAGCGTGGAGATTATGCCAATAACCTCTCCTTTCGTGGGAGAAGCCCTTAGTCCTGCAGTAGACTGCTATGGGCTGCGATGATGATTCCTCGTATATGTGTTTCTGATAGGGGATAATAGCCCTATATTAACCATGCATAAGACCACTGGAGAAGTCATAAGTTAAATAAGTGAATAAATTGCGAATTAACAATGAAAAAATTTAATGGTAAACTATGAAAGTATGCTTGTTCATGATATATGCTTATGTTTCCACTTTGCTCGCTGATAGGCATTGAAATAGTTTTCTTTGCAACTTTTCCACAACATAATAGCTATTATGAATGGGTCACGTAACGGAGCCAAAAGGGGTGGCTTTATGGCTTTGTTACTCTATCTATGTAACAGAGTAAAATGTTGTTTATCTATACTAATATTATAAAGAGGAAAGTTTGTACACTGGTATGTTAGGGGTAAACTCCGGAACAATGGACCGATATTACCAATTCTCTCACTAAGGAAGCTACATTATTCCGAGTATTATAAAATACTTTTGATCCCAAAAAAATAAAAATAATAAGATCCCATGGGATAGTTGATGTTTACATATTTCTGAAAGGCGCGCGGAAGAAAACCGGGTAGTGCCCTATAAACCGATATTTAGTTTATTTGTCCTTTTTTTTTCCTCCAAACACTTATTACAAAAAAATTTTGTAACCTGACTGAATGTTTGTAAGTGCCTACAGATCTAAATTACTTATCTTGTTTGTAACAGCTAAAACCATTTTCATTGCTAATGTTTATAATATGTTTACGGCATCCTTTACCTTTTCATCTATCCAATATTGCAATGTCAAATATCAAATATCAAATATCAAAATGCATACACTTAACACACAGGAAAAGTTTCTAAACGGCGCCTTGTAATCGCGCGCTTAATAGGGCGCGCGGAAAGTCCGTTCCGAATACAAAACCGTAGTCGTGCGTAATCCGGAAAACGCGAGTGCGTCGCGACGTCCGGCGGCCAAAGCTGGCATGTGGTGGCTGAATCTAAAAATAGATTACGTCGAATTTGAGCGCTGTAAGCGCAAAGGCAGTCGTAATCTCTATATTATTGTATATATTTTTTTAATTATTACACACTTAAAATATTTACAGTTATAGTAAAAATATACACTAATTCCTACATAATACTTACTAAAAAAATACACTATTAAATATAAAACACATACAAAAAATTCAACCTCCGGATGGTGTCCGGAAAGCTGTCTGCGTTGCCTCGTTGGATAGTGCTGCTAATCCGTTGCCCGAGGAAAGAGCCAGCTCTCCGGTCGCCATTGCCTAAATTACTTAGCTACCCTATCCTCACAAACACTCAGAGAGATGAAAAAGTTTGCCGTATTTTATACCCGCCTAATTTTAAGACCTCTAAAAATTTAAAAACAGCGGAATTAAATTCACTCCACACTGAAAAGTTTGTTGCGAATCATGAATAATGGAATTGTTCGCGCGGAGTTTTAGTTCCGGTTTTAAATCCGTAGTCATAACCTAATCTACCTGTCATTTTTTATACATTGTTTCATATCAAATAATTAAATACCCAAACCAAAATCAGGCTTGCAAAAGTAATTCAACTTATTGGGCGGGCAGTTAACTAAAGCTGGCCCGTAGAACACATTCAGATGATTTAATTAAAATATAAAAGTTAAATATCTTCCAATAATAATAATTAATATTTATAATCTTGACATTCATGTCCAGGTTGTGCTCTCGCGCACGAGGGCCAAGGGTCAGCCATGATCCAGGATTTGGCAGATCAGGTAATTACAGTGGACCGACGGCCAATAATACTTTAATTTTATCCATATAACTTTTGAAATATATTATGTTGATGTGAGCTACTGTGAATGCGCCAGCTTCAGTTAACTTACTTATATTTAAAGGCACCTACTTATTATTTACGTGTACTACCGAAAATAAAAAAGCGCGCGCGGAGTGTCCGTTCCGGATCCGAAACCGCAATCGTGCATAATCCGGAAGTCGCGAGTGGCATCGCGCGGCGCGCCGACCGCGGCCGACAGGTGCTGGTATCGGGGGAACTAGGTCACTTCGCGCTCCGGAATGCTGTAGGCGGAAGAACAGTGTGATTATGCCTTACATTATTACCATAAAGCCTCTACATAACCCTTGCCCGAGTTTTATAAGGATTTCGCACGTAAAAGAGGACCCCATTTCTAACCCACGTTGTAGGGAAATAAGTTATGTATAGAGGTACAAATCATATTCTTTTCCTCTTATATTTTACCTATTTTATGTTCTAGGTAAAATCTAAACCTGAATCTAAACCTTTTTACGTTCTAACAAGGTAAAGCTATCACAAGTAAATGAAGAAAAATCTCACCGCCAATTGTGCCCGCACCTTAGGCGGTCTAACCCAGTAACATAGCCGCTATCCCGGCGTAGTAGCACTCAGAATGCCGACGTACCCGTTCGCACGTACCTCACATCAGAACACCGTGAATAAGTAAACGGAACACGTGAGCCCCTGAATGGTTATCTTGCCACACATGTATGACACATTATATTATACAACTTCTGATTTGAAAAACTGCTTTCACTGCCTCTTATTACTGGTATTAGGTTCCATTATAACATGTGGGATGACCTGAGTGGTTCAGTTGGTTAACATGCTGGTCTGCCACGGAAAGGTTCCAGATTCGATTCCCGGCCGAGCAGAAATTGACACGTAGAATTTGAATTTCTATTACGGGTCTGGGTGTAGTGAGTATAAAATTAAATAGGTACTTTATCCAATATCTAACATCCACAACATAAGCTTTGTTTACTTTGGGGCTAGATGGCGGTGTGTAAATTTGTCCAAGCATATTTATTACTTACCTATTTAGTGTAACAAGTTCTCCGTCCAATGCCGACGAAACATAATATCTTGTATTTCTGTATCGAAAAAAAATATATTCCGAAAACAAGCTTTCTCAATAAAGCACAATTTGCATAATCGCTTGCTAATGGCAAGGCTAATTCGTTTATGGATGGAAAAATATTTATGAAATTCTCTTCTTAATTCCATTAGCGACGAACCGATTGTTTGGGCCCAAACCCTCCCCAAACGGGTGTAAGCTATAAAATACTATCTACTTGCCTACTTTTGAATCCCTTCACAGTACATTTAACACAAGAACAAAAGAGAAAGCTGTGAAAATACCTACGCAATTTATGGCATGCTAACGTTTTATTTTATTTTTGTCACCTTGTTTTTATTAGGTTTTTCGAAGGTTCTTATTCTGAAGGGGTTGCGGTCCTCTTCGGCTGCTTCAGGCTGCGGCTCCTTCTGTTCCTTTACGGCTATTTTCAATGATTTCATAAATTAGAAATGTACAAGTCAACATTAGTACTTTTTTTTCATTCCTCATTAAATTACAAGTTTTCAAGTATTTAAACTATGGAAATGTCATACAATTCAATAATTATATGACAATAGCTAATTTGGCAAAGTTATTCAATATAAATTAATTACAAAATTATACATTTAAGTAAACTACTTTCCATATGGTTAGCTGTATACCATGTAATACAGCGGGTCATTATAGCCGCCTCTCTGGCAGTTTTTAGTTCCCATACACAGTAACTTTTTTTTGTTTTCTTTTCTTACAATATTAGGAAAAGTCAAAGTAGTAGGTTATTGATTTTTCGGTAGCTGAATGACTTTTCTTCGTGATTTATAATTCTTATAATATGTATAAATTTTTTTTTAAAAACGAAATCCAATTATAACATGATAGTTCTCATTATTAAGTAATATTATAAAATGCCGTAGTTACGTACAACTCTTAACAAGCACCTTTTTTCTTTTTATAAAAAACTAGTGGACCGACGAGTGGCGACTTCGTTCGGGTACACCTACTTTACTCCTACCTACCCTTTTTTCTTGCTTATAAACCTTGAATCACTCTGTCTATTGTTGAAAACCGCATTTAAAACCGTTGCATAGTTTAAAAGATCTACGTGTGCATAGATACTTAGGGACAGATGGAGGGAAGCCACTTTGTTTTATAGTATGTATAGATATATAATTACTAAATTATTAAGTGTCTCAGCTAGATAAAAAGTACCTTAAGTGCCTTAGTTTTCAATTAAACACTACCTTGTATACCATACTATGCGAAATTAGTGGGTACAAAGCTACTATACGTGGGCCACCAGTTTGTAGAACGAATCGCAATGACAATCGTTGACGTCGCAAAGGCTAATCGTTGACCAGCCGCAACATGACTTTGTTTTTTAAAACGGCTTAACGTAGTGTAATACGGCGGATATACAATCCGACGACGACAGCTACAGTACGGAAGTACACAAATACCCGACTTCACAACAGAAACCATAATTTCAATATTTGACCGATCAGGAGTCGAACCCGGGAACTCTTCATAGCAGCCTATTATAATAAAGAGTAAGCTACTGAAATCATCAGGCATACCTACATTATCAACAGAGCCCATAACAGTCCACTGCAGGACTTAGGGCCTCGCCCATGAGATGGGAGGTTATTGTCACAATAACCACTTGCCAGGCGCGTTTGCAGCTGTTAGTGATGCAAATATAAAAATGAAAAACATTGCTGCCCATTTTTCAGCCTTACAGATTCTGCTATTTTAGGCGAGTCTAGATCTTTTGCCTCAAAACCGTTAGTCGCCTTGTACAACACCCACAAGTGTAGGGTTGGTGCTTCTACTGTGCTGGACACCAGTTAGGTACATTATGACAACCTGTCAGTGACGAAGCGAGTTATTATATAGGGTTCGGCGGGTCGCAGCGTGACGTTGACAAATCGGGGCAAGTGACGTCACGACAACCACTCAAACCCATCCGTCTTCATCTACCCGCCGCGTGAAACCAAATAATCGAGTATTTAGTTCCATGATTTTACCCCCTTCGCCCGAAACCGGATGGGCGACCCCGAAATTTCTCTTGGAGCCTAATCAACTCTGGAAACATAATTGTCGTAGTTCGTACACACGTGCCGCGCTGGTTATAGACATAAGGGCCGTGTAAAATTCAAACAAGATAACTGATGCCTAAAACCATCCAATGTAACATAGTGATAATAATTATCTTGACGGTAATATCCCGGTTGTGCACGAGGACCCGGGATCCGCCTTGACTATTATCCAGGATTTGGCAGATCAGATAATAACAATGGAGCGACTGCCTTCTGATCTCCGTGACCCTGCTGCCAGGGAAACCTGACCAGATTGGATCATGGTTACACATTCAGTCGCCTGAATGTGTATGTACCACTAGCCTGAAGTACCAGTCGCTTGCGAACCGGATATCTTTACCACGAGGCTACCGGCGCTCGTCACCAACGTGATATTGATATGTTTAAGGAGAAGATTCACAGGTCGAACCTATACCTACACTAGTTTTGCCCGCAACTTCGCGTATAATTCGGTTATAACGTGCCAGACTCTAACGTTCCAGATCCGTTTCTATCCACATTGGATTTGGGGATAAATTATAGCCTTATTATGGCCTTTATGCTATTATAAGCTATAATGCTGCCAAATTTCATCAAAATCCGCACAGTATTTTTTGCTTGAAGGAGAAACAAATATCCAAATACATCCTTATAAACTTTCGCACTTATAATTTTATAGTAGGAAGTAGGATAGAGGCACATATAATATACAATATTAGATTACGTATACATTTTCTACATAACGTGACGCCTTTTTCTCATGGGTGAGGGAGGCAGAGTAAACATTGTTCCACTTGTCGACGATGTTTTCCCTCACCGTAAGAGCATCTGTTAGCATTCAACTACAGTACCTACATAACTCAGAAAAGAGTAATTGGTACATGGCCGGATTAATAGTGGTATTCGAACCCGGTACCTCTCGCTTACGAGTCGAATAACTTAACCACTCGGCCACCGACGCTCCTCCAAATCCAATACACCATAGTATAGGCAAAAAAGAACAACGGTAGATCATAATTTAAGCACATAATATCTTTATGAGTTAAATAATGACTCGCATAAAAATTGTAAGCACCTACTTGGATGGATAACAATTTACCGACTTAACTTGAAAAACGAGAACGTTGACGGGCCTCAAAAAAGTATTAAATATTCAACAAAGTCATAACCAAGAACCCTCAAAGTGACTTTATAGCCTGCCCAATAGTGAAACTTCAGCACCCTAATGCGAGAGCACCTTTAAGTTTGTACACAGGCATGGGACTTGTTTGCTAAGTCGCTCGTTAAATCACCGGGTGGTGATCGCAGCTTACCTCGGCAAGCCCGGCTTAGTAAATAATGTAAGTGTATACCCTACGGCTTCCTTTGGTTAACCTGTATAGATTAGGTTTGTTTATAACCGCAGATATACATACCGTGTTTTGATATAAGATGGTACTTAAAGATCATCAAAACATGATTAAAAGGATTTACTAAATCACGCAGAGTAGAAGGAGATTTTTCGTTCAAATTTAGTTTTGGCGTTTAGTCAATTCGTACATTGAATTAAATAATAATAATCATTGAATCTTCAATAGGTTCTGCACTCTCGCACGACACCCCGGGGTCCACCATGACCATGATCCAGAATTTGGCAGATCAGGTAATTACAGTAAAGTCGAGCCACCGCCATCTGTCCTCCGTGACCCTGTTAACAGAGGCGGGAACCTGGAACAGACTGTATCATTGTTATTCAGTACCTGTACCTGTACATTCAGATTCCCGAATGTGCAGATTCCTCATGATATTTTCTCTGACAGTAAGATTATCGGTTAGTGTGCAACTAAGTGCATAACTCAGAAAAAGGTCATTTCTAAATGGCGGCATTGGGGATCGAACTCGATTGGTATCTCTCGCTTAAGAAATCCGACCTAGCCCATAGGCCACCGACGCATAAACAAAATATCACTCATTTAAAATTGTTCTACCTATATACCTTGTTGTGTTGTTTACCATCAGGTGAGCTGTCTGCTCGCTTGTCACTGAATAGCATAAAATAAACCTAAACCTAGCTTGATCACTACCCAGAAAGTTCCTCCTTAATAGTTTTTACATTTGAGAAATACCTATCCAAACTCTGCGTATTCAATTTTACATGCTAATGCGTCTAGCATTGTTTAGATAAAAGGCTTTCGTGGCAACTTCCCATCAGTCCGTGTGCCTCCCTAGCCAATAAAAAAAAAAGAAATGGGCTCCACTCTAACACTCTTGTATAACAACGATACTTTATCTGCAGTCATACAGGAATTCATTGCCCACGAAAGAGTACAAACAGACAGCGTGAACTCCTAACTAGACGCTTCTTTGTTTACAGTCTGTTGTATGTGTATGAAACGGTGCATACAAAGTTACGAAGATGCCCGCAAGCTGCCGGGACCTAGTTACAAAGACTTGAGCTGATTTTAAACTAACGAATGCAACTTTTCACTCCACTTCACAACAAAACGCCGCGACGAGGCAAGCACTTGCCAGCACTTTATAGCTGAATAACTGCAAAGTTGAAAAATATCTCGAGATTCCTCGTTTACGTACAGCTTGATATAAATCAGAACGTACCTCGATCGTGAGGTGCGATTTATTAAACTGTGACAATTTTTAAAGCTGTTGAGATAATGCGGATGCAATAAATATTTTTCTTGGCAAACAGCCTAACGTTTTTGCCATTGTCACGCCTTTTTCCTTTTTAAAATATTCCTGCTTATAAGTTTTATTTTTAACAGACTTCCAAAAAGAGGGCGGTTCTATATTGTAAGTTCAGTTTGATATTTTCGTCAAATGGTGATGATTCTTTTTTCTGTAGTATTGCAAAGAAACCATTTATGGTTTCGCCATGTCAGTCTATCCGCGGTTTGACTCAAAAACTGTTAGTACCATTTCGTAGCTTACGTATACGTAATGGGAATGTAATTTACCGCTCTAAAAGAGCCAGCTATAAAATGTGTTTTTTTGTTTAATATCCCGCTTCGTAGCCTGCTACCAAATGGGAAAACATAAAAAAATGCAAAATTTTGATTGTTAATTTTTTTCCGAACGAGTGTGTAATTCAGAATTCAAGTACACGTTTTTTTGTTTCTTTTTTATACCACTACTGTGGCAAACAAGCTTACGGCCTGCCTGCCTGATGGTCAGCACTATGGACGTATTTAAACCTCAAAACAAAATTAAAAACAGAAAATGACGATTGGGTTAATTAATAATAATAATGTTTAAAATCAGAAGTGCCTGTTCCTTCGATTTTATTTATTATCAATTTAATACTAACCATAGTAACAGTATAAAGAGTAAAAGTTATTGATAAATATATTGACCCTACAGTGTCCGTAATTACCCGAAGTGGTGTCTGGATTTACCCCACGAGGGCTGGGTAATTACGGACACGAAGATTTTCGTATTCTTTTTTTTATATAACGGATACAAGTACATGTTTATTTTGTACCCAAATAACAAAACTAAGTATAACAAAACAGATTTTATATCCATTTGACCGATTTTATGGCGGTTTGAGTGTTCGCAATTCCCCCTCTCTCCCCTACCTATCCGAGCGGCGCCTACTTTGAATACGCACGGCTAATGGCGTCATAAATTGTTGTTAAATATATTGGAGACAGATAATTTATATTAGCATTAAGTATAAAGCGTAAACGTGTCCATAAATTGATAGATGAGTTTGCAGCGGCACCTGCACGCTGAAAGATTGATTGATTGCTTGCTGATGCTTGTAGGTTTTTAGAGTGCCGACCGAGATCATAGGTTGATGAAATAAACGGTGAAGAAGTATACCTAATATAATACCTAATTATTCAAAAATAGAGTAAGGGAGAGACTTGTTGTGTGTACAGTCTACCCCACCTAGGGAGACATTGATTATTTGCCTAAAGAATTATTTTGAAACATAATAGCATATTGTGTATTTGATGGCATGAGTCGAAATAGATGGGATGATGTAAACGTTTACCTAATTGTATAATTGGTTAATGTATCTTCTCGGAAATGGTTGTGATTAAATTTCAGTTTAAAGTTCATTTGATTCAATACCTAGATTATACGTCTAGTTTAGAATACGAAGGTTTCCCAGGTATGCGCTGCAATTATACTGACCCATTCCGTGTTCAATGTTCATATTAAACAATCATATCCTATTAATGCCACTGCTATCTATAAATGCGAAAGTTGTAAGAATTTTTGGTTTGTTACTCCTTTACGCAAAAACTACTAAACAGATTTTGATAAAATGCAGTGTTGTAACTGTGGAAAAAATATTACATCATTGGCATATTCCAGTAGCAAATTCGATGTGGTCCCTGCAAAACACTGCATAACCCGATGTTACGTTAGCAAGGCGCGAGCAAAAACTACTCATAATTTTTTTATGATCATGCGATAAACACCAAGCAGGCCACCTGATAAAAAGTGGTCAACGCTGCCAATAGACATGAGAAACACCAGCAGTATCGCAAACACTTTGCCTAACTCTACAATACAAACCTAAAACATATATAATGTAAATGACCTCCGGCTTAATCCCAGTAAAAATAGACATAGACATTGATTTATTGATAAAATAATTTAGGTACAGGTAATTTAAATTAATTGATTTAAATTAACAATCGTGATTGTATCTAATCCAATATTAACAAATGTCATAAAAATAATTATAGCAATCCATCAATAATTAAATATAAATAATAATAATTCCTTAAGAAGTGATTATTAATTAAATAAATAATGATATTCATAATGTCAATAATAATATAGCTAATAATATACTAAGTATGACGGGTGGTGGAAAGAAGCGGGAATGGTAATACTGAGAGGTTTCTAAAACAACACGTTGTTTTGCATACAGCACCTGAGTAGCCTCATATTCGAACGTACTTACCAAAACAAAAATACTGCAAAGCGCTCTTCCAGGCAAAAAGACACAGTACTTACCCATGACCCTACCTGACCCTGCCTGACCTTTTGTGCTCCTGACACCATCTGCACATTGTGCACATACAAAGTTGCGTCGAGTACGTTCTCAGCAAATTAAAAAGCCAATTTTCTTCCTGATTGTTAATAATTTCGTTTTTAGTTAACTCTTTTAGAATTGTAAGTTGCTACTACGTTGAGGGAAAACATCGTGATTTTCGTGATGTTACCCTGATCGAATCTGGTCAGGTTCCCCTGGTAGCAGGATCACGAAGGACAGGTGGCAGTAACTCCACTGTACCTAATTATCTGATCTGCCAAATCCTGGATCCTGCATCGTGGATCAAAGCGGACCCTGGGTCCTCGAGCGCGAAAGCACAACACGGGGCATTAACGCCAAGGTGAACATTTTAAGTTGTTTGTGTATTCATAAAGTACGATACTATTTTTACACGCACCTACAAACTTTTTCTATTTTTCTTCTATATCAGACATTGCGGCGCCGCTGCCGTCAGCAGGACAGTGCTCTACATTCAGTAAGGTTCACCCTGAAACTCGATCGTGGGCAAAGTACCTAGTACCTACCACTTAGATGGGGCAACTTGACGTCCATTAGTGATTTAACACTGCTCTAGTTCCTCTTTAACTTTGGACCGGGTCGCTGCAGTACATGTGTTCCGTTTACTAAACTAGTAAACATAGGTCATGTTCTATTGATCACCTAGGTAAATAGGTACCTATGGTTACAAATCTTTACATAGTATAAAACGAAGTTGCTTTCCGCCGTCTGTCCATATGTATCTAAGTATGCATGTACGCTTAGATCTTTTAAACTAAGCAACGGATTTTAGTGCGGCTATCAGCAATAGATAGAGTGATTCAAAAGGAAGGTTTATAAGCAAGAAAGAAAAGAGTAGGTAGGGGTAAAGTAGGTGTAGGGTAGTGGAAGGAGGCCATGCGAACGAAGTCGCGCGGAGTCCACTAGTAATAAAAATAAGCCCCAGTTAGCTTTTCTTTACCACATCATAGTAAGTTGGTATACCTAATTTTACAGGTAGTCATGTATGTTTAATAGTAAGCCAACTCACGTAAAGATCTACTATAGCCAAAGCAATTTAGCATTTACCTACGTGAAGCAATAATCACCTGCCCATGTCACTGGTCCGATCAATCAAACAAGTTAATCCATTAAACCGACCCGTGGCTGCGGAGCGGAGGTGGAGTTAGAGCCAGGCTGATAACGGGCAACAGCATATATTTTATGTACATTTTACATATATAATTTTTTTTAGTTGGTGTACCTGCCTACATTTCCAGTTAGTCGTTAATCGTGTTGGTAGGTCATATTAAGGACATCAATAAGCGTTCTATCCACTTTCATATTAAAGATATCAACGAGCGCTCTATTCACTGTCATATTCAAGATATCAACGAGCGCTCTATCCACTGTCATATTCAAGATATCAACGAGCGCTCCATTCACTTTTATAATAAAGATATTAAAAAGCACTCTATTCACATTCATATTCAAGACATTAACGAGCGCTCTATCCACTTACATATTCAAGACATCAATGAGCGCTCTATCCACATTCATATTCAAGACATCAACGAGCGATCCATCCACTTTTATATTCAAGACATTAACGAGCGCTCTATCCACTTTCATATTCAAGACATCAATGAGCGCTCTATCCACATTCATATTCAAGACATCAACGAGCGATCCATCCACTTTCATATTCAAGACATTAACGAGCGCTCTATTTACATTCATATTCAAGACATCAACGAGCGATCCATCCACTTCCATATTCAAGACATCAACGAGCGCTCTATCCACTTTCATAATAATTTTATTTCTTATATAGTTTTAAAACTGTCAACAAGCCGTAGGTCAAGCACAGTCAAGCCTTGACGCTGTGTTAAAGATTGGCTGTGTCCAATCTGGGACTTGACTAGGGTCCAGGCTTGAACCGGATCCTCCTTGTACAAATCTTTGATTAGCTGTGTGATCTGCGGCTTGGCTTGGCAAGGATTGACTCTGTATTGATCGGTTGAACACAACCAGGAAATTATTGCGAAGATGATTAATTAAGTGGGTTAATTCACATAAAGATCTGTTTAACAACTTAATCCGTTAATCCAGCCCGTGGCCGTGTAGCGGAGGTGGAGGTGAGCATCAAGGCTGATAAACGCGGATTTGTATCGATGTTGTATAGAGGCAATTGTATTGGATTGACCTACCCTTTTACTAGATTACTTTGTTGTTGTTTGCATTACTTTACTTACACTAAAATCAAACAGAAATCTTACCTATATTTTAACAAATGCGAATGTTTGTGAGTGTGTGTGGAATGTTTGTTATCTCTTCACGCCTAAACGGATGAACGGATTTGGGCGGAATAACACGTAGGCTACTTTTTGTCTCTCGCCCCCTAACCCCAGTTGCGCGATATAACGTGTAGTCCACTCTGGTGGAATGCTAGTACGTACATACGTCATATTCATGGTACACGGTGCAGTTTAAAATAAGCAGACTAGTATGTACCAACGATTTATCTATCTTTAAACATGCATGTAATATTTATACGAGTGGGTACCTACCTACATACATATACACATACATAAAGCTCACGCCTATATCCCACAGATAGAGTAGGCAGACCTACCTACGAAAAACACGAAAAATATTCGACCCTGAAATACTTTTACATCTGCGAAAGTCGATATTGTCTCCCACACTTATTCCACCCGTATTTCGCGTCGAAGTATAAACGGAAAAAGTAAACATGCAAATGGAAATTGCAAGAGTCCTTCAAACGGAAACGCTCGCGGGGAAATTGGCCCGGAACGGGATGATAAGCGGGACACGCCGCTCCTGTCCGTTAATTCACTGCAAAATATTTCTATAAACACATTACTTTTACAACCATTTCATGATCCATGTTCAAGGGTTGGTTTAATTAGGTACGCATTGACAACCTTAGTGACTTAGTGGGATTCAAATCCTACTTAGTCAAATCCCACTTAGTCACCCTTTAAAGTGGGATGATTAGTTGTCATGGTAAGGAAATAAATAGATAATCATGGTCGTGTAGCTCATCTTTGAGTCTTACAATCGTCTTGCATCCACGCGAGCGCTCACCTAGTAATGCGTGTCTTTTCTATCTCTAGCAAAATACCACGAGTGTGAAAGAGATAGGTAGCGCACGCGAGCGCTCACGTGGATAAGAGTGTTCAAAAATAGGGCCCCTTGTCTCAGACCTTGATCGTCTTCAAAAAGATAACAATTTGTTCATAAGCAATTTTTAAGCTCTAGTCTCCGACTGCATTGTTTATTTATTTCTTTAAACTTAATGCACTGTTACTCACAACGGTGGACTTAAAGCTTCATAGCTTTATCTGCCAGTCAACCGAAAAGCTGTTGGTATAAAAATTACAGGGCGGTACAAGATGATTGAAGCAAACACAATAACTAAAGTAAATTTTACAAATAGGCCAGAAGGAAATTGGAAATTGCGGAATTGGGAATTGGAACAGATCCTATTTACGTACGTTGACCACGTACCTGAATAAGAGCTCGTCGAAAATCAAAATCGAAAACCGTTCGACTCGAGGCGAACGGATCAAAAATAGAGCCTTGCATCTAATTAAAGAAATTTAATTTGCCACTGAGTTGTACAAAAAAATTGTCCCCCTCATTGCAAAAAAGGTTTTCCAAAACTTTCCGAGGAGCCAGAAACCCGGGAGACAACCTTGCCAACTTGTTAATGAGCTCCATTTTTTATCAGCGAAAAAGGAAAGTAAATTTATTAAAATAGGGAACAATGAAATGAGGTTTACCGTATTTGTATAAAAGAAGTTTAGTCGATTTGTATAACTTATCACAGAGTAAAAGAAGGGTTCTACCACCATTGGGTCTAAGCCTCACCTTGTCATCACAATGAAGGCACGAAAATCTGGATATACCTAGAAATATATAAAATTTCAATATTATTGCTAAAATAACTAACTTTTGTGAAGTTGTTGTCCAGTGTAAACTTATACTGTGAAAAATGCAAGTAAGTTGGTGGAGTACGTCGCATAGTGCCGATCGCCACTCAAGTATTCTTTCATTCATGAATAGGTTTTTAGGATCCTGTGCGTTCGCGCGCACTGTGTGACCTTATAGTAATGTCTGTGAATAAGAGTGTTAGGCAGTGTCAGCCATGTACCTACCCACCTACTCTGTATTGATAACGCTCAGCTTCAATCCATGTTATTACGGCATATGGTAGGCAAACAGGCAAGCGCAAGCGGACCACCTCATGGAAAGTGCTCACCGCTGCCTATAGATTTGCACCACCAGCATTATCGCCAATGCGTTGCCCACCTCTATAACACATTGATTTGGCAGCAAAAAGGCAAATGCCCCTCCACTGCCAAAGCCACGCTTCCCCAAATGCCCACCCCATGCAGCACTGGAAACCTTACTTACCGGTAGGAACAATTAGGTACTATTTAAAATAGTATAGTTTGTAAGGAGAGTTACTTCCTAAGTCTGGTGACTTCAATTCGAAAAGGCGATACCCAAGTATGCCTTTCCTCTCTTATTTTTTGTTGTACCAAGTGCCAATTTTGAAATATATGATTTGTTCTTCCGGGCAGGTATGAAGCAGCAAATTAAGTCGATGGGTATCAGGTATGGGTATCAAAACTTTATTATATCAGAAAGCCGAACTAGTTATGAACTTATAAGATATTTTCATAAGCAACTACTAACGACAACTACCAACAAGAAGTATTATTTCCCTCGGTCGACCGCCGGCGTTAATTGTAATGCGGTCGAGTTTGCGAGTTTGATAAAGTTAGGCCGCCGCTGGGGCCTCTATCAATTTTATCGGGATTTGTCACCGAGCGTGGGCCCGGCCCTTAGTGCCCTCACCCTCACTAATTAGCAATCAGACGCCTCGGCTACCCTGCCGCCTCTAATTACCCGCAACCCAACGCCCAACGCGTGTTTTCCATTATTACCTCGTCAAAGTTGAAATAAACGTGCTCCAACCTGCCGACCTGTGTGGTTCAGTAGGTTAACGTGCCGGTTTGCTACGCAGAGGTCCCGGGTTCAATTCCCGGCCATTATTTATGTATTTAATTATTTATATGTCACAGTAGTGCGTTAATTTATAATCTTATTTATTTATTTAACAATTTATTGCACACAATATCTAGTATACAGAAATTACAAAATTAAAGACGACACAACAGGCACTACTTATTTCTAAGTTAAGTTAAGTTTATAAATTTGTGAAAAATTGTGTAGTTAGAATAATTTTGAAATGTAGGACAGCCAGCCTAATCACGAACTTGAGGCATACCCTCACGCATATGCGGATCTGCATTTTTATCGCCACAGACATCAAGAAATTAGATTTATGTGTTTGCCACATAAACCCTAGTGCATGGACTCTAGGCCTTATGGGCGACGACTCTTTTCCAGTTCCAACTTCCATGAGCTGCCCGCTCGTTTGTCACAAAGTCGTATAAAAAAATTAACCGTCAAATATGTACCGCTACCCTTACCTTCCCATAATTGAAATTGTATCGAGATTCGTCGCCAAGCATGAGCTATTCAGAGGCCACGGCTGCCTGGCCGGTTCCATAATTACCTACCCACAACCCACCCCGTGGTTACGGCAATTATGTCCGCACACATACGATTTCCATTAATTATCACGTCAAAGTTTAACTGCTATAGAAAGAGCGTTAATTAAACGTGCAAGATCAATTTGCTGCCTCATGCCGTACCTACGCAGTCGGTTGTAATTGAGATAACTACGTAGAAATACTACCCGAAACTATCAGGTTATTATTTTCATTAAGGTAATCCATTTATATACTTGGTTATGTTTTAATAGGAAATTGGATTTTTATTTTAGTCCGATAGCGATCTACTGTAATTCATATACTCGTCTGTGTAATAGTAGGTGTTTTCTGGATATACCTCAATAATATGTTGGGCGCTGTCCGGCTCTGGTCGGCGTGGGGTGGGTATGCTCCGGCCAACGTGTCACTGTGTGTTTCCTTCCTACTTTCCTACCCCCTAGCTCCTACATTCCTTTTCAACGATTGAATGAGATATTGAATACTAAACGATGCTCGTGTGGTGAGGTAAAACATAGTGATGAAACCTGCATATTCAGGTGACTGAATGTGTAACCATGATCCAATCTGGTCAGGTTCCCCTGGTAGCAGGGTCAGATAGTAGTCGCTCCACTGTAATTACCTACCTGATCGCCAAATCATGGATCATGGTCAAGACGAACCCAGGGCCCTCGTTCTCGAGAGCACAACCGAGACATTAACTCCAAGATAATTAACTATAGTAGTTTGAAATATAGTGTAACTCACTTCTACGGTAAGTGAAATATCGCGTATCTTTAGAAACCCTGCACATTCAGGCGACTGAAAGTGTAACCATTGTCCAATGTGGACTGATTCCCCTATTACCAAGGTCACGCAGGTCAAATGGCAGTCGCTCTGTGATTACCTGATCGGCTAAATCGGTAAGGGTCAAGGCGGACCCTGGCACTCTCTGCTCCTGGGATCCCCCCCATTGACGCCACATCTAGACGTTATAATTTATAAAAGTACTTTTTTTATTTGCACACCATTGGCAACGAGCAGACGTTTTGATAAAATACTTATAGTATCCTGAACCTGGCCGTGTGGTGTCCGGCAGAGTAGAATAGCACCAACCCTTTACGCTCATGGGTGTCGTAGAAGGCGACTAATGTTTTCGAGGCAAAAGATCAAGAGTCTCCGTAGTCTGGAAAATGGGCAGCAGCATTTTTCATTGTTATATTTAAACACTGCGATCTCCAACCCGCCTGCCAAGCGTGGAGATTATGGCAATAACCTCCCCTTTCGTGGGAGAGGCCCTAAGCCCTGCAGTGGACTGTTACGGGTTGTGATGATGGATCCTCAAAACGCCTAATTATTCGTTAGGCCAATAGGCGTTTTCATCTGTTAATTCGTATCCTATAAGTAAACAAATATTAGACCTCAACTAGAGTTTGCCTCAGTATTTATTGCCTTATCTTGTATGTGAGCAATATGGTGGACAAGTTACAAACAACTTCGGAATTCTAAAAAAATATGGGTAGTTCTTTGCGATTTTAGACGTCACACAATCCTAATCAAGAAAACATCCTAGAACTTAATAGGTACATATAGATTCAGATATATTAGGTTGGGGAAAAAGTCTTTTCGCATATAGTATGTATGAACTTGTAATAAAACCTCAATTTTAAAGAAGATAATTCCAAATTCAAGTTATGAAAATGCGTGATTTTCATTTGTTTCTTCTTACCGTCAAGATGAGTGAATCTAATGAAGAAATTAGATACATTTTAAAATTTTACTATAAAAAAGGTAAAAATGCAACGCAAGCCGCGAAAAAAATTTGTGATGTTTATGGACCTAATGCAGTGTCTGTGAGAGTAGCACAAATTTGGTATAAGCGTTTTTAATCCGGAAATTTTGATGTCAAAGATGCACGTCGCTCTGGTCGCCCTGTTACGGATAAAATGGATGCTATTTTTGAAAAAGTGGAGCAAGATATCATATCAGTATATCAGTAAGCATATCAGTAGTTACGACGTAGCTGAAGAACTGGGAATTGACCACAAAACAGTTTTGGCGCATTTGAAAAAAAATGGGTACACAAAAAAGCTCGATATTTGGGGTCCTCACGAGCTCTCTGAAAGAAACCTAATGAAACTCATTTGTGATTCTTTATTACGACGTAATGAAACCGAACCATTTTAGAAGAAATTGATAACTGGTGATGAATGGATCACGTACGACAAGAACGTGCGAAAAAGGTCATGGTCAAAGGCCGGTCAGGCTTCACAGACTGTGGCGAAACCCGGGTTAACTCGCAACAAGGTGATGCTGTGTATGTGGTGGGATTGGAAGGGCATTATTCATTATGAGCTGTTACCACCAGGCAGGACCATCGATTCAGAACTCTACTGCGAACAACTGAAAAGATTAAAGCAAGAAGTTGAGATTAAGCGGCCGGAATTAATCAACAGAAGGGGTGTGGTTTTTCATCATGATAACGCTAGACCTCACACATCTTTAACCACTCAGCAAAAATAAAGAGAGTTTGTCTGGGAGGTGTTAATGCATCCGCCGTATAGTCCTGACCTTACACCTTCAGATTTCCACCTGTTTCGGTCTCTTCAGAATTCTTTAGGTAGTGTCAGGTTAACATCACGAGAGGACTGCCAAAACTAATTGACGCAGTTTTTTTATCAGAAGCCCCAAAATTTCTATAGCAATGGGATCATGTCCCTACCTACAAGATGGCAAAAAGTTATCGAACAAAATTGTACCTACATACTTTAGTTAAATGTAAATAAACTATATTAAAAAATGTTTTGAATTTTCATATAAAATGCGAAGAAACTTTCTCCCCAACCTATTAAGTATGTAAACCTTGTGTATGGTACAAGTTATTCATATTCTAATCTCGAAATTGGTCGAGATGTCTTGGTCTCTTTCTCGTCTACTTTTATATTTTAATACAAATTAATCGTCTTAAACAATGCACATAGGTATGCGACAAATTAATGTTTTTTATTGTTGTTAAAATAACACAAGTCATTGTAACTAAATCAACTCTGTAAGAGTCAAAATTTCAAAATTTCGTCATTCATTTATTTATTTTACAGATTGACTTATAAGTAAAGAAGTTTCACAGAGTTCTACCAAAACTGATAATGGGATACAATAACACGAATTCTTCGCCGATGGTGCTGTGACCAAACACTGTAAACCGAAAATGTTTGTTTCAGATAGGTATAGTCAGCTGCACAGTGAATGGACCCCCCTAGCGTAGGTACTAATGTACCGTATGTAATGTAATATATGATTGGGTCAGTTCTCACTGCAGCTGACTGTACCAGTAATCCGTATTTCACAATGAGAAACTGTTTTAATGCCGCGCCCGAGGAATGAAAATGGCGTAACGTCATCTTCACAATTAATGAAAAAAAAAACAATGCCTGAACAGATCCACTGTGTTGAAGCCGATTTGTTCCCCTGCTTCCTATTGTCACTATAGATACATTCCGTCACTGCGTGACTAGCAGCCAATCTATGACGACGTTCAGATCGTTATAAACGGACAGTTTATATAAACAAGAACCAAATTTCCATTAAGCTCA
Organism: Blastobasis lacticolella; assembly: GCA_905147135.1. Taxonomy (NCBI): domain Eukaryota; kingdom Metazoa; phylum Arthropoda; class Insecta; order Lepidoptera; family Blastobasidae; genus Blastobasis; species Blastobasis lacticolella. The sequence goes on from LR990048.1 coordinate 13,214,277, forward strand.
GTTGATATGGACTGGTCTATTCAGTTGTTGCTGAAGATTATTTTAAGCCTCAAGATACAACAGGTCGCCAACTTAAGGCTAAATGTGCCGTTAAATGCTTCAGTATTTCCACCAGATTCAAGTTTTGCTTTTCATGATTACTTAGCAAATAAAATAGCTAAAGACGAATCGTTATATACATTCATATCCAGCAATGACATCTCCCCAAATGTTTCTGAGAAACTTATATTACAATATGCTTCAGGAAAAGACAGCGAAGACGTACATTTAAATATAGAGGAACTAATACGGAAATACGGCTTTGAGGTGGAGAAACATGAAGTGCAAACCGAGGATGGTTATGTTCTTACAATGTTTAGAATACCCAATCCTTCGGCCAAGGTAGTGTTCCTGATGCACGGTCTGCTGAGCAGCGCTGACGACTGGGTGTCGCCTGGGCCGGATCGCGGGCTGGCCTTGCTCTTGGCAGCGGAGGGCTACGACGTTTGGCTGGGAAATGCGCGCGGTAACAAGCACTCGCGGCGCCATATTCGCCTCTCACCCGACGCAGATGCAGCAGCCTTCTGGGATTTCAGCTGGGATGAGATCGGGCGTCACGACCTACCCGCTATGATTGACAACGCCCTAGCTATCTCGCGAAGCTCTAGCCTGCGCTACGTGGGGCACTCCCAGGGCACCACTGCCTTCTTCGTGCTGTGTTCGGAGCGGCCGGAATATAACAATAAAATCTCCCTGATGGTCGCGCTCTCTGCCGTGGCCTGGATGTCACATGTTAAAAGTCCAATAATAAAATTATTGTCTCCTTACAATCCGTTCCTTTACTTAGTGACGAAAGCATTCGGTGCACACGAATTCTTGCCAAATGGAGGTACGGTTAAAATATTTAAATCAGTCTTATGTGGAAATGCCGTTCTTGCTGATTTGGTATGTAGCAACTTAATATTTCTTTTATGTGGTTTTAACTACGACCAAGTAAATTTTACAAGGCTGCCAGTAATCATGTCTAACGTGCCTGCTGGAGCGGCAATGAAGCAACTCGTACATTATGCACAAGGCATTGTATCCGGAAACTTTCAAAAGTTTGATTACGGTAGTAACTTAAACTTAAAAATGTATGGTAGTGAATTGCCCCCTCCATATTCTGTAGGGCGTATAAAAACACCTATAGCAATACTATATAGTGACGGAGACTGGCTTGCTAGTCCAAAAGATGTGCAAACATTATGTAATAATTTAGTAAACGTTGTCGATTTTTACAAAATACCACTTGAGAAATTTAATCACGTGGATTTTATTTGGGCTAAAGATATTAAAAAACTGGTGTTCCATAAATTATTACTCTTACTCAAAAGTGTTAATTAAAGTGTCTTACTTATTCTGAATTTTCCTTTTACTTAATTTACCCAAGTCTAAAAATAATAATATTCATCTTAGCGTCATTTGCAGTTGGGCTCTAGCGGGCGAGAGCCCGGTCTACCTTGACTATGACTCAAAGCAACTGCCATCTAACCTCCGTGACTCGATTGAATGTGCGGGTTCTCCAGCATCGGTTAGTGTTCTGCTAACGTATTTAACTCAGAAAAACTCATTGATTTCGGCACTGAGGATCGAACTCGCTATACTCGCTGTTGCTTAGGAGGCGTAGTTTACCCAAGTATTTATGTAGGCACCCAAGTAATTAGTTGGAGCCCTAGGACCTAGTACACAGTAGGTTAATTTTTTACCTTGGTTTACGTTATATAATTTCACAAGTACCCATTGAGGTACCTACTTCCTCCCATTTAAACGTCCTTAGTCTCAAGCTATCATTTGAAACTTATCGACGTAACACAAATGGTGTTTGTATAATAATGAATGCTAACAATCGATTGCCGTTGGTATGCAAAATCATAATAAGTTACCGTTGAACTCCATCACTTGAGCTAAAACCGGCATCAGAAGTGCACTTGCCTCAGCCTCTATTAAAAAATAAAACGTCAAACTTGACTGAAACTGTCAAACTATTTTATTGTTGTTGTTGTCTCCATAAAGTTCATAATAGGTTATCATTACTGATTATAATAGCCGTCTTCAACGAAATATATCAATTTATAAATGTGTTATTGAAGATTTGTTGTCGTGGGTTAACGTCAAGATGAACAAGAAACTAATAAAAACGTGCCTATATGATGTTTCCCGTATCAGTAAACGATTTCTGACGAGTCGACCTATCTTCATAACAAGTGAAGTGCAAGGCAAAGTCTACTCTAATGTAAGTTATAATTTCCTCCAAATGTTTAACTACAGCTTAAACACATGTGCTAACGTGACAGCCAGCAGTTTTTGAATTAATTCGCCCGCTAGTGGTTAGAGGTTAAGGTTAGCCGGGCTAATTTTGTTGTTAGCTAACTGTGCTATTGGTATGTAAGTACAATTGGTTGACGTTGTTGTTATTGTTTTTCGCTGTCACCCGCGATGGAAAGCTACGTCCCGGCAGCTGTAAAAACGACCGCAATCAGAACCAAGAATATTGATAAGCAACATACGCAATAAATGTGTCGTTATAGTATACCCAACTATTGTTTGCGATTGCGTTATCAAGGTCTCAAGAGTTCAATGTATTTTATATTAAATAATAAGTGGAGCTTTTATTTACATCAGTCAATAACCATTAGTGGCAAGGTTGGGGTGTATACTGGTTACCTCCTAAAAATAAAATACAAAATTTAAATTTCAGAGGGTATTGTCTGTTAGGAACCTGCACTTGTCAGCAACAATGGGTTCACAGAATTTCTTGACTGGTAATCTGTGGGATACAGATGCAGAACTTTTTGAGATTATTAAAAAAGAGAAGAAGCGTCAAGAAGGCGGCCTGGAGATGATAGCCTCAGAGAACTTCACATCGCTGGCGGTGCTGCAGTGCCTGAGCTCGTGCCTCCACAACAAGTACTCAGAGGGCATGCCACATCAGAGGTGAGAAGGCACAACCACCAGATACCCTGATGTTATTTTTGCCTCTGGTGTGACTTCAACATCAAGGGTTGAAGTTATAAAATGTGCTAACTTATATGTTTCTTATAAAGGGCATTAAAGGACGTGCTTCAAATATATGTAGTTAAAGCAATTGCTTTTCTTGTAAATAAATGATCTGTAGCGTACTTCATGTTATCTAAAATATCTTTTCTAAAGCAAAGAAATATGTGAGCTTATTAAATTAAATGTACAATTAATAAGTTATATATCTACATTTAGAATAAAGAAGTGTGGCAATTTAATGGCCACATATTGCCTTAATTCCATAATGTTTAACATAATTGTTCCGTCTTAAACATCATTGTTAAACTGAAACCATGTCCCCTTGCTAGCCATAACATTATAATGTCTTCATTGTTTCCATGTGTCACTGTTGTCATTCATTTTTTATTTAACATAATAGTTGTAGGTTCTCTACTGCAGACACCTAGCAAGTTAAACTGTATTCGTTCCGTTTTGCTGCCAGAGCAACGTGCTACAGAGGTGTCTATAGGCAGTTGTTATCACTTTCCATCAGGTGGCTCGCTTGCCTGTTTGCCTACCTAATTACAAAAAAAAGGTTATGTACCTATCTATATTTTTCAAAACTACTTTTATATTTGTAGATACTATGGTGGCAATGAATACATAGATGAAATAGAAATCCTTGCCCAGAAGAGATCATTAGAAGCCTACAGACTAACACCGGACAGATGGGGAGTAAATGTCCAACCATACTCAGGTAATTACTGAATAAGTTTAGATTAATAATGTAATTTAAAAAAATATATATAAATTTGAATGCAAGTAAAACCACAGGAAAATGTGGTGTGGAAACACACACATACTGAGAATCTTAAGTATTTCATTTTATTATGATTTTGTATTTTATGTGGTGTAAGTATTAGCTATATTAATTACCAAATTATAAATTGCAGTTTTGTAATTGGCATTACAACTTCATAATGTAACCTCTTTGGCCGTGTGGTGTCCGGCAAAGTAGAATAGCACCAACCCCTTACACTCATGGGTGTCGTACAAGGCGACTAATGTTTTCGAGGCAAAAGATCAAGAGTCCCCGTAGTGTGGAAAATGGGCAGCAGCATTTTCCATTGTTATATTTAAACACTGCGATCTCCAACCCGCCTGCCAAGTGTGAAGATTTTGGCAATAACCTCCCCTTTCGTGGGAGAGGCCCTAAGTCCTGCAGTGGACTGTTACGGGCTGTGATGATGATGTTCATTTAATGTTACAGGATCACCAGCAAACTTTGCAGTATACACCGGCATAGTGGAGCCTCATGGCAGAATCATGGGTCTAGATTTACCAGATGGTGGTCATCTCACACATGGATTTTTCACAGCCAACAAGAAGATTTCCGCCACATCGATCTTCTTTGAAAGCATGCCTTATAAGGTATGTAAGAAATTGTACTTGTACGTAAGAAATTATATTTGTATGTAAGTAATTGTACTTTACATTCAATCTTAATGATTAGCTTCCGCCCGCGGCTCTGCCTACACAAAATTTCGTTTTCAAGGTTTAAGAGGAAGAACTTGAATTTCGGAATACATTAAATTAATTTGAAAGTATCGTCATATTGTTTCGTAGCTTTTGTGTGAAAGAATAACAAAAACACACAAAACGAAACCTATATTACAATCAAACCATACTGTAATTGTGCGGCGCGGGGTAAAATATTATTTCTATCGATTTATATAACCACGTTCAAGCAGAACCGCATTCAATGATAAGGAAATTTGCTTAACCTCTTTTCAGTTAATTTGAAAATAGAATATTAAACTAAAATTCCACACACATGTTGATTATACAGTGTTCAAGCCTGAAAATATAGTATGGTACTAATGATACCAAGAAGTTACTATATGACCCGCCCATTTCCAATCTAATGCTTAATGTCGTTAAAACTATAAATAGTGATCATTAAGTAATTATCGTCGTCACTAATGTGACCTTACAAACAAATAAGTAAAGAATTGATAACGCAATAATGTCGCGAACTCTGTATTGTGATGACTTAAAAATAAATTGTTATCTGGAAGCACGTCAGTTGCCTTGCCAAGTATTAAAACTTTCCGAACGTACATACCTACCTAAACACTCACGCCCGTTTCCCATGGGTGATAAGCAGAGACTACCGAGTGCCACAAGCAACGATCCTGACACACCTCTTTTGGCTCTTCCACATTGTAACATCTTTTTATACATTTACACCGGTTGAGGATACTCCTGACCTGCTCTTTTCGGATAATGTCATTTATTTGAACAGTATATGCCTTTATCGTTCGCCCTCTAATCTGCTGACCCTTCCATTCACATTCGCACGATAGATAACTTTTCTAAGCCGTTTTTCATCCATCCTCTCCACGTATCCTAACCATATTAGCATACCTCTTTCAATCCTACTCACCACATCATACGTTACACGAACTCTTATCACAGCATTCCTCATTCTATCCTCTATGGTGATTGGTGATCCCACACATACTTCATAGGGAGTACATTTACACATTTTCCACGGCATTTATTCGACTTTCATGTTTCTTCTCCCATACCCAACATTCACATCCATACATAAGCGCTGGCACCTGCACGACATTGGGAATAGCCATTCGTGCCTTTTGTGAGACTGATTCCCGTTTCCGTTCACAGCTCCATTGACCGACACCGACTTTTCGATATCCCCGTCGCAGTTCCCATTCCTCGTTATCATACTTTCCAAATACACAAAGTCTTTCACTTGCTCCACTGCCGTCATCTATCATAACATTGCATTGAGTAACAACAGTAACTCTTTCCATTATCATAACTTTCGTCTACCAATAACTGTCGTCTTTCCGAATTACTATTATACCGTAAATTTGTTTAAAGTCGAAATGTACAATATTTCAATGTTGTCGTAATTAATTCGTAATTATACGTACCTCATAGAGCGATTCAAACTCGCGTTTGAAAGCTAGTCTAATTACAAGCATGCGTCGACCTTTGATCAACTATACCAGAACATGACAACCAAAAATATTGAAAAGTTAGCTACCTTTACGACTGTCAATATTTTTTTCTGCACTGTGGTGACAATGCAGCAACACTTCTGCACTTTTGTTAATTAAACTTAAATGCATGAATCGTACATGTTAGGTACGGGTGACAGTTACTGCTTGGGTGGCTTATCATCAGGTGGGCTGCCTGCTGAGTAACATAAATAACTAATACCCCAACGTCTACCAGGTGGACCCGAAAACCGGATTAATAGACTACGACAAGCTGGCCGAGACCGCGCGCCTCTTCAAGCCAAAGCTGATCATCGCCGGGATGAGCTGCTACTCCCGATGCCTCGACTACAAGCGGTTCCGAGAGATCGCCGATGAGAACGGAGCATACCTGATGGCCGATATGGCGCATATTTCGGGACTCGTTGCCGCTGGTACGTTTTCTTTATTATCTAAACAACTTTTTATTACAATATTTCAACTTTGGAGTACCTATTTATATTCACATTGTACATTTTTAACATCTATTGAAGTAGTTAAATAGGTTGCCATATTCCATTACGATAGGTTATGTTTGTACAGATTACTACCATTCCATTGCTAGCGAGAACAATTACGACTGCTCCTGGGCGTCGGGAGGGGATGCAAAGCGATGCACTTGCACCCTCATGTCCCCCAAAAGTTAAGAAAATTAATATTGTATTTGTTAATTGTGTACCATAGTGTACGCACCCCCGTCCCCCGTCCACCCGAAAATTATCCAGTCCGTGGAGTGTTGTGTGATAAATAAAATAACCAATCCATAAAACTGTAATATTTTACCTGACTATCGAAAACTGCGCGAACGGAGAGGCAAACTGCCGATAAGAGGCAACGCGTTGCACTTTCACTTATTTTTATTAACATTTTTGGCCCGACCCGACGACTCAGATGATAACGGGTTGTAGTATACATTTGTTTCAAGCAATTATCAATTATTTTAATTAAGGGTTGCGTTGTAAATAACCTTTATTATCAACCGCGACGAAACACTACAAAAATAATTACGGCCACGGAGTACGATTTATACAAATTTTGTACAGTGTACAAACATGTACCTTATGGCAAGGTATTAAAAACTTTGATGTTCATAGTCTCAGTCAGCTCACAGCATTCCCCAACCATGATATAGATAGACGGATATACATGGTATGGCATGGTTTTTCTACGGCACAAACTCTGAAATCGCGAAAAAAATCAGCAAAATTAAAAAAGGAATTCTGCCCAAATGTACCTATGAAACAGCTGATTTATTTGCGTTTTCGGGTTTGGTACCAAAGTGAAATTTGTTTGTTATCACCCCCCTTGTTGTCATTTGAAATCCTTGCATTGCTCAGACAGTGTTTATTTCCACGTTCCAGGTGTGGTCCCGAGTCCGTTCGAGTACTGCGACATCGTGACCACGACCACGCACAAGACGCTGCGCGGGCCGCGCGCCGGCGTCATATTCTTCCGGAGGGGAGTCTTGCGGGTCAAGCCTAATGAGGACAAGGTAAATATTAGATCATATGTTCATATGGTGTACACAGGTTTAATAGTTGTAATTAAATGAGGCGGTTGATACTGCCATAGACCAATATATGTTGGGCTATGATACTATTCACTTAGGCAGTAAAATGCCTTTAATTTATGAGGGACGAATGCTCTGTGACTGTAGAAATAAACTTTGTAAAATGACAAAAAAATATATTTTGATGGAAAAAAAATAATTGACTAAAAAATACATACATACATACACACAGAGAACACTTTTCTTTTTTGTAATCAATATTTATTGGGAACTACTATACAAAATTTATACATGCATAAAACTATTTAAATAACTTAAAAACTAAACATATACACAATTATCTCCTAGTAAAGAAAACAATACACTAATACTAAACATATACACAATTATCCCCTGAAAGCAAAAAAACGCCACTTCGGCCTGCTCAGTCCATGGATATGCTAACAATGACTGAAACTACTTTCATGTGTTCTATGGAAACACACTCTTACCCGTTTCCCACAGGCTTATGCAGATACTATCGAATACCAAGCTCCTGACACACCATAACAGTACTAATTAATAATGTTATAGGTGATGGCGGATTTCGAGGCCAAGATAAACCAGGCTGTGTTCCCGGGGCTGCAGGGCGGGCCCCACAACCACGCGATCGCGGCCATCGCCACCGCCATGAAACAGGCCACCACGCCAGAGTTCATCGAGTACCAGAAACAGGTTCGATCCTAATTCTTGCAATGATGACACACTATCTCGCAATCGTAGTTAAACTTGTTCAACTTCAATAACTTGTTATGCAAGATTATTGTCCAAATGTGAACTTATGATGGCTGTAAATAATGTGCATGCGCTAGTTCGACACGTAGAGCATCGTTTCTCTCGCACCGTGTTAGTAAATACGAAGCCGGACTTAGCCGATGGGCAGCATTTACCACCGACTAGTGTAGACGCCCAGTGTAGTAATAAAGGACCTTATTCTGTGAGCAATACATTCCTGTTTGATCTTGCTCTCACGATTTCTACTTCTGAACTTAGACGACTGAATTTATGCCTATCAGACCCGTATTCACAAACAAATTGTCTAAGTAGAGTTACGAACGCACTGCGTAAAATGCGGCTCTGTGATTGGTAACTGTCGACCTTGAGTGCGGATCGCCACTCAAGCATTGTCAGCTGAAATCATGTGAGTCCGAAACCTCCTAGTAACGTTTCTGAATACGGGTAGACTGAGGGCGTCACTTTTCTTTTTGGTGACTATAATGTGGGTGAAAAGCGAAGCTGCCAATAGGATGTGTGGCAGGTTTTTTTTTGCTTCTAAAACCAACATAAGGAGATATATATACTATCGCTAATTTTTCTTGTACTTGATGTCGTAGGATTACCTACAGCGCCCTCACAGTCTAGGGTGTAGTTCAATCAATCTCTGAAGCCCATTGGCGCTCCGTGACAGTATATTAAAAGCTAAAACTTTATTATTTAAATTTCCAGGTAATAAAGAACGCGCAACGCCTCTGCGAGGGTCTAAAAACCCGAGGCTACGCGATCGCCACGGGCGGTACGGACGTGCATCTAGCTCTGATCGACCTTCGCGGTGCGGGACTCACTGGTGCCAGGGCAGAGAGGATACTGGAACTGTGCAGTATCGCGTGCAATAAGAACACAGTGCCAGGGGACAAGAGTGCGCTCAATCCTAGCGGGATTAGGCTTGGTGAGTTCTTTAGGGACAGGTGCTGTAAGAATATCAAGTTTTGAGGTAGAAGTTTGGTACTTCTCGACTGTTAGAATATACGTTCAACGGCAACGCATTTTGTAAGAGACCCTGTGTAGCTAATGCCTATATTTACAATACATACGAGTCAAATCTAAAGAGTTACACATTTTCGTTACAGGTACACCCGCCTTGACGACGCGTGGATTGAAGGAAAATGACATCGATGTAGTTGTTGACTACATAGACAAAGCTTTAAAACTGGCTCAGGAAATCACCAAAATCTCTGGCCCAAAACTTGTAGATTTTAACAGAGTAATTGAAGAGAATGCAGATGTTAATGGTAAAGTTACAAGTCTAAAAGAAGAGATAGAAAATTACAGCAGGAAGTTTATGATGCCTGGCCTCGAAGGATATTAATTTAAGCGTATCGTGTGTATAACACACAGTTTTGAAATAGATATACAACATTCGTATTTGTTGATCATTACTTGTATAAACTTCATAATATCATTCCTAAAAAATTTCCTGTATAAAGTAAATATTTAAAACGTAATCAACAATGTCAAGTGCCTTTACGTAATTTTTAAGCATTTATATTTTTAAGAATCTCATATTAAAACGATTTTGTGTTAACTTGTATCCAAAAAAATAAACACTATTTTTGAAGTAAAACATCATTATTATTTTAGTTTGTTGAAAATCAATCGATTTCATTATGCCCCTTTATGGACTGCAGAGCGGCAGTCGGAGGTTATATTCAGTATTATCATCACCGCTTCATCACCCTCAACAATCTGGCAGGCTGGCCGGACATCGCAGCACTAGCAGATTGCTTGTGATGAGTAGCGAAGGCGATCCTTTCCTTTGACGACTACCACGACAACCTAGTTTTTATCTCCTCACTGTCTACACTGGTAAGCAAGCCACCTGACAGTGTGGACGTAATAGTCGGCATACTAGTAACGTACTGGAGAACCCATGGTAGAATCACAGGTCACTGTGTGAATGGCTAAACTTACTTATGTATAGTAATACATATCAAACTGAAACACAACAAACAAACTCCTTAGAGTCCTATCTCCAACAAACCCCTGTCGGTACTTCTCCCTCACATCTTCATCGTCAACAATCCATTATGCTGGACTTGAGCCTCCTAAACACAGTGAAGGATTTTGTACACGCTTAGCGTACAAGTTGTACTGTGTTGCATTAACTAGGCTTGTTTAAGGAGGTAACGTCCTTGTTGCTCTGCCTAAAACACATCAGAAGCCATGAACAGAATGGAGGAGAAGGCTGTGGCCGACCTCAAGAGAGCCGTTTTTGAGGAATCGGTAAACGCCGGGCATTAGCGCTGGAATGCCGAGGAGAAAATGCGGCCCTCCAAGACCTTCTTCTCGTGCGTCTGCGGTAGAGTGTCGTCTGGCAGATGTTAATCAGCCAAAATAAAGAGCTTTTAGAGCGCCTTTGTGCCTTTGCCTAAGCGACTCTGCGGAGTGCTCATGTGGAGGACTAGGGACCACATTTTGTGGGTATGCGAGATGTACGAGTACAAGTTAGCTGGGTTAGAGCGTAGGTAGGAGGAGTAGGAGCAGAAGAAGAGGAGGAGGAGGTAATGTAGAGAGATGAGAGCTAGCTGACGGGGTAGAAAAGTGTGCTGTGGTGTCATTAGGTCAGACGCGGTATGTATGATCGAGAGGTCGATTAGGAGTTAGGACCCTAGGTAGAGGTGAGAGGTGTCTCCCCATTGGTTCTAACTACCAATGGGGAGACAAGCGCGTGGGTGTACCATAAAAGTAATCACTACTCATAAAAGTATTTGTTGTGAAAGCAATGATGATTTGACGAACGAAACTAGTTGCTGGAAAGCCAGTCATTTTTGTCCGGTTTTTCGATACTTATCGGTCGGTACACTAGTTAAAACCATAGATTCAACGGTTCATTTGTTTTTTCTTTGTCTTTCATTATTCCATTCGTTCAGCCGTCCATTCATTCGTTTGCTTCAATATTTTTGTGAAAATTGGGTTGTTTTTGTCTCCAAAAACGTTATTGGAAAGGCAATTAGTGACGAAATGATGTTGTGGACTGGTACCTATAATTAATTTTGCCCGGAACACTCAATTACCTTCGTGTTAGGCTTGAATCAATGACGACCTTGTGAAAGAAACGTAGTTGGTTGACATTATTCATGTAGTGGATCACTTTTTCCGTTTATCAATACGTTGTTGATACTATTTCGTGAGTGGATGGTGTAACATTGGTGTATAACTAGGATTTGACTGAATGGATTACGAAAAAGACTAAGATTTGACGGTATTATGCATATATTTGCGTGGGGCGAAGACCACCTGGGAGTCAGGCGTTTGACAACAGTATGTTCACCACGACTGGTATGGTAGCAGCACCACAGCAGCCGACTAATCAAGTTTCACAAAATGGGAGCACTACATTACCAAGGTCCCACCATCAGAGAACAGGTATTGCGAATATTACATTTTACATAAAATATAATTAACAATCTTAAATAGGTTCATCTCATATTTTTGTATTACAACAGTGTTAAAATGGATGATACAGGTAGACCACCAGCAGCTCCAAAGTCATACGACTACCTCCTGAAAGTGCTGCTTGTTGGGGACTCAGATGTAGGCAAACAGGAAATACTGCAGGACTTAGAAGATGGTTCTGTGGATTCCCCTTTTTGTAGTGGTAGTGGTAAGTTATATTTTTATGCAATTTCTCAACCATATGATTATTCTTGCATTTTAATTCTATTTCTCATCATATAGAAATATTTCACAAACTTAATCTTGTTTATAAATTTGAAACTAATCAGTGAATATACAATATACATATTTGTTTTTAGGTTACAAAACTACTACCATATTACTAGATGGCAAAAGAGTGAAGCTACAACTGTGGGACACTTCTGGTCAGGGCCGTTTTTGCACAATCATCCGATCATACTCAAGAGGGGCCCAAGGCATACTACTTGTATATGACATAACAAATAAATGGTCATTTGACAGCATTGATAGGTGGCTTGAAGAAGTTGAAAAGGTAATATTCACCATATTTTATTGAGTTTTTATAAACTTACACTTATTTCATAGGGCAGGTAACAAATTGGTGTGTTTGCATTTTAAACGCCTTAAAAATGATGATGATTATAATCCTTTTACTGTTAGAAGTATCTGTATCACACATCTTTAAAACTTATTGATTGAAACTAAATTGGTAGATAGTTTCATAACAAAATGAATAGTATAATAAATTTAACATGATACACGTGGATAGTAGGATAGTACTATTTCGCACGAATAGAGAGGCTCGGACAATCATAATTTTATCATTTAAATATTCAAAGATGTATGCTTAATGTAACAACAATGAAAGAATCTGAAACAAACTAACCACTCAAAGTATCTAAAAAAGCAACTTAAGTTTTTACTATTATTAAGAAATTTATTGTATGAGGGTGATGGAATTCAAAATATTATTTTACTTAGTAGGGCCCTGGCATACAACACAATTTTATGTACAATCTGACTAGATTGCTAATCAAATTGTCTCATATGGATGCTCCAAGGACTATTGATAACCAAATTGAATGGTTGGATGGACAATTAAATCAGGTTCTCCAGATTGGAGGATATTTGCCCATTGGAATTTTTTTTATTTTTCAATTTAGTAATAGTCTTAAAATAAAACAGTGGGTTTACTTAGTTTTTTATGAATGTGCCACCAGCACTGTTTACTACAGATAATTTCAAAAAACTTTGGGGGAAAGAATGGTCGTCGTAATACCTATATACGTTAAATTAAATTATCGTTAAGTAATGGAAATTTCAATACAACTGTATTTAGTATCTGATAATTTCCATAAAATAGTTAAACAAACTATTAATCATAATCTACAAAGCAAAAGGCATAGGTGCTTGTACAGTCAGCGCCAGAAACATTTCATCTTTTACGTCTTAGTTGTTCAAATCATTCCGGCCCATCCGCCCCATCTAGCTGCCTCTGATGCTGTCTGTACAATACCCTTACATTATTATGGCACATATTTATGTTCTAATAATAGAATATGATCTGCAACTAGACTAACAACTTAGGTTTAGAGTATTTTATTAGTTTGTAGATAAGAATATTATTAAGTTGAGAGAGGTCAAAGGCTGTTTAATATAGTTAATTTAAGTGACAATTGACAATTGAATGCTCTTTAGTTTCGTTAGTACCGCACCTCTAAAGATTCCAAGCCAGGACTCATTCCAAATATATCTACATTATTAAAGTTGGTGTTATAGGAGTGCACCAAACGATAAAGCGGCGAGCGTTCGCCAGCGTTAGTACGACATCGAGGGATAGCAAATAGTTGAGATAGATTGCGACAATGCGTTCTAGCGGGAATTCTGTAACATAATTTGTTCATGATTGGAATACAATCAGGGAAATTATGCCCTTTGTTTTATTTATGGTTGATGTCAACTTGATTTGAGGAAATTTTACATGCATAACCTGGAAACCCTGCTGGTTTGGCAATCATATTTTTAGATAAAATGAGTATCATTTCACTCATTAAGTTTTTTTTACTTTCAATATCAGTTGTGTCAGTAACAGTCAAAATACTGCAAATCAAGGGATAGTACCTGTTTATTAATGGAATTAGTTAGTTTATTGAATACTGAAAAGTAAAAGTAGTATTCCTACTAATATTAGACATGTACATATTCTTTATTTGGCAATTACCATAATATATCAAACATAAACGCAAGGACTATAAGAAGTTTAAAAATGTTATTAATTCAAGCTAAGATAAATATTGCGAAATAGAACTCAGCTGTTGGTATAGTAAACCACAGTGCTGGTTTTCGGTTCAGTGCTATTATAAATGTGAGGTGTTTGTGAGGATGGATAAATATTAATCTTTCACACAATAACAACTGAACATATTTTTTATGCTATATGGTAGGCAAACAAACAGACTAGCGGTCTATTTTGATTCTATTTTGTCGTCTTGTAGCATTAATGGTTAATGGAATAGCACAGACTATAATTTTCTACAGCTCCCATATTTTACAAGGTCGAAGTACCAGACGGAAATAGCATTAATTAGAGGTCTAGTTTTAATTCAGTTAATTCCCACGGTATGAGAGCGGCACAGGAGCATGTGAATGTGAAATTTATTTAGATATCACCCCCGCCTACACCACTCCTCAACATCTTATCATCATCTCATCCGTGTTGTTGTGTCCTCATACTCTATTGTTTTTTCTATCAAAATACTTTCGATATTTAAGATATATATCTACATATACAAAACTACATTAATGCGTACGGTACATGCCAGCACGCGCCCGGCGTGCCGAAGGTGCTGGTCGGCAATCGGCTGCACCTGGCGTTCAAGAGGCAAGTCCAAGAGCGCGACGCGGAGTCCTACGCCGCAAAGAACCACATGGCGTTCTTCGAGGTCAGCCCGCTGTGCGACTTCAACATCCGGGAGAGCTTCTGTGAACTGTCGCGGATGGCGCTCCACAGGAACGGCATGGAGAGGCTCTGGAGGAGTAATAAAGGTTTGTACAAGTTTGTTGTGTCTTGATGGTTAATGTTTAAAACGTTGAGAGGCACTGTTTAGGACATCGTTCTTAGTAATATTTTTGATAATTTGATATTTTCGACGCTGTTATTCTCAAAAACCGTAAGCTTAATTAAATGTTTATTTATGCTTCACGATAGTTATATTTGTCTTCTCATAAAATTAATAATAAATATTTACTGAACTGAATTTACAGGAAAAACTGTCTGCGATTGCACTTTTGACGCTCAAATTTAGTAATTCAGTTTTATTGCATAATCAAGTACATTGATGGTAGTAGTACAAGTAGTACAAATTTAGATTGTTTCATTCCATTTTAATGAATTCTAAAACTATACAAGGATTGCCTAAATGATTTTAATGTTGATTGGTTCATAACAATTTCTTTAAATGCTTCAGAACGCCGTAGAAAAAATCGTAAAGAAATTTAATTAGTGTCAATTATGTTCCAAAAAAATATATACAAAAACAAATGAAATTAAAATATTTATAACGTGAAAATGCGGCGCCCTATTCGAAAAGCCCTATTAAGACGGCTTTCACAATTTTACTCATTACCGCTCTCATTAAAGCGTCTGTGGCCGAACGGTTAGAGTATCCTACTCGTAAGCCAGAGGTCCCGGGTTCGAATCCCGCTCCGGCCATGTACCAATGACTGTTTTCCGAGTTATGTACATTAGTTGAATACTAACCGATGCTCTTACGGTGAGGGAAAACATCGTGATGAAACCTGCACATTCAGGCGACTGGGTGTGTAACCATGAGCCAATGTGGTCAGGTTCCCCTGGTAGCAGGGTCATGAAAGTCAGATAGCAGTCGCTCCACTGTAATTACCTGACCTGCCAAATCCTGGATCATGGTCAAGGCGAACCCCGGACCCTCGAGCGCGAGAGCACAACTGGGATGATGATGACTCATTACCACTATTAATTACTATAAATAAACGGCATAGAAAATCTCAAATTTAAAAAATATTGGCTATTAACGATAAAAGCCCTCTTAACATATCAATAGTGTTTATAAAGTTAATTTTGCAAATGACTATGACAAATAGGTTTTCTTCAAATCGTTCGAGATCTGCATACTTTAATCGTAAATGATTTAATTAGGACGGCGATTAATAATATTTTTCGAGAAATATCAACCAAGATATTTTGTTGTTACACTTACACTCTCGTATTTTGTTACAATTCATCAAGGCCACGCCACTAATTTATTTATTTCAGGCAGCTGTGCGTTGTATATATATCCCAGCAGATAGCCCAGCTATCTCACCGGGGGGTCCTAGGGCCTCATCTAGCCTCAGAGCCTTCTATATTGTTCAAGTTTTTTCGGCGAGTTCCTCGAAGTCGAACGAACATTCAGCGACTTTCGAGATTACGCACGTCCTCTTAATTACAGTTGTTCATTGAATCGAACGAAAAGTGCTTCTCATCAGCACCCTCATCTATACATAATGTAAACAAAGTCGCTTCCCGCCGTCTGTCCCTATGTGTCTATTTACGACCTTTAAAACTACGCAACGGATTTTAATAGGGTTTTTAACAATAGAAAGAGTGATTCAAGAGAAAGGTTTATAAGCAAGAAAAGAGGGTAGGTAGTGGTAAAGTACTCGTAGGTGTACGTGAACGAAGTTACACCGGATCCACTAGTAATCAATAAAACTAAAATAGCTCAGCGGTAAAAATAACCCGCGAATCCAATTCGAGTGGACGCAGTTGACTTCAGTCTCCTCTCCACAGTGCTGAGTCTCCAAGAGCTGTGTTGCCGCGCAATCGTAGCGCGTACCACCGTCTACGGGCTGGAGCGGCTGCCGCTGCCCACGACGCTGAAATCCCACCTCAAGTCGTATGCGATATCGGCAGCGCCTAGCAGACACCGAGCGCGAACGACGAAACACCAACACCACGCCAGACTCAACTGCTCTGGACGAAACTCCTGCAATATAGTTTGAGGAGAATGAAGAGAATCATGAGAATCATACGGTATGGTATAGCCCGCCTCTCAAACGCTTCGAGCGAAACTTTTTCAATATCTGATAATAAGTGATTGGGTATGTCGACTCACGAATATCAACTGTGTCACGGAACTGATTTTGTCTCGTTTTGTTTTGTTTGAGAGTACAAGGTTTGGGATAGACTAAGGAAGAGCACCAACTGGAAAGACTTTGGGCAATGTGAATGGCTTTATTTGTATCCAGCTCTCAGACAGCTGAGATACATTGGTCTGTTTGTATGAACTCGCAATAAATTTAGCCAGAGTTTTAATGGAAGGAAATAACGTGTTTGCATACAATTTAATATGTAAAATGGTGTTAACTTTACGAACTTTTATGGTAGCTACTGTTACTTAAAGTGTAATTTGTAAGCGCACTTTATATTTCAATTATGATAGCATTAAACCTATCTGCAGTGCGTGCTATCACATTGATGTTGCAATACTATCACAAATAAAATTATTGTTTGTTATACACACTTACGAAATCACGAGTTACTTGACTTCTAGTTAAATATTCAATTGGACCCACAATATACAGCAAGCACATAATATATGTAGAGAAGTCACTATCTCTTAAGTATTATTGATCTGAGACAAATAATGGTTCAAATTCAATTATCCTAACACAAAATACAGGCTGTAACTGACAACGGATTTGTGACTAGATCGTAGGTAATAGTCCTAAGGTATTGTTACTTAACAGATAATATGATGTGAATATAAGCGTTATTTAATTATAGATATAATGATGTGAATATTTTGCAGTGTGGCAACCAGCCCCTAAATTGTCCATCTATGTCTTAAGAACTTATTTTATCTTTGTACTAACATTTATAGTTAGGTGCCTAGTGATATAATGATTCGTAGCAGTAGGTTATCCTTCGGAGCTAGGTGATACCCAGAGATCTACTATCATATTCTGAACTTGAAGTAGTATAACGCTAGGGAATACTTGATAGACGGTTCAATTGAAAGTGCCGCATAGATAATACTTTATGGCGATCTAAACATCAACTGATTTGAAATACGTATCGTAATTGTTAAACTACTATGCGTCTTGTCTACTTATACACTTACAAGACTATTCTTTAAACATTATCCCCTACATACATGCATACATATTATAATAAGTACAATGTATTTTGAATAAGAAATTGTTATACATTTCGGGTGTTATTATGCCTTCCCATTGTTCAAGTCCACTAAAATAAGTCAGATATAACTTTTCATAACATTCAACTTGAATTGTAAATAATTGATTATATTTATAGTAGTTTTGTGGAATCCATAGCATAATTACGACAGAACTAGCATTATTATAATAATTATATCACAATATTATAGTGTTCTATTTTACTAACTACACTTCATGTGGCACGTTTAATTTAAAATATGGTTGTGCATGTTTAGGCTGACAATACATAGTGAAATTGTTTTTGCATTTATCAATCATTACACTAAGCAGCTATAGCAGAGACAATGGGGCTTTGCTGGTGAGAAAGGTTCACCAAATAGCGCCGTCACAAAAGGTATTTTAACCTGTTTGTTATCAAACTCGATTGTACTTGACCTCGCGTGAGGATTGCTATGAGAATCGGATCCACGCACCTGTGACAATTTAGGTGTTTTGATCGAGTATAAAATGCAGTAATAAAGTAAGTCCGTCCCTAGAGGAGAAACAAAGCTTCATATCCGTAATTAACTGTTCTGTTGCACTTGACCTACTACTGCATTCGAAACAAACGCGTCTGTGTCATTTACGTACTTCGCCAGTAACTGCTTATTCATAATTAATTTGTTTACAAACAGTGCACGATTTACTTTTTGCTTAGTATGGAAATAAAATGAGAGTGTACATAACATAAATTTACTGTTATTTTATTATTTTTTATTTTCATATCACATTGTGATAATCTTTAGTTAAAACGTTTATTATCCAAATATACTAATACCAGCTAAAAGTTTGGTTTAGGTTGATACAGTCATACATAAAGTTATTGTAAGTTGCGAAATAAAACTAATTTATAATAAGTAAGTGACTTTTATTTAAAATTCTAGTTAAATAATCTTATCCATTGCTCTAACGGTGCACATTGGCCGCGATTGGCGACATTAGAACCATTCGGCGCACGAGGTCTACTTATCAAATAGCCCATTTCTCATTTTGCCTACTTCTCTAGCCTAGGTGACTACTTCGCTATAGGCCCGCTTACAAACATCATATCTATTTCGCATTCTGTCTAATTCTCAATGTGTCTACTGCGCAAACCGTTTACTTGTCAAACACCGACTGAAGTACGAATGCCAACTAATCTGTCTCCGGCCTTTCTTCTGGAGGTATTTTAAAATAGGACATGAGCTCTACGGAAATACACATGCTGCGCAGTAAAACGAACCATTGAATTATTGAGAAGCTATGTAATTATTTAACATGGAGTACTTTGCGAAACAGTTGCGTGCGGTTACATGCGCGTAACGCAGCAGCAAAAAATAAATCAATAGAATATAACATGCGCGTCGGTCGCCCCAGTTGTCATCACATCCCATCGGTCACAGCCAAACAATGTTTGCGATCGCATCTCGTATATTCTAATGATAAGTGATAAATAAAAGTCAAATGTTTGATCGAACCAAGCAATGTAAATTGTCAAACACAATTATGCTGCGCCTAAATAATTTTTTGTATGTTTTCAATTTACGCCAAGGCACAATTCTTATTGCCGTCCATCAAATTGTGAGTACTTAATTTACCATTACTTATCTGCATTTCTCGCTATAACAACTGCATCCATCACAGTCACGAGCTATTTATAGATTTCAAACGAGTTATCGTGTTGCTAATTTGTTTTTTCAGGCGCTATCTTCTTTCGTACTTATAATTTTCCTAGTTGCAATATCTCATGCAGCTGATATGATGACAATGCTTCACAATGATATGGAAGACGACGCCGAGAGGAGGGGCTTCTACGAATTGGCGTATGGGGAGTCCTTCCACGAAGGTGACGTCATAAGCACCAACAACCAGCGGCGATTCGCCAGGGCCCAATATCTCGCTACAGGTTCATTTATTTTCATAACTTTAGCTTTCACGGGTGTGTAATTCACGTACCATCAACTATTGTTGAACTACAAATAGTCAGTATTGCGGAATAGTAGACTATTTGTCTTGTATGTACCTAACCTTCTAGACTGGAGATGTTTGCGTTAAACAATCTCCACACTTGGCATTCGCGACAGGAAACGGTGC
Organism: Blastobasis lacticolella; assembly: GCA_905147135.1. Lineage (NCBI taxonomy): Eukaryota > Metazoa > Arthropoda > Insecta > Lepidoptera > Blastobasidae > Blastobasis > Blastobasis lacticolella. Next base: position 13,234,374 of record LR990048.1, read on the forward strand.
TCCCCATTGACGGTCGACTTGTGCCTTCAAGTTCAGCCTCCTCCAATTGTCACACTTAATCTCTACGCTTGGCAGGCGCATCTGACATTAGTCGCCTTCTTCCTGCCGGACGCCATACGTCTAGATTAATTGAATGTAAAAAATGTAGGGATGCTTAGACCTCGTTCAGACGTGGCGAATTCGCGGCGAGTACACATATTTCGCGCACAGACCTGTCCAGCAGGGCTAGCACAAGTGTGCTCTCGCGCGACTGAATATAAAAAGCGCGACATAGATACTGTTATCCCTTTCATCTTAGTATTGAGAGAAGGAAACAAAGACGCTCTCACGGCGCGATCTATGTCGTGCGTACACTTGTGCTAGCCGTGCAGTCTCTGTATCAGTATTTATAATGCACGCGTTGCATGTGAACGCAATATATTAGTGCCCAGTACCTCGCCAAATTTGTCCCGTCAAAACAAAGTTTTAGAAACTATGCTAGTTCTTTCAAACCGGAACGCAAAACTTGTTTGGCGATAGGTAGATAGAGCCGGTGGTGGGTAAGGTGAACGCGCGAATTGAATCATTGCTGCGCCGGTCGCGCCCACAATCACAGACGCTCCGATTTGGCTGGAGCCGACCAACCGTCAGTTACAGTCGATACTAATCCGGAGTGAGGTGTACAAATAAAGTCGCTTTTGGATTAATTCGATGAGCGGGCCAGCCGAACTTGGTCGGACGTCCGACCACGTCCCCCGCACCCACCCTTACATATTTTATATGTAAAGATTAGTATCAACTGCAACTAACGGTCGGTCGGTTCCAGCCAAAAGGGAATGTCTGTTACCAGTATATCGATGCTAGTAAGAACAGTTGCTGCTTGGGGGATTCGTCGGCATTCTTCACCTATCTACCACCAGTTAATATGGTGATAGTAATTATGGATCTCCCGTGGCAGTGACGGTGATATTCCTCTACACGGGAACGGTCCTAACGGCCGTATACCTGGTGTGCTGCGCATCGCTGCTCCACGGAGCCATCCACTACAAGCGCGAGTTCGTGCTGCCGTGGCTGGCAGCGGCGGCCGTGGCGGTCGTGCTGCTGGTGGTCGGCATCTACCTGGGCGCCGGGTACCCTTGCATCGTGGACCTCTTCGGTGGACACGCTTTGTATCGTAAGTTTTGAGCTTATTGGGTCTCGCAATGGTTGTACCAATCTTATCGAGTTTTGTTGAGTCTGGTAAATTTTGAGTATCTAACACAGCGTAGTGTTTTTTTTATCATATTTTGTTATACGTTCCTACTCATAAACTTAACACTTACATATTCAGTAGGTTAAAGAGCGGTAGGTACGAGCTAATAACGCTTGAAACGCTCTCTACCCGCTCCCTAAATACAAGTAGGTACAGGAACCTACAAACTCATGTCAGCAGTTCCCCTACCAACTCTGACTTGAGTAAGTTAGGGTTGAATATTACTATTATATTTAGTTTGAATCACCAATGAGGAGATCTGCATGCTAACCGACATAGCCAACTGCTAAATGGCAGTGGGCGACACATAAGTCGCAGTAGGTAGGTTACAGATGATGGCCGTTGGGACATTAAAGTTCTCGACAGACGACCACATACCGGAAGACGTATGACGCCTGGTAAAGGTCGCAGGTACCAGCTAGGTGCGGCTTTGGATAAGACCTATGTCCATCAGCGTCCTTAATTCATCGCACTTAAAACAATTTCCTTTATGTATGAAAATGAAATGTTTGTCAGGGCCCTAGCAAGTATAACAATTTGGTCTCCCTCTTTGCCTACCCCTACATAAAGAAACTTACTTGCTATGTATGTAAGAAAGAAATAACGCATTTCAGACTTCGGCTGCGCGTTATTCTTGATGACGTTCGTATACGCGATCTGCGCTGTCATCAGCTTCGCTTTGGAGACGGGCAGCGGGCGGTGCGCGCGGGCGACCCGTGGGGTGACTGCGGGCGGCGGGCCAGCGACGGGCGACGAGCGCGGCGAGCGACTCTTGCTACTCGACCACGCCGCCCACTCCAGCCTGCTCTCTGCCGCTCAACTCTCCAAGTTATCTCACGGCACGCGCACACAATTCGTGTGAATTCCACAAACTGGCTATGCGGTTTGAACAAAGTCGCAAAGGGATGCAGTGTACATATTACCACTTGCGCACGATATCTTCGGTAGGACGAGTACACGAGATGAAATTTGTGTTATATGTTACTAACAGGGGTTTCCCAGGGTCGCGTATCGGTTTAGCAATCTATACTTCGATTGTAAGATCCTTTGTCGTCAGTTTATACATGTTACACTGTTGATATGCCCTATCTAGATGTCAATGGTTGTGTTCTTCTAGCACAAACTATGTTCATAACAATATACCTAATGTAGATCAGTATTAAGCACGAGCTTTTTCTGTGAGATATATGTAGCTGTATGTTTATCGATAAAAATATCCCTGAATTCATGAAAGTATTAATAGTATCTAGGTAATCTGGTATGCTCTCTTCTGTGACAATGATTTCTGTTAAATTCCTTGAAATATCATAGTTTTTAAGCATAACGCCATACATCTGTACAATTCTGCTATTTTGTTATATGATAAATACAATTCGGAGTTATTCTATATTAAGTTGTACTTGTGATATTTTACATTAAAATTAATCAATTTTAAACAAAGAACTGTTGATATTGATATTAATATACTTGGAATATTGAAACTGTGTTAACTTATCAAATTATTTTATAATAAAGTGAATTTAAAATTCTATATTTTGAATTTATGTAATTAAATACCAATGGATATTAGATAGATCATAATGTTAGCTTACAAAACTATATGCTGAAATATTAAATTAAAAGAATACTTTTCTGTGAGTATTTTTATTTTAACACAAATCATTTTTTATTTACCACATCTTTACAAAATTAACAATAAATCTAGTCAACATCCTAGTCTAGTAGTTTACTTAATTATTGTGTTCAATAAGATGTTATTCAATCAAATGAATATCATTGTCAAATCCATAAAGTAAAACTTTTTGGATCATTGAGCTTTCTCAAATTTTGGGTCATTGTTTTTTTTACTACGCATCTACATCAATTAAAATATATCCAAGACCCGAAGACTGGCTGAACATCATAGGAGCCCCATCATGGTATTCTTTTATATCCAAGACTAGAATTTTATGAATCTTTGGATTTGATAACAAAAGCATTAAAAACATTGTTCTGATGGCTTAACTAATGGAAGACATTATTATTCATGTATACATCAAATAATGTAATACATTTACTCTCTATCCCCACCTACCATCCCGGAGTGGCCTCTGAATACCTTTAAATCCTCTGGCAAGGAGGTACTTCTCCGATGAGTCAGATCTACTAGCGTGGGGTTTTAGTATTTTTATGTGTTTATAAAACCTTTCTAGATCCATTTCCAATATGGGAACTTCTTTGCCATCCCATACTTTACATAGAAAAGTACCATCTACTTTACTAACTATAGCTGCAAACCTTAGTGCCATGTAACATAGACCCAAAATTTTATCTTTATCCAACTCTCTTATTCCAGTGGCACTGGGAGCCATGTCTGATAGAACAACATCTGCTTGTCGTCCATTTAGTGCAGCAACAACTTTGTCATGAGCTTCAGTAGTAGAGAAGTCTAGATTTGTCAATATTGTCGCACCCTAAAAATAGAATTTTAATTATTTTACTAAAAAAGCATTGATCATAAATAATTAACACTACAAAAAAAAACATCTTGGCGTTAATGTCCCGGTTGTGCTCTCGCGCACGAGGGCCTGGGGTCCGCCTTGACCATGATCCAGGATTTGGCAGGTTAGGTAATTACAAATAATTAACACTACAAATGGGAATTATTTACATACCTCAATCGGGAAAATTTGAAGTTTATCTATTGCAATTACTGTCCCCTTTGGTAGCTTTGAATCTGCTCCATCAGCATTAGTCTTTTGCACAGCTACTTGCGTCCAGGAGCCTGGGGCGGCTCCAAGATCAATTACAGTCATTCCCGGTGTAAGAATATTAGTCTTCTCATTCATTTCCAAAAGTTTAAAAGCACTGCGACATCTACAAAAGAAAATTTAAGTAGGTACTAAGAGATTGAAAACATTTCGTTCTTTACAGTAAGGTTACAATCACCTAAATATAACAAACCTGTAATTTTGAATCTTGGCTTTCTCAACATAAGGATCTGCTTTTTGTCTATTGAGCCACTGTTGTGAACTTTTCATCCTTTTCAAGCAGTTTACGAGGAAACACATTCTGGTAAAGTATAAATGGTTCTTCATAGGCAAGCGAGTTGAAAACATTGTACTAAAATTATTTAATTATTAATTTATGTACTCGATGTATAACTTCAAACACTTCCTTACTTAAAACACATTTTAAAGTTATTAATACAATTTATATTTTACATTACAACAATATCCACCTTCCCCACTTCATTTATGTCGATCGGTCGCTCAATCGTTTCGTTCTGAAACGTCTCAATCTCAAATGTCAACCAACTGTCAATAATATAGAGATGCCGAATCGGCAAAGGCGCGAAAGGGTATTCAGTAAATAAAGTAATACCGGTATTACACTAAACCATGAGACAGACGTTATTTTTGCGTGGCCGTTTTAGAATACACACACCGCTTTAATCCGTTTTCGGGTTCATACAATGTTTTCCCTATGTTTGCCGCTACATTGCAAATATCGTGTGCGTTTATGTAAGCTCTTCAATCTTGATTCTTAGTCATTGGTCCAATAACAGATATCCTGTCCGATCCGATTGAGGATCAAATGTCAAATTACCAAACCTTGTTTGTTTTGTTTTGGTGATAGTGTGAAGGCGGGATAGTTGATTTTGTGTGTACTATTTGAGAATTTATTTTATATTCGACGAAATTACTTCTAACTATTATAGAGTCTAACTAAAACTTTTTTCTCCAGGCTATGATAGTGAAATGAGATTCCTGGTTGCTTATGGATTTACTAACCTCAAAGCAAGGACCAAATTCTCTTACAATTCTCAATTTCTATTAACTTATAGACTATTATCTGATACCATGAAAATTTTAAACGTTGCGGAAAAGAACGATGCTGCGAAAAATATCGCCAATTTTTTGTCGCGAGGGCAATCACGCAGGGTAATCACCTAGCTAATTCTGCAATTAGTGCAGGTATTTATTGCTAGTTCATAGGGTAATCTCATTGACCATCTTCTCCGGCTTTTCAGCGCGAAGGTTTATCTCCCTACAACAAGATCTACGAGTTTCAGGCAGATGTTATGGGTCAGAAGTGTGAAATGATGATGACTTCAGTATCAGGACATTTGTTATCTTTAGAATTTGTTGGTAACTATAAAGGCTGGCAATCTTGTAACCCTTTATCATTGTTCGATGCACCCGTTTTCAAATATTGTCCAGAAAATTATGAGAAAATTAAGGTACCTACTTGCTTAATTAATTTGTTTAATTATACTTGAATATGTGATGATACTTGAAAGTGTATTTTCCTGAATATTATCAGCTAAGTGTTTATATAAATTGCAGAAAACTCTTGAACGAGAAGTGCGTTCTTGCCAGGCTTTGATTATTTGGACCGATTGTGATAGAGAAGGCGAAAACATTGGTTTTGAGATTATCCAAGTTTGCACAGCTATAAAAAATAATTTGCGTATACATAGGGCTAAATTTTCTGAGATCACATCTGTGTCAGTGTGGAGAGCCTTGCAGAATTTAGAGCAGCCTAATAAAAATATTAGTGATGCTGTAGATGTAAGGCAAGAGTTGGATTTGAGAATAGGTATTTATGATATTTTTTACTTTTCACACCTATGCTTCATTAATAAAAAATTATTCGGCAAGAAAACACAGACATTTTGTTTGATGTTCATCATTTTGTTAGAAAATGCCACTAAATAATCTTTATTTACTTTCAGGAGCTGCATTCACCAGGTTCCAAACTCTCAGGCTGCAGAAGGTGTTCCCATCCAAACTGGCTGAAAGTCTCGTCAGTTATGGATCTTGTCAGTTTCCAACTTTGGGTTTTGTGGTAGAGAGGTACAGGGCCGTTGAAAGCTTTGTACCGGAAGCATTCTGGAAAATAAAAGGTATGTGCACTGCAGTCTAATAAAATTGTTATAGTTTTATTTTTGTAATATTAGTCATTATCATCAAAGTTTTTAATATTTTTATTTTTTAGTAAATCACACAATGAATGGTTTAAGTGTTGACTTTGCTTGGGAGAGAGTGAGATTATTTGACCAGGAGGCATGCCAAGTGCTCCATGAAATATGTACAGAGAGCCCACAAGCTAAAGTGCTTGATGTGAAGACTAAACCGAAAAGTAAATGGAGGCCACTGCCTTTGGATACAGTGGTGAGTGTGTTACAAATAAGAATTATAACTCAAGAACCAAAGTACATTGACATAGACCGATTTTGCATTGAAGATTTTGGCAGGATGTATTCTAGAATGACCTGTAATGGTTAAATTAACACTTTCGCTGCATCTGACGCAACAATGGTTCGAAATCGAACGCTTGTGCGCACGACTCATTCCGTGCTACGATTCTTAGCACTGCTGTCAGAGGCTACATTTTAGTATTTGAGTTTACATAGCAAGTGTTAAAAAGAGTGACATGGGTGATGGGGCGGTTTAAGCTATTATATATAGCTGTACTTAAACTACCCCTGCCCTACCCCTGCCCTACCCAAAACCAGTATAAAGGAAGCTAGAATTTTGTGGTTTCCTATTCATGAAATAAACTGTCGTTACAGTAACTGCAGGTAATAAATAACTAACAGACATTAGAACTCGGAAGAAATTGGTTATCAGTAAAAAAAATTAAAACTTTTAAACAAAGTAAACTGGTACTAAAATAGGAAAATTATAACGGGTTTAGGGCGGCGACAGAGCGGAGAAGTACCTAGCGTATCAATGGCGTCGATCTACACTAATATTATAAGAGGAAAGATTTGTACCTATTTTTGTATGTTTGTATGTTTGTAATGAATAGGCTCAAAAAGTACTGGGCCGATTTAAAAAATTCTTTCACCAATAGAATGCTACATTCTTCCAATTTGACATAGGCTACATTTCATTTTGAAAAAAATTAGGGATCCTTGGTTAAATTTGAACAATGTAACCGAAGGTGTAGAAAAATGAGTCTTAAAATTCCTTACATCGCGTGCGCTGCGAAAACTATTGATGATAGAACAAAATAATGTACTACGACTTTGCAGAACACATCATTATCTACAAAAAGTGTCGCGACAGTATATGTCTAACTTTTATAGTTATGTCACAATAAGTGTTCTTTTATTTTAAAAATTTAATTAAAATGCCGCCGCTAAAAACGCTCTTTATTTGTACCTTGGTATTAATCCTTATCAAAATCAATTACTTCATATTCACGACTGCTTCAATACCTTCATATAACTGTTTGAATTATTCAATTCAGACATTCCATTCGAAAGATATCACGAGTTTAAAAATGTAAATATTAGAAAAAAGTCGCGTGTTCGCCGCTCAGTCCGCTCGGCTATCGAGGCAGCACGGGGTACGAGAGGGGAGTCAATGTTAAGTAATAAATTGCCGCGCGGCACACTCACGCGGTCGGCTCCCTACGCAGCGGTCGTGTGTAACCCGTGTACCCGTAGTGGTACCCGTGCGAAGCCGGGGCGGGCCGCTAGTCATACATAAAATCAGATGGCTTAATGTTCAACAATCAATCTAATTTCATGCATGCACACTTACGCCCGTATCACACAGTAGGTAGGGGTAGGGGTAAAACTATCGACTAGTTCATTGGATATTATATAACTTTTTACTATTCCAATGTTGCTATGCTACCTACAGTTTTTATACTATAGTTAACAATCCGTTACAGGAACTAGAAAAGCTGGCATCGAGAAAGTTGAAAATCAACGCGAAAGAGACAATGCGGCTAGCCGAGAAGTTGTACACTCAGGGGTTTATCAGCTACCCGCGTACTGAGACCAACGAGTACCCGAAGGAAATGAATCTCGGTCAGCTGGTGGGGTACCAGACGGGGGACCCAAATTGGGGGCCATTCGCGCAGCGCATCATGGACGGCGGGGGCCCCACGCCGCGACAGGGCAACAAGTCCGACAAAGCCCATCCCCCGATACACCCCACTAAGTACACGAACAGTAAGATTAATATTTAGGATTACAAATAGTTCTGCTTTTTAAAAACCTGATTAGCTAAAAACTGATTAAATCAGAATATTCTTAAGAGTTTGGAATTTAACTGATCAATATTTCTCGTCTTTACATTTGTTTGTCACACTGTCGGTCCGATCGAAACAATGTCAGGTCTAACTAGACGGAATATAAGCGATATCTGATATTTGATGTGCGTTGCCAATGGTAATGTTGACATTCTACATAAATAACCGGCTAAGACAAAGGTTAGGAGTCCATCTCCAGTCAACAATGGAGTCTTGTATCATCAATAAGTACACAAATCAGATGGACTGTCTGCTCATTTGAGTTGCATAATGTATGCCTTTATAAAATATTCTGTATGCGAATCAAGCGATATCACATCGTTGCTCACATTTCGCCAGACGAATCTGACGCTTAAAAAATAATTCACAACTAATGCTCCCAATCCAAATTCGCAAAGCTCTAGTGAGTACCGTCCCTTTGATTCAGCCGCTTATACTGAATTATGAGGCAAATATCGATACTATCTTATTATTATTATTATATTATACCATAGCTGTGGGTGAAATAATTGTAATTTAATATGTATTTCTCTATTTTTTATACTATTTTATGTTTTTAATCTATTTAATAAATTTACCTTGGTGCCTATTGTACGCGCTACTGCGTGTTGGTGTGTTTGTGTAGCTTTTTACATATGCTGTCTTTATTGGCGAGGACCTATAATTGGCTTACTGTCTTATATTAGAATTTTATACATTGTAATATACGGCTGTTGGTACTCCTACAAATTAATAAATTAATACCTGTAGTATAAACTCCGATTCATTCGTAGGTCTCTCCGGCAACGAGCAGCGTCTCTACGAGTTCATAGTGCGCTCGTTCCTGGCCTGTTGCTCGAAAGATGCGCAAGGGCAAGAGACCACGGTGCTGATCGACGTCGCCAACGAACGGTTCACAGCCAGCGGACTCATGATCACGGCCAGGAACTACTTGGAAGTGTATCCGTATGACAAGTGGTCATCTAAGGAGATCCACGTGTATGAGGTGAGTGAATGCTGTTTGGTTTTAGTGAAGAGAATTGTTAACTTTTTATACGCGTTGTTGTCAAGCAGAAATTGCAGCAGTGGAAATTCCCAATATGAATGATCAGGCCGCCTGTGCTGAGTTAAGTAATTCTGTTGGCATCAGGCCGGTTTTGATTGGGATCGGATTGGTATTGGACCGATACCGATACTATTGGGGTTCCACTATCCTGCGGTGTCCTGTTATTTTACTGGGCATAGTTAAATAATTATGGAAATCGATTCAACAGTTTAAGATATTCCAACATACAAAATCCCCTTATTATAAGGTAAAAACAAAAGTAACCGTGGTAATAAACCCGATAATGTGGGTGATGAACCATAAGTCTTGAAACTTGAAACCTATATTTTTAGACTTACTTACTTACTTACTTTGGTTCCAGGCTGGGCAGACATTCAACCCGTCGAGCATCGACTTGGTCAACGGCTCCACGTCACCTCCGAACCTCTTGACTGAAGCAGACCTTATTGCTCTGATGGAAAAGCACGGAATTGGTACGTACTACATAGGTACTTTATTTTGAAAATAAGTCATTTTTAAATCCTCGTAATTTTATGTTTATTGTTTAAAATAAATAGCTTTTACTTCACTTTATAATATATAGATTAAAACACTTTTATACACTAATTTCACTAAATATATCATATTTATAAACTTCTTCTTTTTTGAATTAATTGCGAGCGGTTTCGACAATCATCTTCTCATAGTGTATAACAGTGTTTTAATCCATGTGAGTTCCATCACGAATGCACAACACAAAGTGTCAATCACTTTATAATGTTTTCCTTCAACACAAAGGTACGGACGCAACCCACGCCGACCACATAGAGACAATCAAGAATCGTTCGTACGTAGCGCTCGCCGACGCCATTCACTTCGTGCCCGGGCTCTTGGGCATGGGACTGGTGGAGGGCTACGACGCGATGGGCCTCACCATCTCCAAGCCGCACTTGAGAGCACAATTAGAGGCCGACTTGAAGGAAATCAGCGAGGGTAGGAAACAGCCGCAGGCGGTGTTGGCTGAACAGGTGAGCCGTGAGGTTTGAAGGGTTTAGCGTATTGTTGACGTGTTTAGCGCAACTGTCTAGAGCAGGTCTAGCCAAAATGTCGCTTCATAGTGATTAAATAAATATTTCTTTATTTACTAAATAGAATACATTTTATCTTATGCTAATCTGATATATTGCGATTACTGATCGGAATTTATAACGGTCGCTGATAGGAATTTCTCGGCTACGTTCGGCCAGCTTCGCAACGTTCGCAACACTCCACCGATATACGAGCGCGGGCCTCGAAAGAATCCTCAAAAGAATCCTACAAAGTTCGATCTATCGTCTTGACTAGACCCACCACAGACTTGCTGTTTCATCTGAAGGGTGACCGGCCACTGCCAAAGCCTACCACCGTTTAACACCACCCAGGGGTCACTTGTGGGGTTACAAGGGTTAGAAATTCCACCACATGAAACAGCCTGCGTAGTATAACAGACTTTGTCACGCAAGATATAACTTTATGCCTCTCTTATTTCAATGCGTATTGAAGGAGCTAGCTAAAGTTATTTCGCTCTCAGTGATTTAGGTGTGACTCTTCCAATTTCATCATACCACCCTCGCCGTTGCAGGTAGCCAAATACAAGGAGGTGTACCTGACAGTGACGGCGGAAGCGAATAAGATCGACTTAGCGCTGGCGGAAAGGTTCCGCGAACGGCCCAGCGACTACGCGCCCACCGCCGAGGCCTTGCCCGTCGATATGCCTTCAGGTAATGCCTACTGGTTGGTTGTGCTTTCACGAACGAGGGATCAGGGTCCACCTTGGGCATCATCCAGGATTTGGCAGATCAGGTAATTATTGTGAAGCGACTGCCATCTGACCTTCGTGACCCTGCTACCTATGGGAACTTGCATCATGGTTACACATTAAGTCGCCTGAATGTGCAGGTTTCATCACGATGTCTTCCCTCACCATAAGAGATAAAAGCATAGGTTAGTGTTCAACTAACGTACATAATACAACTCTGAAAAGAATCATTGGTACATGACGGCAGTCGGATTCGAACTCAGTAAGTACCTCTTGCTTGCGAGTCGGATACCTTTACCACTAGACCACCGACGCTCCTGTTAAGTAATATCCTGTAGAATAGTCTTAAATCGTGACTGGAACATAGATACGCTCGTTATTGTCTTTGATATCCTTAGGCAGTACGTCTATTTAGTCTAGTATATCCTTGTAGACTAGCGCCAGTCTCTAGGCTAAAGCCGCCTATCGTTACGTATATCCCTGTGTCAGTTACACGCAGGCGCGGATCCAGGATTTGGTTGAGGGGGGGGCAGAAGTCAAAATATATAGGTATCTCCTAATTATAGGTATTTTTTACTACAGCGAGTGCCCTGAGTAAAAAAAAATTGCCTTTATAGTGGGGTGAACATAAATGAATGAGCGAGCGGAGCAAACTCGGAAATTTTAGGTTTTAAAAGTCGATCGAGCTTGACATTTTTTACGTGTAATAAATGAGCGAGCGGAGTGAGCTCGTAATTTGTGATATTTTGGATTATAAAAACTTGAGGTGATCATTAAATTAATAAGCGAGTGAAGCGAACTTGCTATTTTAGATATTTTTAGTCTTAACAGCAATGGCTGATCCTCACAATAGTAATTTTAGGAAATCAATGAACGAGTAACCGCAACGAGCTAGGTGAATGATAAGAAAAGTATTTGAAACCTATGAATAAGCGAGCAAAGCGACCTCGAAATTTTTGACATTTTGGATCGAAATTTTAGATATTTGGGGTCCAATGGGTGATGTTTACAAAAGTAACTTAGATAAATGAATGAGCGACTGCAACGAGCTTGGTGAAAGGTAACAAAAGTAACTGAAACCTATAATTGAGCGAGCGAAGCGAGCTCGATATTTTTGATACTTTAGGTCTTAAAAGCTGGGGTGAGCAATGAATTGTTGAGCGAGCGAAGCGAGCTCCAAATTTTTGACGTTTTAGCTTAGGTGCTGTGATGATGTGTGATGCTGATCGTAATAAAAGACAATAAAACAAATTGAAATTATTGAATGAGCAATCAGAGCGCGCACGAATATTTTAACATTATGGTTCTTAAAAGCTGGGGTGATTGTTAAATTAATATTTGAGCTCGTAGCGAGCTCGAAATTTTAGGTTTTGTAATATTGGTGAATAGTATGACAAAACTGATGGTAATAAATGAGCGAGCGACGCAAACTCGAAATTTTTTACATATCTGTTCTAAAAAGTTGAAGTGATCGATAAAATCAATAAAAAAATTGAGCAAGCGCAGCGAGCTTTGAATTTTTGGCCTTATGTCTCATAAAATTGTCGGCGATTGTGAGTCAGAGTCGAGGCTGAGGGGGGAGGCAATTGCACCCATTGGCCTCCCCCTGGATTCGCGCCTGGTTACACGTGTAAAAGATTCGTAATAATTCGATTTTTCATAGACATCTAAGTAGTTTTTTATATTAACACCTACAATTAAAATAGTGCACATTTTTAACAAGATTAGAACTCATAATGTTTTAAACTATCGCTATATTTTAATGATATGTTCTGGATTACCTACCTCGTACCTTTGTTTACGAATAGCCCGATATTTCGACGCAGTTGCATGCATCATGGTCACGCGACGACTTTGGACGATGTAAGTTATATAGCGATAAAGCGGCCATGATGCTCAGCTGCGTCGAAATATCTGGCTACTCGTAAACAAAGGTATAACCTGCGTCACAAACGAAGAGACTTGTCAAATGGCAGTGGAGGGGATTTCGCGCAGGTAATCGTATGCAGCGCAAGTCGAGCCACGTGACCCGCCAAGTCTCTTCTTATTTGACATTATATTAGCTATACGCGGTAGGATACCCGGAACCTTTAAAATGAGAGTTTAGAACTCGTTCACTATCCGATAAAACGATAAAATCCAATTCACATCCGCATACAGCGTTCAAATGCCCGAAATGCGGCTGCGACATGGTGGCGCGGCAGAAGCGCAGCAACGCGGACGAACACTACATCGGCTGCATGTCCTTCCCCAACTGCAAGAACGCGCTCTGGCTGCCCTCCTTGGTGAAGAGCCTGCAGATACTGCCCGATGCTTGTCCAACGGTAAGATAGATTTACCCAATTAACAGATAAGTAGTACATAAATCTTTAACAAATTACTAAACCGATTTTAAAGAAACAAAGCTAAGACGTATCTCGATTCTGTTTTTAAAATAAAATAAAAAAACATTTTTTTATACTACTAAGGTGGCAAACAAGCTTGCGGCCCGCCTGATGGTAAGCAGTCACCGCAGCCTATGGACGCCCGAGTCGTGCCGTCGAGACTCTGTCAGCACGCCCCACCAGAGGGCGCACTCCCACTTCCGTTTTCTTCGTCATGAGTCCGTACTATTGACCACATGAGTCCGTACTAATGACCGCATCCGTCACGGCCGTCCTGCTATACACACGTCCTCAGTCATTGCCGACCCTGTAAAAACCTTTTCAAAAAGATTTAATAGTTGCTTATAAAAAGCCCTTATCCAAGTATTTTATATATAACAAGCGTTATCTTTGCCGACAATTGTATAGGTAGTTTTACCTACACAAATTTATTTCAGTGCGGACCTAACTTCAAAAAAATAAAATTCGAATGGAGAAACAACTCGATCAGCCACATATACCCATCCCCTTACGTCGGCTGCGTCGGCGGCTGCGACCCGACGCTCATGGAATACCTCAGCATCAACCCAGCTAACGTTAGAAACCAACCAAATAGACCACAAACCACACAAAGCACCAACAGAAACCCTCCAGAACCTACTAGACCACGAAGTGCCCTCAACAGGCAAAACACTGTCCCTAACGCTGCTCCTACGGCACCCATAGCCAACACTGAACAAAGGCGAAGCAGTCACCCGACAACGAATTTTGTACCTCCAGCCCCAGTGAATAGGACTCAAAATAGAAATGTGGGGCAGGCAATGCCCAATCCGTGGAGTATGGCGTCGAATTCCAATAGGATGCCAAATCCTACAGGCGATGCAGACGATAACAATGTCATGTGCACGTGCAATAAGACCGCGATTTTGCTAACAGTGCGGAAACAGACCGCCAATTTTGGTAAGCGATGTTTTGATTTTAATTGTTTGCTCGCACAACAATTTTAAAACCACACGTATAACCCGCGTCACGAAAGAAGAGATTTGTCAAATGGCAGTGGAGAGGATATGCAGCGGAAGTCGAACCACGTGACCCGCCAAGTCTCTTCTTATTTGACACTAGCTATAATTGTTATTTGAATATGTTAATAACTATTCGTGTGCCAAAATATTAATATTTTATTATTAGATAACGGCATGAGTTATATCAAAGTAGCAGTGTCACGGCTTTAAACATAATGCCAATTGTCATGGCTGAAATAGTATCCTACCCAGTCACACGACACAATGCTAAAAAAAATTAATGTATATTTTTTCAGGTAAAAAATTCTATAAGTGCCCACTTGGCAAAGACAACGGGGGCTGCGATTTCTTCCTTTGGGCACCGGAAAATACCGAGACTGTGCCAAACGCGGACACTCCGCCTCCTTCCAACCCCTCTTGGGGTAATTCCAACTGGGGTAACTCGAACCCCAGTTGGGATACCGGCAGTGGCGACAGTAGCAACACTGCGACTAGGGGTTGGGGTCTGACACCAAGTTCCTCGAGGGACAGCTTCCCTCCAAACGATGACAATGTCATGTGCAACTGTGGTGTACCATGTAAAAGGTATGTATTTCTTTTATACTTTTTACACTAGTCAGGTATTTCACCAGACTCACGAAGATGGAGCATGCCTGTCTAGAAACAGTGTATTCACTCTAGCCTTGCAGGAGTCCAGGTGATACTGTTCGGGGAACACACTAGCAGGCAAAGCGTTCTGCTCCTTAGCTGTACGCATTAGAAAGGTCGTGCGGAATGCTGATATATCTACATACGGATGGAACGCCCACCCGCCTCTTGTGCCCAGAAGGCGGAAAGAATAAGAAGTTATAGCAGAATCTTACCAATATTGCTAATAAGACGGTATCATCGTCATCACATATGGCTTCTGGTAGGACCGCTTTCCTGCTCTTTCTTTACTTGTCCGATCTTTGGCATCCTCATGTCGTAAGCTGTTAGCCCTCGCATCCGACTCGGAGATGTCAAACCATCGCTTTTGTCTCCCGCGGAACTTCTTTACTGATACCGTCACTTACCACATCCCTAAATGTTTTCTTTTAATGTAATACGCCAGACAAACAGGCAAGCGAGCTGCCTGATGGACAGCGGTCACCGCCACATATGGACATCAGCAATACTAAGGGCGCTACCAATGCGTTGCCCGCCTCTAAGATACCTCTTGAACGATCCCATGTCATAGTCCAAAAGAAACACTGTGGCTGGATGCTCATTCCACATCCGAATCGTACGAGCGTGTTTTTAATAGACTTCTACTATCATCTTGGCGTTGTGCTCTCGCGCACGAGGGCCCGGGGTCCGCCTTGACCATGATCCAGGATTTGGCAGATCCGGTGATTACAGTGGAACGACTGCCATATGACCTCCATGACCCTGCTACCAGGGGAACCTAAGCAGATTGGATCATGGTTACACATTCAGTCACGATGTTATCCCTCACCGTATGAGTGACTTCTACTATTTCAGATTAATAGTCCAAAAAGAGGGCGCTAACAAGGGGCGTCCCTTTTACGGCTGCCCGAAGGACATGAGCGCACGCTGCCAGTTTTTCCAGTGGGCGGATGAAGCGCCCAGTGCAGGTATGCTACGATTTTGTTATTTTATTATCGACCGATTAAAAATTCGTATTCGACTTCGTATGAGGTATTAGGACCCTTTTACACGGGGACAGTCCAGTAAGTCCTCAAACCAGTGATCCAATCTGTACATTGTTCTACTGGACTGGCTCGCCTATTGGCCTAGTGTTTATTATAGCAGTTTCAATTTTATATATTTTATTCATCCTCTTCCCGAAGGAGCTACCAACTTTAGGTAGGCTGCAACTTTGTTCACGTAAAATTCGATAATTTGTGGAGTGAAAAAGTCCCCTGCACCCGTAATATGATAGGCTATATCACGCGCGAGAAAGCTAACTCTAAACCAAAGTCGCGGTCCAGAAAGAAATTAGTACATTGTCCTGTTACTACCTGTCTCTGTTGCTTGCTCCCGCGTAAATATATTTGCATCACTCTCGCGCATTCAAGGACGCGGCTCTGCGAGCGTGATGCAAGGCGACTAATGTTATAGACTCAAAACATCTAGTCTCCGTAGGCTGGAAAATGGACAGCAGCGTTTTCCATTGTTATATTTATAACACTGCGATCTCCAACTCGCCTGCCATGCGTGGAGATTATGGCAGAAACTTCCACTTTCTTGGGAGAGGCCCTTAGTCCAGCAGTGGACTGTTATGGGCTGTGATGATGATGTCGCGGGAGCCACATAGACAGGTAGTAAAAGCTCAATGTACTAATTTCTTTCCGGTCCGCGACTTAGGGTTATCTAGCTCTTTCGATTTGAATTGGGGTAACTGATAAAAACTTATCTTGCGCGACAGAGTCCGTCGTGCTAGGCAGGCAGGTTGCCATCTGTCTTCTTGCGAAATTTCTATACCTGGTCAGCGGTTTTGATTGATTGGTTGGCCGTGTGGTGACCGGCAGAATAGAATTGCACCAACCTCTTAGACCTCGTAAAAGGCAACTAATGTCGTAGGCCAGATAATGGGCAGTCACGTTTTCTGTATGTAGTTGAAACCCGCCTGCCAAATATCTGACTGATGTGGAGGAGGCTAAAGTCCAGCAGTAGACTGTTGATGGATGTGGAGTTCGTGTCATAAACGATCGTATTCCATGTTTACTTTTGCATTGCTAGCACTGCTATCTCTTTCATTTTTGTATTGAGAGAAGGAAACAAACGCTCTCTCGCGGGCACACTTGTGCTAGCTGTACTATTTAGATTACTTGTCATGAAATATCGTGTTCCATGTCACAGAGTGGGGCGCTAGCGGTGGCGGTAGCGGTAGCGGTACCGGTCGTGGGCGGGGCCGGGGCCGCGGGCGGGGCGGGGGCCGCGGGGCGGGCGGGGCGGTTGGCCGCGCCGGGGCCGCCGGGGCAGGTTCCCGCCGCTGCGGACTCTGCAAGCAGGAGGGACACACACGGAACCGCTGCCCGAATAGAGATGATAACCTGTGATTAGTTGAAAATAAAGCTACGAGTGCCTTTTAGTTTCTAAGCAAGCAACATGCTTAAGTCTCATTTTATATTATAAATTAGTACTTACGTTATAAGCGCGATTTATATAGTGCACGTAAGATTTGCCTGTTATTGGCTTTACATTTATGTAAATTGTTATTGTCACTATAGTTTAAGAGCATTCTTAAAAAAATTAAAATCTGTTGGCAAATTAAATAAATAAATAAAAACATGGAGTTCTTCAAAGAAGGGGTGAAAACTTTTTTACGAGGTCGAGGACTCGAGGTATTGCAAACGTCCATAGGCTGCGGTGACTGCTTACCATCATGCAGGCTGTAAGCTTGTTTGCCACCTTAGTGGTATAAAAATATGCGGGCAATATTTTTAGTGCAATAAAGCCGAGCCACATATTTCATTAAAAACATTTCCCATTTACAAGCTCGTAAAATTGAGCTCCTAGGAGCTAAAATGTATGGATGGAATCATACAGCGATAGTTCGACTGAAAACCCTAAACTCATAAAATACATAACTGTGTATGGTTGCGAATTATATTGTAAATTACAACTTTTGTAACTTTATATTGTTAAAAATGTGATATAATTAGTTAATAGATAGTAATTCAACATATTAACACATTTTCCATGTAAGATTAAAACGAATAAATGAAATATAATTTCATAAATTGTAAATACCAATGTTACCTTGTTGAATAAGTAAAACTATTTTCTTATTTAATTAAGTGTCTATTTAATTGCTAATCCTAAAACTTTTATCCCTAATTCCGTATCTTATGTTATGGTTATTATCGATAAATCAAAGCCTATACCACAATACAGTATTTCTATCTACCTATACTCTGTTAAATATTTCCTTAATATATTGACAAAAGAGACAACTTTTTGTAGCCTACCAATGGAAGTATCTTTACAATAGTCGTGTTTTATTACGATCACGTCAATAATTCCTAGGCTAGGTACTATACGCGAGGTTATAACACAAGTTGCTTAACTGAATAGACTACCACTTGTGTTTTTTACTCTTCTGTTTCAAGGAGCCTAAGCTCTGAGCCCTCTGTATCTCTGCCTGTTCTGCTTCCACAGTCTTGTCCGTCATCATGTCCAGAAGTATCTCGAATTTCAGTCGCAACATGTTGTTTTCTTCCTCAAGCTGTTCCAGCTCACGTTTCAGCCTAATATTTTCTTTGTGGGCGGCGCCTGCTTTACCCGAAGCTTTATGAAAGAAAACAAATTTTTTATGTAATTAACAAGAGGTGACGAATAGGTTTTATTGGCGAACAAAATATTTTTCACTTTCGCTGCGGCTGACTCAACAATTGCGTCGAAATCCGCGCTACGCGTGTGCGCACGACTCATCTAGTCGGTCCATTTAATAAGCGCGCTAAGATACTTAACACTGCTGTAGCCTCTCTGGTATTTAAGTTAGCGTATGTTGACGTATGAGGACTGTAAATTATCAGCCTTTGATGTCTGGAGTGGGGGGGACTGACCACCCGACGTGGCTTACTACGAAAGCTATCAATCAGAGAAAAGTAAACGTGCCCTCCGAAGAACGAAGCACCTGATGATCGTATGATCTGGACGTAGATGATTCGAAAATACCCTTGATATAGGGCAGGGATGGCAAACCTATCGCAGAAATATCGCAGCAAGCCATTAATTTCGGTAATCTATGTACCTATAAACCTCGTATAGGGCCTCGAGTGGGATTCAAACTTGGGTTGTTGCGCATTGCGCTTACAAGGAGGTCGCTCTCGCCACTCCACCACGGCGAAGTAATAGATATATTACTGCTTCATTTACGTACCTGGAATCCACTGGCCATCGTCAAACGACACTTCGAAGTCCCCTAGTTTTATTTTCATTGGCCCCACATCTAAAGATAACTCTTTCGCTGCATAGTCACTGCCAAATTCATTCTTTATCACAGAGGTATCCTGGCGTCGCACCGGTATGCTTCTAGGGGCGAATTTGTTACTAAATAAAGGCATATTTATCACGGTATCTATATTTTCTTTTATCCTTATAGTGATCCGTAAAAATAACATAGGAAAATGAAAGTTTAACAGAGACATGAATGTTTTCAAAACAAACGGTCGCCATGGTAACAAACGTCACAACAAATCACAAGGTTTTTCTCGAGGCGCTACGTTGGAATGTTTAAAGAGAACGAATAAGCATTCATAAATAGTTTTAACCTAACCAAAGAGATTATCGTCATGCATATTTGGGTGCTCGGAATCCCATCGGTCCAAACACTATGTTAAATTACGCTCGTAACATATTTCTATGATTCAGCCGTCGTCAACGAAACCGCTATTTCAATGGTTTCGATTCGCTGTAAGCCGATAGCTGCTAAGATGCTCGCATGTTTGATCGCCAAATAACAGTTGCATTGTTAGGCTCTGCCCAATTGACCGAAATGAAAAAGGGAATTTTTAAAATTTTTAGCCCTGTAGATATGTACGCTATATTTAGCTATTTATAATATGACTAGTTGGCCCGCCGCGACTTCTTTCATGTGTTGTCCTACCCCTACCCTACATCTACTCTACCCCTACCTCCCTTTTTCTTTACCACTTGTAGAAACCACCCCTGAATTATAGCGAACAAAACAAAAAAGAATTATCAGTCCTGCCGTTGCCAAGTTTTATCGAGACTAATGGATAGCAATTTATAGACAGATTGTGCAGCTCAATTCTCTCTAAACACTGCCCCGTGGATCTTATAACTTTCCGGTACCATAAAACCAAATGCTAAAGACCTTAGACTAAAGATTTGACACTATACGAGTAGGTAGTAATTAGTAAGGAATAATGTAACTTCCTATTGCTGGAAGAATTATGTAGGTTAAGGAAGGAATTATTAGGTATAAAAGGTTCTGTAGTTTCGAAGATTACTACCAATATAGCTTTACCTCTTCATAATATTAGTAGATACATGCACAGACCAGAATGGAGTATAGTCAAGTTATTTAGGGATTGATTTAATTACATAAAAACGACAACATACAAAAGTGTTAATACTGTTTATTATTCGAGATAAATTTGTTGTACAAATTCATACTTACTGTTAGTAAAAATAATACAAAAACATATAAATCAGTAAAACGGAATTGTTCACTGGTACTTACAACGAATGGAATAAATAAATAACAAATTAACTTATACTATATTATGGATAATAAGTATTGCTTATCACGGCAGTGTAAAGGCTGCGGGAGTTTATAACTTCAGTCTAATTAACATCACAGCTGGAATAATAAGTATAAAGGAGCCGACGGTGTACGTCACGGTGGCGCCCGAACACCAGTATACTGAAACAAAGAAGTCTGAAATTACGACTCACATCTCTTCGTACATACAACCAGTAATAGAAATAAGACAATCTAACTAAGTGCGCAATGATAATAATACACGAGCGGATTTGTTTCATCACGGTCATAGATACGGCGATGGCCAATCCAGACGAAGTCCTCAGGGCATCTTTAAATTAATTAGCATGTTGTAAATTTGTAATGTAACGTGGTTACCGTCCGTTACAAATCCTTCTTGATGCTTAGCCGATACCCTTGTGCTTGTTCATGTGATTATTAAATCACTGAAATGTTTCTGAACCTGTGACTTTAATTAAACACAAAATGACTCCAGAGTGAAATTATGTACAGGAAACATTTTGTGGAAATGTACATTGCTATACGAGAGTGTGTGCGATTGATTATTTATGGGTTTGTTTTAATATGGAATTATGTATGCAAAGATGTGCTCAAGTAGGTAAATACCTATATGAGGATGTGTACAAAAACATCCTTATCGGTTGGTTGGTAGCGTGTATAACGAGTGTGTGTCAAATGATGAGCGTGTGGTTATTTATTTGCATCAATATTACAATGGTGCTTTTACAATTTTGCCTGTTTAGAAA
The DNA here is from genome assembly GCA_905147135.1 of Blastobasis lacticolella. Classification (NCBI taxonomy): domain Eukaryota; kingdom Metazoa; phylum Arthropoda; class Insecta; order Lepidoptera; family Blastobasidae; genus Blastobasis; species Blastobasis lacticolella. The sequence continues at coordinate 13,255,828 of LR990048.1, forward strand.
CCCTTTTATCATAGCTATTACATGATGGAGTTGAAGCATTATCTACCAGTCGAGCCATCCAGTCAAATGTGCAATCGATAAATGCACCATAATGTCGGCCGTAAATAATGCACATTGGCTATTTTGTCTTCATAGAGCATCGTCTCTGTCGCACGCGTGTGAGTATTTAAATACGAAGCCGAAACTAGCGGATGTGTAATATTTACCGCCTTATATACAGTAAGGTCAATAAGGTAAGGTTTGTGAATTTAAATGGATACTTCAGCAGAGGCCGACCTAAGGAAATATTGGATTACGGCAGTGAGGAGTCAGTACCGAGATGACGAGTGATAAGCCCGAGATACACATGCCAGTAGCTGGCATACTTGCATATTAGCTACTTTACTTTCATGTGTATACTCATACTGGCATGCCTGTATCTGCAGCGGCACCGCCGATTTAGCAGACCAATGATACCACCCTTTGGAATGACGTCACAGAATACCCGAAATGCATGGTGTGACGTTATTCCAGAGGGGTGGTATCATGTGATTGGAGATCGGCAGTACCGTTCCTGGCATGCAAGTAGATTACATAAAGCTCGAGATACACATGCCAGCAGCAGCACTTACATGTTATCTACTTTCATATGTATACGCCCATGGAATCTACTTGCATGCCTGTATCTGGCATGCAAGTAGATTCCACAACATTTGATTTACTGGCATGCGGCATGCCAGTTGCAGGCACTTGCCAGTAACTAATATGCAACGTACTATCCCATTTTACTGGTATGTGTACAGGTCGCGCGGTGGTTTAAGATCGCTCGGCAAAAGTAGAAGGGGCATGCGCAGTATTCAATTCTTAGGTCTATTCGGTGTGACGAGGAGAGAGGGGGGCGGGTATGCGCCGACGGGACACGTTATTGGTGGATCAGTCGCTCTTTACCTCCCGCGTTGCGTTCCCGCGTCCCGGGAACGCCGAACACATGCGCCGATTGCCCCCACTAGTTTTGCCGAGCGATCTTAAACCACCGCGCGACCTGTATCCCGGGCTACAGGGTTGAATGGACGAAAGAAAAATATTGTGCCGACACCACTTAGTATATGGGTAGGGTGATGATTAGTGTTAGGCGGTGAAGGGAATAGGTAGGCCCCAATGTCGGCAAGCGAAGATGGGGTGGAAAAGGATAATTACCCACCTAGGCGGGTGTTATGACCAGGGGAAGACGGGTCCGACAGTTGATCATAGGAAGTAGTATATACGCCACGGAAGTTGGCACACTTCTCTAGCGCGATGTAGGACGGTCAGCGCCATCCATGTGCGAATGCTTGCCAACCTTGTGTTCGTGTACTCGTAGTATGAGTGTGGTTGAGCATCCCTATTGGAGCGATAAATGTCGCCACAAGTGTATGTATCGAATGTAAGGTGTATGTGTCGTGTGTGAGGTGTGTGTACGTACCGGCGGAAGCGAGCAGCGGTCCCGCAGCTCTGGCGAGCGCACCGAGCGAGCGCAGCGCCCCCAGCGCGGCCCCGCGCGCCCCGCCCGGCGACGCGCTGGCAGCCAACGCAGAGAGACACGACACTGCAAACGCCGTGGCTGGATGGGGGGGAGAATTATCTTAGTGATGTAGTGGTGGACTAAAACATATATGATCTGTCCAGACTGACTTGTGTTATTTGGTGAACAAACAATACCCAAAAAATCGACTTGCCGTATCGATCACGCTACGTACACTTGGAATGTGAATTTCAACTAATACTGCTGCAAATTATAAATTAAAATACATAATTTCCATAACCAAATAAGACAAGTCAATCGGGACAGATTATGCGTGTGTTGACTTTTGAAAAAATAACCCCCCCTTTTTAATTTTGATCGCATTTTTTTAAAACAAAAGTTATGTATTTATAAAAGAGCACTTCCAATGCTATCGTAAAACAATTAATTGTCGAAACTCAAACAAATCGTTGCAATAGTTTTAGCGCTCGTTGTTTTCGGTCAATTTGCAACAGTATTCTAGTACTCATAATGCTACGCGGTCAAACGGCAACTCTATTTTAGATATACGCGTAGACGTTATCGCCGTAAAGATTACGTGTAATCTAAACCAAAACGATACCATAATAGTATAGGATCTACACATTCCATGTGAAAACGTCCGTGCATCCAGCGTCAATGAGTTCACGCACCTATTTTTATGATCGTAATAGTCTGAGGACACCCTAGGTTATCCTATATCATCGAGTATAATAAATATGCCACTTTGTAGCGAGTTCGCAGTTTCGCTAATCAGCCTCATTAAAGTCATCAAAATGTGACTCACCAAAAAGTACCTTTATGTGGCTCACTAGCGAAACTGCCAAGAGGGTAAGGCAGACCGGTTTTTTATGACTTCTATAAGTAAGTGCGCTACTAAAAGTCGACAGTTTGGATCGCTAAAAACTATGTTTTTCGACTACCGAACGTTCCAGGTTGTGCATAGGCAGACCAACCTCTTGTGGGTCTCCTAAAACTTGACTACAAAGTGGCCTATTTCCTGTACTCGACGATGCAGGGTAACCTACGGTGCCCTCAATCTATAATAGTTTAATTTCATACCGCGTTGCTAACAAACGAGCTACGGGCCGTGTGGTGTCCGGCAGAGTAGAATAGCACCAACCCCTTACACTTATGGGTGTACAAGGCGACTAAAGTTTCCGAGGCAAAAGATCTAGACGCTCCGTAGGCTGGAAAATGGGCAGCGTTTCCCATTGTTATATTTACAACATTGCGATCTCCAATCCGCCTGCCAAGCGTGGAGATTATGGCAATAACCTTCCCTTTCGTGGAAGAGGCCTTAAGTCCTGCAGTGGACTGTTATGGGCTGTGATGATGATGAGCTACGGGCATACCGATGTATTCCCGTTGTCCCTAATTCCCCATGGTCATGGCTCTATTTCTGAATCGCTCGTCTCGATTCGAACTGTTTTCAATTTTGATGTTTGGCATGAAAAATTTAATATTTTTAAATCACATTGGCAGCACCGTAAGAGTACGGTTCCAAAATAAGGAAAATCAGCATCATGCATCAAAATATCGAATTTTTCATGTCGAAATTTAAAATTGAAATCGTTTGAATTAATCGAGGCGAGATTCAAAAAGGGCCGCTGGGATCGTAATACAATTTGATGCGGTCCGCAAACGGATAAAATTGCAGTATATAAAATAGAAATAGGTAAAACACGTTTCCCTATGCCACTTTCAGAGATACGAATCATGGAAACAACGGTAAAACTCGCGCGTGAGATGCTAAAAAGTTTCGGCCACTTTCGGTACTATAAAGTCTACAGCGCTGAAAATGGAAAGTTTAGATAGACTATCAAGTAGATACTCACAGATAGCGAAGAGTACGAGTCCCACCCAGAGCCATGCTACCGGCGTGAGCACGGGAGGCGTTGGCGCCGCGGCCAGCGCCACTGCTAAGAAGGCGGGCGGAGTGAGCACTAGCGCTCCCCGCGCCGCCACGGCCGCACCCGCAGCGCCTAACCGCCGCGCGGCGCCACCTTGCAGTATCGCCATTATCACACCTGTTCACACAATATGGTTTTACCTACCGCTGCCTAAGGTAGCGCACTTACAGGAATGAGTCAATTCATCTCAGTCCTCACTGTGAAAGCGCACCTACGGTTTTGCATTTTTGTTGCCTGCAACGTAAATGCGTGACTCGTAGATTTTATGGGTGACAGTTGCCGCTTACCTTCAGGTGGGCTGGCTGCACGTTGGTCACTGTGTAGAATAAAACGAATAACAGATGTTTGTTTTGGCTGGAGCCGACCAACCATCAGTGGCAGTTGATACTAATCGTAACGAGTTACGAAGTACAAAATTAAGTCACTTTTGGATTCATTCGGAGGCACGGGCGAGCCGACCTTGGTCGGACGTCAGACCACGGTCTCCGCACCCAAAAGCGACTTTATTTTATACAGCGTAAAGATTATTATCAACTGCAACTGACGGTTGGTCGGCTCCAACTAAATCGGAGCGTCTTTTCCTAGTTTTATCCTATACAGTTACAAACGAGCAGACAGCCTACCTGATGGTATGCGGCAACTGTCGCCCATAACATCTACGATTAGGTTTAGGTTGCACGCAACAAAAATGCAGAACCGCAGGTGTGTTTTCACAGTGAGGGCTAAGATGAAATCCCCATGCCTGCAATTGCGCTGGCTACCTTATCCGTCAAACCAGAACACAACGATGCAATATAACGGACCCACTACTCATTCCTACCGCTGCAACTCCTGTATAGCCAGGATCTACAGCGGACCACACAGAGGACATGAGTTTTGACACTCAGGCACGCCCGAGGACAAGCTAATACTGTCTTGTCAAGTAAGAGTAGGAAATACAGCACTGCATGGCTTTAGGTTAAATGCTCACATTTTCTGGATTTGGCCTCACAACACAAGTTGGTCCTTTGTCCGTGAATTCCGTGATAAGAACCGGCTACAGTAGCCATGCCAGCCATTATCTTAGGACGTTCACAGGCTTCTCGAAGAGACCCTGTTCTCTGTACTAATTATAGACAGTAGGAGGATTGTGAGACGTCACAATCCTCGATGGTCATTTAACATGCAGGCTAGCTCCGTATAATAAGAAAGAGAGACACAATTCTCTTCAAAAACTTAACTCCTTTGTTTTTGAACCAATTTCTATGTAACTGGTTATGGACCGTAGACTTGGTAGGATTGGTAGGTAAGTCTGGTTGCCAACATTTCCAGTTTCCTTCCCCACCAGTAGAATCGTATCTCGAGCGGCATTGCGCAAGCAATTATGCGTAAAGAAGAAATTACCGGGAGCATCCGACATTCGCATGAAACGCAAAACTTAATATTCCGCTAACCGAGGCCGTATCAGTTCAACGTTCGATTTTCTATTCCCGTGCGAAATATACGCACTTGTTACGTGATCTAATCTTGATATAAGATTGAAACGGATAAGTGGATAGATATTGTTAGATAGGCATGCGAACCGAAAATTGTTTCGACCTGAATTTACTGACGTACCGACACGTAGCATCTCTATCTCATCTCTAATGCTGGCCTGGCTACTACCACTCACCCCCACGCCACTTGATCAAGTGCCATGATCGAATAGGCTTGATCAAGCCAAACTGACCGTGTGTGGGGAGAAATTTTGGAAGAACGTCATGTCACTTGACGGTTTGTGGAAAGTTTGCTTGACCGAGCCTATTTGATCATGCCACTGAATCAGTGACTGCCAGTGACTGCTTACCATCAGGCAGGCCGTCAGCTTCTTTGCCACTTTAGTGGTATAAAAAATCAAACTGCGATACAGGGTTAGATAAGTGATTGGCTGTATTCCACGGACCGATAAACTTAGCGTATGCGTTTTTATTATTAATATTTTTTATGCTATTCAGTGACGAGCAGACAGCCCGCCTGATGGTAAGTGGTAACTGTCGCCTATAACATACATTTAGGTTGCAGGTAACAAAAATGCAGAACCGCAGGTGCGTTGTCACTGTGAGGACTGAGATGAAATGCCTCATGCCGGTAATTTCGTTAGTATTTAGGAATTTAATTCAATTACGTAATTCTTGTTTACATGTTGTTTCAAGTGCACTCAGGTCATGAGTACCTATCTATACCCTCCTAAAGTAGTAACACTAAAGCTGTAGGCATGGATAATCAATTGCAGCGTGTCTAACACAACGATATCAGCCACATAATTACTGAAAAATTACAAGAATTTACGGTATTAAGCGACTTCAATAATCTTTATTCGTTTTCCATTATTTGTAAAGCTGGTGACTCTCTGCTTAGTTTACTTTGTTGAATATTTAAATACTTAGTATGTACATTTTATGTTTCATGTGTAGGTGAATATAGATAATAAATACCAAAGTGTTTTTAGCGATTCGACAGGGTTACATGTCAAGAACACAAATGTAGGAACGACAAAGAAAACCCCAGAGTTGAAATTCTAAAGGAAGTAAAACAAGTTTCGTACAGATAGACACCATCTACGTATAAACGTTAAAACATTACAATACATACATCCATATAGATTAAGTAGATACTACAAAAAAGACACAATGTATTACAACTTTACTTGTAGTAACTGTAAACCAGTAATACCTGTAGGCTAATTACGCAACCCTGTGGCCAACAATTCTCGGATTTCAATGATTGAAATTGTTACTTTTGCGATTACGTATGATCGATTTAATAAATTCAGTTAATTGCAATAAATAATAATAATAATAAATCATCGTGGACAAATTCACACAGCGCCATCTAGCCCCAAAGTAAGCAAAGCTTGTGTTATGGGTGCTAGATAACTGATAAACTACTTATATACTTTTTAAATACATACTTATTATACATAGAACACCCAGACCTGTAACAGAAATTAAAATTCATCATTTCAATATCTGCCCGGCCGGGAATCGAACCCGGGACCTCTTGCGTGGCAGACCGGCATGTTGACCACTGAACCACTCAGGTCGCAATGGAACTTTGTTAGCAACTGAACCCATGAAATCGATGATACGGAATCGCAAGTAACAATTTCAATAATTGAAATCAGAGAATTGTTGGCAATAGCGTTACGTAAATCGCCCACTGGAGTTAAACATGAAGAACAATGAGTTAGACTTACCTATAACTAAGAACATTTTCCCTTGCTGCATTGCGGTGTACTCGAAAGTATGATGCGTGAGGAATGTTATAGTAAACTCAAGACCCGAATAGATAAACAAGTATAGGAAGTATATGAGTCCCAACTTAGATAATACTTTGTTCTGATGCTGTGTTTGGTTCTTAACAGCGGTGAATTTCAACAAATGCCAAGGTGAGACAAAGTCCACAGATTTAGAGAGTGTGAATGATAGGGGCTCCCTTTTATCCTGAAAATAAAATGCTTTATTAGTTGTAAAGGGAGGATTTAAGGAGAAATTAAACTACGAAGGGTTATAGAAAAAAGCAAGGCAAATTGCGCGTGTGAATCTAATTAAGTACTTAAAGAAAAAAAAATATTAGTCGACACACAGATTATACCTAATCTGAAATACATAAACATAAAGTATATATGTTTGATAACGTTGATAATTTTATTAAAATGTACATTATAATCGTTAGTCATATAAAGGTCAAATAATATAACATATTCTCCGATATCTTAGTCCTTACAGTAACAACGAACCTGCGGTTTCGCATTTTAGTTGCCAGCAACGTAAATGCTTGAATTGTAGATGTTATGGGCGACAGTTACCGTTTACCATCAGGTGGGCTGTCTGTTCGTTTGTCACTGCGCAGTATAAAAAAAGCTATAGGTAACCAATAAACCCTCTAATCCAATCTAAACACAATATAATATGAATTAACACAACAAAACTACAAAGAAGAGTAAGTAAAGTAAATTAGAGGTGATACGTACCTACTTATACCTACTGAAGGACAAAAAACAAATAGGTCGATAGACATTGTCTATAACACTGTCTGTGACAGATTATACCGCGGGATTAGATACCTAGTTTGAAACATTAAAATGTAGTACGTGTTTTATGACCTTGATAGTTGTAGTAAAAAATCTGTTACTATCTAATCGTTAGCGATAATGAAGGTATTTCAATATAACAATTAATACGATAAACATATAGAAATAAATAAACAATAATCCAAACATATTATGCGTGCTCTTCGCTCTTTAACTTTTACAACAAATCTGAGGGTCCGCTTGACGAAATAAGCAACGAGAACAGACTCTAGCTACAGCTAGACTCAAGTTAAGTGAAAAACATTTATCCAATCGAAGTTACAACAAGATATCACTTATGAACGTCGACTAGCGTGATCAGATTCACCGAACACGATTCTACGACTAAATTCTCAACTAACAGCTATTAGTTCAGCTTTACCGGACTTTCTTGAAATGGTCACAAGGAATCCAGCACAGACATACCTTAGTCAAAGTCTCCGGCATACATAACAGGACAAGGGCGACGTTGGCGGTAGACAGAGCGAGGGCGTAGAACGCTGGCAGCTCGCCCCACCCGCCGTACGTAGAATCCGCGCTGCGGGCGAACCACGCGCCGGCCAGCGGGCCCACTATGAATCCTACAGAGAACGCCAGCCCAATCAGCGCCTGGGAACAAAGTGGAGAAAGTAAAGCGGTTTTTGCGGAATCAGTGACATGTGTGAAGTAACGGTGGATCTATTCTTGTGTTGTGACATCTCGATTTTGTTAATCTCCAGCAATAAATCTATACAATTATCTCTCTATTGCAGCCAAAACTTATTCTCAACGGTCTTCGGCAATCTTTTAATGCCGCAGATTGTTTTCAGTAAACTTTTAACATAGATTTGTGGCTGTAGAATTCAAGACTTGGCAGTGCAAGAGTAGTCCCCCTGGTGTTAATTGTAACAGATTTTTTAACAGAAAATGCCTACCTCATTGCTACCACTGCAAGTCCTGTTTGCCCAATGTCTATAGCGGCTATTCGAAGTGAGACTGAGTTTTGAGGCTCTAGGGGAATACTGTCGTCCGTGAACGAAGCCCACTTTGAGCTTCATGACTCTAGATATACTACACGTGATCCCCGGGTAGTGCCAAATAAACTAGTAGTAGGTTTCGGCCGTTGCCCTCCAGGCTAACGCGTCGCCAAGCGGGCCAACCGTGTTTCGGTGATATGCCTGGAGTAGCCCTCTAGGAGGATGGGTCTGGACAGTTGTGGTCGCTCTGAGTAACCTTTTTTTACACTGCCAACCATTCCAGCACCGGGTGCCTGGCTTCGGAGGGCAGCGGGATCCGAAACACAGTGCCACCGCTGGCCGACCGTAGATAGCCCAATATATGTGGATTTATATATGGGAATTGTAGGGGGTCCAAGTAGCTGGTTAGCCACCAGATATCTGTCGGAGGCAAAAACCAGTGTGCGATGTAGTTGCACGACCTCATTCCGCCGGCCCCTTTACGCCGAGTGAATTTCGGAAAATCCTTATGTCGATGATCTTCCAGCTGTCCACACGAGTCGCTTCAGTTGCATACAGTTAAGGATTGGAACATATTGCCTGCGAGTGTGTTCCCTGATCATTATAACTGGTCGTTTCTAGACAGGCATCCTCCATCATCGGTCGCATCTTCACTTACCACCAGGTGAGATGGCGGTCAAATGCATGGTTACATAAATTTTTAAAAAAATTATATGATCTCTACTTAGTCTGTGTGTGACTCGTGACTCTGTCGTGACTACACGGAAAATCGAAAACTGAACTGTCATTTCCTGTTAATGATGGACTTAATCACTGATGGTCAGAATCCTCTCTAGGACTCGCGATACTCACCATTCCCCTGGCCCTAGTCTTCTCGTTGGAGGCGTCGGCGATGATCGCCATGCTGAGGCTAACATTGGCCTTGCTGAGGCCGCCGATGAATCGCGCCAGCACAAACACGCTGAAGCTCCGTGCGTAGAACCATAGCGCGTGCGATGCCGCTATGCCGCACTGTCGCAGACAATCAAACATACAAGTTGACAAATGTAGGATATACATATAATGTAGGATGCTCTGTTAGATTAGATGATGATCCGTATTGAGTGGATTTGTAAAACTGAGGACTGGTGCGGTGTCTACTTAAAACTTAGTAGACTGTGTCCAGCAGTAGACTGACTGCATTTAGCTGATGTAGACAGTACACATAGTTCAAATTCACATCATCCTAACCTAGCACACCTAAATTTTACCTAACCCTTGTTTCTTTGACTAATTATGTAAACTTTAAGTTTGTATGTACGAGCTAAGATAATTAATGCCTCGCAACTATTAAATTAATTTCAATAACTATTATAGGAAGCAGTAGGATACTTTCAGTCTCAGAAAAATTAAAGAAACACATGGGAATTGGGATAGTTGACTGAAAATTATGAGTACAAGTAGGATGTACATACTACATACTTTAGTTTACATAATAATAGTTATCACTGGGGCAAGCAAATATAAGACAGAATGTAACTCTCAATTAACAATTAAAATATTTAAACTCTACGTCTCAGGGGTCTAAACAAGTATGCACGTAGGAAATAGGTAATTGTATGGTTTCCACTGCAGCCTTGTGAACAGTCCTTGTAACATTTCCTCTTATTATTGGAAAGGAACTGGGCATTAAAATTATTGTTTCAACCTCAATGAAGATTCAATCTTGTTATTGAGTCGATGGACTAAAACTCTCACTTATACTTTATTCGTCCAGTATTCGACGGATACAGCGTTTGAACTGGCCTTGAACAAGTCCTTCATGGTGAATGAAGATTCAATAATTAACATTTACATTTTTCATTGAGACCAAAATTTATCACAACCTGCCTTGCTTATCAGATTTATATCTGGGTATAGTAACTAGCCACTTAGAGATTGCCGTCAATATGACACAGAAATCACCTCTATACTATAGTTAAATAGTTCCTCTATGGTTAAATTTAAATATAATTATATAAAATAGACTTACCAAGCAAATTAAAAGCATGGGCTTCCTTCCATAAGCATCTGAGAGACTTCCAACTATAGGACTTGTCAGAAATTGTAGGAAGCTGTACATAGAGCCAAGAGCACCACCAAATAATACAGATGCAAACTTGTCAGGTGCTCCAGTAATTTTCTGGAAACCTTGAACAGCCCGCAGCAATGTAGCATAAACATTATGCCCTGACCCTTCCTGTTTATTGTAATAGTCCATAAGTGACGGCAGGAGAGGCAATATCATAGTAAATGCCAATAAGTCCAATAATAATGACAGAAATACTAGTGCAACTACTTTATAATTAGTGGCACCTTTATTAACTTTGTCGTATTTTTTATCAGAGTCATTATGAATTAAATTGCCATCAGATATTTTGGTAATATTAGGGATTCTGTTTACCAAGTTCCCGTTACCATGAATTTGGCTCTGAAACAATATTTAAATAAATAAATTTACTGCATCGGTGTATCATCTAAAATCTTAAAAATTATAACTTACCATTCTGCAATCTTTAAAAGAACAATTGGTAATAAAACAAATTTTATTTTAGGACATAGATACATGAAGAATGACCAATATATTATTAGTATAAATTAATAATTTACAACGTCCGCAATCCACAACCACTCCGACAAAACTTTCACTTTTAAACCAAACCAATTTGAAACGCTGTAGAACCAATTCTTTCTACCTACTTGCATTGTAAACACGAATATAATAATCCAATAAATTTAAAACACCCGAATTATAGTACATTTTCAAGACCCGCGCTGCTTTTGCTGTTTTGTCGAATAATATGTTTTGACATTGACTTTTGACAGCTTTACAATCGTTCAATAGTTTTACCACAGAGCACAGTTCATATTTTAGCCATAGACATTGACGCCATCAGCCGAAAATAAAGTCTCTACTGACACTCAGATTTCTCCTCGACACCAAAAGATGAAGATTGATTTTTGACCGCTTTTTTATTTAATAAGTTGAACTGTTCATCTACGAGCCAAGACGATCGCTGTGATAAATATTATGAATCACGTATTACTTATACCCTTTTATTGTAAACTAAAACCTCTAATTTATGGAACGATTTTCAGGGGCCGCACCGCCGAACTCCAATAGAACGTCGCCATCTACACCGAATAGAGTAAAATGATGTTACAACATCCAATTTGAATAGGTTCTACTCCAATAGAGCCCACCCACCAGAAACTACAGCTGTTGTGCAGCCTAACTCCGATAGAACGCCGCCATCTTGATCCAACCCTCTTAAATGACGTCACAGAATTCGTAACGCATAACTTTGTATCGGTCGGAATGAACGAAATTAATGCCATTGGGGAGTATTTCTAACGATCTGTTTACCATATTGATTTTGTAACATTGTATTTCTAAATTGTATAATAGAATATTTTTAGATTCTTTTCATATTTTATTGTTTTTCTAAGTATGCAGAATACTTATGATGGACCTACTTAATACTAATGTCAAATTTATTTGTAAAACGAGATCAAATAAAATCTAAAAAGTGGAACATAAAATTCATTCCCATGAAGTTAGAGTATAATCAATTTCATGTCGTACATTTCTGTCCATTTTACTAAGTGGGCTCTATTGGAGTAGAGCCTGTATGAATGAGCAGTTTTCTAATAGGTGTCTAAAGCATTCCTAACTACTCTCTAGATGGCGCCCCGACAATTTTGGTATTTGATAATCGCTTGAAATGGGTTCTTAGCAAAGAGGATATAAACACTGGGTACGTTGTATTGGATAATATTGTATTTATCAATCGTTTTTAACCATTTTAGAGGTTGTAATAACTTATTACAAACAAACCAAACATCAATTTGACTAAGTCTATTCGTTTCATGGACACTAGGATCAAGAATGGACACAATACAAATCACAGATAATATAAAAGGTTTGATTAAAATACATTTCGTTGAACCTTTTGGTAAAAAATTACCAAAATTGTAGGAGCGCCATCTATTGATGCTTTTTGAAACCAATTGACAATACCTACTGGAAAACTCTTCATTGGTTGTACAGTTTTGAATCAAGATGCAAAGCGAAGGTGTAATCGGCACCATAGGCGGTACGACAGCTTGTTTCAACAAGTCAGTAGGTGCCTGAATTAGGGTGTGTGTAATCGTAGCTTTATATATCCTCTTTCTCTTTGGCAGCGCAGCGCAGCGTACGCCGCCATTTTGCGTGAAGTGAATTAATTATTTTGGTTTTCTGCGTGGTTTTCTGCCTGCTGGTTGTGCCTTTCATTTCATCAAGTTTGCTGCAGTAGCGCTCGCTCGATAAATACAGTTATAATTAAGAATATGGGAGAAGACAAGGGTAATTATAACAAAACATTTTATTCACAATCGCAACGAAGTTGTATATGGAGCATTTCACTTATTTATAAATTTTCAGATAACCGTCGTCGTCGGTCACGTTCGAGGGAAAGACGGCGCACAAGGTCCCGGTCAAAGGAACGTAGAGAAAACAGAGAAAACAGGGAAAAGAGAGAAAGAAGGAGTAGGTCCAAGTCGCAACCCAAACGTTCACGCCGCCGCAAGCCCTCTCTATATTGGGATGTGCCACCACCTGGTTTTGAACACATTACTCCTTTGCAATACAAGGCAATGCAAGCAGCCGGTCAGATACCCGCCAACATCGTAGCCGACACTCCCCAAGCTGCAGTTCCTGTTGTTGGATCAACAATCACAAGGCAAGCTCGTCGGTTGTATGTCGGAAATATACCGTTCGGTGTAACTGAAGAAGAGACTATGGAGTTTTTCAACCAGCAAATGCACTTATCTGGCTTAGCACAAGCAGCCGGAAACCCAGTCCTTGCTTGTCAGATCAATTTGGACAAAAACTTTGCATTCCTTGAATTTCGTTCAATTGATGAAACTACTCAAGCAATGGCTTTCGATGGTATTAATTTCAAGGGGCAGAGCTTGAAGATTCGAAGACCACATGACTACCAGCCAATGCCGGGCACTGAAAACCCAGCTATCAATGTACCGGGTGAGTTTCACTGCACATTCCAATTTAATGTAGAAAAATAGTAACTGTAATTTGATAATGGTGATTAATAACATGTTTCATTCTTTTAGCTGGAGTTATAAGTACAGTAGTTCCAGATTCTCCACACAAAATATTTATTGGTGGTCTGCCTAATTATCTCAATGAGGATCAAGTAAGTTGTACCCAAATTTTTATCAAACATCTTTTTCTTAGTACATTTAAGTGTATCCTAAAAGCCTACATAATGAAACTACATAAACAGGCTGCATTTCAAAATGTTCAATTCCATGTGTTACTAATTGATTTTGCATGTTTAAAATTGTTAAAGAGGTTGAAGGCAGAACTAATTGGATTATTCCTAGTATCCTCAGTGAACATAGTCTTGAGCACATTGAAATGGAGAATGTTCATTACCCAACAACAAGATTGCCTCTTATTGTATATTGAATAATTGGCATTGGCTTATAATATAATGGTTTCCTTAATAATAACTGAAGTGCTAGGAAACAGAGCCAGATTAGTCCACTCTAATTAAATTTGTATAATTTGAACTATTTTTTTGAAGTTGTGTTTAAGAATTCAAACTAAATTGTATTGGCTGGCTCTATTTTTATGTTATCAGTTAATAACATACTCCATATAGTAATCTTCATTGTTTGAGGCAGCTGTCCCTAGATAAATTCTTGGGACTAATCCTGTTCTGTTTGCCAGTATCTAAATACAGAAAATTGTTTCACAGTATGTTACCCTATAGTTTAAATATTTAAGCCTCTCTTTATATTTACTTGGTTTTTCACAATGGTTCTGGTTACTATGAAGCAAGATTCTGAGATTTGAGTTGTCTCGTTTGTTTACAACCGTCTTTGATATACAAAATTATATTTTGCAGGTCAGTACCAAGAATCTACATTTCATGATTTTTGCCATTTTTACACAGGGTCATTACAGCAAATTTCATACAGCACAATATCAACAAGTGTTGTTTATCCACTTCTCAGTAATACTGTTCCACACATTTGGATCTAGTCTAGCAATCTCCTAGTTAACATACATAAGAATTTTGTCACAATTCAATAAACCTCATATAATTGTTATAGGAATAGTAGAAATTATCGCAGATACTAAAGGCCAATTAGGACTCATGCATAAAATAGCGAGTTCCCATTAGGTAGCATAGGGCTAGGTGCCGCAACCATTACAGGGCGAGATTCAACAGTTGACAGGGCTACGGTGCAGCGAGCAGTGAGACGCGTTATTTTTTGGTCCGTTTCAGGTATTTACAGGTACCCATTGCCGCAACGAGCGTGTACGCTTCACGCTCGTTAATCTATTAAAACAACTCACTGATATAGTTTGCTTTCTGCCCCTCCCTAGCTTAGATTTGGCACATTCGCGGCCCGCGTGTCACTGTTGTCTCTCATTCTCACCTATACGTCTTGTACTTGAATGAGACGTCGGCACTTCAAGGCAAGTCTCCTCCATTCACATCTGAATCTAACATGCGGCTAGACACAGGTCAGATAACATTCATTTGTATGTTTGCTGAAACTTGCTGACCGAATACTTAAAGGGAACAAATTATGAGCAAAAATAATGATAATAGTGTAAATTTTTATCTGTACATAATATATCTAAATGTCTATTGGAAGATGTGTGCTTTAACGCTATAACTTGCTCTAACTTGATCCACTGTAACAGGTGAAAGAACTTCTGATGTCATTTGGCCAACTTCGAGCATTCAATTTGGTGAAAGACTCGTCTACCGGTTTAAGCAAAGGTTACGCCTTCGCCGAATATGTGGACATTTCAATGACTGACCAGGTAATTGAATATGTATTTACATTTGAATAAAATAATTTATTATGAAAATTATATTATATTTTATCTCATTTCATGTTTTATTTTTGTAGGCCATAGCAGGTTTGAATGGAATGCAGCTGGGTGATAAGAAACTGATTGTCCAGAGAGCAAGCATTGGTGCTAAGAACTCTACGTTGGGTAAGTTTAATCAGGGTAAAAGAGCTACATCTTTCTGCTTAATCAAGTGTGTTGGAATCGGTTATTTTTATTCGATTTATTTGTTGTAGCGATGACCGGTGCAGCTCCAGTGCAGTTGCAAGTCGCCGGACTGACGCTGGCGGGCGCCGGGCCGCCTACTGAGGTGCTTTGCCTCCTCAACATGGTCACTCCAGATGAGCTGCGCGATGAAGAGGAATACGAAGATATACTTGAAGACATCAAGTCAGTACCGCGGAATAGTGGATCCCACAAATATGCTTACTTATCGTTCTGCTTGTAGCATTAATGTACAAATGTTATATCAATCTTTATAAATATTTTCATAATTTCAGGGAGGAATGTAACAAGTATGGATGTGTACGCAGTATAGAAATTCCCAGGCCCATAGAGGGTGTCGAAGTACCAGGATGTGGAAAGGTAAGTTGTTGAGTATGTGTTTGAAGCTGGCTCGAGCGTGATTTCGGTAGCGGAATTATACCTTGCGTCGCGTGTGAACCAAACTGTCATTTTGTATGAAACCGATGCGACGCAAATTACGTCACCGAAACTACGTTCGTGTGGGGTCAGCCCAAATCTAAGTGCATTTAATTGTTTTTTAAAGAGCTTAAACTTCCTAACGGGCAACATTTTTAGTGCAATATGTGGCTGCAATACTGTCATTAATGATGAAACATTTGTAAGAAAAGGATGCACTGTGCCACAATGATTGAGGGCGACTGAAGCAACAATAGACAAAATTTTTAGCAATGGTTGCCGGCAATACCGGCCACTGTTTCTCAACTACATACTGCTCGTTTAGAAGCCTTTAACCCGTTCGCTGCGGCCGTCGTTATTAGCATTATGCAAGAGCGCACGACTCTTCGCCAGTCCATACAAAATTGGCGTTACGCGAGTGCGGGCGCGCAGTCTCGCGGCCTGTCCATACAAAGATTATCTATCGGACTCGATCGACTACGGTCCGCGCACTCGCATCGCGCCAGCGCGGACTCAGCTGGCTGGGCGTCCACACTCACACTATTGTATACTTCGGCGGCCATACTGTGCGCACGACTCATCTGCGTTTGTTACCACCACGCCTGACTCTTTGATATTTGGGTTTGCGGCAAAAATGTTAATGTATTGATGTTGTTCACAGGTATTTGTAGAGTTCAACAGCATTGCCGATTGCCAGAAGGCGCAGCAAACTCTCACTGGCCGCAAGTTCAGCAACCGTGTCGTCGTCACATCCTACTTTGACCCCGACAAGTACCATCGCAGAGAGTTCTAAGGAACAACTTCCTTATATAATACTTACTTCCCTTTCTCTTCATTTACCTATTCACCCTAGCATCTTGACAACATCTTTTAATGACCCAATGAAATTACTTATATGTAATGATCCATTTCAGATTGATTTTATTTATAAATAAGAATAAAACATAAATTACGACTTAAAAGTATATTTTATTTCCATAATCTTTCTTACAAAATGTATAAGTGCATTTGGTTTGTTAACAATGTAATAACAGAAATACAAAAATATTTTGGCGGGATAAATAAAATAGCAACAACAACACAATCGACTCCTATACAATAGTACAGTGTAGTGTCACCCAAGTATTTTAGTTCTTATCCTAATAAACTTACTAACAATATGGTTAAACGTCAACCTCTTGTTGTGCTGCCGGTTGATAAGTGTTGAACGAACCAGTTTCAGAGGTCAATACTAATTTCCTCATGACCACGTAAAGAATGCCGCCAATGACCAACATACAAATACCGGATATCAGACTGATTGCCCAAGCTGGAACTGCACTACCATCTGTAAAATGTGCAAAAAATAGAGTTAGACTTCCGTTGAATATGTTAGTTCTAATATACTATTACTAACCCATATTTTTCTTTATACGCTTATACATTTCTGGCGTTATAAATCAGTTTTTAACCTTATAAATACTTAATCAATTTTAATTTGATTTTCGCGGTTTGATAGCCAATAAATAAGACAATGATTCTTCAACATTATAGTTATATTTAAATTTGCACAAAACTCGATATTGCTACCACCGCTCGTTAAATAGCTCATTTCGGACTATCCAAGGTAAGGTTAGCTGGAAGAAATCCCATTGTGGGATAAGCCCGCCTTTGCAATGTATATTTATTTTCTTTTGTTATTGTTCTTTATGTAGTTATACGCAATAAAGAGTTTACATACATACATACATTCTTCCGTAGACCGATTTTTCATAGGCTGTTCTGATTGCAGCTGTTTTAGTATGAAAACTGACAGACATACCTAATAACTGTACCCCATTTTAAAGAATCGATCTCGCTATCACATTGTAGAAATTAATTAAATACAGAGGTAATCACTGTCTTATTGGCTATCAAACCGCGATAACCAAAACCAGAAATGACCTATATATAAAAATATAGCGTGGTTCGATAGTTCAGCTCGAAGTGTATAATTAATTTGTCCAGTCCAAAAAGAAATGTACATAAAGAAATCACTGCTTGGAGTATACAACTTCTCTTGAGTAGGTACTGATGAGTGACTCGTCTTATTAGAGACCTACCGAAGCGTTCCACAACTCGACCGAGTCCGTAACGAACAGAGTAGGTACATCCGTAGCAGGCTTGGCGTGAGGAACATTGCGGTTTAGATTGAGGCTCGCCTGGGCTGATTTGGTCACGTGCTACGTAAGTCCCAGGGATATGGAGAAACAGGTGTCCAACCAAACCTGCTGGTATCAGAACAGATATCCCGAGGGAGACCCAGGAAGCGATGGACTGACATCGCCTAGTCGGATGCGAGATTACCTGAGGCTACGACGTGAGGATGCTGGATTGACATCGCCGAGTCGGATGCGAGAGATTACCTGAGGCTACGACGTGAGGATGCTGAAGACCGGGCAAAGTAGCAAAGTTTTTTAAGATATTTTTTAAGAGAGGTAGGGCATAGCGGGATATCCCGTTTGAATTGGAGCCGCCCGACTGGGGAAGTACCTCCACCTTATAGAATACCGCATCTAAACAATACTCTTTTAAATAGTATTGTGATTCTGCCGGTTAGTAAGGTCTCCAGCGCTCCAAGGGGTGGGGATTTGGGGAACCGTGGCTTTGGTAGTAGTGGGGCATTTGCCTTTTTGCTGCCAGAGCAACGTGTGATTGAGGTGGGCAACGCATTGGCGATACTATTGGTGTTGCTAATGTTAGGCAGTGGTGACCACTTTCCATCAGGTGGCCCACTTGCCTGTTTGCCTACCGTATGACATAAAAAAAAGCAAAGATGATGACCCAAGTCGTGAAATACCCACCAGCAGTCGAGAGTCAAGTCCACCTAGATGGGTACCATCCCCAAGTTTACCCGCCAAATAATGTTACAAGGATAATAACATAGCCAGCACGTTTATAGGTAAGCAATGGGCATATGATATTTTTTTACTCCTTATAGTGACAACGCACAAACGTTCCATGAAGTGGATGAGTTGATATAACTAGGCTATATTCAAGCCGCACGAACGTACTTTGTCGGTTCTTGGAATTTCTATGAATCATTACCTACCTCTACCGCAGGCAGGACATAAACCTCTGTTGTTCAGAAAGCTAGCTTTAGAATTTGTATATTTGCGACTATTCCCGAAATTGCGTTTTTAGTTTTAGTACTTAAATGTATACAGGGGGCATGGACTTACGATAGTAGTTTCGGGTCATAACACGTCGGCCTCGTAAGATTTTTCTCCTGGCTTCAGTTTCTTGTGTGAGTGTAGCCAGGACCACTGAAAGAGTATGAACACATACAATATTGTTTATTGCAATATTTATGTCGTTAGCGCAGGTAGTTGATTCGTTGATAAGGCAATGAGGTCATGCAATGAACGTGAAGAAGTTAAGTTTATAGATTTAACGACCTGTGTGTACTTAAGTATTTATTATAAGTGCTTACTATATTATAAACATGTAAGCATTTACCTAACACTAAATTTAAGGGATGCTATTGGTGTAGATAGGCACCTACACGAGTACCAAATGTGGTGTAAGTCGTATAGGTATATTCGACGTATTAAATATTTCAATAGGGCTTTACTTACCTAAAATAACGGCTAAGTAGAACATAAACGATCTGTTTTGGGCCATTGTGCTCGTTTTTCACTACTTTATGAAAACAAAAAGTTCACACCTATCTGAAACACTAAATTCAATGGCGCTCCACTACGCTGTCCCCACTGCTGTGTTTAGCGCAGGACGGCCTTATCTCACGATAAGATAATGGTGATATTACTAATAGGTAGGTATGTAGGTGGGTTTGTTTTCTGTAAACGCGCTAATAGTATGACTCAAACATTTCATTGAACAAAGCACGGATGTCGTACATACTTCCCTACGTAAAAATCGTGTATTCCATGGTCTTCGTTCACGGGATTTGAGAGCCAACTCGTCACACTCGTCATTGGTGACATTAATTTTTTAGGTGTCTACAACAGCAGCCCAACAAGACGTAGGCCTACATTTACAACCATATTAGCGACTTCTATCGTGGGGCGCCCTACCCCTACATTACCCCTACCTACCCTTTTTTTCTTGCCAATAAACCTTCCTCTTAAATCACTATCTATTGCTGAAAACCGCATTAAAATTCGTTGCATAGTTTAAAAGATCTAAGCGTATCTACATAAATACATATCTAGTACATAGATACACGGCGGGCAGCGACTTAGTTTTATACTAGGTATAAATATTCAACACCAGTAGAGGTCCTGTGGGCAACTATGTCCAACGTGGACGTCCTACAGCCGATACCGATATGACCCAGCAGTGGGCATCCTGCGGCCGACATGTTCAACAGTGGAGATCCTGTCAGTGGCTATGTCCAACTCAGTTCATGTAATCGCTCACATGTGCCCTACCAGCGGTCGCACGAGAGGCGCACATCGGTACCAATAGTACCTATTAAATTAAACCACAGGTAGAACACAGCCAAAGAAAACACGGTTGGCGAAGGTACGCGACTATTGGTTGACCTAGTGCAACAACTGAATACTAACCGTAAACACTACGCAGGCTAACTTAGATACATTATCTAAACCATCGAAATAATATATACTAATTTAATTAAATTGGACAGTTTTGATTTGATGTGAATTAATTAAACCGAAAATGATATCTAAGCATAGGTAGGTACTTACTTGTCTAAATACTTACAAGGTTCTAACTGTAAATTGGAATTATCCTAGTAGTATTTTTCTAGCCTTGTTTTTCAGGACGTAGATACGCCAACAATGGGGCCGTTGTCAAAATTATAGGTACCATCTCATACCAACCTAGTAGATCCCAACCTATAACGGTTCTGTCCTTCCTTAGCCCTTTCCTTTTTTACATTGTGCTGGATGCCGTCTCAGCCGAAACTCCGGACATACCGCCATGACTCATAGAATGCGATGATGACATCGCATGGAGAGCAAGCGTATAGGCAGGATCTTGAGACCAGGGTAAACATGTGCAAGGAAGGGCTAGAAAATGGGGGTTTAAAGCACAACGTCGTCAAAACCGGACACATGGGTAGCTGCAGCACCAATATTTTTGTAGGTACACTGTCAACTTAATTCAGAGCAGTGTCGACGTGATATTCATCTTGGCGTCAATAATCCGGTTATGATCTCGCGCACGAGGGATGATTCGAGATTTGGCAGACTATTTACAATGGTAAGTAGGATGACCGCTAACTGACCCCCGTGACCCTGTTAACATGGGAACCCGACCAGATTGATCATGGCATTCAGCCGACTGAATGAATGAGCAAGTTTCCTCATGATGTTTACCCTCACCATAAGAGCACGGTAACTGTTATATTTATGTGATATATAACTCACAAAAAGTCATTGGTACACGGCAGTACTGGGGATTGAACTCGGTACCTCTTGCATACGAGGCCGCTAAGCCAGCATTATGCCACTGACGCCGAAGTGGCGGCTATATTTAGTTTGGATAGTTGTACAGAAAACAGATTTTAAATTTTATAATGTAATTTATTTTTATAACAATTTAACTCTATTCTATAAACTATTATATAAGTTAATATTTAAATTCTGTTTGATTAACTATTCTTTGAATATATTTTTCAAATCCGCTTCAGCTATCACTTGCCCTGTGGCTGTGGCTGTTTCTGGGTTGGTTTTTGTAACTTTAGGAACAGGTGCTTCTATCTGGCGGTCGATATCAACTGCAGCAACAGTTTTTTCAATGAGTTCATTTTCTGGTATTCCTTCTGCTTTAAGTTTTTCATACTGACTTATCAATCGTTTAATGTGGGTATTTCCACCTGGGTTCAGCATATTGACAGTGCCTTTGCCATGTCCCAGGGCTTGGAATTCTCTATAACACAAAATATATCATAAATAATATGAAGTAGAAAGTAAATATAATTTAATTGGTAAAGAAATAAGAAAAATATTCTTACGCTCTAATTGCATCCTCCTTGTAAAAAATTGGTTTAATTGGATTTTCAGGTTTTGGCTGTGCAAATTTGGGCTCCCTGATAGGTGGGAAAGCTCTATAAACATCAAACCATAGGGGCCTATCATCTGGCTTCATTGCACCACGTGTTATTAGGCCTTCCACTCTGAAATAGACAAATTAAAAAACATTTGTGTATATGTTCGGTATTCTGTTTAACCTGTAGCCGTATTCACAATGGCTCGGAAATCGGATTCGGATACGGAATCGACTAAAGACCCTGCAAAAGTTCTTAGGAAAATGTGGTTTCAGTTAATTTTGATAAAATTTGCATATGTTATAGAGTTTCCGTGGAATCTATCGGGATTCTGAATAAGTTTTCGAATCGATCGACACAGATTCGCCACTCACGAATTTCGTGTCGAATCGTTCGGAAACGGTTTCGAATCATTGTAAATACGGCTACTGTTCTATTTTCTTGAGTATCGCCATTGGAGCTTTACACCTTTCTTTAGACTATTCAGGTTAAAAGTCAAAATACCTATAAATTTTTCGTGCATAACCTAGTAGTAAATTGTAAAAAAAAAGTTGACCGAAGTTCTCGTTTTTTGCCTATACTAGTCATACTACCCCCAAGGACAGGTATCATTTGTACTTTTGTTTGGGTTCATCAATGTCGGTGGCTATCCTCGTCGTTCATTCGGTCTTCTTTCACCATGGTGGTCTGCGGGCCGTGAGGCATGGCTTCGTGCACGAGCGGCTCAGGGGGATAACAAGCCGTCTGGTCAGTGGGAGAGGGCGGCGCGCAGTAATAACTCGTTATTCCCATCAGACCACGGGGTTGTTTGCGAGTCACAACGGATCACGCGAATGTTTCCCAACTACTCGTGGTCCGTACTAAAAAATTGTATAGGTACAGTTTTTTTCTCAAAAAACCATGCTTTGTAATTTTTAGTCAGATGAAGGCCTACCAATTAATGTCAAAAAATTTAAAAAAAAAAAGTCATTGTTTTGTTAATCATGTTTTAATAATGATAATGAATTACAGTTATTCTAACAAATTAATAGCAGAAAAAGAGAAAAAATTCAATAAATTAGAATTCATTTTGAAATTGTAGTATAGTTCTCTGCAAATTCTCCATTTGTTTTTTCTTTAATTGTATAAGAAGTTTTTCTTTCTGTTCCTTCATATTCTGCTCCAAGGTTTCGATTAGCTTAGCAATCTCAGCTCTTTGAAGGTTGTCCAATTCTTCACACCTATAAATCATAAAGCTTACAAGTCAATATGGTTCCTATATACACTGGTGACCTAAAAAAAATTACTCTAGGTTGTTTCTCGACTTTAGGAAAAATAATTCACGAAGTAGCAAATTATATGTATACTTATGAAATATGGTCATCATTTGAAAGGCCTAAGTATTCTCCTTTCAGTACAATATCAATTTTCGTTTAAAAAAATTTGATAGCGTGAAAAGAGTTGTATTTTCAAAAGTCAGACAAAAAACCTAGAGTCAATTTTTCAGTCCACCAACTCTACATCATTAAACAACTCTCCTTTTATTACAATGTCACTACCAACAATATGCCTAAACCTGCTAAGATCAGGATCCCATAGGAACCCCAAGAAACTATGGACATCTGCGACTCGTCAGAGCCAATAGCTCACAATAGAAGTGGAAGGATAGTTGCTTAGGTGATGATAGTGGTAAAGTAAGTATTCTCTCTAACATTGAGTAAAATAGTCAATGATAATCAAATCAATTACTCTTTTGCAAATTTGTCTTGAATTTCTTTAAATTTCATAAGGGTTTGTTTGTAGGAAGAACTACTTTGTTGTGTGCATTTTAAAAACATGTCGGTCATGTATTTTAGTTTCTCTTCATTGTTTTTTAGCACATCATGATCTGCTTCAACTTGATATATCATATCAGACATGTTTGCAAGAAGTCCAGCATTTGCTTGTTTTCTGTAACAAATTCAAGAAAAGTTTGTTCTTGTTCCGAAAAAATCATAAATTTTAGAAAAGTAATAAAAATATTTACCTCTGTTCTTGTTGAATCTTCATACTATTTAACAACTTTTGACTTGACTCACAAACAACATGGTTTTCACTCATTTTTGTAGAATAACCTGCAGATCCTATTGCAATTTCTTCATCGTGGACAACCTCTCTTTTGCGCTTTTGGTTTTTCAGTTTAGGTGAAGTTTTGAATATCTGATCCACACCTAATAATTTACTTGGCGTATTCTTTTTAGTTTTCATTGATTTTTTAATTGAAGCCATTTTAGCAGGTTATAAAATTATATAAATGAAATTAATGATAGAATCTTAGCGTTAGACTGAAATGAAAAACAATTCGTTTTCCCGCCGTTTTATTCTATTTTCTTTTTTTTATTGAACATTCTTAATTCAATTTATTACCGTTAAAACAAAGTAACCAAACATCAATCCATCCAATAGATAATACTGATAAAAAAAATTGTAATGCTTACCTTGTTAGTATAGTACCAATTCTCTCTAGCCTGCTGCTTGCCATTTTTTATTGTTTTTTAAGCGGAGAAACGGAGTAATTTAATACAACAAAACAATCCTTCATTACTTCACTAACATAACCTCTTTTGTTTGTTTTTCTTTCTTTTTATTTTTTTCTCTACAGCGATAATGAAAACAAAGATACAACACTTATACAGCCATGACGTTCAATGCTTGTGCTAAGCGCGCCAAACCCAGCGCAAACGATTTGCCCACCGCCCGCATCCGCACATAATCATTTAAAATATCCTAAGCGATTCGAAAAATTTCGAATCGGCTCGTTTGTTTTCTATACCCGTGGATCATAGACTCCTTCTTCCAGTAAGCCGGGCTGCGGCACAATGGACTTAAATCTTTAACCTGGCAATTCTTCAGGAATCCTATTGCAATAGAAGTCAAGAGTCAACCTCTACATTTTACATTTCTCGTATAGGCGTAGGAAGGGGGCGCGGAGAGTGGACAGTGGGCACCCCAGGATGGGGTGCTCACTGGTTGGTTCGCAGGAGCGGCAGCTATAGTTTCGGCCCAACACTGCGGATGTAGTATTTATGTATTGTGGCGAGAGGGTGGCAAATGTGCATAGGCTACGGTAACTGCTTACCATTAGGCGTTGTCCTGCAACGGTCGTGCAACCATGGTCGATAAACATCGCCCGACCAATAGGATACCTCAAAACTGTTCGTTGCCAATTTGGACAGCGCCTTAGGCGCACCGTATGCTTTTTCGCCATCTCAGTGGAGACAGTGGTATATAAAAAATATTTTTCGAATTATTCAGAGACTGTTTACTATCAGTGTATTAGTAGGTTTTAGATTAGGTACATAAAAAAGCGAGATGAGAACAATACTAATAAAAACAATATACAAGTCTTGGCTTACTTAGCTGTATGGTGCCGGCAGAGTAGAATAGCACCAACCCTTATACTTGTGTTAATGTTTTTGAGGCAAAAGATCTAGTCCCCGTAGGCTGGAAAATGGGCAGCAGCGTTTTCCATTGTTAAATGTATAATACTACGACCTCCAACCCGCCTGCCAAGCGTGGAGATTATGGCAATAACCTCCTCTTTTGTGGAAGAGGCCCTAAGTCCTGCAGTGGACTGTGATGGTGATGATGACTAGCCTTGGCCCGCCTTCGAATTGGCCCATCGTTAGTATGAAAGTTTCAAAGTGTTCGCCTCAAAGCGGTTGTTGCAAAGCGCCGAGCCCCCTGTCAACTCAGCGAAAACTATATTTATTTATATCCATACAGTTTTACAGCATCAGAGAGTTTTATGTCTAGGCAGATCTCCATCTGCCTAATCAGACGATCGGCCTATGACCACTACACTAAAAGAGATTGGAAAGTTAGCTACCTTCATAGACTGGCAAGAAGGTAGCTAACTTTCAAATCTCTTTGACTACACTGCTGGCGACGTTATTATGGCCTCTTAGTTTATAAGGTAGCCCTGTAACCCTTGTTAATTTATAGGTATTTCGTAAAAACAGGTATGTAAATAAAACCATACCAGAATATTAAAAAAATATTTCATTCTTGTCCATTTAAATAAAAATAAATCACGAATAAAACACAACTCTCCGCAGGCTTTTTATAAATTACAACTAACACGTAATGTACAATATTTACAAGGTAACGACAGAATTTGACAAATGGACTCGACAAATAGAAATTGTTTCTAAACTGTCGATCCATTGCGGTCTTTAGACGAACAAAATCAATTATGAAGGTATTTACAATGTCAAAATGCCAAATTACTTAAAAATAATGGCTAGTTTTAATATTGCTTAGCCTTAAATAACTCTTCCTGGCTTTACGCTACGATTGAGAGCGATGTTTTCTAAAACACCGTTTATCTGCTTGCCTCGTTAATATGTCTGATACAAAATTTCTGTGCGTAAAAACACGTAGGATATCTTCTCGAGCCTCTTGTATGCCTTCACAGACGATTTTGCTTCTTTGAATGTTACCCTGTGAACAAAGCGATCGATTACATTTCTCGTTTTTTTTTATTTTTTTTATTGTCAATAGACTTGCATTAAAGTAAAAGTTAAAGTGTTAAAGTAAAATGTCAGTTAACAGAATATTCCTATCCTATCATGAAACAAAAACATTATTGTAACGAATAATCCACAAATAAGAAAACCCAGCACAGGACGATGGTCGTAATTCAGGATATAACCTCGTAAGTGTATGCATGAATATTTAGAAGCGCAAGATTAGACATTTAGATTAGAAGCGAATAATTGACCATAATTTGTGTCTTATTCTTCGAAGTACTGCACCGTAAAAAAATTACTATGTCTAAGTCGTAAAACTAGTAGCAGACGTTCCGATTTGGCTGGAGCCAACCAACCGTCAGTTGCAGTTGATACTAATCCGCATCCGAATTAATCCAAAAGCGACTTTATTTTGTACTTTGTAAGGATTAGTATCGACCGCAACTAACGGTTGATCGGCTCCAGCCAAATCGGAGCGTTACCACTGAAAACCAGAGCTTCGGTTCGCACCGGGTCATTTTGACCCGTTTATTAACACACACCACTTATCTACTACCCTACCATACGCATCGACACTGTGCTAACTTTTATTTGCTTTTGCTTTTATGTGCTATTTTTTAATTATTGTGTACTTAGTGTTTTAATGTGTAGCTGTTATTATCACACATTATAAAGGTATTCATCGTGGTCCCGGGACGCCTGGACGGGTCGAAATGTCGGGCTACTCGTAAACAAAGGTACGCAGTAGGAAACCCGGAACATACCTTTAAAATGTTTTGTGTACTTTTTCTTTTCTTCTGTTATAAAATGTCGTGTCTCCCAAATCGCGATCGATATTTATATTTTTGTGTTGTGGTGTTTAAATAAAACTGTTTGTGTAAATAAATATTTCTTATGCGCTGATTACATGTGACTAAATTCAGAAGCAAAAAGCGTGAAAGCAAATCATAGTGGAATGTATTGCTCACAGAATAAGGTATATTTTATCACTTACATTATGTTACGCGTCGCTCTGTATTTCAAAGCCCGTGATACAAAAATGTATGAGCAATACATTCCTCTTTGATTTGCTCTCACGCTTTTTGCTTCTGAATTTAGTCAAATATCATCAGCGCGTCTTATTCCTATCACGCGTCACGAAAGAAGAGACTTGTCAAATGGCAGTGGAGGGGATTTCGCGCAGGCAATCGTATGCAGCGCAAGTCGAACCACGTGACCCGCCAAGTCTCTTCTTATTTGACACTAGCTATACCTTGACGAGTTCGAGATATAAAGAGCGTCGGTGGCCGAGCGGTCAGAGTATCCGACTCGTAAGCCAGAGGTCCCGGGTTCGAATTCCGCTCCGGCCATGTACCAATGAATGTTTTCTTAGTTATGTACATAAGTTGAATACTAATCGATGCTCTTACGGTGAGGGAAAACATTGTGATGAAACCTGCACATTCAGGCGACTGGATGTGTAACCATGATCCAATCTGGTCAGGTTTCAGGGTCAGGGCCTGGTAGCAGGGTCATGGAGGTCAGATGGCAGTTGCTCCACTGTAATTACCTGACCTGCCAAATCCTGGATCATGGTCAAAGCGGACCCCGTGCGCGAGAGCACAACCGGGACATTAACGCCAAGATGATTATTTTTTATTTTTATACCTTGACAAGTTCGAGTAGCGCATGCGCATGTGGGCGGAGCGCGGCGGGACCCCCGCCCCCGCCCCCGCGCCCGCCCTCCAGCGACCGCAGCGCCGCGCGTAAGCTCGAACCCGCGTCCGCTTCCAGCGACACCTGCGGGGAAAGAGGTGAGATGAGTATAATAATAATGATAATATTTATTTATTTCTCTCACAACATTTGTAACATAACATAGGTAGGTACTTTATTACATTAGGTACTTAATATGTAGTGAGAGCCTGGAGACCGAACTAGATTCGAGATCTGTACTACAGCCACCAGGCCCCACTCCTGAGTGTTTCGCTGTAATAAATAGTACACAGTCGCCTGTGGACATTCAAATTAGTAAAAAGGCTACCGTTTGGCATTGTGATATTCTTAACTTCTCCCCATTTTACACACAAAACCCGGAGTCTTAGAGGTCGTAAGAGCATAACGTGATAAATCTGTACAGAAACAACAGTTGTAAAATGGTGTATCCACTACAATCAATGGGAAGACTTTATTTTGACAGTAGACCTCACGCCTTAGTAGTGCCAACTGGTGGATTTTCGAATTGCGATAGCCATCATTACGCACCTGCGTTATGTTCGTGCCGGAGGAGACTGGAGTGGACCCGGATGTCACTTCAGGGGGGGGACTAGGGGCCCTTCCGCCCGCCGCGTCAGCAGACCGCATACTTTCCAGACTACGTGGCAGTTATGACAGCTCCTTTGCCTATTTGCTGCCGGAGCAACGTTTCCCCTTCAAACTTTCAATTACCCCCCAAATATGGCCAGAAAGAAAAACAGGAATATTGTTTTAACAGCGGCAACCCCATCCACTCTGAAGGTGGATTTTTGCAATATTAGGGGTCTACAAAGCAACGTAAACGCAGTCCATGAACATCTCGAGTCTGCGCAGCCGGCCCTTCTTTTTCTGACGGAGACACAGATATCCTGCCCGGCTGATACATCATATGTAACTTACCCCGGGTACAAGCTCGAGCATAATTTTGTGCGTCGTGCCGGAGTGTGTATGTTCCTTCGGGAGGATATCTGTTGCCGCCGTTTACACGGCCTTGAAGACAGGGACCTGTCGATAATGTGGGTTCATGTGGATTACGGTGGCCACTCCCGTATCAAGTAGTCGACTTTTTGAGCACCTGAAAGTGACGACTGATAAAGTCTTTGAGCAGTATCCTTCCTCTGAGTTAGTGGTTTTAGGAGATTTTAATGCCGACCATACGGAGTGGCTCGGTTCTCGGTCTACTAACTGTGCGGGAAGGTCTGCTTACGAATTTGCTCTGGTCTATGGTCTCTCACCATTGATTCGCTCGCCAACTAGAATCCCAGATGTTGAGGACCATACAAGCTCCTTGTTGGACCTTCTGCTGACTACGCGTCCCAGTGGGTACTCCATCTCCGTGGATGCGCCTCTTGGCTCGTCGCATCACTGCCTTGTGCGCACACGAGTGCCTTGTACACTATCCGACTCTCCCGGGCCCACTGGATGGCGTCGTGTTTGGCATTATAAGTCAGCAGACTGGGATGGATTGCGTGAATTTTACGCATCGTACCCGTGGAAGCAGCTCTGCTTAGCATCGGATGATCCTGATACCTGTGCCACCGCAGTCGCCGAGACCATCTTAGCTGGTATGGACTGCTTCATTCCTAACCCGCTAGTGGCTGCTGGGGCACGGAGACGACCGTGGTTTAATCGGCCATGCAGAGAGGCTCGACGAGCGAAGCAATCTGCGTACGAAACTTGGACCACTGCTCGTCTCAATCAGGACCCGAATATTGCTGATGCAAAGCGGAAGTTAAATGCTGCCTCGAGGAACAGCAAGAGAGCAAAATTTGCCTTCGTTAGCAAAATTGGCGAGCGACTCACGAGCTACCCCTCTGGTAGTCGGGCTTTCTGGTCGCTCGCCAAAGCTGCCGAAGGAAACTTTAGTCAGTCGTCCTTTCCACCACTGCGTAAACCTGATGATACCCTGGCCCATAGTGCAATAGAGAAAGCCAATTTACTAGGTGCTCTCTTTGCCTCAAACTCGACCCTGAATGACGGAGGAGCCGACCCGCCCACCATCCCGTGGTGCGGCAAATCAATGCCGGAAAAATCCATTTCACAGCGAAAGGTACGGCGGGGTCTGCTCTCTCTAGACGCTCGAAAGTCGAGTGGGCCTGATGGTAATCCGGCGGTGGTGCTTAAAGTGTGTGCTCCCGAATTGTGTCCGGTACTAACGCGCCTCTTTGCGCTTTCATACTCCACTGGAATAGTCCCGACTTCATGGAAGACTGCCCACGTGCAACCTGTGCCTAAAAAGGGCGACAGATCAGACCCATCGAATTACAGGCCTATCGCTATAACCTCCCTTCTCTCTAAGGTGATGGAGCGAGTATCAGACCCATCGAATTACAGGTCTATCGCTATAACCTCCCTTCTCTCTAAGGTGATGGAGCGAGTAATAAACGCACAACTCCTCGGTTACCTAGAAGAGCATGATCTCTTGAGCGACCGTCAATATGGTTTCCGACATTGTCGCTCAACGGGTGATCTTCTAGTGTATCTAACACACCGTTGGGCTTTAGCTGTTGAGAGTCAAGGTGAGGCACGGGCTGTTGGCCTCGATATGGCGAAGGCGTTCGATCGGGTCTGGCATTGGGGTCTTCTATCGAAGTTACCATCATACGGGCTTCCCGAGGGATTGTGCAAGTGGGTGACTAGCTTTTTGTCCAGCAGATGCATCAAAGCTGTAGTTGACGGCTGTTGCTCCAATAGCTTGGACATAACGCTGGTGTACCGCAAGGCTCGGTGCTTTCTCCAACTCTGTTCCTCCTTCATATCAACGATATGCTGTCCATTGACGGCATTCATTGCTATGCGGATGACAGTACTGGAGACGCCTTTTATACGGGTCGTGCCATAGTGGAGGAAAGTCGCGAAGTACTTGTGTCTAAAATCGAGAGTACTTTATCTCGAATCTCCGATTGGGGACGACTAAATCTAGTCCAATTCAACCCCACTAAGACACAAGTATGCGTATTCACCGC
Source organism: Blastobasis lacticolella (assembly GCA_905147135.1). Classification (NCBI taxonomy): domain Eukaryota; kingdom Metazoa; phylum Arthropoda; class Insecta; order Lepidoptera; family Blastobasidae; genus Blastobasis; species Blastobasis lacticolella. The sequence continues at coordinate 13,287,028 of LR990048.1, forward strand.
CAAGAAAACTCCATTGTTGTTTTAATCCTGTGCTTCTCTCCATACTAAGGTTGTCTGGAAGAGATCACATTAGTGATAAGACCGCCCTTTGTACTATCTACCATATTTTTTGTATCTGTACTTGTATTCTATGGTGTGCAATAAAGAGTTTTGTATTGTATTGTATTGTATTCGTTGTAACTCCTCAGTTCCAGGACGCACCGCGTGCCATCTCTAAGAGCATACATATCCTAGGTGTCGACATCTCCAGTGACGTCCAGTTTCGCAGTCACCTGGAAGAAAAGGTCAAGCTCGCTTCTAAAAAGCTGGGTGTGCTTAATAGATCAAAGCAATACTTCACGCCGGGGCAACGGCTTCTCCTTTACAAGGCTCAAGTCAGACCGCATTTGGAGTATTGCTCTCATCTATGGGCGGGAGCACCGGCATATCAGCTTGGTCCTTGTGACTCGATCCAAAAGCGCGCTGTGAGAATTGTCGATGATACCATGCTCACAAGTGGTATTGAGCCGCTGAGCCAGCGGAGGGATTTCGCCTCCCTTTGTGTGTTCTACCGCTTGTACAACGGTGTTTGTTCTGAAGAACTGTTTGACATGATACCTACAGCTACGTTCTATCATCGCACCGCTCGCCACCGACAGGGAGTTCATCCTCACACCTTGGAGCCAAACTGGTCGCGAACTGTGCGGTTCCAAAGGAACTTTCTCCCACTCACACTAAGGTTGTGGAATGAACTACCTGGAGAGGTTTTCCCTGGAGAGTACAACATGGAGTTCTTCAAGAAAGGGGTTAAAAGCTTTTTACGGGGTCGGCAAAGCGTGGGTGATGCCTCTGGTATTGCAAACGTCCATAGGCTGCGGTGACTACTTACCATCAGGCAGGCCGTAAGCTTGTTTGCCACCTTAGTGGTATAAAAAAAAAACTGCGATTATGTACTTTTCTTACTTGAAACCTAAGTGCGTGAATCGAAGATGTTATGGGCATCAGTTAGCGCTTACATCAGATAGACTGTCTGCTCGTTTGTGTCTGAATGGTAGAAGAAAGTTCACGACTATACATCTATCATAATGATAGTATCATTTAATACACATCTGTAGGTTACAAGATTGTGAAAGATATGAAAGTTACAGTTATGTTTGATGAATGTACAGTCGCAGACTTTCATTCTCCGTCGTTTTTCAGTTTTTATTTGGTCTACGTAAAGCGGTGGATGGCAAAACCGGTTTGTTACCAGGCTGTTCGTCACCGATGGCGACGGCTCGATGTTTGCACTCGCCATGCATTGGCTGCCCTCGGCATGTTATTACGGCGCTGGCCAGCACGTGGCGGCGGCCCGCGATGGCCAGGATGTCGGCGGGGCGCGCGGGCCGGGCCGAGCCGCGCCCGGCTCTTACCAGGTCGTCCATCTGCGCGGTGAGGTGGTGCACCTTCCAGCCGTCGGCGCTGGCCAGCACGTGGCGGCGGCCCGCGATGGCCAGGATGTCGGCGGGGCGCGCGGGCCGGGCCGAGCCGCGCCCGGCTCTTACCAGGTCGTCCATCTGCGCGGTGAGGTGGTGCACCTTCCAGCCGTCGGCGCTGGCCAGCACGTGGCGGCGGCCCGCGATGGCCAGGATGTCGGCGGGGCGCGCGGGCCGGGCCGAGCCGCGCCCGGCTCTTACCAGGTCGTCCATCTGCGCGGTGAGGTGGTGCACCTTCCAGCCGTCGGCGCTGGCCAGCACGTGGCGGCGGCCCGCGATGGCCAGGATGTCGGCGGGGCGCGCGGGCCGGGCCGAGCCGCGCCCGGCTCTTACCAGGTCGTCCATCTGCGCGGTGAGGTGGTGCACCTTCCAGCCGTCGGCGCTGGCCAGCACGTGGCGGCGGCCCGCGATGGCCAGGATGTCGGCGGGGCGCGCGGGCCGCGGCCGCACGTCCGCGGGCCGCGCGAAGTGCTGCGCCGTGCTGCGCCACGTGTACGCGTAGCCGGCGTTCAGTTGCGGCCCTGGCACGGAACGCAAGAGGTTAGTTTGGGAGGTGGTTATTGCAATGTGGAGCGTAACGTTGCAGAGCGTAGGCGCACGTATTGACTAATTGGAAAGTACCACGTAATACATATTAGGTCGATAAATCGTCGTCGGTCGTTTTATGTAGGTACTTCAATACACTTTCATTTTATAATTTAATGTGAAAACTTGTAATATTTGCGAAATATTAGCGGTATGTTTATAAAATTATGTAATAATTTCAGAAAGAAGAAAGAAAGAAAATATATTTATTCGACGAAACTATGTTACAAAGACGTTCTTAAATGTTCCTATTTGATACAAAATGCTAGGCCAGATCCAGTAGGCACACACTAAAATTGTAACTCAGCAGTCAAATTTCCAAATAAAATAAAAAATATCTAAGATTTTTAATTTAACTCACGTTTTGGAGGGTTGACGGTGGCGCCAGGAGGCGACTGTGGCGCCTCGTCGGCGTGGTATTCTTGGCACTGGCGTACTTCACTGCTTAACCTGTTGCAGAAAATGAGATAAATGTAAAATAAATTTTTCATGTAAAAACCAATCTGATCTAACGTACAGCGATGTATAAGGTCATGTCACTCAAAACCGGGCTATTGGCTAAAATTCAACTGTGAACTTTGCGCGTTTGACACTGAATTTTAACAACAGGACTTCATATAAAGAGGAAGTCGGTTATGACCATTGATTTACTACCAACCGTAGATAAAGCACTTCATACAAAAATGCGCTTGAAATCTGTTAGCCAAATACGCACGCCCCAATCAAAATGTCATTACGTACAGTATCGTATTTCCCAAATATCAACTTTTTTTCATACCTATAAAGCTCAAAATTGCTTTCGCGCTGTGGATAATGCTGCGACTCCATTTTTTTTAGTAAGCAATCATTGTTTTCGCTTTAACGCATGCGCATGATTGAGACAACTGACGTGATGTCTGACACTGACAATATGTCTATGACTACAATAATTATTTCTGATCGTTTTTATGTGTAAATCGCTATATTTATGCATGATAAGATGTATAATGTGTTTATTCACGCAAAATATGAAATCCCATCAATTTTTTGTCGTTTAAGGCCACATTGTTTCGACAATGTTTGAACGCGCACTTGGGCATGCTTACGTGCCGACGGCTAATGACGGACTACGGAAAAGGACTGCTTGACTAGCGATTAAGCAGTCCTTCACCGGCCCACTGTTCAAGCGTTCATGTGGTATCTACGGTTAGTAATAAATCAATGGTTATGACAATGAGAGATTAGTAGCTTTGGCAAAGAAGTTTGGAGTCAATGTGGCACCACCGAAGAATGTCACGAAATATACAAGTAATGAATATTTATGAGAATTGTCATAATCATTATGTGGAACAAATAACAATGTATGTTGGTGAATAAAATTATTTCTATTATGCTGAAGTTTTAATACTGTAATATATAGATAGTAAGCATGCAAGATTTTTATAAGTTTATTTAAAATAACTGATCAAATTAAAATTTATATCAAGTTCTCAAGCTCTCAAAGAAGAAAAACACCCCCACATACATCTGCTTCCACGGCTTCCCTTTAAAAAATGTCCATAGGCAGTGGTGCCCCCTTCGCATCAGGTGGCCCTGCCTGTTCGACAACAAAAAACAAAAAAAATACACCCCCCCATACATCTGCCTCCTCGGCTTCACAATAAAAAAAGCAAAACCTCCACATACATCTGCTTCCGCGGCTTCTTCCTCGGCGACACCACACTCTCGGGCCGCTCGGGCTCGGTGTCGTCGTCGCGGGGGTCGCGGGGGTCGCCGGGGTCGCCGGGGTCGCGCGCCGGCGACGACGACGCCGACACCGTGGTGGAGCCGCCCGAGCCCGCCGCGGGGGGGACGTCCTCCCAGCCGGGCAGCGCGGGGGCGGTGGGCGGCGTCGACGGGGTGTGGGGAGAGCTGGGGGGGAATTATATTTATTTATGCAACAGTTTATTGTGCACAATAACATGTATACAATATTGAATTATGGATTTTTTAATTGATTGATTCCGGCAAATAAACAGTAAATAAATAAGTATTACACATCAACAAACATCGACAGAGTACAGTTTCATAATTGTGATACAATTTTTTTTTATCGATGTTCAGTAGTTATAATGAGCAAGAAATATTTTTTTTAGAACTGTTTCTGTACTTGAATGTTAGTCAAGGCCATTGGATGATCGGTCGTTTTGAAATAAACATGATGGACAGTGAAGCTAAAGTTGAGTGGGACAATAACTAAAATATAGCCACAGGCACATTACACTGTTAAATAAAAAAATTAACCTCTTGGCGTTAATGTTTCGGTTATGCTCCCGCGCAGGAGCGCTCGAGTGCCCTGGGGTCCGTCTTGACCCAGAATTTGTCAGATCAGGTAATTAGGTAAGGGAGGTAAGGATCAGGTAAGTAGCGACTGCCATCTGACTCTCTGTGAGCCTGCTACCAGGGGAACCTGACCAGATTAGATCATGCTTATATATTCAGTCGCCTGAATGTGCAGGTTTCCTCAGGATTTTTCCCTAACTATGAGAGCATCGGTTAGTTGAGACTGACAGAATATCTTAGCAAAGGAAAATCGACCTTATGGCTTTATGACTTACAATGCAGCTGAACCTACAACCTTACGATGACAGTGATAAAGCATATACCAGTTTGCGTATACTCACGTGTCATTATCCCTTTTCCTAAGTATAGTGGGTCTCGGCGGGGCGGCGGGCGCGGCCGCGGGGCCCGACGCCGGCCCGGACGCCGTCACCAGATTCACTGTAAAGACAATGTCTCAATGAGGATGTTTTCGATTCCAAAATAACACAGACGGTGGCGAAATTGTTGTGTAACGATAAATAACAAATAAAGAAATAAAGAAAAAGAAGTAAAATAATCCTATTGAAGTAGTTTTTGAGTTTGAGGGTCTACTTCAACCAGTCAGATCTAATAACGGAGAACGACGGAGATATATCGGTACATCTTACATGGAGACATTCTCCATACTCCCCGATGGAGAGCGGGGTACAATATGTTTCGGACGTTCAAATTCTAACTTTCCATAATAGACATTGCTCATAAGACATTTTTTATATGCTACACAGTGAGTCCTATCACCTGAAAAACGCAAGTACTAACCTTGCGCCAGATGCCCGTGTCCGTACGGCGCCGCCGGCCTCGCGTGGTGCGCCGACAGCGCCGAGTGCGCGGGCAGCGTAGGCAACGTGGGTAGCGTAGGCAACGTGGGCAACGTGGGCAGCGGCGGATGCGTGGGCTGGGGCCGTGGCACCTCGTAGTAGAGTTGCGGGGGTGCGCTGTTGCCGACAACGCCGCCGCGCGCGCCCCCGCCCGCCGCCGCGCCGGTTACTGCTACTCCCACCTGGTGTATCATCATCATCATCATCATCACAAGCTTACAAAACCGCACAAAACCTCTAAGTCGGAAAAAAGTGAGCTGGGTCCGCTAAAATCACAACCCTATCGATATTAGATTAGTTGATTTAGCTAAATGATTCTAATCTAAATACTGAACTGTGTCAACAAAAAGAAGTGTAACATTTATGAAATTGACTAAACAATCTCTCTAGCTGTTCACAAAAAATCTATTATGAAATAAATAGTAAATATTGCTACTTCTACATTTTAGTCAGGCTCAGCGCACAGCGGAGCATCTTTCACATTGTTACATGAAAGGTTTCCTACATGTGTATGGTGCAACCATTCATTTTGATATTTTGTCAACTTAGCATATTTCACGGAGCGCCACCGCGAGTTGACCTAAATTACCTGATTGCCAACTTAGCACACGTATCGTACCGAATCACGGCGGACACGCACTCATTATCATTCACCTATCATTTTAGCATTATTATATCAATCAATAAACTATCACCTTTATCAATATTTCCGAGGTATCATTTCTAATATAAAAGATGTACCAGCTCGTACAATGTGTACCTTGGGAGGCTGATAATTCCTTTGCAGCAGTGGCAGGGGCCTTTGCCCCGGCGCCGCCGCGGATGTGGGCGTCGGTGGCCGCGGTGTGGACACTCGCACCGGCCCGGACACCACGCCGGTAGCTGGGATAGAGAAATATATGTATGTTATTGGCACTGGTTACAAGATGGTAAATAATATGAAGGGTGGTAGGGCAAAGCCCGTAATTTTGGCTTCATATTTACAGATATCGAAATATTTATTAAAGTAATAAAGATTCAAAAACTTAAATTTTTTTCATTGTTTTTTTAGCATTATCATACTAAAATGAAGATAGTTCATACGTTATGAAATGACACTAGGGTAGTCATATTATCACTACATAGTATAAAACAAAGTCGCTTTCTCTGTCCCTATGTCCCTTTGTATGCTTAAATCTTTGAAACTACGCAACGGATTTTGATGCGGTTTTTTTTAATAGATAGAGTGATTCAAGAGGAAGGTTTTTAAGTAAGAAAAAAAGGGTAGGTAAGGGTAAAATAGGTGTACGCGTACGAAGTCGCGCCGGGTCCACTAGTACTATTATATAATAGTAAAATAGATAGATACTCTTTATTGCACACAAAATTAAATTTTACAGAAAAAAAACTAAATTTTACAGGTCCTTTCAAACATTATGGGCAAAGGCGGCCTTATCGCTACAAGCGATCTCTTTCAGGCAATCCTAGTGAATGACATGAATACTATTATACTCACAGGTAAGTACAGTAGTTGTCGGCAAAGTAACAATAGCAGAGTGAGTGGCCTGCGTGACGAGTGCTATTGGGGTGACAGCGACAGCGCTGGCCTGTGCTGGCGTGGGCGCTGTGGGCGGCGCTTGGCGAGGTCCCGCTAACCGCGGCGCAGCGCACCTAGACCCGTACACCAGGGCACCGCGGCCCCGACCACCGCCTGACCAGCCTACAAGGTATTACGAAACAATGGTAGTTAGTCGATCATACATAATCACAAAAGTAACCATTTCAATCAGAGAATTGTTGGTTAGCAACAAAAAAATCATCTTTGCGTTAAAGTCCCGGATGTGCTCTCGAGGACGAGGGCCCGGGGTCCTCTTTGAATAAGATCCAGGATTAAAGTTGCGTAATTAGGCTACAGTTTAACTTACTAACACCCGTTTTCACTAAACTCGAGTTAAGCATATTACCTAACCAGGAAACTCTTATCTTTAGGAATGGCCTTCGTCAATTGGTCTATTTCACCATACCTCTACCTCTAGGCAAGATTTATCAATGGATTCGCGTTGTAATGTTAGTAAACAGTGGAGTGCCCCAAACTAATCTGAACCTGTGATGGCGTCGCTGTTGGTGATAACAAAGTGACATTTCAAAATGGCGACAATTAGTTCCAGTTTTGGTCACCGGGTCTGATAAGTTTGCTGTGAGAAACGGAACCCAAGTCAAGTGTGGGTTGGTTGTGTGAGTAAAACTAAGTAATGAATTTGTTAACCAGTTGTAAGCATTATCCGGAATCTATAACGAGAGAAACACCATTGCCAACAAACTGTTATGCAGTTTGGCAGGGTAACTAGAAGTAAGACTGAATGTACGAAATATTGTAAGGATTAAATAAATAATAATAATAATTTTAGGCGATGCCTAGGGACTAAGCTCCGCCCAATCGACATCCTTTAAGAGTTACCTAACAACAATAGATATTTCCCAGTGGTTGGTGAAACGTATTTTCGTCATCGGATTTATGCAATTCCTATGTTTAGTGAAAACAAGCACAAATTCCGCAAAAGCTAAAATCGCCAATTCAACTTAGGTATCTCTATGGGGGACAATTTGGAAAGAGAACTGGGCTACATCAGGCTGACTGAGGCATTTGATATGAAGTGGCACAGGACAGAGGTAACATACAAGCTTTTTAATGTTGGAGGCCAAGACAAATTTAGGGTTGTTGCATGATCATTAATTAAGTCACACTGCCATGTATTGCCATAGATTGTTTGATACCTGCACTACTAACAAAAATGGATCTCTGTTGTCTGAATAAAATAAATTGAAATTACCTTGCCCAGCGCCCTGGGCGCCTGTGGGCGCGACCGGGCGCACAGCGAGCGACGCGCCAGCCGCCAGCCCTCGCGGTACATGGCTGGTGACACCCTTGCTCACAAGCACTCCGCCCGTACCACCCACGTTCACTCCGGACAGCACTGCTGGTACCAAGCATTGGAAAGAGATTTTATATTCAGAGATACTTAGTATACGTAAAGAATCTGTACTATTGACATTTGCCTGGAGAACATTAAAAAATTATAATAATTTATTACTTTGATGTTTTCAAGAATCAAGTATAATATAAAATATATTTATTATTATTATTATTCCTGAACAGACAGGCAGTTGGAACAACTGATATAGACTCTATATCTCATTATCCTCAACCCATTGACATTCTCAATCAATTAATTTTGGTTTTCTTGTAATGTTCATCCAATTTACAAATAAATTAATCTGCTCAGACTGATAACCCCCTTTAACAGTAATATACAAAGTACAAATATAAATTTTACCTAAAAATATGTAAAACATAAATAAATTTACTACTGGAATTGTTATATATTTTATAACATATAATATTAAAAATATAAAATTGAATTGAAAAATTAAAACATTATTTATTTCATTGATTCTCCAAAAACAGTTACTTGTATTTTAAGCAGAAGCAACACAGAACTTGTTACAGCTGTCAAAAGTGCCCAATTTGCTTGTTTGCTCCAAAATTACATGCAATAACTGCTGCTAAAATCTAATCAGTTTGAGCTTTTAAATTTATGTATTTTTCTAGATGTTATGACTTTGTTCACTAAGAATTTTTTTTTCCCAAGCTATACTTATCTTTTTTGTTTCTATTTCTTAATCTGCTTTAAGTGTTTAATATTATACATCAAAAATATTACACATAATAATAACAATAGGTAAATATTTTAGAGCACCTCCTGTAGACAGACAAATGTCAATCGCATGTCAGTGTTAGCATAACAAAATTACACATCAGTATGCATTAAATAATTTGGAGGATGCACTAACCTGGCCTAGTGTTGTGATGTGGCAGTGTTGGTAGTACTCGAACACTGTGTGGCAGAGTCCTCACTGATGAACTAACAACCAAGTTAGTAGCTCCACCAACTAGACCCTGTGCTCCACTTATTAGCTGACCTCCAACACTGAGCACTTGCGCTGAAGGTACCGATGAAGGCACACTCACTTGGATATTGTTTGAACCTGTATTTGTATTTGATACTTGTGCCGACAACTGAGTTCCTTGGCTTATAATCTGTGTGCCCGGACTTAAAATCTGACCACCAGAGAGCAGCTGAGACTGCGATATTATCTGTGAGTTCTGGCCAATTATTTGAGAGCCTTGGCTTACAATTTGTGTTGCTTGAAGTATAGGAGATCCGCTGACAATCATTTGTGGCTAAAATTATACAAGTATTTAGCATTAATACATTAAAAACCATTCATACATGTTTCTAAGTATGAGCAGATTTGGAAGATCCTTGAAATTATTAAAAATGCAGGAAATAAACATGGTCCTCATGGTCAGAGATGGTCAGGCCATAAAAAGTATACACTGCATCATGAAATAAACGTGACAATTGGAGGTCGTACGTGTGCCTAATTGTAGATTGAAAATCAACATTGTAAATAATAATAACCTGGTTGGAGACGCCTGGAGATAATATTTGTGCAGCTGGACGCATCAAGCCAACAGGGCCTGTGTGCGTTATAACTTGGCCTGTAGCTGAGGTTTTGGTTTGGTTTGGGATAAGGTGGGCCATTTTTACCTCAGCGTTCGAAACACTTTTCACAATAGTTATTTTTTGCGGCGCCAAGTCAATGGGATACATCTTGCTTGTTGTTACCGACCTATCATTCTCTAAATTACCGCTCATTGTGACACACGACACTTACTTAAATAATTAAGATAGCATCGTTTTTATTGGGATTTTATTATAAAGTCACAATTTTAAACAGTTTAAAAGGTTTAACTTGGCAAAATCTTAAAAATCTGCGACAGCAAAAGAACGACATCGAGACGAAAGTTTTTTTTGTCAAACTATCATATCCATCCATAGCCAATCAAAACAAAAGGCGCCCGAAATTATATGGCGTTTATATTTATGGTCCATGTTTGTTGGATAGGATTCGTCATCGTGAGTAGAAGCTTTATTTGTCTATGGTTTAATTTGTTGGTCCATGGGTTTCATCTATAAAAAAGTTAAAAACAGTTGTCTTTGAAACGCTATGGCGGAGCAACTAGGAGACGGTGATTTTACAAAAGAAAATATTCAAAAATTCAACAATGAAAGGCGGAGTAGTAAGCAATGGGTGAAACTTAACGTTGGAGGGACATATTTTCTAACTACCAAAACAACTTTGTGTAGAGATCCTAATTCATTTTTGTATCGATTAGTTCAAGAGGACAGTGACTTGATTTCGGACAGGGTTTGTAGTTCACATCGTTTTATTGTATGCTGATTTGATTCTCGTTTTGTTTGCTTAGAAAGTACTGTTTAACGCTAATATTCAATTCATTGTGTTACAGGATGAAACCGGTGCGTATTTAATAGACAGAGATCCCACGTATTTTTCGCCAGTGCTCAATTATCTTCGACATGGTAAATTGGTTATAAACAACGATATTGCCGAGGAGGGAGTTTTGGAAGAAGCGGAATTCTATAACATAACAGAGCTCATAAGATTAGTCAAAGAGAGAATATGTCTGAGAGAAAGGAGACCTTTGAAGGATTCCAAAAAGCATGTTTACAGAGTGCTGCAGTTTCACGAGGAGGAGTTGACGCAAATGGTGTCAACGATGTCCGACGGATGGAAATTCGAACAACTAATAAACATTGGTTCCCAGTATAATTACGGTAATGAAGAACACGCCGAATTCTTGTGTGTAGTCAGTCGAGAGTGTGGAAGCTCTCCAAATAGTAATGAGGTGGAGCCTACTGATCGCGCCAAAGTGCTCCAGCAAAAAGGTTCAAGGATGTGAGCGTTATTATTGCATACGCTTCTGTTTTAAGACTTGTCTGCTGTGTGAAATGTGTACATATTTTGTAGTGTGAAGTGATTCCCATTGGATTTATTTATAAAATAATGCCTTTAGACAACCCTTATTCATGTCTAAGGCTGGAGACCTTTAGAATCAAATCTATCCTCTACTTCCTTATATAAAATTTAGACAAAAAAATAATTAAAAGGGTTGTTATATACTGTCTTGGAAACACCTAGAAGTTTGTATTTCCGTTTAAATTAATATGTATTTCATGCTCGTTCAGGGTTATTTAATTTATATTATCAAAGTTACATGTGACTGTACATAGTACAGTTTAAATACATACATTTTCCTAAACAAATTGATCAGTAGTTTATTATTTATAAGTTTGTATGAAAAGCTTTGTTTACACTGGTCAAATTGCTCCATTGTTAGGTATACATAAATGTCCTATAATTTGGCAAAACTCTTTCCTTATTTAAAATGTAATCAGCTTTATTTCTGATAATAATAACTCTTTGGATTTGATAATTAAATTTTTTCATAAATATATACACTTATAAATACTTTTTGTTGTGGATGATGTGAAATTTCGACAAAATACTCTTGTTGACTATTTAAATTTTGTGACTACTATAAACTGAATAATTAGCTGTGTAATGTAAATTATATGCATATAGTAATTGTAGGTTTAAATTTATTTTAATTAACAATTTTAAACTTAGTACAATACAGACAATACCAAGTACCAGCAGTCTCATTTTAAATCCATTTACAGTGTATAACGAAATTGATAAGGCTTTTCATGACTTTTGTAATAGTCACAACGTCTAGTTAAAGTTTCATCTCATAAAAATCATAACTATGCTCATTTGCAGAAATATTTAAGAAATTATGATTCCAGACAGTTGTTTTATTTTTCTATAATCATGATTCCTTAGAAAGTGCTGTATGATACAGCATATGCTTGATATGATATCAAGCAAAATATTGAATGTTATAGGGAAAAAAATAATATTTAAGTTATTGATACCTTTATTTCACTGAATAAGTAAACAATTGACTGAAAACGTTATATGATTTGACACGCCTTCACTTAGTTATTATTATTTTGCTAAGTTAATTAATTTTATAACTATATAATCAATATTATATAAATTTATAACACGAAGGTTTAAAAAAATAAACATTAGCACTATTTAAAACTTAAATTACATGAATTTATGATAGAATATTACATTTAACTGCATTAGATACAAATTAACAAGACAATCTTAATTAGAGGCTCAATTGTTAGAGTAGATAACACTTAACAAGTATTGAATTCTCACACTTAAGGCATTGGGGTTTATTTTTCAAAACAGTTATCTAGATAAAAGACTACATATTTATTCTGTTTAACATATAAGATTTTGTTAATGTTGCGACTAGTCCAAGCTAGCACCAGTCTGCCATATACGTGAAATCCGTAAACAGCTTGTGATCGGCTGTGGACAAAGGACGCGGTTCTTTTGGCGGAGTAAGCACAGCTGCCTCTGAAGTGAATTCACTATCAAAGTTGCTTACGTCTTCAAGATTTTTTATAGTTGGCACAAATGGTGGTTTCACTTTCCGTAACAAAAGCTGTTCCCAATCAACACTGAAGAAAAATGCCTGTTTTTTCACATCTTCAGCATCTCTTTCAGATGATCCCAAACGCCTTTCTGGATTCTTCCTTAACAAGCGACGCATTAGTGCTATTGCTTCCAATGATAAAGTTCTAGGATATCTGACTTCGTCATTCACAATTGAGTCAAACACTTCTCCTTCATCTTCTCCTGGGAATGGAGATTCACCAACTAACATTTCAAAAATCAATACGCCAAGACCCCACCAGTCGACGGCGCGTGTGTACGATGTTTCCGTCAACACTTCAGGGGCTAGAAATTCGGGAGTGCCGCAAAAAGTGCCGGTTCGGTCCCCCCAACCCATGCCCTCTTTGCAAAGTCCAAAATCAGCAATTTTCACATAACCTTCAGTGTCTAATAATAAATTATCTAACTTTAAATCTCTATAAATTATGTTATTTTCATGTAAATACTGTAGGCCTAATACTACACAAGCTGCATAAAATACTGCCCTTGGTTCTGTGAACACATCTGCGTGTATGTGCATCATTAAATCACCTCCAGCTGCATACTCCATAACAAAACATACATGCTGCTCTGTCTGGAAACAGGCAAACAAATTAACCAAAAATGGATGTCTGATTGCATTAGCTACCTCAAAAATTCTTTTCTCAGATAAAAGTGAGTCAACTTCATCTCTTGCTATTATATCACCTTTCTTTAAAGCTTTTATAGCGAAATATTCATTAGTAGGCTTGTACTGAGATAAGATAACTTTTCCAAAATGTCCCCTTCCTAAAACACTCAGAAGTCTAAAGCTTGTCATTGACATTTCTCCAGATTGTCTTCTGGAATCCTTGTTCAAAGTGTCAATAACAGATGAAGATCGAGATGAAGATATCCGCAAATTGTTTGTGACATCAACAATTTTATCTTCATTTGAGGGAAATTCAAGAACCAGCTTGGGAGAAGGTGACGGTGGATATTCTACTAAAGGTGTATCACATGTTGAAGTTGGTTCTTTAACAACATAATTATTGTCTCTATTATAAGAGTCATCCAAAAATGCAAATGCTTCTTGAAGTTCCTTCTCCATCCTAAGAGTGGATACATTTGGAGGTGGTTGTAATGGTAATGTTGGCTTTGGTGGAGGACAAACAGGCACTTGTGGTAGAATGGGGGCAGAAGGCAAGCCTAGAGGCCGCACTCCAGCCATACCACCAAGAGTGGCATTAGGGTTTTCAATCTCTCTGTGTTCAAGGGGAGAATCAAAGCTATGTTGTTGAGATTGAGTAGCATGACCTGACTGGCTGATGTTAGTAATAGAGGGAGATGAGCGCTTAAGAAGTCGACCAAGAACAACAGCAGGAATATGCATGTCTCCATATGAAGGTCTAGGTATATTTTTGCCTTGTTGTTTGAAGATCTTCCTCTGACGTTGTAGCTTTGGTTTTCTTGATATAATTGGATTCAAAAACTTAATTTCTGCAAAAAGAAGACCTCGAGGTTCTAGTTCCAAGGCCATGCCATGACGAATGTCATCAATAAATTCTTCCAATCGTAAGAACTTTACAGCACACAGACCTCGCCAATCTTTCCAATGAATTCCAATTTCCAGTTCTCTTGACTTATCCAGTTTGATGGTAAATCTGTAAAGTATAAACATTTTGTTAGGATACATGAATCTAAAAACCATAAGATATACATAGTTATACATGGGCATAATGGCTGTCTGTTCACCACTTAGTCACACAAATATGTGTACTTGGCCTATAGATAAGATAACATGACTAATATGAAATGAAATCATAAAGATTATAATAGGTATTCAAGGAATTGTGTCTACAGGTAAGATGTGAAGATAATTATATAGAAAATTGATTATATTTTATGTTACATAAGCATTGGTAATAGTAAGTAGGTTATAAAGTAGTAAATAGGTAATGGTAAAAAGTAATATTACCTTTGATCCCAGGCTTGTTGAGAACATGGTCTCCAACTGGTTTGAGCAACAGTGTGGTTATCTAGTTTAAGGACTGCCATTATTTCATTGCTTGTGTCCTCCTTGATGCTGTATGTATATTTCATCGAATTACGAATAGTTACACCTTTCACAAAAGATTTCAAATCTGAAGGACTGGCTAGAGGGTCTCTTCTGGTGCGTCCAGGAACATCATCGAGTAGGTCTTGACAGCCCATTAGCCTCACCTCTAAAGCACCCGTCACTTGAACACATGGGCTAATCAGAGGAGCTGGTGATAAGAATTGAGCTCGAGAATGGCTTCCACCAGATAAACTTGTATATCCTGGGCTCGATCCGGTGCTACGTAATTCTTGTCCTAATTCTATAAATGCAGAACTCTCTGCAGGAAGTTCTTGACGTCGCATATCCAACGACCTACGCAGCAAATCTAACTTCTGTGTTGATTCCAGAAGACTTGTCTGTGCTTCTTGTAGAGCCTTTTTGTCAGTTACTTTTTTGTCACTTTGTAATAGTCTGATAGCATTTTTGGAGCCTTCAACCACTGCTGCCTCAATTCTTAAACGGTTTCTAAGCTCAGCAATTCTTTCATCAAGAAGTGGTTCGACACCGCTTATTTCACCACTTCTACCATCCCCATTTGCCCCAGCATTTTCTCCCCTTTGCTGTTTACTTAACTTTGTAATGCGTAATTTAAGATATTCAATTTTATTTTTAGAATCAGCCAACATTTGATGAGCTTCAGCGAGTAATTTTTTATCACGAGACTGATTAGTGCTGCTTATACTCTGTATCATGTTTTCGGCCCCCTGTTTTACTTTGAGCTCAATATTCAACTGTTTTTCAAGCGAGGCCAGCTTTCGATCTGCTGTAGCCTCACCTAGCTGCCTTTGCTGTTGAGCTGCTTCTGAAGCCAAAATAATATCTTCATCATAAGATAAATCTTCTGGCGATGTAGGAGTGGATTGCCCGCGAGATAGAATGAGCTGAGATTCAAGCTCTTGTAAGTCTGATTTTAGTTCATTTAACTTGATGTTAGCTTTCTTGACAATGTTGGCAACATCAGAGAGGGATCTCCGATCTGTAGCAACTTCGCGCAATTTTTCAGCGCCTTCCTTTATTTTGAGTTCCTTACGTATCTCCCTACGTATGACATCCTTGAGTTCCTCCAACTTTGATGGCAAAGCTATTTCTGGAATACACTCTGTTTTGATTCCATACTTCACACCCAACTCGTAAAGAACTGGGTGACGAATATAATCACTGTGGTAATAACCAGGGTCTGCCATAATTGAGGATGCACAGACTAACGAACGTCAGTTAACCATAATTATATGTGGGAAAATATCACAACTACTGCTTCTTGTAGATCACAAAACGTAGATATAAGTAACACGTTTCCAGACACTTATTAACATGAAATCAAAAAACATTATGTTAGAACGTAAAAATATACTTTGATAGCTGCATAAATCGTCAAACAAAACAATATTCAGCTCAAGAATCGGTCAATGAAACCATCAACGAAACGACGAAAACCTACCATTATGCCATAGACTAAAGATGACTGACATAGGGTTGTCCGTTCAAAAATAAAAAGTATGTACTCTATGCCGATACATAAAGCCTACTTCGCACTAAGCGAGACTTTGTTCTATTTGCTAGACGCATTCGCCTGCGAAAGCGAAAAAGGTTGCAAGAAATGTCGCTATAGTTCAAGCGAAAGGCGGATACTACACACACGATATATATCGTGATACGTATCGTGATCCATATCGAGTAATATTTTGGATCGCAAGTCGACCCTACACACACGATAAGAATCGTCGATATTTTCATTAGTCTGTGCATTCTTTCATTCATAGGCGCATACTACACACACGATATTTATCGTGATACGTATCGTGATCCATATCGAGTAATATTTTGGATCGCAAGTCGACCCTACACACACGATATGAATCGTCGATATTTTCATTAGTCTATGCATTCTTTCATTCATTTTAATGGCTGAATAGACTAAGTTGCCAATGCCTAGCATAAAAAAAAAGCATTTTTGACGCGTCGCTGGTGTAAATTTGCGATTTTTAAGTATTTTTACCAAAATGACTGATAGAGCTAGCGTTGCTATCGTATTAGCATTAGGATTAAAAAGACGCGTGAAGAGAAAAAAATGAGAAACATTATGAGGATGAGGATCTTGTTGACTTTTTATACTTAGTAACTTAACTATAGTAACTGTCCAGGTCCATAGTGGCCACAGCAGCTTGAAAATAAATACAAACAATGAAAATAAATTTGAAATTACGTTATTTATCTGTCAGTTTGACAGAAATGTCGTGATAAATATCGACGAGATACTAGACGCTCGATATATATCGCACGATAGTTGATACGGATCGTAGATTTCTGGATTTTCGGAAATCCTGTGATCCATATCACGATTCATGATACTCTAGGCTACACACTCGATAAATATCGTGATCCTGCGTGAATCACGATATATATCGTGTGTGTAGTATTCGCTATTTTGATGGCTGAATAGACTAAGTTGCCAATGCCTAGCCTAAAAAAAAGCATTTTTGACGCGTCACTGGTGTATATTTACGATTTTTACCAAAATTACTGATAAAGCTAGAGTTGCTATGGCGGATACTACACACACGATATATATCGTGATACGTATCGTGATCCATATCGAGTAATATTTTGGATCGCAAGTCGACCCTACACACACGATAAGAATCGTCGATATTTTCATTAGTCTGTGCACTCTTTCATTAATTTTGATGGCTGAATAGACTAAGTTGCCAATGCCTAGCCTAAAAAAAAGCATTTTTGACGCGTCGCTGGTGTATATTTACGATTTTTACGTATTTTTACCAAAATGACTGATAAAGCTAGCGTTGCTATAGTATTAGCATTAGGATTAAAAAGACGCGTGAAGAGAAAAAAATGAGTAAAATCATGAGGATGAGGATTTTGTTGACTTTTTATACTTTTATAGTAACTGTCCAGAGGGCCTATCGGCTATCTCAGTGGACAACTGAATTTGACATAAAAAATCTGACACTACTCTAATTTGGTACTAATTTGGTAGACGGTATTGCCAGTTTTCAACGTAGATGACGTGGTGTAGAATTATCTAGTGTCAAATACAGTTGTCAACTGAGTTAGCCAATAGCCCCGCAGGTCCATAGTGGCCACAGCAGCTTGAAAATAAACACAAACAATGAAAATAAATTTGAAATTACGTTATTTATCTGTCAGTTTGACAGAAATGTCGTGATAAATATCGACTAGATACTAGACGCTCGATATATATCGCACGATAGTTGATACGGATCGTAGATTTCTGGATTTTCGGAAATCCTGTGATCCGTATCACGATTCGTGATACTCTAGGCTACACACTCGATAAATATCGTGATCCTGCGTGAATCACGATATATATCGTGTGTGTAGTATCCGCTTATAGTATTAGCATTAGGATTATAAAGACGCGTGAAACGAAAAAAATGAGTAAAATTATGAGGATGAGGATCTTGTTGACTTTTTATACTTTTATAGTAACTGTCCAGGTCCATAGTGGCCACAGCAGCTTGAAAATAAACACAAACAATGAAAATAAATTTGAAATTACGTTATTTATCTGTGAGTTTGACAGAAATGTCGTGATAAATATCGACTAGATACTAGACGCTCGATATATATCGCCCGATACTTGATACGAATCGTAGATTTCTGGATTTTCGGAAATCCTGTGATCCGTATCACGATTCGTGATACTCTAGGCTACACACTCGATAAATATCGTGATCCTGCGTGAATCACGATATATATCGTGTGTGTAATATCCACTAAACACACACAGCTATTAAGTTTCAGCACAAACGCTTGTTGGCGGCTTGACATGTTTGCCAATATTTACACTAATATTGGGGTTACCAACGTGTAGAAGTGCTGTTATATTTGGCGAAGATGGGCTGTATGGGTTGAATTGCCATTGCCTTACATATTGCGTGAAAAGTATAAGCTTTTTAATCTTCGTACTGCCGCCGAACGAACTTTCACTTCCCTTTTTCACAAATTTTGGATATTCAAAAGTATTAATCAGCGTTGCTATTATATTGGTATTTTGAAATTACTAATTTATTGCTGCTAGTTCTCTGTGTCGACTTTTTAGTTTCTTTGTGTTCTCAAAAAGAAGAACTGTCAAAACCCTATAAGAAAATCAAAGGCAGCTGGCTGTCAATAGCTGGGTCACAGACAGTTTTTAATGGGAAAATGCCCGTAAAAGTTGATATTACTCCACCTCCACCAGCCAACTCGAAGCAGCCTGGTGTCACAAAATCGCTACTATATAATGGTTCAAAATTTCAAGGCCATCAGAAATCCAAAGGAAATTCATATGAAGTTGAAGTCGTTTTACAGGTTAGTAACAATAACAAAGTACCTACGCAATTTTGGTAAACTAAACAATACCTTTGTTTTCTTGTCCCAAATCGATGTAAACGTAATTTAATTTGTATGTGTCTTTAGTTTTATTGTAGTCTACTTTGATTGAATTGGAAAGACTTCAAACAATTTAATATGATAAAGCATATTTCTGAGTATGAAATATAATTAATTTATCAATGTTTTTTACACATTTTACAGCATGTGGATGAAGAAAATTCATATCTATGTGGATATTTAAAAATTAAAGGATTAACGGAAGAATTTCCAACACTAACAACATTCTTTGATGGGGAGATTATATCAGCTAAATATCCTTTTCTTACTCGGAAATGGGATGCTGATGAGGATGTTGATAGAAAACACTGGGTGTGTATTCCAAAAATGAAATTAATGTGTATTTTTATTAACATCATGTTAATTAAGAATTTAAAGTCACTAAATCTTAAATATTTTTTCAGAGTAAATTTGACTTGTTTATACCATATTTAAAAACATTTAACTCGGATTCCTTTGATTATGAATCTTTAGCAAAAGCGGATTATGTTTTTATGAGATGGAAAGAACACTTTTTAGTGCCGGATCATACAATCAAAGACATAAATGGTGCTTCTTTTGCTGGTTTTTATTATATATGCTTCCATAAGTCTGCAGCAACAATAGAAGGATACTATTACCATCGGAGTTCAGAGTGGTACGTGAATCAGTTGCTTTTATTGTTTGTTTATTGGAAACAGATAAAATTATTGGCATTATCTAAAGTGAATGACATTTTCAGTTCATTGTCATTCTTAATCATTAAGAAAAATATAGCTACCTCATTCAGTACATACAAATAGGATTGTATTGTCTACATATAACTAAATTGTGTTATTTTCTGTTTCCAGGTACCAATCCTTGACCCTAACTCACGTGCCAGAACACAGTATTCAAATTTATGAATTCAGATGAAATGCCTGAGCAGCAACTATCAGTTTGGATTGGTAATTGTGTCCGCTAGTACTTACTTGTTTCTTAAGTCTAAAAGACAAAAAAGAATATCAATCTTTAAGTTTTTTTCACTAATTGTAAGGTAAAGACGTTTCAAGGCCAAAAATATTGTTTTTATCTGGAACAAACCCAGTAATCCTGTTAGTATATAAATTTAATAACCCCTGCTTTTGCTTGCCCTTGCATATACTCTATGGTGTTGTACCCTAGGATTGTAGATATCATAGTTGATTTTTTACAAAATACTCTAGTGTCTTGTATCTGCCTCATACTGACATTGAAATAATTAGCAAACACTTATTAGTGTTGTATAAGTTTCCTAATAAGTATTCTTATTATTGTGATATTTTGTACAAATTACTTGCGAGTAAGTCATTATTGTTCTGTTGCTATAATTTTATTTTCGCTTCAGAAGTGAACAATTAGAAAATCAATTTATTTGTTTAATAAAATAAAATATAAGTATATGCAAGAGCAGAGAATCTCCCTTGTAAATTAAAATTTTATTTGACTCGATACCCAATGTGATGACTAATTGAAATAATGTTACTGAATTTGAATATTTTTTTTGAATAAAATATCTTGCAGTGAAGCAATGGGTTTAATTTCCTTGTGCCATGGAAGCGGCCATGAGTCGAGTACGGTAGTAAAAGAAAACAGCAACTTCATTGATTCCACTTTTAATGTAACACATTCATATTTACAATAAAATACTGGCATTGATAAATCTTTAAATTCATTTTAATTCCAGAAAATAAGCTATAAAAGTTATTATTAAGATAAATATCATTCTTACACTATTTGTACAGTACATAATTCACGTCAAGTTGTTGAGTAATAATTTAGAAAAAGTACAATTATTTTATAAAATACATATGTACCTATTAGAATATAGGTTAATATATAATGTTTACAAAATCGGCTGTTTCTCTTTTACAATATGAATAAGCCGATTTTGTAGTTTTTGTTATATTTTCATGCTATAATGAGCTAATTATATACGAGTACTTAAATAAGTCGCACTGGTTTACCTGTTTCTAATATTGAATGGTAATTGTGATTTATCTAAAATAAGTTATAAAATAGCCTGTAAGAATAATGTTATTTGTTACAAAAGTTATAAAAACTCATGCAATCAATTTTTTGGTTTTTGAACTTAAAAATGTGTGAATGAACCAATACTCCATAAATATTTAAAAAATAGGTAAGTATATGTTAATTTAAAAAAATACATTTGCTTATATTTTTTCTACATTCTAAATACTTCATTATAGCAATAGTAACGTTTAACAAGATACGTTAGTTACTTATTCTAACCTTTGGTGGGATCATTATAAAATTATGTTGGTACATTACTATTTATTTTCTATTGAAGTATCATTAGGTATATGGAGAGCTTATACGGAGGTGCTACGGAATCGCCTCGCATTTAGCTTCTACTCTTGCAACCGTTAATGGGGCGCTTCGTGACCCTTGCGTCGCCTTTGAAAAACTACTCTATTAATATAGGGCTACCTGCACTGTAAATGGATAGGTACCAAATTTTTATTAATAGAAACTAAATAAATTTTCAACGTAAATTAAGTGAGAACGTATGAGTTCGTCATTCTTCTCTATTTCGAGGCAAGGTGTACCTACGTTTCAGTTCGAATATGGTTCCAAAGAACCAGTGACAATAGGAATCTACGTTTAAAAAGCAATACTTGTTTGGTGGGTTTACAATGTCCGAAAATATAACCTTTTTGTTAAATGTCTTCAGCAAAAAAACGTAAAAATGCCTAATATCTATATCTACACACATTTCTAAACAAAGACAACTAGGTATTAGTGGCAACGGCGGCAGATGATGGCAAGCCAGCGCCGATTCAAATACAGAAATAAGTAATAAATAAATAAGAACCCAGTCGTTACGTTATAGCAAACAAAGGTCTACACATAAGACCGCTATTCTACTAAAGTCACAACAAAAATGGTTACAAAAATATACACCGAATAATAATCATAAATAAAATTATTAAGGGTTATCTAAATTAATTAAAATGCTTTACATTTAACACTGCATAAACAACGATAATACTACGAGCTATTTCAGCTCTAAGATTGAATGTGACATTAAAAACACTTAAAAATAAAAGGCATATGTACAAGAACTTAAAAAGCTAACAAAACATGTTGGACTTAACTATGACTGTGATATTTGGCTTTGAAATAAATAAGGTAATATATTGAAAGCTATGGATAAAAAGACATCAAAAACGCTGAAAAGTAAGTACCTACGAAAATAGTGTGAAGTGCGTTTATTATTTTAAAAGTTACGTAAAGAGAATCCGTTTTTCCATAGCTTCCATTATACATTGTCGGGTAACATCGAACTTGTAATGTAGACAGGGAAGCTATCTTTTCGATGTGCCCTCGCTACTGAACCAATGCCTGAGACCGAGCAGGGTGTAGAGGTCTTGGTTATTGGCGTGCAGTCGGCTGTCGTAATGCTGTAGCGGCCGGTGGTAGAGCTGCGGTGGCGGCCCGGGGTACTCGCTGTTTGGGGCGTGCGCGGCCCGCGGCCCGTGGGCTCGGAAGTACTCGTGCGGGTAGGCGTGGTGGTGGCGCCTAGGGTTCTCGTGCGCTGCGTACACGCCGCCGACGCGCTTCTGGCCAGGCCAGTAATCTTGCAAATGACGGAACGGGTAGTTAGCTGGTGGAGCTTGAGAATATTGGCCACGCCACGGGTATCTGTAATACGCCTCATTAGGTATACGGTAAAAGTCTTCAGGTGATATGACGGCCGACGACATCTTTTTAATCATGTCAGGTCTCGGCTTAGTGCGTCGATGTTGCAGTCTGGTTCGTGTGCCAAGAATATTATCGTCTCTTATTGATGAATATTTTTTTTCTTTTGAAAAATTATCGTCTGTCGTAACTTCGGCGTATCTGCTGATCAGTTTAATGGCCTCGCCTATGTTAGTATAGTCGTTTTCAGGGTTCAGCTTTGTCTTATCTACACCTTTTTCTAATACGTGCGTAGTTGTATGGATGGTCTTCTTGTCTGTGTCGTCATGAGTATTATTTAGAGAGTTTGATGATGTTTTATTAGCGCTTGTGTCAGAGTGTTGATTGTTTACTGGGGCTACTGTCGTTACTATTTCCGTCGTGGCTTCGGTTTCAGTTTCTGTATTTGCTGTTTGACTTTCCATATTAAACAAAATGGGATCGATGTTAACATGTCCATAAACTTGTTCTTTTTGTCCTTGATCGGGGCTGTCGTTGATACTGGTATCGGTCGCCTTGTCAGCTGGACTGTCGCGTTTCGGTTTGTCTAACGAAGGAACTAAATTATTAAGAAGATTATTATTCATTGCTGCGGCAGCTTCAGACGAGTCAGTTACGTTTTTAATTTGGGCCTTTTGTTGTTTTAACATTTCTAGCTGAGCATCTAAATTGGCGTCGATGTTCAGTTTGTTTTCTTCTTTTTTGTCAACATAGTTCAGCTGCGAATCTTGAGTTGCCTGTAAAGAGCAGAAAATTCATATGAGTATCTTATCACAGTATCTTGGCCGTGTGGTGTCCGTCAGAGTAGAATAGCACCAACCCCTTACACTCGTGGGTTACAAGGCGAATAATGTTTTAGAGGCAAATTATCTAGTCGCCTTAAGCTGGAAAATTGCGGCCTATTTTTATGACAATGGTCATATTATTTAACTAAGTATTCGATATAACACTGATCTCCAACCCGCCTGCCAAGCGTGGATTTTGTGGCAATAAAATCCTCCCCTTTCGTGGGAGAGGCACTAAATCCTGCAGTGGACTGTTAAGGGCTGTGAAGATGATGACGATCCTATCACATACCTGCACGTACACACTAAAACTGATTTCAAAGGATTTTATATTAGACTCCTATTGCCCTATTGCACTATACTTGAGGCGATGCATAAGTTGATTTCAAGTACTCCTAATAAGAAAAAACATTGCACCACACCAGCCATAAGTGACAACCATACTCGCCAAGACACTCCCACCGACACCGACTTGAGACTCCTAAATGCTTATATCTTAAGGCGCCAACTTAAGAGTCGCCTGAGTTTGGTGCAATCGAAATAAACAAAGAATGGACTTAGTATTAATACGTTATAGTACTTTCAAGCATGATCTATAGGTTTGGTTGTAATCGACATGGTTTCATTATTTTTCCAGCAGATCCATAATAAATAAGTTTTCAGAGAACCATCTCTCTGACGACTTATTTATTATGAATTTCTGTTACTTATATTTTTTTAACATTTTATGGGCAAGCATTGGTCCGTCAACGTTTCCCCCGTTTAATCGTCTAAATTCTAATTCGCGAAATGTAAATTTTTTGTGTTTGGCTTTTATAGTGACTATCCTGAGACCGTTATGTCCGGATGTCCACTGGGCCACTGCTAAATTTAATGCCCATCTTTTGGACATATGATGGCCACTGTGACCACTGTTGGACTGCTCCGTGAGTTCAAAACAATAATTTAATAGGTTGATGGATTTATTTCAGTTGAGAGAAGAGTGGTATTGGCCATTTTGCGAAATTACGGTCTTTTCACGAATATTAAGGCCCTGCCATATGACACAATCTGATTGTCTAATCAGATTGCCAATTAAATTGGTACAATCTGATTGTCCATCCATATGAGACAATTTGACAGGGTTATGTTTTAAATTTGCCTAAAAAGATCCAATTCCGTACAATGGAATATTGTACGGAAATTTTGGGATCTTTTTCCCAAATTAGTTTGTATAAGTATAATATGAAATATGTCTATTGGGACTATAATTTTGTCCTTGTATTTTATTACTAATTTGACATCTACCATAAATAAAAAATAGTTTTTCATTTCCCCCAAAATTTTTATTTTTCCCAAAATGAGCAAAACTCCCTAATCTGGAGTCCGTTGGTGTGGTTGTCCGTCCTCACCACATAATTTGATTGACAATCAGATTGTCCTTGGAGCGTCCGTACGCGAAAATTTGTTTGCCAATCTAGTCAGATTGTACCTTGAGGGCCTTGTAGGGCTTCTAAACATTTGTTACTTTTAGAATTAGGTGTGAATTAGTCCTTCACAGACTCGATAGCCATTTCGCGAATTAAGTATTAGTCGATAAACCTTTCACCTTGTGGTAAGTGGATGGTGTTGTAACCTGCGCGCAATCTATTGCCATGAGTCATCTTCATCTCGGTCATACATAGGTCCACTGCTGACCATAGGCCTATCCTGGTGAGGCACGGCGATGAGTAATATTAAATGATGGGTTATATTAACCTGTGCGTTTGGCTCTTGCGCCTGCAGCGGCGCGGCCTGGGGGTCCAAGTTGATAGGGATGGAGAGTTGAAGCGGGCCGAGGTCTTCTTCGCCGTAGTCGATGTATTCGTTATTCGGCACCGGCGTGAAGAGTGCGTTCAGCTGCTCCAGCAGAATACGCTCGTGCTCTTCCTTGTTCACTGTCACCACCTGGAGAAGATTGGTAAAGGGTTTTACAATAAGATAGGCTAGTACAGAAACCGAAGTTCGAGAAAACAGGGGTTCGGGTTCTTAAAAAAATTAGCTCGATGTTTTTGTTGACAACGAGTTGGAAGAGGCTGAAAGATATACCTACTCGTGCACAACCTTTTGTCCTCAAGTATCGTACTGACAATAGGTTTCACGCTGCGCGTACTTCTCTATTGTGGCGGAAGCGGGCTTTCTTTGATATAATATCCGATCTTTAAAAATTTGCGGAGAGCGTCTAAGAAACCAGCGACACTATAACGAAATCTCGGAGTAGGTTTGAGGGCTTGTGTCCAGCAGTGGACGTCTTGCGGCTCATGGGATAATAAACCTTAACCTCCGCTGAGACGGTAACTAGATATTTACGAGAAGGGATACTTGCACAACATACAGGCCAGGTAAGTAGGTAGAGGTACTGTAGGTACTCTATACTTAGAAGATCCGTTTTACTGAACATTTGACACGTTTAGTTGACTGTAATGATCTATACAGGAGGCTATGTCTATACCCAACTCGACGAACCTGCGCCTATTATACGTGCAACTGCCGTGTAGTTAGCTTAACAGTTTTAATAGACCAGCTCTCTTAATTACCTGAACACACCCATTAGGGTCGAGCCGCTGCCCCTTCGGGCAGACGAGAGGCGTGATGAACAGCGACTTGGTGGTGATACGTCTCGGGGGCGCGTTCTGGTTGCCGCTCTCGGGGCTCTGCAGCCAGGAGCGCCAGGCCAGCTCGGCGGCCTGCCGGTCGAGGGTGCGGCGCGGGGGCGGCGCGGGGGGTGCGGGGGTACCCACCGCCGCGCCGCCCGCCGACGCCTGCGCGCACCACGCCAATAGTAACGCGGTCCACAGGTACCACATCGCAAACACCTGGAAAGAAGGGGGGTGTTAGTCTCCAGTTTTGGGTGGGTACGGATGCCAGGCTGAGCGAAGTGGACAAGTGGGAAGGTGGACCCCGAGCCCTCGTGCGCTGCGTGAGAGTATAACCGGGATTGACGCTAACCCAATCATGATATGATGGTTGAGTTTGAGGTCGAGAAAACATATTAAAGAAGAAACAAACTGTAATTCGAAGTTATATGCTCGCACTTTCAAATAACTACTTAAATGAAATTAACTTTTATAAAACATTCTAATTATTGTTACATTTCGATTTTCACACGCCAGATTTGTGTTGGTATTATCGTTCAGCACAGGTATACATAAAACTTTTCCAAAACTTTGTTACTGCTCTTTGTTACTGGCAGGCCAGGTACATGCATTAAAATGAATTGAGGAAGAAATGCAGCCGTAGGTAGGTTATTACTAATAAAGTTCGTGAGACATTGACACCAATGTGGTTACCAATTCATTTAAATTGCTTTTAGTATAACGAGGTGGTTAACGATGATTGTTCACTGGCCATCAACACGGCCTATTTGAGATTATTAGGACCGCGCTGCGGCTTCCTGGAAATAATATTGATATGATTCCTAATTTGAATATGAATTTCAAACAAAACACTCAAAGAAGGTAACTTTTATGTGTAGATTTTAATCAACGTAAATAATTCATATGTAAGTATATAATCCTATAGTAAATCAACGTATAAGAGGTACCTACTTTACCTAAAATGCAACGTGTGTCCTTAGAAATTCTGAATTTTCTGTGTATTAGACCTAACTTATTTTGTTACTCTGACTTTAAATGTTGTTATCCGAGTTCCATGTCCCTTATTTAATAGCCGATGCCCTTTGCGACGGCGCAGCGGGTCATTAACGAAAGTGGGCGCAGTCAGAGATTTTAATTTTGACACATCAGATGGGCTAAGTGGTATTATGTTCCAAATACCAGAAGCATTCGGCCTTGAGACCCTTTATCATTGAGAAAGTGAAAGCCTAAGTAGGTACCGCCTTCACTTTTTTAATATGACATCTTAAGTAGGTACGAAAAGTCCATTTGGCCTGCGTTAATTGCCAGCGATATTGCGTGAATGTGGGCGTCTATCTTAAAGGCTGCTCGGATTTACTATCACTCCGCAGAATTATATGGCCGAAATGGCCTTGGATTTTACTGTTCTGCAAATTGACCTTATGGACAACTGCAGGTGGAATCCTATAAAGTATTTATGATACAGGAGGGTTCCCTCTATTGTGTTACTTAACATAGGTATACCTAGGTAATTATATCTTTCAGTTGTACTATCTTAAAAGTAATTTCATTTCGACTAATGCGCTTATTACACCTGGCTAAATTCAGCCGACTAAGTTCAGAAGCAAAAAGCGTGATAGCAACTCAAAGTGGAAGGTATTGCTCATAGAATAAGGTTCATTTTTGTATAACAACTTTTATATACGTAACAATTTTATAAATGCTGCAAATTTACCTTATTCAATGACCTATACATTCCACATTGGTTTGATCTTACGCTTTTCGCTTCTGAATTTAGACGACTGAATTTAGTCAAATGTAATAAGCGCATGAACCCTAACACCTTAATACAGCCGTAATCTCGACGGAATGTTAATGAACCCCCGCATAGAAACCGCCTAACTTTTTCTGTGGCATGTAAACCGAGAAAGTGAAAGACAAATTGCAGGCTACATTCGAATTTGAGTGGTTGTTACATACCAGATGATTTTAAAAATCTACGGCATGGCACTTTAAATAAGTATCGCCTATATTATACTTTTATGCATAGAGACTAATAGGAAACGGAAACCGATATGGAGATCATTACAACACACTTGCTAGTGTTTTAGCGTAGCCTATTTAAACACGCGTGTTTTTTTTGGCTACGATCGAGCTTAGTAAGGTAAGTATTTCCAATGCAACGTAGATTGATAAAGGTCTGGCCCCGGAGACTATACGTACAGTTTAGGGCCCCGTGACGGTATTTTTTCAAAGTTATTTATCCTGGCGTTCTGCCGGGATTGACCGTTTGATGATTATTAGGATCATCTGCCGACAATTCTCAATAATAATAAGTCAGAAAAAGGTCATTGGTACGTGGCGACACAGGGGATCGAACTCGGTATCTCTCGCTTATGCGCTTATTACACATTCCTAAATTCAGTAAATAAATTCAGAAACAAAAAGCGTGAGAGCATATCAAAGTGGAATGTATTGCTCATATAATAAGGTCCATTCTTGCATCTCGAAATTTTGAAAAGTGGAGCGACGCGTTACTTAATATAAGTGATAATAAAATGGACCTTATTCTATGAGCAATACATTCTACTTTGATTTACTCTCACGCTTTTTGTTTCTAAATTTAGTTACTGAATTTAGGCATGTGTAATAAGCGCATTACTTGTCCGACCCGGTAGCCATTAGGCCACAGAAAAAGACAAAAGTAGAGCACGACAACAGTAAATATTATCCACAGAAATCTAAATACATTATATTGACTTATCTAATGTACATATTATCCACAGAAATTTAAAGAAGAATCTATTTATTTAAATAAGTCAATTCTAATCGATAACGTGCTCTACTTTTGACTTATTCAAGTGGTTCAGCTGGTTAACATTTCTGTCATGCTGAGGTCCCGGGTTCGAGTCCCGGCCGGGCCGTTGATGAATTTTAATTTCTGTTACAGGTCTGAGTGTTGTATGTATGTACTAAGTATTTATTTAAAAATATTGTCACATAAGTAGTTTAGCAGTTTTCTGGCACCCATGATGGCGCTGAGTGAATTGTCCAAGAATATTTATTTACTCTATTGGAACATGCGTACTTCAATTGATACTAAGTATTCCAGCTAGTAACCAAATAAGTATTTCCTACCTACTGGTTAAATTTTGAATCTAATTGCGGAGCAGAGGGTGTTGAATCGTGATTTGTAATCGATATGTAAATAATCGGCTATTAATGTACCCAAGTATAATGTTTTATTGCCAATTAGTTCGCTGTTAGATTGTTTGTAACGCGATAGTATACATATTAGGTACCTACTAGCTCACTTGAGCGGCCGGTGTTGTAATAATACAATACTAATATTCATTGCGCGTCGTAAGGTAGCACTTACTTAGATAATTTATCTTCTTTCTATAAAATATTTTTGATATAAAAGCACCCCTTTGTTTATTTTTTATTGAAGTCCGTCAGATGAAAATATTTATCATTTTCTTAAACGAAGTGCTTAAGTAATTTAGATTAGATTAAATGGTTTTAAATGGATATTTTATTTGAAACAGTATCATAATTCAAGAAAATGTTAACTTTTCTTACAAAAGAGTTTAACGCGAGCGACGCCCGTTGATGTCTTATAAGAGAATGCAATTAAAAATATATTTACCAGTTTTGTTCTATTTAGAGTAAAACTCGTTAAGTAGAGAAACGACTATAACGCATAAATGTCATGTTAAACGACAATATCGCATAATGTCAATATCGCTCATAGTCTTAATTTCAGAATGCAAAATGTCTACACACTGTGGTGGATTTTCTGGTATAGTGGACGTTCTGATGCGGTAGACTTTTTGATAAAGTGGTCATTCTGATGCAGTGGACATTTTAATAAAGTGGACTAACATGAACAAACGTTTTCAAAATAGAAAACCGAACCGAAATCGGTCCATCGGCTCGGAAGTTACGATACTACAGACACACCTACACACTTGAAAAATATAACACCCTATATTTGCGTCGGGGAACAAAACATTTTTTTTTATTATCGTTCATCAGCATAAATTCCCTTGACCCTCGTAAGCGGTCGGTTATGTCAATGCGTCGCGGCGTACGTACAGTCGAGTGTAAATAAATTGGTGCGCAAAACAAGGGCAGTGGCTGTTGACCCCGGCGGTCTATCGGCGGCATCTGGCAATGATCTCGCATCAGCACGCGGAAGCGCTGAGGCGCTGACCGTGTTTCAATGGGGGCTTGATTGAACCCCACTCAGCACGTGTCGACTAGTGTGAAAAGGATTAGAAAGCGCTGTAATCCCAGACGATGGTGAAACCGAATATCGACGGACCCTAAAGGCCCTTTGAGCGCCAGAGGAATGCGCTCTTAATTTTTCACGCCCATCGGCACACGGCAATCGAGACTGCGTCTGACCTAATGAGATCATTCTGTTTACATGAAACAGACGCGCGGGTATTCCGCTGTTATATTATTATCTCGGCGTACGCGCGCACTGAATCCTCGAATGTTGAACCCTACCTTGACATGCATGTGGGAGCGAGACATGTTGCGGAACAGAGGTGCGCC
This sequence comes from Blastobasis lacticolella, assembly GCA_905147135.1. NCBI lineage: Eukaryota > Metazoa > Arthropoda > Insecta > Lepidoptera > Blastobasidae > Blastobasis > Blastobasis lacticolella. The sequence goes on from LR990048.1 coordinate 13,317,778, forward strand.
GGCGCAGGGTTGCCCGCAAATAGCCCCGGCCCAAACTCGAGTGGAGCTTTCGGGGATAAGTGGTCTCCGGCACAGACACGGCTGAATGCTCCTATATGTATAATCGAGATAAGAAAGGAATATTAATTATTAATTACCTACGCATCTGTTTATCTCTAGGCTACTCGTTCCGATATTTATTTTGCCATTGTTCGGTTGATCAACAAGTTTATGTTCGCAAAAATTAAACGCATTTAGATAAACACAAAAAAACTCCTTACCTAAGACGTAGGTAATCTAATATTTATCACCCGAGAGAAAATAACTACTTCGGCAACTTGTGCGCCGACTGTACGTCACGTCACGTTGACATCCCCCGCGCATCGTCACAAAGTAATCGCACCGCGTTTCAGACAGGTACACTTCCTCTAATTAATACTAGTGCGTGAATGAGCGAGGGGGCGTAGGGCGAACAAACACTCTACAGTCACGCTTGTCACGCCTCACCCTCGACTCAAGGACCGGCAGGTGTGTTACATTAAAGTTTGACAGCGACGAATATATGGTGCCCTATCAGCTAGGAGATTCACGAGATACTTGCGCGCGTATGATAGTTGTGTGCACCTGTGCATAAATTGTTTACAGGTATAATAAAAGGCAGTTTAATAAACTCCTAAGTAAGTGAAAATGGTGTAGAAAGATTGAGTTATATAGAGGGTTCACTCTTAGTTCCCTTTCCACGCTTTAGTCGTATTGGAGATTTCATTATTTGGCAGTGTTTATGTTGATCAGAACGATATTAATGTCAGTTTTCACTAAACTTAGGAAACGCCTAAGTTCTTTATTAACTCAAATTGGACCTTGTTGATTGGCTATAAACTAGTTAAGGTGGAACTTAGGCGATTCCTAAGTTTAGTGAAAGTGGCCATAAGCGTTACACAAATTTCACACTGGCTAGGTACCGGCTAGCTAGGCCCGCGCGTTGGGAACGACTGGCGCCTCCCGCACTGCTATGTAAAAACGCTGATCTGAGACGCATAATACCTTATGTGGGTTACACGGGACCCCTACAACTACAGAATGCAGGTACATTTTGTTAAATACAGGAAGGACTACTTAGTCTTTGTGGTGGGTTCCCTATTATGAGCAAAAATTGCTACGTAGTTCGATTTTCATTTGGTACTAAAGGTATAAAGGAGTCTCGTTGAGTTTTAGAAATCTGCGGCCAGGAACAAAAGGTAACTACCAAACTACCATATATATTATGCTCTAAGTAGAGCATAGAATACACTCCATAGAGTTAGTAAATGCCTTACCTAGTAGATATCAATTTATGCGTATTAATGCCTCTGCACATAACAACAACAATCGTTCCAAGTTCATCATGCAGGTGAAACTAGAAGAACAAGTTTTTTTTATTACAACAGGCTAATTTTGCGCGGCTACTATAAACTTTAGATTAGTTATGCGGCTTTGCTATACCTAAATGGCTATAAATCGTTTTTTAAATCAGGATTTTACCGCATATGTTTTTATAATAATCGATTATTAATTGTTTGTCTTAAATCAGGTTCTTAATTGATATTTTTCGTTGCCTAGGGAGGTACACCATGGTGCAGGACATCTGAAACCTAAGTGGAGCATATGCGGTGCCGACGTTTGAGGTAGACCTATCTGTAGGAACGTTTTTTGATTTTGAAGAACAGGGAAAGACTTCGGAAGCGCATGGCGTAAAAAGACTCGAACAAATAAGGTATTGTTATTTTTACTTTTGTAAATATTTTAATCCACATTTCAATAGATAATAAATTAAGCTGTATCTACATTAAAGTGTGTTTACAATTTACAGTGCCTATTTGTAATGATTTATGGGTAGGTACGTTATAACTCGTAACTCACAACGGTGTAGAAGTACATATAAAACAGTTAGCTGCAATTCCTCATAAGCTAATCATGACTCTATTAACAGGCTCTTATTGCTTTTTCACAACTATACGTTAAAATTTGATGGCGGGTACGTTGCGGTTGTTGTCCATCAATGTCCATTGTATGGAAATCGTATGCCGCAGACCATTTACTCCTAAGACTGTCGTATAGAGGGCTTATTATAGCAGGATAATCTCTATAATATAATCAGTCGTCATGTCACCATAGTGCCATATAAGATTTGATGGAAAGTCTGATCAGGCAGGCATTGTCTTAGAGAAAACAAGATGCGGAACTAATCGTTAACCCATACTACGTGTTACTACACGGATACCATAGGTATACCCATAACCTACTGGATTACATGACATGGATTGACATTATACAGAAAATAAGTTTCCTAAGTATACCTATGGTAATTGTAATATCATAAACTGATTTCTTATTAGAAAAAACTGGTTTAAACTCAGTCCATAGTGAACGGTCTTGGTGATGATGCTGGTGCAAACTCCAAACCTATGCGATTTATAAATATCACTCATTCACCTCGAGCGTGCGAAAGCACAACCAAAATGACCACCACCACTAATTCAGCTTGAACAGCTAATTAGGTTCCATTACGTATTCCTTATCCTGTCCAATGCGGCGTCGGTCATGTTATGGGCATGCATCGGCAATGGATACCTCGAGAAAGTGTTCGCGGCGTCGCGAGTCGTGGCCGCGCGACCGCGTTGTCGTAGATTTGCATATTAGGTAATTGTCAACGACAGACATCACTATTGATAGCCACAGAGTCTATAAGGTATGTAAGGTTGGTATATATACGAACCTGGATGAGCTCATTAAACGGTCCCTTTGGTTCCATGTTGTTTTTGACGTTTGATAAGAGATTAATTTAATCCTCTGTGATAAACAGGGCGTCCTCGGTTAGCCCCGCGGGTTGGCGTTTTATAGGCATTATGGACAGTTCTACTTCAGCTTGCTGATTTTATGTACTAGTAGACATATTTCTTGCACATACATTTTCATCATGCTGGCTGCGTAATGTGAAAAATTAAAGGAGTATCAGAGTCTAAAGCTGACCGGCAAATAACTCTAGGCGCGGAAAGGTGACCAAACTATTTGTGGTTTTCGTCGCATTAAACCTTGTTGCAGTTATTATCACAATTTAACTACTTTATTTAGGTAGGCAATTAATACCTTTGAATAGAGCTGATTTATTTGGCCATCACGATTAATTACATAGGTTACTTTGTGTTTTGGATTTTCAATGCACAGATTAACACGTTAAAAATATGGCGTATTAGATACCTGTTTTGTCATTGAATATTTAGGTAGATAGCTTTTATTAAGTCACATTTTAATATAGAGGAATAACTAAACCTTGTTTTCGATCATATAAAGATATTCCTAGTTACTTTTCCGAATACAAATTAATATTTACATTTTTGTACATAACGCATCATACCGATTTCATCATCGATGTAGGTCCCGCTGCCGCACACCGGTCCGACCTCAAACTCCACAGTAAACTACGAAATGGGTTTTAAATCCGGAACGTCATAATTTTTTCTTTTGTTTTCTGTGGGTGTGATTCCCATTGTTTCCTGAGGCATTTGACACCTCTTAAGTCCCCGTTAGAACTGTTTCTGTGTTAATCTATCGCGGCTGCCGGCAGCGTACAGCTAATAAATACTAATGAGAATGAGCCCTGTGAGCTTTAATGGTCGTGAGTCGTGTCAACTATAAACAAAGGCCGCTCTCCAGGGAGATATTTAGATACGGCCACAAGCGGCCACAGCTCCAGAATGGCTTTCTGATCTTTTGAATGCTCATACAGCCATAATACCAGAGCTAGAGTATTAATACGTAAGGAACGAGGACCATTAATAACAGTAAGACGTCGTAACCGTTCGTAGTGTTTCAAGATACCATAAATTATTTTTAAAACCTGTCACTGTTTGTAAACGTCACATGTCAGTACTTATCTTCCCTTTTTAGGTAATGGGCAGGCACTGCATCTGGAACAAGTTATCTAAATTGTTACCTACACGGATAGTTCCACTTTTGGTTTTGAATTCAGGTTGGATGACACTGTATTCTTTCGTAGCATCGATTCGATGTTTAATCGATTTGTTATATTTGATGAGAGAGAGTTAATTTTCAGTAGAACTCTTCTTATAATTCATTTATCAGTCGATTAACAAGGCTGTGAAATTGACCGATTTTAATTATCTCGATTTGGTTGATTGATTTATGTTTATTAATTATTGTTTTAGTAGCATCAACTTTACTAATAAACAGTTATTTTAAGCAAAAATAGTGTTTCTGGTAATAATATTGCAGTGTGCTAGACTATTCGTGACGTGATTCGACGCCTTTGGGCTATCCCGGCTTCTTCTACGCACCTCTACACCATGCATTAGGTTGCAGATGTCTTCCCATCAGCTGGACTGTCCGTCCGTGAGCCTCCCTTTTCAATAATAAAAATAACTGGACTATGTGTAATACAGATGTCAGTAAAATGACTAGGTTCAGTTTGTTACTTTTTTCAGTGGCCAGTGACACTGCGTCGGATTGGATGGCCAAGTGTGTCGCGCGGCGACCTACTGACTGAGTGGTCGACATGTTTGGCGTTTCACTATCGTTCCGAGATCGCAGACGGTTTTCGGCAGCCTCCAACTCTCGATTGAGACGTTTTACGTTGTTTGACATTGTGAGTTGTGATTGTGACAGTTGTCATGTTTCTGGGTTGGAACGTTGGAACTAGGCATGCGTGGGAAAAGTTTATATTGACGACATCGCTGTTAACAGCGCGAGCGGTAGTGGTGCCTACTGCGAGTGCACGTGACTTAGGTTCAAGAGTTATGTAAGTAAGAATAAAAAATTCTAAAGTGAAAAAAACTAAGGTTTTACTGTTGGCTCTGCAAAAATCTTGAGTATCTATATTTTGTAAAAAATATTAATTAGCTCTAGTTACCTATTAAGTACCCATACTATTCAGCTGTTGATAATAATACTAGTAGCGATTTAGCAAATCGCTGGTAGTGTATTGTAGTATTTGCATTAACATTTTTAATGCAAATAAGCTTCTCAAAAGACAATTTTACTGTCCACTAGGTGCAGTCGGCACACACTAGACGTTACAAATGTGACAATGAACAATGTTAGAACATAATAATATCAGTAATATAATAGTTAGATAAAGACGAGGTATAGTTAGTGACTTGTAATGAACCGATGTCGGAGCGGTTTCGAACTCCAACTATTCGCTAGCGGTGCGGTCAGGGCGCCCGCAGCACTGATGAGCGGTAGAGAGTTAGTCAAGACTCGGGTATCATCTCCGCGTTGTTATGTACATATATAAAGCCTACAGAGCTTATAGGGCACTTTTTTTTTACATTCTACATAAACAGGTACAAGGTAAAAGTGCAAAGATGACAGCTGCAGTTACTAGTGAACCTTGATCGAAGGTTACTAACTTTGGTTTCCAATGTGTATAAGTGTCAAACAATTACATAATTTCACGGACTTGACATAGAGTTCATGGTTTTCATAATAAGTAATATACCTTCTATACACAATTTGTGAGCGCGCCTACCTATATTTAAAATGGACATACGAAGGTTGTCAAGTGGACCTGGACAGGTAAACAAACCGATGAAACAGACTGCATTTTAGTGGGGAAGGGCAGCTGGTAATGGCGACAGATGCGTCTCGTCTCAGTGTCACAGAATGAGACGCAGCGTGTGTAGTACGCGCTGCCCTCCGACACAGGTTATTTATAAAAACAGCCCATTCATACGTGTGTGATTTTTTAACGTCGATAACGACGCAAGCAATTAGTAGCGGCCCATGTCGATATGCCAGGCTAAAGTGGCAATGGGTAGGGCACATAGCTCGAAGAAGAGATAGTAAAGTTCTCGAGTGGCGACCACGTACCGGAAGAAGCAGCTGCGGTAGGCCGCGAGGTGGACCGACGACATGGTAAAGATCGCAGTAACCAGCTGGATGAGGAGGATCTCTGGGGGAGGTCAAGCAGTGGGCGTCTTTCGGCTTATATGATGAATGTGAATATTGCTGTTGAATATTCCGCGGCCCTTTTGCTCCATACAAGCGTCAACAAAGCCAAAGCCGCCGTATCACACCATGCCGAGCAAAATAATTAGCCCGTTGCTCACTACAAACTTTGGCCCTAAGACTTTGAACCACCTGCAAAGTTTAAATTATACAATATGTGCGACGCCAAGTTTATAAGAGCTCACTAATAAGCAGAACCAAATTGACTTTGGTACGAGAAATTTACACATCAAAGAGAGGAGAAGCCAAACAGGAAATTGTTTAAAGTTAGGATTTGTAAGGGTCCGTTCATTTTGTGCTCTAATAACTAGACGAGTTTCTAAACGGGCGGACGGACGGCGGTAATGGGCGAGTGCGAAATCGCATGCATCGTTGCGAGACGAATGCGTTCGGAATATCATCCTCGTGCTTTTGGAAGGGAAAATGCGCTGTCGGAAGTGTTTGGCGACAGTTTTCGACAGTGAATAACAAATATGCGAGCGCGGGCACAGGGTCGGACTCACGACCTTTGGGTGGCGTGTTCCAGCATTAATAGAGCCGATCGGTCGATTTCAGGGGAATGTAGAAACCGAACATATTTAGTTATTAGGTAGGTTCCTATTTAAAGTAGATATTCAGTAAATTATATTATTGTATTTTAAAGATCCTCGATGTATAAATACTACCCTACTTGTTAAAAGTCATTTAAAGTAAGTATCGCGCTTTAAGGTACAATAAAAACCAGATTCGGTTCTTGGTGACGATGCATTCGGTCTCTATAATTATAATTCGACAGCGCCGTACCGCCGCCGCGCCACCGCGGTCCGCGCTCGCCAGATTCGCGAGCGTTAAATATGCAGGCAGTCAGCCTTTAAAGGTTACATGAACGCACCGCCATAGGACTTGTTTTAGTAATGGCCTTATCTCGTCTGGTGTCAAGCCTTTGCCGATTTGTATCCTGTATTTTTTGCTACTTACCTTAAAGACCTTTCTTTGTACATGACCAGGTTAACGCAGCTTACACCGAACTTTTTGTCATACCACTCAGTCGTGGTTCGAAGTAAAATATAGGTACGATTTTAATTGTGAATTAAGTGTAATAGTTTTACCTTTTCATAACGCTACGTTCTCTATTATGCAAACTAGGTGGAACACATTTACATCATTCAATTACATGTATAAGTTGTGATGTAGTTTATTATTGAAACATGTAATTTTCAGTCGGAATATGCATGGACTGACCCACATTACGTCGCACCTGGATGTTTTTGAATATTCATGCGTTCACGCCTTTGAGACAACAACGTTATACCTAATTTGTCGGTGTTGCGATACTTAACTGTATTTCTGCTACATTGAGCAATTAATGTTGTAGTTGCACAAATAATGATTAAGGTAAGTTCCGTCTCGTATCGCGGGCAGAAAACTTTCCTTTTTCGAGTGTCGTCAGAGAACTTTGCCTGATCCCTGTGGATCTGCTCTTTCGTGGAGGATTTAATCCAATTGGTTAATCAACTCGGGAAACATCTAAATTGAATTGAGTCGGTTTACAAGTCGTTAGCTCGAGGTTTCTTTGTTCTTGTTGGGTGCAAACGTTAAGATGTCTAGTACCTATTTTCTGTCACGATTCAGATATTTCATGTAAGGACATAATAGCCATTAATATCAAGGGACGCGAGCCGAACTTTGTCTTTGTTGGGACTTGGGCTACAGTTCGATGTATCATTGACATTTGCGGGTGTCGAGAATGGTTGGTCTATAAATAGTGTTGCGTTTAATGGCGTGTGTTGAAAGTGCGTGGGGCTTACCTTGAGAGGAGGCGCGCGTGCGCCGCTCACATTATAACGGCGCGGGTCGCCCGGCGCCTGCGCGGACCTGGAACAAGGAAACTTGCGGTTACTGCGGGTGAGATTGCGCCGCGCATATGACACCCGGCGGGTTTTTTGGGAGGAAAACGAGCAAGCGTGTCACTCGAGGGAAAGTGATCGCTACTACTCATAGACACCCGCTACATCCGGGGAGCCACAATTGTGCTGCCTTTGAGATAGGTGCAGGCTCACTTGTAGAAGGTTTTCAATGTTGTTAGGGTTTGACAGTCGATCAGGGTTTGATACAGACTGATATCGTTTGTGTTTTATGAATGCCTACATGACATACTGTCATTCGCACTTTACAATTGTGAACCTCGCATAAAGTAGTGATTTTTACTGGGGTTTTCTTTCAAGTGACACGATTCGCTTGATAAAGATTTGTAACAAAAATTACTAAATACTACACACAGGTTTTATTTCAAAGCCTCTAAAACTTACTCTTAAACCTGCCCTGGCTGCGCTCAACAACTCATCAAAGTTTCATGACAATTCGGTATTCATCCGATTCCGAACGCATTCGGGACACAAACAATCTTTCCTTTTTATAGGTATAGGGTCACTACGCGCAGTGAAAATGCCTATCTACAGATAGATAGTGTGGACGAGACTAAGTCCAACCATGGACTGTTACGGAACGCGAATGGCGAAAAATGACGACGACATAGGTCCAGGAAGAAGTTGTAAAAGCGTGAAGTGTTGTAAATGCACCTACAGATATTATATTGAAATACTGCTGCCCCACAGAGCCGATGTGTGTGGCGCTTTCTATCAAAGCGGCGTGATGCGTAGAATGCCGCGGCGCAGCATTGCACCAGGCGCGGCGCCTGCGCCGGCGCGGCACACAATCCGCCGGAAAGTGGACCGGCCAAGCCCATCTCATATAGAAAAGTCGGAACTGTTCTAGCTTCTGCGCAAGCCCTTTACTTAGTTGCATTTTATGTCAAATGTAGATGTTTTAGGTCTTTTTCTTCGTCTGTGGAAACACGAAGCACGTTGCACGAAGGACGGATATTCTGCTGTCAATTCAAAATTATTTTTCACGCTCGTTTTTTGGTTACGATGTTGGCAGCAGGAAAGATATGTGACGATAATTTTTATTAAGGTAAACATAATATTTAGAGGTACAGTAAAAATATACACTAATACCTACATCTAAAATATACGAAAGAGATTGATTGATACGTTCAATCAAACAGTATCAAAGTAAAATTCTGTGAGTTTCCGAAGTACCTATACCTATACACCCCCTTTTGACCCATGGCATAGAGAAAAAAAGTAGTACGTACAACCCACGGTTACATTGCCTTGTTACACTAGTGTAACTTCAGAACATTCGTATGACCGATAGTTACACTAATGTAACAACGGGGCAAACCCATGACTGGTGGTTACACTCAAACTTCTTACATAATATAAGTATGTATTACACAAAAATACGTGCTTGCCTATTGTCTGGTGGAATGCGGAGATCCTGAATTTATGCTGTTTAGCGTACAGCTAAAGTTTTCAAGTAGGTGTCTGAAATGATGCCTCAAGTATTTATCATATTTACAGCAATGCTTGCGAGCAAAATGTTTTGCACATTATCATGTAAATACCACGCTGGCTGTTACTGTAGCAACGTTTCCCTAAAGTGGCGTTAAAAGTTTAAAAGACGTTCCAGCTTGATGTGTAAACTTCTTGGGTAACAAAATATAAAAATAAATTGAACAGGCAAGCAACGTTTAATTAACTAGGCACTACCGGGCCTTAAATAAGCTTTTTCATTAACAACTTCTTCATACTTTGTTCTCAGTCAACTTATTACTCTAACTTTTAATAGGCTTACTGTACCTAGGTTACTTTATTAAGCATGAAAATTGTTTTAGGGCAAGAAATTTCCAAACTTCAAAAGTTAAAAATAACTAATTGCACCGTCAACATAGGAGAGTATAAGAGAGTACAAGATGAAGTTCTTCAAGAAAGGGTAAAAAGCTTTTTACGGGGTCGGCAACGCGTGGGTGATGCCCCTGGTATTGCAAACGTCCATAGGCTGCGGTGACTGCTGACCATCAGGCAGGCTAAGCGTAAGCTTGTTTGCCACCTTAGTGGTATAAAAAAGGCCGTCGGAGGCAGTCTCCATATAATAAAATACTCTTTAATATATCCTTTTGTGCATGGAGGATTAGGCGTTGGCTAGCGGACAAAGTGAATGTCAACACTGGTTTGTGTGCTGTAAACAGCGCTGATCCCAAGAATTCATCTGATACCTTTACACGCAGGCTCTCGATTGTCTCGCGAACAAAGAGGCGTCTTACGAGATAGACTCCACTTACCTAGGTACAGCACTAGCTAAGATGGATACGCTTTAGGGTACCTACGCATAACAAGCCGTAGGAACTACTTAGGTACCTATATATCTATACATATTTTAAAACAAAGTCGCTTCCCGCCGTCTGTATCTATGTACGCTTAGATCTTTTAAACTACGCAACGGTAACCAGCGAAATTACAGGAATGAGGCATTTCATCTTAGTCCTCACAGTGACAACGTACCTGCGGTTATGCGTTATTGTTACCGGCAATCTAAATGTGTGAATTGTAGATGTTATGGGCGACTGTTACCACTTATCATTAGGTGGAGTGTCTGCTCGTTTGTCGCTGAATAGCTTATCAAAACATCAATGCGGTTTTCATCATTAGATAGAGTGATTCACGAGGAAGGTTTATAGGCAAGAAAAAAAGGGTTGTAGGTGTAGGGTAGGCGTATGAGTAGGACGCCCCGCGAACGAAGTCGCGCCCGGATAGCTAGTATCTATTTAGTTCTTAAATTCAGATTAATTGTTCATTGAGAGTCGTGAATTTAGTATTCCAAGAGCTTAGTAATGTTTAATAATTCGGTACAAAAATGCAACGGATACACCCGTAACACAACGGGGATATTGTTTACTATCTTCGCATCCATCGTATTTCCGTTTCGAAGGAAACACCTGCTGACATAACACCGACTTGGCAGATGTTTTCGTTCCTTTCCCAAAACTGTTTTTTTTACAATAGGTTGGTATTGTATTGCTTTGTGTCGTGAGGTAAATTATAAAATGAGAATCTTCTCTCTACGTCTACGCAATCCAGTTACGTATGTATTCTGTTGTGAAACCGCAAAACAACAACTAAACGGTCCTTCTTTGTTTAAATTTAATGCCGACGCATATTAAAATATCTATCTAATATTATAAAAAGGGAAACGTTTGTAGATACTTTGTATGTTTTCGACTTTGTTTGTTAGGGGTATCTAATCTTCAAAACGACTGAACTGATTTTGAAAATTTGTTCACTAATAGGAAGCGAAATTATTCCCGAGTGGCACAGGCTAATGAAAAATTATAGTGTCCTGCGAGATAATTGACTTGTTTACAAAAATCTGAACTGCGCGCGGGGAGTCCCCTAATCGACACAATTAAACCTGATTAACACAATGATGTCCATGCTTATCGATTAGATACTCTACTAATGTTGTGTCTTCAATGACTTATAAATTAGTACGTATAGCTACATTCGAAACACTTTAAACTTGGAAATCATCACTGGCAATGCCGAATCTCGCTGTTATGTGTTCGGAAGCTGTTATTACGTTGTGCCTACTGTTTAAAATTCAATGATTTATAACTGTATTCGAAACACATTACCGAGATAAAAAGAGCTCGCGGTGCTTACTTACGCTGTGAATTAATGATAGTTTTATGGATTAAGAAGTGGCATCGTGGCCTTAGGCGTGTGTTAAAGAAAAAAATAAAGTATAGCTTTATCCAACTGTGTAATAATAACTCAGTTTACAATGACTCTCAGCTAGAGGCGGGAAGCGCAGCCCGGGAGCCCGTTTGTGTCTAAACATTGTGTGCAAATTTTACGCCGATAAAACCAAATATGCACATAGGTACACAGTGTTATTGCTTGTTTGTGTGCCTGTTTATGGGCTTCCCATGTGGGGGACGCGGTATACGGTACTCATGTTCGTGTTTACGAATTCTGTACAAAGTCCCTGTTTATGTAGCTAGGGAAATCCGTAAAATGTTGAATGATTATAAAAGGCGTTTGTTTACAAAAATGTGCATGAGAACTTTAAGAATTCGCACCGTGAGTCTTGATTGATTCATGTAATCTTTATGGAAAAGAAAATATACAGTTTACATAAATGTTACAGAGGTATGTACAAAGGCGAACTTATCCCGCAGGGGATTTCTTCCAGTCAACCTTTGAGAGTTTGAAAGGAAAAGTTGTGAGGCAGACGAAGCGAGCGTACAACAATTCAAAGATTTAAAAAATAATTTAAAAAAATATTTTAATGAAATAATTACCAACATTAATTATCGATGAATCATGATTCGAGTATCATGAGTAAATCGCATAAAACTCTTCATCCGTCAATTACAAGTCAAGGATCTGATAAACTCCATTATCCAAGCAATAATTTACTACGCAATCTCTCTAATTGAATAGGCACCCAAGATACGCAAGTTGCACTAGCATTTCTACTATCATCATCACAGCCCGTAACAGTCCACTGCAGGACTTAGGGCCTCTCCCATGAAAGGGCAGGTTATTGCCATATTCTCCACGCTTGGCAGGCGGGTTGGAGATCGCAGTGTTTAAATATAACAATGGAAAATGCTGCTGCCCATTTTCCAGACTACGGACCCTCTTGATCTTTTGCCTTGAAAACATTAGTCGCCTTGTACGACACCCATGAGTGTAAGGGGTTGGTGCTATTCTACTCTGCCGGACACCACACGGCCATTTCCACTATACCATTTTCGTATTATCATTTCATATGCACTGTTCACATGTGTACCTAATAAGGCGTCTATCCCTAAATACAGAGCACAGGAATGCCGTATTTACAGAAGATAATATACAGAGAATTAATTACACAATTAGTCACGATTGTTTGCAATAAGTATCTGCTTTACATACACTGTTGCAGGCACATGTATCACGTCTCTGGAATAAAACATTTGGATTGAATAACTAATTGGAATGTTAAGAGATTTACCTCGGGTGTGCGGTACGTAGCTAGTATTCACTCGATGTGGTGCAAACAAAATTCACTTATCTAAAATAGATTCAAAATACTTATGTACTGGATCAAAGTTTGATACCTGTATCAAAGATGATCAAATGACAAAAAGGGTATCTATAATTTTACTAAACACAGTGTGCTGGCGATCCAACGCATCACAAGCTGATGAGTAAATAAAAGGCGCGTACCTCGAATTTATTTACAACAGATTAGATACGTAAAAGTGACAAATAAAACCACAGGAAAGAGATGTGACGTGACTACGTATGTGGATGAAGTACGCAGTTTTACGTAAAGTGGTATTATCATCATATAGGGGAGCGAATTGGGTGGCCGTCGACACTGACCATTACGTATCTATGAGTAGGTACTTAAAAGGCAAGTACCTGGGTAATAAGCAGAAAATAATTAATTCAATGATAAAATATATGAGACGCAAATGTTAAACGATAAGCCCGATCATTCAATTGGTTAGGAGTGTCGGTGACCGAGCGGTTGAGTATGCGACTCGTAAGCGAGAGGTACCGGGTTCTAATCCCGCTGCGGCCATGTACCAATGACTCTTTTTTGAGTTATATACATTAGTTGAATTCTAACCGACGCTCTTACGGTGAGGGAAAATATCGTGATGAAACCTGCAAATTGGGGCAACTGAATTTGGGACCATGATCCAATCTGGTCAGGTTCCCCTGGTAGCAGGGTCACGGAGGTCAGATGGCAGTCGCTCCACTGTAATTACCTGATCGCCAAATTTTGGATCATGGTCAAGGCGGATCCCTTGCCCTCGTGCTCTCGCACAACCGGGACTCTAACACCAAGTAGATTTTATTTTTATTTATTCAGTTAGTAAGAAAAACACTACAACTAACTGTAGATACTTATTAGTTCAACGTAAAGCTGTTGTACTCGGTAATTCGAGTAGACATGTAAAAAATTGCCAGAAATATTGTTTATGAGACACTTGTTATTGATTTGTAATTGTTTGCCTTAATGTGTAACACGTTATCAATCTGTACCTATCAACTTATTTGTTTCAATTTGTTGCTTTTTTGTCCGTGAATGGTTTAATTAACCTATTGTTTGTTTGCTAAGGTTAGGCATTTGTTTTGCCCGGAAGATATGGGTAAACTGTGAACTTTTTACCTGTGGTGTCACGGCTCAGTCTCACTGACAAAATGTTTCTAAAGCGCTATTAATAGTGATACTTTAAAAAACCTAGTCCTTCTATGTTTCCTGTGTTAGCTTCTTATTGTATATTAACGTTTATTTATCAACATAACCTACTATAGTGACCCGTGACGCTGTTTTTGCGCGAGTACGATTGTGTAAGAAGATCTTGGTCATTGTTTTGTGTACGTTGCCCTCAAATTTTCCACACGTTTGATAAACTACATGTCAATTTAACGCTGGCGTGTGTACGAGAAAATAATTGTGTTGGTAATAACACTCGCGTTGTTCTTGAATGTGGATTTCGAAGCACCTACCTACTTATTTTATGTATTTTTCGCCGTTTCTAGTTCTGGATAAAGGCATTTAATGTAGGTAGATATACTAACTTACACCTGCTTTTGTCGTTTTCGTATTTATATCAAGTATCAGTAGGATGAATACCTACGAATTACCACCTACCTATGAATTATCATTTTACATCTACGCCGCTTTTAATATGAAAAAAGGACATAAAAATGGAAGGCAAATTGCGCTGTTTAGGGATAAAGGCAATAAATTTGGTAAGCAACCGTAAACCATTCACCGAGAACTGTCGAATTTACGTGTGGATGCTGAAGACCGGGTGGAGAAAAAAAAGTAGGAAAGCGGACCCTGGTATAAGCCGGCGGGATAGACGCTAACACGATGATGATTGATAATTTCGTCAACCTGTTGGTAAATATAAGTTTAAATTGAAATAGGTATCTACCTACATGGGTGAGAGACACCAAGTGCAAAAGTAACCATATTACAACATTGGAGCATGGGTTTCCACTTCTAAAATTTATGCTTTTGGTTTTCTCAATTATTTCATTATCAAATATGTTCATTGCTGCACAAAGCTCCTCTAAATAGATAATGATTTTCTTTACATTCAAAGCCTTTCCGCCCGTCAGATCTCAAGTTGCATTGTACGTTTTGTCACTAGTCGAGGAGTCTTAAGGCGCCACTGATGTTCGGCTTTAACAAATGTTCCTGCATAAGGTTAAGGCATATTCACACAACATTGACAATTCATAATTTACATCGAATCTACATTTTTATTTTTCTTAATTATTTATTTAACAAAAATGTCATCGCAAGCCGCAAATCGTGAATTCTCACGACAGACGAGCATTGGTTAGTTCCTCGGCTAATAATACACCGTGTGGCGCCTGCCTTACGCGGGCACGGCTTGCCGATAATTAGCTAGGTGTGCTTGCCTGGCGCCTGTAATTGTAGCGAGCGTAACGAAAGAGTAGTATTTGCTTCACGATTTGTAGATAAGCCAGTACGTGGTTACCTGCAGGTTGTTATTTTACTTGTTTACTGTACTGTCACTTACCACCAGGTGAGATGGCGGTCAAATGCCAGGAGAGTGTAAAAAAGAAGTTTATGACGAATTCGATTTTCCGGTATTACTTATATTGTCTTTCTCAGTTACTTGGCTTGGCTCTGGCACAGATCTGGTCCATTTTACCTGCGGGCCAAACGCCCGAGTAAAAAAACAATATTTTTAATTAATCAATCGATTCGGTCCGTGGGCCGCGCCGAAACGCCTGAATACTCGCACATAGGTACTACAAAGAATATTAGTTTAGGTAGCTTTACCATATTACTATACTTATAATGTGAACAATGTACGTAAACTTATTAATTGTATTGCGGGCCGATTATACGAGGATAATTTCAGAAAATACAAGTAGTTTCTTTGTAACATGAGTTTACGGGCTTAGTAGTTTGCCGCCACTAAATACTTATCCTGTATACATGTTCAAAGTACATAGTATAAAAAAAGTCGCTTTCTGCGTCTGTGTATATCCGCTAACTTCTCGTAATCCACGCAACGGAATTGGATGCGCTTTTCACTACAATTTAGAGAATTTCTTCCGGAAGATTCTTAATAAAAAATACATTTTTTAAATATTAGACAAGATAGGCATTTGACCGCCATCTCACCTGTTAGTAAGTGACGATGCGGCTGAAGACGGAGCGATCCCGTCTTGGAACAGCCTATTCACTCTAGTCTTGAAGGCGTCCTGATTATATTGCTCAGGGAAAACACTCGCAGGCAACGTGTTCCATTCCTTAGCCGTACGTATTATAAAAGTTGAACCAAAGCGGCTCGTGCGGATAGCTGGAAGATCCACGACACAAGGATGAAGCGCTCGCCCGGATCGCGTCTCCCGATGGCGGAAAGGGGCCGGCGGAATGAGGTCGTGCAACATACCCATTATAATTGAGAAAATCCGAGAACAGACATGCGAAGCCGGGACTGTCGCTAGTATTAAATGTGTCAACAATAAACACAGCACCGGAATTATTTGAACATCAAACGCGCGTTTACGGCACGGGGATTGTCGCATGCAAAACTACCTACGGGTACCTAGGTTTCAGCACATTTTTAGACATAGACATTATTTATTTTAACAAGTTACATTTCTGAATCTACCCCGACCCCGTAAAAACTTTTCACCCCTTTCTTGAAGAACTTCATGTACTTAAGTATACCACATACAATACAAAATATTAATACCAAAAATAATTGGATAGTTGAATAGATACAATAATTACAAAGATACATTCTATGTACGAGAGTAGTCATATTCAGGCACGTACTTTCCGAGTGAGTACTTGCTGGTAGTACATAAATGCACGTAAGCGGGCGCTTAAATCGCGGCGACGCCAACATTCCTGTCTTAGGCGGGAGCAACTTTCATGAATAGTAAACTAGCTAGGTCCAGCTCCAAGGAAACTCCACGTTTGATCGAGAAACGCGATTCGGGCCCATGTCTCTGTGTGGCAACCATGCAGCCAGTTTGCAACTTAGTTTATTTGTGTACGGCTCCGCACCGATGAATATTGGAACATAACCTGACCGACAGAAAAAGTCGGGTAACCGCCGATAAAGTTTATTTAAACTCAAGTATTTTCTAAAGCACAAAACGGGTTTGAATAAAACAAAGCTAAGAACCATCTCAATTAAACCGCATCCAAATCTATCTCAACTATCAATATCTATCAATAAAAATATGGCATAATACCCAATCTATCTCAATCGTAATGGAGTCGCGATTGTGTATCAATTTAATATCAATAGCAATAAAATTACCAGGCTGTGCTACTAATGCCGTCACTATCGTGCTAAATAGTCAACTAGTTTCATTTATTATTTAAAACACTAGTGCGCCCGGCGCGACTTCGTTCGCGTGGTGTCCTACCCCTACCCTACCTTACATATACTTAACACCTACCCTACGCTTACCCTAGACCTACCCTACACCTACAGTAAACCTATCCTACGCCTACTTTACCCCTTCTATTTTATTTCTTGTGTTTAATTAAACCTTTCTCTTGAATCACTATCTATTGAAAAAGACGGCGGGAGCGACTTTGTTGACTTTGTGTAAATATGGAAAATATGTTAAATTAACTGTCACTTCATATATGTGAACGGCTCTGGGAGAAACAGGACAACAATGGCAAAACATAACGAGTAAAGTTGGAATTTGAAGGACAGCTCTCTAGAGGTGTCCTACATCATGTTCAGTGATATACGCAGACGAGATACACTAAAAGACGAAGTTGCTATAGGTGCAATCCAATTTTAAAGTAGGTAATTAAGTTTCTTAGTAATATAGTAGCAGCTGGCTCTGCACCTGATAAGTCATCACCGTCTTGGCGGTAACTTGGCGCATAGGCACTTCTGCATTAATTAAAGTTTAATTGCTTTAGCGCCCAACATTTTTCACCAAATGACTATAGGTACTTGAAACTGCAGAACAAAAGACGAAACCATCATCATTCGAAACCGGTAAAAACATTAACATAGCATTAACACTACGTCCATATAAATTGCAATATTTGCATGCTCATAACACAAGGTAACTGTTTCGTTCATAGCGATCTGATGTTACGAGATCGTTTGCCCGATAATACTGAGCAAATATCAATATCTAAGCAGATGATCAGGAAGCTCTACGACTATCGAGTCGTGATTACTAGTTTGATGTTGGAACACCTACATCGCAGCATCTGATAAGTTTGTTTAATTGATTGGACTGGAATACTACAAGATGCTGGCCGAGATATTGGCTGTGTGGTGTCCGGCAGAGTAGAATAGCAACCCCTTACTCGTGGATATCGTACAAAGCGACTTTGATACAAAAGTTCTGGGAGTTCTGGGAGTTCATTTCTATATTTTCAACACTGCGATCCCCAACTCGCCTGCCAAGCGTGGAGATTATGGCAATAACCGCTCCACCGCTAGGGAGAGGCCCTAAGTCCTGTGTCCGATGATGATGACATCGAGATACGAGCAGCCAAGTAGTTTTATATCCCTAAGTGTGAAGTCTAAAGGTAAAACTGTGTTTATTGAAGAAATAATAGGTTTTAATCAAATAAGTCGTAAAGCAAAGCCAATTCTGTACAGGATATTACCTAATAGTGGGTGTAGAGGTAGCTCTTTGCCCGCATTCTTGGCGCACTATTGCCATTGGCGTCGCGCTCGATACGCTTCACTTTTACTCGTACCGTATCGAGCATCCTCCATTATGTCATCTTTTAAGTATTCCATACTGTTTTTGAATTTCAACGTCATCGTATCATCTACAATAACCAGCAGTTATGGGTTTTATCAAAATGTTTTAATTTCTACAGAGAGATTCTAGCTTTGTACTATTTTTGTTTTCTATAGTAACGGTTGGCCGTCTAAAACACAGCAATAATGTCTTACGCCTATGGCCTATACCAAATTGATATGAGATTGTTCATCCAAAATTCTACCTACAGAGCACGTGGAGCTAAAGCTCTGTCTTTGATCGACATCGTCGTGGAATTTTTATCAATTTTCGTATCAAAAGAGCGAAATAATTGCATTTCAGAATGGCGTCAAATCAGACGCGTCGTGGGCGTGTTGTCTTATTATGATAATGTAATATTTTTTAATTTAGTAGGGGGGTGTAATGACGTCATTGTCTTCGTCAATATTTTTACTCGTAAAATACTAGACTTTCGAGGTGAATCACATCTGAAGATGCCTAACTAGTTCAGTTTGGAAATGGTACTTGTAGGTACCGGTGTGTTTGCGTAGGTACTGCGAGCGGGTCAGTGCGAATTGGTATTCGTACCAAATTATAATGACCCGAAAACTTTCAGTTTTCAGTTTTAACTAATTTTCACATTTCATTTAGGTGAGTAGGTCATGTAAAGGTAGGTTTATTTATTTATATCTCAATGATAAAGAGCAACATAGTTCAGGAGTGGAGATTGTGACGTCATTTCTTATTAAAAAGTATCGTCGTCATTTTTTGTTTACGTAACAAAATAAAAATTTATATGATCTAAATTTTTGGATAATTTATTTGACAGACTTACAAAAAACACAGTCATCATCCCTCCAGGCCGTGGTTGCTGCCTGAAAGAGCAGGTATGGAATCCCGGACTTGAGAGACAGGCTAACCTAAAATGATAACGCTTTCTAAAGTAATAACGACACAACTGAACATTTGAAACAGTCTTACTCGTAATACTGGCACATACCGAGTATAGTTGCAGGGCATCCGTGACATGATGGGCAAATAACCTTTTTGGGTTAATCGTCAGGGTAATTTAACGACAAGTATGTGGGGCGACTAAACTAGGCTCAATGCGTGGTGTTATTACCGGAACGATACCATACCACTGATGCGACCATCGAGACTAGCCTTTGCAATGATTAAGGCTAACGTTAATAGGTAAGCTAGGCTATGTTTTGCATATTATATTGGTCTATCTTATGGTTCTGCCCTAGACGTAATTTTGGGAGGAACTTTAGGCAAATTGGAGACGCAAAGTTGAAAATAGTAGGTAGCCGAACGTTGGTCTGTGAGACCGATGAAACATATTTTCGTAATTATATTATTTCGCGAAAATTCTAGGAGGTTGAGTTGCTTGCTAGCTGCCGGAGTTGTGGATTTAGGAGTACACCTCGTGTTCGTGCGACACGCACGTGTAGTCTCATTTGGTGCCAATTGGTCCATGAGACTGACGCGGGCTGTCGCTGATTGTTTAAGAAAGCTCAAACATGTTTCATAGAAGTTTATTATGTTTTTAAGCAGAATAAATGATTCGTTCTGCGATCATTGTACTTAAGAAAATACTCGCAATTTTGAAGACTGTTTTGTGATAGACTTTAAACTTGTTACTAAATGTAGTCATTTCATGGTGTTTATTGTTTTATATATCAATAACGTAAAAAAAATATATACTATTTTGATACAGTGATAATGTGAAATTATTTACCAAAAACTGAACTAATAAACAGATTACACTACAAGTTGCCTACAGGTAGCTACTAGCTAGTCAAGTTCATGATATCAGTTTCACTTTCGTTCGCATGATGGACTGTGCGATTACAAATGCCGCCCGTGGCAGGACGTCACGTCCCAGCTTCCGGGTCCCTTGACGAATGCTATACAATAGGACAGTGTGAACGCTCCTTTACTTTCCATTCTCTGAAATGAATCAGTTTTTCAAATAAATAAAGCCAAACGAGTAAGATGTCACCTTATGATAAGTGATTACCACCGCTCAAGGACATCAGCGACACGGGGGTTGCGAAGGCAATGCCGGCATTTGAGAAAGGTAAGGTGTAAGGTAAGGTGTAAGGTGAGGTGTAAAGTGTAAGTGTACCCTGAAAAGTTAAAAATAAACTTAAAGATTTCATAATTAGATATGTAGGTATAATATGAGTGGCGGAAGTTTTAAGCCTAAGGGACGCGAGCCTTATTTTTATTTAAAGACACTATTCCTTTTGTTTAAGGTATTAAAATAGTTTTAGGTACCAATCTATATAGTAAGTGATTGATGCAAGGGCCAAATACTACGGAATGAATGAAACACTCCATACATTTGAGTTATATAAAGCATGAATGATAGAAAGATGTGTCCCAAATTAGAACGACTTCCTGTAAAGAATTACCTTTTGGGGATATATTTTCCTGTCGCTTTTTCGATATTTATTTTAACAATTTTTGACATTATTTCTGTTAGGATTAAAGAACTATATTCCGTAAGTAATCTATATTTCACTTAAGAGAATGATAGAATATTTATTTTATACAATAGCAGAATATCAAACTGTTTAAGACGATCTTTGATGACGGCAAGTGTTTATAAACTGTTACAAAAGTTAAAACATATACCATTGTTTATGTTTCTTACATGATTTTTACTATAATTACACATGAAAGCAGTAAAATAAATTATGCTGTGAACATCTGTTCCACGGGTGACGACAATTCGTTCAAAAACTCGGCTAGTAATCGTTTCTGTGGTTATATTAATGCGATACCCATTCAGGAGACAACTTTAATTGCGATATTATACTATATGGATTCATGCCAAAGCGATATTTTCACTATGAATGCGTCAACGCTCTAATAATAAGTGGCAAAAAAATTAGTGTGAAGGCCGGGAGGTACCTACATGACTTGACTTGGGACTGTTTGGGATATAGGATATTCCAGAGAGGACTCTGGAATTGATTGAAGGTTCACTCATCTTCTACATCTTCAATGCAAACCTTAGCTCCATGGGGGGTTTGGGGAACCGTGGCTTGGGCAGTGGCTTTGCTGCCAGAGCAACGTGTGATAGAGGTAGGCAACGTATTGGCGATACTATTGGTGTTGCTAATGTCTATAGGCAGTTGTGACCACATTCCATCAGGTGGCCCACTTGCCTGTTTGCCTACCGTATGACATAAAAAAAAACTTATATAGGCTATAAGGATGTAGTTTACTTAATGACATAATGTGAAAAATAATTCTTTGCCAATAATAGTAAACAAGTAGGTTTATTATTGTTCCTGATTAGCTGATACACGAACAATAAACGTCCTTTAAACAAGTTGTTTAGGAATAACAAAATCAGACACCCGACTTCTTGACGTCATTGGGCGCTAAACCAGAAACTATTGAACGGTTTCCAAAGTGAAGGCGATTTAGAAAATGCGTAAGTTCCAATAAGAAGGCAATGGGAGTCTCTTGTAAGATGTCTAGTAGTCGATACGCCTAACTACCTAAATTATTTCCGATACTTAACTGTACTATACATTTGAATTCGTAATGGAATGGAAGGAGGCGTAGGAACAAAACCTACCTTCATATCCTTTACAATATATTTGTACGTGTATAACATAAAGTCGCATTCCGCCTCTGTCTGTATATCTAACCGCTAACTCCTTCGCAAACCACGCAATTGATTTTGATGCGGTTTTCACTATCATTTAGAGAATCTCTTAGGGAAGGTTTATATTATAATATCTATATGAATTTTATAATAGAGAAAATCCGAAAATTTGCTTGATGATGTATTATATTTATTTTTCATGCATTCAATCAGTAAGTACTTGCATAGAGGTTCGGAAAGCTAGGCATAGAGGCTTAATACTTTAGTGACAATTAACAAGTGGTTGCACCGGCATCGATTGACTGCATACTTAATGGAACGAGTTCGACTACCTCGGGCGATAATCGAGTTTGCTATGTAAGAATTAGGCTTATAGCTTGTAAAATCTAATGGAAAACTCTTGCTTATACAGACATTAACCAACTAACTCCGTAAACTCGTTTGTTGCATATGTTAAGCTGTAGCGTAGAGCTACTAGTACTTTTAAGGCAAATCGTCTGGGAAAATAACATGTGACAGGTGCATTTGAAGGAGGAAACGTAAACGGTGACAATCCCTGTCGCTATCAATAAGGAACACCAGTGCGAACTGTTTATTTTTTAGCGACTTATCCAGTGGGCGCGGCCGTAAAATCTATTGTGGCCGCAATAAAATTGTTAGTACACAGGGACTGGCTTTCCTCGTGCAAAGACCGATCTCGCCACGGATGGCAATAAAACAAATAATGAATTCCATTACCCTTAGCCGTTCTATCTACCGAAAAGGGAAAGCACGGCGTCGGATGACCAGCACTATTGTTTGACCACTTTTACCGCGTGAACCACGCCAGCTATGTCTTTATTATTGCAGTGGCCTTTTCTGTTCAGTACACAATAGTGGCGATTGTTCGCACTCGTAACCTGCGGACAATCGGACAGAAGCCGGCTCTTGATAATGCGGGACGGCGAGTACCAACAGCATAGCTCGGCGACGCCCGAAATGGAGCGATGAGCGCGTTTTGTATCTGCGTAACGCTGGTGGAATCAGAGATACCGATATGCGAGTATCGTTTATTACTTAAATGCGAAAATGTGCAAATGTCTGTATCTCTGTAAGTTTTTTATCAAGGTGTGTGGACAAAGTTGCAGAAATAGCTGGTCAAATATAATTTCCTTGAGTGAAAACGCGAAATGATTATTGAGAGAGATGTTCATACATACAGTCAGCTGAAGAGAAAGGTAACCCCGGCAGCAGTAACACACCAATGGGGGATAGACTTTTCTATGCAGCTCGCTGAACTAAACAAACAAAGTAGGTACCCACAGAACTAAATGGACTGTTCGTGCATGAATCGTATGGCGCAGTCAACTAGATAGATGGTTAACTTCTTACGCCACTTGTAATAATAGCAACACTGCAATAGTGCATTGCAAAGAAGCGCCTTGACCCAATGTTAGAATAAGCGAATGTCGCTACGAATAGCTTACATACTGGAATACTCTTTGCCAAAACATGTAACAGTTCACATTAAATGTAAAATTGGATAAGTAGGTAATTAACACGGACTGCACACAATTTTAAATCGATAAATATTGAATGAGTTTCGTTTAATTAATGTATGATCACCCAATAACCACATCAGCGAAATAGCGGTAGCGGGCGGCAATGTGCACTAATAATGTGCTAGCTTAGAAGTAAACCTGAATATAATAGAGTTTTGGGCTTTAAGAAAATACAATAATTCATTCCGCAGGCAACCACAGGGCTGGCTCATTCCTCGGCCAACGCATAAATATTGCCATTCAGCGGGGGAATGCAGCCAGCCTTATGGGAACTCTCCCCAGTGGTAGCGATATTGGGGAAATTTGTATATTAAGGTTTTAGGTTATTTAGTTTTAGTTTTCATTTACGCTTTTTGTTATAAGTTTAGAGAGAAATAAAATCATGATTTATTTTTACATCTAAGCGTGGAGATTTTAACAGTTACTTCCCCTCTTATGGGAGAGGCCCAAAGTCCTGCAGTGGACTGTTATGGGCTGTGATGATGATGATCATCACGTCAGCTCTAGCGTCAAGGAACCTCTCCATTCCCCCTCATCAATCTGAGTGTTATTCTAATTCCTTCTCTGTTCATGCGGCTAGATTGTGGAATTCGTTGCCATTTAATGTACGTATCAGTCCTTCACTTGATACCTTTAAAAAGCGAGTTAAAGAGTATTATCTTTCCATTTGTTATCCATAGTATATACGAGTACGTATTTAAGTATGTATGTATGTATATATGTATATACGTATGTATTTAAGTATGTATGTTGTATGTAACTTTACATTTAATTAGGTATTATAATTTTATTTGTAGTATATTTTAGTATTAGGTAGTTAGTATTCTAAGGTGCACGCCGTCTGCCTTTCTGATTTTGCCCTGTCTCTTCCGTAGGTCTGCTGTAAGATATTTCTTATGAAATAAACTGTACCTGTTGTGTTATTTTTCTTTATGTCAATATTGTATACCTGTTATTGTGCAAGATTTTTACATCGAATCTGAATGTGGTTTTGTTCGCTTTTAAAATGATAGGCTTGTTGAAAATGATAGTTGTGCCGGCTTCCATGTTAAAAGGCCTTCCAAGGCGACAGCACGTTAGTCATACATGTATAATCGACAATTGACAAATCTGTGTGCGGAAAGCGGTCGTGTCGGGCGTGGAATATTCATCGTGTTAAGACGTGACTTGACGAGGGTTCCTCAAACGTTTGGGCTACTGTTAGCCGAAACAAAGGCGAGCTGGCGAACGTTATTGACACATGTACCGATTTTTGGCAATACGAAAGGCAATTGCCTACACATGTAGGTACTGTAGAGTCGACGTGTAGGGAAAACTACTATCGAATCAAGTGATCTTTGATGGACCAGCTACGAACCACCTTTATTTATTTATTTGTTTGTATGACATTTTTAGTCGTATAACACAAAGGAATGTTCTACTTTTTAATTTTATAATAGTCTACACCTGGTGGCTGAAAAGCAAAACTGGAATATGTCTAGTACTCGATGCTGTAGGATAGATAACCTACGGCACTCTCACATTCTGTAACATTATATTGTTGATTTGAGTATTGGACGGAGGAGCGGTGTAGTTCATTATAGTTAGTGATACTCGTACCTACACATGTACGCTTTGTGGATAGTGTTCATAATAGTTAGTGATACCTACACATGTAGTGTAGTTGGCCCTCATTAGGTAATTGATGTTTAATTGACCAACGTGCCGGGTTGGAGATAAGGTGGACAATCGTTACCTACTAAAATTTACCGTTGAAACGTGTTCTTTTCACTTGTAATTTGTAAGTAGGTAGAGTGACTGATAAAAGTATAGCCGAAACCTATAATGTCTTAGAAAATTTTGCAAAGATCGTTCGAATTGGAGTCGCCCAACTGGGGAAGTACCCTCCACCTTACAGAATATCGCAGCTAAATAATACTCTTTTAAATAGTATTGTGTTTCTGCCGGTGAGTAAGGTTTCCAGTGCTCCATGGGGTGGGGATTTGGGGAACCGTGGCTTTGGCAGTGGAGTGGCATTTGCTTTTTGCTGCCAGAGCAACGTGTTATAGAGGTGGGCAACGCATTAGCGATACTCTTGGTGTTGCTAATGTCTATAGGCAGTGGTGACCACTTTCCATCAGGTGGCCCGCTTGCCTGTTTGCCTACCGTATGACATAAAAAAAAGAGCAAAGAATATGTTATGGATAATATCAATGTTACTTAAGAAATCAATAAGATAGAATTACCATTGAAGGAGGGAGGTATAATCAACAGGCCACTATACATTTGTCGAGTTTGAAAGTCCAAGCAAGTGCAAGTACGAAATTACTACGTATATTTTATATGCATAAAAGTGGTTTTCTGTGCACTCCGAAACGGCTGGAGTAATTTCAGATTGGTCCAGCGGGTGGTCTTGTGAAGTTTGGTATATTGAAGTCAATTCACTTGTGTTGAAAATGAGTAAAACACTACGCGTTTTACCTACTGCCTGTTTTGTAGTCTTACACTAAAAACTATTTAGCTAGATCATAAAAGAGAATTCAATTAATTAGAGAAATGTAGATACATATTTCTCAAAGTAATTTACTCTCAAGTATCAAGTACCACAGTAAATTTATTTACTAGACGCATTTTTGATATCGTACTATCTACAAAGTAAACATTGGCGTAAACAGAAGAAATGTGATTCATTATTTATGCACATGCTTTGTATTCGTACCTGCTTCTGGAATCCACGATATCTACCTACGGATCACACGCGGTGTATTCACCCCAATGTGATGTAATTTTGCTTAGTAGGCACAAGGCACACCTTACTGCACATTTATTTTCCCCATACCCACCTTGGGCTCAGGAGAAATGCACAGAAAACAGGGGAGAGATAGCAAATTTTCCCCATGGGGCCCAATGGGCATGTTTATTAGGTACACGTTTGTAAGCATTGGGTTCTATGCCTACACTAATAAATTGCTTTTCTTCCTTCCTGCTTTTTGGGAAAGTAATTTTATTTCAAACATGCCACTTTTACCAATGCAAGCACTACCAGGTACTACGATGTTATGAGAACGTGTACTTATTTAAAAAAACAAAGTCCAAATATGAGGTGGTTGTTATCACATTATTACTCGCAACTGGTTGGAATACAAACATTGTGATTCAAATTTTAATTATGATTGTGTATGAACAGTTGTGTCTATTATCTATTGGCAATCATAACATTTGCAATGCGAGATAGTAGGTAATATATTTCGGTGAAAACTGGGGCAACGCAATTGGCGTAATATGTGCTAGACACTTTGCTCCTTTCTATTTATTTCATCACTTAGCAAAGATCAGACCGCGGCCGCGGCAACTAAACCTAACCATAAACGCGGCACATTAGTGTCATTTGAACGATAATGTCTCCGCTTTTCTTCAAAAGTTCTTTTGAGGAACCGTCGATCGAACTTTTAGTAGATGGCTAAATGATCTCACGTTTGCTTCCAAACCAAAATCGCGCGCGCGGGAATCAGTTGTTGGTTGAGAAAATCTTGTGTAAATCTGCCATCGTAACAGACAGGCTTACCGCGCACGTCTGTTCAAGCTTACCCGTCTGAGAAATACTGGTTTGTCTAACATCGTATGAATTATTGAAACAATTTGGTAACTGCTGCACCAGTTACTTTTTATATGTCACAGGCCAGCGGGCCACCTGATGGATAGTGGTCACTGCCTATAGATATTAGCAACAAAGGATAATTTAACCCTATGAATTATAATTTCAAACAAGTTCCAAAAGATAAATTCTACGTTAATATTTCCTACGTAATTCCGAAAGCCGGTAATCTCCATGCTTGGCGGCGGGTTGGAAATCGAAGCGATGAAAACACATCCGGATGGAGGTCTACAGAGATCCTATCAGATAGAATTTTGTAAGACATTAGTTGGCTTGTATGACACCTGCGAATATATCCTTTCATTCACTTCCATAACCAGCTACGAAACAACACTTGAATAGATGAATCGGCGCTAAAAATCATCTTGGCGTTAATGTCCCGGTTTTGCTCTCGCGCACGAGGGCCCGGGGTCCGCGTTCACCGTGCTCCAGGATTTCGCCGATCAGGTAATTACGGAGAAGCGACTGTCACGACCAGACTGGGTCATGGTTACACATTTTTTTATTGTTTTCCTTCACCGTTAGCATCGAGCATCGGTTAATGTTAAACTAACGTATGGCGGTACTAGGGATCGCGCCCGCTACATCTCGTTTACGAGTCGGTCGCCTCAATCACTAGGACACCGACGCTCATATCTGTGCTAGCTATGTTCTACTCTGCCTATGTACAATGTATGGATACAATACGGCCTAGAAATATTGTTTGTGAAATATAGAGACGACCGGCGATTCTCATATTGGACACGGAGGCTTGGATTGCTATGCGTAATAAATAATGTTTGACGGCAGTGTTAGTGGTTACCGCATCAATTGATTTGTTACAGACGTTCCATTTTTTGCTCTTTGACATAGATTTAAAGCAGAAACCAAGTATTTGAATTGACGCTAGCTGTGGAGATTGTGGCAAAGCTCCCCACTGATGTGGAGGAGGCTCAAGTCCAGCAGTGGACTGTTAGGGGCGGCTGATCTGAACCGAGAGGTATATTCGTATATTCTCTTCTTCATTCGTAAAATAATTACTTGGTGGAAATTTTTCCAGCTGCTCAGATTTCAATTGTCTTTTTTAATTTATTTTATTTTACCTTTCTGTATGTAATTAATTTTCATACTGTACGTTAATGTCTTCGTGTGTACCTATCCGAATTAAACAAATTAAGTAATATAAAGGTGGAGATGACGTAAAATATATAATTTATACTGAAAGCAATTTTGATCATAATAACTGAATTCATGGATGTGATGGCCTACACTGACTAAGTGTTTGCTCGCCTCGCATGCCATTTTGTTTGTAACATTATTGTTTAGAGTGGGTATTACAGTGTTTAGTTTATGTTCTTTCTATGCAAATTAGTTACGTTAATGAATTGAATTTGTTGGTAGAAATCGCACTTGGCTACACATCAAGTACATATTTCAATTGAGTTTCGCTCAAAATGGCCCACTGAACTCAAAACGCGTCTGCTAAAATCATTATATAAACGATGGACAACCAGTTGGTTAGTAGAAAATGATTAAATTGATTTTAGGTGGGTGCAATAATTTTGTAAAATGTCCACTTCAGAGTTTTATCTCGGAACCAATTAGTGGGTGATAATTATGTACGGCCATTACCGACAGGTTCCCCGTTGAATCCACAGAACGCGTTGAAGGCTTGTTAGCGTGCCTCCGGTCCCATCTATCGGAATAATCTTACTTTCTATAAAAGGAAATCGAAATTATCTCACTACATGGGGCATTCCATTTCTCTCTCGGTGCTTTTGATAATTGACCGCTAGTTTTTACTTTTGAAAACTATGCAGTTTAAATTCCTATGGGCCGATCGGCATTCCTCACGCGTCGCGTGTTTGTTTGTTAATTGCCTTGTTTATTTATGTGTGAACGCGTCTGTTTGTACGAGTGGGATGTGCACCGTTCAATTGTTTGGGTACTTTCTTTTTTACGAGCTCTCCGGCGAGTCGCATCCGACCCTTGGCCGGACAATCGGCTGGCAGACTCGGTAATTGGAGTGCGCTGGCACCGGGATTGGCTACAGTCTGTTTGAACCGCAGCCGTGTTACGACGAGATCCCTCTTGCGATGGGATATGGGAAATACGATTCCCGCGTTTCAATTAGAAGCTGCGCGCGAGCCGCTCACAAAGACCCTTCGGCTGCACAAATACACTTAAGAGTCTCGAAACTCGATTGTTTACCAACAAAGGGCTGTTAGAGGGTATCGCCTCCAACGAACCCGCGTAAAACACGAACATCCCACAAAAAGCAGCTCCGAACAATGTAATAGAATAAAGCAACAAGTTCAATGCTCAAAGCATGCGGTTAATTGCCGATCGGTTTGATCACGTTCTGGTTTGCCGTAGAAGG
The DNA here is from genome assembly GCA_905147135.1 of Blastobasis lacticolella. Lineage (NCBI taxonomy): Eukaryota > Metazoa > Arthropoda > Insecta > Lepidoptera > Blastobasidae > Blastobasis > Blastobasis lacticolella. The sequence goes on from LR990048.1 coordinate 13,347,560, forward strand.
AGGCGGAGCTGCGCCTGCAGCGTTATAAATAGCGGATCAAGCGCACAGATGTAGTGGACAAGTTTAGTGGTGCTCGTCTATTTCGAACAAGTGTAAATAAATCTAGCAAGTCACTTTCGTGCGGTTGTCACTTTCATTCTCGGCGCGTCCTGCGTGGCTCAGCCGGATGAGCGCTTGCCCGCTAATATTCTTTATGAGCGTTACTGAACTGGATTGAATTGAAATCATGTAGGCGAAACATTGACAGCGCAACGGAATATTAAACGGAGCCCACTGGCATTGCAAAATACTTTTTATTATTGTGATATAATTTAAGCGTACGCCGGAACGTGCTCTTACTTTCGTTCGGTGAAATAATGTATGCATGATTTGAGGGTTTAATTTTATATTGAGTTTGATGTTGTGGGTGTGTAATGAGGCTTAAGCCATTACATATCAACTACGAATTATACTTATTTAACAGTTTTGTAAGTAGGTATACACGAAGTTTAAGTTATGATATTATATGCAACACAACACGCAACTATTAATATTATCATTTAATTATTTTATTCTGTTAAACAAGTTCGCCAAAGCCTCTAAAATGATGATTCTGTCTGCATTATATTATTATGTAGATATAACTTATGTGTGTTAATTTAATCTCTCAACTACCACTACCACCAAATTATTACGCTAGATAGGTCATTTTAAATCAAGCGCGGGATAAAGCACACACATTAGTGTCAATGTCAACCTCATACGCTGTGGCCGTCGATAATATTCATTACCACTGATTAATTATACCACTGAGCGGTGGCCTAGTGGTTAAGGGGTGCGACTCGTAAGCGAAATGTACCGGGTTCGAACCCCAGTGCCGCCATTTATCAATTACACTTTTCTGAGTCATGTACATTAGTAGAACACTGGGCAATGCTCTTACGATGAGGGAATCTGCACATTCGGGTGACTGAACGTTTACACATTACATGATCCAATCTGGTCAAGTTTATCTGTTAATACGACCACTATCAGTCGCTGTGCTGTAATTATCTGATCAGCCAAGTAAAAGCATACATATCATTTGAGGTATTGACAACTTTCGTCATTTAAATCTGAGTCAGAACTGACTATATTTATCAACCCTCATCATCATCATCTCAGCCATTGTACTTGACTACATTGACGTACGTCCACTGCTGAACATAGGCCTACCGTCAGCCACATAATATGGCTAACATGCCTACTACTGGCCTGTCTGAACGCCTTCAAGGCTAGAGCGAATAGGCTGTTCCTAGACAGGCATGCTCCATCTTCGGCCGCATCGTCACTTACCACCAGGTGAGATGGCGACCAAAAGCCTGCCTCGTCTAATAAAAAACCTATTTAACTCAACATTGAATTAATTATTTGTAAGTAAATCACGATTAACTATACTCGGCTCATTTATTAAGGGTATAAATAGGCAGTTTAAATTAAAATATGCATAACGCTTTCTTAATCAAAAGGTTTATTGGGACTTGGTTAGTAAGATTAGAAAATTGGTTTTAGTTTGGTATTTTATTAATGTTACTAGCATTGCTTAACTTTTTATAGCTGTTGCTAAACACTGACATGGGTACTGTAAACAATATATCTACACATCATCATCACGTATATTTATTGGAGGAAGTTTCTCGTTTTTTAAATTATTTGTTATTTGCGTCTGTACATCATATAATATTATAGATAATGAGCATAATTTATGCTGGGATTGCTTCATGTTGTTGGTACAGTCTATTTCCGATCTGCTCGATGCAACGTAGGTACGACTTACCGACATGCATTCCATGCTCGAGACACCGGAATGTTGGTTGCATTCCCCCAGTATACAATTTCAACCTCTCATACAATCCGTTTTTGCTGTTATTATTTCTCAATTAGAGACCGAGATCATAACAATTCGTATGTTTTAAATGCACACGTTTTTGTAGGATAGTATCAGTAGTGGAATTTAATTATGAATTATAATTTTGCTCCAATTTCACGTACTTAATCTGTTTCTTATGTAGTTTTGTCAAAAGTTTCCCACGATATACGCGTTCTTATGATATACAGGTGCCGATCAATTAATCTAACAAATATTTCATTTCAAGAATATTGAACTTAGTCGTCATAAAATTTCTCGACCACTCTCCTGAAATAGTTGGAAAACACGTCCCCAGAAATCATTCTAATTATAAACTTAGCTGGCGTCTTAACAAACGGTAAACTACACCGTACGGAGCCTGGAATACCCAGAAATCTGCGATCAGTACAGTACACGCGACAACTCCACTGCAATACAAGGAAGTTTCCGGTAACTCATTAGAATTTGGAACGTGCAGGGACGACGACACCAAGATAAACCGGGGCGGAACAACTTAACACCTCGACTGCTTTTCGTGGTGCAAGCGCGGCGCGAACCAAAACAAATGGACGACCGCCGACCGCCGCACCGTTACGCCACTTCGCGGAATTAAATAAAGAAAAAATAAAAATAAAAACGTCAGCGGCCAACGGTAATCTTCGGCTAAGGTCGAAACCCCCGTCCTACCGCGGGAGATGCCGCCGATAGCTCCCGGTAATTAAAATCAAAGCGCGGAACCGCCGAAGGAAAAACGACTAGAAGTCATTGCCCGGTACAATAACTGCTTTTGTCGTACGCTCAACGTCATGCCGTAACGTCTGGTAGGTAGAGGTACTACAACATTGTCCGTGGGCCTTCACGATATTCATGACTCCTCCATAATTTATGTTAAGCAGCAGAAATGATGCCTCTGGGCCACGGAGGTTTTTAAAGGGCAATAAATAAAGCGGAGGCGGCCAGTCATCTTTAGTGCACCCAGATGGCACAGTTTACAGTGAAAACCGTTTGGGATTCCACAAAGTGATTAATTAAGCGCACAGGGTAAGAGTAGCCGACTTGAATATGGCGGCCGCCGGTATCATCATCTAATTGCAAGTACTTACGAGTTATTTCGAAACGGGGATCATAAAATGATAATCTCATTACGTAAATTTATCTGTACTCTATTGATTTGTACATCCGTACCTACATTATACTGTAGTTGGCAAGTAAATCCTAGTACTTGTCTCACACTCTTATTCATTGAAAGCTATGCGGCTTACAAAAACTCTTGCAGTAGTTATAATGGAAGTCATCAAGTACAGGAAACTGTTAACCCGTAGCATGAAATTGACACAAAGTGTCTTGGTGAATATGAAGTGAACATAGATATAAATGAAGAAGTTGACGCATAGGTTCCGACATTGTTAAATACTTACTGCAGAATGAAATACGAACCTTGTTACCAACTTGAACGACAGAATTTGTTTTTGTATTCCGGAAGCTTCAATTGCATGTTTCTGTTAAGTGGAGTGCAATGTATTAAGTAGGAATTGCATTGTAATGTAGGTATGCGTACTTATAATTTGTCATGGCCAGTGATGCCTACTTCTCTTGGCCTCTTTGGAGGTAATGAGGACTTGTTGGAGAAAATATTTATGAAATTCAGTTAGTGTACTTAGCTGTTTGCTTTTTCCTAGGAGGTAAGCAGTAAGTCAAGGCTCAGATACGAATCAATTTATCATCAAACGCCGCGTTCCAGATAGTAATCGGGTCGTCGTCTGCTAGGCCAGGACTGGTATTGCCCGCAAAAAATCGATACACGGAAGCTACAGCGATTCTTCAAACCACGAGAAAAAGACAAGTTTCACTTCCAGGAATTTCTTGATGAACGTTACCATTGATGTAAACAACGGAGTTGGAAAAAATAAGCAATAAAGCAGCTATTGTATGGCCATGAGGTGAAGTCGGAAGGCGGGAGCCGTGGGAGTGCGGGAGGCGGGCCGCGGGAACGCGCCGCGTTCTCATGCGCGTGCGCCGCCGCCGCGCCCGCGAGCCGCGCAGCCACGGCAAAAACACATCAATAAATCCCACAATCGATAAATGCCCTGTCACAACGCTTTACCAAACTCGACCACCCACAAATGGACTCGTTTCCTAAAAACGGAAATAACCGAAAGGTTACCTCGGCAGCTCTCGGCTCGGCACTAAATGCAGTTAAGCTCCAATGATTAAATTAAAGGAAGCACGCATTCCCTCTGAGCCCAGCATGACGCTTACGTGAACGAATCGGCTTTGATGTTATATCGGCTTACGAGGCCTCGTATGTTTGTAATTGCTTAAAGGCCGTTAAACTGGCATTTTCATCAATGTTATTGCAATGTGAGAACTCTGAGATAACAATCGTTTAAATTTTAATGAACAGAGAAATTTGCAGCCTGATTAAATTGGTTTTAAGCTATCAGAGCTGAAGTTAACTGGCACATTTATTATACACAAAGGACGGTCGTGGAGGAACTTGTAGAGAAAGTAGCCTTGGAAGATTTGTTGGTTAAATAAATGCATGCGTGTAAGCAAGCATATCCAGTTAAAACTTTAATTAATTGCACCCGGTTTTATTGGACTACATGACTCTCTAGAAAGAGTCCCAAGCCATAAAAGTTAGCTTTGTAAAGTAAATAAAAGAGCTACAATGTTTCCCTGCCTACAGATATAAGGTTAGAAGTAAGGTGCGTCTCATCTAAATCGATGACTACGAGATTGAGGGTCAATTTCACTATTAATAAAGGTGTAATAAAAGTCGATTGGTTGATCGATCGGCCGGTCAGTCGGTCGCGCGGCAGGTGGATGCGCCGCCGGCCGATTCGCAGCAGACTCGATACCGCCTCGGGCACGCGTATCAATGTCGGTGCTTACTTATCAGGTGTACATCTACGGGTAATGGTGATACTTTTTAATGGATTGCCAATTGCAGTACTTAGTTTGGGATTTGCAAAAAAAATAATTTGAACCTATACTGTGTTCGGGGAAAGTTGACAATTACAAGTTACTAAATTCATATAGATTTCGGGTTGCGACTCGCAAGTCGCTAATTATTTTACAGTTTGATTATTTATTGGTCATTCGATTTTACTAGTTAACCAAACATGATGAAATCTCAAACTTGGAAAATAACTAAAGTGTGTTTATTATATACTAACTACTTATTGCCTAATAGCTTCGTCAATTCATCCTATCATCAATTTGAAATCTGTCCGTTCGCCTTGAACTTGACAATCGTTGCGAGCCTTGTACTACAAAACTCCAAATTTCATACTACAGATGCCAAATTGCGCCACATGGTGACATTAAACATTGCCAGATGTTTTCATAATATTTCTTAATTATTAAGACTTAATGATTGTAATAGAGAGATCATTTATTTACAGTTTAAATTACAATTTACAATTATTACAAAAAAAAAAACTCTAACTCTAACACCAACCTTAATTCTAACTAAACTAAAGATAAAAAACATGACCCAGGTCCCCCGAATTTGGAAAAGTCCCCAGAAGACTGGCCGCGTTGCCCCGCTGAATAGCGAGGCTTAAACGCTGACCCAAAAAGAGGCCAGCCTTCTGGTGATTTGTAATTTGGACCAGGCGCTTAGACAACTCCCGAAATAAGGAATGTGCGCCTGCCGCACGGCCCAAGTGTTTCAACGTCAAATGGCGCAAATATGTAATCGCCACTGAGACTAGCATATTTGCGCCGCTTGGCGTTCTTAATTGTATAAGTCTATCATCTTCAGGCTACACGAAGAAGCTTGCCACGCCGTGCTGCGGACAAAAAGCTGAAGTTCCTCTTCGAGCCATTAGAAATTTAATAAGCCCGAACATTTTCAGTGGAAGAAACGATGGCATTCTCATAATAGGCCTAGTTTCTGTAATCTAATCCGCGATGAAGCGGCGGCACGACCCGCCGAGTTTACACAGCATTGTGGGCACACCATTGTGTCTTGCGCGCTTCAATACCACGCTATCGGGAAACGTACATAAACTGTGCGCGATGTTTCTGTTAGCCCGTGCCTGTAATGCCGTTGCGCATATAAATCGTGGGGATACGTGCAGTAAGACGTTGATGGTTAGGAATATAGCTGGTGGTTCCGGCGCGACTTCGTTCGCGTAGCGTCTTACACCTACCCTACCCCTGCCCTTACCGTAAACCTACTTTACCACTACCTACGATATTTTCTTACTATTAACCTTCCTCTTGAATCACTATATCTATTGATAAAAACCGCATTAAAATCCATTGCGTAGTTTAAAAGATTTAAGCGTACATACATAGGGACAGTCGGCGGGTAGCGTTTTATACTATGTTTGTTTTATACGATGCCTTAGATTTCGATAGCGGACAGAATTTGGTTATGCCACGTTCAAGCGGGATCTACACGGAATATTGAAATATATTGTAGGCTATGTATTAAACCGGAATGTAAGCTACAACACTGTAAAATTTCTTTAATATCTGCTAAGTAGAATTTGCGTGATAGCGTAATAAATATCCATCCATCCATCCATTATTGACGACCTGAGTGGTTCAATGGTCAACATGCCGTCTGTCGGTCTGCCACGCAAGAGGTCCCGGGTTCGATTCCCGGCCGGGCAGAAATTGAAATGATAAATTTTAATTTCTGTTACGGGTCTGGGTGTTCTATGTATAATAAGTATGTATTTAAAAAAAAAAAAAATTATTTAATTAGTATATCAGTTATCTAGCACCCATAGTACAAGCTTTGCTTAGTTTGGGGCTAGATGGCGCTGTGTGAATTTGTCCACGAATATTTATTTATTTATTTATTTATCCAAAAGCTATCCTAAGCCTCCACCCTTAAAAATAAGTTTATACCTAGTTGAATACAAAAACTATGTTAGTAAGTGGCTCTGATACCGTACAGGTGCAAATTGTATGAGTTCCGTCATTAGATATGTGTGGGAATCCATTTGTTATTTCACAAGCAGGAGGTAGGAAGTTAGTTTTGTTATGAACTGTGCAGGCACAGGTGGAGGTATTTAAAGGAGCACAAAATTCCTTTAAAAATTGTTTTACGTGTTTCAAAACGTTCAACAAGTAATGGGAGATGTATAAGAAAAATAACACAAATTGATGTCAAAGCTATCACGTATTTCAGAGGCAGGTACAAGTTTATGAGGCACGTTTATAGGTGTCTAAGCATTCGCCAGTAAAGGCTACGTTTTCTGGAAGATAACAGTACAATACAAGTAGTCAATGGTCACAGCTGACAATCGCTAACGGTGAGCGGACATCGCGCGAACCTCCTTTCGATCAGTATTGTTTACATTTTATGAATTACTACACTACAATGTAGTGTGGTAATTCATAAAATGCAGTTTGCAGGTATAAAAATATTTGTTGTTAACGATGGAATTATAATTGAACTGGCAATTTGTTTGCAATTTTCCGGATTTGTTTTACAATAGCTACAGCAAACGGAAATTTAATGAAGTTTTATTTTTACTACATTTTTTTCGCATTTAACACGCAGTCATCATTTCTCATTTAGGATCCACCACCAGACAGATTATTTAAATCCAATAGTTTTCTCTCAAATCTATTACAAAACGCCGTAACCTTTCAGGGATTACTACTTACAAATGCCATTAAACTAATCGTATTGCACCGCCTGGTCTGCGAGCATAATTCGAACCTAATTGCATAAGAATACCGATAGTGTAAGATGCAAATTAAATTTTACGATTTGTCATTAACCTTTGACCCAAACACGCAGATACTGCGCCGTGTGTGCTACATTGCGTGTGTCATATGAGGATCTGTCTGTTCGTAACACAGTTTTAAAAGGCCAAGGATCCCGATTAGGTCTCGTGTCCGTGTACATTGCCGTTAATCACGGTGTTTGTTTACACTCCGTCCAATTGTTTACTAAACACACAGCAATGGAAGAATAACATTTCGATATGAATGTGACAAGCGTAAGTTATTTACTTAGGTGTTTACCTGGTAACTAGAGCGGATTGTGCTATTGTCAAGGATAGGCATTTCAATATATATTTTTTCCATTGTTTTGTTACCGCAAATTGCTGCAAATAACCTTCTCCAATAAATATTGTCCATAAAATACGATTTACTTTTATCGTACTTTTATACGAGTCAAGTAATTAATTAGTAATGATCTTTATTTGTTTCTCCGTAGATAAGACATCAACGCGGTCGTTAGCTATCAATCCTGCGTAAGTCGTGAACATAAAAGTTATTGTTAATACAGTATTCACTGCTTTATTTGTTGAAACATTGAAATTGTGGGAAAAATGTAGCAGGTCATAAAATATGACTTACTTTTATCGCCAGGTCATTAATTAGCAAATTCTTTTTATTATTTTCTTCGTAGATAAGACATCAACGCGATCGTTTGCTATCTCGTTAGCTAAAAAGTTATTGTTAATATTGACTACTTTTTGTTGAAATATTATGAAATTGTGGGAAATACGTATGTGTCATGGTTAAACCATGAGAAAGTGCTATAAATGTTGGTGTCTTTCATACACAGAAAGCGTTTAAGGATTTCGCCGATCATCATTAAGCATAACTATCATTAATTAAGCGTTTGTCCCTTTGTTTGAGTTAATATGTTGTTAACATTTACACAGTGGTTATGTAGTGACATTAGGTAAATATTATTTTAAGGTGACTTAAATGACAATTTAATTAACCGATGTAATTACAGCACATATCTGTTGGTAATTATAGCACAGGTTTTTGTGTATGTCACTCTTAAAACATTCTATGACCCTAATAAGTTTGACAAGTAGGTACCAAACATAATAAACGGTGACATAGAAACCAAGTCGATCGCAACGGACCATTCGGCCTTCGTTCGGCAAAATGCAGTCCGCAGTCTGGACCACATTAATCAGCTGGCATCGACTCCTACAGCTTAAATATTCAACAGGTACTCACCGTAAACAGGCGGTCGTATTGGAAACAAACCGTACACTTCCAACGGGCAAAGTCACAGAACAGATACTAAACAAAAAATCGGTAGTAGGCGGTGACGTCGGAACAACACAAAACTGAACAGTTCAACAGTTCGCCGAGAAAGTATTGGGGATAGAATTGTCTGCACCAAGTTCACTTCACGATTGGTTGGGTGTCGAGTAAAGTTCGGGTTTGGAGTCGCGGGCGGCGCGTGCGTTGCGCGCGGCGGGCTCTGGTAGAATGGCGGCGGCCGGCAGCCGGCAGTGGCATGACCGCGGGCCCACCGCGCCGGCCACGCCGCCCCAGGCCGCCGGACACCCGCTTCCGCGGACGCTAGGCCGCATCGCCAAACCAAATTGAGTGCATCCCCGGTGCATCGCGCACTAATATGCATATAATCGACGATCTCCCGATATCCGCCGGCAATCGTGCGCGATATTTTACAACTAACATGGTGCTGTATTCGGCCGTTGTTTAGGTAGGTACAGAATTATAGATCGTTAAGTTTCTTTATTTTTCTAAGTCGATCTTCACTCCGCACCCGCCTTGTTCCCGAAAGGATATTTGGGTCTTTTACACTCATGTTTAAAATATTATTGTAAGCTTAAATGACGTTTATAAATATGGTTTAGAAAGTTAAATTTACAGTCAAATTAAGTATGACATACAGTCACATAAAGTATAAAGCGTAACCCAATTCATTTTAAATGGTCATATTAAAAGTAGATCGGTATTTAGGTCGACAGGACTTTCTTTCGGCAATAATAATTTAACTGTCCCTTATATTCTCAAACTACAATATTTGTAGATAATCTTCCGTACCAAAAATCTCTTACATTTCTTGTGGTAACCGAATATTAATGTGGTTGTAAATTATCTTCTGCTTGATCTTCCATTTCAAATTGTCTCTTCGGAGTAATATAAACAGTTTAGAGGTCGTAACAAAATGAATTCAACATTCAAAATGACCTACATTGAAGTACGGCATACAAAATAAAGATTACGTATAGAAAATTTCAATAAAAATGTCAACTAGTAAGCCGTTAATTAAAACTTGTACGCACCGTGTAACCATTTATCTAGGTATAGTGATATTATATGCTGCTAGCAAAGTAACTTCGTAAAAATACAAGCTTTGGGCAAATTACGTTTGACTGGAATATACATAGGTACGTACGTATATTAAGGACGTATTAAATAAAAAGAGGTATATTAGAGGTCTCTTCAGAGGCGGGCAACGCATTTTTGACTCCCCTGGTGTTGCTGATGTCCATAGGCGGCGGTGACCACTTTCCATCAGGTGGCCCGCATGCCTGTTTGTCTACCGGATAACATAAAAAAAGGTATATAATTGGTTTATCAGTTATCTAACACCCATAACACAAGCTTTGCTTACTTCGGGGCTAGATGGCGCAGTAAGATTGTAAAAAATATTTTTAACATTAGACTGTAGACAGCCCACTTTGTAAAAAGCAGTAACTGTTGCCCATAACATCTTCAATTTGTGTAACACAAATGCAGAGCTGCAGGTATTGTCATTTTGAGGACTCAGATGAAATGCCTCATGACTGTTCCGCTGGCTACCTTATCCTTGAAACCGGAACACAACAACACAACCATTGTTGCTTAGCGGCAGAAATATAAGACGGTGGTACACTCCTTTGGCTTTAAAACTAATAATTTCAAAAAATTATCACATGACACCTGATGAGATGACACAAAAACATCACGTGTAAAACAGAAGTGAAAGTATAAATATGACTTTATTGCTTATACGGTGTTTCTTCAAATATACACTGAGAAAATATGCGTAGGTACTTCAAACAATATCGCCTCAAAGGATGACATTGAAATACTATTACTATTTTATGTTTTTTGCCTCTTCTTCTTTATTGTAAATACACTTTATTTTTGTCTGTTTTATGATTAAATTACGGTATGTTGGAATATGTTGTTAACTTATAGAATATGTTAAGTCAATACAGAAATCAATAAACGCATGATTGTGTACTAGTATTTACTTACTATCCTATTTCTACAAAGCGATGCCTTCAACTCTATGTTCTTTGAAAACATCATGTCATTACATTTTATTTACATTGCATTACAATAGGTACAGGTTTATTACAACTATAGTAGGTGCGTAATTAGCTTAAAGTTGAGCGTTGAACTAAGGCGCAGTCCTAATTGGCAACGGTCGTGCGACCATAGTCATGCGACGGGCGGTTTTGAGATCTCCTATTGATCTGGCGATTTGATTTAGTAAAATACCTGTACCTACTGTAATGCAACGTAAATAAAATATAATGACATGAAGTTTTCAAAGAACATAGAGCTAAAGGCATAGCTTTGTAGAAATAGAAATAAAGTTATATAAAATAATAAAATAAAATAAATTAACTTCAATGTCGTCCTTTGAAGCGCCAATGTTCGGTCGGACAGCGCCTAAAGAGTGGTGAAAGACGAAAAAAATTAAAAGGATTACAACGACGCGATAACAACAATCCGATGAAATTGAATTGTAACAACAACCGAGAAGAAAGTTATGCTTACATAATGATTATGTACCAGGTATTTACGCGTACACGAAAGTGACTAAAACGTTTACGAGGTATTTAATAATAACTGCAAAAGTAAAACATGACCAAATTGATTGAGTCACTCAGGCGCCCGCTATGTCCTCAAACACCGCCGGAGAAAGTGAAACGACGTGTGTACTTAGCTAATATTTCATCGTGTTTCTTTCAGGATTTGTATGGATGTTGTATGTACCTAGGTACTCGCCTACATCATCATAGTCATCTTGGCGTTATGTCCAGGTTGCGCCCCCATGCGGCACGCGAGGGTCCAGGGTCCGCCTGTATAGGTACTTACCTTCAAATACTGACAAACTTACCACCTATGATGCCGAAGAACCCGCGAGGCATAGAGGAGCGGGAAGGCAAACTCCAGGCCCTCCCGCGCGCGAGTGAAGTACAGGAATAGTGACGCGAAGATGATGATGATGATGATGTGGTACGTGTCTTGAATTTGCTCAGCCGAGATCTACACCAACTCAGAACTAAAACAAACTAAGAAAAAACTACGTGGCAGTTTACAGAAAGGTTTACATTTGGTGGAAAAGCCATAGCCATAGGCGGCGCTGACCACTTTCCATCAGGCCCGCATTTCTGATTGTCTGCCGTATTATATAAAAAAAAAGCTTTTTAAATTTCTCGCGTCGTAGGTGCTAACAACATAAAAATAAAAAAATAAAGTTAAAATAAATTTTTAGCCATTCCAGCCGAAAATAATTAAACAAACACAATTTCTAAGTACCTAGTAAGATACAAAAACTTGGGTGACCACAGCAGGAACACCTGAGTGGATACAAGGAATATAAAAAAATATCTTACAACTCTCTGTGTATCTAAGGCGTTATGACGTAACATAATTCTATATTATGTCTATTCAAAGACAGGTTGTCTATATCACAAACATATACAAACCTATCGAGGGTCCTTTGTGGAACCCAAGCAGGTGTCTCTTTGTAACAACATTCTCTACCTGATTCATAATAGGACCCTATCAGTAGCTTAGCACAATACAATTAGTATGAATGGAATGCGTTGATTTTGTCCGTGAACTATCTACCAGTTTACGTAAAGAGTTACAATACTCCATTTTTTTAACAATAAAGTACTGAGGCTGATTACGAAATGCTCATTGGTTCATTCAAATTAAGCATGCTAAGGCGGCTTTCACGGCGTGGATTGCTTGGTGGTTGGGATTGGTGGTTTATGTGAACGCCGGCTTGTAACCAATAAGAAAGATGAACATTATCTCAGTACTTTAGTTAAAAAAATAGAGAATAGTATAAAATATTTGAGCAAATCATTCGGTGTCGGGTGTTATTACAGAAAGTGTTTTAACACTTTTTGTAAATAAAACACTTGGTAGACAGAATGTAAATAGCAAGAGGTCGTTGTTTAACTTTCTCATCGACGAAATCAATACGAAATCAATCTCCTTTTTAAACTTTGTAGTGTAAAGTTGAAGTCTAGACTCTAGGTCCTAAAATATATTTGTTTAGAGTTTAACAAGAATTACCAGTCATCGTATCTGCTCTGATGTAAGTTCATTAATTTACTAAAATTAATACAATAATAAAAAAACTTACTCTCACAAAAAAAACAATTATTTACTTTTTGAATTTTGGGGCGTTAAAAGTTGCATAATTGTAAGATAATTATAATACATCTTACCACGAAATGCTTCCTTCTTACCTTCTTACCTCCATTGCAGGTGCTATTTTTTTATATCGCTAAGGTGGCAAATAAGCTTGCGGCTTGCCTGATGGTAAGCAGATGTGTTATTTTTAACAATCTTACAAAACTTGCTAAAGGTCGCCGGCTAGTGCTTCTAATAAAATTTGCCTTTAAACGATATAAAAATGAAACCAATGGAATACAATAAGTCTTAGGCTAACAACTTTCGGAACAGCCAACTTAATACTAATTGAGCGAGTTGAACAAAATTCATTTACGGGAGAGCTTCTTTGTATTCTATGATTAAGTTCCCAAACATAGAAGCCGAAGTGAAGAAATTATCAAAATCGGAGTTTATTTTATAGATTTCATTCGCGTGTTGTCTTACCCTTATTCTAACTCTACCCCTACCCTACCCTACCCTACTGTTACGTACACCTAACATACCCAACACTACACCTACCTATACCCTACCTACCTAGCCTTATTTAATACAAATAAAAAAAAAACTAACCGATAGACAATTAAATCTTTTATCTTTAAAATATTAGTATAGATAATCAACAACACAAATTTAGTAAGATTAGTAGGATTTACTAACGTCCGTTAAATAAACATAATAAGGGCTAATTTTTCAATCCTCATATAATATTTATCTCCCCGATAAAGTAATATACCGCCAAATTAAAACAAACTACAATTCTTCAATTATATATGAAGTGATGATATCATTTTATTTTGGTCGCACAATAACTTATCAGACTGATATGTTTTATCTGAGCATTGAAAAATCGGCCCTAAGTACCATAAACTAAAATTATAACTAGCCAAGCCGTACCATAATTGAAAATCGAGTTCAAAAGTCAAGGTTAATCGTGAAGAGTGTGTAAGCTTTTACAATAACGTTTGATCAACCATTTTAAGCTCACAGTTATATCTCTATCATCAATGACTTGGCAAAGAATATGTGCTAACTGTAATTGGTTGTTAATGACAGGCTGGGAGGCCAATTGACTTTATTCACGAAATATCGAGGCTTAAAACTAAGATAATTAGAGAGTCAGCTATATATTATGACGTACTTACTTTCTTTTGAAGGTGAATGCTATTAGTAGCAAAAATAAAGTCCAAATCGTCTATTTTCGTGGTATAGAGCTACATTTTCTGTAATCGTACATGCATACATAACGTCACGAATTTTTACCCGACTGCGCCAGAAAGGAGGGTAATGGGTTTATCAGCCTATGTATCTATGTATTTACATGTTTGTTTGTTCCTTTGTGGCACTCCTAGAGACCAAGCGCGGGCGCAGATTTTGATGATGCTTACGTCTATCGATTTCTGTCACTGAAGAAGTGGCATTCATCAAAATTTAATATGGCGCGTACCAGCCAACAATTACGAAAAATAAAAAAAATTCAAGTCGACAAACTATGTCATGTGGGGTATCGTTGAATAGGTATTTCTATTGAAAAACATTTTCAGGTTTTTCTAACTATTTTTACAAGCTTTTATATACTTAACTTGCACTGTTCGTATGTATGTTTGTAAGTTGTCCGTCAAAATTTGCAAACCGTTTTTCGACCATTTCTTGGTATCCGATTGAGTTGAAATTTGGTATACTATGTATTTTGGATGACAATGCATTAATATGGGACCATGGAGCTGGTCTGATGATGGAGTCGGAAGGTGGTCATAGGAATTAATGAACGCAATAAGATCACTCCATCGTGTTTATACTCTTTGGAATGGTCTGCATGAGTAGGTAGTATGCCGCGCGATAAAAGGTTGTTATGAAAAAATATTTTTCATTTAAGTATCTACTTTTCATTTAGGATCAATAACGATATAAAGGTAGTTAACAACGATTCTCATTTTTCAATATTTTTTTATGTAAAGTCGTATTAGGTCGAACAAATGATTCCGATTATAAGCTCAAGCCAAAAATAAAAAAAATGTAGTACAATAACTAAAAAACTCCGACTGCTATTAAAAACTAAAAAGTTGATAACAAGCAGATTGATGTATGACGAATGAATGACGTTTAGCTAATCGTTATAAGTGATTAATCAGATTAAATTTCAACAATGGGTTGTGAAAAATTAATACTGAGTTGCGCTACACTGATTATGTGGTGCTTTAAGATGTGGTTTGACGACCTGATTGGTTCAGTTGGTTAACATGCCGGTCGCCACGCAGAGGGCCCGGGTTCGATTCCCGGCCGAGCAGAAATTGAAATGATGCATTTTAATTTCTATTAAGGGTCTGGGTGTAGTTATGTACAATAAGTATGTATTAAAAAAGTATATAAGTAGTTTATTAGTTATCTACCAGCCACAAGCTTTGCTTACTTTGCGGCTAGATGTTGCCGTGTGAAATTGTCCAAGCATATTTATTTTGATTTATTTATTTATTTACTTAACTGCCCACCTACCTAACATAATTAGTTCGGTTTAATTATACAAATGTCGAGACTTAACAGTGGCTAATAAGTTAGACAAGTCTGCCAAGTAAAGGGTCTGTAATTTCTGGGACGAGGATGAATTGACGTGAGGCCGATAAAGTTGTCACGCCCACGCCGCGAGGGCGCTGTTGTTTATTAGCATTAAATTAAAAGTTACTTGTAAGACAAAATTATTTTAATTAATACACAAAATTATTGTCACTAAACGAAAAAAAAAAAATTGTTACACTGACAAAATAACTTTGCATCGCAACAAAAAAGTTTAAGCTTTAAATCTCTAAAATGTTCTCTACTCTATTAAATCGACTTTCTAATGATATGCCATATCTATAGTTAAGCCATAAACCTTTCAACAACAATACCAAGGTGGTAATAAACTTTGGCTCTTGTACTGTACATGAAGTCAATACCACACACAGAAAACGACCAACTCAACAGTTTCACCACAAAAAAGATATTCTACATTGTCGCGGCGGGCCTTGGCGCCAGGCAAAACATTACGTAGGACAGCCCAAGATTCGTATAGCAATCTAAAATAATAACATGAAGTGCATAGCTCTGATACAATAACCCGTAGAAAGCCAGTTTCTCTGTAATCCGACGGCAGGCTGAGTGGAGTGGCGACAGATGTCACGATTCCACTTTCTTCCATCACGCATAATAATTTAGACATAATAAATAGAGCTGTCATTACCGCAGCCCCGGTAATGGCCGCCAAGTTACGTATAAAAAATTTAAGTCGATTGATGAATACGCAAATTCACTTTTCCTCTCGGCTTTAAGAAATTGTAGGTATTAAAAGGTGATTTGCATGTTTTAGGATTTAGGCTGTAAATAAATAAAGATAATTGTGTTGTTATTTTCGTAATGACCAACTAAAAAGTACTAAAAACTCCTTGTTATTGTTTTTTTTTATGTTTTACGGCAGACAAACAGGCAAGCGGGCCACCTGATGGAAAGTGGTCACCGCCGCCTATGGACATCAGCAACACCAATGTAAATTTCTTTCTTTCGCATTCCACGTGTGTTGCATATATGTAACACATGTGTGTTGCTTATTTGTAACAATGGGTATTGGTTTTGAAGATAACTTTAGACCGCCAGACATGGTTAGACATGGTTCATTTAACAGGGTACCGATTCTGGTGTGCAATGCAGTTGTTATTATGTTGCAATGTAACTGTGATGTTACTATAACTACGTTGAGGTATCGAGTCAGTCCCAGCATCATCCCAGTTAAATTGCAGTTAAATCATTGTTCGACCTTTGACACGTTTTCGTTGACAGAATTGAAGGCAGTTTGACAACTAAGAAAGATGCCACTTAGTAATTTATTTATTTATTGGTGTACCAACAGCCATATTAAACCATAATGCAACTAAAGTACCAGAAAACGAAATGTGAAAAAGTTCGAACTCATGAAAGGTGCAACTCAACATCTATGCAATTGAATTTGCATTTGAATTGCAGTGCATTTGAATAACAATCACACGTTTGACATGCGATGCAATTGTAATGTTACTGCAACTGAGACGATTTCCGTACCAGAATCGAAGCCCTGGGGTTGATTGATCGTAAAAAATCTATACCTAAGGCGTCAACCACAGTCTCTTGCTAGTGTTTTTTAAATTGTGTTATACCGATAAACAACCCTTACCGATAAACAAAGCAAAGCTTTTATATAAACACAATAGACGCTAGGTACAAAGTGGGGTCAAACTTGTTCTACGCCGTGTAATTTGTATGCTAGTACATTGACAGGTGGCGATATGTCACGCCGTGCAGTGCGCCATACGACCCGCAATCCAAGCTCGAAATGTTAGCTGCATTATTTAGCTAAAACAATAGGTAAATGTAGCTGGGGCGATCGTGGCCTTTGGGTTCACAAAACTAGGAAATAAAATGAAAATATGTAAGAAATGAAATTAACCTAAATATTTAGCTCGAGTCACGGACCAGAGTCGCGCAGATGCACCTTGCCCCACCGTGGGTATGCCCATGTTCACACACTAACGTTTAGGAGTTTATTTTACATTGTAGGTACATGTATAATTTGCTAAATAATATAGGATAAAAATATATAAACAAAGAAATAATATAAATAATATATTATTTTACAATTTGTTCCAGCATAATTATTGTCAACATGCAAATTGGCTTCAAGTTCTCAGTAACATATTGAAACCTCATAAATTGCGGAGTGGACATGTTATTTTACCATTATTTATGTAATCGTGTCATGTCGTGAGTGAACATATGCATTTTCGCATTCTACAATCTTATCTTGAAGCTTTTAGGCGTAGCCTTCAAATGAATTATTAACCTCCCTTTGATCTCTTTCGAGAATCGTAATTTGAACTAAAATAAATGATTTATATTGAGTTCACGAAGAATTTATATAAAGAGGGCAACAAGTACCTACTTAAATTATGAAATGAACCTATAACAGGTATAGCTTCCTTCTTGTTTCCTCCCCAGTTAGCGTTCTCAAGATAGAGGCCTGTGACAGACAGACAGCGGAACCTTAGTAATAGGCTATATTTTTTTCCCTTCAACTACGGAATCCTATAAATAGTTACTGTAGGTATCCTTACTGCATTTCTTACAGCAATCAGATAACAGTGGAGCTTATGTACATAGGTACTAAAGTATCTAATAAAAAATAAAAAACTTGAATATGGAAATCTGGAAGGAATTTCGCCTTCCGATTAGAGTATGTCGGCCAAGGCTGGAGGTTCACCGACACTCTGTGTCGGTTTGCCTTGCCAGGAACTACTGCCGTATGCGACAAGATCACAAGACCCTCAACATTAAAATAATCTACATATTATAAAATAACACATTATGGTGATATGGTGAGAATACGCAATACATTCGAATAGGAAATATTAATATAGGTAATTGCAATTACAATTATTTTAGAACAACCAAAAACATCCACTTTTTTACTGCAATGTTGTCGCTTATTCAGGATGAAGCATAACTTATGTCGAGTAGAATAGGACGTACTTTGCCACAAGCACAAGTGTGGCTTAATGAATCAAATAAAAGCGACTTCAACTTCAACATATAAGACACCATTAAAACACGTTAGGTACCATTACAGAGTAGAAAAAAAATTGCTAGTGTTAGCCTTGAAGGTAGCTAACTTTCCAAACTTTTTAGGTATTTAGGACTTATTTTTGGGCTCGGTGTCAGACAAGTAATATTCAAGGGGGCCGTTGGGACGTTGGGGTGTGGTGTGTGTGGCACTGGCAGCGACTCCATAAATAAATAATACCCAAAGATAAAAAGCTTTTTTTACAGTTTGTGTTTCGTACGTTTTAAAAAGCAGTTAAATTTTTTTATTTCGTTCTTTTATAAATTTTTAGTAGAACTTCCAATCATCATCATCATACCAGCCACTACTGAGCATACGCCTCCCCCAGAGATGCCCACAACAGCCGGTCTTGTGCCTTCTGCATCTTGCTAGTACCTGCGATGTTTACCAGATCATCGTTCCACCTTGTGCGTTTTCCAGTACGTGATCGCCACTCGAGATCTTTACAGCCCCATCGGCCAACTGTTCTTTGTGCCCTGCCCACTGCTAGTTAAGCCTGGCAATCCTTCGGGCTATGTCGGTGACCTTGGTTCGCATGCGGATATCCCGATTCCTGATTCGATCGCGCATGAGATTTCGAGCATTCCATTGTCCTTTGGATAGTGAGCTTTCTGCCCACAGTGGGCAGCCACGTCTCTGTTCCGTAATTCATCACATCTTAGCGGTCGATCCTGGCTAATGCCAGGGTTCGATGCGAGCGGTTCAAAAATAGGGCTGAACAAGACCCTGAACAATACCCAAAATACACACTGTAAATAACGTAAATACACACGAGTAGATACAAGGTAATATGCCCTAATATTAACAGCGTAGTTATTTCGTCAACGCATTTGCATCGATATCGCAACGCTGCAGCGTATGACCAATCATGTTTATAGCTTTTTAACATATCCAATAAATAAGTTACACAAGCGTAATTTTATAATTAATTATTACGATTACGTACCCAACACATCTACTCATTTAACAAGTCAAAAGTTACACAAAAATACTCGTTAAATCAGACAGTTCCACACAGACTCCACACGCATTCCACATTCACGTAAACCAAAAAGTGCCTTTAAACTAGTCACTTGGTGACCTATACTCGCGCCGTGACATCTCAAATTCCTCATTTTCTTTAGCTTAACAAAATCACTGATTTCTGTGCTTCTGAAGCTAGTAAAAAAGTTAAATACACAATAACAAAAAAAAATCTTGCTGGTAATGTAAGGACATTGGTTAGAACAAAACTATAGTACATAACACAGAAAAGGGTCATTGGTACGTGGATATCGAACCCGGTATTCTCAATCAAATCACAATAACAATAGTTAATGAAATGTGAAGCAAGAATTTTACATTTCTCGTTGGAAATTTTATAAACTTCACACAATATGAACTCCGACAATCGGTTCCTATTAAAAGTTTTAGAATGTAAAAATCCGCTCTGTGCCGGATATTTTCAGTCCGAACCAAATACATATGAATACTTGTTAGGCGACAATTTTTGTAAGGAACCTGCGCAGCTTTACGTAAATAATACTTTTGTTTATATCACTGGAATATTACTCGTAACTCGTACTCGTAAGAAATGTAAATGTGAAATTTTGTCAGTATGTTCAAACAAGCAGAACGACCAAGCAACACCAACAATCAAGCAAAGAATTATAGGGATGATATTTAAGTTTAGGCTGACTCCTCGTTTATTCAATAGTGTTGTATAAAAAATTTAACATTATAAAATTGCCCACATGAATGATTGCACTCATGCGAGGAATAGGACATAGCCTGTCATAGGTTAGGACGAATCGAAGCATGTGCATTAAATAAATAAATATTCTGTTATAAATAATCGAATTTGTGACCCGCAATTAATTGAGGCTAAGCTGCAGAGCCATGAGCATCGGCGTAGGGTTGCGCGTCTGTCTGTCCTCTTTATTCCGCCGGCCCGTTTCTGTCATCGGGAGACGCGATCCGGACGAACGCTTCATTCTTATATCGTGGATCTTCCAGCTATCCACACGAGCAAAAAAATAATCTAATATCATTATTTTTGCTGCTAAGTGAACAAATAGTTCAAATTCAAGTTCAAGTTCCAATCATTTTTATTCAATATAAATATCTACAAAATACACTTATCGAAAATCACACATATAAACAATATCATAAATTATCAATAATACTTAATTGAAATTAAAATACACATAACGAAATTACAAATTTCATGTATGGTATGGCTACCATGTGTATAGTGATTAGTATGTGACTGCTTATTGTAACATTTTAATAAACAACATACCTGTATAATTATTATTATTAGTCCACGTGGTCGACAGGTTGTATGTATGACAGGGTCACCAAGGCGCAGTGGCGAGCACAAAGCTAGTTCACAATAGTCGAGTTTCACTTTCTTATGCACGTGAGTAAGTCAATGTCACGTGCCGAGGGGCACCCACCGCCCTTATGGAAGGAAAACTTCAATGCGGGAGTATCGTATTCTTAATTGAATTGATCCTATCACGAGTTCTCCGGTTATCATATTACACATTTTTGACATCCTTGTTATGACCTTTACCTTGGATGCCACGCGGTTAGTTGCTGCCGCTGTAGTCCCCACTAAGTTTGGAAATGATTGAAAGTATAAGGTAGGTACGTTTTTTTGGTATGTTGCTTCAATGTGGAAACCTATGTTCGGAATGAGAATCGACGTATGAGCCTTATGTATGTAGATGTAGGTATGTAATCTACGTAGATTTAGTTGCATACAGGGGCTCTATTTATAAATCGCTCGCCTCAATTCGAACGATTTTCAAATATGATTTTCGGCATGCACAATTTAATATCGTTTTAATCACATTGCCAATACCCCAAGAGTACGGTTCATAAATAGGAAACATCAGCATCAAGCATATATACTTTTCATGCCGAAAATTCATATTGAAAACCATTAGAATCGCACCGAGCGATTCAAAAATGCCCCAGGTTTCTTCACCCGAAAACGCTTCAAAACTCTGAAAACGGTGACGCAGACGCGTGCGACACTTATATTTAATTGCAGGTAATTTTTAGTCACAATCTAACGCAGAGATGTGTGTATATGGCCTACTTGAGAACTACAAGTATAATATATCACGTGACCAATGTTTGCAAACAAAAGTCGCCAGTCCTCGTGAGTTCAGCATGACCCAACGTGTGACTGGCCTTGCACAAACGTGCTTCCTCTAGGCCATTAAACCTCATTTACGATCGATCTTTTTCTTTTACTAGTGTATTTGACAAACATTCGGAGGCATTTCTTTTTGGTTTATTACAATAATAGTGAGGGCGTCAGAGTTACTGGTTTGCTGCACAGTTTTCGGTAACCTAGTAAGCTACGGTTCTTTAATTTGGAGTTCTTAAATAATTTTCCCACTATTCGCGCAACTAATTCAGTTAGCGTACAATATTTACTGTTACTTGACTGACTCATGTTAATATTTTTCTCTTTCTAGACAAGGGTTGCCTGGAAGAGACCGCTTGTAGCGGTAAGGCCGCCTTTGCCTACAATGTTTGTAAAGACCTGTTAAATTTTCTTTTTTTGTTATTTTGTGTGCAATAAAGATATCTATCTATGTATCTAATTCAGCATTCGTTATCCGAAATACAATGCTATCGAGATTTAAAAATAACCAAGTAATATTACTCAGAGGTGTGTTTGTAACATGCGCAATACAATGTTTTACTCATGTAGTTCTTTTTTTTTCCTTTCTTTTCCTGCACCGCTTACCTTTCTCAGGCTTAGAAAATCCCGGTTGACTGGTAGATAAGGATATTTTAGCTTTAAGTCTGCCATTGTACTTTTTGTGCATAAAGTTTTAATAAATAATGTTACCGATATCTTTAAAAATACCCAAGTAACTCAGTGTTCTACTTGTTCTGGAACCGGGGCAGCGGGGGCTGGCCACGTGCAGCGATCGCGTGACGCTTCAAAGCCAGGCAGCCCACCGAGCTATCAATTACAACACTATAAAGACGACTTATCGATAAACGTGGGCCGTAGTTAGGAATTGAGGCATTAGTTTATCTTATTCTTATTCCTCACAGTGACGATGAAAGTGTGGTTTTGCATTTTTGTTATAGGAAATCTAGATGTGCATGAAGCTTGGATGTCATGGGCGGTAACCTACTGGTTGTATATTATAGTATTTTATAATAGTATTTTACCAAGTTCATATATACTCAAATATTTTCTAAACTACTGAACCAATTTAAATGAAACTAAACCAAGAATCATCTAATTTTTTTTTATGTTATCTGGTAGATATACAGGCATGCGGGCCACCTGATGGAAAGTGGTTACGCCGCCTATGGACATCAGCAACACCAGGGGAGTCACCAATGCGTTGCCCACCTCTGAAGAGACCTCTAGTATAGCTCTTGAACGATCCCATGTCATAGTTCAAAGGAAACACTGTAGCTGGGACCTCATTCCACATCCGAATCGTACGAGCGAGAAACGTTCTTTCAAATCTTCGCGTGGTGACCAACAGAGGGTCTACGTAGTGGGGATGAGTACCCAGCCCACGGCAGCTAAACGGGCTTTCAAACAGAGAAAACCGCATCTAAATAGGTCCATGCGTTCGGGAGCTAAGATGCCACAGACAGATACAGACACAAAGCCACCAGATACACAGATACACACTAATAAAAAATATTATTTAGCATTTTTTATTTTACGCGACTTCGTTACATAGTGCGAAAGTATTAACATAGTAGCAATATTTCTTTCCTAGGGCACAATCTTTTAATAAATTCATATCCGTACAGTACCCACTTATCTTTTATAGAACAGATTTCAAGCATGTTTAAAATTACGAGAAGATTACGTCCAGTAGTGGACCATTATGGGCTGTTGAGGATTTTTTTATACTACTCACTACGTTTTAAACTACTCTGTGATAAACGAACGGACAGCCCATATTATACCTTTAACATATACGATTCATGAACTTTCTCGTAACATAACTGCAGATCAGCAGAGATCATGTGAGTGAGGCGCACTGTCAATGAGGTCTAGGCTCCTCAGGAGAGTCACACATCTGGTAACATGTTATATATGTCGGTAATATTACTATTATATATATAGATACTTATTTAAGTAATTCAATTATATTACGTATTTGGGTGCACGTCATATCCTGCCTCTCTATTCTAGCCCTCTCTCTTCGGTAGATCTGCTGTAAGACATTTCTTTTTAGAAATAAGCTGTACCTTTTGTGATTGATATCTTTATGTTCATATTATTGTAACTTTCTTTGTGCACAATAAATTGTTAAATAAAATAAATAAATGTTTTCGTAGAAGTCCGGATCGAAAAGGCGACTAAAAATGAAGTTATATCTATCTGCTCCAAATACTTTCAGGACAGGTGGCGATCTCCTTTCAATCTGGTTGTGTATAAGATTTAGATGTTCTCGATAATGAGGTGTTATTGAGGAGGTATTGAATTGTGTGGGAGGTAGTATTAAAAGAGACGAGGATAAGAATAGGGCCATCGTACATACAGCTTAACTATATACCCAGTATTCAACCCTTCTCTTGAATATTTTATAAGCAATAGTAATTCGTATAATTAAATTATTGTGGGTCGAGGACATGTACCTACGGACTTTACCAAGTTTAGTGTATTATGTTCCTTATTACGGAGACATCTACGCATTGAGAATTTGTGGGGTAGCTCACATTATGGCACACGTGCTAGATTTTCATTCAGATTTGACTTTTATTTATTGAATGACTCCGCAAGTTTTTTCAAAATGTTACATGATGATCACATGAAATTATTATAGCTTTCATGTACCTACATTAAATGAGTGGACCAACAGAATCTATATAACGTGTACGTGTACGTTGTACGTGTGTACCAATGTGTGGAATCGATATTCTGTGCCAATGCTTATTCTGTGAGCTAGGAGCGCCTTTGATTTGATTTGATTTGAATAAGATGATTCGGGAAACATAAATTTGAATGATTGCCAGAAAAAAATCAAGAAGGACTCTCATGCTTTTTTCTGCGGATAGCTGATGTTATAAATAATAGTTTCAGACGCGTATCACCATCGCTCCTATACCACTATTAGGAGGGTACAACATACTTTCAGACGCTAACAGGATGCATTTTTCTACATATGTAAAGAAGACTTCCAAATGGTAGACATTAATAAAAATCAAATCAGACTGGGAATGGGACAGATGGAATGGGATTTCAACAAGTTATCACTAGGACTTGCTTGTTAATATAAAATAATACAATACCCAGGGATATCCGAGAGCCTATTTTTTGTTTAACTATTTTGCCGACCTGAGTGGTTCAATGGTCAACATGTCCCGGGTTCGATTCCCAGCCGGGCAGAAATTAAAATGATGAATTTACATTTCTGTTACGGGTCTGGGTGTTCTATGTATAATAAGTATGTATTTAAATAGTATTTAAGTAGTATATCAGTTATCTAGCACCCATAGTACAAGCTTTGCTTAGTTTGGGGCTAGATGACGCTGTGTAAATTTGTCCACGAATATTTATTTAATTGCTAAAATGGGAAGCTTTATCAATATATTTCTTGTATAGGGTAATGCATCTGCTCCTGTCCTGTCCAATGTAATTTCGCTACCAGTATTCTCTAGAAACATTTTTCAATTACCCGAGTCAATTGGTATTAGAATGCAGATTATGCTGCGTACTGTCATATTCTTCATATACGGATTACGATGACAGCGAGGTGGTTACGCCATGGCCGCAGCCTCCGAGCGGGGTGACCGGGGGTGACGTGGCTTCGCTAGCGAGATCCAAACGCATGACGCATTTAATCGCTTTATAGAATATCTACGACGATAATCACGGTGGATGGAACAAGCTTTGAAATAATTCCCTTTTCTACGGAAAGCTTAAATTGTTACGGGAATGACGAAAAAGGTTGGACCTATATTTAGTGTTGTATGTTCGTTTCACTTACGTAACATGTCAGAAAATGACAAAAGCTTTTTTAATGAACTCGTTATAAAAGCTTTCCAAGTAATGTTAGATCGTTTATCACTTTATACGACGATATTATTTTTAGAAACTCCATCAATCTGTTTATCAAGTAATGATATGATAGGACTTATCTGGGCAGGCTTAGCACGTCCACTGTTTGAACAGTGTCACAAAAGCCTGATAACGAAATTAACTGGCTTTTCCGATGGTAATGGTCCCTGGTTAACAATGCCAATGGTTAATGTCTTTTAAACGACTCATGTGCTCGTGGTGTTCAATTCCCAGATAATATTGTGACTCATCTAGGGTGCCACAGGTGTAGGTCACGTTGTCTCCTTTACTCTCATTTAAATCTAAGGAAAGGAGTCGAGCCTCTCGTTCACCTCAAGTGAGTCACGGTCAAAGTTGACCGCAAATTAGTGTTTTATACCCGTTTTATCTGATAGTCACATTGAGATGGTATTAAACTCTGACTCATGGTGTGCAAGAGCGTGATTGCTATGAATTGACGCGAAATATGCGTGAAATGTGAAGGCTTTGTTTCTGCAGAGACCACGCCGCGCTTTCGAAAGCGGCAATGGACAATAACAGGGCGGATAATAATGTGTTATGTAACATTAACTGTAACGCTAACAGTTCAGTGCAAAGGTGAATATCCTGCGGTATTGTTTTAAATTAGACTTGCTACAATGAACTTTGCTTTTAGTCTGTTATTGTCGGTATAATAGTAAAAGTAAGTAACGTTTATCGTGTAAACCAGGGATTGTTAGATAGTCGCCAGAAAATATGTTACAAGCTATCGTGCGTATGTACCTATAATATTTTTCATCTGTAGGACAAAATTAAATTAATTAAATTAACTTAAATAAACATTTATTTCGGAAAGTATCCATATCAGTTAGGTAAATACAAAATAGTTTATAATTAGTAGGTACATTTATTTATTTATTACGACCCTCCTCACGCCCGACGCATTCACACAACCCCACGGCAGTATGTAGTTGCAACCAGCGCCGCAGCATCGGAGAATCCCACCTGTTCGCCAACACGTTCACGATGCCATTCGGACTACTACAAAAGTAATTTAAAAATATTTTGCAAGCAGGTAGAGACACAGCGCCAATACCAATCCTACTAGCTTTTGTTTAGCGCTAGCGCGACTTCTTCGCGTGAAATTCGGTTATGACGTTCCAGACATGATCCCGCGGGAACCACAATTAATTTTGTGATAATTGTAGCCTATGTGCTTTTCTGGGATCTAAGGCTGATAAATTTCATCAAAATTCGTTCAGTAGTTTTTGTGTGAAGGAGTAACAAACATTTATAAATAATATGCTTGCTTGCTTATATGTGCTTTGACAAATTCACACTAGTCCCAAAAGTAAGCAAAGCTTGTGTTATGGGTATTAGATCTGATAAACTACTATTTTAAAATACATACTTGTTATACATACTACACCTAGACCCGTTACAGGATAGGTGTGGGATATATACTACAGATCTAACAACTGCTGACTAATGCGGTGCAGTAGCGAGCAACAAAGCTCTTGCCTTTCACATGACAAGAAATCACTGGCTACCGTGAAATAAATCCGAGTCACTTCCAAGCATAAATCAACCAGTTAGCTAGCGTAATGGCGGACTATTAGTGTTGGAGATAATGCTGTTAAAATTCATTAATGCACACTTAGACTGGTGGCCAAAGCTGCATGGCGCCACGGCTGACGCGCTGCATTCCAGCACAGCAGACATTAACAGGGCCGATGAGGCTTCCGTTACTCATTATCACACATGTAGTCCCACTGGGCTTGTCGATAGTAGATAACCTGTCGCTCAATACCTACTTTCACTCCATACCGTTTACGTGAAAATTGTTTCCGTGCACGAAACTGAGTATTCCTCAGTAAGGCTCCGGACTGACGGAGCAGATTCGAGGCGTCCTGTTTGGTTTTTGTTGAGCTTCTTGTAACGTTTATGTATATAGACTATGAACTAGTTAATGAGTTGTAGGCTTTATTTTTTATCTTTTGTGAAAATTTGAAAAGAAAACATTTTGGCGAAGAGGTCCCGATTGTGTTCTCGCGCACTATGGCCCGGGGTCCGCCTTGACCATGATTCAGGATTTGGCAGATCACATAATTACAGTGGAGCGACTGCCACCTTTGGTATTATGATAAATATTTCGCGTAGGTAATGTGATAAATTTTTCCCGTACCGTAATCAAATTTCAAATTTTTGTTTCACTTGTTATCACATCACATGAACAGCGCGTAACAGTCCACTGCTAGAGAAGTCCAAGAGTCCAGGATCCATACCTATTGCCAGAGTCTCGCATTTGACCCCTGAACAAGTATTGCGCTCGTGAAATTTTGCAACAGTTCCAGCATTTCTACTGCGCTCCTTTATAGCGTCAATCATACTTCATATTCCATATTTAAATTGAGTAAAATCAAAACGATTTTACCCTCAATTTGATTCGCGGCTTCCGATCGCGTGCGCCGCGGGATCTATTTTGAATATCGAATTTGTGCATCCGGACCCCAACCGCAGGAAGCGACTTGTCCACAATGCAATCTTGTCTGTCCTAAATTACGGTAAGCTACAGAAGCTCCATTTCCGATCATTATGCACACGATATTATAGGTTATATAGGTACTTCTTAATAGTAGTTTATGCAACTCGCATATAAAAGGGGGTATTGAAACATGAGTGTCTGTTTATCATACGAGGCGTAGCCGAGTATGATAATAGTTTGACACGAGTGTTGTAATACCTAATTATATCATCAAAGGTATTATACAAAATGTATAGAGTTATATTTTTCCTACCATATGTAGTTGCATACACTACTTTATCTACACTCATATTTTCATATTACAATTTTATACTTACCTATAATTTTCTCAACTTTGCTGGAAGAAAGCTGCGAGTCATTTCTGTTGTACGCGTCGAGGATATCAAGCGGCAGGAAATTCACTACACTACGTTCACATTTATATATTTATTTGCTTTAAACAAGAAAAAACATTCACAAACACAAATAACAACAATTAAAAAAATATATACTATTTAGCGGGAAAATAATTCACAAATATAATCAGGAACACAGACTATGAACTAATCAGGAAAGTTTGAATTTGGATTTGAATTTTGTATTTGATAATGACAAATATAGGTATTCAGCCTATTCGCCGCACCCGGGCGCTCGACAAAAAATTTAAAATTAAAGGTGTTGCATAATGATTAAAAAGTTATTTTATATTACAGCTGTAATGAAAATAGTATGGGAAATGCTGTATCATAAAGTCATTTCCATAAAATTTTGTAGACTGGCGTGAAAAAATAAAGTTAAACCTTAAATGATTGTTTTCGAATATGTAATTGGAACATTACACTATGAGTATAGATAAAGCTTTTTATTGTATTGTAAGTAGTAGGTAAATGACTGACAAAATTTCCGACCTCCGTTCTCTCACCTCTATAGGTAGGTATCTAACTTTTATAATCAAAACAGCCGGGAGTTATACCTTCCCAATGAAAAACAGTTATCGCTTTTTTATTTATTTACGTTAATGTATGTTAATGTGTTCTTTACAATAACTCTTTAAACTTTCCCGCGTCCACGTAGAAATCGATTTTAGGGCAGTTTATATTTTTTTGGGTAAGTCGATTTTAAGTGACCTTCCTAATGTATGAAAGCTAGTACTACGGAGAGGTCAAGCTGTATCTCTGGTTCTACCCAACCGAATTAGATGAAACATGGCCTAGATTTAAAGTTGGACTCCAAACTACCAAACTGTGAACTGCCCAACAAAAATCCATTCGGCGCCATTTCCATATATCTTATAGTTTAGCTGGACTAATAATAATGGTCCAGTTTCAGAAATAAATTATACGCTATATGTTGTCCAGGCTTAATAGCTACACAACCAAAAAGTTTTATTCAAATCTGTTCAGTATTTCCGTGGATTAGCAAACAGACAGACAAAAATTAAAAAAACTCTTATTCTATTACTATTTAAATCACTATCTAAATTATTTTGTTGTAAATATATTCAATGTGTAGACACACTTTTTTACTGTTTTATTATATGTATAGATGACTGCGTTAAGTACTGCTTACGTATGCAGATTGGCTCTCAACGTTACATTGTTAGCCGCAAATAAAAATTACTTCACCTCTCGTTTGTGTCTAATTAGGTATATAGCGAGATAGCATCTGCAGACCGCCTTTTGTATTACGTTGTTGAGTTTTCCAAGCGTTGAAGCAACGATAGAATGGTCTAGAAAACAAATGTTTGATTCACAAAGCCGTTGCCGCCAGGAAGGGCCGGCGCCGCATCGCACGGTCCATCTCGGCGCCCCAGATGCAGATCGCGCTTCCTACTCGATAATGCGGTTTACATTTCACCTTGGATAGACAACTGTATATACTTCCACCGTTCCAGCTTCCAGGCTTTGATTAGGGTTGGCTTAGATCGGGTATGGGATAGTGTATGCTTTTCAACATAAAGGTAGGTACCGTCTGAAAGTTTTTTGTAAGTGAATACTCTTTTTCGAAGAAAAGTAGGGGGAGTCCGGGAGAGTTTACCAGGTAGGAAAAACCATGTATTGCACATTGTTGTACTTTTTAAATGTCACAAGCAGCTAGGTTTAGTACAAGCTTTGCTTAGTTTGGGGCTAGATAGCGCTGTGACTTTATTTAAGTCGCACAGTTTTTTATAAATATTAAATAACAAACAGATAGGGGAGAGGTGGGCGACAGTAACATCTATTGCAACTTCTTTACATTTTTATTTATTTTTCAAATAAATTAACACTCAAAATGCCCTTCAAGTATAAGAAGGAATGTGATTACTTATTAGGGGAAAGTACATAACTATGACATAACTACAAATATGTGTGACACTAATTTTTTAAATTATTCATTATTCACTCATTATTATATTACTCAGAGTTCCTAATTTTCTCATTATGTTTTTTTGTAATCTTATCATATTACATTTTCGATAACATTATTTTACTCATATTTAAACCCGAGTAATATCTTCCTACTTGGAGGCTAAAGTCCCGCCTAAGCTGCAGACAATAACGAATAATAATTTTTGGAAAATTCAATAATAACTGACAAAATATTAAAGTTATATCAAACGTTCTCAAGAGAAAATATAGCAAAATTGTGCAGCTTAGGATACAAAAAAGTAAAATAATAATGTATCAGTATGAAAACAATATGCGTATTTTAGTGGAGGGCGGTTACACCCTCGCGGACTCCCCCTACCTACTACTCAGTTCTTTTTTGTTAATTAGGATAATATTGTTAAATAAAAATTGTGTTTTATTCTTTTGAGTCCATTGAAGATTAGCCACTGTTTTTGTATTTACAATACAATACAATACAAAAACTCTTTATTTGCGCACTATATACATATACATGGGATAAAATACATAATAAAAAGAAGTACAAAGGGCATTTCTGAAATTTTAATTTATGCATGTATAAAAGATTGACGAATGAACTCGTCATAATCAACCGGCGGAACGATGTCGTCTCTCCTTAACCAACTAACATATATAAGAAAGGAGCATGGCGTAAATATTACCGATATTCACTTAACCAAACTTCTACTCTTTTTGCAGATGTTCATTTCCCTTTCATCATTAGGTACCTGCGAAACTACTGCGTCGCTTGCGGAACAAAGTTTCAATTTTCGTCTTGTCCTTCACCACGTGCACCTCATTAATCAACGTTTTCAGACTTCGCTGTACTATTGGTAATAGTTGTAAAGGAAAAAAGTTTATAGTTTTGGTTTATTAATCACCACAGCCGTGACGAACGATGACTAATGCCGGCGTACGCCGCGTGATCCCTACTAACGGTACTCCGGCGCACCGATCCCATCATTTATCCCAATTTATGAAGACCATAAATTCGTAGGAACACAGAAATGCACAGATCAATGGAATCGTGAAATATGGAATTATTTCACGATAAATTCTCGATAACTAGGGGATCGGTGCTCGCGATAAATATAACGAAACTGCATTTCTCGGTGGATTTGTTTGCTGTAGTGTAACGTTGGTTTAGAAATACATTGGCGCGAGAGTTTGCACGCATGGTTTGGTTGGGATACAGGTAATTATTTCAAACGAAAATACTAAATACTCTTTTTTACTATTTGACCCACCTATTAATTGACAATGAATGACCCTAGTTTTATGCATATTATACCTATAATTGTTGATATTGTTACAACTTGTTTGATATAATTCTCTCTACTATTCTGCTAGTGATTATATTAGTAATTCTAGCCAGAAAAAATAGGATAGTATACATATAAAGAATGCGAACGTTAAACAAGCAAGTAAGAAACGTGTATTATAAATTGATACCACACGAATTAACTCGATTTATAGGTTATTAGGTAGGTAGGTATTTACAATAAGGTTTTGTAATAATTTTCTCCTATACTCACAATCTTGTTTATACTCTTCAGGATTTATATTTAAGCATCATCGTCATCATCAGTCATCGTGAATTCGTGAGTCATTTTATGATTATACCCTTGGTTACACTTAGCCCGACTTGCACCAAATGCTTAAACGCATTATTAACGTTTTTTTGTATAAAGTTGTTTTTTTGTTAAAGTATGAAATTAAATGCGTTTAAGAATTTTTTGCATGCTGCCCTTACTAGTTACAACTTAATTAAAAACAAAATCATTTTAAATTAATTATCAAAATTTATGGAAATGTTTATACATATTTATGTGACGTCCTGAATGGTTCAGTTGGTTAACATGCCACCAGAGGATTCGGGTTCGATTCTTGGCCAAGCAGACATTTAAATGATGCATTTTAATTTCTGTTACGGGATTGGGTGTAGTATGTATAAGTATGTTTTAAAAAAATCTTTATAAGTAGTTTATCAGTTATCAAATACCCATAACGTAAGCTTTGCTTACTTTGGGGCTAGATATCTATCTGGCCTAGTGTGAATTTGTTCAAGCATATTTATTTGCACGAAAAAATAATTAACAAATATCTATTGGTTTGTACCATCTATGAGTATTTGAATAGTTGTAGGTATTCATATTTCGATAAATTTCCATACAGTTTCGAAGTTCAAAGTGAGTTATTACTTTACTGAAGTACCTAACGGATTCTTGAATATGCGTGAGCCTGCTCTAATTTTAGCTGGAATTTGTCCAATGTAACTAATAATGTAGATTATGCTAAATTTTCAACGCGAGTGTACTATCTTTGTATATTACTGGAAATAAGGGCTTTATAGGTTAATGTTTAGGCTGAAACATAATCTATATTGGACTAAATCGTGTCAAACAGGAATTCTACACCTACCCTACCCCTACCCTATACCTACCCCTACACCTACCTCCCTTTTTTTCTTGATTAAAAACCTTGTCTTGTTAATAACAAATCCAACATAAAAAGAGTTACCTACTTAAATATCTGCAGTCACATTTTGGTACATTGGGTTAAATTATTGCAATTTTCGTAGGGATCTCAATTTTTTTAAATTACATTTAGCCTATGTTACACACTGATATTTAAAAAAATCGGTACATACATTTTGAATTTATCGATTATAAACCCAAACAACAACAAACAAACAATGAAATCTCTCTTCTTTATAATATTAGTATAGATAGAAGATAGATTTACATGCGTCCATAACAACAACATTGCCTCTATTACGTAGAAGACTTTGCGAACTATTTTTACCGCAAAACCCAATTCCAATTAGTCGTAAAGAGTTAAATTAGCATTACCAATACCAGGGCGGGATCGGACCGCACCTACAGGCTTTAGGATCCATGCACAGTGCACACTGGCGGTAATCAACCAGAAAATAACCTGTACTTAACCGTAAAGTACATGTAAGTTTGAAGGGATTGTAAATTAAAAGTTGAACATTTTTCTTCTTTGAAAAAAGTGATTATTGTAAAATATATTTGTGTTTTGCGAATATTTTCAATATCACCCGGCCTGAGCAGTACGTTATTTACAAATGACGTTTGTTGAGGGTTCGGGTTCGATTTCCGGCCATAAAAAATACTTAGTGCATATGAAATATTTCACAAAAATTTACGTTTAGGTACATAAGCAATTTCATAACTGACATTTCTCACTCACAAAATAAGTTTTTGTGACTCAGCTTTGAGTCGGAGACCAATAACCTCTTTGCTGCACTGAACTGTAACAGCACCAGCACTTACAGTCACCAACTTATCTGTTCTGTAGGTAAAACCGGAACTACAGACGCCATTTGGTAAAAGTCGTTCCACTAGCGTTACTAGCGCCGCCATCTACCATCTCCTGAACAGATAAGTTTGTCGCAATGTTCACTGCTGCCTATCGCCTGCGTGCCCGCGTCCTAAGTCCGGAAGCGGTTCGCACTCATTAGCGAAAGTGGTTGGCTCGCGCACGCGCCGATGACGCAGCGCCGTGGGCGGTGTCCTTGCCGTGGACCGTTTTTGGTCCACAAAAAACGAGGAGGTTTATAAGTTTGACATTTCATCATCATCATCATTTTGGTGTTATGTCCCGGTTGCGCGATACGTGAGAGCCTGGTGTCCACCTTCTTACTCTTCCTGGCCCACGTCGCTCGGGCTTGGGCTTTGACGTCGGTATCTATTTACGATGCGGTTTATTGGGATGTTCCTTTACTTGTTTCATTAAAATCGGTTCTGTAGTTCAGAAAATATTAGAGTTTAAGTAGACTTGGTCGGGTGTTATGCGACCTTTTCTTTCGGTAAGGTTATTTGTAATAGACGCAGAGAGGTAAACCATTATTGCGGACGGCGGAAGAACCCGCTCGAAAGTGGCATCGCCTTCGTGCAGCTCCCTCACCCCATATAGGGGTGAGAAGGATGTGAATCACAGTGACCCATGCAACACCGGGGAGTCGCAAAGCAAAGCTTTGCTGGTCTTCGATTCTCGTTTCTTCAATGTCGTGACGGTTTGAAAGCAAGCCCCTTACAAAGAGTAAGGAAGTTTCTTGAAAATCGATCGACCGCCACTCTCAGGTGGTACTAATGGAAGTTGAATTTGCGGCGGGTAGAGATCGCTATGTAGAGCGTTAATATTAGGAACTCATACATGTTCATTTTCATGATCATGTTCAATTTAGAAGTAATGTAGTTCATTATTGTCCTTGTTTTTATGGATATAAAAAAATAACATTCTACCGGCTCTTGAACTTAATATATTATGCAAACAAAAAATCGATCCCAATGCGATATATGCGACGACGTGAATCAAACAAAATGACTTTCACTTTCAATATATTCATTGTGATTGTTGATT
This sequence comes from Blastobasis lacticolella, assembly GCA_905147135.1. NCBI lineage: Eukaryota > Metazoa > Arthropoda > Insecta > Lepidoptera > Blastobasidae > Blastobasis > Blastobasis lacticolella. Next base: position 13,382,537 of record LR990048.1, read on the forward strand.
TTTTGCGAACCAGTAAAGAAGTGTGAAAATATCTCTTGTTTTTTATATTTTTTGGTAACTAGTGAGGCCTTATGAATTTAGTAGGTAGGTACGTATTATAAAAATAATTTCTTGGCGTTAATGTCCCAGTTGTGCTCTCCCGCACGAGGGCCCAGGGCACCGCCTTGTACATGACCCAGGATTTGGCAGATCTGATAATTACAGTGGAGCGACAGCCATCTCACCTCCATGACCCTGATAATAGGAGAACCTAAACAGATTTTATCACAGGTACACATTCAGACAGCTGAATGTGCAGGTTTCGTCACGTGTTTCCACTAACCGTAAGAGCATCGGTTAGATATGTAAGTATTATAATCAACATTAAACCGGCCTCCTCAACATTTATTTATCAATTACCAGGAACCGAACCGAGCCTAATCCGCCTTGCCTTGCCCAACGCGCACTTACATCACGTTTACCGTATCGTCTTCTCATTACGCGCGATGTGTCACGAATACATCATGACGACCTTCGGACACCTTCGGCCGCCTTCGGGTTTCGGGACTGTGGTGCAATCCGCGTCAAATCGCCTGCATTCCGGACTGTCCGCGGACCGTTACGGCACCCGGACGCTGCGCTTGCGCAAGACTGCATGCGCCCGCGTTACGTAACACTGCGCCGGTGCATCGCGGCTATTGGTAATTTGGGACGTGCATTAGACTATGTGGTTTCCGTGACGTGTCGCGCGATTAGGTTTTTTAGGAATCTGTGGGCACATAGTCTTGTTTCAACTTAACTAGGGGGGATACTTGCTGCGTAACACACGGTGTAGGGCGACACTTTGGCAACGTTGTGCGATACTCGTATTGCAGCAATTGTTCACAAGGTAATACAGGGCTTTATTAAAAAAATCATCTTAGCGTCAATATCCCGGTTGTGATCTCGTGCGCAAGGGTCCGGATCTGCCTTGACCATACCGTACAAGGCCTTTAAAGTACTTATTATAAAAATAAGTACAGAACCGATGGATGTACCTCGATAATGACCACAATCCACACATACTTAATTATTTCTCAAACTATTGAATTTATTTTATTGAAACATATAACCATTTCGATTAAACTAGTTTACAAATAAATAAAACCGCATCGAAATCGGTCCATCTGTTCGGAAGCTACGATGTCATAGGCGGGCACATATATAGATACGTTTACATACGTCAATTACTTAGTGGAATGAACTTTAATGGACTACTGTTAGGCAACATTTCATTCTAAATATGAAATAAATGAAATTGAAGGCAATAATGGATAATAACAAAATTGCCCGCGGTGTTATTTCGAACTCTACCTTGTAATAAATAGTCAATGAAATGGTTGCGACCCAGAAATAAAGATAAAGTAGGTAACACGATAGGTAAGACGCCATTACATTTTCGTTTATACTTTGCTTAATTAGGCGTGGTGACTTCTAATTAGGTCCATCTGACTGTTATAGTACCTAGTAGGTACGAGAAGACAAAATTTCCGGTGTTTTCTAATGAATAATACTTACCAATTCATATTCATTATTAGTATCGTTACCCATTCATACTGGTTTACGAATATGCATACTCACTTATTCGGAAACAAAAGCCGAATTACCGTGTACTTGTGAACAATGAAACCGTGCAAGTGTTAAAATTGAAACTGATTGTAAAGAGGCGACGCCACTTTTATGAGGCTGCTAATTTTGCCGTCACGCACAGTGTTACCAGTAGTAGTTTCCCAAATACGTCAGGGCTCCTGGATTACTACGAAAACCGCTAAAAGGCCGTAGCCGGCAAACCGTAGTTTGCCGATTTTTCAAAGACAAGATCTTACTCGCTGGTGGTGCCGGTGAGAACAAATACGTAAAAATGTGTCAAAATCAATCCTTCCTTAAATTATGTAACGGTATTTTGCGGACAGGAAAGGCAAGCTTGTGACCTGAGAGGTTCAGTTGGTTAACCATGCCACGCAGAGGTCCCGGGTTCGATTCCCAGCCGAGCAGACATTGAAATAAACAATTTTTTTTCTGTTACGGGTCAGGATGTAGTCATTTCATTTCATTTATTGCGTTTCACAGTTTTTAAAAGATTTCACAATATTATAAAGTACTTACATGTGACACCCTGTAAGGGCATAGTAGTAGTAGGTATGTATAATAAGTATGTATTAACCAAAAAAAGTATATAGGTAAGAAGTTCATCAGTTATCTCCATCCATAACACAAGCTTTGTTTAGTTTGGGGCTAGATGGCGCTGTGTAAATTTGTCCTAGCACATTGTTTTTTAATTTAAAGTGACCAGCCCAACAGCAAAATTTTACATTTCGGGATTCGGGTACGAAATAGTAAGACGAGAAGCAACGTACCCCAAAAGTACGACACGGCCAAATTGTACGTAAATCTTACAATCTGGCAACGCTGGCCACGCATCTTGGGAGGAGAGGTAGTTGTGTCGAGAAAGCGGCGTGTGCGCGGCCTCGTACGGCCTTGGCAATGTCGTCGGCAACGCAGCGGCGCCTAGCCACGTGCTGTTCTGTAAACAACTACGCAACTGCGCGCTGCAATCATCGGCCGGCAGTTTTTGTTATGGTGGAAGCTGTTTGAGGTGTCATTATTGGGATGCAGCTGGGAGGAATTGTTGATGGTGACTTAGGTTGTTGCGATGTTGTGAAATTTATGGATTTATCTATCTATACATAGTATAAAACAAAGTCGGTTCCCGCCGTCTGTCTCTATGTATCTATGTTAGATCTTTTAAACTACGCAACGGGTTTAAATGCAGTTTTCAACAGTAGATAGTGATTCAAGATGAAGATTTTTATAAGGAAGAAAAAAGGGTAGGTAGTGGTAAAGAAGGTGCACGCGACCAAATAGTTACTTAATAATATTTTCTTGCAGCGACTAAAAGTATAAGCTGCACTATATTGGCTTTCTGTTCCTACATGACAAATTACTGCACCACAAAATTTTGAGTTTTTATTATGTTTATTAGCAAGAAAAAAAGGGTAGATAGGGGTAAAGTAGATGTACGCGAACGAAGTCGCGCTGGGTCTGGGTATTGCTAAACGTCGAAAAGAAACTTAGGTGTGTGACTCAGAGATTTTGGTTTCTGGGCACCTATTAGACCTATTGAGAAGCAATCCATAATAATATGTTCGTTTATGTGCGACTCTTCCTTCCTTTTTATAAAGGATGCAGTCTAACGGGTCATAGAAGGTGTTCACTAAGATTCAGCTGGTACAAAATGAATGAAAATTGGAAGAATGTAAAATAGGAAGCTCGTATCAGTTGAAAAAAGAAATCTAGAAGGCTAGCCAATTCTTCAAAATAATTTTTTGAAAAATAATTATTTTTAACAAAATTGGAACACTGGATCAAGCCGTAGAGTAAATGAAAAAAGAAAAAAATCCTTTTGATAATGCGTGTAAAGCGTGGGCATAGAAAAAAACACTGGTTATGCGACATGTGTCCAAAAAGAACTAGTTTAGTAACTAGATTTCTCTAGCATTATAGTGCATGGCCGTCTTGGCGTTAATGTCCCGGATGTGCGCTCGCGCGTGAGGGCCCAGGGTCTGCCTTGACCATGATCCAGGATTTGGCAGATCAGGTAATTACAGTGAAGCGACTGCCATTTAATATGCCGAACCCCTTGCCGACCATTGTATATTTGTATAATTATCTTTCAACAACAAACAGTCGCAAGAGCGGTTGCCTCACCAGAGTGATTGTCCTGGTTTATGATTGTTTGTTTGTGTTTAAAAAAATGCCGAGTACAAAGGTGTGTTATAGATTTAGGAAACGCAAACAAACACTGGATATAACATAAGTACCTATCCTACAACATGTTATTTAAGAATATTTTAGTATTTAAAAGATTTTAATAATATAGTCGTGAGTTTCTTGAACCATCTGGACGAAAATATGGCCTTAAATACTCGAGACGAGAAAAATTAGGAAATTCCAGAGAAAGAAAAATCTCATAATTTCAAGTACATTAGAAAAATGCCGCTATTGAGACTATTTAGTACTCGATTTTGTGTTTCGGTCATTTCACGGGGTTATACTCGACGTAATTTTGTACTTTAGATATTTTGCGCCTGCCTAACGGCTTCTAGTCAGACATTTGACCGTCTCACATGGTGGTAAGTGACGTTGCGGTCAAATATACAGTAAGTACATAATTGAATGAATGTAACGGATTACACTGTCCGAGGAACAGACACTCTAGCAACGTATTCAAATAACTACTAATTATACCTAGTACTAGGTTATTGAGGTTAGTGGCCACTTACAAACTTCGATGTCGTAACTATGAGTCTCCTTTGATCTCAATACGTTGTTGCTCTCACTGCTTAATGGAATTTGCTTGACTTAAGACTTCAAGTCGGCTAATTTACGGGTGGCTCAGTGAATCTCAATTGGATTTGTAGCGACATCTATCGCTCCACTAGGGAAACTCAACGATATTAACATTACGAGTACACGAACACAAAGTTGGCAAGCATCCGCACATAGATGGCGCTAACAATCCTACATCGCGCTAGAGAAATGTGCCAACTTCCACGGCATATATACAACTTCCGACGATCAACTGTCGGGCCCTTGGTCCCCTGGTCACAACACCCGGCCAGGTGGGTAATTACCCTTTTCTCTCTCAATAGCAGTTCTTGTATTCTGCTACCTGGTTGGTGAACAACCTTAAGCTGTTACCAACCACGAACAATTTTCCGAGACTCTTACCACTCTTTGCATTAGATATCCGGCTATGTATAGCTCTGTCTGCTGTCTGCCAGGGATGTAGGTACGCCTTCAATGGCCACATCTCGAAGGCGATTGTCTCTCACTGTCTATGGCTTGTTTCTATTTAAACGATTCTTTTTTGTATTATACAATACAGGCATAAGACCGCCATCTCACCTGTTGATTTCTTTATACATACCCAGTAAAAGTATAATAACTACATTTATTGAATAAAAAATAGGTACGTAATAATAAGAAGGATGTCATTCAAAGCTCTTATTTATGTTATATTTAGTTTAGTTATAAACTTCGCGAGCAATTATTGCTTCCACATATCAACAGCTTCCACGGTTAACTTAAAAACAGACAAATTCGAAGATCGTGAGGTCGTGTGGACCAAGACAATTTTATTATGAGCCAGGTCCATCTGACCCCACCAATAGTGTTGAAAAGATGAACGTTTTTACCAAAAGTTGTGATATTTTGCTTTCTTTGCTATTTTTACGCAATTTCGATGAAGTGAATGAGCGTGGCGGGATATAACTTGTTTTTTTTTTGCTTCAATTTAAATACTAAGCGAAATTGTTGAACCGTGAGAGCTGGTCCAAATCGATGGTCTTATGGTGAGGGAAACCATCGTGATGAAACCTGTGCATTCAGGCGACTGAATTTGTAACCTGGCCTAGATCTAGTTTAAACCTGGATTCAATCTGGTCACGTTCCTCCTGGCAGCAGGAGGCCTATCTGTAATTACCTGATCTGCCAAATCCTCTATCATAGTCGAAGTGGACCCCGGGCCCTCGTGCACTAGAGCACAACCGGGACGTTAACGTCAATTTGATGATTTTTTATATATTGTATTTTATTTTATACGGAAATTATAGAGAACGAAAATTCTCGAATCCCGAAAAAAAACCTACTACAGAAGACATGAAAAGTAAGCTGTAAAACAAAAGTAATAAAACACTTAACTGTAAAGGAGGTGCGAGGAGCCAATGATAAAAAATTGTAATAAAAATTAAAACTGACTTCAAATCACAAAAAAGGAAAAAATAAAGCTCTTTATAATACAATTCGAGTAAGTTAGATATCATAATTTTTGGAATCGGTACCAGATGTCCTAATCTTTGGTGCCAACTGCCAGCATAGTAATGCTCGTTGAGGGGAGAGGTAAAACCTTTGCGGGACGAGGAAGGTTGGTGGGAGCCACCGACTTAAAGTAATCATATCTAACTTACTTGAATTGTATAATAAAAAGCTTAATTTTTACTTTTGTGATTTGAAGTCAGTTTTTTTTTTTCAAAAATTTCAATTTTAGGTTTTAGGTATGATACCCTTAAAAACATCATGTCACTTCTTGATACTACTGAGTTTTTTACTAGATATTACTTGAGTGATAATTATTTTTATTAGTAACTAAAACTGGCTGTTACTACATGACAAATTATTTCACCACAAAATTTTAAGAGCTCTTGATCACAGTAATTTTCGTTCTTGTGATAGGTACGTGGGGACATCACGTTGGCGCCAGATATCGGCGTAACGTGTCAAGGTGAGCATGTAACCGATTTATTGTTATGATTTGTTGTATTGTTATGTATTTTTTATTGTTGCAATTGAATCGCGGGCATTGTTGGTCGAAAGGACTGTGACAGTGTGAGGAGGTGATAGGGGTGAATAGGCGAACCGATCGTGTCTCATTAAATCCATCATGAATCTCGGCTCAGTAATGACTATGGTATATAAAACATATTTAAATCACTCACAATCCCATACAATATTACAAACCAATAATACAATACAATACAAGATAGAGTGATTCAAGGGTAAGGTTTATAAGCAAGAAAAAAAGAGTAGGTAGGGGTAAGTAGGTGTACGCGAACGAAGTCGCGCAGGGTTCACTAATTTATAATATAAGCAAAAAAGTATTTACCTGATAGTTTACAATGAAATGATGAGCCACAAATAGGTGAATTACTTTAGAAGCAAGGTATATTGAAGTTACAAGAGTTTATATACCTACCTACTTATTGCACGCAAAGCAAAATCTTCAAACAAACTTCTATAGAAATTAAGTAGATAATAATTTATGCAGAAAGGTAGTATTTAATTAACTGTTATAACAAAAGATCAACAAAGAACCTGTCTACCTAATTACTGTTCATAATAAACATAGACTTACTTGCCATAGTGTTTTACAGAAAATAGGAAATTGTTTTGAAATTGTCAGAAACAGGCTAAAATTACGCCGGAGGGAGATATTTAAAGGTAAGGTACCGAGTACCGACCATCATTGATTTGCGAGCGCCTCAGGGATAGGAGCTTGTTACTTGTTGATAAAGGAAGAAAGACAGCGCACTCCGATTGCTTATTAAATTATATTACATAAAATTACGATTGTCAATGCCCCGTTGTTGTTGACGGAGCTTTCTGTGACACTTCTCCGCTCAAGTCATTAAGACTTGTAAGAGTAAAATGAAAGAAAGAAAGAAGACATTTATTACACTTAGACACCACGACACGATCATTAGGTACAACAACAACAAAAAATAACAAGTTAATGGTTTCGACCTTTTTCTTCGTATTAGGTTTGTAACATATTCTAACAATTAAAGACGGAATTCTAAAAGTACCTATCAATTTGTACTACATGCGATTCTATCAGTTTGTAGTTCGTTTGTTTGTTCGAGACTGAAGACGCTTTTACTGTGGAATATCTAAAGGTTTTTCCGATTTTCCAATGGAATTTCTCCGATGCCGTCTGCTGCTGCGGTATACAGCTTGGTGACTCCAAGGCATTGTAAAATCAGCTTCCAGAATGAAATGAAAATGGAAATGAATGAAAATGAAAAAGTATTTATTGAATTAGGATTACGTTAATTAATCACTTTTCCAACGTCAAAAATATAATGGAAAGCAAAGGGAAAGTTAAGCGAGCTCATCCAGTAAAAGTTAAAGTAGTAAAAATATATAGGTAAAGGGAACAATCGAAACATTGATTTTATTGATAATTAGTGGACCTGGCGTGACTAGGTAGTGTCCTACCCTAGCATACGTCATCTACCCTACACCTACTTAAACCTACCCAATACCCCTAAACGTTCCCTATACCTAATAACACCGACTTTACCCCTACGTACCCTTTTTATAAACATTCCTCTTAAATCATTCTATCTTTTGTTGAAAACCGCATTAAAATCCGTTGCGTAGGTTAAAAGATCTAAGCGTACATAGATCCATAGGGACAGACGGCGGAAAGCGACTTTATTTTATACTAAATACTAGATGGAGCTCTGTATTGTTCGCGATGTCACATAAAATACTTACTTACTGATAGCATTCTGTAACATAAAGAACATACTAGGAGTAACTAATTCATAAAAAAAATTCTTCCTGTCACAATTTAATTAGCAAAATCTGCTAAAGTTGCGATTGACAAGCGCTCAAACAAGGAAAGAGGTGAAGTGCAGTGAAGACATGAAGGCAATAAATCCTCAAAATTAAGAAAATCTAATCTGTTATCTCGATCCCTTTTATCCACGGCTTCCTTCCCTTTAATGTTGAAGAAAAAGTGATTGTCAAAACGGGCCAATATTTTGATTAGATTTTTGCTTTCAATGAACTCTTGGTCTTTAAATTATAAATTTACCTACTACCGATAGCCTACTTTAACTTTATTGGCAAATAAGATAGGTTTTTATGAGATTAAAACGTACAAGTTCGCTAATTTGCTAATAGTCGATTGTACTGTAATTGAATCGCAATTGCAGCTCAATGGTAGTTTCACGCGTTTTTTATAGGTATTCTTCTAAAATTTATTTAATTTAATTTATTTATTTATTGCTTCATAAGTTACATAAACATTAATACTGCCGTTGAGCTGCTGTTGCGATTCAATAACAATGCAATCGAGTGTAGAAAATTAGCGGAGTCGAGGCCCTAGAGTAAACCCTTTATCGACCCCTGTGGGACTCCAGCGCCCTCAAGGGGGCGTTATCGCCCACTATGAGAAATTCTAAAAATTAAAAATAATCATCTAGGCGTTAATGTCCCTGTTATGCTGTCGCGCACGAGGGCCCGGAGTCCATGATCCAGGATTTGGCAGATTAGGTAATTTTACATTGGAGCGACTGATCAGATTAGATTATGGTTACACATTCAGTCGCCTGAATGCGCAGTTTTTGTCATGTCTATCTGTCTACACACTTTAACCGCTTGGACTTGGTTACCTACATTAGGGGTGAAAATTTGTAGGAACTTATTTTTCAATTTAGGGGTAAGTATGAAGTGGAAAGTCGCGGGAAAACCTAAGTTAATATAAAAATAAGTGTACAGTCACTTAAATAACTAACAGCAACACACGGGAACATAAGAACTAAAGATCAAACAGATCAACAAGTGTATGTAAAAAGGCGGCGTGGATTGATGTTGATGAATCAAAACGTTTTATTACCCGCATCCAAGAAGCTTGTAGAAGTAATTGAAGTTTTGAATTTGCAAATAAAATTTACTTCCATTTAATTATCGATTTTCTTTTTTTAAAAGTAAAAATACAGTCAAATGAAAAGTTAAGTTACTTCTCTTTATAAAATTAATTAACAAATCGTAACATCAACAAAAAGCTTTTTAATCTTTAGGTTACGATTTGTGAGGTTTTTCCTTTTCTCCCTCTTTTATTTTAGCTTGGTACTTTTCTATATATATTTTGCCTAAACTAGTGGACCCGGCGCGACTTCGTTTGCGTATACCAACTTTACCGCTATCTAGCTTTTATTTCTTGCTAATAAACCTTCCCCTTAAATTAGTCTATCTATTGATGAAAACCGTATTAAAATCCGTTGCGTAGTCTAAAAGATCTAAGCGTACATAAATACATCATAGATACATAGGGACAGAGGGCAGGAAGCGACTTTGTTTTATACTTTTATACTATGTATAGATTATTCATTTACTTCTTTGTTTATTTTGATTTAAAACTTATATATAGATAGTTAAAGAGTCATTCATTTTTTAACGTTGAATGAATTTCCAGACATTTATTCGACGTCTACTTCTTGATCATTTAACTTTAATTTCGTTGCGCTCGATTGTTTCTTTGGACGTCGGCCAAAAACCTGCCCGGTGTGTGCGGAAGTTTATTTGTGTGTATCGTTTTTATTTTTTCATTACGTATACACCTACTCGTATTTACGACTGCACTAGGTACCTAGTTTAGAGTAAATCTAGATACAAACAAATACACTTGTGGTCTTTAGAACCGACCTCAAAAAACAAGAGAAGTAGGAGGTTCTGTGTACGACTATATGGTGGTAATTTCTTACGTATGTCCATTTTTCCGTCAATTGTGACTTTACGACTCAGTTTGGATTATTATGTTTTTATTCTCAAAATATTTTTTAACAAAATAGGTATACGCTTACATCTTTATCTTTACCTACCTATGAAAATACTGAGTTTTGTTTATTTAAACATTCTGCTAGAGAAAAATATTTATTCAAGGAAAAGCTATTCATCCCAAATTGATACTGGCCAGACTTTGGGCGATAAATAGATAGAGCATTGTAGGAGCGCGTGATACGCATCGAACGTCGACTTCACTTGCCTTTGTTTTGTATAATACTACTCTGTTGTTCCCAACGCCTTATGATAAGATAAACAATTTTCAATACGATAGTATTGGCAATTGAATTTGTTTCCGAACCAAATTTCCAGGAATCACTTGAGGGACGGGGAATCAGAGACGGACTCAGTGAGCTTATAACGTAAATATGTTTTTTGTTATTTCATGTAAGTTTTTGTCCGAAAACCGAAATGTAGGGAGCCTTTGCTTTGCACGGCGCGAGTGCAGTGAACAACCATCCGTCTTCTGGGTACCGATTCTGTTGTGCAATGCACTTGTTATAATGTTGCAATGTAACTGTGATGTTACTATAACTACGTCGAGGTATCGAGTCAGTCCCAGCATCATCCCAGTTAAATTGCAGTTAAATCATTGTTCGACCTTTAACACGTTTTCTTTGACAGAATTGAAGGCAGTTTGACAACTAAGAAATATGCAACTTAGTAATTTATTTATTTATTGGAGTACCAACAGCCATATAAAACCATAATGCAACTAAAGTACCAGAAAACGAATTGTGGAAAAGTTTGAACTCATGAAAGTTGCAACTCAACAATTGTAATGTTACTGCAACTGAGACGATTTCCGTACCAGAATCGAAGCCCTGTCCAATTACTGTTGGCGTGTAGTTGCTGTAGTGACAGTGACTCCTTGCAGTTGCAGTGTCGAGATCATGAATATAAAATCGATAAAGGAGTATTATTTGGAGCCTCCGGTGATCGAAGTCCATCCCTGCCGCCGCATGTAGTGCGCCGAAGCCCGAAGGTCGTCGCTCGCGGCCGGACTGCGTGTCTGCAGCTTGCGCCGCGTCACGGGATGCCTTGTTGTGGGTCGTGGGTTCATAGCAAAATAAGAAAAGCGCAGTTGGCTATACTTCTTTTTACCTTTTTTCGTAGTAGGTGACGGTTTGCGTATATTTGTATTTAGGTACGTTTTATAAACTCGCTCGAGCGTTTGTGGCTCGAGCGGTTAGGGTATCCGACTCGTAAGCGACAGGTACCGGGTCCGATTCCCGCTGCGGCCATGTACATTGGTACATGGCCGCAGCGGGAATCGGACCCGGTCCGGAAGAGTCATTGGACTCTTTTCTAAGTTATGTACATTAGTTGAATAATAACCGATGCTCTTACGGTAAGGGAAACTATCGTGATGAAACCTGCACATTCAATCTACTGAATGTGTGAACTATGATCCAATCATTTCAGATTTCCTTCGTCACGAAGGTCAGATGGCAGTCGCTCCACTGTAATTACCTGATCTACCAAATCCTGGAGCATGGTCATGGCGGACCCCGGGCCCTCGTACGCGAGAGCACAACTGGGACATTAACGCTATGTTTTTTTTCATAAAGTGCAAGATTCCTCCGCAGTATAAAATTCCTAGGATCAGTGCCTGAATTATTTAGGGCCATTTGTGTACCTAAATATTTGTTTCCGAGTGATTTTACCTTTATTGTACGATCTTCATCGTCTGGTGGGTGGAGTGGAGAGGAGGGAACACCCTAGACTCCACCCTTCACATTTAGCATTGCTGCTTAAAAACTCTGTTTGTCCTTGCCGAAAAGGTTTTATATAGCACCTAAATAAGCACTCCTATTTACTTTTTAAAGTAGGTTTCAGCAGTTTTTATATCAATCGTTCAAGAGGTATATTAGAGGTCTCTACAGAGGCGGGCAACGCATTTGTAATGTCCATGAGCGGCGGTGACCATATTCCATCAGGTGGCCCGCTTGCCTGTTTGTCTGCCGTTTAACATAAAAAAACAACCAGATTATTGTTTCCAGAGCAAGTCAGCGAATACTAACCTATAACCTATGTACGGCAGACGAATATATCTCTTACTATTTACTAGAGGCCATGTACCTACCGAATCACTCACCAGACGCGCGTGCGTCAGACAGAATGGCGGGAAAACTTCCACTACTGCGCATCTAAAGTGCGACTAGCGATTTACTTTGCAATTGCTGTTTATATTGCGATGAATAGGCACAACCTTTTGTTCTTTTTATGATATTGTTATAGTGGGATAAAAGTAAATATTTCGCTATGTTGTCACAGGAAAGTAAACAAGTAAGTAATTAAGAATTTTAAGAGTATATTTTCTAATCTGATTTATTATATATTTATAATTAAGTTTTATTGTAAATACTTAGTTCTTACACTTCTAACTCCAGTTATCAAAAACATATGTAGTTATCGAAGAGCGTCGTCCCAGGTTATGCCTAAAAGGAGACAACACTCGCTGATCTTTGTATGTAATTTATAAAAAGCATGTAATTTATAAAAAGCAATAAATATTATTTATTATTAATTTATATTAAAAACCTTTCTTTTAGAACAAAAGAACGAGCTTTTTCCAGAACTTAATAAATTGAGGTTAGGTATATGACTTTTGTTGAATACTTAGTTTGATATTAATCCGCGGGGTATGCTTAAGTGGGTACATACTTATCTGAACGAGCGATTACAGAAAAAGCAGAATTTCCACATTTCCCACAGCAATGTACCTAAACGTCAATATCCTGGTTGGGTTGTCGCCCGCTTCTGAGAGTCCAGGGTCCGCCTTGACCATGATCCAGGATTGGGGTGATTAAGTAAGACAGTAAAGCGACTCCCATCTGGCCTCCGACACAGTGACCAGATTGATCACGTTTAATTTTAATGAGTCATTGTCATAACAGTCCACTGCAGAACTGAGGGCCTCCCACGAAAGGGGTGGTTATTGCCATAATCTCCACGCTCGGCAGGCGGGCTGGAGATGAGGCGCAGTGTTACAAATATTACAATATAAAACGCTGCTGCCCATTTTCCAGCATACGGAGACTCCAGGTCTTTTGCCTCGAAAACATTAATCGCCTTGTACGATACCCACGAGGATTTTAATGAGTGTTGCTGCATATTAATTCACGCAATAGATGCATGTTTTATATACACCCAAACCCTGTATATGTGTATTATTTAGTACTACTCACTTTAGAGTAGCGTAACAAATTGAATTTTGGCAACTTGCCTTCGCGTGAGTAAACACGAGTACCTGTGGGGCTCAAGTGGCTATGGGAGAGAATAAATTACCTACCTACCTACTATGTACTTATTTACAACAAAAAGGTACTAATGTAGATACCTAAATCAGTCTGCACATTGGAACTTGCTCATTCATACTTCTCTAGACTACCCAGGGAATTTCTCTGGGGAATTTCTTAAGAAAGTCAGTGTACCTTAAAGGAATGAAAGGATTTTGTGATTGATTCAATGGAAACTTGAATAAAGCTTGTGGTGGACCGTAAAATCTCATTATGGCCAAAATACACTTAGGTCTTACCTATAAAAATTATGCTAGTAACTCATTTATTTAGTTATACATGTCCCCATGGATGTTCGTAATAAAATCTTGCAAGTTAAATTTGACCCATTTCTCGTTTTGCAAGCTGAAATTTTGCACACTCATGTAAGTTCGGTGTCAATGCAATGTTATGATACTAGAGCTATTCTGATGACGGAGACGGAAAGTAGCTATAAAAACTACTAAACCCCGTATGGTAAGCCGATCGAGTTTGGGTTCGTTTGACAAGTCTTGACAAGTACTCTGACTGATCATATAGAACGCGCGATAAAAGCTCGCAATGAAAAAAATGTATCATTTGAGAACTTGTTTTACCAGTTAACTCAAACTAATTTAATTATTCACTTGTTTGGTATTTAAGACAGATTATTTTGAGGTTGAAAAATTAATTATCAGGGTAACAAATTGTACTTGGATAAAAAGGTTAAAAAAGTTACTATATCAATAATATTGTTTTTAATATTCGTAATAGTGTAATAAACAAACTACTAATAACATCAACAGTGAAAGGTGCGTGTACTAAAATTATAACAAAGTTAAAACCATTATTTATTTTATGGCAAATTGGAGCAAAACTATCATAAACATGGTCACTGTGCGGGCTCCCTGCAAAGAGGAATTTGTATGTTAATTGGGTAGATATTCTCGCCAAACATAGCGTAAAAGGATAATGACCGTTCATTATTTAAAGTATTAAAATTAGAACAAGAACCTCCAAAATACCGACACATGAATAACCCTTTAATTTTGCGCCTGTGTCCCACGAAGTTAATGTTTCTTTTTTCAAATCAAGTAGCAGAAGAGAGAGACAGCCAGCCTGTACTCTCTTTTTCTACTTTACTTCGCCCGGTCTCGGCATACGCGCGTGATCTCGCATTCGACACAGCGATGTCAATCACACCATAATACATGGAAGCATCGACCCTCATGCTTGAGGCGCCATAGTCACACGGCCGTTGCTAATTAGGATAGCGCCTGACGAGCTTTGCCGTGCGCGAGAGAGCGAGATCACTCTAGCTTGCTTTTACGATTTGAAGTAAGCCAGACACAAACAAATTCCACTATGCTACAATACGCTGGAATCAAGGTTGATGCTTCCAAGTATTGTTGTGTGATTGACATCGCTAAGTCCAATGCGAGAGCCAACGGCTTACGACGCGAGGATGCCGAAGACCGGGTAGGTGGAATAGAAAAAGTAGGAAAGCGGACACTGGTAGAAGCCGATATTGACCACTAGGATGATGATGACTCATAATTGATGAGGCTTAAAACGATGCGGAAGACCAGATGAAGTGGAGAAGAAAGAGTTGGAAACCGGAGTCTGGTAGAATACTGATATTGACCGAAATTATTATAATATGTATTGGTAAGAGCGATGGGCTCCATACTCACCCCTAATACCAGCGAGTTGTCGATCGTCATCATGTGGCAGGCAGTGAATTTCGGAATCACGTGCTTTAATTGGAGCGTTAGTCTGGAGGCCTTAAACGAAAATATTTTTTTAGTATGTTTGTAGACTTTTTTAGTATGTACACTTAATTATTATTTTTTGACCTTATTTACCTCTTCCGTCACAGTTGCATCAATATTATCAATTACGATTTGGTGAGCGATGAACGTAGTAAACTTTGCCTGTAACGAATTTTCGTTAGTTTTCGTGTCTTGGTTTGAATAAAAAGTGGTCGTAGTAATGATACATCTAGCTACGATATAAACAGCTTATTTCTTAGGAAATTCTTAAATTAAGCATTATGTATTATATTAAGTTAGAAAGAGGAGTGGTATTTATGTCTGTGATTAGATTTTCGTTAAAATATATAGTTTGAAACTTGCGCCGAGCTTAAATTTTCGTTTAAAACTCTTGTTAAACAATGTTCCAGTTTTTATTGTAATGTGGACTCAAGATGACATTACCTTGGTGGTTTTTATATGTCATTCACACTGTATTGTGTAATTTTTATTTTATACAATAAATAAATTAAAAACAATTATGTAATATTTTGTGCCATTACAGCAGTAAAAATTATTGTGCTAGTCTTAATCTACACTTCCGTTTCGTCTTTATTACTCACCTCCTTGACGACAGTTAGAGTGCAGTAAATAATTGGATAGCACGCCACAATCGAGGAGAATATTTTCCAAAAAACTAATATGATGAAGTAAATATAACGGACGGGATCATTGTATAAGCCCGCCGCTGTACCCTCCATGAAGTAGAACAAATTCAGAATAACGCATGATAGATTGAACACCATGGCTAACAAGATAGGATACCCAAAGAGGTCATTGCCAATTTCGCATGATTTGTACAACATTATATAGATCTTCGCACATAAACGTATTTTGTCACAGGTGACTTTATTATCCAGGATGACGGCATTTTGGGACACATTTTCGTCGCCTTTCTTAGTGGTTCGCTTTAGTATCTTCGCCAATACTTTATTCAGCAATGCGAATCTCTCTTTTATAACTGAGGCTTCAACACAGAAGTGCGTCATAAAAAGCATCGCTAAGGTATCGTTTAACATATCTTGAATTAATGCCTCTATTGGTATTGAATTGCCAATGTCTGACAAAATCCAGACCGTTGTGGCGATGCGTATAATTATAAAGAGATTGAGTCCAATTCTGGCACATAATATCGATAATGAGAGATTGTTGTAATCGATGCAAACCCCCAGACGTTTAATCGTTTTGTCGATGTCCACGAACATTTGGAATTTTTCAAGAGAACATGACACCCTGAAAGACAATTTCCACAATCCGTAATTGAAGTAGATGAAGGTTGTAGCCCGCTCACACATGTCGCCGTAGTGTTTAAGTTTGGTCTTCAACAAGATCCTCAGTATACTTTGATCTTCACTGTAGGTCATGAACCAGCAGTACCAACAGATATGGACGTAGGTGATGAACATCACCAACCCCAGTATGCTGAGGTCAGTGAAGAGACGTCCGTTTCGATATCGTACTGTGATTACTGCTGCACCAGTCAATACTCTTATATATTGATGGTGGTTTACAGCTTCGATTATGTTGTTGTATTTACGTTTCCTGGTAAAGTTTTTATAAAAATTCTTCAACATTTTTTATATTAAGTTGATCACTGAATAGGTAAGGTATAGTGGCCAGTAGGGAATGCCATATCAGACAATGTAGGTGCTATCACCTACATACATTAAGGTATAATTCATTGCCACCATTAAAGTTAATGACACAAAATCGTTTTATTACATTTGAAAATGAAATTTTCACATGGAATGAAGGAATTTGTTATTTATTTACGTTAATATAAATAATTAAATCACGTCACGGCGGACCCTGGGCCCTCGTGCACGAGATGACAACCAGGAAATTAACGCAAGTAATTAAATCAAGTGATCGTCGTGATATTAATCAGCACGTAAAGTATACATATATACATAAACCTCACGCAGTACTGTCTAGAGTATGGACCGCCACTCTGCTTTGTCCTGATACAACTCCCTAGCCTCGCATATATCCACAATTCTTTTCATACATCTCCTTTTAGTCTTACCACTTCGGACCCCAGCTTTTTTGAGTTCGGTGAATTTGTTTTTTAATAATATTGATCGATAAAATTAATCCGGCGAGTTCATATTTTTTTTAAACTTGTCCTTTGTCAAACTTGATATTTTCCTAACTCGTCTCTTTCTAACTCGTCATATTTTTAAACTTTAAGAAGGTGGGATCAAGTTCCTTCCTTCTTCCTTCCTAGCTTCTTTTGAATGGATTGCGGGAATTGGGTTTGTCACCAAATTGGTTATGGGGGCCATATTGGCCTCGGACAGGGAAATTCCATTTCATGGGAAGTATTGAACGGCGGCGTTCTCTCGTGAAGGAAGTTTATGGGTCACACATTTGTTTTTGTTTAGATTAGTTCGTTTACTTTAGATACACCCCGCCCTTGTACCTATATTGTTTTAAACTGTATTTTTACGATCTCCTTTAATGTACAATAAAGTGTTATAAATAAATAAATAAAATAAAAACATTTCGTGGAAAGAAGTAAGTAAAAGCTTCTTATTTCACACATATTACAAGAAAATATACAAGAATCAGCATAATATACATGCGCGCAAAGGCGGCCTTATCGCTTTAAGCGATCTCTCCCAGACAACCTTTAGGAAGAGGTAATGTTTTACATGAGCTAGTAAGTAGTGTAAGAGTAAACATTAGCGAAAAAGAACAATTAACAAATAAGCTTTGATGCTTCTAAATGAATATATATGTGTAATACAATACATAAATACAATATAATCATAAAAAATTCTGTAATACTACGCTATAAAAATTACAAACAGTAAATTTATTTACTGCAAACAATTTGACTTTGAGAATAAATATTTGTGAACATTCTTCTTAAAAGTAGTTTTTCTTTGTAGTAGTTTTTAGAAGTTGCTTTACACATTCTGTTGCCTCTCGTAATTATATTATTTTCTCGTAATTAATAGTAGAAGTTATCACATTGTCAGTCCACCTGGATGGAAATTTATTTGTGCCACCAAGCATATTGCATATAGGTACTACTAATATTGCATATAGGTAATCATCCTGGCGTTGGTGCCCCGGTTATGCTCGAGGTTCCGGTGTCTAATTTGACCAAGATCCAGGATTTGGCACATCAGGTAATTATAGTAGAATAACTGCTATCTGACCTCCGTGACCCTGTTTACGGGGGAACCCTACCAGATTTGATAATTGCATCATCATCAGGTTCCATTACGATGTTTTTGCTCACCGTAAGAGAATCGGTGTTCAACTAATATATGTTCATAATTCAGATAGAGTCATTGGTACAGTCCAACAAGTGTCTGGCACAGACGCTATACCCGGATTTAATAATTAATTTTTATTTGATCCCCTGTGTAGCCTTCTGTTTGCTTGACTGTACATTGCGGCACTGGAGTTCTAACCCGTTACCTCTCGCTTACGAGTCGGACTGCTTAACCATTAGGCATATAGCCACTTACTTACCTAATTAAATTCATATTTATAATTGCAAATAGCAGTGCAAAGCTATCGACACGTGCAAATTTAGCACTTAGACTTTTGAAGTACGATGTCTGATGTCTATAAACTGTGTAATAATGTAGAGGTTGAATGGAATCTCATAGCGCACCAAAGTGCAGCTTATCAACAATACGAGCAAGGTGATGCAACGCCACGGAAAGGGCAGGCGTTCCGTACGCCTCACACAATGAGAGTATAAAATGCTGGGGATCCTTGCAATTGGCACCAATCTAATACTAAACTTGCTGAGAGCAGTACAGGGAACATCGTCCGAAATCGCAACATGTCTGCATTGGTAAGAAATTTTTGGAAGTGTTGACGATCTTAATGGTTCAGTTGGTTAAACCGCCGAAGGCTCGGGTTCGATGCGCGGCCGAGCAAAAATTGAAAGATGAATTTAAATTCTGTTAAGCGTCTGGGTGTTATATGTATAATAAGTACGTGTTTAATAGTATATTTGTAGTTTATCAGTTATCTAGCACCCATAACACAATCTTCACTTACTTTGGCGCTGGGAGGCGCTGTGTGAATTGTCAAAAAAAAGTAATCGTTAAGTACTTTCATTAACACCTGCGTTTATTTTTGTAGCAGGTCCTTAGCTTGTCCTCGACCTAATCTGCCAAAACTCACAAGTTATTTGGATTGGGTAGGTCCTGACTCCTGGCAAAAAGAGGTTAGCAACTTTGCCAAAATATCCGTTTTATACCTACATTACCATTTTTGAAGTAGGTATATTATAATATAGATAATATTTTAAAAATACCTGGCCTTTTTTTTCTATACCTAAAAGGAAAAAATCCGAAAATTCACTATCTATTTCTTGCCACAGGGTCTCTGCGTCGCTGTTGCGGCCATATCTGCCGTGTGTGGTGGTCGGCTAGACCACCTTGTGCCCGGTGCGTACGCAGGCTCGAGTAGTGGGTCTTACGCCGGCGCCGGCGCACCGTTCAGCTTCGAGAACGTGAACAATGGCGATGGCAACTACCGGTTCAGGTGCGTAGTGGTTTGGAAACAGGTGTCTTTAAAGATTCTTCCAGTGCAACTCCCCAGACTCAAGCCACAAGAAAGGCTTCCCCACATTTCGCACTGGAACACGGCACAAGCTGTTTGCCAGTACGACTGACGCCTGTCACTGAAAAAGAACTACTCGTAAAACACTCTAAATCTATCTAACTCTTAAAAGGTAAATGTGGTGCACCCATAGAAGGAAGGGAGCATTTACTGTCAAGTGGAGGTAATATCCGTAGGACTATGTCAAGACTGAAGAGTTTATGTGGGCACGAAGTTTTCATTCTTAACTTTATCCTACCATATTTTTCAGCGTAGTAAGGAAGTAAATAGTGTGGTAGTTTAGTCCTCACAGTGAAGGTAGCCAGCGTGAGTCAGCCAAGAACAAATGAAAAACGTCGCCAAACAAATGAAGATCCTCAGTAACCCCTATATTTTGTGATAAATCATAACTACGGTCTACGGCTACGGCCGCCATGAGTTGTCTGATGAGGACAGTCATAACTCGTATTATTACAGCTACGAAGGAAATGGCATATCGGCGCACGAGAGTGGGTCCCCACGCGCGGCGGGCCCCGAGGGAGCGGCGGTGGCAGCTGAAGGCGGGTTCTCGTACCGCGCGCCCGACGGGCAGCAGGTGTCGCTCACCTACACCGCTGACGAGCGCGGCTTCCACCCCGTCGGCTCACACCTGCCCACACCGCCGCCCATCCCCGAAGAGATTCTTCGCTCCATCGAGTTCAATAGACAGCATCCTTCGTGAGTATGATTTTCATTATTAAAAAAAAAGTGCCGCCATGGCGCTATCTCACTTGGTCGTCACCAAGTGACGAAGCCGATGTTGAACTGTATTCGATTGTCATTGCATTTGAAGTTAAGTGTAGACGCAGTCTCAGGCGTTCTTTAACTGTGCTATTAGGAAAGGGATGGCAACAAAACAAAGTATGGCAGTTGAAAGTGGAGCCGCCCAGACCAGCTTTCTCAGACTTCGCTTCTTCGTACGCAAGCCTTGCAGTATCGTGCCAGTTGTTTTGAGACCAAAACACTACATAAATAGAGCCTAGCTAGGCCCTTATTCGACATGGCTTTGTATCGAACAGAAGTAGCCATATTTCCTTTCCTAACGTGGTTTGGTCAAATAATTCAGAACATTACAAATAGAGTGCAGATATCCACAGAAAATTATTAACAAAATGTCTCTCATATACAGTTCCATTACTTCTTAAGAACTTAACTTAAATTTAATATATTTATTTTACCTTTACAGAGACGAGGGTTCATACAATGCGGGTCGCAACGCTTACAATTACTAGATAAAAATTTGTAGTAATGAATATTGTCTTTGCTTAATGTACCTCTCTTACTAATGGTTTCATTTGTCAAAGCAATAAAATACAACGTATGTGTTTAACACGGACTGTGATATAAAATTACATTTTTCTTTGTATAATTATTTATTTACTTGTTCTAATATTCAAGGACGAATAAATGTTACGCTTTACATTTGTATTTGTATTTTCTTAATTATTTAGAATCACAGATTCAGATTCAATATAACGTATGTATAGTTGTGCCCCTGAGTTGTCTCCTATTCTCACGCGCCTATATCGCCTCTCATTAGAGACTGGAATTATACCTAAGACATGGAAGCTTGCCAATGTGCAGCCCGTGCCCAAGAAGGGCAGCCGCGCAGACCCTGCCAACTAGCGCCCTATTTCGGTCACCTCCATACTCTGTAAGATTATGGAGCATGCATTGAACAAGAAACTAAGGAAGAAAAGACACCACCAGCACAACCTATAGCTCCTGGGTGTTGACCTATCAACCAATCTCAACTTTGGACAGTACATCGAATCAAAAGCCAAGTCTGCAAATAAAAAACTTGAATCCTCTCGAAGGTCAAGCGGTAATTCACTTCAAGACAGTTGCTTAAGTATATCAAGCACAAGTTCGATCTTGCATGGAGTACTACTGCCACCTCTGGGATGGATCAGCCAAATACCAACTGGCTGCTTTTGGATTCGACGGAAAAACGTGCAAAGAAATTTATTTGTGATCCGCAGTTGATTGAAACTAAGCTGCAGAGCCTCGAGAATCGGCGTAGGGTTGCGCGTTTGTCGGTCTTCTACAGGTTGCACTTCGGAGAGTGTGCGAAGCAGTTGCACGACCTCATTCCGCCGGCCCCTTTCCGCCATCGGGAGACGCGATCCGGGCGAGCGCTTCATTCTTGTGTCGTGGATGTTCTAGCTATCCGCACGAGCCGCTTTGGCTCGACTTCTATAATACGTACGGCTAAGGAACGGAACACGTTGCCTGCGAGTGTTTTCCCTGAGCAATATAATCAGGACGCCTTCAAGACTAGAGTGAATAGGCTGTTCCAAGACGGGCTCCCTCTGTCTTCAGCTGCATCGTCACTTACTAACAGGTGAGATGGCGGTCAAATGCCTGGCTAGTCAATTAGTAAAAAAAGAAAGTTTGATATATATATTACTTAATACTAAGGTCCATTATCCAGGAGTTTAGCTCCTCTGCAATTACGTGGTAAGCCTGGGGCTCTATTTTTGAATCATCATATCAGCCAAAGACGCCTACTGCTGGGCATAGGCCTCCTCCAAAGATCTCCACAAAGGCCGGTCCTGTGCTTTCCGCATCCAGCTGGTACCTGCGATCCTTACCAGGTCGTTGGTCCACTTTGTAGGAGGCCTACCCACGCTGCTTTTTCCGGTACGTGGTCGCCACTCAAGAACTTTACTGTCCCATCGGCCATCTGTTCTTCGAGCTATGTGCCCTACCTACTGGCAATCCTTAGTTCGCTTGCGGATCTCCTCATTTCTAATTCGATCGCGCAAAGAAACTCTGAGCATAGCTCTTTCTATTGCCTTTTGGGTAACAGTGAGCCTTGAATCTTGCGTGATTTTTGAATCGCTCGCCTCGATTCGAACGGTATTCAATTTTGATTTTCGGCATGACAAATTCAATATTTTTTAAGAAACATTGACAATACCGAAAAAGTAGGGTTCAAAAATGGGGAAAATCATGCACCAAAACTCGTCGAAACGAGGCAAACGATTTAAAAATAGGGCCCTGATCCTGGTCATGGTGGACCGCGGGCTCTCGCGCGCGGTTGCACTACCGGGATATTGACGCCAAGATGACTATTATGATTAAACTCAATACTAAGGGCTGAACCTGGACTAGGCTTACGAAAAATACAGATTATAAAAGAACCTGATGAAGTGCCTTTCATTGTATGCGGGGCCTGAAGATATGTTATATATATGACTAGTGGAGCCAGCGCGACTTCGTTCGACTTCGATCACTCTATCTATTGTTGAAAACAGTACTAAAATCCGTTGCGTAGTTCAAAACATCTAAGCATAGATAGATACGTAGGGACAGACGCCGGGAAGTGACTTTGTTTTATACTATGTATAGATATAGGAGTTTGTAAAATCCGGACGGGTTAACAACTAGTAACACATGTGAGTCAGTAATTATTGTCAAGAACTCCCACGACCACGCGTTGGAACGAACTGCTTTTAACCTTTCTTGACAATAAATTTCAATTAATTGAAAATTCAAATTTCAACCAGCCTACACAAATGCATGTGTTATCTTCTAGGGTATTTTACAAAACAATACAATGACACTTTATTGCACACCAAAGAACATATTGTAAACATTTTAGTTTATATTTAATTGTTATTTAACGGTAGATATTCTTAAACTATCAATAAATAATATTGCAGAATAGTTTCATAAACATTTCTGAACGAACGATTTTTACTTTTTGAGTAAGTAGATTCAGTACTAATTAACTAAAAGTTAGGTTTCTTAAAATTATTAAAATAAGCTAAAATACCACATGCTAATGCATCCGTGATTGCTTACTCGTTCGCCTCCTACTATATCTAAAAAATATGCTATATTTTACTGGCCTAGCCGTATAGTATGGGGCCCACGCAAATAAAAATCTTACTAATGAGTTATCTAAATCAGTATTACTTTGTGTATCTTGTTCGCAACTTCCTTTCTTTCCCTTGACGGAAATTGTTATTATTTTTGCTAAAGCCCCTACCGCCTACGGACTTCGTCCCTTAGAAAGAGTTAGATGGGTGTTTTAATATTTTCATTATTTTTATTATATTCAAACTCCTCGTTACCATGGCAAGCTGTAAAGTAAAGATTTTTTTTTGTAAATTCATTTTATTATGCAACGTAAGGATGCTTTTTACGGGTTTTGTACAAAAATCTAAGAAAGGGAATAGAAGAAAGGGAAGGAGAAAGGGGAAAAATTGGATTGTTAATTTTAATAGACATTCATGTCATTCACCAGGAAATTATAGCTTTCATTATAGTATTCGCTAAAGTGATAGAAAACACTTTAAGCGATTGGGCAGCATGTTGCTTTTTCTATTGACACTGAAAACATTGTACCAATTAACCTATGACGCCGCGGCTCAAAAAGGCCAAACAGTATGTAACTTTTTGTAGACTGTCACCTGGTAAACGTAGCTTTTAATTAAAAACACGCCATCGCTCAAAATATTCAAATTCATCCGGATCATATCCCGATGTACGCGGCGGAGTCACTGAAAATTTGACGTCTCTGCTCCGTGCCACCGTGAGTAGCCGCGCCGCGGCTTTAAATGTTGTCATATTCTATTCATAATGGAAAGAAATAATTTCGTTAATACCTCACACACAGCCTTTCAACATCAACTCACCACGGTACTCATTAGAGAACGATATTTTTAATGTGCCCTACATAGCTCTGTTCATTTCCAATATGGATTTCAACGGAGATACAATATTAGTACTGCTCTTCTTTTTACATCATCATTCATGGGTGATCTAACCTAATAAATGCCCAAAACTGTTCTTTACAGCATCGTTGCGTAGCATATTAAGAGCCGACTCTACGTTTACTAAGTTTAGGGTTGATTTTGCTCGGGGTGGTTTTATAATATGCGAACAAAGATAATATCAGTATTGATCATTTTTTTAAAAGCTTTTATGAAACTTCCACTGTTCGTATGTAAGTTGAACGTCAAAATTTCCTTCTTTTCGAAATCCGATTGAGCTGAAATTTGGTAAACCTATGTAACTTGAATGACTATGCATTAATATGGTACCATGGAGCTGGTCTGATGATGGAATCGGAACGTGCTCATAGGAACTAATGAACGCATTAAGATAGGTAACGCCATCGTGTTTGGGCTCTTTGAAATAGTCTTGAGTTGGTGAAAGTTTGTTTCGAAAAAATATTTTTCATTTGAGAACTTATTATATGTTGGTGATTGAAGACGCGGCAATACGCTGAAATGCTGACGTTGTGTTTATGTTTTATATCTACGCACGTAGCTCGTACAACCATCGAAAAGATTGAAAGAAAATTATCAGTTTTTCCCAAGCCTAATGGAGCCAATGTGTGCGGACTGGTAGCTAAGATATAAATAGTCTTATCAAAGAGTTGACAAATTAGCTGTAGGCTATAGTGTAATGTGGGAATTCAAGGTGGCTGACTATGCGGCGACGGGTCACTAAAACCGCTTATTCCCCATGCAAACCATGAAAGGGCAGGCGTAGGTGGTATTAACAAGATTATTTATTACTGGATGTGTGTGTGATGTAGAGGTGTTCGTTATACTAGATAACGGGTATATTATAACGGTATAAAAATATACTTATAACACCTAATATTAATACATAATATTTTCTGCTACTAATATATTGTCATTTCACACAACACAAGATAACCATAATATTGTTGTTTTATTTTTTCTGTTCTATTCTGTTATGTATGCGATTAACGTCTTCGAAAGTCGCAAAACTAATGTTTGTACGTGGTAATACAAATATATAATAACAATAATGCATTTTTAAATACAATTTTGTTCCCCAAGGTACTAAATCAACTGTAAATAAAAACACAAACTGAAAAACGGCGATCGTTATATGGTAGGTAAAATTATATTAGGGTGTTATATTATAACGTTAAAAATAACATAATATTTTCTAATAGCATAACGTTCTGTTATGGTATAGGAATATGACGGATCCGCGCACCTCTAGTGTGATGTAATGTAAAGGGTGATAAAGGGTATTGTGATTGCAAAAATTACCACAGCTTATCAAAGAAAATCTAAATTTGATTTGATTTTGTTACTGGGACATTTCACGTGAAGCGGACAGGAAAAAAAAGTGAGGTTCTGAAGATCGACCACATTCGGCCCATTTGTACTTCTAGTAGGTATGAATGTGTACGCAAAATATTTTTTTGTATAGTGTATATTTACCAAGTTATAGGTTTCAAAAGAATTGTCGTTGATTGGTACTACAATTTTTCGAATATAACAAATCTACTATTAAATATTTTACATAGCGATACATATTAAAAATATACTGTTCATTTTGACAGTAAAAAAAAATTAAAAAAAAATTAATGGCCAAAACCGGAAGTAAACTTTTCAAACCAGAATTACAGTCATTTCGAACAAATTTTTTTTATTTTTTTTTCTTTCAAAATATAGCTTAAATGATAATCAAAGTACACTAGAAAATTTAAAGTAAATATGACGCCTAGCGGTTTCGTAACTTAAACTTTAGTGTTGCTTTAACCGCTCAGCGACTTGTGCACGTTTTAATCTGTGACAGTTGTTATTATTAATGGCGCCGTACGGTGATCGATGTTTTAACCCATTTCACTAGGTACATCAACGAAAATTTAAAAATTTATGGAAAATATCTAAATGTTTATCTCAAAAGTGGAGTTTTTCACAAGATCTTTACGTATGTGCCTCCTGCAGGAAACGACTTTTGACTGAATCTCCTCCAGTAGCTAATGAAGACATTGTGCAATGCAGTCAAACATCTAGTGAACCTTCGCAAAACATTGAAGATGAACCGTTTATTCCCGAAGATAAGTTTAAACATATTTCCACCCAAACCGACACATCCATAGAAAACGAAGAAATTTTAAAGCAGCTAAAAGAGAAATTCAATCATCCTTCTACTTCTACTTCTATGAAGACTATGATATTAACAATAGCACCCACGTCATGGAGTGAAAATAAACTTGCAGAAGAATTTGGAACGTCCAGGCGACAAGCAAGAAAAGCAAAACAACTTGTCAATCAGTTCGGTATCTTATCCTCTCCGAACCCACGCGGTGGTCGTAAACTACCAGCCGAGACGGAGAACTTGGTTAAAGATTTTTATCTACGAGAAGACATTAGCCGCATAATGCCTGGTAAAAAGATTTTATATCTGTTAAATTAGACGATGGAAAAAGAACGCACATACAGAAACAGCTCCTTCTCTGTAACATTGACGAACTTTATCAGAGGTTTAAAGATGAATACCCTAACATCAAGGTAGGCTTAACAAAGTTTTTTACACCAAGACCCAAACAATGTATCCTCGCAGGCGACTCCGGAACACATATGGTATGTGTTTGTACTTACCATCAAAACGTGAAATTGATGTTGAATGGAGGAGACATTGCTAATCTTACAGCTGGGTCTGCTATGCAACTTTCATCTTATAAGGATTGCCTTCGCCAGATGATGTGTCCCAATCCAACACTGACGTGTCATTTAATGACTACTAAGACACCGCCAAATGAACGCTGTAATTCTTGTCCAGGCTTAAGTGCAATTCGAGAGCATTTAAAAATACAATTTGATAACAATCAAGTCACAGAAGTGCAGTTTGAAAAATGGGATGGCACAGACCGCTACACGATATCTACTCGACTTTTATCTTCCGATAGTTTTGTAGATGAGTTATGTGACGCTTTGGACCTTTTGAAACCTCATGCTTACATTGCAGAGCAACAGGCGGTTTATTTTAAAACTCTTAAGGAGACTATCGATGAAGGTCAAATTCTCGTACAATGTGATTTTGCAGAAAACTATAGTTTTATTGTCCAAGATGCTGCTCAATCCTTTCATTGGAATAATGCACAGGCAACGCTGCTAACGTCAGTTTTTTACTACAGAGACGGTAATGAAGTAAAACACGGAAGCATTGTTATGATTTCTGACGACCTGAAGCATGACACAGCCACCTTTTATGCTTTCCAAAAGCTACTACACAAGCATCTTTTAGAAAAATCGATAGTTGGGTCAAAAATTATATACATAACTGACGGGGCTTCCCAACATTTTAAAAATAGATTTAACTTTGTGAATCTGTTTTATTACAAAGAAGATTTTAATGCAGATGCAGAGTTGCATTTTCATGCAACATCTCACGGAAAGGGGCCATGCGATGGTCTAGGGGGGAATATGAAACGTTTAGCTGCGCGTGCAAGTTTACAGTTACCTCCAAGTAAAGCAATTATAACACCAATGCGATTATATGAATGGGCAAAATCATCTTTAAAACAAACCGCCATTTATTTCTGTTCTAAAGATGATATAGAGCGTCAGAGAATTTTTTTGGAACCCCGGTTTACGTCTACGGTCACCATTTCAGGAACCTAAAAGTTTCACAGCTTCATTCCAACAACCACAGGCCTTCTTGTAAAGAGGACTAGTTCTGCCATAGATTCCCATTGTAAAATTGTTAAAATTACAAAATAAACAGTTCTTGTGTTGTACCAATGTTGTTTTATTATGTTTGAACTATTTTATCACAGTAATTTATACAAGCCATTTTATTTGACGCACACCAACCGATCTAAGCAAGTGCTACATATGACGCCCCTTGCGACGCGGGTGTATATTATTCAACGTATCTCCTAAACTAATAGAGATCCCATTTTAAATTTTCTAGTGTACTTTCATTATCATTTAAGCTATATTTTGAAAGAAAAAAAAAATAAAAAAAATTGGTCGAAGTGACTGTAATTCTGGTTTGAAAAGTTTACTTCCGGTTTTGGCCATTAATTTTTTTTTAATTTTTTTATACTGTCAAAAAGAACAGTATATTTTTTTTCATATGTATCGCTATGTAAAATATTTTATAGTAGATTTGTTATATTCGAAAAATTGTAGTACCAATCAACGACAATTCTTTTGAAACCTATAACTTGGTAAATATACACTATACAAAAAAAATATTTTGCGTACACATTCATACCTACTAGAAGTACAAATGGGCCGAATGTGGTCGATTTTCAGAACCTCACTTTTTTTTCCCTGTCCGCTTCACGTGAAATGTCCCTACTGTGAGAGTTGGTTCCATAAATTGAGCGCTGATTATGTGATCCCAAAATAGTCTTTTGTGTGGTGTGAACGACTTCAAATAATGTTACTTTTATCTCTGTTCTCATTTGAGTGATATTGCATCTTTAATGAGAATAAAGTATCTTTAAACCTAAGCTTTATAATAATTTTCAACACCCTATCCTGAACAACATTTCAACTTAACTTAATATAAAAATTAATATATACGCTCATATAATATGCATCAAAATTAATATGTAAGCTGAACAATTGCGCCATATACACGGCAATTTCATCGGAAAAGACATACCTACCTACATTAAAGTTGATTGCGTTAATCAATAAATGTTGTTTGTTTCATTAAACTAAATTCACTAGATCACAAAAATATGTTGTAATCTACACTACCTACACTATATATTAATATATATATATAATATTATAAAGAGGAAAGATTTGTACCTATTTTTGTATGTTTGTAATGAATAGGCTCAAAAAGTACTGGGCCGATTTAAAAAATTCTTTCACCAATAGAATGCTACATTCTTCCAATTTGACATAGGCTACATTTCATTTTGAAAAAAATTAGGGATCCTTGGTAAAATTTGAACAATGTAACCGAAGGTGTAGAAAAATACCCAAAAAATTCCTTACATCGCGTGCGCTGCGAAAACTATTGATGATAGAACAAAATAATGTAATACGACTTTGCAGAACACATCATTATCTACAAAAAGTGTCGCGACAGTATATGTCTAACTATTATAGTTATGTATGTTAACAATAAGTGTTCTTTTATTTTGAAAATTTAATTGAAATGCCGCCGCTAAAAAACGCTCTTTATTTGTACCTTGGTATTAATCCTTATCAAAATCAATTACTTCATATTCACGACTACTTCAATACCTTTATATAACTTTTTGAATTATACAATTTAGACATTCCATTCGAAAGATATCACGAGTTTAAAAATGTGAATATTAGAAAAAAGTCGCTTGTTCGCCGCTCAGTCCGCTCGGCTATCTAGGCAGCACGGGATACGTACGGGAGGGGAGTCAATGTCAAGAAATACGGCCGTCAGGAGCCGGGTCGCCCCCTTCCCTCTAAAATGGTTGAGGAGACGGTTGGAACTTTTGTGATCGTAATATGGTGTCCTGTTTGTAACGGGACACTACTCAGTACATACTTAAGTATAATATAATTACTTCATATTATAAACACGAAGTCCCACGGCGTGTCTTACTGTCAGTCTGTACGCGATAAACTCAAGAACTACTAAACGGATTTTCATGCGGTATTCACACACAGACTACATAGTGCGGTTTTAGACAACGTGATTCATGACGAAGGTTCAGGTGTATAATTTGTTAAGGTTTACTACCCGTGCGAAGCCGGGGCGGGCCGCTAGTAATAAATAAAATGACATTAGTAATTGTATCCACCATTATAACGACCATTGCAGGAGCCATGGTCACTGAAATAAAAATAAAGTGGTTATAGTTTTAATTTCACGAATTACTACGAATGAAGAGTGCACTCCTAAAAATATGTTTTCTTACTGGCGCTCCATCCAACACACAGCTTAATTCAGCATATGTTTGTAAATGATTATAATTTTATGGATATGAAGAGTACACTTCCTCAAAGTTTGTGGAAGTGCAGATTTAATAATCTCTAATTGTTACTAAATTCTTATAGGTTGGATTTTGTGGGCCGATCCCGGCGGCACTGCAATGCCGGGCCGACCCGTGCCGGGAGTGGAGCGAGCCCCTAACATCCCAGCGGTTTACAAAAATCAGTTTAATATACTGGTCCCTCAGTGAGGGAACTTTCAGATATTAAGCTGAAAAGAACAGATACTACACTTTGATCTTAGCCAAAAGGCCGAGAAGCGATACCGGTTTAGAAACGCGCTGGGGAGGTCATGATTCGGCGCGCCAACTGCGATAGCGCGATGTAAATGACCTGCAGCGCCATCTAGTGTATACGTTAGAAACTAAATATGTAGGCAGGCCGTAAGTTTGTTTGCCACCTTGGTGGTATAAAAAAAAAAAAGTATTGGCTCAAATTCTGTTTAATGTGCTAAAGTGCAGGTAAAAGTATATTTCTTTAAAATATCTTCGATTTGATCGTGACGTCTCGCTCTTGACCTTCCAACGCTTATATTCGCATATGTCATAATATCTTCCCTTCCCTTAATTTATTTATGTTGGAACGAGCACCGCTCGGACCTTTTTAGGGTTCCGTAGTAAACTAATTAACCCTTATAGTTTCGCCATGTCCGACTGTCCGTCTGCGCTTATTTAAAAACTATTGATATAAAGACAACATTCAATTATATGCTCATACAATAGTAAGCTTTAAGGAGGTATAATAAGAGAGTCTCATTATATCTACAAAGTTTTGTGAGATTCGTACTTCACATTCCAATAAATTATAAAGTTTACGTCAATTGCGCCATATATACGGCAATTCCATCGGAAACGACATACCTATCAACATTATAAATTGGTTGTGTTAATCAATAAATGTAATTTATTCCATTAATGACTAGATCACAAAAATAGGTTATAATAATAAATAACATGACTTAATTTTCAGAGTATATTTAATTATTTTGAGTTATAATAAATATTAATTAAAGTAAGGTACATTCATCAGCATAATATCACAGTTAACGTTTTTAATGGCTTGAAAATCACAGTAAAACAGTGATTCAGTAATTGTATCCACCATTATAACGACCGTTGTAGGAGCCATCGTCACTGAAATAAAAACAAGGTGGTTATAATTTTATTGTTGAATGAAGAGTGCACTTCCAAAAATATTATTTCGTCCTGACGCCCCATACCATGACAGGTTCAGCTTATGTCAGCTATATGATTAAACATTCAACTTTCATTGTGCACAATAAATGGTAAAATAAATAAGTTTATATTCTTCATCGTGCACCTGTGTTTCGTGCATCGACGTCGGCAAGGGCCTTCGTCAAATTTAGGTACATTTGTGAATTATCGACACCATCCTGGCTATTGAATTTTCACATTAGGCCTTCTTAGCAGGGGGTACGTCGAGACCGCAAAATGCACATGGTTCCACTACTTAATGGCATGGCATGGCATTACTATAGTTATTGCAAGACACAAATCTCTCTAACTTATCATGTCTCTTATTATTGACATTGTACTGTACTTTATATTTTTATTGGTAGTTAATGTGGGCCGATCCCGGCGGCACTGCAATGCCGGGCCGACCCGTGCCGGGAGTGGAGCGAGCCCCTAACATCCCAGCGGGTTACAAAAATCAGTTTAATATACTGGTCCCTCAGTGAGGGAACTTTCAGATATTAAGCTGAAAAGAACAGATACTACACTTTGATCTTAGCCAAAAGGCCGAGAAGCGATACCGGTTTAGAAACGCGCTGGGGAGGTCATGATTCGGCGCGCCTACTGCGATAGCGCGATGTAAATGACCTGCAGCGCCATCTTGTGTATACGTCAAAAAATAATATATATAGGCACAAATTCTGTTTAACTTTAATGTGCGTACAGTATCTTTCTTTAAAATATCTCCGATTTGGATATTTGTAACGTAGTCAACATGTAAAATGAAGTTAAAAGGAAAATTATCAGACTCTTTAAGTTAACGAGTAAAAATCGACCAACTTATAAAATGTAGTTTGATTAGCAAGCATTTATAACTTTTTAATATGTATATAGTAAAAATTTATTATCAGAAAGAACCCTACTCTGCATGTGGCACGATACGTCTTGGCCGGTATTTTTCCGATTTTGTGCCAGTATAATATCTATCTCACAAACCTCATGAACACTTAATAACTCATAGCGTTAACCCTTCATTTTCTATTTGTTATTTTAAAGTGTATGGATATAAGTGTGCAAGTAACTTACGATGAGGGATGTTGCCTGTTGAACTCGATGGAGCGGAGGATGGCCTCGGGGATGGGCGGCGGGGTGGGGAGGTGCGAGCCTACGGGGCGGAAGCCCCGCTCGTCGGCGGTGTAGGTAAGCGACACTTGCTGCCCGTCGGGCGCGCGGTACGAGAACCCGCCCTCGGCCGTCACCGCCGCGCCCTCGGGTCCCGCCGCGCGCGGCGACCCGCTCTCGTGTGCCGATATGCCGTTGCCGGTCGAGTAGCTGTATCGGTAGTTCCCGTCCCCGTTGTTGACGTTCTCGTAGCTCAGTATGGGGATGTGCGCGCCGCCGGCCGCGTAGCTGCCATAGCCCGCGCCGCCGCCGAAGCCCGCTCCGCCGCCGTTGTACTGGTAGCCGCCGCTGGCATACGCCGCCGACACCAGAGCCAGCAAGGAGATACACTGCAATCGAAAATGTAGTCTCACAATTCTGCTTGCTTCGATGATCTACTTAACACAATTATCATCATCATCAGTACATTGAAGTCTACTGCTAGACATAGGCTTTCCCCCCAAGCGACACTTTAAACGGTCTCAATTTTGCGCACTGTCGCCTCGTCTAGACACAGGACGTTCCACACATTTTATATTTGAAAATACAACAACTACAGTACTTTATAGCAAGCACATATTTATGTTACCATTATTTTTTCTAAATCAAATTTGCTTACCTTAACAGATATCATATTGGAAACTGTAAGCTTGATTTGCAAAGATGAGTAGTCGACTACAATGGTGGTCGTAGAATGATGTGCATTCGTGTTGAGTTCTTTTTATATTTATCTAGATTACCCTTCTATCGCTGGTGACCTTGTCAGGTATCAATGATCTTATTTGCTACGAGACTTTTAAGCTAGTCTCATGGTATTCCGATTTAGACGAACACAATAGATCAGAGCCCTATAGTGTTGCAATGCAATAAACTGCGTGTAGTAAATAACTCTTCAGAACATCGAAATGTTTAGGTATGTCATCACTGCTAATCTTAAAGAGAGCACATTCACAAGTTTCGTAAAAAATCGCCTGTACCTAAAAAGATTCCTGTACCTATGTAATATGTGTTCAGATCATTAAATTTTTTCAACAAAAATATATGTGCCTTACGGTGTTATATATGTATTACAAGCAGGGTCATTTTTAAAAGATTTTAGACTCTATTTCTAACGTGAAGTAGGGATAAAGAAAGGGCCGGAGTACCTGGATGGCGCTGACACTGGATGACAATGATGTCATCGCAACGAAGCTGTTGCAGCCGATAGGAGAGGAAAACCTACTATCACTCCAGAAAATACGATAAATCGTCGGAAACTCCCCGACAATTTTAATGAAATAGAGCTATTAGCCACCTCAATTAAACTGGCCTGAAAATAATGAAAAGAAAAATCACAACGTAATCGATTCATTTGTTCGGTATCGATATCACAGTCATACACACAAAAACACATGGGTTATGGGAGTTAAAATAAAAATAAACTAGAATTATTTATATATGTAATTGTTGTTTGTCTTCACCAATCAATAACTTTTTCATGCGCCCTTGGTATGACACACATCAAATGACTGGAAGGGCTGTAAATGGAGGCAGGAAACCTGGAAGCAGCAATCTGAGGGCAGGATGTATTAGGCCTTATTGGGCAGCAGTGAACTAATACAGGCTAAAAGTGATGGTTCTTCCCTAAAGGTGGTTCTTCCATTGATTCTGGTTCTCTAGCCCGCATCAATCCACTACCAATCAATGAGGTTATGATATCTGAACATTGGAGAAAGTTCTTATTTGTCAACAAAATCACCAGTTGCCCTTGACACTGGCATTACAATCCCATCGCCGTCAGATAGGTCTATGCATTAATAAGTAATCTACTAAAGAATCGAAAGCTCTCACTTTTAGCGTTACGCTAGGAACGCAATCCTCTCGATTCGTAACATAGACAAAGGAAATAAAACGTTTAATATATTCGGGAGTAAAATCTAGATTGAAATACACAACGTTAGTAACGTTAGTTGCAGAATAGAAATATGCGATATCGCCGTCTAAATCCTTCTACGTAGCAATCGCTAAAGCCACACTGTTTGCTTGTAAAAAAGAAGAAAATAAATAAATATACGAATTATAAACATTAAAAAGTACACTCCCCTGTGCCTGTGCCTGTCCCTGCCTGTCACTTGTGCCTAGAACGCTAACATGGATATATTTGTGAATTGTTACATACATATAGGTAAGTTTGTACTAAGAAAGTAGCTTCAAAGTCTCATAGCAATAATAAAATCATTGATACCAGACAAGGCCACCAGCGATGAAGGGTAATCTAGATGAGTATAAAAAGAACACAACAGTTCAATGCACATCAGTCTACGACCGGCATCATTGTAGAGCGTCAATAAAATCAAACTTACTGTTTTCAATATGATGTCTTTCAAGGTAAACGACACTTATCTCCGCAAAGACCATAACAAACAGATTAAAAAAAAAACGTCAACAAAGTCTATATATCTATTTAAATATTTTTGAAACTGCTGAATCGTGGTAACAAACCCGATATGTGCAGATTTATGTGCAGTGAATAACCACGAAATCCTTACATTCGACACTGATACACAGATGTACTACACTTCTTTGCTACCGTCGAGATATAAACGTTAGGTTTAACATCAGAGTAAAATAATTAAATTGATACAACTGTCGTATAATATACCAGGAACCAGGAGATTTGTAACCAACGGGTACATTTTGCATTGCAGTGCATCTCCTTGCTGGCTCTGGTGTCGGTGGCTTGCGCCAGCAGCGGCTACCAGTACAACGGCGGCGGCGCGGGCTTCGGCGGCGGTGCGGGCTTCGGCGGCGGTGCGGGCTTCGGCGGCGGTGCGGGCTTCGGCGGCGGCGCGGGCTACGGCGGCTACGCGGCCGGCGGCGCGCACATCCCCATACTGAGCTACGAGAACGTCAACAACGGGGACGGGAACTACCGATACAGCTACTCGACCGGCAACGGCATATCGGCTCACGAGAGCGGGTCCCCGCGCGCGGCGGGCCCCGAGGGCGCGGCGGTGGCGGCCGAGGGCGGGTTCTCGTACCGCGCGCCCGACGGGCAGCAGGTGTCGCTCACCTACACCGCCGACGAGCGCGGCTTCCACCCCGTCGGCTCGCACCTCCCCACCCCGCCGCCCATCCCCGAGGCCATCCTCCGCTCCATCGAGTTCAACAGGCAACATCCCTCATCGTACTCGTAAGTACGAGTATCATGTTTTGTATACATATAATTTGAAGGAGTCGTAAGTATTATGAGCGACAGTTTACATTTTCTGTTGTCCCCATGATATCCCCCTGAAGGAGGACAATTACACAAAGTGGGCATCGTTACCACGTTGCATAAATAAAAATTAGCTTTTTCTGTTTCAGTGAGGGTGCATACAATGCTGGTGCACGCGGATCGGGCGGTTACCACTACTGACGAGCCATTAACTCTATCTACAGAATGATCCGGAACTTTATAGTTTAATCCTACTGTTATGCTATAAGTGATTAAGTTATCTAATATATTTATTTATTAAGTACTTCATTAATTATTCATAGGCAATTTAAATAAAAATGAGATAGAAAAATAAAGTTAAGTATTTAATATTTTCGTTTTATTTGGAGAACAACCTATGAAGCAAATCAAAACTCCTGATTTAGATTAGATTTAGATTTATTTATTACTCTTACACAAGATAATACATTAAATATATATTTAAATACATTTTTGTGAAAAGAGATCTTAAAATATAATGGATATATACAAATTATCATAAGGAATATACGTAATTAATAAAATGATTACAAAATGGATACATGGATTACATGTCCATGAAATATACATGTCAATACGGATGTCAATAAAATAAATTTAAATAACGTAATTAAATGTCAAAAGTGAAAACATTCAATAATGTACAAATTGTGTCAGTTTACTGATTAAAATGTCAAAGTAAAACCATCCATAATAACAATGTCAAACTTCAAAAATAAATAAATGTCAAAACATAATTACAATTTGAATAATAAATGTCAATAAAATAATGCAATTTTTATTATGAATATTTTTCGTTGAAATTATGACTTAAAAATTCTTTAACAGAGTAAAATACATTATTTAATAAAAGGTTCTTCAGTTGGCGATAAAACGCTTCGTCATTTTGTCACCTCTAAGGAGTACAGGCAAATGTTCGTTCAGGGTAGGACCTATAACTCGCGGATTTTTTTCCGCTAACGCGGTACGCCGGGGTACGGAGGCTAGTCGCCCCGCGCCGCGCAGACCGCGCTCATCGCCCGTACGACGGGTGAAGCATGACAAATTTCGCCTAACAAAGATTATGGTGTTGTATATGTACAATGAATACACAGTCATAATTTTCAGTTCTTTAAAAAGTGTCCTGCACGTATGCCTGGTTCCTACATTCCCCATTATCCTAACGGCTCGTTTTTTGAAGAATAAGAGTGCGGCCTGATTCTGTGGAATCGCCCCACAGAAGATTGTCGTAGGACATTATGGAATGGAAATGGGCAAATTAGGTTTGCCGTAGCACTTCCGTCGAGACAAGTGGCCTCAGTTTCCGCAACGCATACGCTGCCCCACTCAACCGGTCACACAGCACTCCGATATGAGCCTTCCAATTGACTGTCGAGTCCAATGTTAATCCTAAGAATTTGCAGCATTCACAATTTGGAATTGGAGCCGTAATTAAACCTGTAATTACTACAAGCACATTTATTACAACGATTGCTTACTGTACAATGTTCAGCCCATTAACTTACGTAGGCGGGATGATAAGCCTCAGGGAGCCAGAGGAAGCGGGTATCTGGTCTCAACAAGTTTATGGCTATCATACAAAATTTCAGCTATTTTGAATGTGAGGAAAATCGAGTATTAAGCCTTCACTTTGTTTTTTTTTAAATCTTCCATATAAACGTAAGTTACTGAACGTAAAAGTAACTAGGCTCAGTAAAAAGTAAAATTTTGAGTAGATGAATTTAAATGTGACGATGAAGGAATGGGACAGCCAAAAATGACACCCAAGGTCACATCACAAAATTTCATAATCTTGTATTATATGTATGTGTATCTTGTATATATATTAAAGAATACAAGGGTGTAAAAAAAACTGAGTAACATAAAAAAATTAGAAAAAAATGCGTTTTTACTATGAACTTGGGCACCCAGTCTACGCGATTCTTACGTTCCACAGGAGTTAGTCTAGGGTTAAAATCCTGAACTAACTAGATCTAGTCCTAGTCCTAGTAAGTATATGAGGAGGAGGATAGTCAAAAACAAGTTCTCAAATGAAACATTGTTTCATAGCAAGGTTTCATGGCGCAATCTCTGTGATCAGTCAGAGTACTTGTTTTAAGACTAATCAAACGAGCCCAAACTAGATGAGTTTATCATACATAGTTAAGGAGATCAGCACGATGGTATCATGACATTGTATTGCCACCGGACTTACATAAGTATGCAATATTTCAGCTCAACCGTCAACCGGGAAATGGGTAAAATTTAACTTGCAAGATTTTATTGCGTGCAAGGACGTCATGTGAAAGTAAATAATAAATAAACATTTAAGTTTAAGATTACATTTTCTATTTGGTGTAGACATAGGAAAGGGACCTTCGCTGGAGGAAGTTTATGCACTTCCAAGGAGTCACACAGGTGCCATATAGAGTTCAGTAGTTGCCTGTTGCTTAAAAGAGGGCTATATGCACATTACAAAGTTACAAATGCAACTAGCTCATATACAACTTGTATGAAATATTTACGGTTTTCGGATTTTTTCCTTTACTTGTGCTTGCATTGACAGGCCTTGGACCATATCAATTAAAGCGATGTACAACCAATGATAAGACCTCTTGCCCTATCAGTTAAAACAGTGGCCTTATTTATCATTGAATTTTTATCATCGCCTCGATTTATACGATCCAATGCGAGTTAGGCTCTATCCTACTTGGCAACGGTCGTGTGT
Organism: Blastobasis lacticolella; assembly: GCA_905147135.1. NCBI lineage: Eukaryota > Metazoa > Arthropoda > Insecta > Lepidoptera > Blastobasidae > Blastobasis > Blastobasis lacticolella. The sequence continues at coordinate 13,421,388 of LR990048.1, forward strand.
CGTGTTCATTATCTCTTTCTTTCTCTTTCGCATAGGAGCCATAAACAATGACACTGTCTACTTTGTCAGACTGTCAAATTGAAGCCGATGTCGATGCATCGCCTTCATAGCCGATTAGGCCACGAGTGAAGACAAATCGTGTCGGTTTGTTTGTAGAGTGGGACTACCCAACGAAAACCCAACTATTACGTAGGTATTTCATTTATTTTATTTATTATAACGGACATATACCTATTTGATATGTATGTAAGCTCTACCTATTAAATAAATGTGAAATATCCTAAGAAGTCGATGAAGTCTTTGTTTATATAGTAGATTTCTAAAATTAATAAATTCAAAACTTTCATGTAAATCTGCTTCTGAGACACAGACTTAGAATATTGCTAGGAAACATTTTTTTCATCTGAGCTTAGTTCTGAGAGTTTAAACATTTTTGATTCAAAATAATATTAAGAATGTTTGAGAATTGGCTGTTTTGGCTGATTACTGCCACGCATTACACAGCAAAACTCTTTGTTGTACAGTTTGACCGCTCATGTGTCCAAGCCTTTATAAGTTTTACAATCCAAAATCAAGATGGCCATCAAATAGACTAGATGCGATAATAAGACAAGACTATTAAAACCATGTCATATTCGTTACTAGTTGTCAGCAGTATGTTCTTTTACTATATATTCGAATAAAATAAAAGGAAATACTACCGACTAAGTGCTCATAGATAACCTTGTAACAAAACTGTCAGTGTATGATTAACTTTAATGTTTAGCGATGTTATTGGCGACAGTAACCGCCTTCCTTCATCTCTACATCTCGGATAGCCTGTCGGATTGTTTGTCACCGAGTACCTATATAAAAAGCAATACATACTACAACATAATGTAAGAGGCATTCACAACTAGATAAATTTAACTTCAATTTATTGACCGATCCACTAGGTAAACGTAGCTCACAGTAAGAAGACCCTTCCCGAATGGGAGCTCGTGTTTCGGAGCATTGCAGCAGCACATTGGAATTCTCTTCAAGTTAGTAGAATTTAGTGTTCCTATAATTTATATATATGTCGTCGCGTGAAGGAAAGGGGTGTATCAGGATCATTGTCATCAGGGTGGTGATATCAGTATTAGGTCGTATTCGTCCAGATAAATTAAAGAAAAGGTTCACATTTACTCCACTGTATTTATTCCATTTCATTTTTGCACATCACTTATAATTTCACTAGAATTCAGAGCGGTATTACAAATGTAGGCAGTTGAGGTAATTTACTTTCTTATTTCAAAGGTGATTTTAAAATTACTTTATTTTTAAACGTAAATAACACTTTCTATTAACGAACTTCAAACGTAAACAAACGAAATGTGGAGACAGTTTCAAGACGCGTCACTCCTCGGCGGCGGTCGCGCCAAGAATGGCCGCCACTCGGCCCGAGTCGTGCCGTCGAGACTCTGTCAGCACGCCCCACCAGAGGGCGCACTCCCACTTCCGTTTTCATCGTCATGAGTCCGTACTATTGACCACATGAGTCCATACTATTGACCGTGATCCGTCACGGCCGTCCTGCTGTACACACGTCCTCGTGTGTAATCTGAAACATGAAAACTATAGCACAGTACTATATTCGCTCGGTCACTTCTGACCACAACACATCACCCAAATAAGTCTTATGAATCATGTGATTGGATCTATCACAACTGCATTAACCCACCAATTCTTCACATAAAACATACGTCCATTATCATTTATCATACTAAACTTCTGTAGATTGAGAGATAACAACATCATCTTGTACATAAATTATTCTTTATAAGTTGCCGACATAAATTCAGCTACGACTTCAGTTCATTAGAGAGGCGTGACAAGGTATAATACCAGACGGTTCATAAACCGTATCACAATTACCACCAATGAAGAAGGTTTAATCATCGTCACCAGTGTTTTCCCCTTGATGCTCTTGTTGAGTGGGAAACAAGCCCCAATCACAGAGCTCGCGTATCATCCCCGACGTCCATTACTGTAGGTACTTAGATTCACTACAAATATGTGACATACCTACATCAAATTTTCAGTACTCAGCAAAAGACCCAATGTTACTTCGAGTGGGATTGAAACACTTCTTCATTAAATGCCATATGATTTTTGGTCATCCGTCAGCGCCATCCTAATTTAAAAAGAATAAGTAATGTTACCATACAGAAGAAATGACACACAGGCGACGAACCACCACACGACGGACGCCATCAGTCGGGCCGCCACGCAATCAGGCCGCCACGCAACCAGGCCGCCACGCAACTAGACCTGCACACAAGCGAAATACCACACAGACTAGGTGCCACACAGGTTGGGTGTCACTCTGGTCAGTGCCACTCTAATCGTCAAACTATGAGTTTATTCATCATATATCCTGTGTCACGTCTATCAAAGCACGATACAGGTAAGATGTCACACACGGGTAAATTTCACAGAGGCACAATGCCACACATAAAAATGCCACACCGGCGAAATGCCATACAGGTAGAATGCCTCACATGCTAAATACCACACAGACTTAATGCCACACAGGCGAAATGCCAAACAGGCGGGATGCCACACAGGCGGGAGCCACACAGGCGGGAGCCACACAAGCGGGAGCCACACAGGCGGGAGCCACACAGGCGGGAGCCACACAGGCGGGAGCCACACAGACGGGAGCCACACAGGCGGGAGCCACACAGGCGGGACAAATAAATAGAAGCTGTCTATAGATTCTCAGCTCGTGGTCTGTACTAAGTCAGTGATAGGTAACAGTCTATCTGCTATCATAACCCGGTCAATAACGGTCTACGAGTTACACAACAAGTAATCGTCACAGATCCGAACAACTGTTTACGGTGTCATCTCTACAAAAACAACAAAATAAAATAAAATAAAAATAAATATTATTTCTACTGCCCAATATCAAAACTAAATCAGAAGTTTAATAATAAGAAGCTCTCACGTCTATTTGATACGCCAGTTATAGGTAACAATAGTCCATTTGTTGCCACACCAAAACTAAACAAGCAATAATCATCGTCATCGATTTTAACTGTTCGAACGAGTATACTCTATCTAGACTTTACGTTACGTTTAAGCTCCCATTTTGAAACCATTTAACAATGTTTGTAATAACGAAGGCATCCCATATCAAGCCGCCTTCTAAAAAAATTACAAAATAAAATTTGCTATCTACAGCCACAACATCCGAGACTTTCGGGGCTCTTAGCCCAATGAGTCACACACATGACTCCCGGGTCACTCCAAGTCAGCCAAATAAATCTGGATGTTTGACCTCAACAACAATTCAGGTACTTAAAAACTTGTACTGGCAGAAGGATATGAAATCTCACCATTGCTTACACTGTCTCATCTTACTGGCACAACAACAGAACTCAAAATAGTTACTTTATATCAGTAATCAAGGAAATTTCAGTACTCGAAGCTAAAAATAATTTATAAAACCGGCTATTGAACTATCACCAAAATATCTGGATTTTCTCATCATCGTTATCGTTCAACACTTTCTCACAAAGCTTAAAACAACTACCTGCTATTAGCCACGCTCCCATAGCCTCCATCAGGCCGGTAAGCAACCATAAAACTCTCCCATAGGCTCCATTAGCCCACCATCACTGATAAAACACGACCACCTTCATCCGATGATGCAACAAATTTTGAGAAAACAAAACGATCACATAAATCTCATAAAAACCTCGGCTCGATAGTCGTCACGTATTGGGTTAGCGTCTTAGATTGATCCGTCTAACAAAGTCTTTATCCAGGTCAAACTAAGTCACATTGACTTAGTACACATGGTTTTCGGTCGAACTAAGTCACAGGTTTATCTTTAGTTACTCAAAACATAATTCGAAATTATCTACCGTCAATCAGTTCACTTAATCGTGTTTACTTTTTTTTTTTTTCGTTAAATAACTTGATACTAATATAAAATTATGTTACTAACCAAACTACCTTTTTTTTGTAGTATTAAAAGAAACGTATATCGGTGATCCCATTTTTATCGCGGATATCTTATCTCTCTATTCTACAACATTGGGAAACTACGACCACAATAACAAACATTATACTGAAATATGGAAAATTTCGTTCGAATTTCTCCTGTTAAATGTAAACAAACACGCTAATAATTTTTCTCTTTTTTTTTTTCTCTCGATACATGTTTGCACCCTCCCGCTCGCATAGAAATCGCGGAGATCGCGGGGTCGTTATTGAATTTGCACATTCGAAGCCTATGTGAAGCCTATCCTATCTCTAAGACAACATCCTAAAGTACACCAGCTAATTGTTCCACAAACTCACTTCTACGGCATCCCTGCCACACTGTTATTATCAAATATTTACTTAATCAGCAATCTGGAACGACTTATGGTGACAGGAAAAGTCGAAGGCAAGAGACCCAGAGGCCGAAGTCCGAAGAGATGGGTGGACCAAATATCCGAACGATTCATCGAAACCGATGGAGACATGCAGTTTACCGAAGATGTCAGGATCCTCAGCAGTGAGGCAACGATCAAGAAGAAGAAGTCAGTCAGCAGCAGCACCACCATAACTATGCTTACGTACTCAATTTATAAAAATAATAGCACTATGCTTTCCAAGTATTTCTTATTCTTGTTTTCTGATAACTGACGTGATGTTGGTAATACGTAAAATCATAGCGCACCATGTTTCAAGATGGTAAAATAATCTTAGATTAAATAACACTTTTTTTTTTACTATAAACACTGTTTGACATTGGGACGGATTTAACATAATTCTTACTATTTTTGTGGAGTGATTTTTTTTCTTAGTAACTTTCTATCAGACAGCCTACATTAATTGACATAGGTACCCACAAAAGCTAACATTTTTAAACTTAGTAGTTTTTGACATTTTTACCAACAAATTGTAACACTGACGTAACTGACGTTGTTTATGTTTTGTTTACATTCTTTCTATTTGTAGTTTCACTAAAGATACAAATAAACCTGCCATTCTCTCTACTAAGGGTATCAATAGTGTTTCTGTCAGAATACTTTTCTTAATTGTCAAAGTAAATAACTCCTAAAATCCGCTAGGGAGCCTCTTTAGCACAGGTTTTTACTAAATAATAATTATGTATAGGACTCACCAGATAGAGAGGAACTGTTAATATCACATCATTTCTCAGTCATGTACACTCGCAGATTGTCTACCATCGTCGTCCCATGTTGAAACAATCACGTTGAGGCTACCAGTCCAGCGTTGCATTCCAATGTTGTTCTCGTAGGTGAAGCGAACCGTTGTGCACCATTGTTATGCAATAGAAGAAAATAATTGTATTAGTAAAACAAAAATAAAAAATTAATATACACCGTTTTCAATTGTTTGATTTTATTTAATCTGCAGAAATCTAAGCAATTAATTTACTTGTGGTGTCAAACCACACTGCTAAATGAATCTAAATGTAAGCGTTTACTTTAAAGTCATTGAATAAACTTTAGCTGGCTAATTTAGAACTACGTAAATTATTTAACTAACTCAATTTTATATTTAAAAAGGAAAATATTTTACATGAGTAATCTAAATTAAATTTAACAAAAACAAAGAAGCCATACCAAAGTGCCGTCCATAGTAAGTTTCACTCGATTTTTAATAATGTTGTCGATATCCCAGTGGTGCTCTCGAAGGCCCGGGGTCTGCCGTCAAGGCATGACCCATTTGGTACAGATGATCTGCTGTTTACTTTATGAATCCCCCAATCTTTCTGACGAAGTCTTTGTCTTATATCTCGGGGTGTTTGGACTCTTGGCTGCGCTTTGAACATGTTAAATCATTTTACATTTTAATGTAGGCAACTCAACTGGATCGAGTAATCACCTTTCTTTTATTATTACGCTTTCACGTAGCGTATCTGCATTTTCTTTGTTGCTTTTCATCATACCATCTCTTGGGCGTTGCGTTCGTCATCACCGCTTCTGATGTCGTCGCGTGAAGGAAAGGGGTGTATCAGGATCATTGTCATCAGGGTGGTGATATCAGTATTAGGTCGTATTCGTCCAGATAAATTAAAGAAAAGGTTCACATTTACTCCACTGTATTTATTCCATTTCATTTTTGCACATCACTTATAATTTCACTAGAATTCAGAGCGGTATTACAAATGTAGGCAGTTGAGGTAATTTACTTTCTTATTTCAAAGGTGATTTTAAAATTACTTTATTTTTAAACGTAAATAACACTTTCTATTAACGAACTTCAAACGTAAACAAACGAAATGTGGAGACAGTTTCAAGACGCGTCACTCCTCGGCGGCGGTCGCGCCAAGAATGGCCGCCACTCGGCCCGAGTCGTGCCGTCGAGACTCTGTCAGCACGCCCCACCAGAGGGCGCACTCCCACTTCCGTTTTCATCGTCATGAGTCCGTACTATTGACCACATGAGTCCATACTATTGACCGTGATCCGTCATATATATACATCTAGGTACTCGTATTAACGAGGAGGAATAAAATTTAAAACTAAATTAATAGTTTAATTTAAATTATAGATTTTTCTGGAAGCTTATTTTTATTTACATTTCTTATGAATATTTAAAACTAAATAAATAAATAATTAAAGTGCGGTTTAGTTGTGGTATCACAGTCTCCATCGAGGTCCAGTCGCTATCGTCGTATTCCCGAAAGTCAACTTAATCTTCAACAATCTATTTTTATTTCTACTTGCATATTTGTGGAAATGAAACTTGAAATAGAAAATTTATGAAAATGGCTCGTCAGTAGTGGTAGCCGCCCAATCCGCGTGCACCAGCATTGTAAGCACCCTCACTGAAACAGAAAAAGGGAATTTTTATTTATGCAACGTGGTATCGATGCCTACTTGTACGATACACCATTTGCCTTTTGTGTAATTTGTCCTACTTCATTGGGACAACTGAAATACATTGCTACTATTTGCTGCTATTTTTCTGCACGATATACAAAACATGATACTTACGATGAGGGATGTTGCCTGTTGAACTCGATGGAGCGGAGTATGGCCTCGGGGATGGGCGGCGGGGTGGGGAGGTGCGAGCCGACGGGGCGGAAGCCGCGCTCGTCGGCGGTGTAGGTGAGCGACACCTGCTGCCCGTCGGGCGCGCGGTACGAGAACCCGCCCTCGGCCGCCACCGCCGCGCCCTCGGGGCCCGCCGCGCGCGGGGACCCGCTCTCGTGCGCCGATATGCCGTTGCCGGTCGAGTAGCTGTATCGGTAGTTCCCGTCCCCGTTGTTGACGTTCTCGTAGCTCAGTATGGGGATGTGCGCGCCGCCGGCCGCGTAGCCGCCGAAGCCCGCGCCGCCGCCGAAGCCCGCGCCGCCGCCGAAGCCCGCGCCGCCGCCGTTGTACTGGTAGCCGCCGCTGGCGCACGCCACCGACACCAGAGCCAGCAAGGAGATGCACTGCAATGCAAAATGTACCCGTTTGTTACAAATCTCCTGGTTCCTGGTATATTATACGACAGTTGTATCAATTTAATTATTTTACTCTGATGTTAAACCTAACGTTTATATTTCGATGGTAGCAAAGAAGTGTAGTACATCCGTGTATCAGTGTCGAATGTAAAGCTTTTGCGGTTATTCACAGCACATAAATTTGCACATATCGGGTTTGTTACCACGATTCAGCAGTTTCATAAATATTTAAATAGATATGTAGACTTTATTGACGTTTTTTTAAAATCCGTTTGTTATGGTATTTGCGGAGATAAGTGTCGTTTACCTTGAAAGACATCATATTGAAAACTGTAAGTTTAATTTTATTAACGCACTACAATGATGCCGGTCGTAGAATGATGTGCATTAAACTGTTGTGTTCTTTTTATACTCATCTAGATTACCCTTCATCGCTGGTGGCCTTGTCTGGTATCAATGATTTTATTTTTTGCTATGAGACTTTGAAGCTACTTTCTTAGTACAAACGTACCTATATGTATGTAACAATTCACAAATATATCCATGTAAGCATTCTAGGCACAAGTCCGTAAACACTTAAACACGTGTGTACTATTTAATGTTTATTTTATGGTAATTTATCGTATTTTCTGTAGCTATTTTCCTCTCCAATTGGAAGCAGCCTCAATTGAGGCTGCTTCGTTGCGATGACAATGTCGAACAGAACCCTTTCTTTATCCTTACTTCACGTTTGAAATAAAGTCTAAAATCTTTAAAAATGTACTCATAATATAACACAGTCCGTGTATATTTTTTGTTGAAAAAATTAAGTAATCTGAAAACATATTAAATAGGTACAGGAATCTAGGCGATTTTACGATACTTGTGAATGTGCTTTCGTTAAGATTAGCAGTGATGACGTACCTAAACATTTCGGTGTTCTGAAGAGTTATTTGCTATACGCAATTTATTGCATTGCAACACTATAGGGCTCTGATCTATTTGTGTTCAACTAAATCGGAATACCATGAGACTAGCTTGAAATTCTCGTAGCAAAAAAGATCATTGATACCTGACAAGGTCACCAGCGATAGAAGGGTAATCTAGATAAATATAAAAAGAACTCAACACTAATGCACATCATTCTACGACCATCATTGTAGTCGATTACTCATCTTTGCAAATCGAGCTTACAGTTTCCAATATGATATCTGTAAAGGTAAGCAAAATGGATTTTCAAAAAGATGATGTAACATAAATATGTACTTGCTATAAAGTACTGTAGTTGTTGTATTTTCACATATAAAATGTGTGGAACGTCCTGTGTCTAGACGAGGCGACGATCCGCGCAAAATGGCAGTGCGCAAAATTGAGACTGGTCAAAGTGTCGCTGGGGGGAGAGCCTATGTCTAGCAGTAGACTTCAATGTACTGATGTTGATGATAACTATTTTAAGATCATCGAAGCAAGCAGAATTGTGAAAGACTATATTATCGATTGCAGTGTATCTCTTTGCTGGCTCTGGTGTCGGCGGCGTATGCCAGCGGCGGCTACCAGTACAACGGCGGCGGCGCGGGCTTCGGCGGCGGCGCGGGCTTCGGCGGCGGCGCGGGCTTCGGCGGCTACGCGGCCGGCGGCGTGCACATCCCCATACTGAGCTACGAGAACGTCAACAACGGGGACGGGAACTACCGATATAGTTACTCGACCGGCAACGGCATATCGGCGCACGAGAGCGGGTCCCCGCGCGCGGCGGGCCCCGAGGGCGCGGCGGTGGCGGCCGAGGGCGGGTTCTCGTACCGCGCGCCCGACGGGCAGCAGGTGTCGCTCACCTACACCGCCGACGAGCGCGGCTTCCGCCCCGTCGGCTCGCACCTCCCCACCCCGCCGCCCATCCCCGAGGCCATCCTCCGCTCCATCGAGTTCAACAGGCAACATCCCTCATCGTAGGTATCATGTTTTGTATACATGTAATTTGTACGAGTCGTAGGTATTATGAGCGACAGTTAACATTTTCTGTCCATGTATTTCGGTTGTCCCCATGATATCCCCATGAAGGTGGACAATTACACAAAAGGCAAATGGAATATCGTACAAGTGGGCATCGTTACCACATCATATAAAAAAATATCGCTTTTTCTGTTTCAGTGAGGGTGCTTACAATGCTGGTGCACGCGGATCTGGCGGCTACCACTACTGATGAGACATTAACTCTCTCTATACTACAAAATGACCCGGAACTCTATACCTTAATACTGTGATGCCATAAGTGATTCAGTTATCTATTTATTAATTAATTATTATTATGCAATGTAAATAAAAATGAGATTGAAAAGTAAAAGTAATGAATTTATGATGTGATTTTTATTTGGAAACGTAGGTTGTAGTAAAGCACCTTGTTACAACGGTTGCTTACTGTACAATGTTCAGCCTATTAAGTTACGTAGGCGGAATGATAAGCCTCCGGGTGCCAGAGGGAGTGGGTATCTGGCCTCAACAACAACATGGCAACCCTCAACAATAGAAATTGGGGGATAGTATTTGCGCATGTTTATGGCATGATTTTTTATTTATTTTTAAAGTAAACGTAATTTACTAAAAGTAAAAGTAACTAAGTAAAGTAAGTAAATATCCCCCCCTTTCCCCGGGTGCATGATGGAAGCAGATGGCAGTCGCTCCACTGTAAGTAATTATCTGATCTGCCAAATTCTGGATCATGGTCAAGACGGACCCCGGGCCCTCATATGCGAGCCCTCAACCGGGACATTCAATAAATGTGGAATATCCTACTAAATCGATAAAGTTGTGGCGACATCTATCGCTCTATCGCTCCAATAGGGAAGACTCAACGATACTCACATTACGTGTACACGAACACAAGGTTGGCAAGCATCCGCACATAGATGGCGCTAACCGTCCTACATCGCGCTAGCGAAATATAGCAACTTCCGCCGCATTTATACTACTTCCGACGATCAACTGTCGGACCCTTGGTCCCCTGGTCACAACACCCGGCCAGGTGGGTAATTACCCTTTTCCACCTTCTCCATCTTCGCTTGCCAACATTGGCGGCTACCTTATACCTTCATAGCCAAAAAGTCTTTGTTTATACAGGATGTAAAAAGAGCGCTTGCATTAATTGAAACCTCATATTCTACCCATGAAACAGAACAACTTTCCTCAAGAAACATACACCGTGTGTAAAACACCCTGTATAGTCGATTTCTAAATTCAAAACTTTCATATAAAACTGTTCTGAGACACAGACTTAGAATATTACAATTCAACCCCTCGAAGACACAGGTCTGCGCATTTTCCGCCAAAAAATATCCCTCTGACATAGTGCCGCAGTTTCAAGGAACACCCCTTTCCATCTCAAAAAGTATTGGGATCCTCGATGTCGACATATCGGATAGCGTGCGATTCCGGAGTCACCTGGAAGGCAAGGCCAAACTGGCTTCGAAAAAGCTTGGAGTGCTTAACCGGTCCAAGCGATACTTCACCCCAAGGCAGCGCCTGCTGCTGTACAAGGCACAAGTGCGGCCACATATGGAGTATTGTTCCCATCTTTGGGCTGGCGAAACTGCCGACCTGCTTAATCCTCTGAACTCCGTACCAGAGACGCGCCGTACGAATTGTCGATGATCCCATACAAACACGCAAGTTGGAACCACTGGCAAACCGAAGGGACTTTGGCTCCCTGTGTGTGTTCTATCGGCTGTACAATGGGGAGTGTTCCGAGGAACTTTTCGATCTGGTGCCAACAGCACAATTCCGCCATCGCACCACCCGCCGTGGGCTTGGTACTCATCCTCACTACGTAGACCCTCTGTTGGTCACGACGCGAAGGTTCGAAAGAACGTTTCTCGCTCGTACGAATCGGATGTGGAATGAGCTCCCAGCCACAGTGTTTCCTTTGGACTATGACATGGGATCGTTCAAGAGGTATATTAGAGGTCTCTTCAGAGGCGGGCAACGCATTAGTGACTCCCCTGGTGTTGCTGATGTCCATAGGCGGCGGTGACCACTTTCCATCAGGTGGCTCGCTTGCCTGTTTGTCTGCCGTAAAACTTAAAAAAAAAAAAACTTATTTTTTCTTCTGAGCTCAGTTTGAGAGATCACAAATTTTTAATTCTAAATAATATTTAGAATATTAGAGAATTGGCTGCCTCGCACAGCAAAGAGTTTGTATACAGGGAAAAAACTCTTTGTTGTATAGTTTGAACGCTCATGTACAATACGATTTACAATCCAAAGTCAAGATGGCCATCGAATAGACTAGATGCGATAATAAGACTATACTTTTAAAATCATGTCATAGTACTAGTTGCCAGTAGTATATTCTTTTACTATTTATTCGAATATAATAAAAGGAAATACTACCGACTAAGTGCTACCTTGTATCAAAACTGTCAGTGTATGATTGAGTTTAATCTTTAGCAATGTTATTGGCGACAGTAACCGCTTGCTATCATCTCTACATGGTAGCTTGTCGGCTTGTTTGTCACCGGGTAGTACCAAAGCAATACATACTACTTCATAATAGGAGGCATTGACAGCCAGGTGAATTTAACTTCAATTTACTGACCGATCCACTAGATAATTGTAGCTCACATGTGAGCCTCACAATTAGAAGATCTTTGCCAAATGTGAACCTGTGTTTCGAAGCATTGGAGCAGCACATTGGAATTCTCTCCAAGTTTATAGATCTAGGTACTCGTATTAATGAGTAGGAGAGCAATTTCAAATAAATATGATATATAGATGCATAAAGATCACGCCTTTGTCCTACAGGTGGTATGGACCGCCACTTTGCACTGTCCTGACACAACTTCCTACCCTCGTATATTTCCACAAATCTTTTCATACTCCTTAGGGAGGGATGTTGAGGAAGTTCGATGTTCGGGCTTGTAGAGCGAATGGATAAACATAGATTGCCGAAAGAGGTATAAAGCGCGAATTTGGATCCAAATAAATGAAGAGTATAATTTAAATTATTTATTTTTCTGCAAGCTTATTTTTATTTACATTGCTTATGAATATTAAAAACTTAATAAATAAATAATTAAAGTGCGGTTCAGTTGTGGTATCACAGTCTCCATTGAGGTCCAGTCGCTATCGTCATATTTCCTTTAGTCAACTAAATCTTCAACAATCTATTTTTATTTCTTCTTGCACATTTGTGGAAATGTAATTCGAAATAGAAAGTTGAAGATTTAGTGGTAGTCATGCCGTTCTGTATTGAGATCATCAGTAGTGGTAACCACCCGATCCGCTGGCACCAGGATTGTAAGCACCCTCACTGAAACAGAACGAGGGAATTAGACGCGAGGACATTTTTGCTGGTACAAATTTTAAGGTGATACTCACGATGAGGGAGGGATGCGTCGGTTGCCGAGCGGGTAAGGTATCCAAGTCGTAAACGAGAGATACTGGCCTCGAATATAGGTGCGGCCAATATTCTTTTCTGAGTTATGTACATTACTTGTAATACTAATCGATGATGCTCTTATGGTGAGAGAAAACATTGTGATAAAACCTATACATTGAGGTGACTGAATGTGTAACCATGATACAATCTGGTTAGGGTCCCCTGGTAGCCGAGTTACGGAGGTCAGATGGCAGTCGCTGCACTTAATTACCTGATCTGCCAAATCCTGAATCATGGTTAAGGCGGATCCCGGGCCTGCGTGTGCGAGAGTACAACTGGGATATTAACACTAAGATTATTATTATACTAGCGGCCCGCCCCGGCTTCGCACGGGTAGTAAACCTTAACAAATTTTACACCTGAACCTTCGTCATGAATCACGTTGTCTAAAACCGCACTATGTAGTCTGTGTGTGAATACCGCATGAAAATCCGTTCAGTAGTTCTTGAGTTTATCGCGTACAGACTGACAGTAAGACACGGCGTGGGACTTCGTTTTATAATATGAAGTAATTATATTATACTTAAGTATGTACTGAGTAGTGTCCCGTTACAAACAGGACACCATATTACGATCACAAAAGTTCCAACCGTCCCCTCAACCATTTTAGAGGGAAGGGGCGACCCGGCTCCTGACTGCCGTATTTCTTGACATTGACTCCCCCGTACGTACCCCGTGCTGCCTAGATAGCCGAGCGGACTGAGCGGCGAACACGCGACTTTTTTCTAATATTTTCATTTTTAAACTCGTGATATCTTTCGAATGGAATGTCTGAATTGAATAATTCAAAAAGTTATATAAAGGTATTGAAGCAGTCGTGAATGTGAAGTAATTGATTTTGATAAGGATTAATATCAAGGTACAAATAAAGAGCGTTTTGTTAGCGGCGGCATTTTAATTAAATTTTGAAAATAAAAGAACACTTATTGTGACATAACTATAATAGTTAGACATATACTGTCGCGACACTTTTTGTAGATAATGATGTGTTCTGCAAAGTCGTAGTACATTATTTTGTTCTATCATCAATAGTTTTCGCAGCGCACGCGATGTAAGGAATTTTTTGGGTATTTTTTTACACCTTGGGTTACATTATTGGAGTTTTATTAATGATCCGTAATTTTTTAGAAAATATAATATAGCCTATGTCACCCGCGGATAGTGTAGTTTCCTAACGGTGAAAGAATTTTTGAAATCGGTCCTGTAGTTTCGAAGCCTATTCAATACAAACAAACAAACAAACAAACAAACAAAAAATCAAACATTTCCTCTTTATAATATTAGTATAGATAGCCCGTCCCGGCTTCGCACGGGGTAGACAATTATTTATTTTTGGAAATTTGGATATAAAACACTTTTTTTCACAAATATTTTTATTTATTAAAAATTATTATTAATTTATATTGACATTGACTGCTCCCGTACGTACCCCATGCTGCCTAGATAGCCGAGCGGGCTGAGCGGCGAACACGCGACTTTTTTCTAATATTCACATTTTTAAACTCGTGATATCTTTCGAATGGAATGTCTGAATTGAATAATTCAAAAAGTTATATAAAGGTATTGAAGCAGTCGTGAATATGAAGTAATTGATTTTGATAAGGATTAATACCAAGGTACAAATAAAGAGCGTTTTTTAGCGGCGGCATTTTAATTAAATTTTGAAAATAAAAGAACACTTATTGTGACATAACTATAATAGTTAGACATATACTGTCGCGACATTTTTTGTAGATAATGATGTGTTCTGCAAAGTCGTAGTACATTATTATGTTCTATCATCAATAGTTTTCGCAGCACACGCGATGTAAGGAATTTTTTGGGTATTTTTTTACACCTTGGGTTACATTATTGGAGTTTTATTAATGATCCGTAATTTTTTAGAAAATATAATATGCCTATGTCACCCGGGGATAGTGTAGCTTCCCAACGGTGAAAGAATTTTTGAAATCGGTCCAGTAGTTTCGAAGCCTATTCATTACAAACATACAAACATACAAAAAAAGGTACAAATCTTTCCTCTTTATAATATTAGTGTAGATTTACTTACGATGAGGGATGCTGCCTGTTGAACTCGATGGAGCGGAGGATGGCCTCGGGGATGGGCGGCGGGGTGGGGAGGTGCGAGCCGACGGGATGGAAGCCGCGCTCGTCGGCGGTGTAGGTGAGCGACACCTGCTGCCCGTCGGGCGCGCGGTACGAGAACCCGCCCTCGGCTGTCACCGCAGCGCCCTCAGGGCCAGCAGCGCGCGGGGACCCGCTCTCGTGCGCTGATATGCCGTTGCCGGTCTCGTAACTGAAAGGGTTAAAGGTGTGTCAAATTGTGAATCGAGTCGGCCAGTTGGCAAGAGAATCGCACGCGGTTGGGTCACCTGAAATTTTGCAGTTGGTGTAGGTGCATATACGAGTGTGACCTATAATTTCCGAAAATTAGTTTTCACGCTAGTATCCCATAGGGGTAGGCAGAGACAATCGCGTGCCCCAAAAGTATTAAATTAACATTGAAGTATTTTATGTTACTATTAATTCTCAACTTTAAGAATCTGATTTTGTTATTAAAAATCTATTTAAAGTAATCCATAAAGGTTCGGTCATCTAGCAGTGAGATGTTCTTATACGGTTGAAACGAAATTTTGACGATAGATTCTTATTATTTACAAGGCCTCGCTTACTGGATTCATTGTCATTCATTTGTTCCTCATTACTGTTGGGACGCCGACTACTTCCTGTCTAATTGATTCCAGATTCTCTTTGCAAGCCTTGTTTTTCATGGCTGACCTTGTAGAGGATTACCTAGTGAGAAATATGAATGTGTAGATTCTTAACGACTCCTTCATTCACATTTTAAGGATATGTTCCGGGTTTCCTACATCAGCAACACCACACCTAACATACCCGTAAAATGTGTGATAATAACCGCGATAGTTTAAAACATTAGACTCCTTACTTATATCTGTAGGATCCATCGCCATTGTTCACGTTCTCGTATCTGAGGATGGGTATGTTGGCACCGCCGCTGTATCCGCCTGCGCCGCTGTATGCGCCCGCGCCGCTGTATGCACCGGCGCCGGCGCCCGCGCCAGCGAACGCCCCGGCTCCGAACCCAGCCCTGGGAGGTAGGTACTGGGGCTCAAGGCGACCGCAGAAACTAATGGCCACCATGGCAGAGATCAGGATGAGCTGAAAGGTTTGGAATGTTTGGTTGTTATGTCGCAAACGGGGGTAAATATTGCACATTGGATAGTTTCTAGGCTTCGTGTTTACTCTCAAGTGTGCGACAGAGATACATCTACATATATGTAACACATGGCATGCGATATAAATTGAAACTGAAATAGATGCTCTATGAAGCCGAACTAGCCGATGTACATACAATATATAAAGTCGACATCTATATCTAGATATTTTAAATTTTTTCTTTAAAGCTTTTTTTATTTGATTGAAACGAATATATTATAGTAACTATGATATTAGATTCGTATTTGATTCATAGTAATTTACAAAAAACGAAGATGGAACCGTTTGCAAAATAAGAATCGAGAACGCGTGACTCACCGGAGCTGTGAACATTTTTATAAGTGGTTCAAGTGCAATGCCAATCTTCGTTAGGTACTAAGCAGGTGGTGCTCAGATGTTTTCTGGTACCGTTTGCTGTGATGTGCCTCGTTTTATATTGCTCCGATTCGCCCTTTCGCGGTTGCCTCACCTTGTGCGTAGTCCGCCGATAGCCGCCGAATCCGATCGGAACGCCCCGAACGCCCCCGGCTTAGAGCAAAATAAGCTTTGCGAATTAGGAGCCTAATTTGATAGTTTGCTTGGAAATGCAAGCTCTGTGAAAGGTTAGATTTCATGATTTCCATTTGTGGAAAATATTTGATGTGATACGTAATGCTGAAAGCCGAAAGACTCCCACTGCTGGGAATAGGCCTCCCCTAAAGATCTTCAAAGGCCGGTCCTGTGCCTTCCGCATCCAGCTGGTACCTGCGATCTTTACCAGGTCGGCGGTCCACCTTGTAGCACTTGGATGATTAGTATTATTTTTAATCGACAACCTGGTAGATCACTTGTTTCTTTTTGTTCTCACCAGCCCATCCGTATAAACGGACGATATATCATAATTAGAACAAGCATTAAAATAATAATATTTTAAATGCTTGTACTAATTAAGATATTTGTCCGTCTTAACTTTCTTATAATTAGGTTAAAGGTAAAATTGAAACTTTTAAATAACTTAAGAAAATACTTTCAGTAAAAGTTTCTTAAGGATAACCCGTTTCAATTTTAACTTTACAGACTAAGCCTTTGTTGTTGATAATTCTATTTGTTTCGCTTTGTAATTTGAGTGAACTACAAATAGTCAATTTATTAACGAAATGAATATAAAGTTTAAGGTCAGCAGAAGCGTGCAGAAGAGTGCCTGGGGTACCTACCTACCTACAAACATTATCGCAGCCTTTTAAAGCCTTTGTTTTAATTAGCACTAATGGCCGGCACATAGAACTGCAACTTGACATCGCAACTTGCGAATTGATTGATTACAAATAATACACAATTTATGAAAAGAAAGTAGCTGCAAAATACCTCCACCTTACAGAATACCGCAGCTAAACAATACGCTTTTAAATAGTATTGTGTTTCTGCCGGTATGTAAGGTCTCCAGTACTCCATGGGGTGGGGATTTGGGGAGCCGTGGCTTTGGCAGTGGAGGGGCATTTGCCTTTTTGCTGCCAAGTCAACGTGTTATAGAGGTTGCAAATGTCTATAGGCAGTGGTGACTACTTCCCATCAGGTGGCCCGCTTGCCTGTTTGCCTACCGTAGGACATAAAAAAAAAAAGTTGCTAGTATTGGAATCGATAGTATATGAAAAAATCAAATGCGACGTCGCATCGTCGTCTAATCGCGGTCGGCCCTTTGTAGCTTTTTGGTGTCAGCAGAGTAGTAGAAGTAGATCCCTTAGGATCTCCTAGATCAGAAAATGAACAGCAGCTTTTTTGTTGGTTTTACTACTATCTCCAACTGTAGACTATATATAAAACTACTGTAGACTGTAGATTATAGAAAATGTCTCCAATAATTGCTTTATATGCTATGCAACCTGTTCCATTAATGATTTAGAATCAAACCACTTAGGACCTCCTAGACTAAAACATGGGCAGCAGCTTTTTCTGTTGGTTTTTAACGCTGCAATCTCCAGCTGTAGACTTGATTGTAGATTGTAGAAAATCTCTCCAATAATTGGCTGCTGTGTGAGGGCCGCTGATGATAAGCGGTGCTCAACCATAATAAACGAGCTCAGCGAATTCGAAATTTTCTTATTTCTCTGACCACTTTCAGATTTCCTGACTGTTCTCTGTTTTTCGGTTATAAGTAACACTAAGTTGTCATAGTGGTACTTATAAAGGTACTAGTAAACAGTCGTTTACGCTTAAGTCACGTTTGACTTCATGACATATTTTTTGACTCCTAGATGTTGAGAAATGTCGTAAAGCTCCAAAGGAGACAGTCTAAAATTTTCCTGACCACCAGCTGGCATAATGAGAGTTGTAATGGATGAAGCTTATAAAACGTAATGTCTTCTCGTAATTATTTAAATTCTATAGCTAGCCAATTTATTTATATTAATGTTTAAAATATTACTAATTTGCTATGAAACGAACGCATTCTTGGCATGAAATTATGAACACACCCGAAAAAAGCTATGGATGCACAAACTAATCTGACCCGGTGGCCAAAACTGCAATCAAGTGTCGCCATTTTGAAATGTCATGTCAATGCCATTAACAGCGACGCTGTCACTGGGTCAGATAAAGTTTGTGTCAGTGCATAGACAGACAGGTAAAAAAATCCTAGGCTTGGACATTGACAATGACAGGCATGTCATTGTCTTTGTCATACACTGCCACTAATGACGAATGAAACTCCATACTCCGTTAGGAAGACCTGCCCTGTGGTTGTAATTTCTATGGCGATGATAGGCTGTGAGCGAGTTAATTAGCCATAATAATATGTATTATGATATTGGGGAATTGTAATTACATACTATTTTAGTTTCTTTTTGGCCACATCCGTCGGCCATTTTATGTATCAAAAGGTGTGTGTCACGCATTGTACGCATTTTTGCCGTTGAGCCCCTTAAAAGGAGTTTTCATACAGAGCCATAAACTTGTCAGACCATGTGACAGCGTCGCTGTTGTTGGCATTGGCATGACATTTCAAAATGACGAGACTTAATTCCAGTTTTGGCCATTGTGTCAGATAAGTTTTTTATTATGTTGTAAAAACCAAGGTTAAGCAATGCTAGTAATGCAGAGGAGCTGGATGGGTGACCATTTCGTATTTGAGGGTAGTCAAACGTTAGCACCGCAACGAGTTGGAAACTCGTTATGTGTGCCTAATACCGTTGGCGAAGCGAGGTCGACCGAGGTGTTGTACATACCATGATTCTAAGGAAATCTAGTTCTTGTGCTAGTTGATTTTGGGCACATCCGTTAGCTATTTTATGTAACATCAAAAGGTATGTCACGTGGCACGCCGCATTACCAGTGTTTTCTCAAAGCGAGAGCATTACACGCATAATTGAATATAATGCCCTCTCCTCTTGAAAGGAGTTTTTTCTTTCCTCATGATTTGTCTTTGCTATGACGAAAAAGACTTCTTACTCCGGGCGTAAAAGGAGTTTCTTCTTTCATCGTTTACTCTATGGCTTGTTCCAGTGTTGCATGAGTGTCGCGTGAGTGTTTCAGTTTTGCTAAAAATATTAAGTTTTCCAAAAGTAATCGTGAAGAATTGGCTAGACAAAGATTTCTTTTTTCAACTGATTCGAGTTCCGTATTTTACATACTTCCGTTTTTCATTCACTTTAGACCGGCTGGATCTTAGTAAACACCTTGTATGAACCGATAGACTGTATCCTTTAGAATAAGTTTAGTGCAATCGGGCATATATGTACAGTCAGCTGCAGAGTAAATAAACCCCTATAGCATAGGTACATACATCAAATGCATGCTAAGTTATCTTTGCAGCCGACTGATTCTAGACCGCAAACCTATTTCTCTACTGTTCCCCAAACAGGGTCAAAAGCGCTACGTAGAAGTGTTGACAGAACTGCACCACAAATGCCACACACATAGTACGCAGATTACGATACGCCTAAGTCGCACGTCTCGTCCGTCCCAAAATATTTGGATCGCACCGCATCCCGCCCAACCGATGATAGGTCACGCGCAGGTTGCAACACCCGGCACGCCCCGCGGCCTCGGCTCCCGCGCACCCCTCGCCCCGCGCCCCGCGTGAACGTCTCCATAACTATCAATGAAAAATACCTTACGGTGTTGTCAGGTCACAGTTCAAAGTGGTGCGATAAAAGCGGCGGTATAGATTTTTGATTAGGTGCTTATCGATCGGCGTATGTAATTGGATCGTTGTAGGAGGTAAGTGCCTAGGTAGAGGATGAGTTAGTCTTTAGAGCGTTTTATACTGCATTTGATCCGAATCGGAGAGCATACAGATCTATAGTCGGCGGTTCCTTATACGTACGAAGTATGAACGAATACGTCTGAAACTAAATATCAAAATTAGTCCTGTTTTCTCTAGTAGTTTCATTGTAGTCTGGCGGTCTGTTGTATCCTATAGAATATTGGTAAAACTTGAATTGTGGTAAAATTTCCAAACCATACCTACTTCATTTGAGTTGAAAATTACACAACATTTACTTTACTATTTTTTTACAATTTACGTCATCATCATCGATCAGCCGGAAGAAGCCCACTGCTGGGCATAGGCCTCCCCCAGAGATCTCCACAAAAGCCAGTCTTGTGGTTTTCACATCCAGCTGGTACCTGCGATCTTTACCAGATCGTCGGTCCTCCTAGTGGAAGGCCTACCCACGCTTATACGTACTCACATACAATTCATCGATAGAAAAGTAAAACAAGAACTATAAAGTACGAAGCTATAAGCTGCGAAGTCCTTCCTGTGACTAAGATTGCAATCAGCTATCGGCCTGCACAGAATTGAATTGCAAGACGTAACACCCAGTGTACCTAGAATCGATAGGAGTCCTATACAGCGTTTAAAATATTAGGATAAGACTTTTCTTGTGTTCACGCAGAAAACTTTGTTCGTTTTGTTGATTTGCTGTGTTGTTCTGTTAAAATTTCAATTGCACGTATAACACCCCGACATTATGGCTGGAAGAGATATCTTCTAGGGATAAGCTCGCCTTTGTTACTTGTATGGTGATTATGTTCCTATATTAGTTTTGTGTAATAAAGAGTATAATAATTAAGAATTGGCCCCTTTGCACCGGTAATGGCAGAGTGGGTTAAACATCTACTTTAAGTTTTATGACGAAGTTGTACGGATATCTAGATTTAAGTTTTTATTTTTTTGACTATGTAAATTATGACGTTGTTTTATTTATACCTTTATAGTTAATACCTTCTTCATCCTAGCGGTAATACGCTAGGTATTATAGCGATAATAGGCTAGGATCTGTCAGCCAGGGATCATTTCTTCTTCTATGAAAATGGTTTCAGATGAATTGAAAGCTCTAATATCATAGACAGTCGTACCTTCGTATTTATATTAAGTACTCATTAGTGTAGTTATTTAATGTGTGTATTGTTTCTCTTATATATTTCATACACATTATTAACATGTTGTGCTCGCGACTTCGCTCGCGTGGACTACAGGGTGTTTGGTATTTCGAATATTAAGCAATACTGTGGTCTGGTGAAGCACTCTTATCAAAAAGGAGCTTTTTAAACTTAAAACTCGCAGGTTATATTTATGTACAGTAAGTCAAGTAGAGAGTTCCGTCAAGGTTCGCACAATAAATTTTGAAGCAAAGTGGTTCATGCGAGTAGTCTTTGTAATTTCGACTGTAAAACAGCGGAATTTTGCCGAGGTTCTCCTCGTTTGGTGAAGGAACAAAGATTAGATTGATTATTAAATTGGGCACGTCCATTCCAGTCTCCGAAATGGACCAGTAACAAAGAAATATACATCCATACATACATACGCTCGAAAAACATAACTCTCCTTCTGTCGCAGTCGGGTAAAACCCAGTTTTGACAAAGGCCTGATTGAGGCGGAAATGTTTCAGGTTTTAGATTAAGAGTTTTCGTTAATTTATTTACGGATTCAAAATCTGAATTTAAACCTGTAACATTATTCAGAAACAGTGTACCTATAATTTTAGCACTATCAGCATCCCCGCCCTTATCCCACTAGGTAATCGGTACCTACAACAAGTATTTCGAATTTTGCTATAAAATTTGAAGACTATATTTGTTTATACACCCAGTTCGCAAACCCCTCGTATTGTATAGGTGCTTGTTAGTGGTAATAATTTTCGCTAGTCGATAGCTGTTATTTGCGAGGATGAAATGTGTACCTCTTTAAGATCGATAATCGTATTTAGCGACCACGCCTACTAGCCGTGTCGGCATGGCGAAACAACAAACGATTATTCGTCTTATTCGATGGAAGAAATAATATTGTATTAAGTAACTTTGTTTCTAAGTACTTACTGTGTTGTTTAACAAAATCATTTGACATGGAAATGACGGGCAAAATTAGTTCGCGAAAGTAAT
Organism: Blastobasis lacticolella; assembly: GCA_905147135.1. Classification (NCBI taxonomy): domain Eukaryota; kingdom Metazoa; phylum Arthropoda; class Insecta; order Lepidoptera; family Blastobasidae; genus Blastobasis; species Blastobasis lacticolella. The sequence goes on from LR990048.1 coordinate 13,443,836, forward strand.
TATTCCACCAAAAACTCTTGTGCAAAATAAGGTCAAGGTCCAAAAATCTCGGCCTCTTAAAGTACTTAGATCTTAAATTAGACCAAGTTTTGGCCACAATTTTATTCTAAACAAATTACATACCCAAACAATAAATAAATCAATCTTGGCCTGATTTTTTATCTAAGTGCTCTATGGTGAATCGATTAGGTCCCTCAAAACTCAGAGCAACAACCGACTAATCGGTTCTTTTCTTTACTTAACTTAAGGGGTAAAGTCAATATGATATTTCATCATATTGTACAGTCCACTGCAGGACTTAGGGCCTCTCCCACGAAAGGGGAGGTTATTGCCATAATCTCCACGCTTGACAGGCGGGTTGGAGATCGCAGTCTTTAAATATAACAATGGAAAATGCTGCTGCCCATTTTCTAGACTACGGAGACTCTTGATCTTTTGCCTCGAAAACATTAGTCGCCTTGTACGACACCCATGAGTGTAAGGGGTTGGTGCTATTCTACTCTGCCGGACACCACACGGCCAATGATACGATATTTATTTCCATGAAATCCTTTCGCGATTAGTAAATTATCTCCTCTATTTCACTGGCTTTTGATTTATTGAGGTGCCTTAAGGCTGTTCACAGAGGACTGCAAGAGATTGCGTCTGAAAATTACGATTTTATTGCGATGAATATCAAATCTCATTGCTGATTGCAGTGGAGTGTTCGATTCAATTTTACCAAAACGCAGACGTGTTTGTGTTTTCCACCAACCGGAGCCTATTTCGTCTTGCTTAGGCCTGACTTCGATGCTAAAGCAAAATCTGCAACAAAAAAATCGCCATTCTATCAAATGTTAGCTTACTAAGTACAAGTTCGGCCTTGTATGGAGTACTACTAGCTTAGATATGGAACAGCCAATTATCAAGTGGCTTTGGATTCGGTAAAGAACAGTGCTACGAAAACTATGACATTGACGCTAACCGACAAAGCCTTACAAATCGTCGTATAAAGCAAGACTGAAAGTACAGAAGTAAAATTGTTTCCTTGTAATTAAATCTAGCCGTTTGCTACATAACAAATCCTAAAGTCTTAAATGCTCTTTTGCATATTTCTGTGATATGGTAGTTAAATGATAATTCAACATTAAGAAATAGACCCAGATCTCTAATATTGTATACGCGCTCAAGCGGTGTTCCAGCCAATTTATACGAATATTCCACAGGTGCACGTGAGCGAGTGAAGGTTATAGTTTTGCATTTCGAAATATTGAACTCGAGTTGGTTTTGCCTGCTCCACTGGATGACATTATCAATTCATTATCATATTCGGCCCATATAAATTTTTTAGTTTTTATAGCAACTTAAAGCACAAAATATCAATACTAATGTAACTTATACGTAGTGACAAATTGAAGCGATAGGTAGAAGCACACCACTAAACTTCTGGCGTATATAGGGGGGAGATCTTGCCCACCCCAGGATGTACCGATTCGGAATTCTAGGCTGGACACATAAATAATTTCACACAAAAACAATTTCAATGAAATACAACCGAGGACTATACAAAATTACTATTACCTACTTTTGTATCATAAAAATAATTTTAATAAATTGATATACGTACTAAAACTCACAATTCCACAATATCCATACAACATAAACCTTCAAGCGGGTGCCCGCTATTCATTGCCCGTAACACCGCCCGCGTCGCTGCTTATCACATCGCACCACTTCTTGCCCCATTGGGACTTTACACATCACGATACGTTTCTATCGCGTTGCTTACAACCAAGAGCGGATCCAGTGTCATGGGGGTCATGACCTCCCCGTGATTACATCCCCAGAAAATTCATAATTTGAACATTGTATATATTTTTAAATTTTCATACATAACTTGCTGGGTGCAATCTGATTATGCGCATCTAGAACGTGGATAGAGGAAGTCTCGGGCTCGTAGGGGCGCAGAAATGACCAGATCAGGGTCAAGTTTTGGGTCATGCATGGTAGTCAGTAGCATACAACATAATATGTTTTATCTCTTATTCGTGTAGACGTGCGGTGTAGCCCGGAGCCGATTTTGTGGGTTCATAGTGTGAAATTCACACCTCCCGTGCACTTTGATTCATTAGTCTTTGTAGTAGTATTAGTTAGTAATAGACAAGAGTGAATAGGTACTTAATAGACAGGTATGCACTATCGTAGACTGCATCTGCACTTATCATCAGATGAGATAGCAGTCAAATACCTGTCTATTTCACATAAAAAAAAGAAATCTCCCCCGCTTTTTTGAGCCAAAATTCGAACAATATCGAGCTACCTACGCTCGCTTTTATTTAAATATTGGCTCCGCCCATACCGCCGCCTAATCAATTCATATTATTAGAGCGCGATAAGAGCCACTATACCAAAAATTAAAAAAGAATTCGAATATGTGACCCCCTAAGTTAAAAACTGGATCCGCTCTCGGACAAAGTACAGCTTTTTATGAATTATGATGCTAAACGTGCTCACTGACTATATTGGGGGTCGACTCGGCGTCATCGGCTACCTCAGGGGCCAGTCCAACCCTGGAAAATAGCCCTAGCTACGCCTATGCTTCAGCGGAAAGACCCTTCCTTTCCTATTATGCAAATGTTGTCTCTGAGCGGTCAGCCCGCTACAATAACAGGAAAATAAAAGTTATTTCTGACCTAACAGAATTTCACTTCGTCATATTTACATGTAAAGATTACCAACCCACAAGCCAACCGGGGTCGTCCTTGTGGGAATATTCGTAACTAGTCTGAATTACATATTTGAGTTTTATAGAAACGAGCGAAATACGTTTTACACTTTCACCTTCACATGTTGGGATGTGTTTCGCTTACATTGACATTCCTCAAATCAAAGACATTCATTTGTCACAATTTAAAGAATATGGATTGAATGCCATACTGTTTGGACGTTCTATTTACTGTATTTTGAGCTAGGTTGAAACTGGCGTTTTCTTTTAGCAAAACAGAGTTTTGTAACTTGAGCTTTTTTTATTGCCTAAGGAGGCACACGGACGGACAGTCCAGCTGATGGAAAGCAGCTAGCAGTCATCCAGGACATCTGCAACTTAACGGCCTGTGAGGTACCTGTCTTTTGAGCTTTGTGTGGAAGTGAACATTTTCTGTCACATAGAACTCCTAGGATGTAATATGATTGCAAATGCTTACTGTTTAAATCAACTTCATCATTTTAGCGTCTAGCCAGGTTCCGCTTCTTACTCATTCTTCTCCACTTCGCCCGGTCTTCGGTATCCTCGTCGCCATCTCGCTTTACATCCTGAATGTATTTATTTACACATAAAATCCGTGTAGAAAAATAACCTATAACATTACCTAATATGGCGATTTTACCGAGAGTCGCAGTATTGGTCGCAGTTGACTTTTTCATATCTATGAAAACATCAACGGGATCTTTTTCTCCTGTCGCGTTATTATAGGTACTTCTGTTTCTAGATTAAAACACAAAAATTGTACGTTTAAAGAAGATGTAAAGATTATAACGCATAAGTAAGTACCTTTAAAATTAACTTAAATTATTATATAAATTAAAGTATGACACTTGAATTTCTAGACTGTGTAAAGATCGCAGTATTAAATCGCTATCGAAAGGACGTTTCTTGGTCGTACGATTCGGATGTGGACTGCGACTAGGATATGGGATCGTTCAAGAGATATATTAGAAGTCTCTTCAGAGACGGACAACGCATTAGTAGCGCCCACAGAGCAAAAAAAAATTGCCTGTGAAGGAACTTTCCAATCTCTTTGGTAGCGCCCCTGGTGTTGCTGATGTCCATGGGCGGCGGTGACCACTTTCCACGTCAAGCTTGCCTGTTTGTTTGCCGTATATAAAAAAGTACAACAGAAAACACTGCTTACCTTTATTGTTTCTACTAACAAGTCGCTTTGCACGACATTTGTAAGGGAAACGGGTTGGTGTTACATTCATTTTACTCTGCCAGACACCGAAAGATACTGACCATGAATAGAATTCTTAGGTAAATATTAGGTACTTACAGATCTACAAGGATATTTTGGCACGTGGCCGAAATCAGAACTAACGACGCCATTTTGTAAAGCGTCACTTTGACAGACAGCTAGAGTTGATGTTTGACTACAACGCCCTCATACAATTGCCAAAACATTCTTTGCATACATATTTGCGTCACTCGTGGTAGACAACTCAGGGGTGACAAACTTTATTATGACGCGGTCCCACGGCGAGTGTTTCACCGAAAAAAGTAATCTACCGGCTGAATGGAAGATTAAAAATGTAATTTCTCATCAACATGTAAAAGTGATCCTGACAGAATACAGTTTAGTATCTACCAATGACGTCGTGGAATAAGTATCATATTAATTTAATTGAAAATTCAGACAACATATCATATTGGTATGTACCGCCACCATACCATACATACGCAATAAATGTGCATTGGTAGTAGTAGGTGTGTGTTCTATGTATAATAAGTATCTATTTAAAAAAAAGTATATAAGTAGTTTATCAGTTATCTAGCACCTATAACACAAGCTTTGCTTACTGTGGGGCTAGATGGCGCTGTGTTAAATTGTCCACAATTATTTATTATCCACGAGTATACCTCTTTTAAAAAGAAAATATAAATGAATAGAAATTATGCTCTATCTCATGACTCTACCTACATAAATTGGGTAAATTTTCAATTGTGCGAGAATTCGTGTGGTATTGTTAGTATGTTGTTGTTGAAAAAGTCGCATGAGATCTATAGTTTGCAAATGATTGTGTTCCATAAACAAAAGAACAAAAAAGGTTTACAATAATATATTTCGGTTTTCCAAAAGAGTTAATTAATTTCGTTAAATGACCGTGATCATCAGCATCATCATCGTCTTGGCGTCGGTTGTGCTCTTGCGAGGACCCTGGATCCGCCGTCCTACTTCTCCTTGCCCGTACTCTACCGTCTTCAGCATTCTTGGTAGTGGAGATTTGTTGTGATGAGATGTAATCCTTAACGACGTCAAGCCATCCCTTCTTGGGCCAGTCTCTCCTTCCCGTACCTGACATTTGCTCCTTACCTACGTTATTAGCTGGTCTGCGCAAGACGTGGCCATACCATCGAAGGCGGCATTTTTGCAACTTGTCGGCCATGTCACGGATGTGAACGCTACTACCACGAATGTGGGTGCTTCGGACGTCAACCGTAGCGTCTTGATTGTCAAGGAAGTAGCCGAAGGACGACCGCGACACCACTGTTAACGTACAGAAAAACTTGGCGGGTTAAGAGTGCGAATGAAGTAAGTACTTAAAGACTAATGTACCGTTTTTATTGAATCTAATCCATACATTGAATAAAGTCGGTTTCCGCGTCTCTTACTCTTTCTGTATGTATTTCCGATAACTCCTCCTAAACCACGCAACGGATTTTGATGCGGTTTACACCATCAGTTAGAGAATGTCTTCTGTAAGGTTTATATGTAGGTAGTTTTTGACCGCGACTTTGGCCGCGTAAGATTCGGTTATAACGTTCCAGACTCATTCCCGCGGGAAACACATCGAATTTCGGGATAAATTATAGCCTATGTGCTATTCCGGGCTATAAGCTATATTACTGCCAAGTTTCTTCAAAATTCGTTCAGTAGTTTTTGCGCGGAGAAACAAACATCCAAACATTCTTACAAACTTTCGCACTTGTACAATATTAGTACGTAAATATTATAGTAATTCTAGAGAAAACCCGTGTGAAACGGAGCTGGGTCGCTAGTAAATAAATATAATACAGCTTTGCCCAAAGCGTTACCACAAATCACGTGCAAATTATCATTGTTTCACGAAAACAACATTACTACTCTTTTCGTCGAATAGTTAACAAGCTGTTTAAAGTTCATGCTCGATATTAAATACAAAACAAAAAAATCAAAACAGCGCCGATGTTTGCACACAAATGGCTTCATATACTCGCGAATAAAAAAGAAATGGAGCTTTACCGCAGGAGCTCCTTGAACTTTGCAGAGTCACGGAACAGACTCGTAGTTCGGGATGGCTCTTTGTGCTCGAGTGAGCGTTTTTAATTTACTTTTGGACGCCTTATTTGGATCAACGCTAGTGCGTGTTCAATTTTATCATTGCCAAATACATTCTTATAACAGTATCTAATAGGATGTTTGTTGCAGTTTAGCTTTTATTTTTGCTCTTTGTTGGCGAAATAAATGTACATGATCGGTAAACACAGAGTATGGAGTTTGGGACGGTTGGTGATTTTATTTGAATAAAGGAATTGTGATGGTTTTTTTTTACTTTAGAATATCATTTTTACGGTCATACTAGTGGACCCGGCGCAACTTCCTTCACGTACACTTTCTTTACCCCTTATCTACACTATTTTCATGCTTAAAAACCTTAGTCATTAATAAATCTATCTATTGTTGAAAACCGCATTAAAATCCGTTGCGTTGTTTAAAGATACTTTCGTAGATACATTGGGACAGACGGCGGAAAGTGACTTTGTTTTATACTATGTAGAGATAGATATCCTTTTTACTACCTAGATCATAGCCTCCTATGCCTAGATTTAAACCTTTGTGATCCTTTTGGATTTTAGAAAGAGTCGTTATATCTCGACTTCTAGGTCGAGCTATAAAATTTATTAAATTTCTATCTGAATTTTAATAAAAATATTTAATCTATGGAATTTTTACATTTAACAATTGTGGTGTGTCAATCATTTGGATGTCATGTAAATTGTAGTTATTGTATTTATTTTTATAGGCAAATTATATTTCGTAGTGTGTAAACGTTTAGATTACAAATATAAAAATGTTAATACCGACATGTTTGATCAAATTCCTTGAACTTGTAAGTATCAAACTAAATCGTTTATTTTTCTCGCTTTGTTTCTGTGAATTGTATCTGAAGCGCCGCTGGACTTCTTGTTCAAAATAAAATCTCTAAAAGTTCCATAAAATGAAGAAATCTGTTCGTGAATTTACTGAATAAGATTGACACAGCAAACTTTAGTCTAAAACCATGCATTCAATATAAAGGTACTCGTATAAGTGTGTTAGACGAACTATGTATGATCGTCATCGTCAGTCCATAACAATTCGCAGGTGTCCACGATCGTCCATAATTTGTAAGCTTTCTAAGAACTCCTGGAATTGGCTAAGGCAGCCCCCTTTATACACGGAAGTCCACGCTGATGTCCTAGAAAGGAGGTACACTTGCTTCCCGCAGAAAGTCATCATCATCATATCAGCCGAAAGATGCCCACTGCTGGGCATAGGCGTCCTCCAGAGATCTCCACAAAGTCCGCTCCAGTGCCTTCCGCATCCAGCTGGTACGCAGAAAGTCCTGAAACAATTTTCATAAACTCACAGTGCTGTAGTTCATATAGCAGAACAGTAAAAAAGAAAAAAAATATATATATATAAATTATTTCTATGCTCGACGTAGTTCCCACGGGATCACGCTGTAACCGATTTTTACGCTGGCGCAGCATATATGAGACCTAACATCTCTCTATAAGTATATAATATGCTACTAATATATCTAATATATTGAATCTTCTAGGCTTTCTATTATCTTAGCATTGAGCGTGTATTTCAGATTCTCACGGTAGTCTGCCTCACTCTCTTCCACTTCAGCTACGACCTCACCGACATCCCCACCCTGATGCTTTGCTCCGGAACTTACATTGGGTTCATCATTGTACTCACTGGAGAAATTATAGGTAACAAATAATACTACTAATAATACTAGGTTAATAGGAACAACTTTTTTGAACAAGGTTAATTGACGACCTGAGTGGTTTAGTGGTCAACATCTGCGTCTGCCACGCAAGAGGTCCCGGGTTCGATTCCCGGCCGGGCAGAAATTGTAATTTTAATTTCTGTTACGGGTCTGGGTGTTCTATGTATAACAAGTATGTATTTAAAAGTATATAAGTAGTTTATCAGTTATCTAGCACCCATAACACAAGCTTTGCTTACTTTGGGGCTAGATGACGCTGTGTGAATTTGTCCAAGATTATTTATTTATTTATTTAACTATTTTATATCATGATGTCGAAGCGAAGAAACTACAAGAAGTATTCGTTTGCGTAATCGAAGTGGCAACTCGCTCGAACTTCGAAAACCTTCCACAAGATTCGCTCTCTTCTGTGATGAAAAGTTGAAAATGATAAAACGTAGTTCCGTATGCGATGATGAAAACAAATTTACAAAAATAAATAATCTTAATTATTTCTGAGCAGACAACAAAATACAGATATAGTTAGAACAAATGAGTGCAAATATGTGTATTACGCTTTCCCAGCTAAGCTTTTGTTACCAATTTTTATTTAAGGCATAATGAGATATCAGATAGCTTTGAACCTGTAGATGGAACGTGCTAACGAAGCTGAAAGGTCGAAATAACAACATATATGTATATATTTAAAAAAAATTAATTGCGTATAGCGACGGGCGGACGGTCCACCTGATGAAAACTGGCTATCGTCGTTAATTAGAGCCTCCGTGGCATTGGAGATTAGCGGGTTTGACTCGCAAGTGAGAGGTACCGGGTTCGCCAGTGCTACTATGTACCAATATTTTTTATGAGTTATGTACATTTATGGAATAGTAATTGATGAGCGAAAACATCGTGAGGAAAACGACACATTCAGCTGAATGAATGTGTAACCATGATTCAATCTAGTCAGGTTCCCTTGTTAACAGATATCAGTCGCTCCACTGTAATTACCTGATCTGCTAAAGCCTGGATCGTGGTGAATGCGGACCCCGGGCTCTCGTGCGCGAGAGCACAACCGGGACATTAACGCCTAGATGCTTTTTTAACATTCTATAGCTACCTACCTATTAGGAAATAGAAGGAAATACCTTTATATTTTAGTTATTGTCCAGCAAGCTGTATCTACCCACGCAGTCGTAAATAATTTTAATAACCCCATAACACGATCCTAATTAAAATAAATTAACCGCATTCATACCAATTATGAATCCTCGCATTAAATTTCATTGCCCTTAAGTTTCTTTGAATTAATTTGCAACGTTGTAGTATAAAGCGGTTAACTTTAGAACTAAATATCTCCCTATGGATTTTATCTAAATTGAAACAACTTGTTGAGTTTAACTACCTTGTCTTTATAGTAAATTTTAAGTAGTAGTAAATTTTGTTCATGTTTTGGAATAATAAACATGCAAAATAGGTTACTGGCAAAACTGATGGTCAATCGGTTATGACGTAGGACCTGCCCGTAGTAGAAAAAGTCTGAAATTCCGATTCATGTTCACCAAGGAAGTTTTAGATAGGAAATTGAGGACATGGTCCAACACTATGGCTGGTTTGACGTTTGACGATGTAACCAAAGAGCTGGTGTGCCGTAGATGTTACAAAGTGGACACTTGGAATTACTGTGGAGAGATGGAGCGTTTTATGTGTATTCGAAATAAAAAAATATTCATTAAATCTTTTACTGACTCTTTAATTGTAGGTAGGTATCTCAACGTGGAAAGCTCAGTAGGTTCCTCCAGTACCACATAAACTACCAGTTCAGAATCTAAACTAGAAACCTATACCCTCAACCTACGCTATAACACTTTGAAACACACCAGTGGTTGGTTGTAGGAGAAGTCCTTTTCGCGCCACTGGATCTGGTGCAGGACATATTCTACGGCTTGCTCGGGGTCATTCTCTTCGCGACCGGCGGTGGTCTGGTGCTTGCGGCGCGGCTCAACACACCCGTCTTACCCAGGTAGGGTTGCCAACTCACCACATTATTAGTGCCTGTAATACCACTCGAATCTGAACTCTTGAAGTATCCTCTACAGAGCACAAGGCATTATATCCAGTTAAATAGAGTTTCCAATTGTATTTTTTTATTGTTGACGCAAATAAATATTACTAGATAGTGCCTATTCACATATTTTATAGGTTTGCTTGATTGTCTTTAAGCACGCACAGACTTTATGTTTAAAAAATTAAGTTGGCAACCCTACCGGCAGGACGGGCGACTCTATGGCCGGGCTGATGTGCGGCGCCCTGACGGCCGTCACCGCGGTCGTGTTGTTCTTCGATCTCGTCCTCGCCTACTTGGACTCTGAAGAGTTTGAGGAGGAGGCCAGCATCTGAGTTTTAAGGTGGGCTTTGTGGAAAATGAAGACTGAAGAGTGCCTCTTGTGTTCTTTTAATATAGGAGGTTCGGCCTCAATAATATTGGCCGGTGAAGTAGGGCCATCATATGACTATAATAATAAATACTAAGTTCATGATCGTCATCTCAGCCGGAGGACATATCATGTTGTTATGTGCAATATAAAACAATAAAACGCAAAAAGCTGGAAAAGACTAGGCTTGGTCACGTTGCCCTTACGTCATTTCACAGGTAACAATTAGCTTACTTATTTGGAAGCCTAGACTCGAACCTGAGTGCCACTCTCTGCTTACTTTAGGGCTAGGTGACGCTGTGTGAATTGTCCATGCACATAATTTACTCTCAATTCCAGGGGAACTGGTGTCGGCGGCCGCTGACGCGTACGTCGACGCGTGGTGGTCCGCGATCGGCGGCGCGCTGTTCGCCGCGTGCGGAGGCCTGACCCTGATCTCGTGGCGGAACGTGCAGCCCTGCTTGCGACGTACCTACGGGAATGCGGCCGCGTACTGCGCCCTCGTCGTCGCGGTCCTGCTCATCATAGACGCCCTGATCGCCATCTGCAGCGCCCATACAGGCTCCGACACCGCCTCGCGTGTCCAGAGGCCCAAGGCGCCTTGCACACGCTGCAACTGATAGCTGCGCTGTAGGCCGCTAGATGAACACTCGCGCGAAGAATTGGGAACCCAAAAGCTGTACTCCTACTTTAGGATCTTCAAACAGACTAGTGGTTGGTTGAATGAAGCGGTCAGCTGTCGGGTCCGGTATGAGGGTATCGTTGTCCGCTGGATTCGGTATTTACGCTAATTCTAGTATTGGTTACTTTTGAATAAGATTAAATATCCCTATTTATATTATGTATACTTGTATTAAATGTAAAATACTGAAATGTGAAGTTTTTGGTATGACAAATAGTTACACAGGTGGACTAAAAAACGACTCTAGGTTTGGTGCCAGACTTTGGAATTAATAACTCAATCTAGGTAGCATATTCAATTAAAAATTGTCATCATTTGAAATGTCTAAGTGCCCTCCTTTCAGTACCGGTATGACTTTTGTTCAGAAAACATTTATTTTTTCAAAAGTCAAGCACAAATATTTTTTAGTTCACCACTATATCAACCAACAAATTCTACATGTTTTATTCAAAAAGTTCCCAAACTACTACTACAAACTAAAAACAGAATCATTTTAATTAATCTGGGTTTCAAATAAAGAAAACCACATCGAAATCGGCCCCCCATTCAAGAGCTACGATGCGAAGTAACGATTTATACCCTATAAACCGCCCCAGATAATATGTTAGTGCGATCACTGCGCCTCTTATTCCAAGGGTAGATACCACGCTGTTGAATATTCTACCTCATACATTTATTAAACTTCATTTTATCGGTAATAATTAATTTACAATGTATAATCTGTCCAAACTGATTGGTCCTATTTGGTTCATGAAATTATGTATTTAAATGGATAATATGCAGCAGTATTCGTTGAAATCCACATTCTATGTATTTCTTGTATAATTCAAGACAATTATACACAATATACGTAGCGTGATTGATACAGCACGTCGTGAATTTGAGCATTGTTTGTTCACCAAATAAGACAAGTCAGTTTAAACAGATCATATGGTTATTTACTCCTTTATTTGATCTGAAGTTCAACATTTCGTACGGCCGTGTAGACTCGATGAGAAATTTATTGTGATTGTAAAAATGGGGGTCGGCCCTTACGAAGATGAATCGGAAACATGCATTTTTAATTTATTATCAATTACTAGATGCGTTACACCTACTCTACACCTACCCTACACATACCATATACCTTTCTACACCAACCGTACAGCTACCCTACCCCTACCTACCCTTTATTTTTTTCGTGACCATTCATCGTAGGGATTCATTTTTATATAATAGATGATCATGAATTAAGGTAACGAAATGCCCGAAAATGACTCTAGGAATATATTTTTCTGAAGTTAAAACGTAACTTTCTATTCCTCGACGGTACTACCATCTAGTTAATAACGCCGGAACCAGAGAGTGAAAAGTAACACGATGTACGGGTTCAGTTCAGCGCTCGTGGTGAATGCTATTAATATGATGAATGGCCAGTAGATGGCGTGTAGCGGCACCAGTTGCGCAACCAACAAAATGTTTACAAAATGATATCAACAACACTCCATCCACCAATGTGTGTATGTATTCCATTCACTCTTTGCAAGTCCATATAGCCTTTACCGGTGAACCGGTTGCCCGGGTTGCTCTAAGATTTTACTTAAGCTGCTAATTGAGTAGTCTGGCAATGGGTATCTACTGCTTGTTTTTTACAAACAACATAAACAAACACAATGAGCAGTTTTCCAATAGGTATCTAAAGCATTCCTAATCACTCACTAGATGGCGCCCCGACAATTTTGGTAATTGATAATCGCTTGAAATAGGTTCTTAGCAAACAGGATATAAACACTGGGTACGTTGTATTGGATAATGTTGTATTTGTCAATCGTAATCAACCATTTTAGAGGTTGTAATAATAATGGAACATAATTGGGAACATAGTGCCAACTTCTATAAATATTTCTTTTTACATTTCGTTCAACCTTTAACAGTTATGTTTTATTAATAAACATTTTATTTTTAACTTTAGTATTAGTCGGCTGCATGAAATCACTGTCCACTGCCACCATCATACAGATTTAAAAAAGATTACCAAAATTGTAGGAGCGCCATCTATTGATGCTTTTTAAAACCAACTATCAATACCTACTGGAAAACTTCTCATAGCGTGTTAGCAAGATTTTCATTGATATAATACTTATAATAAACCTCTTTTTCTATTTAGAAAAAGTTTGAGTAAAGCTTGGGTAAGGTTGTATCATATTTATTTGTTTCTTCATGCACATATAAAGAACTAAATAAAAAAACCTTTAAAGAAACAGAAGATGATAAAATATCTATGGACAAGTCTCAAGTTGCAGAAAGCAATCTGTTCGAGTGCGTATCCAAAATCTGAAACGCAATATACTTACTCGTATTTTAGCACTGTGGTGACCTCAGCTTAGAGTAGGTATGTGATGGTCGATCATCATCATTATTTTGGCGTCAATCCCAGTTGTGCTCTCGCGTGGGCCCGGGGTCCCGGTTAACCTGTGACTGCTGATAAGTTCATAAATATAGAGCAGATACTCGAACGCTGACTACACTAAGCAGATATTGCATCAACTGCAAGTGCAAGATATTCATCATAATCATCATATCAGTCGAATGATGCTGGGCAAAGGCCTCCCCCAGAGATCTCCACAAAGGCCAGTCCTGTTGTTTCCGCATCCAGCTAGTACCTGCTAGCTTTACCAGATCGTCGGTCCACCTTGTGGGAGGCCTACCCACGCTGCATCTTTCGGTACGTGGTCGCCACTCGAGAACTTTACTGCCCCATCGACCACCTATTCTTCGACCTATGTGTCGAGATATGAGGCCATCGAAATCCTAACAGCAACTAAAATATACTTAAAAATAATGTCAGTAAAAGCCAAAATAAGTGGGCAGGCCCCAGCCCCGTACTCTTATTCTGAAAATTGTGTTAAAGACCCCAACTTATCTGTGAACTGACATTTGTCGCCACTGTCGCACTTGAACGTCGCCATAAACACCGACAATCAGTACATCTCAACCTGACGGCAGAAGTTCCTAATTTTGTCATTTTACAGATAAGTTGGTGACACTGTAGATTAGATGAAAGGTAGGGAAGGAAATTGCTTAAATGGAGGCTATGGATGACCGCAGGAATGTGCGAAGATAGTAAACGAGGTCGACTGACGAGCTGACCCGTGTGTGGAATGTCTACGGATACGGAAAGCACAGAACGCTAATATAGGAAAATGGAAGAAAATCACTCAGCATTGGTTAGAAGTTTGAGGAAGAAGAAGAGGATTTTTTTTTAATTAACAGTTGATTAAGGTCGCCGTATCAACCGCAGGATGTACCTACGCTGGTCGTCATATCTACCGTAGGATGTACGCTGCTAGACGTAAGAACTCCAAGCTTTCCATTTGTCTTTGCGTTTCTTGCATCCTCTTGCGTCCATATTTTTGTACCGAATAATGAATACTACTATATCATTATTCCTACATAATTTTTAGAGCATGTCTAACTTTAAATGTTAGTGCACCAAAAATACTGAAAGATACACTCCACCTGAAGCTCTGCCCTATAAAAAGCTCTCCCTAAATAGAGTTACTATATAAGAGTTTGATTGACTCGGAATGTAAAGTAACGCTAATTACAACCAACGCATGTTCCAAGCAAGCGCGCCTCGCACCTCCAACAGAGTCATCATTCAATTCATGTTAACCGGACCGCAAATAAGCGCGAACATTAACCGCGAGTGTAGTTCCTAGAAGGACATATTGTTTGGGGCATTACGTAACTCCGAGATGATATAAAGCTATTTTTATTTTAGACATGATATTATGCCAGTTTGTACCGAGCTTTGTTTGGCCGGTGGTGGAAGCGGGCCTGTTAAATTTTATTGCCATTTTTAACCATGCCAAGGGCAAGGCTGGAGGTAAAGAATGTAATTTAAATTTTCATGGTCTTATTACTTACGCTTTTAGATCCCATCCTAATTCTTTATTCGTTTTTTTTCGCAGAGTAGTTACGGAGGCGCCAGTTGGGATTTTATTATTTAACTGCTTATTGTATATAAAACACAGCTTTAATATCTATAGGTATTAAAGCTATGTTTAATGTGTTTGTGTGTTGTGTTAAATATACTCTATATTCTATTTATAGAATAGAATAATCAAGTTACTTCCGACAACCTTTGCACTAGTTCACATGAGTCATGTATTTGCTCCAATGACAGCAGTGAGTGTATCACAAACACGCTACGCTGATGTCATTCAGACCGATAACTACCTACCCTTTACATTTGTGCGCATTTTTGTTATGAATAACAGTGACCCTGCCGATAACCTTCATTGAAACATAAATTCTGGAGATTCTTTTAAAAAATAACTCGAATCACACTCGTTTATTAAATTAAATTAAATTATCTTTAATAAAATGACAACAGTGGTCCATTTGTTGTTAGTAAATCTTAGTCTATGTTAGTAAAATTTGTAATATTACATTTCATTAATCATTTAACTATTTTTGCACAGCTGAATGCTGTTCCCTCAAACTTAACAAATTCTATAGTCTCTCCTTGCCGTACTTCTCGCCATCTCACAAAAGCCTTGCTCGACTCATCGTGTGGCACTTGTTTAAAAACTTGTTTCCATTTTTCTGAATGTAGATCTATCAACATCATTCTATCAACATCTGTTCCCAGCTTCTGACATATTCTCCCTTAATATTCTCCCTTCTCTACTAATACCGTCTTCAGCAACCTTGCATCATATCATAAGCTGTGCATTCACCAGCACGACTAGACCAATCCCTGATTAAGTTTGAGAGCTAGGGTCTCGGACGTCCCCTGGAATGTGGTGCCATATTTTAGTAATTATTTTTGCTTGGATCACGGTATAAGTCTAGTATTTTTTATTGTGGCGTCGATACTAAAATAACATTGAGTCATAGAACATTTGTTTTGAACCTTGGAATCGTGAGATTCTTACGATAATGTCAATGAAGGAACATATACGTTAAAATAGCGTGGGTTCTTGTTTACTAAAACAATTACCTATTATTACATAAGTAAGATGAAGAGGTACTTAGCAGAATTGAGTAGGTTGCTATGATTCTTCTAATATTGCTTACGTTACAGTACAGTTTATGTTATGGGCTATTTATGTGTATAAACAGGCTATAACAGTCTGCTGCTGGCCTTAAGCTCCTTCCACGTTCGTGGAGAGCGTTGCCATAATCTGCCATAATTTTGGCAGGCGGGTTAGAGGTCGCATTGATTAAAATTACACCAGTAAACACTGATGTCCATTTTCTGGTACAATTCCACATTTCCTGAAAATACATAAGGAAAATTTTATTGTATTGCAGGAGCTATGTAACCGAAATGACATCATAGAATTAGAACATCTTGTCAACACATAGTGAGCCTATTTAATATAATTTTATAATTTATTAGAATTTCAAATGTATTTTCGATAGAAACTGCTACACTTTTTGCCACACACTACACAACACAAATAAAAACGGTGAATATTCAATAGGTCGTACGATGGAAACTGGTCACCGCTGCGTAAGGCCATCAGCCACACGGGCACTCAGGGGCGTCATCTTTGTTAAATCTATACATAGTATGAAACAAAGTCACTTCCCGCCGTCGGTATCTATGTACGCGTAGATCTTTTAAACTACGCAACGTATTTCAATGCGCTTTTAATTAATAGAGTGATTCAAGAAGAAGGTTTATTGCACGAAAATTAGGATAGGTTGTGTGTAGGACAGGGTAGCTGTAAAGTAGGTGTAAGGTATATTTATTTATTTTCATTTATTGATTTATTATTATACAAGCATTATCATTACAGCTAACTCAATGCCATAATATTGACGTCAATGTTAATTTATTTAATATTTGTCATGATTTATTTATTTAAAATATAAAGTTACGTCGGACACAACAAAATTATCAAATATTATTTATAAATATGTTTATCAATACTAAGAATATTAACTAAGTAAGAATATTGCACATTGCAGAAATTACTGCCTCATTAAATTATTGAATTGAACAGAACAAATCAATCGATTTTCCTGCTTCACTTAATATTCTTAGTACTGTTGTAATCGGGGCGCTCAAAAGTAAGTTGGTTCTGCACTGCGGGGTAGCAAATGTCTTGTCTCTACAATTCCTTCGCAGTCTCGAATTTGGTACCAGTAATTCCATCGATTCCAGTACATCTGGGTTTGTTATGATACCCCGAAGCACCTTAAAGTACATAAGTTTCTAACGCCATATTTCGTCGAACCTGTAACTTAAAATATCCCACCAAACCCAACACGAAGAGTGTTGGATACATTAGAGGGTAGAATGGGTAGACTCCTTACAATAGACGTATCGTATCGACCTCCAGTAGACGTATCAGGTAAACTTATTTTGTAAATTTTCCAGCTAATTGATGTACTTTGTTTATAAAGGATTCCAAATAATTCAACATCTACATACATACATATATCAATGATGTGGTTTTGGAATGTGAGTTCACTTGTCATGAGAACTCCAAGGTCGCGGACTGCTGGAACCCGTGAGAATCTGTGGTTGTCGATTTCATATTGATATTCAATAAAGCCATGCCCTCGACTGTGTCATTACATGACACTTAGCAACATTAAAATAGAGTTTGTTTTCGCGGCTCCACTGTGATACTCTGACAATGTTCTCTTGCAGTCTCTTGCAACCGGCTTCGCTATGTATCTTACAGCAGAGCTTTAAGTCGTCGGCCAACAATAAGCACAGGACATCATCATCAACCACTTCTGGAAGGTCATTGATCATAATAATGAACTGCAATGGTCCGAGATCTTGCAACCGGCTTCGCTATGTATCTTACAGCAGAGCTTCAAGTCGTCGGCCAACAATAAGCACAGGACATCATCATCAACCACTTCTGGAAGGTCATTGATCATAATAATGAACTGCAATGGTCCGAGATTGCAGCCCAGACTTGATTTCGGGTAAATAGTGTGAAATACTGCTTCGCAATCCAATTCGTATATTTCATATATTGCCGACGGTCTTTCAGGTAGCTAGCAAAAAAAGCAATAATTTTGGAGTAAACCCAAGCCTACTGAACTTCATCAACAAGATATCATTATTGAATAAGTCGAAAGCCTTCTCAAAATCAAAGTAGGCTACATCGAGTTGGCCACCCACTCTCTCGTCCATAGCTTTCGTTGAATTCTGTAAGCCCTGGCCTGAACCTGTTGGGAATTACTTGGGTAGGGTAGTGTAGGGTAAGCTAGGGTAGGGGTAGGATGCCACGCAAACGAAGTCGCGAAGGGCCTGCTTGCATAAGTATAATAAGATTTTGTTGTGATCTCCAACCCGCCTGCCAAACGTGGAGATCATGGCAATAACCTCCCTTTTCATGGTAGAGGCCCTAAGTCCTGATAGATAGAAGATGATAGTCTGAATGAAAACGCGTGTTTCTCAAGCCAGAGAGGCCGGCTATAATAGTGACGATAATAATAAATTCGTAAAACTATGAAGTCACGGATATTATTCGTCATTAATCTTTGTTGGCAGCTGCGTTACCTACCTATTCGTAATTATAGTGAACATTGAAGTAGACTAACTGGTTGATAGAGGGGTTCCGTATTATCTTTTTACCCGGCTGCGTCAGAATGAGGGTTATGTTTTTCGAGCGTATGTGTGTGTGTGTATGTCTAATTCTTTGACACTGCCTTGATCCCTAACGGTTCATTGGATTTTAACATATGAGATGTTAGATAAAGTGGCTAAAATAAAATATCAAAATTGCGGATTTAAGGTGA
Organism: Blastobasis lacticolella; assembly: GCA_905147135.1. Lineage (NCBI taxonomy): Eukaryota > Metazoa > Arthropoda > Insecta > Lepidoptera > Blastobasidae > Blastobasis > Blastobasis lacticolella. The sequence continues at coordinate 13,462,427 of LR990048.1, forward strand.
TACTGTGACTTTCTCTAAAACTAATAGAGTGAGATATCAAAATAAAGGTCTTCAAATTCAATGTCAAAAATATATGCAGCTTACACACTTAAAATAACTTTTTGCTAATAAATTTTTAACTGCAGTCGTGGTTTTTTGTTTTTGTGCTACTTCCTTGTTTATTAAGACTATCCGCCCTGTTAGACAATGTATACAATCCGTTCAGCAAAACATAGAGTGAAAAGTAGAGCTACGTGACGCTCAGTCTGCTGCTTACAAATAATTTAGGTACCCATATTTTGTATTTAAGTATATGTTTGGGCAACAGAGAGCGGGAACTCAGATTCAGTTTACATAATGCTGAATGTCACAAATGAGGGATTATTTATTACGCTTCAACAAATCGATAAATTTCACAAATGTCGCTAATACAACATGGGTACTAGTTTAAAAAGTGATGTGATTTGTTGCTGTCGAATTAACGACTGTGACTGAGTGCTCTATTTGAAACAAGTAGACACAAACTCAGACAAGACAAGACCTAGGAGGGTATCGTAGATATGTGTAGTAAATAATATTAGTTCCGAGATTGCCTCTCGAATTGCACAGGTTTTTTTGTTTTTTTTGCGGACCACCTGATGGAAAGTGGTCAACGCCGCCTATGGACATCAGCAGCACCAGGGGTGCTACCAATGCGTTGATCGCCTCTAATTAGACCCCTAATATACCTCTTGAACGATCCCATGTCATAGTCCATAGGAAACACTATGGCTGGGAGCTCATTCCACATCCGAATCGTACGAGCGAGAAACGTTCTTGCGAATCTTCGCGTGGACACCACTAGAGGGTTCACGTAATGGGGATGAGTACCCAGCCCCCGATGGGTGGTGCGATGGCGGAATTGTGCTGTGGGCACCAGATCGAATAATTTCTCAGAACACTCCCCATTATACAGCCGGTAGAAAACACACAGAGAGCCAAAGTCCCTTCGTTTAGCCAGTGGTTATAACTTGCTTGTCAGTATGGGATCGTTTGCAATTCGTACGGCGCGCCTCTGTACGGAGTCCAAAGGACTAAACGGGTCGGCAGTTTCGCCGGTCCAAAGATGGGAACAATACTCCATATGTGGCCGCACTTGTGCCTTATACAGCAACAAACGTTGCTCTGGAGTGAAGTATCGCTTGGACCGGTTAAGCACGCCAAGTTTTTTCGAGGCTAGTTTAGCCTTACAATCCAGGTGACTTCGGAACCGCACGCCGTCCGATATTTCGACACCAAGGAACCTGATACTTTCTGAGATAGATAGGGGTGTTCCTTGGAACTGCGGCACCATGACAAAAGGATCCTTTTTGGCGGAAAATGCGCAGACCTGTGTCTTTGAGGAGTTGAATTCGACCAGGTTCAGTCTGCCCCACTGGGCAACTTGCTCCAAGGAGTGTTCAATCTCTGACACAAGTCTTATGAGGCTTTCCGACACCTCGGAACGGTTAATGCCAGTATTCCCATACACCTGCCATAGGCAAGTGGATTCACTCATCCGCTAGTTATTTGCTTATACGTAACAAGGAACTCTAAGCTTAAATCGTCACTATTTTTATCCATTGCGTGTGCGCCGGACCTGTGAGCGGGCACAATGCGTAATCAATGCAAATTATAGACAGAGTCACACCATCACCCATTCAAGCGTGAATTTGTATCTACAGCTGAGAATTGAAAAATATATAACCCGTGTTAATGTTTTATCTGTTACCCAACGTGAGCCTTTTTAGTTCGTATGTCAAAATTAGCAAAAAAATTTTGACGATTTATTGGTATCCGATTGAGCCGAAATTTGGTTTAGGTACCTATGTAACTTAGATAATAATGCATTAATATGGTACCATGAAGCTGGTTTGATGATGGACTCGGAAGGTGGTAATAGGAACTAATGAACGCAATAATATAATCCCATATTTCTGGGCTCTTTGGAATGGGCTTGATGAGTAGATACTACACTGCGCAATAAAAGCTTGTTATGACCAAAATATTTTTAATTGAGAACTTATTTGTGGGTTGATCCCCTACAGATATTGTCTTTGCCCTAGCGAATATTTTCCTTTGCATTTTAACTTTGGTACCTCAAAGGCCGACACCGCATCCGCTCCTCTTAGGTTGCTAAAGACGTATCCTGGATGACGGTGGCCCCTTCCCATCAGGTGGACCGTCTGACCGTGTGGGATCTCCGGTAGGTATAGTAAAATTGCAAGCCCTTCGATAAAGTATAAGGGTCTCGTACAATGCGACTAATGACTTAGAAGCTGAATAACCGTAGACCAGAAAATTGTTTTCTTTGAGTTGAAATAGTTGTGTACTTTCAATTCAACACTGAGCTCCCCCTCGCCCCTGCTCAAGCGTGGAGACTCGGAACTCTCCACTAATGTGGAGGAGGCTGTGATTGTTACAAGCGGTTTATTTAAGAGTTTTAACGCAAATTGATTTTAGTAGGGAGGTGACGTGACTTAGAGCTTTTAGTATAATCTAGCCCGTTTTATTGAGATACAAAAAGGTGTCATTTATAACAGGAAAATTCCATTCAAAATATACTAGTGGACTATAAATATAGGATTGTGAATAAAGTTGGTTACGAGTAGGATAAGGAGTCATAACACTTTAGGCACGTTGAATGTAGTATGAAATGAATGACTAACATCATAGATATCATTAACATAGCATTGCTGTCTTGTCCAGGGCTGCAAGTTTTTACCAAATCAGTGTAGCGGTTTTGAGCGTTTTTGGGTATCGTATAGGGTTACCTACGGATATGGATACCTAATTTTTTTCGGATTTCCGATCGTTTCGGATATGAAAGAAATCCCTACATTAATATCCATTAAATTGCAGATGATCCTCAATAGTCCTTTCGTTCGAATTCCTCGTAAAATTCGCTATCTATTTCCTCCATGAGTACACGCGACTTGACGCGACCCGCCTCGCGGTCTGCGAGAGTGACGTCATTTGAGAGGGAATCGACCAAGGGGTCGTATTGCAAGACATCGCATCTATGTATAAGTAGATATTATAGTAGTGCCAAAATCACTGAAACTGGGACGCATCGTAAAGCTCTTTAATGGGTCCGTTTCGTTTGAATACCTGTTCCAGAATAATGGCAATATATTTCTAGTTCACAGACAAGTTTATGGATAAGGCATGTCCTTGTAATATAATCAGATACAAAGAAGTGTTATTTTATGTGTATTATGGCTGTGTCTAAGACCATTCACCCTTATAATTACAAACATTGAAAATCGTCAGTCGCGCGCGTAAATAGAGCCTGCGTCTCGCCATAAGGCACCAGTGACAATATTAATTTGTAGTGGTTTAATTTAATTCATTAAATTCATAATATTAGTGTTTTTATTTTCATTTAAAACGGAAAATACTTTTTGAAATTCTGCCGTATGCGACCATACATTATCAGCTAAGTGTACGTTTTCACATGGCGTTTATTGGGTCCTCGCAATCAAGCATTCGTTATGTCCCTGTAGCTAGCGATGACATCAGCGCACCGACTCGTCCGGGGCCGATACCTACACACGTACTTGTTCGGAACTCCACTCCGACGCACCGCAGTGTTGTATACGCGCTCCCGAGGCACGCCCGCGTGTTCAAGACTTGTTTACTTCGGAAAGTGACTACCAAACAAAATGGCCGTGAGCAGATTGTCCATCACCAAGTTTTTGGAGCTGGTGAGTGTTGCTATATGTTGTAAATACTTAAATTCTTTTACTACTGTTTTCTTTTAAGCGTTTCGCGCGCACAAATGTAAACAAAGAAACGAGGACGCCGCCGCGCCGGCTCGATTCGGCGTCTGTTGCAAAAATATAATGCTTTCTGTTACCTTTTCGTTTACCTCTAAACTAAGAGAGACATATTCAAATAAAGATATAGCAAGTAGACCTCCGTGCTCCAGTACTAAGAAAAAGTTATTTCTTGGCCGCCTAGATTTACGATTACGACAATATTGTCTCGACAATTTATTGCTTTTGGTTGAAATAAGAAAATACGAATATGGATTACCATTTTCGGCCACTGTCAGTGTTTAAATTTTTTGAGTTGGTAAGTCGGTTTATTTGTGGTGTTACTAATAGTAAAAGTTCGCTTGTAAGAACCGGAAATGTAGCTTTATAGCTTAGTAGTGGACCCGGCGCAACTTCGTTTGCGTTTACTTTACCCCTACCTACCCTTCTTTTCTTGCTTAGAAACCTTCCTCTTGAATCACTCTATCCATTGATCAAAACAGCATTAAAATCCGTTGCGTAGTTTAAAAGATCTCAGCGTACACACAGGGACAGACGGCAAAAGTGACTTTGTTGTATCCTATGTATAGAAGTCTAACTTGCACAGAAAGAGTTCAGTCAAACATTCTCTAATCTCTAATGTTTTGAGTTTAAAAATAGACGTAGTAAAGGGTTCGTTAACATTCTGTTGCAATCGTAATTGCTATGCTATGCCAGTGCTACACACGCAAGAACTTTTACGCTTAGGTATTAGTTCTAATATTGTTTGATGCTATGGGGGCTAACTGAAAACTTAACATTTTTTTTATAATTCTGCTTATAATACAGTTAATTCTGTTTAGGGTAAGTTACTCATTCTTACAGCTTCATCAAATTTGGATACCTATTTCTTATACTTATTTCTTCATACTTTTCTTTTTTTACGATATTTTTTTAAATGATTTATATAAATAATAAAACTAGGCAGATACGTTAGATATTTAGCAGAACTGCTTCTACGAAAACTGACAAACACTTAAAATGTTTGAATAACTCGAGTACTAGATATCTATTGTACATCCACAATGAAGTAATGTTTTGATCTATATTTCGTACGTATTTTTATTACCTAAGCACTGATCCTTGGATAGCCACTATCGCCGTACTTAGAATCCGTTTACGAAAGATTAACCTGTTTCAGTACATGTGTACTTTATCGTCACCAGGTTTTAGAACACGTAATCGTGTTGAGTAATTTAATTTATGACTTCTTGTGAAACATTGAGTACTTAGGTACTTATAAGTACACATATGTCACAATAAAAAATAATCTATTTAATACATATTAAACAGAGAGGGTGTCGCTGACTGCAGTCTAAATCGCTAGACATATTTTGAACAAATTCACATACCTCAAAATGAAATGAATGAATGAAAAATTATTTATTGCTCATACACAAATATAACAAAAACAAAGGAAAAAAGAAAAAGCAACCGGCGGCCTTATAGCTTAAAGCGATTTTATCCAGGCAATCTTAGACACCTAGTAAACAGAATATAAATTGAAACAGGAAAAAAATGAAACAGGAATACTTATGTTTATGCGAATACGGTAAACAAGCTTAATAATATTAAAAATTATTAGGTGACATTTACGTCTTATTAAAAATACAAAACAAACTATTAAAACATTAAAATTTATAACACGTACCAGAAACGCAGACGTTTCTATTCTGACAAATTTTATGTTACTTATATCAAAACTGCGCCTTGAAGGAAGTATTACTCCGACGTTCATGCTGCTTGCACATGAACAACAAAAACATTGAAGCCGGAAGAAAAAAAATACCAGATGCAATGTTCCATGACCAAGCGACCGACGCATCGCGTAGCGTGGTCACAGAAATGTGTATTGACCTCGGATCATCGTAACCTGTTTAGGAAAGCGTGGGCTGCCTGGTTCCCATACTAACTTGGCTGCTTTGTTTACGGTCGCTTTAATACTCGGCGCCGGCGTTTTAGTACACGAGACATCAAACACTGAGGTGTCTTGTCTCTTTTTCGTAATTTTGAAAATATTGGGTGTAAAGGTTAACTTGATAGATGAAATTATCCAAAAAGTGAAGACGAATTTCAAACGCAGAATGGGTTTATCTATATATTCATAGTATAAAACACAGTCGCTTCCCGCCGTCTGTCCTTATGTATCTACGTATGTATATGTGTATGTGTTTTGGTATGTATCTATGTATGCGTAGATATTTTAAACTTCGCAATGGATTTTAATGCGGTTTTTTAAAATATACAGTGTGATTCAAGATGAAGGTTTATAAGCAAGAAAAAAGTAGATAGGAGTAAAGTAGGCGCCGGGACTATTAGTTATTTATACGCATCAGTAGCCTTTTAATCAAACCATACCTATATCGCTACAACGTGGAAAGTAGGTGTAGACTGGGATGACTCCTTTGCAAACCCAGATCGTTCAACTAAAAATAGAAGGTGTTGATCCCAGCGCATTGCAGATCGCTGCGAGAGACGTTAAAACTGGAAATCCCATGGGGTTCTCAATACACCAACCTAACCAATAATTTAACATATAGGTTTAAATTAAACAAATCTGAAAATTGCTGCATTGGTTAAACCTACAGCAGATAGCAGGTTTATATCATTTCGCGATTTGGTACTCGGCGGTCAGAATGATAGATGAGTGAAGTATTAGAATCAGATAAGAATGAAAGAAAATACCCATTTATCCTTACCCATCTTTGGTTTAAAAAGCATACATTATCATATCATATACATATCTTTAAAGTAAAATATGTTTATTGCACTTACTTCCAAGACACAAAAGTACAAAACGTGCAATACAATTACAAAAAGAGGAAAACAAAATATATTTATCAAAAAATACGCCAATTGTCAGCTGTGAAGGTTAAACAAGAACGTGTATTTAAAAAAATAATTGTTGTCCGCAACTGTTTACTAAGTGATAGCACAGTATTGATATCACTATGTATAATACTTCGAACCCGATAGTCGTATGTTTATTCAGGCCAATGCGAGCCGCTCTGGTGGGTCAAGAGTTTCACTATTTCACTCCAGAAAAGGCAGTGCCCTGTACATTTGTATGCCCGTGGCGTGTGAATGCACTTTCATATCAGGCGGCCAATATAGCAAACGACAATTATCAACCATTGTAATTCTCTGTGGGCGGATTCATGACAATTGTAATAATAACCCTCTCAAAACAGTCTTTGATACTAAATTAACTTTTGAATAGTCCATTTTGCGTGTAAATGTCGCAACTAAGTATTATATATTTTCAAGTGACAACATTATTATTATCAATATTACGCTACAAACTCTTTATTAGCTTGCACATTTCATGTCTTTAATATTTTAATTTGTTTGCAACTATCTACACTTCTTGTAAAACATTGTACATACCTCTATACAAATAAATAGGACATTTACGTAACATTTCAGTTTGGTTAATTAATTTTAAACATGCCGTGAGTAGTTTGACAATTAACCTCAATTTCATAATCGTCGTAATTGGATAAGAATGGTCATTAAACAAAACAAAAATAAGGACATTTTGTACCAAGAAACATCGCTACTGAACGATAACTCTTTTGGAATGTTGTCGATTATTTTCAAACATATTCTTTTTAATAAATTAAATCTAGGTATTTATAGCTCAGTGGAAATTTTAACCAGCTAATCTCTGCGTATCAATTCATCTTTCATCTCCAACAAATTGGCACACACTATACATTAATGTATAGTATAATATGCTCGTAGATCGAGTAGGTACAACGTTTGGTAAGGCCAAGGTAAAGCTGACCACATCCTACCTATATACGCGTACTATATTAATGATCTTGTTTATAGCGTACTCGCTATGTCATAGGCCCGATTTAGCAGATGACGAGATTGTAAATTAAATCACTTATCATTCAATAAGCATTGGTATTCACACTTAAGTGCTTTGGAATGCAGGAACTACTTCTAATAAATAACAAATTTAATATCAATATGCTTGGACAAATTCACACAGCGCCATCTAGCCTCAAAGTAAACAAATCTTGTGTTATGATTGATAGAAAACTGATCAAGACCCGTAACAGAAATTAAAATTCATCATTTCAATTTCTGCTCGGCCGGGAATCGAACCCGGGTCCTCTGCGTGGCAGACTAACTGAACCACTCGGGTCGTCAACTAAGATATATGTATTGAATACGTCTTATTTTATAACAAAATGACTCTATCCTGCGACAATATTTTGTCTAAGTCTCATACTCTCCATACTTTACAGTTTCTATAGTTTACCTAGTACCTACCTCATACCAACAGGTGCCCAATACATAAAATATAATTATTCCTCACGTTGCTTAGGTGTTATGAAACATCGAACTAAATTAAGCAGTACAATAGTCTATCTCTTATTGTTTTTTCACATCTAAATCACCACTTGGCAGTGTTACGCAAAACACTTGCGATGTATCTATAACTAGGTGGGTGCGACACACCGTAGTCGTCAAATTTACATTACCATAAAAAGAGGTGTAACTGAGGAACTAATTAGCGATGCGCAGCTAGAATTACCAAATGACCAACATTAGTTTTTAGCGGGCGAGCATTAATTAAGTTTTGACAAACAGCCCCTGCTATTAGTAAGGCTCTTTGTGGTTGATGTCATCGACTACTCGGCGGTTATTAAATACATCAATTATATTTTCTAAAGGGTAAATGTACGGGTAGAAGGAAAGGAACTGGCTAGGCGTAAGTTTCGAAGTTTTGATACATACTTACTTATTAGTTTCCTTTTTTAACGTAGTTTTAGTTAGGATTTATTATTATTGTCATATTTAATATAATGGGCCATATTAAAAAAATGTAACCTTATTAGTTAATTGAAAATGTAAACCTTGCTTCTATTAAGCCGTCGAACATGCTTGTATCGTGTGATTTAATTCTTATTATTGATAGCGTCTTATTTTTCGGTATTATCCAGTTCTAATAACCGTGATTATTGGGTAGAGAATTGTACTAGGTAGGTTTATATATGTAGGTACATAAAATGCGTAAACAGTTCCACAAGTCCACATCTGTGTTGAGAGCGGAACTGTTTTATGCATTCTGAGATGGATGTAACTGTATAGAGCTATTGTTTGGTATCAATGAATAATGAAGTCATCAGAGGATTAGGTACAGGAAACTAATACAAGTGCGTGACATGATTCATAAATTGTTGTTTATAAAATCAGGGCTGTTTAAATTTTTGTTTATTTGGCGGCTATTGTAATTATATAGTTCAATTAATCAAAATATACGTAAATTGCGGTTTTCAACCACTGTATATCCATAGAACAGTATCGTAAAAGTTGAAGATATATGCAGACCAAACTGCTCGTTGATTCGCTCGCAAGGTCCACGCCTTGGCGGCCTCGCACGCGACTTGCATTCGTAGTGGAATGACATCATCCGAACCCCGCTGCCACCTACCAAATAGGTCGAGTGACGTCACGCACGGGGGCGGCTGTAGTAAAGCTGACGTCATCCCTAAACAATATCACGTTGAATGATGAGAAAATATGGAAATGATTGCTCTAATCCGTAGTGTAGTTTATTTAGCATTAATGGACCGGCGCGACTTCGTTCGGGTACACCTACTTTACCCCTACCTACTGTTTTTTCTTGCATATAAACCTTCCTCTTGAATCACTATGTAGTTTAAAAGATCTAAGCGTAAATAAATACATAGAGATAAATGGCGGGAAGTGACTTTGTTTTATACGATGTAAAAAAGAAGGCCATCGGGGAGAAAGTGGCTACGTCACATGACTGTGGGTGATGTCAATATGACAAGATTGTACGAAATGACAGTCGCGAACTTTTGTTTACTTTCGATGGATTTGCTGTACTTATATGTGTTTTATACATATGTATTGAACTTCTCACAGAAACATCTCGTCCGCTGATATTTAGTTTCGCTGAGGGTATGATGAATGATGAGCAAAAAGTTATACCTAGAGATAGAGTAGCCCACTTACAACTAGGTATTTGCTTCTCGTTAGGTATTTGCTGTGTAGTGTCTGGTAGAATAGAAAAGTAATAACTCCTTCGTCGGTATCATTGAAATGGGTAACCAGCTACGACTTCCGTGGATTAAAACAACCGGCAGCATAGTTTTCAATTGAGTATTTTCAGCATTGCGACCTCCAACCCACCTGCCAGTGGAGTTTATAGAAGCTCTACTAATGTGGAGAAGGCTCCAGTCCAGCAGTGGACTGTTTTGCATGCGAGGGCGTTATATGTGATGTGTTAGGTATACTTGGCGGTCATGGCAGTCTGCGCCGACATAAGTTTCAGTTTCAATAGCCTGTCTGTTATGGTTTCCAGGCATTGACCTGCGCCTGCGTCGCGCTCGACTACTACACCTACGAGTCGACGCCTGACCATGGCATGCTGGTCACCGGCACCTACATCGGGTACCTGATCATCTTCGCTGGCGCTGCCGCTGGTAAGGCTTCGACGACTTCTGTTCATCATCAGAATATAATCATCTACGTCATCGTTCATGATTTTGTACTGACGCAGAATTAAATTTCTCCCTGATATTCATAAGCATCAACAGTAGCAACCTTGTATTGATAATTTCTGTTGTAATAATTTCTATTCCGGGATTAGACAATATTTATCACCACATCGTTAACAGATTACACCTAATCTTCGTTATCATTTAAGAATTAAATTTTGTACCTTTGAATCTTATGAACAAATTTCTTTAACATTATCAACGGGATATTTATCAATTGCTTAAGATGTTATGTTTACGATATTTCAGGTTACGTGATGCAGACCCCCTCCCACAAGCGCGTCGATATATTTTACTCACTCGTTGGCTGCGCCCTGTTCGTTGCCGCTGGAGCAGTCGTCATAGATAAGTGAGTCATAATAATTTTTGTTGGGTAGATTATTGGATTTTGTATTGTAAGCAGTGTAAAACTTACATTGCATAGCCAATCAGGCTAGTGTTGCTGGCAATATCGCCGGCCACTGTGCTGTAGTTAGAGGACTTTTGCTTACCTATTTCTCGTAGGCAAAAGCACCTTAATGATAACAAATTGTTTGCTTTTATTTACAGGTACCAGGGAGCAAGTGGCGAGACCGCTAAGAAAGCTTTAGCGAAGGGTTCTCTGTCGATCATCAACGGTGCCATTCTCTTGGCTGACGCTGTGTTCACCCACCGCGGCGGCTAGATGGCGCTGCACATAAACGGAGATCTGATTACAACGTCTCTAAAAATTTCTACTACGTACGAGCTTTACAATATAAAAATATTAATTATTACACAAAGTACAAACAAATTAATGATCCCAAAACTTTGCAAGCTAAGAATGGTGAAAAATATGTGTTCCAAAGTGATTCTAAATAATAAGATTCCATCCAATTTGCCTAATTTACACATAGGTACGTAAAACACAGATACAGTTTTGTGTTTTGTCACATGGTATTTAAAATATTATATTACGTACATTAGACACTACGCTAGTTATTATTAATTTTAATTATTTAATATAACTTATTTTTAAATATAAAAGATATTAAGCATTATGAACAACGTATCTAAATAATGAGATTTTATGATAAATTTTGTAACAGTTATAATAAAATCCTGGGCAAGCAGTTACGCCTACCTTAAATTAAATGTTAATTTGATTTTTTACAAACACCATTTCTGGTTTTACATATTATGACGATGACATCTTTCTTCATGACTGCTTTTTTTTATACACTTAATTTAATGTTGCTTTATTTTAAGTATTTCTACGAGAGGTAAACGTTATTAAAGAGGAGGAATATTTTTGAATTTGCAATTTTGTTATTTTATAAGCATTTAAGTTGCAGTCTTAAATAAAGCGCTCATTTTTATCGTTGACTGTTTTTGTTGTTAGAAGCTTAAGGACTCTGTGCTTAGTGTGAATTTTTACAAATTTTAAAACCAAGTTGTTTCAATAAACGGTTTCCATTCCATATGGAGACCACCATCGCAAACTACTTACTCTTCCACATTTCACATTTTCACATAACATTTATGATACAATTGCCTAAGTTGACAATGCTCACTTTTTATTGCCTCATCGTGCAATCAGTACTAGAATCATAAGTAGATGTCTGAAAGGATAGATCAAAGCGAGTTGTCCCCCCATCGAAGGCCACACTCTCACGAGCTCAAAACATCAATAATGTGAGCGCCAAACCTCAATCGGTTCACACAAGTTTGTGGCTAATGTGTTTATGTGAGAACTTGATCTGTCCTTATGCTTGATGGATCTCTCTTGATCTCATCTTTGATCATGGGTATGTTGGTAAACTCGCGTACCTCGCTGATCCTGGTACACCATGGTGCATTTATTATTGCCTTTAATATACAATTTGCAAAGCGCTGGAGTACTCGTATCTCCACGTTCCACGTGCAGAGTAGATCAGTAATTTATTGTTTACGGACAATCGCCCTATCAGCCACTGTACTAATCTATATTTTTGGGTTGAGTTTATTTTGAGGCAACATGTATAAGCTTGTTAGGTGGACAATTCCTATTTCTTAAGGTGTGGGTTACATGTGTCGACTTCAGTCGTCGTAATGGCGGTAATGTTCTCGCGCACGAGGTCGCAGGGTCCGCCTTGACCATGATCCATATTTGGCAGATCAGGTAATTACAGTGGAGCGACTGCCATCTGACTTCCCTGCCATCAGGGAAACCTGACCAGATTGGATCATGGTTAATGTGCAGGTTTCATTATAATGTTTTCCCTCATATCGGTTACTATTCAACTAATGTACATAGCTCGGAAACGAGTCATTGGTACTTTGGGATTCGAACCCGGTAGTTTTCGCTTATAAGTCGGATACTGTAACCACTCGGCTACCGATGCTCTTGTGTCGATGCTCGACTTCAGTGAACTGGCTTTAATACGCCCCAGTATTATCCACTGATCAATCTTGTTCAACTGCTCTTTAAGTCTATTAAATGCTATTTTTGGATCCTTGTTAAGTAGCGGCAGTATCATCGGCAAAAGTGGCTAACAAGACATCTGTACCGTTGGACTGATCCTTGTGGCACACCGGCCTGAATTTTGTTATTGACTCTCACTCGAAAGATTCCATCTTCTAAGTAGGATTTCATTAGAAGATAGAGGCTGTGAGGTAGTAATTGTATAATTATGTACGAGAGCACGTCATGCTGAACTTTATCGAACGCCTGTTGAACATCCAGAAAAGCACCCGAATAGTATTCTTTCATTTCTAGGCCTTCCCTTATTTTCGCACTGATCCTGCTGCGTACCTGCTGAACCGTTGCGTGCTTTTTTCGGAAGCCAAACTGGTAAGCTGGATTGGTTCCATTCTCCGTTAAAATCTCGTCAAGGTGGCTGGTTATGATTTTCTTGAGAACCTTGGAAAGAATCGGGAGCAAGCTTATAGGTTTATAAGAAGATGCCAGATGTTGGGGCTTACCAGCTTTTGAGATCATGATAATCTTTGAACACTTCCATAGTTTTGGGAAAACAGACAACCTCAGTATACAGTTGAATAGGTATGTCAAAAGAATTATCGCCTTTTGTGGCAATTGTTTGAATACCTCTTCAGTAATGAGATCAAAATCCGGCGCCTTATTCTGATCCAATTATTGAATGACCTTTCTAATTTCTTTAGGTGTGCGGCATCTTAAAGGAAGCGACATCTATAAATCACTACCGAAAAATTCTGAAACTTCTTTGACTTTTTCTCTGTCTCCCAAATCCTTATGGGAATAAATACTTCGCTCAAGAACTCGCCGATTACCCCAGCGAGCTCCTCATCTGTTCTGACTCATTTATTTGTATCCATCTGCAGAGGATATTGCATCACTCTCGGTTTAAGTAAAGCATTTGAAAATTTCCAGAGTGAACACACTTTATTTGTGGTCGGAATTAGGCTCACCAGTTTACTTTGTAAACCCTTATTAACGAAGAAATCCAGCAAATCGGGTAATCGGTAATGTCTAAAGACCAGCTTGTGTGCTGACAAGTTGTTAGCACCATAAGTTCCTGTCCTGGTGGGAGTCAGCCTTGATCCCCAAATAATATCTTAGCATTCCAGTCACCCCCTATCACCCACATATTATCCAGTGTACCAAAGAAACATGAGAACTGATTTCAGAACATTTCGATTTGGATATTATATGGCCGATATTATAATAGAGCCACTAGTGTTATTTAGCAGTACATTTGTGGACTGTATAGGTGCTCTGTACTGAGGCAGAATGTTGTGTTTAACACGCTTAGCGTTAGTGTATACTAAAGTATACACATCCATGCCTTTTGCCTCAGACCAGTGAATTCCTGGATATACACTTACTTCCGATAATGGGAGGATTTGTTAAATTAAATTATAGCACGAATACTAACGATATAGTGTGTAAACTGTAAAGTTGTAGTATAGAAAATCAAGATTATAGGGCCAATTATGTAAAAAAACTGCATCGCGCTGTTTGGCTATTCCCAAAAACCTGCTTTTTGAAGTTTTGCTCATATATAGAGGTGAGATATATTTTTTTTGCTCTGACCCTGGGTCAAATGACCCGTCTTTGTTTTTATTTACCTAGAGGCAGGTAAGAGGCAAACGTGCAAGCGGATCACCTGGGAAGTGATCACCAACTCCCATTGACACCCGCACCACCCTGGGAGTTGCCTCCTAGTTGCCAATGCGTTGCCGGTTGCCGGCCTTTCAGATAGTTGTATGTTCGTTTCTTAAAGGATCCAATGTCGTAACGGTCTGGAAACAGCACTCTGGAAGCTCGCTCCGTAGTGTGGTCGTACGAGGCAGGAAGTTTCGTGAAAATCGTACGGTGGTCGACCGCCACTCATCTTTGACTTATAAGACCTTAAGGGTGGGTTTACACAAGGCTTGCGAAAGATTTATGGGCATTCATAATAGGATTTCCTTGGAGAGTACCTACAACAAGAAGCTGTTCAAGAAAGGGGTGAAAAGGGTTTTACGGGGTTTTCAGCGCGCGGGTGATGACCGTGGTATTGCAAACGTCCACAGGTTCCGGTGACTGCTTACCATCAGCCTGGCCGTATAGTTGTTTGCCACCTTAGTGGTATAAAAAAGGTGTACAAAAAATTATATATGAAAAAAGGGCACCCGCAATGAGTCTCTTCTAAAGTTCTATATACCAATGTACTATCTACTCACAACTAATAAATTAATATTCTCAAACATGTCATTTCTGTAATTAAGTTTACCAAGTGGGTATATCTTGCTTGCAATATCAACAAGCTAAACCAATTACCGACATTCGTCATTTTCCCCAGTGTAAATAATAGTAAAAATTTAATTAGTAGTGGTTGTCGATTGTCATTTAGGTATTTTTCTATCTGCACTCCTAATACCTACAGTATGATAATATTGCATTATAATTTGGCCTAAAACGATTCTAAATTGTCAGTATTTCAGTCAGGTCAAAGGAATATGAGCTTTATGTATGTAAATGAGTATGAATCATGTATAAATATATATATACGTACCTTATATTAGACATTACAGTTGTATCCTGACGTTTGAGACATTTTATGTATGAAGAAACATCAAATTTACGCACAACATCTGCCCCCGGATCAAATCGGACGCTTAGTCCTATAAAAAGTGTGTGATTACTTATCTATTTTCTGTACGCAGAATTGTTTTCTCTGTGATTTTATTTGCGGGACGAAATCGTGGAAATATTTTATTCAGTCATATTTTTTAGTTCTTAGAGGAGTCAGTACGGAAAGATACGTAGTAGTAGAGATGATCAAGAAAATGGGTTTTAAACACCTTCCTCATCTATAGTGATGACAGAAATAGCTGCAATTTGGTAAGGGTTGAGAAGCGACATCGCGAAGCGAAGTGAAGTCCAGCGACACGTTTGGCATGTTTTAATACCGCGACTGGATCGATGCAAACGCCATCTCTTAACATTTGGCCAACTGGCGACTTGGCGAACTGAATATTATATTATACACATTTTGTTATTCTTTTACACCCTGTGTAGAGTAGCTTTTATTGTGTCCAATAATAGAAACATAAAAGCAAAGATATCATGTTAATGTATCTAACATAAAATTTGAAATGGTGAAATTAAATGAGCACAACAAACAGCTTATATATCTAGCTAAAGCTAAACATTCTTAGAGAAAAAATCATTATTTTCAACTGCTGGTTATGGAGAGCGTAAGCATTTTGTTGTTCCTCCAAGGGGTGGCGCTGCCGGCGCAGCATGCTGAGTTAGTGTCGTCCGCGGTTCGCGTTGCCAACGCTGCGCTGGAGTCGCGCGTGGCCGCCGTCGTATGGAGTGACCCGCAGCGGGCCGCCGCTGGCCGCTTCGTGGCACAATACCGCAGCCCGGTGCTAACGGCGCCCGCGGACGCGCCGGAGGAACGCATACGTGACACGTTCCTCGCCGAGAAGTACCGACAGCTGGTGATCTTCGTCGACTCGACGTCGCCCTTCCAACGCTTCCTGGCGATTATCGGAACACACGTCATCCACCCTCTGCGTGTGATACTGGTACTGCTGGCCGACGCGACATCGACTCAACTAGAACTGAAGAATATCATGAGGACTGCATGGCTGCACAACGTGAGCGACATCGTTGCAGTGAGCGTTGACAGCAGTGGCAGTAAGATTCAGCTCTCGACTTATATGCCTTATGGAAAGGGAATATGTGGGAGCTGTGATCCTGTAACTCTAAATAACTTGACGAGTGATTTTTTTCCTAAAAAATTCAGAAATTTTTATGGGTGTCCCATTAGAGTACGCATTATTAATTACAAGCTCTACTTTAACTACAAATTAGAAAATAACATAATCATTTCCTTGAATGGAATAGATGGAAGGATAGTCGATATCATGGCCAAGAAACTGAATATGTCATTAGCAGTTATCAATACAGATAAGAATTACACAGATGCCCTTGTCAGTCGACAAGCAGAATTGGTACTGCCGTCTCTAATTATGAATGAGGAGCGGTATACATCAGCCCAAGTGATATTTACGAGCAAATTGACATGTGCATGTTTTGGGCCTAGACAAAGAGAAGTCTACACTTGGGCAAAGATATTGCTCCCATTTGCAACTGAAATGACTGTTTATATCGCGATTAGCTTTGGAGTATTTATCGTTGCTACAAAATTTGTTCGACGATTTTCTCTCTCGAGGCCTACGCGAAGACGAAGTATTGTATTTCAAGCATTTGAGATATTCCTGGGTCAAGAAGTCCCATTTGAGACGAAATGTTATATTGTGAACAGTTTATTTGTGGTGTGGATTTGGATTTGCCTTTTAATACGCATTCAGTATCAGGGAATACTAGTAAATACTTTGCAAAAAAATATACTTGAACCTAAGCTCGGTGCATTCGCTGAGGCAGTGAAAATAATTCCTAATTATGGCGGACAGGATTATTTCCGAGAAAACACAGTAGGAATAAAATTTAAAGAAAGATATCGAGTACTTTCGCTTGAGCAACAAATACCGTATTTAAGAGAAATAGGCAACGGCAAAAGGTTCTTAATATTTATGAATACTCGAACAGTGTCATGGGTCCTGAGCAGTGATGCTTTTCAAGTTTTGGATGAAAGTTTAATCGCCTTTAACACTGGTTTGCATGTGCAGCCGTCGTGGGCGGCTTACTCGGAAATGCGCAGAGTAATGAGCGTGGTGAAACAAGCTGGCTTAGACGATAAAGGCTATCAAGAGCATAAATTTAAAATTTTTAGTGCTTCGCCGAAACCACTGAATATGAATGTATTAAAATCATGTTTCTATGTTTTAATTTTTATGTATATTGTTTGTTTTATTATTTTTGGAGTGGAAATTGCTTACAAAAGGTTTGAAGCTAAGGTTGTTTGATTTATCATTTGTACGACTATAATTAAGTTGAATAATTAGCACGGGCGTAGCCAGGTTTTGATTGGGGGGGGGGGGGCGGTTCAAGACCAAAACATATAAATATCGATCCGTACCCCCACTTGAAATATGGGGTTATCGTAATAAAAGTAACTGAAAATGAATTTTTTTTCCAATTATGGCTCAATTGACTCGGGGTGAACATGATACCTAAATATTACAAAAACCAATGATGGCTCGGACTTTTTGGTATACCTACATAATGGCTGTTTAAATCCAAATGAAGTACGCGGCGCGATTGGTGTGAAAATTTATTAAATGAGCGACCGCAGCGAGCTCGAATTTTTAAATTTTTGGTTAAAAAGAGCTGGAGCAAACTTATTAAAGAAAACTAATGAATTAACGAGTGCAGCGAGCTCGGAAATTTTGGTATTTTGGCTGTAAAAATCTGGATTGATCACACGGCGCAGGCGATGTGAAATTATTTCGGGGGGGTTTGAACTCCCTGAACTCCCCCTCGCTTCGCCTATGATACTTAGTACATACTAGGTATCTCTTCTAAAGTGTGTTTCACATTCAATATTATCGTAGTCGCACTCAATTGTTTTGTCTTTTTTATATTTTACATATGGTGAGGGTATTTGTTATCGAATGATTAGGTTTGGTTAGGATTTAGAGGCGGCATCGCATTGGTAGCGCCCCTGGTGTTGCTGATGTCCATAGGCGGAGGTGACCACTTTCCATCAGGTGGCCCGCATGCCTGTTTGTCTGCCGTAGTACATTAAAAGAAAGAATTGTGTTTCTTGTTTTGTTTTCGTCGCATAATAAAGATATGAATATACGTTGTTTATTGAAAACTTGAGTTAACCACTTACAATAAAAAGGTTGTAAACTTTTAGGTAAACCGTTTTAGGTACTTGCTGGGCAACAATCGCAACAGCTGGCAAAAAACCATTTATTTACCATTTACCACTCTTGGGAAAGAAATAGCATGCGAGAAAAGGGACTGGCAAGTACGAGAAAAGAAGATAAGATTTATTACGATACGCAAAAAATATTTACAAATACAATAACAATCCTACTATCTTACTAATATTGTATATGCAAAAGTTTGTAAGGATAGATGTTACTCCTTCACGCAAAACTACTGAATAGATTTTAATATTTGGCCGTAATATAGCTTATACCCGATTGCGATGTTATAGTACATATAAAGGCTATAATTTATCCCGAAATTCAATGAGGTTCCCGCGGGAACGGGTCTTGAACGTTATAAAATAACTATAAGCGTACGAAGTCGCCGGAAAAAGTTCGTAAATATTAAATCAATTAGCACCAATACATACAGGGTGATCTTAGCCTCTGGACAAACAATGAAACCCTGTTTAAGACTGCTACTTAGCAGTGTCGTAAAACAGCTCTTTCATTAAATAGATCAAAAAACAAACAAAAAATCGAATATATTGAATTGTATCTTAATCGGCAACAATATACTGTATAACAACAACACGAATCAGAATTAGTTATTGACAACTATGAGAAACTATTGACGTTATGTCATACTTCAAATCACAATAAGTATTTTTTTAATTCAATGTCATCTGACGTGGAGTTCTAATGCATTTTAAAAGAGTTTACAATGTTTTGAGTACTTTCTATTTATCTACATACAGGTTGCTTCATAGTGATAAAATTAAAATAGTTGATTTTTCGGTAAATACTGGACCGATTGTTCTGATACTTTACAATTTAGTTTTAAATGCCCTGCTCTATTAGTAGTATTCGGCTTTGTCCAGAGCGTAAGGACACTCTGTATAAAATACTAAAAATTTAAAAAGTCGTCCATACTCTTTTCGTCTCTTTTAGTAACTTACCTTAGCGTTCACCAAATAGTAAATACCTATATCTACCTACTACATACACAGAGACAGAACTCAAACGCAAGCATCGACGTATAGACCAACTGAAATCGAATTATGTTTTACTGGAATAGTTAGCCCTAGCCCAGGAAGGTTCATATACCATTTATCTTATACAGTTCTTGTACACATGCTTAGACTCAAGGTATTAATTAATGTCATTATATATTGAGAAAATAATAATAAATGAAATACTACTGCGCCCCGGAATGGTGCCCAAAAAGCTAGCTGCGTTGTCTCGTTGGATAGCGACGTTAATTCGTTGCCCGATGTACGAGACAGTCAGGAATAGGTAAATTTTTTGGAAAGTTAATTAAATAAAAGTAGCGGAGTCGAGCAGGCTTAGGTATGATGCAGTGTGTTGCACACGTGTACTTCTTCAGCTTCCTGCTAACCGTGACATGGTAAGTTTGATTACCCATGACCCCTGAGGTGGAGAAGCCTCAGCTTATACGAAAAACGGGAAAGTTATTGCCCACGAGGAAATACCTATAAAAATTTGGAAAACAACGGGGACTCGGAGCATACTCTTGGTCTCTTATCCATAGGATCATAGCTATGGACTAAATATAATTTCGCCCATCTATAGAGAGTAATGACAATTCCATGTTAGATTATCAATACGTACAATATTGTCAATATTGTCTTACGCCCACAGACTGCAGCCCGGAGGCACCAATGTGGTCAGAGTCCTCCAGGAAGCTTATTACATTAGGAATCAACCCCTGTATTTCGCTTTTATCGATCTGCAGAAGGCGTTTAACAGTCCTCGGGAGGAAGTATGGTGGGCTTTGAGATCAAAGTCTGTGCTCGAGTTGTACATTGGATTATCCAGTACCTACGCCGACACTGACAAGCGCCTTTAAAAGTATCGTAGGCTGTGCTACTCATTCCCAACTACAGTAGGTGTTCACCAGGGGTCTGTACATTCTGGGTTCTGTTGCTAGTTCTTCGTTAAGCTTGATGCCCTCTCAGCTGAAATTCTGAATCGCCCCTCATGGATTGTGGATTGCGTTTATGACATCGTACCGGTGAGCAGGTCTGAAGGCCAGCTAGAGCGCTGACAAGTTGTTAGGACCAACCAGTAAGTTCTTCGCACCAATGCTATACTTTAGTTCTCTTCCTCTGGTGGAAGTCAGCCTTGATCGCCAAACAGTATTCTTATCATTCCAGTCACCCCTTATCAGAACCCCCCTACCAGACCCTCCAGCGTACCAAAGAAACATGAGATCGATTCTGATTTCAGGTTATATTTGGATAGATAGTACATGACCAATTTTGGTAATAGAGCCACTAGTGATATTTACCAGTACATTTGTTGACTGCATAGGTGCTCTGTACTGAGACAGGATGTTGTGTTTAACACACTTTGCGTTAGTGTAAACTATACACACCCGTGCCATTTGCCTTAGACCAGTGTATTCCTGGATATACACTTCCGATAATGGGAGTGAAATTATAGCACGAATACTGGTGATATAAAGTGTAAAATTGTAATGTTGTAGTTTAGACAATGGAGATTATAGGGCCAATTATGTAAAAAAACTCCATCGCGCTGTTTTTATTTTTGTCTATTCCCAAAAATCGGCTTTTTGAAGTTATGCTCATATATTATTCGACTTGATATATATTTTATTTGGTCTTTGTTTTTATTTACCTAGAGGCAGGTAAGAGGCAAACATACAAGCGGGTACCTGGGAAGTGATCACCAACTCCCATTGACACCCGCAATACCCGGGAAGTTGCCAATGCGTTGCCGGTTGCCTGCCTTTCAGATAGTTGTAGGCACGTTTCTTGAAGGTTCCAATGTCGTAACGGTCTAGAAACAGCACTCTGGAAGCTCGCTCCGTAGTGTGGTCGTACGAGGCAGGAAGTTTCGTGAAAATCGTTCGGTGGTCGACCGCCACTCATCTTTGACTTATAAGACCTTAAGGGTGGAAAGACCCAAGCTTGCGAAAGCTTTGTAACCATTCATAATGGGTTTTTCCTGGAGAGTACTTACAACAAGAAGCTGTTCAGGAAAGGGGTGAAAAGGTTTTTACGGGGTCAGCAGCGCGCGGGTGATGACCCTGGTATTGCAAACATACATAGGATCCGGTGACTGATCACCATCAGCCTGGCCGTATGATTATTTTCCACCTTAGTGGTATAAAAAAGGTGTTGTAACACCCGCCAGCCAGCCACCAGCCAGCCATCAGCCAGCCACTTAAGTGCCTACCCAAGCCAATGCCAGCCATGTGGGATGCCAGCCAATCATGGTGTGCCACCCATACCCACGCCAAAGCCAAAGCCAAAGCCAATGCCGAGCTGCCACATAGTGACGCCACGCCACAGGATTCTGTGGGACTCATTTTATACCCGCAGTTGCACCCTGCGCTCATCGGGATAACTTGTGCCAAATAGTTAATCTTAAAGACGGACTTTCACCTTATAGAAAGTGTAATATTAGTGATATATTTATTGTAGACGGACTTATACCTTGGTTATAAAAAGTTCCAATATTAGTTATAGTTTTAAAGACAAACTTATACATTAGTGATAGAAAGTGCCAGATTTGTTGTAATTTAGTATAAAGACGGACTTATCATAACAATTACAAACCTGTGTGCGTGTGTCAGCTCACCGTGTGTTAAACAAATATACGAACCCTTTCTGTTTCAGTGTGCAAAAAATTATATATGAACAAAAGGGCACCTGCAATGAGTCTCTCCTAAAGTTCTATAGCTATATACCAATGTACTACCTGCTCACAACTAATAAATGTATAGCCTCAAACATGTCATTTCTGTAATTAAGTTTACTTAGTGGGTATGTCTTGCTTGCAATATCAACAAGTAAAACCAATTACCAACATTCATCATTTTCCCCAGTGTAAATAATAGTAAAAATTTAATTAGTAGTGGCTGTCAATTGTCATTTAGGTATATTTTTCTTCTGCACTCCAAATACAGCATGATCATATTGCATTACATTACATTTGTTTCCTGACGTTTGAGACATTTTATGTATGAAGAAACATCAAATTTACGCACAACATCTGCCCCCGGATCAAATCGGACGCTTAGTCCTATAAAAAGTGTGTGATTACTTATCTATTTTCTGTACGCAGAATTTTTTTCTCTGTGATTTTATTTGCGGGACGAAATCGTGGAAATATTTTATTCAGTCATATTTTTTAGTTCTTAGAGGAGTCAGTACGGAAAGATACGTAGTAGTAGAGATGATCAAGAAAATGGGTTTTAAACACCTTCCTCATCTATAGTGATGAATAGCTGCAATTTGGTAAGGGTCGAGAAGCGACATCGCGAAGCGAAGTGAAGTCCCGCGACACGTTTGGCATGTTTTAATACCGCGACTGGATCGATGCAAACGCCATCCCTTAAGATTTGGCCAACTGGCGACTTGGCGAACTGAATATTATATTATACACATTTTGTTATTCTTTGACACCCTGTGTAGAGTAGCTTTTATTGTGTCCAATAATAGAAACATAAAAGCAAAGATATCATGTTACTGTATCTAACATAAAATTTGAAATGGTGAAATTAAATGAGCACAACAAACAGCTAATATATCTAGCTAAAGCTAAACATTCTTAGAGAAAAAATCATTATTTTCAACTGCTGGTTATGGAGAGCGTAAGCATTTTGTTGTTCCTCCAAGGGGTGGCGCTGCCGGCGCAGCATGCTAAGTTAGTGTCGTCCGCGGTTCGCATTGCTGACGCTGCGCTGGAGTCGCGCGTGGCCGCCGTCGTGTGGAGCGACCCGCAGCGGGCCGCCGCCGGCCGCTTCGTGGCGCAGTACCGCAGCCCGGTGCTAACGGCGCCCGCGGACGCGCCGGAGGAACGCATACGTGACACGTTCCTCGCCGAGAAGTACCGACAGCTGGTGATCTTCGTCGACTCGACGTCGCCCTTCCAACGCTTCCTGGCGATTATCGGAACACACGTCATCCACCCTCTGCGTGTGATACTGGTACTGCTGGCCGACGCGACATCGACTCAACTAGAACTGAAGAATATCATGAGGACTGCATGGCTGCACAACGTGAGCGACATCGTTGCAGTGAGCGTTGACAGCAGTGGCAGTAAGATTCAGCTCTCGACTTATATGCCTTATGGAAAGAGAATATGTGGGAGCTGTGATCCTGTAACTCTAAATAACTTGACGAGTGATTTTTTTCCTAAAAAATTCAGGAATTTTTATGGGTGTCCCATTAGAGTACGCATTATTAATTACAAGCTCTACTTTAACTACAAATTAGAAAATAACATAATCACTTCTTTGAATGGAATAGATGGAAGGATAGTCGATATCATGGCCAAGAAACTGAATATGTCATTAACAGTTATCAATACAGATAAGAATTACACAGATGCCCTTGTCAGTCGACAAGCAGAATTGGTACTGCCGTCTCTATTTATGAATGAGGAGCGGTATACATCAGCCCAAGTGATATTTACGAGCAAATTGACATGTGCATGTTTTGGGCCTAGACAAAGAGAAGTCTACACTTGGGCAAAGATATTGCTCCCATTTGCAACTGAAATGACTGTTTATATCGCGATTAGCTTTGGAGTATTTATCGTTGCTACAAAATTTGTTCGACGATTTTCTCTCTCGAGGCCTACGCGAAGACGAAGTATTGTATTTCAAGCATTTGAGATATTCCTGGGTCAAGAAGTCCCATTTGAGACGAAATGTTATATTGTGAACAGTTTATTTGTGGTGTGGATTTGGATTTGCCTTTTAATACGCATTCAGTATCAGGGAATACTAGTAAATACTTTGCAAAAAAATATACTTGAACCTAAGCTGGGTGCATTCGCTGAGGCAGTGAAAATAATTCCTAATTATGGCGGACAGGATTATTTCCGAGAAAACACAGTAGGAATAAAATTTAAAGAAAGATATGAAGTACTTTCGCTTGAGCAACAAATACCGTATTTAAGAGAAATAGGCAACGGCAAAAGGTTCTTAATATTTATGAATACTCGAACAGTGTCATGGGTTCTGAGCAGTGATGCTTTTCAAGTTTTGGATGAAAGTTTAATCGCCTTTAACACTGGTTTGCATGTGCAGCCGGCGTGGGCGGCTTACTCGGAAATGCGCAGAGTAATCAGCGTGTTGAAACAAGCTGGCTTAGACGATAAAGGCTATCAAGAGCAGAAATTTAAAATTTTAAATGCTTCGCCGAAACCACTGAATATGAATGTATTAAAATCATGTTTCTATGTTTTAATTTTTATGTATATTGTTTGTTTTATGATTTTTGGAGTGGAAATTGCTTACAAAAGGTTTGAAGCTAAGGTTGTTTGATTTATCATTTGTACGACTATCATTAAATTGAATAATTAGTATATATAAGGTATCTCTTCTAAAGTGTGTCTCACATTCAATATTTTCGTAGTCCCACTCAATTGTTTTGTCTTTTTTAAATTTTCCATATGGTGAGGGTATTTGTTATCGAATGATTAGGTTTAGTTAGGATTTGGAGACGGCAACGCATTAGTAGCGCCCCTGGTGTTACTGATGTCCATAGGCGGCGGTTACCACTTTCCATCATGTGGCCCGCATGCCTGTTTGTCTGCCGTATTACATTAAAAGAAAGAAGTGTGTTTCTTGTTTGGTTTTCGTCGCACAATAAAGATATGAATATACGTTGTTTATTAAAATCTTGAGTTAACCTCTTACAATAAATAGGTTGTAAACTTTTATGTAAACCGTTTAAAGTAGGTACTAGCTGGCAAACAATCGCGACAGCTGGCAAAGGGCTTGGCTAAAAAGTTATAGACAAAAAACCCAGAATCGCCAGCAACGAAATAAATAAAAATGGATTTACTATTGTAAAATCATTACGTTTTTAAAAAATCAGCCCCCTAACCCATGTTTAATAGAAGTTATTTTACTGTATGAGAATCATAACTATAATATTTTTCTTGATAATACTTATATTAAAAATGTAAGAAAAATATACCCTCTAATACATATTTTAATACACCGTAATAACATTTTTATTCTATTCCATTTATCTATACATAAGTAAAAATCAATTGTAGTGCGTTAGTCTAAATTTCGAAACCGGCTAGACCGATTTGAATAACTCTTATTTGTTTTGTTTGGTATAATATTGGAATCCCTTAAACTCAAAGAAACAAAGGGTATGTTGAGGCAAAGTAGTAGGCTACTTTACCCCTATCTACTTCTTTTTCTTTCATACAAATCACTCCTATATCCTATATACTCCTAGTTTTGTACCAACAAAACAAAACAAAAATTATTCAAATCTGTTCAGCCGATTTCGGGGTATAGCGAGATTAATGAAGAGCAATTGATTTTTTGTATGGAGATTGTACCTTTTATAAAAAAAATCTAGTATTCCACATCGATTTTGCAGTAAATTATTATATATGGTTGATGTACATATTATGAATATAATAATGGCATATATGACATTTCTGGAGACTCTGGGATTTTTTTAGCCGAGACCTTTAAATCATTTATTTACCATGTGCCAACTGGCAATGAAAGCTACCTACAATTTCTTGGGAGACGAATAGCAGGTAAGGAAAAGGACTGGCAAGTACGAGGAAAGAAGATGAGATCAATTACGATACGCACAAAATATTTACAAATACAATAACAATGCTACTAATCCTTCTATCTTACTTATATTATAAATGCGAAAGTTTGTATGGATAGATGTTACTTCTTCACGCAAAACTACTGTACGGATTTTAATGATATTTTGCCGTAATATAGCTTATACCCAGAATAGTACATACACACAGGCTATAATTTAATCCCGCAATTCAATGAGGTTCCCGCGGGAACGGTTCTAGAACGTTATAAAATAACTGCATGCGTACCAAGTCGCCAAAAAAGCTCGTAAATATTAAATGAACAGATCATCTAACTTACCTTAGCGTTCACTAATTAGTAAATACCTATACCTAATATACACAGAGACAGAACTATTTGAGTTCTGTAAGCATCGACGTATAGAATAATTAACTTAAATAACTGAAATATAATTATGCCTTAATGTAAAAGTTAGCCCTAGTACAGGCAGGTTCATCACCAAAGCTTTAACAGTTCTAGTACACATGCAGAGTCAAGGTATTAATTAATGTCATTACGCATTGAGAAAAATTATAAATAAAATACAGCTGCGCCTCAGAATGGTGCCCAAAAAGCTGGCTGCGTTGCCTCGTTGGATCGCGACGTTAATTCGTTGCCCGATGAACGAGCCAACCTGGTATAGGTAAATTATTTGAAAAGTTTATTAAAGAAAAGTATCGGAGCCGAGTAGGCTTAGGTATGATGCAGTGTGTTGCATACGTGTTCTTCTTCAGCTTCCTGCAAACCGTGACTTGGTAAGTTCGACTACCCCTGACCCCTGAGGTAGAGGAAGCCTCAGCTTTTACGAAATACGGGATAGTTATTGCCCACCAGGAAATACCCATAAAAATTAGAAAAACAACGGGGACTCGGTGCATACTCTTGGTCTCTTATCCATAGGATCATAGCTATGGACTAAATATAATTTCGCCCATCTATAGAGAGTTATGACAATTCCATGTGAGAGTATCAATACGTACAATATTATTTGTTTCCAACTAAACTCGCGTTCTTTACACATAGTATTATAAGCATTTGGCGTCGTGGAATCCAGTGGTGTGCAATAAATAAATAACCGTAAGACACAAGAGTTATTGTCGGACGCATCCGTGGATGTCGTGAGTGTTGTGTGTCGTGCAGTTCCGAATCAACAACAAATTGACAATTTTATGTGAGGGTAGGAATCTACCAGCACATTACCGCAGCTGTCACCTCCCACGGCAGTCGTCTCGTGACCACGGTGGGTGTAACCCTACCGAAACGTCGGGAAAACAAATCATAACGGTACGTCGCGTCCAAGTTCCGTCTAATATAATAATACGTACAATATTGTCAATATTGTCTTACGCCCACAGAATGCAGCCCGGAGGTACCAATGTGGTCAGAGTCCTCCAGGAAGCTTATTACATTAGGAATCAACCCCTGTATTTCGCTTTCATCGATCTGCAGAAGGCGTTTAACAGTCTTCGGGAGGAAGTATGGTGGGCTTTGAGATCAAAGTCTGTGCTCGAGTTGTACATTGGATTATCCAGTACGCCGACACTGACAAGCGCCTTTAAAAGTATCGTAGGCTGTGCTACCCATTCCCAACTACAGTAGGTGTTCTGTACATTCTGGGTTTTGTTGCTAGTTCTTCGTTAAGCTTGATGCCCTCTCTGCTGAAATTCTGAATCGCCCCTCATGGATTGTTGATTGCGTTTATGACATCGTACCGGTGAGCAGGTCTGAAGGCCAGCTAGTAGGCTGACAAGTTGTTAGGACCAACCAGTAAGTTCTTCGCACCAATGCTATACTTTAATTCTCTTCCTCTGGTGGAAGTCAGCCTTGATCCCCAAACAATATTCTTATCATTCCAGTCACCCCTTATCGGAACCCCCCTACCAGACCCCCCAGCGTACCAAAGAAATATGAGAACTATTCTGATTTCAGGTTATATTTCGATGGATAGTACATGACCGATTTTGGTAATAGAGCCACTAGTGTTATTTATCAGTACATTTCAGATCATTTCATTATCAGAGACAGGATGTTGTGTTTAACACGCTTTGCGTTAGTGTATACTATATTCACACTATATTACTATACACACCCATGCCTTTTGCCTCAGACCAGTGTATTCCTGGATATACACTTTCGATAATGGGAGTGACATTATAGCACGAATACTGGCGATATAAAGTGTAAAATTATAAAGTTGTAGTTTAGACAATGGAGATTATAGGGCCAATTATCAAAAAAACTCCATCGCGCGGTTTTTATTTTTGTCTATTCCCAAAAATTGGCTTTTTGAAGTTATGCTCATATATTATTCGACTTGAGATATATTTTATTTGATCTGAGCCTGGGTCAAATGGCCCGTCTTTGTTTTTATTTACCTAGAGGCAGGTAAGAGGCAAACATACAAGCGGGTACCTGGGAAGTGATCACCAACTCCCATTGACACCCGCAATACCCGGAAAGTTGCCAATGCGTTGCCGGTTGCCTGCCTTTCAGATAGTTGTAGGCACGTTTCTTGAAGGTTCCAATGTCGTAACGGTCTAGACAGCACTCTGGAAGCTCGCTCCGTAGTGTGGTCATACGAGGCAGGAAGTTTCGTGAAAATCGTTCGGTGGTCGACCGCCACTCATCTTTGACTTATAAGACCTTAAGGGTGGGTTTACACCAAGCTTGCGAAAGCTTTATGACCATTCATAATAGGTTTTCCCTGGAGAGTACTTACAACAAGAAGCTGTTCAAGAAAGGGGTGAAAAGGTTTTTACGGGGTCAGCAGCGCGCGGGTGATGACCCTGGTATTGCAAACATCCATAGGTTCCGGTGACTGATCACCATGATCCGTATGCCTGGCCGTATGATTGTTTTCTAACTTAGTGGTATAAAAAAGGTGTTGGAACACCCGTCAGCCAGCCATCAGCCAGCCACTTAAGTGCCTACCCAAGCCAATGCCAGCCATGTGGGATGCCAGCCAATCATGGGGTGCCCATACCCACGCCAAAGCCAAAGCCAATGCCGAGCTGCACAGGATTCTGTGGGACTCATTTTATACCCGCAGTTGCACCCTGCGCTCATCGGGATAACTTGTGCCAAATAGTTAATCTTAAAGACGGACTTCCACCTTATAAAAAGTGCCATATTAGTGATATATTTATTGTACACGGACTTATACCTTAGTTATAAAAAAAGTGCCAGATTTGTTGTAATTTAGTATAAAGACGGACTTATCATAACAATTACAAACCTGTGTGCGTGTGTCAGCTCACCGTGTGTTAAACAAATATAAACAGTCTCGCCTTATAAAGTGCTTTTATTTGCCTCTTTCTGTTTCAGTGTACAAAAAATTTTATATGAACAAAAGGGCACCTGCAATGAGTCTCTTCTAAATACCAATGTACTACCTGCTCACAACTAATAAATGTATAGCCTCAAACATGTCATTTCTGTAATTAAGTTTACCTAGTGGGTATGTCTTACTTGCAATATCAACAAGTAAAACCAATTACCAACATTTATCATTTTCCCCAGTGTAAATAATAGTAAAAATTTAATTAGTAGTGGCTGTCAATTGTCATTTAGGTATATTTTTATTCTGCACTCCAAATACAGCATGATAATATTGCATTATTTTGTGCTAAAAAGATTCTTAATTGTCAGTATTCATGTCAGGTCAAAGGAATTTGAGCTTTATGTATGTATTTATGTATAATAAGTATGTATTTAAAAAAAAAAAGTATTTAAGTAGTATATCAGTTATCTAGCACCCATAGTACAAGCTTTGCTTAGTTTGGGGCTAGATGGCGCTGTGTAAATTTGTCCACGAATATTGTCCACGAATATTTAAGTATAAATCATGAATGAATACCTTTATATTAGGCTTTTTAGGACACATTACATTTGTTTCCTGACGTTTGAGACATTTTATGTATGAAGAAACATCAAATTTACGCACAACATCTGCCCCCGGATCAAATCGGACGCTTACACCCGGTTTCTGAAACGCTTGTCAAATCATTGATTAGCTAACAGACTGTCAAATTTAACAAGCTGTTAAATCACCGTGGGTTTCTGAAAGGCCAATCAATCTACTGTTAGCTAATCGACCATTAACAAGAGATCAATTTTTTCGTCTGGCTACCCCTGCTAAAATCAGTCACATTCATTCACTCATACATGTTTTGTTTCTGTCTAACGCATTGATTTGTCTCTGTCTCTAGCGGCCTTTTGATAGCGGCGGGATATTCAACTTTTAGATGAAACTGATAGCGATTGTATAGTTTTCGTGTAAATAAAAATCGAATATTATCAAAAAAAATATACAGAGCGAGAAAAGAGAAAATATAACAATATTTATGTTATAGGGTCACGGGTTCCAGTGGATCAGTAATCCCATCATCATCATCTTTAGGCAGTTAGGTGGGTCCCGGTCCACTGCTGAATACAGGCCTCCCACGGCTTACACTCTGGTCGACTCTGTTATCTTGCATCCATCGGCTCCCTAGGACCTTAAAGAGGTCGTCCGTCCATCTCTTGGGAGGACATCCAGAGAAAGCCACTCAACAACATCCGCCCCATCGGCTATCGATTCTGTGAGTTTCTCCCAATAATCCCATTAGTTAAATCCTGTTTCAAGTCCTGGACACGGGCCGGTTCGTGGTTCAGGTCCAGGTCCTGGCCCTGGATCAGGTCCTGGTTCAGGTCCAGGTCCTGGCCCCGGATCAGGTCCTGGTTCAGGTCCAGGTCCTGGACCCAGACCATTTCGTGGTTCAGGTCCATGTCCTGGCCCCAAACCAGGTCCTGGTCCAGCTAATGTTTATGGTCTACGTGCTGGCACTGGTCTAGGTCCTGGTTCTGGTTCAAGCTCAAATTGTGATCAAGGTTGCACTTTTGGTCATGATCCTGGACCAGAACCTGGACCCTAGACCTGGACTTTGCCTTGGACCAAAACTAGGACTTGGACCAGGGCCAAGACCAAGACCTAGACCAAGAAAATCGGACATAATTTCTTTTGACAATCGGCTAATTGGTCGATTTTCGCCAATTAAAATAACACGGCGATAACATACAGTTAATATGAGAAAAAGCTTTCCGGAAACCCAAAATTACATTAATCAGCCGTTAATTGGAGATTTGACAATCCGTTGACAAGCTGTTAACAAGCCGTCAATTGGCCCTTTCAGAAACCCAAACTGCATTTAATCAGAGTTTAACAAGCTGCTACGTGATTTTTGCGTTGACAAGCGTTTCAGAAACCGGGTGTTAGTCCTATAAAAAGTGTGTGATTACTTATCTATTTTCTGTACGCAGAATTGTTATTATTTGCGGGACGAAATCGTGGAAATATTTTAACAGTCATATTTTTTAGTTCTTAGAGGAGTCAGTACGGAAAGATACGAAGTAGTAGAGATGATCAAGAAAATGGGTTTTAAACACCTTCCTCATCTATAGTGATGACAGAAATAGCTGCAATTTGGTAAGGGTTGAGAAGCGACATCGCGAAGCGAAGTGAAGTCCCGCGACACGTTTGGCATGTTTTAATACCGCGACTGGATATCGATGCAAACGCCATCTCTTAACATTTGGCCAACTGGCGACTTGGCGAACTGAATATTATATTATACACATTTTGTTATTCTTTTACACCCTGTGTAGAGTAGCTTTTATTGTGTCCAATAATAGAAACATAAAAGCAAAGATATCATGTTAATGTATCTAACATAAAATTTGAAATGGTGAAATTAAATGAGCACAACAAACAGCTTATATATCTAGCTAAAGCTAAACATTCTTAGAGAAAAAATCATTATTTTCAACTGCTGGTTATGGAGAGCGTAAGCATTTTGTTGTTCCTCCAAGGGGTGGCGCTGCCGGCGCAGCATGCTGACTTAGTGTCGTCCGCGGTTCGCGTTGCCAACGCTGCGCTGGAGTCGCGCGTGGCCGCCGTCGTATGGAGTGACCCGCAGCGGGCCGCCGCCGGCCGCTTCGTGGCGCAGTACCGCAGCCCGGTGCTAACGGCGCCCGCGGACGCGCCGGAGGAACGCATACGTGACACGTTCCTCGCCGAGAAGTACCGACAGCTGGTGATCTTCGTCGACTCGACGTCGCCCTTCCAACGCTTCCTGGCGATTATCGGAACACACGTCATCCACCCTCTGCGTGTGATACTGGTACTGCTGGCCGACGCGACATCGACTCAACTAGAACTGAAGAATATCATGAGGACTGCATGGCTGCACAACGTGAGCGACATCGTTGCAGTGAGCGTTGACAGCAGTGGCAGTAAGATTCAGCTCTCGACTTATATGCCTTATGGAAAGAGAATATGTGGGAGCTGTGATCCTGTAACTCTAAATAACTTGACGAGTGATTTTTTTCCTAAAAAATTCAGGAATTTTTATGGGTGTCCCATTAGAGTACGCATTATTAATTACAAGCTCTACTTTAACTACAAATTAGAAAATAACATAATCATTTCCTTGAATGGAATAGATGGAAGGATAGTCGATATCATGGCCAAGAAACTGAATATGTCATTAGCAGTTATCAATACAGATAAGAATTACACAGATGCCCTTGTCAGTCGACAAGCAGAATTGGTACTGCCATCTCTAATTATGAATGAGGAGCGGTATACATCAGCCCAAGTGATATTTACGAGCAAATTGACATGTGCATGTTTTGGGCCTAGACAAAGAGAAGTCTACACTTGGGCAAAGATATTGCTCCCATTTGCAACTGAAATGACTGTTTATATCGCGATTAGCTTTGGAGTATTTATCATTGCTACAAAATTTGTTCGACGATTTTCTCTCTCGAGGCCTACGCGAAGACGAAGTATTGTATTTCAAGCATTTGAGATATTCCTGGGTCAAGAAGTCCCATTTGAGACGAAATGTTATATTGTAAACAGTTTATTTGTGCTGTGGATTTGGATTTGCCTTTTAATACGCATTCAGTATCAGGGAATACTAGTAAATACTTTGCAAAAAAATATACTTGAACCTAAGCTGGGTGCATTCGCTGAGGCAGTGAAAATAATTCCTAATTATGGCGGACAGGATTATTTCCGAGAAAACACAGTAGGAATAAAATTTAAAGAAAGATATCGAGTACTTTCGCTTGAGCAACAAATACCGTATTTAAGAGAAATAGGCAACGGCAAAAGGTTCTTAATATTTATGAATACTCGAACAGTGTCATGGGTCCTGAGCAGTGATGCTTTTCAAGTTTTGGATGAAAGTTTAATCGCCTTTAACACTGGTTTGCATGTGCAGCCGTCGTGGGCGGCTTACTCGGAAATGCGCAGAGTAATGAGCGTGGTGAAACAAGCTGGCTTAGACGATAAAGGCTATCAAGAGCATACATTTAAAATTTTGAGTGCTTCGCCGAAACCACTGAATATGAATGTATTAAAATCATGTTTCTATGTTTTAATTTTTATGTATATTGTTTGTTTTATTATTTTTGGAGTGGAAATTGCTTACAAAAGGTTGGAAGCTAAGGTTGTTTGATTTATCATTTGTACGACTATCATTAAGTTGAATAATTAGCATGGGCGTAGCCAGGTTTTGATTTTTGGGGGGGGAGGTTCAAGATCAAAACATATAAATATCGATCCGTACCCCACTTAAAATATGGGGTTATCGTAATAAAAGTAACTGAAAATGATTTTTTTTTCCAATTATGGCTCAATTGACTCGGGGTGAACATGATACCTAAATATTACAAAAACCAATGATGGCTCGGACTTTTTGGTATACCTACATAATGGCTGTTTAAATCCAAATGAAGTACGCGGCGCGATTGGTGTGAAAATTTATTAAATGAGCGACCGCAGCGAGCTCGAATTTTTAAATTTTTGGTTAAAATGAGCTGGAGCAAACTTATTAAAGAAAACTAATGAATTAACGAGCGCAGCGAGCTCGGAAATTTTGGTATTTTGGCTGTAAAAATCTGGATTGATCACACGGCGCAGGCGGTGTGAAATTATTTCGGGGGGATTTGAACCCCCTGAACTCCCCCTCGCTTCGCCTATGATACTTCTTAGTATATACTAGGTATCTCTTCTAAAGTGTGTTTCACATTCAATATTATCGTAGTCGCACTCAATTGTTTTGTCTTTTTTATATTTTACATATGGTGAGGGTATTTGTTATCGAATTATTAAGTTTGGTTTGGATTTAGAGGCGGCATCGCATTGGTAGCGCCCCTGGTGTTGCTGATGTCCATAGGCGAAAGTGACCACTTTCCATCATGTGGCCCGCATGCCTGTTTGTATGCCGTAGTACATTAAAAGAAAGAATTGTGTTTCTTGTTTTGTTTTCGTCGCATAATAAAGATATGAATATACGTTGTTTATTAAAATCTTGAGTTAACCTCTTACAATAAATAGGTTGTAAACTTTTATGTAAACCGTTTAAGGTACTAGCTGGATAACAATCGCGACAGCTGGCAAAAAACCATTTATTTACCATGTGCCTACTGCATATTGGGAATGAAAGTTAGCTACCAATATATTGGGAAAGGGACAGCATGTGAGAAAAGGGACTGGCCAGTACGAGAAAAAAAGATGAGATTTATTACGATACGCATTAAATATTTACAAATACAATAATAATCCTACTAATCCTACTATCTTACTAATATTATAAATGCGAAAGTTTGTAAGGATAGATGTTACTCCGTCACGCAAAACTACTGAATGGATTTTAATGATATTTGGCCGTAATATAGCTTATACCCGATTGCGATGCTATAGTACATATAAAGGCTATAATTTATCCCGAAATTCAATGAGGTTCCCGCGGGAACGGGTCTTGAACGTTATAAAATAACTATATGCGTACGAAGTCGCCGGAAAAAGTTCGTAAATATTAAATCAATTATCACCAATACATACAGGGTGATCTTAGCCTCTGGACAAACAATGAAACCCTGTTTAATACTGCTACTTAGCAGTGTCGTAAAACAGCTCTTTCATTAAATAGATTAAAAAACAAAAAAAAATCTAATATATTGAATTGTATCTTAATCGGCAACAATAACAATATACTGTATAACAACAACACGAATCAGAATTAGTTATTGACAACTATGAGAAACGAGTGACGTTATGTCGTACTTCAAATCACAATAAGTATTTTTTTAATTCAATATATCTGTCATCTGGCGTGGAGTTCTAATGCATTTTAAAAGAGTTTACAATGTTTTGAGTACTTTCTATTTATCCTAGACCTTGCAACTACATACAGGTTGCTTCATAGTGATAAATTTAAAATAGTTGATTTTTCGATAAATACTGGACCGATTGTTCTGATACTTTGCAATTTAGTTTTAAATGCCCTGCTCTATTAGTAGTATTCGGCTTTGCCCAGAGCGTAAGGACACTCTGTATAAAATACTAAAAATTTAAAAAGTCGTCCATACTCTTTTCGTCTCTTTTAGTAACTTACCTTAGCGTTCACCAATTAGTAAATACCTATACCTACCTACTATATACACAGAGAGATAACTCAAACGCAAGCATCGACGTATAGACCAACTGAAATCTAATTATGTCTTAATGGAACAGTTAGCCCTATCCCAGGCAGGTTCTATACCATAGCTTACACAGTTCTTGTACACATGCTTAGACTCAAGGTATTAATTAATGTCATTACGCATTGAGAAAATAATAATAAATGAAATACTACTGCGCCCCGGAATGGTGCCCAAAAAGCTAGCTGTGTTGCCTCGTTGGATAGCGACGTTAATTCGTTGCCCGATGTACGAGCCAGTCTAGAATAGGTACATTTTTTGAAAAGTACATTAAAGAAAAGTAGTGGAGCCGAGCAGGCATAAGTATGATGTAGTGTGTTGCATACGTGTACTTCTTCAGCTTCATGCAAGCCGTGACATGGTAAGTTCGATTACCCCTGACCCCTGAGGTGGAGAAGCCTCAGCTTATACGAAAAACGGGAAAGTTATTACCAACGAGGAAATACCCATAACAATTTGGAAAACAACGGGGACTCGGAGCATACTCTTGGTCTCTTATCTATAGGATAATAACTATGGGGCTAAATATAATTACGCCCATTTATAGAGAGCTATGAAAATTCCATGTGAGATTATCAATACGTACAATATTGTCTGTATTGTTTTACGCCCACAGACTGCAGCCCGGAGGTACCAATGTGCTCAGAGTCCTCCAGGAAGCTTTTGACATATTTATTTGTCATAGTGACATAGTGTATTTCGCTTTCATCGATCTGCAGAAGGCGTTTAACAGTCCTCGGGAGGAAGTATGGTGGGCTTTAAGATCAAAGTCTATGCTCGAGTTGTACATTGGATTATCCAGTACGCCGACACTGGCAAGCGCCTTTAAAAGTATCGTAGGCTGTACTACCCCTTCCCAATTACAGTAAGTATTCAACAGGAGTCTGTACTTTCTGGATTTTGTTGCTAGTTCTTCGTTATGCTTGATGCCCTCTCAGCTGAAATTCTGAATCGCCCCCATGGTTTGTGGATTGCGCTTATGACATCATACCGGTGAGCAGTCTTACTGGATTTATTGCCAGGGTAAACACGTGGCAGGAAGTGTTACACTTAATATTACAATCCATTAAGCCGTTATGGCTGCAAACCTTATACAATATCGATATTCATATATACTGTCGACAATCATAATAAATTCCTCCTTGTAATCATAATCGCCTGCGTGGTCGGGTAAAACACAGAAAGCCATTACAATGGTACCTACAAACTAAAACGAAGTAAAAAATATTAATGATTTAGATTTAGATTAATTTATTATCCCAATTCCCCAATGAACCGTGGCTTTGGCAGTGGAGTGGCATTTGCCTTTTACTGCCAGAGCAACGTGTTATAGAGGTGGGCAACGCATTAGCGATATTCTTGGTGTTGCTAATGTCTATAGGCAGTGGTGACCACTTTCCATCAGGTGGCCCGCTTACCTGTTTGCCTACCGTATGACATTAAAAAAAAAAAAATTAAAACAATTTCATTATGATCATATTTATACAATATGTCAAAGATGTGTTTTTATTCAGGGATCGTCAAATGTGTAATTGTAGCTATACACATAACAGTAGGTAAATCGTTTAGCTTCTGCCTAAGTGCTTATTTTGGACTTAGACTGAGAGAAGTCTTTTGAAGAAGGATATTTCTCCTATTTGCATCCCATATGACAATTATCGATTAGCTCGAATGCATTTGTCGTTATATCTCAACTAGTGCATCAGTTTTTTTTTCTTTCTAAGCCCAAACGAAGAGGAGGTATCGTATTTCAACCAACCACGAAATGTTTCATAATGAACAGTTTCAAGTTCTCAAGAACGCATTAAATACCACGGAATATTAGTAGATAGTTTGCAAAATATTGTACTAGAGCCTTAACTAGGACCATTCGAGGAAGTACTGAAAATAGTACCCAATTTTGGTGGAAGTATTTATTTTCGTATTGAAAAACAAAATTCTAGTACGTAGGTACTAGAATTTTGTTAGGATTTAAAATAAATATTACAAAGTTGAATGGATATAGCTGAACATTGAACCTTCTCATTACCGAAGTCGGTCAGAAACTGTGTTTGTGAAAGTATTAAATTCAATAGTGAAGCCACTTTGTATTATATCATTATGAATTGCATTTATTTTACATAATATAACTTAATCATTTATTAGCATTATCTTATACGTTTTTATAAAGAAGACGCTAAATATGGTGCAAACGTTCCGGTAGCGCGATACACGATTCGCGACAGACAGAGAAAGGGATAGAACGTGACGGCATTCGAGCTGCTGCATCAACGGTGGATATACGAGTGGAACAGAATACAAAAATGTAAAATAATATCTAGTATCGGAATAAAACAGAAAGAATTATAATACTTAATTCATTATTTTTATTTCATGAAATTAATTCCAAATTATTATTTAAAATTATTAATACTATCACTACTTTCACTTGAGGGACAAGTACAGTGTTTGAAAGATGTGGAAAACGGCAACAGGTTCTTGATTTGCAAATCCTGGGTAGTTATCCTGGATTCTGAATTACACCTCTTTTTAGGCGTCTTGAATTTTAGCTTATACTCATAAAGCTGTTTGTTTATTTGTGCATGCACAAGTCCGATCCTGCATGTAGTACTGCTGCCATCTCTGGGGTGGATCAGCCAAATACCAACTGGCCGCTTTGGATTGAGTGGAAGAAGATAATTTGTAACCCGCAATTGATTGAGGCTAAGCTGCAGAGCCTCGAGCGTCGGCGTAAGGTTGCGCGTCTGTCGGTCTTCTACAGGTTGCATTTCGGA
Organism: Blastobasis lacticolella; assembly: GCA_905147135.1. Lineage (NCBI taxonomy): Eukaryota > Metazoa > Arthropoda > Insecta > Lepidoptera > Blastobasidae > Blastobasis > Blastobasis lacticolella. The sequence continues at coordinate 13,500,942 of LR990048.1, forward strand.
GAGTTGCGAAACAGTTACACGAACTCATTCCGCCGGCCCCTATCCGCCATTAGGCGACGCGATCCGGGCGAGCGCTTGATCCTTATGTCGTGGATCTTCCAGCTGTCCGCATGAGCCGCTTTGGTTCAGCCTTTATAATGCGTATCCGGACATACGCAAAGTCATCGGTATGGTGAAACAAGCTGGCCTACTCGATAAGTTTGTGAAAAACAACCAATTTAAGAAACCTGAATAATTTGATAATTTTCCAAAACCTCAGTCATGAATGTGTTAAAATCTTGATTCTATGTTACAATGTTTATGTTTATTGTTTGTACTGTTATTCTCGGAGTGAAAATTGCTTACATCATGCTAAAGTTGTATGTCTGATTTATTATGTAATACACAGAGAAAAAAAATTATGTAATACCTGTCGGTAGAGTGCGCGCCAGATAACTAGACTCGAGACTGATGACATGAACGGTGAATGGAACTGGAGACAGCCATAAAGTTGTTGTCGCTGACTGTCTGTTAAATGTAGTTAGCGAGTCGTTATCTTGCGAACACTAGTATACACGTAGTAAGTAGCTAGAAGAAACATTTTTTGTGTTATGGGAGGCTTTTGTCATCGATTGATTATTTGCTTTGTGTAAATTGCTAAGATGTTTTTACGATTTATGACGGATATAGTGACAGACTGTACCCGTTCAATGCTTGTGGTGCCGACCCGAACATGGTATAAGGACAGCGGGATTGCGATTGGATTTAGTCGTAAGTGAATTCACAAAGTCAATACCTAAACAAATAGGCCGGTGGAAGGTACTGTAACCTTACAATACAGGTCATCCTAGTGTAAGGGACAGTGCTCACATGGGTTGGGTACATTATTTCATACCTACAACCTATAAAATCAAATTCATAGAAAAAAGACTGTGGATGGCTCCAAGACAGGCGTTTCCGGACTTGTTATATGTACAGTATTACAGATGGCAGCCGACAATATTTACAACATTTTGCTAACAGGAAGATTTTCTGTGACATAAAAGACAAATTGGAACTTTGTCGCATTCGATGGAGACTCAGCATTTAAAAGCTGGATTCCATATTTTGATTTTTGTGTACAGTGTATGTTAGTGGTGGAAAATTTTGAATTTAAATATATTAGTAATATAAGTAAGCTTCGGCTTAACGAAGTACTTATCTATTTAAAAGATATCTCTAACATCATAGATATAACGTTCAATCTCTAGCGTCATAGGTATAAGGTTCATTGTTTTCGTATCAGTCCGTAAACTGGATTGAAACTGTCTGCAACTACAAACAACTTCTACACCGCTTCAGCGCTATGTCTACCACAGGGTACATACAAACGTTACCGGCATATACGGCCGAACAAACCCATTTGCCAATGAAAAGCAAACACAGGTACCTGAGGTTACCGCTGCACCAAAGTTATGGCAGAGCATGCATAATTTGCACTGAAACAAGAACATCTTCCACCAAGTCCAAGACAGATTCTCAATAATTAACATCTTGGAATTGATTTTGTCAGGTAGGAAAACGTGTTTGAGAATTTGTCTGATTTTTTCCAGCACCTTTGGGCAAATTTTGTGACGATTTTCAAGATTATTTTCGGGATTACATTATCAGGACGGTTGGTGACGACACGGATGTATTATTATTTAAAATTAATTAATCATTCAAAAGTATCTTGGAGATATAAATCATATATATAATTTGATTATATCAACAATAGTATATAATAGTTAATCTAAGTTTTATATCTATAAACATAAAAATCAATTGCCACATGTATAGATTTTTTTGTTGCGTTCGTAATTGTAAGGTTTATATGAAATAAACTTTAAGGGAAATCGAGTTTTGAACTTAATGCGTCTGAAAACTGCAGGGGTCACCAGTAGAGAATAAAAAAAGGTGTTTCAACGATAAAAAAGTTTCACCTAAGATAAATAATAATCAAACAAACATGACTACCGAAGCCACAGAATATCCGAAGCTACGAATCGAAACATTCAAAAATCCTGTTCATATGTTGCCGTATCCTAAGTAAATTTGATTCTCAGCCAGAGTAAAATGCTCTTGGAGCTTGTCTCTACCAAAATTTGTGGAGCCAATGAAATACACGTGAATTTTATATTTCTACTTTGAAACTTACTTTGTCGTGTTCAAGAATATCTCGAGCATTTCGGGAAGAAATACGACTATTTGCTTTTCCCACGTCAACATTTTGAACTTTTCAGTTGATTTCAACGTAATAGTGATTGATCCGGGCTGAAATCAGAGAAATCAAGGCTTTAATTACCAACCCACATTTAGATACTGCGGCACATTGCTTGTGTGAATCATGAAGGAGCTGTCCAAACGGAGGGCGAGGGCTTAAATTACCATGCAAATGGAATTTGTAGCGGCGCGTTATATCTCCACCACATATCTTTAATAACCATAAATCCAACAATCGTAACAGTCCATCATTTATAGTGCAGAAAAAACGAGGTACGCCTACGGTTTGGTGAAGCAGCAAGGATTTCATTCCATTTGACGCGGTCGAACGAATTAGCTAAACTAAACAGTGTAGATGAGATTGTTAGTCGGGATAAAATAGGGAATTAAAAGGAAAAATCGCCCGTCCGTCCGTGGAAATGGGCCCGACGTGCGATCTCCGTTGCGGGTTTTCTAAAAACAAAGTCACTTTGCCGCTGTTGCGCGGTTTACCTCGTAGTTATGTAGCTGAACAGCTTTATACGGTACCAAGGAGGCAAATAATTATACGACCCACCTTCGGGGTGTCGTAGCGTATTACTTTTACAGTTTCGGGTCTACGTACTCGCCACAGGTGCGATCAGGAGCGATTATGAGGTCCTACTATTATCCTCTGGACCCAAGCGAACCTCACCTGCACGCGGCTCCCTTCTGAAAGATGGACCAGGCTCTGGTGAACCAGCCTAACAGTTTGTGCGGGCCTGATAGCAGTTGCCGCACGTAACAAGCCAAAACCACCACAAAACTTTCATTTCCTGTTTCAGTAAATCTGAAAACGCTTTTCTAGTAGAATAGCGGACCCTGGCAGGCAGATCCGCTAGCCGCTGAGCCGTGATTTACCGTGAGTGCCTAAATCTCATATGCAACCCACCAGCCAAATCTGAAGGCTGTAACGCACGTGGCCAGCGACGTCATTGATAAAAAAGGGCTTTTAATTTAATGTTACCCAACAAGCTGCTCTATCACAGGCTACCCTAAATGATCGAACAGGTAAATTTAATTCATAAATAAATGAGTGACCTAGACTAAGCACAAGTATTTTTGTCTAAAGGCATTATCTATCCAGCAGTGCACACGGCTAGCGTCCGGTTTAGAACGACCCGTACCGATAATCCGCTTTTAACCAGATCCTACCGGTAACGCTGTCTGGAATATCTCGTGGGAACAAAGGTGGGACACCAAGGGTAAATATATCTTCCTAAGTATAATGCACTAAAGCTGTTTAATTATTACTTACAAAATCGAATATTTCTCTTATCAATTGCTATTTCTCGTATGTATACTTAAACCATAAACGATAAATTATTTCATGATGGTATGATATGCTATACTATCTCGGAAAGTCCATTTGATTATGGATGTGTGCGTAAGCTAGATAGCGCTCGTCAGTCAATTATATCCAGTCCGAGCCAAATGCCATGACGGCTCAATCCATACCGGAGTGGCGGAATGCAGTAATCACTTTTCCATAATATCCACCCCGGAATGCAGATCGCAATGTTAAAGACCGAAAAAGTAAATAAAAAAATAAATGTGCTTGGACAAATTCACACAGCACCATCTAGCCTCAAAGTAAGCAAAACTTGTGTTATGGGTGATAGGTAACTGATAACCTACTTATATACTTTTTTTAAATACATACTTTTTATACAGACTACACCCAGATCTGTAACAGATAATAAAATTCATCATTTCGATTTCTGCTCGGCCGGGAATCGAACCCGGGACCTCTGCGTGGCGACCGGCATGGTAAGCAACTGAATCACTCCGATCGTCAAAACTAAACGCTGCCCGTCTTCTGATCTACGTTACTAGATCGATAGTAAGCCTCTTAAGAATCGATACGGCACCCATTAAGTAAACAGTAATTGCTAAATATGGCCACCACATGGCCAAATAGAAGCTTTACTATATAAAGCACATTATACCGGCGATATACACGGTGTTTGATACGAGTCATTTGCAGTATGGCTCATTTGTAATAGCCGGACAAAGCCCAACACGCGCCGTCAATGGACGCCGCTGTGACCCACTGAATTGTTATGCCAGTCTTTACAACTACATCCCCTAGACACATACGGTCCTCTGAATTGATATATTGTTTGGACCCCTGCCTTCCCTAAGAAAGGTTTTTAATTATTCTGTCATTGGGAAGGTGACGCTGATGCTCTTTAACTTGGTTTATGAAACGAGTTAAGTGTTTGGAAAAAAATCAAGATGTAAAGGGCTGAAAGTTTGAAAAAAAAAAAGCATCTAGTCTTACAAGTTAATGCAGGACCTAGAAAAATTAAAGGAGGTCTACTGAGTGCGAGGAAAATTGGAGGAAAAATTTATAATTATTGTAATTAATCTTTTTCTAGCTAAGGCTCAGTTTCCTCTAGGGGTAAGGTTCTTTTTTATTGTTGTATACTTAATTTGTTGCAGACGACCTGAGTGGTTCAGTTGGGTAACATCCGGTCCGGCCTAACGGCCAAACAGCCGGTCTCCCACGCAGAGGTCCCAGGTTTGATTCCCGGCCGGGCATATATTGAAATGAGGAATTTTTATTTCTGTTACGGGTCTGAGTGTTGTTTGTGTAATTAGTATATATTTAAAATATATATGTAATTAGTTTATCAGTTTTCTGGCACCCATAACACTACCTTTACTTACTTTGGGGCTAGATGCCACTGTGTGAATGATTTTTTTGTATTTATCAATTACATTCTTTGAAAATAGAGTTGCAAGCAGAATTAAATTGTGAAAAAATCAATAAAGTTTCAGTATATTTTGGTTTTTCTATCTACTTAAAATATTTACGAACACACATTGAGAGTAGATCTCGTCCACAGAGTTGTGCTTGCTAATCTGACTACGAATATCATATTAATAAATAAATAAATAAATAAATAAATTTATTTATTCAAATAAAATTAATCTAAAATTACAAGTTAGTTAAAAATTACAACATACCTACTTTTAGTTAATGGGTACAAATAAAATAAAGGCTACATATTTGCAACTCTTGCACAAATAATAATAGGTACTTAATTCTAGTTATTGATAGTTTGGATACCTAAACTAAGTAAATGATTTACTTGTATCTTAGGCATCCATAATAATCCATAATATAAGTAGAATGAACATCTAAATCCGTGTGTAGCGTTTATCCCAACAGCATGCAGCTGGTAGGAGTCTACGTCGGCTTGGTGATAAATCGTCCAAAAACAATAGCACGGCCGGCCGGTGCCTATACGTCGCGGCATCGGACATACATAAATCAGGTGGTTTACTAACAGGCTTGCGCCGTATTGTATGCTGGGCGACAGCCCAAAATTGATACTCTAACGTACAATGAAAACGACCAAAGGGTCAAAAGGAGGATTTGTCAAACGTACCTAATCCTGTAGCAAGAGGCCAAAAAGATAAAATCTGAGTTAATAATGTAAGGATTTTGGTGATTAGTTGCGTATTGCCTGACGGAGTAGAGTTTACAAGCGTGTGGCACCAAGCCATGTTTTGACTTCGGTTTTCGGAGAGGCAGGGCATAGCGGGGTATCCCGTTCGAAATACCTCCTTACAGAATACCGCAGCTAAACAACACTCTCTTAAATAGTATTGTGTTTCTGTCGGTAAGTACAGTATCCGTTTTGGCTTCGTAGCGCACCCCCGCGTCGCTCGTTGCCAGCTCGCTTCCGTTTTGCTTACGTATTTCGCAAGTTTTCGCGCGCGTTCACTTCGCGTTGCGAGCCCGCGTCCCGCTGAGCGTAACGAATTATAGTTACGTTCATTCAGAGACGTAGTTTCTTGTTACCGATTCGTCGGTAACACAAAGCTGCGTTTCTGCCGCGTTGAGTTGGTGGATACTTAACGGTGACAACTAAGCCAACTAGCGTTGCCCCGGTGCGCTGTTAAGGCCCCTCAGGTCTTAGCGAAACCGGACGTCCCGATCCCATTGCACTTGGGCCTGCCCAAGGGTGACGGATAGCGGCATATCCATTAGGGATAGCCGCTCCACCGACCCCCTCTCCCCTCTCCCCCCTGCCTCGCGCAGGGAGGACGCCCCGCGTCTCTCGGTCCCTCGTCGACATCTCTCGTCCCTCTTCTCGCCTCCCAATGGCGACGGTCTCGGTGGAGGATTTCGCCGCTCAGGCGGTGAAATTGCTCCTCCGAGCAAATCTAGGCCAGGACAACTACGTCGTACGTAGTTACCTGGCGTCAGTGGGGAGTGCCCCTCAGGCCCCCCGCGAGCCCTCTGAGGACATGGAGTTTGAGGACTCCGTGTCCCAGGTCTCAGCGCCGCCCTCCCGCAAGAGGGCGGCTTCTCTGTCCGGGGACGACTCTTCGTCCTCGACCACCGTGACGGGAACTCTTTCCGTCACCCCCGTCCCACCCTCTGCGGCCGAGCTCGACGGATTCGAGCTCGTCGCTAAATCTAAGCGGCACCGAAAGCGGGCCGCCCGCTCAGTGTCCGAGGCCTCGTCCGAGGCCGCCGCGCCCGCCCCGGTCGCGGTCGCGGTTCTCTCTAGCCCCGCGTCCCCCGACTCGAGCGTGACTGCTGCCGCTCGCGAGACCGCGCCGTCTGGCCCTAAGCCAGTAGCGCGTTTTGCCCCCCCTGCCCCGTCTAAAGCCAAGCCCCCGCCCCCTGTTTTCCTTAGGGAAAAGTCCAAGTGGGAGTTAGTCTCCCGTCTCTGCGCGGAACAGCGCGTCCGCTATACCCGTGCCTCAAACACGGGTATAGCCGTTAAGATTGACGTCGAGTCGATCGACGACTTCAGGAGCCTTACTAGGCTCCTAGCCCACAACAAAATAGGTTACCACACCTACGCCCTCCCTGAGGAGCGTAAGGTGCGTGCGGTACTCCGTGGAGTGCCGCACGAGCTTTCCAATGAGGCCATTCTCATGGACCTCAAGTCCAAAGATTTCCCCGCCGAGGCTGTACACAAGATGTACAGCCGGTCCGGCAAACAATTTCCCATGGCGCTGGTGGTGCTTTCCAACACCACCGGTGCCAGGACTATATTCCGGGGAGGCTTCACGGTCTGTGGGCTCTCCGGAATCAAAGTCGAGGCCCCGCATAAACGCGGTTCCCCAGGGCAGTGCCATCGCTGCCAATTTTATGGCCACGCGTCGGCCAACTGCTCGGCCCCGCCGCGCTGTGTCAAGTGCGGCGAAGGCCACACTGCCAAGGAGTGCGCGCGTACGCGCGACTCCACCACCCCTCCCTTCTGTTGCAATTGTGGCCAATCTGGCCACACTGCAAACTACAGGGGTTGCCCGCGCGCCCCTCGTCCCCGCACTTCCGCGCCAAAGCCCACTAAGGGCAAAGGCGCAAATCCCTCTGCGCCGAAGCCCGCTAAGGGCAAAGGTGCAAGGCCGCCGCCGCCTTCAGCGACAGTGGCCCACTATCCCCCCCTCAAGGCCAAAGGGCCCCCCCCGAGCGCGGCTCCAGCCGCAGCTTGGGGCCCGCCCAAGGCCCCGGGGCCGAAGGCTCCCCCCACCACCTCTCCCCCCAAGGCCATCAGCCACCAGCCCCCGCCCTCTTCTTTGGCGGAGGATATGCATTACATATCCTCCATTCTTGCGTCCGTCAACATTGACGAGATCCCCGTCCTGGCACGCAAACTGCGTAACGCCTCCACCCAGCTCGAGCGTTTAGACGCACTTGTCGAGCATTACTCCCTCGTCCAGGCCCTAAAGTAATGCCCCAGGCGCTTCACGCCACACCCCCCACTCCCGCCAGTGTCGGCACCGGTCGCATGAGGCCGGGTGGGGTTTCGCTTGTTTCTTTTAATGTGCGCAGTCTACGCACAAACATCTCCGAACTTAGGACGTTCGTTAGGAGCAGGGAGCTCGACCTACTTCTCCTTCAGGAGACTTGGCTCAAGCCTTCGATCCAGAAGGGTATTTCGATCCCCGGCTTCTCCCTTGTCAGGGATGACAGGTCCCCCACCGCGTCATCGCGTGGTGGAGGAACTGCCATTTACTACAAGAGATCGCTTCATTGCTCCCCTCTTCCAACTCCAACTCTCTCGAGTATGGAGGCCTCCGTAGTGCAGCTAGGCATGACAGGACATCCGTCCCTGATCATAGCCTCTGTCTACATCCCCGCCGGCTCCCTGCCACTCAAAAGCGACTTCGAAGCGCTTCTCTCGCTAGGCGACTCTGTTATTATGTTCGGAGATTTCAACTCCAAACATACCGACTGGACGTGTTCCTCCACCAACACGAGCGGTGTCCACTTAATGGACATCGTTCGGTCTCTCGACCTAGACGTGTATTGCCCCCTCTCCCCTACCCACTACCCAGACAGAGTGGATCACCGTCCCGATGTACTGGACTTTGCGATAGTGAAGGGCGTGTCGCTCACCCTCCGGTCGATCGACACCCTCGACGACTTAGGCTCCGACCACCGTCCAGTCTCCCTAGTACTAGGCTCCCCCACCCCTATCTCTCCCCCACTGCCGCGAACTTTCACGAAGTGGGAAGGATTCAAAGAGTCCATGGCGGCCGTCATGGACGCGCCCGACTCGCCGCTCGCTTTTTCATCCGACTACTTCGATAGTCCGGATAAAATCGACGCTGCGGTAGCCTCGTTAACGTCCCACATTCGGTCAGCGTTGAAGGACAACGAAGTGGTGGCCCCTGTCGTTAATCGGCAGGGACTCCCACTCGAAGTTCGAAACCTGATCAAAGCCAAAAACGCAGCCCTCCGGAGGGCCGCACTCTATCCGACCCCAGAGTACAGACGCACTGCGAACCGACTTCAGCGGGCAGTGCGAGCACGTCTCGACGAAATGAGGAACTCCCAATGGGGGGACCTCATGCAGACGATTTCCCCGTCCCATCAAGCGTACTACAAAGTGGCGAAAGCCCTTCGTACAGACGCCAGAGTCTCCATCCCTCCTCTTGTTCGCCCAGACGGCACAATTGCGTTTGCGGACACCGAGAAAGCCGAATGCTTTGCAGATAGCATTGCTTCACAATGCTCCCCTAGCACCATGGAGTGCGACCCCGGTCACGTGCGTGCGGTGGAAGACGAAGTCCGTCAAAAGACCTCGCTCCCTCCCACCACGGACCCTGTCACAGTGTCCCCCGACGACATCCACTCCTTCATCAAGGGTCTCAAATCTAACAAAGCGCCGGGCGCGGATGGAATTTCCAACCAAGCGCTTAAGTACCTCCCCGAGCAGGTGCTTACTTTGTTAGCGATCATTTTTAATGCTTGCTTTGACCATTGCCACTTTCCGACCGCGTGGAAAGAAGCCATAGTCATAGGCATTCCCAAACCGGGAAAGCCGTTAAATGTAGCGTCATCCCACCGCCCGATAAGCCTCCTCAAGGCATTAGGGAAGTTATTCGAGAGAGTAGTGCTCTCTCGAATGAAAGAACATCTCTTCAAAGACGATGTTCTTATTCCCCATCAATTCGGCTTTCGTCCCAAACACAATTGCCCCAGACAAGTCCATCGTATAGTAGAATACATCCTCAATGGATTCTACCCAAAGAGAGAAAAGACGGTCGCAGTCTTCTACGACGTCGCCAAGGCCTTCGACAAAGTCTGGCACGAAGGCCTTGTTTACAAGCTATACAAGCTTGGTCTCTCCGATCGACTCGTCCGACTAGTAGCGTCCTATTTAAAACACCGTACCTTTCGGTTCAGACACGAAGGTACTTTGTCTTCCCCACGTCAACTGAAGGCCGGCGTCCCGCAAGGCTCTGTACTCTCTCCCCTACTCTATATATCGTACACGAACGATATTCCCGTCCCCGACAACGGGGTGCAACTGTCCCTTTTCGCCGACGACACGGCAATCTACGCCAAAGGGCGAAGGCCACCCATGGCAAAGCTCCAAAAGGCGGTGAACAAGCTCGAAGCTTGGTTCAAACTGTGGCGCATCGAAGTGAATCCGGAGAAGAGCTCCGCGGTTTGCTTCGATGTTAAGCGCAGACGGGGTGACAGCGACCCCCCTCCCCTCCGCATGCAAGGGAAACTAGTTCCCTGGCAGCGCGCTGTAAAATATCTAGGCGTCACGCTTGACAAAAGGCTCACTTTCCGGCCCCATGTCGAAAGAGTGTGCCGCACCGCCCGTTTCTACCTGGGTCGCCTCAACAGTATGTTGGGTCGATTCAGTAAAATGTCCCTCAGGAACAAGCGAACCCTCTACAAGGTGTGCATTCGACCGGTGTTGACATACGCCTCCCCCGTCTTCGCTCACGCGAGCTCCCACGTCACTAAGAAACTGCAAATTGTGCAGAACATCTTCTGCCGTAGGGCAACGGCGGCTCCATGGTACGTCCGCAATGCGGACCTACACCGTGACATGGACCTGCCTACCCTGCAGCAGTTTCTTAGAACGCTCTCCGAGACCTTTTTCAAGGCCGCGGAGGAGCACCCCAACCCGCTCGTGCGAGAGGCAGCAGCCTACGCTCCCCGCCCGGTCTCCGGCCACGTGGTACGGAGACCGAGACACGTCCTCGCGGATCCCCCCGACGAACTGTCGAGCGCCCTGAACCTCCTCCTGGAGGCTCAGGACGACTCGACAGAGCCCCCCCATGCCGTTTCAGCGGCCCCCGTAGGCCCCCAATCCCAATCCACAGCAGCGGGACCCCCTTCTGGGGTTTCGCTATAAATTCTCCAGCGTATGCTCCGTAAGGAGTGACGTTGAGCGCACCCCGTCCCTACGGGGTGTAGCATCCGATGAAACCTGAAAGGCCCTTATGGCTACAGGTGCTTCCAGGGGGTGTTTAGTACGTATGCGCCTAGGTTCTTTTGGCGAGTCGTGCATAACCAGTCCGGCCGGCCGGCTGGGATACTCATGAGAGTTCACCTCCTCCCTCCCAACCGCATTACCGGAGGGTGCCCATTTCCTTTGCGTTGGGCAAAAAAAAAAAAAAAAAAAAAAAATGTCGGTAAGTAATTGTTTCTGTCGAAGATTTGGGGAACCGTGGCTTTGGCAGTGGAGGGGCATTTGCCTTTTTGCTGTCAGAGCAACGTGTTATAGAGGTGGGCAACGCATAGGCGATACTCTTGGTGTTGCTAATGTCTATAGGTAGTGGTGACCACTTTCCATCAGGTGGCCCGCTTGCCTGTTTGCCTACCATATGAAAAAAGAAAAAAAAGTATTCCGTGATTTTTCCACAGAACGACATGATTTACATTTTTTAAATTTTAATTATTTTTCATTCATTAATTCTATGTCTACATTTATTTAAAGGAGGAAACACTAAGATATGGATATTATCTATACTGCCCAGGTTTGCTAGCCTGCACTACACCGAGTGTTGTATCCCCCATCGCCCAGTTGGTGCAAGTTCATCGTACAGTCTAACAGTTCGACAGCCTGAACACAGACAAGTACACGCGTTGCAGCTTGCATTTGAACGTTGCATAAACTTACACGTTGGCAGGTATCTGTTCTGTCCGACTAATTTATTTATTCATACGTTCGCTCGTACTGACAGGTATTACGAAGATGAAGAATAGACGAAGAATACGAGATAGGTAGAACCAATAACAAGTAGGTAACTAGGTAGTTAAGATTTAGGTATTCTTATGATAGGAGTTAATCGGGAACTACATTGGTATTGCAAACGTCCATAGGCTGCGGTGACTGCTTACCATCAGGCAGGCCGCAAGCTTGTTTGCCACCTTAGTGGTATAAAAAAAAAAAAACATGATAAGTGATACCTACCTAAGGCCGCGACGTACGTTGTATGGTAGACCGATTTCTATATTTTCCAGTTCAAAATTGTGATAGGTACCTGTCCGTTTCATTTCAATTCGAATTACACACGACATTGGTATAAAAAAAATACCCTGCCATAGTAATTACCCAAATTCCTTTAATATACTCATTGCTTGGGCAATGTGGTCTCGTAGTTCTAGGTCCAGCGACTCCAGCGATTTCGGTTGTAGCCACCGGTTGTCAAATTTTTTTTTTTTTTTGACTAGCCAGGTATTTGACCGCCACCTCACCTGGTGGTAAGTGACGATGCGGCCGATGATGGATGATGATGACATTCCACTTTTACACGTTATTACCAAACATGTACTATGTCTCGTCATTGCGACAAATATCAAACACCGAACGAGCTATTTAATAAACAACAAAACGGGCTTTAAGCCATAAAACGTTATGGCGAATATCCGCACTATTCATATTCCACTTTTTATGGGGGACGGACATATCTTTGTGTTTCTAGGGTTTTATGTGACGACCTTCGTGCTACGTTTTCGGGAACGACGACCCACAAAATTCGTTCCCGGTTTACGTCTTTATAATTTAGTTTGTTTATGTAACGCCGGCTTATATCCGGTTATAACTCTATTTTATTTTTTATGTCATCTTCCTGCAACCGTTACGCTCATCTTTGTAAGTAGTAATACCATATTAGGTGTATCATCGTCATAGCCTACAACAGACTTAGGGCCTCTCCCACGAAAGGTTATTGCCATAATCTGCCATAATGCAAATCACATTGCTTGAGAGTTGGAGATAGCAATAAAAATATAACAATGGAAAACGCTGCTGCCCATTTTCCAGCCTACGGAGCCTAAGATTAGACGCCTTGTACGACACCCACGAGACACCACACGGTTAGTTTACAATTAGGTACTCCTTCTGTGAACAGTGTACCTAAGGCCTAATCTAAGCAATGTTAGGTAGTAGGTAATGCAAAATATTTCTTTTATTTTATATCAATGACGTGTGTAATTCGAGAAAATGGCTCAATTTAAACTGAAAGGAATAGAAAAGAAATGGAAAAGGAATGACTTTGACTGTAGGTACTACCTATATAAAATTAGCCCAACCTATGAAAATCGTTGGCCACATGTACGGCAGCTACAAGAACACTCCCAAGTAAACTATCCTCTTCTTGATTAAAATGACAACTCGCTGATGATGATATCGGTAGCAGGCGTCTCGCCGGACAGCTTACGCATCTGGTCAACCTAGCTGGCCTTCTACCTAGATAACCTCGTATACTGTGTTCGTACCAACCTACTTCGCGCGGGGGATGTCAAATTCCTTGTCTTTGTCTGGAACGATTAACGATGGCAAGCTCAGAAAAAAGTTTTAGCGCATGCTAAAGATAATCAAAGGTGGCCTCACGTTCATGCCGACTGTCAATTAGCATAGCAATAATAGGCATGACCAGGCCCATTTAGATTTGACTCCGTCCATTTTGGTTTGGTTCCGCTTATTTGGCGGGTATTTCAAATTTCTTCCAACGCGCGGTCAGTTTCCTTGACAAGCTTATTTTTATCATGCCACGTGTCATGCCAACTGACAGTCGGCATGAAGGTGAGTGGCCACCGTAAGATTTATGTCGGATTCTGAAGTAGTTTAGTGCATTTAAGTTAATTTTGTTAGAACTTAGAGAGTGAGATTCTAGTAAAGGGATGTTAGTATTACGTCGGATCAGTAATATATTAAATTCAGAACTATGCAACCTACAGGCGAAGACATTTAGAATAATAATATCTACGCTTTCCTGTAGTTTTTTAACGATTTGTAGCGTTCATCTCTGAACGCGTCCCGTATGCACCCACTTATGTTTCGGGACACCCCGTCTATCGGTCAGGCGACAGTCTGCTTTTGGCACTCGAGCTGCCACCACTGTGTTTACAACTTTGTAACGTAACATAATATAACTTAATTGTGACCGTGTTACGTATACTTATTATACAAGTCATTTCTAACATCGTGGTTTTATTAAGTGAATACTCCACTTTACAACACAATAAAAAGAGTTAGAAGATCTCTCTATATAACATCAAATCCCTAAAGATTCAATACGGATTAATTGGCGTTAATTTTAATTCCATTTGTTGTTCATTTCAGTCTATCACTTAAGTAGCGTTAGATTAGATATTTACTTGAAAACTAAGTAGCACCTAACTTTAAATTTCATTTTTGCAAAATCGGTGACAGATAATGGTTACGTATTATTATAGAATATATTTTTACTTACCTGTAACATACTGCAGCAGATTTGAAGAGGAACTAAATGTGGTATAAACAACAATATTTTCTCTAAAAATATCGGTACAATTTAGGTACTGCTCGGAGTCTCATTACGCGATCGAATCAGGAATAAGGAGATCCGCAAGCGAAGCGAACTTAAGTTACCGACGTAGCCCGAAGGATTGGCAAGCTTAACTCCAGTTGGCAGGGCACATAGGCAGCAGAACAAATGGTCGATGTGGCAGGAAAGGTCTTGACCAAAGTGGCGACCACGTTCCGGAAGACGCAGCGTGGGTAGGGCTCCTACTAGGTGGACGATCTGGTAAAACTCGCAGGTACGAGCTGGATGCGGAAGGCACAGGACCGGCCTTTGTAGCCAGCAGTGGGCGTCATCCGGCTTATATGACGATGATGATGATCCCCTAAGAGGGTAAAATAGTCGGTGGAAGTTCACAATTCCGGTTGTCCAGTAAATGCATTCGAACGAAACGCACATCCGAAACCGTTGGGTCTACAGGCTTCAAATTTTGTGCGGAGATTTCATATACGACGTATGTAGCTACTTAGAAAAGATCTTTGGAAATTTATCCCCTGAATCTAAGAAGTAGGTAAGTAATTCAACGTTAACCTGACTAATCTAATGAATGAGGTATCAGTTTACTGCGAGAAGTATAATAAAACGAGAATTTCTTGCAACATTCAACTTTTAATTTATAAACAATCAACAGAACCACACGGTTAACCTGATAGCATTAATACGTTATTCGTAGGTACAACACTTTAATCACCAATCTTTGGCAAGTACATTATTACGCAATAGAAAACCACACATTGCCAAATGTTTTTCATTCGATGGAATACTGGAAAGAATTGCAGAAAAATATCATTATAAGAAGATACAAATGTGATCAAATCAATTTAGTGGTTACCATTTAATTCATGAGCAAGTACATGTGTGATTTCAATCGTCAGATATGCAAGATTCGTTAAAATCATTTCAGGACATCTCTAAGTCCCTTTGGAGGTTATTTACGCCTAAATGACCATCACTCAAAGAGGTATCCAAAAATACACAATCTAACTTACGATTCAAACTGTAAACATGATTTACAAAATGAAATTGGTGTGCATCATTTGTCTAGAATGAAAATAAGTATCTAAACACAAACTGGCAACTCCATTAACTTACTTATTTACAATAAATAAACAAGATTGAACACCCAACGACGGTGTCAAACTTAAGACTATTTTAATCAACTTGAAAGCAAGCCTCAGAATGAATCTAGAAATATTACAGATCTTTGCCTTTTCATAACTAGAACAAGAAGGGATTCTGATAAAGGCGAAAGCAAAGAGTATTGTTTGTTTTATGAAATAATTTGTAAGATTCATTCACTATAATTTTTATGATACTAAGCAAAACCTGCGTATCTAATACTTCATTTTTAAATTCAGCTCTGCGCAAAATTAAAATAAATAATATTACATGAGATCACACGTACAGAAAATCGAATATTGTTTGAATCTCGCCAATGTAAAGATGAATGTCTAGTGATATGTAATATTATAAGCTCCAGAAGAAATCCTAGCTGCAATTGCATAAAATAGCCTCGCATGATATGTGCCTTGAGCATCCATGGTAACAGATTATACAACACGATTACAGTAAATAACAAATTATATTTAATAAACGCTAAAACTTATCCAAAACTGTATCGCTTAACATTATGTACACTAACATTGCACTTCCTTCTGCCTTCAGACTTCGAACATGTATTTCCAAAATATACAAAAAGAAAAATTATTTTAAACAATAATCCTATAAATTCATTGTAACTTTGTCATTTCAGTATATCTACTTAACCTACCCATTTTATTTAAACATGTAATTCTGAACGATTCAGTTCAAACAGTTAAATATTTTCACATAAAGCATTCGAATACAAGATCTCGTCCTATATTTGGCATACGATGGCTTACATTCAAAACACAATGGAATGATTTTAACATTATGCTGATTAATATTTGGACAATCTTTGGCACTATAAACTTACGCTAAAGAAGTCTCACAGTTAGAACCAAAGACGTTTAGATACGTCGCATCGCTTTCTCCTGCCTACGCTAACGTCTTAAGTCACGGTTTACGAGAGTTCGACTAGGGAGTCATCACTGTCACCGAGTGCCCCGGGTGCCGGTGCACGGCAGGTCCGGTGGGGTGGGTCGTCGGTCATACGTCGTTGGTCTCGATGTTGATGGGGTCGGACTTCTCGGCGCACTTCCGGACGGCGTCGAGGATGGTGGCGACGCGGCGGTCGAGCGCGGCGAGGTGCGGCTCCCACAGCACGGGCGCCACCGGGTCCAGGCGCAGCGTCGCGCGCAGCGACGTCGACAGCGACACCCCCGTGTGGTACCTGACGAGGGGGTAACACCAATTTACCTCCTGGATATTTGTTTTAAGCGAAATGACACTGAGCTATGTACATTAGTTGAATACTAACCGATTTATAGTTATAATTTAAATTAGTAATTGTTACGAGTCATTGTTATTGTGCTTTAATTAAATATATTAGTGTAGTAATATACCTATTGTACATCTGTATGAGACAGATATTTACTGCTGATCGAATGACAAATACATATTTTTTCACCTATGTAACACACAGTAAAAACAATAAAGATTTTTATGATTTATTTATTTATGATGCCCTTACTTTTCAATTTTAGCCGGTACTATCAAAATATTTTGCAAAATTTGTTAGTACTTTTTGGATGATGTTCTTTCTTACAAGTAGCGGATTGCGTTTTGCAGACTTTTGTATTATAAGCGGGATAGGCGGACGCGTTTCCACCGCTGCAAATCGTTTTAGCTAACATCTTTAAGCGGCGTACCAAGAGCGTCGGTGGCCGAGCGGTTAGCGTATGCAACTCGTAAGCCAAAGGTCCCGGGTTCGAATTCCGCTCCGGCCATGTACCAATGACTGTTTTCTGAGTTTAGTTGAATACTAACTGATGCTCTTCCGGTGAGGGAAAACATCACGATGAAACCTGCACATTTAGGCGACTGGATATGTAACCATGATCCAATCTGGTCAGGTTCCCCCGGTCAGGAACATGGAGGTCAGATGACAGTCGCTCCACTGTAATCATCTGATCTGCCAAATCCTGGATCATGGTCAAGGCCCGTGCGGCCCCCCACGGGCCCTCGTGCGCGAAAGCACAACCGGGACATGAACGCCAAGATGATGATATTTCTTTTAAACTAAACTCGTGTTATTTACATATATTATTCACACGTATGGTACGTCGCGTGTGAGTCCCGTTTCATTATCACAGCCCATAACAGTCAACTGCAGGACTTAGGGCCTTCCCCACGAAAGGGGAGGTTATTGCCATAATCTCCGCGCTTGGCAGGCGAGTTAGAGATCGCAGTTTTATAAATATAACAATGGAAAATGCTGCTGCCCATTTTCTAGCCTAAGGAGACTCTAGATATTTTGTTTCGAAAACATTAATCGCCTTATACGATACCCACGAGTGTATAGGGAGTCCTGTTTAATATTATTTTCTGGATTTTAGGATTATTATACAATCAAGAGTTAAGAAGTTTAGAATTACAGCCAGTTTAAATGAGCCTAGGCTTTATTTGATTTTATTGTATTTACTTAAGGAAAACCAACAACCATGATTACAATATTAAATAATACTGGCAGCACAGAGCCAATTATAGGTTTCCACCGATAACGAAACTGGATAAACGAATACCTACATACTAATGAACTAATAACTATATGTCTACAATTTCAAACTTTAACTAAATAAATATTATGTCGAAGTAATACTTGAGTATGCTACGGAATATGCAATCATCCCTTTCGATTTACAAGTGCCTCACTAGAAGACTTCTTAGAGGCAGAATATCTTAGAGGCAGACCAGAAAGGAGCAGAAAAGAGGCGACAGCGGTTTTCTTGTGCACTCGGCGCTGCGATCACCAATTTCTATCTGCTATATGCAGCCTACACAGCTGTGGCACGGCGTACCCAGCAGTGGGCATCAATTAACTGTTAAGGTAATTCAATAAAAATCCTGTACGAGAATTGGTTTTTATGCCACATTGTTATGATATGACGGACTATAATGAAACTATTAAAGACTTTTGGCAATGGATATCTTAGGGATCACAAAGATCCGCTAGGGCTAAGGCTAGTTCAATAGTCTCGAGAGCGGATTAGCATCCCGATCCGACCTAAAAACAAATTTATGCTGGTTTCTTTTAGTAGTAAAATAACTATTCTAGCACTAGAGAGTAACCTAACCTACCATACCCTGTAGGATAAGCTATGAAGCTTCGTCCGTACGTAACAGTGCATTAAGTTTGAGTTTTTAAGAGATATATCAGAGGTCTCCTTAGAGGTCGGCAACGCATTGCTAGCACCCCTGGTGTTGCTGATGTCCATAGGCGGCGATGACCACTTTCCATCAGGTGGTTTTAAGAGAGGTAGGGCATAGCGGGGTATCTCGTTCGAATTGGAGCCGCCCGACTGGGGAAGTACCTCCACCTTACAGAATATCGCAGCTAAATAATACTCTTTTAAATAGTATTGTGTTTCTGCCGGTGAGTAAGGTTTCCAGTGCTCCATGGGGTGGGGATTTGGGGAACCGTGGCTTTGGCAGTGGAGTGGCATTTGCTTTTTGCTGCCAGAGCAACGTGTTATAGAGGTGGGCAACGCATTAGCGATACTCTTGGTGTTGCTAATGTCTATAGGCAGTGGTGACCACTTTCCATCAGGTGGCCCGCTTGCCTGTTTGCCTACCGTATGACATAAAAAAAAAAAAAAAAAAAAAAAAAAAGGTGGCCCGCACGCCTGTTTGTCTGCCGTATTACATAAAATAAAAACCTAACTCACTACTCTGTGGGATAAGCTATGAAGTTTTAAATCCGCTATTGTACGTAACTATGCATAAAGTAAATAAAGAATACTGACTTGAGCAGCGTGGCGAGCGTGGTGTGCCTGACGATGCAGCACTGCAGCAGCGGCGCGAGGATGCTGAGCTCGTCGTGGAACGCCTTCCCGAACGCGCGGCCCTGGTCCAGGTGCAGCGTGAACGTCTCGTTGCCGAACATCCTGGGGAAGGCGGGTATTGAGCCAGGGTACAGGAAAGGCATGAGCCATTTAATCTCAGGCCTCACAGTGACTGCAAGCGGTTCTTCAATTTTTTCACCTGCAATCTAATATTTTTTTTATACTACCAAGCTGGCAACCAGTGGCAAACAAGCTTACGGCCTGCCTGATGTATGAATTGTAGATGTTATGGGCGACAGTTACCACTTACCATCAGGTGGGCTGTCTGCTTATTTGTCCCTATGTAGCTTAATAAAAGGAGAGGTTAGAGCAATTGGTGCAATGTGGGTGCTTTAGCTTGACACCTAGCGAGCATACGTTAAGCAGCTACTCATATGATGGACAGTGGTTCCGACTAATACCAATACTTTTGCTTCGCGGTTTGTAAAGATGGCAAAACCAGAGGACTAAGTTAGTTAATGTATGTAGACAGCCTAATGTCTTTACCAGTTACGCAATCATATTACTGAGACTGGCGATCTTGACCAAAAACCCCAAATAATCACAATAATCAGTACGTGTAAATTTGACAAATAATAATTAGCTCACTATGTCTCTCTCAGCTTCCTTCTTTCTTCATACCTTCTGCTAGCTCCTCTTCTTCCTTAGCAAAACTTATGGGTTTAAAGACACCCATGAAACCTTGTTAGTACTCACTTGAAAGTCTCGTAGTGATGTCGGTCCATGTTCCCTGTCAGGAAGTCGAAGATGCACATATCGATGAGGTCGAGCAACCGCCGCCCCGAGTCGTAGGGCGGCGTCGTCCGCACCTACAGACAGACATATTCGCACATAAAGTACTGTATGTTGGGTGTATGTGTCTTTGTCTACTTATGCGCTTAATACACATGCCTAAATTCAGTAACTAAATTCAGAAACAAAAAACATGAGAGCAAAACAAAATGGAATGTATTGCTCATTGAATAAGGTCCATTTTTGTATCTCGGATTTTTGAAAAGCGGTGATGAGTGATACAAAAATGGACCTTATTCTATGAGCAATACATTTTGCTCTCACGCTTTTTGTTTCTGAATTTAGGCATGTGTAATAAGCGCATTATCTACTGCGTATGTTTGTTGGAGGTTGACCAAAGTCTTCCGCTGAGAACCCTGAGATTGGTGTTCAACCACTCGGGTCTCAGATTGAATTTCGGGAGCCAATTGGCATCCCGTAACGATATTTTTTTTACTTTACTGCCTACCTACATCATCATCCATCTGTCCTTATCCCACTGGGTTGGATTTCTACCATTTAACCATATCACTCGTCAGTCCATCCAACTTTGACTTCTGCTGATTTAAGCACCCACATTCAGAAACCTCACAGTGCGCGCAAACGCACAAGGTTAAAGCTGAGTTTGAGTTTCGAACGGCACTAAGCGTCCGTAAAAATGAACGGCACGGTGTATTTATATTATAACTACGTACAAGGGACCAAGTTTGAATTCAGGCGCGGAAAAAGGAGCCCTTTAACCTAATGGTGTATTTATAATAGTAAAGCTCAAGACAAAAAATGTTTCCGAAAACGGAGAATAGTCTCATATCTGTCATATTTCCCCAAAGAGGGCTATCGTTTTTGTGCTCAGCAGTTGGCACAACTGTCGGGGTGTTGTCACTGTAAAAATAACGTGGTCCTATTGGCTGAATTATAACCAATATTTAGACAACAGAGCTTACTCGCTAGTGGTGCCATCTAGTGGAATTTTGATAGTGCGGAAGCTCCCATTGATTTTATTTATTTATTTATTTGTGTCAATAGAAAACAGATAACTTACCGTATCACAATAATCTGAGCTCAACTCCCATTGAGCTTTTCTGCGCTTGTGGTAGGATCTTCTCCAAGGATGGCGCCATACCTGCACATGATAACTGCGTGTTATTTACAAACTCTTATTATATATTTTTAATATACTTTCATGGGGTGCCAATTAGCGCCAGAGACTGTTTAACCAGTCTCAGGGTGGCCAGCGGACGACATTGGTCAACATTATACATGGTTTTATAAAAACATACTATCACAAATTACCTTCGAAATTAATTCATTATAATACTGGCCATTCTCCATTATTCCACTTATTTATATTGCAATCATTTCCAGGCGATTTTATCAGTGTGAATCAAACATTTAATTTCTCCAAGAATAATTTGTAAAACTGTATTTTTTCGGTTTTCGTGAAATATTTATTTACGTATTTGTTCCTTATACTAACTTACCCATAGCCCTATACTATCCGACACATCCCTACTCTATCCCACTCTACCCTACTCTACACTACGCTACCTCTACCCTACCCTACCCTTCCCCTATCTACTAAAGTTTTCTTGCATACAAACCTTGCGCTGACAATTACATATACAACAAAAAATATTTAGGCAAATATTTACGGCAAACTATATAACTATATAACATACATCGGCAAATTGATTATTATTCAAATAGAAGAGTGTGTATATGATCAACCACTCCAAGATGAAGGCTAACAAGAGCAAAAAAGGATGTTATTAAGCTAGTGATACCTTTCTTTCGGCCACATCCGGCGACGGCAGGAACGCGGCGAAGCTACCTTCCAGCATATCCGGGTTGCCGCAAATCGCGTGCCCGGTATCGCAGTAGTAGGAACATTTCCCATGGAAGCAGAAGTTGTTCGCCGGAGATACGAAGAAGGTCTTGAGGATATCGCCCTCGGTGACGTCGTAGATCTCGGTAGTCATGTTCAGCACTCGGCCCACGACCGGCATGGCGCGTCGGAAGCCAAGGATCCTGTGAGCAGTGATTCAGGTTATGAGGCCCATTTTAGGAAGGGAATAATGATTGCTTTGATTATTTTAAATGTGAACACGTATTATAAAATAGAGAGGAACTGAAATTCAGTTGTCTAATGATCTTATGTATACCTACATCATTATGCAAGTAGGTATGTATTAAGTTCACCTACCTATTAGTTATGCTTAGCAGTTTGATTGGAGGAGGCGCAAGTCCATCAGTGGACTTGTTAAATGACGATGATGATTTGATAAAGAGTAAAATGATTACTGTTACGAATACCATGCGGCATGTGCCAACTACGAGTAAATACTGTATTATTAAACTACCTATATTGGTGTTCTAAACGGTAAAATATAGGCTACGGCTTATGCGCTTATGTAATTGACGCCTGGCTAAATTCAGAAGTAAAATGGGTGAGAGAAATTCAAAGTGAAATTTATTGCTCATAGAATAAGGTCCATTTCTGTATCACAACTTTTGAAAAGCTGAGCATCTAACACGATATAAGTGACACAAAAAATCGACGTAGGAGTAATACATACCACTTTGATTTGCTCTCACGCCGACTGAATTTAGTCAAATGTAATAAGCGCATTAGGTTGGAAAAATTCGTTTAGTTATTCACGCGTGTAGGGGAAAAATTTACGTGTTGGAGGGGCGCCTGATAGTAGGCGGGTCGTACAGATGTTCGTTACAGTAGCGTTTAAAACCGGAAAAGTGCGAGTATTGTCGGCAAACCAACAAAAATGCATATTTTTTTTTTAAATTGGAGTTGGCAATACGGCTCTTTGTGTAAAAATTCAGTTTACCAACCGCAAATAAGAAAAATACTTGCTCCTAAGAAATCCATCTGGTCTATTCATCCAAAATCAATACAATCTGGTCAGGTTCCCTTGGCAGCGGGTTACCGAGGTCAGATGGTAGTCGTTCCACTGTAATTACTAGATTGCCAAATCCTGGATCATGGTCAAGGCGGACCCCGGGCCCTCGTTCTCGAGAGCACAACCGGGACATTAACGCCAAGATGATATATATATTTTTTATACTTGCTCCTAGGAAAATCCGTCTTGAGTATCTGAGAGACAGACGTAGAACAGAGTGCTCCTATAGGGATTAACTTTTTACTTTGAGGTTTGGAACCATAAAATAGAAAGAAGTCTAATAAAAAAGAATGTAATGTTTTAAACGATCGCGTTTATTATCACACATTTTAATGGTATGTTCCGGGTTTCCTACCGCGTACATTTGTTAAAGAATAGCCCGATATTTCGACGCAGTTGCATGCATCATGGTCACGGGACGAGGTATCTTTGCTTATTTGCGGTTGGTAAACTGAATTTTTCACATAAGGAGCCGTTTTGTCAACTGCAATATTTTTTATAAAATGTGCATTTTTGTTAGTTCGCCGACAATACCATGTAATAATGTGACCATGTGCGGTGTGATACAAAGTCATACCCAGCATTATTCTGTAGTTTCGCGCATTCAAACAAAGTTTACACGTGCACTTAGATTTAGGTGCATTAACAATTCACTGGGAATTTTCTCTGAACACTAAGTTGGACGCACGGACCGCAAATAAGCATGCGAAACGAATCGATACTCCGTGTAGTGGGATGGCGTAATCTAAATGCACATTGTCCAAATACTTCACCTGTCCAGAGGTAGGCTATCTCTGACTGCCGTTCAAGGCAGAAATGCTAGCGTGATAGTCGAAACTAGAAACGATTTGCCGAGGTATCCTTGTTTGAGCATACCTACCTTTTCCAAAGCGTTTCCTCCTTTTCTTTCCATTCCGTAGTCTAACGTGTTCCTATGTTTGTCTATCTGAACGCGACAATGTGAGAAACTGTTAGAAGTTGCTACACAGATTTGCGAATTTTGCCAATAGTTACACATTATACGAAGTGTTGCACGAGGTTTGTAGGCATAGAACAATAATTAATAAAACGCGCAAAATTAACAATATTGAGATTTTAACTATTAAATTTACTATTTACAACACATAAACAGGTACCTATAAATAAGCGTCGTGTGACTAGTTGCACATTGAATGAGATATAATTCTCTTCCGCTAACGAACTTTAGGTATTTATAATAAGAGAAGAGATATTCAATTTGTTTTTGTACGGTGCGAGTTCCTCGTTTTTTCTTCCTTACTTAGTATGTCACGCCTGAAGTTTGCGCAATAGGGATCATTAATTTAATGAATGAACAATCGAATAATAAACATAAATAATCGAAAACCAGTGTAAATATAGTCTTGACTTGAGGCTGGGAAGGCATTGACGAGTAGTATAACATTGATGTAGCGTTATATTCTGTTAAGTTAGAATAGGTATTATGCCTAGATAGGATAGGCGGAGATCCGCCAGACGATTCTTTCCTACTTTAACGTTACGCTGAATTTGCTAAATCACTAATAATAATAAATAAATAAATAATTTGTGGACAAATTCACACAGCGCCATCTAGCCGCAAACTAAGCAAAGCTTGTACTATGGGTGCTAGAACTGCACCATTTTTATAAATCTTTGTACTAATATAACCTGAGTAAGAGCATAGTCTCGCCGAATGAAGGCACATCATTACGCCGGTGTCTTGTAAACTAGCTAAGTAAAAATATTATGATTTGATACGTTTAAAAAAGCGGCGTTATAATTATTAAACTTCAAATTCTTTTGAACAAGTTCAAATGGATTTATTTATGCTGCATCATGCTCTTTTCAAAGGCTGGGATTGAGATCGAAGCATTCAGTCTAAGTCCCCTTTGCCTTACAGCTGCATCTTACAAAGATCTATGCATAACAGTTGTAGGTAGAAGTAGGTATTGTACGCGAACCAAAGATTTTGACTTCGCAAACAATATTGTAGTACTGTACTTTTGTTCAATAGTACAAATACAGACAACCGCATGCCCGAGAAACTATAATTTGCATAACATATTACTAAACACGAACTCTACATCGTAGCATTTGTTCCCCTACACGCATAAATAAATGAACGAATTTTTCCGACCGTTCCCAGTAGTCAAACGCGGATCCAGTGTTGTGGCTACTATGGGCATGTCCACAACTATACTATTGTCCCAGCTTTTAAGAGCTACCTAAAATGGTAAAAATTGGGAGCTGCGATTGCTTGTTCAATTATATTAGTTCCTCTTATTGCGAACACTCCAGCTGGATCAGCAGAAAATGGCCGCAATGTCCATTATAGTCTAGTCAATTAAATGTTCGTACAAAACTGTAAACTTGTGCTTAACGTAGGTACATTACATATAAAGTATCGCTTTACGTTTTCTGGCCAGTATCAGTCAAGGTAAGTATAGCTCGCACTTGGACGATTTTTAGGGGCGGGATCCCCGCCTGCCGCTAGTCTCACTAAATAGTCTAATCAGTTGTACTAATGCGAATTTTCTTCTCAATATACCTACTACAAAGACTATTCGGAACTTTGTTTCCAGTTGAATGTCCCGTGGTTATCAGCGGAACTACAAAAACATTTCTAAGTATATAGACAAGCTAGAAACGACAGCGACGCTCCTCATCGGTACTAAACGTTGAAACCCTTTGTAGTTTAACATAGTAATACTCTAAATTCGTTCATTTCACACAAGCTCAGAAATAAATAAATATCAAAAAGATGCAAACATACTGCAAGAAGGAGCTTTTGGTACACCGCTTAAAGATGTTAGCTAAAAAGAGTTGCAGTGGTGGAAACGTGTCCGCCTAGCCCGTTTATAAAACAAAAGTCTGCAAGAGGCAATCCACTACTTGTTAGAAAGAACATCATCCAAAAATTCTAACAAATTTTGCAAAATATTTTGATAGTACCGGCTAAAACTGAAAACTAATTTAATTTTATAGAGCGCTTTAGTCTTATCTTTTAATTACCTTAGACACACTACACGACCGTTACTACAGTTGTTATTGAAGCTTGAAAATCTAAATTTCGGTTCAAATGACATAAAAGCTTGATTTTCAGGTTTCAAGAACAACTCTTGTGACTGTCGTATAGCTTAAGTAAAATGCATGCTGTCGCAATTGTTGATTATGTTGGCAACGTTGCAATGTTGGTACTTTTGTATGGGCCTTGAATTGGAATTTGTAAGGTAATTTTGGTCTCCTTTGTATGGATTTAGATTGACCGTAGCGAACAATAACTAGTATCTATCACTACCTACACTGGGTAGTCATAGCCGTACCATTAGGCGGTCAAATGACTGGCTAAAAATATTTTATAAAATCAATACCATTTTAAGACATACCTGTCCAAATGAAATGCGGCGATCTCTGCATTATGCCGCTCGTAGTCCGAAAAGTAGAAGTGGTTGGGCAGCGTCTGCACGTCTCGCGCGAACCTGGCGACCAAAACGACGGCAGTTAAGAGAATATGCTGAATTAAACCTCATATTATACGCACGAGCATCGTAGCGGGTTCGAGTCGTAAGCGAAATGTGCCGAGTTAAATCCTCAGTGTCATCATTTCCAATGACGTTTTTCTGAACTATGTAGTGTTCAACGAATCTTAGTTAAGCGCTAGCTCTTACAGCGAGGGAAAACATCGTGATGAAACCAAGCATATATTTAATAGACAGAGCTAAATACCCAACAGGAATTTTCCCTTTTCCAATTTACGGAAGTGTCGGCCGCTATGACAGTAGTAGTCTTCTAAGTCCTGTTAATACGGAAGGGATTGGCGTTATATTCTACTCCGCCTGCTGGACACCATAAGATTCAACGACTCATAAATATTCATAAATCCTCGTTTAGTTAAAGGGACAGTGAAGGACTTAAGTTCTTATAAAGTATACCTTTTGTATCCGATCCATGTGTTCCTTCTCCTTTCAAAGCTAATGATTTGGTAAAGTTCCAAATATTGAAACCATTCCGCCCAGAACGCGCCACTAACTTAACTCCCTAACTTTTAGCCATTTGACCGAACTGAACTGTATCACCGCCCATTAATCAGTCTCAGAAACATCTCGAACTTATGGAACAAGTGTCAGCGGAATTGCTAACTATACTTTGTAAAAACTTTCTGGAGTAAGAGTACTTTAAGTAGTCTAGTGGCATACGGATCGTACTTTCTCACATTTACTCACAATTGAGTAAATTAAATCAACTGTGTACCGTTTTGTTTATTTAAGGCGCCAAAGATCCGTCATCGGCATCAGCCTAGTTGTAAATCAGTTGGGCAGAATGCGCTCTTCTACTAGGAAAGCGCTCTAAAACGGTATCCTACCAGAATCCTAAGTTAAAAAACTGTGGTGAGGCGCCAGAGATTTCCTGGCAAATTTTTTGTCTAAAAGGAACCTACACAATAGCTAGTGACGTAAGCTAAATTTGAATCCGGATTAAAGATAACTTAGGATATGGTTACGACACTGGGAAAAGCTTACAACTAGCCACAATCCCCTGTTAAATGTAGCTCATCCAACCACTGCGCACTTTCTTGCCCATTGTTCTTTGACTTATAAAAAAACACAACCTAATCGCTCGTTAACTCAGTACAGTAACATTTAATCAATAAACAATACTCTGGCTTTAGTGAAAATCCATAGGTCTTGTCAAATAGGTAAGTACAAAACGGAAACATTTCCTTTCGTTCTTTTTAATTTGCTTCCTTTAACATAAATCTACATCTTCGACCTCATCGTCGCTTTCCATCAGGTGAGTTGAGGTCAAATGCAAGCCTATTATTTATTTAAAAAAAATACTAATTCTGTGTCAGCGACACTAACGGACTTTAACTATCAAGTAAAAGTAGTGAAAGTGCTGCAAATAAGTGTGCAGAATCGATCACCTGATAGGTATATACTAAAATCCCGCTGCTCGTCACAGACGCAGTCTGGATGTGATAACGCGCGATGTTCCGAGATAGAGCACGGACTTGGCTCGCTCTTCGGCCATCGATCATGCGAACGACAGTGATAACATATCGAGATAATATCAGGACTTATCCTGTATACTTTCTTTTCGATACATTTTTTAATTACAGGTTTTAAACCATGGGTGTATTTGTGATACATTGGTATGCCAAAAAATGAGCTAATTAAATAATGTTAATATGTCTCTGAAGTCACCCAAGTTTAAAAAAATTGTCTTTAATTTAAAGGTAAAATAAAACGCAAACTCGGGTCGAATTATTGTCAACCTCTAACCTAATATCAATTTATCTTTGTAAAATTGAATTAATCTTATTTTAAGCAATTTTAACATAATAACTTGGACAGTCTGGAAACCCAAGCCAGAAAGGTATCCGTGACAAGAATTGAATGTGACTGAAACAAATCCATAAAGAGCAATATCAAATATCAACTCTCTAGACCTTTGCCCTTCGCTACGCGATATGTTGCATTGAAAAACGGCGAGAGGAAACATTAATTCCATTTGCGACAGAATGAATTTTAAACATTTGTGTAATGACACGAATGGGGTGCTTTATCAATTCGTTGGAACAAAACGATTAAAGTGGGGTCTTAAATCGTGAATCTGGTTAGATAGCGCCCGACCCGTAATATATGGCATCGGATGTCACTGGATTTATTGGGTACGGCCACCTCGCAGCGGAATAGTTTTAAAAAGGATCCACTTCGAGGTTTAGCCGCCGGTCATGTGTTATGCACGACGGCGGTCGTTTCAAACGATATTAATGGGCAGTGACTTGTGATTGCAGTGTCGCCTATAGACAATAGTAACAAGATTCATGAGTTTTAATTGATAGGGATATATGAAGAGAAGCCTGTAGTGGGAGTAGACTTGAGCTGAAATAAAACGGGTGTTACCCCTTCAAAGAGAGGACAAATTAGGAAAGAATATATTGAGTTTAATTACATAAAAACTTATTTTAGTAAGACATCGTCATTTCATGACAATTCCAAACCATTAGCATTTTTCATTTTTTGTGAATTCGGTTATAATGTTGCTCATGGTCCCAACAGGCATTCCAGAAAAGTTGTGTCAGGAAAGATGTGTACTTTTGAAAGCTTAAACTCTTTAAAAGTAAAAAAGAAATTAGTTATATCGTTGTGAAGATCAGTCTGGCATCATTTAATACAAAAATATATACATCGGGAGAGAACAACATGATGTCATAGCGGGAGGCGCTATGACGCCATAGACCGCGGAAATGAGCACTGAAAATATAGCGTCGTGCGGGTGCCGTACAGTACAACTCGCGCAAGCATCAAATCTTCTTGTTGGATTTGAACGAAAGAACTAAATGTAATCGATTATAACTAAAAGATAATTTAAAGGTAAAAAAATAATGATTGACTTATTAAAAACATGAGCACGTAGAAACGGCGACACCGAAACTAAGAAAAAATATATATATATTTAAGGGATTTATTCCCGATTGCGACCGACCAAAACCACTTACAGATGTGGAGAGACAACGGTTTCATCGTTTAAGAAAGAAAGAAGCCCAAAAGAACAGCACCAGTTTAAACCAGGTTGGCGAAAATACCGAGGAGCGAATCCGAAAGTTGACTATTTCTACTTCGCAGCCATCTACATCCTCCGTTCTTTTTCTCTAGTGTTCTTGTAAAATAAACAAAACATGAAGCCAGTGTATCCAAACATACGAACTTGTCCGTACCGATACGGATAATAAAGGTATAATTCATGATAAGATATTTGCTGGATTAATTCGAATTCCTATATTGAGAAAACAAACAGTTATACAATGTTGTTTACAAGTGGAATTAGCCACGAAAGTACCAGCAGCGTAATCCACATATTACTTTAACTGGCTAGGGTGGGTTTGAAGCGTAGTTAACTTCGCTCAAACTAATTTCAATAAAAGCGTAAGAAAGTGGAGCGGCATGGTCGCTTTAACGTGATCAAACTCGCTAAATAAATATTTAAAAAATATATATTAGGTACTTCGTCAACTAACTTTAAATCACAGATAAAAGTAGCGCATACGGCCAGCAAGGGTATCTATCGGCTGTCACGTAATTTATCGCACCCCAGAGGCCATTGCGATCTAGTAGGGCTCTTGATATGTCGTCGTCGGGATAACCCCTTGAGTCTATAATTTTCCAGGCAAAACTACGGACGAGAGCCACTTACTAGTCCTACCTTAAATTGTCTCCATTGCTATGGATATCCTTAGCTTAATGTTACTTTTCTTTTATATACCTACAGCGAAGATTTAAAACTATTTTCTTAAGAAATTTAAATTTTTAACGATGTAGCATTATTGTAATTCACTTCCACCAAGTCGCTAAATCTATTATGTTTTCGCAAATTTATAAACGAATTTAGTGAATAGAATGAAACACTGGCGCGCAAACATCGTGTCCCTATGCTATTCTAAAGTGTGTGCAACATTTTTATACGATTGACAAACATCCAATAGTAAAAACTTTTACATTTATAGCGTTAACTAGTGGCATAGAATATATCGAAGCTCGTATGTTAATCGGTAAAGATATATTCGTCGTAAGTTGTCAGGGCTTACGTATAAGCTTCTATATGATATCCCTGTGATCGGTAAAAGGGGAAAGTGTAAAAGTGAAGAGTTGAAATGGCTGCCGTCCCGCGCCGCGAGAGCGCCGCCAATTCCCGCGAGGTGATTTTGGATATTCCTTCCATACCCTTTGTCTTGACGAAAATTTTATTTGATATCCTTTCAAGTACAACCTATTTACAATGCTCAGCGGTACCATTGGTTGACTTATACAATACGGACTGATGCTTCAAATTAATATTCCTCGATACTTATAAGTACTTATATAGACTCTTGAGAACGAACTTAATTGGCGTCTAATAAAATTTGCAATAACAGAAATAGACTTTGAAAAGCCTACAGCTCTGAGGTAACCACAGTTACAATTGTTTAGAAACCTATAGAAGTTAAATCGACTGCAAATTTAAGTCCTCGAACATAAGTTGCTGTTGGAGAGGTTTGAAAACATCTATTTTGTATTGACAATCGTATTGAGTGGAATACACAATTCATTCCTAACAATAGTGGTAGCGCAAAAGAAGTTACAGGAAACTCGGCACTGCTTACCCACTTTAATAACACTTGTAGTCGCGAACAAGCAAGCCGCTAAGCCGATCGTGCGAAAGAACCCGCTAACTTTCGAGAACAGAATGTTATAGAACGAACACACTCGAGCAAAGTAAGGCCAACAAGGCGACAAACAAGTCCAGACAGTCCTTTCAGGGCCACGCGAAACTAACACCGCTGCTCTTGAGCGCCGAACATAATCTACGTAAAATATTTTGTTAGAAACTGAAAAAGTTATGCTACACAATTTAATCCAGTCTCATTTTCGTAAATTGATGAAAATCTAAATTCTTGAATTCGCTAAAACGATAGAGAGAATAGAAAATTACATTACCATACTATTGGATGTAATCTTTAGCAGGTCTTAGACTAAAAATAATCCATCCCACAATAATTGGATCGAGGGGAACCTCGTCTGATTCAGCCCCTTCCCCTTTCTATGTCAAGGGGAGTCTACCCTCGGCATCGACGTAATACAGGTTACGTCATTAACGAACTTTATATATTTTTATTTATCGCTTTATAAATGTGTACAACTTACCTCCTCGGTTTGAAGAGCGCTTGAATACCGTTCGGGTAGTCGATGATAAGTTTAAGCTGCGTGCCACCCTCTTTTTGCTCTGTCAAAGATAATTGGATCAATTAATACACCACAACAAGGAACTAGTACACCACAACAAGGAACAAGTACACCACAAGCCTACACTGATTTGTAATCAGTATAGGCTTGGCGTTAATGTCCCGGTTGTGCCTCGCGAACGAGGGCCCGGGATCCACCTTGACCATGATCCAGGATTTGGCAGATCAGGTTATTACTGTGGAGCGACTGCCATCTGACCTCCGTGACCCTGCTACCAGGGGAACCCGACCAGATTGGAGCATGGTTACACATAAAGTCGCCTAAATGAACAGGTTTCATCATTATGTTTTCCCTCACCGTAAGAGCATCGGTTAGTATTCAACTAATGTACATAACTCAGTGGCCCTAGAAAAGAGTCAGGCAGTGGGATTCGAACCCTCTACCTACCGTTAGCACTGGCTACCGACGCCGCGTAATTTGATATATATTATTTAGCATTATGAATTTCAGAAAGTCGAAATAATTTTAATTGAATTTAGAAATAGTGGTGCAGAAGTCTTTCTGACAATGAAATCCATTAAGCGCTTTAAATATTAAAGTCCAATCTGAGGTAAAGGGGTGATATTTGTTGTGGCACTATTGTCCGGCGGACCGCGGACCCGCAACTGATTGCAGACCCGACTTCATCTAATATACATACACCTTTCCTTTGTATAGACGCAGGTGGCTGTGTGTAGTGTGTTATAGGAATCCGACAGTGGGTTTAGTCGAATATGTTTGGAATTTACAAACAGAATTTCTGAAAATTTATGAATTATTTACAGTTCAATGACGTCAAATAGAGGTTATTTATCCATGTTTCTTTTGCTTCACAATAGATTGTAGATTAAACTAGTCTCGGCTGGCAACTTCATAATAATTTATTACGCAAATGTCGCTCGAAAATATAAGCGAGTTAAGCGAATTGGGAGTAAATTAAGAATTGAATTTCTAATCAACTAGTTCTCCCACTGTGAAGTAAATTATCAATGTTGTAACAGATTAGTTAGGTAGGCAGGTATACTTGTAGGGGCTACAGAATACAGTAGCAAGTACGTATCCGTTTATAGTGTGGGTAGTAAAGGTCCGGCCGTCTGAAGGTAATTGCTTTCCTAAGTTCGATCAACGCAACACTGAATATTTTATATTCTAATTAACATGCCTTCTATCTTTTTGAAGGGGTATCGAATAATACCTTTTAAATCGCTATTACGTTATGTCTTGCCTATTTATGGACCTGTTTACTAGGTTTTTACATTCTTCCGCAGTGTCAGGTTAATTTAAGTCGTTGTTTATAGGAAGATTATGTGATCATCGCCGTCAACTCACTATTTTCGTACAAAAGACGAGTAAATTTGCTTGTGTCTATCCACAGTACGACAATAAAGATAAAACCAGATTTTTGTTTCTCGCTTTAATAATTGATAGAGGTAATAATCTTAATAATCTTTTGAGCAGTTTTTATTGTGTCTAACACGAGATGAGGAAAACGTTAAAAATTCTAGATATATAATGTAACGTTTTAAGAATCTTGATTATTCATTTCAGGCAACAAGGTATTTCAAATTGGTATAATATAGGACTACATTGGTTTATCCTCGTCAAGAGAAAATAGTTACCTACGCCTAAATTTTTGAAAACAGTCTACTTCCACAAAACCCTACCTTAATTATCTAAATAACGATCGAATGTCGATCCAATTTCAAAGGTCAATGCTACGTTATAACCCTATATCCAAAATTCTAAACTAGCTTTTTCACTAGTAGCGTACACTACGCCCCCATTTTTGCTCAAATCCAAATATCCTTATCGGTGCAGCTGCTCCCGAGTACGCTTATTCAACAGCGTTAAATTTATATTCATATAGAGGTAGATTGCAATACTCACCAGCATGCAGAACTGGCAATGTCGCCATGTCTTTGAGCACGGCGTCCACCAGAGGCTCGGCATCCTCATAAAGCTCGTGCTGCGCGATTTTCAGCTGGAACCTCTCCAGGTTTGACGCGTTCAAGCTGGATGGACGACATGTAGTT
This sequence comes from Blastobasis lacticolella, assembly GCA_905147135.1. NCBI lineage: Eukaryota > Metazoa > Arthropoda > Insecta > Lepidoptera > Blastobasidae > Blastobasis > Blastobasis lacticolella. The sequence continues at coordinate 13,534,715 of LR990048.1, forward strand.
AAGCCTTATGACTGCATTATTTGAACGTTAGAAACGTTGAATGTTTCCATTTTAACGGAATCGTCAATACGGGCTGTTTAAAAATTTAGAATACCCTCCATAAAGTTCAACAGGGGATTGATACGGCTGGTGTTGTTTATGATGATTATCAGTATCTTATTATTTTACGTTAGAGAGAGAAAAATAAAGTTGGTGATAATATTGTTGGGGCCATCCTATCTAACCTATCCCTATTTCTCTGGGCATAAGCCAATCTCACCTGCTTATGGTCCCCAGTTGACATCGAACTAGGCTCTGATCTGACTTTTCTCTAAGGGGTTGTGCGGGTCGGATGGTTATAGCCGCATGTAAAAAGCCAACTCTTCTAGTAGTACTTGAGAAGAGCAGACCCTTCCAGAAGTCGGGATTGACCGATAGGATGATGATGACAAAGGTCATCAGGTGATATTGTAAATATTTTGGTGATAATAATTGATATAGTGTAGTGTCCCAGTATAAATTGCACCAACCCCTTCGTCTTAATGAGGGTTTAATATTTGAAACGCTAACCATATACAATATCTGTAGACTAGAAGTAAATGGGCAGTACCATTTTCTGATGAGCATTTTCAACCCTTATCTTCGACCCGCCTACCAAGCGTGAAGAGTATGGCTCTCTCTACTAATGTGGATGAGGCTCAAGTCAGGCTGTTTATATGTGATGTGTGAGTTTGAACTTACCTTATATGACTACAAGAGAAATTGACAATAACAATTAAAATGTGTAACGCAACTACAACAAAATTATACTGTGGGTAGGTAGGTGGCCAGTAAATTCGTGGCATATCAGAAGTGAACATAGAAAACGGTGCATAAATCTCGTCCTTGATTCACATACTTAGCGGCATATTCGTGATGCTGGTCGTTAACGCGGAGATTTACATGGAAGATTTTCGTGCGGACGCGCGGCGGCGGCGTGTTGGTTTTGGCTGCGTGGAACACATAGGTGGACGTGATTTGCTTACTAGCGGCGCCTGAGTCTCGGGCGACACGGCGCGCCCCGCAACTGAATACTAAGGAGCCTACGTGTAACGTTCCCGATTTGTGGCATGCTCCGATAACCTGCATTTAGAAATCAAGCCGCCAGCTACTATAAAATTTATAGACTCTCTTTCGACGTGATTGTGCGCGCCAGGTGGAAATGCAAACTCGCCATTGTGAAGGCGCGACGAATCGACGCAATTCACGACCGAAAGCTCAGGAACACGCAATTTAGACTAATACCACGCATGGGGACAAACCACAACAATGCGCTTACAATATAGCAAAGCGCAAAGCTGTGCCACATTCACATGAATAAGGCAATTTCGAAAAGAATATTGTATGTCTCACAAAATGTATTCTGTTCCTATATGATACAAGAATTTGCCCGTAAAGGGTCTCATCATATCGTGGACGGGCTTGAAGAAGCCTTTATGAATTCATTCCATTTAGTTTTATTGTCAAGGACCCGCGCCTATCTCGGCAGGACCCGTAACAGGATTTTAAATAAGATTCCTTCTGAAATTTGCCTCACAAGATAAAGAAAGGTCGCCCCTCTTCCAAGGAGAATCGGCCCGTCGTAGTAAGTAGTATGATATTATGATCCTTTTTTATGCTCGTGTATCAAACGAAACATCCTTTGAAAACGTTATACGTAGAGGGAACGACTTGTACTATGTATTCTTTTCATTCCTTTCATAAAGCTCCTGTGAGGATTGTCCTAATATTTGCTTTAGAGAAATTACGTCAACCGCTCGAGACCGGCCGCTGGCGACCTGTTTGATTTTGATGCATAGTTCAGAGCCCCACGCCGCCGCTGCCTCCGCCCATGAAACACAACTTTGTAGGGCACAATCTGCAATTTGGCAGCTGGCGCCGCGCGCAGCGTTCAGTTTTTGACATTCATAATGAGGCTATTCGCAGCAAGTGGCGATTGCGCGGAAAATGATTCCAGTCGTCGCGGCGCGTGGTTCACGTTATCAAAGTTTAATAGCAGTAATAACAACGAAGTAACTAACAATTTAATTTGGCGACTCGCGGCGCGGTACATAAATTGTACTTGTGGATGTCAGCTGTCGGCAACTTCGGAAATTTCCCTTGTAATGTCCTTTTCGCGCCGTTTTTCGCGGAACAATTTTAATTAATATTTCTTAACGGACGAATATTCTTGTTATTCCGTACATTTACATTGTGCGTAATGCGCTTTGTTTAAATAACTGCTGGTTTTTATTCGGGGAACTTGCTTTTACAGCTATTATAGTCCTTAATTAAATTCTGCCCCGAAGAAAATTAATTTCTGAAATAATAAAAACATAACCAAGTGAGTTCTTTAGGGGTTCGATTTGTTTATTCAAAACCAACTCACTTTTGTACAAAGCCGCCATTATGCAAGTTCTTGACAATACATATGTAGGTAGGTACAATTTATTGTACCTACCAGGGAACTTATACCTATCAAAATGGTTAGCAGTCACAGAAATTAAAATTCTTATTTTGATGTGTAGGTAGAGTGCGCATCGGTAACGTGCCGGGCGTTTGTGCAAGCTGTGTCCGTATTGCGATAGTACCTACGTTTATGTACCTACGCTGGATGGTCCACATGCGTCATCCCCTAAATACTTAGTAATGGGCAATTTAGTACAATTGATTATGTATTTTATTGGTTTGCGTTGTATAGAGCAGATGTTATGAGTTTAATTATTCACGAAACTTTTAACAAACAAACCATTCCTAGTTAATCTTAAGTTAACAATTGCATAACTAAGTACCAGATGACACACTTCCTATGTGGAAAACAACGCAACCGCTAGCTATTAATTAAATTAAAATATTTGTTTGTTACAGTTTATTTGATTTACATGATCCTTTACATGAGTCATTGCATTCTATCGAGTGCGGTGGTTTGTTGGATTCCGATTAGAGTTTCGTCCATTGAGTAGGTAGGTATGAGACGAACCTAATGCACTTACTACGATTCTACGATATAAACTAGGATTCAGGGATGTCGCGCGTTACGCGAGCACTATGTTAGCTAATATATAAAAAGCACGTCGTTTCTATCATTCGGACTTTGTCATGGAAACGTTCAAGAGATATATTTCACTTCAGAGACAGACAACACATTGGTAACTCCCTTGCTGTTGCTGATGTCCATAGGCGGCGATTACCATTTTCCATCAGGTGGCCCGCTTGCTTATGTATCTGCCGTATAATATAAAAACAAATCACAAAACATATAACTCGTACACACCTCGGCTCTAAGTCCTCCATCTCCCCAATAGTGGGGTTCTCCGGCCTCAGCACGTTCAGGTCCTTATGCGGTGTTATCACGACCAGGTGGCTCTCCAGCTTCCCCTGGAGCTGGGCCATGATGATCCTTTGCAGGTCCTCGTATTTGTCAGCTGGAGGCGCAGCTGTCCGGAGGTCCGTCTCCCCGCCGCTGGTCTCGCTCGGCGCTGACTGCTCGTACTCTCGGGAGCCATTGCTGCCGTTGCTGTGGACAAAATATTTGAAATTAGAATGGGGTTTATTTAGTTTATTAATTATTTAATATTATTAAGATTGTAAATGCGAAAGTTGTTAGGATGTTTGTTACTCCTTCCCGCGAAAAGTATTGAACGGATTTCAATTTATTTTTATTTATTTTAATCAGGTAGTAAACAGTCATGTTACATTGCATGAATTTTCCAATTATATACAACTACCCTAAATGCCAATTCTTATAGCACAGAATAAACTTTGATGAAATTTGGCCGTAATCTAGCTTTAAACCAGAACAGCACATATACTATAGACTATTTATCCCGAAATTCAATGTCGTTCCCAAGTGAACTGGTCCGGAACGCTAAAACACTAAATTTTACGCAGACGAAGTCACGGGCAAAAGCTAGAATTATAATCGGCTCACGAGGCTGTTAAACCAGCCTCAGGCTCCCCATCAGAAGACCTTGGGCAACCTTGCTTCGACAATTGTAGGTAAATGTCCTAATTGGCAACGGTCGTGCCACGGGCGGTTTTGAGGTCTCCTATTTTGGTCAGGCAAGCCCGTCGTATGACCGACCGTTGGCAACTAGGACAGCGCCTTGGGAGGCACACCAATATAGTGCCGACCTCGATGCGGTGCGGAAGTTCGAATAGCCTTTTATTTATTTAATTATAAATTAGTTTCCTAAATAAATTGTAAAAGAAAAATTTTTTTTTGAAAATCTAGTACCTAGGACGAAAAAATGGCACCTAGTACGTACTCCAATCGAACCTTTATCCAAAAAACCAACCTCTTTCACTCAGAGTATCAGTAATTTCCTAGTCACCAGTAATCTAATAAAATCGTTATGGATGGTATATTTGAGTATAAACCTACTACAAACAGATTTGAAAAAAGGTAGGTAAATTGGTTTTATTGTTATTGAAAAAGCTTTTAAGAAGATGATGTTCATTTGTCACAGTTAATTAAATTCAGCCCACTGCTTTTGATAAATATCAGTGTAAAATGAGAACAATTATTTTGAGTAGCAATTACGAAAGTTTTGAAGGTAGATAAAACAGTTAAAACTGAACGGGAAGCTTAAATTATTTGCCGTCCATAAATGATTTAAGCTAGTCCAGGACGCCGTCACAGGCTAGTCATAGAATTTGACTATATACATAGGTACAAGTGATAGCAAATAGTAGGTAGCTAAACATAATAACTGTATCTAGGTTGCTTTTTTGCTATATCTTTAAATGTCGTTCAATATTTTATATTAATTTTGTTTTACAAGAGCAATCCGAGTTTCTTTACCCGCCAAGTGGTCACGTGAAAAGAAAACTAATTAACTTTGATCTTACTGTCTTCCATATTTCGATGAAGTGTTTCGTATGTACGCCCCCCTTTGGAACGCCAAGTTAAACTTGACGGACTTTAGGTATACCTAATGGATCTGGATGCAGAGCGTAAACTCTTCATACTCAACTTAATGCTTTTTAGATAACATCAAGTAGTGTCAAGTCCACCAGTGGGCTGCCACGGGCTGTTGCTGTTAATGGTATCCACAGAATAAAAACTAAAAATTCTTTATTACGTAAAATAATAACTATTTTGATATTGCTAAGAATAAAGTAACTGTATGATGTACTGGGAACGTGGCACAAAATAATATGTACTTAATTCGATTTTTTCAATAAACTGATTTGTATTTGTAAGTAATTAACGACAAACAATAGAACCTTACCGCCGAGGGAGTTGGACATTTGCTCTAACAGACGGTTGAATGAAACAAGCGTTATAGCTTTCGACAGGCTGATTCCCCAGCAGTTATTAAATATAAGTAAGGGTTTCTTTTAGCTATTATTATCTACTTTATATAAAAAAAATTGTAATACTTAATGGATAGGGGTCCTGTGCCGTCATGTACCGATGACTCTTTTCTGATATTAGATTTTATATACATTAGATGAACATTAACCGATGCTCTTACGGTGAGGGAAAACATCGTGATGAAGCCTGCACATTCAGAGGACTGAGTGTGTAACCATGATCCAATCTTTTCAGGTTTCCCTGGTAGCAGGATCACGGAGCTCCACTGTAATTACCTGATCTGCCAAATCCTGGATTATGGTCAAGGCGGACCTCGGACTTTCGTGCGTGAAAGCAAAACCGGGACATTATTAAAGCAAGATATTCCACAGTTTGATATAATGTACCTATTTCAGAAGTGAATATCTCGCCTAAACAGCACGCTAGAATAATTACAACACAAGTACCTTAGGAAAGCCCCGGAGACAACGTTTTTGCGTAGTATTAAGTACAAGCTGATATAAATCTAGTGTCTATTGACTTACTATTGTCATAATATTAACTTTTAATCGGCATTGTGCATTGTACACTAAATCACATGCACCTTGGCAGACATTGCACGTGTATAACCATTAAAAAGCCATGCAAAATTAGATGTTATACTTAATTAAGTGTAACATTCGAAATTCACACTTTAATAGATACTTTTATTTTATTAGTAAATTTTCTGCGCGCGATTGGATGTAGTATTTCTCTTTGGTTTGCCATAATTTGTTGACGTTTAATAAGCTAATAATTAATACTTATTGATTGAGAGATTGAATTTCTGGAGCCAAATTGGTCGCGCACTGTGCGGTTCCAAAGGAACTTTCTTCCACGCACACTAACGTTGTGGAATGAACTACCTGGAGAGGCTTATCCTGAAGAGTACAACTTGGAGTTCTTCAAGAAAGGGTTGAAAAGGTTTTTACAGGGTCGGCAACGCGTGGTTGATCGTCTATAGGCTGGGGTGACTGCTTACCATCAGGCAAGCCGTAAGCTTATTTCCCACATTAGAGGAAAAAGTTTTTTTTTGGAAATTTACATTGATACAATAATTTTAATGTCATTAAATGCAATCCAATGCATCTCTGTTTATACGATGCTAATATTGAACTTGCTTAGTGGATTGTCCCAGCTATTGGCCCCGTGTAAATGGTTCTTTAGTTCACTTCCAAGCATCGCGATCGCTACGCGCAGCTCCAGCGTCGCAGCAACGACACTAACACCGCTGGGTACCGATTCTGGTGTGTAATGCAGTTGTTATTATGTTGCAATGTAACTGTGATGTTACTATAACTACGTCGAGGTATCGAGTCAGTCCCAGCATCATCCCAGTTAAATTGCAGTTAAATCGTTGACAGAATTGAAGGCAGTTTGACAACTAAGAAAGATGCAACTTAGTAATTAATTAATTTATTTATTTATTGGAGTACCAACAGCCATATAAAACCATAATGCAACTAAAGTAGCAGAAAACGAATTGTGGAAAAGTTCGAACTCATAAAAGTTGCAACTCAACATCCGTCATTTGAATAACAATCACACGATTGACATGCGATGCAATTGTAATGTTACTGCAACTAAGACGATTTCCGTACCAGAATCGAAGCCCTGGAGCCACCAACTAATTCCAAATTTGATTAATTCAAACATTCAAATTTAAACACTGTAAAAGCTCAACATCTTTTTTGTAGCTTTTTTACTCTACTCTCGCTACTCTAATAGACTCCTAGTACCTAGCTTCCCGTCAACAAAAGGTCAAAATCAATCAAAATCAAAATTTCTTTATTTAGTAGGAAATTGAAATATATATCTCTTTCAATCGTCATATGGGATTGTAATAGGCAAGTGGGACGGTTGGCCGCCCCAGAGCCAAAGCACATCCACCCTACGCCGATAACAGCGACACGTGCGGCCGTAGCCGCCAGCGCGTTAGGTATAACCCGCGTCACAAATGAAGAGACTAGTCAAATGATAGTGGAGGGGATTTCGTACAGGTAATCTTATGGAGCGCAAGTCAAACCACGTGACCCGCCAAGTCTCTTCTTATTTGACACTAGCTATAATGCGCGAGAGTCGATCATCGTTGCCGGAGTTGCGCGTCACTATCGCGATCCTCAGAAGTGGACCTTTGGTATTTCATTTAGCAACTACATATCACATAAAAAGAGTACGTAGATGTGATCATTATTTACAAAATCAATCAATGACTGCTTTTCGCGGTGAACGTATAAAAATACGTTTATAATAAAAATTAAGCATTTGTAATAAATGCAGAGAGGAGGAGAGGAAATTTTGTTGTAGAGTAAATTTTCAAGCTTAAATAGTCCAGGAGCAGCCAACTTGAACAGTGTTAATTAACCGCATTTGTGAGCCGAAATGAAGTGAGATGTCCAAATTATTTCGACGCAATTCTGGTTGGCTCGTATCTATTCTATCTACCTTCTTTTCAAGGTTTCGTAGGAAAAAGCATCGAATGCATATTCTATTTATTTCAAATTACATCAAGTTACTCGTTATTAGGTAATTATTTAGATCTTTGATAAATTGTTACTATGTAGGATAAATGCTGGAGCTGCAAGGACGTCACTCGCTTGGCACTGAATTCGCTAAAAACAGCTATGGTCGGTCTTTCAAAAATTAAGATATCCGTAGCTGAACTAAGGTCTGAGACATGGGTTATACAGAATAGCATCTGAAGTGGCAATAACCTGGCCATACTAGATCGCAGAACCGACGATTAAATGAATAAACATAATTCATTCTGGTCAGGTTCCCCTGTTAAACAGGGCCACGGAGGTTAGATGGCAGTCGCTTCATTGTAATTCAAAATTACCTGAATTGTAATTACCTGAATTGTAATTACCTGATCTGTCAAAATCGTGGATTATGGTCAAGGTGAATCCCTGGCCCTCGTACGAGAGTACAACCGGTGTTATGATTACATTGGAGAACCGATAGCCGAGGAAGCCAGTGGCGACCATCGACCTACAAGATGGGGTGACGACCTTGATGATCGATGGATTCAAAGTCCATCGCAGTAGAATTCGTGGTAAGTCCAGCAAAGGACGGCTGGCGATATTGCCAATTTCACAATTGATTGCTATAATACAGCTACTGTATAGTAGCACCAAGCGATAACTTAATCGTTTATGGATGCTAATGGATTATTAATTATATTGCCCGTTTTAGAGGCTAGATCCATGAACGGAGCGCTCAATAATTTCGACAATGCAGCCAGACAGGCTATTGAATCAAAATAATTTAACCATTGACATGTTGTTGCTCACTTTAGTTTTCGGTAACGAAATTATGTAGTATAATAGGATCCTGATTAGTCCGTATTGACTGACAGTGGTAAAAATTATAAAGTGTGGATATGGCAATATCAATTGGAAAATCTGTCATTGTCAGTCGTTGTTAGTCTTTCTTGTAAATATTCAGTTATTTGGTCACTAATATTATCTTGAACTTGTACTGTTAGTTTGTCTAAATTATTAATCATGCAGAAAATTATCTCCCGCACTTCCTTTTAATTGTTTTGCCCATAATTTAATAATATTTTTATAACTCACGAAAATAAACAATCCTATAGAAATCAAATTGTTTGTTATGACTTTTATGAATGACGTTCTATGACGTTTTAAAAACTTGGCATAAGTTGCCATACAGAGATTGTTTTGTTAATTTTTTTTTTAATATGCGTTGCGGACTTAATCTATTAATTTTAGTGGTCTGTGGAATTATTTTGTGCTATCTGAGTACAATTGGGCGGTTTGTGTCTTGTATATCGTAAAAGTCACCTTTTCATAATTACGATAATCAGGGTAATCTAAGATGATAATAGTAGCTGCATAAATTGTAAATTTGAAGACTTATAATATTAGTTGAAAAAAATGCTTTTATTCTCTTGGCTTTATACGTATTTTTATTATGGCAGGCTTACTGCACCAATTGAGCGAATGCTCTGAGAACATTAATTCGATTGGTGTAATGTAAAAAAGTTAGAGCATTTCTATATTCATTGTTCATTGCATTTCTGAGATGAAACTGAGAGGGACTGCTGTAGATATATCTATGCTACAACAGGAAAGTTTTCGATCTCGAAAGTTAGTGACATATAAATATATATAAATATATGTGTAGCGAATTTAATTTTTGAATAAATTATTTACTATTTAGATATAAGTGTAAAACAATTTGCGAATAAAGATGATAGTGTATAGCTTTTTACGATTAGAATTAAAATTGTGAACAGATGAGGCCCAATTATATTTAATATAAGGGAAAATATTCACAGAACAACAGCAGAGTAGGTAAAGAAAATAAAAACTCGTTAAACCCGTATGAAGAGGGAATTTTTTGGGAAATACAATATATGAGCACAAAATTATCCTTATCGACCGTAACATTTCAGATATAAATAATTTCTTCGTGTATCGATATTGTAACTTTATACCTAACTATAAGATAAAATAATTATAACTATAAAATAACGAATACTGGGAATTTCAAAGCGATAAGCCCATAACCAATTGTTGATTGACGAATGTCTTCTTGATTAAATAAACAATTCTGGAATACCCAGTAATGAGGTCATGATGGTTAATTTCATTTTCAATAAGTAATAAAGATATCGGCACTTGTTCACTTCAAATATCGTTGGTACCTACAAATTTGGATCGACAGTGTGCCTATTTTACTATCGGTCAACATTGACCTGTGAACTGGGATTTTCCCAGAATATCACAATAATATTGCCAACGTTTAAAGAATAGCTATTACAGTATGATATAATATGGACCTATTTTACCTAGAGCTATGGTCACTACAGGAAAAATAAAATTAATTATTCATACAATACCGTTTTCAAACCACGTCCCGAGCCACAACGACCAATTGTGAGTGAGTAATTTGGTCCTAGTAGCCCAAGATAAACTATAATGAACTATAAACTCTCCATTAGCTAAATACTTATCAGCTTTTAGGTTTATTATCGTTTTTCTACGTCAATTGCTATCAATTCATTTTAATATTTTGAGTTGCAAGGATGATATTAAAAAGTGTGTAGAAGGAGGGAGTAATAAAAAATTATTAATATGTTAATTAAATAACTTTAATTTAAGGTAAAACACTTATAATAATTATAACAATCTCAATACTGAAAAACTAGTCTTAAAAATAAATTACAATATGAATACTATGCTTTTTTAGAAGCTAATTTAACATATTCTAAAATTGTAAGATAACAAAATACATAATAAGTGGACAAAGATAAGCAGTTGTTTCTTTGCTTGCGGAGATCTCTTACTACTGTTGCTAGATCGATCGTCGAACTCTCATTGTATCTCGATATGCTGATGTCTAGAGCGCAGAAAGCTCCTGTGCGATTTAATCCAGCAGAGCAGTGGACCACCATAGGAGGAAAGTTGGAACTCTTGTTATCAAACTCCACATGTGCTTGAGCCTTTCTGACTTTGAGAACAAAGTTAAGAAAGTTTGATCGGCTTTGAGGCACGCTTTTATGAGGCCAATCGGTGTAAGTGAAGTGTGTGAGGTCTAATGAGTCTCCACTGTCGTCTGTCATCCGTAGCTTGGTCACTATATGGTCACAAAAGGTCTTTACTTTCTTTGTTTCAATGATGAAGTCACCGAACCACACTGTCCTTCCTTTCTTCGGGTCCCAGTACTGGTAACAGACTTCCTGTTCTTCTTCGTGTGTTTTTGTCAACATAACGATAACTCTGGATTGATATCCAAACACCATTTTCCAAAAATCTTCGGCTGTTGACTGAAGTGGGCCCTGACAGCACAAATACTTGCCTCGAGTTTTGTACCCGTTGACGTGATTGGCGTTAATATAGTCGCTTTCTCCGTTTTCTGCTGGTAAGATCACTCTGTTATGATCAAAACAAGGTAAAAACCAGTATCTATTTTTCAAAATATTTTCTTCCTTCATCGATATGCTGCAACTGTACTCAACTTTTTCGTCTAATATTCTCCGTTGTTCTTGTTCGAGGATCTTGATTATTCTTTCTTCATTGTAACTAACGCCAGATTCTTTTTTCGTAGAAATCCCACCCATTTTTAAAAATTTATTTTCACAGGATGAGAGTCCTTGTTTCGACTGAAGATCAGTATCGACTGAAAATATTATACTGATCGTGACACATTTATACTAATGAATTTCAGCATTAATATTAACTTTTTCCTCCCTGAATGAACAATTTAACCAATATGACGCACGAGGTTTCAGTTTATTGAGTTTGATATTTATTTCAACATCATTAAAAATTAATTTTATCTATAAAAATTCCCATGTGGTTAATTAACAAGCCTATCAGTGAGTTCAAATGTTATCATGAACTTCTTTTCCTTTAAAAACCTTACAAATTACAATCAAAACCCTTTATTTGGAGTTTAGGAAACTAAAGCGATGATATGGAGCATCATGTTTCAGTATATGAAATTAACTATTTCTTATATTATTTAACATTACTAATTTTCAAGTAATACTTCCTCTACAGGAAGTGAATCACCATAATGTAGTTAACTTTAGGCAGTCAAAGGACCAATATAAATAGGATTTCTCTATGAATTGTATCATAACTTTATTTTTGATTGTACGAACAGTACCTTTGATTTTTTTTCTGATTTTTGAAAGAAAAATTTAAAAAGAGGAAGGGTGTAATTGTATCGAAAGCTCTGCAAAAGATAAGACAGGTGAACAAAGACTCTATCAGCCAAGCAGAGAATTAAGTTTTTTGTTACAACGTATGACATAAATTCGTTATAAACAATATGAAGTAATGTAGATTGGTAACGTCCCATATGGAGCACGCGGTAATTCGGACGGCGATAACATTTAACCTATGGGAAAACCCGCGATAGAAAGTATTTTTGTTTATGAATCCCTCTATATCAGCCGACTATATAAGAGTCTTCCAGTAGGAAGCAGTATTATTGCGATTCGGGACTTCAAGAAGTGACATCTTACTCTCTCTAAAAATGGATTCTGATAAATTAAACGACACATTCGGTCCAGATCCTACAAGCAGAAACTATACGATATTCCATTTGATTGCTAAATCTGACTGTCACGATATTTTGGATAGAATATATAACCATTCTGGAGATAAAGACTTTCAGCACATACTAAAACTCAAGGATGACGACGGAAACACGTGTCTCCATACTGTCGTAAGGTGCCGAAGTGGAAGTGATGCTGACGATATGATATCGTTGATGGTAGCTATGGGAGCAGACTTGAATGCCCAGGATAATGCAGGAGACACTGTTTTGCATAAAGCAGTGAAAAAGGGGGACCACAAGCTGGTAGAAGGATTAGTAGAGATGCACGCCGATAAAGACATTAATAATGAAGATGGATTGACGGCTTATCAAATTGCTGAGCAAAACAATGATGAAGAAATAATGAAGATGCTTATAATGAAGATTGAAGAAAATAATAGTTCTGGATGTTTAGTAAGCCCGTTTAACTTAAGTGAAATTCTAGGTTTTCTATCAAATTCAACAGATTAACTACTTTTATTTTTGCTTGTGAATTGTGCAAGCTTTGATTTTATAAGCCATAGTTTTTAAGTGTTTTATTAAATGGGTGAATTGTAAGGGTGAATGATAATTGTAATTAGAATGTATAAGTTTTAAATGATTATAATCTTTTACCCTTATAAATTTATCTGTATAAATTTTGCGTGGGCATAAACGGATGTCCTTTGGTTAACCAGTACCTAAAGTTCTTATCAACGAACACTGAGGGAAACCAACCCGTAACTATGATTCAGAATGGGTACTTTTGATAGGAATTGTCACTGCAATTTTCTCAAAATAAAACGATGCGCATGTCTCTCGTTTTAGGTCTTTGAAAAAATAAAAACAGGGTTACATATTAAATCCTTAATTTCATTAGGTGTTTAAAAAAATTTTTTACAAATTCCTTACATAACTTTGGTATCTTTAGTTTATTTATAAAATACAATCACACTAGAAATTACATAAATCTTATACTAACTTATCTTATGACTGAATTTATTCTTAAAAAATATTAATAATAATACCATCAGTCGTGATAAGTATAAGGATGCAGAGAAATTTCAGTTTTTTTATCTAAAATCCAATATCTTTTTCTAAATTATGTTTTACTTAACTTTTTAAGTACTATTCGATCTTACAATGAAATGTTCTTAGAACTACGTTTACATTTTACGGGCAAAGACACATACTTAATGAATCTTCAAATTAAACAAATTTAGTTAATAAAAAAATTCATGTTTTGTTTATTTTAAGTTTACAATAAATATTTTTTTCTGTTTAGGTTATTTTATTATTTTTTATTTAACTGTCAAACGTGATAGTTCCTCCAAATCACTTAGAGCTAACACACATATGAGTAATTAAATTTTTCAAGGATTCTTTGTTGGTAAAAAATACAAATACGCTCAATATTTCAGCACTAAATATCAAAAATTTATTTAATACACAACCAGAAGATCACTATTAAAAAAATTAAAATTTTGAGTTAAAATACTATAGATAAAGATCACAAATCAATAGTCATAATTTCCGTGAGCCCTTAGTTCAAACATGATATCAATTTTAAAAAACTATAGCAGGAAAAAGACTTCACTAACTTATAAATAGTTCCATTTACAAGATCTTATTAATGAGCAACCGACTGGAGGCAAAAGAAATAAGATTTGACCTGAGCCTGATCCCAGCATTGAAAAACCCGAATGTTAAATAATAGGATGATAAAAATATTACTAAGCGGCAAATATCTTGAGGAAAAAAGGTTCCAAAAAGAATCACTTTGTAGGGTTTTGAACGTGCTGAATGACACACAATTTTGCAGTTAAAAAAAAATTTCTTTAAATTTACAAATTTAATTGGTTTGAAATTTTAACTTTCAACATCGAAATTATCCCTGTACAAACTCACTGTTAGTGAAAAGGTATTCCTGACAATGTAATAATTACAGTGCCATTCGTCTATGCAGATATGTTCCATGTGTCACATTTTACGATAAGATTCTAGTTATTAAATTTTTTTTTAAATTGGTCTATACAAGTTTATTTTTAAAATATTGAATGAAGTCGAGTCGAAGTCGAGATTGAACACTTTTAAGAACATTATATAATTATAACGTTTAATATTGAAATCTTGGACTGGACTATCGATATATCGAAGCATTGAAGTGTTTGTACAAAAACGCCACTATGTCAGTTCGTCTCCAGGACAAGACCACAGAACCTATTCAGCTGCAGCGAGGTGTTAGACAAGGTGATGTCATATCTCCGAAGTTGTTTACCGCTGCACTGGAGGATATCTTTAGGCTTCTGGACTGGGACGGACTTGGCATCAATATTAACGGCGAGTACCTCACGCACCTCAGATTTGCTGACGATATCGTAGTCATGGCTGAAACCCTGGAAGACTTGGGCAAAATGCTCGATGACCTCTGTAGTGCCTCTCAACAAGTAGGTCTTAAAATGAACATGGACAAGACGAAAATTATGTCGAATGTCCATGTTGTGCCTACTCCAGTGACAGTTGGAGGCACTCCACTTGAAGTTGTTGACGACTATACATACCTAGGACAAATAGTCCGGCTAGGTAGGTCCAATTTCGAGAAAGAGGTCAATCGACGAATCCAACTCGGTTGGGCAGCGTTCGGGAAGCTACGCCACATATTTTCGTCCCAATTACCGCAGTGTCTCAAGACGAAGGTCTTTGACCAATGTGTGTTGCCAGTGATGACTTACGGAGCTGAAACGTGGCCACTCACTATGGGCCTTATAAGAAAGCTAACTGTTACCCAAAGGGCAATGGAAAGAGCTATGCTCGGAGTTTCTTTGCGCGATCGAGTCAGAAATGAGGAGATCCGCAAGCGAACCAAGGTCACCGACATAGCTCTAAGGATTGCCAGACTGAAGTGGCAGTGGGCAGGGCACATAGCTCGAAGAACAGATGGCCGATGGGGCAGTAAAGTTCTCGAGTGGCGACCACGTATCGGTAGACGCAGCGTGGGTAGGCCTCCTACAAGGTGGACCGACGACCTGGTAAGGATCGCAGGTACCAGCTGGATGCGGAAAGCACAGGACCGGTCTTTGTGGAGATCTCTGGGGGAGGCCTATGCCCAGCAGTGGGCGTCTTCTGGCTGATATGATGAATAGTGAAATGGTTTAAACTAAGAGTAATTTTGTTTTTTTAAGCCTAACGTACCTAATTTTAACTTGTTAATTGTTTATTTTACAACACTAGAAAGTTACTAGAATAACATTCAAATTGGCTAGATAGACAAAAAGTTAATGTTAATGCTTTAAAATGTTATATTCGTTACCCATCTCAACTGGATTTTGATTTGAACTCGAATGAACTCTGACGTCTCCTAGTGTTTGGGCGTAAATTAAAAAGACATTACGGTGCAGTACGTAAACGTATTAGATACCTATACATAATGTTACAATATAACTACTACACGTGTACCAGTCTATCTACAGTTTGAGATGTTTTTATAACCTCCACAGATGAAAGGATTCAGATTTGCTACAGAGATTATTTGAATCTGGGAGCCGTATCCATAGGAAGCTTTCAATGCTTTCAAGCTTTCAACGAAGATTTCATGAAGTCCGAAACTAAATAAACAAAAACTACAATTGACATTTTAAATGTACGATTTTTACAAAATAATTTAAACGTAAATAAACCCTAATGGAAAATAACTTTAATGCATTAGAGTGCAAACGTCAATGCGATTGTCAATTATTAAGTTAATTGCAATTTATGTAATACTTAATTGGTCGTTTACCTTAATTGACATAAATATTGTCGATCGCAATTGATCGTTAGCGCTATCCCTAACACTTCGTAGTACACTATGCAGGACAAGAGTCTAATTTTGTCAATAACAAAAACCAGTCTGAGGCGCTTGCTAACAAAAAAAAGACCACTTTATAGCTAAATATGTAACACGGAAAAGAATCGCTTAACCTAAAAATTTTGTTCACACACTCACAATCACCACACATACCCTTTTATGTCATACGGTAGGCAAAACCTGACGGAAAGTGGTCACCGCTGCCGATAGACATTAGCAACATCAGCGGTATCGCCAATGCGTTGCCCACCTCCATAACACGTTGTTCTGGTAGCAAAAAGGCAAATGCCCCTCCACTGCTAAAGCCGCAGATCCCCAATTCCCCACCCCGTGGAATACTGGAAACGTTACTCACCGACGTTACGTTAAAGGCACTTTTTAAAGATTTAGTTTTAAATCTTTGTCAGCGTGAACGATATGCATTTATTTATTAGTTCATTCCACAGCAGTTAAATATAGCATATAAAATTATGGTATATCTACTTATATGTTGTATATTATGCACATACTTTTAACACTCTAGTGTCAATAGTTATCTACTAAGTTAAACTAAAACAAACAGACATAGCGAATCTATAAGGGTGCCTAGTTTTACTACGGAAAGCAGACAAAGAACAGACCATGTACAGACATCGCCAGTGGCCAGCGTATTTAATTTACCTATTAGCGGTATGACGTAGGTATTCAATAAAGTATTTTTGACCGATATGTCAAGCAGCGATAGAAACATAAAATTTTGCACAGAGGTATAGGTAATTTTTATTTACAAAATACCGCAAATGACTTAAGTAAATACTAACAAATTAAATTGAATGACACTTGACAATTTACAATTTATATATTTATACACATTTGACAATTTATTTTAGAATATTGATGTATATGTAATGTCTTAAATTTTTTTTTATATTCGCCTTACCGATTTGAGTAATAAAAATAGGTAGATATCTATTATTGTTAAAGTGATCTCCTATTATTTTAGTATTCCAATCTCAAGACTCTCTTACGCAATATCTATTTTGATAGCTATTTGAACAGGTTTATTTTTGGGCAGTACCTACCATCACAGAACGATAATCATTTTGCATTTTAGCTACTATGACTACTAAATACTAGTTTTTGCAAGCAATTTGCAATTTGCCTACAATCTAGGTAATCATTTTCGCTTCTTTCGGAGTCACAAGTTGTAGTATGTAAACGACGACGCGCATGTAGGTAAATATTTTGACAGTTAGTCACGCACCGGTCTACGTAAGAAAGTACATACAGTAAGTATGTATAATTGAAACAAGATGACGTGTTATGACTATCATCCATCAGTTACCGGGAACATATCTTGATTTACAATGTTTACCGGTTACGGAAAATCTCAAAGACACGTAGGTATCTATAGGTCATCGGCCTAGATCATCATCATCATCGTGGCGTTAATGTTCCGGTTGTGCTCACAAGCGCGAAGGCCCGGGGTCCGACTTGACCATGATCCAGGATTTGACTATCAGAAAATTACAGTGGAGCGACTGCCATCTGATCTCCGTGACCCTGCTACCAGGGGAACCTGACCAGTTTGGATCATGGTTACAAATTCAGTTGCCCGAATTTGCAGGTTTTATCACGATGTCATCGGCCTAGATATCACTCCATTATTGCGGCAACTATAACATCATCTTCCTCGCAGTCAATTAAGGCTTCTGCCAGGGTCGCTTGCCTACTCTTTTCCTCGACTGCCCCCGGTCTTGGGTATCCACGCGTCGTAAGCCGTTGGCTCTCGGATCCGACTCAGCGATGTCAACCCATCGCTTCTTGGGCCTCCCGCGGAACCTCTTTCTGATACAGGCAGCTTATGTATATATTCCCCTACTTTCAAGCCATCACATTGTCATGACCACACATTAACAGCTCGCAATAGTTTACAAAACTTGAGCCTTCTCCACATACGTGGAAAGTTTTGCCACAATCTTCATGCTTGGCAGGCGCTCCTGCTCATTTCATGGTCCACGGAGGAACTAGTTAGTGTGACTTTGAGATATTAGTCGCCCGTAATTTTGTAATGTAAAACGAACGTCATGTGAAATGAGATCCCTGAAGAGGATTTCCCTGGTGATTACAACATGAAGTTCGTCAAGAAATTTAGGAATACGATGTTTCCATTCCGATATTTCCTCCGTAAAAGCACTTGGCATACTTGTAATTAATACATCAAAGGATGAAAACGTCAAAATCATTTATGTTATATAAATAAATAAATTGGTAAAGGAATAAAATCGGTACAACCCAAAAAATATCGAATCTCTTTGTTACCATACCAAAAAAGCAGCTAAATCTGGCATTGCCATTTCTATAGCGACGGAACTAGCCACTTTGTCACCACGGCACCAACAACCAGAGCCAGGCTGAGTCCCTAGAGGGACAGGGACAGGTATAACTATTAATTAAATTTCAAATTAAACATTTCTACAACCTACTCTAAAAACGAACCTATTCTACATAATTTCGCAATGTTGCAGTTATCGCAGAAATATTGCATAACCGAATTTCACTCGAATGCAATCATGAGCAAAAGCTAGAATACAAATAAAATCAATTGTAGATGATACCTACGAAGGCTACGCTGATAGCAGCTAAGTACCCACCTAATCCACAATTTAAGAATTATATCAAAGAATGGGATATTAATAGCCTGCAAAGACAAACAATCACATAATAAATATTGGGCTTTAGTAACAAATACTGATATACTATCGAGCGAATTTATCTAATAAATGTATAGATTATTTGATAAACGCTAAGAGAGAATGCGCCAAAATTAGTCATAAAGCAACTTATCTGGGTATTAGAGTTTATCTAGATGAGAAATTTTGTGATAATGCTAATAAACAGGTACATTATGTTTTGTACAAATTAAGAGATAAGGTAACAGAAACTTCCAAATTGCTATAACTAAAGCTTATCATATATCCCTCGTTGATGATGATAATAGATAGTGCCATATTTTTATGTGTAGATATTTACCACCTAGTAATTAATCGTTTAACATTGTAAGTACCTACGTATAGTAATATTTTTACGCCAAAGAACATTATCTAAAAAGTACCAAAAAATGTAGAAAGTGCCGGCCAAAAACTGCCGTTTTGATAGGACACTTCATTTTGAACAATTTTATTACCTCGAACTACGACGATCCGACCGATCCGATCATCACATACAATTATTACTAGAGTTGATAATGAAGATAAAAAATCTAGAATTAGATTACAAACATAGAAAAGCTAGATTTTCTGGTTTCAAGAACAACTCTAGCAATTGTCATACCTGTAGCTTAACCCATCATCATGACAGCCCATAACAGTCCACTGCAGGACTTAGGGCCTCTCTCGCGAAAGGAGGTTATTGCCAAAATGTCCATGCTTGGCAGGCGGGTTGGAGATCGCAGTGTTGATAACGCTGCTGTCCATTTTTCATCCTACCTACTCTAGACCTTTTGCCTCGAAAACATTAGTGGCCTAAACCCCCGGAGGGTAAGGCGTTGGTGCTATTCGACTCTGCTGAACACCACACGGTCGATTGCTATCTCATATAATAAGAAATTTTTAAGGATAATATATCTTAATAGATGAAATAATTTTATTGGCCGGCACTTTTAACTTTTGGTACTTTTTGTATGGACCGTGAATCCTTATAATAATAGATACTTAATTTATGTATTTCATCTTATCTAAATCACGATGCAATTCAAATTTCACATTCGTAAAAGAGTTTAAAATTCGATATTTTTCGAAGTTAACACAGGTTGTGCGTTCACAGAACTCATAATGGAAACATCACTCGAACGCTACGAATGATACGACCAGTCAAATCCAAGTTCGTATACGATTTTAGCTTTCAAAATTATAAAGATACGAAATAAAACTGAAAGGAGACTGGGCAATCGCGCCGCACGATATCAAAATCGGTCAGGCAGTTTTGAGAAAAAGGCATTCATTTCTTATACTTGTATGACAAGTGCAGTATTCTTTGAACCAGCAGCGACTTGGTTACGGGGTATAGGTTGAGCACCTTCAGCTATGTTCTTATGTCGCACTACATCAAAATCGGACCCGGCAGTTTCGAGAAAAAAGCATTTATTTATCATATGTTTGTATAGCAATTTCCGTATTCTTTGAACCAGCAGCGACATGTTTACGGAGTATAGGTTGAGGACCTTAAGCTAGGTTTTTATGCTGCACGACATCAAAATCGGTCCCTGCAGTTTCGAGACAAAAGCATTCTTTTGTCACACTTGTATGACAAGTTACGTATATACATAGCATCAGGTGTTCAACCCTTATACTGTAACGATAACTTCATCGGTTCATAGTTAAGGGCACTTCCCACACAAAATGTGCCAAGTAAATATGTTTTTTTTTTAAGAATTGCCGGTCAGATTTTGATTCCCTTCTCTACAAGGATGTATTTGAGGGTGCTAAATGTAAATACTATACCGATGTTGTTATTTGGCCATAGTCCACTTCCCCTACATACTAACCCAGTCTCCTTTAGTTAGTACTGCATTGCATTAACCTTAGTTATTTTTGGGCTGATAAATTAAAACCACCATTACCCCTCGGGAAGCATTTTCTCGAATTCGCATCGAATGCAGTGTCTCTCTTAAAAGAAACTAGCGATCCACCCCAGTTTCGCATGAGCGCAATTAGCTCCCGATCCCGTGTAATCCCATGGGGATACGGAACATAAAGTAACCAATGTTACTTCTGGATAATGTAGCTTTCTATGGGTGAAAGAATTTCTAAAATGGGCTAAATGGTTTTTAAGATATACCCGCTCCGACTTCGTACGGGTTTTCTCGGGGTTACTCTGTTATAGATGGAGTGACGATATGCGAAACGCTGCGGGTGGAGTAGTATATGCTGATGATGATGATGAATATGCGCATAAATAAATATAAATACATATAAATCTTACGGTGGCCTAGTGTGGGGGTCCGACTCGTAAGCGAGAGGTCCCAGGTTCTAATCTCATAGCCGCCATGTACCAATGACTCCTTCCTGTGTAATATATAGGTAAACACTACCTTATGCTCTAGAAAGAAAACATCGTAAAGAAACCTACACATTATCATGGTCAAGGCAGAGCCCGGGCCCTCAGGCATAAGAGTACAACCGGGACATTGACGTCAAGATGATTATTTATACAAAACCTTACGGAAGAAATTATCTAAATGACAGTTAAAACTGCTTTAAAATCCATTGCGTAGCTTTAAGCAAAAGATTTAACGTACATACAGAGCGTCAGACAGCGGGCAGCGATAAACAAACAAACAAAGCGACAAACAATAAAATCTTTTTTATTTATAATATTAGTATATATAGATTGCACTTCCCGTGAGCCACTTTATATGTAAAATGTGAATAAATTATAAATAATCAAGTTCAAAGCACCAAAAACCCGCGGCCAAACAAAAGGAGCCCTACATTACGAATCGAATAAATATTGTCTTCTTCAGTAGATCAGTGTTCAAACAAGCAAGTATTTGTGTCCTCGGAGATACCAGACGGTTATCACCCAAGACTGTCAAACGGACAAACATACGAAGTGATAACGGCTTAGATAAACATTTATACATATTACGTAGCACCAATTTACGTATACAGTATGGAAAGTGATTGAGCATCGAAAAATATACAATAACGTATGATTTCTGTTTTTTTGGATCATTGGATGTTCTTACCTTACATTTAGCATTTAAGTCAGGAGTTCCTTGCCTCAACCGGCGTAAATATATGAAATGAATGTGGAAGAAGCAAAAGAGGTTTTTCAGAATCGTAACTGGTGACATTGGATCGTCTCTGCCTACAACTAGTAACAGACGTTTTGTTTTGGCTTGAGCCGACCAACCGTCAGTTGCAGTTGATATTAATCCTTACGCAGTATAAAATAAAGTGGTTTTGGGTGCGGTGGACGTGGTCCGACGTCCGACCAAGGTCGGCTCGCTCGCGCATCCGAATTAATCTAAATCGACTTTATTCTGTACACTGTAAGGATTAGTATTGACTACAACTGACGGTTGGTCGGCTCCAGCCAAATCGGAGCATCTGATACGTCTACGGAATGCTATATGATAGGTTCCTACTTAATGATTAACGAAAACTATTAGGAACTTAGTAAGGTCAGTCTTATGTTACGCCCTGTATAGTCTAAAATTACTATATTATTTGATTAAAAATCATAATGTAATTTAAACATTGCCATTAATGTTTTAGGACAATAACTAGGTACCATCAGCTAATTTTCAAACTAATGTAGACTACTTTAGCGACACAAGGCTTAGAAACGTATTAACTAGCTTCTATTCAGGAGCTACTACGATCTAAGAACAGAAGAAATCACACACAAATATTCAATAACATCAAACTCTTAGCAGCTGTTATTTTTTATCCACGTTGGACAGAACGTGTGTATCAAAGTTGTCATACAACTTGATACTCACAAAGCAACTTCATCTAAACATATAGGATACTTAACCATGACATATGATTATAAAATTTGGCAAGAATTAAGGTCTTACACCACAAGTCAAGGCAAAAGAAAAGAAATTGGTAAGTTGTACATATATCACATATAAATACGTATGCATATTTTTCATACAATTTCCTAAGTAAAGGATGCTTTACCTATTCCCTACCTACATACCCCATACTATTTCCGAACAAACTCCCAAAATTTCTTTAAAATCGTAATTTTGCATTTACACTATTTACCATTAAATTCGTCTTTTATTTTATTTATCTTAAATATAATCATAAAAATAATTTTATACCTTCATACTTTAAACATATTAATAGAACTAAATCATAATCATTATATTTAAAATTTATAATAAGAATACTAAGGACCGAATGCAGCGAAGCCTTTTTAGGAAGGGTTATGTGTTAGACCTGTATCTTTGATACAGTTTGATTCAGATTCAGTTTTTGTTATTGTTTTTTGTAAGGGAGAAGTACGTTGTGAGAACCGAGATGACTGGATTGAATGGAAGAAAGAGACATATCACGTGGCAGTTGGCACGTGGCAGTTTTAATATTCCTCGCGATTCTCCGCTATTTCACCCGTTTGCAATTTGTAACTCTTCTACCAATTAACTATCAATCAATATTGTTGTTTTCCCGAAAATAAAACTACCCTAACTACCGCCTATAACAGTCCACATCTGCTACTGAACGTCCTCCATTCAGTGGAGGGCTTTGCCTTAAATAGCAGGTACCTTTAGGTACCCTATGACACATGAGATAGTAATAACAAAGCTTCCTATTAGTGAATCCGTTCAGAAGTTACGAAAACGGCTAGCGGTCCCTTGCGGTTTTCATTCGCATTTAATCCGGCTACTTTTCCGGGACATAAAGTACCCGATGACACTCGGGAAAAATGTAGCTTCTTATTAGTAAAATAATGTTTAAAATCACTTTTCAGTTGTTTCGGAGTTCTTGGTTTATCGCGTTCGGACAGATTGACAGACGCTGTGCGGGGACCTTGTTTTATTATAGGTTTATATGAGGGATGGCCAAGAGGTCGCCCGCGAAGGCGATTTAGATAGCCTGCGAGAGTTAATTAAAATAAATGGAACATTTTGAAAAAATCACTTTGTTTTAAAATAGGACAGGACAAGGTTTTACTAAACTGAATTATTGTGCCGTCTTGGATTTGTAAATCCATCGTCCAAATCAAACCAGCACAGATGAGCCTCGTTGATCTTATCCGCCATTACTTGGAAACTTATCACAAAAATGTTTAATAGTATCTCTCTTGTAAACTGCATTCGATCATAAAAAATATTTTGACCACTAGTAGACCACACAGGTCAAAAGTTTGGCCACCCCTTGTATAGATAGAATTATAATTTTATTCTAAGAAAACTTATGTTGATAATACAAAGTGGTACCGTCTGCATGTGCTCGTGTCTCGTGTTAACAAACAACTTATACTATGACGCCAACTCTGAAATCGCGAAAACAAAATCAGCTGTTTCATACAATTTGGTAGAATTTTAAATTTTGTGTGAAACAGCTGATTTGAGATTTTTCGCGATTTCAGAGTTGGTGGCATAGTAAAAGTTATTTGTTATCACTAGCACATGTATCGGCCCCTCAAGTATTATCAATTTGAGTCCACCCAGTATATTTATAAATATATAGATTAGTAATATTGGTAATTCGTACATATTTTATATCAGAATTAGTAGACGGTGCTTATTGCTTATCGTATTGTGTTTCGTAAATTCATGTAAAACATATCGCGTTCCACAGAATTATCGGGACGTTGCTGAGACGGTATAGTAACTTTAGAAACAACAGCGATAATTATATTGCAATACCTATAGTTTTGATAAACTAGGTCGCTACATTTTAACAGTCAGCTAAGTAATAATATAACTACTCGCAAAAATTAACATGTTACTTAGCTACTTATTTATAATAGTCTATAATGCAATTATTAGTAACCTATATTATTGAAGGACACGCACAGAACGCAATAAAGTAGCTGTCGCTATAAAGTAGCTTAACAGTCCAAGGTGCGAACGTAATACCTATACCTACTATGACCCCTATGGCCAGCACGGGGGTAGAATTCCACCTGAATCAATGGATTATTTTAAAGCCACAAATCGTAAGCCGATGCACGTCTGAGAATGAACACAACACATGCGAGATGTAACCATATGTGACTTGAATTGGGAGAAGTCCGATTAGTTCCATACTATAGGTATGATGATAGCTATGAGATAATTTTATTGGCAATTTATTTTTCTTTTTCCAGTAATGATAAAATATCGATTTGTTTTTCCATTTCTTTTTATTGTATTTATGTATGACCTCCAAGTCACTTGTGCTGAGACGGTCACACAGGTGAGATGGCGGTCAAATGCTGGCTAGCCTGATAAAAAAAAATATTATAATATCTAGTTGACAATAATTGTTATTATTTATTATTGTATCCCAGCTTATATAATCACAAAGCAATCCTAGGCCACCTATGCGCAGTAACTACCTACGGTACCGTTCGACAGATAGTGATTAACCAAATAACAGCTAAACTCAAACAAGTTGGTAATTGTTAAGTCGTTAACTATTACTTAGGAAAGGTTTAGAGGTAATTAGAACAATAATGTGTATGATTTATAGCAGCAGGACGCTATCGGTGAGCCGTGCGTTGAATTTTTGATAAGATAATGCCAATTAAAGGTCAGGTACCTACTTTTCACTGGTGTTAATATATTTAAAAAACGTAATCAAGAAATGGAACTGTGTAAAAATGTTTTAATTCTATAATAATCAAGTCTGTTACGACTATTTTGTTACCGTATTACAGCAGAATAATTACTTATGGGTACGTGGACCACGTCTTGTGGATATATTAATCGAATTTCTGAATGAAACTAACTAACTTTCAATGTTTTGCATCTAAATACCTACTTATCGTATCTAAAACTATTTGCATTTTAATAGATAATATTAATAATATAATAAGAGTAATATTGACTTTAAATAAGTCCATTCGCGATTATTCGTGCACATAAACCCGAACGCATTTACCGAAAACTACGCAGTAAACTGAGTCAAATACATACCCGGAGCACCACCAGCACACAACACTACACAACACAGCACCATCACCCACCTTTTCTGCAGGAACCGCTTCCGGAACTCGATGTAGGCGGACCGTCCTTTATCCGCCTCATCGGAGATCTTGACTCGTCCGTGCAGCGGCACTCTGTGTCCGGAGATCCCGTAGTCCATTTGGAGGTCCACGACGAGCATGAGCGTGAAGAGGACGAGGAACGCGCTCACGGCTAGCGCGAGGCGCTCTTTCAGCTTCATGTTGAGCATGGTGCGCGCGGTGTGGGTGCGCGGCGGGCCGCCACTGCGCGCATGGTCCGGCGCGGGCGTCGGCGAGCGCTTTTCGCGCGCGCAAGTCGCGCCGCGCCGCCGCCGCCGCCAGCGCGCGCGGGCCCAGACGCGGAGCCTGCGGGCGGAGGGAGGGGTTACGGGTTGCTTTTTTGGTTGTAAGTGTGTGTGAAGTTGTAGGTGGTAGGGTTGATTGGTGAAAGTTTTGGTATCTATTATAGCTATTTAAAAATACTAAAAATTATAAATATTTTTGGTTTTTTTTTGTATGTTGAATGTGTATTCTACGCGTGAATGCGTGTGAATAAAAAAGGGATACATACAATCAAGAATTTAGATAAGCTGTAAGTCTTCAAAATAAAATATTGTAAAAATGTCAAGGTTAGATGCAAAAGCTAAACACAGAAACTGTCCGCCCGATTAAAGATAATTGTTAGCTTAGTTTACTTAGATTTAATTAGGGATGTAGGTAACTAAAGTTTCATAACTTTTTGTCTTTTTAAAAGTACTGAATGTGGGGATGGTTACTCGTAAATATGTTGGTTCGGTTTAATCGCCTACCTATTTTGTTTAATTAAAATAATATTTAAATCTTACCTAAGTACCAATAACATAAAATTTAAAAAGAAAAAACCTTTTTTTTTTCAATTTTATTCTGCGTTTTATGTAGCAACACCGGAAGGATGTAGTATTCTGTGACAGAATTCGAATGCCGCCGACAATGCGACATGGATAAGAAGCAACGTGACGGAAAAAGAAACGAACACGTCCCGATTATGAAATAAGAATAATGATGTTTCGGAAAAGGACCTAGCGCCCTTCATTAGCAGGCCTTCAAGAACCTAGCTAATTCTTTCATGGAATTATGATTCTTGTCAAATATGTCAACACCAAAGCCAGTACCAAAGTTAGACAATATAAACCTACTAATTTTAAATGGTGTACAATAACGAAGACGGCTTAATAAGGTGATAAGGACTACTCAACAGCATCGAGTTATATTTCCTCTATATATTTTAATATTGCCCGTAAAATAAATTTAGTATGCTAATTTTTCCGCAATCTGTTAAAGTAACCTCCAGTCGTGGTACCCCTTTACTGCGATCTCCAACCCGCTTGCCAAGCGTGGAAATTATGGCAATAACATTCCCTCTCCTGAGACAGGCCCTTAGTCCTGCTGTGAACTGTTATGGACTGTGATGACGATGGAAGTACAATTTAGCTTCAAGAAAGTCTGTGCCAACTATTTTCAGCCGCATAAAAACTCATTGTTGATAAAACTCTTCGTTGGTCCTAAAACACTGTAGAGATTTATGAGTATTACGGTATTACCCGATCAAATTAAAAATGCATGTTCAGTGAGGTATGTACTAGACTGGTTGCCAAAAGTTTTTAGCCAACGGCTTGTTATACACCGTATTGTTTTAATTTTTGTATCGTTTAGAGGCAAATTTTATTACAAACTCCTTGGCCAAAAATCATTAGCCGGCAACTTTTGGTTACTTTTTTATCGATTATTAAAAATAACATGTCTCAACAAAATAACAAGAATCAACCCCTACGACGGTGGTAACGCAGGAAGCATTTTGTTGTAAGATTTATTATTATAATAAATATGGGTTAACGTTTATAGAATCACATGAAAATTTTATCAGCCCCTTTGGAGAATTGTCCCTTGCCTATGCTATTGTCGTTTGTTGATTTTATGACTTTAAACGAGGTCAGAGCGACCATGAACCTTAAACATGAACCTAGACCAGGGCAGCCGCCAAAGTCAGTCACTCCAGAAAACGTCATCAGGGTATAGTCGCTGATAAAAGAATGTCAAAATATTACTAGCTGTAAGATTCAGTATGAAATATAGTTTCAAACCCATGTAGCTTTTATCATTTTTATGGACCGAATTGGCACAAGTAACTTTCTGCTCTTCTCAAAGAAAGGAGGCTATTAATGGAGATACAACCTTCCTAACCTTATGAAGTTCATGAAAAGTGGTGGAAACTACCTGGGATCTAATCCTCATTTCACCCTGAATCTCATGCTTGTTAATGTTGTGATATTTCTCTCATAACGACTTCACCCTGATGACGTTTTCTGAAGTGACGGCAGTTGGCGGTTGCCTTAGTCTAGGTTCATGTTTGAGGTCGCCCTGACCACGTTTAAACTTATAAAATCAATAAATGACAATATCATGTGATAGAAGCAATTCACTAAATTCGCTAATTAAATTTTCAAGTGATTTTTTATACGTTAACCCTAATAATATAATTATAGTACGTATGCCACGAAATGTTTCCCATATTACCAAAATAGTATGAAATTGTATAAACAGACATGTGTTTTATTAAATTCGATAAAAAAATAAGTAATGGCTATTGATTTTTACCAAGGAGTTTGCAATAAAATTTGCCTTTAAATGATACCAAAATTAAAACAATAGCACGTATAACAAGCCGTTGGCTAAAAACTTTTGGAACAGCCAACGTACATACTTAAATGGGGTATCATTAAGTGCGTAATAGTAAAGTAAAAAGTACGCGTACGTAATATCCTGGATGATGAACATCCAAGTTACGAGCAAGTGTGATAAAAAGAGTTTTTACTTACAATTACGTTTTTCACTTTACGAAAACATAATATCTGTATGAATTTCATTTTGTTTTTATAGCACAATTTTTGTATATTAACGACTATTTTATCGAAAATATTAAGTATTATCTTATCCTATCTACAGACAAAAAACTAAAACAGAATTTTATCTACAATCAGTTAAATAAAAACGTGACACCCAACACAATACATAAACAAAAAAACTCAAGGTTATCGCTTTCATAAATAAGTGAGATGACCTCATTAATTACTAAGACAATACAAGTTTATTAGGGTTTCATAAAACATGATATAGTTCCACCATGTCCATCTGTATGTCTGTCCTAAAGTCAGAGAGTAATAGTAGGCACCTAGTTTACTGTTTATTAGAAGACAGATGAAATGGATGGTATCTACATCTCATCAACGGTGGTTGTGATGGCATAGATTGTGATGGAGAAGAGCCAATGTCTCTTCTGAGGTCTTAGGGACCGTTTGTGAGCAAGGGAACGTCGAACGTCGGGAACGTGTTGGATGGAATCAAGTGGAGTATTTGGTATTGTGGTGTAGCAGTCCCTTGGTGGGTGCAGTAGGTACTCTACTCCATATGGGAAGGAACCTGTGCTGTGTGTAGAAGTAGTCGGTGTCCCAGTGAGAAATTCCGCTTTGTTTGAAAAGCCCTTGCAAATAGCAAAGACTTCAAACAGTTTTCCAACAACTTCTTAATAAGCTTTTTATACAAAAATGTAATCTACCTGATTACCTACATCTACACTACTTGAATCGTCTTCTAATATTACTAACTTACAATAAAGAGGAGAAGTATAATATTTTGAATGTTAAAAGTAATCTTTGACACTACTGAAATGATTAAGAAAATTCTTTCTTTCATAGGAAGCTCCATGATTCCCGAGTATGAAGATACTCGATACTCTAGAGGGTAGGTTGCATCGTGGTATCGTGAGAAAAATGCAGAATCGTTGCCATTTTGAAGAAGCTGCCATGGTTCATGACCGAGGACAGATCGGATCAGAACAATGAAACACGTTTGTTGCTTGGCAACATAAAGGCGCGAATTAGCAGTATCAAGCGTCGTCGGCGACGCAATTTGCGTCCGCCACGAAGGTTATGCTGTCAACTCATAATTGAATGAATTTCTAATGCGTCGCCCATGTTTCATATAATTATTATCGTTTATTTCCAATAGACGGTGGTATCAATCTAGCTGAACAGACGACGAGTTTCCCTGCTGGATAGACTCCCTGTTACTGCTAATTATCATTTTCTTGGAGCCATTTACATAACTTGCACATTTTAAGTAGGTATGGCATACTGTACAAGTACTGTACGTCGAGGATGATTTTAATGAAATGTCAGGGTACCCTATACCGGCGACAATTTTTGAAAAGGTTGATAAATATTGAAGAAACAAGAGAGATGTCAAGGCCGTACGTAGCAGCGGTACAATATTTGCTTTGCGTACCACTAACTGTCTATTTAATACCTATATAATCTACATAAACAACTATTCAAGTGTTATGTGATGATATATCAATAATAGTATGGTAAAGTACATTATTGGCGAAACTCGTGGCGTAATTGAAACTTTACAAATGGTTCAATATCTAGTTAGAACTAAAATATGTTATCTAACTGTCAGTTTTATCAAGCAACTATTCCAAAGATTGCAAGTTTCTCAACATATTGACATACTAACTTGGCAGCAGTGAGTAATCCTGCCTATTCTGAAGGCCGTGGATTTTGTATCGAGTATGGGTGTTTCCATCTTTACAAAGTTTTCTGTCACCAAGTCACAAACATAGAACGTGAATTGGTTAAGAAAATAAAATATAGGTGACCATATATAAGAGCTTGTTTTTTTATTCTTAAATATATGAGACGTGAGGTAGGTATTCTTGCTCCTTCTACTTACAGATTAAACTGCTTCACGTGTACATATTTAGGCGCTGTCCTAATTAGCAACGGTCGGGCGACCATGATCGTACGACGAACGTCGCCCGACCAATAGGCTGATGGGTGATGCCCCTGATATTGCAAACGTCCATAGGCTGCGGTGACTTCTCTCCATCAGGTAAGCCGTAAGAAATAATCTTACGGCTTGCCTGAGCCACCTTAGTGGTATCAAAAAATAGGAGACCTCAAAACCGCCCGTCGCACGACCATGGTCGCAGGAACGTATGAATTAGGGCAGCGCCTCACCAGGGAATTGATGTTACATTATTTTCACGTAAGAGGCTAGAGTATGTAGGTGCGACAAATGCTGGTCTACGGAAGTATTTGTCAAACAAAGCAAATGTTGATGTGACTTTTTTTAATTAGACTAGTTAGGCATTCGACCGCCATCTCACCTGATGGTAAGCGACGATGCGGCCAAAGATGGAGCATGCCTGTCTTGGAACAGCCTATTCACCGTTCGGCGTCCAGATTTTATAATCAGGGAACACATTCGCAGGCAACGTGTTCCATTCCTTAGCCGTACGCATTATAAAGGTTGAAACAAAGCAGCTCTCGCGGATAGCTGAAAGGTCCACGACATAAGGATGAAAGTTGGCGGTTCTCCAAAGATCGTCGCCCCAGTGCTTATTTGGCCTATCGACCAAATATTTACTATCGAGAATCTGCTTTTAATGCAGTATTGTTAAGGCTTAGCAAGGTGTACCTAGTTCGAATACAACAGAATACCACTGACTCGTTTCTGAGTTATGTAAATTAGTTGAATGCTAACCGATGCTCTTACGGTGAGGGAAAACATCAATGAAACCTGCACAATCAGGCGACTGAATGTGTAACCATGATCCAGTGTGGTCAGATTCCACTGGTAACAGGGTCACGGTCTTGTGGGGAAAATTGGGTTAAACCCATGGAATCCTATATTTCTAATTATTAAGATGAGGGTCGGTGGTACTAACTTTTACATCTTTCTCCTGCTTTTACAAACAGGTACTTCTGAAATACATTTTTACGTAAGTAAATCGCTTTAATTAGCACGTTAGATATACGACACTTCCCGGCCATATCTTCACATTACACGCGACGAATGTGCCACTTTAGTTGCAAAGTCTGTGCCTAGTCAGATATTTGCGTTCACACAGACATTGGCGTAGAATATTTGCTGATATAACATTAAAGTAGTCATACTTACCTACTTTGGTAGGTAGTTGCTATTTAATAAACAACATCACATTGGAAAATTTTATAATCTCCAACGTCAGGTGTGCAGTTCTAAAAAAAACGGTTTGTGTTAACTAATGTACATAACTTAGAAGACTCATTGGTACATAGCGGCACTGGAGTTCGAACCCGGTACCTCGGGGTACGAGTCGGACCCCTTAATCATTAGGCCACTGACGCATCGCCAAACGGCTTTATCTGGAAGTCTGGAGAAGCCACTGGGAAAACCGTTCGTGGTATATGGGTCTGGGCAAATGTGCTGAATACGTCATCGTCGGGAGTTGACTTGTTTCTGTGTAAATTGTGAAACCAAGTTATAATAGGCTCCTTCTAAGTGACAAACAGAAAGACGCAATTTTAGGTATTTAAACTTATTACCGGTGTATACGAGAATGTTTTCCAAGCAAGCGGTAGCAATTCAATGCCACAAACTTCGCTTCCTGAGCCTGAGAACTTTCACGTTAATTTAACTAAAAATTATTTTATTTCACCGTTATCGGCGTGTTTAATGTGTACATTGGATACCTACGTACATGCAATTTTACTAAAATTCAACTTTCTAGTTGCAATTTGTCACATAGTATCGGACAGACACATGACACGCCGACACGGCGAAAGCCTACCTTGTTTGTACTATGAAATCAGTATGTAAAAAAAAATCTCATGCAATAGCTGTTAAAATAAATTAATGAAAAAGGTCATACATCAGTATGAGTTCAGTATCACTGTTGTTTATATAACAATAATAATAATCATCATATATTTCAGAACAATATAGGTAACATTCCTTAGAGTGTAAATAAATATAGGTGCCTATAGAGGTACTAGTTATGCAGCAACCAGGTTATTACTATGCTGGATGTACAAACAATTCTTTGCATTTTCCTACACATTTTTTGTGCCGCTACGATCCATTCAATTCCAAGAACAACCCTCTACTCTACTGCGAAGGAAGAGGGATAACATGTTTTCAACCTTTTCCTTTGAAAAATAACTCGTTCGTTTGAAAACACTTTCCTATCGTGGTAACAACATGCTTACCGTAGAATTTAAAAAATGTATGTTATATACATTAGGACACATCTATACATAGAATAAAACAAAGTCGCTTCCCGCCGTCTGTCCCTATCTATCTATGTATGCTTAGATCTTTTAAACTACGTAACGGATTAATAATGCAGTTTCGTCAATTGGTAGAGTGATTCAAGAGGAAGGTTCATAAGCAAGAAAAAAAGGGTAGGATAAGCAAGTGTATGTAGGGGTAGAAACTTACAATACTCAAAAATATTGCCATCTGACTATTATGTAACACGTACACAATTCATATCCGACAAGGAACAATATCCACTCAATTTACAATAGGCAAGAGTAAAACAAAAAATAACTGCGCTTTTCAGTGGCTTTATGTCAGGGCAAGACAATAGGACACCAATTACCTATAGGTACAATGCTGCCAATATAGACGTATTAACAGCCATGTCAATTAATAACTTCGCGCCAAGTAAGAAGTGCATATCTACACATGCTCCTGTTTGTTATTGATATTATTAGTCATTAATAACTCTTATTTGTAAACGTGCTTAGTGTAAACTATCATCATTATCATCCTGGCTGTCTATCCCGGCTATGCCAGGGTCCGCTTTCCTACTGTTTCTTCCCCACTTCGCCTGGTCTTCGGCATCCTCACGCCTTAACGTAAGTCGATGGCTCTCGCATCCGACTCAGCGATGTCCATCCTGCCCTTAGGATATCTTTGAGAAATAACAGGCATGAGGCATTAAGTCTTAATCCTCACAGTGACAACGCACCTGGGTGCCGATTCTGGTGTGCAATGCAGTTGTTATTATGTTGCAATGTAACTGTGATGTTACTATAACTACGTCGAGGTATCGAGTCAGTCCCAGCATGATCCCAGTTAAATTGCAGTTAAATCATTATTCAACCTTTGACACGTTTTTTGTTGGCAGAATTGATGGCAGTATGACAACTAAGAAAGATGCAACTTAGTAATTTATTTATTTATTGGAGTACCAACAGCCATATGTAACCACAATGCAACTAAAGTACCAGAAAACGAATTGTGGAAAAGTTCGAACTCATGAAAGTTGCAACTCAACATCTGTCATTTGAATAACAATAACACGTTTGACATGCGATGTAATTGTAATGTTACTGCAACTGAGACGATTTCCGTACCAGAATCAAAGCCCTGCGGTTCTGCATTTTTGTTACCTGCATTTTGTATTGTTAAATGTTATGAATTGTAAATGCTTTACGACAGTTACCGCTTACCATTAGGTGGGCTGTCTGCTCGTTTGTCACTAAATACCATAAAAATGTAGTTGTGATAATATTTCTTGATACGAAGTCAAAGTCATAACTTTGATCCCACAGCATCAAACAGCAAGCAAAAGTCCCACTAAAAAAAATTTTACAAAGAAACGATAGTTACCTACTCAACTTTTTATTAGTCTTTAACTTATATTTAAATCATTATAACACTAGATATTTTCTTTACAAGTAATTTGTAGCTTGTTTCCGTAAAGAATTTAATAACGCGAAAAGCTCCACTATTTTTTTAATATTCCTTGAAACATCGTAATAGAGTTTTGCGGTTATGTGTATAATACCAGTACGAACACGCCGGTTGAAATTAAGATTTGCTACTATGTAAGTGGGTTTTTACGGCCATTGTTATTGTAATGTTGTTGTATGAGGTGAAAAGGCGTGGCATAATGTAACGATAAAAGTTATTATTATAATTGTAGATAAAAGATTTAAAAATTATTCTTAATATGACTTATAACGAAAATTCGTCAGTTCTTCGTCTTTACTTAAATGAGACTTTTATGTTACACTCACTATCAAATAAACCTACACTTACATTCTTTTTATTATCAACTAATGAACCGGCGCGAATTCGTTCGCGTTCACCTTCTTCACCCCTTCCCACCCTTTTTTTCTTGCTTGTTTATAAGCCCTTATAAAATTCTCACTCCTCTTCAATCACTCTATCTATTGTGGAAAACCACATTAAAATTCGTTGCCTACGCAATAAAAGATCTAAACGTACATAGACACACACAGTACATTATGTACACATAAGTATATGTGTATTTTATATTGTGAGCATGTGATGTGGCTTCCTAAGACAACAATAAACGTATTTCATTTCAGATACATAGGGACAGACGGCAAAAAGCAACTTTGTTTTATACTAGGTATGTATAGATAGGCTTGTATTTGACGTCAACTCGCCCGATGAAAAGCGACAATGAGGTCGAAGTTGTAGCATGCTTGCCTTGCAGATACCTATTCACCGTTGACTTTATGACCCCAAGGTTATGCTTATCGGAGAACAGTGACTCAGGCAGAGAGTTCAGTCCTTTACAGTACGCATAAGAAAAGTGGATGCATATATATGTGCATACAAGATGGTGGGACGTCTACCATGTACGGATGGTGATCTTTTGTCCCAATCGTTGTTCGATGATGAAGGGCACGAGTTAATTGATTATTCACTGAAGTAAGTTGGATATAAGACCAATAGGCCGGCTACCCTACGTCGGTGCCCCAGACCAGGACAAAACAAGCGAATCATCACCAGGCAGCCTGTTGACACGTCTGTCGATAGACTTAAGAGATTCAAGCTGATACTTGGTGGTCAAATCCCAGAGGTGACCAAAGCACTCCATACAGGACTGGACTTCTGTATCGTATAAATTGAGAAGCTGCCCCGATGTAGAATACTTTCTCACCTGGGCGAGGAGCTAAATGGGCTCATTTTAAGGGTATGTTCCGGGTTTCCTACCGCGTACCTTTGTCGACGAATAGCCCGATATTTCGACACAGTTGGATGCATCATGGTCACGGGACGACTGGAGAGCTGCGAGCGCCGGACGATCAACAAAGGTACGGGGTAGGAAACCCGGAACACACCCTTAAAATGTGTAATAATAACCGCGATAGTTTAAAACATTATGTTATAAATGGGCTTATGACTCAACATATGGTCCGAAGTTTAGGTCTGATGATAGAGTAACACCAAGCAGCTCTAACTTGTCGGTCACCTCGGAAAGACTATGTAAGAGTTACTCCTTCAGGGCTTCATTTTGCTGAGAAGAAACATGATGGGTCTTGAAAGGATTAACTTGGCCAGGTTGGCTTGGCCCCAGTCAGCCACAACCTCGTTGAGTGTGCCTCTCTACTCTACTGGATCTAAGCTCTAGTAGGTTGCCTGTTCGATGGGTACATCTAGAGATGTGTTGTAGACAACAGTTCTGTTATCTGCATACCCAAGGATACCGGGACTTGAGCAGAATACACACCTAATATTACCTAAAACAGAGCTAAAACTTTTAGTATTCCTACACCCTCTAATTCCGTTTTCCCTTCCCGTATCCCTAAAAATTTGTAGGAAATATCAATGTCAGCCAATGTAGCTGACACTGGATAAGTTTTAATAATCAAATATACTTTCAGTTCATTGTCCTATAGGTACTTCCTTATTATGTACAGTTCAGAGCACAAGTGCATTACCACTTTTAGAAAAAACGTCCTTTGCAGCTACAGCAACACAGGATATTTTCTGTGCTTCGTTAGCTGAATTGTATTGGCTGAAATAAGGGACAAAGCTGTCCCTTAGGCCCAAACAGCTCGTCCTTGACTGATTTCTTTTATACAATAAAATAAAATTTCTCCAATGAAATTCCATAATTTACCCTATAAAGACAACTGCACAGAAATAAAACTCCTACACGTCAATGCACTTATGCTCTTGAATAATACTTCTACTTATCTATAGGAAATGTTTTGCACAACGCCAGCCACGATGGCAGGCGATCGTTTCGCGGCGCGCGCGCACGATGCGCGGCCGATTAGCGCATGCGCTGTCAAGCATTGTCCCCATTGGGTGCATCGGCGTTTCGAAATTCGAAACGACTCGAGTACGTAAATGATGGGTTATATCGATGATTGCTAGTGGACGGCCTCACCTGTGTCGTGATTCTGTGTGAGCTATAGGTATTTTATACTGCGTGATTATAGCTGGTACAGCACGAGTAGCATAAATGTGTCCGCGACACAGCTCGCGCTGCGAGTGAGCGTTTGTTTACTTCTCAATACTAAGATGAAGAAGATAGCAGTATCTATGTCGGGCTTTTTGTCCCTTGGAGAAAGGGAAGATACTTCACTTCTCATCAGTTAGTCCGCTTGCACGATTGCATGCTTCCCTCTAGTGAAATGAGGCGGTATCACTGTGGCAATTAAAAACAGTGATACCTATGTATGTGACCATCAATCTAAGACTTGTGTTGAACTCAATCAGAGCTCTCTTTGAATTTTTTATAAAAAGTAACATTTAAGTAGCCTAAGTAGCTATCCTTTTAAAGCTATGTACATACCTGGTAAGAATAACAAGCGACACTGGCGTTTAGCTCACCTCATGACATAGTTTCGGTGAGTGTGCCTACGCATCAATAAAAACGTGCAAATTCCAATGGGTACACTACATCCTCTATTCCAAAAAGTCGATGTCATCTGTCTACACCTACTTGCGTTACAAAATCAGTCAAGTATGAGTCGAACTAGCTTAAGAAGGATACAGCTCCATTCTGGATAACACTAACACAAGTAATTCTTACGAACTGCAGTCCATTTAAGCCTCTCATTTTGTGTATAGATTTTTAAACTTGTACTAAACTAAGTACACTCAGTACCTCCAAGGAATAGTTTAAAATTATTAAATATCCTATAATTTAGTAGTAACCAACTTAAAAAGAGAACTGTGATATTGTACATGAATATATTTTCGTTAAATAAGACAATCATCGTACATCGCCACCGCAACCCTTTGCACCCGTTCAACAGCGCCCTAATGAGGACCACTTTGTGCTCATTGCTCACACACTTTATGTGATGACGTACTTACTAAGTAGGTTTGTATTCGTATAAATCAGTTTATTGTACGTTAGTACCTAATTCTGAACTTTTTGTCATTAGGTAAGATTATATAGGGATAGGTAGGGATAGTAGTGTCGGTGGCCTGATGGTAACGGTATTCGACTCCCATTGCGAGAGGTACTGGTATGCTGGGTTCAAATCCCACTGCCGCCATATACCGATGACTCTTTTCTGAGTTATGTACATTAGTTGAATACTAACCGATGCTCTTACGGTGTGGAAAACATCGTGATGATACCTGCACAATTCAGGCGATTGATGTGTAACCATGATCTAATCTGGTGAGGTTCCCCTGGTACCAGGTACACGGAGGTCAGATGGCAGTCTCCACTGTAATTTCCTGATCTGCCAAATGCTGCGTGAGAGCATAACCGGGACATTAACGCCAAGGTGACCATATAGAACATACTTACTAAAATAATATTTCTTTATACCACTAAGGTGGCAAACAAGCTTACGCCCTGCCTGATGGTAAGATGTTACCGCAACATGGACGTTTACAATACCAGGGGCATCTCCCACGCGTTGCCGACCCCGTAAAAACCTGTTCACCCCCTTCTATAAATGTATTAATGACATTATTTTCCAACAGATACACTGACATTTCCACAAGCAAGGTAAGGTTTTTTTGTTCAGATAGGTAGTTTTATCTATTTTGTTTAATCTATACTAATATCATAAAGATTTTATTTTGTAATGAATAAACTCAAAAACTACTGGACCAATTTAAACAATACTTCACTAATAGAGAGCCACATTATTCCCGAGTGACATAGGCTACATTTTACCCCTGGAAAAAAGTCCGCGCGGGTGAAAGCCGCAGGGAAGGGCTAGTTGTAAATAATTGCCCAAGTAGATATTATTTCACTAAATCTCAAATTCTAGTCTACAAATAAATGAAACTAATAAGACCGTTAACAAAAGCACTTCGCTCTCACATCCAGGTAAATGAAACTTATGAGAAAAGG
This sequence comes from Blastobasis lacticolella, assembly GCA_905147135.1. Taxonomy (NCBI): domain Eukaryota; kingdom Metazoa; phylum Arthropoda; class Insecta; order Lepidoptera; family Blastobasidae; genus Blastobasis; species Blastobasis lacticolella. The sequence continues at coordinate 13,573,559 of LR990048.1, forward strand.
CAGAATATTTTTTCCTTCTAGAAAAATAAACAAAAGGACTCAGGCATGTGGTTGGTCTCGAACAATGTACCGGCACAAGCTCGCACGGAGCGGCAGGAGCACGCAACGATATCTTTAGTCATTCAAACAATGGCGGCAAATCGCCCATTCGCCTGATAACATCTTGATCACAGCCTCCATTAGGCGAATGAACATTTTTGTACCGTGCTGTGGCGTCATAACGCCGGAGGCACGTACGTGGCCAGATGAATGATGTCCACAAAGCGTAGATCCGGAATCAAATTGTGTATTGAGTGTCATTAGTACTTAGGTGGAACAATATTGTATCCTGTAGGCACTATATCCTGCACTTATTGTTCGGGAGAAGCTGGTCCGTGTTGTTGATTCAATGTCCTTTGTTTTTTGGAACGTCCGGCGTTCCTCATGTTTCATTTTCCAATAGAGGTAGACTAACGAACGCCTGATGGTAAGTGGTTGCCGCCTGCAACATAGCCGGAGTAGTCGGAGACGCATTACTGACATTTAACACTAGTGTTCGCATGGGTGACATACATCACCCAGTGTGTAAGATTGTTAAATAACTTTTGATCGAATCGCGCTTCAATGCTGTTCTTACATGTATTTCCACACAGCCAGTCGTGCAAGCCAGGCCTTAATGTTGGAAATATAAAGAGGCATGCAGCGTTGTAGAATACATTACGGTGGTAGTTTTCCCCTCATTCAGGTGGTATGAATGGAAATTTTCATGGAGGCAGGCGCTATGGTGATTAATCTAATCAAATAATGATGATGGCTCATTGGGAAACATCTACTTACATTATTGAAATTTTAAAATTAACTTCTAACAAAGACGTGTTATCACAGTTGTTTTCAACAATGAATTAGAATCAATACGTAAGGCAAGCCAAGAAACTATTGATATTAATTAGATTAGTACAGTTGGCAAGAAATATATGCTACACCTGGGTCTAATTAACAGATAATCATATCGACATGGCAATTGGAAGCAGCCGGTTCACGATGCTGCAAATAAAATTGATGTCAAATTATTATTCTCGATATAATTGGCTGCCATTGTTCAGATTCAAATTACTAGAACAAGTTTCTAAAATTATTCATATAGGTATGGTTATATCTGGTATTTTTTATAGAGAAGACACAAAAACAGGCTTTGTTATGTGTCGTGTATGAATCATCATCATCACAGCAGTCCACTGTAGGACTTAGGGCCTCTCCCACGAAATGGATGTTATTGCCATAATCTCCACGCTTGGCAGGCGGGTTGGAGATCATGTATGAATGTCATCTAGCAATATGGAGTGATGATCTTCGAAACAAAGATGATAGTAAGTGAATGAGCATGGAGTCGAAGAACTGATTAAGATCGACAATTCTTGGAAAAGACGTGCGTCCAGCCTGGATTGGATTGTGAGAGGTTGAGATGACAAAGGACTAACCTAACCTAACCGACAGAAAAAGTCCAAGTTTACTTAATATCAAAAAAATTCTGAACATTGAATCGATTTTAATGAAAAAAATCTCAGAACCATTTCTTTAGGCCGTTATGTCTTGCAAGATTGAAGATAATCACACACCTACCGCAATTTTAAATCTTAGATCTAAATTGAAAATAATAATAGTTTACATAACCAGCCTACATAAGCCACGGGTATCTGTTCCGACAACAACACTATTGCCTTTGATCTATGAACAATGACTAGGAAAACCGCGCAGGTGCTGTGAAATGGGGCAGTTTTTCACAATGCGCGCGCGACGCGATTGTCTACCGGGCACGAGGCAAAAAGTGCACACTATAGAAATTTATAAGATCTACCTAGTTCGACGAAATACAAACTCCTAATAACTATCAACTCTTAAGTAACCATTTAAGCTATGAAACGGCGGTATCGTCATATCAGTCGGAACACGCTCACTCCTGGGCATAGGCCTTCCCCAGAGATCTCCACAAAGGCCGGTCTTGTGCCTTGAGCATCTTCCATCTTTAGCAGAGCGTCGGTCCACCGTCCATCCACGCTGCTTCTTTCGGTACGTGGTCGCCACTCGAGAACTTTCCTGTCCCATCGGAAATCTGTTCTACGAGCTATGTGCCCTGCCCACTGCCATTTAAGCTTGACAATCCTTCGGCAGGCTAAGTAGCTAACCTTAGTTCGATTGCGAACTTTCTTATTCCTGATTCCATCGCGCAAACTGAAACGACGGTATTCTAAACGAAAAGACAGGATGTTGTCCTCGGATTCATGTTATTTCTGGACCACTTACAGATGTAAGTAGTATCCACGACACTGCTGAGAGATCATCATAGATCTTTACCTTGTTACGTTAACACGCACAAAATAAGAACCAAATCGATGACACGGTCTACCTAATAGCAAACCTACTCTTAATTACTGAATTTGTTTGGAAGCACAGACTACAATTCATTAGTCTGGGACAATTAAGGTGACCTCCAGTCCGGATTGGATACTAACTCTCCACAATGCAACAAATTATTCCCAGTAAGGTTGGCTGGAAGAATTCTCTTACAGATATAAGGCCACCTTTGTATAATAATTTATTTGTTTTACAGTTTAACATAAATCTAATTATATTTAAATTAGATACATTATCAAGTTGTAGTCTGCAATTTAAATTGTAAACTGCAATTTATAATTTAGAACTTAATGGAGCACACACACATAAACGTCAAACAAAATTGGTCAAGGTATAATATTACAACACAATTATATATTTGAAAAATAAAATAGAGATTCTAAAAGATAAAAACTGTTATTATTTTGTTTCTGTGTCCAATACAGTATCATATTATAATTCCCAATTGTAATATTAATCTCGGGGATCAATGCCATGCCCTTGAACATTGTGATCATGTCAACTGATCGAGGCAACATAAAAATGGCTCTATAAAATTTCCGAAGTGACCATAAGTTTCATTGCATTGGCGATACTCTTGGTGTTGCTAATGTCTATGGGCAGTGGTGACCACTTTCCATCGGGTGGCCCGCTTGCCTGTTTGCCTACCGTATGACATAAAAAAAAAAAAAAAAAAAAAGTTTCATCGATATTGACAGTTATGGATTGCTCACGCACGTTACAGTGGGTAAAGATGAAATATCGTGTCGTAAACTCTACGTAAAAGGTCCAACCTTGTCCTACGCTTTGCCCTTACAAGTTTAGTGGGCAGTGATGAAATTATGTAACGTGCCCATAATGTTTTATAACTACTGTCGTTCAGAGCGTTGTGTGAATACCAAATGTGTATAATGAAAAAGGCAATGAAAGCTTCATTCTTCGTTTAGTTATATTTTTGGATTTTTGGGACGGGAATTACCCACAGTAAACGGCATAATAACACCTGGGCCACCTAGGCTTGAAGACTTGAAGAGTCTTACGAGATTACTTAACGAATCTTGGTCTAATCTTACTTTTTTACTATCAAAATAAATTGATTGTAACACGATTTCACAAAGATGTCAATCTGAACTATAAGTAAAAAGAAATATATTTGCATTTTCAATCTTATAACTTAATTACTAACATTAGAAACTTCTCAATACCAGTATTACTTGTTTCCCCAATATATGAATACAAAAATACCGTGTCGATGTTCAGTTGTTCCTAAAGTACCTAGATACCTCGTCTGCTGAGATATCTTTTGAAGAACCCCAAGTTATAGTGCAAGACATCGGGAGGCTGATATAAAATCCTCGAATTGTTCAGAACAACGCGTAACCCAGTCTATCCATAACACGAAGCACAAAATAACGAAACTACTATTTCCAATTTACCAGATGACAAATCGACGTGCGCCCACGTACTACGGTACCGCGTAAATGCAATCGCATTGCGATCACTCACGCTCGTGTCCAGTCATAAAATTAACTCGTCACATGTCAGTGAGGCGTCCTTCATTAGCCGCCCGTACGCTAACTACATGACAAATTATTTCCTGCGGCTGCGCGCGCGCCGGTCCAGCGCCGTGCGCCGACATACAAAATAACCAGTATAAAAGGAGCTCTCACCACTATGTGCGCCCATAGAGTTGCTAGCTCATCTTATGCTAGATTTGTAGGTTGATGTGTCGACTTCTGTAGCTCAGTGTATTTGTAACTTGACCAGTAGACAAAATCAGAACTATAGAACGCTATTTGGTAAATAGCATTCCTCTAGACTTACTAGCGCCGCCGTCATCAACCTGAACGTAAGTTGGTGGCACTGTACCGCGGGACGTGACGCTGTGTACCTCCTTCATCTTATTGCAGAGGTACTGTTAGTAAGGTCAACGAGAAAAATATAACAATTGTGCACGATAACTTTTTCCAGTCAAGCAATTGTAAAATTGATTGAATGTACGAAGTATAATATTGAAATCTACAGCTAGCTAGGTATAATAGCTAATAACCTATAGTGGATGGAACAAGCCTGTTGATTTACCTAGCAGTAACAATACAATGGAAGCAGACAAATAAAATAAATACCCAACCGAAGATAAATACTTAAAATTAAAAATTAAAAGCGAATGCCGCAAACGTATAATCAAATGGCCACATCAAGCTAGCGCAATTCAGCTGCCTATAAATAGATACAATAAAAATCACAGGCGTGACAAATAGGTCACAACTCACAGTAATAACCTGTGGTACGGACTGGAATTAGCTGAGTCGGGTGGCTAATAACAAAATTGTAGCGCGTGGCCGGCGACTGACAAACGGCTCGACGAAATTGTTGTTCTGCGACGGGACACGTGAGTAAGACACTGAATGCGGTTCTCGGCCGACTAACAGCCAAGTAGAAAATGACCTTGTGGGATGGATTGGAACTGACAGACCACCTGATAACTTAAGGGTGCGTCCAAATCTCCAAGCGGCTTCGGTGCAACGGCGCATTTTTGGCCCGTACTCGAGATCATAGTCATACACAGTCATACAAGGCGACTAATGTTTTCGAGGCAAATCTAGATTCCTGAGTTTCCTTAGGTTGGAAAATTATAGGCCGCAGTATTTTCCAATGTTACATTTAAAACACTACGATCTCCAACTTGCACTCCTGCCAAGAGTATTAAGGTGTTTCGGCCCGGTTTTGGTTTTGGCCCGCGGGTCGATACGCTTGATTAATTAAAATTATTATTTTTCCTCAACGCCTGAACACTCCCAAGCGAGTTTGGTGGAGATTATGACAATACCCTCCCTTTTCCTAGGAGAGGCCCTAAGTGGCCTGTTATGGTCTGTAATGATGATGATGAGATCCGTAGTTGTGTTGATTATTATGATTAAGAAAAAACTAAAAAGAATACGGAAAACATGTTGTTTGGCGCCATAAATAGATAATACAGGCAGAGGTACTCCTCAGATTTGACAGAATCCCGACATTTCGCCAAAAACCGAGCTGCTGCTACCTCTGTAATTACGATAACCTTTCCAAACATCTTCGAAAGCAACGCAACGCTATGAAATAAAGACTGAGCATAGAGCACCTCTGTTTTACAAAATAAAGAATTTTGAATCTTGATTCTTGAATCCGTCTATGTCTAAAAGCAATTCACTGTATCACCCCCATACGAATCTCCAAGACGTGAAATTAAAACTCTTAGCGGCAACCGCGTCGACGGGTATTTAAATGAAATGTATTGAGAAAGTCCGCAGGAAATGAGTTCTTTCAGAGGCACTCCGCTCATTCCCACTTTTAAACCCGCCACTGTTTTAGAAACCAAGAGTCATAGAGTGGTAACTTGCTACCTTTATATACTTTGCCTATCGAGCATTTATGCGTCAAATCGTACCGTTCGTACCTAATGTTACAAGCAATAGCAAGATTCTACAAGAAAGGCTTTGAGTCGTTTGTTAGACTATGTAAAAAAATCATACTAAAATCACCATCAATCGCATCTTCGGCCAGGATCCACTTTCCTGCTCTATATCCTCTACTTTGCCCGGTCTTCAACAGCTCTCGTATCGTGTCTTCCCTAATACCGTTTTCCGTAGCAAGTGACCAAACCACAGGCAAGCCTCTTCATTATCCGCGATATCTCTCACACACCTACCCTACACCTACGTTACCAATACCTACCCTTTTTTTTCTTGAAATCTATCTCTTGGATGACTTTAACTATTGCTGAAAACCGCATTAGAATTTGTTGCGTAGTTTGAATGATCGAAGCGTACATAGATATATTGAGATGGCGAGTACCAAGCGACTTTGTTTCATACTACAAAACATTTAAAAAAAATACTATGTTTATATAGATCACACTGTTGACATTCAATGTTAATCTATGGTAATTCTTTCGCTAATGCTTTTTTGTCTTATTAATCTTATAGAAATCACTTTGAGCTTAATTTATTCCTTGCTTTCAAATGAATTCTAATAGTTCCAAGTTAACGAGAACCTGTTTAATAGTGTTTTCCAGGACTTTTGTGTTTTTTGCTGCAATGAATTGTGTTCTAAGCGAAATTATGCAAATGATTATTATTATGTGAAACTATGTTCTTGTAGTGAACTAGTGTATTTTGTAGTCTGTATTACTTGTATGTTTTGTACCTATACATCTGCTATATATCCAGGGAGACCCAGACAAACCCACCCGGATTTTGTGTCAATTGGTATTAAGAAACAAAATGTACTGTACAATGAATTAAATAAACAAATACAAAATATAATGCGAAATATGTGCGTACAAATCCGAATCGTTTAAAATTTAGGTATTCATACCTAAAGATGCATTGTGGATTTAGTTGTACTTGCATTTATTGTTTGAAAGTCATAATTTATTTTATACTAGACAGGCATTACACAGGCTTAGATTGAGCGAAGCGAAGCAGGCGAAGATTGAGCAGCCTGTCTAACAATAGGTACTTATCTATCGAAGCCCAGCACAAGACCATATGATAGTTGGCTATTTTCCTATATGTACATTTTGCTACATTTGGCCGTGTGGTGTCCGGCAGAGTAGAATAGCATCAACCCCTTATACTCATGGGTGCCGTACAAGGCGACTAATGTTTTCGAGGCAAAAGATCAAGAGTCTCCGTAGTCTGGAAAATGGGCAGCAGCATTTTCCATTGTTATATTTAAACACTGCGATCTCCAACCCGCCCGCCAAGCGTGGAGATTATGGCAATAACCTCCCCTTTCGTGGGAGAGGCCCTAAGTCCTGCAGTGGACTGGTACGGGCTGTGATGATGATGAATACGCGTTTCACGCTATCGGTCGTTTTGGGCGGCAACTAGCTCTACTGACTAGAATCGAGAATCTACAATGGCGACCCAAAGATACAATCAAAGATCAATTTTGACTTTTGCCTGTTTGAAACCCAGACAATCCGAGGTTAAGCTTTGAATAAAACATATTGAATCCGGTTAGCGGAGACAGTGTCAAAAAGTACGCGTACCTACTCCATAACTTGTGGTCATCTTGGCGTTAATGTCCCGTGATCCAGGATTTTGCAGATCAGGTGATTACAGTGGAGCGACCGCCATCTGACCTCCGTGACCGTGTTAACAGGGGAACCTGACCAGATTGGATCATGGTTACACATTCAGTCGCCTGAATGTGCAGGTTTCATTCCAATATTTTCCCTTACCGTAAGAGCATCGGTTAGTATTCAACTTATGTACATAACTCAGGAAAGAGTCATCGCAGTGGGAATCGACCCCGGTACCTCTAGCTTACGAGTTGGATACCTTAACCACTCGGCCACCGACGCTCCGTACCTAATCAATAAATATTTACCAACATACCTACGTCAGGACAGTTACAGCCACGCGTTAACGGTAGCATAACTAAACTAATTTCGGTGGTCACCCATAATTCAATAGGTGGCATTGACAACAGCAATGGCACAATGGCACCGGAGGAACGTGCATTTTGGTGGTCAAATGTATAATGTAACAAATTGTGACAGAATAGCCAAACCAGACGGAGAATCAAAGCCAAATCTGTTAACATTCTGTAAACAACCCCGAGGTTACCGTGCTAAATTGTTGCAACATTATATTGTTTAGAGCTCATTGCCGTACGCCCACTGCTCACATCGAGGTAGTGTGTGTGCAAACTTTATGGTTCTTGGAATATTAGATGACATGACAAACAAATGTCTAAAGAGCTTTCAGGAATATTCTAGCTAATTCCTTACAAGGTTGAAACTATGTATTCATTGTCATTATATTAGCCGTAGGAAGGCCACTGCGACACATAGCCGCCTAACATTTTCGGGTTGCCTCTTGCTACTATCGACTCCGTGCGACGTTTACAAGATCATATGGGTAACTCTGTGGGAGCCCGTCTAGGCCCAAACTGAGCAAAGCTTATAGGCTCGTACTGTAAGTGATAAATGAATTGCTTACTCGTACACTTTTTAATTCGTATAAGAACAGAAATTAAAATGTTCACTTCAATTTCTGCCCTGACGGAAATCGAACTCGGGAACTCTGCGGCAGATATGTAAAGTCAAGGTTTGACCCAAATACCTCGCATTACTCAGACCTCTATAGGTAGGATTGCACTGCCTACATCGAAAACAGAAAGTTCGAAATCCTCGAATTCCGAATGAGTCAACAACAGCACATCGGATCCTCAATATTTTGCATTATCACGTGGGAAGTAAAGTGCAAAACATATTATATGGAGGTATTTGAAATGTTAATTATGAATAAAAGAATGAAATGTAACATAAAAACTTTATGGAAAAGACAAATAAAACATTATTTCAATAACCATTTTATTTTTACCTATTTAGCTCTAGATAAAGAAACACAGAGCACCGCACCAGAACGCTATGTCTCTCTATATCTGAGTGAATTAGATACTAGATCTTCTATACCTAAAAGCGTGTCAAATTGTCCGCGCGTCTGTCCACATGTGTGTTGAGTACTTAATAAGCCGTGTAGGGCGTGAGACGAATGCAAACATCCAAGTTTCTATCTTCACGGATGTGGGTATGTGTATCGTGGATCTTTATCACTGTCACGCCGAAGAAATTCGGTGGAAACCAAGGAAATCGCAATGGCAATTTGGATTCAATGTCGCCAACGCGCACGAGCGTGGATTTAAATAGTATAAATGCCACATTGGTAAGCATTTGGGCGCAGTCAGTGGAGGCGGATCTTGCGAACACTGGTTGTAAAGTTCGTAAGCTTTGTCGACGGCGTTCGTGCAATTTCAATGATTCCACTAGGCGTGTTATAAAGAGGGCAATGAACCGAAAGGACGTGATTTTATTCATTCTGAACAGTTACGAATGTAAAAAGATCCTCAGTATTTTGGTTGAGCAATGCAACTTGCAATGGAATTATCTTGGCGTTAATGTCCCTGTTGTGCTCTCGCGTACGAGGGCCCGGTGTTCACCTTGACCATGATCCATAATTTGGCAGATCAGATAATTACAGTGGAGCAGCCGCCATCTGACCTCCATGACACTGCTACCAGGGGAACCTGCCAGATTGGATCATGGTTACACTTTCAGTCGCCAGAATGTGCAAGTTTTATCACGATGTTAGCGTTTAAGTAATGAACATAACTCAGAAAAGAGTCATTGGTACATGGCTGCAGTGGGATTCGAACCCAGTATCTCTCGCTTACGAGTCGCATACCTCAACTATTCGGCTACCGGCGCTCCACAACTTGCAATGGAATAGTTACTTAATATTCGCGTTATCGCTATCGCTCCCGTTGTTCAAAATAAGCAGATCAAAGTCGCTATTCGGTCCTGTTTAGGTTACATCCTATACGGTATTCTAAGTTTGGCATCTCACATGCAGATGCGGCAATGTGGCAGAATTGGACCAATTTGAGTAGCACTTACAGTGTCTACCTAAGCGACTAGCTCCACTAATGCAGTGCAGTGCACTGCGCGGCGCACCACGCAGTGCCACGTCACGGTGACAACAAAGAAAACGGTGGTGTTATTCTGGTTTTTCACGTTAGGCAATGATCGCACGAGAGATTTACGAATGATTGTGAGTTAGGCAACGTTTGCACGAGAGCTTTTTCGACGCTTTTACGCGCGTTATTTTAAACGACTCGCATGATTATTGACCTTATGTCGACCTTATGTATGGAGGTCAGTTGGCAGTCGTTCCACTGTAATTGCCTGATCTGCTAAATCTTGGATCATAGTCAAAGCGGGCCCCGGGTCCTCGCGCGCGAGAGCACAAACAGGATTTGACGCCAAGAGCATCATTATCATCGTCTTGGTGTTAAATTTCGGTTGCCAGGAGTCCGCCTTCCTACTCCTCTTGGTCCACTTCGCTCGGTGTTCGGTATCCTTGGTGGTGAGTTTGTTGGCACGCATGTCGTTCTTATCGACGTCTAGCCATCGCTTCGTGAGTTGAACTCTCCTTCCCGTGCCTAGCGGGCTGGCATGGTCAGACATTATTGTCCCCACGTAATTTGCCGTTTAATTTCCTTACTATCATTATCCGCATCTTGTCTCTCACGTTCCGTTTAGAGTAATCTGATCGATTATAATCGTATGGTGCAGGATGTTTTTCAACAAGCTCATAAAACATTATATTGAAGTCAACATCATCATAATGACGCCACGATGATTATTTAATTTATATTATTGTCAATGCTACATTGACATTACAATTTGTGTGCCGTTTTTGTAACCTTGATCTGGCTCGGGTTAATATTTGATTATAACATAATGGTGACATCCTGAAAACCTGCTGAAAACGGTCCGGATACATTTCCAGTTTTACCATCAACTGGTAACTCTATTTTTACACCGGTATTCCATATAGGGTGCACCCAATAGTTACGTCGAGGTCGTCTACATTTTTGCATATTAACCATCTGCAGTACGGCCAACATGTCTTCATCCCCGGAAGAAGACATAATTTTACTTTAAAATCTTTGAAAACGAATTTTTTCTTTGGATGTTTACTTCTGACAGGTGTCCATAGATTCACCATCTGTGGACCGTGGTAAGTCATTCCATATTTTAACTAAAAAGTATAACATCAGTAATATCTAAAGAAATTGAACCATGCAACTTCCGCGAATACTATACTATAAATTATTCTTTTTACCCGACTACGATGGAGCTAAGGGAGGGTAATGAAGTTAACAATCTATGTATGTAAAGTTGATAAACGTGGAAGAATCGACAGAGATTTGTCAGGACCATAGCAAGTGGAACAATGTCGTCTCTGTCGTATGTCGTCAATGTCGTACTCTTGCGGGGGAAAGGGGTTTGTGTGTATGTATGTTTATATGAATGTTTGTATGGATGTTTATTCTAGCTGAAAAACTACTTGGCCGATTTTCGTTAAAAGCGTATTGATTGTCCGATGGTTACAGGCTCTATGATAATACATTCAATTAAATTATCTTGAGGATATAAGAACATAAAAACTTCAAAATTATTAAATTCAAAAGATTGATTCGGTCATGTTAGGAATTTTTATTCACATTGATTGATTCTGTTGTAGGATAAACCGCACTGCTTAAATTTGTCCTCAACTGGTTGAAGACATGATTTTGGGACAATATTACGACAAAATGTTTTAAAACGTAGTAATTTTGAATTTTGAATTTCTGTCCTTTACGAATGTTTACTTAAACTGAGTGTATACCACGGTGGCTCATTCAAAACTATAACTACAAAGTATAACATCAGTAGTAAGTATAAAGAGAGTGAATATAACTTAAATTACTCGGAAACCATTGCTCTTAGAAAACTGGATCCTAAATAAAAATGATAGTGCCCGTCGATATCTATAAGTATTTGCTGTTCTGGAACAAGCGTTTTAAGGCAAATAGTTTCAGAGTTATTACAGTTTTAAGATTGACAGCTGTCATACGGAATGTAGATATCGACTATCATTTCTCTTCAGGAACTAGTGTTCAAGGAGCGATAGTTTCAGAGTTATTTTAGTATTAAGTTTGACAGCTGTCAACCGAAATGTAGATGTCGACGAGCACTATCATTTCTCTTTAGGAACTAGTATTCTAGCACCAATAGTTTCAGAGTTATTACAGTTTTAAGTGTGACAGGTGCCATCTAAAATGTAGATTTTTACGAGTACAAGCATTTCTTTTTAGAAACTAGTGTTCTAGAACGAAACATGCCTTATTTATAATTCGGGATGAACTGAGAAGAGAATGACGACAGGATCACGAAAGCGAAACAATTTCGATAATGTTAAAGAATCAGAAAAAGGGGAGGGGCTTACGCATCAGCTGTCAAACTTTCTTTGACAAGGTCGGTTTCCTATTTCATTCACACGCGTTGTATCTGTACTAAAAAAAGTAGACAGATATATGTGTGTCAACTGTGTCACATAAAGAGGAAAGATTCGAACTGTTGGTAAAAAGAAACAGTCAGATGTGACGTTTCATGTTGACATCTACTGACATCGCACCGCACGCTGCACGATGGGGTCAAATTGAAAAACGTAGACAAAATTCATACAGAACTGACATTTCGGGCTTCAATTGCGGGTGTTGCCCCATCATGCAGTGCGCCGCGCGGCGCGCTGCACAGTGGGACATTCCGCTATCTGTCAATGTACTTGCATACAAATTGCTCGGCGTGTAACAAGTTTTGCCACATCGTGCAGTGCACTGCGCAGCGCACTGCATCAGTGTGCGTTCAAGTTAAGTGGCATATTTTGCTATAGAAGTGTTTAATTGTCTATAGCGAAAATGCCACTTAGTTACTATTTTATAATTTCTATACACATATAGTATAAAACAAAGTCGCTTCCTGCCGCCTTTCCCTATGTATCTATGTACATTTAGATCTTGCGGTTTTCAACAATAGATAGAGTGAGACAAGAAGAAGGTTTATAAGCAAGAAAAAAGGGTAGATAGGGGATAGGGGCTAAATTAGGGGTACGCGAATGATGTCGCGCCGGGTCCGCTAGTGCAATATATAACGCCAATCCCTTCATTGACGGGTATGGTAGAAGGCGATTGGAGATTATGGCAATACATACATAACTCCGTAGGGGTAGGAAGAGACTACATTGTTCCACTTACTTCACAGCAATATCGTCACCTAATGTGGAGGAGGTGTCCGTTATAGGCTTTTGATGTTGAATATAATTCATAAAATGCAACAGCATGGTTAAGTATTTCTCGTATTCAGTACGATTACAAACAACGTATGATTAGCAATAAACATCAACAATTCAATTATATGCCTATATCGCGACCTCGCATTACCCGTCGCATATCTAATTTCGCTGCCATTATAAATCAGTAGTCGCAGCAACCGGAGACAAATATATTGCATACGAAGTGAAATTGAACTCTAATGCGCGCCATATTATTGCAATTAAACTACTAAATTTGTAGCATATATTGCTTTGTATTTGTAAGCAATTAGTGGCATAATAATCAGACACGCATAGTAGTTCACTACATCCATAATCTCATTTAAAACATTGAATTATCGCAGTAGAAATTATATTATAATGTTAAATTATTATTATTTGTAAGTAGCGGCTAGCCCCGGCTTCACATGGGTCACCTTAACAAATGGTACACTTAAATATTCCTCACGAATCACTCTGTCTATTGGTGAAAACCGCATGAAAATCCGTTCATTAGTTTTTAAGTTTATCGCGAATAGACAGAAAGATGCGGCGTGAGACTTTGTTTATAATATGTTGTGATAGACTAACTTTTGCCCGTGGCTCCGACCGCGCTTCCCGCCGTCTGTCCCTATGTATCTATGTACGTTTAGATCTTTTAAACTACGCAACGGATTTTAATGCGGTTTTCAAAAATAGATAGAGTGATTCAAGACAAAGGTTTATAAGCAAAAAAAAAGGGTGGGTAGAGGTAAAGTAGGTGTATGCAAACGAAGTCGCACCATATCCACTGGTGTCAAATATATGAGAATTTCTTCTTTTTCTAACCGGTAATTCTGAGTATTAACCGTTTTCGGGTACCTCTTCATTATACTCAGTATACTTACTCTTATTGTGCCACGCACAATAACACGCCCGATAAAATCTCTTGCATTGAAATGCTACCTTGAATAGCGTGAACATTTTATGAACAAACATTCTAATAGGTATTGTTATACTGTGATGGGACGCTAATAATTCAAATTCATAAAACATAACCCTCCTTCTGTCGCAGTCGGGTAAAACCATTGGCGTCGTTCGAACGGCTAAGAGACTAAACACCGACATGTGGCACTTACTTGTAATTCCGAAAACCAAAACCAATTTGTCACACGATATTATGTTAGTTTGAATGAGCAATAAATTCTCAAAAAGGTCGAGTTTAATCACAAGGGTCACACTTGAAAGTGTGAAAAAAATAAAAGTTCGCATACCAAAATGTCCAATAAATTCACGCTGAGATATCGACGTAAAAACAATACCGAGAAAGCGAACAAGCTAGCCTAAGAATAAAAAACTGTCATAAAAACAAAGGTTTCAGATATTATACATTGAAATATATCTGTGTCCTAAGTATTACGACTTAGGGATGCTTTTCAAATATGATATTACGCGACAAACCCTTGACCAATTTCAGGTACGAGTCCAGACAGTTGACGCTACCAAAAATGGTGGCCAACTTAAATGCGCGATAGCTATTGGCTGATCTGAAGAGGCGCAATCGCGGGAAGCGACGGGATTGGCAGATTGCACTCCCACCACGAGGGATGATGCGCAGGCGTCGATTGCCATCCATAACAACCAAGACACCAAACAACACAAGCAAAGAAGAACCTTATGTTAATTAGCGTAGATACTAAGATTGTAATTAGTAACTCATCACTATTATAATTAAGTCAGCGAGACGAATCACGGGGTAGAGGGATGACACTTCTTATTTCGGAGCGGAGCGAGGCGGCTGGACGAGCAGTAAAGAATTTATTGAGATCAGACCTTAAAGTCTAATAATGTAAAATTATATTAAACTTTGATTTACTAATAAATTAGAGTCAGTGTATATTAGCAGCGGCGACAAAAGTTAAGTAGATACATTTTATGTTTATGTAAATGGTTTAGGTATTAATTGGTTCAATCTGATTAATTTCATCTATAAATTTCATCAATTTCCATTTGTATTCTCACTAGTAGAGATTCGATTAACATAGTTTATCTTAATCAAGATGGAAAGTAAAAGTTACCCAATCGAATGACATTTACATTCAATTTTAACTGTAATTATTAAGTATGAATTATCTTTGCGTAAGATAATTAGAGCACGGTAATATTTGAACAAAATATACCGAAGCCTATGTCTATCATCATCAAATCAAGTAATTAATGTGTCTGATTTATCTTTATACGAGATTATTATGGGCTATTGTTTGATTAAATTCAACTAAAGCCTATGTATATGTATGTATTGTGTGTACGTTAACTTTCATTATCACGTTAACTCGTCCCTACGTGAAATATTCGTAATGTGGTATTATTTGACTAGTCAATATCATTAACGAATATATTTTGGGAATAAATACATGTAATAGACTAAACCAACGGTTTATTCATAATGTTATTAGACCAAAAGGCGTATGGGCTGTCCCAGCGTATATGACTAGTCTAATCAACGAATATACCTATAATCTATATTATTATTAGACCAAAAGGCGTATGGGCTATCCCAGCTTATACGACTAGTCTAATTTACGAATATACCTATAATCTATATTATTATTAGGCCAAAAGGCGTGTGAGTTGATCAATCCCCACATGACTAGCCTAATACTGACTACCTGTTGGTAACGCGCAGCGTTAATGAGTCGAATACTTCACTGATAAGTTAGCATTTATATCGACTAATTGTTTCACATTAGTTGACTTAATTAAGCTTATGTTTGATTATATGTTTTAACTATGCAAACCAAGTATGACGCTTTGACTTTCAATTATGTGAATGTAATGATTTGATTTGAACGAACAATTGTTTAAACGATACTAATTAATTAATTAATCATAATTAGACTTAATTGGGCGAAAATGGTTTTTGCAATACTGACCTGACGTTTTCCATTTTCGATAGGTATTGGCCCTAGGAATCGAATGGTCAGAACCACGAATTTCTCTATTGTCAGAAATTCTTGGTTAAAATCATAAAATAGTTTCAATCGTAGAGTCACAATTAAGTAAATAAACGTATATCTATATTTTAAACTCTACCTGTGACTTTAATTCATATTCCCGCATACCTTGACTAATTTTCAGTAAATTACATTCCAAGTTGACTGTAATCATCCAGACCTAATGAATGAGATGCCCAAGTAACTACTTTCCGAACTAATGGTACTTAAATGCCTTAAATAAACTCATTTGCTTTAGAGGAAATCAATAAGAAATATCCACGTAAATTCTTGCAATTTAACGCATGGCATTCGAGTTTTGATAATCAAATTAAACCAATAATTTTTTGTTGGTTCACCCTAGTTGGTGCTATATTCAGTAAGATTGAGACACCACAGTTGTTGCGATCCTTCATCTCGTAAAACGTAGGGAAAAAGCTGTCCAAAGGATCCTAAATTGATAAAAAGCATATACAGGGGCCCCATTTTCGGATGAAGAGTGGAGATGATTTGAATATATGTATATGATAACCTTACGGGGTTACAAAGAATGACAGCGGTATATCAAGGAATATACTTAGTTATCTTGCCAGGCCAAGGCAAGCTTAGGGAACCTTGGGGATCAAGAAAGCTTCGACACCCTCCATCGTGGCAACCCTTTGGAGCACATGAAAGGAGGCAGGAACACATTAAAAGGTCTTAGTCTGGACAAAGGTTCAGCTAGGGGACTGGCTCCTTTGTGACCCACTTCAGGGGGCTCAACTTGCTGTCTTATAATTAAATTATATTTTTATTATATCACTCGAATCATTGCCATTGACGTAGCGGAGTTTTATTGCAAGTTTCTCATCTTACATAAACACTAGAGAGCGATTAACATCACAGTTTAAGGCATTTATAAACCAATCATCGAACCCGAATCTCATAAAGTTAAATAGACTGTCGCTGACGGTCTTTGTTCACCCATTTTATATTGTACTCACACGCGCGAGGCGTATGACCACGTTAGGTTACATGACATGTAATGAGTGACTAGATCGACCTAGGGTCGTGTCATCCATCGAACGTGAATAGCTTGACCATACATTTAGCATCGGGAACACCTCATCGGGTGACCGTTGCTCCAGATAGCTTCATTCATAGGCGCAGGACCATCTCAATACGTAGGTATGTAATTAAGCTATTACTATTACCATGTTGTTACCGACGTCATATACCGACATAGGCTATTAAAAAGGCGTTACGATAACTACTAATATATATTTTTAAATACATACAACACCCAGACCCGTAATCGAAATTAAAATTCATCATTTCAATTTCTGCCCGGCCGGGAATCAAACCCGGGACCACTGTTAACCAACTGAATCACTCAGGTCATCAAACTGTCACTTTATAGTTTAGCTTGCGTGTCTATCAAAACATTTTTGACGAAAGTTCCGATTGATCTGAGGTGCTCTCACATAAATTGAGATCGAACGGAGCACGCTAAACATTTATAAAGATATCGACGGCGAATCGCATGTGTAGATATTGGCTTGCATCCAAAGCATAGCTCTTGACCTAGAACTACATATAAACGGTGAAATTTTCTCATCGTCGCAATGACTACGCATATTTGTAAAGATCAAAGTTACAGACAAAGATTTTAGAACTGCAAAAAATTCTTTAGTTGCTTGTGTAAAAATTTGTTAAACCGGAGGAGTCTACGGATGGTTATGCCTTGCTATGCATTATTGCATACGATAGCCAGTGCACTAGTTTAGTCTAAGTTAATCTAGTCTGAAATCGGGAGGTTCCTATACGAAACATTAATGATTGAGAAATGTACATACGTACCAGCGTATATTTATATATGGGAATTAGTCATTCTGCACTATATACGAGTTTAGAATAACTTGATTAATTACTATACAGTCATTCATGCGGTAACTTCACATCCGCCTGATATAAATAAAATTGCTGGGCAAACATTACAACTACCTCTCCTAGCAATAACATATTGACCAATATTGGTTACTATGACCATTTAATTGTTGTAATTTATTCTTTGACTGGTTTCGTAATGTTACACGTCCACATATTTACTAAAATGGCACCAATTTACTAAAATTGATATGGTTGTTTGCCTTGTTTGTGTATAAAACTGATATTCCAACTTGAGGAAAACCATACAATTTAGTTACAGCCATAAGTATTTTATATCGGTATTTTATATATATTTGTATATTTATTTGTGTTCAGCTGGATTGCTTCTAGTTTTCAACTAATAAAAACAAAGCAATCTCTCCATATCGCTCTGGGAGGCAGGCATGAATATATTGTGCATATACCTATATGCATTTCTAGTGAGTGGCCAAATTCGATGTCAGGCCAAAGTACATTTTTCCTAGGTCAATTTAGTTTATCCTAAGCGTGTCAGAATAAAGTGGGTTTATCCTCGGCCAAGCAAACTTCTTGAGCATTTTGACGGAATTTTGAAACCGCTACAACGCAATTAAATAAGTATTAACATCAACAGCACGTAACAGTCCACTGCTGGACTATGAGCCCACATTAGTGGAGAATCTGGCCATAATGTCCACGTTTGGCAGGCAAGTTGGAGGTCACAGTGCTAAAACTACAATAGAAAACACTGCTGTCCGTTTTCTGACCTACGGTGGTTCTTCCTAGTACTCATAATAAGAAAGGGGTAGTGCAATATTGTGGACTGTTATGAGCTGAAATGATGATTCATTTAAGCATATTGCTTGTGTTAGGAAGCTTCTTTAAGGAAGATTGAATAAGTAGTAACATAAGCAACCAATGTTCCGCTAATTCTTTCGCCAATATTATTACGTCAAGCATTAGGAATACATATATAGCGAGACACCTGTGGATCCCATGGCAGAGCGAACGCGTCGTGCTCAATAACAAATAATTACCAATAGAAGCGTCAACTGGATAAACACACACTAATTCGTACAGACGTCGGCATTTACACGCGAGGAAATAGATATGGGAATACTGTTCGCCGAAACATATATTTAACACGCTCGAGCGATCCACGCATCGTATCGGATCTGAATCAGAGACTTTAAGTGTGTGTGTAAACAATAATAAATATGCTTGGACAAATTCACACAGCGCCATCTAGTCCCAAGTAAGCAAAGGTTATTGGTGTTAGATAACTGATAAACAAGTAGTTTATACTTTTTTTAATACATCCAAACCCGTAACAGAAATTAAAATTTATCATTTCAATTTCTGCTCGACCACCACTTAGGTTGTTATTCTATGTATTCTATTGTCATCACATATAGCCTAAGACGATGTTGATTAGACTAGGATGATACACTGCCATTGCAGAATAACAGCGGCTGCTGGTGTCACTAGCTGCCATAGCTGAGCCTTGGACCAATGTGTTTGGTGTAAGTTTATTTTTAATTCTTTGTACAAATGCGTTTTCTGTCCTTATGCTCTAGATATCAGAGTTCTGTCTGAGTTTCTATAGTCCGCTCGCCACCCACAGGGAGTACATCCGCACATCTTGCAACTGTGCGGTTCCAAAGAAACTTTCTCCAAATCACAATAAGGTTGTAGAGTGAACTCTTTGGAGAGGTTTTCCCTGGAGAACACCACAGTTCTTTAAGGTAGGGGTGAAAATGTTTTACACACAACAAGGGAGTAATACCCCTGTATTTCAAACGTACATAGGCTCCGGTAACAGCTTAACATCAGACAGTTGGCTTAGAGGGATTATATATCTGTATTATTCGAACTCTGATCGCATACACTGCGTAAGCACTCTTTGGGTTGTCTAATGAGACAACTTTGTCCCACAAGAGTTGTCATGAGCTTCGCATGCAGTTCTTGAGAAACATAATGTTTTAAACTATCGCGGTTATTATCACACATTTTAAGGGTCCCGTGACCATGACGCATGCAAGTGTGTCGAAATATCGGACTACTCATCAACAAAGGTACGCGGTAGGAAACCCGGAACATACCCTTAAAATGAGTTCTTGAGAGGTTTTAAAGGTAGGTCCTAATATAAAGAAGGTAGGAGGCTCTAACAAAGCACGTCGTTTTGCATATGGGCCCTGTATAGCTTTATATTTGTTCAATCGTATCAAAGTATGATGTGAAATACTTTTATGGGATATTAAATCTCAGTCGTACATAAAATCCGATAAGACCACCGTTTCTATAATTTCTCATTTTGTTGTAGTAATTGTTTATTCTTATTTTATACCTTAGCATTTCGTCATGTAAATGATTACTCTATTGACGTAAACTTTACGAGTCTACGTTTGCGATTGAATCAAGAAACTTGCACGGTGCCGTTATCCAGACGATTAATTCGCTTCTATTCAACTCAGATACAAAAAGAGTCATGTTGCTGACGTGTGTATCGTCTGTGTGTCCGTCTGTGGCATCGGAACCGATGGACCAATTTCGATGCAGTTCATTAAAATCGGTTCAATAATTTGGGAAACATTTAAGTTTAATTATGTAGACCTAGTCGGGGGTTGTCCGTCGGTTTCACATTTGTCGGTTATATTATTTTCCGTTGCGTAGATAGGTCAATAGGCAATATAATAACATGCGTCTTTACAAATAAATGTACAACAATAGTAAAATGGAAACTCATTATATGTGCCACTGTGAAATTTAAGTTGGTACTTCGACCACAATTCGATTAGTTGCGCATATAAAATGTTTACGAGAGAGAAAATAAAGGTTACAACACTAATGTGAATAGTAAATGCAGATTCTTAACGTCACGGTTAGAAGGCTGGGATTTATTTTTATTTCATAAAACTGAACATAAAACACGTAATATCAAAAGACATCTACAGAAAAACGTGCAGCCAAATACAGTAATACCTATATGTATACCAGTTAGTACACTCAGAGCCACTCGTCTTTTTGATCTTTAATTATTTTGTCTACCCAGTTTTACCAATACAGTGTTTCGATATATTTCTCTTTGACCGACTGCTTAGGTTTAAACATATTTATTCTCATAAAAGATATAACATAATGTCGTTCGTAACGCACACCAAAATTCGTAGGTACACTGCATTGAATTAACTACAATAACTAGGAATCTCTTTTCTTTAAATACGACATTCTTTAATCGTTCAACTTTGTCTTAAATTCAATGTAAGTTTCCATAGTTTTTATGACTTAGACTTAGACTTTATACTGCTTAACGCGAAAACTCCAGGCAAATAGCTATCATCATCACCATCTTGGCGTCAATCCCGGTTCTGATCTCGCCGCGAGGGGGATGCCTTTCTAATTCTTGTCCACTTCTCGCTGAATTTGTGAACAAATAGCTAAATCAGCATCAAATTGTAGTTTATGCTAGCTAAGGTTGCACGAAATACACTCATTTGTGTTAGTCGCATGAGCACACAGGGCTCCGCATTCTATTTGGCAAGAACAGGTCGTTATAGAACCTTCGTATTTTATCGTAGTAGGTCGACAAGCACCTTCAAATGCCATCTAGGTACCTGACTTGTCATTTCAGTGCTTCAACCTCAATAATAGGCTTCACATGTCAAAGCCGCTAACCTGTCGACACACTCAATTTGAATTGACGTGATGTCAAAATGTGTCAGCTGTATTTATAAGATTAGTGGGATAGGATAGGCCAACCTCTACACATTTAGTTTAATATTTGAAATTATGTCATTTTATATTTTATTGTGAATAATTTAGTTTAGTCTACGGGGCGTCGACATTGTAAATAAATTGTAATGTGCTTCTTATAAAGGTACTTCCTAGGTACCAACTTGCCACTTTGACGTGTAACTCTGTAACTAATAAAGTATTTGTATTTGTAATACACCTATGTCTTATTGCACTAAACTTAGGCAACGCTTAATTTGGCGCCTTAACATATTCTTAAGCATTTTGGCGTTACAAAATCGTTGGCATACAGATAAGAGTCACTTAGCAAGTTTAGTTTTCAATTAAGGTTGGTATTGGGGCAATGCTTTTTCCTGTTCGGAATCTAAACATACATAGTATAAAACAAATTTCCCTATGTATGTATGTATCTATGTACGATTTTAATGCGGTTTTCTGCAATATATAAAGTGATTCATAAAATAGGTTTATAGGCAAAAAAGGGGTAGGTGGGGTAAAATAGTACGCGAACGAAATCGCACCGGTTCCACTAATATATAACAAAAGTTCAGTGCAATCAACAACTACTGCACCAGTGATAGTGAATAATAATCGTTGAATAGTAACCATTTCACACGGGTTGCTCACGCGCCCTCGGAAGCGGAACAGAACCTGGCACGCTATCATGACGTCCGCCGACTTCTCCGCGTTACGTTGCTGTGTTATATCAAGTGTAATTACGCTATAAATACTAGACAATTGGCCCGGATTGTGTGTGTGTGATAGTAGAATGCACGTCGGCGATGCAGTTTGTTACATTGCTGTTTCTTTTTTAGCACAAAGGTGGTATAAGCTTACGGCCTGATTGATGGTTAGCAGAAACCGCAGTGTGTGGACGTTTGGAATACCAGGGGCATCATCCAGGCGTTGTCGACCCCGTTAAAAACGTGTTCACCTCTTTCTTGAAAAACTACATGTTGTCTCCTAGTAATAGTTGAATAGGTAAATTTACAACGTATTGGAGCAGAGTAGAATATCCCTTCGAGGAATGTCTGTAGAGACCAGAATCAGATTATTAGTAGCAGCCTTTATTGTTGATGTTGAATTCATACAATTGTAGTCGAGGCTCGAGTGGACTGTTATTGGCTTATCTCCACCCACTGCTGGATATTTAGGATTAACAAATAATAAATGGGTGGCTTGCACCAAATTCTTAATCGCATTTAAGCCTAACTTAAACAACAGAACAAAATTTAACAAAATGACGTATAACGTTTTTCTTAAATGTTCGACACATCGGGATTTGGTGCAAGCCGAGCATAATTGCCCGCATAAATTGCAGCCTCTTCCTCACCTACAATCAAACGGTTGAGCGTTTAGGTCCGCGGATAGAATATCTATATAGAAGATTAACCGACAAAAATAATCAAATTATTTATACCTTCCTTTATAATTTTCCACAAAGTTTACCTTTCGTAATCTCTCTCTGTATTCGGTCTCTCATTCATAGCCCTTTCCATCGCTAACCTCACCACCGTTTATAGCATTTCGTGATATTAAACTGGTAATGAAGTAAACGATGAGGTACTTAGGACAAAAGGTGCTCCT
Organism: Blastobasis lacticolella; assembly: GCA_905147135.1. Lineage (NCBI taxonomy): Eukaryota > Metazoa > Arthropoda > Insecta > Lepidoptera > Blastobasidae > Blastobasis > Blastobasis lacticolella. The sequence continues at coordinate 13,596,816 of LR990048.1, forward strand.
GGCCTTGCCGTAGAAAGTCCGTGATAAAGCGTGCATAAAGCATGCATTTTCATTGTTCACTCAATCGTATGATTGCAGACTTTCCAGAAAAAGTGTATGGGCAATTTCGCAGTGTCAGTAGTCTGTGACATTGTACACACAATACGAGTACGATACATTGTCAAAGCCAGGGTCAATGATACATTTTGTTCGGGTAAACAGCTACGGACATGGAATGGTAGCCACAGGTACGTCAGTACAAATAGTAGTACATATTTGGTAATCTATTTAAACATAGAAACAAAGCGCTTCCCGCCGTCTGTATTTAAACTACGCAACGGATTTTAATGCGGTTTACATAAAAAGATAGTGATTAGATAGGAAGGTTTATAGGCAAGAAAAAGTGGTAGTTGGTGGTAAAGTAGGTGTAGGGTGGATGTAGGGTAGGCGTAGGATAGGCGTAGGGGTAGGGTAGGGTAAGGTAAAGTCGCACTGAGCCTGCTAGTATTATATATGCTCAAGTCGAATGTTTTCATTGAATGTGGCTCATGCATCAATATTGGATAGCTACGAAAAGGCAGTCAGAATTTAAATCTTCTTGCATCGCAACTAATTGTCAGGGCGTAATTTAAACCAATAAAAACCCAAAGGTAGTTCCTACTCGTAAGTATGTGTTTACAAATGCTTTTGTGTTTTTTATACTATCTGTCTTGTCAAGTTTAACGTGACTTGGTAAATCAAGTTATTTAATAATATCAATATTTCAAATCTGTTATTAATATTTCATTGCATAAAATTTTGATATCGCAAAAGCAATGTGAACCAAAAAGTAGCTACTGATATATTCCTTTATCCGATGTATGAATGCAGATGGCATTATTCCCTTTCCTCGGGGATATCTATGTATTATGCTATTTGATTTCAGTGCATTTTTCCTGTTCTCTTCAAACTGCTTTTGTTGTCCGGAAATTTTAGTGTCGAGAGCACATATGTTTAGGGTGAACAAACTCAATAGCTACCGCCTTAGTTTAACTTCGTCAGTAAACTACAGCTGTTACTTAAGTATTGGCAGTATTGGTGCCGGAATAACTGTATATAGGTATTAAATAATACGGGTATGATTGTTTTTTAGAGCGCACCTAATTCTATATATTAATAAACCTATTTAAAGAAGTTTTATAATGATTGGTGTACTTATGACAAAATCTTGGGTACAATACGAACCGTAAACTATGAATGACGGTTGACAATTGTCATCTCCGTATTAATTATAGGCTAAGTATGAATGACGGTTGAGCGTTGGTGGCCTAACGGTTAAGGGGTCCGACTCGCGCACCGAGGTACCAGGTTTGAACCCCAGTGTTGCCATGTACCAATGACTCTCTTTTCTGAGTTACGTACATTAGTGCAACACTAGCCGAGGAAATATATGACGAAACCTGCACATTCAGGCGACTGAATGAGTAACCATGATCCAATCTGGTCAGGTCTCCTGTTAACAGTGTCAGGTAGGTCAAGGTCAGATGGCAGTTGCTCCACTGTAATTATCTGATCTGCCAGATCCTGGATCTTGATCAAGGCGGACCCCGGACCCTCGCGCTTAGAACATAACCGGTACATTCACGCCAAGACTATCAACTATGAAGAACGGTTGACAATAATTGTTACCTTATACATTTTATTTTTTAGTTGTCATAATTTACAGCGAGAACCTGTCCATAATATTCTTTCGGTGTAAAATACATTTATTCCTGGTCATACCAACTGGGTACGACCGGAAATCAATGACAAAATATTAATGAAATAAAAAGAATTTCTTGGAGCTAAAATTTCTCAGTTTGTAGGTTGTAGATTGTTTGCCCTCACTAACCTATCCGCAAAGATTAAACCAAGAAAAGGCTAAGTGACTTGCGAAATCGGAAACTTAAGTAACGCAAAGTCACGTTTTACCTGATTGTGCTGTAATGAGTTAGTGTAATGTAGAACTGTGTAGCTGCGACAAAGAGTTGTTTTAACACTTACCCAGAACAAAGGTAAAACGCCGCGCCCAGATTCCTGGAAAGAAGAAAACATCAAATTATGCAAGAATCATGGCGGTTTTATAACACAGTGTCGGCAAAAAATTCAACCTCAGCTCTATTATTTCCTAGTAATATTATAAATGCAAAATAGTAGGTCAGTTAGGATGGTTATAGGACTTGTACGTATGTTTGTTCCTTTTTCACGCAAAAAAGCTACTTAAAATATGCAAAGACTATCTACGTTTCAGCGGGAACAGGGCATAATCGACATGAAGAAATCGCAGGCAAAACCTAGCGTTTTCAATTCACGAATTTAAAATAAAAAATTATTAACCTCAGATATGGTTCGGATAACGATAGCTGGTAGACGTCTAGCTAGTTGCTAGCTCATGAAGGAGCAATGCCACCGTCAAGAGTTATAATGGCTACCTTGTCCTTCGAAGCGGAACATAACAGAATATTTAATTTGAGGATTAATTTTTTTTTAATGACATGGAAGGAACCCACGTGGTGGTCCACATGATGGAAAGTGGCCACCATCGTTCAGGATATTTGTAACCTAAGGGGATTGGATGCGGTGCCGACCTTTGAAGTACCTGTACGTATAAAAGTAGAGATACATACAGAGTTGAGGCGATAGATAGAGGCAATGAAAGTTTAAATGATCCTGTTGCGAATTCTTCGTCTTGAAATATTTTTTTGGTATGCTACTCTGTGAGAAACGAGCAGACAGCCCTCTTGATGGTAAGCGGTAACTGTCACCCATAACGTCCAAGACTCATGCACTTAGGTTTCATGTCATAAAATCGCAAATTGCATGTAAGTTGTGATGGAATGGAAGCATTTTTTCTACCGGGAAAAATAATATAGAAGTTGGTTTTTTATTTAAATTAATTAAAATGTCATTTATTTCAGGTACATAGGTCCCATAAATACATAATTAATAATAATAATGTCATACACACACTATGTTACCAAGAACAATTACATTAAAATATAATTAAAATTTAAAATGTCAAGGTAAGAAATTCACGACTTTAAGTAATTAACAACTATAAATCACATCACATTAGGCTGAAAAATAGTTATAAATAATAATATTCAAATTGCTATCAAATACATAGAAACCATAGTTATATTGATAGGTACTATTATTCTATTCGTGGACGTAAGAACTCTCTCTTCGAGGGAAGCCCTTGCATTTCAGAATACTGCGTTGCGTAAGAAAACGTTAACTCAGTGCTCAGCGAACATGTCAGACGCACTCCACCTCCACGGTAACCCCATAATGCCCCAGGTTTTAATGAACCAGGCAGGCATTTGACCGTTCTCTTGTTTTTTATCAGCATAGCCAGGCATTTGACCGCCATCTGACCTGGTGGTATAAGTGACGATGCGGCCAAAGATGGAGCATGTCTGTCTAGGAACAGCCTATTCACTCTTCAGCCTATTCAGTAGGCCAATTACGTAACTCTGTTGCTAACAATTCTCTGATTTCAATCATTAAAATTGTTACTTTTGGGATGATCTATTTAATAGTTCCAGTTTATTGCAATGGAAATTTGTAAGCAACTGAACCCATGAAATCGCTGATACGTAATCGCAAAAGTAAAAATTTCAATAATTGAAATAAGATAATTGTTGGCAACAAGGTTACGTAATTAGCCTACAGATTATAATGAATATCTCAATTCTCACCTGATGGCAAGTGACAACGCGGCTGAGAATGGAACATGTTCCACAAAAACCTTCCGTTTCCGTGCGCGTGATGAAGCTGAACTAAATAATTAATTGCGGTAGCTCTAAAAACATGAGTACCAACTTAGCTTTATTTTAATGTTTTTCACTCAAAGGAGTGGTGGGCAATTAGCGTGAAGTTTCAAGCACTGTCAGTGCTGCGAGTTTGTGTTTGATTTGAAACGTTTTTCGTCCTAATGACCGATTCTGCCCCCATTCTAGCCCGCACCCCTAATGGGGGACTGTCAGTACTTACCCACATTTAGTGGCGTTATTAATATTTATTGCCACAGCGTTTTTGGCCGTTGAATGCGTTGATTAGTTAGTCATTGGGCAGAATGCGAAGCTGACGTCGCACTGACCGACAAGCGGTTTTGCAATAATTTACTGTCTCATAATCTCACCAAAAATATTGTATGTAAAATTGGTTGGCCTGGCCTCGAAAGCTCTTAACGGTTTCACTGAGAAAAAGTTATCAGATCTCATGAAGAGCCAAGCTAATAACTCTACAAACCCTACATTTTGGTCAGAATTGGCTTGTGGCTTGCCCGCCTTCATACTTCTCCGTGTCCACTTCGTTCGGTATTCAACATCCTTCGGGGCGAGTTTGTTTACACGTATACTAAAAGTATATCCTATTATAAACACATTACTGTAAAATGAAAAAAGAAATAGAAAAAGTTTTACATCATTGAATATCGTAAATTATTTTATAAATTCACTAAAACTTGTTCAAGTTTTATGAATATTATTTCCAAACCTCCATGCTCCACTTGCTGGTGGTTATGATACTAGAAAAGAAAGTACATTCTACCGTGAATCACACAAAAATTAATACTGAAAAACTCTTACAAAATAATTTTTATTTTAAATGTTGTATTATACCCATATAATAGAATAAACCTACTAATGTATGAAAGTCAAACATTATCTACGGGCCGATCTCAAAACATTAGGTAGTGACAATGACCCAATAACACGATAAGGCCGCGTTCTTTTGTGAATTAAATTATGCAATGCGAATACCGAATTAGTTTTAAAACTTAATTATTTTTGATGGCCCAATTTCAACATTATATAACTTAATAAGTATAGTGCTATTACAGAGAATAACATAATAAAATAATAGTAGGTAAGCTACATAACGTGTTTAATGTTTTAAGTGTTAATTAATTTAGATTACTTTTTATACTTACGTTTATTTAGCTTTTGCCTGCGACTTCACATGCGTAAAATTATGTTTTAAAGCGATCCCAGAAGTTCTGCTTTTATTTTCGGGATCAATTTTAATAGCGTACCTATGTGTTATTCTGTTCTGCAAAATTTCGTCATAATCCTATAAGTGTTGTTGTTGCGTGAAGTACTCCTTCACATACATAGATCCTGACAAATTTTCACAATAGGAACCACATTCAATAATCAGGATAAATTATAACATATGTGCTATTCTCCAAATTAATAAAATCTGTTTAGAATTTTTTGCGTGAAGGAGTAACAAACATCCATAAAAACATTTATAATATTAGTAGGATTAGTAAGATAGGATTCAGCACATTCGCAAAATAAATTACAGCAATGATTTCAGCTTCGTTCGTTTAGGCTGTGGTTTAGATAGTCTGGAGGTCTGACCAAAATTGATGGTCTCTAAAATACTTTCATTGATTTACCTATTAACGTACTCCGATTTAACCCTGAGTGATATTTTAATAAATATGTTTCCAGTGCGAAAACATTAATGAAAGTCATAAATAAAAATATACGAAGATACGAAGAGAAAAAGTTCTGCTTGGGCATTTGTTGGAATCACACGGAGGATATACAACTAGTTATAGTTAACTACAGTAACGAACATACAACTAGTACAACTAAGCGGTCAAGGAGCTTAACAGAAAACCTTGCATCGAAAGGAAATTCGTACAGGTATTTACAATAATGTACAATTATATTTAAATGTAACTGCATACTTCCGAATTTACTAATATGGTTGTTCGTAGTGGTCGTAGTAACCGGTGCCAAGGGTAGACCAAAAAAATTTTCAAGAAGAACAGTATAGATGATTTTCATTTAGGGTATCAACATATAAAAAAATTGTATCCATAAAAAAAAATGTAGTATCTTTTATTTATTCATTCTAAGTAGATTTTTAAAATTTGTATGAGACCCTTGTCGAAAATCCCTTCGCTATTCTACCAGACTTCTTATTACGTAGTTTCTTTTTATTTAAAGACAAACTGTGCTTTTCTGACCAAATAGCTCACGAAGAAAGAGCTTCCGCCGTTTTACTAAAATATAGTAGCCAAAGCTATATCTACTATATATTTTTCCTATATAGTACTTGGCCCTAAATATATTAGGACACTATTATATTATATAGTGGATGTGGCAACCCTACCGGTACCAAGTTTAATACATCTTTTGATATCAAAAGCGAGTATTACCGGGGTAGGTAAGCTGGTTCGCTGACAAGGTTATTAGATACCGATAGGCGAGGGCAGGTTTAACTTGACATAACCAAAACTGGTATTTGCATATTGTTTCGAGGTGACTTCATTTATAAATTACCAACTAATAGATAATCGAAACACAAAGTACCTATACGTTAATGATTTTCATAAACCACAGTAGATTTAACAAAGTTCTATGAAAATATTACCAAATATTACTTTGAAAGCAACAAATTAATTTACGTTCTAGAGTTAGTAATTCGTTCTAACATGTATGTCTAGCTTTATTGACCCAATTATCATAATGACTTTTGGTAGATTGCATTAAACATTTTGAGATCAATATTAATGTTTTATTTAAATATTTGTTTAAACATGTTCTTTCAATAGATAAGTAAACGTTTTTTACTTTCGTTGGTTGCTTAACATACAGTTTGCAGCAAGGTCTTCCAAATTAAGAATTGTAAACCCGTAGTTAATAAAAAATATATTCCATATCGATAACCTCAATCGACATTGGCATAATTTCTCACATTTCGCGGTTACACCATCGAAACCCATCATGGCAGTAGCCATTCTTGTGACCTGAGTTTACGTAACAAAACCAGTTTGCACCGGTCACTGCATCCAAGGTCGGAGACAGGTTCCAAGACTACCGGAGTGCCGGAGTACCGGCTCTTGGGTCGCTGCACAAATTATACAATTTACACACATACAAGGTCTATGAGATAAGCATGCTATTAGGTATGAAATTCCCGTTTTTTGTTTGTTGTTCTTTCCAATGCTTGTTGCGAGTTGGCGGAATTCGCGGTTGACGTCTTCATTCATAAGCGTTTTGGAGGCAAATTGTGGTTAAAATTATGTAAGCGAATATGTATAGATCTATTGTGTTAAAATAACACAACGACTAGAATATTAAATATATATCTATACAAGTTACACGTGTCGTAAACGAGGTAATTTATAAACCTATCATTTTAGTCTAATGTCCAACTTTTGCCTTGATGCCTATCAAATATGAATGGGTGATAAAAGATAGTTTAATGTGGAATGTGCATGTATACTTCTGTGTACATCTTGGTCACCCTATCTAGGGATTGCGACGCCGTGACGATATAGGTGCCCTACCGTGCCGTAATATGGTAACTAATATACAAAGACATAGACATAGATTTTATTTGGCAATTAATAAACTCATGGTATGTGTCAAAGACCAGTAGATAAACATAGACCGACCTGAAAACCAATTTTAAGTAGATAGGTACCTACCACACAAATAAAGTACCTACTTAATTTATACTTTATGGGAGACAAAACATCAATACGATATTTAAAGAATCCCATTACGTTACAAGTAATGAAAAAACGCCAACAGAACAGACAACAAGGACACCAGACATCAAGAAGGTACTTGAAAACAAATTAAAATTACCTGAATAACATCACCAAACAAAACTGAAAATACTTCATGGCCTCTTGATTACAATTTTATTTCACACTTGCATTATTATAATAGCTACTTATTTCTTTGGGTCTCAATTTCTTGTCGTTTCGCTCGCTTTTCTCCACGACAAATATGAAACCACAAATATTTCCAAACACCACACAAGACAACGGTTCCGCGTCACACTTCCTACGTATATTTTTATTTTTCTAAACACAAACATTCGACGCACACGCAATAGAACTTGTAGCTTAGCACAATTTACTAGCACGAGCGGAGTCTACGCGGAACGGGCTGTAATCGAAGACGCGGGATCGTAAACGGATCGGCGGCCGCCCGAGTTGTTTTGAGCGAATATCTCGCGCGGAGAAAGATGCGCCCACGCATCTGACGCTTCTATTACGAGAGCGCGACTGTCAACGGCCCTGCGCGCAAGGTTGCCTGGAACAAACGCGGGATAAGCCCTTCGGAATATACTGGGCGAGATTTCGATAAAATACCTAAAGAGTAAAATGTAAGAGTAATGTGTGAGTGTAATGGACGCAAATACAGACTGGTTCGCATAACAATACACTTGTTAAATATTGCATAATCGCCCATAAGGTGGGGATAAAGTAGGTAATAATGGTTTCACAAAAGAATTAACGAAATTTGGTAAGCATGACCGAGTTCCGCGAGATGGCAGCTGTACCTATATACAACTCAAATAAAATAACGTACCTATTCTCGATCATTGACATTGAGTTTGTTTCTTTTGCAACTCTTTTGATGTTATGTAAGCCTCGTATTGTAACATTAGTGAGGACAGAAATACTATAAAGTACATACATAACATTTTGATGCTTGATCCTGCTAATTTTCCTTTCCGTTTTTAAACGAGGAGCCAGCTGTTCATATTCTTATGATTCACTTAAGAATTTTGCAATAAATACCTACCTAATTAATTATTCTACATATTTTACTAAAATACAGCGCATTAACATGAAATAACGATTTTCGTACGAACAATAGTTGTTTGTGTGTAGAAACAGGAGGTAGACAATTTTAACGTTTTGTTTGGATAACAAGTAATTTAGCTATGATATTACAATGTCATATACAAAGTATATACTACACACAACATTTACACATAAGCTGCGGTAGTACCTAGCATACTCATATCGCAAAATAAAACTATTGGATTTTGCAATATGGAAACATAAACCCGTATCATAAACAAACTATTTCTGATTATGCTTGCACAACACTCGCGGGCGATAAAGTTTATAAAAAAATGTAAATGCTGCTAAAATACGCAAAAATACTCTTTTGTTCAAGGTCTCAAGGTAAATGTACGGAAAAATTGAATAGGTCTGACTCTGATTCAAGAATAGAGCGATTAACTACTTTATTCAAATAACTCAGAATTACAATATAATGAGAATAACCTTGCACTGTTCAAGTTGACTCTGCTATAGCCAGTTTTTTCTTAGCTTTCGTAGGTATTTTTGACATCGTAGGTGTCACTGTACAAGACAAGGGCCGTTTTTTACTTCGCGACTGTACGTTAAATCTAATCAAATAAATATTGAACAGTTCTTTGCATTTTGCTCGGCGTGATTTTGAATTATTAAGTGGTTTCAATCAACGGGTTGGTTATAAATAAATAAAGTTTACGTAGACTTGAAATATAGCCACCTAAATATCTAACACAATTTAGGTAGGACGATGTTAAGCCTGAGAATTCTGCCTGGGAGAGTATTACCTTATTTATTTATTTCGGTTTAAAGACATGCTTTTTTGTTACCTGCAACCTATGCATGCCATAACCAAATAATAAATAAATATTCGTGGACAAATTCACACAGCGCCATCTAGCCCCAAAGTAAGCAAAGCTTGTGTTATGGGTGCTAGATAACTGATAACCTACTTATATACTTTTTTTTTTAAATACATATCATACATAGAACACCCAGACCCGTAACAGAAATTAAAACTCATCAAATGCGGGAATCGTAGATACAGGTAAATTACTTACTTAATATAGGCATCATCTAGTTTAACGATAATTTGCCAGTATGTAGCTACCTATATTTTGCTTAAATAAGAATTATTGTTGTAACTTGGTTTGTTTTAGACAAATTGATAATATGATGTACTTTTGTAACTGCTTAAAATGTAATTGTAGGCTTAAGTTTTCATGAATAAATTATTTATTTATTATGGGCGACAGCTACTGCTTGCTATCTGATGGACTCTCTACCAGTTTGTCGGCCAAGTAGCATAAAAACAACACCATGATTGCATCTCAAGACTACTCGAAAGAAGTATGCAAATGACATCACAAAATAACTGTGTACCACCTGTTACGTATTTGTATACATGCGTAATACTTGCAGACTGATCAAATATAGACGAAATTATTTTAATTTTACATCAACAACATACGTAGGTACTTGGGTCGTCACGTCATAGTGATGTCACCTCAATTTTCCACAGCACGCCGCCATCGCACCACCCGCCGCCAGCTGGGTACTCATCCCCATTACGTAGACCCTCTAGTTTAGTTCTTTCGAGTCTTCCACGCGAAGATTCGAAAGAACGTTTCTCGCTCGTATGGTTCGGATGTGGAATGAGCTCCCAGCCACAGTGTTTCCTTTGGACTATGACATGGGATCGTTCAAGAGGTATATTAGAGGTCTCCTTGGAGGCAGACAACGCATTGGCAGCGCCCTCGTTGTTGCTGATGTCCACAGGCGGCGGTGAGTACTTTCCATCAGGGGCTCGCATGCCTATTTGTCTGCCGTATTACATAAAAAATTGGTGGGATCGACACAGAACCAAAGCTTGACCGCCTTTTGTGGTTCGAGCGTGATCCATGACACTGTTAAAGAAATTGGGTGAGCTGGCTCTAGAAATCTGAGAAATCCGATTGCTCCAGGCCTCACGGAGAAGTGATTTAGCGCACGAATTAACCACTTGTGCATTTACTACCGGTGGTTCGGAGCCAGAGGGGCCGGGTGACCTACTGGGACTAATCGAATTCACGGAAGTTGTAGGTCAAAGGTCAAAAAGAGTTTAGTAACAAATTAAATTAATTAATAACAATTAATATGCTTAGACAGTTCACACAGCGCATATCTAGCCCCAAAATGAGCAAAGCTTGTGTTGTACCACTGTAAAATATAAAAGTGTAATAAAATATAAGAATAATAATAATACATTAAGGAATGCCTGCCTTTAATTATCATAGTCTATTATTCACATTATGCAACAATAGTTACATAGTATACATAACATTTCAAGAAAATACTCGTAGTGCAGTCAACTTCGCATTAAAATCAATAGCATGTAACATAATTATGCCGAAGGGGTCCGTTCAGTCAGCAACCTGACTGTTCTAGGAGCACAAACTGTTAGCGGTACATTGTTGTCTAACCTAACAACCTACATCATATGTATACTTTTTACGTAAAGTTATGTCATGTCTCGGAATATGTATGCGTAAACGACCATGTGGAAAGATAACGTAATAACTTGATCATTGGATTTTGTTCCGATAACGATGCATCCAATCATAATGTTACGCTACTAACGGCTAGTTAGCAATGCAATTATGTACATCTATGCAAATACTGGAGATGATAAACAAGAATCAATCTTTTATCATGTCGAGTAGCCTATTTACCTAGGTATTATAACTGGTTACGTAGCATTGGTTTTGTAGGTGACAGTTCCTAACGTCTATAAACTCCGATTGCAATGACAAGAAATGAATAGATTTAGTGTTTAATTAGTACTCAATTCACGAGCAAAAGATAAAAATGAACATTTTAAGGGTATGTTCCGGGTTTCCTACCGCGTACCTTTGTTGAAATCATGGTCATGGGACGACTGTCGTCCCGTATGATGCATGCAACTGTGTCGAAATATCGGGCTACTCGTCAACAAAGGTACGCGGTAGGAAACCCGGAACATACCCTTAAAATGTGTAATAATAACCGCGATAGTTTAAAACATTATTTTAAAATGAACAGTTAGCGTAAAATAAGTACTATGTAAGGACATTAAAGTAGGTACCGGGACGAGAACTGCACAACGTTGCACGCTAAAAAGACAACAGGTTAAATTTACATAGCACAGGTACACTACATAATATAACCAGGTAGAGGTGCCTACTTAAATGCTAAACCCTCGTAAATTACGTGTGTTGTCCGAACACGGCGCTAGCGATGCGCCTCATGACGCAATCGCATGTGCAGTATTGGGCCGCGTCGCGAAAGTGCCCAACCCGGAAAAAACCGGTTTGGGACCGACGCAGGCGCAGCAATGGTTGTCACTTGAAATTTAACAGGTCGAGAGGTCAACTCTGAGGTGAACCCACCAAGGAAGTGAAAAGGTTAGTCTGGCGGTCGCGTGTCGTTACGATATATTATTGTAAAGAAGATATTGTTATATATAAATATTATAACATAAATGCAAGCAGTGGTTACCTCATAAGGAATTGGCACGTCTATAATAGCTCAGAAATCTTTACAATAATTGACACTGCCGGCATCGGTTACTTCCTGATATTTTTGCAACATGAGTAACCTCTATTAGTACAATTAAGTTGGTAAATAAGCAACCTACAGAAAATCATAATTGTTTCTACTATTAGGTATTAACCATAGCAAGCAAACCCCTTCTGTACCTACGTCTGTACAGTTTGTTTAATGTGTACCTTAGACAGGCCCTTTGGATATCACCTAAGTGAAACGCGTGCTTCCTTACGTAACTAAAAAGTGTAATGTTCACAATTTCATACAGTGTGTATTAGGTGGTAACCCTATCACCGTCGCATTGGCCACCGTGTCAGCGGGGCAAACGACGATTACCACGATTGTTTTGATCACGATCCAGATGCGCTTGATTCCCGCGCTCTTGAGAATCGTGCGTGCGATCGGCAGCTAATCTTGGTTTTTGTTAACATAATTCTTTACACGTCTTTCTTGTTTTATAGCGCATCTATATGCATAATTATGTGCTCAGCGATTATAATGGCAGCTGCGTCGACCTGCCTCAAATATACTTGACTGCCTACCTATATTTTTCCGAATTATTAGAAGAGTCGCAACATTAGCTCATTACCTATTAGGTCTTTACTTATTAAATTGCCGTTTTGTTTGGAGAAAATGAGCAAAACTGTAATTTTCATACAAGCTAATTTTACAATTTCTTGAAAAAGGCTAATCTGATTTAAAAGAAACTTCGTAGGTATAATCAGAAAAATTAAGCCATATTACTGAAATGTCATTTTTTATAACTGCCCATGTCATAAAATTATCTATATCTGGTTTAAAGAGGCGAAACTGATGACAAACAAACAGGAGTATTTTCAACGACATTTATAAATCTAAAACAAAATAACTTATGTTCCAATGCTATCCAGGCAACGTAATCGCTCAGCATAGGAGCTGGCAGTGGTTTGGACATTGTAAATTTTTGTCAATATCTTTTATAATTAGCATAGTTTTTAAAACTAACGGAGGCTTGCAAAAAAATATCAAACGCATTTAAGCTGATACGTAAACTTTACCTTAAAATTACATTCCTACCAAAAAACATTAAACGTCATGCTTAAACGTGTTTAAGAATTTGGTGCAAGCGGCGCACAAAACAAATCTTTAATTTCATCAAAACTCCGAGACAATTGACTAAGCAAATGTCAAATCTTAAAATTAAAGAGAAAAATGTCAAAATCAAAACCCGCACTCGCGAACCTTGTTGAAGCGTTCATGCGCAGCCCTAGTAATGGCTGACGCGCGGCCAACGCTCGATTGGCCACTGTGTCAACGGGGCACGCGGTTGCGCGCGATCACTCCGATTGCGATCTAACTGTCCGCACAAGAAGTGTTAACTCTGTAATTTCGTTTGAAATATGAGTAGTGTCATGTCAGTAACACCGTTCAAGAGGTATATTAGAGGTATCTTCAGAGGCGGGCAACGCATTGGTGACTCCCCTGGTGTTGCTGATGTCCATAGGAGGCGGTGACCACTTTTCATTAGGTGGCCTGTTTGTCTGCCGTATAACTTGAAAAAACTATAATATAGGAAAATGGGAGGAACGACTCGTACATTGGACTCGTGAACTGATGTAACGTTTAGTTATGTAAGAACGAAGAGTTCGTAAAAAATAATTAAGTACTTACGTTATACGAAATCTGGTACCGTAACATATATTGATGAAAATAACGCTGAGGATAGGTACCTAAGGAGCTTAAGGTATTTCTTAGTTGTTCAGGAAACGTTGATCTTCTTATGGAATCAGTCAAATAAATCTCAACAGGTGTAAAGTAACAAAAAAGTTGTAATTTCTTAGGATTTTTAAAGCTGACGCGTCGACTTAATGGGAAAGCGACTGGATGCAACTTTACAGTATGTGATGAATATTACACAGATTGACCCATATTATAATCTCTGAGATAAGTAGGTACTTAAACGATAAGTAATTACGATGTTATTTAGAGTAAGCTTTTTATTGTTCAATAAAGTAGGGAGGTAGTTTTTAATAATTGCATGCCTTTTTATGTAGGTATGTAATGTTTAAGTTGTAAATATCCAAAAGGCTGACCAGTACCAGCGAAGCAATGCGGTCAGCCTTTTCGAAGGGACTTGGGGCTAGTTCTTTTATTTGTAAATATTTTTGTCTAATTTTGTTATATAAGTTTTTGTTTTTCACCTGTACATATGAATTATTAAAAATATATATATATTTGATCACTTGTAAATAATTTTAAAATATAATCATATGTGATAGGTAAAACTTTATACTAACACAGCATGGTTACCTTATTAAGGCAACTAAAGATAAACTATATTATAATTTTCTCACATCAGATTATTGTTATTTTATTAATTGTTAGGTAGGTACAATTGTAGAATTTGTATTATTTGATAGCTCATAATACCACAAAGGTGCAGCCTACCTCCAATTGTACTGTAGACATTTTTTTATTAAAAAGTATCGTCACTAGTTCTCTCATTTATTGGGGCTAAGTTGTCTACAGTATTAATAAATACCAAAATTCAATATACCACACCGGTGCAATTGTAGAATTGTACTGTAGACATTTTTTATTAAAAAGTATCGTCACTAGTTCTGCCGCATTTATTGTGGCTAACTTGTCTACAGTATTTATAAATCCTAAAATCCAATATACCTACCACATCGGTGCAATTGTAAAATTGTACTGTAGACATTTTTTATTAAAAAGTATCGTCACTAGTTCTGCCGCAATGATTGGGTCTAACTTGTCTACAGAATTAATAAATCCTAAAATTCAATATACCTACCACATCGGCATCGGTGCAATCGTACAATTGTACTATAGACCTTTTTTAAAAAAAAGTATCTTCGCTAGTTCTACCGCAATTATTGTGGCTAACTTGTCTACAGTATTAATAAATACCAAAATTCAATATACCACACCGGTGCAATTGTACAATTGTACTGTAGAAATTTTTTATTAAAAAGTATCGTCACTAGTTCTACCGCAATTATCGTGGCTAACTTGTCTACAGTATTAATAAATCTTCAAATTCAATATTCAAAAATATGCAACGGTGCAATGCTTCTAAATTGTACAATTGTTCTGTAGACATTTTTTATTAAAAAGTATCGTCACTAGTTCTACCGCAATTATCGTGGCTAACTTGTCTACAGTATTTATAAATCCTAAAATTCAATATTCAACAATATGCAACGGTGCAATGCTTGTAAATTGTACAATTGTACTGTAGACATTTTTTATTAAAAAGTATCGTCACTAGTTCTCTCATTTATTGGGGCTAAGTTGTCTACAGTATTAATAAACCGACTGCATAATGTCAGCGGCAGACCACCGCCTACCGGGCGAGAATCGATTAGTCATTGTGTAAATAAAATGTTACGCAGTACAGTACAATGATCTAATTATGGCTATTGGATATCTTGAATTTGCAGAAATCATTAGACAGCTTTACTAACATCCGTTTTAAACCGATTGTTTTTTACAACTACAGTCGACTGACGACCTGAGTTGTTTAACGTGCCGGTCGCCACGCAGAGATCCCGGGTCGATTCCCGGCCGAGGAGAAATTTAAATGATGAATTTTAATTTCTGTTTTAATATAATAAGTATGTATTTAAAGAAAAAGGATATAAGTAGTTTATCAGTTATCTAATACCCATAACACAACTTTGGTGCTAGATGGCACTTTGTGGATTTGTCCAAGCATATTTATTTATTTTAGTTAGTCTGCTAAACTTTAAGCACTAAAGTTTCCGCGATTTGTCCATCCATTAGTAACTAGTTGTTAAAAGTAAAATTGTAGGTAATGCTGAGTAAGATAGAGTAACGAGAAAAAATTTGTTACGTACTGCTCTTACGAATGCCTACATCAAACAGATGCCATTATCAACACAGATTTCAAAGATCTGACATCACCGCAAACACATTAGGTATAAAAAAAGTAATCTTTTTTACATGGGATAGCCTAGGTGCATACTTCTATCGCACTAGGCAGGGAATCCTAGAGTATAACAGACATGAAAATAATACAGAGAGGATATTCTACATATTTTTGTACGAATTCACACAGCACCATCTAACCCCAAACTTATCAAAGCTTGTACTAAATAGGAAACAGAAAAAAAGGAAGAGAAATTATAAATCACCCTTTACATTTCTGTCCGGCCGGGAATCGGACCCTGCGTAGCAGACCGGCATGCTGACCACTGAACCATTAAAATCATGGAGACTTCCAGATTAATAATGATCAGGCACTCTCAAGCAACGTCTTCCACTCCTAACCGTACGCATTATTAAGGTTGAGACAAAGATTCGGCTAAGCGGTTTTCAGGGCAAAATGATCACATTAAATTTTTTTATTATTAAGTATTTAGTTCTTTGATGCAGAGTTCTTGTCCACCGTGTACGTAAAACCCGTCACGTCATGCAAATGTCGGTTTGCGCGGTGACTTTACAAAATACTACGGTGTTGTTATTACACGCACTGCTTAGCAGGTAAGTAGGCAGGTAGTTATCTGTCGTTACTCTTATTTCTGTAATCCAAGACCACTGCGACTGTAGATTGCGAATTGAATTGATTTGGGAGATTGTACAACGCAATGTTGGCCGGTCGACGTGTCAATACTTAACTAGTAAAATTACTATAAACTTCAATAGGTACTGAGGTAGAGATCGTCTTTACAAATTTGTTATATGTACGTTCCTATCTAACATACCCTATAAACAAAGTAACTAATTTTCAAATTTCAATGGAAAAAGCCAAAGTAGAGCACGATAACGATAAGTGTTATCCACAGAAATCTAAAAAAATTTACTTATCTAAATAAAAATAAATTCTTCTTTAGATTTCTGTGATAATACTTATTTACTGTTGTCGTGCTATACTTTTACCTTTTTCAATTTAAATACACTTTGAGTAACAGGTTTTCCAATATCTCGATATACAGAAAGAAAATAAGAGTTACGCAGCTATGATTTGGCGAAATGATTAGCATTAAATCTGAAAATTCAGTGGAAATATAAGTAATATGTGTACCTATGGTGACGGAAAAGTTACCAACTACATCCATCCAAGACTAATGGCTTGATTGGCTGATAAGTAAAATAGCTAGTAGTAATATAAACTTAACTCATTCATATGTTGAAATGACATGGAACTTTAATTTCGAGTGCTTGACACAACGATGTCATACGGCTTCCCTGTCCGAGCTATAGTAATCTTGTAAGGTCATGGCCTTTGTCATTGTGACGCTACAGAAGTATTATGAGAAACAAAAATAAACATGTGTAGGTAACAATAAGAATTAAATTTGCAATTTTGGTATTTAATTTAGTTTGTCGGTTTGAGAGGCTGTCCATCGTTATCCATTATTTCGACGCTGTTATGGACACCTTTGTACCGGAAATGGCAAAGTGTGGGTTATACCTCTACTTTAAGTTTTATGACGAAATTGTACTGATGTTTAATTTGAAGTTTAAAATTAATATTAACTAATGTTGACTATGTAAATTACATTGACATTTGTTAAAAATAACAATAGTTTGAGCTAAAGCCGTGCTTTTTGGTGGTGGTATTATAATCGCGTCATGTAATGCAATTACGTTTTCAAATAAATGGACGATGTGATGATGAGAGTTGCAAGAAAAAATTCGATGCAGGCAGCCCATGGCCTAAGTACATTTCTTTCATTCCGGCAGGGCAGGGTAAGATAGCAAGTGTAAAAACAGTATCTGATATGAGCATATTCGTCACAGCGACAACACACATGCGGTTCTACTTCTCCATTTTTGTAACCTGAATACTATGTACAAGAACTGGACGTGTTATAGGCGATCACTTTCCTTCTGGTAGGCTGTCAAAAAAGCTAGCAGCCTGATGAATCCAGCTATTACCGATGAAGTGGGATAAAGGTATGAGTAGGTGCCTACCTACCAATATCGCAGTCCAATTTTAAAAGTATATTTTTAAACTCACTCTACCACATCTAAGCAAGAATTGGCATGTACTTTAATGGAAATTTCATGCTTAGGTTAATGTCTGATAACGTTTTAATACAGCAGCGTACGAACGTACCAGCGGTAAAGGTAAGCGATAAGTATTATCACCTACTGCATAAGCAAATTATTGTTCGTATATTTTACCCGTCACCTTGTTTATAACACGTTTCCAAACATTTTTTATAAATAAAACCTAGTGTACATCAATCAACAAAAAACAGACACAATTCATTTTACTATAAAGTTCAATACATTTAATAAAACAGTTTTAAACCTAGGTACCTACACCGTCAAATAAATAAGGTCCCGAACAGCCTCCCTGCCAAATGTGACCCAAGATTCCAGCCGCGTTACCCCGTTGCACACCTAGGTTTTTTATCAAGTATATTTTAATAAATGCTTTAGCTTCCAAATCTAATTGCCACCTTGACTCCATACTTTCAATTCCTAGACAACGGCGGTCTATCAAACTACGTGCGGTAGGCAACCCAGGAAATACCACGTACCTAGTGACATAGCTACTTTGCTGTAGCCATTGTAACATCCCTAGGTATCTAGGGAACAGCAATGATGACGCGCTGACACACCCAGAGTATTAACGGCTGGTTTATTTCAATACATCTATTTTGGACCACGATGTCGTGTAGAGACCGTTCAAGATCACGTTTTTATGACGCCGCTGGTCTGGTATAAACTCGGTACCGGATCCACATTGTTGCCTAACAATGTGTGGTAACAGTTTAACCGTTTGAACTGGAATTACTGGAGTAATATCCTACTAATAATTTTATAATATAAATTGAAAGATATGGATGGATGATTACTACGTATGTGAATGATTACTCTTTCAAGCAAAAGCTACTGTACGGATTTTCTTGAAATGTTACAGTGTTGTAGCTTATATCCTAGAATAACAAATAGGCTATAACTTATTCCGAATACAATATACTTAGTTTCAGCTAGAATACGACATAGACAACCGAATTTTTCCGAGATGTAACTTACCATAAGATAATCCTAGGCATGTAGGAGTCACAAAATCGGTGTCAAAAAGTTAAGTGACTTAGGATTTACTTGAGTTTTGTGTTGGTGTAGTACTTTTTTATGTAAGGAATATTTTCATCCTCAAGTGACAAATTAAGTGTCGCGTAAGTTTATACAATCGAGCAGTAGTGTTCTAACGTCCTCTTCATTATTTCGTTCTCGTTATTTACATGTCCATTGAACACGGCCAATAAGAAGACGATGATAATCTAGCCTGATACTGAGATTAGAGCAATATCCCATACGTGGCCTAATTGCACTTTGTTGTTAATCTGTAGCGGTGAATTCTCCCCTCAGTCTACTCAGAACATCCAGCTACTAGTATATAGGGGACAACTTAGCCTTGTTATCCAGATGATCGTGAAATTGGACGTCGTCGTTCGATATACTGACATCGGCTTGGCATCAAAGACACTACCCTTAAGGTGAGGTAGATAAATAGGAAATAACGTTAGATTGTTTTCTAAAATTGATAACTCGTGGCCCATGCATAACTCGTGGTACTCATCTAGTTAAATTTTCCAGCCAATTGGTGATAATGCATATTGGCTAATTATATTGTATTTTAAGTATATCGCTTTTGCGTCATCATCATGCGTCAATCTCGGCTTCTGCCAGGGTTTGCTCTTCCAGTCGGAGGCTTTCATTCTTCCATTAATAATTTGTGGTATTTTGGATTTATACAAGCGACGATACCTTTCTGATCCGAATAACCCGTTAGGAAAAGGTCGATTCGGCTGTGCCTGACTCGACTATCAGCAAGGGGCCATCCTCACCTCGACCTGTAGGTGGTCACCGTGTAGTGAGCTTGGCTTGGGCCCAGAGGATGGTGGTAGAACCCCACAATTCGGATGTAGAATAAGCGGCTCATCTCATTCTCATCTCTCAGCTGGGAGCCGCAGTGATTTCTTTGTACTATGACATGAGATCGTTCAAGAGGTCTCTTCAGAGGCGGGCAACGCACTAGTAACGCCCCTGGTGTTGCGGATATACATAGGCGGCGGTGACCACTTTACATCAGGGCCGCTTGCCTGTTTGTCATGAAAAAAACATAAAAAAACAATCCCTACATAACTCGCTTTTGCGTCCAACCTTGCCTATGACATTAGATACATTTCGTATTACCTTGAACTTTGCCTTGTGTTGTCATCGTTGTCACATTATCGTCGTTGCATTGTTCCAGAAAGAATGTAGTTTGACGTTTACAATGCAAGCCAGTTATATGCATGCAATCGACTAATAATAGTAGTAGATGCCTATTCAGTATGTGGCGGAAATAAAATGATTGGCAAAGAGGAAATAGACAGGATGGTGGTGTACCGCGTGAATGCTTGACCCACACAACGTCCAGTAAATATAGACAGTGACGCGACCAGTTGTTTACAACGATTCCATGCATCGTCATCAACCGTATAAACCAAAATATGTATGTAGGTAATAGGATTCAGAAGAGGAAGAGATGCGTGAGTTCCACACAAAACAATAAAATGTTACAACACAAACATTACGATGTTTTTTTGTAAAATTTGTCTAAGAAATTCAAATGTGTTGACTTCTGCACAGTGGATACGACAGAGAAAACGCGGTCTAGAAGAATGGGTGACTATTATTTATATAAAACCGCGTAACATAGACTAATAACCGCGTAACATAGCATAAAACTGTGTACAGTAATTTATAACAGTTACCAATTTTATTTTGTTACGCAAACAAAGAGGTATAGGTACGAAGATATGACAAAGATTACAATAATCGCATATGAATGCGTGTTTCCGAATTCACGGTGTTTTATTTCGTGACGCGTTTCCTGCAGCTATTAAAACACAATCAAATAATATTCAGTGAGCACAGTCCCTACAACTATATCTAATATCTGTTTTGTAAACTATATTAGATTGGTTGACTGATATTCTTTTTAATATTAAATGAATTTAATCGTATGCGTGTTAGGTTCTATTTATATTCAATTTGTTCATCATCATATGGCATATTGAAGTGATTATTCAGTGAGCACTAGTTCACGTTTCAGTCCCTAAAATTATATCCAATATATTTTTTGTAAACTGTATTAGATATTTGTTGACTGATTTTTTTTAATATTATATGAAATTAATCGTAGGTTCTAGTTATATCACCTCGTTCAATTTTTCAAACTATCATATGGAATAGTAGTTTTTAAAAACGTCTCGACACACGCTTGTGATTCGATGGCACCACAGAGGGTTCATAGTACAAGCCATTGTATGTTTGTGCCACCTTTACACAGTTCCTGTAAGATACCTACCTACCTGCATTTGCATAGTACGATATGCCTGATGAACCTGCCCGTACGTATAGCATGACCATTCATTTGCACTAATGTGTAGTTGTTAAACGGTTTTTATAGGTTTCATGAATTAAATTTATTTATTTATTATTTAAAAAATACTCTGACTGGACTAGTCCTTTGGACATAAGGGATAGCTAATTCTTCCTTCTTTAGGAAACTGATTTTGTCTAAAGATGCACCAAATGCCGTGAATGTTGCTGTAGCGGCAAAGGAGAGTTTTCCTGAACTGGTAATGGACTTATGCTCTTGTACTGAGGTACCTCAATCTTACGCCTCATCGACCCATTTCGTAGGTAGTAGTCAAATTTCGTGTAGTCGAAAATGGTAGGTTTATGTAGTA
Source organism: Blastobasis lacticolella (assembly GCA_905147135.1). NCBI lineage: Eukaryota > Metazoa > Arthropoda > Insecta > Lepidoptera > Blastobasidae > Blastobasis > Blastobasis lacticolella. The sequence goes on from LR990048.1 coordinate 13,618,683, forward strand.
TTAATTCTGTGATGAGGTGCAGATTAGTGCGTGCCCGAATATGGAGTGTATCAATTATGTTTATATCAACGGGAATTAACGCACCGTTATGACATTTCAAGTTGCGAAGTAACCTTTAGGTCTATTATAGTAATTACAGTAGGAACAAAAGTTTACCACACCACTCTTTATATTTTGTCCTTGGGTTCCTATACCTATACTATTGTTAGTATTGTTTTCCTTAAATGTAACTTTGGTCGGTTTTCCTTATAAACCCATTATAATTTTATCGAATAAGTTCTCAAATTCACAATAGATGAAATGAAAATATTCAGATTAGCCCAGCGAAGTTTAGTGTTTCTAAGCCGGGACTGGTTGCTACTTGCCATTTATCTATAAATGCTAAAAAGTGTTGAGGCACAGGGTATTAGGTATCAATTCCAAATTATAGTTATCATCTTGGCGTTAACGTGCCGGTTCATGCCGGTCATCCGACCTCTGTACTCTGTGCTACCAGGAGAACCTGACCAGATTTGATATAGTTACACATTCAGTTGCCTTACTGTGCAGGTTTCATCATGATGTCTTCGCTCATCGTAAGATATAACATAACTCAGAAAAGTGTTATTTGTACATGACCGCAGTGGAATTCGAACCCGGTACCTCTCGCTTACGACTCGGATACCTTAACCACTCGACCACCGTCGCTCCTATTCCAACTCTTAATTATTCTGTTATAAATTTAATAACAAAATAAGGCACAAGGTTCCCTTTAAGTAAACTCGCTCACCCACTATGGCAATTTCTCACGACTGCGCCATGTCGAAATACGATAACCATCGTGAACAAGATGCGAAACTTTTTACCGACAACAATTTTTTTGTCTCTCTCACTCGCAAATGTGTTGCATAAATAGGCCGCGGTGTCGATTTGATTTCTGTAGCTGCCGATTTGATACAGCTATCTCTTTTCAATTGTTGTGCGTAGTTGGAAAAGGAAAGACAATGTCACATGCAGTTTAGAAATCCGCACGGTTTATTATCCAAGTTTGTTTAATGGAACGAAAAGTTGGTTGTCCATTGCGTTTGACGGGTAGGTATTTGTAAACTATATTACGTTGCTTTATAAATAGGACTCGGAACCGTGATAAGAGCTACAAAAATATACAAAATACAAATAAGTTTATAGAAAAAAAAACAATTAAGTATATATTAGTTGTTTCATGATACCAGTACTTACATCAAACAGTCTTACAGATAGATGGAAAGGTTATTATGGCCTCCATACTAGGGGAAGCCTATATCGTGGGGCCAGATTGCATCCGAGGATTAATCTAGGCTGAGAAAAACTTTACAGTGAATATCAACCTAAACTGCAATCGTTTGAGGAATTCTAGGCATATTTTGCTGAATATCTCAAACTCTAATACAGTATTACTTACTGTACGGTATTCCATAGTAGGCAAATATTTAGGTAGACTTAGTTGTAAATATCTACCCAAAATTGTGTATCACGACGGTCGACGCCGAGAGCACAGCAATGATACACATAGAATGATGTTACAGCGACTTCCTCATTCGTCAACAAGTAATTGATTACTTCCTTTGTCTAGTAATTGTAAATCTCTTTGTGGTAGTGGTATCAATTACAGTGGCTTTACATATTTATTCAATACATATTTAAAGAAGATCGCTCTCAGATAATGGCTTGCCAGAAGGAAGGCCTTGCAAAAATACTGGATAGTCTAAATAAAAAAAAACTACTTCAAAAATGCCTTATTTTTTAATATAACACTAGCCAGGCATTTGACCGCCATCTTGCCTGATGGTAAGTGACGATGCGGCCGAAGATGGAGCATGCCTGTCTAGGAACAGCCTATTCACTCTAGCCTTGAAGGCGTCCAGAATATAATATCAGAGAACATAGACGCAGGCAAATAATGACTCAATAATGTAGCAAAGAATATTATAAAAGTGTAAGTCTAATTGTTTGTTTTTCACTTCAAAACAAAATATCGTATTGCGTCTTTAGCACAGACACACTCTACAAAGAGGAAGAGCGGAGGCCACCTGTGGATGAGTACCTACTTGTAGGGTAATTATGTAACCCTGTTGCGAATCATTATCTGATTTCAATGATTGAAATTGTTACTTTTGCGATTACGTATGATCGATTAAATAGTTTCAGTTTCTTGTAATGGAACTTTGTTAGCAACGGAACCTATGAAATCGATAATACGGAATCGCAAAAGTAACTATTTCAATTATCGTAATTAGAAAATTATTGGCAACTGCGTTACGCAATTATCCTACTGTTATCCGCCGTCGCCATTCCGCCATCCGTGAGCAAAATGTCACTGAGAGAGAAAAGCTAATACTTACCTAGCTACCAGACTAGATATCTATAAACAAATTGGAAGTCAACGAATCACTAAAGAGTATAATGACACCACAGAATCTATTTGTCAGTGACGTGGGGTCGTTCGGAGACAATTGATACATCGAGACGGGGCCAAATGTCCGCCGGGGACCGGGGCCCTGATACCGATCAGGGATGGGACGAACAGTTTGCCGAATACGTACAGAATATGTTTAAAAGAATATGAATAATAATATACGAATGTGGATAGAATGAATATAGAATGAGTAGGAAAGCGGACCCTAGCAGAAACCGGGATAATGATGAATAATAATGTAATTTTATAAAACCCTAATTAGGTGAGATGGCGGTCAAAATCCTGGCTTTACGTTCTTATGTTATAAGGTAGGCAATTAGGTAAGCGAGCCACTTAATGGAAAGTAGTCACCGCCGCCTATGGACATCAGTAACACCAGAGGCGTTACCAATGCGTTACCACCTCTAATGAGACTTCTAATATACTTATGGCAAGTTCTTAAATAAATAAAAACCAACAATAGGCAACTTTTTATTAAGAAGAGTGAGCTACAAACTGCCCCTGTTGATAATATTGTGTCTGTTCTGCACCTTACATGTCGTTGAGAATATACGCTTTAGGTATATATTTACATATATGGAGAAATTCATTCATTTGTTATATTGCCTCGCAATATGCAATATCAAGGAATAAATATGTAAAATTAGTTTCGAAGTATCCGAAAATAAAATATGTAATACTATTCTTATTCGTTGCATCCCTAATTCTAATACCGTTTGGCATAATGTGGCTGGCGGGGCAGCGTGGCGCGTTGCGCGCTTAGGTAAACGTAAACATCTGTCGAGACGCGGAATTTATCAATTTGCGTGATCTTGTAATTCACGCACGCCTTTAAAATGGTGGGGGACGTGGTGGCAAGACAGGGTACTCGAGAACCCAAATTTATAAAGTTACATAATACCATTTATTTTAACCGTCGCCATTTATAATAACCACCCATGAATGGAATTGCAATAAAGTTCGTAAAGATGCAGTATCGATTGCGAAAATTCTTTTATTATTGGAAGCTACGTTATTCTCGAATGTGGCGCTGGCAAGTCTGGGTATTCGAGGTTTCAATGTCAGTAAAATCCAAACTTATGAAGTTACATAACACTATTTATTTTTACCGCGGTCATTTATGATGACCACGATACGATACTCGTCCATCAATGGAATTTGCATTAAAGTTGTTATGAATGCAGTACCGATTACGAAAAGTCTTTCAACATAGCAGGAAGTCACATTATTCCCGAGTGTCTTAGGGCATTTTTGGTCTCGGTGTTTCTTAACTTACCGCGAAACTTATAGGTACCACGGTTATAGTTGAATACCAAGGAGGTCAGTAAGTTAAATAAAGAATAATAAGAGATTAACATGCCATGAATTAAAAACTCACCTATTAAATGGAACAGAACCACCTCCGTCGAATGTAAAAGACACGTGAAAACTTTCGCACAAAATAATGTCTCATTTGAGAGCTTATATAGCGGTTATATAACGTACATTCGCGTTGCGCCCGCGCACCTCAATAGCAGGACATCGATCGATTCCTCCACTGCACTCAATCCACGAGTCAATATCGTCACGGTTGAGGACCGGACGAAAAGGTCGACTCATTAATCAGCCAGCGATTTTCCCACACGCTATTAGCCCAGACTGCACGCTACTTGTGACAATCCATTTGGAACGCTGCCGTATGGGCAATCAACTTTCCATAAGGGTGGGAGTGTTTTTTCCTAATCTAATTTCGCTATCAGCAACGGCCCGTGACCGTCCAGCGTTGGCCTTGAGACTCGTCTAAGACCATTTGTTTACTGCTGTCTGAGGTAGACACATTACTATTTCTATGATTCTTGCTTGCTATGCGTGCGTAAGCGTCTTGGAGCCTTATTTTTGATCTGCTCGCCTCGATTCGAACGGTTTTTAATTTTGATTTTCGTCAATGAAAAATTTAACATTTTTCGTAGTACATAGGAAATATCGAAAACGAATGGTTAAAAAATGGGGCAAATCAGCGTCATGGTTAAAAAATATTGAAAACCGTTCGCTTGGAGGCGAGCGGTTAAAAAATAGGATCTCTGTCTCAATTTTCGCGTAACAAGAAACAATTTTTTCTAGTATTTGTTATATTCCGTATCTCGCATATAATAAGTGCTTTGTATGAAGGGTCACTGGAATAGACATATATAATGTTTTCGGAATAGACGGTCTATAGACATGTATTTTTATGGACATGTAACTCGAAGTTGGATATCGTAATAAATTCTATCTAAAAACTGCAATACAGACAACTCTTCCATAAATTTTGTTATGTACAAAAAGCTTAGTTTTACTTGGACATAGCAATGTTAAAATTACGCAACAAATGACGCTACAAAACATTATCTTGTAGCTATAGATGCTTCAATCATTAGTATGGCGAAAAGCAAGTGTGGAAAGTACCACTCTCACTCCTCACTGGAGAAGCAAAACTTAACATAACTCCTACTCGGCTCTGCCGGACACAAAATGGCGTACCTGAACTAATTTCTTAACCGTACCTAAACTAGTTTATTTATTTAGCGGCCGTAAACTGCAACGGCATAAACTTTTACGTTTAGAGACAGTAATTTACTTTCCCACTTTGTAGTTTGGGACGTGCATCAGTTAAGTTTAAAATAATTTAAATCTTTCTTTTTTATTCAAATCAATCTAAGAAAACTTTTTAATCAAATAATATACTAATCAATTTAAAATATGTATTTTTTTATTTGCTCTAAATAAATAAACTGAGATTTATAGAGATATAGAGACTTTTCACAAAAATCAAGCAATGCTGGTATTAAATTGTATACTTAGAATGTGATGGCGATATTATGAAAGTGAAATATAGAAAAATACTTTTAAACATATCAAAGTAGATTGAATATGTTCTTTAGTCCTGGAAATAAAGTAAATTTATATCTGAATGATGAACAACAAACAATAATAAAATAAGTAACATTTAGCATTGAGACCCACCGAGCAAGTAATTTGTGCAAATTATTTCCTGAATAAACATTGTATTGCATGGAAGGTGCACAGAAAGCTAAACTTACATGATAGATAATTACACAAATCGACAATACACATTAAATTACAAGTGCAATTAAAGAGGAGTGTCCCCCGAGCGCGCCCCATACAAACGAAATTTGGTCATATTGTCAATATTACGCTATCAAAGCCAAGGAAATGTTGTACACAAGATCCAGAAACCAAAATCTATGCTTGTAGCGTAGTAATATCATAACGTTAATATAACGTTTCAAACCTTTCTTTTAATTTCCAGCAAATTTTAAATCTCGTGCAACTTTGAAACGATATATTTTAACGAAGATTTGACAAACTAAAATCATAGATACCTATTGGTTTCTGCATTTCTACAAAATTTCATTGGCTTTGATAGCGGAATATTCAAAATAGGACGAAACTACGTATGTATGAAGCGCGCTGGTGCGCGCATGCATATTATATTTCGCATACCCGCGTCGCGTATTCCAACCAAAGAATTTACTATTTCCGATAAGTAAATGCCTAACAATTATTTGCGTATTAACAGAAACACGTTGCTACCAATAATGGAAAATAATTACCTGGGTATATTAAGTTATTTTAAAGCATCTGTGGCTTAATGGCTAGCGGGTCGGTCTAGTAAGCGAGTTACCGAGTTCGATCCCCAATCTCATCCCCGATATCAACGACTTTTTGTAAGTTATGTACATAAGTTGAACATTAACCGATGCTCTTACGGTTAGGGACACCATCGTTACCAGGTAACCATGATTCAATCTGGTCAGGTGCCCTCGTTGACAGGATCATGGAGGTCAGAGGACAGTCGCTCTGTAATTAACTAATGTGTCAAATATTGGATCAGGGTAAAAGCGGGCCCTCACGCATGAAAGCCAAGTTGATTTCTTACTATAAAGATTTTTTACATAAAATATTTCTCAATAACTATACCTATACTATAATATAGCGTCACGCAAAGGTATAGCTTATAATGAGCCTTATTTTGTCATTATAACAATTACTACAATGATTGAATTCATCTCCAGCGCCATTGTAATTTAAATAGCAGAGTAGGTAACTCAACATGCGTATCAGTCGGCTAGCCAACAAATATTTTTTAATGTCTAGTCTAGGCTAGGCTACGCTCAAGTCTAGGCTAAGCAGCCCTGAAGCATGCATGTTTACCGCCGAGTTTGATTGCACCTGATTCATTAACTGCAGCAGTGATTGGAAGATTAGTGACGGCTGCGGCAGTTAACTTCGAAACGGTTGTAGATTCGATAAAATAACTTCATGAAATTAGTTTTTAGTAAATTTAAAGTGTGAGCATTCATTTTCATTAACAAGCGGCGTTGTTTCGTTAGAATAACTTGGTACGGATTCAATAATTTTTGTAGATATTTCAAGAATGTATTTTTTCACCGTTAACTTAATAAGCCATGTTTAATATGATATGTTAAGTACCTATATGATTTGCAAATTATTCACAATAAACAATTCGTTATTGTGTTGCGATGAAGCTAGCTCTCGTACTGACAGGGCATAAGCAAAATAAATAGCAATTTATATGACGGACGGACTCTAAATTTTCTTAGAGAGACTCTTTCTATATAGAGTCTATTGTACTAGTACTAGTGGACACGGCGCGACTTAGTTCGCGACACCTACTTTACCCCTACCTACCCTTTTTTCTTGCTTAAAACTTTCCTGTCTGTCATTGAAAACTGCATTAAAATCCGTTTTCGTAGTTTAAAAGATCTAAGCGTACATATGTACAGACGAGAAGCGACTATGTTTTATACTATGAATAGATAGAGCTGTTTCATACAAACTAAGTAAATTGTTGGAAGTTAGGAAGTTACCTTTACTTGACCAAACTACCCTTTGCTGGGCGTTAGCCAGTATTTAACATCGAGGGGAGTTGTACACTGGCCTGAATAGTTTTAACTGTTTCAAATAATAATCTTTCATATTCGTAGCCAAGTAGTCGTAGATTACATTAGCTAAGTATGTAATATAAAAATATCTCGGCGTTATAAGTAAAATTACTTACACGCAGCGAGCTCCAAACTTTTATAACTTTAGCGTCTTCTATAAAAACTTATTTTGGCAGTTTGTCTAACAATTATTCTGGTATTCTAATGGGAAAATAATTATTTTGTTCTCATAAGATATAAACGATTTCTCGCACTTCCTATTACTTATGCTAATATTTATAAATCTTTCTAAGTTAAGAGTTAAACCCAAAGGGTTACTTCACTTGTAACCTAACCTATAAAAAATGTTGACGTTATGACATAAACGAAATTATAAGTATAAACGTCAACTTGAGAACCACCTTCTTTATTCTTCATCAGGTAAAACGAGCGCTCTAAACTAACGTGTACTTATTTTAATAATTTATATTATTGGCATCTCCATGCTCCTTTCCTTGTTATTATTATTTAGAATTCAATTATCAGTAAATATTTAGTTTGGGTATCTCTATCAATCAACCCAAACCAAATGTCAATAATTAATTCTAAGAACAACGTTAAACACTTAGGCCTCTTGAAAGCTCGTCCAACCCACTAAATATGAAAGAAAGAAATAAACATTTACGAAGCGTGAATGATCCAATATATAAATATTGCACAAACATCACTAAGATATAGGAAGTAAGTATAAGATCTTATTACTACGCCTCTCGTCCAACCCGCTGAATATGAAATAAATAGACATTTACGAAGCGTGAATGATCGAATCAATAAATATTGCACAAAAATCGTTAAGATATAGGAAGTAAGTACAGAAAAAACGCAGAATCTTATTACTACGCCTCTCTGTACCAACAAAACCGAGCATTTGACCGTGACCACAAAATTCGTGACGAATCTGACCGGATCACTTTCGATTTTATCACTTTTATTTTACGCTACTAGCTATTGTGCAACGGGTGAAAATGCGGCGGCTTTAATAAGTGGCTGCTATGTCGATTAAATCATAATTGCATTGCGATCCGCGTTCGCGTTCTTTTCTTAACTTAAGCTTTGTGTCAGCAAACATAAATCTCGGATGAAAATGAAAAAATGAAAAAGTATTTATTGAATTAGGATTACGTTAATTAATCTCTTTTCAAAAGTCAAAAATCTAACGGAAAACAAAGGGAAGTTAAGCGAGCTCATCCAGGTAGGGGGCGACGCATGCAGACCGATCAGCGCGCGCGAGGGCTTACTCCGGAGGGATTGATATTGTGTTTCGAAATTGTATAATATTTGCGGGAGTCTGTTATTGCGGCCGTTATAAGACGTTGACTATGGAACATCTATGCTAAGGAAACAATAATATGGCGAGGTTTTTTAGGGTTGATAGCGGTATCAAAATGCGTTGTGTTTCAAACATTTCAGTGACGCCTATTATAGCTGCTATGTGACAAAGATATCCCACGAAATAGTGCCTTGAACCACTGGTATAAATACTAAGTAACTTTATTTTGAAATGGGTGAAGTGGATTTCTGACAATACTAAACAAATATTTTATTTAAAAACTATTGTTTTAATTTTAATATCAAAATAAGATTAATAAGTAAGTTATTAACAAGACCAATTAAATTTAAGCCGCTGAATTATTATCTCACTTACAAAAATATATGACGCCGTATACGAGACCACGAATGACACGTGCACTTTCATTTAATTGTAACGAAACCTTGGCCATGAACGCGGTACACGGAAGTGCAGCCCGTTTTAAGAATGTCTGTAGTTTACGATACAATTTAATAAAGTTTTCTTAGGTTAAGTTCAATCATTTTTTGTGGAATGTACCCACTTTTCTGTGGCATCACAGCTCCAGTAGGGAGAAATAGGCCGATCTCGCATCGGTATTTTTTTTAAATAAAAACCTCCACAATCCTTCCAAAAAAGGATTCGGACCGGAAGATTGCAGATGTCCTGGACGACGGTGACAATTTTCCATCAGGACCTCTCTAGGCAATAAAAAAATAAAAAGTTTGTTGAAAGATTAAAAAAATACGAGTTAAAATGATGTATTTGCATCACGTTGTCGGCAGTTAGAAATACCTACACTCATAAATCATGAACCCTTCCCGTATATTAGCCTACGTCTCTATTTGTACTGTGTGGGCAGTGTAATTAGGCGACTCTCGACCGTAATGCCATGTCATATGACACTAAGTGGCCATCTCTAATAGCACCATACACACGTCAATTTACTCTTACTGAACGGGGAAACAGAAAAATACGTCATGGTCTCCTTCTTCTGCGGGGTCTATTAGACAAGCTTTAATAGCATGTCTTAGTAAATGCTACTAATAGCTAGGTAGGGTAGCTCATTTCTAACTTCGTTGGTTTGCTTTCCAAGCAAGATATCGTACCTATTTATTGTCGTTTGACTACTCATATACCTATGTTATATGAATGCAAATACAATATCTATAATCATAACAGTCCACTGCAGAACTTAGGGCCTCTCCCACCAGAGGAGAGGTTATTGCCATAATCTCCACGCTTGGTAGGCAGGTAGGATGCGGTAGGATCGCAGTGTTATAAATATAATAATGGAAAACACTGCTGCCCATTTTCCATTTTTCTCAAAAACATTAGTCGCCTTGTACGACACACACAAGTGTAAGGGGTTAATAATTATCGAGAAACTAATTAGCTGACCCCACAGCTGTTGTTCTCTTTCGAAATACAGTAACGGTCTTGAATTCATAAAAAAACAACATAGAACCTGTATACTCATTCATAACGTTCGTAAACAAAACGCACGTGGCTCGCTCCCATTTCTACTCCATGCATTGACTTTTGTGATTGTATGAGAATAATGTTATAATGATTATGAAATACATTATCATATTCACGGTCACGATCCCTTGGGTGTTGTACTTAGTGATGAATAGCTAAACAACAAAGGCAGTTTGCATGCACATTTTCTTTGTTGACTTGACTTTTGTCTAATCACTATATATCTATCACTTTTTGGAATGGCATATTGTAAGCTGGCATATTCAGGCGAATGTGTTACCATGATCCAATACGGTCAGGTTCCCCTGGTAGTAGTCGCTCCACCGCCTAATCTTGGATCATGGTCTAGGTGGACTCCAGGCCCGTGCGCGATTATCGCCAAGATGATTATTATAATGTAAGCTGAAATGTCCGAAGGAACTTCCAGTTTCGGTTTTGGGTAGTTTTGGCGCTAAATTGGGTTTCAGTAGATACCGAAAGCAGGTTTCGACTAGACTACTCTCATAAGCTGTACTATCTGTTGAAGACCTCGGTATGAATTTGGATAAAACCAAAGTCTTTAGGTACTGCATGCTCACATTGACCCAGGACCTGTTACTGTCGAAATCTTGAAGTTTGTTATTTCTAGTGCGAAGCAACTTTGAGAGAGAGGCCAAGAGGTGGATGCGGCGGTATGTTTCGGAAACTTTCGAAGTCTCAACCTTGCCCCAGATCAATTTGTTTGAATGTAAGTAAACAAACTACTGTTACATACCTCGTCAATCCGCCAAAACAAAAGAACAGAATGTGAATTCACACCATTTCCATGGCCAGACCAAGTGTCCGACCGACACATGCATCTTTATCAAATGAGAAAGGCTAAGACAGGGATTATTACATTAATGCACAACCTGGTATATTCTAAGTTTATTATTATAACGTTTGCATCAACGTTTGCGTTTTTATAATAACTAAATAACATAAAAATAAGTCGAAACCACCAAGCTGGTTTTTGGCTTGGTTGGGTGATTTAACACACAACACCAATGTTTTTTTAAACGACTTCGAAAAAGGAGGAGGTTATGCTCGGAGGGGTGTATATATTATGTATGTTTTGTACGTTGACCGATTTCTTTGCCAAATGTGAATCGATATTTTGAACCACCAGCCGTGAGATCATAAATACGGACACAGTAAAGAAACTATACTGTGCGGATATACAAATCCTACAGGCTAGTTCATAATAATACAAAACTTCAATACCTTAACTTAAATTTTGTAATTTGTTTTGCGATCTTAGAAAGCGAAGAAACACAGAAATTAGCCTCTTGAACGTGATTTGTTAGCATTTACGCGACTACATTACTTTGCTTGTCATCGTAGTAGGAGTATCACTATACTTAACAACTTTACTAGAGAAACATGAGTTGCGTAAAAATGTGCCAAATTATCACATTGAGTAATTATAACACGCTCACATTTCCGACGCAACTGACCGTCCAGCCAATCAAGCAACCCTTGAAGCGAAAAATTGTGCCAATGATTAGAACAACATGCATCGAACAATCGTGAAACGGTCGCTGAGAAATGCCGCGATTTGTAAACACCACACTTTGTTTGGTACATGTTCGTAACCAGCGCTTCGGGCCCATTGTAACAAACTTTATGCGTTTGATTACGCAACGGCATGCGCTGAAAAGTGCCAGCTATTGCCTATAAATTGAAATCTAGCCAAACGTGTTGAGCTATGTTTACTAACACGCGCCGGACACTTCCGATTGTGCATAGATTAAACCGTACGTGAAACGTGACCGGTTGCGATGTCTTTGAATGGGTTTATGCAAGAACCCTCGGCTAGCTGCGGCTAAGTCATTCGTTGACAGTTGGCATCGGATGTTGTTGTGGTGTAGGTAAAACGTTTGCAGTTTATGAAGGTGTAATCGATAGACATATTATGAATGCACTATTTACTTTTTAGTAGTTTTTTAAATATTGTCAACTCAAGGTAAAAATAAAAATTGTCGCTTACGGTAGGTACTTTCTGGAGGCTCAAGTGCAATAGTTAAATTGTTTCGGCCGATCAAACAATGTAGCTAAACCATTGATCCCAACCATAATATGAACAAACAAAAGTTATTGTAAACAGTTTTTATCCCTAACTTAAAATGGTTTTAAGAGGGCGAAACGTTTCCCAAAATGTTTATTTTGGACACCTTTGCCCACCTTCCTCCCTCCTTCCTTCTTTTCCTGCAAAAATTAATCATCTTGGCGCTAACGTCCCAGTTGTGCTCACGCGCGCGACGGCCCTGGTCTGCCTTAACCATAATCCAGAATTTGGTAAACCAGATAATTACAGTGGAGCGACTGCTACCTGGCCTCCGTGACCCTATTAATAGGGAACCTGACCATATTTTATCATGGTTACACAATCAGTTGCCTTAATTTACAGGATGTTTTTCCACGCCGTATGATTGTCGGTTAGTGTTCAACTAATGTATGTACATAACTCAGAAAAAAGCCATTGAGATATGGCCGCAATGGGATTCGAACAAGGTACCTCTCGCTTATGAGTCGGAAACCGTAATCACTCGGCCACCGACACTCTCTTAATTTTTGTAATATAGTAAATAATAGATGGAAAAATTTAACCATTTATTTGTAAAATAAACATTTAATTGGACATCAATCAATTGAAAAAGAAACCAACAAATATAAATTAGGTTTACCTATTTTTTTTTATTATATATAATAATAATAACAAAGTAGATTATATTAATTCTCCACTTAATTCAGATTTTTGTTTAAATTATGAAATAAATAATTTGTAACGGCTGTCTCAATGCCTGCCTATACACCTTCTAACTATGTTGTGTAAGAGAAAAACCAGAAAAACAACCCTATATTTTAAAAAACAATGTTAAATAAGTACCGATATTTTTATTTACATTTACTAAAATTAGTCATCTCCCGCTTTTTCTCCCGCGACCATTCAAAACTGCTCAAAACCTAAACATATTCGACATTTATTGAGTCGTTCATCTATGATTGCTATGTCTCTGCAATTTAATAAGTATAATTCTTTTTCAACAGGCAATGTCATGCTGTGAGCTCGGGAGGCCCAGAATTAAGTAACCATTTAAGACCGTGGCGCCATTGGTTCTTGGCGACTTGAGCAATGCATGGCCCTATCACGAAACTTAAAGGTCACTTACAGATTTTAGAGTGTAGCGCCTAAATACCGGCATTGCTGTTCGAAACCTGGATAAAAGTAATGTAAAACTATTTACATGCAAGTCGTCTTAGCTATATAAATCTTGACATTCAAAATTTGAAATTGATTTTATTTTATTAGACATTCTTTATATACATTGACATTTTAATTAGACATTTAATTATTTGACATGTAACATGTATAATATGGACTACTGTGTCCGAATTAAATTTATTTAATTTAATTATTTATTCTAAATCAAAGACGCTCTTTAACCTACATTAGGAATATGAATTACACAGGATTAGACACTATTATATGCAACTAACTCTCTGCCTGCGGCGCTCTGCGCGCGTGATCTACACATTATATCGCTTAAGTGAAAAAAGGTAACTTTCGCATTCTGGTCAAGAGTATGTCGGTGGATCCTAAATAGAAAATGACTATGAGTATATTAAAAAGGAAATAACAATACAATTGGTTCAAAAACACAACCTATGATCATACGAATTACGAACAACCTACTTATGTAAATTACAATTATTTACAATGTTCAATTTATTTTATGCAGTCTACACTAGTGGACACCACAGGCGACAATATAATTTATACAAAATTAAGATGAAATAATCTAAATAATCGCCATAATTACGTTCATGTCCCGGTTGTGCTCTCGCGCACGAGGACCCGAAGTCCGCCTTGACAATGATATAGGGTTTGGCAGATCAGGTAACTACAGTACAGCGACTGCCATCTGATCTCTGTGACCTTAACAGGGAAAACTGGCCAGATTAGATAATATCATACCCGCCTGCTTCCGCCGCCTGTTGTTTATTCTGTTTTGTACTAAAAGTACTTATGAACAAGCATTGATGAACGAGCCTGTTTAGTTATACAGTCTGTAGTTACACGGCGTGTCTACAAACATAACTGGTACAATGACGGCGTTGTTGAATTTAGTATTGCCGAATAATGTTATTTCAATTGACAACATTTAGTTCCAGTTTTGGTCACCTGGTCAAATACCTAAGTTTGTGGAAACGTGTGGGTAACTTGACATAAGCCCTGTATAATTCCACAAACTACCTGACGCGGTAACCAAAGCTAAAACTAAGTTTTGAAATGTCATACCAATTCCAACAACAGCGACTTTGTTAAACTTTTGACATGTGAAAAGTATTTTGACATAAGCCTTGTATAGTTACACACTCGTTCAACAAGCGTGCAACGCTTGATCAACGTATAAACATTTTCTATTAGTAAGACCGTCTGTATTTATGCTTTCAAGTGTTCATTCATTCATTCATCATATTTGAAGTTCACCTACACACATTACTATCAACCACGCTTTTGTTCTTAGGCACAATGCTACTAGAACAAATAAAACAGGGCCACCTCGTAGTTTACGTTAATGGATTACAGTGTCTATTTAAAGTTATGATTTTATGACCACTGTTCAAGCAAATCTAATTACAGTGGCCCCACCATTGCGTAATTAAGTCATCAAATCACCATAAACAAAAATTACGATTAGTAGGTAGGTATACATACCTAGGTTAGACTTAAGATTGATTATTTCTGAAGGCGACTGAATGTGTAACCAAGATCCAATCTGGTCAGTTTGCCCTGGTAGCAGGGTCTCAGAGGTCAGATGGCTGCCAAAAACAGGATCATGGTCAAGGTGGACCCCGGGCCCTCGTGCGCAAGAGCACATTCGGAACATTAACACCCAGTTGATGATTATATTGATTATTTTCTTCTTAATTGAGCATAAACTGTATTGTCGCCTGTGGTGTCCAGTAGTGTAGAAAGCGTAGAATAAATTGCGAGAAGTGTCATGGAGACAAAACCTTCATACACCATGAACTGGGGTGCTGCGTTATCTGCTCCGTGCGACTCGTATGAAATCAGCTTGACAAGTGTGGAACTTTCGGGAATTATTTGCGAAGAGTGATGGACTTTTTCGCAATCTGTCAAAGTATCCCGAGTTCCTAGTCAAGCATTACCGATATTTACTTATACATTGATTCAAAATTATTAAGTAGCTAGTCCTAGTTATTCTTTGATAAAATATTTATGACAAACTAGATGAGAACAAAATCCGCCAATGGCTATTATTTGTGCAATAAATAAATATAATTTATTTCAAGTTTCACAGACTCATATACTTATCACATTTCATTAATAATTATAGTTTTTAATAAATACATTCGTCATCAGCATTACGATGTCATTTTAGAATCCATTCATGTCATAATCATTAAATGAAATAAACATCACAATGTCAGTTAAACTTATAAAAATGTCAGCCTTTAAATCTATGTATTGCATGTCAAAATATGGAGATCAATTTATTATAAGTAGCAGGTACAGAATTAATATCAATGTCAAAATAAAATAAAATTATTATTATGATTATTAAAATGACAGTATGAAATAAAATTTATAATGAAAGTAATTAATGCAATAAAATCTTAAACTAAATAAATAAAATGATGAACCATATTAACTATTTAAAGACAATTAAAACATTATAACGCAACTAAAAAGTTTAAATACTCTTGTAACAACACTCACTTTTTTACAAGTTGCGACGTTCTACATAAACGCGTAATGGACTCATAATTAGAATTTAATTTACATTACTCATTAAAATGTTATTGGTACTTTTAAATTCTTTACGATTTGTGCGCACAATATCAGAACGTAATCGTTTAATGCTAGGGATAAATCTTAGCGTAGAAACGGCATGGCGGTTAACCACGCCAGTCGCGCAATTTCGCTCCTTACTAGCTAGAATAAGTATGAAAAATAATAAAGACAAATAAACTGAATGTTTAGGTAGCAGTTTCATCGTCTTCTTAATTTGTCCGTATTATTACGAGAAATGTCATCTACTGACATACCACTCGTCGGAAAATACGAGTAGTATTGTTGTCATTATCATCTAGGCGTTAAGTCCCGCGTGTGCTCTCGTCTGCGAGGGCCTAGGGTCCGCCTTGACCATGATCCTGGATTTAGCAGATCAAGTAATTATTGTGGAGCGACAGCTATCTGACTTCCGTTACCCTGCTAGCAGGGGAAGCTAACAGATTGAATAATGGCACACGTCGGAAAATAGTAACATGGCCAATTTCAGACTCATTTGAACTTGCTTACTTGCTAAATAGTTTTAGATGTTTCGACTGTACACTAGTCAGTGGTAAATAATGCACATCGACTATTTTCGACTTGGTATTTCTCATACCCGTGCGATAGAGACGACACTGCGAAGCCGGACAAGAATTTACCATCGATATATTTTTTTTTATACTAGCAAGGCATTTGACCGCCAGCTCACCTCGTGGTAAGTGACGATGCGGTCGTTGATGGAGCATTCCTGTCCAGGAACAGCCTATTCACTCTAGCCTTGAAGGCGTCTAGATTATAATTATTTCCCGCTAACTAGAATTTACCGTCGGTTTCTCTAACACCTGTATTCAGACACGTTACTATGAGGTCTCCTAATGCGCGGCTTCAATACAAATACTTAAGTAGCAATCGGTACTATGAATCTGTCAAAAACAACGAAATCGACTATGAGAATGCACATTCACTTATTAAACAAGTATTGTTAACGATCCATAGATCAGAAGTTGTAATAATGCAGTGACCCGAATGTAGTTTAATGCGTGTAACTTAGAAGACTGTCACGAATCAAACACAAAGGTCTCATTCATCATCTTCATTTTTTTAAGTGTAGGTAACGTTATTCAGAATGTTCCTACAACGCCATACATATAAGATATGAGAGTTCGTCTAAGTTACAACAAGAATAGAATAGAGAATAGAATAGAATAGAGATTTATTTTATGCTTCATGCACATACAAACAACTTATGCTAGTAAAGAACAAATTATAAAAATATATCAAAAAAGTACAAGTTAAATTGTCACGACGTAACTTAAACAATATAACAACCTATATGTAAGTCGTATGTGTGTGCTGTAGCACAAAAAGGTCTTGACTCAGCATAGTGTTGCCCGGCAGAGCAACATACTGGTATTCTGCCAAAACCTGAGTAGGTTCACGGAAACTCTGAAACAGATATGTAATGTAAAATAATATACTTAATGTGAATTGTTTAAAGTGATAAATATAATAATAATAACATAATAATCTGAAATGTGTGCATTTTAGTATATGTAGATAGAGAAACAAATAATAGTAGAAACAAATAATTCATCTAAGTAGGTATATATTATAAATATAATTTACTGCATATATAATTCAATAATAAAAATCAAACAAACACAGATAGACTGTTGGTAGGTAGTTTAGGTAGGCATGCTCCCTCTGGTCACACAAATACCTGATATGCTACTCTAGCGCACGAAGTATTCTGGAATACCTTCCTTCTGAGTTTCCAAAAGATGGCATTTATAATGTTTTTTAAAGGTATATTTTGAACGTAAGATTCTCAGAGGAGGTGGTATGTTATTCCAACACTTCGTGGCCTGATATCGGAAGCTGCCCCTAAAAGCTGCAGTTCCATGCCTGTGAACCACCAGGGGAATACGAGCCAATCTACTTCCATACCTATCCTGAAGAGATGTAAAATGCAGTTTATCAAATAAGTATTGAGGCCGCCTGTACTTTACCACGTCAAACAGAGCACATGCGAGATGTAAATTCCGCCTAGACGTCATATTTAAAATTGATTTCTCATTTAAATATGGAGATATGTGGCTTCGAGGTGGTATATCAAAGCAAAAGCGGCAGCAAGCGTTTTGAACGCGCTGTATCAATCGCTGCGTTTTACACAGCAGCCTTGAACCGTAAATAATATCCCCATAATTCAAACGAGACAATATCAGTGATTCACACAGCTTCACCCGCACCTCCTCACTTAACAAGCTACGGACCTTATATAGGACTTTTAAACGAAAGAAACAATTTCTTACCAACTCAAGCACATGATTTTCAAACCGAAGAAGGCTATCCATATTGACACCCAGATTCCTAACTTGATCTACTAATTCTATGCTTGCGCCATTGACATATAGCGTTGGATTTTGAGCTAAGATGTTATCAATTTGCTTAGTAGAACCTAATATCATAAACTTTGACTTAGCAGGGTTTAGCAATAAACCATTCCTGTTTGACCATGTTGCAATACTTTGCAAATCTTCATTCATTCTATCAATGGCTTGTTTAATATTTCGAGGTGAATCAGAAATGTACAACTGTACATCATCCGCATAGCAATGGTATAAACAATATTGTATAGTATTAACTAGATCCGCACTATACAGGACAAAGAGCAGAGGCCCCAATATAGATCCCTGAGGCACCCCACGTTGCACTCCTTGCATGTTCGACAGTCTGACACCACCATCCCTAGCAGTAATTTTGACTGTTTGATAACGGTCGCATAGGTAGCTATCAAACCAAGCCAGAGCGTTACCATTAAGACCGTAATACGACAATTTAGAAAGCATGAGTGGTATGTCCAGACTGTCGAATGCCCTCGAGAAGTCCAGGAGTGTCAAAACAGTACCTCGGCCAACATCCTGCTCAGCCAAAATATTATCAGTCACGTCCAAAAGTGCCGATATGGTCCCACGACCCTTACGAAAGCCGGACTGAAATTTAGGCAACATACCATTTTCCTCAACGTATTTATAAAATTGAGCATGCACGGCCTTCTCCAAAACCTTTGACATGAAGGGTAATATACTAATCGGTCTTAAATCTTTAAGAGTCATTGGCTGTTCAACTTTAGGCAGTGGAGTAACCATCGCGATTTTCCAAGGTCCAGGGACAATACCAGCAGACATTGAGCAATTAATGATATGAGTTAACACACGTGAAGTACGCGGGAGAGTGAGTAATATCATATCCCTGCTGATGCCATCCGCACCGATTGCATTACTTTTAATTGAAGTTATGAAGCGAAAAACATCGCTTTCAGAGACAGCAGCAAGGCTCATAGTGGCTTTACTGTATTTGTTGGACATGAAATAATGTATTTCCGACTCTGGAACACTGTTCGGAACCTGTACATTCAAAAAATGATCGTTAATATCATTGGCGTCACTTAAAGAATCAGGAAGATAATCCTGTTTATTGGGATTAGTTAAAACCTTATCTTTCACATGTTTCCATAATGACTTGCTGTCCTTAAAGTTTGAATTAATGTAATGATTAAAGTAAGCACGTTTTTCATTATAGATACTACTGATTACAAATTTTTTTAGTTCTTTGTATCGTTCCCTGTCCGCATCCGATTTTGTTTTCCTATATTTGTCGTGTGCTTCATTACGTAGGTCGATCATAAGTAAAATCGTATCAGTAATCCATGGCAGTGAATGATCTTCTTTTATATTGATAGTTTTAAGTGGTGCATGACAATCAAACAGAGACAAAATTAACTTATTAAACTGCTCAACCATAGAATCTACAGTTGTCAACCCCAGTACTGATTCCCAGTTAATTGTCTCATTTAAGTGATGATTAAAACTCTCCATATTTATATTTTTAATTGGTCGGTATGAAATTACTTTCGGCGGACACCGTTCCTTCCTAAATGACAACGTTACGTTGACCATGGCATGACCGAGTGACCCTGTAATATTGGACACTACTACCTCGCCAGCACCTAGACGTGAATCAGTGCATACGAGATCAATTAAAGTCTCTGTCTCATTTGTGAAATGTGTGGGTTGTGTGACCAACTGTTTAAGTTGCATATAATTGAGAAAGTTGTTAAACTTAGTAGTTTTACCACTAGTTTCATCAAGCAGATTTATATTAAAATCACCCAGCAACACCACATGATCATATTTTGAGAAAAAAGTAACGGACTCAGTCAATGCGTCAAGAAAACGGTCAATATCCACCCATTGTGGTCGGTAAGCAGTTCCCACAACCAAAGTACGTCCATTCAGCTTTGTAGATAACCACATCTGCTCAATCGGAGCATCAGGGTGTTTAAGAAGCCGTGCAGTTATATCCCGCTTTATGTAGAAACCTACTCCGCCACCTCGGCCGCCACGCATGTGTACCGGGCGCGGCGCGCTCCGCAGCCGATAGCCGGGCGGCGCGGGCGCGCGCGCCTCCTGCCCTGCGCGCAACCATGTTTCGTTTATTGCAACTATGTCTGCGTTGAAACGCTTCATTGCAATAATAAAATCGTCCTTTTTCGTATTTATAGAACCCGCATTGTAAAGGCCCAATCTAAAAAACTTCACTCTAGGAGCCATTAGAATAAAAACAAAAAGCAGCAAAAAATAAAAACGCAGTTATATAGAAAGCGGATCCACACAAGACTAAATACATAATATATACTTTAAGCACTATATGCGATGTATGATATGTGTATGTATGATTTATAAATAAATATTCTAGATTAAGTGAAAGCCATACCATACTGTTGCTGCAGCACACCCATACGAAATTATCAAATAAAATATAAATAAAACTAAAAAATTTAACATATATACCATATACAACTATTGCTACAGCTACTATAGCAATAATAAAAGCAAAGCCAAAACAACAAACACAAGAACAAAAAGCGCTTAAGCCAATTTTAAAACTACGAAAAGCAAAGCAGGAATACAACATCAAAAAAATTATGCCCCAACCACATCGATACCAAAAACCCTTTTAAGGTCATCCTCAGTGCGTATCCAATGCTTAGGAGAGCCCTCCCCTTTATGTTTGCGTACGTAAACGTTTCCTCCGCGCGTCCAGACGTAACTCCAATTCAAACTAGCAGTCGCCTCCCTCGCCAACTTGAACAGCTCACGGTTGACGCGTGTCAATGTTTCGTTAACATAAAATCGACGAGATGGTCCAGGCAACCCCGTCCCTTCGGTAGTGGCTCCACGTCGGACACGTGCGGACTTCATTAAGTCGTCTTTTAATGCGCGACGCGCCAGTCGCACGACAATAAGCCGCGGCCACGGGCTTTTTCCTGGACTGCTGTCACCAGTCGATTCAGGCACACGCCCTACCCGACTAGCACGGACCACGTCGCTGTCGGTCAAGGAAACGCCCAGCTTACTCGCTACAGTCATAACGACGTGCATTACATTTTCCCCCTTCTCCTCATTCACACCGGATATATCGATGTCATTATCTAGCAGTTGCTGATCACGGCTGTTCAACTGCAATTTCAAATTGGCAATCTCGGATTCAAATGACAAATCCGGCTCCCTGCTGACACTCTGCTCTACTGCATCGACGCGCGACCACAGAAGGTCGATTCGCTTGTCACACTCGTCCACTCGCGATGATAGGCCGGCCATCGTTGTATTAAGTACTTGCATTTGTAGTCGGGTGGCCTTCATCTCCTCTCGGAATTCACGAAACTCCGTTATCAAGGCCGCTAAATCCGCGCCATCAAGTGTCACCCCGCGAGGATGCTGACTGTCATGAGACTGCCTGCCCGTGCCATCCGTCGTCACGCCGGACGCAGATACCGATGCAAGTGCATCCACCTCGCCCACGTCCGCCTCGTCGCTTGCGATCATGCCGATAAGGTCCTTGGCAACAGGCTCTGTAGTGCCACTCACCACCTCGACTGCAGTAACATTGACGGATGTAACATTCTTTCCTCCTGGAGATACCTCGCCGACAGCAGCCACCTTGCCGACCTTCACCGCAGCTACCTGTTGGCTGGTCGCAATCAGCTTGCCGGCCGCAGGCACCTCCGGCTCCTTACTCTTGCTGGAACCGGTCACACTTACCGCGTCACGACGCACCGGAGTGTCACTATTTCCCGACTTCGGCATTGCAGATTTACACTCTACACACAGCCATGCGATCTTCTGTTCTCTGCTCATATTAGTGAAAGTTTTTTGACTAATATTAGCGCATTTCAAATCGTACGACTGTGTACACTTGCGACAACACAATGATTGTCGAGCTATAACAGACTCCAGGCAACCTGCGCATTTGACAGTAATCGGCATTTTTACAGCTATAAAAATACAGTTATAGGACAAAGAAAAAAAAAAATATTTTTTTTTTTTGTCGAGTTTCGATCCGGTGTCTTCGGGTTACAAGGCGCACACTACACCACTACGCTATGCGAGACAAGTTCGGGAGCGCGAAATTGAGCATCAAATGCAGCGTCTTACTGGGCGTTTATTGTTTGTGTCTGTTTATCATGACCACCCTCAACTTCACACACTATTATCAACAACAGTCTAAAGATGATTTTTACAATTGAGTCTTAGGCTATATTAACCTTGATTTGACTGGTTCCGCTCACTTCACCAACACACACAGTTCAAGTACCATTGGGTATTATAACTATTACTACTAAATGTTCATTGATAGTATTTATATTTTATTTAAATAGCGCGAGCGCGTATTATCACTTCTATTCGCAGTAATGTCCGCGTACCCTCCCCTACTACCCAACAATTTAAGCTGTACAAATAGCGTTGCGATTTCTCAATTCAATTTGTCTACACATTTAACCGTACCGTATATTGTATTTACATGAAACACACGACTTAGTTACTATGCTGTTAGATATGACGTTAAACGAAAATTGCTATTATGTTCAATAGGTAGGTAGTATCGTAAATTGAATTAATTCGTACAGGACTTATGTTACTGAATAATTATCTCTAAGTATCTATCTGTCAATCTGTCTGTCTGTCGGTCTAATGGATTTTGTTCGGTAGTTTGGCCTAAGTTTGGTCTAGGCGAACCATGTAAGAATATTATTGTAGGATATAACATTTGTCTTGATTACTCTTGATCCGATTAGGATCAACTAGTTTGGTCTGAAATCGGGTTTGGCCGGTAACCTTACAATACAAACAAACAAATTATAAAATAACACCTTAGTCTACCCTTGAACACGATAACTGTAAACTGGGCGAAACATATGAAAATACCAGGATAAATACGCTAAAAGTATAGCTAAAAATGAACCACAAAATACCAAATTTAATAATAAATGTGTTGAAAATGACTAATAGTCAAGATACCTGTGAAATAAGGAAGATACCACGTAACCCTTTAGGCAAGCACAATCATTTTTATATGAACCTTTAGTATTTTCAAATTAAATCCTTGCTTACGTCTTGGTACAGAAGGAACTCCATCGACATACACGAACCGTGTATGCCATAAAAAGGTATTTAATAAAACACACCTTCATTTAATTAAACAAGAATGTAAATTTTTTCACATTAATCAGTCTTGAACGAGGATAATACTCTGCAGTAGAGTTTTCACTATAGTGAGTACAAGTTAGTTCAATACGGATGGTACTAATTACGATCTTGCATAAAATATGCGATAATAAACAATAATTAATTAAGAATGCATCTATATAATTATATAAGTAACATACTGACTGTAACAGACCTAGTTAGTTATCAGTTGAACTTTATGTCCAATAGAATGTACCTATTATACATAGCGCAATTAAATTTCTATTTAATGAAATGACAATGTACGTTTCGCGGCATGATTGAGTAAAATATCAATGTCTCTGTTTTCATTTTCCTGTGAATATAGGAGTAAGTAATAATAGCTATACTCGATTGAACTCTATAACTTATTTCATAGAGTTGAAAGTTACTACCACGTTCATCTAAACAAATCCTCGGTTTCGATGTAACCTATCTTTAACAGAAATTGAATTTCTATAACAATTTATTTTAAGTATCATAAGAAATGAGTTGTGGTTGCGTACCGCAAAAAAAATGTGACAGTGTTTAAACAAAAACAAAACAACGGGGTTTTTTTTTTCAAACAATAAAATGTAAAAGCCGCTAGAAGATATACTGTGTTTATTAGATATAAAATTACGCGGACATACCTGCAAATAGATGGCCGGCAAATCGTATCGGTCGTTTCCTAATCAAAACAAATGACAGCCATGCGAATCGTCCGAATTTCAACGCAATTCAAATACGAAGTCAAATCAAAACATAATCGTTCTCTTTTCAAATGCAGCACACACTCCGATTGCGACTTTAGGAACGTCCGGTTGTTTTTAAAAAGTTTCGCGCTGTTGACGAAATTGTTTACGCAGTTTCGGTGTGCAAAGGCGCGTGGTCCGTACAGCCTCGCGATTGGTACTGCGTTATACACGACTCGCGGCGTTCGCGGCGAGTTAGAACCGACTTCAACGCTGCCGCTGGTAACAGCGCCGTAGTAACACCGAAATTGCATGCTCAACTTACGAGTTCGGTCTTTATGCCCTTCGGTATAAAGTGTAGGTGCTCCTTTGGATAACGCCCAACTATAATAATGACAATAGTAGGGTATGACTGATAATTGTAGAGTCATTTCTCTATTAAAATATCATATAAAGGAAGTATAATTGAAGCCTAATAATAAAACTAGAGAATATTTTTCTGGGCCGTGAGATTTGTTGAACAGTCTTGGGAGCCGATGGGCATCTCATTGTAATGCTATATTTTTTATTATAATAATTTTTCCCGATATTTTTTGATTGCATATTTACTATAAGTTAATTATAGCCAGTAACTTTTTTAGGTTAGGAGTTTTAGGAGTATTTTGTCATTAATTGTATTTTGTTCAAATTGTTTAAAATACACAATAGAAAACGTATTGCCATTTGTATTGTTGGTTTAGCGCAATCGTAGCGGTCTACGTGTTTTATTTACATAATGTTTTAAATTATCGCGGTTATTATTAAACATTTTAAGGGTATGTTCCGGGTTTCCTACCGCGTACCTTTGTTGACCCGTGTTGTTTTGCCGTCCCGTGACCATGATGCATGCAACTGTGTCGAAATATCGGGCTACTCGTCAAAGGTACACGGTAGGAAACCCGGGACATACTTTTAAAATGTGTATTTTATTTAGTTATATGACTCCGTCGAAGATCCCCGGAATTGATAACCGGTAACTGTCATTTTTTAAACATGTCAACAATTTATTTTAATAGACAATACGGAGCCAGATTATAATTTTCAAATCTGATTCTATAACAAGTTTCAACTTTCAAGGTCGTTAAAAATTCTCACCCCACCAATCCACTTCCACAACTTCTTGTACCGCCTACATTGCCTCACACTTCGTTAGTCCACTGTCTATCTCTCTCACGCACACCGTTATTTCCAAACGAATTTTCCTCGTCGCAGGCCACGCCCACTTTTCCAATTCTTTTACCAAGTTTTGATGTTGAGTTAAGAATAGAGGCTCGGAAAAACTTACTTGCAGTAAGCACTGACTTACGTTAAATTTTCTTTCTGTTTAATATTACGTGCCTGTGTGTGTTTTATTTGCCAAAAATAGCTTTTGACTTTAAAAGGTCGTGTCGTGTACTGGGATGGGAGTATATCAAAGAGATTGGAGTATATGAGATCTGTTTGGAGGATATGATACGGCGAAGCTAAAAAATATTTTAATTATTTTAAATTTCCCAACAGAATATTTTTCGGACTGTTGCTGTTTGTGTTTGTGGTTTTCCTTGTTTCAAACTAATAAAAAAATACCTAAATTTCACGCCCTCTGATATCATAAAAGCAGCTACATAATAAATTACAACGAACTTGGAAATATGAATGTCGATAAAATAGTTCTTATAAGGGAATATTACACCTACCTACCTACCAAGAACAGAGGGAATCTCTACATATAACATCGAATCCCCAAAAACTAATAAAGAAACACGTTTCTTCCATTACAGTTGTCTAATATTTTATTTTTTATATTTGTAGTTACAAGAACAGTAGTTAGAAAAAAATTAAAACATTTTATTTTTTTAACAGATTGATATTTTACAGTTTATGAAAAGTATTACGTTAGAAAAAGCAAAATATACTACATCTCGTTTACCAATTTGGCCTTTAGGGGGTGAAACAAGGGGTAGAATTTTGTAATGTTGTTGAACTGCCCTAACAAAGTACCAACAGCCGAAACTGAAAATTGAAATGTTACTCGGAGGTTGCTTATGTGACGTAAGTGAGCAGTTGAGCACCAAGTAAATTAATTATTGGGGGTGAAAGTTTTAATATCCACCCCCTTAATTTGTTGTATTTGATATTTTTAAAAGCGTCCACTAAAAACGGGAATGGGTTGCTTAGGTGTTGTCTAGTCATAAAGGTAATTCATGAAAATGTCGACTTTTCATGTAAAAGAGATCAACGCGAGCGACCGCCCCCGTTAGTGTCTTTTATATGAAAGTAATTAAATTTTGTGTAAGTACATACCAGTTTTCCATTGCTCTAATATTGAGCGCGATTGAAGGGCAAAACATTTGTGTTATTGTTGTACCTACATACACACATCACTGCATATTATAAAAGAAGTCCCACGCCGCGTCTGTTTGTCTGTTCGCGATAAACTCAAAAACGACTGAACGGATTTTCATACATCATCACAGCCCATAACAGTCCACTGCAGGACTTAGGGCCTCTCCCGCGAGAGGGGAGGTTATTGCCATAATCTCCACGCTTGGCAGGCGGGTTGGAGATCGCAGTGTTATAATATAATAATGGAAAACGCTGCTGCCCATTTTCCAGTCTACGGAGACACTTAGATCTTTTGCCTCGAAAACATTAGTCGCCTTGTACGACACCCACGAGTATAAGGGGTTCGTGCTATTCTACTCTGCCGGACACTACACGGCCAATTTTTGGATTTTCATACGGTTTTCACCAATTAACAGTGTTTCCTGAGAAAGGTTTAGGTGTATAATTTGTTAATATAATTAATATATATAATAAAAATTCGCTAGTCGCTAGCTCTTATCTACTAATTATGACTTTTTCAAACGTACAAAAGAGTTAACAACACGAGACAGGCTCCCGATGAAGTATTTTATATGGATGTATAATTAAGTGTAAGTATGTGTAAGTTTACCAGTTTTTTGCTACTTTAATTTTGAACACGGTAAGGGGTTCAGAGGAGTGTTCCCGAGCGCGCTACATACAAACGTAGTTTTATCATATTTTCAATGACGCTAACAAAGCTAATGAAATTTTGTAGACATGATCTAGAAACCAATATCTATGGATGTGGTTTTTCAGATTCGTTAATATGTATCGTGTAAAAGTATAACTTTTTAACTCGGGTTTTAAAGTATGAAAATCTTAAAGCCCAGCGCAACTTTGAAACTATATATTTTAACAAAAATCTCACAAATCACAGGCATAGATATTGGTTTCTGGATCACGTGCACAAAATTTCATTGGCTTTGATAGCGTAATATTGAAAATATGATTAAACTATGCTGTTTAGGGTTCCGTACCCGAAGGGCGGAAAAGCAACCCTGATACTAAGCTCTCACTGTCTATCCGTTAGTCTATCACGGGCCTATGACTTTGGAGCTGTATCAGGATGACGTTTGAAATATTTATAGAATACAACACAATACAAGAGCACGTCTACAGGTACCTCAAAGGCCGGCACCGCATCCGATCCCCTTAGGTAGCAGATTGCCTGGACGACGGTGGCCGCTTTCCATCAGGTGGCACCGTCCATCCGTTTTCCTGCCTAGGCAATAAAAAAATACGGTCTAAGGATGGTCTTATCACTAGAGTCATTTTTCCAGAGAACTCCTTGTCGGAATGTCAATACGGCTTCAGGCCGGGGTACAGCACAATGGAACCAATCTTTACTCTCAGGGTCCTCCAGGAGTCCCACTGCAGTAGGAATCAACCGTTGCATTTCGTATTCCTCGACCTGCAGAGGGCCTTCGAGAGTGTCCCACGTGAGACTCTGATATCAGAGTCTGTGCCCGAGGCGTACATTTAGATTATCCAGGACATGTACGCTAAAACTGAGGCCGTCCTCAAAAATATCGTAAGCCATACTGATACCTTTCCGATTACCGTTTGTGTTCACCAGGGTTCAGTGCTGAGCTATTACTTGTTTTCGATGTCCTCTCTGCGGAAATTCAGGACACGCCTCCTTGGCTTATGAAATACGCTGATGACATCTTACTAGTGAGCAAGCTTAGACAGGATCTGGAGACCAAGGTAAACACGTGGAAGGCAGTGCTAGAAAACGGTGGTTTGTAGCTGAACGTCGCTAAAGCAGAGTATATGGCAGTGCGGATCTTAAAACCATCCGTATAGGGAACGAAGCTGTGAATAGAACAGATAAAGTTAAATACCTCGGATCCGTGCAACATGAGACCGGCGATAACGGCCCCGATGTCAAGGCTGGAATCTCTGCGGCTAGAGCCAAATGGCGGGAGCTCACGGCGGTCACCTGTGACCCTAAAATCCCAATCAAGCTCAAGGGGCTAATATATAGGAGCATAATTAGGCCTGTGATGCTCTACGGCAGCGAAACCTGGCCGGCGCTGACGAAGTACGTCCGCGAACTCCACGCCAACGAAATGAAAATGCTGCGATGGATGTGTGGCATTCCCCGAATGGATCGAGTGCGTAACGAGTACATCCGTGGCAGCCTTGCCGTAAGAGATATCGCGGATAAGATCGAAGAGGCACGGCTGCGCTGGTATGGTCACGTGTTACGTAAGCCCCAGGGATACGTGGGAAATAGGTGCCTGAATCTGCCGGTATCAGGAAAGAGATCCCGCGGAAGGCCCAAGAAGCGATGGATTGACATCGCCGAGTCAGACGCGAGAGCCAACGGCTTACGACGTGAGGATGCCGAAGATCAGGCAAAGTGGAGAAAGCAAAGCAGGAAAGCGGACCCTGCCAATAGCTGGGATTGACCGCTCGGATTATGATAATAGTGATGGATCTCTTCCAGACAACCTTGGCATGGAAACAAACGAAGTATTATAGCTACTGAGGTATATTAGAGGTCTCTTCAGAGTCGGGCAACGCATTGGTGACTCCCCTGGTGTTGCTGAGGTCCATAGGCGGCGGTGACCACTTTCCATCAGGTGGCCCGCTTGCCTGTTTGTCTGCCGTATAACATAAATAACAATTTTAGCTACTGACAGGCAGTCCACACAAAACCTTTACAAAAGTTAATACAGTGAAAAAACACACAAAAATAAAAACAAAAAGAAAGCAACGTGATACATGTTCCACGTGGCCATTTTCCCGCTTATATTATTTTTATTTTCTTTATTAGAGTTAACAAACAGTAGCTCAATATATTTTACTACAATATTATAATGCTAGTTTTGTTAACAATGTGTTACTTAATGTGTTAACAAAACTGTGAACCACATAATTCTGATTGTTTAATGAGGTACTGATGTGGAACATTAACAAACAGCAAATAAACAAACATCTATTGCATTACGTATTACATTATATTATGGATTGATCGGAGTATCGTTGCGCGATCGAATGAGAAATGAGGAGATCCGCAAGCGAACCAATTTAACCGACATAACTCTAACTCTTGCTAGACTGAAGTAGCAGTGGGCAGGGCATATAACTCGAAGAACATATGGCCGATGAGGCAGTAAAGTTCAAGAAGCGACCACGTACCGGAAGACGCAGCGTGGGTAGGCCTCCACAAGGTGGACCGACGACCTGCTAAAGATCGCAGGTACCAGCTGGATGCGGAAAGCACTGAACCGGCCTTTGTGGAGATCTCTGGAGGAAGCCCATGCCCAGTCGTGGGCGTCTTCTGGCTGATATGACGATGATGATGGGTGACCCCAAGCTTCTAGCAATATGTATGTCTATTTAATATGTGAGCCTGAGTTGAGTTAGTATTATTTATAACACTGTCTTACGTACTTAATGGAGGCTTTAACACAATGCACCCCTCCAGCCCTGCGGACATGAACATAGTTCACACAAATGATCAGTTTATAGAATTAACCACACGAAAAGTACGCTATTTCAATGCCTACATCAACAAATTACAGATCCACCTATCCAGCCTCCTGAATAAAATAAGGATAAAGTTTGCATGTGCCTGTGTACCTATGTGTGTTTGTTACCTCTTCACTCAAAAAAAGTGGGTAACTAAATTTGGGTCTCGAATAATGTAAGTACTACTTATTTAGGTTAGGTTAGGTTAGGCTTAGGTTAAAGAGGTACCATTGCACAGGCCCCCAACTCCGTCGAGTGGGAATAGTTCGGCGCATCTGGCTATTCCCGACCGCCCCTCGCAAGGGGGGCATGGCGGGCCCGCCGTGTAAGGCGGGCGGTCGCCGGAGGTGTCGTGGATGACAAGGTTTCGGCTACTCTCATGACACCTCCATTGAGGCGATGCAGGAGCGCCGCGGGGTTTAGTGGGTACACCAGCGAGTGCTGGGAGTCCCACACAGGCCTTCCGTCCCCCCTACGGAGGGTATCGTGCGTAGGTTAAAGAGGTACCGGGTTCGAACCCCAGTGCCGTCATGTACCATAGACTCTTTTCGGAGTTACCGATTATTTTACGGTGTGGAAAAACATCGTGATGAAACCTACACATACACACGACTGAACGTGTAACTATGATCTAATCTAGTCAAGTTCACTGTTAACACGATCACGGAGGTCAGATAGCAGTCCTGATCTGCCAAATCCTGAATCATGGTCAAGGCGGACCCGCGGCCGTCGCGCGCCTTTTTCCATATGTAAGAAGGAGTAGAACGTTGAAGCAGGTTACATATTGGTAACCACTCACAATCATGCGGCTTGATCCATCCAGTGGCATGATCAAGTAGGCTTGATCTAGCCAACCTTAACCCACACACCGTCAGTGGCATCCATCCAAAATTTCTCCCCACTATAGCGGGAGTTCACGGCGGTCACCTTATCTGTGACTGTAACAAATTCTCCATAAAAATGTTTTGAATGCATAAAACTAATATTGGCGAACTTGGCAGCCTTCAATCTTTTTTTTAGATTTTTCAATTTTTTTTGTTATTTAACTAGCAATGTTTGTGTGTACACATGTATGTTCAGGTAAAATCTTGCAAGCCTAATTTGGCAATCTTCCCGGCTTTCAATTGAGCTTATATTTGGTATACCTACTATGGCATAACTTAGATTACACTCTGAAGCGAACACATGAGTAAAATATGATAAAATAATGATAATAAAAATATGATAAAAGATAATAAATTTTCAAGGGTTGCCCTCAATCTCTCCAGGATCCCATCATCAGATCCTGACCTGATGACCATTGGACCATCTGAGAAGTATTCCATTCTGCCCGAAACTTTCCAGGGTTGCCTTCGATTTCTCCAGGATCCCATCATCAGATCCTGACCTGATAACCATGGGACCATCTGGGAAGTACACCCTTCCAAACAAAATAAGAATTTCCCGGATCGGTCTAGGCATATTCGAGTAATCGGGGAGCAAACATAAAACAAATTATAAAAGAAGAGATTATGATGAATTGAGAATCTTCTTTTTCTTTAAGTAAGACGGTTAAAAACTGTTTTGTAAGTGTTTTCTAAATACCTAACTACATCTTATCCTGAAAGTTTGAAACTTTAAGCAATATTCAGGCCGACGCTACGAGGTTTAAAAAGACTACGAAACGCTTAGATAAAAGGTTAGTGGGTAGTTAGATAATGAGTCGATTAGATTAGATGATTTGTTTATCAATGTTTACATCATATAAGCAAGCCACAAAGATATCGTCAAAGACAATTATTTATATAATCATATATATGTCGATGAGTGCGCTCTTGTATTTACATGACGAGGGCACTACCGTGCCTCGGTACACGTCAAGTGCCTCTTCAAGTCCCATAAAGATAATAATTGAAAAAAACGTAACCTAGAATTGTAGCCAGGCTTCCCCGATATTAGTTTTCAAAAGAAAAAACATAATATTTTAATAATGGAAAGGTCTTTTCGTGTAGCTGTTAATTGAATACCACCTAGAGGTATACGTATAGCACTCGCCAAGACCATTACAAAGAGTCCAAGTACGATGTGCTTATCTTATTGCGTTCAGTAGTTTCTACGGCCACCTTCCAACTCCATAATCAGACCAGTTCCATGGTACCATATTAAGCATTGTTATCAAATTTACACCTCAATCTAAGTTGCAAGACTGTATACCTTAACAGGTACACAAATTGAACGCTGTAGAATACATTTACATGAAATAATACTGTCTGTACATCATCATCACCATCTTCAACGGCTTATGCCAGGGTCGTCTTCTTCGCACTTCGCCCGCTTTTCAGCAGTCTCACCAGGGTGTTCTATGTATAATAAGTATGTATTTAAAAAAGTATATAAGTAGTTTATCAGTTATCTAACACCCATAACACAAGCTTTGCTTACTTTGGGGCTAGATGGCGTTGTGTGAATTTGTCCACGATTGTATTTGTATTTGATGGAGGCATACTATCGGAGCTCGGCGATACCACAGCTGTTTCCCACGTATCTGTGACCACTTTCCATCAGGTAGCCCGCTTGATATAAACCCTGGGGCTTACCCAGCATGTAACTGAACAAGCGTAGGCGAGCCTCCCCAATGTTATCCGCACACTAATGGATATAAATACCGCGGAAAGTTCTCATTATCTCTGAACGCAACGATAGTGAAGAATAAAAAAGCGAACGCATTTTAAATTGTTATTGTGTTGTCGACCTTGACGGGAATTGTTGGTTTTACCGCCATCTAGCGGATTTCATATGAACTTAGTAGAATGAAATAGTCATTTACACACTATTTAACTAATATAAATTCAAAAGTTGCATAAACTTATAAAATATTGATTTTTCTTGGCAATTGTAATAGTATTTACGTAAATTTGACTAAAAAGCAATTTTTGATGAATAAACAAATATATTTATAACGCTAATTAATCCGCACAGTTGGCAGCACTTGATTGTGACAAACTTTCGTTCGTTCGTGGTTTTTATGATGATACGTACGTTTCTATCGTGCTATTTGTCTAATTTAGTGCTAATATCATGGTTTTCTAGAAACTGGTGGTAATATATTTTACGTGATTACATCTATAAGCTATAATCAATGATCTGAAACAAGAAAATAGCTTTCAAAGGTCGTTGAAGAAAAATGTTATTGTGTCCTAAGTTTCATGATGGCGGCCCGTCGCGTCCCCCGCGCCTCCATTTCGGTGACAGTCAGATTATGACAATGCCGATGTAAAGTTTAGAAAATGTTCAATTTTCAAAGATAATTTGGTGGAAGTTGATTGTTTTGTAAGTTGTGTGAACGTAAAATGAATCAGGAACATCATAATATGAATACGGGTGGAGGCCAGCCCCCTGGAAACTCCGAGGTTTGTGTAGTTTTTTGATATTTCGTGTCTTTTGCTTATATTTGGAAATATGTGTTACTATTCTGATTTGGCGATTGCATGCGCAGGTTCAGAGAGTGCAACCGGGGCAACAGCAACAGCAGGCAAGCCTCACACCCACGACTTCTGCGACAGACCTACGAGTGAATACAGCGGCGGTAAACGTTGCATTGTCCAGTGTGGCAAAATACTGGGTGTTTACCAACTTGTTCCCTGGTCCAATACCACAAGTTTCTGTGTATGGTTTACCAGCTGGAGCTAGAATTGAAAATGGAAAGCCTGTACA
Organism: Blastobasis lacticolella; assembly: GCA_905147135.1. Lineage (NCBI taxonomy): Eukaryota > Metazoa > Arthropoda > Insecta > Lepidoptera > Blastobasidae > Blastobasis > Blastobasis lacticolella. The sequence continues at coordinate 13,652,493 of LR990048.1, forward strand.
GGTAAAATAATTAATTCTTTCTGTCAATAAACAAGGTTTATATGATTCATTGTTAGTATTTGTGTCTTACTTTGCATTCTTTGTATGATTTTACATTACCCATATACTTAATTTCTTATAAAATGCAATAACAGCGTTGAATGTACCACAGTGAATTAATACTACCTAAATTTTTATCATTTTATCAGAAACCCTAATATAGAAATACATTTCACAGGAGATAGGTCAAGCTCATGCAAGTGCCATTCTAAATGGAGATCCTAACATCATCCTGGGACACCATGGGGGGCAGGCACAAGTATCTGTGTCTGCTGCGGGTTCTCAACAAATTCCAGTATCACAGATCATTGCCACACAATCTGGACAAACTCATGGTATGTATTGTTTTCTACTAGTTAGAAATATTTATTTCTATATTTCCATGTAAACTAATATTTGATATTGCATCGCCTCAGTGCTTATTTGGCCCATAGACCAAATTTATTAATTGATTACCTTAATGCAGTATTGTTAAGGCCTTAATTTCATTCCTGTTCAATGCTTAAAAGGCTAAATAAGCATTGCAGTGACAATGGGCCACTTTTGGATGATTTGATCGACTTAGTAGAATGGTAGCTGTGCTACTACTAAATGAAAAAGTGAATTGAAAAATAATGCTTGCCTAACACCAAAATTGTTTGGTAATGAATGGGATTGATAGTACAAAGCAACAGCACCACTTCATCATACAATTGACAGTCGAGAGAGGCAGGGACTTTTACTTTTTTGCTTCTATATGCTTAGACTTTAAAGCTAGATTTAAGACTATCTGGAAAGACCCACATTAGTGTATTTTTTATTGGTAACTGTGAGAGACCTGTCAATAAAATGAGTGGTGCTTGTAAAGTGAATAAATTTCAAAATAATATGCAGTAAGAACATCATGGTATGGGTATAATCGGTAGTTCAACCTGCCTATATTAATAAAGATAATTATAATAAATAATTCCAGGATATGTGGAGTGACTATTAACATTGTTCCAGAAGCTCTGGTCGCCCACAACCAGCAGCAGGAGATGCCTCAACAGCAAGGGTCGAGTGCCGGTTCCCAAGTCACGGTGACGTCAGGCCAACCCAACCATCAGCAGGTACCCAATAATCGGGTCGAGTTTGTACAACACCATAACATTGATATGGTAAATCACGTGGTAATACTCCGATTAATAGCAGGAATGCTGAACGTTGCTCTGTAGACAATAGTTTTGGATTTCTACATTACTTTATAAGCTTATATACTAGTCGGCAATAAGTAATGCACTTCGACTAGTTTCCGCTTTGACAGAGAAGACACTCTACGAAGCTGATCTAGCCGATGCGCATTACTTACCGCCAATATTTGTACTTAGGTTAGACAGGTTCATGCATGTGCCAATAGAGGCTTATCTCAATTTACAACGTACAATGTCTACTTCGCATAAAGAGGTCTTATGCTTCTTGAATGTAGTTGATCTTTTGGTTAGGTATATTTATCATTATTGTCTTCTATAATTTTTTGTCTTCATACGGTAGTATGAAGTATCAATGTTTGTTAGGGTTTCTTGTGACTGTTTTTGCATGTACTTGTTGTAGTTGCAAAATGCATGTAGGTAAATTGGAATTGTCAGTAATTTACTATTATTCATAAAAAAAGTTGAATGTTTAGTTGTTTATTATTGCACACAAATCACAAATCTTTAATTGACTTATTTATTATACAGGGTCATCACTCACAGCAGCATATAATGTCACAGCAGTTAATGGCTGCACGACCTGATCATCCCAACCAGCAGGTAAAATTTATATGGAGTCATGTTTTACTAAACCTGACATTTCATTTTTGTGACCTATTGATGATCTTATTAATTGAATTTACATGATGTATAGTTATCAGATTTGTGTCTGGAGAACATTTTAAACTAATTTCATCCATTGGTCACAGGCCAAATTAACTTGTCACTGCTTATATTTGTGCACTTGTAAAATTAACACTATTGACTTCACGCTGCTTTTTAAATCATCATGAAGCCTGTCAGTGAGGTAAGCTCCACAATATTTAATTATTATAATAATAATACACTGCTATAATATTTCATTCTAGACCTAGCACGATTAGCACAGACGTGTGCGCAAGAGCAGCATGCGTGCATAACTAGCACAAGTGCACGCGAGAGAGTGCTCTTTCATCTTAGTATTAATAGTAAAAAGAAATAAAGACGTTCGCCGCACGAGATTTGTCGCAAATACACTTGTCGTGCCGCTAAATCTTTAGTCTGAGTTTGAGAAGAATGTAAAATATCAGTGTTTTTTACATAATTGGTAAAGGCCGCTTAAAATCGTTCTCCTCTCCTTAAAAATATGGGTAATTGGGTAAATAAACATTTGTGATTGACTGATCTAGTCTGAATCGTTTCGTTGTATGGGAAGATAAGAATATGGACAACAGAACTAAGGCCCACTGACGTAAATGAATACGACTTTTACAAATCACTGTAGAGCGATAGAGTACACTTGAATCAGTCAATATTCGTTCGTAACTTGGATTAGTTGACTCTGGGTACATTTCTACTAGTACAATAAAGCTGTGATTTAAATAATCAATACTATAACATTAACATAATACGGTAATTTAACCCAGAGTTTTGGTACAAGTGAGCCTAAGCACCTGGACTCGGAAAAAAAACTATTTTCATACAGGCCTTGTAACTTCAGTCACAGACAATTAATGTACAGCCTCTGTTTTAGGCCGTTCTTAGTAAAAATGACCAGTTGTGACTTGTGTCCTAAAACCTGCTTGCATACCAAACTTTAAGTTTCTACTCCTTCGGGAAGTGCCATATAATTTTGATGAGTCAGTCAGTAGTAAAATGGGCGATTTTCAGACTCTAATATCTCAGTAACTACTTGACACAACGATCTCTAAATTTTAATAGGTAACTAGAATACTTATGTCAGTTGACATACAAAATCTCATACCATTATGTGAAACGATAACGTAGTTATGTTAGGGGGAAACACGCTGAAACCTTTCGTGTAAATACACATTGCGTGCGCTCTGCCGGTACTTGACGCACTACCGTACGCCTCGATTTGTAATAACAACAAGATTACAAGTTTGCATCAGTATTTAACGATTCAGTTAACCTGGACTGGTCTATTGGTATCTTGCGGTGACACTTAATTTGTATTCAGAACTTACCAAAAAGTCTTAAAACTTAAATTAAGTACATATGTTATTTATTTCACACAATAAAGAAATACAGAGAGATAACATAGATATAACTGACATGTACATATGTATTTGAATTTATGGACATGAAATTAAAATATGATATCCTTTTGCTTGAGTGGGTAAGTTTTTGATGACGACATCTCAAGATATAAATGCATTACTAAAAAGATGACCATCTTCTGTCCAGAATTTTTTCTTTTATGTTCCACAATCTAGTCTTCCATGTCTTTTATTCAAAAATTATTAACAGAAAAATAAAAATAAATTAAGATCATTAAAACCTTATCAATAAGTAACTTTTAAGTATGTACTCGAACCAAGCTACTTAATTCCGACTTTTACCCATAACAATAAATAACTCGGTGCGAACGAAAATTGTCAGGTACATTATGGCCATAGAAAAATAAATAAGTAGATTATGGCTCTGCCTCGCTCTACTTAATGCATGCTGGTTTAAAGTTTTCACAAAAAATATGTAAATCCGAAGTCTCGAAGTTAATCAATTGCTCAAAGGTTTATTGTGCAGATTTGGTGGAATACCAAAAGATTTATGTACTGACCAGTTGATGGGTTCCAAACATGGTTCCAACCTTTTTCGTTGGCCGACACTGGCACATTTTGAGCCCAAAATGATAACCTTTGATTTCACAATTAAAGGATATTTCCTATGGAAATCTGTGACTGTTAGGCTTAATTTGTTCTTAGGAACCACGATGACGAGACCGTTTTTAGAATAAGGAATATTTTCCATTATTTTTTTATAACTCTCATATTAATTATTTGTACTAAAAGTAATTGAAGACAAAAAAAAATGCATTTTTTTTTTTATTGTTGACATTTTTGTCGTATATAACAAGATTATCTAACAAAACATGTTCCTAATGATCTACAGACTAAACACCTACTGTGTATAATAAAACAACTTGAGATTTTCCTACTAAATTGAACCGAGTTCGATTCCCTGTCATGAATGAGAGTTTATCTGTATCTTAACCCATTTAGATTGCATTGCATCACCTGTATAGGTAGACGGGGCAGTGTGTTGCTGTAAATTTTTTTTGTTCATTACAGTATTTACAATATGAAACTGTCCCGAAATTTATAAACTACCTGTATCTTTTCCTACCAGATCCAGCTGACGGTCAGTGAGGACGGCATTGTGACGGTGGTGGAGCCAAGCGGCAACAACAAGATGGTGGAGAAAGACGACATGCATGAAGGCATTAAGATGCCTTCCGATCATACACTGACTGTACACCAACTACAACAGATTGTTGGACAACAGGTAAGAGGTTTTTTATGTTATACGGCAGACAAACAGGCAAGCGGGTCACCTGAAGCAAAGTGGTCACTGCTGCCTATGGACATCAGCGAAACCAGGGGCGCTACAAATTCTTTGCCCGCTTCTAAAGAGACTTAATATTACTCTTTAATGATCCCATGTCTTAATCCAAAGGAAACACGGCTGATTGCTGTTACCACATTCGAATCGTACTAGCGAGAAATATTCACTGGTGATCGAACTCCTGGTCCGACTCGTACGTAAGCGAGAGGTGTTTGCTTATGAATCGGACCCGTAAGCCATTAGGCCGCCGACGAAATCAAAACAAATTGTATTTAAATGAATCATCATTTAACAGCTGCAAAAGGCCCCACCCGTGTGGCGTAGCGTAGGTAAGGCCACCCATGTGGGTGGACTTACGCTACGCTTGACAACAATTTTAACTAATTATCCACTTGGCCACTGTAGCTTCTATTATCCACTAGAGTTGCAATTTTCATGGGTGCCACATGCCGTGCCAAAATATGGCACGTTCGCTACAGCGACTTCTTGAGAATATAACTAGCGAGTATAAAAGAAAATTTCGATACATTTAAAGGTGCGTACGAATTAGAGCGGCTCAGCCCGAGGCATGCTCGCCGCGCGCGGCGAGGCTGCTCAGTTGCGCATTTGTTCGTAGAGGCATCGTGCTCAGGCAAATAAAATGCTGATGCTGTTTTTATCATAATTGATGGGATTGTTAAAATAATTTTAGTTTTTTCGATCCCATAACGCTTTTTTCTGCTCACCATGTTGTTTAGTATATAAGTTTTCCAAACAATTTATTTATTTATTAGGAAGACCAACAGTTTAATTGACATGAAAATATTAAAGTTGTCAAGTGTCAATAAACAATACGCGCGCATTCGTAGTCACGTCCAAACTCGCGAGGCACGCACGCCGAGGCAAGTTTGAGCATGGACAGAAAACCGACAATCGGCGCGAGCTGCGCGTGAGCCACGTACGAATTTGAGCAAATGGGCGAGCCGTGCGTGCCTCAACCTGAGGCTGCCTCTAATTCGTACGCACCTTAAGAGTTAAATCATAAGTTCTTCAAGAGAACTTGAAGAATATCCTTTTGGATATCGTGTGATTATTTAACTACATAACTACCAATAAGTCTCTTAGAACCATCTGATCACCAAAGATGAATGTTGGTGGTTAATTGAAACGGCATACCACTAGTGGTAAAATGGGAACAACTTTTGCCTAACCCAGTGGTCCTTCAGACCTTTCGGTCACATGGTCTGGCCGAATCACGAGATCACGCACGCACGCGATCCGGGCAGGTGTATCATCCTAATGTCGGGAATCTTCCAGCTATCCGCACGAATCGGTTTGGTTCAACCTTTATAATGTGTATGGCTAAGGCTAAGGAATGGAGCACATTGCCTGAGAGTGTGTTCTCTGATCTTTATAATCTGCAAACCTTCAAAGCTAGAGTGAATAGGCTGTAGATCCTAGATAGGCGAGCTCCATTTAAAAAAAAAACGCGCACTCTTTACCCACTTGCAACCCCATTCATTCTGTGGTCCACTATATCACACACGTCTCTGCCCCAGGTACTAGACAGCGTGGTACGCATCGAGCAAGCCACCGGCGAGCCGGCGAACATATTGGTGACCCACAACCCCGATGGCACAACGTCCATAGAGGCGAGCGCCACGTCGGACCCGCTTATAGTGAAGGACGAGAAGGCAGCTGCGGCCAAAATCGATGCGGCCCAGTTCGCTATACCGGCCGAGATTAAGGATATCAAGGGAATCGATTTGAAGGTATGACTTCAGGAGACTCACAACTTCATGCGCTTTGTTTACTATAGTCCATTCGCGTTAAGAAAATAGTGAAGGTGTTTTTTCACAGTGGAGTACAAATTCAAACAATTTATAGACGAGTTGTTGGTGTTCGACACGGACTGGCAAACCATAGCCAGCGATCGCGAAATATGGTAGAATAGGGGGAGGCCCTTGTCCAGCAGTGGGATGATTCAAACTGATATAACAAAAAATTTGAAAAAGATTAAATTTATTAATGGATAAAATCAACTTAATGGTGTCAAATTAAAAATAAAGTCAAGGATATCCCATTGATATACCTTTTCTTAGCAGCCAGTCTAGTATTTGCTGTTTATTCCAACCGGCGAGGTTATTTCCTGGCGTCAACTGGTCACTATGAACTTAGCTTTCTAATTTGTTGCGACCTGATTGGTCGAGGGGCGGGGCTACTATTTTCATTTCGCGAATGAACGACGAGCGATAGCTGGTAACATCAATGCGTCCTAACGCGAATGGTAACTCCACTAAGTGGTGCTACTAAATACTGAGGTCTAGTTGTCAACACATGTCGCACTATAGGGTTCCAAAACAGTATTAGCTTGTCGTGGGGCGTGCTTGAATGTCAATACTCAGTAGCTCTTCTGGGTCGCCAAGAAGATACAGATCCTGGTTAAAGTATTCCTGTGCAAACTTGTACAAGACCATCTGAAAGTAACTACTTGTAAACTCCTGAAAAGCGCAAAAATAGTGACCTTACTCTTACTACAATGATATCTAAATTCTTTGATCAACAGAACGTAGGACAACTGGGTATGGAAGGAGCTGTTGTGAAGATATCCGGGGGCGCGAACGAGCACGACATCCACGCCATGTACAAGGTGAATGTTGAAGACTTGTCGCAACTGCTCGCCTATCATGAAGTTTTCGGCAAGTTGAACCAGGAAGGCACCCAGACACAGAATAAGGTAACCATTATTCAAAGCAGTAACTTTATTGCAATATTTGTATCTGTGTTTTCGTACATACTGCCATGCTTGAGACCAACTTATGGGAAGTAGTTAATCCATAACGTGTACTTTTATGTGTTTTATCATGTGGAATTCAAATGCCACCCCTTATCTTACAAACCGGAACCACAATAAACTGTTATTTGCGAAAACCTACAATCGATGGGTACTTCCTAATACCGTTGGCAAGGCGAAGTCTTCCGCGGAGGAACCTGTGACTGGTTGAACAGTCTCGAGAGCCGATTGGCACCCCGTGACTGTATTCCGGAAACCCACGCTGTTGCAATGACGTCACCTCTCTGTATATGTCGCAATATAAAATACACACAAAACTCTTCTGTGACGCTAATCGTCCCTCCTCTCAATTGGTACTTGGTTACATCATAAAACATCAATCACAACTAAACAATAAATAACCATCTTGGCGATAATATCCCAGTTGTGCTCGCGCGCACGAGGGCCTGGGGTCCACCTTGACCATACTCCAGGATTTGGCAGATCAGATAATTACAGGGGAGCGACTGACATCTGACCTCAATGACCCTGCCACCAGGGGAACCTGACCAGATTGAATCATGGTTACACATTCAATTGCCTGAAATCTAATCACCACTAAACAATGAGTGTAATCCATAGGTGATTGGAACAGAAGTGGAGGTGGAGGCCGGCACGAGTAGTGCGATGAACGACGAATCCTCGCCTGGCCATCACTCGTGTGATCTCTGTGGCAAGGTCTTCCAGTACCGGTACCAGCTTATTGTTCACAGGTAAGTCTGCCAAGCGTCAAGGCAGATGACATGATGATGATACGCCTAAGTAGAAAGTAAAGTGTTGATGAAAATTATTATGACTCCATATTTTGCTGTGTGCCGTTATAAATGGCATACTACTATCTGGTTTATTAGATAACTTATATCATCCATCGGTTTGTGTTCACATATTCTGTACATTGTTTAGTAATTAGAAGGGTATTTTATCGTATTTCAAATCTCGTAACAAATTGTAAAGACACTAATACGAACGCTATTCCGTTAGAGATGACTGGTCATTGTTTTGATCGCACGTAACTTACTAACGTTTCTTGTCACACTTCTATCTGTAAAAAACTCTATTTCTTAACTCCTTTCTCCATGTCGCTTCACATAACCTTGGCATTCCATTGCACTATAAAATCTGGTTTGTCTAACGGAGTTGCGTATTAACTACGAACTAATTGATGTATGTTGTATACAGGCGATACCATGGCGAGAGTAAACCATTCACATGCCAAGTGTGTGGCTCTGCTTTTGCCAATCCTGTCGAGCTTTCAAGGCATGGAAAATGCCATCTTGGTAAGTAGTCTGCGATGCTTGAAACGCACGCACTCAGTTTTAACTGCTGTGTTGCTATAAATTTCCTTGCCCTGTAATGTAAATAAAGTTGAGCTTGTTTTTGTAGCTGGGGACCCAGCAGAAAGACACGCGAAGAGACTGTCCCAGGATAAGCCCTACGCGTGTACGACTTGCCACAAAACTTTCTCTCGCAAAGAGCATCTCGACAACCATGTGCGAAGCCACACTGGGGAGACCCCATACAGGTAAATTGACTAACACTCAAACTGTCGCTAACTCGAGTCTGCTGTAACATAGGTATCGTACTCTCACGGGACATCACACACCGATATCGCATTATGGGATGATATTTGCACACAAATACTGTACTAATGTTGTATATTATTTGGTAGGTTTATTGATTGTATATAATCTTAAAGCGAAAGTGAACACAAACCGATGGCAAATATAATAATTTGTGCACAAAAATCGCTGAGCTATACCAAAATGGACAGTTTTCTCCTGCAGCCACAGTAAACATGTCGCCTCTTCCCTAGGTGTCAGTATTGTGCGAAGACATTCACGCGGAAAGAACACATGGTGAACCACGTGCGCAAACACACGGGAGAGACGCCACACCGCTGCGACATATGCAAGAAGAGTTTTACGCGCAAAGAACATTTCATGAACCACGTCATGTGGCATACAGGTATTGTTAATTATTTTTCCCATTTTATTTAGTTGGAAATCTGATTTAGATACAATACATGAGAATAATGTGAATTGCTGTATCGAAATTATAAAATAATTTAGAGTGTTACAAAATATCTACTCATGAAATTTTACTATTGGAAACCCCAAGCCTGCACCAGTCACAGTGGGTTACTAGATGTGGTGCAGAAACTAGAATAAATTATATTTAATGATTCAACTACTTACCAATTCAGATTATTGTAAGTAGCTGTGTTGTTGCGAAGTCTCCCGAAATTGTTTGTGTTACTTACTGGGTCGTGGTTGGCTACTGGGTTTATATCCGTAAAATTGCAATATTTATAGTAATTGCTAACCACGATTCCGCACAACCCGCTTAACACATTCGGGAGGCACAGCAACAACTGCCAGGGTGAGCTAGTTGCATCATTGAATATTAACGTTTTATTTTCTGCTCCACCCAAATAGGTGAGACACCGCACCATTGTCAAATATGTGGCAAGAAGTATACTAGGCGAGAGCATTTAGTGAATCATATGCGGTCGCATACGAACGATACCCCGTTCCGGTGCACGCTCTGTGGGAAGTCTTTCACAAGGAAGGAGCACTTCACCAACCACATAATGTGGCACTCGGGTCAGTATGGCTTTGATCTCGTGGTCGCGACACGCGTAATGACCCAGGCCGCCTGCTAACGTACATCTCGATGGAATTCATATTACCTCCCGCATTCCCAATATTAGCGTTTGCTGTCGTTTGTCATTACTCGTGTTGACGGCTGCACCACTCAGTGGACTGCTCCTGGTGTAAGGCTTGGATTTTCCAGTGTAACTTAATTCTGTTCTTAACTATGTAACTCAAGTTTCACCTGTCGTATTTAGCATGCGCTAACGTTATGATAACACAGTTTTCTAACTTAATTTGTGTATTCGATTTTTACGAACTGACATTCAACTACATTTGAATTAGTCATTCATAGTCATTTAGGTGGCTAACAGACAAGAAGATAGAAGACTGATAGAAGGTGGTCACCGCCGTCTACGGACGTTATATTATAGCGAATAAATGTGTTTGCTCGTACAAACGACTACGTGACTCGTGCACATGTTGTCTATTTTAGTTACTTATCAATGTGCAAACGTCGACGGTATTATATTTTGTAACTGAACTGACTTGAGCTGAACTAACCACAAAAAAATTACTCAATTAGTCACTGGCACCGCCCTCACGCGGAGTTTGCCGGTCATTCCAGGCCCGCATTGCTAAGTCGATATGGACCTTGCAATGGAATATTTATGAATGCACCAGCGCATCACTGGGACGACCGGCAAAGTCCGATATATGGGGCACTATTTTGAATTGTTCGCCTTGATATGAACGGTGTTCATTTTTTATTTTCGGCGTAAAATATACGATATTTTTAAAATCACTTGGGCTATACCGAAAGCGTACTGTTCAAAAATAGGGAAAATAGCACCATGCATCAAAATATCGAATTTTTCATGCCTATAATCAAAATTGAAAACCGTTGTAATCGAGGAAAGTGTTACAAAAATAGCCCCCCCCTGGACACATCCACACACCTATCTTACCGCAACCCATTCGCAGGCGAGACCCCGCACCGGTGCGACTTCTGTTCGAAGACGTTCACACGCAAGGAGCACCTACTCAACCACGTGAGACAACACACGGGCGAGTCGCCCCACCGCTGCAACTTCTGTTCGAAGTCTTTCACACGCCGTGAGCACCTGGTGAACCATGTGCGCCAACACACCGGCGAGACGCCTTTCCAGTGCGGTTACTGCCCCAAGGCTTTCACTAGGAAGGACCACTTGGGTAATGTATTATTTATCTTCTCATAGTATAATGTCGCTTTCCCCGTCTGTCCAAGAAGAGCTTTACGCGCAAAGAACATTTCATGAACCACACAGGTATTGGTAACAACAATATTCGATAACCCTATATAGTAAAATTTCAAATATCAGCCCAAGGTATCAAAATGATATGATCCTATTTGACTAATTCTTTTTTGTGTTTGTAATTGTCAGGTCAAGATTTGTATACAAGAAGAAAAGGATAGATAGGGGTAGTGTTAGAAGTAGGGTAGGATAGAGCTCATTTAATTGAAACAGGGCAACTTACAAACGTACAAACTTTTCCTCTTTAATATTAATGTATAAATCACCAAATCATTATGAACAATTACGAGTTACGAATCCTCTACATTATTGGAGAGATTGCTATAATTTTTCTACACATCAGTGTGAAAAATTTGATGACACCCCTAATAATTTTTGAGATTCGCATGAGACTCCCAAGCCTTCCACTCCCATTAGTTTTGTGCTATCTGTATCCATCGACTGCCCATGAGTCTCACAAGGTTCCTCAACCCCGAGATTCTCACGACCCCTTCATGGGGTTCACCACTCGAGAACTTTTACGCCCTAGCGGCCATCGATTCATCATCATCATAATCTCACCCATAACAGTCCACTGCAGGACTTAGGGCCTCTTCCACGAAATGGGAGGTTATTGCCATAGTCTTCACACTTGGCAGGCTGGTTGGAGATCGTAGTGTTATAAATATAACAATGGAAATAGCTGCTGCTCATTTTCCAACCTACCGACTCTCGATCTTTTGTCTCGAAAACATTAGTCGCCTTGTACGACACACGACGAGTGTAAGGGTTGGTGCTATTCTACTCTGCTGGACGCCATCTGCATCTGCATCGCTTCGACAGGCTATGTGGCCTGCCTTCTACAATACCAACTTCCATCCGCAGTTAACCACGTGCGCCAACACACCGGCGAGTCACCACACAAGTGCACGTTCTGCACGAAGTCTTTCACGAGAAAGGAGCATCTCACCAACCACGTGAGACAACACACGGGCGAGTCACCACACCGATGCACGTTCTGCGCCAAATCGTTCACGAGAAAGGAGCACCTCACCAATCATATACGGTGAGTTCTGTGCCACGAGTGTCTACTTTGTGCGGTTGTGGGACGCGGTATTGTGAGTTTATAGAGCCAGAAACATGTTAGCCTCACGACGCCGCATTACTTATTAAGGAACAATGTTCACAGTATCACAATAAAGAATTCTGATTTCTGAATTAATGAACCTATATCCTGTATAAAAGGGTTTATAGTACATCAATAATTCCTTTCAAACTAAACTCGCGTTCTTTACACATATTAAAACAAATCGAAAAGGTACGTCGCGTGTAAGCCCCGTCTAATATAATAATATCAATCATTCGAATGATATCGATTTCGATTCGCAAATTTCTGCACAGTCTTCCTAGTTCCTTGATAAGTAGCACGTGACGTCTCTTCGCGTTGGCTAGTTTGTTTCTAGCTTTAATTAGGTTCCATTTGCCTGCGCCGGGAGCAACGCAAGCGTGTCATGAATTTGGTTAGATAGAAATTTTCTTTTATTATGTTGTTTATGCGATAAGGACGCTGTATAATGAATTCGCGCGAAGCAAACCGAAATCCGTAGCTTGCCCTATACGCGTCTGGTATAGCGCGCACTTATAAGCGGAATAGTTTAGTCTGTTTCGTTTTCTAACAAATCGCAACGTTTTGAAATTAAAAAAATATTTACTACGAAATTAATTTTATCATTCATTTTATTATTCGTCCATGCATGTTATAGATCCATGCATGTAAACCAGCATAACCCACCATCGCACAAAGTATTTACTATGTCCATTATTGTCCATGTAATAAGTGTTTATTATTATTTATTTAAGGTTTTATAGTCATTGTATTTTAATTTAAAAGTAGAACTTTAACAATGCTGTGCTACAAATTACTCCTTCAAAGAGTAGTGCGACATAACTACTACTGATGATTATGATATCTGTTTCCTCTGTAGTTCTATTAGTTTTCCTGAGACTTCCGTTCTTAGTTGTGCATGTAACGCATGAATTCCCCTTTCGCTATTCAATGTCGGCAAAAGGTAAGGCTACACATATATTTTTTACCAACTAGTCTGGAATAAAAACGGCGTCGGACTTGCATCGGTCAGTATTACCCAGACTCTGAACTGCATTTGAGTGACGTTACCCTTCATAGTCAATGTAGCACAGCATTGTGCATTCCGATTTGAGCTCAAAATGAGCTTTTGCCGTTGCGATGTAGATCCTATATTCGAAATTTGAGAGATAAATTAAATCGATGACTAGTCTACCGAACTAATAACATCCCTTCGATTTGACATCCTAACCAAAAACCTATCACTATAAAACATTCAATTATAATACGCATGTTTATATAAAGTACCACGCGTACAAAAAGAAAGAACATTCAAATCACAATTTTGTACCATCCACGTGTCCATCAGACACATGTAACAGCTAGACTAAAGCACGGTAAGGAAACGATCGCCGGCCGCATAGCCGAGACGCCAATTCAAATCGGAATGTACTCTGTTGCGCAGCCAACACACGGGCGAAACGCCACACAAGTGCTCGTACTGCACGCGCGCGTTCTCGCGCAAGGAGCACCTCACCAACCACATCAAGCAGCACACCGGAGACGCGCCGCATACGTGCACCTTCTGCCACAAGAGCTTCACGAGGAAGGAGCATCTCGTCAATCACGTGCGGTACGTAGCCCACAAGGCTCGGTGGTGACGGACTCGGTATCTCGTTGCGTGGGGTCTGCCGGGGTTGGGTTTGAAATTTTATGCTGAAAAGCGGCCCGATTCAATGCCTGTGAATATATGGAGATGTTTCGGGACCAATTTTGAAGTGCAGTCGGAATTCGCGCGACCCACTTGGCTGCCGGATTCGAATAACGAACGAATAACTGGTGACGATAATGATATTGTTTTACAAAAATCTTACCAACACCGGCACAATTATGGGTCAATGTATGCTACCTTTAATTGTGTAGTGTAGACCAACAAAGCGTATTTGCGGGTTGTACGAGTCCGGCAGCGCTGTGTCTTTGACTTGATATGTACATGAACTTGGCGGCACGAGCATTCATAGCATCAATCTAAAGCGGGATTCATGTGTTTAATTTGTTTGAGCGCCGTAGAGACTAGGCAATTTCACGATGTTCTCTAAAACCGCTACAAAAGTCTATAAAAAATAAGGGGACAATATCAAAACGGCTGTCTGTATTGTGTGAAATTGGTGTGCGCAGACAACACACGGGCGAGACGCCGTTCAAGTGCACGTACTGTTCGAAGTCTTTCTCGAGGAAGGAGCACCTCACCAACCACGTGCATCTGCACACCGGCGAGACGCCGCACAAGTGCGCCTTCTGTACCAAGACCTTCTCCAGGAAGGAGCATCTCACCAACCACGTCAGGTCAGTAATTCCACAGTGGACGGATTGATGCGCGATCTTTTCCCGTTTCAACCAGTTTTAACCACCAAGATATGCGGGTTGCAGTTTGCTCCTAATCGCTTCGGAGTTGGCGCGGGCAGGCTTGACGAAATGGGGTGCTTCTTTTATGCTTTAACGTCCTGTGGTCGGTCAGAATGGATCATGAAGGAAAATAGTGTACATTGAACTATCACGTAGTTGAATACGAACCCAATGTACAATGTTTTCCTGACTCGTAGGAGTGGACTTTACCTGTAGCTATAGCTTGATTATGCTAGTGTTACCTACCTAGTGTAAAGGTTACCTTAAAAAACTGGTTTCCTTAACAATTGCTTCTATTATCTTACAAATGTATTAGTATTTAGATATAGTATTGAAATTGGCTCGATATATTTTCTGAAACTGAATTTTGTGTTTTACTATGTGGCAAAGTCCTCTCTAGCTTATTTGTCCGATCTAGAACTTGTAGTAAGAAATTGTGCACCTAGATCTTTTAGTATTAATCTGAAGTTCAACTGAAACTTATACAATGTGCCTAGCCATTTTATAGTATTACTTCTTCTACCAAGTGTTTCCGTACGATCCTGATTTGGTCACATCACAGAAGTGCCATGCACGCGTACCTTTGCCGCCATACAGTTGATACGAAAGTCAACTTTTGCCTATAGAATGTGACACTTGAGAGTTACTGCGCAGGTACTACAGTTATGCGCAGTAGTGGCCGAGATGGCGATATGCAGTCTCCATAGTTTGCAGACCCACATTCGCCTTGATTTATTTATTTATTATTACAGAAAGTACATAGCATTACAGCGAACCAAAGCACCGTGCACATCATTCTAATTTATCATAATAACAAACACTTTAATGTATCGCAATTTTCACAAAATCATAAAATAAATTTTCTCATGACATTCCTATAATCCTATTTTGATTTCTGTGACTTACCCTCATGGACTTCATATAACACATTCAATACTAACGGTGCTCCAACCACCCGCAGGATACACACGGGCGAGTCGCCGCACCGATGTGAGTTTTGCCAGAAGACTTTCACAAGGAAGGAGCATCTCACCAACCATTTGAAGCAGCACACGGGAGACACGCCGCACGCTTGCAAGATATGCGCCAAGCCGTTCACCAGGAAGGAGCATCTTGTTACGCATATGCGGTGCGTTTACTTTTCTATTTCATACAATACAACGTAGTTACATCATATTGGTGGTAATGTCCCCGTTGTGCTCTCGCGCACGAGGGCCCGTGGTCCGCCTTGACCATGAACCAGGATTTGGCTGGTCGGGTAATTACAGTGGAGCGACTGCCATCTGAATTCCGTTACTCCGCTACCAGGGGACCTTGACCAGATTGGATCAGTCGCCTGAATGAATGGTTTAATGACGATGTCTTCACTTACCGTAAGAGCATCGGTTAGCAGTTAAGTAATGTACTACATAACTCAGAAAAGAGTCAATGGTACATGGCCGCAGTGGGATTCAAACCCGGTACAGCTCGCTTACGAGTCGGATACCTTATCCACTCGGCCACCGACACTCTTATTTCATACAATACAATGTCCTGCAATGCACACTAAACAGAGCACCACAAAACATAAATGGATGTTGATACGTGATGTATTTAAGGTTTCATCTTATGTCGAAATAGAAAGGCTCGCAATAAACTATAGCCGAAATTGTGAAATGCTTTAGCAGCCTTACTAGCCAGAGCGACTTTTGTATAATTGTTATTTAGACAAGCCAGGCATTTGACCGCCATCTGACGTCTTCACTCTACCATTAAAATTTTTAAATTTAAAACTAATTATAATATTTGTGTTCCACAGATCACACAGTTGCGGCGAACGACCGTTCAGCTGCGGGGAGTGCGGCAAGTCGTTCCCGTTGAAGGGTAATCTGTTGTTCCATGAACGCTCCCACAACAAGGGCGCCGGCGGCAACCGGCCCTTCCGATGTGATATATGTTCGAAGGATTTCCTATGTAAAGGTAAATAACAGTGAAAACTACTTATAAAATACTAATCTAACTAGATTCTTTTATAGCGCGTTATTGTGTACTTATGTACTACAAGCAAATTGAAGCAAGTTATGCTTCGCCACACTCCCATTTGCCTACTATCCTTAAACCCTCCGAAGCTAGCACTGACCTTGAAAATCAGATTGCTCTAGGCCAAACTTGGTTTAATTTCACATTTAGCAGGCTTAGGATGAACTAGTTTGGCCATACATACCAGTAACATAAACACTTATTATAATTGAACTATTTTGTTTTAAATTGTTTCAAGTATTACATTATTATGATTATAGTTAATATACGCGCAGCATTTCTGCTAATATGTCTATCACATCGTCATCATTTTCATCATCATCTTGGCGCTATGTTCCGGTAAATTCCGGTTGCGTTCCGGGTCCGCCTTTTACGTATATATATATCTATCACATTACTGCTGATAATAACTGTCACTTGCACAACACGACACTACAGTATTCACTGTATTGGTATGTACAATTTGCTCACATACAAGTAGTATAACAAACTTATGGTCCAGGCCACCTGGTGTCGCACCGGCGCACGCACGGCGAGGCAGCCGAGGCGACGGCGGGAGACGTGGCGGCCGGCGACGAGTGCTCGGACATCAAATGCAAGAAGGAGCCCGTCGAACGGAAGCCAGACGTCAGGTAAGTGAACGACAGATTTGTTCAATCACTGTGGGTGGGGCGACTTCGGCGCCTTTTCCAGGTCGTATGCAAGATTTCATACAAACTATGCTCTTATTTGAGAATTGAGTGAGTTGTCGTGAACTCGTTAATTCTTTTACTATGTATCGTGCGTACGTCTGTACGGCAGCACCTCAACCTACTCTTTTTTTTATACTTTGATCCATCTCCAATTTAGTTAACCCTAATAAGGGCCGATTTTTCAATCCTCCAAAAGGAAGTAGGGAGTAATATACTACCAAATTAAAACAAACTATAATTATTCATAATACACGATGTAATGATCCGATTTCATTTTAGTCGTATAATAGCTTATCAGACTGATATGTTTTATCCGAGGATTGTACAATCGGCCCTTACTTATGCTAGCTCATTTTATACTGGTAGTGGATAGTTTGAAGTGCCGCCTTCTAAACGAAAACCCATCTTAAGTGCTGCCGGCCTAAGCATCCCATCACTTGGTAAGGAAACACATTGCAAGTACAGTCCTATACTATTTGTTTCTTGTTTCAGAACGGGCTCGGAAAACATTCCTGCCGATGCGAATGTCTCCCAGCTCCAGCAGAATACTCAACAACAAGCAACTGTGATGCAAATTACTAGCCAGGTATGTTCAATGTTTGTGCCTAAGCACTTGTCTCATCTGTTAGCGAGAGCTCTGGTTTCCTTTACAATCTTTCGTCTGATCAAGATCACTACTCCATGTATTCCAACCATCGCTCCTCATCACCGAACGCAAGTAGCGCCCGATCGGACGACTACTTTGTTTACATAAAAGACTACTCCATACCGGATTTAGTAATTTTCCCCATGCGGCAAGTGTATGTATTTACTGACGCGGTCAATTGTGCTTACAGCAGGTGGTGCGAGCAGCGGGCAACGCGACGGCGGCGGTTCCCGGCGCGTTCCCGCACCCGCCCACCACGCAGCACCATGCCTCCGCCGGGCTCGCCCACCATCCGGTCACTGTGAACTACTAGCACCTCACCATCGGCGGCCAGGACATTCCGGACCCGCCCGCCGCGCCCAGCTGATCGGACCGCACCTGCCGATACCTTAACATCGACTGAACCAATGTGCCAGTGAACCCGATCAGCTGATCGCAACGATGTGATCATTGTGACCAATTGTGTGTGTGTGATTGTAGTGACGATAAAACCCTGATTCGAAGCGTGTCAACGATGATGACGAGACTTAATCGAACAAGATAATATGTGTCGATAAGTTCGTTAAAATTACCAGTCAGTGTTTCACAAGTTTATAGCCCATAAGTGAATGCTTGGTGTACATAGTATGTGTAATATGGATATAGGAGGATATGTGATCCTTGTAGAAGATCCTGGATAGAAAACAGAGGCGAAGTCGCCAGTACAGAGGACATGGCTGTCGGAATCAATCAATTCAAGTAATACGGATCCGTGCTGTATAAGTCCAGAGATGCCTGCTTCGATGTCCTGTCCTCTACCTCTGCAGCTTGGGTCAAATTACACGGAACTCGCGCACGGCGGCAGTAACCTGTCACCCTAAAATCCCTGTTAAGCTCAAGGGCTTATATACAGTGTGGCAAAGAACCGGGGCTAATATTGTAAATAGAGACTCTAGAGTATTGTTATTTTTTCTGAAAATATTCTATTTAACCAACACTCATGCATTACACACAATAAGAATTTAAAGTTACGATTCATAATCAGTGATTATTGCAAAACGATATTATCACTAGGTTTGGTTTCGGGCTCCCATTTTCTGTACTTGAACTCAAATTCGGTCTTTTATACGTGACTAAGAACCGGCTATTGTAGCCAGCCCAGCTCCTTCCAGAGGTCTATTAGTCTCTTGGGATGTTCACAGACTTCTGGAACAAATCGATATTTTGTTAATGTCATGGTACAGGGCATTTTAATATGTCAACGAGACGTTCTGAGTAGCTCCGAAAAAGTACGATGCAGATTGAAGTCGATTGAGTTGAGCGGAACTATTGTTAGCATTACATTGAATTTTAAGTTTGTTAGGAAAAAAAACAATAAGTTAAGTTTTGATTTTAATTAGTTGGAACCATAATTATTCAATTACTGGCGATCTATAGAGCCTCCGTTTTTAATTAAAGCCCCTGTTGTAGGCCACACGGTACAAGAGCATAATTAGGCCTGTGATGCTGTTACTGTGCAACATGGCCCACGCTGACGAAACACGTCAACGAAATGATCTTGGATCTCGGCGTTATGTATCTTGACCGAGTACATCCGTGACAGCCTTGGCGGTAGAGATGTCGCGGTCCGCGAATAAGATTCAAGAGGCTCATCAGCGTTTGGTCATGACGTGCTGCGTAAGTCCCAGGAGTATATGGGAAACGAAAGTGATCTCCCAGAAGTTACGGTGTTACGAAAGTGATCTCCCAGGAGCCCCAAGAAGCAGTGGATTGACATCGCTGAGTCAGATGCGAAAGCTAATAACTTAACAACATCGAGGATGTCAAAGACGGGCGATGTGGAAAAGAAGAGAGCAGGAAAGTGGATCATGGCTGGATTACCTTATGTGATGCTGGTATTCTGATAAAAGTTAAAGTATGTTAGTGTCAATAGTGGGACTAACCACAGTTTAGTTAAAATGGGTTGATAGTAAATATTAGCTTCTATAACCCGATCACAGTCATTCACTAAATACAGTTTTAGTACACCATGCATGATGCCATTTCTTACATTATAAAATCATGTGTAACATGTAATAATTTAAACAAAATATTTTTGATAGTTACCAAGACTATCTTCATTCTTATGGATATTTTCTGTATATAAAACTAGGTTTATTTTTTTACAATTATCTTTTATTTTGAAGAATTATTTTCAAGTCAGTTCAAGTCTTAACTCATTTTTTTAGATTTTACAATCATGCTACATTCCCTCTGCTACTCATATTGGCTTCTTTTGTATTCTTAAAAATATGTAGTTAATGTTCCTTGTGATAATTTTTTATTTTACTTTTATTGGTAAATAAATGCCCTGAAGACCGACAATCATTTAAAAGCTAAATGTTAGGGTTTGTTAAAAATGTTGAAACAGGGACCATCTCAAACTGGGAGTATAAAAATAAAAAAAAGAGTTTCCAAAGGGACTATAATTTAAAATGGATTGGTGTTAGCCTAGTTTTCTAATCGAATGGCATAGATTGCCCTCTTATTGGTAAAGGTCCACCTTAGATATTTTAATTATTCTTTGCCATTATGTACAGTACAAGTGTGATAATTCAAAACTTGACAACTTTCATTGTATAAATTGTAATGACGCGCCGGCTGTATTGCTTAGCTTAATCCACCAGCGCGCGGAGTGGTGTTGTAATCACTGCCGCAGTTTAGCAAGGCTTGTATTAAAACATTTTGTAGTAGCTGTATGTACTTGTAAATAACTAGATATAGAACATGTAACTATAGATGTCCCCGTAGCAATAAGACTAATAAAATTAAAGTAAAAATTAAAGTATATCATCTAAGTTAATGGTGGATCATTTGTGGAGATAAATGTTACGCACATACGAGGGAGTTACGGTTGTAAATCGTAATAGAAAGTGTTTTTTATGTTCTTTTCTGTTAATGGGGAAGGTGCGATAAATAAATCATTGAGATAACTTATTTCAAATGTCAATAGTAAACTTATCTTCAATGGTGCCACTTTAAAATTTATATTTTATAGGAAATTTAAAATCTTAGATACAATAGTAAGTACTAAAAACTAACTTATGTTCAGTAATTTGATATGAATGAGATTAAAAAAATGAAAGAAAAATTTGTTTTGTTTTTTATATATTTACTTACTTAGATTTACCTATCAAGCCTTCTTCAGAGCGTCGGTGGCCGAGTGGTTACGGTATCCGACTCGTAAGCGACATTTAGGCGACTGAATGTGTAACCATGATACATTCTGGTCAGGTTTCCCTGATAGTAGGGTCACGGAGGTCAGATGGCAGTTGCTCCACTGTTATTACCTGATCTGCCAAATCATGGTCAAAGCAGACCGTGGGCCCTCGTGCACGAAAGCATAACCGGGACATAACGCCAAGATGATTATTTTATTATACCTATCAAGCCTATTATACATTACCCTATTCCCTATATCGGAAGGAAGTAGGAATGGGGTCGCTGTAATACCTAGTGCTGTGCGTTGAATGGCATCTTGCGAAGCGAGCGGAGGGGAGCGAGCGAGATTGAGGGGACAACGATCAACCTTACACCATCTTTGGTCCTCAGTTCGGCTTCCCAGACATCGTAGACTCCCTTTGGATCAATCAATCAAAATTTCTTTATTGATTAGGACATTAAATATCTCTTTCAATCGTCAAAAAGGAGGGGGGTAGGAAAGTAGGAAGGAAACACACAGTGACACGCTGACCGCCCTATGTCTGTAGATAAACGTATCCCTCGCCAACCACAACCGAACCGGGCTCGACAATGCCAGACAGAGCCGGAACGCTATATTATATTATATACTCGTAGGTATGTCTAGTATAATTAAGAAAAACCACCTAAAACTACAGCAAGAGTAAGCCTGTCCACCAAGGCAGCACCCGTTCACGAGTATAACGCAGGGCCCAGCCATCGTCCAATTGAACCATATTTGAGGGAAAAGAGCGACCCGGCCCCCACGCCACCGCCAGACAGACTTTTAAGTGAGCGTGCATCACACATGCTGCATGTGATAGGTAGTTGCTCCCACCCTACTCTATCCTATCCCTACCCTATCGCTACCTTACCCCTACCCTATCCTACCATTGCCTTAACCCTACCCTACCACTACCTTACCCCTACCCTACCACTATCTTACCCCGACCCCACCACTATCTTACCCCTACCCCACCCTATACTACCTTACCGCTATCTTACTCCTACCCTACCCTACCCCTACTCTAACTACTACCCTACCCCTACCCTAGCGCAGACAGGAGACACCATGTGTGGGAGAGGAAGGAAAATTAACGCCGCTTCCAAGGTGGTTCTCCGTGGGGGAAAGAAACGGCAAGAAACCCACAGAGCCTACGTTAATTCTTTTTTTTTTAAAACATGTCTTATGTACTAATACATTATTTGTACTATATACTATCTTAAAAGTAAATACCTGTATAGAACAGCAGTTCAGTCCCATGGACTTTTGTCATTTACATATTCAGATATACTATAATAACTTTTTTGACATAATTTGTTTTTTATAGCGACTTTAAATTTATTCAATGGTAAATTCTGAATATCTGTTGGAACCTTATTATAAAAGCGTACACATTGACCCATAAATGATTTGTGGACTTTGGCTAGACGACAAGCACCAGCAACAAGCTTATCTTTATTTCTCGTATTAATATTATGAACAACACTTCTTATTCTTCTTAAATAAGTGTAAATTTTTATGAACATACATTAAATTCTCATATATATATTGTGACGGCATCGTCATTATATCAATGTTCCTGAATTATTTATCTCTTAGTGAAGTTCTAGGTCTCAATTGATAAATCGCGCGAATAGCCCTTTTCTGCAATACATACATTGTGCCAGTCGGCAGCGTGTCCCCACAGCAGTATGCCATAGGCCATAATACTGTGGAAATAACTAAAGTAAACTAATCTTGCTGTAGCCTCGTCAGAAATACTCCGTATTTTCTTTACAGCATATGCTGCAGAACTTAGCCTTTTCGCCAATTTATCAATGTGAGGACCCCATTGCAATTTATTATCCAGGGTGTGGCGACATCTATCGCTCCACTAGGGAAACTCAACAACGTAGATGGCGCTAACAATCCTACATCGCGTTAGAGAAATGTGCCAACTTCCACGGCATATATACAACTTCCGACGATCAACTGTTGGGCCCTTGGTCCCCTGGTCACAACACCCGGCCAGGTGGGTAATTACCCTTTTCTACCCTCTCACCATTTTCGCTTGCCAACATTGGCGGCAACCTTATCCTGCACCGCCAAAGTGGTGACCCCGACGTGATCCTTACGTCTTCCCTACCTGACTCCCGCACACAGCAGTCACAGCCTTGACCATAGTCGGCACAACGCGTGCTACCTGGTCGCTCACCTGCGGCATCTCCACTGTCCCCACCCAGTCTCGACTCACTGCAGACTTGGGAACAGCATCGCTTCGGCACAGCTCACAGCGCAACCTCACGCCAGAGCTACGCCATTGCTCACCGCTTCGCCAGACTGACTACGCTTCATACGTCAGCTTCAGCGTTTCTCGCTTCGGTATCGACCTCCAGTCTCCGGGGGGAATACTGTGGCGACATCTATCGCTCCACTAGGGAAACTCAACAACGTAGATGGCGCTAACAATCCTACATCGCGTTAGAGAAATGTGCCAACTTCCACGGCATATATACAACTTCCGACGATCAACTGTTGGGCCCTTGGTCCCCTGGTCACAACACCCGGCCAGGTGGGTAATTATCCTTTTCTATCCTCTCACCATTTTCGCTTGCCAACATTGGCGGCAACCTTATCCTGCACCGCCAAAAGGGTAAAGCCTAAAAATACTGTAGAATCAACAAAATTCAAATTTTCGCCTTTTATTTGTACATTAGTGGGCACTGATCTAACATTTGGCAAAGAGAATTTTAAACATTTTGTCTTCTTGCCATTCAGTAATAAATTATTAACCGTAAACCAGTTTACCACTTCTGCAATAGCCTTGTTCACGTCTTCATATGTTAATTGTTGTCTTTTTACTTTAAACACTAAAGATGTATCGTCCGCGAACAAGACAATTTCATGGGCATCTGTTACAAAGTACGGTAAGTCATTTACATAAACAAGAAACAAAAACGGGCCCAAAATAGATCCCTGGGGGACACCCATAGAGACAACAGACCCCATAGATCTCTCTCCGTTCACATCAACTTTTTGAATTCTATGACTCAAGTATGAATTTAGCAAGTTCAGGGCCAAGTCCTTTATTCCATAATGTTGTAATTTCCTGACCAAAATGTATAGTTCCGAAGACACCCTATGCCATCCTTCGGACATCACGGTGGGTCCCGACCTCAACGGGCACATTCACCGAGGCAGCCCCCAAATTAGGGGACTCAGCTCCACACAATTAGAACACCTTTTTACTCTAGCTACCTACGCTCGCTCATTACTTTAATATCTTCCACCTAAAGTATAAAAGCAAATATTTCTGCTTCGATAATCTTGCTGTTAAAAGACGTGCTTCGGTCAATAAAACTGCAAGGTCTCCCAAAGTGGGGGAGCCTCGCAACACAAGCGACGTGTCCTTGTCAATCATGAACGTCCGAGTCATCATCATATCAGCCGAAAGACGCCCACTGCCGGGCATTGGTCTCTCCCAGAGATCTCCACTAACCTCGGTCCTGTCCCTTCCGCATCCAGCTGGTACCTGCGATCTTTACCAGGTCGTCAACCCACCTGCGTCTTCCGGTACGTGATCGCCACTCGAGAACTTTACTGCCTCATAGACCATCTGTTTTCTTCGAGCTTTGTGCCCTGCCTACTGCCACTTCAGCCTGGCAATCCTTAGAGCTACGTCGGTGACCTTGGTTCGCTTGCGGATCTCCTCATTTCTGATTCGATCGCGCAACGACACTCCGAGAATAGATAGCCCTTTCCACGTAGATAGTCAAGACTAGATAAATGGTATGACTAGACGGCCTACTACTGTACATCGCTGCGAGCGAACCGTCGTAACTAAAATTATAGAAGTGGTGGAATTTAAAAGGTAAGGCGGGGTTTAACTTGTTAACTCGACAGGAGTGGTTCAAGGGTTAACATGCCGTCTACCACGCAAAAGAAATTTTTTATTTTAAAAAGTAGCTACTTAAGTAGTGCATCAGCATCCATAACACGAAGTGTTGCTTACTGTGGGGCTATAGACGGAGCTGTGATCTGATTATCGTTAAATATCGAAGATAAAAACCTACACAAATTAAAGATAAATAGAAAATAGATTTTATTTATATTGTAGGTAAAGAAACTGTCAATAGGTATAAAATTACCAATTCAAGTACCTACTTAGGTATTTACCTCGCATCCGTGCTGCGTGAGTTCGGAGATACCCGCCCTTATCTTAAGTCCCATATTTCTGCAGCCGGTATTGCCACAGCTCACAAAGTCACTTGACCTTACAGTCCCTGTCGAGCTTGAGGCTTGAGCTTCTTACTACTTATATAAAAAACCATAATTAATCTATAATGATACTTTATGTACGAGACTTGACTGGCGCTGACGAAGCAGTAGCCGTATTCACAATGATTCGAAACGTTTCCGATCGATTCGACACGAAATTCGTGACCTGCGAATCCGTGTCGATCGATTCAAAAACTGTTATTCAGAATCCCGAAAAATTCCACAGAAACTCTACTCTCTATAACATATGAAAATTTCATCAAAATTAACTGAAACCACATTTTCCTAAGAATTTTTGCGGGGTCCTTTGTCGATTCCGTATCCGAATCCGATTTCCGAGCTATTGTGAATACGGCTACAGGTCCGCGATCAACGAATAGGAAATGATTGCGGCATTACTAGACATGATCAATATCATATCCGTCCGCGTCAGCCTTGACGTTAGAGATATCGTGGATGAGATTGAAGAGGCTCGTCTTCCTTATGCTGGGGCATCTATGTGTGGTTAAATCTGCCGATATAAGGTCAGGGAGAGCCGGCATACGACGTGTGGATGGACCAAGCGACGTGAAGGAGGAAAAGCATGAAAGTGCACCTTGGTAGCAGTTGCGGTTGACCTATGTGCTGTTGCACCCCAATACTAACTTCTTCTACTCGATTCCATGTAACGCCGGACTATTCGTATCGTCGATGATTCCCTTCTTACAGAGGGTTTAGATCCCTTAAGCCCTCGGAGAGACATTGACTCTCTGTGTGTTCTCTACCGTCTGTACAGCGGGGAATGTTCCGAGGAACTGTCCAACTTGATGCCACTGTCACTTTTTCGCCACCACAACCTCCGACGATGAGATAGATTTCATCCACACCAACTGGATGCCTGGCATCCAACTAACGTACGGGCATCGCGAGCCTTTTTACCGCGCACGTGCAAGATGTGTAATGAGCTCTCTCCTGAAGTCATTCCTTTGCACTATAACATGGGGTTCTTCAAAGGGCATGTCTACAGGTACCTCAAAGGCCGGCACCGCATTCGCTCGCATTCGTCTTGGACGACGGTGGCCACATTCTATCAAGTGGACCGTCCGTCCGTGTGCCTCCCCAGGCAATAAAAATAAATTAAGATGAAATCTTTCGTTGTAAAATATCTCTGGACCACACGACCTATGTATTTTATGATTCCTGTGTTCTAATGAAATTTATTGTAAAAAAAAACTATGAAACTGCTAGGCCCACAAGTCGTCCCACATAGCAAAATCTTTAACCCCAGAAGTAAATACCACAATAAAAATTATAATACCACTTACCAGGCTATTTTGGAAAGTGGTATTATACTTTTTTTTCTTATTAAACATATCCCTATTTGAGTTTGTAAATATAGTTTAGTTGTTTAAGGTTAAAGTTAAAATGTTAAAACCAGGGGTAGTGCTTAATAATATTTCATGGCATCATATTTTATGTAAAAAAATACTTTAACAACATCACTTCTATCTTTTAAAATTTTAGTGAAAATTATTACATTTGATTGAAAATATAGTCTTTGTATTCTTATAGATACTATTATTTACATTTACAAATTTAATACAATAAATGCTTAATGCACATATATACACATAAATTTACAATCAAGCTTCTAGAGCGATTCTATCTCTTTGTTTCTTTGGCTTTTCTGATACTTTTTCTTCAGGAGCTTCTGGTAATTTTTCAGCAGGCACATCAGGCAACTGATCTTTTACATCAAGGATAGCTTCCAATTCTGCTTCTACAGCAGCATCATCTTCTTCAGTGAGTTCACCAGAAATGAGTTCATCTATCTCTCTTTGTTTTTCAATGCCTTCCCTTGTTTCATCCAAAATCTTTTCTATTTCATCTATGTTCAAAATCTCATGTACTTTCTTCAATGCCTCATTGCCTGTTTTCAAGCCATTGATGACCTAAAAATAAATTATCAAGACAGACATTAGTATGAATATATTTTACTTTACATAATTTGGTGCCAGAATCAGGAGTGCATACAAATAGTTCTGTGTATGTAAAGCTTGACCAGAGACAGAGGTGCCCTGTCAATGGTGGCGCTAGTTCTGCGTTTTATGTAGTAACACCGGAAGGATGTAGTAATCCGTTATAG
Organism: Blastobasis lacticolella; assembly: GCA_905147135.1. Lineage (NCBI taxonomy): Eukaryota > Metazoa > Arthropoda > Insecta > Lepidoptera > Blastobasidae > Blastobasis > Blastobasis lacticolella. Next base: position 13,680,193 of record LR990048.1, read on the forward strand.
AATTCGACTGTCGCCAACAATGGGACATTGATAAGAAGGAATGTGACGGAAAAAGAAACTAACATGTCCCGATTGTAAAATTAGAAAAGACCTAGCACCCTCTTTCATAGAATTATGACTCTTGTCAAATGTTTCAACATTTGACGTAGTAGATGTGTGTTGTTAGTGTGTGATTAGTTGGTTTATTCCGTCTAACTTACCTAATTTAGACCGAATAAACTAACTAATTTTAAATGGTGTACAATAATTAAAGCGGCTAATTAAGGTTATAGAATACTCAATAGTATCTTATTATATTTCCTCTATATAGTTTGTTATTGCCAGTAAAATAAATTAAGTGTACTCGTTTTTCCGCAATGTGTCAAAGTAAGTCATGGTACCCCTATAATAAATGCAGTTTTTTTACTAAGGTGGCAAACAAGCTAACGGTCTGCCTGGTGTTAAGCAGTCTACCGCAGCCGATGGACATTTGCAATACCAGGAACTTCACCCAGGCGCTCTGACCCAGTATGAAGAGCTCCATGTTGTACTTTTCAGAATACTTCATGAGTTACCATGTGGGATGTGGTGTCTGGCTGTGTAGTACCAACTCCCAACTATGGGTATGTTTAGAGGCTAGCCAGCAAGGAGCTCCACAGAATATTGGGCAGCCAGGTTTTCTGATGTGTATTTTATACACTGCTAGCTCAACAGCATTCCCAAGGAGATCATGTCAAGCAGGTGGTAAGAAACATGAAGCCTAAACTTTTTTACAATATGGCTCTGTGACATGTTGTGTCGACCCCACATAAGGTAGGTTAAAGGAATTATGTTTTATTTTCGAATTGCAGAGTAATACGATAATACTGACCTGGACTTCAATTTGGGTAAACTCTAAATCGTGAGTAAGTTGCTCTAGCTTATCTAATTGCGCATCTGTATTTTCAAGTAACTGTTCCTGATATCTCTTTTTCTTGAGTAAGAGTTTTGCTTTGTCCCTTTTACCTTCACCTAGAAGTTTTTTAGCTAATAGTCGATCTTTTTCAAGATTTTGTTCAATCTTCTTCTGATACTGCTTCAGTTTATCTCTCTGTTGTTTCAATTGCAACACTGCTTTGTCTTGTTCTGTAATTCTGCTCACAGGCTTTTTATGTTTACCAAAAAGTCCACCCATAGTGACACACTTAATTGAATACCTTAAATTAGTATTATTGTTACTTAAAATACTTAAGTAATTTGTTTTAATTACTCACTTTATCAGTGTCTCGACATATTTTACAATTTTTGATTGACTGACAGGACCAGTGTTACCAGCAGTAGTTTCCAAAAAAGTACGTCCGGGCTACTAAAATAGTACGAAAATGTATAAAAAGGTATGGTTTACATTGTCTTCTATTTTAGGTGGGGGGTTGGAGCCAATAAAACGGTGTTATTTTGACAAGACAGGACCTCATTTACTCGCCGGTAGTGCCAGTGAGCAAAAACACGTCAAAATCAACCCTTCCTTCCAGTATTTAACGGTATTTTGCGGACAGGAAAGACGAAGTGACCACCTCAGCTAAATTTAGCATTTTGTAAAAGAGTACTAAATAGTACGAGTGAAGCAAAGTACGCCAAAGGTACGACAGTCGGCCAAATAGTACGTAAATCGTACAAAAAAGTACGATCTGGCAACGCTGGTCAGGACTGACGGGACGGATGACAGCACAGATCAGGGTTGCCAGATGTGTTTTCTCATATTTCCCCAGATTCATAATTATTTTTCCCCAAAATGATACATTATACAGAAAAAAACCCCAAACTTCATTATTGAGGAGTTTTCCAGTAGGTATTGATAGTTGGTTTCAAAAAGCATCAACAGATGGCGCTCCTACAATTTTGGTATATGATAATCGCTTAAAATAGGTTCTTAGCAAACAGGATATAAACACTGGGTACGTTGTATTGGATTATATTGTATTTGTCAATAGTTTTCAACCATTTTAGAGGTTGTAATAATAATGCAACTTCTATAAATATTTCTTTTTACATTTCGTTAATACAAATAAGTATGTGCTAGCTTCATTTACTAAGGGCCGATTTTTCAATCCTCAGATAAAGTTTATCTGTCCAATAAAGTAATACACTGCCAAATTAAAACGAACTATGATCCTTTACAATTATGAAGTAATTATACAATTTTATTTTAGTCGCACAATAACTTATCAGACTTTTAGACACTAATTAATAAAGTCATTATTCAGGAACACAAAATAAAAAATAAAAATTAAATCCGTTAATATTTGTGGTCACAGTGATCAAAAGTACTACAAAGGCTGGTAAATTTAAAAAAAATATTTAGATACCTACAACTTTGTAAGTACTTAAGATTGATTTTTCATTTTATTTTTCTGGTTACTGTCATCACTTGGCCTATTAATGGTTATCGTTTGGACGTCGCTTTCTGGGACATCCTGTATATCGTGATACGTATCGTGATCAATATCGAGTAATATTTTGGATCGCAGGTCGACCCTTCACACACGATAAGAAACGTCGATATTTTCATTAGTCTGTGCATTTTTTCATTCATTTTGATGGCTGAATAGACTAAGTTGCCAATGCCTAGCCTAAAAAAAAGCATTTTTGACGCGTCGTCGCTGGTGTATATTTACGATTTTTACGTATTTTTACCAAAATGACTGATAAAGCTTGCGTTGCTATATAGTATTAGCATTAGGATTGAAAAGACGCGTGAAGAGAAAAAAATGGGTAAAATGATGAGGATGAGGATCTTGTTGACTTTATATACTTTTATAGTAACTGCACAGTGGCTTGATAATAATCACAATCTACGAGAATATTTTTGGAATTACGTTATTTATCTGTCAGTTTGACAGAAAGGTCGTGATAAATATCGACTAGATACTAGACGCTCGATATACAGGGTGTTTCATAATACATGTATAAAGCCGAAAGGGTGTTAAAGTATAGCTTGCAAAGAGTACACTGGCGACTTCATATTATCCAGACATTGAATTTTAATTTTTATAAAAAATCTTCGTTTTTATAGAAAAATAACCATATCGACTACGTTGATGCGCAGCTCTATTTCAAGTTGATGATCCTAGAAGGAGAAGTTTAACCTTTTAAATTAAAATTACAGTATTTTTTTGTACAGAACCCTCAAACCAAAAAATACAAAACGGCTAATTTAGATCTCCTTAATATCCCATTGCGCCTAGTACTATGAACTTGAGTGACCTTTTACAACTGATTTCTAGAGATGCGGTCTTTCGTTTTCAAAATGTCGATTATCGACATTGAAAAGGTAAAAGTTCGATAGTCATTTTCTCGCTTACTATTCCACGCACGAAAAAAATAATTGTACCTATCGTTTTAATACGTTTAGCACTCCATCCAGTTCACGGCTTTATACATGTATTATGAAACACCCTGTATATCGCACGATAGTTGATACGGATCGTAGATTTCTGGATTTTCGGAAATCCTGTGATCGTATCACGATTCGTGATACTCTAGGCTACACACTCGATAAATATCGTGATCCTGCGTGAATCACGATAAATATCGTGTATGTAGTATCCGCCATAATAGAGAAACCCTTATGCGCTTATTACACATACCTAAATTCAGAATCAAGTAACCTCAGTTTCTAAATTTATTTACTGGTTGAAGCGACACGAAATCGGACGTGTTGTGCACGAAAACGGCTGCAATACTCTCGAATTCCCGCTAATCTGTTTTACTTTTTATTTAGATGTTGCGTTCGAAAACTACACTACTTGACAATTATATGATAACTAAATTTGATTTTTGGCGTTAATGACGCTCTCGAATAATATTAAGTAATATTTATTTGAAATTTGATATCTCTAAAAAGCAGTAGTATGATATTTATACTTAATTTCATTAATAAGCATACAAAATCGTGTGCCTAATGTTACAAGATTAAACTCACACAGTTAAATTACCAGGTAAAAATGAGTTTCTGAACGTTACTAAATGCTATTACACATTTCCTTAGCACCTTCCTAATTTCTTTCTAATTAGGCTTCTAAATTCAGAAACCATACCTACAATAAGCATAGAAAAATTTTGATGTAGGTATTCAGTACTCATTTATTTGCAGTTTGGTATATACATACATATGTGGTGGCATGTTAGACACCTTCTTAGGGCACTACAAATTTAAGTGGTCACAGATCGCACTAATATTATCTCATTAATCTTGATCGATATGTCGATTTTATATTGTTCTTCCTAGCGATTTTTCCCGTAACAGGTTCGGGGTATACTTGACCATGATTTAGATTTTAGTAGATCAGGTAATTACAGTAGAGCAGCTGCCATCACCTTTGTGACCCTGTGTACAGCAGGACGTACCAGATTAGTGATATAACACCGATGCATCGATATAATATCGTCGCACTCTGACACCTACCACATCCCTAATAGGCGAGAATGTAGAGAAACTACCAAAGTCCCGGCAAAAGCTTTGCCGAAAGTTTCGGCGAACATGTGGAGTACGCTTTAGGTTGTGTGTGCATTTGACCTTACCCAACCCAACAACCGTACCGAACCATACCCAACCAAACTGTAAAATCCCACGCGAACTTGATCCAAGGTGGCCAACATACAAAAAAATCGTCAAAAAATGGACGACGAACGAGTTTGACTTTTGTCTGACGTGTGTTGCGTAGGTATAATTCGAACGAAAATGAAAAGAATTTGTCTTTTGTAAACTAAAATGCTATTTATTCGTTTTTAACAAATGTATTTGCAGTTAACGTTGAGATAATTAGGGAAGTACTATCAGTTTTTAGTTTTACAGTGCGGTGAAGTGAGTGAATAGGGGATAAACAACTATGGCGGTTTTGGCAGCCGCTCAGTTGCTGGACGAGTTAATGGGAAGGCATAGGAACACTAATCCTAATGAAAAAATCAGGAAACCTAATTGGGAAGATCCAGAGGTATATAATGTACAGTGTGTGTGGAGTTTCCGTTTTGGCTACATTTTACTTTTGTACATGTTGGATTAACTAATAACACTTCTAGGTTTAATTATTTGGTGTATTCCGTACCTACCGTGCCATGTGGGCATTAGGATATTTACGACATCTTAAGGAACCGGCTATAAACATTGAAAGTTTAATTGTGCAACTATAACACAAAAGTTACTGAAATTCTTTATTCTTTCTTTGCTCTATCTAACCTTAATGTGTTTTTTTCAGTTTTGTAAATATTACATGGTAAAGTTCTGCCCTCATGACTTGTTTGTCAATACAAGAGCAGATCTAGGAGTCTGTCCCAAAGTTCATGATGATGAGGTCAAGGAGCTCTTTGAAAAAACTGAATTCTCTCACAAGAAAGCCCAATATGTGGAAGAATTTCTACGTTTTTGTCGGCACATGATCAATGATGTTGAAAGTAAGTATTGTGATTAATAGTATAATGGGCCACTGGCCTAATGCCAAATATTCCGATATCTTGATTCCTGCTAAATATTTGGCTTGATGAAACTAATCATTTATTTTATATTATATTTAATGTTCATATTATGAACATATGAACAATAACTTTCCATATAATATGGTAATAGTTGAATTTCTGGCGTTACAAATCTATACCTTCATAAATACTTAATCTATTTAAACATTTTTTCAGTTTGATTGTCAATAAGCAATGATTATTAAGCAATGTTAAATGTTTAAAAGATACCTAAGGGTGCAACTCAAAAAAACTTGAGAAAAATTGAGAAAAGGCACCCGGGTGGGGTTAGCATTGGTGTGTAGAAAAGGGGCCTGGCTAAAGCCGACGCCAGTTAATCGGCTATCGCCACTACCTTCGGCCAAAGCCAAAGGTGAAGGCTTAAATGCTCTAAGAAATTTGGTTCAAAATTGTCTACAGCTTAATCATACTAATTATTTTAAAACTTTAATATTTACTGTATAATATAGAAAGAAAGGTATTTTAAATAATCTCTAGAAGTTGATCTAGAGATGATAAAAAAATTACCTTGCAATTTATTTGATTGTTTAACAGATAATTAAATTTCAACGTTTGCTAGGAACCTTCGGCGAAACCCTCGTGGTTTTCTGGCTCAATATCCGCCGAAGTCAATCACTTTGGTCGGAGACTAATGATTACCTCTGTATTTAATAAGTTTCTTTAACACAATCACGTTTCGCCAGACAATGGTCATCTTGGCAATAATGGCCCAGTTGTGCTCTCGCTTGCTACGTTCCCGGGCTCCACCTTAGCCATGATCCATCATTTGGCAGATCATGTAATTACAGTGGAACTAGTGCCATTATTGGCCTCAAAGGCTTTTTATCTTATTAGTCAGTCTATGTATTTGATCCACATTGGCATGTTTGCTCTGTTCAAAAAGATTAAGTATTTATCAGGTTAAAACTGATTTGTTATTCCAGAAATGTATTAGCCTAATCGATAATTCTTTGGGTAGGCAAATATTTGTGCCAACGAGTGTAGTTTTGTATAACAATTCTAAATATTTATAGGAAAGATTCAGAAAGGTAAACAAAGACTGGAGCTGATGAATGCTAAACCTGAAGGACCTCCAATGACCCAGGCTCAAACTGAGAAAAATCAGGAGCAAGTAAGTTGTTGTTAAAAAATATATTAGTTGACACTGATTTCACACTACTAGGGTATGGATTTACTTGTAATTTGTGCGCAGGTGCAACTGCTGTCGGAAAAGGTATCTTCGTTGATGCAAGAGGCTGAGGAGGCTGGTACTCAGGGTGAAGTAGAGCAGGCACAAGGTCTGATGAAACTCTGCGATCGGCTTAAGGAAGAGAAGGAACAGCTTCTCAAACAGCAGGAAAACAGGTAGGTTAAGGCTAATGGGATCCTTTTTCCGCACTTGAACTCAAACTTGGTCCCTTGTACGTAGTTAAAGCATGCTAATTTAGCCAGCCCAGCGCCCCCCAGAAGTCCAGCAGTCTCTTTGGACGCTCGCAGATCTCTTGGAGGGATCCCCTGCCTAATATGACTATTACACTGTGGTCCTTTAATCCCTCACACTCCAGAACCACATGGGCCGCTGTTCCCTCGTCCACTAGGCATCCCCTGCATAAAGGGCTGTCTGTAGCTCCTATCGTGAACAGTAGTTTGTTCAGGGGGAGGTGTCCCATTATTGTACAAACTGCTGTCCTGAGTTCTGCCCGTTTGAGTTCTAGCAGTTTATTGGTTGGTCTTGGTGATCGTTTGGTCATCACCAACTTCGACTGTCTACATCCTATTGTGTTTTGCCAACACTTGTTTTGCCTGAAAACAGAAAAACAGGTAAGAGTTAATATAAATAGTTATGTAAGTAAATATCATTTGATTAAAATATAGAATAGAATAGAATAGAAAACATTTATTTACTTACACACATATAAATAAATTTTTACCAAATAAACTTTCAAAATAAAATTAAAAACAGGATAAATTATGGTACCACAATAGCACTCTAGTATTAATTATGAGGAAGAGGAATTCGTCATCATCATCACAGCCTATAACAGTTCACGCCAGAATTTAGTGCCTATCCCACGAGAGGGGAGGTTATTTCTGTGATCTCCATGCTTGGTAAGCGGGTTCAAGATTGCAGTGTTATAAATATAACAATGGAAAACGCTGCTGCTCTTTTTCCAGCCTACGGAGACTAGATCTTTCGCCCCTAATACATTAGTCGCCTTGTATGACGCCCACAAGTGTAAGGGATTAGTGCTATTCTACTCTGCCGTACAACACACGTCCAAATGTAATACTCCCTTGCAGTCACTGGTCAATGACCGCGGAGCTGGCGGCAGCCCAGGAGAAACAGATGGAAGTCTGCCCAGTGTGCGGGGCATTTCTCATTGTGGGTGATGCGCAACAGCGCATAGATGATCATCTCTCCGGGAAGCAGCATGTTGGGTATGTATACTCAGACTTATGCATGTCCGTAAGATTTTAAAAACGGTTAGTTTATAATGTAAAATAGTCTAATATGTTAGATTATAAATTATTGAAAAATTCGAAATATCGTAATAAAATTTACGAAATCACGACGTTTAAAAATAGCGACACTTAGTTCCAGTTATGGCCACTGGGTCAGATAAGTTTTACTGGGACCTTTAGGTGTAGTCAACCCTGTTATTGTATGAAGTGTAACTTCAAAATTAGGAGCAGAAGATGAACCACTCGCTCGACCATACGCCCTATCTCCATCCCCGCAGATACTTCAAGCTGCGCCAAGCGTACGAGGAGATGAGCGAAGCCCGCGAGCGCGAACAACAAGAGCGCGAACGGCGGCGGCGCGAAGAACGTGACCGTGACCGTGACCGCGGGTCGCGGGCGGCCGCGACCGGTGGTCTCGGCGGGCTCGGCTCGGACCGCCGCGACCGCGAGCGTATGGAACGCGACAAGGAGCGCGAACGCGACCGCGGCGACCGCGGCGACCGCGATAAGGACCGCGACAAGGACCGCGACAAGGACCGCGAAAAGGACCGCGACCGGGAGCGCCATCGGTGAGCTTTTTTTAATTTTATTTTTTGTGCCATATCCCATGTGCTCCGCCAGCCACAGTGGGTCTCTTCAGAGGCGGGCGACAAATTGGTGACTCCCCTGGGGTTGCTGATGTCCAAAGGCGGTGCCTGTTTGTCTGCCGTACAACAAAAAAATATATGTAACTTAATTGTGACTACCTACTAAGTGATTTTTAGTTTTCAAGTCTGGCCATGACAGAATACCAGCGGGTGTGGGTTTCACCTTCATCTTCGCTGAGTCATGGATTATTTTATCAATAAGAAACTTTTGACATACATTAATAAACAATAAGAAAACAGACATTGTTACAAAAATCTGTTAATTTATAGGCAAATAAAGATTTCTATTCTATTCTAAGTCACGATGCTGTTTTCTATTCTAAGACTTGGCTTCACAGGTTAAGGCCGGCCGCGTACATTCGTTTTCCTGATTACGTTTCCGAATTCGAATTTTGAACTCGACTAATCAAAAGCCTGCGTGAAAAGTGTCGGGGATTCTAATTGGAATTGAAATTGGTATTCTGAAACCTAATAAGGAAAACGAAGAGTCGGCCTAAGGGTCTGTACTCCTTCAAGGCTAGAGTTGAATAGGTTGTTATGATTTGTAGTATGATATGCTCCATCTTCGGCCGCATCGACGCTTACCACCATGTGAGATGCCCTTCGGCCTCCGTAACCGGAGCTTCGTAACTAGTTGCGATCGAATACTGTAGTAGGTACTTATAAAAAATGATTATATTGAATTTAGTTAAAGTTTGGCCACCAGTTTCGGTCGGTATACAATTGGATGGCTTTATCAATAGGGATGGTTGTGAAAGAAAGACATTTCAGTTCCAGCCGTGACGAGAAGGACCGTGATCGTGACCGCGAGCGCGACCGGGACCGGGACCGCGACCGTGATCGCAAACACCGGAAGGAAAGAAGTAAGTTTGTATGTTAATCCTAATACTAACAGGCGAGCGAGCCACCCGATGGAAAGCTGGCTGCCTACACAGCGTGATCCCGTGGGAACTTCATTTTGATTCGGGATGAATGATAGTCGATGTGTTATTCTGAGACATAAGATACAACACTGCCAAATATGATCAAAAATCCATTTAGTAGTTTTTTCTTGAAGAAGTAACTAACGTCCAAACATCCTTACAAACTTTCGCATTTATAATATTAGTAGGTTAAATTATTATGTAACACAAACATATAGGCGTTATAAGTTTCGTTTGTATCTGTAAATATTGTGTCTGTAGCAATGTGGAGTACATTGCTACAGACACACTAACGGACGAATCAATTTCAATGCGATGTTTTTTAAAGCTAGTTTTCTTGGAGACTGTTTTAGCGTTATTTCAATAAAATCGGAATTTTTTTTTCGCATAATTATTATTTCATCAAATTTAACTTTACCCATGGTTAGCAAATGCGGACATATTTTACATTTCACTCTTACTATATTCCTTGGACGCTATAAGTTTCACTATTGCTTATCATTTTGCTCTCCCAATACAGGCTGAAATGTCCCATCTTTCTTGTCAGGGTCTTCTCACGAGAGGTCGTCGCGCCGGCGCTCCCGAGACCGCCACTAGAGAGGACTGAGGTATCACATAAGCGCCTGAAACCGGTAAGTGAACCGTCTGGCCCCACCCCTATCGACGACCGACCAGCGCCCAGGCGCCACAGATACCAACCTCCGATCAATTATTTTCTATTTATCCGTAATCCACTTAATATCACATCATCACGCTTAACTCGAACTCACTCCAAAAATTTTGCTAACAATGACAAGTAATAAAATGAACACTGTTGTTTTACAGCTTAATGTAACATACCAAAATAAAACTTCGCTATATGGCAATGATATGGGGAGTAAATGACCCCATTGCACTCTCGATTAGTTGTCGTCACACCGACGGACTGGCAGGTATTTGATTGGTATTTTGAATAGTTGCCGCGAGCTGTCCACGCGGACGCCTGTTAGGCCGCCGTTGTCCCAAGGGCCACTGCGGCTTAACACGGCATATGACGAGCAGGCTGCCTGACTTTCTGAGGTATTTCAATTTTCATATGCCGTCGTTTCGACTCGGAACAGACGATCTTCCGTTGCGGATGGCAAACCAGACGCTAAGGTATTTGTTAGGTCCATCAATCTTTCATAAATAAAGGGATTCAAATAAAGTATTGCAATTTTCTTGACTACGTGACATATTCCAAAAGTCCCCACTGTTAAATCCCCAGGGGTAGTTGTCAAGTTTTTACATATCCTTTGGGAGATGATCAAAATAAAGGGGGCTACGTTAAATTCCATTCTGCCAATTGCATAAAGTGTAGTATTCCCATAATACATAATATTCCTATCAAGTTCAAAGTGTCAACCAGTATTGATTACAGATTACCCAACATAATTATGATTAGGCACATAATGATTCTTATTTCGTGTATTTTTTCTGCGTGTTATTTTTATTTGTCGTCACACAATGACCGCAACGTGAGCAGAGCATCGCCCATATGCTCCTTGTTTCACGATATCGGATGCTGTTATCACGACATCACTGTGTACTTCCAGGTACCCGAATTATTAACGAAGCAACGAGCTTTTAATATATAGCAATAAATCCATAGATAGATAATGTATAAATAATAAGAGAGATTGTATAAAAAATAAGACTGATTATTATTATTATTATCTTGTTGCTACGTTACAATACTAACTTGTACCCTCATACCCGAATGGAATGCACTTTTAGTGATCAGAATTTTAACACAGAAACCAAATACGTTGCATAAACTCGTTTCCAATTAATTTTCACAGTCATAGATAATTTTCGTTCACCAAAAGTACATTCATCTCAACACGTTTCTCGAGAACCCGTTACCAGCTTCCTCCATGGACTTTTCAGTTGGGAATTGAAGACCTGAGGTGACCGGCACTCCCACGACTAAGAGGTACCTTTCCAATTAAGCGCTACCTTCGAAGAATGCAGCAAGTCTATCAACGGTTTCGAGGTGACCTAGAATAGTCCCACTAGTTTTAAGAATTTCAATGTTAGTAGTTCCAAACCTGATGAAATGCATGTAGTATGTCCATTTAGGACAATTTTTCTTTTTCACTTAGTCTTAATTAAATGTATCTATATGTAGCTGCCTCGGCATATGCTTGACCATTGGAGGTCAGTTCTTTTCTGTAAGCGAGACTCGTCTGAGGAATTAATTCAGGTATTTATCACATTTTTATTTGACATTTTATGAATGTTCAATGTGTTATTTTATAGAGTATAACCTGGAAGTGTGAATAGGGGAACTTTCAAATTAAACTATTGAATTGACTATGGTGGTTTCTTTGTGTTTTAGCATTTTATGTTCTTGTTTTAAGAAGACGGCACCTCAAGTTACCCTACTTAGATTTTGAACCGTCTCCGGTTTGTGCGTGAATCCAGAGTGACGCTAACTCATTCTACACTGATGGTGGGTAGTTTGATGTACTGCCTTCTTTTCTTCTGTAGTTACACATTAAATTATTATAATTAAATAAAAAAGTTATATGCTATTTATTCTGAAGAGAAAGGGTTACTACTAACTACTTTTTCTTATCTTTGATGTTTCATAATATTAAATGGGAATCAGATAAATATATTAGATGTCATCATCATTATTATCATCACGTTTATCATCATTATTATCATCACCCAGTCGGTGGCCTAGTGGCTAAGGTGTCCCAAGTCTTAAGCGAGAGGTACCGAATTCGAACCCCAGTGCCGTCATGTGCCAATGACTCTTCTCAGTTATGTATACCGATGCTCTTACGCTGAGGGAAAACATCGTGATGAATTGAATGATAAAATTCAGGTGACTGAATGTGTAATCATGATCCAATCTTGTTAGGGTCACGGAGGTCAGATGGCAGTCGCTCCACTGTTGTGCCAATGACTCTTCTCAGTTATGTATACCGATGCTCTTACGCTGAGGGAAAACATCGTGATGAATTGAATGATAACATTCAGGTGACTGAATGTGTAATCATGATCCAATCTTGTTAGGGTCACGGAGGTCAGATGGCAGTCGCTCCACTGTTGTGCCAATGACTCTTCTCAGTTATGTATACCGATGCTCTTACGATGAGGGAAAACATCGTGATGAATTGAATGATAACATTCAGGTGACTGAATGTGTAATTATGATCCAATCTTGTTAGGGTCACGGAGGTCAGATGGCAGTCGCTCCATTGTTGTGGCAATGACTCTTCTCAGTTATGTATACCGATGCTCTTACGCTGAGGGAAAACATCGTGATGAAGTGAATGATAACATTCAGGTGACTGAATGTGTAATCATGATCCAATCTTGTTAGGGTCACGGAGGTCAGATGGCAGTCGCTCCACTGTTGTGCCAATGACTCTTCTCAGTTATGTATACCGATGCTCTTACGCTGAGGGAAAACATCGTGATGAATTGAATGATAACATTCAGATGGCAGTCGCTCCACTGTAATTACCTGATCTGCCAAATCCTAGATAATTGTCAAGGTGAACCCCTGGCTCTCGTGCGCGAGAGCACAACCTGGACAGTAACGCCAAGATGATGATTGTAATTTTTTATCATTATTAGTTGCACTGCAACTGCACTTCCACAGCATTCATTCATTCATGGTCTTTCACTTGTTCTTCGGCGAATATGACCAACTCACTGCCACTGACCAAACTTAGTTTATTATTAATTCTGTGCGTTATGTCGGCAACTTTGATGTTCTGTCGAATTACAAAACAAAAACACTCGAAACACTAAACAATCTAGGTATTATCATTAAAATAACACAGTCGCACTGTTTAGAACTTCAGGTCGGATAAAATGGGATGGGTCCCAAAACTAAGGAAGAGGAAGGAAATTTTACTCGTGCGAATAAAGTTATTTACCGAGACTCTAGTAAACGCGGATCCAACTTTGTTGTACTTCAACGCAGTGTAGAGGTAAAAATAGCTATTTACATCACAACATACGTCATATAAATAACATTAATAAATCTACGTCCCGTTCGCTGTTTGCTGCCGATTCTGGTAGCGTCACCGAGCAAAACAACTAAAATACAATATAATACGTATTTTTGTCCCATCCCCTTTGTAAAGCTATATAGTCATACATTTCATATATGCTTGGTCAGCTTGGTCCTTGTGACCCGATCCAAAAACTCGCTGTAAGAATTGTCGTTGATACCATACTTACAAGTGGTATTGAGTCGCTAAGTTCTATCGCTAGTACAACGGTGTATGTTAGTTAATGTTAAGCATATTTTAATCTAAATTAGGTATCGAACAATATGTTTCAGATGTGGCAATTAAGGATAGTTTCATGTCGAAATGGTAAACAGAAAACGTGTTCGTTTGTTCCGTGGGTGCTACACACGATATGGTATGGTTAGGGGTGGCATGGTTCGATATTGGTGAGAGAGTGAAAGTGCAGGAATAGCTAGTGATAAAACGAGCAGGAATGGATCTAAAATTCAATAACCCGACTGTTCTGGGAGTTTCTTAAAAGTTTTATCCAAGTTGAAGGAAGTTGGAACAAAAATAAATACTGGCGCAGGGCCGTCGGCGGCTGTCGCTTCAGTTCTGGCGAAACTTTGCGGGCGAGGCGTAGTAGGTATCCTACCGTTTAGTTAGAAGTTTCCGCAAAGAAAGTTGGGTATCGGGGCAAGTAGGTGCCTACAATTGGAAACAACTAGCAGTAAGTATAGGAGGGGAAGGCAAGATGGATGGAGCGGGCAAAACGAAAACTATCCATTTTGGCGCACGATGCTAAAAAACAAGTACTTAGGTAAGTACGTATAAAAATGCATGTCAAAGGGTCGTTAAAATGCGGTTACGGTATAATATAGCGATGGCTGTACCTTATCCGGAGGAGTTTGGGTTTAAAGTAGGTCATCAGTATATATATAATAGGAAGAGAGATTATAGTATTTATAAATATAGAAAACAGTAAAGCAGGGAGCACTTCTCCCTGTGGAACCTCGGCTGCGACGCTGGACCGAATACGCTGACGACGGCCCTCCATATAGCCCGAAACATGCCCGAAACGATTCAATGAAATAACCGACGAGGACACGTCCAGAGTATCCAACACCCCAACAGTATTGAATGCATTACTGAAGTCCAGAAGCGATATGATATAACTATTTAATTGACATTCCTCTCCAACAATCGCTAGATATTTTGAGCAAGGCCACACTGGTCTGAGGCCGGTGCGGAAACCTGATTGGAACGAGTTAGGTAAGTAAATTAGATTAGTCAGGCAATTGATGACGGTTAAGGCGCTCCAGGACATTAGATAGGAGAAGAAGGATAAATATATGGCGATAATCAGAAAAAAAACAACTGTCTTTCCCTCCCTGCTAAAAATGTATCTCTCTCTGGCTCTGTCTCTGTCACTGGCCTGGGTTACATACAAGCGTTACGCAAAATGGGTTAACAGCAGATATTGGTCCATCAAGGTAAATTCAAAGGGTGGAACATGGGCAAAATTTGGAAGGTTGGTAGGGGTAAGCTAAGTAGCAATGGGTCTGAACCAAAGCTATATCTCCGCTATTAGAGTATCTACAACTTGGGACCATGTTTTTGTTTAGGACCATGCACTTACCATGCACTTCTCGCTCTACGCTAGGTTTCGGACGGATAGGTACTCCCTATTGTCACCCCGGACTGAGGACAGAGATAAAGAGGACTACCTACCTACTGGAAATAATTGCCCGGTGCGTGGTGGCCTTCCCCAACTTTTGGTCATGCAGTTCTCGCTCATCGTTTATAGTTGAATACCGGTCTTGTACACCAGTGGCCCATTACTACGATTTATAGAGCTCTGTCTCTGTGCCTTTACGATTAACGTTGGATTTTAACGATTGACGACAAGAATCCTTGGATAAACCAATCTAGAATGGTAATGCTGCGGTAGTACCAATGCGCAGATGGGGCTTAAAATTAATGCTTCATAAACGTACGTCTATTTGTCACACGGTTTGTGGTCCGAGTCCGCCGGACGCTGACACTGACATACTTGTCATTGTCACTGTCACTTCCGGGTTGAGGTTATACTCACTTGCTATCGTGAAAAGATATTGTTTACTTTTGTATACCCGGGTTTCTAACAATAAACAAAGTAAATTTATTAGCAACCTTAGTAAGGGAGTAAATAAATAATTCAGTACAAGTTTCAGAAAGGTTAAATATTAAAGAAATACTTCACTATGGCTTCTGGAGACGAAGCACGTAATGACGAAGTTGTTCCCAAAACTACGCCGATATCAGAGGTGGAAGCTAATACTAAACTACGGGAATTATTTCTCAAGGGAGTGAACGAGCTGTACGGTACGTAAAAGTTTAGTAATACACGGTTACTCTAGGCGTACTCTTGAAAATATCCATGAAAATGATTGCCATAAAGAACGCACTACGCGTCTGTAGCCCTTGGATATGTTACTTTCAACAGCGATTCAGGCGTGGCCGAGCAATAACAGTATCCGACTCGTACGCGAGAGGTACCGGGTTCGAATCCCACTGCACCAACATGGCGATGTACCAATGACTCTTTTCTGAGTTATGGACATACATTAGTTGAACACTAACCGATACACTTGAAACCTGCACATTCAGGCGCCTAAATGTATAACAATGATTTAATCCAGTCAGATTCGTGGGTGCATAACCGGGACATAACGCTAAGATGATTATTACTCTAGGCGTACTCTCGAAAATATTCATGAAAATGATTGTCATAATAAACAACACACCGAAATTACCACGTCTGTAGCCCTTGGATATGTTATTCACAACATAGATTCAGGCATGGCCATACAACAATCGTCATGACGCTGCCACGAAGAATAGAACTGACGTTGTGTGGGTGTGAATTTGCATGATAGTATACTTGATAGCACTAGGAACAAGAATAAGTGATAGAACAACAGAAATTAATTATTTTGGCTTTAACTTTGATTGTGCTACCTATGAAGAGTGGCGCTTTATTCTGATGTATTTTTAAAAATTGCTCAACTATTTAGTGTTATTGATATTACAATAAAAAGTATTTTATATAATTGAATATACTATGTGAAAATAATATTACTAAATAAATAATATGAATATAAATATGTTGGTTGACCTTGACATGTATTTAAAAATATATATTTTAATTTCAGGGGAACCATGCAGCATATTTACATATGATATATTTTCATTGAAAGCAAAATTAGGTGGTTGGGATATTGATGGTACACATGTGCTTTTCCGTGATCTGGAGACTTATTTATATCATTTGGATTCAGCAAGGATTCGCATTTCTGACATTTTATCTATAGAATTTGATAAAGAATTGTCTTAGAGATTATGCATAATAATTGTAAATTATAAAAGCCTTAATAATAAAAGTAATAGTTAAGTGATCTCATAAAATATATCTATATTTTGGTGATTTTGCATGTTAGTGCTGTATCTTGTATTATGGTTAAATTCAAATCAAGCAGTTAGAAAAGCTTCTTTTGTCTTCTTTCTATTATTTAGGTAATCTTTTTAATCTGATGGGTATAACATTTTAATGTAAAATGTTTTTAAATTAAATTAAATTTAAAATAATTTAATTGGGTCAATGGTCCATAATAGGTAATATATGTATAATAATGTCATAATGTAAAATAAATGTCAAATTAAAAATAATTAAAGATAAGTACATAATGTCAAGTGAACTCTATTTTTCCTGTTTTAGGGTTCCGTTCCCGAAAAAAACCCTAAATCTCCGTTAATTACTAAGCCTCCGCTGCACAGTGTGTTATTTTGGCTTAGTTGCGGACACGTCAATTTTTTGTGCCTATTCGATAGATATAGTTATGATAAAAATTTAGCAAAAGGACCGATAGTATTTTTTTGTATAATTAGAGAGTTATTAAGGTTTAAGTGAAAGGTGAGAAAAACTAAATTCATTTTTAGTTTAGAAAATTGTTGTTATATATATTTAGTTAGTCTATTAAATAAAGTCACAGCATAGTATCTACTTAAATAAAAAAAAGAGGCGTTGTGCCTTTAATACATTAAAAGATATTTGACTTTCACCGGTTAAAACAAAATATTTTTTTTAAATTTTATCTTATCACGGTCGCATTTTATTTTTATTTAAAAACATTCGCAATATTATTGTTAACCATACCTTACAATATGACACGCGACAATTACAGGACAACGGAGATAGAGCGTTTCTAAATATTTCTGAAATTTCTATGGAAATAGGGTTGTCACAATGAAACACAAAAATATTTGCCAGATATTTCCCATATATCTAACTCTTAAGTAGAACATTTCTGGTGTCATAAAACAATTACTACAACAACTAATACGTGAGGCTAACCTACTAGTAGTCATCAGCGGAGTATAATAACATTTCTTTACATGATAATACAAGTACATCAGCGTCGTCTGTTACCAATTCAGTGGTAATTCAGTGGAATATCAGCAGAACTTAGCGGTAAAGCATCTTGATGGGTAAAAATATTCTCCATCGTCGGTTTTAAAAGTGACAGAGCCTTATCTGGAAGAATGGAACGTTTATTTTTTTATGTCGGCTGCCAATAGACATCGTCGATAGGAATGGGTCGGAAGACTAGCGCGTGGTGAAACAAGTCGAGCACTGTTGTTTTGCGATCAAATTTTTGGGTGTGATGTTCACGGTCGTAACGCCAAAACTTGTTTCTCGATTGTTTTGTTATGCGAGTTAAAATTACGTATAGTTCTTATACGTAATGGAATGTACGTAGTGGCAAAGAGGTTGTGTTCGTCATCGTTTTCATCAGAAAACGTTTGCTTGTAAATTGACTGTCCTGTGCTACCATCAAAGCCCCATGAACTCTCAAAAACGCAGTGAAATCGATTTAACTGTTTTTGATTGCAATATTCAGAAACCTTTTCATCACAAGAGTAAATGATTCGGCGAAACATGTGCATAAGTAAATTAGGTAAAGGTACTGTGGCTTATCGTTCTGAGACTTCAATTTCAACATAAGGGTAACATTTTTTTACCTTCTTTAATTTTATAATAAAAGGGGGGGGGGTAAAGGTTAACTTCTCGAGATTTGGCACCTTGTTGCATGTATACATAGTCCTCTGCTGATAGTTTTTTATCTATCATGAAACAAAGAGCTTCATCGGGAGTATAGGGTTTGGGTTCCGATTTCGACTTTATGGTGGCCGCAATTTTTTTAGGACGAGTTGGGCTTTACAAGCATTCTCTTATGACAAACTCTAACTCCTGAGCAGAACGTAGTTTTTCGCCGGTTTCGTCTGTTACTATTCTCGACACAATTTTATTTATTTTTGAATGAGATTCTCCTTCAAGCTATTCCTCGAGACTTTTCCGTGCACGACGCTTTTGGCGATCACTTACATTTTCAAACAATGAAGGTAGGGTACTAGATGAAGCTTCAAAAGAAGTTTCAGTTTTTGAATCTGTTGAAGGTTCAAAAGGTTTTTTTTTATATCACTAAGGTGGCAAACAAGCTTGCAGCCTGCCTGATAATAAGCACTCACCGCAGCCTATGGACGTTTGCAATACCAGGGGCATCACCCACGCGTTGCCGACCCCGTAAAAACCTTTTCGATTCGCGATGTCTTTAGGTCCGTGTTCATGCTTTCGTTGCTAGTCGTTGAAGTTGCCTCTCGCTGACCAGCATGAGGGTTGGCGCCCTCATGCCGCCCTTGCATTAGACATCCCCCAGCAGGATGGGTGAGTGCCTGCTGAGGCAAAGCAGTACCATGGGTCTTTGACGGCTCCATGACACCTCGCCCCCGCTTCTCCAGATATTAAGTTTAGGAATTGGGTTTTGACATTCTGTCGAATATTTATTTTAATGAAAGCGCCTGGGCACTTAAAAAACAACAAGTAAAGTGTGGGGTGTCTGTATCTACTTCCAGGATCCATTATCAGACTCGGTCTTTCAGTGTAATATATTGGGCTCGTTAAAACAAACTAAATGAGCTCAAGCTCGGCGAGCATACTAGAAGCCTTTGAAGAGTTTCACTGTCCAACATCTAGTTCCGTCATTAAATCAACGGGATTCTGATTTCGAGAAGATGGCTCGTTGATTTTAAAAAGCGCCTACATCATTTGACAACCCTAACCTAAAACTTTAAAAGCGAATAGCTCCGAGTTCTTATGTTCGTTTCTTCTTATTTTTTGTGTGATAATCCTTATTATTGCGCTTAACAATTACATCGTAAAATAAAATGCGACCGTGTAAAGAATGACCATAAAAAAAATTATTATGAAATCACAGAAAAAAATAATTTGACGCCTTGGAGAGCGTATTTTTAAAAGTTTTAATAGATATATTGATGCTATTAGGTAATGGCTATCATGCCATGAAAAATTCATTGAAACATGACCGTCATAAGAGCCAAAATCTTATCTTTATGGTTTCTATGGACTTTTCTCGATTTTTTAAATATTTCGAAAACTACGATACATAAAGCCACGGGAGTTTTAATAGGGGGTTTCTTTTGTTATCGTCTATCCAAAAGCCACAATAATAAGGGATGTCCGCAACTAAGCCAAAATAACACACTGTGCGCTGTCTGTCCATTCGTCATGACCACTAAAATTACAAATAATAAAAATTAAAAAATGTTGAAAATTATAGGGGGAAGCCCATACAAGAAACGATTTCTTAGCAGTTTTTCATCGGATTTTTATTATTCCTCTATCATTTAAATGTGCTGGTTTCCTCACGACATTTTCCCACAACGTATGACGATACCTGCCCTTACCAAGAAGGAGGTTCCACCTCAGAAAGCGATGGATTGACATTGTCGGATGCTTAACGGTCAACGACATGAGGATGCTGGGACCTGGCAAAGTGGAGGAAAAAGAGGCGGAGCCAGGAGGAAGCCGCAGGGTTGACCGCTCGGACGATGATACGGACTTATAATCTTGGCGACAATAAATAAATGAAATAAATAATTGTGGACAAATTCACACACCGCCATCTAAGCAAGGCTTGTAATATGGGTGCTAGTTAACTGATATACTACTTATATACTTTTAAATACATACTTATTATACATAGAACACCCAGACACGTTACAGAAATTAAAATTCATCATTTTAAATTTCTGTCCGGCCGGGAATCGAACCCGGGACCTCTTGCGTGGCTGACTGACATGTTGACGACTGAACCACTCAGGTCGTCAAATATCCCGGTTGTGCTTTTCTTGCGAGGGCCCGGGGTCCGGCTTGACCATGATTTAGTATTTGGCAATTACAGTAGAATAACTGCTATCTGACCTCCGTGACCCTGATGATGACTCTAATAATTGATAATATTTTCTCGATATTAGGGAGCTGGAGAGAATTTTGTAGTCCACCAACGAACTTCGGCCACCTCAGATAGATACTATTAGTGGTCGGGCTACGATAATTTTTTTTAATGTCTTTTTGACTGTAGATATGAGTCTATTAAAAGACATTAGGCGTATGTTTTATAAAAATTTACTACGTAGTCCCCTACCTGGAGAAGCTCAAGCTTGGCATGTTTTGAAAATATTTCTTTGATTTTTGGAAAACAGGTGGCTGACTTTAAATCATAGTACATTTTTATATTTTTAAGAACTACCGCTCAAAATGATTGTTTTAACCTACACTACCCGTGTACCGAACGGCTATCCTGTACATCGATTTGCGGTTTATCATAAATATTTGCTGTGTACACCGTCCACTATATCACAGACTGCGTGTCGCACACAGCACAAAATCGTCAACACGAGAAATCAACGTTTAAACACGTAGGCAGCATACCTACAGCTGATTTTCTTTATGAAATAAAAAAAACGCAGTATTTCTCACCATTACAGCAATACTTAAAGTCATATCGATAAGATCGATAAACGATTAACACATGTTTTACTATAAATGGTTAAGTCTATGCTTGTTCAACCATTCTATGATCTACATTTCGAATTGTGTCCAGTAGTAAAGTAAAATATTCATTAAAAAAATGAAATACTTTGTAGTGTTCGCCATTGTCGCTCAAATCGCCGTATACCAGGTAAATATAACATTATTATGTATAGTTTTGTTAATTAAATATGAAATGTGTGTTACATTAAAACGATGTCGGATTATGATACAAAATCGTAATTTAAGAGTTTAAGTCGAAGAGGCTCTGTGAAAACATACATGCTTAGTGGTAGGTACTATGTGGTCTCCACCTATCCCTTACCTGATTGAGGCGTGGCATGAGGGAGTTACGTAATATTTGTCAAAATTAACCCTAACAATTTCTTTTCAACCCCCAGACTCTCGGCCAGATAATCCATTCAATGCCGAATATAATCGGCCCAATCGGCTACCCGTCGCCCTGCTCGTCGCCTTGCTCCAATGTCCTCCCCAATGTCCTGGCCGCCAACATGTTCGCCCCGAACCTGCTCAGCAACGTGATCGCCCCCGGCATGCTTGCCCCTAACGTACTCAACTCGAACGTGTTCGCCCCCAACGTTCTCAACACGAACGCGATCGCCCCTAACATTCTCAACTCGAACGTTATGTCCGGTCCCAACGTAATCAACAGCCCAGTGCTGGCGCCAGCGCCCTCTGTCGCTAACAGCTTAGCAGACACTCTCTCCCTGCTCACCGTGAGCAGTCTGCTGTCGGAGTCTCTGCCCCTAGGGCTCCCGAACATGGTGGGAGTGCAGGCGCCCCTGGTTGGAGGCTGCGGCTGTGGATACGGCGGTTATGGCAATTTCCTACTGTAATTCTAGTAGACCAGTGTTCTTTCACTAGTATGGCTCACAAAAAATATTTAATACGTAAGAGACCTTTGTGAAGTTTGGTGTGTGTTCTATTCTATGAGATATTAATAAAGTGTTAATTATTTAATGTACTTTTGTGTTATCAATTTTTTTAATGACCAACACTGCAATAATGCAACAATGCAACATCAGCCGTCATTGTACCTCCGTACCTACTGTTGTTTACCACTTTATATTACCTAATAGGTTATAATTATACCTAACCTAAGTATATAAGTACCTATCTACAAATTTTATTTTTTGGCCAATATAACAAAGAGCACCTAGGTAGACCCTAGTCTGACTAACAACACAGGTAATTGCGAAATAATTAGAGACTCTTATAATTTTCTATCTTTAGATAGGTTGCTAATAGAAAATACGTACCCAATAAGAGCTCTATTACACAACTTAGTCTTAGTTACATAATTTTGAACCAGTCCAATATTATAGACATAGATGACACTAACGGTTACAGCGATGCGAACCCAACAGCCTACTCTTAGATTGCGTGCCATCGCTTCATCTAATTGAATTTTTTGCGCTCAATCTCCCCCAACAGATTTCAGGGGAAACCAATCGTCAGCGAGTCGGTTCGCACGTGTCACTCACCGAGTTGCTTAGACATCATTTGATGGGAATATTTTGAAGGCACTCGTGATGGATCGGTTTATTATTAATCTATTGGACACTTTTACGTACCTAAGTACGGTGGGTAAGTAGGTAGAACCACTTAGTTACTTAATTCAAAGTCTTAGTTCGAATTACTGTGTCGTGGCGTCCATGCGTAATATGTTTCTTTCTATCTTTCTTCTTAGTTTTCTTAGTTTCTCTCTGCTCGTAGATAAGTCCAGTCCCTTGGATAGGTAAGTATCTCTCCATAGAAGTTTTTGTCTCACACGTACTTACGAGTTTTGTTAATTATTCTAAAAATGGAAGGCTAAATGCATAAATCGTAGATGTTAAGGGCGATGGTTACCGCTTACCATCAGGCTGTCTGCTTGTTTGTCACTGCGTAGAAAAAAAAGGCTCTTTATCGTCTTGTTCATCAGAAGAGAGCCCGCTTTATACCTACACAAGCCCCAAGTTGGCTCCATCTAAGCTTTCAGAACCTATGGGTTTCTTTCTATGGGTTCCCTAAGACGATTACAAGGTTATCTTTGATAGGGGAGGGCGGGGTTCAAAGTGCTGATGTTTTTTATTACATGTTAAAAAAAGTATCTGTAATACAAGTCTTATGGATCAATGAATGCAGAATGTATTGTAGTTTTATCATGTATAAGTAAGTGGAACTGTTAAATTATTAATAGATTTTGGCCCAGAATAATTTTTTTTGGAAAATTGATAAGGAGCAACCCATCCCGTCATGAGGCTGGTTGCTCCGTATTTAAAGTAAATTGTTCTAATCGCATTTACTTTCGGTATTGATGAAGCCGAGGTATGTTTATATTTATAAATCAAACATAAGAGTAGGTACTAGAATTAGGACCCTAAGAGAATTTTAATAAAAAGAAATAGACAAAGGTAACGAAATAACGTCAAATGAAAAACTAGACAGTAACTATCACTTTATATGGAAACACATGAAGGCCGTACCGTGTCAGTCAGCAATCTACAGAGGTAGATTTTGTAGCCGCATTTCAGTCCTTAACACGTTCAAATAAGGTTGAACGAAATGAGGTAAAGTTAACCTGTTGCTCGATCGATTTGCACGGGCTGGCGAGCTCGGGCCCCGGGCGCTGAGAGAACCCGGTCAATCTGATTCGATCGCAGTTTGTACGTTAGCTTCTTCTATAAACACACCAATAATCACATGATCAGCCCATTACAGTCCACTGCTAGACTTGAGTGAAACAGTTGAGTAAGTAGGGTATTTGTTCGATTTTGTGCTAATATGACCTCCTGTTCTAGTAATACTCAACAGAAAACGCTGCTGCCCATTTTCTGATTAACGGATTAGTTACCTACTTCAATACATTTGTCTGCGTTTGCCCTTACGTGGCTACATTCTACCTACTCTAAACGGACATCATATTATTTAAATTAAATCGAAATCCTGTTTGTTTGTAAGTAGTCGATTGCTAGTCAAGTTTTCGACGTTCTGTTTCAGTTGAGGATATTGGAAATTCCTACAATGTTATAAGTTAAACAGCTTAGAGATGAAAGTGTGGATTGTAAAATAGGAAAAATGCGAAAGACAAAAGTAGTCTTTTCTGACTGAGACTTGGTAACCTGAGTATAATTTTACTCTATGTATCTGCGGTCTCACCTCAGGCAACAATGCAAATGTAGGCGCAACAGCATGAGACACCACAAGTAAGGTCTGGATATGAGTGGCTGTCTCCAATAAAAGGGTGGAACGCCTGCTTATCTGTACCCCGAAGGACTAATATTATTTAATAGAGTCATAGTTTAACCCTTTAACCGCCAAGGTCGGATATATCCGACAAAAATTTTCGTGCTCATTTCGCCAAGGACGGATATTTACGACCAAATACCACTACTCGGTTAATCTGCCTTTTTGTTTGATAGCACTGTATTATATTACAATTATGTTCATAATTTGGTAAATAGTTGATGAAGTAATCATATACAATTGCTTACACTTTAGTTTCTTAATTAGAAGACTTAAAAATAATGTCTAAAGTTGAATAAATTACTGATAGTATTATTCGAAAAGTGTATTGGTGTCCAGCGCCAGTGACGGAAAAATCCGACAATAAGGATGGGACATAAGCAATGATTTACTGGTAGAAAAATCCACATAAATTAAATTATTTCTGTTTATACTTACTAATTTATTATAAAACAAATAAAGCAAATGTTACTCTATAGTAAACACATTTATTTCTATAAATAAATGTGTTTATTTTGTTTTATTTATAATAAATAAAGCTTAAAAATGTCAGTGACTGAATCGACAATTCCCATCCCTAGTCTGCATGTTTAGAAACTAATGTTGCTAGTACACCCAGCGCCACGGACGGAAAAAGACGACCGCTTCTGACGTCATAAACGAGTGCCGCCTTCTGGATTTTTCCATTGGTGTTGTGCTTATGCGTGTTATTATTATGTTCGTGTTATCGATTAATGTGATTAAACATGATTACAGCTGAAGAATTAATACATATTCTGGAAGGTGATCTGTAGTTAAATATCATTAGAATCTGTCAAGGTTCGATTCGGTAAACTGATATTAATATTGTTGAAATAAGTATAATCATGTTTGTTAAAAAACTAACCAATGTTGTTTGTTAACTATTGCATTTAGATAAAGAATACTCTATAGGACTGCATTGAAAAATAAGAATAACAAAATTCTTTTCATTACCAATTTTATTGTGCGGAAATCAATAAATCTTTCAATATCTGTAAACGCTTTTTGTTTCATTGTGTTACCAAAATACCTGCTAATATTAGAAATAAAATTACAAAGTAACGTTTTCTATCTACTGTCTGTTACGATATTTAGATGAAATTGTAAGCGTTTGAAGGGGAATTACCCATATCGATATACTATTGAACATCACTATTTGTTGTAGGTATTTATTTTTCGTTTTACTGTGCGTGGCGCTGAGGGCACGCCAACTGATTCTAAGCGTGGCGGTTAAAGGGTTAATAGAAAGAAAAAGTTCAGAATATACAATAGAAGAACTACCTATTAAGATTGCCCTTACTAAGGATGACCGTTCAGCATCATCAATGATTATGGTCCTTCCATTTTTCATTTTTAGTAATCTATCTTTTGAAAGAACGTTTCTCGCTCGTGCGATACACACGTGGAATGAGTTCCCAGCCACAGGGTTTCCTTTGGACTATGACATGGGATCGTTTAAGAGGTATATTAGATTTCTCGTTAGAGGCGGGCAACGCGTTGGTAGCGCCCCTGGTGTTGCTGATGTCCATAGGCCGCGGTGACCACTTTCCATCAGGTGGCCCGCTGGCCTGTTTGTCTGTCGTATTACATAAAAAAAATCAACCTAGTTACCTACCACGTGTAGATAAGTAGCTAGTTAGTTGGTCTCAATCAAATTACCAGTAGGCAAGTGTATCGTTTACAAAATTTAAATTCAAACAAGTAATTTGAACTTAAAACGCTTTTATACGCGGAACAATGAGCGACCCTCCTCTTTATTCAGCCCGCATTTTCCGAAAATTGAATTTTATTTATCTTTACACCGCGAGCCGCTCGGAACTGTTCGGAATACCTAATTGTTTTGTGTTCATTCGTAAACGGCGCTTTCTCGGATCCCTGCTAACGACTCGCGTAGTGGACCCGAACACATTTCGAGGGCTTTGTTAAATAATTTGTTCGGACATTTAACGAGCCTAACGGCCCAAAGGTTGACCCCGCAATGGGCCTACGTCTATAGCACAGTCTGTAGACTGAATGACTGAAAGATTAAGGTCTCGCAACAGTTCACTTACCTACGTCGGACTTAATAAGAATGCCTTTCTGTTTTGTTTTAATCTACGAACGGGACTAG
Source organism: Blastobasis lacticolella (assembly GCA_905147135.1). Lineage (NCBI taxonomy): Eukaryota > Metazoa > Arthropoda > Insecta > Lepidoptera > Blastobasidae > Blastobasis > Blastobasis lacticolella. The sequence continues at coordinate 13,707,000 of LR990048.1, forward strand.
CAGTAGGAACCTATTCCGCGCTTAGGTACCTATTATACTATATGAATTTCCATAAACTCGTAGGTATAATGGAAGGTAATAAATCTAAATAATAAAGAAAAACTTCAAACAGACGCTGTTAGGTTATTAAATATGATAAATAATTGCTTCATCACATACACATCCCGTGACAGTTCACTGCTAGACTTGAGACTCCTTCACATTTATGTTGGCTTTTGCCACAATATCAATGTTGAAAACACAACAGAAACCTCTCCATACATTAGCCGCCTTTTACGACACCCATGGGTCGGAAGAGGATGGTAAAATTTTTCTATATCGCACACAACACGGCATTGCAGCATCATTAATTGAGTCAATAAATGAAAAGACTTAATTGCTGAATTCACAGAGTAGGTACACAAAAACAGAAATTGTACTAAGGACGTAAAACGCAACCGGCGGCCTTATCGCTCGTAGAGATTTCTTCCAGGCAACCCGCTGGCCCGCTGGCCCTGGCTTCGTACGTTCTCGGCGTTCTCGGGGGTTCTCCGTTATAATAAATTTATTATAATTCTATAAATGATAGTGAAAACCGCAAAATCCATGAGTTTAGGGGTTAGCGGATATACAGACAGACAGACAGACATACACGAAAAGCGATTTTATTATATATTATGTACCTACAACTAATTCCCATGACCCAATGGAAAGTAGTAGGTATATTTTGTTGACATTATAAAAATGAAATGGATAGGTAACAGCTACCTTCTCAGGAAAAAAAAGCGTTCTTTCCGAGTTAATTGTTTATGAATATGTGAGAGCTCTTCCAACAGTTACCGAGGTCTATAAAATAAACTCATTATGTAGCCCATGTATAATGTAGTATGGGGTGTGTATGCATAGGATACATTACAGGGTTCCATGCAATGTGTGCATATGGGATCCCATTTCATTAGCTTTGATAGCGTAATATTGGAAACATGATCAAACTACTACTACTCTATACAAAATGGAGCACGCTCGGGCAGGGAAATACGTCAGTAAATAGGTTATTGGAACCTTGTGCGTTCGCGCGCACTCTCATCTGACGACTGGTTCAGACCTCATTTGACGACTGGTTCAGTTGGTTAAGATGCCGGTCGCCACGCAGAGGTCCCGGGTTCCAATCCCGTCCGAGCAGAAATTGAAATGATGAATTTTAATGTCTGTTACAGGTGTATGTATAATAAGTAAATATTAAAAAAAGTATAAAAGTAGTTTATCAGTTGTCTAACACCCATAATACTTTGCGGCTCGATGGCGCTGCGTGAATGAGGAGTTTTCTAATAGGTATCTTAAGCATTCCTAACCACTCACTAGATTTTTGGTAAATGATATCCGCTTGAAAAAGGTTCTTAGCAAAGGGGATATAAACACTGGGTACGTTGTATTGGATAATATTGTATTTATCAATAGTTTTCAACCATTATTAGAGGTTGTAATAAAATGGAACATAGTGCCTATTCATAAAAATATGTCTTTGTACATTTCGTTCAACCTTTAAAAGTTGAAACCAACTGACAATACCTACCGAAAAATTCATCATTTGTCCAAGCATATTTATTGATAGTAACGTTTCTTACGTGTCAGTATTTTTTTTAACAATAGCAAGTACTACACTTCAAACTGAAACAATAAATAATTAATCTTATGGTATTATTTATTACTTGCTTTATAACATGCTGAACCCGTTGATCACCAGTCGGAGTCGCGATTACCCGATTTTTTCCTCGTTCCTTAGTCCATTCTTTTGAAAAATGGACTGTCAGTCAATGTCGAAAAAATGCCTCTTGTCATTCAGTTTATGCCTACCAACTACCACAACTATCGGGTACACGAAAACTACATGTCCACGGTTTTTGTTAACCCGTTTAATGGTTACTGTTGACCCACACCCAGGTTGTTTCCGATTTCGCATGGAAATCGACTTCAACTATTTCTATTAGGTCCTTACCTATGAAATTAGAGTTTAATATTACGAAAATGACGGAGAATGGACTTTCCATAAATGAAATTTTTAAATTTCTTGGAAATATCGAATCTGCTTAAGATAAATCTTTGTAATTATAATCAGACAACATTCATCTAACTAGTACGTGTAATTTCATTTTGAGCTACCTTTTTCATAAAATTACATAAAGTTAAAGAGGCACAACTAATGATAAATGAAAAGGGGTATTTTCAAACGCTTATAAAAACCTGAGAAAATATTGTTTTTTTCATCTTTTAGGGACTTCCTGGTATGTAAGCATACTCTATTTTCGAAATCATGTATTAATTTTGATATCTTGTATACAATTTAAATATTTGAGCAAATGAGTAATTACCAAGAAAACGTTAATTTCATAGATAAGGACACAATATATATTTTTTAACATATAACGTTTTTCTCACCAAATTTTTTCTTGTTTTTGTTTTAATGTTTATTTTGTTATTGACAGCTTCTGCACAAAATAGCGGCAATGGAAAATTATTACCTAATGTTAGAATATATAGTAGTCTAGGTATTATATACTTATCTATTTCATGGAATCTAAATATGAGTATGAAGCCCATTCTCGATAGATCTACTTATCTAAGCACATTCTCAGATTGATCTTTTTACTATCTTCGAACACTTGTTAATGGCCTCGCTGTTATAAATGTTTGTAAGTATTCCTTGTAAATAGCTGTTGGTGTACTGAATACAGTAAAATAAAATAAAATAGATTACTCAGCTTAGATCGATTTAAGCCACATAAGCATAAAGTCTTCGCCACATAAATATTCTGTTACAATTCGCGCTAATTGAATTCCCGACCTTTCGCCACGGAAAACTAGAGCCTTCGACAAAGATAAACAGCTTAGCTTTTTGTTGTACCAGCTGTTCAGTTTTAGGAGCCATCACTCGACAATTCCTCGCCCATCACCCAGAGACCCGGCTTTCTAATGACAGAACAGGAATAACCGTAAAACTGCCATTCCCGGGGTCCGAGATTTTACGGCACTTTTAGTGCATCTGCAGAAAGGCTGGCTGTAAATTTTATACCGGCGACGTTAGCGCACCTTTCGATACGTGTGACGCCAGTGCCTACTTAGTGTTTAAAATGTTGTCGTGTACCTGTTAGAAGTTACGTCGCACTACTGAGGTTGCGGAAACTGCGTGGCGTATTCATCGATATCACGAAACGCCTGTCAGCGCAACGTGCTCCGTGGTTTATCTGATCTAAGCAGGCTATTATCAAGCCTTGGCTTGGACGCTGCAACAGCGTAGGTGCAGCTCGGTGCATTTCATTATGTGAAATAATTGAAGACGTACCTACGAGCGCTCAGCTGAATGGAATAGAATAAAGTTTATACTATAATATTGTACTCTATAATAAGACCACTGTAAGTTCAAATCGCTTATTAAAAAATTAATAAAAATCTCTGTATGGTAACTTTTAAACGTCATAGGACGTCATTCATAAAAGTCATAACAAACATGTTGATTTCTGTAGGATAGTTTATTTTCGTGAGATATGAAAAATATTAGATATTAAATAATGGGCAAATCATTTAAAAATGAAGTGCGGAAGATAATTTTCAGCATGATTGATAATTCAGACAAAAGTTCAAGCTAATAGTGACCAAATAACTGAATGCTGATAAGGACAGATTATTCCCAGATTATTGCCATATCCACACTTTATAATGATTAGGTACAACTGTCAATCAATACGGACCTATTATATTCAGCTAGCACGCTCGTGAGCCGCTCGCGGGTAGTTGCTTGAACTGCGCATTCGCGGCGTGTACGCGAGATGAACGTGATTTAAAAGTACCTAAATTAAAGAAACATTATTTTGTGCCTATGTAGTACCAACTGTATATTCTTAAAAGCACACGCAGCTGCACAGAACTAGGGCCGGCACAGTAGATATCTCCGTAACAGGGGCTCTATTCTCTAAACCCGTTATTAGGCATCTAGATTTGATTTTTATACGGGTTTCACCGTTTAGCAACTATATTTTTTTTTTCTCTCTAAAATGCACGTTAAACTCCGTCTTGCGAGAAACAGGCAGGAAGCGAGAAACATATCCGAATCGTACGGGTTACAGACAAATAATAATTTTTTGAAGAAGTTTTAACAGCCGCTTTATCTTTAGCTTTATTTCTAATGCCTATTTGAAAATTGTGTATTGCTGATTAATACCTACATTTCGTTCGCAAATAAGCTGTCTAACAGTAAACAGCCTCAATCTAAAGATATAATTGAAATTCCTTGAATACAGCAGTCCAGAACAGCGAACTAGGTAGGTACTTACAATTTATATTCAAAGAGAGATTGTTTTTCGCAAACAGAATTTTCGGCGCTCAAGATGATGTAATTACGTAAGAAGGTTCCATACTACACAAGTTTATTTATGTTTGATGGCGTTGACGTATATCTTACCGGGACAGATTATTTTGCGCGTTGCTTTAAGGGATGTTGCGAATGTAGAATTTTAGACATCCGTGGATGTGCATACGGCGGATGTCTAAATGCTTACATCCGCGGACGTAGATGCGGATGTCAATAATTTTTAAGAGATACTTACGGTAAAAATGTAGGTAATTTAAAATTTAGTACTTACATTTAAAAAATGGAGCTCTATATTTAAAAAAATTATAATGTTGCAGCCCGGTTGCTGCCTTTTCAGGCTCAGGCTTGTTTCTTAAAATTTCGTAAATTCAACCTGAGCCGCTAAAAACTTGTTGGGGGCGACAAAAATATCTGCCTGAGAAACTTGACAGTATTTTAAAATTGCTTCGATTGACGCCCTACCTCTTGAGAGGACATTTATATTTGTAACACATCTGCATCTGCAAAAGATCCGCAATAATTAATACGGAGGCGGACGCATGGATGAATAGAGGATGTAGATGTCTAAAATAATGCGGATGTTCCGCGTTTGCGGATGCGGATGCGAACTTTCGCAACAACCCTGGTTGGTATATAAAGCCTCATAAACACGCAGTATCGGTGTGCATAGATCTCTCCCCTGTGCACATTTTGGTTGCCTGTACACATATTGGTCCAAGCTACTCTACACTTCGTCCAGGTATGTTTGTGACTTTGTATGTTAGGTGTAATCTCCGCAACTACTGAACCGATTTTGAAAATTCTTTTACCAATAGGAAGCTATATTATTTTACTTTATATGTCGAAAAAATAATAGTGCCCCGCGGGATACAGAGATTCGAACTGCGCGCTGGTGAAAACGCGGGGAACTAGGACTAGTTTGTTTTATAATTATATAAGAACCTAGTTAATATGGAGATAGTACTGCAGGACTTAGGGCCTCTCCCACGAAAGGGGAGGTTATTGCCATAATCTCCACGCTTGGCAGGCGGGTTGGAGATCGCAGTGTTTAAATAGAACAATGGAAAATGCTGCTGCCCATTTTCCAGACTACGGAGACTCTTGATCTTTTGCCTCGAAAACATTAGTCCCCTTGTACGACACCTATGAGTGTAAGGGGTTAGTGCTATTCTACTCTGCCGGACACCACACGGCCAAGTTATTACTACTTTCCAATCTCTTTAAGTTAACATGACTGAGCCTCCTATGGCATTCTCCTCTAATGCCTCCTCGGAAGGCATTGCCTTACTACGCTTGGCAGGCGGGTTGGCAATCGCAAAGTTCAAATTAGATATATCTACCCATTCAACATAAAATGCTGCTGCGTATTTTCTTGTTTACTAAGGTCATGGCCACTGTAAGTTTTTTAAATTTATACTCTTTGGGGAGAATATGTAGTAAAGGAAATGGTTAGTTTAACTTAGGATTGACGTACATTTTTTAATTAATTGTTTATCATTCATTAAGTAGACACATTACAATTGATATGATATTTGGGCGCCGTAGTTTGAGCTCGAAGAAAGGATAAGAATCCCATGCCTTCATGACATTAGCCGAAGTTTTATTTTTTCATGTCATACATTAGGCAAACAGGCAAGCGGGCCACCTGCTGGAAAGTGGTCACCACTGCCTATAGACATTAGCAACACCAAGAGTTTCGCCAATGCGTTGCCCACCTCTGTAACACGTTGCTCTGGCAGCAAAAAGACAAATGCCCCTCCACTGCCAAAGCCTCGGTTCCCCAAATCCCCACCCCATGGAGCACTGGAAACCTTACTCACCGGCAGAAACACAACACTATTTAAAAGAGTATTGTTTAGCTGCGGTATTCTGTAAGGTGGAGGTACTTCTCCAGTCGGGTGGCTCCAATTCGAACGGGATACCCCGCTATGCCCTACCTCTCTTGAACTACGCAGTGACAAACAAATAGACAGCCCACTCGATGGTCGCCCATAACATCTACGATTACTGCATTAAATTAAATCTTATAAGTTCGCCCTACCTACTAAATCCTTCAGGCGAATTTCTCAACTTAAAAATAACGAGCAATGATTAAAAAGCCAACTCCGCGTCCGGAGTGACCATTCAACGTAATGAGTCCGGAGCTGCAAGCACAGAGGGCTGCACACAAATGGCTGCAATAAACGGAATTGCATGGACGTCTGTTCGACATGCCGCCGCAAGGAGTTCTGCAAACATGAACAACATCCGTTTCTATCGGGCCTAGGGTGGCAAACAGTCGCTCTGAGTGGAGTGATACGATGTATTTGTAGAAGGGATTGATGGTTGTATTTGTACCTACTTTAGTCGGCGGTAAATAATGCACATCGGCTAATTTCGGTTTAATTTCGTATATACAGGCGTGCAACAGAGACGATGCTTTATGAAGCCGAACTAGCATGCCCGATTTACATTGGTCAAGTGTTTAGCGAAGTTGACAAGTACAGTGATGTAAACCAAACCGATCGGACAGTAGTTTTGTGCCTGTACTCACCACTAGCCACTGTCCTTGACCAATGAAAGCGGTTAAAACTGATTTACCTGACTGACTGAACTCGTAACGTTGGAAAAACATTTATTTATTTTATTAATTTAATAGTTTATTGCACACAAAAATGGTAACAAAGATATGGCAAATATATACATGACACAAAAGGCACTACTTATTTCTAAAAAGAAATTTCTTCCAGCAGGCCTACAGCAAAGAGAACGTGATGACTGGAAGTAGTTTAAGACGTGGACACAGCACAATACATAAATATTTAATTATTAAAAATAAAGTATACTATCGATAAATTTCTACATATATGTATACCATATACCTAACAAAATATATACATATATAGATACATACACAATATTAGACAGATAGAGAGAGAGAGAGATAATGCTCCTTAACGCGCTTCTTAAATATCGTGATAGAGGAACTATCACGTACTTCATGAGGCAGAGAATTCCACAATATTGCAGCATGTACAGCGAAAGAGTAGGAGAAAAAGTCGGATTGGTGGGGAGGAATAGCCAGCAGCGACTTAATGCTGGAACGGCTGGGCTTGTCTTGCGACCGGGAAAAAAGGAATCGTTCACGGAGGTAGGAGGGAGCGGAGGGGTTGTGGAGGACATTGTAAAGGGTGGAGAGAATGTGGACATTCCTACGCATACGTATTGGGAGCCACTTAAGCTGCGACCGAAACTATTATTACTATTATTACCTACATTAAACATTATCATAATGTACAGCAAACACTACTAACCTTTTTCTGATTAGCGGAGATCTCAGTTCGCCCCTATGACGAGAGTCTTTTGAGGAGATACCCGTCAGTTAAAATTTATTATTATTGCCTGTGCATTACACGGTTAGAAGGACCACCTGATGGAAAGTGGCCACCGTTGATCAGCCTCAACCTAAGGGGAGCGGATGCGGTGCCGGCTTATGAGGTGTTTGCCGCTATACATAATCTTCACTGCTGGACACCACAGCCATACAGCCATAAACATATAACACAAATTTCAATTAACGCTGTACAGGGTACATTTGTTTTAACTTATCTTACTGCTAAAACATGGCAAAAAGGGTTTTTGTTTATGGGGGTAGAAATGAAATAAATGCTTAAATTCTACGACCTGTCGAGCACTAACTTTTATAGTCGCTAACAAAACTCGAGCGAGGGGCATCCACGAATTTTGGGTGCGCTGTCGTAATAATTACGTAGGTATGTACACAATGGTACATTACAATATTTCATTTTTACGCGGGTCTAATGAGGCCCGGTAACGGCCAGTCGCCAGGCCGCTACAATCTTGCGATATCGCCGTAATGGCTGTCGTTACGGGGTCGGCTAATAGGTATCGCTTTATTCCATTTCGTTTACTTTGCGATGCCTTCTGCAAAAGCGCAACACTTCAAATTAACTTTCTTGTGATAGGGTTAACTTTATAATGGGGTACATAGTTCGCTATCCGGATCTTATACCTACCTAGGCTGACTACGGATGCTGTGTCTTTACTGTTCGGTCGCTAGTCGCTACGCTGTGACTACCTAGGCGGACTACGGACGCTGCGCCTTCACTGTTCGGTCTCTGCGGTGTGACTACCGGGGCGGACTGCGGATGCTGCGTCTTTACTGTTCGGTCGCTACGCTGTGACTACCGAGGCGGACAACAGACGCTGCACTTTCGCTGTTCGGTCGCTAGGCTGTGACCACCTTGGCGGACTACAGACGCTGCGCCTTCGCTGTTCGGTCGCTACGCCACGAGCACAAACCATAATATGTTTAGAAATTAATATCTGACGCTAATTTAATCAGATTTAGTGTTGAAAATGTGATCCACATTCTGTTGTAATGCCGGTCGAGTAGAGAATGCAAGTAGCATTGTGCCCTCACATAATAATTAAGATAAACTGACAATTTACCTACAATTGTCAAAACTTTATTATTGTTTAGTACGCATAGAAATGTATAAATAATGTATAAGTACTTAGTTATTTCTAATGTAAGTGAAATGAATTTCTTAAGATAAAATAAAGATTCTTTAACCCGAAAATGTTAATGTTTTGCTGCCTTTGTCTCGGTAAGTGCATTGCATTTACATAACATAGCGTGCGGATTCAAACCCCAGAGTGCCTCAGACACCTTAAGTTTCCTTCGACTCGCCCACGAGTGTAAGTGAATTGTGGTTTATTAACCTTCTTCTGTTTTAAGCTTTAGCAGCTTTAAAACTATGCATGACTGAAGCATTTTTATTGCAATTTATGACTACTATCTACATTTACGTGTGGTGTCCGGCAGAGTAGAATAGCACGAACCCCTTACACTCGTGGGTGTCGTACAAGGTGACTAATGTTTTCGAGGTAAAAGATCTAGAACCTCCGTAGGCTGAAAACTGGGCACCAGCGTTTTTATATTTACAACACAACTATCTCCAACCTGCCTGCCAATCGTGGATGTTATGGCAATAACCTAGTAGTGGACTATTATGGGCTGTGATGATGATGATGATGATCTACATTTTTTATTCGAAATCTTGCTAGACTGGGTATTTTGCTATGACGTAGTTTCGTCGTACTTTTAGGTGACCAGATTAGCTAAACTGTCAAGGGAGGGTTGTAAAAAGCAGACAAATTTTTAAAATTTTTGTAAATTTTAATACGGAAAGGTTTCTTGCGTGTAGTGTAGCAAATAATATTGCTTCAGTGCTGAAGGCTTTGCGGCTTAAAAACTTTTTAGTTTTTTTTACTTCCGAGCAACCTGGATAGAGCAAAAAATGGATCGGTTTTCATTTTCTTTTTACGGTTTTTTACCTAGACTCTAATTATGAATATGACGGGCTCCTTTCTGCCAGAAAATTAGAAGGTCTATATTTCTTTTCTATTAAGATTTTGTTTAAGTCATGGAAAAATTCCAGTTTCTATTTCATTCCGTTCCCGTTTTATTTTATAAGCTTTACACAGAAGTATAGTAAACTTAGGGAAGACATTTGCAAGACGCTAACGTTAAGCGGGATTCGGAGTATTATGGCAGATTTGGAGGATCCGGCAGATTTTACCTAGATACGTCATTTTTTTATGTTATACAGTAGACAAATAGGCAAGCGGGCCACCTGCTGAAGTGGTCACCGCTGTCTATAGACATTAGCAACACTAGGGGTGTGGCCAATGCGTTTCCCATCTCTATAACACGTGGTTCTGGCAGCAAAAAGGCAAATGCCCCTCCACTGCCAAAGCCACTGTTCCCTAAATCCCCACCCCATGGAGCACTGGAGACCTTACTTACCGGCAGAAACACAATATTATTTAAAATAGTATTGTTTGGCTGAGGTATTCTGTGCGGCTAAGGTACTTCGGGCGGCTCCGATTCGAACGGGATTCCCCGTTATGCCCTACCTCTCTTAAAACCTCATCATTCATCAACCTCAGGTCATAGACCTGGCCTGGAGTCGGTCAAGGCACACGACTTTCTAGGAGGACCTGAATTTTGGAATTTTTATCAACTACGTTACCATTATGTAACGAGCTCGGCGAGACCTTCGCTGGTGGAGGTTGCTAGCAGGCACGAAGGACCCTCGGACGCGACGTCTTCATAGTGTCTACATCCTAGTACATTAGGACCATCATATTTATTGTACCTTTCCTTCTATGTTCTGACTATGTTTACCCTTGTGACGCATTGGACAACTTCCTATGACTAACTTAATACACGCTAAGTGAGGGACCATTAAGTCCCCTAGGTTTACTCCGGCATAAGCTCATTGTAGTAAACGTATAATACTAATGATATTTTATCCATTTGTCTTCTCATAGGAGGTCGAACCAGTCTGTTGAACCATTTTATTCGAGTTTCGGAAGAGTGTAAAACTTTTTCTGTAACATTTACATACGGTACACTCATCATCATCATCATATCAGCCAGAAGACGCCCACTGCTGGGCATAGGCCTCCCCCAGAGATCTCCACAAAGACCGGTCCTGTGCTTTCCGCATCCAGCTGGTACCTGCGATCCTTACCAGGTCGTCGGTCCACCTTGTAGGAGGCCTACCCACGCTGCGTCTACCGGTACGTGGTCGCCACTCGAGAACTTTACTGCCCCATCGGCCATCTGTTCTTCGAGCTATGTGCCCTGCCCACTGCCACTTCAGTCTGGCAATCCTTAGAGCTATGTCGGTGACCTTGGTTCGCTTGCGGATCTCCTCATTTCTGACTCGATCGCGCAAAGAAACTCCGAGCATAGCTCTTTCCATTGCCCTTTGGGCAACAGTGAGCTTTCTTATAAGGCCCATAGTGAGTGGCCACGTTTCAGATCCGTAAGTCATCACTGGCAACACACATTGGTCAAAGACCTTCGTCTTGAGACACTGCGGTAATTGGGACGAAAATATGTGGCGTAGCTTCCCGAACGCTGCCCAACCGAGTTGGATTCGTCGATTGACCTCTTTCTCGAAATTGGACCTACCTAGCCGGACTATTTGTCCTAGGTATGTATAGTCGTCAACAACTTCAAGTGGAGTGCCTCCAACTGTCACTGGAGTAGGCACAACATGGACATTCGACATAATTTTCGTCTTGTCCATGTTCATTTTAAGACCTACTTGTTGAGAGGCACTACAGAGGTCATCGAGCATTTTGCCCAAGTCTTCCAGGGTTTCAGCCATGACTACGATATCGTCAGCAAATCTGAGGTGCGTGAGGTACTCGCCGTTAATATTGATGCCAAGTCCGTCCCAGTCCAGAAGCCTAAAGATATCCTCCAGTGCAGCGGTGAACAACTTCGGTGATATGACATCACCTTGTCTAACACCTCGCTGCAGCTGAATAGGTTCTGTGGTCTTGTCCTGGAGACGAACTGACATAGTGGCGTTTTCGTACAAACACTTCAGTGCTTCGATATATCGATAGTCAATTTGGCACCGCTGTAGAGACTGGAGCACCGCCCAAGTTTCGATCGAATCGAAGGCTTTCTCATAGTCCACAAACGCCAAGCATAATGGCCGGTTATACTCTTCGGTCTTCTGTACAACCTGCCGCAGCGTATGTATGTGGTCTATGGTACTAAAACCTTTTCGGAATCCGGCTTGTTCGGGAGGCTGGAAGTCATCAAACCTGCGTGCGAGACGATTCGTAATTACTCTCGAAAACAGCTTATAGACATGGGTCAGCAGCGATATTGGTCTGAAGTTCTTCAAGAGAGCCTTATCACCTTTCTTGAAGAACAATATGACTATGCTTCTGTGCCATGCTTCCGGCGTTTTGCCCTCGAGGATGACGGAATTGAACAGCTTCTGAAGGGTCTTAAGCACAGGTTTGCCACCAGCTTTCAGAAGCTCAGCCGTAATTCCATCATCACCCGGCGCCTTGTTGTTCTTAAGCTGTTTGAGAGCCATACTAATCTCGTACAGGCTGATGTCCGGGATATCTTCGGTGTAGTGTCGGGTCAACTTGGCTCTGGGGTCTTTTGCCATACTGGTAACAGGTGCCCGTGTTGTCGTGTATAACTGTCCATAGAACCTCTCGACTTCCCTCAAAACCTCGGACTTGGTCGAAACAACTCTGCCGTCATCCGTTTTCAGTCTCGTCAACTGGCTCTGTCCAATCGACAGATCTCTCGCAAAGACTTTAGAGCCTTTGTTTGTTTGTTGTTTGTACGGTACACTAATTCAATTCAATTCAATTCAATTATTATTTATTGCAGTAAATGTGGTAAGTATGTAGGTACAACATGATATTACAGAGTATTTAGTATCACACATAAAGCCAAGTCAATTGGCTAAAATTCTTGTTTCACATCCACTCGTCATCGGTTTACGTTGGACCGTTAACCGTTTATTCTTTATTCTTACATCTGTTTCAAGTGTGTTTTTCTTTTATAATACATGCTTGTAAGGTAAGTTATGTTTTACTTTCATTTTTAAGCCCATTTCATCTTACCTTGAAATTACAGGAGACATGAAAATATTCTAACCATCAATTACCTATCGTAGGTACTGTGTGATGTATGAGTAGCCTAATGGTTGAGGGGTCCGACGCGTACCTAGCGATACCGGATTCGAAACCCAGAGCCTAAATGTAAAAATGACTCTTCTTAGTTATGTACATTACCGATGCTCTTACGGTGAGGGAAAACATCGCGATGAAACCTGCATATTCAGGCGACTGAGTATGTTACCATGATCCAATATGATCCCTAGGTAAATTGTGGCTATTAAAACCGAAATTTGGAAAAAAATATTGCTAAAAATTGATGTATTACGCTGGATACACAAAGTTATGAGAGTTTAAGCTCGCACCGGGGCACCTCGGCCATCAAATATACGAAATTGACAAAGTTGTTTCATCACATCCACAAAACTCAGAAAGTTTCGTTTACAGACAGATTTTTTTAATTTTACGCCGAATGCTTCTTATTATAAAAGTATAAGTTTAAATATAACAACTTCTATAAAATGTAACATTATTATCATAAAGTAGGTATCTATTTGTCTCTAGAAAATATCTCAAATTACAGTTTTTTTTTTATTTGAGTTTACGAGGCTTCTAGGTAAGGTGTTTATTCTGATAAACTGTTTGACATAATGCTCACAGCGACGTATCACCTATAAGTTGTATTATATATCTATCATCGCACCGCTCGCCATCGATAGGGAGATCAACTTCACATCTTAGAACCAAATTGGGCGCGGACTGAGCAGTTCCAAAGGAACTCTCGCCTGTGTACCTACGCTAAAATTGTGTAATGAGCTCCCATGGAGGATTTCCCTAGAAAATATAACATGGAGTACTTCAAAAGAGAAGTGAAAAGTTGTTACACTGTTACAAAAGTTGTTAGGGTCGGCAGCACGAGAGTGAAGCCCCAGGTATTGAAAACGTCCGTAGCTGCGGTTCCTAACTGCTACCATCAGGCAGGCCGTAAGTGTGTTCACGACCTTGTTTTATATAGGTTGTGTATTTTCAAACCTATCCCATAATTTTATATTTTGTGCAATTAATTGGTTATTACAAGCAGATTGATGTAATTCAAAGACAACTTTTTATTCACAAACACTTTAGTCGTAAAAAAATTATTTTCGCACTCCAAGTCAAATATCTATCATCTTACGCACCACCACCTTACGCAAAAAATCTGTTATAAATAGCCCCTTTCCCGAACAAGTGCGTTGAAAAGTATTTTTATGTTATATTCGATTGGGAGACAGTCTGCTACCCGTCATAATTCAACTTTGGCCTCCTTTAATAATTCAACTTCGCACTTGCGGCCGCCGAGTTATCTACAGTCGCCATTCATTACGGTTACTGGTGAAAGTATTTTTTTGACATTCCAATAAAACTTTTGGCCGTTGTTCAGTCATTCAACCCAAGGCCACAGGGGCTTGCAAAAATTGTGTCCTTGTGCATTATAATCTAGATCATTGTCTAATTATTTTGCGCTTACAGATGTGTCTTGAATGTCAGCGTCGGTGGCCGAGCGGTTAGGGTATCCAACTCATAAGCTAGAGGTACCGGGTTCGAATCCCGCAGCGGTCATGTACCAATGACTCTTTTCTGAGTTATGTACATTAGTTGAATACTAACCGATGCTCTTACGGTGGGAGTAAACATAGTGATATAACCTGCACATTAAGGCGACTGAATGTGTAACAATGATCCAATCTGGTCAGGTTCCCTTATTAGCAGCGTCATGGAAGTCAAATGGTAGTTGCTCCACTGTAATTACCTGATCTGCCAAATCCTGGATCATGGTCAAAGAGGACCCCGGACCCATTGTGCGCGGGGGTGTCTAGAAATATGTAGGTATATCCCTATCTAGAGGTCTATGTAGATACATGCAACTTTGGGTCATAAAATCTTAGGTAATCCTGAAAATAATATTCTCAACGTAAGTAGTTTAGGAGGCAGAAAGCAGACAGAGGGATATCATTTTTAATGGGGAGTTTGTCTGCGTCGTTTCCACGTGACACAGACACGGGGCACAGTTATAAAAAACAAAGGTCGCTTGCTGGCAGAAATGGTAAAACAAATGAATATTCAATGCTGTTATCGCAGTAGAACGCCTCATTTTCAGCCTTTATCGAGATGAGACGAGGCCTCCCCTCGTTGTTTAGAAATCACCTTTAATTTTGTCTGAGAACAAACGAACGGTTAGTACCTATAATACTTATTAGTGGAACCAATGCGACTTCGTTTGCGTACAGCTACTTTACCTCTACCTTCCTCTTGATACACTCTATCTATTGTTAAAAACAGCATTAAAATCCGTTGCGTAGTTTAAAAGATCTAAGCGTATATAGATACAGACGGCGGGAAGCGACTTTGTAATGTAAAGATTAATGTCATCCGTATTACAAATTGCTATTTTGTATCACAATTTTTTACTAAAACATTACATTTTGAAAAGCTATATTTAAATACAAATTACATAAAGACATCTGTTATTTAAATAACTCGATTTTTACTCTCGCCTAATAATAATATAATTGTCCAATTTTCCGATTTGTGAAAGAAAATTCTCACCCCAAGATTAAATTCTAAGTGAATCCAAATAACATAGGTAACTTGAGAACGATGAGGGAAAAAAGTCACGAAGAAAGCATTAGGCAGTTCATAAAAACGTCCCTAAGGCAAATCTCAGTATTAAATCTGGTTGAGACTGGCTTAATGCTTTGCTACTACGTGATCCAAGTTTAATGGACGGGTGAAGGAAACGTCTTCATAAATAATATAATAAAATAATAGGTTTTGTGTGTAGGTATAAACATACAACTGACAGAGATTTACTGCACAAAAAATATACTTATACGAGGGGATGTTATGGGGCTCCACCATATCATGGGACTAATCCAATCTCACCTGCAGGCGGCCCACTTGCCACTGGCTCCCATGCCTTCAATCCCATGGAATTTCAGCGTCCTGGTCACCCAGCTGACAGACGGATGGTGATGAAGCGGTTTCTCCCTAACGGTTGCACGGGTTTCAAGGATTCTGGTAGGAATCCGGTTACAGTAAATCTAATAGCATCTTAATAGTACTTCATGCAGGTCTCCTTACCGTCAAGATCCCACTGAAAATCAGCGCTGCAGCATTTGTTGTAGCTAATGCTGAGCTGGGGTCTATTTTTGGCATCGCATTGGTCCATGATTTGTTGTGTTTGTGTGTTTGTACCTTCTTTATTTTTGTTTAGTATTGAAGTGTTCTAAAATGTTCATATTATGTAAACGCTTATGGATTTTTGTGATGTCAAAATAAATAAATCATGTCATGTCATGTCTAATAGTAGAAAAGCTGACCTTGGCTGTTAGATTTACTGCTTGCCGCTAAGCCGGGATTTACCTCTAACATGATGGTGTTGAAAACGGTGCGTGTACGGTGCCGGTCCGAAAGTTTTTAGTTAATCTCATGTTTTTCGATGCAAATTTCTTTAAGAAGTAATTAAGAAAGCCGCCTTAGCCGCCCCTACTGGGGTTTGCCTATTGAATACCGCAGCCAAATAATACTATTTAAAATAGTATTGAGTTCATGCCGGTGAGTAAGTTTTCCAGTGCTCCACAGTGTTTCCCTGGGGTGGGGATATGGGGAACCGTGGCTTTGGTAGTGAATGGGCATTTGCCTTTTTACTGCCAGAGCCACCTGATATAGAGGTGGGTGAGGCATTGGCGATACCTTCTGTTGTTGCAAAATGGCTATTGGCAGCAGTGACAATTTTCCATTAGGTAGCCCACTTTCATGTTTGCCTACTGTATCTTTGACATAAAAAAGCTCCTTGAAAAATATCAACTTCCTAAAACATTGATTTTGTCGTAACCTACACACATTGCAGATGCGTGTGTAGGTTACGGCAAAGTGGAAATGATCGGCTGGGCTATTGAATAAGGGACTACTCGCTTGAGCTGGAAGTTCTTGTGACCTAGCCGTGCAGGTTCGATCAGGGAAACCCTTTGTCCAGCAGAGAACAACTTCAGTCATATAATAATAAAATATATAGTGAACGTGAAATTGTAAATAATATTGCTACACTTTGAAAATGTAAAATAATTTTATTGGCATACAAAATCATTGGATTGCTAAAAATATTAAAGGCATCACAATATTAGCACACCTTCTTCTAGATAAACTGCAACGATACTTCCAACTCTTGAGATTTGGCCATTTCATAAGATTTTACAATCACATCATTCTTCAATAATATGGTGTAATCCATGGGGTGTTCGAACGGGTAGATATAGGTAGTCATAAATGTCCTAAATATAGTTTCACATCACTTGCCATTGCACGTTGTACAAGAATTAAGTATGTACAACTTGTACAACGATATCTTTGGGTACAACCTGTCGATATACTACCACACGCTTAAGTATCGTACATACCATTTTCTTGTCATAGAATAAATATCAAATTATGGTACAAATGGTCTATTATAGACCTAGTGTGTTTCGCCGAGTGAATTATTTCCATTTTTGCACTTTCTAATTTACAAATCCCGCAGGGAATGTTACTTATTTCCCAGACAGCTCCCGAGCCAAGAATTTTGGAAGAAAGCTAGAGTTCGCCCTAGAGGCCAGACCACAACAGTTTTGGTGGCCAGATGTGAGTTAGCCCTAGTGGCCAGACCATAATAATTTTTATGGCCAGATGTACGGATTATTTACCATAACTATTGGAATTGGCAATGGAATACGATCATACGATGAACGATAAAATAAGTTTGCATTAAAAAAATATTAATTTGAATACGACAAAACTAATTAAAAATAAATAAAATTCCCGGAAACAGCGAATTCAGTCCATTATAAAACATAAATTTAACTAAAATAATATCTTTATTTTTATTTATAGAACAAAATACGGAATTTCATGAAATAAATTTAAAAAATCCTGATTTTCAAGTATGAGCTCTTGGTACCTAGGGGACAGCTAACAGCTAATTTAATTTGTTTATCAATGCCCCAAATATCTTATATGTTGTATGCAGTAGCTGAAAAGGTTTTTTTAACCTGACGCATCGTATGTGATATAACCATGTATCAGTTACATGAAACGTAATAGGTATCATCTTCTGACTTACTCGGAGTTCGTTTGAAGTAGTTTATCCGAGATGTATTTACTCGTGTCCAAGTAAATACAAGTTTGGTCGTACTATACCTTATAAGGAAAGGTTATGTTTGTGACTGACATACGATTGGTTTACCTCTTATTTGTACCTACGTGGATATGGTGGTGTTTGTCAAAAATAACTAATTACAGCATGTTATATCTTAAGCGGTGTATTTTTTAATAAATTAAATAATATGATAAACCATACATCTTTTAAAAAAGTTATTGGTTTCGGTTACAAAACAATTATTTTTGTAACCACATACCCGCCTCTAGTGGAATCTCAGCGACCGTGACAGTGACAGCTTACTTTTTAATCTAATTAGCTTTTTCACTAAGGAGAGTACATTCTTTAAAATATAATCTTTGTTAAATGAAATCCCGCATTATGATTTAATGCCTTCGTTACGTATTATTTTAATGTAAAAGTTTGTGTATGTCGTCGCATATCAAATTAGCCGTTTAGTGAAATGGCTAAATCGTTAATCAAATATTCAATTGAACGGAACTCTAAATTAATGAACTTTGAAAGTAATGTCTAATGAACGACAATGCACCGAGTTTGCGGAGCTAATCCATGCATTTTCACAACAGTATCCTAAGGGACTTTATACGATTATAATAGTTTGCATTAGGTTTTATTTCGGTTAGGTTAGGTCAGCGTTGTGGAAATACATGGAAGAGGAGGAAGTACGCGATATATGCAGTGGCTCTATTTTTGTATCGCTCGCCTCGATTCAACGTTTTTAATTTTAATTTTCGCCACGAAAAATTCAATATTTTTTAAATCACATTGGCAACACCGAAAGAATACGGTTCTAAAGTAGGGAAAATCAGCACCTAGCATCAACATAACGAGCTTTTCATGCTGAAAATCGAAATTGAAAAACGTTCGAATCGAGGCCAGCCATTCAAAAATAAAACCCGGTGTAAGAGCATCGTTTGAAGGTACCTAAACTTGTTAATTACCGCAAAAACCCGCGTCCGCGGGTAATGTACCGTGGGTCCGCAAACTGCGATACTGCCATAATTATTAGGGCTTATAATTTATTGCAACTTTGTTGGTTATTCGCATAAACTTCATAATAGAGTCTACTAGGTTCATACGGTCTCGATTGATTACATTGTTTCTATGTCATAGATAGTTAAAATGATGACAAGTGTTCCGATCCAGTTCCAATTTCTGTGTTGGGCACTGGCTCGGCAGATCCCAAGAAACCAAGATCACCCTTGTACAAACTCTCCTTCTTCGTATTTTTGACTACGCGGACTGTTGCTATCTGGATGCCACAGGAGAGCTTTTAAACAAACTGGAGCGTCTCGAGCGAGCGAGCGAAAATGTGTGTATAAGGTTCATTTTCGGTTTTCGCAAATATGACCACATCTCCTCTTTCCGAACACAGCTCAAATGGCTACCAATACTCTACCGCATGAATGCTCATATCCTTACAACCCTCTTCAAAATCCTGCACAATCCTTCTGCTCCTTTATATCTCCGTAACCTCTTTCACTTCTCCCGAGACCAAGACAAACCCTGTCGCTCTAATCTTAAATCGTTATTGGCAATCCCTATCCATCACTCCGATTTTTTTTCCTACTCATTTACTGTTCATGCTGCGAGACTTTGGAACTCTCTTCCGCATGAGGTGCGGGACAGTCCATCACTACAGACTTTTAAAAAACGTGTCAAGGACCATTATCTATCTCTGTCTAGTTATAGATATGTATGTATAGTATTGTATTATTATTATAAGTTTATATTATATTTATTATATTTTATATGAGAAGATAATTATGTTTAAGTATTTTAGTATTTAAGTATTCTATATCGCGCACGTCGATCTGCTTTACATATCACATCTCTCTTCTGTAGGCCTGCTGGAAGAAATTTCTTTTAGAAATAAGTAGTACCTGTTGTGTCGTCTATATGATGTTTCTCTATGTATTTAACTGTGAGCAATAAAATGATTAATAAAGTAATCATGTATTTAACTGTGAGCAATAAAATGATCAATAAAATTAAATTAATATAGTAATCATCTCATCTCATCTTGGCGTTAATGTCCCGGTTGCCCGCACGAGGGCCCGGGGTCCGCCTTGACCATGATCTAGGATTTGGCAGATCAGATAATTGCAGTGGAGCGACTGCCATCTGACCTACATGACCCAGCTACCAAGGGAACCTGATAGATTGGATCATGGTTACACATTCAGTAGCCTGATTGTGCAGATTTCATCACGATGTTTTCCCTCTCCGTAAGGCCATCGGTTAGCATTCAACTAATGTAGAATGTTAGAAAAGAGTCATGGCCGCAGAGGGATTCGAACCCGATACCTTTCGTTTACGAGTCGGATACCTTAACCACTCAGTCACCGTTGCTCCAATTCTATCCCTAATTCAAATACTAAATAATATCTTGAAATTTTAGTAGATCGCCCTCATCGCAGAATTAGATACAAAATGAATTAGGTAAGATCTTATTTCTTTTCAGTTTCTAACCGCCTCTGACTTGACACAACCATGGTCCCGTATTCACTTTACATGACACGTAGAGACTGGGGAGTTGTTACTGTAGTTGTCCTTTTAGTTGGAACATCTACGTGACAAACTAATCCTGGCATGTGGTCAGCGTAGCCAGCGCTCAAGTTACTGCCGAGTTACTGTCACTAGTTTGTTAATACGACCCGCCAGTAATTAGGTTGGGTGTGTAAACGGATATCTTTGTAATGTACATCAGCATTAGCTTAGTATTATTAGCTTTTGCTCGTGGTTTCCCGTAGACAAATTCAAAGAAAAAATAAACTCGATGCGATACATATTTAGTTTGTGCTTCTATGATGGTGCCATGTGGTAACATATGTTGTTTGTTGTACCTGGAAGAAGGGGGAATAAAAAATCTCTGCCTTGACTGCACTCACGTCATACAGCCGTTGATTTTCGCATCCGATATCAATCCATTGCTTCCTGACTCTCACGGGGGAACTCTTTTCAGATACCGGCAAGTTTTGTCGTCCAACAGATACATTTGCTTTCGATTTCACTGGCAATTTTTTTTAAATGTTATACTTTAGGTAACCAGGCAAATCTACCGTTAAGTAAATCTGATGGAAAGTGTCACCGCTGCTTATAGACATAGCAACATCAGGGATATTGCCAATGCTTTGCTCACATATAATGATGACGTGATTCCGTTGGATAACATGCCCGTCTGCAACTAGATAAATAAGTTTGCTTACTTTAGGGCTAGATGACGCTGTGTGAATTAGTCCAATCATATTGATTCATACATTTTTTATTTCTAACCCCACTGCCAACAAAAAGCAGTATCGCATAATCATGCGATCTCACTGTCAGACCCTAGCTGCCATGCCTCATGCCTTTAATTATAGCAATTTCGCCGTTTTCAAAATTGAATTTGCCACTAAATTAGCTGTCACTGTTCACGGTCCGGGGAGCAAACGATTTGGTGCCGCGCTAGCACGAGGGCTTCTAATTAACCTGTATGGCTGTTTCTTGTGGTTTAATTTCCTAGTATAGTGGTAAAGTTGATGATAGACATAGAGTGCCTCAACTGTTGTAAGTATGGTGTAACAAACTTATCTAACCCGGTGACAATGTCGCTGTTGTTCTAATTGACATGATATTTTTAAAATGACGACAAGTAGTTCCAGATATCGCCACCGGGTTAGATAAGTATGCGCACTTCATACTAGGCTATCACAGTCGCCGTGAAATAAAACGCATCTACGCCATGGATAATAAACATCGACGCATCGAGTTTCAAAATTGAATTCGCCAATAAATTAGCTATCGCTGTTCATGGTCCGGGGAGCTTCATATTAACCTGTATGGTTAGTTCTTGTGGTTTAATTTCCTAGTATACTAGCGATTAATATCCTAGTATATATAATTTCCTAGTATCTTTGTTACTAGCGAGGACCTGTAAGAGGCTTGTTGGTTCTAAAATAATATTTATTATGTTTTACATAACTGTTGGTACTCTAATAAATAAATAAATTTTGGTATAGTGGAGGTTATGACTGTGAGGGTGAAGTAAGTTATTTTACGTCATCGAGTACAAAATTCAACTTTGTAGCGACGTTTAGGAGCCTCCTAAACCTGTGGTCTCCCTTGCAAAATATGGCACAAATTTTTTTTTTGTTATTTAATCTTACATTTTTATAAGCGGTCCTATCCTGTGGATTCTATAAGTAAAAAAAACCGATTGGCCGCACATTATAGACATCAAAAAGGAAAAGTGACGTAGGAGAAAACCTACGTCACCCTCACAGGCTACATAGAGTACCTATTGTAAATTTAGTGCAACAAACTTATCTGACCCTGATGACAGTCACTGTTGTTGGAATTGACATGTTATTTTTAAAATGACGACACTTAGTTCCAGCTTTCGCCACCGGGTCAAATAAGTTTGCGCACTTTATACCAGCCTATCACAGTCGCCGTAAAACAAAACGCATCTACCGCATTTGGAGGCACCGTTGAAAACGCCATGGACGGTAAACATCGACGGTTCGTTTTAGAGTTTATTTCACGTTTCGATACAAGGCCGCAATGTAGAGCGATGGAGGCAGGTCTATAGTTTCGTATGCAAGCGTAGAGGATGCCGCTTAAACCCGGCATTGCTTTAATTAATTTTCGCGTTTTACTGAAAGCCTCTCCCTCCCCCCGCACCGCGTTAAAATTAGTTTGTATTACCTGCCTACCCACTGTTTACGTAGTATAAACCCTGTGAGTAATTTAGCCCACCATTGACTTTTCGCCGGAATAATTTCTAGGCAGGTTGTGTTGGCGTTTCCTTTGGAGTTTTTTTTGTCAACGATACCTCGTTACTTGCCTTTTTATTAGTGATTTTAAGTTTACGAACTTTTAAATATAAAATAAATACATATAATTATATTATAATAGAATACTAGTGGTCCCGGCGCGACTTCGTTCGCGTGCACCTACTTTACCCCTCCCTATCCATTTTTTCTTGCTTATATACCTTCCTCTTATCTATTGTTAAAAACCGCAATCAAATCCGTTGTGTAGTTTAAAAGATACATAGGGAGGGACAGACGGCGGGAAGCGACTTTGTTTTATTCTATGTATGTGTAGACAGGTAGTCTTAAGTGTCTATAATAGTGGCTCGGAAGAAATATCTAACAATTATGTAGGTAGGTTACAATACTTACAATCCACCTGCTCCTGCCACTACGTGGGTTCGGCACAATATGTTCCTAGCACTCATCATTTCGGTACTCACTCCTATCACTATCATTCACACAGTCCATCCATGTTACTAAATCTCGGCCAAATAAAATGTACCATATAGATATTTACTTTTCCTTTAAGGGTCAAAATACTTTGGTATATCGAGAAAAGTCGCGAAATACAAAATGTTATAGCTAACAAATTAAAAAAGCCGGCTTTGCCATCTCTATTTTACCTTTATTTACGCGCCCAATATTCAATTAAAATTTTATTCTTAGATGAACGTCAGGCTTATTTTCCCACGCCTGATTCGATTTCATTAAATTCCAACTTTTCCGATATAGATTCGCATTGAAAACCATCGGCAGGTAATTGATTAAATTCAAAATTCAGCTAAAATTAAACCTTGCTAATGAAAGAAAAGCGATAGTGAATTTCACAAATTGTATCAGCTACCTACGTCTATTAGGAAAACCCGATTTACGAGATACTTATGTAGTGTCACAACATTGTAGATAAATTATATTTCGTATAAGATAATTCGAGTATTAGTCGTACTAGAAAACCAGATAAATAAAGTAGGTAAGTACCTAGTCGTCCTTGACACAGGTCTGACACAGGTCTGGAATTGAATTGAATAGTATAGAATATATTTTTATATATTCACACACAACAACACCATAAACACATAACATAATAGCTCAAAAATGCGACTGAGTTCTGTGTCACAGCGCCCAATTGTATTTTGTTGTCTTTGTATTACAGTTCTGGATTAAATTAATAACAGATAGAGTCTAGGGCTCAACTCACAACTTTAGCGTAATATGACGAAGGTCCGCCCTTCCATGTCAAATTGTTCGGGTTTCGCGAATGCTGATGGACGAAGGATCGTATCGTATTTCAAACTGTCGATAGTTTGTCTTTCAGTCACACTTACTATTGATACGATGATGATGATCATTCACATCATCATCACATCACAGCCCATAACAGTCTACTGCACTACTAAGGGCCTCTCCCACGAAAGGGGAGATTATTGCCATTATCTCCATGCCAAACGTATGTTGGAGATCGCAGTATTATAAATATAACAATGTAAAACGCTGCTGCCTATTTTCTATCATACGGGGACTAGATTTTTTGCCTCGAAAACATAAGTCGCCTTGTACGACACCCACGAGTGTAAGAGGTTGGTGCTATTTTTGTCGGACACCACACGGCCATTCGCATTTAAAGCCAATAACATGCCGCCATCTTGACAATAATAATTAAGTTAGAAAAAGTTGTCTGCGGTCGTGTCGTACGCCGTAGTCGTGTAATTTATCGGCCGTTCAAACTTCGCTAACGGTTTCCCATTAATGAGACGGATACTGGCGACCGGCTCGTTTGTCTTGTGTTTCACTTGAACCACTTAAATTGAAGAGCTTTGAATATTTGGTAGGCTTTTGGTGCTTAGACACATTATTGAGTAGAATATACTTTTTATTTCTTATCTGTTAATATCATCATCATCCATGGGGCCGTATTAATAAGCTTGTGTGTTGCCTTGGACACGGAATAAGGACGTAATTGCTTGGTTTAAGGACGTAATTCGCGCTTTGCTAACCCTCAAAAACGTTTAATCGGTGCCAGCACTCAACCTTGAAAATTCCGCCTGGGTGGGTAGCACCGCCTAATAAATTAAGATTGCAAATCTTATTATTTATTTATTTCACTCTTTGTTGTACATTAACAGTATAATTATTACAGATTATGTAAAATTGTAACCATTACAAGGGCGGTCTTATCGCCAATAGCGATCTCTTCCAGACAACCATTTAAAAGGATTTGAGATTTTATACAGTAGTTACAATCACCATACAGTGAAGAAATGCAATAAAGATATTATAAAAAGTATAAAAAATATATGTATATTAAACTAAACAAAAACAATCACTATTAAAATCTAAACCGCTATACATGACACAGACGATACAATCATCTATTCAGGTAGAAAGGAGATGACCCTTCAATCTATTTTGAATATACTCGGCGAATTCGAACATCTCACCTCACGGGTGTCACACTACAGGCGTAACGACAGTACGGTAAAGGAATTATCGTAGAATCTTCTGTTTCGGTTTAAAAGCTATCGTAGCTAGCCCAATTACTGGCTTATTATTTTAATTCTCAAGTCCTCACAGTGACTACACCCGCAGTTCTGCATTTTGGTACCTGAAATTAAAGTGCATGAATCGTCAATATGATGGGCGTCAGTTATTCCTGCCTACATCAGGTGGTCTGTCTGCTCATTTATCGCTGAGTAGCATCAGAAATCCTTTTCATGCCTTTCTTGAACACATTAATCAAATTTTCTAAGCTCATCCCACAACCAACATCGGGCAATTTCGTTCAAAAAGTTGAAACACTTATTCATGTTCATTATCAACCTAGCCCCTTGAACTTTGCTATTGAACTTTGTATTTGCGTGTAGCCATATAAGGGGCCCATTTGTGCCTCGCAAAGTTGCAAACGACCCCGCACGTTGACTCGGGCCTGATCCCTGTTTGCCGAGGACCGGAGTTCTTGCGAATCAATATTTGCCGGCGTCCAACGCGTTTTTAATCCGACCCTTAGCAGGATTGCTCTTTGGTCGGGCTAGTGCCTTAACCTTGTTTAGTGTGCAGATTTTTAATTAGGAGTTTCTGAGAGACTGAGCGCTTGTATGTTAGGGTATTAGTTAGTTATAACGTCATGGTTTTAAACTAGGTATAGAGCTCGCGTCACTTTCCACCCCTGCAACCAATCTTCAATCAAAAACTATCCAAAGCAATGTTTTGGTATACCGCAAAGTATAATCAAGGGTCGGTTACACATTCATAGACCTTTTATTTGATGTTTGTTATATTTGAAACCGCTCGCATCGCTTGCGATACTTATCTCTTTTACACTCGTGGTAAACTTACCACTTAGCAATTGCTAAAGATAGAAAAGACGAGTGCTCGTACGAGTGGACGCGAGCGGTTTCATAAATTGGGCCCCGGTTTACAAATACGAACTTTCATAAGTTGAATTTGTTCAACATTTCAGCTGATGTTGAACTCGTATATTTTCAAATCGACGAGCTAAAGCGCGATTACTTGAGCGCGAGAAATACGAAGAAAAGACGAATCCCAAGTGTCGACGGAACAAAAAGCAGCGCAGACGTTTTAACTTAGCAAAGAGAGCAGCAAAACTTGGCCTTTACCTGTTGCGCGTTGCTTGAAAACACTCCCGTTCGGTCGATCCATTAGTGATGAAAAATTCCATCTTCCGCTCACCGGGAATACGAAAAACGCAATAATTTAAAACAAAGGCTGCTCTTCGTAGTGCATTTTGTACATTGAGCGAATATAAATGCGGCGGCCATTTTTGAAGTTTGTAGTGTACAATATAAATGTTTGTAATATCATTTCAGTTCCGTTAGGTAATATAATTTTGTCTTAGACGGGACGTTACACCACGAGTTTTTACGAGTAATTAAATACATAATTAGAAATATTGACGAATGCACTCGAACCAACAAAAGATATGAAAAATTCGCGGGCTCTATTCAGCTGTATATGTTTCAGAATTACAATATTTTGATATTGTTATTTAAAGCATGCTTTAATCCACAACTAAGGGTATCACAAAATAAACACAATATGTGCTAATTTTACATAGTCGTAAGTTATGTTTTTATGAACTACCTATGTTGTTCTCGACGTTTCATAAAGAGTTTCAGCTTTCTACATACAAATATTAACCCTTTCACAATTCATTTCCCGCAATGGCTGCACGCGCAGTCTCAAAGCGGCGACGGAGTGAGCTAATGGCGGACACACATCAATCAGAGCCGCCGGTATTGCGCTCCATTGTAATATTTCATTTGAACAACCGACGAATATATTCTCAGTACTATGTACCTTTGTTATGTATATCCATTTAAGTTAGTACGGTTTTAAATAAACGCAGACTTGAATTTTTTTGTTGTATTTTCAATTAATACAAATAAAGTTCAAGTTTATTTTTTATATTTCTTCCTAACGAACAGCAAGGCAAAACTAAAATAACACCTAAAGAGCAAAAAAAATGGCCATGAAGGTAGCTATGTTTCCAATCTTTTTGGTGTACACGTTTGTTTCCTTATGAGCAGTTTTCCAATAGGTATCTAAAGCATTCCTAACCACTCCTTAGATGGCGCCCCGACAATTTTGGTAATTGATAATCGCTTGAAATAGGTTCTTAGCAAAGAGGATATAAACACTGGGTACGTTGTATTGGATAATATTGTATTTATCAATAGTTTTTAACCATTTTTGAGGTTGTAATAAATTATTGCAAACCAAACAAACATCAATTTGACTGAGTCAATTCGTTTCATAGACACTAGGATCAAGAATGGACGCAATACAAATCACAGATAATATGAAAGGTTTGTATTAAAATACATTTCATTGAACTTTTTGGTAAAAAATTACCAAAATTGTAGGAGCGCCATCTATTGATGCTTTTTGAAACCAATTGACAATACCTACTGGAAAACTCCTCATTCAACAAAGAGGCCATTTAAAATATAAGAAATCGAGACTCTCCGCGTAGTAGGAGGCATGTACGAGTATGTTAACTAAACTACGTAGCCTGCAAAACTCAGGTGTCATAAACAAAACACAAAGCGGTCTTAAGTAATGGTCAATTATTGGATGTCTAAATCAAGAGCTCAGACACCAACTGACAATACACGAATTTCTGCGAACATTCGCTAAACTAAAACATAAGCAAACACCCACTCGTAGATGACTCGTAGCATTTGCTACGACCTCTACGAGTGCTACGAAGTTGGGTCACCTTGTTAGTTTTGTTACTTCGCATGCTTAGGTAGGTAGCCATATTTCAAGTGGTTCAAGTTTGACCGTATTTCCCTAGAGATCTGTGAGTTATCTGCCCAGTTTAGTCGAGCTACGCTTTATGCTAGATTTAGGTACTAAGCAACGTTTTACGTAATAAATAGTATAATTTCGGCTACATCACGTTTAAGAATTGTAAATAAAGAAAGGAGGACATTCTCAATTCGGGTGAATGTTTTTTTTATGTTTGTTAGCTCATAACTCCTTAATTTTTAAAGCGATTTGGAAAATTCTTTTATTTTAAAAGACATACTCCAGTTTGGACCAATTTTTTACAAAACTCCTTTCTGATGATAGGATCCATAAGAAGTTGAGGGACTTTTTTATTATTTTGGCTTGCTTCGTCAAAATGTGTTGCAAAGATTCAGTTTCTAGTCATCAGTATACGGGGAACACTTTAATATTTAAAATATACCCATTTTTAGGAATCAGAAGTAGCCAGCTCTACCAAAACTACGAGTCCGCGTAAAATTCGGTTATAACGGTCCAGACCTGTTCCCACGGGAACTACATTGCATTTCAAGATAATATATAGCTTTTGTGCTATTTTGAACTATATTCCACATTATATTGCTACCAAATTTCATCAAAATCCGTCAGTAGTTTTTCCGTGAAGGTGTAACAAATATCCAATCATACATCCATCCTTACAAAATTTCTAATTTATAATATTAGTAGGATTCATCTGACCATAAAGCGTCAGGGCACAGCTGTCCCCTGAAACCCCTGTCATAATTATTCGGAATCTACGGCTTGTATCATGTAGTAAATTTTCCGAACCCGGGACTTCTGCGTGGAATGTTAACCTACTGAACCACTCAGACCATCAAACGGCTTATAGTTATTAAGTTCACAAGAAATTACGACTTATATCTAACCGTGAGCAGAAACAGCTGTTTCGTCCGTAAAAAGGCGCTGTTTTAAAGGCGGGCGGTGTTAATAATAATGTAGTTATTACTCCAAATAGGTACTCCGGCGCAGCCGCGCGATGATTTACCCGCGCCTGCCGGGACGAGCAAACGACTTCTGTTTAAACGCGGGTAGTTCAAAGTAAAAGTTGCCACCTCCTTTTTCTAAAAAATAAAAGGAAAGTCCGGAAAGTGTGACTGTGAAATAATTGAGATGTGAAATAGGCTTATAATAATAATAAACCGTTTATTTCAGGCATTAAGTATTACAAAGTTTAAAACAATGTTAACAAGCCCATATTTTGTTAGTAATATCATAAAAACTATCATAAAAATATCGAAGGATGCTAGAACGCTACAAGCTAGTCGGGATCGGTTGAAAGCGGAGATAATTTAGCTCAAACTTGACTTCAAGCTCGTTAAAATTAGTTTAAAAAAAGTGCGCGTACGAATTTAATACTAAATTTAGGTTAGGTTAGGTCCAAAAGATATATTCGGGAAGTAATAGAAAGTTATATTTTGTACTCAATGCTAGGTTGTGGTTGGATTAGCGAAAAATATAGCTATAATCATTACGCGTTGTCCTAATGAAATGTCGCATGAAAAGAAGTACACTAATGTTGTTAAAGTTGCAAATTTGAGCTGATTTTCGGATTCCAATATCAATATCTATGGGCTTATATTCTATTTAAACCCGTGATCTCAAACTTACAAAGCAAGGATTTTATCTTTATCATTAGGAGCGATCCACTTTGAAAAAGGTTGGAAAGTTTGGTACCTACGTTCTGTAAACCGTCATTTTTGGTCTGTGGGCCGTACAATTTTAGAGACCGTTTTAACGAAGTTTTGAAATCAGTTTCTATGAAGAGGCGTAACTAATAATGTTTGAAGTTCCGAGGGTATTAAAAGATGAAACGTATTTTACTAAGGGAATGGGAGATTTTCTGAGAGCCGATTAAAAATGAAAAAATGTTTAAATAAGTGCAATAGATGGCGTTGGTTAGACACGATTCTCAAAAATAAATCAAAACAACACCGTTGGATGTATGGAAATGTAGACTGTTGGCGCTTCCTTCTCAGAAAAGGTACCAAAACTAAGTATATTTTCACGAAACACCTTTCCGAGTAACATCGGTTACCAAATTAAATACTTGAGAATCCTGTCTAAACAGCGCCATCTAGTGAGGCACGCCGAACTTAACTTCTTACTTTTAAATTAGCTGTCTGAAAAACCCCCATTAAGAGATGAAACGGCATCAGTTGTTTTCCGGTTTGAAGGAAAAGGTTAAGTTAGCTAGTGTAATTAAATAGTAGACTTATCAGCTCAGTTTAGTTTTTGATATGGTACCTACATATAATCTGGGTAACAAACAACTACCAACTTAACTCCTGTTGTAGTTATCCATAGCTTTGTAGTTTCCTGCAGTCAGTAAGATAGTATTTTTTATTCGAAGTAGGATCTTACATCTCCAAAGTTCTATGTTCACAACTCATCGCTCGCAAGCATATTCGTCAAGTTTTCATTCCCCAGAAAAAAGCGACGACGGTGGTTGCTCTCAAATTAATTGATTTACACGACCTCCCGAGAATTCCAACCTCATATCTTTAAGGGAATCTTATTCCACTAGGGAGTTAATGTACTTAAAAATGCTTTCTTGCTAGAATCCCGTTGAGTTTTTTGAAGAAATAGCCTTAAAGGGGAACAGGGAGAAATACATGTTGCATTAATGTAACCTCTGAAGATCCTCTTACTGGTAATTCGACGACAGACACTTTAATTTCCGGTTTTCCACACAATAACAAATGGAGAAAACTGAAAATATTACCAGAGGCCAGTTATAAGACGATTCTGTTATGATATTTACAGTTTCGAGTTTTCGGTGTGTAGAGATGATTCGATAGTTCAGGAATAGTGAAATAAATACTTTAATAGAGATGCACTATTTAATTATATTCATCCGAAATTACAAGTGTCCAGAGCGCGAGGTGGGAAACAATTGGCTCGCATATCTAACGCGCCACGCTAGGCTCCCAAAGATACGTAAGCATGAACTCCGTAAAGCTCCCAGGCCGTGAAGTTAAATTATGACCTTGCAGAATCGATGGCCGAAGGGGCGGGCATAGTGGCGACCACGTACCAGTAACCGCAGCGTGGGTTGACCCCCACGAGATGGGCGGACGACATTGTGAAGCAAGAGGATGCAAGAGGCACGAATCGATCGGTGTGGAAGACGTGGGGAGCCCTACGTTTACCAGCGGACGTCCTGCGGCTGATATGATGATGATGCAATTATGACGAATGATGATGCTATTATAATGAGAAAATAGGTACGACGAGAGCATCTGTGGCCAAGTGGTAACGGTATCCGACTCGCAATGCGAGAGGTACCGGATTCGAATCCCACTGCCGCCATATACCAATGACTCTTTTCTAAGTCATGTACGTTAAGGGAAAATATCGTGATGAAGCCTGCATAATTCGGTTGAATGAATGTGTAACCATGATCCAATCTGGTCAGGTTTCCCTATTAACAGGGTTTAGAAGTTAGATGGCAGTCGCTCTTCTGTAATTACCTATCTGCCAAATCATGGATCATTGTCAAGGCGGACCCGGGTCCTTGTGCGCGAAAGTATACTGGGACATTACGCCAGGATGACCAAAAGGTACGCCGAAAGAATATGTTATTTCAATACGCCGTCGTTTCATCATAGCACACAATCATGAAATTGTCTAAACTAAACATAATTATATTAATAGGTAATATACCGTCACGATCCTGAGACTGTTTAACCAATGTCAGGATCCTCAGCACCACACCTTGGTCAACACAACACGAGTGGCGAGTTTGTTGCAGTGCTAAAGTTCGACATTAAAAGTAAAAAGCCTCAGAGTACGAAACGGTCACCCATCCCAGTTACCGGCATCGGCGGAAGTTGCTTAACGAAAAGTATTACTTACTCGAAATTTACGAAATACTTTGTTTCGATTATTTTATTGTATTTACGTCTCTGAAAAGAGATTTATAGTTAGTACCTGAGCGCCCAAGCTAGCGCGACGCTTCTCGAGTTTTCCGCGAAGTTAAACTATGATAAATCGATTTCTTGGAAGGTAAAGCACTACCCGTCTTCTACCCAGACCCAACATGGGGATTAAGGCTTAATTCCTTTTCAAGTTCTCACCAACATTTGTGAAAGGGATTTTTGCTCCACTACCTAGTAGCGGATCATCACATACTTATAAATAGTAAAATTTTAATATTGGTTGAGGCATAGCCTCCTTCATCTACAAGCCATGCTGTAGCACGGAACGGCAACGTCGCTGTGAACCGATTCACTCATTGTTTACATGTCAATGAGCGGGAATATTTTGAATTTTAAGCTAATAAATTTAAAATATATTATCAAAACTATAAATAAACGAATTGTATGGACCATCTACGAAGGTAAATAAAAGTAAATATATTTATAATTGCGCCAAATATGGATAAATACGATTAGTAAAAAACAATCCTCGATCATTTTTGTTGTTAGCTTTTTACTTATTTTATCATTCAAATTCTGTTTTAAAATAGTAATATTTCTCCAACAGATGCCTAGGCGTTGTTGCATAGAAAAATGTAGGTCAAACAACGATGTAACGCTAAAAAACGGACAAGAGGCTGTGCCGACTTTTTCGTTTCCAAAGAATGAATATCTTTTAAAAAAATGGACTTCTGCTATTTCCCGAGCGAACTGGAGTCCCACTGTTGGTTCCTTCGTATGTAGTAAACATTTTAGCGAAGAGAAAGTTATCACAACAACTAAAATATACCACGGTGATAGCAGCGTTGAAAAGGTACCAGTAAAACGCGCTCGTCTAGTGACTGGTGCGATACCCCGTATATTTCCTAGTTTGCCCAAACTTTTAAATAAAGCATGCCCCAAGACTAGAACTGATCCAGAAAAACGACGGCAAAAATGGATTCGAAGGCAAAAAGAAAAAGAAAATTTAAAGTTAAAAAGTGATGAGATTAAGAGCTTTAGTGAGCTACAGGAAGGTCTTAAATTTAAAACAGAATTGTATTGTGGGTGGCGTTTAGAATATGGTGACCAGTTCATGTATTTTTATACTTTAAACGATGATGTTCCCGTCAAAGTGCTCAACAATATTATTGTATTTTCTAATTTAAAAGTCAAAGTATTTTTAGGTAAAAATGAACTGTCCGAACATGATTTGAAACCGATGTTGTCCCGTAATAGCGGAATCGGGACATTAACGCCAAGATGACCATGTGTATCTGTAGGTATTATTAAGTTAGATAGGTATTAATTGTTGTAAAAAATATGGTAGTACCATGGTAAGTAGTTTTAAGGTAGGTACCTATCTCCCTGATTTGTATATAGTTACTTAGTCCTGTACATATGTATCAATGTATAAAATGTATTATATTAATGAATAAATTACTTAAATTAGGCAATATTTTGTCTAGCTTTATTTCCTAATAGCTTTTGGCATACGGTAGGCAAACAGGCAAGCGGGCCACCTGATGAAAAGCGGTCAGCGCTGCCTATAGACTTTAAATAGAAAGTG
This sequence comes from Blastobasis lacticolella, assembly GCA_905147135.1. Taxonomy (NCBI): domain Eukaryota; kingdom Metazoa; phylum Arthropoda; class Insecta; order Lepidoptera; family Blastobasidae; genus Blastobasis; species Blastobasis lacticolella. The sequence goes on from LR990048.1 coordinate 13,740,562, forward strand.
TTTTAATCCAGGCGGTAACCTGGCTACCTACAAAATTTCATCCAAATCCGTTCATCCGTTTAGGCGTGAAGAGGTAACAAATATACCCACAAACATTTGCATTTATAGTATTAGTAGGATAACGTTCCAGGCCCGCGCCCGCAGGAACCACATTTAATTTTAGAATAAATTATAGCCTATATACTGTTCTGGGTTATATGCTATATTACTGCCAAATTTCATCCAAATCCGTTCATCCGTTTAGGCGTGAAAAGGTAACAAACATACCCACAAACTTGCGCATTTATAGTATTAGTAGGATAATGTTCCAGACCCGCGCCCGCGGGAACCACAAATAATTATGGGATTAAATATAGCCTATATACTATTCTGGGTTATATGCTACATTACTGCCAAATTTCATTTAAATCTGTTGAGTAAATTTTGCATGACGAAGTAACATTCATCCATCCAAACTTCCATCAAGCTTTTCAAACTTTCGCATTTATGTTATTAATAGGATAATAGGATATAATCCAAGTAGGTAGATAGGTAAATAGTACAGGAATCTATCCAATTTTATATTATCTAACTAATGCATATACTCAAGCACTTAAATAACTAATAACATTAAACGACGACGACCGCGAAGAAAGTTCTACAGTAATTTTCAGGTACACTAAAATTAAAAAAAGCGACGTTGTCAAACTTCTGCGCATGGCTTGTAGATGAAGGAGGCTATGGTTGAGGGCATGGTTGTCTAACACCAACTCCATCTGTCCGTCAAAATTGAGGCTTTACAAGATGGCGGTGTTAGTTCTTATTTCGGCTCCCTACCAAAACCGTACATATTTTAGTTTTTCGCTAAATATCGTTTCAAAGTAACACGTGATTTAAGATTTTCATACAAATTTTTAATCCCGTGTAACTTTGAAACAATATATTTTAACGAAACTGACAAATCACAAGCATATATATTGGTTTCGAGATCACATATACAAAAATTACTTTTCTTTGACAGCGTAATTACAGAAATTAAACAAATTTTGTTTGAAGACTTGAGCGTAATATTGAAAATACGATCAAACTACGTTTGTATGGAGCGCGCTCCGGGGACACTAGCCCCAAAAATAAGGTTATTTTATTTACTCTGATATCAAAAACACTCTTTCTATTGTAATATTGTAATATATTTTTACTACAGCTTATCGTAGCTCACTAGTGAAGTGACGCGTGAATGTTTATTGGACCGTGGCAGACAAGGAACGATGCCGACATTAGCACGAATACGCCATGATTTATGATACGCTTGAGAAGTGCGATGTTTTGTTGTTGTCTTCAAACTGAAAATTTATATAAGTTTTGTACAGAATTCGGTGCCAGAATTGCAAGACTGAAGTTGACGTCCGTGGAAATGTTTTGTGGCTGAGAGTTATGATTGCAGAAGTTCATCGCAAGGATTTGAACTTTATGAGAATTAAACGTTTTATTCCGAAAGGTATTCATCGTGTGCGACAATGATATTTTCAAGAAAAAAGGTAGGTGAATTGTCGACGATCCCATACTAACTAGCAAGTACTACCTTTTTCTACCATAGGCTGTGCGAAGGGACTATGGTTCTCTCTGTGTGTACTACCGTCTGGTACCGGATGGTCTGAATCTACATCTAAAATAACTTAAATAGAAAGCAGGAAAAGTACAAGCGAAAATAAAATCCATAATAAAATGAAGACTTCGTCATAAATTTCGAGGAAAATGTGAATGGACAATTACTGTAAGAAAATAACAACCTCTACATCTAAATATTAAAAAAGTTAATATCCAATAGTACATTTTTTCTCTATGTATTTAGGCTTTGTAGTAATTTTCCATTCACATTTTCCTCGTAATTTATTATACGCCTTAATTTTATTATGGACTAAATAGCCTCGAATACTTAACACAATTTAGATGCAAAAAACAAAGTTGAAGGTAATTAGCCCTAGGCTTTCACATTAACGTTCTTGTCTCCATTCAGTTTCGAAAACTCGTAACAGGAGTCTCATTTACTCATCTGCTGAAACAAAAACTGTATTACGGGCCTTACGTGTTTGCCGAGGAGTGGCAGCCGTGATTAACGAGTGGGGTAATTTGGGACCGCGGTCGTGAGACTGCGATACGGTGCGGTCCGCTGCGGTCCCGTGCGGTCCCGTGCGGCCCAGTGCGGTCGGCTGGAAGGACAGTCCCCGCGGACGCTCCGAGCCGACCTAAGTGCGTAAGGACGCAGGTGTAGCGGAGATTACGTGCCGTGTTTGATGTCGTTTGCTGTTTTTGTTCACCGTGGTTCTTACTGGCCCGTTGTAATGAATTAGGAAATCAGCCATGTATGTAGGTAGTTATGGAACCACTGGGGAAATAGTTGATAATTACCGTGATACTTTCATCGCACATGTTATTGAGTTTATTAAGACGGTTGATATTGTTTTTACCTCAATATTTTGACGCAGATGCATGCGTTATGGTCACGAGTAGAATAATACCAACAATAACATGTGCGATTTAATTGTAGTGCATAGCCACGAAAGTTTTAAAACCTATATTAACCTATATTATAGTTAAAAAGAAAATTTAATTGACCCTTAATGTATTACCTTCATAATTTATAAAACTACGACTCATTAGGTATATTGTAGATGGCAAAGATTCTCAATCATTTTAAATATTTTGGCTTATTATAGTTAAACTCGTAGTTTCCTAGATTTAAATTGCAAATGTAGACAATGAGTCTCATTGAGGCATTTATAAATAAGTCATAGTAAGTAAAATATCGTCACGGTATACGTGACGGGTTTTTTTTCCCGTGGAATGAGATGATTTCTTAACATCGTTTCATATAAAAACTATATAACAAAATACACGTGACAAGATGACAGGGCGGCTCGTTAATCTTAGCTCAAAATTTACTGACGTGCATCTTACCTACCAGTGTGGGCAAGTATACCGCTATTGCTTGTCATCATATTAGTTCCAGCACAGTCAACCACTCAAGTCCGGACACGAACTGACCTCTGCGTCGTTAATGGATTACCGGCGAGTCCGTAGCGGTCGGTTCCGCCTGCCAAGTGATCTGTTGAGAGCTTCACTTCAGTATAACTTGCTCTGGATTCAGATTCAGATTCAGATTTTGTACCTCTGGGAGAGTGATATTGACTACTATTTGCTTGAAAAGCTGCATTGATTTTAAATGGCAATTGTTTGAAGAGTTCAAATGACTTAGCAAGGTGTACGAACCGAAGGACAAAATAATATTAAGAGACAAACATAGGCCACTGTGTTTAACATGCCTATATTTTTTTGTACTTGCACTTTCCCCCACAGCTCGACAGTATTAGCGCTTTTTAAGAAACTCCTCGTATTGGCTACATTATTTAGATAACCTGTGCGGCATCAGATATAATTGTTACTGAGAAGGTTCCCTTGTAACTCAGGTAAATATTCATCATTGATCGTGTGAGGTACCTCTGGCGTCGGAGGTTCGAGATAGCTAACCTAACAAAAAGAAAAAGTAAGATAACCCCCGACTAAGTTTATTTAAAATCAAATATTTTCTAAACTACAGATCGGATTTTAATTAAACAAAGTTCAGAACCATATCAATGAAACTGGCTTTCAAATAGAGAAAGCTACATCCAAATCGGTGCATCAGTTCGGGAGCTTCGATGCTACAGACAGATACACAAACCCACAGATACACACGTAAGCTTAAAATTTAAAACTCTTATTTCGTCGAGTCATACGATCACCACGCACTCCATCTATTAGGGGTAAATATACGTTAAACCCCTTTTCCGATTGATATCGATCAATAATTTGTATAACCAACATTTATTTCACTTTACTCACGCTTTGATATTCATTGTCTATTTAATATTTACATTCGCAGAATCTCAGAATAATGCATCAACGTAAGCTTACCTAATCCTCAGAAAAGCATTCGAAGACGTCTCGAAATTGTCTTGTTTGCGAAAAACAACACATTATTACCAGACTCTGTGTAAAATTTCGTTTTATTGAAGCTTTCAGGTATATTATAAAGAGTAATTCAGTGCTAGCCAAGGAGAAACGGTCGCGGCGTCGTGTGCAGAGGTCAGCGAGGTCAGCGAGGTGGAGCGAGATTGATCGCGGTCTCTCTAACGACAATAATATACCCTACCGACGTAATTTTGAGAATGATAAATTGTTCTTATTTCCAAACGCTTATTTAGCGCTGAAGAGGGCGGGCTGGAAGGTAACAAAAACATACTGAGAAGTGGCGATTATTGGCGATATTTTGTGTTCTTTTCGAGGTGATTAGCAGTAGTAGTTCGTAGTAATGTGGGTGCGATGCTTAAAATAAAATAATGGCATTAAAATTAGTAATGGGAGTGTCGGTGGCCTAATAGTTAAGGGGTCCAATTCGAACCCCAGTGCCGCCATTTACTAATTGCTCTTCTGAGATAAGTAATCAATCAGTAATCAAACCTAGGAAACAGCTAAGTTCTTTCTTATCTCAATTTAAACGTTGCTGATAGGCTAAAGACTAGTTAAGACGGAACTTGGGCGATTCCTAAGTTTAGTGAAAACGGAAATAAGTGCTCTTACGATGACATACACAACTGGGACATTAACGCAAAGATGACCAATGGCTTTATTAAATTAATATGTCGCAGTCACATGCCTTTTTTACATAGAAATTACGCGTTTCATTTGGTGATTAGCGAAGTATACGGCTTAAGCTTATGTGTCTCGAAGCAGCCCATCCAGCCTTGATGTCAAAAAAATAACTTTTCTATTATTTCGTCTCTAATGTAGGAGAACGCTTAAAATTCCTGAGGCGAACAAAACAAAACGCTGGACTTTATTTGGAGTCCGGGTCGATTCACCACTTTATAGACTGGAAATAGATTATGGTCCCGCGGGCCCTGCGCCTGGAATTATATCGCTTTCTTTTGAACTCGGCAAATATTTCCCTTGCTATTTCCAGGCCTCTGCTCGTACCTGCTCGGCTGCGCTTATTTGTACAAGTTTATTTGATTTTCGTCGTCCCTGCCGCTGACGGGTGGCTGATCGTTTCGCGGTGTACGTTACGTAGATAGGTAGGAGTTTGGCTTCCGTAGTGATTATGAAGTTCTTTTGCCTTTTAAGTGTAGTGTTTTTCGTACTTATAGCGTAAAAATGGGCTAACTGATGGTGTTTAAAAGCTGTAGAGATACGAATACGGTGCCGCTGGCCTTTGATCTTTTTTTTTTATGATATCCGGCAAACAGGCATGCGGGCCACCTGATAGAAAGTCGTCACCGCCGCCTATGGACATCAGCAACACCAGGAGAGTCACCAATGCGTTGCCCGCCTCTGAAGAGACCTCTAATATACCTCTTGAACGATCCCATGTCATAGTCCAAAGGAAACACTGTGGCTGGGAGCTCATTCCACATCCGAATCGTACGAGCGAGAAATGTTCTTTCAAACCTTCGCGTGGTGACCAACAGAGGGTCTACGTAGTGGGGATGAGTACCCAGCCCACAGCGGGTGGTGCGATGGCGGAATTGTGCTGTTGGCACCAGATCGAAAAGTTTCTCGGAACACTCCCCATTGTACAGCCAGTCCCGGCCGGCCGGTATGATCTGATGTTGGCTCGTTTCTGTAAGATTTCAGTATCGTCGTACGGTGGTGATACTCAGCAGGCCCTTTAAAAAAGTAATTAATTAAATAAATGTGCTTGGATAAATTCACACAGCCATCTAGCCCCAAAGTAAGTAAAGCTTGTGTTATGGGTAGGGAATGCAATCCCGCAAGATAATTTTAATCCAGGTATTTGCGGGACTGAACCATCTTAGTCCCGCTGGATTCAGGTATTTGCGGCATCCCGCAGGGTAGACTTAGACCCCAGAAATCAATCGTAATAAAGACCTTATAGGCCTCGTGGTTGGTTTTAATTTTAACCAAAATTACACAAGATTTTTGGTACATTTAAAATCATTGTTTAGTATTTTTAGGCATTCAGATTAAGAGATAAATTGACATACTCTTGTCAATATCAACATAAATTAAAGTAATTACGTACACACCACAAGCAACATCATAAGCAAAGTAAACATTATTTTGGAAATAAACTTTCAAGTTGCAAGCATAACTATCAAACCACTCCCTATTTTTCCTTTATACAAATACAGTTGAGTTACAAATCCGTTGACTTCATAAATACTAATATTTTAATTAGATTTTCGTGTGATGTTAGCGAATAAGACACTGAATACCTATGTATTTGATTACCTTTTATATATATTAATTAAATACAGAGGTAATCATTGTCTTATTGGCTATCAAACCGCGAAACCCGAAAACTGATTTGTAGTGACAGAAATTTATGAACTTATAGGGAAAAATATGGGGTGGTTCGATAGTTAAGTTCGCAAGCGTAGCATCTCATCGCTTAGTGTTCATCACATCGCTTATGCGCTTATTACACATGCCTAAATTCAGAAACAAAAAGCGTGAGAGCAGATCAATGTAGAATATTTTGCTCATATAATAAGGTAAATTTTTATATCACTTATTTTATGTCACGTGTCGCTCCGCTTTTTAAAAATCCGTCAAACAAAAATGGACCTTATTCCATGAGCAATACATTCCACTTTGATTTGCTCCTACGCTCTTTGTCTCTGAATTTAGGCATGTGTAATAAGCGCATTTGCCAGCGCCCAGCCAGCCAGACCACGGCCCACAAGCCGCCCCGCGCACAGTATTACGTATAAACCATGCTTCTCTGTAATCCCGCCAGTCCAGCGGGATCTTCGCAAAATTTTCGACCGGGGTTAGTCCCGCAAAATGTATGCGGGATCCCGGTATCCCGGTATTGCATTCCCTAGTTATGGGTGTTAGATAACTGATAAACTACTTGATTACATTTTTTTTCTTTCTTTCTAAAATACATACTTAATATACATAGAACACCCAGACCCGTAACAGAAATTAAAAATAATTATTTCAATTTCGTCTTTACCGGGAATCAAACCCGGGACCCGAGTGGCAGACCGGCATGTAAACCAGTTGAACCACTCAGGTTGTCTTTGTTACGTCTTGTTCAAGAAGCTTTCCGTTATCTATACCTTTCTACAATACCGTATACACACTCGTAAAGGACTCTCTATAAGGTGTCATTCTTCATCAGGGCCCCAACCAATTGTCTTTCGATGGATGTCTTCAGTCTTGACATCCGTTGATGACGATTGATTGATGGACGATTTCAAGTACTTCGAAGCTCCAACCCCTCTTGGGAGACTTTCTTTCAAGTTCTGTTTATAAGACCGTTCCGCTGAGTAAATTTTTAATAAGCCTCTCTTCCGACCCGAAATGAGGTGAATAAGTGATGGCCGGCCTTTGTTGATCAGCCGAGATTTTCTCCGGAGTCTCGGAGGTTCTGTTTGTTGTAGCGTAATTGCGTTTGGTTGGAACTATGGTAATTAAGTACATAGTCCTAGATATATTTAAATATTTCTATGACTATGTACCTTATTGCTAGTTCTATTTGAAATACTTGTTTAGAGATACCGTGTTAAATGAAATTTATTCTTATATTTTCTTTGACAATTATCTACATAAAATACACAATAACGATTGAACTAGAGTACTAAAATACTAATTCAATATTATTCTGTACATCAGATCAACCGTTTCTAAATAGTAAATTACAGTAAATATAGTAATATACAGTCCACTTGTTTTTATTGGCTTAGTTACTCCGAAGTAAGTTTACGGAAGGTTTTTTTTATACCACAAAGGTGGCGAACAAGCTTACGGCCTGCCTGATGGTAAACAGTCACCGCAGCCTATGGACGTTTGCAATTCCAGGAAGGTACTAGAGTCTAGTTACTATGGTACCTATAGTTTAGACTTTAGATGGATGGGTTAAATAATTTTAAACTGCATATAACGATAGTTTAGTTGCTGTTCGTTAACTGCTATAGGAAATTGCAGAGGTAAGGCCTTTGGCTGTGAATTCGATACGCAGTTAGTTCGGCGTCGGGCCCCGAGTATCGAATGTTCCAGAATAATTATGCACATACACCGCTCGAGGGAACTTTGGGCGCTACCGGTAAATGTGGTTCGTAAAACATAAACTAATATTTGATACTTACGTTTAATATCGCCCTTCAATGATACTGGTACATGTGGTTCGTAGATAGACAGAAATAACGAATATACAGTGTGTTACATAATATATCCGTGAACTGGATGGAGTGCTAAACATATTCAAACGATAGGTACAATTATTTCTGTCGTACGTGGAATTTTTGTACCTATCGTTTTCATACATTTAGCACTCCATCTGGTTCACGGCTTCGTTACACACTGTATATTTGTTGCGTACGTTTAATATCTATGAGTTATGGGTTGCGAGCTGTGACTGTGTCAAATTGAGTTACTAGCGGTCTCCTGCGGTTTCATTCGTGTGCAGTTTGGAACTGCTACGTAAACGCCATCCAGTGGCCCTAGCACAAGTGTGTCCGCGACAAAGCTCGCGCCGCGAGAGAGCGTTTGCCTCTTTCTCTCTATACTAAGACGAAAGAGATAGCAATACCTATGTCGCGCTTTTTCTCGCTTATCGCGCGCGAGAGCAACTTTTGCTAGGTTTACTGTAATAGACTGAAGGCGCCGTAGGTTATCCTACGTCATCGAGTACAAGAAAAAAATCACTTTGTAGCGATAGTGAAGGTTTAGGAGACCCACAAAACGCTGGGTGCCCGTGCACAACCTGGCACAAAAACAATTTATCAGTTTCCCTTTTCAGACATATTAAAATCACTTTTTTTTGTGAAAAACGAAACTTTCCAGAGGAAGTGAGGCACCTCGATTCACACAAGGTTCTAAGTACTATCGCTACGAAAAGTAGAAGGTCGAGTCACTAAAAGTTTTTATCGTACTAGGGTGTGCACGGCCAGACTAACGTTTTATGGGTCTCAAAATTTCCACCAACGCTATAAAGTGTATTTCTTGTTGTACTGGATATCGTAGGATAATCTATGGCTCCCTGACAATGTATAACCTTTCTGCCAGGGCACAGTGTTCGCCCCACTATGTACCCACACCCAACTAATCAATTTGTCTTGGAAATAGCACTTAAGGTGCGCTATTCTCTCTCCGATATCGACTACCTACGCGTTATCTTCTCCTAATCTCTTAATTCCGATTCCGGGCACTCCATAGAACTTTTTACTTAGCTTTTCACGTACGGATAAGGTAGATAATTAATAATACCTGATTGGGTAACTATTAAAATATTATGTTTTTATTACGTGTTGTATTACCCTATAAAACTGTTGCAATAATACATGTTATAAACAATAAATAAATGATTGTTTGTAGAGAATTGAAACATAATGTCTTCAGGAGGCTTACTTTCTTACTTACTTAATAATTCAAAAAGTACTAGAATGAACATTCATATTACCATTAGCTGTATTTCAACAGAACAAAACGTTCGCTCCAACAGTTGCTATAAACCCCTCCCAAGTCTGCTAATAAGCATGTCACCGTATTTTATCTTCCGAAGTCACATAAAAGGATAACGTCTACGGAATCACAGTGGAAAGCGGGGCTTATTGAATTTGGGGGAATAGCCCCGTGACTCGGCGGCAGGCACCGCGATCGAGTTACGAGTTATAATTTCCGGGAACGGTGCGCGGCCGTGTAATAGATGCCGAACATCTGATACCCGGAGTCTTCCGAATTTGCGCCTTAACCCACTTAATGAGATTTCGCTAATGCCAGCTCGGGACCCCGGATAAATCTCCGTGTAAACGAGTGTCCAAACACTTGCTACATTAGTTGCCGGCGACCTTTCTCGCGTCGGAGTAATTGGATTAACCCAAGCTTTGAGCTGCCCCTGACGCGTTCCGATCTCGTGTCTTGACGATAAATATCGCGGGCGAAATATTCGATTCGACAAACAAAGGTTCGAAAACAATTTGTTGGTGGTCGCGTGTGGGATTGAAACAATAAATCGGATTTAAAATTGAAATTTTGTGCTGTCGAATATTTTTGTGTCTTGCGTTTTAACGATATGGCGGTAAACGAACGCAGCCACACTATTTATTCCAACCAAGCGTATGCTTAAATACAAATCCTGTCTGTGCTTTAACTCAAAGATGGGGGTCTTCAGACAAACATACGCTATAAACTTAAAAACTTTCAAAAGGATTTTGGAACGTTTCGATATCCGAATGTTAGCAAATACTCGGACTGAACACGGATGAAAATCGCGGCGATCGCTAGTCACCAAATCAAAACTTACATTCCTCTAACTAGCCTTTACTCCCAAGCCCTAAGCTTTTAAATTAACTTCCTGCCCGCCGACTAAAGAAAATCTGCCACCCGAGTCCTCCGACGTAGCGAGGTCGTAAACGCCTAATGCATGTTGCAGCGCCGCCGACGTCGCGTCGACGTCGAGACGACTTCCCGACGTCTGCGCGAAGGCAAGCTGTAATTTCCGCCTCGCTCGGCTTAATGGTGATCGACGTTTTATACCGCGGCGCGCCCTGCTGCCTCTGCTTCGAGAGATTACGTCTTTATGACGTCATATTGAGTTCGTTGAAAGAAGGATCCGATTATACGTGCAGAGGTAAGGTTTCTCGGACTTGATATTGGCGTGATGACAAAGGATTTTGCACGCATATTGAACGGAATACCGGACGCAATGAAGCAACGACACATCGTAACAATGTAACCAATTTTTTTTATACTATGTATATTTACTAAGACTTGCGATTTAACTAAAACACCGTTGTGTGTTATTTATAGGTACATACTACACATGCAACTTGTAGGAAATTGGACGCAACTAATAGGTATCGCCGCAATGGGCGCAATCTGGCCTATGTCATCGAATTGGCCGTGCATAGATTTCGAACTAGGAGGCGCCCAATTACAGTTAATGAGAAATGTTGTTCACAGAATTACAGTCTATTCCATAACCTATGTCACCAGGCATTTGGTGGTTGGTGGTGAGTGCACATTATAGAGTGTACAATTCAAGCAACGCTAATCACATGATTCTTAGTTCATAATCTTGTAACGTATAGGAAAGTAGAAACAAACTAACAAGATATGACAAGCTTTTAAAAATTTCTGTAAACACAAAGTTCAAGCAGAAATCATGGGTAGGAGAGATTCAAGGCATTTATTCATACTTAAATCAGTCGAATCACCATTGAGCCACTAAAATTGCCTACGAAAAGATTATTACTATCTTAGTATGGCTATTTGGTGCAGCGGTGATCTGTTGAACACTATCTTAGCTGCGGCATTTGTATGCCTCAACAGGTTAGGTTTTAATTCGGTTAGGTTAGGTTCGTGTTGAGACAATGCATGGAGGAGCTTCGTAAACTCGGGGCAATATATAGACGTTAATTTCAAAGTTCATTGAATTTGGTAAACAATTAAATAATTGCTTAACAAGTTAGCCATGTAAAACCGGACAATTTAACCATTCGTCTGCGACACATACAAAATCACCAATATGCCCGGTGAGATAACTCACGAAACACGTTGTACATAAGCCTGTATTCTGTATTTCTCAGCCGTAGCAGCAACGTTGTTCGGCTTCCGCTGTAGCCGAGGACGAGAAATGAGCGGTGATCTGTTGAGCACTATCTCACCTGCGGCATTTGTATGGCTCAACAGGTCTGAACAGAATGCAAGTCTAAGAAAACGTTTTCATTGTATTTGCGGACACTGTGAATTATGAGGCGTAATGTTTTAGTGTTTTTCTCTTCTGTTGACGCTATATGGATAGACAGACGTTCCAAATGGGATACGGAATGAATCCTTTTCAATGAAATATCGCTTAACGTTATTGGTGATAGGGTGAGCTGTCCCGACCTCCTCTGCACCTTATATTGCTAAAGTAGGGTGTCTCAAAAGTTGGTGTAATTTTAAAAATTAAAGAAAGGTTATTAATTTTACCTTTTATTTTTTTCTTGATATCTACCGAGGATGGGTTAGGATTTAGTTTAATAGCCCCGTTTTTGACAGGATGTGTCACTTTTCATGAAATATCGAGACGCCTCTTATTATATGGATAGATAGAAGGTCACATGTAATATTTAATACACACACTTTATTGTACGAAGGATGTTTTAATTAGAATATCTACCAACATAATTTTTATAGACATCATGAAGTCATCACACCACCCTAGTCGAAAGACGAAGAACGTAATAATCTAACCGACTGAAAAATGTCGGATGACCTCCGACAAAGTACACTTATACTCAAATATTTCCTAAGTATTGAACCGATTTTAATGAAATTAAGCTAAGTACCATCTCTATTAAACTGGCTTTCAAACAAAAAGCATCGAAGTCGGTCAATTGCTCCGGGTGTTACGGTGCCACAGACAGATAGACAGTTTCACAGATACATAAGTCAAACTTATAACTTATTCTCTTTTATCGTCGGGGGTTAATAAAAATACATTTAAGGGTTTTTATTTTTATTATAGCCGTTTCCGTGCTTGTATTGCCGTAAAAATTATAACCCATCGAGTTACACAGTTTGGACTGGACTATTGTAAGAGGTTTAAACGTCAAAAATGACAGAAAATCAATCAATAATATAATATAATTGTCTCCGTGTTTTATGTACTTTTTTGTGTTAAATGTAAATTATCATGTCGTGGCGTCCTTTGTAATGAATATTTTCTTTCTTTCTTTCTTTCAATATACTGAAATATTTCCAATTTTGAGAATCATCCCGATGAAATTAACTTTCAAAAAACAAAATCGTTTTTAAACCGGTCCATCCGTTCGGGAACTACGATGTCACTGACTTACCACAGATACACACGTCAAACTTACAACAACCTTCTTATATCTTCGGGGGATACAAATCGAGCTATGTTTGGATGAATTGTTACTTGATGTGCTGCCTTTTGTACTCCTTTTATTGAATTTTTGGGCGCCATCCGCCATTGCTGCCGGGTGCCCGAGTGGAGGGATCGTTACAATTTATTTTTGGATTGTTTTCTTTCCTCGCCCTGAATAAACATGCGACAGAATAAGTGTCTATTCTCCGGCTGTTTGCGTCATCTGCCAGTCTGTGATGAGGGTGCTTTGTATGGGAAGTGTATAATTTTAACGTACTTTTAACAGTTTCAGCAAAGTGTAGCTGTTAAAATTATGCACCGTTGTGTCTGAATACGTATGTACTTATTTTGGTGAGAATGAAGTCAAAGTTATGCATCGCAGAAGTTCCTGTACCTGTTTCACTTGCACCAACAGAAAATACAATAGATATCTTGAGAGGCTGGATTCGTATATATGAAGGATTAATGGATGGATGGATGGGATGGATATGAATCATGATTGTAATTTAGTATTTAAAATTGTGTTTGGAATGACACCATAATCTTGTTAAAGGCTAAAAGGGCTATACCTACACTACATATGTGTTAAATTTCATGCAAATCCATTAATTTCTTAGTAATTTCATAACAAACATTCAAACATACAAGTAGAGGTGGGCAACGCATTGGCGATACTGTTGGTGTTGCTAATGTCTATCGGCAGCGGTGACCACTTCCCATCAGGTGGCCCGCTTGCCTGTTTGCCTACAGTGTGTCATAAAAAACATACTAACTTGCACATTTCTTCCGCTTTGGCCAGGATCCAGGATTTGGAAGATCTGGTAATTACAGTGGAGCGACTGCCATCTGACTTCCGTGACTCCATAGGAACCTGGTCATATTGGATGATGGTTACACATTCAGTATCGTAGAGCGTCGTCTCTACAAAGCTCTATGAATCCGAAATAGTCGATGAACATTATATATTGCTGATATCATTTCGTATGTAATTGCAAATATTAAAAGACCAATGTCTAAGACTAATCTCAGGATAAAACATAACTCTAACATTAGTAAGTAGGAACCTGTGGCCTACTCACGTACATAATAATAATTATTTATATGTAATATGTATAACCACATAAAGTATATACTTACATATAACTATTTAATATATTTTATCAAACCAAACACACACACACACACACATACACAATACTTATATATATACACAATATACATAAATTACAGCTGTTCCTGTTGTGTTGTTTTCCTTATGTCAATATTGTATACAATATCTTGTGCACAATAAACTGTTAAATAAATAAATAAATAATTAATACTTATATAAATAATTCATCAAAACTTACACAATTCCGTGACGGGCGGGTGCAGTGGAAACGCACCGTCGAGCGCCGGCCCCATTGTTCGCCACCCGCGGAATTGTGCCGTATCGGACGATATTATAGAAAAGGCCTACCCGTATTTAGTTGAGGATAAAAAAGTTGTGTCTTTTGAGTTGATTCGTAACGGTTGTGGCTCCGTGGATACAATTAATTATTTCCCATCTTAAGTGTTGCTCATGTTGTGTGATTCGCCTTCTGCACAAAATACAGTTGTGTGCATTGTGTATGAACAGTGTGTGGAACAATATATAAACTAAACTCTGTGTGTGTGTTATAATATTGACCCCTGGGACTGGACTAAGCGTAAGCTACTTTCTCTAACACTACACTAGAGCAACTATAAACCTATTGGTTGGACGGTCTCAGGAGCCGATTGGCACCACGTGATTATTTGAATACTTCATGAGCTACATTTCAAAAATCATCCTCCATTATAGTGTTGAAAAGTTATAAAACGGAGGCTAAACAATACTCCTGGGCGTATAAAACCGAGTTTTATAAAGTAAGATGTTGTTCATCTTTCTATTTGTGCCTCGGAGCGAGCCCGGTGCGAATAAGTAATGGCCTCACGGCGTTTCTAATTTCCTCCGAATGTTCTAATAAATAAAACAAAAAGGAAGACTATTTACTAACTCGACTTGCCTTGCTCCTGGCTGGGAGGAAATCGCGCTGTTATGAAATATTAACTGGCATCCTGGCGTCTGGTTGAGGCGGCATATGGGAAGGAATTGTTGTTTTGCATATGACATACTATACTGGCTTTTGTCACCGACTTCGACAGCGAATTCGATTAAAGTAGCCAATGTCTTATTATGTACTTACTACTTTTTCATGTCTGCAAGCGTTCAAGGCTGGAGTGAATAGGCTGCTCCAAGACGGGCATGCTCCATCTTCGGCCGCATCGTCACTTACCAACAGGTTAGATGGCGGCCAAATGTCTGTCTTGTCTAATATAAAAAAAATTGGTTTAGCGGTTTAGCTATGAAAGCGTAATAGATAGACAGATAGGGTTGGAAAATAAGCTGTACCTACCTACTCGTATATTCTTTGATTATCAATGAACGTAGAGACACCAAGATCAGCTAAGTCAGATAAGTACCTCATCAATATATGCAAGAACAAGAAATGTGCAAAATCTTTATCATAAAAATGTGGCTTTTGCCCGCGACTTATATGATTCAATGTATGTATAATATGTAAATATGGCGGGAAAAAATCATAATTCGAAAAGCCTTACCAGAAATACTTAAGTGTTGAATACGTAATATAATACAGAAGTAGTTACTTTCACATTCATATCTAGTACCTACCTACCTATATCGGCGGCACCGACAGTGGCGTCGGAGGCTACGCATTTTTAAATGTTTTAATTATTAATATTTCCTTTGTCTGTAATTGTAACTGGTATTGTATCGTGGTTTGCTATGTGTAATAAATGTCTTTTCTTTCTTCCTTTCTTTCTACATTAGTTAAGATTCAGCAACTAAACAAGTTAGTTTACTTCGTTACGCCAATTCGACGGAAACAAAAACAGCTCCCTTCCCAACTTTGCAGCGCCACTATCTAGCGGAACAGGTGTCCAACGAAGCGACTTAGTTAAGTAAAGAAAGCCAGAATTAAGTTAATTTAAGCAAGCACTTACTTGGGACGTGGGCGCCGCAGATTGCCCCAGTGAAAACGGGCCAGTGTAGGCATTATATGTTTGCTTTATGAAGTCAAGCGCCATGAGCTTTATCACGTTTATGTAAAATAGATTACACGGAACAAGGGCTTATCGTTAGCGTTCGGCGGCGTTTTTTTTCTTTGTGTTTGTGGCTGGGCTTAGGACTAAATGGTAGTAGTTAGTAGTCATATGGAGGTCATAGATTCGGTACGTGCATAAGTATTTTTTATGCTACGCAGTGACACATGAGCGGACAACCCATATGATGATGAGCGATAACATTTACGCATGCAAGATGCAAGTACACTCGGGTGGATTCCTATGCTTCATCCCTGACCCACTTCCAATGAAGCTACATACAACGTAGTCCCTTGTAATAATAATAAAAAATTTTTCGTCTAGCTCCAGGATGAAATGTGGTCCACCCTATGAAAAACACTCTTGCACTCTTGGATATTCACCCTTGATTGTTTTTTAAGATTTTTTTTTCCCACGCGAATGTTCCTGTAATTGTAGCAACAGCTTGTAATAAAGGAGTCACCGGGCACCTGGGCATCCGCTGATTACAGGTTCTTCCCAAAATTAATGGAACTGTTTTTTGGAAACGGTTTCTCTTTATGACACCTCTTGGTGATATCCGAGAGTGGAAGAGTGGTTATCAGTGGTCGGACCAAATTTATTCCTGGAGGCTATTGAAATGCTGGAGTTTTGATAGAATAACACCCGGTTTCTGAAACGCTTGTCAACGCAAAAATTACGTAACAACTTGTTAATCTCTGATTAAATGCAATTTGGGTTTCTGAAAGGCCAATTGACAGTTTGTCGAATCTCCAATGGACGGCCGATTAATGTAATGTTGAGTTTCCGGAAAGATTTTTCTCATGTTAACTGTAGGTACGTTATCGTCTTGTTATTTTAATTAGCGAAAATCGACCAATTAACAGATTGTAATAAGAAATTATATCCGATTTTCTTGGTCAAGGTCTTGGTCCTAGCCCTGATCCAGGTCCTAGTTTTGGTCCAAGACAAAGTCTAGGTCTAGGGTCCAGGTTCTGGTCCAGGACCATGATCAAAACTGGAACAGATATCTGAACCAATGCCAGGACCAGGACGTACACCTGGACCGGGATATGAGATTGTCTTCAAGATCTGGACCTGGTCCGGGGCCATGACATGGACCTGAACCAAGACCTGGTCCGGGGCCAGGACCTGGACCTGAACCACGAACTGGTTCGAACCAGGATCTGAACTTGAACCTAGATCTAGACCTGAACCTGGACTAGGACTACTTTGCCTGAACTTAGTGTTGGATCAGAACTAATGGGATTACTGGGAGAAAACTATACAACGCTATCAGTTTCATCTAAAAGAAAAATATCATATTCGATTTTGGCTTCAAAAAGCCCCTAGGGACAGACACAAATCAATGCGTTAGACAGAAACAAAACATATATGAGTGAATGAATGTAACTGATTTTAGCAGGGGTAGCCAGACGAAAAAATGTATCACCTGTTAATGGTCGATTAGGTAATTTTAAGTTGATTTGCCTTTCAGAAACCCACAGTGGTTTAACACTTTGTTAAATGTGACAGTCTGTTAGCTAATCAATGATTTGACATACGTTTCAGAAACTGGGTGTTAGTGTATTAGTGTAACACGAGCCTATGTTAAAATACATATGAAAAAATAATGATATGGCTTTATTGGAAGTGGGTCAGGAGTGGAGCATAGAAATTCTAACCTAACCGAGAGATAACCTTCGATTAAGTATATATATAGGTACTTCAATATTTCCTAAACTACTAAACCGACTTTAATGAAACGTTTAATCATTTCGATTAAACTGGCTTCCAACAAAAAAAACCGCATGACATGAGACAGGCACAATGTTTGTTGCTCCGATTCTCTGTTATTAACAAGTAATTCCGCGGCAAAAGCAAAGGAGACTGGGTAATTATGTAGGGGAAGTAGACTATGGCCAAATAACAACATCGGTATAGTATTTACATTTAGCATCCTCAAATACATCCTTGTAGAGAAGGGCATCAAAATCTGACCGGCAGTTCTATAAAAAACAGATATTTACTTGGCACGTTTTGTACGGAATGTGCCCTATACTATGAACCAATAGAGGTATCGTTACAGTATATGGGTTGAACACCTTCTACTCTATTCTGTTACTGCATGACATCAAAATCAGATCCGGCAGTTTCGAGAAAAAGCGTTATATTGTTACATTTCTTTGAACCAGCAGCCAGATATGGTTACGGAGTACGGATATGGAACGGTCCCGGCAGTTTCAAACATGTTTACAACCATGTGACAAATAAATGCCTTTTTCTTGTAACTGCCGTGACCGATTTCGGTGTTGTGCGGCAAAAGAGCATAGTTGATGGTGCTCTATCTATAGTACGTAATCAAGCCGCTACTGGTTCAAATAATACGGCACTTGTCATACAAATGTTGAAACGATATCCATTTTTCTCGAAATTGCCGGGACCGATTTTGATGTCGTGTGGCATAAGAACATAGCCTAAGGTCCTCAACCTATACTTCGCAACCATATCGCTGCTGGTTCAAAGAATACGGCACTTGTCATACAAAATGTGACAAATAAATGCTTTTTTCTCGAAACTGCCGGTACCGATTTTGATGCTATCATGTACAAATATGCAGCTAAGGAACCTTATCCATAGGTCATCACCGTAATGCTGCTGGTTCATAGACCACTTTTACCCAGCCTCCTTTAGTTTAGTACAGTACCTTACAGTACAAGCATAAACTTACGTGTCCGCTCGATAGCGAAAACTGGATTTAGATGTCACCATTTTGAAATGCCATTTTTTGTGTAGGTAAATACATCCCTCACAGGGTCAGTTAAGTGCGTTCATTCTGACTATGCCGCTTAAATATTCTTTATGTGCGTCCGCGGGCACTGTGAGACCTGACATTAACGTTTCACGGGTGTCAGTCGTCGGTCCCGGTTGCTATCGATTGATAGCAGTCGTCATAAGCCACGCCAGAGCCCCTTTATGCTCCGATGAATAAATGAACCATAAAGACGATAGGCTTGGCCCCAATCACGTTTGAATGGCTAATAATAACATACCGCCATGGGGTGCCAATCGGCTTCCGAGACTCTACAATCAGAGAATCTATACTTTTATACTACTAAGTAAAAAATACTATAAGGTTGAAAAGTTTGTAAGTTTGTTATGGGGGTAATCTCCGAAACTACAGAACCGATTCTGAAAATTTCTTTATTTCTGCGGCATAGTTGAATGTTTACAGATTCGACTTCTGACACTTCTCTTCAAACTTCTTTCGGATACGTACGAGTATCTATATATAAGGAGACGTGGTCGGAAGGGGAAGTACAAAAAGGACGTATCACGATCAAATCGATGATATTTTAAATAAAGCCTAGGTCAATAGTACCCGAAAAGTTTAATTATCCATTAGGACTGTAGCAAGTGGAACGATGTGGTCTTTGCCTACTCCTTTAAGAAAAAGCCGTTACGTCATGACATTATGTAGTAATGTATATAATTAGACGTGGCATCGCAGTCTGCCCTCACTGAAACTAGGCTGACAAACAAAAGGAAAGCTTCATGAAATGGTTGAACACGTAATTGAGATAACCGTTTGCTAGTCGCTCTAATAAACGGTGGATCTAATCGGTCATGTCGCGTAGCCGTGATTCGCGCGATGAATGTGTTAATCCGGATTTCGGACGTGTGGGGTACTTACACGTCCACGCTAGAGTTTGGAGGCTTGGCTACTGCGTTTAGACCTAGACCAAGAATAATTAATTTTGTAACACCGTTATGATATTGGAATTTTCTAAAAACGGGCAACACCTATGTTAAAGACCGGGAACGCATTGTCGACTGTCGCATTGTGACCGGGTGTTGAGGGTGTCTATGAGCGGCGATGATCACTTCCCATCAGGTGATTGCTTGCTCATTTTCCTCCCTCTATTATAAGAAATAACCGAGAGACTAAATTTGTCATTGCCTATGATATTGACGTTTTTTTCGCAATAACACATTTGCTTAAATATTTTTAATTATAAACAACATATCATAAAATACATCTAGTTAATAAGTCCCTAAAATGAAATATAAAATATTTTCTCAAGTTTTTATTAGAGTTTGAGAATTTCATTTGTCGTCAGTTTTGCCTCTTTAACCAGTGGCCGTAGGACAAGTGTGTCCGCGACAAAGCTCGCGCCGCGAGCGAGCGTTTGTCTCTTTCTCTCAATACTAAGACGAAAGAGATAGCAATACCTATGTCGCGCTTTTTCTCGCTTATCGCGCGCGAGAGCACCTTGTGCTAGGCCTACAGATGTAATTTTATGACAAGGGCAGTTATCAAAATGAAATGGTATGCACCATGTAGCTTAATGTTGCCTAATAATACTAACAACGTTTCATCATAATCTGATAGGCCATTACCAAGAAACAGAAAAATTTGCTTAGGTATATGAAAATTCCAGTTTTCGTCATTTTCGCCATACAACACTCTAATTCCGTGGGTAAAGACCCAACATTTCAGACGCAGACGAGATCGCGAGTTTCTAAACTAAACTTCTAGAAACATTTTACTGAAATTCAGTTTTCGGATACTTCGAACCTTCTATCGTATTCCAGGCACGACTTTATTAACTATATAAAAAAGGGCGCAATTTAATTTTCTATACTTACCTTTTTGTGAAATTTCCATTCGATCCTGTTCACCACATTGCTACTCAATATTGTTGTTTGTGCCTCCCAATCACGTATCACTAAAGTCAATTTTATTTGGCCGTACTTGTCATGCAAATGGGCGAAAGTTGAACTGCTGAATTCGCGATCTAGCAATTTCTGGTAAACATTGGGGAATAAAAAGGGTCAACAATATTTTGGCTATTGTAAATGCGAAATCAATAAGCGGTTTGTTTGCATTCGTTCACAAACAACGTTGGTTGAGGTCTCCATTAGGATGTTCAAACTAGGTGCTATAGGGGCGTAGTGTAGCAGTGACTTTTATCAAAACAATCACACTAGTTTCTATATGGCACACTAATTTCTATACGGCTCGTCGCTGGCCGCCCGCCAGTTAGTAGGGGACCTGAACCCGGGAATCACTTTCAACCTCCGGCCCGGGAGGCTGTCCCGCCAACTGCGCGAAAAATCCTGGGGATGCCTGTCGTGCCGGGGTAGGAGACCGGAGTGGACCGTATCGTATCTTCTGGGGGGATCGGGGATTCTGTCCCCCGTGCCAGCATTTCACACAACCCATCCCTCTGCAGCGTCCTGTAGCAAAACATCCTTGCCCTGCTGGATACCAATGTTACAGCACTCCTTTTTTAACCCTGTAAAAATACCATGGCAAAAAGTAAGGCAAAGAGTAAGGTTTTTTCAGCGGCACCCCTTTCCACACTTCGAGTGGACTTTTGTAACATCAGGGGCCTCCACTCCAACCTGAACGCCGTACATCACCACCTTGAGACGGCGAAGCCTGCCTTACTCTTTCTGACTGAAACGCAGATATCACCTCTGGCCAACACTTTGTACCTCCACTATCCTGGGTACAAGTTAGAACACAGGTTTCTTCCTCGCGCTGGTGTGTGCTTATTCGTCAGAAGTGATATCTGCTGTCGATGTCTTGCCATTGAACAGAGTGACGAATCTGTTTTGTGGGTGTGCGTGGAACAGGGGTTCATCCCGTGTCTAAGCATGCCTATACAACAACCGTCACGGCGAAGGTGAGACAAATCGGTTTTTCGAGCACATTCAATGCGCTACCGACAAGGTTCTTGAGCGGTGTCCTTTGGCTGAGTTGGTAGTCTTAGGAGACTTTAATGGTCACCACACTGAGTGGCTAGGGTCAAGCCGCCCTGCCAACCCCGCCGGGAGATCCGCCCACAAATTTGCTTTGGCCAATGGTCTCACACAACTGGTATTAGAACCCACCTACTTACCGGATGTTGTGGGCCGTAATCCTTCTTTGTTAGACCTTCTGTTGTCCTCCCACCCAGACGGTTATCGGGTGTCCGTCGATGCTCCTCTTGGGACATCTGACCACTGCCTGGTCCGTTCTGAGGTGCCTCTTGCTATACCCGAACGGGCTCGCCCCAGTGGGTCACGCAAGGTATGGCACAATGGTTCTGCAGACTGGGATGGATTGCGAGAATTCTTCGCGTCGTACACGTGGATGCAGCTTTGCTTTTCTTCAAATGACACCAACACCTGTGTTGCCGCTGTAGCTGATGTCATACTGCAACGAATGGAGTGTTTTATCCCATCCTCTGTAGTCCGTCTCGGTGGCAAGAGTCAGCCCTGGTACGACAGGCCTAGTGCTGAGGCAACTCGCCTCAAGCAGGATGCTTTTCGTGACTGGACAGTGGCTCGGGCCCAAAAGGACCCTAACACCTACATTTTGAGGAAAAAGTACAATTTTGTATCGAGGTCTACAAAGAGGATAATGGCCAGAGCAAAATTTAATTTCATTGGCGGAATTGGAGAGAGACTAATCAGCTACCCCTCTGGGAGCCGTGCTATTTGAAAGCTGTCGAGGGGAACTTTTGTCGGACCACCTTTCCACCTTTGCGCAAGCCGGATGACCAATTGGCCCACACAGCAAAGGAGAAAGCCGAGCTCTTGGGTAATCTCTTTGCTCATAACTTCACTCTGGATGATAGGGGAGCTGCACCGCCTACCATTTTACGGTGTGAGGGCATCATGTCCGAGGTTCATTTCACCCAAAAAATCATAAGACGTGTGCTTCTCTCCCTAGACATCTAGAAGTCTAGTGGACCTGATGGCATTCCGGCTATCGTTCTCAAAAAGTGTGCTCCCGAGTTGTCTCCCGTGTTAATGCGCCTATTTAAGTTTTCCTACACCTCTGGAACGGTGCCGTCTTCATGGAAGCTAGCCCAAGTGCATCCGATACCCAAGAACGGTGACAATTCAGACCCATCAAATTACAGGCCTATAGCGGTAACCTCCTTGCTCTCTAAGGTGATGGAGCGGGTCATCAATATCCAGCTCCTTGGATACCTCGAGGATCACCAGCTGATCAGTGACCGTCAATATGGCTTCCGTTGTGGTCGCTCAGCTGGTGACCTTCTTGTGTACCTAACACACCAGTGGGCTGAGGCTGTCCAGAGCAAGGGGGAGGCTCTGGCTGTCAGTCTTGATATAGCCAAGGCATTTGATCGGGTCTGGCACAGGGCACTGCTAACAAAACTCCCGAAATACGGTAACCCCGAGGGGCTGTGCAATTGGCTTTCTGTCTAGACGGAGCATCCAAGTCGTTGTCGACGGATGCTGCTCCGATACCAAGACCATTAATTCTGGAGTACCCCGAGGTTCAGTGCTATCTCCCACGCTGTTTCTTCTGCATATCAATGATATGCTGAATATTCCCAGTATTCATTGCTATGCAGATGACAGTACTGGAGATGCTCGTTATACTGGCCGTGCGAATATCCCTCGTTCCGTGGTGTCGGAAAACCAAATAACACTTGTGTCGGAGATTAAACACTCCTTGGAGCAAGTTGAGCACTGGAGCAGACTGAACCTAGTGGAATTTAACCCCTCAAAGACTCAGGTCTGCGCATTTTCCACCAAAAAGGATCTTTTTGTCATGGTGCCGCAGTTCCAAGGGACACGTCTTTCCATCTCAAATAGTATCGGGATTCTTGGTGTCGACATATTGGATAACGTGCGATTCCGGAGTCACCTAGATGGTAAGGACAAACTGGCTTCGAAAAAGCTTGGAGTGCTTAACCGGTCCAGGCGATACTTCACCCCAGGGCAGCGCCTGCTACTGTACAAGGCACAGGTGTGGCCTCATATGGAGTATTGTTCCCATCTTTGGGCCGGCGAAACTGCCGACCTGCCTGCCGATCCTCTGGACTCCGTACAGAGACGCGCCGAGCGAATTGTCGACGATCCTATACAAACAAGCAAGTTAGAACCACTGGCTAACCGAAGGGACTTTGGCTCCCTGTGTGTATTCTATCGGCTGGACAATGGGGAGTGTTCCGAGGAACTTTTCGATCTGGTGTCCACAGCACAATTCCGCCATCGCACCACGCGCCGTGGGCTGGGTACTCATCCCCACTACGTATACCCTCTGTTGGTCACCACGCAAAGGTTCGAAAGAACGTTTTTCGCTCGTACGATTCGGATGTGGAATGAGCTCCCAGCCACAGTGTTTCCCTTGGACTATGACATGGGATCGTTCAAAAGGTATATTAGAGGTCTCTTTAGAGGCGGGCAACGCATTGGTGACTCCCCTGGTGTTGCTGATGTCCATAGGTGGCGGTGACCACTTTCCATCAGGTAGCCTGCTTGCCTGTTTATCTGCCGTGTAACATTAAAAAAATCTATATATTGTATGTTTCAAGTTTTGCAGATATTAAAGCAAGACGATGACCTTTTCGTTACGGTCCAGTTTTCTGACTTTGCTAAGTGTGATTTTAAAGTCATTCCTAGCTTCAAGATATACCCATATAAATAAACAATTTATTTATTTACTCTTTAGATACTCTCAGTAACATGTTCCCAAGAGTAGTTTACGGTCATTGCGAGCGTTGCTTACTGGGGAACATTTTTAAATTAATGCCAAGTGCCCTGTAAAAGTTTACAGCGCTCCTCAAGTGGCCTACTTTTCGAATAGTTAACCGGCTATGAAATCCGCGAATGGGATTTTCAATGGAGGCTAAGTCAGCTGGTTTATTGAGTTCTTGTTAAGAATGATTTGGTATAAAAGTTGATTTATGATTTGAATTATTTAGATTTTGTAGGTATGTAGTGTTTGGGGGATTGTACCCTTAGTACTAGGATTAATAGGTAACAAAAAGGTATTAATCAGTTCTGTATTAGAATACGTGCGTAGACCTACAGCTGTCTTATAAAACACAAAACCATACGAAATGTAGATACTCTATAGGAATTTGAAAATAATTTTATTGGAGTTAGGGTTACAAAATTTGCAGTTTGAGTTGCAGTAACTTTTCAGGCGTATATCCATAGTTCAAAGATATAACATGAAAATAATCATTGTAATCTTTGCTTTGTTGCAGACTGATACTCCCTAATGATTTACACTAAGACTAAAAGAATTACAAAATACTTAGGCCGTAGCTGGCATCTGATTCTTCACCGTTCGCTCTCCAGGGCTACATCAAAGCACGGCCCTCCGTTAGCGAGGGTTCCTTTTATTCCACAGTTTCCAATAAACCAGTTCAGCAATATAATAATTCGCAAAAAAGAAAAACCGTCCCCATTCGGGCTTGAGAGGTGGCAAAGAGAAATGAATTTCCCTGAAAAAACGCCAAGGGCGCTCCGTCTTTCTTAACTTGAGTTTTGTAAATTGAATCAACCTCCTTTGTACTGTAACGAAATGTTTATCACATATTTTTTCGTATATTTGCTTATATAATTAGCTTAATCAGCTTCACACTACAACAAACTGATCCTCTAGTCTAGGTAATATCAACAGCATAAAATAGGTTCTCTGTCTCTGTGTCGATGTCAAAGAATTTTTTCATGTCATACGATAGGCAAACAGGCAAGCGGGCCACCTGATGGAAAGTGGTCACCACTGCCTATAGACATTAGCAACACTGAGACTATCGCCAATGCGTTGCCCACCTCTATAACACGTTACTCTGGCAGCAAAAAGGCAAATATCCCTCCACTGCCAAAGCCATGGTTCCCCAAATTCCCACCCCATGGAGTTCTGGAAACCTTACTCACCGGCAGAAACACAATACTATTTAAAAGAGTATTGTTAGCTGCGGTATTCTGTAAGGTGGAGGTACTTCCCCAGTCGGGCGGCTCCAATTCAAACGGAATACCCCGCTATGCCCTACCTCTCTAGACGCCCAAAATTTGGCCACGTTTACTGCGTTTTCAATGACTTCGTAGAGGGCTTACATTGTGCAGGCGTCAGGGCACATAAGGCACCATAAAAGTTGGTGCATGGTTTGTAGTGTTTTCGCACAAGCTTGTTTCGTGAGGAGTATATACATTGCCGTAATTAATATGTTTGGCGACTGCAGTGCTGATAATATTATGTAGATACTCATAGAATGCTGCTGTCCATTATCTTGTTTACGACACCAGTGGCCTTTACGACACACTAGTGGTCTTTACGACACACTAGTGGCCGTTTACTGCACCCGTCAATTGAATTGGTTGGACACGACCTACACTTACAGCTTAGGCCAATCAGCTACAATACTTGTTTTAAAATTGCAGATAAGTTATTAGTACAGTCGAACAATCAAAATGCTACACAGAGACTCTAACAAAACGATACGTTTTTCATAGGTATAGACCGTGTATAGCCTTATATTTGTTCGACCGTACCTAAAAATTTCCTCTTTGGAATAATATTTAAATAAAATAATCATGTCGGCGTCAATAACGCGATTGTGATATGGCGCGCGAGGATCTGGGGTCCGCCTTGACGCCTGAACCATTATTTAGGATTATATTTTAGTATTAACATATCCATTACAATCATCCATCATCACCTAAACAATGTATTGTAGCACTGTATTACTACATAGCGTCTCATCAAATCTCGCTTTGATTAATCAAACGATTAAATCGTGATCAAAGAGCATTATCTAGAGCCTAGTTTGTACTGGTGACTTATCCCGTCACAAACACAACGTCACGAACGCACAAGTCATGTAATTAAACGGGATTATATTTAACATTTGAATGTAGAGCGAGCTAAATTATCTATTAAGGTCAGGTTAAGCGGGTCTCGGTCACAAAGGAGCAATGCTACCTACCCGAGGAAACAATGTTATGCTTAATTTTGGAATGTTTATCTTGCACGCCGGGACACAGGCCTGACTAAACACGACCGCAACAAATGAATTGAATTAATTTTGCAAGATATTGTATAGTGGATCTTAAATAGTTGGAATCAGAATCAGAATCAGAATTATCTTTATTGTTAAACTGTGTAAGTATACAGGTATACAGATGTTATTACATTAGTAGTTCCAACAGCTTGTCAATTACGGACGTACAATAAATCTACCTACCTACAAGTACCTACAAGTTTTCAATTTTGAAGTTACGAGTTTATTGCACCGGTTCGTCACCATATGGAGTACTGCTTCCACCTATGGGTTGGTGTACCCCAATACCAACTCCTTCCAATTGATTTGATCCAACGCCGGACTAGTACAGTCTATGAGCCCTTTCTCATAGATGTTTTAGATCCCTTAAGCCTCCGGAGAGACGTTAGCTTTCTGTGCGTTCTCTGCAGTCTCTAAACGGGGAATGTTCAAAGAACGGTTTAACTTGGTGTCACTGTCACATTACCCTCCGATGATGGGATAGATTTCATCCACATCATCTAGATGCCTAGCACCCATCTAACGTATGGGCATTACAAGCCCTTTTACCGCGCACGTGAAAGATGTGGAATATGCTTCCCGAAGTATTTTGAACTCAATTTCGAAGTCTTTCATTTGCACTACAACATGGGGTTCTTCAAAAGGCATGGCCGAAGGTACCTCAAAGGTGGGCGCCGTTTCCGCTCATTTTAGGTTGCAGATCTCACGACGACACGGTGGCCACTTTCCATCAAATGGACCTTCCGTGCGCCTCCCTAGGAAATAATAAAAACACAACAGAGATGTTTTAATGACCGCTATGTCAAAGTAAAAGTGTCCAGTATCTATGAAATACATTCACAATGTCTCATTGAACATGTAAAGGGAGTTTTTTATGAGGACTAAAACAGTCGTTGGAAAATAAGCAATATCTATTGATATTGAGGTGCAGGTGAACTATTCGAGAAAGAAAACGTCACATACTTTGTCTTGTGTACGTTTCAAGTAAGCAAAATCCGTAACTCTCTGTATCTGTTCCATACATTCGAACATTGCTGTGCAAGATTATATCTGTAATGTAACTGACGGTAACGTGTGAAATTATCATCGCTTTCCTATTTTTTCTTCTACACTTTGCCTGATCTTCAGCATCCTCACGTCGTAAGCCGTTGGCTCTCGCGTGCGGCTCGACGATGTCAATCCATCGCTTCTTGGGTCTCCCGCGGGATCTCTTTTCTTGTACAGGCTGGTTTAGGCAGCTATTTCCTACGTATCCCTGAGTCTTACGCAACATGTGAGCTAACCAGCACAGCCGTGCAGGAAATACGAGTAATATACAAAGGCGAATCAATTCAGGAAATGTGTAAAATGATTTGTCGAATATTCACATTTCCTAGGACATGTATATGCATTTCCTAGGCATTGTGCACAATTCCTAAATGGTAGCCGGAAATGTATGTTTTGAGGTTATGTTGTGACAATAACACGAGAAAATTCCACTGCTCAGGCGCTCAAAAAACACTCAAGTTGTAGGTGCAAGAGTCATTCTACAAACGCGCGCCAGTTTTTGAAACGCCGTTCTGAAAAGTTTCGGAAATATATGAAGTTCTTAGGAAAAGTGCACCCATAATAAAATTTATTTCACACATTTCCTGTTGATTTTAGGCAATATATAATAGGCTACATTTCCCAGGAACTCTATTTAATGACAAATTACACACATTTACTGTGACATATCCACATTCAAAAATCGTCTTAAGAAATGCAATACATCTCAGCCAACCAGCGAAATCTCATTTGCGAAAGAACGAGCAAAAACAGCCTCGGATGGGGAAATCATTATAATTATTTATCACCTAATGGGAAGCGAAGATACTGTCGTCTCTCTCTTACATAAATCAAGTTAATCGAGGAATAAACAAAAAAAGAGAGCTAGTCGTATGTAACGTACGACTGTGGAGATAAAGGAAGTCATTTGTATAGCGCCCCTTTGGGCAATTTGCTGTTAATCAGCTGGATTCGTATTCGTTGGTACAAAGACCGCTGTATTAGGAACGTAACGAATTCTAGTTAGTGGTTTTGCTACATTACCTTGCCACATCAAGGATTACCAGCTGCAGAGCGAACGGATCTCCGTGTGGGTATGATAGGGCTTCACAATTTACAGCTGACTATTCGGTTAGCCGTGTGGTGTCCGGCAGAGTAGAATAGCATCAATCTCTTACACTGTGAGTCGACTGGGTATCGTACAAGGCAACTAATGTTTTTGAGGCAAAAGTTCTAGAGTTTCTATAGACTGGAAAATGGGCAGCAGCGTTTTTATTGTTATATTTATAAAAAATCAAAATTGGTGTTATGAAAGAGTGTGGTTTCCTATATTTCAATTTTAGGTTTTTTAAACTCGGTGCGCCGAGTTGCATAACATGTCAGGATTTTCAAAATTGTCCTTGGAACAATATCAGTTGGGCTCTACTGATCTAAATTGTGTGTACATGTAAATACCTATCTAAATATCTAAACGATATTATTCCGCCGTCTACGCTGTTGCTAGCCACCTGATCTGTTAATGGCTTAAGGAACCTCTAGGGAAGTGATTAAGATTTACGCCCGATTTAGAAATTTGATCGGCCTTGAGCCCAGAGCGAGGGTCGAAACCGTTAACAATCAGTTAAACGTATTACCAGCACATCAAATTTTGTAACTAGTGCTATGTAAACAAATTAGGGCCCTGCCATATGCACTACTACTTTTGTAACATCAAACGGTTTCAATCAATGTGATCTCTGGCTACCCGTACGGGGAAAAAGCGTGACGATATGAAGGTCATTTAGTGCTTCTGTCATGGTTGTCTACTTACTACGATCTACATTTTTTACACTTTGACTAGTAGCGGACGTTCCGTAACGATCCTAGATAACCTATCTATAACAAAGTATTTTAAATTGTCTGCTTACTACGATCTACTTTTTTTTACACTTAAACTTGTAGCAGACGTTCCGTAACGTTCCAAAATAACCTACCTATAACAAAGTATTTAAAATTTATGAAACATACTTAACTATAACAAGAACTTTTTACAACTACCCCGAAAATTATGTAGAGCGATAAAATGCGAATTAATTTGTTATCAACTAGCGCAGTTAAATCAGACGTATAGCTGAACCCCGGCGTACTGAGTAGGTAGCTGTACATATTGTATAGATCTGCTATTCAATCTGATATGAATTTCTCGACAGGCGCAGTGTCCACCTTGCGCCAGTGGACACAAAGGGCCCCATCGCCGTTGTCCGTTATAGTCTGAGAGATATCTTCAATGTGCTTGCAAGTTGTTAGTTCCTTGGAACAGTTGATGGAGCTAGGTATCGTTTAGATGTTTTAAGAGAGATTGTATCACGTATATTTTACGAGAACCATCAGGGGCCGTGCGAGCATATGCTTTATTATTGTAAAAACAGCATACAAAAATTTCATGAATCTTGGTCTTCTAAGTCCCGTTGTTATCAGCGGAACTACAAACACTAGCTAAGTATAGGTATAGCTGGGTTATACAGCGCTAGATATGACAGCGCCTCCCTTTAAATAAACTACATATGAAACGCTCTTTTTAAGTAATGAAAATTCATGGATCAAGGTAATCTTCATAGGTACATAGGTACTAGCTAGCATCTAGCTAATTAGACGCAGATTATAGGATGTCTGCTTTAGCTAAAACACTCACGAACACACTCGTAAATGGACCAATAAAATCATCTATAGCAGCAATTTAAAGTCGAATGTTCATATATTTTACCACCAATTGTATCCACAAGTAAATTATACCCAAAACCAGTAACTCGAAATTACTCTTAATTAAATGTTAAATAATTTTAATGAAAGAAGTTACTTGAATGATGAACTTCTCACCATTAGGCTTCCATTCTGAATTAAATTAATTAATGAGGACCAAGTTGGAAATAAGAGTTGTGAAATGTGAATCAAATTCAATGCAGGACCCGTACTGGTCGATCGTTATCAGATACATTCAACATTGCGTGGGTGTTATTCAAGTTGCAGACCCTGATCCTATTTCTAATAAACCCAGTTTACCTTAGTTCTAAGAATAGTTATTTCATATATATTACTTTAGTAATGAGCTGAGCAAGCTAAGGTAAACAATATAATGTTATTTTAAAGGTTACTGTTATTTTAATTTTGGTGTTAATGTCCCGGTTGTGCTCTCGCGCACGAGGGCCCGGTGTCCGCCTTGACCATGATCCAGGATTTGGCAGGTCAGGTAATTACAGTGGAGCGACTACCATCTGACCTGCACGACCTTGCTACAAGGGGAACCCGACCAGATTGGATCATGGTTACACACCCAGTCGCCTGAATGTGCAGGTTTCATCACGATGTTTTCCCTCACCGTAAGAGCATCGGTTAGTATTCAACTAATGTACATAATTCAGAAACCAGTCATTGTTGTCACTCCTAAACTTCAACTATCGTTACATAGTGGATTTTTCTTTGTACTAGATGACGTAGGACAACCAAGAGCGCCCTCATTCTCAAATAATCAAAAGTTGTCAGGCGCTCAATTATAAGATAACATGGTTATGTCTGGGAGTATGTTAGCCCCATCTATTTTCGCAACTAAGGTTAACTAGTTACACAATAAATGTCAGGGAGCGAGCACGTTTAATTGTGAATACAGCTGACGGTAAATAGATCACAATAGGTACTGCCCCGAGAGAAATCAAAAGGCCCTTTGACAAACGTTTGTAGGCAATCTTATTAGAGATGATTTCGTTTAGAAATGTCCTTGAATGGAGAACAAAGGAATGAAATTTGTGACATGATAAATCAAGGAGCCCTTTTGAATAGGCTATGATGCTATGATATTAATGAAAGAAAGTTGATAACTTTTTCAATTCTATCGTTTTCGCAGTGGGATATTTTCATTTCATTTCATTTCAATGAATTGTAACTGTATTGTATTGACGTTTTACCGTTTTACATAATAATTTGATATTCAGTTTTATAAGTTGTAATTTATTGCATAATTTTGAATATATTATTATGCCGTATTTTATTGTACGGAATAAAGTTACCTGCAATAAAGATTATTTATTTAAACAATAGTAATAGGAAAATATATAGCTATGGCTTCTAAGCAAGTATTTTTTTCTGCAATATAATATATAATAATATAATGTCTTGTACTGTACACAAATTGTCTGGCAAAGGCAGGCCCCAGAACACAGTTATTGCAGCCACACATTGCAGTAAAATATCTCCCGGGCTACTGTCCCTGTCGATGCAATAAAATGTTTAATGCCTTATTCGACTCCGCGGTGGCAAACGCACGAGGGGTGTTTGTCTTATAAAAATGTTGAAGTCGTCAATCTGGTAATTCCTTCTAAATTTATTATTTAGTAACTACTTTTATTATAAATAAACATCAGTCAATATCCTGGTTGTGTCCTCATGCGAAAGGGCCCAGAGTCCATCTTGACCATGATTCAGTATTTGCAAGAAATAACTGGAACGACTGCTTTGACTTTCCTGTTAACGGGGGAACCTGGCCAGATTGGATCATGGATACACATTCAGTCACCTGAATGTGCAGATTTCATCAGCATATTTTCCCTCATCGTAAGAGCATCGGTGAATGTTCAACTAATCTAAGTACATAACTCAGAAAAAGTTATTGGTACACGGTGGTACTGGGGAATTTTGGATCGAACTCGGTACCTCTCGCTTACGAATCGGGCCCCTTAACCATTAAGCCACCGATGCTCTACTTTTAATATTATTTTTTAATCTAGCCTTATTTAAATAATACTACTGAGTTAAGTACATACATATCATATACCTAGTGTGTTATTTGAATAGACACGAAAACACATTAAACGAGTAATCTCGCCTAATTCGAGGACAGCGTAATACAAAAAGGACTCCAAGGAAGACCTATTCAAAGAATATTTCATTTGAGACATCTCATGAATAATCTATTATCCGTGCTGGGTTTTCTTATTCTGATTACATATTAATATTGAAGTAATATCTTGCTCGCCGTATTACGGACAGAAGTATTCACCCTGAGTATCCAAACTAATAGCTATGTTTCCCAACAATAAGTAGTTTCGGCATAATCTAGCCAACGGCTCTAAGTAAACAGATTAAAGCATCGTTGAGTATTGAGGTACCCTTTTCGATGGAGGGAAATGGTGTCCAACTTTCCAAATAACTTGTAAGACAAATCTCGTACTACGTACTTAGGACAAACTTAAACTCTGAAAGCCTCCGTAATGGGAGGAATACGCTTCGCACCTGAAGTAGGCAGTAACTTGATGTAGAGAATTATTAAGCGCCAACTTAATTTTAAACTTTGCGTAGGTAAAGGTTGCGTACAGTAAGGCTACTAGTTTCGTTTACAACGAAAATAAAACGTAATAAGTCTTTAATTTTGTAATTTCTGTATACTTTATATTGTGTGCAATAAATTATTAAATAAATAAATAAATAAGACGTGTTTATACAGTTTACAGTATTGTTATTATTTTTCGTAGCAAGCTTTTATTGCGCGGTATAGTACCTAACATCAAGACCATTCCAAAGAGCATTGATGGTAGAGTATAAAGGGTTATCTTATTGCGTTCATTAGTTCCTATGATCACCTTCCGACTCCATCATCAGACCAGCTCCATGGAACCATATTAATGCATTGTCATCCAAGTTACTAGGTATACCAAATTTCAGCTCAATCAGATATGAACAAATGGTCGAAAAATGGTTTGCAAATTTTGACGGATAACTTACAAATAAAAGCTTGTAAAAAAAAGATTTAAAAGCACTTTAAGTCTTGCATGACGTTAACGAGGATCACAATAGAAATGTTCTGCAAGTGAATAAAATTACCCGATCGTAGCATGTTCCGTGAAATTCCGAGTGGAAAAACACAAGCTGTTAAATCGAGTAAAAGCTGTTAGTCCGTCAGCAGTGTGCCTTCATTTGCAAGTTACGTCAAGTCAAGGGAAGTGGAAAAAATGCAAACACAAGCCATGCTGACCGGCATTTTCCAGTAAACAGGCTTGCAACGGTTCAGCTTAGGTATTTTCTATGCAGCCTGGAATATATAGGTACCACAACTTCAGGTTACTTTGACACATTGCGGAAAAACGAGTACACTTAATTTATTTTACTGGCAATAATAAACTATATAGAGGAAATATAACTCGACGCTATTGAGTATTCTATAACCTTAATAAGCCGCCTTAATGATTGTTTACCTTTAAAATGAGTTGGTTTATACTGTCTAACTTAGGTGTCAACGTCTACTACGTCAAATTTTGACACATTTGACAAGAATCATAATTCCATGAAGGAATAGGTCTTTTTCTGAAATGTCATTATTCCAATTTTACAATAAGGCTATATAAGTTTGTTTTTCCGTCACGTTCCTGATTATCCATGTCGCATTGTTGGTGGCATTTGAATTCTGTCATAGAATACTACATGCTTCCGGTGGTAGATCGATAGAATTGACGGTTTTCATTTCGTGTGCTCGAAGATGTGCTCATCAGACGACGATCCTCAGTCATGAGGAACCGACTATAGAGAGAGAGAGAGCTTCATGTCCACATCTACATTCATCAACTAAAAATGTAACAATTTTGGGTTGTAAAAGTAAACTCGTCCACGACGTTCAATTGCAATAATGTCTTCATTGGGGGCGAATACAAAAGAGTCCTGCCGTTATGTTTACTGTAATTTAATTTGTTGGAGTTCAGCAAATAATTCCGGTAACGGCGCTTGGCTCCAGGCAGTCGCTGAAAGAGAAAAACAGCGAAGCTAGCTCGCTATCCTGCTAAGAAGTATGAAAGTTGCCTAATTTAGATAATGGTGAAAACAAGCATTGTTATCTTATTATTCTTACAGCTTCCACCGTTTCGTTTGTTATTTATTGTCATCTTTAAGTAATGACTTAGTTTTGTTAATATATATATTCTTTATTGTACATAAAACAATGTAACATCGGTAGAACTTAAACATAGTTTACAAAGGCGAGCTTATCTCTGCAAGAGATCTCTTCCAGCCAACCTGAAAGGTGTGGAAGCGATATCACGGGTACTTGAGCATGTACTTTTAGATAAAGTTAAAAAAAAAAGCTATTAACCTAAATTAAATCCTATAATATTAACAGACATGTACATAAATAATAATAATACTATATATAACATAAATACATACATATAACATAAAAACGTAAATATATACATACTATATACCTATCATAGCTGTGTAGATAAGAAGTGTTCCCTTACTCTCTTCCTAAAAATGGGGTAAGTGGGGCTTTCTTGGATAGCCTTGGGAAGTCCGTTCCATAGCTGCACAGCACGCACAGAGAAGGAGTTGTGGAAAAATTTTGTATTTGTTCTAGGAAACTCAAACATTCTAGTTATACAAGGGCGCCTAGAACGAGTGTCAGGGGGAACATGTTGGAAACGTGAGCGGAGATAGTCGGGAGCAGAGGGATCATGGAGGATTTTGTACAGAAAGGAAAGGATATGCATATCACGCCGCCGCCGGATGGGAAGCCACTTCAACTGAGCACGATACTCGGAAACATGATCGTATTTGCGAAGACCGTAAATAAAACGTATCGCTAAATTTTGCAAACGTTCGAGTCTGTTAAGTAACTCCTCAGTGACATCTAGGTAGCATACGTCAGCATAGTCAAGTATTGGGAGGAGTAACGCTTGAGCAAGCAAAATTTTAGTTTTGTGGGGCAAAAAGTTTTGGAGAAGCTTTAAGGAGTGAAAAGAGTAGTGCATGCGTCTGCTCACCTCACCAACCTGCGCCGACCATGACAAGTCACAGTCCATAATCAGACCCAAGTTTTTGGCTTTATTTGTGTATGGAATACACACCCCATCATAGAAAAGCTTGGGTACATCATCTAACCGGAGCCTACCCCTGAGCCTTCCGCTACCAATAATCAAGACCTGTGATTTACCAGGATTCACCAGCAGACCAAAACGCCTGGCCCAGTCGTGTATGGCGGCAAGGTCATTATTCAGTGCATCAACTGCGAGTGATACATCCGACACAGTGAAATGTCTGTAGACCTGTAAGTCATCTGCATACAGGTGGAAGGGAGAGGAAATAACATGGGAAATATTGTTAATAAACACAGAAAAGAGCAATGGTGAAAGTACTCCGCCCTGCGGTACACCAGCAGAAACTCCCAACCAGTCCGATGAAGAATCATCTGACCTCACGCTTTGCAGGCGACCGTGCAAATAGGATCCAAACCACTCAACCACAGGGGGAGATAGGCCAAGGGAGTGAAGGACACCAAGCAATACATCGTAATCAACCGAGTTGAATGCATTGCTGAAGTCAAGTAGCGTCATGATAGTGAGTTTAGTATTGTCCATCGCATAGCGAATATCTTCCGTGACGTTCAGCAATGCACCCACCGTGCTGTGAGATGGACGAAAGCCAGATTGGAATGGACATAAAAGGTTATTGGTTGAGATATATGAGTAGAGCTGCTGATGCACAATACTCTCCAGGGCTTTAGAAAGGACCGGAAGAATGGATATAGGACGGTACTGGGAAAGGGAGGTAGGACTGGCTGTTTTAGGTAGTGGGATGATAAACGCCTTCTTCCAAGTTGACGGAAATACATTCACCGACATAGAAAAGTTAAAAATGTGTGTAATGATAGGTGAAACATATTCTAGGATTGGCAAAAGCATGTCTAGGCTTAAATCATCACTACCCACAGCCTTTGTGGAGATGGAAAGGATACTCTTTCTAACCTTGTCGTCCGAAACAGGTTTGAAAGTAAATGGTGGACAATCGGGACGGGGAAGTTTGGATAAGTAAGAGAGGGAAGAGGATTTAGTTAGGTTATCTAGAACAACAGGAGGAGTGGAAAAGTGTTTATTTATACAATTTAAGTCCATGGTTGCCTTAGAAGCATTTATGTGTTTCCCGATACCAAGCGTTTTCAAAAGTTTTTTTGTTTTGTTTACTATGTTTTATTTGTTTACTTATCTTAATCTAAACTTTGTAAAAGATTTATGGAATTATTAATCGTTTAACTAATATTGTGTCCGAATGCACAAACTTAGAAAACTCCTAAGTTGGCGCCATAAAATATTCCTAAGTATGTAGGAGTCACAAAATCGGTGTCTTAAAGATAAGAGTGACTTATCGAGTTTAGTTTTTACTTATGGTTTGTGTTGGTTCAATGCTTTTCTTGTTAGGAATATTCAATCATTTGCGAGTTACAAATTATCTTCCTTTACTCTGTGCCAGATACCCCTGTAATCGCCGGGCAGATAAAACTATTTTTATCTTATATTCCGAGTTTCCTACCTCGTACCTGAATTTAAAAGTAGCCATATATTTCACCGTAGATTTCCAGTTTCCCCTGAATCGATCCACAAAATATTCAGAGGCCTTCCGTTGTTACGCACAAATTTTAGTAGCGTCAGTATTTTCGATGTTAATAATTTCCAAAGTAAATCCTTTCGTTCGGAAAGGGCTCTTATCTCACGGCGGGGCATTATGTTGTAGAACACGACAAAGAAGCTATTAAAATTCGTTTTTGGGTATTATGCAAATGGGGTTGCGAGCTCTAACAAGCAGGACCGTGAAGATTGTTGGCAAACTCGATTCCGCGGCGCCGCCCCGCCTGTTGCGCGGCCCGACGCCCCGCGACTATATTTCTAGATATAAAGTACTATGTACTAACCAACAGATGCTGAGAAACTGCGAGGAAAAAAGGATTGCATTTTCGAGAATTTATAATCTCGTGACGTGAGTTTCAATCAACTATAGATATCAAAACTTTGTGAGATAGGTAGGTTATGGGTACCGTCTCGGCTCCGAGTACATGCGTCAAACATACAATAAGTCGATAATTCGAAGTTGAAGCTGCTTACTAGGTTCCATTTTTAAATGTTTATTGATTTATTTAAGCATTTTTTGTATGCATGATTGTTACAAATTTATATACACACAATAGAGCAATTTATTTCTATAGAGAAGTTTCTTCCAGCAGGCCTAATGTTTTACAAATTCTTACCATGAACTTATTTTTTCTGAATACCAATACCCCACCGTAGTCTACTGTGAGCATTATACTAATTTGAAACATATTAACCGACCAAATTGTTTTTGTTTTTTGTTTGGAAATTATAACGTCTAAACTTCCCTCGCCTGTCTGCTAATGCGGGGTAGGTACCATCACTCCCAGGGGCATCATTCTTCTATATTAAGTTTGCGGTAAAATAAAACACAGATTTGAATTTAGATTTATTTTTCAACCTAACATTTTCGTAACTCTTTTAACTTGACAGTTCACTGGCTAGGTTTAACAGGTGTATTCACCTAATGAACATTGTTCATACGTCTTAATATTATCATACAATCAGTACCGAAAAACAACTATTATTCATTTTATTAATTATCACGAAATTTGCTTTTTATCACGAAAATGCTATTCTTAAGTTTACTAAATTCCTCTTTATTCAATTGTTATAGTTCTTAGCAGATTTTAGCTCTTAAATCAACATTGTAAACGATGGATAAGTAGGTAAGGTAGGTTCAATAATAGTGGAAGACATTGTGTAATATAGACAGACAGCATAACTTTAAATGGAAATACAAGCTTAATACTAAAAGAATAAAGTGTAAATTAGAAGACACAATGAAATGCAGCGGAATAAATTGTAGTAACAAAGGCGACAAGGCAATGTTGAAGTTCTCTGCTCGCTCCATTGAATTCAAAACAGCATCGCTCGGAATCGCGGAATACCTAAGTTAATTCAATTCTCTTCTTATTATTTTAGTCTGTCTTAAAAGTTATAAATCTCTGGCATGACTATACAATGAAAACTTAATAAGATCTCTCAACAAGAATGTATTATTATGTAGTTCTACCCTCGAACCTCCACTACGGTATACATTAAGTTAGAGTCTACCCACGACCAACTCCACAGGCTAATACATTAGAAATAGGAAAGGCACAGTCGAAGTATAAAATTTATTGCTGACTTCCCTAACTAAGTATTTACTCTTTTCGTTTACTAGAACCACAAAGTCAAACGTCAGGGAAAATGTGTTTTGGAAACTAGTAACTCGAGTTTTTCGATGTCCAATAAAAGGTGTCTGAATCTGCTGAAATGTTCTGAGATGTACTAGTACTTTACTACTTGTTAGAACTATTATTTTAAGGATTGTATAAATTTTGGCACGGCTAAAGATAGTACTAAGGATTAAAATTTACAATAAAAAATTAATACTAGTGTTTCAGATCTATCTTTTATACTTAGGTAATATTTAGATATTTTTTTACTTTTGTTTTGTAATTTTGTATTTATATTTTCTACCATAGTTCCGTCTACGGTATCTAACAATATGTGCGTTTTGCCAGTTACATTTCTAATTTACGTACATGACTCTGTAAGAAAATAGGATTTATTTATTCAGAAAATAGGTACTTTACTTTACTTCACATCTCCAAAAGTGTGTTCAATTCACGAATGTTTGGTTCTGTACTTATAAGATTGAAAAAGTTCTAGCTAGTAACAACCTACCACATACGAACCTACACAGTCGTTGACTAGAAGTTTTGGTAGAACATCAACTAAATCACATTGAGATATACTGTTTATAGGCTATGAAATCGATGAAAACAACTAAATTACATAATACTAATATTCAATGATTTGAAACCTGACTTTTTCGAACATTCAAACCAAACACAACATTCGTTTGACAATTAAAATTAATCGAAGTTCCTATTACATCACATTTAATTATAACACGTCGAAACTATTTTTTTTATCAATCACTAACAAACCACTTTTTCATTGAGGTTCATTGGAATCTCATATAATAACATATACTAACCATAAAATTAACTATAATAAAACTTTAACAGCAAGCACCGTACTAACAAATTACTATAGTCCGAAGTGAACATTAGCTTTTGTAGAAAACATCCCACCACAACAAAATTGACTAGTTCTAGTACCTATCTACCTATTTATACATTTCTTAATTTAAATTGATTAAAGTCTCTTCATAAAGTTTTTGAACCGGCCGCAAATGGAAAAGTAAGGAATAGTGGTTGAAGGTGCGAAGTTAAAAAGTGGAAAATCATCGTTCCTGAACACACAAAACACTCACTCTGTCGGTTGAAAACGAGAATGCACTGAACACCGAAATTCACAAAGTCAGAGTTAAACGAGTCCATAAATCCATGGAGTCACTGCATCATTTCGCGCAACCGAGTTCAAACTTTCACCATCCAGCGAGCACACGAGAGAGAGGCGAGGAGACGAGGAGGCGGGCGACACCTAGGCGCGAGCGCGTCTAGATGTACACCTCGTGGTGGAGTTGCGGCCGGCCCCGCCGGGACTAGGAGCCTCTCTCCGCCAGCTCGACTATTTCGTCCGGGTCGGGCCGTGCGGCGTCCATCTTGCGCCGCTCCGCGATCACTATCCGGATCTTCTCCTCCTCGGTGAGGGGCTGGTCGGCGGGAGCGGGCGCGGGGAGTAGTGCGGGGGCGGCGGGCGCGGCGGGCGCGTCGGCTGGAGGCGTCTCCGCGGAGGCGCGGCGCCGCGGCGCGGGTCGGCCCGGCACGGCCAGCAGCACCGGCGGCCGCAGCAGCCGCGCCTCCTCGCCGCGCAGCGAGTTCCGCTTATCCACGCGCTGCCGACGGTTGGGGGCGAACGAGTCGCGGCGCGGCGGGCTGCCGGGCTCGAGCTCGTCGACGTCGTCGGCGTCGATGAAGCGCGCGTCCTCCTCGTAGAGGGCGGCGGGCACCTCAGAGGCCGAGTCTTGTCGGCGGCGGCCGAAGGCGTGCGGGGAGAGGGAGTACCGTCTGGGCTGTAGAGTGGTCGGGAGCAGCGCCTGGTGCGAGTGTAGCGTGCGGCGGCGGCGCGCTGGCGACGGCAGCGGCTGCTTGGGCTCGCTGTACGTGAAGTTGGCCGGTAGTGAAGGCACCTTGCTGAGCGGGCGCGGCGCCTCCGTGTACTGCTCGAGGGCGCGGCACAGCGCGCGGTCCTCCTCGTCGTCCGCCTCGCGCTCGAGCTCGCGTTCCAACTCGACGTCCATATCGTTCTCGTCCTCCATCTGCTTGTGGGACTCTTCTAAGTGTTTCATGAGGACCTTTTGAGGGAGAAATTGGCATTTCAGTAAATAATCGAGCATGTACGATTAGGATTCGCGTAATTTATGAGCCGTAACGATACTTTTTTATTAACACAATAATGACAAATAAATTATTTACGGACGAAGTATTCTCTTCATGTGCTGCAAGATGTGCTGCTAGCTACTTTTGTCATAATCTATGAATATCACAAGTGAACTCGCGAAGCGGACTCGGACGATGATGATGATGTTTTCTGTGAAAAAACGACCCCACAGCCGGGCCCATGGTCAACAAAAATCCAAATCGCCACTCACCGCCACCACCACGTTGACGAGCACAAACTGCGCCATCAGCACGAACACCACGAAGAATATCGGCGCTATGATGGTAGACACGCAGCAGTTTCTCACGCAGTCCACCTCGCTGTTGCAGTTCTCGCGGAGAGTGTCCTTCATTATGCCGTTCCAGTTGTCCCCGGTGGCTACCCGGAACAGGGTGAGGAAGGCCATGCCGAAGTTCGCGAAATGGGCGTGCTCTCCGAGACCTATAGGGATCGGAGTGTTAAATGGGAATTCTAATTTTCGGGCAGTAAATTTTAGTGTTGTTCGACTTCGACGGCGTAGGTCGCTTTAAATTCCCTCCCTCCCTCATTTCAGAAGTAAAACAGAGAATTTCTATTCTTTCTATTTTATTTCTATAGCTAATTTATCTCTACATTTTAAATATCTATTTGGTTGTACGTTTGAGCGGTACAAATAAAAAAAATTACAGATTGTAACGTAAGTCTTTTAAACCTGAAACTGGCAATCATTATTCTAAAATATCTAATTATAAATATAATAAATACATACCTTGACAGGGAATTTCATCCGAGCATTCTAATCGTCCAAACAACTCAACGCCTAAAGCAGCAAATATGAAGAACAATAGAAAAAACAACAATCCCAAATTCCCAACTTGTGGCAGCGCTTGCATCACAGTGTCCAAAAGAGCTCTTATGCCTTTCGCCATCTTCAGTAGCTTCAGTACTCTGGCTATTCTTAGCACTCGCATTACTCGCATTATCGTCGGATTAATCGGTATAATGTTCGTCTCTAGCTCTTCTAAAACAATTCCAACTACGGACAATTTTACTATAATAACATCGAGCTGATTCCATTTGTCTTTTAGATAAATTTTAAATCCGATAGCGACCAATTTCATTATCGCTTCTAGTATGAAGACTGCGGTAAAGAAATAGTTGAATATTTTTAATGCGTACTGCAGGGCAGGTGGCATTCTGTAATATTCTATGGCCATGGTCACTACGTTCAATCCTATGACACCGGCTATGGCCAAATCGAAGTATTTAGACGTAACGACATTATGCACGAACAGTCGAATTTGTGAGTAATCCGCATAGTAGGGTCTTTGATGCATTTCTGAAAAAAAAAAATTAAAAGAAACATTCATTTGCTGTTTTTCGAATGAGTCCTAAACCATGAAAATTTTAAGGAACATACTTCGCCTCTTTTTCTCCATTTGTAATGCCCTTTTTGCTGCCCTCCGTACTCTTTCCTCTTTCTCTTGTTCTTCTCTACAGCGGTGGAAGTTCTCCACGACGACACCCACAAACATGTTCAGCACGAAAAATCCAACCAGTAATATAAAAGCGATGAAATACAAGAGTCGCCATTCCGAATAGTTCACTATTGGCTGAAATACAGGTGAAACCATTTAGATTGCCTAACTGTTTATTTTGATAGCAAGCTTAGCATTAACATATGGATCAAATGTGGGCATTTTGTAGGAATTGCTTTCAATTCTAATAATTACCAACAGTAATTAGCGTTTGCGAGCGAGACCAATCACACATTGATGATACTAAAACCCAAAGTGGGTTCCTTTTTATATACAATAACAGGAATTGATTTCAGTTCTATTTAACATCCTATATTTTATTTAGTGCAGGTATCGTATTCCAGATATTGCACTTCATAGCAGAGCTATATTTTTGAGAGA
Source organism: Blastobasis lacticolella (assembly GCA_905147135.1). NCBI lineage: Eukaryota > Metazoa > Arthropoda > Insecta > Lepidoptera > Blastobasidae > Blastobasis > Blastobasis lacticolella. The sequence continues at coordinate 13,783,484 of LR990048.1, forward strand.
GATATTTACCTGTTGATCAACACCCACTGCATCGAGGCCAGTGTACATAATATTAACCCAACCGTCTCTTGAGCTCAACACAAACAGTGACATCAATGCTTTTCCAAGATCGTCGAAGTTGTATTTCCTGTTTACCCAGACATTCCCATCTATAGCCAAACAATCGGTTTTGTTCTTTACGTTTTTTGTGTTGGCGCCTTCACAATAAAAGAATGCTCCCTTGAACAGCTGAAAATAAGATTGTAGGTGTTACCAACTTATATACGCTTACTATTGTTCATCACATCTTACACTATGAAGACAGATATTTTTAAAATTACGATTTACCTGAACTCCCAATATTCCAAATATGATGAAGAAAGTGCAGCATATCAATACAATGTTCCCGATAGGCCTCAATGACGATAGCAATGTTTGGACGACCAATTTTAGTCCTGGAGCTCTATTTATCACCCTCAATGGTCTTAGAGACCGCAATAATCTAAACACCTAAAATTATAAGTAAAGAAGCAATTAGAATTAACATTTAGTTGAATTTATGAAGTCTTATTATATTAAAATGACTTACTCTCAATATTCCAAATATTCTTGGGCTTGATTCAGATACGAGAGACATTAACAAGTCAATAATCGAAATGATTACGAGCGACCCATCCATTATATTCCAGCCTGATGTGAAATATGCATCTGGCCCGTAGAACATTCCAGATGCGACTACCTGTTAAAATGATTTGGTAAATTCTTCTAACAGAACATAATACGTCACAAATGTCTAAAATCCAAACAAGGGATCATAGCTTCTGTACATATGATAATACGAGGAGTCATAGAGTACGGTAGAAATACAAACCTTTATAAACATCTCCACAGCAAACACAACAGTGAAAACGTAATTGGCAGTTCCGAGGAAAGCTCTCTCCTTAGAGTCAGGCGGAATGTTCGGCCGCTCCATGGCCAGTGTGATGCAGTTCAGTGCAATGAAAAGTAGTACGATATTGTCGAACCAACCGCGTGTTACCATCCATGTGCAGAAATTGCGCATTCTGTGCAACGGAAAAAAATTCTATCATTTCTTTGAAGCTAAGAAAGAAAAAAGCCCTAATTTTGTAATCCTCTCACTATGTAACTTTATAATCGATAGATGGATATTATTTATTGGCAATGTTTCTCGTCTCGTCCAATGGAACATCGACGTATAGAGGACACCGAAGCCAGTCACGTTCAATATAAAACGACGCGTAAATAAAAAGATTGAGTGCCTATTCCCGGAATAACTCACTTGTTATCCGGCGCGAATATGTACAGCGAGTAATCCTCTTTCTCCTTGAGACACCCAGTCGGCTCCATAAATCGAAATATATCTTTAAATCTAAATGTCCGCCTGTCGAATCTTGCAGATAGGAAGCACACGTTGTTGTTTATTGTCACCTGAAAACGACATCTCGTCTTAGTGATACAGGTAAGTTTAACATGAAGTGGGTAATGATTTAAATTGGTAAACGTCATCAAGCTAAGATGGGTCAAGAACTCCGAAACACTTTGAAGCCCCGGATTGATAAGTTGGCAGATACTCGACCCCGACCCTCTGATGGGACCGACAGATTGAAGCTATCACATAAACTTTCTTTATCCCTTTGTACTCAGTTGCCTACTTATGAACTTAACTTCCCCCGATGACAGATTATACCTTCTGTTCGAGGTTTCCTAGAACTTTTTTGTCGATTACCTACTGTTAAGATTATGTAAGATGAGCTGTGTATCTTTTGTATTAAAATTTCTATAACATTTTCTCGGCTACTAGCACAATTTTTTCTGGGCTACACCTGTTAAGAATTTTCATCTTTCTCCACCACCGCCAGATGAATTATATACCTACCTTATGTATCTTGTTCACCACTTTCTTAAACCCACTTGGTTGATAACCAATGGCAGGATTACACATATAAAACACCTTCTAATTCTACTACTAACCTCTTCGTTGATCTGTTTTATCAACGGCAACGGTTGGTTGTTCGGCCTCGTCGGTAAAGCAGGCGGCTCGAGTCGCGGAGGCCGCGCGGGTATTTGCGATGCGGGCGGCGGCGGCGGCGCCAGATTGCTGGGCTTCACCTCTGTTATTGACGTCACTGTGGACAAAAGGTGCGTCAGAAGCCCTATCTCTGTCGTTGGCATTACGGTTTCGATCGTCCTCTTTGAGCTGCACTATAGCCACTGTTGGATGTATTAGCCTTACCACCGACTCATCCACTTATTTCAGCATTGTCTCTGCCTACAATTTAAATATACCAATTAATATCTTTATTTCAGACAAAAACCCAAACATCAAAAATTCTAAGATTAAAAACAGTTACATTAAAAATCAGACTTTCGGCTCCCAAGACAACCAGTCTCTGGATCCCCAGCGGAGGACCTTGGTCAACCTCGCTTCGCCAAATGTATGCCTAACGAGTGGCGAGCACTTTGCAGTGCTGAAGTTCAGCTAGTCTCAAAGAAAGAAACGGTCGCCCATCCAGTTCCAGGACTCTGCGAACGTTCCTTAACCCTGGTAATCAGTCTCGCAAGCACGCTACCATTCGGTGCCGCTTTAAGAAGCGACAACAACATCACAACTATAGTACTGTCTACAATTAGATACATTAATTTACAAGTCTGTTCATCCTGTCGGCTGTCATAATTTCTTTTATATTTTTTTTGTATATTCTTGTAGTCCTTAATTAATTTCATAAATAGGTATCATATCTACCTACATAAAGTACGATAAGGTGGAAACAAAGTACCAAATCTGCGTAGTAACATCTCACTAAGTTACATGCGGCTGGAGAAGTTTTACTTATGAGCTTTGTACCGCAGTATGGAGATCCTCATTGCTTAGTTACTTGTAGTTACTTGATGACTGGAGTACGCCCAGTGAGATCACTTCAAAACTTGTAAGAGGAAGTTGTACTATTCGCACACATCATTCAGAGTTTGCGTAGTTAGAAGAGAACTAACTTGGCCGACAAACTGGCGAATATCGTTGCTTGGTGTCACTGTGCAAGCAAGTTAACCGTTTACATTTCCTGATACTTACTAGAAGATCATTAAACTGCGCCGAGCGTCGCTGTAAACTTGACTTCACTATCAACTTTGTTTGAACTAATACGGGTCTCGGGTGGGGTTAGGATGCCACTTCCGCGCAAATTGGATGCAACATTGTGATCTTACGAGAGTTTCACAGTGCGACTTGCTATTAATTATCGGATTCCTAGAAGTGTCTGCGTGTCTACATTGTGACGTGGTGCCAGAAGGTTGCCGGTTGTTGCAGCTAGTTGGATTGGCTTTTGTTTAATTTGAAGTACGCGCTGCCTTCTAGCGTATGAAGTTTCACCAAACTGAATAGGTAACTGTTTCAAATGAATTTATTTATTCTGTTTCTAATCTTGCCATTTGCTTTGACAGGCAAATCATTTTCGTTTTGAAACAATTTCGAAGGATTTTAGTTACAATTACATTGACATTGTTGTCCTTGTACAGTCCGTTTCGTAACTTATGTCACCCAACATCTAGTTGGGGCCGGAACTTACAAGGCAACGTAGTTATAATAAAGAGCATTGTATACAGGCCATCTGAATAGTACATACGAGAATTAAAGGCTATCGAAAGGATTGTAAACAAAATTACTCGACTTTATGTCGTGTCATTCTGGGCATACGTTTTTTTGGTATTTGACGAGGTTTATGAATTTTGTAACAATATTAAGTATACAAAAGAGCTTAACAATAAACTAAAGATAAGAAATTCAGCAAGACGAAGCCAGGTGGACGAGGAATACAGTTGAGGACGTATTGTTTACAATATTTTTCTTATTGCTTTGTTTTACAGTAAGGACAAGAGTATAATTGTATAACCACATGAAGAAATTTTCATTTGTAGCTACAGCTTACAGGGTATTTGGTGTATTAGCCAAAATGAATTTGCGAAATGACGCATTACCTGTCCCTAACGGCTAAAGAACTCATCCTCAAGCCTGAGGGTATTTTTCTTAGTAATAAAAAAAACATACATGAATGCTTTACAAACCTCATAACAACTGCACAGTATGATTCCTAAGGTGGGCTCTTGTATTGTACAAGATGCGCTTATTCATGTGATGCGATATAACGATTCGCACAAAGAGATATCTACGTACAGGACGTGTTTGTTGACGACTGAATTTATTTTCCAGAGAGCGTAGTTACATAATAAGGCGAGGCATTCATCCAGGTGGCATTCATGGGGCCGGCCGGCGAGGGCTCTCGACCGCGTCGCCTCACTAGAGTATCAATTTACTCGTCTCGCACTCGACGGGGGCGCGGCTCTAGTTTATTCAGTCGCCTTCCAGTGGGGAAGATCACTTTCTACACTTCTACCGCTCTTCAGGTTTACTATTTAGAGCATGTTTACAAAAGAATTTTAAGCCATGGGGAAGATCATGTCCTGGTGTTTTCCAAACTATCCATATTTAAGAGGGATTTGATTTTCTAAGATCTTGGGTCCTAATTTTCACAATTTTTTTTGTCGGTGGAGTATGTTGTTTGTTAAATTATTTGTTTTGAATGAGTGTTTACGCTACATTAAATCTAGGAATCGATTACATACCTGTTAAATAATCGTTGGTGAGCGACAATCTGTGCGGTGGTGGCTTGACAGGATCGATTCTGATGGTGGAGTCTGAAGAGAAGCCGGCCTCCGGTGCCTTCCAGGAGACCTTTGACGAAAATGGATTTTTGTAAATACTAACAAGCACTATAAAAGTTTACCATACTATTTCACTATTAGTTATGGTACATTATGAAGTTGAGCATACAGTCATGAAATACCTACACTTCAATACAAAAGCATAGTCGGTTTTCGTACAAACATAAATATCCCCTAATGCAGGAATATGTACAGATTACCTAAAAATACAATATGTTTACAGTCTCTCATTCCTAAATTGGAAAAAGCAGCCTTCATTCGAAATCGGCGACTTACATAATTTGATTTCCATCAAACGTTCGCTACATGCGTCGCATGGAACGTGGAAGGGGGGTAGGCATTCATCCAGTTCACTGTCCCGCTGAGCATTGTCTTTTGTTCTATAGAGAGTGGGACAATACGGTGGTTTTTCGAGACAATGTGTTTTAGTGGAGCTCTCTCGTAATAAAACCGAAGCTAAATGGGGAGCCACCTAATTTGCTGTACTCAATTTCGTTACATTAAGTATGTATTTTGTATTTTATTAGGTGAAGGGACTTTTGCTGTTAGTGACACTTATTTTATTGGGCATGATACTGTGTGAGAGTTGTTTATTAGATACTTTATCGCATGGTAATTCAATCTTTTTTTTCTAACTAATAGAAACTGATCTAGCCACCACACCTAAAGCGGTGATGAAAAATAAGCATATTCTTTTATATATGGAATCATGCGAAGTCGTAGCGTGGATATTATCAAAATTTACACATGGACTCCCCGCGTGAACCTGTATGGATACCAAATTTTGAAATTGTTAATGTTTTTGAGGCAAAAATAAAGCTTTCGTAGGCTGTAAAATGGGCAGCAGCGTTTTCCATTGTTATACGTATTTATAACACTGCGATCTCTAACCCGCCTGCCAAGCGTGGAGATTAGTGCAATAATCTAAGAAGCACTAAGTCCTGCAGTGTACTGTTTTGGGCAGTGATGTGCGTTTGTGAGGAGCCTACTTTTCGGGAATTATATAGTTTATGTAAGTGAAAGAATCAGATTAACGTCCTACTCATATACTTGTTTATTAAAATGAGAACGTTAATAAAAAGAGAAGTGCTACCCAATATATTAGTGTATACGACTGAAAAGTGATCCGACTACCCGTTCAGTAGGTTTCTCATCAGTAAAGTATCAATTCCATTAGCAACAGCAGCTAAACTGAACTGGGTTAACACAATATTATGTACATGGTAAAACTAATTAACTACAGTGCAACAGTTATTTGAAAATAGTCTGAGTATGCTCTGGCTATGGAGAGGGTACACTTTTACATGCAATACATGTAAAGATGTTAGCACACCCAAAGAAACTCAGAAGTAACGCAGGGAAAATGTAAGTACGCAGTACGATTTAGTTTATGTTTTCTGCAAGTGGAAGACAAGGCGCCTATACTTGCGTAAAAGAGAAATAAGCTCTGTTTTACAAATATCATGTCTGTATGATCTAGTTTCACGTAAACTGCTGGATCGCTTCGTATGCTGGGTTCATACGAAGACAGAACAATGAGGCAGAATTTAGTGAACAGCACAGTTACACGTATTACTGATAATTTTTGGAAAATCCACCAGACATCATTTTCATGAGATTTTTGTTTGAAAATCTCAAATACTTGAATGTTCATAGAGCTTTGAACTATATGCCGGTAAAAAGGGCAATCAAAAAATTAATGATACTAATTTATAAAATAGAAAAGTTTGTATGTTTAGGGTTCTTATAGCATACAAGACTTTCAGACTGCAATCAGCTGAAACCTAGCTGTTGCATCGCTAATCTTTAACAACAAAAAAAGTCGCTCTCCGTGTTTGTCTGCACATGCGCTGACTCCTTCTAAACCACGCAACGGATTGAAATGCGGTTTTCACCATATCTTAGAGAATTTCTTCCGGAATTTTTATATGTATAATAAATTTATATTACTGTAAAGAAAAGTCGAGAAAACTGCTGCGAAGCCGGAGCTGCTTGCTAGTAAATGCTAATTATTGTTCTAGACTCACATCAGGCAGCAGCGGCGTGGCGTGTGCGGATACCTTCCTTAGCGGCGGCGCGAGCCGCGGCGCGGGCGGCGGCGCTCGCGCACGGTTGTTCGGCAACTCGGACTGCGTGTCGTTCTTTATCACCATCGAGGAGGAGAGCGGGATCTCGTTCTTGCGGAGGCTCGAGCCTGTTGGGGATGTCAGGTTTATTTATAAGAACTAGCTAATAATTTTACCACCATAGGAACAGCCTCTTCACTCTAGCCTTAAGTATTCAAGAGGCGCCATAGTAGCCAGAAGTACCAGTTATCCGGACGAACCGTTTTGGCTCGTAAGGAATGGAACGTTGTTGTTGAATAAGCTGTTTCTATAAAAGACAGGCATGCTCCATCTTGGTCCCTAGGCCGTATGGTGTCCGGCAGAGTAGAATAGCACCAACTCCTTGCACTCGTGGGTGTAGTACAAGGCGATTGTTTTCGAGGCAAAATATCTTGTATTTGCAACACTGCGATCTGCAACCTGCCTGCCAAGCGTGGATATTATGGAAATAACCTCCTTCCCCATGGGAGAGACCCCTAGACCTGAAGTGGACTGTTTTGAGCAGTGATGATGCTTCATCTTTGGTTGCATTGTCGCTTTCCATCAGGTGAGATGGCAGTCATATGCTTGCAAAGTACCAAAGTAGGAAAAATGAAAGTTTGTCATGTCATAGGGATAGAGCTTACCATTACAAACAGCATGGTCTCGGCCGTTGTTCAGTATAATGGCGTCGGAGTCTGACCCCGACCTGTGTTTTTGCTTCCGTCGTAGGCTGGGCCGGTGCAGCCGCCAGCTGTAGCCGCGCTGGACCTTGCACTTGTCGTCGGCACCCGGTATGGTGCTGCAGACAGTTACACTCCTAAAATATCGGAAACATTTGCAATCTGTTGTGTATTGATCGAGTTTCGCAAATAACTCTTTTGTCGTCTTGGTTTTACGCCGATATTTGTAAAGGTTGCAAGCGCGTTTTTCATTTACATATATTACGTAAGTTTCGGATAATATAAATTGTTTCCTCATTTTCCTATAGATAGATAATATAAATATAGTGACTTGGCAATCACATGTCTACAATTTGTCTACCTAATATTTACATATTTGGGAAAAGCTGACTACACAATAATGTATAACTAACTTTCTAAAATGAAATAACTGACTTGACTTTACATGAGATGTTACAACTTTTTACGATGGAAGGATAACATATCGAGACTTGTCATTTTGTACGTTTACTGAGTAGTAGTTTCATAAATTTACCAGTTTTCGGGGCGTTCGACACGACACAAATATTTAATTCTACCACTGTATGTTACTTTTACTGGAAAGGAAACCATTTTTGAAGTGGTAATGCACTTCATGTTGTTGGGGTTTCATACTTCGTCCCTGGTTCATGCGTAAATAGCACGAAAACATTAATGTAGCTAAGCACTGAAGTTCAAATACATTGCGCGCGTTATGGCTATAAAATGCAGTTGCGTCGACCCACAAATCATCCTTTATGAACCACAGAGTGGCTCTTCATTTTTTGGGTAATCTCGCACGTAAGTGATATTTAAAGATGACGTATGGCTCTAGCTCTTCGGAATTTAATCGGGGATTTCCGGGATTTTATAAGACTCTGTGGTTGAAAATAAAAGGGTGGGTTCTCTCTCGAGATTACCGGGATTTCGTACGAATTTGTAGTTAAAACATTACGACCTGAGTGGTTCAGTGGTCTGCCACGCAAGAGGTCCCGGGTTCGATTCCCGGCCAGGCAGAAATTGAAATTATGAATTTTAATTTCTGTTACGGGTCTGGGTGTTCTATGTATAATAAGTATGTATTTAAAAGTATATAAGTAGTTTATCAGTTATCTTGCACCCATAATACAAGCTTTGCTTACTTTGGGGCTAGATGGCGCTGTGTGAATTTGTCCATGATTATTTACATAATTAATCAAGTTGTAATAGGTACTTACTTTTGGGAGCTGAGCAGGCTGGACTTGTCGCTGACTATGAGAGAGTTGTCGTCCTTTGCGATGGTGACTTGTAGGTTCTTCTCTGGGAACAGAGGCGAAGGCATTGACCTTGGAGTGGTGGGTGTGGATGCAGGTGACGACGACCGCATCGGGGGTAGGGCAAGTGTGAGCGGGGGTGGAGCGAGGGTCATTGGAGGAAGCCTGGCTTTCTCAGACCCGAGTTGAGCTGCTGCAGAATGCAGGGTCAACGTGTAACTGTTTGGCGGTTTCAGGAGCCCTGGTATGCTTACACACTGCAACAAAAATAAAAAAAATTCAGTAAGATACAACATGGCAATAGTGCCGTAGATATGGTATCTTCAGTAACACACGTCACGCCACGCGCGCGCCCAACTTTGATATGAGAAAAACAAATGAAAATCAAATATTCAGCCGAAACGTGACACACTTGGCGAAATTGATTTCGTGACAAAAAATGATTTGAATATACCATGTGTTGCCTTTCTCACCCTTCGTGGCATTCATATCGTTATATAAGAGGGTTTATTTCATACGGATGTAAATGTATGTGACTGCGAGCATATTTTTTGCAAACCAAAAATAAGTTTCATCAAAATGATAGTTACATTAGCTATATTCAAATTCAATGTTTTTAGTATTATTCTTGAAGTTGTAATCAATCATGTCGTGATATTCTAATGTAGGTATTGTTATTTATTTGTGTGAATAAGTGACTAGGTTTTTTCCATTTTTTGTATTCGTCTATTTTGTTTTATAATCTTTGTAGGTAGACCCTTGTGTATTGTCTCTATAGCCCATTTGTAACCTGAAAAAGAAATTGAATCTCAAACACTTACGGAAGTCCTGTCAATTGAATCGAGGCTCGAGAGCATCGAGGACCGTTCCAAAGTCAAAGCCATGTTGAAGTCTCGGAATGATGCTCCTGGCTCCAGGGTGGTAGACGGAGAGTCTTGCGGCGTCGCAGCAGTATGGGTGATCATAGGCAGTGTCACTGTGTTTTCTGACATGCTCGTGTTATTTGCCAGCATTTTCGACTCCTGTTTGGATCAGAATTTTATTAATTAATTTATTTAACTGTTTATTGTACACAATAATTATATACAGAGAAATATGACAGTATAAAAGACATAACATTGTCAATTACTTAAGTAATTTGTACATATTTTTACAACGTTGTTGGGAAATGTTTTCACCAGACTATACAGTAGATAAATAGGTATATGTCTGCCATCGCACTTAGTGGTAAGTGACGTTGTGGATGGATCTTCAGGCACAAATATGAGAACAATTTGATGATTTTTCATATAGGTATTACAGAATGACTCAAGTAACTTTAGTTGTATTATGAAATGGGTGGAATGGGTAAAATTTTTTTAGGCCCCTAAATTTCATAACGAATTACTTAGGTATAACAAATTGTTTTCAGTGCCCACTACAAAACCAAAAATACTTTTGTTGCTTAAAAGCCCATCATTAGCAAAAACAAGTGCAGAGTGCGTACCTATTTAATCAATGTGGCCATAAAGCTGACATTGCAAATACATCTATAGAATTTTCTCTACCTATAGAATATTCTCATAGAATATTGTGGGTCCCGTGGTCCCGTGCGAAGGTGGCAACGTAACAAAGGTTGAAGTATATCGCGGCGGAATGAACCGGGCTTTATTAACCCGTGGCCTTGTCATATTACGTGCGTCATTCACGGAACCCATAAATTGTTCTCCCTTTTTTCATTTCACCTAATACAAACAGCTGTAGGATCGATCCTTTTTTAATCGAAGACAAATATTGTTTCACGGTATTGTCATCGCCTCCCTTTCGTTACGGGCTAGAAACTTACCTTTTGCAAATTACATTTATTAGATTGAGCGCAGTCTTTGCAAAGGGTCGGGTGGTGCCCTGCCTGCTTTGCTTTGCGACGGGATCGTATCGCCTTCTGTTTAGCGTCGTGTTTGGCCTTTCGGATGTCGTCCGCCGAACGCCAGTAATTCTTTATTTCATTCTATCCGGGAACAAAAACAGCCAGTGTATAGTGAGTACGAAACAATTTTAATAAAGCAAGTGTGGTGGCCGTAGGTATCTATGTGAGCGAACCTCGTCTTTGTTCGCAAGAAACAAAGACAATACTCGTATCTACGTCGGAATTAAGGCAAGTATTTCACCTGGGAGAAGCTGTCACTGGAATGCGATCCCGAATTCGAATCGTCGTATTGTATTTCGTTGTTATCCGAAAAGCATTCACTCGACAATTTTGACTTCGCCAATTCGCGTTGCTCGCGCTCTCTTCTCTCGTTTCGCTAAAAGTTATATCAAATTGCACATCAAACATTGTTCGCGCACTCTAATGGATTTGGCTTCACGGCCTGGGCTTACCTCCGAGCTGAATCCCTCGACTAGTATAGCTACTAGCAAGTTGAACAACACATAATTCCCAAATGTCATGAGTGCCACAAAATATAACGCGGCCCAGTGACTAGTCTTTTCCATGCCATTAAACAACACAACATTCCAATCTTCTTGTGTTAACACCTGAAACATTTGCGCACGGGTAAAATCAAATCAGCGACAAAAACAATTAATTCTACCACATCAATCTGTTTAAATAACTCTTTCTTTCAATAAATCAAAATAAGCAAGGTGTGCTGTCATATTGTGTTTAACTTGTGCCTTTTGGAGTTCGTAATAAAATGTTAAGTAATCTCAATGTAAAAAAATATCAAATCAAGTAATATAACAAAAAATATCTGTTAAACCAGCGTGTTAGTGTCAACAAGTGTCATGTTTTTGTATTAGTATAGGTTGGTACACACATATACAGGGTTATGAGGGAGACACAGACGGCGATTTGAGTACACAAGCACAAGGGTTCGGCATTTCTTAGTGCTACACTAATAAGCAAGATGCACTAGCTACAGAGCGCTCCAAATATGCATTACCTTTACTTCAACTCAACTACAACTAAGTACCTACTGTACTAAACTATGCTACGGCGAATTTCTCGCTTGCGCCACGGCTGAGAACATTTCTGATCCAATTTACAATTGATTCGTCTTTTCTAACAAGCTTGTGTCAGCTGTCAAATAAGACAAACTCCATTAACTGTTCCATCTTTGTCGATACGAGACGAGAAACACGCGGCGTCTATCACTCCTCTAACAATTCGAAAGGGATTCGCAAATAAACCGACTAATTCATCTAGCTGTCGCTCGAGGCTTACCTGGAAGACGGTGACGGTAGCCCAGAGGATATTATTAAAATGTTTCCTGTCGCACTCACACTTGGGATGGTGCGAGATGATCTCCGGACACGTGCAGTCGCGTTCGGTGCCATTGTCTTCCACGTACTTGCAAAACTTACCACCAAACAGATACATGCCCAGAATACTGCGAGTCGCGCGGCCGATGGGAAAATGAAAGAAAAACATAATGCTATGCGCACACGCCGCGACCGGACGTCCTGATGGTGTTCCATGCCCGAGCGACGGTAACACTGCGGTAACACTCCGATTTCAGAAATAAAACCAATACTTATTAGCGAAATTGCTATCATTATAACGTGTGTAAATAAACATGTGTTTTGCTCATCTTATTTAGATCAAACTTTGTGTAGTGAGTGCATGTCTCCTGCCTGCCAAGTGTGGAAAGGCAAACCCTCCACTAATTATGAAGGGCGCTCAAGTCCAAAATTGTCCTGTTGCAGGCTGTGATAGGCCTTCTGATGTCTTTAATAATAAAATATTACAGAAGTTTCTTTGGTACAATCAATGTGAGTTTTTGCAGTTCCAAAAGACTACAACATAGCGCTATAGACGACTGCTGCAAGTTGGGAGATCCGTTTTGCTATAAATATAGCTCCATTTTGATAGCAGGTCTCTCGCTTTTCTGTATTCCCGTTGTCTTTATTGGTCGTATTCAATGCATTAGAATATTCCCCGACGGCTAGAGCGATTGAATTGCGACTTTATGTACTCTCATACAGCTGAAATTGGTGGGTGAAATAAAATAAGTATGATTTTGACAACAAGAATCCACACAAGTGTCAATAGCATAATATAATAGATTTTTGGTATCGATAAAACTCTCATTGCAGGATATGTTTTGACAAACTGACATCGAGAAAAAAAAAAACATAAACTTCTAACTGTAGGTGTAGGTGTAGGTAATTACTGTAATTTCATAATGTTGATAAATGACAATTTGTGAAGTTTTGTTTCCAAACTGTTTCTATTTTCGATGGGGATCGATTTAATTGGGGATCGGTCTAGATCTAAATTCAAATTAGTTTTATTTCCAAGTGACGTAAAATAAATGATGATTAAAACTAAAATTTAGCGATGGCCCGTTTTGCCAGTGAAGCAGTGTTATCGTCGTTAGGACGCTACCCAACGTGGGTGTTAATTAATCTAATTAATGTACTGTAACCAGTAACAAATTATCATTATGTTAAATCCAGTGCACTTAAGTTATCGGTAACTGTATTATATGCCAGTATTATTTTACACATGTTTATTATATAATAATTTCAATCTTATAATAATCAATAGATATTATTTAATGCAATAAAAGTAATTTGGAAGAGAAAAATAGGCAAAAGAAAGGTGCATAAAATATATAAAGAAAAATTCATTCATACTGTTTCATAAGATTACACATTGTAAATTTCATTCGTAATTAATGCATCAATTAGTAATATTAAAAAGTCCTGAATAATGCAGAAGGATAGTCGAAACAAGGAAGAATAGAGTATGGGCCAATTTTCAGTAAAGTATACAGAAGTTGGAAAAATAGAAGAATCGGGGAAAATTCGAAAATTAAGTTGTTATTGAAGTTATTAGAAAGATGCCAGTTTAATGTCGAAATCAGTTAAAAACTTTGGTCAAAGTAATCAAAATTTCTCATGGTTTGAATAGGCGCCATTAAGGGCCCGACCAAGGAATTTTACTAATTTCGCATTCGAAGAAAGTACATACCTACAAATTAAGAAGCGGCATGCAAAGTGACAGAGATACTGTTTAAACTGAGTGCAGCTGTAGTGGGAGTAGAGGATCTGACGGACAGGGTACCGATCGCGACTCGGCCCCGGTCGACCTCAAGCTAACCTACTAATCAACCAAGCTCTCTGACTAAGTGCTCTCGACAACTTCACATGGGAGTACTGTACGGCACAACATACGGTGAACGTGAAACTAGATGATGTTGGATCAAGTTGTTACGGATGGTACTAGTTCTGTTCGCTATGCGGGTACTAGGGTAGCTGTTACGCGACTGATCGCCTGTTACAACGAATGCACTGAGCTGCAAGCTGCGCTCTCGATTCGTAGCTCGGCAACGCTGTTAAAGACAGGCACGGGCTTGCAGCAGAGTGGAAAATCGTCTGTGTACTCGCGTGGTTAGTCGATTAGCCGTCACAAGGACAATCAATTGTTATTGGGATTGTCAAATTGTCATGAGTGTTGACTGCTGAAGAACCCGTAGGTAAGCGTTTAGTAATGTTGCAAGTACAGTCTGTTCTGGGATGTCTGTTAGGTACTTTAATTGAAAATATTGAATACCTGAAACACTGTGACAAAGGCCCACAAGAGCGTATCAAAGTTTTTTCGGTCGCAATCTGGGTCGCCCTCTTCATCTTTCTCGCAGAATTTGCACCCGAAGAGGTTCATACCGAGGATGCTGAACGTTATCACGCAATATTCGATTAGATAAAAAAGGTTACTCAATCCTTGCCACATAGAAAGGAGGAAGAATATAATATATACGAATAAATATACATACTTATATATGAAATCTAAGACGTTTAATCTAAAGGTGATAGATAATGAGGTGCAGGTGTAAAGAAAACAGAAGTGGACGAAGCACATAAGCGTGAAAAACACTATGATTTATAATAATTAAAATACAATAGTAATAGAAGAGAAAAAGTTGTAGAGAGTGTGGACAGTGGCAGTGTGTAGTGGGTAGAATGTCAAAGACAGAAGAGTGACATGAATATATATTTATGGAAATAATTGAAAAGAAAAGGAGAAACACTCACAGTTAAATAGTGCACGGGTTAAGGGATGCGGGTGTGACAGTTAAGTAGAAACATTCAGAATTTCATAGTTTATGGAGAGTCGGATAAATCTTCTTTGGCTACGGAAAAATGAAGAATTTTGTTAAGCAATCAATGAGTGATTGCTTTTGGTCGTTTTAGTCTACATAGCATTAAACCGATAAGTACTACAAACTAAGGTGATAAAAACATATTACAAACAAATTAACAGAGTAGAAATAAATGAAGATGAAGATATCCTCGTCTGCCTTGTAAAAATATAAGTATGTTATTATTATTCCTAAAATAAACATATATTTGTTACTTATAAAATAATGATATGCAGATTTCCTATTCAAGTAATTTTGAAACTTGAAACATAAATTACGGAAAAACAAAAGAAAAGATCAGAAAAGGAAAGTCTCACGACAAACTTAAATTGAAATAGCAGTTTGTGATATTAGAACTTTGCGTCTTAGCTCAGTCAAGTTATTTAAGTCCATGCAATTTACTCTTGATTCTTTATAGAAAATTTTATCTGGTTTACTTTAGATTTTCAATCGTTTATTGGTGTATCATTGGTAACTTATTGCAAATACCGATAATACCGCAGTAAGTAAATAAATTAAACTAGCATAATAATTACCTGAATATAAATATGAATAGAACTAGGAGTGAGAAGAATACGGCAACGTTGTCCATGGTTCGCAGCATGACGAACAGTTGCCGGCGCAGGTTGGGCATGAAACGGACTAGCTTCAGGATGCGCAAGAGTCGAAAGGTGCGCAACACCGACAGCCCGGAGCTCCCTGCCAGATCCTTCTCGTTTCCTACACTTTGAGACAACTCGAAGGCGCTGGTGTAAAACAATGAGACATAACATTGACTATGATTAATTTATTCCACGAGGTTAATAATTACTTCACCGTTCAGTTAAGTTAGCAATACTGGCAGCATAACAAACGTGATACAATACCTCAATATAACAATTATGCCGTCAAAGACGTTGAATCCATTAGAAATGTACTTGAAAGGGCCTTCGGCTACGACTTTCAGTAACATTTCAACGGCGAATATGGCGGAGAATACAATATTACTTATTTCGACGATCGTTGTTAGCTCTTCTGGTTGGTTGTGATACTCTATGCCCATTGACAGAGTATTTATTAATATAGCGAGTAAAATACCTGGAACACGGAATAATTCGACTGTGAATGTGCAAACGTTTCAAAGAGATTTCGTAAACAGGAAAACTGTTTACTTTACCTTGTTGGAAATATTTATGATTGACAATACTTTTTATGTGTTTCCTCAGCCAATGAGAAAGCTTTGCTGCCTTCCGCCAAAACAAAGAAAACATACTAGAAAACCGACCCTTCCGGTTTTCTCTTGCAGCAGCCTCTGCGGCTATTAATTCGGCACAACATGAAAAGTCTTCTATCTCTACAGTCTGAAAAGACAACTTTATAGTTTATTAAACAATAATAATTTCGATAGAAGGTGGATCCGATAAAGCCCTTACCTTACAATCAACCTTGTCTTCGCCGGCTCTTTTACTGATCCCTTTTGTGAGTTCTTCGAAAAAGGAATCCAGGGCTACTTGTCCAGTAGGCAAAGCCGCGGACAGAGCTCCGGAAAGCGCCAGCAGCTCCTGGCAAGACATGGTTCCGCCGGCCGCTGCGCGCTCCTCTGCCGACTCGCCTGCAGGCAAGTCGAACTCTACGCCCCCAACATATAGTCACTACAGTGCACATCTAATCGCAACACATATAGTATAATAACCCCGAAAGATTCCAACCTTCCGACACCAATCTACCGAGTTTCACTGGTAATAAGTAAGTCCATTAAAAAGTTTGCACAAGTCGATCAGGTGACGCTTTCGGGGTCGGGATAGACTCGGAAACAGATTGAAGATTCCATATAAAACAGGTGGAGCAGTTCAATTCAGCCTATAATCAAATCCTCAAACTGGAATAAAGTTTGCGTAATCGATTTGAGATTTGACGATTTGCACGCAGTCATCGTGATTGATTCCGTGTTTATTAGATAGAGACAGAGTGAAGGCGAAGGAAGAAGACAGATTAGGTAGCACATGCCCGTCTAATAGCTGGTCTAGATCATCTACCGTCTCTAGACTCACCGCTTTGGCACTTTAGCCAGTCGCGTTGACACAATGAATCTATAAATATTGAGTTTAGTCGTTAAATTTTGGTTTGGAAACTACAAACGTATCAGAGAATAAACTTGAGAATAGTAAAGGAGTTGAATAGAAAACAGTGTTCAAGCATTTCAAATTAAATATTCCTCCTATTTAGAACCTTAATTTACTAATTTGTATTAAATTTTTTGATTTTATCAATTATGATTTTAACAATGGTTTCGTTGCTGTATTATGTTTTCCTGTGATTTTGCATGTATAAACAATACAGTATGTCTGGTAACATGTTAACACTTCCTAAGGAATAGAACAGTAAGTGGTTAGGTTTTAGTTAACATATTGTATTATTTATTAGGAGTATCGTATAACTAACAAACAGTGCAGTAAGTGGATTACATACCGCGAAAGTTGCGCGCGATATTTTTACGACTTTATAAGGTATTACACAGTCGTAATACCTTATCTCAAAACCGATTTTGGGTAACTTACTATACTCTTTCTTATGGTGACAGCACGGTTAGCATTATTTTTACCTCGATATTTCGAGATACGATGAAAGTGTAGTGAATAACCACGAAAGTTTTATAACCTATATCTTACAACGCACCTGTTTGGGTCATTTTCTCCGAAGAGCACACGTTGTGCGGGTGTCCAGCGTGCGGGGTGCTGGGCGTATGAAGCAGCACCGTGTCGCTGAACATCACCGAAGAGCGCCGACGTGCCAGCGACGGCGGCGACAGCAGCGACAGGTTTGACGCATTCTATTTATTTATTTTTATTTTATTTAACCATTTATTGTACACAAGATTATTACAAAACTATATGACAGAATATATCAGACACAACAGGCCAACTTATTTCTATAAAGAAATTTCTTCCAGCAGGCCTATATTCGTTTTAGAACTATATAAGTGATCAATAGATCTATAAAGTATTCATAGCTGGTGTAAACAAGTTTTAGAGTGGAGGCATCAAGCGTAGTGTTAAGGCATGCCAAGGACAGATTGTTTTCAAATATTTAAATCAATAAAACAAAAATAAATCGTTTAAGTATCAATCAAACTAGCTTAGAATTGGAAAGATAATTTTAAGCCATTTATGTTTGAATATGATTTCGGCCATGTGGCCGCGGTAAGTTTATTAGCGTATCTATTCAACCAAAAGTGAACAACTTGTTTTTTGGAAAATCATCATTAATGAATATTATTCATATTCATATTCATATTCATTTATTTAGTAAATATTTTACACCGTCATACAATTATTATGTAATTGTTATTAATATTAATAATTATTAAAGAAATCAATTAACATAAATTAACAAGTATGAAAATATAAAATTGAAAACTATCACAATATAAATAAACGTAGTAACTACATAAGTTATGTTTACTACATAAGAATATTTTTACGTAATGGTTCTGGTGGCCACCGAGATCCTGTGATCCAACAAATTTTCTTTTGGGATAGGTCAAACGCTTTTTCAAACAGAACCACAGAGGACGGAACTTTTTTCAAAAAAAGTTTGACCCAGATTGCACCATCTCCGCTCCAGTCGCGACGGCTATACGACCTAAATCATAATGAATCATAAACTCCAATAAAGCAGGTTTCACAGAAATACATTATGTTTTTGTTTCATTTTAATTTAAAGATGTGAACCTCCGAAAACACCCTTTACAATACAAATAACAAATCACAAATATAGAACTACACGCGTCACAAACACACTCGACGTGACCCGAAATACCTCTACAAAGCCTGACTAACAATAACACAATCATTACCATTTCCCCATATAAATCGTACCTATATTTCATACATTGAGATGACAAAAGCGACGATATGACGTACCTCTAAATCGGCGGCGGATAGCGAAGGCACGCGCAACAGGCTGGGCCGGCCCAGGGGCTCTTCCCCCTCCTCCCCAGGCTTCACCCCTCCGCTCTGCATATACGTAATGAGACGTTGTGTCAGGAACGTTTATAGGTTATGTTATAAAGGAGTGAATGAATAAAGAAAGGGTCTCTGTGATGTTGTGTGGGATTGAGTTGAGGTGGGAATTTTGTTTGTGGATTTTAAGGTACTTAAGTGTATCAAATTATGTCTGGCAATGTCGTGAATGAAATTATAATTACAGTAGATATAAAGTGCCTTGAATTTTCGGTCAAGAACCGCCATGATCTCTGTGCTATCTCATGAAACTTTTATAAATAGTTATATCTCTTTAAATTGTAAAGAATACGACACATTTCGATAAAGGTTTGCTTACCTGCGGGTGGGCTTTGGGGCAGCAGGGGTGGTGTTGCTTGGGCCGGTTGGCGGGCAGCTGCAGGGTCTCGCGGCTTGCGCGCCAGCGCACTTGCTCGCGTTGGTACCGGTACAATCTGATAAAGATAAAATTTCATATATCGTGTGGTATAGAGAACAAGATAATCAGTGGTTTCTCTTATAAATATAGCAAATACCGGCCACACTTAATCAGCTTTACTAACCGCTAGCCAGAGGCTTGTTTTTGCCTTTAAGCTACGATACGATAGCTTGGCTCAAAGTATAGAGATTTGGGTTCTTTTAGACAGCAGTAAAAAGGTTTTACGAGGTGAACAACGCGGGATAGGCTAGCCGCCTGATATTGCTAACCTCTATGGTGGTAACTGTTTATTGTCAGACAGGCCGTAAGGTTGTCTGCCACTACTGCGTTGTACCTATTATAATCAATCGGTTTTCTTTTTTATACACTAGCCGGGCGATTGACCGCCATCTCACCTCGTAGTAAGTGACAAAGTTGCCGAAGATGGAACATGCTTGTCTAGGAACAGCCTATTCACTCTAGCTGTCAAGGTGCTCAGATTATAATTATAATATTATATTCCAGGTTAAAACTGATACGTGTGTATGGCAGTCATTTGTAAAGCTTTTATTATACTATTAACAAAAATGGATCTCTTTTATTTGAATAAATAAATAAATTGAAATTTAATTTAATTGAAAGCGACAATGTTGACGTCGACGCGACGTTGACGAGACGTTAACAATAAGTAAAATTAAAAATAAAGATTCACTATTACATATTCACATATAAAAATGAACCTATAACAGTATATACAATTAAACTCATCTCTAAATTTAAAATAGGTGATCGAATTCATTTCATTTGACACTACGTGTTCTTGTAACGGCTTTTAAAGGTCTGAGCTCAATTAAATAGAGTAACCCAATGGCGAATTGAAAGCCCACAACCGCACTTCCAAGTCCAAGTCAGGTACAAGTTACTTATTCCGTTGAAGCTTCATTTTGTGAAACTCTAATTATATTAACAGAACTTTACTGAAGTGTAGCTTTCCTAACAAGCGCTGCTCGGAATGAATATGAATAAATTGGAAAAGGTTAAATTGAACGTGAATAATAACGTTTTACGCAGTACGCTGTCTGTACGTATGTAAATTACTATTATAAGTTCTGAGAGGTAATAAAAAAATAGCTCGTATTTGACATAAAATGTATAAGATCATAACACCCATTTCCGTATTACCTACTCATGTAGAGTGGAGTTGATATGAGCAAATCACATTTTAGGCACTATGATAAGTGCTACGTATACTGAACTAGTGAACCCGCTGCGACTTCGTTCGCGTAGCGTCCTACCCCTACCCCTACCCTACACCTACCCCTACATAGCACAGAGTAGACTCTACGCCTACCCTACACCTATACTACCCCTACCTACACCTTTTCTTTTTTGTATAAACCTTCCTCTTGAATCACCTTATCTATTGTAGAAAACCGCATTAAAATGATCTAAGCGACAGCGACGATACGACATAGGGACAGACAGCGGAAAGCGACTTTGTTTTATACTAAGTATACATAGATAATATGCTTGGTTCATCCATTAAAAACGCCTTACCTGATTTTTTTGGCCATCCTCCGCTTGAACCGTCTCCAAAGGTGAGCAACATATTTCACGATCTCCGCATAACACGTCGCCGGTTCGCTGTTATTCGTCGACGAAGCCAACGTAGACGACGATGTGAACCTCGCTCTTTCCACTCGCATCCTTTCCATCTCTCGCTTCTTGGTTTCGCTGAACTGAGTAGCTATTACGACGAGGCATAGGTTGATCATGAAAAATGAGCCGATCTGCAAAAAAAAATTGTAAATACTTCATGATGTTTCCATTCCTTTAAGCAATTTCTAACTTATATATTCGAATGTGCATTTAGAATGAGTGAGTTTATTAATTTGATGTATGAGTTTCTTACCACAATCAATAGCACAAAGTATATCCAATCCCAAAAACTATGTGCGTCTTGCACGTAATACATAATGTCCGTCCAACCTTCTAATGAAATCACCTGAAAGAATAAAATTTTGTAACGAAAGCAATCATCCTGAAATTTCTAAATTGAATGAATTCATTGTGGTTAAGAGATAAAGAGTTCAATAGTTACATATGTACTTCAAAAACAATATGGAAATATCCATAACTTTACCCTCCGATAGGGAATCTTGTTACAAAGGTCAAGGGTTCCATGATTTAAAGATAACTTACCAGAAAAATAGCTACCCACGCAAGGCCTATATTATCAAAGGAGATGGTCCCCTGGAAGGGATTGGACCCTCTTTGGGTACAGTTTGTGTAATATTGGTTCCAGTCAACGCAAGAGGCGTTTGTAGGCCTGTTGTATGAGAATGGTTTGGCTGTCTCGTTACAGACCAACGGCCCGTACCGGTACGGTGGGAAGTCACCACAATAGTGCATGCCACTGTCTTGTGGCGTCGTGCAAATGTAATCCAGCTCTTTCGAGAATTCGTAGTAGAACGATATGCTGTTGGAACAATTGTTGGTTTCAGTCTCAAATCTGAATCTTACAAAACTAAAATTTCAAAAGTGTTTCGGATTGCATTAGAAAATTAAATTGTGAGATTCAGTAATGAGAAACGAGAGATTATTAAGACAATCATTTTATACAAGTACGTACTTATGTCTGAGTACTTATATAAGTTCAGGAAAATACTCTAATGCCTTCGTTGTTTGCATTCGGACGTATTCCAATAAGATATCATGAGTTATGTAAAAAGAAATACGTCTCTACCCTTTTATGCATTAGGTATGAGGGGTGTACAAAAACTATATCAATTTTTGCGACGGTTGTTGCTTGATAAGAAGGATTTTGAGTACCCTCAGGTCAGAGGTCGCCTGACGCAATAACAGTCTAGTACTTTGACTTAAAGTAAAGACTCGTGCACTATTCATTATTTCTCGCACTTAATTCCATCATTCAGCTACGATTTTTTGCCTCAATGAGAGTACTTAGCAGTAAACAATCCCATTCCTGTATGGCGAACGTATTGTATGCAGTCAGTTTCAGTGCCGCCTTTGTGTTACATAAAACCACGACATGAGTTTAGCTTTAGAATCCATGCAGTAACTAATTACAAGTCCATTAGCAGTACATGTACTAATAGCAAGCATGCAATTTCATGCTGAAATAGAAGCTGGAGACTTAGAGGGGATGAATGAGTGGAATCGATTGAGGCTATCAACGTAGTTCGGCGGTTAACGAAGGTGCTATATGGAGCACCGGGAAATATAACACGCGACCTCACTTGAAGATTGATTTAGATCTTATTACCAGTCTTCAACTTTTACCACGAAATGTGGCTTCTATACAATGAACATTATAATATTTGGAGGAGATTTTGGCAAAGTAGAAACCATTCTATTCATTTAATTTTCACTTAGGTCGAGCGAAACGGGAAAATATTTACGTAAACATGTAATTAGTAATGGAAAGCATAATCTATGTGAATACAAAAGCGAGTCAAATAAAATAAAATGGAAATGGGTCACGGCTAATGCGATTTAATTTTCAAGCGAATGGAAATGATTTCGTTAATATTTTAGTTGATTGTGAATAAATCAATGTCAGTAATTAGTGTTTTATTAAACTTGTAACAGGAATGGTACAGTTTCATTGAATAAATATAGAAGGTCTCGAATATAGTGTTCTAAAAATGTAGACAATGTTGACTGTCAAAATATAGTTTTATAGACTGCACTGGCTTGTAATAAAAATAAGAAGGGGAAATTTCTCCGAGAGGAAGTGTAAAAGATCAACCTACGGACTTGACTAGGTACACACCACTGGCAGTTTACAGGTCTGCCTTGGAGTTGGTTACATAGAAAGTAGCGAGGGCAAATGAAACTTTCAACGCGCAGGATATACACTAACATAGGTATACATAGTTCGGGAGAATTAAGCTAATGTGCACAATAAAACTGCCAGTTGGTAAGAGGTAAGCAAATACGATAGTACATCTGGCCGGCAGATGTGTGAAGGTACACGAAACAACCAGATCTGAAATTTTTGATAGAAACACATTAAATTTTGATCGTAATTCCTTACGAGTTGATTCTGACGCGCACTCTGTACCATTCGGACAGGTCTCTGGAACATAAATTGAGGAAGCGGTGACGGGTGTTATGTGCCTACCTTCTAAGTATTTAGCTCCAAGTAATTTGGCCAAAGATGCGGTTTCCTCGTACCTCAACGGATGTTATGTATAGTTAATGATGAAGCGGGAAAACCACATCCTCAGCCCATATAATATGTATATAAATTAACTATGTTAATGTTGCTCAAACTATGATGTTTGTTCAGTATCGTCTATGATATGACCAACGTTGTAAATGATGTTACATGATAGTTATAATTAAAATCTACATCGTACTATGTTCAAGTTGATATGTTTAGAACCACATAATGTAGCAAAGTTTACAATCGACTGTTACAAAGAGCAGCCCTTCTTAAATAACAACTACCGTCTTTGCTACATCTCGATGTGGTTCGCCATGCGTGTTACTGTTGTATAGTTGATATAAATTTGATATAATTCATGTGAGTGCTGACGGGATGCAATATTAACGTGTGTTAATCTGAATCGATAGTAAGCTGGTTAAAATCGTCGGACATGCGCGTTCCACAATGTTTGATAGCGAGAAAATAATATACAACGCCAAAGAGAATATCGAATGATGTAGAGCAGCGATGGGTGCTCGCCGGGATGTAAGCGTTAAATATTGCATGCAGTCAACGTAGCAATGGGACGTGCCACTAAGACGAGCGCTCTCGAGCAGATGGAACAAAATGAAAAAACTGACTCCAGCTTTTTTCCAGCCACAGACTCTAATATCATAGCAAGACTTGCGCCGGTCTTCTGTTTTTGCGGACTACCCGTTTACGTAATTGCTTTTACGATGCGACACGACTGTCGTACAGTACCTGGCATGGAATTGCTACACATCGGGTTATAGAAAGAAGCATCAGGTGTGTCTGAATGAAAGAGACAACGCTCTTTAATTTCCAAAAGTCGATGCGGGGTACTGTACCGTATATCTGTGATAATAAAATATGCTACACAAAAATGGTTAGGCACATACTTGGGCCGTAGCACGTTGGGAGGCAGGACCAGTTCACAGCGTTGTCGCAGTATCCCTTCCCACAGCTGCACACCCACGATGCCAAAAATAAAGAACACGAAAAAACACAGCAGCAGAACATTCCCAAGCATTGGCAGTGTGTCTAGCAATAACATCACCAGGATACGCATACCTGTGGAAAAGAAAATACTTATTAGATAAAAATACGCTACTCATGTAGCACCCGGCAGGATAACAGGATCGTTGAGTTACAGGGAATGCTCTTGGAGTTATGTACATTTGTTGTAATAAAACTGTCTGTTTACCGCTGATTTCTTCACGCGGATTTTCCAAACATAAATCTTGTTTGGCAATACCAAAAAACATCAGTAAGCATATTTGCTCAGCGATCGTCTTTAAAATTATACTGAAATATTATGAGAGTCAAGTCAGAAAACTGGTCGCTGTTTTGACCTTCAATTTGGGACGCGGGCGGTTGGGGCGGTGGGAGAGGGGCACTAAATTGAATGAACGAAACACGCGCCTTCGCGCATTTCTATTCAGTGTTATTCACGACTCACACGTGGTAGGGTAGTAATTCTTGCGTGTATTTATTGAGTTTGTCTGCAACAATTGGTCTTTACAAAAATAGGTATACTTTGGCCAATATTTATAGTAAAAATTTGCAAAATCTTAAAAAAAGTTAAATATGTCGGCCTCAGCCCGTGCAAGAGCCACCAAGAAATACAAACCACGGATATCGTCGGAAAGAGGAGACCATGGGCCACACGTGGGTACCTTAATGTCCGGCGTTTGGCAAGCGAGGCGGTTTCGAGAGCGTCTCAAAGCTGCCAAAGTACGCTTAGTAAACGACGCCTACTCCGTGAACACAACTACCTCTGCCACCGACATAGACGTTTTACGTTAAAACCAACAGCCATGTGTTCCGACAGCCAAATCCAATTTTAAATTTTTTATTAGATAAAACTCTACATACTTCGGCGTGAGGCATAAAAGCAATAGTCGAAGCCTCTAGAGTGTCATTTTAGTTTATAAATTGCACTGTGGTTAAGCCAATTCTGAATGAAACCATTTGACGTCTGACACAGACAGCGTTTGCGAATAAAAAATAGTTTAATCACTCTTTTTTAAGCCACGTGATAATTTGATGAGCTTTTCGAATGCACTCTCGATTCGCAATGCATGCTCCGTATCGAAATGCAAAACTTTTTAATTTATTCGACTACTCCTCCCCTAAAACAAACCTAGTTTGGAACCAATCTTGGCGTAAAATAACATACGACTGGAATGTATACCTGTCTAAAGCAGGTGTGAGCGCGATTTTAGGGATTTAGCCAAAAATACTCTAGAAATATCATAATATCTATCCGAATTAGATAAGTCTATTTGTCCATTTCCTAGGTCGATGGTTCGTCCATCTGACTATAATTTCACAGCTATTTCACTCGGCGAACTTATAAAAACTTTGGGTATATAAATCAGAAGTAGTACAAATACCTACTCGTACACCACGCAAAAGGAAAAAAAATTAGAACAATAACAGTACAGCCTTAGAAATAGGTAGATGAATTGCAAAAACTATTAGCTTATCGAAACTTGAAGGAAATGGGAATATAACCAGCAAAATCATAAGTACTGTGGCCAAAGCTGTAGCTGATTATAACGGCATCTGAATGAAAAGAAATCAATTTACCTATTCTAGGTAACATGACTTTATTCGTGTAAAGTTCATTAAGTAGACTTAATTACAAATAATCCCTATAGAGCGTAAATTGATCACACGTGGCCCGTGCGAACGCAGTGGGGAGTGTAAATCAAGGTTTCCATTTTCAATTTTATCGGACAAAAAGGCATAGGTACGATACCGATGTGGGAGCCGTTAATTGCGGGCGAGGCAAATTAGTGCCGATGTATGCTCAACCGCAGCGCGAGGCACGATTTAATTAGCGGGGGCTGCATTGAACTGGTTCAAACCAGTTGTTTGTTCCCCGCGGGCTTCGGTGGAACTTCGGCGGAGCACAGCCGCGACTGTCTTTTGTTTCTGCGCCGGGAGCGCAGCCCCGGTGACCGGGCGCACGATTTATGGAATGTAGAGGTTGGTTTTGGTGGAGTTACGCGTTTTGTGTGCAGTGATACTGGGATTGGGATGGAGTTTCGCCGAGTATCGGTGAAAGTTCGGGTGCTAGAACTATCCTCCTACCTTTTTCTTCCTTGCATTACAAAAATTAGTTACATATTTTTTGTTTTTTTTTACTGGTCCGTCCGTGACGGTATAAATATTTTTTTACTGCATAAAATACGATTATATTTAATTCATTTTAACTTACACACGCGGAAGCTTACATTTTGCCGTCACAAAAACAAACGCAAACGGAGCAAAAACCGACACCAACCAAATGCCAAACGAAGATCCCACCAATTTCACCCAACTAACTTCGACATTATTGAATTGGTCGTCACACACGAGCGAAAAAGCGGGTAACTTTATTCGGAGCTCTTTTACATGTCAGTCTCCTAGCCGGATGGGTATTCGCCGCGGATTTCGGAGGGTGGCTTGGTCGGGCGCACTTGTTGCGTTCATATCGATCGTCGCCCACGCTCCGGTTTCAGGCGAGGTTAATTTCTATAAGTGGCTCATTGATACCCTAGGTTTGTTGGCTCAATCCGATCGGGAGTGATTTTAACGTAATTCTGTTGTGCCTCTACGTGATTAGGCCAACGTTGATGTGATTGCTGTGCTGGTTTACAACGCATTTTTGGACGTTTAGCCTTAGGGGTTCGTCCGGTTTTTACGTTGTAACTTATTTACCGATTTTGTTACTTGTTAAAGTTATATGGTAAATACTGTGGAATGTCTACCATTCTATACTAATCAAAGTGTAAGTTCTAGCTTTATCTATATAGGTATATTATATCGTTTGTTTGTAAGGGATAAACTCAAAAACTGCTAAATAGATTTTGAAAATTCTTGCTTTAACAGGAAGTTACATTATTCCCGAGTAGCATAGGCTACTTCCTATCCCAGGAAAATAATAGGCTCCTTCGTTGAATGTTTACAGAGATCGACGAGACGAGAGAACGACAAGTAGATTATAAAAACTACTTCATTGCAGAGCTACTAACCTAACATCGGCTTAATTTTATCAACATCCGCGCGGATAAATCCCCGGCTAAGTATCTACAAGCCATATACTTGAATCTCTATAACTACCCGCAGAAAATACTCCTTAATGCCTCCCGTATTACACTCCCTTCAGATTTTCACGAACAAAAGAGTGGAGACGACAAATCTGGCTATTACGTCCGGTATTGTCCTCTACGACTTCGATGGCTCTTGTCAGCCTTTTGGCGGGAGCCGGATTTGGCAGGTAACTGGGTCAAGGCTTCCCGGGAGCAGTTATCTGCCGCGATGACGTTCCATGAATAAAATATTGTGCGGAAGCGTCATCTTTGCGATTATTATGCGGAGTTGAGTGCATGGGCTTTTGGAGGTTTATTGCGCATTGTTTTAGAATAATTGTGATTTGAATTATTTTAGATTTTAAAAGAAATTTGAGATATTTTTCCTTCTATTTTTAAAAGTTTCTTAAAACCATATTGAAGACTAGGCTCTGGTTAGGTTTAAAATAACCGCGATAGCTCCAAACATTTCAATTTAATAGTAATTGTCATTGGCATTTCATACCATAATGTACTTATATTGAATATGTCTTTAACTGCTGTATAACTGTGAAGTGAACTAATAAATAAATAAAAATAAGAATTGGCTAAAATTATCGGGTCGATAACGACGAACATAAATTTATAAACTTTTGTACAAGCAAATAAGAAACATTCAGACATTAATTTTGTTAGTACTTACTAAAAGACAGGACATATCCAAGGCTTCAATCAACAAATTACAATGTTTATTTTTATTTTTAACAATCATAGCCAAAAATGTATTTTAAATTTTAAATAACAGTAATGAGAGAAACTCAACCCGCGTAGTGGCCGGCCAGTTTCGTTTAAGGCTCCAACTTTAATCTGTTGAAATTAATCTAGTCGCGTAATTGCTTCCTAAATAAGATGCTGCTACAGATTTAAATTAATCGTTTTTAAATCGAGGCGTCGAACTTAAGGTATTAATTAAGGAGCTCTCAGAGAGTGAGAGTGTCGTTCTTAGACGCTGGAGCTCAACGCTTCACTTTAAGAACGCTCCAGCCGTCTGCGAGCGATATGAGACCGTGAAACGTGTCACCGATATTAAGGTGTTAAAATTCTCTACCTACTTTGAGCAGAGAGCTGTCTCTAAATTACTGTCTTTGTAATTGGTAAGTTCAACCGCTGAGTAGTCAAAAAAGTCGTTTTTTAAATCGGCTTCGTATAATAGACATTGTTTGATTGATTATTTGGTGACCCTTGTCTGCAATTACGCTGGCTACCTTATTTTTCTCAAAACGAAAACCTAGCTTACAATAAATCGGCTAATTTCACACAATGAGTGCATTATTTACTTGCCGATATCTGTAAAAGGCGGTTCCTGGCAGAAGCTAACCTAAGCTGTCAAACCTAACGGGATTGCATAGGTCACTAACCGATATGAGGCCCGATTTTTGAATTCCATACGTATACCAAAATCGTAAAATGATATACAAATTATCAATTTCCTTATTTTTCAAATCGATGACTTATTTTTACCATTCGAATTCGAATTCTATCGGTAGAAATCAAACTCGATTGTTGAGCGTGGGAGCTTTTAAAACGCAGCGCCGACATGTCAACATCACAATCACAGATTAAACATCTGACATTCCGTTACACGTTACATTAGGTGCGGTCCATTACGGCTTTTTATTTTATACCCTTTCACAACATTTCGGCGTGACATGACCACATTTCTGCCTGAAATGAACACAATCGCTTTTATTTCACTTTCATGGCAAACTCCTGTTTCGAATGCTTCAAAAATACAAGAAAATGTAACCGTTCGAATATAAAGTCACGTGTGAAAATGTGTCGCATAAGAATTAAAAAGTCATCAGCTAAATTTCAAAATTCACTCCCAATCACATCATCACAGCCTGTAACAGTCCACTACATTACTTAGGGCCTCTCCCACGAAAGGGGGGGTTATTGCCATCATCTCCACGCTTGGCAGGCGGCTTGGAGATCGCAGTGTTTAAATACAACAATGGAAAATGCTGCTGCCCATTTTCCAGACTACGGAGACTCTTGATATTTTTCCTCGGAAATATTAGTCGCCTTGTATGACACCCATGAGTGTAAGGGGTTGGTGCTATTCTACTTTGCCGGACACCAGACGGCCAGACGGTCACTCTCAATAATTCCCTTAAATAAACCCTAGACAAATAAGCCAGTTACTCACTACTGACATATACTTGTATTATTTCTTAGTTCTTGAACTCGATTATTTGGATTACTCATAACAAGTGGTACTTACTGGGTATCCTGTTGATGGCTCTCAGAGGTCGCAATACTCGAATGGTCCTTATAGCTGATAGGTTGATGTTTTCCACGTTTAATGCGTATTCCAGTGCCCTGTGGATCAAAATTGAGAGCTGTAGCGATGCTTGGTATAAGAGGAATGATTGCTAGGGAGGCTTAATAATAATTTACTATCTATTTAAACCGATAAAATAATTTGTGTTCATATCAGATAGTAAATTCATGGGTTCGGAATTTAAATATGTTAAAATGTAATGTATCACTAAGAAAACAAATTTTATGTGTATTAATAAATCTGTGGGATACAGGCATGAATTTGTATATAAATTTATTTGTAACAGCAAAAAATTGATGTTCAATCAGATTTCACAGAATAAAAAACTACAAACTATGTGCTACGAATTGGGAGTCTACGCGCGTAGAGGAGGTACGCTACGGCGTAGAGATAATATTTTCCTACAGAGAATTCAATATTTGCCCACAAAGTTTGTCCAGGGAAATAAAATGTTCATTTTGTGCAGCAAATGCTTATTTGCTTTTAATTTCCACAAACGTGTTTACTTTGCGGTCGGGTTGTGTACTTACTATTGATTTTTCTTTAGTTTCATATATGTGTATACTAGTTTCATTACTGTCTCTCTGCTATTATTATTTATACAGTATGTCGCTAACAAAAGGTCATAAAACACACAAAATAACACTTACCCAGCCATCACAATAAAAAAGTCTAATCTATTCCATGAATCGGCGAGATAAGTTCCATGCCCGTACACTCCCATTGCCACCATTTTGATCGACAATTCCAAAGTGAAAAACGCGAAGATAATGTCATCGAAAACCTAGAAAAGTTGAAAAAACATTTCAGGAGGAAAACTTTAATTAATTCACATCGGGCGTGACCCGCCATAAAAACAAAACAAAAGAATGCGAGAAATATTTTTCACGACCGCCATTAAAATTTCCGGCCAGCAAATATTTGCATCGAAATTGATTGCTTTTAAAAATAATTTATGGGCGATCTGTTCTCGGGTTCTAATTTTGAAAGCGAATACTGAGAGGGAATTTATTCTTTTTTGTGAGGCCTTAAGTACCAAGGAGTTTGCGTCACATACCTGTAATATTTTGCATCTGTTGGTGACGCACTGGTCGTCGACACAGGGCTGGTACATCCCCAGGGTGATGCAGTTCAGCAGGATCACTAACATGGATATTCTCTCGAACCATGTGCAGTATGAGTTAAAGCATTATAATATTAAAATAACATAAAATATAATTAATGTATATTTTCTAGATAGTTATAAGACTTTCGTGGTTATTCACAACACTTTCACTACACATGTTATCGGGTTTGTTACCACGGTTAGTATTGTTTTTACCTCGATATTTCGACGCAGTTGCATGCGTCATGGTCACGAGTTGACTAGATAGTCTTTGATATATTAATTCCTAGCTTTTAATTTGGTAAGTATTTAATTTTTAAAAATCCTTTTGGCCTTAATGTCCTGGTTGTACTCTCAAACACGACAGCCCGGGGTCCGTATTGACCATGATCTAGGATTTCAGGTAATTACAGTGGAGCGAGCACCATCTGACATCCGTGACCCTTCTACCAGGGGAACCTGATCAGATTAGATCATGGTTACAAATTCAGTTGCCTGAAATCGCAGGTTTCATCACGATGTTTTCCCTCGCCGTAAAAACATCGGTTTGAATTCAACTAATGTACATAACCCAAAAAAGAGTCATTGATACATGGTGCAGCGGGATTCAAACCCAGTACCTCTCGCTTACGAGTCGGATAGTCAACCGATCGGCCACCGACGCTCCTAATCCTAATAATATTTTCTTCATAACGACTATTAAACCCGATTTATTATTGTTTTTTTATTTATTTTGTTATGACTGTAATTTGTTTAACTTTTATAGCACCAATAAAGGCCTAAAATAATATGCCTTTTTTGTATAAGCAATTAATAATAATATCAATGTAATAACCATTTAAATCACTTTTTGTTTTTACGAATACCTATTTTAGGACTTGTTTCAATCGAAATATATAAAAGCTAAAAGCGATGCTTATCAGAAATACAAAAGGTCAAATAAAAATCGTTATTGCTTTTAAAGTACCTATCAAACAAAATAATTTGAAAATAACCAATGAATATCTGGAAAATGAACGAATATAAAGAGCTCAAACGAGTAAGAAAAATATTTTAACATTGACGAATATTTTGGTAATGGATATTATTGGTACATAGGTAGGTATTCTTGTAATAAAAAATCCATCGATGTCTTTGGAATACCACATTCACGCCTAATTCCTTTTGTTAGAAATTAGCATTTACATAATATATAAATATTATATAAATAACGCTTATAGCTTTTATATATATATAATATTATATAAATGTATGTTATATATAATATAACATAGGCCGTGTGGTGTCCGGCAGAGTAGAATAGCACCAACCCCTTACACTCATGGGTGTCGTACAAGGCGACTAATGTTTTCGAGGCAAAATATCAAGAGTCTCCGTAATCTTGAAAATGGACAGCAGCATTTTCCATTTTTATATTTAAACACTGCGATCTCCAACCCGCCTGCCAAGCGTGGAGATTATGGCAATAACCTCCCCTTTCGTGGGAGAGGCCCTAAGTCCTGCAGTGGATTGTTACGGGCTGTGATGATGATAATATAACATCATATCCCCCATGAATCCTGAATCCAGAATAGGGAATCCATAATTGCCACACTTGGTAGGCTGGTTGGCGATCGCAGTAGATGCTTAGCTGCCCAGAAGGTTGCTGCTGCCCAATCCCTTAGTCGCCTCTTACGACACCCGCGGGGAGAGATGCTGTTGCTATTCTTTAAAGTGGCGGTACAACGCACAACTTTTTCATAACGATTTATAACAAAATGGTCAATTATCTAACGTAGCCTTCAAATAGATTGCTATAATATTCTGCCGGCATAGTTACGAAGTTGCGTAACCAATATTAACGGATACACGCCTAATAGACGTTGCGTCTTGAAACGGTGCCAACTTGGAGCAAGTAAGGTCTGGAATTCAAAAGAAGCAAACTTGTCAAGATAACACTAGAATTTATTAAACACAATATTCTGTGACCTTAATATCGGAGTGGACTTTTACGTCCGAAACATTAATCATTACGATAGTTTCGAACGTGTCCCAGTTACTATTCCAGTTTGTGATGTATGTTGTGCATGTTTGTTTTTATTTTGAAGTTGATAGCATTTGTTCCATTAAAAGTGTTACTACATGGCAGTAGCTGTTGGACTATTTTATGCGAAGAGATAAAGTCCAAAATACAATTTGCTCGCTCTAAAACTAACCTCGTTACTCCATGAATACGGTAGTGGAATATAAATTAAAATGTTGCTGATGTATAAATTAAAAATAGTTTTTTCGGTTATTTATTTGGTTAGAGGCTTGCCAATTTATAAACCTACATTAAGTAGATAGAGTGAATTAAATGGAGTATTCAGATTTCAATATAAGTCCACTGGGATAGACTCTCTTCATAAATAAGGGTATATACCTCGGCTGTGGTGGGTACTTGGCTGGAAATAAGGGCAGCTCACAATGTGCAGGTAATTATGTGGTGGAATCAGAAGCAACGGTTATGAAAGGCTGTGCCGTACTCCTTGGGATTAGCGTCATGCCAGCTGTGAAATTATGCCTTTAACACTTCTCTAATTGCTCGATTGTGAAGAAATAAGGAGACATATTTACTTATACTCGATTTGAATATGTCACAATGTTGTGACAACACTATTAATAAAATAAATTGACATATTTCCAATCAGTTGAAGTGAATTATCATTTATTGGGTTGCCAGTGTTTGAGGACAAATAATGAGCGATTGGGGGGACTCATTAATATAATGAAATTATAATAATGTAATGTAATGTATGAAGTGTAGATTTTAAGATATGACTTAATTATATTTTTATATATTAGTTTATATGATGATATTAGTTTACAATATATTTAATTTGTATGTATAGGTTTTATCATGTGTCAGTTTATTTTTTATTTATGTTGTTTGTATATTTATAAAAATAAGAATAATCGTAGGTACAAATTCGTACGTACAGGCCTACTCCTATGTACGATTAGTATTTTGGAGATGAATTAGACATAATGCGAATGTTTATTCGATGACCGCTTATTGTAGTACTTGGTATTGATTACCTATAAGTTATTGTTGTAATGCTCATGAATACTATTGGTAAGCAAATTACACATGAAATTATAATTGCTGTAAGTTTTATCTTCTTATAGGTAGTGCGATTCAATCAACTTGAACCTGTGCAGTTGTCCACTTTCAGGTGTGATGTCTTCAAATACTGACTGAGTGTAATGCATCAATTTTGAAATTCATAAAATGCAGCCGCAAAGTGGTAAGTGTTATACGGTTCTTAAGATAAAAGCAAGTCAAATCTTGTAATATCTTCAGTAATGTTAGAATGCACTATATTTATAATGCGATATATCAAAATAAAAAAGAGCGCGTACGTAACGAGTACATCCGTGGCAGCCTTGGCGTGAAGGATATCGCAGATAATATCGAGGAGGCTCGTATGCGCTGGTTTGGTCACGTATTGCGTAAGCCTCAGAGATATGTAGGAAATAGGTGACTGACTCTGCCGGTATCAGGAAAGAGGCCCCGTGGGCGACCCAAGAAGCGATAGATTGACATCGCTGAGTCGAATGCGAGAGCCAACGGCTTACGACGAGAGGATGCCGAAGACCGGGCGAAGTGGAGAAGATTGGGTAGGAAAGCGGACCCTGGCAGAGGCTGGGATAAACGCTAGGACGACGACGAAAACGATCAAAATAAAAAAGAGCCCTGTGATGTGACAAACTGAAATTGGATCCTACCTTGGATCCTAATTGGATGACTCCCTTGGGTATGGAAAATGATACTTCACACAAGATCTCTAGCCATGTCCATGTATAGTCTAACGATGACTATTCAATTACAGTCTAGGTACAGACGGCAGCATGTGGACCTACACAAAACCAGTATGAAAGAAGTTAACATTACTATGCGCGTTTACAGGGACGCTAGCTCATCTTACACTGGTTTTTAGGTCGAAATGCTGTTGATTGTACACTCAGTTCCCTAACATGTCACTAGGCATATTGGTGGTTTTGAATGCACATGGTTTATTCAAATAAAACATAGACATTACCGTCACGCCGTTTTTCCAGCAAAGTGGGCAGAGACAACATTGTTCCACTTGGTATGGTCCTAAAACCTCTTCTATATTCATCAAACATTTCATACATGTTCTTGGATTACGTTAGAGTACTATTTATTGATCTTCAAATTAAACTATTCCCACATGCTTATGCTAATTTGAATGCTAAAATATTATTTCTATGTTCAGGTAGCTGTTCAGATCACTCTATGATATGCATACAAACCACCAATATGCCTAGTGGTCATAAGTTAGGGAGCAAACGGTACGTGTGTACTAATCTGCATTAACGTGCGACCACGGCAGCCACGAGCCACCAATTCGGCCAACGAAACTGTGTCCGCAAACATCCGCATACGTCCGCATACGTTCATTAATTTGCAAAATACAGTGGACTCTAATGAACAGAGGCCGTGAGAGCGTGTTGAAGGTTGCGTCAACTTGAAGCTTTGCGGGTATTATTGATTGTAATCCTGATAGACGTTTCGTATTGTTATTATTTGAGGGTACTTCGTCGTCGGATGTCTCGTCGTACAAAATGGGCAAAGAAGTCTCAAGTTTTATAATGTTATATGTTTTTTACTTTGACGAAAGCTTGTTTAACTATTTTAGTGCGGTACGCTGCATATTTGAGACAGAAATGTCTGACGAAAATATATATTCTGTGGCGTTTCGTTTCGAGAACAAAAGAATGTTTTTATGTGACCTTTGATTGAAGATAAGTGACCTTGGAAATAATGTCGACAGGAGCCGATGAACGTGGGCGACATAAAATGGAAGGTGGTATAAGTACGGTGTGTAGCCGTGTGGTGTCCGGCAGAGTAGAATAGCACCAACCGCTTACACTCGTGGGTGTCGTACAAGGCGACTAATGTTTTCGAGGCACAAGATCCAGTCTTTACAGACTGGAAAATGGGCAGGGCTTCGATTTTGGTACGGAAATCTTCTCAGTTGCAGTAACATTACAATTGCATCGCATGTCAAACGTGTGATTGTTATTCAAATGACAGATGTTGAGTTGCAACTTTCATGAATTCGAACTTTTCTACAATTCGTTTTCTGGTACTTTAGTTGCATTATGGTTTTATATGACTGTTGGTACTCCAATAAATAAATAAATTACTAAGTTGCATCTATCTTAGTTGTCAAACTGCCTTCAATTCTGTCAATGAAAACGTGTCAAAAGTCGAACAATGATTTAACTGCAATTTAACTGGGATTATGCTGGGACTGACATGATACCTCGACGTAGTTAAAGTAACATCACAATTACATTACAACATAATAACAAGTGTATTGCACACCAGAATCGGTACCCAGCAGCGATTTCCATTCTTATATTTATAACACTACGATCTCCGCCTGCCGAGCGTGGAGATTATGGCAATAACCTTCCCTTTCGTGGGAAGGACTGATATAGGCTGTGATGATGATAAGTATTGGCAGTAAGTTATCATATGCGTGCGCCAAAGACGAAGCTGAACTGGCCGATGTGCATTATTTATTTAATATTTGTTTTCGGTAGGTTCAATTATTCGGTCATGTAGCCGAAATCATATACTTATTCAAACATTACTGCCACTGCCACATTTAGTTTGTATTGTGCTTTGAATGTTTTGTACTTTTTGCGTTTTGATCATTTATTGTACAATTTGCGTGTCGAACATTTTGCGTAAAAAAGTTTTGCGTATTGAACATAATGCGTCGCGAGGATAAATTTCCCTTCCAATAAAGCTAGTTTCACTGATATTGAAAATGGTTATTTGTTATTTTACAGCTTATTGTGCGCAATGAACAGTATACAAAATTGACATACAGATAACATCACAACATGTACAGCTTATTTCTAAAGAAATATCTTATAACCGATCAACGGAAGAGAGAGGGCAAAACCGAGAGGCAGATGGCGTGCACCTTAAATTTACTTATCTACTATACATACCATATTGGGGCTAGATGGCGCTGTGTGAATTTGTCCACGATTAAAAAAAAAATTAAACCAAGATTTATAAACAAATACAAATTTATTTATTATTTGTATGTATTTATCAGTATTATCATAATTATAAATGTTATTGTTTTATTTTTTATCAAAATTGTAAATCTCTAAAAACTTACTTGTGCTACATGTGTTAAAATCATTAAAAATTATACGCACAAAATTAATGCACTTATGCTCTTGAACTTAGGTACATAGGTAAGCATACATCCACGTTTAATTATACACATTTAAAAAATAGAAATACGGTTTTACAAACACTACTTTAATAAACCTTGTAAGTAATCACCGAGAGTATTAATATCCTAGCTATGCTTTGAAAGGTAGCTGTCCTATCAGCTGTGGCATATTTCAGTCTCAAAATACCCAACTAAAGGAGAAAGGGTGCTCTGTTTTAGACTAAATGCTCAGAGCGTAATGACTGCCGCACAGATCTTAAACCGTTCTAATATTCCGGCTCAAAGAAGATCCGCCGCATCATACCAGGAAGGGCGGTCCCTGACTTGCGATTTCTCTTTCACCTCCCATCTGTTTGCTCCTACTAAAAGGCCTTATAATGCCTTTTACAAAGAGAATTAGGTACATCAATGCCTGATATAGGGACACACCATAAATCAGCTGTGACTAATCTGTTTATCATTGTTATGCTTTGAACTTTGCTTTACGGGGATTTAAAATTTAAGCTGCATAATAATCTGTTTATCTAACTTTGCCTTACGGGGTTTAAAATTAAAGGGGTAGAAACCGAATAATTAATACAGATTTAATGTTAAACAGATCAGTCAATACTATGCGTTATCTGTTAACTTTAGTTTTGTAGCAGTTCTCGACTCAGTGGCGACTGCGTATCACAATCGCAGTATAGGACCACAGTAATAAAAATAAAATGTGAATTTATTGCACATTTAAAAGAATACAATGGGTACTTTAAATTAACAGTAGGAGAAGCAACAGGCAGCGTTATCGCTTAAAGCCATTTCTTCCAGGTAACGGCGACGCAGTGCGGTCTGTACCACGCGAACGTATTCTAGACCCCAAGGCAAATTAATGTCATACTGCTTTTGGGTCTAAAATCCGCGTGTGGAGGATACACTATGGTAGGACGCCCCCACGAGATGGATGGACGACTTCGTCAAAGTACGTAGAACTTGACCCGACAGATTCAAGACGCACAAAGCCGATCGGTGTGGATGACGTGGTAAGAGGCCTTTGTCCAACATTGTACGTCCTAAGATCCTAGGAGTCAAGGAACTGTGACGTCACTGAAATGATATAATTTTCATCCGGACCCGTTTTGATGGCTTATGTTCGGAATTAGGTGTCATTTTTTTAAACTAACGCAGAAAATAGATTATTGTAATTAACTAACACACCGTCTTCATTTTCTTGATATGAAACTTCGGGATACCAATGATAAATTTGAAATTGAAATGTTTAAAATAATTATTACATCTCCATCTCAGCCACAAGACGCCCACTGCTGGGCATGGGCCGTCCCGACACCGATCTACTTTGTGCCTTTAGCATCCCTACTTCCTTATTAAGTCGTCCACTCATCAACCTTAAACCCAACCACTGGAAAACAACCACTTTAACACACAAAATTTCAATTTGATACGCTCAAAAAGTTCTCCCTAAAAACCTTGTAAGCCACTCTCGTTGATAAAGTGCAAGTTACCCGCCTTACAAACTAAAATGACATGGATGCCGGGGAACGGGTGCGCCCGACACACTATTACCTGATAATAGCCGGGAAAACACTTCACCTACAACGCGAACGGGGAAGATAAACTGTGTGGAAAATTTATTCCACCGCAGGGAAATTGAACTGCGAAACGTCTAGTCCCTACACATCTACTTTTATTAGTGATAGATGAAAAATATGTGCAGTTCTTTATACACTGTCATGAAATGATAATTGTTTAAGAGAACAGTGTGTTGTATTGGCTGTAGAAATTATTTTTGAATAAGTTTGAACGTAACTACAATTTGCTGTGACAACAAATTTATGAAGAGTGTATTGTTGTCTTTATTTATTTTGTTTAATGGTTTATTGTACACATAAACATAAAAGAAAAACACAAAGTTAGAATCAACACAAAAGGCACTACTTATTACTAAGAAGAAATGTCTTCCAGCAGGCCTAATAAAGAGAAATATGATAAACAATTGCAGACAAGACATGCACAATAATTATATCTAACTAAATGTCTATCTTCATATGTTTAACCGTAATAAAAAGCAAAGACATCACTTACTATTTAAATAATTGTACCTGTATTGTTACAAATTGTACTATAAGCTGCCTTTCAGCCTGACTTATGAGCTGGCATCATACCTCGTTATTCAATTCCATTATAACAAAGAAAGGGTTCTTCACCCTATCTAATGGATGGATAAAGGTCTAGTTAGAAGGTATCACGATTTAACGAGTACGGTAGACATAATAGGACAAATAAATTATCTGCTTCCTTAACACACATACGTTATACAAATAGATAAAATAGGCGAGATATTTGGAGTATGCCCGTCAGGAGGGCCATAAAAACAGTACAGGAAGCCTTTGACCTTTTTGTGGCATCATAAGAGTTTTATCTATTTGCAATTTTAGACGTTTAGTCGGTGGGTGGTAGCAATATTTTATCTGTTTATTGTCGGAGCTACCCTCGACGGGTTATGGCTTCCGTAATCGGGATCCCGTACAATGCCAGCCTACAGACCTTGACACAATTACTTTATAGCCATACTTTCCCCAACTATTTTTATTTGTTTGTTTGCTCTGCGCCCCCCGGGATGGTGACCTAAATCTGGTACACTACTGGTTTTGGGGTAGCGTAAAAATTGCCCGAGTATTTACGAGTAGTCCCATATATTGAAACAGTTTTCATCATCATCACAGTCCATAACTGTCCACTGCAATAACTAAGGGCCTCTCCCACGAAAGGGGAGGTTATTGCCATAATCTCCACGCTTGGCAGGCGGTTTGGAGATCGCAGTGTATATTTTAACAATGGAAAACGCTGCTGCCCATTTTCCAGCCTACGGAGACTAGATCTTTTGGCTCAAAATATTAGTCGCCTTGTACGACACCCACGAGTGTAAGGAATTGGTGCTTTTTTACTTTGTCGGACACCACACGGCCAAATTGCAATAATAAATACAACCAATTACCTGAACGTTAAGTAGCACAGAAATAGGTATACGAAAAAAAAATTGCTACACGAAAATAAACAAGTTATTTTGACCATTTTCCAACAAGAGGGCAATCTTGTTGTTTATTATTTTGTGGCACAAGCTTTAAAGGTTTCAAAGCTGTAAAGTAAAATGCTGCTTTACAAACTTATAGAGTCACAAGAAAAGTGTTTATACGCAATTTTTACCTGTTTGCAGTGAAGGGTTATGTTTTTATAATATTAATACTTCATATTGTAAAAACGCGCCTTTAGCTGATTTGGAATAGGAATTTTTATAAAAAGAGATATTTATTATTTTAAACATTGATTGAATGCCCAGACATTTATCGCTAATAAAAATGTGTCGTAAGTATCTTGGGCATTGCGTAAACAGAAGAGAATGCCATAGGAATTTCAGTTTCAATAATTATGACAATAACGAATAAAAAAAATACTGTAAAAATATTATGTAAATTAATTTGAAAAATGATTATGACCTTAATGAAAATGAATGTAAATTAAATAATATATAATGTAAATGAAACAGAAATTACAATTCAAACACATATTTTTGCATTGATCAGCTCCGTCGAACTACAAACTCCAATCCACCCAACTACATCACCGATCACCGATATCGGTGCAGGCTATTTACGGGGCCGGAGTCAGCTCAATCAAGAG
This sequence comes from Blastobasis lacticolella, assembly GCA_905147135.1. Lineage (NCBI taxonomy): Eukaryota > Metazoa > Arthropoda > Insecta > Lepidoptera > Blastobasidae > Blastobasis > Blastobasis lacticolella. The sequence continues at coordinate 13,824,383 of LR990048.1, forward strand.
CTCGTGGCAAATGTTTGGAGGATTAAATTTAATTTGGAAAACACACGTCTCGCGTCGTTTACGCGGCGGAAGTTTACGTCTCATGCCGTCGGTGTCGCGACCATGCGCCGGCTCCGAGTTTTATGGCAAGAGGAATTATCCAGCGAATAATACATACATACATAGTGTCACACAACTCAAAGCTCAACCTAACCAGATTGGATCATGGATTCAGTCGCCTGAATGTGCAGGTATCATCACGATGTTTTCCCTTAGCGTGAAAGCATCGGTTAGCATTCAACGTCATTGGTACATAATAAAAATATGATCAAACTACATTAAAGGCCTTGCCACACACAAAGCTCGGCGCGAGCGCGGTACGATAGTTGCTAGGCAACTATAGCGCGGTGCGAACGCGGCGTGATAGTTGCCTTGCAACTATCGCACCGCGCTCGCGCCGAGCTTTGTGTGTGGCAAGGCTTTAACATGGAGCGCGCTAGGAAAACACTTCTCTTTAAAAAATTGACAATCGAGAGCCACATGTTATGTCTTGACACATTCTTTTGTTAATAAGTACATATTTAACACACGTTTTAAATTTAGTTTACTACGGGTTTATACCGCGTACCTTAGCCGAGATTTCGACGCAACACTTGTTTGTAGTGAAAAAACTACTGGACCGATATTAAATATTCTTTCACTAAGACAATGCCACATAATCACTGAGTAACGTGGGCTACTTTTTATCCCGAGAAAATAATTGGTTCCGGTGGGAAAGAGAGACTGATTACAGAGATCTGAATTCCGCGCGAGTAAAAGCCGCTTAGAACGGGAAGTATTTAATACATTTATGCCGGTTGAGGGCACTCCTTTCTTGGCCATTTGGAGGTCAATGTTGTAGTATTATATTTCGGCCATCTTTATTCCAGGTTTATGGGACACTATAAAACACTCCTCGGGGAGGTCACCTATCGGAATGGCTTTTATGGGTAATGGCGTCGGTGGCAAATATGCTCAGTTTGTATCTATGGCGCGAGTAAAGTCTTTCGGCTGTATTCTAAGTATATTATATTATTATGTCTGGCATAGCTATTGCCGTAAAGGATAAGATAAAAAGTAGTCAAGCCACCAAAATGCATCACAATCAATAAATCAATGTGGATTTTACATCACATTAACAGCCCGTAACAGATCTTGGCTAGACTTTAGCCTCCTCCAGATTAGTGAAAGCTATTTACGGCGTTGCCCTACTACTCATTCCCACCACTGCAACACCTGTATACCACACACATGTCCAGAGTTTTGACACTCAGGCGCGCCCGAGGACAAGCTTATACTGTCTGTCAAGGCTGTTGTCATAATATCCACGCTTGGCAGGCGGGTGGAGATCGCAATGTTGTAAACACGCAACAGTTAGGATATCACAAAAAAAGTTCTTGTCCACCTTAACATTTTTAGTTACGGATGGCACCAAAAACGGTCGAAATCTTTATCTAAAAAAAATACATTTCAACCAACCAAGAGTCCCGTAAACCAACGCCTCCAATCAAATGATTCGATAACAACAATTTTGTTCGTGAACCTGCTCGGGTCGTCACAATTTTGTTTACCCGTCCTTTTTACTCTAATGACCCGGAAAATGAATCTGAGCACACGCACCCACACGCGACCCTTTCACTTCATGACCTGGGATGGGAAAATAGCTCCCTGACCTTTAATTTTAGTAGAGCGCTAGAGGTTCATCGTTACGGTCGTCACACTCTAGATACAGTTTCTCTCGCAGTTACTTACCTCTTTCTCTAAAACCAGCGTACAGAATTTTACATATTTAAACATATAATTACATAATTATGTCTATACATAGTATAAAACAAAGTTGCTGCCTGCGTCTGTACCTATGTACGATTAGATCTTTTATTCTACGCAACGGATTTTAATATATTTTATCTACACTCATAGCGTAATGTTCCAATTACATATTCGAAAACATTTGGCCGTGTGGTGTCCGGCGGAGTAGAATAGCACCAACCCTTTACACTCATGGGTGTCGTACAAGGCGACTAATGTTTTCGAGACAAAAGATCTGAGCGCCTCCGTAGACGGAAAATGGGCAGCAGCGTTTTCCATTGTTAATTATAACACTGCGATCTCCAACCCGCCTGCCAAGCGTGGAGATTATGGCAATAACCTCCCTTTTCGTGGGAGAGGCCCAAAGTCCTGCAGTGGACTGTTATGGGCTGTGATGATGATGATGATTCGAAAACAGTCGTTTAAGGGTACACTTTTTTCACGCCAGACTATAAAATTTTAAAAAATCGCTTTTCGATACAGCATTTCCCATACTATTTTCATGACAGCTGTATCGTAAAATAACTTTTAAATCATTATGCAACACTTTTATTTTTTAATTTTTTGTCGGGCCGGGACATGGCGTAATGTAGGCTGAATACTTAAATGTCTTTAACAAATTCAAATTCAAAATTTAAATTTTCATGTTTATATTCTGTGTAATTATTTTCCCGCTAAACAGAATATTTTTTGTAATTGTTGTAATTTGTGTTTGTAAATGTTTTTTCTTATTTTAAGCAAATAAATAGATTAATGTGAAAGTAGTAAAGTGAATTTCCCGCCGCTTGCTATCCTCGACCCGTAGATACAACAGAACTGACTCGCAGCTTACTTCCAGCTTAGTTTAGAAAATTATAGGTACGATATTTTAACGTAAAAATATGAGTGTAGATAAAGTAGTGTATGCAACTGCATATAATTAGGTATTAAAACACTCGTGTCAAACTATTATCATACTCGGCTACGCCTCGTATGATAAACAGACACTCATGTTTTAATACCCCCTTTTATATGACAGTTGCATAAACTACTATTTTAACAATAGATAGTATGATTCAAGAGGAAAGTTTATAATAAAAAGAGGGTAGGTAGGGGTAAAGTAGGTGAATGTAGGGGTAGGACGCGACGCGAACGAAGTCGCACCGGGTCCACTAGAGTAGTATATAAAACAAAGTCGCTTCCCGCCGTCTGTTCCTATCTATGTACTCGTATGTATCTATGGCCGCTTATATCTTTTAGACAACAAAAAAGGGTTGGTTGGGGTAAAGTAGGTATACGTGACCGAAGTCGCGTCGGGTCCACTAGTTACCTATATAATAATAATAAATAATATTAATAAATATTCGTGGACAAATTCACACAGCCCCAAACTAAGCAAAGCTTGGACTATGGGTGCTAGATAACTGATATACTACTTAAATACTTTTAAATACATACTTATTATACATAGAACACCCTGAACCGTAACAGAAATTAAAATTCATCATATCAATTTCTGTCCGGCCGGGAATCGAATCCGGGACCTCTTGCGTGGCATGTTGACCATTGAACCACTCAGGTCGTCAAATATAAGTATTCGTATTTACAATTTTAAAAGCAGGAAGTCGGATAGGATTTTAGGTTTGTACAAAATTAACATCTTTATTTATTTTACATAACTTTTGGTAAACCGGGGCTGTATTTCTAAAATAAAAGTTGGCGAAGTTCTGCTCAGAAATGTTACTAAACCACGAAATGTTATTGAGATTTTGGTTAACATCAATATTTCACCAAGCCATGTTTCGGAGTGTTTATGTTTATTTAACCGGTAACTTAACTTGCGAAGTTAGTAAAGTTGAAACTAACGTAATCCAAACTGTATTAGCCACAACTTATTTGCTTTAATTATTGCCAATAGGGTATTTGTTTAAAGTACGTTGTACCTAATATTATTAAACCCCTTTTTAACACAACACGCGGTACTTGATTTCCATTAAATAATTAGTACTTTAATACGTCGCCAGTTTTAAAATAGTTAATGGGGTCCGGATATACACATATATTTTTATCGTCACTATATTTCATGCAATACTCAGAGAATAAAGAATACACACGATTTGTACCTAGATGACTTTAAATCCGTAAATAATACATCTAGGTATTTCTTCTCCAATTTTTGATATGGTTTGAGACTAATTATAAAGGAAAGTCCTTAATTATCGATATACTATTGAGAGGAAGAGACAAAGATTTGTTCTTACCTTATTATCTGAACGAGCCCCAATGGGAGCTTTCAGTGGTTCCCTGATTTCAAATCATCGCGCCCCGAGCCTTAATACTTCATTCCTTCTTTACAAACGGACCGGGTTTGAATGAATCCCCGGAAAGGGACTGAAAAGTCGACACCGTTATTTTATCATAATATAATTTCATCTATCCTAGTATCTATTGTCAAAGCCTATTCCATTACGGGCTTTATTGTCACGAAGCTTTGAAATATTTGACGGTATCTTGCCTAATTTCAAGTTTCGAGGAAAATTTAATTTTATCGGCGGAAAAGGAAAATGGCACTCAGCAATTTCTCTGTGATAGACTCGTTTATTTTCTTATCGCTTTATTTATTGTTACAAAATTTAGTTTCGTGGAAATCGTATTTTAGTTGAACATCGCCAGTATTTATCCAAAATAAAAACGTATAAAATACATCAATTGCTTATTAACTTTATAATATGGCATTAGGTCTAGGCACGGCTAAACTAACGAGTCTAATGTTGTGTTTAGATTGAAAGGGCAGCCTCATAGCACAAGGTGTGTCGAGCCGCTTTGTGCCCAGCGTGTTGCGAGCAGAGTGAGGTTGCATTTAGCAAACACGTTTCATACGGAGCCAACGGATATTGAACCTTATGCCACTGATCTAATAAGGCGCAAGCGGTTTCACGCGGGGGGAACTTACAACGTTGCATGCGGCCGTTTTGTTTTCTTTACAATTTTCCCTTGTAAACGATGGAAACTGAATTGCAAAGCGTCGCTGCTGCGATTCGCTATGCACCCTCATATGGTGCCAGTTGCGCCCGACTGAGTTTGAAGCAGAATGTGATTTTTGAAAGGCTACGTTAAACGAATGTTGTCTGGTTGGAATGTGATAGCGCGTTTTCCTATTGGAATTGCGGCGCCCTGATTCACATTTCGGTGCAACTGTGGAATCTGATTGCGCAACTGCCACTTCGTCGACGCTAGTCAGGCACATGTCTCTTTAATGAAATGAGCACACAGTTGGCATGGCGTAGGCCTCAACCCTAGCAGAGTGTAGATGATAATACTATTAAATTGGCTTTATTGCAAATAAAGCATTGCGGCTAAATACACACTTATGGAAGACGCAGCGTGGGTAGGTGCGACTAGGTGGATCAACGATCTGGTAAAGATCGAAGGTACCAACCAGCTGTATATGGAAGGCACAATACCGGCCTTTGTGGAGATCTCTGGTGGAGGCCTATGCCCAGTAGTGGGCGTTTTCCGGTTGATATGATGACACTCGGAACACTTTTATTATAATGTTTCGGAACATTGAAAAGGTAGTATTTGCAAATAAAAGCTTGTAAACTAAATAACGAACATCAAAGACAGACAATTAAAGGACCTCTTACAGTCCATTTTATTCCTGGAGGAGGACATTGAGACCATTTGAAAGAGAGTTTCATACTTACAAAGGCTGAAAAATATTTCAAAGGGAACTTTTTCGGGATAACAATGCATTTCGCTATGGCGCCAAGGGTACTTGGGCTGCTCCGGCGATTTTTTGCTGGGATATGTCCCTACATTTTAATGAAGAACCTTTTCAATTGTGCGGATCATTATCCGAGCATTCACTTCTCATAAAACCTGCGTTGAGAATGGGAACTTTTTTAATTTTTGCTATATTTTTTGTGAGGTGATATACGAGAGTAGGGGTTTGGGGCGCTGTCGGTCGTAAACGTTACATATTCATGAATTTTGAATAAATATAGGAGACGCCACGAACTTTAAAAGCACAAAATGGTCATGACATGCGCGCATTTGAAAGGCATTAGTTTCGAACGTGGAACGCGAAACTTTGTCATGTATTAAACAAATTTACATAACATCGGTTAGTGCTCGGATGAAACTGTTTAACTCAAATTGTTTGTGGAACAATTCCATTATTATTATTGTTATGAGTCCGCAAATGTTTCGATCTGGTGTTACATTTTCATTTAGAACAGACTCTAGAAAGGAATTTATTACATAGGACCACCATACACCATTGTAAATTAACGAAACGTAAACTGAAATTAATAAACAGGGGGCCCAGTTGTTCGTTTTCCTCTCTGTCATTAAAAAAATCATTATACTCAACGTTTTACCGGAGACAACGCGGATGTAAACAACGCAACAAAGGTAGTAGGATGTCAGCGCAACATGGCAGAAACTGCCCATATCCTCTCAAATACCTTTGAGTGGAAATACAAGTACCATACCGAGTATAATACCGATGGACAGCCTACTGCGAGGTAGTCGTCAACAAACTTAAGTAGGCTGTAAGTGAAACCTGGCCGAAACAGCCTCTCAACTACGCGTGTGTACAATGGCAATATCGATAAAGCTGTGTAACAAATTGGCGCAGATTGTGGGTAGCGTGTCCCCGGCAGCTGGGCAGTCATGGGCAGTCGGCCAAACTGCCTCGAAGGCTCTTGGGACACATGTTATTTGGCGCTTCCGCTCACTCCGCTCCGTGACTACGTTGCTGTACTTCAGTGTTCATAAATGTTGTATTCAATAATATTTTCTCTCTGGCCAATATAGGTTTCTGTAAACTTTATGCGATATGCTAGGCTAAAACGACAAATTGAAAAATATGCGGCTCCCAGGAATATTTAACTATTCATAGGTATGTCTAGGTAGAGATAGGCCACGTCGCAGTGGGCTGTAAAACAAAATCTAATATGTATGAAATCTTGAAACGTTTACCTAAATTTAGCGGATTCCAGGAGGTGAATAAAATTTTATGGAGACTAGGAAATGTGGCCTGCGCACGCAAGCAGAGTGGTGCACCCGAGAAATTTATTCAGAAATTTTCACTGCTACTCCTGTACAACGCCATATTGAATGTATTACCTTACTTCAATATTAAAAATATGATGGAAAGATTTTCTATTTTGAATCTTGAACGACCGAAAGTCCCTGCTTATTCCGGTGATGCATGTGGCCATATCCGGTAATGGATGGTTGGAGTGCAAGTGAATTTTAAAATGATGAATCGAAATTCAAGATAATGTCATGGTAAAATATAGTAGGCGTGTAAAAAGAAAAGATTATTTGTCAGTTGTGGCAGGCAATTGTGTAGCAAAATTATTTTATCCTTTTTGGCAACTGGTTGGGAAACTTAGTTGCCGGAGGCCGGAGGGTTTCTATGGGTACACTTGTAAGATATCAGTGTGAAGAGATGTGGTGTGCCGCCTGGCTTTTTATTTAATTTTCTTCCTTGCCATAATATCACCCGTTGTTTGTCGACACTATTCGTTCTTAGACGCTGAGAGCTGACAATTTATGTTGGCGTTAACGTTCCCTGAAGGTAAAAAAAATAACCTTTGGACCGTTTGGACCGTTCAGATACTACCTCATATATTTTTCACACTACTCTTATAAAAAATTGTACTAGTAGACTGTAAGGGTTATCGTACGGCCATAGGTTATCGTACGTTGGAGTACAAGAAAAAATCCACTTTGTAGTGATACAAAGACATTTAGGAGACCCATAAAACGTTGGTCTGCCCGTGCACAGCCTGGTATAAAATTTATTAATTACTTTTTAGTGACCCATACTCGCTACGTATCCTCTTGTGTGGCTTCTATAAGTAAAAATAAAACCGGGGTGCCTCACACCATCTTGGCAGTTTCGCATTTTAGCCACATTAAAGTCACTAGTCTCTTTTGTGACTATATAATTGTCATTTATTGAACAGTTTTGGAATAACAATTGATATTATACTGGGTCCAACGCACCCGGTAGCGAGTTTTGTGTTACAAATGACGGTGCAAGTCCTTAAGTGTTAATTTGTAAGAAGAAAAAGCAAATATTACCTTTTTATTGTCTAGCGAGGCACACGGACGGCCGGTCCACCTGATGGAAAGTGGCCATCGTCGTCCAGGACATCTGCAACCTAAGGGGAGCAAATGCGGTGCCGGCTTTACTTTATTTTATTATTTTCTTTTTACTTTAAATGTTGTTCATATTATAAGATAAGAGAGGTTTAAAGATATTAATAAATAATATTATACTTTATAATAATTTGTACGTGGGTATAGGTTTTATCTTTGTCTGTGGTTTGTATCAGTTTATGTTGTTTGTGTATTTATGAATATGGGCCTCAGGGGCCTGAAATAAATGAATAAATAAATAAAAAGTTATCCATTTGTGAAAAGGCAAATCATGCCTTAATGGGGCGAGGTCAGTGACTCAGTGCTGGTAATTAAGTATGTGCAGTGGGCAGTTATATATTATTAATATAAGTTTTTTTTCTGATACTTGGCCGTATGCCAACATCGCCTCTGTTTATTTGTTATGGATAATTTTATGGACCAAACGCAGATGTATAAAAATAAATTAACATAATGTGAAGCTAGAAGGCGGAGGCCGCTTGTCTATTTGAAACGAATATGAATTAAATTCGTGTAAAAAGCGTTGCCAAAATGCAGGACAGTTAGCCAGCCTACTTGCATCCCAATTTATCTTTACGGATCAGAAAGTTCAAATCTCATAAAATTGTTTGACTGAAATTTAAAACTAGTGGACTCGGCGCGACTTCTTTCGCATACACCTACCCTTTTTCCTTCTTTATAAATATTCCTCTATCTATTGTTGAAACCGCATTATAATCCGTTGCGTAGTTTAAAAGATCTAAGCGTACATATAGATACATACATAGACTTTGTTTTGTACTGTGTATGGATAGATATAGATTAACTCACTCTTTCGCCAATGTAAGTATTTAAATTTCCGATCACATACCCTTTTTTGGAATATGAATACTCTTAGTGTTGGAAGTGTATTTTACTACAACTAATAAACACAACAAAGCATTCACATTTGAACCTTTGTACCAGCGTTCTTAATTTCATTATAATGTCTAGCTAGATTATACAATATGCATAGGTACTCTACATTTGTCGGTGAGGGTCAGATGTTTGGTCTAAGTTATCAGCTTTTATCATCCCAAACTTTTAGTATAAAATTGTTCCAAATAATATTAACTGTCATTTCCTTTCATGTTTATTTAAAACTGGCGCCTCTGCTTGTATAAAACATGGTAACATATAAATGCCTCTAGATATTTCTTCCATATACTTCCCATTTCGACCTTAACCAAGGCCACGCGTTCGGCCCATCAATTTGGACAATAAATACCTCAGTGGCATCCGAACTGAAATAGACAAAAAGCAATCGTACTTCACGGAAATAGAGTACAGAATTCGCTCCTAGCCTGCCGCTTGTTCCGGCGTCCCAGCTATATGGCTTCACTGCGCACACGCCGCCCGGATGAGACTAACCAGATTTGTTTTTCATAATTTATATGATAGTTAGCCACAACGAAACTATAGTTACATTTAGCAATTTCGCCGGCAGCTATTCGGGCTTTTTGTTTGGGTTAAAAGTACATTCGTTTGCGGTTTGAAATATGGATTCCGTGCTGGAGTTATGATTAATATGTAAAGGCTGACGGTAAGACGCAACTGCAACTCTAAGACCGCGTCGTAAAGTTTAGATTGGTGTATCCGTAGTTCGACTGCGAGCAGGGACGTCTGGGTCTTTAAAATTTAATGTAAACGTTACATCTGCAATTTCTGGTACGGGCGAACGCTAGCCTGCGCCGGACTGAATTACCCACATTACTTTTTGATTAACATAACAGCATAAATTAACAAGTATTTTTGTGGTCTATTTTATGGCAAAGCTGTAAACCGTGTCAGTGCAGTTTAAACAATTCACTTGGCTCAGCAAAGTCGTAGAAAACTTTGCTTTATCTATCAATTACATGAAGAAGGTATTTTCATTTACGTTTAGTACCTGTAATGTAAAATATAAGGCTTTTTCCCAAAATAAATCAGTTTGATATTAATCTGATTCTTGTTATTACGAGAAAATTGAAATTAATTTCAAGGTGTATAATATTCAAGCTTCTAGGAATAAGCAGAAAGCAGTCATTTGTGTATTTTGTTATACTTGCAACAATTATCTTAATTATAATAATGTTTGCAGAAAGTGGTAGCCAACAACACAAATAAATTAAAAAAGTGCTTTTCCTGTCAACAAATGGGCAGTTATAAATGTAGGTAGGCACTTCCAATTAAGGTTTGAACCCAACGCGCGATCGGATTATCTACTCTAACTGTAACATAGTTCATAATGTATAATAAATTAGTTTCAATCATTGGTGTTGCTAAACCGCTAATTAGCATATCGTAATAACCTTATTCCGCAATTAATGTAATCACAGAGAAATGAGAGTAGTTAAATCGAAATGTCACAACAAATTAAAAATTCATAATTAATGGAGTGTGAACAATATTGGTGGTGAAAACACGTAGTACCTATCATATTCTGTGAAGTAATAAAGCCTGTACGGCACGTCCAGGCACATTGTACGTAATTTTAGAAATTGGTACTGATATTGGCGACAAATGGTGCACATCGTCGTCATTCGTCGTCTTTGTCGCATACGTGAGTGTAAATACAACTTACAAGGGCTGAAACAGGACAAAAAAAACATAATAATGAACATAATTGTTCGAAGTAGATGTTACGAACGACAGTAGCCGCTTTCCATCAGACGGTGGGATATCTGCTCATTGTTACTGGTCTGTATAAAAGGCTTATAGGCAGGCACCGAGGAAATATCCAACAGTGAGGCGCCATATTTCCACGTCGGACTGACGGCGGACATCAGACGACGTCACCTTTTATCCCGTGCGGCCTGGTAATTTATTGCTGCATTAACCCAAATGTTTCTCATGAATTATTAATTGGCAACACTTAAATTTGACAATAAAAAGACTACAGCCGTGAGAGACCTTTGCGGGGACAAAGGGAAGCTATGGAACCTCCAACGTTAATTTTGGTGAGCCGATTCCGGGCGCCATTCAATTCGGGGAATCCCACTTGTTCTGTGGAGATTGTGGCAAATTAAAACAAGCTCTAAGCCTCATTTGACTTTGCCGAATTGGGTGTTCAGCACAGTTAATTTGCATTTGGAGACGGTTTTGGCGGGGCGCGTTTGAGCCGCTCACGATATTTGTTGACAGTGTGCGTCTTCGTTGTTTGTAATTTGTTTCCTTGTAAATGTAATACTTATAGTAGTCAGCAGGATAGGAAGAGGTGGCGGTATGTGGTGTCGGAGGCCAAGATCCACTTTGGGACGCTGAGCCATCGCAGTAAGTAAGTATAGTAGTTACAGATCCAATCTGGTCAGGTTCAATAACCAAATTTATTATAGTAGTTATGGAAACTTATAGGTTAAAAAGAGTAACAACCCAAAATTAGAACTCGTAATAAATTATAAAACGCCTTTACATTATGGTAGTGCAGGGTGTTATCCATAACAATCAACGAATACACGTTACTGTAACCTGTGGCCAAACATTGCGTAAATCAATATTGATAATAATGATTAGCCGCTGTCAGTATTCCGGTTTGCAATTGTAAATGCCAATACGAATGAATACCAACCAACGCCTGCATAGTTTTCCGGCATAATGCGACCGGTTGACAAATCCCGGAATTCCGGATGCCATGGAACGCGTGTTTCCCGTACTGATTATGCAGGCCTCTATTAATAAATTCACGAGAATTCAAGCGCTGCAGTTCCCGCCATTGCCAGCGGACTGTACGCGACACGACATTCTTCCTCCGACCCGGCCCCCACATCAAATATTAACGGGAAAGGATAGAACCCATAAGGTCGTATCGTTTTTGTCCCGGATGACCCATCGCGTGTCTGTAAAAACGGAATATTAACAGGAAGCTGGGGCTCCGCCTGTTTATTTTATGCGGCGCAATATGTGTGTCGTTCAAATACAGTATGTCAACGACTGCAGGCAGATACATAATTTGTATAATTTTTTTTCTGAATAAATTGTTCGACTCGCTTTCGAAACTCATACTGGGCCTTTCAATTAATAGGTTTTTTTTTTCTGGTTTCAGTCGAGGGTCCTGGCGCCTAATTCTCGTGCTGTGACATCTAGAATTCGACATTTTTTCTAGTCCCATATCTTCATTATAATGACATTGACATGTCTATTGCGGCCAAAAAATATTTTCTCAACTATCTTTGACAGTCGTACATTGTCGAAGATAAATTCAGTGATGTTTTAATACAGTTTTTTTGCCTAGATGTCACAGCGTGAGAATCGCCCCCCTGGTCGATTGATAGCAGATAGTATTGATACCAACTATAACAGACAGGAATCTCACACTATCTCTTCAAAAAGCCTTGTCTTTGGGAATGCGCAACACACGTCTGTGCAAGTGAAAAGTGACCGATGACGTAGTCATGAAATACCAGCAGACCATTTTACGTTGATGGACGCTCATATTAACAGACGGACGAGATAAGATGTTTGACTTTCGAGTGTCACTTATCAGTAAAATTTCATGGTATTCCTTCCTGTCACCGTTTCTTAAATATTTCGCGTATTTTATCTAAAAATACTATACTATATTGTTAGGTAACCTTTTGGCACAGCAGGTCATCATCACAGCCCGTAGCGGTCCACTGCTGGACTTAGGACTCTCCCACGCAAGGAGAGGTTATTGCCATAATCTCCACGCTTGGCAGGCGCATCGCATTGTTTAAATATAACAATGGAAAATGCTGCTGCCCATTTTCCAGACTACGGAGACTTTTGATCTTTTGCCTCAAAAACATTAGTCGCCTTGTACTACACCCAGGAGCGTAAGGGGTTGGTGCTATTCTACTCTGCCGGTCACCACACGGCCATGCCGGTCACCACACGGCTACAGCAGGTCATTTTCTTGAAATTTAGTTTTTAAAGTACTTATTTAGAATAGAACCGATTCTTTTGATGCTATATTAAACATTTATGTAAAACATATCATTCTTAGAAGTTTTAAATTATTCTTTTATTTTAATATTAATAGTTTTATAGTATTCATCACGTTTCTTATCGCGTAAGGTACAAGTATACGGGTATACGAATAGCCCGATATTCTTACGGCTGCACGACAATACCGTCGACGACAATGATGTCGTCCCGTGGCCGTGATAGATGCGTCGACATATCGGGCTTCTCGTTAACCAAGGTACAGGGTCGTTTCTTGGAGACCCTATTGTCATATAGGCTTGGGAATACCACTTGTGCAAAGGAGTATAAAGTATACACGATACTGTGTACCTAGTCCTATAGTACCTTTAATATCATACTAAGTTCTTTAGTTGTAGGTATGCGCCGTAATACAACTCGTCATATCATAATCGATAAACTTATCATACATTCTCACTGTTTAATTCATTTGTCTGCTGTATCCTGTCCCGCAATGTAAAATTAGCATCATGTTTGCCGCGCGGTATGAATTTATAATATAATTTTGTCGAGGTACCCACGTACTGATTGTCGAAACTAACCGCTTACGAGGTTGTTGATTATTTGTACACGAAGTAATAATTAATACGCATAAGAACAAGGGTTCTATTTGCTCCAATTTGGATTACTAGCATTAACTACTTGATTAGATATAGGTAGGTGTAAAGCGTATTCCTCTTACATAAACACGTTCAGATTTAACGGTGCCGTGTTTTTGACGAATGTCAGTCACACATGTGAGATATATCTGACAATTGTCAAAACACCTATGGAGCTGTCAATTTGTTATTCGATAAATGTACGGGAATTGAGAATATTTAAAACGCATCATGTGTATCATGTAACGAAATGTCACGTTACAGACACGTTTCGTAGACATAAAGAGAGTCATGGAGGTATACTTAGATGCCCTGACTGAGCGTGTTGTAGATGTATGCAAAAGTGCTACGAGTCCAAACACACTGGAATATGAAATCTATGAAACGTGCAGGGCATTCATTTCCTAAGATATTTCACTTCTATTATGTGTAGGTTTGCACCATCGTCATTGTTATTAACAATTTCTCTAATTTAATATTTCAGATTTGTTTTATCTTTAGTATCGCAATCATTTTTAGAACCAACCTCTGTTCTTTATTATTAGAAAATCATAAAATTTCATCATACCTCGTCCCAGTCTATCACCTTACGATCTATTAAAAAGGATATGGATTAGTGATGAGCTTCAAACACCAACTCCTGGGCCGGGTGTCTTGAGTGAGGTAGCGCATCGCGACAGCCGTGAAGCCTGGGTATGGCAGCCCCTGCCCCGCACTGCTCTCCGTGCTGAGCCCCCCCTCCGAATCCGACTCCCCCCCTTCGGACTCGGAGCACCCGCTCGACCCCGAGCCCCCCTCGCGATACCCGTAGTAAGGCATCTCAGACATCCACTTAACTTATAAGCTCATGTTATCACTTAGTAAATGTCTATACACTACTATTTAACCATTTTTCGTTTGTTGCTCAACTGTACGGGTATATCGCTCGAGGGGAGTAGGGGGCAGTTGGGAGGCGGAAGGCTCGGGCGACGGAGTATTCCATGGTTGAGCAGGATCTGGAACAATTAAAAATATTTTTTAAGATTTACTTTTATCTTTTTTACAACTTTACACAGAGAAAGCGAGCGAACGAAGAACCTAACAGAAACTATTGCTAATATTGGTTTGATTTCGAACACTGAATAGTGATCCTCGACCAATAATTGAGAAGTTTCTGCTCCGTCTGGTATTATGGTTTGCGCCTTTAATTGCACTGGTAACCTTATCCTTCCGGGACCGAAATATAACAAAGTGTGGTTGCCGCTGGGCTATTTGTACAAGACCCGACGTAATAGCTACGAATTTAATCAAAATGCCATTAGCGATGTAAATGGAACGAATACTCGTCAGTATATTGAAGTTTAATAACGAGCCGTGTTCTTTCATTGATCAACTAACGAATACGGCCCCCTCCGTTTATTCGAAAACTTAATACTGGATCGTGCAAACAAAATTACGCTGTTTACTCCACGTACCGCATGCAGACTCATTAAATTCCAATTCTGTTTTTGGATCGTTAAAATTCAGTCGCGTTTGCCAAACGTAAATATTTGGTGATTATTTTAAAATCTCCATAATGTGAGCATATGAGTTGCTGAGGCTGTGAACTCGCACGTTTACTAATAGACTGTGAGGGCGCCGTAGGTTATCCTACGTCATCGAGAATAAGAAAAATTCCAATTTGTTCGGAGACTCACAAAACGTTGATCTGCCCGGGCACAAAAACTATTTTTTTTTTGTGGCTCAAACTTTTACTTTTCGTATCGATAGTACTTACATATTTTGGGGGTTCTATAAAAATCCGATATATGAAGGTCAAATGCAGAATCGGTCAAATGCAGAATCAGTCAAATGTAGAATCGGTCAAATATAGAATCAGTCAAATGCAGAATCGGTCAAATATAGAATCGGTCAAATGCAGAATCGGTCAAAAGTAGACTATGATGTCAATAGTAGAATCAGTATGTATGTATGTAAACTCTTTATTGCAATTAAAAAGAAATACAGTCTTCAGTCATTTGTAGACTAAACGACCATAATGTGACTGACGTCTACTGTCACTACAAAGTGGATTTTTTCTTGAACTCGATGACATAGGATAACCTACGGCTCCCACTCAGTCTATAAGGCGTTCCAAACTGTCGACCTTCCGCCTTTCTCATTAAAACGACTTAGTGCGTTAACGAGTCCGCCAAAGCAAACGCCGAAACAAAAACTTGAGGGTAAATAGAACTCTGGCACTCTAGTTGCGATGAAAAGAAGGCTTTGTGCCAGTGGAAAAATGCAGCGCTCATTTGCTGGGGCGGATTTCGACTGATTTCGGACACAACCGGAAACTTACTGCTACCGTGCAATGACCGTCTTAATTATAAGACGTGGACAGGCCCACTTCTAGAGGCACAGAAATAAATGTGTGGCTAATTTACATTAGTTTTGCACATTATTTTTATCTATAATCCATTCCCGCCGTCTGTCGCAATGTATCTAGGTATGTACGTTTGGATCTTTTAAACTTCGCAACGGATTTTAATGCCGTTTTCAACAATAGAGTGAGAGTGATTCAAGAGAAAGGTTTATAAGTAAGTAAAAAAGGATACGTAAACGAAATAAATTGTTTTGTATTGTATTAAAAATGTAGGTTGAGATTGTGACCACATATATATTCATATATCGCCACTATGACCCGTTGCCTCCTCTAGTATCCACTTTGACCGGTCTGCAACAAATAGGTACGACAGAACCATAAATACCCGTTTTATATCAAATAAAATATAAGACACGATTACGATACCTCCCATAAAATCATTGATCATCATAAATCTGCAATTAACGCTTTGATTCCTCATGAATTTCTTTTACGTTATTACTGCCCTACGATATTCGTATTTTATAGGTGAAGGAGTTAACTTATTCCCCGGGGACGCGGTAGGTTTATTCGGAAACGTAAAAAGGTTACGAATATCCTATCTTTGCTCCAATAAAACGCGGATATCCCACCATAACGTGGAACTCCATATGTACCCCTTCCTATATTTATATCCTCTTATCTTTTATGCATATCTCATTTCCTTACTTTTGGGAAGTTTGCAAGAACATTTTTACATGTTGTCGTTTTTGCTGTTCCCTTTGAAAGTACACTCGTGTTTTTATTTATTTTTCTGGTAATGGCATATTATTATAAGCCTTTATTGGTGGTGTAAAAGTGAAACAAATGACACTCGTAACAAAATAAGTAAAAAAAACCATAATAAAACAGGTTTAATTGTCGTTATACAGAAATAAAATTTAGGATTAGATGCGTCGGTGGTGGTTGAGTCCAAGTCGTACTCCGAGATACCGGGTTCGAATCACAATGCCGCCATGTACATGACATGTCATGCAACGAAGTTTTCTGAGTTATGTACGTTAGTTAAACACTAACCGAGGCTCTTACGGTGACTGAAAAAATAGTGTCAAAACCAGCACATTCAGGCGACTGAATGTGTAACTATGCGTGATCCAGTCTGGTCAGGTTCCCCTATAAATAGAGTCATGCAGATATGATGCCAGTCGCTCCAATGTATTTACGTGATATACCAAATCCTCCAAGGCTTAACCCGGGCTCTCGTGCGCGGAAGCTCAACCGGGATATTGACGCCATGGTGACAAATAAAACATTTACTACCAATTTTGTAAACACTCGTAACATATAGAAGAAGCCAAATTTAATATTTGTTATACTACAAGATAAATTTGTAACATTATTTTAAGAAAGTTGTTCCTAGGAACCAAGAGGCCGATTAAGGAAATAATTATTTTATTACCTTTTTACACAACGGGTTCGCTAAATATTATACATGCCCTGTTTGAAAGGTAAATATTTCTGAAATCGAGATAAAATAAGTGAATTAATTAGCGAACTCGACAGAGTTCACTAATTAGTTCACAATTCAATCCCGTCATAATAGATAAAAAAGGTATTTTTACCTAGGACAATAACTTTAGCAAAATAAAAGACGAGATGAATGAGGAAGCAATTTTTCATGCAACCCAGTCCATTACGGTGAGAGTATTACGTATTATATTTTTTTATTCATTGGGCGGGTGATTGAAAAATCAATCATTCACGAGATGAGGAAACGACGAAAGTTTCATCGACAATTTTCGGCTACGGACCGTCGATGGTTTGATTGTTCTTATATGATGTTGATAATGGCGGATTGGAAAAGTTTAAGACGTCTACCGGATTACGTTCGAAGAGGATTTTTGATCGGTTCTCGCTTCTGAGGTGTTAAAGCTGGTATAAATAGGTTTAAGTTATCTTAGTGAGTGCTAACTGGTCATAGGTTCAAGTTGACTTCTATAGAGCAGAGAATTTGTAGCAATCAGTTACTGTAGCGACGTCAAAAGCAAATGCTTTTAGCTACTCGAGGTTTCTATAATCCAACAAATTTAAATTTGTTGTCGTGTGGCAAGAAAACTAACTAAGTCATTAATCAGATTAGGCGTTCATTCTCGACTCCATAATTCATTAGTTGTGGCGGCCAACAGTTTCCTGAGGATGCTCTATTCTATCAGCCCATCTGCCTAATAGTCCACCTGATGGCACCAGTGTCAAGAAGTGCGCACGCCCAAAGAACCACCGGCAAGTAAGCGTGCGCATCACCCGTGATTAGGTCTGACGCAATCCGTATGACCGAGAGGTCGATAGGACCCTGGGTGGAGGTGGGTCAGTCCACCTGATGGAAAACGCTTAGGACCCACAGCCGTCCAGGATATCTGCAACCTAAGGAGAGGATGTGGTGTCGGTGCGTAAGCGCTGATATATAAATATACCACACATTTGAGTGGTATATTTATATACATACCTACTTCCATTACTAATGAATTCCATTGTCTACAGACATCCATACATACATACACCCACTTAAATGAAATTATACTATAATACCGAATTATAATGTATGTATATGTCTTAAACAATACCTAAGTAGAAGAAGGTACCCCATAAAATATGTAGTCTCTGTCTAAAAGGTCAAGCGACTTAAAAATTAGAAGTTTGATTAAAATCTACTAGTAAATAACTTGATTTTTAGTAATGAACATGTTCATCTTTTAGCTACTATCTTGTAGTATACAGACGGACGTCCTCATTAATCAATAAGTTATGCTTACATACTTGTTGATTTCGATCAATCTTATAATTTCCCAAGTCAATTGATTTTTTTAGACAGAGTTCTACCTAATTACGTCTATACTAATATTGATAGCCAGTCCGCGCCCCAAGGGGCCAGCATTTAGCCATATGTATGTATAATACTTCGTTAGATTGTACATTGCTTATTTACGACCCATAGTACGAGCTTGACATTTGGAGTAATTACTTAGGCCATACAACAATTAATAATATTGTCGACGATGGTACGAGTTAGACTCCTATTGGAACAGTTGGTTCAACGATAAAAAAGGTTTCATTAACGAGAAGCAGGTATGGTCTGGACGAAAATAGCTAAAAGATACAACTTATGGTTTTTACACTACCCACAATACTTATCTAGATAATCAATCAATTCATAAAGAAATTGGTCCACTAAAGACACAACACATATCAAAGCCCAACCAGACACCTTATAAATAACTGGTCGCCATTATGTTCCGTACGTCAATGGACACCAAAAACTGCCGATAAATAATTCAATACGGTTCACCAAAGTGTTCGCCGACGGTGTGGAAATGTTTCGTGGAACAAATAAATAGTCCCGGGCCGCAGCCAGTCACGGCATTTACACAACAAATCGATTGTCACCGATAAAGCGCCATTATGTCTCTAGTTTTACCCGGGGGAGGCATTCTTTCGTTCTCGCGCTCGCTTGGACGAACCGATACTCGGTTCGGTTGGACGATACCTATGATGCGAGACACGAGTTGATGTGATGCATTTGATTTCTGGCCGTTTCATGAGGGGTTAAGTATTGTGAGAGGTATTTGTTTAACTTCAAGGAATACGTTTTTTTTATTTGTGAGTATTGAGTTACACACATAGGTACCAGTACATAGTTTTAGGAGCTTAACGAAACATTATAAACCTACACCAGCCAGTCAGGGTATAGCCAGTAGGGATAGGTAGAGGCCATGCTGTTCTACTTGCTACAGTCCTGACAAACCTCTCTTACTTCTTCCACATTCTAGGTTTACGGGTCTCCCCTCTCGGGTTTCCCCTCCAAGCGTATCGATTGCTTTCACTCTTGCCATAAAGACGTATTTATTTTTCGTTAATCTCTTAATATCTAATGAAAATAATAGCTCTTGACTATGGTAATAATATTTATAATGTTATGTTATTACAAACTAAGATCACAGAATATTATTACTGTATGACTATGAATTTGTAAAAGTTGTCATTCGGGCCACATTTTAGTGACAGGCTATCATAATGATGTGGGATAACAAGATATGTAATATCGTGTAGGCCTCATTTAAAGGGCAGACCGAGACGTTAGCCTCATAAAGGTACGTTTCGTTTCATATCTACCTCTTGTCGAAATTTCTGTTACAAAAAAATCCAAAAACGAAAATATTGTTCTACGAATATGTATGT
Source organism: Blastobasis lacticolella (assembly GCA_905147135.1). Lineage (NCBI taxonomy): Eukaryota > Metazoa > Arthropoda > Insecta > Lepidoptera > Blastobasidae > Blastobasis > Blastobasis lacticolella. Next base: position 13,844,459 of record LR990048.1, read on the forward strand.
ATGTATATTAGCGTAAAGAGCAAAAATTATAGATCATAAAATTAAGGGGAAAGGGGAGGTTATTGCCATAATCTCCACGCTTGGCAGGCGGGTTGGAGATCGCAGTGTTTAAATATAACAATGAAAAATGCTGCTGCCCATTTTCCAGACTACGGAGACTCTTGATCTTGTGCCTCGAAAACATTAGTCGCCTTGTACGACACCCATCAGTGTAAGGGGTTGGTAATATTCTACTCTGCCGGACACCACCCGGAAACTTGTTAACAAATTAAGAAAATCGGCCAATTCGTTCGGGAGCTACAACGCCAGACACACAATACACATATCACACCCTTCTCCCGTAGCACTTCTCTTTTACGTGGGGCGTTAAATAGCACTCCAGGCAAAAAGAAAAGCGCTCTTTAAACCAACTACAGTATCAAAACGCTAACACGTTACCCTGCGTAGTTGCCATTACCCCTAAACGCCTAAGCACTCTAACAATAGGGGTAACAATGGACCCCATTTATATTTTTTGTTTTACTATCATTACCTTTATTGGCGCCATAATACGAGCGGCCATATGCAGTGAAGACCCTCTCATTATCATTATCATTTTGTATCACTAACCCCAAACTATGTAGGTATTGAAGCAATATATGTTTGGGTTGCTTGAAAGTACACACAGAGTTATTATCTTGTCTGGTTCATAAGTTTCAATAAAAGCTCGTAAGCTCGTTTATATGTCACCGCTTACAAACCGGACCGAATGTTGGAAGAAAATGAGTGTATTTTTTTTTTATGTCGTACGTTAGGTAAACAGGCAAGCGGGCCACCTGATGGAAAGTGGTCACCACTGCCTATAGACATTAGCAACACCGAGACTATCACCAATGCGTTGCCCACCTCTATAACACGTTACTCTGGCAGCAAAAAGGCAAATATCCCTCCACTGCCAAAGCCACGGTTCCCCAAATTCCCCCCCCATGGAGCTCTGGAAATCTTACTCACCGGCAGAAACACAATACTATTTAAAAGAGTATTGTTTAGCTGCGGTATTCTGTAAGGTGGAGGTACTTCTCCAGTCGGGCGGCTCTAATTGAAACGGGATACCCCGCTATGCCCTACCTCTCTCTAATATATATAGTGCAAATGTCAGTAAAATTAAACTTGAAAGCAGTCGGGGCCCCATTATCATATAGGTGGACACGGTTACTTAATATTTATAGAAATTTAGAATCAATTTGGGTTTATGGGTTTTGAGACGAAGCTAACGATACCTTAACTATCGAAATCCATCCCGCCATTTAGAAGATACGAGGTAATAAAGAAATCTATAAACATACCAATATAGAAACAAAACATGCTATATACATACAAAAAGCCCGCGAAAAACATAACCCTACCTTGGAAGTCGGGTTTACACTGGCATGAAAGTAGGCTCTTATTTCCTTTATGTAGATCTAGTAACACAGGACTACCAAAGTAGAAAAGATGAGATGAAACTGTCCCATTCAAATCACTTATGTATTACCAACACATTTTCCTCCCATTGTGCCATAGCCATATAAATTACTCTCTTTCATCTACGTTTTCTTTCTGACGTTGCTAAAAGGTAGCCTATTATGTCCATTTGTAGGATACTACAAGTTATTTCCGCATAGCTCTTAAAATTATTAAAGTCGGTGCTACAGGTCAGTCGTGAAACCATTGTATAAAAATATCACTCATAAAGAAACATTGACCACCTTATCGAATTTATTTATGCAGATTATTCAACTGGTGCTCATAAGGATACAATGAAATTATCATTAAGTTTATTAAGTTCAAAGTATTAAGTTTATTTGTAACATAGGTGTGTATACATAACTTATATATTAAAAATAATACACATACCTACAGGAGAAACATACTGCATGAGACACTTCATCTTAGTCCTTTCCGTGCCCTTAGATGCATGAATCGTAGATGTTATGGACGACAGTTACCGTTTACCATCAGATGCGCTGTCTACTTTTTTGTCACTGAGTAGTTATATTAGTGCTTACAAAAAACGTACAGACTGACACAAATACGCTTCAAAATTAATGTTGCTAATGCATGCAACATGCTTCCCCTTGCTTATTATGTTACATTTCTCTGTTCTAGCACTTTTAATAGGCACGTTTTGCGGCTAGCAAACTATAAACCTAGTAAACAGTATCAAATAGAAGCTTAGCGGACGTGAAAAAGAACCCAAATCGAGCATAACGCCAGCTTGGCAGAGGTAGTCGTTAAACCAAGTGCTTTCGCCAACAACGTTAAGGTATGCCAATTAACATTACTGCCGGGCTTACCGGCAGTTTCAGCCTCGGTCTTGGAGATAGAAATGTGGAACGGCTTCCAAAAATTTGAATGAATGAAAGAACACTTTATTGCGTGTCGATACAGTCGTATCGGTAGCAATAGAGAAAACAACAAGCGGCTTAAAGCGCTTAAAGCGTCTTCCAGGCAACCTTTGGGTAGCAAACTATCAACAGATACATGTTTATACTGAGAGCAACTGCGTCTGTTCAGATCGAAGGGATAGTGGATCATTTAAATTAGCGAAGTTTGTCAGTCTCTGCGGTAAAAGCCTACTAATTAGGCAAACAATGTCTTGAAGATGTAAAGATTGAAGATCGACGATGATTGACTTATCCACACATTTATCTAATCAAAGATATAAGTTTACACGAATAAGGTTGTGGAATGAACTGCCTAGAGAGTACAACATGGAGTTCTTCAAGAAAAGGGTGAAAAGGTTTTTACGGGGTCGACAACGCGTGGGTGGTGCCCTTGGTATTGCAAACGGCCGTAGGCTGCGGTGACACATCTTATATTAATTTCTGGACGTCGATGGGTTGATGGGGGTTGGTTAACGATTGTTGGTGGCTATTTAATAACGGTAGCAGTGAGTGATATGGCTCTGAATGTACCTTTATATATGATGTGTAAAAAGTAACAAAAGAAATTGACACCTCACAACAAAATATTACGATAACCCATAATTAAAACACCGTTTCCATATTCGGCCTCAAGCCCTGCCCAACCAGATGCCAGCGGTTTATGTGGGTATATGGGGCAAGCCTGGTTACGTGCGAACTATTGTGGCTTGTTACGGAAAACCTATGCGAAAAATATTTATTGAATATGTAAGTACACGTTGAACTGAAGCGAAAACCGGTTTCCAATTATCGTCATATTTCAGTGAAAATAAAAAAGCTCAGCTTGGATGGTTAGGATTATAACATAGATGCAAACCCATACCTCAAATGGCGAATACATTTCTGAGGCCTAGATCCAAACAACTGTAGCAAGCCTTTATCAAAATAAAGTAAAACACAAGGAAAATCTGTCAAAGAACTTTGTGGTCTTATTTCCCTTTGGCGCTTTGGCCTCAAGCAGTCCCCAGCCAGACCGACGGCAGTCTATACGAGTTTATGGGGGAAGCCGGGGCTAACGCCCCATCGGAATTATAGTCATAAAGGTTACGTGCGCGTGCGATTACGTAATGCGGATCCCGAATTGCAGGCGATTCCCGGAACGACTGCGAGGATTCATGCGGGGAACTGCAGGCGTTTGTCTTCTGTTGCTTTTGCATGTGTATTCCTGTATATCGTCGTCAGGTAGTCGGATATTGTTAATTATTCGCCTTTATTCTCAGTAATTCGGTTGTACAGTTATGTTGTGGGATTTTTCCCGCTAGTTCTGTTAGTGGTCCTGTTCAACAGAACAGCCATTCTTTAAATAACTATTTAGTCGGTGGGTTAATGGCTAGTGAGTAGGCCTTATATGCAAGAGATACCAAGTTCGATCCGAATTGCCGGGTATTCCCGGAGCAACTGCGAGGATTCACGCGGGGTACTGCAGGCGTTTGAGGACAAACGCCAGCATGTGTAACCGTGAGCCAATCTGGCCACGTTTCCCTGTTAACAAAGTCAAGCACGGAGGTCAGATAGCTGTCACTCTATTGTAATTATATGATCTGTCCGGTCCTGGATCATGGTCAGGGCGGACCACGGGACCTCGCGCAAGAGCACAATCGGGATATTGACGTTAAGATGATTTAGTCATTATTAAATGGCTAATTATGCAAAAGCGCGAATATTTGTTTGTTTATTTTATATCTCTATTTCCGTCATGTCTGAACGTGGTAACAGATTTCGCAAAAGAATGGAATTTGGATAAAAAATGAGGATGTCTTCTGGTTTAGATTAATAATTACAAGATTTCCAATGAAAAAATCCACAAACGGGAATCAGTGATCACAACATATCTTTAGGTATGAGTAATAAAACTCGTATAAACGTAAGCAACTGTTTCGCAATTTTGATGCGTCATGTTGAGCGAAAGAATGTTAATATTTGTAGGCGCTGTTTACAATGCAACATTACAAATCAATCAGCTAGCAGCACTCGTGCACTCTTATTCAATTCTATTTATAAGTCTGAAGTTTCATAAGTGAAGCAAGCGTTATGAGTTTCACAAGATAGACGTTGAAATAATGTATTTTTGAATAGAGAATAGCGTCATCATATATCAGCCAGAAGACGCCCATTGCTGGGCATAGGCCTCCCCCAGATATTTCCACAAAGGCTGGTCCTGTGCTTTCCGCATCCAGCTGGTACCTGCGATCCTTACCAGGTCGTCGGTCCACATTGTAGGAGGCCTACCCACGCTGCGTCTTCCGGTACGTGGTCGCCACTCGAGAACTTTATTGCCCCATCGGCCATCTGTTCTTCGAGCTATGTGCCCTGCCCACTGCAACTTCAGTCTGACAATCCTTAGAGCTATGTCGGTGACCTTGGTTCGCTTGCGGATCTCCTCATATTTGATTCGATGGCGCAAAGAAACTTTGACTCGAGCATAGCTCTTTCCATTGCCCTTTGGGTAACAGTGAGCTTTCTTATAAGGCCCATAGTGAGCGGCCACGTTTCAGTTCCGTAAGTCATCACTGGCAACACACATTTCAATTTCATCAAAGACCTTCGTTTTGAGACACTGCGGTAATTGGGACGAAAATTGATGAATGAATTCATTGTTTGTTCTGCGGAAACTGAAGTTGCAAATAAATAAAAATCGGGACTTCAAAGTGGTATTTCCCACTAGTTTGAAACTTATTAATCACTCTTAAGAACGAGTTAAACTAAACCGCAGCGCAGTGCAATATTAATCACGCGAATGACATGACGCAACGACTGGGAACGATATTGAGTCACTCGGTAACACGTCGAGGTAATAAATCATTTGCAAACCATATTCCGGCCAGAGCGCGAGCTTTGTGAAACGGTGATATTTAATTCAATGTCTTTATTGTTTCACTCAGTACTGTTCGGTGCCAGCCACGGCAATGGCTTCAACGCTTGCAAATCGGCTCCATTGGAAAAGTAAATCCACCCAGTCATTGCCATTATGTACAGTATCTTCCTTAGGACTTGTAGGACTTAGCTTTTTCATTGTCAGTCTCTCAGTATGCGCTATGTGAGTAGGTCGTGTATTGTCGATTTAGTAATATTTATATCGTATTACTGAAGCGGCGGCGCAATCTGCCGCGTGTGCATCGCTGCGATGGCTAATAGTAACATCGTTGTGAACGAGCTCCTCGCGTTTCTGCAGCAAAAGTTGGACGTGATGGACGAAGTCAGTGCTGTGCAGATCTGCAAGTCCAGCTTCTCGGAGAAGGACATTTCCGAAGCCAAGGTACTGCTGTTCTCATCACTCAACATGATGGAGAAGATGGTGTCTCGAAGACGTGACGGGACACCGAGGAGCGTTCAGGATATAATAACGCTACTGAAGGAGACCGATCCCGACGACGTGCCAATCTTTGTCGCGAGGGATTTGAATAAGCTCCCTCCCGTTACGTTCGACCACGTCGACGTCACCAGGTTGCTGAAGGACATCGTACTCCTGAAGGAAAACCTGGCGAAAGTTGAGGCAAAATTCGAGGCCTCTCATAAAACTGTATTGGAGTTGCGTGAACAAATGAATACATTGCGCAACTCTATGCCAGTCATCGGGTCGCCTGCTGACACAGCCACAATGAAAATTCTGCGCGGCGTTGCGAGCGATACGAGTTTCGAGTCAGCAGTTTTAACACCGCCGCCACCGCCGCCGTCCACGCTGGAACTCAATACGTACGCGGCTCGCATCGGCGTACACGTTGCGGGTGCGTCACCGCGAGGCCCTGCGCCCGCGCCGCGCCCGCCCGCACCCGCCGCTCGCCGGCCCGTACCCGCCGCCCGCCCGCCAGCGCCCGCCGCGCCCGCGGCTCCCGTCAGCGCACCGGCATCGCGCCAACCTCGTCGCGTGGTGGCTTCAGCTCCACAAGAAACGGGGGTGTTGCCCCCATGTGCCCCCGACGTGGACTGTGATGAGGAAGGATTTATCACGGTCCAGAAGAAGAGTAGACGTCGTACTGCTCAGAATTTTCGCGGCACTGCAGTAACCAGTCCCAACTTTCTACTGCGCCCTGCGACACCGACGACGGCGCTTTACCTGTCCCGCCTTCATTACACAGTGACGGCAAAGGACGTGGAAGAGCATATCCGCTTAACCAAAAAGTACCTCGTGAGAGTCCGGCTCTTGGAATCAAGCCATGAACGTACGTTCAACTCGTTCGTGGTGTTGGTTCCCACCGTGGACTTGGATATCTTCATGAGGGAAGATTATTGGCCGAAGGGTGTGGTGTACCGGCGATTCCGTGGGCGACCCAGAATTTCCGGTGCCGCCGAAACGACATTAGGTATCACAGACATTAAGTGAAAAGTGTTAGAATTTAGTTATGAAAATTATTATATTATCTATTAGTCTATTGTTAATTTTATAAGTGGTATTGTTGTATAGGTTATATTATTTTGTTTGGCTATAATGTATTGTTTATTGTTTTTATAATTTTGTATGTAATATGTATTATATCTATGGGCCTCTGTAGCCTGATACAAAAAAAAAAAAAAAAAAAAAAAAAATTGTTATTCCCAATATTCACATTAAGTATATAATTTGTTTTACTTGCTATTTAAATGTGTGTGAACTTATAAATATGCTGCTTAGATTAAACTTCATTACATTATTTATTAATAACGATAATATTATGTAGTCACTGTGGGAAAAAATGCCTGCATTACCATTAGCAGAATAAGTGAATATGTAGTGAGTATAGTATACCCGTATACCCGAATATGTAGTGAGTATAGTATACCCGCTTTTCGCGGCGGTAAAATAAAAGCCGCCCTATTCATTTACTCAGTAGCAGGTGAAAAAGCTCGATGAAAGATAAATTTGTGCGTCTCGCTTGAAAAGGAGCGCGCGATATTTTTCTGTCACATCGAGTTTGCCCCGCCATCCCCGATGACACGCTATTGTCAATTAGGCCGTTTGATATTTCCTCTTTGACGATTCTTTGTGTCTGAAGGTAATGAAGGGAAATTAATAGGGAGCGTGGAAATGGCCGTTTGATGGTGGCGGGCTCACGGTAATCGTTTTGATGATGGCGCTTACAACGGAGCTATGATTTATGGGGCTTCTGAGGAATGCTGTGGCGTTAGGGCGGCACATAAAACTTATATTTATAGATATTCTGTGCTTAAATATAAGTTCTGTGGGGCGGTCAGACGAGATGGACCGAGGCGCCGTCGTCGTACAGAGCATTCCAGCAAAAGGTCGTGGACTAAATTGATTGCTCACGAAATTACACCGCAATGTTGCCGTGTGGCATTTTATAGATGGAATAGTAGGAAAAGTTTCTATCGCAATTCGTATCGTAAAATAAAGAAATCGAAAACACAATGTTCTATTTCGGGCCCGACTTGTGGAATGATTAAAAATGGTTTCGTCCATTGGATTCAAACGTAATACTTCCTCAACAGCGTTTGCCATTCCGACTGATAGCTTACTAATTCTGGCAATACGCAAAACCTGTCGAACAAACACCAAATCTATTCTCGCCAAACGCAAATTCAGTGGCAATTTAAATACCGAACGTTCATACCATCACCAGACAAGTGGAGACAGACACATGAACTCCTGTTAATGCAGAGCTCAACGCCGGACGCGGCATTCGCACAATGGCGCTGTAAAACAGGAGCAGATCAAAGCGGCCGATCGGCACGCGGTGTTCGATTGGCATTATAGGTTAGTGTTATTTCTGTGCCGACAGACGCGCGCCGCTCCAGCCGCTAGTGATGGGCATTACACGGCGAAATTCCTTGGCAGCTGGTCATAATAAGGGCGTTTTACCTACCGTCGTAAGCGAGAGTGTGTTGCTCGTAAACGGTTAGGAATTTGAAAAAGTAGTAGTACATATGTACTACTACTAAACCAAAAGTTGTAGAGAATTTGAAAAGCTTTATCATGGTAGTAGACCATATTCCCGTAGGATGCACTGTTTTCGAGATATTTACATTAAACAACTAAACCACTCAAAATAATATCTCAGAAAAGACTATACGTTTTATTTCATTTGTTTCTATAATTCGGATCTTTATTTTGTTTTAAATATTTATTTTATTAACACCGGGAACGGAAAGAGGGGTGTTGTAAGTGTAAAGTAGGTAGTTTAGTTTAGTTCTTAGTTTTGTTTTATTAAAATCGGTTTGGCAATATAACAAATATTAGAGAAGAGTTTTTCTATATATCTCGGTCAGGTCATTGTCAGGCATTTGACGAAGATAGGTAGAGCCTGCCTAAAGTATAGTCTACTTACATTATATACATTTCGCAAATTTAAGATAACTCATCCGACACAGTGAAATGAGTTGACACAATCTCGCAGCGTTGCCCATCTCTAGTCGCGGTAACGTCTGTGTTTGTTCTTGACTCCCTGAACGAAACTCAACTCCATTTGCGCGGTGATTTTGTAGGTAATTTATTTGGCCTTATCCTGGCCGGTGGTACTGAATTAACTATTGCTTAGTGCTACCTAGAGGCTAGAGGGGTGTAGATTTGAACGAAGTATATAAATCTTCTGTAGTTACAGATACCCCTGGTATTGCGAACGTCCATAGGCTGGCCGTGTGGTGTCCGGTGGCCGTGTGGTGTCCGGCAGAGTAGTATAGCACCAACCCCTTACACTCATGGGTGTCGTACAAGGCGACTAATGTTTTCGAGGCAAAAGATCAAGAGTATGTATGGAAAATGGGCAGCAGCATTTTCCATTGTTACATTTAAACACTGCGATCTCCAACCCGCCTGCCAAGCGTGGAGATTATGGCACATAGTATAAATAATAAAATGAATGGTTTCATGAAACGAAAATGCAGAGCCTAAGTACGTTGTTAACTCACAAGCCGAATCTCGGTAGTTAAAGGTCAACTATGTAACTATGTGTTGTAATGGATGTCGTACGAGGCGACTAACGTTTCTGAGACAAAACACTTAGAGTCTCCGTAAGCTAAAAATGGGCCGCAGTATTTTTCGTTTTTATTCATATCGCTGATTCGTATGAAATATAATTCCTTAATTTATAGATTACCTATAAGTCCTTAGGTTCCAAAATGGTGCTCCAAGAGATATCTACCCGGCTAATTGAGTCTTCCGGAGACCCACATTATCATAATCTTGGCGTTAATGACCCGGTTGTGCTCTCGAGAACGAGGTCCAGGGGTCCGAATTGACCATGATCCAGGATTTGGCGATTAGGTAATTACAGTGGAGCGAGTACCATCTGACCTCCGTGACCCTGCTATCAGGGGAACCTGACCAGATTGGATATTCAGTTGCCTGAATTTGCAGATTTCATTACGATGTTTTCCCTCACCGTAAGAGCATCAGTTAGAATTCAACTAATGTTCATAACTCAGAATAGAGTCATTGGTACATGGCCGCAGCGGGATTCGAACCCGGCACCTCGCGCTTTTGAGTCACCAAGTCAAGGCCACCGACGCTGTATCTATGTTAGATTATATACTTATAATATATTGTTAAAAATAGCGGATCACATTCGCGTTGATGCTTTCGAAATGTGGTGCTAGAGAAGGATGCTGCGAACTCCATGGACGGCACATTGGACCAACGCATCTAGACCTTGGAAGAGTGCTGGAATATTTAGGTCATATTGTCAGAAAAGTCGGTCGGAACCTCGAAAGACTGATGATCACTGAAAAGGGATATGGCAAAAAAACCTAGAGGTCGAGCCCAATGCGTTGGTAAGATCAGATCAGCACCACATTACAAACTACGTTCCACCAGGCTCTGCACTGTACTGAGGACAGGGGAAGATGGTGTACTTTGTCCGTGACAGCATTATGGAAGAGAGAGGTCACAACCCTCAGATATGAGGAATACGAACGTAGGAGGATACATAACCCATGTAAAGTATTAATAGAGGGCTCGTCATACAATAACTAATAATTCAATAGGTACAGTTCACTTAGTGCAATCACGAAGGCCGTACAAAGCATTATTAATGTTGATAATTCATCACACGAGTCAAGGTTGGCGCGAAGGTGAAAACATAAGTTTTTGTTGACAGCCTAACTACCCCACAATTCAGGCGAACTTCCACAAAACAACTTCCAACAAACGAGTGAAAAAAACATGGAATTAGTTTTCAAGTACCTACAAAGGCCGAAGAAGTAAATTTCTGGCCCCATTCATTAAAACTTTTCTTTCCGTATTGTCAAAGAAAGGTACTCCTTACATACTTGGACGTTTTGTGTACGTTTTATTGCTACTTGTAAATAAAGTATTTTCAAATTATTTTTCTTTGTAAGTAATTTGGAAATTGTAAGTACAGGGAATTACGCTATTAGAGACTTGCTCGTGGAACTGACAGAATGTGGGTAGCACGATTGTGGGTGGATTCACGACGAAAATAAGAAAACAATTTTATTCACAGTGCATTAGGACGAAGTGAGCGAATGCTTATTCATTTGGCGTACACAGATATAGAGCATTGTCTAGATGTTCTTTGTTTTATGCTTGGAGTATTCTCTTTACAGGTGACATTTTATTTTAAGAATGCTTTTATGAACTGGCCGTATAAACTTTGTCTTACCACTAACATCACTAGATTATTCTTATTAATTGCACTGGAATAGAACAAGCGATCTATGTTCGCCTGATCTAAAACAAGTGTTTTATGTTCGCCTGCTCTAAACGCAACGTTATTTCCTTTTTAATTAATAAAATTCACTTTAATCGTATTACTTTAAAACTATTCTCGACGTAGGTATCGAAAATCACATGTAGGTACTATCACGCCTTTTTTACTTTTATATAATGGTAGGTATTCACTTTTTTTTTCTATGTTATAAGGTAGACAAACAGGCAAGTGGGCCATCTGATGGAAAGTGGTCATCGCTGCCTATGGACATCAGCAACACCAGGGGCGCTACCAATGCGTTGCCCGCCTCTAATATACCTCTTGAACGATCCCATGTCATAGCCCAAAGGAAACACTGTGGCTTGGAGTCCCACATCCCAATCGTACGAGCGAGACACCTTCTTTAGTAAAAGGTTCTTACACAAATGTGTTTATTAGTTTCTTTTCAACATCAACAACAGTTATCATTTCACAAGTAGAGGCACTTCATGGTCAGAATGTTGAAAAGTGAAAAGAAATGAAAAGTTTATCAAATTCGCGTGAAATGTTAGTAAATAACAATTTCGCACTCAATGTAATACACACCATGCGAACCGACGAGGTTATCGATGGTGCTCCGTTTCATTTATTTTTATTGACGACCGTCAATATTTTGCTTTGGGGACGACCTCCTCGTAGGGACTTGTTACTTTCTTGACACAGCTGATTCGTGTCAGGAACGATTTAATCACTTTAAAAGATTCGGACGGAGAGGTGTGATTTTTATTTCTTGAGTAGATTTATGTAGATTGGTGGGCTTATTGGGAATTGTCAGGTTTCATTATTGGTAGTTTTTAGGGTTATTTCCTTTGTTCGCGATTACTGCTAAATAACTATGGCCATCTGGAATGTAAATTGACTGTATCGCGGGATGATTAGTGTATTCGAAGTAGACATCCTTGCTGGGACCTACCTAGGAAATGGGTAGTAGCTTTAATTGCTACTGACCTAGGTTATTCCAATTGCGGTAAAACTATCCAATTTTGGGGTGCTTTTATCTTCAACACTACATTTAAGAAAAGTAATTGCCGTCTATAAATAAATTAAATACATTCAACAGGTACAAATGATTAACACGATACAATAAAATATTCACTAACAAATTAATACGCTCCAAAGCATCGACGATCGCAAACAGGCAGAGGGATCAAACCGAAACTCGATTGAGATACGCAACCGAAATTACCTGTCTCGTTTCGAAGCTTCTGATTGGCCCAAATTCAAACGTGGAACGGATAGTGTTTACAAATCGGACTATCGGTCCGACAGCCAATTATTATCCTAGTTGTGTCAATTCAAACAATATTTATTGGGTGCGGATTTGTAGCTGACTGCGTATTAGCTAAATCTCGGATTAGGATAATCAATGAGTGTTCAATAGCGGTTGCAGGTATTGACAGTGATATGATTTGTACGTTCCTTGGTGAGATCGGTAATCAGGTTTGATGAAAATATAATATCATAATCATCATCATATCAGTCGAAAGACGCCCACTGTTGTGCATATGCCTCCCCCAGAGATCTCTCGTGTGCCTTCCGCTTCCAGCTGGTACTTGCGCTCTTTACCAGGTCTTAGGTCCACCTTGTGGGAGGCCTACCTAAACACATTATTGCCCAAACAATACACCTGAATCAAATACAGAACTATTAGCGCATTTTCAAGTGAGGCCATCTAAAAACATATAAACTGAAGAAAGAGGAAAATATTAATTTCGTTTATTAATAACGAAACAAGCGGGACGTACATCAAATTAGGGAATATAACAAAATTTGTCACAATAAGTTAAGTAAATTAAATTTTCCTGTTGAATGCGTGCGTTGTGCTGATCTCATGTGTGCAGACAGTGATCATAGAAAAGTGATTGATACCTTGTATTGTAACCTGGTTGGCAGTCTGACCGATGCGGCTATGTTGACTAGTAGTGGTTGCGAGAGGCATTCAAAACAACGTCCTAACAAAAAACGGCACGTCGCTGGGTGGAATAAGCACGTCAAACATTTACACGGGCAGGCGCGGCTTGACTATGAGATGTGGATTTTGCATGGTAGACCGAAAAACGGGATATTTTATAGTAAAATGTGTGAGAGTCGTAGAAACTTTAAAAATAAATTAAAATGGTGCCTAAAACACGCTGAACACATAAAAATGGAAATATTGGCAACTACACATAATTCCAAACGTTTTAGTGAGTTTTGGAAAGAAATTAACAAACTGAATGGTAGACCGCGCTTGCCCGTGAGTGTGAACGGGGTGAGCGAGCCTGCAGCGATCGCTAATTTGTTTAAAGAACAATTTCGAGTGCCGGCGCAGCTATTGGTGCCTACGCACAGTCCGAGTGCCGCGGCCTGCGAGGCAGCGCGCACGCCGCTGCCGCCGGTGCTAATTACGGCCAAGGAGGTTGCGTCGGTTATAAAACAAATGACCAGAGGAAAGTCTCCCGGGCATGACGCACTTAGCGTGGAACATTTTAAGCATGCTGGGGCTCACTTACCCAGGGTGTTGGCGCTGCTATTTAATCTCTGCATACGACACTCATACTTGCCGCCAGATCTAATGAAGACCATTGTTGTACCGATTGTTAAAAATAGGACGGGAGATTCATCCGATAAGAACAACTATAGGCCCATATCATTAGCAACAATAACAGCTAAGGTGCTTGATGGTGTGCTGGATAGACGCCTGGATGAGCATGTTTGTCTTCACGATGCCCAGTTCGGATTCCGGCCAGGCTTGTCAACGGAAAGTGCTATCCTGGCGCTCAAGCACACTGTCAGGTACTACACAGACAAAAGCACGCCAGTGTATGCGTGCTTCTTGGACCTGTCCAAAGCTTTTGATCTGGTGTCATATCCAGTATTATGGAATAAACTGGAGGGGGTGAATCTTCCGTCAGAGCTCATTGGCATCTTTAGGCACTGGTACGAGAATCAGGTCAACTGCGTCAGATGGGGAGAGGAGCGGTCGGAGGAGTATGGGGTGGAGTGTGGGGTGAGGCAGGGGGGATTGACCTCGCCCAGGCTCTTCAACCTTTACGTCGATCGGCTGGTCCGCGAGCTTAGCAGCATGCATGCGGGATGTTCCATCGATGGAGTTAACGTCAATAACATCAGTTACGCGGACGATATGGTGCTGCTGAGCCCGTCGATCAGTGGGCTCCGGGGGTTGTTGAACGCGTGCGAGGCCTATGCCGAAAGTCATGGGTTGAAATACAACACTACTAAAAGTGAGCTATTGGTTTTCGCCGCGGGCAGTAACTCTCCGCGAGAGGTGCCTCCAGTCAAGCTTTGCGGGACTGCGTTGACGAGAGTCAAACAGTTCAAGTACCTGGGCCACATTGTGACAGAGGACCTGAAAGATGACCAGGACATTGAGCGCGAACGTAGAGCGTTGGCGGTCAGAAGCAATATGCTCGCCCGTAGGTTTGCTCATTCATCGGAGCAGGTGAAGATTACTCTCTTCAAGGCATATTGCCAATCTTTTTATACTAGCAGCCTATGGGTGAGATACACGCAGAAGACCTATAACGCTCTGCGTGTTCAGTACAATAATGCTTTCAGGATGTTGTTGCGACTGCCGTGGCGCTGCAGCGCCTCTGGCATGTTTGCCGAGGCGCGAACAAATGATTTTTATGCGATAATACGCAGAAAAGTATTCTCCCTGATGAACAGAGTTTGCGGCAGTCGCAACACCATCCTGAGGGCTGTGGCAGGTAAGTGCGAGTGTCCCATTAGCCACCACTGGACGACTGTACTGAGACAGCATCCGTTCACGAGATAGGCAGTAGCTTCTGCACGACTTAGTTCTTATGGTCCGCCATATTTCATTCATACATATATGTAATTATTACTGATTAATTGATTTATTGTGTATGTATTGACATGGTTAAATTTATGATTTTATGAAATTGTTTGTCATTTATATTTTTAGTTAATTGACATAAGTACGGAATTTGACATTGTTATTATTTTTATATTTTTGGTAATGAATTTAAATAGATGATAAATTGTAAGATTGTAAAATCTAAAAAGATATGGAATTGTAAATTCTGAAATAAATGATTATTTAATTTAATTTATTTAATTTTAATTAATACACAATGAATATATATTTAAACAAAATATGTACAGAACCATTACAAACAAAACTATAACTAACAATAAAACTAAAACATAAAAACATTAAAAAGTCATCCACATCGCCGGCCCCCGGAATGGTGCCGAAAGAAGAAAGCTGGCTGACGAAGCTGACGTTGCCTCGTTGGATAGCAAAACTTAACCTCTGTCCGAGGAACGAGCCAGCTCTCCGGTGAAAATAATTTAATTAACTAGAAGCATTAACCTTTTGACTTACTTGAACATATTTGAATAAACTTGTACTGTTGAGAAATTAGTTTTGCACTATAATATAATTAAAGAAATATATAATAAGCCACATTAAACAAAAAGATTATCGTGCATTACGAAGAAATATCGAGAAATGTCGATACCTAATATAATAAATATTATTTGTCACATAGCCTTTGGCCTACGAAAAGTAGTTCCTCTTGAAACTATAGGTTAGGTGTCTCTACCACACGTTCTACAAGTACAACCTTCATAACATTACAAATTAAATAAAAAATGGGAATTACTTTATTCCAACTTCCCCAGCTCAACTTAAATCTTTCAGTAAGCTAATTACTCGTATACGTTGAAGGATTAAATACTGAATGGCTACCTCCTTTGACGGAGGTGTACAGCGGAAACCCGTGTAAATAAATAATTGATGTGTGACTTTACTCTCCCAACAAGAGAGAGCGGTAAGCTGGCCGTGACCCGGCGCCCCACACTCAAATAATATATACCTATTAACGATTGTATAACTTCATGGTATGGCTTTGTTATTGCCATTATATCAATGAGAATGGTGTGCGTTGGTGTAAGAATGGATTTTGTTTATAGTTTACTTGTTTTGTGAGAAGTTCAATGAATTTTCTTTAGGGGTTACTCCTAGGATATGTGCAAAATAAAATTTGTTGACACATTTCCGGCCGATTTTAGACATTGTATACATTTCCTAGAAATGACGGATTACATACATTTCCTGGTATACTGAATCATAATAACTCCCGGGTAGTTAATACTCGCCCCCGTTAGTATTTAGGATAATCTGGGATAAGCCTTTATATTTATTACAGCTCGTGACATCCTATTTGTGTAAGGATATTCAAAATAGTGTTTTCACTAGTGTGGTACCATGATAAAATTGATGTATTTTAAAGCAAGGTCAGGTCAGAGTACTCCTAATGTATGAAAATATTAATTAATGAGTAAGAACTGAAAGAGTCTGTCAGAACCGTAGCAAATGGAATAACGAGATTTCTGCCTACATCTACGGGAGAAACGTGTGATGTTATATATGTTGTGATTGAGAATGAATTTTTGGTCGTACATGCTTTTGTCGCCGCCAACATTTATTCTGAATCCATCTCTTCACCATCTTCATCATCATCTGCCAGTGTCTGTATCCCTGCTCCATCTCCCTCATTTCTCTCTGTAAATATCCATTCCATATCGTCCCAAATCCACTCCTGACTACATAACAAAATCATTCACGACTACGCATATGCAGCGTGCTTATTTCGCGAATAGTAGGTTGTAAAATGGGCACGCATACACTGAATGAAATGTATGACGAAGACAGTGACGTTTTGACTCTGACGTGGCGCTGTAGATATCAGATACGGGGCAATGGTTTATCTCAGCGGCCGCGTGCACTGATCGCTTTGTCCGCGATGTTTACCTTAAGTTCTATTTTCGCCGTCTATCGTCTGGGCATTGTTAACCGTGTTTACGCCGCGGCACCGCGCCTGCCCAGACGCCGTGGACAGAGCCCATAGCTGATAATTATCAGGAACCACACTCTCGCCAGCAACCACCGATGAAACTCGCAGGCGTGCGGTCTCATTACGAGTCATCATTATAAAAGGTTTATGATAACCTCATTTTTATTAGTACCAGGATCTGCTTTTCTGCTGTTCTTGGAACAGCTAAAGTGATTATTTTTATTTTTTACCAGAAATTCTGGAGCGCACTTGTTTGTGGCGGGCATTTCGTCCTAAACGCCTGTAAAGTTTGGACACATGTTGCGCAAACAACGTTCCACATCAACATTGTAATGATGATGTAATTACCTAATTGTTATATATTCGGTGGAACAGGATGGAAATTCCAGAAACATGTGATCGGACGGTGCATTTGAGCCGTGTTTACAAAACGAACGTTCTGTATCAATGAAGTGTGTTCCTCAAATAACCGAGCACAAGGCTGTAAGAATAGCAAGATTAGTGTAGTCGGCTTTGCACATCAAACCGAATCTATCAAGTATCTATTTTTATATCCAACCACGAAAATTACATTCCGACGACTGATTATTTGCTTAGAGCACTGTGTGTAGTAACGGGTGCGTTATGTTGGAAAGTCAATGAATGACATCCGATGCTGATTCTGATATGATATTGAAAAGTTATAAACGTACATTTTCATCGGTTCGCATTGTTTGTTAGTTTTCCTACCGCCAGTGCAAAACTTTGATAAATAAATAAATCATTTACCTTTAGATACACGTGTTTATCATAAAATGTCGGAGCATGTCGGAGCAAGGTCGATTTCTTATGAATAAGCCTATTCATTCGGTTCCAATACTCGGTCCATTGATATATTAATGGGCGGTATTATGCTAGGTTATTAAATTAAGAGCGGTTAATTTAATGCTTCCAATTCAGACTCATTTCGGTGGGCTCGTACTCCCATGTGAAAGTTAAATTTGCGACAATCAAGTTCGCGAGCTTTTATAGGTTTTGGCGGGGTGCCGAAGCCACCTCGCAGTGGGTAATAGGCCCCGAGTGCTACAACATCCTCATTAGCTCCAGCTAGTTAATAGACGGATTAAAAGTAGCTACCTGTTCTCGTGAACTCCACCGGTTTGCTTTTATCCTAGAACTTTGACTCCGGGAAACTGGGTGCCTATGGAATTTGTACGTGCACTGCGTGCTCCGAAATAAACAGAAACATTACGAGCACTTCCCACTAGTTTGTTCCCGGTTTTATTTCTGGAAATGGGACTGGAAGTTTTGTACGCAGGTAAATATTCCGCTGGCAACTGTAACTACGGTAATGGAGATAGTTTAAGGGGAATTATATTAAACAAAGACGGTTATCCTACTGATATTTTAAAAAGAGACAGTTATTAAGGATGGATAGGTGCTTTGATGGATGTTATTAACTATTGCGGTTATTATCAGACATATCAAATGTACTCGTAAACAATGATACGCGATAGGAAATCCGGATCATACCTTTAAATGTGTCGATGGATATTGTTACTCTTTTACTCAATTTTGATACACTGAAATGAAGTGTAGGTCTCTCGGAAACACGGAATAGCCCAATGTCAGGCGGACGATATAGTTGTGGATACATTTTTAGCTGGATTGGATAATCGGCTTTAGATTTCCATCAGCGGCAGCAATAAATCAAAATATTAGAATAATCACTTGTACAAATCCGTTGATATACCCAGATACAAATTATTTTGGTATTGAAAACGTAGGGAACCGGTAGAAACCACTTCTTTAATAACTGTGTCAGCGTATTATTTGACGACTGTTTTTCAAAATTATCGTGTCATGGCATCAAAGTGTAATAAATGTTTTGTTTCTTTCTTTACGCTCCGTTAACGCAGGATTTTCATCAAGCAACAACATAGTTGCATAAAACCGAAACCTTTAATTCTCAAACAGACAAGGCAAGGGGAACTCCACCCGAAAGTAGGTGGGCGTAAGAAAATAAATTACCGCTTCTATACCTGGCTTTAAACGCGTATGATTAGTGTATGAAGCTGAATAGCAGTCTCAAGGTCTTCGGAGCGTACCGTTCGACGCGTGATTGTTGTGATGTCTGATTTATCGGCCCGACTCCGCGAACCGTACCACCATGAATCATGATAACGCCCGCCAAGATCAACAAAGAAAAAGGTCAAGACTAGCATTTATACAGCTTACAGCTCACCAACCCTTTCTGTGTCTGGAAACTTTTCCCATTACAATGCATGTCCGTGGGGGAAAAGGGACAGTTCTTGGCTTTGGTGCTCATGCAGGCAGATATATCGTCTAGCTTATGGGGCAACAGTTAGGCCTTTTCCATGTCTAAAGTTATGTTTTTTACGTTCCATATATTTTTCGTCAAAAAAGTTGAATTACCCAAATGAATCCTGAAGTCCTACTATCCGTTACGTAAATGACTGCTGTTCAGTAATGAAGTTATTCCATAACATAATGATTTCGAAACAAAATACAAACAAGTTATGAATCATAGGCTCGCTTATATTATTTTCAATGAACCGAAATCCTTTCATAAGTTAAGATTAACGATGGCTCTCAGTAGAAATTGAAACATTTATAATGCAAATCTACTTTGCCCTGGAAATTAAGTTTACGACACGAAAATATTCGAGGTTTTCTGCGAACTGCTTTGAGCATTACCAACAGTCTGCAAACCGTTCCAATTAGGCCTAATTACTTCGAGTAAAGTTGGATTAGTTGCCGAGTTATAATATCTGAACCATAATAATTATAAGTACGCTTAATTTTTATATTGACAGCTATTTAGCTTCCAAGATTCTTGACGTCACAAAATGTTGCTGACGTTTAAGTACTTTGAATGAGCGAGCTATGCAATTTATCATTAACCTGCATTTTATGGTTTACACACAAAATTTTCCTAATAAGCATTTAAAGTTTCGATGAAACCTTAGCACGTGCTTCGTGCTCAAAGAAATAACTGATTCTAATTACTGATATTCGTTAAGATTGTCGAAATTCTATACATTTTGTATCGCACTAAGGCATAAGCTCCTTTGGCAAGATATTCGTTGCACGCAAACTTTACAAATCAGTCATCCACCCCATGATTTTCCAGCAAATTATAACTTTACCAAGAGCTTAGCTTTGTAGATGTAGCTATTAATTACAAATTCAAATAAAGCTGCAAAAGTGCCGCCTTCGATGGTATGGTCACGTCATGCGCAGACCGGCAAATGACGTGGGGAACAAGTGTCTGGATAAGCCGCCCCCACCGGGCACGGGAAGGAGGGCCGGCCTCTGAAACGATGGCTTTAAGTTCTCAAGAATGATATTCGTGCCAATAAGATCACCACCAAGGATGCCGAAAACCTAGCGAGGGAGGGCAGGAGTAACAGGAAGGCGGACCCTGGGCCCTCGCTTGCCGCGCGGAGGCGCAACGCCAAGATGTTTGTGTTTGTGAAAACCTAAACTGAATAAATTTATTTGATTTGACTTGATTAATTACTAATTGAATAAATTGGCAATTTCGTTTTATATTAAAATACCTATTCGAAACTCGACGATCACGATCCGGAAAATAATTTCTCCTCTCAGATATAAATAAAATACTCGATGGCGTGTTTCGCGGCTTATCTCAATCAACTATACTCCACCCTCGATAGGGAGCTGAATTGATCCGTCAAGTGGTCTCTCCACCAAGTGATTCAGGGAAAACGTAAACTGATTATCTATATGTAGAGTGACTCTACATTTTTATGTAACTTTACATTTAATTATTTAGAATTTGTAACAGTTTATTAAAGAAGAAATTACTTTGTCTAGTGATAATAATATATATTTGACGTATGTAGATACATTTATCTTTGATTGAGTTACTTTAACAGTAACATCAAACAAAAAGTTGTAGGTAATTGTCTCAATCATTCGTAAAAACGACACACGTGCTCATAATAATATAACAATAAAATAAACAAAAGCTATTCACGGGTGGCTAAAATAAATATTATAATAACGCCAGAAAGTACGCGTTAAACCGTATGAAATAATATAAAAAACTTTACAGTAATAAACTTCTAAACTTTTGCCGTTACATTGCCTTGTTACAAAGAGTGGAATTTGTATGAGCACCGCCGCGAGGGTAATGGATAGAGTTTTAATTAAATAAAACAGAATGTCTAGGATCTATTCAGTGCGCGTGTTACAGCAACAGTTGGGAAGTTTCGAGAAGTTACCGCCACAAGCCGAGTCTGGGCCGGATAATCGACGGTGGCTTTTGAAACACACAAGTTTGGCTGTTGCCGAAGTACTTTTAGGCTTTTTTGTCAACGGTATTTATGTACAGTCGAACAAACAGGCTGTACAGGGGATCAAAAACAAATTACGCGTTCACGTACGCGTGCGCTGTTATAACCCCTGTCTTAACATTTTAAGCCTCTCCCAAATAGGTGCGATAATGCGTCCAGCAAGCATGTTTTCGGATTTTGCGATATCGCAGTGGTGTGGAAAGGATGCGGAATTAATTATCTCATGCAAGATGTCATGCGATAATATTGCGCATTATATCGCACTTGTTTGGGAGATGCCTTATTTGTTTGACCGTACTATACGAGTAGTGTAGTTAGTAGCTAGATATTTATTGATTTGGACGATGGTAAGTGTTTAGGTTATGGAAATTGAACAGTGTATATAGAAAGTACATTAGCAACCAAATAGGTTCAATTGGCAGTAAAATATTACTTTGAAAAATATATTACTAAGCTATTACCATAATTATTATACTTTAAGTGCCCATACAGACGTACACGGCAAAGAGACAGGTTCGTAACGGAATGTTTCCGACTATTTAAAGTAGAATTCTTCTTTGTTGGCTACTGTGTTCCTTTCTTTAATAAAGTACCAGAAGAGATTTAAAGATTATCTTACAATGAGTTAAAGTCCTGTATTAAGAAAAGGTTATTGAAGAACGGTATTATAAATTAAATGACTACATTGAAGATCAAAATCCGTGGATTAGATTTTGAAGGTTTACTTTAGGTCGGTTTCAGGACACTTGGGCAGCTGAGTAACTGTATTGTTATTTTCCGTTGTTTTAATCAATTTAAAACGAATTATACTGTTCACATCCTTATTTATATTTTGATATACTTAGCCTCAATTGAATAAAGTGATTTCAATTTTTATGTAATATTTTATGTAATATTGTTAACTTCATTAATTTATAATATTGATTTTCAAGATTTATATTTTGACATAACTGAAGTTACTTTGTACTGCTACTTGCACTAGGGAGGAACTGTTCCTGGCGACTGAGAATGCCGTTGCCGTGGCCGACTACTGGGCAAGCCAGATCTAGGGTTTTCGAAAATTTACTCGACGAAGAAGAAGAAGAACTGAAGTTATATCAAAATAGTATTATGGTTGACATAATATAAAAATGTATATTAAGTGTATAATTGGTCCCATATCAGCAAATTGATTTGAACAAATAAAACTTACACCTGCTGTTAAGTCATCAAGTGGTGCCTTCTTCGGAAATTATCTGAAGTGTGAATGCAATGAAATGTCATTCCTTACTACTGTGCTACAGTATAGATAGGGTGAGGTTTTGCTTTGTTTTGAGTTTATGGTTTTGGTGTACTCTTAATGTCTCTAAAATGTTTATGCACTATGCATTAGGTTATTTAGGTACTTACAATCACCTACAATAATAAAATGTTGCATTGGTTGCTTAAATAACAGGTAGTATGCAGTATACACTTACCAGAAGCTGCGTCTCTCTGTTAATAGATTAGGTATTCCATGTATTATGTATTGTCTTTCGAGTATTTTCTTTTCGTTGTTTTTGTTCGCTATATAATTCATTCACGCCCGCAACATCGTCGATGCGAGCGGCAAACGCAACTCAAAGGGACACTGACACTGACAGGCAGTCCGCGCAGGCAGCCCAAAGATATTGGACCAATTCCTTTGAGGCAGCCGTACGGCGTACCACAGAGCATACTAGGAGATCCAAGTTGAATTGCTTAAAGCGTAGGTACGTGTTTTCTGCGCGCACCGCGTGTGTGTGGATTCCACTCGCATCGCGTTACCAAATGCAAACAATTTGGGGAACAGCGCAGCGTCCACGGCACTTAATTATCTTCTCATTTCTATGCGGTGGCTGCAAGGCTATTTGTAAACTAACATAAACATAGATATGGTACATGTAATCTTGCCTACTATGTGTACCATAGGGTTTTAACCTTAGTATTCTTACGGCTCTCAACCTAAAAGACCGACACGGTTGATCTTTTCATTTTATACCAGTTTCCAGACAACGAGTGAAGAACTTTACAATATTCAGCACTTATATTCTCGTCGAATCGCGCGACAGCAGATGTCAATATCGGTACGGGAGCAAGTTCGTTGCAATTCAATTTGTAAAAGTCCGAAATAACGGACTAACAAAATTTGTCACATACAGCTAAGGCTACAACAATATTTAGAATGAGATCGGAGAGGCTATTGAGGGACCATATTTCTTGAATTCCGATATGTTTTTCACCTATGTCAAAATATTGGCAATCTTGATTGTATCAAGACGGTGTGTGTTAAGAAAGTAAGTTAATATTTAATAATAGTTTGATTTTATTCGAGCTTCTAACCAAAGCAACAATAAGGCAGTTTGCATTAGCCAGCTAGGCAGCCCGCGCATTTACAAGTATTTCATCGTAATCCTCTCAGTTCTGCATTTTTGCTGCAAGAAACTTAATTGCATGAATCTGAAGATATTTTAGGCGACAGTTATATAGCTTATCATCAGGTGAGCTGTCTTCTCGTTACTAATTGAGCAGCATATAGACCATTCATTAATTTAACGAAACGTGGTTGACCGAGGACTTCCACTGCGGACCTTGCGACTTGAACAGTTTTGTGAGCCAGTTGGTATTTTGTAACGGAATACATTAGACTTCCAGAATAGAAAACATTGTTATAAATCATCAACCATCATCCATAAATCTATGAATACGCCATTTGCTTTTCTAATCAAAGCCCACTTGAAACCGTCTATAATCTTCGGACTGTTCACTGAACCGCAAGACACCGTGTTACATTGCATCGTATTACAGAACTGCAACTATAGCTTAATCCAGAGCGAGTGAAGTATTCAGGCCACAGCTCTGAGCTGGCATCTTTTATGAATGGTCGGCTCGCCTTCCGAGCTCCGCATTGTCTATCTGCGGCCTACCCGCGTTTTGTAAATACATTTCTCTATATAGAGATTTATGTTATGGTTTGACGAAATGTGGCATCGTGTAGTATGAATAATAATAATGTGGGTATACTAAATAGGTAGAAAAAATGATTAATCTCCGATCCTACATGATAATAATAATGTATCGTCACAGGGTGCAAATCGGCTGCCGAGACTGTTGTATGTGCAATATGAGTAATGTTAGAAAGATCGATGAAAGTGTACAGAGACTTCTCGTGTGAGTGTGTAGTACAAATACAAAATAAAATTAAACATTTTATTTTTAAGTAGGTACCGTAAACTTCAAAGTTCAAGTGCAAAACCATCCGAATTCCTCGTGTTTAAAGTACTTTACACTAGTATAAAACAAAGTCGCTTTCTCTGTCCCTATGTCCCTTTGTATGCTTAAATCTTTGAAACTACGCAACGGATTTTGATGCGGGTTTCAACAGCAGATAGAGTGATTCAAGAGGAAGGTTTATAAGCAAGTAGAAAGAGGGTAGGTAGGAGTAAAGTAGGTGTACGCGAACGAAGTCGCGCCGGGTCCACTAGTTTTACATAAAACACAAAGTTAATAGACTACGTGAGTTATTTCGTACAGTATAGTGTGGTAAACAATGCTCACCAGCGAGTTTTGGCTTCACATATACACACATCGCCAAAGGCGATGCCCTACGGATCCGAACTAGTCAATGCGCATTATTTCCTGTCAATCATCATTATATCAGCCGTAATCGCCCACTGCTGCGCAAAGGCCCTAAAGAACTCCACGAAGGTCGCTCCTGTGCCTTCCACATCCAGCTGGTACCTGCGATCTTTACCTGGTCGTCGGTCCACCTTATCTTCCGGTACGTGATCGCCACTCGAGAACTTTGCTATCCCAAAGGCCTTCTTTTCTGCAAGCTAGTGCTCTGCTCACTGCTACTTAAGTCTGGCAATGCGTCGGGCTTTGTCGGTGACCTTGGTTTGCTTGAGGATCTCTTCCTATGTCCATATCTGTACTACATCTCTATACTCGCAGATGAAATTCAAGATCAAAGTGTAAACAAATAAATAAGCCACCCCTTGGGTTTATTTTTCTTCTTTCGAATTTAATCTCCCAGTTTAGTGTCGGTTTAGTTGTTCCAGATCCAGTGGTCTGTGCGATGTAGTAGCGGCGAGCATAGATAATGACAAAGTCAACAACACATTACCACCGGTGCAATATTCATAACGCCGCCATCCAAATACATATGTCTGGAAATTCTACCAATCAAATACCTATGCTTCTATTTTTACCCGACTGCAACGGGGCCTGCTTT
Organism: Blastobasis lacticolella; assembly: GCA_905147135.1. NCBI lineage: Eukaryota > Metazoa > Arthropoda > Insecta > Lepidoptera > Blastobasidae > Blastobasis > Blastobasis lacticolella. The sequence goes on from LR990048.1 coordinate 13,869,920, forward strand.
CAAGTTTAAATAAAACTAAGGTTTGCACTTTATACACCTATTTACTTACACCATTCGGCTTGTTTCTTACTTTTCAGTATTTTTAATAGCAATCGGGGTTTTTATTTTTGTACTACTTTTTTATTACACATACATATTAAACATCACGCCTCTCTCCGCAGGGGTAGGCAGACCAGCATTGTTCTACGTTCATTTTTATTTTTATGAAATATTCGCTCAACACGTATTCTGTTGTTTGGACATTTCAAACGTCAGTCCATTGTTCGGTTAGTTACATGAAATATGCATGTTATTCAGAACACGACGGCTGAGCGCGGATCTTCTCTTATCAGTTACCAACAGAGGCTTGAAAAATTGACGCCAAGAGCCCTGGCGCCTCGGATTTATCACCTACTTTATATTCAGAATACTTGGGCAATAGGGACGAATATTTACTTTACATTTTTTCTGTCAGGTTAGCTTAACTACGAAGTATCTTAGTTAATCTAATCGTAAAATAGAGATAGGCGGCGGAAAGAAATTATTTTATGTTAGCTTTTTGCGATATAATCAATGACTAAGGTAAATAAGTTGCTGTTTTTATCAGTGGACGTTCTGCGGCTGAGATGATGATGATGATGAAGCTGATAGGTTCCTTTTTATGAATTATGTCAGATAAGCAGAATGCCAGATTAATGGATTGTCAGACTAACAGAATGCCAAATTAGCAAAATGTCAGATTAGGAGAACATCAGATTAGCAGTGTAATACTTTGTGGAAACCCTACCAGAAGGTTTAATCAAACTCCATCAAAGAGTGCAACAAATATAATGATAATTGCGAGTGGAAACAATCCTCATAATAAAAAATAAGAAGCCGAAATAACATTTACGCTGCACATACGCTTTATCCTTGATAATGGACAGTTCGTTTCTAGCCGACCTCACAAAATGCCAGACACCCAAAGATTTGACATATCAGATACCGCGTTGCCTAAAATTAGGTTACATTTAGATTTTACATAGTTTGTTTCAAGTTTTATCTATGGCTTTGCGTTTTATCCACGGCTTTGCCTTTGATATTTTCAAAGCTTGATGCTTGATGTGACACTCGAGAGTCGCCAATTCGACAGTCATTCCAGGACCACAAAATAATTAATGATATTCGTTTGCATCGGATGACCTGTTTAAAATTTTTGCGGAATAATGTTTGTGAATAGGATACGTATGTCTTATTTCAAAAGAATGGTTAAAAAGGTTAACAATTGCCAAAACTTCGGCTAAAGTCTCATTTGAAGTGTGGTTAATTGCTTTTTAGGGGCTGACTCACTTGTTTTTGTTGTTACAAAGAGAGTCGATACCCGCCAAATGCGAAATCTTGAATTTCGAATCCGAACGTGATTGGCATTTACCATGGACCATTAAGTTTTATAGTCTGTGGTAATCAAGCCAACGAGATTGTTAATACCGATTAATGTTCGTGGTCGATCGTGTCGTGTCCAATGCTTGTGGAGTTTCAATCCCTTCATCAACTCACTATAATGAATCTTAAAAGCTACTAGATTAATGTCTTTTGAGCACTCTGGAACTTTCTAGACAAAATGACTTTCTATGGAAAATGAGTAGTAGAATATTCTATACGTATATCTAACATTGCGGTTCATAATCCGCCCTTCAAATGTGCATATTACGTCACGACCCTTCAGTCATGGAGGAAACTTGTGTGTAATAGTACACGGTTCCGGCTTGATGATGATGTATTTTTTATACACCCTTAATGGCAAAGGGGCGAAAGGGAAGCGGTAACTATAGTGCTCAAGCACTTATAGATGGAGAGTAGTACCGGAAATCAAATAACGAACAGAAAAACAAATGGAAGTAATTTAGGCGCGTTGTGGTTGTTTCTAAACTACCTACCATAATGACAAATAGCAGGCGGGGTTTAAATAAGATTTTATATAGTGTGTATGCAAACATAATGAGTAAGTCCGACCAACATTTTTATAACTTTTTGCTGCACAAGTTTTGAATGAAGTGATTCTTACAAGAAAAAATATAAAATATATCAAAAACTGGTTTTGGTTGCATGTAAATTATATGACAAAGTTTGAATTTCACTGCATTATCGTTAAGCTGCTACACTGTTAATGGCAGTCCAGGATCACGCCAGATCCCAACAACAAAACTAAAATAACGAAGGCACAACAAGACACGACAAAACAACAGCAAGAAAACTGTAAAATATTCAGATGAAATTTTCGAATCCATTTCTCTCTATATAAGAGCATAAATTCTATTATCATTTTGAGAATAATTTCCTTTGTACTCTTACAACTAATTTGCTGACCCCTTACTGCATATTGACATATAGATTATCATAAAGTCGCGGGGGATCAACTGATTAGTTGAATGACTGTAGCAACATTTGGTCATAGGTACATTGTTAGATTAATTGTAATTGTAATTGTCTGGAAGAAGGAGTCTACAGTAGCCTTCACTCGTCACTCTTCAAAAGAACTCATCCTTGACATTATTGCATTATTCCATTAATATTAAAATTTACTTACAAGTAACGTTATTCAACTTTTAAAAGTGAAACTGGCTTTGCATTGCAATAAGAAAAAACTAAAAGCGTTGATCTTCCCTTACTTATAAATAACCTTAAGCTATACTAACCTTTTATTGTACTTTATACTTTCAAAACCAAACCCCAAAAGACGCATTTTTGTACAAATTAAGCTGAACAGAGCAGAGCCCCACTGCCCACTTATAAAATAAAGATGACTTTCCTATTACTCGGATAATATTAAGTGCTGGTACCAAGTTCGCGGACAGAGCGCGCCAGGCTACAGTCGAGAGGAGCTCGAATATAGGTCACTGGGTTATTATTTACACGGAATCAACAGTTGCAGTGTCAGCTTACACTGTAGGTATACTGTTTGGTATTAAGTAGTGTTCCATATTAACCACGTCATGGTTATATCGCTATAAAGTGACAAAGGAGAGACGTTAAAATGGTTAATGAGAACTCTTGAGGTTTTTGGTAGTTTTTGAACGCAGGTTCTAAGTTAAATGATTCCGATTCATGAATTATTATTTTGTATTTTTGATATTTTTTAATTGACTATGATATGTCTTTGAGAGAGTTTCACGTATGTTTCCTTAACCGCTAGGTAGTTCAAATAAATACTAATGTTACACATAGACATATAATAATTAAAATTCGTTTAGCGGAAAGTCCAACTTGTTTAGATTTCATGTAATTTACGATAAACGGGTAAAATATAAATAATTACCATAGATCGTAAGCTGCTTTTTTCAGTTTACACGATATTTAACTTTATGGCAGTACACATAAGGTGATTTTGGCATGGCGCCTAATGCAACGTCTATACGGCTCTAAGGTCTTTAATGTCATTGTTCTTTATACTGAGCTAAGATGAAAAAGTAATCTATCTACACTCATAGCGTAATGTTCCAATTTCATATTCGAAAACAGTCGTTTAAGGTTACACTTTTTTCACGCCAGTCTTTAAAATTTTTAAAAATTACTTTTCGATACAGCATTTCCCATACTATTTTCATTACAGCTGTATCGTAAAATAACTTTATAATCATTATGCAACACTTTTATTTTTTAAATTTTTGTCTGGCGCCGAGACACGGCGAAATGTAGGCTGAATACCTAAATGTCTTTGACAAATTCAAATTCAAAATTTAAATTTTTGTGTTTATATTTGTGTGTAATTATTTTCCCGCTAAACAGAATATTTTTTCTAATTGTTGTAATTTGTATTTGTGAATGTTTTTTCTTGTTTGAAGCAAATAAATAGAGAAATGTGAAAGTAATTAAGTGAATTTCCCGCCGCTTGATATCCTCGACGCGTAGAAACAATAGAACTGACTCGCAGCTTACTTCCAGCAAAGTTGAGAAAATTATAGGTACGATATTTTAACATAAAAATATGAGTGTAGATAAAGTAGTGTATGCAACTGCATATAATTAGGTATAGGTATCATACTCGGCTAATACTCGGCTACGCCTCGTATGATAAACAGACACTCATGTTTTAATACCCCCTTTTATATGACAGTTGCATAAACTACTATTAGACTACAGACATAGCCTCCTTCATCTACAAGCCATGCGCAGAAGTTTGACAACGTCGCATTTTTAAATTTTAGTGAATCGGAAATTTACTGTAAAACTTTCTTCGCGGTCGTCGTCGTTTAATGTTATTAGTTATTTAAGTGATTGAGTATATGCATTAGTTAGATAATATGAAATTGGATAGATTCCTGTACTATTTACCTATCTACCTACTTGGATTATATCCTATTACGCTCGGGAAATAGCAGATGTCAATTATTTTAAAAGATATTCATTCTTTGGAAACGAAAAAGTCGGCACAGCCTCTTGTCCGTTTTTTAGCGTAACATCGTAGTTTGACCTACATTTTTCTATGCAACAACGCCTAGGCATCTGTTGGAGAAATATTACTACTTTAAAACAGAATTTGAATGATAAAATAAGTAAAAAGCTAACAACAAAAATGATCGAGGATTGTTTTTTACTAATCGTATTTATCCATATTTGGCGCAATTATAAATATATTTACTTTTATTTACCTTCGTAGATGGTCCATACAATTCGTTTATTTATAGTTTTAATAATATATTTTAAATTTATTAGCTTAAAATTCAAAATATTCCCGCTCATTGACATGTAAAGCGACGTTGCCGGTCCGTGCTACAGCATGGCTTGTAGATGAAGGAGGCTATGCTACAGAGCATTTTCTCTGTTTACGGCGGTCACTAACAAAGCACTGTCAAATTCGTGTAAAATTCAAATTATGAACGACTTTGACATTCATTCAAAACAAGCGAATTTAGGTCTGGGATTCAATCGAGATATGTCCTCTTCGTTACTATGCTTACGGTTTATTTGCCATAGTGTACAGTAGGGTATGTAGCAAACGAGCTTACTTATTTAATCAATTTATCCATATTATATTAATAGCTTGCTTTTTTATTACCTACAACGTGACTAATGAGCATCCAATTAGAATGCATTTACTTTGCTCTCCTGTATAATCTCCGTAGTAACACAGTATAAAGGAAACCTCCCCCGTATCAACGTAATTACTAGGCGCAACGTTGTAATCTGATATTGCTAAAGAGGCTAGTTATTGGTAAATTAAATCTACCTCTTCCTGAAAGCTCGTCTCCGAGCTTCCACGAGACGCAAAGCTTTTCTTTAGAGTTATTAACTGAATAAAGTCTTAGGGAGATTTTCTATATTATAAGGAAATATTTACAGTTTCAAGAATGTTCAATGGCTTTTAAAAGTATTTAGAAACTCTGGAAGGCTTTTCGTTTCGTTCGCTGGACAGGGATCAAACTTTGATTAGAAGCCACTTTTAGTTTGAGTCAAAAGTTGGTTCAAATTGAGCCTTTAATGTTCAACAATTAGTTTATGTAAAAGGGAAATGGCCCTGAAAAAGTGCTGTGTTACTTAGCAATCTATTACGTAAAACGTAGACTACGTTGGCAGTAGTTCGGTGCTTTTTATACTTCCAGGCGGTTAGGGGTAAGCTCGACCATGATCCAGAATTTGGCAGATCAGTTAATGTTACTAACACAAATATGGATCGTGGTCCGAAATAAATGATTATTTCATTTAATATAATTCATTTACAGAATGCGCCAGAGGCCTTCATCTGACCTCCGTGACCGTGTTAACAGGTGAACCTGCCCATATTGGATCACGATTACACGTTTAGTCGCCTGAAACCTTCGCAGGTTTCTTCACGATGTTTTCCCTTACCTTAGTGTACAAAAGTACATAACTCAGAGAAAGTTATTATTCCATGGCGGAACTGGGAATCAAACTCGTTACCTCTCGCTTACGAGGCCGACCCGCTAGCTATAACGCCACCGAAACTTTCAACCTCATTTACTTTAATTTCAGTTGTTGCAAAATATTTTATATTACATGTATTACACGTAATGTGTTTCACAGCCAGCCACCTCATAACCCTTACATATTACCTCTCCAAGAACGGTAACATGTGTGGTTTTAGTGCATGTGCATGTCTTCATTTTGTAGCGAAGCCAACAGTAAATTTTTATTTTCATAGCGACGTTAAATTTTAGAGGTCATTTACTACGACGTTAGGTAGCTTCTAGTTTTTTTTATTTGTATGTCGGAGATACTTTTGTAACTTAACGACGCTACTATATTCAACTTAAATACGATCATCTTGGCGTTAATGTCCCGGTTATGCTCTCGCGCACGAGGGCTCGGAGGCCGCCTTGACCATGATCCAGGATTTCGCAGATCAGGTAATAGTGGAGCGACTGCCATCTTGATCTCCATGACCCTGTTACTAGGGGAAACAGACCAGATTAGATCATGGTTACACATTCAGTAGCTTGAAAGTGCAGGTTTCATTGTTTTCCTTCACCGTGTCAGTGTTCGATTAACGTACATAACTCAGAAAAGAGTCATTGGTAGACGGCCGCAGCGGGATTCGATCCCGGTACCTCTCGCTTACGAGTCGGATACCGTAACCACTCGGCCACCGATGCTCCCTAAATTCAACTTTAATACGAGACCGTCTATACGTCGCCAGTTACAAATCGAGTACACGTCGCGTCCGCGTAGCACCCAAACAGGAATCGCGCCTAAATCGCGCAGCCTATTATGTTGGCGCGTATGATTGACAGTGACTACGCGGGAACGACGCGAGGACAGTGCGGGCGCGATGCGAGCGCTGTGTTATTGTATACGAACAATAAAATAAGCTTTCTGTCATTAGTATAGAAACCAAAATTTCATAAACATTTGACACAATCAAAGGTGTTACAGGAAAGTTTTAAGAGCGTGCGGTGTCAGCAAACTAATCTAACCGACAGAAAAATGTCGAAAAATCCCCAACCAAGTTTATAATTATTTTCTAAACTACCAGGACCATCTCGATTAGACTAGGTTTCAAGTAAAGAAAACCCCATCGAAATCGGTTCATCCATCGGTAGCTACGATGCTACAGATAAACATACACTGGTATTGCAAACGTCCGTAGGCTGCGGTGACTGCTTACCATCAGGCAGGCCGCAAGCTTGTTTGCCACATTAGTAGTATAAAAAAAAACACACACACACACCTTCACTTATACGCAGATTTACAGATAGACACATCAAACTTATAACACCCATCTTTTTCGGGTTTGAAGCATGCGGTGTGGGAGCATTTAAACATAATAGCAACTTTTACAGACGTTCATAAACAGTTATTAACATTTAGCAACATTTACAATATATCTTATTAACATTTGTAAACACTTTTAAACAGTACACGAGCAAATACAAAAGTCGCCATGAAATATCCAGAAGTATCAGAAGTAACTATTGGATGTGTGGAGTTTCACAAAAGGATTGTAGCCTTGGCCGTGACATCGCAGATAAGCTGCAAGAGTGCCGCCTTCGATGGTATGGCTACGTCTTGCAAAGACCAGCATAATACGTGGGGAACAAATGTCTGGCCATGGCACCTCGACCTCGACGGGAAGGAGAGGTCGGCCCAAGAAGCGATGGCTTGACGTCGTCAAGAATGACATGCGGGCCAACAAGCTCACCACTAAGGATACCTAAGACCGAGTGAAGTGGGCCAGGAAGAGTAAGAAGGCGGACCCCGGGCCCTCACGTGCCGCGCGGGAGCGCAACCGGGACATGACGCCGAGATGATGATGATGATCAGAAGTAACTATTACTTCGCCGAACATCAAAGTTGAAAGTCATTTATTTGTAACACAGGTGTATACAACTTAGTTGTTATAAAATTGGCAGTTGTTATATTATTATCTAGCCCTATTTTGGTCAAACAAATATTTAATTAAGTAGGTGTGTAAATCGGTATGGGATCACCAGTTGCAAACAGTTCGGAACTCTTCCTAATAGTAGACGAACATCTAGAAACAGAACAAAACAAGGAAACTACTGCTGTCATCGTCGGGCGGTCCTCAGCTAACTTTCGCACCTGCACTCCGGTGAGTGCAGGTGCGAATTCTACTCACATATTTGCTTAATGTGACCCGTCAGTAACACCTCGCACAAACAAACCTGGCTCACTATACACTAGTACGAACAAGAGGCAAATAATATCGCATCTTTGGCAATTAGGCGAAATGACTGAATTAACAACATGTAAGCATTTCAATAAATTAATCAGAAATACTCGGTGTCTAATTTATGGATAGAATACATAATTATGCGGATTTCTTAATTTGAAAGTTAAATCATCCAAATATTAAATATAGCATAAAGATAAAGCGTACTGCTGGAATATTGTTATGATCTTTAAATAAGGATTTATTCAAATATTTTCTAAGCTACTGAACTATTAAGTACAACGTTTTTTTGTTTATTATAGGTTCATTAATCAACTAATCATACTTCATATAATATTAACCATATAATAAATCCGAAAGTTTGCTAGGATGGATGAATGTTTGAATGTCACTTTTTCACGAGAAAACTACGGAACGGTTTTGATGAAATTTAGCAGTAAGACAGCTATACCTCAGAGATAAGTACAGCTCAGAATAGCACATCGGCTATCCCGTTTTATTTAACTCCGAAATTCGTAGTTTCTGCGGGGTTTGGAACGTGATAACCGAATTATACGCGGATGTAGATGCAACAGCTACATCCGCGTACATTACTTACATAATTCAGTGTAAAGTCCACAGCAAAAACCATACACGTATCGACACCGATAGGAGTTTTATTATAAATATAAAATAAGTTGCCACGTCGCGTGTTATCTCTGCATCCGGCGCGGCGCGTCCATAGTTTATAGCAGGCCTTCCTGTCGCCGGGCCGTGGTGTAGGTATCTATCCCTAACATACCTGTGTATTCTATAGTACACGGACGGTATCATAAAAACCTGCTCGTTGCAGTTCACTGTGGATACTGCGTGTGAATTTTTTTTTATAATAGAAAGAAGCAAGTCGGTCATAAGTTTTTCAATTCAAACATTTAAAATTAGAATATTAACAAATTGGCTTTATTTTATTTTAGGTTATTCACATTTCCAACTTCAACAAATGATTGGCAACAGATGGGCAAAGCCCTATGATTTTTATTTGTAAAAGTTATATAGAAGCAACGTCATTGTAAATGAAACCTTTTATAGGTTTTTCGACGTTCCATTTCCTCACCTGCTTCCATCATCACAGTTTATATTTTCAACCACCTACACCTGATGTCACACCCAGGTCGTAGACCGGGCGTAGCGCGACAACCCTAAGCTTAAGTTACCATATTCGGCAATAGACGAATCGATCACGAATGCGTGGGCGGACTTTGAGAAAGGTGTAAGCTCGTTTTTTGGGATTTTTGTCCTTAATATTCCTATTTTGCAGGGATCCTTAATTTTCCCGGAATTTCCCGTGATTAGCAATTAATGTCGCTCAAGAATAATGAAAATTCCAGGCTCTGCAACGGTTACTTTTATCAACTAGAGGTAATAAATTATTGATCCGCTTGTTACTGTTGCTAGTTCGTAGTTAAAACATGGGAACTATTTTTATACTTGTACCAGTAACACCAAAGATATTTTTTAAGTATTTAAAGAAATAACCGCTGCCATTGATTTTAAATTAAAGTAAATCAGTCCAGGTTTTTGATATTAATTTTTAATATAAAACTAAACCTATGTTTTGCATCAAAAAATTTATTTTCTTATGTTTATGATAAGATTAAGTCGTCATTTGGTTTTCCGGTTCTTGATAAAACGCCAATGAAGTTACAAACTGCCTGTGTGCCAAATTTCATCCAAATCCGTTAAGCCGTTTTTGCATGATAGAGTAACAAATAAACACCAACAACTTCAAATTTTGTAATATTAGTAGGAAGTAGGATGATGAAGGCTGTAAATTCAGAGTCGAATATCCCAATCTTGATAGCGTTACAGAAAACTTATTGCATGGACCGTAGACGCATTTCGCACCGTCACAAGTTGCGGTCCTCCTCGTAGACGGTTTGTTAATTATACCAAAGTTGTTACGAATTCAGAACAAACAGAGACCGCGAATGCCGTTGGGAAAGAGACAGAGCATGTTGTGAGCGAGGACAACCGCAAAGAGCATTTTTGTGTAACAGTACCAGGATTGGACGCAGCTCCTACACACGAGAGGGATTTACACAATTTATATTAACTGGGTTTCAGATTAAGTTGCAACAATGTTTTTAAACTTCGTTTTTTTAAATTAAACTCTTTGGGCTTCAATGGTCTGGTCTAGCGCAGGCCGACGGGAATGAATTTCTAGCTATGCTGTCTCCGCTTACTCCGCGGTACTGGAAAAAGAGGCTTTCCCAAGAAGCGATAACTTGACGTCATTAAGGATGTTCATCACAGCTCATAAGAATCCACTGCAGAACTTAGGGCCTTTCCAACGAAAGGGAAGGTTATTGCCATAATCACCACGCTTAGCAGGTGGGTTGGAGATCGCAGTGTTATAAATATAACAATGGAAAACGCAACTGCCCATTTTCTAACCTACGAGACTCTAGATCTTTAGCCTCGAAAACGTTAGTCGCCATCTACGACACCCACGAGTGTAAAGGGTTGGTGCTAACAAATTTGTCAGTAAGAATGCGAAAGACCGAGGGAAGTGGAGAAGGAATAAGTAGGAAGGTAGGGAACCCCGGGTTTTCGCTCACCGTGCTAGAGTGCTAAGCTTTAGAAAGTAGATATTTAGCAGTCACATGAAAAGTTACGCATAAACTAAAAATTAATTATCCGAATACAGGTACCTATTAAAACTATAAATTTTGCATGCCAAACAGATTTATCATCTCAGTCGTATCACTCTACATTTACTTGATACTTAAACCAAAATGTCTATACTTAAACGTGTTTAAGAATTTGGTGTAAGCCGGGCTTAGACTGTGTGTTAAAAATTGTTTAAATTTGTCTTCCAAAAATGCCTTCAGTAACTTCAATTAATTTTAGGTGTGGATAAAGCCTATCATTATATTACAATTATGGCAAAGTTTGTCGGTATCTACGTAAATATCATACTAATACTTAATGTATCGATCTATTTTCTATAGCTTAGTAGGATAAGCCTACAAATTACAATGTTCATGTCCCAAGCAATGGAAGTCGTTTTTCATCCTGTGTCATGAAAACATGTTTGCGTTGTTATCCCGCTGGCAAGTTTGGTTGATAAATTACATCCTTTCCAGGTAACTGTCCATGTAATAATGAAATTGAACTAAATCACTGATTTTCTCCAAATACGCTTCTGCCAAATATTTGCAATTTATTCGGACTATAAATCCTGGTGATAAACAATGTTATGGCAAAATTCCAGCATGCGAGTACACTCGTTTATGTAGTTCAAGCTAAATTTTATACAGAATTCGGCGGTATGGTGGTTAATTCCTGGTATGCGTATTTTATTATATTAGTTCTGTATTCTTTACTTTTGCCGCACGGTTTACGGCAATACAACTTAACCTTCATTTACGGATACCATACAAGATTGCACCCCGCCTAGAACCTCTATTGTAGTCGATGTGAAGCTGCGTTATCCTATTGCAATTTTTAAAACTGGGATTTTACGCTTTTCAGAACTAGTTTAGCTATCGCAAGAAGTGTTCTGAAATACCCTATTTCTGTATCCTAAAACATGATGACAGTCTTAAACAAGGATATACCTAGATTGTTTCGTGATTGAGTCGTGATATGATATCTCATGCAAGTAGAGAGTTTGTGCCATTGGAGACATAGATTACGACGTACATTCGACGCACGACAACAATATCTGTTACAAAAGCACGGTATCCAAGGCATTGTCAATTCAAGCAGACAAAGCGCTGATAACTATTCTCTGTATAGCTGTAATTTGGAAGGGTTATTACGAGGGACGCGTTGCTTTAATGGCTGTATAATAGACGTCCAACCTATAGCTTTAAGCTGGAAAGTCGCATATTGCGTAATGATTATTATTAGTGAAGCATTTAGAGTAAGAGACCGATGTTCCTGATAGCATTTGAGTCAAATAACTTTGCTAGGACTGTGTTAAGAATCCAAGAAGAGTAGGGATGGGTACCTACAATCGGCTTTTCTACTTCGGCTAGCTATTATTCTACTAATGATTGCGTTGTTGACAATGAATTTGTAATTCTAAACTTATTGAAACCTTGTACGAATAGTACATGTACCGTTAGATTGTTTACAGCTTATTATTACAGATTCAGGTTACAACCAGTCCTTTACATTACAAAGGTGATAAGTGTAGACACCGCCTGGGACTAAGGTCTCTAACCCGCCACGATCATAATTCATGAAAAGACTGCAGCTGAAGTGGCTACCGTGATTATTCTACGTCATCGAGTACAAGAAAAAAATCCGCTTTGTAGCGATACTACAGGTTTAGGAGACCCACAAACAGTCTGCCCGTGCAAAATACGGCAAAAAAATATTTTTTGTTACCCAAACATCGACTTTTCGTAGGGATAGTACTTACATAATCCTCTACAAGAAAATAAAATTAAGTTACCAATTGGTGACTATCATGTGGATGAAAAGCGAAACTGCCAAGATGACGTGAGGCAGATCGGTTTTATTTCTCTCACGTATCCTGTCCTGTATATATTACCTTTGTTTGGAACTATGTATGATTCGTTGAAACTGACTTGTCTTATTTGGTTAAGGAAATTATGTATTTAAATGGATAATGTGCAGCAGTATTCGTTGAAATTCACATTCTATGTGTTTCTTGTATAATTTTCGACATCTATACACAATATACGTAGCGTCATTGATACGGCAAGTCGTGATTTTGGGCATTTTTTGTTTACCAAATAAAACAAGTCAGTTTAAACGGATCATAGGTACCCAGAGGTAACTGCATTCAAAGAATTGAAATTCAGAAGTTATTTTGTCCGACAAAAAGTTGTCTTCCCCCTTAACCCTTATAATTAATAGACATATATTTCCTACCCGACATTGATTCTCCGGACTACAATATATTATCAGTAAAATGAATGTTCATTCGGCCTGAAAATTATGTAGGTGCCTCCCACAGTGATTGCCTATCAACGCGTGCACGTCCAGGCTACCTGTGGAGCAATTTTTTATTTTTATCCGTATACGTTATTACGCCTACACGGGCCAGAGTTTTATAATAAACTGTTTGAAAAACGGTCGTCAGCTAGCGGGCAGTCGATCGATTTACTTAAAATAGGAACTTGAGGGGTTTATTACCTTAGTTTGGCATGGTGATACCTAAAAGCTCTCTCTTAAATACAAATAACTAGATTTTGATAAACAGTTATAGATGGCTCGTTCTTCGGACAGAGGATAAGCATTGTTATCCAACGAGGCAACGCAGCTAGCATTTTGGGCCAACCAAGCCAAGCGCGGGACAACGGTGTTAATTAATTTTTAAATGTTTGGCCGTGTGGTGTCCGGCAGAGTAGAATAGCACCAACCCCTTACGCTCATGGGTGTCGTACAAGGCGACTAATGTTTTCGAGGCAAAAGATTAAGAGTTTCCGTAGTCTAGAATGGGCAGCAGCATTTTCCATTGTTATATTTAAACACTGCGATCTCCAACCCACCCGCCAAGCGTGGAGATTATGGCAATAACCTCCCCTTTCGTGGGAGAGGCCCTAAGTCCTGCAGTGGACTGTTACGGGTTGTGATGATATAGAGGGAACAATAATTCTCGGGTAAAATTAAAACTTTAAGAAAAACATTTGCTATATAATTCGTCGTGAAAATGGAAAACTAGAGTCCTTTGAATGCAATAGAGAAATTAATGTCGGGGAATTTAATTAAGTGATCCAACAAAACAAATTATCCTACGTAGTAATTGCCAAACAAATGAGGCTAGTTAAGAGATCCAAAGCAAAACGAATGCTTTCCATTTTCTTCGAGCCTGTGATTCACTTGACAGGTTAAGTTTAAAAAGAATGCAATCTGTTAAATTGGCGATTGTGTCGCTTTACTTCGAACTTGAATAATTCCAGTCAACTTTGTTTTGAGATATTTAACAGTTTTCAGTTCTAAACATACCTACTTGAAGTCTTTAGCCAAAAGGAGATCCTACAAAAACGCAGTAATGTAATTATAAGTTCTCCGTAAAGTACGTTTCAATAGAAAATGCAGAGAAAAAGAAAAGATAGAGCACGGCAACGGTAAGTTTTATCCACAGAAATCTAAATAATTTGTTTTACTATCCACAGAAACCTAAACAAGCATCTGTATTCGTGCACAAATTTTAAACAAAACAATACAGAGAAACAAATATAAATCAAAAAACAAAATAAAACAAAAATATAAACTAATTTATACAAAAACTACTCGAGCTTTTAACTACCCTACCCTACCCTCTATATTAATTTAAATAGGCAAGTCAATTTATTCACATTGCCTTGGAAAATTCTTACCGATATTGTGCTCTGATTTTGTCTTTTTATATTAAAGCGTAACTCTAAATGAAATATTTAGTTTGGCTCTACCTTCGAATTGTATTGACTTTTCTTTATTCGGAAGAAACAGACCACACTTTCACATTATTTTCGAAGTCATTGCCATTTTCTCTCAAGTAGCAACTACAGTTTGCAGTGCGGTGCGTCGGTGGGGTGTAATCTAGGCCAGGCACCCAGTAGCTATACAGATAACCTTATCTCTGTTCCTCGCTATTATAATGTTTACAGTGCACTTGTGCACCCTTTGATTCTATGCTACACATGTCTGTGCTTTGTGTTATCACTTTTAAGGCTTAATGTTATACGTGGACACAGTTTTTATTAAATTAGTTGGGAAGCAGTGGTGAAGTGGTTAATTGTACGCCTCGCTACGACGTGACTGAATCAGATACGTAGCTTGGCGTGGCTGCGGTATAACGCTTACAGATAACGTTTTACAGATTTATTGAGGGTTTCTAGAGCGCTTTCACATATAGGCCTTTAGGTCGCGCAGCATTACACTTTCACATTACAGCAGCACGGCTTGCTACATTAAAAAGGATATAAATAATCGCGAAGAAAGCATACTTGGGACGACTCAATGGTCGACGACCGGTCGGACGTCCCAGGTATCGCTGAAGGGACAAATTGGAAAGAGACCTGTCGGAACTCCGCGCTGACTATTAGTAGGTGGTGGCACAGAACAGTGTAGAATGGAGTGTCTTAGTATCAAAGGCCAAGACTCATTTTGTTGTAATTAAGTATAATACACGCGGTAGGGCATAGTGGGGTATCTCGTTCGAATTGGAGCCGCCCGACTGGGGAAGTACCTCTACCTTACAGAATATTGCAGCTTAATAATACTCTACTAAATATTTTTGTGTTTCTGTCGGTAAGTAAGGTTTCCAGTGCTCCATGGGGTGGGGATTTGGAGAACCGTGGCTTTGGCAGTGGAGTGGCATTTGCCTTTTTGCTGCCAGAGCAACGTGTTATAGAGGTGAGCAACGCATTGGCGATGCTCTTTGTGTTGCTGGTGTCTATGGGCAGTGGTGGCCACTTTCCATCAGGTGGCCCGCTTGCCTGTTTGCATGCCGTATGACAATAAATAAAAAGTCACGCTTCTAAAACGCCTATAATGTGAAAGCGCTGTTACATCTTCGTAACATAATATTTATAAACGAATCAATTATGGAATTTTGAACAAGATAATGTTTGCTGGATTGCATTATTATAATTGTAAGCTGTGCGAAATGAATTCATAAAACGGTCCCGTTACAAATTCCATGTAGGTAATTTTACGGCAAAGGAAATCGTAATGAGGAAAAATGCGCATTTTTGAAAGAAATTCGGCGATTTGATGGAAATCCGGTAACGCGATTAAGGCTTTCTTGAGTTTTGTGAGAAGGGTACTTGAGGCTCAGTGGGTCGATTATCGTCTGCGGATGACTGTGGGTTTGAAATCGTAACTTAACCGACGCATGTCGGAAAATCTCCGATAAGTCCACATAATAATGTTCCTTGTTCCGCTTGGAAAGTATTCTACGAGGAAAAATAAATTTATTTACATAGGTTTAAACCTTAGTAGGTACTTAACCCGGTTATTTAACAGTAATATGTTTATCCCTTTAGGATGCTACTCAAATCTTTCCCAAACTATTGAACCAATTTCAACGAATCAACGTTAAGAACCATTACTAATCTACATTGATCTATGTATGATGGCACAGATACACAGAAATAAGCCCCCTCTTTTTGCGTTGAGGGTTAAAAAGGAAATTCGGCTACCCTGTCGTAAGGAACCACTGAGGAAAGCTTAATCGTCGTTGGAGGAAAGCTTCATTGTTATAACTCCAGTATACGAATATTACGAATTAAATAATTATTTTGGCGTTAATGTCCCGGTTGTGTTCTCACGCGCGAGGGCCCGGGGTCCGCCTTGATCTTGTAAACAGGGGAACCTGACCAGATTAGATCACGGGTGCAGGTTTTACCTCTCCTTAAAAAGAGCGGTTAGTATACTTATATACTCGTACATAACCGGTAACTCGGGGTACGACTCGAACTCTTTAACCATTAGGTCACCGACGCTCCTCATACGTATTATGGGCGATAATTTCCGATTGTATTCCGTTTCCCTCTTTAATCTCAGTAGTTCCAGTCGCTGGTTCCCTGATGGTACTGCGATAGTGAGAAAACATGTTTTCTACCTCGGTTTTATTAAAATGTTAGAAAGAAAAGTTCTGGATTATTGTCTGAAAAGCGTCCTTAAGATATAATTATTTTAGCTACTAAATGCTTAGAAATTGTTGCTACCGAGCGCGCGCGAGTTTATGTCCATTGGGCATGAACGCTTAAATAATTCGATCATTGAAGGTTCGATAAATCGCCATCTCACTCAGTTGCAGTTTGAGCGAGTGAGATAGCGATGTATAATCCGTCAGAGTTACAGTATCGGGCTCGATGGACATGAACTCGCGCGTGCTCTGTACTTATCCACTAATTTTCTTTAATAAAGTTTCCATTATCTGTATTAAAAATAGTTATACTAATGAAACTTACTCACATTCAAACTTTGAAGCTACTTTGAAGTGTTTTCACCTTTTGATAAATCACTGCACTGCTGTCTACACTAGAGTTGAAACTGAGATATCTGAAACAAAATGAAATACCTATTTATTATGATGGAAGAAACAACGAAGTTGTCGTTGTAGACTTTATTAGATAACTTGTGCCTATTTTGTTAGCGACTTCGTGATAAATAAATAGTTGCTTTTTTCCTGAACCACCGTACTTTATTTACGAAACTTTTTCGGGATTCTACCTTCTTTTATTATTAACTCGCCCGGCCCGTCGCGACTTCGTTCGCGTGTTGTCATCATTATCTTAGCGTCATGTCCCGATTGTGCTCTCGCGAACGGGCACGTCGCTCAATCTATACAGATTATATTTTAATATAGCCCCAAAAAGTAGCTAAATTAGCCATTTTTTAATGTCATTTTGTTATCAACAAATGTCTCCGGGGCAACCAACGTAATAAAAGAGGTATTTAATTTCGAAATCATCCATCTTAAATCTCAAGCCGAGAAAACCAAAACCAAAGAAATCACCTACCAACAGCCAGTGCGGTCCATTATTGTTTCAGACGCGTCCACATCAAAACTAAACGACTCGCCGGCATCTAGAGAATGTCCGAAACAGTATACAGTCCACAATAGCGATTGTATATGTTCAAGCTAATAAATCAGTGCGGCCGCGTTTCTGTGCCGAGCCAAAACACACAGGAACAATCGTAAAGTACCTACACAAACGCAACAAAAATGACGCCGCAAATAGCACGTTGCGAGAGACAACGGTTTTGACATGACTGGAAGTTGTGCATTTATGCCTTTGCCATAATTGCCATTCAGTCTCTGCCAGGGTCCGCTTTACTACCCATTCTCCTCCGCTTCGCCCGGTCTTCGGCATCCTTGCGTCGTAAGCCTTTGGCTCTCGCTTCCGACTCGGCGATGTCAACCCATCGCTTTTTGGGTGGCCCGCGGGGCCTCCTGATACCGGCAGGTTCAGGCACCCTTTTTTCCACGTAGGGCTTACGCACAACGTGACGAAACCAGCGCAGGCGAGGCTCCTCGATCTTATGGCTGCCATGGATGTACTTGCTATGTACTCGATCGAAGGAAGTTGTGCATTGACATCTTGTAAGGAATAGGATGATATGAAATAAATTTTAATTGATTTTACCATTCATGCACTATCCTGGAAATATTAAATTTTCTTTAATTTTCGCAAGATTATATCTAAGTGTTTGAGGTGGAGAATGTACCCGCCCTGATGACGCCCTGCATTGCTGATTTCCTTGTAGGAGACTTCACACTGATTTCTCCCTGCTATCCTGACTGATGTCCTGTCGCTGTCGACTTGAGTCCAACAGCTGCCTTATCCTTCAACACACCTTGTTGTGCGTTATAGGTTTGTGTAACAAAAAAAACAATACCAGCAGTGGTAATAAACAATAACATGTGCGATGGAAGTGTAGTGAATAATCACAAAAGTCTTAAAACCTACAGGTTTGTGTAGTTATCATATCATCACACGGCAAATTAACAATAAACGTTTTGGTAGGAAAACCCCACTATCGTTCTCCTACACGACCTCAACAGGCAACAAGCAAGACGATATCGGTAAGAATATAAAATCGCTCTCCTGAATACCAAGTAAGTGCTAATGTGGTTCAGTGCCTGCGCAACATTTGCCCGATAACGTGCCGTACTGCATGCAAAGTTGCATTTCGTGCTTGCGCATGAAACTTTCAGCTTTACGGCCGCGTGAGCTTTCCTTTCAGTTACGCTCCTGTTCGGCTTCGGACGATGAAATACTTAGTTGACATCGTTTACGTGTTATGTGAGAAATGATTGAGATTTTTGAATGGTGTTAAAGTATGTGTTGGGGCTGGTGCAAGGGTTTTAGACAGATTTGTGGCAAATTGTTGGGTACAATGTCGGCGATAAATAGTGTGACGGCGAGTTTGGCTTCGTATGGCGTCATCTTTGTCGCACGCGTGTGAGTAAATATGACGCCGAAAATAGCCGATGTGCATTTGTGTTATCAGAGCGAAAAATCATCCACGGCACTACTGGGGGGCTTTTTGTGGCTCTACCTACTGGTAGTGATGATGGCATTATTATTTAAATTACCTTTCTATATTATACAGTCAATACCTTTAGGCTTTCCATATTCATATTTTATGATTATTTAAATTATTAATTATAGCTTGTAGCCAATCTTGTACAAAATGTTTTTAGAGCTTTAATATATATCATTTTTTACCGTTTTCTTAAATTGTTCTATTAGCTGTCCTGAATGACAAACCTCTTACGACAGATACTAAGATTATCTCAAAAACAGTATTAAAAAAAGTACACAACATTTGAGATCTCCTAAAAATTATCAACATCTGTAATAAATAACCTATAGTGAAATGAAATACAATAGGACTCCAAATAAGTCTGATAAATTGCTCTAGATTATCCCAAGGCTGCCTGTTTCTCTGCCAACTGCTTTCTAGTAATCGAAACCCAAGGCAGGCCATAACTAAACGCCCAATTCCACTTGCCAACGCACATTGGTTATTTATCTTCGCAAATAAACATAAGGATATCGTCCGTCTTCCGCTAAAATTCGCTGTAAGCATACTACAATTTTCCTTACACTTACACATACACTATTCCTTTCACAGACATACTATAATCCAATGATACGGCCCATCTGCGCCTGTGGTGTACAAATTATCCAATGCATTCACGCAGCGTAAATACTCCCGCCCACATGGTATTGAATACATTCAATTTGCACGTGGCGTAAAGGCCGAATTGAGTATGGAAATTCGTATTCTAAGGTGCAATATGCATAACCCGGGGAGGCTGAATCCATTAATATGCGAATGTAGCGCGGCTTGCCTTGGCTGCCCGAGAAGCCGCCTGCGACGGTGATTAAAGCTCGATCAAAGTTAGACTGGCCAACTGTTTTGTATTTTACTGGACGATCCGCTTTTATGCTTTTGGCGGAGTACGTTGCTAGCAATAACCTAACCGACAAAAAAAGTCGGATTCCCCCGACAAAGTTTACTTAAACTCACATATTTTCTGAACTACAAAACCGATTTTAATAAAACAAAGTTAAGAATCATCTCGATTAAACTTGCTTTCAAATAGAGAGAAACCACATCCAAATCTGTCCATCTGTTTGGGAGCTACGATGCCACAGACAGAAGACAGATATACAAAGCCACAGATACACACGTCAAACTTATAATACCAATATTTTTTCATCGGGAGTTAAAAATCTAGGACCATACACAGGTATATTTTAATTGCGTATGACCTATACTCATATGGGAATCTCTTAAAAGTCTTCGTGCAAAAGTTGGTAGATGCAAGATGCAAGACGACAAAACATGCGTGTGCGGTGTTACACCACAAAATATGCACCACCTTTTACGAGTATGCTGCCCCATGTACCCACCTGCACAATGAAAGGGCTCTTCGAAGCCACTGAAACGCGTGGTCAAATTTTCTAAATATAATGACTTTTGCCATCGGTTTGCTAAGAAGTAGGAGTAGGCTACAGTATTCATACACCGCCTGTCGCAGTAAGTAAATGACAGCAATCCCTTACTTTATTTATTTATTTTAAGAATACCTTTAATTTGCAAGGCGTTGTACGGTATTTTTTCTTAAATCCTGTATTTTTAGATAAAATCAGCACACAGGGTTGGTCATGGTCACCCTAATTAGTGTCAGTCGTAAATACTAAAACTGAAACGTAGACTTGAAATAACAGAGGTTAGAGAATCATCGTTTTGAGTATAATCTTCGATGCGAAGTTTCAGTCTTATTACTGGTCAACCAATATTTTATGTGATAGCTGTGTTATTAAAATTGCTAAAGTACCTAAATGTAAAAAGTGTTGGCCATGTAGTATGAACTCAGCGGACACGAATAAAACTTTTGAAGTTTATAGATTATTATTGTCACTCTAGTTTTCGATGACATGAGGTGGGGAGGATAAAACCTTTTTAAAACTGCACAGGAATATGAATTTTAAGGTAGCGAGATTAGATTAGATTAGATTCATTTGTTGTCCAAAGTGAATACAAGTACATTTATATACCTAGCAGTAAATACAGACAAAAATGTGCATTCATTTAGGGTTCGTCAATAATAATAAGCGATAAAATATAATTAATTAAAACATAATAATAATATTATTATCAACAGCATCCTGGCAATGATTGCAGATAGGCTCGACTGCCCATACATGTCTCAGTGCCGCCAACGACATGTTGTGAGAAATGCTTAATTAATTGTATTAGTTACAAATAACTGCACTAACAAATAGCTTAAGAAATTACTAACACAATGAGTCTGGTCACTTGAATAAATTAATTATAAATTAAATTATTATTCTGTACAAAAGTACCTATAGAAACAAAATGTTATCTTAATAAATCAATGGATTGAAAGTAAATTTGTCATAATAATATGATGGAAATGTCAAAATTCAAATGTCACAATAAATAATAGTACAATAATAAAAAAAATCGATATAATAACCAAATGTTATGTAATTCCTATTGGAACACTATCTATTATTGAAAACCGTATTAATATCCGTTGTGTAGTTTAAAAGATGTAAGCGTAGAAAGATACATAGGGACAGACGGCGGGAAGCGACTTTGTTTTATACTATGTATGTATACAGATGTTGGCACGCTGCAGTTTTTATGCGAATTCGTCGGTGGAGGAAACATTCGTTTTCGACCATGGATGGGGCTTATCAGCTGAAGTCGCTGTATTGGTGTTCGGAAAGTTCGTAGCTTCTATCTGTTGAAATGTTGCCAATTGCTACGTTGGTCCTAAATATAAGTTAATCTCAACCGTGGCAGTTCCAAGGCTAGGGTGTACGAATACTTTACCAACACGAATTTACCGATAAAAAACTTTTTCAATATTGTGTGTATTATGACGCAACTTCCACCGAAGTCGTAAAATTGGCTGTATGGCGTTGGAAACTTTGGGGTATCAATCATAATTACGAACTGCCAAGTATTAACAATATAATTTAATTACCTATCCTTTGCGGGAAACCTGTGGAGACGTTATTGCGAGCTTACATTTTCAGCCTCTATTTGTCTCAGGAGGCATATAATGTTAATCATGTCTATTCAAAAAGAATACCTACTTGTCAGAGAAAGTAGGGTTACTATGCAAAGTAAGATACCTTTTTGTTATACAATACAATGTCGTTCTAGATATCAGGTATGGTCCAATGAGGAAACAAAATCGTCTAGCGAATTCTTACAGTTAGTATCAATGTACGTTCAACACTTGCCTTGTAACAAGGAATTAAAGCTATTCTACTTAACCTGCAAAAGCAGACATAATAGCCTACTCGCTAGAACCAGAAAGAATTTCTTGAATGACCGTATGGCAGATAGTAATAATTCGGGCCGGGCATTATGGGATCTCATTAAGGCAGAAACCAACAAAACTACACAGGTCAATGCATTGGACGTATTGCAACATGCAGTAGGTGGTAAGGGCGAGGTAGGGCGGCAGCGCCTAGCGAGTGCGCTCAACAGTTACTATGTGTCGGTAGTGCGGGACACGCCGCTGCGGCCGAACATCGCTGTTGCCATGCGAATGCTCCGCAACCATGTTCCGGCTGTACACTGCAATATGTTTTTAAAACCATTCACTATTGACGAACTTATTAAAATTATTAAGAAAATGAAACCTAAAAAGACAAGGGATATTTATGATATTCCCACCTATGTGTTACAAATGTTGCCTCGCGAATTTTTGGCTTATCTTTGCGATGTGTTTAATGAAGCTATGTGCAATGGGCAATATCCAGACGTCTTAAAAATCGTAAAAGTCATTCCAGTCTATAAAGGTAAGGGTAGTAGAACTGAGTTGAAAAATTATCGGCCAATATCTCTGGTACCGGCGATATCAAAAATTTTTGAGGTAGGTATTTGTTCTAGACTTGCCGACTTTCTCTCGAGCAACAACTCGCTGTGTCCACAGCAGCACGCCTACCAGGCGGGCCGCTCCACGGCGGGTGCGGCGCGGCTGCTGCAGCGCACCGTGCTGCGCCATCTGGAGGCGAGGAGACGCGTCGCGGCCGTGTTTTTCGATATGTCCCGTGCCTTCGACCTGGTTGACCATGAACTGATCATCGCCAAACTTGACCACTATGGCGTACGCGGCGTTCCGCTTAAACTTATAAGAACGTTCCTGTCTGACCGAATACAGGTGACCGATGTAGGCAGCAGTAGATCCGAACCAGATATAATCGGCGATAGATCGGTTCCCCAGGGTTCAAATGTTGGCAACAGCATCTTCATTTTAATGATGAATGATCTGCCTTTTACTTCTTCTTACGTAGACTTCCACTTGTACGCCGATGATATCTGTGCAATCGTTCACGCGGAGGACGAGTGCGAACTAGGTCTCAATGTTCAGTCAGTAACACACACTGTGGCGGAGTGGTCGCGTGCAAACGGAATGCAACTAAACATTGCAAAGACCAACCTGATGGAGTTCTCGTTGCGGTGCGGATCCGGGTCAACTCTGACCGTGCGGGTGGACGATGTCCCCATTCCAAGTGTTGATTGCGCTCGCTTTGTAGGCTTCGAGTTTGATCGTCACCTTCAGTGGCAGGATCACATCGAGGGACTGTGCTCTAAGCTTAACTCGGCATTCTTTGCCATTGTCAGACTGTCGATGACACTTTCACGTGAAAATTTATTAACAGCTTATTTCGCCTATTTTCACTCTCACCTGACCTATGGTGTAGATTTGTGGGGACTGGCAGCGGACAGAAACCGGCCATTTATTTTACAGAAAAAAGTAGTACGTGTCCTGTCACGTGTGCCACTTGATACACCTGCGAAACAACTATTTGTTGATTTAAAGATACTGACATTACCATCTCTGTACATTTACGAAGTGGCGAAATATGTCAGACGTAATTTGGGGGAGTTTCCGACCAACGAAACTCTTGGACTACGATGCTCCTCTAGGAGGCCTAATGTTCTGCTAATAACGACTCACCGTTTAGAAAAAACTACACGGTCACTTATGATAATGGGTCCGCGAATCTACAATAAACTACCTCCAGACATCCGTGAGTGTAAATCGGAATTTGGTTTTTGTAGATCGCTAAAATCGATGCTCCTAAAACAAGCTTATTATTCAATAAATGAGTTTCTTGACGAGTGAAACCTGCAATTACCCTCAGTTGTTATTTTATTTATAATTATTTTGTTAATTTGACTTATATATATTCTATTATAACATTGACAATTGTAATTAAATTTATTATTAACCAAGCCTAGTTGGTACAATATGTACCTATTGACATATCATTACCAATCTGTATTTGACAATTTTATTATGAGATAACATTAATTAAGCTACGCACTTATGTAGTTACTACGTTTATTTATATTGTGATAGTTTTCAATTTTATATTGACATACTTGTTAATTTATGTTCATTGATTCCTTTAATAATTATTATTATTAATAATAATTACATAATAATTGTATGACGGTGTAAAATATTTACTAAATAAATGAATATGAATATGAATATGAATATATACTTATGATTGGTAAATTTTGCTCGTTACCTTAGCTAAGCGTTCATTTTGACGGACACATAGTGCCGATCGCTACTCAAGTATTGTCTAGCGTTCTATGATATATACTGCATGTTAAGTAAGAAATAATAATCTGTAGCACTCATGTAAAAAAACTAAACCAAATTTTCTACCTATCTGTATCCTTATAGGTAGTGGGTATAAAAAATAAACACGTATCTTTTAATCAAGGCATATTATAACAAAAATTGTAATCTGAAAAACGATCGCACAAAAAGATCCTAAGGGTGCGTGAAGATTCGAAGTAATAATCATACAATAATTTTGACAATATTTACCACTTGTAATAATGGAGAATTACCGCAAAGAGACCATGTTTGCAACGATTTTTGCCTCTTAATGCAGACTATTAAATACGCCTGTTTTTTTCTTTATATTGCCTTTAAAGTATCACAAACATAGCACACTCGAATCATATTAACATTGGTCAATTACTCACAGTGTTCGTGTCTATCTCGTCAAACAAACAAGTTTAAGACAAATCTCCATCTATCTAATATATAAAATTCTCGTGTCACAGTTTTCGTTGCCATACTCCTCCGAAACGGCTTGACCGATTTTGATGAAATTTTTTGTGCTTATCCGGTATCTATGAGAATCGGCCAACATCTATTTTTCATCCCCCTAAATGTTAGGGGTAGTCCACCCCTAAATTTTTTTATTTATTTTTTAGACAAAATTTTTAATTTCTATTTTTTTATGATACAACATACAAAAATACATACAGCCAGGAAATTATTTATATGGCAAAACAACGTTTGCCGGGTCAGCTAGTAACTTATATAAATATCAAACGTTTGCAGTATAAAGTAAATTTCAACAACCTTGGTTTAAATGTCTATTCTGCCCACTCAAAATATTAATTCTCATCATTTACCAGGCACGTCGGGTGTAGATATCAGTTAAATGGTGATAAATCTCTGTTACCGAAATGTGTTTTTGGATAAAATGTATCCTAGGCTAATGTAGGAGTTGATAACTAAAAGCTTTGTGGCGCCATATCGATAAACCTTAGATTTCAAAGCTGAATTGGAATTTGTCAAGGTTGGCATTTCGATACAAATGTTTTTGCATTATAGTAAAGCTCAGTCCCAAATGCAAAGAATTTAGGTAATTTATTCGACTGTTTATATATCAAAATTCTTCTTCTTGGCATCAATCACTGGCGCCTGAGGGCCCGGGGGTCCGCATTTATACTTTCCCATGTCCATAGCACCAACCTCTTACACCCGTGGGTGTCGTACAAGGTACTAATGTTTTCGAGGCAAAAGATCTAGTCTCCGTAGGCTGCAAAATGGGCAGCAGCGTTTTCCATTGTTATATTTATAACACTGCGATTTCCAATCCGCCTGCCAAGTACGGAGATTATGGCAATAACCTCACCTTTTGTGGGAAACGTTCTGAGTCCAGCAGTGGACTGTTATGGGCTGTGATGATGATGTCCAATTTGCTCGGTCTTCTGCATCCTTGATGAGTGGTGAGTTTCCATTCATTCCTTTACGACTTCAAGGCATTGCTTCTTGGGTCGCCCTCTCCTTCCCATGCCTGGCGGGGGCGGCGTTTATTATTTATACAGATGTTTATTCTCTACGTAATTTGCCGGTCTGCGAGAGACGTGGCCTTACCATCAAAAACAGCGCTGTTTCAGATATATGTCATATACAAAATTTCCTACTAAAACTCAATTGTGTGAATTACATTGTACAAATTTTACGGTAGAACATTGACATCCAAGATACAGGGTACTGCCAAGTTTGGATTTCATGGTTCAACAAATAATTTGTGCCAATATAATACCTACCTAATATATGTACCTGTTGTGTTGCTTTTCTAAATGGCAATATTGTACACCAGTTATTGTGCACAATAAACTGTTAATTAATAAATGAACAAATAATTTGCAACCTACTTTAAGTAAACCTATTATACCTAAAATGGTTTAAACTAATCCTTTTGGAATAAAGTGATTCATTTATTTATTTATAAATAATTACATAAGCTCAATCTAAGACAAATTCTCAACTAATGTCATTTCTGCAGTAAAAAGAAAATTATTAGACACTGTAATGGAAACCTTCATTACCTATGATGAAATCGTGAAATGATATAAAATTAACTTGCCCACCAATTCACCTTACACTGCAACTTGCACTGAGCTTTCAAATTAAATTTTCACATAATGACTTAGCCACTGTAAAACTCTCAGCATACCTAATCTCGGTGTCGACTCGCGCGATGGTTTCAATTTGCCGTCTCGACTTTATAAATTAATTCGTCCCGACAACAGCGAGCCTAATTAAATCCGTGACAAACACACGTTTGTGCCTTTGCGAACGTCAAAGCTACGTTACGACTGACTTACCACAGGGTTAAATACGGGGAGTCGCCCAACAATCCCTAAAGTCGCCATTTGTAAGAGGGATTTCTGCGAACAATACCTAAATGTCACACCCATTTGGCGTATTAGATTGTTTTATAAAGTGTTATATAAATCGACAGTATTGCTTCAAAGAATCTGTCAAAAATTGGCTTGACCTTTCAGGCTTGTAGGTGCGTTTGTCTTGAAACCGGAAATTACCGGTATTACGTTCTTGGTATTTTTGACACCAAACTAGTTCTGTGCCATTTTAAATTTAAATACTTTGTTGAACCAGAAGGAAGGTAAGCCCTATCATATTAATAATATAAATCGTCAAAATATCAATACTTGAAACCACTAACTGGCACTAACGTGAATAACTTTGATTACAGGTAGCCAATGTAAATTTAGAAATCAAGAAATCTGTATTAGCACTCACAGACGTAGCCTATATGTGTTACCTGATATTCAGAGGTTTCTCAACTCATAAAAAAATAAGTAGCTTGTCGTGATACGACAAGCCAGCATGAAAAAGTTAATAAAAAGTCTGAATTATGCTTCCCAAAAAATCGGTTCAACACTGCCACAAAATACGCGAATTAAGTATAGGTACCTTCATAACTGAATCCACTCATAACATTACCCAAAATCCCTTTCACCCTCTCAAACAATCACCAAAACAGCTCCCTCGTATAAATTAATTACCCATCTACTCCGATATCATAGCCGCAAGCAATGAAGGTTAGTAGCGGGCGGAATAAAACATCCCGCGTCCGCCAAACGACTACAAACATAACAGGAGTAGACATTAGTACGTGACTTGGATCTCTGACCAGTATTAGGACCAAGGAGTTTATGGATCTGGAGATATTGCAGCAAATAATACGCGTACAGACGCAAGTTTGCACCAATGTTAATAGCCAGCCGAAGCCCTTTTTCGAGACTAAAAACGCAAAAAACTGTCTTTCAAATTCATGCAAAGAAGGACCAGCACATCTCTTGAATCACTGTAGAAAAAAAAATACGTGTGGCACTCGGGGACTGCCGAGATAAAGCTATTGCATAGCTATTTTTTATCAACTTATGCAATTATAATGATTTATTTATTTTACTTATACAGTATTTTTTTTTCTTTGATATTAATTCGAACTAATTAATGCCAGCTTCGTACAGTCGTACCATATACAAACACGTTAAGGTAGAACTAGTCGAGGGCTCGAACTCACTCGTGGACGCGGCCAAAAAGCACGCTGTCTCACCTAGCATTGTGTCTTAAAGAAAATTTTAGAGTCTTAGAATCAGTTATGAGCAGTTAGCAGCTAGTCTACACGCATACGTCTAGTCGCGCGCACACAAACACCGTGCCGAAGTCTGCCGAACTGAAACGACGTTAGACAATGCACGGCTTTCAACGCCGCACCGCTGTGCCGGTCGGAGTGGGGGGTGTTAGGTTTTTTTCGTTACGGAATTTCTTGATTCGGTCGCCGCGCTCGAAGCCCGCGATAAAAGCTATGCAATAGTTTAAAAATTATAGTCAATTACAGTGATCATCATGTTGCACTAGAAAATTCTGTCTATGTGACCAAAAATGTTCATTGGAAAGGATTTTTTAATTTCTACAATTTTTATTACTGCGATAACTCTTGAATCGCTATATAATACTTTTGCGTTGTGTAAAACTTTTACTTATTAAGTAGGTACTTACTAGCTATTCCGACTCCGATAAAAGTGCTATGTCACTCTCCAGCGTATCTAAAACTATTTCTACGAATGACTTCGTGCAATTCCTCCATTGCTACGAAAAAAGAGACTGACCAACAACTTCCGCATTTATTATACGAGCCCGTGGCGTTGTTCACGGAAATACAATAAAAAGTCCTATGTTCATTCTTTTTCATCCCTTGAACTTATATTTGCATAAGAAATCAGGATAGGATGCTTGGGTTGGCCGTAAAGGAAGTACAATACGTTTGTTTGCCTTCTTTAGTGTAAATAATAAGAAAGGAAGATGTTTTTATACTACGCAGTTGTAAACGAGCAGACAGCCCACTTTATGCTAAGCGGTTACTGTCACCCATAACATCTACGATTCACGCATTTAGGTTGCAGACAATAAAAATGCTGGACCGCGTGTCACTGTGCGGATTAAAATAAAATGCCTCATGCCTGCAATTGCGCTGGTTACCTTATTCGTCAAACTAGGATACAACAATGCAACAGACATTGTTGCTTGGCGGCAGATATAGGTAAGCAATATTAAGATATTAAATATTATTTTAAACAGCGTGTTTAAAGTTTAGAACAGTTCTAACGTTGGTTAGGTGCCGTGTGATGTCAGGAATACTAGAATTTCACTTACCCCCTAGACTATGTCTCCAGTATCTCAATAGACAGGAAAATGGGCAGCAGCTTTTTCTATTTTAGGTTTACTGGGATCTCAATAGAGATCCTCCCAAGGAGGATTAATGCTGACTTGCATTACATAATGGCTCTCATAAAAATGTTCTAATATCTTTCTCTAATCTGAAGCTTAGGCTAGCTTAAACAGTAATTGACCCGGTAGCTGAAAATGCACCATTAAAGCTGGAACCACAAGAAAACCTATTTCTCAGTAGGTAAGCACAACTACACCAGTCGCATCGCACTTCGGTGTTTCCGGCCTTGCATTATACATTAGTCACGTTTCCTCCAGTTCTCCCAAAAGCTTCATGGTCAGACCCTCACTTAACGGTAATGGAAATCGCGCGGTCCACTCCCTTAGGTGCAATAAGCCAGATAACTAACGTCTATGAGACTCCCGTTCTGATTACACTAATCCGTTTATAGGACCGCAACTGTAATCGAGTTCATTACGAGGATGAGATTGTTTTCGGTTCGTTGTGGAGTAGATGTGGCATGTAATGTAGAGTTAATTAGCTGCTTCTAAAGTTTAGGTTAGGAAGGTTGGGAATAAATATATTGAACTAGTGGACCCGGCGCGACTTCGTTCGCGTCCACTTTACTCCTACCTACCCTTTTTTCTTGATTGTAATCAATCGCTCTATCTATTGTTGAAAACCGCGTTTAAATGCGTTGCGTAGTTTAAAATATCTAAGAGTACATAGACATATACAATATACATATATGACTCAGGGACAGACGGCGGAAAGCGACTTAGTTTTATACTATGTATGGATAGAAGATAAGCCGTGGTATAGAGCGCTCGCCTAGTATATCTATTAAAAATGGCGGTTCGAATTCCAACTTTTTTTGTTTACATTCTATTTCAACCCCACACCCGACACACGACCCGGATTGCATGCCTCATGATTCAAATAGCTCATATAAAATCAGTTTTCTGTCCTACTTTGCACACTGTTCAAAGTTTGCAAATTTCAAAGATTCTTTTTTATTTATTTGTTATTAGATAAGATTAGTTTATTTTTTGATCGAAAAATGTGATGAGAGAATGAATGATGAAATGAAAAAATTTAAAAATATGTTGGCCTGTGTGTAAGCGCGTAAGACCAAACTTTATAAATATGTAGGAACATTTTTAACACCCCATTCTACTCCCTTAAGGCTTTAATTCGTTTCCGAGAAAACTAACATCCTAAAAAAACACGTTTCCATTAACGCAAAATGAAGTGGAAAGAACTTTAAACCACTTCGGCTTTACTCAGTGGTTGCCAAGTATTTTTAACCATTTCCCTCGCAAAATTGTAGCCGGGGTCATTGAAGTGGTAGCCATTGTGAACTTCACGTTAGACCCCTTTGTAATTTATTCTCGTGGTAATAATTTAAGGAAATTAAATGTATCAAAGCTTTTGCTCAATACTTCTCGCAAAGTTCTATAAAAAGTAGGCAGTGACTATAGACTACCACAAGCTACGATCCTGACACACCTTTTTTCTTCATCCACATTTATAATTTTCTCGAGGCTTACGCTAGAACGCTCTCACGCGCTCAAGTGCGCTCTCATGCGCGATAAGCGCGACGTAGATATTACTGTCTCTTTCATCTTTGTATTGAGAGAAGGAATAAACGCTTTCTCGAGGCACGACGTGTGTCGCGGGCACACTTATGCTAGCCGTGCAGGATGCCGAAGACCGGGCGAAGTGGAGAAGAAAAAGTAAGAAAGCGGACCCTGGCATAAGCCGGGACTGGCCGCTATAATTGTGATTATGACATTCTTACATTTTCTCGTTCATTTATATTTACATTTAGATCAACTAAGCAAAATTTCCATAAAACCGAGGGCGTCCTGTAGAAATGTAAGTCGTTCGGGTCTAACCAGGGCGTCCATTTAAGGAACGTGCTAACGTCGCCCTCTAACCTTTCCCAGGCCGTGGTCTATTTTTACCCGGCTGGAGAGTTACCCGGGTGACAAAAATAATTCCCGTAAGCTCCACCTTTCCAGGCTCCAAAGTACCTATATACTTGTTACCTTAAAAATAACACAACAATACAACGTCATGTTTTACATATTATTTTGCTCCAGCATTAAAGTTATCTATTTTGGATCATTTGCTGCCATTGATTTATTCAATAAATAGTAAACTAAATTCTAACTGAAATTGTACACAAATTTAACGGGATCTGGATGGGTGACTGTTTTGTACTTTAAGGCTAAGAAGTAGTCGAACTTCAGCAAGTACTACTACTAGTAGCTCGTTTCAAGCTCGCAACTCGTTAAGTTTGCCTCCAAATACCGGTGAAGCGGGGTTGACCAAGGTCTTCCGCTGGGGATCCACGTGACGGAAATTTTTAATACCTAACGGCTTTGTCGATTTATAATTAAACTAAAAATCAATATTAAATGTTACCTATAAATAGAAAATCAATAAGCACCTGAACACCTTAAGCTCTCCGATAGAACGAACATGGTACTTATACTATTTCAAAAGCCTTCCTCATCGCATCTCGCTACGTCGCGCCATTAAAAAATCATACAAACAACTCGAGAGCACGTTCAAAGCGAAACTACAGTCTAGAGGTGTGTAAGATAACCCCCCGTGGCACTCGATTGCCTACTTCCTTCGTGAATCTTGCACGAAGACGTGTTTATTACTTGAATATTTATTAAAGTCGGAGTTATTTAAGAGCTTTGTGCGGAATTTAGTCTAGGAGTGTGTATTTGTAGCTAAGTGTGTAACTTTATAAAAGAGGGAGGGAAAGGAGCCAGCGGGTCACAAGATAAATCAATTCTCCCAAAACAGTTTTAGTAACGCTCAACTTTCAGCTCATATAATAAATATTCAATAATAAATAAATAATAAATATTCGTGGACAAATTCACACAGCGCCATCTATCCCCAAACTAAGCAAAGCTTGAACTATGGGTGCTAGATAACTACTTAAATACTTTTTAAATACATACTTATTATACATAGAACACCCAGACCCGTAACAGAAATTAAAATTCATCATTTCAATTTCTGCCCGGCCGGGAATGTTGACCTGAATGCTTGTTGACCATTGAACCACTCAGGTCGTCATCATTCATATCTCACCACTATTCCGTGGTCAAAACATTCCATAAGGATGACCCACACAGCACTCAAAGGAATCAATTTGTTTCGCCCGTCCGGTTGCGTCCGATTACACAGAAAAAGAAATAACGCGAAAAATATTGGACGATCACAAAATATGTTTCCATTCCGCTGGCTCCCCATCGGTTGACTTTCAGTTGTCTTCGGTTATCTTCGGTTATCATCGGCTGATTGACGACCGTGACGGATCTCGGGCGACACATCCGCATCCAGTCATCCGAGATGAAAGCGACAGCTTTTGTTTTATCTACTAACTGGGGTGTCGTGTGCCTTCTGGCGTTTCACCCTGCGTCAAGTTATTATACACCCTTACTTATGACGAAGAAATGTTTTATAATCATTTTATATTTGTCTAAGACTTAGGTATTATAAGTGAACAAATGTAGGTATATGATAAATAATAAATAATCGTGGACAAATTCACACAACGCTATCTAGCCCCATTGTAAGCAAAGCTTGTGTTATGGGTGCTAGATAACTGATAAACTACTTATATACTTTCTAAATACATACTTATTATAGATAGAATACCCAGACCCGTAACAGAAGTTAAAATTCATCATTTCAAATTCTGCCCGGCCGAGAATCGAACCCGGGACCTCTTGCGTGGCAAACCGGCATGTTGACCACTAAACCACTCAGGTCGTCAATGATGCATAGAAACATAAAGACAACAGACAAATAGAATAACATTGAGAGGCAAATCTCTTATTTTGAACCTTTTACGGACTCCATATTTTTTCGCCATGTTAAAATAAGTATGGGTAATAGGTATATCAAATGCTTTGCCGTCATCCTTAAAACTATATTTATTTAAATTATTTTTTATCTCGTCATTGTAACGTTTTAGAAAGTTCGGGTTAAAAAAACTCATCATCTAAAAACTACCTATAAGATTAAATACTGCTTCGAAAAATGTCGTGTACCTTTCTAGATTGCCTTAATAAGAAATGTGATAAGAGTTAACTTTTAATACTATCTACAGACGTTTTCCTACGTCAGTCTTGTGAGCTACAGTTAATATTGTGTCAATTATTACTAAACTGTATCTTTAAATATCCATAGAGATATCTCGAGGATATGTTACTCATACGATAGACAACCGAATAAACATATTAGATATTTATAGGCATTTTTAGATAAAGGTGTGGTGCTTGGTGTGTCAAGATTTAGCCACAGCTTATAATATAACAATAAAAACACCGTCGCATCGATCCCGAACGCAAAATATACATGCATTGTCCCAATACCAGTCTATTTGTAAATAATTGTAGCCATATGTGTCTCAAAATTTATAACAAACTGCCGCGTGACCTAAAATCCTTAAAAGGCTTTACATTTAATAATGGGCTGCATAGTTGGTTAATTAGTAAAACCTTTTATACACTGCAAGAATTTTATAATTATAATTTAAATTAGTAATTGTTACGAGTCATTGTTATTGTTCTTTAATTAAATATATTAGTGTAGTAATAAACCTATTGTATATCTGTATGAGACAGATATTTACTGCTGATCGAATGTCAAATACATATTTTTCCACCTATGTAACACACAGTAAAAACAATAAAGATTTTTATGATTTATGTAAGATTGTACTAGGCGCACAAATAACAGGTCAAACTTCAAGCAGAGCCTACGTATAACATCTGTGATTACAACTCTTGCTACCTTGATACAAAGAGAATGTTGCAAGCAAGTTGCCAACACCTCAATCACCATTTCGTTTGCATCTGCAAGTTCGTCTGCAATTGATATCAAAGCGTTTGGCTCCTGTGTTTGACGGTTTATTTGAATTTGCTCAACATTTTATGTTTATCCCACAGAATGTACTTGTATATTACGCTTCTCGTATTGTTTCCAATTGTATTTCTCGTTATTATCTAATAACGCCAAGGCATTGAAAGAAAGAAAGAAGACATTTATTACACGTATTGGAAGAGATACTGGAGGTTGCCTGGAGACCTAAAAGTTTAATTTTTACAAAAAAGTTATTATTAGCGGATATTTTTGTCGGTTTATAGTCATACTGGTAGAACCGAACCGTATACGAACAATTCAGAATTTTGTCTTCCAGAGCCTACTCACTACCACCATTGAATGCGTTCGAGTGGAGGCACGTTTTCGCTCGACTGACATGTCTTGTCAGGACAATGAATAAGCCACTCACGTCACCTACAATTCAAGGCTTGGAGCCTGGAGAATCTCTCAATGGGCGTTATTACTCTGCGCGGGCTGACTGAGCGCCATCTCGCCCATCCATTCACTCCAAGCCGGAATTTGTCTTTCCTCCCGCCAAATTATTTCACCTCTACTTAGAAAGGCGAGACCTGGCTTTATCGGGATCGGAATTTCATTTGGTTTGTTCTCGCATGTATTGTCGGCGGGCCCTGTGTTATTACGGGCGTGCATGATAAATCCAGAGCAGGAGGCGACGTAACGTGCCTCGATATATTTCCTTCTCGCGAAAATATTTTCTTTAGGAACATCTCCTTTGGGATGTTTTATTCAACTATTCTACCTTATTTGTTACGTTACAGAACCAGGTTGCTGTTATGAATTGTTTATGGATTGATGCTGCTGTATGACTAACAATGTGTTTTGTTTAATTAGAACTTTAACTGAAAGGGTTGTGCCCTGTCTGCCTTTACCGTAGTAAAGACATTTGCAAATTGCAATACAAAGATTGCCACTCGCGTGTTTCTGTCCGTAATAATGTTTTCACCGTTTTCTTGAAGAAATTCATGATTTACTCTCCAGGGAAAACCTTTTTAGGGTGCTCATTCCACAACTATTGTGTACGTGGAAGAAAGTTGCATAGACATTGCAACTCCCCGATCATTTTGGTTCTAAGGTGAACGTCTTATAGATGGCGAACGGTGCGATAATAGAACGTGGCTATGGGTAGCATGTTATTGTTAAATAATTCCTAATTCATCGCTAATAAAAAAGTTGTTCAAAACAAGCCGAATGTTGGAAGTAAATGGCTGTTTATAGTGCAATTATAAAGATACGAGGTAATAAGGAAATTTACAAACATACAAGCAAACATACATACATAAATTACATACATACAAGATACACGCTAAAAACATGAATCTTCCTTGGCAGTTGGCGAAAAACACTGTTATCCTGGCAAATGAGATCAAGTACCAAAACAACCTTTATGAAATCTAAATGCTCCCATTAATTTGGATGAGAGCGGGGCCCGTAAACATTTAGCTCATTTATTCCAAATCCCTGCGTTCTCCAGGAGGAAATTGGAAAAATATATTCACTTACACGGACCCGTCTTGGCGAGAGCATTCAATAGATCAGCGGGCAGACCCGCGCACATTTCCATGGGACAAATGGGGTAGAAATCGCGCTGCCTATCTCACAATGTACCTGAACGTCCACATTCAACTTATTATATTAGGTTTCTGGCGAAGATTTTCCCGACCGAAGTGAAAGGTACGCCAGAAAGATGTGTAATAGCGACCCATATAAGA
This sequence comes from Blastobasis lacticolella, assembly GCA_905147135.1. NCBI lineage: Eukaryota > Metazoa > Arthropoda > Insecta > Lepidoptera > Blastobasidae > Blastobasis > Blastobasis lacticolella. The sequence goes on from LR990048.1 coordinate 13,905,991, forward strand.
GATTTGAAGTGTAACATTGCTACGGGTTTTATTGGGCTCACCAGCAGGCGTACGCGTTGGGAATACGAATGTTTACACAGAACAATTGAAATTGGTTTCTAAACTAGACTAACGTTTTGAACAAATTAATTGAATTGTGAGCATACAGAAATGGCGTCGGCATTTCCTCCCACAAATTGGTTGCTTACAAAATATCAGAAGTTCCGACGCGCCGAACCAAAATTTAAATCCGAAAATAAACCCCACCTTTTACAGAGAGTTGGTCATTTTCATCAATCAAACAAAGCCCCGACTCATTCCCTCAAATTGCAGATTCGAGTCGGAAGCAATTACGTCGCACGGAAAAGAAGAATTGCGCACATTCCATTGGTGGCCGTCGTACGATATTGTGTTTTTGTCTCCATTTGCGGCTTTAGAAGCTGAAAGGGATGCCAGTAGAGCTATTTTCTAAGCTCGTTATTAGAAATTACGATGAGTACTTCGTTATTACGTGGCATGGACGCCTTCAAAGCTAGAGTAAATAGTCTAGTCTAGAAACAAACGGGCATGCTCTAACTTCGGTCGCACTATGTCACATACCACCAGGTGAGATGGCGGTCATCTACCTGGCCAGTACTTATAAAAAAGTGGATCTTACTCAATAAGGTACTCAAACCTTGAGTAAGATACATTTTTTAAAAGATGTTTGAGGCTTGGTGCTGTGTGAATTCGTCCAAGCTTGATCTCTAACATAATAACAAATAATTATTAAGTACGAGATCAATTATTACTTGTTTTGTAGTACTTCGTTTGTAAGTATTTTTGTAGGTACTCACAGCCTTATTGAGTAAGATGTTTGAATCTTGATGCTGTATGAATTCGTCCAAGCTTGATCTATTACATAATAAACAAATAATTATTATGTAAGAGATCAATCATTACTTCTTATATAAGTTCTTACTAATGCCAGGCTTACAGATAATCTCCCGGACTGCTCCCGGTGTATTCCAACTCTTGACCCCGAAACCTTGTTCTGAGATCATGGCCCAGAAAATAAATTCGATATTATATTTGTGAAGCACTCTCGTCTGCCAGCTAAAGGCAGCATTTCAAGCAGTGTTCTTGATGCTTCGCTTTGTCTGAGTGGATTTCTGTATTTCGAGTATTCCTGGCTTTTGGTCGGAGTCGATACGAGTACTTAATGGATTTATTATTATTTAAATATTGAAATCTCTGTGGCAAAAAAAAATCTTGAACATGGACAATTTTCATACCTACAATCAAGATAATTTGGAGACCTTGGACCTCCGCCCGGGGACCTTTTGCAGTTCTAGAGCATAGGTGGAGGAGGTCTGGAATTCCTAAGGTACCTAACCGATTGAAAAGGCGGTTTACGGTACAGCGGGAAAGTTTGAATCGGAATTTTGAATTCATATATCCGGTGTATGAAATCGATATTCTGGCGCAAACTTTCCCGCTGTGGATTAAATGATCTTTTGGATCGGTTAGGTACCTTAGGAACTTTAGACCTCAATCAATGCTCTAGATGTGCTTACTCATTGCACCCAGAAAGTACCCACGGAGAGATCCAAGGTATCCACCTTGTCTCGATTGTATGAAAATTGCCCATGTAGGAATTTAGCACCGATCCCTTCTGTTCACACGGCTAATAATGCCTTATTAGAGAGGGAGACCAGCAGGATCTCCGTAGGCCAAAAAATTTACAGCAGAATTCAGTTGTATGTTTTCAGCACTGCGATTTCCAACCCGCCTGGAGAGGTTCTCCTTGGAGAGTACAACATGGACTTGTGACCCCGTTTCTTAATAACGCCAACATGTTAAAAATGACTCTTAGAAGAGAACTCCATCTGGCCAATTTGATCTTTGGTATAGTAAAACATGGGGTACCGGATTACTTGTTCAGCAAATTGAAATGGAAATCTGGTTCTCGACCGATGCGCACTACTGGCAGTGTATTAGTTGCATACCAGCACCATACTATGGCATTCCGTGGCAGCTTTAGGTACTCAGCAACCCGCTGCTGGAACAATATTCCACCTCCCGTTCGTAATTTTATTCTTTTTTAAAATATATTAAAATTTTCTTAATAAGTTACCAAAAAGATTGGGACCCTGGTACGCGAGTGCGTCCTTCTTACTTGGCCAGGATGTGAGTGCATTTATTGTTTATTATTTGTGATTATTTCTTTGTTTGCCATCTTTTTAGTCCAACTGGAAACAGCGTTTAAGAATAAAAAAAGGTAATGTTTGGCCTTAATTTATTGGTTTTCATAAAAATAAGGTATATGTAATTATTTATCCCAAGTTTATTTATATATAAATAAATATTACAGGTTATACATCTAAAAATATATTTATTTTCTTTATTTTGTATTATATATATTGGAATTAATAATTAATAATTTCTGTGTTAGCACGTCGTTCGCGTAGTGCGCGCATCGAGCTCTATTATGGGTCAGTCTGAAAACCAGCGCTGTGTCTGGCTGCTGCCATTCATAGCATTAAGCTGAGGCTGGTCCAATTTGGTCCGAGGACGCATCGCCCTGCTTTCCTAATATGTATTTATTATGTTAGTTTTAAGTATTTGAATGTGTTATTGGACCAAATAAAGTTACGTCTATGTCTATGTCTATGTCTATGACTTCTTCAAGAAAGGGGTGAAAAGGTTTTTACGGGGTCGGCAACGCGTGGGGGATGCCCATTGTATTGTAATCATCCATATACTGCGGTGACTGCTTACCATCAGGCTGGACATAAGCTTTATTGCCGCCTTAGTGGTATAAAAAGAAAGTTAAGAGAGTTTATGTCAGAATAGGTAGGCATGGACACTAACGTGGAGCAATGGAGTCTAGTTTTGTACTTCAGACATTTGTTAGGCTAACATATTAATTTGCTAAAATACATAACGAACGACCTTGCCAGTGGCTTTGTAAATAACCACTAAGTATATTATAAATCTGTCAACATAGCGCTAAGTCTCGCCGCAGCGGCTAAACAGTTGCCAAATGCGGGTATCTGAGTAAATACTATTAGGGTTTAGTGAATATCCCGCAACGCTCCACAGGGATGTAGTCAGAAGCCAGACGGGTTAATGTAGTGAATTTAATTTACATCATAATTATGGCGATGACGTTTTTTGATTAAAGGAGAAAAAGCTTTTAGGCTTACTTTGGATTTGTTACTGGCAATTACGGGTAATAATGTAAATTATATTTGAATTACGAAAGTAGACAGTAACGACTCATTGAGAAAATAAAAACACAAATGACAACGAAAGTATTGTTGCGTGTAGTTAAGATTATAAATTTATTATCATATAAAAATACGTAGGTACGTACCTATATAGCTCACGTATATAGCCCCACACAAATTGAAACATGAATATCTAATGTTTTTCAAGCTACGAATCCCAGCTTTTTGAGAACATTACTATGGGTAATATCCGTGGCTGGTTTTCTGGTATAACATGAATCATCAGCATCTGTACGGTCAATCCCAGCTTCTGCCAGGCTGCGTAACATGACATGGCTTAGTCGCGCGCGGGAGCGAGAGCGGGGCAATTCTAAGTACCTAGTTAGCTCTTTCAATTTGCGTTCAAGTTATGTCTCGCGCGACAAAGCCCATCATGCTACGCAGCAGGGTAAATTTTATTATACGTCGCTTACTAACCTGCTGCCTGCATAGTCACCGCGAAGCAATTAGACTGAAAACGTGCTGTCTAGTTGCTTTATTGGTGCGCGGTAACTGTGCGCGTGCGACACGATTACTATGCGGGGACTACGCGGGCGCTGCGTGTTTGTTTATAAATAATTAAAGAAACTTACTGTCATTAGCATAGAAACTAAACTTGCATAAACTTTTAGAACAAATCGTGTAGAAATTCGTTAAATCTGTATGGTCTCTTATGCTCTTTTATCTACTTCGCCCGGTCGTCGTCGGCACCCTTACGTCATACACAATTAGCTCTCTGTCCGACTCGGTACCCGGGTTTTCTTGTACAAAAATATAAATAAAGACATCTAATCCAGTCATGTATGACGATCACCCCTACCAACTTACTCGTGTGATTGCCGCGAATTTAGCGATAAAAATAAAGCCAATGTCTTATACTATTGGCTATCGCTCCGATTCAGTACTGGGTATTTCTTGTACAACAATATAAATAAAGACATCCAATCCAGTCTTTCATGATTATCATTCCTACCAACCTACTCGTGTGATTGCCACAAATATAGCGATAAAAATAAAACCAATGCGAATGCTGCCGTGTCATTAATCATAGGGAATAAGTACCTACATTTCGGCTTTTTCCCAGCATCAATCGATCCAGCTCACTGATTTCGAATCGGGCCGTGACTCGTGTTCATCGAGCTTTAAGTTTATCCATCGGGATTTACGAATTACGGGGTACACGTGATTGTGGCGTGCAGTTTGCGTAGGCAGCCTGTAAAGACGGGACTTGTAGAATAAAACATAGTCCGATCAGAGTAGCAGAGTGTGTCATTCGTGGCAAACGTTTCGAGGTAGGTAACTTTAGAATTTTGTATAACACTTGGAATAGAAGTAGAAGGAATATGTATATTTTCTCTACAAAATAACCATTTTGTCTAGGGCGACTCACGGATGGACGGACGTTCCGTGATGGAAAGCGGCCACTATCCGCTAAGACATTTGTAACCATTTGTAATAGAGAGCGGATGCAGTGTCGGCATTTGATTTGACGGCATACATGACACTAACTATGGATTTCATTTTAGTTCAGCGTGACTTCTCACTCTAAAATATCAATAACTCAGTAAAATCTTGTATCAATTTATTTTGTTATAATAAAAACATAACATAATAAAAAATACTTTTGATCACATGTGGTCGCACTTTTTCCGAAGTGCGAGTAAAATTGCAAACAGAAACATTTTTACGTATATTCCTTTATGAAAAATTTAGGAGATATACACATCAAACAACACGAAATCCACAGGAATTCCTCTTATCTCATTTAGTGAAATGGGATTTGCGTACTGCGTATTCGGGTCAAATACGTGTGTTCACATGTTATAAAGATAATTTGGAGAATTTCCTTTTGCGTGGTCTTTTATAACCGCTCGTGAGATTTTATGAGCGCAAATTGTAGGAGCCCGATGTATTTTCTTACGTTCGTCACGACAGAATGTAGGTAGAGTCGTAAATACGTAAACTTACAATGAGTAACAAACTATTAATAACGAAATTCTTATCTAAATAAAAAATTCTAATAAGAAATAAAATCTCAAAAACACCAAGCATGCGATGGAAAGAGCTATCAGAAATTATGACATCCTTAGCGGAACCAGTTCATGATCACAGCCTATAACCGTCCACTGCGGGACTTGGGGCCTCTCCTACGAAAGGGGAGATAATGCCATTATATCCACGCTTGGGAGGTGAGTTGGAGATTGCAGTATACTGCTGCCCATTTTCCCGTCTACGGAAACTTTAGGTCTTTTGCCTCAAAACATTAGTCGCTTTGTACGACACCCACGAATGTAAGGGGTTGGTGCGACTCTACTTTGCCGGTATACAAAAGTAGCAGTCTACATAGCTCGCAGAACCGACGGTCGATTGGGCTTAACAGCACGACTACGTGAGTCTACGTATCGAAAATCATGGCGTAGGATAGCCATCGCGAGATGGATGAACAATCTTATACGTATCGTAGGGAGCCAATGGACGCAAGAGTGGATCGGTGTTGGACGCATGGGGGGGCTTGTTTTTAGCAGTGGCTTCCTCTCGAGGTTAGTTCCATTGGCATCTTTCAGGATGCCGAACTTCGCAGGTTTGTCCTGTCTGTGTTCATCTTATCAAGTGTTCGCGGCACATGGTATTAGAGCAATAAAGTCACTGAATTTAAAGAAATTACTATCAAATATCCGAAAATGAGAAGTCCAAACTGGATAGCTTCAGTGATTAGTTAAGTTATAATTAAATAAATAAATAAAATAAAAATAATGGTTCACAAATACATTTTAGTACCCTAAATTAACAATAAAAATCCAAAACAACGGTAATATATACGAGCAAAATAACTGTAATAAAATTGAGTGGAAATAACAATTTGCTAAATTGGTTTCCTTCTTGCGTGACTTGACTGACGTTGAAATTATAATCGAACGAAGCCTTGATGACGGGTTGCCTGATAATGCCTTGTTAGCGACTATAATTTTTAGTACACTAAATTATTCAAAATCCTTTTCAATGTTTTCTATAAGTAATGTGGCGAGCCACTAACATTTCTAAAACGGCTAGGAAAACCATAGGTACCCAGCTACGTCATATAGGATACCTAGTTAAAATAAATGACTATAGAATAACAACAAAGCAAAAAAAAAAAATTGCCAGTCTAACCAGGTAACAAACTTTTCAATCTTTTTGAGAATACCTATCGAGTATATCCATCATAATCATTACAAGTATCTCCTCTATTGGTAAATATCAGCAGAACCTCTCAAATTGAACTTGACCCAAAAATTAACACGGAAAAAGCAAATTTACTACCAACAAAGAAAAAGAACTCCCACGCCTCGCTGTTGCCTACTTCTAAACAGGCAAGAGTTAAAACACGAATAAAACCCAACACTTTTCAAGTCGGGCAATAGGTTTCAGTCCCACCGATAAATAAGTCATTTGAAACCAACGGGAAAAATCGAAACATTCGCTCCGCAAGCTGTACCTCGGCCCCTAGGGATTGCCACTATCCTTCATAATTTACCCGACTAAAAGATTAACTCCGGCCACGGTAAACACGATCTCTCAGTCTCCCGTATTTCGGGGAAATTGTGTGGTCCGGATATCTGGTTTGTATTTTATGTCGTCGAATTTGGAAGGGTGTTCCTCATGCGAGCTGGATGAACGGCCGGGATTATCCTGTGAGTTTGTGCGTTTTGTTTATTATGCTAATACAGGAGATTGATATCGAACACGTTGAAATTATTTCGAGCGAAGCGTGTGTGTTGTGTAACAAATGGTATATTATTTCCTACTTTATGATGACAGATTTATCGACTTCAATATTCTTTACCAAATTGAAAGGGACGGTACATAATATTGACCTTATTTTAGATTTACGGTAGACAGTAAGTAAACAATCTTACCAAAGAATTGCCTTAGTCGGGGCTGCCTATGTGCGGACTGTTTATTAATGTTTGTTTTGCAACCCTGCAGGGTAGGAGTAGATTATCACTCAATGTCATCTTTGTTACCTACATACTCGCGATTCGGCTGATGTGTTTGTCTTCACCCGCTCTGGCTACGCGTACGCAGTTATAGTAATAGATTGTACCACGAGTCCTTGTGTTTGCACAGATCCTGTGGCAAATGTAACCAGCGCTGTCAATAACGACTAGCTGTGGCCCACTGCCATGTCTAATCTGCAATTTTGGCGGAATGCCAAGATGGGGATTATTATGTGCACTTGCTAGTTGTACTGGAGTTACTCCGTAATACCATCGTGAGTGTACTAAAGATTTGCTAGATTCGTCTTTGGATGAGTGAGAATAGAATTTATTTATTAGTATTGTGTATGAAATTAAAATTGAATCGAGGTAAGTTAATATTATTAATTTGGGTACAAAATTTCTAAAAGTTCTAAATGCGAGCGTGGGATGCGACCCTTGGAAGTTAAGGTTAATTTATTAAGTGGGTTCTTTATAATTTGTACTTTCAGTATACCTTAAAACGTTTGCTAAATTTTTATATTTCATTTAATGATTTCCCCTCTTTAAGCATACCATAAACGTGGATGACTTATAATTTCGGACGATATAAGCAATTCCAGGGGTAGTATCACCAATGCGTTGCTCACTTGTTCACTTCTAAAAAACCTTTAAAGAGATTGGTTTACACAGTATCCTGATATTTCGACAAAAATAGTCTAATAGTCAAAAATAGTACTTGCTTTGTCAGTACATATACTAAAATTGGAATTGTACTAAAATGGCCGCGATAGTGGGTCATGAAATAATTGGTTTTATTTTATTGCCTACTACGACAAGCGATCAATATTTAGGACAACTGGAACCTAAAAGGAACAGATACGGTGACGGCCTTCCAATAATCGAAGTTGTAATGCTAAGAGAAATCTTCGGTAGGGAGATAATATCACCACATCCTGCACGCGTGCGGAAAAGTTCCCAGTTGGATTCTCAGGCAACCAGATGATGTGGCTATTTAAAACAGAATGATTTGAGTGAGCATATTTGTTAAGCAAGCGTGTACGTAACTTGATTATTTACCTACCTGATGAAACAATCTAAACTCAAATTGATTTATCTTATATACGAACAAACTTTGTGAGTAAACTCAGTTAGAGTCAAACCGGTAAATTAATATTGGCACATTGAGAAATCGCCAAGGATTTGCTTTATTCAACTAGTTTCACTGAAGAGATTGCTATTGACATTAAATTAAAAGCAAATTGGCGGTTTGATATCAGGCAGCGTTTCTATTTCAATAATTGCAATATTCGATGAACTTATCTACCATTAGACGGACTATAAGTAGGTACACTTCGATTTATAAGATTCATTTTACCTAAGGAGGCATACCACATACCGGGCAGGCGGTCCACCTGATGGAAAAGTGGCCACCGTCGGGCCCGGGCCCTATTTTTTAAACCGCCCGCATCCGCGCGAGCACTCGCCTTCTAATGCTTGTCTTTTCTATCTCTAACAACTTACCACGAGCGTAAACGAGATAGGTAGCGCACGCGAGCACGCGGTAGTTCTGCCATACTATTATTGCATTCTTGTGTTCTGGTTTGAATAATAAAGGTAGGCAGTGCAACTACAGCCATGAGGCATTTCATCTTAGACTTCACAGTGACAACGCACTTGCGATTCTGCATTTTTGTTGCTTGCAACCGAAATGCACGAATCGTACATGTTATATCATAGTTACGGCTTACCATCAGGTAAGCTGTCTGCTCGTTTATCGCTGAGTAGCATGGAAAACTGAAATGTATGTTTCAAGAGATGTAAAGTATGAGAATGATATTGAAAGAAAAGTATGCAAGGGTAACGCAGTGAATGGTGCCGCTAATCGTATAATGTGAAGAAAAATTTTGCCTCAAATAACACGCCTTGCTTTACGTAACGCAGTACTACTGCAACACATTACACGGCAGTGAATGTTGGTTAAGGCAAAAGAGGAATGAAAGTAAAATAAATGCGGTGGAATTGATATCCCCTAAGGAAACTATGTGGAGTGAAATGTGTGACATGAAAGACTATGTTGTGGCAAAAATAGAAAGAGGGATGTTGAGATGGTTCGGGCATGTAGAGCGGATGGATGAAAGAACATGAAAGAGGTATATAGCGCAAATTTGAAAAACCTGTCCAGAAAAACATTCACTGACCGGATCAGTAATGTTTTAAAAAAATTACTGAAGTCCGAAGTGGCAAGAATAAAACGAGATGTATGAAAATAATTGTGGATATTTGCGAAGCTAGCGAGTTGTGTCTGGACAACGCAAAGTGGCGGTACCTCTGCCTACACCATATGTGGGACAGATATATTTATTTACTGCGATCTTCAATTTGAAAGTAAAGCGATTACTAGGGTAGAGCTATCTCATGTCCAACTGTGGACACGCTATATTTGTATAGGATCCTATGCAATACCTTAATTCTATTTCATTTTTAAACATTGCATGTTGTAACTTACGGGACAATGTCGCGAGAGATACTGTCATAAATAAATGAACCACAACTAAACTTAGGCTACCTTATTAATCTTCATCGAATAAATTTTCGATGTTTCTGTAAAATCGGTCGTGGGTTATTCGTTTTTCCGTCGGTTAGGTTATTAAGGATAAGGTTGCCAGCACAATTACAGGGCACTGACAACTTTGTTTGATGTTTTTTGTTTTATGTATGTAGTACATAAAACCTAACTGTCCATCCATTGGGCTTGCTTGTTTGTTAATGTGTACTTTATAAAAAGAAAAATAAACTCATTTTACTTACGTCATAATTATTTTTTACTTCCCTGCTTTAATTTGTATCTTCTTCGACACAATGAATGATGTTGATTCGATGATGAATGTTGAAGAAGCGCGCGAAGTTTGTCAGGTCCGTAGCAATTGGAATAATGAAATTTTTCATTCCCATTAGAAAACTTGATAAGCCATTAAAAAATCCCATTTGGAAAATTTTATTCCCATTCCATAGCTATCTACAAATTTGGCTACGAAAATTGTAGGAACAGTTTCAGGGGGACTTTGAACGAATTGTGTATTTGAAAATTTTTACCATTTTAAAAGCATTTTAGTTGAAGGTAGGTTTCTTGCCGGAAGGCTGGTAGTTATAAATCACAACGCAACAAGTTACTGGCTCGACATTCTCGCCCCTTCCTCCCCCCTAGCCTTCGCTAACACGTACCAATTATTCAATTACAACTGTGACCTATAATAATGCTGTTAAGCTACTAGCTTACACTACTAGCTTGAATCAAAATTTATTTTGTTGTAGAACTACCATGGGTTATTTCTTTATATTATGGCTGGTTTAGCCATGGTTAAGTTCCTATCAGTTTTGCCAAATCTAGATTAAATTTCGATTTTTAAAGACTTAGGTGCAAACAATGATTAGCCCGTCTAATGGTAAAGACTTTCACAGACTAGGAGCATTGCAATACCAAGGGTATTACTAGCGTGATTTAACAACCAATAATTATCATAATATCAAGTAACTATATACAAATGATGTACACAACTTCCTTGGTGACTCCCCTGGTGTTGCTGATGTCCATAGGCGGCGGTGACCACTTTCCATCAGGTGGCCCGCTTGCCTGTTTGACTGCTGCGTAACATAAAAAAAACTCTTCCTTCCTTAACTTCCAACTTAAAGTACTTCCCGCCGTCTGTTTCTATGTACGATTACGTTTACTAAACTACACTACAGATTGGAATGCGGTTTACAACAATAGATAGAGTGATTCAATAGGTAGGTAAAGCGAACGCGAACGAAGTCGCGCTGGGTCCTAGCACATAGTGTAAAACAAAGTCGCTTCCCGCCGTCTGTCCCTATGCATCTATGTACGCTTAGATCTTTTACACTGCTCAACGGATTTTAATGCGGTTTTTAACAATGAATATAGTGATTGAACAGGGAAGTTTATAAGCAATTAGGTACGTAAAGGTAGGTTAAAGTAGATATAGGTAGGACGCCACGCGAACGAAGTCGCTCCGGGTCCACTAGTCATCATATATTTAAGAACTCCGCTCTTGTCAGTGGGTCAATGGCCAACTCTCTGTCCATCTCTGTAACGTCCTTATTTTCTTTTCTTTGTTGTTATAGGAGTTACGTCCAGCCAGTAAAGGAGAAAGAGGAAGTCGTGTCGTACCAAGAAATGAAATCAAATGCAGACAAGAGAATGACATGGCGATTGCTCCAACGACAAGAGCGAGTTTCATGATGATTATGATGATAGGTCTCTAGGTAGGGATGATAGGTCTCTAGGTAGGATGATCTTCTTTTATTACATGATTTTTATTTAGTTTAATTTGTCCCCATTGATATTGATATTGTTACGAACAGACTTTCGTAACAATATCTTGCAACCATTTTGACCCATTTCCCGCATTCCGATTGAGCCGAAATTTTGCACACTCATGTAACTTCGGTGACAATGCATTGTTAAGATACCATCGAGCTGATATGATGATGGACACCGAAGGATGTCATAGGAACTCCTAAACTACGCTAGTAAACCCAACGAGTTTGGGTTCGTTTGATTAGTCTTGATCAATTCTCTGACTGATCAGAGAGAAGGAGCGATAAAAGCTTGCTATTAAAGTTGAACTTGAACTTGTTTTTATTTCTTGATATGACACATCCTCTTCTTTTACCTTTAGTTGTTGTGAATGAACATCGCTCCTTCAAGACCTTCCTCTGCTTCTCCTATCCTCAATTTCAATATATTTGAATATTAAAAGCAACAATTTACTAAAAAGAAAATAGGAGACCCTTAATCTAACTAAATTAATATTAAACTACAGATTTTGCCCCAGGTTCTCAGTAATCCGATAGGTGCACAATTGTTTTTATTTATAAGTTTTCTATTTCATAAACGTTTGTTTAAAAATAAGTATAATTCGTGTTATTTTAAGGGTTGTAGTTACTTAGCCTACCAAAAATACCAATTAAACAAAAAATGCTGTTTTGCGCACAAAAAATAATCAACCTAACCCAGGTTGAGCTAAATGGTGTGCATTCAATTCTTATTGTACCATTTATTTCCCTATTTTAACTTGACATAAATGCTTAGTACGTATTTAGTCCATATTTAGAGCTGCTTCTATTGAATTTCTGAAGAGCTTTCATTGCCGCAGGGTACTGTGTCGAGCTTAAAGCTTCGAGACGAATGCGGAGCTTCGAATTTTCATGCTCAATACTTACTTATCACATGCATCTCTTTTGTGTAATTCAATCTTTATACAATATGTTTAAATGTTAATATCTAACTGTATAGTGCGCGATACTTTTTAAAAATATCTACAGATGGTGTACAGTGGATGTTATTAACAAAAATTGGATAGGCTTTTCATGGGATTGCAATAGGTTTGGAACAAAGAATTTGGGTTCTCCTACAGTATGGCTTTTGCCTAACGGATGGAGGATTTTCTGGGATGTTTTGTGTAGGTATAAAATTAGGGAATCCAAATACATGCGCAAGTAGGTCGTTTAATGTGTAAAATGTTATATTAATAAAATCAATAATTGAAATTGAAATAATTACCTATATCGATAAACCTACTAATTCCTAAAATAGTAGACACAAAAATATTGTGTGAAAATTGAATATAAATTTGCTTATTTTTTGTAAGTAAGTATATTAAAAAATAATAACTCACCCGAAAACAATCGATTACTCGCCGTCGAGAAACAAAACACGCTCTACAGGTATTCTCAATTCAAACTGAACATTCAAACACAACCGTCACGTCCGCGAAGAAGCACTGCGTTTGGGTATTTTATAGTTGACTCGTCCACAAATTGGGTTGTTTTATGTGCGCGTTCGTGAGACGCGGGCGAGGAGCGCGCGAGCGTGTGGCCGGCTCGGCAGGCGCGCTGGCACTGCCGCCCGCCCGCCCTCAGCACCTGTAACAGGTATCCCCACATCCAGAACTAAGTACCAGCTATTGATGGACAATTCGAATTGATTTCCCCGCTCGCGATTACATCGTGCCCATATGTGCTGCTTGCTTGCGCAGTTGGGTTGACTGATGGGTTGGTTTAGCTTGAAATGAGTTGCGGGCTGCCGTGTGGGGTACGATACTGTTCCGTTAGTTTTTGTTTTATAAATTAAACGACCAGTGAAAAGCTTTTGGCTAAACCATGAAAACTAGCTAGCCCGCCGCAACTTCGTTGGCTTATTGTCCTACCCTATAATGTTATTCTTGAATCACTCTATATATTGTTGAAAACCGCATGAAAATCCATTTTAAGTAGTTATTGAGGTTACAGACAGACGCTGCGTGGGACTTTGTTTTATTATATGAAGTGATTATAATCATCGCAACTAGCACCACCAATAAGTTGAATTAGTGTTTTCGCTTTAAGGTTATTAAAAGTTTAATAAAAATGAACCCATAAGTATTCTGTCATGTAGGTACCTATTGGTAGCAGTAAGGTACGACTATTCGATTCTGCATGAAGATGAAAGGCCATCAGATATAAACAACTGTTTGTATATATGTCACTCACCGTAAAATTAAAAAACCGATGAGTATTTTACAATCTAACGTCGCTAAATACCAAAATATCAAAATATTGTGAATAAAATTCCCCAAATCATTACATTTAAACGCATTACTCTTCGTTGAAACACATAAACTTTTGGTATAAATTGGGTTAGAATAGGATTGTGTTGTGATAACTCGATGAGGAGCCCCGCATAGCAGGGGAAGCTTTTAAATCTTCAAACCCTATATTTTGGTCAGAATGTATGGCTTGGCCGTTTCGTAGAACTATTGCATGATACGTAGGTTGGATCCAGTTAGGGCTGATGTCGCTGGTCCGACCAAGATAGCGCGTTAAAGAGCAGCTACGTTTAAATCAATTGAACGGCCAAGCTGAACTTTCTGACGTTTGTACAGTTAGGGTTTGCAGACTTAGTCTTAGGAACTTGGCTCTTCATGAGATCTGATAACTTTTTCTCAGTGAAGCTTACGAGGCTTGGCAAACTAATTTTACATTAAATGTTTTGGTGGGTATTCATAACTTTTTCTAGTAAGTATGGAATGGGTATCCTTCTTCTTTCTAGCACTTCGGGAAGTGTTCTATTTAGTTAAATTTTTATACAGACTTTTTATGCATCTTTTGTGGAAGTTGGAGGTTAAAAGTTTCAGATGTCATCATTCTATTGTTATTTATTTCTTGTTGCATATAAAATTCCAGCAAGCACTTCTGGAAGTGTTCTTCACATTTAATTAATTATACAGACTTTAAACGTCCTTTGTAGGAGTTGGAGGCTAAAAGTCTTAATTTTCTTAGTTGGTATTCGGGAAGTATTGTAGAGGTTTTAAAGAGAAGTGAGTCATTGAGTGAGTCAGCGTCGAAGTCAACGTATTTTAGCTGCAAATCCAAAGTATAAAAGCTTAAAAACGTTGTGTATTTTATAAATCTGCTACGTACATTTTATCCTCGAAATGTAAGCTTTCTGGCATTATCTAGATTAAAGATATGAGGGTCTGACAATTCGATGAAACGCTACGAGAAAAGGTAGGTAGGGCCCCCTACTTTTTGCTCCGCTTGGAGGGGGCACGACGGTACCCGCGTTATCACGCAATTTTCATGAAATAAAGCAAGTAGTTGACTGAGAGATCAAGGCACGAACTTTACTATGTCTATGGAAAATGATGAAAATCTTTTCATTACTTTTCATTTCAGACAGTTTACGAAATAAATATTACGTTTAAGTGCAATGTTGACCCTCCATTTTGTTAGATTAGAATGGGTGTTAATGGGAAATGGGGGTTTTTTTTTGTTTTATTCCATCCCTTATCCAGAAAAGACATTTTCGCCGGACATGGCGTCCGGGCAGGCAGGTTAAGCCTGCTAAGCCGGCCACGGTGTTTCCCTTCCGGGATAAATCACGTAAAAAGTTGAATTAGAATCGGACCCCGCTGATTCAGGAGCAAACAAAGTTACCCAGGTAATTGGCACTCAGCAAATTTGTTTATTGAATTTATTTCCCAGGGCGTTCAATGAAATCCAAGAGTTTGCTAAATAATCATCAATATTATTTACCGAAAATGGATGACCCCGTTTCTCGAGGTACCTATACCTAGGATGTTTATTTATTTATTTATTGTACACAGTAAAACATACAGGTAAAAACACAATTATAAATGACACAAGAGGCACAATTTACACACGACATGTAACACTATGGAGATTATGGTGACGTCTGTCTGCGAGTGATTAAATTTTAATGTCACACAATTTCTTTTTAATTTGTTTACCCGAGCTTTACCGCCTTGGTGGTGTGATCATGCGGCCGAAGATAGAGAATGCCTGAATAGGAAAAGCCTATTCACTAGCCTAAAGCCGTCCAGATTATAATGATCTGGGAACACACTCGCAGGCAACGTGTTAGACTTCTAAGCCGAATGCAAAGGCTTGTGCGGATAATTGGAAGATCCACGACATATGTTCCACTCCAGCACGGTTCCATACTCATCATCATCATCTTGGCGTTAATGTCCCGGTTGTGCTCTGGCGCACGAGAGGCCGGGGTCCGCCTTGACCGTGATCCAGGATTTGACAGGTCAGGTAATTACAGTGGAGCGACTGCCGTCTGACCTCCATGACCCTGCTAACAAGGGAAACTGACCAGATTAGATTATGGTTACACATCCAGTCGCCTGAATGTGCAGGTTCCATCACGATGTTTTCCCTCACCGTAAGAGCATCGGTTAGTATTCAACTAATGTACATAACTCAGAAAACAGTCATTGGTACATGGCCGGAGCGGGATACGAACCCGGGACCTCTGGCTTACGAGTCGTATACTCTAACCGTTCGGCCACCGACGCTCAAGCACGGTTCCATACTACTCACACTAATCCGCATTTTATCTTTTATTAATTATCCTTTTGTACTTATTTATTTCACACTTATCTAGATTATAAATAAAATGGAAAAATCGTAAAACAAATTCGCTAAAAGCAATTTGGATTTGCAAAATACAACGTTGTATCTGTGCGATGAATCATTAATGACATCATTAATCCAAATTTGATTCCACTAATCCCACTTATATTAAACCTAAATGTATGTTTGTTACCTTTTTAGGCCTAAACGGTTGAACTGGCATGGGTGAAATTTGGTTTTGGAGCCGCGGGCGGAAAGTTAGTTAGTTCATGTTTACATATAAGATCATTTTACATACTCAAAAGTATTTTGGTAGGTATTTATATTTTTATTTAAGAGTTGTAACAAGTAGTTTGTGTTGTGTGTTCTTTTTTTTTGTTCTTTTTTCTTGGCGTCACCTTCAGACTTTCAGAAGAAATTTTTAAATTCTTTAATCTAGCTACTCAACTCAACTCAACAGTAAATAAGAAAAATACCACTACTTACCATTATTACGATCCGTTGCGATACCTTCAAAATCGTACAAAACCTCTTATCTCTCACGTAAAATCACGGTGAATCTGTTTTTCATGCACGGCCCATAGAGCAGCCAGCGCTCCAACGGACAATGGGTCTGCGCGGTTGACATTTCACATTCGCGCCGCCCCCGTGTAATGTCTGCATGGAAAATCGCAGGTTTTTCAGCCTGAACTAGAGCTGGCTTTGTGAAAGGACTCATACTTGCGGATTGCTGACTGTTTGTATTTCTATTCTTAACACAACAATAAGGAATGGGACTTTTCGCTGTAAATGTGTTCCCCGAATAGTACAATCTGGCTTTTCCAATTTACTGTTTCTACACTTTATTTATTTATATATTATTTTATTTATTAGTTCATTTCACATGTTCGTTTCTTTGTTTGAAATAAATTTTCCATATTCCATATTTTCATGCTATTCACGGCTGTTGTATGGCGTTAATGTCCCGATTGTGCTCTCGTGCACGGGCGCCCAGGGTCCGCCTTGGCCATGATCCAGGATTTTAGAGATCAGGTAATTACAGTGGAGCGACTGCCATCTGTTCTTCGTGACCCTGTTAGAAGAGGAACCTGAGCAGATTGGCTCGTGGTTACACAGTCGCCTGTATGTGCAGGTTTCTATACGATGTTTTTTATCACCTAAGTTGTAGTAACTTACTTAAAATTTACTTACCATATCTACCTACCACTTATACTTACCAAATAGAACCTATGTTATTCCGAAAATAAGGCCGAGCATAACATTTAATTTGTTTTTAATAACCACAGGTAAAATGGTAAAGTAAACATATCAGCAAACTCATCTACAATCCTCGAAGCTCATCCCAGCTATCCCATACACGTCACGAGAAAAAAAAACTACTCAACGATCGATCCTTACTCGATTCTACCGTCGGCTAACCTCATTATTGGTCTTCGGTTAGACCGGTTATTCGGTTAGGGCCTAGCCTACCCTCTCTTCGCTATTCGTTGCCGTCGTCGCCGTCACGTGCCAGCATAGAATGCAAATCGACCACCAGGCGAATATTGAATCAGACCCATTGTGAGCTGACTGCTGATGAATTTTGTTGAAATCCCTTTAAAATCCACCTTCTCGATTGCTGTAATAAATCTCGTAAGAAGATACGGGAAGGGGAATGGAATATTGAAAGAATACCTTCCTGTAATCAAGGATCGCTTGTTATCAGGCCATGGACTGATTTCGTTTATGTAATTTGGCGATGGATTGGAATTTTTTTGTAGGAGCTTGATGAGGTAGGTAGGTTAGGTGGTACATAAAAAGAAAATTCGTAAGAAATGTGAGTACAAATTATTGATGTTTAATATGCTTATAAATTTTTATCAGAGGGGTGTCTGCTCACTTGTCACTTGGGTGGTATTAATAAACCGCAAATGAACAACGTACCGCAAGACGCAGCGTGGGTAGGCCTCTAACAAGGTGGACCGACGACCTGGTAAAGATCGCAGGTACCAGCTGGATGCGGACTGGCCTTTGTGGAGATCTCTGGGGGAGGCCTATGCCCAGCAATGGGCGTCTTTCGGCTGATATGACGATGATGATGATGAAATGAATAAATACGGGAGTTTTATAGGCAATAATTGCATTCCATTTTACCTGCCATATTCAATTCAATTCAATTCATTTATTTTGATAAACATAAATTTACACGTCAAATGTCATCAAATTCTTGAGTAGTCATTATACTTAAAATAATGTTACAACAGATAAAGGATATCACAATCTTAATGTCATAAGGTTAGTTACACAGATTAATGAATTTTGTCCAAGGGAGTTAATTACAAATTTATATTATTATTTATTTTCATAGTAAAATGTTTTCCTATAAAAATCCATAGTAAAATTGGTGGCTGCATGCGTCGTGAGAAAAAGTTATCAGATCTCATTGAGAGCCAAGATCCTATCTCTATAAACTCTACATTTAAGTCAGAAAGTCTAGCTTGGCCGTTTTATAGAACTATTGCAGGACACATAAGCTGGATTCAATGCTCGATCGACGCGAGTTAGGGCTGATGTCGTCGGTCGGACCAAGTAACATCAGTCGATTGGTCTGTGATAATGCTACAACGACCATGCTTTATTTTCTGACCAATGTATGTAGAGTTAGGAGGTTCGTTCTTTATGAGATCTGATAACTTTTTCTCAATGCTACCGTTAAGTTGGCTTATTAGGCTTGGTCACCAATTTTACATGAAATTTATTTGATGGGACATCATAACTTTTTGTAATAAGTGTGAATGAGATTTATTTTATACATAGACTTGCATCCTCTTTTATGAGTTTTAAAAGTTGCAGATTTCTTAGTTTTCTTATTATTTATTTATATGGAAATCCTGACATGCATACCAAATTTGAGCTTTCAAGCACTTCCAGTTTCCTGACTTGGTACTCTATGTAATTTTAAAGACGTTTCATATAAAAAAACTATCTTTAAAATTCATCAAATAACATCCCCAAATAAACATGTAGTCTTAGGAATCAAACACTCGCGTGAACCCACTATAATTAGACCTAGATATTCAGTTTGCTTTGAATCACTACGGACTAGCTAAGCAACAGTTGTAGACCTTGTTCGGCAAGCTTGTTATTAGCCCGCCTTCGGGGCCTTAGCGGGGCTCAATTCAATTTACAAGAGCAACAAGACTGAGTAGCCGGAACAACTAGGTATAGCCCAGAGTATAGAACGAGATAAGGTTAGGGGCGTGTTTGTGATTTATGCTGAAGCTGTGTAATAAACTGGGATAGAATTATATAACGTAACCGACTGAAAATTTGATAATCCCAGTCTAACTTCACTGAAACTTAAATATTTTCTAAACTACTTAACGGATTTTAATGAAACAAAGCTAAGTACCATCTCGATTAAACTGGCTTCCAAATAGAGAATCAATCAATTATCCAAATCAATCCATTTATTCGGGAACTACGTTGCAACAGACAGACACGCGGATCGAGAATAAAATCGATTCAGTTGTTTAGTAAGTGTAAACTTGGCCAGGGTTTGTCTGACTTTTTCTGTGGGTTAGGTTACCTATAGTCATCATAATTCTAAAGGTCAATCTAGAATTTTCTAACGCTACCAAGTTAGCTGTCCATTAATATGTCGTGTTTAGAATTTATGCACGCGTTGACTAGCATTTGGCTCGCACTGCGCAGGCATAATCCGATTCAGCAGAGCCTCGTCAGTCTGTCAGCTAGGAGACTACGTGCAAGCGAGGTTGGTTCCAACCTGGATTATGGTGGTAGGGTGGTAGGGTATGGTGCGTACTATTAAAATAGTATATACCTACTACTAAATTGTTGAAGTGCATTTTTATTCACTTTAAGCTAAGCCAAAGCACAGTCTAGTCACGTTAATGTATCGGGCGTCAAACTGGTGCCTCGAAAATTAAAACACTTTGGAAACACTTTAGTTATAAGTATAATGCTTGGACAATTCACACAGCGCCATCTAGCCCCAAAGTAAGCAAAGCTTATGTTATAGATGCTAGATAACTAATAAACTACTTATATACTTTTAACAATATACTCATGATGCATTTACCAAGACCCGTTACAAAAATTAATAATTTTAATTTCTGCTCAGCCGGAAATCGAACCCCATGTTAACCAACTGAATCATTCAGGTCGTCGAGTTCTCCGTAGATTACGAACAATAAACAAATTTTGTGAAAAAACTCGTCTTATCGGTTGTAAGTTGTAACTGTTCCAAGTTCCAATTCAGACAAGACGATTCCAAACCTCATATTTAAATAAGTCCACACATACACCAGTCATAATATAATAAAGCGTGTAATAAGCAGGGACCAATCTGAATTTGTGTAGCAAACTTCGCATTACCTTCCCGTTTAATACACAATTAAATACGGCGCAAATAAGCCATTAGGGGATGCGGAAGTATCCCGGAAACGGCACAAACATGTGTAAACACCCGGTCGTAAACGCCGGGACGAGACTCGTCCACAAAGGTAATAAATAGGTATGAAACTCGTACATTAGCCAGACAGACCTCTGAACACTGGGTCAACAATTTGCGTATTTGCGTGTTAACCAGTATCTACAAAGGTGCAACGGATTTTGATGCGATTTTAACACCATCATCATCATATCAGCCAGAAGACGCCCACTGCTGGGCACAGGCCTCCCCCAGAGATCTCCACAAAGGCCGATCCTGTGCTTTCCGCATCCAGCTGGTACCTGCGATCCTTACCAGGTCGTCGGTCCACTTTGTAGGAGGCCTACCCACGCTGCGTCTACCGGTACGTGGTCGCCACTCGAGAATTTAATTGCTCCATCGGCCATCTGTTCTTCGAGCTATGTGCCCAGCCTACTGCCACTTCAGTCTGGCAATCTTTAGAACTATGTCGGTGACCTGAAAGAGCTATGAAGGACCTTGGTTCGCTTGCGGATCTCCTCATTTCTGACTCGATCGCGTTAAGAAACTGCAAGTATAGCTCTTTCCATTGCCCTTTGGGTAACAGTGAGCTTTCTTATAAGGCCCATAGTGAGTGGCCACGTTTCAGTTCCGTAAGTCATCACTGGCAACACACATTGGTCAAAGACCTTCGTCTTGAGATTATGCGGTAATTGGTTTTATCTGCATATTAAATTAGAGAAACCCGTGCTAATCCGGAGCTCGTCTCTAGTCTATACATACTACAAAACAAATTCGCTTCCCGCCGTTTGTCCCTATATACCGATGTACGCTCAGATCTTTTAAACTACGCAACGGATTTTAATGCAGTTTTCATCAACAGATAGAGTGATTCAAGGGGAAGGTTTATAGCAAGAAAAAGGAGGATAGGTAGGTGTAGGGTAGGTAGGACGCCATGCGAACGAAGTCGTTGCGCCGGGCCCGCCAGTTAATATTATAATAAAGGTGTTTGTTCTAAGGAACTGTCCGATATGAAGCCAACCATCATTATTCTACCTGTCATCATACTGCTCGTCATCGTAGGGAGTTAATCGGAACCGCGCGGACTATTCGGTCCCAAAGAAATTTTGTCCTATGCACAATACAGAAGGTTAATTATTCCTTGGAGAATCACACGAAGTTCTTCATGGCAGCAGTGAAAAAGTTTTTACTCCCGGCTAATACCTACCTCTATATGATACTGATAATAAACTCGTCGAATATATTATTATTTATTTAATACGTTATGCACAACGTAGTACAAATATGGATTTTAAAGCTCATTAGCTTTATCCGCCAGTCTACTCGATAACTGGTAACAAAAATTACAGAAGGTGCAATAAAATGTATTGTAAAATTATACTTCTATAGTTAGAAAAAAATACTCTTTGTTGTATTTCGGCCAATACAAACAGTTACCTACAACTATTCACAAACCGTGACTTAAAATATGAATGAAAAAAAATACATAATATCAACAAACACATAGGTACTGCAATACCAAGCCAAGTACTCCTACATACTTAAAAGGAAAAGACAGAAATAAATAAATAAAAATTAAAGTAGCGTAGTATAAATAATTTAGAAAATGTTTTCGAATAGCTTTTAAAATAAAAGTTTGCTGGAGCTTCGCGTCTGATGTCAGCCGGGAGCTCATTCTACAATCTTGATAACTTTAAAGAAAAAGAGTTTGTTTATTAACATCTATTAGCCCTTGGTATTCAGTAGATATAACCACAGGTTGGCGGTAGTTGGTTGGTAATATGTTGACAGTTTTCGGTCTACGTACCTCTTCGGTCTTCCGCTTGGTGGAATGCTTTATTTAGTGCAATATCGCGGTTTCCAGTTACTTGGTCTGCCATCGGGTGGGGTGGGGCTCCTCTCGACCTTTTTCATTCAACTTTTCTGGTGATTGTTGTGATTTCATGTTTTCATAAAATTTTCATTAAAAATGGGTAAAATTTCTGGATGGAATGGATCTTGAAAAAGTAACAATGAATTAAGATTGTAGTATTAAAGGGTAATGATAATTATTCTAAATGCTTCAAAATGTTCTAAATTGTATCAAACAACAATGCTAACTTACTGTTTCTTATTCTTGACAGTTCACCAATTCAACAACAGTCCTTTCCGGGACTCCCTCGAATCTCCACGCTTGGCAGGCGGTTTGGTGATCGTAGTTTTGGAAATATAACAATGGAAAACGCTGCTGCCCATTTTCCAGCCTACGGAGACTCTAGATATTTTGCCTCCAAAATATTAGTCGTCTTGTACGACACCCACGAGTGTAAGGGGTTGGTACTATTCTACTCTGCCGAACACCACACGGCCTACTTCCAACTAATCGAGGCATTATATCTATGCCGCTATAAAACCCCGTCACCCGCAACTGATAGCGTAATTGCATCGCCCGCTATCGTATCGGCTATCCGTGCTCAGTGGCAATTATCTTTATAAAACCGTTTTAACTTCCACATCGAGGCTGCATGCAACAGCTGAAAAGCCCTCCCTGCCCCTCTCGCACCTGCCCCTCCTCCCCTTGTTGTCGGCTTTGTCGTCGACAACAGAAAATTCTGGAAGGTGGAAATTTATTGGAACAGCGGTTGAGGTCAGACCGTGCATGGTTACGGGATAGTTTATTTTGAGTTCGTTGTAGAAACTAACGGGCAATTTCGTGATAAATTAATCGGTTTCTGAAGACGTGTCTTTTTGATAGTATTTCGTATTTCTTCTAATACCACCAATGAGGACTTACTACATTCGCCCTGCATTTCGTGGTACTCAGCCTGCCACGATCGAATGCCACAAGCTGCGATCCTAACACACATCGTTTACCTCTTCCATCATCTCATACTTTTGTGGTTGATCGGGTTGGTCCTAACTTGCCACTTTAGAGTCATCATTGATTGCATCAGCATATGTACTCCTCGGGCAACCTCCATTTCACTTACGCACGATACATACCTTTCGTAAGCCGTCTTTTATCAATCCTCTCCACGTATCCAAACCATCTCAGCATAATCTCTTTCAATCCTGGTCACCAAGAAATCACTTCACCACATCTAGCGTCCCCGTCTAACATCTATGACGAGCAGGGCTTCTTTCGCCTTACTGAGCACGAGTAAATGTATTCATGTCACCGGATAAGCGTGGTCTGTACTGCGAGATTTTGCTTCACCTCCCTGCAATGCTTTATGACGCTTGAAGGGAATTACCGCCATCATGTAGCAAGTATCTCTGGTACAGTCTGTTCCTAACTTTAGACTATGAACGTGAAGTACAAGGATTTATCAATATATTTAGGATCAACGGCTAGGCTTGTCAATTTCGCTCTCCATTTTATGAAAATGAAAGTCTGAGAGAACTAAGGCAAAAGTAATTGCGAAATAAAATAAATAAATAAATAATCGTGAACAAATTCACACAGCGCCATCTAGCCTCAAAGTAAGCAAAGCTTGTGTTATGGGTGCTAGATAACTGATAAACTACTTATATACTTGCTTTTTAAAAACATACTTATTATGCATAGAACACCCAGACCCGTAACAGAAATTAAAATTCATCATTTCAAATTCTGCCCGGCCGGGAATCGAACCCGGGAACTCTTGCGTGGCAGACCGGCATGTTGAAATATTTTGATAAATTCTTTTAGTTCACGTTCTTAACTACAATAATTTTAATTTTACTTAAAACGGTTATGCGGCTATGATTATGAAATATATGGGAAAAATGTCGGATAAAGAATGGATCTCTACGGATTCTGTACAAACTCAAAGTTGAAGCGGAAGTCATGGGCTAGAGTTCCTAGGTCACATAAGCCACAAAAGATACAAACGAAATGATTACTGTACTTTACAGTACAGTAAAGTTTTTTATAAGTACAGTACTTTACAGAACAGTAATTTGGCAATTTAGTGCACAATATGCATAAAATCCACCATCCACGTCGTCCGATTACATAATCAACGTAGCCAGATAGCAATATGCCTGGTGCCATAAGTTAGGCAACAGACTGTACAAGTGGAGGCGAGCATGTTAAGTACCGTATGAACCTAGTAAATATCCGCAACCTGGGCTGCATGGGTGCCTTTTAAATTGCCACCGTGATACGATGATATCGTTGAGGAGTACATCTACGGATTACATTAAATTATATATAGTTGCAAATAATAATAACTAAGGGACAAATCCGAAAGATGGGCAGCAGCATCTTTCTGGGTAGATTTACATCAACTGCACTGCGATCTCCAACCCGCCTGCCAAGCGTGGAGATTATGGCAATAACCTCCCCTTTAGTGGGAGAGGCCCGAAGTCCTGCAGTGGATTGTTATGAGTTGTGATGTTGATGATAATGATGATATATAGTTTGTATTTTTTTTTTCTTGAACCTAGGATCTCTTATATTTTTGCCATTTTCGTTTTTCCGCCTGTCTTTAACCCTTTAACCGTTACGCTTAGAATCAGTTGGCGTGCCCTCAGCGCCACGCACAGTAAAACGAAAAATAAATACCTACAACAAATAGTGATGTTCAATAGTATATCGATATGGGTAATTCCCCTTCAAACGCTTACAATTTCATCTAAATATCGTAACAGACAGTAGATAGAAAACGTTACTTTGTAATTTTATTTCTAATATTAGCAGGTATTTTGGTAACACAATGAAACAAAAAGCGTTTACAGATATTGAAAGATTTATTGATTTCCGCACAATAAAATTGGTCATGAAAAGAATTTTGTTATTCTTATTTTTCAATGCAGTCCTATAGAGTATTCTTTATCTAAATGCAATAGTTAACAAACAACATTGGTCAGTTTTTTAACAAACATGATTATACTTATTTCAACAATATTAATATCAGTTTACCGAATCGAACCTTGACAGATTCTAATGATATTTAACTACAGATCACCTTCCAGAATACGTATTAATTCTTCAGCTGTAATCATGTTTAATCACATTAATCGATAACACGAACATAATAATAACACGCATAAGCACAACACCAATGGAAAAATCCAGAAGGCGGCACTCGTTTATGACGTCAGAAGCGGTCGTCTTTTTCCGTCCGTGGCGCTGGGTGTACTAGCAACATTAGTTTCTAAACATGCAGACTAGGGATGGGAATTGTCGATTCAGTCACTGACATTTTTAATCTTTATTTATTATAAATAAAACAAAATAAACACATTTATTTATAGAAATAAATGTGTTTACTATAGAGTAACATTTGCTTTATTTGTTTTATAATAAATTAGTAAGTATAAACAGAAATAATTTAATTTATGTGGATTTTTCTACCAGTAAATCATTGCTTATGTCCCATCCTTATTGTCGGATTTTTCCGTCACTGGCGCTGGACACCAATACACTTTTCGAATAATACTTTCAGTAATTTATTCAACTTTAGACATTATTTTTAAGTCTTCTAATTAAGAAACTAAAGTGTAAGCAATTGTATATGATTACTTCATCAACTATTTACCAAATTATGAACATAATTTTAATATAATACAGTGCTATCAAACAAAAAGGCAGATTAACCGAGTAGTGGTATTTGGTCGTAAATATCCGTCCTTGGCGAAATGAGCACGAAAATTTTTGTCGGATATATCCGACCTTGGCGGTTAAAGGGTTAAGGGGCTTATCACTATTAGTACCAACTATCTATAGGTAGGTATAGGCACAGAGTAAAAAATACTACGTACAAGTACAAGCTTACCACAGAGACTATTGATACTTACTCTTTACAGACTTAATGTCAGTGCTTACGGCTGCAGGTGTAAACCTATGTAATATAATTACTTAAGGAAAGTCCAAAATGGTGCATTTCTAAACAGCGATGCGACTCGACTAAAGATATTGGAAAGTTAGCTAAAGGTAGGTACGTACCGTCATAGTAAAAATAATAAAATATTCCATTATCCTTGTATCAATGGGTAAACATAACAAACAATGTCTATCACCCTGCGTTATGCGTTATAAAAGTTTATAAGCAGCACTAAAACGAGTAATGTCTCATACATAAATAGTGTAATTGGAGGTAGACCTTAAAAACATAATGTTAAATCTCACAGTATACTTTATACCTACATTGTATTTTACTAACAATTTACGAGCAATGTACTCGAAAGGCAATTTCTTGCGTTTATATCTTTGGTTTATACACGTATGATCATCGTCATACTCCGTGCCTCCCGAACCGACTTCTGCCAGGTTTAGGCGACGGTCAGCTTCAAATAGCCGTTTTCTAGCGCTATTCCCTACAAGTGTTTATCCTGGTCTCAACATCCTGCCTAAGCCTGCTCACAACTGCAATAATCATTAGCTTACTCATTTGAAACTTTCCTTGAAAATGCACACTTTGGAAGCCTCCTGTATACGTTATACAGAAGACTCCCAAAAACCAACAGCAGCAGCAAAAAAGGAAAAATAGGCAAAATGTTAAAGTCCCATAACTATATTTGGAAGGCTGCATGTTTTGGGACTTTTTGTGGGCGGATTTCTTAGCAGGCCTTAAGCAAGATGTGCTACAACACATCGTATGTGTGTATGATTATGTCAAGGAGGATGTATAATATGACATAACCTAACCGACAGAAAAATTCGGATAACCGCCGACCCGAAGTTTACTAGAACTCAAATATTTTCTAAACTACAGAACCGATTTCAATGAAACAAGCTAAGAACTATCTGGTTTAAACTGGCTTTTAAATGGAGAAAACCGCATTCATCTCGGTTTATCCATTCGGGAGCTACGATGCCACAGACAGGCACACAAAGCCACAGATACAACAGCCTTCTTTTTTCGTCGTAGGTTTAAAATGAAAGAAATAAATGTCGAATACAATATTGAATTTCGCTAGTATAGAGTTTCTGTGCTAATGGAGTAGCGGAGTGTTAAATAATGCAAAACACGCAGTACAGCCTGCGTTTTCAGCCTGCAGCGTGCCACGTCACGTTGGATTTTCTATTTTACGTTAAATTCTGATACGCGGTGGAATTATGTATTTCTACCGTGATTTTTATCGTTTTATAACCAAAATGTAAGTATCGTTGCCGTTTCGTTGACAAGTTAGCTCATGCTTGTAACAGCGAGTAATGATATCTTTCGTAACAGCGTGGTAAAGGATTGAACGCGAGAAAGGGCCTTTAGGCACTATCCTAATTAGCAATGGGCGTGGTCGTACGACGGATGTGGCCGGCTAATAGAAGGCTTGTCTTCAAAACCAAAGAAATTTGCACGCACACTAAGGTTGTGGAATGAACTACCTGGAGAGATTTACAACATTGAGTCCTTCAAAAATGGGGCAAAATGGTTTATACAGGGACGGCAACGCGTGGGTGATGCCCCTGGTATTGCAAACGTACATAGACTGCGGTGATTGCTTACCATTAGGCAGACCGTAGGCTTGTTTAAGACCTTAGTGGTATAAAAAAGAACCACCCGCCGCACGACGATGGTCGCACTGATGGTCGTCAATTAGGACAGCGCCTTAGTTGTTTTTATCACAATGTTAATAAAATCAAAATGGACGTTTCCAATACTTGCCATGTTAAAGTATTTTTAGGTTACGTTTAATCTTCATTTTTAAGTGTGTTTCTATCGAAATATTAAAAATAATATGTCTGTCTATCTGTCTGCCTGAAGGAGCCATCGACATAAACCATACACTAACCGGATGGCATATGGATATCGAAAACAAAACTAAAACGTTGGAAATACATAATCATCCCAATGCATTCTACGTCAGTGTAGGCGTACTTATGACGGCGTAAAGTATAGAATTCGCAACATGGGGATGTGCGCTTAAACACACGCGGGTTCATGCCAGCATATCTGCGACTAACGTTCTCATACAATTTTCCGGCAAATTAAAGCATCACCACGTGGGTATCGTAAAGGCGACTATTGCCTAGCAAAAACTACCATGGGCCGAAAAATGACTGAGTTATTGTTTATCCTATCGGGAATTTTTACCCGTTGAATAACAGTGTTACACAAAGGGTTGTGACCGTATGTCCTGTGGGTCAACAGGAACAAAGGTTTGTTTTCAACACTGTAAACCTCACGCAGCCTAGGGTTTAATATAGTCTTCCACTAATATGAAGAAGCGTTAAATATAACAATGTACTCATACGGGCTGCTGATCATAATTTTTTTTCTTTATCTGGCACCATGTTGAGCTATATCCATTGTTAAGATTAGGTATTAAAGGTGGCTTAAACTGTTGTATATTGGTAATTAAGATTTTATTCCGTTGACAGTATTCATTGGTACGACCTCCATTACTACATACCTACTGATATAGACATCCTTTTATTTCGTTTTCTAAATCGTAGTTTTAAGTTTGTCCATATTGTAATGTTTTTTTTTTGGCAAGCGGGCCACCTGATGGAAAGTGGTCACCGCCGCCTATGGACATCAGCAACACCAGGGGAGTCACCAATGCGTTGCCCGCCTCTAAAGAGACCTCTAATGTAATGTAAACAATAATATATATTTGATGGACATCTATCAACAGATCTCAAATATTAACACAAATTAAGTCGTTGTGAGTATCGCATTTGCCAGTTAAAAGTAGGGACGCATCATTTGTGGCAGTTCAGAAACACCGACCAACAATCATTTCTCAAGCAGACGTGTTCCAAATTACTTCCCACATGGCGCTCAAAGGGTAAGTGAAAAGAAAAATCCAGGGCCGCATCCAGCTAAATTGAGGGCGATATTTTACCTGGGTAGCATCTGGCCACAACAAATGAAACGCATTTGGACTTTCAGTTGGATATTAAAAAGGCAGATTGCTGGACGACTCCTTTGCCAAACATTAAAATTACGTCGCGATGTGATGTTTAACTCGTGAAGTATGCTTTCGTAGTAGATTTTTGTAATATTGTGGTCCAAATTCAATCTAAAATTTGAACATATTTATTGAAAATGTTCGTAGGCTGCGATAACTGCTTACAATCAGGCCGGTATATTTTACGATTTAAAATGGAGTCTCAGACTAAACTCTAACTGTACACTGATAAGGGCAGTCGATGATGATGATTTAATATTGCCCTGCAATCGTCTGGAATACCTATAAAATATACTTACCCATAGTAGTAGCTTTTCACTACACTACTACTGCACTATTTAAGGTAAAAATGTAACTTGAAAAGTTGATTTCATAATGTAAAACAAAATACAACCTAGCATTACAACAAAAAAAAACATATAACTGACCTACAGATAATACAAAACTAAACATAAGGTTTTTTTTTTTTTTTTTTTTTTTTTATTAAGATGTTCTACCTATTTGACAAGTAGGTAGAGCATTGCAATTACAATCTAGCCTAAAGACTAATAAGTAATTTAAATTTAACATAATTTGCTACGTTAGAATAATATAAGAATGTGTCCATTAACACCTTTTCTTATTGTCTCTATTAAGGGGAAGACACATTGTTATTGTGTTCTTTGCAGTAAGTACTCATCGCACTTCTTATCACTAATAATCACTACACTAACTCAAAAGGTTTTGTCCTTTTTAGTCTTCGCACTATGTTCGTGTTGTCAAGGAGCTGGATAGCCTCGACATTCACATGATGATGAAGCCTTCTTTCATGGGCTTCGGCGTGTTTTTTAATTATAGTTGCAACAAGATCCACATTGAGGTCCCGGTGAAGATCATTGTTTCTAATGTACCAGGGCGCATTTACAATGTCCCTCAGTACTTTGTTTTGAAAGCGTTGTATCATCTGTGTGTTGCTTTGTTTGGTACAGCCCCATAGCTGAATACCATAAGTCCATACTGGCATTAGGACTTGTTTGTACAAAAGTAGTTTGTTGTGTACTGATAAAGAAGAATGCTTTCCAAGTAGCCAGTACATCTTTTTATAGCGAAGTTCTAATTCGTCGCGTTTCTTTTTGACATGAGCTTTCCAGCGAAGCTTTGCGTCTAAGGTCATGCCTAAATATTTAGCTGTGTTTTTGTGCGGTATTGCTTGATTGTTTATAAATACCGGATGATAAGACGGTCTTTTGTTAGTAAAATCGACATGAATCGATTTTGACTCATTCAGTTTGATTCGCCACTTCACTGTCCAATCAAATATAGTGTTGATAGCTGTTTGCAGTTTCGTTACTGCTTCTTCTTGAGTGGACCCTGTAGCCATGATAGCCGTATCATCCGCAAAGGTTGCAATGATGTTATTTTTTAGTTCTGGGATATCACAAGTGTATAATAAATACAACATCGGACCTAGGACGCTTCCTTGTGGTACTCCAGCTTTTATGTACTTAAGTTCTGAATATTCCTCATCCTGTCTAACTCGAAACATTCTCTGCGTAAGATAAGATTCCAGAATATCTGCAAACTGCTTCGGAAGTTTATGTCTTATTTTGTGCATAAGACCTTCATGCCAAACCTTATCAAATGCTTGTGCCACGTCTAGGAAAACAGTAGAACAGACTTTATTTTCTTCTAATGTTTTTTCTATTAAACTAGTTATTCTGTGCACTTGATCGATTGTTGAATGCTTCTCCCTAAATCCAAACTGATAATCAGGGATAAGCTTTCTTTCTTCTATTATGGGGCTCAGTCGTCTTAATAGGAGCTTTTCGAACAACTTTGACATAACTGGCAATAGAGAAATTGGTCTATAGGATGTTATTTCCTGAGGTGGTTTTCCAGGTTTCGGTATCATAATGATTTCTGCAACTTTCCACATATCAGGCACGTATTTTAGTCTAAACGAAGCATTGATAAGGGTGGTAAGTTTTACGATGGCTTTACGTGGAAGATTTTGGAGAATTTCGCCCGTAATTAGATCAAAGCCAGGAGCTTTATTTTTCTTTAAGCGTTTTATCTCATTCTGAACCTCTTTAGGGGTAACGAGTTTTATTTCTAATCTATCATTACAAGATGCTTCCTCCAGTTCTGTGTTCTCAGAGTTATGCATGTTAGGTTGGAATATTTGTTCCAGGTGATTAGCAAATCTAATAGCTTTTTGTTTATTATTTATGGCCCACCCCCCATTAGTTTCTTTAATGGGAGGTATGTGTAAGGTTGGCGTCTTTATGTGCTTTATAGTTTTCCACAAGGAGTAATCAGTTGTGCGATCACTTGTTAACTTTCTTAGGTAGATATTCGTAGACTCATCACGAAAGTTCTGAATTTCTTCCCTTAGTTTTTTTGTTAAGTAGTTTAGCCGCGTTTTGTCCACGGGATATCTACTTTGTTGCCATTTGCGTCTTTGCTTTCTCTTTTCTTTAAGGAGGTTTAGAATTTCGGCTGGATAGCAGTTACCTTTTGATCTCTTCTTCACTGTTGGTGTATTTTTCCAGGCACATTGCTGTATATTTGTAATGAATTTACTTAGATCTGTATCTAGCTCTTGTGGACTTTTTAAAGAAACATTAAGTTCAGTAATAGAGTCTAGATCATGTTTAAAGCTTTCCCAGTCGGTTTTCTTGTTTGACAGGGTAACATTGCTCTCTTTTAGTATTATGCTCTCACTAAGAGTCAAAATTATTGGCGAGTGATCTGAGCTCATTTCATATCCTTCCTCAATGTGAAGAAAACTAGTTGGTATATTTTTACATATAAAAAAGTCAATGAGGTCTGGGACTTTATTACGATCAGTGGGCCAATACGTTGGTTTTGCGGTTGATATTACGCCACAATTCATATATCTAGTAGCATAAAGAAGCTCTTTCCCTTTAGTTGTAGTTAATCTTGATCCCCAGTGGATGTGTTTAGCATTAAAATCACCTCCAAGTATGAATCTGTTACCTAGATTGTATAGAAGGTTTTTATACTGTTCGCGTTTTAGGGAATACTTTGGTGGACAGTATATGGCGGAAATGGTAACAGGGTAACGTTTAGTTCTTACACAAACAGCCACTGTTTGTATAGCCTGTTCCTCACATTTATGCTCTTCGTAATGGTAAATATTTTCTTTTATTATGACAGTGCTTCCTCCCCTTGCAGTGTTATCAGGGTGTAAAGCATGATAGACTTTATAGTCTTTGATTTTTATAAACGACTCTCTGGTGCAATGGGATTCTGATATTAGGCAAATATCAATATTGTTTGTGCTTAGAACCACTTGTAACTCATTTAGATGTTTTGCGAGCCCATTCGCATTCCATGCCATAATTTTGAGTCCCATAGTCATTTCCCTTGTTTGGATGTAGCAATTTTAGTGCTGTTTTCAAGTTTCTTTAACCTTTTATCAAATGAGGTTAAAAGATCTAAAATTCTATTAATCTTTGAATCTGTATTGGAGCTAGCAGATAATGGATTGGAGCTAGACTGTTGAGACGGTTGGGCTCCCTTTGTAACTTGTGCAAATGACAGGCTTTTGGTGACCTGCTTGCCCATATGATTTTGGTCCATTGTCTTCTTGCTTTTATTGGTATTGAATGCTGGACCGGATGTAGTTGTTACATTTTTCTTTAGAGTTTTGTTTTTTAAAAACTGTAGTTCTTTAGCTACAATACACCCTCTGTAACTTGCCGGGTGAGGTTCGCCACAATGAACGCACTTTGGCTTGTCATCTGCTGGTTTATTACAGTCTTTAGTTAAATGCTTTCCTGTACACTTAACACACCTTGGTTCTTTTGAACAGTATTTTTGGGTATGACCATAGGCTTGACACCGTTTACATTGCGGTATGAGCTTGGATGTTTTTAGTGGTTGAATATCAACTTTGCAGCCCAGTATAGACCTTATGTTATAAATATTATTTATGTCTTCATCTTTTTGGAACGAAAGCATAAACATGTTAAGCGGTTGCTTATTTCTCCAGCTGAGTTTGTTGACCGCTTCGTTAATTTTATATCCCTTGTTATTAAGGTCTTCCACGATTCTTTCTGGAGTACACGACGAATGGAGGTTTTTGGCCATTACCCTTATCGGTCGGTCCTGTTTATTCTCGTAGGAGTGCCACAGGCACTTGTTCGCAAGCAACAGTTCGGTAATTGCTCTGTACGAGTTTTCATTATTTGCATTTATCTTTGCGGTGACGCCATTCAACATTTTTATGATAAACGTGTCTTTGTTTATACTTGCCGAAAGGAGATCATAGAATTTCTGGTAGTTCATGATATTTTCGACAACTATGGGCGGAGGAAGTGGAACTTTTTTCACTTTCTCTTCTTTAGTGGTTCCGTCGGAATTGGATCCTTCTTGTGGTGGAGGGGAGTGTGTTGTGTTCAGTTTCCTTTTCTTACGACTAATTTTCCGTACCCACTCAGTTTCTTTGGCCAATTCCTCTTCATCTGTCTCATACTGCTTTTGGTGTTTGCCAGTATCAGTACTTACAGTGGTTAAGGATATCTGTTCCTGGAGTAGAATGTTTTGCTCCTGAGTCTTCTTTAATTCTAGTTGCAGAGTTTCTACTTGCTTGCTAAGGTCGCGTACCAAACTTTCGAATTTCTCACGATTACTTTTTTCTTCGGAGTAATGGTTGTATAACAGAAATTCATTTTCTGTTTTAAGTTCCATTGGACTTTTGCCAGCCATAATTGATCACTAAATTGATGTAACTTCGCCTTAATAATGATGATTTGAATTACACAACATTACACCGAACGTTTGTGATTCACGCACAATAACTGGGTCATCGCGGCCGTAGCCGAGTAGACGACGCGGAGTAGGCTGCAGCGTCAGCGCTTTACGCGAGCACGAAACTAGCGCAAGAGCGTCTGCGCAGCGACTATACTCGACGGAAGTCGAACAAACACAAAACATAAGGTGATTTACAAATATCACTCAACAAATAGCCCGCCTCTGACAGTAGGTACCTGCGGCAAAAGTGCCCAAAAATTTAACTTAAGTAACACTACGGATAACAAGTGAAACTAAGAAGATAAACGAAATATTTTATGAAGTCAAGCTATGGCGTACACTACCGAAGAAGGTGTGATGCTCGTAATAACTTTTAAGTAGTTACTCGTTCATACATCATGCTTGAGTACATACAATTTACTATTTCCATTTCCAGTATTGCCCCTTAGTAAACATTTTTCACAATAATGAGAAAGTCAAAGTAATTTTAACCTGACTATATACCTACAACAATTGATTAAGTTACTGCATACTTACATCCAGCACATCACGTTTAAAACTGTGTATACATGCTTAACTCCTCCATTTCTTGCACCTTTTCCCTAACAGTGGGCGACACGACATAAAACAAATTAATGTCTAAAACTTTTCCTACAACCCCTAACCTAGACTTGGGTCGAAAGCAATATACCTTTATTACGACGGTAAAGTTCGAAATTAATAGCTTTACTATTGGAACATATTGCAGATTTTTTTGTAAAACTAATTTATTCAATTATATTCAAGTCTATCTTTTAAGTTTCAATATACATACATACATTCAAATTGTCTTGCCGTACCAATGACTCTTTTCCGAGTTATGTAAATTAGTTGGATGCGCTGATGCTCTTACGGTGAGGGAAAACTTTATGATAAAACCTATAGATACATTCACGACTGAATGTGTAACCAAGATCCAATCTAGTCTGGTTCCCCTGGTAGCAGGGTAACGGAGGTAAGATGGCAGTCGCTCCACTGTAATTATCTTATCTGCCAAATCCTGGATCATGATCAAGGAGGCCCAACGACCCTCGTGCGCGAAAGCACTACCGGGACATTAATGTCATGATGAGATGATTTATTCATACCGTCACGCATTTTCCCGAAGGGGTAAACAGAGACTACATTACACTTGTTGTCTAATTCTCTTCATCAAGTGCGTAGGGGGTTCAGCCGAAATGAAATCAAGCCTTCACTTATCTTCTACGTTGTATTGGCTGCTCAGGATAGCCGCACTGGTGCCACGCTGACGCCAACACCAACCCCATTTGCGGTATAGGTTCGCACATATTCCAGCTCTTCTCTAGTATATGTTGACAATATAGCTGTACCCATACCGTCAGCATCATCAACAGCCCATATCAACTAAATCGACCCAGTTTTTAGTCCCTGAACCGACAGTGTTAATTTCTAATGCCATTTATACAGACCAAATAAAATAACAATGTATCCATTCGAATACGCGTAATTTTTTGTCCAATATGCTTTGACGTTTTAGTAAAAGAGTATCGATAAGTACATTGATAACCTTTTATCTCCCACGTGAGTAAATATAGCATTATTTGCCTTTTATCCTGATCCTATAATAAGGAGAGCTCGCTGGTTAAAACAAAATGGCTTCCCCTCGTCTGTCCCTATGTTTCTATGTACGCTTAGATATTTTAAACGGTTTTCAACAATAGGGTGATTCAAGAGGAAGGTTTATAAGTAAGTAAAAAGGGTAGGTAAGGGGCGGGGTAGGGTAGGGTCCAATAGTAATTAATAAACAAAAAAAATTCGACACAAGAAGCTCCAAGTTCTCCAAGATCTATCGTTTCACCGCAAGTTCCACCATAAACGCTTCACATAGCCATGTTCTATGAGCGTATGAATATTAATGCGTACGACGCCACCAATCACCGGTGTGTCGGGGCGATTATGTTCCTTGTCGCGTTACTTACGCCACGTCGCACTATAGACAGCAACTATTGCATGGATTACTGTGGATAGGGAAGGGGATCGATTAGCAGACAAAGTGTATACACTAGTAAGTAATCATCGTCGTCGATATCTCGGGTGCGATCTCACGCGCGAGGTCTCGGGGTAGGTTTGACCGTGATTCAGGATTTGGCAGATCAGGTATAATCCGCGTCATGAAAGAAGAGACTTGTCAAATGGCAGTAGAGGGGATTTCGCGCAGGTAATCGCCTACTAAGCAAGTCGAACCACGTGACCCGCCAAGTGTCTTCTTATTTGACCCTAGTTGTAGTTACAGTAGAGCGATCGCTGTCAGACCTCCGTGATCCTGTTAACAGGGGAACCTGACCAGGTTGGATCATGCATTTCTTACACTAGTTTCTGATAAATAATGCACATTGACTAGTTTCGGCTTTGTATTTACTAACACGCGTGATACAGATACATCACTCTGAAATCTATGCATGTATTGTTAAGGTACTGGTAAATGGCGTATCACACGCACGCATGTCAACAACCCCGTAATTGTGGTGCTGGACTCGAGCCTTCTTCACGCTTAAGCTTTTGCCGTAATCGGGCTGGTTGGAGATCGAGATTATCTGGTCTAAACATAAGTGGTCCATGCTGGAGACCATGACGCATTAAACTGCGTCGAAATATCGAGGGTAAAACAATACAAACCGTGGTGACAAAGCCGATAATAATAATATGTGTGATAATTCAATTTATCCAAAACCGATCTAAGAGGGTAAACTATTCATAACTGTTTTCGTTTGTGTATTTGCACGTATAGTCTTTCCCTATTTTTTTCCCTACTTTGTCCCTTTACATTTTACGAATGAGGCAAACATGATATAAAAGGTGCTCGTTTTTCTTGCGATATTACGATCGAAATCGCCCACAAATCGCTTGTCAACGCTCCCAATTACAACGAAATGGATTACTACCAAATACGGGTAAACGCCTATCGACTACCTATAGGCAGGTAATCCCTACTAAAACGATAATACGATTATGGCGTAGGTAATAATATGCTCTGTAAAATAGGTAGGCTAGGTAGGTAGGAGACTAAAGTGCTGTTATGGGCTGTTGATGTGAAGAATGACATACATACATTTACCATTTAGAACCAGTGGCCTAATGGATGCTGGGGCAGACTCGTAAGCGAGTGGTACCGGGTTCTGAATGTACCATGACTTTTTCTGAGTTATTTGCTGTTGAACACTAATACACAGTCAGGTGACTGAATGTGTAACCGTGATCAAACTTGGTCAGGATCACGGAGGTGAGATGGCAGTCGTTTCACTGTAATTCCGTCTCTCTGTAATCGTGTCTGTAATCAGTGACTCCCCTGGTGTTGCTGATGTCCATAGGCGGCGGTGACCACTTTCCATCAGGTGGCCCGCTTTCCTGTTTGTCTGCCGTATAACATAAAAAAAAAAAAATTACCCTGAACTGCCAAATCCTGGATCACGGTCAAGGCGGACCCCGGTCCCTCATGCGCGAGAGCACAACCGAAACATTGAAACCCATGTACCTACCTAGTTACTGAAACAAACTATAAATATTTGTAAGTACCTAACTGATAAAAAGGCTGTTCAAAAGTGTTCCAAAATTTGTTAATTGAGATAATATAGTAAAAAATAACTGGTCGTTATGGTGGAATAAACTTCAAATTATCGGAACTTGTAGAAAGTAAAAAAGGGGGATCGTCCATTAAAACAGCGTGAAGGCGCCGGTTCCGTATTTCAAATCGATTTTTAAAAGATATTGCAGTGTTTGAGGGAAAAATACCCTGTTAAGACCCTTGGTAAATATTGGGAAGGGAAGTTAGGCTGATCGAAATTGGTCACAAGGAAAAGCCGATGTTGGAAAATGACGATTTTAAACTAAGATAAGTTAAAAATGAGACAGGAAAATGTCAAGTTTGAAAAAGGAATATTTTAAGGAAACGACAAAGTTGTCCGGATTAATAGAAAATTAAAACAATAGCTTTGAATTGTCCATAGATCCATCGGTAGGCCTAGACGGTGGATCCCAGTGGAATGAGATATATTTTCGCTTATCAAATTTTACACAGTAGGTACCTAACATTAATCTAAGTTTACAAGAATCAAGAAAAAATTTTATACTTAGGTAGGTGACAACTCAAACATACACAGAATAATACTAAGTGCTGATGATTACTTATTTGCGTTAAGTTTACCAGATCGTGAATAACAGACCTATTAAGAGATGAGATAAAAATCTTGTAAGTAATTTGTTATTCTCGCTAACGCAAACAGCAACAGTGGCAAACTTAGCCAGAACGGGTAATACCTATAATACGCTAACAGATTACGGCACATAATTCTTATATTCAGCGGCAAATAGTGTACCTACATCGGCTTTGTAGACTGTCGTCTCTTTAGCATTCGTATGAGGGTTTAAAGTATTAAACCAATATAGTAATACCTCGACAATCATTCATTATTTCAATGAATGTGCCTTGACGGAACATTTCATTTGTGTACCCTAGACTTAAATTTGCACAGTCTTAGCATCCTACATACATATATACCTACCTAGTACCTATCCATATATTTGCGTAAACAATTCAATCACGGATAAGTAGCATATTAGCTTAAGTTTGTGTGAAACAGTCGCGTCACGACCGCGTAATTGCAGAGAGACACCAGAGTTGGCAGCGTGACCGCCATACTGATGGCTTGGGATATAGCGCCACAGGTGTGCGTTAAAAAATATACTGTATCAACTACCTACATCATAGGGTAGACAGCTGCTAGGGGAGATAACTCTAAAAATGAGTAAATGTTACTATTTTAAAAACCGCCTTTTAGACATTAGATATGAGTATTTTAAGAGACATTTAGCTTATGTTTTACTAAGCCGTCTCCTATCTGGAGGAGCCCAAACTTGGCATGTTTTGAAAATGTTTCTAAGATTTTTAGAAAACAGGTGGCCGAAATTTGTGGGTGTAGTATATTTTAGAACCGGCTCATGAAGCCCTTTCATTTGATTTCAAACAAAAAAGGTATTTGAAAAAAAAAATTCAAATATCATAAATAATCTATGACGTCGTTACTGCTCACATACTTACTATTACATCCCCCACGGGAATATTTTTAAGAACTGCCGCTTATAATGATTGTTATAGTACCCGTGTACCAAACGACCATTCTGTACATCGATTTGCGGTTCTTTATCGTAGCCCGACCGTAATAGAATTAGCGGGGGCGAGCTTATAGTTCTCTGTGGCTGAGCTCACCGATGCTTCACCACAGATATCGGAAAAGATATGATGCAGTTCTCCATGACCATCAGGCATTATACCTAATCAGTGTGGTCTATTTTTATCAGCCATTCACTTTTAAACGTAATAGAATAGAGGACAAGCATATCGCCTTATTTTTATAGCTCATTCATTCCTCGGAGTCGCCCAAAGGGCCTCAGACGTGGTTTATTGGGTATAATTTTGGCTGAGTGCTATTTTTATTATTAAACTTCCATACTTTTATAACTGGCCTGCCCGATAGCTAAAGCTATTAAGATCGCCGAGGACAGAACCACATGGAAAAGTCTGGTACAGCAAGTGAGCAACATTTCAGACTAGACACGACCTTCAGCAATGAAGATTAGGAAGAAGATTTTTATAAAAGATGGAAGCAAACTTAATAGTAGGTAAGTAAACATCCGTAACACCAGAAGTTCCGCGGTGATTTAGGTCGAGTCAGACAAAAATCGATGACCGTTTATTGATCCAGCAAACAAGAAAGTCTAACGACGAATTACTCGAACTTTTCTTTTAGTTTAGAGTACCTTTTAGTGGTGTTTGACCTAGTTCTCATCTGATGGCTGTTACGATAACACCGAAGATGGATCACCTGGGTCCTAGAATATACTGTATTGCCCAATAGTGTTGTACGCGACAGTGATGAGTGATGTGTTCAAAGCTGAATTTAAGCAAAGAAGTGTACCTAATCTATATGAAATAATCTGGAATATTTACATTGGAATATGTACGATTTGCTAGATTTGTGCCAAAGACCATCAGTGAACTGTTACGGTATGGTAAACTAATTATGAATAATAATAATATAATGGATGAATTATAAGAAATCGTGTCATTGACATCACTTGAGATTATTCATTCGTAGTAACTTAGTTTGTATAGCATCGCGATTATGTCTTTCTGACGATATCCCTTGAAAAAAAAAGTTGGTGTGTTTCGAAACAATTGACTCGAGAGCGCTGTCGAGCACACATTCACAATAAAATATCTGCATTCTGTACCTTCCAGCGGTATCTTCTAAATATTTGCAAACTCAAACTCAAAAACGGCCCGCGTGCTAATCTTCAATTGTTTCGTACGGTGAAATGCATTGCATTCGCTAGATTGGACACATCCTTAGGTATCAAACGCCAAAACAAACAACGGAAAAACAAAACTAACGCATAAGTAAACCGAACATAACTATTCACATCATATCAAACCACCCATTCACTGGAAGATTGACAGCTTCATAACACCAAAGCTCTCTGTTGACTGCGAGGGACAAAACACATCCATTACAATAGACAGATTCGTCAAAACGAGCAACCGCGGCTGCGGGCCCTATCGGTGAGGGCCGCGGAAGTCAGAACAATGATAGATAGGGACTCCGAATATCGGAATATTTTTGGACGAAATATCATATTGAAATACCGGTTGGAGGCGTACAAAAGGAATAGTTTCTAGGTATCTGGAAGAGGGCCCTTTATGTCTTCTATAAGACTGCACTTCTTTTATTACTGATATTTGATGTGAATCAAAAGGAGCGTCGGTGGCCGAGCGGTTTGGGTATCCGACTCGTAAGCAAGAAGTACCGGGTTCGAATCCCGCTCCGTTTTTTCTGACTTATGTACATTAGTTGACTACTAATCGATGCTCTTACGGTGAGGGAAAACATCATGATGAAACCTGCACATTCAGGCGACTGGATGTGTAACCATGATCCAATCTGGCCAGGTTCCTCTGGTAGCAGGGTCATGGAGGTCAGATGGTAGTCATCATCATCATCACTACCCGATTGATCTATTGCCTCGACAACATTAGTCGCCTTGTACGACACCCATTAGTGTAAGGGGTTGGTGCTATTGTTGGTGTACGACCTGAGTGGTTCAATGGTCAACATGCCGGTCTGCCACGCAAGAGGTCCCAGGTTCGATTCCCGGCCGGGCAGAAATTGATAGGATGAATTTTAATTTCTGTTACGGGTCTGGGTGTTCTATGTATAATAAGTATGTATTTAAAAGTATTTAAGTAGTATATCAGTTATCTAGCACCCATAGCACAAGCTTTGCTTAGTTTGGGGCTAGATGGCGCTGTGTGAATTTGTCCACGAATATTAATTTATTGTGCTCTGCCGGACACCACACGGCCAAAGATGGTAGTCGCTCCACTGTAATTACCTGATCTGCCAAATCCTGGATCGTGGTCAAAACGAATCCCAGGCCCACGGAGAGCACAACCGGGATATTAACGCCAAGATGTTTATTATTTTTATTTGATGTGAATCAAATATTGGTAACTCTCAAGTCAACTGAGTAGTTGCACGCTAAGGCCCGGATTATATCAAGCGTCGCGTCGCCGACGCACCGTGCGTCGCCGACGCAACCTGCGTCGCCGACGCAGGTTGCGTCGGGCTGTCAAACGCTGGACTTCAACAGTTTAAACCATGGACTTACTACCCAAAGGGACTGCGCACTACTTTGACTAAAACCGGGCAGAGCGAGAGTCACCATCGATAGTCCTGTGTCCCTTTCTAGTGTTGCCACCATTGTTGATGCAAATTCCGAATTACTTTTATTATTTGGCGCGGACACGGACCTCAGGGCCAGGCAGAGCCGGACCGGGTGCAATCTGAAGGTCATGTTTTCACCAGGGTCCAGCCCAAGCTTACCCTGCTACTCGGAAACTATTGGCCCTAGAACACTTGTTCCTAGAGTGAAATGATAACATTCCTCGAGATCATCATTTCGTATGACAGCTGTCAATGTTAAATCTTTTATAAATCGTTACCCATTGGTCCTAAAACACTAGTTTCTAGAGAGAAATGATAGTATTTGTTGAGATCTACATTTCGAATGACAGCTGTCAATGTTAAATCTTTTATAAATCGGCACCCATTGGTCCTAAAACACTAGTTTCTGGAGAGAAATGGTAGTACTTGTTGAGATCTACATTTCGAATGACAGCTGTCAAAGTTTGAACTGAAATAACTCCTAAACTATTAGTGCTATAACACTCGTTCCTAAAGAAAAATGATAGTGTTCGCCGAGATCTACATTTCGCATGACAACTGTCAAGCTTAGAACGGTTGTAACTCGGAAACGATGTGTTTTAGAACACTAGTTCCTTGAGCAATACGATAGTACTCATCGAGATCTACATTTTGGATGACAGTTCTAAGTTTGACAGCTGTCATACGAAATGTAGATCTCGACGAGTACTATCATATTTCTTTAGAAACTAGTGTTCTAGAACCAATGGGTTCCGAGTTATAACACATTTAAGTTTGACAGCTGTCACCCGAAATGTAGATATCGACGAGTACTATCACTTCTCTTTAGAAACTAGTGTTGTAGGATAAATCGTTACCGAACTCTTTTATCTGTTTTGTGGA
This sequence comes from Blastobasis lacticolella, assembly GCA_905147135.1. NCBI lineage: Eukaryota > Metazoa > Arthropoda > Insecta > Lepidoptera > Blastobasidae > Blastobasis > Blastobasis lacticolella. The sequence continues at coordinate 13,948,790 of LR990048.1, forward strand.
ACAAAAAGTCGTAGGTTAATAATTATGTCGACTCGACGTTTGTCGGAGAAACGTTCAGTAGATCAAAAGGTATTTTGACAACTACTTTTCGGATTGTACGGATTACCTCATAATAATACCAAATTCACGGTAAATATATTTCTCCAATAATGGCAATAGCAAACACAACACTTGTCAATTTAGAATGACGATGATTATGCCAATAACATTGTGTTTACACTGTTAGAAAGGGACAAAGGACTATCGATGGTGACTCTCGCTTTGCCCGGTTTTAGTCAAAGCAGTGCGCAGTCCCTTTGGGTAGTAAGTCCATGGTTTAAACAGGTATAAACGTTCAGATGTCAATAGTCTAAAGGTCTATGTGCACTTGTGCTGCAAAACGCAGCGTCGAGAAACAGGTTTGATGATGGCGTGCACCGTCCATACGAGTGGGTAGCACCACCTGCACCGCATTCAGCCGAAACGGTGCGATGCATAATAAATAATAATAATGTTCCGGTGAATCGTGCGTTACATGCTGAACATGGTTCGATTTTGATAATATGATTATTTCAGCTTTCAGACATAGGTGTATGAGATTTAAAAAGTAATACTGTCTTAGCGAGCGGCCACACAGAAAAGACGTAAGACGCAGACACGTCGCAGACGCGGCGCCCGCGCCCGTTCAATATACTTTCATCCTAAATGTATAGAAACGTCGCGACGCAAAACATACAGAAAAGACAGGACTAGGACAGGGCGAGGACGCGTCGCAGACACGACTTGAAACATACAGAAAAGACAGGGGAAGGCAAGGGCGCGCCGCGGGCGAAAGCAGGGGTGCGGGAGCTGGGCCTCGCCCGCAGCGCTTGCTGTCCTTGTCTTGCCTACGCTCTTGACTTATCCGCGACGGCGCCGCGTCCTTGCCCTGTCTTTTCTGTATGTTTTAAGTCGCGTCCGCGTCCCGTCTGTGCCCTGTCCGCGACGAGTCTTTTCTGTGTGGCCGCTCGCTTAGGTATGTGTTTGTTGACGCAACTGATTTCGTGCAAGGAAGAACGCTTTATCGCAAATGGTTACGTGTATGAATAAAAAATGTCATTTATCTTCGAACTGTGACGAACTGTTTCTTAGACTAACATATGGGGTCGGCTTAAAAAAATAATATGACAAACAAACTCTATTTAAAACCTTGTCCTGCCTAACACTACACATCTTTGACTGAAGTAACGCGCAATATCGCGTCGCAGCAGTGCGTTCAGAATAGACGTTGCAGTGCAGTTGCCGTGCCGCTGTCGCGTCGCGCAGCGTAAGTGCGTGTTCACCTTTATTAGCACTTTTGAATCCGCGACCCTCAACATGCTCAGTGCTGTATTTCTTTTAATTGTTTGGCTGATGCGGAGAGAGCAACGAAATCCAGGAAAAATAGTAAAAAAGAAACGACTAAGAAGATATGCTGTACATCCATTTAACACAGAAAGACATTTGTATGGCCAATTTCATACCCATTTTAACAGACTCAGAAAGTACCTATTGTATATACGCTTTTATAAAAGCTACAGAAAGTAAACAATTAGAAAAGATAACCTAAATCTACAAATAAAAAAAATTCTCAACACAAAAAACTGTAGAATATTATCGATGAAAAACCAACCATCTGAACATGTTACCTACTGCTGTCTGTTTGTCAATGCGTTTCTGCGCGCTGATCTCAGGAACGGCTTAAATGATTTAAGTGCGGTTTCAATAATGTATAATTGTTGTAAGCTTCACTTAAATGTAGTGTTTGTTAAATGTTTTATTTAGGTAAAAAAGTAAATTAATAAAGATATATCAATTTAAACTCATTTTGTTCTATAAAAATGCAGTTTTGTTAAATTGGCTGAAACTTTAGTCAACTAAGTAGATGTTGACAGAAAATTTAAATATAAACAAAAAAGGACTGTTTCAGAGATTTTGACTATTCCGATGTAAGTTGATCTCAGCTCTATATTATCAATCAAAAATATTAAATAAATATACTTGAACAATTCACACAGCGCCATCTTGCCTCAAAGTAAGCAAAGCTTGTGTTATGGATGCTAGATAACTAAACTAACTTACATATTTTTTAAAAACATACTCATGATAAGTACATATAACACCTAGACCCAGATAACATATATTAAAATTCATCATTTCTGAATCGAACCCAGGATCTCGAGGATCAGGATCAGGAGGAGGAGGGTGGCAGACAGAAACAGGATTTAACTTAGTGATGCTGATGTATTGTGGCGTTTTAAATCCACTTAAACAGAAGTCAGTCAGATCAAGGGGGATGAGGTTATGTAGAAGACTACCATAGGCCAGCGCCAGCGTATACTCCTTTAAGATCTAAACTTTTTAGTGAACCTGGCCTACTAGCGCAGTCTTATAACCAGTTACAATGAGTGCCTTTTATGCTTTTTGCGGAATTTGACCCCATCGAAACTATGTAACATATTCAGCAAAATAAATCTGAACAGTAAAATATAACCTTAAAAGCCTTAACGGACCTGTGGTCCGTGCAGAACCAGTTCACCTGATATCCTTTTAACTTTATCACAGATTTAAGTGTGATTATTTTCATGGGGAATATTTTTGCATATGATAGAATGAGTTAAAGATGAGTATTTAACGCGAACAAAGTCGCGGGCAACCGCTAGTAATTAATAAGTTGGATATTTTTGCAAACTTTTTACTTTGCAATACTCAATGGTAGGTGCCACAAACTTACCTGACACGGTGACGGCGTCGCTGTTGTTGACAAACAAAATGACATTTTTAAATGGCGACACTTAGTTCAGCTTTTAGCCACCGGGCCAGATAAGTTTGTGGCGAAATTTTAGTGACAATGATTTGTCACTAAAAGCTTCCCCCAAACAGGGGCGATCTGTAGTTCTTAAAGGGAACACAGCAGAAAACTCACGACGCGTTCTGCAAGCGGGTGGCCGTGACATCCCCCTTCGCTGGACAGGTCATACATGTGATTATTATTATGATAGGCTAGTGCATTGACTATCTTTCGGAGGTTGGGCATACCTCTGACCGGTGTAACTTGGGTGTAGTTTATTATTATTAAGTATAATTATTTTCTTTTTTTTGTCAATGGCTTGATCTAGAGGCGACTGCTAACTATAAATCTGAGGGCGATCGCTGCCAACCGGATGCGGAAGCACAGGGCAGGGTGTTGTGGAGATCTCGGAAGGCGGCATATGCTCAACATGGGTGTCTTTTGGCTGATATGATGAACGTTATATCTCCGCAACTCCTTCCACTTCTCCCGGGCCCAAGACAAGCCTTGTCGGTCCAATGTAAAATCATTGTTATCTATCCCTATCCATCATTCCGATTTCTTCTCCTATTCTTTCACTGTCCATGCAGCGAGACTATGGAACTCACTGCCACATAATGTGCGTGACAGTCAGTCACTGTCTATATTTAAAAAGAGAGTCAAGGAATATTATCTTTCCCTGTCTAGTCCATAACTTATATATTTATGTATTTTATATCGCTTGTTTTAATAATATGTTTATATTAGCTTTATATACCTATATATTTTAATATAATATATTTATGTATTTAAATATTCAATTATTGTGCACGTCGTATCTGCGTTACTTTAGTCTAACATCTCTCTTCTGTAGGCCTGCTGGAAGAAATTTCTTTTTAGAAATAAGCAGCGCCTGTTGTGTCTTTTGTTCTATTATATTTCTCTGTATACGACCTATTATGTTTGACGACCTGAGTGGTTCAATGGTCAACATGCCGGTCTGCCACGCAAGAGGTCCCGGGTTCGATTCCCGGCCGGGCAGAAATTGAAATGATGCATTTTAATTGCTGTTACGGGTCTGGGTGTTCTTATATATAATAAGTATGTATTTAAAAAGTATTTAAGTAGTATATCAGTTATCTAGCACCCATAGTACAAGCTTTGCTTAGTTTGGGGCTAGATGGCGCTGTGTGAATTTGTCCACGAATATTTATTATTATTATTTATTATTATTATTATTATATCATTATTGTGTACAATAAACAGTTAAATAAATAAATAAATAAACGTCAGTACGCGGGCGCATTCAGTCCAATAGTACGCGACCGCATCGCCCACGCCTGTGTGGGGTCAGGGTCTATTATGGATAGCCCATAGAGTTACTATACGAGGTATATAACTCTATGGATATATCTTGTGATATCCAGTCTCCCAGTCTCTATCCAAACTCATTTTGCAGTATATAAACTCCTTGTCTTGTTGATATAAAAGCCCTGCTTTAATGCGGGCACAGACCTATGGAAAAGGTCAGGGACGGGCCCAATCGGCACACCTACCGGGCCGGACATTCTTAAAATTTTCTCAGTCGTTATCAAGCGCTTGCCGGGAAAGGTTAACGGGTAGAAATGGATGACGAATTAATGAGCATCGCCTTATTGTTTGGCGCTGAAAACCTACAAAAAAGGGAAAGATGGTAGGCAGTATCAGTCTACTGAACTACTGTACCTACTCGTCCAGATCTACATTTCGAATGACGGCTGTTAAACTTAAAGCCTATATAACTCTGATTCTATTGGTCCTAGAACACTAGTCTCTAAAAAGAATTGTATCACTCGTCGAGATATACATTTAAAGTAACTGTTGCAAATTGAAAACTGTTATAACTTGAGAACCATAGGTCCTAGAAGAATAGTTTCTATAGAGAAATGATATTAGGTACTCGTCGAAATCTACGTTTTGTAAGAGAGACGTTAAATTTAAAACTGTCATTCGAAATGTAGAATTCGTCGAGTACTATCATATATCTTTAGGGACTAGTGTTCTAGGACCAATAGTTTCCGAATAGAAAGAGTCACCTTGGGGCTGGACCCAGTTCAAGCCTCAGGCTAAACAGAGCCAACTTGACCCGGGTCCAATTCATGTATTCACGAAGACTGATGGCAGTAGACTGATGCGTATTTTTTTCTCGTCTTCATCTAACATTTAAACTTCACATCAACATATCTATTTACTTCTACCACGCAACGTCTTTGAGATTACGGTTGTGATAATCCTTTTTTTTTATATTTCAACATAGGAATTTTTGCCCTGCCAAAGTAATGGACTCAGGGTCAACCATAGAGGAATATACCTTTCCCAGGTATACCAATCTCTTTGATAATTTTATTACAGATCCGCCCCGATGGGCCCGGCCCGGAAAGCTTACGGTCTGTATATGCCGATTATAAGAAGATTATATGCAAGCCTCGCCTCTTTCAGGACGGTTGAAAGTTTTGACCGGGTGCGCTCTCCGGGCGTCTATAAGTGTGTGACGGCTAGTACATTGTCGATGAAAATAATATGGCCTTCACGTTAAACCCGGCCCGGCCCTGATCGGCAGGTCTGGCCCGGCCCGGCCCTGACCGGTAGGTCTGTGCCCGGCCTTAGAATTCTTGACGCAACCTGCGTTTTACCTGCGTCGCCGACGCAACCTGCGTTTTACCTGCGTCGGCGCGCGCATTTGAAAATCATACAATTTTGAGTTGACAGCTTAACGAAAGATGCGTCGCCGACGCAGGCAGCGTCGATAACGCAGGTTGCGTCGGCGACGCAGGTAAAACGCAGGTTGCGTCGGCGCGCGCATTAGAAGTTCATACAATTTTGAGTTGACAGCATAACGCAAGTTGCGTCGCCGACGCAACGTGCGTCGCCGACGCTTGATATAATCCGCGCCTAAGATTACCTACTCAAGATCCCACTAATCATACTAAACATCTTCGTTTGTTACCTCTTTACCTAAACGGATTTGGATGGATCGGAGTCTGGAATAGAACATAGGCTTCATCTTATCCTTACTTCCCCCTCCCCCACTCCCATTTGCGCGATATAACGTGTAGTCGGATAGCTACAAGTAAAAAAAGGGTTTTTCTTACTTAATAAAAGTTAATTTTCCTTCCTCTCCCACACATGGTGTCTCCTGTCTGCGCTAGGGTAGGGGTAGGGTAGTAGTTAGAGTAGGGGTAGGGTAGGGTAGGAGTAGGATAGCGGTAAGGTAGTATAGGGTGGGGTAGGGGTAAGATAGTGGTAGGGTCGGGGTAAGATAGTGGTAGGGTAGGGGTAAGGTAGTGGTAGGGTAGGGGTAAGGTAGTGGTAGGGTAGGGTTAAGGCAATGGTAGGATAGGGTAGGGGTAAGGTAGCGATAGGGTTGGGATAGGATAGAGTAGGGTGGGAGCGACTACCTATCACATGCAGCATGTGTGATGCACGCTCACTTAAAAGTCTGTCTGGCAGTGGCGTGGGGGCCGGGTCGCTCTTTTCCCTCAAATATGGTTGAATTGGACGATGGCTGGGCCCTGCGTTATACTCGTGAACGGGTGCTGCCTTAGTGGACTGGCTTACTCTTGCTGTAGTTTTAGGTGGTTTTTCTTAATTATACTAGACATACCTATATAATAGTATATAGCGTTCCGGCTCTGCCTGGCATTGTCGAGCACGGTTCGGTCGTGGTTGGCGAGGGATACGTTTATCTACGGCCATAGGGTGGTCAGCGTGTCACTGTGTGTTTCCATCCTACTTTCCTACCCCCTCCTTTTTGACGATTGAAAGAGATATTTAATGTCCTAATCAATAAAGAAATTTTGAATTTTGAATTGAATTGAATCTGAAAAATACGGGTCGGGTCGAGCTGAAAATTTGTATTCAGGCACATTGACATGCTTTCTATCAAGTCATGTAGGCATATAGCACGACAATTAGCTCTTTATAGTTATATTATACTGGGATCAGTATTATTCCATTGAAGAGCGAACATTAGTAAGGCGCAAGGTAATTCAATATTCAAGATAATGGAGACCGATAGAAGCTGAAATAGAGTTCGCTAAAAGGGTCCAAATTGATCAATGGATGAGTACCCCAGGTAAACGCAGTCTGTCCAACTTTCCTCATTGTTTATGGATGGCCTTTAAAACCTCCAGCACACTGAAGCGAAAGTGAACTGTGGAGTGGTATTCATATCAAAGTTTGATTCAGAGCTGAAGATTATACTTACTATAGGTCTATAGGTCTATATAAAACCTTATCTTCAATATCGTGCACAGTGCCCGAAGGAAATAATTCATAATTATGTTAGTACCACAAAATTGATACCTTAGGTAGGTATCCTTTTTAAATAATTATTTCCTTTTTAAATGTTTTCTTCATATACGAACTATAGGTATCTATATAAAACCTTATCTTCAATATCGTGCACAGTGCCCGAAGGAAATAATTCATAATTATGTTAGTACCACAAAATTGATACCTTAGGTAGGTATCCTTTTTAAATAATTATTTCCTTTTTAAATGTTTTCTTCATATACGAACTATAGGTATCTATATAAAACCTTATCTTCAATATCGTGCACAGTGCCCGAAGGAAATAATTCATAATTATGTTAGTACCACAAAATTGATACCTTAGGTAGGTATCCTTTTTAAATAATTATTTCCTTTTTAAATGTTTTCTTCATATACGAGTAAATGACCGAATTAACTTGTTTTGGGTTGGTTTCGGTTAAGGCCTTGCCACACACAAAGCTCGGCGCGAGCGCGGCTCGGGCGCGGCGCGATGCTGGCGCGTTGCCTAGGCAACGATCGCACCGCGCTCGCGCCGCGCTGTCGTTGCCTAGCAACTATCGCGCCGCGCTGTCGTTGCCTAGCAAATATCGCACCGCGCTCGCGCCGAGCTCACGCCACGCCGGCACCGCGCCGCCAGGGGTGGACTAACGAACAAAGCGGGAAAGGCGGCCTGCCCCGGGCCTCTGGTCCAGGGGGGCCTCCAAACGTCTCCAAGTTGCCTTGATCAAATCCTATACAAGGCTTTAAAATATGCTTAGAACATATCGAAGAGGTGGTTCGGTTGTGACAGGGGCGTAGCTATCGCCGTATCACTATTCAAACAGAATTAAGATCAGGGTCGAGGACCCCCTCCGCCAAAGAAGTAATTTTAACTAAATAAATAAAAACACTTAAACATACAAATGTGAACTGAATAAAAAGCTTGTAAAATTACATCAAACTTCTTAAACTGGGGGCCTTATAAAGGTTGTCCGCCCCGGGCCTCTGATGGACTTAGTCCGGTACTGCCGGCGTCGCGCCAACAAAGTGTTGCCAATGTACGCTATTTATCGCCATTTGGGGTATTCGAGATTAAAATTAGCGACGAAAAAATTGTAATGGTGAATTGTTTAGGCTATCTCAGGCTTTGGGCCAAGGTACATAAATAAACATAATCTAAACCCGACGGTTTCGCGGATGATTGTGGGTTCCAAGTACATTTACCTACTATAATAGGACCACGATTAGTCCGAATCAACTGACAGTGGTAGAAAATATAAAATGTGGATATGGCAATATCTATTGGATAATCTGTCCTTGTCAGTCATTGTCCATTATTATTTAGGCGATCCGCACACTGGAACGCAGCACCGTACAGTTGTGCGTGAGGTGCGTTAGTGCGTGACATTAAGTTATTTGAGCTGTCATCGGTTTCTATGGAAATTACTCATAGACGAACACACTGACAACACATCCACGCGCGTTCGTGCGGATCCGTAGTTTTTTTTCTTTGCAACATTTGACACGGGCTGCGGGTCAGATAAGTTTTTGGCGCTGTACTTTCCACATAAAAAGGCGTCAAATAGGCCGCTGCTGTGAAGTGAGGTCTCCAGGATTGTCAAATAGGTATTCCGTTACTCAGTTCTCAAATTATTTTTCGCCTAAATAATATAAATTTATGAAAAGATTATAACAATTTGGAGAATTCCTAAATTTTTTATTGTATATAAAACAATATAAAAATTATACATATTTCCAAATTTCGCCAGAATGAACGCTGCGCTCCAATGTGCCAATCGCCTCAACAATATTTTTCAAGTCTGTCAAATTATTTGTTATGACTTTTATGAATGACGTTCTATGACGGATAAAAGACATAGCATTAGTTGCCATACAGTTTTTTTTTTTTTTAAAGCGATTCGGTCTTAGCGTGGTCCTACTATACTGCTCTTGCTGACACTAGCACCCATAGAGCTATACATCTTGATGCGGTTGAACGAACAAATAACTCTGACGGTTACCGTAGTCAATAAAACAGCGCCGTCTACAGTGCCACAAAAATGTCTGACCGGGTAACAGCATCGCTGTTGTTGGCATTGACATAACATTTCAAAACGGCAACACTTAGTTCCGGTTTTGGCCACCGGATCGAATAGGTTTGTCAACAATCTTGTCTAGCCGCCAGATATAACATTGTTAACGCGTACAAGAATTTGTATGGACAGTGGTAACCATTCCAATAGCTATGTTTATTTATTTATTTATTTATTAATCCTTACAATATTTCGTACATTCTGTCTTACTTATAGTTACCCTGCCAAACTGCATAACAGTTTGTTGGCAATGGTGTTTCTCTCGTAATACAATCCGGATAACGCTTACAACTGGTTAACAAATTCATCACTTAGTTTTACTTACACAACCAACTTGTAATCCTGTGCATACACAATAAGTGGAGCCATACAGATAGTTCATTACATACTCATATACTACACCACTATACACCCCGGGACGGGTCCCAAGGTATACAACGGTGCAACACATGATCATGAATACCGTGCGACGGTTGCTCATTGGGTGGACCCAACGAGCAACCGGCACACAGCACTGCATAGGTACAATACTGTGAATGTCTTTAACTCACACAAGCAACCCATATGAGCTAGTCTTGAGCATATATAATAATAAATAGAGCCATACAGATAGATCATTACATACCCATATATTACACCACTATACACCCCGGGACGGGTCCCAAGGTATACAACGGTGCAACACACAAGCATGAATACCGTGCGACGGCTGCTCATTGGGTGGGCCCAACGAGCAACCGCCACACAGCACCACGCAGATACACCTCTGTACATGTCTTTTACTTACACAACCAACCCACATGAGCTAATCTTGTGCATATACAATAAGTGGAGCCTATAAAATAATAAATGCAGAATGCATACATAACAAATGGAGCCATACAGATAGTTCATAACATACCCATATATTACACCACTATACACCCCGGGACCAGTGGCGTTACTGTCATACAAGCCCAAAAGCCGGGCTTGCCTTATAAAAATAATTATCGATAAAAAATCAAAGATAATGCGAGCGCGAACTATTTAAAGTTCGCGCTCCTAATGCATTTCAAACTGCCGCGCCGCAAAGCAGCGCCATCGTGCGCCCAGGTTACGAAACACGATCCGAACGCACACGCAAGTTGAGGAAATTGAGACTCGGTCAGTCATCTCGCTCGCACGCGCTGGCTTGTAAGCGGGCTTTGATTCCGGCCGGTATGTCTCTTTCTTACATATGAAAACTGTCCTATAATGAGATATAACTATACGTTTGTTTATATGGTAAATTGTACGAGACTTTAAGCCCTGCATGCGTATGAAGTTGTACACGGATCTTTGAAATTGGCAACTTCGCGCATGCGCAGTAGGTACGTTTGTTGAATGCTGTAATACGTACCAACTTCACTATTGTTTTGTTTGAGCCGTTTGGGCGGATAAGTAATTAGTTTATTGTTGTGTTTGTGTTGTGTTTTGTAGTAAAAGTGATTTAATTAGATTGATTAACAATAGACGAAGTAGAGTCCCTTGTGATGGTTTAAAATGTGCACAAGTTTTGATTTGCATGGAAAAGGTAAAGTTTATAATCATTTCTCAGAAAATAACAAATTATTTCCGTAATGTGGCAAGGGGATGGATTTATTTTTAATAACCGTAAAAACTACACAAACTTCATCTCTCGGCTTGCCTTACTCTGAACCCCTAGGCACGCCACTGCCCGGGACGGGTCCCAAGGTATACAACGGTGCAACACACAAGCATGAATACCGTGCGACGGCTAAAAGACATGTACAGAGGTGTATCTGCGTGGTGCTGTGTGGCGGTTGCTCGTTGGGCCCACCCAATGAGCAGCCGTCGCACAGCACCACGCAGATACACCTCTGTACATGTCTTTTACTTACACAACCAACCCACATGAGCTAATCTTGTGCATATACAATAAGTGGAGCCTATAAAATAATAAATGCAGAATGCATACATAAAAATGGAGCCATACAGATAGTTCATAACATATCCATATATTACACCACTATACACCCCGAGATGGGTCCCAAGAGATGTTTAATACGTCGTTGGATAGCTAATTTTCAAGCTGAACAAAAGTAACTATGGCGCTTGTTCCAAATATTAGTCCGTTCCGGTTTATGCTGTACTATACATATTACAGTAATAAGTATTTTTTTCTGTTCTACCCACATTTAATAGTCAGAACTAAATCCACGGTGTTATACCGCCAGTGCAAAGTTACATCGTGCGCATGCATGTAAGACGGCCAAATCAAAAACAATCAGATGGAGTGCATTGAATTTCATTGAAGATACCAACTAATTATGGCCGTTTTTTTTTTGCAATAAACACTGAAATATTTATTGCAAATGCTAAAAACATAAGTTTTACAAATAATACATGATGTTTATTATACTTTACATAAAAAAGATACTCCATTGCTGTTTTTGGTTGCTGCTTATCGGAATTGCGTACGAATTAGAGGCAGCCTCAGGTTGAGGCTGAAAATATAAATATATAATTTACAAAAAAATTCTACCATAAATATTTAAAAAACTCCAAAAAAATTCTACCGTAAATATTTAATAATTTCACCTGGCAAGTGCGTTTTGACAAATGTCAAAGACACAAATACGTAAGAGTGGGTTACTTAAGCCCGCGGGGACTATTCTAGCGACAAATCCCGGTTCAGCCGCTAGCGATAAATCTGTTAGAAAAAAGTCGAATTTGATTCTGTACGGCGGTAAGTCAATTGTACACGAACAAGAAGAACTACGATCCATGGCCATGAAGTAAGCTTTGGGCAATTGTTCGTCTATTTTATACTGAACTAGCGGACCCGACAGACGTTGTCCTGTCTACACGTCTTTAATTTGAAAATTTCAAACTTTTTTTAATAAGCTAAAACATTCTGACAAAATTGTGAATCTAAACCATTCCCAGATCCCCTTGAACACACACAAAAAATTTCATCAAAATCGGTCCAGTCGTTTGAGAGAAGTTCAGTGACATACACACTCACAGAAGAATTATATATATAAAGATATTACTCGAGGATCGCCAGCTGATCAGTGACCGTCAATATGGCTTTCGTCATGGTCGCTCAGCTGGTGACCTTCTTGTGTACCTAACACACCGGTGGGCTGAGGCTGTCGAGAGCAAGGGGGAGGCTCTGGCTGTCGGTCTTGATATAGCCAAGGCATTTGATCGGGTCTGGCACAGGGCACTGCTAACAAAACTCCCGAAGTACGGTATCCCCGAGGGGCTCTGCAATTGGGTATCCAGCTTTCTGTCTGGACGGAGCATCCAAGTCGTTGTCGACGGATGCTGCTCCGATACCAAGATCATTAATTCTGGAGTACCCCAAGGTTCAGTGCTATCTCCCACGCTGTTTCTTCTGCATATCAATGATATGCTGAATATTCCCAGTATTCATTGCTATGCAGATGACAGTACTGGAGATGCTTGTTATACTGGCCGTGCGAATATCCCTCGTTCCGTGGTGTCGGAAAGCCGAATAAGACTTGTGTCAGAGATTGAACACTCCTTGGAGCAAGTTGCTCACTGGGGCAGACTGAACCTAGTGGAATTCAACCCTTCAAAGACACAGGTCTGCGCATTTTCCGCCAAAAAGGATCCCTTTGTCAATGTGCCGAAGTTCCAAGGGACACCCCTTTCCATCTCAAAAAGTATCGGGATCCTTGGTGTCGACATATCGGATAACGTGCGCTTCCGGAGTCACCTAGAAGGTAAGGCCAAACTGGCTTCGAAAAAGCTTGGCGTGCTTAACCGGTCCAGGCGATACTTCACCCCAGGGCAGCTTCGCTGCTGTACAAGGCACAGGTGCGGCCTCATATGGAGTATTGTTCCCATCTTTGGGCCGGCGAAACTGCCGACCTGCTTAATCCTTTGGACTCCGTACAGAGACGCGCCGTACGAATTGTCGACGATCCCATACAAACAAGCAAGTTAGAACCACTGGCTAACCGAAGGGACTTTGGCTCCCTGTGTGTGTTCTATCGGCTGTACAATGGGGAGTGTTCCGAGGAACTTTTCGATCTGGTGCCCACAGCACAATTCCGCCATCGCACCACCCGCCGTGGGCTGGGTACTCATCCCCACTACGTAGACCCTCTGTTGGTCACCACGCGAAGGTTCGAAAGAACGTTTCTCGCTCGTACGATTCGGATGTGGAATGAGCTCCCAGCCACAGTGTTTCCTTTGGACTATGACATGGGATCGTTCAAGAGGTATATTAGAGGTCTCTTTAGAGGCGGGCAACGCATTGGTGACTCCCCTGGTGTTGCTGATGTCCATAGGCGGCGGTGACCACTTTCCATCAGGTGGCCCGCTTGCCTGTTTGTCTGCTAAGTAACATAAAAAAAAAGCGAAATTGAAATCTTAATAAAAAAATCATAATCACCTTGGCGTTAATGTCCCGATTGTGCTTTTGCGCCCGAAGGCCTGGGATCCGCCTTGACCATGATCCATGTTTTCGCAGATCAGGTAATTACAGTGGAGCTACTGCCATCTGACCTTCGTGACCCTGCTACAAGGGGACTCTGACCAGATTGGATCATGGTTACTCATTCAGTCGCCTGTATAAATTAAATAAATAAATATTCGTGGACAAATTCACACAGCGCCATCTAGCCCCAAAGTAAAGCTTGTGTTATGGGTGCTAGATAAGTGATAAACTACTTAAATACTTTTTAAATACATATTTATTATACATAGAACACCCAGACCCGTAACAGAAATTAAAATTCATTATTTCAATTTCTGCCCGGCCGGGAATCGAACCCGGGACCTCTTGCGTGGCAGACCGGCATGTTAACCATTGAACCACTCAGGTGTATGTGCAGGTTTCATCACGATGTTTTCCCTCACCGTAAGAGCATCATTGGTACATGGCCGCAGCGGGATTCGAACCTGGTACCTCTCGCTTATTAGTCAAATACCCTAACCGCTCGGCCACTGAGGCTCTCCAGAAATTGAAATGTAAATATTATGGCAATACTTGCATACCATAAACCATTTCTTATTATATTACCATCTATTACTACTTATCATCTGGCAGGCCGAAAGATTGTCGAATGAAATGTAATTTGATATCAATGTGTTTTGTACCATTGTGGTGGATAAGATTGAGCGCAATTTTCTGTGTACTGTAGCGGGTACTTAAACAAAACATCTATATCAGCGTTAGACTCTAGCCACCGAATTTTTGCACTGTAGAATTTGTGCTCTATGTTACGGTATCATTAAAAGTTTGTCTAACTCGACAAATAAGTCGGACTGAAATGTTTTGATTCTGATGTAGGAGAGCTGTGCCCCCTCATCCTACCTACCTTAGGGGGCCTACCTAGGGAGCAAAATTTGCAGTGTGGTGTCCAACAGAGTAAAATAGCATCGCCGTCCACACTAAGAGGTGTCGTAAAAGGCGACTTATTTCAGAGGTAGGGCTTACTTTTCCAAGCTTCAGGTTTTTACCTACCTTATATATACTCTTGCAAGCTAGCGAGTAGAGGGGAATAAAAAGTAAGCCTAAATTCGTCCTCAGGTTCTAAATTATCTGCGTAATGCACCAGTCAAATTAGGAGGAAAGATTCGGACTGTTGGTAAAAAGAAACGAGTAATTAACCCGCTATTACGACATGTGGGAGTATTACCATCCTAAAAATTCAATTCCCCGAATAATGGAGCAGCCACTCTATGTGTGCCGATTGTCATAGAAACGCGGTGGCCAAAACTGGAACTGCGGAAAAATATCGACACTTACTTTTGAAATGTATTTGAACTGACATGTCAATCCTAAAAACAGCGCCGCCGGTACCAGGTCTGATAAGTTTGTGGCACTGCACAGCGCAGGCGCGGCGCCGCGCTCACGCCGGCCTGAGCGCGGCCTGAGCGCGGCGTGAGCGCGGCCTGAGCGCGGCGCGAGCGCGGCGCGATGCTGGCGCGTTGCCTAGGCAACTATCGCACCGCGCTCGCGCCACGCTCGCGCCGAGCTTTGTTTGTGTCAGGGCCTTTAAATCTTATCTGTGGTAGTGGTTAAGTGGAGTAATTCATTAAGAGTTACGTACTAACATTTTTTTCTCGATCTAATAAGCATTTGCATTGGATCGAAACAAATAAATGAAATTTTCGCGGCGTTATTGCCATCGATTTGACATATCGAAGACATACATTTGTCTCAATTTCGAGAATATGCATGAGTGGCTGGACTGTTGGGTGAGGCGTTCTTTCATCATCATCATTATCATCCGGGCGGTCAGCTGGCCTCTGCTAGGGTACGCTTTCTAAGAATATGGCTGGGGGAGGCGTTCTATAAACTAGATATTAATGCCTACATTTGATATGACTCATGATTTAATTGTAATCGGTCGAAAACATTTAATACTGAATTTGTTTAAAGGAAATGATATAAATTTTTAAACAACGACTACGTTAAATATGTTTTGCAAATCTGAATCGACTCGCAGTCGAAAGAGTTAAGCATACCCGTTTGAAATAGTCGAAACTATTAACAGCTAAAACAGACCAAACCGACCTCCGCTGCGGTGTGGAGCAACCTGTAACCGTGGAAACAGTTGGCGGTTTCACGAGCGGTCGTGGTCAACTGTAATTGTTTCGCGGCCAGGCTCGACCGATCCGACGTGAGAATTTATCGGGTGGGTAGTTGGGAGTTTTTTACTTCCGACCAAAAAAGAGGGTTATTACATGTTTGACGTGTGTATATGTGTATCTGTGGCTTTGTGTATCTATCTGTGGCATCGAAGCGCGGACGGATGGACCGAAATGTATGTGGTTTCCTCTATTTACTTGTCATATATACTTATACTATGTCTATGTCTATTTGAATACCAGTTTAATCATGGTATTTAGCTTTGTTTTAAATCGGTTCGGTAGTTTCGAAAATATTTGAGTTTACCCCCGTTAATACAAGCCCCTGGCTCCCCTAAACTTGGCCGAGGTTATCTGACTTTTTCTGTCGGTTAGGTTGTTGCAACGGTAAGTAACACAGAGGAATAAAGGAAAGAATAATGTTGCGATGATTGTACACATAAGCTACAATAAAAAAGGACGGGCAATTACCTACGTTCAAATACTCAAAGCAGCTGGATATCTGCACTTGAATAAAAACAACTCCTCTTAAATCTTGTTTTTAGTGTCCGGGTTGTATTCTCGCGCACGAGGGCCCGGGATCCGCGTTGACCATGTTCCAGAACTGGACTGCCATCTGGCTTTCGTGACAACTCCGTAACAGGGGAACCTCGCCAGATTGGATTATGAACCAGATTGGATCAGCAAATCATTGGACAACTAATCCTCTTATTATGAATAATTAAAAAACATTTTTTACACTAGTTCCACTATAATTAAATTTAACTTAAAATACTGCGACCGGTTTCCATAAAAATCATTAACAGGCAATTTATAAAGAGAAACGAAGGGTTTTTTGTATTTAGTTTATAACGAATAAACTCAAAAACTACTGGATCAGTTTTGAAAATTCTTTCACTTATAGAATAGGTACTACATTATCACTGAGTAACATACCTAGGCTCCTTTTTATTCCTGGAAAATAAAAGGTTTAAGCGGTAAAGTTGATTATTTACAGAGATCCGAACTGTGTGCGGGTGAAAGCCGCTGAGAACGAATATTTATAAATAAACTAGCTTTTGCCCAAGGGTTCTTCCGCGTAAAATTCGTTTATAACGTTCCAGACCCGCAGGAAACACACTTCTTCTTTTTATCGAGTCGATGGACTACATTTTTATAAACGAATTTTGGGGATAATAGCTAATAGGGCTATATCGCTAGCAAATTTCATCAAAATCCATTCAGCAGATTTTTCGTAAAGGAGTAACAAACATTCAAACATACATCCTTACAAACTCGCATTTACAATTTAGTTAATTAGTAGGAAAGGATAAATAATATTACCTCTGCACTACGCACAATAATTATAAAACTAAGTGGCCATTTTTATTTTTGTCGAAGCGGCCAGCGACCACACCTTGCTGTCAGGGCGGGCCGCGGGGCGGGAGATGCGGGGCGGACACCCAGGCCGGCACAGCCTAGCTAGTCGCCCGCCGCTTACACTCCGGCGCATACGCATCCATTGGGGTAGACCTAGACCACGTGGTTGCGGAAAAGTTACGTTAAATCTATAACTTACATTAGCTAGTTTACGTAACTACAGTAAAAACCGGTATAGAACATACCAACGTCACGTCCACAGAGGGAGTGGAAGCCTCATAACCAGTAGATGCCACTGACACCACGTGTTGACAACCAAGAAGGTAAGTAACTAAATACGAGTAGGTCCTAGGGGTGGGGGTGATAGTCTGGGCCCTGGGGTGGTAATCCAGTTGGGGGGAGAACCACCGGTAAGCACCAGGAAACAACATCTTGCCCAGTGCATGCCCGGGAAGTGGACTCGGGCAATGACACCTATCATCAAGTCCTCACATGACGTCCGCGTCGTCCACCCTGGTAATGCTGCGGCTCATAACGAGTCCACACCTGGAGATTCAAACTCCGCTCGGAGCCGTAGTAGCGGACATGTGATGTGGCGAAGGCGAACAACCGGCGCCTAAACCGGTCCCCCCCCAACACGTCCTTACCCCGACTGGCACGTGGCACAACAGTCGGGGGCCTTCTGTCGCGTCATCCCGCTAGACAGCAGGTAGGGCAACCTGTGCCACCCACGTGTTTGTGCCGTGCGTGGAGACCCGTACGGGGGGATGAAGGGATCCTGGAGGCTGAGCGTTGGGTGGGCCGGTCGTTGGTTATAGTGCCTGCCCAAACGCAACACTCCTCTTCGGCCTGGATTTCTCCTCAAACGGGCGGTTGTAGGTTAGCCACCTATGATCAATCGGCTGAGGCATCCCGTAAGAGGGCCGCTAGGCTAGGTCGCCGGTTTGTAGGGGGACGGACGGACGGATGGGCGCCCTGTGCGACAGCTGCGGTTTCACTGCGGTAGTCGCGTCGGGGCACTTGACCAGTTCCGGCCCGACACTCTCTGCAAAAAGGGACCTATATCACTGGGGTAGTTCTGGCGGTGCGTGAACTTTTTGCGTGCCGTCCCCACTTTGCGGGCTCCAAGGAGGGTGGAACGCCGCCAGTGATGAATTTTTAACAATCTTTATTTATGGATACTAAACTCACAACCAACCCAAACCCCTTGGCAGCATCCCTTAATGCGCCAACAGCCGCAGCCTGTACAGGCTCGGTACCATCAACACCAGCAGCAGCTCCTGCGCCAATTATGGCTGCACCAGGAGATGCAACTACAGCACCAGTGGCTGAAGCTGCAAGTACGGCAATGGACCTATCCGACCTACAGGAAGCCATGCCGAGCGTCACTCCGAGGAAGACATCGTCTCCTAGGAGGGATATCTCGGGCGTGGGCGGACCCGGACCACAGCCGACCGCGGCATCAGCCACAGCAACGAAACAAAAAAAGAAAAAAAAACGGGTCTCTAGTAAAGTGAGGCGCGAGAAGGCAAAGGCCAAAGCAAAGAAGGCTAGGGACCTCGAGGCAGATGGCAACAGGGCGCTTTCATCAGTGGAGGCGACCCCGAGCCCAAGCGCGGTGCCTGCCGCAGCCGCCCCAGTGGTAGCAGCGAAGGCAAGTGCTAAGGCAGTGCCAGTAGCCGAAGGAGGCCCAGAGCCTTTTAAAGCCCGCTTATACAGAGGCAAGAGAGCAGGGAAGCAAGTGGCGTCACGTCAGTCGACCCCGGTCGTCAAGACAAAAGACGACAGCAGCAAGCCCGCTAAACGGAATCGCCCGGACGATTCAATAACACCAACGGACGTTGCAAAACGTCCGAAGACGAAACGCCATCCGGAAGGCTCCGTGAATTACGCTGATGCGCTTATGTCCAAGGACTTGTGCATGGCGATACTTACGGAGCCTTTCCGCGAACTTAAGGCTGAACACCTCGAGGCCATTGAGGCTGAGATCGATGAGGCAATTGACCGACAACTGGGGATTCCCAGCGGCAGTGCTTCGACGACCTCAGCTCCTGGCTTCAGGGGACGACCGATACTCGGCGAGGGGGTTGTCAAACTTTGGTGTTGGGACGATCGCTCGGTGGAATGGCTCCGCAACAATGCGGAGACGTTCAAATCACCACACCCTGGTACCAGACTGGTGGTCAAACGCCAGTCTGAATTGCCGAAAAGGGTGAAAGCGTACGTCCTAATACCGAAGTACGGGGGCGAAGGCCTGGACATTGTCCGGCGTCGCCTCGTAGGACAAAACCCGTGGCATGCCGTCGACCAGTGGGCCGTGTATCACTCGGAGGTGCAGGAGGAGAAGGGGCAACTCCGTTTGATACTGGGCATACTGCAGGCCGACGTAGCCCTGCTGGACAAGAACGGGAGACGACTGTGCTACAGAGTCGGCTCCGTGTACGTTAAGTACGGGGATGAGGGGAGTGCTAGTGCGGCTGACGCGCCCGCGCCTCTTCAGGAGCAGCAGATGCAGCCAAACCTCGACCCTGGGGCCCGCCCCGGGGACGAGGGGGATCCTCAAGGCAAACCCGGTCGCATGACCGAGGTCAGCCAGGGGACACCAGGCAGTGTCACCGCTGCTCCGCCACTGATCCCGACCTCAGCGAAGCCTCCTGACGCTTCTAAGAAGCGACGGGAAGCAACGCTGACGGCGGACAGGGGATCCTCGTCCGAGGAGGAGAGGGAGTTGCTTGGTAGTGATGGCTTCGCTACATACGACTCCAGCTCTTCCTAAGGTTAACGTATTACAGATCAACCTCCAACACAGTCAGACTGCAACGGCTTCCCTACGCAGGATGTTGGAGGTACAACCACTGACTGTAGCCATGATCCAGGAGCCGTGGATCAGGGGAGGGAGGGTCTACGGTCTGAGCAGCTTGGGAGGCGACCTAATCTATGACACCACGGTGGGTAACCCTCGTACGTGCATATACGTCCCCAAGCATGTCAGCGCCGTACTCTTAACCGAGTATTGTTCCAGGAATCTGACAACTGTCAGGACCAGGAGCGCGCCCAACAGCAACCTGCCTCCGATGGTGCTTGCATCGGCGTACCTGCCAAGTGACGCTGAGGCACCCATACCGGAGCTGGCACGTCTGATCCAGCACTGCGAAGCAGAGGACCTAGAGGTAATCATCGCAACGGACGCAAACGCGCACCACCCACTATGGGGGAGCGAGACCGCGAACGGCAGAGGTGAGGATCTTATTAATTATCTTATGACAACCAGACTCTCGTTAATCAATCGGGGCGCGGAACCCACTTTTGTAACACGTAGGGCTCAAACAATAATAGATCTGACTTTAGCATCGGACCGGGCATCTAACCTAATCTCGGACTGGCATGTGTCTGACGAGGCTTCCTGCTCTGATCACCGATGGATCAGATTTAAATTGAACATAGAAAACCGGGAAAGGAGTGTGAGCAGAAATCCTCGCAAAACGGACCGTATTAGGTACGCGATTTGTGCGGAGAAATCCCTAGCAAGGATAGCAATACCACCCACCTACCATACAGACAATGACATAGACAAACAGGTTGACAAGCTAACGTTAACTCTAACAGACGCCTACGAACAGACATGCCCCCTAACTTCCCCTCGGTCGGGACCGAAACCGCGGCATCAGTGGTGGGGACCCGAACTGGAGAAACTAAAACGGAAACTTAGGAAGCAGTTCAATAGGGCCAAAAACACAAGATGCGACAGTGACTGGGACACCTACAAGGAGACCCAGAAGAAATACAAGAAGCGTGTCCGGCAACGGAAGGAGGAGTGCTGGAGACGCTTTTGCTCCGGTATAGAATCGAACACCCAGGCTGCTAGGATAAAAAACGTACTTAGTAACGATAAAGTCCACAACCCAGGATCACTAATCAAACCTGACAAAACATACACTAAAACGGACTCGGAGACATGTGAGCTACTGCTAGGCACGCACTTTCCGGGCTGCGAAATTAACAATGAGCAGACATGGAGTGAGACAGCGGAGCACCATCCGAGTAAAGCAGAATGGGAACAAGTTGAGAAAGTTGTGACCAGAGATAAGGTAAGATGGGCAATGGACAGTTTCCTACCATACAAGGCACCAGGCCCGGATGGAATATTCCCCGGCCTACTGAAATGGTGTGGTGGGAGACTACTCGATCATTTGGTCAGTATATACAGGGCCTGTCTTGCTAAAAGATATATACCGATAAAGTGGAGAGAGGTTAGGGTTGTGTTTATTCCGAAGCCCGGCAAAAGTGACTACACACAACCCAAAGCTTTCAGGCCCATCAGTCTGACATCGTTCCTGCTGAAGGTCCTGGAAAGAATATGCGACAGAGACATCAGAGACTCAGCGCTAATAAAGTTCCCTCTCCACAAAAATCAGCATGCATACACTGCAGGCAAAAGCACAGAATCAGCATTGCATAGCGTAACGACTCACATCGAACACGCTATGGCGTCTAAGCAATCCACTCTAGGAGTCTTCATAGACATAGAAGGTGCTTTTGACAAAACACACTTTGGGAGCATCAATCAGGCACTGATCAAGCATGGAGTAAAAGATACCATAGCCGGATGGATCGACTCAATGCTGAGACGCAGGGCCGTACGAATAACGATAAATAACACAACCAGAGCAGTGGTCGCTAGGGGATGCCCACAGGGTGGGGTCTTATCTCCGTTATTGTGGAATATTGTAGTCAACGAGCTTATAAGCCGGTTAAATGACAACAGATTCCATACAACTGGCTATGCAGATGACATAGCCATACTTATTAGCGGACCATTTGAGAACGTTCTGTGCGACCTCATGAGGTCTGCACTAAAAATAGTCGAAAGCTGGTGCAGTGAGCACGACCTCTCGGTCAATCCATCCAAGACAGAGATGGTCCTGTTCACACACAAGAGGAATCTGGGAGAACTCAGACTCCCCAAGCTATTCGGTACCAAACTATCCTTAACAGACGAGGTCAAGTACCTTGGGGTCATTTTCGACAACAAACTGTTATGGAACAAACATCTGGAACACAAACTGGCCAAAGCCAGCATCTCAATGTGGCAGTGTAGCAGACTGCTTGGCAAAACATGGGGAATCTCCCCCAGGATTGCCAGGTGGCTGTATACAGCCGTGGTGAGGCCTTTCGTTGCCTATGGCGCGGTGGCCTGGTGGTCCAGAACCAAGCTCAATACAGCGGTCAACAGGCTGCAACGGTTCCAGAGAATGGCATGCTCTGCCATAACGGGCTGTATGCGCTCGACACCATCAGCTTCACTTGAAGTATTACTGGGACTGCCACCTCTTGATCTGCATATACAGCAGGAGGCAAAGATGGCAATTCTAAGACTTAAGATAACAAGACAATGGAACAATAAACTTGGCTCCCATCAAACCTTATGGGAAACAATGGTTCAGAGTAACCCTATGTTTGAGGCCAAGTGTGACCGAATCGCAAAACAGTTCATATTTGGCAAGAGATACCAGATACAAACTGCGGAAACGGAGGCAGACTGGTCTGGAATAGGAGAAGTCCGTATCTATACGGACGGATCCAAGACCGACCAAGGCACCGGTGCAGGGATCTTCTCGCTGGATCTGAATATTAAGAGTTCCATACCATTAGGGGAACATAGTACCATATTCCAATGCGAGTGTGTAGCAATCACACAGGCCGCCATGCGAGTAAAGAGACTTGGTATAAGCGACCAAGGTATCCGAATTTTATCGGACAGCATGTCAGTCTTGAAGGCATTGGGAAAGAACAGCATAAACTCTGCCCTAATCCTGGAGTGCCACCAGGCACTGGAAGATATCTCCCTGACAAACAGGGTTACGATACAATGGATCAAGGGTCACAGCAATTCGATGGGGAACGATGCCGCCGATGAGCTGGCAAGAAAGGGATCAGGGACGGAAATTGCTGGTCCTCCTCCGTCCCTGCCCCTCTCTTTTAACACACTGCGAGCATGGGTGAGCAAACACACTACGGACCAGCACAATAAACGTTGGCAAAACACAATAGGATGTAGACAGACGAAGTTGGTTGTGACCGAACGATCACCTAGACTAACTAATAAACTGCTAGATCTCAGGACAGTAGTTGGTACAATAACAGGACACCTCCCCCTGAACAAACTACTGTTCACAATAGGAGCTACAGACAGCCCTTTATGCAGGGGATGCCTAGTAGACGAGGAAACAGCGGCCCATGCGGTCCTGGAGTGTGAGGGACTTAAGGACCACAGGGTAAAAGTCACGTTAGGAACAGGGTCCCTCCGAGAGATCTGCGAGCGTCCG
Organism: Blastobasis lacticolella; assembly: GCA_905147135.1. Classification (NCBI taxonomy): domain Eukaryota; kingdom Metazoa; phylum Arthropoda; class Insecta; order Lepidoptera; family Blastobasidae; genus Blastobasis; species Blastobasis lacticolella. The sequence continues at coordinate 13,972,240 of LR990048.1, forward strand.
AAGAGACTGCTGGACTTCTGGAGGGAGCTGGGCTGGCTAAACTAGCACGCCTTAACTACGCACAAAGGACCAAGTTTGAGTTCAAGTGCGGAAAGAGGAGCCCATTAACCTTAACCTTAACCTTAACGAGTAGGTCCACAGCGTACAAAGTATTGCTGCTCGAATTTAAAAATATAGTAGTACCCACTTAATTTGTTACTGTACGCCTAATAACAAAATTTCTTCCTCGTGTAGGTACCTATCATTGGTTTAAAGTAGGTATACACGTCCGTATGGTAGTCGATATGGCGGTACCTGTACCGGTAGTTGTGGGACTGCCCTCACGAGAAGGATGGACGATCTCGTAAAGGTCGTAAGAAGTCGATGCTGTAAGAGGAACAAAGGCACAGGGTGGGGGAATTAATTCTTAACGCTGTTATAGAAACTCGTACTTTTCATATCGACAAATATACCTATATTTATTGTTCTCAGACACCAGAAAGGCGGTGGCATGCTTTCCCAGAAACAGGAGGCGAATTTGTAGGCCTAGAAGCATCTCCAGAAGGCAGAATGCTGTGTGAAGGTAGAATGCAAAAGAAATCTGTCGCGGCCGATCAACGCAACTTGTCAACAACTTACTGCGGGTGCTGCCGCCAGAAGCATATTGCCACTAACACCACGTGGCTGCAAATAGGGTAGGAATGTAATTTACAACTTAGGTCTCTATGAAGTATTAAATTGCCTAGGGAGGCACACGGTCAGACGGCCCGCTGGATAGCCGCTTCACCGCTTAACCGCTTCACCAGGTATCCACCTGTTGTTACCGTTACCGTTGTCCAATAGGTACATCAGCAATCTACGGGGAGCGGATGCAAAGCCGGCCTTTGAGGTACCTGTGGACATGCTTTTTGGAGATACCTAATTTGGGAATACTTCAGGAGGGATCATGCCACATTTTACAGTAATTGTCATCTGGGCCTTAATATTCCTACTGCGCTCACGCTTGAGAGGGTCTAGGGTCCAGGGTCTAGGGTGATCATTATACAGGATTTGGGAGATCATGAAATTACATTAGAACGACTGCCGTCTGGCCTCAGGACCCTGTTAACATGTGAGCCTGAGCCAAGTGCCCATTTCCCCCCCTGGATTTTAACACTAGAGTAATGATTTTCATACATTAGATAGGCTAATTATGGGGGTCCATAGGTCCGTAGATCCGTAAATGGGCCGCAGCATTTTCTGGTATATATTTAAAACACTTCGCGAATAGCGTGCCCATAAAGCTGGTGCATTTAATTAATTCACTTTAGTAATTGATTATTTGTCATCAGGCCACGGAGAACGGCATCAGGCCTTCCCAGCATCAGGCGGTGGTATGGTGCCAACACCAGTCAGCGCACCTCATCCGTGACATGTCACTTGACCAGATAAGCTCAGAATAATTAATTAGATACCTATACAGGTTAGTCGAGTTTTACCACCCCATACAAAATGTATTTCTCGGCGGCACAAAATATTATTTTGCCAGGATTATTTTGTAATGTTAATGTTAGATGAGATTTAATAAGGTTGAAGTAATAGTTAATGGAATATTCTAAATACCTACACCATACTTTTTCGAAGTTTGTCCTTTAGGCTGGAATGGTTGGCCAAATTAGATCTAACTAAATATTTAACTAAGGCATTACTCAATGTTGTCCCCAGCTACTGGTACTATGATACCATGAGACTGGATATATCACACGATACATGTTTTTAACTTGTGTTCGGAACACAAGTCATACCAAACTGTAATCAAATGTTTCAATGGCGGACTGCGTGGGAGCGAGATTTCTATGATTAGATTTATATTGGTAGGTGTTAACCTTATAGTTAAAGTAGGTACTGATATAAGTCACCGATGGTTAAGTGTGGTGGACTATATCTGAAATAAGTAGGTAGCTTACCTAACCTACCTAAGGTTAGGTTTTTTGTAATTACAATTTTTTCGGGGCTGGCGCTGCTCGCTTCGTTGGATATTTACCCTAGCGACCTTACAAGTGAACTCCGGGCGGTGCTAAATTAGAAGCACTCTCTGGTGGAAGGATTCGGTTTTGCACACACGTTAGGTATAGTTTAGATACTAGTCGAAGTATGCGGTGTGCCCTGCACTGGAGTCTGTTGCCGTACTTACCATCTTGCGGACTTCCCGAGGTATTGTACAAATGGGAAAACGTAGAGTGAATTATGCTGTTTATTTTTGTGTTAGCTTTTATTGTTATTTATCTTTTATTACATCGTCTTTTATTTTAATTTTTGCTTAATGTGGCGTGTTTTTGCAGTGTTTTTTTTTATGTTTTACTATCAAATATATCATGTCTTCTTTCCACCCATCCGGCTGTGATGCCGGCCTTACTAGATACCAACTAGATATCAATACCTACGCGTGATTCCCGCGTGATGCGAAGAGTGCAACCGAAATAAAAGTACTTGGTGGTAGGGCCTTGGTCTCGTTAGGTGTCGGTGAAGCGAGGTCAATCAAGGTCTTCCATTGGGGACCCGGAGACTAATTGAACAGATTAGGGCCCCGTGATGGATTTGTTTTTAGTTTTAGGTCCTCGGCCTGTAAGCTCCCAAGGCTAAGTCTAAGCAGATTTTGTGCTGTCCTCAGCCACCATTTTGCTCCGAGTGGGAGCCACCCCCGACCCCCCCCCCCTCCCCCTTCCGAAGTTCTGTAACATTGGTATTCTGTAGGTCCCTGTTCTGTGTGCGATATATTAGAGGGTGAGGAGTGCCAGCCGCGCATGAAACGGCTCGTCGCTAGCCGGCGACCGAACTCGAAACGTCAAATTGGCTTGGGGGTTGGTTACATTCTGTGTAACCATTATGAAACTGTTCACCACCAAGGCATTTAGGACTGTAGAAAGCAGGTTAACAACATGTGTAAGGCTGCCCGCTATCTTACGAAAAATCCCAGAAAACTCCTTGCTCATTGGCGATCGGAAGAGACGACCACGCAATCTGGCGGTTTTCAGGGTCCCCACAGTCTCCGAGTTTGGCATTATTTAATGCGGTAGAGGGAAGTAAGTTATCTGGTAATCGGAACTCCACCACGTGTAACTGCCATTTTACTGCAACGTTTTCACTCCATACCAATAATATATAATCAGGTTATCAAGGAAAAATTTTCTACAGCGGCTGCACGCCCTCCCACATAAAGTGCACGTTAGTTTGCGAGATTGTTAACTTCTTCTATGACAATTATAAACATTATAGTCACAGTGTGTCCCATTCTTTGTGTTTATTCATTATTTCAGATTTTTTCGTTTGTATTAGTTTTAACGGTTAGTTTTTCTTATCTTGTGTTTTCATTTGTAAATATTGTTTTTTCCCTTGTATTTAGTCTAATCAAGGCATTTCCAGCACATACAATCTAGCCAGCCTTATTTTTAGACACTTTTTTGTGTTTATGAATGCTCTATTTTTATATATTTTTGCTTATAGTTGTAGGACATTGTGGAGCCCTAGGGAGTTATGGGGCCTGTCATCCTTAATGGGCCCAACCAATGGGCGTAACCCCTGTGGTATCCGTGGTCCCTCCCCTAAAAGACCGACGAGGCCTAAGTTGGTTAGGGTGTCACTGTGTGATGACGCGCAAGATGATCGCCCTACTCCTGTGTTAAGTGGGATAGGGCTACCGGGTCAAGGATGGTCTCTGTTATAGAAGCTAGCTCAAAAGAAAGTCAGCTGCACTATGTGAAATGTTGACACGTTGGTCGGAAGGGCTTGGGAACTTATAAGTGAGAGGGGGCTATGTTTTATATATTTATACTTTTTTTTTTACAATTTTTATTTCTATTTTTTCTTTGTTACGTGATGTTCGTGTGAATACATAATTGTTTAATTTTTTATCTTTATCCGTAGGTTAATTTTAGTAGGCTTAAGTAGATGCGAGAAGTGAGAAAAGACTTAGTTTTATTATTTTTTTAATTTATTTTTATAATGTGGTGTTCATGTAATGTTTGTAAGAAAGGTATGGCATAACGGGATATCACGATTGAGTAGGAGCGGTCCGACTGATGCAGTACCTCTATACCTCTATCTTACAGAATATCCTAGTCACGCAATACTCTTTCTTTGTATTACGATTGCTTTGGCAGTGGATGGGCCTCGCTGTTATCCGCTGTTACTAGGTCGAGTGGGGACGGTGCGTCAGGGAGACCTAGTGAAACGACTATCCGCTGGCTGGTGCAGGCTAACGGGCTCTAATTCAAGGATCTCTCAATCACTGGTGTGGAAGGCTGAGCTGCCAGTCTCGAGAATTGTTGCGGCGGTCTATGCGACACCAGGGAGCGAGGACCCTTTCGCCCGCTGCGCCAACGGACCGCAGGCTTGTCAGACTCCGTTATGATAGCCCATTTGCCTATTTTCTGCCCGAGCAACGTTCCCCCTTGTAATTTATTGAATTACCTCTTATAATGGCTAGATCAATAAAGAGACATAGTCTCACAGTGGCAAGCCCATCCACATTTTAAGTGGACTTTTGCAGTATTCAGGATCTTCACTGCAACATCAATGCAGTCCATCGTCATGTCGAGGCTGCGCAGAGTGCAAAACTGCTGATTCGTCCTAATGCTGATGCCTAAATGCCTTAATGCTGGGTAAAAGCCCGAGCATAATTGGCACGTCGTGCCGGGGTATGTTTGTTCCTTCGGGAGAATATCTGTGGCCCCCATCTTTACGATGTTAAAAACAAAGACCTGTAAAGTTTGTGGGTTCTTGCTTTTGAGCAGTATCATTCCGCTGAGCATACCGGAGAGGTCTACTCACGAATTTGCTCTGGTTTAGTTACACTAAAGCTCCTTGCTGGATCGTCTCCTTACTGCGTGCCCCAGTGGGTAGTGTAACATTGATTCCTGAGTTATGTAGGACACGCTAGAAGGTTGGGCGTGACAAATTCGCGCGGGGGCCAGAGAGGTCCGATGTAACGGCTGTCGTACCTTCAAGACACAGTTAGAGTTGGAAGTCGGAACGCCCGTGGCCAGATGCTGGCCGGCTTCATGGAGTAGGAGGGACTCTATATAATAAATTCATTTGCAGGAAGCCGGGTCATTTCAGATGGACATAGATTAGTTCTCTGATGGTGTCACATAAAATGAGATTGACTTGATCCTATCTACGAAACGGTATATATTCTCGGTGATCAACAGCGTGAAACTGGCAGTGATCACCGCTTGGTAAGAACAAGCGCGGATCCAGGGGGGTTGGGGGCAATGGGTGCCCCCAACCACCCTGGGTTATGTTTATTATTCTAATTGGTTGGTTTATTTTATTTTCACCTGTAAATATTGTTTTCAGAACCAAAGTTTCTTTGTTATTTTCGTTGTAAAGGTTTTTCCATAGTTAACTGGTTGTTTATTTACGTGGACACTAATACTTTTGTTTTTATTATATTCTTAGTTGATTGTGCTGTTGTGTTAATTTTTATATATTTTTTATATTGTGGTGTCCATTATCATTGTTTTCGTTTTGTGTCATTATAACACTAAATGCCGTAAGTAGATACAGCTGGATGGCGTTATCACTTTGCATAGTCCAGACTTGGTGGCTATGCCTTCTCAAAGAATGCAATTGGGTCTGTTGGATGCAATACTGGAGCGTCAACAATATGACGCACCTTCCTCCACTTTCGAAAAGTGGGCGAGGGCTATATCCTGTCACACGTGGGTAAGGACAAGATGTTTGGTAGATATCCAGTATTGAAGACAAAGGCCTGTATGCCGATTGCCAAAACTATTAGCCGGCTTCTCCATTCCCCTCTCTTCTACATCCTGTCCTGGAGACTGTGCCTAGGTATCTTTTCGTCGACAGTTGGTCGTCCTCCGGGAAGTAAAGCAGATTTCCGAATTTATTTCAGATTATCGAGTCCTCCCCGTTTCTTCGGACTTCAAATAACCCTATAATGTCCCAATGTAATCTCACCACCTCCTTCAGTTCCACGAGCCTGGCCAGGGCCAGGACAGTCGGAGCCTCGTCACTTCCGGAGATTCTTCGCATCCCTGCCCCGCTGTTACCGTGACTACTACCCTAGGTCCGGAATAGCGGGGTGGCCTGTATCTACTTTATATTCTGGGGGATTGCCATAATCGATTAGCTGCTTAGATGGATGCTGCTGCCCATCTTCCGGATTTGTAACTTAGTCTTACGACACCCACTGTAAGAGGGGTGGAACTATTATTTGAATTGGCACGCACAACACTACTAAAGCTAAGCCTAATTTTAAAAAACAAAATAAAGAAAACAATTCATACACAACCATCACAATAAAATAAAATAAAGTTAAATAAAGTTATACCTACATAAGAAAAAAATAATAGAACGCCCTACGTACTTTTAAAGACAAATAGAAGAAAAATAATTATTCACACATGGACATCACATTAAAAAATTGATAAAACATTGCATAAATGAAATGTAGTACTCTCATACTTATCGCACGTACCTGACGGATAGGGCCATTGTTGTAGCCGCAACTATTCACGCCTGTGAATGTTACGCTTTCACTGCGTCGTCCGCCGTAAGAAAGAATTAATGGTCGTTAACTGGTGCCCAGAAAAGACCTAAAACCTTCAAACGCTGCTCACTATTACAAAAACTACTACCAACAGCCGATGATTGCGATGACACCAAATCCCAACGGAAGCGAGCAGAGCCAAATTGATGTTCAGATTCGGGGCCCAACCTAATAGCGGATGGCCAGCGACAAGCCGTTACATCGGACCTCTCTGGCCCCCGCGCGAATTTGTCACGCCCAACCTTCTAGCGTGTCCTACATAACTCAGGAATCAATGTTACACTACCAACTGGGGCACGCAGTAAGGAGACGATCCAGCAAGGAGCTTGAGTGTAACTAAACCAGAGCAAATTCGTGAGTAGACCTCTCCGGTATGCTCAGCGGAATGATACTGCTCAAAAGCAAGAACCCACAAACTTTACAGGTCTTTGTTTTTAACATCGTAAAGATGGGGGCCACAGATATTCTCCCGAAGGAACAAACATACCCCGGCACGACGTGCCAATTATGCTCGGGCTTTTACCCAGCATTAAGGCATTTAGGCATCAGCAGTTTTGCACTCTGCGCAGCCTCGACATGACGATGGACTGCATTGATGTTGCAGTGAAGATCCTGAATACTGCAAAAGTCCACTTAAAATGTGGATGGGCTTGCCACTGTGAGACTATGTCTCTTTATTGATCTAGCCATTATAAGAGGTAATTCAATAAATTACAAGGGGGAACGTTGCTCGGGGAGAAAATAGGCAAATGGGCTATCATAACGGAGTCTGACAAGCCTGCGGTCCGTTGGCGCAGCGGGCGAAAGGGTCCTCGCTCCCTGGTGTCGCATAGACCGCCGCAACTATTCTCGAGACTGGCAGCTCAGCCTTCCACACCAGTGATTAAGAGATCCTTGAATTAGAGCCCGTTAGCCTGCACCAGCCAGCGGATAGTCGTTTCACTAGGTCTCCCTGACGCACCGTCCCCACTCGACCTAGTAACAGCGGATAGCAGCGAGGCCCATCCACTGCCAAAGCAATGGTAATACAAAGAAAGAGTATTGCGTGACTACGATATTCTGTAAGATAGAGGTATAGAGGTACTGCATCAGTCGGACCGCTCCTACTCAATCGTGATATCCCGTTATGCCATACCTTTCTTACAAACATTACATGAACACCACATTATAAAAATAAATTTAAAAAATAATAAAACAAAGTATTTTCTCACTTCTCGCATCTACTTAAGCCTACTAAAATTAACCAACGGATAAAGATAAAAAATTAAACAATTATATATTCACACGAACATCACGTAACAAAAAAAAAATAGATATAAAAATTGTAAAAAACAAAGAATAAATATATAAAACATAGCCCTCTCTCACTTATAAGTTCCCAAGCCCTTCCGACCAACGTGTCAACATTTCACATAGTGCAGCTGACTTTCTTTTGAGCTAGCTTCTATAACAGAGACCATCCTTGACCCGGTAGCCCTATCCCACTTAACACAGGAGTAGGGCGATCATCTTGCGACACAGTGACATCCTAACCACCTTAGGCCTCGTCGGTCTTTTAGGGGAGGGACCACGGATACCACAGGGGTTAGGCTCATTGGTTGGGCCCATTAAGAATGACAGGCCCCATAACCCCCTAGGGCTCCACAATGCCCTACAACTATAAGCAAAAATATATAAAAATAGAGCATTCATAAACACCAATAAAATGTCTAAAAATAAGGCTGCCTAGATTTAATGTGCTGGAAATGTCTTGATTAGACAAAATACAAAGAAAAAATCAGTATTTACAAATGAAAACACAAGATAAGAAAAACTAATGAATAAACACAAAGAATGGGACACACTGTGACTATAATGTATAATGTTTTACAAAAAAACTAACGTGCACTTTATGTGGGAGGGCGTGCAGCCGCTGTAGAACATTTTTCCTTGATTACCTGATTATATATTATTAGTATGGAGTGAATACGTTGCAGTAAGATGGCAGTTACACGTGGTGGAGTTCCGATTACCAGATAACTTACTTCCCTCTACCGCATTAAATAATGCCAAACTCGGAGACTGTGGGGACCCTGAAAACCGCCAGAGTGCGTGGTCGTCTCTTCCGATCGCCAACGAGCAAGGAGTTTTCTGGGATTTTTCGTAAGATAGCGGGCAGCCTTACACATGTTGTTAACCTGCTTTCTACAGTCCCAAATGCCTTCCGAAGCCAGGCATTTAGTACTAAAGTGGTGAACAGTTTCATAATGGTTACACAGAATGTAACCAACCCCCAAGCCAATTTGACGTTTCGAGTTCGGTCGCCGGCCAGCGACGAGCCGTTTCATGCGCGGCTGTCACTCCTCACCCTCTAATATATCGCACACAGAACAGGGACCTACAGAATACCAATGTTACAGAACTTCGGAGGGGGGGGGGGGGGGGCTCCCACTCGGAGCAAAATGGTGGCTGAGGACAGCACAAAATCTGCTAAGACTTAGCCTTGGGAGCTTACAGGCCGAGGACCTAAAACTAAAAACAAATTCATCACGGGTCCCTAAACTGTTCAATTAGTCTCCGGGTCCCCAATGGAAAACCTTGATTGACCTCGCTTCACCGACACCTAACGAGACCAAGGCCCTACCACCAAGTACTTTTATTTCGGTTGCACTCTTCGCACCACGCGGGAATCACGCGTAGGTATTGATATCTAGTTGGTATCTAGTAAGGCAGTCATTCTGCCACAGCCGGATGGGTGGAAAGAAGACATGATATATTTGATAGTAAAACATAAAAAAAAAACACTGCAAGAACACGCCACATTAAGCAAAAATTAAAATAAAAGACGATGTAATAAAAGATAAATAACAATAAAAGGTAACACAAAAATAAACAGCATAATTCACTCTACGTTTTCCCATTTGTACAATACCTCGGGAAGTCCGCAAGATGGTAAGTACGGCAACAGACTCCAGTGCAGGGCACACCGCATACTTCGACTAGTATCTAAACTATAAATAACGTGTGTGCAAAACCGAATCCTTCCACCAGAGAGTGCTTCTAATTTAGCACCGCCCGGAGTTCACTTGTAAGGTCGCTAGGGTAAATATCCAACGAAGCGAGCAGCGCCAGCCCGAAAAAATTGTAATTACAAAAAACCTAACCTTAGGTAGGTTAGGTAAGCTACCTACTTATTTCAGATATAGTCCACCACACTTAACCATCGGTGACTTATATCAGTACCTACTTTAGGCTTAATACTATAAGGTTATCACCTACCAATATAAATGTAATCATAGTAATCTCGCTCCCACGCAGTCCGCCATTGAAACATTTGATTACAGTTTGGTATGACTTGTGTTCCGAACACAAGTTAAAAACATGTATCGTGTGATATATCCAGTCTCATGGTATCATAGTACCAGTAGCTGGGGACAATATTGAGTAATGCCTTAGTTAAATATTTAGTTAGATCTAATTTGGAGCAAGCAACCATTCCAGCCTAAAGGACAAACTTCGAAAAAGTATGGTGTAGGTATTTAGAATATTCCATTAACTATTACTTCAACCTTATTAAATCTCATCTAACATTAACATTACAAAATAATCCTGGCAAAATAATATTTTGTGCCGCCGAGAAATACATTTTGTATGGGGTGGTAAAACTCGACTAACCTGTATAGGTATCTAATTAATTATTCTGAGCTTATCTGGTCAAGTGACATGTCACGGATGAGCTGCGCTGACTGGTGTTGGCACCATACCACCGCTTAATGCTGGGCAGGCCTGATGCCGTTCTCCGTGGCCTGATGACAAATAATCAATTACTAAAGTGAATGAATTAAATGCACCAGCTTTACGAACACGCTATTCGTGATGTGTTTTAAATATATACCAGAAAATGCTGCGGCCCATTTACGGATCTACGGACCTATGGGGGTCCTATTTAGCCTATTTAATGTGTGAAAATGATTACTCTAGTGTTTAAATCCAGGGGGAAAAATCACTTGGCTCAGGCTCACATGTTAACAGGGCCCTGAGGCCAGACGGCAGTCGTTCTCATGTAATTTCATGATCTCCTAAATCTTGTATAATGATCACCCTAGACCCTAGACTCTCGCAAGCGTGAGCGCAGTGGGAATAGGCCCAGATGACAATTATTGTAAAATGTGGCATGATCCCTCCTGAAGTATTCCCAAATTAGGTTTCTCCAAAAAGCATGTCACAGATACCTCAAATACAGGCTTTGCATACGCTCCCCGTAGATTGCTGATGTACCTATTGGACAACGGTACACGCTTCACCAGTTGGATGGACCGTCTGACCTTGTGCCTCCCTAGGCAATTTAATACTTCGTAGAGACCTAAGTTGTAAATTACATTCCTACCTTATTTGCAGCCACGTGGTGTTAGTGGCAATATGCTTCTGGCGGCAGCACCCGCAGTAAGTTGTTGACAAGTTGCGTTGATCGGCCGCGACAGATTTCTTTTGCATTCTACCTACACACAGCATTCTGCCTTCTGGAGATGTTTCTAGGCCTACAAATTCGCCTCCTGTTTCTGGGAAAGCATGCCACCGCCTTTCTGGTGTCTGAGAACAATAAATAGTAAGTACCTAGATATATTTGTTGAAAAGTACGTGTTTCTATAACAACTGTCAAATTTAATTCCCCCACGCATGTGCCTCTGACCCTCTTGCAGCATCGACTTCTTACGACCTTTACGAGGTCGTCCATACTTCTCGTGAGGGCAGTCCCGCGATTACAGGTACAGGTACCGCCCTAACGACCACCACCCATTAGGACGTGTATATCTACTTTAATTTAAACTAAGGATAGGTACACGAGGAACGCCCTACTGACCACCACTCATACGGACGTATATACTTACTTTATACCAATGATAGGTACCTACACGAGCAAGAAATTTTGTTATTAGGCGTACAGTAACAAATTAGGTGGGTACTATTATATTTAAATTCGAGCAGCAATACTTCGTACGCTGTGGACATACTCGTATTTAGTTACTTACCTTCTTGGTTGTCAACACGTGGTGTCAGTGGCATGATACTGGTTATGAGGCTTCCACTCCCTCTCTGGACTTGACGTTGTAGAACATAACAATGTTCTATACCAATTTTTACTGTAGTTAGGTAAACTAACTAATGTAAGTTATAGATTTAACGTAACTTTTCCGCAACCACGTGGTCTAGGTCTACCCCAATGGATGCGTATGCGCCGGAGTGTAGGCGGCGGGCGACTAGCTAGGCTGTGTCGGCCTGGGTGTCCGCCCCGCATCTCCCGCCCCGCGGCCCGCCTTGACAGCAAGGTGTGGTCGCTGGCCGCTTCGACGAAAATAAAAATGGCCACTTAGTTTTATAATTATTGTGCGTAGTGCAGAGGTAATATTATTTATCCTTTCCTACTAATAAACTAAATTGTAAATGCGAGTTTGTAAGGATGTATGTTTGAATGTTTGTTACTCCTTTACGAATAAACTGCTGAATGGATTTTGATGAAATTTGGCAGCGATATAGCCCTATTAGCTATTATCCCCAAAATTCGTTTATAAAAATTTAGTCCATCGACTCGATAAAAAGAAGAAGTGTGTTTCCTGCGGGTCTGGAACGTTATAAACGAATTTTACGCGGAAGAACCCTTGGGCAAAAGCTATCGATCGTTAGTTTTTTAAAACTTATGCTTTGAAATTAAAGTAACGAGTACAAAAGTTTTATTCTCCGATAATATTATATCCGTGTTACATGCTATGAATAAATAATTATTTATTAAAATAGGTAATATGCACTTAACGAGTTTGTATCATATGACATCTATTATTGTGATAGTTTGTACAATAGTACCTAGTACATCACAGTAGACTAAACTAAACGGTACATGGCCAGTATTGTACATATTACAACATCATTGTACCTGTGTGTAATCAATGGACAAGATAGTTTAGTGCGAAATGTCCCGAATTTAGGTTATAATCTTTATCTCAATTCTTTAGCAGCACTACATTAAGTTAGATGTAAAACTATAGTATTGGAAATTTTAAGAAAAAATAAATCAGACTGAATAGTGTATCTAACTCTGTTTTCTTTCACTACATCCTTTATATTATCTAAAAGGAAAGCTATTGCCGTTGGTCTATCTACTGCTGGACTTCACACCAGTGGAGGGTATTGCCATAATTTCTTGAGGAGGGTAGAAGTACTGATTGCAGTGTTGAACATTAACGTCAGTTGTTGCACCTACTTAAATGCTTCTCAAACAGTCAGCGCGACCACGATAATAATGACATTGGGGTCTTTTCTTTAGTATTTTCCCTGTTGGTGGCATGTTAATGTCTTTTTACGCCATTTTCATTTTCAAGAGGGGCCAAAGAGGGAAGTTTAAGAAGATAAAGGAGAAGTACAAGGACCAGGACGAAGAGGACAAAGCGGTCATGATATCGTCGCAAGTATATCGTTATCGCGCTCGTTTCTAAAACACACTTTAATACAGTCATATAACAAATAGCTGATCATTTAGTTCATAATATTAATATTCTCAGGTTGTCAACTAATTCGTTGAATGTCTGTAGGTACCTACATAAATCTGTGCTCATGTTCTGGTATATAAAGGGCCTAGCTAGGTTAGCCAAGTCTCTCTAATGCGCTTATTTCCTTTGGCTAAATTCAGTCATCTAAATTCCGAAAGCAAATAAAAGTAGAATATGTTGCTCATAAAATAAGGTCCATTTTTGTATCACGCAATTTAAAACGCGGAGCGACGCGCGACGCCTCGTAACATAAGTGAAAATAGACGACTAAATTTAGAGAAACTACATATAACAATAATAAAACTCATAAAACATTAGCCGCCTACCTATACGACAATTTAAAGGGGTTGGTGCAATATTCTATCTATTCTACCGAACGCCACATGATATTTTAGTTTGGTTGGTTTAATTACTCCTGAATGGATTAACGTATAGTAAATGTAATTTTCATTAATAGATATATTCCTAATTTAAGGAAGGATAATAAGGCAGGGAAGGATTGCTGGTACAATATCTTTATTGTATAATAATTCGGCTACCGCGAGCTGTGAGAAAAGTTGTGTCACACAAATCCCACAAAGAACGTCGCTAAAATTGCAAGAGATATAAATTATGTACTTACTTGATCCTATTGGTGGTAGGTAAGTATCCTCATCGATTATGACCGCATCAAACCCAGTCTATACTCACCATCATATTTTATTTCACTATTCCTATTTCTTTGTTCTGAAAATACTACATACGTTGGTGTTAATGAAAAAAAAGTACAAAAGAGCTATTTGGATTTTCTTTTAATACAATGAAAGAATTGCACCGCGGGCGCTAGTCGCAAACAAAGAGTAGCCAACATTTATTACTCCGAGCAATTAAACTGCCCGGGAATCATTGTACTTACATGCCATGCTATATATCACGGACGAAAGTATTTTTATACGAGAATTAATAATACTGAACGAATGCATAATATTCGCCAGCAACCCGAGGTTTGGATGAAAATTGGTCTATATGAATTCTTTCTTTTTAATTAATATCGAAGGTTGTAAGTCGTGCGAGGAGTGCAGGTACCCTCAAAATTGGTTCAGCTACATTATTACCCCTCCGGGGTGGATTTGCTGTCGAGCGTTGGTGGCCAAGCGGTTAGGGTATCCGACTCGTAAATGAGAGGTACCGGGTTCGGCCCCATGTTCCCACTGCGGCCATGTACTGCATGTGCAATGACTATTTTCTGAGTTGCACAGAAGAGAATAGAATATTATTTATTGCTAAAAATTTGGTATACAAAAGTTGCTAAATTAAGATTTTCGCTTCACACACTTGACCTGAATCTGGCATGAAATATTTTAATTAAATTAAATTAATTCGAATAATTTCAGCAACAAAATTCATAAATTATAAAACATACATTATTATACATTAGTTGAATACTAACCGATAATCTGACGGTGAGGAAAAACATCGTGATGAAACCTGCACATTCAGGCGGCTGAACGTGTAATCATGATTATTTCAAGTTCCCCTAGTAAGTAGTTTACGCAGGTCAGATGGCAGTCGCTTCACTGTAATTACCTGATCGGCTATATCCTGTATCATGGTCAAGGCGGACCCTGGGCCTTCGTGCGCGAGAGCACAACCAAGACTGTCTTTACTGTCAAAGAGGCTCGACGCTGGGCATAGGTCTCCCCCAAAGATGTCTCCACAAAAGCCATACCTGAGCCATGAGCTGAGGACAGTTCCTCACGCTCGCCTATGAATACATCCTGACAGTCCAACCTACTAGCATAGAAGCCGAGAGAGCTTTTTGAGACTCAGGATATATTTATAGTTCACTAACTGGGAGATGATACTATAAACGACATTTGCTTATTAAGAGCGTTATTTCAAAAGTTATCACCATAGGTTAGTAATAGTTTTCATAAAACTGTAAGAAGTTAGCAAAGTATGCGATTTATGCCATGAAGTATTTAAAAAATAGTCATGCTCAATCATAAATTAGGTATGAATCGTACTTTCTTTACTTAGCTAATCATTTCCGATAAACACGTAATTTACCTGATTGATTGGTCTGATAAGTCTTATTATGTAATAAGACTTATCAGAAATCACAAATCACAATTGTGATTTGTTATCTGTTTAATTATGATTGTTAAATAATATCCGTATATGACATCACAACATATTAAATACAAAGCTCCACGCCGCCTCTGTCTGTCTGTTCGCGATAAACTGAAAACTGCTGAACGGATTTCCATGAGGTTTTCACTAATAGACAGAGTGATTCATGAGGAAGGTTCAGGTGATCTTTTAATTTGTTAAGGTTAGGTACTACCCGTGCGAAGCCGGGGCGGGTAGCTAGTGTCTAGTAAAAGTTGATTCTTGAAACAAAAACTTGTAGTTTCAATTCGATTTTATTACATTATTTTAAGGATGCGGGATCCCACGGGATCAAGCTTACCAATTCCGCGGGATTGAATAAGCTGCGTGATTGCAATCACTAGTTCCCATTGAGGGACCACATTGGAATTTTGAGCTTTTGAATGCGTCAGCCTATAGTATAAGGCCCAGCGGCTATACAGCTCGCGGGCAGCAGTCGAAGCGATGAAATTGGATACCGACGGTTCTGCGGTTCTGGTGTCCCACTACAATCGAAACCGAGAGCAAGACCACCGAACTGCCCAGTGACCGCCATACCTAACAAGGAAGAGATCTCGAGCGACTTCGTGGTAGCGGTTACCAGGCACTGGAAATAAAATTTTATAGGTTTGAAGTAGGTATGTATCTATATTGTTTGATTTGACCAGCTTAATCTATGTGGTAATCAGTCACCTGCTTTGGCAGCAAATGTGCAAATTTCATCACGTTTTCCTTCACCGTAAGGGCATCAGTGAGAAACTAGGAAAAGAGTAATTGATACATGGCTGCATTGGTATTCAAACCCGGTACCTCTCGTTTACAAGCCAACCACTCGGCCACCGCCGATCATTTCTTTATCTTTCTTTATTAATTAGAAATGAAAAAGTCTTAGGTATTAAGAGCAACAATTTTAAAGGATATAACAAATACAGACCTGTATTTCCTCCTTAGTTTCTCAGTTTAGTTCCATTAGGTTAGTTGTAGTACGTATTATAAGTGTGGAAGTAGAGCTCGTCTAATCTAAAATGACGCGCCCCACTATCGCATTAGCGCACACAAGCAAGTTTAAAATATGGACGCAATACATATACAAATGCCGTTGTAATTGGTCATTCAGTTGCCGGTAAAATTCAACCGTAGCAGCACGCGTCGTTCATTGGCTCCCACACAGATGAAGTGTCGTTATCAATATTTGCACTCACACAACGAAATCAACTAACTAAGTAGTGGGGCGCGTCATCTTAGACTAGACGAGCTCTACCACTTATTACTTACCGTCTAATTGCTAAGCTCTCTATTGTACTTACTGAAATGTAAATCGGGCATTACGCGGGTCTGTGGGATCTGATGGGTTCATTTATTTAATTATCTCTTGGCATCAACCGGGACTTGAAGCTTACGCGGCTTAATGACCGCTATCCTTTGACAAATGTGCGCACTGACAATTTTACAATTGACGTTGGGAGCCCTTGTTTTATTGTGGAGAAACACAAGTATTATTGTTGGAAGCGTTCTAGATATTTCTAACAACTCAGTGAGCGTAATTTGATATCGCGTAGGTAGCTCCTGTTTCGAAGTAGTTCAGTGGTTTATTTTTAGAAATCTGTTAAGAATAATCGATTATTATATGTATGTTTTCTATTTGGACACCGAAATGGCTGAACCAATTTTGTAGAAATTTTCTGGTAATCTTCTTAGGTAGACCACCATGCGTAGCTTGACCTATTTTTGAAATGCTCGCCTTGAGTCAAACCTTTTTAAATTTTGATTTTTGGTAGGTATACATTGTCAATATTGAAAGCGAACTGTTCAAAACTAGGGAAAATCAGCGTCATGCATAAAAAAAATGAATTTTTTATGACGAAATTAAAATTCAAACCGTTTCGACTGGAGGCAAGCGGTTCAAAAATAGGGCGGAGTGGATCGCTCTTTAATAGGTAATAAAAGTCATAGTCACTCACGTCCGTATCACATAGGGGCAGAGATTACTTTTTAGTTTGTCTTATATCCTGACCATAATTATTATCCTTCGGTTGTGCTCACGCGCACGAGGGCCAGACTTCCGCCTTGACCATGATCCAGGATTTGACAGATCAGGTAATTATAGTGGCGCGACTGCCATCCAAAGACTTCTATATATGGACCGATTCATTGTACAAATGCAATGAGACCACTTCATTGGAGCTCTAAAACTGCAGTAGAGCTCCAACGTCGTCTCTGTGACGTTGATCGTTACTTTACAATCTAAGAATGTCGAGTTGCGTAGGAAACACATACACTTATTCCGATAAATAGCAACCAAAAACAAGGATAGAGTATTTTTTTTCCGTAAATTATAAAAACTTAATTTTTTAGCATCTCCAATAAATATTTCAGTGTTTATTGCTAAATTATTAACCGGCCATGATTAATTCGTATGTTCAATCAAATTTAATGCACTCCATCTGCTTGTTTTTGATTTGGCCGTCTTACATGCATGCGCACGATGTGACTTTGCACTGGCGGTATAACACCGTGGATTTAGTTCTGACCATTAAATGTGGGTAGAACAGAGAAAAATACTTATTACTGTGATATGTTTAGTACAGCATAACCCGGAACGGACTAATATTCGGAACTAGCGCCATAGTTACTTTTGTTCAGATCGAAAATAGCTATCCAACGACGTATTACACATAGCTATTGGAATGGTTACCACTGCCCATACAAATTCTTGTACGCGTAGATTGTTGACAAACCTATTTGACCCGGTGGCGAAAACCGGAACTAAGTGTTGCCGTTTTGAAATGTAATGACAATGCCAACATCAGCGACGCTGTCACCCGGTCAGACATGTTTGTGGCACTGTAGACTGTTTTATTTACTACGGTAACCGTCAGAGTTGTTTGTTCGCTCAACCGCATCTAGATGTATAATCTATGCTGCCATCTGACCTCCATGACCCTGCTTGATAGACGTCTAATAATTATTGGGTCATAAATAACTGTAAATTTTCGAGCAAAGCGTGTACCTGCAGCAGTAAGCAGTAGAATTTACCGTGAAAACTTCCGTGGAATGAAGGCGTAAGTTTTATGTATTTGCAAAGGTATTAGAATATTCCAAGCCATCCGTCATCTGGCTGATGCCATCATCATCGTAATTTGTGAGTCGATACAAGATTTTGGTTGCGTAGTTTGCCTTGCATTCGTTTTCGTTTTTGACCGACTTAAAAAAACACTAAAGGAGTAGGGTCTCAATTCGACTGGATGTCCTTTTATTATATTCAATAACGGTTTGGTTTACACAAACAACACGCGACACAACTAAAATCTTGCTTTTGTGTGGCGTCAGCATTGATTTATTACTAACCGTAGATAGCACATGAACGCTTGAAAAGTGTGCCGGTGAAGGACTGCTTAATCGCTAGTCAAGCAGTCCTTTTCCGTAGTCTGTCATTAGCCGTCGGCACGTAAGCATGCCCAAGTGCGCTTTTAAAAATTGTCGAAACAATGGCCTTAAACGACGAAAAATGGATGGGATTTCATATTTTGCGTGAATAAACACATTATACATCTTATCATGCATAAGTATAGCGATTTACACATAAAAAATCATCAAAAATAATTATTTTAGTCATATACATATTGTCAGTGTCAGACATCACGTCAGTTGTCTCAATCATGCGCATGCGTTAAAGCGAAAACAATGATTGCTCACTAAAAGAAATGGAGTCACAGCATTATCCACAGCGCGAAAAGCAATTTTGAGCTTTATAAGTATGAAAAATAGTTGATATTTGGGAAATACGATACTGTACGTAATGGCATTTTGATAGGGGCGTGCGTATTTTGCTACTACGTACAAATGTCAATTAGGCGACAGATTTCAAGCGCATTTTTGTATTAAGTGCTTTATCTACGGTTGGTAGTAAATCAATGGGCGTCAGCGTAACTCGTTCCCTGAAGAAAATGACGACATTGCCGCTTTTCTGATCGTAAACTCGTTCTAAAGAAACACGTTTTCCTACCCTCCCTCTGTTTTACACGAGTTGTATTCAGCATTGAAACAATAAAATTTCGCTGTCTGTTTATTTACATAAAAAGATTAATGTCGCTAAGGCATTTAATTATTTTTTTACGGTTACGATAGCTATAATAATAATAATAGGTTTTTGAGTCGAGCAAAATATTAAGGTACTTATACGATGTATGCACCTAGTAAAATCCAAACGAAGGTTGTGAAATAAAACCAATGAACGCAACATAAAAAAAAGTCCCAGAAAAAATGGCGGCTTGTCTCATAAACGTTTAACACTGATCAAATAAAACCGATAGGCGTAACACATAAATCCAAACGAAAGTAATGAAACAAAACCTATCAAAGCAACAAAAAAATGCCCGAAAAAATGTCGCCCTGTCTTATAAACATTTTACAGTAATCAAATTAAACCGGGGTAACAAATGGGGGGCTCCAAATATTGATATCCCATCGCGGGACCGCAATACAATAAGGGAAATGGCGCCCATCGACATATCATTTACGGGACCGCAAAACGGTGGAATAATCCCATTTGCCGCGGCCATTGTCATCTCGCCGCCCAATTGTTGGCTATAAACAACACGATTTTTCAATTGGCTACATTATATCTACGGGATATCGGATGTAAACTGACATTGGGCTACAAATACGAGTACAAATGTCGGCGGTAGATGAGATTCAGTTAATTTGGCGTCCACGAGCACCACAGCAAAGATATTGGGCATAGAGGCATAGAAAGCGAAATTACTTACAGCAGAAGTGACAATCTATATTTAACACCTGAACAAGTAAATCATTGACTTCTCTACATACTTAGTAAAGCTATATTATACTTTATTTGCAATAAACGTTGTACAATATCAGTGGAAGACAACATAACTTAACTAACTAAAACTAGGTTAATCTAAGACTACATTTATTTAAAACTTAAAAAAATAACTAAAACTAATCTAATAAACCGCTGTCATTAGGCAAGGTGCCCAAAATACTGGCGGCATTGCCACGTTGAATGGCAATGCTCAAACAATCATTTACTTAGTTTAGGTGTCTAAACTATCAATAACTAGAATGAAGTAACTATTGTTATTAGTGCAAGAGTTATAAATAACCTTGATTTTATTTCTACCCATTTATCATAAGTAGGTATTAAGGTAATTTTTAAATATCTTGTAATTAATGTTTAATTTCTTTGGTCTCCGCTATTACGCACGGTGTCAGTAAATACGAATCCATAATTATCCATGTTCATTTGTTCAGCTAGGCTCCTAGTGGGTATAATATATGTGTCGCAGCCATTTGGTTAAATCAGCCATTTAATAAGAAAGCTGGTCCGTTAATTAAACGCCGGCATTCAATTGAATGACTAAAGGACAACTAGCCAAGTAGTTGAATGTAACGTGCAGCTAGAACGTTATCTAGCCGTTTTGTTAAAGGGAAATATGTGTTTGGTTAGAGTGAACATGAGTTCGTAATTTAAATGATAAAAAAGAACTAATTAAAAAATATCATTTTTATTTTATAATGGTATTATTTGTGACAAACATTCAGTAAGTATACAATTAATTGTATTTGAGTGGGTAACTATAATATTGATAATATTTAACACAACAATAACTTTAAAGTTATAACTTATTAATTAACTACTTGTAACTATGTAGTATAGGAACAATAGGGACAATGCACTATCTTATATTTTTAAATATAAAATGGCACGAAACTTTGGCAGACATTTATATTTCTAATTATAAGTATAAAAAGAAAATGAACAAATTAAGTTACCTTAGGCTTTACTTAAACTTATCCTAATTTTTACATTAAAACATGTCAGTATCGCACTTTAAATATAGTTAAAAACGAACAAAATACAAAATATTGTCGCACAGCAGCGAGCTGTCTGACGCCATTTTTGTTTTGGTGACTACCAGTGCCGCAGTGGAAAAAATTGAATTAAATTGAAACGACCTACCTGATTTTACGTCAGCTGTCTTCAAAGGGCTGGCATACTATAAGCCAACTAGTTAAACGTTGAGTCTTGCTCGGTCAATCAACGAACGGCCTAGGCATTCAATTGAATGCCAGCGTTCAATTAACAGACTAGCCTTCTCATTAAATGGCTGATATAACCGGATGGCGGCGACATATGTACTACTATTATACACATTATTATACTACTATACATATTCTACCTATACATTCTCATTATACTTATCGCTGGGTTCAAACATAATACCCCGTAACAAACCGTCGCTGGAATTTCATACACATTAGTTTGCCATAATCTCCATGCATGACAGGCGAGTTGGAGATTGAAGACATCAAAATTATTCACAACAAAGTTAGGTACCTTATTAGATCGACTATACCAAGTATAGATAGTTAATACCCTCGTGTAAGGAAAAGGTTTGTGCTATCACATCAAGAGCCCACAAGAATACACTACTGAACTTGAGCCTCCTCTACATACGTGAAGTGCTTTGCCATAATCTCCACGCTTGGCAGGCGGATTGGTACTATCAGCACACCGGACGCCTGATCACCATAAGGGTCAGTTTTGTGCATAGTGACTTGCGGCAACATCCGTTAGACCTTGCTAGTTTTTGTTTAGTTTTTATCTACCAATAAGCATCCACGGTCAACGTATTTTTAATACGTCAACAAAATGTTAATTAAGAAAAGATTTAGATTTAGGAACCTACAATTCAACTCTGACGGACACCATTTGCAATTATACTTTGTTATTGTATTTTTTATGTCTATCGGTAGACAAACAAGCAACTTGGTGGGTCACCTGCTGAAAAGTGGTCACCGCTGTCTTTGAATATACATATAGCAACATCAGCACGGCTAGCACAAGTCTGCTCGCATCACAGCTCGCGCGGCGAGAGATCGTTTGTTTCCATATCTCAATAAAAGAAAGAGATGGCAGTATATGTGTGGCCGTTTTCTCGCTTATCGCACGCGAGAGCGAGCTCTAATTGGTACGGGATATTCTTTATGCCCTTCCTCTCAAGTAGGGAATCGAGTTAATAAAACAGCCTGTTGTTGCTGATGTTCATAGGCAGCGGTGACTACTTTCCATCAGGTGACCCGCTTGCCTGTTTATCTGCAGACATAAAAAAAATGCAAATTGTCGATGAAACGCCAAGCTTTTGCCTTGTGTAAGGTCTCATCCTGCTGCAACATCCAGGGCCCGTTTATACGTCGCCGCTTACAAATCGCGTACGCGTCGCGTCCGCACCGCGTAGCGCACTAACAGGAATCGCGCCTACATCGCGCAGCCTACTTTAGAAACTAGTTCGAAGTATGAAGCTAGAATGAATTGAGGAAATCTAATTTCGGCGACAATGCCATATCCACTTCACGTGCCTGTCCATGGGTCGGCTAAATGCATCGGCTTGTATTTACCGTCGATGACGTGGAAGTTGCGTCTGCGGTCCTTATAGATTTGTATGTAATTAGCTTTCTGTCATTAGTTTAGAAATCAAAATTGCATAAACATTTGGGGAATATTGCGCAGAAATCGCGTACATGTGTACGGACTCCTACCCAGTAACGAATGGCTACTACAAATCAATTTCGCCCCGTAAATGCTAGCCAGGGGACATCTCGCAAGGAAATTGGCCAATAATGGCCAATCGGGGCCTCGTTTGGCGCCGGACCTCGCTAATCAAAACGGGCCGAGTCCCGATTGACTTTTACAATTTGGCTGCGGAAGGCAACAGCATGAGGTCACTTCACGAGCTCGTAATCTTATTAAGCCTGTACACGTGTATTACTCGCCTAATTGGAATTTTGCAGAAATATCGGGACATTCGCAAAAGAGCCGATAAAATTATCAAATGAGAGATAGATGTAGATAGTATTTCCGTTGTAGATAACTATCCCCGTAGATAATATTATCTATCAAGAAAATAAACTAATTGCCAGCGCAAATAGTTCATTTTCTTGCCCCATCCAACTTGTACTAGAGAGCTAGTGGTATGAATATAACTAATCTTAAGCAAATAGGAGAACCATTAGCACACAAACTTCCTTTAACGCACATCTCCACGTTTTTTCCAATATGTTTTTTTTATAAATAGCTATGTAGGTGAGGTGAGGTGTCGAACAGTGACCCACAAAAAAGTTAAACAATCATAACTCATAAGTTTGTCAATAACATGAAATGTTTTGTGGTCTAATCATTGCGTAATATATCTGACTCTCATTTTGTATATAAGTTAATGGAAAAAGATTTATAGATAAAATGATAATGCAGATTTTTTGAAAGATGGGAAATGGCTCATTGTGTCCACCTCGTGGCACACATTAAACCAGGGCGTTGGTCTACAGCAAACCGGGGAGTACACAGTGAGCCCGACGAATGAGATCACTATTATTAACGTTTCCTCGTTGTAGTTATTAGCATAGTAGATAAATCAGATAATAATACATTCTTTATAAATGTGTAAACAGTTAGTTTTATTTACCGAAATAACTGTGAAGACTATAAATTAACATAAATCAATAACAACATAACTTAACCTATTTTCTAATTACAGTCATTGATGATATATTTTAAGGTTGTATTATAATAAATAGTCAACAATTAAAAAAATTAAAATCTTTGTATGGGAACTTATGCCAAGTTTTTTATCCGTCATAGAACGTTCTTAAAAGTCATAACAAACAATTTGATTTCTGGTGGTATGTTTATTTTCGTGAGTTATGAAAAATATTTTTGAATACTTTGCAAACAATTAAAAAAGAAGTGCGGAAAATAATTTTTATCATGATTAATAATTTAGACAAAAGTTCAAGCTAATAGTGACCAAATAACTGAATGTTTACAAGAAGGACTGAGAAGGAATAACAAGGAAATATTATCCCCAGATTATTGCCATATCCACACTTTATAATGTTTACTACTGTCAGTCAATACGGACTTATCGTGATCCTATTATATTTTAGGCGTCTACCGACAGTGGTGGTGTGGTAGGGTAGGGGTATCCCCTACAAAAATGGATGTAGAAAAAAGTAAGTGATGGAGTGGGGATTCGATCCACTGGTGGAGCCTTGCAGTGGATATCAGTGACTTGAGGGGGGTTGGGTACGGATAGAGTACGGTTAGGGCGCGGATACGGGTAGGGTACATGTAGGAGTGGGATAGAGGTAAAGTTCATTAAATTAAAACCACGCGAAACAAGACGCGCCGTCCAGCCAATTCATGTACCTATTCAAGACGACTGACGGCAGTAGCCTGATATTGCCTACTCGCATTTTTTTAATGGAATCACTCTAAAAAAAAACCGGTAGCTGATTTATATGAATATTAATGGTAAAATAATTAAGAAAATCAGAATTTTAATGTTGTACACAGTGGAGCGGTGGCTCACTGTTCGTGCCGGTGTAGTGGGTCACTATGTACCACACACACCTCTACTGATATTAAATTCATCAAAAAATTAATCATCAAAGTAGGATTCATGAATGTATGACCAAACAATACAAAGATATTCAGTACAGAAATAGAAAAAAACATTACTTTTAAAAGATGCAGTATAAGTTTGAAAACCTAAAATTTACTACTTAGGATTTTCCGTATTTTTACGCCGAAAATCACAAAAAGCCCTGAGTCGCGGGCGTTCTGCACTGGAGCTCGCTACCAACTGGAAAGCAAGAAGAGCGGTAAAAACCAATTACGATTACGCTTACTGCACGATCTGGCAACGATGTTTTATGGTGATACTAATGGTGGCTAACTGTGTACTACTGGTTCACTGTTCGACATCTCACCCTATTCTTTGACGGACATCATAATGTATTTTATTGAAATTAAATATAAAATATTGATATTTTGGCCACGGTAAAAATTATTGTGGCCACTAGCGTTACTGCTAGCACTGTAAATTAAAACTATATTAATAGTTTTATATAATAAGATAAATTGTAAACCGATAAGTGAATTAACACTAAAAACAAAATAAAAGCATTAGCATAAAATATCCTACCTATTTTCTTAGCATTGTTGTTAGGAACCTTAAGACAACTGCGACAACGGTCTAATAAAATTAACAAAACAAACAGGAATAATAGGAATTGTTTGTTTTGTTAATAAAACTCCCAAATCACACTGTTTATAATAAAATTAGTTATTGTATCAGAATAAAGAATTTATAAAAAGTTGGTGATGAAATTAAAGATCAAAAATGTGAACACAACTGTCAATGTCAAAGAGACTATACAGGGGTATAAAACCTTTGGTTTGCATAACCAAATGGTTATGCATCATGTACACTTTTCAGTGTGCTTTACAATGGCTGGTATACTTTCGAAAACGAAACAAAACGATTTACCCCCATTTATTCAATTGATTAAAAATGTAATAAGTAACTCGGAAACTATTAGTCCAAGAACACTAGTAAGAAAAGTCCAATGAAGTGGCTGCCATTTTGAATCCTATATTATTTTTATTTAAGAAATTTAATTTAAGGTAAACGGTAACTGTAGCAGTAAAATTCAGAACCCTAGTTTCTGTTACTAATAAATGTATTATATATAGAAGATAAGATAAGATATGATAAATGTATTTCCCAATAAAAATTTTGCCTAGTTACATCCAATATGTATTCGTAATATGTATACGTAATGTTTAATTTGGTTAGCTATATTATATAGTAATATTTACACAATAACTAATTTTGCTTTGATTAGGTACAAAAATACAAATTACACACAAACGGTTAGTACATACGATACATATACCTAAACTATTCAGTTCAATTCAGGCAATTGAATGGGTAACCATGATGAAAACTGGTCAGGTTCCTCTGGTAGCAGGGTCACGGAGGTCAGATGGCAGTGTAATTATCATCATCGTCGCTCCACTGTAATTATCATCATCGTCCTAGCGCTTATCCCGGCCTCTGTCAGGGTCCGCTTTCCTACTATATCTTCTCCACTTCGCCCGGTCTTCGGGATCCTCTCGTCTTAAGCCGTTGGATCTCGCATTCGACTCAGTGATACTCAATCCATCACTTCTAGGGTCGCCCACGGGGCCTCTTT
This sequence comes from Blastobasis lacticolella, assembly GCA_905147135.1. Classification (NCBI taxonomy): domain Eukaryota; kingdom Metazoa; phylum Arthropoda; class Insecta; order Lepidoptera; family Blastobasidae; genus Blastobasis; species Blastobasis lacticolella. The sequence continues at coordinate 13,998,484 of LR990048.1, forward strand.
CCTGATACCGGAAGATTCAGGCACCTGTTTCCCACGTATCCCTGACGCTTACGCAACACATGACCAAACCAGTGCAGACGTGCCTCCTCGATCTTATCTGCGATATCCCTCACGCCAAGGCTGCCACGGATGTACTCGTTACGTACTTGATCGAGTCGCGTAACTCCGCGCATCCACCGCAGCATTTTCATTTCGTTGTTTAGTCTGGTCTCAAGATCTTGCATAAGCTTGCTCACCAGTACAATATCGTCGGCGTACTTCATCTCCAGCTCCACTTTAATTATCTGATTTGCCAAATCCTAGATTATGGTTAGGGTGGACCCCGGGCCCTCGTGCACGAGAACAAAATCGGGATATTAACGCCAAGATGATTTTATTATTATTATTTACTTGTATCTTAGGTACAGGTAAAAAGTAGGTTATTGCCTTTTCTAAAAATAAATGATAACATTTTAGTGAGCAGTCAGACGTGACTTTGTTTACAATTAGAACAATATTGTTAGTTATGATTTTGTCTTATCTATCTCGCCCTCATAATCGATATAACCTCAGTTATGCTCCTGCACTTTTTCTTGCCGGCCATTGTTTTGTGGCTACTTGGCTGCTTAAAGCGCAGGCAGGAAGCGCATTGGTGGTTTTTATGCTTTAGCACACTCCTTGAAAAAGTTTTAAATAATTATTACATAAAAATGATGGTAAGCCCACGCCTGCACTTGGTCACGCACAGTTGAAAAAAATGTAAGGAGTAAGATGAAATGCAGGGGCGGGCAAAAATCGTTATAAAATATACGCTGGTAAAAGTGACAAAAATTTTGATCACATACACTGTCGTTGAGTCCAAAGACTTAAGTAACTCCTTACTCCGATTTTTCCTCAACGTGTCAGATGGTAATAATAATAAATCGTCTCGTACTTTTGGAATTTGTCTATTTTCGTTATTTTTATTAAAATCGCGCATGGTTTTAAAAGGTAAATTACAAAAATGTTACAATACAATACACAAGTCATTTTTATAATAATCAGGTTTTAGCCAAGCCAAGGGCCAATATTTAACAAATTTCGATCTCTCCCGAGAAGACCTGACTTTTAGAGTCTATTGCCCCACAAATGAAGAGTTCGCTGCGCTCGCTTATTCAGTAATTAAAGTTATTTTTATTATTAACACGCGAATTTATGTGAGTTCGTTACGCTTGACAATTTATTAACTTAATCTGAGACCAGGATTAAGGTTACTCTTAGCAACCCCCGTAGTTGGGGGTATCAATTAGGGGGGCCCCTAGACAACTGATGATATGGGGGCCTGGAGGGCAAGCTACGCCACTGATGAAATATCTCACGCCTGTAATTGCGATGGCTACCATTAATTGAACCTTAACGCAGCGCCTCAAATAGATAAGGCGATGGTATGGTTCTGATCCAGACAGGCTCTGGATTGGCAGTATTAACTCCAAAAAATCGGCGAAGCACACGACTACATCGACTTGCTTATTTTTAGTTCAATCGACTATAACACGGAGCATCCACATCAATTCATTATCTCTAATTTATCATTTTGTATATCATGTACATATCACAGTAGTACCTTTCTACTGATAATAAGTAGATATATTCAACTTTTATTTTAGTTAAGACCACTCGCGATTATTCTCTACACTTAATTAGTGATTGTCGAAACAATGGCTTCAGAAAATTATAACAAAATTTGGTCCAGATTTACCGCTAAAAGAGAAACCGATGGTGCAATTCTAAATTTTCGTATACAAGACTTGCCCGAGGCTCGATTTGAAGAAGCTCTAGAATTTTATATGAAACATTTTCTGACGGTAGAAGCCTTTCAGAAAGCGTCAGGTAAGTAAACATTTCATAAGTAACACTTCAGTAAAGAATCCAGTTCACTTACCGTATTACTAATAAAAAAATACTGATTGACAAGCGTCGAACGCCTGTTTAGTTACACGGCGTCGCTGTTGTTGAATTTAGTATTGATAATTATATTTGAATTGGCGACACTTAGTTCCAGTTTTGGTCACCTGGTCAAATACATTAGTTAGTGGTGACTTGACATAATCCCTATTTAACTCCACAAACGATGTGACCCTAAAGCTAAAACTAATTGTCGCCATTTTGAAATGCCAACAATAGCGACGTTGTCACCGGATCAGATAACTTTGTTGCACATGTCAAAATTAGCTTTGTATATATAGTTATAGAACGATCGTTCAATGCTTGATCAACGTATGAAATTTTTTTATCAGTTAGACGGTTGTAATATTAATTTCTATCAATTATAGCGCGTTTAAAAAAAAATAACCCAAGATTTGTCGAGATTTAACGACATTTTAATGTCTTTAAATCTCAACAAATCTTGGGTTAATTTGTTTGAATTTGGGTACCTATTTTAATAATATTTCAAATTCACGCATTATACTTTGCATTCGTATGTACGTCTCGTTGAAGACGTCACGCCTAAAAATCGTTGTTTGAAGCGCACTATACCAAACAACCGGCCCATTGTTATTGCAGGGATTTACAAAAATGAAAAAGCCATAGCAGAATATCGGGAATTAATTAAGCTATTGTTGCATCAACCCAACACCCACAGCGATGTATGCTTCCTTGATGACGGTTCAGAACCGGCTGTAATGGCTGGTATATCAATGATGTCATTAATAAACAAAGACGATAAAGATATAACGGAAATAGTGAAAGAAATGGTATATATTACAAAAGCAAACGTAGTAAGTAACAATGGTATTGCTCTAAACTATAGCGATCTAAAACTCTGAAATATTTTAGGTTTCTACCGAGGAAGTCTTGAAGTTTTATGAAATAATAAACGGAATAGGAGACAAGTTTGACGTGTTCAAGACATGCGGTGTACAGAAAAGCTACGATGGTAGAGGAGTGCTCGTCGATCCCAGTTTTAGGAGACTGGGCATTGCTGTAGAGTTTTTGAAGACACGGTGAGACTTGTTATACTTACGTATTTTTATGAGGTAATCGCTATGCTATTAATATATAACATAGGCAGTGACGTGCATTTCATAAAGACAAGAAGACACTGCCTACCCTTCCATTCTGTTCTGATCACAATATTATAAATGTATATAATGGGTACCCAATTGCTACTCTACTAATTAATAAACGAAGCAGCTTAATCAGTCAAATCGAATGGCAGTGCTTGATTTATCGTATTTTCAACACAGCGCCACTTACCGAAAATTAGTGGTACCTATCAAAACCGATACTAGCGCCGCTATGGGCGCGTAACGGAAAAACACAAACTATTCGTGCCTTAATGTACATATGTGTCTTTCTTGGTGTTTATTTATCCTCAATGGTGTGCATTCCTATTAATACGTGGAACACTATGCCACAAATTACGCATACAATCGTACAGGGCAGCAATGTCTTTTCAGACGAAAAATCTCGACAATGACCAAAGTCTTCCGGACCAGTTTTATATTTTGCTAAAATATTGCGCTGATTTAAATTACTACCATTACCTTTGTGTCGTATAGTATTATTTTTATGCTGTAATTTTTCAATTACAGCATAATAATAATGCTATTTTAGTATGTATTATTTAATACTATTATAGTATTAGTATTTTCATACTGAGTTGCGGTTCGCCCGCCATTATTTGTTTTGATTCGTTTTTGTTTTAATTTATTAAAGCAGTTATCTATCATTGTTAAAAATGGATAACATTAACTGTGAAAGTTGTTTAGGTGGTGTTTGTATAGAGAAAATAAAAAATAACGTATTTTCTAAACTATCTTTAAGTGCAAAAAAAATAAGTGATTGTGAAAGGCCGTTCTAACCAGATTTGCAAATAGTACAAACCTCGTCGTTTAGATCTAGGTTTGAATACCTACATTTATGAATGCGTTTATGAAAAACAGGACCTTATCATTTACATTGATTAAAAAATCTGGACTGCCACAATGTAAACGTAATGTTATGGACGCAAAAATCAATTTTAAGCGGATTTTTATTGAAATTGTTGACAATATATCAAACAAATGTCGCGCCCGTCATAAAATATTAAAAAAAAATAAAAAATTAAAGCGTTAAAATTTATTGAACTACTCTTTACGAATCAACATTAACATGCAGCATTTTTGGTAATTATTAAGCTTTTAATATTTTATGCCAACCCTGTCTAAAAGCTCTGTGCACGCCATTGAACATAGGTAACAATGATATATCCGCTAGAATCGGCAAGAACAGTTTTTGTTAAGAGTCAAATACCTACTAGGTTTTGTCTAGTAATTCATCCACGTGGACAACTTGTTACGTCCCATCCTCGCATCATTCCGTTTCTTTGGAAAACATAAAAAATTAACGCAGCAAAAATCAGAGCAGCTAAAGAGCTCTCTACCCCTTCTTCTTTTTATTTCTAATTATTTCTCTTAGGTATTAATTTCCAAGTGTTGGATCACCATCATCATCATCATCTTGGCGTTAATATCCCGGTTGTGCTCTCGCGCATGAGGGCCCGGGGTCCGCCACCTGGATGACCATGATCCAGGATTTGGCAGATCAGTGGCCGTATTCACAATAATTCGAAAACTTTCCGATCGATTCGGCCAACGGAACGGAAACTCTACCGTTTCGGAATTGTCTGTCCGGTTTTCCCGTGGACGTAGAAGAGCGTTTACGAAGACACTTTTGTTGATAACATGAATTTGTAAGAAATGCTATTAATAAGTTATATTTCGTGCTATATATTAATTTTTATATAGTGTTTGATTGTTTATAAGTAGAATATTCTTTTTCTTTGAAGTCAATTTGCAAAAATAATTATATTTGAATGTTAAGTTGACGACCTGAGTGGTTCAATGGTCAACATGCCGGTCTGCCACGCAAGAGGTCCCGGGTTCGATTCCCGGCCGGGCAGAAATTGAAATGATGAATTTTAATTTCTCTTACGGGTCTGGGTGTTCTATGTATAATAAGTATATATTTAAAAAAAAAGTATTTAAGTAGTATATCAGTTATCTAGCACCCATAGTAAAAGCTTTGCTTAGTTTGGGGCTAGATGGCGCTGTATGAATTTGTCCACGAATATTTATTTTTTTGTTCTTTCTGTCGTTATGAACACTCATAATATTGACAAACAAAAGTTTTTCAGAATGTATTCCCGTTTTCCTTAGAGCTATTTAGTTTAGTGATTAAATTAATTTTAACACTTTCGTATCTAATCTAATCGAAGAAATCATGTCAACAGTAAGTACCTGACTCAATATTTATAGTATCTATTCACTTGAATCAAGTAAAAATTCGGTGTTTCAATTCTGGATAAATAACTTAAACTGTTTTCTTGCGATTCCAGCCATTACGTACATAATACGGCCAACGAGTGGCTATGTTAGAAATGTCAGAATACATGCGAGCCCATCGCACTCGCAACGGGTCGATTGAATTGCCCAGACGCTGCAGGAGAAAAGAAAAAATTCTTAGCGGACCTCGCCGTGAAATTGAATGCTATCAGCGATGGTGCAACTTTGGATGGTAAAACTGCAAACAAATGGATGAAGGTCAAAGAAGAAGTAAATATTAATTAATTTTGAATATAACATAGGTACATATTATTTAAAATTTATCTAAAACATAACATGTATCTAAAATTTGTATGCCGATGGCAGATCGCAGAGGCTCCATTCTACTTAAACGTTGTACCTAACAAATGAAATGAATAAATGATTATATTTATTAAATTGGTATTTATTTTCAGACTTACCAGGACTGGAAGTCAGATATACAAAATAAAGCCCGTAAAATTCGGATATTTAAATCTGGCACTGGTGGTGGACCTTCTCTTGTGGGCGTGACTCAATGCTTAATGCCCTTCAACGCCAAGCTGAAACAGCCGAAGTGCAAGCTGCAGCGGTAAATAAAGTGTCAGAGGGCATAATTACACAGGCCGTTGCGATGGAAAATCTTGTAGAGGTTTTCATACAAATTGCAACTGCCATAGAAAATCTGACTAAGTGATTACCTAAATTTGAATACCTACCTCTCACTAAATTTTAACTATATTATTTTATTTATTATAGTTTAATATGATCATAAAAAAATTTCTGAGTCTGATTTAAATTATTAACTGAATTGTAAATTTAAAGTTATACTTAGCAAAATAGGAAGATTTTTAAAGAAATTTCATAATTGAGATATGCTTATTGAGGCAGGTCTCACTGAAAACCAGCGCTCCGCTTCACGCCGGGGCATTATGCTGAGTGAGGTCTTTTTTACACAAATACCACCACAACAGATTATATATTACACTACACAATAAATAAATAATCAGATAACAAGGTATTTACATTGGCACTGTGTAATTTATGTTCTACTTATAATTGTATTATTTTTATGTCTTTATGTTTCCTTGAATCTTTTAATATATTGTGGTGTTGTTGTTTGTGTTAATAAATGTTTTTACTTTTTTTCTTTTTATCTTTCTTTTGTATGTATCACTTACCAAATGACACTTTGAAAATACAAAAAGCATTAAGGCATCATTTTTTCTGTAATATAAATTAGTAACTGAATTGTGATTTTAAATGTACCTATAAGAAGGTTATTAGTAAATAAGGTAGTGATCATTTAATTTTTGCTGCGATTTTACTGAGTCTGATTTAAATTACTAACTGAATTGTGATTTATAAAGTATAATCAGTAAAGTATTTTTTACAACTGTGTATCTTTTTATTAATACCTATATCAGAAAGGGTGTAACAAGTCCGCAAAAAGAAAGTCATACTCATTGAATTACACTCTATACAAATGTGATCAGCTGATCAATACTTTTGTAAGTAAAAACGAAGTTTTAATTTTTAAGGGTTGTTATAGTTAGAGAAAGAGACTAATAGAATTTTATAAATAATAATTTAATTAGTTACCTAATTTAAACTTAACAAAAATAAAAGAAAATATATAAATAATTTACATATAGAGCATATAGGAAAAATTAAAAAAAACACATTTAAATGTTCACAAAACAAAGAAGTCAGGCTTGTAGTTTGCCCGATGGTAAACAGTTACCGCAACCTATGGATGTTTGCAATTCCAGTAGTAAAATTCCCATGTTGCCGACCCTGTAAAAACCTTTTAACCACTTTCTTGAAGAACTCCATGTTTCTTTGGAACCAAGATGTGAGGATTAACTATGTCGATGGCGAGCGGTGCGTTGATAGAAAGTAGCTGTCGGCATTAAGTCAAATATTTATTCAGAACAAACACCACATAATTTTCACAGCACGTTTTTTAATAGAGTCACAAGGGCCAAGGTGATATGTTGGTGCTTTTGCAACTAGGTAATTATAGAGAGTCACTAAACCACAATCAATGGCAGAGCCTCTGTACTAACTGCCTTCTCACCCTCAGTGCCTCTGTATTTATGTCCCTCTCTTCAGCGGAAGATGCAAATGAATCACTAACCTCAGTTTCCATTTCGTCTGGTGAGTTTATACGCACATAGACACTGAAAATAATACAGAAATTTTCAATAATTTTGTATTGTTGTTATTCTAACAATTTTTAGGTTATTTTTCAGTATTTAGCACAATTTTTGTCATACTTACTTTCAAATCCACCGGAATCGCACAAGCATATGAGGATAATAGGGCTTCATGTCTTCTATGATGCGGATCACAGTCTCCGCAGAGAAGCGATAAAACCTACTAAAATTGGGCTAAAATGTTAAATGGGCTCGACAATTTCCTTATTGCCGATGCCGAAGTGCATTGTATCGACACTTTGTTTCGCCCTTATCCTATTACGATGTCGTATCGGCAGTACAAACAGCATTTTCCAAGAAAAACTTAATAATCCACAATTCACAATAACTTTCCGAGAGCTTAATAGCATTCGTGTAATTTTCCGAATATTTGACAGATCTTCCGATTTGAACTGTCAAATTTGTCTATGGGATTCGAATCGGGTTCAAGTTCGGGTAATTTTCCGAATATTCGACAGATCTTCCGATTTGAACTGTCAAATTTAATGCTTGTGAATACACCGATTTTCGAGTAAATCGACAAATTTGTCGAATCCGTGTGCGAATTCGAATTCCGAGCCATTGTGAATACAGGGGCAGGTAATTACAGTGGAGCGACTACCATCTGACCTCCATGACCCTGCTACCAGGGGAACCTGACCAGATTGGGTCATAGTTACACATTCAGTCGCCTGAATGTTGCAGGTTTTATCACGATGTTTGTTGCAATTATGCGAGTCGTTTAAAATAACGCTCGTAAAAGCCTAACTCACAATCTCTCGTAAATCTTTCGTGCGAACGTTGCCTAACTTGAAAAAACCAGAATAACACCGCCGTTTTCTTTGTTGTCACCGTGACGTGCACCGCGCGGTCCTCCGCGCCGTACACTGCACTGCATGAGGCATCGAGCCTATGAGTGCGTCCAGAAAACGCCGCGTGTGCACGTCTTCAATTGTTTCGTACGATGAATTGCAAAATGTGCTTGGACAATTTACACAGCGCCATTTAGCCCCAAAGTACATACAAACCCATAACAAAAATTAAAATTAATCGTTTCTATTTCTGCTCGACCAGGAATCAAACCCGATACATTTTTGTAAAAAAATATAAATATCCCTTTCTAGTGCTCACGTGAGACATTACAAATTTGCAAACTAATTTTTCGTTCAAGATGACTGGCTTTTTTGTTATAGGAGGCTAGTGTGCCAAGCAGAGGGTGTCCCGGTCACCAAGGCGTGGATGACATCTATAGGCACGCAGAAGGCGGCCGCCCGCTGTGGCTGGCAGACGGGTGTCGAGTTTCCTAAAGAAGAATTAGAACAACAATTCAACGTCATTATTGATGTTGGTGCACCCATATTAAAACTAATGTATGTTAAAATAAATTAATTTAACCATATTGTACGTGTTTTAGTACCTAGTACCTAGTCCCGATTGACTTTTACAATTTGGCTGCGGAAGGCAACAGCATGAGGTCACTTCACGAGCTCGTAATCTTATTAAGCCTGTACACGTGTATTACTCGCCTAATTGGAATTTTGCAGAAATATCGGGACATTCGCAAAAGAGCCGATAAAATTATCAAATGAGAGATAGATGTAGATAGTATTTCCGTTGTAGATAACTATCCCCGTAGATAATATTATCTATCAAGAAAATAAACTAATTGCCAGCGCAAATAGTTCATTTTCTTGCCCCATCCAACTTGTACTAGAGAGCTAGTGGTATGAATATAACTAATCTTAAGCAAATAGGAGAACCATTAGCACACAAACTTCCTTTAACGCACATCTCCACGTTTTTCCCAATATGTTTTTTTTTATAAATAACTATGTAGGTGAGGTGAGGTGTCGAACAGTGACCCACAAAAAAGTTAAACAATCATAACTCATAAGTTTGTCAATAACATGAAATGTTTTGTGGTCTAGTCATTGCGTAATATACCTGACTCTCATTTTGTATATAAGTTAATGGAAAAAGATTTATAGATAAAATGATAATGCGGATTTTTTGAAAAATGGGAAATGGCTCATTGTGTCCACCTCGTGGCACACATTGAACCAGGGCGTTGGTCTACAGCAAACCGGGGAGTACACAGTGAGCCCGACGAATGAGATCACTATTATTAACGTTTCCTCGTTGTAGTTATTAGCATAGTAGATAAATTAGATAATAATACATTCTTTATAAATGTGTAAACAGTTAGTTTTATTTACCAAAATAACTGTCAAGACTATAAATTAACATAAATCAATAACAACATTACTTAACCTATTTTCTAATTACAGTCATTGATAATATATTTTAAGGTTGTATTATAATAAATAGTCAACTAGCTACACTAGAGTTCTTAAGATCTATAATAAGACTGAATTGCTTAATTAAAAAAATTAAAATCTTTGTATGGCAACTTATGCCAAGTTTTTTATCCGTCATAGAACGTTCTTAAAAGTCATAACAAACAATTTGATTTCTGGTGGTATGTTTATTTTCGTGAGTTATGAAAAATATTTTTGAATACTTTGCAAACAATTAAAAAAGAAGTGCGGAAAATAATTTTTATCATGATTAATAATTTAGACAAAAGTTCAAGCTAATAGTGACCAAATAACTGAATGTTTACAAGAAGGACTGAGAAGGAATAACAAGGAAATATTATCCCCAGATTATTGCCATATCCACACTTTATAATGTTTACTACTGTCAGTCAATACGGACTTATCGTGATCCTATTATATTTTAGGCGTCTACCGACAGTGGTGGTGTGGTAGGGTAGGGGTATCCCCTACAAAAATGGTTGTAGAAAAAAGGAGGTGATGGAGTGGGGATTCGATCCACTGGTGGAGCCTTGCAGTGGATATTAGTGACTTGAGGGGGGTTGGGTACGGATAGAGTACGGTTAGGGCGCGGATAGGGGTAGGGTACATGTAGGAGTGGGATAGAGGTAAAGTTCATTAAATTAAAACCACGCGAAACAAGACGCGCCGTTCAGCCAATTCATGTACCTATTCAAGACGACTGACGGCAGTAGCCTGATATTGCCTACTCGCATTTTTTAAATGAAATCACTCTATAAAATAACCGGTAGCTGATTTATATGAATATTAATGGTAAAATAATTAACAAAATCAGAATTTTAATGTTGTACACAGTGGAGCGGTGGCTCACTGTTCGTGCCGGTGTAGTGGGTCACTATGTACCACACACACCTCTACTGATATTAAATTCATCAAAAAATTAATCATCAAAGTAGGATTCATGAATGTATGACCAAACAATACAAAGATATTCAGTACAGAAATAGAAAAAAACATTACTTTTAAAAGATGCAGTATAAGTTTGAAAACCTAAAATTTACTACTTAGGATTTTCCGTATTTTTACGCCGAAAATCACAAAAAGCCCTGAGTCGCGGGCGTTCTGCACTGGAGCTCGCTACCAACTGGAAAGCAAGAAGAGCGGTAAAAACCAATTACGATTACGCTTACTGCACGATCTGGCAACGATGTTTTATGGTGATACTAATGGTGGCTAACTGTGTACTACTGGTTCACTGTTCGACATCTCACCCTATTCTTTGACGGACATCATAATGTATTTTATTGAAATTAAATAAAAAATATTGATATTTTGGCCACGGTAAAAATTATTGTGGCCACTAGCGTTACTGCTAGCACTGTAAATTAAAACTATATTAATAGTTTTATATAATAAGATAAATTGTAAACCGATAAGTGAATTAACACTAAAAACAAAATAAAAGCATTAGCATAAAATATCCTACCTATTTTCTTAGCATTGTTGTTAGGAACCTTAAGACAACTGCGACAACGGTCTAATAAAATTAACAAAACAAACAGGAATAATAGGAATTGTTTGTTTTGTTAATAAAACTCCCAAATCACACTGTTTATAATAAAATTAGTTATTGTATCAGAATAAAGAATTTATAAAAAGTTGGAGATGAAATTAAAGATCAAAAATGTAAACACACAACTGTCAATGTCAAAGAGACTATCCAGGGGTATAAAACCTTTGGTTTGCATAACCAAATGGTTATGCATCATGTACACTTTTCAGTGTACTTTACAATGGCTGGTATACTTTCAAAAACGAAACAAAACGATTTACCCCCATTTATTCAATTGATTAAAAATGTAATAAGTAACTCGGAAACTATTAGTCCAAGAACACTAGTTAGAAAAGTCCAATGAAGTGGCTGCCATTTTGAATCCTATATTATTTTTATTTAAGAAATTTAATTTAAGGTAAACGGTAACTGTAGCAGTAAAATTCAGAACCCTAGGTTCTGTTACTAATAAATGTATTATATATAGAAGATAAGATAAGATATGATAAATGTATTTCCCAATAAAAATTTTGCCTAGTTACATCCAATATGTATTCGTAATATGTATACGTAATGTTTAATTTGGTTAGCTATATTATATAGTAATATTTACACAATAACTAATTTTGCTTTGATTAGGTACAAAAATACAAATTACACACAAACGGTTAGTACATACGATACATATACCTAAACTATTCAGTTCAATTCAGGCAATTGAATGGGTAACCATGATGAAAACTGGTCAGGTTCCTCTGGTAGCAGGGTCACGGAGGTCAGATGGCAGTGTAATTATCATCATCGTCGCTCCACTGTAATTATCATCATCGTCCTAGCGCTTATCCCGGCCTCTGTCAGGGTCCGCTTTCCTACTATATCTTCTCCACTTCGCCCGGTCTTCGGGATCCTCTCGTCTTAAGCCGTTGGATCTCGCATTCGACTCAGTGATACTCAATCCATCACTTCTAGGGTCGCCCACGGGGCCTCTTTCCTGATACCGGAAGATTCAGGCACCTATTTCCCACGTATCCCTGACGCTTACGCAACACATGACCAAACCAGTGCAGACGTGCCTCCTCGATCTTATCTGCGATATCCCTCACGCCAAGGCTGCCACGGATGTACTCGTTACGTACTTGATCGAGTCGCGTAACTCCGCACATCCACCGCAGCATTTTCATTTCGTTGGCGTGGAGTTCACGAACGTGTTTCGTCAGCGCTGGCCAAGTCTTGCAGCCATAATGCATCATCGGTCTAATTATATACTCTTGTATAAAAGCCTTCGAGCTTTACAGGGATTTTAGGGTCACAGGTGACTGTCGTGGGTGTCCGCCATTTGGCCCAAACTGCAGAGATTCGGGAGTTGACATTGGGGCCGATATCGCCGGACTCGTGCATCACGCATTCGAGGTTTTTGGATTTATTTGTTCTATTGACAGCTTTGTTACCTACAAGGATGGTTTCGGGATCTGCGCTGCAGCTAGCCATATACTCCGTTTTGTCGGCATTCAACTTCAGACTACCGTTTTCGAGCACATCCTTCCACATGTTTAGTCTGGTCTCAAGATCTTGCATAAGCTTGCTCACCAGTACAATATCGTCGGCGTACTTCATCTCCAGCTCCACTTTAATTATCTGATTTGCCAAATCCTAGATTATTGTTAGGGTGGACCCCGGGCCCTCGTGCACGGGAACAAAATCGGGATATTAACGCCAAGATGATTTTATTATTATTATTTACTTGTATCTTAGGTACAGGTAAAAAGTAGGTTATCGCCTTTTCTAAAAATAAATGATAACATTTTAGTGAGTAGTCAGACGTGACTTTGTTTACAATTAGAACAATATTGTTAGTTATGATTTTGTCTTATCTATCTCGCCCTCATAATCGATATAACCTCAGTTATGCTCCTGCACTTTTTCTTGCCGGCCATTGTTTTGTGGCTACTTGGCTGCTTAAAGCGCAGGCAGGAAGCGCATTGGTGGTTTTTATGCTTTAGCACACTCCTTGAAAAAGTTTTAAATAATTATTACATAAAAATGATGGTAAGTCCACGCCTGCACTTGGTCACGCACAATTGAAAAAAATGTAAGGAGTAAGATGAAATGCAGGGGCGGGCAAAAATCGTTATCCCTAATTTCAGTTAAACTCATCCCTATTTCATGGGAAAATATTTTCAATTGATCATTACAGACCAGGGTCGGGGGGGGGGGGGGGGGGGCAATCCACGGAAATAGCAATTGAAATCAAGTGATACAATAAAAGTGACAAAAATTTTGATCACATACACTGTCGTTGAGTCCAAAGACTTAAGTAACTCCTTACTCCGATTTTTCCTCAACGTGTCAGATGGTAATAATAATAAATCGTCTCGTACTTTTGGAATCTGTCTATTTTCGTTATTTTTATTAAAATCGCGCATGGTTTTAAAAGGTAAATTTCAAAAATATTACAATACAATACACAAGACATTTTTATAATAATCAGGTTTTAGCCAAGCCAAGGGCCAATATTTAACCAATTCCGATCTCTCCCGAGCAGACCTGACTTTTAGAGTCTATTGTCCCACAAATGAAGAGCTCGCTGCGCTCGCTTATTCAGTAATTAAAGTTATTTTTATTATAAACACTCGAATTTATGCGAGTTCTTTACGCTTTACAATTTATTAACTTAATCTGAGACCAGGATTAAGGTTACTCTTAGCAACCCCCGTAGTTGGGGGTATCAATTAGGGGGGGCCCTAGACAACTGATGATATGGGGCTCCTGGAGGGCAAGCTATGCCACTGATGAAATATCTCACGCCTGTAATTGCGATGGCTACCATTAATTTAACCTTAACGCAGGCTTTGGATTGGCAGTATTAACTCCAAAAAATCGGCGAAGCACACGACTACATCGACTTGCTTATTTTTAGTTCAATCGACTATAAAACGGAGCATCCACATCCATTCATTATCTCTAATTTATCATTTTGTATATCATGTACATATCACAGTAATACCTTCCTACTGATAATAAGTAGATATATTCAACTTTTATTTTAGTTAAGACCACACGCGATTATTCTCTACACTTAATTAGTGATTGTCGAAACAATGGCTTCAGGTAATAATAACAAAATTTGGTCCAGATTTACCGCTAAAAGAGAAACCGATGGTGCAATTCTAAATTTTCGTATACAAGACTTGCCCGAGGATCGATTTGAAGAAGCTCTAGAATTTTATATGAAATATTTTCCGACGGTAGAAGCCTTTCAGAAAGCGTCAGGTAAGTGAACATTTCATAAGTAACACCTTAGTAAAGAAACCAGTTCACTTACCGTATTACTAATAAAAAATTACTGATTGACAAGCGTCGAACGCCTGTTTAGTTACATGGCGTCGCTGTTGTTGAATTTAGTATTGCCAAACAATGATATTTGAATTGGCGACACTTAGTTCCAGTTTTGGTCACCTGGTCAAATACATTAGTTGGTGGTGACTTGACATAATCCCTATTTAACTCCACAAACGATGTGACCCCAAAGCTAAAACTAATTGTCGCCATTTTGAAATGCCAACAATAGCGACGTTGTCACCGGATCAGATAACTTTGTTGCACATGTCAAAATTAGCTTTGTATATATAGTTATAGAACGATCGTTCAATGCTTGATCAACGTATGAAATTTTTTTATCAGTTAGACGGTTGTAATATTAATTTCTATCCATTATAGCGCGTTTAAAAAAAATTAACCCAAGATTTGTCGAGATTTAACAACATTTTAATGTCTTTAAATCTCGACAAATCTTGAGTTAATTTGCTTGAATTTGGGTACCTATTTCAATAATATTTCAAATTCACGCATTATACTTTGCATTTGTATGTACGTCTCGTTGAAGACGACACGACTAAAAATCGTTGTTTGAAGCGCACTATACCAAACAACCGGCCCATTGTTATTGCAGGGATTTACAAAAATGAAAAAGCCATAGCAGAATATCGGGAATTAATTAAGCTATTGTTGCATCTACCCAACACCCACAGCGATGTATGCTTCCTTGATGACGGTTCAGAACCGGCTGTAATGGCTGCTATATCAATGATGTCATTAATAAACAAAGACGATAAAGATTTAACGGAAATAGTGAAAGAAATGGTACATATTACAAAAGCAAACGTAGTAAGTAACAATGGTATTGCTCTAAACTATAGCGAATCTAAATCTCCGAAATATTTTAGGTTTCCACCGAGGAAGTCTTGAAGTTTTTTGAAATAATAAACGGAATAGGAGACAAGTTTGACGTGTTCAAGACATGCTGCGTACAGAACAGCTATGAAGGTAGAGGAGTGCTCGTCGATCCTAGTTTTAGGAGACTGGGCATTGCTATAGAGTTTTTGAAGACACGGTGAGACTTGTAATTCTTACCTTTTTTTATGAGGTAATCGGTATGCTATTAATATATAACATAGGCATTGGCGTGCATTTCATAAAGACAAAAAGAAACCTACCTGTGGTACCTATCAAATCCGATACTAGCGCCGCTATGGGCGCGTAACGGGAAAGACACAAACTATTCGTGCCTTAATGTACATATGAGTTTGTTGTTGTTTATTTATCCGCAATGGTGTGCATTTCTATTATTTATGCTGTAATTTTTCAATTACAGCATAATAATAATACTATTTTAGTATTTATTATTTAATACTATTATAGTATTAGTATTTTCAAACTGAGTTGCGGTTCGCCCGCCATTATTTGTTTTATTCGTTTTTGTTTTAATTTATAACAGCAGTTATCTATCAGTGTGAAAAATTGATAACATTAACTGTGAAAGTTGTTTAGGTGGTGGTTGTATAGAGAAAATAAAAAATAACGTATTTTCTAAACTATCTTTCAGTGTAAAAAAAACAAGTGATTGTGAAAGGCCGTGCTAACCAGATTTGCAAATAGTACAAATCTCGTCGTTTAGATCTAGGTTTGAATACCTACATTTATGAATGCGTTTATGCAAAACATGACCTTATCATTCACATTGATTAAAAAAACTGGACCGCCACAATGTAATCGTAATGTTGTGGACGCAAAAATCAATTTTAAGCGGATTTTTATTGAAATTGTAGACAATACATGAAACGAATGTCGCGCCCGTTAAAAAATAAAAAAAATTATTCAAGTGTTAAAATTGTTTGAAGTACTCTTTACGATTCAACATTAACATGCAGCATTTTTGGCAATTATTAAGCTTTTAATATTTTCTGCCTACCCTGTCTAAAAACGATGTGTACGCCACTGAACATAGGTAACAATGATATATCCGCTAGAATCTGCAAGAACAGGATTGATTGAACAGAAAAATAAAAGAAAAGATATAAAAAATTTACATATAGAGCATATAGGAAAAATAAAAAAAAACACATTTAAATGTTCACAAAACAAAGAAGTCAGGCTTGTAGTTTGCCCGATGGTAAACAGTTACCGCAACCTAGGGATGTTTGCAATTCCAGTAGTAAAATTCCCATGTTGCCGACCTTGTAAAAACCTTTTAACCACTTTCTTGAAGAACTCTATGTTTCTTTGGAACCAAGATGTGAGGATTAACTATATCGATGGCGAGCGGTGCGTTGATAGAAAGTAGCTGTCGGCATTAAGTCAAATATTTCTTTAGAACAAACAACACACAATTTTCACTGCACATTTATTTTTTACACGAGTCACAAGGGCCAAGGTGATATGCTGGTGCTTTTGCAACCAGGTAATTATAGAGAGTCACTAAACCATAATCAATGGCAGAGCCTCTGTACTTACTGCCTTCTCACCCTCAGTGCCTCTGTATTTATGTCCCTCTCTTCAGTGGCAGATGCAAATGAATCACTCACCTCAATTTCCATTTCGTCTGGTGAGTTTATGCGCACATAAACACTGAAAATAATACAGAATTTATTAATAATTTTGTATTGTTGTTATTTTAACCATTTTTAGGTTATTTTTCAGTATTTAGCACAATTTTTGTCATACTTACTTTCAAATCCACCGGAATCGCACAAGCATATGAGGATAATAGGGCTTTATGTCTTCTTTGATGCGGATCGCAGTCTCCGCAGAGAAGCGATACAACCTACTAAAGTTGGGCATGTTAAATGGGCTCGAAAATTTCCTTATTGCCGATGCCGAAGTGCATTGTATCGACACTTAGCTTCACCCTTATCCTATTACGATGTCGTATCGGCAGTTCAAACTGCATTTTCCAAGAAAACTTAATAATCCAAAATTCACAATAACTTTCCGAGAGCTTAATTTTAGCAATAATAGTATTCGTGTAATTTTCCGAATATTTAACAGATCTTCCGATTTGAACTGTCAAATTTGTCTCTGGAATTCGAATCGGGTTCAAATTCGGATAATTTTCCGAATATTCGACAGATCTTCCGATTTGAACTGTCAAATTTGATGCTTGTGAATACACCGATTTCCGAGTAAATCGACAAATTTGTCGAATCCGTGTCTGAATTCGAATTCCGAGCCATTGTTAATACGGGAGCAGGTAATTACAGTGGAGCGACTACCATCTGACCTCCATGACCCTGCTACCAGGGGAACCTGACCAGATTGGGTCATGGTTACACATTCAGTCGCCTGAATGTGCAGGTTGTATTACGATGTTTGTTGCAATTATGCGAGTCGTTTAAAATAACGCCCGTAAAAGCGTCGAAAAAGCTCTCGTGCACACGTTGCCTAACTTGAAAAAACCAGAATAACACCGCCGCTTTCTTTGTTGTCACCGTGACGTGATACCGCGGGGTCCTCCGCGCAGTGCACTGCACTGCATGAGTGGGCATCGGGCCTATGGGTGCGACCAGAACACGCCGCGTGTGCACGTCCCCAATTGTTTCGTACGATGAATTGCAAAATGTGCTTGTACAATTTACACAGCGCCATTTAGCCCCAAAGTACATACAAACCCATAACAAAAATTAAAATTAATCATTTCTATTTCTGCTCGACCAGGAATCAAACCCGATACATTTTTGTAAAAAAAATATAAATATCCCTTCCTAGTGCTCACGTGAGACATTACAAATTTGCAAACTAATTTTTCGTTCAAGATGACTGGCTTTTTTGTTATAGGAGGCTAGTGTGCCAAGCAGAGGGTGTCCCGGTCACCAAGGCGTGGATGACATCTATAGGCACGCAGAAGGCGGCCGCCCGCTGTGGCTGGCAGACGGGTGTCGAGTTTCCTAAAGAAGAAGTAGAACAACAGTTCAACGTCATTATTGATGTTGGTGCACCCATATTAAAAGAAATGTATGTTAAAATAAATTAATTTAACCATATTGTACGTGTTTTAGTACCTAGTACCTAGTCCCGATTGACTTTTACAATTTGGCTGCGGAAGGCAACAGCATGAGGTCACTTCACGAGCTCGTAATCTTATTAAGCCTGTACACGTGTATTACTCGCCTGATTGGAATTTTGCAGAAATATCGGGACAATCGCAAAAGAGCCGATAAAATTATCAATTTAGAGATAGATGTAGATAGTATATCCGTTGTAGATAACTATCCCCGTAGATAATATTATCTATCAAGAAAATAAACTAATTGCCAGCGCAAATAGTTCATTTTCTTGCCCCATCCAACTTGTAATAGAGAGCTAGTGGTATGAATATAACTAATCTTAAGCAAATAGGAAAACCATTAGCACACAAACTTCCTTTAACGCACATCTCCACGTTTTTCCCAATATGTTTTTTTTTATAAATAACTATGTAGGTGAGGTGAGGTGTCGAACAGTGACCCACAAAAAAGTTAAACAATCATAACTCATAAGTTTGTCAATAACATGAAATGTTTTGTGGTCTAGTCATTGCGTAATATACCTGACTCTCATTTTGTATATAAGTTAATGGAAAAAGATTTATAGATAAAATGATAATGCGGATTTTTTGAAAGATGGGAAATCGCTCATTGTGTCCACCTCGTGGCACACATTGAACCAGGGCGTTGGTCTACAGCAAACCGGGGAGTACACAGTGAGCCCGACGAATGAGATCACTATTATTAACGTTTCCTCGTTGTAGTTATTAGCATAGTAGATAAATCAGATAATAATACATTCTTTATAAATGTGTAAACAGTTAGTTTTATTTACCAAAATAACTGTGTAGACTATAAATTAACATAAATCAATAACAACATAACTTAACCTATTTTCTAATTACAGTCATTGATAATATATTTTAAGGTTGTATTATAATAAATAGTCAACTAGCTACACTAGAATTCTTAAGATCTATAATAAGACTGAATTGCTTAATTAAAAAATTAAAATCTTTGTATGGCAACTTATGCCAAGTTTTTTATCCGTCATAGAAAGTTCTTAAAAGTCATAACAAACAATTTGATTTCTGGTGGTATGTTTATTTTCGTGAGTTATGAAAAATATTTTTGAATACTTTGCAAACAATTAAAAATAAGTGCGGAAAATAATTTTTATCATGATTAATAATTTAGACAAAAGTTCAAGCTAATAGTGACCAAATAACTGAATGTTTACAAGAAGGACTGAGAAGGAATAACAAGGAAATATTATCCCCAGATTATTGCCATATCCACACTTTATAATGTTTACTACTGTCAGTCAATACGGACTTATCGTGATCCTATTATATTTTAGGCGTCTACCGACAGTGGTGGTGTGGTAGGGTAGGGGTATCCCCTACAAAAATGGATGTAGAAAAAAGGAGGTGATGGAGTGGGGATTCGATCCACTGGTGGAGCCTTGCAGTGGATATTAGTGACTTGAGGGGGGTTGGGTACGGATAGAGTACGGTTAGGGCGCGGATAGGGGTAGGGTACATGTAGGAGTGGGATAGAGGTAAAGTTCATTAAATTAAAACCACGCGAAACAAGACGCGCCGTTCAGCCAATTCATGTACCTATTCAAGACGACTGACGGCAGTAGCCTGATATTGCCTACTCGCATTTTTTAAATGAAATCACTCTATAAAATAACCGGTAGCTGATTTATATGAATATTAATGGTAAAATAATTAACAAAATCAGAATTTTAATGTTGTACACAGTGGAGCGGTGGCTCACTGTTCGTGCCGGTGTAGTGGGTCACTATGTACCACACACACCTCTACTGATATTAAATTCATCAAAAAATTAATCATCAAAGTAGGATTCATGAATGTATGACCAAACAATACAAAGATATTCAGTACAGAAATAGAAAAAAACATTACTTTTAAAAGATGCAGTATAAGTTTGAAAACCTAAAATTTACTACTTAGGATTTTCCGTATTTTTACGCCGAAAATCACAAAAAGCCCTGAGTCGCGGGCGTTCTGCACTGGAGCTCGCTACCAACTGGAAAGCAAGAAGAGCGGTAAAAACCAATTACGATTACGCTTACAGCACGATCTGGCAACGATGTTTTATGGTGATACTAATGGTGGCTAACTGTGTACTACTGGTTCACTGTTCGACATATCACCCTATTCTTTGACGGACATCATAATGTATTTTATTGAAATTAAATAAAAATATTGATATTTTGGCCACGGTAAAAATTATTGCGGCCACTAGCGTTACTGCTAGCACTGTAAATTAAAACTATATTAATAGTTTTATATAAAAAGATAAATTGTAAACCGATAAGTGAATTAACACTAAAAACAAAATAAAAGCATTAGCATAAAATATCCTTCCTATTTTCTTAGCATTGTTGTTAGGAACCTTAAGACAACTGCGACAACGGTCTAATAAAATTAACAAAACAAACAGGAATAATAGGAATTGTTTGTTTTGTTAATAAAACTCCCAAATCACACTGTTTATAATAAAATTAGTTATTGTATAATAAAGAATTTATAAAAAGTTGGAGATGAAATTAAAGATCAAAAATGTAAACACACAACTGTCAATGTCAAAGAGACTATCCAGGGGTATAAAACCTTTGGATTGCATAAGCATCATGTACACTTTTCAGTGTTCTTTACAATGGCTGGTATACTTTCGAAAACGAAACAAAACGATTTACCCCCATTTATTCAATTGATTAAAAATGTAATAAGTAACTCGGAAACTATTAGTCCAAGAACACTAGTTAGAAAAGTCCAATGAAGTGGCTGCCATTTTTAATCCTATATTATTTTTATTTAAGAAATTTAATTTAAGGTAAACGGTAACTGTAGCAGTAAAATTCAGAACCCTAGGTTCTGTTACTAATAAATGTATTATATATAGAAGATAAGATAAGATATGATAAATGTATTTCCCAATAAAAATTTTGCCTAGTTACATCCAATATGTACATTCGTAATATGTATACGTAATGTTTAATTTGGTTAGCTATATTATATAGTAATATTTACACAATAACTAATTTTGCTTTGATTAGGTACAAAAATACAAATTACACACAAACGGTTAGTACATACGATACATATACCTAAACTATTTAGTTCAATTCAGGCAATTGAATGGGTAACCATGATGAAAACTGGTCAGGTTCCTCTGGTAGCAGGGTCACGGAGGTCAGATGGCAGTGTAATTATCATCATCGTCCTAGCGCTTATCCCGGCCTCTGTCAGGGTCCGCTTTCCTACTATATCTTCTCCACTTCGCCCGGTCTTCGGGATCCTCTCGTCTTAAGCCGTTGGATCTCGCATTCGACTCAGTGATACTCAATCCATCACTTCTAGGGTCGCCCACGGGGCCTCTTTCCTGATACCGGAAGATTCAGACACCTGTTTCCCACGTATCCCTGACGCTTACGCAACACATGACCAAACCAGTGCAGACGTGCCTCCTCGATCTTATCTGCGATATCCCTCACGCCAAGGCTGCCACGGATGTACTCGTTACGTACTTGATCGAGTCGCGTAACTCCGCGCATCAACCGCAGCATTTTCATTTCGTTGGCGTGGAGTTCACGAACGTGTTTCGTCAGCGCTGGCCAAGTCTCGCAGCCATAGTGCATCACCGGTCTAATTATATACTCTCGTATAAAGGCCTTCGAGCTTTACAGGGATTTTAGGGTCTCAGGTGACTGCCGTGACTGCCGGACTCGTGCATCACGGATCCGAGGTATTTGGATTTATTTGTTCTATTGACAGCTTTGTTACCTATAAAGATGGTTTCGGGATCTGCGCTGCAGCTGGCCATATATTCCGTTTTGGGGTCTTTCAACTTCAGACCACCGTTTTCTAGCACATCCTTCCACATGTTTAGTCTGATCTCAAGATCTTGCCTAAGCTTACTCACCAGTACAATATCGTCGGCGTACTTCATCTCCAGCTCCACTTTAATTATCTGATTTGCCAAATCCTAGATTATGGTTAGGGTGGACCCCGGGCCCTCGTGCACGAGAACACAATCGGGATATTAACGCCAAGATGATTATATTATTATTATTTACAGGTAAAAAGCAGGTTAAGAGAGGTAGGGCATAGCGGGGTATCCCGCTCGAATTGGAGCCGCCCGACTGGGGAAGTACCTCCACCTTACAGAATACCGCAGCTAAACAATACTCTTTTAAATAGTGTTGTGTTTCTGCCGGTGAGTAAGGTTTCCAGTGCTCCATGGGGTGGGGATTTGGGGAACCGAGGCTTTGGCTGTGGAAGGGCATTTGTCTTTTTGCTGCCAAAGCAACGTGTTATAGAGGTGGGCAACGCATTGGCGATACTCTTGGTGTTGCTAATGTCTATAGGCAGTGGTGACCACTTTCCAGCAGGTGGCCCGCTTGCCTGTTTGCCTACGGTCTGACATAAAAAAAAAAAAAAAGGTTAATGCCTTTTCTAAAAATAAATGATAATATTTTAGTGAGTAGTCAGACGTGACTTTGATTATAAATAGAACAAACAGTTCTAATCTAATTGTGCTTTTTGTTAGTTATGATTTTGTCTTATCTATCTCGCCCTCATAATCGATATAACCTCAGTTATGCTCCTGCACTTTTTCTTGCCGGCCATTGTTTTGTGGCTACTTGGCTGCTTAAAGCGCAGGCAGGAAGCGCATTGGTGATTCTTATGCTTTAGGACACTTGAAAAACTTGAAAAAGTTTTAAATAATTATTACATAAAAATGATGGTAAGCCCACGTCCGCACTTGGTCACGCGACAATTGAAAAAAAATGTAAGGAGTAAGATGAAATGCAGGGGCGTAGCGTATCAGTCATATCAATGATACGGGGACCCCGGGCCACACGGGCCCAAACGTATGTAAGCAAAATTCGTTATCCCTAATTTCAGTTAGACTCTTCCCTATTTCCTGGGAAAAAATTTTCAATTGCTCATTACAGACCAGGGTCGGGGGGGCCCTCCACGGAAATAGCAATTGAAATCAAGTGATACAATTATTGAAAAAACAAAATAACGTAGGGCCCTCCACGTTCACTATAATGGAAATTGTGTAAAATATACGCTGGTAAAAGTGACAAAAATTTTGATCACTTACACTGTCGTTGAGTCCAAAGACTTAAGTAACTCTTTACTCCGTTTTTTCCTCAACGTGTCAGATGGTAATCATAATAAATCGTCTCGTACTTTTGGAATTTGTCTATTTTCAAATCGCGCATGGTTATAAAAGGTAAATTACAAAAATGTTACAATACAATACACAAGACATTTTTATAATAATCAGGTTTTAGCCAAGCCAAGGGCCAATATTTAACTAATTCCGATCTCTCCCGAGCAGACCTAACTTTTAGAGTCTATTGTCCCACAAATGAAGAGCTCGCTGCGCTCGCTTATTCAGTAATTAAAGTTATTTTTATTATTAACACGCGAATTTATGCGAGTTCGTTACGCTTGACAATTTATTAACTTAATCTGAGACCAAGATTAAGGTTACTCTTAGCAACTCCCATAGTTGGGGGTATCAATTAGGGGGGCCCCTAGACAACTGATGATATGGGGCTCCTGGAGGGCAAGCTACGCCACTGATGAAATATCTCACGCCTGTAATTGCAATGGCTTCCACTAATTTAACATTAACGCAGCGCCTTAAATAGATAAGGCGATGGTATGGTTCTGATCCAGACAGGCTCTGGATTGGCAGTATTAACTCCAAAAAATCGGCGAAGCACACGACTACATCGACTTGCTCATTTTTAGTTCAATCGACTATAACACGGAGCATCCACATCCATTCATTATCTCTAATTTATCATTTTGTATATCATGTACATATCACAGTAATACCTTCCTACTGATAATGAGTAGATATATTCAACTTTTATTTTAGTTAAGACCACACGCGATTATTCTCTACACTTAATTAGTGATTGCCGAAACAATGTCTTCAGAAAATAATAACAAAATTTGGTCCAGATTTACCGCTAAAAGAGAAACCGATGGTGCAATTCTAAATTTTCGTATACAAGACTTGCCCGAGGATCGATTTGAAGAAGCTCTAGAATTTTATATGAAATATTTTCCGACGGTAGAAGCCTTTCAGAAAGCGTCAGGTAAGTGAACATTTCATAAGTAACACCTTAGTAAAGAAACCAGTTCACTTACCGTAGTACTAATAAAAAAATACTGATTGACAAGCGTCGAACGCCTGTTTAGTTACACGGCGTCGCTGTTGTTGAATTTAGTATTGCCAAACAATGATATTTGAATTGGCGACACTTAGTTCCAGTTTTGGTCACCTGGTCAAATATATAAGTTGGTGGTGACTTGACATAATCCCTATTTAACTCCACAAACGATGTGACCCTAAAGCTAAAACTAATTGTCGCCATTTTGAAATGCCAACAATAGCGACGTTGTCACCGGATCAGATGACTTTGTTGCACATGTCAAAATTAGCTTTGTATATATAGTTATAGAACGATCGTTCAACGCTTGATCAACGTATGAAATTTTTTTATCATTAGACCGTTGTAATATTAATTTCTATCCATTAAAGCGCGTTTAAAAAAATTAACCCAAGATTTGTCGAGATTTAACGACATTTTAATGTCTTTAAATCTCGACAAATCTTGGGTTATTTTGTTTGAATTTGGGTACCTATTTTAATAATATTTCAAATTCACGCATTATACTTTGCATTCGTATGTACGTCTCGTTGAAGACGTCACACCTAAAAATCGTTGTTTGAAGCGCACTATACCAAACAACCGGCCCATTGTTATTGCAGGGATTTACAAAAATGAAAAAGCCATAGCAGAATATCGAGAATTAATTAAGCTGTTGTTGCATCAACCCAACACCCACAGCGATGTATGCTTCCTTGATGACGGTTCAGAACCGGCTGTAATGGCTGGTATATCAATGATGTCATTAATAAACAAAGACGATAAAGATATAACGGAAATAGTGAAAGAAATGGTATATATTACAAAAGCAAACGTAGTAAGTAACAATGGTATTGCTCTAAACTATAGCGATCTAAAACTCTGAAATATTTTAGGTTTCTACCGAGGAAGTCTTGAAGTTTTATGAAATAATAAACGGAATAGGAGACAAGTTTGACGTGTTCAAGACATGCGGTGTACAGAAAAGCTACGATGGTAGAGGAGTGCTCGTCGATCCCAGTTTTAGGAGACTGGGCATTGCTGTAGAGTTTTTGAAGACACGGTGAGACTTGTTATACTTA
Organism: Blastobasis lacticolella; assembly: GCA_905147135.1. Classification (NCBI taxonomy): domain Eukaryota; kingdom Metazoa; phylum Arthropoda; class Insecta; order Lepidoptera; family Blastobasidae; genus Blastobasis; species Blastobasis lacticolella. The sequence goes on from LR990048.1 coordinate 14,024,428, forward strand.
CGTATTTTTATGAGGTAATCGCTATGCTATTAATATATAACATAGGCAGTGACGTGCATTTCATAAAGACAAGAAGACACTGCCTACCCTTCCATTCTGTTCTGATCACAGTATTATAAATGTATATAATGGGTACCTAATTGCTACTCTACTAATTAATAAACGAAGCAGCTTAATCAGTCAAATCGAATGGCAGTGCTTGATTTATCGTATTTTCAACACAGCGCCACTTACCGAAAATTAGTGGTACCTATCAAATCCGATACTAGCGCCGCTGTGGGCGCGTAACGGAAAAACACAAACTATTCGTGCCTTAATGTACATATGTGTCTTTCTTGGTGTTTATTTATCCTCAATGGTGTGCATTGCTATTAATACGTGGAACACTATGCCACAAATTACGCACACAATCGTACAGGGTAGCAATGTCTTTTCAGACGAAAAATCTCGACAATGACCAAAGTCTTCCGAACCAGTTACATTATTTTGCTAAAATATTGCGCTGATTTAAATTACTACCTTTACCTTTGTGTCGTATAGTATTATTTTTATGCTGTAATTTTTCATTTACAGCATAATAATAATACTATTTTAGTATGTATTATTTAATACTATTATAGTATTAGTATTTTCATACTGAGTTGCGGTTCGCCCGCCATTATTTGTTTTGATTCGTTTTTGTTTTAATTTATAAAAGCAGTTATCTATCAGTGTGAAAAATGGATAACATTAACTGTGAAAGTTGTTTAGGTGGTGTATGTATAGAGAAAATAAAAAATAACGTATTTTCTAAACTATCTTTAAGTGCAAAAAAAACAAGTGATTGTGAAAGGCCGTTCTAACCAGATTTGCAAATAGTACAAACCTCGTCGTTTAGATCTAGGTTTGAATACCTACATTTATGAATGCGTTTAAGAAAAACAGGACCTTATCATTTACATTGATTAAAAAAACTGGACCGCCACAATGTAAACGTAATGTTGTGGACGCAAAAATCCATTTTAAGCGGATTTTTATTGAAATTGTAGACAATATATCAAACGAATGTCAGGCCCGTTATAAAATATAAAAAAAAAATTAAAGTGTTAAAATTGTTTAAACTACTCTTTACGATTCAACATTAACATGCAGCATTTTTGGTAATTATAAAGCTTTTAATATTTTCTGCCTACCCTGTCTAAAAACTATGTGTACGCCACTGAACATAGGTAACAATGATATATCCGCTAGAATCTGCAAGAACAGTTTTTGTTAAGAGTCAAATACCTACTAGGTTTTGTCTACTAATTCATCCACGTGGACAACTTGTTACGTCCCATCCTCGCATCATTCCGTTCCTTTGGAAAACATTTAAAAAATTAAAGCACGCAAAAATCATAGCAGCTAAAGAGCTCTCTACCCCTTCTTCTTTTTAATTCTATTTATTTATCTTATCATTCTTATTATTCTCGTATTAATTTCCAAGTGTTGGATCACCATCATCATCATCATCTTGGCGTTAATATCCCGGTTGTGCTCTCGCGCATGAGGGCCCGGGGTCCGCCACCTGGATGACCATGATCCAGGATTTGGCAGATCAGTGGCCGTATTCGCAATAATTCGAAAACTTTCCGATCGATTCGGCCAACGGAACGGTAACTCTACCGTTTCGGAATTGTCTGTCCGGTTTTCCCGTGGACGTAGAAGAGCGTTTACGAAGACACTTTTGTTGATAACATGAATTTGTAAGAAATATTAATAAGTTATATTTCGTGCTATATATTAATTTTTATATAGTGTTTGATTGTTTATAAGTAGAATATTCTTTTCCTTTGAAGTCAATTTGCAAAAATAATTATATTTGAATGTTAAGTTGACGACCTGAGTGGTTCAATGGCCGGTCTGCCACGCAAGAGGTCCCGGGTTCGATTCCCGGCCGGGCAGAAATTGAAATGATGAATTTTAATTTCTCTTACGGGTTTGGGTGTTCTATGTATAATAAGTATATATTTAAAAAAAAAGTATTTAAGTAGTATATCAGTTATCTAGCACCCATAGTAAAAGCTTTGCTTAGTTTGGGGCTAGATGGCGCTGTGTGAATTTGTCCACGAATATTTATTTATTTGTTCTTTCTGTCGTTATGAACACTCATAATATTGACAAACAAAAGTTTTTCAGAATGTATTCCCGTTTTCCTTAGAGCAATTTAGTTTAGTGATTAAATTAATTTTAACACTTTCGTATCTAATCTAATCGAAGAAATCATGTCAACAGTAAGTACCTGACTCAATATTTATAGTATCTATTCACTTGAATCAAGTAAAAATTCGGTGTTTCAATTCTGGATAAATAACTTAAACTGTTTTCTTGCGATTCCAGCCATCACGTACATAATACGGCCAACGAGTGGCTATGTTAGAAATGTCAGAATACATGCGAGCCCATCGCACTCGCAACGGGTCGATTGAATTGCCCAGACGCTGCAGGAGAAAAGAAAAAATTCTTAGCGGACCTCGCCGTGAAATTGAATGCTATCAGCGATGGTGCAACTTTGGATGGTAAAACTGCAAACAAATAGATGAAGGTCAAAGAAGAAGTAAATATTAATTAATTTTGAATATAACATAGGTACATATTATCTAAAATGTATCTGAAACATAACATGTATCTAAAATTTGTATGCCGATGGCAGATCGCAGAGGCTCCATTCTACTTAAACGTTGTACCTAACAAATGAAATGAATAAATTATTATATTTATTAAATTGGTATTCATTTTCAGACTTAACAGGACTGGAAGTCAGATATACAAAATAGAGACCGTAAAATTCGGATATTTAAATCTGGCACTGGTGGTGGACCTTCTCTGGTGGGCGTGACTCAATGCTTAATGCCCTTCAACGCCAAGCTGAAACAGCCGAAGTGCAAGCTGCAGCGGTAAATAAAGTGTCAGAGGGCATAATTACACAGGCCGTTGCGATGGAAAATCTTGTAGAGGTTTTCATACAAATTGCAACTGCCATAGAAAATCTGACTAAGTGATTACCTAAATTTGAATACCTACCTCTCACTAAATTTTAACTATATTATTTTATTTATTATAGTTTAATGTGATCATAAAAAAATTTCTGAGTCTGATTTAAATTATTAACTGAATTGTAAATTTAAAGTTATACTTAGCAAATTAGGAAGATTTTTAAAGAAATTTCATAATTGAGATATGCTTATTGAGGCAGGTCTCACTGAAAACCAGCGCTCCGCTTCACGCCGGGGCATTATGCTGAGTGAGGTCTTTTTTACACAAATACCACCACAACAGATTATATATTACACTACACAATAAATAAATAATTAGATACCAAGGTATTTTTTACATTGGCACTGTGTAATTTATGTTCTACTTATAATTGTATTATTTTTATGTCTTTATGTTTCCTTGAATCTTTTACAATATTGTGGTGTTGTTGTTTGTGTTAATAAATGTTTTTACTTTTTTTCTTTTTATCTTTCTTTTGTATGTATCACTTACCAAATGACACTTTGAAAATACAAAAAGCATTAAGGCATCATTTTTTCTGTAATATAAATTAGTAACTGAATTGTGATTTTAAATGTACCTATAAGAAGGTTATTAGTAAATAAGGTAGTGATCATTTAATTTTTGCTGCGATTTTACTGAGTCTGATTTAAATTACTAACTGAATTGTGATTTATAAAGTATAATTAGTAAAGTATTTTTTTACAACTGTGTATCTTTTTATTAATACCTATATCAGAAAGGGTGTAACAAGTCCGCAAAAAGAAAGTCATACTCATTGAATTAAACTCTCTATACAAATGTGATCAGCTGATCAATACTTTTGTAAGTAAAAACGAAGTTTTAATTTCTAAGGGATATTATAATTAGAGAAAGAGATTAATATAATTTTATAAATAATAATTTAATTAGTTACCTAATTTAAACTTATCAAAAATAAAAGAAAAGATAAAAAATTTACATATAGAGCATATAGGAAAAATTAAAAAAAAAACACATTTAAATGTTCACAAAACAAAGAAGTCAGGCTTGTAGTTTGCCCGATGGTAAACAGTTACCGCAACCTATGGATGTTTGCAATTCCCGTGTTGCCGACCCTGTAAAAACCTTTTAACCACTTTCTTGAAGAACTCCATGTTTCTTTGGAACCAAGATGTGAGGATTAACTATGTCGATGGCGAGCGGTGCGTTGATAGAAAGTAGCTGTCGGCATTAAGTCAAATATTTATTCAGAACAAACACCACACAATTTTCACAGCACGTTTTTTAATAGAGTCACAAGGGCCAAGGTGATATGCTGGTGCTTTTGCAACTAGGTAATTATAGAGAGTCACTAAACCACAATCAATGGCAGAGCCTCTGTACTAACTGCCTTCTCACCCTCAGTGCCTCTGTATTTATGTCCCTCTCTTCAGCGGAAGATGCAAATGAATCACTAACCTCAGTTTCCATTTCGTCTGGTGAGTTTATGCGCACATAGACACTGAAAATAATACAGAAATTTTCAATAATTTTGTACAATTTTTGTCATACTTACTTTCAAATCCACCGGAATCGCACAAGCATATGCGGATAATAGGGCTTCATGTCTTATATGATGCGGATCACAGTCTCCGCAGAGAAGCGATAAAACCTACTAAAGTTGGGCATGTTAAATGGGCTCGACAATTTCCTTATTGCCGATGCCGAAGTGCATTGTATCGACACTTTGCTTCGCCCTTATCCTATTACGATGTCGTATCGGCAGTACAAACAGCATTTTCCAAGAAAAACTTAATAATCCACAATTCACAATAACTTTCCGAGAGCTTAATAGCATTCGTGTAATTTTCCGAATATTTGACAGATCTTCCGATTTGAACTGTCAAATTTGTCTATGGGATTCGAATCGGGTTCAAGTTCGGGTAATTTTCCGAATATTCGACAGATCTTCCGATTTGAACTGTCAAATTTAATGCTTGTGAATACACCGATTTCCGAGTAAATCGACAAATTTGTCGAATCCGTGTGCGAATTCGAATTCCGAGCCATTGTGAATACAGGGGCAGGTAATTACAGTGAAGCGACTACCATCTGACCTCCATGACCCTGCTACCAGGGGAACCTGACCAGATTGGGTCATAGTTACACATTCAGTCGCCTGAATGTTGCAGGTTTTATCACGATGTTTGTTGCAATTATGCGAGTCGTTTAAAATAACGCTCGTAAAAGCCTAACTCACAATCTCTCGTAAATCTTTCGTGCGAACGTTGCCTAACTTGAAAAAACCAGAATAACACCGCCGTTTTCTTTGTTGTCACCGTGACGTGCACCGCGCGGTCCTCCGCGCCGTACACTGCACTGCATGAGGCATCGAGTCTATGAGTGCGTCCAGAAAACGCCCCGTGTGCACGTCTTCAATTGTTTCGTACGATGAATTGCAAAATGTGCTTGGACAATTTACACAGCGCCATTTAGCCCCAAAGTACATTCAAACCCATAACAAAAATTAAAATTAATCATTTCTATTTCTGCTCGACCAGGAATCAAACCCGATACATTTTTGTAAAAAAAATATAAATATCCCTTCCTAGTGCTCACGTGAGACATTACAAATTTGCAAACTGATTTTTCGTTCAAGATGACTGGCTTTTTTGTTATAGGAGGCTAGTGTGCCAAGCAGAGGGTGTCCCGGTCACCAAGGCGTGGATGACATCTATAGGCACGCAGAAGGCGGCCGCCCGCTGTGGCTGGCAGACGGGTGCCGAGTTTCCTAAAGAAGAATTAGAACAACAGTTCAACGTCATTATTGATGTTGGTGCACCCATATTAAAAGTAATGTATGTTAAAATAAATTAATTTAACCATACTGTACGTGTTTTAGTACCTAAATGATATATGGCTTGAGAAAGCGTGTTCGATTCAACATCGTAATGCTAGCAGTCCATCCAGTCTTCTGCCAGGGTCTGCTTTCTTATTAGCTTGCTTTGCTTGCAGAATCTTCATGTCTTCAGTATCCTTGTGTCGTAAGCTGACTCAGCGAGTTACGAGTTATCCAAAATAATATAACTTCGAAACAGTACCTACACGGCAGTTTATTCTTTGCGAATTGCTTGTCCCAAATACCATAACAGTAATATGAAAATAATGTGAATTATTCCCATTCATGGAGCGTCGATGGCCTAGTGGTTAAGGGGTCTGACTCATTCCCCGAGGGACCACCGGGCTTAAATCCCTGTGCCGCCATATACCATAATGACTCTTTTCTGAGTTAAGTTCAATAATTGCACACTAATCGTTGCTCTTACGGTGAGGGAAAACATCGTGATGACACCTGCATATTCAAACAACTGAGTGTGTAACCTTGATCTGATGTTCTTCTAAACGACTTTTCTACAAAATGACCTGCCGCGCCAAAAGGGATCCAATCTGGTCAGGTTCGTCTGCCAACAGGGTCACGGTGGTTAGGTGGCAGTCGCTCCACTTAATAACTTGATCTGCCAAATCCTGGTCCGCGGGAGCACAACCGGGTCAATTAAGTACTTTATTTATTAAGATTTAATGTATAATAATAATAACTTAAATAGAGTGGTCGTAAACTTTGTTTCAATAAAAAATTATGTACTAAAACTGGGAGCTACAATAATTTATGATGTACCTACTTAATAATTCGACAATAAAATACCTACTACTACCTACCTACCTGCTATGATATTGTTGATACTTTTATTCAAATAGCGATATAATTAAAAATTAAATAAATATTTTTACTTTAACTTCAGGACCAATAAATCCGAACAAACAATCAGTTTGGTAGGTAGAATAAGACCATACTAGGGTCCGAATCGCATAGTACAAAAAAAACTGTATGGCAAGTTATGCCAAGTTTTTAAAAGTTATAGAACGTCATTCATAATAGTCATAACAAACAATTTGCTTTCTATAGGTTTGTTTAATTTCGATAGTTATGAAAAATATTATTAGAAAATGGAAAAAATTATTAAAAAGGAAGTGCGGGAGACAATTTTCAGCATGTTTAAAAATTTAGGCAAACTAAAAAACCAAGTTCAAGCTAATAATGATCACATAAATGAATGTTTACAAGAAGGATTGACGAGGACTGACAAGGACGGATTATTGCCATATCCACACTTTATAATTTTTACTACTGTCAGTCAATACGGACTTATCGTGGTCCTACTCAAGAACCAAGCGGCATAGTAAAATGTTGGTTAAAATGTAACTATGCAACCGCCGCTTTGGTTGGGTATACCAGCTCCCTTTGTTCTTCCAAATAAATATTTCAAAGTAATATAATATGTTCCCGTCCTGAAACGAATTCAAAATTCTGCACGTTTCAACTCGTAAAATCTTTCTCGTGCTAGCAGGCCCATGTCGACGGTGAACAACATTCGTATTTCGTAGTTATATCTAAGATAAATAAATAGGTACGATAAATATGTCTACGGTAGAAGTTTGTATATACCTATGCGTATTACTCATGGTTTATATATTACTCAAGATATTACACCAGATGTACCACGCGATATTTTTTTATTAATGAGTAAGTAATAACTATCATCTGAGGTGGCAACAAAAGAGCTTCTGAAAATATAAAAATATGGTACAGAATAGAACTTGAATAAAAACCGATGATGCTTACTAAAAAGCATTGACTTTTTCGGTCATCCCCCACGTTTCGCCATTTTTTTTAAATAACGATTTTAAAACGACGAGCGGCCACTCATAAAACGTATACCAATCGACAGGAAACCGACACATGTCCCCATGTCCCCACAAACACCCCCTACAAAATATACTTATAAATATCTTCTAAACTACTGTACCGATTCCGATTAAATAAAGCTCGAAATAATTTAGATTAAAAGAGCTTTCAAATAAAAAAAAACCAATTTAAATTTGTTCATCCGTTCGGGAGCTACAGATAGACGGATACTCGCAATAAACTTATAACAAAAAATCAACTAAACTAACATCTAAAATGCTTTATTTCCATCCATTCAATCGCGGATCTCTTTTTCATTAATGATTTTGTACTTTTCGCAGAATGAACATGTATGACATGGCACATAGCTTTTTCAAAAAGTTTGGAAATAGTTGGCAAAAAGCTATTGGTTTATTTATACAGGCTGTCCGGTAATGAATGGATACCCTTGAAATAGAGATGAAACGGATAGTTGTTTGGCCGGATACCAGATACCGAATATTTGGCAGGATATAGTCTCTGAACAAGTCTGTGCAAGATCTGAGCGTGGGTGGGAAATCAGACAACTGCATGTGTTGACATGATTATAAGTATACAAAATATTTTAACTTTATTCTGAATAATTCTTCCGACCTCGGGCGGAACCCTCGCTCCAGCATCGTGGACCAAAGTGTAGTGCAAGGTTCTCTTAAACTCTGGCGATAACATTGCAACTGAAAACTTGAAATAATTGGCAAAAAAAGTAGTTAAAAAACTAGAAATCCCGACTGTTATAAAAATTAAGAACAAGCCGAATATTGGAAGAGAATGGGTTTATATCATCATCATGATCCGGGTTCATATCATCATCATCCGAGTGGTCACTCCGGGCTGCTGCCAGGGTCCGCTTTCTTGCTTTGTTTTCTCTACTTTGCCCGATCTTCAACATCCTCACGTCGCAAGCCGTTGGCTCTCGCGTCCGACTCGGCGATGTCAATCCATCGTTTCTTGGGTCTCCCGCGGGACCTCTTTCCTGATACAGGCAGGTTCAGGCATCTATTTCCTACGTATCCCTGGGGGCTTACATAATACGTGACCAAACCAGTGCAGCCGTCTCTCTTCGATCTGCCAAGGCTGCCACGGATGTACTCGTTACGCAATCTATCAAGTCGCGTAACGCCACACATCCACCGCAGCATTTTAATTTCGATGGAGTTCGCAGCCAACTACCAAAATGGGTATACAGGGTGTAAAAAAACCGCCATCATTAATTGAAACCCCATATTCTACCCATGAAACTGAACAACTTTCCCCAAGAAACATACCTGCGGAAATGACTTCATAATTTCGCAACCTAAAATAAATAATTAATTGCGACGCGCAATGTACATCGTCCGGCGCACGCCTCTCGCTCGCCCACGTGATCAGTGGCCACTGACGTATGCGGCCGGCCGGCCTACACGCTTTACATTGCGTGCTTTTTACGCCTGTATATGTAGGTGAAAATGTTACTTCAATTTAAATTATACGCAGTCAGGGCTCAATTTTTATAAAGATGGACACGGATACTTAATATTTATAGAATTCGCCGCCTCCTTAGATGCCGCCTTCTTAGATGTTTAAACTAATATTTACACTAGGTATATACATTTACTACCAACATTCGGATTGTTTTCAATTTACCTGTTTTTTAATAGCAGTCAGTGTTTTTAGTTTTTGAACACCTTTTGTTATTTTCCGCTTTTTAGTTTAATGATCGGTACCATTTGTTTGACGTATATAATACGACTTTTTGTAAAAACTTTACTTGTGATGCCATTTGTATTTTCAAACTACCTTTATATAGTTGCGTAGCATTAACATCTAGTAATATTACAAAATATATTGGAAAGGAATCTATACTTTTCTAAACTAATAGTTTTTCAGTTATACCATTTTGTACTAAACTTAAGTGCAATTAACAACACACGTACACGTAGAAAGCTGGTAACCAGCGATTATCTGAAGCGGCCGGGCAGGTGGTCAGCGCAGGCAGTCTCTATACTTCGTTCCATACCAGCACCGATAAGCGCCGAACGTCGCGGACCAGTTCCGCCTGCTCCGATCAGCGCTGGTTGGCCGCCATTTCCTGCCAAGTCTGCAAGGGTAGAATCAGAATTTCTCAGTTTTGCAGAAGAGCGAATTGCCCAAGCCAGCGGTAGTCACCACCTTCATTCCCAGCAGTGACGCCCAGTCCTTGGACGAGGCGGTAAGCCTGCTGCGTACCCAGAACGGGGGACTCAATACTGAGCTCTGGAAGGTTCTCCACAGCAGGAAAGAAGAGGGTGGTGTAATCGCCACCTTTGCGGTGGACGACGCCTCTGTTGAGACCCTGAAGGGAATCAGGGCAAGACTGCCCTTGGTTTTAGGAGCATAGTCTTCAGAATCAAGGGCGACCAAAACAAAGAGGACTCTGTACATCCAGGTACCTCTACCTCCAATAATACGCAGGCTCCAGTGCCCGCGACGCCGACGCCATCTAAGCAGCAAGGAGTGTCTGGGCCGCAGTCCCTGGGAACTGGACCTCCTCAAAACTTTGCTGCCAGAGGGCGGGGTGCTCTTGGAGGTAGAGGAACTGCACGGGGAGCGGCTCGGGGCATGGTCCAGACTGGACGCGGACGATCACGTCCACCGAAAGGAAGGGGTAGGCCCGGGGCCGGGGCTCAACTGCAAAATTAATGGCAACCCAGGGCAAAAGGGTGAGTCTCTTGCAGGCCAATCTTGACCACACTGCGGCAGCAAGCGCTGTGGTTGAGAAGTGGCTTTGCGAAGGAAGGGCTGACCTCGCCCTCATACAAGATGCCCTGGGTGTCACACTCCAAAATTCTGGGACTCAACGCTGCCGGTAAGATCATTTTCAACAAAAGCAGCAACAGACCCAGAGCCTGCATTATTTTTAATAAAAACATAAACTTATTGACTGTTGCAGAGTTGTGTAACTATGACAATGTAGCAGCCATTTTAGCCATCAAAGGGAGCAAGGCCAAAGCTCTTGAGTGCTCGGCCTATCTTCCAGGCGAGAAGGACACAAGCTGCAGCTGCTCGTAGGATGCGACGCAAACGCCCACCACACCGAATGGGGTAGCTCAGATGTGAACAGCAGAGATAGTAGATTATATGACTTTCTACTAACAAATGGCTTGCATGCGGTGAATAGGGGATGTAAACCGACCTTTGTAACCCACGCACGTCAAGAGGTGTTGGACATAACCATTGCGACTAATGATCTGGCTAGGCGTATTACAGACTGGCACGTTAGCGATGAGCCGTCAATGTCCGACCACAATCACATCTGTTTCGATTTTTTAGGATCATTCCAAATCAGAAAACCAACTTTAGGAATCCTAGAATCACTGACTAGGCTGTTTTTAAAGACAAACTCAAATTATATCAAAATGTTCCTAAAACAATCAAGACCGAAGATACTGTAGACATAGCAGTGGCGGTTACCTCAAATGGCATAATCAAAGCCTATGAAGATAGTTGTCCTGAGAACAAATGTCTACCAAAAGGACAGTACCGTGGTGGAACTCTAAGCTGGAAAGGCTCAGAAGTAAAACTAGAAAACTGTTCAATAAGGCTAAAATGACCCTCGATTGGGAGGTCTATCGAAAAGCCTTAACAGAATACAATAATGAAAAAGTTCTGCGAGGGGGTAAACAACACACCGTCAAGTGCAAGAATCCACAAGTTCCTAACCAAATCGAAAGACAAACCTAACCAAATCGGACTGCTAAAGTACCCAAACGGGGACTATACAGCAGACGATAAAGAAACTTTAGGTTTATTGGTATCGACCCATTTTCCTGGAGCGTCTGATAGGAGAGTGCACTCCGCTCAACCACGTCGCCGAGTGTCGATGACTGGAGGAGGGCTTCTCTCATTAATAGACCTTCTCTGGTAAGATGGGCCGTCAAAACCTTTAAACCCTATAAGGCATGTGGAAAAGACGGCATTTTTCCTGCTCTACTGCAGCAAGGAATAGAGATTCTACTCCCCCACATGGTAAAAATCTTCAGAGCAAGTTACGCCTGGCGACATATTCCAGAAGAATGGGCCACGGTCAAAGTCCTCTTTATTCCAAAGGCTGAAAAGAAAGACCCATCAGTCTAAGTTCATTCATGTTAAAGACAGTGGAAAAAATTCTGGATACTCAAATTAGGGAAACAATAAAAATTGGAAACCCATATTGAGAGTAATGAATACATTACTCTCAATATGCCTACATCAAAGGAAGGTCGACTGAAACTGCCCTATTGAACTTGGCAGATAAGATTGAAAAGGATAAACAAATTGCACTATGTGCGTTTTTAGATATTGAGGGCGCTTTTGACAATACCCCAACAAAGACCTTAATTCAAGGACTCACTGAAAAGATGATTGACAGTACAACAGTCAGATGGGTGGAAACAATGCTCTTAAACCGAAAAGCGAAGGTTGCCCTATATGGAAGCCCGCTTGAAGTATGTACTACCAGAGGCTGTCCACAAGGAGGAGTCCTATCTCCACTGTTATGGACCCTCGCGGTAGATCAGCTCTTGCATAAAATGCCAGAGCTCAGAATAGATGCACAGGGCTATGCTGATGACCTTGTGATAATTGTCAGGGGCTTCTGCCAAAGTACGATTTCATACATAATGCAAAGAGCTATGAATGTTATTGATGAATAGTGCAGGGACAATCAGCTGTCCATAAATGCAAATAAAACTGTCATTGTACCATTTACCAATAAAAGATAACTTGACGGATTAGTCAAACTGCGGTAAAATGGCAAAACTGTAAACTTTTCTAAGGAAGTGAAATGTCTGGCTTTAATACTAGACCAAAAAATGACCTGGAACAGCCATCTAACTGCAATACTTCAGAAGGCAAAAATAGCCTTGGGTATTTCCAGTCGACTGGCAGGGAAAACCTGGGGTTTGACACCAAAAATTCCCTGTGGCTTTATACAACTATAGTAAGACCTATAATTACTTATGCCTCCATAGTGTGGCATACAAAAGCCAACCAGGAGACTGTGATTAATTTACTGAGCGGCTTACAGAGAACAGCGTGCCTCTTGGTCACAGGAGCCATGACAACCGTCGCTGAAAAGGCCCTGGATGCAGTTCTGGACCATCCGCCGCTACATCTGCATTTGCAAATGGTGGCGGCGGCCAGTATGCACAGGCTAACCATCCAAGGGTAGGAGAAATGGCTCTCATAGTCTCTGTAGACGTTTCAGGAAGCGATCATGAACAATAAAATACTAGGTATGCATACAGACACCAAGATTCCTCCGTGTAAATACCAAAAACTTTACACTGAGCTCCCAGACAGGGATAAGTGGCTTAAAAGCCTAATTTCTCCCCATATATTCCACTCTCTTAATAAGGGAGTGGAATATATGGGGAGCGACCTAGGGTTAAGAAATTCCTAAGCCTGGGCAAGCACGCCTCTATATTTCAAGCCGAGGTTTACGCAATTTTGGAATGCGCGGACATAAACCTCAAAAGGCACTACGTGAAACATTGTATTTATATACACTCAGACAGTCAAGCAGCTCTATTGGCCCTATCATCAAACTCTGTGAGTTCTAGATTGGTGCGAAACTGTGTGAATGTTATCAATTCCTTTGGTGAGACAAACCAAGTAATTCTACGTTGGGACCCAGGACATGAAGGGATCGACGGCAATGAAATTGCAGATGATCTAGCTAAGACTGGTAGTATTTATACAACACATGGTCCAGAACCATTTTGTGGCATACCTAAAAGCCTAGTCAAACTGACCCTACGGACAAATTGCAAAGAGAAATCATGAGAGCACTGGAATAAGCAGCCAGGCCTAAACCATTCTAAAGCATTAATCAAGGCCTACAATAGACTACATGCCAAAGAACGTTTACTACTCAGTAGAAATAAACTGCGGATCCTGGTAAGGGCGCTGACTGGTCACTGGGGGCTGAATAAGCACATGTTTAACTTAAAGATCAGCAGTACGAAGGACTGCAGATTCTGTAAGGAGGACGAGGAAACGCCTCTACACTTGATCTGCAAGTGAGAAGCCCTGCTGCGCAAACGTAGCATCCATCTTGGTAAATTCTATCTACTACCCGATGAGGTGCACGATATCAGTGCTAAGAATCTAATACAGTTCATAAAATTGTAGGGATTAGCACTGAACTGTATGCTAGAGGCGATCACAATAGATCAGCAATGGTCAGAGTGATACTAAGACGTTTAGCCTTGAAAAACCCACTTAATATAATAGTAATTATAATAAGGGTAGATTACAACACAGTATTAACGTTAAAAATGGATATTGACTCAGACAGACTGCCTGCCAGCTAATGCTTTTACCCGCTTTCTTTATGTAGAGGTTATCTGAGTAGACCAGTACCGATAAGCGTTGGTAGATCGGCTCTGGCTACCAGCTTTCTACGTGTATACGCCCTTATACTTATATTATTATAAGAGAGAGTGCAGTACGTGACTAGACGATAGTTTATGTGGGTATCGGCTGAGTGATAATGGCTTCTGAAAATATCATAATTTGGTTGAGGTTTACCGCTAAAAGACACACCGATGGTGCAGTTTTTAAATTTCGCATACAAGACTTGCCCAAGGATCGAATTGAAGATGTTCTAGATTTTCGAATGAAATATTTTATTACAGAGGGGGTCTTTCAGAAAGCGTCAGGTAAGTTAGTATGCAACGTCCGTATATTTTGGGAGTAAGTGCCGGCCATATAAAACACATTTTTATTGATTGCTTCGACGAGCTCACAAGAAATTGTTAAAATTTTCAAACGGTAGATGATGTTGGCAGCGAAACCTTTCGATTTCGATCAGTATTCCGCTTTCCGCATCCAATGATTGCAAACTAATTTTAATACAACAATAACATTTATTAATTAGGTGACGTAAATCCTCTGGTGTCCACAAAAATTTTAGTATAATTAGGGAAAAGCCTGGGTAAGGCAAAAAGAAATTTTGGGCTGCACGATCACTTACATTCAGATGAGGTGAACATCTAATGCTCTTTTCATATCAGGTAATAAAATAATTCCTGTACAGTTAAAATTACATTATCATTGCAGGAATTTACAAAAATGAAAAAGCAAAAGCAGAATTCCGAGAAGTGCTTAAGCAGATGATGTTAAACTCCAAAACTCATACCGATGTCTGTTACCTCGACGACGGGGCCGAGCCGGCAGTAATTTTTTTTTTTTTTTTTTTCATTTATTTTGGCACAAACAGTCATTTTACAGAGGTAGTTACAATAAAATTTGGTTACAATTTATCGACCTATAGTGCCGAATATCAAATAATAACAAAAGCATTACAACTTATTTGAGCCTTGTGAATACACCAGACATGCTAAAAGAGCAAATTAACTTAAATAAATTTACTGGGTGTGCTAGAGGGTTCAAGCTGTACAACAGCATATCAAGAGGTAGATAATGTGCTTATTTCATATTCGAAAAACAGAAACATATGTGCGCTTTCAATTGGCGAGTAAAATATTGAAGAGTGAGTTACACAACTTTTGTTTAGAAGTGTTAAATATATCTACATTTGACAATTCTTTATTGTATAAGTTAAGGGTACGAGACACAAAACTATTACGTGTATAGTTTTTTTTAAGAAATGGGGGTGTGAAAGTATTTGGTTTTTGACGTGAGAGTCTAACGGGCAAACGAATTCTTGTGTTAAGGTGAATTCTGGCTAGCAGACTGGGTGAGTCAATTTGGGAATTTACAACTTTTGAGAGAAAAATAATGTCAAACTGTTTTCGCCGGTCAGAAAGTGACAAAATTTTATACTTAGCAAGGGATTTCGTATAGGACTCGTAACTATGATTACGATAATTAAGATACCTAACAAATTTTTTTTGGACTCTTTCTATTCTATCAATATGACATTGATAGCCAGGGTTCCATATAACACACCCAAAGTCTAAGAAAGATCTAACGTACGCAGTGTATAAAATTTTAAATGTTAAGGTCTTATTAAATGGCTTACTTACTCTGTAGATAAATCCCAAACTTCTAAATGCTTTTTGTATTATATGATCTATATGTAAGTTAAATGACACTTTATCGTCCATAATAATTCCAAGATCTCGGATACTTTTAACTCGTTCTAATGTGTTATTCTGAAGAGTGTAATTAAAAAGTATTGGTTTAGTCTTTCTAGTATATGTTATTATTTTACACTTTTCGATGTTCAAATATAGTTGATTTGTGGAGCAGTATCGTGTAAGAGATTCTAGATCAGACTGCAGTTTAAGGCAGTCGTCTTTGGTCTTTATGATTCTGTACAATTTTGTGTCATCGGCATATTGTAAGTAGTCACTGTTCTCGAAAAATGGGCTGATGTCATTAATATACAATACAAAGAGAACTGGACCGATATGAGAGCCTTGAGGAACCCCTGAGGTCACTTCCAGGTAACCAGATAGATAGCCTTTTAAACAAACTGCTTGACTACGGTTTCTAATGTAGGACTCAATCCATCTTAGCAAGCTGCCATGCACACCAATCTTCATAAGCTTCTTTAGAAGCAGATCATGGTTAATTTTATCGAAAGCCTTTGAGAAGTCAGTGTACACGGCATCCACTTGAAGGTTATTATCCATGGCACTTAATAATGTGTCCGTAAATAACACCATGTTAGTGTCAACACTCCGCGACTTAAAGAAACCATGCTGGTTCTCTGAAATGTGACAACGAACGGCTTGTGATAACTGAGCTGTAACGATTTTTTCAAGTATTTTACCAAAAACACAAAGTTTTGATATTGGTCTATATTGTGTGATTAAGTCACTTTGATTGTTTTTAGGAATAGGCGTTATTAAGGCTTGTTTCCAAATCTTAGGAAATTCACCAGATAATAATGATCTTTCGAAAATAAGAAAAATAGGATGCAGTAATTCAGCAGCACAGGTAGAGACAAGAAATGGGTGGACACCGTCCGAGCCTGCACCCTTATGGATATTGACATGTTCAAGTTCGCGCAATACCATTTTCCTATCTATATAGGCTGAGTGGATGTCAACTGTGGAGTGATGGACTATGGTCTCGTTAAATAGTTCAATATTTGGAGGGTTACTGGGTCGAACGAAGACTGACTGAAAATATTGATTGAAGGCTTCGCATATTTCATTTCCGGATTTAAGAGTTCTGCCGTTATGTGTCATTTTGTTAGGTATGTTTCCAGACAGCTTTTTACTTTTGACATAAGTCCAAAAATATTTCGGATTTTTTAACATTTTCGATTCCGATTCCTGTATGTAATTTATATAACTCTCAGATTCCATTTTCTTTAAACGCTTTCTTAACATAGAAAATGTTTGATAATCGTCATTATTACCATAAACCTTCCACTTCCTATGAAATTTACATTTTTCATTGTTTAGTTTTATGAGTGGCCTAGTATACCACGGTGGATATTTACTGTTAGTGCGTAAGTTTCGACTTGGTACAAAGTCTTCAATCAATTTGTTCAGGATATTATAAAAATAGTCAATCATTCCATCCAGACTCCCCATAGAAGAAAACTCATCATCCCAGTTCACAGAGTTTAGTCCATGTTTTATTGAATTGTAATCCGCCTTAAAAAACATTTTTATTCCAGTATTGTTTGATATAAGATTAGTGGGAGGATATAATGGTAAATAAAAGCTAATAGGTTTATGGTGGGCATCCTCCGGGACCAACGGTGATGTGTTAGTAAGAGGAGTAATGTGTAAGTTACAAAATACTAAGTCCAATAAGCGATTGTTTACATTATACTCAGCATTAGATTGATACAATGATGACAGGCTCATAAACTCCGTCGTTAGCTGCGCTAGCGTGTCATTTGTGGGATGTATGGACATACTGTTGAGTTCAGCGTTATAATACCAATTTGCGTTTGTTACGTTAAAGTCGCCTAGGACAAGGAACGCATCGTCATTTAGTGAGTTTATTAGCTCGGCAGTCCTATTATAAAAAGAAGTCAACATCCGTTCATGCCGCTCGCTATGAGGTATATAGGTACAGCCTATATGTAAGTGTAAGGGCGCAACGCGAACTGAATTACTGCCGCGGTGAGAAGAGTCCGATCGCCTTTGCATAGGTATACTTATCCATAGTTCTTCGGCCGGCGCAGGCGCATTCCATTCAGTGCGGGCGGTGGCACTTAATTCGCTGCGTACCGCGACGATCACTCCGCCGCCACGGTTATACCCACATTTTTCCGAATCACGATCGCAACGGAACACGTCATACCTACCATCGAAGTATTCTGAGCTATAAAATGAGTCACTTAGCCATGACTCTGTGATGCATATTATATCGTAATCATGATGTAGGACATTACATAAGAATTCATGGGATTTTGTTCGCAAGCCTCTCACGTTTTGATAAAAAATGCTTAAGTTATTGTCAAGCATTATTATTAATAATATATTGGCAAGTAATAAGGAAATATAGGAGTTTTGTTTGTGTCTCGTAAAGAAAATGATTGTAAATATATGAACAGGACCATTTATTGTTTATTGCACATATGTTTTTAAAAATGTTTTGAATAGCTAGAAAATTATCAAGATTAACTGTTAACAACTGTTTTAAGCTATATAACCGGCAAGAATAACAACCTGTGAACTTATAACACTTGTAAACAACATTACTCACGCATAAATGCATTGATGCTGCACAAATATCCTGACAGTTTAAGATTTTTAGAAATATTGTTTGCGTTATTATTATACATAGAACACATATGTTTTTAAGTATATTTTGAATAGCTAAATAATTACCAAAATTAACGGTTAACATTTGTTTTATGCCATATAACCGGCAAGAATAATAACCCATTGACTTATAACACTTGTAAACAACACTACACATACATAAATGCATTGATGCTGCACAAATATTCTGATAGTTTAACATTTTTGAAAATGTTGTATACATTAATATTATACATAGACAAAGGAACAAATGTTTCACACCACATACAGAATATTCCCAGCTACATTCATATGATAAAGATAAAACATTTACAGAAACAATGACATAGAAATGCATTTTATAAAAAGTCTGTAACGGTAACAGTCACTTTATTTTGTCGAGGTCTCTTTCACTAGTAATTAACATAATCTTCGAGGTATCACTTTTTCTTATGAATATTTTGCCATCTCTTGTCCAGATAAACTTATATCCAGCTGGTGTATCTACAATGGCAATAACAAACAAAAACGATTCCAACGAAGATAAAATGAAACGACTGAAAAAATTGGTATTTTCCAATTAAATTGCAAATTTAATATAAATAAAACGAAATTTGTGAACAAGTAATATTGCTACAAAACTATGCAAATCTGTAAAATTCAGAATTTTTTTTAGGTTACAACCGAGGAAGTCTGGAAGTTTTTTCAAATACATAAAGGAAAAGATGAGCTGTTTGACGTGTTCAAGACATGCAATGTCCAGACCAGCTACGAAGGTAAAGGAATCCTCGTCCATCCTAATTATCGGAAACTGGGTATTGCAAAAGAGTTTATGAAGACCAGGTAAGAATAATTATATTAGGATTATAGAACAAGAAAGAATATCTGTCTAGTATTTTATAATTAGTCAACTTGGCTGAGAGCAAAATTTTTTTTTTAGGAGACTAGTATGCCGGGCAGAGGGGATCCCGGTCATCGAGGCGTGGATGACTTCTATAGGCAAGGAGAAGGCAGCCGCCAGCGATGGCTGGCAGACAGGTGTCGAAGTTTCTGCGAAAGAGCTAGAACAACAGTTCAATGTCTCGTTTGATATAGGTGCACCTGTATTGAAAGTAATGTATGTTAAAATAAATTAATAACTAAATAAAAATGTGTTATAAGTACGACATCTTCATGCTCTAAATATAAAAAAAGAACTGTCCTCATAATGTACTATATAGGACCGTGTCAGACATAAAACACAGTTTACCGTAAATATGTTATAAAGTGATTTATTTGTTAAAATTAAATATTAAACTAAGGATTGCCGGGCTAAAGTGGCAGTGGGCATAGCACAGAGTTCGTAGAACAGATGGCCAATGGGCAGTAAAGTTCTCGAGTGGCGACCACGGACAGGAAGACGCAGCGTGGGTAGGCCTTACAAGGGGGACCACCGGCCTGGTAAAGATCGCAGGTACCGGCTGAATGCGAAAGACGCAGGACCGGCCTTTGTGGAGATCTCTGGGGGAGGCCTACGCCCAGCAGTGGGCGTCTTTCGGCTGATATGATGATAATAATAATAATAATGATAATATAATACTAAACTATAGTAATTAAATGAGTTGAAGAGAATGAGTTACCTAATTAAGAACAGTACCTATAGATATTCTGTGTATATGGTAAGTGTATGAGAGTAATTCTTCGATTGCAGACGCTTTGAAATTAAATTGAAAAATAACATTTTTAAAATACGGTCGCATTTAGTGCCCGACTTCCCTTCCAGGAAATATTCTAGAAAAATGTAATTCAGAAAGCTATTCATGTAAAGATAATCATATCCGTAATAAGATGGGGCCCTTTTATGATTCATAAATATTTAACATCTATAATAACATCTATTTAACCATCCCTTTCAGTAAATTTCTGGAAATATACCCAACGCGTCTAAAAGCTTTATCTTATATAGCTATTAATACTACTAAAAATGTCAGGGAACATACAACGTTAGCTCAGAAGGTCAAAATATTCATTTCTCTCTTAGACAAAGCCACCACACGGTGGCTTTGTCTAAGCACGTTTTGTACCAGTCACTACATATTATAAAACAAAGTCCCACGCCGCGTATGTCTGTTTGTTCGTGATAAACACAAAACTACTGAACAGATTTTCATGTGGTGATTACCAATAAATAGAGTGATAGAGTAATATAGTGATTTATGAGATACAATAAGGTGTATAATTTGTTAAGGTTTTGTTTAAATCGGTTGAAATATGTTGAAGCCGGGGCGAGTTGCTAGTTAAAGCTAAAAGTTACTTGTTCGGAAGACAAGAAGGTCTCTTTTGACCCCAACGGAAGGACATTAGTTGAAAATTATGGAAAATATCATGTAAACCACAAGACCCCCAAAATTCTACAAATAAGTATCATGAATGTAAATCTTTTCCTGTTTTGAAATTACCTACGCAAAAATACTCCATGAATTTGTTGTACGTCGGACCTACACTTGACCATAACAGGAAAGTTTGATAGTACCTACTTACCTCTTTGCGATACATCATCAAAGACTCATGTCTTCAAGTAGATGATCCCTCTGACTGAGCTATTATCTCTTACTTTATAACTTTGATATGGTATCCTGATACGTGCATCAAAGCAAATTCATACCTCAGGCATGTTTTGGTTTATTTTGATTTGAACAACATGAAACAACACCATCACATGGCTATATTATAATCACACCTGGCTGTGTTATACGTATTGAATTTTTGCATTGAAAAGTCTACATTGGGTAATTTTATGCAAGGTAAGTATTATAATTTTTTAACTACTTTGTCCGTTTGACGAAGTAGGGTAGGTATACCTAGGTACGTGCTTCACCGTACAAATACATATTATTTCATTGACTTTACTGTGTGTCGTTGGCTGATTCTACGCAACAACTCCGCATTTTCTAACTAACTTTATGCCTGTGGTTGAAAGTAGGCGTTCTACTGGCACGGGGGCTCTGGTGACCTCAAAATATTGGGCGAAAATTTAGCGTTGGAATTCAATTAAACAAAGTATGTAATATCATAAAAAAATTATATTCTTGGACAAGTAAATAAACCTAGAGAAATTCACACAGCACCATCTAGACCAAAACTAAACTATCATCATCATCACAGCCCGTAACTGTCCACTGCAGGACTTAGGGCCTCTCCCACGAAAGGGGGGTTATTGCCATAATCTCCACGCTTGGCAGGCGGGTTGGAGATCGCAGTGTTTAAATATAACAATGGAAAATGCTGCTGCCCATTTTCCAGACTACGGAGACTCTTGATCTTTTGCCTCGAAAACATTAGTCGCCTTGTACGACACCCACGAGTGAAGGGGTTGGTGCTATTCTACTCTGCCGGACACCACACGGCCACTAAACTAAACATATATATATATATATGTCGGAGATGATCATGAGTCTCTTAGTCCATCTCTTTGGCCTGGATGTCGATTGGTGCGCCACCTGACGGGTGGCTTGCAACTATTATGACAACGTCACAAGCAGCATGGCGGCGACGGCAGCCGCAAGGATATTGGGACCAAGAACGAGAAACCATTCAAGAGCGAAGAAGCGTAAACCTTGATGCGTTAAAGAGATGCGTGAAAGCTCCAGAAAATAGAAACGTGAGTGCAGGATGTACTGTTAACAATGTGTAGGGAGTCAAGCTGTGCGTATGTGGCAACTAGCAAGAGCCCCGGCGCATCTCCCGCGGATCGGCCTGATGAGATTGGCCATGGGTGGTGGAGGGTTTTGTAAATAACCCGCGGGTTTCGGCTACAATTGTAAACTCGTAAATGTGGCTTTAATTTGACAATACATTCTTAAAACACTATAGATACCCCTTTATTGCTACGAAATCCCGATAAATACGTTCTGATGGCCATTACTCGCTCATGGGCATTTTAAGAGAGGTAGGGCACAGCGGGGTATCTCGTTCGAATTGGAGCCGCCCGACTGGGGAAGTACCTCCACCTTACAGAATATCGCAGCTAAATAATACTCTTTTAAATAGTATTGTGTTTCTGCCGGTGAGTAAGGTTTCCAGTGCTCCATGGAGTGGGGATTTGGGGAACCGTGGCTTTGGCAGTGGAGTGGCATATGCTTTTTGCTGCCAGAGCAACGTGTTATAGAGGTGGGCAACGCATTTGCGATACTCTTGGTGTTGCTAATGTCTATAGGCAGTGGTGACCACTTTCCATCAGGTGGCCCGCTTGCCTGTTTGCCTACCGTATGTCATAAAAAAAAAAAAAAAAAAAAAAAAATGGGCGAGTCTTCTCCAGTCTTTCCCCGACATATATATATATATATATATATATATATATATATATATATGACGGATGCGGTCAATAGTACGGACTCATGTGGTCAATAGTACGGACTCATGACCAAGAAAACAGAAGTGGGAGTGCGCCCTCTGGTGGGGCGTGCTGACAGAGTCTCGACGGCACTACTCGGGCCGAGTGGCGGCCATTCTTGGCGCGACCGCCGCCGAGGAGTGACGCGTCTTGAAACTGTCTCCACATTTCGTTTATAGAAAGTGTTATTTACGTTTGAAAATAAAGTAATTTTAAAATCACTTTTGAAATACGAAAGTTAATCACCTCAACTGCCTACATTGTGATACTGCTCTAATTTCAAGTGAAATTATAAGTGATGTGCAAAAATGAATTGGAATAAATACAGTGGAGTAAATGTGAACCTTTTCTTTAATTTATCTGGACGACCTAATACTGATATCACCACCCTGATGACAATGATCCTGATACACCCTTTCCTTCACGCGACGACATCAGAAGCGGTGATGACGAACGCAACGCCCAAGAGATGGTATGATGAGAAGCGACAAAGAAAATGCAGATAACGCTTTGTGGAAGCGTAATAATAAAAGGAAAGTGATTACTCGATCCAGTTGAATTGCCTACATTAAAATATAAAATGATTAAACACGTTCAAAGCGCAGCCAAGAGTCCAAACACCCCGAGATATAAGACAAAGACTTCGTCAGACAGATTGGGGGATTTATAAAGTAAACAACAAATCATCTGTACCAATTGGTTATGGTCAAGGCAGACCTCGGGCCTTCGAGAGCACCATTGGGATATTGACACCATTATTAAAAATCGAGTGAAACTTACTATGGACGGCACTTTGGTATGTATTCTTTGTTTTTGCGAAACTTAATTTAGATTACTCATGTAAAATATTCCCCTCTTTTAACAAAAAGAAATAGTGTTAGTTGAATAATTTGCGTAGTTCTAAATTAGCCAGCTAAAGTTTATTCAATGAAGTTAAAGTAAATGCTTAGATTTAGATTCATTAAGCAGTGTGGTTTGACACCACAATTAAATTAATTGCTTAAATTTCTGCAGATAAATAAAACGATTATTATTTTTTTTATTTTTTAAGTTTTACTAATACAATTATTTTCTTCTATTGCATAACAATGGTGTACAACGGTTCGCTTCACCTACGAGAACAACATTGCAATGCAACGCTGGACTGGTAGCCTCAACGTGATTGTTTCAACATGGGACGATGGTAGACAATCTGCGAGTGTTGCGTACATGACTGAGAAATGATGTGATATTGACAGTTCCTCTTTATCTGGTGAGTCCTATACATAATTATTATTTGGTAAAAACCTGTGCTGAAAAGAGGCTCCCTAGCAGATTTTAAGAGTTATTTACTTTGATAATTCAGAAAAGTATTCTGACAGAAACACTATTGATGCCCTTAGTAGAGAGAAGGGCAGGTTAATTTGTATCTTTAGTGAAACTACAAATAGAAAGAATGTAAACAAAACAAAAAGAACGTCATTTATGGTCAGTGTTACAAATTGTTGGTAAAGATGTCAAAAACTACTGCCAAGTTTAATAAATATTAGCTTTTGCGGGTACCTATGTCAAATAAAGAATTATGTTAAATCCCTCTAAATGTTACAGTACACTGTGTTAAAATTAAAAAAGTGACATTATATCTAAGATTATTTTACCATCTTGAAACATGGTACGCTATGATTTAACGTATTACCAACGTCACGTCAGTTATCGGAAAACAAGAATAAGAAATACTTGAAAGCATAGTCCTATTATTTTTATAAATTGAGTACGTAAGCATCGTTATGGTGGTACTGCTGCTGATTGACTTCTTCTTCTTGATCGTTACCTCACTGCTGAGGATCGTGACATCTTCGGAGTTTGTCTCCATCGGTCGCCTGATGTAATGCGACGTTGACGGATGTATCGTTCGGATATTTGGTCCGCCCATCTCTTCGGACTTCGGCCTCTGGGTCTCTTGCCTTCGACTTTTCCCGTCACCATAAATCGTTCCAGATTGCTGATTAAGTAAATATTTGATAATAACAGTGTGGCAGGGATGCCGTAGCAGTGAGTTTGTGGAACAATTAGCTGGTGTACTTTAGGATGTTGTATCTTAGAGACAGGATAGGCTTCGAATGTGCAAAATTTCAATAATGACCCAGTAAAGATCTCCGCGATTTCTATGCGAGCGGGAGGGTGCCAACATGTATCGGAAAAAAAAAAAAAGATAAAATTTGTTAGCGTGTTTGTTTACATTTAACAGGAGACATTCAAACGAACTTTTCCATATTTCAGTATGTTTGTTATTGTGGTCGTAGTTTCCCAATGTTATAGAAGATATCCGCGGTAACAATGGGATCACTCATATACGTTTCTTTTAATACTACAAAACGAAAAAAAAGGGGTACTTTGGTTAGTAATTTAATTTTATGTTGGTATCAAGTTATTAATCGAAAAAAAAGTAAATACGAGTAAGTGAACTGATTGACGGTAGATAATTTCGATTTATGTTTTGAGTAACTAAAGATAAACCTGTGACTTAGTTCGACCGAAAACCATGTTCTATGTTAATATGACTTAGTTTGACCTGGTTAAAGACTTTGTTAGACGGATCTATCTAAGAAGCTAACTCAATATGTGACGTCTATCGAGCCGAGGTTTTAATAAGATTTATGTGATAGTTTTGTTTTCTTAAAATTTCGTAATTCGCATCATCGGATGGAGGTGATCGTGTTTTATCACTGATAGTGGGCTGATGGAGCCTATGGGAGAGTTTTATGGTTGCTTACCGGCCTGATGGAGGCTATGGGAGCGTGGCTAATAGAAGGTAGTTGTTTCAATCTTTGTGAGAAAATGTTGAACGATAATGATGTTAAGAAAGTTCAGATATTTTGGTGATTGTTCAATAGTCGGTTTATTAAATTAACTTTAGCTCCGAGTACTGAAATTTCCATGATTACCGATATAAAGTAACTTTTTCGAGTTCTGTTGTTGTACCAGTAAGATGAGGCAGTGTAAGAAATGGTGAGGTTTTATATCCTTCTGCCAGTACAAGTTTAGTAGTACCTGAACTGTTGTTGAGGTCAAATATACTGATTTATTTGGCTGACTTGGAGTGGCCTGGAAATCATGTGTGTGATAGCCCCGAAAGTCTCGATGTTGTGGCTGTAGATGGCAAATTTAATCTTGTAATTTTTTTTTAGAAGGCGTCTGTGTATGGGACACTTTCATTATTACAATAATTGTTAAATCGTTTCAAAATGGGAGGCTAAAACATAACGTAAACTCTAAATAGAGTATACTTTTTCGAACAGTTAAAATTGATGACGATGATTATTACTTGTTTAGTTTTGGTGTGGTAACATATGAACTGGATGGTAACAACTTACCTATGACTGGCGTAACAGATAAACGTGAAAGCTTCATATTATTAAACTCCTGATTTAGTTTTGATATTGAGCAGTAGAGATAATGTTGTTTTTGTAGAGATATCACCGTGAACATTTGTTCGGGTCTGTGACGATTACTTGTTATGTAACTCGTAGACCGTTATTACGTGTTATGATAGCAGATATGACTGTGTTACCTATCACTGACTTAGTGCAGATTTGGTCAAAGAATTGACCACGAGCTGAGAGTCTATAGACAGCTATTAGTGAAGTAAAGCGTGTTAAAGTTACTACTTCATAATTTCAGCAATTTCAAATTAAAAAAGTATAGTCTAGCAGTGGCTATATAAGTACGGCTACTACAGTGGTGCCCCTATATTATAGAAAGAGGTATTACTAGAGTCTATAAGTACCTACTGGTTTAAAAAATGTGACGAATGAACAACACTGAGCTTATATGTTGGCAATGTTTATTAACGCCTGTGTGGCTCCCGCCTGTGTGGCTCCCGCCTGTGTGGCTCCCGCCTGTGTGGCTCCCGCCTGTGTGGCTCCCGCCTGTGTGGCTCCCGCCTGTGTGGCTTCCGCCTGGGTGGCTCCCGCCTGTGTGGCTTCTGCCTCTGTGGCACCCACCTGTGTGGCTTCCGCCTCTGTGGCACCCACCTGTGTGGCATTCCGCCTGTGTGGCATCCCGCCTGTGTGGCATCCCGCCTGTGTGGCATCTCGCCTGTGTGGCATCTTGCCTGTGTGGCATCCCGCCTGTTTGGCATTTCGCCTGTGTGGCATTTAGCCTGTGAGGCATTCCGCCTGTATGGCATTTCGCCGGTGTGGTATTTTTCTGTGTGGCATTTCGCCTCTTTGCCATTTACCCTTGTGTGACATCTTACCTGTATCGTGCTATGGCAGACGTGATACAGGATATAGAATATACTCGAAGTTTGACGATTAGAGTGGTACTGACCAGAGTGACACCCAGTCTGTGTGGCACCTAGTCTGTGTGGTATTTCGCTATTGTGCAGGTCCAGTTGCGTGCCGGCCCGGTTGCGAGGCGGCCCGATTGCGTGGCTGCCCGTCTGATAGCGGTCGTCAGTGTGGTGGTTCGCCTGTGTGTCATTTCTTCTGTATGGTAATATAACTCTTATTTTTAAAATTAGGATGGCGCTGACGGATGACCAAAATCATATGGCATTTAATGAAGGAGTGTTTCGATCACACTCGAAGTAACATTGGGTCTTTTGCCGAGTACTGAAAATTTTATGTAGGTAGGTATGTCACATATTTGTAGTAAATCTAAGTACCTACAGTAATGGAGGTCGGGGACAGTACACGAGCTTTGTGATTAGATTTGTGATGTTTCCCACTCAACAAGATCATCAAGGAGAAAACACTGGTGATGATGATGAAACCTTCATTTGTGGTAATTGTGATACGGTTCATAGTCTGGTGTCCTGTTACGCCTCTGTCATAAACTGAAGCCGTAGCTGAATTTATGTCGGCAACTTAGAAAGAATAACTTGTGTACGAGATGATGTTGTTCTCTCAAGTCTCTCTCAATCTACGGAAGTTTAGTATGATAAATGATAATGTACGTATGTTTTATGTGTACACAAATAGCAGTTACTTAAGTATTGGTGGGTTGAAGCAGTCGTGATAGATCCAATCACATGATTCATAAGACTTACTTGGGTGATGTGTTGTGGTCAGAAGTGACCGAGCGAATATGGTACTGTGCTATGGTTTTCATGTTTCAGATAACACACGAGGACGTGTGTATAGCAGGACGGCCGTGACGGATGCGGTCAATAGTACGGACTCATGTGGTCAATAGTACGGACTCATGACCAAGAAAACAGAAGTGGGAGTGCGCCCTCTGGTGGGGCGTGCTGACAGAGTCTCGACGGCACTACTCGGGCCGAGTGGCGGCCATTCTTGGCGCGACCGCCGCCGAGGAGTGACGCGTCTTGAAACTGTCTCCACATTTCGTTTATAGAAAGTGTTATTTACGTTTGAAAATAAAGTAATTTTAAAATCACTTTTGAAATACGAAAGTTAATCACCTCAACTGCCTACATTGTGATACTGCTCTAATTTCAAGTGAAATTATAAGTGATGTGCAAAAATGAATTGGAATAAATACAGTGGAGTAAATGTGAACCTTTTCTTTAATTTATCTGGACGACCTAATACTGATATCACCACCCTGATGACAATGATCCTGATACACCCTTTCCTTCACGCGACGACATATATATATATATATATATATATATATATATATAGATATACCTTTGGGCACTTTGTGGCTCAGACGTGCCGTATAGGTAGTAATTTGTTGATCCAATTTCACTTGTTGATCCAGGTGTCTTTTGTTGATCCGATGCCAGCTAACCATAAATATGTAGCTCCGTTCGGAGCCATAAGTGTCACGATGAGTAATAATAATAATTAAGGGATTTTTATACAAATCCACCTTTTTGGCGTATGAGCAGTTGTTGATCCAATTCAAATGGGCCAATCAGGGCGCAGCATTTGCTAAGGGCTTCCTCATTGGCACGTTTGGGCTACTATATTACTGGCTACAGTAACTTAATAATGTCTAGCTAGTATTTCAAATTCTTCTCTCCTCTCCAAAGTAGTAGATAATCTTGTCTTAGAAAAAGGAAAACTCACAAGAAATCAGTCTGGAGTAACGTGACTCCAGATCAAACCTCAATACTTGTTATTTTTTGGACGGGACTCTTTCCTTTTTTAACTATTTCTTTGGACTATTTTTTTTGTCTTTTTTGTTTTTATCTATTTCTTTAACATACCTACTCTTCTTATTGTTTCTTATTTTCTCACTTCTTTATTTTCATATAGCGCTTTTATTTTGGTGATCATTCTCTTTATTATTGTCTTCATTGATTATACTGTTGTCGCTTTCATTATCTTCAATTATATTATCGTTTATTTCTGCTTCTATTTGTTTCTCTTTATTATTGAAAGTTTTGATTTTTTTGTCCTTAATATAATCACATTTACTGGTTTCATTTTCTTTGCTATCTGTGTCACTATCAGTTTCATTATTTCTTTTCTCAATTTCGTTAACATATGAATCAGTTATTTCACTTTCAGAATCTTTTTCTATAGGATTTTCTTTGTTTATTGAATGATTTTCAATTTCTAAAAGTCTGCTGCCAACAAGTAACTTTTGAATAGCTTGTATGGGTAATCGATAGTTACTGGCATGCATAAATCAAAATTGCCGTACTGGCCAGATACATGCGGGCAGCGGCCGGCTTAAGTTGTACGAAAATCCATATCTGTCGTATTTTGCGGCTAAATAAATTACTATGTAAACTCATATCTGTCCTGTAATTTAAAAATGGAATTGCCTTTTACTTCGAAACATGGCTACCAAGGAGGTAACTAATAAAAGGTTTTTAATTATATTTCGAACTGGCTTGCAAATAGAAAGCTGTTTATTGAAAAAAAACAACAAAGGAACCTTATGGCGTATGAAAAATTATTATTGTTTGTTATTCGTCATTAAACTTAAAAAGAAAAATTGTGTTTTTAAATTCCGCGCATTGTTTGAGAAAAGTACTATACAAGCCTTGGCCACAACTAGGCATTGATGGATTGATTAGTTGCTGGCCGCTGCAGTAATGTACTATTAATGTCATTGGTACATGCGTGGATTTTAACCTGCAACCTTTGGAATGAAATGCATACGTACGCCTGAACCACTATGCCAGCTAAATTCTGACGTCCCCAAACAAATATACTAGTTTTGTTAAAACCATTAGGTACCTACCAAAATTATAAGGGTTTATTAAGTTAAGTACCACATGCGACTAGTCCCTTAACTCGTATGGGAAAAGTGCGACTGTATGTGGATATGTTAGTAAGTACGTGCATGATTTGACCGTATACTGGTTGGTATGATGCTATTGTCATCAGCAGCAGCGCGGGCGTTGAGACTAGAGGATTCAATCCCGGGCCTTTCTTCTAATTCCGGGATTTCGGGATTATCTAAAGTCAAACCCGGGATCCCGGGACAGTCCCAGGATTGAACTTATATTGGAAATAGCAATAAAAAAGTTAGTAATCAATATCAACATCCGATAAAACTTAAATTGCCAAAAGAAAAATTATTTTCTTTTGGCAATTTAAGTTTTAAATAAAAACGATTAAACAAGATTATACATCAAACTCCGACGAACCACGCATTTTAACAATACATGAGACCTATAAAATTGCAAATTAAGTTGTGAAAAAATTTACTCAGTAAGACATTAAGGTAAGTCAACAAAAACTTAAAAACTACAGAGATCAATATTATGTAAACCAGTACCTTTTTTAAATAAAGTTGACCTGACAGTAACTACTTTATATTTGTATTCACTAATCATTATTTAAGTATTTGATTTGCAAAATATTTTACGATTCTTTAAAGATTTGCTTAAGAATCGATATAAAGATTTGTTTCCAATCTTGTTTTAGTTTGTTGCACATAATAAGTGCAGAGGCTGCAGAAGCGTCTTCAGGCTCGATGGAAATAGAAGGAACACTTCGTGCTTGAAGAAATTCTTCAATTAATTTCAGGAATAAATTTAAGAAATCAATTTCAATCCTATCCCGAAAATCCCGGGATCAAAATGAGGCCGGAATCCCGAGATTCGTTATCCTGGGATCGAATCCTTTACTATCCCTTTGGGATGGTTGTAAATTATGGAATTTCTAGTTAAATGTTAGTGCTTCTATTTGTCAGAATTAACATTAAATACGTATTTTAGGGAGTAATTACTTTATTCCATTGTACTTGTAAAGCTTTTAAAAGCGCCGAGAGCCGGAACTCGAAAAAGATCTCTGAATAACCTGAAGCCTTATAGATACTAACATGCTTTTAATATAACTAGGTAGCACGCAACATTCACAATTTATGTATAAGTCACACACGAAAATGTCTATTAATCCAAACCCAAACTTTGCTTTATATTACAAACCATAAATTGACAGACTTTCGACAAAACAGGTAGGGTCCTTAATTTTTCTGCAACTTTGGTATGGATACCTAGTTCAACTAAAAATAATAAATATTTTAGAATAGTTGGAACGACGTGTAGGATTATATAGCAATGTGTTAACAGTCAAGTGGGCTTTTTCAAAATAGGGTAAGGTACTAATGTACCTCTTTAACTTAATTTAATTTCCATCTTCATGCATTTTTTAACGAAGTTTAAATTGCCAGCAATGTACCAACAGCAGATTTAATTGACAATTAAATGTAAGTGACAGCCCCTCAAGCCAGCTTAATTGAATTGGGCAGTTAATTCACTGTATTTTATTATGATTTGTTAATACATGCAAATAATTGCTAAGGGAACATATATTATTATCAGTTTCAAAAAATGCCAGCTTGAAAGCGGTAACAGACTGTAAAGTGCCCGTCACGAGAAGCTATAAATTTAGTAAAAACCCATTCAAGGATTCACAACCTTATTTCGAACAAATAGAAATAACAAGTTTAAAAATGACAACCAATAGAACCTATTCCGCGAAAAAAATGTAAACTATGACGCTGGAACGAAACGCAAACTACCTAATTCGAAATTGCGGCCGCTAATATTTACGTTCCATGTGTCTAACGCGTTCCAGTACCTACCACAAATCATTAGAAAACAGCGCTTTAAATCGCTAAAATATAACGCGACTAAGTGAAATTATTTTTGTAATACACGTAGGTATGTTACTTTGAGTAGATTGAATTTACAACCGAGGCGGATCTTACAATGTATGGAGCATTGCGAATATAAAATATCTAGATTACCGTTACGGTATCGGTACCGATTCGGATCAAAACAAGTATTACTGGAAGTACGAGTATATAAATTGATCAACAAACTAATTGATTTTTGAAATATATTTGGAGCCAAAAAGTCTTCGTGCATTTAAAAAATTTAGCCGTTACGGATCCACTATTGCATGAAATTGTTGGAAAAATATTTATCGAGTATAGGTACTATTGACGAATACATTTGGCAACATCGCATAATAGAATGCTACGTTGCCATTTCGCCCGAGAAATACGCAACTGGATTCAAGTTATTCGATGCAAAAGGCGGAGTCAGCAATGTACGGGGTCGTGGCTGGATCAACTAAGTGTGCAAAGAGGTGTTTATATATATATATATATATATAAGTACATAAACTAAACTATATAAAAGTGACAGTATGCTCATAAAAGAAGTATTTATAATAACAGTAACACCCAGATCCCAGATCCGGAACAGAAATTATATATCATTTTATAAATTTTCTCCATGACCGAGAATCGATAGAGAACCTAGGACCTCTTCGTGGCAGACCTGAATAGTGGCCACGGAACCCCTCAGGTTGGTTTGATGTACTAAAACGAATTTTAAGAAACTAACATTACTTAAAATTTAAACTACAAAAATAGGCCAAAGGTTTTCTAATATATCAAGTTGAAGTGACTTTGAGTGACCCCATTCAGGACTTTGAAGAATTGACAATGTCAGGTAGTTAGAGGGAAATAAATGAAACAGTCACCTGTCTGCGCAACATTCACGCATGTATAGTAACTGCTTACCCTATGTACTTATCTATAGCTATGTAGGTACATACAACAGCTCGGCTTGCAGTGGAATTCGTTCGATTATTGACCATCGTTTACTACCTACCTTGTCGCGTCTCATACAAACTTTGATAATTGCTGGCCCCAATTTGTGAGGGATCCTCGGTGTATTAATGAGTGGACTGTATTAACTTGTAAATTGTTTAATCAGTAAATAAAGCAATTAACAAACTTTGTATGAGGCGCATCAAGATAGTAAACGGTTTTCAATAATTGAATGAATCGAATCGCCACCCTTGGCCGGCGGGTTGCAGATCGCAGTGTTGTAAATATGGAAATGGAAAATACTGCTGCCCATTATCCATAATACAGAGATTCCAGAACTTTTAACTGTAATTACAAAACCGCTTCAAATGCCTGAGAGAGTGCTATAACATAAACGACTATAATAACAGGTTTGTGGAAACTGTCTATACCGTTGGGTCAGATATTTTCAAAACCTGCCGTACAAAAACAACCAACAAAATCTCTGACAATACCCTCAAACACATGGAAGAAAGACGCAGAATAATATATAAATAATCGTGGAAAAATTCACACAACGCCATCTAGCCCTAAAGTAAGCAAAGCTTGTGTTATGGGTGCTAGATAACTAATAAACTACTTCTATACTTTTAAATACATACTTAAAAAAAAAAAAAAAGCCGTGGACAAATTCACACACAGAGCCATCTAGCCCCAAAGTAAGCAAAGCTTGTGTTAAGGGTGCTAGATAACTGATAAACTACTTATATACTTTTAAATACATACTTATTATACATAGAACACCCAGACCCGTAACAGAGTTAAAATTCATCATTTCAATTCCAGCCCGGCCGGGGATCGAACCCGGGACCTCTTGCGTGGCAGACCGGCATGTCCACTGAACCACTCGGGTCGTCGAATGACTCTGCAATTCCTTGTTGACATCTCCTTTAGGCGACTTAATCGACAGATCTCCAAGTATCTGACTCGCGACATACGCCGCCCGCTCTTTGCGAGAGATCTGTCGATTGAACAGAGCCAGTTGACGAGACTGAAAACGGATGACGGCAGAGTTGTTTTTTTTTTTTTTGTCATACGATGGGCAAACAGGCAAGCGGGCCACCTGATAGAAAGTGGTCACCACTGCCTATAGACATTAGCAACACCGAGACTATCGCTAATGCGTTGCCCACCTCTATAACACGTTACTCTGGCAGCAAAAAGGCAAATATCCCTCCACTGCCAAAGCCACGGTTCCCCAAATTCCCACCCCATGGAGCTCTGGAAACCTCACTCACCGGCAGAAACACAATACTATTTAAAAGAGTATTGTTTAGCTGCGGTATTCTGTAAGGTGGAGGTACTTCCCCAGTCGGGCGGCTCCAATTCAAACGGGATACCCCGCTATGCCCTACCTCTTGATTGACCAAGTTCGAGGTCTTAAGGGGAGTCGAGAGGTTCTATGAATAGTAAAACACGACAACACGGGCACCTGTTACCAGTATATCCGTCAAAAGAGTCAGTTAACACAGCCAAACACAATACCTAAGATATCCCGGATATCGGCCAGTACGAGATTAGTATGGCTCTTAAACAGCTCAAAAACAACAAGGTGCCGGGAAATGATGGCTGAGCTTCTGAAAACTGGTGGCAGACCTGTGCTTAAGACCCTTCAGAAGTTTTTCAACTCCGTCATCTTAGATGGAAAAACACCGGAATCATGGCACAGAAAGTATAATGATATTGTTGAAGAACTCTTAAAGAACTTTAGACCAATATCACTGCTGAGCCACGTAAATAAGCTGTTCTCGAGAGTCATTACGAGTCATCTCGTGCGCAGGACTTCCAGCCTCCCGATCAAGCCGAATACTGGTTAGGTTCGCCTGTCAAGACGGTCACGGTGCTCAGGTGGCAGTAGCTATACTGTAATTAACCTGATCTGCCAAATCCTAGTTCATATTCAAGGCGAACTCCAGGCCCTCGCGCGCGGGAGTACAACCGGGACAAATAAGTACTTATTTATTAAGGTGCTCATCTATTTAACCAATAATTCTCGAATCGAATTACGTTAACTTTTGTTTCAATTGAAAATTAAGAACTTACACTGAGAGCTACAATAATTTACGATGTATCTAATAATCGGACAATAAAACTTACCTCCCTTCAAGTAACGAAATAATTCAAAAGTAAATAAATGTTTTTACCTTACCTTCAGGAGTAAGAACTCCGAACAAACAATACTCTCTAAAACAAAACGGCATAGTAAAATGTTAATTAAAAAGTGCTACATACATGTCACCGCTATTGGTTTGATACCTATACCAGCGCCCTTGGTCCTTTCTAATAAATATTTTAAAATAATATAATATGTTCCTGACCTCATTGAAACGAATTTGAAATTCTACCGGTTCAACTCACAAAATCTCCTTCGTGCTAGCAGACTTATTGTCGACGATGAACATCATTCTTATTTATTCGTTATATCTAAGATAAATAAAGACGATTTATATGTCTACGGTAGATGTTTGTAAATATGCGTATTACTCATGGTTCTAAATGCTGATAAGATATTACACCAGATGTACCACGCGATAGTTTTTAGTTAATGAATGAGTAATAAATATCGCCTTAGGAGACAACAAAAGGGCTTCTGAAAATATAAAAATTTGGTCCGACTTCAAAGCTAAAAGAAAAACCGATAATGCAGTACTAAAATTTGGTAATGCCGACTTGCCCGAGGATCGCATTGAAGAAGGTATATAGATTGATATATGGAATATTTTACAACAGCATAAGCCTTTAAGAAGGCGTGAGTTAATAAAGATTTTAGAAATAATCATGGTATTAAGTGAAGAAATCAGTTCACTTCAGAATAATAATTCTGTAACTAACTATAGGTACTATCTACCCATTACTAAATCCGATATTTTTCTGATTCTTTAACATTAAAGAAGTTGTTTCGCTTTCGTGATCCTGTCGTCATTCTCTTCTCAGTTCATCCCGAATTATAAATAAGGCATGTTTGGTTCTAGAACACTAATTTCTAAATAGAAATGCTGGTACTCGTAAAAATCTACATTTTGGATGGCATCTGTCAAACTTAAAACTGTAATAAATCTGTAACTATTGGTGCTGGAATACTATTTATTTATTTATTTATTTAACAGTTTATTGTACACAATATAACAAATACAGAAAGTACAGATTACTTATGACACAACAGGCACTACTTATCTCTAAAAGAAATCTCTTCCAGTAGGCCTACAAAAGAGATATGTAAAATTAAACGCAGATAAGACGTGCACAATGACTATAATTATAATACTATAAATAAATACATACATAAAATTCTATACTTACTATACTAATATACCATAAAAATAAAATAAACATATACCATAACGGATTGGAAGCCATTTGAACGATAACTGGAAATATGGTCATATTTTTGCAGTCCGAAAATAAACCGGATACATAAGTTTTGAAGGCGCTCAAGTTTGTTCAAAATCTCCTCAGTGGCATCCAAGTAGCAGGAGTCAGCATAGTCGAGAAGAGGAAGGAGAAGAGCTTGAACTAGAGATATTTTGGTTTTGAAGGGCAGGAAATTTTGAAGGCATTTAAGTGAGTGAAACGAGAAATGTATCTTCTTGCTGACCTCATTGACGTGAGATACCCAGGACAAGTTAGTATCAAAAACAAGGCCAAG
The DNA here is from genome assembly GCA_905147135.1 of Blastobasis lacticolella. Taxonomy (NCBI): domain Eukaryota; kingdom Metazoa; phylum Arthropoda; class Insecta; order Lepidoptera; family Blastobasidae; genus Blastobasis; species Blastobasis lacticolella. The sequence goes on from LR990048.1 coordinate 14,060,895, forward strand.
ATTCTTTGCTGATTTACTCAGAAGGATTGGTATCCCGTCGTATAATATTTGTGGAGTAACAGAGAGATTACTAAACTGCCTACGCATATATGGACTGCCGATAATCAGAGCCTGGGACTTTTTAGGATTTACTAATAGACCAAACGATTTAGCCCAGGTACATATACGTTGTAAATCTCTATTAACGCAGTCAAAAGCGTTATCGGTATCTGTGATTTTAAAGTGGTGGTAAATTTGCAAGTCGTCTGCGTAGAGGTGGAAATTGGAAGTTATGACTGAAGTGACCGTATTAATGAAAATTGAGAAGAGGAGAGGTGAGAGAACGCCACCCTGCGGTACGCCCGCAACAAGATCACGCCAATCCGAGTAGACCTAGTACTAGATACTAGATCTACATTTTAATTGACAGCTGTCAATCTTAAAACTGTAATAACTTTGAGACTATTTTCCTTAAAACGCTTGTTCCAGAACAGCAAATACTCATAGATATCGATGGGCACTATCATTTCTTATTAGGATCTAGTTTTCTAAGAGCAATGGTTTCCGAGTTATTTAGGTTTTATACACTCTCTTTATACTTACTACTGATGTTATACTTTGTAGTTATAATTTTGAATGAGCCACCATACACTCAGTTTAAATAAACATTCGTAAAGGACAGAAATAACTACGTTTTAAAACATTTTGTCGTAATATTGTCCCAAAATCATGTCTTCAACCAGTTGAGGTCAAATTTAAGCAGTGCGGTATATCCCACAACAGAATCAATCAATGTGAATAAAAATTCCCAACATGACAGAATCAATCTTCTGAATTGAAACATTTTGAAGTTTTTATGTTCTTATATCCTCAAGATAATATATTGAATGTATTATCATAGAGCCTGTAACTATCGGACAATCAATACGCTTTTAATGAAAATCGGCCAAGTAGCTTTTGAGCTAGAATTAACATCCAAACAAACATTCATATCCACATACATACATACAAACCCCTTTCTCCCGCAAGAGTAGGTAGAGACGACATTGTTCCACTTGCTATGGTCCTGACAAATCTCTGTCGATTCTTCCACGTTTTTTAACTTTACATACATAGATTGTTAACTTTATTACCCTTCCTTAGCTCCCTCGTAGTCGGGTAAAAATATCAGATATCATAGTATTCGAGAAAAATCAATCGAGGTGGTCCAATTTCTTAACATATTTCTTTTGTTATACTTTTTAGTTAAAAAAATGCAACATTCGTGTTTCATACATTTTTGGATCAAAAATCTAAGTGTCGGCCAGAACAAAATTATTAGTTTCCAATAGAGAAAACAGTTCTTAACATTGTTTACTGTGACGTCAAATCCGCACGTCCGACGGTCGATTATTATTGGCTTTTAGAAAAGCGATACTTAGTACCTACTGTACGCCCGGTGGTACATAGTGGTGGTGGTGGTGGGTGTACTGGTTTGGCACCATAGTATGAAATAATAGAACCTGTGTGATGTGCACTTTTTACGCCTGTGTGTGAACAGACAGTCGGAGACATATGGTCAATAATCATGCGAGTCGTTTAAAATAACGCGCGTAAAAGCGTCGAAAAAGCTCTCGTGCAAACGTTGCCTAACTCACAATCTTTCGTAAATCTCTCGTGCGAACGTTGCCTAACTTGAAAAACCAGAATAACACCACCGTTTTCTTTGTTGTTACCGTGACATGGCACCGCGCGGTGCGCCGCGCAGTGCACTGCACTGCATAAGTAGAGCTCGGGCCTAAGGGGTTGGTGGTAATACTCTGCCAGACACCACACGGTCGGTCTACTAAACTCAATCAACTAACTAAACTCAAAAGTACCCGATAAAACTTAGTTCACTACAACTAAATATCGGATTAACTAAGGATCGGATAGAATTCCGAGAAAATGCTATGCGAGGTACAGATCTAACTCGAACTCGGATAGTAGACAGTGTACACTTACGTAAAATATAAATAATAAATTAAAATAATATTGGTTAGGTAACTATAATTTTTTTTAACAAACAGATCTATCTTACTGTTTTTATGCCCTTTTGTACAATGAACAATTAGGTTATACATACACACTTATCTCTCATATAATTATAGTTCCAAATACCGATAAGAATCATTGCACTATTGCCTTTGTACGTGACTAGACGATACTTTATGTGGCGTCAGCTATGTGATAATGTCTTCCGAAAATATTAAAATTTGGTTGAGGTTTACCGCTAAAAGACATACCGATGGTGCATTTATAAATTTTCGTATACAAGACTTGCCCAAGGATAGAATTGAAGAAGCTCTAGATTTCCGAATGAAATATTTTATTACAGAGGAAGTCTTTCAGAAAGCGTCAGGTAAGTTAATTTTACATTTTTATATCGTTCGTATATTTTGGAAGTGCCAGTCAGAAAAACATTTTTATTCATTGCTTCGACGAGTTAGCAGAAATTGTTAAAATCTTCAAACATAATATGCGCGGCGAGACGTTTCGACGTCAATTAGTTTTGCGCTTCCCGCATCTAATGAATGAGAACTAACTTTATAACGATAGGAGCTTCATTGCCCGCGTTATAGGTGACATAAAGTAGCAGGTGCTCATAAAAATTTGTAGTATAATTAAGCATAAGTAAGGCAAACAATTATTTTGGGCCGCACGATAACTTACCGTCAGAAGAGGTGGATGTCCAATCATCATCACACCATCATCACAGCCCATAACAGTCCACTGCAGGACTTAGGGCCTCTCCCACGAAAGGGGAGGTCATTGCCATAATCTCCACGCTTGGCAGGCGGGTTGGAGATCGCAGTGCAGTGCGTGCAGTGCGCACCTTTCGGATTTGTCCCTTAGTCGCCTCTTACGACACCCACGGGAAGAGATGGGGTGGTGCTATTCTTTGAGGTGGCGGCACCACACACCACCACCCACCAGAACAAAACCTGTACAGGTAAATGTTTGCAGGAATTTATGCAGCCTCCTCCTGAAGTGCCGGCCAGTTAAAAGCATTTTATTCTTTACTTGGACGAGTTTTAGTAATAATATCAAGCTTGTCAAACTGAAATTGTTAAAAACTTCAAACATGATGTTCGAGCCGAAACATTTCGACTTCGATTAGTATAGCGCTTCTTGCATCCACTGAATGAAAGAGAAAAGTTTTGTTGGTCACGTAAATAATATGGTGTCAACAAAAAATATAAGTATAATTAATCATAAGGCTAGGTTAGGCTGCACGATCACTTGCCGTCAGATGAGATGGAAGATCGATGCTCTTATCGGGTCACCATCATCATCATCATCACAGCCCATAACAGTCCACTGCAAGACTTCGGGCCTCTCCCACGAAAGGGGAGGTCATTGCCATAATCTCCACGCTTGGCAGGCGGGTTGGAGATCGCAGTGCAGTTGATGTAAATCTACCCAGAAAGATGCTGCTGCCCACCTTTCGGATTTGTCCCTTAGTCGCCTCTTACGACACCCACGGGAAGAGATGGGGTGGTGCTATTCTTTGAGGTGGCGGCACCACAAACCACATCGCACCACACCACACCTTATCGGGTAATAAAATAATATTGTACAGTTAAAATTAAATTAACATTGCAGGAATTTACAAAAATGAAAAAGCAAAGGCGGAATTTCGAGAAGTACTTAAACTGCTGATGTACGACGCCAAAACTCATACCGTTGTTTGTTACCTTGACGACGGGGCCGAGCCAGCACTAATCGCTGGTATATCTACAATGGCAATAACAAACAAAGACGATGTCAGCGAAGATATAATAGAACGGTTGAAGAAATTGGTACATAACAGTCATATAGGAAACATTTAAATAAAGCGAAATTTTAGAACAAGTGATATTGCTACAAAACTATGCGAAACTGTAAAATTCAAATTTTTTTAGGTTACAACCAAAGAAATCTGGAAGCTTTTTGAAATACTTAAAGGAACAGAAGATATGTTTGACGTGTTCAAGACATGCAATGTCCAGACATGCTACGAAGGTAGAGGAATCCTCGTCCATCCTGATTATCGGAAAATGGGTATTGCAAAAGAGTTTATGAAGACGAGGTGAGATTATTAATATTAGGATGATAGGACAAGACAGAATATCTGTCTAGTATGTTATAATTAGCCGTGTGGTGGCCGGCAGAGTAGAATAGCCCCAACCCCTTAAACTCATAGGTGTCGTACAAGGCGACTAATGTTTTCGAGGCAAAAGATCTTGAGTCTTCGAAGGCTGGAAAATGGGCTGCAGCGTTTTCCATTGTAATATTTTCAACACTGTGATCTCCAACCCGCCTGCCCAGCATGGAGATTATGGCAATAACCTCCCCTCTCGTAAGAGAGGCCTTAAGTCCTGCAGAGGACTGTTATGGGATGATGATGTTGATGATGTAATTTGTCAAAACTTAGCTAGGATAAAAATTTTGTTTATAGGAGACTAATATGCCAGGCAGAGGGGATCCCGGTCACCGAAGCGTGGATGACATCTATTGGCACGCAGAAGGCGGCCGCCCGTGATGGATGGCAGACGGGTGTCGAGGTTTCTGCGAAAGAGCTAGAACAACAGTTTAATGTCCCGTTTGATGTGGGTGCACCTGTATTGAAAGTGATGTATGTTAAAATAAATTAATATCTAAATGAAAATGTGTCATACGACATCTTCATGCAAAATATCTAGAAAAAAAGCTGTCCTCATAATATACTATATATGTGTCGAAAAGTCATAAAACACGGTTTACCGGCAATATGTTACAGTCATGAATTCATTAAAATTAAATACTAAACTATAAAAAATTAAGTGATGAGTAACGTAATTAAAGACAGTACTGTAGCATGTGTGCTCGTGCAGGCCTTAGGTAAGGTCGGGTTCTAGGACAGGTAGGTGTCGGAGGCCGTATGTTTGGACGGGCTCTAAGTTAGCTAGGCGTTCGGGTTGGCCTGCTGCTCCTGTAGAGTAACCGGGGCTCTAGTCGGTTAAGTAGGTTAGAGCAAGTAGGATGTAGGCGTGTAGGTTTAGATAGGTCGGAGCAAGTAGGACGCAAGCTGTTAAGGCCTTGCCACACACAAAGCTCGGCGCGAGCGCGGTGCGATAGTTGCTAGGCAACTATAGCGCGGCGCGATAGTTGCTAGGCAACTAAAGCGCGGCGCGAAAGTTGCTAGGCAACTACCGCGCCGCGCGATGGTTGCCTAGCAACTATTGCATCGCGCTCGCGCCGAGCTTTGTGTATGGCAAGGCCTTTAGCCTGCGTCTATGAGCACACATAGCACTGGCTAGGTAATAATTAAAATGTGTTCCATTTGAATTAGATGTAAGGTATCATATGTATTTTATAGGATTCTTCCAATAACGCTTCTCAATATAACATTGATTAAACATTTGCATTTTTACTTTAAAATCAGTGTAACACGCAGTGCTACAGTACCTATATACAGGGTGTTTCATAATACATGTATAAAGCCGAAAGGGTGTTAAAGTAGAGCTTTCAAAGAGTGCACTGGCGACTTCATTTTATCCGGACATTGAATTTTAATTTTAATAAAAAAAAAAAATTTTTAAAGATAAATAACCATATCGACTACGTTGAAGCGCAGCTCTATTTCAAGTTGATGATCATATAAAAAACAGGTTAATAACCTCGTGCGACCCCTATCGAAACAAAGCAACCTCCTCAAGCCTACTACCAGGAGCCTAATGCTGCGTACACACCGGGCGATGTGTGACGCGCACCCGTTTCGGCTAACGATTGTCCGTTGGCGTGTGCCAGCCGGCAATCCGCAGTGCAGCGTGGCGGTAACATCAAACGGATAAAAGTAATCATCCAATCGCAGTTTGGGCGGATACCGAAGGCCAACAAACAAACGTGCAAATACGAGCCCGAATCGGTTCCCAAAACTCCCAAAGATCGTTTGCTTGACCACGAAATGCAAGTATTAGACCTTAGAAGTCCAAATAATTCGGCCGACAGCCCTTCGTTGGCGTACGTTGAGTGTGTACACACCATAAGGACGAGTAATAACCTCGTGCCATTCATATCAAAACAAACCAACCTCCTTCATCTTACTACCAGGCGTCGTACTAAATGTTACCTACTTATCTACATGAATAGGCTCTACCAAATTAACTAGGAACTTGCCTACACTAATTATTTTCGATAGGTAGGTATGCTTAAATAGTCGGAGCGTCGGTGGCCTAAGGTTGCGGTATCCGACTCGTACGCGTGAGGTACCGGGTTCGAATCCCACTGCCGCCATGTACCACTAACTCTTTTCTAAGTTATGCACAGTAGCTGAATACTAACCGATGCTTTTACGGTGAGGGAAATCATCGTGATGAAACTTACGCATTCAGTTCAGACGACTGAATGTGTAAGTAACCATGATCCAATCTGGTCAGGTTCCCTTGGTAGCAGGGTTAGGAGCCAGGAATGTCAGATGGAAGTCGCTCCACTGCAATTAATTACCTAATCTGCCAAATCCTAGATCATGGACCATAGTCAAGGCGGACCACGGGCACGGAAATCAATTTTGTGGAGAGAAAAGAATTTGTTACAGTGGAGCGACTACCATCTGACCTCCATGACCCTGCTACCAGGGGAACCTGACTCGATTGGATCATGGTTACAATTTCAGTTGCCAGAATTTGCAGATTTCATCATGATGTTTCCCTCACCATAGGAGCATCGGTTAATTTCAACTAATGTACATAACTCAGAAAAGAGTCATTGGTACATTGCCACAGCGGGATTCGAACCCGGCACCTCTCTCGCTTACGAGTCGGGTACTCAACCGCCCAGCCACCAACGTTCTTGAAAAACATACTTAAGATAGCTACATAACTAAAACAGAATTCGTTCAATTGATAAATCGTTCTACACAAATAAGTAGGTACTCTGTCCTACTAAAATGGTTCACTCATCTAGGGACCTACCTAGCGTAGGAAACCACTTATGAGACTAGTTTTGTTGAAACAGATTACAGACAGGTTTTACTAAATACCTACATGTTTTCATTAACAGATAAAAGCGTTGTCTTTTCTGCCTATTTCCCGTCGGAAAAGAACCTCCTAACGTTACGATTAGGTACAAGCTAGGTAGCATATCTTAAAGTCTAGCTAGAACCTAGACCTTTAAAGCATGTAGGTACGTACCTTTTTAAAGTTATTTTATGAAAACAAACAGCGTCAGGTGCCATACTTTCTTGCTTTCTTGTGGCTCGGATGACTGATAGGTATTAACTATCAAGTAAGCTTGCACTCGTATCGTAGCGTAGCTAGGTAGGTACACTCCATACACACAGATACACAACACTACGCAGGCTCTGGTTGCTATGCAATACGTAAATAGGTAGGTACCATGGTGTTTGGCCTACTGCTAGCTTGCATTCATACACAGAATAATGATTATCACAATACTTAAACGTTGAACGCTGAACACAGACAAGACTACGTTAATACTGGTACCTGAAGCTATAAATCTGGTTGCCTGGCTAGTAGAGTAATAAAAAAAAAAAAAAAAAAAAATCATTCGTTCACATCGTTAACACTCTTATCACAGTTATCTTCACAATAGGTACTTAGGTATCCTACAACTACAACGCAACAATCATTTCGGTCACGCGAAAAGCTAAAAACTGAATGAACGAATACGACGCGAAAGTAGGCAAATTTCGTCAATGGAAGTCGCGCCGCGGGTCAAACCACAAAATAAAGAACGGCCCGCCAAAGTATTCTATTTTTAGATTTTGTAGTTTTCAGTTTCTATTTTGATGTCAAAAGCGCCGCCACAGCTCCGGCGCCGGCCTTGACCTTGACGGCACGTGCAAAAGGATTCGTACTTAGGGATCCGTGTTTTAGGGGTCTAACTTATTTCGCCTTTTATGTTCTCTCGTTTTATGTTCTCCTGGTAGTTGCACCATAATGTTGATTTTTTTTTTATTTGTTAAAGTGAGTCTCAAGCGAATCCAACTGTGGGCTTAATAATAATCCTTATGGCGATGGCCTACATTTGCTTATCACGATTTTATCGGGTAGTTTGGTACAATGACAGTAACCTAGACAGTAATTTCTAAAATTGTGTTTGGGTCCGTGCTCCACCTAGGTGACCTAGGTTCTCCAATTGGGTAAAGCATGGGATATTTACAGGTAAAGCTCCATCAACTAAGAATCATTAAGTTAATTTTAGTTGATAAGAAATGTTCTTGAAAACGATAGGTACGATTACCTACGCGACACTGAAACATGACTGACAGACATGACATGAGAAAACAAACTCGTAAAAAGACAAAGATGTTACATTAATTAGAGTTTGCTACATTAATATGCTACAGTAATTTGAATAAGACTACTTTGCTATTAGTTAGGTGGTGGTTCACTTTCGTAAAAACTATGAATGAACCTTTTGAATTAAAATCATAATTGATTACAATATTTTTTTGTACAGAACCCTCGAAACCAAAAAAATACAAAACGGATAATTTAGACCTCCTTAATATTGCGCCTAGTACGTGGGGTGTCCATAAAATAAGCCAGTAAGCAAATACAGGCATGACGCATTTCATCTTAGTCCTCACAGTGACAACGCATCTGCTGTTCTGCATGTTTGTTGCCTGCAACCTAAATGCTTAAATCCTAGTACGTAAATAGTGTTGCTAGGTATTTTTTCAGCTATTCAAATTTAATATTCACCTTCTTGAATTCAAACATGAGTAGAATTTAATAATTACTATTAGATAGGTACTAAAATGACATCTTTCCTTATTTCGGAGCTGGCGGAAAAGTTCAACGAGAAATGCATAAACTTGTGCCAAGACTCACCACATGCATTCAACAGGATGTAGACTGAGTGAAAAAATAGACAAAAAAGTATAACAACAATATCGTGTAGTTTTGCTGCACTTTCCAAAAATATTAAAATCTAGTGAATGTACTTTATGGACACCCTGTGATATCAGTATCCCGTGCATAGTCCACCTGCTTCAGTCATGACTGCCTAGTACAATAGAAGATATGGCGCAGACGCGAAATCAAGCTGTAACTTTTTTGCCTGTTAATGTTTATTGTGTTTTCGCAATTAGTTTGAAGACTATGTACCTAGGTGCAACATTGTGTTGAAGGCAACAAAAAACAAATAAATTAAAGTAGAAACAAACATCGAAATGTCTTGTTTTTGTGCCGGACTGCTCACGAGCTGCTTGTAATAATAATTTTATTAACCAGCCACTTGAGGTATTGATCGTAGTGATCTTTAGATTGAATTTTAAAACTCATATGAAACGGTAGGTAGAAAAGACTTAAAGGCACAAAACCTATATCCTATCTGTAACTGGTAAAATTGTATTATTCAGTTGATTGACCTGATTATGAACTTGAGTGATCTATTACAACTGATTTCTAGAGATGCGGTCTTTCGTTTTCAAAATGTGATTATCGACATTGAAAAAGAAAAAGTTCGATAGTCATTTTCTCGGTAACTATTCCACGCACGAAAAAAATAATTGTACCTATCGTTTTAATACGTTTAGCACTCCATCCAGTTCACGGCTTTATACATGTATTATGAAACACCCTGTATATTCTGTGTATATGGTAAGTGCATGAGAGTAATTCTTTGATTCACGATTGCAGACAACAACATTAACATTTTAAAAGAACGGTTTCGTCCAGAACCCCACATCCCTTCCAGGAAATATTGTCAATGTACCAATATAAAGCTATTCATGTAAAGATAATCAATATTTAACATCATCCCTTTCAGTAAATCCCTGGAAATATACCCAACGCGCCTAAAAGCTTTATCTTATACAATCTATTAATACTACTAAAATGTCAGGTAACTGTAACGATCACTATGTACCATGAGCTCGTCACCATACAATTTATTTATATATCATATGTTTGTAGTTGATGGACTTGGAAATGAATACGCATATCATACACAGTGCAGTGTGTGGTTAAAATATAGTTTGCTTATCATGATTTCTTTTAACAAATGCTCTCAAATACTTAACCAAAACTTGGTTTTGTAATAAACTTAAACAATTTATTTGACGATAAGAGAAATATTTTACTTCAAAAGCCCGTAATAAATTTACGCTATTGATTGGTTGGACGACAGGCGAAATATCGTGAATATCTTAAATGTTTGGCGTCAAGTATGGGACTCAAGAAAAAATACTCACAAGTGATAGTGATGTGAAATTCATACAAATACGTTCCAACGAAATATCGAAATAAATAATTGAATAAAAGCACACCTAAATATTAAACGAGTCTAGAATTTAATTTTAATCTACTTGTTTGATGACTCAAATGGATTTGCTTCATAGGAATTAAATATCTCTATACTCAGTCTGATGAAACATTCACATCACAGCCCGTAACAGTCCACTGCAGGACTTAGGGCCTCTCCCACGAAAGGGGGGTTATTGCCATAATCTCCACGCTTGGCAGGCGGGTTGGAGATCGCAGTGTTTAAATATAACAATGGAAAGTGCTGCTGCCCATTTTCCAGACTACGGAGACTCTTGATCTTTTGCCTCGAAAACATTAGTCGCCTTGTACGACACCCATGAGTGAAGGGATTGGTGCTATTCTACTCTGCCGGACACCACACGGATGAAACATTACATCGAGTTTATAGTACCTAAAATGCCTTTATATTGTTTACTTATAACTCCCTACATTATAAATCTTGGTCTAAAGAAATTACGTATCGAATCCATTTGCTTACGTATTTTTGTTTGCGTTGTTTAAATTTAATCGACTCGGTAAATAAATAAAACGTCGTATGCACACATCCCTACATCATTAGCTGTTGTGCTGCTGTTACTCATTAGTGAGCGTCCAATGAGGAAATGGGATAGGGTGAGGGCCGCGAACTCATCGAAATCAACTAACTAAGTAGTGGGGCGCGTCATTTTAGACTAGACGAGCTCTACGTATAGTAGGCAGTTACTATGCAGGCGTGAATCTTGCACAGACAGTCACCCTTGGTTATTTGAATAAAGCCAATTAGCTGATGCTAATGCTGAGATGCTCAATAGAGTTAAAGAACGTCATACCTATTGCTCTTACAGTAAGGGAAAAGTCGGAAGGGAACCTACTTAGGCAGGCACAACGTTGGACTCGTATTTCAAATGCATATACGAGTACAGTGGCCTATTCGACATCAATTTGACAGGTGATGAATTAGTTTGTGGCATTGGCTATGGTTTCCATACAAAAAAGAGAGAAAGGGAAAGTAAAACGAAAGAGACCTAGGTATACGAAAGCTACGTTCGAAAGAAAAAATATCATGGACTGACATTTTTGATGGTCGTATCAATCGAAGTGATATACAATCAATGATAAGTCACTGGTTCATTTAATGTTATGTAAAAGTTATTTTAGTTTAGTTACTCCATGCCCTTTCATACGCCAAAATATGATTCATGGGCCCTGCTCGAGGGTGACTAGCTAAAGAGAAATAAATTTATGGCTGAGAATAAATTTCAGCGCAGTGTATTTGTCAGACTTCTAGTTCTATCATCAGGATCTATGGTCCCGGGTCATCACGATAAACCACTCCATCACCTGTGATTGCCTTCCGGGGCAAGTTCACGTTAAAAATAAAGGCCCTCTTGAGTTGAGACGGTTGAAACGGCAAGATGTAGAATTTATTTAAAAATTTGTAGTGGAGCTGTGTTAAGACTAATAAAATTCGAACTTGTTGGGATTTTTCACCAGTGCGCCGGCAACTATAGCGCAAGTAAAATATTTTTCTGCTCCCCCTCTGCAACACCACAGTGTTGTGGGTGAGGAAGAGCTTAACGTGTAACGAGGGCTACACTCACGGAAGCGAGTAGTATCAAAGCTAGAACTATAAGCTACATTACCGCCAAATTTCATCAAAATCCGTTCAGTATTTTACAAACATCAAATAAGAAACATCCATCCATCCTTACATACTTTACATTTATAACATTAGTCGGACAGAATAGGATAAGACAGGCTTGTAGGATACACTGCACACAAGCGCGTATAACTCACGGGTGACTTATCATCGTGTTCACGTGTCCCCAACAAGTTCGGACGGTTCGATAAATCAAGCTTATTTTCACCGCCTTTCTTTCGCAGGACGTGAATAGACTCGGTAATCAGGTGGAGAATTCGGGAAGGTAAATCACTCGATTCTTCACGGCACACCAGGGAAATCGCTTACGGGCCGTAAGCCCAGTCGATTGCTCGCCGTTGTTAGTTGCATTCTGTTCTCAAGTGTTTGCGGGCTTAGGTTGAATACCTAGACTTGATTTAACTGTGTATTGTTTGTTTTGAGTTTTTTTATGTTAAACGGTACGTCAGTGGCCGTATAGTGTGAGGCAGAGTAGAATAGCACCAACCCCTTACACTAGTGGGTGTCGTATATTTCAAAACAATAGTTTAAAGTTAAAATATCTAGAATATCCGTAGGCTGGAAAATGGGCAGCAGCGTTTTCCATTGTTATATTTACAACACTGCGATCTCCAACCCGCCTGCCACGCGTGGAGATTATGGCAATAACCTCCCATTTCGTGGGAGAGGCCCTAAGCCCTAAGTTACGGGCTGTGATGATGATGATGATACGGTACGTACCTGTAACGTTTTATCTGTTAGGTATAGGAAGCTAATGGATGCAAGAGGCAGAAAGTCAATCGTGTGGAAGACGTGGGGGATTTGTTCAGAACAGAGGATCCTACGGATGAGAAGATTATGACGGTGATAAGTAATAATAGATTTAATGTTATTATAATATTTATAATAAATAAATAAATAATCGTAGACAAAGTCACACAGCGCCATCTAGCCCCAAACTAAACAAAGCTTGTACTATGGGTGCTAGATAACTGATATACTACTTAAATACTTTTTTTAAATACATACTTATTATACATAGAACACCCAGACCCGTAACAGAAATTAGAATTCATCATTGAAATTTCTGCGCGGCCGGGAATCGAACCTGGGACCTCTTGCGTGGCATGTTGACCACTAAACCAGGTCGTCAAAAATAATGATTTGAAAATACTACTAACTACTGCACTATAGTGTAGTAGTAGTACTGCACTACTATATTATTCCATTTGTCGTCGTCAGTTTGCAGTTTTATGAAAAGTTTAGTTATCAACATTAAATGATAAGCACCAGGTAGCTTATCTAATGTTGACTCATTATACCTACAAAGATTCATCGTAATCGAATAGATAGACCATTTCCGAGAAATTGAAAAATTTGCTTGTATGTAAATTCCAGTTTCCGTCATTTTCGCCATACAAACGCGAATTTCATAGGTAAGAACCTAATATAGTTTACACATTGATACAAAATTCGGTATTCGGACAAAAATCTGTTGAAAAACAATTTTCACCAACAGCATTTCATTTGCAAAGCAAAGAACAGCTTAATGATTTTTTTTATTAATGGAGGCAGTACTATGGAATCTTTTGGTTACGACAAGGGACCCAACTTTCGAGAACGAAGATGGATTTCCATGAGCCCCTATTGAATATATACCCCTAATCTCTCCACTGTACGTTTACGTATCTAATGATTAATGGCCATGATAGGATTTGATAAAAGTGGTTTAGCTAATATAATACTCAGAAAAAAATTAAATTTATTTTTACAAGCTTTAGCGGCAGAGGTAGTTCTCATATATCATAATCATGCATGAACCTACGGCATCGGCAACCCATGCTCTCATAATGTTTGGTGGTGGCGTGGGAGTCAGTTCATTCTCTTCTCTTCAAACTTGAACGATGGCTTGGCCCTTAACTTGGAGGTCACAGGAAAATTGAAAACGATCCTGGAAACCAGTAGGTTTATTTTTATGGGTTGTAGTGTGGTCCTCTGATATTTATTTGCCTGCTTTCTGCGGTGGCGTCAGCGTCTCCGAGAAAAAAACATCTTCCGCTTTAAGTGTAGGCTTCGGCCGCTTAATCGCTAACCAACGCCGTTCCCCGCTCGCAGCTCTCCAGCTGTTTCGTGACCATGATGCATGCAACTGCGTCGAAATATCGGACTAACCGCCAACACGCGAATAGGAAACTCGGAACATATCTTTAAAATGTAAGATAAAAAGCCTTCAGGAACAATTTCTCTAATTGATAGTGAGAACCGCATCAAAATCCGTTGCGTACATACAGAGGGACAGATGGTGGGAAGCGACTTTGTTATATTCTATGTAAAGAATTCAAGAAAAGAATACTTTCGATTTCCAACTTTTCTACGAACGCGGGAAAGAGCGTATTCCTACTTACCCCATTTAACAAACAAGTAATTACACAGGAAATAAGGTAGGTCACGGAACAATCACGGAAACGACCCCGAGCGTTTTAATCTAGGATTGCTAGGATGAACCACTTCGTTATCTTTAAATTGTAAATGGCATTTCTAAATCGTCCAGGTTAATTGCGAGAGCTGTCGACCTAAATCACGATGGCGAAAGAGATAGGAAACTAAGTAACTATCTCTGAATGGATCCGTAAAGCCAATTAAGGGTTGATACCGAATAGAATAAAGTACAGTCTAAGTTGACCGTGTGGTGTCCGGCAGAGTAGAATAGACTAACCCCTTACACACGTGGGTGTCGTACAAGGCGAATAATCTTTTCGAGGCAAACGGTCTAGAGTCTCCGTAGGCAGGAAAATGGGCAGCAGCGTTTTTAATAGTTATATTTATAATACTGCGATCTCCAACCCACCTGCCAAGCATGGATATTATGCCAATAACCTCCCCCTTCGTGGGAGAGGCCCTAAGTCCTGCAGTGGACTGTTATGAGCTGTGATAAACAGTGTTAACGTAGAAAACACTCGACCTAACCATCCAATAGAATTTCTGCAGTAGATTTACATATAAGTATGTCTCATAAAGTATTATGGTATAGTCTAGACTCATACTTGTTATTGGATGCTTTGTTTCATGTTTGTTCGCAAACTATCTTCCTATAAAATAAAACAAACTAATAAAACAATAGCAATAACTGTACTTTATAACGACTTTTATAGAGTAGATACTGAAACCAGCGAAGCGTGCGACAATTTGGATTTTTGTCATACTGTCTAGTCTTCTTAGCATTTTAATGGATGTTTTCATTTAATTTTATACATCATATACGAGTAGTACTAACTTAGGTCCTGACCTGCCAAATCTTGGATTATGGTCCAGGTAGCCCCGGGCACTCAAGCATTTAATCATCATTAACATTAACGCCAAGATTGATGATGATGATACGAGTAGGTACCATTAAAGCAATAATCTTGAACTGTTTTGACGAAGCGCGGGAATAGGTTAGCACTGGCAAATTTGCACCACTATTTAAGTTAGTATGACTATTCTATCAATATTCTGTGCCTGTGTGATACCTACTTGCTTTGTTCAAAAATATTGACCAAATTATCAATTTCAGTTAATTACCTATTTAAGATTTTGACTACCTTTCCGCGACTTCGTCTACGCAGACCTCATTCTTATTTAGGATTGTCTAAAGAGCAGTAGCTATGTTTACGAAAATCTAAGGTAACATCTAGAAACAAAAACAAATATTAAAAGTAGAGACAGCTACTGAGTGATGATCTCCACTTCCGACATCGGGTCCATTTATTCTGTAGTTGACCTAGGTACAAAAAAAAAATGCTTGTACAAATTCGGACAGCGCTTCTAGCCCCGAAATAAGCAAAGCTGTTAGGGAACTGATAAACTACTTATATACTTTTCTTTTTTAATACTTACTTATTATACATATCTACAACACCCAGATCCGTAACAGAAATTATAATTTACCGGCCGGGAATCGAACCTGGGACCTCTGTGGCAGGCAACCAACTGAACCACTCAAGTCGTCATAAGTACCTAGGTACCTACCTACTCATTTATAAGAATCTACTGCAGGGTGACCTGAAATCTTTCTGTAATTAGAAGGCTAACTTGTAAGTTAGTAACACAATGGGCAGACAACCAAGGAAAATCTATTTTCAGGTCGACACCGAAAAGATCATCGTCACGGAGCCCCAGACGAGGGTATGATGGGACCCAAATGGACACGTTCGTGCGGAAAGGAGGGCCATTGTGATTCGTAATAACTCACTGGAATCTCGACTGGCCGCCATATTTTTTCTTTTTTTTTGGTAGACGCAATCTGACCGTAAAAATGGAATGCTCGTGAAGTTTCAACAGGCGTACGGACGTGCGGAAACGGGCGATATCTCTCTTGCTGTTGTACTAAATAGGTAAGTATTTATCGAGGTAAATATAAACTAGCTGTTGCCCGCAACTTTGTCCGCAAGGGCTACTGAACATAAACTAAATAGGCACCTATTCCTAGAAATTACTTGAAAATGAACATTGTGATCATCTGCGATACTGAATCTAACTGCAAAACAGGTGAACTGATTCAGGATAGGTATAAACCCGGATGAACTTAAAGAGGACATTTTACGGGGTAGATACCTAGTTTAAGGTAGTTTATTTCCCAATAATCACTCCTCTCCAATCTTGAGAAGTGCTCTGAAGACCCTTGAGAATTGAGTTGCTTGAGCACCAAGTTGGCTACGCTTATTCTGCATGAGGCGCTCCCGAGCATAGTACAGAATGCTTGAAGCGGGCGTTTATTACATCGGTCCTGGTGCTGCAGTGGACATTTTGACACAGTGGACCTCACAGCCAACTTTTGGGGACTAACCCCCAAAACAACAATGTGGCTCTATAAAGTAGTAATAAGACCTTGGCGGTGAAGGGATAAGGTAGCCTAGTAAGGGATGGAAAAGGTGGAATAGGGTAATTACCCATCTGGCCGGATGTTGTGACCATTGCACCAGGGATCCGACAATTGATCTTCGGAAGTAGTATTTAGATATGCCGCGGAAGTTGCCACACTTCTCTAGCGCGATGTAGTATGGGCCAGCGCCATCTAATTGCGGATGCTTGAAGACCTTGTGTTCGTGTAGGTAGTCGTAATATGAGTATTGTTGAGTTTCCCTATTGGAGCGATAGATGTCGCTACAAGACCTATATTCTGCTATGGAGCCGTAGTATGGTAGACAAAAACTAATCAAAAAACCACAGTAAGTAAACTCCAGAAACTTCAAAGATCAAATGCATGGCAGCAACGGGCTGCATGAGGACTACACCAACCACAGCTATGGAGGCCATGCTATACACCTCTACACTTGCATATAAGACAGGAAGCAGCTACAACTATGGTACGTCTGAAACACTCTAACTTATGAGGAAAAGATCAGATCCCACACGCCGCGCTATAGGAGGTATTAAAAGAAGAATCCATGTTAGAGGCAACGAATGACAGAATTTACAAACAAATAGTCTTAGACAAAAAATACAAGATAAAACTTAATGAAGACCCGTCAACAACATTCACATAAGCATAAGTAGTAGAGTGGCGAGTTATTTCTTGGTGTAAGAAATAACTCGCCATACTACCATGGATGTACCCGTTATGTACATATAACTCCGCACATCCACCGCAGCATTTTCAATTCGTTAACGTCAAGTACGCAGAAGTGCTTCGTTAGTGCCGGCCAAGTCTCGCAGCCATAGAGAATCACAGGTCTCATTATGCTCTTGTATGTAAGACCCTTGAGCTTGACGGGGATTTTAGGGTCACAAGTGACTAACGTGTGCTCACGCCATTTGACCCAAGCTCCAGAGATACCACGACATTGGAATGGATATCTCCGGACTCGTGCAGCATGCATCTGAGGTACCTATTTGAATTTATCTGTTTTACTGACAACTGTTTTCCCTGCATGGATGGTTTCAAGATCAGTGCAGAGTATACGGCCCGCTGCAGCGCGGTTTTAGCGATATTCAGCTTCAAACCGTCGGTATCTAGAATTTCCTTATACAAGCGTGTTCAGTTTATCCTGGTCCCAAGATCTATTTACAAGGACAATATCATAAGCGTATTACGAAAGTCATAGAGGTGTCCGGAATGTCAGATGAGAAGACATCCGCCTCGACCACAGATGTAGAAAACAGCACCGCCATCTAATGTGAAAGTTTAATAAGTTAAATTCCTAGCAAATATTATGGTTTGTATTCCCGCCCCTTTTCTAGGCCGTTCTGAGTGAAAATGCACAGTTTTCGGAATTTTTCCTTTAGTTGGGTCCTAAAACTGAGGCAATGAGTCAGTAGTAAAATGGGCTATTTTCAAACTGGAATATCTCAGTAAGTACTCGACGTAACTTTCTCTGAATTTTAACAGGTAACCAGAATACTTTACTTATCTCAGAATACTTCAAATATCATACTTTATTTATATAAGAATCATATAAAATCATCGCACTAAAATATCTTCGCTTAAATACTATATTTGCTACGGACGAAGAAGTTCAAGTTAAAGTTGTATGGCCGTTTTCACTAAACTTAGGCTTGCTGATTTGTCAGAAACGTCTAAGTTGAGATAAGAAAGAAGTTAGCCGTTTTCTAAATTTATATTGTGTTAAAAAAAAACAATAACATTTAAAATTCAAACATTGATGAGCGGCCAGCAACTTTCAGTGTGCTCTATATATTACCTACTGAAAAATAAATGATATCACATAAAAATACCCCATGAAAATCAATACAGCGCCACCGCTGGTCGTAGTCAATACTACTTTGAGTCTATGTTTGAACCAAATACCGCCACACATACAACCACATGACCGCATAGGCTTGGTTGGGTTGAGCGCTGTTATACCTCTCAAGTTTTAATACAGGCTGTAGGTTCGACGTTTATATGCTAGATGGCGCTACAATATTGCTCATTGTTCAAAATGGTTTGTTTATCGGTAGCAGGGTTGTTACCACTATGAATAAGAAAGGCGGAACGTAACCCATGTCTCTATTTTGTGGTTGTACTTAACAACTTGACTAATGATTTAGCTACCACAGTAGGCCTAGCACAAGTTGCTCTCGCGCGCGATAAACGAAAAAAAGCGCGACATAGGTATTGCTATCTCTTTCGTCTTAGTATTGAGAGAAAGAGACAAACGCTCTCTCGCGGCGCGAGCTTTGTCGCGGACACACATGTGCTAGGGCCACAGTACAGTGCAACATACTTATCTTTGTATATCTTTCTTACTTAAGACTCGCTTACTTTCACTTGACTGCGGCGCCAGTGGTGAAGAAGTGGGCGTTTCAATATATTATTTTAGTACAATTAATGCCTTAGTTCCAATTTTCTCCACTGAATTTTTTAACTTGGTGGCACTGTACATGCATTCTAGCGGGCTCCTACATCTGCGTATTTGTCTCCTTGGCATTTTGTAATGGTTATTCACGAATTTACAGGAATTTTCTATTGTTGTTTCTTTGTTCTAATTTAAAATGGGATAAAATTAATCGGGTGTGTAACGTTATAAAATAATAGTTTCCACTTAATGTATGCTTTTCAGGTTAATTAACTCCGAGAAGTGGGTTAAATTAGGCTTGCGAAATCCAAGAACATATAAGTTAAGTTAAACCACCTTTCGACTTCATCATCAGACCAGCACCATGGTAGCATATTAATGCATTGTCATCAAAGTTGCATATGTATACCAAAGGTCTTGGCTAAAAAAACACCCAGAGTCGCTAGAAATTTATTATACTTATTCATAATATGTACATCAAACATGTATAATAATTTACTGCAAAATCTATGTAGTATACTAGATATTTTGTTTGTCAATGATACAATCTTCTTTTATTTTGTTGGTTATAATACAGGGGTGTTTTATGAAAGAAAAAAGGTAGATAGGGGTAAAGTAGCCTTCGACTTTGCCCCTACATACCCTTTTTTTCTTTGAGTTTAAACTATCCCAATATTATAGCGAACAAACAAAAAAAGTATTATTCATATCGGTCTAGCCGTTTTCGAGTTTTAGCAAGACTAACGCACTGCAGTTGATATTAATACAGGTTGTCCTTACGCTCTGGACAAAGCCGAACACTACTAGTTCAGTAGGGTATTTAAAACAAAACTGCAAAGTATCATAACAATCAGTCCAGTATTTATCGAATAATCAACGATTTTAAATTTATCATTCAGGAGCAGCCTGTTTGCAGTTGCATGGTCTAAGAAGTACCCTAAACATTGCAAACTCTTTTGAATTGCATTAGAACTCCGCGCCAGATGACAGCTTTTATTAAATAAAAATAAATTGTATTGTAATTTGACAATAATTTGAAGTGTGACTTAACGCGACTCGCTTTTCATGTGTCATGTCATGGGCGTTAATAATTAATTCTAGATCAATTAATACGTGTTGTCATGATACAGTATGTTGAAATTATTGCCGAGTAAGTTACAATTTAATTTGTAGGAAAAAATAGTGTTTTTTTTGTCTAATTAAAGAAAGACCTATTTTAAGATGCTGCTGAGTAGCAGTCTTTAACAGGGTTTTATTATTTGTCCAGAGGCTAAGGTCACCCTGTATATGTAATAGAGTGAAAATGTTATATCAAGTGTTAAAATTTGTATATTTTCTTTTACAATTTTTTATTCATTTAATAAAGTGATAGTGATAAAATAAAAGTCAAGAAAAATCAATGTAGGTACGATTCTCATACGGTATAATATCTTTTATATGACATGGTTCAGGAAGCTAATTTTTTAAAAACATAGTAAGTTTACTATAGTGAACCCATTTTTATTTATTTCGTTGCTGGCGAGTCTGGGTTTTTTGTCTATGACTTTTTAGCCATGCGCTTTTAGCTCAATGAATCTCCGGGAAGTATGTCAAATTAGGCTTGCAAGATTCCAGGACATACAAGTGAAGTTAAGTAAAAGCTTGTAAAAAGTTATCTGATATCATGAAGAGCTAAGTTACTAACTCTACAACCCTACGTTTTAGGCAGAAAGTAGGTATAACTCTAGGAGAGCTTGCCAAGTCGAAATTTACGGGACTTGACAAAAATAATAGAGGCGAATTTACTAAGTGAACATATTGTACTCTATTGATGTTTCAGTGCTGAACTACTTATGAATAGAATGCATATTACGCAGCTTTATAAAATTTGAACAAAAATCCTAACAGAATATTACAAACATATATACCAACGGTATATGATCAATTTTTTAATAAGTTTTATGAGTTTTTTCGAAGGACGGGTTAAATCATCATCATCTTGGCGTTAATGTCCCGGTTGAGCTCTCGAGAACGAGGGCCCGGGCTCCGCCTTCACCATGATCCAGGATTTGGTAATTACAGTGGAGCGACTGCCATCTGACCTCCGTGACCCTGCTACCAAGGGAACCTGACTAGATTGGATCATGGTTACAGATTTAGTTGCCTGAATTTACAGGTTTCATCACGATGTTTTCCATCACCGTAAGAGCATCGGTTAGTGTTCAACTAATGTACATAACTCAGAAAATTGTCATTGGTACATTGCCGCAGCGGGATTCGAACCCGGTACCTCTCGCTTGCGAGTTGGACACTCAACCATCCGACTACCGACGCTCGAAGGACGAGTTTAATGAGTAACATTAATTAGTTTTATGACCTATAGTATTCACTTTTACGCATTTTCGCATATTGACACTAATTTCGAGCATCGTTAAATTCTATAAAAGTTTATTACAAGTGAATAATAAAAAAGGGGTATGAACGCTGTCCAGCATAACGAGTTCAAAATCATTAGGGGAAAGCTACGACCATGTCCCTTCATAACTTTGCAGTGGTGCAGTTGCTCACTGCAGGAGTATCATGTAAGTACTTATTTTTAAACTGTGATATTAAAAAAAAAACTAAGATAACAGTTACCGGATGGATGATGGACGATGTGGCCCAATGGAATATCTAGGTGAATTAAAATGTACTCGTGTCGCATAGCTTAAGGGAAGAGAATTCGACGCGATACCGAAGAGGCCTGGGTTCGATTCCCAGTCTGAGTTATCTAATTTATTTTTTGGTTCTTCTAGATTCCCATTGAGAAGATTTGCTACTTTTCGGCTTCCTGGTTTCCAAATTTCGAATATATATTCTTTATTGTAGCTATAGATGGCATTATTTGATTGTTAAAATTGTTTTAGGGATACAAGCAGCGCCTATACAAGCAATACCACCTGAAAACGTTATCAGCCCGACCTCCGTACGACAACAAACCAGAACAATGTTGGTAAGCACTGAAACCACACAAGGTATCCCCGAATCCACCATGTCAGGTGGTCAAGAAAATCAGGATCAAGGTTCCAAGTCTCCTAGAAAGAAGCGAGGACTTTTTGACTGGTATTTTTGTAATAAAACTGATACTGTGACTGTCTTTAAATTTGTTTATTTTTGTTTTTATGTGCACCAAACTGTCCTGTAATAAATTTATGTAAATTATTTTTTATTGTAAGTTATATATATTTTAATTATCAAATTATAACCCCCATTGGACTTAAGTATATTGGATTTTTGGATGAAGTGATAAACATTACACAGTATTTTAAGTATATATTAAGTTGATAACAGTTGTGATAATGTAATGATAATAGTTGACTTCTTAGTTATAAGATAATACGGGTCAGCTTCATTTCTTGGTAATAGCCTTTCGATAAAATCAGCGTTTTTAGATAAGACATTGTTGAGTCTAGAGGGAGTTTAATTCTGAGACTTTTATACTTCATAAATTTTTTTAATATCTATAATATTTAAAAAATGAACAAAATGTAACAGGTGTGACACCGGCTGTCAAGTCTCCTAATAGTTCCGTTGCACCAGTGTTGAGTATCTAATACAACGAGACAGGTTTACTACAATTTTACTAAATCAAATAACATTTCACTTAATAAACTGACGTCATTCGGTCTCAGATAACTTTACCTACGTGATAGTTATAATTTTTATCTATCGAAGGATTTTGAGTTGAGAATAATACGATTTGTCGACGTATTATAATATTACTAAAACGTTATTGATAGGTCTACCATAATGTATTTTGAATAAGGAAAATGAAATGTATTTATTTTATTTTATTTTAACCATAATGTACTTATATTTTACATGTAATTAACTGCTGTTAAACTGTGAAATGAACTAATAAATAAATAATTAAATATTCCCAATAGGGAAAATGAATAATTTAAAATGATCAAAAAGGATAACACCATGGCTTATTTCATATTTTTCCTTATATTTGTGCAATCAACATTGCGGAAAATGTACTCGCTAGCCGAACGTAGGAGTCTAACTGTAAAAGTCTTTTATTTAATAGATCGAGTCCTAGAGCTGCAGAAGGAGTTAGATAATCCAGGATGTCATCATCATCATCACAGCCCGTAACAGTCCACTGCAGGACTTCGGGCCTCTCCCACGAAAGGGGAGGTTCCTGCCATAATCTCCACGCTTGGCAGGCGGGTTGGAGATCGCAGTGTTTAAATATAACTATGGAAAATACTGGTGCCCATTTTCCAGACTACGGAGACTCTTGATCTTTTGCCTCGAAACATTAGTCGCCTTGTACGACACCCACGAGTGTAAGGGGTTGGTGCTATTCTACTCTGCCGGACACCACACGGCCAGGATGTAACAAAGTACAAATTGAGAGGGGTTTACAGCGTTTAAAGGCAAATTATAATTTTGCGCGTCGTGAATTACAAGTTATGTGCTCTCGTAAAAGATTTGTAGAAATCGACGTAGAAATGGCTCTGCTTTAATGAACGTATTATCATTTTTTTATTTTTTCTGTTTTCCTTGGTCTTTTTTTAATTTTCTTCTAAATTGTACTCGTGAGATATTTACATTATTTGTATTATTATTGGTTATCAGAAAATCTATTAATAAATTACAATGAAATTATGTTTCATTGAGCAGACAAATAGGTAGAATAATAATCACTAGCTCATCCTAAAAATGAGTAGGTGTTCTCAGAGTTTAAAATACTTTGTTTACTAAGAAGTGGTTTGGTTTGAATCGTAACTCCTACAGGACAGTTTCGTATAAATATATTGAGTCACAAAAATTTCATTTAGATGCTGTATTTTATTGTTACAAGGGTAATTGAACTTTTCAGTTGTTGGAAGAATTTTATGGTTCTCGTGCAAGTACCATTAAACTCAGTAGGTGTACAAATAATCAATTAAATACCATGGACTTTTTATGACTATAAAATAAACAGTAATCAGTTCAAAAAGCAGAGCTATCGGGTAGAGAACTACTTTATAAGCTTCAGTTTTAACTTAGAGACACATACATAAAATATTAAATTCATCAAACAAAAATAATACGTTTAAGTTTAAATCATGAGAACCAAGTTTGAGGACATTTATGCGATTTATTTCTTGGTATTTATAGATAAACCAGATGCTTTTAAGCTCATAGCTCAAGAATATCACCTGATAGTGATGAATGAGACTACAAGACTAGAAAAAAGTAGAAGTAAGGAGCCTCGCTATGCCGGATGTCTTTCGTTGTTAAGCTATGTTTGCTGTTGTGCAAAAACGTACGAAGAATACCAAATGACCAGCTTTATCAAGGGTTATGAAAGGTTCGAAGGCCAGTGCAAATATATCTGCATAAGACATTTGAATAAGAAGAACTCTTCAAAATTGTTGAGAATGATCTGGTGCTAAAAAGTTCGGAGTGTTGTGATGATTTCTGACCCTCTTGAAAAAGGAAACTATGAATACTGGTGTGCAAGTGAAGAAGGTATAGTAGAGTGTGAAGAATTTACAGTAAAGACTCTAAAAATTAGTGTTGAACCATATTTTATTTTAACTATGTTGGCTTTGACTGTTCGCACTGGCCGATAACGCCAGATATAATATTACAGATATACCGCGGGAGAATTAAGAGACCCAAGTGCCTTTGTAAATTTTGTAACCCGCCCGAATTAAATTAATATTAGTTTAGATAAAAATAAACTACCTAACGATAAACTTGGGTATGGGTCCAAGTTTATCGTTAGGTTGTTCACTGTCAAGATGGAGTTAGTAGTTCGACAGTGTACTGTACCCTGGATATCTGCGTCACACAATTTAAGGAAACGGGGCTAATGTCGGTGGCCAACACTTTTCAAAGGATATACACAGCAAAAGTATAGTCGTCTAAATTGCTTAGAGGACTATAGTTTCTGTTATCAAGTTCTCCATATTTATGTTTATGAAGAAATGGGTATGAGGTGTACTCAATAAATTTTAATTTCATAAAATCCTGAGATGCGAAAGCTTAGCGAAAGAATGTCTAGTAAAAATCAGAGTTTAGTAATTATTAATTTTAAACAACATGTATCACGTCACACGAGGTTTTTTTCCGAATAGGTCAATTGGGAAAATATAATAATTGAAATTGTATCAGAACAGGATAACGAAAATTCAGTGTATGATAGGTATTTGTGATGGATAATAAATAAGCCATTTTAGGTAATTCATATCATTTCCAGTTTAGCCACTGAATTTTAAGTACTCTGTAAAATGATCTCGATGATTGAATTTATAGTTCTTAGAAATTGTGTTCATTTGAAATTATGATCTCTGTTGCGCATTAAGTTTAAATCTATCTTGAAATCATGGTTTAAGTTGTAATAAAGATAATATTGTCACACACGCCTCATTGGTTTTGTTTAATTGTTCTAAGCGTGTAAATGTATACAATACACTATACAAGAAAAATTGGTGTTATGATTTTAGTAACATTTAATTTATGTCATATAGCACTTTTAAACTATCTAGATACATTAACTTTATTAATTGAAGTTAAAATTGTACTATATTTATTTATATTAGTCACGGGAACACTTTACTACAAAGCTACAAAGAATGTAATCAATATGTAAAAGGAAAACAGTGAGCGATAGTTATGCGGTACCTAAAATAAACGCTTACTAGTTCGGGAAAACCCAACCACTATATAAACACAATTGCTAGTTCAATACCTTTATCAGTACCTATTTGGAGTTCCCGTAGTAGATAATAACTATAATATATAATAACTAGATATGAATCGTTTCCGTCTTACATCGGACTAACCGTGTAACTTTCGAAGCTATTACTTTTTTGAAACAATGGAATCTCTCGTAATTGCTGAAGTTTTTGGTGCTATAAACCGCCAAGGGGAGAACATGTTTCATGATATCTGTAGGCATCGGTGCTTGTCATTGCTGCTCAGAGCTGGATGGTGGTTAGAACAAACAAATGATTTCTTCTGCAGGAATACGACTATGAAGGGAATTAGTGCGGTCACATAGTTGTAAGTAGACATAGACAACAAGATGCTGTGAGACTACTGGAAATCTTGGTGGACTTAGGAGTAGACTTGAACGCCCGGGACAGAACTGACAGACAGAACACAGCCTTGGCGTGAGTGATATCGCAGATAAGATCGAGGAGGCTTGCCTGCGCTGGTTTGGTCACGAGTTGCGTACGCCCCAGGGATACTTGGGAAATAGGTGCCTGATCCTGCCGGTATCAAGAAAGACGCCTCGTGGGCGACCCAAGAAGCGATGGATTGACATCGCTAAGTCAGATGCGAATACCGGACGAAATGGTGAAGAATGAGTAGGAAAGCGGACCCTGGCAGAGGCCGGAATAAACGGTACGATTATGATAATTATTGTCAAGTTTCATCAACTTATAAACACCTTATTTAGATCACCAATAGCGTCCTTATAAAAAAATTCAGCGGAAGCACCTATTGTTTTTAAGTCCAGTGGTGATAAAATCTCAAAAACTGTCAAGTGCACCCTTTCGTCTTATGATAGCAGTAGACACATAGGCTGGAGTCAGCTACGACAGTGAGGGCTTATGTCGTCAGTCAGACCATGAAATTGCGTAGCTAGCATTATTTGATCATTGTCACTGATAGAGCTACGTTTGAATCTATGAAAATAATTTAGTGTTTGTAGAGGAGCTTGGCTCTTAATGGCAGATCTGATAACTTTTTCACAGTGAAACCGTTAAGAATTTATAGTCGTTCAATCATAAAAGTACAACAAATTCTCATTAGACATAATCTCACTTAAATGAGAAAAAAATATATGTTGATAATTACAATAATTTGTACATTAATGAAACAGTGATCGATGGACTATGAAAATGCAATTATCTTAAAGACTTATTAATCGTGCCATTTTATAAACTATTTTACGATACAAAATACACGAATTTTTTATCTGCTCTTACCACAACGAATGGAATGACGCCTACTCAAAAACTGAACATGCCACTGTTTTGATTTCCGTCTATACAGTTTCGCAATGCTCGGTCACGGGCCAGTCGCGCCCGATGCATCGAAAAAGTTGCTCACACGCAGGATATTCGCATTCACCAATTTTAAAAACCAAAAATTGGTCATCATCTTCACCCTCACAGTGGTAATTACTGCATTAATTTTCTACATAAGAGCAAATCAAATCACGGACATGAAATACATTCTACAATGGGGAGACGCTGATACGGTCCCATTTCTGTATATGGAACACGGGCGAGATGCGTTTATCAAAAGAAATTGTGAATATACTAATTGCTATGTCACAGCTGATCGAAATTATCTACGAGATTACACTTTGTTTGACGTCATAGCATTTTCGGGCCCACAGCTCATACAATACTACAAGCAACGAAATTACTTGCCAAGTAAACGGTCTTCTCACCAAAAATATGTGTTCGCCAATATCAAATCCGCGGATTATTTCCCAACTTGCACAAATATGTTTAATAATTTTTTCAACTGGACTTGGACTTACAAGCTGGACTCTGATTCAAGATGGGGCTATATTATCGTTAGAGATTCTTCTGGGCAGATAATAGGTCCGAAAACGGATATGCACTGGCTGAAATTGGAAGAAATGGAGCCAGTATCGAGTGAGCTGAAAAAAAAATTGTTAAAGAAAAAGAGAGCTGCAGCTTGGTTTGTATCAAACTGTCACACTCAGAGTAAACGTGAACGCTTTGTCAGTCGCCTAGCTCAAGAACTCAGAAAGTATGAATTAGAACTTGATGTTTTCGGCAAATGTGGTATCAAGAAATGTGACGGTGAAGAGAAATGTGATGAAATGATTGAAAGAGACTATTTCTTTTATTTATCGTTTGAAAATGCTTTTAGTGAAGACTATGTGACGGAAAAATTGTTGCACGGACTGCAGTACAGTGCAATACCAGTTGTATACGGTGGTGCTAATTATACCAGGTAAATATTTTACCTATGCCAACTTACTTCTTTAATGCACTTATAGTAACTTATTTTTTATTAATGGTCATTAATTTACAATAATTATTATTTACAATTAAGCCAAAATAAAATAACATAGATCTAAACAAATAACCCTTACTTAGCCCCGCTTGCACCAAATTCTTAAGCACGTTTAAGAATGACGTTTACCGTTTTTTTGTATGAAGTTTTTTGTTTAAGAATCAGCGTAAATCCATTTAAGAATTTGATGCAAGCCTCTAATCTAATAATCTAATCTAACTAATATTAAAGGTAAAAAATATATCCCAGGTCCCCAAACTGCGGAAAAGGGCCCAGAAGATTGGCCGCGCTGCCCCGTTGGTATAACGAGGCTTATAACCTTTTCTTTTTTAACGCGGGGAATGCATTACGCACGATACCTTCCGTAGGGAGGGGACGGAAGGCCTGTGTAGGACTCCCGACAGTCTCCGGTGTACCCACTAAACCCCGCGGCGCTCCTGCTTCGCGTCAAGGAAGTGTCATGAGACTAGCCGAAGCCTTGTCATCTACGACTCCTCCGGCGACCGCCTTACACGGCGGGCCCGCCATGCCCCCCTTGCGAGGGGCGGCTTGGAATAGTCGGATGCGCCGAACTATTCTCACTCGACGGAGGTGGAGGCCTGTGCAATGCAGGCAGAGGTGCCCCCGCACCTCCTGCCTGCGGGCCGCCACTGGGAGCGAGAAGGGAGCGGTCGTAGAGCCGCCTACTTACTCCTCTTCTGCGTCTGCGAAGCGGTGGCGTGAGAGGGTCATCTTCCCTCTCTCGCTCCGCTGCCTTCTTCTGCGAGATTATGTCCTCACAGAAAGCGGCCACAGCTCCCCAGGCCCTTTCACTTCCATGCATGGCATTATATCCTAATCCAACTAAAAGTCAGCCTTCTGGTTATTACTAAAGGGATGTGCGTCTGGTTGTCACGGCCCACAATTTTCCACGCTAAATGGTGCAAATATGAACATAAACTTAAAATTACTTCATATAAAATACAAAAGGATTTATGAAAATGCTGTAACAATTATTCATAAAGTTAGTATATATTCGCGCAATTATATGCTGTGGATGATAGGTAATTGAAGTTGAGAACTGATAAAGCTGTTGAGGGTTTTTAACAATCAATATCACTATCTAAAGTCATTATAGATAAATTTATTTATTTTACAAATTATTGTGCACAATACGTAGTACACAAAATAGACATACAGGTACAGCTTATTTGTAAAGAAATTTCTTCCAGCCGACCAACGGAAGAGAGAGGGCAAAATGGAGACAAATGGCGTGCACCTTATATTAATATGATGACAAACGGTTTGATCTGTTCAGTGGTTCAGTCCATTTCATTATATTAAAGGTACTAACTGCCCGACGCAACTTTGTTCGCGTTCTTCCTCTACTTTACTCCTCATCTCTTTCTCAACGTAGAGGGTAACTCTATCCCCTACGCCGACCCTGCTCCTACACAAAAATATAATCCCATTTTTTGGGAAAATATTAATGCTCACCGTTACCCAAGCATCTCCCAGCTGTAGCCTGGAGACTAGCTTTTCTGGCCGAGCACAGAGCACCTAGTTGTATCTAGTATATTTTAATTTTGCAGATTTAATCATTGTTAAATTACAGGTTTATGCCGGATGGAATATATCTAAATGCGAGGGAGCTTGGGGTGAAGAAATTAGCGGCCAAAATGAATGAGCTAATTTTGGATAGAGAGAAATACTCCGAGTACTTCAGGTGGAGGAACCATTACAACTACCACCGGAGGGCGGCGTCCGTAGAAACTGATGACTATTGCGGAATGTGTGCTATTCTCAATGATGAACGAAAAGTAAACAAAACGACAATTTACAAGGATTTCAGACAATGGTGGGATCCACAAGGCAAATGCCCATTTCCTGAAATGTAAAAAGGCAATACAGAGTTTAGTTCCTAAAATTGTGTGTTTCAATGGAAATTAATCATAAGTAAGTAAGGATCGACGTAGTTTAACTAAAGAAACTGAAATTCAAACAGAGTGAAGATCCTTGTGAGGATAAGTATCAAAACGTATTTTAAACAATCATTGTTACATGTTTTTACTGTACAATTTGTATTTAAATACATTCGTTGCAGCATATAAATTCTGTTCCGCAATTTGTAAATAATTTAGTGATAAGCAATCATGCCCTGCATACTTTGTTGGATTATTTAATCGTTGCAGATTGTTATGTTATATATTTATATCTGTAGAATTTCGAGGAACTATTCTAAAGTAACTTAAACCATTTTTTTATAATAGTGGGAGACAAACGATCACGCAGATTATCTGATGGTTCCTTATCTCAGGTAATTTGCCATCCATAGACATCAGAAACGCCAGAATTGCGATCCAGGGACTCCTGGGCGCGAATGCGTGAGCGGCTTTTGACGGGCGTTGTGGTTGTATGCTCCTTTCTCAAGGCTTCAATTTCGTACCGACTCGGGTACACTCTGCATACAGCACGAGTGTGGTCGTTGCCGCAGGATGTTTTGTTGAAACGCTACTGTTACTTAATATTAGGGCGAGGCCGCACTACCAATGCGACCGACGGCGGCGACACGACGGTGATTTTGTGAAATCCAATTTTTTTTAAAGTTAGATGGTGGTCGCATTGCAAACCTATTTACGACGGTACAACATTTTTAACTCTTCGCAGTCGCCTAAGCAATGTGGCCACAATAAACAATAAGAAACTATTGCCTATAACGTCTGCGATTATTAGATTTTACAATAATTCAGAACAGTAGCTTGACACTGCCTGTATGGGCAAGAGATTTGTAGAACAGGACCATGGGTTGGACCTGATAATTTCATACTGGGTAGTCCTAACTGGAATCCAACAACACTGATAGTCTAGCTTTACGACAAAATTTGTTGTTCTTTCTTTATCGCGGTTATTCCGGATAGGTTTATCTTATTATCTTCATTAATCTTGGCGCTATATTGTGGGTTATTAGGTACATTGTTATCCGTTATCAGCACATTTCAGTGATGTCTAGTTACGATTTTAAGTAATTTTTTGGATAAGCCTCCAGGCATTGAGTTGCTGGCCTTTCAGACATTCTGTTGCGCACGCCACGAACCTACTAAACCAGCAATGGATTAGAATAACAGCGTCCGGAGCGTGCGCAATCATTAGCCCAAGCTACTATTTTAGATCTGTAGGCTACAACATTGTTACATACTTTCATCAAAATTAGTTTATCAAATGATCAATTATGTTTATTTAATTGTTAATAAAATGATTGTTGAAATTTCTTTTAGAAATAAGCAGTGCCTGTTGTATCAGTTATATCTCTGTATTTCTTTATTGTGTGCAATAAATAGTTAAATAAATTAATAAATCATCAACGCTTTAGGGAAAATTGAGATTTCCCTAGGCATTTGAAAATATTGTCTAGATAGGTAGGCAGTTAATACAGCCTATTTAACGAGTGGGCTAATTTGTGGTAATTAGCAGAAACTCTTGAATTTTCATGGCTATATAGATAACGAAAGGTAACTTATTGTGAAACGAGTGTATTAGGCATTTCTCAACACTTGCTCGTGAAGCGACCATTTTTGCACGTGCCTACTTTGGGTTCCGTAGTTAAACCAACCCTTACAGTTTCGTCATGTCCGTCTGACTATCTACCCGCGGTTTAACTCCAAACCTTAAATTGGTATAGTTTAGTATACCATACCGAAGCGTCGGTGGACAAGTGGGTAAGGTATCCGAATTGTAAGCGAAAGGTACCGGGTTCGAATCCCACTGCGGCCATGTACCAATAACTCTTTTCTGGGTTATGTACATTAGTTAAACGCTTACCAATGCTCTTAAGATGAGGGAAAACAGCGTTATGATATTGCGCATTCAGGCGACATAATGTGTAACCTTTATCCAATGTCAGGTACCCCTGGTAACTGGGTCACGAAGGTCAAATAGCAGTCGCTCCACTGTAATTATCTGATCTGCCAAATTCTGGGTAATGGTCAAGGCGGACCCCAGGCCCTCGTGCGCGTGAACACAAACGGGACATTAACGCCAAGATGGTTAGAATAGCTAGGTTGTAAAACTCGTACCTAAAAAAAAAAAAATAGGAATAGAAATAGAAACCTACATACCTATTAATAACGCCGACAAATTTTTAATATACTGTATATAACAATGAAGTAAAATATTTACAGTCACAATACAAATATATCTATATACATATACCTACCACTACATATATATCTTATCTAATATATAAAATTCTCGTGTCACAGTTTTCGTTGCCATACTCCTCCGAAACGGCTTGACCGATTTTGATGAAATTTTTTGTGCTTATCCGGTATCTATGAGAATCGGCCAACATCTATTTTTCATCCCCCTAAATGTTAGGGGTAGTCCAACCCTAAATTTTTTTTTTATTTTTTAGTCAAGAAATTATTTATATGGCAAAACAACGTTTGCCGGGTCAGCTAGTATTATATATATTCGCTTTTTATAATAGAATCCTTTAAAACTTCCTTAAAATATAAGTAGGTACTCCAACCTACCTTTTTCTGGGTATCTCCTAGTTTAGCGATCCGTTACCGAAATATTTAGCTAAAAAAGCAGCCCCGTCTGATAGATACTGAAATTTTTTGGCAAAAGGCTGAATTAGGTGAATTAGGTTAAAGGCTAGGCAAATTTTTTATTAATTCGTACAATTAGGCTACGCATAACAAAGGTGCAATAAGTTTGTGCTCTAGCTTGGTGCTATTCTGCTGGATACCACACGGTCAATTGATACAGCCTTGATGTGCACAGTACATCAACGCAAAAATTATCGCGAAATTACATTATTATTACATCCTCAAATTGTTTACTATGGGCTGGATTTTATATCTAATGTCATAACCTTCACATCTTGTATATATTTGTGTATACAAGATCACGCCCTAACTTACGCCCGCACGCACTACCATCGATCGAGTGCCACAAGCTACGGTCTTGACACACCTCTTTTGTCTTTTCCACAAGTTCCACATTCATACATCTCAAGGTCATTTATTTGGTCAGTTTAAATGTCCATCAAAGGTGCCGACCCTTCCATTCACGCACATACCTGTATACATTTTGTATACGTTACAAGTACTAGTTTGAGTTTTAAAGATATTGCCTGCAAATTCACTTGAAACCGCTACCCAGCTATGAAACAGCTAACCAATAACAGCACACCAGCACAGCCGAATCGATAATAAATATAAGCGTTATCATAAAGAGAACGACTATCTACACTATGTGTAATGCAAATAACATGAAGTCATCCTCGATTGATAGTTTTGATACCCACGAGTTATGTTATTAATTTTATTGTAAATACTTAGTAAAGTTGAATTACGAGTACATTGTATTTGATTAACTGATTGAATCTACTAGCTGCTAGCTGCAAAACCTCAAGCATCGTAGGGTGGCGCGTCTGTGGGTCTTCTCCAGGTTACATTTCGGAGAGTATGCAAAGCAGTTGCATGACTTCTTTCCGCTGGCACCTTTCTGCCATCGGCAGACACGATCCGGGCGAGCGCTTCATCCTTATGTCGTGGATCTTCCAACTATCCGCATGAGCCGCTTTGGCTCGACCTTTATAATGCGTACGGCTAAGGAATGGAACACGTTGTCTGCGAATGTGTTCCCTGATCAATATAATCTGGACGCCTTCAAGGCTAGAGTGAATAGGCTGTTCAGGCAAGACGGGCATGCTCTATCTTCGGCTGCATCGTCACTTACCAACAGGTGAGATGGCGGTCAAATGCCTGTCTAATCAAAAATATAAAAAAAATGCTAATTGTACAATACCTACTCGTATTTTGTCTGTGAATCGTGATTGCGAAGCTGAATTTCCAACATTTCTTGCTCCACTTCGCCTGGTCTTCAGCATCCTCCCGTCGAAAGCTGTTGGCTCTCGCATCCGACTCGGAAATGGCAATCCACAGCCGGATCTCTTTCCTGATAGCGGCTGGTTTAGACACTTTTTTCCACCAAATTTCTGGAGCTTACGCAGCACGTGGCCAAACGTGGCACGTGGTGGTTCTCTTCAATCTTAATCTATGATGTTTCTCACGCCAATGCTGCCAAGGATGTACTCGTTGTAACAGACAAAATTTATTATTAAAATCTGTATCATCCCACTGAACAAACTTCCCACTTAAATCTTACAATAATTGGAGTAAATAACATGGAGTAATCTTTCGTTTATTCTTAGTTGAGTATAACGTATCGTTACCATAACGAATATAACAAGCGATAAGTATAAAATTTGTTGAGTAATTAACTCTTCTGTTGTATCTAGACCATGTCGTTCGTTACAAGTGCTCATTTCAGAGTAGGTACTGATCAACACTGATTAGAAATGGCTTATCAAGGTTTGTTGAATGCACTTGTCTGGCTCACTCCTCTGGTAATGACACTTTATGTGCGATTTTGTTAGATATTACGTCGTATTTCATCAGATGGTAGGACACTGTCAAGCCTACCACGAGTCCGCCTGGGTGAGTAACACCGCCTTATCTATTTCTGCCGAAAAGTAATAATGCTTGTATTGTTGTGTTCCGGTTTGGTGAATTTTGTTATCACGAAGTATGAAACTCAATGTAATCCTTGAATGGCACACAATGACATATCCACCCCTTTTCGGTCTCTGATAACGTCAGGATTCACACGTGACACGATTACATCATCATCACTATCACTACATATTATAAAATAAAGTCCGAAGCCACGTCTATCCGTCTGTCTGTTTCCCGATAAACTCAAAAATACCCGAACGGGTTTTCATGCAGTTTTCACCAATACACAAAGTGGTTCACAAGGAAGATTTATGTGTATAATACATGCATATTACAATAGAGTAACCCCGAGAAAACTCTAGTAAAAAATAAAGATGCAGTAAATTTTTTTGTTTCTCTTTACTCTAACTTCGATCTCTAAACATACTTACTTTCCTTATACAATCGTTAGTAATCGAATCTGAATTCGAATCTGATTACTCTTTCATTATCCTTCCAATTAATGTAAATCATACGTACCAATGTACCCAGTCGTACAATCAACAGACTACGTGTAAATTATCAAAATGACTTCATCCGTTTATTAGTTACTAGGGCACTATACACAAAAAGACATACATACATACAACCCCTCCTAGGGCTGCAACAAAATACACCTTGTGTGACCTTATTTCGCCTGAGGTAATAAAAAAAATTTCAAAATATAGTAAAGAACTGCGTAATATGTGGTGATCTTCAGACAGGCAGCTTATAAACCAGTTGAACAAATAAAACTGTGCAATTTGTTAAAGACATATTCATGTAAACATTGTAGAACTCTCAAAGAGTGTTTCATAAGTAGAATATCATTGAAATTATCTGTCTATAAAATGAAGTTTACTTTCGTATTCAATGTACGTAGTACTTACCTATGTTGTTATCGGTATGCAATACCTATTCTTAAAACTTTTGGATTCTTGATACCTAGAATTATAAACTTAGATATATTATAAACTTAAATAGATAAATTTTTCTAAGGATTTGTCGATGAAAGCATCTGACCGTAACTCGTGGAAGATGTACAGGGAGGCCTTTGCCCTGAATAGGGCCAGAAAAACAAAAGAAAGGTTCTCTTACTGATAGAAGTAAGATAGCGAATTAGGCTCTAACGCACTGATTTAAACAGCGCCGCCAGTCACCGGGTCAGATGAGGTTGTGGTACTGTATCATGCTCATCTTTAAAGTTATTTTATAGTGCAACAGAATTGACATTGACAAAACATGTCGACTTCGTTTCACTTAGTTCCAGCTTAGGCTACCGGGTCATATAAGTTGGCTATGCTTACATTAACCAGCTCTTCTTTTCCCGTGTGTCGTACAAGATGACTAACATCTAAGAGGCTAATCAGTTATAGATCGATATTTGGTCGTAAATACATCGCCCGCATACATGTGGTGTGTGGTGCCGCCACCTCAAAGAATAGCACCACTCCATCTCTTCCCGTGGGTGTCGTAAGAGGCGACTAAGGGACAAATCCGAAAGGTGGGCAGCAGCTTCTTTCTGGGTAGATTTACATCAACTGCACTGCGATCTCCAACCCGCCTGCCAAGCGTGGAGATTATGGCAATGACCTCCCCTTTCGTGGGAGAGGCCCGAAGTCCTGCAGTGGACTGTTATGGGCTGTGATGATGATGATGACATCGCCCGCGGTGAGGCATGCCGGAGGGGCCTAACGCGGGGGCGTGGGGAATGGAGCTCAATTTTTTTCCAAGAAACGTCGTGAAACGTGAAAATGCTCCTTGGTCCTAGAAATGCTCACTGCCCGCGCCCGCGCCCCGCGTTAATCACTGTAACATCACCCTCCCACCAACTTCTTGCCGCAGGTGTATCAGCCATGTGGTGAAGCATGCCGTTCACTGTAACTAAGTAAATAGGAACTCCGAGAGAGAGGTAGGGCATGGTGGGATATCCCACCCGAATCGGAGGCTAAGGCCCTACCGCCCGCCGCGCCACCAGACCACATACTTGCCAGACTACGTGGCAGTTATGACAGCCTCTTTGCCTATTTGCTGCCAGAGCAACGTTTCCCCTTCAAACTTTTAATTACCCCCCAAATATAGCCACAAAGAAAAAAAGGAATACAATTTTAATCCCATCCACTCTGAAGGTGGACTTTTGCAACATTAGGGGTCTCCATAGCAATATAAAAGCAGTCCATGAACATCTCGAGTCTACGCAGCCAGCCCTTCTTTTTCTGATGGAGACACAGATATCCTGACCGGCTGATACACCTTGAAGACAGGAACCTGTCGATTATGTGATTATTTTATACGGGTCGTCCCAATATCCCTCGTGCCATAGTGGAGGAAAGTCGCGAAGTACTTGTGTCTAAAATCGAGAGTACTTTATCTAGAATCTCCGATTAGGAACGACTAAATCTAGTCCAATTCAACCCCACTAAGACACAAGTATGCGCGTTCACCGACAAGAAAACTCCATTCTTTGTAGCTCCTCAGTTCCAGGATCCACCGCTTGTCATCTCTAAGAGCATACATATCCTAGGTGTCGACATCTCCAGTGACGTCCAGTTTTGCATTCATCTGAAGAAAAGGTCAAGCTCGCATCTAAAAAGCTGGGTGTGCTTAAAAGGTCAAAGCAATTCTTCCGGGGCAACGACTTCTCCTTTACAAGGCTCAGGCAATGGGGCCCAGACCCCATTTGGAGTATTGCTGTCATCTATGGGCTCCCGCACGGCATATCAGCTTGGTCCTTGTGACTCGATCCAAAAGCGCGCGGTGAGAATTGTCGATGATACCATGCTGACAAGTGATTTCGCCTCCCTTTGTGCGGTTTACCGCTTGTACAACGGTGTATTTTCTGAAGAACTGTTTGACATGATGCCTACAGCTACATTCTATCATCGCACCGCTCGCCACCGTCAGGGAGTTCATCCTCAAACCTTGGAGCCAAATTGGTCGCAAACTGTGCGGTTCCAAAGGAACTTTCTCCCAAGTACACTAAGATTGTGGAATGAACTACCTGGAGAGGTTTTCCCTGGAGAGTACAACATGGAGTTCTTTAAGAAAGGGGTTAAAAGGTTTTTACAGGGTCGGCAACGCGTGGGTGATGCCCCTGGTATTGCAAACGCCCATAGGCTGCGGTGACTGCTTACCATCAGGCAGGCCGTAAGCTTGTTTGCCACTAAGGGGTATAAAAACAAAAAAAAAACTCCTTATAGACTAGAAAATAGGCAGCGGCGTTTTCTGTTGTGAAGCTATTTCCAGTACTTCCATCTCATATACGCCTGGCATGCGTGGAGGTTGGCTGTGCAAGAAAATATATAAAACTTAACTTTTTTAATTCTTAGCCGGCTTGCACGAATTTATTAACCACATTTAAGAATTACGTTTAACGTCGTTTTGTATACAATATTGTGTGTATTAGCTTAGATGCGATTACGATTTGGTGCAAGCCACCCTTAGACCACTTTGGCCACGTAGTCCGACTGCTTTGTCCGACTAGTCGGACGACGTGGAGTTATTTTTCCTGTTGGTAAATTGAACTGCATGGAATCGCAATTCGGTCTGGACTACTTTATTCCTGCTAGACCCTCTATCAATCATACTTACATCAGATATTTTGTAACTACGAATAAATATAAAGGTAATGTTTATTTTGTATAAAAAAATATTTTATGAATGATGACCGACTGCTGGAAATAGGCCACCCAAATGAGTGCCACTCCGTTCTAGACTTAATAATATAATATAAGTACTAGCTTTTGCCCGCGACTTCATCTGCGTTTTTTTGCCGTTGTCATATAGGTATATGGCGTCGTTCCACTCAAAATATATTAAACGGATTTTCATGCGGTTTCCAACAATAGATAGAGTGATTCACGGAGACGGTTTTTGCGATAATAAAAAACCCAAACCAAAAGACTATCAAGAACTATCAAAGTTATATTTCTTTAAAGCGTTAGTAGGTATCAGAAGCTAATAACGACTAGGAGAAGAAATAAAATGTTGATAGATATATTTTAAAAATACATTTTATTCTTCATCGTCCCTCAGTTTGTACGAGATGCGTCCATGTGATTTTACTTACTTTTTCACATTTCTAATATCGTTGGCAAAGCGAATTCACCAAAAATCAAGATCTTTACATGTGGATCCTGAGTCTGGTTGAACAATTTCAAGAGCTAATGGGAGACTTTCCGAGATCCGATTAAAAAGAAAAAATAGTTCAAATAATTTTAATAGATGGCGTTGATTAGACACGAATCCCAAAAATAAATCTAAACGAGACCGTAAGATGTGTAAAAATGTAAAAATTTTGCGCTATCTTTCCAGAAAAAGTACTAAGAAAAGTACATGTTTTCACGAAACACCTTTCCGAGTAACTTAGGTTACCAAATTCAATACTTGAAAATCCTATCTAAGCAGCGCCATCTAGTAAGGCACACCGAACTACACATTTTAGTTTTTAAAGTAGCTGTTTGAAAATCTCCCATTGGCACGCCTTGAACATATTATTATATTCTTACTTAGTCACTCAATACAAAATGTATACCTAATTATAAAAATATATTTACTTATACATCCTCACTCACTTTGTACGAGATTTTAGTCTTTTCTTAGTATCGATAACAACAATGCATTTCACATCGCTCCTTCAAATAATTATGAAAATAATACCTAATTGAGGCACACATTAAAACACACTGCTGTCATATGTTGCACTATTTCACGTATTTCTCATTCCAGAACATCTATTAGGTGGATCCCACCATTTTCTGAAATCCTGGTACACTGTCCTCTCGTTCACTCTCTTTTCATCATTAAGAATAGTACACATTCCGCAATAGTCATCAGTCTCCACGGACTCTGACCTCCTGTGATAGCTGTAGTGATTCCTCCATTTGAAGTACTCGGTGTATTTCTCTGGATCCCGAATTAGCTCATGCATTTTCGCAGCCAATCTTTCAACCCCAAGCTCCCTCGCATTCAGATATATTCCATCCGGCATAAATCTGTAACAAACATTATTTGTTAGCTATTCAATCATTTCCTGTTATTATAAATGCGAACATTTGTAAAGATGTTTCAATGTTTGTTACTCCTACACGCAAAAACTATTGAACGGATGTTGATGAAAGGTAGTTATGTAGCTTATAGCGCAAAATAGGTCATTTGTAAACGCGACCACTTATTATCAGGTATCTGAAATCCGTGCAGCCGGAGGAGTCTACCTGGGCGATTACCACCACCTTATCTATTTCTGTCGCCAGGCAACAAGGATTAGATATTAGTTAATACAGTGACAACGCATTAATATACTGTTCAGCATTTTTGTGACATGAAATCCTAAATGGACTCATAGATATTATGGGCGACATTTACCTACCGCTTTACATCAGGTGGATCTGTCTGCTCGTTTGTAAGTGAGTACAATATTTATTTTTAAGAATGGATGCCTACTTCATTTCTGGCTTCAGATAATCCTTGCCATATGGTCACCTAAGCGGAATATAAGCAAAGGTGTGTTATGACTTGCTCGGGCTTCTGCACGAATGTTCCATACTGTCTACTTTCGGAAGACAGCGACTTAACCTAGCGTCTAGAGTTTGGGCTGTCTCCGGATTGTACGTGCGTGGTAGCTAAGTTGATATGCTGCTTTCTATATTTCCGACATTTATTGGTCTGCCACCTATTATTACTTACGAATGGTTTATCATCTATCTCGTGGTGGGCGTTCTACGGCTGCTGGTACATGTTTTTCCTATTGCTAATTATTACTTTATTATTATTACTATTTATTTTCAGTTTAATGGGCTCTTTTTTCCGCACTTGAACTCAAATTTGGTCCTTTGTACGTAGTTAGGGAATGCTAATTTAGCCAGCCCAGCTCCCCCAGAAGTCCAGCAGTCTGCTGCCATAGTAAATTTTGTAGAAAATAAAAAATACTTTCCAATGACATATTGCTCAACATTATTGGTAATATAGGCTGGTCCTTTACACAAAGATAATTAAATATAAATTAATTTGTTGAAAAAAATAGTTTTATATTTTTTATTTTTTCCTAATTAAAGAAAGACCTATTTTATGATGCCGGTGAGTAGCAGTCCTAAACTGTTTGTCCACTTTGTCCAGAGGCTAAGGCATCCTGTATACGCCTCCAAGCAAACAAATGAAGCCTTTGTAACATTTGGGCGGCGGATAATAGGATCCAAATCAAGATAAAAAAAAATATTTTTAAAATTGCAAAATTGGGGATTCGATTCCCCACGGGCGTAGCCAGGTTTTTGTTTTGGGGGGGTTCCAGATCAAGACATTATTTGATGATTCGTACCCCCGCCCCCCTTTCACCCCAGGGATAACTGTAACAAAAGTAACCAAATTCACATAATTTAGGATTTTGTCTCAAAAGACCCGGGGTGAACATGATAAATATAACATAAACCACGGTATGAATATTTATAAAAAGAGCCAGCGCGCTGAATTCGAAAATGTATGGTATCTTAAAATCCGAATTGATTATACAGCGCGGGTAATGTATACCTACATAAAAAAATTAGCGAGCGCAGCGAGCTCGAAATTTTTCCAATTTTGGCTCAATTGACTCTGGATGAACTACTGGACTAAATATGTGCGCAGCGAGCTCGGCTCGGACTTTTTAGCATATCTACATATTAGCTCTTTACATCCGAATGAAACACGCGGCGCGATTCGTGTAAATATTTAATCAATGAGCGAGCGTAGCGAGCTTGAAATGTTTCGAATTTTGGCTGTAAAAATCCGGATTGACCGGTGTGAAATGATTTCGGGGGGGTTTGAACCCCCTGAACCTTGAACCCGCTCGGTACGCCTATGCGATTCCCGGCCGTGCAGAAATTGAAATGATTAATTTTAATTTCTGTAACGGGTCTGGATGTAGTATGTATAATAAGTACCTATGTATTAAAAAAGTAGTAAATAATTAGTTTATCAGTTATCTAACACCCATAACACAAGCTTCGCTGGGGCTAGATGGTGCTCAGTAAATTTATCCAATCAAATTTATTTATTTAAAAAAAAACAAATTTCTTATAAGTAAGTAGCTCTTAAACCTTAGTTGTCTCCTTGGTGTCATCCAAATTTTAGGGATTGTTAGTGAGCGTTTTTGTAAAAATTGTTAGTTGCGCTTTTTTCTCTTATGACGGCAGTATTTATTTAGATTAAGTTTCCTTGTTAGGCCCATAGTAACGTGACGTAATGTTCCTAATGGTGACGTAATATAGGACGAAGTGTTTCGCCTGAATATCTCATGATTCTGTTATGGACGAAAATATCTACCGCAATTGTCGGTCAGGTAACTGAACGTGTAACCATGATCCAATCTTGGCAGGTTCCCCTGGTAGTAGGGTCACGAAGGTCAGATGGTAGTTGCTCCACTGTAATGATCTGATCTGCCAAATCCTGGATTATGATCCAGGGTTCGCCTTGACCATGGTCAAGGCGGATCCCGGGCCCTCGCGCGCTAGAGCACAAACGGGATATTAACGCCAAGATGATTATTATTATATGTACTGCAATTTTCCTTAAAGGTATGCCATTGTAATAGAATATTATAGAACTACTAGTGGACCCGGCGCGACTTCGTTCGCGTAGCGTTCTAACCCTACACCTGCCCTACACCTACCGTACACCTACCCTACACCTACCCTACACCTACCGTACACCTACCCTACACCTACCCTACACCTACCCTACACCTACCCTACACCTACCCTACACCTACCTTACACCTACCCTACATCTACCCTACACCTACCCTACACCTACCTTACACTTACCCTACACCTACCCTACACCTACCCTACACCTACCCTACACCTACCCTACACCTACCTTACACCTACCCTACATCTACCCTACACCTACCCTACACCTACCTTACACTTACCCTACACCTACCTTACACTTACCCTACACCTACCCTACACCTACCCTACACCTACCCTACACTTACCCTACACCTACCCTACACCTACCCTACACCTACCCTACACCTACCCTACACCTACCCTACACCTACCCTACACCTACCCTACACCTACCCTACACCTACCCTACACCTACCCTACACCTACCTTACACCTACCCTACACCTACCCTACACCTACCCTACACCTACCCTACATCTACCCTACACCTACCCTACACCTACCTTACACCTACCCTACACCTACCCTACACCTACCCTACACCTACCCTACACCTACCCTACACCTACCCTACACCTACCCTACACCTACCCTACACCTACCCTACACCTACCCTACACCTACCCTACACCTTAGGTGTGAATCTAAACCATTCCCAGATCCCCTTGAACACACACAAAAAATTTCATCAAAATCGGTCCAGTCGTTTGAAAGTAGTTCAGTGACATACACACTCACAGAAGAATTATATATATAAAGATGTATAAAATATAGCTAATAATATTTACCTCGTATAATTAGCACCACCATACACTATTGGTATTGCACTATATTGTAATCCATGTAACAGCTTCTCCGTCACATAGTCTTCACTAAACGAATTTTCAAATGATAAATAAAAAAAATAATCGGTTTCAATCATTTTATCACATTTTTCTTCATCGTCACGAGAACATGTTTTAGTACCACATCTACCATAAATATCAATTTCTAATTCATACTTTGTAAGTTCTTTGGCTAGCTTCTTCACAAAATCTTCACGATTACTTCTAGAGTAACAATTTGAAACAAACCAGGCCGCAGCTCTCTTCTTTTTTGAAAATATTGTTTTCAATTCACTTGATACTGGATCCATATTTTCTAATTTCATCCAGTGCATATCCTTCTTTGGGCCTATTATTTTCCCGGCTGAATCTCTAACCACAATATATCCCCATTTCGATTCAGAATCAAGCCTGAAAGTCCATGTCCAGTTGAAGTAATTATTAAACATATCTAAACAAACCGGATAATAATCCGAAGACTCGATACTAGCGAACACAAATTTTTGATGAGGGGAGCGTTTACTTGGCAGTGAACTAGGGCTTCTGTAGAATTGCGTTAACTGTGGGCCCGAAAAGACTATAACATCAAATAAAGTAAAATCTTCAAGAAACATCCTATCAGCAGTTACGTAACAATTGGTATATTTACACTTTCTTTTGATAAAAACGTTTTGTCCTTGCTCCATGTAAACAAATGGCACAGTCTTATTTGAGCTCCATTGCAGAATATATTTCAAATTTGAATGTTTCTTATCTGACCCAGAATCAGGAAGAGTGAATGAAAAAATTCCGCTATCTCTTAAATTATCAACACTTTTATGCTCTGATACAGTTACATCAACTGACTCCTTAGATTCACTGTCTTGCACAAGTTCACTTTTAAATAAATCCTTGAGATGATCGTGCTTTAATAATAGTTCGTCAAACATTTCATCTGCTGTCTTGTCGCTATATGCTAGATTTTTACTATCATTCACGAGCACTACTTCACTAATTGATAGGTACAGAAATATAAGTGCC
The DNA here is from genome assembly GCA_905147135.1 of Blastobasis lacticolella. Lineage (NCBI taxonomy): Eukaryota > Metazoa > Arthropoda > Insecta > Lepidoptera > Blastobasidae > Blastobasis > Blastobasis lacticolella. Next base: position 14,105,099 of record LR990048.1, read on the forward strand.
ACGGCTAGGGCGAAGGCGAAGAAGAATTTTAAGTTTCTCATTGTGTTAATGCGAGCGGCAAGATACGTGCGGTAACACAGCGGGCGCGTGTGGCCCGCAACCGAACATAGCGACACTGGCAAATATGCGTCCATCGGTCAAAACAATGTCCATATCTAATCTTTCAGCCCACCGGCACGTCTATTCACTCGCGATTGCAGATATATAGGTTTATAACAAATCCAAGATAATAATATAATTTTTATTATTGAATAATAGCAAAGTATCGCTAATGAATCCTTAAATTAAATTAAATTAAGCTATTATCTAAAACCTAATCTACTTTGTCGCTGTCATTGTGGAGAGCCTTATGGGCGGCTGCCTGGAATTCTATAGCTTATCTATGGCCCATTTATTGTATTCATCATCACATACACCTGAGTGGTTCAGTGGTCTGTCACGCAAGAGGTCCCGGGTTCGATTCCCGGCCGGGCAGAAATTGAAATGATGAATTTTAATTTCTGTTACGGGTCTGGGTGTTCTATGTACAATAAGTATATATTTAAAAGTATATAAGTAGTTTATCAGTTATCTAGCACCCATAACACAAGCTTTGCTTACTTTGGGGCTAGATGGCGCTGTGTGAATTTGTCCAAGATTATTTATTTTATTTATTTATTTATTTATTATACACAACAGTCCACTGCAGGACGTAGGGCCTCTCCCACAAAAGGGAAGGTTATTGCCATAATCTTCACGCTTGACAGGCGGGTCGGAGCTCGCAGTGTTATAAAGGTATCAATGGAAAATGCTGCTGTCCATTTTCCAGCCTATGGAGACTATATCTTTTGCCTCGAAAACATTAGTCGCCTTGTATGACAACTACGAGTGTAAGGGGTTGGTGCTATTATAGATACTTTGCCGGACACCACACGGCCATTTACTATGTTAATGTTCATTAATTTTAGGTATAATAATGAACTTAATTAAAATTTTATTTTATGTAACCTTCATTCACCTACCCACACTACATTATAAGTTCTTTTTAAAATATATAGAAATTACGGATAATTTTATTTCTACAAATTTCGATTATTTATTGAAAACAAATACACCCATAATTTCCAGAAATGATTAGTTAAAACTCATTCTTTTTAATTCCTCCGCTGAGTGAGATTGTCTATGTTGGCACAACGTAGTCACCGGTAGAACCAATTAATTAATTGTTTTAATAAGCCAAAAAGCTTTTTAGCTTCCAGACCACACGCCTCCAGAGTTTCCACATCAAACGCCGTAAACACACGCAATCGTTGAAAATATTGGCGCAATGGCAGCTGCCCGCGACTTCATAACAAAACAAAGTGAACGTACCTATTTAAAAACCATAAAATTACTTATATTGACGACCTGAATGGTTATGTTAGTTAACATGTCGGTCTGATACGCAGAGGCCTGCTCCGCCAGGAATCAAAATAGAAATAATGAATTTTAATTTCTGTCACAGGTTGGATGTTATATATTATGTATAATAAGTACCTATGTAATTTAACACAAGACCGAGGGTATAACCGGCCATTATGCTTGGCGTTTGTGGACTATGAGAAAGCCTTCGATCCAGTCTCTACAGCGGTGTGAAATTGACTATCATTATATCGAAGTACTGAAGAGTTTGTACGAAAACGCCACTATGTCAGTTCGTCTCCAGGACAAGACCACAGAGCCTCTTCAGCTGCAGCAACGTGTTAGACAAGGTGATGTCATATCACCGAAGTTGTTGACCGCTGCACTGGAGGATATCTGTAGGCTTCTGGCCTGGGGCGGACTTCGCATCAATATTAACGGCGAGTACCTCATTCACCTCAGATTTGCTGACGATATCGTAGTCATGACTGAAACCCTGGAAGACTTGCGCAAAATGCTCGATTGGGACCACCTTGACCATGATCCAGGATTTGGCAGATAAGGTAATACAGTGGAGCGACTACAATCTGGCCTCCGTGACCCAATACTTTTATAATTATTTTTCCAGGCTTTATCATGGTTATTTGTCTTTCAGTCGCCGAGCTTACTGTAAGAGCATCGGTAAGTGCTGGTTTTTCCGTGGGTTAGTGTTCTACTAATGTACGAGTACATAACGATAGTATATAACTCAGTAAAGAGTCATTGGCAGCGTAGAATACAAAGGTAATCATAGTATTGTTGGTTTTTTAAATTATTTACAGTTGTCTATGGTTATGGTCTATGGTTTGACGACCTGAGTGGTTCAGTGGTCAACATCGTTAGCCACGCAAGAGTTCCCGGGTTCGATTCCCGGCCGGGCAGAAATTTAAATGATGAATTTTAATTTCTGTTACGGGTCTGGGTGTTCTATGTATAATAAGTATGTATTTATAATAAAAAAGTATATAAGTAGTATATCAGTTAGCTAGCACCCATAGCACAAGCCTTGCTTAGTTTGGGGCTAGATGGCGCTGTGTGAATTTGTCCACGATTATTTATTATTTATATGGTAGAAGAAAAATTTAAAAGGAATGACAATTCTTTTGAATTTTGTTTTATAAGTCACAATGCAAAATTTATTTCAATGTTTTTTATCTACACTCATAGCGTAATGAAATAAAATTAAAAAACATTAATTAATGATATAACATTTCGTATACTATTTTCTGTCCTGTTTATTTTTGTGATTGTGTATATATGAAATTTTTTTCCCGATAAACAGATTGTTTTTACAAATTGTTGTAAAACTTGACCAGCGACAAAGGCGACCTGTCAATGGTGGCGCTAGTTCTGCGTTTTATGTGGAAACACAGGAAGCATGTAATATTCTATGACAGAATTCGGTCTATTAATCTCAGAATTTATTTATTTATTAATCAATGCGACAAGGAAAATAAGGGACGTGACGGAAAAAGAAACAAACATGGCCTTATTGTAAAATTAGAATAATAACGATTAAGAAAAATACCTAGCGCTCTCCTTCATGGAATTATGATTCTTGTCAAATGTGTCAACATTTGACGTAACAGACGTTGACACCTAAGTTAGTATAAACCAACTAATTTTAAATGGTGTACAATAATTAAGGCGGTTTATTAAGGTTATAGAATACTCAAAAGCGTCAACTTATATTTCCTCTATATAGTTTATTATTGCCAGTAAAATAAATTTAGTGTACTCATAGCCTCCTATGAAGGAGGCTATGAGTGTACTCGTTTTTCGCAATGTGTCAAAGTAACCTGAAGTCGTGGTTTATGTTTGTGAACGTTTGAAGCAAATAAATTATAAATGTGAAAGTAGGTGAATTCGCAGTTTACTTCCAGAAAAGTTAAGAAAATATAGGTACGAAATTTTAACATGAAAATATGAATGTAGATAAAATAGTGTATGCAACTTATGCATATAATTATGTATTAAAACACTAGTGTGTTACTTGTGATAAACAAACAGTCAATTTTTATACCCTTCTTTATATGAGAGTTGCATGAACTACTATTAGATACTTTGTGTATGTACACCTATCTACTTTGTGTTGTAAGACATCAAAAAACTGACAGTTTTAAAACTATTTCTTTTAACAAATAAAACTTTAAGGGGCTAAATTCTAGTCTATAGGTATAAAAATATTCCCAAGAACGGTAGCAAGTATATATATAATCATCCATTTTTTTGTATATAGAGAATACTGAGAAAAAGCTGCGATACAAACTGAAGAGCTGTCTTTACCATATGAAGAGACGAGAGCGTGTGAGCGTAAAATGTCCAAACCCAAGTTCAGAACCCTTCACAATTTCTTTTAAAGTCTTTTTGAAGTCAAATACAAAGTGATACAAGTAGTGACCTTACCAAATTATACACCTAAAACTTTCTCATGAATCAGTCTATTGGCGAAAACCGCTTGAAAATCCGTTCGGTATCTAGTATTTGAGTTTATCGCGAACAAACAGACCGTCACGGTATAGGACTTTGTATTAAAATGTAGTGATGATGAAGTCCAATATGCGACGCCTACTGATAGTAACTTAGCAATATCATTTGATTCTAACATTGCTTACATTGTTATGAAAGTGTTGCAATTAGTATCTACAATAAAGTTAAATACAATTCATATTAAAGCGATATTTTTTCTCTCTACTCGTAAACAAACAATATAAAAAGACTAAAAACATGTAAATTGTCACAACGGCAGCCATGACTACCATAGTTACAAAAAATTACTTCCAAGCGTTGGTCCACTCATGGCATACAACTTACAATACCAACATACTTATTTAAAAGATAGCGCGATAAAGTTTGAGATAATTTCCAATTTCTCATAAGTAGTACCTACCTAAATTATTGTTCAAACTGTGACAAGAGACAGAGGTGTTCTGCAGCGGTGTCACAGCACAGCAGTTTGAAACCGCTCATATCCACTCGAGCGCTCGCCTTCTAATGCTTGTCTTTTCTATTTCTAACAACTTACCACTAGTGTGAAAGAGATAGATAGCGCACGCGAACGCTCGCGTGAATGCGAGCGAAAAATTCAATATTTTGATGCGTGATAATGATTTTCCCTATTTTTGTACCGTACTCTTTTGGTATTGTCGTTATGATTTAAAAAATATTGAAAATTGAAAACCGTTCGGTGCGAGCAATTCAAAAATAGAGCCCCAGGACTCGTAGAAACGAATCACGGTTTTCGTGATTAGGTACTCCCAAGGCTACATGGAAGTAACAACGGTGAAAATTATATTTTGCCTTCCACCTACAAGTTGCATAGGCATTCTGCGTTGGGCTAGAGCGATCTAGAATTCTTAGTAGGATGCACTTTAATTGCCTTCCAAGTACTTCGTAAGGTTTTTCGTTAAAACATAAATATTTTTTCACCTTTCCAGCACAAAAAGAGTGCTTTGGCTGCGTGAAAACTCAGAGCAAAAATGCTTGTACAACTAGTGTCAAATAAGAAGAGACTTGGCGTGTCACGTGGTTCCACTTGCTTAGTAGGCGATGACCTGCTCGAAATCCCCTCTACTGCCATTTGACAAGTCTCTTCTTTCATGAATTCACTTAAGAGGAAAAGTTATTTGAATTTCGAACACCATATACTCTATGCTGGAAAAAATGAAATAGACGATGGTCTGTTCAGAAACACATTTTGACGTAGTATAATTAAAGTCCATTAATTAAATATTGTATAATTAGGCACAACATTTCGTATATTATTTATTAATATTAATCGTTAAGACATAATGACGTCATTAGCCACTAAATAACTACACACTTAAATCAATAAAATTTCTAAAATGCTTTAACAATACAGCGTGTAAATAGACCGCTAGCATTAATTGAAACCCCATGTTCTACCCATGAAACTGAACAAGTTTCCGTTTTATTCTGTTTACGGTCTGTTGACTTTTATTATAAAAATTTCAGCGGAATGGACACATTAACACAATATTTACCTAGGCATGTATTATTTATAATTTAAATAAATTACCTAGTGAAAAATATCGGCCTCGTAATAAAACAACATTGTAGTACCCACTTCCTCTCTGCGTGTCAAAAAATACGCTAACGTTTGTAGAAGATTTTAATACATTTTAGAGGTAGGTAGGTACGTCGGTAGGTAAGGTATCCGCTCGTAAGCGAGAGGTCTCGGGTCCGAAATTTATTGTGGCCCCTATACTAATGACTATTTTCTGAGTTATGTACATTAGTTGAATGCTACTAACCGATGCTCTTACGGTGAGGGAAAACATCGTGATGAAACCTGCACATTCAGACGACTCAATGAAAAACCTTGATCCAATCTGGTCAGGTTCTCCTGGTATCAGGGTTACGCTGGTCAGATGGCAGTCGCTTCACTGTAATTATCTGATCTGCCAAATCCTTATTCAAGGCGGACCAAGGGCCCTTGTGCGCGAGAGCACAACTAGGACGTCAACGTCAAGATGATTATTAAGTACTATCACTACGAAAAGTCGAAGTTTGTAAATAAAAATTTTTCTTGTACTCAATGACGTAGGATAACCTACGGCTCCCTCAAATTCTATAAAGTGCCGCAAACTTATCTGTGGCCCTAGTAAAAGTGTGTCCGCGACAAAGCTCGCGCCGCGAGAGAGCGTTTGTCTCTTTCTCTCAATACTAAGACGAAAGAGATAGCAATACCTATGTCGCGCTTTTTCTCGCTTATCGCGCGCGAGAGCAACTTGTGCTAGGCCTAATGACCGCGTGGCCAAAACTGGAACTGTGTAAAACAGGCAGTATGATTTGAAATTTTGTGGGAGCGAATTTTTTCTTCTGAGTTTGAAATGATAACAATTGCGCCGCCTTCTTCGGGTTCGATAAGTTTGTCGCAGTCTACGTATTTCAGTCTGTAGATCTTTGTGTCATATACAGACCCTGTGACCTCGTCATCGCGGATGTTCAAAGAATAAGGATGGGGACTGATACTGTATAAGTCATATTTATGAACAAAAATTAAAATAGCTATAAACTATAAACAAAAACTATAAATGAACTTAAAATCGGTTAAACAACTTATTCTTATCTTTAAGATCTTTCTCCTTCATGAAAAATAAAGTTTATGTGTATTGATGATACTCAACCGTGACGTCACGGTTCAGTGTCTCAGGTTCAATAGCTCTGTCTAATTAGGAATTTCAAACGTTAATTTCTTCAGTTCAGTTCATTTTGAAGATTTAACTTTTCTATTTGTAAAGTAAAGCTAAATCAATCGTCGTCATTCCTATTGTTTTGTAGTGACTGAACATTGAATGTTTCATTTTATCTGCACCATGACAATTGACTTTTTGTGCCTATGTTTCTCCATTATATTTTGTACAGAAAAATCACAACTTCACACCGCCCTATTTGCCGCCTAATACTAATGTGTAGAGTATTTTATAAATTGCGGACGTTTTGCTTCCATGACCATTTAAATTGCGGTCGTTTTGTAACAAGGACATTTTATACTATGGACGTTTTTAAAACGAGGACATTTTGCTCAGAGAGTCACCCACTCCGAATGAGCAGTTTTCCAATAGGTATCTAAGGCATTCCTAACCACTCATTAGATAGCGGCGATCGCTTGAAATAGGTACTTAGCAAAGAGGTTGTAAACACTGGGCACATTGTGCTGTTGAATATATATTTTACATTTCTTTTAATTTTAAGTTTAGTATTTATTTATTTATTTCACAGTTAAACAGCAATCTAATTCTATTCAAAATAGATACATAATCAAGTATAAGTTGGCTGCATGACATCACTGCCACAATCATACAGATTTTTAGAAAAAGTTCCAAAATTGTAGGAGCGCCATCTGTTGGTGCTTTTTGAAACTAACTGATAATACCTACTGGAAAACTGCTCATTGGCCGTGGCCGCACTGCGCTTTCCTATTGGTCGAATAAGCTATTGTACATACTAGTCTGGTCACTTAAGTTTAGGTAGTAAGAACATGAAAATATAATTAGGCCAATTTATTGTAAATATATACATTAAACACTTGTCTTCGCAGTTTATCTCATCTCTTACCTCCAAAAACGGAATTTATATTTAAATAAGTCAAGACACGGTAACAATCTGGTGGATCCCACCAATTTCTGAAATTCTCGTAAACTGTCCTTTGTTTCAGTTTTTTTTCATCGTTGAGAATAGCACACACTCTGCAGTAGTGATCTTCAAATCCTGATGTACTGTGGTAACTGTAGTGATTCCTCCACCTGAAATACTCGGCGTATTTGTCTCTGTCCTCAATCAACTCATTCATTTTTGCAGCTAATTTCTCCACGCCAAGTTCCCTCGCATTCAAGTATATTCCATCCGGCATAAATCTGAAATGTGACAGTTAATTATGGAGTCTTTTTAAGTCAAAAACAGTGACACAGGGTGAGTTTGGACGTCAATTAATTTTTGATAGGTACCAGAGGTACGCATGTGCTCTGATAACAAAAAGCTTTTACTATGGCACTTTGAAATCGCGAAAAAATACCGTCTGTTTCAAACATTTTGCAGAATTGGTTTTAAATTTTGTATGAGACAGCTGATCTTTTTTTTATCCATTGAATATATAGACTAATGGACCCGGCACGACTTCGTTCGCGTACACCTACTTTAACCCTACCTACTCTTTCTGCTTGAATCACTCTATCTATTTTTGAAAACCGCATTAAATCCGTTGCATTGTGTAAAAAATCTAAGCGTACATAGATACATAGAGACAGACGGCGGAAACCGACTTTGTTTTATACTATGTACCTATATATTTCAGGTTTAAATACCTATATTATTATTTAGTATGTTGCCGAACCCTGTGACAGGTCACCTCAATTCCTGCATTATGGGTAGGTAAGCCAGTGGTATTTATCCAGGCTGACTCCTTGGGCTTGTCAGAATTCTAATTAGTGCAACGAGGTAATTTTTTTAAGTCCGAGAATAGTACAATTTCAGACACTTTCGAACTGTACGCAGATGTTTCTGAAAAGTACTCGTAATCTAAGGTTAACGCCTCACAACACAGCACCGAATCCATATCATGGATGTACGGCAGAATGTTTCGAGCTATCTATTAAGTGATGGAATTTGAAGGATAAGCGTCTGGGAGTGTTCTTAGGTAGCCAAATGCCTCGATTGGAGGGCAAGGAGGAAGCAGTTACGGACAAATTTTGACATGTTTCAAGGAATGGCGGCAGCCACATGAACTGTTTCATTAAACAATGCTACCCTATTGTCGAACATGGCTGAGACTGGTTTTATTTCTTAAGACTATATTATTATAACGATATTAGACAAAACTTGTTTAGAAAACTCCTCTCTCTCTAGACTCTACCCCCTAAATATTTTGCTTTCATAATGATTTAATAATAATAATAATAATAAATAAATATTCGTGGACAAATTCACACAGCGCCATCTAGCCCCAAACTAAGCAAAGCTTGTACTATGGGTGTTAGATAACTGATATACTACTTAAATACTTTTTTTTAAATACATACTTATTATACATAGAACACCCAGACCCGTAACAGAAATTAAAATTCATCATTCAAATTTCTGAGCGGCCGGGAATCGAACCCGGGACCTCTTGCGTGGCAGACCGGCATGTTGACCATTGAACCACTCAGGTCGTCCTGACGTTAATGGATGACATCTACTTGTTTCGGGCCATTGATTTTAGCGAATACTTAGCTATAGCAGTCGCTAAATGGCCGCTGAAGAGCACATTTCAGCTATTGTTGCAAAACATACGCTTTTTTTGTCCATTGTATACACTAACTCTATTACCATGTCGAGTTTGAATTTGACCATTTATTTTGTGAAAGTTTTAGATGCATTGAATTTATGAAGCGAATCTGTAAGCCGCGTTCGGCCGTTTCTATGAAAATGATCTACTGGCTGTTTGTATACTGTGGTCACCGATGGCCGTGTTGCCCTATGTAATTAGTGAAATTAGAATTACAGATAGAACAAATTTTTAAATTTCCTGCTTTTTCTCAGGTGACTCTTTCATTTGCCAGATTGTCAGCGTAGATATTTATAACAATATCCAGTTACGTTATCAACTGTAAGTCATGCCAAAAGAGCCAAGTAATATCTCTCATAGTCCTCTGTCAGCTGGATATATTGGTAGTCTAGGCAGTATTTCACGTAAGTACATCTCCTACACTACTACAAAGCGCAAGTCAGATCCTATAAAGGAGTACTAGCTTAGAATAAGATATGGTTAGTACCATATCACCAGCCTAGTGGCTGGTAGCAGAATTTCCAAAATTGAAGTTCAGAGATGTTATAGGACATACGATCACTATAGTAAATTTTCATACGCCATATAGTACCGAAAAGTTTTGATCTCATGTCGTTTTTTTTTCAGTTTAAAGTTTCGTCTACAACTCAACAGTAATCACCTTAATCAGCGCGTCTGGTTTAGTGAACCGCAGTGTGGACACAGGTTTCGTGAATTAGTACTAATTTTGACGAGGGACTTCTCATGTAGGAGGCAGGAGGTACCATTGGAATGTCAACTTGAAGGTCTGTATAAATACTTTCACAGATTCGGACCGAATGCAGTGCGTAAGCGCTCTAAAGATCAATAACATATTCACCTTGTATAATTAGCACCACCGTACACAACTGGTATGGCACTATACTGTAATCCGCGTAACAACTTTTCTGTCACATAGTCTTCACTAAATGAATTTTCAAATGACAAATAAAAGAAATAATCTGTTTCAATCATTTTATTACATTTTTCTTCGTCGTCAAAAGAACATTTCTTAGTACCACATTTTCCGTAAATATCTATTTCTAATTCATATTTTCTGAGTTCTCTGGATAGGTTCTTAGCAAACGATTCACGTTTTCTTACAGTTTTACAATTTGATACGAACCAAGCGGCAGCTCTCCTTTTATTTATAAATAAGTTTCTTAATTCATCTGATACTGGCTCCATGTTTTCTAATTTCAGCCAGTGCATATTCTTCTTCGGGCCTATAACTCGCCCAGTTATATCTTTAACTATAATGTATCCCCATGTCATATCTGAATCTAGCCTGTAAGTCCACGTCCAATTGAAAAAGTAATCAAATTTACTACTACAAACTGGATAAAAATCTGCAGACTCGATAGTAGCAAACACATATTTTTGGTGAGTTGAACGTCGATGTGGCAACAACTTACGGTCCTTGTAGTGTCTTACTAGTTGTGGCCCCTCAAAAATTATGACATCAAATAAAGTATAGTCCTTTAGAATTTTTTTATCAGAAGTTACAAAACAATTTGTATGTTTACACTTTCTTTCGATGAATATAGATTGGCCGTTATCAAAATAAACAAATGGAACTGTGATCATATGCGTCCATTTAAGAATGTATATCATATTCGGTTTTTGTTCATGTTTAGGTTCAGACTCTATATTAGCGCCTGAATTTAATTCGTCATGGTCCAAACTATCAACATATCCGTGCTCTGATATAGATCCACCTGATTTTTGAGGTCCTCTGTCTTCAAATTTTATTTCTCTGAATTTTTGTGAACTTTTCAATAAGTCTTTTAGGTGTTCATGCTTTTGTACCAATTCATCAAACCTCTCATCTACTATCTTTTGTCTTTGGGCTAGTTGTCTATTATTATTCACGAGTAGAATTTCATTTATTGAGAGGTACGAAAATATAAGTATGACGGCTAGGGCGAAAGCGAAGAACAGTTTTTCATTGCTCATTATGCTATGCGAGTGGAGAGACACGTGCGCGGGCGCAGCGGGTGCGTGTGACCCGCGACCGAACCGAACATACCGACACTGACAACATAGGTATACAAGTATCGATCATAACGAAAGTACAAGTATTGATGATATTGATATTAACCGGGCGTTAGCCATGTTGGGTATGTTATACCCAACCAGGTTATACACGTTGAATGTTTATTGGTTATCTTTGTGTCTTTTACTTGATTAACGTCCAGTAAGGAAGGTCCTATAGTATCGGACACATTTTAGTTTTAATAAATAATACTCGAAATTGGATATATGAATGTTATTTTAATTGATAATTTTGAAGTTTGAACTTCATGTTGTATCGAACAGCATACTTGAAAGGCCTAAAAATATTACATTACTAAGGGAGGAAATAATGAGTAGGTACTTGCAAATAGTATATCATGAGGAGAGCTCATAACAAGAACGCAAAATACCTATACAACATTGGGACTGTTTCGTTAAGTATCTGACAGTTTCGTTTAGTATCGGACATCGTTAATTGTCCGATACTAATGCTGCCACCTGACCTCCGTCACCCCGTTACCAGAAGAACCTGACCATATTGGATCATGGTAACCTACCATAATACACCTAATCTATTTTGCTCCTTATAAATATAAATTCTGGTCGATATAATCTATATCCCCGGCAACACAGTCAATTCAGTGAAACCAGTGTGAAAAATAATAACTGAAATCCAGAACCTTCCAAACTCTTACTACGATGACATATCAATGTTTATGTAAAATCATTGCTTCAGGGTCAACATCACCGCTACTGCTCCATCTGTGTTAAAATTTGCGGTTGTATACTTTTATTAGGTAATAAAATAAATTATTGCATTATTAATTACGCGTTAAACTACTTTCGGAGGTACCTATTGTAATAACTAGAGCTAGTGTTGCTTTGGAGCTAGAGCTAGAGCTAGAGTTGGTACAATGAGTTGTAAAATATATCTAATCATATCAGCCGTAAAACGCCTATTGCTGTGCATAGGCCTCCCCCAGAGATCTCCACAAAGGCCGGTCCACATCCTGCTGGTACCTGTGATCCTAAACAGGTCGTCGGTCCACCTTGTGGGAGGCCTATCCACACTGCGTCTTCCAGTACGTGGTCGCCATTCGAGAACTTTACTGCCCCATGGCCCATCTGTTCTTCGAGCTAAGTGCCCTGTCCACTACCACTTTAGCCTGGCATTCCTTAGTGGCAAAATGTATCTATTTCATTAGAAACAATAGTACCACGCACACAACAGCAAGAAGGAGGCGTTCAGTGTATTATCTTCGGTATAAAATAAAAACATATTGGTTAATGTCACGGTTGTGCACGCGCACGAGGGCCAGGGGTCCGCCTTGACCATGACCCAGGATTTGGCAGATCAGATAATTGAGCGAGTGCTATCTGATCTCCGTGCCATGATCATGGTAACACATTCGATCGCCTGAATGTGCAAGTTTCATCACGATATTTTTCCTCGTCGTAAGAGCATCGGTTAGTGTTTAACCATTTCGAACCAGGTACGTATCGCTTACGAGTGGGATACCCTAACCGCTCGGCCACCAACCCTCACTCCCCGTAAATTTTGTTCAATTAGAGTTCCATTGCTCGCAGAACAGACTGATGCATGGTATATAGTACTATATTTAACTGCATGATGATGAGTATGGTCCTTGATGAACTTAATTATCGGGGGATCTATTTTTGAACCGCTCTTTGATTTTCGTTATGAAAAATTCAATATATTTTTGGAAGTGTTGAAACGCTAAACACTTCAATGTTGAAATGCGGAAGTTTTTTTAATTTTTTTTTTATGTCATACGGTAGGCAAACAGGCAAGTGGGCCACCTGATGGAAAGTGGTCACAACTGCCTATAGACATTAGCAACAATAATAGTATCGCCAATACGTTGCCCACCTCTATCACACGTTGCTCTGGCAGCAAAAAGGTAAATGCCCCACCACTGCCAAAGCCACGGTTTCCCAAACCCCCCATGGAGCACTGGAGACCTTACTAACCGGCAGAAACACAATACTATTTAAAACAGTATTGTTTAGCTGCGGTATTCCGTAAGGTGGAGGTACTACCCCAGTCGGGCGGGTCCATTTCGAACGGTATACCCTGCTATGCCCTATCTCTCTTAAATTTCAAGTGCATAAAAGTTTGAGTAGATCAGGACCTCCAAAACAATTTTCATGGGCCGGTCGTGTACTTTTGTCAAGTATACTGCGCCTCCTGCGTCACATTTGCTTACATCGCTGACATCAGAAGCCATCATCAATGTGCAGTGCACTTAATAACCGTTTTATCGTTTTAGTTACGACGACCTAGTGGTTCAGTGGTCTGCCACGCAAGAGGTCCCGGGTTCGATTCCCGGCTGGACAGATATTGATATGATGAATTTTAATTTCTGTTACGGGTCTAGATGTTCTATGTATAATAAGTATGTATTTAAAAAAAGTATTTAAGTAATTTATCAGTTATTTAGCACCCATAGCACATGCTTTGCTTAGTTTGGGGCTAGATGGCGCTGTGTGAATTTATCCATGAATTTTTATTTTTTATTTTTATTTAGTTCTTATGAAGAGCCTTGCTATCAAGGGCCAGACGAATAGCTTCCACGAAATGGATGGACCACTTTGACGGTACGAAATTAGAAGTAAAACATCTCGGATTTGTTAAGCTTATTTCTTCGTTTTTGTACCGCAATGTAAACATGCTCCACTTCAAATATTCACACTGACGTAGACGCAAAGCTATTAGAAAATAAGTAGACGTTTACTGAAATCGTTATCGACATCTAAATAAATAAAAGCGAGTGCGTTGCCCTTAACATAACCGGAGACGTCATATTTTAAACGATAATAATATAGTCGCGTTGGTGTCTAAATAGAAAGGTACATAAAGTCGCTCTGACTACCCGAGCACGACGTCGGATTTTTACTTTTTAAGACCCGAAATTGTCTCTCTAAAACTAACCTAGACAGCCTAGTGTCAGTAACTACTAGGGTATTGTATAGTGGTATAGAGCGAGAACCCAAAAACTTATATACTACAACTGGAGAGGGCGCAGAGCAAGCTAGCTCATTCCGTTCCCTGCGTTCGTATTTCGTAGGTAGCAAGCTTAGGCAGGATCTTGTGACCAGGGTAAACATGTGGAAGGATGTGCTAGGAAACGGTGGTATGAAGTTGAATGTCGCTAAAACACAGTATATGGCTAGCTGCAGCACGGATGCTGAAACCATCCGTATATGAAGCAAAGCCGTCAACAGAACAGATAAATTCATATACATCGGATCCGTGATGCTCGAGTCCGACGATATCGACCCTGATGTCAAGTCCCGAATATCTGTTGCTTGGGCCAAATGGTGGGAACTTACGGCAGTCATTAATGACCCTAAAATCCCTGTCAAGCTCAAGGGGGCTTATATACAAGAGTATAATTAGACCTGTGATATTATATGGCTGCGATACATGGCCAGCGCTGAAAAAAACATGTTCTTGAACTCCACGCCAACGAAATGAATATGCTACGATGGATGTACCGAGTTAGACGATTCGACCGAGTATGTAACGAGTACATCCGTGGCAGCCTTGGCGTGACGGATATGATCGAGAAGGATAATCTTCGCTGGTTTGATCACGTGTTGCGTACGCTCCAGGGATACGTGGGAAATAGATGCCTGTACCTGCCAGTATCAGGAAAGAAACCTCGTCGGTTCTAGGTGGGAGCCAGAATATAACGGCTTACGTCGTGAGGTTGCCGAAGAATATGCGAGAAAATGACAAAGAAAGCGGACCCTGACAGAGGCCGGAATAAGCGCTAGGATGATGATGATGATGATATATTAGTTATCCAAATGGATTATCCAAAGGAATTCAAATCTGGTACCTAACCCGGTCTTCGTTTAAAACTATTGCTGTTTAGTTTTCTTTGTTTATTTTAAGGGGGGAACCAAGCATACGTTTTCAATGCATGTATTTGCATTAAAAATTGCAGACTTTGCTTAAATTTAATCTAGGTTTTAAGACTTTCGTGGTTATTCACTACACTTTCACTACACACCCCGTAAACACGTAACTAACAAACCCGATAATATGTGTAGTACAAGTGTTTGCTTGAATTTGGCTAATTTTCGGTAATTTCTAAGTGCTGTTAAAATAGCTCTTGATTCCAAACACATCTAATAAAGTTTAAACCGGTTTCCGTATCAGTCACAACCTTTTCATGTTCAATCTGTGGACCTTAACCACGTGCTCGGATAAACTTTTCAGGAGTTATATCCAGGATAATATCTAACAATGTATTGAAGCGGTACCATCACAGTCAGTCAACCACAATGGGGCGCTCCTTCACTACTAGTTCTTTTAACTTACAAGCTATGTTTATTGAAAATTTAATGAAAATGAAAACAAATTACACAACGTCTCGTCTTCGTCTTTTCCAAAAAGAATGTTCGAGATTCTTCGAAGAGAATGTTCCTACTTACAGGGATAGAAAAACAAAAATAGTCGTCCAGCAACTAAGAAAATTCGGGAAAAACAAAGTGCTTTTTTATAAACTTTAAATAAATTGAAAAGGACAACATCAGTAGAGTCAGGTAATGTTTTACATGATTTTGAAGATGATCGAATCAAAACCTTTTCCAACTGCCATTCCCACATACGAACCAAAGGTGTCATTGCGCGTAGCTAGCTTTCCAATATTTTCTGGCATTCTTGTTTAATAGGCTGGTATAATCCATTAAACCAGGCATTGTCATGAATGGTCACACCGTCAGTGATATTCTTCCGCCAAACAGGGCGGTCGACAGCTTGGCTCTCCCAGCTATTCCAATTAATATTAAATATGACCATGTTACGACGATGCCTCGTTTAAAGATCTAGCCGACAAATGCGCGAAACGACACTAAGGCGTTGACATTTCCTTCCCATCCAGGGCGAATTATTTTGTCTGTTCACTATGTGACCGAATCTGTCTTTCCCGTGCTGGCCTCTACAGCTATCAGAAAAAGTACCGTATCATTAGCAGTGACGCTGTTTAAATAATCTATAATTGATGTCTAAGGCCAATGATGATAAATCTATTAAAGACTCCTTCAGGCGTAATTCTATCATGCAAATCAACATACTTCAGATACCTGAAATGGCATGGCACATGCAGCATTTTTGTCACAATAAACCTAAGGCAAGAATGGTATTTAGATGTTATGGGCAACAGTCATAGCTTTCCTTTAACTGGACTATCTAATCGTCTTTTTTCATTTAATCTCTCATTAAGTTATATAACTTTGATTTGATAATACCAGTAGTAGTTTATATACCTATAATACTTTTCTAGTTTGTAACAATTCTGACTAGCGCTATCAAAACCATATACCAATGGCGCATTAAATAAGGTAAGTTTGTAACTGTAGTAACAATTACCTTGCATTCAATTTCCTAATCTAAATTGGGTGCATTTGACCGTTCAAAATAATCACAACAATAAAAAACAATTATTAATTCTCTACTTAAAACAAGCGTTCACAAAACAACAGTAATTTTTAAAATTTTAATAATGTCTTAGGGATTTATAATAGTCATCTTAGCGTTAATGGCTGAAATGCAGGTTTCATCACGATGTTTACCCTCAGCGTGAGAGCATCAGTTAGTGATCGAAAAATGTACATAACTCCGAAAAGGGTTATTGGTACATGGCAGCGGTGGGATTCGAACCCGGGACCTATCGCTTACGAGTCAGACCCTTTAACCACTAGGCCGCCGAAGCTTTACATAGAGATTTATCATTATCATATCATTATGAATACCTATTGAAAAAAAAATACACCTTGGTTGAGACGATACTGTAAAATTTTAATACCTACGTGATGAAGCCGATTATGTGGTCTAAGAAATTTAAAGCAAGAAAGTTAATGTACGTCAAACAATAGACCTAGATTGGTTACGTGAAGGCTAACAATAAATAAGTGCACGGAGTAAATACAAAAACTCAACAGAAAATACAAAAGCTAGGATTACAAATGTAATTTTTTTATATATATTAAAAAATATTATTATTTAAATCACCTTTTGTACACTAGTTTTGCCTTATTTTACAAATTTAAGAAATTGCAACCGGTTTCGAATTATTCATCTTCAGGCAATAATAGAGTTCCATCACGAAGTCACAACACAAAGCGTTAAATAATGGTAAACTACTTATAGTCTTTGTCCTCACTCCTCTGATCCTCACTCCTCTCACCCAGGCGCAGTAGGACAAATAATTTCTCTTACTTTAAATACTAAATAATAATATTGATTCTTAAAAGTCTTGCGTTAAGGATTTACTCCAAAATTAAGGCATGTTAGAACACACTGGCTAATATTGCATAGTGTCAACTGTTTTTTGTTCACTTGTCATCGAGACACGATTCCGGCGGATCCCACCATTTTCTGAAGTTCTCGTAAACTGTAGTAACCTTAACTTTTTTTTCATCGTTTAAAAGAGCACACATTGCACAATATTCGTCGGTTTCTTCAAATGCTGATGTCCTGTGGTAACTATAGTGATTCCTCCACTTGAAGTACTCGGAGTATTTCTCTTTATCCCGAATCAGCTCATGCATTTTAGCAGCTAATTTTGTCACCCCAAGCTTCCGCGCATTCAGATATATTCCATCCGGCATAAACCTGTAACGTAACATGATTGGTTAAAAATAATCAAACTGTTGAATTTATATTAAGTTTTATCAAGTCTATTTAATTATTATTTAATACTTTTTGAATAAATTTTAGAAACATAACGTTTCATATTATTATTTTTTGTACTAAATTCTGGTAGCTACTTCGCCCACGCAATATCCCGGACACACAAATTTTATATTTGAAAAAATTGTCCGTTGGTCCTGTTTTAAGATGTTGAAGACAGGTATAGTCATTGATGTTTAGTGGAAACTTTGTTGAAACTCTACGCGTGTTTGCCAAATATCTCTATGGAGTAGGAAGGTCTATATTGGGAGGTCTTTGGTGTAAGCATAGGGGCTTTTATCTTTCATAAAACTGCCACATCCATTGTTTGAATGAGAGACAAACAATCTAACACATATGCATTTATAATTTAGTCTAATAAGGAAGAATCTACTTATTACTAAAAAAGTGCTAAATCTCCTTGTGACCATAAGGTACATATTCTGCGGTAACTAAGTTCATAATTCATCAAGTATAACGTGCTTGTAGAATAATATTTAAATAGATTGAATTATGATGTGCTATATAGCAGAAGATAATAAGAACACACACCCTCTATCGGAAATATCGTTTCAGCTCAGTATATTTTATTTCCATGAAATGTTGAAATGGAGATAGGTACTTATATGCTTATTTAAAGTTGTCACTGCAAAGATCGATAACAATATTCACCTCGTATAGTTCGCACCGCCGTACACAATTGGTATTGCACTATATTTCAATCCATGCAACAACTTCTCCGTTACATAGTCTTCACTAAAAGCATTTTCAAATGACAAATAAAAGAAATAGTCTGTTTCAATCAATTTACCACATTTTTCTTCATTTTCACGAGAACATTCCTTATCACCACATTGTCCGTAAATATCAATTCCTAATTTGTACTTTTTGAGTTGTTTTGTTAACTTTCTAACAAACGTTTCACGTTTACTTGAACTTCTACAATTAGAAACAAACCAAGCCGCAGCTTTCTTCTTTTTCGATAATATATTTTTTAATTTACTTGACACTGGTTTCATATATTCTAATTTCAGCCAATGCATATTCTTTTTCGGGCCTATTATTTGCCCGGTTGAATCTGTAACTACAATGTATCCCCATCGCATATCAGAATCAAGCCTGTAAGTCCACGTCCAATTGAAGTAATTGTTAAATTTATCAGTACAAACTGGGTAATAATCCGCGGATTCAATACTAGCAAAAACATATTTTTGTTGAGGTTCACGTATATGTGGCAACGATTCAGAATCCATGTAGTCTTCTACGAGTTGTGGCCCCGCAAACGCTACGACATCAAACAAAGTATAGTCTCCTAGCAAACTTCTATCAAAAGTTACATAACAATTAGTATATTTACACTTTCTTTTTATAAATGTATTTTGTCCTTGCTCCATGTACACAAATGGAACAGTATCATTAGGCGTCCATTGTAGAATATATTTCATGTTTGGTATTCTATCATGTAGAGGCGCAGAGTCATTATCAGTGTCATTTTGTGTGTCATCATCTTCTATACTATCAAGAAATCTGCGCTGTGATGTAGACACATTAACTGATTTTCGAT
Organism: Blastobasis lacticolella; assembly: GCA_905147135.1. Lineage (NCBI taxonomy): Eukaryota > Metazoa > Arthropoda > Insecta > Lepidoptera > Blastobasidae > Blastobasis > Blastobasis lacticolella. The sequence goes on from LR990048.1 coordinate 14,124,608, forward strand.
TTACACTCTTTTCGAACTGTACTTCTCTGGATTTTAAGAAATCTTTAAGACGTTCGTGCTTTGATACTAAATGATCGAACATTTCGCCTACTATCTTTTGTTTTTGGGCTTGTTTTCTTCTAATATTTACGAGCACTATATCACTTATGGTTAGGTACAGAAAAATAAGTATGGCGAATAGGGCGAAGACGAAGAACAATTTTCCGTTTCTCATTGTGTTAATGCGAACGGCGAGGCACGTGCGCGGCGGGCGCGTGTGGCCTGCGACCGAACATAGCGACACTGGAGAAATATACAACCCAAATATTATATTGGCCAAACGATGTCTGTTCGTTGATAAGACCGGCGTTCAATCTGACTAGATTTTCGTGAGTAAATAAGAGTCTACGATTTTAATTTATTTTTGAGTTGAGTATTTTTCTTCAAATCTGTAATAATTCTGTTTCAAAATTTTTGGCTTCAATCTATTTTTATTAAAATAATAATAATTTGTTTTCATCTTCATCAGTGCTTTTTGTGATAGGTCTATTAATATTAATTTACTTACGTCATATCAAAAGTACCATAATTATTAATTATATATCTTAACCGATTCAGCTTTTGATAGTAATTGTATTAAAAGAGTAAGCACTTAAAAAAAAAGGTTTATAAAATAATTTAGCCTAAAGTTACCTACCTACATCTAGGTACTTTGCTATCTAAATTCACCAATAAAGTAATTATAATGATCCCTTATAACAATCCAGTAGTCCTTCTATTTTCTTAGCACAAATCATTTTCAAAACACTGGGCACACGACGGTTTTACACAGCAATGAACCTACATTCAGAAGTGAATAAAAACTCTCACAGGTAAAGGTTGATATTCGAGTAAAATGTATTAAACTGTTTTATTATTCGTCGTAAAAATAATCAAATTTTTCCTTCTTTATGCGATCCCAGCTGCGTTGAGCATACAATAAAAATTCATGGTAAGCCAGTCAGGCGCCTGCTAAAAGTAACTGAGCAATTGAATTTGATTTAAATTTTGCTTAATTTTTTTAAGCGCCCACAGCCAATCAAAATTATGGAAGTACCTAATTCTTACAGTAGTTAATAATTAAAATAATCGAATCCTTCCGCGGGATCTATCCTGATACCGGAAGGTTTAGGCACCTAATTCCCATGTACAACTGGGGCTTACGCAACACGTGATCAAACTAGCGAAAGCGAGCCACGGGTATACTCTTTTCGAACTCGATCAAGTCGCGTAACCCCACACATCCACAGCAGCATCTTCATTTCGTTGGCATGGAGTTCGCGGACGTGCTTCGTCAGCACCGTCCAGGCTTCGCAGCCGTAAAGCATCACAGGCTTAATTATGCTCTTGTATATTAGCCCCTTGAGCTTGATCGGGATTAGGGTCACAGGTGACCGCCGTGAGCTCCCGCCATTTGGCCCAAGCTGCAGTGATTTGAGACTTGATATCGGGGTCGATATCGCCAGACTCGTGCTGCACGGATCCGAGGTATTTGAATTTATCTGTTCTATTGACAACTTCGTTCCCCATACAGATGGTCTCAAGATCCGCGCTGCAGCTAGCCATATAATTGGTTTTGGCGATGTTCAGCTTCAAACCACCGTTTTCTAGCACTTCCTTCCACATGTTTACCCTGGGCTCAAGGTTCTGAATTTCCGCTGAGAGGACATCGAGCACAATACAGAACAAGTAAGGGCTCAGCACTGAACCCTGAACAAGTATTCGTTTTTTTCGGGCTTCGGAAATATGAGGAATATTGCGTCATAAATAGACTTTTTGACCTACATTTTCTTTGGGTTCGTGCTTAATGATCTAGGTGGGCTACGTTGAAATGTATTTCTTTTGTGATTACAAAGTGATGGTACAAACCTGTTGATATTACAACTAAATATCTTTGTGTGGTTTTTTGGTTACCAGAGGTAGATACATAAATGTTACAAAATTATAAGAACAATAATGCGGTACTCTAGGCTAGATTGTGGAGCTGGCCTTTCAGGTTGGTAACTTAAAAATTTAGGTTTTTGTGTAATAGCAATCTTTTTGATAAATAACAAAAACCTCAAGCGCTGTAACATTTAGTTTACAGGCTGCTTTTCACCAATTGAAATCACGTAGATCTGTACTACCACCAGTTTCTAAAGTCTTTGTACACCGTGGTTTTGTTCGTAAGATCTGGGTTGTTCAGAAAAGTACAGCAGCACGCGTCAGAATCCGGTGCGTCGTTGATCCCGTGGAGTAATGGCCACTTGATGAAATCATAGTATCGCTCACGGTCCTTGATTATGTCGTTCATCTCTTGCGGTAGTTCGCTGATGTTTAACTTCATGGCATCCAAGTATATCCCGTCTGGCATGAACCTGTAATCAAGCATGACTACATGTAACATAATAAAATAAAATACAATATAATATCAACATCCCGTAACAGTCCACTGCTGGACTTAAACCTCCTCCACATTAGACGGGGTGTAAAATAATTCTATCCTACTATAATCCATAATTAAATAAATATCAGAAAAGTGGACTAGTCAAATAATCCACCTCGAGTCGCCCCCGGCGCTAGGGTACTCATCACACTCGCCGCGTTGTTGCGGGCAAAAGCTATAGGATTTTGCCACTTGTCACGGACCTCAGTTATAGAATAAAAAAAGAAATAATCATTAAAAAGAGCATACGCACCTCGTATAGTTGGCACCCCCGTACACTATTGGAACAGCGTAGTTTTCTTCTACGTTACATAATCCTCATTAAAAGAGTACTCAAAAGACATAAAAATAATAGTCACTTTTTATTGTCACTTTTTATTTTTTATTTTTTCAAGGCACTCTCTCATCTTTTCCCTCGGACAAACGATTTATCCACATGGTCCACACATGTATACTGTACTAGTTAAATACAACACTTATATTGTATTTAACTAGATCTTCTCGGTTGCTTTTCGAATCACAATTAGACACGATCCAAGCAGCACCTTTTTTTTCTTGTAAAGGCTTTTCTCACTTCTTCATTTGTAGGTTTCATTTTATTAATATTAATCCAATGAATTGTCTCTTTCAGCCCTATTATGTTTCCTTCAATATCTCTGACAATTAAGTATGTTAATGGAATCTCTGAATTTAATCTAAATGTCCAAGTCCAATTGAAGAAATTATCGTAAATTCTGTCTTTTACTTTGTAGTAATGTTAAGATTCCCAGCTAACTAAAACGTATATTTGCTTTAGAGATCTATGGAAGGGCAGCTGCCATTTGACCCTAACAATTTCTGGTCCATGAAATAGCACGGCATCAAAATTTGTTATATCTTCAAAATACTCTCTATCTCCCGTAACGAAACAGTTTTTCCAAATACAATTTCTTTCAAAAACGTTTGGTGGCCGAAAGGTATGGTGTCTTGATATGTTCATTGTAAAATATACTTTATAGCAGTTGATTTTTCATGTTAAAAAAAACCTAGGATGATAAAAATGTGACATTATACATATAAATATTAGAATTCCGCCTACTACACGGCAAGCAAAGGAATATTTTTCCCATTTCATTGCCATGCTCTCCCATCGGCTATATCTATCTCCATCGGTTATTTATCATGAGTATACTTTACTTTTTATATATTGTAAGAAGGAAGTTATGGTGTATTTGTCGATTTCGCGCTCTACCTGAAATAATAAAAAAATATTGTTAGGTGTTGTTAGAAGTCTCGAAAGTATTAAAGTCTCGAAACACGACACAACCTACAGTCTTAAGTTCAGTATCGAGTAAATTCACAATATAGCTAAATAAGAAAGATGTTTTATTAAACGCCTACTAGATGATCATAAATCATAACATTAAACGATATAAATTAATCCCATCATTTTAAATAGTAAGGGTTTGGGTTCTGATGACGCCAAAAATAAAGACACGATTTAAAAATTACTTACAAATTACGAAATTTAGTAAGTTTGTTAAAGCGATCATGATAGATAGACCTGTCAGAATGAGGCTCAGCTTCGTAGGTAGGGCCGCGACCGATCTTGGAAACCGCTACACTTACCTAAGGGAGATCTGATTGTGTTAGAAATAAGTCGCGAATTATAACAAATAATCCGCAGCTCCAAGCCCACGGGTCAGATTCACTTAAACTTAAAAGCCATTGGCAAAGATTAGGCTTCTTGGGACAAGTTCGGGCATAATCTCGTGTGCATTCTTTGTCCGAGGAACGTCATCAACTGACGTTTCGCGGAAGAAAATGCTGACTGCCCCGCGCCCCGCACCCCCGCGTTCATCAACGAAAAATCACCCTCCCACCTACCTCACCTACCGCAGGCGATATACCAGTTAAGTTGTCGACCTATAGTAACCAAAAGGAAGCAACGAGTTTCAAAATGTTCTTGGAGGAATTAAAAATAATGTAGCAGCTCGTACGTATGTCTCCACAGAGGCCAATGGAGTTACTAAATAATTAAATGCAAATAGGGCTATCTTTACTACATAGACGTACATAGGTTACTACAGCATAGACGATGGGTTAATGAGATGATCATTTGGCCAAGATAGGGTTTACAACTGCGTTACGGTTTTGTTGCGATTTAAAAGTAAAAGTTTAGCAGGGGCAATTTGTTACACCTCCCCAGAGATCTTCACAAAGAGAGTTAGTATTAGCGGTATTAGTTAGCATAGCGGGGTATCTCGTTCGAATTGGAGCCGCTCGACTGGGGAAGTACCTCCACCTTACAGAATATCTCAGCTAAACAATACTCTTTTAAATAGTATTGTGTTTCTGCCGGTGAGTAAGGTTTTCAGTGCTCCATGGGGTGGGGATTTGTGGCTTTGCCTTTTTGCTGCCAGAGCAACGTGTTATAGAGGTGGGCAACGCATTGGCGATACTCTTGGTGTTGCTAATGTCTATAGGCAGTGGTGACTACTTCTCATCAGGTGGCCCGCTTGCCTGTTTGCCTATCGTATGTCATAAAAAGAACAAAGGCCGCTCCTGTGCCTTACGTATCCAGCTGGTAGCTACGATCTTCACCAGGTCGTCGGTCCACCTTGTGGGAGGCCTACCCACACTGCGTCTTTCTGTACGTAGTCGCCGCTCGATAACTTTACTGCCCCATCGGCGATCTGTTCTTCGAGCTATGTGCCCTGCTCACTGCTACTTTAGCCTGGCAACCTAGGGCTATATCGGGGAACTTGGTTCGCTTACGGATCTCCTTTTTTCTGATTCTATCGCACGAGTTTTTTTTTATACCACCAAGATGGCAAACAAGCTTGCGACCTGCCTGATGGTAAAAGTCACGGCAGCCTATGGACGTATACCAGACTATACCAGGGGCAGATTCCGAGCATAGCCCTTTTCATTGCCCTTTGGTTAACAGTGAGCTTTCTTTTAAGCTCATAACCCATCATATCCGGAATTCAGGATAGTAATTTCAGTGTGTGGGATCTTCTCCGAAATTGAGAACTTCTACGGTTATATGCTCCTTGTCACCAGCGAGACAACTACCATTCTAGAGCCACCCTGACGAACTGCCGGACATCAGCAAAATAAGACCGCGTTGGCTCTGACGCAGCTTGAAAATGGAAAAGCCCCCCGTGAAGATGGAATTAATACTTCAGAGCTTCTATAGGCAGGAGAGGCCTGTAATATAGGCGCTACAAAAGCTCTTCAACTCCGTCTGACATGGCATGGAATAGGAGCTTCGTACATTTTTTCTTTAAAAGGGACATAAAATTAGATCCATCTCACTCCCGAGCCACGTCTACAAGGTATTTTCCAGAGTAATTAAAAATTTGCAAATATCTCCAGGTAGTTGCTGGATTGGAGAAGGCCTATGTCCAGCTGATGACTAGTACGGGCTGATGACAAGGATGATTTTTGTAACTATATCAAGAATAAATAATTAATACTAAATAAAAAAGACACGAAATATTGACTTATTTATTGAAGAATTTATTAGAAAATAACTTATGAATTCATGTTAAGCAGCATTCCTTACATTCAGTTTTTTAGCAAAAAGCTTCCAGACCCACCAAATTTATAAGTTTTATACCACCTTAAAAACTACAAATTAACAAAATGAATTGTATTCACAGAAATACTGTAAACGTATTTCAAGTTGACTAATCTCAGTTCTAAGTTTGTAATAACAAATAAGTAATAATAATAGGCTAAGAAAAACTAGTTGATATTTAATAGAATTTTAGTTTTGTAACTATTATAACAATAAATAATTAACACTTAGATAAAAACTAGACATGAAACATTGACTTTTATGGAACAAGGTAAAATAAATCGCTAAAATTAATATGGAACAGCATCTAGCAAATAATATCTACTCAGTTATTTAGCAAAAAGGATCAGTACCCACATTTTTGCCAGCGTCTTTATAAAATTATCTTAAACATTATATAAAATTTAATACCACCTTAAAGACTACAAGTTAACAATATTAATTGTATTGGTAGAAATACTATAAATGTGTTTAAAGTTAGACAATACTCAGTGCCAACTTCAATGGTCTATAACTCAAAATGAACTCAATGTGGATTGTATCCTTTTCGCGTAACTACGTCATCTATTCCCTGATTTTTTTTTGTGCCACATATTTGATGATAATATCTCTACATTTTCAATAAAATTCGATATAACAAAAATTAACCCCTCTAAAATAAAACTACAAATGAAATAACGAGATCAGATCGGTTGTGAACGCGATAATAATATTATGGTAACATGAATTTGTTCTTACATCAATAATAATTATAATCTTAAAGATGAATGTAAGCATACCAAAGGGGCAATTACTCACAGCCATTATTATGGTGGTTGTCATCATCGGATGTGAAATTCGGAAAATGCAAGTATTGTAACAAAACATTTTGGTAAACTTAACAACAAGGCGGCGGTAAACAATTTTACATCGACTGGTTTCAGTTTCGTTTTTATTTATAATTTATTTACATTAACACACACACACTTACCAACGAACACGCGTGTGCCACAGAGAATTCTCAACGAAGCCGAACTAGCCGACGTGCACAAGACAGCGTTTCATCTTTGTCCCGTGACTTTTAACGGAACTACCAACACTATTATAAGTATATAGACAACAGCGCCAATCTTCAAAGGCACTAAATGTTGAAACAGGTTATAATTATACCGCCGACATCTGTACAATTGACACAAATTAAGACACTAAAATCTATCCAGACGAACTTGTCTTATTTGGTAAACAAACAATAATCGTATCAAAAACACGACTTGCCGTATCAATCACGCTACGTGGATACACTGTGTATATCTATATGTATTGAATTATTTATCATACACATATAATATGAATTTAAATAAATACTGCTGCAAATTGTCCATTTTTATACTTATCTGAAAATATAAGTTTCACCATCACACTGGGTTCAAAAACACAAGATATTCGGAAACCTATTTAGATATCTATTTTGTTTATGATTTTTTCGGGGATATCACAGCCCCATAAATGGTCTTTGGTACGCTATGTTTGTTTACCAAATAAGAAACGTCAGTCTGGATTTTTTACTTACTAGTAAAATTATAATTAATTATTCGACACAAAGAAACGTGTGGTATCCTTCAGAGTACAATATAGCACCAATATCTCCTACTAACGGGTGCCGTAGAAGGCGACTCAGGCTAACCAGCTTAAGACCTCGGAGACCAGAATCTGGGCAGCAGCATTTACTGTTGCATGTTTTCAAAACTTCGTTCTCCAAGCCCGCCAATCGTAAAGATTTTTTTATACCACTAAGAAGGCAAACAACCTTGCGGCCTATGAACGCAATACAGGGGGCACTACCGTGTTACCGACCCTGTAAAACCTTTCCATCCCCTTTCTTCATTAAGGCGACCCCTCCACTAATGTGGAGAAAGTTCAAGTCCAGACCCTTATTGCACTTCTCCATGGCACGATAATGACAACTGGTGTATTTTTGGTAAATTTTTGTTTTGTTTTGTTCTTTTGTGCTTTGGAAGAAAATGCAATAAACATATTTTATTTTACTTAACTTTTGTTTATGTTATTTGACGTAACTCTAAAATATAAGGCTATACATTACATATTATGTTTCATTAGACACTAATGAAACTTGTCCGCGAATTAAATCGCATGGGAAAAGTATAATTACAAGCCTGCAAAGGGGCTGTTTGGTTTGTTTTATTAAAACTAGCCGAGCACGGTCGGCTACTATCTCCCTTGTTTTATAACCTTCAGCTATCGACGTAATTTTTTATTACACATGTGCTGACGTGAGCCCTGAGAGCCCGCATCATAATTTTAAGTTGGCACTTATCAAAATCATGTTCGTAACAGTAAAACCCATACCTAACGTGTGCCGGCGTAACAAACTCAAATTAATAGCCGATATTCAAGCAGAGACCTAGAGAGGGTAGAGGTAATCAGGGTGTATTCACAGGATATGTTTTACAATTTGACCACAATATCATAGGCGATGGCGTAAGGGTTAAAAATTATTATGGCGGGCAAAACAATATCAATAAAGCGAAGTAGTATAATGAAAAAATTATAAAGTCACATTTGTACTAGGTACCTACTTACATTTAATTAAGTATTCTGTGTTCGTTTCGTACATGAATATTGCGTCATATAGATTTTTTGACCTAAATTTTCTTTGGGTTCGTGCTTTAATGAGCTAGGTGGGCTACGTAGAAATGTATTTCCTTTGTGATTACTAGGTACAAACTTGTTGATATTACAACTAAATATCTTTGGGTGGTTTTTTGGTTACCAGAGGTAGATATTTAAATGTTACAAAATCTTAAAAATAATACTGCGGTTAGGGCAGATCGGATTCTGGAGACGGGTTTTCAGATTGATCAATTTTGGATTTCGTGTAATAACACTCATTTACGATAAATAAGAAAACCACAAGCATTGTAATAGTCTCATGTAAGCTCATGGCTCATGTTTCACGTAGCTTTTCACCAATCGAAATCACGTAGATTTCCACTACCACCAGTTTCTAAAGTCCTTGTACACCGTGGTTTTGTTCGTAAGATCTGGGTTGTTCAGGAGAGCACAGAAGCGGCAGAATGCGTCGGAATCCGGTGCATCGTTGATCCCATGGTAGGAGTAATGGTTGTGCCACTTGAAGAAATCATAGTATCGCTCCCGATCCTTGATTATGTCATTCATCTCTTGCGCTAGTTCGGTGATGTTTAACTTCTTGGCATCCAAGTATATCCCGTCTGGCATGAACCTGTAATCAAGCATGAGAACATATCATTTCAATATCCCGTTACAGTCCACTGCTGGAGCCTCCTCCACATTAGGTGGAACATTAAATATTTACTATCCTACTATAATTATAATTATCTTGACGTCAATATACCGGATGTGTTCTCGCGCGACGGCCCCAGGTCGCCTTGACCATGATCCAGAATTTGGCAGATAAAGTGACTATCATTTGACCTCCGTGACTGCTGGACCCCTAAACAATTAGGCCACCGGCGCCGCTGTTATTTTCCTAATTGCAACTGTTATCTTATCCTTACCCATATACCGTTGGCGTAAGCGATGAACAATTTCACTGAGTTACGCGAAGATTCGCGTAACCCAATTTTCACGATAAAACATGCGCGTCCATTTTGCTAATTCAATTCCTAGTGCTCCGAAGTTATTGAATGTCGGTATCCAAGCGAAGCAAACGCGTATTTTTATACTGTGGTACGCAAGTTCGATCGCCATGTATATGACGTACCTACATGGCGCCACCGACGATCCTATATCCTACTAATGTTATAAATGTAAAAATAAGGATGGATAGATAGATGTTTGATGTTCCTTCACGTAGAAACTACTGGATTTTGATGACATTTGAACGAAGTCGCGTGCAAAAGCTAGGAGATTTTGCTACTTGCCACGTGGACCTCAGTTATACATAGAACTAAAAAAAGAAATCATCGTTGAAAAGAGTACACGTACCTCGTATAGTTGGCACCCCCGTATACTATTGGAACTGCGTAGTTTTGAAGAGCATGCAGCAGCTTCTCTGTTACATAATCCTCATTAAAAGAGTTCTCAAGAGACATATAAAAATAATAGTCATTTTTTACTTTTTCAAGGCACTCTTTCATCTTGTTCCTGGGACAAACGAATTTTCCACATGGTCCATATACATCAACACTTATATTGTATTTATCCAAAGCTATATTTAAGTTTTTGACTAGATCCTCTCTTTTGCTTTTCGAATTACAATTAGACACGAACCAAGCAGCACCAGTCTTTTTCTTGTAAAGGTTTTTTTTCACTTCTTCAGTAGTAGGTTTCATTTCGTCAATGTTAATCCAATGCATTGTCTCTTTCGGCCCAATTATGTTTCCTTCAATATCTCTGACAATTATGTATGTTAATGGAATGTCTGAATCCAATCTAAATGTCCAAGTCCAATTGAAGAAATTATCGTAAATTCTGTCTTTCACTTTGTAGTAATGTGAAGATTCCCAGCTAACGAAAACGTATTTTTGCTTTGGGGATCTATGGAAGGGCAGCTTCCATTTTTCTCTAACAATTTCTGGCCCATGAAATAGCACGGCATCAAAAGCCGTCACATCGTCAAAATACTCTCTATCTCCTGTGACGTAACAGTTTTGCCAAATACATTGTCTGTCGACAAACGTTTGGCGGCCGGATCCCATTAATGCGAAGGGTATGGTGTCTTGCTGCGTCCATTGTAAAATATACTTTATACCAATTGATTTTTCATTATATCTTCTGAATTGTATAAAATGGAACAGTATACATATAAATATTAGAATTCCGCCTACTACACGGCAAGCAAAGGAATATTTTCCCCATTTCTTAGCCATGCTATCCCATCGGCTATATCTTCTGTTATTTATCATGAGTATACTTTACTTATTATATCTTGTAAAGAAGTTATTGTGTTCTCTGTCGATTTCCCTCTCCACCTGAAATAATAAAAAAAGATTGTTGATATATGTTCAAAGTTTTGGAAGTCTCAACAGTATTAAAGTCTTAAGACACGTCACAACGTACAGTCTAAGTATCGAGATTTTCCAAGACTTCAATTTAGTTTAGTATGGAGTAAATTAACGAAATAACTAAATTAAGAAGATGTTTTACTAAACATCTATTCGAATATTTGTTGATCATAAGCCTACTCATAAAATGACATAAATTAATCCCATAATTTTAAGTGGTAACGAGTTTGGATTCTGATGACATCAAAAATAAAGACACAATTCAATCATTAGTCACAAAATACGGGATTTAGGGCCGTGAGCGATCTTGGAAACCGCTACAACTACAATTCCTAACGGAGAGATATTTATGTTAAAAATATAATAAATAATCCGCAGCTTGAACCAAATGGCGCATACGCTAAGATATGGTCAAACCCTAGGGTCAGATATAATATTTTTGGTTCGCAATGGTTACTGGTATTAACTAATTTAATAAGATAATTAATGAAACATTCAATTATTGGTAGCCTAGCCATAACACCAAGGTCAAACACCAATCAGTAAAATGCTGGTGCCCTATTTAGCGCCCCTAAATGTGACTCGACACGTAATCTAGATTCTACACTAATTAACAAAGTGTTTGAGGTGCGGTGTGAGCAACAGCACACTAATGAATCGATAGATAATTAAGTGCGGTAATAGATCAGCGACCGTAAAAATACAAGTTCAAATACTATTTAACCTACTGATAATGGTACCTGTAAATGTTCAAAAACAAGCTTCAGAAAGGTGTCCGTAATTGACTCATGGTTTTACCAATTTTGACCACCACGTTATAAGCGGTGGAACCAATAATGAATGAGTAATTCGAAACCGGTTGCAATTTAATAAAATTGTATAATAAAGTGGAACTAGTGTACAAAAAGTGATTTAATTCAAAATAAATAAATATTCATCGATAAATTCACACAGCGCCATCTAGCCCCAAACTAAGCAAAGCTTGTACTAGATAACTAATATACTACTTAAATACTTTTTTTAAATACATACTTTTTATACATAGAACACCCAGACCCGTAACAGAAATTAAAATTCATCAAATCAATTTCTGCCCGGCCGGGAATCGAATCCGAGACCTCTTACGTGGCAGACCATTGAACCACTCAGGTCGTCATGAATGATCCGTATGTAAGTATTGTATCGACTTACTTATTTGCTTTTTAAATTATTTGTTGCACTACGAGCTCAAAACTAGTGGAAACATGAGGTCGGTAGATGGACTCTGGGAATCAAAAGGTCGGTAAGAAAAAATTGGTGGGACCAAGGATAAAAAATCAAGTGGGATTTAATAAAAAAAACTGGCGCTTTTTACAAAAGTTACATCAGAAGCGAGACCTATATAGGTTTGTTATACACATTCATGGCATCAACAATCCAATAGGCTGCGGTGAGTGCTTACCATCAGGCAGGTCGTAAGCTTGTTTGCCACCTTGGTAGTATAAAAACAAATTGAGTGTACCAAGTAGAAGTTGGGGGTAAAGAACCAAACCCCCATGGAGGACTGGAAACTTTAGGCGGATGCTACACACTCGGTATATATAGAGATACATGTCGTCGATACGGATTGTGTTCTAGAAATCGATCCCTGGATGCTACACATTCGATAAATATAGTGATCCAAGATCGCAATCCACAGAGCATATAGAATCCCCTGTACTTACTGGCAGGAACACAATACTATTTGCTAGTGCTGCGTTTTATGTTGCAACACCGGAAGCATCTACTTAGTATTATGTGACAGAATTCAAATGCCACCAACAATGGGGACTTGGATAATAATGAACGTGACGGAAAAAGAAACTAACATGTCGCCACTGTGAAATCAAAGCCTCAATGGCCTTAAGCCCGCCAATTGCTGTAATTTGTGCAATAAAGTTTTTAAAGAAATAAATAAATCAGCACACTGACGTCTCGGAGAAACTCCTAGCGCTCTCCTTGACGCATTTGATGTTGTAATGTTGGCGCCAAAATTCGACTGTTTACCGACAAATGATGTATGTGTAAAAACGAAGGCGGCGGTAAAGATTATAGACTACTCAATAGCGTCGTGTTATAACGAGTACTACCTCTTATAGTGTATTATTAAGGCGTGTCCAAACGTGCGCGGCAGCAACACGCGGCATGTCCAGGAAACAATTCTGCCGCGCTCTAGTTAGGACTATTGACGAATGTTTGCGCGGCAATATTGCGCGGCACTTGCGAGACACGCCGCGCCTTTGAATTCAGTCTGAACCAAAACTACAATTAAAGGTGTGTCCAAACATAGCGCGGCACGAGCGCGGCAGCAACACGCGGCATGTCCAGGAAACAATTCTGCCGCGCTCTAGTTAGGACTATTGACGAATGTTTGCGCGCGGCTGTTGTCCAAACAAAGCGCGGCACGCCGCGCGCGGCTGCCGCGCACTCATGCCGCTCTATGTTTGGACACACCTTAAGAGTGTCCTTTGTGTGAAGAGTTTGAACAGTTACATAGCCCACAACTATGAGCCATATATTTCAATTAATCTAATTGATGTTTCATTGTCCATTTTTGAAAAGTGCAAACACATCCAGTCAGGATTACGGACGAACGATAACTGCCTGTGCAAACACAGCGCGGCACGCCGCGCGCGGCAGCCGCGCACACTTGCCGCTCAACGCAACGTTCGCGCGCGGCTGTTGTACAAACAAAGCGCGGCACGCCGCGCGCGACTGCCGCGCACACTTGCCGCTCTATGTTTGGACAAACCTTTACTAACAAAACTCAGATTACTGTAAATGTAACCTAAGCAACCTGAGTTTTGTTGTTGCATTTACTCAGAATCGACTTATTTTACAATTTCTTAATCCCAACTTGTGTATAACATTATTTTAGTCAGAACCATGAAGACCTCTTAGTTTTGGCCGGCCAGCATTCTTTATAGCAATTTTATATTATAAGATTTTCTGACTTCGTAGTTGGATGGATCGTCGTGGCGAGAGAAGAACAAAAAGGAGGAGTTAATGTCCATCAGCTAAGACCACTTAAATACTTCGAAAAGTAATTATTGAAGGCCCGATACATCGCCGTCTCATTCAGTTGTGGTTTGAGCGAGTGAGATGGCGGTATATAATCCATTCGAGTTAGACGGTCTGACCCAATGGACATGAACTCGCACGCGTTCAGTAGGTCGTGCCTACCCTGACTGCTTAGTAAGACAGGGAGTAGGTCAAAACAGATCAATAAGAACAGTTTTGGGTGCGAGCCAAGGCCGGTTTTCAGTTTATGTTGTAAATTATTTACAAGAAAACGCGTGTGTGGGACGTCGTTTAAGATATAAAGAAAAATTGCTGTTAAATCGAATTATCCTGGAACTGAAAGTGGACGTGGAAAGTGACTTTATTTTATACTATAAAACACAGCATGAAAGATAAAATTCTGACATATAACTATCTTGAAGACGTAACATATGTACCTATAGGAAGAAAGGTCATAGTTACAAAACGGGGGAATGTGGGGAACCGGTTCAATTTATTTAAACAGATGTTTTGAAAGTATGTACCTACATTGAGTTTTCTATATTTAGTTGGAATTTTCTTACCCTAAAAGCCCTAAAAAGAACTAAAGGAAAATTAAGAGCGAGTATTCAGGTAGAGTACCTTATTCAGCTCAAACAATTTCCGATATTGAGAGCATTGTACTTATGGCGTTGTCCAAAACTACCTATATCATTATTTCTTGGCTCACATAATGGGCTGTTCCGTTAGCCAAGTAAAACTCTTGCATATGGTTTATGCAAGAACAAATGCATCACAAACAGAACCAAAATGCGTCTGCTAAGGGCACTGATCTACCAGATATTTCTGTACGGTGTAGAAACTTGGACCGTTATAGCGAGAGAGCGGCATTGAATTGATGCATTCAAAATGTGGTGCTGGAGACGAATGTTAAGAATTCCATAGACGTCCAAGCGCACAAATCGATCGATTCTGTTACAGCTGCAGATATCAATGTGCTATCTTCAGCTATAATGAGCTATAATGAGGTAATCGTTTGTATAGTTCATTCTTGATAGAACTCCATTAAAATACTTTTTTACACAAGTTAAAGTAAACTTAATAGATTGCGACCGTTTTCGAATGAATCCTGCCTGATGATGATTGATCTACTTTGTACCAGTATAGAATGCGTACGCATGATAGTCTCGAAAAGTTGGCCATCATTGGTAACAGAAAGATTTTCTGACATAGCAAAGACCTAGAGGCCACTTACTTACTAGATGGACTGACCAACTAAAAGATACGTAAACAGCAACTGTCTATCATGTCGCTAAAATTGGCGCAGACATATTCCCGGCTACAAACGCAATCGTACAAGGCTGCTGTAACTGCTTACCATCAGGCAGGCCACTGTTGCAAGCACGGTTCAGTTTTGCGAACCTGTCTGTGACCTTAGTTCTGATAGTAGGCTTATATTGCTTGGGTTATTTTTTCATAATTTAACTAACATTAACCCTACCTCCTTCCCAACCCAAAGATTAAAAATAACTGCGCTGTCTGTCTGTCTGACTCTTCGTCCGTCCAACCGTACTTCAACTTTGTACGAATACGCTAAATACTAAAGTGTAACAAACAACAAATACTAAAATCGTCAAGCGTGAGTAGGACGCGCGTTCCAATGTATTATACGAGCTATTTTAACATTATATGCTTGAGGAAACTGATGGTAAAATACTAATAGCCTGAACCTATGAAGTATGAATAAATACTACCTTATTCGCGATTTCAAACTCGCTGGATTCTCACGTACATACAAATAAGAATAATCGTTTTTGGGTAGTATCTTTTTCCCGAGCATTTTAGATGAACCATGGCCTAGATTTTAATTTAGACCCCAAACTACTAAACTGTTAAAACTTCAATCATAATTCATTCGGTGCCATTTCCATATTTCTTTTAGTTTAGCTTTTAAATATGGTTCTACATCAGGTGTTCCAGTCTCCAAAATCAACAAAAAATGGAGGGAGAAGTATTGAGCTCGATGCCTCTCGCTTGAGGTCGCCATGACGCCCCCCATGATCCAGGTTTTGGCAGATCAGGTAATTACAGTGGAGCGACTGCCATCTATCCTCCATGACCCTGTTAACAGGTACCTGACCAGATTGGATCATAATTACACATTTAGTCGCATGTGCTGGCTTTCCCGAGATGATTTTACTCACCGTACGAGCATCGGTTACAGTACAGTATAGTCGCAAAGAAAAAAATATCAGTGTACATATACCTTATGTATGTAATTTCTCAGAAAAAGTCGAGCGGGAAGTATCGAACTCGATACCTACCGCTTGAGGTCGACCGATGCTTCTTATAAGTTACCTAGTAGTCTAAGAGCCCATGAGGGCCAGACCTTCCTATTGTCCGTAAGTATGAAAGTTTTTCCATGTGTGTCCCCAACACAGGTAAGAATGATCCCCACCCATGAAACCTGGATCGTGGTTCCTTTGGCAGGTAACAGGTAACAAAGGTGTATAAAATCTTATCTCCAATTTCTTAAGTTAGCAAGCTCAATTTTTTTGTATTTTATTCGTAACAGCATTAATACTCACGATGCTCATTGCCAGACACATAGTATGGTTACAACCCTCCGCCGGACACCCCTAAACTATAATTCTCTGTAATTATACTTACCTTATATTAGGAAAGCTGAATTTTATAAATGTTATTCAGAGAATTATTAAACTGAGTTTTCTTAGTAGCCAGACAGTTTTTTGGGTTCTGTAATCCTGCCAGACGCATAAAAAGTGTCTCATATGCAACAACTGGTGCGAGTGAGACAGAGCGCTCAGTTCATTGCAATGTTATGCTAAACATAAACTATCGTTTATTCCAAATTGTTTAGTGATTTTTTTTTATAATTCATCAAGAAATTTAATAAAATAAAATTATTACAGTCAGAATAATAAATTTTTTAATCTATAATCAGTAAAAATTTTCTAATATTCACATTTAATCAGTAAATTTTTTCTAATATTCACATTTTTAAACTCGTGATATCTCTCGAATGGAATATCTGAATTGCATAATTCAAAAAGTTATATAAAGGTATTGAAGCAGTCGTGAATATGAAGTAATTGATTTTGATAAGGATTAATAGCAAAGTACCAATAAATAGCGTTTTTTAGCGGCGGCATTTCAATTAAATTTTGAAAATAAAAGAACACATGCATACATGTGACATAACTATAATAGTTAGACATATACTGTCGTGACACTTTTTATAGATAATGATGTGTTCTGCAAAGTCGTAGTACATTATTTTGTTCTATCATCAATAGTTTTCGCAGCACACGCGATGTAAGGAATTTTTTGGGTATTTTTTTACACCTTGGGTTACATTATTGGAGTTTTATTAATGAACCGTAATTTTTTAGAAAATTACGCTCCCGCTCCGGCCATGTACCAATGACTGTTTTTTGAGTTATGTACATTAGTTGAATACTAACCGATGCTCTTACGGTGAGGGAAAACATCGTGATGAAACCTGCACATTCAGGAGACTGGATGTGTAACCATGATCCAATCTGGTCAGTTTCCCTTGTTAGCAGGGTCATGGAGGTCAGACGGCAGTCGCTCCACTGTAATTACCTGACCTGCCAAATCCTGGATCATGGTCAAGGCGGACCCCGGGCCCTCGTGCGCGAGAGCACAACCGGGACATTAACGCCAAGATGGTCACCCGGGGATAGTGTAGCTTCCCAACGGTGAAAGAATTTTTGAAATAGGACCAGTAGTTTCGAAGCCTATTCAATAAAAACAAACAAACAAACAAACAAAAAATCAAACATTTCCTTTTTATAATATTGGTATAGACGACAGCTGATGCGCAGTAAAAGATCGCACCGAACCGAGCGCTCTGTCTCACTCGCACCAGTAGTTGTATATGAGCCCCACTCTCGCAACTATTACACTTTTAATGCGTCTGGCAGGATTATAGAACCCAAAAAACTGTCTGGCTACTGAGAAAACTCAGTTTAATAATTCTCTGAATAACATTTATAAAATTCAGCTTTCCTAATATAAGGTAAGTATAATTACAGAGAATTATAGTTTAGGGGTGTCCGGCGGAGGGTTGTAACCATACTATGTGTCTGGCAATGAGCATCGTGAGTATTAATGCATTAATGCTGTTACGAATAAAATACAAAAAAATTTAGCTTGCTAACTTAAGAAATTGGAGATAAGATTTTATACACCTTTGTTACCTGTTACCTGCCAAAGGAACCACGATCCAGGTTTCATGGGTGGGGATCATTCTTACCTGTGTTGGGGACACACATGGAAAAACTTTCATACTTACGGACAATAGGAAGGTCTGGCCCTCATGGGCTCTTGCTCTATAGTACCGACCAATAGGGATAATATGAATATTACGAATCTATGTACATTTCTGTTTAGACTTATTCAGTTGCTATTTTGGCCGCAACAGAAATAACATCAGCGTCCAGAAGCGTTACTATGATAGGTCTCATAGTGCACGCAAACGCACGGAGTTCCAACTGTATGAGGCTTACACAGAAATGTTTTTTTATGAGTCTTACCTACTTGAGTGGCGGTCGGCACTATGTGTCCGCCAAAATGAACAAAATTGACCAATCATAAGCTGTATTGAAAGCAATACGTTCCCGCAAAGAGCCGAAACGATACCGCCGATCTCTAATCGCATACCACCTCTTTGCAACGACGTCACAACATGCATTTCGGATATTCTGTGACGTCATTCCAGAGGGTGGTATCATGCGATTGGTGGTCGACGGTGCCGCTGCCGGTGTCAGAAGTGTCTTATGGGCCGATTACGCCTTTGCTTAATCCAGTAACCCAAGTCGTCAGAGAGCCGACCAAAATGGAATTTACGCTCACAGAATAAGGTCTAATTTTGTCCCACTTAAATATTTTTCGCGCCCGCTCCGCATTCCAAGAAGTATGTTACAAAAATGGACTTTATTCTGTGAGCAATATTTTGATCTGCTCTCTGATGACTTAGGTTACTGGATTAAGTACAGGGTAATTAATCCCCATCTTACTTCCCATATTATAGTAATGCAAGTAGCTATACAAGCTGTAATTATACAAGTATTGTTAATAAGTAGCGCCTGTTGTATCTTTTATACTGTTCCATTTCTCTGTATGTCATTATTGTATACAATAAACAGTTAAATAAATTGTTTGTTAATACGGGTGTTATACTCGTATTAACCTGATAAATGTGCTGCGTGTACCCGATTTTCATACTATGGGTTCCGCGTTCTAGGGCATACAGTGTACCTACACGTTCATACTAATCGATTACCTACAGTCACACTCAGCCCGGCTAGTGTGGCTAGAAACTACGTCCTAGAAATTCCACTCGGACCGCAATGGCCACAACAGCAACGGGCCAAACCGTTGCCGGCTCGACGATGCCGTAAGGATATTCATAGTGTTAAATGTAGAACACAAATCGAGTAAAATTATTTGATTATTGAGATTTACATTTTAAGGCGGTTCTACCGGTAAACTTTTGCCCTTAAACCTCACTAAATGTTTATGTGTAATATCGCCACAATATCACAGAGAAAAAAATACTACACATTGATAATAATAAACCCATCCCCTATAATCTATAATGTATCTCTTCTATAGGCCAACTGGAAGAGATTTCTTCTTAGAAATAAGTATTGCCTGTCATTAATTTTGTAATTTCTGTATACTATTGTGTGCAATAAATTGTTAAATAAATAAATAAAATAAATAAATATGGTTGGGCAATTGACACAGCGCCATTTAGCTCCGTAGGAAGTAAAGGTGCTATACAACTGTGCTAAATACTTACGTATATACTTATATATATCAGATACTATACATGTAACATTTAGATCCGTAACAGTAATTAAAACTGATTTCAATTTCTCGAATCGAACCCGAGCTCTTGCGTGGCAGACCGGCGTCCGGCATATAAGCCACTGAACCACTCATGTCGTCATATTCCATTACTAACCTTCAAGCTTAACGTGTTGGAGATCACAGTGAACAAAATTCGACTGCTATTGAGGTGTGCAACTGTCCATCATTTTAGTCTAGGAGTCTTCTAGACATCCTTTGTGTTTCGGACAAAGATCTACCTATTGCAAGTTTAGTGCCGAACGAAACGGAATGGCACCAATAAGTAGCTAGGTATTATACTCCGGAGTGACTTTTTCAAACCACTAAGATGGCAAATAAGCGTGCGGTCCCCGTGATAGTATTTAGTTACCGTTGGCTATAGATATTTGCACTACTAGGTGTATAACTAGCGAATGCCAATTCCGTACAAACCTAGAATTCCATATTGTGCTCATAATTGAGTAAACCTCAGCAGGGAGCTGGAAAATTTGATATTTAATATGGTAGCTAGAAATGGAAAATCCCAATTGCATAATAAATAAAAATCGCTAAAATTATAAATATATTATTGTCATAAGAATACGCCTACTTCTCATTCGAACAAAAGTATAGAAACAAAGAAACATCGAAGAAATAAGTGTTTTTCCTTATCATATCTTTCTTTTCTGATATGAAGGATAACCTTAACAAATAAAAAAGAGGTATTCTAGAATATTCGATTTGCGTCGTACTTTTCCTAGTGGCGCCAGACGGTTCGATGTCGGCTAGTCTGACTGGAGCCACTCCGCCATAGTCGGCCCTCCGAAGTCTCCGACCGTAGCAATGCGTGTCGGGAAACAGGACATCCCTACTTGATAATATTTATTCATTCGTATCGCATTAATAGCGGAGCGTAATCAATAATTATTTTTTGTTTTTTTGTTTTATAGTATTTGACAGGTATTTAGGTATTACAGAAACCTAGGTATTACTAATGAACTAGGTAATATTATAAATCTGTCTGTCCTACGGTTTCACAGCTAATTCAAATACAAATAATTTTATTCAATTTAGATTTATATAAAATACTTATGAATGTCATGCATAATAAAATACATCAATTTCCTTCTATTTTTTAACATAGCATACAATTCAATTCAATATATCCATTGTTCTGTTACATTAAGATCAAATTAATTATTGTAAATAAAGTCATGATTTTTACATCATTATAAGAGTCCACTGCAGGACTAAGGGCCTCTCCCACGAAAGCGGAGATTGTTGCCATAATCTCCATTGGCCGGCGGGTTGGAGATCGCAGTGTTATAAATATAATAATAGAAAAGCTGCTGCCCATTTTCCATCCTACGAGAACTAGATCTTTTCCCTCGAAAATATTAGTCGCCTTGTACGACACCCACGAGTGTAAGGGGTTGGTGCTATTCTACTCTGCCGGACGCCACACGGCCATGATTTTGATATCTAATTAACTTACAATGTTGCGGAATGGACTGAATTTATTAATTTAAAACATGTCATGTTAATATTCAGGTTAATAACTTTAAAATAAACTAAGTGTATTAAAAATAAATAAATAACGGCATAATGGTTTGCCTTTGGAATCATAAATTCAGTTCAACCTAAAACATTCATTAATAAGCCTCTCTTTATTACGCGTGTTATGGTTGTGCTTATCTGAATGCTTTAAGTAGGAAGTTCTATGTTTGTAAATGTGTATCAGATTCAAGTAAACCACTGCACTGATGTTGATGCAATTCGGTATGGAGATAGATGGTTAAGCACAAGAGGATGGACATAGGACTTAAATTCCCCTCCACTTGCAAGCATGTAATTTAAAAAATAATATCTTGGCGTTAATATCCCATTTGTGCTTTGGCGCACGATGACCTGAGGTCCGCCTTGACCATGATCCAGGATTCGGCAGAGCAGGTAATTACAGTGGAGCTACTGCCGTCTGACCTCTGTGACCTCTGTACCAGGAGAACCTGGCCAGAATGGATCTGTCGCCTGTATGTGCAGGTTTCATCACGATGTTTTACCTCACCGTAATAGCATCGGTCAGTATTATACTATTTACCCAAGATATGGGTACAATAGTCCACGCGAGCGAAGCCGCGGGCAGAAAGAGCATTAAATAAATTAATAAATAATGACTTCAATGGCCAGTAACAGTCTACTGATGGACTTGAAAGTTGAGAGTCTTCCACTGTTTCCCATAGGACAGGATATCCTAGTTTGGGAAGCAGGGACTCCACTATGAACCAAATACAACCAGTACTGTATTGTATAAAAAACCATGTAATATTTCGATCGTAACATGTATTACCTGTTTTTTTTATAAATGCAGTGAGTCATAAACTTGGCAGGCAGGTTGGAGGTCGCAGTGTTGATAATAGCAATGATGCAACGCAACAGACAATGATAAGCTGTACCTCACACAATATAGACATAAAGAAAACAACACATAACAGATTATTGTAGACAATAAACTGTTAAATAAATCAATTAAATAAATGATGCTGCCCATTTTCAGGTCTATGGAAGTCCTCTTTTTGGTATTGTATCATCCTCAGAAACGGTACTATGGAGGTCTCATAGTGCGCAATCGCAAATGTTCATACTTGAGCGGCAAACAACACTATACGTCCATCAAAACAAACGCACTAAGGTAGCGAGCAAAATTGTCTAATCACAAAACCTAATGAACGAAGTGCTATCACTTAGCAACGAGCTCTGTGAGATGTGTTTTACTTCGCATAATAAAACTATTAAAATAAGTATTGCTGCGAAGTTACTCTACCTGCCCGGCCTTCATTACACGGAGACGGCGAAAGACGTGGTGGAGCATCCGCTTAAACCATAGATACTTTGAACTCATTCGTTGGTTCCCACTATTTGACGACCTGAGTGGTTCAGTTGGTTAGCATGCTGGTCGCTGGTTTTAGTTTATCAGTTATCTAACAACCATAACACAAGCTTTGGTTACTTTGGGGCTAGATGGGGCGGCTATTTTAATGTGTCCAAGCATATTTTATTTAAGCATATTTATTTAATTTCGCCGAACGGGAAAATTATCGCCGAGGGATATGGTTTTCGGGCTATTTCGTGGGTGACCCAGGATTTCCGATGTTGCGGTGTGTTCATGACTATGAACAAGTGTCATAGATAGTGGTGTTGATTGAATGAAATTTTTATGAATTAGATAATATTACAATTAGTGTTGTAAAGAACTCAAGTCTTTTAGTCTTCATTTCGAGACTTGAGTCAATTTTCAAGACTAGGACTCGTTAGTCACATGAGTCCGAGTCCTTTGAGTCTTCTGAGTCCTCTGAGTCCTTTCGAGTCTTTTTAGTTCTTTGAGCTAGACTGAGTCATGAACTTGAGTTGGTGTATTATAATTATAATACTAATAATACTAGTAATACTGGGTGATTTTATATCGTCATCCATATTTATTTACGGTACAATAGTCCACGCGAGCGAAGCCGCGGGCAGAAAGAGCATTAAATAAATTAATAAATAATGACTGCAATGGCCAGTAACAGTCTACTGATGGACTTGAAAGTTGAGAGTCTTCCACTGTTTCCCATACCACAGGATATCCTAGTTTGGGAAGCAGGGACTCCACTATGAACTAAATACAACCAGTACTGTATTGTATAAAAAACCATGTAATATTTCGATCATAACATTTATTACCTGTTTTTTTAATACATGCAGTGAGTCGTAAACTTGGTAGGCAGGTTGGAGGTCGCAGTGTTGATAATAGCAATGATGCAACGCAACAGATAATGATAAGCTGTACCTTGTTGTGTATGTGTTGTTTTCTTTATGTCTATATTGTATATCTGTTATTGTGCAGAATAAACTGTTAAATAAATCAATTAAATAAATGATGCTGCCCATTTTCAGGTCTATGGAAGTCCTCTTTTTGGTATTGTATCATCCTCAGAAACGGTACTATGGACGTCTAATAGTGCGCAAACGCAAATGTACATACTTGGGCGGCAAACAACACTATACGTCCATCAAAACGAACGCACAGCTAAGGTAGCGAGCAAACTTGTCTAATCACAAAACCTTATTGAACGAAGTGCTATCACTTAGCAACGAGCTCTGTGAGATGTGTCTTACTTCGCATAATAAAACTATTAAAATAAGTATTGCTGCGAAGTTGCTCTACCTGCCCGGCCTTCATTACACGGTGACGGCGAAAGACGTGGTGGAGCATCCGCTTAAACCATAGATACTTTGAACTCATTCGTTGGTTCCCACTATTTGACGACCTGAGTGGTTCAGTTGGTTAGCATGCCGGTCGCCACGCAAAGGTTTCAGTTCATCAGTTATCTAACAACCATAACACAAGCTTTGCTTTCTTTGGGGCTAGAAGGGGCTATTTTAATGTGTCCAAGCATATTTTATTTAAGCATATTTATTTAATTTCGCCGAACGGGAAAATTATCGCCGAGGGATATGGTTTTTGAGATATTTCGTGGGTGATCCAGGATTTACGATGTTGTGGTGAGTTCATGACTATGAACAAGTGTCATAGATAGTGGTGTTGATTGAATGAAATTTTTATGTATTAGATAATATTATCTACAATCTATGACAAGTTTAAAGTGGATCTAGAGGCATACCTTCGGAGACGAGATTGGGAGAATACCTAGACTTTAAAGTTACCTACTTATTGGTATTACATTGCTTTTTACATCTTTATAAAAAGTTATAGCGTAGTTAATTCATTTGGTATTATTAAGTTAAATTTTCTTTAATATTATGCGATATGACCTTTAATGTCTTTAAACCTTATCATTCCACGACCGCAAACAACATTTTGTTTAGATTCGTTCATACAAAACATTTTAATCATATGTATATTTTATTAGTAATTGTTATAAACAACACGTTATGGTATTTTTCTTTTTGAAACAGGAAATCCTTGGTTCACTTCAAAAGATTTATATAAAAAACTTTGTGGGTCCTCTTTTGGGGGTCCAAAGGACCAATCATTTTAATGGAAATTATTGGTTCACGAAACGCCGTATTTTATCTCTTACAACGGCCGCTATAAGTAGCCAAAACCAACTGCTGCCAACTGCTGTGTAGTCAAAACGCTTTTAATTAATTGACTTAATATTGTCAAAACAACAGGCAAAATCAAGGCCACAGTCAAAATCAAAGTACAGAGTAAGTAGTACATTTTTCATCTTAAGCTACCTACCTACCTATAACTTGTCACAATTGATGCCAAAGTGTGTTCAACTTGCAAGAGGTGATAGCATCATAAAAACATAAAATTAAATATGACACTCAGACTCTTTAATCCTTTTAATTTCTGCCCAACCGAGTGACAGACAAGCATGGTAACCAATGTGTTACTCAGATCGTCGAGAAAGGTACTTAGGTTTGTGTTGTGGTGATTGTATTGTGTCATTCGTCATGTACATACTCACGTCATGAAACCTTAGAAATTATACACAATGAATTCGTCGCAATCGTAGAACAAAGACGGATCTGCAAATCAGTAACTTCAAGGACCTGTCAAGATATTGTACACACCAGTTGTTACTTTTAGAAGTATTTTTATAAAGAACGCCACTGAACCGTAACACATTTTAAACTCCCTAGAACAAAGGCGGATTCAACAGAACGTCGTTCTTTAGTGATGGTATAATTAAAAACAAATTTTTCACAATATCTTAAATATAAAAATCCAATTATAATAACATTCAATGCAAGAACACATACCTGGTTTGCTAGTAATGTGTTTTATTTTTATTTTATTGTAAGTAAATCCTCATTTATCACATTTTGCACGTCTTCCGAAATTTTATCGTTGTCATTTTTATTGACATTTAATAACGGTCATGAAATGTCAATAAAAGTCATGTTTAAGTTCGCTTCTGTGATAGACCGGTGAAGAATGACGGTAGTTACTATCCGTCAGTCGTCCACGCAGCGCAGAAGACTAAAATGAGGGACGTACATCGTTGGATAGTTCCATCCGACTTTGTACTGCGGGCAAAAACCAAAACAGTCTGAATTCCAACTCTGTATCTCGATAATTTTTAAGAAAAACTGAAAAACAGTTTTACACGTCGATTAAGGACAATTTTTTGTATCAACTTTTGCAATAAATATAAAATTGAGAAATATCAGAACCGGCTTTGTTCTACGATTGCGACGAATTCATTTAAATGAAACTAATATATGTCACAGATGTCATGTAATTAAAACGACTGTGTTAACGACGATACTGACGATGTATGCGATGTCAGTCAATCGGATTTAAATGATTATCCTTTATGAAAGAAGAGCGGCACGGGTCTAGTGGTAGCGTGCTTGCGGGACTGATAACCAAGGTTAAGCATTGCTCGTAAAGGCCGGGAACAGGATGGGTGACCGTTTCGTACTTTGTGGCTAGTCGAGGACCACAACGAGCTCGCCACTCCTTAGGTGTGCCTCTTAATGCCGGTGGCGAAGTGAGTTTGACAAAGGCCTTTCGCTGGGACTTGGAGACTGAATGTACAGTTTAGGGCACCGTGACGATAATAATTTTATTTATTTATGTACTTTACGTATGTTCTGTTTGATCGAAAGTACCTATACACTGGTATAGTGTCTACACCCCAAAACGGTTAACAGACAAAACAATATTCTCAACTCAGCACACCCTAGGGGAACCTAATTATAACCAGTTACCTATTAAAAATTAAAATAAAAAATATTTACGCAAATGTGCAATTGCGAAACGCAAATTTCATAGGTATTATATATTTTTGAGTTGAGTATTAGTTGCACTCATACTCATGAGTTGATGTAAATAATCCCATTATGCCTGCTTAGTATACTCATCGTATGGTGACTAATGCCGACGCTATCGGCGCAGTGTGGCTATGAAATCGTAAACTTTGCCAGGTGGCTTTCACAGAACGATGGACGCTTATCATACTTTATCATACAAATGTTTACAAAGACCGACTGATAGTGGTTAGATACCACGGCCTTTGTAAATAGGTGTAAATGACGCAACCAAAAGTTTATTTAAAGTTTATTCAAATTATATAAGAGGAAAAGACGACAGTTCTACGATAAAAAATGACATCTTAGCGTTAATGTCCCGGTTGTGCTCTCGAGGACGAGATTTGGCGATCAGGTAATTACAATGGAGCGACTACCATCAGACCTCCGTGACCCTGCTACGAGGGGAACCTGACCAGATTGGATCATGGTTGCAAATTCAGTTGCCTGAATGTGCAGGTTTCATCAAGATGTTTTCCCTTACCGTAAGAGCATCGGTTAGAATTCAACTAATGTACATAGCACAGAACGACAGTTCTACGATATTTAACTAATAGTTTAGACGATTACTATTAAACAATTTTAAGAACCGTCTTGTAAATGAAACGCCTCGAAATTGGTCAATCCGTGCAGGAGCTATTGTGTCTCAGACAGACACACAGATACCTACATTAAACTTATAAGTCAAAACACACGTCTGAATGAAAAAAAAATCGAACTGACATATCTTAAGGTTTTACTCAGAAAAGGTTTTACTCTGAAAATGTGGAACACCGATATTGTTGTACTCTACTCCGTCTAAGCGTTTCTACGACATCACTCAAATAGTAACTATGTGATTTCTACGGCATTTCACTTAAACAACCATAATTGATCGACATGAAAACCGGCGGGAAAACTTATTGGCAGCCCGTTGTCCCCACCTTGGGGACAGCTATAACAGGGACGACAGAAAATGTATAAATGAGTAGGTATATTATCACTTTGTTGGCCGTCCGTCTGTCTATCTCAACTCAATCCCTTGTAGCATTAAAAAAACAAAACTCCTAGGTCAACGCTATCAAAAGATTATAGGGTACTTCCCGTTGACCTAGAAACCTGAAATTTGGCAAGAAGCAATGGCATGTAGCACGAGTTACATCACAAAAAAATATTCAACCAACTTAGGGTGTAGTTGGATTAGCAAATATTTCATACTGTAAGTATTGTATTTGTAATATGTTTATTTATAGTATCACTTGTAATGTGCTTATGTAAAGTATCACAAAGCTTTCTATTAAACAGGCAACTAAAGATGAATTTTCCTTACTTGGCATAAGTAGTAATCAAACATTACTCGATCACAAACCACGACATTCCGAAAGAATCACTCAATTTAAACCACAACCATTATCATCATCATCAGCATGAGTCTTGTCGGTGGAGCAATCGACACTCCAGCAACCACAACAATAAGTCGTAGATATTAGTTTATATACATACGTATTAATTTCCTATAAAAACTGCTAACATTAACCTTACAAATAACATATTTTAGCCAAAATACTACTCACAATATACTCATGGGTGTCGTACAAGGCGACTAATCCAGAGTCTCCGTAGTCTGGAAAATGGGCAGCAGCATTTTCCATTGTTATATTTAAACACTGAGATCTCCAATCCGCCTGCCAAGCGTGGAGATTATGGCAATAACCTCCCCTTTCGTGGGAGAGGCCCTAATTCCTGCAGTGGAGTGTTACGGGCTGTGGTGAGTGACTACTCACAAAATTCCGCAGATTATTATCGAAACGAAATGTTAGTTTGGCATCTCTTTGCAGGGATGGGATCAAGTGAATGTATGAATGAATGATTTGCAAAGGTTCAGTTTTTTGGTCAAACAAATAATTATGTTTCAAACTGTACTGTTATTATTTGTGTACACGTAATTTTTATTTATGTAATACGACAGGCAAAGAGGCAAGCGAGTTATCTTTATTTCCTTCGATCATTATCATTATCATTTATTTATTCATCAGATTCATATTATGGCTACATTTTCTTAAAACAAAAAAGTATACATAATTGAATGATACGTCATAGTAAAAATATTGAAACAAATTCATAAGTACATTTAAAATTTATGGCTTAAAAATTTATCTAATTTGTAGAAGGTATTGTCCGTTAATATAGTTTTGAGTCGATATACCAACACAAACGCCAACTGTTTTATGGTTTGAAATGCCAAAACTAATCTGCGCCGGCGTCATTGTCGGCCTTGTTGTCTAGCCTGTGATATTAATTCCCTCACCGTACCTACTTATGAATTCAATCTATAATTTTCGCTTATTCCATTCATTCGCTGAATGAATTCATACATTCCTTTTGAACTGTCAAACTTTATCGGTACGCCATATTTGTTTACTACTTATGCCAAGTAAGAAAAAATGAATTATACAGAACCCTACACTGCACGTGGCCGACACGTCTTGGCCGGTTTTCATTTATTTACAAGCCACATACTTTTACCTGCGTTAGTGCCTAAAATTAGCATTCTACGATAATGGAGTACATAAACTTGTACCTACATACCTAACCTATTTGAAAAGCAATTTAAGGATTATAGTGAATTTCTAAAACCAGTAATAACTCACTAACTGAGTATAGTTGCACATTGTCGTGATTCAATCGCACCAGCTATTATTAATTAATTAATTTAGTTATTTAATACTTTATGCACAAAATAGTACAAATGTGGACTTAAAGCTTTGTAGCTTTATCTACCAGTCTACCCCGAAAACTGGTAATAAAAATTGCAGGCGGTGCATAAAAAATTACAACAATATTACACTTACATTTCTAATTAAAAATACAATTCTACCCACTAGTATTCACACACCGAAACTCAACATTTTTGTGAAATATTATATCCAAAAACAACAAGATAGCAGAACGTACTTGACTACCAATTTCAATCAAGTGCCAACCTACCAAGCTCACTCGCAAAAGTAACCGGTGCAAAAAGAAATAAGTTAAAGTCGGGTATTACACAGAATTTAGAAAATGCTTTTCACCAGCTTTTTTGAAGGAAGGTTTGTTGGAGC
This sequence comes from Blastobasis lacticolella, assembly GCA_905147135.1. NCBI lineage: Eukaryota > Metazoa > Arthropoda > Insecta > Lepidoptera > Blastobasidae > Blastobasis > Blastobasis lacticolella. The sequence continues at coordinate 14,154,404 of LR990048.1, forward strand.
TTCGTCTGATAGCGACCGGAAGATCATTCCACAGCCTTGCTGCCATTAAAGAGAAAGAGTTGGCGAGAAAACCAGTGCAGTGAAATGGAAGATTTAAACAGAGAGTATCAGAAGAGCGAAGATTGCGCTTATGTGTATCGCAGAGGAATTGAAATTTACATTTCATATACTCCGGTACAACTGGATCCTTCAGTATGGAAAAAAGAAGAGAAAGAACGCGCAAGTTACGGCGGTGCCGTATAGGAAGCCACTTCAGGTTCTCACGAAATGATGAAATGAAATATTATATGAAGCCATTAACGTTATAACTCCAATAAAACACTTAAAAGTACTTATTCCTTGTCCAAGTACTTGACGACTATTGACGAACTGAATGGTTCAGTTGGTTAATATGCTGGTCTGCCACGCAGAGGTACCGGGTTAGTTTACTGGCCGAGCAGATGATGAAATTTAATTTCTGTTATAGGTCAGGGTGTTCTATCTATACATATATAAAACAAAGTCCTGTCTGAACCTATGTACGCCTTATGTACGCTTAGATCTTTTGAACTACGCAACGGATTTTAATGCGGATTTCAATAATGGATAGAATGATTCAAGATGAAGGTTTATAAGCAAGAAAAAAAGGGTAGGTAGAGGTAAAGTAGGTGTACGTGAACGGAGTCGCGGCGGGTCCACTAGTATATATTAAGTATGTATTTAAAACTGTGTTACTTATGTAGTACTCATAACACATGCTTTGATTACTTTGGGGCTAGCCGGCGCTGTGTGAATTATCCAAGCATATTTATTATTTATTAAAGTTGTCGGAGGTAAAATATCGGCGACGTCTCTGTCACTCACTCAAGGCGGCTACATCGATACTTCGGCGGTGCCGATCTAATAGGCAGCTACACAGTTGATTATTATGCTTTCGTTGTATAAATAAAGTCGCTTTTCGGATGCGGGGGAACAACGCGTTCGACAAAGGCTCTCCTGTGCATCCGAAAAGCGACTTTATTGTACACTCCGCAAGGATTAGTATCAAATGCTTAGTTGCCTCCTACATCGGCAGTGTTGTCAGTAGAGGGCTTTAAGGTGCCGCCATTTTAGAGTGATGTGATGTGATGTTACACGACGTTACATTAGAGCCACAGTGGACTTACGCCACGAGAGGCCATATATACGATCTGTGTACATGTCCACGGGCCGAATGATACGTGAAGCGTCAGATCGCTTCATTACACGCCAGACACGCGCTGACGCACACGCCGTGGGATTTGGTCGCGTCAGCCACGTCTCGTAAAACAAGTGTTGCTTTATTGCGATTTCTCATACATTTGCTATCGTACGTACGTCACGTCACATCACTCTAATGTGGCGCTACCTTGACTCTCAACCTCGTGCCACAGAAACGATGCTATGACTATGAATCCTATGACGAAGCCGAACTAGTCGATGTCCATTATTTATCGACGACATCTGTACACGAATGACGTAAGAAGATATAGGGAATATAGGGATGCCAACAAATTTCAAGTATATATAAGATTTCCATTTAGTGTCCAAAAAATAGTATCCATCCATATAAAACATATAGTATCCTTTATTAATTCTATTTTAGCAGAGTTTTTTCAATTTTTATGACACCCTTGTCGAGGAACCCTTCGCTATTGTACCAGACGCACAATTAAAGCGTTTTAATTTTTTGAAAATTACGTACTCAGGTACCCACTTTTTATTTAAGGAAAAAGTGTATTATTTATCAAATAGCTCTTAAAAATACACGAAAAAAATGTATGGTAAAATATAGTAATTTGGCTACTATGCATTTTTCCAACAGTATATAGTATTTTGACTAAAAAGATAGTAGAGTACAATATATAGTAGATTTGGCAACCCAAGCGGCTCCCATGCCATACCACTATGAACAATTAACGCAATAAAGTACCTAATATGTAAGATACTAAACAACACCGATATTGATGCCAAAGGCACCGTGAGATTCAAAAATTGACTTTCGAAAAATTACACATTACCGTTTTTATTATTTGTTGTTATAGGTACCTACTTTAGCGATAGTTAAATGCGTGTCAGAATCAACTAGTTTAGCCTAAGTTTGTCCTGACATTATTCTAGTGAATGAATGGTAGAGCTCATCTAAGCTGAAATGACGCGCCCCACTACTAAATTAGTTGATTTCGATGTGTGAGTGCAAATAATAATAACGACACTTCATCTGTGTGGGAGCGAATCGAACGACGCGACCTCCTACGTTTGAGTCTCACCGGCAACTGAATGATCAATTATATCAAGATTCCGATAAAGGTACAAAGAGCGTGGGTGCGATTCTGTCGACGCACTGCTATCACAAGTGTGTCCGCTACACAGCTCGCGCCGCGGGAGAGCGTTTGTTTCCTTCTCTCAATCCTAAGATAAAAGAGATAGCAGGATCTATGTCGCGCCTTTTCTCGCTATCCCGCGCAAGAGCACACTTCTGATAGTGGTGCTGGAGCGCTATTGAATCACTCGCCTTTATTCGAACGGTTTTCAATTTAGGAGTTAATGAATGTATTTAAATTAATGAATTTGTTGTTCTGCAGCAAGTACATATTAATTATATCAATCGTACAGCACAAGTACAATTAATAAAACCTGCCAAATGTTAGTCTGACTCACGCACAAAGTTTTCGAAACGAATAGAAATGTACGACCTACTTACAGGGACCCAGCACAACTATCACAACTTACAAGTTGATCTGTCAACAAAATCTTACATTGGCGGGTTTTCCTGTAGATTGGAAGTTCAATAAACTATCCAATTTAATAAATTGTCCAATTTAAGTTGTTAGGTACTTGGATATTCTAAAAGAAATACGTAGGTAATTTACAAATCAAATAACTTGTTTATTATTATTCCGTCTGCGTAGTAGGTGATAAAGTAATATAAACCGAAAGAAAACCAAGGTTAACACTATCTGGGTAAATAAGTAGGTACCTATCCAATCTTTAAAATACATCATGTATTTGATAGAATATTTCTTAGTAAGTGTGTCGATGTGGTTTCATTTTATTAAAATTAGCATATGGACGCCTGCTGCTTTGTCAAATTAAATTTCAATACTTATCATCGAATTTTTTACAGTACTTTTTACTTAAAACTATTTACAAACATCCATTCTTACAAACTTTCGCATTTGTAACCTATGATAGGGTTTTTATCTCCAAAGGTAACCGTGGAATCATCAATTCAATTTAAATAGTCATTCATTTAACCTTTTTAATTAATGGTACCAACGTAGTATTATACCACTAATTTAAAAGCATCGTTGTAAAATCCCAACAAAACCGTTGTCATTACCACGTTAGTTAGAGGATACCAAAGGGTGCAACTCATATTTTACAAGTATTTTTTTCCTTAGCGCTCCCTTTGCTACTAGGGTTGCCAAACCTACTATATAATATAGTATCCTACTATATTAGGAGTCTACCTACCTACTATAAATTAAAAATTAAAATATAGTAGCCGAAACTACTATATTTAATTAGCACAACATTACCACTTACCGCAAAACGGAGCGCGTCTATAAGATCCTCAAAATAAAAAAATTGCTGATGCAAATCGAATATTTTAGAACGATCTTGAGTCTTGACATTTGTATGACGTGACGTCAAACTCAAGTCATATAAAACAAAACAGCTATGAAGCTCAATGTAGCAGAAAATATACATTTAAGAAATAATATAGCTGTACGTAAATTTTATTTAAAAACCTCCTATATGAATTTTTTGATTAATTCCCTACCTACTATATTTTTATGGCTTCTAAACCCGAAAATACTATATTTGGTCTAAAAACAGTTGGCAACCCTATTTGCAACACTCCAGCCGACCACGTTGTTACAAAAAATTACGTTACCAAAATATAAACATCATTGTCACCGCTTACCTTCAATATGTAGTAACCAAAATGAGGCAACGACTCCGAACGAATCCCCAAAAAAACTTTATAATATCCGATTCACAATCACAATTCGTTTATAAGACACATTTGTTACGAACACACAACACTACGGCTCAATAACATACTTAAAACACGAATTACAAACGAACACTAAATCTTACAAGTTTCAAAATTTTCTTGGACGATTCAAAAAGAATTATATGTTTCTGTAGCGGCTCGGACGTGCGTCTCCACAGAGGCCAGTGGAGTGACTAAACCTAAAATAACTATAGACTATCTATAGCAATAGTATAGCGGAGTCTGCTCCAGCTACGCGTCGGAAGGCAGGAACTCTACTCAGCGCTTTGCCTTTTACTGTTGTTGATGATGAATTTATAGTTGGTACGCAGATACTTTTATCAATGAGTATTAAGTGCAATTACGGCTATGTTTACCTACCTGTTTGGATAATAGATAAGCTACACCAGCTTAGATACCGGCGCATTTACTCTTAAAATATCAGAAATATCAATTTATGTAATTGTAATATAAGGCATAATTTATATTTTGACATTCAAATATTACTTAAATTAATAAATTTAGAGGCTTCCTTACTTACATGTGTATGTATAGTGATATTTACAATATTTACTTATTACAAAAATATATTAACAATTATAAATTTATTTATTTAACACTTTATTGTACATTAATAGTATAATTATCACAGATTGTGTAAGATTATAACCAGTAAAAGGGCGGTCTTATCGCCAATTGCGATATCTTCTAGACAATAACAATATAAGTAAACATAAAAAGAAGATACACAAAACTAAACCTATCTAAAGATAAAAACATGCCCTAGATCGCCAGTAACCGGATAAGAGCCCAGAAGGCTTGGTAATAAGTTAGTGTAAAAAAGGAAATCAATTTACAATTATTAAAGACCAACCTGGTATGAACGACGACCTGGTAAAGATCCCAGGTACCAGCTGGATGAGGAAGGCACAGGACCGGCCTTTGTAGAGATCTCTGGGGGAGGCCTATGCCCAGCTGTGTGCGTCTTTCAGCTGATATGATTGATGATGATGATGATTAGATCAACAGAATCTTAAACGCAATTTGAGTTTCAACTTGATCATTTTATGTCGCAGTCAAACCAAACTGTTATTTTTTAACCTTTTCAACGCCACACTAAATATCATAACCGTCGCTCAAAGCTTTAAATAAACTAAATTGTTTAATATAAAAGGTTTAAATATGAAAGACATACAATTTCATCTATACCTATTACCAAAGAAATTCATATCACAATGAACTCTTTGTATATTACGGTACTATAAATAAACTGTTGATTTAATATTTATAGATCACTAAACACACTATACTTAGTATCTATTTTTAGCGTCCTAATGACTCGAGCAACTATAACCGAATCACAACCGAGTATTAATAAACCCTTTACAGTAGCACAAACCTATCTGAACCGGCGGCCAAAGCTGGAACTAAGTGTCGTCTTTTTGAAATGTAGTTGTTGTGGTATAGATAGTTGTTAAATTAATTGAACAACAGCGACGCCCTAAGTTTGTGGCGCTGTAAATGCGTGCGATCGATATCAAACTTTCGATGGTAAACAGAAGGAAGGGAGGCACGTTAGCGTGCACTTGCAATTATAGGTAAGTAGATAGGTCTCCACATGGCACAAGTAACGAGATTAGAGAATCTTTTTTCTTTTTCTTGTTTTGTTCATGTCTCTGTTTGATTATATTTTTTTAATTTAATTTAAAGAATTTTGTGCTGTGTGTTTGAGTGTAATAAATGTGTTTTACTTTACTTTACTTTACTTTAGGTACGGGGTATTTTTAACCGCTTGCCTCCTCGTGTCAAACGGCTATCAATTTTGATTTTCGCCATGAAAAATGCAATAATTTTTAATTACTTTCACAGTTTAATAATAAGTAAAATCGGCGTAATGCTTAAAAATATTGATGTTATCTTTCCGAAAATCAAAATTGAAAACCGAATGTTTCAAAGATTGTTTGATTTACTTGAATGTATTTATCCAGAAGCAACAATTTACGTCGCTGGCGATGTTGTAAGGTGACAGATGAGTCATAAAGTAGAAAAGGTGAGTACTTATTTTCGCACGTAGGTGCATAGATAGGGAAAATTAGCGTCATGCAAAAAAATATTGAATTTTTCTGCATTGAACTGAGAGAACTCGAGGCGAGCGGATAAAAAATAGGGCCCAGACAGATCGTCACACGTTATTTATATCACACTCCTGATAAGCTGGGGCGTTTTGTAAAACAACGCGTGTTTTATACGTTGAAGTAATGGTAGTTTGCAAAAACTATTTCTAAATAATTCTTGCAACCTGTTACAGTTTATTGACTTTGTAGAAGGAACGGGCAGTGATTTCATTCGGCGATTGGCAGATTAGTTGGAAAAACAAAGAGCAAAATAAATGACTTTTTTTAATTATTTCGGTTACTACTCTAGAAAATGAGTAAATTTCGGCATGAAAAATTCGATTTTATCGTGCATATAGCTGATTTTAAACCCTATTATTTCGGTGTTGTCTAAATGATTTAAAAAATATTTCATTTTACGTGCCGAAAATCAAATTTGAAAACCGTTTAAAAATAGAAGTCCTGATACGCAAAATGTCAAAATTTAATCCACATTTGTCAACCTTTTTATACATACATGTAGGTTTACAGTACTACCAACTCCCTTCCTGACCTTTCTTTAAAATATCATCGATTTACAAAATGGCTGTTCATAAACAAGGGAGCCTACGAATGCGCGCGACGTACGCACCATTATTTCATAGCAAAAGTGGCTTAGTCACCGCGTTGCGTGACCCATCTAGGGGGGCGTGCCATGCGAATAAAGCGGTAAATAAAAAGTACAAAAATAAGCACATTAAGTAGCCGTCCTCGTAATCCTATGTCGGAAAATCAAACTGTGGTTAGGTAGTAACTTGATATTATTACAGTGACAAGCGAGCAAACAGGAAAAGCGGTAACCATGACATTTATGGTTTTGCATTGTTATGTATCAAAAATGCCTCATGTTTTTATAATGTGTGCTGACTATCTTATCCTTCACACCAGTCACTTTCAGGAGCGTTGGTGGCCAAATGGTTAATGGGTCCGTCCGACTCGTGCTCCGAAGTACCGGGTTCGAACCCCGCCATAATGTACCAATGACTCGTTACTGAGTTATGTACATTATTAGTTGAACACTAACCGATGCTCTTACGGTGAGGGAAAATATCGTGATGAAACCTGCACATTCAGGCGACTGAATTTGTAACTATGATTCAATCTGGTCAGGTTCCCCTGGTAGCAGCATCATGGAGGTCAGATGGCATGATTGCTTTACTGTAATTACCTGACCTGCTAAATCCTGGATCATGGTCAAGGCGGATCCTGGGCCTTCGTGCACCAGAGCATAACTAACTACCATCTCATCCTAGACCAAATCAGTGTAAACTAAGTTGCTTGGCTAGAGAAAATATAAAAGACGGTGATACCTAACCAGGGGGGCTCCTCGTAATTGACAGAGTCCTTCCACCGGTGAAATTATGTGTTGCTGTGTGTACCTAGACGTAGTATGCGTATGCGTGAGGGCAACGCCCTAAAGGTTCGCCCATGTCAGATGGCATTTCGAAGGCTTGTGTAGCGACGGTCGAAGTCTTCAAACAATGAACCTTGTAGTGCAATTGTGTAGGCAATTCTACCGGCATCGGGTCACGATCAGGTCGGCATCGCATCAAACTTCGTTTACGAAAACTTTGTTGATTACAATAATAAAACAATAATATCAAATTACAATAAAAAACACAAAGATGTTGTTTAACAACGGTTTTGTAAAATCGTGTATTCGAATGAAGATATTTTGTTTTTATTTTAATTCGGAGAGTACCTACATAAAATAAATTACATACAATACACAACATAAAATAAAGTCTATATCTTGTTAATACAACTTAACACTACGGTCAGTAGGTAAAATAATTTTCTCGATATACGAACGTAAGATTTACGAACAGTTAGTTACTCCATGTTATTTTTTATATAATTATATATGTTTCTTTCGTCAGACGGTCCACGCCACAGTCAACCAGGACATCAGCAATCAAAGGGGAGGTTATGCGGTGATAGCCGTTGAAGTACCTGCCTATGTCTTTTGAATAACCTCAAGTTATAGAGCAAATGAAAGACTTCAATTCAATTCAATTCAATTTATTTTTATTTGTGGTATGACAGGTAAAAAAAAAGATGTTACATTAGATATAAGTGTGCTCAACTGTGACCTGCCATTCGGCGTACAAATTAATGGTTATGTAATTATGATTTTATAAACAATGTCAAACTGTAATTAATTAGGTAAACAATAAATTGAAAACGAGATAAACACAATGTCAAATATACAATAATAATGTAAAATGCCTAATACAGTTAAAAATATACCTATCAACCTTCATGTCGTACACTTAATATAATTGTAACTAAAATAAACCATTTTTAAAAAATCAATAAAAATAACAATACTAAAAACAAACAACAAATCTAGATGTCAAGGTATGTAAAAAAATAAATAATAAAAAGCTACCATGCTAAATATTCAAAGATGGGCGCAAGACTGTTATCTACCTTCTTGTTTTTACAAAAAGTTCGTCTACCGTTTACAACGTTCTTTCCACGAGATACTTGTGCAGTTGTGTTTTAAAACGGTTCAGACTTTCAGTTTCTCGTATTATTTTCGGTATGGCATTACATATTTTTGGGGCCATTGCAAAAACACTTTTGTGAAACAATGTCGTTTTGCAAGGGTGCAAATGTAACTGGTCGCGGCGCCGGGCACTTTCCACACTTGGGAATAGGCGACTGTTTGTACGTACGAATACTGCAACCTCGTAAACGTATAAGGACGTCATGGTTAGTAAATTTAGTTCTTTAAAGAAAGGCTTACAACTATCGGTACGTCGCAAGTCACAGATAGCCCTTATGCATCGTTTCTGTGCTTTAAATACTGAATCAATTCCAGTTGCGTTGCCCCAGAAGATAATCCCATATCTGAGCACGGAGACTACAAGACCGTGATACGCCACAATCAACGTTCGGGAGGAAGGTCATTCGACATTTTGCCCGTATTTGGTAAAAAGGCTTGCGATGCATGTACGATAGTCTTACTCTGTCGTATCCTACCAATGGAGTCATCGACCACGGACTAGCTTTTCGTTCGTAAACGACATCGTTTTCATTAACGGTCATCGTAAGAACGATGTAGACAGTATTACGTAATTGCACTACTGTGTGCGAACTACACTATCGATTGTTTTACTACAAAGCGGGAACGATGAAGCTCGTCTAAATAGTTTAGAGACGTAAACTAATTTTTACCTCGTACTCAATGAAGTCGTTGGATTTGTGTGATTAGGAAAGTGACGTCCCCGTCTACTATCAGCTCTTTATGGACAAGCTGTAAACTCGTGCTAATGTCTGCTAATAAAAAATTCAGGACAGTTAGGTGTTGGGCATATTATTAATACCTCAGGTTTTTAATGTTTTGCGATCTCAGCATATGTGGAAGTACAGCAAACAATACTCTATTTTTGACAAATTCTCCTCTATTCCAACGGTTTTCAATTTTGATTTTGTTAAGTCATGAAAAATTCAATTCTCTTTTCAATATGATTCAAATTATGAATGATTGAAAAATAAGGAAAAACGGCGTCATGCATAGAAATATAAAAAATATTTTTAAATTATTTTTTCTTGCCGAAAATCAAAGTTGAAAATCATTCGACACAAGCCGAGCGTTTCAAGGATAGAGCCCCTGTTTGATTGACTTGAATGTATTCGTCCAGAAACAACAGTTTACGTCACCGACAATGTTGTAAGGGGACATAGACTCATAAAGTAGAAACGACTTTAACAACGTGCTGTTAGCCGGGTATTAACGCAGGTAATGTTTGACAAATGTGACGTCATTGGACACAAACTTTTCACACGTACCTACGTGATACATGGATCTTCAAGGCCTTCAAACAACTATAGCCAATAAAGGTACAAGTACAGCACTGTACCTAATAGTATAACAGTCCGGAACGGAGGGAATAACACCGCTATTACGAGTACTTGCCTACTTTAATAGAATACCTGTTCAGTAGAATATATTTCCATATTTCATATTCAATTCAAATTCAAATTAATACGGTTTAAGTTTTTGTAAAATAGAGTATTGTTAGGACTGCGTCATTTAACATTTAATTAGCGAGGGGGTATCACCTCGTGACAGTACTACTTGAGTACAACCGTCAACCTTGTACCGTGCTACAAACATATCTGCCGGTGTCGACCCGGTGGCAGAAACTGGAACTGTGGAAAAATAGTGGCACTTCTTGTCAGTGTCAACGACACTGACGCCGTCACCGAGTCAGAGACGTTTGTAGAACTTTACACTTGGGACTTTAGTGTCTATTAATAGTATTTTTTTTACTTGGACCATTGTTCGTCTATAAAGTTTAATTCTACCAGTTTACAGGAACTCTCCTTAGTAGCTCTCTTCGATTGGTATTAACATTACTATTTTATGTCTTGAATTATGCTTATTTGATTAACCCCCGGAGAAATGGGAGGTGTAATAAGTACCTGTTAAACTACCTGGAGAGGTTTTCCCTGGAGAGTACAACATGGAGTTCTTCAAGAACTTAAATGCCCCTGATATTGCAAATGTCCATAGACTGCGGTGACTGCTTACCATCAGGCAGGCCGCAAGGTTGTTTGCCACCATATATGTATAAAAAAAAAGTTTGACGTGTCTATCTGTGTATCTGTAGCTTTTGAGCAGATTTATCGATTTGGATGCGGTTTTCTCTATTTGAAAGCCAGTTTAATTGAGATGGTTCTTTCATAAAATCTTTGTGATTGTTTCACAAACATTTAAGTGTAAGTAAACTTGATAGAGGCCTAGTCGACGTTTCTGTCGGTTAGGTTAGTCTTCTAGTTAGATGTCGCAAACCGAGACCTGTAAGAATTGGGTGCAAAAGAAGTCGGAAAATTGTTAGATATGGTAGGTACATAGTATAAGCAAATCCGAATAATAATGTAAGATGGACGGATAGACCTTTTCCGATTATGTACAATACAGGAGCATAAGTGCATTACCACTTCAAGAAAATGTTCCTTTTCCGCTACAGCAAGATTCACGGTATTCGGTGCACCTTTATCCAAAATCAGTTCGCTAAACGAAGGGAGTATTATGCGCCTATTACACATACCTAAATTCAGTAGACTAAATTCAGAAGCAACTAGCTTCTAAATTTAGATTACACTGTTCTAAAATCAGTTACTAAATGTCTTTACTGGTTGAAGCGTCACGAAGTCGGACGTGTTGTGTACGAGAATGGCTGCAGTACTTTTGAATTGCCGCCATTCTGTTTTACTTTTTATTTAGATGTTGCGTTCGAAAACTGCACTGCTTGACATTTATATGAAACTAAACATGATTATTATAATTAAGCGATCAACTTGGCGTTATTGACGCTCTCAAATAATGTTTAGAAATATTTATTTTAAATATGATTTCTATAAAAAGGCCTGATGTTACAAGATTAAACTCACACAGTTAAATTAGCAGGCAAAAATGTGTTTCTGAAAGTCCATCTGAATTAAGTAAGTTACAAAATGCTATTACACCTTCCTAAATGCGTTTCTAATTAGGCTTCTAAATTTAGAAACCATGAGTTCTTCTAAATTTAGCATCCTAACTTGCTAAATGCGATTACATTTGACTAAATTCAGTAACTGAATCATTTACTCTACTGAATTTAGGCATGTGTAATAAGCGCATTCGCTGTCACTTATGCCCAAAGATTTGTCGGTTACCCCCAGAGTATTTTTATATATAATAATTAAAAATGTAATTCCTATATTCAATCAAAACCGTTCAACAACTGCACAGTTGTGCAAAGGAAAATGATTCCTAAGGTGGTCTTGCACTGTACAGAATAAACACGTGAATAGTTTGTCCTCAAAACTCGGCTTGTGAGTAATCGTCGATTAATAAGGCGATAATATCCAAAACACTCTGTTAGATAAAATAATTAAGAGTACAATGTGTAAACACACACGTGTATCAGAAACATGACTCAAGAACTATGTTTACTTCTACCTACCTATACCTAATGACAAGCTGATAAGTTTTCCGAGTACTAGAATTACGATAAAATACATATTCATAACATAGATACAATATCTATGTAGGTAAAATTATGTTATCAGTAGTCCGGATATGTATTACATATTTTAGGAATATGTTGTTATGGTGAGTCATAGTGTTTCCCTCGGACTTATGAGTTGGGATCGTAAAAGAGGTATATTGAGGTCTCATCAGAGGTGGTGAACGCTTTGGTAACGCCCCTGGTGTTGCTGATGACCATAGGTGGCGGTGACCACTTTACCTCGTGGTGAATCGCTTGCCTGATGAATATACATCTATGATGTATGTATACAGTTATGTTAATGCGGTTTTTATCAATAGATAGGGGTAGGTAGGGGTAAAGTAGGTCTAGGGTAGGTGTAGCGCAGAAATGTAGGGTAGGGTTAGGGTAGGGTAGGCTTTTATTAAAAATAGTATTTAAGTAATATATCAGTTATCTAGCATCCATAGTACAAGCTTTGCTTAGTTTGGGGCTAGATGGCGCTGTGTGAATTTGTCAATGAATATTTATTTATTTATTGGGATACATAAGATAAATAGGGAAGAAGCTGTTACCACAGCACAGAAAGTACCGATAAACCTGTTAATACCGATTCCTTTCGACTGTAACACTTTTTTGTACAAACCATTCTTGAATAAAGAATATATTTATTTTATTTATTTCCTGGCAAGAGGTACTGAATCTAGTTCGAAAACAGCTGGTCTCTTTTAATACCTTGCAGTTGATCTATTAATTTTGTTCTAGACCTCAAACTCAAAACTCATTTCTCTGTGTCAAAACCTTGACAAGAGTTTTAGTCTATGGTGCCTATCTATTATTGATTTAACAGTTTGCGTGTAATATTTCGGCATATATGTAAATAATTGAGAAAAGTTGAATTTATTCTGTTAAATGCCATAATAAAAATGTAATAAAACCTTGAAAATGTAATGGCGAGACATCATGGATATCCAGGTATTTAGGATTGATTTGTATTCCCCTTAAGTTCTTCTCCTTTATTTCCTAAACAGCTATGTACTGCTAATAGTTACATAAATCCTCATTCCGCCGGCCCCTTTCCGCCATCGGGAGACGCGATCCGGGCGGAAGTTTCATCCGTATGTCGTGGATCTTCCAGCTATTCGTACGAGCCGCTTTGGTTCGCCCTTTATAATGCGTACGACTAAGGAATGGAACACGTTGCCTGCGAGTGTGGTCTGATCATTATAATCTGGACGCTTTCAAGGCGTGAGTGAATAGGCTGTTCCTAGACAGGCATGCTTCACCTTCGACCGCATCATCACTTACCAACAAGTGAAATGGCGGTCAAATACCTGTCTAGTCTAACATAAAAAAATATAGCTAACTAGGTAGAAACTATTATCGGATATCATTTAAATTATCTGCCTATGTCTTGTCCAAGGACTAGGAGAATATTAAATTTTTTCTGATTTTAGGATATCTGTAGGTTCCGTCATACAATGAGTTAGATTGAATTGAGTGAATGTAGTCCACTTGTCAAATATTAGTTGAATGACTCATCATCAAATAAAATTCACTCGTGGAAAGTTTAATTTAAATGCTGATCAACTATTTCCATTTACCTTTGAAATAAAACTTTGGTGAACCTTCAGTTCGCTAGGCACTAAGTAAAGTAAATTCGTAACAACGCTTAGGATCAACTAGGCATATATCTAATCGTGATACTGACTCTCTTTTTCCCGGCTTCTCAACTGAACACTCAACTTGAAATAGTTAGATCTCCTGCTCAGCTAACTGATCGATGTAATTACGAAAACGGCAAAACAGGTGCCTTCAATATGAGGCACAGGCGCCCAAAAGATGGTATACCCATCTCAGCATTAAAAGACTTTCAGTACATTGCTGGTGTGGCCAGTGAATTCCTGGGGAGCGTCTGCGATTCGGTTGGAGTGAATTGCATCGGGGTGATATCCATAATCATGGTGGTGGTACTGACCTTCGTGCTTCCCGACTTATCCCATAAGATAAAGCTAAATAGAGAGCTGAATTCCATGAAGAATGTATTGGATGCCATAACTGTAAGTGTTTAAAGTTATTTATAGCGGTTTCCTAGCATAGCCTTGCGTCCGGAATAGGGATTGCCCCTCCACGAACTATGTGTTCGAACTGTGTATGTGATATATGAACAGACTACCATTAATGATCGTATAGAGCGAAGGCTGTATGAGGCACGAAATAGATCGGTGTGGAAGATGTGCGGGAGGCCTATGTCCATCAATGGGCATGCGGCTGTAATAACAATGACAGCCATTTACTAAAATGCTTGCGGACAATGTTAAAATTAGTTTAGTATTTCATCTCATGGAAAACGTGACTTAGGTTACAATGTAATAAAAATATAAAACAATAAGTACGACCCTAAGCTGCCGTATTATTGTAGATAAGTAGACTGCGTAAATACCTAGGTACTCGTACATAACATAAATACTACACTTGAATTGATACTAAGATAAAATATTTCATGCCAAGAAACAGGTAGGTTGTACTACCGCAACCGATATAGATCGGTCTAATTGTTCATTCACGAATAGAAGGACTTAAGTACGTAATTGGCCAAAAATTATGGTTTTGCCTTTTGCGTTCCTGGTCAATGCGAACGTCGAACGAAAGCTGCGGAACGGGAAACTAACCTTATAATCTTAGCTACGGAGGGAGCTGATGGTCACAATGCCAATCGTTGGTGTCTCGGGAAGGCAAGACATACCAGTGGACGTCCTACCACTGACACTTATGACGGTAACACAGATGGATGTAGGTTCACGCCCATCGCTGGCTGGATGCTCCGCATTAGTAATGTTTTAAACTATCGCGGTTATTATTACACATTTAAGAGGTATATTCCGGGTATCCTACCGCGTACCTTTGTTTACGAGTAGCCCGATATTTCAACGCAGTTACATGCATCATGGTCACAGGATGACTGGCTACTTGTCAACAAAGGTACGCGATAGGAAACCTGGAACTTACCCTTTGTTAGTGTCCACGCGACAGTTCGAAAGAATATTTCTCTATCGCATTTCTTACTTAGTATTCAGTTAAGACATGAGCTCGCCTTGTTAACTATAAATTGGATGAAATTGAGAACATTGAGACCTAATTATGTTGTTGACGTCCACAGGCAGCGCAGACCACTCCATTTAGTAGCCTGCTTGTATTTTTGTTAATTCTACAATCTAAACATTTACCTGTGTTTCTAATGAAGAATGAAGTCAAGCGTGCCGAGGTCGCCTGCATCACAACGGCAGATGAAGTATCATTGTTGCAGAACTCCGTACGCAACACTAGCACTGAGACAGTAAGAAATATTGAATTATATTTTACGTGTGCGTTTTTAATAGATAGGTGATGTGTGGTGTAGTATTTGCATCAATTCCCTAGCGGGACAAAGGGTGGTAAGGGGCCGTTCATAAAATACGTCACGCTAAAATCAGCTTTTTCTGACCCCCTCCCCCCCATTGTCACGCTGTGTCACACTTTCTGTGACCCCTCTCGAAATATTTCGTCACAAAAACTAAGCCCCCCCCCCCCCTGAATATGGTAAATTTTAATTAATAGTGCACAAATTTTGAGAATTTAAATATTTATTTAGTTTTTACATTAAAATTTAAATAAAGTAATAAATATCTTTTATAACGAATAAGTCCATGGCCAGCGCTCATATCGAGAAATAAACAAAAATGAATATATATCAAGTTACAATTTATTATTATAAAACTGTATACGTTTGAAAGTCTATATATTTACTAAATATAAAATAAAAGACTTTCTATTATGATGAAAATTTAAAAATAAAAATAGTAAAAAAAAATACTTATTAAAAATATTTTAATGAACAGCGAACGTCACGTTGCCATACACCCTCCGTCCCCCCTTGTCACACTTTGTCACACTCAGCAAGAGCCCTCCCCCCCCCTTGTGTGCGAACGTATTTTATGAACGGCCCCTAATACTTTTGATGATTGATGGATCATGCGTGCTGTATGTATTTTAATAATTCGGTTTCGTTACGGCTGCGCTTTCCGAAATTGCCTTTTAATTGAATTTTTCATTATCGCCATTAATCTCAGTTAAAAATCACACTAAAATCTCTGCTGCAGCAAATAAACTTATTCTCAACAATGTTTGAATGTCGAGAATGGTTTCCTAGAGGCTCGTGGCTAGAGATGTAATAAATAAATAGAATCGCTGACATTTGAAGTTTCTGGCACAGTGCGGAATTCGAACTTCGTACATAGATTATAGCATAACCCTCCAATAGAGGCGGCTCATTGTCAATAATAGACTGTTGTGAAAGGCTGCAGTTTCTGATGATGAACGGAGACTGGGTAAGTATGTAGGTGAAGTGGACTATGGCCAAATAACAACATCGGTATGGTATTTACATTTAGCACCCTCAAATACATCCTTGTCGAGAAGGGCATCAAAATCTGACCGGCAACTCTTAAAAAAAACAAATATTAGGGCATCAAAATCTGACCGGCAACTCTTAAAAAAAACAAATATTTACTTGACACATTTTGTATGGGAAGTGCCCTTTACGATGAACCGATGGAGTTATCGTTACAGTATATGGACAGGGTATAAGAATAGAGTTGAACACCTTCAACTCTATTAAATCGGACCCGGCAGTTTCGAGAAAAAAAACATTCCTTTGTCACATTTGTATGACAAGTGTTGTATTTTTTGAACCAGCAGCGTAATGGTTACAGAGTATAGGTTGAGCACCCTCAACTATGTTGTTATGCCACACGACATCAAAATCCGTCCCGGCAGTTTCTAGAAAAAAGCATTCTTTTGTCACACTTGTATGACAAGTGACATATTATTTGAACCAGCAGCGACATGGTTACGGAGTATAGGTGGAGGACCTTAAGCTATGTTCTTATGCCACATGACATCAAATTCGGTCCCGGCAGTTTCGAAAAAATTTGATGTCTTTGAACCAGCAGCGACATGGTTATGGAGTATAGACAGACCACTATCAACCATATTCTCATGCCGCTCTACACCAAAATCGGTCCCGGCAGTTTAGAAATAAAATAATTTATTTATCACATGTTTGAATGGCAATTTCCATATTCTTTGAACCAGCAGCGACATGGTTACGAGCATAGGTTGAGCATCTTCAAATGTGTTCTTATGTCACACGACATCAAAATCGGTCACGGCTGTTTTGCGAATTCTTGAAGAAGAAGCATTCTTTTGTCACTAAGTTTGACAAATTGCTTTTACAAGTGTTGTATTCTCGAAACTGCCGAAACCGATGTTGATATCGTGCGGCATGAGAACAAAGCTGAAGGTCTTCAACTTATACTCCGTAACCATGTCGCTGCTGGTTCAAAGGATACGTCACTTGTCATACAACTGTCAAATCAAATCAAATCAAATATTGTGACACTAAGGTTATTCATTAAATACAGGTCTTATATAAATAGAGACTAGAGCGCTGTGGTCTACCTTTAGGCATACAATATAAAATTAGAGTAGGTACTGTGCGAAAGACATGCAATTTTCTCAAAACTGCCGGGACCGATTTTGATGTCGTGCGGCATAAGAACAGAGCTCAATATGCTTAACCTATACTTCATAACCATGTCGCTGCTGGTTCAAAGAATACCGCTCTTGTCATACAAATGTGACAAATAAATGTTTTTTCTTAAAACTGCCGGACCGATTTTGATGCCATCTTGTATAAATATGCAGCTGAGGCACCCCAACCCATAGGTCATCACCGTAATGCTGCTGGTTCACAGACAACTTTTTCCCAGTCCCTTTATAGCATATGCATACTTTCGAGTCTCTTTCAACTTATTCGACCGTCGACCGACACTCTTGCATCTTGGCAAAGAGTATTCTGAAAGCTATAGAAACTTTAAAGCCATATCTACGGTAAATACATAATTCATTACTCAAATCTGGTTTCAGCCGAAACGAGAGCTGCACGATCTGTCGACAATAGTTTCAAGCCACGCCTTGAGGAAGACCCGCTCTGAGCCGGTTCATGTTGAGAAAAAGGTTGGATTCTTTCGCAGAATATTCTTTCCGCACCGAAATACGTCTCATAAGGCAAGCGTTTCAGCTAATTTTGTTTTAATATAAGAAATGTTGCACATTCACCATACATATTATTGGGTTTATTACCATAGTTAGTATTTTACCTCGATATTTCGACGCACTGGTGTAGCGACTAACGACGAAAGTCTTAACTTATATTTTTCGTAGAATTCATTTCAAGAATTCTCGCCTTTGAAATACTTAGTAGGTTCCAGTTGATGAAGTACAACGCGACAATGAATTTTACTATTAAACTTCTGCGTTGTCGTTCTAGTAAGACGCTCTTTAAGTGTGGATATGGGATTCGGGTCATAGAAAATGCTACATTGCTTCATGATTTTCAATTACTTAAGATAATATGTCATCATCATCATCTGCCTGCTCTTTTACCACTATCTTTGTAGTCACTACGTTGGGGGGGGTTCCATAATAATTATATATATGTCAGGAATTAGGGCCAACTGTAGGTGGGGAGAGATCCATCAGAAGCTATTTTCGGGATAGTGTTGTAGAAATAGAGATTCAGCCGAACAGTGTCTTGAGTTAATAACAGTAATTTTACAATAAAAATAGCAAGCAATAAAATAATAGGATGACTTTAGAACAATTACAGTAGCAGCCGTAATGTGGGACTACCAAACCCTTGGCTTGGAGATCTGCCTGACCGAATAAGGTGCCTCAGTAGCTCTTTCTATGTGCGCCCTTTACAAGTTGTTATTCAGTTCCTTCTGTTTCTGGAGCACAGCTACTACCACGCAAACTTCTATGGATGGACTTCTTCACTTTTCAACAGATGAGCATCTAGTTCCAGTTTTTGACTCGTCGATGGTCGAATGCACAGATTACTATAGATAGTCGAATGCGAATTGTTCGTTGCGGCCGCTAGCCGAATATAACGTCATCATCGTATTTTTAGCCATCCGCAAGGTGGCGCTTGGATCGAGGTTGCGTTTTCGAGTCATTAGTGTCCACGCTCATGTCCGGTTCCGATATTATATAATTATATATAAATAATCAGTCCTAAATGGCTAACCTCACGGAAATCATTGATCATACTAATTAATGCCTGATGGATGATGTTTAGGATTGATCTGTAAAAAATTACTGCTCATTACTTACATATACCTCTGCTTTTGTTACAGGAGATCGCAATAATGTCGTACATATACACAGACTCGTTTGACGCCGGCAAACAAAATAAATGAAATAAAACCCTGTAGTTTTAATACTTGTTGAAACTTATCATCATCTCAGAAAATGTCCAAAATATGTACCAATAATCGTCGTGCAAATGTTTTTGAAATAAATGTGAATTGTGAAAATAGTTGTTGTTTTGTTAAGTTTTGTCATAAGTGTGTTAAAGACTGTGAGTTATCCTATGTCATGGAGTACAAGAAAAATTCCATTTTATAACGATAGTTGAGGTTTAGGAGACTTACAAAACGTTGGTTTGCCCTTGCACAACCTGGCATGAAAAACAATTTTTTGGCGACCCAAACTTTCGACTTTTTGTAGCATACTTATACCCTCGTGTGGGTTAAGGAAGTAAAAAACCACAGTCAGCTACATTATAGTCCCCAAAAAGTGAATTTAATGTGGCTATGGCGTAGGATAGCCTACGAGGACGCCCTTACAGTCATAGTATTTTATTTCTTGCGATTTCTGGTGATACAATAGGACCACGCTAAGTCCGAAACGACTGACAGTGGTAGAAATTATAAAGTGTGGATATGGCAATATCGATTGGATAATCTGTCCTTGTCAGTCATTGCCCATTATAATTTAGGTGATTCGCACACTGGAACGCAGCACCGTACGGATGTGCAAGACATGCGTTAGTACGTGACATAAAGTTCTTTGAGCTGTCATCGGTTTCTATGGAAATCACGCATAGTCGAATACACTGAAAACGCATCCACGCGCGTTCATGCTTAGTATAGTATCATCATCATCTTGGATAGTATTGATCTCGGATCTATTTTTCCCATGAGTCTATGTTTACTAGTAGTCCCACGACTACCAGTGATTTGTTTATCATTCGTTCCTTGATAATATTTCGTATAGCCGCGTATTTTTCATTTCATTATCTCTTTTTTCTGTTTCGTATGGAAGCCATCAACAATACCACGGACTAATTCGTCAAACTGACAAATAAATATCAGTCGATCACAATCATGATCGAAATACATCGCCGTCTGACTATAATCTAAAGTAGTAGTATATCTGAATACTTGCCCATCATATATCATTCATCACAGCGCATGACAGTCCACTGCAGGACTTAAGGCCTCTCCTACGAAAGAGGAGGTTATTGCCATAATCTCCACGTTTGGTAGGCGGGTTGGAGACCGCAGCATTATATATTAACAATGGAAAACGCTGCTGCCCATTTTCCAGCCTACGGGGACTCTAGATTTTATGCCTCGAAAACATAAGTCGCCTTGTACGACACTCGCGAGAGTAAGGGGTTGGTGCTATTCTACTCTGCCCATCACCACACGGCCATCATATATACTTGCTCTTAACTAATAATAA
The DNA here is from genome assembly GCA_905147135.1 of Blastobasis lacticolella. Taxonomy (NCBI): domain Eukaryota; kingdom Metazoa; phylum Arthropoda; class Insecta; order Lepidoptera; family Blastobasidae; genus Blastobasis; species Blastobasis lacticolella. The sequence continues at coordinate 14,175,172 of LR990048.1, forward strand.
TGTTGTGTTTTTGGCGTTGTACTTTTTTCATAAAAAGGCGTCAAATAGGCCGCTGCTGTGAAGTGAGGTCTCCAGGATTGTCAGGTGTTCCGTTACTCAGTTCTCAAATTATTTTTCGGACTACAATTTGTAGAATTCCTAAATTTTTGATTGTATATAAAACAATATAAAAATTACACATATTTCCAAAAATCGCCAGAATGACGAATAAAGCGTCCAATCTTGTAACACTGGAGTTATCTATGGAAACACAGCTCTGGAGTTGTCTATGGAAACGGACGGTGATGTGAATTCGCAGCCACGTGCGTGGCTGTGTTTTCCGCAGCACCGGAAGGTGCTGCATTCCAATGTGCCGAGCGCCTTAGCGTGGTCTTATTATATTTCCATCGTATTTTATATCTATGGTTCTGTGTGCCACGCTGCCACCAACGTCATATCTTCTTTAATATACATACAATCGAGATTATTTACTCTTTGCTTGGTACGTGATGTTCTATGGTACAACGCGTCATATTTGTACAGTAAAATAAAAATGTAAAATTTACAGTAGTAAAATGCAATAAAAAGATAAATCCTCCAAAATGCCTCAGACGCAAAGAAAACGTTTGCAAAACGGGGTTGTTGACGCTGTATTGTACATCACTTTATTCGCAGTACTCGGCCATGTGTCTGTGAACTTTTGGGAGCGGATGATACTCCAAAACGAGTTATCAAAGATGAAGACCAATTTATACTTACTGAAGGTGAGATCATGAAGTGGCCATAGAAGTAAACATAGACACAGACGTATCTTTATTTGGTCCAATAATACATTTAAAACTTAAAACTAACAGAATAAATACATAATAAGGAAGCAGAGTGAAGCGTGCGTCATCGGACCAAATTGAACCAGCCTCAGCTTAATGCTATGAATGGCAGCAGCCAAACACAGCACTGGTTTTCAGAATAGAATCCAACAAAGGCGACAATACGTGTTTGTAACATCAATCGCCTAGGAACGACACAGACATCGCTCATTAACTTTTACATCATTCATGTCCCATAACAGTTCATTGTTAGAACGTCCTTTACATCAGTGAGTCAGGGGTAGATAACATCCATAAGGCAGGCGGGCTAGAGACGGCTGTGCTGAAACGCTATTTTACCGGTCTATCGAAATCCCACTGGCAAATCTCCAAGACTAATCTTATATAATAGCCTACAGAGTGACCAGATCCAGTTCTTCCAATCAACCAGTGACCAGTGAGATGTTTCTCCGGTCACTCTGTAGGTGAAGGTAAACTATAAAATTACCTACACCTTTTTATTTTCAGGACACTATTTTCTCAATCGGTACTGCGTACGACAATTTACAGAAAGATCTTGAGGTATTAGCACAAATGGCAGAAACTTCAGTGGACAGGTTTAAAAAAGAGAAAAATCTAGATAAAGATCAGGCGGAATTAGGAACTATGACTAAATATATAGAAATATTCGATGCACCAGTTACTATAAACACGACAAATGTCCTATTTCGCCGGAAACGTGGTGGTCATAAGGCCCAAGTTACATTTGATGAGTTTGTCAAAACAATAGATAATGATAACACTGATGTATCTGATTTAGTTCACTTTACTAACTTAGACTACAGTGCTCAGAGCATACCAGGGATGTCGTCCAAGTCGAATAAAGAAGCTGCCACCTCTGAAATCGTTACATCTGATACAGGCACTTTTACACAGGGTCATTCAAGATCTTCGGGAACTTCGAAACCAAAGAGATCATACTATTACAGAGAGACCAAACGTGGGAATAAACGCTGGCAATTTAGGCACAACTACTATAAGAGAAAATCACAAAAGAATGTGAAGTGTACTCCTGACCTATCGCTTACTTAAGATATTGAATTGTTTTTACGTGCACTTCTAAGTATATCGGGTCTAGAGACTGGCAGACCTACAAAAAGTTTTGCTAAGAATTGAAGCTCGAAGTGGGCAATGTCTATTTGTTTTCTGTTTGTACATCTTTAAGGTCTTTATGCGCGATTGCACTAAACTTTAGGCGACTCCTAACTTGATTTAAAAATATTCATAATGAAAAAAAAAAGCATTGTACCAACACCAACCTAATATGAAAACTTAACTCGTTAAGTTTCTCCTTAATGTATGACATCACCACAATATTGTATGGCATCACCTTAGGATTTGCCTGTCTTTTTTTTCTGAGACTGCATTCACGTGACATTTTCTCGTTATTTACAACACATACTATTAAAAGCAAGGTTTCATGCAGCTGCAAAGTATTATCATATTGAGGTAAAAAAACAAAACGATTAGTGGTTGTACAGGGTCTTTGTCAGCATAAAAGTGTGTAATTTCATTTGTGTCCAAAATTTTTTTGATGGTAGAAATTTGCTTACCATAACCCGTACCGTAGCTTGTTTTTTGCTTCGCTATAGTCGGGTAAAAATGCAAACAATTATCTCTCTAATATTGTTTACCTACCTACTACCATGTCACTGTCCACGTAGATTTAAAATTATTTAAATTTTGGTAATTTTTTATGTTATACTGTCAAACAGTCTAGGCCACCTGATGGAAAGTGGTCACCACTGCCTAATAGACATTAGCAACACCAAAAGTATCGCCAATACGTTGCCCAACTCTATAACACGTTACTCTGGCAGCAAAAAGGCAAATGCCCCTCCTCTGCCAAAGCCACAGTTCCACATATCCCCACCGCATGGAGCACTGGAGTCACCTCTCACTCACCGGCAGAAACACAATACTATTTAAAAGAGTATTGTTTAGCTGCGGTATTATGTAAGGTGGAGGTACATCCCCAGCCCGGCAGCTCGAATTCGAACGGGATATCCCGATATGCCCTACCTCTCTTAAATGTTTAAATATCATCCATGTTTCTAGTGTTTTGCTAAAGAAATATGGTAATTTGTATAAATGATATTTTGCGTTTCTGGTATTTTACAATGCGTCGAAATTAGTAAAACTCAAGCCTCAAAAAATCTATATAATTAATTTATTATGAAAGTTAAAACATATTTTTAAATGCCTATACATTGTCAAGGGCTATAGTCACTGTTTGTAGTTTTACATTTGAATATTGTTCACTAACATTTTCCATCACCGTGTTGTCCAACTAAAAAGTGGTTTTGTTTACTAATTTTATTAACTTCGGACATTTATTTATACTTGTACGATTACACTTCTTCGAATCATTTTTCTTCCTATTGAAAGCGGTTTTGCAGGGTGACGCTAGATACACACCAACGTTTGGAAGACATCTGTGGGTCCTAGGGTTCCAACGATAACCAGTATCACTATAGTCCACGTATTCCTTCGTGTCTGTTAAAGCTTCTAAGATCTCCAGCTGTCCCTCTAGTTTCGGAATGTCATGTGAGACTCTAGAAATCTTTTCTTCCAGCTTCTTGTAGTTTTCTCTTATAACGCATAAGTCTTCCTAAAATAAAGATGCAAGCAATTTAAAAACTACCTACCTGTTTACCTTTATGATTTTTTGGATTATGAGTCACAGATTTATCTACAAAACGCTTATGATACCTAAAACTGAACGTCATTCATCGTCTTTCTAACGTTCAATCCCAAATTCAACCAGTGGATCCTCACGTCATAAGGCTTTGGCTCTCGCATCCGACAAAGATTTATGCTAATGATAAGTATCAACTAGTAATTATCCGATTTCTGCCAAGACCCGCTTTCCTGCTCCTCGTCCTTCACTTTACCCGATTTTCAGAAACCCCGCATCGCAAGCCGTTGGCTCTTATCCGACTTGGCGGCCATTAAGTATAGAGGTATCTGATGAAAACTACGATGAACTAGACATCAACAGCATACTGTATATTTGTATAACTACAAACACACATACACGCTGGCAAGGCTGGTTCCACCGTCCTACTAGCCCAGGTCAGTACCTGTGTACCAACGGTTAATAAGAGGGACTAAACTATAAGTGCCTACAGATGAAGGTGAATTCACACTTTCGCGCACCCGAGGTATAAGAGCTCCGTGGTATAAAAATTATGACACTGCACCGCACCTCCATCCGCCATATCCATACCTCAGAAACCGGCAAGATTTATGGCTGATGCACACCGAAATGTACATTAGTTGAACACTAACCGATGCGGTGAGTGAAAACATCACGGGGAAACCTGTACATTCAGGTGACTAAATGTGTAACCATGATTCAATCTTGTCAGTTCCCCAGTTCATAGGGTCACGAACGTCAGAAAGCAGTCGCCCTACTGTAATTACCTGATCTGCTAAATCCTGGATCATTGTTAAGGCGGATACTGGGCCCTCGCGCCCGAGAACACAACATGCCGAAAATGTACGCAAATGCAACCGCACTCCGTCTGGGTGCGTTAGACGTACAGCAGTTTGTAGGTACCTACCACAGGCCTGTCCTTAATTTACAACTGAGTGGCAGCGGCTTTGTGGGCTTGTTTTTGTCTCGGGACAATCACTGGCCTTTAACATCAATTGTAGATGATTAAAACAGCGTCACACAGTACGCGTCAGCGTCATAGCGTGCGATACTTGCTCTGATGGCTGTACTCAACACGGGAAAGACAAATTCGGTCACACAAGGAGCAGACGTGAGCGTTCACCCTGGATGGTAAGGGGTTGTCAGTGCATTTTTGCTGTTTCGGGCGTTTATCGGCTAGATCTTTGAACCAGATATTGTTATGTATGGTCACACCGTCAGTGATAGTCATCCTGGGATGGGCCAACACAGTCTACATTCGTGTATTTGCCACGAGCGGCTGCCAGCTGCACTGCGCGACGCTTCGGACGGTCGCGCGACCAGCCGAGACTTTAAGCGATACTATGCATTTCCCAATGGAGATAAAACTTAAAATGGTGTGACGGTAAAACGGTCGGCTGCTGAGCTGCCGACCGCTGCCCAAGCGGCTGCGGTGCGGCCTTATATGGAGTTTCCAACTGGAGCACACATTCAATTCGTCTACGTGCTACTGCGTGCGGTCAGTCTGGTGTGGCTGACTTCTAAGAGACGTAACTAAGTACTGTGTAAGTAGAGAACGTGCCTTCATATCCCTGCTGGAACTGAAAGGCAATGCAATGCCTACGCGATGAATTGCCAATGGGACGAAACACGCCAAAATGCATTGCTTGTGAATGTGAATGAATATCATAATATTTAATCCCTTACCGATATCGCCTCAATAGTCTTCGTCAAGTTACCAAGGTGGTGCAGGTGCTCATTCGTATTGCAGCTATTGGAGTGATACTCTAACATAACGAAGACACAACCCATCACAGAACACAGAATTAGGCTGCAGTGTATACCACTGCAAAAGGAGGAATGTTTGTTGTTCGGTTGCTCCCTGGGTGATTCCCTGGGTATCACTGGTGGCGTTACGCCCTCGAATACTTGAGACCTGCTGGGGTACTCCTTTCTCCTGCGTCTGCCACCGTTATTTGGAATTGGTTCCATGAGTCCTGATTACGTAAACAGCGTCCCTACCACAAAATCCCCGCAGAATAGGTACTACAAGAAACAGCAGCTTGATGTCTTGGATATTTATTTTCGCATTTCTTTCTCTTTTTGTCTGCTATATTTGTTTAACAATAATTTATTATTTTACGAATTATCTAAGTACATTAAGTGGGTCGTTTTTTATTTTGTGGTGAAGATGTTTTTGTTATTCCACATGACTGTAGCTTTTTTCTGTGGTTATGGACCACATATGGACCACAAAGTCATGACTGTGACATTGACAGCCAGAACAGAATCTTTATTAGTCCTTGTAAGTACTCCACGTTGACTCCACGCACTCTTTTGTCATTGTATGAAAACAGAGTGCTACCATGAGCTCTTATGCTAGTTTCACACGAAGGACAAAACAGTTTGGAAGGACAGTGCCGTTCACATATAGGGCCAAATAGGACAGTCCACGAGTGATAGCGAGCACATTTACTCGAAATTGCAGCACAAATAGCTCTGGATGAGCTAATTGAAATTGTAAAGACTGAAATATGTATATAGGAAAGAAAAACTTTGGACGCGCGTTCGCACACTGTCCTGCTCTTTGCACTGCACTGCATCCACGTTCACAACGAGTATAGCCACAAGACAGACAAGCGAGAAAGCTGGTGGGGAAAGCTAACTGTCCCGAAAACTATTAACTGTTCTGCCTTGGTTTCTATCGGCTGTTCTGTCTCGGCGTGTGCGTTTAAGCAGTAGCAGTACTGTGCTGACCGCTGCTTTGCCTCACTGTTCTGCTATCGTGTGAAACCAGCATAACAGCAGGACCTAACAGCCCTGCTTATAACGAGACTGCGCTATGCGTGTCACATAAGCTTGTCTCTTTCCGAACTGAACTGCGCGAAACTTGGATGTTTTTAAAGTTCATGTTGAGGCCCCTACTCAGACATCTCTCCATGGAAAACATATATCTATTATGTAGGTATATGTCAAAATCTTTGTATCTATTCTATCCTATACCTCTGCGCGGAATGAACAATTTAGGTAACACCTCGACTAGCCCGGCCCGGCCGCGCTGCACGCATCGGATTTTAGTTTGGGTTTGAATAACACTGCGGCCACTATCCGGACCACTTCCATGTCCGTTTTTGTACAGTTTGTGGATGTAATGGTGCCCTGGCAATTTTTGAAACCGCCAGCTTGAACATATTCCGCCGACCATAGCCGCTTCATATCAGCAACTTATACTAGTCATCTATCCATCCATGTATGGGGCAATTGTTATCAACTCATAATCTACCCCAACCCACATGGACAACAAACTGGCAGCCCACATGGACTGGCTTATCGTCAGCTGCAGAAGCTTGCCTAGAATTGCCTAAAAAACATGTGTAAATGTAAAAGCGATGTCGAACCAGGTGCAAATGAAGTGTTGTGCTTGTGTGGTGGCAAACATTTATTAAATCCATTTACGAAACCATTTTCGTCTCATGTTAGTTGTGAGCTCAGCATTTTTTGCATAGGTTTGCTAACACTGTATAATATACCAATCGAATATATTTGATATACCTAGACGTCTGCAACGAATAAAAGACATAATTTGTATTTGGGTCACCTACAGACTATCGACAGGCAGTCAACTAATTGTCGTTGCGAGTATTATTCGCAGAGAATACACTCGCGGCGAGAATTACCTGTCTGTAACCGAAGCTTAACATTTTTACAATGGCGCCAAGCCTTTACGCCCGTTCGTACTTTAATAGCCTAACAACCTAACCATTAACCCAAATTAAAAGGCCAGTGTCCTTTATTTAATCTTACGAGTAACTAGGTACATTTTGCTAGACGCAATTTCATTTATTGCGCTCCACTTATCTATACATAGTATACAACAAAGTCGCTTCCCGCCGTTTGTCTCTATATATATTTGTATGTACGCTTAGATCTTTTTAGCTACGCAACGGATTTGAATGCGGTTTTCAAAAATAGATAGAGTGGTTCAAAATAAAGGTTTATAAGCAAGAAAAGGGTATGTAGGATTAAAGTACGCGAACAAAGCCGCGCCGAGTCCTCCGGTGTAATTTACAATAACATTTTCCTTAAACTAAACTTTAAAAATTTCCTTAAACTGTAATCGGTTACGACGTTCTCTGATTTCACTTTGAGGAAAACTATTGGTGACTGCCTACTTAAACTAAATTATAACGACACGGAAAACATAATGACGGCATGGTTTTCGGATTCGAATTCCGCTAAGTAATGGACCTTCTAATTTACCAGTGGACCCGGCGCCTACCTCCACTCTTTTCTTGCTTAGAAACCGCTTTGCGTTGCTTAGTTCAAAAGATACAAGCGTTCATAGATACAGACATCGGGAAGGGACTTTTTTACAATGTAAAGATTCACTTTTCCAAACACAAATCCTTTTGCTTAAACTCTAAATACTAACGACACACGTATACTTATTAAACAACTATACGTATACATAAATAATTATCTGAACATCGATTCCAGCACATAATGAGCCTAGATAACTAAAACCGTGTTGAAGGCGACTTCGTAATTTTTTAAACTTGTCCTTTTTGAAACTTGATCGTTTCCTCCTAATTATTCATATTTTTTAAACTTTGGAAATGTGGTGTTAACTCTAGTTTTATGTTAGTCACTTTGATTTTTATTGTCTGCGATTCCAATCATAAGACACTGGAGTCTCTAACATAGGTTTTAACTAACACAGACTTTCAGAGCTTCTATACAGCTATAAACTGTTTCTTTTTACTATAAATATTTTATTTATTTATTATATATTTATTGGCCATACCATAGCCTCCTTCAATGAAGGAGGTTATGGCCATACACATTGACGTCATAGTAAATAAATGTTAGGAATCATTTGGTCTATAAGAAATTTTACGCTGACGAAGTCGCAGGCAAAAGCTATGTAAATGAAGTATCTATACTTGTAACAATTTTTTTCCTCTCTTCCTATACTTAACTTTAAACTTGGACAAATTCACACAGCGCAATCTAGCCCCATACCCAGTTAAGCTAAAAGTATCTGCAACTACAACCGGCTCCATCAGTGACATCTACTTAAATAGAAAGGTACTACCAACACCAACTAAACTCCATAGCTACGTTGTACGTAGGTACTGCTGTTTTTGCATAGATGGAGTTATAATGTTTACTAAGTACTTGGTAGTGTTACGAAGAATCAAATATATTCGCCTTTTTGTTATAAATAATAAACAATCTTATAACCATGCTTATAAGTCTTATAACTAGTGTCCGATCGAAGCTCCGGCTTTGGCCACCTTTAACCAAAAAAACCACCTTAGCCTTGTTTGAAACTTCTGGAGATGATTTAAATTACCTTTCTATAAAATATTTATAATCAATATAAACCTTCAATGTTAAAATTTTAAAATCATTTATATTAAGCATTAATTGTTGTAAAGAAAATGGGCTGCCTATAAAACCCAAATAAAAATGACTCACAGAAAACTATCCGTCAAGCAAAATCTCTAGCCCATCGAAACGACCACGCAAACCCATATGAAAAAGATTCAAAAGGATTCTGCGGAGGCCAGAGTTTCAGTGGTGCCAGAACGCCGCCGTCTACAGCAAACCCGCCGGCCGGACCGGCAGCATCAGGGTGATGGGCTTGAGTATCAGCTAGAGGAAGAAGACTTTACAGTAAAGATCTACCAACGCTGTTGACCTAATTTAGTGACATTTAGCCATTAGCCTAGCGTCACAAAATATTATGGTACAGAAATGAAAATGGTATCAAAAGCCGCGTCATTTAAAAAATTCGAGGTCTGTTAGACGCATAAATAATTAACAGCTTATACTCGTACACTCCAACATACATCATCGGATTCATTTATCAGTAGCCGTATTCACAATTATTCGAAACCGTTTCCGAACGATTCAACACGAAATTCGTGAGGGGCGAATTCGTGTCGATCGATTCGAAAACTGTTATTCAGAATCCTGACAGATTCCACGGAAACTATACTCTCTATAACATATGAAAATTTCATCAAAATTAACTGAAACCACATTTTCCTAAGAACTTTTGCGGGGTCCTTTGTCGATTCCGTATCCGAATCCGATTTCCGAGCCATTGTGAATACGGCTACAGATGACGGCTGCCCATCTTACAACCACATGATGAACACGTTATGTTGACTTTCATACATACATATTCTTACATAGGTACATCGAGGAAATTTAATGTTTTGTAAGTTAACATAGGTAAGTCTAAAATTGGCTGTGTTATATTTTCCGACGTGGTTTGTCAAGCGATCTATTAACTCACTGTACCGTCATTCAAAGCTTATATTTATGAGAGTGGCAACACTATCTTTCCATTCTGTGGCGGAAACCGTGTCTATACTACTGGTAACCCTACCTTCGTCATAGCGCTCTCGACTCCTATTGGTTGTTGCTTAGTTCCGAAATCCCCCACCAAAGGCGTATCTGAGCTAGTGGGCTCAGATCAATTTTTGAATCATTGGCAGTTTATTTTTCTTACTGTGCGGACGTATAAATATTGTCGCACGAAGCGAACCTACGTGTACATGTAAGTACATATTTATATCAGTGTCTATATTACTAGCTATTTAATTTAAATATATTTGTATAACGGTATTACCGTTCGGTATATTTTTAATATGAGTTCAGTGAGCTCTTCGTCTTCGAGTTCCTCGTCTGACTGCGAGGGTCATGCTGATCCGAAGAGGGGCAAATCCAAAAGAAAGTCTGACGCGCCAGCGCCCGACAAAGTTACAAAAAGACTTAAAAAGTCACATGAGTTGCGCAAACTCACTAAACAGGTGAATAACATGCAAAAGTTGTTGTCCCACAATTACATGGCCCCAGCGCCTTGCTATAATATGCCCGTTTTTGAAGAATGTGAGGATAGCGTTAGTCTAGATGTTAGCGCCGACTTGTTTTCGGATAATGAAGAACCTTCCGTTCGTCCTAATTGTGACAAACATGTAAATTTTTCTTTGAATACGCGATTGAAAGAACCATCATTTCCTAGGTCGGTAGATTCACATTTAGATTTGTTAAAATCCATACAACACTTTGATTCCCCTGAGTGGTGTGACGTTCGATATTCCGAAGTTCAAAAATTATATTGTTCTACCCCCGGATTTTTGGAACTTGAATGCAATGACGAAGTAAAACCTTACGATAAATACGCAAACTTTTGCGTAGCGGAAGCTTTGATAAATCAAAAAGAGGCCGCGCAGGCTGGTTTCGAATCGCTTCTGTCATGGTGTAGCGAAAATACGGAAAAATTAACTCCTTCTTTGATTAAAGACAAAGTTAATGAAATTTTTGTGGGCGGCACCTACAATAAAATATCAGGCGACCTCTTGCAACTAGCGTGCGGCCACAGAGCCGACATGATCGAACAAAGGCGTGATGGTATTTTAAAGTCTGTCAAAGATAAGTTCATGCGTTCCAATCTGCGCAAGATTCCGCCGTCAACCGAATATTTGTTTAACAAAGACCTGTTTTCCGGAACAATAGAAAAAAGTGGCGGCTCGTCTAAAGTATTTTGGCCTTCTCGAGGTACCAGCCAAAAGGCTAATAATAATTGGTCAGCTGCGCAACCTGGTCCATCCAGTTCCAGAACACACGCGCAGGGTATATCATATAATCCCTCAAGAGGCAGAAATGCTCAGGGTTTGGTCATGCAAAATTCATACCAGCCTTTTTATGCACCTCATGGTACATGGCCCGCTGCGCCCACTTTTTATCCTGCGCAAGGATATCATCATAATTACCCTTCGCAGGGGTTTACGAATAGACGATTCCCGCAGAATCACGATAGACCAAGGACCGACTCTAATAGGACCTCGCACCAGAGGTTAAATAATGACGATAATAGAGTAAATAAGTCGAGAAATAATACTTTTCGTTCGAAACGAAAATTGTGACTCTGCTACGAGTGTGGCTGGTCGTCTGTCAAAATTTGTCCATGTATGGGAAAAACTGGGGGCACCCACAACCATCCTAAAAATAATTCAGGGTTACAGAGTGCCCTTCAAACAGAAGCCCCCTCTGTGTATTCCGAGTACTATGACTCACCGATGTCGAACCAAAGTTTCGTCCCAAATGACAGACGTGGTAAATACTTTGATAAATTCCGGGGTTTTGGAGGAGGTTCCTATTTCTCCCAGTTTTATATCCCCGATGTTCTTAACACCCAAAAGCGACGGGAGCATGAGACCCATTTTCAATCTTCGTCTCTTAAACAAGCATGTCGTTATTTCCAAATTTCGCTTGATAAATATGCAAAAAATTCCCAACTTCCTGCAACCGTACGATTACCTAGTCAAAATAGACCTGTCCAACGCGTATTTCCACGTGCCCATTGCGGTAGCTCACAGGAGGTACCTGAGACAAATTTATGGCCAGAATCTACTGCAGATAACTTGCCTACCGTTCGGTCTGGCTACGGCACCTCATGTTTTTGCAATGTTGAGCAACTGGGTCGCGCAGATACTGAGAGAGGCAGGCATACGCATAGTCACGTACCTGGACGATTATTTAATAGCCAATCAGGACGAAGACATTCTATCACAGCAAGTTCAGTATGCCGTAAATTTCCTGCAACAGTTGGGTTGGCAACTAAACTTCAAAAAGTCCATTCTAGAGCCTCAAAAATCATTAGAGTTCCTAGGTATATGCTAGGATCCCTGGTTAGGCCTCAAATGGCTTCCTTTGAAAAAACAGCGGTCAATAGATTCAAAGATTCAGCCAGTCTTGCTGAGAAAAACCGCAAATTTACAAGAGATACAGAGCCTCGTCGGCTTGGTCAACTTTGCGAGTTTCGTTATTCCCCGAGGACGACTGAACCACCGAGAATTACTCTGCTTTCTCAACTGCCTACTGAAGATAGATTCTTGTCGAAGGTTCAAAGTCCCAGACAATGTCACAGTAGAGCTAAAATGGTGGATAAAGAACTGCAATGTTCGCTCTCACCTTCACCAACTCCCAGTCGATCACTTTTTGACAACGGATGCATCGCAAATAGGTTGGGGAGCCCAAGTAGACGACCAGAAACTTTGTGGCCGCTGGTCTCCGCAAGAAATGGTATTGCATTCCAATCACAAAGAGATGCTAGCAGTGTTACAAGCGCTAACACAACTATGCTTTTACCTGGCGAACTCTGCGACGATGCTACAAAGCGACAACAAGACCGTGGTGTCGTACCTAAAGAAAGAGGGAGGCTCGAAATCCTTAACGTTGATGAAGCTGACGCGAGAGGTATACCAGATCCTCGATTATTACCATATAGATCTGGTCCCCTACTATCTTCCCGGGAGACTGAACAACGAAGCGGATTGCTTATCACGCTTTCGGCACCCTCCGGAATGGCATCTATTACCAGCCATAACGAATGTGATCTTCAGGAAATGGGGAGTCCCTCAAATAGACTTGATGGCATCACAAACAGCTCACGTTGTTCCTCGATATGTGAGTCTAGATCGAAAAGACACAAAAGCCGATTTCCACGACGCGTTTACTCAGCAGTGGAATTACGACCTAGCTTGGGTGTTCCCGCCACCGTTCCTCATTCCCAAAGTTTTGAGGCACCTGAACTCAGCCAGAGGTGTGTACCTGATCGTAACTCCCGTCTGGGACAAAGTTTTCTGGAGACCAGATGTCAAGAACCGGTCCACGGCTCCACCTTTTATAATAAATCGCCTGAAACAAGTTTTAGTGGACACGTCGACCGGGACGGCCCCATCGAAAGTTCAAGAGATACGCCTAGAAGTTTGGAGATGTGGGGGTGGGCTTCAAAATTAGCCGATTGGACACCAGAACAACAGAAACTTCTAAAATCAGGTTGGCGTGATTCTACCATCAAAACTTACCAAAATGCTTGGTTTAAATGGTTAAAATGGTGTTCGAAAAATAATCTCAATAACCCTGCAGAGCCTAACGGTTCTCAATTAGCTCGATTTTTATCGGACTTGTTTCAAAAGGATAAATTATCCTACAGTACCATATTAGTTTATAAATCTGCTATTTCTACACTTTGCAATCCCGATTTGACTGAAAGATTAAGCTCCCATATCTTGGTAAAGAAAATACTTGCTTCAATTGCTAATCAGAAACCTAAAGAAAATCAAAAACCTCCTATATGGGATGTGGATGACCTTTCAAGCTGGTTATTAGCTAACGATTCAGACTGTAATAACTTATACCAGTGTTCAAAACGTACTGCGACATTACTAATGCTCTGCTCTGGACGTCGCGTCCATGATTTAACGCTTCTAGCTATTGACGATAATCATTGTTCTATCTCAGAAACAGCTATATCATTTTGGCCTAAGTTCGGTTCAAAAACCGATAAATCGGACATTCGTCAATCTGGTTGGCGTCTCACGAGTAATAGCAATCATCGTGAAATTGATCCCGTGTATTGGGTGAAACAGCTTTTGAATCTTTCTTCGTCCAGAAGAAGTCAGACGAATGGCAACAATTTGTTTATAACGACATGCGGCGTGCCCAAGCCAGCTTCACGCTCTGTTATTGCCGGCTGGATAAGACGACTACTGCAAGAAGCCGGTATTAAAGCCAGTGCTGGAAGTATAAGGCCAGCAGTTGCTTCAAAAAATTGGATTTCAAATTGTCCTATAGACGAAATTCTAGCTCAAGGTAATTGGCGGTCTGAAAATACTTTCAAGAAGTTTTACTGCCGCGAAGTTAAACCTACTATTCACCAAACAAATGTGGTAACTGCTATGTTCTCACCCATAGCAAACTGAGTAGGTAATTAATTAGCATATTTTAATCAAACTGTTTTTATTTAAATGATTATTTTCATTGGATCTTTTGTTATACCTACCTACGAAAGTTTTTTGAAATAAATAAACCTATGGTATATAAATTATATGTGAAGTATTACAATATTGAGTTCACTATTTTGATTGAATACAACTCACACTTGTTGTTATGCGGTATCTATGAGAAGATTAAAATAAAAGTTTTTGTTATTCGTTAATTGATTCTTGTATTTTGTTTGCTCTGCAATTTACTACCCAAGTACATATATCTACCACCAGAACGCGTATAGGTTATGCCTACATACCTTACAGCAGTGTTGGGCATGAACAATTGATATTTTAATCATCATATTAATTGATTGAAAAATTAATTGCAATTAATTTAATCACAATTGATTTAATTGCAATTAATCTGTTAATTGCGTATTGCAATTAATTTATTTAAATAAACTCACGTTAATTGCAAGAGACAATTAAAATAATTCAATTAATATTTTTAATTGTAACAAGAGACAATTAAAACTAACAATTAACCATCACAGATTTATATTGTTATGCGGCCCGATCGGGCCGCTCGAGGGCTGAGAGGTAAGAGTAGGACGCGAGAGAGACAAAATAATATGTAAACGCATTATTATGTTGAAAGCTATTTGCGGAAAGAATTTTCTATTCTTAAGTACTAGTATATATATTCTGTGTGGCTATCATGAAGAACGATTTAGCATGGCCATTAAGGTCAAGCTTGTGAAAGCCCTACCCTGTGTCACTCCTTAATCTTATAAAGGTGCGTACGAATTAGAGGCAGCCTCAGGTTGAGTCACGCACGGCTCGCCCATTTGCGCAAATTCGTACGTGGCTCACGCGCAGCTCGCGGCGCACCGCGAGCGTGTGCGTCGCGAGCCGCCGATTGTCGGTTTTCTGTCCATGCTCAAAGGTGCCTCGGCGTGCGTGCCTCGCGATGTTTGGACGTGACTACGAATGCGCGCGTATTGTTTATTGACACTTGACAAGTTATTTAATATTTTCATGTCAATTAAACTGTTGGTCTTCCTAATAAATAAATAAATAAAATAATATAAATAAAATAAAATACATAAAATAAATAAAATGAAATAAAAAAAAAAAAAAAAATAAAAAAAAAAAAAAAAATAGATAAAATAAATACAATAAATAAAATAAATGAAATAAATAAAATAAATGAAATAAATAAAATAAATAAATAAAATAAAATAAATAAATAATTTAAAAAACTGATATACTAAACAACATGGTAAGCAAAAAAAAGCGTTATGGCATCGAAAAAACTAAAATTATTTTAACAATCCCATCAATAATGATAAAAGCAACATCAACATTTTATTTGTGCGGCGCATTTGTGGCTCACCGCGAGCACGTTGCCTCAACGTACAAACAAATGCGCAACTGAGCAGCCTCGCCGCGCGCGGTGAGCATCTCGCTGCGCGCGGCGAGCATGCCTCGGGCTGAGCCGCTCTAATTCGTACGCAGCTTAATATTACTATTTACATTATTTAAATTTAATTAAAGTTTAATTACAAGAACAGTTAACAATTGATTAATTGTTAATTGCAACGTCACAATTAAATTTCGCAATTAACAATTAATCAATTGTTAATTGCAACGTCACAATTAACAATTAATCAATTGTTAATTGCAACGTCACAGTTAACAATTAATCAATTGTTAATTGATATTTCACAATTAACAATTAATCAATTGTTATTTTTAATTGTAACTTGCAATTAAATTTTGCCCAACACTGCCTTACAGGTAGTAGGAAAAGTTTGTGTAACCAACCACATTGCCTAAGGTCATTTGATCATGTTTTTAGTTTCTCTCTTCGGAGAACCGTCTAATAAAAAATAATTAAAAATTACTTCTATGACCCTAAGCATAGTGACTAATATATCCGCTCATTCATAAAAATAATGCGTGTCCCAAGGGGTTCCTATATCTCTAAGTTACTTTGACATAATAGCAACAGTGTATTTCGAAACCCCACCAGGCGATATCAAACAGCTCTCATAAATATAAGCTTTGAATGACGGTACAGTGAGTTAATATCAGCGTTTTACCTTACAATAAAACGCTTATTAACTACTTACCTCATTCAAAGCTTAACTTTAAATCCTGCCTGGTTAATTCGAGTGCAATGATTCAAAAATTGATCTGAGCCCACTAGCTCAGATACGCCTTTATTGGGGGATTTCGGAACTAAGCAACAACCAATAGGAGTCGAGAGCGCTATGACGAAGGTAGGGTTACCAGTAGTATAGACACGGTTTCCGCCACAGAATGGAAAGATAGTGTTGCCACTCTCATAAATATAAGCTTTGAATGAGGTAAGTAGTTAATAAGCGTTTTATTGTAAGGTAAAACGCTGATATTTCGCAATTACGAACAAATTAAAAAAGACTGTACCTACATGCTTGTTTTTCTGTTCTGTGGGTACATATAACTTTTTTAATATCCAGAAGAGCTCAACGTGAGAGAAGCCATATGACCAATGCATGCTGTTTGACACTGTTTAGTGCCTTTTCTGTAAAAACCAAAGGCACAATTTTATATGCCAGAAATAGTTGCGGGTATTATATGCGGTACGTAGATAGCTCCTACCTATTGCGCTTATTACACTTGGCTAAATTCAGAAGCAAAAACCGTGAGAGCGAGTCAAAGTTTAATGTATTGCTCATGGAATAAGGTCCATTTTTGTATCACGCCTTTTGGAAAGCATAGCGACACGTAACAATAGGTAATATTTATGTGGTTCAAAAATAGCGCAATTAGACAATAGCTAGTATTAGTAGATTAGTTAGTTGGTAGCCTGACCAAATCCAATCTACGATGATGTAATCATTCAAACCCAAAGGTGTTACCAACTGGGCAGGTGGCCCGTTTGTCTTTTGTTTATTTACACTGTCAGACCAAACTGGAACGCGTTGCTTCTAGAATAAGGACCATTGTCGCATCACGCATTTTGGAACGCGGAGCGATGCGTAAGTGCGAAAAAGCGCGGTAATTTTGATATATTTTTGCTCGTTATTAAAAACGATCTCCGAATGAAAGTCAAACTCAACGAATTTGTCTGTAAATATTTACTGTCTTTAGTCGAGGTTAAAAATTAAACGTGAAATGTCAGTAATATTTAGACATCATATTGAAAAAACATTACAAAAAGGGGTAACTTTGATATTTTTTCTATCCAGTGAAGTTTATTAAATCGTGTAACTTTTAGCGATGAGATCCTCAACTAATACATACATATTTTTTGAGAAACTAAGATGCTATTTTCTATGTCTCTGATTGTTTGAAAGTACCTAAATAAATTCTGGAATACCTGGCCTTAAGTATCTGTTGACTAGATAAAATCCGATTTCACTTGCCTCACTAGAACCATAGATATTTTAACAGATAGCTAGAACAATAATTTGATGGCACTGTGTCACAGAATATTAATAAAGTATCTAAGTAGATCTACCCACGTACGTACCTACTTCGCTTCGCTGTATTCGATGCAATTCGAAAATAATTTTTGACTGACTAGAATAATTAATTATAACAAGTCAGCTCAATTAAATACCTGAATTCATTTAACCATATTAATTACTAGGTAAAACAATCAAAAAGGTAATTAATTTTAAATATTTTTTTACTTTAATAGACTTTACTTACAAATGTATTTG
The DNA here is from genome assembly GCA_905147135.1 of Blastobasis lacticolella. Taxonomy (NCBI): domain Eukaryota; kingdom Metazoa; phylum Arthropoda; class Insecta; order Lepidoptera; family Blastobasidae; genus Blastobasis; species Blastobasis lacticolella. The sequence goes on from LR990048.1 coordinate 14,193,155, forward strand.
CTACTTCTAGTCGTTAAATTGATCTGACTTATAGCAAATTGTTCTGATTAGCAAGAAATTATTTTTTTCCCCAAAATTACTGCAGTTCCGCACCACTTATTTTAGTGCACTGAAATAAACAGACAAGCCTACGAATAGACGATAATAATAAGCTAAAGAACTGTATATCCATTTTTTATGGTACCTACTCAGTAACAAACGAGCAGACAGCCCACCTGATGATAAGTGGTAACTGTCGCCCATAACATCTACAATTCTTATAACATTTAGGTTACATGTAACAAAAATGCAGAACCGCAGGTGCGTAAACACTCTCTTACTTAACGGACATTTAATTGTTTTGGTTTTACTGGATTAATAGGATACCTACCCTAAACTTAAATATGACATTTATTTACGTACTTTATAAGTTATTTGACATTATTGTATTTTAGATGATTTTAATTTTATTTCACATGATTTTGGAATAAGTACATTTAAAATGTTATTTATCTATAAGCGGATATGTATCGTATTTCATTCACCGTAAGGTGCAACATAGCAAACAAATCTGTGTAACTGTAACATCCACACCAATGTTGACGTATAAATAAATTGAAATGAATTTAAGTGAAGTTGGACAAGTTTTGTAATCAATTTCACTCACGCAACGTTTATATTACCGCAATTTTTGAAATTAACAAGTAGAAGTTCTAGTAAGGTAAACCTAAGTAAGTAAGGTAAGGTAAACTAAACCTAGACTCACCTACATTTGCAATTTCCAACCATTTGACGATCTCAAGCAAGGCCTTGGTGGTTCATGTCATAGGGTCCCTTCGACTGTACCGCTTCCTTGCAACGTGAAAGAACGAAACGGGAACGTCTTGCTTGCTTTTTCACTCTCTTTGTATTCCATACTTGGTCTTCGTTTTTAGTTTAGGAGTATAGTGATGGCCGCGACGTTTGTCGATGAGTGCATCCGCAAGTTGTCCTGATTTATTATAATAACATAAGTAGGTTAGTATCTAAGTAAGTAAGAGAACAAAATTTTGAAAGTGATTTTTTTATTACCAAACTAAAACAACTTCGACATAAAATGACTAAGTGAGGGTTAAGTAAATAGATACCACCTACTTAACTTAACATTTGCTGGAGGATCAATAAACAATCTTAATTATGGCTTAGATTTGAAAATTGTTATGCCATCGATAAAATATTTATGAAGCAAGTTTAGTTACAAGGCCTTATAACGAATACGACGAGACTCGTCTCGTTAATAACAAATTTCACCTACGGGTACGGACACAACATCACATCGGCAATCCCATAGTTTCTTCAACGGCGCTCCAAAACCCATCCCAAGCATCCACAAGTACGAAAGGATGCGCAAGGCACCAAAATCCATCGACAACACAGCCTTACCGCGGCGCAGCCCGCGCGGCCGCGGCCCGGCGCGCCGTGAGCATGATGTCATTCCGCGACACACACTCCCACGAACCACACGCGTCCACCACCGACCGCTCCAGCCTGTTTACATTCAGCACAGAGCCGACTCCACTCGTGATTAATTTATTTAGTATTCCATCCAGCGACCGGATTTGTAAATAGTTCACAAGCATGGCCAACAACAGAGCAGCGAAATCGGGATTCGCCGCCGAAGCGCAGAGAAAGGTGAGTGCTTAGCTTAAGTTTACCGGCTCTTTTATGGGCACTCATTGCCTATACCTGTCGACTGTTGCATCTATTCGTGCCGGGCGCGGCTCGGCCGACTATCGCAGCCTTAGCGGCTTGTACCTACCTAGGTATCGATTCTGGATGCTGGACGCTCCAGAAACTGTTACAAGGACTCAGCCGTGACCTATATTAGGTTGTTTGCGCTTCGATTGCGACATTCCTTCAAGTTCGTCGCGGGAATGGACGGTGTGTCACCACACCTAATGGTTTTAGCATCAAATTCTGAAGCCTCGTTACACATGCGCGCATACCAACATCGTGCATATGCTCAACACTGAGCTATGACGAGTGCTTGTGATGTACCGGTAGGTACGTACGTAATGTAGTCATGTTTTGGGTTGCCTCGGTGGCTTCGTTGATGTTTTCGTTAGTCATCTCTCTAGGAAATAAACTAGGCACGCAGAGACATCAAGCAGAAGTGTTATTGCGAACAATCGAACAATTGGTCAAACAAAACGTAATTCCAATTTAATAACCATATTAGGTTGCCTACTATAAGTATTTTAAGTTCTTAACTTACTTAAACATAAGTAATTCGTAATACAAACCAATCATTTTTTTAAATAACCGCCAAAAAGTTTGACTCCACGATGAAGTAGGTATCCGAATCAACCTTAAACTGGTTTCCTCACAAAAAACTTACACGATCGCCCAAAATATACCTACCTACCTACTATACTGGTCATCGACTTGGCACGTCACGTTGTGCAGTCTGGCTTTTATTTAGTGAGGATTGAATACCTGCCTACTAATAAGAATAGGTACTTTGCGGCGGCTACGAAAAATATTTACTTAAATTAATTAACGACGCGGCATATTCCCATTACGCAGCTACTTTCATATTATAATAAAATAATTTTTTTACTTTATTTTCATTTTTATTTATTATGATATAAATATTTACATTAACATTGTAGGTACAATAGTAGAAATAATTTAAAAAGTTTTCGAAAGTTTCAAGTAGAATAACGTAGTATCTTAGCATTGTAATTATTTTTTCATTAATTCACAGTTGGAATATAGAGCTTATCCTCTTGAATTACTTACCATATTTCGCACAATAGGTAGGTCATTGCCCGAACATTACTTACGGTTGGCCAACTCTTACTTATGTAGTCTAAAAAATATTATTTAGCTATTTAGAATACCAATTTACATTCGCCCGCATCACGCGTCATAGTATATAAAATTTTAATTTTCTCGCGAACGCAAAAACTGCTGAACCGATTTAGTTTACACATGGGCCGCTAGTCATAGATAAAAATTTAGTTGATACACAATAGTCATACACAATGCTCTTCGTCATTGTATTAAAATGTCAATAGAACACTATTTTTATGCTGACAGTATTATTTTTAAGCCCACACCCAATTAGTTATTAAAACTAAAGGTATTAATAAATAATTATATAATGATTTAATAAACTCGCGAAATATAAACAGATTATTTTAATGGAAAAGAGCAGGTAATAAAAGGCGCCATATTTCTCCGAAGACTTCACACGAATTCAATAAAAAAAAGAAAAAAAAAATGATAATCTTTATAAATATTTGGTTAGTTGTAAAACTTATTTCATCGAGTAATACAACAGTTCACTCAGGACACCTTTCTTCCTGTCCAGAGCCACACCGGCTCCACAAGTGGGTCAAGGAGAATCGCTTAATTCGGCTTTTACAACCGGTTCCATACATTTTTATGTATCTCCACCCATTGCATCGACTGTGAAGACTTGTACCGTACACAGGGCACAACATCGAATTACTCGTGCGGTTCAATTTTAACTGTTATTGTAAACGTTATAAGGGTTTAAAAGGCAAACAGGATGATAATGTGCTGCCTTGTGTAGTTGCCAAATAAGTAAGACGAGTTTTGTTGGAACTGAGTTTTGCTTGATAATTCTGTAGATGAAATGCTGTATATATTCATAAAACACCTGATAGACTGATCTATCAACGTAGAATCGAAACTTGAACGAAGAGGTTTAGTCGTATCGAAAGTCGAAAGCGACTTGGAGATATTTTTTACAAAGTGGTAATGGATCCACGCAGATGAGGTCGCGGGCGTTAGATTTGTTTAAATGGAAATAAACATTTCCGAATGAAATATTTTTTTCTATAAAACGAAATATCAGTAATTAACACCATCATCACCATAATTAGCATCACTTCCCATCAGCTGAAGTGGCTATCAAATGAGTACCTGGTTGATGTCCTCCTCGCCATTTTAATGTACAAAAGAAACACTAAATTATTATGTAGAGACTTTAATATTTAAATTTTCCAATTGCTCTGGCTGGGCTATAAATTTATAATCTTGAATGCGCTATGCTATTAAATAGAACGACGTGATTCTATGCTATAACTGTGAGCCTTATCAACGCAGCTACATGTAGTGTAATAGCTAGGTATGCAGGTCAGTCGATAATAAAATTTCAACAATGTCATATCTAATTATACTGAATACACTTCTTTACTAGGCTACAAAACAATAAAGAGTATTATTTTTTTATTAAATACCAATAATTTACTATTACATAGGATTATAATATTAAACAAACTTTGTAAATATCTACTTTCAATCACAGATCTAGTTTTCCTTATTCTAAGGGCCAGTTTCACAATCGATAAGTAAAGTTCTAAGTAAGCTACGTCGAATATACTAATATACTTGTAACTTGTTTACCAAGTCACTTGTTTACTTAGCACTCGCTAAGTAAACAAGTAACTTGCGTTTCACAATCGGCCAGTACGGTTAATCAACGCTTTATCTGCTCAGTAAGTTAATCAGTGGATGGATTGCCAAGAAGCCGTTTATTTAAAGTGTGAAATTGAAAAAAGAAACGTATGAATGGGAAACTCTAAGGATATCGGTTCGAATGAACAAGGGCCGCAATAAACTAGGTGGTAAAAAAGGCGCACAGGTGTTTAGAAAAATCAGAATAAGTAACCGAAATATAATATAAAACATTGTAGCCCCATAAGCGAAATACAAAGTAAGCAAAATACCTACATCATAAGTGGAATGGTAATTATTATATTAATGACCCATAAATGATAGTTACCTACTGACACTGACAATTCGTTTCGTTCCGTTTCGGAAATGATCTTTCAAAACATTTATAAAAAGGTGAAATCAGTCATATTATTACATAAAAATGTTCTATAATTTACCCCAATTTATCTTACTATACTTGGTAATAAAAAATATATCTAATAATTGTTATGTGAATTTTACACTTCACTTTCTTATAGAAAAATACTTATTATCACTTACTTATAGAAACGAAACGTTAAAACGATTAAAATCTTAATTTTCCAGGACACTCTTAAGTAATTATTACTTGGTTACTCTTCAAAGTTAACGAGAGAATTTACCCTCTTAATAGTTAACTAATTAGATAAACTGCGACCTGAGTAGTTCAGTTGGTTAAAATGCCACGCAGTTTTAATTTCTGTTACGGGTGTTACTGGGTGTTATATGTATAATAAGTATTTATTAATAGTAGTTTATGCAACTGTCATATAAAAGGGGGTATTAAAACATGAGTGTCTGTTTATCATACGAGGCGTAGCCGAGTATGATAATAGTTTGACACGAGTGTTTTAATACCTAATTATATGCAGTTGCATACACTACTTTATCTACACTCATATTTTTATGTTAAAATATCGTACCTATAATTTTCTCAACTTTGCTGGAAGTAAGCTGCGAGTCAGTTCTGTTGTATCTACGCGTCGAGGATATCAAGCGGCGGAAAATTCACTTAATTACTTTCACATTTATCTATTTATTTGCTTCAAACAAGAAAAAACATTCTCAATCACAAATTACAACAATTACAAAAAATATTCTGTTTAGCGGGAAAATAATTACTTACACAGAATATAAACAGGAAAATTTGAATTTTGAATTTGAATTTGTCAAAGACATTTAGGTATTCCGCCTATATTTCGCCGTGTCACGGCGCCCGACAAAAAATTAAAAAATATAAGTGTTGCATAATGATTAAAAAGTTATTTTACGATACAGCTGTAATGAAAATAGTATGGGAAATGCTGTATCGAAAAGTAATTTTTTAAAATTTTAAAGACTGGCGTGAAAAAAGTGTACCCTTAAACGACTGTTTCCGAATATGAAATTGGAACATTACGCTATGAGTGTAGATAAAAGTACATTAGTAGCTTATCACTTATCTAGCACCCATAACATAAGCTTTGCTTACTTTAAGGCTAGATGGCGTTGACTAAATCGTCCAAGGATATAAAAAAACGATTTAGAAGTTTCCTTATCGATTGTGAAACTGGCCCTAAATCTACTTTATAAAACTAGACTCGTCGGGTGACAAATTTAAAATCTTTATTTTATTACTTTTCGTATAGTACGGTAGATACTAGTATGGCGAATGACATAATGTTTTAAATTGTATTTATTACTCACACACTTCATACACGTAGATGTGGAAATGACGCTTGTTTTAATTTGTGTAACCAAAGCAAGCGAGAACAGATGTTCAATTACCTCAAAAGAATTTTATGTTCAACTAATTCACCCAGACAGATGACTCATATAAGGCACGGTTCACTTACCACACAGCGCAACACACCTTATAAGGTACGGCCTTTGCACAGGACTTATTTATATGCTTTAAGCATGGGTTACTTTCAAAACTACACCATATGTTCAAGATTGACACTTGACCAAATTTCTCTTTTATATGTACGTACCTACTTGGGTAGTGGTAACTTGATTTATTAAATTAGTAGCTTTTTGTGGTCCTATGCGCATATCGCTAAATTAGAATAATGCTTAAATTTTACAAAAATAAAATAACTTAAATAAGTACCGATATTTATTTTTATGTTCAGGTGTTTTAGACCTTGCCAATTCAGCGAGAAAATAGCAGCAACTAAAAACATGACGCTTCAAAGTAATTAATGTGACCTTTTAGGTACTCTTGACAAAGTAAAAATTAAACATATAGCTCTTTCTTAATCATTCATAACACGTCATTTTAGTAATTAGTACAATACTGTCAAGGTCGTATTAATTGACTGTGCTGGTGCACATCAGCCGTTTTGGGACGCCAAATAAATTTATGTCGTTTTGAAAAACTTATCTTTATAAAGTAGGTACATGTAAGTTTTAGGTATGTCCTCTCCTATATAGTTTGTTATGCGTTTTTGTTTCTATGAAATAATAAAATGTTGTTATGGTACTCACAAAATAATTAAGCACACACAGAAAAATAAATTATTAAAACTTACAAAATATTAAAAATTAAAATATATTGTATACCGACATCACCAACCAAAGTGGTGACACGAAAAAAATAAATCTTGTGGTGACCAAACATTTCGTAACTAAATGTCATCGAGTATCGTATTAGCATCCCTATCCAATAAGGCAAGGCAGTTAGCTTTTTGGACACCATTCCGGGGGACGACAATGTAGACGACTTTTTACATGTTTTGTAATAAAATTAAATATTTCTCAACATGTTGGGACTTAATGAAATAAAATAAAAATCTATACTCTATACGGTATGTAAGGAAATGGTGTGGTGGCACTTAAACATGTCGTGCCAATATTTTACGTAATACTTAGACAAAATTTCGGTAATAAACGTCTTTGACGACCGAGAGAGGTGACATATCATTTTTCTCACACGTTCATTTATCTAAGTCCATGGTTGCGGTCTTACGCGTCACATTGACCGAGTCAGTGATACAACCTCGGTGGCGCCTGCGACCCCATTTCTATATCCTTACTTGTCTGCCATTGTCGATGTTCAACAAGGCTGCGTCATTTAATGCAGTTTACCTTAATACAGAGAACCGTTTGAATTCGTTTGCAGCTTTCCATTTGTTTATTTTTACACAAATTTCTCGTATCCCTGTTAATTTTACATTCACATAAGCTAAACTGAATAAATAGAGTCTTTGAGAGAATTGAATCTTTGCATGCGCAGACGATGAATCTTTGTACTCTGTATAAGGAGACGTATTTATGCGTTCAGGCTAACTGATCCTGACGTAATGAAGACTCGAACGGCTGAATCCGTTGACATTGAATCATACTTATTTATGGTTACAACAGTTTTTGTTGCCGGGCAGTGTGTATACGTATGCGCGCAGAGATTTGCAATCGGCGCTCTGTTATCGTTTAAACAGATTCACAGAATTAATATGAGATTGAGCATCATTTGTTTTAAATGATGAATAACGTACGTAACACAGAAACTTTGTACACGGTATATGTGTTATTATTTCAATGCCTGTGTGTTGTATTTATATAATTTGTAAACCATTTGTTTATCGATACCGTCAATTTGGATAAAAATAATGAAGGTTTTAAACAAATAAATATTTCATACATTAATGATCAAAATACAATACTTCGTAATCACGATATCAAATAACTATAATAAGCATTTCATTATGTTGCTAGGCGCTGTATCACCAGGAAAAGTTTATCTGTTTGTAATTAAAAATAATGAAATCAAAAATTAATATATTTTGGAAAACAATACTTTCAAATTGTCAAAAAGAAAGTGCATGAAGAACATCAACGTGCATACAAAATGGACAGGATACGGTTTTAAATATATTAAGCAACAATAAACTAAGGTGTTCCTTAGAGGTCTACCTCTAAGGAACAACGGGCAACGGGACCTTGCCTACCAGTGAGCACTTCCTTTGTCTTGAAACACAAATTAGTTAACGCAATGGAATAATAATGAACGGAACGAAGAATGACCGGCTGGCGCTATCAGTTGGGCCATCTATAGGGTTTAAAATTCACTGGCAACTTACAATTTTGGTAGAGGAAAAAATTGGCGGTCCTAAGCACACCTGCTGGTTTGATCGTTAGTTTTTTTTTTCCATTAGCTTTATATTGTCGATATCGTGTTTGAATTGAGTATGGGTTTTAGAGTTAGCTAACAATTTTAAATACAACATTATTTAAGTGTACACTTTTCAAAATTACTCAGTAAAAATAATGACTCATTATCTGTATGGTATTTGAAGAGCGTAACCTCAGAGAACATATTCTCGATACATTTTTTGCCCCCATGACCAGGTTAGCCAGAGGTATTGAGTCACTCAAATCTTTAGCTAATTGCGTCATCATGCGCATGAGTCGAACATCAAATAACATCATTTACAGGAATTTCAAGTTACACATTCCATTTCTATAGTACTATACTACACATATATTGATTACGACATACCTATTCTGAAAATAAGGAAAATGCTTGTTACAACCAAACAACGGTTCTGAATAAATTCAATAATTACCTAGTTTGTGAGTAACGTACAGTATATTATATCTCCGCTCAGTGCATTAAATAAACAAACAAAGTAATAATTGTCGATTCTCTTCACCGGACACACCGAATTTTTTTCATCGATCGCTAAGTAGTCACGTTGCCGCCACGAGAGTGTAGTGGAAATGAAGTTATGTCTAACCATAAATAAGTATGCACGAAGCAGGATCACGTGTAACCATAACCTACAACCGCGCGCAAGCTATCACCTACATATGCATACATAGTAGAGCCGCATTACGTGACATTATTGTGTGACGGACGGAGCTGTATAAACTGGATATATTTCATGCATAACTTTGTAAATACTGTCACGCACAGTACTCCCATTCAATGAGCACCGCTCCTTTTACCTTGGAAGTAACGCTTGATAAACCCAAACAAACATCCCGACAAGACAGGATTGGTCCAAATTATATGTATTTAGTTTTTTTGTGTACCTACGTATATGTAACGAGTAGATCAGGGGCGATGCCGCCGAACTCCAATTGAACGTCGCCATCTTGATCAAATATGTACTATAGAATGACGTCATAACATCCAATTCGTATAGGCTCTACCCCTATAGAACCTATCCCTATAGAGTGGCCTGAAATGTACGATTTTGAACGACATTACTTTGATTATACTCTTTATTTGATCTCGTTTTCATCGTTTCTCGTTCAGAATACCTACATATGATCCACTCAAATAACAAAATACGAAAAATATTTAGAAAATATTCTATTATAAAGTACAATTCTAACATTTTATTCAATTTAAAAACTATGATGTTTTTAATCAAAATGCGAAACGTATCGTTACTATACTCCCTAATAACATTCTTTTCGTTCATTTGTGACATCGGGCGGGACCCATTTTGAGTTAGGCGATACCGATCCTGTGACGTCATTCTATAGTATTAGAGTAAGGCTGTAAAAACCCCTGCTACAAAGCGGTAACTAGCTATAGCCAATAACATCGATGTATATACGTATAACAAGAAAACAGAATGAGGAGTCATGTCCTTCAAGTAGGAGTAGGTAAATATAACAACGCAAGCTTTGTAGCTTGCTGACAGAAATAGATAAGCCATTGGTACTTCAGAACGGATAGTACCTATTCAATAAACCACAAGTACCTAATTATTAAACCGCTTTCGAAAACCACTTTTAAGTCTAACTAAAATAGTGATCCTAATAAACATCCATTAAAATCTAGATTGAATATTCAAAGATCAACGTCCGTAGAAGCCGTTACATTTTAGAATAGCTCTATGTTAAAGCTAGTTTGTGGCATAATGCAATAACATGCCTACTTTACTTACCGGCATTAGTGGTGCTGTTGGCAGTTGTTATCAGGAAACTATTTAGCGACGAATTCGCTCCCGCGTTATCAACGTGACCTTCACAATTACCGCCACTGATGGAACACGGAGAACATAGTTTGTCATGTACAATTTTACTCTCATTGCATGCCTAGTTGTAAGTCATTGCCTGAAGGCGGATGAAGACGCATTTGACGGACAACAGCCATAGACGAACTATTAACCCTATTTATCCTTTAAGAGGAAAATTCGAACTGTTGGGATGAGTAGCAACGTGAATTATGTTTTATGTATACGTTTCTAGTTTCTACTAAACTAAATACTTTCATATCTACAATGTAGGTTTATGTTTATCGTACAGGCTCAGTATTTACCTTGTAATTCCACTATCGGATGGAATCTAATTAGACCCGAAGAATCCGCCTGATTATTTGCCTTTTCTGTTTTCTCAGCCAAACAACAATGCTTGTGTTATTGTATGCCGGCATTCAGTGTAATTACAAGCACACGATAGCGTGGTGACAAAGTGTCTGCGGTTCTGTTACCTGCATCAATTTTTTTAATTTAAACTGCAGACTATCAGGTTAGCAGGTTAACTGATGGAAAGTGGTTACAGCCGTCAGTGGCCATAAATCATAAAACCCATCTCATCTCATATATATCTCTTGAAATATCCCATGTCATAGTCCAAGGGAAACATAGTGGCTGAGAGGTCGTTCCACATCCGAATCGTACGAGTGAAAAACGTTCTTTCGAACCTTCGCTTGGACACCAGCAGATTATTAAAATATGATTTTGTCGCCGATATTGTAAAAAAATATCTTGCTATATAATAACCTACTCGTATATTCTCCGATTGATATATGCGATCAAGCATTGCATATAACTTATTTTAATAACCTAATATCACTGTAAAAGGTTTATATTTTAAATAAAGGCAAAAATATTTTTTCTGTTTGATATACGTTAGTTGACTACGCTCTTACGGTGAGGGAAAACATCGTGATGAATCCTGCACATTCAGGCGACTGAATGTGTAACCATGATCCAATGAGGTCAGGTTCTTCTGGAAGCAGGGTCTTAGAGGTCAGGCAGCAGTCGCTCCATTGTCGCTGATATGCCAAATCTTGGATCATAGTCAAGGTAGACCCCAGCGCCTCATGCGCATGACCACAACCGGGAAATTAACGCCAAGATGATTATTTCACACGTAACGCCTCAAACTAATGAACAATTTATGATTTTTTCAGATCAACAGCAAATACAGCGAAGACCTCGCACAGGAATGCCTGGTGTGGATTCAGCAAATCATCGGCGAGCCGGAAAATAACTCAGGAGACATGGACAACTTCTATGAGGTGCTTAAGGACGGCACACTCCTTTGCAAGTGAGTGAAACACTTTTTTATCAGCTGCATAAAAGTACTCTATTCTCTTCGGAGCGGAAAGGAGAGAAGCTCAGCTGAGCTTTGCCAATATTAACCAATCATTATCAGATACCCCTGGTGCAGCTAATATCGGTGACCACTTTCCATCAGGTAGCCCCCTTATCTGTTTTTCTGCCACACCATATAAAAATCGTTTAAATTAAAATATTCAAATAAGTCCCCAATTTAATTACTATTAGAAAATCCACAATTTAAAAGACAACGAATACTTGGCTTGAAATATTTCTACGAAATATATATTTTTTATTTAACGTCGTTCAGTTTATTACTTTTTTATAAGGTGTCTCTCTAAATTTATTATGGTTGATCCTTATAGGTTGGTGAATAACATCCAGCCCGGATTGGTGAAGAAGATCAATGAATCCAAGATGGCTTTCAAGTGTATGGAGAATATTAATGCATTCTTGGAGGCAGCGCGGATTCTCGGCGTTCCTGCCCAAGAAACATTCCAGACAGTAGATTTATGGGAAAGACAGAACCTCAACTCTGTCGTAATTTGCCTCCAGTCATTAGGCAGGAAGGTTAGTATTGTTTTTCTTTTTATTGCAGAGGTTTATGCATCTATCCGTTGCTGTCTAGTTGATTGAATCACCCTTTGTTCGAAATAACTTTTAGAATATTCTAAAAATCAGTATATTGATTGTCTGAAAGAAATTAATAAATTTTGTGTAGGGTGTAACAGAAACTCCTGTCCGATCTGAAAGGGACATAATAAAATAGGTATCGCATTTAAATAACCAAATTTAAAAAGAAATTCGTGAATATTTCACCTAATGCAATTACCATAGCAAAATTGACGACATCGTCAAACTAACAGCACTGTACGGCACGGTGTCAATAGCATCACCGCTTGTAACTTTCTCACTTCAAAGTTTTTATCGTTACTTATTTTCTGAAAAGGATTACTTATTTATATTCTATTAAATGCGATAGATATTACTTTCGTGGATCGAACATGAGTTATTGTTTTGTATATACATACATCTTCTTTTTCTTACTTATTATTTTAATAACATACATAAATAAGTCGTATCTAAGTTCGATCAAAAGAACGGAAAGTTTTAAAGTTGCAAGAAATTTTCCAGCACACATAATTACAAGTATTTTTTGTCAATTACAGGCGGGTAACTTTGGCAAGCCATCCATAGGGCCAAAAGAAGCTGAAAAGAACGTGAGAAACTTCTCTGAAGAACAGTTGAGGGCTGGCCAGGGTGTTATCTCCCTGCAATATGGCTCCAACAAAGGTGCCACTCAGAGTGGTATTAACTTCGGAAATACGAGGCACATGTAAATTCATACTCGCCACGCAAATACATCTAAATAACTAAGGAACGACTGCCTATTTGTGATTACTGATTACAGATAACCACAAGTCATCTGATGATAATTTAGCTCAAAACCTAGCTAGGTAAAGAGCCAGTCGAATAGCGCAAACATTTTTTGGACAGTAACCGTGTAGTACGTTCCAAAACAAAAAACATAGCTACACAAAAATTGTACTTATAACAATAGAAATATTAACTTATAGAATAGAATAACACTGTAAAGACTTTATTAAAGGACCATTTCTAATGTTCTTAATTTCGAATCTCTATACTACAAAATGTTTAAGCATTTTGCTGATTGACCATCTAATAGTTTTAAATATCTCATATGATTAATAATCTTAAATCATTCCGTTTTTATTCCAATTTTTTGACTTATTTTTGTGGCTCTGTACTGTTTTCGTAATAAGTTAAAATAAAATCATTGTTGGCGTTAACGGGAATATACCGTTTTCTGCACTTTTGAAAAGCCAATTTACAAACAATTTTTATTCTTGGCTTCGCTGTATTTTTTATTGTTAGATTTTAATAATGACGATTTACAACTCAAATAATTTCGAATTTACGCATGTAAGTAACTACTTGACCTATTTATTTGTCAATACTAGTCAAGTACTAAGTTTTCCCTTCCTATTTGTGCCAATAACGGTCTATTAAATAAAAACTTCCATGTATACCTACTTATAAATTACTTATAACATTCTTTAAACAGTACAATTACTAGAATAATAAATTCTTATAGAAAAAAATACTAATACTAAAATGTGTGCCTTCAAGTCTTAATGACAGTGAATATGAAACACGAAAATATAAAAATTATTTATTAAATTATTGCTCCTGATCGTTATAAAATAATCGGGATAATATTTCTTACACCTTTATGCTTTGTAATCATTCCAATATATAATATTTAACATGGTTAAAATTATTAGACACTGTGATTAAAATAAATTCCTCTAAGTAATATATTATTATTATTATTATATAAATATATGAGTACGTCTATATTTTCTTAAATTTATGTGTTTCTTACAAATATTTCACTTGACGATGCGTAATGTCTCGAATGTAAGTTTCATGGAGTGTTGTTACTTTGTGAAAGTACGTAGAATATATTAATTTTAAGTAAATTAACTTGATCTTTTCATTTAAGTTTCCAAATCCATTGACCTTGTGCGTTTAGGTGCAAAATGTCCCGTTCGCATAACGTTGTTATTTATATTACGTTAGTACGGTGTTATGTACCTATGTTGCCTTAGTCCCGCAGCGGAGACTTAAAAATTCAAATAACGGGAAATTTTCTGAATAGGACATTCTACGAACGGGACATTTTATGAATAGGACATTCTGCGACCGCGCGAGATTTTGTGAACGGAACATTTTGCGCTAAACGGCCTTGTGATGTCCGACAGAGTAGAATGGTCGATGCCACCCTTTCGATAAACGGGTCTCAAAGAAGACGAGTAAATGTCTCAGTTATATAGTAATGTGATGCTAACCAGCTTGGACCTCTTGAGGTGGACATGCCTTTTGAAGAACATATAGTGCAATGGTAAAACATCCGCATGCGAAAAGCGACTTATTTTGTACTACGTAAAGATTGGTATCAACGGTCTAGCTGCTTTCTAGATCGGCCCTGCCGCAGTTTTTTTATGCTACCCAGTGACAAACAAGCAGACTGCCTATCTAATGGCGTATCACATTTACGAGCAGCGAGCAGTGTCGTATGTAGCGCCTTTTAGTTAGATGCTGTAGAACACTCACAGACTCTAACACGTCGGGATAATAAATTAAAGCCAGAAATTGGTATAGATTTGTGTAATAGCCAACAGCACAATCTCACAGTCTCCAATCATTATAAATTTTAAGCGCACCCACATTTCACATTATAACAATAAGTTTCACATTGATTTTTAATAGAGGGCGCTACCAGTAGAGTTTTCGAACGGTGAAACACAATATCAGGGAACAAAATGTATGTTTGTATGATTGTAACTGGTAATTATTAGTGGTAAGAATGCTAAATTAAATAATGCATTAAACATAGGTACAAGCTAGCTACATAGAGTTTAGCCAATATAATACAAATGTAAAAGTAAGGGTGTCTGCATTCTATCGTCTACAGATGCTAACCAGCTTATACTTCAGTATAGACCTGAAAATTTTCTATGTTGAACACTGCGATCTCCAGCGCGCCTGACAAGCGTGGAGATTAGGTATGGCAATGCCCGCCACAGAAGTCGAGGGGGCTCAAGTCCACCATGGGAGAACTTTGAGTTCTTCGTCATCTGTTGTATACCTACAACAGTCGCTTGCAGATGAAATGGACCCCTCATTGCTGCTCAAAAACAAAAATTATAGGAACTAATATGCCGAGAACGGGGAAATAACAGAATAAAGACCCAGACGAATTCACAAATAAAATATCCTACTTAGGCACCTACTTAATTTAGTATCGTACCCTTCGGTCCGATTTCAGTGCAGGCAACCAATTCCAATTCAAGAATAACGTTTTAAACTATCACAGTTATTATAACACATTTTAAAGGTATGTTCCGGGTTTCCTACCGCATACCTTTGTTTACGAGTAGCCCGATATTTCGACGCAGTTACATGCATTATGGTCACGTGACGGCGGCGTCCCGACAAAGGTACGACGTAGGAAACTCGGAATATACCTATAAAATGAGCAATTCATTCATATCTCCCAATAGAAGAGCCACCAATGAGGTACCTACTTACTGATCGAGTTAGTGCAAGTATTTTTTTATCTTACAGTAAATAAACAGGCAAGCGAGCCACTTGTAATTTCTAAATTATGTCAATATCTACCTCTTCTACCACACGATTATCTAACAACACATTAGGTTTGTGTGTTTAGTTAATCGTGTGATAGTAGGTACTAATACGACCGCTCCGTAAGTAAATATTAAACATGCATCGCCCCACATACAGCGCATGTGTCATAATCACATCATCACAGCCCATCAACAGTCCACTGCAGGACTTAGGGCCTTTCCCACGAAGGGAGAGGTTATTGCCACAATCTCCACGCTTGGCAGGCGGGTTGGAGACTGCAGTGTTGCAATACCAATGGAAAACGCTGCTGCCCATTTTCCAGCTGACGGAGACTAGATCGTTTGTCTCGAAAACATAAGTCGCCTTGTACGACTCCCACGAGTGTAAAGTATATTTTTAAATTTTTGACTGTTTGTCGGTCTGTGTGTCTATGCGCGTACCACGCAAAAACCGCTGAGTAGATTTTGATGGGGTTTTCAAAATTTGGAAAGCAGAAAACGCTTTCCTAGAAGAATAGCGGGCCCTAACTGGCAGATTCAGGAAACTAAACTTGAATAAGATAGAAAGAAGATGAGTAGGAATGTTTCAAGACTTTTAAGACAGTAAGGTAGATCCATTTCGTTCCCACGATTAACAGAGTTAATATTCTGTCCACCTTATCAGAGCCCCGCTTAAAAATAACCCAGAGATCGCCAGGTTCTGGGATAAAGAGGCACGTTCCTATCGCGACGCCAAGGTCAAGACGGGGTCGCGTACCCGTACTCTCAGCCGCAAGGATGTTACAGATTGCTGCATGCAACAAACAAGGAGACGCGTGCCTCATTTGTAGCTGTAGCATGCGAACAGTGGGGCTTAACGAAAACTCATCAGTCGAAGAAGCGTTTGAAAAATAACCTACCTACATTGTTAATGTCCGATATACGTTATTTCGGTAGTCACTGTTACATACATATTTCTGCCAAAGATCAACGAACGTGCGAACGAAGATGGAGCGTGATTGACTAGGAACAGCTTATTGAAGGCCTGAAGGCCCGAATCCCTGACGCCTTGAAGGCGTCCAGATTATAATGATCAGGGAACATGCTCGCAAGCAACGTGTTCCATTTCTTAGCCTTACGCATTATAAAGGACGAACCGACGCGGCTCGTGCGGATAGCTGGAAGATTCAAGACATAAGGATGCGTTCGCCCGGATCGCGTCTGCCGATGGAGGGAAGGTGCCGGCGGAATGAGGTCGTGCAACTGCTTCGCACACTCTCCGAAGTGCAACCTGTAGAAGACCGACAGACGCGCAACCCTATGCCAATGCTCGAGGCTCTGCAGCTTAGCTTCATTCAAATGCGGGTCATTGCAAACTAAAGTAACTGCTCTCAACTCTGAAGTGAAGTATCTTGAAGAGGATAGAATTTTTTTAGCTTTGGATTTTGCTTTTTGCCTTTATTATTATAGCTTGAACATTTCATTTTTGCTGTTTTTGAGGACCTTTATCATTCTTTATATTGTATTTATTATTTCTTTTCTACAAAAATTTTAGGTGTTTTAGGGTTTATAAAATTTTTAGGTATATTTTGTATCTACGGTCAGTATAAATGAATACACTGAGAGGTAACAACTCTCTGTTTCAAATGTTGCACATCAAGAAACAAATGGTGAAATCAAAGGGTTATTCAAAGTTGTCCAAAGTTGAACCATTAGTTCTAAGAAATTTCACTTGATGTCGCTGATAGTCTTTTAAATCGCGCTAACGATATGTTCCTTACAAAATTATATATTGAAATGCTTATTTTTATCCAGGAATTGACGTTCTCATTTTCTGGGGCATTTTGGGGGCTTTGTGCGCTGTCTGTACAAAGGTCCATCGAGCTCGGATCGTTTTTTGATTGAAAAATACGTTCTTGTGGTACACAATAAGAGTAATTAAATTAGTAGTCGTAAAAATAAACAAGTTGAAGAATAATATTCCTGACAACATCAACACCCGTGTAAGCTGTGCCAAGCTGTCTGCGTGCTGGGTGGAGCTGGATGAGCAAGCTGTGTGACCGGTTGGAGCAAAGTGATGTGGTAAAAAGTGCCAATAAAACTGTGAGTACTTTAAAGTTATTATTTTGAAGACGAAGATAAACAAATTTAAACAAAAATTAATAAGTGTCAAGGACTTGTAAAATTTTAAAAGTTGTGCATGGACTTAGAATAATTTGATAAAAAGTGAAACTACGGGGAACCTATGCCCAAATTTCTACCCGTTGCAATACAACTCCAAACACTTAAAAAATATGTGTTAAAATTTGAACTTGACACTTAGAAAAGTTGCGTTGTCTGGAAGATCATTTTAAACTTGGAGAGAATTCACATCTGTTGGATCATAAATACAATACAAATTACATACATTTCATCATCAATATGGAGGCCGTATTACGAATAATGGATGATTTGAAAAATCAAATTGAAAAGGCACGATTTAACTATAGAAAGTCGCCAAAGGAACGGATAACCGAGTCATATTTAGCTACAAGATTAGAGGGTTTAGAAGAATTGATGAGAAATTTTACTTCGAAACATGAAACATTAATTGCAAAATTTTCAAAAAAGGATTTAGATGAGAGTTTATACGCGAAGGAAAATGTGTATGAAATGTATCTAGACTATAAGGTAGAATTAAGAACAAAAATGGTCACTATGTCACAATCTAAAGATGTTTTGGGTAGTTATAATGAGTCTTCAGCCAAACCCGTAGGGAACAATTCATTGTTACAGCTTCCTAAGATATCTATTCCAACATTTTCCGGAAAATATACGGAATGGTTAACATTTAAAGATTTATTCGTTTCATTAGTGCACAATAATTCTGCCTTAGACGACGTACAACGATTGCATTATTTAAAAACTCAAGTTACCGGTGAAGCCGAACAGTTAATTAAACATATACCTATTACACAACTAAATTACGAAAAATGTTGGAATATTTTACAAAGTAGATACAACAATAAAAAATACACATCGAATTGTATTTTGAAGCGCCTTCTAAGTCAACGTAATTTACAAATAGAATCATCTTCCGCTTTAAAAGAATTGATAGATACGACTACTGATTGTTTGCATGAACTGTCAAACTTAGGAATAGACACAAAATCTTGGGATGTGCTTATTATTTACATTATAGGTTTGAAGTTGGACGCGGAATCTCGGAAGCAGTGGGAATTGCAGGTCAGTAAATCATCCGAAGAATTGCCAACATTTGATGAATTTAAATATTTTATAGAAACCAGGTTTAGAGCGTTAGAGTTTTTAGAGCCTAACAAAGGTAAACCAAAACCTCGTAATGTCAGTAATCCAAAAGCTTTGCACATCTCTTCGAATTATGCTTGCCCACATTGTAACCAATCTCACCGGTTGAGTTATTGTAAGGAATTCTCTAAGGAAAACGTAGACAAACGTAGAGACATTGCAAAAACTTTAGGAGTTTGTTTCAACTGTTTGGGCAGGAATCATTTAAATAGAGACTGTCGTGTTACAAGTAATTGTCGCGTATGCAAAAAACGTCACCATACTTTACTACACCCCCAAAATGCAGGTGGTTCAGTCAAGGTAGCATTCGCAAGTGAACCTGCGACTGAACCAATGGACGAAAATGAAAAACAGGCTTCATTTTCGATGCAAGATGGTACCCCATCACGGATTTTGAACCATTTTTTGGCAGGAAAAGTTACAAATCAAACTTTATTAGCTACAGCTTTGATTAAAGCTGAGTCAAAATTTGGTAATACTCATGTACTGAGGGCACTTTTGGATCAGGGATCCCAAGCGTCGTTTATAACGGAAGCAGCCGTACAACTACTGAAATTGAAGAAAGTACCAACCGCAAGCATTATATCTGGTCTAGGTGGAGATCGAAGCAATCTATCTTCTAGGCATACCGTTATAGTAGAGGTGCAATCACTTCATGATCCAACATTTAAACTTAAAGTAAAGGCACATGTGTTGAGAACAGTAACTTCTCTGCTTCCTGAAAGAAAATGCGAGTTTCAAGACTGGATAAAGTTGCCTCAACTGAAACTTGCAGATCCGCAATACAACACACCAAATAAAATAGATATTTTATTGGGGGCGGAAGTATACTGTAAAATATTAAAAGAAGGGTTAATAAAAAGTCCTAGAGATCACATTATAGCTCAAGATACTTACTTTGGTTGGATTTTGTCGGGAAGCACTGGCTATGGCGCCTCACAAATAACAAGTTGTCATAATATTATAATCAGCGCGCACGTTCAATCGGAAGAAACGGAAATACTCAAAAGGTTTTGGGAGATCAAATCCGAACCCGAGTACAACTTTAAAAAGATTCTTACGCAAGAAGAGCAAGCTTGCGAGGATTATTTCGCGGAAACCACTCGGCGTGACGCAACTGGTCGCTACATTGTAGAGCTTCCATTCCGCTCGGACGACCCTCCCTGTGAATATGGAAATACAAAAAATATTGCTGTCAAAAGATTTATAAATTTAGAAAAACGGCTTAACAAGAACATGGATCAAAAGAAACAATATTCTGAAGTTATAAATGAATATTTAACACTTGAACACATGGAGAAAATCCCACCTGAAAACAAAAATCGGACATCGGTCAGGTATGGTTGCCGCATCACGCTGTAATTAAAATGGACAGAACTACTACTAAAACGAGAATGGTAGTAGATGCATCGGCTAAAGGAAGCAATGGGTTTTCTTTAAACGATACCTTAATGGTAGGACCTACTTTACAGCCTGATTTACGGCATATTATAATGCGTTTTCGCCTGCACCCAATCTGTCTTACAGCAGACATAGTAAAAATGTACCGCCAAGTGAAAGTAGCACAGAAACATGTTGATTATCAACGTATTGTGTGGAGGGAAGAAACAGATTCTGAACTTCAGGATTATCGGTTTTTACGAGTTACCTTTGGCACATCTTGCGCGCCATACTTAGCAGTCAAATCGTTGCAACAAGTAGCTGTGAACGAAGGCCATAAATATCCATTGGCTGCTGAGAGGGTAAATTCCGATTTCTACATGGACGACTTAATGACAGGCTGCGAGTCTGAAACTGAAGCTATTAATATTTATCAACAAATGAATGAATTATTAAATTCTGGTGGATTTACTTTGCAAAAATGGTCTAGCAACAAGTTAGAGTTGCTAGAAAGGTTAAAAGAAAGCTCAGATAATAGCATGCAAATAAAAATAGACGAAGTTACCAAAATATTGGGACTCACCTGGAATCATCGATCCGATGAATTTGATTACACGGTAAAGTTGACGCCGGAACCTGCACCTGAAACAAAAAGAAAAATTATCGCGGAAATAGCACGTCTTTATGACCCATTAGGATGGATTGCTCCCTGTATTATTACCTCAAAAGTGTTTATCCAAAAGTTGTGGATAGCTGGACTCGACTGGGACAATAACTTGACTGAAGAGCTGCAACGTGAATGGGAAAAATATCGTAATGAATTGTGTAAATTAGTAAATTTCCATATACCTAGATGGGTGCAACGAAGTTCTCAAGATAGAACAATTGAATTGAATGGTTTCAGCGATGCGTCCAATGTAGCCTACGCTGCTGTGGTGTACATTAGGATAATCGATTCGAATGGCAACATTCACTCAAATCTGGTTACTGCAAAAACAAGAGTAGCACCTATAAAACAAATATCAATTCCACGCTTGGAACTCTGCGGAGCTGTTTTAGTTGCTAAATTACTGGTAGAGGTTGCTGAAGTGCTGAAAATTAATAAAGAAAACTTACATGCTTGGACAGACTCCACAATAGTCTTGCGTTGGTTGAAAGACCATCCCAGTCGGTGGAAAACTTATGTGGCTAATCGCAGATCTGAAATTCTCCGTTTAATGGAACCGTCGCAATGGAGTCATGTTAAGTCGCAAGATAATCCAGCTGACTGTGGATCCAGAGGGATATTACCTTCTGAATTGCTTAATAGTCAGCTGTGGAAGGAAGGACCAAAATGGTTAAGACAAGAAGTAATTGAATATACCAAATCAAGTGCTACTTGTGACAAAACTGAGTTAGAAGTTCGAACTACTAAAAGTAATGCAGTGACCACCCCACAAAATTCGATTGAAAATATAATTGAACGATTTTCATCATTACAAAGATTAGTAAGAGTTGTCGCTTTCTGTTTGCGAATTGTAAATTTAAAGTCAAAGGATACACTATCCACTTACCTTACGTCCATGGAACTTCAAAATTCATTGAGATGCTGCATTAAACAATGTCAAAGACAATTTTATAATGTTGAAATGAAGACTCTCCAGGCTGGACTTACCCTAGATAAACAAAATAGTTTAATCACACTTACTCCATTTGTGGATCAAGCTGGAATTCTGAGAGTAGGAGGTAGAATCCAAAATTCAATGCTCGATGAAAACTCGAAACATCCAATAATAATTCCGAGTAGGTCACATTTGGCAACACTAATTGTAGCAGATGCACATCATCGAACTCTACATGGTGCCCAGCAGTTAATGATAAATTATATTCGATCAAAATATTGGTTGTTTAGACTGAAAAATCTAGTGCGATCTTATGTACATCGATGTGTCGTTTGTATTCGAAATACAGCAAAAACTCGATCGCAGCTGATGGGACAAATGCCTACATGCAGAGTAACTCCAAACAAGCCATTCTTACACTCCGGAGTTGATTATGCCGGACCTATAAATATGAGAGTTTCAAAGGGAAGAGGTCAGAAATCATTTAAAGGATACATTTGCCTTTTTGTGTGTATGGCAACAAAGGCTGTTCACATTGAAGTTGTTTCTGATTTGACCTCTGAAGGATTTTTAGCCGCTTTTAAGAGATTTGTAGCCCGGAGAGGCCGCTGTACTCAGCTCTGGAGTGACAACGGCACTAACTTTAAGGGTGCATCAAAGGAGCTGAAATCATTGTTTGCTAGTGAGCTCTCTTCAATGTCAAGTGAAATAGCAGCTTCACTGGCCAACAATGGTACAAAATGGCATTTTATCCCTCCCCATGCTCCCAACTTTGGAGGACTATGGGAAGCAGGGATAAAAAGCGTAAAAATTCACCTAAAAAGAATAATCGGAGACACGACACTTACCTTTGAAGAGATGACAACTGTGTTGTCACATATTGAAGCTTGTTTGAACTCTCGTCCTTTAACACAAATTAGTTCTAACTCTGAAGATCCTATGCCGTTAACACCAGGCCATTTCTTGGTTGGTAAACCCTTCGTTATTGCTCCTGACAGTAACTATGAATATTCTGCTTTGGGAAATTTAAGACGTTGGCAACTAACGCAACGTATGATGCAATGCTTTTGGTCTAGATGGTCAAAAGAATATTTAACCTATTTTTTCCAAAGATATAAATGGAACACTAAATCCCCCGAACCGAAAGTAGGCGATGTCGTTTTAATAAAGGAGGATAACTTACCACCTGCAAAGTGGTTATATGGTAGAGTCGAACAAATTCACCCGGGCAAAGATAATATTACAAGGTATCATTACGTTGTAAGGATACGAGTATTAAGCGTCCAACTTCAAAGCTATGCTTGTTGCCCATTAATTAATATAACTTTGTTATTAGAATAGTAAGTTAGTTAATTTACAGAAATAAATCTGTAATCTTTACAAAATTAAATTTGTATTAGTTTTCTAGAATTTTGTTTTTGAGTGTTTACAGTCCACTTGTTTAGTTTTAATTATAGTTTGAGGTACAAACATTGTAGAATTTACAGTTAACATAGAATAACTGTTTGTTAACGTCAGTAACATGTAACACAAATTGTTTACCTTTTTCTCAACTTTGTTAATTAAGTTTAATTTTAGTGAAGAACCCCTGAGTGGTTCTTAGGGGGCGGAATGTCTAAAGTTGAACCATTAGTTCTAAGAAATTTCACTTGATGTCGCTGATAGTCTTTTAAATCGCGCTAACGATATGTTCCTTACAAAATTATATATTGAAATGCTTATTTTTATTAAAGTAACTATACGATCCAGGAATTGACGTTCTCATTTTCTGGGGCATTTTGGGGGCTTTGTGCGCTGTCTGTACATCAGTAGTATAAATACATATAAATACGTTGCCTAATGAATATTAAACAACGTATAAATACAACTCAAAAGTATCTAGCAACAAATAATACACGGAAACATTAATTTCCTTGTAGTTATATGCGGAAAACCTGCTGCATTTCATAGTATTTATTTTTATAGGACCACCAACCCGCCTGCCAAACACTGCGAGCTCCAACTCGCCTGCCAAACACTGCGAGCTCCAACCCGCCTGCCAAACACTGCGAGCACCAACCCGCCTGCCAAACACAGCGAGCTCCAACCCGCCTGCCAAACACTGCGAGCTCCAACCCGCCTGCCAAACACTGCGAGCTCCAACCCGCCTGCCAAACACTGCGAGCACCAACCCGCCTGCCAAACACAGCGAGCTCCAACCCGCCTGCCAAACACTGCGAGCTCCAACCCGCCTGCCAAACACTGCGAGCTCCAACCCGCCTGCCAAACACTGCTATTTCTAACCCGCCTACCAAGCGTGGAGATTATGGCAATAACCTCCCCTTTCGTAGGAGAGGCCCTAAGTCCTGCAGTGGTCTGTTACGGGCTGTGATGATGATAATGAACCGATGCTCTTACGGTGAGGGAAAACATCGTGATGAAATCTGCAAATTGAGGCAACTGAATTTGTAACCATGATCCAATCTGGTCAGGTTCCCCTGGTAGCAGGCTTCCGGATGGAGCAGATGGAGCAGACTGTGACGAGGTACCAGCGATCTCGCACTGTGTAACGCCTGGCCTAAAACCACGGGCAATCTCACACCGCCGCCGAACGACACTAACTACAGGCGCTATTTACCAACTAGTCCGATGTACTTACTTATTTACCTATTGCCCACACGGCATTATGTAACCGATGAATCAAACCCAGATTCTAAATACAAATACAAAAAATACATATACGACAAAGTTTATTGAAAAAATGAAATTACTTTGCTCCTGTCTAGTTTTCATACCAAAATTAAGTAGAGCTTGTCTAATCTAAAATGACGCGCCCCACTATCGCATTAACGCACACAAGCAAGTTTAAAATATGGACGCAATACATATACAAATGCCGTTGTAATTGGTCATTCAGTTGCCGTGAAATTCAAACGTAGAAGCACGCGTCGTTCATTGGCTCCCACACAGATGAAGTGTCGTTATCAATATTTGCACTCACACATCGAAATCAACTAACTAAGTAGTGGGGCGCGTCATTTTAAACTAGACGAGCTCTACCTACCTACCTACTTTTAGTAGGTAACGATCTAAATATCGTTAAAAAATCGATTTAAAAATAATTATCTTTTCAAAGCCCAGTTACACATGCTAGTTTACGGCATGATTCTTAACATGCTGAAAACTAGTCTTTTTTCACCAGAGTTTGCATGTACCTATGCATCACTTAAGCATGCTATAACATGCTTATACATTACCACAAACTTACCTGACCCGTCTCGGTGACCAAAACTGGAACAGTGGAAAAATGGCGGCACTTAATTTCGAAATGTAGGTAGAATATTTGAAATGGCATGCCAATACCAACAACAGCGACACCCGTCACCGGGTCAGATAAGTTTGTGGCACACATTCTAATAAAATGGACTTTATCATAAAGACCATGCTTTCGTCACAAAAAACAAAAGGCCCACTTTCGTGCTTGAAATTAGAATATGTAACTGGGGGATAGCTAATGTTTACTTTGGCCTTTGTTACCGCCAAAGCACAACAAAAAAATTGCCATTCAGACATGAAGGTACATTCGAATTATTCGAATATTCGCCCCATTTCAATATTTGAATAGTAATGTAGGTAAAATTCGAATATTCGAATATTTTTAAATCATTTGAATTTGCGTATCTAGGGCTTATTTCCAGGGTGGGCCTGGCCCCTGAGGTGGCCGATGAAGCCGAGTCGATCGATCGCCAATGTACAGTCATTGAGCCAGGCGCGGATCCAGGATTTGGTTGAGGGGGGGGGGGGGGGGGGCAAAAGTCAAAATTATAGGTATTCTCTACTCAACGTGTGGGCGCGCTGAGTACATAAAATTTATCGTTTTAGTGGGGTGAACGAGCGGAAATGGAGCGAGCTCGGATATTTTAGGTTTTAAAACCTGAGGGAGAACAACGAATGTGTGAGCGAGCGGAGCGAGCTCGAAATTTTTGACATTTTGGATCTTAAAGGCTGCGGTGATCAATGAATGAGCGACCGGAGCGAGCTCGAAATTTTTTACGTTTGAGGTCTTAAAAGCTGGAGTAATCATTGAATGAATGAGCGGGCAGAGTATGCTTGTAATTTGTGATATTTTGGGTTACAAAAGCTTGAGGTAACCCATAAATTAATGAGCAAGCGGAGTGAGCTGGCAATTTTAATCATTTTTAGTCTTAACAGCAATGGGTAATCCTCACAATAGTAATTTAAAGAAATTAATTAATGAGTGACCGCAACAAGCTAGGTGAATGGTAAGAAAAGTATTTAAAGCTTATGAATGAGCGAGCGAAGCGAGCTCGAAATTTATTCATTTTAAGTCGTAAAGGTTGGTGTGCTCAATGTATTTTTAGCATTTTAATTTTGTCATTTTAGCTTAGGTGCTGTGATGATGTGTGATGCTGATCGTAATAAAAGACAATAAAAGTAATATAAGTTATTGACGAATATAAGATATATGACGGTGTAAAATATTTACTAAATAAATGAATATGAATATTGAATGAGCAATCGGAGCGCGCACAGACTTCGTTCGCTGCAGAGACTGCGCGGGGGCCCGCGGTGCTCGAATCAGCATAAAAAACTGTCAGGAGTTGGGGCGTCGGTTAAGGCGTAGGGTCCCACGATCTGGACATTTTTTGGGTCAACACATATCACTCGCCGTCGATCAGGGGAACATTTGACTATATTACTCACTGGTGGACTGAAAATTATTCTCTAAAGTTTGTTACCCGACTTTTGGAAATATAACTCAATCTAGCATTGATTGTAATTTAATTTCATTGTAATTAAATTTGGTTGTCATTTAAAGGGCTAAGTGTCCTTCTTAAAGAATTCGACTTTTTGTTTAAAATAATGCGATACAAGCTGAAAAGAGCAAAAGTCTTGTTGCTGATGTCCATAGGCGGCGGTGACCACTTTCCATCAGGTGGCCCGCTTGCCTGCCTGCCCGTCTGCCGTATTACATAAAAAAAAAAAAAAATCAGGCAACCAATCTAGAGTTGAGGTTTTAGTCCACCACTAGAAATACAATATACAGTGTGTCCAGGGAAGTAGTCGACAAAGAGCATTGAACATTTAGTATGGAGAAAATCACCACCCACTTACCGCCATTTTGAAAAAATACCGATTTTGCGGCCACTCATAAAACTTATGCCAATCGATAGGAAACTTTAATATCTATCGATCACTATGTTCAAAAATGTCGCCACTCGTTAGGTATGCCAAATGCCAACGGTATGTGGCGAAGCGAGGTTGACCATGGTCTACCTCTGGGGACCGGAGACTAATTGAACAGTCTCGAGAGCCGAGTGGCATATTACTATGAAATAAAGTATTTTGTGTGTTGGTGAACACATAATCTTACAATACACTTTATTTTAGTTTAATTTTTGTTGTAAGTTTAACGCGTGTATCCGTCTATCTGTAGCTCCCGAACGGATGAACCAATTTTAATGCGGTTTTCTTTTAATGGAAATTATTCCTAACTTTATTTAATCGAAATCGGTTCAGTAGTTTAGAAGATATTTCACTATGAGTAGACTTAGTAGGATGTATTTGTTCCCCCTTGTGTCGGTAGATAATGTACATCTTTGACTTGCGATACCTCGCAAGGTATACCGTTTTCAACATTTTTGAACATAGTGATCGATAGATATTAAAGTTACCTATCGATTGGCATAAGTTTTATGAGTGGCCACAAAATCGATATTTTTTCAAAATGGAGGAAATTGGGTGGTGACCGAAATGTTCTATGCTATTTCAGGAGCGTGATCTTTGGACTATTTCATCGACAAAATGACTTCAATTATAGGGTTATTTCAAAATTACAAGTACTAGAACTTTTTTTTCGAAGTTATGACCTTCATTAGCTAAAGCTTACAAAATTAACTATCCATTCAAGTAATAAAATTATACCAACACCGCACATTTTCACCCAGTAAAATGCAATAGACAAATAAAATAGAAACTTTTTTCACCTAATTTTTCGGTTTTTTTTTCAAATATCAAATAAAATTGCATATTAAGATGTATTTTTTTGTATCATGTGACTAGTATTTGCGCTGTTCTACAAATTGGCGTTTAAATCATTACTTAATGTCTATGGGTTCAGGAGTTATTGTTGTTTCAAAGGGACCCCTTTTTGAGCGCCGCGGTAGAGGGGTCCTTTTGTTCAATAATAACTATTCTTTCCGTTTTATTGTTAAGTAAAAAGTCGTTTAGCAATCTCCTAAAATTCTTTATTTTAGGATCTGACTGACCTAATGCTACCTCCTCACTCTGAGGGCCTGAGGTGACACGAGGCCTTCTTCACTCTCGCGAGGCAGGCAGTAGGGTGAGATGTCGAACAGTGAACCAGTAATACACAGTTAGCCACCATTAGTATCACCACAAAACAACGTTGCCAGATCGTGCAGTAAGCGTAATCGTACTTGGTTTTTACCGCTCTTCTTGCTTTCCAGTTGGAAGCGAGCTCCAGTGCAGAACGCCCGCGACTCAGGGCTTTTTGTGATTTTCGGCGTAAAAAAACGGAGTTCTGATTTTCTTAATTATTTTACCTTTAATATTCATATAAATCAGCTACCGGTTATTTTTTTAGAGTGATTCCATTTAAAAAAAGTAGGCAATTTCAGGCTACTGCCGTCAGTCTTCTTGAATAGGTACATGAATTGGCTGGACGGCGCGTCTTGGTTCGCGTGGTTTTAATTTAATGAACTCTACCTCTATCCCACTCCTACATGTACCCTACCACTATCCGCGCCCTAACCGTACTCTATCCGTACCCAACCCCCCTCAAGTGACTAATATCCACTGCAAGGCTCCACCAGTGGATCGAATCCCTACTCCATCACTTACTTTTTTCTACATCAATTTTTTGTAGGGGATACCCCTACCCTTGCAACCCACCACTCTCGGTAGACGCCTAAAATATAATAGGACCACGATAAGTCCGTATTAACTGACAGTAGTAAACATTATAAAGTGTGGATATGGCAATTATCTGGGGATAATCTTTCCTTGTTACTCTTCCTCAGTCCTTCTTGTATACATTCAGTTATTTGGTCACTATAAACTTGAACTTATGTCTAAATTATTAATCATGCTAAAAATCATTTTCCGCAAATCCTTTTTAATTGTTTGCAAAGTATTCAAAAATATTTTTCATAACTCACGAAAATAAACATACCTCCAGAAATCAAATTGTTTGTTATGACTTTTAAGAATGACGTTATATGACGGATAAAAAACTTGGCATAAGTTGCCATACAATGATTTAAATTTTTTTAAATAAGCAATTCAGTCTTATCATAAATCTTAAGAACTCTAGTGTAGCTAGTTGACTATTTATTATAATACAACCTTAAAATACAGGGTGTTTCATAATACATGTATAAAGCCGTGAACTGGATGGAGTGCTAAACGTATTAAAACGATAGGTACAATTATTTTTTTCGTGCGTGGAATAGTAAGCGAGAAAATGACTATCGAACTTTTACCTTTTCAATGTCGATAATCGACATTTTGAAAACGAAAGACCGCATCTCTAGAAATCAGTTGTAAAAGGTCACTCAAGTTCATAGTACTAGGCGCAATGGGATATTAAGGAGATCTAAATTAGCCGTTTTGTATTTTTTGGTTTGAGGGTTCTGTACAAAAAAATATTGTAATTTTAATTTAATAGGTTCCTTCATAGTTTTTTCGAAAGTGCACCACCACCTAACTAATAGCAAAGTAGTCTAATTCAAATTACTGTGGCATATTAATGTAGCAAACTCTAATTAATGTAGCATATTTGTCTTTATAAGTTTGCTTTCTCATGTCATGCCTGTCAGTCATGTTTCAGTGTCGCAAAGGTAATCGTACCTATCTGCTATGAGATTTTTCAGTAACTACACACACATATTTTTGTATTAAATAAAACAAATAAAATACCTTAGTGTAATGAATGAAACATAAATAAAACAAAGACAGTAGAGAGTGGAGTTTAAGACAGAACCCTCCACTAATGTGGGGAATGCTTAAACTCTCAGAGGACTGTTATGTTAAAATCCGTACGATTTCACGAATATTTCTCATCAACAAAAATTTACTAAATGAATCTTAGTTGACGGAGCTATACCTGTAAATATCCCATGCTTCACCCAGTTGGAGAACCTAGGCAGGGGCGCAACAACCGCCGTATCAGCCGTATCAATGATACGGGGTCCCAAATCGTTTGTAAGCAAAAATACGTACTGTTATCCTCAATTTCAGTTAAACCCTATTTCCCGGAAAAAAAAAATTCTTTAGTGATTTTCAGACCAGGGTCGGGGCCCCCTCCACCAAAGATGCAAATGAAATCAAGTGATACAATCCGTTTTCGTTCCCCTTTCGCTTAGAAATAATTAACATTTTTAATAATAAACAACAACTTAGAGCACTCACTCATTACTTCATTGAAATTGTGTAAAAATGCACCTATAGCAAAAATGAGAAAAATCTTGATCTCATGTACAACATATTCAGCACTATCGGTGAGATCATAAGATTTAAGAAACTCCTTACACTGTTCATTGCTCAACGGGTCAGATGGACCTGGCTCATAATAAAATCTTTTGGCCCACACGATTTTCGAATTTGACTGTTTTTAAGTTAATCGTGAAAACTTTATAGCCAAAATGTCAGAAATAGAGCTCGCACGCTCATTAATTAATTGTTTGCGAAGTTAATTTTATTATAAACCAGATGTCAGAAATGTCTACATCGTATAGTCCATTTACTGATTTTATGTTATTCGCGCAAGTATTCTGAAGGGGTAGTTTGTGAAACTATCGAGCTCGCTACGCTCGCTTATTCAACAAATTATGACATTTTTATATTTATCACGCAAGGTTTTAATATACCAAAGTCAAGGGCCAATTTACAAAAATTCCGATGTCCACCCCGGCCTTTAAGGAGATTCTTGTCATACAAACTACCAACATAAAACATTAACAAATTATACACCTATATCTTTCTCAATAGACAAAGTAATTCCACTTTGTCAATTGGTGAAAACCGCATGAAAATCCGTTCAGTAGTTTTTGAGTTTATCGCGAACAGGCAGACAGACGCGGTGTGGAACTTTCTTTCATACATATGTTATTCTTACTATTAAGGTGATTCAACGCCCATACTAAATTTCTCTCGATATTCTTTCATTTGTTTGAGTGTTTAGTGATTGTATTATGATTTCTACTCTTAGTAAATGTATTCAATGGTGCGCAAAGTGGTTTTCTTTTCAAAAGCAGTTAAATCGAAAAAAGCACAAATCGCCGCTTGATGGCGTTGTTTTGTGATTTAATTATTTTTCTTTTTCATTGCTTTGTTTTACATTATTAACATGTGGAAATCTATTTCGCGCACAATTGAACATATTTTCTAATAGCCAATTGCACAAAAACGTTACATAAAAATTGTATGAAAATCGTACCGCCTTAACACGCGAATGGCTTGGATTCAAGTTACTCATTAGCATCCCTTGTAGCCGTGTGGTGACCGGTAGAGTAGAATAGCACCAACCCCTTACACTCGTGGGTGTCGTACAAGGCGACTAACGTTTAGAGGCAAAATATCTAGTCTCCATAAACTGGAAAATGGGCAGCAGCGTTTTTCATTGTTATGTTTGCAACACTGCGATCTCCAACCCGCCTGCCAAGCGTGGAGATTATGGCAATAACCTCCCCTTTTGCGGGAGAGGCCCAAAGTCCTGTAGTGGACTGTTATGGGCTGTGATGATGATGATGATCCCTTGTAGTTGGGGGTACTAACTATGGGGCCCTAGACAGCTATTGATACGGGGCCCCTGGAAGGCAAGCAACGCCACCTACGGTCACCTAGGTGAAACACGGACCCAAACACAATTTTAGTAATTACCGTCTGTACAAATTACCCGATAAAATAGTGGTAAGCAAATGTATTCCATCACCGACATCATAAGGATTATTATTAGTCCACTGTTGGACTTGTTTGAGCCTCACTTTATTAAATAAACACAATCAACATTACGATGCATCTACCAGGAGAACATAATAGGCGAAATAAGTACGACCCCTAACACGCGGATCCCTAAAGCCAGTGTTACCAGCAGTAGTTTCCAAAAAAGTACGTCTGGGCTCTTAAAATAGTACGAAAATGGCTAAAAAGTTACGATTTCTTCTTATTATCTTCTACATTTTATCGGCCTTGGGGGGGGGGGATGATTTTTAGTCAATTAATGACGTTATTTTGTTGCCGGTGGCTAAAATCAACCCTTCCTTCCCATTATTTTTCAGTATTTTGCGCACAGGAAAGGTGAAGTGACTACCCCCCTCAGCTAAATTCAGCATTTTGTAAAAACGTACTAAATAGTACGATGTGGAGCAAAGTACGCTTAAGGTACGACAGTCGGCCAAATAGTACGTAAATCGTACTAAAAGGTACGATCTGGCAACGCTGCCTAAAGCGCTGCCTGCTGCCACGCCTCCCGCCTCGCCTCCCGCCCCCCGCGCCCCGTGCGCCGCGCCGAAAGTCGCGGGAAATACTCCGCCGCGAGGCCCATGTGTCGACACGCCGGAGTTTTGGCAGTGTGCATGCTGCACTTGGGTGTGTCGTTTGATTGAACCGCTGACGACGACAGCGTGGCTTCTTGTGTTATAAAATGTACCTATTTTCGAGTCGTGTTCGTTTATTCGGTTTTTAGCTTTTCGCGTGATCGGTGTGATTGTTTGTTGCGTTGTATTCCTACCTAAGTACTGTGAAAATAACTGTGATAAGACTGTAAACGATATGAATGAATGAATGATTTATTGCTTCAGGTACCATATTACCATATTAACGTAGTCTTGTTTGTGTACAATGTTCAACAGTTTAAGTATTGTGATAATCATTATTCTGTGCATGAGTGCAACCAAGCAGTAGGCCAAAGACCATGTTACCTACCTACTTACGTATTGCATAGCAACCAGTGCATGCTGTAGTGTTGTGTATCTGTGTGTATGAGTGTATTTACCTATCGGTCATCGAGCCACAAGAAAGCAAGAAAGTGTGGTTAACTGCGCTGGCACCTGACACTGTTTGTTTCCATAAAATAACGTTTAAAAGGTACGTACCTACATGCTTTAAAGGTCTAGGTGCTAGCTAGACTAGGAGACGCTACCTACCACCTAATAGTGAAGTTAGAAGCGCAACCGCCGCGCTCGGTTCTTTTCCGACGGGAAATAGGTAGAAAAGACAACGCTTTTATCTTTTCATAAAAACATGTAGGTATTTAGTGGAACCTGTCTGTAATGTGTTTCACCAAAACTAGATTCATAAGTGGTTCCCTAGGTACGTAGGTACTTAGATGAGGGAACCGTGTTAGTAGGTACCTAGTACTTACCTATCTGTGTAGAGCCATTTTGTCAATTGAACGAATCCCGTTTTAGTGTAGTAGATATCTACTTTAGTACGTAGCTGACTATGTTTATTTTTATTTAGTTTAAGTACCTGCGGCAGTCCACACCGCGGGTCCGGCTGTCTTCCAGACTGATTAACATGTTTTGTTTTTTATTTACGTAGGTTCCTACCTACCTAACCTACTTAGATACTGTTTTTAGGTCTTTAGTTAATAAGTACCTAAGTATTATGATTTTAATTCTTATTTTACTTTTGTTGTGCTGGGGTGGTTTGTTCTGTTAGATACCTACCTAGTAGAAATCATCTCGGTGTTAATGACCTGGTTTTGCTCTCGCGCACGAGGGCCTGGGGTCCGCCTTGACCATGATCCAGGATTTCGCATTTCTGGTCATTACGTCTGACAGTCCTGAATCCTGCCTGACCCTGCTACCAGGGCAACCTGATTACCTGACCAGATTAAAATCATGGTTAGACATTCAGTCGCCTAAATGTGCAGGTTTCATCACGATGTTTTCCGTCAGAAAAGGTCACTGGTACGTGGCGGCAGCGGGTGTCGAACCCGGTACCTCTCGCGTACGACTCGGATACCGTAACCTTAGGCCACCGACGACGCTCCGACTATTTAAGCATACCTACCTATTGAAAATAATTAGTGTAGGTAAGTTCCTAGTTAATTTGGTAGAGATTATTCATGGAGATAAGTAGGTAACATTTAGTTCGGCGCCTGGTAGCAAGATGTAGGAGGTTCGTTTGTTTTGTTATGAATGGCGCGAGGTTATTAAACTCTTCTTTATGGTGTGTACACACTCAACTTACGCCAACGAAGCGTTGTCGGCCGATTTGGATTTCTAAGGTCCAATAGGTAATTGCATTTCGTGGTCAAGCAAACGATCTTTGGGAGTTTTGGGAACCTATTCGGGCTCGTAATCGCACGTTTGTTCGTTGGCCTTCGGTATCCGCCCAAGCTGCGTTTGGTCGATTACTTCTATCTGTTTGATGTTACCGCCACGCTGCGCTGCGGATCGCCGGCCGGCACACGCCAACGGTGCGTGTGTACGTAGCATTAGGCTCCTGGTACTAGGCTTAAGGAGGTTGCTCTTTTTTCATAGGGGTCGCACGCGGTTATTGAACTTCTCCTTCTAGGATCATCAACTTGAAATAGAGCTGCGCATCAACGTAGTCGATATGGTTATTTTTCTTTAAAAACGAAGATTTTTTATGAAAATTAAAATTCAATGTCTGGATAATATGAAGTTGCCAGTGTACTCTTTGCAAGCTATACTTTAACACCCTTTCGGCTTTATACATGTATTATGAAACACCCTGTATATCATCAATGACTGTAATTAGAAAATAGGTTAAGTTATGTTGTTATTGATTTATGTTGATTTATAGTCTTCACAGTTATTTTGTTTACACATTTATAAAGAATGCATTATTATCTGATTTATCTACTATGCTAATAACTACAACAATAACTACAACGAGGAAACGTTAATAATAGTGATCTCATTCGGTTTGCTGTAGACCAACCCCCTGGATCAATGTGTGCCACGAGGTGGACACAATGAGCCATTTCCCATCTTTCAAAAAATCTGCATTATAATTTTATCTATAAATCTTTTTGCATTAACTTATATACAAAATGAGAGTCAGATTTATTACGCAATGACTAGAGCACAAAACATTTCATGATTTTGTCTAACTTATGAGTTATGATTGTTTAACTTTTTTGTGGGTCACTGTTCGACACCTCACCCTACTTTGTATTGTGCTGTATTCGATAATATTCGGAAGGGAAACGCGAGGTTTATGGCGAGAGAGAGATTATGGTTTATACTCATAGTCATTAATGTATTCAAAGGTTCAACAAATGGTTTCTATAGCTTAAAATAAAATAAAATTAAGCAGTTAAACCGAAAAAAACACAATTCGCCGCTAGATGGCGTTGTTTTAGATTTTGTGATTTTTCTTTTTCATTTTTTTTATATTTTTATCGTGTAGAAATCCAGTTCACGCTCTTTTGGATACGTTTACTAACGACTAATTTCACAAACTTACATTAAAAACGTAGTTAAAACCTTAATTCCAAATTTCGAATAATATTCGAATATCACCCGCAAAAATATTCGAATATTCGATTACTTAAATTTTCGAATATTGCATGCCATAACAACAGCTAACTTTCCAATACTTTTGGTTACCGCAAACAGTCAATTGCGATTGTCAATGAGCAGTTTTCCAATAGGGATCTAAAGCATTCCAAACCACTTACTAGATGGCGCCCCGACAATTTTGGTAATTGATAATCGCTTGAAATAGGTTCTTTGCACACAGGATATAAACACTGGGTACGTTGTATTGGATAATATTGTATTTGTCAATAGTTTTCAACCATTTTAGAGGTTGTAATAATAATGGAAAATTTCAGTTCAACCTTTAACAGTTATGTTTATATTAATAACCATTTTATTTTTAAGTTTAGTATTAGTTGGCTGCATGAAATCACTGCCACGATCATACAGATTATAAAAAGATTACCAAAATTCTCCGCCATTCGGCGCCATCTATTGATGCTTTTTGAAACCAACTATCAATACCTTCTGGAAAACTCCTCATTGTTACGTGATTGGACGCTTTATGTCTTAGTCGATTGCTTACATGGACCTATTCAAGTAGGTACCTAAGTCGTGTCGCATAATATAATAAATTGCTCTTGCTATGTCTGTTGAAAACTAAGAAATAAAGAGAGGTGTCACCATCACAACCCGTAACAGTCCACTGCAGGACTTCGGGCCTCTCCCACGAAAGGGGAGGTTGTTGCCATAATCTCTATTCCTGGAATCCAAATCAATTTGGATTCCAGAAAGGCAAAAATACAATATCAGCTATATTTAAATTTTTAATGAATATTTGGAAAGCTATAGATAATAAACAGTCATGCATTGGGCTATTTTTAGACTTGAGTAAGGCTTTTGATTGTGTTTCGCATCCTATACTTTTAAAGCAACTAGAACATATCGGAATACGTGGAAACGCGATTAAACTAATGGAATCTTACTTAACAGAAAGAGAACAAGCGACAATATTGGATAAATTTGACAAGGACAATAAAGTTCTGGAACGAATTCAATCGACATTTCGTAGTACACATTTAGGTGTCCCCCAGGGAAGCATCCTCGGACCTTTGCTATTTCTGGTGTACATCAATGAACTACCTTCAATAACTAAACAGGCGTGTGTAATGTTTGCTGACGATTCCACTATATTTTTTTTTATAACAATGATCAAAGTGACGATGACTTCGAAAACCAAATATTATGTACATTGGACACTGTTATAAGTTGGCTAGCATCTATAAATTTAACAGTAAATATGGAAAAAACCAAAATAGTGCAATTCCGAAACTATAAAAAGGATCCATTGTTGTTGAAGTCAATAAAGAGTACTAGAAAGATGGAAGAAGTATCTCAAACAAATTTTTTGGGTCTCATCATTGATACACATCTTAATTGGAAGTCGCACATTGACAAAATCAATAAAACGATATCTAGTTACTGCTTTGCTCTATCGGTTATAACCAACGTCTCCTCTGATGTTATTGCAAAAAACGCCTATTATGGGTACGTCTATCCTCTATTGACTTATAGTATAATTTTTTGGGGAAATTCAGTAAATGTAGAATCCACATTCATACTCCAAAAGAAGTGCATAAGGATTGTATTTGATTTATACAGAAACGAATCCTTGAGAAAACTGTTTAAGGAGAAGAGAATTCTCACACTGACGTGTATTTACTTGCTAGAAATATGTGTATTCATTAGAAATAATAATAATTACTTTACTTACATAAGTGAAATTAAGGAGAACGTGCGTATTCAGTATAAGTACGATATACACTCTGTACAAACAACTAGTGCTATTCTTGGAAAAAGTCCTTATGTAGTTGGAATTAAAATCTTTAATCACCTACCCGATAACATAAAGTCGTTGCACGGAAATAAATTTAAAGCAAAACTTAAAAAATGGTTGCTCGATAAAGCATTTTATAAATTGGAGGAATTTTGGATGTACAAAGATGTAACTAATGATTAATGGAAATTGATTTATTTACTAATTTGTTTTATTTGACATCTGAATTTAATGGGACATTATTATTTATTACTTATATCATCCAATGATTTTATTTTCAGTTTTGACATCTGAAATTACAATTTTGACATTTTGAATTTTTTATTTATAAGACATTGTTACTTAATGTTTTAAATGATGGAGATAAATATGTATCTTGACATTAGATGGGAATGTTGACATGTACATTAAATTTTATATAATTCTAAAAGTATTGTACGTCCGTAATGGACAAGCTGTTGGAACTACTTATGTAATAACATCTGCATACCTGTATACTTACACAGTTTAACAATAAAGACAATTCTATTCTATTCTATTCTATTCCACGCTTGGCAGGCGGGTTGGAGATCGCAGTGTTTAAATATAACAATGGAAAATGCTGCTGCCCATTTTCCAGACAACAGAGACTCTTGATCTTTTGTCTCGTAAACGTTAGTCGCCTTGTACGACACCCATGAGCGTAAGGGGTTGGTGCTATTCTACTCTGCCGGACACCACACGGCAAATCTTTAAGCAATAGGATCGCAAAACAATCTTAATCAGTATAAATCGCAGCAAGGCAGCTCCGATGTGTTAGTAGAGATTGCTTTGTCGCACCCCCGGTGGCCAAAGCTGGAACTATTTGTCGACATTTTGAAACGTCAATTACAGCGACGCTGTCCCCGGGTCTGCTAAGTTTGTTGCATCTTAAAGATTATTCAATCACGTTGATATTGACAATCGCTTTTCAACCATCAATTTTCGCATCAATGAGCGACCTTCACGTGCAAATATTATAAAGCTTGAGCGCGACAGAGGTGACATGTCAATTGTGGTGCTAGTTCTGCGTTGTATGTATGTATGACAGAATTCGAATTCGCCAACATCCATATATGGACAGTTCCGCGGGAACACGAGAATGTAGAGGGAGTATTTGTGTAGTCCCGTGCATATTTGGCATGTCTCGCCTATTTCATAGACTAAGTAGAGATAGTTTGTTGTCGTCTCGATTCGATCGATTTTATATTTATATTTCTAGCGCTTTTCCCGTAACAGGTTTGGGGTACACTTGACCATGATCCAGGATATTAGTAGATCACGTAATTACAGTAGAGCAGCTGCCATCACCTCTGTGACCCTGTATCGGTGTAATATCGATAACATGCTAACAAATATGTCAACATGTAATAGACATTGACAAGTTAGACAGTAGAAACTGACTAATTTCAAATGGTGTACCCTAACGAAAGCGGCTTGATAAGGTTATGGACTACTCGATAGCGTCGAGTTATAGTGACGACCTGAGTGGTTCAGTGGTCGACATTCCAGTCAGCCACGCAAGAGGCCCCGGGTTCGATTCCCAGCCGGGCAGACATTTTAATGATGAATTTTAATTTCTGTTACGGGTCTGGGTGTTCTATGTATAATAAGTATGTATTTAAAAGTATATAAGTAGAATATTAGTAAGCTAGCACCCATAGCACAAGCTTTGCTTAGTTTTGGGCTAGATGGCGCTGTGTAAATTTGTTCATGATTATTTATTTACTTATTTACGAGTATATTAAAAAGTTTATTATTGCCAGTAAAATAAATTAATATTATCATTTTCCGGATTCTGTCAAAGTAAGCTGAAGTCGTGGTAATGGGAGATTAATGGGAGATAAATTAAAATTTACATGCCAGTTTTGTTAGTTAAATTCGAATTGATTACAAATTATTGTTAGAACTAGATTTTAAATGATGTTTATTTTGTTTGAAATAATTTATTACAACCTCTAAAATGGTGGAAAACGATTCATAAATACAATATTATCCAATATTACGTACCCAGTGTTTATATCCTCTATGCTAAGAACCTATTTCAAGCGATGATTAAATACCTAAATTGTTGGGGCGCCACCCAGTGAGTGTCATACATAATACATTTCAAAAATTTTAGAGGGTTTTAATAAATTATTACAAATAAAAAAACATCAATTTGATTGAGTCATTTCGTTTTATGGACGCTAGGATCAAGAATTAACGTAATTCAAATATAAAAGATTTGTATTAAAATGGAACAAAGTGCCTACTTACATAAATAATATTTTTACATTTTTTCAAACTTCAAAAGCTATTATATAAACATTTTATTTTTAAGTTTATTATTAGCTGCATGAAATCACTGCCACCATCATACAGATTAAAATAATATAAAATTGTAGGAGCTCCATCTATTGATGCTTTTTGAAACCAACTGACAATACCTACTGGAAAACTCCTCATTGGAAAACTGCTCATTGATCGTTTGCGCTATCCAAAACAGCACTGTGAATGTCAACTTGCTGTCAACCAAACCATCTGTTCGAACGTCATTATTATTAGGATTTGTTTTCTCTCGTATTAATAGTTTGCTATGTACGATTTTTCTACAAATTAATGAAGAATATAGCAACAAAGTTGATCGAGCAACTATGAATGACGTATTGTAAGCCCTCGCCATCAAATGCGTTGGCAAATCAATTGTTCTACATGCGTAAATATGTGTATGAAAATTTGTTCCAGTCGAAAGCATAGATGGTTGATTTTTAAAGCTAAAACAGCATGTCTGAAGTACTAGGGGTCTCTAACGGTTGGGCGATCGACACAGCACCGCCTATTGACCCCAAGAGTTCTGATAACGTAAGTACTGACGCAGTTGGACCCCTGCAGAGTTGTTTGTCGGGCGATAACGTTGAACTCTCTGAACCTGGGTCGCTATGCCCTGTATTATATTCGTAGCTTATCGTACGTGATCCAGCAACAT
Organism: Blastobasis lacticolella; assembly: GCA_905147135.1. Classification (NCBI taxonomy): domain Eukaryota; kingdom Metazoa; phylum Arthropoda; class Insecta; order Lepidoptera; family Blastobasidae; genus Blastobasis; species Blastobasis lacticolella. Next base: position 14,233,638 of record LR990048.1, read on the forward strand.
TCGCCCCCTGTGGCGTCATTGTTTTTTACTCCGTAAGTAAGAAGTAGGCGTCAATCAAGCAGTCTGTTGTATGCGTTTGTGTGAGCAACTCTGCAATTTTCTTTGGCGAATTTTATTATAATTCGACGTTTTTTGAAAATGGAAGCAATCATTGAGGTATGATATGTATTACGTATATAGTTGTTTGTCATTTCAGGTATTTATTTATCTAGTACCAAATGTGCTTATCACTAGGAACTTATATAACTCACTGGGTTTGACTTAGTAGTGACTTTCTATCAAATATTTTCTTTATGTTGTTCTGGTAGGTATGTAACTATTTTTTTACTTATCTAATTATAGAAAAATATTTTTTTCTGATAGTAATTACCTACTTATGTTAATAATAAGTACTTTGTTACATGAGTATAGGTAGTTACTCTTTCTTATACGTTTTTGATATTGCAATTAAGACGACAAGTTACAAGGTATTGCCAAATTAATATTAATAAAGTTAATTTCATGGACGATGTTACTTAATATTCTCATAGCTATGACTCTACTCCACTAGCAAAACACGCAAACAATGTAATAGGCACATTTATTTACTCTTCCTATGTAAATGTTACTAACAAGCTTTGGCAGGCGACTTAATCTGTGTGAAATTTGGGGTTACTGCATTTCTGACCTGTTCACTTGGGAATTTATTTTCGGGATAAATTATGGCACATTTATGTTACTCTCTGATAGTTTCGTAGTTTTCTATCTGTGAAATATTTATCTTGTGTTGTTGAATCGGTTTAGTATTTTTGAGTTTATCTAGCCAGATCTAGAAGACAGTAATTAAGAATACAACCTTTGGGTTGAAACTACTAGTAACCTCATTTTAAGGGTTTGTTGATGAATAGCGCGATATTTCGATGCGGTAGGAAACTCGGAACATACCCTTAAAATGTGTGATAATAACTGCGATTGTTTAAAACATTATATTAGTAACCATTACTTATATTAGTATCAATATTCTGTGCCTTTAGAGGCCATACAGCAAAATACTAAAATGTCATTCTATCCGCATATTATCCGCTCAGTAATTTTTAAGACTTCATTCCAAATTCGTGTTATTTTTAATGAATACTATACCATATCTAATTAATTAAAAGTTATCAGTATAGTAATTAACTTTAATATTTGAACACTTATATAATAACACAGACACTGATTACAGGTTAGGAAGGTGATTAAATATGCAGTAAGACTGTCTTACGAAAGTACATGATTTCAATATATTACATTATTGTAATATAATAGTAATAGGTATTTTATGAGTAGTTGTGGTTTACTAGGTAGGTGTGATAGCAACAGCTATCTGAGGTTTTCTATTTATAGGCCCTTTACTATGTTTACATTAAATTATTAAAGGCATATGCCTATTTGTATGTACTTGACTTCCTTTTCCTTGAAGGTTCCTATTCACTGTTATGTAGTCCATACATAGGTATAGGTACATAAAAGTTCTTTATCAGGTATTAAAAATATCTTATTGACAGTTACTTAGTATCAAATAATATCTCAAATTTAATCACGCATGACTAAAATGTAAACACTTGAGAATGTATGATAACTTCGCAACTCATAGGTGAGAGATCTCAAAAACAAAAATAAGTTTGTTAAAGATCATAGTTTATGAGTTACAAACCAAATTTGTAGTAGGTACTCGAAATTGTACAATCAATAGCAGAAGACGCTTATCCTTGTTACAGAGTTTGACGTGTTGTTATTAGTGTTTATAAGACATCCACTGACCGATTTCAGATAATAAGTGCGCCATTTCGTGTCTTCAATTGACATAAAAATTCCAATTACAAAGTTTCCTACTTGCAACGATAGTATTTACTCAAGAAGGGTATAATTAGAGGCTGGGGCGTTATCTGTCGCCTTGCGGAGCCCCGATATCGCTCACTCATTACCCCCTGGCGTGTGAGACGCTGATACTGCTATCGTGTTGACCCCACCTTCCACCCGCCGTCTGGCCTGATATCAGTCCTCTATATATTACAGCCTCACTATCGCCCGCCCATACTTTTTAGCCCCAGTCCACAACAAGAACTCCCACTGTGCACTCGTGTTTGTAACTCGGTATTTGTTGCGACCACAACGCGCCTTTGTTTTCTTGTTTCATAATCCTTTGTGTTCCTAATGGCTAAATTCGTCTACAGTGACTTCCTTTCCCCCAACTAGTTTCGTTCTTCCCTTCTGTGTGTGGTAAAGACTATACGTGCACCCCAGCTTGCTCAGCAAGCTAACCTCGCGTCCCTTACGTCGCTACGATTAGAACTGGCAACAGCCTACATGCATCAATACTTGAGCGAACTGTTGCAGAAAATGACCATTTGCCTGATGTTCCGTGTCAACCCTATCTACTATTCAGACTACTCGGATACGATTTGAGTGTTTTGCTCAAGCTCTTTAACAAGAAGAGTGTTTGTCACTGGTTGTACAATTTCGATTACTACAAATTCGGCGTGTACCCCAAAGACGTCACCTGACACGACCAACTCGCGAGATTCGGTGAATCTTTCCGGTGATTCAATATGGATATCGTTGCGAACGTAAGTCTCTTGTGTAATAATCTCGTTATCTAGACCCGATTCGAGGCAGGGTTCGAAGTTTATCGAAGTGAAGTAAGAGCGAGCGAGTGTGTTAACACACTGTTTTTATTTCAGTACCACCCGGTCTTCAAGGCGTTCCTTGCTGGTTCCTTCTCCGGGACCTTTAGCACCATCCTCTTCCAGCCTCTGGACTTGGTGAAGACTCGCCTGCAGAACCCCAGTCACCATGTTATTGCGACGGCGGCTGTCAAGTTAGTACCTATATTGCTATTGTTTCTAGGCTGTAGAACTACCATACGTGATGAAGGAAGTACGGAAATCCACTAAACCTGCACACGTCGTATGCCGGTTAGAGGAATAAATAAAGGCATTATTGGGAAGTAGGTAAACCTGCCGGTATCAGGAAAGATATCCCGAGGACAGCCTTAGAAGCGATGGATAGACGGCCTACGACGCGAGGATGCCGAAGACCACGCGAAGTGGAGTAGAATATGTAGGGAAGCGGACCGATGCGACCGAGGCGATGATGATGACGGTTAGAGGAATAAAGAAGTCGGTGTTTAAATTACTGGTATAAAAAGGTATCGGCTTAGTCTTCAACAACACCGCACCGTCGATTTAGCAATTGTTACAGAGGGAGGGGGATTTACTACCCGTAAATAGGGAGGGGGATTTACTACAAGCTTAGGTATTAATCCTGAAATTGAAATGTATTTGAGATAAGACTAACACTAACTTATTTATTTATCTCAAACTATATTGGTATCTATTGGGATAAATACATTTAAATAATGCCTTCTACTCAGGACTGGTAGGTACAAAGTTGAAGACGTCCACGAGTGCGATTGTGATATTGTGATTGTTTAACTGCTATCGTCATTAGTATACACTGCATTTTGTTTTGATAAGTTGTAATGTTTATTTGACTTGCGCGCAACATTAGTTTAAATATCGTCTAAGTACCTAAATGCTGCATTTTGTAATTGTATGTATTGTAAACAGTCATTCTTATATCGAACAGGATTATAATAATGCAACTACCGTGTGTTGCATCCCCACATAATTTAACTCAGTTCCTTACGAAAGATAGCTCAAAAAAACGAATCCCCACCTTCTTTAACTAAAAACCTATTGGCAAACCTGTCACGCAAGCGTTATCATCATCGCCTGGAAGACTTCCGAAGGTAGACCTATGCCTATCAAAAGAATTCTACCTGCATAAACCGCTTAATTCTAGACTACCTACATCTACTCATCCCCCATCACATCATCCATACACGGCTTGAAGAAGGGCACTTAACCAATATCTTCCGGTCCGTGGTCTTAACCATCAAACGCGACAATATCGTGGATACACCCTTTGCAGACAGGCTGCCAAAACTGACGTATACCCTTCCATGGTCGCAACCACGGCCGATAGGTACACCTCTTGTAGTTACACCTTGCCAAATAACATTCCACCAACAACCATCAAGAACGCAAAATTTTCTATTGCAGCAGCCGAATCCAACCCGGAATGATCGCGATTTTTGCGAATATAGTGCGCCAGGAGCACGTAGCCGGGCTATGGCGGGGTATGGTACCCTCCATAGCTCGCTGCGTGCCCGGTGTCGGGCTATACTTCTCGTCGCTGCACTGGCTGAAGGCCCAGATGGGCAAGTCGAGGGACCAAGACCTCGGGCCGATGGAGGCGGTCGCTCTGGGTGTCGTTGCGCGCACTATGAGCGGCGTGGCGCTGATTCCAATTACTGTGATCAAGACTAGGTGAGTGAAGTAGTTATTGAGGTTCAAGTCGTAGGTTTTATATTGCTTTTGTCGTTGTTATACGTCGTCATCAACATACAACAGTATACACCTAAGCCTCTTGAAATATAGGGCTTGCCATTGTCACCACTCTTGGAAGGGGTTTGGATTGGAGATTGCAGCGTTTAAAATTCAGAGCATTATACGTTATTCATATTTTGGTGTACGGAGGTTCTACGCGGTCATTCTTAAAATATTACCTATAGTCGCCTATAAAGTCATACCGTGGATTGGCGTGGATGGGTTGCTATATTCTGCTAAGCCGGACACCCGCGTCCCGCAAACATGGTCTTGTAATATAAGTCTCATTGTTTACCTATTTACCTTAGAGATATACTAGGGATTGCGAACCATTATAATTCTGGTAAATTACTCTAGCATTTTAAATTTTAAAAGGTAACTCTTATCAGGTAATGGACTTTTGTGTCTTCATCATCGGCCTACAACAGTCCCATTGCTGAACTAGTACATAACAGAGCCATGCCAATAAGGCTTTATCGGACAAAATGATCACTCTTCAGATTGTTCCTGGTTATTACATAGATACGAGTGGGCACACCAAGTAGTAAATGTTGACGTGCGTACCTAATAACGCTATAGATAACTGTTTTATAATAACAATAATAGTGCGTACAATGGAATGGGCTTACTCAAAACAAACCAAAGTTGTTTTAAACAACTCTACAGTGACGTAACTCGAACATTAACAATGAATTAGTTGGTTAACATGCCGGTCGCCATGCCCTCTCCCGGGTTCGATGATGATTGATGAAATGATGAATTTTAATTTCTGTTACGGGTCTAGGTGTAGTGTGTATGTAAGTACATTTCGATGCCTGTGTGTCGTAGATGTTCAACTGAAGTGAACGCACATTTAAAAGGAATGTAAATTTATTATAACTAAATACAGGAGCCACCATTGTCGTATAACATTTGACACGAATGTGAAATTAAATTGAATGTGAATGTAACTTCGCAGTTTCAATAAGTTATTTAAAATAGTTGTCTACGTAGGTAAATCATGCATGTACTTCGGTACCTGGTTCTGATGCGCAATTGCATACAGACATTATCAAATCAAATCAAACTCAATCTACAAACACTGTTTGCCGCGGTTCCTTAATTTTTTTGCTCGATGTCGTCGTGAAGGAAGGGCAGACAAAGATTATATCATTTTTTAGTATTAGGTAAACACTTATGCCGTGTGATATACGGCAGAGTAGAATGTAGCCCCAACCCAATCCCTGTCGGGTGTCGTAAAAAACGACTAGTGTCATAGGCATGGGCAGCATAATTTTTGTTGAGTACTTTCTATACTGCGATCTCCAACCCGCCTGCGAAGCGCAAATATTATGACAATGCCCTACAATAGTGTGCCCAGGTACAGGTGGACTGTTGATATGATGTTATGAATCTCCCATCTTTGTTAATAGCAGCACAGATGGCTATAATAAAGCCTCTAAACTTATAAACATGGTTTTCGTTTACATTTTCCAACGCCAAACTGAACATTATTTCTTTCAACAGGTACGAATCTGGTGTCTACAAATACAGTAGTCTGGGAGGTGCCCTGAAGGCCATATACAAAGCGGAGGGCTTCAGGGGCCTCTCCTGCGGGTTGGGGCCCACATTGGCCAGAGATGCGCCTTTCTCCGGCCTGTACCTTATGTTCTACACGCAGGCGAAGCAATCTTTGCCCAAAGGTATGTTAAAATGTGAATACTAGCTTAGATATAACACAAACATATACCTAGAGTTTGTGCTATAGAATACCTACTCATCAAATGTAAGTCAACTATATGCTACAGCTTTCAAGCAGTTGCTTCAACAATCAAACAATACAGACCTACTTTCTTCTAAGACACAAGTACTTTTTGGGAGAGTGACTTTGCAGCCCTGAATTTCGTAGTGCGTAGTAAAATTGTTACCCCATGAGCTTACTCAGCTGTTAGCTGAATTAGAACTTGTATCAACCGGTTTTCAGCATCATCTGTTGCACCTATAATCTGTTTTTCTGGACGACCGAATGCGAGATTGTTTTTTTATACTACTAAAGTGACAAACAAGCGTACGGCCTGCCTGATGGTAAGCAGTTGCCGTATCCTATAAACGTTACTAATACCAGAGGTATTCTATAGAACTTACAGCCTTCTGTAGTTAAATCTCTAATCAACCGATTTTCTCTGCTTGACATTTTGATCGAAATCGTTAGGAACCGTTTCTGTAGTTAGAAAGCATTTATCTAGACAAAAGTTGTGCCTTCATGTAGCCTATGCGACATGCAGGCGGGACATTCGAGAGCCGCCCATGAGATGTTATTTATCATTTTATGAAAGGAAGTTTCCAGCCTGTAATATAGTCTTATCAGTGAAAGCCGTCACAAGATGTCTAGCCATTATCAGATACTGGACATGATTTGATCAAGACATTATCTCACTAAGTTGTTTACGCACCATAAAATAGAGTAAGCGTGAATATTTATTTTTTCAGTGTAATATCATGTTAGTTAGGTAACTTATCAAATACCTACGACGATAAATTTCGACAGTTAAACATGTTGACTGAATAAATTGCGCAATATTATTATTATACGCTGTACGCACATCATACCCGTGGCTTATATGTTGTTATACATATTAAAACTAGCGATATGTTTCTAAGTACATATTGCAGTGGTACCCTGTAAACCTCCGTAGGTTGCAGCACACTTTTTTTTTATACCACTTTGGTGGCAAACAAGCTTGCGGCTTATTAATGGATAAAACGCAACAAAACAATCTCAAATTAAAAATAAAGTCAAGGACATCCCTTTGCTTCACAGCCAGTCTAGCTAGTAGTCTTACGACTCGATTGGTCGAGGGGCAGGGCTAGGTCGGCGGACTACGATGACTCACTATTTTCTTATCGCGAATGAACAATAGTCGATTATTTACCACCGACTAGTTAAACTCTCTACCTCCAGAACTAACCATCCTTCCATCCCACAGAATGGCTGCAGGGTTCCAGTTCGGCCAGCGTAGTCCATTTCTCGTGCGGCATAATGGCCGGCGTCGCCGCCTCCCTGGCCACCAATCCTGCCGACGTGTTGAAGACAAACATGCAGCTGTATCCGGAGAAGTTCCCCAACGCGTTCAGTGCTGCGCTGTATGTCCATCAGGTAAGACAGGTTTATTTTTATACTACGCAGAGCCAAACGAGCAGACAGCGCACCTGATGGTATGTGGTAACTGGTCCGTAACGTCTACGATTCGTGCATTTAGGTTGTAGCCAACAACAATATAGAACAGCAGGACTAAGATTTTGTTTATGACAGGCCACTGAGGTGAGCAACCTGTTTTCTTTACAGCCTTCTTTTTTTGACGACCTGAATGGTTCAGTGGTCATCATGCCGGTCTGCCACGCAAGAGGTCCCGGGTTCGATTCCCGGCCGGGCAGATATTGAAATGATGAATTTTAATTTCTGTTACGGGTCTGGGTGTTCTATGTATAATAAGTACGTATATACAAAGAAAAGTATGTAAGTAGTTTATCAGTTATCTAGCACCCATAACACAAGCTTTGCTTACTTTGGGGCTAGATGGCGCTGTGTGAATTTGTCTACGATCATTACTTATTTATTATTATTTCTAAAGTTGGATTTGAATGACCTCCAAGACTAGAGTAAGGTAGAGACTGGAGTATGCAACAGAATGGTGCTGGTCCTGTTCGTTTTCTAGTCTATGGAGTTTGAAGACCGCTTTTGAGACATTGCATACTATGAATTTTAAAAGGCCTTCGCGTGCGAGTACACATCCGGGACTACGTCAAGATGATGATTATAACTCTGGATTAGAAAGACACACCACATAACATTATTATAGTAAAATGGTGTTGGCAATACGATAAAATTTGTTAGGTTAGTGACCCGTGTATCCAAGCCACAACTTACGATACGAGGTACAAGTTATCATCATCCATGACGTTCAGCCAGACGATATTAGTTTGGCAGGAATATTTAGATTGGAAAAGAAGTTGCTAGGGAAGAGTTTAATTTTGCTGAATGGTGTAAGGTTCGGTTTACTTCAAAACAGTAAGTTTATGTAACAAAGATATGTTAAACCCATAGTTAACTGGATAGGTATATAATTTTAGTTCGTACGATAAAACTAATTGGCAAAAAGAGTAGATAAAGGCCTCAGGAGACCGTGAAAGAGAGTTATTTGCTGAATGATGTAAGAAAAGTTAGTTTTACTTCAAAACGATAAGGTAATATAACAAAATAAATAAATATCGTCGGACAAATTCACACAGCGCCATCTAGCCCCAAAGTAAGCACAGCTTGTGTGGGTGTTAGATAACTGATAAACTGGTATTATAATTTTTTTTGTTTAAATACATACTTATTATGCATACTACACTCAGACCCGTAGCAGAAATTAAAATTCGTCATTTCAACCCGGTATCGAACCCGGGATCTCTGCGTGGCGACCGGCATGTTAACCAACTGGTTCGTCAAACAAGGATCTTACCCATCATTAACTGTACAGCTATCACGAGTTGCTCTCACGCGCAATAAGCGAGAAAAGGCGCTACAAAGATACTGCTATCTCTTTCATCTTAGTATTGAGAGAAGGAAACAAAGCTGTCTCGCGGCGCGAGCTGTGTCGCGGGCACATTTGTGGTAGCCGTGCTGGATAGACATATAATTTTAGTGGGTACGATAAAACTAATTGGCAATAACAGTAGATAACGTCCTCCAGAGACCGTTATCATGTACCCCGCAGGTCATATGGATAAAAACGCGACTTTGCTTAATAAATAAGGGGACTAAAGTTTATCAAGTCGCACGCGATCACTAAGTGGATTGTTTGTTTCTATTGCACAAGATTCTTCTCTTTATTGTACACGGTACTCATTTTCAAAATATGTGGAGCCTTTATTTGTAAAACGAGGGTATATACGTCTATATCTACTTATAAGTAATCTATATACCTAATATATAAAAACCAATTGCTCTGCGTTAGTCTCGCTAAACCTCGAAAACGGCTGTACCCATTGTTTTTGTTATAATGCATTTGTTATAATGCAGGGGTGGTTTAAAGGCTAAGAAAAAAGGGTAGGTAGGTGTAGGGTTAGGACAACACGGCGAACGAAGTTGCGCCGGACCCACTAGTCGTAAATAAATAATCGAAAGCAGATGGATAGGATCGACGGTAACATAGTCGAGACCTAGGCCTAAAAATAATGCCTACCCAAATCAGTGTTTCTTTTTTATACAAAAGCGTGGTTATAAATCTGTTCAAAAATATCACGATAGCTACAGCTTCAAAACATTATTAACATTTGTTTAGTAGGTTTAACAATAGATAATGCTTAAAATAGGCCAAACATCCTCATCGTTAATCTGGTATTGCTACTTGTATCTTGGACGAACACTTCTCAAGTTCAACACTTTTATGCATAAGGTAATTTATTCCTATGCCTTGTAGTTATTCCTTTTTGCATTAAGGGTTATCGTTCCGCAGCAACTTTAGGGTAATTAATACTGAACCTTGAGGTTGTTTGCTACTTCCGTAATCTTGAGCAACCTTGGATGCATCAGCTGTTACATAAAAGTATAGCTGACAGAGATATCGATACGTGCAGCTGCTGGCAGTCTTAAAATTGATTGTGGGAATTTTATAAATAAAAATGACTATTCCAACATGTTGGAATTCAAGATAATTGAAAATTCAACTTTTAGGATATCAGCATTCTATGAAAAGTTAAATAAAATTATATATTAGGATCAAAACATACCGTAACAGTCTACTGTCGGATATGAGTCTCCACCACGTTACTGGAGGGTCTTGTCTTGACCTCCAGTTTTGGCAGACAGATATCGCTGCCTATTTTCTGGTCTAAAGAGATCGTAGCTGGCCGGCCCGTCTCAAAAACACATAACAACTCGTCGACTTAACTGTGTGTTATTTTTGTTTCAGACATACGGCGTAAAGGGCTACTTCAAAGGCGCAGTGCCGCGCATGCTCAGAAGAACGCTAATGGCTGCCATGGCTTGGACCGTTTTCGAAGAGATAACTCGATCTATTGGCTTGAAATGACCACCGACCATTCGAGGGACCTAACCACAAACAGATAAATAAGCAAGACACGTAGAAAACATCTAACTCCAAATTGTGTGTATAGAGGAATGGAGAACTATCCAATAGCTGTTGTGGTTAATACCTTGCCGAAAAGTGAATAATCTTTACGTGAGGCGTAAAAGATTAGCAGCGGTTGAGTTCTGAAAGGACATTCAAAAGACCGACAAAGAGATTGGAGACATTGGCTAGAAGTTTGATCAAAAATCTAAACGACATCGACATTGAACTTTTTCGAAATGACCATTATATATTGAGGAATTATTAGCAAGAGAATGAATAAGAAAATTTGTTACAATGTGATCTTAATTAAAAATATTGTTGTGATAATAAATGCTCTTTGGAGAGGCCATTGATAAAAAAATAATGAGATTAACAGTTGATATTAATTATAATAGTAATTATAATTTGCCTCGCGTAAATCGAAATATAAGTGAAGTTAAATTTGTTGTTGGTGCCATGTTCCTGAATTGATTGTTATTGTATGACTTTGTAGTTAGTTTTCCATATCACAATGTGTGTTTTAGTAATGTTATTTCCTTCATAATCATAGTTATTCCTATTACTCAACTACAATATAGAGGTTTATTATTATATCAATAGCTTTTAGTTAATATAGCTATGTGCCAATAGATCGGGCTTAGTTGTTACAAATGGGATAATGTTAACTATATTTTGTTTAAATAATAGTAAATATTGTGATTTATTTTACAAAGTGCAATAAATATATTTTTACTATAAATTTGTATTGTAGTTATTCTTTGAACCATACTTAGGGACTTTACACAGCGCCATCTAGCCCCAAACTAAGGAAAGCTTGTGCTGGTGCAAGATAACTGGCATACCCATCAAACTCATCATCATCATCATATCAGCCAGAAGACGCCCATTGCTGGGCATAGGCCTCCCCCAGAGATCTCCACAAAGGCCGGTCCTGTGCCTTCCGCATCCAGCTGGTACCTGCGATCTTTACCAGGTCGTCGGTCCACTTTGTGGGAGGTCTACCCACGCTGCGTGTTCCGGTACGTGGTCGCCACTCGAGAACTACACTGTCCCATCGGCCATCTGTTCTTTGAGCTATATGCCCTGCCCACTGCCATACGACTGACATACTACATATGATATACTTTCAAAATGGATACTTTTTATACATAGAACACCCAGACCCTTAACAGAAATTAAATTCATCATTACAATTTCTGCCCAGCCGGGAATTGCAACCCGGTTCTCTTGCGAGGCAGACTGGCATGTTGACCACTGAACCACTCAGGTCGTCCGTTGTATGTCTGTTTGCTATGAGAATAGCTGCATGCGACGGTGCGGCGTCGTCAATAAATGCGCAAACGCACACACACATATTAAAATAAATAAATAAATAATCGTGGACAAATTCACACATCGCCATCTAGCCCCAAACTAAGCAAAGCTTGTACTATGGGTGCTAGATAACTGATATACTACATATATACTTTTTTAAATACATACTTATTATACATAGAACACCCAGACCCAGAAAGATATTACGTAGCATGTCAGGCTTTGTTTGCACGCGAAAGAGTTTATTAATAATTGCTAGCTAATTAATTATACAAACTTAGTCTGTGAAGAAAATCGTGAAAAAGAACGTATCTTTTGCAGGATTAAATACCTAATATAAGGCAGTATAGCGCCACAAACTGAAACGTAAGTGTCTTCATTGTGAAATGCCATTTTGCACACCACATTTTCACAAAGCCCTATGCTATAAAACGTTTCATGTTTAAAGTCCCGTGGTTATCAGCGGAACTACAAAAAATTGCTAAGTACATGTAATTGCTAGAAACAACAGCGCCTAAACTTTTGAAATTGCTAGAAAGTCTTCAGCGGTACTAAATGCTCAAACATATGCAGAGGGAAACCCTGCCGTCTTCTAAGGCTGTAAGGTCAACTTTATGTCGTTCTCTCAGGCTCAGGTTATCTCCATACAAAGCAGACTTTTGAATTTATAATACCAGGTCCCACCCACATCGACGCTTGCGTAAAATCCGGTTATTTATAGCTTGGCATAGGCCTCCCCCAGAGATCTCCACAAAGGCCGGTCCTGTGCCTTCCGCATCCAGCTGGTACTTGTGATCTTTACCAGGTCGTCGTTCCACCTTGTGGCAGGTCTAACTACGCTGCGTCTTGCGGTACGTGGTGCCACTCGAGAACATTACTGCCCTATCGGTAACCATAGTTCTTCAACCACAAGCTATAAATAAGACAACGCTAAGTCCGAACCGCATATTAAAAAAAATTAAATAAAAATCTCTATATGGCAAGTGCAGGAGAGTGCGGGAGATAATTTTTTAGCATGATTAATAATATAGACAAACTAAAAGTACAAGTTAAAGCTAATAGTGACCAAATAACCTAATGTTTACAAGAAGGACTGACAAGGACAGATTATCCCCAGATTATTACCATATCCACACTTTATAATTCTTACTACTATCAGTCAATACGGACTTATCTGGACCTATTATATGTGCTCTGCCCACTGCCACTTTAGCCTGGCAATTCCTCGGGCAATCGGTGACCTTGGTTCGCTTGCAGATCTCCTCATTTCTGATCTATCGCGCAACGAGACTTTGAACATAGCCCTTTTTATTACCTTTTGGGTGCCAGTGAGCTTTCTTATAAGTCCCATAGTAAGCAACCGCGTCTCTGTTCCGTAAGTCAGCACTGGCAACACATATTGGTCAGAGGACTGAGTGTAAGTTTCGCTTCGATTTTACTTTACTATCGCGTTTGCGTTTACGTCGAAATTAGTATGAAGAAAAAAACTTCATTTACGTACCACCAGGCGGCGCTATATATTTTTCATACTAATTTTCATGTAAACGCAAACGCGATATTAAAGTAAAATCGAAGCGAAACTCACACTAGGCCCTCAGATCTTCGTCTTAAGACACTGCGGTAATTATGAGATGGGCGGGACGAAAATATATGGTCCCGTGCGTGTACCTCTATTCTGTCTCCATGAATGGGGACAACGGAGATTTCATAAAATTAATTTGTAAAGCTTCCCGCAGTACCTACCCATCATCACCCTGGCGTCAATCCCAGCGCGTTCGCATGCGCATTGACGTCAAGCCATTCCTTGTTGGGCAGGGCTTTTTATCTCGTCTCTGATGGCTGGGGTGGCATGGTCAAACATTTGTAGCCCCTGCCTATATAATTTGCCTGCCTGCGCGAGACGTGGCCATACCATGGAGGCAACTCTTGCAACGTTACAGCTTAACTGCAATGTCTCAGTCGTGAAGGCTACCGCGAATGTGGGCGTTCCTGTCGGACGCGGTCTTTGCGGCTACAATTTTAATGCACAGTACTGTAGCGTGTGTGCTCATGCAGGCCTTAGGTAAGGACGGGTTCTAGGACAGGTAGGTGTCGGAGGCCGTATGTTTGAACGGGCTCTAAGTTAGGTAGGCATTCGGGTTGGCCTGCTGCTCCTATAGGGTAACCGGGGCTCTAGTCGGTTAAGTAGGTTAGAGCAAGTAGGATATAGGCGTGTAGGTTTAGATAGGTCGGAGCAAGTAGGACGCAAGCTATTAGCTTGCGTCTATGGGCACACATAGCACTGGCTAGGTGGTAATTCAAATGTGTTCCATTTGAATTAGATCTAAGGTATTATATGTATTTTATATCATTCTTTAAACCAAACTTATCAATATAGTATCAATTAATCCTTTGCATTTTTACTTAAACTCAATATAGCAAGCAGTGCTACAGTACACACCTTCGTGTTGTCCCCATCTGTCTACATTAACGATGTAGACTGGTATAATTTTTATGCGCAGTTACTATTTATGTTGTTGCAGTGGTGGGTAAATAATACTAGTATCTATCCTCCTTTATACTGCCTCGATGCTGATATTCTTGTCGGCTAAAAACACTTTCTCTCCCATCCTGACTGCGACAGCCCTACGCATCTACGTGCGCACTGGTATCTGGTATCTCGGGCTGGAGGTAGCGTAAATAAGTAAAGGACGAGGTGTGGTGCCGCTTAAAATCAACTCCCACTTCTAATACGGTATCCGGAATAAACCAGCTCTTTGGGTGAGACCCGTTCCATCTGCTGGGCTTGGTTGCTTAAAAATGAAGAACTGACGCCATAACTGGTTCTTGCTGATATGACCTACATACACCCTTGCAGAACCATTTCTGGCTGTAGGTAAATAATACGTTTTTGGTATTGTAATATATGGCAACAAAGAAACCTTTTTGGCAGTCCGTTGACCCCATGATGGGAACAGTAGATACAATGAGACAAAAATTGTATCCCCTGCGAACTACTTTCATGTCTTTTTTTAAATGGACTACTTTTGATTTTATGCTTTTTAGTTTAACGAACCGTACCTATCACACGTTCGACCTTTTAGATTTTTGCAATTCGTCATTTCGATTATACCTATTGTTTTAAGCCCTTTCATTTGATAGCTCATTAATGTAGTTTTTATTATACTATACAATATTATAGCTACATTAGGGTGGCCAAATAATGCAATTTTGATTTTATTTTAGTGTTCGCGGCACCAAGACAAATTCTTGTCAAAATCGGTTGATTTCTCTGTTTAACATTAAGGAACAAAGAAACTCTATCAAAATTCGCACGTGATTTTGACTTGGCTACCATGGAATGAAATAAACGGTAGCCTACCTCAAAACCTACGGTAAAATATCTAGGCCGCATTGGTATTTTCTGGTCGTCCTTGTTCAGTAATTTTTGAAGACCAAGTATCCATTAGTATGAATAAAAATAAGACAAAAATTTGTAACAAAACTTTCATAATTTACCTATATTTCTTTACATATTTACATATTCTTTAATTTGTTTAATAAATTTATAAATACATACATAGTTCAATTGGGCTATCACTTTCCCTTACCCTATATAAACTCAAGTCCTTCATATTTGAGGTTTTCTACCAATGTGTCTTCCAATAACACAGTACCGTCAGTTTTAAATGCAGTTATGTACGTAGCAGTCTTGCCTTCAAACTCTGTGGTCTTCAAAGCTACGATGGCTTCGTCTTGCGATTCCGGAATGAACTTGAACGAAGAGAACCCATGCTTTGGCTGGAGTTTAGTGATCTGGGGAAGAAGAAAGACCGACATAGTAATTTTTTGTTTTCATTTACATTTAATGCATGTAAAAATATGATAAGTCTTTGTAAATACTAGCGTCCCGCTTTAGCTACGTCTAGGTTCAGACAATATAAACCACTATATCCATATCTTAACGAAAACAGCACGCAACCAGGTTCGTGGCGGCCTTTGTAATAAATGTTTTCTTTCTTTATTCTTTTTTTAAACAGATATGATGACAACTTATTTACGACAAGACTGTCAAGTTGGAGGGTTGTGAGGTACTACCTATATCCATAGCTCAGGTTCTGATTTGTTGCGATTGGTCCCTATCCCTATAGGTTAAGATGGCGACGTTCAATTCGAGTTAGGCGGTAAGACCCCAGGTCATAGGCCCAAGTCAACCTCACCTGCCCGTGGTCCCCCTGCTGACAGACGGACGAGGGTCTGGCGAATCGGCTTGCCCTAACAGGATATGCGAGTCGGATGGTAATTGTCGCGTACGTAGAAAGCCAAAACAATGCACAAAGTTGACACTGTTCCGCCAGTATTCCCGAGTGGTGTGCAATTCAATAGAGTTACACAATTTAAGTACCTGGGTCACTGGGTCTCGGAGGACCTCAGGGGTGACGCCGACATTGAGAGGGAGCGGAGGGCGTTGGCTGTCCGCGGGAATATGTTGGCTCGCAGGTTCGCGCATTGCACGAAAGATGTAAAGATTACCCTATTTAAGGCTTATTGTCAATCCTTTTATACGTGCAGCCTGTGGGTCTCATATTCTCGGAGGGCATACGACGCTCTCCGCGTACATTATAATAACGTGTTTAGGATGCTGTTGGGGCTTCGGAGGCACTGTAGTGCATCGGGCATTTTTGCGGCAGCAAGGACGGATGGTTTTCACGCTATCATGCGAAAAAGGGTTGCGTCAATCCTGCAGCGCGTCCGGGGGAGCCATAATAGCCTCTTAAATATGTGGGCAAACAGACTGGACTGTCCCATGATGCAACACTGGCTTAAACTCCATGTTGCATCTGGGACTTAATTTTTATTAATTATTTGACATTTTATGAGAATTTTGAATTAATTTTTTATTATGATATTGTGATGATTTTATGAGTTTTATGAATTGAATGTTAATTAATTATGTAATGATTTTAACAATATACAGGGTGTTTCATAATACATGTATAAAGCCGAAAGGGTGTTAAAGTATAGCTTGCAAAGAGTACACTGGCGACTTCATATTATCCAGACATTGAATTTTAATTTTTATAAAAAATCTTCGTTTTTAAAGAAAAATAACCATATCGACTACGTTGATGCGCAGCTCTATTTCAAGTTGATGATCCTAGAAGGAGAAGTTCAATAACCGCGTGCGACCCCTATGAAAAAAGCGTGGCGGTAACATCAAACGGATAGAAGCAATCGACCAAACGCAGCTTGGGCGGATACCGAAGGCCAACGAACAAACGTGCGATTACGAGCCCGAATAGGTTCCCAAAACTCCCAAAGATCGTTTGCTTGACCACGAAATGCAATTACCTATTGGACCTTAGAAATCCAAATCGGCCGACAACGCTTCGTTGGCGTAAGTTGAGTGTGTACACACCATAAAGAAGAGTTTAATAACCTCGCGCCATTCATAACAAAACAAACGAACCTCCTACATCTTGCTACCAGGCGCCGAACTAAATGTTACCTACTTATCTCCATGAATAAACTCTACCAAATTAACTAGGAACTTACCTACACTAATTATTTTCAATAGGTAGGTATGCTTAAATAGTCGGAGCGTCGTCGGTGGCCTAAGGTTACGGTATCCGAGTCGTACGCGAGAGGTACCGGGTTCGACACCCGCTGCCGCCACGTACCAGTGACCTTTTCTGACGGAAAACATCGTGATGAAACAAACCTGCACATTTAGGCGACTGAATGTCTAACCATGATTTTAATCTGGTCAGGTAATCAGGTTCCCCTGGTAGCAGGGTCAGGCAGGATTCAGGACTGTCAGACGTAATGACCAGAAATGCGAAATCCTGGATCATGGTCAAGGCGGACCCCAGGCCCTCGTGCGCGAGAGCAAAACCAGGTCATTAACACCGAGATGATTTCTACTAGGTAGGTACCTAACAGAACAAACCACCCCAGCACAACAAAAGTAAAATAAGAATTAAAATCATAATACTTAGGTACTTATTAACTAAAGGCCTAAAAACAGTATCTAAGTAGGTTAGGTAGGTAGGAACCTACGTAAATAAAAAACAAAACATGTTAATCAGTCTGGAAGACAGCCGGACCCGCGGTGTGGACTGCCGCAGGTACTTAAACTAAATAAAAATAAACATAGTCAGCTACGTACTAAAGTAGATATCTACTACACTAAAACGGGATTCGTTCAATTGACAAAATGGCTCTACACAGATAGGTAAGTACTAGGTACCTACTAACACGGTTCGCTCATCTAAGTACCTACGTACCTAGGGAACCACTTATGAATCTAGTTTTGGTGAAACACATTACAGACAGGTTCCACTAAATACCTACATGTTTTTATGAAAAGATAAAAGCGTTGTCTTTTCTACCTATTTCCCGTCGGAAAAGAACCGAGCGCGGCGGTTGCGCTTCTAACGTCACTATTAGGTGG
Source organism: Blastobasis lacticolella (assembly GCA_905147135.1). Taxonomy (NCBI): domain Eukaryota; kingdom Metazoa; phylum Arthropoda; class Insecta; order Lepidoptera; family Blastobasidae; genus Blastobasis; species Blastobasis lacticolella. The sequence continues at coordinate 14,251,898 of LR990048.1, forward strand.
TAGGTAGCGTCTCCTAGTCTAGCTAGCACCTAGACCTTTAAAGCATGTAGGTACGTACCTTTTAAACGATATTTTATGGAAACAAACAGTGTCAGGTGCCAGCGCAGTTAACCACACTTTCTTGCTTTCTTGTGCGTGGCTCGATGACCGATAGGTAAATACACACAGCTACACAACACTACAGCATGCACTGGTTGCTATGCAATACGTAAGTAGGTAGGTAACATGGTCTTTGGCCTACGGCCTTAAGCGTACTTTGCTCCACATCGTACTATTTAGTACGTTTTTACAAAATGCTGAATTTAGCTGAGGGGGGTAGTCACTTCACCTTTCAAATTCACAATTTCACCAAAAATAATGGGAAGGAAGGGTTGATTTTGCCACCGGCAACAAAATAACGTCATAAATTGACTAAAAATCATCCCCCCCCCCCAAGATCGATAAAATATAGAAGATAATAAGAAGAAATCGTAACTTTTTAGCCATTTTCGTACTATTTTAAGAGCCCAGACGTACTTTTTTGGAAACTACTGCTGGTAACACTGGCTTTAGGGATCCGCGTGTTAGGGGTCGTACTTATTTCGCCTCTTATGTTCTCCTGGTAGATGCACCGTAATGTTGATTGTGTTTATTTAATAAAGTGAGGCTCAAACAAGTCCAACAGTGGACTAATAATAATCCTTATGATGTCGGTGATGGAATACATTTGCTTACCACTATTTTATCGGGTAATTTGTACAGACAGTAATTACTAAAATTGTGTTTGGGTCCGTGTTTCACCTAGGTGACCTAGGTTCAGTGGCGTTGCTTGCCTTCCAGGGGCCCCGTATCAATAGCTGTCTGGGGCCCCATAGTTAGTACCCCCAACTACAAGGGATCATCATCATCATCATCACAGCCCATAACAGTCCACTACAGGACTTTGGGCCTCTCCCGCAAAAGGGGAGGTTATTGCCATAATCTCCACGCTTGGCAGGCGGGTTGGAGATCGCAGTGTTGCAAACATAACAATGAAAAACGCTGCTGCCCATTTTCCAGTTTATGGAGACTAGATATTTTGCCTTTAAACGTTATTCGCCTTGTACGACACCCACGAGTGTAAGGGGTTGGTGCTATTCTACTCTACCGGTTACCACACGGCTACAAGGGATGCTAATGAGTAACTTAAATCCAAGCCATTCGCGTGTTAAGGCGGTACGATTTTCATACAATTTTTATGTAACGTTTTTGTGCAATTGGCTATTAGAAAATATGTTCAATTGTGCGCGAAATAGATTTCTACATGTTAATAATGTAAAACAAAACAATGAAAAAGAAAAATAATTAAATCACAAAACAACGCTATCAAGCGGCGATTTGTGCTTTTTTCGATTTATCTGCTTTTGAAAAGAAAACCACTTTGCGCACCATTGAATACATTTACTAAGAGTAGAAATCATAATACAATCACTAAACACTCAAACAAATGAAAGAATATCGAGAGAAATTTAGTATGGGCGTTGAATCACCTTAATAGTAAGAATAACATATGTATGAAAGAAAGTTCCACACCGCGTCTGTCTGCCTGTTCGCGATAAATTCAAAAACTACTGAACGGATTTTCATGCGGTTTTCACCAATTGACAAAGTGGAATTACTTTGTCTATTGAGGAAGATTTAGGTGTATAATTTGTTAATGTTTTATGTTGGTAGTTTGTATGACAAGAATCTCCTTAAAGGCCGGGGTGGACATCGGAATTTTTGTAAATTGGCCCTTGACTTTGGTATATTAAAACCTTGCATGATAAATATAAAAATGTCATAATTTGTTGAATAAGCGAGCGTAGCGAGCTCGATAGTTTCACAAACTACCCCTTCAGAATACTTGCGCGAATAACATAAAATCAGTAAATGGACGATACGACATACGACGACATACGATGTAGACATTTCTGACATCTGGTTTATAATAAAATTAACTTCGCAAACAATTAATTAATGAGCGTGCGAGCTCTATTTCTGACATTTTGGCTATAAAGTTTTCACGATTAACTTAAAAACAGTCATATTCGAAAATCGTGTGGGCCAAAACGATTTTATTATGAGCCAGGTCCATCTGACCCGTTGAGCAATGAACAGTGTAAGGAGTTTTTTTAAATCTTATGATCTCACCGATAGTGCTGAATATGTTGTACATGAGATCAAGATTTTTCTCATTTTTGCTATAGGTGCATTTTTACACAATTTCAATGAAGTAATGAGTGAGTGCGCGTGAGGGGCTCTAAGTTGTTGTTTTTTATTAAAAATGTTGATTATCTCTAAGCGAAAGGGGAACGAAAACGGATTGTATCACTTGATTTCATTTGCATCTTTGGCGGAGGGGGCCCCGACCCTGGTCTGAAAATCACTAAAGAATTTTTTTTTTCCGGGAAATAGTGTTTAACTGAAATTGAGGATAACAGTACGTATTTTTGCTTACAAACGATTTGGGATCCCGTATCATTGATACGGCTGATACGGCGGTTGTTGCGCCCCTGCCTAGGTTCCCAACTGGGTGAAGCATGGGATATTTACAGGTATAGCCCCGTCAACTAAGATTCATTTAGTTAATTTTTGTTGATGAGAAATATTCGTGAAATCGTACGGATTTTAACATAACAGTCCTCTGAGAGTTTAAGCCTTCCCCACATTAGTGGAGGGTTCTGTCTTAAACTCCACTCTCTACTGTCTTTGTTTTATTTATGTTTCATTCATTACACTAAGGTATTTTATTTGTTTTATTTAATACAAAAATATGTGTGTGTAGTTACTGAAAAATCTCATAGCAGATAGGTACGATTACCTTTGCGACACTGAAACATGACTGACAGGCATGACATGAGAAAGCAAACTTATAAAGACAAATATGCTACATTAATTAGAGTTTGCTACATTAATATGCCACAGTAATTTGAATTAGACTACTTTGCTATTAGTTAGGTGGTGGTGCACTTTCGAAAAAACTATAAAGGACCTATTAAATTAAAATTACAATATTTTTTTGTACAGAACCCTCAAACCAAAAAATACAAAATGGCTAATTTAGATCTCCTTAATATCATTGCGCCTAGTACTATGAACTTGAGTGACCTTTTACAACTGATTTCTAGAGATGCGGTCTTTCGTTTTCAAAATGTCGATTATCGACATTGAAAAGGTGAAAGTTCGATAGTCATTTTCTCGCTTACTATTCCACGCACGAAAAAAATAATTGTACCTATCGTTTTAATACGTTTAGCACTCCATCCAGTTCACGGCTTTATACATGTATTATGAAACACCCTGTATTATAAGTAATTTAACTAACAACATAATATGGACTGTAAAAATAATATTTGTATGGTCTGAAATAAATGATTAATAATAATAATAATAATAAAGCCGTAATACCTGTCGCATTGTCCGAAAATTCCTAATGTGTGACACCAGTTCTTTAAATAAGCACATCATAATTGTTTGGCCAAAAGCCCGCAATTACGATTAATCCTCAGAAATGAGAGAATATCTTACATAAACACATAATAATAATGCAAAATATATGGAAAATTAAGGAAGGAAACCCGCCGCCTCCAAAACTTTGAGCACCGCGCAAGAGCACAACGGGATTGACGCCAGCATGATGATTATTATTGATCATGATGGTGACTGTCAATTTGGAGGATAAGTGAATACTTTCGTTGTATTCCTGAGATGATAGCGGGAAAAATACCAACCAATATCAACGGCCCATAACACAACTCTGACGCTGAGCCTCCCCCACTTTACTGGTGGGTTTTGCTATAACCAGCGTTGCCAGATAGTACCTTTTGGTACGATTTACGTACTATTTGGCCGACTGTCGTACCTTTTGCGTACTTTGCTCCACATCGTACTATTTAGTACGTTTTTACAAAATGCTAAATTTTGCTGAGGGGGTTGGTCACTTTGCCTTTTTTGTCCGCAAAATACCGTAAAATAATGAAATAAAGGGTTAATTTTGACGCTTTTTGGCTCACTGGCACCACCACCGAGTAAATAAGGTCTTGTCTTGTCAAAATAACGTCGTTTTATTGGCAACAACCCCCCCCCCCCCGAAGGCCGATAAAATATAAGAGTAGGTAAACCGTACCTTTTTAGCCATTTTCGTACTATTTTAAGTGCCCGGACGTACTTTTTTGGAAACTACTGCTGGTAACACTGTAACCTTCATAGTAGTGATGGACATAAAAAAATAACATCGATTTTTTTTTCGATGTAATGCATCGGATAGTGGTATCGATGTAATATCGATATATTAAAAAATACATCATGTTTTCCAAACATCGATTGTTTTTACACGACTGCCCAAAAGAGGAGAGTAATGTGTTTAGAGATACACGATTGCACAAAAAAAGCAGTGTATAATGCATACAGAGTTCATCTAAGTTTCTTTGACTCACCATCTTCTAAATGGCTGAACGGATTTGGAAGAATTAGGTATCACATTTTAAGGGTATGTTCCGGGTTTCCTACCGCGTACCTTTGTTGACGAGTAGCCCGATATTTCGACACAGTTACATGCACGACTAGTCGTCTGAATCTAAATCTGAATCAAGCTGAGTTAGTGAATAAGTTTATTCACTAAATTATTACAGAAATTTTCTGTAAAGCCGGTGAAGAGGTCGTCGCGTCGGGTCGATCGGCCATTTGCATTTTATTTTTTATGAGTGTAGCCAGTGGCCGATGTTGCCAGCACCAATTTAACGAAATACCGTGCGAGTGCTTATTAAATATAATATTAAAAATAAAATTATCGATGCATCAAATAAAAAAACATCGATGTATAGTCGATGTTGAAAAATTAACAATATATCGGTTTGAATCGATGCATCGTTACTATACATCGAGTGTTTTTAATACATCGATGTATATCGTCCACTCCTACTTCATAGACGCATGTTCGACGCATCACCTCTACGGAGGTATTATAGGTTAAAGCTGGAAGGATTCTGCGGAATCGCCGAACAAAGACACGAACATCTTAGCAGCTAGGGATGGCGAATCAATGACACGAAAGAGTTAAAAATAAATTAAATATAAAGTCTTTCGGGCAATAATGACTTAAAACGCCCATACTGTCTGCTAATAATTGTCTGAAAAACGCTGCATTTTGCTATTAAGTATTTATAACAATATTTTTATCTACTCTTAGGTAACTAAGAGAGAGTAGGTAACTAAGAATACATGTGAGTCATTGTATTCAGAAATAAATAAGTCACATTAATAATCCGCATTGAACCCGTTAGTCCATATATCACGAAGTCAAGATTCTTTGACGACACGCCATGGCCATATAGTCACTTATTTTAATGAAGTAAGGCCTGTTCGCCAATAAACGTTCGTCATCCCTGTAAAGACATGTCGCCTTTCACGACACCTGTAAGTTGGAACTTCACCTCCATAACGGACAAAACACAGCCGGAATACATACAAACACACGTCATAAATAGTATTTAGAAGAGTGCAATGTTTCTTTGTTCTTCAGTCACGCCTGAATGGATTTGAATAATTTGTAGATAAAGAAGTAAGTAATATAGAAAAAGTAAAGGAAAATATAGAAAAAGTCAAGGTAAAAACGTGTTGTTATGTTATAATTTGGGAGTCACAGAGATGGTACAAAATGGAATTAAAGATCAAAAATGTAAACAAATGGGTTGCTACTATAAAAAAATAATCCAAATGGATTCTTTAAAATAATTGAAATATTGATTAAAATTATTACATTCAAAATGAAATAAAATCATATGTATATTTTAAAATATTTTACTGAATTAAATAGGGAACTAAGTATGTTTTTTTGTTACATATTTGTGCTGTTTCAATAAAATATGGGTAGTTTTCATTTATGCCACAGGTAATGGTAACAAATTCTAAACCTTTGGTTTGTTGTTACAGTACAAAGGCTTGGAAAGTAAAAGATTGACAGATGCCGAGACATATTTAATTAATTTCTCAAATAATAATACATCACTACATAGTATAAAACAAAGTCGCTTTCTCTGTCCCTATGTCCCTTTGTATGCTTAAATCTTTGAAACTACGCAACGGATTTTGATGCGGTTTTTTTTAATAGATAGAGTGATTCAAGAGGAAGGTTTATAAGCAAGAAAAATGGGTAGAGGGTGGGTAGGTGTACGTGAACGAAGTCGCGCCGGGTCCACTAGTAAAATAATATAAGATTCAAAATGGTGGCCACTTCTTTCTAATATTGGACTTTTCTAACTAGTGTTCTTGGACTAATAGTTTCCGAGTTACTTATTACGTTTTTAATCAATTGAATAAATGGTGGTAAATAGATTTTTTTCGTTTTCGAGAGTTTGCCAGCCATTGTAAATCACACTGAAAAGTGTGCATGATGCATAACCATTTGGTTTGGTTATGCAAACCAAAGGTTTTATACCCCTGGATAGTCTCTTTGACATTGACAGTTGTGTGTTTACATTTTTAATCTTTAATTTCATCTCCAACTATAGTTGTTTTGTGGTGTGTTTCAGTGTATCAAAAAAAAAAGAAGACATGTAGGTACCTGCTTAGCATCCAATTGATGGAAATTACTGTCAGCAGTGATGAGGTAGTTGCACCCCATGACCTCATCTTTAGTTTCATTGTATGGCTCATGGCTGCAACGTCGAGGAAGGAAAAACCACTGGTTCCTAACTGGAGACCAGACGCCGGATTCGTGGATCATGTATCCTGGCCACTTGATGCCAATAGCACTCCTTATTGCTTTGAATTGATTAACCCAACTTAGGTGCTGTATCTGTAACGTAATAAAGTTTATGATATAAATTTTAATATGATTACTGTATAGTCAATAGCATATTGACCTACCCAAAACCAATATAAGATGAGCTATTGTCTTTGTAGATGCGCATAGCAATGTTAGCTCCTTTTTTACAGGTTTTAGGCAGGTTAATGTGCTGTCTTTTAGACATCTCTGGCAACCCTGATTAAGGATAGTGCTGTGAAGATAGTATACCCATTTTGCTAGCCCTAATAAAATTCAGTAATGCCATTGCCCTGCAGTAAGTATATTAGAATTCAGGACAGAACAACCACCTATCAACTATGACAGCAATAAATGTAAGTAGGTATATAATATTTACCTCTCCATTCATATTTATGGCCTTCACCCACATTGGGTCATAGCTCTGGAATTCTCCGCTGGCAGTGGTCCATTCTTTACCCATTGATCCTACATATAGGATTTCATCTTTCACTGTGGCCCATTCTGATTTGAAACCTTTTTCCATGTTACCATTGCCATCGGACAATACCAGCCAAGGGACAATTTTATTGTTTACAATTTCAAATACCTGAAAAGGAAAGTGTTTAAAGTTATACATTTTGTACAATATGGCGGTACTTATCTATGGCAAAATCAAATCAACATACCATGCCAGATCTATCGTCAAATGTCAGCAATCTGCCATCATACACAATTAATTCGGACAATTCCATCCCTCGTCCTTTGTGGGAATATGTTGAGGACAGTAATGTTGCTGGTGATAAGTCCCACGTCACTGACACATGTTTGCTCACAGAATTGTAGCTCAATGAGCCTCTTTTTAAATAACTATTGAATGTATGAGCTTTAGAAGTGCTTTTCGAGTTAGTATCTAAGTCGGCTACTATGCCAATCCTGTATGTCAATACATGCCCTGATATTAAGGGTGGTGTTAAAGGATATGTGGAGTTGTAAGGTCGCAAAGTAGTGGACCATCTGTGAGCAGACTGAGCCTGAGTGTTCGTCCACCAGTTATAGTAAAATAGTATTAGGAGGAACACTCCTATTAGGGTGACTAGAAGTACAAACTGTGGCTGGATGCGGACGGTGTTCCCGACCCTGTACGTGGCTGGCGTGCGCAGGGCCTTGCGCCAATCCCGCAAGGTGCCTTTCATGTCGCGGTCTTCCAACTCGTAATAGTCATACATTCCGCGGTACGTTATCTCATAGTTAATCCCATTCACAACACACAATTATATGACTAGGTAAAAAAAAATTAACTTATGTACAGGCAAAGGTACACGTGTGATGCACTACACTATTTCTATGAAGTTTCAATGGCACAGTTTCCTCATAAATTCAGTGAATTATCAAGATCTTGACTCGTAGCACTGAACATCGTGTCACTGTTTTATGTTCGAAATAGCTTTAAAAGTAAAGCTGAGATCATTTTGATGTTATTACAACATCTCACACGAAATGATAGACTTTTTTATCACCAAAACCAATATTGTAACCAATTCATCAGCTTCTCATCATTTCAACGTTTTGACGTCTTTTGACTTTGACCATCTTTGACTGTCATAATTTTGACGTTGACGTTTAACGTCATTTAAACGTTTTGTTTCTGCATGTCGTGTGAAATGCATAGAGAATTTTTTTATATATTAAATTTTTATACCTACAGAAGGAATTTTTCTGTAAAAATTGTAATAGACTTTTCACGTGAACCTTTTTCTAGTTAAGTGCATCGGCACCATGGACTTACTACCCAAAGGGACTGCGCACTGCTTTGACTAAAACCGGGCAGAGCGAGAGTCACCATCGATAGTCCTTTGTCCCTTTCTAACAGTGTAAACACAATGTTATTGGCATAATCACCGTCATTCTAAATTGACAAGTGTCATGATTGGTGTTGCCATTACTGGAGAAATATATTTACAGTGAATTTGGTATTATTATGGGGTAATCCGTACAATCCGAAAAGTAGTTGTCAAAATACCTTTTGATCTACTGAACGTTTCTCCGACAAACGTCGAGTCAACATAATTACCAACCTACGACTTTTTGTTCCACAAAACAGAAAAAAGAGTTCGGTAACGATTTATCCTACAATACTAGTTCCTAAAGAGAAGTGATAGTACTCGTCGATATTTACATTTCGGGTGACAGCTGTCAAACTTAAATGTGTTATAATTCGGAACCCATTGGTTCTAGAATACTAGTTTCTAAAGAGATATGATAGTACTCGTCGAGATCTACATTTTGTATGACAGCTGTCAAAGTTAAATCACTTATAACTCGGAACTCATTGGTCCTAAAACACTAGTTTTTAGAGAGAAATGATAGTAGTTGCTGAGATCTACATTTTGTATGACAGCTGTCAAACTTAAAACTGTCATCCAAAATGTAGATCTCGATGAGTACTATTATATTACTCTAGGAACTAGTGTTGTAAGACCAATCGTTTCCGAGTTACAACAGTTCTAAGTTTGACAACTGCCATCCGAAATGTAGTTCTCGACGAGCGCTATCATTTCTCTTTAGGAACTAGTGTTCTACTACCAATTGTTTCCGAGTTATTTTAGTTTTAAGTTTGACAGCTGTCATTCGAAATGTAGATCAACAAGTACTATAATTTCTCTCTAGAAACTAGTGTTTCAGGACCAATGGGTTCCGAGTTATAAAATCTTTAACTTTGACAGCTGTCATAGTAAATCTCTAGGAGTGCTATCATTTCACTCTAGGAACTAGTGTTCTAGGACCAATATTTTCCGAGTAGCAGGGAAACCTTGGGCTGGACCCTGGTAAAAATATGACCTTCAGATTGCACCCGGTCCGACTCTGCCTGGCCCTGATCGGTAGGTCAGTGTCCGCGCTAAGTAATAAAAGTAATTCGGAATTTGCATCAACAATGGTGGCAACACTAGAAAGGGACACAGGACTATCTCAATGGGATAGTAAAATCCGATGAATACCATGTGGAAAAACGGTCAATAAAGTCGAACAGGCATGCATCGTTCGTAATCGGAATTCCAGAGAGCATATTCGAACAAATAAATTCGCCGAATGCATGGCCTCAAGGTGTATGCTATAGCAATTGGTTTCTGCCGCGCCCCCGCGAGCGCCGCGGGACCGAACCCCACTCCGGCGCAGTCGCCGAGCACCATGCGCATTGAAGCTACGTGTCGACGATCATTGAATGCCGTGCTACAGAACGTACAGTGTTTACGTAATAAAACCCAACGTATTGAATCTTTTACGCAAAATGACCAGTGCTACGATATCCTGCCGCTAACTGAGCACTGGATGACCGCGGGCGAGATGAATGTCTGTGCTATTATGAACTATACATTGGCGTCATACTATTGTAGGCCCTCAAGGCTACATGGCGGTAGTTGTATTTTTGTACATAATAATTTATCATTTTTAGAAAGACGTGATCTTTGCGCTTTCTCTTTAGAGATGCATATCGAAATTTCTGCAATAGAAGTTGTCGACTTCAACCTAATAGTAATTTGTATATATCGATCTAACACGGAGGGTGATTTTAGGGTATTTAGTCGTCAGTTAGAACTTGCTATTCACAGCATTATAAACGAAAATTGTCAGATATTGATCACTGGTGACATCAACATTGACATTCTAAAATCGTCCAAATATAAAAATGAGTTATTTGACATATTAAATCGATATAAATTAAAGTCTTTAGTCCGATTTCCTACTAGAATCCAGGGTGAGTCTAGAACTTGCCTCGATCATGCTTTTTCGGACTTGGATGTCATTAAATCATCTCCTTTACAATTAGGAATTGGTGACCACCTTGCTGTTTGTTTCAGTATATCTGTCTCAAAACCAATCACAGGCACTAAGCATGTAATTAAAAGATTGACGTCTAATACCAATATTAATAAATTTATAATGACAATTAAACACTATGACTGGTCAAGCACCAACAATATATTAGAAACATTTACCAAACTATTTGACAATTTCTGTAGGCTTAAGAAAGTTCAACACCGCACTAGATACCAAGTATGGTGCAATAATGACACAAAATCTTCTAGTCAATTTTTACAACTTGTATCAATGTACGCACAACATTTTCCTTTGAATAAGGAATTAAAACAATTCTACTTGAGTTGTAAAAGTAAACACATTAGCCTTCTCGCGGTGACCAGAAAGAAATTTCTGAATGAGTGTGTGGCGGTTAGTGACACTTCGGGGCGGGCTTTATGGAATCTAATAAAGTCCGAAACAAACAAAAGTGCACATACGAATGGAATGGACGTATTGCAACATGCTGTGGGGGGCAGGGGCGAGCCGGGGCGACAGCGCTTAGCGAGTGCCCTAAACTCGTATTACGTTTCAGTAGTCCGAGACACGCCGCTTCGGCCCAACGTCGCTGTTGCTATGCGAATGTTGCGCGACAATGTACCATCTGTACAACGTAATATGTTTTTTAAGCCTTTCACGGTGGATGAAATAGTTAAAATCATTAAGAAAATAAAACCAAAACGGACAAAAGATATCTACGATGTTCCCACGTACATTCTCCAGAGGTTGCCTCGGGAGTTTCTGGCTGTTCTCTGTGAGGAATTTAATGAGGCTGTATGTAATGGCAAATACCCGGACTACCTAAAAGTAGTAAAGGTAATCCCTGTCTATAAGGGGAAGGGTAGTAGGACCGAAATAAAAAGCTATCGACCTATATCTTTAGTCCCGGCACTATCAAAAATTTTCGAAGTAGGTATCTGTTCACGACTCGCTGATTTCCTCTCGAGTAATAACTCGCTATGTCCGCAGCAGCACGCCTACCAAGCGGGCCGCTCCACGGCGGGCGCGGCGCGGTTGCTGCAGCGCACCGTGCTGCACCATTTGGAGGCGAGGAAGCGCGTCGCTGCCGTATTCTTTGATTTATCCCGCGCCTTCGATCTAGTCGACCATCAACTCATCGTCTCGAAACTTAACCACTATGGCATTCGCGGTGTACCTCTTGAGCTCATTAAAACTTTCCTATCGGACCGGACACAGGTGACCGATGTAGGCAGTAGCAGGTCCGAACCTGGCATGATCGGTGACAGATCAGTCCCTCAAGGCTCAAATGTCGGCAACAGTATATTTCTGTTAATGATGAATGACCTACCTTTTCAATCTTTGTTTGTCGAGTTTCTGTTATATGCCGATGACATCTGCGCAATAGTGCACGCTGATGATGACCAAGAACTGAGCCTTACTGTTCAATCGGTAACCCATTCAGTCGCGGCGTGGTCGCGTGCAAATGGAATGCAGTTAAATATTTCCAAAACCAACCTCATGGAGTTTACGTTGAAGCGAGGTCCCGGCCCCACCATGTCTGTGCAGGTGGAGGATGTCCAAATTCCAAACGTTGACTCAGCTCGCTTTGTTGGTGTCGAGTTCGATCGCTACCTTCAGTGGCACGACCATATAGATAAACTATGCTCAAAATTAAACTCTGCGTTTTTCGCCATTGTCCGTCTGTCACATACGCTTTCGCACAAGAATTTAATAATTGCCTACTATGCATATTTTCACTCCCATCTAACTTATGGCATTGATCTGTGGGGGCTGGCAGCAGACAGGAATAGGCCGTTTGTAGTTCAGAAGAAAGTAGTGCGTGTTCTATCACGTGTGCCGCTAGATACACCCGCGAGGCAATTGTTTATAGATTTGAACATCCTAACACTGCCTTCTCTCTATATTTATGAGATGGCAAAATATGTGAGACGTAATATGAAGGAGTTTCCTAGCAACGCAACTCTTGGTCTTCGTTGCTCCTCTAGAAGGAAGCATGACCTACTAATACCGTCTCATCGATTAGAAAAAACTACTCGGTCGCTACAAGTCATGGGTCCTCGCATCTACAACAAGCTAGATCTAGACATACGCGAGTGTAAGTCTGATTTTAGCTTTTGCAGGAAGTTAAAGTCAATATTGACAAAAAAAGCATACTACACGGTGAATGAGTATCTTGACGAGTGAAACCTTATATCCTCTCCGTTGTTATTATTATGTTCTATGTTTGATACATGACTTTTATTATATACCTACTCAATTGACATTCTTTTTATAGTTTTTATTGTACTTTAAGTATTGACATACATATTGTATTATGTTAGTTTTCTTAATATTAAATTAATAGTGGGCATACCTACCCAATATATAGGTACATTTGTTTGACATTTTATTATTTATTTATAATATTAATTTAAATTTGACATTATTATAAAGTAATATTGTTTTCATTTTGACATTTTGTATTCTGTGACATCATTTATATTATTTGCTTTTATAATTTAATAATCATACATATTTTTGTATTATGATAAATGACGGTGTAATATTTTACTGAAATAAATGAATATGAATATGAATATGAATATCGATGATGACTCTCGCTCTGCCCGGTTTTAGTCAAAGCAGTGCGCAGTCCCTTTGGGTAGTAAGTCTATGATCGGCACACAGACATAAAAAATTATATATAAATTTTTTCTCTATGATCGGCATTCTCCTGTGTCGCCGTGTGTTCGCCAATTTTATCCATGCCGGTGGCCTACGCCGCTGGCCGCTGGCCTGTGTTGTTCTTAACACACCGCAATTAAATACATTTACCTACAGATTGAGAAACCTATTTTGAGAAAAACTACCAATGATCAAAAATGACGAGAGTTTCCCAGCGATATTATAACCCGCGTCACGAAAGAAGAGACTTGTCAAATGGCATTGGAGGGGATTTCGCGCAGGTAATCGTATACAGCGCAAGTCGAACCACGTGACCCGCCAAGTCTCTTCTTATTTGACACTAGCTGTACCACCACTGGATTCTAGCAAGCCAAGTTGCAGGGTTTTAATTGGAATCTTGTATGGTCTTGAAGGGAACTTGTTTCATATCACACAAACACCGTAGCAGATAATCATCATTATCTGAGCAGTCAATGGCGGCTTTTGCCAGGTTTCGCATTTTTGTTATTACTTTTCCACTTTGCCAGGGCCTCAAGTCCGCTAATTTACTAGTGCCTCGATTGAATTATAATTGATTAGCAATCGCAGCTTAATGGAAGTTTGACATGTTTTGGGTAGATAACTATAGTTGGCGCCTGATAACAATGTCGGAGCAAAACTAAGTTCGGTACTGCAGGCGCGGTAGGCGCGGGTTCGCGGCCGCGACTGGAGAAGCGGGCAAGAGAACGACCACTTCTCTTCAAGCCCATCGTCGGAAACCTTCGTACCTAGTCAACGATTTTGTACTCCTTACACCATCATTATACCCGTTTGTACAGTCCAGTGGAGTAACCTAAAGCTACTGTTACTAAGTGGTCTATTGAAATGTAAAATAATTGTATCGCGAACGCAGCTCAATGGTAGTTTCACACGTTTTTGGTATTGTGGTACAATTAAAACTATCGTTGAGTTGCTATTACGATCCTATTAGAATTCAATTGTGCCAAGTAATTATCGAACTTGAGGCCCCGGTCTTCAGCATCCTCAGGTCAAGTCATAAGCCCTTAGCTCTCGCTTCCGATTCGGCGATGTCAATCCATCGCTTCTTTGGTCTCCCGCTGGACCTCGCTTTCCTGATAACGAGGCTTAGGCACCATTTCCCAAGTATGTCTCAGGCGTACGCAGCACGTAACCCAAACAGAGACATCACGGGTCTTGAGATGAATTAACCTGTTTGAAATAGCACAGATAAATTGAAGTTTAATAGATCGGTCTTGGATCCGTACCTTCTGCACTAACTGGGAAATATCCGTTCCGATGTCAAGCCCCGAATAAATAATAATAATAAATAAATAATCGTGGACAAATTCACACAGCGCCATCTAGCCCCAAACTAAGCAAAGCTTGTGCTATGGGTCCTAGCTAACTGGTATACTACATATGTACATTCTTTTTTTTTTAAATTCATACTTATTATACATAGAACACCCAGACCCGTAACAGAAATTAAAATTCATCATTTAAATTTCTGCCCGGCCGGGAATCGAACCCGGGACCTCTTGCGTGGCTGACTGGCATGTTGACCACTGAACCACTCAGGTCGTCAATCTCTGCTTGGTCAAATGGTGGGGGTCACCGCATTCGCCTAGTGCTATGAGTCCGAGGCCGAACTGCTTAGGCGACTGCGACGCGACGGCAAACGTCGAGCAGTGCGGCCACCGCCACACCTTGTTTCATAAAATCGCCGTCGCGTCAAAGTCGCCTTGTTTGTTCTTTGTTCTTGTCGAGCCTACTCTGGGGCAAAGATTTGTAAACAGGGTATCATCAGGGATGTGATGCTCTATAGCTGCGTGACTGGACAACGAAAAGAAAATGCTAAGGTGTATGTGCGGCATTACACGACTTGTCTGTTATTTGACCTAAGTGGCTGCAGAAGTTGACGTGAGAGACATCCTGGTAATACTCGTACATATACATGCTAAACGGGTCCGGAACGCTAAAACTTAATTTTACGCGAAGTCGCTGGCAAAAGCTAGCTAGCAAACGATATAGCGTAGCCATGAATAAGATTGAAGGGACGCCTTACCTGAGTTAACCAGGTCACGTGCTATGTATACCCCAGGGATAAGTGAGAAATGGGTGCCTAAAACTACCTATTTCTGGAAGAGGCAGGAGAACGAACATAACTCAGAAAACAGTCATTGGCACATGGCTGCAGTGGGTTTCCAACCTTACGCTTACGAGTTGGATACCTCAACCACTCAGCCACCGATGCTCCTAGTTTTCCTCTTTCTATTATATAAAAAATCAAAACATATATATCTATGTACATGACCCATCTTAGATAATATTACCATCCTATTTTAGAAATGCATGTGCTTAGGTATTTCCGTAACATCTGCGCAACCTTCCGGAGGTGCATATTTAGTTGCAAAGAAATTCACACCAGCTTTCACTCTATGACGAAATTCAAAAGTAACTTCTAGCGGGCGGACATCCTGTGCAAAAAATTTAATTGAAATAAAATCGAACTAAACTGTTCATTACTCATCCAATTTATGTTTTTGGCTTCTTTTTAGATTGAACTTCGGAGTTAAACATCCGTCCATCATGCATCAATGGCACATGGTATAATTATCGCTGGGTAAATGTAATATCACTCTGTAGACCCGTAAAAAATGCTGTGATCGCTCTCACAAAAAGCACCAACAAGTCGCGAATTGCATTGAAGGAAATGTAGTGTTATGTAGGTAGGTAATTCATCTTTTCAATATCGAGATATTCGCTGATTAAATTGGCTAGTGCTCAAAAATGACAGTAATTAGGTACAGTCAAAAAATATTGGTACTTACGGTCAACAAACAGGATTCTACACAGTTCTACAATTTTCTTTTAAATAGGTGCTTAGATACTTATCAAAATTTCGCAGCAGGGAGTAGTGTGATTCAATTCAATTTAATTCAATTAGTTTTTTTTTTTTTTTATGTTATACGGTAGACAAACAGGTAAGCGGGCCACCTGATGGAAAGTGGGCACCGCCGCCTATGGACATCAGCAACACCAGGGGAGTCACTGATGCGTTGCCCGCCTCTGAAGAGACCTCTAATATACCTCTTAAACGATCCCATGTCATAGTCCAAAGGAAACACTGTGGCTGGGAGCTCATTCCACATCCGAATCGTACGAGCGAGAAACGTTCTTTCGAACCTTCGTGTCGTGACCAACAGAGGGTCTACGTAGTGAGGATGAGTACCCAGCCCACGGCGGGTGGTGCGATGGCGGAATTGCGCTGTGGGCACCAGATCGAAAAGTTCCTCGGAACACTCCCCATTGTACAGCCGATAGAACACACACAGGGAGCCAAAGTCCCTTCGGTTTACCAGTGGTTCCAACTTGCGTGTTAGTATGGGATCATCGACAATTCGTACGGCGCGTCTCTGTACGGAGTCCAGAGGATTAAGCAGGTCGGCAGTTTCGCCGGCCCAAAGATGGGAACAATACTCCATATGCGGCCGCACTTGTGCCTTGTACAGCAGCAGGCGCTGCCCTGGGGTGAAGTATCGCTTGGACCGGTTAAGCACTCCAAGCTTTTTCGAAGCCAGTTTGGCCTTGCCTTCCAGGTGACTCCGGAATCGCACGCTATCCGATTCGAAAGGGGTGTTCCTTGAAACTGCGGCACTATGTCAAAGGAATCTTTTTTGGCGGAAAATGCGCAGACCTGTGTCTTCGAGGGGTTGAATTGGACTAGGTTTAGTCTGCCCCACTGAGCAACTTGCTCCAAGGAATGTTCAATATTCGACACAAGTCTAATTCGGCTCTCCGACACCTCGGAACGAGGGACATTCGCTCGGCCAGTATAACTAACATCTCCCGTACTGTCATCCGCATAACAATGAATGAATGAATGAATGTCGTTTATTGCGTGATCGTGCACTGCTTTGTAAAAGATTACATCAAGCTTAAACTCACCCTTTTGGATCAATGGATATTGACCCGCTATGTACTACTATTGTACAGATCCTGTGGAACTTTCTATTTATTGACTGTATCTGCTATAGTACACTCGGGTCTTGAATTGCACAGAATTGGGTAAAATAGAACTTATTTACCTATTTGTGTTTTTTTTTAATAACTGTTTTTAGACAGGCATTTGAGGTAAGTGAGGACACGGCCGAAGATTGAGCATGCCTGTCTAAGAACAGCCTATTCACTGTAGCCTTGAACCAGTCAACATTTAGGTCACTGTTGATCGTAGGCGCCATATAAAAGGCTAAAGCATATAATAGCTTTAACTAGTAGATTTATTTATGTAAGTAGTCATACTAACATCATAATCAGTGGCCGTTTCACATTATTCATGCAGCTGGAGCTTATGGTGTTCCTTTGGGCTTGGAATGTCAGATTCATACTGGGCCAAGTCATGTCCAACTTGATTTAAAGCAAGTAACTTGATAATTGGTCCTGATACTCACTCCCGACTCACATTTATAGGGTTTCGTAAACATAGGTAATACAAGTTATACAATTAACAAAATACTAGCCAGGCATTTGACCGTCTTAGATTTCATCCACATGATCCGTTTGATGCCACGTGTGGGAATCGAGAGCTTTTTTAGGCGTTTGTATAAGGTGGATTGATCTTCCTTACGACGTATGTCCTTCGCAAGAGCGGAGAGTCGCAGGGAGTCGTTAGATGCAAGAGGCTTAAAGTCCATAGGTGTTAAAGGCGTGGTGGTGGCCTATGGGGTTCTGTGGTTGAATTCATTATTTGTTTTCCTTCGGTCAACTAGTAGCGGCACCGTTATAGAAGGCAGAAATGGTACGTCGAGGTAGAAACCTATTTTTCGCCAAAGTTTCTGTTTATTTTTTAAACGATGTCTAAAATTTAGAAAAAAAAACTGATAAATTCAAGTGTCACATACGAAACGTAAATAAACATAATATAAACTCGTAGATCTAACGAATTTGTAGGCCCACGATGAAAGTATTCACGAATATTCTATGGTATCTGGAGTTGTTTGCATATGTAATGGTATTCATAGTGTTTTTCTTTTTTATCATGTATCTAGTGAAAATAAATTCCTATGTTTATAACGCTGCTGTCGACTCGAGACAAAAGTAAGTTTCTTTATCGGGATATATACATCGCCCAGAGTGGGGCCGTCTCCAATATAGTGGAGGGTTATGCCGTGGGTAATCTCCACGCTCGGCAGGTGGATGGAAGATCAACATCATCATCATATCTTCCGAAAGAAGCCCACTGCTGGGCATAGGCCTCCCCCAGAGATCTCCACAAAATCCGGCTTGTACCTTCCGCATCCAGCTGGTACCTGCGATCTTTACCAGGTCGTCGGTCCACCTTTTCCACCGGTCTCAATAGAAAACGCTACAGCCCATTTTCAGTTTCACGAAGGTACCATTCGGTCTGCGTAAATTCGTCGCCCTCACCTGTCAGTAGAAGGAGTTGTATCTGCATGTCGGATCTGCAACAAATGACGCGAGTTTTCAACACAGCCGCAGAATATAATGCAACTATATACTGGTTCAATTTTTTCAGATATTATGCTGACGGCACTTGGGACTCTCAGTGACCGCTGATGTTTATGAAAGTTGATATTTCGGTTTTTAAACGATACAAATTCGCCTAATATATCCATAATGAAGAAAAATGAACGCCTACATGTAACTGTCAGGTAAAATCAATAATAATTTTAGGTGGTATTTATTCCGCAATTAATGTTAGTAAAGTGTTCTTACCTGATCTGCCGAATCCTGGATCATGGTTAAGGTGAACCCCGGTCCCTCGCCGGCCAGAGCATAATCGGGATATTGACACCTACTTTGTTCACCCTGGTCTCAAGATCCTGCCTACTCTTGTTCACCAGTGCTATATGATCATCGTATTTCCTAAGCCAAGAAAAACTTCCGCAATGACCACAACGCAGAACAAGAGAGGGCTCAGGCAGAACAGAACCTACGAACCAAACAAATTGACTATTTCACACAACAGTAGGAAAAAAATCATTTTTCTGCTCAGTGCTCATATGAGTCTACGTAGGCAGTTACACACAACGATTATATCGCTTTGCTTTAAATATAGAACCATGCAGTTAGCCATTATCGAATACGGTACGGCTCTGCTCGGAATCGTTATACGCGGTCCGGCACTACCTCGCATTGTCGAATACGTTCCAGCTCTGCTTGGCATTGTCAGACGCGGACATTATCGGAGGCGGTCCGGATCCGCCTGGCATTGCAGGACTCCGTCTCTACCTGGCATTGTCGAACGCGATCTAGAGAATACGGTAAGATGTTGTCACTCTGGGACAGCCTGCCACTGTGTGTTACCTACATTCCTATCTCTGTCTCGTTAGAAGTTTGCAAGAGGTATGTTTTTCTCATTGAATATGTTTTTTTTAGTATCGATCCCAATCCCACGAGGTTGCCCGCCGTGTTCGTCCCCCGGCCCCATAACCGCCACACGAACAGGCCTATATACTGCGATTTGGCATGGATTTGGTTCTGCCGGATGGCGACCTCATTGTGTATTCTAGCTGCTTGCTATTATTTCGCCTACTACGTGTTAAGAGCCACCAAGCTCAGGTTTGGTGTTTTTGCCCATTAATAGTATGTGTGTGAACGTTTGAATATCGTGTTTATTTGAAGTGGTAAGTGAGGGATGTTCAGATAAAAATGAAGTGTCGGAGCATCCTCGACAAAGTCGGCGTATGGTACGTTTCAATATAAAATAGCATAAGCAGAGCACATGATCCATAAGTATTATGCACAGATTTATAAATACAGGATGTAAAAAGACCGCTAACATTAATTGAAACCTCATATTCTACCCATGAAAGTGAACAACTTTTTCCAAGTAACATCGCGGAAACTCATAGTTTAGAAAGAAATCGAGATTTTTTTTTAAAAAAAGTTGTGTTTTTGTACTAAAAATATCAAGTGTCGATAACTACATCGTTCACAATTAATTTAGACACTCAAAGTTCAAATTTGACTTGTAATAAATGCACTTTAAGTTTTTACTTTGTTTTAGTTTTTTGCGTGCTTTTGCACGCAATGTAAAGCGTGCAGGCCGGCCGGCCGCGCGACGTCAGTGGCCATTGGTCATGTGGGCGAGCGAAAGGCGAGCACCGGACGATGTACATTGCGCGGTGCAATTAATTATTTATTTTAGGTAGCGAAATTATGAAGTCATTTCCGCGGGTATGTATCTCGGGGAAATTTGTTCAGTTTCATGGGTAGAATATGGG
The DNA here is from genome assembly GCA_905147135.1 of Blastobasis lacticolella. NCBI lineage: Eukaryota > Metazoa > Arthropoda > Insecta > Lepidoptera > Blastobasidae > Blastobasis > Blastobasis lacticolella. Next base: position 14,272,391 of record LR990048.1, read on the forward strand.
GTTTCAATTAATGCTAGCGGTCTTTTTACACCCTGTATAGTGTCTTATTTGATATAGGTACTATCCATAGAAAGAAGAATTTAGATTTCTATTGATAATACTTGTCGATAATGTGCTCTACTTTTGTCTATTATAACTAATACAATAGCCTCAAATATATCTTAAATTGCTTAACCGACTTTAATAAAACAGCATCTTGATTAAACTGGCTTTTAAAAAAAATCTAGTCAGCATCACTTCGACAAAATGACACACAGATAAACTCATAATACCCCTTCTTTTGCGTCCGGGGTTAAAAAGTTAGTTCGTTTCCTCATGTTTTAACCCTTTAACCGCCACGCTTAGAATCAGTTGGCGTGCCCTCAGCGCCACGCACAGTAAAACGAAAAATAAATACCTACAACAAATAGTGATGTTCAATAGTATATCGATATGGGTAATTCCCCTTCAAACGCTTACAATTTCATCTAAATATCGTAACAGACAGTAGATAGAAAACGTTACTTTGTAATTTTATTTCTAATATTAGCAGGTATTTTGGTAACACAATGAAACAAAAAGCGTTTACAGACATTGAAAGATTTATTGATTTCCGCACAATAAAATTGGTCATGAAAAGAATTTTGTTATTCTTATTTTTCAATGCAGTCCTATAGAGTATTCTTTATCTAAATGCAATAGTTAACAAACAACATTGGTCAGTTTTTTAACAAACATGATTATACTTATTTCAACAATATTAATATCAGTTTACCGAATCGAACCTTGACAGATTCTAATGATATTTAACTACAGATCACCTTCCAGAATACGTACTAATTCTTCAGCTGTAATCATGTTTAATCACATTAATCGATAACACGAACATAATAATAACACGCATAAGCACAACACCAATGGAAAAATCCAGAAGGCGGCACTCGTTTATGACGTCAGAAGCGGTCGTCTTTTTCCGTCCGTGGCGCTGGGTGTACTAGCAACATTAGTTTCTAAACATGCAGACTAGGGATGGGAATTGTCGATTCAGTCACTGACATTTTTAAGCTTTATTTATTATAAATAAAACAAAATAAACACATTTATTTATAGAAATAAATGTGTTTACTATAGAGTAACATTTGCTTTATTTGTTTTATAATAAATTAGTAAGTATAAACAGAAATAATTTAATTTATGTGGATTTTTCTACCAGTAAATCATTGCTTATGTCCCATCCTTATTGTCGGATTTTTCCGTCACTGGCGCTGGACACCAATACACTTTTCGAATAATACTATCAGTAATTTATTCAACTTTAGACATTATTTTTAAGTCTTCTAATTAAGAAACTAAAGTGTAAGCAATTGTATATGATTACTTCATCAACTATTTACCAAATTATGAACATAATTTTAATATAATACAGTGCTATCAAACAAAAAGGCAGATTAACCGAGTAGTGGTATTTGGTCGTAAATATCCGTCCTTGGCGAAATGAGCACGAAAATTTTTGTCGGATATATCCGACCTTGGCGGTTAAAGGGTTAATGAAATATCCTTTTTCCGACGAGTTTTTATGGGACCTAAAACTTCCTGATCAGAATTGGTAGCGAGTTGATTTGATGTATGATGTATTACCAAGATATACCTTACGTGTTTAGTATTTAGGTATTCATGTAAGTGATTTTCAAATAAATATTTATTGGTTTCACATTATTTTTATTATTAGAAAATACTTAATTGTCTGATAAAATTCTGAATAGCTTAAAGTCATTTTCAAGTATATATTATAAGTATATTTTATAGACATGCCACTTGAAAAACCCCAAGTCATAGTGCAAACTTCTGGGCGTTCATGCCACTAGGTTTAGGTTACTATTAGGTACTATTTGGCCGTGTGGTGTCCGGCAGAGTAGAAAAGCACCAACCCCTTACACTCGCGGGGGTCGTACAAGGCGACTTATGTTTTAGAAGCAAAAGATCTAGAGTCTCCGTAGTCTGGAAATTGGCAACAGCATTTTCCATTGTTATATTTAAACACTGCGCTCTCCAACTAGCCTGCCAAGCGTGGAGATTATGGCAATAACCCTTTCGTGAGAGATGCTCTAAGTCCTGCAGTGGACTGTTACGTGCTGTGATTATGACTATTAGGTAACCAGCCCAATTACGGGCTTGAGGCATTTCATCTTAGTCCTCACAGTGACAACGCACCTGCTGTTCTGCATTTTTGTTGCCTGCAACCTGAATGTATTAATCGTGAATGTTATGGGCGACAGTTACCGCTTGCCATTGGGTGGGTTATCTGCTCGTTTTTCACTGCTCGTAGTGGACCCTAGTTAAAAATAAAAACAAAATATATATTTTGTCCACTAGTGGGACATCGTGGCGGGACCAAGAGACCACCTATCAATGTCTACATTCATTCAACGCTTGTGTCCACCTATCATATATTTTTCAGGGTGCGAGTTACAACGTTTTGTTGTAAATTGTGTGTAAGCACTAATGCTCTATTTTGTGCTAAGCGAATTCTAATGATTTTGCTCATAAGTATTTGTAAGGAGTTATCGTAGGGTTGATACTAACAAAGAAAAAAAAAATTATACTGACTTATAACCCGACAAAGATATATTCAATATCCTACAATTTCCGATTAAATCGGTGAACATACATAAAAATAATAATGCAGTCGAACATACAACTTCCTCCTTCTTTTCCTTTTAAGTCGGGTAAAAAAAGAAGATTGTGTAAGTATTTGCACTTATTTTAAGTTACACTAAGTATTTAACAATGTATTACAACCGTCATCTCACCTTATGTTGGCGAGGATGCGAAGGAAGTGGATCAGACTCAATTAAATTCTTGAAAAGGCCTTTTACCACATCCACTTTCATCCACTTCCATTCCATTCCTCTTTCATCCATATTTTGACCCTCATCATCATCATCATATCAGCCAGAAGACGCCCACTGCTGGGCATAGACCTCCCCCAGAGTTCTCCACAAAGGCCGGTCCTGTGCCTTCCGCATCCAGCTGCGATCTTTACCAGGTCGTCGATCCACCTTGTGGATTTAACGTGGGAACCACGCATATTTTGACCCGTTCATTTTATTTTATTGAGTGCAATCGCTAGTATATAGAAGTCTTAGAGTACAACCCTAACCGATTCCTAACGTCTACCTGCCAGTTTACTGTGGAAGTGCATAATACAAATGTAAACGGTCCATCACACGTGTTAAACGCCTGACCTCTGGCTTCTGCGCTTTGTTTACTTCGAAAACAATTTACTAACAGTTTTAGGGTTAAGCGTTTTTCCAATACAGTTGCTCAGCACATCTTGAAGTCCTGCTCACTTCTCATCCTCTCCTCGCTATGTGCAGATAAACATGAAAAATAACTGAATGGTTTGTCTGTAATATTGATAAACTATTTATTATGTCAGGTTACATTATGTTTAGGTTTGCGAAACCGATTTGTATCAATGGCGTAGCGGGTACAAGGGGGATTAGAAATTATCTTACATTATTTTGTGTTATGGGGGCTGAGATTTTGACATATATATTATGTTAATATCTGTGGGTATATCTTGCGCTGCCACATTTCGAATTCGGCTTTATCTCTAAAACATCACTGAAACCTCTATTGCGAGATTTTTTTTGAATTACAAACGTTCTTTCGAAAATGTATTTGGTGATTGTTTTAGTTTAGTTTTTCAGCTAGTTATTTTTGAGATTGGAATTATGGCTTGCAACGACAAAAATCTTTCGTTTCGAGATTTCGTGATTTCGCAGCGCAAGGATCGCCTCCCCGACCGACGGGACAAAGTTGCTAGCTTGATGACTTGTAAATAGTTACTCTTGCAATGTATATTGCATAGTTAAGTATAAAGCCAAACTATAAAGCGCTGGTTATGTGCCAATAACAATTTGGTAGGTTTTAGTAAAACGTAGGTAGGTACTTATTAGCTCAGAGTAAATAATATACATACAGAGCGCAGCAAACCTACCTATCACTGGTCCAATGTCTAAATGGGGTAGGTTGAGGTGCTTTAATTATAAAATCTAAGGATTAGTAGTCTTATATGCTAGAGATTTGTAATTTGTTCTAATTTTAGTTTATAATGTAGGTTTTTTTTTTATAATACCACCAAGGTGGCAAACAAGCCTGATGGTAACTAGTCACCGCAGCCTATGGACGTTGGCAATACCAGGGGCATCACCCACGCGTTGCCGACCCCGTAAAATAGAGGTAGATAATAAGAGAGTTTTCTTCTATCTTCTCGACTGTGTCCTAGTTAAAGTAATCGTCCGTTCATCCTTATTGTTACATAGTATAAAGTCGCTATCCGCCTCTGTGTGTCTATCTACTAATTCCTTCTAAACCAAGCAACGGCTTTTGATGCAATATTCATTATACTTTAGAGAATTTCTTCTGTAAGGTTTATTACGTAAGGGTAATATTAAATTAGAAGACATCCGAGTGAAGCCGTGGCAGGTCGCTAGTAATCTATTTTATTTAAATAATCAACATTGGTTGTGTACAGTGATCAATCAATATAAGAAAGAGCTTAGTGCGCCATAAAAAGCTTATGATAAAACATATTTACTGAAAAAATACCAGTAAGAAACTATACAACAAGAAAATAACGATTTCTGCATGAAATAAAGCTATTGGGAAAAATTCAAATGGTAAATTTGCTACACGGAAATAACGAGTCAGAGAAAGCTTTTGAGAAAATAAAATCCGGGCAAAAATGCGAATGGATAATTTTCCACATGGAAATAAAGATTTTGGGAAATTGAATAGAACAAATCCAGTGGCGATTTCTGGTGGCGGTCTTGGGTTGTCGCGTGGTTACGGTTTGATACCCGTCCCCATAAAAGTTTTAATAACGAAATATCAAAGGTTTTCGCCAAAAGATCTTGTCTATAAGAATTCCTCAAAAATGTTTTTGTATTATAGATTTCGTCGAACTATCTACACAGATTTTCATTACAATTAACTAAAAGTATAAATTCTATTGCGAAGCAATGCGCCTTTCAAAACGCCAACTAGACGCGTAAATCAAGCGCGGGGTCTGGCCAATCAGTCAAAATCTCTTAACTTTTTACTGAGAAAAACTTACCAGATCTTCTTCATGAGACTCTCTACTAACTCTACTCTACATACATTTTGGTCAGAAAGTGTAGCTGGGCCATTTCATAGAACTATATTGCATGATATCAGCTGAATTCAGTGCTCGACCGGCGCAACGTCCAAGATAGCACGTGGCTAGCATCAGCTGACAATGACTCAGATAGAGCTACGTTTGAATCTATGATATGGTCAACCTATTCTGCCTGGAAAGTTGGATTTTAGTCAATAAAACGGTGTTATTTTGATAGTGATAAAACCATTCTCGCCGGTATCACCAACTTGGTAGCAAAAATTCCTTATCCTTGAAACTGCAAAACAGTTTCTTAAGCATTGTCGCTTTGCGACAAAAATTGATAAATCGGTTTTCTCAGGCTTAATATAGTGTTTCCATTGGTAACAATAACCACCACTGAAATGAACTAACTATCGGTAGCCAATACAGTAGAGAAACGAAGTAAAGAAGTAAATAAAGTCCGCAAGATTTTGCGGTATCACGCCTATTGCATTGCATTGCACATTCGAGATTTGAAATTCAAAGCCCAAGATGCGTCTGCGCCTGCGCATACTCACGCAACGCGTGCCATTGACTCGTCATGCTTAACGGACCGACTCGTGATAAGGATTTTTACCATACAGCGGCTTAATCATATCATTTTGGTAGTAAAATGCAGATATTTAAATTATTTCCTTGTTCTTACATTGTTGAGATTGATACAGAGGGGGTTCATTTTGATATCGCATATGTTTTCGTCAATATAATCCTAATAATAATATATTACCGGAGGGGTTAGTGCTCGTATGTGGATGATACAAGCTGTAGTTACTCTCTAAGCCCGACGAATTAAAATTCGGGCATTAACTCTGTGAAATGTCGATATCGGACAGAAAATTTCGAATAGATTTGGCGGTGCAATTTCTTTATGTCAGTTGCGTTTGTTTGTATCCGGTCCTATACCAAACCTGGGGTTTTGGACTAGGCGTTTATTGTGAAGGAAAATTTCGTGAGAAAACCTACGCATCTCTGCGCATATCTTAAAAGAAACAGCAGGAGAGTTTAGAACGCAGTGCTAAAAAACAAATACGTGTAGAAAACGTTGTTCCGCCACCCTTTCATGGTCTACGGAGGTCCTTGCTGATCTGCCTCTAAATCTTTAGTCGCCTTGGACAGAAGAGAGCGTATCGACTTAACCTACCCAAACCATAATAAAAGAGATATGACATTGCTATACGCGCTTGCAGAGACGCTAGCACATTTTATACTGGTTTTGTATAGGTCGATATGATCTTTTGTACGACACCCTGGATCGGGTTGCTCATAAATTCTGCTCTGCTGACCATCTCAGGATACTACACGATACTGCAGGACACCATACGAGCCAGGGTCACAACGGTCGTCTGCGAATGGACGGCCGCGCAGAAGGCGCAAGGTGAACGCTCGGCACCGGAGGAGCGTGACGCCGTACGGCTTGAAGCTCGCGATACCATGTTCCGCCTTTGGAATGAGGACATGGCTCACGAGCAGTTTGGGCGCCGATCGCTCGACGCTATCGGTCCCGTCATTGAGGACTGGGTCGAGCGTCAGCATGGTTCCCTTTCCTACCGTTTGGTGCAGATATTATCCGGACACGGCTGTTTCGGATCGTTCCTGCACCGAATCGGTAGAGAGGGAACCCCATTGTGCCACAAATGTGGCGCGGTGGAGGACACAGCGCAACACACCCTCGACGCCTGCATAGGCTGGGAGGAGCAGCGCCGTGTCCTGAATGCGGTGGTGGGTCCAGACCTTGCGCTTCCAGGTGTGATCAATGCCATGCTTGAAAGTAAAAGGGCCTGGGGAGCTGTGGCCGCCTTCTGTGAGGACATAATCTTGCAGAAGGAGGCAGCGGAGCGAGAGACGGAAGATAACCCTCTCGCGTCACCGCTCCGCAGACGCAGAAGAAGAGTAAGAAGGCGGCTCTACGACCACTCCCTCCTCGCTCCCGGTGGCGGCCAGCGGGCAGGAGGTGCGGGGGCACCTCCGCCTGCATTGCACAGGCCTCCACCTCCGTCGAGTGGGAATAGTTCGGCGCATCCGACTATTCCCAGCCGCCCCTCGCAAGGGGGGCATGGCGGGCCCGCCGTGTAATGCGGGCGGTCGCCGGAGGTGTCGTGGATGACAAGGCTTCGGCTTCTCTCATGACACCACCTTGACGCGAAGCAGGAGCGCCGCGGGGTTTAGTGGGTACACCGGATACTGTTGTGAGTCCCACACAGGCATTCGGTCCCCCCCTACAGGTTTCGTGCGTAATGCATTCCCCGCGTAAAAAAAAAAAGTACACCGTACGACACAATTGAACTCCCCACAGTATTGCCGGACACCGTGTGGCACAGGCCACACGTTGGCCGTGTGGTGTCCGGCAGAGTAGAATACCACCAACCCCTTACACTCGCGGGTGTCGTACAAGGCGACTATTGTTATCGAGACATAAGATCTATAGTCTCCGTAGCCTGGAAAATGGGCAGAAGCGTTTTCCATTGTTATACTTATAACACTGCGATGTCCAACCCGCCTGCCAAGTGTGGAGATTATGGTAGGAGAGGCCCTAAGTCCTGCAGTGGACTGTTATGGCTTGTGATGTGTGGTACAGCAGATAAGATTGAAGATACTCGCCTGCGCTTGTTTAGTCACATGCGTAAGCCTAAGAATACGTGGGAAATTATCTAAACCTGCAGGTATTGGGAAAGAGGATGGAGGCACATAAAGGTATGAGGCTGGATTAAAACACAATAAAAGTCCAGAACAATAGCGAATGTTATTAATTCATCTGCCAGATAAATCGGGAACCAGACAACCTGTGAATCCTGGCGGATACCACACGGCACAGTCGGATTCATGGTAAAATCGGGCACCACACTGTATCCAGTCCGCACTGATCTCTATGTGTAATATAAAGAAGTCAGTGTCAGTCCGGATATTGGGGTTAAATCTTGGCATGAAAGAAACACATCTATTTTACAATAAAAATAAAAATTTACACTTATCGGTAGCTTAGCTAGGGGCCAACTAAGGAACCATAGTTAAGTACCTATCCATGGTTATTAAGTTGCAAATTAGTTTACAGGGGATGCTGGGAGTTCCGCACTATGGCTCGGTTTTTCTACCAATTAAATAATAAAAGAGATAGCACGCCGACGAGATCACATCGATCGTGGCTTGGGAACTAGACTGTGTCAGCAGACGGGACTGTGCTGTAGTGGGAGATATATTAGTCGGCTGGAAATGTACATCGGCTAGTTTAGGCTTTGTGACGAAGCCGAACTAGCCAATGTGATTATTTACGGCCGACATTATCTAATTCCTAGATATTTCAACTATGGCAAAACTTGTCATTGTTGTGACGTGGAGGAGTATCAAGTCCAACAGTGGACTGTTATGGGCTGTTGATGCAATGTTAACACTCTACCTTCACCAAAAATGCGATAAAGATCTTCCCTCACAATCGCCATGTCTGCGAAAATATTTGGTCTTCAATTACTCCTTATTGGAAATCGCAGTCTTGTTGGAAATCACATCACATCACATATCAATTGTAACCCATAACAGCCCACTGTTGGACTTGAGCCTCGTCCACAATTACTCCACATGTCCATAATCTCCATATAAGAGAGATCACCGCCGCCGACAAAAAAAAAACAAAAATATGCCTAATTAGGTATGCGATATAAACCCACATTTCCCTTTTTATATATTATATATATTTTTTTATATCTACGCTAGAAAAAATTCGAATTCGAGATGTCGCAGCGTGAGAAAAGCCCCCTATCCGATGAGCAGAGGCATTAGCTCAGAAACAAAGTTTGTTATGAAACTGTGAAAGATTTACAATGAAAAGAAAAACTACGGCGCCACCAAGTGGGATACACTTTCGATCATCCTGTCTTACAATGAAAATCCTATCCTGAGTCTTTATCAACCTTTGTAAACAAAAAAAGTTTATTGCCTTCAATTTAAAAAACCGGCCAAGACGTGTCGCGCCACGTGCGGTGCAGGGTTCCGTAGCTACCTGTCTTAATATGAGTCTTAGTGAGGACTTCCTGATACTATAAACACACTAGTAACACATTACAAAGTTACAAATGTAGCTAGCAAATTGTTTTCCATACAATTTGTATAAAATATTTGCTAATCCAACTCAATTTCATAAAATTCTACTTTGAAGCTAAATATATCGGAAACGGAAAACCTAATCCAAAAATGTTTTTAGATACATTATTTCAAAAGAACTATCCCATAACACCCCACTTAATGAACTTTCAACGAAAAAAATTTTCGTCCGCCGGTTTGCTTGGGGAGGTACTCAAATAAGGGTACTTTTAAAATATTTTATTTTAGAACTTTGTCGGCATAATTAATATGTATAACCATACCAAATTTCAGCTCTCTAGTACTAATAGTTTTTGAGATAAAGCGCGGACAGACGGACAGATACACGGACGGACAGACGGAAATAGCGAAAATATAAGGGTTCCTTGGTTTACTACGCGCGAGAGTTAATGTATATACAAAGTGTGAATATTAAATAATTTAACAAATTCAGTGACTCCTTTGTTTACCTTTTAAGTATCTTTATTTCAAAGACAGTTTAATATTTAATTGCTGTAATTTGGGCAATAAAGTTTTTAAATAAATAAATAAAATAATATTTCGTATACTTTAGGATTATAATATACTATAGGATTAATATTATAATCCTATAGTATAGCAAATACTGCATCACTTCCCACTGCATGGTAGAGCGCTCCGCAGATGACTGGCCACAGATAACAAAAAAAAGTATCAACAAACTTACTCCCATGTCTCGCCAAGGAGAACTTATTCAGAGTTAAATAAAAGTAATCAGATTTCGATTAATTAACATGCAAGCCTCAATTTGGATTCCGTATTCATTTAATGCTATCTAGGTCCGACTTTCTTAAAAGGAATTATGACTTTTAATAGGCATCATTGACGGCTGGTAATTAAGGAGCATCATAATGAAGACCTGTCAAAGCATCAGTGTAAAATTCACTAGAGATGTTACGCAATGCATTCGCGTATTATCGGAACGTAAAGCAATTTTATTTGTGCTCGGACTTTCCAAGTACATACCTACTAGCTAAGATTAGCTAGCTAGATAGCTATGTTCCTACAGTAAGTAAGTACAGGTTCCATTGAATGATTCTATAAACCATAAAAAAAACATATTTTAGCGTTAATGTCTTGGTTGTGCTCTTGAGCACATGCACGTGGGCCCGGGATCCGCCTTGACCATGATCCAGGATTTGGCGATCAGATAATTACAGTGGAGCGACTACCATCTGACCTCCGTGACCTTGATACCAGGGGAATCTGACTAGATTGGATCTATGAACCATAATATTTATCATAATACAGTTATCTGAAATATGTCTCGTCGTATTTTTATTAAATAGTTACAAATAATAAGTTTTTCAAATTTTTCTTTTTTTAAAACACGCAAATATTTTCTATCGTGTAGTAATCTTGTAACTACTTATTAACGTAACCTAAACCACCTAACTTCTTTTTTGTAAGTTGTTTGTTGCAAATAGTTTACTTAAATTATAATGGGTCCTTACACAGAATTACACATTTGGTTTTAATTGCACATAACAAATCAAAATAATGTCTAAATATCGAAAATAGAGTATGTTTAGATGCCAGTTAGCCCCAAAAATTTTATAATAAATAATTTCTCAGGTTTTACAAGAGTTTAAATTTTTCAGTTTCAGTAATATACAAAACGCTAATATCGAGGGCAAGGACCTAATATATACATTTGCACTACTAAGAACATCTATTCAAATCAAATCCAATCAAATCACGTTTATTCAGTTTAGGCTTTTTACAAACACTCATGAATGCTATTGCATGGGATTCGATAAAATTTTAAAGATAACTGCTCGTTGGTTTCAAATTTCCGCCTTCACGTTTAAGAGCTTACATTGAACCCCACAAATCTTATACGATATCAAAATAGTTTTTCTTCCTCACATTCCCTAGAGAAATCACCTTACTAATACTAATCTAGGGAACACTTGTTAATCGACTAATACATTTTCTTAATGTTAGCAAAAGTATACAGCAACCAGCTCCAAGAAAGGCTTCCGTCAGTCGGCGTTACAATGTTGCAGAATTTAAACAGTCACCAACGTTTTTAGAGCGTTAAAATGGCGGGAAATGCTCGCAAATGCTTGCCATATGAGGTGATGCAGAAATAAAGATACCTTGCGAGTGTTCGATAGACACTTTTTAAGATGCGCCTTGTAAAACGATTATGTTATGTCCTGGGTCTAGTTGGACTCGCGTCGAATGTCACATAAGTAGTGCAGTCAATGACGGGTTTTCGCTACGAATTCTTTGAGACTAGGTTCGATTGACATGTATGGTGTGCAGTTCGATTATGGTTTAAAGAACAAAAGTTACGCCGATATGCCCTTTTCTAGGACGCAACCTCTGCCCCGGGGTGGAATTGAATGAATGAATGAATGAATGAATGAATAACGCTTTATTGCACAATCAAAAGTATACAATGGGTAACTTAAATTAACAGCAGGAGAAGCAACAGGCGGCCTTATCGCTTAAAGCGATTTCTTCCAGGCAACCTTTTTGGGTAGTTAACTGTTGACAGAAGTGCATGATAAGGAAATCGGCTGAGAGTAAGCCCGTTCAACAAAAAGACATAGTGGTGTAATTTTAATTAATACTAATAAAACTATAGATAAATTTATATACCTAGCATAATACTATAAATACATATTTAACAACAGAATAGAAGAGAGTTATGAGAAGCAATAGACTTGAAGAAGCTTATGGGACAGACTGTAGAAGATAAGCTTTAACCAGCCTTTTAAAAGATGGTGCAGTTTTGGCTAGTCGGATGTCCACAGGCAATGAATTCCACAGTCTAATCGACTGGACAGTAAAGGATTTGGAATAGAAATTTTAATTTTGAATTTTTTTCACTTAAACTAACCCCGGAAATAAATGCAAATTTTTAATGTGGGATATATCCAATGTGGTTACTGCAGCCTACGGGAAAAAGGCGTGACGGTATGTACCTATGTTTGCATGTAAATATACTTATTCTAAAGAGTCACTTTTCCGCCACCGCACCCTCCGACGCTGGGATAGATTTCATCCACAACACCTAGATACCTGGCATTCAACTAACGTATGGACATCGCGAACCTTCTTACCGCTCATGTGTAAGATGTGGAATGAGGTCCCTCAGAAAGTCTTTCTTTTGCACTATAATATGGGGATCTTCAAAAGGCATGTCAACAGGTACCTCAAAGGCTGGCTCCGCGTCCGCTCCCCTCGGGTTGCAGATGTCCCCGACTTCGTATCCATCATCCAACAGGTGGACCGTCCGTGTTCCTCCCAAGGCAAAATTTTTTTTGTAAGCTCGATATTTTAAAAATAATTCTATAATCTAGACAATTTTATCGTTAGTGACTTCACTAACAGTTCTGTGACAGACGGATAGACATCGGAAACTTAATAGTAGAGCTCCATTTACTTTAACGACCTGAGTGGTTCAGTGGTCAACATGCCAGTCAGCCACGCAATAGGTCCCAGGTCCGATTCCCGCCTGGGCAGAAATTGAAATGATGAACTTTAATTTCTGTTACGGGTCTGGGTGTTCTATGAATAATAAGTTTGTATTTAAAAATATATATAAGTAGTATGTCAGTTAGCTAGCACCCATAGTACAAGCTTTGCTTAGTTTGGGGCTAGATAGCGCTGTGTGAATTTGTCCACGATTATTTATTTTTTAATTTATAAACATTTTTTCCTATTAATCAATATAATCTGGATGCCTTTAAGGCTAGAGTGAATAGGCTGTTCTAAGACGGGCATGCTTCATCTTCGGCCGCATCGTCACTTACCAACAGGTGAGATGGCGGTCAAATGCCCGACTTGTTTGTTATAAAAAAAAAAAAAAAGTTCAGTTCATGAAAAAAATTATTATTGTAGCCTTACGGGTACGGAACCCAAAAACCGTGGTTATATAAAAATAAACATCTTAACATCTACACGATTTAATTTCATTTAATTTCAATTTTAACATCCTACTTTCAATACGCGTAAGTGCAAAATACAGCGATCAACATTACTTACTTTCATTTCGGTAACGCATCCATTAATTTCAAATATGTATTTATTTTCGAAATGAATTCGATAAGTAACGTAACTTTAGCTAACTTATTCAGAATTAATTAGCGTTACTTTATAAATAAAATATAAAATAATCATCTTAGCGTTATTGTCCCGGTTGTGCTCTCGAGGACGAGGACACGGGGTCCGCCTTGACCATGATCCAGGATTTGGTGATCAGGTAATTACAATGGAGCGACTACCATCTGACCTCCGTGACCCTGCTACTAGGGGAACATGAGCAGATTGGATCATGGTTACATGGTGCAGGTTTCATCACGATTTTTTCCATCACCGTAAGTCGTAAGTCGAAATAAATTCGATAAGTAACGTTACTTTAGCTAACTTAATCAGGATATAACGTTACTTTATAAATACCTATCTAATAATAATCTTTGCGTTAATATCTCGGTTGTGCTGTCGCGCATGAGGGCCCGGGGTCCGACTTGACCATGACCCAGCATTTGGCAGCTCAGGTAATGGTCAAGTCGGACCCCGGGCCCTCGTGGTGCGAGAGCTCAATCGGGACATTAACGCTAAAATGAAGAGGTAGTACTTATACGTATAGCATTATATTAAATACTTTAATATTTTTGTAATTTAGTCTTCCGAAATAGGTAGGAAATATATTGCACTCGTAAACTAAGTATTTTTTATGACTACGGCTTAGCTTAGCTAGAGCTTCTTACTTCATCATTGGCGTTAGTACTTTTTTTTACTTTTACTAGTGCAAGCGGAAGGATTGCAGGATATGACAGTAATAAACTTACACTTAGTTGTAAACTAAGGCGATTCCCTTGGGAAAAATCATAATTTGTACTTATCTAAAAACGCTGCCTATACTTAAGTTGTATGCATTTTTTTATGTTTTACGGCAAACAAACACGCAAGCGGACCACCTGATGGAAAATGGTCACCGCCACCTATGGACATCAGCAACACCAGGGGTGTTACCAATGCATTGATTGCCTTTGAAAATACCTCTAATATACCTCTTGAACAATCCCATATCATAGTCCAAAGGATACATTGTGAATGAATGTACCATTTAAGAGACAAAATCATGGAAAAGCATTATTTCTCAAATGAAATACAGATAAATCAAGCAACGTTTATATTAATGTAGGTACTCCGTAAAAAAGGCTCAGCAAAGTTAAAGCTATGCACCCCCGTGAGCTGAATTATTATCCAACATCCCGCGAGAGCGAAAAATTACTAGAAAATAGCGCCACCTTCTTACTGTTTTGTTAAATAATTACAGTGTAGTCGGACTGGTTAGGATGCTCCGGGGTAGGATGTGGGCTTAGCATCCCTTTGGCGGGCCTAAGTGGTAAGTGGTAGACGGCGAAAGTACACACACCCCGCGCGCGCGCACGTATAAGCATGCGCCTGAGTCGAGCCGCGCCACTCGCGAGCCGGGCACGCCACGCGCATTGCACGCCACGCGCACCGCACGACGCGCGAGCACGACGCGAAGACGCGAATCTCCCGAAAAGACACGTGAATTAAACGCAGTGATTCGAACGAAGAAATCGTACTGTGCATTTGCATTCTAGTGTGGTTGCGGTTACCTGTGGACCAGGTATGTGTTGCGGATATTGTGTTTTTTTTTTGCAAAAATTTAATTTTTGTTTTTGCACATATTTATTTTAAAATATTTTAAAAGTGCCGGTAGTCTGAGCTAATAGCAATAAATATTGTGTTAAACATATTTTTTTTTAATTTATAAAATTTCAGAATTTGAAATTTTGCAAAGTTGTAAATGTCCTAGTAAATAATAAATAATATAATATATTTTCCATTTTAAATAGGCCACGTAATTATCATGGAAACTGAATTTCGGAATTATTATGAACCTAAAAAGACAACGGAACAACACCATATAAGTAATATAAAAACTACACTGATCGAAAATGCCTACCTATGTATAAAAATTTTCTCCTATGGATTTCAGATATGAGCACAAATGAGTACCTTCAAAGTTACGCTAGCAGTAACACCTTAAAGAGTGTTAAGTACATTTCGAATACGCTTTTTCGAATCAATTTACTTTCCCGTTCAAATGTCAGTCCATATACGTTGCATGGTTGTTTCCTACAATCGGATTATCCATAATATGCAAAGCAATGCACCTTCACTTCACATAAGTGAAATGATCTGTTTCACTTATGCTAGCGAGCACACTTTTCGCATAATGGGCGAAGTAAGTATGGGCAAATTTTATTATCAAGGGACAAGCAATGTTTCATTTGTGAAGGTTTTAACAATAATTTTCTGTTTCCTGTTATTTTCTGCTCAACAATAAATTGCGCTAACTGGCCACCAATAGAGAAAAATAAAGCTAATTATTATATGGACATAACGTAAACTATTCTTTAGTTCATAGTTTAAAATATTTTCTGGTAAGATTATTTCTATTTCTTGGTAATCAATTTTATGTATACCAAATTATTCTACTTTCTTAATTTGCTCAGAAAACAAATATTTTCCTCTCTAAATTGAATGCTCCAACTAACGTAAGTCCTTCGACGAGTAGGTCTGTATGTCATGTTTGCTTTAATAGTGGGACTTATAAAAATATTTTGGCGTTAATATGCCTGTTGTGCTCTCGCGCACGAGATCCCAGGTTCCGCCTTGATCTTGATCCAGGATTTCATGCCCAGGTCATTTGACCACCGTGACCCTGCTACCAGGGAACTCATTTTTTTATGTTGGTACATGACGGCATTGGGATTCGAATCCGATACCTCTTGCTTACGAGTCGGATACCGTTACCACTAAGCCACCATACCACCACCACCACCCATAGCGGGATTTTTTTTTTTAATAATATGAAATATAACTTATTACAATTAAAAATAACTCTTATAATTTTAATTACTTTTGCGGTATATCTTGCAAAAATAAATCAATGGCTGCGAACCATGATTAACTATGAAATTATTGATTGTTGGTACACATTATTACGCAATAGAAAAGAAACGTAGGTATCAGTCAAAATTAATTTCCGTAATATAATTACATGGTAGGAATCATTGAAATTCATCAAAGTCAGTCTAATAAGTGCTGTTAAAAAGGTTGATTACCTTTGGGTAACAGTTTTGCGGTACCTGATGGATGGTAATTAGTAAAAAGTTAATGAGCCTTTTGGTCGGTACCGTTGCCTTTTCCCACCTGTACCAAGGCGCGTCTAGAGTTCAGATATCTCGAAAACACTACAATATTCGTACACATAATTTAAATTTCTTAGAAAATATAAAAAGAATTTCCCTGACTGCATCTGTGTATCAGAATCTGAACCGACAGCTGATATACATTGCCTATACATACATTTTTGGGCTTTACCTTTTTATTAATCTGACAGAAGACCTGGTTGATACTTTTTGTAAGATAACAGTTTTGTTACATAACGTCGGTCGATGATTTTCTGTATGATGTCTTTGTGTCTTTGGTGTAATTTTTTAACAAGAAATTAAAAGTATGTAAGTCGTGCACATACATGTATCCACAGCTATACATAATAATTGAAGCTCGCATTCAAAAAGAGTATAGAAAATAAAAAGTTTTTTTTTTCGTATTAGGCAATGTTAAAATGTAATCATATAGGCACCTATCTACATTTATTCAATCAGTTTCTCATCTTAATCTTTTGCTGAATTTAATCGCATTTAGATCGTAGTGTAGAAAATATTGAAAAGAAATTTCTACTACGATCTCTACACGTCTACGACTATCCTACGCCATCTTCTTTTAAACATTAGCATCTAGCCTTTACGGTACTCATTTATGATACTCTGCAACTCTGTATTTTTTATGCTACGAAGTGACAAATGAGCAGACCACGAGATGTCTGGTGGACGATAGGTGAAATGCCTCATGTCTGTAATTGCGTTACCTTATCCTGTATTATTGTTTGGCGGAAGCAAGCGTACTCCTTAGACTTGACAGAGTCCTACCACCTGATATATCACTTAAGTACAAGTTAAATACAGCTACCTATTTAAAGGTAAAAATAAATGAACCCTTTTTGTTTGTCGTTAGTTTAACCTTTTTAATCAGATGTAGTAATAATTGCAGATTTAAAAATAATATAAGTAAATAGTTTGATAAAATGCCAACGTGGCACCCCGAGCCGGCCCGAAAAACCGATTCTCATTGCTCTATTAATCGGAAATATTATTCGGAATCGATTATTCTACATCCGGGGACGTTACCGTTTCGCAATGAATCAATTCCGGTAATCGTTTTACGCACGATTCCGTGAAAGTGGTGCCCGATTATGGGTGCTGAGAAAGTGATGATTCTCTTTGGGCGGAGTCGGTTTGCACTTTTTATCTGCGAGCTCTTTGTAATTGGAATTGTAATGTGGCGGGTTACGCTGCGCACGCGACGGTATGCCGTGGTCATAGGTGGGTATGTAGGTTAGGCTCGCGCGGTCGTCCGAATGCGAGCGATCTTTACTGGGTCGTTTTGTTGTCGAATTTCAAAGAATTCGATTCAGACGATGTGACTGACGGGTGACTAACGAAGAGTCGTGTACTGAGGCGCGACAGAAATCTGTGTTTTACAAGGCGATTCAGCATTTGGGATTAGGATTTAGATTTTGGCAGAACGGCAATCGTAGAAGTAAATGGCTTTCAGCAGAGTAAATTGGAAAATGGGAACCCGTATGGCAAGCATAGACATAAAAATCCTTCACATTTCATTGATTATAATGCTAGTGAATATAACAATAAAATACAATTTTAATTAATGGGTATATTACGATTGGTTTTATTTGGGCACTCTAGACTTATTATTTGGGTAGATTGATTTTTAATAGAGGGCAATATCACTGACTGGAGTAATGATTTATGTAAGACGGATGGAGGCTGGATGCAGCAAGCCGATGACAAGGTACTTTGGGCTCTTGGGGACCTATTTCTAGAAGTGGACTAATATGTGGATTTCACGCTTGAACCGTTGAGCGGCTTCAGATAAAATTTGGCAATAAAGTTTGTCTATGTCTAAAATATCCGAATAATTCGCGGACCAAGTCACGGGCAAAAGCTAGTGGTTTTTATGAATTGCGCCGGTTTCTTCACAAAACTGCGTCATCTACGATAAAGGTGCACTTGGTCCAGCACCGTGTCGTGGCAATAATATGTTAGTTTAGATTAGTACTAAGTAAAGAGCGATCGGTGAATTCCTTTACGAATAAGGTACAGAATATCGTCACGAACTAGCTAATGGCCCATGAGTGGCCTTAAAGGGTGCTAAAGTCTACTTCACTGCTGACATACGCGACAGGCTAGATTCTATGCATGAATATTTTATGGTATAATAATCGTAAATCTGCACCCACTTAATACGAGTCGATATTTCATTTAAATAATAAGATCCAGGCATATGTGGGAAGTAGGTGCCTAAACTTGCCGGTATCACCAAAAAGGTCCCAAATAAGGCCCAAGAAGCAGTGGATTGACATCGCCGAGTCAGATGCGAGAGCCAATGGCTTACATAGCGATAACCGGACGAAGTGGAGTAGAAAAATTCGGAAAGTGGACCCTGGCTGAAGCCGAGACTAACCGATCGGAGGGAACCGCCGGCCCTGTCTCGCAGCCATAGAGCATCACAGGTCTAATTATAGGTATTATGGTAATTAGTTAATGCATTTGAGTTATGATTTATGTATCTTATTTTGTAGATAATATAGAACCCACCATAAGCCGACGTTTTTCGATCGAAAATGTGTAACTATGTTTATTTCACTTGGGTTTCTCAGACTCTTACCTAGTTTACCTTTATATCTAGTGAAAGTGGTTAATTTCATACAAAACACTAGGCATTTATCTAATGGTAGAAGCGAGAGTTAAAACCGACGCAGGCGCAGCGGGATTCGCCGCCGGAGACACGAGATGAGCACGGTAATTGGGCGCGAAGGCTTTTGTAGTGCAGAACAGACAGTTATCTAGGCCTACTGGGAAGCGTCTACCATTAGGGCAGGTTTATACGTCGCCGCTTACAAACCGACAGTAAACGCGTATGCGTCGTGCCTGCATAGTCACCGCGTAGCCACCGGATTGAAAACGTGCTGTGCATTGGCGCGCACACTGGACGGGGTGATTTGGCTGTGCGGGTGCGACACGATTACTGCGCGGGTACTATACGGGCTACGCGTTTATTTACAAGTAATAAAATAAGCTGTCTGTCATTGGAACATTGTAAACTGTATTCTCTTTTTGACAACGCAAGTGTACCGAAGTTGTATAAAAAAACAGGGAACTCGCGTATTGATTCTCATAGCCCTTCCATACCATCCTTGAAGAAAATAAATTTTATAAAATAAGAAATGTTCAAGGATATGGAGTCGGTAATTTATGTTTATATTTTCAATTGCGTGTACGTCTGTGAGTGTGTATATAATAGTAGTACAGTATAAGGAACGCCTACCACAATAGCATATAGATATAATTCTGAAACATATCAGTCCTTACTATAACTAAAATTCCGAAACGGTAAATCATGGATACTTAATTGTTTAGTACCTAAATGTTTGTACTCGCTCGTAACTCTACAGCAAAGATAATATCTAAGCCAAGTTAAAGTCCAGATCACCATAAATTTCATCCATGTCTATGATCAAATTTCCGTTCACAACCGAAGGAGAAATATTATGAACATTTCTCCTTCATATACATAGAGCTAATTAATAAAGTTTCCTGTTTAATGGGCGAGTACTGTTGCTAATAAATTTTCATAAAATTATATGCTTTAAATGTCTTTGGAGATGTATTGATCATTTCAGACGAACGAACAAACGCGGCGGTTGATTCATTTATCCATTCTCATTTGCTTTATTTTATTATTGTGAACTATATAAATGGCAGGCATATTTTACAATTGTAGCTCATATTTGTTACTTATGTGTTAGCCGGCTACAGTGCTGACTGTTTTTTCTACGTTATGTGTCATTTTAACTAGAGTACAGTAAACACTGACTGAATGCTCTGTTGATATTTCTATTTTACTACCCTCGACGAAAAAGAGGCGTGTTATTGACAATGTATGTAATTTATTTTATGTATTGTCTCAAATAAAATTTATTGTATTGTATTTTACCTATAAGTTTTACGTGTATATCTGTGGCTTTGTGTGCCTGTCTGTAGCATCGTAGCTTCCGAACAAATAGACCGATTTGGGTGCACTTTTCTCTATTTGAAAGCCAGTTTAATCGAAATGGTTCTTAACTTTGTTTCATTAAAATCGGTTATATAGTTTATAAAATACTTACTTTCTTACTGCGTTGGCTCAGTGACCCAAAGTGGATCTTGGCCTCCGACACCAGAGATCGCCACCTTTCCCTATCCTGCGCCATCTCCTGCCAATCGAGGATTCCTAGTGCGTGCAGGTCTTTCAGGACTTCATCCCTCCAGCGATATCTGGGTCGTCCGACCGGTCGACGTCCGCTCGGCTGACCCACATATGCTCTCCTTACGGCGCGATCCTCCCCCGTTCTCTCCACGTGGCCAAGCCAACGCAATCTTGCGGCCTTGATCTCTCCCAGAAAATTGGGTTCGGAAATAAGCTGTTCCATCTCCTCGTTCTTTCTCCTCTTCCACACGCCGTCGTCACCCTGTGTTGGCCTCAGAATTTTCCGGAAGATCTTACGTTCAGCGACCAATAACTTGTTCTCCTTCTTAAGTGTCAGTGTCCAAGCCTCACATCCGTACATGAAGATTGGTCTAATAACTGTTTTATATATCCGAATCTTGCTTTTCCTGCCACCCAGCCAGCCAGTTTGGACACCAACACCTTATGGAGCGCTGCACAACAACTAAGCGTATTTTGTATCCTAAGATCAATTTCAACTTCTCGCTGATTGGTGTCGGTTATGGTGCCACCAAGATATTTAAACACCGTTAGGGATTCGCCATCCCTGTACCTCTTCATATGTAGGTACTCTGTTTTTTCCCGGTTGATTCTGAGGCCAACTCTTCCTCCTTGCTCTTCATGGGCTTCCGCATGATCTTTTACGGTCTGTTTGCACTGTCAAAGCAATCCTAGATAAAATACTTGATATTAAGTAAAACTGGTCGGTTAGGTTTTTACATCAAATGCACACGGATACCATGTTGATTGTTACATAAAGTACACAGTTCATAAACAGCTGATCGATTGTAAAAGATGCAATCAGATCATGTCGAATTTTGACAGTCACTTATGCTCAGCTCGCTCCCATATTTTCCGTAATGCGTTTTCATTTTTGACAGTTTACTCTGCACATTGGTTCGTGAGTCACGATATGTAACAGCTGTTTAGCAAATGGATGGTTTTCAATACGAATGACGTTTAGAAAGAATCGATTACTTAACGCCGGATTGGAGCTAATGAGAAAAAGAGAAAGATAGCATGGCGCCGTCCCGGAACATATTTTTTTCATCGGTATAAATACCTGTCGAATCCAACTGCAAATCAATAAGTTCGTTTAGTTTATGTAATCATGGGTTGCTGAACTACTTATTGCTGCTAAATACATATTATAGGTCCATAAAATTAATCTAGATAGGACGCACAAACATTATTATTATACCGTCACGTCGGCTTCCGAGACTGCTCATCCAGTCTCAGGGTTCCAAGCTGAAGACCTTCGTCAATTTCGCTTCACCAACGGTATTAAGAAGCACCCATGAGCTCGTCGCGGTGGTGAAGTTCGACTAGCTACAAAGTACGAAACGGTCACCCACCCAGTTCACGGACACTGCGAGCATAGCTTGAGTTTAAACTAAAACACGAAAAAAAAACCTCTTGCAAATTGACAAGCGATTGCCTATCGGAATGCAGAGGACAGATAGTGAACGCAAATTACCTGAAAACGGGTGAAAACAGTTGCTGGGCGCGGACGTGACAAATCGGCGCCGGCGCAGACGGATTTACGGTTATCCTCGGCTACGATCGTCGGTCACTCGGGCGACGCCACATTAGCGAATTAGGGCTTCGGTTCTGTCTAATTTAGCTATTTACGTGGGTAGCGTAAGATAATAATAATAATAATCATCATCATAATCTTGGCGTTAATGTGCCGGTTGTGCTCTCGCGCACGAAGGCCAATGGTCCGCCTTGACCATGATCAAGGATTTGGCAGATCAGACTCTGAGAAGCTGGTCAGTCTCACCCTGCTACCCTGCTACCCTGCGACCAGATTTGATCATGGTTACACATTCAGTCGCCTGAATGGGCAGGTTTTAGTGCGATGTTTTCCCTCGCCGTCAGCGGTTAGTATTCAACTAATGTACATAACTCAGAAAAAAGTCACTGGTTTATGACCGCAGCGGGATTCGAACCCGGAACCTCTCGCTTACGAGTCGGATACCCTAACCGACGCTCCTCACCGCTCCTCCTCTCGTTACCATGCTTTGTTTTTGAGTATTATTCTGTGTGTCCTTTGGTGTCCAATAGTGTTATTGTAGTCTAGTGGCAGCGCGCTTGCAAGACCGATAACCGAAGTAAAACAACGGACGCAGAGTTCTGGATCTAGATGGGTGCCCGTTACGTAATTTAAGGCTAGCCGAACTTCAGCACGAACGAGCTCGCAACTCGTTATGTGTGCCTCTTATTATTAGATGTTATTGCTCTCCGTGAAAGTAAATTATTATTATTTACTACTTAATAGGCTTTAAGCAAAAGGAATTAATAGGTACCAAAAGAAGGGAAATACCTCGATATCTTTATTAAGACGACTGACAATCACCAATTTGGAAAAAAGACAAAAGCCGATCGACCATCGATCAAAAGCCATCACCGCTCTAGTGAAGTGCGCACCCGCAGTGATTTCCATTGTTTATATGTAAAATCGTATTATATATTCATATTATTATTGACTCTCTGGTTTCAAATTTATGGTATTTCCTAATTATGGTATCAACTTATCAGTTTAGCGGCAAATTAATTTTTATCACATGCTATATTTTAAATTTCATTTTAGTTAAGAGCGACGTCTTCGACTCCAGTGATCCGTGCCCTTGCCAAATCGTAAATGAGCAAACGCAGGCTCCACGCTCATTAAATGGACGAGTGATTCTGTCAAACCATGAGAGCAACGACAAAGTCTGCAAAGAACCGTAAACAAATGGAATAGAGCACGCTCGCTCGTTATGGACTCGTGGGCTGTTGCTATGCGATGCGAACGAGGCGGGTGTCGATTTCATCGAAATCTGTACGCTACTAATACTGGGGGCGTTCTACTGCGTGGAACTAAAATATCCGATCTAACTAACTTGGACAATAACAATTTAGTCGCAATAATTTCAATACATTGCAAGTTAGCGTTAAATAAATTGGCCGTGTGGTGTCCGGCAGAGTAGAATAGCGCCAACCCCTTACACTCGTGGGTGTCGTACAAGGCGACTACAGCTCTAGAGACTTTCGAAATGTTTAGGGACTCCGAAGGCATGAAAATGGGCAGCAGTAGTTTCAATTGCTATATTTATGACACTGTGTTATCCAACCCAAGCGTGGAGATTATGGCAATACCTTCCCTTTCGTAGGAGAGGCCCTAAGTTCTGCATTGGCCTGTTATGGGCTGTGATGATGATGAATTTTAATAAAGTCGGAATAATTTCAATATATTGCAAGTTAGTTCTGTAAGGAGTCCAGCAGAGCTTAAGCTGAACGTGATAGTAATCAGCATGCGCTTAGGCTTTAACAGAATAAAATGAAACTCATTCAACAGCCGGCCACAATTTGAATCTTTTTTTGAGGAAACCACCAACTATTGACACCAACATAAATAATTAAGAAATGGAAGCCACTGTTCGTACAGTTTTGGCGGCGAAGTAAAAAAAAATGTTCTGTAAATTTTAAATCTTTTTGGCTGGCACACTCTCAGCATTTTGGTCAATAAAATGTATGAAACGCGAATGATATCTTCATCTAGCTGAATTAAAACGATAAATCCTATTCTCGAGCACTTAGATGAAAGAATCGACTTTCTTCAAAGTGTGGCGGTCAGACTTCGCCACAGAGCCGCAAGCCGTGGAGAGAGACCCATTATCTCAGCGATTGTGGTGACACGTCTTACGTCCAGTTAGAAATCGGTATTGTGGTGCTAGACGCAGACGTAATCCGGCCGATTCACACGGCTAATCGGACGAAAGTGCACGCGTAATGGGGAAAATGCGTCTACGTCCAGTCTGCGAAGCGTAATCACACCCAAAATTGGTGCGGGGCGACACGCAAGCGCACTCACCTTGCCCACGATATTTAACAATGTGTAATGTATGAAAATGTTTGTTCTCAACTTACGAATTACCTACGAAGCGTATGACGGATGACTATATTGTGTGTCTAATGTGAACACTTTCGCCGGTAAAATTACGAGTTTATAATGAACTGCAATTGGCCCCTGACTTTGCCGGCAGCCTCTTGACCCCCAGTTACTCATCTATGAATGAATCGAACGTGTTTTGCCGCTTTTCGGAATCTCCGCTACGGTTGAGTTCCAGCGCGCAGACTTACATTTTTCACACACTATTTGCAACTTCATTCAATCGAATGACGTTCTGAATGTGTAAAACTTTCAGAAGATTCTGCTTTCCGAGATGGTAATTACTATTTAATTGAGTGTGTTGTTAGTAAACGCTGGGGTTTCGATTAGGTGTTATACAGATTTTTCTACAGTCATCGTCCGAGTTTTTCGGTACGAGTCCTCCTTTTCGTATCCGTTCTACGCTTAGGTATTCCGATTTCGATTTCGGACAATTAATTGCGCAACATTAATAGCTGTACGTGCTTATTGTTGAGCCGCCAACTGAGAACAGTTTAATACCAACTAATTGTCGGTTATAGTAGGTATTATACACAGCTTCCTTTATCACCTAGCGGTTATAAAAGACGGTGAAAGCCGCATTTGCATCGCGAATTTGATTTATGTAATTATAGTTATCCCATTATGTCAATAATTATATTACTATTCAACTCTCACTTTATCGATGTTGTTGTTCCTTACAACCGTCTCGGTATGGTCTGATCTCATTGTTGCCGTGTGCCTTGTTGATCTAGACTTCATTAATTCATAATTGCGATGAATAACTGAATCTAATTATTGTATAATTTGCCGCGGATTGTTGTATACAGGAAGTATTCACAAGCACGCGCCGATGAAGCAATTTTACTTTCAACATTGGCATAATTAATGATAAAATTGCATATCTCCAGGCATATTTTGATGGGTTAGAAATGACCGTGCATCCATTAGTGGCAAACGAAGGCGTTTGCGATTGTTCTCGTCCTTGGAAGTCTGCACTCGTCACTTTAAAGTTTAAATGTCAATAGGCTCTTTCTTTGTGGCTTACGATTCATGGTTCTTAGTTTATTGTAATTTTTATTTATGTTTAACAGGCAGGGGTTTCTTGGAAGCTCTTGTACTGAAACGTATTAGGACCGGACGACATTCTTGCTTCGTTTCCTATAGTACTGTGTTGACTGCAATCGGATTATTGTATTGACATTTTCACAGCCTTTTCTTAATTTTGACGTTCATTCGAGTCGATGCAAAGTACAAAAGTTAACGCGAAGCCTTAAAGTACCAGTAATTTAATTGAAAAGGCTCGTTACTCTCCAGTTTTATTTGTATTTCTCTATATAGTCATAGGTACTTGTAGATAAGTTAACTCCTTTAATTTTTATACTTATTTTAACTGGACAGTCTATTTCTGCATCTTGATGCAGGTTACTGTGAAACACAAAGTGACATTTAAATGAGGATAATTCTAGTTATTGTCTCTTTTAGTCGATGAAGAGCCGAGAGGCACTAGGTGCCATTTGACATGTAGGTACCTGCTACAATTAACTAGTTGTTTAGGTCTGGTGTTACTTTGAATGTAAAACGTGTTTTGTTTCACAGATCTTATGATTTTTTATGTCAATCGTGAACAAATAGGCAAGATGGAAACCTGATGGACAATGGTCGCCAAGGCTTATGGACAAGCAACACCAATGCATTACACAAATATTCTTAAACATCTAAATATTTACGTAACACAAATTTAAAGTTACATAATATCCTCCATTTTTAAAGAAGTATCAAAGATAAACGGTAGATAGATTGTATCTATGGTCGATGGAGTGATTTTTTGTTTCAATTTCACATATGCATTTGTTAAAAATTTTGCTATTTATGTCTGAATCCTTATTTGTTTATTTTTTCGTTCATTATAATGGACAGTCTATGGAACCATATTTAATAACGGAAAGCAAAAAATATGTACCCCATCACATTATAACGTAAAATACCGTACTCTTCTCGACACAAGTTAATACCTAGGATCATAAAGAGGCACGTCCAATGATTAAACGAACTTGCCTGTAAGGGAAGTCCTATCATAGTAATTCGAAGACATAACCCGAAGAGATTAGTATGATGGTGGTCCCCGCTATATACCAAGTCGTTCCTGACATCGATGAGGAAGTATGGGCAGTATTAATTAGTGTTTTCTGTTAAATATCTTCAATACTGCGAACTTCAACTCGCAAGGTGGACATAATCGGAAACCATTCTTCGATTACAGTTACCAGCTGTTGTAAAATAGTAACAATGATTGATATTTGTGCAATCCTTTTCAGTGAAGTAAAGATTGGCGTTTAATGCTTGTTTTTGTTTATTGTGGTTTATCTTGTGATTTTCAATTATCTTATTTTATCGTTGGTTTTATTTGCCCATGTTGATATTGTCATTGTGTCGACTCACGTTGCCATTGACATTACCTTCAAGTCTGTAAGTACAGCCAGTCAGATTAATTAAAGTTTATTCAGTTTTTATTAAGTTAAAATAATAACTGAGCAAACTAACGAAATGTTAATAAGCGATAAAACAGATTAGGTTGACCAGAAATTGATATCGTTAAATTAAAAGTCACTTTAGCGGCTTTACAATTGCTCGTTATAGATAAGATTAAATTAGATTTATTTATTTCTCTAAGTCAGTCACAGACAATACATTTAAAAATTATATTTTACAAATACATTTTTGTCAACAGATCATCAAAGAGATAAAATATTAAAAACAACCAATACAAATGATTAAAATACATTAAATTGGGTAAATATGATTAACACAACGTAAAATCATGTCGATCGTACATTTCAAAACTAATAAAGAAAAGTATGTCAAATACTTAATATAGGTAAATGAAATAAATTAGATGTCATTGTATATCCTATGAAATTATTTCGAATTGTGAGATATAAAAGGAGCTGAGTTTCTATGATTAGATGTCAGGTTTTGAAATAAAATGAGCCAAGTTCTTGTTGTCTGATGGCTGTGAACAGAGTTTGCTTGTTGCCACGTTTACGATATTTCCGTCGTGGAGTAAGTTAAAACGAATACGAGAGTTGTAAAATAGACACAGTATAGTCAGTATTTTCTTATTTTTGTAAATACTTATTCAAAATTTCTTCAATAGCATAGCCTAAGGTGTGTTCAATATCGGGTGAGTTCTATACTTGTGTATCATAACCAAAACCTAAACCATCTACGATACAATACCAGGCTGTACCTGAAAGTATAAAAAATATATAATTTACCTGTTCGAACTTCTAGATGTACACATATTGTATTATTTTTAGTGCAATAAAGTTTTTAAATAAATAAATATATATTAAATAGATAGATAAATAAACACTATATTGCTCTTACAAAACATAATACAGTTAAAATCTATGAGACAATTGAGCAAAGGCGGCCTTATCTCTGCAAGCGATCTCTTCTAGGCAACCTTCACAGAAATAAAGAATCAAATCGAACAGGTAACTGCTATATTAGTTTGCTAACACACATAGCTGTATAAACTCTTAATAGCCACCGCACACAGAATCCAAAAATCTTTAACCTACAAAGCCTCTTTGCATCGGGATATATTCTCCCAAGTTGACAGGAACCTCCTTCACAATACATCGGCCACACGCTTTAAATATTAATGTCGGTCTGTCTGAAACAGCCGGTTGCCGTGTGAACTGAAAATTAAAATATCCGTAACGCTTGCTACGTGATGCGACTGTATTGTATGTAACTGTCTCGGAGATGTATGGGCGACGCTGTGTAAGTATGCGCATGGTAGAGACAGTGGCCGGCAGTGTAGAAGGTATTGTCTATAATATATATTATATAATTATTCCACTTTAGATTTAATTGTAACCACTTTTCTTTCGAAACTAAGTAGACTTCAGTGACTGAAGTAGAATTCAGTGTAAAAAGAAAACTATTTATACTAAAATTTACATTACTAAACAGACTTAAATTAGAATAAGTGTGTCTAGTTATTCTAAATGCGTATTGTTAACAGCACTTAAACCATATTGACGATAAAAAATTATTATGTAAAATGGACAGTTAAATAAAGACAAGCAAATAATAAGGTAAGTAGTCAATAAGTTTTGAGTAGCTTGAAAAAGTATATATACCTCGAGAGTAGCTGTTCATGGCCCACATCATCATCTTTCACAATCTAGGGCATGCATAGTAGCAAGGAGTTATCTCCAACATTATAATTTTTAAATGCATACTGATATCACAAATTTTCAACAAAAGTTCTTATATAGGTATCAAAATGTTTTATACATTTGTACACAGAACAGCTAAAAAGCGTAGACAACACATAACCGTTAATAATCGTAATAAAAATATAGTATCTCAACTTGCAATAGATTTCTAGTACAGCTAAGTGTCTTTGCTGTTTCCGCTTTTACTGTGCCTTTATTTAGCTCCGTAATACAGCCAGTCACATTTCAACGTGTCACCGGCAGAGCAGGCCGTATAATAGAGGCAGCCTGGAATCTAGGTGCTATATTGATGGTGAAGATTAGAATAGATAGTGCCTCCACTGAATACATTTATACCGTGCGCACCATTTCTGTACGGTAGAAAGGAACGTTCGGAATGTAGAAAGGTGAATTTGCCACAGCTAAGAAATCGGGTGGTAATGTAGATCAGTATAATTGTTATTTGAAATAACTTATTTACAATAAAAATCATTTTTGATTTCCTAGTCCTAAAATTACGGTAGTTTTAGGAATTTACTCAATTTTGTTTAAATTGTTGCCTTTATCAGTAATGGGACCCTATATTTGAACTGCTCGCCTAGAGTTGAATGGTTTTCAATATTGATTTTCTGCATGGAAAATTCATTAGTTTGATGCATGACGGTAATTTTCCCTATCTTTGCCCCGCTCGCTTTCGATGTTATCAATATCATTTAAAAAACATGATTTTTTTCTTATCGAAAAATTTAAATTAAAAACCGTTCGACTAGAGGCGAGAGGTTCAAAAATAGGGCTATTGGTCCACAACATGATCCTCGAGCCTTCCGAGTTAGTGCCCCTGCATAGCCCTGCCTCGATCACATACGTCCTACATACAGTCTCTGACCCGGTGATGGCGTCGCTATGGTAGAATTTAAAATACTTGACGACAAAAAAGTGACATTTCAAAATGGTATAACTTAGTTCCAGTTTTGCTCACTGGGTCAAATAAGTTAGTGGCACTATAAGTTACTAAAATTACAATTTAAACTGCTAAAATAGGAGTGTAATTTGAATAGAGAAAATAATGCTTATTCGGTTTGGTCATGTAGAGAAGAGAAAGAAAGGAGATTAGCATAATATAGGTAATTTATTAAATGACAGGAGTATCGAAAATTCCCGAGCTGCGATATACCGAATTTCACCTTCGACTCTAGTCAAAATCTCTATCTATTAAACACTCACTGAAATCTTTATCGTATAAAAAATAAATTCTTAAAGATTTTCGAAGATAGTTTTCAATGCTATTTATAGTAGCATTATTTAGATAGAATATATCGAGTTGGAGATTGATAAAATAATCTATTAGTAAAATAAGCAAAAGAATTTAACACGAACATTATAAAAAGCTTTATGAGAAAATGCTAAATGAAAAAAGACAAATAATTAAATTTGCGACCATGAAAGAACGCGATATGAAAATTCGCTACTATGCAAAATGATTTTGTGAAACTTGTCGAACAAATCGTCTCATCAGCTCGAAAATATGCCCCTTGACGAAGTCCAAACACCAGTAGTATGATACCGCATCTCCCGTTTTAATTTCCCTCCTATCGCATTCATTTCATATTTATATCAAATCACAAACTGACACTCTAGATAGTGAGGCGATAGTGTAAGAATAAACCGCGATTATGTTATAAACCCATTTAATGGGTGTAATAGCGAATCTAAGGTACGAAGTTGTTTCAGAAGCACTGTTATGGAGTTGAGTACCAATCACATGTAATTGTAAGCTGTGATCGCGTAATGAATAGAGTTCAGATTCTTGGTGTTGGAGCAAAGTTAATTGCTTTATTTGTGCTGTGTGATCTCTGTATAGAGAAAGTGGTAAATTCAACGTGATAGGGGTTTACTAAGGATGTATAGTATTCACATGCATACACATCATCATGCCCGTAACAGTCCACTGTAGGACTTAGGGTTTCTCCCACGAAAGGGGAGGTTATTGCCATATCTCCACGCTTGGCAGGCGGGTCTGAGATCGCAATGTTATAAATTTAACTATAAAAAACGCTGCTACCCATTTTCCAACCTACGGCTTTGCATTCTATTTTTGTGTAATTATCTTCATCAACAGCCTTAAACAGTTCACTGCTAGACAAGCCTACTCCACATTAGTGGAAGACATTGTCACAATGAGGTGCTTGGAAGCTTGGTAGGCAGGTTGAAGATCGCAGTGTTAAACTGTATTCCGCCGCTCTGTTGTCCATTTTAGTGTCTTTCACCGCACGGCTGATGTTTGTTTTACCCCTCGACGCAACCTGGGCATTAAAGCCAATTTTTATTTTTTTATTTAATAGTTACTGGTGGACCCAGCGCTACTTCGTTCGCGTGGCGTCCTACTCCTACACTACCCTACTCATATCCCTATCCCTACCCTGCCCCTACCCCTACACCTACCTACTCTTTTTTTCTTGCCTATAAGTCTTGAATCACTCTATCTATGATTGAAAACCGCACTAAGTGTATATAGATCATGGTCACAAAGAGACAGACGGCGGGAAGCGACTTTATTTTGTAGTATGTATAGTTGCTATTTTGTGCAGCGGTAGCGTGTTTTGCTCTCAATATCAAGTGGAGTCTTGCAATAAATATTGGAAGTTAAATTAAGTATCCAATTAATTCGAATATTTCGTTCCCTTGTTAAATGCCAACAGTGTCGGCGGATCCATTTATCGATCTGCATATGAAAAATACCAGATCCCTTTGTATTAAAACTTCTGATCGCAATAATTTAGTATCGACATGTTTGTTTCTCGTTAAAAATGGGAATACTCGATCTGTAATTATAAGAGCAGCTTGCAAATTTATTTTTACCTTATCTTTTGAGTCAATATAATAGTGATTGGAGAATATATGAGTAGAGAAGCTGTATCTAAATCTTCTTTATATACTTATTCTTATCTGATAGCTATATCTTGTTATCACGTAGTTAATTTACGCAGTCAGCACGTTGCATATGCGAGTCCACAACGTGGCCAACGAGGCAGGATAAGGTGGCCAGTGAAATTACAGGCATGAGGCATTTCATCTTATTCCTTGCGACAACGCACCTGCGGTTGTTACTTACTTACTTACTGCGCTGGCTCAGCGACCCAAAGTGGATCTTGGCCTCCGACACCAGAGATCGCTACCTCTTCCTATCCTGCGGCTTCTCCTGCCAAACGAGGATTCCCAATGCGTGCAGGTCTTTCAGAACTTCATCCATCCTGTGGTTCTGTATTTTTGTTACCTGCCACCTAAATATAGGGATTGTAGATGATATCATTTACCGTACAGTTACGACTTACCATAAGGCTATCTGCTCGTTTATCACTGAGTAGCATAAAAAAGCAAAAATTGAACTTGATTCGTAACTTATAAAGTTATTCTATAAACTTCAAGCGGAACCCTTACTATTTATTTGCTTAAGAATTTACCACCCGCGTTTTTAATTGCATCGATGTGGCTCAAAGAGCCAATTAATAACTATTAACATTTGCGCCGAAGAATAGTTCACAATGAGTATGTAAATAAAAAGAGTACCCTTAATAAATATGCTCAGAGGAAAACCGTAATTACGTTGATTAAAATATTTGAAGGCTCCTATCTATGTAGCTGTATTCTCAATTAGCCCCGGCTTGACATTCTTGGCGCAGTATCTTTTGACTTTTTATTTTGTTAACGATAGGGCTGTCGCGTATATACCAAAAGCGTATGAAAAATCATAACCGTAATACCAAAAGCGTAAAAAATACTGTGGCTACCTCGGACAGTGTTTTCTCAGATACGGGCCGGTTAAACAGATGTTTCCCGCGATGTTAAAATAGAGACTATTCATTCATTTTCAAGGGCACAATTTACGCAATAAAACTTTAAAAGATTTAAGACTTTAACGCTTTGTACCATACCCATGATGACAAATGTACTGAGCAATTAATGGGGCGGGTAACATGCGGGTAAAAACAAATCAGGTGTACAATTTATTGAGGTAAAAAATCACAAATCATCGTATCACAAACAAAACTTACTTTTTAAAATGTTATCAGTGTACGTAATAATACTTAAAAGGGCATCTGTACCAATCAAAATTGTTTCCGAAAAAGCTAAGAAATCCAATACCACGCATTCTCATCACCCAGGAAATAAATTTATAAGGACTAGAATAGCATCCCTGTCACCTTACAAGGACATTGTCGGTATTCTACAGGATTATTTATTTCATCTCACGATGAGAAAAAAAGGAAAGTGTATCTAGAAAAAGAAACACATATAATTGGATAACGACTCGTTGCACACTGTCAAGTGTTGTTGACGACATTCGTTAAAGTGATGTGAGAGACGTCATCTAGGGCATATGTCATCATAACTCAGATATGTTGGCGTTTTTACCTTCCTAAAGCGAAGCTTCCTTTAAAAGACTAGTGTTATTACACAGAGTCCAATGCGTTATACGTTAATTGGACTTATTTTTAATTGGCTGTCCTGTAAAAAGTAATCAAGTCTAGGCTGTCAATGGAAGACGAATATGTTTCATCACCAGTTTAAACGGATGCCTACTTTTTTGCCGTCGACTCAAAACGCGACTCGAATTTGTAGTTATTTTGTATGAATGTACAAATGTATGTATGAATGTATGCTATTTATACGAATGTATTGAATGCGGACTATGCATGTTTGGTTTGTTACGACAAGTTAGGATGATAAGGCCGAATATAACACAGACAAATATTCATTTGTTACTAATACACAACAAAATATCTTAAAACTAACAATAATCAATGAAAATCAAGAAAGTAAGGAAGCGCCGTCGAGGCAAACTGGACCAGCCTCAGCATTATATGAATCATCATCATCATCATATCAGCCGGAAGACGCCCACTGCTGGGCATAGGCTTCCCCCAGAGATCCCCACAAAGGCCGGTCTTGTGCCTTCCGCATCTAGCTAGTACCTGCGATCTTACGCGAATGGGAGTAGCCAAACCATTGCACAGTTCGAATGAATGAATGATTTATTGCTTTCGATGTACGTACTATACAAACGAGGTGCAAGCTATAAAGAAAGTAGTATACAATATATTAAACCCGAAGTACCTAGAAGGTATTCTGCGGTCAATATTGCACATCGACATCGGCAGTTTCGATTTTGTATACTATACTGACTCCTGTACTATGTTCTATCCTAGTAAATTATAGGTCCGTACAAAGTTCGACTCATAGAAGTCACTTGTTAAATTTAACAATTCTAAATAAATAAATGATACATAAACTCATGACATGATTTCATTCAAAGATTAAAGATGGAAACTGATATTAAAAGAATCCATAATGTATCGCTACCCGTGCCACGGGAAGACAACGTTACACTCAGCATAAGCAATGGTTTTCAGTGTGCCCTTCAGCGAAGCACGGGCGAAAGTGATTCTTTACAACATGTCAACTTTACTCTGAATAATTTGAATAAAATATCATATAATATCATATAATAATGTTAAGGGCGTGAGTGTGTATGTGATGAGTATGTAAATGTATGTAAATAAGACGTGGTAACAAACGGAATGCCCTGGGAACACTAAATCTCTACTAATGAAGTTGTGGTTGCATGCTTAAAGGTTAAGAGTAATTAACGGACACAACTTTATTACTCGTTTACGGTGAAAACGATTATGGAAGGTGTGTCCCGTAGTCTCGACCGCACGGTATTCGGAACTTTGTGAAATTTAAATTAAAATATGGCGACGTCAGTTTACATTTTCCTTGAATCAAATAGCGTAAGCATAGGTCGGGAATAGTTTTGCTTTTCAGACAATATTTTAATTTCAAAATGTAATTGCTTTGTTAACGTATGTTGTTCAAAAACTTGCCATGCATTCGTTGATTATGATAGTGATAGTCAATGGTTATAGATGGTGACGGTGAAGTAACTTTATCGATGCACTGTTGTTGAGTTAATCCACCTCGAAGTTTAATTAAATTATCGTAGGAAAATTTTCACGAGTGAATTTCATTTTGTTACCGAGGTGTAAACTCGGAAAAAACATTTTTTTATTTTGTATTTATTCCTTACAATGTTCGTACATTCAGCTTTACTTCTAGTTACCCTGCCAGACTGCATAACAGTTTGTTGAAAATTGTGTTTCTCTCGTAATACAATCCGGATAATGCCTACACTTAAATGACGCGGGTCTTTAGAATGAAAACTTATAGGTATTATAACAGTGTAATTAGCCTTCCTAGGAATATCAATTTTGGCAATTCCAATCTGCTATTTTGGCAAAAAATAGCAGATTGGAAGTGATGGTGAGGTGAAAGTTGAAGTAAATATAGGCATGTACATCTGTACTTCAACCTAGAAATGCCAATTCTCTCTTGTCTTTAAAACGTATGGGTTCCAGGAATGGTTCTGTCCTCCGGAAATGGAGCTTTCAAAATATTTCATTCCACCTTACTGTCTGCGACTCATATTTCCATGTAAATGTCAAGTTTTGACAACGCACTCTGCAATAGCTGTTATTTCAACGGTAAACTTAAGAGTGCATTGTAGCGGAGTTCTGTCTAGGAACAAGCCCTAATTAACAAAGAAGATTTATTTCGCTTGAAACTGACAGTCGAAATTATGAGAATACATCAATAAAACTTTATTAAACAGCTGAAAGTACCAACTACTATATACGTGATGTAGATTTTATCTTTTGTATTTTGGGAAACCTATGCAAGCTTGTATCACATCCAGTATTGCAAATGTCTTCAGACAACGGTCGGTAATTATAACCATCAAGTAGGCCACTGCCGAACCAAATATTTAATTATGTATTTAAAAACTTTATTGCACAACAACACAATTAGCAGACTTAAACCTAAATATTCAAGGTCGTTCGAACGCATTGATAAAACTGTCGGTCGGATAAATCGGTCACAACTGAAGTCACAATCTATATTGTTTCTTATTTTCATGGAGCATATAACGTGACAAAAGGGACGACTATAACATGTCAAAAACCATCCTTAACCAGATTGGATCATGGTTACACATTTAGTCACCGCAAGGGCCTCGGTTACCATTCAACGGTTACCTCGGATTGTTTAATGTCAAATTTCTTTTGCTTTTTTATGACATTGATATATATAGAGTTGTGACAGATTGACAGTGTACATTCTCTATAGACCGAGGCATGGAGCCTAATATCTTTGAATAACACGGTCGAATTGACATTGACAAGAAGCTATAGTTAACTCAATGCGTAATTAGCAGGCACCAGTAATGGCGGGCAATAATGATAAATTTCCAACATGGCTCCCCTACTATGTAGCTGGTAACAAACCACTTAGTTTTAAAACCATTTATGTGCAACGTTTATTGGGCAGTAAAATACCACAGATTATGTTATATAATTTACGTTCTGATCCGTTTGATTTACTCATAAAATGATTCCATTTTATAGTTATCTGTAAGAACAAATTATTACGAATCTCGCTCTTTTTGTAAAATTTTCGTACGTGCTGAAATTGGAGTGTAAATTCACAGTTTTCTAGCCTAGTGCTATTGCAATACGTTTTTTATGATGGGAATCTTGCATAACAAATAAAACTAAAACTGCGTATAAATTTCTTGAAAAATCACAATATGAACGGCCATTCAACGACGACAGTGCTAACAACAACTGGTTACATAAATTAATATTATTTTTCTTTGGTGTAATACAGTAATACCGAGATTTTGTTCGATAGACTTTGCATAAACTGTAGTTTTTATCACTTTATTGTCTTAAGAATTTTTAATTCTTAAGCGATCTATTTCACTCTGAATTAGATAAACTTACCAATAAACTAAGTATTATAGGTTTGTTACAAGCTTTCATTTAGTTTCACATGTCCCCATGGTAGTTCGTAATAAAATTTGAAATTTTGCACACTCATGTAAGTTCGGCGACAATGAAATGTTATGACACACCCAGCTGATCTGATGATAGAGACGGAAGGTGGCCATAGGCAATTCTAAACTACGCATGGTAAACCCATCAAGTTTGGGCTCGTTTTATTAGTATTGACAAATACTCTGACTGATCATAGAGAACTCGCGATAAAAAATGAAAAATATTTTTCGTTTTAACTTGTTTCTAATACAACAGACACCAATCACGATAGCAATATTCGTCACTACGATTACTGCAACAGGTTTGTAGAAGAACAATTTACGTAGGTACTCGATAATTGATGTGTCATAAAGTTTCATAAATTTCTTTGATACCTATATCGATTTCTCTGTAATCGTTTCCCGTAAAGGGCTAGCAATTAAAGGCAATCATTTTGCCGCTTTCGGACATAGTTTACTGTCGTATAAGGTACACGGTATTTTTGTTCGTCGAAAGACAATCAGACAGAATGTGTTGAAGTAATATGTGTATGATAGTGGTAATAAAGAATATGCGCTTCTGTCTCGTATCTACTTTTGACCGTCACATCGTCCTTAAAATTAAAAAAGTAAATTCATCCTTTCTCATACGAATCTCATTGAATTTTGGGATAAAGTATAGCTCATGTTACTCACTGATAGGTAGGCGAAAGGAATTTTGGTAAGGATAAGGCTAGTGGTTCTTGAGTTTTATGGTCTTTATTATATTATTATAGATGTAGATTATATGTAACTAAAATATGGATTACTCACAAAACAAGAAATAGACAAGCGCCGTCCGCATCCCAAATAACTAAAGAAATATTATAAAGGATTTCCTTTGTAATTTGTATGCATTCGTTTGTGCGGCATGTCATCTCTATTGTAATGAAAACCTGATAAGTGTTTGAAATATAATTTTACATGAACATAACAGCGGGATATTAATCAAATAATAATTCTAATCCCGCAACACTTGTAACTGTACATAACAAGGTGAAATACACTACAGAGCGCGTTGATGTCTTTTGTATGGCCAACAGAAATATCGATCAAGCCACACCAATGCGTCGAACAAGTATCTGACGACTATTTGTCCAGTGGCAGAAAAGGGCACAGCCTACCTCCGGGTGGTCGTTATAACACCAATATAAGAGCACTCGAAAACGGTCATTGGAATCTAGGGATGTGTCACCCGACTCGACAAGTTTGATTCGAAAGCATAATATATTATTACGAGTGGACCCAGTGATTTCGTTTGCGTACACATACTTTACTCCTACTTACCCTAGGAACCGACGGTGGGAAGCGACTTTGTTTTATACCATGTATAGATGGCACTATTTTTAGATCAATTTAATATTATACGATTTTCTGGTCTAGTGAAGCGATTCAGTACTGCAATATCGTATGATGAAAAACAAATTGGAAATGTGTCGTTTAATTCTATCGGTCAAAAAGAAGTTGCAAAGGTTCGCCAATAAAATAAATTTAATTCCCAATTAATTCGTTGGGTAGTTGACTAGATTCAATATAAATTACGAAACCAGGTTACCATTAAAGAGCTTTAAGTAGAATCCGCCTTCAGTACAAGAAAATAAATGAGATCGTAATATTTAAAACCATTTAAATCAAGTAAAATGAGAGGCACATTTGATGCATTTGTACAATGACGTCGCAGTTCAAAGTTTCATGCAAATTTCATAGAGGGGATCCGTTTTAACAGATCATAAAGAGTTGGTAATTTGACATTTTGTCAACTCTCGGAGTCACATTGTTGATCAATCGATTGAACGCCGACTCCGGTCCATCCCTACGGAAATGAGATCATAGCTACGCGGAAACTCCGTGCGCGACCGCTCCTATTACCACATACCGATCCCCGCGACAGAATAAACATTTTAATTTGTATTTATTGCCGCAATTGTGCGGCAAAATGATACAGTTTAATATATGCGTGCGACAGGCAAGGAAATGCGCAGTTCGGAGCGGTTGCTGGTAATTGCTCGGACTTGTGATGGCTTGATTGGTTGAGGGATTGTGGTCGTGTTCCGGCGCCTCAACTTTCAACCGGGATAAGTAGGTTCGTTAGTGTGGTGTGTGCAACGTGATGTGTTTAATTTAGCGAATACGGTTCTTATTATGTAGGTTGAAGGGTTTATATTTCAGTATGGCTCGATCCTAATTGGCATCGTTCGTGCGATCATGGTCGTACGACGGACGTCACCCTACCAATAGGAAACCTCAAAACTGCCCGTCGTATGACCATAGTCGCACGACCGTTGCCAATTAGGACAGCGCCTAAGGGAAGCAATTATAGTCAATGTATAATCTGGATGCCTTCAAGGCTGGAATGTGATTTTTTTATTTTTTATTTATTTATTTATCATAAATGTGGTACATAGGTTTGTATAATTCGCCAAACTGTAAAACAGTTTGTTGGCGAAGGTTTGCACTCTCTATGCCTTCAATATATTTACCCAACCAACATAGTAAAAAAAAAAAATACCAATAAAAATAAACACTTATACCTAATTTGCACCTGGGTATTGACTCCGAATGAAGTTGTCTATCAGCAGGCATTTCAGCTTTGACTTATAAGTATGTCTGCTCTCGGTTGCTTCGATATCAACTTCATTCAGAATACCAGGCACCAGGAGAAGGAATGGAGGAGTGGATAGGCTGTTCCTAGACAGGCATGCTCCATCATCGGCCGCATCGTCACTTACCACTAGGTGAGGTGACGGTCAAATGCCTGGCTAGTCAACTAGTAAAACAAAAAAAAAATTTCTTTTGGAGGTTCTAAGTAAAGGTTTTTCATCATCGTTTCTCGTGTCTAACGGGCAAACTAAAGCCATTTGGCGACGCAAGTAATTTTCTTGAAAAGTCAATTTATAGGAACGCCATGTGGAGGGATCACAGTCGAGAGGCCGAAGTCCTAAGCGCTGGTCGGGTTAAATTTGCTCAACACTAAACACCATTGTTAAAAACGACCACCCACCCATTTTCATGCCGCCACTAGAATATAATTGTAAGATATATGTCGATATTTTATACATATTATGTACGAATATTCCACGAGTACACTGTTTCTTTGTTCTACCCTCTCGCTAGTAGTTCACTTAAGGAAATTGTAAGGCGGATAGCCACAGTATTGTCTCCAAATTATTGCTAAAAAAATTCTAATATAATCCTCAGATCAAATCGAGCTGTTGTGAAACTGGCGGGTGAAATTTTACGAAGTATCCGCTACAATCCATGAAATATGACGACCTGAGTGGTTCAATGGTCAACATGCCGGTCTGCCACGCAAGAGGTCCCGGGTTCGATTCCCGGTCGGGCAGAAATTGAAATGATGAATTTTAATTTATGTTTCGGGTCTGGGTGTTCTATGTATAATAAGTATGTATTTAAAAAAAAAGTATTTAAGTAGTATATCAGTTATCTAGCACCCATAGTACAAGCTTTGCTTAGTTTGGGGCTAGATGGCGCTGTGTGGATTTGTCCACGAATATTTAAAAAAAATATATAAAGAACTTTTATGAGTGAAAACAGCTTCAACATGCATTTCGAAAATTCCTAGGAAAACTGTGTATAATAATATACACAGAAAGACAGCAGCTGCGGCGCTAGCCTTTGTTTTACACCTAGATAAACAAACAGCAAACTTTCCCTTACTGTGCAGTCAATTTGGTAATCAAAAATTTTCAATGGAGAAATTTCCTACGCATGCGTCAACAAAAGCTATAGGATTCTACAGTTCCTAGAAACACGCAAAAGCAAGCAATTCAAAGGAAAATCGACAGATACGTTTGCCGTTGTGTATTTTCACTACACAAATCCAACTTGCCTATCAAAAAGAGAGATTATTGTATAATCTGG
Source organism: Blastobasis lacticolella (assembly GCA_905147135.1). NCBI lineage: Eukaryota > Metazoa > Arthropoda > Insecta > Lepidoptera > Blastobasidae > Blastobasis > Blastobasis lacticolella. The sequence continues at coordinate 14,313,010 of LR990048.1, forward strand.
CCATAAAGGAGTTTATTGTGTGAATCCAAGGCGGACATAGAGTTTCATGATCTGTGAACTGCCCCCCCGTGCGAGCTCGCAATCTCTGTAACACTAAGCTTCATCATCGCCAAACACTATTAAATACTATTATATGAAAAGTAACAGACAGACGTACCTACTATTACTTACATGTCCATCATTATTAGTCTATACATTAGGTACATAGTATAAAACAAACCCGTTAGTCCCTATGTATCAATGCACGCTTAGATATTTAAAACTGTATGGTTTAATGCGGTTTTCATCAATAGACAGTGATTCAAGAGGAAGGATGGAGGAAGCAAGTAAAAGGGTAATTAGGGATAAAGTAGATGTACGCTAAGGAAGTCGCGCCAAGTCACCAAGTTAAGAATAAATAAAGACTTAAATATTTGGTTCGTTTGCTTACAAAAGTACCTTAATGGTTGAAGGTAGATCGACGGTTGAGATACTTACAAATACTAAGAAACACAAAAATTTTAAAATCTACCCGAGAGAGAAGTCATTGGCTTCTAGCAAATTTACATTTACATTAATCGCTTTGTCATCGTCCAATGTTGACAATTTGCATGCCTCGTTTTGACATTATTGTCTATTGAAAGGCTTAATATATCGTGTAAACAAGGCTCGTTTACATTTTCACACCGTTAAATGCAAATGTTGGTTCATGTTGAGGCAGAATGGATTTTATTGGCGAGCGGAATCGCTATCTCGGCGTGTAAAGGAGGCTTTAATGCGTTAGAATTAATTTGAAATCTGTAGAATGCCATTGAATTCCGCTGTATTTTTAGATGTTACTATAATGCTATGTGCGAGTATTTAGCATTATTGTTTTATCAGTCGTTATGACAATTTGCAGTTGTGTAATTTCTGAAAGGTTTTATTGAATATGATGTTTAACTCGTATATTATTCTTGACGACCTGAGTGGTTCAGTTGGTCAACATCCAGGTCTGCCACGCAGAGAGCCTGGGTTCGATTCCCGACCGGGCAGAAATTTAAATGATTAACTTTAATATCTGTTACGGGTCTAGGTGTTATATTTATATTAAGTATGTATTTAAAACTATTTAAGTAGTACATCTTATCTAGCACCCATAGTACAAGCTTTACTTAGTTTGGGGCTAGATGGAATGTTAACTCGTCTTACTCTTTATACGATTTTATAAAGAGATGATAACAGTTTATAGATTTTTTCGCCATATTCATAGGCGCTTGAGAATTCAGTCATAGATCCGTTTCATACTCGTGGAAGCATTTCTAAATTAATTTTAATAATGGTTTCCTCCTTCTATTACAGAAATCGGCGACAACGCAACAGCGCAAGAAACGGCAGCCACCGACGTAAGTTGCAATTGCAGTTTTTAGTCACGTTTCATGAATAAACAAGCAAACTGAGCGTCACTTCCTATCTTCTTAGCATACATTTAACCGACAAAAATGTAAACAAATGATAAATTAGGCGGAAAGTGTCTAAACGATACGAATGCACGTCGCGTCGGTTTTTCCGGACCGCAGTATAAAAATACTTCTTTATTATGTGGCGCGAACCGTTCGCTGCGCTTGGATTCCGACATGCAATAACTTCGGAGCACTAGGAATTGAATTAGCGAAATGGACGCGCGCGTTTTATCGTGGAAATTGGGTTACGCGACTCTCTGCGTAATTCAGGTCGAAAATGTTGGTCGTTGGTCGGTTGGGCTAGGAAATGGTTAGAGGGGCAATTAATGGGTATGTGGATTAGGATTAGATAACAATTACGATTAGGAGGATGACAGCAGCGTCGGTGGCCTAGTTGTTAAGGGGACCCACTCGTACTCCGTGGTATCGAATTCGAACCCCAGTGCGGGCATGTGCCAATGACTCTGTGTTATGTACATTAGTTGAATACTAACTGATGCTCTTATGGTGAGGGAAAACATCGTGATGAAACCTGCACATTCAGGCGACCGTATATATAACCATGATCCATTCTAGTCCGGTTCCCCTGTCAACAAGGTTACGGAGGTGCAGTCGCTCCACTGTAATTACCTGATTTGCCAAATCCTGCATTATGGTCAAGGCGGATTCCGGGCTCTCGTGTAGGACACAGCCGAGCCATTAACGACTAGATTATTTTTTAAACGCTACTTGCATGTTTTTGAAGAAAATAGAGAATATCGGTTTCTTGACTAAATAGGCTAAGTATCAATAAGTAACGGAGAAAATAATTTCACCAGGTTTCAGCGACAGCCGCTCTAGCTTTGTTCCACATGACAATGTGTTGTTCATTACTTTTTACCGCCCATTTCGAACGAACCGATCGACATTATAACGGCAAAATCGTGTAAATTTACTCGATCAAGAGCCTTGTGTATTGTGTGTGCCTGTTTTTATAATTTTCGTCGTCTCCTAATTGTTTGTACACATGCAAACAAAATGGGAAAATGTTTGCCGGCCACTCTACTAAATGTCCGGTGAGGTTTTTGTTTTAGCTGCTTTTTTTGCTGTTTAAATACACCGGCGCGACAGTAAGCGTGTTATTAGAGACATGCAAAGTACATACCGACTTAACGTGTAGGAATTGACACGCTCTCCGTTCGTGAAACATAAGGAAAAAATGGGGTATAAATCACGCGATTACTGGCTACATCGTAATTAAGCTAGACGAGTAGACGTCCGTGTCTGGATGCCTTTGCTTGGCTTGTCAATTTATGTCGATATGCTCGTAAATAATTATTAATTACCATCGACTTGGGTGCTATTTTGATGTTTAATTACTAGTTTGATGTTTCTTGTGTATTATCTAATGATCTCGCGCGTGCCTTTTGCAATGTTTATTTTTGTCGTAAATGACGGAAACGGCCGTGAAAATACACGATCTTGTAGATAAATTGTCGATGTAAAACATAAATAAAACAAAGTTTCTCATCTCCCTCATTTCGAAGTAAAATCGTCAAAGTAAACATACGATATTTCCCTTAAACAAACTCTGCAATATCGGCAAAAATTACAATACGATCTCAGTGTAACGACAGACGCGATCCGACACTACGGTGACGCCCTGCATCACCTGCCAGACTCGTCTAAGTATCCGTGGAAGGCGGAAGGCCACTTCAGAGCGTAGTTACTCAACGAGCTATCGGCGGCTATCGCGCATAATCGATGCGCAACGGTACATGCGCGCGCGCACCCCTCGCGTAGAGCAGTAGAGCGGGATTTGGTTATTAGGATTACCTGTAGAGACGGGCAGTAGAATCGAGTTTCCGATTTCAAAAGACATGCGTACTAAATAGTTAGTTTTTGTTTTATTTTATTTATTTTGTAACTAGCTTTTGCTCGCGACTCCGTCCGCGTACAATTCGGTTATGGCATCTTCTCGCAGGAATTTCGAGATAAATATTGTGGGATCCGTTTAGTAGTTTCTGCGCGAAGATGTAGCAAACATCGAACATCTTTACAAATTTTCGCTGTTTTTGTATTAGGAGGATTACATTGTTTGTATTTTAGTGAAAGAATGACAAACCAACAGACATCATTTTATAAAAATAATGAAGGTAGAGATCCCGGCCAACTTCTTGCGTAAGCTAAACTGCGCAGTAGAGATTTTACATACCTGAACGCGGAATGGAACACGTTGCCTGCGAGTGTGTTCCCTGATTATTATAATCTAGACGACTTCAAGGCTAGAGTGAATAGGCTGTTCCTAGGCAGGCATGTTCCATCTTCGGCCGCGTTGTCACTTACCGCCATGTGTGAGAGCGGTCAAATGCCTGACTAGTCTAATAAAAAAAAACGTGTACAAGCCTTCCCCCAATCCGTCAAAAATACTTGCCAACAACTACACTCAAAACACTAAGATTTATGACGAGGAATAAGCCGTCAAATTGATATTACACACTTTGCAGATAATTTGCACCTACCCGACACTCGGGTGTAAACTCGATCAGGCTGTCGATCTCGTTAGTGCGCTGATCAGAACCTTGCTGTTTCCGGCGCCAACTACTGTTACGGAAAACCATTTAGATTCCACAGACTTGCTGCACTGATGTACTTAAATGAATCAAATAATAAAATGTAGTTGATTCGATACCTATTTCCATTGCTCAATATAATTTTTCCTAAAATAGGCTAGGATTTGTTATTGCTTACGCGATGTTGCGATATTTTAAATTAAATAACTTTTGACGAAATAAATGAAATAACTTTTGAAGAAAATTTCATTGCGGTAAATTCGTCAAAAGTTGAATTTATTATTATTATTTTATCCCGACGTTTGCCAATAAACTCACCACCAGGATGCCGAAGACCGGGCGAAGTGGACAAACAAATAGACGTAGGAAGGCGGACGTAGGTAGGAGCGGGAGCACACCGCGACGCCAAAAAGTTTTAATATCATAAAAAGGATAAAATTCTTTATCCTAATCTACCAGCTCTTCTACTAGAAAAACGCTTATAGATTTATTATCCCGAATTTCAAGGGGTCCTACTCGTACCTCCAGGTACCGGGTTCAAACAAACAGGTGGCGTGCCGCCATATACCAATGACTCTTTTCTGAGTTATGTAGGTACATCAGTTGAACACTAACCGATGCCTTTACTTACTGACTGAATATGAACTCTTGAAATGAAATCTTGTCAGGTTCTCCTGTTAATAGAGTCACGGAGGTCAGATGGCAGTGGCTCCACTGTTATTATCTGTTTTGCCAAATCCTGGATCATGGTCAAGGCGGCTTTCGGGCCCTCGCACCTAGGATCACGATTCCGACACTCACAACTCGACGATAATTTGTGAGCGCAGAATTGTTTTGGATATTCAGAACTTCAACAGACTACGGTCAGTAGCGTTGAAGAAACTTTATATCCGCCCGTGAAAATGTTTTTCATGATTTTCATAGTTAATGCTGCCAATGACATACAAATCTTACCCTAGAAAACAGCTTATTACAATGTCCCTTGGCCCATAACCTAGATACGTTGATAAGTCCATCAGTTTATAACAAGTACTCGTTAACAGTCGGTCTTACCTGAAATGGTGTACACTATTTCAAATATTCAGTTCGCTTCGTTATAGAGCGGCCTCGTATCTGTTAAATTACTCCCACGGTACGCAATGCAGAGTTAATATCGAGGGCACAGGAAGGAAAGTATCTATTTAAGGGTTTCACATACGTATAGAAGGGGACAACTCTTTATGCCCGTGATTCGAAACTACAGATTTTTAAACTATTTAGTGACAAACGAGCACAGATAGACTACATGATGATAAGGGGCAACTGTAGCCCATGATATCCATGATTCATGTAAGCAAACAAATAATGTTAACACGTGAAGTGTTACTTCACAACATTAACATTCAGAAACATTACTATGAGATCTCATAGAGCGCGCCAATATACAGGGTTCCAATAGACAATACTTGAGTGGTGATTTGTCAAAACCAGTTCTCAAATGAAAAATATTTTGTCCTAGGACCTGAGTGGTTCAGTTGGGTAACATCCGGTCTGCCACGCAGAGGTCCTGGGTTCATTAGCATAGAAACCAAAATTGCATTAAAAAAAGTTATATTTTAGTTATCGTCAGTTATCTAACACCCACACAGCTTTGCTTACTTTAGGGCTAGATGGCACTATGTGAATTTGTCCAAGCATGTTTATTTATTTATTCATAAACGTTTGTGACGAATCGTGCAGAAATCGTCTCTATCTGAATGGGCTCTTTCGCATCTCAGCTGTGCTGCGTTGTCACTACAGGGATTAAAGCTGGCATGCCTCATGTAATTACACTGCCCGTCTTACACTAACCGGAACACACGCGAGCATTTATGCTTGACCGCAGCAATAGATAAGATGATGATAGCCGTCCAGGCAGACTCCTCAAGCATGACAGGGTCCTACCACCCGATGAAATGCGCTTAACTGTAACACTTCACACCTTGTTCACACCTAACTCGAATTGCTAGACACCTTAGAGATTCCAGTGCATTTTGTAGAGGTAATAATAATAATCAGAGCTTTTATAATTGGATGCCATGACCTTAAAATGCAACCTGTAATTTTAGTCAGTCTTTGAGTGGCTTCCGAAGATCCAATTACTTGTACGTAACTCGATTATTGGCACAAGCGGCAGCTAGAAAGGTTCAAATTTACATTTTTGTGGAGTTTTGTGATATGTTTTCAATTCAATTCGTGTGAAATCTGAAAAATAGATGCATAGTATAAAACTAAGTTGCTTCTACCCGTCTGCCCCTATGTATTTGTGTACGTATCTATGAACGCTCAAATATTTTAATTCAAGATATTAAAATATTTCAATTCAAGAAAGAGATTTATAATCAAGAAAAAATGGGTAGGTAGGGGTAAAGTAGGTGTACGCGAATGAAGTCGCGCCGTGTCGACTAGTACAACTAAAATCAGAATATCTTTAAATTAATCCTCATTATAATTAACTTGTAGGGACTCAGCTGACAACGCTTCAAAAATTTAATACAATGTCACTGATCACAAATTATGACAAAATAATTATCAAAATGAAAGCCATTTCACGAATTTTACTATTCGCGGTTTTATATAAAACCGACATCGTGTAAATAGAAAAGAATATACAAAATAATTAAACCATTGATGTTCACCGCTTAATATGTACCAGGGAAAAAGAAGTAAGTACAAATATCTCGCCACTTCACCGTGACATTTCCGCTGCATCTCAAAAAGGAATGGAACTAAATATCTTACCACTAATGCAATATCTTCCGTCCTGCCAGGAAAGGGAAAGGAAAGAAAAAGTAAATAAATTCATTAGATTTATACCCATTCGTAACTCCATCCGACGCGTTCAGGTGAAAAAGGTAACATCCATCTATTCAGGTTGAAACGGCGCTCATCAAGGAACCTTATCACGTCACAAACTACCTTAGAAGTCAGATCTATCGATCAATCAATCGGATGTCTTTGTCGATCCATAACTGACGCAGGCATATTTGCAGAAAAAAACGGACTAGCAATAGATCGAGGTTGACTTTACCTCGAGGGTTCCATACTACTGCATAAATAAAGTTACAAATGCGTAGGTAAATAATGCATATCGTCTGTTCGTAAATAATATAAAAATAAATCATTTTGTCCTTAATGTCCCGGGGTCCACCTTGACCATCATCCAGGATTTGGTAGATCAGGTTATTACAGTAGAGTGACTGCCACCTGACCTCCGTGATCCTGGTAACAGCTTGACCTGACCAGATTGGATCATTATTACAAATTCAGTCGCCTTAATGTGCAGATTTCATTACGATGTTTTTCCTCACGATAACTCAGAGAAGAGTCATTGGTCATTGGTGGCATTATGTTCGTACCCGGTACCTCGGGGTACGAGACCCTATAAAGGATCCCTTAACCGTTAGACCTCCGACACTTAACATGATGGTTAAAGCACATTTAATTTTTTTTATAATAGGCTATTTAAGTATTTGACCAAATCAAATCAAATCAAATCAAATAATTTTTATTCAGTTTAGGTATAAAACACTTATGAATGTCAATATACAATCAATATAAATAGTATTGTACAATGCGGTGACAAAAAATATATAAAAAAAAATACTCCTAGCAGTGACTGGAACGTACCAGGTATCTCACCTAATGGTAAGTGACGATGCGGCCCCCACATATCGAAAGGGTTGTTTGTGCCATATTCTACTCTGCTCTACGGTACTTATCTATTATGGGTCAAATGATACGGTCCAACAGACAGACAGACAACGGCGGCTTAATAATTGAGTCCCTCTGGCCATGGAGCCCTAGAAGCAAACGGAGCGATACAAAAACAAAAATGCATCGCAGCAAGGCGGTATGCGTACTACGTCATAAATGCTGTTTAATAAGATGTTAACGGTAACTTAGCTTGGCATTTAGCCTTACACTGGTTCCTGAGCTAGCTATTATATTTTATATCTTGCCCTAGGCCAGAGTGCCTGTGTAGGTTGTCTAAAAATTATAGCCAGTTACGTACAATTGCGCCATACAAAACACGAGTGTTGTAAGCAATTTGTTAAAATTTCGATTGAAAGCTGAGCGATCTTTATTATTGTCTGAGTAGGCTTAAATATAGGTACTTAACAGATTTTCAATCGATATCTACCCACTTTATTGCAACAGGCACACTTATGTATTAAGTACTTAAGGAGTTCGGTAAGGGCTTTAATAATACCTAGTTATAGGTTCTAAATGAAAAATAACACGAAAAACGTACTCAAACGAGCAGCTTGAATGTGTTAAACTCGTGTTCAGCCACACAAAAGGCGAGATATAACACAGTGTAACGACGAAGTGCCCAGCACTCAGCTTAACAGTTTCCCAGAGTTACCCATTCTAGGGTCTACCGCCACGGTGTGTGGTATTACTTGCCAATGGGGTAAAATTGCACTCGATGTCTTCCGCGTATCTTATGGCCGACTTTACTAGGTAAAAACTTGCCACGCGCCTCTCGTCGACCAGCGTAGCACGTGATCTGCTTAGACTAGGTGCTATTTGAATCATCTAATTGAATTAACCGGAAGGTGCCGTCACTGGCAGTTGGAATGTCCTCAGACAGGATTGCTAAAATTGGTAGTCGTTTGAATCAGATTATATTATTTACGTTATTTTCAATAAATAGGAATCTTAGCAACTTCATTGAAATAACTTTTATTCTACTCGGTGACAAACAAGCAGACAGCGCCTGATAGTAAGCGGTAACTATCGCCTGTAACATCTACGATTCATTCATTGAAACAGGCAACAATAATGCAGTACCGTAGGTGCGTTGTCACTGTGAGGGACATGAAATGCCTCATGCCTGTATTTGCGCTGGCTTACCTTGCTCCTTCAAACCGGATCACAACAACGCATGCAGTGTTACTTGGCGGTAGCAATAGATAAGGCGGTGGTACTCACCCAGGCAGACTAATTGATCTTTAAGTTAAGAAAATCCATAAAGGTCATACGACAACAGATTCCATATACTAGTCTGTCTCTCGTTTCCGCCGCCTCTTTCAACCAGTTTCTATAAATTCAATTGGGGACTCAACATAACACTGACGTCTAAGTAATACCCCGTAATGTATATTTTTTTTTGTTATTGTTCTTTATGTAGTTATACGCAATAAAGAGTTTACATACATACATACATACCCCGACAGAAATCAGTACCTACAGAGATCAAGTCACAACTTGTCAACTACATATACATTCAACTGGCAACACTATAAACTTCTATCATTGCACTTATCTGTCGTTTTCGATTTCCCATATCGAATTACAAGACGTATATCGGCACTAGCGAGTGCACATAGCGCCTCCACACCGGCTTCGTGCGAACCCGTTACGTAGTTTATGGTAATTGCGTAATTTAATAAGACAGAGTCCATTCGTGATACTGATATAATTCAGATTGCCACTCCGTTGAGATAGATCAAAGCGTCCGTCTTTGAAATATCTTTTAATTATGACATATCAACCCGTTCGACTTACGGGTGTGGTTGGCGACTAATGATTTACGATGGACCACCCGGGACCTTTGTGGACCAGGAAATGGGCTGCAGTGTTTTCTATTGTATGTTTACATTAGTGCAGCCTCGCCTTGGGATTAAAGGATAATTGTTGAAAAGTTGCTTTAGTCATATCGAGCACACTTCCGATCCTGCATGAAATACTGCTGCCATGCCACCTCTGGGATATATCAGCTAAATACGTCCCTACTGGTCACTTTGGATTCGGTGGAAGACTTTCGAAGATGATAATTTGTGACCTGCAATTGATTGACGCTAAGCTGCAGAGCTTTGAGCATCTGCGTAGAATTGCGCGCCTGTCGATCTTCACGCCTTCTACAGGTTGCATTTCGAAGAGTGTACGAAGCATTGGCACGACCTCATTCCACCAGCCCTATATCGTGGATCGTTTTGGTTTAACCTTTATTATGCGTACGGCTAGGGAGTGAAACATGTTGTCGGCGAATGTGTACCCTGCATCATTATAATCTGGACCCCTTCAAGGCAATAGGCTGTCCCTAAATAGGCATCATCAGCACAGCCCGTAATAGTCCACTGCAGGACTTAGAGCCTCTCCCACGAAAAGGGAGGTTATTACCATAATCTCCACGCTTGGCAGGCGGGTTGGAAATCGCTGTGTTTAAATATAACTATGGAAAATGCTGCTGTCCATTTTCCAGACTACGGAGACTCTTGATCTTTTGCCTCGAAAACATTAGTCGCCTTGTACGACACCCATGAGTGTAAGGGGTTGGTGCTATTCTACTCTGCCGGACACCACACGGCCAATGTGATAATAAGTGAACCGAAATTAATATTTTATGGTACATCATATCACATGGTTCGTTTTCTTGCCACGTTACAACTCTGGCAGAACTCGGATGTCTGATGCGTAAGCTGTCATAAAACTAGTACGTGGCTACCTCGGACAGCATTTCCTTGGTAAATGGCGTTTACCATTTATCCTTACTACTTCAATTACGAGATATGGATATGAGTCATGAATGACAAAGTAATTACAGAACAAACGCAATCCAAAGGTCTATAAAAATAAATTTACAATTACATATATCGTCGGTTTTGATATGAAGCCAGTCACTAATTTCCATAACCCGCTCGCTCATACGATTCGTAAAAAGAAATATTAACTTTGCCCACTGGCAGTATGATGTTGCGGTCTCTATAGAGGTTGAAAGCGTACCGACACGCCTTAGCCCTGTCGGGGGTTGTTCTAGCCCCTGCACGCAGACCAGCCTGTTATTGGCATGTTAAATTGAAAATTACACAACCAGTAATACCGCCATATTACCATTTCTATTTGTACGTAGCGCATTGCTGAGACGATGCCCGTATTTTTACTCACATTCCTGGGGATATTAGAAAATTGTGTGTGTTTGCAAGATATTCAGTGGTGAATTGGTCGATGTAATCGTTATTTGATTTGAAATCTTCTTTACATTGTATAAAACAAAGTCCCTCCCCGCCGACTGTTCCTATGTATCTATGCACGCTTAAACTCTCTCTCTCTCTTTTAAACCAAACAACGGAATTTAATACGGTTTTCAACAATAGATAGAAAGATTCAAGAGGAGGGTTTATAACCAAGAAAAAAAGGGTAAGTAGGGGTAAAGTAGGTGTATGCGAACGAAGTCGCGCTAGGTCCACTAGTAATGAATATTTAGCTTTGTAGCACCTGTCAATGTCTCACAACACCACACCACCACTACAGCATTACCAGTAAACCATTGCCGGTAAGACTTAACTGGTGGGCTTTCAGTCAGCCATGTTAGTAATTAATTTTAATTATGGAATATTAGAATCATTATTTCTACGAAACTTATTTCGTTTGAAGAATAAGTCTTCTTTGTACAAAACTAGTTTCGTGGCAAGAATAAGAATTGTTCATACGTAACAGGTTACGGCTGAAGATGCTTTTTGACCTGAGGATTCTTGGTGCGACATGTTTTTTATAGAAATTTCACCGAATAATTTCAGTCTAAATGTAGCTTAATAATCGACCATATTCATGACCACTCAGCATTTACTTTCTTTTGTTCTTCAAGTGGCATTGTGCAGACAGGACCCGTCAGGGAAAAAAATAAAACATTTCTTTGCCGGCGTCTTTTCCTGAGTGTTATGTATCCGACTTGTAAGCGAGAACTACAGGCTTCAAATCCCACTGCGGCCATGTACCAATGACTCTCTTCTGAGTCATATACATTAGTTGAATGCTAACCGATGCTCTTACGGTGAGGGAAAACATTGTGATGAAACCTGCACATTCAGGCGGCTAAATGTGTAACCATAATCCAATGTGGTCAGGTTTCCCTGGTAGCAGGTCACGGAGGTCAGATGTCAGTCGCTCCATAGCAGTTATTTTATTTGCCAAATTCTGGATCATGGTCAAGAACACAACCTGTACATTAACGCCAATTTTATTATTAAATTTTATTCCTGGCATAAGGCTAGTGACATTTTTCCCTGTCTGTAGAATTTTTCTAGGACTGTGGTCCCTGATAAACTGTACTGTCAACGGATTTAATTAAACAATGGAGCGCTACCAATAAAGTCTGCGTCCTTGTAATTACCTCACGAACAAAACCAAAGGAGTTTTAACCCGAGAGACAATTATAAAGGCACCACATTTAATTGTAACGAAAAAAAGACAAGGAATTCGAAACTTTATGGGACTAATTAAAACATTGCATGACCAAAGCAATACGAAGTCGACAATTATACAATTAAAGTTCCCGAAAATTCGGCGCTGTTCAACGATTCTGTTGTTGATTAGGCGCCTTTTTGATCTGCGGCGTGTTTGTTAGGATATGTGTGAACGACCGCCGTGAGATATGATGAGGTCACTCATGAGGTCATCTGGGGTCTTCTCCGCTGTTCTGCATTTAAATAGTGTCTCTCAAATTACTTTATTAGACATTCCATTTTGCGAAATTTTATATTTTCTGGAAAAGATTTAAACTTATCTAAGACGGTGTCGCTGTTGTTGAATTCCATGATATTTCAAAATGGCGACACTTTTTTTTGCTTGGACTAATTCACACGTTGCCATCTAGCCCCAAAGTAAGCAAAGCTTACGTAATTGGTGTTAGATAACTGTTAGACTACTTATATACTGTTTTTTAATACATACTTATTTATCATACATACTACACCTAGACCCGTAACAGAAATTTCATCATTTCAATTTCTGCTCAGCCGGGAATCGAACCCGGGACCTGCATGGCAGACCAGCAAGAATATGTTAACCAACTGAACCACTCAGGTCGTCAAACTTAGTTCCAACTATGGCCAACGTGTCACATAAGTTTGTCGCAGTGTACTTACTTACGACGCAACAACTCGAAATGAATATTGGCCTCCGATACTGAGAAGAAACAGAGTGGGAAAACATAAATGAGAAGTAGGTACTAGAGAAAAATTATAGAATAGCCAGTAAAAACGGAATTAGTCAGTAACTCGCTATAGTGTCTAGGTCGAAGCAAAGCCTCCACTTCGAGGCTAGTTATTAGCTCTAACAGTCTTTAAGCATTCACAATAGGTACTCATATGTATTTGCAGCTATTTACCCCAGTTACGTAGATAGTAAGCATGTACTTCACCGCAACCAATACTCGACGTTCACAAATTAAATATGAAGACAAAGGCTGAGAAATGGGTATATTTTAACAGCTATAGCGAATTCTTTCGCGCAAACTTCCTTTGAAAAGGTTTCCAGTGTCTATAGGTAGTCACATTTTATCAATCTTACTGCAGCGGTGTACTTTGCAGTTAGTTTTAAATACCCTACTCAACTAGTAGTATTCGTGTTTTTGTTCAGAGCGTAAGGACATACTGTATAATAAAACATAATGAAATATGTTGAGTATCGTATGTTTTTGAGTTTGTATGTTGATTTCAAAACTACGGAACAATCAGTTTTCTTTTTTTTTAATTAATAGATAATGTAACATTGGAAGAATTTTTTTTAATTCAGTTAAGTAGTTTTTGAGTTCATAGAGTAGAAACATACCAAAAATAATCAAATCTTTTCTCTTTAGAAGTGTGTACCCCGAATGCGCTACATACAAACGAATTTTTTATACTTCAATACAAATCTAGGTCCCTTACAACCATAAAACGATATATTTTTACAAAAATCTGACCAACCACAAACAGCGATGTAGGTTTCTAAATCGCGTTTACAAAACTGAATTTGCTTTGATTGGTTAATATTCAAAATTAAGTTAAAAATTCGTATATATAAAGTGCGCTCGGGAGACATATTACAATACAATTCATTCCGTTTAAATTAAAAAACATAAAACAAACAAACTGAATGGGAAACGATCGCATTGGCATCCATAGCCAATTAGTTGTAACCAATCATATTATATTACGAGTATGTTATGATATAACGACTTAATTCGAGTCATAAGCGCTGACTTTGAAGCTTTTTTACCTTTTATAGACTGTATGATCACATCCTTAACTTCCTCATATCTGTTAATTGATATCAATGTTTGCATGTTTAATTGGCGTACAAATTGAATTGTATTATGGGAAATTATGTATGTTTATGAAGTAGAAATAAAAATAGCCACACACGACGATGATATAGAGGCATCCGCATTATCTATTGAAATAGATAACTACTTCTCAATTTATTTCTTCAGGTATTCATTTACCAGTCTCTTAGAATTTTTAGAGGTCTCGGTTATGATTCTCGAACTGGGCACATTAATAAAGAAGGGGGAAGGGGTCCTTTTATCCCTTTTAAAGTTAAAGTATCAATTGACTCGATTTTGGTACAGACAACGCTGTCGACGGTTTCATAAGAATGTACGGTTTTCATACTAATTTATGTAATCTTAATTTTTCATTGTTTCAAGCGTTTGATATTTTTAATGTATCTTTGTACAATTGGCCGTTAGTAAATGTATCCAAATGAACGGGAAATAGATTTAAGTATACATGTTAATAATGCAAAAACAAAGCAAAAAATAATAATAATAAAGTCACGAAACAATTTTATTTGCTTTAGTTTATATCATTAAGCTATAGAAAGCCATTTGCCGTACCTTTCCATAAATTAACAAAATCTCAAATTATTGCAAAAGCTCAAACGAATGAAAGAATGGGAAAATTAATTTTGTATGGAAATCGAAACCCTTTAAGAAGTGATAGTGAAAGATAATAAGATATTATATACTATCATTGGAAAGTATTTTACTCTGCCGATCACCACCCGACCAAATAAAACGATTGAGTTAATTTTTTTTAAATGCCTATTAGTGACATTTTTCCCTGCACATGGCCTCACCAATTTACGATTCATCTCTGACTGAACAAGATAATATCTTACAATAACGAAGAGACGTATGCTGAAACATAAAACCGTCGCTCCATGGTCTGGGCGCTTGCGCACCGCAAAAAATGGCCAAAAAATTAAATTATCCGTGAGAATGACTTTCACTAACCACAATCATGCCTAATAGAGTCGCCGGAAACTTCATTCAAAGTATACAAAACGTTCTTCGAGTCGTTTTTTATGTTCGCTGTAACGAAACGACTGTTAATGTGATATGTTTGCGGGGCGTGATTGATGAAGTATCTTGTCAAGGATTTCCTGTAGGAAAGCGGCGTTTTAGAAAGGCTTCGCACCTGGGCTTTTTACAAATTGGCGGTGCAAGCTCTGGGCAGAGTTTAGAATCGACCCTTATTTTCACATAACGACACAAATACACTATTTTCAACACTGGCCGTGTGGTAACCGACAGAGTAGAATAGCATCTGAGCACCAACCCCTTAGGTACTCGCGGATGTCGTACAAGGCAAGGGTCAGGAGGCAAAATATCTAGAGTCTCCGTATGCTGGAAGGCAACTTTTCCATTGTTATATTTATAAAAGCGTGCCAAGCGTGGAGATTACGGCAATAACCACCCCTTTCGTGGGAGAGGCTCTAGGTACTGTAGTGTACTGTTTTGGGCTGTGAAGCCGTAGGTCCAGCTGTGGACTGTCAGCGATGCTGAAGATGTTGACGGCGCAATAAGCATCCCAGAAACGTGCATTTATGAACATAGAAATAGTCAAACGCAATAAATTCACAAATAGTGTAGCTTATTTTGCTTCGTTGTTTTTAGGCTGTTAGTCTTATGGATACAGTTCTTCTAGAAGGACCAGTGGACTGGACGTCTTTTAGGAGCACTACACATGGAAGATTGTTAACTAAAATTGTACATAGCAGTAAATAATAAGCTCGAAAATATTGTTAATTAACAACAGCCGGGGTCGTAATTTGACTGTTCTTTGACATCAGGTACATTCGTAACAACGAATCATGAGTCAACAATTACCAGAATAGACTGTATTGCGTCTACCAGCATCAACAAAAACAGTAGAATTATACTTATCACATAATTATATTCATCACACAATTATACTTATCCCTTTAATAGGCCTAACAATAAGACGTAACAACGCGTCGCCTACAGTAAGCAGTAAGTAATATCATAGGCAAGAAAATTACTTGTTGCCTACTTGACTAATAGCTTCAACCAATTTAGTGGTTTAAACCACGAACTCCCATTCTTAACAAAGACGCGATAGGGCCACGCCCACTGCCTTCTCGTTATTATATCGCGTATCTCGTTACAAAGTGATTTATAAACATTTATTAACTCATTGCGTCGTTTATCGTAACTCAGTTCGATGGTGATTCGTTATTAATCCATTTATAGTTCAATTAACTGGTGGTAATAAAGCGACTAAGGCAACAGTATGAAAGTATCCGAGCGATGGGTTGGCAGTAGTAAACGGTAGTTAGAACTTCCAACGGTTTTGTTCATTCATCATTCAACAGACCACTGGTGGACGCTGTTGTAGTGTTTTGGTTAAGTTATTAATTACACTGGACTTATAGGAAATATAAGTAGCTGTTCTGCTAAGGACTATAATGAATCTGTGGAGTTAGAAATTACAAGTCAACCTTTTTTATAATACTATCCATAATACCTTCTATTTTTACGTGCAGCAGTAGTGATAAATAACATTGTTGTGATCTATTTTGGAAGCTAATTTCTCATCTAAGAATTGACCAATATATGACCTTATGACCATGTCAGTTGTGCACGACATGATCATAAGGTTTTGTTATAAAACATTAAAAATATTTTCAAATTGGTGGAAATGTAAATATAGTTATAAATCTAAGAGAAACCGTGTACCTACCTACTATTAGTACGATGAATATCTTGTATCACCAATGACTATCTAATAGTGTCAACTTAGCCCAATAGCAAAACTCGCAGTGGCATGGCAAATTCTCACTTAGTTGTGATAAGCCGGGGGCGAGGCATGTTTGACTAGGATCAGTGAAAGCTCTTTACTGTTTTACTGTTTGCACGTGCTTAGGGAAAAAGCTTTGAAAAGTTTATTACTTGCTAGAGGAATTCAAAATGGAAGCCCTTTATAAGAAACTGCATAACCTACACATTATGCGCGATTTTCCTCCATGAATGCCGATATAAAGAAGGGCTTTATTATCTTTGTTCAAATCGCGTGCTACGTGCTATGCATAAGTAAATACATAATATTTCTCATATTGTTAACCTCACTGCTTAGACTTTTAGTAGTGTAGTTGCCCACTGTAGCTTTCATGTGTATTTTAATATGAATGAGATAATTTGAATTGGAAGGTCTCTGTCGCAGAGCATCAAATTCAAAATAATTGTAATCACGTTATCGGCCATATTGTCGAAATCATAGATGCGGTGATGTGCGGAGCTACGCGACTCGGTCAAGTACATAACTACTACATCCGTGGCAGCTTTGGCGTTAAGGATATCGCAGATAAGATAGAGGAGGCTCGCCTGCGCTGGTTTGGTCATGTGTTGCGTAAGCCCCAGGGATATATGGGAATTGGGCCCAAAACCTACCGGTATCTGGAAAGAGGCACCATGGGGGACCAAGAAGTGATGGAAGACATCGTTGTGTCGGGTGCGAGGGCCAACAGCTTACGTCGTAAGGATGCCGAAAATCGGGCGAAGTGGAGTTGAATGAGAAGGATACCTGACCCTGGCGGGATAAGCGCTAGGACGATGAGGATGATTGTCGGTGATTGATTTTTCCACATATTATGCTGTGCCAGCAGCATACGAGGAGGTTAGGTTTTGGAACAAAATACTGACACTGCATCAATCTGTCTGTTTAAATTACCACGATTCGCTCGTGTCTGGGGTGATACAAACAAAAGACTGCGCCGTCTTAGGACTTCATCTAATTTGGGGTAATGGCACGGAGATTTTTCCAGTATTAAGTAGCATTCAGTAAAAATTTTAAAATATAATAGATATGGTCACGGTGTTACTGTGGTTGGTTAAAGCTGACAAGGGTCTTAGACTGGTCTTATATTTTATCAAATTTAATATACGAAGTAAATGGCTGGTGACAGGTGGACCAGACGCCATGTGCAAGACGTTTGTGCCTTCCTTGGCAAAAAAGGAATAGCTAAGAATACATTCCAAATTGTATCCATGAAACAATAATGACAATTATCTTCTATTTAAAATGTAGCTTAAGACAAGAGAGTAATTACATAATAAAGGGTTGGGACCTAAATTGCATCCTTGAGGTACACCGTTACAATTTAACCTTAGCGAGCACGGCTCGGCTTCCCCGGTAGTTTTGAACAGCTGATGGCTGTCACCCGCCGAAGCATACGCTAATTTGGGGTAATGCCTCAGGAAATTTCCCCATTTCATTCTAATTTCCATAGCATCAGATGGTTAAAGTTATCCGCTCCAGTGCTAATAGGCTATTGTTAAAACGTGTTCTTATCTTTTTCAGATCGCCAACTAACTGTGGTGAGAAGACTGCGCCTAAAAGACTTTCGGTACGCATTTCGGTTAACTGGGTATCTGGGTATGGTTTAATTGGAATTTGTGGGTGGATTAAGAGCTTGGGAAGAGAAATTAGTATAATTATAGCGTTTAAGACTGTCCTATAATGGTGGTAGCATTGTTCTTTTCTTCTTCACGTTTAGGTTAGAGGGTGACTAGGTCATCGATGACTTTACATAATTATTTCAAAGCACATTGCAGAGCTCATGAATCTATACTAAAATTATAAAGAGGAATGATTTTATTGTATGTTTGTTTTTAAAGGATAAAAAAAAAGTACTTACCGATTTTAAATTGTTTCTCCAGTAGAAATCTACATTATCAACGAGTAACATAGGCTATAGTTTTTTCCGAAACTCAACGTGGTTCCCGAATTTTACGGGGACGAAATCGCAGGCAATAAAATCTAGTAAAAAATATGGATTTCTCCTAGTTACTGCTAATGAATGAAATGCTATATTGCCTACAGGACATTATTACAAAGCTTCATCAATTGCCTGTCTGTCAGTGTAATTATTATGTCGCTTGAAACTAACTCGTTACGCTTTTTAATCAATTAAATTCTATCTATTCAAAGCAGCTTTGACGTCCAAATAAGCGTTTACATTTAACACATTAAAGGCCTTGCCACATACAAAGCTCGGCGCGAGCGCGGTGCGATATTTGCTAGGCAACCATCGCGCGGCGCGATAGTTGCTAGGCAACCATCGCGCGGCGCGTTATTTGCTAGGCAACCATCGCGCGGCGCGATGGTTGCCTAGCAAATATCGCACCGCGCTCACGCCGCGCTCGCGCCGAGCTTTGTATGTGGCAAGGCCATAATTGTACGCGGTTGCCATTTCCGATTCAGACTTTCATCAATCTTTACAACATTGACTTATGCAACTTTAATAAGCAGTTCAATCGATAACTGCTAACTAACAGTATCACGTTTCACGATTGATTGATCAGAAGCAGAAGGTTTTTTTCGGCTACTTTTATTTTTCTATGACGTTGAAATTGACAGTTACCGAAGTATCTATTTTCTTTATAACTTTATCATAATTTGTTTTACGTATATTGTAATACCTATTTTTTTATGCTGTTAGTGACAAACAAGTTGACAGCCCATCTGTTGGTAAGTGATAACTGTCGCTCATAACATCTACAATTCATACATTTAGGTTGCAGGTAAAACAGAACCGCAGGTGTGTTGTCACTGTAAGGACTAAGATGAAATTTCGCAATAAATAAAATTTAGTCTTTCATATAAAAACGTTGATAAAATATTTACATATTCAGTCCAAAACATATTTTCGCTTCGGCCCGTCTGCTGTAAAGAAATCCCAAAATAACTTATTGCTCTCAACCATGACCCTTAGCAGTAATGGAATGCCACACAAAACGACCCTACAAATGTATGTGTGAGCATTCCCAAACGTAACGGTGATCATACTAATGATATAGTCATAGTAACGCTATTACATCTGACGAGTGTTCTGGAAACATCAGTCAAACTGCTCCCATACGGCCTGTCAGAAGGTGCGTGTATATTTTTAAACGATATAATGTAAGATCAAGCAGTATACAGGTTGGTAGCCTAAAATGAAAATATTGCATTGGTGAAACCTTTGGTGTTGCTAATGTCATGCCATTTGGTGGCCCGCACGCCTGTTTACTTGCCGGACTTATGACATAAAAAAATGAAATAAAAATTATTTTAACTTTAGTCTATGATTTCGTAAACGCTACAGTTTATCTAGGTACTTACTTTTCACTTGTTTTCTCTTGTTTGAAATTTTGCAATAAATATATATCACTATTCAATAATGTAAGTATTCAAAACTGTACAATTTTTGCACTAACCATGTTTCAGAACTTATTGATTAAATACCATGAAATTAGAATGCTAGTCAAGTTTTTTGGCAATTTATATGCGAAATCATATAAAGGTAAATACATGGCTATGATAGTAAATTATTTTCATACTGTATTTGTACAGAATGCTTAGTCGCATTCCCTTCGATTCAAATTACTTCGAGTAATTAGGTGGTTCTTCTAATGGCCGTATCGGCTATTTTTTTTATTAAACAAGAAGTCTAAGTTAAAAGTGTTCGAAAGGTGAAATTATGTTTAAACAAATAAAAAATCGGCTAACATGGTGATGGTTTTTATTTTGTATTATTTTACTTGTAAGGAACACAAACAGCTTCAATAACAATGATTGGTGTAAACAGAGCCATTACGAGGTACGTTAATATTGATGATGAAATTAAAAAATTAAAAGCGAAAACCCCACGGCAATTATGACAAGTGTTCGAAAAAAAATAAGCTTAAAAGTACATAAAAAAATCCATATTAAAGTGCCACGCTAGGCGTACAATATGACAATATACAGAGTATAGCAATTGTCCCAAAAGGAACTTGAATAACCAGCATCTTATTTAGTCCTGTCTTGATTGTGGGGACCACCCTCCAATTTGATTTTAATTCCTTTCTTTATATGACATCATTGTTAGGCTTCCGCGTAGGTACGCATTCCATTTGTATTATGTCTTTCCTATTCCAACTATTACTGTTGCCAAATACATTATGAGCTTTAGTGTCAATAATTTCTAGCATTAAACTATGTCCGGACAATAAAAAACCTGTTTT
The DNA here is from genome assembly GCA_905147135.1 of Blastobasis lacticolella. Classification (NCBI taxonomy): domain Eukaryota; kingdom Metazoa; phylum Arthropoda; class Insecta; order Lepidoptera; family Blastobasidae; genus Blastobasis; species Blastobasis lacticolella. Next base: position 14,334,060 of record LR990048.1, read on the forward strand.
ATTGGAAGTCACTTAAATATATTCATAAAATCTTGCTGTTTAGGTAAAAAGACAGATATTGATATTCGTGAGGCTTATAACTATAACTAATCCCATAATATGTATTATTTATCCAAAGGTACGTCATTGTGTCTATTCGTTGAGTGATTTTATAATTTTTATGGCGCCGATTTTACAGTGAGAGTTCTGCGTTCTACACACAAATTTTGATTACCTAAAATAGTTTAGGTATCGAACTAATCGAATTGTTTTCTTTTTTTTAAGTTGAAATCAAATATTTCATTATTATTATTATTTGTTTTAACTGTCTATTTCCTTTTGAAAAAGCTTAATTTTATTGCAAAATTGTGAAATAATTGCCACTTATCTGTTCGTCGATTGTAATAAAAGTTATTACACTTGATCCAGGAGTCAATTTTTCATTTTCTCACATTACAACCGCCCTGGAACTGGCTTTGTGTGTTTAATGGCCGTTCGTATCTACGAAGCGCTATCTACAGATTAATTACTGAAGATGACCGAGTAGGCTGTTTGCAGCCACGTCCATTACCTCGCTGTAATCATGAGAAATGAAAACTCTTAATACCAATAATAACGTTCAGAATACAGCGCTCAGAGAGACATAAACTTGTGATCAGTTTTCGCATTGCGCTAGCAAATTGATGACTGATATATGACTAGTCTTCTGTGCGACTTCGTTACGTAAATTGTCTTTGAATGAATTTACATTAACATTTCTGAAGCTGTGTCTCTTTGATGGTTCTCTGAATTCCGGCAGTTATGATCTGTATTTTGGTAAAGCGTTATACTCTGCGGAAGGTTTAAGCGGTGAAGTGTTAAACAACCAAAAATCTGACAAAGATTTTCCAGCAGGAAAGATTTTCCAGATTGTAAAAAATAGTTGGCAAAAAATGAGAGCGCTCTTACGATTACCAGTCCGAGGTTGCCATCAAGAACTTCCGCCTCAAAGGTCATCATAATATATTATATGGTCTGCCCATTGCTAATTCAGTTTTGCAATCCTAAAAGGTGCAGTGACTTAAATTCTGTAACGGATTTTGCATATCTCTATTTGATTTCAATTCGTTGGAGAAATTCTGAGAATATCATCATAGCTCCTCTTTTCATTGCACTGTGAGTGCTTTTGAGCTTTCTAATGTAGCCTTTAGTAAGGTATCACGTTAACACTTAAAGATTTTCGCCTTCATAAACTGAATTATTTTGGGCTATATTGGCTGCCCATAGGCTGACCGTTTCCGCGATATGTCAACTAGATGTGATGTCTTTCACGAAATTGCATGTGGCGCACTGAAAACCAGCGCCACTGCGTCAGCCGTAGCATTATGCTGTGTGCGGCACATTGCAAATCTACATGGCACGGCTAATGACTATTGGCTCTTTTTAAGATTTTTTGTTTGTTTTTCTCCTTTTGATATTGTCTTATATGTTTCGTGCTTTGGAAGTAAGTGCAATAAACATATTTTACTTTACTTTACATACCTAACTAACGGGTCTAGCCAACTACCACCAGCCAAAAAATTAATGATATTAATGCTGGCGACTACACACTGAGTCGCCAGCGTTATAAGGATAATATGGCACTTGATTGAGTATCAAGTATCAACTCTATCTGCTCCTAAACAGAACAGGGCTTCGATTCTGGTACGGAAAACGTCTCAATTGCAGTAACATTACAATTGCATCGCATGTCAAACGTGTGATTGTTATTCAAATGACAGATGTTGAGTTGCAACTTTCATGTGTTCGAACTTTTCCACAATTCGTTTTCTGGTACTTTAGTTGCATTATTGTTTTATATGGCTGTTGGTTCTCCAATAAATAAATAAATTACTAAGATGCGCCTTTCTTAGTTGTCAAACTGCCTTCAATTCTGTCAACGAAAACGTCTCAAAGATGGAACAATGATTTAACTACAATGATGCTGGGACTAACTCGATACCTCGACGTAGTTATAGTAACATAACAGTTACATTGCAACATAATAACATCTGCATTGCACACCAGAATCGGTACCCTGGGGATGGTTGATACATTCACATTCGACTTAAGCTTCGTTTTAAGACCCGCGTGTTGAGAGACTACTGAGATTTTCGAGTATTGTACTTAGTATAGTAGGAAAGATTATCATATTGACTTTGATCACAATATTCAATAATAGGTATCCCAACAATATTGGTACATACTGGTACATAAACTGAATTTATCTACAGCTCCCTAAAAACGTCGTCTAAAGAGCTCTTGCGTCCTCATCCGACATCCAGCACACGCTTAAAAACTAGAATTTCCCAGTGCCAGTCGTTCCTGAATATAATAGCGAGTCCATATCCCAGCGCTGGCCATAGTCGGTGTCTGGTGCGATTGTGCGAAACCGGTCGATGGTTGCCTATCGTGCGACTAGTACGGACTGCATTGTGCATTGAATAGGCCACGCATAGATTACTGCTTGCCTCCATGGTTATAATATAACCTGTTGTGACAATACTGCAAGATTTATTTCCCTGAGAGTGAATCTCGAAATTTGTTTGCGAGCTGTGTTTGTTGAAAGCAGCTCGTCTGGCGATCTTTTTCCATTTCTGTGGAATGCAAGGTTGAATATGTGGTTTTATAGTCTAGCTTAGAAATGAGTAAGCTCTTTCACCGTTTACGTGTTTCTGTATTGTTAATATAGTAAAATTAATAGTGAGCACGTTTTGATGTGCTTTCAAGCGGAGTGCATGTACCTATTCATACTCAAACTATATCAAACTCGTGATTGGGCTATTCAAGGAGTAAAAATTAGTAGTAGCTAGGCATTGGCTCCTGCATTTATGGCGGCTGACGAGACTAATGACCAAACGAATGTTCCTTATAAGTTAAAGGAGATGGAAAACTCGCCGCGTGAAAAGCAGCTTCATAATTTATGCGAACAACTGATCCGAAGAGCCAGATTGAACTATCTCAGTTATTAAGTAATTAATTGAAGATTCAACGACAGCGATCGATGGTCGTGGTAATTTGTACAAACGATATGGCCGTCGAAGCTCGCATTAATTATCTGTAAACGACACAAATGGACCAGCAACTAAATAGATGAGTAAAATTTACCTAATTTATTTAAACTGCTGTAATAGGTATTGTATGTAGTCCTTTTGTGTTATGTTTAGATAGACCTCATGCTTACCCTCACGGCGCAGAGGAGTGTCTGCTGGGTGGAGGCTAAATGAAAGCCTAGGAGTACGCTTAGCTAGCTTCTGGTAGTCCGATAGTCTTTGACATATGTGGTATAGACATGTGTGGTTTTCCAGCATTTTGGAAGTTGTGCGTACTGCGTCGGAGGGCAAGAGCTAAACCAACGCAGCATGTAAATGAGCATAGATCTCAAATAATAATAAAAAAGAAATAGCGATTCTTGTGCATTTGTATTGTTTAAGGGTTTTCCAAAAATGCTTTAAATAAGGTTTTGTGAAAAGAAACCCTCATATGCACCAAATGCTTCCATTCGAGATGCTTCTCAAACAATAACTAAAAATATAATATGCAAAAAGCGATGAAATACTAAAACTGTAATACGTCAGTTTTGCATAAGAAAAGCCACTGATCTCAGCTACGTTAAAGTAATTTAGTTATTAATTATCTAAACATTATCCGACAACGATAAATAATCGGGCAATTAACGACATCGACATCAAAGCCAGCATTAATTGTCTATAAACAACGCTAATCTGATTAGTAGATGTATTTAATTAAAATGTTATTTAATGATACAGTAAACCTATTAACCATTCCACTTATTTAAAGACATGGGCCATATTTTTGATACGAACGGTTTTCAATTTTGATTATTGGCATGAAAAATTCGATATGTTTATGCATTATGCTGATTTATCTTATTCTTGAACCGTACTTTTTCGATGTTGCTAATGTGATGGAAAAAATATTGAATTTTCCATACCGAAAACCAAAATTGAAAACCGTTCGAATCTAGGCGAGCGGTTCCAAAATAGAGCCCTTGGTTAGGAAATTCTTAGAAATTGAGTAAAAAGGATAGAACAACTGTTTTTTGGAGACAAATATCGATTCTTGTGCATTTGTGTAGTATTAGGGTTTGGCTAAAATGAGAAGAAAGGAATCCTTAAATTATTATGCATCAGTGACCCTATTTTTTAAGCCGCTCGCTCTTACGCGAGCGCTTGCCTTCTACTGCTTGTCTTTATCTTTAACAACTTACCAAGAGTATAAAAGATATAGGTGGCACATTCGAGCGCTGTCCTGGACGCGAGCGGTTTCAAAAAATAGAGCCCGAGATGTTTCTTTCCAAATGGTAAATGAAAACGAATTTAGAAAACCAGTATCGATCGATCTAGTTATTGTGCGACTGTGTCTTACTATCAGTCCCTAAATTTAAAAATATGACAACAGCGTACTAGACATTTAATTATATTAGTGAAACCTAAAATGTCTAATATGTTTTACAATCAGTTGCTCTACAAACTTAATGAAATAAACTGCACCTAAGTTTAATTTTTTTAAAGACTGATGTTACTAGCCAATATTGGTTATTGCAATAGTACACAATATTTATCACCCATTAAGATAAGGTGTAAGTCAACTTTACAAGTTAATTTTAGCTTTAATAGCGGTATTAAAGATAAGATGGTATTATGATGTAAGTTATATTTGTAGAAAAATTATATATGTTCGTGTAATTAAAGTGTGGATTATTTTAAAGGTGATTAAGATGTGATCATGATTAATTTGTATTTAATTACTGGGTACTACAGTTCGGAGACTAGAAGCATTCGTATTTTTTTTAAATATTTGTCTGTGTTTTCTTCTAAGAATATTTTTTTTCATTGTACCGTGTGTCTGAGTGGAATAAACATATTTTACTTTACTTTGTTGTGGAGAAAATAAAATATTTATTTATTAATTTAAAAACTTTATTGCACAATAACACAATTGGCGGACTTAAAGCCATTAAGGCTTAGTATATTTTAATATTTCTATTATGTTATCAAATAAAAGGAGTCCACTTGGAAAGTAGGAATTGAGGAGTACCAATCTTCAATTCTGCATACGGGTGTATTTACGCGCTCAGGGATATCTATGATCCAGGGTTTGACAGATCAGGTAACTCAGGAGCGCCAGCTATCTGGCCTCTGTGACCCTGCTGCCAGGGAAACCTGAGCAACTTGGATCATGATTACTCATTCAGTCGCCTGAATGTGCAGGTTTCATCACGTTGTTTTACCTCACCGTAAGAGCATCGTAACATTTCGTCTACGTAAGAAATACATTATTAACAAAATTAGTTCGTTGTGCCACGCGACAACCTTGACAAAACTCCTGCGCATTCTCTATTTCGGATCGGAAGCAATGCATAAGCGCACACACTCAGACTGACATTAGCTGTGTGCTTTCTACGATGCGCGTGCATCAAAGGTGTCGGTAGTATTGTACTCTGTCGGACACCATACGGACTACATAATGTAAATTAGCCTAGGTGCTTACTGCAACAATGTTTCAGCCCATTATTTTAATTCTAGGGTTGTAGTAAAAAATATTACTTTTGACGCCGCTAATTGTTTTGTTTTCGCTTAGTTCTTGTCGCGGTTTCGTGAAGAATGCTTATTATAACGATAATACTAGACGTGGAATAAATGTGTTTGCTTGGCTCGTATGTATTGCTAGGCCATTTATCTGAATAGGTACAACGCAATACAACACAACAAAATATTTTAGTAACTCGTTGAGAGCTACGATTTTTTTTTAATTTGAAATAATAATTTAAAGTGACTTTGCTTATACATAGTACCATGTAAATCATTAGTAGTAGTTAGTAAAGACACTGTTACCGATAAACTGGTACAGAGTTATACTATATATTTTAATTATATAGGTAAGTACTTAAGTTCGAAATAAATAAAAATATGTAGACAGCTAATAAATCGATTTATTATAGAAAAACTAGTTCAGAAAATGCGAATACCCTAGTGTGCTTGATCGCCCTGGAACTGAGCAGACAAATCTGTCTATGCAATTTCTAGTTTTGGTTCTAGATGGTTTACGTCTGCATCAGGGCGGAGTAAAGCACGGACTCAATTGTATACGAGGCTAACGTTGCTGTGTTCGAACCTGGGTATTATATGAAGTTATTGACTTATTGTCTGTCTTTCGTTTGCATTTCTAATGGTGTATTTAATGCCAGTAATACTTGCTTTATACTGCGATTAGCGACATAAATATATGCATGAATTTACATATATTATAAGCAGTTATTTTGAAATTACGTTCCTCTATATCTCAAGCGTACAAGCGTACCCCCTTCGTTACAAGACGTAGACATAGGTATGGTATATGGAGATAACAGCGCAAAAAGATAACAACTAAAACGGCTCATAAAATTCATCAACTCGGCTCTACATCAGGCATGGTCCACATATCATCGCGCGAACACGTTAATTGTCATAATTGCCGGTCTAATAATAGATGCGAATATCGCAAACCAATTTGCATACGCGTGAGCCGGCTCGCCGCTCATTAACGCCAGACGAGCATTACTCGCCACACAAAAGCTCGCTAACATAATGATCGTTTTTCAACCACTTTCTTCCGCGTAAAAAGTGAACAATTTATTGCAGGTGCACAAAAAACCTGGTAAAAAACCTAACTCAATTGACATGGCGGCGGCGGGCGGCCGCGGTTATGATACAATTGTATGCTACTTTTTCCGAAGGCTACCTCATGTTCCTTTTTCGTATTCAGCCAGTATTTCTTTTCACTTTCACTGGAATGTGTTGTACTGTATTCAGTTTGTGTTTAACCAAATTCCATTAAACTGTCAATTGGGCCGCCCAAATTGTGTAATGAATGAAATTGTTGCGTTCACGGGCGGTGGGTCCGCTTTGCTTTTATTTGATTCCTTCTCGCTGAGAACCGTTTCTGTTTCCGCGTCGCGTCGATCAAAGCTAAAAGGGACTGTCCTATCATCGTTCCCGGCGATGCCTCGGACGTCTATTCATAACATGATCTGGATTAATTTTCATTATACGATTGGAATCGTGTGTTGCAAGCCGCATTCTCCTCTTGTCAGAGAGGCAAGTGGTTCATTAAAAGGTGAAATTAGCTGAATCATCCCTGTCATTTGAGTCACGCAGCTAAACGGGCAGGCGCATTGTGCAATGCCGTCATTGCAGCAACGGTTGCAGGTAGCTGCTGCATATTTGTTTGTTAGGGACGATGAACTCGGTAGTAATAAACACAGCCATTGAGCCACCGGTTGGCGTTGATGCCGCGTCAGCGATACCCGACGCCCTCCGGCCACTTCCTCCGTGGACTCCGGTAGCTAAACACGAGACCGTTACGTTGAACATTCTTTGTTTAAACTTTGTTTAAATTCTCACATTTGTGCGCCATTTTAGCGTTACTTTCGGCAGTTTATCAGCCGCAATTGCAAAATTAACGGAGCGGCGTTCCGTGTTTTCGCGAAACTAAAACAGTTCGCAAATTAACACAGTTATCAAGTTCATGTTTAATACTTTCTTTTCTTATTAAAGCTTATTTAATTATGGCCATTAACCATCTAGTGCTGCTCGCGGGGTATAAACAGTCCGTAATGAGATGTCCTTGCGAATTTACGGCTCCTCATTTGCCTGGCGTAAGACGTAAATATAAGTTTTTTTATGTCATACGGTAGGCAAACAGGCAAGCGGAAAGTTGGTGAAATTATTAACCGATATTATTATTAATGAGCGATATTTGGCAGGTGTAAACAGAGCATGGCGCCTGGCTCAATTTATTTGGATTATTATTCTAATTAATGTTGCTTCGTACAAGGCGACTCGTGTCCTTTTGCGACACAAGAGCAGATAACCCATATGCCATGCCATCTTAGCACTTAGGTGTCATTATATAACAAAAACGCAGACCCGCAGTTGCGAAAATTATATGACTTCTGCATGAAAATTGTGCTGGCTACCTTACCATCAAATCGGAACACAACAATGTAAACATTATTTCTTGACGGGAGCTATTTTATTATGGATAAGGTGGTGGTGCCCAACCAAAATGTCTCAGGCTTAACAGAGTCCTACAGTCGGTCTTACAGATATGCCAGCTGGGGCTTCACTATACCAGAAAATGGGGAAATGATCCACTACTAATGTGGTGGATGCTTAAGTCCAGCGGTTGTGGACTCTTGATGATGAGTTCTAGGGTGTAAGGCGACAAATCCTTACCGCGAGGCTGAATTAAGTATAAACGCAGGGCCAGCCTGACTGGTAAAATTATATACTTTAGATATGTGGATACTTATTAGTACGATTAAAATAATGGCCGACACGTCGCGTAGCTTCACGCTCGAGCGACTAATGATGGACTAACGTCGCCTCTTTCTCGCTCAGCCAATAGAATTTAATAATCCTTTTTTTCTGCCTCGCAAACCTCCTTTGACACGGATAATAATACGGCGCACTAAAAGGACTAAATTATAGGAATCGCCATAGAGCACACGCAGTCGGTTTCGCTTTTAAGCAGCTGCTAAAGGACTATAAATTATTTCCAGTTCTTAAAAAGAAAGTCGATCCTTTTATTATTTTATAATTACACATTCATAATTTCCTTTACACCAGGGTGCTTGTGAGACCAGTTACAAACGCAATGCTGAGACCGGGTAGCATGAAGCATCGCATGCCGATGCTGTGTGATTGTTTCGTACTTTGAGGCCTATTTTAGCAATGCAACAAGCTTGCCGCTCGATGGATGTGCCTCGTAATGCCGTTGGCAAAGCGAGGTTGACCAAGGTCTTTCGCTGGGGTCCCTGAGACTGTACTATATTTACAAATACTACTGTTCTGCTCATTTCTCATCGTTTCACTTCTCTATAATAAATTTCGTTAACGCCAGAATCGCGCCAAAAGTAGGTAATACAGGTATGCGATAATTACTGCTTAACGAGCTCCTAGAACCACTTAAAAGTAAATATTACTTTAAAGTGTCCAAGACCGATTCCCAGTCCGCACTACATTTTGGCACGGAGTGGTTAAGTGGTCGGAAAATAAATAAATCATTTATTTAACGAGTTGATGCGTGTCTTTAGGGCAGTCTTGACAGTCTGGGCACCTGGGCACTGTTTATTCGTATAATTTTGTGACCATTCATCAAAACGGTTGACGCAAGACGGCTTCTCGGGACTACTGAGCTCGTATGTAAAAAAGTGTATGATAAATAAAACTACGACAAGCGAAGACATAAATAGAACATAATGTAACACACTTTTGTTTCCATTTGGCAGCAGTTGACAGTACAATGAAATACTGAGTTTCGAATTCACGATGTCCATAGCAGTATATCATTATACATTATAGAAGCTTTATATACAATTCGTCAAAGGATAGAACCGACGACGTATTGAAAAGGATTTTCAAATCTTACCCTTCACCAAAAAATTTGTTCCCAGGAGTCGTAAAGCAAAAACGATTATATCAAATCGCACCGTTACAAGATACCTCACAATGAAATGGACGTGCAAATAACTCGTTTAACTGCCACGACAGTTTAAAAAGCGGGTGTCCATTCCAGAATCAGTGTACCCGTTCAATCTTCTCGCATTATCTGAATCTAAATTGGGTGTAAAAATAACTAAGACTTGTTATCACCCGGGAGTAATTCCATTGAGAGTTATAGTCATCTGCCCTACCATCCCTCAAAGTCAACGGGGAAAAATGGCGTCTGGCGCTGAAACCTCGTAATCTGCTTTCGCTGCGCCCTTACAAGGCAAAAACTGATAAATAACCAGACTTGGACGTCCTCTCACCTCGTTTGTTCTTTTTAAACGCAAGCAGCGATTACTACTACATATATATTTATCACTGTGTAGAGTTATCTGCCCACAACCGGTGGTAGTCTCTCTGTCAAGCTTCAGGAGTCTGTTCGCCTTATTTCTGCTGCTAAGCAACAATGTTCGCTTTGTTGTTGGTATTTCCTTTTGAAGCATATCATCAGATTCGATCTCAAATTACGATGTCTTAACAACCACATACACTCCATCGTCCAAATTAGTGGACGATCAAAATGTATCGTGGATACGATAATTACAGCTCCTCAAGAAAGCTGTCGTCCTGTTTGTCACGGTTGAAAAGAAGGTTCAATTCTCAATATAAAGTTTAATCAAAATACATTGTTGATTTTCAATTGCACACGTCGAAATGAGACGTTAAAATTGTACGATCCCCACATTCAGCTTATTCATTACACTATCATCGTTCGTGGTGTTACGGTTTTATTTTAAGTCAGGTCTCAACGCAGTAATGTACACAATTAATTGTTTAAATTACATGGCTTTACTTTTTAATTGACGTTGAGCCGCCGCCGGCGTTGCTCCATTTACAACCAAATTAAACTTAAACGCGAATAATTCAAGTCTTAAATTAAAAAAGGCTGGAGACCGGGCATCGTTCAGTAACATTGTATAAACGTCACCCATTTTTGCATATTGTAAACCTCTCAAGGATCTAGATGTATGCATTTATTAATATATGTAGAGTTATTAATATTCTAAATAAGGACGACTTTAATATGTATGCATTACTTAGGTACTTAATTGACGACGCCATATTTCTTACTATCGTTTGTGCGTTGTAATGGTTTTACAGTATCTGAAGCTTGAACTGCAGCGACAACGTCGATATTACTTCAATAAAATACTAAGTAGGACTTTCTATTTACACTATTTTCTAATACTGATGCTAAACGTCAATGATCCTGCTCTGAACAGTATCTATATTAGCATATTAAGAGGTGGAAAAGAAACTAAAAGTAATAGGGCCGCAAACCAGGCCTAGTATCCTTATACGCGCGCACAACAGCGTATCAGGTTGCAGTTTGTCTTGGGACCTTATTAATATTAATTAATCTGTGTACCACAGCCATAAACGTATGACTTACTGTTTCTGATGAAGATAGCAATTTACTTATCCATGATTTTTATGGGGTATAAAAAGATTGTTGATCGGAGCTGAGTAATTGTGCGCGTTAGACGGAACCAACGGAAGTGTACGATCTTGGCTGTCGATAAATTCAATTTAAGAATAAGCTTGTGGTGGAATTATCATGTATTATTCAGACCGCCTATTAGCGCCGCCTAGGAGCATCGGTGGCTGATTGGTTACGGTATTCGACTCCTAAGCGAGAGGTTCCGGGTTTGAATCCCACTACCGCCATGTACCAATGAGTCTTTTCTGAGTTGTGTACATTAGTTGAATATTAACGGATGCTCTTACGATGAGGGAAAACTGCGTGATGAATGTGTGACCATGATAACATCTGGTCAGATTCCCCTGGTAGTAGGGTCACACAGGTTAGATGGCAGTCGCTCCACTGTAATTACCTGATGTATATTTATTTTATCCAGACCGCCTATTAGATACTTTACTCGACAATTACAGATTGTGTAACTTTTGTGTTTTGTGTGACTATATCAGAATGCGTTGTGGCCAACGTTTTTTAGGCTTTTGATGCGAGGATGCCGACGGTCGTGGGGGAGAAATACTGATGATGATGATGTAAGTGCGTTGTTACACCGTCTACCATGAATGAAATAGAAAAGATAGTCAATATTTAGGTACTAACGCTCAACTCCGTGGTGTCCAGCTGAGTAGATTAACACCCGTATTCACTTACGACTTTCGGTTGCAGTTGCGTTTACGTTTGGCTATAAATGTGAGTAGAAGCGCTCGTGAGACCTGGAACCTATAAGCGTAACACTGGTACGAAAATCATTTGTTCGATGAACGTGGGCAGACAATAACGCTCATCATCCACGTCGTGGCTTAGATTTCGTAATGCGTCAATAATCGATAGCCCAAGGCGGGTTATCAAATCGTACTAATTTATGAACATTGTTGGCGATGAGTGTGTAACATCGTTTTGAATATCGTTCGTTCGATGAACGACCAGACACGTGAGATCATCGGTACGAATCACTACCAGTCGATTGAGTTGGGTCGAAAGTCTTCGGCTCGAAAAAACGCTGGCTCTCCCAATTATGTGCTGTTGAGGTTTCCTTGTAAATGGGATCAATAAATAGTACTTATTTTTTGTCTAAATTATCACGTAAACAGTTTTTACCAGATTTATATCCGATAAACATAAAATAAGTACACAAGCATCACTATAAACTTATACCAAGACGAACATCCACACCAAAAAAACATTTTTGTTAAGTACATAAATTCCCTAAATTTGGGCAATCAACACTGCGCCCCTGGCAACACCGGATAGGCAAAGGCGGTGCAAAGTGAAGGCCGCACGGAGGCCGGTCGTCGACCGAGCTATTTATACGCTACGAGTTGACTGCAACCTGTCTCGCGGTGCGCAGACTAGCGCCGGCCAGAGGCAGGCTTGGCGCCGTTTGAGTTTAGTATTAGTACTCTGTGGCGTCTCGTAAACTTGTGTTTTTATGTGAGGGGGAAGGCCTAAGGGCAGCAGACAAAATGTTATTGTTTAAACTCAGACTTTTGACTTGCAGTGGGACAAAGAGGGAAAATAATAAAAAAAAAAATCACACCCGCACAGCACATAAAATAAGTGTTTGTTAAAGAAAATCTTCTGTAAATTTCTTTATGAATGTGACAGTTAGCCTTAAAATGTTAAATTAAATTAAATTGAAATAAATTTTTGTTAATGCGAAATTTTTTTTTTAATAATTTTTGGTTTCATCATATATATTCGCTATCTACACTGTACACCTTTGTTTTTCCCATGCAAATGTTTATGGCACACTCATGAAACACATATCGTGCGAGTAGAATTAAAAACGTGTACATGATCAAGTGCCAATTAGCAACTCGCTGTCTCACTCCAGCCAGACATAGTAGCTAAAAGGCGACATAGGCGTGGTCGCAATAAATTCACATACGTATTACCCATGCAAACATAAACAAGGTGTAATTTTCAACCATACGTTTATGTGTATTCAAGATATTGATATTTACGATTTCGCGCCAGAAATCCAGTTTATATGTCATATAGTTTTCCTTTTTTCGCATCCCTACTTATTACGATAGAACAGTTAATAATTATGAATATCATTATTACGTACTTAGTCTGAATGTTGAGGTTACTCTGTGCAAGTCCATAGATCCAATGACATCTAAGCTTCATGGGCTGCTAACCGACGTCCGTCTTTGAACCAACGCTGACTGATTTGAGCGCGTTTGACGTCTTCAGATAAGTTATCGGTAATATTTCCTTTAATTAATTCATTATGTCGGTCTCGATGTTTGTCTTCGAGTTAATGATAGCGATGAATTTACGATGAATAAATGATACTTGAAAAGCTAGGTATTTTGTATTTTGCGTGGTATTCTATAAATAGTATTTGTAGTTCCTATTAGAAAAGCTTATTTACCTATAGAGTAGGTATATATAGATGGTACGATACGTGACAAAGATATATAAGTATCTAGGTTTACGAGTAGTCCAAACTGTTTGTATTTAGGTTTTACCACAAACAAATTTAATCTTCCTAAAATGTCTAATATTCATCACGACAGTGTAAAAGTGAGATCGGTACCTATTGTCATCCCGTGACAATGATACATAATAAATGCATCAGGTACAGAAACATAATTAATAAATCATTTATTTAGAATTTCTTAAGTGTTTTACCTATTTTATATAATGAATTTTATTAATAATTATAATTATTTTTAATATTTAATATTATCATATTACTAAATAATAAAGATTACTTTTTTATTATTATTAAAACTTAACTTTTGTAAATCAGTGCCGGTTTTATATTGTGTAACCAAATCATGGCACTCTTTGCGCTTGATTATTTTATTTATTATATTCTGTACCCTCTGTCTCGCGCCACTACACTGCACCGATAGATTGAGTGACGGTTAAATCTGATAGCGATCGGCGAGTGCTGACGGTGTAGGCGCCGCGCTTTGCACCTTTCTCATCTTCATCTGCAGACAGTATATGGACCAATTCGCGAAATAAGGCCCTTAAGAAAAACCCTTTTGTCTCTAGACTTCCTAGAGTCTAGGGCTTATGAGCTAAGGGTAGTTCCGTTGATTGATCGTGTGTAGTATTCGGCAGCGAAGAATATGGCACCAAACTCTACCGCAATTGGGTGCCGTACAGATTAACTTCTTAAAAGCAGACCTGCTAATACCTCCGTGATACAAACAATTTTTAACTTTTTATTCTTTTAAGTTTGATGTCTGCTACCTGCCAGCCATAGGGACTAGCTTTTGCCCGCGACTTGGTCCGATTATAATGTTCCAAATTCGGTTATAACTTTGCAGACCCTTTTCCGCGGGAACCACATTGGATTTTGGGATAAATTATAGCCTGTGCGCAATTCTGGGCTATTGCTGCTAAATTCATCAAAATCTGCTCAGTAGTGTCCAAACAAACATCCAAACATATACCTTTTCAACTTTCGCATTTATTATATTAGTAGGATAGGATGGGCAACCCCTCCATCAACGAGAGAGAAAGAGACATACTGTGCCAACCTCGCCGAGTAGGGCATAAAGGCAGTAGGGGCAAGTTGATGATGCCGATTTTGACATTTGTATTGTAACTCAATAATCATTGACCACTTTCCATCAGGTGGCCGTAACATAAAAATAACATAACGTGTCCATTGTCATGTCCAACTTTTTGTCCTCTCTTAAATGAATTCCAATATACTCGTTAACCATAAGTTACTTTTTGTATATTTTAACGGAAGGCATGCTGACAAAGAATTTTAATATCGTTTTCTAGGAAGTTTTTACACGGAAGCAGCAGCAGATGAAGCTCTCTATACGATATTTTTTACACCTATTTACGATACTGCTCTCCAATAAAGATTTTATGATCATTAATTACTGTATAATGAGTGTAGGATCAATTAAGCTTATACTTGACTAAATTTTCATTTTAACATGGAACACCGCTTGCTCGTTAGCTTTTAAAAACACACTTCACGTTTTTCCGGAAATAAGCATCGTTACGCAGAATTACTTTCAGTGATAATAAAACTCCTCACGTAATTCCAGAGGAAAGTTTTATCAAATAATAGAATTGGTAGATTTGGAATAACAATGATGGTCCTAGGCTGATAATAATTGTAAACATCGGTCCGTATCAGT
Source organism: Blastobasis lacticolella (assembly GCA_905147135.1). Classification (NCBI taxonomy): domain Eukaryota; kingdom Metazoa; phylum Arthropoda; class Insecta; order Lepidoptera; family Blastobasidae; genus Blastobasis; species Blastobasis lacticolella. The sequence continues at coordinate 14,349,212 of LR990048.1, forward strand.
ACGCTGCTGGATAATAAGCCTCCTCGATATTAGTTTAAGGTTTTGCCATAATCTCCACGGCAGGCGGGTTGGAGATCGCAGTTAAAAAGTTTAATGTTTATCAGAGCGCTGCTTCCCGTTCTCTGTTGAATGTGTAAGTCCCCTCTTACGATACCCGCGGGAAGAGTTGGGGTTGGTGAAAATTGTATTCTAATCCGAGGACCTATTCTCATGCTGTGACATTTCAAATTCGTCTTTTAAAATAATATTTATTTTTAACTACATATATTGTATTTATTTTTATGTATTTATATATATTGTATTTAGGTAGTATAACGCCCGTGATGTACCCCAACAATGGGCCCACAGAATACCAGCGCTGTGAGTCGTTTCTTGTGCCTCACAGCACATGCTGGGTGGAGACCATTTACGCTGGCCGCCGCGGCACCGACAGTGTCATGGGAGGCTACATATTGTCTAAATTAATATATTTTATGTGTTAATGTGTCCGTTGTCTGTAATTGTAACTGTTATTGTGTCGTGGTGTGCTATGTGTAATAAATGTATTTTCTTTCTTTCTTGCTTTTTTTCTAGCTAGAAATCCCCATTAATAATAACACTGAAATGTCTTTTGCAGCCAAAACATATTTCCTCAGATATCTTCGACAATCGTATAATGTCGAAGGTCGACTTCAGTAACGTTTTAATATAGATTTGTGTCTAAAAATGTGGAATTTGACATTTCACAGCGCGAGAATAGACCCCAGACTCCCATGTGGCAGATGTCGCCACATGGCCATCTAAACAGCCGTCACCAAGTGGGTTACAAATTCAATGATAACTGACAATTGTAAGCTGTATTTAAAATTTTCAGCGATATTATTCTTTAAATTTTGTTCCAATTTTTTTGCAAACGAGCACCTGCATGAATATACCTCAGATCCTTGAAACTAAACTGGTTGTAAGAAAAGATCTGTCCTATCTGTGAAATTAATCTCCATTTAATTACATTGTTCCATGCCATCGTGAGTTTCTGGCGCCATAGCTGGGAAATCTGTTATTGCACTTTTTTAATTATGTTGTGCCTCGCTATCTTAAGCAAGTAATTATAGTTTTTAGGGCGTTTTAAGTTTCAAAATGCTTGCTGTTTTACATACAAAGCTTTTCTTGAATTCTTTCAAATCAAGATTTGGTTAATGGGCTGGTTTGTGTATTGTTTATGTCAAGATAATGGCTAATGAAAGCTTTCATTACTTATAATGGAAACGATCTGAAATGAGGTTACACCTTCAATAGTCTTAAAATCTCACAGCATGAAGTACGAAGTCATATATTCCTTTACCTTTTGTTTTATTTGATTTAGTACGCAGTAAACATTCTTTCTTATCGCATTGTGATGCGCGATTCTATTTTCCAATTCTCCGGTCACTTAGAAGACAAGACAGCATGACCAGCGGTACAGATTACACTATTATTAGTAATAGAATCGCGTAGCTACCAGTGCACGAGTAGTTTGAATACGAATTTCTTTTACATTGAAATCGCGGCGGTGGGCAGGCGAGACGTGCTTGCATGCCCGTGGGCATCAATCTCGCAGAAATTGAGGGCCGACCAATAATTTCAGACAAATGAAAATCGATTGTGTGCATCGCGCTGCCACTTTCGAAACTCTTGCGCAACTACTGGTCAAAACAAAAGAATTATCATAATTCGTATGCAACACGATTGTATAGAAGTTTGTCACGGTAACCCACCAACCCTATCATTTCAGATGGCTTAGAAAGCAGCAAAATGGCAAGGGAAATGTGGTCCAACAATACTTAGACTGTAAAATGCTGTATTTAACGCTGAGAGTTAGTTTACTGTGAATAATTTTATTACTAGGTGTCCAATAATGTACTGCATAGGAATTCGTAACGGTTTCTTACGTATTTTAATCAAAAGATAGACTAACATTGAACTCTAAAGATCGAGGAATCTATTTAGTTTAGTAGGATGGGAATAACATTCCATTAGGTATAATCTGGAGCACTTAAATAAACATTGTAACAGTAGTAATTCGCGTATCTTGGTTTACATGGAGAATTTTAAAATGTTTAATAACAGTTTAAAACATTACCCTTATTTTATGACCAATACATTTCAATTTTATTTGCTCTCAAGCTTCTTGATTCTGAATTTAAACGATTGAATTTATTAAGTTATAAGCGCATCAGGATTCGTCCAAATCTCGCGAACGCGCCGAGAATGCGTTGTTGCAATAACAGATAGTAGCATTTCATAAACACTTGAAGCCGTGCGCGTGCGCCGCTCTAGCGCTATTTACGCGTTGCAGTAACGGCGCGATATTTAAACGCATCTTTTTTAGATTATTAATTTACTAGACTTTAGAGAGGAACCCCTCCCGTTTCAAAGCTACCAATACATTTCTCTACCGCCCCGTCTGGGTCCACGCCAGTGCAGTCACGTGCCGGCTCCATTAGAACGATTTGATTCAATTCTTTTCGCTAAATGACGATACTCTCTCTCTCTCTCAGTCGAGTACCGTGGCACAAAGGCACGTTGTGGTAGGGAGTTTGTTTCGTCTTTTGTGAATTACTGGATTTTATAGACCGTACAGATGTCGATGGATAGCGTCGTAGGTTTAGTAGTTAAGGTAGCCGACTTGTAAGCGAGAGGTACCGGGTTCAAATCCGACTGCCGCCATGTACCAATGAATCTTTTCTGAGTAATGTACATTAGTTGAATACTAACCGACGGTCTACGGTGAGGGAAAATATCGTGATGAAACATACCCATTCAGGCAACTGAATCAGTAACCATGACCCAATCTGGTCAGGTTCCCCTAGTAACAGGGTCACGGAGGATTGCAGTCGCTTAACTATAATTACATGAACTGCGTATATCTGGATCATGATCAAGGTGGACCCCAGGCCCGCGTGCACGAGATGTCCATGGAAAATAATACAAGTCGCCTAGTTCGGCTTTGTAGAGTGTCTCGTCTATCGCATTCGTGACAGTAAATACGAAGAAACCAGCCGATGTGCATTAGTTACCAGTTACCCCCGACTAGTGTAACTTCATTTACTTATTAACTGTGGTTTTATTACACGAATAGTTAGGTTAGTGAAGTAAACCGTATACATAGCATCTACATATTATTACAAGCTGACGACTTCGTTTGCGTTTTGTCCTACTTTATGAACCTTCCTCTTGATCTCTATCTATTGTTGAGAATCGGATAATAATCTGTTTAGTAGTTTTTGAGTTTATCAACGAACAGATAGACAGACGGGGTATGGCACTTTGGTTTATAAAACTTGTATTATAATACATAGTGATGATTCATCGCAAAAGTGCGCCGATATTGTTTTTTAAATTTTTTGAAAGGTGAAAACACCACAGTTATTATCCATCTATAAAAATGGAAACCCTAAAATTGCATAAAACTTTGGTTATGGTTTCAGTTGTTGTTATTTTAAGGTGTTGCCATCCATAATGAAACTCTTCATAGTTAGTGGTTTCTCAAAAGCCTTCAAGAGCAAACATTGTAAAGAACTCAAACTAAACACCTGTTTCTTCATTTTTAGTATCCCGACTCAGTTTCACTTACTATAACTTACTTTGTCGACGTACAAACTGGAATCTATTAACTCGACCGAATGATTAGATGTTTAACCTTAACATGCATGTTGTAACCGGTCCTCACCGGAAATAGGCCTTGTATCCGATCCGGTATACGGTGCAGTTTGCATACATCTATAGCTCATATCAGTATTGTGACCTTTCCCTTTCTTTTTGCTACAATATGTAACACAAGAGCATCGATGTAACTCGAAAGCGAGTGGTACCGCATCCAATTCCGTCAAGTACCTTTTCCTAAGTGATGTAAATATTAGTTGAATACTAACCGATGCTCTTACGGCGAGGGTAAACATCGGGAGGAAACTGAGGAAGCTTGCACATTCAGGCGACTGAACGTGTGTGATCATAATTCAATTAGGGTTGGTTCCCCTATTAACAAGATAACAAGGTTAACTGTAATTACCTGATCTGCCAAATCCTGGATCATGGTCAAGCCGCATCCCGGGCCCTCGCACACGTACGGCAATTTTCTGTTGGCCATATAAAGGACATCAACGCGCTCTGTTCTGTATTTATTTTGATCTTATCATATGTTTACAAGACTTGCAGGAATAGCATTATTGTTTCATTACATGCATACAAAATTGCTTTGTTAAATTTTAGTACCGACTGTTAATATTTAATACACTTTGTTATTGTTACGTCTATTCTATCCTTGAGTTTTATTAATTTTAACGAATTGGGTAGCGCAGTGATCGTTGTCAGTCCGATACGCAAAGAGTCTGCGGTTCGATTTCCGGTCGGGTAGAAATTTAAAAGAATAACTTTATTTTCTTATGGGTTGTTATTGGTGATTGTCTCTTTGTATGATCCATGGCCCATCATAGAATGAATTCTAGAAAGAAAATTGTCTGTTCGAAACTGAACAGAATAACTGGTAGGTATTTTCTGATCCGTGGAATGACATTATACCATACAGTCAGTACCTAGAAACCTATCTTAAATAACGCAATTGGTCCTCGCGAACGAAGTCATAATCCCAAGCTTGTATAAATTTACTAGCTTTTAGTTATTACGTTCTAGATTCCATCCATTCCCGCTAGAATCACATTAAATTTCGGAATAAATTAGAGTATATGTACTATTCTGGGCCATAAACTACATTACTGCCAAATTTCATCAAACACCGTTCATTAGTTTTTGCGTGAAGGAGTAACAGACATCCAACCAAACCTATCCTAGTAGTAATCAAGTTTCCAAGTTGCACATCTTGTAATTTACTGTATGACACTTTACTCACACCATTACCGAGCCTCGAAATAACCGCTTGAGAATCCATTAAGCTAACGGGCTACAACTTTGATTGGTATTTTGCGGTATTTTGTTGTTATGTATTTTTAAACTACGACCTTGCGACCCTTTTCGACGAACTCATTAACCATTTAATTGCTTACGACTAGACAGACATATGTAGGTACATAAATCATACGTGTACGTACGTAATTTCGTTATGTCGATCCGTGTTATGTATGCGCACGACCCGTAATAGTACGCACTGCGCATAACCACGCCTTAAGCTTTAGTTCACTAACCTGGCATGTGCCATCATACATGGGGGGATATGATAATGTCATAGTTATCTATTCAATGAGGTATGTGGAGGTCACTGTCAGAGGTTGTTGATGTCCTTAGGCGTCGGTGGCAACTTTCCATCAAGTCCTGAATAAAAATAAAATAAAAAGAACCTTATTTTCTCTACAATAATCCCCTTACTATATTAGGTCGGTAAAATTAACTTTTTTTGTCTTTTGTATTAGTCTTGTCAGGCATTTGACCACCATCTCACCTGGCGTTACCACCAGGCGCCCGAAGAAGGTGCATGCCTGTCTAGGAACAGCTAATTCACCCTCTCCAGATTATAATGATCAGGGCACCTTAGCCGTGCGCATTATAAAGGTTAAACCAAAACGGCTTGTGCGGACAGCTGGAAGGATCCTCGACATAAGGATGACGTGCTCGCGTAAAAGAGCCGGTGGAATGAGGTCGTGCAACTGCATCGCACACTCTCCGAAATGCAACCTCTAGAAGACCGACAAATACGCAATCCTGCGCCGATGTTCAAATTTATAATGTTGTGGGAGACTGGAGCCTAAAGTAAGTCAAGCCCTGTATTTTAAGTCTCCAGGCACCCACTCATTGTGATATGAATATTATAAATAAATACAGTATGATGTCCGTATAGTTAGCAGCCCCACCACCGAACTTCAGTGACAATCCGTACCCATTTCATACAAACAGCGCCACTATATTTTAAAATATACTTTACAAGCTGCTGAGGCCGCCAACCTGATGGCCAGTTAAGAAATACCGTCAAGATCAGTACAATCCACGTGCCAAAAAACTCTCTCCATAACCCTACAAACATGATTGTAGTGGTCATTTAGGCTTTCGGGTTGAGTGGGATGTATGCTGAATTGGCCAACAACTCACATAAAGATTATGTGGTACCTAAACCTGACAGTATAAGAAAAGTAATAGGCTCAAGAAGTTGAGGGTAAGGATGCAAGAGGACGCTGAAGATCGGGTGAAGTAGAAGAGGAAAACGGTGACAGAAGCCGGCTAAGATGATTATGAGTAAGTTAAGAACAAGTCTCACAAATAATTAATAGCTTGGAGCTTGTTTAAGATATACATACCTATTTAAATTCGTCGTTTTAACAACGTTAAGTATTTTCAAAATTACCCCTTTCAGAGATGAACGCACCGTTGATGTGGTGAAATACGATGTAATTATTTCAAAATTGATGGGTGTTAAAATTAATAGCCGGTAACAGGTAAAACTTCGATTTATCAGCTGTTGCGATCGATTTTACACACCCGAATTTCAATTTTCACAAATAATTTACGCTGACAACTTTTGCGTAATAAATTTAAATTGCGGTATTAAAATAATTAACCCAATGCAATAGTGTGCAGCTGTGCAGTTGCTGCAACAGCACGCGGACAGCGCGGGGTGTCTAGATATATTTTTTGCCAGACAGCTAGAAGCGAAATTGTTTTATACTACATATAGAAGTACAAAAATCTAAATATTGATTACTAAATGAAATCTAAATATGGTGTTTTTTATGATGTTTGTAAGAAACGATTAAAGACGTGCTCGCCACTCTTTGTTTTTAGCATAAGTTTAATATAAACAAAAAAAGATGATTTATGTGGGAGAGAGCAAAATATTAAGTTTTTAGTATATAGAAGTCTTTTTTCATAGCCACAATTTTTAGAAAGTGAGAGATCTACTCATACCAGTTGTAACAACTAGGGTGATCTATAAGAGTATTTAATCAGGTGACGTAGGAGAAATGGCTCTCATCAACCACTACATTAGGACTTGATGAACCATGATTGGTTAGCACATAGAACTGCCTGAAGCCTTAGAACAAGTTGGCTGGTATGAGCAATACAGTGAGATCCGTGGAGTCATGTATGAGCTAGCAAGTTCATAGATATATCTCAACTAAAAAATACTTATTTACTTACTACGCTGGCTCAGCGACCCAAAGTGGATATTAGCCTCTGACACAAGAAGCCATTGGTCCCTAAAACCGCACGAACCACGTTGGGCCAGATAACAAACTAGGAACAAATTCCGCAACAAAAAAATATTTAACCTGCACTTTGTATCACAATATTTATACATTTGTTTAAATTATTACTTGTCGGTACCTACTTATTTATTGTAAACAAAATATAAAATCATTGCCCGAAGATGAGTAATTCGAAACCATACATTTCATAAAATTTGTGTAATAAAGATGAACTAGTGTAAAGGTCAAAGGATTCAATTCATAATATCTCAACTACATTACCAAGAACTGTAGGTTAAGTTTTGTTGATTTCATAGCACTTGGCTAATTAAGGCTATAATGTGAGCTCACTTATTTAAATGACGAAACTATAAAACTAATTAATTTTGCACTGTTAAATAGAGTCCAAAAATAGAGTTAGGTTTTAACTTAATTTTAAACTATTTAATTTTACAATAAAATATTGAAGAAATAGATAAGAATTTTAATTAAACCGCACATGTTACACCATCTAGTGCTCTAGATAACAAATTAAAAACACGTATATTGATAGGTAGATATCATGGAATGTTGACGGCTTGTTTCAAGCCTGAAGATATTAATCTTAGAAAGCTCCCGTTGTAGAGTCACCGCACAGCAGGGGTCTCTACCGTGTTTAGATAGAGCACCACTCATTTATGCTCTAACATTAACGACAGTGTCTGCCACCTAGAGCTTACGAGTATAGAAAGTAGAGCCTAGTTCAATTGTACTCGTGTATCCAATTAAAGTATATATTAAATTAATTTTATATGTTATACCTACCTATTTAGATAGGTAGTTGTTGTTTATTACTTTTATTAATATAATAATATAGTGAACGTCCTATCGACGTCTCGTTATTACAACACACTTCCGAAGGCCTGCTGGAAGATATTTCTTTTAGAAATAAGTAGTGCCTGATGTGCCATTTATTAGTTTGTCATATCGTGTACCTATGTATTTCCTGCGCACAATAAACTGTTCAATTTAAAAAAAAAACTCAATTATGTAAAGTTTCTACCTCATTTCACTTTTCTTTAAATGTATCAATGTACCACGGACCAGAAGGATTTTTTTCTGTTCCGTGCAATGTACAATTAAGAGCATCAAGATAAATAAATACTGAAATTAGCCTCTAGTATCCAAGTTAGGTGCGCATGAGGCGGACCCCGGGCCCCCGCATTTCGCACAGGAGCGTTACCAGGATTTAATGGCAAATTTTTTTTATAGGAAAACAAACAGTGCTTGACCACTAGATTATATAAATTATAGACATATCTATGAACCATTTAGATGTTTTCACATTTGTAAATCTGAAGCTTGACTTGCCTTAACAATATGTTTCCAAATGTTAACAAATGGAGAACACGAGATGATGTGATGATAATCCAAGTTAGGTGTGCTTCATGGCGAAGCGAGGTTGACGTTCTTCCGCTGGGGATCTCTGACACTCGTTGAACAGTCTCGGGAGCCGATTGTCACACCATAACTGTATATTAATATTTGATGTGTTTTGAACAAAACTGACTCGTCATCGCTCGATCATCTGAGCGGTCAATCCCGGCTACTGCCAGGGTCCGCTTTCCTGCTTTTCTTTCTCCACTTTGCCCGATCTTCGGCATCCTCGCGTCGTAAGCCGTTGGCTCTCGCGTTTGACTCTTCTTAGGTCTCCCGCGGGACCTCTTTCCTCATACAGGCAGGTTTTGAACAAAACTGACTACCATATACGTATTTGAGACAAGTTATACGATTAATTTTCATCTACTTATGATTTACAAGTTTGCTATTGCTTGGTTTTATTTAGAAAAGTAAAACCTGTCTCACCCTGAGCTCTGACTGTTCTAAAGTATATAATTAACGCTAAGATATTTTTACAACTGTCTGTTTTCAAGTGGCTTCCTTTTCACATTTTTATCTAATGCATATATTTATTGTGGCAATTTTCTTAAGCCTTACAGGCCTTATTATTGACCGAGAAATCCTAATGAGATTGTATTTTACACCTTAGTGTGACGTAAATCAGGTTTGAAGGGTATTCGCAAATGAATAAGCGCGTTTGACTTGACAAGTGAAGTGAAGTGAAGTGAAGACTGTCAAGGGAGAGCTACCTACTGTTTCCAAGCTTGAAAGAATGAAATGGAGGAGGAATAATACTAACCGTAGACCTTGGCAGAGGTCGGAATTGTCTGCCAGGATAATAATGATACAGTGACGAAGGATTTTTTACGTTAGTTCGACTAATTAGACAATTTGCAACTGCACGTACATCTGAAAGGACTTGCTGTGCACAGTGATGGAAAAATTTTAGTCACTCGTACGGAACTTTCATGCAATTTGTTAATAAGTCGAATCAACCTACAGCATTATTTCTATTGTGTTACTGTATCTATTTAAATTACAAAACCACTATTAAATTCACAATTATTAAAAGATATCTATAAACCACTACTTACCTATCAGATAACCCTACTACTCCATCTATAAGTCCACTACAGTTAAGATCACAACCTCAAATACTGTCGTAATAAATTGATAATAAATGAAGTATCCCTTACCCAGTTTCGAAGCCGAGCTGTGTCAAGAGACTGTCGCGGCATAAACCATGGCGTGCGCCGGCGCACGCGCCTTTACAAGTACCACTCGTGTTTAAATGTAAATAACGTAATTAGAACTCGGTTAATCTGTTTTGCCAGGAAGCGTTGAACCGATGTCCTTTGCTGGGTTTCAGGTTGCTATAGCGAGCTTTCTTTTTATTACTGTAAAGTGTTCTTTTTTTTGTAAAGTAGTTTCTTGTATTGTAACAGATATGTAATACATCGGAATTTTTTTTCCGTCAAAGAATAGAAGGGTGTAACTTCCCGTTGAGTTACATCCCTTTGTGGAATAAAATAAATACGTGGTCTAAAGTATTACATTAGGAATTCATTATTATAAACAAAATTGGAAACAAAGTTTCGTTCAACGACCCGAGAATACTAACACTAATTCCAGGTTGGCGGAAATTATAATAGTTCAAATTACTAATTCTTTTTTAAATATATGTTTATTGTAATACACAGTCAAAACATAATAGAGTCAGCGAGCTGCATGTGTAACCCACATAATACCAAAGCCCAGAATAACAATCTCGTGGCACGGAAGCAATAGATAGCTACGCTGATCCTGTGCGTAAGCTTTTCCATAGCTATTATGCCGTTCGGTCGCGAAGCGCACAAAAAACGTGTAGATACGAGTACTGGGGGTCTGAAAAGGTCACATTAGCGTTGAATAATATGATTCTTATCAATTTGCCACAAAGTTACCTGCAGGTGATTTAGTTCCAGTATTAGCCACCGGATCAGATAAGTTTGTGGCACTCTAATATGAATCATAATATGAAACACTTAAGTGGCCTTTTACACCCCCAGATGTCCACAGTAAATAATGAAAATCGCGAGGGTCGGCTTCGTAGAGTGTCATCTCATTCACACTCGTGTGAATAATACTATCATCTTCCTAATACCCCAAGGCGTCAATACAACAGTTGTTATCACGCGCGCGAGGCCTTGGGCCCGCCCTGACCATCATCCAGGATTTGGCAGGTCAGATAGTTATAGTAGAGCGACAACATCTGACCACCACAACCCTACAGGGAAACCTGACCAGAAACCCCGTTGGATCATAGTTAATGTGCAGCTTTCCTCACAATGTTTTCCCTCACCGTAAGAGCATCGGTTAGAGTTCAACTAATTTACACCACACAGGAAAAGTTATTGCTACCTCTCGCTTACGAGTTGGACCAGTATGCCAATAAACCACCGACGATCCTGAGTAAATACGACGGCAAAACTAGTCGTTACGCATTATAATTTATATACCACCTTGTACTGTTCGCCTGGTACCTACGCCTGTTCTAGGCTGCTCAAACCGAAGTAAACCCATCGAATTCAAGGAACACAGAGACCCAGTGCCCGCAAAAGTACAGTTACGAGCTAAAATATTCCAGAGTGGCCGTCGGCGTAGCGATATCAATTCCGAATACCAGTTCGATACTCATTGTACCCTGGTACTGGTAACCACTAATGGGTATCTAGTATCGTTCCGTAGACGTGAATTTACTCCTATCTTATGTGAATAGATTGAGTTCGATTGCTTATAAATCTATTGCTGTTTATTTTGTGTATCTCGTCTGTTGGTATTACGTCAAATTGAATTGGAGAAGGCTGATCTTGTGAGTCAGTAACTCAACTTGAGCTCTAAGGAATTGATCTAAACTTAGTCATGAGTTTGTGATTGTGAAACACTAGCTACTTGAAAATCTGGAAATGAAGTTAACGAAAACCTGAGATTTTCTTAAGAAAATGTAATCATATTTTGTAGTCTTTTCAAAGATTAGCTTTTCAATGAATGAATGAATGAACACTTTATAGCATAAATACTGGATACAGTCGGTACACATCAGTAGCAACAGAGAAAACAACAGGCAGCCTTATCGTTACATTGTTTAGTATAGTATACCTAATTCGTTTGAACTCTTAACGACCATAAACATTTACCTTTCAAAGACTTTTCGCTTGACCATTTAAAAAATTAATGGGAGTGAAAAGTAATGCCTAGTGAATTAGTGGAAAATAAATTTAAAAAAAGCAATATTGACGAAAATTAGTTTTTGAATTAATTTGTTTGGTTATATTACACAACAATATCTACCACCAACATAACACCCTTATTGTAGCATCCTTACAAACTCTTAGTTAGGTTAGCTGGAAGAGATATCTTAAAGAGACAACTTCTGTAATCAATTTTATAATAGTCTGTATACACAAAGAGTGAAACTTTTGCGCGTATGTTTCGCTATATCATTAGGACTATTCTTGCGCTGTGACATCATCTTAAATTCAATATTTTCTTGCTAAAAACTGTTATAAAACATCACTGAAATTGATTTTCTACAATATATGACTGTCGAAGATAGCCGAGAAATTATCTTTTTTACTTAAATTGACATATCAATGTCATTATTAATGGATATATGTGGGCAGAAAAAATGTCGAATTCGAGATGTCCCAGCACAAGAATTAGGCCCCAGAACGATACATCCGCGTACAAAAATTTTTCATCTATCCTTATCTGAACACTGATGAGTAATCATCAATAACAACAATCAATAACATATTGACCACTTATCTGGCGTAACTGTGAATCCTTTGGCCTAAAACACATATTGACCTAAGAACGGTGTGATTACAAATGAGGCGTACGTGATACAGTGTGTTCTAACGGTCCTAAAAGATAGAGAAGGAAAAAGAAACGGAAGATTAAGTATACAGTCTAAAAAGTAAATCGAATTTTAGTAAAATCATTTTACGATAAGATGCATATTTGTAGACGTATTTTTAATCATGCTAGTCCTTTGGATGAGTGTTGATCATAACTTATTCGACAGAAAGACATCGGAAAAATACTCAAATAATTACCATACTCATATGTAGGTACTCAAATATTTCCACTACGGACCGATTTTAACGACATAAAGCTAAGAACCATCTGGTTAACAAACTATCTTAATACGATGAATAGATTATTTGCAAGTTATTATTAAGATGGAAAACCAACAATAAAAAATAATTTGAGATACGGTATCGCTGTAGTTTCCATTCCCGTATAGTTATATCTTTATTGTAGGCGTATTGGACCACAAACACTAAAACCAGAACTAAATTCATTATTTGATAACGAAACTCTAGATAATGATAAAAAAATTTACCTTATTTTGTATCGGTTGTTGGATATAAGTAGAGTCTGCTGCAGAAAGCACTGATCTCTCTACCATACGTAGTGGGTCCATTTACTCCGCAGCTGACTGTACCACTGCACTACATGCATATTATGGAATCTCAAATAAGTAAACTCACAAGATTTGCATTTACTTTAATTACTTGACTCAATTACTCAAGACTAGTGTACTCGTTTGCCGTTGAAAGCTTATGCTTAATTTAATAATTATGTAGAACGTGGAATGCGATCCTTATTCCCACACTAGATATGTTCAGAAGTAATTTCTGTTTACATATGCTCATAAGTAATTATTGTTTACGAGAATAAGATAATTGTAATTAAAATAATTGCGATTCCAGAATGATCAGGGCATTCCTTCTCCATTCAACTTTTTACATTCAATACAGATTAAAAGATATGTACTTAAATAATTTCATTGAGATTATTCATTGCATAGAATATATTTTAATTACACCCGTACTCTGAGGTACGCGAAAAAGCACAGGGTTCCAACAGACAATACTTGAGCGGCACCATGCGTCCGTCAAAATGATGGGGCCCAGGGTCATGATCCAGGATTTGGCAGATCAGTACGTTACAGTGGACGACTGATGATATCCGTGAACCTAACCAGATGAACCTGACCAGATTTGATCGTAACCATGACATTCAGTCGCCTAAATGTGCAGGTTTCATCACGATGTTTTCATGTTTTCACTCAATGTAATTGCCAGAAATATACTCAGATATTGTATGCACCACATACCATATTTATAATATTTATCAGTCTTTTATCTAGAGGGGCGAGGCGCACTCCTATTGCTATATTAAAACGACTATTATCTAATATTATATTTTCATTCTTTCCAGATAACACTGCGACAACAAAGTTTCGAGCAGTTTCCTGACTCTTCCCTGCTGTGAATTTATTAAAGTAAGTATTGATATGATTTGATGACTGTGATTTTTTTATACTAAGGTGCAATTGCATGCCTGATGGTAAGCAGTTACCGTTAGACGTTTGCAAAACCAGGGGTATTGCTAGCATTGCTAACCCCGTAAAACACCTTGTTCTGGTAGTAAATAGTGTCATCATCATCATCACAGCCCATAACAGTCCACTGCAGGACTTCGGGCCTCTCCCACGAAAGGGGAAGTCATTGCCATAATCTCCACGCTTGGCAGGCGGGTTGGAGATCGCAGTGCAGTTGATGTAAATCTACCCAGAAAGATGCTGCTGCCCACCTTTCGGATTTGTCCCTTAGTCGCCTCTTACGACACCCACGGGAAGAGATGGGGTGGTGCTATTATTTGAGGTGGCGGCACCACACACCACATAAATAAACGTAAATAGTGTGCCACGTTAATTTGCCGAAGGGGCTGGAGTTGGTTCCAGAAATTGATAGTTGAGTGTACAATATTATGCTCGTGCAACAATAACTATAATCTTATTGTCTCGTATATCGATTTTAAACTAACAATTAACTGTAGTCGTCAGCCGTCAGCATCCTGGGTACACTCCTACAAAACAACGATTTGGATTATATTTTCTATTTTTGGCACTGTTTCATTTTTAATTTTTCATTAGGTAATTAGGTTTCTTTACAGACAATTGCACTTATGTTTCGTATGCACACTATCACACTCTTATTTCAAAAAGTATATATGCTTTGTCTAAAATAGGATGATAATTTTGACAGACTGACACATCTATTCGATTATCGATTATTTATCATTCTCATAGAACTTGTAGTAGTAGTATGAAGCAAGGTAACGGTCTCTCTCTGAAGAACATAAGAAGGACGTAAAGTATCATTTTGAGATATATTATTATGAAACTGTCTAGTTTTCAAGAATTAGTCGAATAAGTTCCTGAATTTCCTCGACAACACAGTTTACATACTCTGAATATCATTGCCAATGTTGAGAAACATTGATTATCAAGTTAATCTCCCTGGTTTTACGTGCGTAGCTATTAAACCTCGAAGCTTTAATGTAATAACACGTAATATCTATGATAAGTTATTGAGAACTTGTCGGATTAATGAGGTGACGTAAATTATCATTCTAGAAGCAGTTGCCAGTTCTCATTCCTCCCCATAGTATATTTTGTGGTTGTCTGTGATAATTTTCCAGCTCTCAACATGTTTGTGGTGGAGCTAATTGTAATTTCTTAACGTCTATTATTATATTAAAGTAGAATAGTGCCTGTTTACTCGCAGATTATGTAAGAAAAAATATCTAGAACACACAAAGACCATAAAATAAGCGCTTTTATTAACATTGCTATTTAGAATCCGAGTGTTATGATTTGATAGTTGGAAAACCTCTCCAGCGTAACTATTACTAACCAACCCTCTATAGGTATCTAATAATTTGAAGTCTCAAATATCTATTATGTCGAACAATATAGATACTACAATTTCGTGACTGCGTTCTTCTGGATTGTTAAGATGTTCCCAAGCATTAAGGTATCATAAAGTTAATAGTGACTTAGCGATTTTCGTTTTCACTTGAAGTTGGTTTGGCATTGCACCAATTGCAATGCTTTCTCTTGTTAGCAATATTTTAAACAAATTAAACGTCCAACTTATCGACCAATTTATTGTCGCCTTGACACCCATAGATCGAAAGGTTTGGTCAAAAACAACATTATAGCTATTATTGGCTTCTATTATTCTGGACACCACATGGCAGTCTACATACTCGTAATACAAAATTTTAGTCGAAATCTTAACATATTACTTTTACCACACACATACTAAACCAACATTAATTAATCTTACTCATAACAAAAGAACGTAACTAATTCGTTATTTCAATACACTAAACAGATTTGGTTAGAAAAACAAATATCTAAACATTTCGTAATGGAGATTAACCTCCGAAACAGACTAATTTAAAGCGATAACAATCTACTGTACACGTTTAGAGAAAATAATTTAATATCACGATGTCAAATTAGATAGTCACGCCTTCGTAATGTGGCGGTGTATCAGTGTGTTTGTATCTATTCTCTTTGTATAAAATGTGGAATTAATTGTGCTCTTCATGCTTTCTGCCGTCAGATGTGGGTGAGATCCAATGTTTGTTTGTTTAACGAGTGGAAATTTAAAGGAATCTCGTGTAGAACACCGAGTTGCGATATTAATACAAGAAAACGCAAGTGCGTGAGAGTATATTATATTAGTTTATATTTGTTTGCAGGGAAATTGTTGATTTCGTTTGGCATTCTCACATACATAAGTAGGTAGGTAGATTGGTAGAGGGCATAATATCAACAGCTCCCAACAGTCCACTGTTAGACTTAAGACCTCCACATTAGTGGAGGGGCTTGCCATAATCTCCACTCTTACCAGATTCCTTTGGAGACCGCAGTGTTGAACACTTGTAACGCTACAACGCTTCCAACAAAAAAAACATGTGTATATAAAAAAGCGACAAAATGGGATATGGTTCAGGGGAACATGATATATTTATACGTCACGCTCCTCTGCTATTCTGCCTTACCCTGCAAGATAACAGAAATATTACACACATCAATGAAAAAAATAAAAAATATAAAATTAAAACAAAATTAATAGCACATTATTTATTAAATTAATTATGTTAATCCCCTTGTGATAAAAGAAAAAGGGGAAGAAGAAAAATAGAAGAGGATAATGCTATCTACTCTACTTTGGGTAGACGGCACTAGCTTTGCCTAACCCGACACCTCTATAACGACGATAGAACGAGTCCACCATCCAAATAGCAATACATCGAATTCACGCCTCGCTCCTCACAAATCACATCAGAATGGTGCGCGCAATGGGTAGTTGACATTAATTTTATCGTCGCCAATGTGCGGTTAATCACGGTTCATTAGTCGGTCTGCATTGTTGCTAGGCACCAGTGTCGTAAATCGCGCGACCGGTGCGGTCTGGATTCGACTGGAATGCGGCTAGCTGAGATAACCTTGAAGGTTGTGCGAACGTCGAGAAGGAAGCGGGTGGATGTTGGAGTGTTATGATTGGGGAGGTATTGAAACGCTATGAAGTGTAACCGTAAAGTTATGATTGGGAACTTGGAGATTTGAACGTATAAGTAACTTAGGTGTATCGCGAAACGTAGTTAGTTGCTTGGCTGGTGGTTTGGTATTGCATTACATTTAAAAACATTATTATGGAATAAAACTTTCTCCACATTGACTACGTCTTTGCCTTCGAGAATGAGGCGTATCGGTACTAATGTTAGATACTTACATTAGTAAGTTGACAAGAGTTTATTTATCTTTACAACAAAAACCGACTAGACGCTAAAAGTAAAGGACGATATAATGTATAGGTATAGCACGTTTCATACTCTGTCACTCCGTCAGAAAAATTGAGGAACTTTTCATGATCGTTTCTAAGCACCAATTGGCTGTTTTTAATAACATCTGTACTATACGAAAGCGTCATAAGGCAGCAAGTAGGTAGAATCAAATTAAGTCTTGTTGGGCTTAGGTCAAAGAACAAGGCAGCTTCGTCCTAACCCACAGCCCAATAAAAGACGTAAAACCGCGGAGGTAGCTAACTTTCCAATCCTTCTAATCTAACCCCTGACTCGTCCGTACTCTGTACGATATACAAATGTAGCTGTTAATTTCTACACAACTACTACTACCTCTAACATATTTATATGAATTGGAACAGAAATTTCTCTCCCACAACCCAGCCGCTCACCGCTCCACTTAAGCCGTGTCCTGTCCCCGAGGGCCACAATACCACGCTACCTGTTGCAATATCGGCGGGCAAATCCGCACGGGTGCTTGCTAAATCAACATCCTATCAGACACTCGGCGCTACGGTACTTTGGTTTATTGTGAGCAGACCGCCTTTCTCGGAACACCAATATTCAATATCTAGTGTGGGCCTTTTGGTATTACGGCGGGCGAGAGGTTGAGATGTTTAGATTGGGGATAGAGCTGTTCCTAGAAAATATGTAACTTTAAGAAAATCTTAAAAAAAAACTTATTATGTTATAGACAAACGGAACGACTACCTAAGGGTACATTAATGCGTCTTACATATGTTCAGTTTTAACTGTTGGAACTTACATAATGTATAAGCCTGTCGTATCTACCGCTAGCCACATATCGAAAAAAATTGCACAATTAAATTGTGCAGTTAAAACTTGAGGTGTATTGTGTCACTCCGGGTACAAACTGTCAACATGGCATAATGTGTAATGTGTCAGGTGGCACGACTGTCAAAAGTGACATGTAGGAATATTTATGCAACTGCAAAATGTGAATTTTGCAGGAAAGTGGTTTAAAGGGAATCAATTGCGGTCTCCAACCTGTCATACCTGGCCATAACTTGCACAAACCTACTAATTTCAGTAATCAATTTGCCTCAACCAAATCAGTGGTCGTCAACCTTTTATCCTCGCTTCCTGAAGCCGTTGCAACGGCACATTATGACTGCCGGCTGCAGCTATCTCCCTGTCTTTTGTCCGGGCAATCTTGGGTCCCTAATGGCCGCATTAGGTACTGATTAGCACCCAGGCTTGCGCACGCGCACTTGATAAACAGTACACCGCCCGCTCTAAGATTAATAGTGACAAATAGATTCAGATAACTCAGATGTGTGTATGTGTCGCGGTTGGACTGGAAGGCCCGCCGTTTTGTGTAATGGCTGGCTGTTTTATAAGGTTCAGAGTATGCTAAGTTGAGGTCAACATGTAAATAATGTTGTTTGTTTGATAGTTATTGATCCAGTATATCCAAATGACATGACAACTTGGTACTTAATAACGGTAGGTAGTTGGTAACAATAGGCTATGAACGTCTGTGGCCTAATGGCTAGCGATCTGACTCGTAAGCGAGAGGTCAGAATTCTATCACCTGTGCCGCCATGTACCAATGACCTTTTTCTGAACCTTTTACACATTCAGACGAATTTTTTATAGTCAGGTTCCCCAGGAGGTCCCGTGGCAGTTGTCCCATTTTTATTACCTGATCTGCCAAATCCTGGATCTTGAACCATGGCGGTCCTCGCGCGAGAATACAGCTGGGACATTGACGTCAAGATTTTTTTTTTACTAAGGCATAAGTATTGCATGAATTTCTTGTTGTTCCACCGAAACGAAAGAGAGCTGAATGAATGATCATGGATGTTAATCTGTAAATACATTTATTTATTGACATGCAACAAAATGTTTTTAATTAATTAATAAAGTACCTAGGGCGATCAGCAATGAATCCAGTAGAAGATAAGCTTGTGTTGCGTGCAGTTCATTTGGTCTTTTATTTTATTTTGTACCCATTTTTTATGAGATAAAATATCATTCAACCGTTCTCAAATAAAATGGAAACTTGTTCCGATAATAGGCGCAAGTTTATGCACGCCAATATAACACGGCAGGGGTGCTCAACCATTCATTAAATTTCAATGACCATTGCGCTTGTCCCTTCGGCTTGTTCATGTGATACTGTAAAGGGCTGTCAACATTTTAAAAAAGGAACTCTAAAGCTCGGCCGGAGACCGAGCACTTGTGTTCCAAACAGATGTTAAAACCTTTTTATTATAAATTCAGTGGTGCAACTATGTAACTTGGTTGTTTTCATTTTAGTATCAGGTCAGTAGTGTATCGTTTCCGTACTTATGTCTGAAGAATGTGTGGTCCACTCCATGAAATACCTAATAATAAATAGTTTGTAAATACCTATAGGTATTTGGATATTCGATGTTTGTTACTCAATCACTCAAAAACGAAACTGAATAGTTTTGGATGTAATTTGGCACTCTCTTTCGTATGGGAGCCACCTACAATACCACATACTAACCTTTCGTTTAACATGGCGGTGGCATACGAAAACCCTTAACCGGGACGAAAACGGCCAGTTATACATACCTCTATGTCAATCGGTTGACAAACAGACAAGCTGGCCATCTGATGGAAAGTGGTGACCACTGCCTATGGACATTAGCAAGACCAGGGGTAGCTATCACCAATGCATTGTCCACTTACAAAACCCACGTTGCTCTGGTGGTAAATAGGCAAATGCTAGGCTCCTCTACTGTCAAAGCCACCTCTATAGCCTCCAGGGTCCACCTTCCTACTCCTCTTGGTCCACTTCGCTCGGTCTACGGATCCTTGGTGGTGAGTGTATTGGCACGAATATCATTCTTAACGACGTCAAGCTATCGCTTCCGGCCGACTTCTCCTTCTCGTACATGGCGGGGGTGGTCCGACCAGATATTTGTCGTACGTGAAACCTTACGTCCGTGAAAGCGGTAGTCTTGCAGCTTATCTGCGATGTCACAAACGCTAATGCCCCCTCGAATATGGGCGTTTCGGACGTGATCCTTCCCTGAAACCATCTCTATAGCTAGTAAATGAGCATATGCTAGGCCCCTCTACTACCAAAGTCACCTCACCTCTAGTTGCAGCACAGCCCAGCTACCACAATTGAGCGCGGTTTGCAATTTGAATTGCAAAGCGTGTTCCAATGTCCCAGCTAGTTTTGATAAAAACCGGCAGAGTTGCGGCGCGACTAAAGCGTAAATCTCGCCAAGTCTAGTGGCAAGATATACTTTTTACACATGCCCCAACTTGTTTATGGGACCATGCAATCAAACACTTTTATTTTTTAAGTCATTTGGAGTTATTAATTTATGGGCCAGTTCTTGCTGGATAACCTTTTTCGTTGATACCGTATATCAACAGTCATCAGCAAAGAACTCATTGTTAATGTCTGCTTCACATGGAAGGTTTTATTATAAAAATTACATACAGCAGATAGCAGCTGTCAAAAAGTAGAAGATACGGCTTCGCACGGGTTTTTTCGGCTTTTGTCTGTTATACACTTATTATACATACCGTACTATAAATCTTCCGAAAATAATCTAACCGATGGTGAGAACCGCATCAAAATCCGTTGGTCAGTTTAGGGAATAGAGACAGATAGACAGACGCGGAAATCGACTTTATTTAATAAAATGTAAGGAATTACCATTTTCACATTGCAGCTGCTAGACTTGGGCCTTCTCCATAATACCAATTTATGTTATTAAATATAATTTTGAATATAATATAATATAGACAAATAAAAAATAAATCCCTCATACAAAAATTTACCTTCACCAACCTCTTAAATTTTAACGTGGCTTCACAATTTATTTTACCCACTCAAACCCTGTTCCGCGGTTAACTTTTATTGACAGGAACACGTATCCTGCGCGCTACATTTTAAGATTGTAGCGCACACTACGCCAGCCGGGCAGGAATCAATAAACCCCAGTGTTTATTACAAAATTAATATTGCAGGGTAGTTAAGTATTTATCACTGCGCGTCGCGTCTCGTCTGACTGAAGTATAAAAGCTCTTAGGCGGCGCCTGCGCAACGAACATAGGCTCATTGAATTTCTCATTTAAATAATAGCGCATTCAAAGGACTCGCAAACTGAGACCGGGAATATTTTACACCAAGCCTACGGAGACGGGGAGATGTGCTAAGTTGTTTTGACAGCGTGTGGGAAGGGCTGGGGTATTTGGTGGCGCGGGAGTGTTAAGGCGCTGGTGCGGGGTGAAATTGCCGAAAATTCTGTCTAAATTGGTCTGCAGGGATACCGTTATGAGCTGTCTAAATAAATTAACTAACATATATCACCTAAATATTATGTTGACTACTGCCGTGCGGTTGATTCATGAAACAGCTTTCGCTTTTGGTTATATTTAATAGTATCGAAAGATCTAGAAAAGAGAACCCGCTACATATTTTAGGTGATCTACACAGTTTTGCTTAATTTCACAGGGCGGATGCATTTCTATACTTTTTATTTATACTTTATGCACAAACAGTACAATGAAGGACTTATAGTCGTAGTACCAGTCTACCAGGAGAGATAACACTAGAAAAAGACATGTGGTGCAGGAAGACTACAAGCAAAGATTACACATCAGTTTATTCAACTACAATCAAACAACAAACATTTACATAATACACTAGTAGTTAAAAATAGCAATAGATATTTTTAAACTAGTAAATTAATTAACTACGTGAGTTTTACCAAATTATTTAGGTATTGAAAAAAAGGATGAAAAAGGCTTTTTAAAATTTTAATTTAGCTTAACATTTCATATTTTTTTATTTTTGAAAGTTATATTAAAATAATCTTGTCTATTTATAATTTTAGTGTAACACTATTATATACCGTATGTAGGTTTCACGTTTTTCATAGTTTTATTACATTTAACAACACTGCATACCCGCACATACATTGTCACTATGTACCTACCCACTAAGCTAGCATCCTTTATACCAATAATTACACTGGCTGCGTTATTGTACAAAGTTAACACGACAGCGCATGTTTTGCTAGGCGGCAGAACATAATAAGACGATGGTCGATCCAGACCTTAATATCTCGGTTTTAGCATGACCACAAAGTACGATATAGCTCCAGGCCGACACTCTATGGGAATTAGTGTTCATTAATAAACCAATAAATGGGGCCAGATCGGTAGTTTCACGGGTGTATGGAATCGAGCTGTAATCGATCCTTACTCGATTTATCATTTATTGCTAATCGATGGTCCTTTTGCAAAAACTTACAATGTTTTATGGAGATCGGTTCGTAAGCTATAATGGAGCCTTACTCTGAATTGGTACTTGGGTTTTGTGATTTCGTGGGAAGGCTAGAGTGAATCGGCTGTTTCTGTTCCATCTTCGGCCGCATCGTCACTCACCAGGTGAGATGGCGGTCAAATGCCTGGCTAGTCTAATAAAAAAATCCTTTATCTTTCCTACAGGACTTTCTATGTTTTACTGCGGTAAGAGTAAGTATGCTTCCATTTTAATTTCAGCCGAGTATAGGCCT
Source organism: Blastobasis lacticolella (assembly GCA_905147135.1). Lineage (NCBI taxonomy): Eukaryota > Metazoa > Arthropoda > Insecta > Lepidoptera > Blastobasidae > Blastobasis > Blastobasis lacticolella. The sequence goes on from LR990048.1 coordinate 14,371,986, forward strand.
CCCCCACACGAGCACTATTGTTGCTGATGTGTCTATATCACAGTGTTGAAAGTCATTTTAAATCAAGTAGCGACAGTTTGCTCGACTTCAACCACTCGTCCAGTCTGTTCTTGGAGGTATTTACTGACATGGCTGTCACAACATTTTGTGGTAACTTGTTGTGGTAACTCTAATTGCATTTAGTGATTTTGTGCTGATACATCCTAAAGATCCCTGCGACCTTAATAAAGTCATCCGTCCATCTCGTGGGGGGGGGGGGGGGATTACCAGTACGTATACTGTGATGGCCAGTACGCGATCGAGATTCGAGAATCCTATCGCCCCGAAACAGACTTTCTATCAGTGTAATAATGTATCCCCGAACCGTACGTAACTTACTACAAACATTCCTGCACTTACGAAAAATATAGCATAGACATGAAATAACTTATTGCAAAGAATTAGGTAGACTAAAATCACCAAAACAACAACTATTGTTATGTAAAACAAATACTGTTAACTACTATTATTTAAGAAGGTAAATAAAGATAAAACACATGAGCTTCATTATAATACGACTGCGCATAAAACGTGCCATAACACGAAAGTCAAGTGTCAACTAGGCTTGTGACAGTGCATATTGTCTAACGTCAAATGAGCCATAGTGGTGGCCCACGTCTTCGATTTCCTCTCTAACTTGCACATTAATTTTATTTAAAGAGGCACACCTTATTCACTGTTCACTGTCCACATTTGCCATCGCATAAGCAAGTAACTAAATACTGTGAATGCAACGACAGTGACTGAACGAATTCGCGACAAAGAATGGCAGACAGATCCCCGATCACGTGACCGTGATGGTACATACGAAAGTGCAAGCTGGCGACGCGTGGAACGACTCAGATCTCTTTTGAAACCACAAAACGATGGATAACATTTTAATGAGCCGATCGCAACAGTTTCTTTTCATCATTAAACTGGACAATGAATGATGGATCTCATTGTTTAACGCTGCATTATGCGGAATGCCAGCTCGGATATGCATCAATTAGTAAATTGATCCATTTGAATAAGAGTGGCCAGGAACATGATACTCACTGCGTGAGAGAGTAGCGCTATTGGAATCGTATGAATTCGATAAGTGACGTTAAATGACGACCTGAGTGGATCAGCTGGTTAACATGCCAGTTTGCCACGTAGAGGTTAGGGTAGGGTTCGACTCCCGGCCGGGCTGAAATTGAAATGAGGATTATTTCTGTTACGGGTCTGGGCGTTATATTATTGTTATTATAAGTAAGTATTAAAAAGATATGTAAGTAGTTTATCAGTTGTCTAGCACCCATAACACAAGCTTTGCTTACTTTGGGGCTAGATGGCGCAGTGTGAATTGTCCAAGCATATTTATTTATCTACATGCAGTGGATCTGACTATAGGTAACTCGACAGACGAAAAAGACACCTAGACAATAAAATAAGTACTTTAGTTAGGCACTAAAATAGCGATTATACGAGTAATTAGCCATCATCTGCACAAATAGTAGGAACTCGTCTCTAAATTGATGTAAAAAATACAATTAGGTACACATGTTTTTGCCTTTTGACCGTGAATTTGCCACAAATTAAGGAAACGGATGACTGACAATTTATGGTTTGCTAAGAGCACGGGCAGCTTTGTTTTGGTAGTTTTATCTAATGCAAGTATATTATCACTTTTTATTGCAGTACCTACCTACTGGCCGTTCTCTGAGGTTTTAACCCGTTCAGTTTGTATCTCTGTATGCATTCAACTACTTTTAGGTACCGCTGGATATTATTACCTTTCCGGGACGATAAGTATTATTGCATTTGAGAATAATGTAGTTTCAAATTAATTTATGTTTCAAATTCGGTTGAGTACTTTCGATGATTACGACAGAACACACAACTTACAAATGTTACATCTCCTTATAATATTCGTGTAGTTAATAACATTCATTGTAAAATGTAGGTAAAAGGTTTTTCAAAAAAATTTAGTGGCAAAATGGAATAAAATTCCTCCAACTCTATTGAATCTTTCAGGAATAATAGTTGAAGCAAACCAACCGTATTCTAGGTACCTCCGTTACCAAAAAAATACCATAAGTTTTTTTTTACAATAAAGCTCAATGCTATTAAACGAGGTGGTGAACTAGGCGTGAATATAGAAATAGAGTACAGAAATCCTCCACTAAAAAGGATGGCTTCTTCACAACTGCGGTCAAGGACTGCTACTGAACACAACAACTTCATTTACACTAAATGGTTCAGTATTAAAGTCTCTCCCATAACGATTACGCGAGTTGCAGACAAATTTATTAAGTTCGGGATTGCATGTGTGTTCTTTTTATAGTTGATGAGAGTACTTACGAGTAGGTACATTGCGGTCACTGTAGCGTCCGTATTTCTTTTCGTAAGGAGACAAGACATTTGTATCGTTACTGGAGATCTTTTTTACATTGTCCGCATAGTCTTATATCCTAGTTTACAAACAATACTTGTCAAAGTAAAGTAATGGCGGACCCTGGTCCCTCGCGCGCCGCGCGGGGCGCAACCGGAAAATAACGCCAAGATATTACTTGTCAAAGTAAAGCATGAGTAGTCATCGGATCTTAGTGCTGATAGCCACTTAATATTATCAGTTGGAACCGTGTGTAATCACGAATGTGAGTGCATGTTTGTTTTAAAACCCACCTATTGCAAGAACATTATTATTTAGGTATCCGAGCATTGGAGGCATCGGGAGACACGGATTTTTCCATTACTACCAATAAATCGAAGTCGTGAAATATTGCCATTAACGTGTAGTCGAATAGCTTGACGTCATCCTCATAACGTTTTACGCTACACAATTGTAACAACGTCATAAATAGTTACCATAATATCTATCGATCTGTTTACATGTCAGAACCGCCCATAGTGTTACAGTTAATTACGTAGTTTGTATTTTATAAGGATAAGGATTTAGCCCACTCGCACCTGTAGAAGGATGTAGACTGCCTGCCTGCAACTATAGGACTAATTATATAGTTTGTATTTTATAAGGATAAGGATTTAGCCCAGTCGCACCTCTAGAAAGATGTAGACTGCCCGCCTGCAACATATAGGACCTTAGAGGAGAGCAAAAGCTAGACAACGACAAACAAACATTCGTACAACAAGCGTGTCAAAGCTCTGTGGCACTGCCGAATCGCAATAAGAAATAAGAGTGTGGAATAAAACATACAGCGCGTGCGTTCCCGAGTGATGCCCGCAGCGCTTATTACGCTGGGCTTCATCAGATTGCGTGTTGGCTGCAGAGTTATGTGCGCGGTAATGGTGAAAATACAAGGCTAACATTCTTTATTATGGGCACAGTGTACCTAGCTAGGCACAGAAGGCCGTAAACCGTTGTTGTTGTTGATCGGAGCAAGAGTTGAAACAGAACTGGAAATTGGGTACTTGGTGGACTCATATGCTACTAGTGTACACTTATACAAAGTATTTTTTTCTGTTTATTGCGGATCACTAAAAATGTATACACTGATACATAAATATGTAATATAGAATGACATTGATTATAACTTACAAAGTTAACTAAGTGTTAAATTACTTAAAAGTGACCACAACATGCAGACATGGCTGCAAGATGGCAAGATAATTTTAAACCTGTAGATCTATCCGAACTTTACAAAAAGTTCAGGGTCCACATAAATGGCGTCTTTTGGTGTCGGGGGCCAAGATCCTCTTTGGGTCGCTGAGCTGGCGCCGTAAGTAGTAAGTACGTATAATTGGAAGGGGTCACCTTATTTCTGGCGTTCTTGAGTTTAAGCCTAATAATACTTTTCATACCTATTAGAGTAACTTTTTCGTAATAAAGTCATAATTATCATTATCTATGTGATAAGGACGAAATGTGTTTGGAGTTCACTACCGAATTATTCAGACGAATATTTTAATATTATACTAGGTAATAGGTATATCTACATAATAACATCGCGAATCATGAACAGTAATCTTTATGACGGAGTGGGCAATAGTACAAGAAAACGTTTCTCTTGTTTTACACAAGAGAAAACAATTTCGTTGCTTTTGTTTTTGAACATTACGTTTGAAACAAACGGGCCGAGACGCGTGCACTTTGGAACCTCACACCAGCAAAAAATACTATGAATTTAAACAACGAGTTTACAACAAGTTTAGTTTAGTTACAGTCAGCAGGGTAAACTTGCTTTCTAATTGCATATCACTATTGCCAGTTTGCGAGCCTTAGGGTAACGACTCGATGCTGCGGGATCGATATTTTCGAACGATCGATATTTAAAAATCGTATGAGTGAAAAATAATAAATTTTCAAAATAATCCATTTTACCTAAATAAAATAAAATTTGTTTTTCAAATAAAAATTATGAGTATACAGCATACTATTGTAACACGTTATATATTACAACATCAACACGTTAATGTTGTAATATATAGGTATGTGTAACTTAACTACATCTTGCCACTTAATAACAGGTGGCCCGCTTGTCTGCTTGTGTACCGTATGTCATAAAAAACATATTCCAAAAAAGACACTGGAAGACTCACTCTGATAAAATGTGACCCTGATACGTAAATGTGTACCTGTTAACTTTTTTCGAACTTAAACAGTCTTAATTATTTTGACCTATCGAATGATGATTAAGTACCATTCGATATTCATCATACGATCTGTATTTTCGTTAAATCGATCCAGATCGAGTGGCATTGAATCACTGAAAAAGATTGATCGTTTGCTCTCGATTTGGTATTCGATTGGCGCATCCCTAAACTCGCGTATGTGTTTGTAAGGTATATGCACGTACTTATGCAAAACATGTGTACCTATATTCACCCCAGGCACAGGCGCCGGAGTAACCCAGCGTGATAAACGACATAGATTTTTCAATTGTACAGAAAGGCATGTTAAGTGAAATACGCCTTGTGCATTTATTGTTTTATTCTCTGAAATATAAGTAGGGGCGAAAATATTTATTTTTATCGGTATTTATGGCGAACTCTCGTGCCAGGTAAATTACTCATTTTGTTATTTTCAACGTGCTGCTCGGCGCGACTTAGTTCGCTTGGTTTCTACCCTACCCCTAAACGTACGATATTTTTTCTTTTATAAGAATTAAAAGTAATAGTGAAATTACGCAAATTTATTTTTATTTAAATATAATATATTATGTCATGACGAAAGGCGATAATTTGAAGGAAACTAAAGTTGCTATACAATAGCAAATACGAATGTAAAATCTTCGATTAAATTTATGGTAACAATACTTACCAAAACGGGGGTTAGGACTCTGGTTGGGTAGATTGGTTATTAACGAAAGGATGTAGCTATTTTGATAACAGGGATATAAAATTTTATTCATTTCAAGCTTTTAACCGGGATAGTGATACTCTTAATTCTATGTCCCTATCCTAGTATACTCCTCTAAAAATAATCAATTTGGTGTCAATTTCCTGGTTGTGCTCTAGCGCACGAAAGCTTGAGTTCCGCCTTGACCATGATCCAGGATTTGGCAGAATGGAGTAGATCTCCTGGCCAGACTGGATCATGGTTCCACATTGAGTCGCCTGAATATGCAGGTTTCCTCACGCTGATTTCCGTACTCCTGGCGTAAGTAGTAAGGATATTAGAATGGTTGTTAGATGATCTTTCACGCTAAAAAGGACCGAACATATTTATGTGAAATTTTCATTCAATTTTAGTTTAACGGCATCCAACAATAAACATGTAGGTTATATATTAATCCCAAAATTCAGCATAGTTCCCGCGGGATCTCGACATTTACTGAAGTTTACGCGAGAAAAAATGGTTCCTCTCTAAACTACTCATGATTTTTCTCTCGTTAATCCCAACTGTAAAAAACAAAGTGTCGATTACACATTCAATCGATTATATTATACAAATCCAATTACGTACGGAAGGTAGCCTAGTACATCAACCTACACAATACTAGTAAAGGATGAGCTAGAATCTCTATGGTGCGCATAGCAATGATAGTTCATTTTATACTGGATTTTGTACGTTGATGTGCTTTCTGTACAACCCAAATTATTCTAGAGGTACTCGCACTTATCGCTTGAGTGTGAGAGCCTCATTGGAACTTGTCCCAAAATAAGCATGGGATAAAATAATTACCGAATGAAATAGGCGCTCAATTTGTACCAGAATCGCAACACGATACGATCGTACAGATAATAAATAAGACTAAATACAGTAATAAAGTATCGCTTTAAAGCAATTTCACCTAAGAGGTGCAAAAAAGAAACATTAGAACGGTTCTATTGGAAAATATTAGGTACATTGATGATATTGAATATGATTATGTTTTTTATCGAATACTTTTGCACACAGCAATAAGGAATGAATATTAAGGTGGGGAAAAAACTAAGCGATGCTACTGATTAAATTACATTATACTTAATTATAAGACGATGTGTTTTTGCTAGTTGCTCGTAAGTTGCGAAAATGGGAGGAGTGGGCGTTTAAGCGCGCTTAAAGTTTTTGCAGTGAATGCAGAATATTATGGGGTCGTCAACATTTCGTTGGCAGTGTAAATATATTTTGCATTAAGGCAACTTTGTGGGCATTAACTGTATCAATATTTTGTTCGTTTCGGTTTAGGTTCAGACTGAATTTTTCTCGTAGACCGAAAGTAATCTTGGCGTTAATTTCTCGGTTTAGGGCCCGAGGTCCATTTCGATTATTATCCAGGATTGGACAGATCAGATAATTACAGTGGAGCGACCGCCATCTGACCTCCGTGACCCTGTTAACAGGGGAAACTGGCCAAATTTGACCATGGTAACACATTGTTGTCTGAATTAGCAGGTTTCATTACGATGTATTCAACTTATGTTAACAACTCAGAGAAGAGTCATTGGTCACCAACATGGCGGTTTTGGGGTTTGAAATTGGTACCTCGAGATACAAATTGGGCCCCTTAAGCATTAAGCCACCGACGCTCATACTCGTGGACTAATATATTATCTATTAATTAAAAGAATATGATTTACGCTAGATAGACATATTTACGCTTCTATATCTTACGATACCTAATCTCCAAACGTTGACCACCCCTGCCTCGTAAGCTCCTACCTTGTTTATTAGCCAAGTTAATTAAGTCACCAGGCACTTAGATCGCGTATCAGCAGTTTATCGGTCGCACGTGCCAATCAGTGGGTGTCATAAGTGTCATTGATCTCCATTAGCTGCCAAAATGACATGTCCAACGCTACGGTTGTCACCTACACCTACTGTCACCGGTGACAGCTAAAGCAAAAACATAGAACACCACGCGCAGACAGGTTATTTACATTGACATCATAATTCTGTGTGTTATTTTTTTTGGTTCAGTTTAGATTAAGAGGTGTTTGATGAACTTGTTTGTTTGATGGTGTACTTAGGTGTGGATCGGTAACTGTTGGAAGGATTGATGTTGCAGTTCTCATTAATAGATAAAGCATATTCTTTTGATGTAGTTCACACGGCATAGTACTTCACAGTAAACGTATTTACTTTGAAGATACAAGTAGTAGATGGAGCGTCGGTGGCTTAATGTTTAAGTATCCGAATCGAATCCCACTACCGCCATGTACCAATGTATCTATTCTGAGTTATACATATACATTAGTTGAATACTAAGCGATGCTCTTACGGTAAGGGAAAACATCGTGATGAATCCTGCACATTCAGGTGACTGAATGTGTAACCATGATCCAATCTGGTCAGGTTCCCCTGGTAGCAGGGTGACGGAGGTCAGATTCGTGTCGCTCCACTGTAATTATCTGATCTGCTAAATCCTGGGTCATGGTCCAGGCTGACACCGGGCTCCGGCACGCGAGAGACTAACCGGGACATTAACGCCTAGATAAGTATTTTATTTTTAACATTTATGAATAAGATGGTAAGTACAGTAGTTACCCAGGCTCATCACAACTATGTATAAAGCGGTGACCAACACTTGTCCGTTTGTCCGTTCAGAAACGCATTACCCTTCCAGGTGTCACCAACTTTCACCACCGCGTGGTGGGACGCAAATTGCGGGCCATTACAACGCAATGCGATGCCACCAAGTGTCAGACACCGCCGACACACCTGACAGTGTACTGGTACTGGAGATTTATGTAGCTAGGTGGCAGGTTTGATCAATTACGTAATCTGTGTTCAGGAGATGTTGTCCTTACAAACTTTCGCATTTATAATTATAATAAGCATCTTGGCTTGTGCTCTCGCACACGGGAGACTGGGGTCCACCTTGACCATGATCCAAGATTTGGCAGATTAAACAATTACACTGGAGCGACTACCATCTGACCTCCGTGACCCTGCTACCAGGAGAACTTGACCGGATTAAATCATGGTTACACATTCAGTCGCCTGAATGTGCAGTTTTCATCACGATGTGTTTCCTCACCGTAAGAGCATCGGTTAGCATTCAACCAATGTACACCACAGTAAAGAGTCATTGGTACATGGCCGCAGTGGGATTCGAAACCGGTACCTCTCGCTTACGAGTGTAATACCTTAACCGACACCCCTTCACAACATCATCATCATATCAGCCAGAAGACGCCCACTGCTGGGCATAGGCCTCCCCCAGAGATCTCCACAAAGACCGATCCTGTGCTTTCCGCATCCAGCTGGTACCTGCGATCCTTACAAGCAACACCCTTCACAACACAATGAAATTATTGTTGCTTAAAAGGGAAAAATATATAAGGGGTCCTCATCGTGGAGGACTCCTCAGGCTTGACAGAGTCTACCCTCCCAGTCAATCCGATTTCAAATGTCCATTTCTTGCGAACGTCTATCCCTCGAAAGGCCATCGACCCCATCCTAGCATCGGTAAAGTTTAAAATATGAACCGCTATGGGGTGAAAGTAGGTGCACCATACCACTGACAAATTATGTAAAAGTTCACATACCTATATAAAATGCAAAAAAGACGCCGCAAAGTAATTCGAACATTATGTTGTGTAATTAAGTTTCTCTGATTGCAATATGAGAGAATTTTGCAAACTCTCTCTTGCACTGACAAATCACTTTTTAGACATATGTATGAGTTAGTATTGTTTTTGTGGTCAATTTATTTCGATGTTTTGTTTTTTAAACGCGGTAAATGAATGAAGTAAAAGTGCATAATATCCTCATAATCATTGTACAGGTAAAAATGTGAATATATCGTAGGGAATTTAGTTCTACATTGTTGTAAGTTACCATCAAATATATATACATAAAGAAATTTATTACTCTCGTCTGTACTGGGAGATTTGTGAGTAGTTTATTGTGGAAGTGTGAGTGTTTATTATTTTTTTTATTAAAAGTATTGCCATTTGTACTACCTACCATATATTTTGTATCTGTATTTGTGTTCTCTGCTGTGCAAATAAAAAGTTTTGTATTGTATTGTATATTGTACTTTTTCAAAATAAGCGTTCTTAATTATTTTGACTCGACTGCTACAGAAGGAGGGTTATGATTTTGAACCTATATGCGAGATTCAACTTAATTCATATTTTGACATTTACTTATAATGTTTTATATTATGTAATCATTTTGTTATTTGCCTTTTTTTATCATATTCTTTTTAATATTCCATTATATTTGACGATATCCCGTATTTTAAATGTATTTTCTTGTGTGAGAGTAATAACTAAAATTTAAGTCTATCTAAATCATCAAAAATAAATTCATAAGACAGTGCATGAAAAACATGTATAAAAGATTAATCGATTTATTTGTAAAAATAACGTTTGTTTGGATGTTTCTTAGTATTTCACGCAAAAGCTACAGAACGGGCACTGCTGTTAGGTTAGTGGTATAACAATTACATGATGTAGTTTATGACATACTCGTCGCGACAAAGAAAGAGTAATTTATATTGTTGCAAAAAATACCTTTCCCAACTTCGAACTTCCTTAACTTGCACTGGTTACTTATAGCGATCAACGCACTTACGACTATATCGACTTACGATTAATGTTAATGACTCGACAGAGTAAATAGTTAAAGAAGTGAAGGTGTGAAGGCGTATTGAGTTCGATTAACATTTTATTGATAGAGCCACCCTACACCGTTACCTATGGGGGTAGGGTAACCATAATTTTTTCGGACATACGTTTTGTTTTATTTTTGGGTCAGATATATATGACTAACATATCATATAGATCTGATATAGACATTTTAATCATATTCAGACTTTTCAAATAAACTTTTTGAATCAAAATCTTAATGTCTTAATTTTCTAGTAATATACATCCACTTGTAATTGATAAATACCGTAACGGGGTCCTAAACCGTTCAACAAGTCTCTGGGTTCCCAGAGCCAGACCTTGGTCAACCTCACTACGCCCACGGTACTCGTATTAGGAGACACACCTAACTAGTGACGAGCTCGTTGCGGTGCTGAAGTTCAACTATGCTCAAAGTACGAAACTGTCAATCATCCAGCTCCCGAAACAGTGCTTAGCTGAAATTTATTATTTGCTACGATTTATTACTATCTCAGCTCAAGTAGTTACGTATGCTAAAAATTGTAATTTTTAGTCTTTATTACTTTTATGTAATAATTTAATCGTGAAGCACGTAAAAAGTAAAAGTTCTATACTTAATCTTCTTACATAATATTATATTTAAATACTTAACGTCACGAATTCTCTCGTAGGAGTAGGCAGGCACCACATTGTTATACTTGCTATGCTCTTCTTGCAATATCAATCGGTTATCTGTCTCGATAATCCTTTTTCAATGTAACAGTATGGTCACACCAACAAAGATCAATGAATCCTGCGCATGTATTAATGATTGAGTCCGTGGCTGGTTTGACAGACACATTTATCTAAGAGATAGCACTACAGTTTGTAATTCACATTCACATGGGTTTGCTGACAAAAAAATCTCATGCATTAACAAACAGGAAGTTATTGTGCTAACATCTAATCTAACTACTTAACTGTCGAATGATAAATTAGCTCATACGAACAATAACAAAATATCCAAATTGCTAAGCTGTAAGTAAATCAATTTTTTATGAAATTTGTTTAAGGATCATTCTCGGAAAAGTAGTAATGGTCTGATGAAGGAGACTGATGGCTATAGGAATTCCTTAACTAAAGAAAAAGTCAGGAAATAACTACATCAGTATTACTGACATCATCATCATCCTAGCGTTTATCCTTGCTTCTGCCAGTATCCGCCGGCCGATCTTGGCCATCCTCGCTTCCTAAGCCGTTAGCTTTCACATCCACGACATCACCCATCAATATCACTGCCCTTCCTTGAAAACCCGTGCAAAAATACTTCATTCCAACCAACACACTGTCAATGTAGTAATGACACTGACATTAGTATTACATTGTAGTATTGTGTGTAATTTTTTTTTATACCACTAATGTGACAAACAAGCTTACGGCCCGCCTGATGTTAAGTAGTCACCGCAGCCTATGAGTGTAATTATTACTATACAAGTCTAATGTAGGTATACCTACATGATAAATCTCTCGTGTATTATAGGCCCGTTTGTTTTGTGCTGTATAAATGGTAACCTGTAGTGGTGTCCAGGGTCTGATGATGTAGCCGGAAGGGTTCATAGCAGCTACTAAACTACGCGTGGTAAACCCATCAAGTTTGAGCTCGTTTGATTAGTCTTGACAAGTACTCTGGCTAAACTTATCCAATCAGTATAGAATGCGCAATAAAAGCTTGTTATGGAAAAATGTTTTTCGTTTGAAAACTTGTTATTTCATTCAATTATTCCATTAACAACTACATTTATTTGTTTCTATTAACTACTTTTTCTTTTTTATCATTGCGTTGTGCGTATTTGTCGAAGAACTTATTTTATTACACCATTTGGAATAAAAGCCGTTTATGAGTCCCGATTCATTATCATTGAAGTTCATGTTGTATTTATTTAGATTAATTTAGATTCAGCAATAAGAAAGCTGTAAAAATAGCGGTGTTTCATAGCAAAATGGCACCCAGAAATTTTTCTCTCATATGAGCTATAAAATCAACGTTTACGACGGTTTTATCGTTACAAAAATCCTATCATTTCTTCCATAAAAATAGTTCGTTTTTATTGAAGTACCTAAAATAAAAAAGTTATTTTTAACCAAACTTAGATTAACTTTAATATAATGCTTACAAAAAGAGTTTGAAGTCACTGCAATGCAATGCCGGAAGAGTCCACCTGGATCTTGACGACCTGAGTGGTTCAGTGGTCAACATGCCACGCAAGTGGTCCCGGGTTCGATTCCCGGCCGGGCAGAAATTGAAATGATGAATTTTAATTTCTGTTACGGGTCTGAGTGTTCTATGTATAATAAGCATGTATATTAGTAGTTTATCAGTTATCTAGCACCCATAACACAAGCTTCGCTTACTTTGGGGCTAGATGGCGCTGTGTGAATTTGTCCACGATTATTTATTTAGTTTATTTATTTATCTTCATCGCGATTTTTTATGCTATAGGTACGGTAGCCTTTCGAACCGTCGCGTGGACACCAACACAGTAGGGATGAGTATCTACCCAGCCCACTGTGAGTGGTACGATGAATCGTGTATGGGCGACAGTTACCACTTTTTTTTTTTTTTTTTATGTCATACGGTAGGCAAACAGGCAAGCGGGCCACCTGATGGAAAGTGGTCACCACTGCCTATAGACATTAGCAACACCAAGAGTATCGCTAATGCGTTGCCCACCTCTATAACACGTTGCTCTGGCAGCAAAAAGCAAATGCCACTCCACTGCCAAAGCCACGGTTCCCCAAATCCCCACCCCATGGAGCACTGGAAACCTTACTCACCGGCAGAAACACAATACTATTTAAAAGAGTATTATTTAGCTGCGATATTCTGTAAGGTGGAGGTACTTCCCCAGTCGGGCGGCTCCAATTCGAACGAGATACCCCGCTATGCCCTACCTCTCTTACCACTTACCATCAGGTGGGCTGTCAGGTAGTTTGACACTGACTAACATAAAAAAAACAATGCTTAAGTTCATCCCGTCTTCCCGTTGTTGTCACCCCGTGATGTTAAAGCTAGTTTTTGAACACTTATATGATGTAATATTGCCATTAAAAATATTTATTTATTTTATACTAATATACCTGTTTATACTAGGATCCACTAACGAGGCTCAACCGTTGGAGCTATAGATTTTAAATCTTCATTTTTTTAATGGGTTTAATAACTTACTTTGTTTTCATTGATTTTTCTTTAGTATGTAATACGACAGACAAACAGACATGCAGACATCCACCTGATGGAAAGTGGTCACCGCCTATGGATATCTGCAACACCAGGGGCGCTACCAATGCGTGGCCTGCCTCTAAGGAGACCTCTAATATACCTTTTTGTCATTTGTCATTTATTTATTGCTTCACATGGTAATATAATAACATTAGATCTTAAAAATAGGTAAGTATCTCATGTGACCCTGTGAGGGCACTGCAAAAATAATAAGAAATATAGAAAACAAAATTATCTTAACAATTAAATTTAAATTCCATAATGCATAAATTATTACATGTTCATTAATAACAAATTAATTAATTAATCAATTAGCGATACCTCTTGAAAGATCCCATGTCATACTCCAAAGGAAACCAGCTGAGATTCCACATCGTAATGAATGTATTAATATTTACTCATTTCATTAAATAATCGATTGCAATGCAATCTGGAATCTATTGAAACTGTATACTAAGTGTAAAGAATATGGAAGAGTCAGTTCTATTCGATTACTGGACGGTTATTAATAAGACTAGTGATACATTGTATCCGCTAACGTTATTATGAGTTATTCGCTCGAGTTGAACTTAAAAAGTTGCGGTCTAATGAACCAGCATCAAAGTAGGGATTAAAAGCTTATAGAGTGGGTATTATATAAAAAAAAATTAAGTTCAAAATATTAGGATCCATGCCTGTGTAGGATCAGCCTATTTACTCTAGCCCTACGTACGTATAGTGTTAATGTTCTGTTATAAAGTTGCCACTGTGCATTCACGTGTTTTGTTCAAGAAGTTTATACCAATTTATACTTACGTATTAACTAATATACCAGTTCTTTTTTTTCTACAACTTTATGTGCCTATAAACGACCAGAAACCACCGTTCCAGTAGTAATTTTCACTCACCGTACAGAATAATGACGTGGAACTAGATGCAATCTTTAACCGCGGTATCACTGTAATCAGAGAAGAAAGCATATTAATTTGTAGCGGCGTCCAAAACCGAATGTGAGATAAATTGCACCTCGGGTGTGAGTGTGTAATTTAAGCGTCCATTACAATTCATAAAGTGGAAAGAAACGTGCGTTTAGAGACCCTAATGACCATTGCTTTAAAACAATAAGAGTTGTTGCAAAAAGACGAGGCGAACTTGCAAACCGTCTGTCTATGCCACCCGCAAAAGAAAGAAATTTTCGCGTTCAGACCTACACCTCCAGGCTAGATGTTGTTAATGAATATAGTCTTACGCAGATTGTATTTTAATGTTCGCACTTTCTAATGTTTTAAGAAAAATCTACATCTTTTTACTTTCTTATCTTGTAAGGGATCGTGTTTTGGTTTGCTTAAGTAATTGCTGATCCCGTTACGAGAATTTGTAATTTATGCTACCGTTTACTTCATGCCTAATTAAGATTGTTAAGACTAACTGTGCATGCGATTACGTCATTCATACATTTTTGCTGTATGTTTTTGACGCTATCTACCTCCATATTCTCTTAGACATAGACGTGGACAGACGACCTGGTAAATATCGCAGGTACCAGCTGGATGCGGAAGGCACAGGACCCGCCTTTGTGGAGATCTCTGGGGAGGCCTATGCCCAGCAGTAGGCGTCTTTCGGCTGATATGATGATGTATATATTCCCTTAGAATAAAATCTCAAAAATTGCTATGAAGGATTTATTTAGGATGGTAATAAAATAGTTTAACAGCAAAAATGTAATTTAGAGTTTTATACACTTCTGCAGTGAGGTACCTACATTATTAGATATTGTAGTAGGTATAGAGTGCAAGATAACGTTTGTCGGTGGAGCAATCGCCACTCCTCTCTCCGCCAGCCTCTTCGTCTTCTTGTAAACGCCCGGCGCTCACTTCATGTCCTTCCAATATTTAAGTCTTGGCCTTCCTCTTCCTTTCTTTCCCGCAACATTGCCTTCTATTATCACTCTTTAAAACTTGTCATCTCTCGTTATATGGTAGGTATTTATAGAAACAAATAGTGTATTTTTTTTTAAAACAGCGTCGTTGCCACGCTATATACCGACGGACAGCCTCAACTTAGTGTAACTTACATAAATACCAATAATCGATTAAGTAATCAATAAAAACGTTAACTATTCAATAAAAACGCAGTCCCAGGCGACGCGCGATAAAAAGCCGTCGCAGAATCCGCCATTTTGAAAAATGCGCGGGATTCCTTAAAGGGAACACTAATTGTGATGGCCGCCGTATATCAGGATTCTAATTGGAATTTATCTTACTCGAAATGGAAGCAATAATGGTGGAATGATAAACACCGGTCTGCAGAGCACCATTATCTACAGTGTGTAATAAAAACCTTGTCCGATCTGTGGATGTATTGTTAGGTATAGATTTAGTATTAGAAACTTTTTGTATCCTCGATACGTGGGAAATAAATGCCTCTTATGAAAGAAGTACCGCAGATCCCGCTGAGTCGGATGCGAGATCCGACTTACGATATGGAGGATGAAAGTGGACTCTGGCTGACGCCGGGATTGACTGCTTGGATGATTATGAATATGAACAGTAATTAAAAAAAACTTTTAATTTTATAGTTTGAAAGTAAATAAGCAGCTCTTAATTCTTACCTCAACTCGCTGTTTATTTGAAGGTGTCGTCGTATATAAATTGCTTTGATAGGTTTACTTTTACGAAAAATAAATATTTTATTGGGATGAGATAACAATACCCTTTTGGATAACAAAGGGCTTTTTTACACCCTGTATTTAGAATATGTTAGAGAATGTTGGAAAAATGCAAGTTGTCTCACCTTTAGGCCTTTAGGCGGGAATTAGTTTAACAATGCTGTTCTACAAGGTGTTTACCTATAGCTAAGGATGAGATTATATCGAATGACGATACGCCTTCGTCTTAATAGATAAGATTATGTGATATGACTTGAAACAATGCGTTTGTAGGAGCGTCGGTGGCCGAATGGTAATATGGTATCCGACTCGCAAGCGAGAGGTGATGGGTTAAAATCCCACTGCGGCCATATTTACCAATAACTCTTTTCTGAGTTATGTTCATTAGTTAAATTCTAACCGATGCGGGAAAACATCGTGATGAGACTTGCACATTCAGACGACTGAATGTGTAACCATGATTCGAACTGGTCAGGTTAACCTGGTAGCAGCGTCACGGAGGTCAGATGGCAGATGGTCCACTGTAATTATCTGTTCTGCCAAATCCTAGATCATGGTCAAGGCGGATCTCGAGCCTTCGAGCGCAAGAACTAATTAGAGATTAACACGCTAAGATGAGACGATTTTCGTCAGTGTATTTAATATAGGCTTGAGGCTAATAGGCCAAGTATTTTGCTTATAATGAAAAAAAAAATAGTACGAATCGTAGATGTTTCGATCAGGTGGTCTGTCTGTTCATTCGTCACAACAGTTGCATGAACAAAATAAGTATCGAAAACATAAATAATGAGTATGAATAAATTTGCCCTTAAGGTCCACAAAGGTATTCATCAAAAATGAGCAAGGATAACATTATTCTCAGTGTATGAGTTGGTGATATGCAAAAAATAAATTGCACCTTTTTGATAAATAAATAAATGTTAAATAGGTCTTTATGTTCATATGTCAGTCCGCTTAAAATAACTTCTTGAATTATGAATTATGCTGTTCGCCTTTTGATATGTATGGACATAAACATTCCTTTAACAACATTTTTAAGGTTCGGTCTTTACCAAAACATGTTACCCTTATTTTTTCCACTCTGATGATAAACAAGCTTGCTGCCTGATGGTAAGCAGTTACCGCATCCTGGACGTTTAATACCAGGCGTATCACTCACGTGTTGCTGATACTGTAACATTTTTACAAACCTTTCTTGAAGAACTCCAAGTTTTGGGTACTCTCCAAGGAAAACCTCTTCGAGAAGCTCATTCCACAACCTGAGCATGCGTATATTACATAAGACTCTTCCACATCAGGGTATATCTCCTACGTCTAGAAGGCAAACACGCGGGGTAAAACGCATACATTACTCTATAGGTTTTACCCCGCTACTATGCTACTTATAAGGGGTAAGGACCGACCTTGCTCTCCCTAGGTGACTACAAGTAACCCGATATTGCGCACCTCACCTCACAGCCTTTTATTTTTTCATAGTCTTTAGGGTTCCGTAGACAACCAAGAAAATTATTCACCCTGCGTTAAATAAAAAATCGCCTTGGCGGTAATGTCCCGGTTGTGCTCTCGCGCGCGAGGGCCCGGGGTCCGCCTTGACCATAATCCGGGATTTGGCAGATCAGGTAATTACAGTGGAGCGACTGCCACTTGCTACAAGGGGAACCTGACCAGATTGTATCATGGTTACGCATTTAGTCGCCTGAATGTGCAGGTTTAATTACAATATTTTCCCTCACCGTAAGAGCATCGGTTAGAAAATAGTCATTGGTACATGGCCGCAAAAGAATTCGAATCCTGTACTTATTGCTTAATACTTAATGCTCTTACGCGTAAGAGCATCGGTTACCAGTAGTTCACTCAGTGTTATTAATTGAATATTAAAAACAAACCTTACATAGTTACAGTGCCTAGATTATGAGCAAAAGCTCGTAAAATTTTACAGTATATTTGTTACGCTGCAATATTATTTATGTACTAGTTTTTGATGGTTTTGGCGTGTTCCGGCAGGAACTACATTGAATATCGGGAGAAAGTATGCTTATTTATTATTCCACGTTAAAAGCTAACTATGTATAGATAATAAACTAGGTACTTTCGCATTTTACTTTCGTATAATTCCATAAGTGAATTAATCTTTTTTGCAAATTTAGCCTGCGGAACCCAGGTAGCGTGAAACGACACGCACCTGTCCCCCTTCCTTTTGTTCCTGTCGCAAAGCCCTGTTTGATCATCACGAGGAGTTATGAGCACACCTTAACTATATCGCACTTTACTCAAATGCATGCTCTACGATTATCATGTTGATTACATTCCTTTGGCTGGCGAGAAAAAAAGCACCGGTCACAATTTTGTCCCCACTTTGAATACTCATCGCTGTTTATTAAAACGTCGTCACGCATTATGGTAATTCGTCGCTTTTTTGTTGCAATTAAAATGCTTTATGTCTGTGTTGGCTTACATATAAAAGGCTTTAATTACAGCCTACCAGTCAACGTGGTCTTTATACCTGGAGAAAAAGTAACTTACATTTCCATCAAAATAAATTGGTCACTTATTCGAAACTCATTACACATTTTACCGCAAAGGATACCTACGAGTCAGATTCGATGATGCTATCTCATGGAGCGATGTAAAATCTTAAATGGATCGAAGCATCGAAGCGTTTGAGGGGAAATTCTATGAAATTATAGTAAAACAAAATCATATTCTGTACAGCTACCATTTCATTAAGAGCATTGCAAGCTATAACTCCAAATTGAAGTTCTGCATAAGCGGTGCAGTGAAGCGTATAATTTGTCATTGCATGCGTATATCAAATCATTGTGCTATTGACGTGTCCATTACTCGAGCGTATTATGATGACTTTATTCCGTTCTATTAATGGTATTCTCGAAGATTATTGGAAGTGTTGCTCGGTGGTAATCGTTGTAATTTATATTTGTGTTAATATTGTAAAGAGCTAGCTGAAGTGGTGTTTAGTTGATGTAGAACTTATAGACTTAAACTGGTATTTAGAAATGTTACTATGATGTCTCACAGTGCGCGCGAACGCACAGGATTCTCCAACTGGCAATATTTGTGTAGGGATCGGCACTATGCCTCCGTCAAAATAAACAAAATTTATCAATCATGGCACCATATTGAACGCAGTGCGTGCACTTTGTAAAAAGCCGCAGGCAGAAGTGTCTCACTTCGCATAATATCGAAAATTACTTTACGATGTTTCGATAATCTTTTGTTATACGACTTGAAATGCCATACGAATAAATAAACAAATAATAATATCGTTCGCTACTTTACTTAGACAAGTATTGTTTGAAAATGCGGATGTAAGAGGTGGAATAGAATATTCACATAGCAATTTCACAAGCGCCCCGCTTTCGATTCCCACTCAAGGATATAACCTTGTTGAGTTAAATCGATATGATCTCAGGAAGAGATATTCATAAAGCAAAGAAGTTTACGCTAAATTACAACCAGGTTTTATCAGGTAGGACTCTGTCAAGCCTGAAGATTCCGCCTGGGTGAGTACCATGGCCTTATCTGTTTCTGCTACCAAGCAATGCTTGCATTGTTGTGATCCGGTTTGAAGCAATTACAGCAATGAGGCATTTCATATTAGTCCTCACAGTGACAACGCATTTTTGTTGCCTGCAACCTAAATGCATGAAACGTAGATATCATGGGCGACAGCTACCGCTTATCATCCGATGGGTTGTCAGCTCAGGCTACCTGTTTTAGGGACAGTGCCATAACGATGTACATCAAGGTATCTAAGGTATCCATCAAGGTAAGTAGTGGCTTAGTACTTAGCCATGTGGTGTCCGGAAGAGTTGAATGTGACACTAATCCCTTCGACTTACAAGTGTCGTATAAGGCGACTAATATCTTAGACAAAGAGGCTAACCCACTACCGTAGAGCTAGTTCAACGGCCCTATTTTTGGATCACTCGTATAGATTCGAACTATTTTATTTTTTATTTTCGGCATGATAATTTCGATAAATTGACGCATGATGCTGATTTCTATATTTTTGAAACGTACTCTTTCAGTGTTGCGAATGTGATTATAAAAAATATTAAATTATATATGCCGAAAAGCAAAATTGAATCAAGGCGAGCGATCAAAAATAGAGCCCTTGTATTGTAAATACAGCCAGCCAATTGTGAAAATTATTACACCCTCCACGGATGGGGACACTCAAATTCGGTAGCAGGCTGTTGATGAGATTAAGTGAACTAACTAGACTTTGCATTACGAGTATAAGTGTACTTATATTAGGGTGCATCTAACAAAAGCGAAACGATGTTCAGAGAAGTAGCCGTGTTCCAAACTGCCTACTTTAATGTAAGCTTTATACTACAGACAACTGTCAATCGTTGAACAAAAAAATTAAACAAAAAAGCATCAAAACAAACGTTGGCCGGAGTTAACCACTTAGCAAGCCTATAAAATTCTTGAACGAAATGTTTACGGGCGCAGATTAAACTTGAATTAACGTTGAGTTAAGATGTTTCCACAGTTAAAGGGCCCACTTTACGTAGCACAAACTAATTACACTAATATAGTTATCAAGGTATCTGTTTTTTTCTTTTCTTGTTACTTGCTACAGTCAGAATCGCCAGAATGTTAGCTATTTTTTCCCATTCAGTTGAGAATTATTTTTCCTTAATGAATTCGTAATGAGGCCTCGTATTTCTGTGGAGTAGGTTTATTATGATAATAATAAAGAAATATTCTTCGTTGCATTATCTTAAGTATTATTTAACAAGTTTATTTGTCTTATAGTACCTATTGATTATGGCGCACTTAAATAAATTTAAAACTATAGGTAATGATGCTTCTGTACTGCATGAAGAAAATTATTTAAACGAATTTATACTGTAATATTTCTACTTTGCCAAAAAATAAAAAAATGTATGTACAAACTGAATCACCAATATGGTTAACTAGCTGCCACCCGCGGCTACGCTCGGCAAAAAATCGGTTACATACAACATTTTACTGTACGGTATTATACTGTCACTACCAGGTAGCATATAGGCTCTTTTTTGTTCACCGCATTTTTTAAAGACAAGCATGCAGGCATCTTACCTGTACCTCGAGTTCGCTAATTTACTATGGCTCGATCAAATTGTAATTGAATCGTAATCAGTTTTAATTGTAGCAGATTACCAAAAACGCCTAAAACTGCCATTGAGCTGCGATTGCGTTCCGATTACAATTAAATCGATCCATTAATAAATTAGCAAACTCTAGGCTTTGATCTAAAGTGGTCACCGCTGTCACCACGGGTGTGTTACCACCAGGAGTGTCACCAATGCATTACCTACCTGTAAACCCCGGTACACGTTGCTTTGCAGCAAATAAGCAAATATTAGGTCTCTTCACTGCCAAAGCCACGGCTCTCCACCCTATGAAGCATTGGAGACCTTACACACGGGCAGGAACACAATACAAATTAAAATAGTTTTATTTGGCTGCTGTATTCTGTTATGTATCGTTGCGATATTTTGTAGGGTGAAGGTACTTTCACAGTATATGCTCTATATTTTAATTAGCCATATTCAATCACACATCATATGAACAGCTCAAAGCAGTCTCCACTGCTGTACGGACTGACTTGGTAAACATTAGCGAAGGTTTTTGCCATAATCTCCACGCTCGATTTGTGGTTTCTGTGACTAGTAACTTTGTTTTGCATCACTACTAATATCATTTATTAACCGGAGATGCGTGTATTTACGGGTGGCCGCTGGTCGTTTGCAGAGACTTTGGCGCATCTCCAGGGTGAGCTATATAAGTGACCGATAGGAGACATCCCTTACACGACCACGTACCGGTTCCTCAGCATATGAAAAGCTAGCATACCTTTACCAAAGACGTGTCCCCGGCGAGCCTCAGTATCTGGAGAGATAGATTCCCCACAGCGTCACAAATCCCGCTATCTGAGTCCCTACCACCTGGACTTGACTTGAAGTCGGAAGAAGCTAGGAAAACATAACGGTGGGGGTACGGCTCGAAGCTTTTGCTCGTTTGTCTTGCATCACCTGCACCCGCTAGGATTTGTACGCAGCCACGGATAACGCTGTGTCTGTGGTCGACACGCCAAGAAAAGTAGGAAGATGCTCAAGATAATCTTGTGAATGTATATCCCGTATGCTACATACGTCGCTTGACACCATTCTGCGTTCAAGTGAAAATAGTATGTAATTTTAAAACAGGTTTTATGCAAGGGATCCTGTTCCAAATTCCTAAAAACGCGGTACTAAGAAACGGTTATTATTGTCTAGTTTATTAATTTTAAGTACCTACCTACGCCATTAATATGAAAAGGTCGCTCGGCGGCTGTAACATCGAAATTAAACGATTGTACAATTACAATATTACCACCACTGTAATTACTTACACTCGCTACGACACTACGCCGCGCCATACTAGCTGTTTATGAATATATCATTTCCATGGCTCTAATTGCTGTGTAGTGCTGACTGACTGACAACAGCTGGTAGTAAGGCTCCGAGCCAGCAAACAGTCGCTTCCGTGCTGCCTGCGGGAAACGCCAAGTTCACGTCACGTTCCTTGGATAGGCGATGACACTTTAGCTGAATGTATAATAATATACAATTATACGCGGGCCGGCTTTCTTGCTAATATTAGGAGCAGTGTATTTTATTGTATATTAGGTAGGTCACTGTTTAGATCGAATGAATACGTTGAATTTATTTGTTCAAGGGCCTACATGGGTTCTTCGTTACTTTTGATTTTGTTCGTAAACCAGAGGTATTGTTTTAGGCATAAATAGGTCCATAATCATCACTCTAATATTTGATACTTACATCACCTTAATATTCATTTCTAAAAATATTTTTTTCTTTCTATTCCAGAAAAACAATGGAGACTCCGAGCCTACTAATTGCCCTGGTGATCCTGAGCCTCGCGTTCCACGGCCACAGCGCGCCCAGTTCTAGAAGACGGTCACGCGCCGCTAATCTCGGCGAAAACCCAAAAGAAGACATCCAGAGCAGCCGCCAAAGCAAACTAGAAGACCAATTCAAGGAAGACGGAACCACAGCCTCGCCTTCACCACCAACCAACAGGAAGAACAAAGCCCTCAATCTCTTTAATGGGTTCTTTCCATCCTTCCTATCTTCAGGGTTAGACTACAACGAGGACGATGACGACGTCACCTTCTCAGTTAACGACGACAATTTCGACGACGACGACCTCTCCAGGACGATTCCGTCGCGCCGCCGGCAACAGAACAAGAAGAAGAACGGCAACGGCGGAAGGGATACCTACTCGAATGACAACATCAACTCGCTGCAGTACGACAACTCGCCGATCTTCTACATCAGGCTGCCTCCCACTCCGTACATGTTCGTGCCCGGTCTCGGATACGTATCGCAACCTCCCAGTGTTGGACCGCCCATGTCGCCAATGATGCCCGGTATGCAAGGCCCGGTGCCACCCCAGGTCGACCCTTTCATCAACCTGCCATTAGACTTCGTTTCGAACGGCAAACCCACGGGAGTATATCAATGGGGCGGTGCTTCAGGCTACCCCCAAGTGCCGCAAATGGACCCCTTCGGTTACGGACCCCCGCAGCCGCCAGTGCTACCCCAACAAGCTCCCGGCTACAATACTCCATCGTACGCTAAACCAAAACCTAATCCCCAGAACTCCAAGGTCACGAACCTAAAAGGCCAGTATGTGTTCAACGGGAAACCCAATGACAGTGTGTACGTGCTGAGGGATACGTACAACTCTATATACTCGGATGCTCTGCAGAACTTCTATCCCTAGATAAGAGAATTGCGTGTAGAAATTAGGGATGTGGTTGGCTCGTATCGAGCCGCATTAAATATAAGGGACGCAGAAGAATTTTGTAAAGGTAATGCAATGAAAGTGACTGTGAGCGTAAATTCTAATATAAGGGAAATTATTGTTAATTTCAAAAATCCCTAGAACCTTTTCAACATGCTGCCGCAGTGAGACTTGTCTTTATGCTTTAAATGTTAAACAATTAATTTAACGAAAGTGGAAATGTTGAGATCTTGGAGAGAGGAGGAGATTGAGAGATTGAAGAGAGTCAACTTAATGCATTTTACGTACCTATTTTACGGCTGCAATTTGTGCTTTCCTAAAGAAAGTCACGATATTTTTCCATGACATTGTCTTAAATTATTATTTAAGTAGGTTTCTGCTTTGCTTAGGTATTATTTCTGTAACACATTTTTATTTGTAAGATATTTTATTCAATCTAGCAATTTTTGACTAAGTACTAATAAAACACCTTGCCTTTTCTATTAGATGGGTACTTGGGTACCTATACTTAAATATAAGTTAACCTTGCCTTTGTTCGATGAAACAATTAATGTTTTATTTAATGAAACTTAAACTTCTTTTCTCTAATTAAATGTAATTTGTAAGTAGGCATTTATATTCTTAATTTTATTTTTGAGATACAATTTTATAAATAAATAGATTACTTAATTATAAATTTAAGAAAATACATTAAGGTCAGTGATTTCTACTTACGACAAAGGTCTTGAGTCAAACCTAGTTCTTAAAATAAGATAAGCAATAAGTTCTTGATTAAATTATTTATTTCGTACATTATTATTTTTCTTAGTTAATAACTGAAACCTTCTTTCGCCTAACAGCAATCAAATTATTATGCAGTAGGTGTAGGTACCTATAGACTTTATCGCATATAATTGCTTGTAAGTACTGGAAAAAAGTAGTGAGGTACATCAGCTTAACCTATGGTACGATTTTATAACCCTCTGTGGAGAGGGGACAAGATCTAATATTGACTATATTGGTGCTTTTATCAATACGGTTGTAAGTAAAATTTTCCTATCTATTTTACTCGCCCCCGTTTAACTGTGGTCCCACTGCTATGACCTGCACAGTAAGTCCTCGAGTATTTTTCTCGCCACTTGCATTTGGTAATTCATATAGAATGGTTTAGATACCTATATTTATGCTTAGTTATCAGTCTCGATGGTCGACACAGAAATTAAAAATCATTAGGCTTTGTGGCTAGACTGATTCATTTGATCTTGGTAAGGAATACTGTACATAGGTAATCATCATCATCCGAGTGGTCAATCCCGGATTCTACCAGGGTCCGGTTTCATACTTTTTTTGCACTTGGCTCGATCTTCGGCATCCTCATGTCGTAAGCCGTTGGGGCTCTCATTGTGGATGTTTCTTCCTTAAGTTGTGGATCTGCCAGCTGTCTTTATAAACCGCGTTCCCTAATCATTATAATCTGGACGCTTAATTACAAGGTTAGAGCGAATAGGTTGTTACTAGACAGGCATATTTCATCTTCGGGGGCATCGTCACTTACCACCATGGTCTCAAGTCCGCTAACTTACCAAGGCCCAATTGAATTGTAATTGGATCGCATAGCAGCACAATGGCAGTTTTTACTGTAGCAGAATACCAAGAACACGTCAATATGTGGAGAACAAGTGTCTGGCCATGCCGCCCCCGCCGGGCACGGGAAGGAGAGGCCGGCCCAAGAAGCGATGGCTTGACGTAGTCAGAACGGATATGCGTGCCAATAAGCTCACCACTAAGGATGCCGAAGACCGAGCGAAGTGGGCCAAGAGTAGCAGGAAGGCGGACCCTGGGCCCTCGCGTACCGCGCGGGGGCGCAACCGGGACATAACGTCAAGATGATGATGATGACCAAGAACACGTCAAACTGCCATTGAGCTGCTATTGCGATCCAATTACAATTCGACACTTAGTGAGAATGTAGCATTCATTAGTGAAATAATTTTTAAAATTGGTCTTGTAGTTTTAAAGTTTATTTATTTAAACAAAAATATAAATCTTTTTGCTTTATAATATAAATAGATAATACCTTTGATTTTGTAGAATATACTCAGTTTCTTATTTTTAGTAGATATTTAAATATTTAGGTACTTCTATAATGCATATAAATTATGCTGGGGGTACGTTCTCTCTGTATTTATGTTATTACCGTGGTCGGGAGTAAGCAAAAGTATTCATTTATATTTTACATGTACTTACATGAACCTAGATAGAATATAATCTTTTAAAATAGGCGAAGGCTTACTTAGAAGAAAGTCTGTAGAAGTTTAGACAATACAGTCGATTGTGCTTAATACTTAGGTACAACGTAACAAATTTCTAATAAACATTTTTCAATTTATTGTGATATTGTTTTATTTATTTATATATCGTGAAGAAAAATGCGGAGGGACAAAATTCATATGACAAGGAAGCTGATTTCTATCTACATTAATGTTTATCGCTATGAATGTAGATGGATACTTTTTTTATACTACTAAGGTGGCAAACAAGCTTATGGCCTGCCTGATGGTAAGCAGTCACCGTAGCCTTTGAACGTTTGCAATACCAGGGGCATCACCACGCGTTGCCATTGGCGTATTTAGGGCTATTTTCCAGGGAGGGACTAGCCCCTGAAGTGGCCGATGAAGCCAAGTCAATCGCCAATGTACAATCCTCGGGTGGGCACCAGACCATTCTGGGGTGGGCACGTGTGAATGACGCTGAAAGGAGTAAGTGTCGAGAGATTTATGCTAAATGTACCTAGTAGAATAAGAGCACAAGTAGTAAAGTAGCAGCTGGATTCTGTTTTGAGAATTTCAAGCTAAGGACGTACCTACTTATGTATGACTCATGTAAATTTTAATTTCGGAATTAATTTTAAGTATAGTTTTATCATTTATTGAGTAATCCCTTGAGTAGTTGGCCTTGAGAAATCTTAATTTTGACATATGACTATTTTGACAGTTCGCTATCTTATCTAGCGCTCAAACCGCTATCAAGTAAAAGCTGAGTTGAAGTGAGAGTTGAGTTTTGTCAAGTTAAGCATATGTAAACGTTTCTCAGACAAATATTGATAGATTTCTCAACTCAGAAGCCGGCTAGACCGAATGGAGCACGTTGCCTGCGAGTGTGTTCTCTGATCATTATAATCTGGACGCCTGCAATTAAGGCTAGAGTGAATAGACTGTTCTTGGACAGACATTCTTCATCTTCGGCCGCGTCATCACATACCGCGAGGTAAGTAGGTAGGTAGTTTTTATTTTATTTGGAAAACTTCTCTATATACCATATATTATATGTATAGGTGTCAGTTCTATCTACTGCTGACTGTAGCTACTTATTAGCCTCGCAAAGGCTAAGGCTCTGGGATCTCTCTCTGGGATGGATCAGCCAAATACCAACTGGCCGCTTTGGATTCGGTGGAAAAACGTGCAAAGAAGATAATTTGTGATCCGCAATTAATTGAGGCTAAGCTGCAGAGCCTCGAGCATCGGCGTAGGGTTGCGTGTCTGTCGGTATTCTATAGGTTGCATTTCGGAGAGTGTGCGAAACAGTTGCACGACCTCATTCCGCCGGCCCCTTTCCGCCATCGGGAAACACGATCCGGGCGAGCGCTTCATCCTTATGTCGTGGATCTTCCAGCTGCCCGCACGAGCCGCTTTGGTTCAACCTTTATAATGCAAATGGCTAAGGAATGGAACGCGTTGCCTGCGAGTGTGTTCCCTGATCACTATAATCTGGACGCCTTCAAGGCTAGAGTGAATAGGCTGTTCCTAGACAGGCATGCTCCATCTTCAACCGCATCGTCACTTACCACCAGGTGAGATGGCGGTCAAATGCCGGAATAGTCTAAAATTAAAAAAAAAAAAAAAAAGAGTGGCCGCTAGGACGACGACGGTGCTTTTCCACCTAACTCTTTACAATAGCATTTGCGATAGCTTTATGATTTCATCTCGCTCGCTCCATTTGCGGCGCCTTTCGCGAGCGAACGAGAAGGATATGAGATAGCACTCGACTTAGGCGTTTGTGCCCTTGATCACCAAGCTTGATTACAAAGCAGCTTACAGAAATTATCCACTCCAATAGCTATTAATTTATACGCCTGCCAAAATTGGGGCGCACCCAGGGCTAAATGAACCCATTAAAGCGCACCAGTGCCAAATCTTCACCTTCTCGGCCAGGACATAGCCACGCCGAGAAGACGCCCGGGCACGAGGTTAGCACCGTAGGCTCGCATCTGTCTCCCGCAGAGAAGGAGCAGAAGACTCGTGTGTGAAGCGTGGGGATTATGAGCAACTTCTCTACTAATGTGGATGAGGCTCAAATCTAGCAGTGGAGTATTATTGGGCTGTTGATAATATGAATTAATTACATTAGCAATATTGGTTAAATTATGCATTGCATAAAATTTTCAACAGGCGTTATAGTGAGGGGTCTAATTATTTGGGGCCTTTAGCTATACAATTGCCTAGACAAATCGTAATCGCATAATTACATTCAAAATATCAGAATCAGGGTAAATTGGGATAAAAATGGCCCAAATAAGCCGCGACCAAGATGTGCCGTGTGGCGTTTTCAGTGTCAGTCTGAGACGACACAGACTGACTGAATGGTAGAATGCTTTAATAGGACCACGATAAGTGCGTATTGACCGACAGTAGTACATTTATAAAGTGTGGATATGGCAATAATCTGGGGATAATCTGTCCTTGTCAGTCCTTCTTGTAAACAATTCAGTTATTTGGTTACGATTAGCTTATATACGTATACCACAGGGTCCTGTTAGCCAAGCGAGACGAGCCTCACCACCCTTATGCTGAAGGGACGTTCTGAGGGCGCCGCCTATTTAGAATGGCTCGAGAAACAGCGGTCTAACTGCATTAGGTACCTATTCAAAGGAATAGGTACCTATATATATAGACGGGCAGAGAACTTGCTTGAGAAGTTTCTATAAGGCGCCGTCAGAATACATTATTAATAAATTGTGGCGTCGGTGTATATCTAGATGGTGCCAAGTCAACCCCTATGGAACGAAGTTGAAAAAATTTGTAAATGGTGGTTACAAATTTTTTTATTTTTATCGGTACTTTTTTCAATAATTTCCACGGACCTTATTGAGCAGATTTTGGTTGAATGGTCCAGTCTAAACTTTTTCGAACATGCTTTCCATGGTCAGTGTGTGAACTAAACGCAAAATCGAATGTCATAAATGACCAGCGTTGCCAGATCGTACTTTTTTGTACGATTTACGTACTATTTTGCCGACTGTCGTACCTTTGGCGTACTTTGCTTCACATCGTACTATTTAGTACGTTTTTACAAAATGCTAAATTTAGCTGAGGTGGTCACTTTGTCTTTCCTGTCCGCAAAATATCGTAAAATACTGGAAGGAATGGTTGATTTTGACATGTTTTTGCTCACTGGCACCCACGGCGAGTAAATGAGGTCTTGTCTTGTCAAAATAACGCCGTTTATTGGCTCCAACCCCCCATCTAAAATAGAAGACAATGTAAACCATACCTTTTTAGCCATTTTCGTACTATTTTAGTAGCCCGGACGTACTTTTTTGGAAACTACTGCTGGTAACACTGTAAATGACAGTCTTTCCGTCAAACACTTGTTCTGTTCTGTATCTGTCAAAAACAGATGTCAAATCGAGTCAGGAATTCAGGATCGCATACGGGAACACGTTGATTTTGGATTTATTTTGTCTAAATTGTCTTAAATATTACATAAAAATACCCTAATATAAAAGTTATACATTATTTCCGTACCAAAATATCTAATCAATACCTGTGGCACAACGGCTAATGGTTGAAAATGTGAACTTGAATCTAATTACCGAGTGACGTGCTGTGTTGATAATAAATATTAACGTGTAAAATGATTTACCTCATTTGATTGTTGGTGATACTTGGTTCTCGCAGTCATGTTTCGGAGTCGCAGTTGGTTCGGAGGTGGTTGGGGGCGTCCAAAGAACCCTCACTCTCTTGAGAGACTCAAATATTTACATAACATCTTGTGCAAAAATACTACAGTGTCTGAGAGCAATAGAGGGACCTTGGTGGAATCTCTGCGATGCATAGCTGAGATACTAATATGGGGAGACCAGAATGATAGTTCTGTCTTTGAGTAAGTTCATTTTTAAAGTTAACTTTTGTTAACTTGCCATTCTTTGTACATTTGTGTTTCGTAATCCGCGATTGCTACTCACTAACTCTACTGCAGCCTTAACCTATACCTATTTTACATAGGTATCTAAAAGTTAATAATGATTACCTATTACCTACTAATCTAACAATGTTTTCCTCAATATTATT
Organism: Blastobasis lacticolella; assembly: GCA_905147135.1. Classification (NCBI taxonomy): domain Eukaryota; kingdom Metazoa; phylum Arthropoda; class Insecta; order Lepidoptera; family Blastobasidae; genus Blastobasis; species Blastobasis lacticolella. Next base: position 14,402,050 of record LR990048.1, read on the forward strand.
GCAAACGTGTTTCCTGTTAGATATACAAATTTAAGGAATAATCGCTTTGGCATACTTGACAATAAAAAAACATGATAGAGGACTCCTTGTCGACTCAGGGAATTTCCAAATTGCGTAAGGAAAGGAATAATTTGGATAAATTTTATGAAGTAAAACGTAGTATAAGTTTGGTATAACAATATTTAGCAAAAAAAATTCAGCCGATCAATTTTCAACAAAGTGATGACTATAAGAAAAAGAATGTAATAATTTTATATGACATTTCCTTTTAATAATACATACCTAACCTTATATCTTGATTAGATTATTTAATAAATGATATTACTTTAAGCCAAACATTAATAATTTTATTAGTAGGATTATTGATATGATAGCTGCTGGTCATAGTTATTAGTCACATGCAATTCAAAACTCTTTGAACTTCAGATCTTCTTATTTATCCAGTATTATAATTATTTAAACTTCTTGGCACTCAGACATTACGAGGCTTTAGAGAGAGAATTACCATGTCTAACCGAACACATACATAAACTGACCAATTTTGAGTCTGAACACAGAAAACAGGAAGCCCCTCTAAACCTAAACCGAGCATGTTAAAGAGAACATTCTAGTTACAACATTTTTTTAGATTATGTGTCTGTTGTGACTGATTTTAAATATTGAATCTATTTATTACAGTTTCTTCTTAGAAAAGAATATGCTGTCATACTTTTTGAAGATAATGAGACAAAAGTGTGGAGGTTCCTCATTTGTGTGCGTACAACTGCTGCAAACACTTAACATACTGTTTGAAAACATACGGAATGAAACATCATTGTGTAAGTACACTTAACAACCAACAATAATAATAATGAAACATTACCATAAAACATTATGTCTTTAAATTGTAAACAAGAAAGAACAAATAATGTTTACTGCACGGATGGACATGGCATCCACAGGCAACAATATTATGCATTTCATTCCCGATCTACATAGTAGCCACTTTGTATGACACTATGGTTGGTGTCTAAAACTGCTAGGCTAATGATGAACCAAATTATATTTTCAGATTACCTACTTAGCAACAATCATGTAAATTCTATAATAGTCCACAAGTTTGATTTTTCTGATGAAGAAGTGATGGCCTATTACATATCTTTTCTCAAGACACTCAGTCTAAAGCTCAACAATCATACCATCCACTTTTTCTACAATGAGGTAAATATGACTTTTTATTACTAGTATATTTTTTGTTACTTTAAATTAATGGATGCAGCTTGTGGTGCCTTGTGGTGGCACAGCAAGTATTCGCTACAATCATACAAGTTTTCGAAAAAGTTTTGTTTCCTTATTATAAAAAATCTTACTTATCTCCGCAATGAGAAATGTTATGACGAAATTTCGGTTGCCGAATGTATACACTAATCGCTGCCACTAATGGAACCAGGGTGCTACCTGCTCGAAAGCTGTAACGTTCAAACTTCGGCGCCTTTCGCGACGAGATGAACTATGAAAGCTGTTGCTATCATGAAAACTTTCAAGTTAGGCGGTAGCTCCAGCGGCGCGAATCAGGACAATAAACAATTGGTCAATAAATAAATATGCTTGGACAATTAACACAGCACCATCTGGTCCTAAAGTAAGCAACGCTTGTGTTATGGGTATGAGTAACAACGCTTCGCCAACTGTATTATGAGTCACACCCAACCAGTTGCGAGCTTGTTGACTAGGCTCAACGTACAAATTGTTAGCTGGTAAACCCATCCAGTTCCCGGACGCTGCGTGCGTTGCTCGACTTCGGGTGTCGGTCTCGAAAGTACGCTACCACTAGACCAAGGCCACTTCAGCACTTGCTAGTTAATAAGTTTGTGGCAAACCTAAAACCAATCAAATTTTCAGCATACAAAAGACTTCCCACTCTACACCGAAGCGATAAAGTTCTTCAACCATTCAGAGTCAATGGTCCGGATAGCGGTGCGCACGCTCACGCTGAACGTGTATCGCGTGCAGGACGCCAGCATGTTGCGGTTCATCAGAGACAGGTGTGTGTCAATACTGCGATGTACTTGTTTGAAACGTTTGAATAATTAATACTAATGAGACAAGTAGTAATCGACGGCGGCGTTTCTAGCACGCTGAAACATATGGTTATGCATTACGCTAAACATGCTCCAAAAAAATTGTTTTGTGTCGATTTCTTTAGGAATTATCTGGATACATTTCTAAATCAACTGCGACAATACGAAACCCATTTGACAAATGTCGCAAAAAGTTTCATTTAGTTTTAAAATGTTTCGTTTTGTATCTGAAATATTGTGAAACTTTGTTTTTAATGCTCCTACACCGTACCGTATTTAAAATTAGAAGTAATTGAACACCGGTACGTTATGCTTACCATTTAATGTAGTTTCTATGTTTGAATGAATGAATGAATGAATGAATGAATGAATGAATGTATTTATTTGTGGTACACAGGTAAAAATTGTTGGAGTACAATACAATATAAAGGTTCCGCTGCGACCTGCCTTTCGGCGTACAAAATGAAGAACTAAAATAAAGCCCTACGGTATTCGTACACCTAAGGGACCGGTTCTTAATACAGGAACCTAGTTTATGAGAGTGCATATCAAAATGGAATGTATTGCTTACAGAATAAGGTCCATTTTTGTATCACGCCTTTTGGAAAGCGGAGCGGGCGCATAAAATATGTAAGTGATACAAAAATTAACCTTATTCATGCGCATACATTCCATTTTGATCTGCTATCTAATGGACTAGGTTGCCTCTTAAGGGACCTGATTTCACCTTTAGTTAATCCAGCCCCTTAAGAGGCCACAACGTAATAAGATAAATTTTCGTGCTTGTAATATTCTAAAACATCAAAATTCTTAGTCAGTTAACCTTCCCCTTGAACGTTGTCAGTTTTCTATTTTCTATTGTCTTAACAATTTGGGGCTAGGTTACTTATAACCTAGCCCCAAAAGTCTAAAGTTGAACTACATTGTAATATTTTTAATTTATGTGTCTGTTTCAGAACTGCTGCTCCGTACTTCAGTAACCTAGTTTGGTTTATCGGAAAACATATACTAGAGTTGGACGCGTGTGTCAGAAATGACGCCGAGTAAGTTTTTATCTGATTTTCAATATCTATAACCTTGTTATAGATACTTAAGTCGTCGTTAGTGTCAAATTAGTTTAAACAAATGTTCTATTTCCAGCCATCAATCGCAACAAAAATTGGACGATTTAGTCGCCGAGCACCTTGACCATTTGCACTACATTAATGACATACTTTGCCTCAACATACCTGACCTGAATGGCGTGTTGACCGAACACTTGTTGCACAAACTCCTGGTTCCATTGTACATATACTCCCTAACCTATGACACGAGCAGGCGACATACATATAACAGGGACCCCATGCAGAGCATAGAGGCGATAACAAGAAACTTGGAAGCGATATTGAAGGGCAAGAGCTCAGAGACTTCCCCAAGAATGTCGTATCCGAGACAAAGCATCGAATCAGACGACGATAAGCCGTCCCTTTCGTGCGTCGTTGCCCTATTTCTGCTATCGCAAGTGTTTCTAATAATAACCCACGGGCCTATTGTCCACGCACTGGCCTGGATTCTACTGCAATCTGATTCTTCAGTGTTCGAAGACGGGGCCACTAGGATATTAGAAATGTACATACACAATGCAAAGTCTAGCGTGAAACTGGAGTTTTCGAAGCCGCAGTTGAGTTTGGAAAAGGCTTTAGAGAGCTCGGCCAGCCATGAAAGGGACTATACTACACCAGAGTATTCAGGCCCCAAAGTTTTTGGGTACGACACGGATCAGTCCAGCTGTGACTTAGATCCCGAGTTAGTTTCAACATCACTGCCGTCCACTTCGCATATAAGCGAGTCGTCGAGCATTGCCAACGATTCGACGGAAGACTTGGTGACACAAATTCACTCAGTCAAAAGTTCTGTGAAGGAGAACATGCCCGATTCACCGTTACCAGATTCTGGGATAGAATCCGGTTCGTCGAAAATGTCAGAACTTAATATAACGGATGAGGAAAAACAAAAGATGCTAGGAGCGTCCATAACTCCAATCGAAAGGGTGTCAGTGACGTTAGAAAGTATTATTGAGAAGGAAAGTAAAGAAATTGAAAAGCGACCGTTCTTGAAAACTATCTTCGATTCGTTAGACTGTACTGAAAATGACTACAAAGCGTTATTCGCTCTATGCCTGCTGTTTGCGCTGATCAACAATAAAGGTACGGTAATATTTATTGACGTTATCAAATATAATAATATACACTACGTTTGTGTTATAAAATAAGTAATTTGTGTACTTGCTTTTCTGGGCTTGCCTTACGTGGATCAGTTGGTAAGATACAGTGTCTGTTTTAGCATGATTTTTATTTAATTTTCAGTTATAGATACTGGGCGTTTGATTTACATCCATGTAGCGACAATGTGTTTTACTTTATTGTCGATGTGCTAAGATGTCAATTACGTTTGTATAAACAAATACAGTATGGCAATACTCCTATAGAATATTATCGCATTACCGTACCCGCCCTTCAGTAGATATCATCTACCTATACATAATTCAACAAGTCCCCTGCCTCGTCTGTCTGTCTGAATGCGATAAAAAACGAAAGTAGTAGTAGCACAAAAAATATTCTCATTTAGTCTAGACAATTTGGAGACCTTGATGCCTTTGATCCCTTTTGACGCTTTCTGCGTGGAATCTTATTGTGCATGATTGCAATCTTGATAGAGGACGTCTACAGTTACTAAGGTACCTAACCGATGAAAAGGCCGTTTACGCCACAGCGGAAAAGTTTACGTGGGAATTTCGATTCCATACAAACAACTGATGTATGAAATCGAAATTCCGACGCTGAAAATCTTCCCGCTGTAGAGTAAACGGCCATTTGGATCAGGCAGGTAAACTTAGATGCTAACTCTAGACCTCCTCCTCCATTATAGATATGCATAATTAGATTGCTCCCAGAAGGTTCCCAGGTAGAGATCCAAGGTCTCCAAATTATCACGATTGTATGAAAATTGCCCATATGCCCGTTTGCGTATATTAAAATTACTAACATTACCTATATCGCTAACATTTACACTATTTCAATACCTATATATTTTATTCATAATTCTCAACAAATTACAGGCGTAAACACAGAATTACTGGACACATTGTTGTGTCCTGAAACAGAGGAGACGTCTAACACTGCCAGTAGTACCCAAGTACAAGACGAAGCGAAGTCCACAGAAGAGACACGTGAAGCTACAGAGGGCGCTAGTGTGCCGGCCACGCCGCCACCGAGGAAACCAATGCAGAGCTTCAACGCACTTTTGATATACAAACTCATGGCTATTGCCAATCTGAGCTGTAAACCTGGTAAGTGTTCCTTGGTATATTGATACTAGTTTTTTCCAGAATAAATATAGCGCTTGTAACGTGTGACCGATGTCATCAAGCTCACTTATAACTGGGGACTTAACTATATTAAATATAAATGATTAAACCAGGTTATCATTAAATTGCTTCAAGAAGAACCAGCATTCAGTACAAGAAAATAAATGAATCGTAATATTTATAATTTTTGAATCAATTAAAAAATAGTACATTTGACGTATTTGTACGATGACGCCACAGTCCAAAGTATAAAAATTTCATAGAAGTGATCCGCTTTGATAGATCATAAAGAGTTGCTGATCTGACATTTACTCAAATTTTAGAATTTTCTGAAGTAACATAGTGGTTCCACTATATAAGCATCTCCTTATTTGTTTTGTTCTGATTACGTAATTGTAGTAAATGTTACTCAGACGTCGTCACGTCACGTGTGATAATAACTTGGTCACGAGATAAATGTGTAGCTAGACACACTAGTATCGGAAACTGAATCATCACGAGCTACCTCGATGCCTCACAAACTTATCACAGTACTAAATGAGCATGAAATCACGTAACTGATGAACAAGAAAACAAATGCCTGGCGGGCACAGAGTAAAATTTAATACAAACTTAAAAATACACTTAAATTATGTTCCGCGTCGCTCCGCTTTTCAAAAGCCGTAATACAAACAATGGACCTTATTTTATGAGCAATAAATTTAACTTTGATTTGTTCTCACGCTTTGTGTTTTTGAATGTAAGCTACTGAATTTAGTTAAATGTAATAAGCGCAGTAGCCACCGACGCTCTTAGGATGGCGATGAGCGACTCTGGCATATTACTTTTCTAGCTCCCAAAGTGCGGCTAGTGACTGAGTACTCAGCCACCGACGCTCTTAGGATGGTAATGAGTGTCTGTGGCATATTATTTTTCTAGCTATCAAAGTGCGACTAGTGACTCAGTACTCCGCCGTGGACGCCCATAGGATGACGATAACTTCATGAGTGACTCTACATATTACTTTTTTAGCTTCCAACGCTCTTAGGATGGCGATGACTTGATTTGTGAATCTGCATATTACCTTTCTAGCTTCCAAAGTGCGTCTAGTGACGCTAGAACTCAGTGTGACGCTAGCCCGGGCGGCAATGGCGGGCGTGCGCGGCCCGAGCCCGCGGCACGTGGCCGCCGCCGCCGCGCTGCGGGCGCGAGCCTCGGCGCTAGCACGGAACTTCTACAAGTGCGACGACATATTCCTGGATATGTTCGAGGATGAGTGAGTAGCATAGTACTTTGTTTATTTGATGCCTGGACGCCTTACGGACCTGGGCGCCTATTTGATGCCTTACGGGTCTGGGTGTTACAGTATAATAAGCATGTACTTAAACAATATATAAGTGGTTTACCTTTTCACTACACATATTATCGGGTTTGTTAGTATTGCTTTACCTCGGTATCCACTCGTTACCAACTGCGTCGAAATTTCGAGGTAAAAACAATACAAACCCGTAGTGAATAACCACGAAAGTGGTTTACCCGTTTTCTGGCACCCATAACACAAGCTTTGCTTATATTGGGGCTAGATGGCGCTGTGTAAATTGCACAAGCATATTATTATGATTATATTTTTATGTAAACTTTTTGTAAGTGCGATAAATCATATCAAGATGCAATTCTATTGCGATTGACGATTGGAACTTGTCAGCTACGTTCGGCCAGCGCTTGCATGTCGGCGCCGTAATGCGAACGCTACAGAATTTGCCGAACGCTGCCGACAAGTTCCGATCGTCAATCGCAATAAAATCGTTACGAAGCGATCGCCATCTTGGCTAGACCCGCTTTGCGGCTGAAGATGAATCAAGAAACAAGAAACAACCTATTAGGTAACCATGGTCATGAAATTATTTCGCACATCCGATAATTCCGATTACAGTTAGCTCCTTAACATGCCCATTATCGATACTTCACCTTGAAAATACCACCCTCCTAACCAGCCTACTTCTCCCCAGGTACTGCGAGCTGAGCAAGCGTCCGCTGAACGTGGAGTGGCTATGCATGGACGCGGCCATCCTGCTGCCGCCCACCAGGACGCCCATGTCGGGCATCGCGTTCGCCAAGCGGCTGCCTAGTGGCGAGGTGCGTGTGAAAGTCCTTAGTTTGTGGGGACACGCTGTATGGGGTTTTTGCAATGAGGCATTTTGAACTAGCGCTAGCCAGTCGTCGTTAGAGGCCGGGATCGGCCGCGCGGTGTTTCCCCCCATGTGTATGTAACCTAGAGATATTATAACGAGTTATGTACACATGTGGGGACCGGGTCCGGATATGTCTCCACAAGTTATACTATAATATAGATAAGTCTACCACTTTTATAAGGTGACAACTTTCCATTTGGTGGAACGCTTTCCTGTTTGTCTACCGTATATTTCCTGGCGATATTCGTTTGTGTAGAAAAGCGCAACCTAACACCGATGTGAATGCCACCAATGAAATAAAGACCTTATTGCTTTGCGTTAAGGTTTTAAATGCCGAGACGCTGCGTGGCAGTCGCCTCTGCGAAACTGGCGCGTATACATTATTCGACATCAAACCTCACGACTCAGCAGCGCCACCTGGTGGGTTTTTGATACGCAATAATCTTAAACAGCATTGAAATGAGGTTCAAGGCTCTCACTAACCTAGATAGAGCATACCCGTCGTGCCATCCACATGTTCTCTCTAGCCCGAAAACTGCATTTGGAGCTCACGGATTATCATATCACCTTACGACATTATCAATGAAATATGAACTCTATCCGTATTGAAATAAGGGTCAACATCGGCAGGTGGAGCGCGCCCGGCGTGCGATCCGCACGTTCTTCCTCGCCCGAAAGCTGCATTTGGAGCTCACCGGGCAGCCTGAGCGGCATTTACCGCTCGCCAACCCAGCGCCCTTCGTGCAAGTCGGAGATGTTCTGGATCTCAGTAAGTGTTTTACCTTCACTTTTTGTTTTTATTCTTTATTGTACACAAAAATAATAAAAACAAATTACAGAAGGTAACTTAAGTGCAAAGCAACATTATGTTTCGTTATCGTTTCATTATTATTCGTTTTATGATTCACATTTTAGAGTGCTGCAAATTTGGATAAATACTATCTAGGTAGATCCAAGCAACATATAAAAAATGCAAGTTTGCCGCAATTATTGCAATTTCGAATGTAAGATATGACTAGGGAAGGAGGGAGAAAAGGGGAGGGGAGCAGTATTCTCGAGTCTATATGGTATTGGGGCCTTCAATACACGAGCTTAAGTCTTTCTTAAAGGCCTTCGCCCCAGAACCTCTCGCGCAAATTTACTAATGGCTGGATCGGATTGATTGGATTTGATTAATTTAATCGCAATCACAGCTCAGTGGTAGTTTGACACGTTTTTGCTATTCTGCTACTGTTACTAATGGGTCGATTGAATTGTAATCGGACTGCAAGCTTGAATTGTTATCGGATTTGCATTTGATCGCAGCTCAATGACAGCTTTTTGGTATTCTGCAACAATGATTTGTCAATTATTACAAAAAATTGTCGTGAACTGTGCGGTTGAGCTGCTATTGCGATACAATTACAATTCGATTACTATTATATCGAACTAAGTAAATTAGCAGACTCGAGGCCCTGGTGTTGCGGACGTCCATGTGCGGTGGTTATCATTTACCATCACGTGACCAGTAAGCAATGGGAATTATTAAATAAAATTATTTTATTACATAAATATGGGACCATATGGCGCTCGCATCTGGCAAAGTCATAAACTAACGCACAAATGTAAAAATTACAATAAACACTCAAAGTAGATAGCTTTACTACTTGTACTTTTTCCAGGCAACATTTTCATTGTTTCCACCATTTCCTCCATACCACAGACGACTCGGACCTGATATCGTGCGACATAATCCAGAAGGATGGCACGTGGCAACATCGCTTCCTAGCCGTGGATAACATCCAGATTATACTGGTGGAGCCTGATAAGCAACGGCTGGGCTGGGGCGTCGCCAAGCTGGTGGGGAGTTTGCAGGATTTGGAGGTGAGGAATGGTGACTGACATTACAGGCACTACTTATTTCTAAAATAAATCTTTGTGACAGCTACTATAATGAAGCCAATGGTTTTACCACCACATACACACACACACACACACACACACACACACACACACACACACACACACACTCACACTCACACTCACACTCACACTCACACTCACACTCACACTCACACTCACACTCACACTCACACTCACACACACACACACACACACACACACACACACACATACACACACACACACACACACACACACACACACACACACTCACACATACACATACAATAATCTCACTTACCTTCTTTATCACTGTAATATTATAAATTTACTCCACCACGCTAACATAAAAGATAATTTAATTCTAGTACAGAAATTTTTCTATGTTACGGAATTCCTACATCATTTTATAAAATTGTAAACTACCTAGGTACTTGTAGAATCTCAAATTATATAAGATATAACTAAGGGAAAGAGCGAGCCACCCCAACACAAGTATATTTATTACTTACTGGGGATGACTCACCTCATACATTGTAAAGATTTGAGAAATAAAGAAATTTTTAATTTTAATTTTAATTTTAATTAATTAACTAGGGTGTAGACTTCACTATGGGTTAAGGTGCATGTTGTCACCTGTGGCACCTATGCCATTATGCATTTGATTTCGGGGGATTGTAATGAATAAATTAAGCTTTTATCTTCATAATTCAAGACACCCTGTGTATGACCGAATTCCCTCGAGCTCAGATATAAATGGCCCATAGTTGTCGTTTGGTTTGTAAACATCGGCTACATCGATTTAATAGGTGAAGGCATCTTCATAATAGAATATATATTTTTACTGTAGCTTTAAGTTTCACAAGAACGAAATTAAATCGCCAACGACGGATACGGCCAAAGATGTAGAGAAAGAAGAGAAGAAACGGCCTGCCTATCTAGAAGCAGCCTATTCACTTGCATGCGTGACGGTTGACAAAGTTAAACAACGCACGCTGGGTGATCGTGTCGTATTTTGAAGCAACAGTTTCTACAGTTGGCGAAGCGAGGTCGACCAAGGTCTTCCGCTGGGTTTCCTGCGACTGGTTGAACTGTCTCTGCAGCCGATTGGTACCCCGTCACCTTGGCATTAAATGGCACACGAGTGCCCGGGATCCGGCTTCCAACTCCTCTTGGTCCATTTGCTTGGTCTTCGGCATCATTAGTGGTGAGTTTTTCACCTCGTGACGGTATATTATTGTCCCCAGATCCAAGGCGACAAGGACGACCCGCGATGTTTATCTTTGGCCGTGCACCGGCCGCGCGCCGCCGCCAACGCCGCGCTGCCCCGCGCCTTGCTGCTAAGAGCCAAATTCAAGTTCGACGACCACATCCGCAGTATGGCGGCTAAGCAGAGACTTACCAAGGTAATAGTGTTCAATTATTTGGTAATTAGCTTTTAACAGTGACTTCGTACACTTTGTAATGCCGTGTTTTGTGCTGGAACAACAAGGAACGGGCCCTTTGAATATGCCTTTGGGAATGCCACATCATCACAGCCCGTAACAGTCCATTAGATAACTTAGGGCCTCTCCAAAGAAAGGGGAAGTTATTGCCATAAACTCTATCTGGCTCGGGTTGGAGATCCCAGTGTTGTAAATATAACAATGGAAAACGCTGCTGCCCATTCCCCAGCCGACGGAGACTAGATCTTTTGCCTCGAAAACATTAGTCGCCTCGTACGAGACACAGGAGTGTAAGAAGTAGGTACTATTCTACTCTGCCGGATACCATACGGCCGTTAGGCGGCTCATATTGTAGTAACAATATTGCCAGTTTATAAGCCTCCTAATTTAAGATTGCCGCGCGAACCACTGACCTATTGATATCCTGAATATACTTTCTGTACAACAGGGTCGCACGAAAGCCCGCCAAAAGAAGATGCAACAAATAGGGCGGCTGTTGGAGGTCTCCGGGGTCACGGCGCCCGCCTTGCAACCACGGCACCGCCCACTGTTCACGAGGCCCGGACTGTCTGCCGCTAGAAGGACATCTGGTTAGTGACTAGTTACGAAACAAGACGGTGATTTCATTATCGTGGGTCGAAATATTTTGCCATCATCGTCATAATCTTGGCGTGTCCCGGTTGCGCCTCCGCGCGGCATGCGAGGGCCCAGGGTCTGACTTGAATCGAAATATTTTGTCGAATGCGCTTATAACACCTGGCTAAAGTCAGAAGCAAAATGCGTGAGAGCAACGCAAAATGGAGTGTGTGTATTGTTCATAGAATTAGGTCCATTTTTATGTCACATATATAATGATTCGCGTCGCTTCGCTGTTCGTTATCTTGTGCGTAATACGTTCCATTTGCATTTTCCCTCACGTTTTTTGCTTCTTAGACGATTGAATTTAGCCAAACAATCACCGCATAGGTACTTAAAATGTTTTGGCTCTTAAATCCAGATTGATCTCGACGCGGACGGTAGGAGTGATATGTGGGATGCGTGGCACTGAGTGGCGGACGGGTGTCTGTTGCGAGCAGTAACTTGTTTAGTACCGCCACCGCCGCCTCGCAACTCTCACCCCGTAGATAGCAGAATAGACTCGCGCGTAAATTAGATGCAATGTAACTTTTTCTCCTAAACTCTTATATACTTGCGCCCCCATATAGGGGCATCACCAAAATGTCAAGTAGTTAAGTATCTGGCGTCTAGCGTAAGAAGGGTGATGACCACTGCGCATTGTTCTCTCCGCGAACAAAATGTTAGTAATATTTTGCTGTTCGGTTCGTACACTCCGGTTGGTGTTCGTGTTATGTATAAATTGTCTGATGATATTTTAATACTGGAGATTCCATAGTCTCTTCCTACCTCTCCTGTGGGACAAAGGCGCAACCCATATAAATTAAATTAAATTCATTTATTTGTCAGACAATTATAAATCCATTGGTGTTGGTAACAAACATATGTATGTATGTATGTTGTGTTGTATACGTCCATAAGCTGCGGTGACTACCATAAGGCAGGCTGTAAGGTTGTTTGCTACCTTTGTGGTCATAAAACATATGTATGTATGTTTGTATGTATTTTATCATTAATTGTGCAGGCGGCGAATCGGATGACTTAGACCGGCGCCTGCGTCGGCCGAGCGGCCACGTGCTAAAGGACGGCATCGTGGTCTACCGCGAGCGGACCACGAGCCGAGAGAGGTACCACTCTATTTTGTAAGGATTAAGGTCTGTTTTGCTGTGACTGGGTTTGGTTGCATTAATTATCGTGTCGTGGTGTCTACTGCAATAAATGTTTTTTTTCTTTCTGTAAGTAGGGTAGTCATGTCGAGGTTCGTTTATAGCGATATATTTGGTGGTGCAAATGTGATTGTCAACTTGTAAAGTAAATAGATTATTTAAATGAGTATAGGTAGTCCACTTTCCATCATATGGACCCTCAGACCGTGTTCCTCTCTAGGCAATATAAGGTTTCCTGTCATTGTCACTGTACTTTAATGGACAAAAAAACGCCTAGAGACATTAGAAGGGGATATGTTTGCCCCTTCTTACAACGAATTTGTTATATTTTTGGTCTCCTATTTCAAAAAACCGCCAGCTTCTTCTTCCGTAACCGAACCTCGCTAATTTTCAAGGCCCATTCTGAGATCAGGACCGAAATTTTTTATCCGGGGGCCACCTTTTTTTATTAATTTTTTTTCCTCCACCAGCAGTGTGTCCCGCGGCAGCAGCGTCCAAGGCTCCCGGGACGGCTCCCCGCGCGGCCGCCTGGAAGACATCCCCCTGGAGGACATTAAGCGCGCCGCCGTACCACCGCCCATCGCCGTTGCTGTCGTTACACCGGTAATGTTGTCTAACTACCCTCATAGCTTAATGTTCCAATGATATAAATAAATATGTTTGGATAATCACACAGCGCTGTCTAGCCCCAAAGTAAGCAAAGATAGTGTTATGGGTGTCAGAAAACTGATAAACTACTTATATATTAAGAAACTTAACCTCAAATGACATCGGAATTGATGGTGACCCTTCGAAATTTTTTGTCAACGAGCATCTTACTCTGAAAAATAAACAGTTACTCAACAAGTGTAAACTCCTAGCCAAAGAAAAAGGATACGAGTATGTATGGACCAAAAACTGTCGTATATATACAAGGAAATGCAAGGGATCGCCTTTTATTCTTGTGTCAAAAGAGTGTGATTTAAAAAGAATTGTATAAATGAATTATTTGTAACGTACCTATTCTATGTATTTTTGCACTGTAACCTATACCTTAGTAGCATACATTTGCACGGATGCCATGATATTTTCCACTTATAAATACTTTCCTCTTTTTATTTCACAGTCATACATATACTATCACACGTTTACATAAAGCGGTTGTGTCCAACACCCACGATCATGCCTACAGTATAATTCGAACCATATTTACAATGCTTTGCCTACATGCACAATTCACTACGACTCACTTTCTTAAATGACTAACTTAAGTATTATGTATCAGAATCTGCGCGGAATACGAACGAAAACATTAGAGTTTTATAATAACTTATTAAATATAAATCATCATATTGTTTTATTAACTGAGACTTGGCTGAATGATAAGATATTAGATTCGGAACTCGTAGATTCTCGATATAATGTATTTGGGCGTGATCGTGGCTCTAATGGTGGGGGACTAATGTTGCTATGTAAGAAACAATTGAGCGTGCGTCTCCGAACGGACTGGGATCGGGTCTTTCCGCTCAGTGTCGAATGCATGTGGCTCACAGTGGACGGCCGCGCACTGAATGCGGATCGCGATCTGCATATCGCGTTGGTTTACATGGCGCCTGACGTGCACCTCGCGAAACGTATTTATTACTTAACGGAATGGGTAAGCGATATTATGGCTGGTAATGACAACGACTATTTGATGATCGTGGGTGATTTTAATCTACCATCTATACAATGGAATCCATCAGGTCCAGTTTTCTTAAAAAGGGGTAGCACGGAGTTGCAAACCGAAGGACTAAATTTAATAAACCAACTGAACTTTTTAGGCTTAGATCAGTATAGTTATTTTAAAAACCAATCTGGAAATACATTGGATTTGTTTTTTTGCAACTTTGGTGTTAATGTGACTCAGTGTATGACGCCCCTTGTAATGGAAGATTATAGATTTCATACTACTTTGGACATCGACGCATCCGACATAGTAATACAGCCCTTACCTAAGTTGTTAATTCGTAAACGTCAATTCAGAAAAGGTAGATACTGCGAAATGAACTCTGATCTGAATGAAGTCGACTGGGTTAATCTTTTATCCTCTAAGAACGTGGAGGAAGTAGTTGATATTTTCTACGCTGAGTTGAATACAGTTGTTGATAAATATGTGCCAATCATCACATCAAATGGCCCCCGTCAATATCCTATATGGTATAGTAAAGCATTAATTAATTTGTTAAGAGAGAAAGCTAAGGCACACGCTCGCTGGAAGTGTTATGGTAATGACAGAGACGGGGATACCTTTCGACTATTACGCACCAGGGGAAAAAAAATGCAGGATGAATGTTATAAACACTAAATATATTAAGCGTTCTCAAGATGCAATTAAATCCAATCCTAAAGCATTGTGGTCTTACGTTAACTCGAAGCGAAAGTCCGCGACAGGGTATCCTAGCACTATGACGTATGAGGAGAAAAAGCTTACAACTGCAGGGGAAATATGTAATGCATTTAGCCGCTTTTTTGAGGGTGTGTTTGTACAACCAGACAATTCTTATCCAGTCGAGGAATCGCATAATTTCTTGTTCTCCAGTACCATTGACTCCATGATAATGACATCAGAGGAGGTATTTAAGTGTTTAAAAGACATTGATGAACACAAGGGTGCCGGCAGTGATGGTTTTCCGGCTATTCTGTTCAAAAGATGCGCTGAATCTTTGACCGTACCAGTGACTATATTATTTAATAAATCTTTAAATATGTGTCACTTTCCGTCTATTTGGAAAGAAGCACTTATCGTGCCGATTCACAAAAAAGGATCAAAGAATGATGTGAGACATTATCGCCCTATTTCCTCACTGAATGTGCTAGGTAAATGTTTTGAGCGTTTAGTGTATAATCGCGTCTGGCCTGTCGTTAAGCAAGGGTTACCTAACGAACAACACGGATTTTATAAGGGTCGTTCCACAAACACTAATCTGGCTGTTTTTACAAATGACGTACTCAGTGGCATGGGTTTTGGGTCGCAGGTGGACGTTATATATACAGATTTCGAAAAAGCATTTGATCGGGTGGACCACGTCATTCTTTTGCGAAAGCTGTGCCGGCTGGGTATACATGGAGATCTTTTGCGATGGATCCAGTCGTACGTTACTAAAAGACAACAGGCCGTTGTAGTGGGTGGCCATAGATCAAACTTTGTCGGTATACCTTCGGGCGTCCCCCAGGGTTCTATATTGGGTCCGCTTTTCTATTTAGTATATTTGTATGACATAGGGTTATGTTTTCGGTTCGCGAGATTTTTACTATATGCTGATGACACTAAGATTTACATGACAATTAAATCTCAAAAAGACTATCAAATGTTGCAAGATGATTTAGATCGACTTTCTCATTATTATGTCGTAAATAAGATAAACGTCAATACCGATAAGTGTGTACATGTTTCCTTTACTCGCGGCGTTGCGTTGCAGTTCCAATATAGTCTGAACGGCTCTCTCTTGAGGAAGGAAACTTTAATTGGTGACCTTGGTATTATCTTAGACAACAAGCTCACTTTTTCGTCTCATGTAGATTATATTGTGTCCAAAGCTTTCAAAAATTTAGGATTCATTCACAGGGTCACCAAAGAGTTTTGCGATTTAGAGTGTATCAAAATTTTATATTATGCATATGTTCGAAGTCAACTTGAATATTGTAGCTCAATATGGAACCCGCAGTACGTTACTTATGAAATTGCTGTGGAACGGGTACAAATGAAATTTTTGAAACATTTAAATTATCGTTCTCGCATGCCGAATGGTGACTACGTACAATCATGTCAAACACATAACTTGCTAACTCTGAAAAATCGACGCATTGTTCAAGATATGTCACTTCTTTATAATACAGTATCTAGTACCGTTGCTTGTCCTGAGTTAATAAATACAATGTTAAAACTATGCGCGACTACAAAAAGGTCCCGTCACACAGCATTGCTGTCTGTTCCGCAGGCGCGAACCAACTACGCGGCAAACAGCCTGGCCGTGCGCCTCCCAAAGACGTATAACAAATTATTTTCAGATATTGACCTATTTCGATTCCCTAAGAAACACTTTTTAAAGCAAATAACATACAAACTCAAAAATAATAAGTGATGCATTGGGTAAGTACTTACGTATTGAATGTGTCTGACTGAGTCGCGCATTGCTTGGCAAATCTGCATGAGTAGTACTGTTGGGTAGGAGACATGATGGTTGTGCGGATACTTTGATTTAGTTACCTACATAAGGAACCACTAGATTATGCCATCAGAAGCACATTTTTTCTAATAAAAAATTACTATAATTATTAATTATTTTTAAAACATAATGCCGACATGTGAACCGATCCTAAAACTTACCTTTGTTTACTTTCGGAAGGATTTTACACGCACACTCACACCACCAATCATTAACACAACACAATCACATTAACAGATCACATCATCACACACTGTGCTCCATGCAAATAATATTTTTTCTAATTTTCTTTGGGTAGGTAGATTAACGTCGACTTGTTTTTTTTTATTCTACTCCTACCCTTATTTGTTTACTAGTTTAAGTAATATAATAGAAGTCTGTAATTGGCCTATGATAAAGTAATGATGTTTCGTTTAACATTTTTGTAAATAAGCTGTTGACTTCAGATGTAATAAATAAAATAAAATAAAAAAATATATTTTTTCAATATAAAAGTTGTTTATAACAGATTTCTGCCCGGCCGAAAATGGCGGGACATCTGTGAAACTCTGCGTGGTAGACCGCCATGTTGACCAACTGATCCCCTCGGGTTGTCACAAACTTGAAAACAGTCGTGTAACCCCCTTTATATGCGAGTTGCATTAACTACTATTTTCTCCTTCCATTCTACATAGTACAATGAAGTCGCTTGCCGCATCGGTCTATCTGTCTGTCTGAAATATAAATCTTTATTTGCCTATAAATTAACAGATTTTTGTGACAATTTGTGTTTAATACAAAAGTTTTTTATAGACAAAATGGTCCCTGACTCAGCGTATGGGTGAAAATCAAACTCACACCCGTGGGCCACGTCATGGCCAGACTTAAGACTAAAAATTACCAAGTAGGTTTTTACAATTAAGTTATGTATATGGCACAATAAAAAATTTACTCAAATACAAAAGTATCATCAAGAGAATCAGCTCGTGAATAGTTCAGCAGCAGCCAATTTGCACATTCCTTGCGGAATGTAGGAAGCTTGAGGGACCTGTATTTCAACTAACTCCTCCTAATTTACGCAACGAATTTTGAGGCGGTTTTTACTATTACTTTTGAGAAATTATCCCGATAGGTATGCATAACTTGTATAACTGTCTCTAGCGCGCCTCCTCTTAATGATCGGGGCTCATTTCAATAAAAATTCTACTAGGTGGCGCTATATACAGTCGCGAATTTGAAATAAAATCGTCTTCCTAATGCGCAATTTAGCTTGTATGAATACTACCCACTACCTAGACCCTCTGTTGGTCACCACGCGAAGGTTCGAAAAAACGTTTCTCGTTCGTACGATTCGGATGTGGAATGAGCTCCCAGCCACAGTGTTTCCTTTGGACTATTACATGGGATCGTTCAAGAGGTATATTAGAGGCATCTTTAGAGGCGGGCAACGCATTGGTGACTCCCCTGATGTTGCTGATGTTCATAGGCGGCGGTGACCACTTTCCATCAGGTGGCTCGCTTGCCTGTTTGTCTGCTGTGTAACACAAAAAAAAAACTTTCGATGCAACCACCATTGTACCTAACCACAGCAATCTAGAGTTAGAACCACTTTTGTGTCCACAGAACCAGCCAAGTACCTCCCAGGCAAAGCCGGCTTCATCAGAGGAGACGTCTTTCATATCCAACGAGCCAAGAGCGAAGCGAAAAGGCATCGTGGAAACCATATGATACTAGACCCAGCAGAAGTTTGTATGACTCTCTTACATTCAGAACTATCATGGATTTACTCTGATACTCACAGAATCGAGAAAGGAACTAAATTGGACGAAAAGTGTTCCGGAAAACATGACACGTATCTACGAGACGAATGAAAGTATTTTTTAATGTTAAAATAGATTATTTGTATTGCAAATGCTCAAGAAATTATAAATATTATTATGAGCGAGTTTGCTGTGCGAATGTTAAACTTTTGAAACTACTTGTATCGTCATCGCGTTGTTATGATGACACTGCCTGATGTGTTGACCATCGTTTCAGACAGCTTGACAGGTTGATAGCTTTTTTCAGCTAAGTAGGGTAGCGTATACAATTGTTGGCACCACATTAGTGATTGGCACGTGCAACTTACAACATAATTATTATGGATTGGTGTACCAATTAAAGCAAATTACTTTTAAATATGTTACTAAAATAATAATTATAAACATCTGAAGTGAAAATTTTTCTTGAAATGCCAATCAATATATATTCGTTACCCTACTTAATATTCCACTGTATTCACTGAGAGGTCTTGACGAGATTTAGCGTTTTAGTATTTATTTGACAACGACGGGATAGTAAAGAAATATTAAGAAAAATAGTAAAAAGGTAAACTAAAAATATTATTATTACTATAAGACATATTTTTGTAATCCACAATTGATCTCTTATTACGTCCTGTTTCGCTGCATATGATGTAGATAGAGTAATTAATATTGTAGATAGGGGTTCAAAGGATATTTACGATGACATTTTACGAGAATATTTTCGGTTGATATGAAATAAATTAGCTAATGAATCTGTGAATTGACTACCATTATCTTTCAATGTTATCTTTCCATGTTGCCAAAACATTGAAATGGACAAATACAGTAACTGTCTTTATTTTTAGACTTGTTTAGTATTACAATTATTTTCTTTTCAAATTGCCAAAAGTCGTATTTACAATTGGCGTCGAGTTGTTTGATTTATGTAACTAATTTGTAATTATGTCTGACTGTCGGTTTAGTTGTAAAATCAGCTATTTCGTAGTTAATTTTGTATATAGCACTTTTAGAAAATCTATTTTACTGTATTTATATTGTATCTTATTTCTAAAACATGTAAATATTACTGTTATACTTAACATAGAATATTATATGAAAAAAAAGTATTTATGTATTTAATTTCTTTTAAATGGCTCACTATATTGAACACAGTAAATAATTGTGTTTGAAATCGTGTAAAAAAGTATGTGTATTAAATCAAAAAGTATGAAAAGAACTCCGTCAATGTACGCGGCTTGTCCGTAAAATATAGGACCTATTAAAAAAGTCGTGGTCGTTGGTGAGCATTTTGGGGACCCATATTGGCAACAACGAATGAATGAATCATCGTCATCATCCGAGAGGTTAATCCTATCTTTTGCCATGGTCCTCTTTCCTACCTTTCAGCATATTCACGTCGTAAGCCGTTGGCTCTCGCGTCCGACTCGGCGACGTCAATCCATCGCTTCTTAGGTATCCCGCATTGCGGCACCTCTATTCTGATACAGGCTGATAATGCCGTGAATGAATGTGAAAGCTAATAATGAGTACTATCCCTTGGCACTAAAAACAGAGCACTGCACGTACCTTACAACTGTCGAAAGAAGCGAGCTGAGAGCAGAGAATCGTAGCTAATATCTCTAAAGGGGAGTTGAAGGGAGGAGGGGGGAGGGGGATAGTCTTACGTGAGTCTTGATAGATCTTATATTACGGACAAGCCTCGTATACTATCATTGGAAATGCGATAGTGTGTCTGGTTATCTGTCTACTTATTCCGTTTCTACTGGACCGATTGTTACGAAGAAGCCTTTTTCATTACTTGTGAGCTATTTATTATATTATGTCGAATTAAACGCCCACGAATTATTTCTAGAACCCTATACATACACTTTTCAATTTATATACATGATGACTTTGTTTATTTATCTACACATTCCACCTACACGCCTGTCTAGTATATATTCTGTGTTAGATCTGATTGCCTTATGACATGTTTTGTGTAATATTTTTTTGGATTACGTGGCTCACTGTCTCATATAATGTCATGGAATATTAACGAGTATATATTTTGTTCATCTTCTCATATCTACTTACTTTTTTCTAAATCCATTACGGCACAAGTGTGTCCGCGATACAGCTCGCGCCGCGAGGAAGCGTTTGTTTCCTTCTCTCAATACAAATATGAAAGAGATAGCAGTATCTATGTCGCGCTTTATCTCGCTTATCGCGCGCGAGAGCAACTTGTGTGTGTATAGACCTACAGAAGTGAGTATTGATACTTGAGTCAGCTTTATTCCCGCGATTTATAACGCCATCGCGGGGGGTGGGGGGAGGTGGGACAGATATATTTCTGTCTAGTGAGATAGATTTTAACAACAATCATTTTTTGTAAATTTTTAACGGTTGTGGGGATATGGAGACTTCCTTTTGCTTTTTCTTTTTTCTTAAAATCTCGAATGCACATTGAATTCACACCATAATTCCTTTGCCGTACCGTGCCGCTGGTGGGCCTTCACAGAATATTATCTACAAATGACACTAACCACTGACATATTTATGTACATATTTTATTAACCAGGGACGTCGAAATAATATGACTTTATGTTGTGATTTTATTTTAAGGTGTAGCATTACCAATATTGATCTTATCGATTGTTTTCTGTCCACGAACGAACTATTGTAGTGTTGAAATGGAATATATCACATGTTATATTTACTTACATATATCGTTTTATTCACATTTACCCTGAACTCATAATAGGATAAGTAAATAGAAATGCCATGTGGGCCAGAAAGCCAACCCTTAATAGAATTGATTAGATGGTGGTCAACAAAAATGCAGAACCGCTGGTGTGTTATCACGTGAGGACTAATATAAAATGCGTCATGCCTGTAATTGCACGTACCTTATCCTTAAAATCGGATCATAACAATGCCAGCATTGTTGCTTGGCGGTAGAAATAGATAAGGCGTCTTGCATCTTGGCCAAACCGAACCTAACTTACCGAAGCAAAGTAGCGGGTTCCATAGAGCTATGACCGGTTGTAAAGACTGAGTATGTATGAAATCAGAGAGTCTAGAGCTGAGAGTGGCTCCCTCTTGATACACTAGAGTATCAAGAGGGAGCCACTGTATCTGTTATTTGCTGTTGTCAGTGTAAGAAATTAGTTCTAAAAAGTTCCGCATTATGGCGGCACCTCAATTGGTCAGGGTGCGTATTCGTGCGTATCGTCCGAACGATTCGGACACATAGGGTTGCGACAAGCCCATATAGTTCTGATTGGGGGTCACTTACCAACCATATGCATATAAAAAAGGGAATGAAACATCAAAGTCACCTATATTTTCGTTCTAATTTATTTGATTAATCATCCGCTCTATACACATGATATGCACCAATTAATACAAACGATGTCAATGAACAATACAATGGTATGATAAAGTCAAACAATACTTATTTACATACAAATACATAACAACACAAACAATTTATTACATTCCATTGCTCTTCATATAAAAAGTCTATATTTTAACGTTTTGAGCGCCATGACATTTATAAATTTCTTTGACATAATGAAACGAAATAATATTATTAACTCCTCGTTTTATTTAATAATATTTTTTTCAGTATTTATAACGACGCGCTAACATTTAAATCACAGCTGCCGAACTCTGCCAATTTCCAATACATTTCTATTAGTGTTTCAGACATGTTGACTGAATGCAGAATGTAGTTTTACTTGCCTGAACCCGAAAAAATACCTGTTTATGTAAATCCGGCTTAAATATTTGATTAAGTATATTAATGCAGATTGTGTGCCTGGTTTTTTTAGGTTCCGTTCGCCCAAAAAAGGGAAACCTTATTAGTACAGTAAAGAAATTGTGGCATTTTGTTACTTCAGCCAACCTATCTAACACACTTTATGTAAATTATAAATCTACGTTCGATGTAAGAAATAATTCTATATTTTAAAAGACTTAAATGCGACCACGAAGTAATATACGAAATATCTTTATTAAGTACCTAGGCCTGAAGCGCCATTTATGGTACTTTGGAAAGTATAAGCTTGGTCGAAGATTATGGAACACAGTAAAATATGAAAAGTGACAATTATTTTTCAATATATGGCCAGAGTTGATCCGGAACTAAAAATGCGAGGGTGGTGTAAAGAAAACTGTTTGGCCGGTGAAAATATTTGATCGAGAAACTTATTTTTGCAGTTCTTGAAAACAATTGTACTTAATAATTATTTATTTTTCTTTTACATACAAAAGTGACTATTAAAGGAACTATTTGTGTCGTTAATTAAATTTAATGATATTATTTATCAAATAAATACGCACATGAAAACTAATTATAATATTGTAATTAGGATTGTTTCTGAAGATTGTGCTTCAATATTTGGCATTAATATTTAGGGTACTTATTTTGATATAACTCTAGCAACTTCATTGACATAAAGTCATTACAAATTCCTTCTATAACGACGCTTCGTCGAACAGAGTTGCAAAGAAAGGTGTCAAGCGATTTTTTAAATCTCTGTGTTCAACACGATGCCACTGAGTTAGGCCTTGTCGCTATGCCACGAAGCGATATGCGTGAATTCGAAGCTAAAACATGTAAACACACGCAAACTTTACTTTTGGAAGCACAAAATATTTTGTAACCAATAAAGGTAACTTAGGTACCCACAAAAATGGCCACGAAAACTTACACGTAAAAATCGCAATTACTTATAACAAAATAATTTACAGTTTCTTTGCAATGACCGCTTTCCGTGTCACCCCTTAATGGTATCGCAAAATTATTATTAAGATATATATTTGATAGTTTTATATGCATTTTATGTTATATGCATTTTCAACTCAATTCATGAACGTCATTGTATTTTTTTAGGTAGAGTTTGCAATTCCTAGTCGCTTGGGAACTCGAGTCTTGTCGAGTAACTGTTGGACAGTTATGTATACTTTGTTTCTTTTTTTTAATTACACATACTCTTTTAGTTTCAATTTTGTTACATTAGGGGAAATATCTAGGAATAAACATTTAATAAAATTCAACAGAACTTACCAACGAAATGTGATATATGCAATACAACACCATGGTTTTAACTTTATGAATCTTTAAGTAGGTATATTGGTGCATCGTATTTCAATTTTATCTATTTACACATATTTATCATTTATCTATAGCTGAGTTCTATGTAATTATTTTCGTAATATTAACAATATAACATGTGTCACTGAGATATAAACTGTGTGAAAATTTGACTCTGCGAGTTAACATAAACGCAGCTGGGGGACATCAATAGATTTTTATTAAAAACTAAGCTCTATTTGGTTAACGTTAGGATTGAGATTGTGTCTGGCGATTCCCGAATCGACATATCTGTTAACCCACAGAGAAGAAATGTTATAGAATATTATAGACAATAGGTTAATCAATTTTTTTCTTTACAAAATAGTGTTTTCATTTTTTTTTCGTATTAGGTAAAAAAGCAGACGAATTTTCCCGTTGTAAAAATACATGTGGAATGGAAAATCGTATGTCGATAGCTCGTATAATTTGATTATTTCTGAAAACCCGTCTGCCTGTAGACAAAAATAAGACGTGAACCCTGTTACCAGTGTGCGCGTTTAAACATCCATGACGTTGGACTCGAAAAATGTGAATTTTAGGTCGTGTTTAATAGGTGACGAAAGATAACTCGAAAACATACCAACCAATTAGGTAATATCGTAGGATTGGAGTGACATGAACTGGTAAAGACAATGGCATACAGTGTTATAATGGCGATCTTGTCCAATCGAATCCAATAAGGGCCTACCATAATAAGGTACCTACATCTTTAAATTTAGGTACTCTTTATTAGTGTTTCGGAATTACTAAAATTATTCAATGACAAACGAGCAGTCAGCCCAAATATTCCCAAAGTTTAGGCATATTTACCCACCCTTTCTAATGTTCCAACCGCGGATGTTTTCTGGTTTGAAGGATACCGTAGCCAGTCCAATCACACTGAGGCATACCATTTTAGTCCTCACCACAGTAAGGACATTGCACCTGCATATCAGCATGTGCATCTGAGATCCGTGACCCTGTTAACAAGGGAATCTAACTTTTGGATCATGGTTACACAGTCGCCTAAATGTGCAGGTTTCAGGTGATGCCTTTAGTATTGCAAACGTCCATAGGTTTTCGTAACTGCTTACTATCAGGCAGGCCGGAAGCTAGTTCGCCACCTTAGTGGTATAAAAAATAAGCGATATCGCAAATCCCTGCCATCCCTGCCATTAAACACCACTTGCCACGTCATGAGAAATATAATGAGTTGAAAGTTGTAACACTACGTTTACAACTTTAGTCACACAAGCCCAGTAAATCTAAACGAAGCTCGTATTTTCTCTTAACATCTATTTTAGTTACGTCTATGTTTTTTATTAGGGTGTTCCACAAACGTCAATGTAGTTAACTATGGGTATAGGTACAGTTAGAATAAATGATGGCGCAAAAGGTTTTGGTACTTTTGAAAAATTGAATTGGTTGCTTATAATTTAAATTTTCTTCGTTTTCAATATAACTAAAGCCTCAAAAAAGGTATTGAGGCTTTACATAAAAATCTGTAACGAACATCCCTGAAACGACAAACGTATAATGTCTGAAATTATCAGCAACTATGTTTTCCCAAAACCCTTTTGCGCCTTAGGTATCAAATCAAGACGCTGAAACGTCCTGTCGGTCTATCCACATCAAGCTACTGTATGTATTACAAGTTAATTTTGACATTCTTACAGACATATGTACTACGGATTACATCGAATCATATTTCTACTCTCGTCTATTCGTAATTATTTGTAACCTTCAAAGATATATTTTCACTGTTTTTACACGGTATAGTAACAAACGTACAGTTGAGCTGTTGCTATGCTGAATACCACTGTCGCTACATTCCAAATACAATATATTTCGAATGTTTTTACTTAACTATTGAGAGGATAACATGGCTTAGGATGACAGTCGTTTAAATATCGTCGGTTATGAAATGACTCAGATTGGTATCTAAATCTTAATTAGAAATTATGACATTCTCAGTTCGAAAATTGTAACGTTTGGTGCTGCTCGGTGCAAAGCTGCCACCACACGAGCGTGCGAGCGAACGAGGTGGCAGTGGTTATTTATTTATTTATTCGTATGGAATAAATAGCCTAGTCGTCAATTATAACGGATTATTAATGAACATGGCGGCGGTAAATAATGCCTCATCAAACATCGGCCAATTCCGGCTTCCTATTTACTCACAAAGACGTCGCTGTACGAAGCTGAACTAGTCTTTGCAATAATTACCGCCGACATTTGTAATTAAGGTTCGCGAAACACACCTGCAGATGGTACGTAACCGAACTTTCCAAAAGAGGAATGTTCAGTCAGTTCTCCATGTATGCTAATCCTTTAAATGTCCAGTTCAATTTTCCATAATTTCTAATACTTTAAAATGACAATCTTTTTGGACCAATAAGTAACTCCGTCGCGTAGCGCTAGCGCACTGAACCAGCCGTCACGCAATTCTGCGTTTAGTTTGTCATGGCAACCGAATACTAAGACCGACAGATTAGCAGATGTGATACATTCAGCAGATGTCTCGCTACACTTAATTGAGCTACCGATATAAAAGAAGGATTCAACTCGCAGAATAGGCTCGGGTAGCAGCAACTTCCATGACTTTCATCTGCCCATCAAGGGTGCCTCTCTACTTAGGTCTGTAGTCAAGTTCGTAGTAGCAGAAGTATTCCAACCTCAAATGTAGCTAAACCAAATTGTAACGGCTCAACTTATCAGTAACTGGAGCTAGGATAAGCTTGATCATAACTTAGGTACTGACGTTGTTATAATTTACTTTATGTTTCGGTTAAATACTCGTATTTCTGAAAGTTTATCGTTCTACTCTCATATCCACATCATTTCCAGTAAGTATACCTACTCACGTTTTTGTGGATGTCTGAAAAATGCGCATGATATATAGTAGTAATATACAGTGAACGCGGGGGCAAATATTACCTGTTCACAATCAGAATGAGATAGAACTACCCATGTCTCAGTAGGAAAATGTAATGTTTAAGTAAAATAGGAATCGTAGAGTCAGAAATTAACTTCGGTTACGGTAAACTAATTAATTTTTTAGGCTCCGACCTGACCCAAGTAACATTTTTCGTGGGGCAAACGAAAATCAGTATATTACCCAATATCATTCGCCCAACAGAACAGATACAAACTCTAACGGAAACATTATCTAAATCATTTCCGTCGGCACCCACGTAGGTTGTGGGTTCAAAAAAGTATAAAGTCCCTGTTCTTCGTACGTAGTTTTTTTTTCACTAAGGTATTAGCCCGATCTGATTATGAACTTGTATAATAGAGCCAAAATGGGTCGAATAGGAATACCATGTAATATAGTTGATAATAAAAAC
Source organism: Blastobasis lacticolella (assembly GCA_905147135.1). Classification (NCBI taxonomy): domain Eukaryota; kingdom Metazoa; phylum Arthropoda; class Insecta; order Lepidoptera; family Blastobasidae; genus Blastobasis; species Blastobasis lacticolella. Next base: position 14,429,150 of record LR990048.1, read on the forward strand.
TAAGCGAACATCATCTCTTAATCCAAAAATAACCAAGTAATTGACCGTCCTTACATTTAAACAATCCAAAATAACTACTTTAATCTGATTACAAAGGTATAATTGACAAAAATTAATCAAAAACCTTTACAATAGTTAGGTACACTTCTGTTTCGTCATATAGAAACATAACTTCGAATTTTTTAAAACACCACTACTAGTGTTCTTTTTTTAAATATTAACATTATTAATATCCCGCGTAAATATATTCTAGCTAAAATCTGCAGATATACATTTTAATATTTCACTACTAAAGGTGCAAATAGTTCTAAAATATATATCATTATAATATATAATGTATATTTATAAACGGTATTTACTATAATGTGCCTTATACAATGCACGCTTAACACACACAGTATGTAATGTATGTATTTAGTATCATTAAAATATTACTGTAGGTCCTTACACATAAAAACATGACTGTCAGACAGTTTCATTCGCTACACACCAACCATTATGTAATGTATTATTAATCTATAGGTTTATATTTATAACCTTGGTGTCTATTTATGTAGTTCATACGCCAAGTCGTCGCAATGGAGAATTATGGCAAAAATAAGTTTAAATTTCACGATTAAAAGAAATCATTTAAAATAAAATAATTGAGAATATTACTTGCAACCTATATTTACATATAGAGGAAATAGGATTCCATATATAATGGATGAATATGTATATAGATATCTTAAGAACCTGTAGGCAATCATAGATTTACTCGATATACCTCACATCGTGTAAACTCATGATGGGCATACGGAACTGAAGACAATGACGAGGCTACCTGAAGCTTGGGATAGTCTCGGCGATTGAACTATCATCGGGTTGAAATATAAATAACATAACACAACTAAACACGACTCCCATACTCTATAACACTTTATACATCAGTTAACAATCATTATTGTCAGTTATAAATCTATTTTTATGAATTTTATATTATATTTAAATATAAATTCGCGTCTAGTAGTAGGCAGTTTTAACATAATTATATTTATATTATATAATTTATAATATTTTTAGTTCCGTGTCCTATCAAAGTGTGGTTTTCAGACTGCGCCTACGATTGGGATAAAACATGAAGTCTTCTTAACAGTTTAATTCTAGTTGTGGTCGTTCGCGATTTGGTCTCACTCTCACAGTTACTCCTAATAAAGTCCTGAAACCACACTTTAAAGGTCCGGAATCTACTTGGCGTTAAACATGGATGGACCTATTTAGCACATTCAGTATAAACCACTACATAGTTACAATGACCGTCACCACGCGCAAACGAAGCTTGGACGTAGCAACGCATCAAACGCTGATGAAGATTAAATAGTAACTGTTTTATCATCACACATACAATTTTGAACACCATTCAAGCGTACGAAACTCAATCTGCCTGTTTTCGGTAGCAAAATAGACTTAAAATTAGATACGATAGGAGCATGTGATATTATCAAACGTGCAAATAATTCAACGTCGTCGTAGCTTAGTCGAGAAATCACTTAATTAGAAACTGCGATAGTCACACGATATCACACTATTGATATCCGACACGTGTCGCTTAGTCACTTTGTCCGGCAATCGAGGGTTTGGCGCACGAATGGAGTACAGTGGAGTTTAGTGGAGTTGCAGTCGCGTGCTTTTCTAAAGGTACGCACCTATGCTTCAGTTCAGTCTTTACTTGAAACATCGTAACGCTTTACCATACCTAATTCAGTAATTCTTTCGTTTATTTACATAAAACGGGTAGGAGGAAACGTCCCACATAAATTCCAAAATATCAAAATGACTGCAACAATCGCTTATTCCATACAAAGTTCAGCAGACTATTTATAAGAAGAGGGAAACATGTAAAAAGGAGTCCATCGCCCACCAAACCCATCGACTGCTGCGTATAAAATGTTGTATTGCGTTCTATTTAGTGTTTATTGCCCAGAACAACGAGTAAAGCACGTTCCGAGGTTTATTGCTTATGTTAGGAGCGCAGTTGCGCGGGGCTCAGCACCAATTCGCCTTCGCCTGGGGTGGCAAATGATACGTTGCGGGGCGGAGGGCGTCTGGACCCAGTTCCAGGTGCCCCACTCGTGCCAACCGCCCCGCCTGCTCCAGTGGAGCTCGGCGGGACGACCGGACTCGTCCCACTCGCCGCCGGCCCCGCCACCGCTGCTGCCGGCTCCGGCTTCTGCTGTACCGCGATCTGGACAGCACCCTGGAATGACACGGTGATGATATTTAATCGATGCGGTAATGGACACGCAAGGATTATCAATATAATATTACTTTAAGTACTTATACATATTTACAAAATGCTTATATGAACTAGGGATTGACGGAAGAGGTATATAGCGCGAATTTGGAAAACTGGCCCTTAAGAGGACGACCCAGAAAAACATTCACTGATCAGCTCAGTAATGTTTTCAAAAAGCTGGGGTCCGAAGTGGCAAAAATAAAAGGAGATTAAAAGAGTTGTGGATATTTGCGACGCTAGGGAGTTGTGTCAGGACAGAGCAAAGTGGCGGTTCATAGTCTCTGCCTACCCCACCTGTGGGACACAGGCGTGAGCTGAGCGTTAGCTGAAAGACTCGGGCCAGTCATGTTACATACTTTGATCTTGCTTATACTCGCAATAATGTTGTAGGAACGCTACCGACGTGCGTGACAACGTTGTATTAGTGCGGCTCGTTAGCCAGATCTAGTACGGAGTTATGGTCCCATCCGGCAGAAACCATGAAATTTGCCATGCATGTAGCACGATCGCTTTACGCCAGATAATATTTTTGCAGCTGTTTTAGTATGAAAACCGCTTACCATTTTGAAATAATATTGGCTGACATAAAGCGATCGTATCGAAGAAATTAAATAAATACAGATATAATAATTGTCTTATTGGCTATTAAGCCCCGAGAACCTAACCAAAATCGATTAGGAATTTATGAAGTTGTAGACTGATTTGTAACTATCATTACAAAGTGAAACTTTTCTTGTACTCGATGACGTAGGAAAGCCTACGGCGCCCTCACAGTCTAAAACTGTGTGAATGAACCTATCGATAGCAGTATCATCGCAGGGTGAGGATGAACCTGTAGAAAGCGAGCGGTGCCAACCTACCTGTTGCAAAAAAGGCGGCGCGGACCTCGGCGAGAGGTGCGGCCGGGGCGGCGCCGGCGTGTTGGTCCGGTACCGACGCATGCGCTCGTCCTCCTCCCCGCTGGAGAGGCTCGACACGTCGCAGGGTGAGGTGTCGAGGTAAGTTGTTTCCTAAACGTGCAGATGAACCAGTCGAAGGCGAGCGGTGCCAACCTACCTGTTGCAACAAAGGCGGCGCGGACCTCGGCGAGAGGTGCGGCCGGGGCGGCGCCGGCGTGTTGGTCCGGTACCGACGCATGCGCTCGTCCTCCTCCCCGCTGGAGAGGCTCGACACGTCGCAGGATGAGGTGTCGAGGCGGCGGGCTGGCGAGCACTGCGCGGGCCCCGCGCGGGGGCCGGCCAGCGGGAGTTGCTCGCCGTCGTAGCCGTCAAGTCTAAGGGGGTAAGGGTGGTCAAGTTATAGTGGTTATGAGTCGTTGGGTTGCGTACACCTACTTTACCCCTACCTACCCTTACTTATAAACCTTTCTTTTTTTACTGAATTACTCAATTTATTGTTGAAAACCGCATTAAAATCTGTTGCGCAATTTAAAAGATCTAAGCATACAGATACATAGGGACAGACGGCGGGTGTGGCTACTTGGTTATATACTATGTATAGATTAGATCCCGTTTACAAAAGTCAATTTTGTCTTAGACTATCAGAGAGGAGGTCCCGCGGGAGACATTACATTTTCATATTTTTTGTGAGCAGTTATATGGCTACCATCCTTTATAATAATTTCAATCTTGTGAGAGACTATTGGACTAAATTTTCCTCTTTATTAGTTGCAAGTTTCATCATAGTGGTGGAGATCGAGGTGGTGAAGAGGTTATTGCTCCTCTACTGGACACCAAACGACCAGTCCATCACAACACGACATCTCATTGACAAAAACGTATCAGGATATATTATATCGTTGGTTTCGTGCAACGCTGTTCCTGCAACAAAGCCGCAACGGCGCTGACGTGGCAAAAGGGCCGTGTTATTTATTATGCACTAGGTAGGGAGAAATAGATAGCGATTTCGCGTTTCATATAATCAGTCACTTAATTTAATCGAGTAAAAAACTAGCTCTAATGCTTATAAGCTTTTGGTCCATCTTAAAACTTCGTTTTGGAGAACAGTATCATACTTCAGGTTTGCAAAGCGTGAACTATACAACCTGGAAAAGCTGCTCAGTTAAGATGAAAGGAAAGATACCTCGAAGTCAAAGTTCCAAAACATAGGTAGACCAAGTGTTGCATTCTAAGCCCCATTAATGCAACACTCCAGCAAGTCGAAAACGGAAGCCGAAAGTAGAGAGAAATCTACCAGATTCTTCATGAGTCTCGTGGTGTAAGACCTCCTCCGGTCAATTCTAGTGTCAATTTGCGAAAGGCTGCAGATGAAAACGTGACTAGCCGAGACAAGGGTCCAGCAGTACACTAATATAGGCTGATGATGATGGCTAGCCCAGATTCAAATTACCTTCTGCTCTCCTTGTAGTTGTTCCGCCGCTGGCAGCACGGCTTTGCGAATACGCAGAACGCGATCCGCAGCAGGCAGCACGCGAGCCCCACCACGATGAGCGACGGGCCCACCAGCCGCAGCGCCGGCGTCTTGAAACCCTGGAAATTTATGTTACTTCGTACGATTCGGATGTGGAATGAGCTCCCCGCCACAGTGTTTTCTTAGAACATAGGATCGTTCAAGAGGTATATTAGAGGTTACCACTTTCCATCAGGTGGCCCGCATTTCTGTTTGTCCGCCGCATTACATAAAAAAGGTAGGTTAAGTAGGATACTAAGATGAAAGAGAAAGCAGTATCTATTTTGCGCCTTTTCGCGCTTATCGCGCACCGGAGCATACTTGTGCTAGCCGTGGAAGCCGTAGCATGAGTAATGCATTCCCCGTGTTAAAAAATGTTACTTAGGTCCCTGAGACCATTACTGCTACTTTTATACTTAGATACAGGCTAGTCAACTTAGATGCGGTTTTAAAGGGACATGAAACCTACCTAAATGTATACGAATCGTAGATTTTATGGTCGCTTATATGGTCGTTACCACATTCCAGGTGGATTCTCTGCTTGTTTTGGTTGAATATAGTATTTTGTTCTAGGACACGATCGAATTAAGTCTTAATTGGGAATGTGTCTTCTAATTACATGAATTAACACCTTATCTGTCTAGGGTCGCATCAAAGAGTTTGGCAAATTAGCAACTATTGTCCACTAGAGACATATCTAGCCGATAGATAGATATAAAGAAACTATTCACGCGGACTTCTTAGAGAATAAATCAAACTGTAGAGACGCAATTGTTGCTTGACGGCAGAAGTAGATACCCAGACCAGACGGTATCAGGTTTTCTTTATTGTATAGCTCAGCATAGCTTGTTTTTGTGTATCTCATTTCTTAGCGGCTGATCTAGATACCTTATTCAGGATTGCAAGCGTCTGTTGCATTTATCTGCTTGCATACTCTAGGTTTGCATACCTACAGGAACAATTACCTAGTACGTTACCTTTGCTTGTGCCTGTTTGTTACTTGATAGAACTAGATACCTATCCAACTGAGCTCTATATACTTGAGAGACACTAGGGTAGCACAAAACTTTGGTTACTTACCTTGTCCCCAGTGCTGCCGTAATATACGAGGCCGAGCCCAAGCGGTACTATTTCATGACTGATTGTACGGGGTACTTTATCCTCCTAGCCGGGAACATACCTTGTGTCTGTGTTACTAGCTACGCTATCCTATAAGCCAGAAGACTCAATATCGTTTGGCAGCAAAACTAGATACCCATCCATCCAGAGAGAACCAGACGTTCCTGATTATCAGCTCAGGCCGTTTACCCTCAGTTGTGCCAGAGTCTTCTACTACTGCCGAGTCTACTACCAGTTACCTGCTTGCCAGAATCGGGGTTTCATAAAAGAACAGCTGTTGTTTGTGCCTGTTTGTTAATAAACCTTAGATAAAGCTATGGTTACCTTGTCCCCGGTGCCAACGAAGTAAACGACAAGCGTGCCGAGCCCGGCATACAGCAGCCGCGCCACGCCCCACAGCTCGCTCGGGATCCGCTCCCCGATCACTCCGATTCCGACGATGAGATGTAGAACATACCTTGTGGCTGTGATTGTACTAGACACCTTATCCTACAAGCCAGAATGCTCATTATCGATTGGCGGCAAAACTAGATACCCATCTATCCGTAGAGAACCAGGCTTTTCTGATTATCAGCTGTCCTTAGCCTTGCCAGAGTCTTCTACTACTGCCGATTCTACTACCGGTTACCTGCTCGCCAGACTTTAGGGTGCCATAAAGGAACAGCTGTTGTCACCTTGTCCCCGGTGCCGACGAAGTACACGACGAGTCCAAGCGCGAGCGTGCCGAGCCCGGCATACAGTAGCCGCGCCACGCCCCATGGCTCGCCCGGGATCCGGTCCGCCGAGCAGTCCGACTCCGATGATGAGCCATACGAGGCGTCGCGCACCTGGAATGTTGGAGGATGGATGGTCACTTTTGGTGGTATGCAAAGAGTAAAGTACATCCATTAGAGGAGCGCTATATGGCAATTAGTAATTTTTAACATGAGGTGAGATATTGGAGGAGGACAACTTGTACTGCACTGTGTACTGTACTGTGAACTTGTACTGTGTTTGGCAAACTTATATAGGAGAAGTCAATATCATTTATATGAAGGAGGAACAGAGTTGGAAACAATACTGTGCCTCTACGGGACACCAGCGTTAATGATCAAGCTGTCGGAACAACAGCCGTCACCAACGGCTTTTATGCATCTGCTGGACAAAAAGCTAGTCATTTGTACAATCCCTCAGGAAGCCGATATATATGATCGTAACATCGACAGAAGACCCCTATGCCAGACCCGATCGAACGATTTCGCCATGTCTAGGCCAACAGGCAGTGCCTCACCTTGACTCTCAACAGCTAAAGCCAAGCAGTATATTAAATACACTAGAAGATCACTGGTTTTTAGAACTTTGTTGACAATAAGATGGATGTGACAACCTCCTGCTGATATGACGATGATATCGACAGCAGCAGGTCGTCGACTGCTAGACATAGACAACTCCAGAGTTTTGGTGGACTGAAAGTCACAATACGCTTCAGACGCAATGACCCGTTGCATGTTCTAGAAGCTTCTACCAATTATAGAAAGAACACCTTTCTATTGCGAGCAACTAATAATTTTAATGTTTTATCTAGGAGAATTGATCTTGATTTATTTAACACAAGTTGTGAGTCAGCGAGAAACCGCATACTAAAGTATTACTTGGATACGTTGTAGCTTTTTTCAAACTATATTATTAAGTAACTATTGTTATATTACTTTCGGGTATTGTAGGTATATTTTAGTTTAAGTTTGAATTTGTAATCTTAAAGACTGTTCGGAATGCTTAACATTTAGTTAAGTATGTATTAGTTTATCCAATTTTTATCAGTGGAAACCTGTAATTGGCTCTTTGCTGCTAGTGTTATTTTATATTGTAATAATTGCTGTTGGTTTTCCTTAAGTAAATAAAATAAAATAATAAAATAAAATAAATACCAACTTTTTTGGAAGTTTGGAAGTAGCGCCAGTGACGAAAAAGATGAGGAGCGTTAGGCTAGCTTGGCAAGGGCATGGCAAAGTCATGTGACGAAGAAAGTGAGGAATATGAATGTGGACGGACACTTCAGTAGAGGCCGCCTGCCTAAGAAAATATAGATGGACTATATGAATGACGACATGCAGGTAAAAGGAATGACTATCGAGATAACGAGTGATAGGGCTCAATACCTGAAAGAGACATACCTAGTAGACAGACAGACAGACAGGCCAAGTAGAGGCCGTCAGTATCAAAGTCAAATAATTTAATTTAATTGAGGTTTTACATAAAACACTTATGAATGTCAGTCATAATCACAAAAAAAGCTATGCGGCACAGCATCGACGAGCCGGCGTGTGTTTGGCCTGGTGTGGGCCCGATGATGTTATGTGGTGTGGTGTGCGGTCTGTGAAGCCGCATATGGTTGAAAAGAAGCTTCAGATTCCCTTACCCGGTTGTTCCGATGCCACTTCCTCTGGTCGCGGCGCGCTCCCGGGTGGTCGCCGAGCACGGAGCAGCGTCGCGCCGCGCCGCCCGCCGCACCGCCCTCGCCCACCGACAGCGCCGCCGCCTCCTGCCAGGCGGCGCGCCCCGCCGCACACTGGGGAGGTGAAGGTAGGTAAGGTTAGACATATAAAATAAATAAATATACAGAAGACCAACAACGAGGCAGGCGTTAATATCATGGCTCCTGCGGATCTAGTCAAGATGCAAATTAATGACAGTCGCGAAACCCGTCAGTTACGTTCGGTCATACTACCCGCTAAACTGTTCTGTATTCAGAGGTCTTAAGGCATTCTGTCTGACGTAACAACCCTTACACAGGAGTTTCCGTACCGTACTGTCTTATCGTAATTTTGACATCGTAAGCATTTTACCTCAATGCTTGTATTTCACGTACTTATTCTTTCGGTTCTTTCAACCTCGTCACAAATTGTATCAACCTTACCTAATATTTTAGTATGAGTATTAACTGACGTCAATTCACATCGACCCCTGAGTCTAGTACATTTGGAGGCAGATGGGAATTATACGTTTAAACAAACATTGGGGTCAGATAGGAATAAAAAAAAATTCGAATTTTACTTTATAAAATTGGAACCTATCTTCCCCCAAAATAATATTTTTTCATGGATTTATTGTGATACCTATATTAGGAAAATCACTATCAGTAACGACAGCCTAAAAATACAAAATATTTAGTTCAATTTCTTTGTTGCACTTGCAAATTTAAAGTATACCTACGATGGAGTTCGACATACGATTAAAATAATATAGGTACCTACAGACTATAGTCAACAACGACAACAGTTTCGCGATCTGTGATGGGTTAAGGCTCTATTTTAGAACCACTTGCATCGAGTCAAACGGTTTTCAGTTTTGATTATCGGCAAGAAAAAAAACAATATTTTTAAATTACATTGGCAACACCAAAAGCGGGTGGTTCAAAAATAGGGCAAATTGGTGTCAATGAATCAATAAGGCTTTTTGCACGGTTATGAAAAAGTGCTTACAATAGCGTTCTACAGCTCCTATTTGTCGCACGTCGCAACATTTTCGACATATTGTACTCGTACCTAAAAGGCTAAAATGTTATATACGACCCAATAACGTTTCCGATAGGTAATAAGCCAACAGCTCCGCTTTACAAATTATGAAACGAGTCACGAATCCGATAGAACAGCGAGCGTATGGGCCGGCCAATAGCCACTGGCTTCTAGAGACCGGCCGTATATCATTCCGACTTAAATTCGCCCCAGCATTCACATGCCAACACCTATAAAGCTTTATTTACGGCTTTTTTTCGTTGAACTGAGTTACTGTCATATCTATTACCTACCTACCACTTTATATGGTCCACTATCCAAAGATTGTTCTTGGAAATTTTAAATTTTCTTTCATGTATTCAATGAAGACGTAGGTACTTAAGAAAGCCTTCGTACGTATTGCATTTAAGTTGACAGACAAAATAGTTGTTGTATATTTATTACGGTAGAAGTAAAATAATTACTCGGCATTTAATTCAGAAGGCAAAGTTGAACGGCATGAAAGCCTCGAGGTATGATCTGTGTTTAGAAGTGCGTCCTTTTGGTTTATAAGGTTTACAATTTCAAATTATTATATAGAACATCCACTGATGATGATGACAAATACGAGTTTGCTTCGACAGAATTCCATTTGTATACTTTTGTAGTAAAAAAACATCTTGGCTCATAATGCCCCGGTTGTGCACTCGCGCGCGATGGCACGGGGTCCGCTTTGACCATGATCCAGGAATTTGCAGATCAGGCAATTACAGTGGAGCGATTGCCATCTGACCTACGTGACCTTGCCGATCCTGCTCTTGTAATAAGAATGGAAAAATACCGCACCGATAAATTTTCTCGTTAATAAGGCAACTCTCACACATTTCGGCTTTCCCGACAACGCCATTTTTCATGTCGATCCGCAAACGGGCGCCTCCAAAACCCTAAATATAGAATATATATGTATTACTCAATGCTAGTACAGACAGACAATCTCTCAGGAAGCTTGACAATATTATAATGTAATTCAAAATTGTTGCGATAGGGTTGTGATAATTAACAGCTAACTTGAAACTACCAAAAATGGATTAATAGCTTTAGTCCAACACTCATACTTTTTAAAAAAGGTTTACGTCTTTAGGTTTCTTATCGAATCAAAAATTAACTAATTACACTGGGTTCATTTCTTTTTCTTCACTCAGATGACCTAACGTCCTAAATATAGACGACCTGAGTGGTTCAGTTGGTCAACATGCCATGCAAAGGTTCTGGGTTCGATTCCCGGCCGGGCAGAAATTTAAATTATAAATTTAGTTTCTGTTACGGGTCTGGGTTTATATTTAAGAAGTATATATTTAAAAAAATATATAAGTAGTTTATCAGTTTCCTGGCACCCATAACACAAGCTTTGCTTATTTTGGGGCTAGATGGGGCTGTGTGAATAGTCCAAGTATATTTATTTATTTATTTATGTGAAAATTCAGTTGCCAAGATAGCTTTCACTTTTTTAAAGTTATCAGTTCTCTCGAAGAGCCAACCTACTGCCCTATCAGTCCTAACTCTACAATCCCCATGCTTAAGGGTACAGATGTCTAGCCGTGCCGCCCCCACCATACACGGGAAGGAGAGGCCGGCCCAAAAAGCGATGCCGAAGACCGAGCAAAGTTGACTAAGAAAAGCAGGAAGGCGGACCCCGGGCCCCCACGTGTTGCGCAACCGGGATATAACGCCAAGACGATAATATGATGATGAGGTAAGAATCATATAATCTCCAAAACTACTCAACTGATTTAAAAACTTCTTTCATCAATAAAAAGCTTCGTAACCATACGCCACGTAGTTTTCTACAGTAACATAGGCTCTATTAAAAAAAATAGAGTGATCCCAACGGAAATTGCAATAATGTAAAACCTGACCTTGATTCTATGAAATACCTCCTTCCACTTCCGCGTAACAGCAATTCACCTGACTAAAGGTAGTTAACTCGCCTCATTTACGAAACCCCAAAGCTAAATGTGGATAGATAGACGCAACGATAATGTCGCAACATATAATAGCATATTTCAAACCTATCCAAATTGGATCCAAGTCAAAGCCAATTAGGTATTTTTTCGTCTACTAATAATTATGAGCAAAAATTAATGTAATTTTACATTACATATGGAGAATTTAGTTCAAGCTAACAAGTTAACTTGAACTAACTAACTAACTGGCCGTGTGGTGTCCGGCAGAGTAGAATAGCACCAACCCCTTACACTCGTGGGTGTCGCACAAGACGACAAATGTTTTTGAGGCAAAAAATCTATAGTCTCCATAGGCTGGAAAATGGGCAGCAGCGTTTCCTATTATTATATTTATAACACTGCGATCTCCAACCCGCCTGCCAAGCGTGGAGATTATGGCAATAGCCTCCCCTTTTATGGGAGAGGCCCTAAGTCCTACAGTGGACTGTTATGGACTGTGATGATGAACGAGTTAACAGGAGCAAGTGGCTTGCTCCATCCAATGCATGAGCTTAGGGCAAGAGTACTCGCTTATGTTAGCTAGAGGTCAGAGGTAGCTTTCTGCCAGGGTCCGCTTTCCTAATTACTTAATGTTTTCCGTTTTGCAATACTCACGTGGGTTTCATGGTGTAAGTACTTATTTTATAAATGTAACAACTATGTCAACCTCATCAATGCAATAAATACTATGAACTTGAACTTGAAATACTTTTCTTTCTTCACAACCCTTGGGGCTCTATTTTTTCGCCTCCAGTCAAACTTTTTCTTTTCCGGTTTTTATATTTTCAATATTTTTCAAAATGCATTGGTGGCTCCGGAACTTAACGGTTCAAAAGTAGGGCAGGGCAAATCAGCGCCATACAATTACATATATTGAACTACATACAAATATTGAACTTTCCACGACGAAAATACAAACTGAAAGTCTTTCCGGAAAGGCAAACCGGTTAAAAAATAGGGCCCTCGGTCTTCGAGGTTCTCGGGTCATTGGTAAAGCTTCGGTCATACAATTCTCGGGGCGAATGTATTCTCTGCCTCAATGTGATAGTTTCTTCACGCTGTTTTCACTCACCAACTATTTGGCAACGGTCGTGCGACGGGTGGTTTTGAGGTCTCCTATTGGTCTGGCGACGTCTGTCTGTACATAACACTAAAAAGTCATTGGTACAAGGGTAAACTATCGTCAAATACACGGCTCAAATACAATTTTCCATAAAACCTGTATTTGATTTTGCTGCACCATACTTATTATTTTTTCATTAATATAATGGATTGAAAAACGTACCAAATAACCCTCATTAACCGCATCAAAGTCTGCAGTGTAATTATCACTGTAAAAATATGAGACACCTTTTTTCTAAAATACATAAGTACTAGTTTTGCATGACAACGGGTGGCGTGCGCCGCGCCCTCCCCATAATTTATTTATGTGGCAACACTGGTGTAAATCAAGCCATTATAATTGCTCGGAATGGTATCGCCGTAACACAGCTTGTTACAGTGTTATCAATGGTCTCTGCTCCGTCCGTATTTCGTCTGAGGTAAGAGAAGTGTTACGTTCAAAAAAACAAGTTACGAGTGGGAGAAGCTTAAGTCAGCTTAAGTAATGCGCGTCTAAATTCAGAGGCAAAAATAGTGAGAGCAAACTAAAGTTTAATGTATAGCTCATAGAATAAGAGCCATTTTTTGTATCACTCCTTTGAAAAGAGGAGAAATGGACCTTATTCTATGAGCAATACATTCCACTTTTACTTATAATCACACTTTTTGCTTCTGAATTTAGACAAGTATAGGCAAGTCCTACTAAAGACTACTGAACTGAGTACAAAAAGAGACTACGCATTGAAAATACAAGGAGTATGGAAACTTTCGAGGTTAAAAATGAACGTACGCACTCGTTTTATAAATATTTTTCTAGTAATATGACCCAGCTATATTCAAAGTAATAGTTATACCACCTGCAAAAGATTATCATTACAAACCTATTCGACATGACCTTTGTGTAATTTTTATACTTTCCTTGCGCGAACCCGTCCGTATGGGTTCTTGGGAATCTCTGCTATAATAATATTAAAATAAATACAAATAAATCTTTGGGAGGAAATTCTCTAAATTATACCGAAAACTGTTAAAAATGCGTTACGTAGTTTAGACGGCGTATGTGGAGAAACTGAAAAAACAGTGACTTTTCCAAAGACTTCTACTTACTTATATTATAAATCAATCTGAACGACTTCGCCATTTTCTACTCGACTACGACTATCCCCCAATCTCGTCTTATAATCTTTCGTTAGAGATTTCGATTATATCAGCCTCCATTAAAGTTTATTTGTACAGAAAGCAGAGCTACAAGTTCACATCAGCAATCAGGCGAGGCAACGCAGCCCCTGTGGGACAGGAAACAATTTTTAATATAATGTAAAGCGCTATTTGGGTCACCCGGGCCAGGGTTGGCCATCGAAGGCTGCCGGCTCTTGTTAAAAAGGTTTTACGTGCTCCTTATTGGGTAATGTTACCCTAATGAAGAGGTGGTTTGTGATGTTGACAGTAATTAAGTACTCGTGTATAAAATTTGTGGTTTAATTATCGATCGAATTTATTTTATTTTTAACTAGATTTTGCTTGATAGCTTCATCATCATCACAGCCCGTAACAGTCCACTGCAGGACTTAGGGCATCTCCCACGAAAGGGGAGGTTATTGCCATAATCTCCTCGCTCGGCAGGCGGGTTGATCAGATCGCAGTGTTTAAATGTAACTTATAAATATATACTTATTGTACACATAATACCCAGACCCGTATCAGAGTAAATACTCATTATATCAATTTCTCCTCCTGGGACCTCTGCGTGGCAGACAGGCATGTTAGCTAACTGAACCACTCAGTCAAGGCTAGGTTAAAGGTTTAGGTTTCATTGATGGGACCTATCAATGAAACAGTCAAAGTTTTCTATCAGAAATACTTACCTTTTTAAGATAAATAACGAAAAAAATTTACTTACAATTAAAATAAATAAGGCATATAAGGTACCCATCTTTGTAAAGGAGAACTTCCCCAGTGGAGGGTAATAAAAGTAGCCTATGCCCATGCTCAGGTAATAAACTATCTCCATACAAAATTTCAGTATAAATATATGCAGTAGTTTAGATATATAAGCGTAACAAGTAGACAAACAGAGTTAACTTTGCATTTATAATATTATGTAGAGATTGGTTCACGATTAGAAACGATAAAAAAATTATTGTTCATATTCAGGGTTTACATCTACTCTCCTTCTTCTCCTTCCTCTACTTTGATTTTGTTTTGTTACACGGCAGACAAACAGGCAAGCGGGCCCCCTGATGGAAAGTGGTCACCGCCGCCTATGGACATCAGCAACAGCAGGGGAGTCACCAATGCGTTGCCCGCCTCCAAAGAGACCTCTAATATACCTGTTGAACGATCACATGTCATAGTCCAAAAGAAACACTGTAGCTGGGAGCTCATTCCACGTCCGAATCGTACGAGCAAGAAACGTTCTTTCGAATATGTAAATCATAGAAAGTATAGTAACTTTGCATTTAGAATTCATTATCATCCAGTCTATATTAATCCACGTGCGCGTCTAATGAGCGCTATGTCCTCATCTTGCCGCAATCAATCTGCACCTGAAGTCCTTCGCAAATAACCACTCCACCTGGCCGGATAGCATTCTAGAATACACTATATATGTTTGTAAATTGTGCATCCCATCAAAAGGTTTCACAAGTTTGAAATAAACTAGTGAACCCGGCGCGACTTTTTTTGCGGGGCGCCCTACCCCTACTCTACCCTACCCTACCCCTACCCCTACCCTACCTTATATCTAGTCTACACCTACTTTACCCCTACCTCCCCTGTTTTGCTTTCTTATAAACGTTCTTCTTGAATCACTCTATCTATTGATGGTAACCGCATTAAAATCTTTTACTGCAAAAATATACGCAAACAATTTAATCATCATGAACAAGAAACCACGTAAACGCAACTAAAATTTCGAGGCCCACACTAAAGTACGGTACATTAACTTTCACAGAGTAAAAATGCTTTAACAATTTTCGGGCATGTTGAGGAATTCAGTGCCGGGATTAAAATTAAATTGTCGATGTTCCGTGAAATCTCGTAGCGGGAGCTACGCGGGTTCTACGTAAATATTTGGAATGCTACGAAATTTGTAAGGTACGGTTTCTGGCATTGTGAGTAGTTTTGTTGGTGAAATATTATTTGTAATGTTGACTGATCTGGATGTGTGTCGAGATCGTAGCTTGTGGTACTTGATAGTTTTTCCTACCCCTATAGGATACGAACCCAAGTATGTATGTATGTATGTATATGACCAAGGTCTTTTACGGTCACATTCATCTATTGTTAGGTACAGAATTAGAGTTGATTCATCAAAATCCTTGCCTAGTTTTAAATATACTCCCTCTCGTATGTCTGTCTATCTGTCTGCATATATGCTAACTCCTCAACCACTTATGGTTTTTGATGCGATTTTCACAATCATTAAGAGAAATTCTTCCGGAAGATTTTTATTTATAATTTATGCATATTTTAATAGAGAAACCCTGAGAGCACCCGTGCAAAGTCGGGCCGGGTCACTAGTTTGTTATATGTTAACCCGGCGCGACTTCGTTAACGTAAACCTACTTCACCCCTATATACCCCTTTTTCTTGCCTATAAACCTTCCTCTTGACTTACTATATCGATTGTTGAAACCGCATTTTAATTCGTTGCGTAGTTTAAAAACTATAAGCCTACATAAGTACAGACGACGGGCAGCGACTTTGTTTACTATGTACTTAGATGTAAGTCTTTTAGGATCACACCCGTCTATGGTTAAATACTCTATCACATTCAGAATTGTTACAATTTATCATAATTATCTTTTCGTGAAAGATATTTACTGCCAATTTAGAGAAAAAGCCTTTCTGTTATTAATTGCCTATATTTTCAAACCCAGGATTGCCTGAAGGTTCGTCTCAGTCTTGATAAATAAAAATAGGGCAACCATTTCCTTATTACTAACAGCTATAGCGAGCCACAACGAAACCAGTACTGGGTCAGAGGAAGGAAGCAGGGAATGGAGGTAAAAGGTCGACCAGTATGACGGTGTATTGCAAAGGTCAATAAAGCTAGCGAGGTGATCGAACCTCTTGCTAGTGGAGCAAATATTTCTGATACGACTTGTGATTGCAAATTGTATTAGTGTTTACTTTGGTTTAGTGCTGTGAGAAACATGTTTTTATTTCCCTTATTGCTAAAACATTGAACTCAAATTAAAAATATTAATTGAAATAGGATCACGTATCAAAAATTATTTTAAGAAATTTACTTACTTATCGATTGTTATTAGAAAGACATTTTTATTTACTTATTCAATTACTATAATCATTACATAATAACCAATTTAGGTTTGGGTTTCAGTTTTATTTTTAGAAAGGCTTTAAGGTAGGCTATCACTTCTTATGTTGATACTAGGATTGTATGTTTAGTTACACTTCCAACACTCCTCTATTGAATACAAAGATACGTAATAATATATATGACTATCCACTGCGACAAGGTCCGATCCTGACACACCTCTTTTGCTTTTGACACATTCATACTTCTTTTCATACATTATGCCGGTTGAGTGTGCTCCTGGCCTGCCTTTTTTTGGAGAAGTCAGTATTTTATCAGTATATGTCCTCTACGGCCGCCCTCTGATGGCCCTGCCATTCGCAAGAATAAAAATAAAGCCTTTCGTAAGCTGTCTCTCATCCACCCTATCCATATGTCCAAAGCATCACAGCATACCTCTTTCAATCCAGTCCCATCATACTTCATCTTACGACGAACTCCTCCTATTCCTCATTAATAACAACAAAAAGAGTGTCTAAGCTGTAACTGTAATTTGTTTATGAACATTAAATTGTGGGTCACATTCGTAAGCTTATGTATGTATGTTATGAACTTTGTTTGGTCGCAATTTAGGAGTAAGACCAACAACTTACAACCATATTAGAAAATTCATTTTTACCTTGTTCTAAAATACAAATACAATTGTAGCGGAGGTACCTATTAGATTTTTGTGCTTACCTCGATCGCTGAGCTCGATATTATGTTACTAGGATTACAATTGACCTATATTGGTTCTTTGTAATGAAAACTAAAGGCATTTAATAAGTCATGTACCTACTCGTACCTATAGACCTATATGGTATATACATTGTATAACTAAAGCGGCGGTGGCCTAATGGTTAAGGGGTCCGACTCGTACCCCGAGGTATCGAGTTCGAACCCTAGTTCCACCAATTACTCTATTCTGACTTATGTACAATTTTTGAACACTAACCGATGCTCTTACGGTGAGGGACAACCTGCATATTCAGGCGTTTGAATGTGTAACGCGAAAGCATAACCGGGACATTAACACCAGATGACCTAGACATATAGCTGCATATAGCTCCACTATATCCATGTAAATGGTTGTCTGGAAGAGATCGCTATTGGCGGTAAGACCGCCCTTGTACTTGTCATAATCTTACAGAATCTGTGATAATTATACTGTTAATGTACAATATAGTGTTAAATAAATTAATAGTTTAATTTATCTAAACCGAGTAGCAGTGTTCTCTTTATGAAGAGAATTCTATTTGAAAATGTGAATTATTGTTACTTGAAATTGATACCTTACAAAATAAAGAACAGTGATAAGTTTTGGCAACTATTATTTCTCCATCCATAATATTTTCTACATGTATATGACATTGTATACGTAGCTAATACACACCTACTCATCTCAAAACAGTTTAAAATGGATAGAAGAACTGATTATCCATTCAAACATATATCCTTATTCTTACAGTCTTACAATAAAGTGGCTTTCCGCATCGTTCTATGCAAAACTCCAAAATCCAAAAACTCCCGCTAATCCACTATAGTTTTAGAGAACTATCATTTAGATAACTTATTCCGTAAAGTTAATATGTACTTAAAGTACATGGATATTATATTAGAGATAACCCTAGAACACCTGTACCAAATTCGCTTATTATGTACAACGGGTCGTTAATTATGTACAATTAATTACATTATGTACATTAAGTACATTATGTACACTCAGTTTCTCATATTTTGTATTTTTTTAAATCAATTTGACTTAAATAGTTTTTTGCGTATATGGTACAATGTGTCAAAATGGAATTTTCGATGTTATCCTTTTACAAAGCCGTCACGGGGTGCCAATCGGCTACCGGGACTGATCTACCAGTCCCAGGGTCCCCAGCAGAAGACCTTGGTCGACCTCGCTTCGCCAATGGTATTAGGAGGCACACCTCAAGGTACGAAACCGTCACACATCCAGTTCCCAGACTCAGAGCATTGCTCAACCTTGGATATCGCTCTCGCAAACGCTGCCACTAAACCAGAGCCGCTGCTAAATTTAAACCCAAATTAAACCCTCTGATATTAAATTTTATACCAACTCACACTTCCGGCAGGTACCTACATAGTATGTAGGTACATAGTACTGGCAAACATTAGCTAAATCGGCTATTACGGCACAGATTACGTCACCCCAGCTCACCGCATCTGACCGACTTCATGTGTGGGTCACTGGTCTTTTGTAAACTCGGTGCTTTATTATACCTTCACGTTACAATGTATCGGACGCTGGTTCTACTCTGCTTCAGCTGTAATCCTAATAAGTATTTCTGTATTTACCTAGCTAATGCGATTATTTGGCCCGATTGCACTAAACTTTTGGAGACGGCTAAGTTGATTTCAAATATTCCAAACAATAAAAGCATTGCACCAATCATTAACCTTATGTAAAAACTACACTCGGCGAGTGTTTCCCAAACGCGCGCCATAGAATTAATGTAGTTTGATCATGTTTTCAATATTGCACTATCAAAGCCAATGAATTTTTGTAGACGTAATCCTGAAATCAATTTCCATGCCTGTAGTTTCACAGACCATAAAAAATCAGAAAATATTGACAAGGATCGCCCCTGTATCCTACAGAAAAAAGTTGTGTGCGTTCTGTAACGTGTGCCGATCGATACGTCAGCCAGGCGGCAATTGTTTATCGATTTAAACAACAGAAGTAACCAAGCATGTATGACGAAATCTAAGCGAGTTTCAAAATCATGTAATTGTTGGACTACGTCTATCTCCTCTAGGAGGCAACTCGACTTGCCAATACCAACTCACCATGTTGACAAAACCACTCTGTCACTATCGATAATGAGCCTGCAGCTCTATAATAGACTGCGTAAAGATAATAAAGATATTCGTGAATGCAGAACTGACTCAGTTTCTGCAAACTATTAAAAGCAACACTGACAAGAGCTTAATACTTTTTAAATGCGATTCTCGATGAACGAGACCTTTTGAGTGCCCTTCGCTGTTCAAGAGACTCAAAAGATTTGTTTAATTTTATATTACATTGACATTGACTATATTCAATTGGAAATTATTGGTTCCTTTTCTGACAATTTTGTTTGATATGTACAAAATAACAGGTAATTTATAAATAATTTTAGTTAAATTTTAGATATTTTTTTTACAAATAGGCATGCGGACCACCTGATGAAAAGTGCGCAGCGCCGCCTATGGACATTAGCAACACCAGGGGTGCTACATTGGTAGCCCCCATTGGTTGCCCGTTTCTAAGGAGACCTCTAATATACCTCTTGAACGATCCATAGTCATAGTCCAAAGAAAACACTGTGACTAGAAGCTCATTCCACATCCGAATCGTACGAGCTCGTCATTAACTGTTTTTTAATTTTAATATTTATATTTACTATTATGACATTATGAATAATTTTTAATATTGAAATCATTTACATTATTTCACTAAGCAGGTCATCATCATCATCATCTCGGCGTTAAATCCCGGTTGCGCCCCCGCGCGACACGCGGGTGCCCGGGGTCCGCCTTCCTGCTATATCTAGTCCACTTTGCTCGGTCTTCGGCATCCTTCATAGTGAGTCCGTTGGCACGCATGTCACTCTTAACGACGTCCAGCCATCGCTTCTTGGGCCGGCCTCTCCTTCTCGTGCCTGGTGGGGGCGGCATGGCCAGACATCTGTTCCCCACATAATTTGCCGGTCTGCGCAAGACGTGGCCATACCATCGAAGGCGACACTCCTGTAGCTTATCTGCGATGTCACGGACACGAAGGCTACCGCGGATGTGGGCGCTCCGCACGCGATCTTTGCGGGAAACCCCACACATCCACCGCAGCATCTAAGCAGGTATTCAGCAAAAAAGAATTAAGAGATTGAATATGAATATACTCAAAACACGTAGGAAACTTTTGTATTTCGCATACCTCATAATCGTAAAACACAATTTAGGATGGAAAAGTATGTGGGTAGTGCAAGGTGGTGTCAGGGTTTTGAGGCTAACCGTAAAAAAGTTTGTTTCGATTTGTTTGTGCAGGCGAATAAAATAATAAAACGTTTATCAGTATTGTTAATCAAATACTAGCTTTCTTGCTTGAGTCTTAATCCGCGTAAAATTCGGTTTCTAGGTGCCGGTCCCGTTCCTGTGCAAACCACACTGAATTTCGGGAAACATTTCAGGTGAAAGAATTTTTAAAATCGGTTAAAGAGTTTATCCATTACAAACAAACATTCACATCATTCCTCTTTATAATATTAGTATATACTAGTTGATCCGGCGCGACTTCGTTCGCAAACAACTACTTTACTAAGTACTTCCTACCCTTTTTTCTTACTTTTAAACCTTACTCATGAATCACGCCATCTATTGTTGAAAACCGCATTAAAATTCGTTGCGAAGTTTAAAAGATCTAAGCGTACGTAGATACATAGGGCATTTATGCACTGCCAAATCCACTATTTGGACGTATGTGGCACTCTATTACAGTTGAAAATTACAAGAACAGAAATTAATTAAGAAAGATTAAGAACCAATACAACATTGCCTCAAATACGAGCAAATATCTCTCGGTATTTACCGACAATCATCCAAGCAAATAAGGAAATTACGGAAGTGGGTCATTTGAAAAGTAAACATCTGCACTATATTCCACGAGATCAATGCTAACGGCTCGAGGAAACGTTGCAATAACATAATTTATTCACAATGGTATCGTACTAAAAGGGAGTACACCCACTATTTTTTATTTATTTGAAGTTATGGCTTCCATAAACAGACGTTCCGTTTTGGCTGGACTCGAGTAACCGTCAGTTGCCATTGATACTAATTCTTACGAAGTACAAAATAATGTCGCTTTGGGATTAAATCGGATGCGTAGGCGACCTTGGTCGGACGTCCGACACGTAACCCGCATCCTAAAGCGATTTAATAGTATACTGCGTAAGGATTACTGTCAGTATTAACTGCAACTGACGGTTGATCGGATCTAGCCAAATCGCAGCGTCTGTTACTAGTAAAGGAACGGCACAGAGAACGCGAAAATTCTCGCGTACTTTTTTCTCATCGTTGAGAACTGTCGCCACTGTCTAAAGTATAAAATCGTACAAACACACTTAGAAGTCAGTGTCGCCGCGCTCACTCCGCGCGTCATATGATTTTATTATTTTATTTTATTGTATTTGGATGATCACAGCTTACAACAATAAGATAAGTACAATAGCATAATTTCCATCGGCCATTTACGAGACACCACAGATAAATTTCACAAATTAACTATAACATTCTAGTTCTATTTTGTACTTTATGCCGTTGTGATATGGTTCATTTGTTAAGTATGTAAAAAATTGCTCATGGGTTTTTCCAACCTGTCTGCGCCGTCCCTAATTGTATGTAGGTATAATAAGTACATATTTAAAAAAGTATATATGTAGTTTATCAGTTATCTATCACCCTTAACAAAGCTCTGCTTACTTCGGGGCTAGATGGCGCTGACTGAATTTGTCCAAGCAAATAAAAAAAATCCAACGACGTCACTAACGGTTAAGACAATTTATTGGCAGTTCGGCCAATGAATTGTTGTGAGTAATTGTATTATTTTTAATTAACAAATTCAGGTGAAATGGTCGGTGTCCGTGTCATTGTAACTTTTGAAGTTCCCAAAATACCAAGATGTTATCGTAGATTTAGTGGTCTTCTCGGGGCAGCCTGTGCGAAAGCTCTGACTGGTGTTTTATAGCATGCTTCAACTTTCACAAATCTATGCTTTAAACTGTTATTAATGTGAATATAAAGTTGTATACAAATAAGGATCAAAAAGTTCATTCGATATGCAACTTTAAATAAGCCCGCGATCTGACAAATCCTGGATCATGGTCAAGGCGGACCCGAGAGTACAACCGGGACGTTAATGAGAAAATGAACATTATAATGAAAAATTTTGAATTTTATGAAAAATTGTTGGATAAAGCTATCCTTCTAAAAACGTAGCGTTGTAGCACAAACGTAGCAAAGTAGCAAATAGCGTAGCATTATGGTAGCGTAGTGCATAGTATTTGATGATACTGCGCAAAAAGTATAACTTAGGATGAACATTCTAAATGAAACAACTTTAAACTAATTAATCGCTATTTTAAACAGGCCGATTTGTAAAAGCTCTTTTAACGGTAGAATATTTCTTTTATAACTTTACTAAATGAGTATCTTATTTATTACTAGCTGACCCGGCAAACGTTGTTTTGCCATATAAATAAAAAAAAATTTAGGGGTGGACTACCCCTAATATTTAGGGGGATGAAAAATAGATATTGGCCGATTCTCATAGATACCGGATAAGCACAAAAAAATTCATCAAAATCGGTCAAGCCGTTTCGGAGGTGTATGGCAACGAAAACTGTGACACGAGAATTTTATATATTAGAAGAAGATGAACGCCAAGATAATAAAAAGCAATTATTAATATTGAAAAAGAACCTTACTCCATCAAAAGATATCCTAACTTATCCTAACTAAAGAAAAAAAATTTTGCCCTAGGTAGCGAAACTTTGACCTAAACTTAATTAAAGAAAATAAACTGACTCCCCATACGAATCAAACGGCATAGCGGTGCTATTGCCTGAGCATGTCAAATTTTTTCTTCGAATTAAGCAAGGTTGTAGAACAATAGATAGTTGTCTGTTTTAATTAGTAGGAATTCTGTGCTAAGACGTTATGGATTATCATTTATCATGACTTATCTGAGTTATGTACGTTATAAGACACTTTACTTTTTGGTAACAATAATGTGGCTGAAAAGCGAAACTGCTAAGAGGATGTGTGGCCGACCGGTTTTTTTTTACTTACATGTCATGGATAAGTAGCCTATACGTTTTGTTAAAGTTGCTTTGTGAGTATCAAGTTGTATGACAACTTTGACACAGAGTAACTTTACCATAACTTATTGGGCAGTTACCGATTACCTATGATAACGAAATTTTGCAATAAGGCCTTACAGCACATTTTCATACAATTTCCAAAGAAAAGGATATTTTACCTACCGCCACAATAGCAAGACTATTTTGCTCTTAAACGGTTGGGAATTCGTAAAAGAAAACTTATAAAGAAAAAGTTGTAGAGAATTTTATGTGTAACAGCCTTAGTGTATGAGCACTTTTTTCTATAGGCCGCCGTTTAAGTAATAAGCAAAAGACTGGAATAAGTCCAACAATTTCAAAGCTTTTTGGACCCCTCCAAGGTAGTATAGGCTACTCGAGGTCGACAACTTAAATTACACACCCCTCACTATTCCCAAAATTTCATAAAAATCGGAATTGTGTCTAGGTCGTAACTACCTGCCGACCGGGCTATACAATAAATTATGATGATCATATTAGAGACCGAATGCGAGACGTCTGCGAAACCGGTTCTAACTAGTTGTGATCACATTAGCAAATGTCACTGTCAGTATCATGCTGACAAGTGTCACCCACGTCACAATTAGCTGGTCGAGAGGGAAATGCTGCTGTAAGTAGGCTTTGGGAATAGCATCGCTGCTTTGTAGTATGATTTTGTGCATCTGGGTACAATCTATAACGTATCTTTTAGTTTATTATTATTATCATAGCGAACCCGAAATACGACGGCGAATAGGAATGGCCAAATCAGTGATGACTCAACTTAGAGAAATAGGAATATCACATATCGGACAAAAACACACCTAGTCCGCACACTGGTTTTCTCCATTGACGCGGAGACATGAACTATGAAAGCCGCTTATAGAGCAAGAGTTGACGCGTTCAAGATGTGGTGTTGGCGCCGTTTACTTAGAATCCCATCGACAGCTTTCCGTACTAATGTATCGGTTTTGAAGGAATTAAATTTGCAGAATACACAGCGATTGTCGTCGATCTGTATGCAGAGAGTGGTGCGCTATTTCGGCCATATTGCCCGTCGGCCCAACAACAATCTGGAACGACTTGTGGTGACAGGAAAGTCGAGGGCAAGAGACCCAGAGGCCGAAGTCAGAAGAAATGGGCGGAACAAATATCCGAAGAACTGGACATCCGTCAACGACGTAGGTACTACATTTGTATATCATCGCTCTCTAACGAGATGCACATGCGATTTGACGGGGAGCATAATATTACAGTCAAATTAAACATAAACAGGAAGCGTCAAATCAGATATCTATGCTTTTTCATATGTTGTTCATTATGTAAATGCGACGTTAAATCCAAGTTTTCGACATTGAGATAAGACGGGGTCAGCGGTAAAATAAAAAAAAATCGCATTTTTTCTTAAATTTTTTCATTTTTACAGTTCGACCGTAGAAAGTTTAGACAGTAATGTCATGAAGTCTTGAGTCCGAGATCGTGCTATCTGTATTTTTCTGGAGAAGTTGGATATACTAGTCGTGTAATACTTGTGTAGTCAGAGGCATTTTGGTACATACTTTTTCTGAGTTACGTACATTAGCTGAACACTAACCGATGCTCATACGCTGAGGGTTCTTTGTGATAAAACTGAATGTAATCATGATCCAATCTGGTCTGATCCCCATGTTAACAGGGTCACGCCCAGTGAGGTCAAATGGCAGGCGGTCCACTGTATCGTTGTCAAGGTGGACCCTGAGTACAACCGGGATATTGACGAAAAGATGATTATTTATAATAATTTAAAGTAGTCGCTACAACCGAGCTGCTGCCACTGTTCCGAAGTATTGGATAATTTCTATTGGTTTTAAGACTTTCGTGGTTACTCACTATACTTTCATCATATATGTTATCGGGTTTGTTGTTATCAGTTACTATTGTTTTTAGCTGGATATTTTAAGGCGATTGCACGCCTCATGGTCACAAGTAGACTCTTAACAAAAGGTGGTTTGTTACCACGGTTGGTATTGTTTTTATATGTAATAAAGCATTACTTTAGGATTTTCGAGTACGATTTAACTCAAAAATTCGGGCGGAGCCAGCGACCCTTTCGGCTATCGTGCCGGAGTTCCATCGATAGCTGCATTGCATGGCGGCGGCCTTGACACGGCGCGCGGGTTGCCGCGGATGTCACTACCCCGCGCCACGGGGTAGTAGCGGTATGTACAGAACACAGATTTTTTTTTGTAGTCCCTCTAGTGGTCTCCACGCGAAGATTGAAAATAACGTTTCTCGCTCGTACGATTCGGATGTGGAATGAGCTCCCAGTCAGTTTCCATTGGACTATGACATGGGATCGTTCAGGAGGTAAATATACCTCCTGAACGATCCCTTTTCTAAGAACGTCTCGCATCGCGTTGAACGGCAACGCATTGGTAGCACCCCTGGTGTTGCTGATGTCCATAGGCGGCGGTGACCATTTCTATCAGCTGGCCCGCATGCCCGTTTGTCTGCCCTATTACATTAAAAAAATAGGACGACCTGAATGGTTCAGTTGCAATTATGATCACATTATGGCAAGAAATAGATATTGGTCCTTTGCAGGGCACATATTAATGTGAACGATCTTTAAAATGCTATTCGATCTTGTAAATACTCTTTTCAAAATTTATAATAAATTAATAAATACAGTAGCAACCCTGGTGGGTCGGCAAGTTTACGTCATAATTTTCGAGGACGACGGGAGTGGGCCTTCTGTTAGATCTCTATTTTGTGCTTATGGTTCCGCGCATTCTTTACAATTAAAATCGGGACTCGCAGGGATCGGAGATCACCGCAGCTGCTACCTTGCTACTGCAGTCTTCTCGTGACTTCGGTGGATGTAGCCCTGCCAAAACAATGAGACAAACAAATCGCAAAGGCACGTCGCGTGTGAGTCCCGATAAATGTAATAATTTGCTAAAATATTTTTACGCATGACGCCGCATGCCAGAATTAGTAAGTACAAGCGAAGTTACAACCCATTATCAGCGCTTTTTGAGCGCCAATATAAATTAATATTCTTGGACAATTCACACAGCGCCATCTAGCCCCAAAGTAAGCAAAGCTTATGCTATGGGTATCAGAAAACTGATAAACTACTTACATGTTTTTAAATACAAACTTATTACACATACAACACCCAGACCCGTCACTCAAATTAAAATTCCTCATTTCAATTTCCATCCGGCCGGGAATCGAACGTGGCAGGCCAATGTTAACCAACTGAGTTCAAATCAAGTCGACGGATATAAAAAGTAAAAAATAAAACGTACCCATATCCAATATACTCGTATACATTGCATATATACAGTAAACTATATGCAGTTAGATCACGTGATAAGATTGGCCATTTAGATAGCGGTGTGGCTGGAACGTTTAGCACTCAAGTTAGCAAGTTCGTGTTTGTAGTTCTGGAATGGAATTTAAACTGAATTCCGATATTTTTCTAGTGAAATATAAATATATATAATATATATATTTTTGTGAGTGGATTTTAGACGTAAGTTTGATTATCTATAATCTGTCTAGACTGACTTGTCTTATTTGGTTAAGAAAATTATGTATTTTAATGGATAATGTGCAGCATATATAGTTTCTTATATAATTCAAGATAACTATACATAATGTACGTAGCGTGATTGATACGGCAAGTCGTGATTTTCGGCATTGTTTGTTCACCAAAAAAGACAAGTCAGTTTGGACATATCATAGTTTTTTTGTCATACGGGAGACAAACAGGTAAGCGGGCGCCTGGTGGTTACTATTATATAGACACTAGTGCCCAGCGTGACTTCAATTTCAAATACGTTTATTCAATTTAGGTTGTTACAAACACTTTTGAACGAGATACCAGCGGTGCCAAATTGACTATCGACATATCGAAGCACTGAAAGCGTGTTTGTACGAAAACGCCACGATGTCAGTTTGTCTCCAGGATAAGACCACAGAACCTATTCAGCTGCTGCGAGGTGTTAGACAAGGTGATGTTATATCACCGAAGTTGTTCACCGTTGCACTGGAGGATATGTTTAGGCTTCTGGACTGGGACGAACTTGGCATCAATATTAACGGCGAGTACCTCACTCACCTCAGATTTGCTGACGATATCGTAGTCATGGCTGAAACCCTGAAAGACTTGGACAAAATGCTCGATGACCTCTGTAGTGGCTCTCAACAAGTAGGTCTTAAAATGAACATGGACAAGACGAAAATTATGTCGAATGGCCATGTTGTGCCTACTCCAGTGACAGTTGATGGCACTGCACTTGAAGTTGTTGACGACTATACATACCTAGGACAAATAGTCCAGCTAGGTAGGTCCAATTTCGAGAAAGAGGTCAATCGACGAATCCAACTCGGTTGGGCAGCGTTCGGGAAGCTACGCCACATATTTTCGTCCCAATTACCGCAGTGTCTCAAGACGAAGGTCTTTGACCAATGTGTGTGACCAGTGATGACTTACGGAACTGAAACGTGGCCGCTCACTGTGGGCCTTATAAGAAAGCTCACTGTTACCCTAAGGGCAATGGAAAGAGCTATGCTCGGAGTTTCTTTGCGCGATCGAATCAGAAATGAGGAGATCCGCAAGCGAACCAAGACCACCGACATAGCTCTTAAGGATTGCTAGACTGAAGTGGCAGTGGGCAGGGCACATAGCTCGTAGAACAGATGGCCGATGGGGCAGTAAAGTTCTCGAGTGGCGACCACGTATCGGAAGACGCAGCGTGGGAAGCCTCCTACAAGGTGGACCGACGACCTGGTAAGGATCGCAGGTACTAACTAGCTTGACGCGGAAAGCACAGGACCGCTCTTTGTAGAGATCTCTAGGGGAGGCCTTTGCCCAGCAGTGGGCGTCTTCTGGCTGATATGATGATGATGATGATGACCTACATTAGAAAATATTAAATAAAAAACGTAAACATTTAAAAAGCTAGGCGCCGCGGCATCATCGAGCGCATGTCCTTGGCCGTGCTGAGACTGACCGACCAGTTAAAACAGCCATAGGCACGACCATAGAAAAACAAAATAAACTCTGCAACTCAATTCAACTTCATTCGCGTTGCCTCCTACCCCTACCATACCCCACCCTAGCCTACATCTACCCTACACCTACCCTACCTTACACTTGAATATGAACATAGGCTACTTTTTATTTTCCTCCACTCGCAACTTCGCAAGATATAGGCGCTACTCCACGCGGGCCAAGCAACGGGCATATAGCTAGCTAGAAATAAGTAGATACTAACTCATTCCTTATCACGATTGGTCAACAATTGATGTTAAAAGGCTACGTAGAGCACAAACTAACTATCAACTATGTAATCATTAATATACAGTACGTTAACTACGATAGAACTTTGTGCCCATTGTGTTACATAATAAATCATACGAGTCCAGTAACTAAATTAGCTTCGTATAATAGGACCACGCTAAGTCCGAATCTACTAACAGTGTTAGAAATTACAATATCAGTGTGGATATGGCAATATCGATTGGATAATCTGTCCTTGTCAGTCATTTCCCATTAATATTTAGATGATTCGCACACTGGAACGCAGCACCGTACGGTTGTGCGTGACGTGCGTTAGTGCGTGACATGAAGTTCTTTGAGCTGTCATCGGTTTCTATGGAAATCACGCATAGTCGAACACACTGAAAACGCATACACGCGCGTTTGTGCGGATCCGTCTTCTTTTCTTTGACACATTTGACACACGTACTTTGTAGTCAATATTGCCATGTAGGTCTACTGTAAGTTTAGTGCTGAATCCAAAGAGATACAAGCCAAAGCCAAAAGTGTCATGTACCAAAGCTTTAGTATCTACAAACCGACAAGGATCAAGAATACATCATTCCGCTTATTTGAAAAGTCTATTTTCAATATGGCGGCATGCACATGGGCCCCCGCCCCACCTAGCAAAATGTATGAACAGAGGAGCAAAATAAGAAGAGAAAATTTTGCATTTCGAGTGGCAGCTTTCAAACCTAAAACTGTAAGTATCTGAAACTTATTGTCCTAGAACACTAGTCCTAAAAGAGAAATGGTATAGTACTAGTCGAGATCATAAAAAGGCGTCAAATAGGCCGCTGCTGTGAAGTGAGGTCTCCAGGATTATCAGATAGATGTTCCATTACTCAGTTTTCAAATAATATTTCTGCTAAATAATATAATTTCATGAAAAGATTATAACAATTTGGAGAATTCCTAAATTTTTGATTGTATATAAAACAATATAAAAATTACACATATTTTCAAATTTCGAATTCAGAATTCAAATTCAGTTTTTTTTTTTATGGCATACGGTAGGCAAACAGGCAAGCGGGCCTCCTGATGGAAAGTGGTCACCACTGCCTATAGACATTAGCAACACCAAGAGTATCGCTAATGCGTTGCCCACCTCTATAACACGTTGCTCTGGCAGTAAAAAGCAAATGCCACTCCACTGCCAAAGCCACGGTTCCCCAAATCCCCACCCCATGGAGCACCCCAGAATAACGAATAAAGGGCCCAATCTTGTTACACTAGAGTGGTCTATAGAAATGCAGCTCTGGAGTTGTCTATGAAAACGTACGGTGATGTGGATCCGCAGCCACGCGCGTGGATGCGTTTTACGTGCTGCGTTCCAACGTGCCAATCGCCTTAATAATATTTTTCAAGTCAGTCAAATTCTTTGTTATGACTTTTATGAATGACGTCCTATGACGGATAAAAGACATGGCATAAATTGCTATACAGATTTTTTTATATATTTTTTTTAAACTGATTCTGACTTAGCGTAGTCTTATTATAATAGTCTATAATTTAGTAACAGTTAGCTGTTTCACACGTACTACATTATACATATTACTGACAAAGTACGTAATTGTCATTCTATAGAATACTATTCATTCTATGCTATGCCGGGTTCTTATAGGTATCGTAATGTATACGACGGTGCATCGAGTTATTGGTCAAGCGTTAGTTATTGGTTTTCAGAATGTCTGGTTGATACTCTTTGGTGGTCCTCGTCGTTTTTGGTAGTCGGTGGTTGTTTACAAAAGCGAGGCAGACGTATTTATTTGTTTTATTGCGATATCACTATTAATAGGTACAGTGAAAATGAAAATGAAAAAGTATTTATTGAATTAGGATTACGTTAATTAATCTCTTTTTTCATCTATTTAATAAAAAAAAAATTAATTATTTCTCTCAAAAGTCAAAAATCGAACGGAAAACATAGGGAAAGTTAAGCGAGCTCACCCAGGTAGGGGGCGACGTATGCAGACCGATTAGCGTGTACGAGGGCTCACCCCGGCGAGACATCGGGTACCCATACACGCCACGCACATAACCGCCTAAGCGAAGCATGTGCGGCGCGTGCCCGGCTCCAGCCAGCCGGCGCGAGCACCCGCACGCACCAACCAGCCTACCCGCGTCGTCCCCTGAGCTCGGAACAGTCAGTACGCAGTCAGTGCGTTACATTGTGTACTATATACATAGGTATATAGGTATTACGTGTGCTGCGATGTTTTTGTTTGAAATAGAGCTATTCTAGACACCAGGCACCCAAGAGGAACTCCTATACAAGCCCTGACGACTCACACCAATATTGTGGAGATACCTAGCCTAAACTGTGATACAGTTTGTGACTTGACGGACCTTAGGCAGACCGCGGGCCCTCGTGCGCTGCACGAGCTACAATCGTGACTGATGTTAAAATGATGATGATAGATCCAGTTATGATTCTACAGTAATAATATCGGCCATCAAGACCCCAGGCGCCGATTTATAAAAACATCTATCTGCGAAGCCCTTTAATTTAGCTGGTGGTTTTCCCATTAATCAATAGGTATATCATTTTGACGACCTGAGTGGTTCAGTGGTCAAAAGTCGGTCTGCCACGCAAGAGGTCCCGGGTTCGATTCCCGGCCGGGCAGAAATAGAAATGATGAATTTTAATTTCTGTTACGGGTCCGGGTGTTCTATGTATAATAAGTATATGTTTAAAAGTATATAAGTAGTTTATCAGTTATCTAGCACCCAGCTTTGCTTACTTTGGGGCTAGATGGCGCTGTGTGAATTTGTCCACGATTATTTATTTATTTATCATTTATACTAAATTATCTGACTAGTCAATATATAAAATACTTAGGTATTAAATATAATACAAAAGGAGATCAGGCAAAGTATGAAATTATTCTGCTGGTTTCTGTGGGTTTAACATTCATTATCTACACTACAAATGACCCTTGGATGATCACACACCATCAGTTGTCGTCAAAACGCTACTTTCATTGGTAAGGACCAAATAGAAGAGTCGAGGATTCGGGGTCCAATGTCGTACTTAAAAATAAATGTAATTCGTTAGTAAATGAAAAATTCCGTAGCTCAATAAAAGCCATATAACAGTGTTCTACATACTACACCAACCCAACAGTTTCACAGCGAACTTACGTATATAGCCCGACAAGCACAGTACGCCTATTTCCACCGGCAACGCATTCGCGACTCGCCGAATCTATTTACGGCGGTTACCATTTACCATCAGGTGGCCCTCCTTGGCCTCGAGTCCGCTAAGTTACTAATGGCTCGATCGAATTAGGTAGATAGGAAGTCTGTATCTAATCTTATTTATCCTTGACCCTGGGCAAGCCTTAACTTTGATCAAGCAAGGGTCCATGCTTGACCAGGATCTTCTTTTGACCAGGGTCTCTCTTGATTATGGTCAAGGATGGCCCAGGGTCCACGCTTGACACGGGTCAACGATTGGCTGTTTGACCTGGCCTGACGAGGGTCCAGTCTTAACCCGAGTCAAGGATTGGCTGTTTGATCTGTAACCCGGTCGGCAGATACTTTCGACCGATTTCAATTCCGATTTTACTAAAATTTTGAGTTTGTCCAGGAATAGTGTGCGGTGTGTAATTTAAGTTTTCGACCTCGAGAAATTTGTGCTACCTTTAGAAACGCCAAAAATCATCTAAATTTTGGACATTTCCAGTTTTTTGCTTAACTCTCGTAAACGGCCTATAATAAAAAATTCTCTTACGCTAAGGTAATCTACACGAGCTCATGCGCACTATGCATGCTAACAAATCGAGAGGAAAATATCGTTTTATTACACAACCGAATCGCGCTACGATTATACCGCAATCGAAATAAATGAAATGAAATGAAATGAAACACGCGTGAAACTGCCATTCGTGCTAATAGTAGAGTACCAAAAACGTGTTAAACTGCCATGGAACTGCGATTGAGATCCAATTACAATTCCATCGACCAATTAATTTATTAGCCAACTCGAGCTCCTTCGCCTCCTCCTACCTCTACTATAAAAAAGTAAGAAAGTCTTACCTCTACGAGTATATTTCATCGAACGCGATTATAAATCAACCCGACCCGATAATCGCATATCACCGGTCGTCTTTGCACAATCGCCTATGAAAATCGATATCGGCGAGGCTCTCACAACCTTCGAGTATCAATGACTGGTACGTCACAATCGCAAGCTTTCCCTCCATTCAGCTATCGGCCGGAAACCATTACCACCTCGCCGCGAAGCAGGGAACCAGTTGTACTACCTTCATACCACTCGATTTCAACCCCTATACCTTACTCAATAAAGTCCACAGAAAGACCACTCACCGTAAACGCAACACACGTAACACCACTCGATTTTAAACCCTATTCGTTGACGCATAAAGTCAATAGGCAAACGATAAGGTGCAGGTTGTCAAGGCATTTAAAGCGAATGATGCAGCGAATGTTTTCACTCAGTGACTTATTGACTCGGCAACGGTTTGATGGTACTTTCGGTGTCTGATGACGTCATAAAGTGAGACGTTGATGTGTGGTGCCGATATCAAAATGCTTTATTGGCGGATGGTGGCAAAATAACTCTTTTTTAATGCAATAATGTCGTCTTAATGCATTATTTACGTGTCTTTCGCGCTCGTGAATATGGCAATTGACTGTGCTTAACTTGATGTTAATTTGAGCTTGTTCGTTATTTTATATTTTGCAAAATCGCGTGGTGTTTTACTCCTACCCTACCCCTACTTATGCTTTTTTCTTTCTTTATTCTGCTATTCGGGGCAGAGACAATTCCAACCTAATAAAAAATCATAAAATTGGTCCAGACGCTCTTGAATTATAAACTGCACTAACACGACTTTGTCCATACTAATATTTTAAGAGAAATATTTTAATATTATGAAAAGAAATGTTTGTTTGTAATGGATAAACTAAAAACTACTTACGCGGGCTCTCAACCTGTTTCGTAAGCTATAATTTTTCACGAAATTCAATGAAGTTTCAACGGGAACAGTTCCGGGACGTCGTAATCGAATTTTAAGCGGACGAAGTCGCGGAAAAAGAGCTAGCTGTATAGGTATATACAGATTTCACCATTCACATTAAACCGAATCTAATGTCGCATCTACCTAATTTACTTAACAAAATCACCTACTACCTACTTAATAAAACAAAATGTTCATAACAGAGCAAGAAACTTTGCTTTGTGTATCCCTCATGTTGATTCTACCAGCAGACTGCGCTAATTGCAAACAATCCAAACATGGAGATTCTTACTAAAATGAAGTAAATACCTGCTTTAAAGTACTCACTAATTGTCTTTTTTTTTGTTGTACATGATGTTGTGGTAGGAGCGTCGGTGGCCTAGTGGTAAAGGTATCCGACTCGCAAGCAAGAGGTACCGGGTTCAAATCCCACATGGCAGTCAAGGCGGACCCTGGGGCCTCGCAACCGATACCGTCACCAGGATATTAACGCCAAGATGACATAACATTGTGATGTAGGTAATATACTATTAAAATAACTATTAATTATTATACACTGTAAAACACATATAAACCAATAAGTACTACTTTTAATAACACGAGTACATGGTATTAACCGATCAAGCAAATCATACGAATTCCAATAGCAGCAGTTTATTATCCACAATATTGCGTAAGATTTACTTTACCATAACGTAATCGTTAATTCGAAACTGATGTAATTACAGCATCCTGAATTGTTGAATATGAAAAATATGTCCGTTTTTAAACAGAATTCGGGTATGTTAATATGTTTTATCAGTTCGGTATTGATCGTAGATAATGCCCGTATATTTTCATGGTCTATAAAATTCAAAATGTTAATTTACAGTTACATTGGAAATACAGTGGAGGTGGGCGGGAAATGAACAAAATTTAACGGAAAATATAAGTAGTAGAAAGTGTGGTAAATGGACCGCTTACGTGATGAAAGTGTCGGGGAAAAGACCGGTGGGAAAGCTAGGGTAGAAGGTATCTAAGACCTAAACACAGCTGTGGGTTGCAAGTTTTGATAAAGAATGAGTATGTTCCCTTATCGTTATAATATAGACGCCGTCAAGGCTAGAGCGAATAAGCTGTTCCTGGACAGGCATGCTCCATCTTCGGTCGCATCGTCACTTACCAACAGGTGAGATGGCGGTCAAATGCCTGTCTAACATGAAAATAAATTCTAAATATTGTCCGCGATATCGATATGCGACAAAAGCGAACATGAAAACTTTGATAATGATATAGGTTTTAAGAATTTCGTGGTTATTCACTACACTACTAACTGTGATGACAAACCCGATAATATGTGTGGTGACAATGAGTTCACTATGTAGTACTTTTGTTTTAGTTCTTGTATTAGTTGATAACGATCCACTTCTTCTTCGTTCAGAGACAAACTATGTACCTAACTAGAGCTACCTCGTGAACTACTCTATTAGATATAAAGTGTTAAACCAGGTCTAGCTTCAGAAGAAGGCGGACAAAGAGACAAATACGAATTGCTTTACTTTCCAAGATATTTGTCTTAGAATGTTTTCTCCACTTGCAACTGCATCTTCGTGTGTGCCTAATGGATAATGCAACGATACTCGGCGCGCTGGGCTGTGTCTATACCGCCTTTAGTATAGTTATAAACCATTACAAAAGCGTGTATTTTTAGTGAATTTAACTGTACCTATAGTGAGTAAAAAATACCCTTGCCAACCCGAAGGACACATAATATAGTAGGTATATGTAATCCACACATTTAACTATATCAAATAAAATTAAAATAACCGACTTTTTACTTTGTATGGAAATTTAGCCCATAATGTGGAATTATGACGATTTTGTATGAAATATGTCGCCTGCCAAGCGTGTAGCTTATGTTATATTTTGTTCAAACACGAAGCGACCCGCCTCGACTTCGTACATACAGATATATAAACATTTTAGTACCTTCTTCCCATCCTAAGCTACTCCATAAGCCTCTAATACTGCTTGAAATTTCAACCTACCCTCGCCGAGAATAATTGGCATTTCGTACGAAAATTGCGCATTTAATCTCTTTCATATTGAGCTGTCTGCTCGTTTATCGCTAAACTAGAATAGAAAAGCAAATCCAAACATTTCAATTCCACTATCCATTGAAAATAAAAATGAAAATAATCCTGCAAACATCCAATCCTTTTAAATAACCCACGCATACTCTGGACGATGAATCGAACGCTCGACTCACTATCACCACAGAGAAAAAAAGCTATTGCACGTGCCGTAGATACTCCATGTAAAGCCGAGAAATCGAGAACAAAGAGATGGCTCTCTATGCAAATTGGATACGCTTTTATTTTTCTATGAAAGCGGGATGTACAATCACTAGCAGTTAATTGCATGGTTTCACAGCAACGTTCCCGGGCTTGTTTATTTATAAACTTCTATCTTAGAAGGATATTTAATTCATGTTCATATCAAGTAA
Source organism: Blastobasis lacticolella (assembly GCA_905147135.1). Classification (NCBI taxonomy): domain Eukaryota; kingdom Metazoa; phylum Arthropoda; class Insecta; order Lepidoptera; family Blastobasidae; genus Blastobasis; species Blastobasis lacticolella. Next base: position 14,465,495 of record LR990048.1, read on the forward strand.
AGTCGTAGAGCCCAGTCTAGTTTAGATTTTTAATTGGATCACTAAACATACTCTTAGGTTTATGTTAGAAGTTTAGAACGTCTATTTAAACCATAAATCGGAATAGTACGGTCACCCGTGGACATTCAAATTACTAAAAAGGTTACCGTTTCGCATTATGATATTGCTAAAATTCTTCCCATTTTACATACTGTAATCTTTATATCTAAGTAACTTCTTCATCAACAAAACGTGTATGAAACCTAAACTATCTACAGAAACAGTCTTAAAGTTGGTAAAAAGTTAGTTAAGAAGGCCTATTTACAAGGTATACATTATTTAAAACATAATATTTGGGTACGTTAGAACACAAAAACAAGAAAATACGACAGCTGACAGAGCGTTAAGTAACTTCTTCATAGACAAAACGCGTCTTAAAATCTAAACTGGCAACAAGAACGGTGTTAAAATCGGCATATGGTTTGCTTAGGGAGCCTATTAACATTATATGTTTTGAAGCGGTAACCTCCAATGTAATAAATTTGCAAATTTGGAGATATTCGACTTATCACGTCACGGTCTTACGGCGGGTTGTCTTCAAGACTCCGGTTTTAGTATGTAAAACGGTGAGAACTTTAACAATATCACAATGAAAAACGTAACCTATTATTTGAAAGTCCACGGGCGATCGTACTAGAAAGATCACATCACACTGTATGACCGTCAGATTTCTTTGCCTATCTTATTCAATTACGCTATTTAAAATGTTGGAACGATGCACTCGTGACATTATTTGAATTACACGCATTATTTGTCGAAGAATATTATATGAGTTTTAAGTAACTGTGGTTTTTTAAGCTGATTTACTGTTGGTATAAACAAACAGTTTTCACAACCTTTTGATGAGATATCCAATTAAACTTGTAAAAAAAGCTCTGTTAAATCTATTTTAACATTAAGTGCCTATTAAGGGTGCACGCTGCTGTAGTCTCTAGCTAGCTATAGGTTATACTCAGTTTGTTAGTTTGTAGTTACGCTGATAGCCATGGGACTTAAAAGACGAAACGATCATTATAAACTTAACAGTTTTCATAATCATTTTTTGCCATGTCCAATTAAACCTGTAAAAACACTGTAAAACATACATATACCCACACTCACTTCTGTAATGTAAACATATACAATATTGGCCATATAAGCCCGCGGGCTGAATTGGATGTGGGCTGAGTTGACCAATATTTGACGTACACGGCTACCATGCAACACAGTATACATGGCACACAGTCTAGTCTAATACTTACCCACGAAGCGGGTGGGTAGCGCGGGAACGGAGCGATGCTCCTCGTGGCGACATTGCTCGGTAGATCATGCTTGATCCCTCTTTTCAGTCGAGCTTTTCTTCTGTCCCGCGATTTGGATCTTAGCATAAGCGCTGCCTGCATACTTGCCAGTTTTGTGGCCGGGTGGGAGAGCGCGCAAACCTAGCCCACGGCCACGGGTAAGAGTACGCACGGTGCGTCGACTTATCACCGCACAGTGATGCGCTTCGGTCTCGAAGCTAGTCCGAACGGTTCTTTTTTTTCTATTCTACGTCCGATTACACGAAGGAACTACCTCTAGCGCGTCTAGTATTTTACTCTAGTTTAGATTAGTTATTTTTGTAATTATAGATTAAGATTTATTTACACTTCAAACGGCGATATCACTCTTTAAATTAGTCCCATCACAGAATTTATTACTTTAGCTTTTTTTTAAATATTTATCTCACTTTTAAGGGAATGCTTTTAGTTTTAGAATCGAGTATAGAGATAGGCACGAGAAAGGCGCGAAACTAGCTTAACTTATTAAATTGAACGTTTTAATTTACAGTGGTCGTTAACTTACGGTACGATATGTTTAAGAGAAAGGAATTTAATGGAAGCAAGCGCAATTTGGCGTGTTATTTTTTTTTTTTGTATTTTTGTTACAGTTTCGGTTTCTGTCAGTTTGCACTGTCACTCATGTCTCGTTCCGCACGTCAAGCCGCAGTCTCTGGTGCTTCGACACCTGCCATCGAACGCTGCTCTCCGCTAGGTGTCGCTGTTTCATGGCCGGCCCACTTTTGTCACTGCACTGAACAACACTACTCCCTGGCACATGTTACTGGCGGGCTCGCGAACACATAAGGCTACAATGGTACGGTCACGGGTTTAGGGAACAGGGGAAGCCGTGTGCCACAACATTGGCTACTACGTTACAGTACTTAGTTAACACAGTAGGTTCTAGCGGTAACGGAGCGGTACGAGAGAGTGCGGTGACGTCAATTTCTTTTGCGAACGCGAAAGTGACGTCCTTTTGCGTTATGTTTCACCCCATACTATTCCCATACCGCAAGAACCTACTGCGTTAAACGTTACACCTATGCCATCTAACAGTTGCATTGTCTCACGTGTAATACAAAACCTACACATGCTTAAACACTAAACAGTTTCAACACATTTATTACGAATAAACACACACCTATTATATTTATTTCTACCTAATACATCGATTACATTCAATATGGGTACCTACTTAATCTATCTTTTACACACAACACATAAGTACTCTTTATTATACTTAAACTAGATTGCTAGACCGCTGTTGGGAAATAATCGATCGAAAACAAATTGTGCAATTAATACAGAGACCGCGCGAAGTTGTCCATGAACCCTTAAAGGTTGGAATTTGACTTGCATTTGCAGTAGCTCTGCATGAAAATACCTACTTATTTTTCTCCCCGAAACTATTGTTTCAGTTTCTGAAGATATGAGGACTAAATCCAGCCAGCCTTTTAAGACTGTCGCAAAGTTGTTAGCGGATTACAAGCCCACCTCGTGACGAGCTCGAGAAAAGTTAATATGGGTTATGGGCCTTATGTATTATGCTACCACTTCCGGTATCAGTTCTCGCTAACAGGAGCGTCAGTCCACTCCACTCCCCCGGTTAGTAATTATCTACTGTAATTATCTGATCTGCAAAATCCTGGATCATGGTTAAACAACCGGGACATGGACGCCAAAAATTAATAATATACGTCAGTCGAAATAGTCATTAACTATTTTTAGACATTTCATCGAGCAGATTTGTGATAAATTGTGGTTTAGCAAGAACTGATTTTTTCCCAAAGTGGCAGCATTTTTACACAAGACTCTAACCTGAGTTCAAAGTCAATCTAAACCCCAACAGCGGTCCAACGTTACAACCCATGCTCCTATACTATTTAGAAACGGACGACATTTACAGGCAGGTGTACCTCGACGACATCTCCGGCGGCTGTTGGTGCGGACGGCTCCGATAGGGCGGAGAGGGGGCGGAGGGTCTGCGGGGGGGCCGCGAGCCGCGACTCCCAGTGCTGGCAGGAGTATGCGCGGACGCCGGTGGGCGCCGGGTGCGGCGGGGAGCCGTGCGGGCTGGTCGGGGGCTGCCGGCCGTGCTGGCGCGCCTGGGGATGATTATCGTTATCACCAACAATGTTCATATCATGCTCTAAAGTTTAGGCAATATTTATGTCGATTTAAAATATTCCTAATGAGAATATAATTGAACCAACACAAACCATAAGTAAAACTTAAGCTCGGTAAGTCACTGTTATCTTTAAGACACAAATTTTGTGACTGAATGCTTAGGAATATCTTTACGCGCCAACTTTGGGGTCGCGTAAGTTTAGTACAATCGGCTATCAAAGACATATATTAGCTTTATGGACTCCTTTTTTTAACACTTAAGCCATCTCAGAGAGTTTTAGCGTCAAAATATGCCAGAATCGTTTTGTGAAGCACACATAATGTGCCGGATAGGGTGTCTAATATGAAGTACGTGACTGCAACGACACGACGTTTATCTACAGCCATCGCGGTCCGCGTGTCACTGTGTGTTTCCTTCCTACTTTCCTACCCCCTCCTTTATGACGATTGAAAGAGATATTTAATGTCCTAATCAATAAATAAATTTTGAATTGAATTTTGAATTTTGCAAAGCGTATGTCTATCTGATTATTTAAAAATCTTTAGAAAATCCCTTCTCGAGATTAGATATGATGGCAAAGCTCACCAGTATTGGAATTGGTTCACGTCGAGAAAAATTTCCTCCAAACCTTGCGAAATTAATCGACTTTTCGCTAGTCTTCTTTCCCTATAAATTCCCGACCTCGCGTGTTAACATTGAAGCAAGAAACAACAAATGCAAGAACCGTAGACGTTATGGGCGACAGTTACCGTTTAGCAACAGGTGTCTGCTCGTGTGTCACTGCGTAGAAAAAAAAATCCTTGCTCACCTTTCGGCCGGCGAGCGAGGCGCCGCCCGCCGCCGCGTACATGCAGCGGCGGCCGCGCCGCTCACCGGGCGCGCTGCCGCCGCGGCCGGCGCCGGCGCCGCGCGCCCCACACCATCCGCGCCGCTACCGCCCAAGACCTGGGGACGGAGGATAGGTTAGTTGTGGTGGTCAGAGAATAAAGGTGTTGAGGGACGGATTGGCTACATTTTGTCAGTGGATGACGTCTAACTAATACGGTACATCAGGCAGGTTTGTGACCTATAAAATGCGTAAATTTAAAAAAAGTTCAAGAAAATATTTAAATTCAGGCGAAAAAAATCCAACCACAATGTACGGATAAATTGTAGCTTGTTGTAGCTTAAAGCTGTACGCATTATAACGGCACAGGATGTCAATCGGCGTCCGAAACTGTTCAATTAGTCGCAGACAGCGGAAGACATCCCGCTTTGCCAACGGTAGGTATTAGGCGAGCTCGTTGCAGTGCGAAGTTCGAATAATCCTAAAACACGAAGCGGTCACCCATCCAGCTACCGGCTACCATGTGTGCAAAAAAAATGCTTAACCATGAAGGTAGCTAATTTTCCAATCTTTTTGCTGCTCTAGTAGCAACAAAGTGGGGGCACTAAGTTTAGTGTCAATGCTCTTCTGACCTCACTCAAACACTAATATAATCTGCACGAATTACGCTAAAGTTTTCCCAATCTTCCCCACATCAGGTAAGTCTCATACAAAGTTGAGTGTCTGCAGTCTGTCGCGCTAACTTTAATGGAATAAGCGATCGGCTCAGGTCCCTTCCCGCGCTCGCGGCCCGCGTCTATCTAAATTAATGTACCAGAACTTTTCGAGTTACGGACAATGTCAACTCGCCCGATGACCTTGGGGCCTACTGTTGTTACGTGTTTAGAGCAGAAAGTCTGGGAGGAGTAATAAAAACTCTGACCACGTGGTCTGATTAGGGAAGTATGTTTAAATTAATTTAGAAAAGCATCGGTATCCATTGCAATGCTATAAGGGCCATTCGGCACTTGGATGAGAGCGTGGGTGTGAAATATGAACTCCAGCTGTCTGTCAAAAGTGATGCATAAGTGGTGATTTCAGGCACATGCCAAATGATCCTTGTAGCACTGTAAGTGTAATAAGTACGAATACGTTCATCTAAAATGATATTTTTAATAGTACTGAAGAAACACAGGGTTTGACTAGGCAGGCATTTGATCGCCATTATACCTGTTGGTAAGTGATGATGCGGCCTGTCTAGGAACAGCCCTCTAGCCTTGAATACATCCAAATTATAATGATTAGGGAACACACTCGCTGGCAACGTGTTCCATTCCTTGTGTGTATTATATTCCACGAACCCGCAAACTAGCAAGTACCAACTGGTGAATCCACCTGATAATCTTATTTCCGTTACATAAATATCTACCAGCTTTATTGCTTACGAAATATGATATTCAAGATATCCTTATAACTAATTAATAACGGAGATCCATAAATCATTTACACAATGTAACCATCTGTTCATCTAAACGTCAGAAAAGGATTAACATATGCTCGGGATGATTCGACAATAACTGTCTGCCACTTCGTATGCGTGAAATTCGATTAATCTATGTTTCTGTTGGAGTTAGTTTGAATTTTGGGGTAAATTATAGCCTGCGATAACTTCAATACTGCAACATTTGCTCAGTATCTATAGTTTTTGCGCAAAAGAACAAAAATATCCATCCAGATACTTGCGTTGATTTCTCACGGTGATATGTGTATGCTGATAAATGATATAAATATATCCTATACTTTAATATAATACAAACATACATACAGACTCAAGCCGGCATCCCATAGGGGTAGGCAGAGACTATCAAGTGCCCAATCCTTATAAAGATTCTCTTTCCGCTTTAATGCTTGCTTAATTTTAACTATTATTTTTTTAAGTCTGTAAACTATAATAGTGTTGCCAGCAATAATTGGGATACCAGTGCGACAGTTTTTATTTCTACAATATAATAATTTATACTAATATATTATTATAATATTCAACAGAGAAAAATTTGTGAGTTCGTATGTTAAGGGTAATCTCCGAAATTCTTTCACTAATAGTAAGCTACATTATTTTGGGAATATTTGGTGTCACAGGGTAGCTTTGATCAGAAAAATAATGGGATCCCGCGGAATAGTTGGATGTTTCCAGAGATCCGAACTGCGTGCGGGTGGAAACTGCAAGGAACGGCTACTCTGCATCAAAAATAAAAAGATGAAAAGTTTGTCATCTCCAAAACTACTCTGACGATTTTGTAAATGTGTTCACTAATAAGAAGCTACATTATTCTTGAGTGATATACTGTATACTTTTTATCACAGAAAAATAACAGGAACCCGCGGAAAAGTTCTTTGTTTACAGAGATTCGAACTGTGCGCGATTGAAAACCGTGGGGGACTGCTATTACGATATTTACTCAAAATTACATGATTTGCAAATGCAATCACTTACAGCTGTTTCGAATTTAGTCCCACAAAAAGGTATGCACTAAATAAACAGTAAAATATGTACCGACCGACCTACTGAGAAACCTGCCACTAAACCTCGGAACCTTATAACTAATTCGAGCCTAACACAAGCCGCAACGCTATTCAAAACGAGTATTATTCCATCGTTACTGGAATAATATAATAACTACAAATAAACCATAAAGAAAGCTATCGTTTTTGCCTTTATCTAGGTACTAAACTTTAATCACTATAACTATTCGGCTTGATACGACTATTCCAAGTATATTTTATGTGACAAATTTATTAAAATATTACATTTTGTGACATGTTCAATTATTTTACTCACGGTCCGTTACATTATCAAAAATTTCGATTAAATGTGTTAAACTAAAATTATATCTTAACAACTATCCTGTAACACTGTAATTACCAGATCTGCCAAATCCTGGATCATGGTCAAGGCGGACCCCAAGCCCTTGTGCGCGAGCGAACAACTATTCATATTAACTGCAAATGGGTAAAGATTTAAATGTGTACTAAAATAATCACAAATTGTATATTTGCGTTTAAACCATTGTTGTGACAATAAGTTGGAACTTGGCTAAGTAGATTAACTAACTGTAGTTGTTTATTTTGAAGTGTAGATATTTGACCCTGACGTAGCGTGTGTAGACCTCCCACAAGGTGTACCGATAACCTGGTGAAGATCGCAGGTACCAGCTGGATGCGGATGGCACAGCACCGGCCATTCTCCGGCCGGAACTCTATTTGTCACGTTTTCACATCTTAACCACTGAAGATATTTGTATATTATTTGACAAGGAGATAGAGGGCAACCTGAGCATCAATAGTCAACTTTTATCTGTTAATAACATTAATTTTACACGGACAAAGTCGCGGGAAATACCTAGTGCAGATCCATTACCAGCAGCCTCATGAAATGATAACAAAGAATCACTATCAATCCACTGCCAACAAACCTGAACCTGGATTGAGGTGGTAGAACTCTGTCAATTCTGAAGAGTCCGCCTGAGCTAATCCAAGCACAATCCTTATCTATTTTTGCCGCCAGGCAACGATGCTTGCATTGTTGTGCTACGGTTTTAAGGATAAGATAGCCAGCGAAATAATAGGCATGTGGCATTTCATCTTAGTCCTCACAGTGACAACGCAATTGCAATGTAAATGAATGAATCGCAGATGTTTTGGGTGACAGTCACCGCTTACCATCAGGTGGGCTGTGTGCTCGTTTGTCAGCATAAAAAGAAATCTAAACAGGAAGAAACTCGCCTTCTCATTTTTATAAATACTTGCTATTACGTAAGTAAAATAACGTTACAGAACGGCCATAAAACACAGCCAGTGACCCAATGGCAGTCATTATGCTTGCTTTGAGGAACTGCGGTTTCGGTATTTCTTTTTACCTTCGCTCGGGTTCAAAGTGCGCCAGATCGACCGATAACGCTGCAAACTGCCGCTTTTACAAGGTTTTTACATGTACTCCCTAAGTTATGTATGACCTTCGTATTATGTATGCGTCCTGATATATTTTGACGACCTGAGTGGTTCAGTTGGTTAATATGCCGGTCGCCGTGCAGAGGTGCCGGGTTTGATTTTCGGCCGGGCAGAAATTGAAATGATGAACTTTAAAATCAGTTACGAGTCTGGGTGTAGTGTGTATTAAAAAAGTATATAAGTAGTTTATCAGTTATCTAACACCTATAACATAAGTTTTGCTTGCTTTATGGCTAGACGGCGCTGTATGAATTTGTCCAAACATATATATTTATTTGGTTGGTTCATATATGCGAAGGATTATGGTTTGCATAATTCCAGGATGAATCCATCTATGCTAGGTGTTTTTTTATATTAGACTAGCCAGGCAATTGACCACCATCTCACTTGGTGGTAAGTGACGATGCGGCCGAAGATGGAGCATAGCCGTCTAGAAACAGCCTATTCTCTCTAGCCTTGAAAGCGTCTAAATAATAAAGGTAAGGTAACAAGATACTAAATACTTAGGTATTATAATGCGATAGAGTTTGTCTACACATATTCTGCTGAGTATGTTATTTAAGCGTGACATCATTTTAACCAAAGAGATTGGAAAGTTAGCTACCATCTTGCTTAAGCATGAAGGTAGCTAACTTCCAATCTCTTTGATTTTTACACTATTTAGATACAAACATTTGCATTGTCTAGACTGACAAGAAAGCCAAAACTTAGGTATACTACGTTTTTCTTACTTGTTCACTTCAGTTCGGTGTACGATCGACCGAATTTGTCACCGAATATCAGTGACCGAACCACGACCTAAACGTGTTCACTCTAGATTCGTCATTTATGTTCACAAATTGGACAAGAAATTTACAATGAGACATTAGACTTATTCGTAGCAACTCACGTAGAGAGCTCGTAGCACTGCTACAAAAGCGCTACGCTCACGTTATTGTCAGCATTCACATGTTATATTTTCCATCAAGCAACGAAAATAACTGATGTGTGAAATTCACAATGCACTCATTTACACATGCGTTGCACCAATTATATCGGAAATTGGAAGCTAAAACCTGCTGACGTGTTTATTGAACTATGTGCTGGATGTGCTGCACACGCATCACTGCTTGGCTAACGTTGTAAATGAATTTAGGAATTTCAGATAAATGTTGTTCTATAAAGTGCTTTTTATGTTTTCAAAATAGCACTTATAACGATTAGGAGTTACTTTGACTGAAGAAATATGTCAAAAAATTCTAAATCATGAATCAATGTAATGAAGAAAATGTTGTGTTGTTACATCGTAACTTGTGAACGGCTCGACCGATGTAAATAATTTTTTTTTGTGCTGTTGGCTATAACACAGGGGTGGCTTTTACGCAAGAAAAAACGTAAGATGTATGGTCGGTGTAAGGAAAGTGCAGGGTAGGTACAGAGTAGGTGTGGGTGTAGGGTAGGTGCAGATGAAGGGTTGGGGTAGGTGTAGCGTAGATGTAGATGACAGTTAGATGTAACTAGGTATAGGGTAGGGTAGGGTACGGATAGACTAGAGTAGGGTATGGATAGAGTAGTGTTGGGTAGGGGTAGAGTAGGGTAGGGTAAGGGTAAAACACCACGTGAACAAATTCGCACCGGCCAGCTAGTAAACACAAACAGTTTTACTGTAACCGTCGACAGGAAAAGACAACATCGTGAGCATGTCTGCCTCTTTTATCGCTGCCTTTATTTTATAGCTGTTGCGGAGGGAAATTGCCTTTTGCTTTCAATTTGCTCAATCAATGTGACAAGGCTTAAGTGCACGAAACGTGTTTTCATCAGTTTCCAATATGGAAGAGATAGTAGGATAATGTTGTTGCTGTAGTCGTAGTGGTTAAAACTTAAAGGAAGTTTAAAAAATCAATGTGTGTAACATGTGTTTATGGATATTTGTGCATATATTCCATATGGATACAGAAGCGGCTTGACCGAGTTTGATGAAATTTTCGGGCAATCTTCCAGTGGGTGCTGCTGTAAAGTTTTGTAGGCCTCAGTGTGAAGAAGAGGGTAGGTGTAGGGTAGAAAAAACGCGTATGACAATTACGCTACCGTAAAATTGAGCAATAGAAAAATTACTTTATGGCTAAATAAAGTATTAGGAACCCATGCAAAGGGAGTAGATATATTGGGGAAAAATAATATTCGATAATGAATCTATACAGTCGGGTAGGGTAGTGGAATAGTAGGTTTAGGAGTAGGGTGCTACGGTAGGGGTTGTGTAGGGTAGAGGTAGAGCAGATGAAGAGCTAGGGTAGGGTAGGAGCAGTGTAGAATTCTTCATTAAACTAAAATTAAATATTCGTGGACTAATTCACACAGCGCCATCTAGCCCCAAACTAAGCAAAGCTTGAACTATGGGTGCTAGATAACTGATATACTACTTACATACTATTTTTTTTTAATACATACTTATTATACATAGAATACCCAGCCCCGTAACAGAAATTAAAATTCAACATTTCAATTTCTGCCCGGCCGGGAATCGAACCCGGGACCTCATGTTGACCATTGAACCACTCAGGTCGTCAAAATAAAGCGAACGAAGTCGCACTGGGCAGCTAGTCATTACACAGTATAAAACAAAGTCGCTTCCCGCCGTCTAAATCTATGTACGCTTAGATATTTTAAACTACGCAACGGATGTTATCACTGTTTTCAACAATAAACAGAGTGATTCAAGAGGAAGGTGTATAAGCAACGAAAAAAGGGTAGGTAAGGTTGTACGTGAACGAATTCGCGCCGGCCAGCTACTACGATATAAATAGATCGAGGATAGAATTATATGTAATGGCGGATTAGCGGGGCTGCGTACCGCAAATAGGTTAAGGGGCGGTGACGCAACGCACCGCGCCCGGTGACCGCTTTACTACGCTGGAACGCGAGTCCGCAGGTGATCGGCTGCCCGCTAGGCCGTAGCATGACCATTCGTAGGGAACCGGTGGGTTCGATACTCCATGGCACAGTTAATGTCCTGGTGTTCTCGCGCACGCGGACTCGGATTCTGGATCAAGCAAATACCGGACAAAATCCAGTTTTTGGCCCTCCCGCCCCCCAAGGTCGCACAGGCTCGTCGAAGTGAAAACTTAAATTACACACCGCACACTATTCTCGAAAAAAAACTCCCAAAATTTCATTAAAGTCGGAATTATGTCAAATTCAAAAGTACCTGCCGGCCGAGCAATTAATTGAAAACGCGTATCTAAGCACGGCTCAGAAAAATCAAAGTATCTAAACCAATGAATAACATGTTCTGAATTTACATACTCCTTAACGCATTATCGGCACTTTCCAAAGCCAACACATATTGGAAGAAGAAAAGAAAATAGGAGTACCCCAAAAATCTACGCGAGAATCGTCTCTATAGACGAAACGAGTAGCTTCTAACAATATAATATGCATGTACACGTTTGTCGTTTGGCACTCGGAAATGGAGCGACAGGACGCAAACATTACAACATACGATGTCTACAAAGACATCTTTATTATAGTAATACGGCGACGTCTGGCAATCTGGCTGCCGTGTCGTTGCGTATTTCCCCTACACATTCACAAATATACATATAGCTTGTCTATTTTTCCGTTCATAATTATATGGTATATTATATGGAGGTATGCCTTCATAATTTGGGTAACATACATATAAACGTTCACATTTAGTGAGTTCCAAGTAAAATATGCTGTGGAACAATGTGTTCTCTGCCTACTCTTATAGAAAAAAATGCGTAAGTTGTGACCAGCGTGTGTTGCCAATGTTAATTAATGGATCAGAGACATGGTGCCTCATGAAGGGCCTCATAGGAAGCGAGTTAAATAGGTGTGCTCAGAGTCTCTCACTTGCTCTAGACATGAATATATCCCTAGCAGAACTAAGGTCATCGACAAAGGTGCTAGAGTCACAAAACTTAAGTGGCAATGAACAGGGTACGTAGCTCACAAAACCGATGGCCGAAGGGGCAGAAAGGGTTTCGAGTGGCGACCACTGCGAGCTGCGCGCGTGCTGGTGCTGCAACTGCGTGCGAGCAGCGCGATGCATTTCATAAAACGAAACAATTGAACACGTGCACGGACAATCATCCTTAAATGGACTTATCTGTGTTATTTCACGTAAGTGCTCTCGGATACTGGTAATAGTATATAAATGTAGGGTAGGGTAGGCCTCCCACTAAGTGGACGGCCGATCTGGTAAAGATCGCAGGTACTAGCTGGATGCGGAAGGCACAAGACCGGCCCTTGTGGAGATCTCTGGGGGAAGTCTATACCCAGCAGTGGGCGTCGTCCGGCTGATATGATGATGATGATGGTATCAGTTGAGTGTGCATGATTTTGATTGATATCGATTATATGTTCAGGTAATAAAAATTAATTGTTTTTTTTTATTTATTAAACAACAACACAAAATAATTTAACCTAAAAAACTGAGCCATATACCTGTTTGTGTTCACCGAGGTCATTCCACACGGTACTAGCTTGTAAGACAAGACGAAAACAACGAAAATATCAATATCTCCAAGCTGAGTGCTTGACATTACGGCGTTACGAAGACATTCGGTCTGGGTACTCGTGAAAGGGAGACCACGGTATTGTGGGAAAGTGTTCAATATTACAGCAGCCCTCGGATTGTAAGCGAGTAGCAAACAAGTTGTAGGTAAAGCTGGTGTGTTTTGGCTAAATTTATGTTTGTTTGTATGACTTCGTTTCACTCAAAAACGAATTTCCATGCGGTTTTCAATAATAGATAGAGTGATTCAAGGAGAAGGATTTGCTCTAAAAAACGCTAACGAAGTCGTGGGCAAAAGCTATTTAAAGATAAGATTCGTGACCCTGTGTAACCGTTGAATATTTATATTTAAAATGCGTCTCTTTCCTCTCCCCACAAATTTGGATACCAGTGTGAAAATCCAAACCCCACTTAAGCCATAACAACTATTTAGAAAGAGACCGAGGGATAATTTTCAGGTTATATTTATTTTCCTCAGTTTTTAATTCATAGATTCATTCTAGCCTTACCTACAACTTTCTTGGCGAGTAGGTAGGCACAGTCTTCCGTTTCGGCAGTATAAAATAAAGTCGCTTTTGAGTGCAGGGGATGTGGCCGGACGTCCGAACAAGGTCTACACGCCAGCGCATCCAAATTTATCCAAAAGTATCCGAATTAATCGTAGGGATTAGTATCGACTTCAACTGACGGTTGGTCGCCTCCAGCCATATCAGAGCGTCTGTTACTAGTTTATTTTTCGTGGAGTCGGAAGTCAACTTAGGCTGATCGATATTTTTCGGCGGGAGAGTCGACCACAACTCATTTTGCAGAATTCAACTTGTGGCATTATCAAACATATTTTCTGTATACCACGCAAGAAAATAGTACGATATCGTAATAAAGTAAATTTACAAAATCCCCAGTAATATAAAAAAAAACATTTTGGCGTCAATGTCCCGGATAGGCTCCAAGATTTGGAAAATCAGGTCATTACAGTGGAGCCGGGGGAATCTGACCAGATTACATAGCATCATTATTTAATGCGGTGTTTGACAATAGACAGAGCGATTAAAGAGGAAAATTTATCAGCAAGAAAAAAAGGGTATTTAGGGGTAAAGTAGGTGTACACAAACGAAGTCGCGCCGGATCCACTAGTTAAGTATAAATTTGACACAGAACACAAAACGCAGGCGGCATTCCTAATGTACGCAACTGTTTGCCTACCAACGCAGATGGGCAGTATCTTCCCGTAAATTGTAAAATATTGTTTACCCCAAGGTAAAAATAGAGACCCTTAACGTACTCTACATGTCGGCCGGGAAATATATTCCCGTTTGCCCTGGCAGTGTTATTGCGGGCCTAACAGAGGTAAGATTGGATCATGCATACAGGCCGTGCATGGAATCCCAACCAGTCACTTACCATGGAATCTTTATTTGTATTGAGAACTGTAGCATACAATCATTGGAATCACATATCGATGTGAGCTACCGAGCCTCTAGGTAGAGTCGATGGTTACGTAAATGATAGATGGTTGATATAAGGTTACTCACCTTGTTTTTACTAAAAAAAATATTTCTAAATATAAGATTAATTATAAATTTTTGGTTTAAAGATTTATCTTTTTATTTTCATAAAAGTTTAATAATTTCTTGTTTTTACTTCAATCAAAAATTTTGAGCACGTAAGTTTTATCTGTTATTAGATTTACAAGAGTTATACCAAGAGTAGTTGTATGCCACAGGACCGTTCAATTTCGCAAATTACAATAGCTAAATCAAGTCTATCAGTTTTTATTATATTTTTATGTAACATTTTCGAGTTTCTTAATGGTAATTTCAAGTTTGTACATATTGTACTATAACTATGTAGGTATATTATTAACGTTATCATATTAAATTATTTCATGTATTATATTATGAATTAAATAAATAAATACCTAAAAAAAAGAAATAGTTTACACGATCCCGAACTGCTTGTGTCCCAACAGGTAGAATCAATGCGTCGTTTTTCGAATGGACGTGTTGTGCTGATGGTCACCAGATTCGATAATGCGCTTTTAATTGCCACCCGGGAACTGAAATCCGGTGTATTTAGCGCGTTACAGTGACCGATGAGTTGTTATTTATAAAGTTTGTGGTTTATTGAAATACCTGCGTTATGGTTTTTGTATTCATTTGTTTTGGAAAAGAATGATTTATGAAGTTTATAAACTGTCGTATGAGAACTACTTCAATTTTAAACAGAAAGGATACGGTCTATCGGTTCATACAAGGTGTTCACTAAGATCCAGCCGGTACAAAGTGAATGAAAAACGGAAGTATGAAAAATACGGAACTCGTATCAGTTAATAAAATAAATCCAAGTCTAGCCAATTCTTCACAATTATTTTTCGAAAACTTAATATTTTTAGCAAAACTGCAACACTCACGTGACACTCATGCAACACTGGAACAAGCCGTAGAGTAAACGATGAAAGAAGAAACTCCTTTTATGCCCGGAGTAAGAAGTTTTTTTCGTCATAGCGAAGAGAAATCAATGAGGAAAGAAAAAACTCCTTTCAAGAGGAGAGGGCATTATGTTCAATAATGCGTGTAATGCGTTTGCTTTAAGAAAACACTGGTAATGCGGCGTGCCGCGTGACATACCTTTTGATGTTACATAAAATAGCCGACGGATGTGCCCAAAATGAACTAGCACAGGATTTCCTAGACACTAGATTTCCTTTGAATCATGGTATGTACAACACCTCGGTCGACCTCGTTTCGCCTACGGTATTAGGGGGCAACATAACGAGTTCCAATCCAACTCGTTGCGGTGCTAACGTTTGACTATCCTCAAATACGAAATGGTCACCCATCCAGCTCCCTTGCATTACTAGCATTGTTTACCCCTGGTTTTTACTATATAATTAAAACATTTCTGACAAAATGGACAAAACTGTAATTAAGTCTCGTCATTTTGAAATGCCGTTTGGTGTCCGGCAGAGTAGAATAGCACCAACCCTTACACTCATGGGTGACGTACAAGGCGACTAATGTTTTCGAGGCAAAAGATCTGGAAAATGGGCAGCAGCATTTTCCATTGTTATATTTAAACACTGCGATCTCCAACCCGCCTGCCAAGCGTGGAGATTATGGCAGTAACCTCCCTTTTTGTAGGAGAGGCCCTAAGTCCAGCAGTGGACTGTTACGGGCTGTGATGATATGATTTTGAAATGTCATGCCAATGCCAACAACAGCGACGCTGTCACATGGTTTGACAACGTTATGGCTCTGTAAGAAAACTCCTTCTAAGGAGCACAACGGCAAAAATGCGTACAATGCGTGACACACACCTTTTGATACATAAAATGGCCGACGGATGTGGCCAAAAAGAAACTTAAAATAATAACTAGAATCCCCCAGCATCATAATACATATTATTATGGCTAATTAACTCGCTCACAGCCTATCATCGCCTTCGAAATCACAACCACAGGGCAGGTCTTCCTAACGGAGTATGCATTTTCATTCGTCATTAGTGGCAGTGTATGACAAAGACAATGACATGCTTGTCATTGTCAATGTCCAAACCAAGAATTTTTTTACCTGTCTGTCTATGCAGTGTCACAAACTTAATCTGACCCAGTGACAGCGTCGCTGTTAATGGCATTGACATGCCATTTCAAAATGGCGACACTTGATTCCAGTTTTGGCCACCGGGTCAGATAAGTTTGTGCATCCATAGCTTTTTTCGGGTGTGTTCATAATTTCATGCCAAGAATGCGATCGTTTCATAGCAAATTAGTAATATTTTAAACATTAATATAAAAAAATTGGCTAGCTAAAGAATTTAATTAATTACGAGAGCACATTACGTTTTATAAGCTTTATCCATTACAACTCTCATTATGCCGGCTGGTGGTTAGAAAAAAACTAGACTGTCTCCTTTATTGGAGGCTTTTCACAAAAACAAGAGGAGTATATAAAGCTGCTGCTGCAAGGGCGCGCGAGCGGTGGGCATGTTTTCAACTTATTGAAAAATTTTAGGAAATTTGTTTTGGTTTACAGTACGATTCAATAAAAAAAGACATAAGTTGAGCACGATAAATATTATCCACATAATAATAACCAACTTGGCGTTAGTGTAACGGTTGTGCTCTCGCGCGCGAGGGCCCGGGGTCCGCCTTAACCAAATCCAGGATTAGGCAGATCAAGTAATTACAGTGGAGCGCCTGCTATCGACCTCTGTGACCTTTTAACAGGGGAACCTGACCTGATTAAATCATGGTTACATATTAGTCGCTAAAGTGTGCAGTTTCCTTACGATGTTTTTTCTCCTTGTAAGAACATCGGTTAGTGTTCAACTAATAAGTACATACATGAGTATATAACTCAGAAAAGAGTCACATGACGGAACTGGGGATGAAGCTCGGTACCTCTCGCTTACGAGTCAGACCTCTGAACCATTAGGCCACCCATGCTCTCGACGACAGAAATCTAAATGAATTAAGTTATTCACATAAATATAGATTCTTCTTTAGATTTATGTCGATAATTATTTAGATTTCTGTATATAATATTTATCGTTGTCCTGTTCTCTTTTTGTATTTATTATTGAAACGTACTTTATAAAACAATTGTGAACATGCGCGTACGCAGCTCACGAGCCGCGTACGGTCTATATTCACCTACCAACACGCATAATGTTTTTAAATTCTCTTTTAGAGCGTTCTTATTTATTTATTTATTTATTTATTTATTTATTTATTTATTTCACAGTCTTACAGCAATATACATTTGTTTACAATCAGATACAGATAAAAGTGGTACTGCCAATTACAAAACTGCAATTTACAAATGGGATTAGTGAAGCTAAGAATACCAAACAGCAAAGTACCCATAGATATGTTCAGTGATGATACGGATAAAATAATAATAACAATGATAAAAGAATAATGATAAATGAACATAGTACTAACGTTTGCGTATGTGTGTGTGCGTGTGTATGTGTGTGTGTGTGTGTGTGTGTGAATGTCCATTTGTATGCCTATACCTATCCTAGTGATCACTGATAATAGTGATATCACGTCACTATCATCGTCCTTTACCGAGACTGTAGAAACTTAAGAACCCCGCGCAAAAAGGGTGTGCGGTCAAGATGGAAAATATCAATAGTTTTGGACAAATGTTCTTCATATCCATCTATAGCCCTATTGAGCGGTGATCCCAACGCATAATTACTGCGCGCGCGACGATGGTCGAGTAGACGTGGCCAGCGGCCACCGCGTCGTGCGCGCGGGTCACCCGCGCTCAGCAACACCCGTGACAACAGCCGTGGACTGTCCACCCCGGAGTGAATAATGTCAAATAGAAGCCTAGCATCAGTCAGGAAACGCCTATCCTCCAATGTGAGTATCCCGTGAGCCTTCAGACTAGCAGAGTAATCTCCGGGAGCCATGCAAGTCAAGTAATTTAGTCTGTTGATAAATGATTTTTGCACAGACTCCAATCTATTACGGCCGACGTCGTAGACTGGGGACCAGATAGGTGAAGCATACTCAAGAACGCTTCTGACATAGGCGTAATACAAGATTTTGAAAGCTGACGCTGAGTTAAGGGGCTTAACTGTTCTGTAAATGAAACCCAACATTCTGGTTGCTTTTGCAAAAATAGACTCGTAGTGGGCGTTAAAAGTAAGCTTCGAGTCGAGAATGATTCCCAAATCCCTAACCTGATTAGTACGTTGCACTATCTCGTTGTTCAGCCTGTACGTTGTGTTTACAGCGTGTGGTTGTCTCGTAAAAGTGATGGTCGTACATTTTTTAACATTTAGATCTAGACTGTTACGCGTACAATACTCCGACACTCTATCTAGATCCTGCTGCAATCTTGCGTAATCATCGGTACTTTTTATAGGCATGAAGATCTTTGTATCGTCGGCGTACATGAGGTAAAATGCATGACGGAAGCAGGACGAGTAATCGAAGAGACATATATTAAAGAGCAAAGGCCCTAAATGGGACCCCTGTGGTACCCCTGATGGAATGGGTGCGAAACGAGACTGGTAACAGCCGATCCTAACCGCCTGACTCCTGTTCCGCAGGTAGGACTCAAACCAACGAAGTAGATCACCGTGCACACCGACCCGCTCTAATTTATATAGAATAGTATCATGGTTGAGTCTGTCAAAACATTTAGAGTAGTCGGTGTACACGGCATCCACCCGATAGCCTTCGTCCATGTAGCCCGTAACGGTATCCACAAATTCGCCCAGGTTGGACACAGTGGAGCGTTTACGCATAAAGCCATGCTGTGCGAGCGGGATACTACGCGCAAGCGACGGGTACACTAGATCATATACGATCTGCTCAAAGACTTTGCTAAATATGGTTAAAATTGACACGGGGCGGTACTGCTCAGCGAGGATCTTGGAGCCGCATTTATGTATAGGTACAATGTAGGCTTGCTTCCAAACAGTTGGAAATATGCCCTCCGCAAGAGATCTCTTAAATAATATGCTCAAAGGCTTATCTATATATATGTACCATAACTACTAAATATGATGAATATGATGATGAAATATACGTCGATATTAACAAAATGTACGAAAATAGACTAAAATATCTAACCATCAGGAGCTTTTTGCAAATATCTCACCTGGGGGCCAATTCTCGCACTGTGGCAACTTGACTTCGACATTTATTCTTGCCACAAATCTCGTTTAATTATGACACATAAATGTCTATTGCAGCCAAACATTTTCTCAACTATCTTCGAAAATCGTATAATGTCGACGATTAATTTCAGTTATGGTTTAATATAGATTAGCGACTACAAAAAAATTCAAATTTGCGAAGTTACAGCGCAGAAATAAGCCCCCTGGTGGCAAGTGACGATGTGGCCTATTCACTCTAGCCTTGAAGGCGTCCAGATTAAAAAGATCAGGGAACACACTCGCAGCCAACGTGTTCCAAAACGAGGAAGCTAGACGAAAGCTTTTCAAGGTCTCGCCCGATTATGATACTTATTTAAAACCGCATAAGGTTTATGATATTACACGTAATTCGTGGACAAAGTGTAATTTTATGCAAATCTGTGCGGCGTCGTCACGACACCGTCGCGTGCGACCAACGACGAATGTCACGTTATACTGATGATTTAAATTATATCTTCTAATGCCCTTATATTGCCTCTGGACAGGCCTTATAAATAAGGATGGTAATTGTGTATAACCATTCTATAACATTACATAATCTTAGCAATCCTATACTATCCTACTAATTATTATGATGTTTGTTACTAAGTCATGCAAAACTACTGAAAATATTTGTTGTGTTCCGGTTTGAAGGATAAGGTAGCCAGCGCAATTACAACCATGAGGCATTTTATCTGAGTCCTCACGTTCGCAACGAATCAGCGCTTCTTTTTATGCAATTCATGAATGGTAGAGTTCCGTGAATAGGTGGGCCTTTTTTTCCAGTAGTTCCATCATGGAACTAGGCAATGAAACTACTGGGACTAGGAAAATGAAATTGCCAATGCACCCAAACCGTGTTTTTACTAAAGCTTTGATTTCAGTAAGTATCTACCCATCCAGGCGTGGATCCAGGGGGGGAGGTAATGGGTGCAATTGCCCCTCCACCTCCCTCAGCCCCGACTATGACTCACAATCGCCTACGATTCTATGTATAAGCCAAAAGGCCAAAAATTCGTAGCTCGCTGCGCTCGCTCAATTATTTTATTGATGTTATCAGTCACTCCAACTTTTTAGAATAGAAATGTTAAAAATTTCTTATTATAAATAGTCATTTCAACAATCACCCCAGTTTTTAAGGACCATAATGTTAATTAAATAATTTTAATTTGTTTAATTGTCCATTATTACGATCAGCACTACACATCATCACAGCACCTAAGCCGAAATGTCAAAAATTTCGATTTCGTTCCGCTCGCTTATTACTTTATTGCTTCCCTTGCTGTCCCAGCTTTTAAGGCCTCAAACGTAAAAAAATTACGAGCTCGCTTCGGTCACTCATTCATTAATCACCGCAACTTTTAAGACCCAAAATGACAAAAATTATATAATTACGCGCCTGTACCCATATACTATTGTTCGGCTTCGTCGTGCCCTTCTAAATCGTCGTCGCGGCTTCGTGTCTGCCTAAAATTCAATTATTACGTTCCAGACCCGTTCCCGCTGGACTCACATTGCATTTCAAGATGAATGGGCCTATCTGCTATTCTGCCACCGCAAATTTTCATCAAAATCCGTACAGTAGTTTTTGCGTGAAGTAGTAAGAACCCTCGAACGCAAGAGCACAGTCGGGATATTAACGCGAAGATGAGTAACAAACATATATCTATCCTTACAAACTTTCACATTTATAATACTAAGTTTTATCATCGACTCGTTCTAGGATTTAGGGATAAATTATGATAAACTACGGATAAACAACGGAGGATTGTACAAGGATAAACTACGTACCATTCTAGGTTATAAGCTACATATACTTCCTTTTGATCATAATCCATCAGAAGTTAGTAGTTAGTAGTTTCTGCGTGAAGAAGTAACGAGCATCCATCCTTTTGAATTTAAAATATTAGCAGTACAGAACAAGTTCAAAAGACACTAGGTCTCCCCTTATTACAACAATAACCGCTTCTTAGAAACGATAGCACTTAGAAATAAATCGATAAAACAGTTATAGGAGACTCACCTAAAGTCGAGAAGCGATGATAAATCCATAACGTGTAATTTTACCACGGCCACTATCCGTCCAAAGTTTGTAACGTATAATTTACACTGCACTTAAACCTTCACACTATTATTGACACTGACTCACACAGACTTGTAATTATCCACAGCATATAGGTGTTTATATTAAACCTAAACACATATAGACATCGTCTTTTTGAGTCTTTTAGATTTATGGTGATAACAGTCTGTCATTAATTATGGGCTAGGAATCGAGCTTCCGGCAAGCCTGCTCTTTTGTCAATATTGAAAAAGTAAAATCAATAGATATTCATTGACAAAAAAGTGGCATGAACAAAGAAACTGGTCCTCTATGACTAATTTCTTTGGACATGGATATATTCTAAACAAGGCATTAGCAAAATATTTAAATAAAAACAAAGAATTATAATTCATATTAGAAAATATTAACAAATTACATCTTAGTCTTTTATGTAGAATCACTAGATCCAAATAGATAAGTATAAAAAATATACAGAAGAGCTGGCAAACAAAACGGTATAATTACATGAAATAAATTTTTACATGAGCAGTAAAAACCTGAAATAGTTTCGATCAATAACGGTATTTGCATCGTAAACCACGAACTTTGAATGCAATTTTAACACAGTTTCAGGCCGTTATGATCGGAAATGAGTTCGTATTCAGCGAGCCTAGAACCTCCGAATTAAAAAAACTTTTGACAAAAAGCGTAATTATACAATTTTGTTCACCAGCTCCTTATTACAGCATTACATTACAATGTTAAATTATCTAGTAAACTTTATTCACAAAATCCAACCATCAAAGAGGTAACCACAGCCACGTAGCCATAACGATACAGTGAATGATTCGGCCATAGGTACATATACAACTTGGTCAAACACCAGCATCGAAATTCCCATTAAAACCGCTGAAACGCGCTGAAATTGCGACGTGCATAAAACCCAACACACACCACATTCGATGCAGAGGGAAATCATTTCCCAGCTAATTAAATTGAAATCCAATATCGAGCTTATTAATTCCCAAAATTGCATTGAACGCAGACTCAGGCTTTCGTGTATATTCATGTATATAAAATCAGTTGTTAGCATGTAGGTTGATTTTAATATTTTTTACTAGCAGTTCACCCGCGTGCAGTATGGATCTCTATAAACATACAACAATTCCGCGGGACCCTATTATTTTCTCGCGATTAAAAGTAGCCTATGTAGATCGGGAATAACGAAACTTCCTTTTAGTGAAAGAATTTAAAAGCGCTCCAATAATTTCTGAGTTTATACATTACATTACAAACAAAAATACAAAGATACAAATCTTTTCTTTTTATATTATATGTAATAGATATAGAAATGTGTACTCTCTGTCTATCTACATTTTCTGCTGACTCTAAAATACTAAAATATAAAAAGGTATAATATACTCAGAGCCAAATCCAACAACGCTATTCGAAGTAGGTCACATTATGACAGCTTACGAACTTTAATATCCGGGTTTTGACAGATTTGTCTGTAGCCGTTTGTTGTAACAAATTAATTTTTTTGTAGGTATCTAATGTGTTTCGAATTTAGAAGAAATGTTTTATAAGTAGATATCCTCAACTTAATCTTCATGGACTATAGATCAGTATTACAAAGTCGGATCGGTGTAAAGTGGTATCTAATGTGTTTCGAATTTAGAAGAAATGTTTTATAAGTAGATATCCTCAACTTAATCTTCATGGACTATAGATCAGTATTACAAAGTCGGATCGGTGTAAAGTGCTGGGGTTATTATAGCTGTATTTATGTAGCGAGTAGTTTTGCAACTATTTAAGGGACAACATCGACATCGTTTAGGTACTTAATTGTACTAGCCATTTAATAGATAAAATTAAATAGATACTAGATAGCTAAAAGAAAGTAACACAAATAAAAACATAAGTAAACGCGTTTGTTAAGTATCGAGGAGGTATACAACTTCTTGTTTTGTTAGCGCAACAGGACCATAACACACTTATATCAAATTGTATACAAATTAAAAATAAAAATTGTTACAAACCTATCACTGAAATATTTAATATCTTGTAAACTGGAGTCGATCGCAAATTGATTTGACCACTACCTACACCTCTTAAGTCCAAAGTTTGGCCACTCCTGCCATACGAAAACGAAGTTGCACCAGGTGTTGTCCTACTGACCAACAAAATTCTAAAACTGTCTCCTAATGGATTGAGGGAGGAAAGATTTCTTTGTATGAAAGCTTGTAATCGACAATGAAATAACTTAATCGATTCTTAAAAATCAATAAATAACTTGCAGCTTTATTTTTCTCTTGACATCTCATACTTCCTGGCATAGCAATGAATGTTTTTGTGAATATGGCACCCTGATCCCGAAATGTCCTATACGAAGGGAGTGAAATCTGGATTGAATGAGAAATATTGTAGAGAAATATAAAAAATATGAAATACCGTCACGGGTACCTTCGATAAGGACTAGAATATAAACATGAATATAATATTGTACAAAATTATTTTGCAGAATAGGTAGGTATAAAATCAACTTTTAACTTTCGATATTTTATCGGTTGATAAAGCCAGAAAGAGACCATATTTCTTTAAAAATGTCTCTTACAATAAACCACTATATTCATTCTTTTGATTGGTTGCAGATAGCGTGTACAAGCAGCTACTTTCTTGAAATAAGAAATAGCCAATTCTTACAGAGCATATTTATCAAAGCAACGGCTAAGTTCTGAACAGATAAAGAACATTCGTACAGGATGTTGTGGAAACAAAAAACTACATTTTCTTATTATCTTCTTTTTGTCTATAGTAGATATAAATCAGCTGTAGCACCACCGTTCGTAAGGTCTACTTTTAATTTCTTTTTTGTGGCTTATACGTAAAAGTCTAAATTATGTTATTGCTCAATATCTCATTTCAGTCAATTCATTCAATATCATTTTGCTCGTTTATCATTACTAGTCACTTCATACACGCAAAATATTGACATAACCATTTACTGCTAACGTTTATTTATTTTCTTCTAAGACTTATTCGGATCGGTTCAAAAGCTTCTTCGAGCCTTAATTTCCGTAGAGTTTGTAACTTAAACATCCTGTACATGGAAAACAAAGTAAGGGAAAATATATGTGTTATCTCTTAATACAAACGACGAGAGCGTATATTGTCAGCTAAAATATATGGCCGCATACATTACATGGTTTTGTGCAGAGCTTTTGGAGGTATTTAGTTTATTGGCCATGGCTGGATTTCTAGGTTGTCATTTTATACAATTATTAGGTACTTAAATTTAACTTATTATGATAACTTTTTCTATAATTTTGGTCCCACATGGTGGGAGTTCAACCAAAAGTTATTTAAGTACCACGAATTTACTATAGTTCAATACTAGTACTAACATTTATTTATATAAGTAGTACACTTTTCTTATGATCTCACGATATTATACATAAGGTAGAGGTTATTTCGTAATAAATACAAATATTATAGCACATAAACAGTACAAACAAAATAAATATTTCTCAGTTTTACTACGTGTAGCCTAGAACACTTTGGGTCACTTTATTTTAAATTTCACATGAAAGTTACCCTTTTGTGCAGTTGTAAAACAGTTAATCGCATTCCTACATGCACCGACTTCTATTAGGTTCCAACTGAGGTCGAACTTGGGTCGAACACAGTACTTCGAATGAGTTTATGATTGCTTAGGTACAACAATTTACTTAGATTCCGTAATCGCTTGTGCATAACAACCGGTGACAATCAATACTGACAGTTCGTGACCGTTGCATTCAATGCTACAGTTCGTGAGACAATGCAACTTGGGGGAATTAATTATCACACGATCGGCACCGCAGGTACGAACACTCATAACCACTATCGCGAAATCGACCGAGTGACGTCACCTTTTAATAAAGAAAGAAACGAGCTCGAATTTATGCGGTTCGACAAACTGACCCGCGGCCAGGTCGCGTCGCTAACCCATGCCCCCTAATTAGCCCATATCCCCCCGTGTGTACCATTTGACACGATTTTTATTTTTCAACACACTCGGCAACGATCTAGGTAGGCGGGTTGGGAAGTTTCGGCGCGTCGCGTGCGGTGGCGGGACCGCGAGGAAGGCAGCCGCCGCGCTGGCCGCTCGCCGCGCCGCCTATGCCTCGACTGCCATGGAAATTCGATTTTTCTGACGTCTCCTCCGCGCCTTGCTTTCCCCCGATCGAACCGCGGGGAACTGCACGCCACGAGCCACTCGCCCACTGATTTCGCACGTCCGTTTACAGCAATAACTCTAACTCCAGATGGTTTATGACACTTCGGGACCGAGACTGCGGGACGTGGAAGGGGATCGAGCACGCAAATTTCGATCGCAAGGAGAATTGACCTTCGCTTGTGGCTGCTTCGGTGTACGTGTGCCGCCCAAATGAGGAGCAACGTTTCGGTGATCGTGAATATGGTACCTATGTGTGTCAAACAAACAACGGTACAATAATCGAATATTAATAAGCGTACTTACTCGTTAGACGAGTGTAAGTATAGTCCAAAAATTAATGATTTGGTTGGATTTTTGGGGTTTTTAGCAAGTACTTAGTTTGTTCCCAATATATTACATTATTATGAATTGTATGTATATGTATGCGTTCATATACCCAAATTAACTTTTACTGTACCAGCAGTGAGTAGTCCTTAGTTAGTCATTAGGGCATGTTCCGGAAATTTGAATAATTTTCATCACGAAACGTGCCACGTGGCAAATTCAAGGATAAAGTATTGCGAGCAGGTATTAAATATAGATTAGAATTTCCACAGTTCCTGCTTATTACTTTTTTCAGGTGCGATGGACAATAAATACTTGTTGTGGTGGTAATGTAAGAAAAAACGGTATACGAACAGGTAAGGGGACCACCTGATGGGCAGTGATCACCGCCGCTAATGGACAACAGCAACACCTGGGGCGTTACCAATGCGTTACCGCCTCAATTCGAATAATAAATTTTTCAACATACTTCCTATTAAAGGGCCCACTATATAACCGTAGTTTGGCTTCCAAAGTAGACGCGTGCGTTTTGTTTACAATAGGTACAGCACTCGTGCGGTAATATTTTTGGCCTGGAGTTACTGTTAGCTACTGGAGAACTGTGAACTACATTCAAATAAAATTCATATTGAATTCATATTTTCCAACTTCATTACGAGGATCGGCGACCCTCACTCTGAATGAAATGAATGAATGAAAAATTATTTATTGCTTGTACATAAAATAACACAAAAACAGAGGAAAAAAAAGAAAAGCAACCTCTGTTGCAGAGGCTTTCCATCTGATCATGGAAAGAGTGGGGGTTTAAGTTAAAACGAGGTAAAGTTTAGTATGAGAGATTTAGCAATTTTGTTTTAACATTCAATAAACAATTTTAAGTACTCCATTCTATATACTTAGTTACCGTGTATTGAATACACAAATATGCAGATTGCTATAGTTTAATAATGGTGGTTCCGCACTGGGTAGCACCCACGCTTTGGAATCAGGATGCGATCGCGCCTTGGGTTTATTTACGACCTACAAACGTAGCACAATCGAATCATAATGAACTTAAACTTTAATTATTTCATAAATATACTTAATTAGATACAACAGTGGTGAGGATGTTCTTTTTAAGTATAAAATACCTGTAGCAGGAAGCGTCGCTCTTCCATAAAATGCAAGTTGATACATGTTTAAATTAACATGAAATGTCAACTTTTAGGTAAGTACTTAGAGATTATATTAAAGCTAATAAAACAAAAAGTAAATAGGTATAATAATTTATTAGTTTAGTTTACTTTTAGAGTAAACTTGTCGTGTTACCATCTAATGGATCGAAGTTATTTAGGTTATAACAAGTTTCATTCTTTTGGCTTTTGTTTGACTCGTGCTCATTATTAATTCATGATAAATCATAGCGATTTTATACACGAGTCATCATCATCATCGTCATCACAGCCCATCAACAGTCCACTGCAGGACTTAGGGCCTCTCCCACGAAAGGGGTTATTGCCATTATCTCCACGCTTGGCAGGCGGGTTGGAGATCGCAGTGTTGTAAATCATCATCACAGCCCGTAACAGTCCACTGCAGGACTTAGGGCCTCTCCCACGAAAGGGGAAGTTATTGCCATAATCTCCACGCTTGGCAGGCGGGTTGGAGATCGCAGTGTTTAAATATAACAATGGAAAATGCTGCTGCCCATTTTCCAGACTACGGAGACTCTTGATATTTGCCTCGAAAACATTAGTCGCCTTGTACGACACCCATGAGTGTAAGGGGTTGGTGCTATTCTACTCTGCCGGACACCATACGGCCAGTTCACGAGTTAGTTACTATCGCAATAATTTACAGGAGAATTATGTTCCAATTATATTTATTTATGCATAATCAGCTCTATTAGAAGCAAATATAAGTTATGTCGTGAGGTAAACAAGTTAAAAATATGGATTGGATAATATAAAAACTTTTCAAGACATTTTAGACCGAGCTGAGCTCTTAACACATTATAGGGAAGTACAGTTTGAAAGCTGTATGAGAGATAATAACCGTTCGTTTGGGTTCAGAGCCAAATGTAGGCGACAGTTATCTGCAAATGAGCTTGGCTGGTGATACAGCCTTCAACAAACGTTAGCGTGTAAGAGCAGTAACATAAGAAAATGTCATACTTGGCATCACAGTATCGGAGAATAGATTTTAATATTGTCAGTGTATTCTCTGGGTGTTATTTGGCAAAAAGCAAAGAAACTTAAGTAGTTATAGTTATAACTTCATAGCAACTTTTCTGTTAGATGAAAATTTTTAATCACTTATAACTCCCAACTTATGTTTATTTTCCTGAGATTCTTTATAAAAATCTACAATATTAAAACACAATACACCTGCAGAAAAATAAGTGGTAACTTTTGGGAAAATGTAGCACTAGCATTTTTATGAACTTTAATCTTCCAACACATTTTCCAATGTTCTTGAGGAATTCATGGGAAATGTCTTTAATAGGCATTACCTAAAGATGTATTCAAACCAGACGAGTGAATACTCATTCCATCATATTCACTTTGTGTAATCACCGTCTCTCTATCAGGCAGGGCCATCAAATGATGGACTCTAAAGCTTGTATACAGCTTCTAGTCAAACTCATAACACCATTGTTTTTGCTACGGTATAAAAAAATCCTTATTTTATGATCTTGCTCGAAGTGTACTTGCTTTAGAAACTATAATAATATCACAGAAACCGTGAATTACCTCAATCAAATACACAAACATACAACTTAGGAGACATTGGGAATTAAACTTCCAGCTCAGGTGTGACTACGAGCTTCAAGCAAAAACTTATCCCGTTTCCCAAAGGAAACTAACATTGTTCTTTAAACACAACTTCGCACAATTGTTGGTACAGCCTACATTAAGTATCTTACCTACTTCACCTGCGTACTGCTTCTAAGCTCTGATAAGTATTGTAGCTGATATTTTTTCTATTTTAGTTGAACTGATTGGGTGACCGCTTCGTTTGAGGCAATTCGATCGATAATTTTTGCTATTTACATATTCCCTACACGTTGATACAATCTGGTCAGGTTCCCCTGGTAGCAGGCTCTCGGAGGTCAGATGGTAGTCGCTCCACTGTAATTATCCGATCACCAAATCCTGGATCATGGTCAAGGCGGACCCCGGGGCCTCCTGCTCGAAAGCACAACCGGGACATTAACGCCAAAATATACAGGGTGTTTCATAATACATGTATAAAGCCGTGAACTGGATGGAGTGCTAAACGTATTAAAACGATAGGTACAATTATTTTTTTCGTGCGTGGAATAGTTACCGAGAAAATGACTATCGAACTTTTTCTTTTTCAATGTCGATAATCACATTTTGAAAACGAAAGACCGCATCTCTAGAAATCAGTTGTAATAGATCACTCAAGTTCATAATCAGGTCAATCAACTGAATAATACAATTTTACCAGTTACAGATAGGATATAGGTTTTGTGCCTTAAAGTCTTTTCTACCTACCGTTTCATATGAGTTTTAAAATTCAATCTAAAGATCACTACGATCAATACCTCAAATAACTGGTTAATAAAATTATTATTACAAGCAGCTCGTGAGCAGTCCGGCACAAAAACAAGACATTTCGATGTTTGTTTCTACTTTAATTTATTTGTTTTTTGTTGCCTTCAACACAATGTTGCACCTAGGTACATAGTCTTCAAACTAATTGCGAAAACACAATAAACATTAATAGGCAAAAAAGTTACAGCTTGATTTCGCGTCTGCGCCATATCTTCTATTGTACTAGGTAGTCATGACTGAAGCAGGTGGACTATGTACGGGATACTGATATCACAGGGTGTCCATAAAGTACATTCACTAGATTTTAATATTTTTGGAAAGTGCAGCAAAACTACACGATATTGTTGTTATACTTTATTGTCTATTTTTTCACTCAGTCTACATCCTGTTGAATGCATGTGGTGAGTCTTGGCACAAGTTTATGCATTTCTCGTTGAACTTTTCCGCCAGCTCCGAAATAAGGAAAGATGTCATTTTAGTACCTTTAGTACATTAGATAGGTCTAATAGTAATTATTAAATTCTACTAATGTTTGAATTCAAGAAGGTGAATATTAAATTTGAATAGCTGAAAAAATACCTAGCAACACTATTTACGTACTAGGATTTAAGCATTTAGGTTGCAGGCAACAAACATGCAGAACAGCAGATGCGTTGTCACTGTGAGGACTAAGATGAAATGCGTCATGCCTGTATTTGTACTGGCTTATTTTATGGACACCCCACGTACTAGGCGCAATATTAAGGAGGTCTAAATTATCCGTTTTGTATTTTTTGGTTTCGAGGGTTCTGTACAAAAAAATATTGTAATCAATTGTGATTTTAATTCAAAAGGTTCATTCATAGTTTTTACGAAAGTGCACCACCACCTAACTAATAGCAAAGTAGTCTTATTCAAATTACTGTAGCATATTAATGTAGCAAACTCTAATTAATGTAACATCTTTGTCTTTTTACGAGTTTGCTTTCTCATGTCATGTCTGTCAGTCATGTTTCAGTGTCGCGTAGGTAATCGTACCTATCGTTTTCACGAACATTTCTTATCAACTAAAATTAACTTAATGATTCTTAGTTGATGGAGCTTTACCTGTAAATATCCCATGCTTCACCCAATTGGAGAACCTAGGTCACCTAGGTGGAGCACGGACCAAAACACAATTTTAGAAATTACTGTCTAGGTTACTGTCATTGTACCAAACTACCCGATAAAATCGTGATAAGCAAATGTAGGCCATCGCCATAAGGATTATTATTAAGCCCACAGTTGGATTCGCTTGAGACTCACTTTAACAAATTAAAAAAAAATCAACATTATGGTGCAACTACCAGGAGAACATAAAACGACAGAACATAAAAGGCGAAATAAGTTAGACCCCTAAAACACGGATCCCTAAGTACGAATCCTTTTGCACGTGCCGTCAAGGTCAAGGCCGGCGCCGGAGCTGTGGCGGCGCTTTTGACATCAAAATAGAAACTGAAAACTACAAAATCTAAAAATAGAATACTTTGGCGGGCCGTTCTTTATTTTGTGGTTTGATCCACGGCGCGACTTCCATTGACGAAATTTGCCTACTTTCGCGTCGTATTCGTTCATTCAGTTTTTAGCTTTTCGCGTGACTTCGGTCACGTTGATGTTGCGTTGTAGTTGTAGGATACCTAAGTACCTATTGTGAAGATAACTGTGATAAGAGTGTTAACGATGTGAACGAATGATTTATAGCTTCAGGTACCAGTATTAACGTAGTCTTGTCTGTGTTCAGCGTTCAACGTTTAATAAGTATTGTGATAATCATTATTCTGTGTATGAATGCAAGCTAGCAGTAGGCCAAACACCATGGTACCTACCTATTTACGTTTTGCATAGCAACCAGAGCCTGCGTAGTGTTGTGTATCTGTGTGTATGGAGTGTACCTACCTAGCTACGCTACGATACGAGTGCAAGCTTACTTGATAGTTAATACCTATCAGTCATCCGAGCCACAAGAAAGCAAGAAAGTATGGCACCTGACGCTGTTTGTTTTCATAAAATAACTTTAAAAAGGTACGTACCTACATGCTTTAAAGGTCTAGGTTCTAGCTAGACTTTAAGATATGCTACCTAGCTAGTACCTAATCGTAACGTTAGAAGGTTCTTTTCCGACGGGAAATAGGTAGAAAAGACAACGCTTTTATCTGTTCATGAAAACATGTAGGTATTTAGTAAAACCTGTCTGTAATCTGTTTCAACAAAACTAGTCTCATAAGTGGTTCCCTACGCTACGTAGGTCCCTAGATGAGTGAACCATTTTAGTAGGACATAGTACCTACTTATTTGTGTAGAACGATTTATCAATTGAACGAATTCTGTTTTAGTTATGTAGCTATCTTAAGTATGTTTTCAAGAACATTGGTGGCTGGGCGGTTGAGTATCCGACTCGTAAGCGAGAGAGGTGCCGGGTTCGAATCCCGCTGTGGCAATGTACCAATGACTCTTTTCTGAGTTATGTACATTAGTTGAAATTAACCGATGCTCCTATGGTGAGGGAAACATCATGATGAAATCTGCAAATTCTGGCAACTGAAATTGTAACCATGATCCAATCGATTCAGGTTCCCCTGGTAGCAGGGTCATGGAGGTCAGATGGTAGTCGCTCCACTGTAACAAATTCTTTTCTCTCCACAAAATTATTTTCCGTGCCCGTGGTCCGCCTTGACTATGGTCCATGATCTAGGATTTGGCAGATTAGGTAATTAATTGCAGTGGAGCGACTGCCATCTGACATTCCTGGCTCCTAACCCTGCTACCAAGGGAACCTGACCAGATTGGATCATGGTTACTTACACATTCAGTCGTCTGAACTGAATGTGTAAGTTTCATCACGATTATTTCCCTCACCGTAAAAGCATCGGTTAGTATTCAGCTACTGTGCATAACTTAGAAAAGAGTTAGTGGTACATGGCGGCAGTGGGATTCGAACCCGGTACCTCACGCGTACGAGTCGGATACTGCAACCTTAGGCCACCGACGCTCCGACTATTTAAGCATACCTACCTATCGAAAATAATTAGTGTAGGCAAGTTCCTAGTTAATTTGGTAGAGCCTATTCATGTAGATAAGTAGGTAACATTTAGTACGACGCCTGGTAGTAAGATGAAGGAGGTTGGTTTGTTTTGATATGAATGGCACGAAGTTATTACTCGTCCTTATGGTGTGTACACACTCAACGTACGCCAACGAAGGGCTGTCGGCCGAATTATTTGGACTTCTAAGGTCTAATACTTGCATTTCGTGGTCAAGCAAACGATCTTTGGGAGTTTTGGGAACCGATTCGGGCTCGTATTTGCACGTTTGTTTGTTGGCCTTCGGTATCCGCCCAAACTGCGATTGGATGATTACTTCTATCCGTTTGATGTTACCGCCACGCTGCACTGCGGATTGCCGGCTGGCACACGCCAACGGACAATCGTTAGCCGAAACGGGTGCGCGTCACACATCGCCCGGTGTGTACGCAGCATTAGGCTCCTGGTAGTAGGCTTGAGGAGGTTGCTTTGTTTCGATAGGGGTCGCACGAGGTTATTAACCTGTTTTTTATATGATCATCAACTTGAAATAGAGCTGCGCTTCAACGTAGTCGATATGGTTATTTATCTTTAAAAATAATTTTTTTTTATTAAAATTAAAATTCAATGTCCGGATAAAATGAAGTCGCCAGTGCACTCTTTGAAAGCTCTACTTTAACACCCTTTCGGCTTTATACATGTATTATGAAACACCCTGTATATTTCTTGTATTACATGTTGACGAGCCGCTTTGGCTCGACTTTTATAATGCGTACAGCTAAGGAGTGGAATGCGTTGCCTGCGAGTGTGTTCCCTGATCAATATAATCTGGATGCCTTCAAGGCTAGAGTGAATAGGCTGTTCCTAGACAGGCATGCTCCATCATAGACCGCATCGTCACTTACCACCAGGTGAGGTGCCGGTCAAATGCCTGGCTAGTAAAGTAATAAAAAAAAACATTTTCTAAACAAAATAACACCAAAAGCTTCACCTACATTCGTGATGCATAATATTCGCCGTGAAAACCCAAATCACCTCACCACGGTAAGTATTTCAGTAATGCCAAATTTGGCATGTAAATTAGCACCCGGTGGCAACCGAGACTGTAATTTTCTTGACAAACACGCGAATTAAAAAGCGATGAAGGCGTCATATATGCGAAATTACATTTAATTTCACGGTGTATTTTTTAAGTCCGTTTTCCTTCAGAACGTGGAAGCTCTGGCTAATTTCATAGCCTGAGAGTCGTGCCACATTTTTGATGAGTTTCTATATGATGCTTATATTGTTTAATTATTGTTTATTCATTTTCCGGAAAAACATACATATATTAAAACGATCTGAGTGGTTCGGTAGTTAACGTGCCGGTCTGCTACGCAGAGGTCCGGTTCGAGTTCGATTCCCGGCCGAGCAGAAATTGAAATGATCAACTCTAATTTGTGTTAGGTACGGGTCTGGGTGTTATATGTATAATAAGTATGCATTTAAAAGTATATATGTAGTTTATCAGTTGTCTAGCACCTATAACGCAAGCTTTGCTTACTTTGGGGCTAGATGGTGCTGTGTGAATTGTCCAAGAATATTTATTACTATTATTATTTAAAATTGATGTCTATTTATTAGTAGTCGGTGTAAATACATGGCGAAACAGTTACACGTTTCTTCCATATTCCGGGGAGATTTGCCAAAACACAGATATACAGCTTCGCAATGATAGGTCATCATCATCACAGCCCATAACAGTCCACTGCAGAACATTGGGTCTCTCCCACGAAAGGGGACGTTGTTGCCATAATCTACACGCTTGGCAGGCGATTCTTTATGTAATATATACAACACTGCGATCTCCAAAGACAGGTACTTAAAATAAAAATGTATGCATTTTTTAAGCTGAATATTAGTTTAGTATAGTCATATACCTCATAGACTCTTTACTAAATCAAGTGCCCCACTTAACCTCAAACTATGTTGGCGCACCTCCAGCTCAGCCGTTACCGATATCGTCAACTTCTAACGGTTAAAATGTTGATAATAGTACACTTGCTCCGGGACTACATCGTGAGACTAGGCTACTTAACCCTTCATTTGGTTGGCAACTGTCCAGGGGTGCTATTGTGTAATAGTGTAACTTTCGGTAAGGTAACAGGTCGCTATCGGGTCGGTCAGTCGGATTCGTTTGTTTTTGTAGGTCGTTTGAGGTTTGGTTTCGCTGATCATTGGAATTGAATAGTTGTATAGTGGTATATGTTTTTTTTGTTATACATATGGCAAACAGGCTAGCGGACAGTGGCCACTGCCATCCAAAGAACATCAGTAAGACTGAGGCGTCACCAGTGTCTTGCCTACCTCTAATGAGACCTCTAATATTTTCACGGGTTCCATGTCATAATCGTAAGGAAACATTATGGCCGGGAAACCAATTCGCATCCAAAAAGGTGGTGGGTAGGTTTTTTTCTGCTAAAAAAGGTGCGGTGTCGTTGTCTTTGTACTTCTCTGTCATACAAGAACCACGAACTAACTATAACGAAAAAAGATTAACGACAAATGTTTTCCGTAGCGATGGATTCCATGCCATTATTAGAAAGGGAGCTGCTTCCATAATGCAGCGGTCATAAAACTAAAGTTCTAATATTTGGAGATATGTATGTATTTAATTAAATTTAGTTAATCTAATACAAAGCCATAATCATATTTACCTTTTTTGGGATTTAGTCTATAAAAACGGACCCGATTATTTAATATCAGCCGAAATGGAGAATCTTGAAATATTTAAAAACTTATAGGATACCAAAATATAAGCGAAACAATAACGAACCGATCCCGAACCGTTACTTACCAAAACGAAGTCGCAGAATTACATAATTGCACCATAGCACCCTAAACTTTAAGCCATGCTTTTTCTCGAACATAACCTTTATTTGCTGACCGTTATGTCATGTTCCAACAGATTGCTTGAAAACACTAGTTTTTTAAAATTAAAGTTAAGTGCCTTGCAGACGGACAAGAAAAGTAGGGCGGAGTAAGCAATTGGTCATGCAATAACTGTGAATAATTTCGTGCTTCAGTGTGGGTACAGAACTACCTTTAGTGAATAATTTGTTGTACGTGTGTGTTCTGAACAACCTTCATTTATAGTAGGTAATGCTTGATGTAGTGATCTTTGCAGTAGCATAGGATGTGGCAGTACGCTGATAGATCGATTACAAAATATAAGTCTTTTCCTAACCAAGTGCGATTGGAATGAGATGCAACCATATCGAGATAAATTGATGTGACAGTACTCTGAACAGCGTACGTTTCAATAGAACATAGCAAAAGTAGAGCAAATTATCGGTAAATATATCGCTATACAATTTGCTTCACATCATTTGTGGTTAGCTGGTAGAAATCTCTCATAGAGATAAGTTCGGCATTGTACTCATTTTTGTTTGATGTATCTAATTAAGTATGTATAGATACAATAAAGAATATAACAAATACATAAACAGATATCTAAATGAATTGACTTATTTAAATAAATATAGATTCTACAAAGTTCCATCTCATACCGAATACTACGAAATAGAGGATTTTTTTCCAAAAACTTACCGTAGCGTTCGCTTCCACTCCAACGGCAATTTTTTTTTAAATTCAAAGCTTTTTTGTTAAATGTCCTTCGGTTGGAAAACGCGAGCGGGAGTTGTTAGTTGTTTGACAAACTAAATTGAATTGCAATCGTTTGCCCGCCCGAGCCATTGAGCACAGAAACACAGTAGCTTACAACATCTCAGTGTAAAATTATTTTGTGCTAAGTTATTTAATTACTTATTTCACAGTTAACAGCAAATAATATTATGTTTAAAAGGTTACATTAATAATTTGTAATGTCAATTACAAAATTGCAATTTATAATGTAGCTATATTACGCCACATTAAAGGCGAAAAGAAAAATATCTTAATAAAATTAATAACTTAAAATTCTCTGTATGAAATAAATTCTAAACCCTACTATATTATAAATGCAAATTTGTCTCTCTCTGTGTGTTGTATGTTTGTTACCTCTTCACGTCCTAACGGATTTTTACCCAACTCAGACTGTGCGATAGGTATAACGTGTACGGAAAGCTTTTAATTGACAATACTAACACTAAATAATTACATTAAATTCTGTGTACATTGCTTTAAAACTTAATTATTTAATTTTTTATCAGTGAATTTACACATCAATACATATGATTTAGACTACAACAACGATTAAGTTGGTCAAATATAGCACAAGTGTTCCTCCCATACCACGGCTATGGTTAGAATTTATTTATTACTAAATAGCGTTTTGTCCACGACTTCGTATGCATTAAATTCGGTTACTATATTCCAGACTTGTTCCCGTGGGAACCACATTGTATTTCGAGCAAAACTACAGCCTGGGTATGGTACTCGCTGATAATGAAGCGTTATATACTTAACTGAAAGAAATCTGTAAATTTTAAAATACGTTAAGTAGTTTTTGAGTTTTTCCATTACAAACAAACGAACAATGAAATATTTTCTCCCTTTATTAGTAGTATAGATAGACGAATTATTATTGAGATACACTGCTCCTATACTGGCTCTGTGCTCGATGGCCCGGGCTCGGTTGTTATACTAGCTGGAGAACGGCTGCAAAAATCACAAAAAAGTAACTTTTTCGTTTCAAAAAAGTACAACAGCGACGGGTGCGACGGGTGTTTTACTGTTATTGTTATTGAACGAAAAAAAATTATATTTAAATTTCCACGTTGTGTACAGTAATTGTTTGATTATTTTTTCTTTAATATAAATTGGGCCTATCTCCTCCTTGTTAATAGCTCTCCACAATCACAACACATAAATACAACTGATTAACATCACTGCGTGCTCCTCCACGGAGCATCTTCAGAAAAACTGTGACCGTTAGGTCACGTTAAATTTTATTTTATGATATGGATATATCCACAGCCTTCTTAGAGGCTACGACATATCTCAATTGAATACTACAGTAATAATGATGTTATAAAAAAAAATTGTTTTGCTATTACACTAAACTACCTGTCTATATCATATAAAAAATAATTTGGTGGCTCGCCGCGACTTCGTTCGCGTCCTACCCTATAAACCTTCCTCTTGAATTTATCTATCTATTGTTACAAACTGCATTTGAGTTTATAAGATCCAAGCGTACATACATACAGAGGGACAGACGGTGGGAAGCGACTTTGTTTTATACTAAGTATGTATTTATAGAAATAATCCGATAAACGTAAATTAGGTGCAGAATTGAATTAACCTTTGCCATTCCAGTCATTACCTGGACTCTATATGAAAATACTCGACTCATAATAGAAGCTGTACAAATTGTTACAAGCACTTTTGAAATACATATCTCACATATTACAATTCATACGATAAACAAATTAAAGCGCGCTTTAGTTCACTGGCACTGATATTCTAACAATTACCCGACTCCGTAGTCCATATCTCGGAATTTCTGGAACTAAATTGAAGTTCAATTTACAGTTGGCTCACTGAAGGCGGTAGATTCTAGAAGTGGAGTAATTTATGTATCGACGGAGGCTACTGTGATTTGTTTTAAACTAGGTTTAGCTCGCACCAGCCTTACTAGCTGCTTACTAACTGTTTTAGGTTATAATAATGCTATATTTATGGTGTAAATAGATTATGATTTGACGTAGGCATATGCTATAAAATATTCTGTGAGATTATCCCAGTGGTGGGACTGAGAATAATCTAAGAAATAATCGGCAAAAGTTCAATCTACTTGATTCAACTTACTTTTTTAACTAACTTCAACTCCTTCAAGGCTAGAGTGAATAGGCTGTTCCTAGACAAGCATGCTCTATCTTCGGCCGCATCGTCACTTACTATTAGGTGAGCGAGAGTGTAGTGGTGATCAAATGCCTAGCCAGTCTAATTAAAAAAAAAAAAACTTCGAAAATGGACATAGTATAACTATGAAGTAAAGGCTTTGAACGTGAGATTAACTCACACCATACAAAGGACATTTACATTGTCAAATGGACTCTATAAAGACTAGCTAATAATACACAATATTTAACAACAAAAACAAAGTCGGCAAAGCCTCTAGAGAATACACACTCACGCCGGATATAAATGTTTAATCATTTTATAGCATTATTCAATTAGTTGAGGTCAAAGCGAACGGCAACCATTTCGGGTGCAAACCCACACATTACAGGATGTTATCCCATTAGACTAGCTAGTACATATAGCACACAAGTCTACACACGACCAGTATAAAATGAGCTACCATTACTATGGATGCGCATACACATCGGAGACTACCTACCTAAAGTGGAAACGCTTTAGATCCCGTATCTACCACCGTACCTCCGTACACTACTCGCGAAGTCACTCCGCTGTCGAGTTTACATCCCGAGAGAATGGCACAAGCGAGCTAATTGCTGCCGTATTTGTATATTGGCAAGATGCATTTTCACTCGACCTGCCTGCGCTCGGAAGGTTCAGAACAATGTCAACTTTGCAACAGTAAACCTGTTAGCTCAGCGCTGGTATAGACGTGCTCTCAATTTGAAATGTTACGTATGTACTCGGATATACGAACAACTTTACAAACAGCCCTGCATATTTGCATTTTAGCATAGTAGCTATACGTCTTTGGTATTAACTTTGGAGTTGTTTTTGAAACTGTTGCCTGTAGATCAGAAAATGGGGGCATCATAATCATTATCTCAGCCGTAGGACGTCTACTGCTGAACATAGGCCTCGCCCCACGTCTTCACCTCTCGGCTCTACGCCTCCGACATCCATCGGCTCTCTACTACCTTTACGAGGCCTTTTGTTTCGAAGGATGGATTGGCGCTACGTCACAGATTGATATACTGCTATGCTACAAAGCTATCTGACCCACTGCCGACGTCGCGTTTGTTGAATTTAGTATTTCCTCAAAATTATTTTTCACTTGGCAACACTTGTTCCAGTTTTGATCTCCGGACCAGATAAATTTATGACACTTTACTAAGCTAGCCCCTACTCTGCCGGTCACTACACGGTGTTAATAAGATAGCTCTATTATCAATGCAATGCGCCGAATGTGGAAAACATCCAAAATCGGTAAAGGCTTGGCGCAATCGCGTTCCGTCGAGCAATTTGTTACGACGCGACGGCGGCGTAACGAAAGCTCATTTAACTTGATGAAATTTTTAAAAATAAAACACTACCGACCGTGCAGGGCTGCAGCCAGACAGACACTTAGTGGAAAAGCGGAACATAGTGACGCTGAAAAAGATTGACTTGGTCGAAGTGATCTTTTATGAAACATTAACCTAGCCAGCTGCTAGACTAGACTTGAGCCTCCTCGACGTCTGTAAAGGGATTTGCAATATTGACAGATGAGGTGGGGGTACACACATCAGAAAATGCTGCTAAAGTGAAGTCGCAGAGCAGAAAGAAATTCTTACATTGATCTGCTACTACTTGTCTCAGTCACTCCCGCGCAAATATATTGCATCACGCTCGCACATATTCAAGGACACGAATCGCGCGCGCGGAAGTGACAGAGGTAAGTATGTCAATGAACGAATTTCTTCCTGATCTGCGACCGCACTTTACCAATTTTGTCTACCGTGTTTCTATCTGGCTCAAAGATATTAGACGCCTTTTAAGACACCTTAAGTCGTTTGCGTTGTCTTCTGATTGGTCTGCCAGATAGCAAAATTGGTAAGTACTCAACAACATAAAATTTACAAACGGTTTAATATGTCACACAAAACATTTAAGCATTCGAAACATGCCACTGACATTCCCAATTCCATAATGTCTGCTACAATAGCCTACAATCGCATTGGCTACGCTTGACTACGCTCGCCAATCTAGACCCTAAATCCGTCTCTGTCCGCTAGTATAATTAGCCTTGAATAATTTAAAGCCTGGGACTGCCTGAGGCGCTGTTTTGTTTGCTTTGCATAGTGCACAGTAGACAGTTCAAACGAATTGCATGTAGTTACTCACAAGTGACATAGAGTGATGTGTATAATTGTAATATCTAGCTTTTAACTGTTTTGCTGCTTTCTACAGTTTTAGATTTATGATTTTCACTCTGATATTTGACATAGGTATAAACCGACCAAGTACGAGTCGACTAGGCATACGAACGGTTCCGTAGCATAACTCATAATCATACAGCTGTATTCAGCGGAGCGTCGGTGGCCGAATGGTTAAGGTATCCGACTCGTAAGCGAGAGGTACCGAGTTCGAATGCGACCCCTGCGACAATGTACCAAAAATTATTTCTGATTAAATGATGTTTTTCCTCTTAAAGTAAGGAACAACATCGTGAAGAAACCTGCACATTCAGGTGACTGAATGTGTAACCATGATTCAATCATGTCACGGAGGTCAGATGGCACTCGTTCCACTGTAATTATCTGATCTGTCAAATCCTGGACCATGGTCAAGGCGGACTCCGAGCCCACGTGCGCGAGATCACAACCGAGACATTAACGCCTAGATTTTTTTTTTATGATTGAGCCGTATTCAACGCAGTGCGTTCACCTAGCAGACAAGCACTATGAAATCGCTTAACAACATTACTTTCCTTAGACAAATTTTGTATGTAACCCTACTCTTTAATCATTCAATCTATCATTGAAAACCGCATAAAAACCGTACAGTCGTTTTTGAGTTAATCGGTAACAGACAGACAGACGCGGCGTGGGACTTTGTTTTATAATATGTAGTGATAGTGATTGAAACTTACTAGGTGTATTGGAATAAAATTAAACGGGCGCAAGAATGTGATTGTCTTATTTAGATTTCCGTACCTACCCCTGTGTGACTGGGAAGGATTGGATGTGGAAAGCCAAGAACCATTCAATATGGAGAATAATGCAAGAGCCGACTCTTATAATCCAGGCATTAAACACCACAAAATCCTTCCAGGATATCCCTAAAACTCCTTTCAATGTCCAAGATAATTACACAAATTATTTAAAATCAACACAGATGCCACTTCCACAATACGAGTACCTACAACAGACAGAAAAATGTTTTATCTTTAACCTAGAAAATATTTACGCCAGGAATACACAGGGAGAAACATTTCCTGTTTGCCGCTAACGACAGATTCACGAGAGCAGTCTGCAGCAAAGGTGCAACTGTAAAGTATGAAGGCGGGGGGTGGTGCAACTGTAAACTTTATTGCAGTTTCGTGCAAAACAATGCTACACAGCCGATCGCTATTTTCAAGAAAACAGAATCTCTCTTGTTTGTGCAAAACGGCGCTGACAGTACAATATGGAGCGTTTGGAAAAATAAAAGGATAGAAGATTTCTATGTTTTGTTTTATATCTCCGGTGTAAACCAACCGCCCTAATTAAATAACTAGGTAATTTCAATTTCAATTTATTTATTGCTCACTTGTAAGTATAGGTATTACATTATTGACATCATAAATTCAACAAATTCGTACAAATAATTAGATAATATCAATATAGACAGCTATTACAATTAAAAATTACAATAAATAATTATGAAATAATGTCAATAATCATATAAAAGTAAAATAATTAAAAATTTTGTAAATAATTATGTATAGAATGTCAATAGTCGATTCAAATAATAAATACAATTATAAGTAATAATTATTATTATATGTATAACTAGGTGTGTACTTTTAATACACCAATAGAGCCTATGACGTATATTAAATTTATTCGTTTAGCATTCTAAGCTATTGAATAAGTAAGTAGGAAAGTAGGGATTGCCACGTAGATACTTATGGGGATGAAATAGAGGTAAGAATATGTCATGTTAACATATTATGTATTTGTATATCTTTAATTTATTTGCGTTATATGTGGATTTTTATTGTGTGATTTTTAGGCCGTGTGGTGTCCGGCAGAGTAGAATAGCACCAACCCCTTACACTCGTGGGTGTCGTACGAGGCGACTAATGTTTAGAGGAATAAATCTAAGTCTCCGTAGGCTGGAAAATGGGCAGCAGCGTTTTCCATTGTTATATTTATAATACTGCGATCTCCAACCCGCCTGCCAAGCGTGGAGATTACATCAATAACCTCCCCTTTCGTGGGAGAGGCCCTTAGTCCTGCAGTGGACTGTTTATGGGCTGTGATGATGATGATGATATGTGGATTTTACACTGTTATGAGCTACTGAGCTGTATAAACGTATTTATTAAAATTACGTAGTTTCTGGATTTATTATAATTGTATGGAAAACCAATAATAAAACGGTAACACCACGACCATGAATATAAGGCTAGGCAGGGCGTTATAACACGGTACCGGCATCCAATTTTCTCTGCCCGACAGATATGCATGATGCAAGGAAATTCAGTCCGAGTGGATAACCAGATTGCATATGGATGCGCAGATACGATCCCCGCGTGCGCCCAGGGGGAAAGCCTTTCTAATATAATGTCGGTGATAACAGGTTAACGCTCGTTACTCTACAACTAGGAAAAAACAAACCTATTCTTTATAGGTATCAATTATTTTAAAAAATTCTATAAAAATTGTACAGGTTCACATTAATTAAACAATTAACATTAAGGGCGACTTGCACCAAATTCCTAATTGTCTTTAAGCTTAAGATAAACACAAAACATTCAAAACAACGCTAAACGACATCCTTAAATGTGTTTATGAATTTGGTGCAAGCAGGGCTAAATGACAGAAATATATGAATTTAATTTAGCTATCTGGATGTACCCGCTCCCGAAAAATACAATAATTTATTGATCTGAAAACGGATTTTCGTCAAAAAAATATTAGTTCATTTATTCGAGTGTCGTTCATTCAGTCATTTAAATACACAATTGTTTAATATATTAATCGACCATGTACTGGGAGTATTTGCAATGACTGTAGTACCTATTAGTTAGGTACAATACACTTAGAACCACGGACAAAAAATATTGCCCATGGTTCTTCCAGCAGGACTATGCAGTAGGACTACGCAGTAGGATCACGCAGGACTACGCAGTAGGATTACGCAGTAGGACCAGGGACAACAAAGTATTCAGAAACACTGCAACTACAATCAATCAAATTTACGAAGACCATCATCACATCAAACAGGAAATAATACGATTGACATTATCTCTAAATGGAGTAACTATTATTTACTTCACTCATTTCGTGTGTCGATGGTATTAATTGTGGACACAATTGATATAATTGGTGGTAATGTCAGTAAACCAATGCGATGTAGCAAGAGCCCTCTATTATTTGGTATTAGGGCGTTAATTACTCACAAGGACTAGGAATTAACTCGCTGTATAACGCTTAACTTTCATAAAACACTGACAACAGAGATAATTGGGCACGTAGTAGGTATTAATGTAAATAAATGTAGCTTTTTAGACATTTCACTGTAATGGGAAAACATGTGGTTTCTACATCTATACCACAGGGAAAAATAAAATTATATACTATTTATAATCTATACTATCATGTCTTATCAAAATGAGGAAGAGTTTGTATGTTTGTGAGTTTGTTTGTTGGGGATCGGAACCTAATCTCCGAAAGTACTGACCCATTTTGAAAATGCTTTTACTACCAGGAAGCTACATTATTCTTTTTTCTTTTTATTGCCTAGGGAGGTCTTTATTGTCTATTCTCGAGTAACATAGCCTACTTTTTCATCCCAGAAAAATAATAGGGTCCCGCGGGATAGTTCAATGTTCACAGAGATCCGATATGCGCGCAGGAGGAAAGCACGGGGGACTGCAATTCACACAGAAATGTACAATCTGCATGCGATAGATTCCCACAACAAATGTCGTTATGAATGGCATGTTATTATTTTTACCTACATTCAGCAAATTGATTTCTACATAAAAAAGTGCTATCTGAATTAGATGGCCATTGATCCACATGACAAGAGCAACGCTCTTAAGTTTATGTTGATGATGATGAATTACTCTTTATGTTATTAAATTCCATTATCAGTAAGTAGTACTGGATCACAGGATCACCTTATTATAGTAGATTACTCAATGGTAACCAGTTTAGACGTAGAGTATTATCAGTAACATAAAAAATCTAATAGAGAATATAAGGGTAAAGCTCCTTATTTTTAATTCATAGAATCTGAACAGGGCAAATTGATTGAGTCATTAAGGTGGATCACAATACGTTACTCGACGTGTGGATAGGTACTTATTTACCGAAAACGCCGTAGTACGTGGTATCGCGTTAAACATTCATCGCGATGGAGTAAA
Source organism: Blastobasis lacticolella (assembly GCA_905147135.1). Taxonomy (NCBI): domain Eukaryota; kingdom Metazoa; phylum Arthropoda; class Insecta; order Lepidoptera; family Blastobasidae; genus Blastobasis; species Blastobasis lacticolella. The sequence goes on from LR990048.1 coordinate 14,510,372, forward strand.
CTGTTGATAGAAGAAAATGGAAGGTGAATTCTTTATTTTATTAGGTAAGGAGTTTCAAAAGAATATTAAGTATCTATGCGTGTTTTCAATTTTTTTAAGTACAGAAGTTTTTTATAGATTTAACCATCATGATCATATTGGTGTTAAATCCCGGCTGTGCTCTTGCGCGGCACGGTTTTTTACCCAACTGCGTCTGAAAGAGGGTTATGTTTTTTTATAAAGTAGAGTGAGGAAAAATCTGAATTTATAAAAGGAAAAGATTGACTAACAGACTGATGTAACGATCGTAGCCTAAACCACTGGACGGATTAACCTCAAATATCTTCATAATCGTTTTTTTTTTGTTTTTTTTTCAACCATCATAAATTAGAGCTGGTAATCGGAATCAGAATATTGATTTCTGTCATCACTCTGACAAGGCCATGATTAATGACTTTTATAATTTATTTCGACCTCCAGGCTTTGTTGCTTTTTCAAGATAAATGTTGCTTGTTACATGTAGGTCGACGACTATTATAAGTAAATATAAATAAATATGCTTGGACAAATTCACACAGCGCCATCTAGCCCCAAAGTAAGCAAAGCTTGTGTTATTTACATTTTTTTAAATACATACTTATTATACAAACTACAACCAGACCCGTATTAGAAATTTGAATTCATCATTTCAATTTCTGCTCGGCCGGGAATCGAACCCGGGACCACTCCGTGGCGGCCGGCATGTTAACCAACTGAATCATTCAGGTCGTCAAAGTACCTAATCGATATTTTTCTCTAGTTCATCACAGCACATCGGCTAGTTTCCGCTTTGTATTTGTAATTTACTGGCGATTCCTGTACAATATTTAATGAAATAGTTAATGTATAATCATCTTGGCGTTAATGTCACGGTTGTGCTCTAGAGGACGAGGGCCCGGGGTCCGCCTCGACCATGATCCAGAATTTGGCGATCAGGTAATTACAGTGGAGCGACTACCATCTGTCCTCCGTGACCCTGCTACATCATGGTTACAAATTCAGTTGCCTGAATTTGCAGGTTTCATCACGATGTTTTACCTGACCGTAAGGGCGCATTTTCATTGGTCGTTAGCGCCCGTATGCGGGGTACGGGAGATTTCTGTAACGCATGCCATAGGGCATGCGGGGAACCGTTTACATTGGTCGTTAGCGCCCGTATGCAAGGTGCGATAGAACCTGAATACAATGTAGTTTGGCAGTTGGCTTTAAGTGTATATCGTAACTAGCCATGGATCAACAATTATTGATATGTGGAGCTGCAGCGAGATGACTGATGACGTCTAATGACCGAGGTGCTATGAGGGAGTCCCCGAATGCTTTGTATCGACCAAGTTATCGACTGACTAATTTCATTGGTCGTTATCCCGAATGCGTTAAGCCCCCGCACGCACGCATTGAATCGACCGAGTTATCGACCGATGAATTTCATTGGTCGTTAGCCCGCATGCGGGTAGTCCCCGAATTCGGGCTAACGACCGATTTATCGACCAATGAAAATGCGCCTTAAGAGCATCGGTGAGTATTCAGCTTATGTACATAACTCATAAAAGAGCCATTAGTACATGGCCGCAGCGGGATTCGTACCCGGTACCTCTCGCTTACGAGTTGGATACTCAACTGCCCGGCTACCGACGCTCAACATCCAACAGCTCACGCCCAACATAGCTGATTATCTATAAATAAATATAACTAAATACTGGGTAATATTTTCCAGTAAATTAACGCGATATTATACATAGTTACTCGTGTAGAAAATGGTTGTGATTTATCCTGAATTAATAATGAGCACGAGTTTGAAACTAAACTAAAGCCAAAAGAATGAAACTGTAATAACCTATATAACTTCGATCCACTAGATGGTAATACGATAAAGTTTACTTAGATTTAGTTTAGACTTAGAGTCTAACTAATTTGTTAGCTATAATATAATCTATATAAATAATTACCTAAAAGTTGTCAATTCATACTAATTTAAATATGTATCAACTTGAAGAGCGGGGCTTCCTTCAAATTCAGTTGCCCGAACTTTCAGGCCCCACCACGATGCCCTCCCCCACCCCAAGAGCACCGGTCACAACCAACGCACATAACTCAAAAATGAGTCATTGGTACAACATGAAATAGTTTATGTTATGTTAATAAATCCCACAGTAATCGTCGACAAGTCTCACTTAGCATACTTAACACATATTCATGTCTCAGACCACCCTTACCGCAATCTATCAAAGTCGGCGCAGCGCCACCGGCGACTCGTGTCGTTGTCGTGAGTACTAATTAATTAGCAGGGCTGGGACTGTAACACTAAAGTACAACAATAACGATAAATAATAAAAAAAAGTAAAATACCAACAAGATTTTTCGCACGCTGTAGTCCCTACTCATCAAGACTATTCCAAAGAGCCCAAACACGATTGGGTTATCTTTTTGAGTTCATTAGTTCCTATGACCACTTTCCGACTCCATCATCAGACTATTAATGCATTATCATCCAAATTACATAGGTATACCAAATTTCAGCTTAATCGGATACCAACTTACATATACGAACTGTAAAAATTAAATAAAAGCTTGTAAAAAGAAGGGGTTCCCATCTTAGAGGATTCTGGTTTAATTCTCTAAGGTTCTCATACAAGAAACCTGCTTGTTATGAGTTTTTCTTTATCATAATAACGTTGGGTGTGTGGTGTCCGGCAGAGTAGAATAGCACTAACCCCTTACACTCATGGGTGTCGTACGAGGCGACTAATGTTTTCGAGGACAAAGGCCAAGAGTCTCCGTAGTCTGAAAAATGGGCAGCAGCATTTTCCACTGTTATATTTAAACACTGCTTTCTCCAACCCGCCTGCAAAGCGTGGAGATTATGGCAATAACCTCCCCTTTCGTGGGAGAGGCCTTAAGTCCTGCAGTGGACTGTTACGGGCTGTGATGATGATAATAACGTTATATGATTTATTTGTGTTAATCGTATCACAAATATCGCTACAAGCACCAACTGGGAATCGAACCAGCATCCCTGTGCATAGCTACTACACACAAGTAGACACCCCGCTTCCGAAACCACGCGTCTGTTAATTCCCAAAGTTTTAACCCTTTGACTGATAAACGGTCCGGTCACGTCATCGCGTCACGTGTCACTGCGCCGGGAAATTAGGCGGCACTGACCGATAGCGACGTCGACGCTTTCGAGTTGGATACCTTAACCTCTCGGCCACCGACGCCCCTAATAATAACAATGACAAATAATAATAAAAAATTAAGAAGGGTTTCCCATACAAAAATCCCGCTTTTTTATGAGTTTACCAGAGATTTTTTTTCTTTATCGTAATAATATTATGTTAGTGAGGCGTAATGTCGATCTATATTTTATATTTTGAGACTAGAAGAAGGCCCATAGCGTCGCTATAAGCACCAAATGGGAATCGAACCAGCATCCCTGCACATAGCTACTAATCACATAAGTAGACACCCGCTTCTGAAACCACGCGACCGTTAATTCACAAAGTTTTAACCCTTTGACTGCTAAACACGGTCCGGTCACCGTCGGCCGTCACGTCATCGCGTCACGTGTCACTGCGCCGGGAAATTAGGCGGCACTGACCGATAGCGGCGTAGACAGGGAATTTTACGACGTCTTGCGAAAGGGACATTTTGGGCAAGCGGTATTGTGATAAAGGAACCTTTTGCTACCAAGGGACATTTTAAGAAAAGGACATTATGCGACGAATCGACAATTGTTTTAGTACTTAATTATTTTTATATTACTGACTCTATGGAAGTGGTGACAGCTGTCATATTATGACATATGATATTCTACCATACTATGACATAACAAATAAGTTAGCGTTGAGACTCTAGGAAGATTATTGTAGACGTTATATTATTGTTAAACTACTCCTGTTATATATTCTATAAACTAACCACTGCTGCACCTAAATATAATAAATAAAATTATATTTTCGCGATTCATCATAAATCTTTTAAACTAGATGTTTTGCTACAGTAACTACATACATGATGCTTCAAAGTAAGGTAAGATTGTATTTTTGTATTTGTACCTATCAATAAAGTTTTGATCTCGACAGTAGCCCAAGAAATACCCTCGATTAAATCAGAGTTATATCGCGCGTATGTCAAAATGTGAAGTCAATATCGGAAACAATCCTTATTACAAATGTCAGATGTGCCAAGTGACAACCCTCGTCACGTCGTCGGAAATGCAAATCGTGAGTGCGACGCCCCGCCATGGAAAGGTTAAGACCCTTTATTTCACTACTGTTACAATTACAGCAATAATTTTTACTGTGCCATAAATACTAATTTTTTGCATAATTAAAAGAATGTACAGTTGCTACAATTATATGTACTTCTACTAATGGGCATGATGAGTTTTTTATTACTTCTTTACTACAGTGCTACTAAGTTTTTGTATATATATCTGTTCAGTGAATAAAATCGACGCTAAGGTAAAAAATTAGCCTATGTCCGAATATAGACCCTAATCTAGCTATCTACCAGATTTCATCCATTTCCGTTCATTCGTTCCAACGAGAAGAGGTAACATAAATACACACACAAACTTTCTCATTTAGGTATAATACTAGCGGGATGATATGTATTTGTTACTCAAATACTGGTAAAGGGATTTTGATAACCCAGAATAATTCGTGCCTCTGCATACCCAGCCATAATCTAATAACCTATGTCTACAATTCATCCCGAAAGGACCCCGCAAAAGTTCTTAGGAAAATGTGGTTTCAGTCAGTTTTAATGAAATTTTTATATATGTTTCAAACTAAACTCGCGTTCTTTACACATATTATTATATTAGACGAGACTTGGACGCGACGTACCTTTATGATTTGTTTTCCCGACGTTTCGGTAGGGTTACACCCACCGTGGTCACGAGACGACTGCCGTGGGAGGTGACAGCTGCGCTGATGTGCTGGTAGACTCCTACCCTCACATAAAATTGACAATTTGTTGTTGATTCGGAACTGCACGACACACAACACTCACAATATCCACGGATGCGTCGGGAAAACAAATCATAAAGGTACGTCGCGTCCAAGTCCCGTCTAATATAATAATAAATTTTTATATGTTATAGAGTTAAGTGTCCTGATTAAAAGTCCTTTTAAGTGCAACCACTGTTTTTGAGTCGGTTTCCGAGATACGACCGGTTTTGTACAATCCATACTACAGAACTCCCTAAGATTCTTGTACCGTTCTCTATCAAATTGACGTGCGATTTGACGTTTGTCTGCCAAAAAGGGACTTTTAATCAGGACACTAAACTCTATAACATATATAAATGAAACCACATTTTCCTAAAAAGTATTGCGGGGTCCTTTAAAAAAGTTACCTCGAGAAGGTGGTGTGGTGTGCGGCAGAAAATAGCACTAACTCCTAACCCTTGTGGGGGGGTGTCGTACAAGGTGACTAATGTTTTCGCGACAAAACTTCTAGTCTCCATAGGCTGGAAAATGGGTAGCAGCGTTTTCCATTGTTACATTTATAAGACTGCGATCTCCAAGCGTGGAGATTATGGCGATAACCACCCCTTTCGTGGGAGAGACCCTAAATATTGCCGTGAACTGTTATTGGCTGTGATGATGACCGATAGAATAGGGAATAATCGAAAACTTATTAGTCGAAGGCGATGAAGTCACGGCATCCGTTTATGCTGAATAAAACAATAACACGTATATTTATACCTTGTTTTTACATGCTTTCATTTAGTTACACATGTTTTCATGTGTGTTCGTAATAAAATCTTGCAAGTTAAACCCGGTTTCCGATTGATCTGAAACTTTCACATACACATGTAAGTTCGGTGACAATGCAATTTTATAATACCATCGAGCTGATCAGTGGTGTGTGGTGCCGCCACCTTAAAGAATAGCACCACCCTATCTCTTCCCGTGGGTGTCGTAAGAGGCGACTAAGGTACAAATCCGAAACATGGGCAGCAGCATCTTTCTGGGTAGATTTACATCAACTGCACTGCGATCTCCAACCCGCCTGCCAAGCGTGGAGATTATGGCAATGACCTCCCCTTTCGTGGGAGAGGCCCGAAGTCCTGCAGTGGATTGTTATGGGCTGTGATGATAATGATGATGATCGAGCTGATCATCAGATCAAACCTCAATCTCATCAACTGATCTCCATCATCAGATCAGACTACTCATGGTAAACCCATTGAAAATACTTTTCGTTTAAACTTGTTATATTATTTAGATTTACACCTACCTACTGCTGACAAGACGTGCGTGCCGCTGCAGTAATTGGTATAGAAGGGTTAATGGAGTACTTGGACGAGACATCAGACCGTGACTTGTTGATTCAGTGTCGTTTAGTCTTGTAATCGATGTTTCAATTTATGATTTAACAATTTTGAAAATTACGTAGTAATAAAGCATCATCTTGGCGTTAATGTCGCTTTGTGCTCTTGCGTAAGAGGGCCCGGGGTCCGCCTTGACCACGATCTAGGACTAGGCAGGTCAAGTAGTTCAAGTTCAGGTGACTAATAATAAGCAGCTTTACGAAATACAGTGGAACAACTGCGGCCTGACCCTGTTAACAGGGGAACCAGATTGGATCATGGTTACACATTCAGTCGCCTGAGTGTAATAACACAGTCCACCCAGTAAAACTTGTACAATGGAGGACTTGTTCGAGGCCAGTTCAAACGCTCTACCTATGCGCCGCCGAATACTGGGCAAATAAAGTTTAAGTCCGAGTTTAGTCCTTCGACTCGAAAGGAAGAAGAATAACACAGTAGGTTATAATCTACCTTTGTCCTTGTTAACATTTGGAACAATTTATTTACCGTTTTTGATAAAAGATGTCGAGAGTTAAATGTCAGTAAACGGTTAGTAAGTAGACACGAACCTTCTTTTATTTAAATCTTGCATAATTTAAATTTGACAGTTCTTTTATAATCTGTCCCTAATTGTCATAAGGCTCCGATGGGAGTAACCGGTGACCTCAACTTTCACTAAACTATCGCGCCCTTCGCTTAGCAACATGCACTGCCATCTACCGTTGCTAGGTTGAACTAGCACAATGCTTTGCATGTAACCGTAGCTTTCAGCTAGGCTTTGCGGGTTCCGCGAACCGCATTTGCTACGCGACACTCCGTTTGTGGGTTCAAATACAAAGCGAGTTGTTTCTAGATGTTGTTACGGTTGCTAGCTTGGGAGCGAAGTTCGCTTGAGTAAATTGTATGTTCAAGTAGGAATAGAGTGTTCTTATTCAATTAACGCAATGTTAGTAGAATGGGTGATATTATAATGCAGCTATAAATAAGAAAAGACATTTTATGTTGATTTGGAACCGATTAAAATACAAGAGCAAAGTGTATTAGTACCTTGAAAATCATATTCAGTTGTTAAAGGATTAGTTTGTTAGAAAGGGGTTATAATAGATAACTTTTAAAATATAATATAGCCTTTTGAAAAGCGGAGCGACGCCAAACGTAAATAATACAAAAATGGATCTTATTCTATGAGCAATACATACATGAGCAATAATACATTCCACTTTGATTTGCTTTCACGCTTTTTGCTTCTGAAGTTAGACGACTGAATTTTATTAATTAGCGCATTACGCATAACCCTGTGAGATTTAGGCGTGCGTGAGTGTGTGTGTAAATTGACTCATCAACTAGAATACAACTTACGTTAGTATCAATAATATATGATACAAGACAATAAGTTATCTACTAGGTACTACTTTCGCTTGATAAATAGATTTAAAAATAATTCATAATGTTTATACTGGTTATAACGGTTCATAATACTTTTTTTTGACATAATCCGAGACATGTACCGCGATTCCGATTCCATAGTTAGGACTGCTGTTGGCGATACCAACACTTTCCCGATTACCGTTGGGGTACACCAGGGCTCTGTGCTCAGCCCACTTCTGTTCAACGTGATATTAGACGTACTGTCAGACAGCATCCGAGACTATCATGAGGTACCTCCGTGGCTACTCATGTATGCTGACGATATCGCGTTGACAGACTCTGACAAGGGGCGTCTTGTCCAACGGGTGGAAAAGTGGAAGGAGTCGCTTGAGAACGGCGGTCTGAAGATAAATGTGGCGAAGACAGAGTACATGGCTTGCAACAGTACAGACCCCCTACCCATCCGCATAGGTGAAGAGGAGGTCAAACGAACGGATCAGGCCAGATACCTGGGGTCAGTACTAAGCGCAACTGGTGACATCGACAGCGACGTCAAAGCCCGAATATCCGCGGCTTGGGCAAAGTGGCGGGAGGTGACGGCTGTCATTTGTGACCCCAAGATGCCGATGAAACTGAAGGGCAGGTCTACAAGTCCATTATTAGACCTGTTCTCTTATACGGCAGCGAGACTTGGCCTCTACTAGAGCGACACAAGCAGGAGTTGCGAGTGACGGAAATGAAGATGCTGCGGTGGATGTGTGGGGTTTCCCGCAAAGATCGCGTGCGGAGCGCCCACATCCGCAGTAGCCTTCGTGTCCGTGACATCGCAGATAAGCTACAGGAGTGTCGCCTTCGATGGTATGGCCACGTCTTGCGCAGACCGGCAAATTATGTGGGGAACAGATGTCTGGCCATGCCGCCCCCACCAGGCACGAGAAGGAGAGGCCGGCCCAAGAAGCGATGGCTGGACGTCGTTAAGAGTGACATGCGTGCCAACGGACTCACTATGAAGGATGCCGAAGACCGAGCAAAGTGGAATAGACATGGCAGGAAGGCGGACCCCGGGCACCCGCGTGTAGCGCGGGGGCGCAACCGGGATTTAACGCCGAGATGATGATGATGATGAATACTTTTTTTTTTAATAATAATACTATTACTCAGTGGTTACTATTGTCATAATTCATAATTATTTTTAAATTACGACCATAGTAACCACAAGCTTAATTAAGACACATTTTAACGTCGGTCCATGTCTACAAATTCCACAAGTTTTTTTTGGCGACCTGAGTGGGGCAGTTGTCTGCCACGCAAGAGGTCCCGGGTTCGATACCCGGCCGGGGAGAAATTGAAATGATGAATTTTAATTTCTGTTACGGGTCTGGGTGTTCTCTGTATAATAAGTATGTATTTAAAAAGTATATAAGCAGTTTATCAGTTACCTAGCACCCATAACACAAACTTTGCTTACTTTGGGGCTAGATGGCGCTGTGTGAATTTGTCAACGATTATTTATTTATTTATTTTATTTTTTACAATATTATTTAAATTGTATTAATTGTACGGTACACTATATAATGTGCATCCAATCTATACATAGTATAAAACGAAGTCGCTTCCCGCCGTCTGTCCCTATGTATCTAAGTACGCTGAGTACTTTTAGCCCACGCAACGGATTTTAATGCGGTTTTCAACAATAGATAGAGTGATTCAAGAGGAAGGTTTATAAGTAAGAAAAAAGGGAAGGTAGTTGTAAAGTAGGTGTACGCGAACGAAGTCGCGCCGAGTTCATTAGTACTCTATAACGTGAGATAATTTTACGCACATGTTGAAACAAACAGTTGCACCCTACCTAGAGAGGTTTTCCCTGGAGAGTACAACATGTAGTTCTTCAAGAAAGAGGTGAAAAGATTTTTACTGGGTCGGCAATGCGTGGCTGATGCCCCTGGTATTGCAAACGTCCATAGGCTGCGGTGACTGCTCACCATAAGGCTGTAAGCTTGCTTGCCACCTGTGGTATATAAAAAACCCATCACATCCACACCTCAAGCAGCTGGCAATCAACTTAGTGTGGTCGCCTGTTACCGGAAATTACACCGTAGCCAGTTGGCAGCTGACTGTGGAGAGGTAGCGGAGATGGTTAGGTTAGGTTAGGTTATGAGAGGTAGCGGAGATGGTTAGGAGCGGAGAGACGACCGGAACGGTGAGATTAAGGCGCTGTTCTATTTGGCAACGGTCGTATGACGGATGTCGCTCGACCAATAGGAGATCTCAAAACCTACAAAGCCACAGCCTACAAATCTACCAGATTGTTTTGAAATTGTTAACAGTATCCATTGTACGGTACACACCAAAGAGATTGGAATGTTAGCGACCTTCATGGTTATAAGAAGATCGCTTACATTCCAATCTCTTTGGTACACACCATAATATTCATCCCATTCACTATAAAGTGAGATATGTTACCGTACACGCATAAACAAATAGTTGCACCCACCACATCCACACCTCAAGCAGCTAGCAATCGACTTAGCGTCGACGGCTCCCCGGCGAGTGTGGTCGCCTGTTACCGGCAATTACACCGTGGCCAGTTGGCAGCTGACTGCGGAGATGGTAATGAGCGGGGCGACGAGCGGAGCGGATTTTTTTTTCACTTATTCTTTAGATTATTCTTTATTGCTTTTACACTAATAATACATAACAAAATTAAAGAAAAAAAGAAAAAGCAACCAGCGGCCTTATCGCTTAAAGCGATTTCATTTGTTATAAACTTTTGCTAGCGTCACGAATTTGAGCGCAACAACATGGCTTAAGAACGTGGCTTGGAGCACCACGGCCGTTCTGGTTTGTCGATAGCAGGAGCGATAAGTATTCCGGGAACAAAAATTTTGGTTGTGTACATTGAAACGAACGAAACGTTCACATCACGACTGTTTCTTACGCGAACGAAATTTCAAACGCAACGAACACTCGCGCAAAAAATTATAATTAATAATATAAATTGTAAAGAAATGGATAAACCAGTAAACAAACTCACCTACGGCAATGCTACGCACTGTGCTTACTACACGGTTACATATGTGCTACGATGCTACGTCGTCTGCTACGCACTAGGTAGCTAACTAGGCTAGGTATTTGTGCGTTATCACCAAATTCACCATGTACCTAGTACAAATCACTTTAATTGCAGTAAATGTGGTAGCTATAGATTGACTAAAAATTAAAGATACTTGGAAAAATGTTAAAATAATTAAATCAACAAGTAATCAAGCAACAATGATTGAATTATAAATACATCCGTCACTTTATAAAAGTATCAATTGTTGAATATGTGTGATTTTAATGTCTGTATGTTGTATTTTACTCTATCATAGACGTAGGCATAGATTTTATTTGGCAATAACTACAAGTATATATGACAAGTTGTAATAATATCAACAATGATAGGTTTAACATGTTAAGACTAGATCATAAGACATCAGATTAAATGCACTAACAAAGTGCCAAAATATGCACGGCAAAACGGTTAAATATGCGCAGAATATGTACTATCAAAACCCTTACTAAATTAGTGTTCAATTAATAAAGGTACATAACTCAGAAAAAAGTAACCGGTACATGGCAGCACTGGGATTGAACTTGGTACCTCTCGCTTACAAGTCAAACCACTAGGCCAGCGACGCTCATACAATACTATCATAAAAATATTATTATGATATAACAGTATGAGCCCTGATAGTATAGTACCTACCCCAGCTCCTCGCCACTGCCAAGGCTCCTGACGATGCCCAGAAAGCCAGAGAAAGTCTGTGGCTAGAGGAATTTGTTCCTCAATCGTTTGTCACGCCCGAGAAGAAACTGCCACCTGGCAATGAACTGTCGTGGCTGATTTAGAGGACGCTGAACAGGTTGCGTACCCAGGTCGGCAGATCAAAAGACAATTGAGCAGATGGGGGTACATCGCCTCCATAGAAAGTGCCTGTGAAGGCTCCACGCCTCGCCGCAGGCGCATTTGCTCGTCTGCCCGGCCTGCCCCGACTCATGCTCACTCGTAGACTTATTTAAGTGCTATCCGCGTCGCTCGGTTTTGGACGGGAAAAATATAAGTAATAATACTACCTTTCTCAGGCTTAGATTATCCCGGTTGACTGGTAGATAAGGCTATTTTAGCTTTAAGTCCGCCACTATACTTTTGTGCATAAAGCTTTAATAAATAAATAAATAAATAAAATAAATATTTATATACTTATCCTGTTTATCATTGACACGATAAGAAGAAGATAATAATATTATTGTAACACTAACACTTTTTTTTTCATTTAGTAACTCCTTAGCTTTAAGTTTGTATATTATGTATATTTAAATGTATTATCCTATTTCAATACATATTTTTGAATGACAACACACTAAAAATATTTGTTTCATACTAAACTCGCGTTCTTTACACATATTATTATATTAGACGGGACTTGATCCCGTATCAGACGCCAGGTGTCTATAAGATTGACTGTAGCTGTGGAAGCTCATACATTGGCCAAACTAAACGTTCGATTGCCGAAAGGGTCAAAGAGCATATAGCTGCAGTTAAAAACCACCAGACGAATAAATCTGCCATAGCAGACCACCTGCTCAACTCAGGCCCAAACCACTGGATAGAACTGCATGCGCCTAATGTCCTCTCCACTGACCGGCAATATTATCCACGTATGGTTCGGGAAGCGATTGAAATTAAAAAGTACAAAACTTTCAATCGGGAAGATGGATATAAGCTTTCGGCGTCGTGGAATCCAGTGGTGTGCAAAATAAATAACCGTAAGACACAAGAGTTATCGTCGGACGCATCCGTGGATATCGTGAGTGTTGTGTGTCGTGCAGTTCCGAATCAACAACAAATTGACAATTTTATGTGAGGGTAGGAGTCTACTAGCACATCACCGCAGCTGTCACCTCCCACGGCAGTCGTCTCGTGACCACGGTGGGTGTAACCCTACCGAAACGTCGGGAAAACAAATCATAAAGGTACGTCGCGTCCAAGTCCCGTCTAATATAATAACACTAAAAATATCTCCAAAACCCGCTCATCCCCTCGCTCCGCTCGCTACCGCGCCGCGGCCCGCCGGCGGGTCTACGGCCGACGCGCTCGCACGCCACCAACACGTCATCGTCACTTTCTCCCGCTAACTAATGGAATAAACTGCGATTTCCTTTAACCCCTAAGTGGACACTCGTGTGTGTTCATTAGAACGAATATAGGAGTTTAACATAATGTTTTAAACTATATTTGAACACTAACCGATGCTCTTACGGTGAGGGAAGACATCGTGATGAAACCTGCACATTCAGTGAATGTGTAACTATGATCCAACCCGATCAGGTTTCCCTGGTAGCAGGGTCAAGGAGGTCAGATGGCAGTCGCTTCACTGTAATTGCCTGATCTGCCAAATCCTGGATCATGGTCAAGGCGGACCCCGGTCCCTCGTGCGTGAGAGCACAACCGGGACATTAACGCCAACATGATGATGATAAGACTTTAACATAATGTTTTAAACTATCGCAGTTATTATCACATATTTTAAGTGTATATTCCGGGTTTCCAGGACTCAAACGTCGCCCTGTGACCATGACGCATGCAACTGCGTCGAAATATTAGGCTACTCGTCAACAAAGGTACGCGGTAGGAAACCCGGAACATACCCTTAAAATATAGGACTAGTAAAATATCATCTTGTCGGCAATATTTTGGTTGAGCTCTCGTGGGCAAGGGCCCGGGGACCGCCTTGACCATGTTTCAACATTTGGCAGATCTTGAAACATGGTCAAAGGAAGCTAAGTAACACGTGGGAAGCTCAGACCAAATAAAAAATAAAGATAGAATCCTGTAAACAACATACTGACCCACGCAAAACTACGCCATGCTGTGTGTACGTGCACGGTCATACACGCACACATTGACAACTAAGCTACGCCACGGCACACATGTTTACGAAACCGTTCATGTTTTGGTCATGGTCCGGTATTGTCTATTGAACAGATAGGTTGGTGGCACTGTATAATACGCCCCAATGAGGCAATCACTTATTTATTTATTTTACCATTTATTGCACAGTATACAGAAATTACAAAATTAAAGACGACACAACAGGCACTACTTATTTCTAGAAGAAATCTCTTTTAGCAGGCCTATAGAAGAGAGACATTATAGATTATAGGGGATGAGACGTGCGCAATAGTTTAAAATATATATATTTCATAAACTACATAAATAATAATAAATGAGATACTAAATACACACAATAGTATATATATAAATACACATACATAATAAAATATATACAGGTATTGTAGAACATTCAGGCACATAAGGAAAGATAATGTTCCTTTACACGCTTTATAAAGATTGCTATAGATTGACAATCGCGCACTTCGTGCTGGAGAGAATTCCACAGACAGTGGAGTCATATGACTCAGACAAATAGATACAAACTAAAACTACACATCACTCCACCACTACAAAATAGAATAAGTAAAGTAAACAGGGATATTTTTGCAAAATAGAAAACAGCCCGTCGGCGAAAGCAATTAATTTAAAGAAAAGCTTTTTAACGGAGTGAAGTGTGACGTCATTGCCTAAAATCGAAGTGAAAATGAGCCAGTGTTGTTGTGGGAGTCGCTCGTTATAGGCGACGCCACAGACTGGGTGAACGCGGTGGGACAACTACACGCTATGGGTGAAAATATTCAGATATTTTTACTAATAGATAGTTATTATTTTGTTCTACACTTTACTAGTTGCCCGTCCGCGACTTCGTCTGCGTGGACTACACTATATATCGCGGTATATTTAATTTATGATGGTGATTTATTTATGATGACGTCACATAACCTATGTCCGGTGCTAGACTATCTCCATACGAAATTTCACCAACTCGGTTTAGTGGTTCAGCCGTGAAGGGAAACAGGCAGATAAATAGACAGATTTGCTTACGCATTTGTAATATTTCTAGTAGATTCCATACCATAACGGTAACAGATATTTATGGCAAATGTAGAAATAACGCGAAAGACATCATAGTGCAACAAACTTATCTGACCCGGTGACAACGTCGTTGTTGTTAGAATTCAGATTATATTTTAATATAGTGACACTTAGTCCAGCTTTGGCCACCGGGTCAAATAAGTTTGTAGCACTATATTTATTTCTGTAAGGAATTTTCTTACAGTAGGCCTACAGCAATGCGAACGTAATGTTCACTCATTAGATGTACTTCCGAAACCATTGGCGAAGCGAGGTTAACGAAGATCTTCCGGGACACCGAGACTGGTTGAACAGCCTCAAAAGCCGATTTACACCTCGTGCTATATTATTTTGCCACCGCATTCGCCCATTCTGTGGCTCACCCGCGTCCAGCCGTCGTGAATAACTTACCAATTAGAGCGCATCGCGCCCCGGATCATTCCCACCTTTATATTCCTCCATCCATTTTATTTCCCTTTTGTCCGCATCGTTTTGTTTCAACACTCGCGTTTTGATCAATTCAAAGTGTCTATTGTTCGCCACCTAAGCTGATTAGGGCTGATTGTGCGCTTTGTAAGGCTCCTAGCAGCCAACGTGTATAGTACCATAGTTCGGATTTGATTAGTTATTTTGTAAGGACAAGTGAAACGGATAGTTTTTATATTGACCTACATGGCTGGCACAAGTGTGCCCGCGAGTAAGCTCGCGCCGCGAGGGCCTTTCTTTTCTTCTCTCAATACTAAAATGAAAGAGATAGCAGTATCTTAGTCACGCTTTTTGTCGCTTGTCGCGCGCGAGAACACACTTGTGCTGGCCGCGTACGGCGTAGTTAAAATAAAATAAATATGGTTATAGCCTTCCGACGTGTCGGCGACAAACTATATCTCTATAAACCAGAGTAAGCTGAAATGTTGTTAATTTCGTTAAAATTTAAATTTTCACACAGTTACATTCTCGGTAGCCGGTAGGTATTTTTCTAAAATATAAGTGTAGTGACGCCCATTTTGTATGAAAAAATAGGAATCGCCTAAATCCGATGCCCAAATATTTAGGAATTGCTTAAGAGGAAAATAGTTTCACTAATCGCCAGGAAATAGCTATTGCCGTTAGGTAAGTAACGCTCAAAGTTAGGAAGTGAATTGGCCGGTGCTTAGTCCCTAGGCGTCGCCTAAAATGACAGTTGCGTTGTTTCCCACAGCAAACTTATCTGATGCGGTCGGCAAAACTGGAACTAAGTGTCGACATTTTGAAATGTCACTTAGTAGTCAACAACAGCTACGCTGTCACCGGTTCAGATAAGCACTCGATAAGCAGATTGGGCACTCACTACAGTTCACTAACATTACAACGCGAATCCATGATAAATCTCGTCTAGAGGTAGAAGTTCGGTGAAATAGACAAATTGGCTAAAGTCATTCCTAAAGTTATGAGATTCATAGTTAGATAGGTAATGCTTTATTCGAGTTTATTGAAAACGGGTGTAAGAAGCTTTACTATGGTTATCACAGTGCTCGTCTGCTAAGTAAACGCATTAGAGTTTCGTTTATTTTATCGGATGCTTACAGCTGATCACCACTCAAGTATTAGCTGAAACGCTGCGCGTTCACACGCACTGTGAGACCTCATAGTAACGTTCAGTACAGTACAGTAACATAGTAGCATGTATGTATGTATTGTGTGTGTGCGTATGTGTGCGTATCACTTCACAGCCCATAACACTCCCTGCAGGACTTAGGGCCTCTCCCATGTAAGGGGCGGTTATTGCCATAATCTCCACGCTTGGCAGGCGGGTTGGAGATCGCAGTGTTTAAATATAACAATGGAAAATCTGCTGCCCATCTTCCAGACTACGGAGACTCTTGATCTTTTGCCTCGAAAACATTAGTCGTCTTGTACGACACCCACGAGTGTAAGGGGTTGGTGCTATTCTACTCTTCCGGACACCACACGGCCAGCCGGACACCATGTGCGCGAATATAGGTGTGTAAATCTCGTGATGTGATGCCCCGTATTATTTAATAACATATATGGATATATTGTATATATTGTTATAATGACTGTAAAGTAACGTTTACCTCACAGTAACGTTTCTGAACGCGAGTTGCCTCTGAAGTCAAAACACGAGTATAACTTCCCAACACAAGGACACAACACAACCGAATAGAACAAACGCGTCCCTCGCAAACGGCACAATACCGTAATGCCGTAATCAGATTATGCCATCAACGCTGATGATACACGCACATACGTGAATACTTGAAAGACTATGGCCCCGTGTTCGTATGCATAGTTTTATGTATTTGCTATAGGTATTAGAGTGCTTTGTTTCAAATTTTGGCCACGTAGCACGAGTATAGGTATGCTTATACCATTGATAGGACTCTGTTACCTGTAACTGGGGATTTGAGGGGCCTGTCTTCGTTATGTAACAATGATAATACTTTTTTTTTTTACGCGAAGCGGTAATCTATCTGCCTGTAAAGTCAGGATAAAACTATATTAATCCGATAAATGTTTTAAATATAATTCTGTTTTACTTCTGACGATCATATCGATATGTACCGATGCTTATTACATTTGGCTAGATTTAGTAGTCTAAATTCAGAAGCAAAATGTTTTTGTGTCTCGCCTTTTGAAAAGCGGAGCGATGCATTACATAATATAAGTGTTATATTTTAATCTAATTTGGATAAATTTCACATATTTATCAGCTATTAACACGCCTATTGTTGGTACATGTTATGGGTGACAGTTACCGCTTATTACAGTATATGCCCCGGTGACCAAAACTGGAACTGTGGAAAAATGGCAGCACTTCATTTTGAAATATATTTGAAATGACATGTCAGTGCTAACAGCGACGCCATGACCGGGTCAGATACGTTTGTAGCAAATGACATGTCAGTGCTAACAGCGACGCCATAACTGGGTCAGATACGTTTGTGGCAAATTACATGTTAGTGCTAACAGCGACGCCATGACCGGGTCAGATACGTTTGTGGCTGTAAGTGGTCTGTTCTTTTATCAATGAGTTATAGACAGTAAGAGCGCCGTAAGTTATCGTACGTCATCAAGTACAAGGAAAATTCCAATTTGTGGCAGAATCGTAGACGTTTAAGAGACCCACAAAACGTTGGTCTGCTTGTGCACAAACTGGCACAAAAAAAAAATTTATCATTATCTTGGCGTTAATGACCCGGTTGTGCTCTCGCGTACGAGGGCCCGGGGTCCGCTTTGACCATGATCCAGGATTTGGCAGATCAGGTAATTACAGTGGAGCGACTGCCATCTGACCTCCATAACCCTGCTACCACGGGAACCTGACCAGATTGGATCATGGTTACACATCCAGTAATCCAGCCTGAATGTGTAGGTTTCATCACGTTTTCATTATCATTTTATATCTACGGCGCCCTCATAATCTATGAGTAGTATTTAAAAAAGTATAAAGAATAAATAAATATGTAATTCAAGCGTCCTAACGTCAAGAGTGAGTGAAATTATAGAGTAAAATATTACAATAGGCTTTGGACCTGACAGGGTACCATTACAATTACACAAAGAACTTTCATATCGCACAACGTAACAATGTGAATAATAACGTGGACTGTTCAGTTTTAATGTGTCTAAACCGTAAACAATACGTAATACGAACAAACAAACATAAACATACAGAAGAATAATTTTACCGATAATATGAAATATAAGTTCGAATTTTTAACAGAAAATAGTTTATTTAGGTATACGTCTATACTAATATTACTTATATAAATTACAATTATAAATTTTGTGAAATATCAACTTCAAAATGAAGTTTGTTTCTCATAAATTTTATATGAAAAACAAATTTAATCATACAGTTGATACAATAGCTAAGATATTGTTTACAGTTTGTACGTATGTTAGGGGTAATCTCCGAAACTACTGAATCTATTTTGACTATTTTTTCACTAATGGAAAGCTACATTATTCCCAACTCGCATATGCTACTTTTCATCTCAGAGAAATAATAGGGTACCGCGGAATAGTGGAATGTCTACAGTGATCCGAACTACGCTCGGGTGAAAACCGCGGGAGACTGCTGGTCAACTTAAAAGATACCTCCAGAATCTACTAACATTACAAAATGCAAAAGTTTGTAAGTATGTATATTTGTTATTTTTTTACGCGATTTATGTATTTCTTTTATATAACAGGTGGAGGCATATGAACAAGAAGATCATCTGTAAAGCTAGTACAAGTGTGCCCGCGACACAGCTCGCGTCGCTTGAGAGCGTTTGTTTCCTTCTCTCAATACTAAAATGAAAGAGATAGCAGTATCTATGTGCGCCTTTTCTCGCTCATAGCGCGCGCAAGAGTACGCTTGTGCTAGCTGTTGATGGTTGGTGGTCACTGTCATATTCACAATATGTGGTTCAGATTTTACGATAACTTTTTCGATTTGGACGCTCCCTTTTAATTAAAAGTTTGTGTATTTAGCGACGTTGGGCTGTTCACTTGTTATAATAATTTTAATTTAAATATAGAATAATTACAGGGTTCATAGTAAAATAAAATATTGATAAGGGACGTAACTAAACTATACCTGATTTGCGGATTATAACAAATAAAATAGAAAGGGACTTTAGGGACCCTTACTAAGGGTCTCCTTGACCCTGACACTGCCTAACTCTAACCCAGGGTCGTTAAGACCCTTTGTAATTCCTATTGCAGGATCTCGGGATTTTATTACTTATAGTCAAAGATAAGATCCTTTGTAAGAGAACTAAAGTATGTTTCAATAGAAAATGATAAAAATAGAGCATGACAACTTTAAGTATTATCCACAGAAGTCTAAAAAACAATATAATCATCATCATCATCACAGTCCATAACAGTCCACTGCAGGTTTTTGCCATAATCTTCACGTTTGGCAGGCGGGTTGGAGATCGTATTGTAAATTTAAAAATGGTAAACAGTGCTGCCCATTTTCCTACCTACGGCGATTCTAGATCTTTTCCATCGAAAAAAATTGCCTCGTACGACACGCACGAGTGCTATTCTACTCTGCCGGACACCATACGGCTGAAATATATTATGTCAAGAAGAATATTTAACAATATATTTAAAACTAAACATTAATCAGCCAAAAATAGCATCTCAAGTATATTATTCCGTACAGTTTGGATGCAGTACCTACAGCTGTTCCGCTCAATGCGCTCTTTACAGTCTTTTGCACAGTTTTTCTAAGTCTGTCTTGTGTATCTTGTACCCAAAAATCACATGCCACGCCAAATTTATGTACCCAAACACTAACAAGAGCTAAACTGTCGAGAGTTCGTCCTCCCAACCGAATCGCACATAAACCCACGTAATGTGACCCGGTGATGTATCCCCGGCTGTAACTCCGGGTCATTAGGACCCGGTATTCTCGGTGCTGCCTCGTGATTTCGCCACTGCGACTCCTATTGCACTTGTGGGTTAATTCAACTGCCTCACAGAGAGTAATGGGTGGGAGGGTTATCAGATAATGGACTGTCTCAGTTTATTTGCTCAATATCATTTGATTTAGTAATTGGCAAGGTAGGAGCGTCGATGTACTGAGAGTACCGTGTTCGAATCACACTGCGGGCATGTAGCAGTGACTTTTTTCTGAGTTATGTACATTGGCTGAATGCTTACCGATACTCTTACGATGAGGGAAAACATCGTGATGAAACATGCAATGTGTTACCATGATCCAATCTGGTCAGATTCCCCTGGTAGCAGGGTCACGGAGGTCAGATGGTAGCCACTCCACTGTTATTACCTGATCTGCTAAATCCTGGATTATGGTCAAGGGGAACCCATATCAGCCAGAAGACGCCCACTGCTGGGCATAGGCCTCCCCCAGAGATCTCCACAAAGGCCGGTCCTGTGCTGTCCGCATCCAGCTGGCACCTGCGATGCTCACCAGGTCGTCCACACCATGGTTGCAAGACAGTTGCCAATTAGGACAGAGAGTCCAAATCAATCATTCATCCAGTTACCCAGCATCGGCGTGGTTTCGCAAGCGTACTGTTACTAGACTTGGTCCGCATAATATTGGTTTTATTTTATACCCCATATGTTGAAGGGCGTCGTATACGTCTAATATCTTAGAAGCAGAGCAGTACAGTAGGCCAATTACTTAATGCTGTTGCCAACAATTCGCTGATTTCAATGATTGAAATTGTTACTTTGGCGATTCCGAATCATCGATTTCATGGGTTCAATTGATAATAAGGTCATTGCAATAAACTAAACCTACTAAATCGATCATACGTAATCGCAAAAGTAACAATTTGAATAATTGAAATCAGATAATTGCTGGCAACAAAGTCACGTAATCAGCCTATAGATTACCGTGGTAGACCAGCAGCAACGTTTGTACAGCAGCGTGTTGCGTCTTTTCATTCAACCAACCAAACAATTGCCACAAATCTTGCGCGCACTCTACCGGTATTTTTCGATTATCCCTTGCAAGTCTTGTATTGTTGTGTTCCGGTTTGAAGGATAAGGTAGCCACCAAAATTACAGGCATGCGGCATTTCATCTTATTCCTCACAGTGACAACGCACCTGCGGTTCTGCATTTGTGTTATAGATATTTCAACTCAGTTGTGCGCGCGGCCCTATGTGTGGGTGAACCTTAATACCTGGTATTAAGGTTCAAGGTTGTATGAATTGAAGATGTTATGGGCGACAGTTACCACTTACCATCAGGTGGGCTGTCTGCTCGTTTGTCACTGAGTAGTATAAAAAAAGTCTTTATAAAAAACTAATCAATTAATTTTACAGAACAAATCATCGTACGGATTTACACTAAAGTAGTGATAATGACGTTATCGGGTATGTTACCACTGGTTTGACAGAAATTCATTGTTGCAAGAACAGTAGTTCCTTAGCACGACTATACTTGAGACCTTTAGCGTCGAGTATTAAAAATGGCGTCTTTTAATACGAAGGAAATGACGATGTATTTTCAAGGCGCGAAATTGTTGCAGACGTGAAATAAAGGTGTGAATACGAGTCGTTAGCGCGCCAAGAGCCGCCGCTTTCTTCTTTTCTGTGCCATTTATTCCGCCTTTTCTCGTCTCCACTATTGTAGGCACTTCTTGCTGACATTTTCGAAGGTTTTTGAGGTTTGATACTAATAGTGACGTTAGTTATCCTACGTTATCCAGTACAAGAAAAAAATCACTTCGTAGGGTTAAGAGGTATATACGTTTAGGAGACCAACAAAACCTGTGCCTGCCCGTGCACAAACTAGCACAAAAAAATGTTTTATTGACCTAAACATCGACTTTTAGTGGCGATTGTACTTAAATATCCTCTTGTGTAAAAACAAACTCCTCCTATGTAAAAAAAACTGGTCAGCCACAACTTGGCAGTTTCGCTTTTCAGACACATTAAAGTTACTTTTCTTTTTGGTGAGTAGAAGTCGCAAGTGGAATTTTTTTGTACTCGATGACCTACGGCGCCTATAAGTCTATAAACTCAGAAATTCAAAATTTCTCTCCAATTTTCGGTTTTAATTAGCGGTGGTCATCTTGGCGTTAATGTCATGTTTGTGTAATTACTGTGGAGCGACTGCCATCTCACCTCCGTGACCCTGTTCAAAGGGAAACCTGACCAGATTGGATCATGGTTACACATTCAGTCGCCTGAATGTACAGGTTTCATAACGGTGTCGTAAGAGCATCGATTAGTATTCAACTAATGTACCTAACTCAGAAAAGAGTCATTGGTACATGGCGGCAGTGAGATTTGCACCCGGTACCGCATTATAAGTCGGTTACCGTTACAACTAGGCCACCAACACCCCTAGGCCACCGAAACTATTAGATACAAATACTACTCATAAATATTGATACTTTATAGGAGACCAGCTTTTTGTCCGCGCAAATTTTTGTTATTGTTTGTTGTTCAATCTATTCAACGGTGTGATTACCTAATAGCTAGATTTACTTCTACATTTATAATATTAGTTTGAATAAGTTTAGATATTTATAAAAAGTTATTATTTATTTTCTCATTTGTTCCTCCCTCCATTTCGTTCTCACAAGTTTTTTAGAGAAATCATGAATAGACGACCTGAATGGTTCAGTTGGTTGATATGCCGCTCGGTACGCAGTGGTACCGGGATCGATTCCCGGCCGAATAGACATAGAAATGATGAATTTTAATTTCTGTTATGGGTCTGGGTGTAGTATGTATAATTAGTAGGTATGTATTTAAAACAAAAGTTTATAAGTAGATAGCTTATCAGTTATCTAACATCTATAACACAAGCTTTGCTTACTTTGGGGCTATATAGTGCTGTATTAATTTGTCTAAATTAATACAGCACCAAAATAAATAACACGGTCATCACCTATGTCACTTGCAAAAAGAACTAGATCTAGAAATGCAAAACATATAGCTTAGGTTACACAATCCCTTGCTCACCTCACAATTTCACCCTAACATCTCACATCGCTCTAATCTGTCCGTGTCCCCGCGCTCCTTACAGAGGCCCCCATACAAATTTGCATTTCATTGCGGCTCTGGATAGCCGTAAAATATTCAGCAAGTTCATTTGGCAGGCAGTAAAACAAACCTAAGCCTTCATAATAGCCGCTACAAGGCTACCGGGCCATCACTTATTCATTCTATTGTCACATGTAGGCCTAGCCGTCCCGTTTACACCCGTTCCCTGCTCCCCGGAAAAGACAAAGACAAAAAACAAGCGTGAAGTGAGGGTATTTGTTATTCGTTACGTTACCTCACCGCGAATTTTTTCGTAACTACCTGCGTATTATTTTATTGTACAAGGAGTTAACGTTTGTAGAGGTGGAGAGGCTGTCTGTCATATTTTTTGGGTGGGTTGGTTTAATTTAATGCTAATTTGATTCAACATTTGAAAAGTAATGTATAAAATATGGGGTAGAATGTAGCACCAACCCCTTCAAATGGAATCAAAGGGACAGTTACACGAACTCATCCATGTAGGGAGTGGTCCATGTGGACCAGTCAGCACGCACGAATGCACACTTCGGTGAGGCGCCACGAACCGACACGCACTATGAACGTAAGCGCAGTACAGCCACAGCACGCACGGCCACCCAGCACGCGGCCGTTGCGAACACCCGCACCCACAAGTCGATCTACCCGCATCTCCTCTTGAGTTCAGAACAAACTATAGAATAGTCGATTAGCTATTATTTTTCTTGTTATTAAAGCTGTCCCCGTTCCATCCATAAAATGGGAGGGAGAAAGAAGCAGCAAGAATCCCACAAGTACTTTTAAATGTTCAGATTGCAATTTCTGACAGAAGCATATCCCTACTATCTGATGTCTTTTTTCTCTGATCTGAATTCTTCATTTTCTTAACCCGACGAAAAAATGAGGTGATGACAAAACAAGTTTGACGTGCGTATCTGTGTATGTGTGCCTGCCTGTAGCTCCTTAGCTCCCGAATGAATAAACGGTTATCTAGTATATAATAAAGTGGATATCTTTATTTCGAAGCCAGTATAATCGAAATGGTTCTTAGCTTTGTCTCATTAGTAAATATGGTCGAGGATTTTCCCACATTTATCTGTCGGATAGGTACCATAACGTTCTAATTTTAACAATAATGTGTTATGGCGAATGCAATCAAGTCATAATTCTACTGGTTGGCCTGATTTGGTTGGAATAATTTTGCATCCCTCTTAGGTTAAATCTCGAGGTCGTTTCGTTCCGAGCACCACTCCACATTTCAGACAGCTGGAGTGCCCTCGACTGGAGGGAGGGCTTCATTGTTCTGCAAAAACATGTACAGTCGTTTCGCAGCTGACGGTTTAAATGTTGAACTCTGAGTGAGTCAAAGAGTTATTATTACTGCGCACCTACATAAAACTCTTTGGTCTGAGTTGGGTAAGTCATTGTTGACAAATCGTAACTCTATTTTCAACATCGTAAAGCGACTATTTTTTAACCGAATTTTATCTAATAATATGGGCTATAAAATACTCGTGACTTTTTACATTACCAATATAGTGCGGTAATTATAATTTCATTATTGCACCGAATCCCGACCACAGGCTATCAACCCCCATTTCCCCGACGGGCTAGGTACAACTGCATGCATAATTCTAAAATAAATTTTTTACGGCTTGCATTTATTATAAATGAATATTTATTTATTGTATTATATTATATTTTAGTAACAATATTTGTCAATAAATATACGCTATTAATAATAAGAGCTCATACAAAACTTGACGAGATACGATTCCTAACCATGCCCTCAAGATCACATGAGTTAGAAAAACATTGAAAATAAATTCCCTATCCCCGGCGAACTACCTTCTATAGTAGTTCGCTGCCTATTCCCTAATGCTTATACGTGCGTTAGGGGATTAGGGCGATATGCCCGATTACATTAAATTTAATGCGACGATTAAGTTAAATAAAATAAAAAAATCATTCTGGCGTTAACGTCCTGGTTGTGCTCTCGCGAACGAGGGCCTGAGGTCCGCCATGACCATGATCCAGGATATGACAGATCCGATTATTACAGTACTGATCTCCGTGACCCTGCTACTAGGGGACCCGGACTAGATTGGATCATGCTTACACATTTAGTCGCCTGAATGTGCGGGCTTGATCACGATGTTTACCTTCACCGTAAGAGCATCGGTTAGCATTCAACTAATGGACATAACTCAGAAAAGAGTCTTTGGTACATGGCCGCAGTGGGATACGGACCCGGTACCTCTCGCTTACGAGTCGTACACCTTAACTACCACCACCACCACTAACGCTCCTATCACTCCAAAATGCTTCGAAATATCAATGTAATGCAATCGAGCATTCATTATCACAGCCCATAACAGTCCACTGCAGGACTCAGGGCCTCTCCCACGAGAGGGTAGGCCATTGCCATAATCTCCACCCCTGGCAAGCGTGTTGGAGATCGAAGTGTTGTAAATATAGCAATCGGGCATTAGTCGTTTACAAATTAGCAGCAAGCATACAATAGTCAGTTTACAATATCAAACAACAATAAGTGGCCAGACGAGAGGAGAGAGGACAGACGAAACCGCTGTTACTAATGTGCACGGTGCGACGGATATTCCGTAACCTAATAGGTTGTACGTTGAAACCATTTGGAACTGAATAAATGATGCGCGCAGGTCGTGGACGCGGCGGGAGAGGCAGCGGGCGCGGATGTTTCCAACTAAATCAAATATATAACACATAGTGTAAAATAAAATCGCTTCCTGTCGTCTGTGTCTTTGTACGCTTAGATCTTTGAAACTACGCAACGGATTTTAATGCGGTTTTCAATAATAGATAGAATGATTTAAGAGGAAGGTTTATAAGCTAAAAAAGGCTAGATATGGGTAAAGTAGGTGTATGCGAACGAAGTCGCGCCGGTTCTACGCATATATAAATTTAATTCGCTTGCAGCGTCCGTCTGTCTGTCTATTTCAGCTGACTCCTAAACCACACAACGGATTTTGGTGCGGAATCAAATCAAATCAAATTTTGAAGTAGATCAGGAATCTCTGAAAACATTCAACTAACCTGCTACAACATGAGTACAATATGAAATTCTTCAAGAAAGAAGTGGAAAGATTTTTACGGGGTCGGCAACGCGCGGGTGATACCCCTGGCATTGCAAATGTCCATAGGCTGCGGTGACTGCTTATCATCAGGCGGGTGGTAAGCTTGTTTGCCACCTAGGGCGTATACACGTAGAAAGCAGGTTACTAGCGCCGATCTACCAGCGCTTATCGGTACTGGTTCATTCAGATAACGTCTTCATAAAGCAAGCTTCATAGATAGAAGTAGAGGCATCCAGCCTCTGCTTGTATCCGACTGTCTGTCAGAGGAGCCTGCAAAATGTCGAGCTCATCAGAGGAAGACATTTTCCTGCTAGAAAATGTGTTTCCCAAAATGCGAAAACAAAGTGTACCCATAAATAAAAAAGGAAAGTTTTAGAAGAATATCACCGCGAGATCCTATTACTTTTCCACAATGAAAAGTATCTTAGTACAATCGACAATATTGAGTAGCTTTCTGTTTGTGCATGACGGACCTACAAACCACAGAAATCATATTTCCGTTGGAACCTACAAACTTTTCCTCTTTGAATTTCTTTGGTTTAAATAGTCTTATGCCAATACGTAAGTATGTACAATGTACACAACAGATCCGCTTCCGCCTCCGCTGCCGCTCTTGAAATGCGTGTACGCGAGCTAAGCCGCGGTCTATACGACGATGGGCCACATCATATTTTATTACAGGCGTTTGCATAATGCCGGCGTATTAAAGCGATTATTTTTATTATTAGCCATTTATGTGGACACTCTTAGTGTTAGTACCAAGACCCTATCTGCGTGGGCTTAAGAGCAACCGGTAGACGTTGAGGCTCTTTTTAAGTTCGTGTTTTTTAGGTAGGAGATAGGTAGGAGAGGAGACTGGCGATGGCTCCACCTACAAGACTCCAAATTTTTGTCGTGGCTTTTCGTGAATACATGAAATGTGTATGTAACACAATTGTACTCAATAAATGAAAATGTCATTGATTCGTTTATTGAATACATAGTAATAGGCCTGCTGAGAAGTATTTTAATTTCGTTTAGAACTAAGCCGTAGACCAGAAAACAGGCAGAACCGTTTCTGATCTATTTTGATCTTGGGAGATGTCCCAGGCGTAGCGATATCAGCGACACCATGTCATAGATCGATCATGATATGAACACAATATGATAGTATTGAAATAATGCAACATTTGGAACAGTCATCACGTTTAAAAATGACTTTAACGTTTTTTTGTATGAAGTTTTTTATTTAAGTATCAGCTTAAATGCGACCCTTTGCTACACATATTATCGGGTGTGTTACCACAGTAACTGTTGGTACTGTTTAACTTAAATCGTTGTTTGTTGCAACTTAAATGCGTTACGAATATGATGCAAGCCACCTTTAAATTTTATTTCTTCGATTGCAACAACTAAAGGTAGAAAATTACCATTCATTTAAAACAGGTCAGTAGCATAGCAGAACCGACGGCTAAACACAACAACATATTGAAGAAAATTACAATTCATTAAATAGGTCAGTAGCATAGCAAAACCGACGGCTAAACACAACAACATATGGAAACGTT
Source organism: Blastobasis lacticolella (assembly GCA_905147135.1). NCBI lineage: Eukaryota > Metazoa > Arthropoda > Insecta > Lepidoptera > Blastobasidae > Blastobasis > Blastobasis lacticolella. The sequence continues at coordinate 14,538,235 of LR990048.1, forward strand.
ATCCATAGCTACGCCACGCCAAAGGTACGCTATTTGATTACGTAATCTCGCGACATCAACACATCGACGGCGTCGTCTCGAAGATGTTTTCCTTTTCCCTTTTCCTTTTTTATTCGTGGGACACGAACCGTTTCCATCGATGCCAGGCCTTCAAATGAGTATTCAATCGGTTTAGATTTATGATACTGGCAATGTAATTTACTTTTTTGTAGGGAAATTTATTTTGCTCTCGCTTCGGGTGTGGAGCGAACACCCAATGGGGCGAAGTAGTACGTACAGCAGCAATGGATTTGGAATTCTTCAATGGTTTGCCCACGCACTATGCATTTGCGAATCTTTAAGAAAAAACCCGTTCAAGTTATAAATTTTGTATGTTTAGTCACTTAATCCATGACCTAAAGTAGCAGTGACGCGTGCAGTGATTGGTTTATATTCTGTTTTGCTGTATGGAATCCCTGGTTAGATTCTCTGAAGAACAAATGTGCAGCTACAAATAGGCCAAATTTGATTTTTTATGATTATTTCGTTCTAGGATGGGGTCACAACACTATACGTTTAAATGTTTATTATGTCTGATTCTTTAAGTTACATAATATTAGTTACTATACACTTTTCCGACACAGTAATTCATAAAAAACACCCCACCTACAAGCGTGAAGTAAAAGTTTCAATTGAAAATAGAAAAGTAGAGCACGACTCATTTAATGTATACAAAAATTTTAAGAAGAATCTATACCAATTTATTTAAATAAACCAATTTATTTAGATTTCTGTAAATAATCCTTATCGATAACGGCGGGTTCATTTTTATTTTCAATTGAACCGTCTTTCACCAATCAATTTACCGACAACGCATGACGTCACCAGCCCCCGATCCATCAGGGAAAGGTTAACGTGAAAGCGGCCATTTTACCAATAACTGGGCAAAGTGAAGACTCAACAAATGCCGAATCACCACTAACTTATCTTTGAGTGAGCAACTATTCCTGTGCGAATCAGTTAGCGCTTCTCCACAACACATCCATCATGGCGGACGCGCTATCTCCAGTTGGGAGTTTCGGCCCAATCTCGTCAGATAACCGGCTAAGTCAGCGTCGGCCAATAAGTTGGATTATAGCTGAGGTTATACAGTCGATAGCTCAATGTGTAGACATAGGCGCCAGTACAAAAAGCAGGAATCCGAATTCTGGTAACGAGTTCGTAAGTTGTCCGTCAAAAGCGAAACATGTTTCGACCATTTGTTGATATTCGAATGAGCTGAAATTTGGTATTTCTATGTAACTTGGATGACACTGCATTCATATGATGAAGTCGGAAGGTTATAGGAACTAATAAACGCAATATTTATAGACCCATCGTGTTTGGGCTCTTTGGAATAGTTTTATGAGTAGGTAATATAACGTGCAATAAAAGCTTGTTATGAAAAAATATTTTTCGTTTCAGAACTTATTATATTACTCAGTGACAAACGGGCAACCAGCCTACTTAGATAACTGTCGTCCAACTTATCTATCTATACAATACGATTGCACTTTACGAGTTCAACTTATGAGTTGCTACCTACATTTTGGTTGAAAGTACCCACTCCACGCTTACGAAATTGAATAAATAATGTCAGCGAATTCCCCATTTTAAACTGGATTTTCTAATAAAATTGGACACTGGACGGATCGGAATTATGCAGGAATATTGTATTTAGAGTAACCGGGAATACGCAAAATCTGGCATGGGTCCATTTGAATCCATAATTGTAGGCTAAAACTCCGTTCAAATGATAAAAATAAGAGTACGACCTATCTCTATCAGTCTGTTAAAATAATATTAAATTGTAACCGTAAGTTTGTTAAAACCGTTAGTTTTACAAAATTTACCAAACCATTTAAAATTTAACGCCCTATAAGCGGTGAATCCCGGCTCAGCGGCCAGCGGTAAACCTGCCAGCCACGGTCGACTCTTCTACTAGGAAAGCACTTTCTGATTGAACTTTCTGACACTTAAGGTTTCAATTCGGTTAGGTTATGTGTTGTGACAATGTGATGTCGAGTTCCGTGAAGAGAGGCTCCGTCAACCCTTCGGTTCACAATTTTTTAACAATGTATTGTCAAACTAACTTAGAACTCTGATTGCCGTTTTCATAAAACTTAGGAATCGCCTAAGCTTTTTCTTATCTCAATGTGGATATTTCTGATTGCCTCAAAACTAGTTAAGTTAGAACTTTTTCGATTTCTAAGTTCAGTGAAAACGGCCATGAATATTTTATATTATGAACTAACGGCTTTTACAATCATTAAGTGACAGATTCGCTTCAGATTAGTTACTGCCGCAATATCTTATGAGAGTGAACCCTTGGACCCTCACTGTCAAAACACGAACCCCTGGGAACTACCTACCACCTCATACTGAAACATTTCCCTAGAAAGTCGCAAACAAAGGCTAGTAACAAGAAAACAAAGAAGAACTATAAGTTACAGCAGAAGAAAGTGCCTAATTAGTAAAGAGCTAATAACTGTTTGTGCTCACAACAATCTCTCTGCATATTGGCGCACTCATGTGTGATATTAGCGAGGCCAGTAGGTACAAAGGGGAGGTAAACAGAACTATGTTATGCGTACGAACAATTCACAAATTGGCGAGAAGCAAACTACCTACCTAATTGATTGGAACGAAGCAAAAGCGCCAACCAATTATCTGATATCAGTAGTTATGTTAGTTAGAGCGTCGGTGGTTTAATGGGCGAGGGGCTTGACTCGTACGCCGAGGTACCGGGTTCAAACTCCAGTGCCTCCATGTAATAATGACTGTTTTCTGAGTTATGTACATTACTTGAACACTAAACGATGCTCTTACGGTGAGTGAAAACATCGTGATAAAACCTGCACATGCAGGCGACAAATGTGTAACTATTATCCAACATTACCCGGGCCCTCGTGCGGGAGAACGCAACCGGGATATTTACGCCAAAATAATTTATTTTGTAATGGCGTGAATAATAAAAACAGCTCGATTATTTCCTTAAAGATAGCCCGAGTAGGGTGTACATGGATTGAGCTTATGATGGAACATAATTATTTTGTATTTCAGTTCAATTAACTTGGAGTTAAACCATTTATTTTTTAGACAATAGTTTTTCAAAAAAAGCGTTTCGAGTTTCCTAGAGCTAAACATTTTTAAAAGATGGTAACTTTACTCGCGCAAAATAACTTTGCGACGGAAAATAATACTAAATTGACAGTAAGCTCACAAGAATAACTACCAACAAAAACAATGACAGGGATACCGCACCTAAGTGCAGACTAATCTAGCGCGCACTCTAGCACAAATTAACGCTATGCTACGGAAGGACGATTACTAGAGGAAGGAGGTGGAGGTTAAACTTTCCACTTAAGAAACCTAATATTTCAGCTTACAAAAAATTTTAATATATATTTTTTATACAATATTTCAAGTGAAGAAGTGAACACTTATTTTTTTTTATATTTATACTTTTTATCGAAACGTAAGTAAAATTACTTTGATTGGTGATTCCATTGAACTGAAAAATCATTACATCTCAAGATAAGTTCAATTTATGCACAGGTTGACTTTTTTACAGAAATAATCAAGGCGATAAATTATATTAGGTATTATTCACGCCATTAATCCGGAATAAAATATATATGTGGAATTTCGTAGAACTTTTTACACTAAATATTGGTGACACAGCTTTAATGTTGTTTTTATTGTTATTGTTTACAAATGCTTCCAAATTTTTGACGTGGGAACTAAGTGATCAAAATTAAATATCAATTGTAAGGAATAGCGGCATATTTTTGATGTACTGTTTCTTTTACTAAATTTATTATCCCGGGCTCTCGTGCGCGTGAACACAACCAGGACACTAACGCCAAGATGACGGAATTCTAATTTGCAAATTAAGGGGAGCTGTTTGGCGATCGCGTCTCTAATTTAATGGAAACCGTCCGCGGCAGTCCTCATATCTACCTGACAGATAGTTACACTAAGCTGTTTGTTGCTAAAGTTGTAGATATAGGGTGGGATACTTATTTTGGCAGTATTTTTTTTATTTATTACACATTCAGTCGCCTTAATATGCAGCTTTTGTTTTCCCTCACCATAAGAGCATCAGTTAGTGTTCAACTAATGCATTACATAGAAAAAAGTCACTGGGGTTCGAACTCGCTGCCTCTCGCTTACTAGTCGGACCCGCTAGCTATCACTGATGCTCCGTTTTAATATTTTTCTTTACTATCCGCAGTGACAAACAAGCAGACAGCCCACCTGATGGTAAGCGGTAACTATCGTCCATAACATCTACGATTCATGCAACTAACCGCATTTGCGTTGTCACTGTGAAGACTAAGATAAAATGCCTATTATCCTTCAAACCGGAAGTCAAGAATGCAAGGAATGTTGGCAGAAAAAATAGATAAGGTGGTACTCAACCAGGCGGAGTCGTCAGGCTTGACGGAGTGCTACTACTGTTTGTTATGAAACTAAAATCAGTGCCACAATGTCAATATAGACGAGTGTAAGTATGCGAAAAGGCTTTCAAAATATATATCTACCACACAATTATATCTTTGTCCTTAAATATATTAAATGAAACTTCATTTTATGTTACTTTATTATTAATTTTATTTGATGTATAGTGTCCTATTATTATTGTATATATATTATTGTTTAGTGTCTTTATAACTTACAATACATTGTACGCAATGTATTTATGGGTCTTTGATACCTAAAAATAAATGAACAAAAAATGTCTTTGAGATGGAACATAAAACATCATCCTGTGCACATACGCGGATATGACACATGTCCCTCTGTATGTCCCAGAGAACAATTCACGAATGCCTGTCACAATATTGTTTAGTTCTAGTAGCTGGGCTGTGATTAAATTATTTATTTAACAATTTATTGTACACAAGAAAATTAAAGATACAGTACAAATTAGATATTAGACAACAGGCACTACTTATCTCTAAAAAGAAATCTCTTCCAGCAGGCCTACAAAAAGAGAGATATGATAAATATACGCAGATACGACGTGCACAATAATTATATACTATAAATAAATACATACATAATATTCTATACATACTAATAGGCATATATGAATAAAATAAACATATACTATATTAATACATAATATGTTATATTAGTGAGGAACGTGCATACGTGATATCTATATTTGAATAGTGTTGTCTTTATGCTCTAGTAAAAATTAAAAGATTTGTCTAAACAGCTACCTACTTAGAGACTGCGTTGGTGGCTGAAGTATTATTTATTTATTTTTCAGTTTATTGTACACATAAAACTTTGATGAAAAATACAGAGTAATTAAATATTTAGAGACTACACGATTTGTTCCAAATGTTTAAGCAATTGGTGAAAGTCTCGGTGTTGCTAATGTCTATAGGGAGTGGTGACCACTCCATCAGGTAGCCCGCTTGCCTGTTTGCCTATCGTAAGACATAAAAAAATAAAAAGGTGGCCCTTGTAGGTGGTACTTCGCAGCACCCGCGTAGTCATCGCACAGTAATCGTGTCGCACCCGCACAGCCACCGTGTTGTATGCGCCCCTGCTAATAAAGTAGGTTGCACGTTTTCTGTCCGGTTGCTACGCGGTGACTATGCGGGCACGGCGCATCCGCGTTTACTGTTCGGTTTGTAAGCGGCGACATATAAACGGACCCTAAATAAGTAAACGGGTTAACTTGATGATTTTTAGTGTTCTAAGTATTCTCCATTACATTTTAAACAGTTTTTCATTCTTTTAGTGTTTTATGTATTCTCCATTACATTTTAAACAGTTTTTCATTCTTTTAGTGTTCTAAGTATTCTCCATTACATTTTAAACAGTTTTTCATTCGGTCTAACCATTTTTGAAAACATGGGGTCTGAGTGCATGTTTTTCACGTACTGGTTGAAAGCTATCACGGCCTCTACCGGTCCCGTAAATGTCAAACCTGTCATCAAATCTTTGATTTTTGTAGAACAAAGAAACTCATGGTGCCAGGGCTGGACTATGTGCGGGATGCACACAGCGAAACGACCAGACAGCCCACGTGATGGAGAGCGGTAGCAGTCAATAGGAGTCACCCTTAAGTTTTACTTTATGTACCTACTTAATGCAAAAGTAATTCAGAATCCGTATAGTAGTCGAGTGTAGGGCCATCATTAGGTAAGTAGGTTGGTAGATGATAGGTAGATTGAAATATACTAGCAAAAGAAGCTTAGTAATGTGTGCTAATATGCCAATTCTATTCGACTTGATGAAAGGACTAGACACTTAATTAACAACAGTCCTGCAGTACTGGCTGGCTTCTTATTTTTTAACCGCTCGCCTTGAGTCAAAAGGTTTTCAATATTTTGATGCATGGCTCTGATTTTCCCTATTTTTGAAACGTTAGCTTTCGGTGTCACCAATGTAATTAAAAAAAATATTGAATTTTCAAAGCTTAAAACCGGAATTAAAATCGTTGGCCACGACTCGGTTCAAAAGTAGAGCTTCAACATTATTGAAGTGTACCTGGCAGGCAAGATGGAACTGCTGATGTCCATTTTCTGGTTTGCGGAGATACTATAGTGTCACGCATTGACAGTCCAAATTGGGGTTTACCCCCATAGACAAGCCACAAGACTGTAGGTATAATAGTATTGGAGCCCAATATACCCGCTTTACATTGGTCAAATGTTCCAATGTTACAATGGGCCAAAGTTGCTAAGTACAGTGATGTAAACCGATCGGACAGTAACGAGTCAACTTTGCTTGCAAGCTGCCTCGCAAGCCCATCCGCATTTTTTTTCGCAAATGCACTCCTCTCCCGCTCAACCCCCTGCGCAGTACTTGACATTTGACTGGAGTATGAAGAGAATTTTGCGCAAAATTGCACATATTTGTTAACGTTTCTCGTCCATATCGACAGAGAAATGATACTGGACTCGCTCGCGCTATAGTGTAAACTAACTTGACACTTGCCTCTATACTTGTACTCGCCACTGTCCTTAACCAATATAAATCAGGCATTAGGGACTTGTAACTATCCCATGAAGAGAACCTAGCTAGGTGGAGCACAATAAAAAATCCTCCTATCGCTAAATTTCAACACAACAACAAATCCTTACAATATTCCACAATCAAACAGTTCATGGCTGAAACGCATCCATTTGAAATGCTCAAAAGAGGGATTACTGTGTCCTATAGTACAGGGTAACCTAGTTTAGGAGGCAGTAAATCAATAGTTGCTAATACATTCTTAGTGCTTGCATTGTTGCGTACAAACGTAGTAATTTATTGTACAGTTATGTTTGTTGTATTAGTTTGCTACAAAAAATAGATAATAAAGAGCCGGTTGCGCCCACGCGCACGAGGGCCCCGGTCCGCCTTGACCTTGATCCAGTATTTGGCAGAACAGATAATACATAGCGACTGCCATTCGACCTCCGCGACCCTGCAACCAGATCATCGTTACACATTCAGTCGCCTGAATGTGCAGGTTTCATCCCAATGTTTTCCCTCACCGCAAGAGCATTGGTTAGTATTCAACTAATGCACATAACTCTGAAAAGGGTCATTGCTACATGGCGGCAGTGGGATTCGAACCCTCACCGTGAGAGCTAGATGGAACACGATAAGGGACTGTTAATAAACACGTTAGGCATCGACGTGTGAGTCTGTTGATGGCTGCGTTAATAAATTCATACCGCTCAATCCCTTAGGCAGTCGCCGCGATACAAGGCAATCGACCCCTGCATAAATGATGCTCTACAAACAACCTTTCCGATACTAGATTAGGTCAAATTGTATCACTCAATTACATAAGACTTATTTATGTTACAGTGTGAATGTAAACATAGCAGTAGTAAATTATTAATATTTACGTGTTTTACAGTGTACTTCATCTGACTTTGACGACCGACAGTTTTTTTTTGCTCTGTGGTCAGATTTATCAGAATTTTGCATGTCTAAATGTATTATGAAAGACACAAAGGCAAAGCATTTCTGCGCCATCTCACCTGGTGGTATTTACACATTTTCTCTCAGGATCCTTAAAACAGTCTCCTTTCGGTGTTTCCCGCTCATCCCATTGAATTTTTTTTAACGCTCGTTAAAAAAGAGGGGTGTTATGAGTTTGATGTGTATATATATCTATCTATCTATGGCTCTGTCTATCTATGTGACTGTCTATGTAATCGTAGCTACCGAACGTATGGACTGATTTGATGCGGTTTTATATGTTTGATAGATGATAAATTGGTTTAGTAGTTTAGAACATATTTGAGTAATACTTATGCTTACTCAAATATGTTCTAAACTACTAAAACTTGATCGGAGGTTATCTGAATTTTTCTGTCGGTTATTAAAGTTAATTCGCCCCTACAAACAAATATTAAGTAGCAAGTATGAGGCTTCGATTCATAGGAATTTGGACATGAATTATAATAATAGCATGTTACATAAATGCAAAAGTATACACAGGCACGTGCTTATAGGAGCTTCCTCGCGATGCATCCTACCTACTTACATCTAGACAGCACATTGAGACAAGGGTAATCAGGATATAAATACGTGGAAGGTAGTGCCTGAAAGCAATGATTTGAAGCTGAACGTCGGTACAGAGTACATCTATCTATTTCATAAGTTTATTAAAGGAAACAAATCTATCAATATATATTGCTTTCAATTGAAATACCTCGTAATCGCGATACACGACTCCGTCTTCTGCAGCCTAGGCCAAATAGCGGAGCTCACGGCAGACAGCTAGCTACATGCCAATGTAATGAAAAAGCTGCAGTGGAGGTGCGGCGTTACGCGACTTGACCGAGTACGTAACGAATATATTCGTGGCAGCCTTGGCGAAGAGATATTGCGAATAAATTGGCTTGCCTGCGTTGGTCACGTGCTGCGTCATCATCATCATCCGGCCCATAACAGTCCACTGCAGGACTTAGGACCTCTCCAACGAACGGTAAGGTTATTGCCATAATTTCCAAGCTTAGCAGACGTGTTGAAGACCGCGTTCTTATGAATATAACATAGGAAAAAGCTCTTGCCCATTTTCCAGCCTACGGAGACTCTAGGTATATCTTTTGTTTCGAAAACACTAGTCGCCTTGTACGACACCCACGAGTGTAAAGGATTGATTGATGTAATCCCTAGTATTCCCCAGGTATACGTGGGAAAAATGTACCTAAGTCTGACGGTATAAGGATCCCGCGGAATGACCAAGAAGCCCTGGATTGACATCGCTGAGCCCAATGCAAAAGCCAACGGCTTACGACGCGAGGATACTGAAAACCGGTCGAAGTAGAAGAGGACGAGCGGCGTAGTCCACTGGCTCTCTCATTACTTTAATTCAAATAATTTATCGAATATTCCAAACTCCACCAACCAATTCATTCCTTACGAATAACGTACACGAGCTGCAACTTGTAACGGTGATGTAAACACGTCTCCGATCCCGGCCGGGGTCGCATAGAACGCATTTGTCAAACCGTGTCCAAGCTAGAACAGTTCTATTAAAGTTTCGACGAACCTCCGAAGCTAGTGTCCGCCGCAGCCGCAAAGTTGTGTTTCTCAGACACTAATGCCGTTGCCAAAACACGGAGTAACGTAGCCAGAATTTGTCACGGCAGCAGAAGTTTAAAGTTTACAACGGTACGTATATGCAGTTCGCATCGTACATTGGATCAGGAAGGTGTGGGAAGGGGCGTGAGATCGATATTGCATGGGGTTGACACAGATCCTTCCAAAGGCAACAACGGTTAGCTGCGTAGCGTGGGTAGTACAGTATTTAAAGCACATACTAAGTAACAATGTTTTCGAGTTTATTGTCATAGATCAGGCAGTTGTGGCTACGTTCACAACATTGACTGCTAGCTAAATACCTAAATGCGAAACCTATATCCCTATAAAATACGATCATCTAGCAAACAGCAATAAGGGTAAACAACAAAAAATATAGCAAACAGAAGCAACAGAAATGACGTAAAAATATGATGTCAACGCCTCTACTCTACTCTACAAAACATAGCGTCATATTGCACAAAGGACTGCGTCAGGTGTCGTATCAAATCTACATTGTTATATCAAATACTGACTTCAATATTACCCGTTGTGCTCTGCACCCAACCTGCACGGATTCGGATGTTCCTGCATGTCGGGTTCGAAATACGAGCGGGGTTGCACACATCGCGGACATCCGCGGGTCGGGGATGGACGCCGGACGCATCCGTCGCTTTGTATTTAGGTCAGGCCGTCCTTACCCTGGATCACGATTCGCAGCCCGGGCAAGCATTCAGTGAGATATGTGAAACGAGTGAATGTGCATGTAATTCGATTGTGATTATTTGCGGTGCCTAACATGTGGTGCTCGGTTGGCTTTGTTTACTTGATGATTGTTAAATAAATTTATAATATTGTAAAGAGAAAAAGTTTGCACATTGCATAGCATGCGACAAACAGGCATGCGGGCCACCTGATGGAAAGTGGTCACCACCGCCTATGGGCATCAGCAACACCAGGGTTTATTATACCTCTTGAACGATCCCATGTCATAGTCGAAAGGATACACTGTGGCTGGGAGCTCATTGTCATGTCATGACTCACGCAAACTATTCCTCTTTATAATATAAGGTATCTATATTATAGATCGGGATCAAAGGGTACTTTGATCCCGGAAAAATAATTGGATTCCGCAGTATTGTTAAATGTTACAGATATTCGAACTACACGCTTGTGAAAACAGCTGGGAACGGCTAGTGGTTGAATAAATTACTCTATTGTACTCTAATCAGTATGTGACCTTATTTGGCGACAGACTAGGTTAGTGAAGGTTCAGTTTACAGCAAGGTTAAATTTAAGGAAAGCTGTTGTTTGACTTGAATATTCTTATTAAGGTTTAACTTTATTTTTAGTATGATTGATTTAACCCTTAAAATTTAGGTTTAGAGAACCATACAAAGTTAAATTGAAATTAAATAATAGTTAAATTATTAATGATTAGTAGATTATAACATTAAATAAAATTCAATTTAATAACCTAAGTAGGCACGCAATTAATTACTATTTTAAATTTTATTTACTAAAATAAATTTATCATAAAAACGCATCACTGGAGCATGCTTGCTCAACCAAGGTTAAGCAACTCTCACAGAGTCCGGGAACTGGATGGTTGACCGTTTACTTTGAGGCTAGTCGAACTTTGCACCGCAACCAGCTCGAAAATCGTTAGGTGTGCCTCCTAATAACGTTGGCGAAGCGAGGGTGGCAAAGGTCTTCCCCTGGAAGTGGGAACCCTGTGACTGGTTTAACTGTCTAGGGGGCCGATTGGCACCCCGGGACGGTATGATAAAATAACAATATAAAAAACATTCAGTCGACCGTGACGATTATATTGTAAAATAAAATTTATTTTTCTTGTTTATTAGGTACAGACCCTATTAGATTATTATTTTAATAGGTCACGTTACAAAAACATCGCCTTATGCCTACCACCCAGACCCGGAAGTAGATAGTTAACTAATTAGCAAAATGAAATGAAAACAATCCGAAAAGTTCCATTTAAATACCTCGAAATGCTTTTAAAAGTAACTTTTTTGTAACTCCGTCGAGTCGGTCAGTTAAAACCCCTTTTTACTCACCGACTGACTTTTTATTCGGCCCACAAACGGAAAAGAACAGAGAAGAGAGTGGAGCAAACCCTATTTATACCGGGGCACAAAACCTCACTTGGAAAGGAATTAAACGGAGCCTTTGACTCGACGAGATTGGGAACGCTGCATCCGCTGACCGCCGGGCACGGCTGAGTGCAAAATAAAACCTAGAACGTTCTAGAATCTAGACCGCAATATTAATCCGCCTCCACCGCTGTGCATTGTGCGCTTGCTGCACCATTTAAATGTGGCTAGAGGTAAACAAGCAATTTTCATTCACTCCCAACAAATGGGAGTGATTTTTTATAACTTTCGAGCAGAGCGCTGAGTTTTTAAATGTGGATTTTTCATAAGGGGCATCTTCATTAATTTCAATTTTTATTTTTATTGTAGTGAGTAAAGAAATTATTTGATGCTTTTGTATTATTACTACAAAGCAATCTCCGAAGTATACTGATAAAAACAGGCATGATCTAGAACCATTTTCGATAATTTATGTTAATTTAATTTATTGTGAATGCAGTTGGCGTTTCTTGGAGTTATATTTACCTTACTCTTTGATTGCATTTCCCCGGAATTGAATCTCGTTAAAATGTCGGTCGAAATTATTCCGTCGAATATTCGTTAGTATATTCTGTATCATTTGTAAAGCTGAATGTATTTAATTAATACGTGAAAATACATTGAAAAATCGAAACGGCGCTTTATAACATTTTAATACAATGTTATAGAATGTATTATTAAAGAGGGTTCTAGATGGATGTCATGTGCGGCTTCCATGTCACTCCACTAACTAAAAACTACAATTTAATTATGAAATTACTTACATAGACTTCGATACAAAGTAATCGGACATCGGAATCTCTTAGCTAAGTTTTCTAGGGCGAATTCCGTGACTGAATACAAAAACGAAACAAGGACCAACAAATCACTTAATCGAAAATAAATAGAAGAATATATTGCATTAGTCGCTTTCCGTGTCTGTCTTATCCACTAACTTCTCCTAAAGCACGCAAAGGATTTTAATGTGGTTATCACTATCGTTAGATAATTTCTTGTAGGTTGCTGGTTTATAATAGATGTGTATGGAGTACATGCACATGGTTGCATGAAGCACTTCGTCTCTTTTTTGGTTTGCAACCGTAGGTGGATAAATAGGTAATTCATGAATTACTCGATTGGTCGGAAGTCCTATAGGGTAACCCAAAAATAAATGAAGACAGTGTACGTACCTATTAATGCTTTAAAAAAACAGGTTACTTAACAACCGCCTAAAATTTTTACTAAGATTTGGCTTCTAGTGCTTTGTAGTAGATTTCATACATAGAATCAGTTCGCGTAACCTTACCACAAATATAAAAAAAAAACTCTCGTGTTTCATACCTGTTTACACTATAAGTACAAATTTTTGTTGTATCTAAGCGTTTTTGCGTCTAAACCGCTAAACGAATTTGTATAATTTGGTAAGAAGATAGATGGTAACCTGGGAAGAACATACGTAACTTTTATTCCCAAAAACCATCAAATTTTACGCTTACAAAGGCACGGGCAAAAGCTCACATAAATGACTTCTGAAACACAAATTTCGAGATAAGCACAAGATAAATTGGCGAATTGTTAAACTTGAGATTTCTCAAGTCCAAATACTCAAACTATACTAAAAAAAATCTGAAATAAAATTAAACTAAAACCTAAGTAAGTTCTCAACTTGAAATTCTCAATTCCGAAACCGGCTGTTAAACAAATACAACTCGTACGAGTATACGCTGAAATAAACAAACATCCAACAGTACTCATAGGAGCTTGAAATCAAGTTGTAGGCAACGCTGAGCGTGCCGCATTTATACAGCAGTATTTACCTGCAAATTTAGGCATCTAAATTTGTAACTATGATCTAATCTGGACAGGTTACCCTGGTAGCAGGGTCACAGGGGTCAGATGATAGTCACTCCACTGTAATTACCTGATCGCCAAATCCTAGATCATGGTTAAGGCGGACCTCGGGCCCTCGTGCTCGAGAGCACAACCGGGACATTAACGCCAAGATGATATATATACATATTTATCGAAATTGTCGAAATAAATACGAGTAAGTAGGTACGGTATAGGTATACAAGCAAATCGTACCGTGGTAGGTAGCTGCCTATGTGACTTTAGCAGATTTCTATCTGAGTTTCCACGGAAAGGGGTTAAAGTATAATATTTCTTGCGCAAGGCTACACCCGCCACCGATACGGGTATAGAACGCTGATACGAGAGGATTCGGTACGCGACCAAAATGTGTGACCGATTGTTACATTTGGAGGTTTTATTTGATTTTCCGGTGTTTTCGTTTCTAGATTCCCATTATACGTACCAGCAAAAGTTCTATTGGTTTAAATCGTTGCGCTATTAACAAACCGATAGGTATTTATAAACTCTTTATTGTACATTTACAGGACGTCTAATACTTAATTTTAGCTACTTAATATTAGTTAGCAAGAACTTTTCCAGTTCTTATTGAATACTTTCTTAGTTTCAGGAAAATAATGTAAATAGGTACCTTTGCTAATCTTATATTTATATTACTTATAAAGAGGTAATGTTTGTATGTTGATACCTATCTTTTTATAAGGCCATTATTTATAAATTTTCTATATTTAAAAATGAATAATTTGGTTGAATAAAAAAGGTTGTTTAAAATAATAACCTATAATGCAGTAGCCGGTAGGTACTTTTGTTGGTCCCGGAAAGGAAAAATAATATGGTCTCACGGAATAATTGCATGAATAATTGCATAGAATTCGGAACTACGCTCGAATAAAAACCGCGGGCAACAGCTTTATTAGTAAATTCTACCATTAAAATCTCAAAGTAAATGTTCTCCCGCGACCTTTTTTAAAATTTAATGACCGAACCTGACTCAACCCTAAATTCCTTACATTTTTCTTCATAACCCATCCGAGACCGTATTGTCCACGGTTTGCTTTCAACCAGGGTTTCCCATTAATCTGCCACCTCGAACCATTAATTTTCAGCAATGCTTTGTCTAAAAATACAAAAAATTTCCTAATTGTTTTCTTTAAAGTAAAACAAACACGGAATATCGTTAGTGATGTTGACAAAGACTATCAGATTAATAATATTAAAATAAGCGCTAATCTCATTGTCATCAAAATTTCATGGAATACTGAACGGTTTTAAAGTCAATTTTCATAATTTGTCTACGACGAAATAGTAATGTATGTGAACTAACCGAAATACTACGTTTGTGAACTAAATCAATTCTTAGCACCTATTAGTTCGTAGACTCCACGTCTTTCAGGTGAAAAAACGAACTGCAACCATAGACAAAAACTAAATTCATCCTATCCTACTAAATTGTAATCTCCTTCTCGCCACAACAACGAACACATTTTGATCACATTTAGCAGTAATGAACCTTATAGACCAGATTAACACAGGCTATAATTTATTCTAAAATTCAGTGTGATCCCCGCGGGAACAGCTCCGGACCGCAATAACCGAATTTTGCGCAGACAACGTCGCGTGCAAAAGCTAGTTGAACATTAAAAATAAGAGTTTTTTAAGGTTCCGATAAATATTTTCTAATACCATGCAATAACTTTAGATGGTAAAATGTGTTCCTTATATGAAGGTTTAGGTGCAACATGGATTTCTTCAAGATAGGGGTTAAAAGGTTTTTACGAGGTCGGCAATGCGTGGGTGATGCCCCTGGTATTGCAAACGTCCATAGGCTGCGGTGACTGCTTACCATCAGGCAGGCCGCAAGTTTGTTTGCCACCTTAGTGGTATAACAAAAATGTAGTTACCTACCTCATATCTTCATCTAACAATAAGCCTGGTACTTACCTATATACTTTTGTAGTTGTTGATCCCAATTCCGAAATTATTTAGCATTGTAATTGGCCCACCGGCTACCCGTGATAACCATAAACTTTGTTACTGCAGGGTTAATAGAAGAGAGTTATTTTTGGCCCATGGCATTTTGGATTGTACATACCTAGATAGTTGTTTATACATTAGTTGATTAGATACTGCACATTAACTGGAATTAGGAAGGTAGTTCTCTACCAGATCCAGAGGCGTAGGCCGGTTAGAAGTAGGCATAATCGACTTTCACGAAAATATAGGTCGTCGAACAGACGAATGTTTAGTTGGAATAATATTCATCGCGTGGGGGCCACCCTACGCTGTTACTACGATACGTGGTTGCTACCGGAAAATCTTTCGTCCGTTGCGAGCTATGTGGCCTGTTGTTGCCATTTCACTTTTGCTATTATTTAAAAGTTTGTCGGTGGTTTCAGTTCTGCTACGAATAAAATTATTCCTAAACCAGTACCAAATTCGCACGCTGGGTGACTTTGAGCCTTCTAATGTAGCATTAGTAAGGCACGGTTGCCTATGTTAGCTGTGCCACAGGTTAGAAAAAGTTACTAAGTGCTGTGTCGTCTTAGCAGCTGTAACTCATCATCACAGCTCGTTACCGTCCACTGCAGGACTTAGGGCCTCTCCCACGAAAGGGGAGGTTATTGCCATAATCTGCACGCTTGTGTCGTGAATATAAACGCTGCTGCCCATTTTCCAGTCTACGGAGACTGTAGATATTTTGCCTCGAAAACATTAGTCGCCTTGAACGACACCAACGAGTGTAAGAGGTCGGTGCTATTCTACTCTGCCGGACGCCACACGGCTAGGATGGGTTTCCAAGGCTTTAATCCAGACTGGTAAGGAAGGGTTTTAATCCAGACTTTTTTAGTCGATGCTATCCTACTCTGCCGGACACCACACGCCCGATAGATAGCAGCTGTAGATAGCGGTGAAGGAAGGAAATAATAAGGTGTGGCGCTTTTAGACACCGATTCTTCTATAATAATAATAATATAAATTATAAATTTATTTATTCAAATAAAATTAAACAAAAATTCATCTGATTTTGTAACCATGATCCAATCTGGTCAGGTTCCCCTGGTAACAAGGTCACAGAGGTCAGATGTAAATGAAATTAAACAAAAATTACAAGTTAATTAAAAATTAAACATACCTACTTATTGTAAATGGGTACAAATAAAATCAAGGCTACATATTTACAACTCTTGCACAAATAATAATAGGTACTTAATTCTAGTTATTGATAGTTTGGACACCTAAACTAAGTAAATGATTTACTTGTATCTTAGGCATCCAGGTTAGTCTTAGGTTTTAGGATTAGTAGGTCTAAATGATAGGTTAATTCTTACATGTATTTTATGAAACAATAAAGTGTTTAAATTGTATGTATAGGTACAGTAGGATGAGATTTAAGTACTAAAACTTACATACTATGTTTATAGTTAACCAACAACTTCCAGTATTTTCTCTGTTTTCTCGTAGGACTTACCTTTTAACCAATCTATGATAGTTTATTTGCAATTAAATTTATTCATAAGGTGGATACGTAGGTTGCGATTTAATTTGTTATAAAGATAAGTGCCAAGGAAACAGAAAAACCTGTGAGAGTGCTGTGTGCGGAATAATTCATTGTTGCACTCCATGTCCGCACGTCTGTGGCTGGTTTCGGGATTGAAGGGCACCAGGGAGTCTTTTTTTTATAACCGTTTGCAAAATGAATAATTGACGAACTGAAAGTACGTCACATTCATGTAGCAATTGGGTCGTCGGATAGCGGAAGGGTCGGAAAGTACTAACTTTTAAGATCTCTTTGTGCTCTTTCCAAGTCAATAATAGTTGTTTTATGTGTGCAACCCCATGTTGTAATGCAGTGTAGAAGTTAAGATTGGCACAGCGCAATTTAAACGGATCTTCGTAAAGCCTCATTGGCAGCATGTCTAAGGTTTTTGAAGACGTATATTAGTTTAGGCATTCTTGTAGTAAGGGCTTCGATATGCAACTTAAAATTTAAATGCTGGTCAATAATCACGCCTAGATATGTAAATATTCTATGGAAACAATTTCGTCGGCAAATCGAAGGTGAGAAAGGTTAACGAGACAGAAACTCGCTATTAACATTTATGCCGGAGCCTTTCTAGCCCTAGCTAGTAACAGTTTGCAAAAGTCATCCAATGGATCCCTGTCTCATGATCAAATTTCACTACTCTTGGATCTGAGCCGACATGGTGGCATTTTTGTGGCACCTCTGGAGAGGCTGAAACCTAGCCAAGGTCACGATCGAATCGAAGGCTTTCTTATAGTTCAAAAACGCGATGGTTAGTGGCATAAGTATGAAGAGCAACCATCTGCGTGAGGTCTATAGTTGAAAAAGCATTTCGGTACCCGCCTTGTTCGGAAAGCTGGAAGTTATCGAACCAGCGCGCGAGCGAGAGGTAATTCGTAATAACTCTTGAAAACAACTCACTAATAGGGTTCTTCTAAAAGGCCTTGTCTTCTAGAAGAACAACACCTCTATGACCTTATAAAGATCGTAGGGATCCGTGGATGCAGGAGCCAATTGTCAAAAGTCAATTGGTGTCAAAGATGTGGGAGATTCCCCATGTTCAACTGTAGCCGTCCTACGGCTGATATGATGATGATTTCATTTCTTAATATCGACATAAAATATTGTAAGTCCAATATGTACGAAAAGTTTATATTCATATCTGAAAAATGGATGAGCACTGTAAATCAATAGTGCATTATCCAAACCAAGGAGAGCTTAACCATGGCCGCCTGGAGATAGTCTGTTGTAATCTCATACATACGCGGAGCCATGACCTCTTTGCATTTTTACATCATAATGGTGAGTTATGTATGAGCAACATGTAAATGTTGTATGTAGGAAGTTATAACTATGTAGTTAGTTAGTGGCTGGATCCTTTGTAAACTTGATGAACAGTAAATAAAAAATATTGTGGTTATTAGCTTTGTACGTACAAATAATTGCTTTTCATTCTTTTTTCAAATTCGAAGTAGGAAGAAGAAACATTAAAAGGACTTCTTTTAATTATATCTGGTAAGTAAACTAAATACTTATTCAATATTTAGTTTCCTTAGCATTTTGTTACAATTGTTGACATATTGGATACATGCGAGTCTCCGAATTTCACGATTAGTTACTAGTTTCCAGTTACATTGACGAGAATCCTCGCAACAACCCTACAAACACCTCCAATGAGATGACGAGGTCAAATGTCATCTTCGGTGTCATCGCCAGTGATGACACCCAAGAGCAGATGTCTACTACAAAACCATGCCTAGTAGACGGAACGCGCACGCTGTCTCGCCAAGCGTCTGTCGTATCTGCCCGCCTACGACACGCGACAGATTGACACGAGCCGACAAATGTCTCCCGAAACCAATCAGCCGATGACAGTATCCGGTTACGTAAACCTTCATAAACATACTGTCTCAATATCCACCCTTATCGCTTATCGGGCGGGGGTAGCCGCCGCTAATGTAATGATAAGGTGAATCCGGACTCACAGTAAACATCACACGGCGCAGTCGCATAAATCCTCTTCCAGCTATTAATGTAGCGATATAATTTATCGTAGGTAGTGTTGTAAAGGCTGACTCACCGTGTTTGGCGGAGGAGCTGGCTGCGGTGGTCACCTCGGGCAATCCATTGATGGCACGACGCGAGACAGCGCGGGGTGGCGTGGCGCGGACGGTCGCGCGCGAGCTCGGGCGCGGCGGTACTGCCGGCGGCCTGCTCGCACGTGGCCGCCGCCGCCCTCAGGTATCACTCAATCGATGAGCGCGGCGCGGGCGCGGCGCATTCATGTCGGCGAACAGCTGACGGCCGAGCCCCAGCATGAATCGGAACCCCGCGGGCGGCCCGCGCCCCGCGTGACCTACTGCGCAGGCCGTCACAACGCCTACATCGCTCGGAATGTTGCTACGTGGGTCGGCTGTCGGGCTCGGAGATGCATTCTCGATGTTTTCGTTTTTGGAAAATTGGAAAAAATTTTAGGTCGCGATCTGTAATTTTCTTTCGGGTAGGAAGGAGGCTGGGCAAATTTTTATCGACCATAAAAATGCGTACCTACCTAGATGTATTATAATTTTAATATTTATTTATTTCATAATTTTTATTTCTAGTTGTTCAAAATAACTTAAATTTTTTTAGCAAACACATGCCATGTCCCTTGTATCACTTATCTAATAATATCATACTTATTAGTTATCTATATTTAAATCACTTATAATTCAAATTATCAATTTTATTTTATTCGCATCTAACGCTGAAAAAATTACGTAAAATTAAGTTGTGGATTTTTTAAATAAAAGCTAAGAACAAAGCCTCAATCTAAATCAAATACTTATAATTATTATCTTTAACAAAAACGTTAGAAGTACAAGACTGCATTCTGCGAGAATTAGGAATCTAACCATCATTACATTTTACGAAATCAAAACCACATCAAATCAATTGTAAAAAAACATACATTCAGCGAAAATTTCTTCGCCTGTTTTACAGTAGCTAACTCCCCAGTCACCCAATGTAACACGTATTGCAAAACACGCGTTGCATGTCCTATCCCAACCTACTGGGAGATGCAGGACACGAGGAAGGGGGAAGGAGGTGGGGTTGCGCATGCGCTGTGCAAACCTTCATCCTTCATCCCACGGGACTTGGTTCAGACTGACAATAAGTTATCGCCTTGTTGATGGTACAGATTTAACGCCGCCAATATGGTCGGCTTACTGTTGTACCTACCTTGTATTGTATAGTATAAATGTCACTGGAAACATGATTGATTGATTGATTGATATAAATAGATAGTAGAGGTTTTGAACGTTTGAAGATATTTATTTTTAATACCCCACTCGATTGGTTTTAGAGAAAGTAGATTTTCGAAAGTCACGATTTCGAGAGTCACCTCATATGTTAAAATTCATTGAGCCGTAGCATAGCCCGTGCCAAAGAATTAGACATACACACACATACGCTCGATAAACACAGTCCTGTCGCAGTCGGGTAAAACGGATATACGGGAATTGGGTGCGTAGACATCTACGTAGTCCACCTACAACGTAGCAAAGAGCTACGAAATTGCTATGATATATTTTTTCCGATGAGGCTAGAGCTGTTTTACTTACATAGAGTAGGTATACTACATATATTGCGAATTATGCAACAGCTGACGGCGGCCTTCGACGTAAGGATGTTAAAAACCGGGCGGGGTGGGGTAAGAAGAGGAGAAAAGCGGAGCCTAGTAAATGCCTCGAACCTGAATGGTCCAGTTGGTTAACATGCCGCGCAGAGGTCCGGGTTTGATTCCCGGCCGAGCAGAAATTGAATTGATGAATTTTAATTTCTGTTAAGGTTCTGGGTAATGTTTAAATACACGTTCTATATTCCATATAGTCTTCCATTTTACACAACTGTAATTGCTGTTACTTGCTGTTGCCAGTGTTAGGAATGTAATCTAAAAATTCCGCAATATTTCGCAGCATCTCATATATCATGCTTTAGACCTTTTTTTTTATTTTAACTGTTTATTCTAGAGGTCATTCGAGCAAGCAGTTTACTTGTTACAGCAAGAGATCACCGCCATAAACAAAAAAGCTGCTACCTTGTCTCAGCAACTTTAAAATCCCGCATAACGAGATGATTCATCTCACCAGCTACCTATATACCTACCTACATAAACTATCCTTTCTTTAGAAGCCAATGACTCGACATTAAACCCGAGTGGCAAGGTAATCTTGCGGTGGCAACCGGCCAAACTGAGACCACACTTATAATAGAAACGAAAAGCCCTGGTAACAGCTCTGGTGGACCAGATTAATTGCCCTGGAGACCGGTTATGACTGGCCGGAGGTAGGCTGGAGGTATTTGTGTTTATCCTTATCCTGATATAGTATAAAATAAAAGTAAGAGAATTTCATTAAATAAATTACAGTAAAGAGAAGCCAAGAAAACCCGTGCGAAAGTTAATATTATAAACATAGATAAATTGCGTATTGCTTATATCACATCAACAGTCCACTGTAGAACTTGGGCCTTCTCCACATCTGTGTAGGTACCACAATGTCCATTATAGACAGTTGGAGATTGTACTGTTGAGCACTTCCCTTGCTAATCCACTATAATATCAGTCTACAGCAGAGCGTAGAGTGCGTATTTAAAGGACCGGTCGTCCACACACGCGTAGCGCCGTCGACTCAAATATGTAGGCCGCCGCAGCAAAAGTGTTACAATACACATCAGAGACGCTGCTATCCAATTTTCGGTCTGCGAAGTCTGCCTGAGAGCTGGAGGTGCAATAATTTATGTCAAATGAGCACCCCAGGTGCTAACACATACATTTGGATTAGGACGAATTTAAATCATCTTAACTTGCGAACTCCTCTGTAAAGTTCGCCGAAAATTCGGATCCATTTCAAGTCGATAGAACCAAAAGGACTGTAGCAAATTATATTTTTACATATGTTTTACTTTATATGAATTGGTAAGCACCACCAAAATTACAGGCGTAGCGCTGCTACGCTGTGCTACGCATCGCTGCGCTGGGTTACTCGACATATTATTTTATCTTTCTCAATTTGAGAACACAAACAGTTAAGTTATACGATTTTGTTTACTAATAGAGTTAACCGTGAGAGTATACTCATCTTTACAATCACTTATACAAAATATAAGCTACAATAATTATACAATTACAACCTACACCGTAGTCCACATCTTACGTCTCTTACATCTACTATAAACGTATTCGTCATAAATATACCTATAGTTGTGACTTCGTTCTACACAAAATATAAAAAATCTTTACACACCCGTAACATTTTTGCAAGACAACAACGACGACCCATACAAAGGAATCGACAAAAAATATATTTGAAATATTTTAATTTATAACTTTGATGATAATTATGTATGTATAAATTTCAGGCTCCGAGTGCTGCAGACAGACGCACTTATTGAAACTATAAGGTATATGTATCTTGTTTACTACGGAACCAGAAAATTATTAATCGCTTATCGTAATTATTCTAGTTTCTATAAAACAAAATCCCATTTCTTCTTAATACTGGGAATATTTTATTAACCTCCATTTAAGTTACTCATACTGGTATATATATAAAAAAAGCGCAAAGGAATACGTAATAAGTGGGGTACTAGGGCAGGTTTTCAACTTTGCAACCGGACGAACGCTCATTCCACTCCAAGTGCAGGATTTAATCGAACTCCCAGAGCTAGTCAGTTAGTTCTTCAATTACCGGAGTAACAGGAAGTTACTCCGGTAACCCAGTAGCTCTATATCGTGTCGCCGATCGCCGACAAACGCGGCCGACATCATTAAATTTACAAAAGAAAAACAACTTTCCCTCAATAGGCGGGCGACACGCAACGTTCTGGCGGTACTCTGGCAAACGTACGGTCAACCTTCAAACCTTCGGTTGCGTTTTTGTGAACTTGTGTTGGCGCAAGAACCTCACATGCTCGGTATTCGAGGCAGTAGTTAGGA
The DNA here is from genome assembly GCA_905147135.1 of Blastobasis lacticolella. Lineage (NCBI taxonomy): Eukaryota > Metazoa > Arthropoda > Insecta > Lepidoptera > Blastobasidae > Blastobasis > Blastobasis lacticolella. Next base: position 14,561,306 of record LR990048.1, read on the forward strand.
ATTAACATAACAGTAGTAAAGCAAAGACGTTCAGTAGAAAGAAATTCGTATTAAGCTGTTGCTACCTGTATCTGATTCTCCCGCGTACATATATTTGTATAACGTTTACACAGAGTGGCGTCCTTGAATTGCCTTAACATAAAAACTGCATTTAAAATGGTCCATCAGACCCATAGAAAACACATAAAGCAAGAGCGTAGTAGCTCTACGGCGAAGTATGCGCCCATAGAAAAAGAAATTACGGTAGTAAGTAGTTTCTTTCTGTAAGCGCATGATGAAAAAATCCACAGATATGTCTTTATATATATACGGATATACGCCTGAAAAGGTAGGAATTTGGTGGGAAAGAAGCTACTGCATCTAGAACTGCAAAATCACGTAACCCAAACTCCATATCCAATAAAAAAAAATTCATTTCATTTCATTTAATATTTCCTTTCGGCCGTAATACTCATATCAGACTTCATAAGGACTTTGAAATACTTTTTTTAGTAGATGTGAGTTTCCTTCTTTTATTAATAAAGGCAAACGAGAAAGTGGACATAGGGATTTCGTCAATTTCATATTACTCGCCTCTAAGTCAGTTAATGTCAGCACAAATAATAAACGGCCCTCCCCTACCAGTGATTAGGTAGGTGTATGAAGATGGGATGGGTAGGGTAGGAAAGATATAGGTAGAACGGTCGAACGAATAAATGGCTACACGGACTGTACCAGACCGCGTCATTTTTCTTTGATTCTCTTCGCCCCGTTGCTTACGCAAGTAAACGCGCAAACACAGAGCCTCCTCCTGTTTGGCGGCGGTGGTTGATAGATAACATCGCGCACGCCAGACGACTCCTCGCTGCGTGTCTACGTACTTACCTATCTATACCTAACTATATACAGTGGTTACCTGCGCGCCGCCGAGTTACCGGCACCCATTCACAGCACTCTCACTCTGTGTCTGCTAACACTGCTAACGTCTATTTTATGTAAATACCTAGCAGTTTCTACTTTAATTAAAAGTTATTGTATTTGGGAGTTTGTTTCCTCAAGAATCATCGACATCCGTGTAGCGTTTTGTTTGTTTGATCGTACAACAATATGAAATATCAGGAAACTCTAGAATCATGAAGCAATAGAGCAATTACAGTATTTTACCCGCTGATGCAAAAATACGTTTTAAGTTTGACTAGTGTATGTAGGTATGTGTATCTGTTTGCGGCATCGAAGTAACCAAACACAGTGCGGTTATTTTCTTTATTTCGAAACCAGTTTAAACGAAATAGTTCTTACTTTTGTTGTATTAATAATAATCTTCATTTATTTACATCAGGATACCACCAAAAACAAATTGACATAACAGGTGATACACATGATGATCGAAATATTTCATTTTTTTTATACAATACTATACTGGTTGCAATTAGTCTATAGTGAACAGACAAGAAAATTTCAGTATCCAACTTAGTTTCTGATTTTGTTCTCTAGTTAACCTACGTATGTGTTTGTGTGTGTGCGTGTGCGTGTGTGATTTTTTTTAGTAGCATTAAAATTAAAATCGGTTCAGTAGATTTTGAAATATTTGAGCAAGTAGGTTAGACCTATTAACAAAAAATATAGGGTAGGTACCTACTCGTATTTAGTAAGTCGTCATGTTCAGAAGTAGGTCAGTACATTTCACGTAGTTTCTTTCATGTGTTACTAAGTATTGCGTGTGGAACATCGTATTATTGGGCGTTTATGTGTTGCGGACTGTACGTACACATTTTTTAAACACTTGCACTCGGTCACTAGCAAGTGGACACAGTTGTCGAAAATTATATAATTTTTATTCCCTTGGGACACAATAATGCGCGGCCCAATTTCAATGTTTGACCCTTTCGGATATTTATTGAGCAATATTGAAAGCACTGTTGTACGTACCTTTCTACGCACTTTTTGATTTTGGAATGAACAAAACGAGCTAAGATTTTCCCATGTGATTACAAAACTTACAAAAGTGGAATCTTTAAGAAGTATGTGAATAGTTTTTACTTTTGTGGTTGATAGTAAATAACCCTGGCTATCCATCGGCTAAAGAAACTATTTACCATCAGTCAGGCATTACGTTTGTTGTGGAGCCAACCGTAAGAGCGACTACTAAAATTGCAAACGTCATATTTATTATTTTCACAAAACAAAAACAAAAATTTGCCAGTTTATTTATTTATTCGTATGGCATTAATAGCCGAGTCGCTAATTATAACCTAGTTAATTAATTAACACTAAAACTACAAGTAATTATCTGAATTCTTCACCCGTTGGGCTGCGTTTTTATCAGGAGAGAACAGGTCTAAAGAGTCTCCAGTGTATTTCCGCTTTGGACATTCGTAGATGACATGATGAATGGACTGCACATGGGCACCGCAATCGCACGCTGGAGAGTCTCCAAGGCGTGCTGCTTTCTGAGATGTGGAGGTGGGATGTGACTCAGAGTTGGTAGCCATCGGTTGGAAGTGGACTGGACAGTGCCTGATATGCAGCGCATAGTATCTCGCAACTAGACGTCGACAGTATTCTCCCACGGAGTAAACCAGACTAAGACCCGTTGTGCGTAGAACATCTGCGCTAGCAACCCAGGACGTGCCTGTTAGTTTGTGAAGGATATTGTTACGCGATACCAGCTTCTTGTTTAATTTGCTGAGATGGTGGCAGTACGTCAGCGAGCGATCAAGGGTTACACCAAGAAACGTAGAGGTGCCAACGTCGATCCCTGCGGGAGGCCATTTTGCAGTCTTTTTTGCAACACCTTTGCTTATCTCCGAGGTGGGCAACAAACTCACGATTGCTTGGCATATTATCAATTAAGCTTGTGATAAGTCGGCAGGGTACGGCCTTCATCAATTTAAAGTACAAACCATGTCTCCATACTGTGTCATAAGCTGCGGAAAGGTCGATGAAAACAGCGACAGTTTTATGTTGTTTTTGAAACCCAGCTTCTATGTGTGTAGTGAGAGACAGTACTTGATCAGTGCAGCTCCGACCACTTCTAAAACCTGCCTGCTCTATGGGCACAACAGCATCAATAAGCGGAGTAATCCTATTTGCCAGCAGCTTCTCCAAGAGTTTGTAGATGGAGCTGAGTAAGGCGATTGGTCTGTAGCTTTTAGCATCTTCAGGATTTTCGGGCTTAAGAATAGCAACTATTTTAGCGTACTTAAAACCTGGTGGCAGTTTATTTCTAACCAATATGTCGGAGAAAAAGGCTACAAGCCATTTTCTACACCACGGGCCCAAGTGCTTGATGAATTCGTTGTATATGCTGTCCCCCCGGCTGCTTTGCCCAGAGACAGTTGGTTGATAGCCACTGTTGTTTCATCTATCGTAAACGGTTTTGAGAGGTTCTGATCTACCGGCAAAGTTGCCTTGAGGTTTTGGGCAAGCTTTTTAATAGATTTAGTATGGGCACAATAGCCTTTAACGCGCGATGTGTCCACAATGCGACTAGCGATTGAATCGGTAAGTTTTTGTTACTCGTTGTTACTTTTAGTCCCAGCTTTGCCTGTTAATTTGCTGAGAACTCTCCACGCCTTCCGGCTTGATATCTTTATGTCCATTTTTTCAACAGTTGCCATCCATTTCTTCTGACTGTAATAAGTTGCGCCCTATTTCCTGGGACGTAGGTTTTTCTAAAGTCCCTAGGAACATGCCTCTTTGCTACAGCAGTGATTAAAGCTACAAACCTTCCATAGTTTTTAACCTGTGGTTGGATCCACCTTATTGAGGTATCCATGTCCTGTGCGAAAGCATCCCAGTTTGCCTTATGGAAGTTCCATTTTGGTAGAGGCATAGACCGTACCAGTGGAACCTTATCACCAATCTCCATCAGAGCGGGACGATGCTGGCTGTTGGGGAAATTCGGGAGGATCTTCCTGGTGGTGGAAAGGGGGGTACTAGTTGAATCCCGTGAGACGAATGTTAAATCGGAGTTGTAGTCTCTTTTCCATCGTGCTGATCTGAAGGACCCTTCTCTTTAGCGTCGAAAACTAGGTGATAGTTATTGGTCTCCGCCCATTTAGTCAGTTCAATGCCATTCCCATCATCGAAGTCGTAACGCTATTGAAATCACCAGCACAGATAAAGGGATGCGGATAGACGGGCAGACCATCATCCCATGTATAGGCGGGAGGCTTGTAAATATTTGCTATTACCAAATCATGTACCTTAATAACCGAGAGGTAATAATTCCGGTTAGTGGTTAACGGGAGAATCGTGATATTCGTTATGTCATCTTTTGCATATGTCGATATTCCGTACTGCGGGTGGTTTACAGCGTGAATGATTGTGTAGCCAGGAACTTTTCCCCTGGAGACTAAGCTTTGCTCATCCTTGGTATGTGTCTCCTGTAGCAATATATCCACGTTATGTTTCGTCAGGATTTTGTACAGAACTTCGCACTTTGCCAAGCTGATTCCCTTAACGTTCAACTGGCATATTCGTAAATTAGGAACGATATTAATCTTGGGCATGTTCTAAGAGAGGCACTTTGACATATAGCATTTATCCATTTTAGCATTTACTTGCATTTTTCCTATAAGCAGCGCCTCGGTGATCGTACTGTGAGGTTGCTGTAACAACAGGTACAGTAGCTGTAAGTTTGTTACTCGATTAGCGCCACCCGGGGGATACGTGCAGGGTACGGGCGGCAATTCCTGCGGACGTGAGTAACTTTATCCCCCAGTACCTTCATTGCCAGTGAAGGTAGCTAACTTTCCAATCTTTATGGCTCATAACATATAACGCTAACTAGTAAAACTAGCAAATTATGTCCATATACGTTACATGGACTCAGGGAGAAAATTAATCCATTTTCAATTTTGGGCTTCCCATACTTTATTATACTCTGACCCAGTTATTTTACCCACCTCAAGGTTTTAAACCCTCTTAGTGCGTAAATGGAACACAAGAAAACACGTTTCAAGTTTAATTTACGGAGGTAAATGTATTTAAGTGAAAAAAACTCAATTATCATGAATAAATAAAAATCATCTTAGCGTTAATGTCCCGATTGTGCTCTCGCGGAGGAGTGCCCGGGGTCCGCCTAGACCATGATCCAGGATTTAACGATCAGGTAATTACAGTTGAGTGACTACTATCTACGGAGCGACCCTGCTACCAAGGGAACCTGACCAGATTGGATCATGGTTACAAATTCAGTTGCCTAAATTTGCAGATATCATCACGATGTTATCCCTCACCGTAAGAGCATCGGTTAGAATTCAACTAATGTACCTACATAACTCAGAAAAGAGTCATTGGTACACGGCCGCAGCGGGATTCGAACCTGGTACCTCTCGCTTACTAGTCGGATACTCAGCCTCCCGGCCACCGACGCTCTCATTATCATGAATGAGTATGATTAATTATAAACAATAAGTCAATTTTGCGACGCTTTATTTGAATTTCATGGCCTGGTGCCGCCGGGTCTTACCTTTTATCAGCCTTCTTCCCTCATTTAGAAAAATCTTTATCCTTCCTCATTCAATTCAGAAAAAAATCGTGCATTAGGTATACGAAAGAACATAACTCGAATAAAATAAAAGTGGATTGCCTCGTCTCACCCTGATCCAACTATGGGGTTGCCATGGAGATAATCTACCCTCATCTGTTGTTTAATCGAGTTATATAAGAGAAGGTACTTTTTTCCCCTATCCAACAATATTAAGGTTACCTGGGCAAAACTTGATTTGTACGGAAATATCGGTGAACATTCATAAAATAAATGAATGAAAATATGTTTTTGGTTGGAACAGGGTGAAAGTAGGGAATTTTTTTTTCTTGTTTGAGTCATATTCTCTCGTATAAGGTAATGCACGATTTTTCTTGAATAACAAGAGAGAAGATATTATTATAGCCTGCTTGCACCAAATTCTTAAACATATTTAAGTTGATACTTAAACAAAAAACTTCATACAAAAAACGTTAAACGTCTTTCTGAAAAGCATTAAAAGCGTTAAAGAATTTAGTGCAAACCGGAGTTAGACCATTAAACCCATTGTAACATACCAAACAAATAAAAAGAATGCATGTGAGACCGCGGTTACAATTCTACGAGCGGAAAGTCTTGAGCTAGAAGGCGTGAAGGCATTGTTCCTGATATAATGGCTCAGATGCCTGGATGCCCGCCAAGCACTAGCCGAGGCGCAACAGTTGCCCGGCCTATAGCCACGCGTCAAATGCACTTTATGTAACAGCCATAAAGATTATATTGCAACGACAGCACTACAGCGCGCCTGAATCGTGTACAGAGATTCATTATCCACTAAAATGCTCCAGATTTGGCAACCCTCTCCTTTTAAATTGCAATACGAATATGTTTCGTGCTTTCTTTTCAATGGAACGAGGAACCGAATGTTGGAAGGCACAATGCCAAGTTATTAAATGCTTTATTAAGTCTTCATCGTGGATGTATTGTATCGAGTCAGGCAGTAGCGTAATTGTTCCCTCAATGGAACACAAACTACCTAACATGAATAAATGATATTGGCATAAGATTTCGACATATACATACAGATGCGTAGTCTGTGTATTGGCCAAACTTATTGATATATTTTTGATTTTAAAGGGCGGCTTGCACCAAATTCTTTATCGCAATTAAGCATAAGTTAAACATAAAATTTCATACAAAATGACGTTAAACGTAGTTCTTAAATGTGTTTTAGAATTTGGTGCGAGCCGGCCTAAAACTGTGATAGACCTATAATAAAGCTGCAAATTTATAATTTGGATTTTAAAAATAGGACGAAATAAAAGAATTGTTTTATAAAATAACATTTACTTAAACGTAATGTACCTACAGGCATATTACTGTTTTATTATTCAATATAGGTACTGTAGATGTTTGTCGGAAAACGGTCGTGTTTCAGAGCGGACGTTGTGAACGTACTTTATGACCTTTTTGTTGCGTTTTAGGTGATTTGCATGGACCGATTTCAACAGCATGACAATTAGCACAATTAGGTCATTCTGTCGTCAACAGGTAATTTTCGTTCTTATGAAGGCTCAAATTATAATATGCGGGTGCGCGGTTCAGCCGAACAACTGTATACTATACTTTAGCTCCTTATTCTATCTAGATAGATGACCATTGAACTAAGGTATACAGTTGCTTGTAACTATGCGGCGAAGCGCGGACGAGCAGCCATATAAATTACGGTCCTTACAGTAACCCTTACGGTCAACTTGGCCGTTTACAAATGAAAAGTTAGTCAGTCTCTGACTCGCTCTGTCTTATGGGATGGGAGTCATCGTCAATACCACGGGCTAAGTTTTCGTTTAGATTGGTTACTGAATAGTCGCATGACGAAACCGGTCCGTGTCAATGTCGCAGCCGGATGGTTAAATTAACCGGTTAATTAAATGGCTAGCTTTTTAAGCAATTATTTAATTGAATATTTGCCCAATTCATGAACTTTGAAAGTTACGTCTAACGAACGATATTGCCCTGAGTTTACGGAGCTCCTCCATGCATTGTCACAACATTAACCTAACCCAACCGAATTAAAACCTAATGCAAACTATTATTATTGTTTGAGATTATTGTGATTAAGTTAGCATTGTGACAATATTTGGAGGAGCTCCGTAAACTCGGGCCAATTACTTTATTTAAACATTACTTTAAAATTCTTGAAATTGGCAAATTTTCAATTAAATAATAGCATAAGAAGCTAGCCGTTTCATTAACTGGCTAATATAACCATCCGGCTGCGACATCAATGCAATATTACATTCTTCCGTATCCAATTAGACTCAACTTTTTTCAAGGAGGTTTGACAGTTCAAAATGTTTTTCTCGATGTAGATATAAGACTCCTCGTAGGTACACAATAGGCTCCGAACAGTCAAACCACTAACTTGAAAAAGCTTTCGGATGTACATAACAAATTCTTTACAAAATTATCTTTACATCAGAGATAAAAAAGATAACGTCACAAGGTTTTATGCTCTCTTTGTTTCCAATAATACGTATTTTCTTGTCCAGTCTCCGAAAATATTTTTTCTATTATAGTTTTACATTTTTGTCAAAAAGTCAGATATTACAAGCACCAGTATCACAATATACATAAACAAAAAATCCTAGGTAACATTCCGCGGGCAAGGCTTTTTTTTCATTACGTAAACAGCAACCGGTGTGAAGGTGGTCCATCACTCCACCACGGACCACCTACAATATGACAGTAAGCATTTTTTTACAGGATGTCTTAAGCTATATGAAACGGCCATATGTTAGCGCAAAGTCAAGTGAAACTGTAAATACGAATTAATGTATATTAAAATATAGGGAAAATGGTAAATAAAATACCTATCTACAATCTTAAGCCCACATTTTGAAACATACATAAATTCCTATCTACTAACATGTTATAATTGCCAACATAGATGTCATAACTGTCTGATACACAATTGTCAACAAAATAATTATTTAGGTACTGGCGCTTAAACACAACATGTTGCCCTGGTGCCTGTAAAACACTTCTTGCATTTGTCGGTTTTGGTACAAATAATTTTATTAGTCGGATGTTTTCTAAACAAAATATTCATTGAAGCTTGAAGTTAATACTTTTTGGTGGGGGCTTTAAAACTATTCAATATTACAAGTCTGTGACACAACCGTGCCCCCATATTGTACGAAATCGCTTAAACTCAATACCTAATATTGAGACACTATACATTACAATGCCACAAAGTTATTTGACCCGGTGGCCAAACCTGGAACTAAGTGTCGCCATTATGACAATGTCGTTCTGTTGCCGAAAGCGACGCCGTCACTGGGTTAAACAAGTTTGTGGCAATGTACATAAAGTGTCTTATTTTACATACATTACAGATATACACATAGATTACAACTTAACGTTTACCACTATAATAATAGGATAATATTGTAGATATTATTTAGCCTTTATATAAATTTATGGTGGTTTCTGCTATATCATTCTATGTATTAATTTTTAGTAATCACAGATCACAAATTTAGGGTCTGAACTATAAATTCTTAATGGATATTTATTGCTACAAGATTTTTGGTTAAAAATTGCAAATACGAAATGGTCCTCAGACCAGAGCAGTGGGCAGCTCAAAGGCAATATGTATTTGAAATATAATCTCTATGCTACAAGCAGTATTATTGTATACTTATATAGATTTGTTGGAGCAAATTCTTTTTTAATAACAACATAACAGCAAATATAGTAGTAAATAAAGTACACTAGTTACAGTGGATCATACATTTACGTGTACAGATCTCCCTATCTTTCATTTATCAAACCACGTCTGTCTGTTGAGCTTGTCTAGTCTAAAATGACGCGCCCCACTACTTAGTTAGTTGATTTCGATGTCTGCAAATATTGATAACGACACTTCATCTGTGTGGGAGCCAATAAACGACGCGTGCTCCTACGTTTGAATCTCATCGGCAACTGAATGACCAATTACAACGGCATTTGTATATGTATTGCGTCCATATTTTAAACTTGCTTGTGTGCGTTAATGCGATAGTGGGGCGCGTCATTTTAGATTAGACGAGCTCTACCAACAATGACACAATTATTTAAGTCATGACCGCCTTGTAAACGGCAACATTTACCTCACATGCTATATTTCAATAAGCTAACCATTCGAAATGGCCGGCTTTCTTTAATTACCATAGGGAAACAAAGATGGCGTTACTGTATCGTATTCGCAACTTGACTTAAGAATCTCAAGCCTGTTAGATCTTGCAGTTCACCTGTGCCATCTTTGTAATAGATTCCCTATGACACGCTCGAGTAACCGTCAACAGTCCAAATTGCCAACTAAAGGAGCATGGAGCATTTAAACCAGTGCAGAAAGCTAGCGGGGGATCGCATACACCGAACATGCTATTTTTAGTATATCCCGGTTGTGCTCTCGCGCGCAAGGGCCCGGGGTCCGCCTTGACCACGATGCAGGATTTAGCAGATCAGTTACATAATTACAGTGGAGTAATTGCCATTAGATCTTCTTGAACCTGTTAACAGGGTAACCTGACCAAATTGGATCATGGTTACACATTCAGTCGCCTGAATATGCAGGTTTCCCTACCCTCAACGTTCAACTAATCTACATAATGACGACACGGGGTTCGAACCCGGTACCTCAGGCTACGAGACGGACCTCTTAACCATTAAGCCACCGACACTAGACCATTGGTGCTATTTTTGCTAATCTGAGTCATTCTACGCGACTTAGGCTTCTGCATCAACCGCGCGTCGGCCGAAGGCATTCAGCACCCCACCGCAAATAGATGACAAATTATTTGTTCAAAAACGTGGTGATTCGTTCTCCATTGGGTAAATTGCTCCATGTAGAAAAATTGTAAACAAAATTTCGTGCCTATACACGTGCCATTCATACAAAATCTATAAATCCATGGCGGGCGATAGGACTATTGTCGCGACATTTAACTAAGTACAATCAGCTTTCTTTCCTCTCCTTTTATTGGCCTCCCATATTTGTAGTATGGGTCAGTCAAAAAGCGACTTTGAGTTGCAGTTACAAGGCTGAAAATTTATCTGGATCAAATATTTGACTCACTCAATGCCATTGTGATCCTTATTCTTCTGCCGTAACTCCAATTTCCGATTGACAGTATGGTTAGCTACAGCCGTATCACGTCTTGTCATATCATATCACATCGTATCACGTCGTATCATATGTTGTAGTTAAGTAAGTTGTGTCAGTTGCGTGGCTTGAGGGCAAGGCATGTTTAAGCGTGTCTGCTAGTAGTTAGTAGTCCAGGGCCCATTCGTTTTCCTGCAGAAAAGAGTCGACAACCTCCTTCATGGTGAAGTTGGGTATCAATTGGTCAGCGGTGAGCTTGACTCGTGTCACCGGGTCGAAGTGGCCGACGCGCTGCAAAGAAAGGAGTACATTATGTATGGACTAGCGACCCGCCCCACCTTTGCACGGGTAGTGACCTTAGCAAATTATACACCTAAACCATCCTCATAAATCACTCGTCTGTTGGTGAAAAACGCATGAAAATCCGTTCAGTAGTTTTTGAAATATCGCGAACAGACAGATGCGGCGTGGGACTTAGTTTTATAATAATATGTAGTGTAGTGAGTATTATTTATTTATTTAACAGTTTATTGAGCACAGGAAATACATAGCAAATAACAGACAAAGTAATAAATGGCACAACAGTCGCTACTTATTTCTAAAATAAATCTCTTCCAGCAGGCCTTCGAAATATACCTAGCTTACATTACCATATATTCTGGGGACCAGCTCAGATTTCGCACAGATAGAAATTTTAAAGGTTCTTCCAATAATAATGTAAAACACAACACACACCATAGCATAAACCTCACCTCAAGGTGTTCCTCAATGTCCTTCTTCTCATATGTGATTCCGCTCGGAGTTATTACTGGCTCGTTCAGTATCTCAAAGCTAATCTTGCCACAGAGGTAGTCTGGTACGTCGCGTTTCTGCAATGGAATGTGTATATTTGAGGCCTATGTACAAGGTAATATGCTTTAGAGATACGCAAGTTCAGTCATTTGCTCTTTTTTGTAGTTTTAATTTAGTCACTCATTCAAACATAAATGTCAGAAAATTATCCTTCCTTTCAAAGTGTGTGTCTAACGTCCAGTGAAATTATTATTAAAAACGTTTTTCCATTTCATTTAAAGATGTGTGTGTGAACCTCTAAAAAACCCATTACAACTCAGTAACAAGCAAGCTGACAGCATACCCGTCACTCATAGCACCTACGATTCATATTCTTAGGTTAGGTAAAATTTCAGTATATAACTGACTAAGAACATCTGAAAGAACAAACTTTTAGCACAATTGGGAAAAATTCCATCGATTTGTTTTTATGGCACAGTGTGCAATATGAGGCACTAGTAAAAGCATACTAGACATAATGCATGACTTCATTACCACACAATCCTAATTGTCAATTAACTCTCGACTGTTCTTGACCTAATTATGATAGTTTTGTGAAGACCTTTTTATGTTATACTAGACAGAAATTTGATAACTAGCTCATATGCCTAAAATTGGATTGCATAAAAATTTGTATTTGGTTTGGTAAAAATATCAGATTAATTTAAAAACAATTCTGTCCTTACCCTTCTTCTTTCATCCATTTTGGAAAATAAATTATTTAATTCACTAGAGTAGTTATTCTGAAAAGAAAAACAAATACTTTATAACATATCCAACAAGCAAACCAATGGGGCAGACTTATTATTAAGAAATTACTTACACATTCATCCTCAATTTGAGAAACTTTTGTATTTACTTCTTCGTCATTATTGTTCTTTAATTTCAATGATTCTATTCTACGTTGCATATCTTCACTTATTAATCTGGAGCAAGAATTATCTTTTAATCACCTGACTGATTTTATTATCAATTGCAAAATAGTTTTATATTTCAAGAAATCAATTGATTACAAAGCTTAAAAAGTAAAGTTAGTAATCACCTATTCAAATAAGATTGTAACTCTATCTCTTGAGCTATCCGTTTCTCTTCTTGTACATTCCATCGTTTCTTCCTAGCTAGTCGTATCTGCGCAGCAATGTCATCACCAAAGTTTAGCTTTTGTTCTCGAGCCAAGTCACTGGCTGAAAATAACAAACAATCATAAACGTCTTTACGAGTTTAGTTTACACCTAATTTTAAACTGCATATTTTAACTGTTAACTACAATCTTAAACTACTAGATATGTAAATGGTATTAAACATCATAGGTAATTTTGCAGCAGATAATAAATATATTGCTGGTTTTTTTCTCCATTTCTTAGACATTAAATGATTATCTATATTTTGGACGAAGCATGATTGTGAATTACTTTGTATTGACATTACAGACAATAATTTAATGTGACATGTATTTAAATTGCTTAATGAATGATTAAACACTCAAATGACATCATAACTGTAAGTTTACAAAATTTTTAGAATAGTGAATAAACATATAGTGCAAATTTTTATGTTATGTTGTTTCAAAATCTTTTGTTTATTTAATACAATTTATGAGGGTATCCTATCATGGAGTATTAAGTTATGTAATCAATATGAATAGTATTCAAGAATTTCTATATTATATTGCAGAAGAGGTTAGCAGACAAGAGAGGAGTGGCAATTGGTCCACCAACAAGAGTTATACTCTTAAATATATGATTTACAGTTTATTATAGGTATTCACCTCTGTGTAGATGTTTAATGGCTTCGTCATAGCATTCTAGCTCCACTAACGCTTGTCCGAGAAAAAAATGTCCTTTCACTTGGTTACTATCCAGTTCCAGAGCTCGTCTACAATCTTGACATGTCGCCTCCCATCGTTTCATTTTCAGCAAGCATAATGCACGGTTTGTGAAGTATGTGGCAACTGATGGGTTCTTTATCTGTAACATTATAATACTAATATGTTAACAACTATTTAGTTTCAGACATACAATAAATTCAATTTCCACTACATCCTAAACCTAAAGAGATTACTGCTAAAGAGATTGTGAATAATGGAAGGATTTGCGCTGTTTTGTACTTTTGTATGGTAATTAAATTAGGTTGTCCAAAAGCAAATATTAGATTGACAAGGTGTACACTGTACACCATCCATTGTGATCAAATTAACAAACCACAAGAATGAAACTTAGACAACTGTTTGAAGGTACTCAAAACAAAACCTATATTTTAGTAGTGATTTATATGAATTACATGCTGAATGAATACAGATAAATACTTACGATTGCCTTTGTATAGCAGTTGATAGCATCTTCGAAACGTCGTAAGCTAAAAAGCCTGTTACCCTGTTCTTTTAGTTCTTTGTCAGTATTATTGGCAGTGGAATACATGTGTTTACTCATTTTTGTTTACTATATATTAACTCTCTCACAAATATCTCATTATTCAGCACAGAACTGAGTAGAATTCTAACACAGCTTTATTGACGTAAAACAATAAGAAATTGAGCGATAGATAAATATTTTCTTCTAGAAAATTGATTTGATTTGACATTGACTTGACATTTATTTTTGAGTTTGACAGTTAGCGACATGATTTTCTCTGTTTGCTCAATTTGGGCAAGCTAAGGTTTCCTAACGATACCGCCTAGTCTTTATTTAGAATAATTATAAGTTGGGTGACACTAGATGGCACTTTTGACCGAAGCGAATTTTTCCTTGATTATGGCACCATCATGCTTCTGTACGAAAGGTGTCTAAATAGGCACTCCTAAACTATAGGTATCAGATAAATAAAGATAAATCCACAATATAAATCACTGGTGGTCAGCGTTTATTTTAAGTTCCTAAAACTGTGTCCAGATGATGAAACCGGAAGATGGTCAAAGGAACTTATAAACCATGAATGACAGACCCATCGAGTTAGGGCTCGTTTGATTTGTCTTAGCATACTGATCTTGGCTAGAAAGCGCGATAAAAGTTTTTTTCACTTTAAAAATTTACAGCTTCATTTAAAGTGGAAAAGGATGACATCCTCATACAGAAAAAAATTTATCTACATAAGGACATCCTTTACAAAATATAAAAATATAATGTTTTATGCTATGACGTAGCATATAAATAGGGTCATATTTGATTCAACTTTTACAACGTTTTGTTGCGGCTTGAACATACGACCAAAGTAGCCAGTTTCTCTTGCCCTCCCCTATCATCACCCGCAATAAAACTGAGTTTAAAAAAACAACATAGGTAGATGGCACAAAATAAAGAACGGCCCGCCCCAAGCAGAAGGTCCACTGGGAACAAAGCGCCATTTCCGCCACGCACACATTGACGTTATGTTTACAGGCATTCTCAAGCAGTTTCAAGCAGGGCGCGGTCGCGATTGATAACGCGAAAGTTCGTTGTATTGTCGACTTAAATTGAATGTTATTTAATTAAACGATATTATTATTGATAAAATAAAAGTACTTGTACCTATCTAAGATTACTTAATAACATACAAGCAACGCACGCAGAGTCCAAGAACTAATGGGTGACCATTTCAGAAATGCCTGTCTGGTCTAATATAAAAAAAATTGCTGACCACCTTCCTTCTCCAACATCAGAGGGCCTATCGGCTATCTCAGTGGACAACTGAATTTGACATAAAAAAATCTGACACTACTCTAATTTGGTAGACGCTATTGCCAGTTTTCAACGTAGATGACGTGGTGTAGAATTATCTAGTGTCAAATACAGTTGTTAACTGAGTTAGCCAATAGCCCCGCTGATCAACTGACTAATACCATAATATTGCATATTCATCAATTTACAGAAATTTTCAATTGAATTAATTACCGGGTAGTGGGTCATATCCCAGGGCAGGGAAAGGTTATTCTAAGGGTCTGATGATGTAATCAGGTGGCGTAGAATTTTTAAAAAGTGAATAGTAGTATGTTATTATTACGCTTACTAAAGACATAATGTCTGAAGCTGGTATGGAAACTTAAAAACAATCTAAACAGCTTGGAAAGCATTTGTGATCACATTATGGCAAGGATTAATTTTATTTATTTATTTATTCATTTATTTCAGGCAACTGAGGCCCAAATCAAATCAAATCAAATCAAATCAAAATTTCTTTATTGATTAGGACATTAAATATCTCTTTCAATCGTCAAAAAGGAGGGGGGTTGGAAAGTAGGAAGGAAACACACAGTGACACGCTGACCGCCCTATGGCCGTAGATAACGTATCCCTCGCCAACCACGACCGAACCATGCTCGACAATGCCAGCCAGAGCCGGAACGCTATATTATATTATATAGGTATGTCTAGTGTAATTAAGAAAAACCACCTAAAACTACAGCAAGAGTAAGCCAGTCCACCAAGGCAGCACCCGTTCACGAGTATAACGCAGGGCCCAGCCATCGTCCAATTCAACCATATTTGAGGGAAAAGAGCGACCCGGCCCCCACGCCACCGCCAGACAGACTTTTAAGTGAGCGTGCATCACACATGCTGTATGTGGTAGGTAGTCGCTATCACCCTACTCTATCCTATCCCTTCCCTATCGCTACCTTACCCCTAGCCTATCCTAACATTGCCTTAACCCTACCTTACCCCTACCCTAACACTATCTAACCCTGACCCTACCACTATCTTACCCCTACCCAACCCTTACCGCTATCTTACTCCTACCCTACCCTACCCTACCCCTACTCTAACTACTACCCTACCCCAGCGCAGACAGGAGACACCATGTGTGGGAGAGGAAGGAAAATTAACGCCGCTTCCAAGGTGGTTCTCCGTGGGGGAAAGAAACGGCAAGAAACCCACAGAGCCTACGTTAATTCTTTTTTTTTTTTAAACATGTCTTATGTACTAATACATTATTTGTCCTATATACTATCTTAAAAGTAAATACCTGTATAGAACAGCAGTTCAGTCCCATATTCATAAATACACAAACAACTTAAATACAAAATACGAACACAGATAAAACCTATACCTACATACAAATTATTATAAATTGTAAACTAATATAAGTATAAAAATATAATTAGTTTATAATTTGTATGTAGGTATAGGTTTATACCTACATACAAAATATTGGTCCTTTGCAAGGGACATGTTATTGTGAACGATCTTTAAAATTCGATTCGATATTTAAATACTATTTTCAAAATTCAGAATAAATACAGTAGCAACCCTGGTGGGTCGGCAAGTTTACGTAATAATCTTCGAAGACGACGGGAGTGGACCTTCTGTTAGTTCTCTATTTTGGGCAGCTTATAACTACTCAGTTGTGTATTTACCTACTAGTAGGTAGCTAAGTATACCTATTGAAAGCTTCGGATAACATAATCTAAATTAAAGCAGACTTAATTAAGAAGGTAATTGTGGTAACTCGGCAGGATATAAATTAAAGATCTAAGACGTAATCGTGGTAAGGATTTAATTCTTGTTTTGTACATTAGACAGGTGACTGATAGGAAGCAACTTTAAGAACTTTATACAGGCTGGAAAAATCACGGCTCCAGAGATGAAAGCGCCTCTCGTAAGTATCTTTCGGCATATTTAAGGTTGCGTTAGATATAGTTTTTTTTATCTTTCGTGTACGTCTGAAATAAAAACAAATTAGAAATTAGCTCTAAATTTCCTTAAAATTGAGACACTTAAATGTCCTGTCTAGACATCTATAGTGCGCTGCCATCCTGAGCAAAGCTTTTAGGTACGTAATTAGGTATCTAGTAGGTAGCTACCTCGGGAAAATTTTGCAATAGGTAAAACAACTTCGAGAAAGAGGCCGATAGACGGATTTATTCAACTGAGACTTATCCACAAGAGATGATGGTACAACGTGTGATAGAGCAAGCTATGCGCGAAATACTCAATGATTATTCTATAAGGGACATGATCCGGGAACAAAGTCATTCCACAGAGAATGAAAGTAGTCGCCATTGATCAACGAATCCCACTAATATTATGAAAGCGAAAAATGTGTGTGTGTGTATGATTGTTTGGAACCTCTTCACGCCTGTGCGAATGAACGTATTTGTATGAAATTTTGCAGCTTAGATAAGGGTTTGGAATAACACATAAGCTACCCCCGGTTCTGAGGTTTATGAAATATTTGAGTATACTTGGGGGTTTTCCTACGTTTTCCCGTCACAGGGAGAGGACAGGTACTCACGAAACAAAATATAAGGGGTCCTTCTTGAGAGGCTTGCCGAGCGGCACGGAGACGTGGCGCTTCATCAGCGGGCATGGGAAGTGCATGTCCTTGAAACGCAGGATGCCCTCCTCTTCTTGCTGCGTTTGACATAGATTTTTATACGATTTAAAACTTTACGGTTCGTAAAACATATTAAGATAGGATGGTACTCTGTGATGTGATCACGGTGACATATTTTTAAGGAAGTCAACGATCGATATCACGCCCGATTGAGTTAACATTTTTCATAATCAAGAATAGCCGGATTTATCTTCAGCTGCAAGGGCGTTGGCTGCGGTAGGCAACAACATTTTTAAAGGAATTTGAAGGGTGTTGGTAACGCGGTTAGCGGCCAGCGGCCAGCAACAGCAACACGCAGCGGATACGAATTATATATTATATACGAATTATATATCGCTATATTCGTAAATATTTTTGTAATAAAAATCCCAAGTGTCAACTCTACCGACCTAAGTACCTACCGAGTATATTAGGTATATGGGTACAGTCAGCATCAAAATCAGCTAGGCGAAGTAACAGATCAGTACAATTAACGTAATTTAGACCTTATATCCATGACATAAAGCCCGTTTCAGTATGAGCACAGTTCACGTCAAATGTTATTCTAATTAGAACTGTATCATGTTTACTACATAAAGCTTAACTTTCCCTGTTTAATTAGATCATTCTGAATAGCCTATGCCAAGCAGTGGGCGTCTTATGGCTGATATAATGATGACGATGATAATGATGCTGAATAGTCTCGTTACTTAGCTACGTCTAATTCTGACTATACCAGTTGACAGATAAACCAAGATGGCCGACCTTGCTATCCCGTCGGCCGGCGTGCTTCAGCACGTTGCGGCACCACTCCCAGACGTGTTCGTCGGTGGCGCCGCGCCGGTCCAGCCGCGTGCGCAACTCGGACAGGTTGCGGATCGGTAGCTGGTCCTGGTATCATTGACATTGCGTAAATAATCTTTTGTTGGATGGATTCGAGTCATACAGTCAATCAGGCAAGCGGACCAGTTGATGGAAAGTCGTCATAGATGTCTTGGTAGACATTAGCATCACTAGGGCTATCGCCAACGCGTTCCTCTGGCAGCAATGGTAAGCATGGAGCACAGGAAACCTTACTCACAGGCAGGACCACAATCCTATTTAAAATAGTATTGTTTGGCTGCTGTATTCTGTACTTCTCCAGTCGGGCGGCTCCAATTCGAACGGGATACCTCTCTTAACAGTTTATGGGAAAACTCCAAGATATATGAGAAACTAACAAACTAAGACTACGTTGTACGTCACGGCTTTGAAATTTTACCTTACCCCTCGAGAGAGAATTTAACATGAATTGTCCTTTGGCAAAAATATTTGTAAGTCTTAATAAGTAAGTGCACGTCCACTGCCAAAACCATGGTTCCCCATGGAGCACTAGAGCTTTTACTGTCCGACAGGAACTCAAATCTAATAAAGTGGGGGTTCTGTTTCTTGATAGCCCACGATTCTCGATACTTAACTCATACGAGCGACTTGGTATTGTTGAGGGGTTGACAAATAGAATAGACCTCCACTAGTAGGTCCTTCGAGCCGGATTTTTCCTTTAACTACGCGTGCCCTAGCCGAACGAATCTCTAAGCTTGGCATATGATGGAGATTTCAGATTTGAAAGCTAGCAACTACTAATAACAAGAACAAGAATAGATATGTGTTATTTTCAAAGTTCTTTCCAAATTCCATCCCGCACTTTTCAGTTCGACCTACCTTGAGCTCAGTTCGGAGTTTCTCGTCCAGGAACCTTCGGAAGGACACTCCGCCGGCGGAGCGCTCACTGGCGCGCACACTGGGCTGCATTGATTCAAACATAATATAGATTAGGTTTTTGACATTTTTATTTAATCTTTATTAGAAATAGGTACGTACTTAATTTGATCATACGTATTACTTTGAACATTTTGTGTTAGTTTTTATATTCATTTTGACTATTGACTAGAGATGTGCCGACTAGTCGGGTAAGCTGACTATTCGGTTCCACTCTTTTCGTTTCATATTAATTATGGGGTATCAAAATCACATTTATTTACATGAGATCCTTCTTTTGCTATTAGTAAACTATCTTATCAATTTCACTGGCTTTTCATTTATTTAGGTGTCTTATGTCAGTGAGCAAGATATTGTGTCTGATTGCAGCCGAGCATTCAATTAATTCTACCAAAACGCGGACTATCAAGTGTCATTTTCCGCTGTCACGTGGTTCTTGGCCTTGATGGAGAGGGTGTTGCTCACCCCTAGTTTAGACCTTAATCCTGTGTCTCAAGTATCATTTTCCCCTGTCACCTGGTTCTTGGCTTTGATGGGGGTGTTACTCACCCCTAGTTTAGACCTTAATCCTGCGTGTCAAGTGTCATTTTCCCCTGTCACCTCGTTCTTGGCCTTGATGGAAGGGGTGTTGCTCAGCTCTAGTTTAAACCTTAACCCTGTGTGTCAAGGATCATTTTCCCCAGTCACCTGGGCGCGTTGATCATTCTTAGTTTAAACTTTAACCCTGTGTTGCATATGTCATTTTCCCCAGTCACCTGAGCGCGTTGCTCATCCTTAGTTTCGACCTTAACCCTGTGTGTCAAGTGTTATTTTCCCCTATCACCTGATTCTTGGTCTTGGTGGAGGGCGCGTTGCTGATGGCCAGCGAGCTGGGCGCCACGGTGCTGGTGCCGTACATCGGCTGCGCGACCATCACCATGCTGCGGTCGTGCTGCAGCATCGACTCCTGCGGGATTATAGATTTTAAGACGTTAGTGGGTATTCACTGCGATGTGGAAGAGGTTTGTCAGGACCGTAGCATGTGGAACAATATAGCCTATCCCTCCGAGGGAAAAGCGTTGTGTTATGTTAAATATAAAATTAAAAAATAAATAAATACCGTGGGCGCTAAAATATGTAGAATATGTAGATTAAATGGTACTTCGAGAAAGCGTAGTGAGGTTAATCGTCGAATCCGAAAGACACGACGAATCTGGTAGACAGACAGTCTGTCCTGTCATTTTACTACAATACAATTTCACACACATAAAAAAAACATGCAATAAAACATAGATTACCTATAGTTTGGCATGGTACTACAATATTTACTTATATATTTATTTATATTTATATATGAAATGAATGTACCAATCCTAGTTTTAACTTTAATATGGACATTGTTACTACTTATTTGACATAATTGTAGTTATTGGGAAATAAAAGCTATGTCTATGTTTACGTGGGCCCGAAGAATCTACCTTGAGGCACGTCAGTATTATTTCCGTTACCTATTTATTACACATTTTTCATTCACGAATCCATTCTCAAAACTCACGTTCAAACGAATAGTAACATCCATTTTATTTTAGAGAGTACAGCATACCTGCAACGTCTCCAAATCGAGTTGCAGCTTGCTCCTGACCGCCATCTCCGACAGGTACTCGTCAACGAGATACGCCCAGTACTTGTTCACGCGAGCGAATATCGGCAGCTGACCACTAGGCAGGTACGAGAGGATACGCTTGCCGACTACCGCTGGTAGCAGTTGAACCTGTAATTTTATAGTCGTCATCACAGCCCATAACAGTACTCTGCAGGGCTCAGTTAAAGTAATCTCCATGTTTGGCAAGAGGGTTGGAGGAAATCTAATAATGGGAAACGCTGCCGCGCTGCTGCCTGTTGTCCAGCCTACGGTGACTCTAGAAGCTTAATCCCGAAAGGTGACTAGCCTTGTACGATACCCACGAGTGTAAGGGGTTGGTGTTATTCTACTCTGCCATATACATACCACATGCACAAATTTTACAGTAATCGGGCGTAAATAATGCTCATCGGCTAGTGACGGATTTTAGTCATACGCGTGCGAAAGAGACGCTCTACTAAGCCGAACTAGCTGATGTGCAGTACAAGAGCATAAGACCATTACCATTTCGAAGAAATTGTTCGTTGTCACTACAGGACCTTTGGTGCATCTTTATCCAAATTTACTTACACCTCAAAGCTAATATGCAAATCAGCAAATATGGGTCTCAGATGCCTAAAATTAATAAATAAAGCTACACTAGAAGGTCCAGTGCTGTTCGAATACAGCTGGTACTTGCGACCTTTACTGGGTCTCTGGTCCACCTTGCGGGAAGCCTGTTAACGCTGGGTTTTCCAGTACGTGGTCGCCACTCGAGAACACTTACTGTTGCTGCCCCAGCGGCCATCTCTTCTGAAAGATGCCCCTGATCCCCACCGCTACTTTAGCCTGACTAATTTATCTTTTTTCTCTGACTTATTAAGTAAATATTTGACTCACAAAGTCAACTGTCTCGACGCCCTCCGGCTTGGGCCGGTTGACCTTCCAGATCTTCCGCTTGGTGCCGTCAATGAATGTCATCTCCACCTCGTCCAACTTCTGGCTGTCTCGTATCTCCTTTATCTTCATATTCCACTCCTTGAGAGCAAGGTCAAGCTGGAAACAGGTAACATTTAACTGTAATCTAGGATTAAAGTTAAATCTTTTGACTAGTTTCAGATTGAAGGTCAATTTCTGGCCGTAGCCGAAGCCGAAAGCTTGCAAACTCTAAGAAATTTAGTTCAAGATTAATAATATAAATTATTTTAAAACTTACTGAAAGTAATTTAAATCATCTCTAGTTGATCTAGAGATGATAAAAAATATCTTACAATGTGTCAAAAATAATAAAAACCACCTTCGGCGAAACTTTCGTTTTTTGCAGTTTTTTCTTTTTTATGCTACTTAGTGACATACGAGCAGACAGCATGGTAAGTGGTAACTGTCGCCCATATCATCTAAAATTCATACATTCGGCCGGCATTGGATTCGGTCGGAGTTTCGGGCCGAAGCCGAAGGTTTCGTCGAAGGTTGCTTTTTGGCCGAAGGTCGGTTTACTTTTAACCCAGTAATTTACTTTTGCAGCCTGTTTTGTACAGACATCAGTTAAGTTTAGAGGGTTACTGTGAATAATCATACCTCTTTCTGAGCACCACATGTATTCACCGACGTCTCATCGGAATGGGGATCCCCTTTCGAAGGAGCCGTCGGGGCTTTGGTTTTCGTCGCTGGCTTGGGTTGCGATTGGTGTCGCTGTGAAAAAGTAACTATTAGTTTAGGTAGGTAGATACTTTAGTTAGTCGGTCGTTCGGAGCGTCGGTGGCCTAATGGCTAATGTGTCCGACTCGTAAGCGAGAGGTACCGAGTTCGAGTTCCAGTGCCGCCGTGTACCAATGACTTATTGAGTTAGTTGAATACTAACTGATCCTCAGTAATGATACAGTGAGGGAATACACAGTGAGGAAACCTGCACATTCAGAAACCGAATGTGTAACCATGATCCAATCTGGTCAGGTTCCCTGTTAAATAGGTAATAGTGATATGATAATAGTTTGACACGAGTGTTTTAATACCTAATTATATGCAGTTGCATACACTACTTTATCTACACTCTAATATTTTTATGTTAAAATATCGTACCTATAATTTTCTCAACTTAGCTGGAAGTAAGCTGCGAGTCAGTTCTGTTGTATCTACGCGTCAAGGATGTCAAGCGGCGGGAAATACACTTAACTATATTCACATTTATCTATTTATTTGCTTAAAACAAGGAAAAACATTCACAAACACAAATTACAACAATTACTAAAAATATTCTGTTTAGCGGGAAAATAATTACACAGAATATAAACAGGAAAATTTAAATTTTGAATTTGAATATGTTAAAGACATATATATATATAGTATTCAGCCTACATTACGCCGTGTCCAGGCGCCCGAAAAAAAATAAAAAAATTAAAGTGTTGCATAATTATTAAAAACTTATTTTACGATACAGCTGTAATTAAAGTAATATTTTAAAATTTTATAGTCTGGCGTGAAAAAAGTGTACCCTTTAACGACTGTTTTCGAATATGTAATTGGAACATTATGCTGTGAGTGTAGATAAAATACTTTTCGATACAGCATTTCCCATACTATTTTCATTACAGCTGTATTGAAAAATAACTTTTTAAACATTATGCAACACATTAATTTTTTTAATTTTTGTCCGGTGCGGGGACAAGGCGAAATGCAGGCTGAATACCTAAATGTCTTTGACAAATTCAAAATTCAAATTTTCCTGTTTATATTTGTGTGTAATTATTTTTCCGCTAAACAGAATATTTTTTCCAATTGTTGTAATTTGTGTTTGTGAATGGTTTTTTCTTGTTTGAAGCAAATAAATAGATAAATGTGAAAGAAGTGAATTCGCATTAAAAATTAGAATTACCTATGCCGTACCGGGATCCAGAATAGCTGTCGCACTCCTGGTACAGAATGCAACCTCAACCTACCCACTTTAGACTTTGAACCATCTTCGTCTTCGCATCCGTAATGGTGCAAGCTCACTTTACGCTGGCTGTGCGTAGTTTCTTGCCCTGCTTTCTGTACCTACACTACAAAAGCCTGTTTAAGAGAAAGCCACCTACAGTGGCCTTCTCGTCGCTCTCGACCACGATGCACTCGAGCAGGTTGCGCAGCTGCTGCTCCCTGTAGCGCGTGTAGAGGAGGTCCGCGCGCCGCTGCACCTCCCACATCACCGGCCCCCCGGAGACAGTCAGCAGCTCCGATAGCACCATCGCTTGGAACTCCTGTAAAGGTTTTTTTAAACCACTTGTCGAAATACTGCTGCGAATTGAGTATTGTATAGAAACAACCGCAGTTAAATGGAGAATCTTGACGAAAAACATAAGTTGACCGATTCTAACCAGTGACAGGGCTTTATTTTGACATCAGACCATCATTTCAGTGGAAGCAATCAATAGGCCCTGGTTTAGTGACAGCATGCTTGCAAGACAGATAACCAAAATTAAGCAACGCATGCAGAATCTGGGAACTGGATGGGTGACCGTTTCGTGCTTTGAGGCTAATGGAACTTGGGGCTGGAACCGAGTCTGATGGACCAGTCTCGGTTGCGGGAGTCGACTGGCACCCCGTGACGGTACCTATATTTTTTATTTACTATATGTTAGGTATCATTTGGCACCTGTCTGACTATGTAATTTACATTACGCTTATGCCCCAGGTCTAAGGCGCTATCCTAATGGGCAACGATCATTTATTTTATTTATTTATTTAACAATTTATTGTACACAAGAAAATTAAAGAGATAGTACAAATTAGATATTAGACAACAGGCACTACTTATCTCTAAAAAGAAATCTCTTCCAGCAGGCCTACAATAAGAGAGATATAATAAATATACGCAGATATGACGTGCACAATAATTATATACAATAAATAAATACATGCATAATATTTTATACATACTAATATGAATAAAATAAACATATACTATATTAATACATAATATATATTAAGGCCTTGTAATACTTGTAGGCACACTGAGGTAGATAGTGATCCTTTACCGTTCTTTAAAGATATGGATAGATTGACTGTCACGCACTTCGTGCGGAAGAGACTTCCACAGTCTTGCTGCATGAACAGTGAAGGAATAGGAAAGGAAGTCGGAATGGTAAGCAGGAATTGCTAGCAACGATCTTACGCTAGAACGACAAGGCTTATCTTGTGGACGGGCAAAGTGAAACCGTTCACAGAGGATCATGCGACCATTGTCGTTCGATGTCCTTCGTACGACCATGGTCGCGCGACCGTTGCCAATTAGGACAGCGCCTAACGGTACGAGGAAAATAGGTGACTAATCCTGCCACTATCAGGAAAGAGATGACGATGGCGGTCTAAAAACAATACCTAGGTTAAAATCGCTGAGACGGAGCTAAAAACGGTCCCTGGCAAGCTGTGATAAAAGGTAAGATAATTATTATCGTAAACAATAATTCACTCACAGGTTCGAGACTGTGGAACCACTTTCGATCGTTGGTCATAACTTGCGCGAGGGTCTTCACCGGCATTGCCGTTCTGTTGTGGTCCATCGGCGGCTGGTCGTAGCTGCTCCATGGTGTCGTTCTGTGATTTTTTTTTGCAACTTAAGTGACCATCAAGTATTGGTAGTCAAGTACGTTCTGCTATCTTGTTGTTATTGGTTTAAGTATTTCACAAAAATTTTGAGTTTCGGTATGTGAATACTGGTGGGTAGAATTGTATTTTTAATTGGTAGTGTAAGGGTAATGTTGTTGTAAATTTTTATGCACCGCCTGCAATTTTTATTACCAGTTTTCGGGGTAGACTGGTAGATAAAGCTACAAAGCTTTAAGTCCACCTTTGTACTTTTTTGTGCATAAAGTATTAAATAAATAAATAAATAAGTATCGAGCAAACCCGTGCGCGTCCCGCCCGACCCGAAGCTAGACTCGATTGAGCTCGCTTCGGTGTTTGGGTGAGACAATAGAAATTATCAAGGCTTCAGGCGGAATTTTGTGGAATGAAATTATGGTTCGCATTGAAATACTCTTTTAAGCCTAACTGATGGAAAGCGGTAACTGTCGCCCATAACATCTATTTAGCTCAAAAATGCCTTATGTCTGTACCTAATTACATATACCTCTGGAACACAACAATGCAAGCATTGTTTATTTATTTATTATTTAACCATTTATTGTACACAAGATTGTTACAAAAAGTATATTACATAATATATTAGACACAACAGGCCAACTTATTTCTATAAAGAAATTTCTTCCAGCAGGCCTACAGCAGAGAGATCGTGATAATTAAATGCAGTAAAGACGTGCATAGTAGCAAAAACAAAATAATGATGCTTAACTAATACAATACATAAATAAATACATACCTATATACCTACATTGAAAACAAATACATATACATACATACATACAAATACATATACACATACTTACATATCTTAGACAGATAGAGAAAGGTAGTGCTCTTTTACACGTTTCTTGAAGATGAAAATAGAAGTGCTATCCCGTATTTCATGCGGAAGAGAGTTCCACAATCTTGCCGCATGGACAGTGAATGAGTAGGAGAAAAAATCAGTGTGATGGGGAGGAATGTCTAACATAGATTTAACGGAGGATCGACAGGGCTTGTCTTGCGACCGGGAAAATTTAAAACGTTCACGAAGGTATGAGGGAGCGGAGGGATTATAAAGGACGTTATAGAGGGTAGAAAGGATCCGAGCATTCCTACGAAGCCGAATCGGGAGCCACTTGAGCTGTGTCCGAAAGCTAGAGATATGGTCGTACTTACGCAGACCAAAAATGAAGCGTATGCACAAATTTTGGAGACGTTCAAGCTTCTCAGATAGCAGGAATCGGCGTAATCAAGGATAGGAAGGAGAAGGGATTGAACGAGGGAAATTTTGGTTTTCAGGGGTAGAAAACGTTGGAAGCATTTAATTGAATGAAATGAGTAATGAAGTTTTTTGCTAACCTCATTGACGTGAGAGACCCAAAATAACTTAAAGTCGAATATCACTCCAAGGTTTTTCGCAGATTTACTGAGCGGAATAGGAACACCGTCAAAAAGAATCTGAGGAATATTAGAGTTGCCTCGCAGTTGTCTACACATATAAGGGCTGCCGATGCTTTGCTTGATTGTTGCTTGGCGGCAGAATTAGATAAGGTGGTAGTTATCACACAGGCGGATTCCTCAGGTTTGACAGAATCCTGATATAATACAGATGACTACGTACAAGATACTATATATGTATAAGCTACACTCCTACGCGTAGCTTAGAGTTAGAGTAAACAAGTCTTACTAGTATTTTTTTTGGAGAAATGCAATCTTTATTTACGTCGTATAAAACGAAGTCGCTTCCCGCCGCCCCTCCTTATGTATCTGTCGCAGCCAAATGGTTAAATTAGCCGTTTAATTAAATGGCTAGCTTTCTAAGCAGTAATTTAATTGGAAATTTGCCAATTTCATGAACTTTGAAAGTAACGTCTAGTAAACGATATCTACCCTACTTTACGGAGCTCCACTTTCACTACACATATTATCGGGTTTGTTACCACGGTTAGTATTGTTTTTACCTCGATATTTCGACGCTTACGGAGCTCCTCCATGCATTGTCACAACATTAAATTAACTAAATTAAAATCGAATTAAAACCTAAAGTAAACTATTATTATTGTTTAAGATTATTGTGGTAAGGTTAGCGTTGTAACAATGTATGAAGGAGCTCCGTAAGCTCGGGACAATACTCTTCTTTCAACATTACGTTAAAATCTCATGCAATTGACAAATTTTCAATTAAATAATTGCTCAAAAAGCTAGCCGTTCAATTAACCGGCTAATTTAACCATCCGGCTGCGACATATCTATCTACGCTTAAATCTTTTAAACTACGCAACGGATTTTAATGCGGTTTTCTACAATAGATAGAGTGATCCAAGAAGAAGGTTTATATGCAAGTAAAAAAGGGTAGGTAGGAGTAAAGTAGGTGTAGGGTATGTGTAGGTGTAGAGTAAGTGTTTTACAGTATTTAACAGGGTCATATACATTACTCGCTAACAGACATGACGGCATCCTTGGGCCGGCAATTCCACATGGCTTTGAGAAGCAATGAAAGCGTCCAGGCGCTCTTCACATCGTTCAGAAGTGCCAGCAAGTATCGCCTCTTGTTGGCAAAAGATATCCGGATGAACCAGTACTTGGTGGCAAGCAAATGCTTGCTGAAATCCAGCGCCTCTTGCGCATAGTCGTCGCCACCTGAGATGAAGTTTACCAAAACTACTTAGAGATTTAGAAACACAGGGCAAAATATGCGATTTTGGTAAACCATTATGTGGAAAACTCAAAGATGTGTAAGTACTTTATCTAAGTGTGGAAGGGTTTTACCGTATGTCATATCCGCTAGAATCAAATCGTTGATGAGGTGGACTTGGCGTGTAACTTCGGAAAACATCGTCATTTTGAAACGTCAATCGTCAACGTGAAAGTTTAAGTTTTATCTAAATTATAAAAATAATATATGAGCACACAAGTATATTTTGCAATAACAATAAACATGAAATTGACAACTTCGAATTGTTTATTTAGACGTCAAATTTATTTTATTTGTTAAGATTTAAAAGAAGATGTAATGTGAACAACCAGACAGTACCTGACCACGAAACTGTAAGTAATTCAATCAATAATAAAAATAAGTAACTCGAAAGTACAAAATAAGTTTAGTGAACATTACGGCTTTGGCGGCGGAATTTTCTTTAGCACGATTACAAAAAGCTTGCTTTAAATTATTTTACCCGTGGCCGCGATAGCCGCAAGTTCAGTACGCACTTCAAAGAGATTTAAACGCACGTCGATCTCCTCTGACGCCGTAGAATCTGCCATTATCTATTTGTCGAATGATCTCTTTGCAGCCAGTGTCGGGCTGCCATGACGCGCGAGGACACGCGTCCTCACCAAGACTACTCCGTTGCCCAAAACACGAACGGACACCGCTGCAGATTTATATTGCTTATTGTATTACTAGCCATAACCGCCTGTGTTTACTATTTCGCGACAAGATCTGAAACGCCTTTCGGTGATAGGTCGGAACAGTCGATGTTCACGAGCATCCCGAAAGTTTACACCAGGTTGGAAGCAGTGGATCCTGAAGAGAGGGACGTGTTCCAGGGTTTCGAGGTTCGCACGTCGTTTCTGCCGGACGAGATCATCGTGCCCAGTAACAAACGGTACAAGGAAGTGTACGAAGGGAACGTGACGAGTGACATTCTGATATGGGGCGGCTCAGAGAAACAGCGACAAACGCCAACACGATACAAACGCATGAGTCGCTTCACATTCACCTCGGAGGACTACGAGTAAGTGTCTGCTGATATTTTTTCGTACGAATTATCTCTCACATTATAGGGAGGCTTTCGGAGTCGGGAGTTGTAAGTTGTAAGAGACTATGGAAAATGGCTTGCCCACCTGATGGAAAGCGGCAACTGGAACCTGTCACATTTACAATTGAAAAAGGTTTTACGTAACAAAAAAACGTAGAAACACCATATCAGTGCGTTTTCCCCACGAGGACTAAACCGAAATTAGACATATCCAAATTACCCAGCATGAAAACGGAATGAAACTGAAGTGGTCATATTGATTCGAAAAAAACATACTTTCAACTTTCCCAAGTTAAAAATAGGTCAACGCAGACGAAGAAGAACTATTACTGTATCGTGAAAAAATACTTGGTAATTAAATTTTTATTTCATATATTCTCTTACAGAGAAGACAAACGCAACGATAAAAAGCGTAATCAAGATGAAGATTTTAATGATGAACTTGAAAATGATAGGAAGGAAGAATACACTTTTTCTCAAGACCAATACGACGATAACGACAGGGTAGAGAGGTGAGAATAAGGTTTAACATTATTCGTTTCATCTAAATTCATTTTAGATGCAACGAATAATGTTATTTTAATTTCAATATCTTTATTGTGTTCTTGTTGTATAAAATATCTTAAATATGTAAGGATAGTTTGGCACGGGAACCCTTGTAAAAACTTTTTCACCCCCTTTTCATTACGAATTATGAAAGATTATTCAATATTTCTGGACCAATCACTATGAAATATCTGACAGCATCGTGCGGCCCAAACCGCATGTGGACCGCGGGCCTTTAGACGATGTCGTGGAACAAATTCGGAGCCAGCCGGAGCTCGAAGAAGGTGAAATGATATCGTCAGATCATATTTACAAGACTGGAGAAGTATATGCAGGTTAGCTATACCATTAGTTACCTAAGGTGCTTCAACTTCTTATAATTTTTTACGCCGGCGATTGACGTTTAGGTATATGAATACTTTAAGAACAGATATTTAATAGTTTAATGTATATTGATATCAATATCGTAGTACGAAAATACTCCTGACTACATGCGCCAAGCAATTTTGGACAACACATCAACTATACCACGTCCAAACAACGTGGTGGTCAATGTGCATTACAAAAGCACTTGTGCACTGCGTACGTACACGAACAACGAATGAACACAATGGGTCATAAATTGTAGAATATGCCTATTATCCAATTGAACCGTAAACCACGTTAAGCCGAAATGAGTCAAGGTTACATGTGTCGGTCTTTCTCACGCAAATGAACTTTACGTGCGTGCCTATACTTTTATCGTAACTGAAGAATAATCAATGTGCGTAGCTAAACCCATGCAATAATGTATCTATGACAGGAGCCTTTTCATCTCCTAACAATTCATTATTCAAGCCCAATTTTTTTGCGCCTTTCGCAAAGGGTATATAGCCCCCTCCGGACTATCGAGGGAGGGAGGAAGAGAACACTCATGTGTACCAGCGCGGCCACCTGGTTATACTGGACTCGCAAGAGACCTAGGCGCCTACCAGCTAAACTCTGCCTTAGGAATACCTATAGCCGGGAAGGCTTTTTAGGTTTCATCGAATTCGACACCCCATAAGAATGGGGTATAAGCCCACTAGTATAAGCTACTACTACCTATTATAGATTTAGTTTGTACTGTGAAGGCGTGAGTGTTAGAAACTCCGACTTGCGTTTCTCTTCATAAACGTTAAAATTAAATTATAGTAGCACTACGGATGTTTAAAAAATTCTGCAGGTATTCATGCATTCTGGAAAGGTCAAGGAAACAGAGAAACAATAAGAACAACACAAGCCAACATTATGAAACAATACATGGATGCTCAGGCGGATCCCTGTCACGACTTCTATCAATACGCTTGCGGAAATTGGGCTTCCCTTAATCCAATACCCGCTGACAAGGCTGGGTATGTATAATATTGTTAATTCGACCTTAATTAACTACTCATTTGCATCTGCCTTACGTACAACGTGCTTTACATTTTAAGTTTTACGTTTTCCAATTCCAACATGATTATTTCCAGCTATGACACATTTGAAATGTTGAGAGAAAACTTGGACTCCGTCCTCAAAGATTTACTGGAATTTAAACCAAATGACAATATTAGGAGTACATATCCCGGATCTCATTTAGCACTGGATCACGACTTTTTAAAAGACATGTTAAAGAAAAGTAAAGCCGGTTTGACTATGAAAAATGTATATGTCGATGCGATGGATTTCGATTCATTAACGCACAATGCATCGGAAAAAAGTAAATATTACAGCAACAAAAAGCTGGACCAATCAGAAATCGTAAATCGTATTCGCAGGTATCTTAACCAGAAATTACAAAACATGGTAAAACCCCTGCCTAAAATTGTACATAAATACTTTAACAAAGTAAATCACAAAGGCGAGATACGAAAACAAAGATTTAAGAGACATTTAAGGAATACTGCACCGCCGGTAATTAAACCGAAGACTATTCATAAGCATCGTAAAAATGGATTGAAAAAACGGCATCCTCGTAAAAGGAAGTCGAAAAGAAAATTTGTACCAAAATCGACTGAAGCAAATATAGGTAGAAAACTCCACATGTATACACCACCACATAGGGATAAAAGTAGGTCCGAAAGAGATACATTGACCCAACAGCTGGCATCGCTAGGCGAAATCTTTAATGAAGATAGTTTTGATATAAATGATCCTGCCAATGGAGACGCAATCTTGAAGGCCAGATATTTATTCAGATCTTGTATGAACTACGAGATATTGAAAAAACGTGGTCACCAACCGCTATTGGACTTATTACACCTGCTTGGGGGTTGGCCGATATTAAACTCTACGTGGGACGCCCGACACTTTGACTGGCTCGAGCTAATGGCAAAATTGAGATTATACAACAATGACATACTCATCTCCGAATGGGTAGGCCCAGATATAAAAAATTCTGATGAATTTGTTATACAATTCGACCAAACTAATCTAGGTGAGTCGGGGCCTATAAAGTTACTTAGTTTCTATCAATAATGTTGTCCGATGAGTATAGTTTTGATTGAAAACATGGATGAAATGCGCAGAGATTGTGCTTCTATTCTATTTATATTTCTTACTAAGACTACAAGAAGAAGAGATTCATGATTATTTTGAAGGAAAAAACTAAGGGGTAAATTAACCTGTTAAGCCTTTAGCAAGTTAAATAATATAAAAACTTATATTTGCTTGTGATTTTCAGGATTACCTACAAGGGATTATTTCCTTCAGGATTCTAATAAACCTTACCTTGAAGCTTATAAAATGTACCTCATAAAAATTGCAATGTTATTAGGAGGAAATAAAGAATATGTTCTTGAAAGTGCTGAAAAGCTTATTGAATTTGAGATAAAGTAAGAATTTATAGGTATTTCGCATGTTCATTAAAATAAGTAGCTATGTTCAAGGTTGACCCGGGCCCTAGTGCGCGAGATCTCAACAATTTTTTACCTTTTGTACCTAGGCCA
This sequence comes from Blastobasis lacticolella, assembly GCA_905147135.1. Lineage (NCBI taxonomy): Eukaryota > Metazoa > Arthropoda > Insecta > Lepidoptera > Blastobasidae > Blastobasis > Blastobasis lacticolella. The sequence continues at coordinate 14,594,235 of LR990048.1, forward strand.
ATCTGAAGCCAATGAGTCTCCGTAGAATAGCTTCACAGATGCCAAACCGCGAGACGAATATCTTTAGATTGTCAACTCCGTAGACCCAAAAGGATGACTCATGCTGCACCTTATGTTGCAGTTCATGGTCGGGTCCGAGTCAACTAATATCCCATATATTTTGTATGAACATGCTCTACTATACCGAGAGGCAACCGAGTTGTCAATTCAGGGCCACACAAAATATACAGGATAATATTTGCTCTCGCCACGGCTGAGTTACTCTGCCGCTACCGGCGCTACTTCCGAGACTCAGCTTGGACCCCGCACGGCGTAGATTCCAAATGAATATTTTCCGTGTACCTGTCGAATATGGACCCTATGTCTATGAGTGAAAGACTAGTATAAGCTAAATATGGTGGTGTCATGAAGACCTTAAGTTTCTTTCCGTTTAAGGTTGGCTAAAATAACTTCCGCCCCTGAAGACCGACGGAACGTCTCAGAATTGTACCGTCGCATGCCGTTGCACAAGTTAGAGAAATTGGTGCCAGAAGTGCGATGGAGGCATTACCTGTGCGTGGTGATGAACCGCACCGTCCAGCCAAACGAAACGGTGGTGCTGTTTGCGCTCACCTACGTCAGGGTATGTTAAAATTCTAATATATTTCAGCAAGATTTTTATTAGAAAAAAAAAGTATTTTGAGTATTAAAGTATCTGTTCTCCTTTATCCTACTCTTTCAATGTATTATTTGAATAGATTAATTTCCTATTGAATACTTAGAGTTATAATTTACATATTGAACAAAATACTCGATAATTTTTCAAGTGTTAATACATAATTGTTATTACTTTGCCTGTTTTTCACGATGTATTTCCTGTGCACAATAAACTGTTAAATAAATAAATAAAAATAATTGGTATATCTTTCGATGCAGCATTTAGTGCAATTGATAAAACAAACGGAGCCCTGTATCCTGTCCAATTACTTGCTCTGGCGATTTGTTCGACACCGAGTGAATAATCTAGATGACAGATTCCAGACGGCCAAACAACAGTAAGTATTGAAATCTCTTTATTTAGATAGTAGCTCAGCGCTTCTTAAATTAAAACTTCTGGACCAAATAATTACGGTGCACCCATTACAGATTTTACTTCACATTATTCGGTCGCGAACAAGCTCCGCCACGATGGAAGAATTGTATTTCCCAAGTGAACTCCAACATGGGAATGGCGCTTGGTTCAATGTTTGTTAAGAAATACTTCGACGAAATGAGCAAGAATGACACACTGACAATGACAAGGGATATACAACAGGCATTCAGGGAATTGTTACATAAGACCGATTGGATAGACGACAAGACAAAAAAATTAGCAGCACTAAAAGTGGACGCCATGATGCTCAGGATAGGCTACCCAGATTTCATATTGAAGAAAGATGAACTAGACGAGCGGTATAAGGAAGTGCGTATCCATCCGGACAAGTATTTCGAGAACATTCTCAATATTCTGCAGCACCTGAGTAAGATGGAGCAATCCCGGTAAGTATAAACGAGTCGAATGCCCCCTAAAAGTAATGTGTATACGAATAAACCGGTTAGAGCTTTTGTTTTTAAATCCGAATGTCTTCTAGGATAGGGCAGCCGGTCAACAAAACCCTGTGGAATACAGCCCCGGCTGTCGTGAACGCATACTACAGTCGCAACAAGAACCAGATCATGTTCCCAGCGGGCATCCTGCAACCTCCATTCTACCACAGAGACTTTCCAAGGTCTCTCAACTACGGAGGCATTGGAGTTGTTATTGGTAAGACTATCATTACTTACAGTGTCTTGAGAGAGAGAGAAAATACTAGACGTCTTAAAACTATTACAATTGTGCTCGTCTATATATACCTTGTCTCAGATCAAATTTACGATGTAAACACGCGCTGAATTTAATTCATTATTAAACTAACTAGTGATGCGTTTAAGCGGTTATTTGCTTACAAATCTGAAGGAAAATTAGTGGCACATGGTTTAAATTCACATCTGTTCTTTTATTTTGGCGGATTGATGAGATATATGTACCTAAGTGGTTTATTTAAATACACGGAAAATTGAGCCCAGGTATACCTAGGTACATATTATGGCATAACTCGCCTTGTTCGACACGCATAATTTCCACAAAACTGCTTACGGAAATGGCTCTTTGAAGAAAAATGCATCAGATCGTATCGACTCTCCCCAGGTCACGAAATAACCCACGGCTTTGACGACAAGGGTCGCTTATTTGATTGCAATGGAAATCTACACCGGTGGTGGTCGGACTCCGCCATCGAGGCGTTCCACCGTCGTGCTCAATGCCTCATCGACCAGTATGGACAGTATGTTGTTCCTGAAGTTAATATGAAGCTGGATGGTGTTAACACACAAGTAAGCTGGTACACCTACCTAAACCTGATATAAGTCATCATCATCATCACAACCCATTACAGTCCACTGCAGGACTTAGGGTCTCTCCCACGAAAGGAGAGGTTATTGCCATAATCTCTACGCTTGGCTGACGAGTTGGAGATCGTAGTGTAGTAAATATAACAATGGAAAACGCTGCTGCACATTTTCCAGCCTACGGAGATATTTTGCCTCGAAAACATTACTTGTACGACACCCACAAGTGTAAGGGGTTGGTGATATTCTACTCTGCCGGACACCACAAGGCCTGATTATAGTAATAAAGTTTGAGTTAATCAAATCGAGGATATTTGAAAAAAATATCCAATCCGATGAGCATGTAGGATAAATTAACAATAATAATGTTTAAGAAACGGCAGAGATAGTCTGGAACAATGTGATCTGTTTTACCCTGTGGAAAGAAGGCGTAAGATAATGTATGTACCAATATCTACAATAACGTTTGCCCGCATTAGAAGGACTGTTGTTCACACTGATCCTGGGGGCTTAGTTATAGGTACTTCTTATAAGTAGAAAACCACGTTTTCACGGGTAACGGTTACCAGCACAAGGACACTGTACCAGCAAAACGATAGAACTCTCCTAGCGATATAACTCCTGAATCGCTCCTGCCCCAACGATGTCATCAATCATCATTGTTATCCTGATATATGCGGACAAAAACAATGACAGGTAGCAACCAGGTATTCCTTACTTCCAGGGTGAAAACATAGCCGACAACGGCGGTGTAAAGCAAGCGTTCAGAGCGTATCTGCACTGGCTGGAGAAGAACGGCCCCAATGACGAGACCCTGCCAGGACTGAACCACACTCATACACAGTTATTCTTTCTGAATTTTGCACAGGTGGGTACCTAACACGGTGACGGTAATGTTATATAGATAATATTACTGTCACACAGCGGTAGTGTTCGGTTTACTACGAAGTGAGCAATGTTAGTCTCTAAGATAATATCCGTGAGCGCAACGAACTCGACAGATAGTGGCAAATATCTATTGAGATGCTGCTATCATCCAACAGAACATCCTACATTTCATCGTTGCGATCAAGGATGTTTCTTAGCACCCCAGACAATGTATAGAATCGACATTGCCATAGTCCTTTTACGCGGTGTGCGGCAGATCGAAATCGAAACTCAGCAAACTGTCCCTCTGTGGAGTAAACGGTTTTTCGGATCAGTGAAGGTACCTTAGGAACCATAATTAGATTGCACCCAGAAAGTTCCCAGAGGAAGATCCAAGGTCTCCAAATTATCTAGATTGTATGAAAATTGTCCATGTGCCTGTTTTTTTTCTTGCAAAGTGTAAGTATCTCTGCGCAGGTCTGGTGCGGCGCGATGCGACCGGAGGCGATGCGGAACAAGCTGAAGACTGCGGTACACTCTCCAGGAAGGTTCCGTGTGATCGGCACACTGTCTAACTCCCACGATTTCGCGCGCGAGTTCCGCTGCGCTCCCGGCACGCCGATGAATCCGAAACACAAGTGCACTGTCTGGTAGAATTGCGAATACAAGTGCTTTGTCTTGTAGAATCCCGAATACAAGTGCACTGTCTTGTAGAATTGCGAATACAAGTGCTTTGTCTCGTATAATCCGAAATACAAGTGCGTTGTCTAGTAGAATCCAGAATACAAGTGCGCTATCTTGAAGAATCATACAAGTACGCTGATTGGTATTTTTTGGACTGTGCATGATTTCAACTACCTACAGTGCGTCTGATAGATTAAGTGCAGTGTCTGAAAGAGGACCAAACACTTGTCGTGTGTACTATGTCAAGCACAACTTCGCTTTCTAAACACAAGTGTCCTTAATAGATCTCATTGATCACACGTCTATTGACAACGTCCGTGTGGTGCAATACTAAAACGGACAGAGGCCGTATGGACCACTCGGTTTCTATTATGATCTATGATTATTACAGTCTATCCTAAATCCTAATAAAAATGCAACCTGAACTATGTTGAATGCGGTTCCCGAGTAATTTTGATGATAATTTAATATCAGAAGTATGGTCCAGAAGATTAAAAAGAAGAACATCGTTTTCTTATTGAATTATGGAAAACTTTATTAACTTCCTACGTCGTAGGCCATGCCATACCCGTAGATTAGCCTACCCGGGCACATCACCGACGAAGCCCCGCTTCGCAGGACTCCTCTGCCCTTTGACACAATACAAACCTAACGCAATGAAAACCTACTTTGAAACTCCTGGACATTGTCAATGATTTGCCTAGTCAGACAGATCTCGGAGTAGCCTAAGATTAGTGTAATCGGACTTATGAGTCTTAATGTATCAGAATCAGATAGCGGCACTATTGTCTCGACGTTACGTGTCTTTATTCAGACCATGGAGGTCAATGGTTGATAAAAGGCTTATATGAGTTCCGTAAAGAATAATTTGATTCCGCGTGTCGGCCCGCCCGCTCCAGTAGGCCTAGCACAAGTTGCTCTCGCGCGCGATAAGCGAGAAAAAGCACGACATAGGTATTGCTATCTCTTTCGTCTTAGTATTGAGAGAAAGAGACAAACGCTCTCTCGCGGCGCGAGCTGTGGCGCGGACACACTTGTGATAGCCGTGCACGGCTCGCAAGGCTTGTACCAGGAAACCTTTCGCCTGGCAAATAAACGACGGTTGTCATACTAAAATGGTCAAATTGCGACATTTATAACGACAGTCGCTTTTGCTAAAAATATATCATAGAATTGATATAATAAACTCGCTGGACATATATTTACAGTCAGCTGCAGAGAGAGCTGACCCCGTTACGTATATGTATGCGATGGGGTTAATTCACTTTGCAGCTGACTGTACAATACCAGTATATCTGACGCATTTTGCCTGATTGATTTGTTTTATAAGTATTGTACGAGTTAGAGCATAAGTTGATAAATTAATTTATTCTTAGTAGATACGTTTATTTTTCGTTATTTTTACGTTTGGGTCGTTGTATAAGTTTTTAATTAACGTTAATAAAAATATTTGTAATAATTGTGTTATTTCTTTATTAATCACGGGCACCAAAACAAAACACTACACAATAATTTATTTACAATCAATAGATTTAAATCTCAATACAAAATTAAATACACAAAATATAATTTAATGAAAAGTTTTCGTTGTTTATTGCAGGAGCGCATGCAATCCACTTAGGACTTAATAAATACCTTGCTACGCTGACGCTAGCATCACTAACGCCAGCGTAAGCGCGGTCATGTCCGATAAAATATCTTTTTTTACTACTCTGCGACAAAAGAGCAGACAGTCGCCCATAACATCTGCGATTCACGCACTTAAATTCCTATGTAACAAAAATGCAGAACCGCAAGTGCGTAGTCTCTGTAAGGACTAAGGCGTTATCCTAATTAACAACGGTCGTACGATCGTGGTCGTGCGACGGACGGTTTTGCGGTCCCCTATTGGTTTGGCGAGACGTCCGTCCTACGATGATGGTGGCACGTCCATTGCCATTTAGGACAGCACCCAAGATGAAAGGCCTCACGCCTGCATGCTCTCTAATATATGAAATTCCTGACTTCCACGCTCTGCGCGTCGTCGTTGCTCCAAAGTGTCTCGACCTCGTAGGCGCCGGCGCGCGCCGCGATCTCGCGCCGTTCGAAGCGCGTGCGCACCAGTCGCACGATCTCGAGGAAGAGGCGGCCTTCTAGTACTGCGGGGTAGGGGATAGGAAGGGTGTCATTATCACAGCCCATAACAGTCTACTGCAGGACTTCGGGCCTCTCCCACGAAAAGCAAGTTTATTGCCATAATATCCACGCTTGGCAGGCGGGTTGGAGATCACAGTGTTATTAGTATAACAATGGAAAAAGCTGCTGCTCATTTTCCAGCCTACAGGGATTCTAGTGTCTAGATTTATTGCCTCGAAAACATTAGTCCCTTGTAGTCGTACCCATGAGTGTAAGGGGTTGGTGGTATTCAACTCTGCCGGACACCACACGGCACACGGGAAAGGAAGGGTTTAAAGGAATTTAATAGACTATTTTTATATGAGAACTAACCAAGCATTTGACACCATTTTATTCGGTCATAAGTGATGATACGGCCGAAAATGGAGCATGCCCGTCGAGGAACAGCCACTACACACTTTAGCCTTGAAAGCGTCCAAGACTATAATGATCAGGGAATATACTCGGAGAGAACGTGTTCCATTTCTTAGCCGTACGCATTATAAAGGTTGAAGCAAAGCAGCTCGTGCTGTTTGCTGGAAGATCCACGGACCACGACATAAAGCAAAGCGGATTTGTCATCAAGTGGCGCGGTTGCTCGTTTGCCCCTCCACCACTTTATTCTAGTTGTAAATTCAACAGCTAACCAGAGTCTGCACTTCCACTAAAAAAAGAGGTTTTAGATTTACTGGAAGCAGTTTCATACCAGAATCATTAATTGAAAATTTGTCGTGTTTTAGCTTTTTGCGTGCGGCCACTGCCATCTGACTCGCACAACCCAAAATTAGGGAAAAGGCGATCCACCAGAACCTCGTTAGTCTGTCAGCAGGGGGACTGCGTGCGGATGAGGTTAGCTTGGCCCCCTGAGATGGTGGTGGGGCCCCGTAAACCCCCATTGTCCGCTCTGTCGCTACTAAAAATACAGCAAATCAACTTACAGAAGAAGAACGAGAACCCTGTAGCGAACAGCGGGTTGACCTGACCCTCGACGACAGCGGTGGTGTAGATCAGGGCTGCTGCCGTAGGCGCCTGCCGGAGGAACAGGCCACGCAGGGTCGCGCCCAGCCACGGCAGGAACAGGTACTCGCTTAGCGGGGTACGCTGAGGACAACGGGTAGATTGTCTGGTCAGCCCGGTCCGTAATTCGCATCTACCCGACATCTACAGAAACAAGCCGAGTAACTTTACGGGTAACGGCCTGAGTGGTTCTGTGGTCAACATGCCGTTCTGCCACGCAAGAAGTTCCGTGTTCGATTCCCGGCTAGGCAGAAGGGTCTGGGTGTTCTATATTAAAAAAGAAAGTATATAAGTAGTATATCAGTTATCTAGCACCCATAGTACAAACTTTGCTTAGTTTGGGGCTAGATGGCGCTGTGTGAATTTGTCCGTAATTATTTATTTATGGGCTTATCTTATATTATTTTATTTTATCTCAAAGGCGGGCAATGTTGATTCCCTTGGTGTCTATGGGCGAAGGTGATCACTCTCCATCAGGTGACCAGCTAGTTCGTTTGCCACGCTTATACAAAATTTCAACCCGGGTTTGACCTGGCGTTATCAATGTCGGATCATCAAGTAATTGTAAATATAAGGTCCACCAGAGGGATACTTTATTCAGCTACTTTGAATAACAATCTCATGATTATTAGTTATCGTCGTTTGAATCAATCCAATCTAAACAAACTTTCCTTATTATAGGCGCCTAACTAGCATGCATTCCGCTTTTTCCGGATTAAACAATGAGCTAGATACTATCGTTTCTAGTATGAGACAGTTTTCACAGAGTCGCTAGTTACCTAGGCATCTGCGATTGTGCATTTTCTGTTTAATATAGTACCTAAGCGGTAAGGAATATTTCTAACATGGGCATGGGATATTCATCGCTAGCGAACTATACGACACACAGTGGTGGATTTACATTAGGGGCAGTCGGGGCTAGTGCCCAGGGCGGCAAATTTTCTAGGGCGGCAAAATTTGGAAAGTGAAAAAAATTTTTTTATTGTCATCAAAATTTCTCAATAGAAATTTTTTATTCTTTTAATTAATTATATATTATTTAATAGATAATTCAAGAAATTTGACTCGTACAATATTTGTCAAATCGAAGTTTTGTAAATTATAATTTTGGCACCTTAAGTGAAGATGCCCATTCCCTCCCAGCTAGCTGCCCAATCTCAGATTCGCTGATGATATTATTCTTTTTTCCTCTTCAGCCACGGATCTTGGATCTATGATCGCCCAATTAAACAAGGCAAGCCTCGAGGTCGGACTGAAAATGAATATGTCAAAGACCAAATTAATGACAAACAGCAAGAAACGTAGGTTAGAACTGGATGGCGAAGAGATTGCATACGTTAATGAGTACCTATATCTGGGCCAATTAGTTTCTTTCCAGACGAGACAGGATTTAGAAATTACACGACGTGTCGAAAACGCCTGGATAAGCTATTGGTCCATGAAACACCTCATGAAAGGTAATCTTCCTTTATCATTAAAAAGGAAATTGATGGACATGTGTATTCTCCCCATCCTCACCTACGGTGCTCAAACTTGGTCTTTGACAGATCATCAGAAGTCCGCACTCGGGGTTTGCCAGCGAGCCATGGAGCGCAGTATCTTGGGAGTCAAATTGTCAGACCGTATAAAAAACAGTGTACTGCGCTCCAAAACTCAAATCGCTGATGTGGGTTTGAAAGCAGCCAAACTGAAGTGGGACTGGGCTGGACATGTATGTCGCATGCCAAACGAATTGTGGGCAAAAATATCCACTGACTGGACCCCACAAAACCTAACAAGGAAGCGCGGAAGGCCTAAACGGCGATGGCGGGACGAGTTGGACGCCTTTTCTAAGGATTGGCCGAGGAAAGCATCCGACCGTGAGTCGTGGAAGATCGAAAGGGAGGCCTTTGCCCTGCAGTGGGACAGAAATGGCTAAAAATAAAAATAAAAAAATAAATAAGTGAAGATTTGAAATGGTGATTATTTAATTTGCTGAAATGATAAAATTTAATTTTTTTTTTTTTGGAAAAATTAAGAACGTCATTGACTTATTCTTGCATTTTTCAAAAAAAAAAAAATTTTAATTAATCAATTAATTTCTTAAAAATTGAATAATTCGTCGATTATACTTATTAACGTGAATTTAAAGAAAATCTTATACTTTTCGCGTATAGGAAATCTTATACTTATATATGTATATGACGGATCACGGTCAATAGTATGGACTCATGTGGTCAATAGTACGGACTCATGACGATGAAAACGGAAGTGGGAGTGCGCCCTCTGGTGGGGCGTGCTGACAGAGTCTCGACGGCACGACTCGGGCCGAGTGGCGGCCATTCTTGGCGCGACCGCCGCCGAGGAGTGACGCGTCTTGAAACTGTCTCCACATTTCGTTTGTTTACGTTTGAAGTTCGTTAATAGAAAGTGTTATTTACGTTTAAAAATAAAGTAATTTTAAAATCACCTTTGAAATAAGAAAGTAAATTACCTCAACTGTCTACATTTGTAATACCGCTCTGAATTCTATTGAAATTATAAGTGATGTGCAAAAATGAAATGGAATAAATACAGTGGAGTAAATGTGAACCATTTCTTTAATTTATCTGGACGAATACGACCTAATGCTGATATCACCACCCTGATGACAATGATCCTGATACACCCCTTTCCTTCACGCGACGACATCAGAAGCGGTGATGACGAACGCAACGCCCAAGAGATGGTATGATGAAAAGCAACAAAGAAAATGCAGATACGCTACGTGAAAGCGTAATAATAAAAGAAAGGTGATTACTCGATCCAGTAGAGTTGCCTACATTAAAATGTAAAATGATTTAACATGTTCAAAGCGCAGCCAAGAGTCCAAACACCCCGAGATATAAGACAAAGACTTCGTCAGAAAGATTGGGGGATTCATAAAGTAAACAGCAGATCATCTGTACCAAATGGGTCATGGTCAAGGCAGACCCCGGGCCTTCGAGAGCACCACTGGGATATCGACAACATTATTAAAAATCGAGTGAAACTTACTATGGACGGCACTTTGGTATGGCTTCTTTGTTTTTGTTAAATTTAATTTAGATTACTCATGTAAAATATTTTCCTTTTTAAATATAAAATTGAGTTAAATAATTTGCGTAGTTCTAAATTAGCCAGCTAAAGTTTATTCAATGACTTTAAAGTAAACGTACATTTAGATTCATTTAGCAGTGTGGTTTGACACCACAAGTAAATTAATTGCTTAGATTTCTGCAGATTAAATAAAATCAAACAATTAAAAACGGTGTATATTAATTTTTTATTTTTGTTTTACTAATACAATTATTTTCTTCTATTGCATAACAATGGTGCACAACGGTTCGCTTCACCTACGAGAACAACATTGGAATGCAACGCTGGACTGGTAGCCTCAACGTGATTGTTTCAACATGGGACGACGATGGTAGACAATCTGCGAGTGTACATGACTGAGAAATGATGTGATATTAACAGTTCCTCTCTATCTGGTGAGTCCTATACATAATTATTATTTAGTAAAAACCTGTGCTGAAGAGGCTCCCTAGCGGATTTTAGGAGTTATTTATTTTGACAATTAAGAAAAGTATTCTGACAGAAACACTATTGATACCCTTAGTAGAGAGAATGGCAGGTTTATTTGTATCTTTAGTGAAACTACAAACAGAAAGAATGTAAACAAAACATAAACAACGTCAGTTACGTCAGTGTTACAATTTGTTGGTAAAAATGTCAAAAACTACTGCTAAGTTTAAAAATGTTGGTTGCGGGTATCTATGTCAATTAATGTAGGCTGTCTGATAGAAAGTTACTAAGAAAAAAAATCACTCCACAAAAATAGTAAGAATTATGTTAAATCCGTCCCAATGTCAAACAGTGTTTATAGTAAAAAAAGTGTTATTTTATCTAAGATTATTTTACCATCTTGAAACATGGTGCGCTATGATTTTACGTATTACCAACATCACGTCAGTTATCAGAAAACAAGAATAAGAAATACTTGGAAAGCATAGTGCTATTATTTTTATAAATTGAGTACGTAAGCATAGTTATGGTGGTGCTGCTGCTGACTGACTTCTTCTTCTTGATCGTTGCCTCACTGCTGAGGATCCTGATCCTGATCCTGATCTTCGGTAAACTGCATGTCTTCATCGGTTTCGATGAATCGTTCGGATATTTGGTCCACCCATCTCTTCGGACTTCGGCCTCTGGGTCTCTTGCCTTCGACTTTTCCCGTCACCATAAGTCGTTCCAGATTGCTGATTAAGTAAATATTTGATAATAACAGTGTGGCAGGGATGCCGTAGCAGTTAGTTTGTGGAACAATTAGCTGGTGTACTTTAGGATATTGTCTTAGAGATAGGATAGGCTTCACATAGGCTTCGAATGTGCAAATTCAATAACGACCCCGCGATCTCCGCGATTTCTATGCGAGCGGGAGGGTGCAAACATGTATCGAGAGAAAAAAAAGAGAAAAATTATCAGCGTGTTTGTTTACATTTAACAGGAGAAATTCGAACGAAATTTTCCATATTTCAGTATAATGTTTGTTATTGTGGTCGTAGTTTCCCAATGTTGTAGAATAGAGAGATAAGATATCCGCGGTAAAAATGGGATCACCGATATACGTTTCTTTTAATACTACAAAAAAAAAAGGTAGTTTGGTTAGTAACGTAATTTTATATTAGTATCAAGTTATTTAACGAAAAAAAAAAGTAAACACGAGTAAGTGAAATGATTGACGGTAGATAGTTTCGAATTATGTTTTGAGTAACTGAAGATAAACCTGTGACTTAGTTCGACCGAAAACCATGTGTACTAAGTCAATGTGACTTAGTTTGACCTGGATAAAGACTTTGTTGACGGATCAATCTAAGACGCTAACCCAATACGTGACGACTATCGAGCCGAGGTTTTTATGAGATTTAGTGATCGTTTTGTTTTCTCAAAATTTGTTGCATCATCGGATGAAGGTGATCGTGTTTTATCAGTGATGGTGGGCTAATGGAGCTTATGGGAGAGTTTTATGGTTGCTTACCGGCCTGATGGAGGCTATGGGAGCGTGGCTAATAGCAGGTAGTTGTTTTAAGCTTTGTGAGAAAGTGTTGAACGATAACGATGATGAGAAAGTCCAGATATTTTGGTGATAGTTCAATAGCCGGTTTTATAAATTATTTTTAGCTTCGAGTACTGAAATTTCCTTGATTACTGATATAAAGTAACTATTTTGAGTTCTGTTGTTGTGCCAGTAAGATGACAGTGTAAGCAATGGTGAGATTTCATATCCTTCTGCCAGTACAAGTTTTTAAGTACCTGAATTGTTGTTGAGGTCAAACATCCAGATTTATTTGGCTGACTTGGAGTGACCCGGGAGTCATGTGTGTGACTCATTGGGCTAAGAGCCCCGAAAGTCTCGGATGTTGTGGCTGTAGATAGCAAATTTTATTTTGTAATTTTTTTAGAAGGCGGCTTGATATGGGATGCCTTCGTTATTACAAACATTGTTAAATGGTTTCAAAATGGGAGCTTAAACGTAACGTAAAGTCTAGATAGAGTATACTCGTTCGAACAGTTAAAATCGATGACGATGATTATTGCTTGTTTAGTTTTGGTGTGGCAACAAATGGACTATTGTTACCTATAAGTGGCGTATCAAATAGACGTGAGAGCTTCTTATTATTAAACTTCTGATTTAGTTTTGATATTGGGCAGTAGAAATAATGTTTATTTTTATTTTATTTTATTTTGTTGTTTTTGTAGAGATGACACCGTAAACAGTTGTTCGGATCTGTGACGATTACTTGTTGTGTAACTCGTAGACCGTTATTGACCGGGTTATGATAGCAGATAGACTGTTACCTATCACTGACTTAGTACAGATTTGGTCGAAGGATTGACCACGAGCTGAGAATCTATAGACAGCTTCTATTTATTTGTCCCGCCTGTGTGGCTCCCGCCTGTGTGGCTCCCGCCTGTGTGGCTCCCGCCTGTGTGGCTCCCGTCTGTGTGGCTCCCGCCTGTGTGGCTCCCGCCTGTGTAGCTCCCGCCTATGTGGCTCCCGCTTATGTGGCTCCCGCCTGTGTGGCTCCCGCCTGTGTGGCATTCCGCCTGTTTGGCATTTCGCCTGTGTGGCATAGTCTGTGTGACATTAAGTCTGTGTGGTATTTAGCCTGTGAGGCATTCTACCTGTATGGCATTTCGCCGGTGTGGCATTTTTATGTGTGGCATTTTGCCTCTGTGAAATTTACCCGTGTGTGACATCTTACCTGTATCGTGCTTTGGTAGACGTGACACAGGATATATGATGAATAAACTCATAGTTTGACGATTAGAGTGGCACTGACCAGAGTGACACCCAACCTGTGTGGCACCTAGTCTGTGTGGTATTTCGCTTGTGTGCAGGTCCAGTTGCGTGGCGGCCTGGTTGCGTGGCGGCCTGATTGCGTGGCGGCCCGACTGATGGCGTCCGTCGTGTGGTGGTTCGTCGCCTGTGTGTCATTTCTCCTGTATGGTAACATTACTTATTCTTTTTAAATTAGGATGGCGCTGACGGATGACCAAAAATCATATGGCATTTAATGAAGGAGTGTTTCAATCCCACTCGAAGTGACATTGGGTCTTTTGCTGAGTACTGAAAATTTGATGTAGGTATGTCACATATTTGTAGTGAATCTAAGTACCTACCTAAGTAATGGACGTCGGGGACGATACGCGAGCTCTGTGATTGGGGCTTGTTTCCCACTCAACAAGAGCATCAAGGGGAAAACACTGGTGACGATGATTAAACCTTCTTCATTGGTGGTAATTGTGATACGGTTTATGAACCGTCTGGTGTTATACCTTGTCACGCCTCTCTAATGAACTGAAGTCGTAGCTGAATTTATGTCGGCAACTTATAAAGAATAATTTATGTACAAGATGATGTTGTTATCTCTCAATCTACAGACGTTTAGTATGATAAATGATAATGGACGTATGTTTTATGTGAAGAATTTGTGGGTTAATGCAGTCGTGATAGATCCAATCACATGATTCATAAGACTTATTTGGGTGATGTGTTGTGGTCAGAAGTGACCGAGCGAATATAGTACTGTGCTATGGTTTTCATGTTTCAGATTACACACGAGGACGTGTGTACAGCAGGACGGCCGTGACGGATCACGGTCAATAGTATGGACTCATGTGGTCAATAGTACGGACTCATGACGATGAAAACGGAAGTGGGAGTGCGCCCTCTGGTGGGGCGTGCTGACAGAGTCTCGACGGCACGACTCGGGCCGAGTGGCGGCCATTCTTGGCGCGACCGCCGCCGAGGAGTGACGCGTCTTGAAACTGTCTCCACATTTCGTTTGTTTACGTTTGAAGTTCGTTAATAGAAAGTGTTATTTACGTTTAAAAATAAAGTAATTTTAAAATCACCTTTGAAATAAGAAAGTAAATTACCTCAACTGTCTACATTTGTAATACCGCTCTGAATTCTAGTGAAATTATAAGTGATGTGCAAAAATGAAATGGAATAAATACAGTGGAGTAAATGTGAACCTTTTCTTTAATTTATCTGGACGAATACGACCTAATGCTGATATCACCACCCTGATGACAATGATCCTGATACACCCCTTTCCTTCACGCGACGACATATATATAAAATCTTATACGTAAAAAGTACGTCAAAAAGTAAGGCGTATTTGCCTGTGATAAAATTATTATAATATATAATAAGTTATTTGCAATACATTAGATATTTTAATTTTTTATAAATAAGATATCAAAACTACATAACTTTTAGTGATATTTCAATGATGGGGCGGCATTTTTTTCAGTGCCCAAGGGCGGCAAAAGCTTAAATCCGGCCCTGACGACACAAAATATGTCCATCGGGTCGACGAGTAAACGAGGCTTTCTGATACCGAGGTTGATTTGCCTCCGTAGCATGCTTTACCTGCGTAGTTCGTACTTCAGACCTAAAGCGTGGTAATTTATTATTCGCTACCGAAATCGCTTACACAATGTGGTGAAACATTTATCAGATAAACATCCGCTAACGTCATTACTTATTCGTAAGAAAAGCACTAAAATAATCTTAAGCTGATCAGTTATTTATCAAAAAAAAGTAATTATAATAAGACCACGCTAAGTTTAAATCGATTATTAATCAATAAAATAATTTAAAAATCTCTGTATGACAAGTTTTAAAATGTCATAGAACGCCATTCATAAAGTCATAACAACCAATTTGATTTCTGTAGGATTGTTTACTTTCGTGGGTAATGAAAAATATTAAAAAAGTGCAAAACAATTAAAAAGGAAGTGCGGGAAATAATTTTCGGCATTATTAATAATTTTGAGCAACTAAAAGTCGAAGTTCAAGCTAATAGTGACTAATATAGTTATGTGAGGCATTGCATAATCATCATGCATGATCATCCCAGCGGTATTCCAGCTGCTAACAGGGTCCGAATGTCTACTCTTTCTTCTCCACTTCGCTCGGTCTTCGACAACCTCGCGTCGTAAGCCGTTGGCTCTCGCATCCGATTCAGCGATGTCTATCTATCGCTTAGGCCTCTCTCGGGACCTCTTTCCTGATACCGGCAGATTGTGTGTAATAAAGTTTCCAAAGATTTGATGGTACTACCTATTTCTACCAATATAAATCCTGTTTAAGTAGCAGGATATATACTTAATCATCATGGTTAAAATGTTCGTGTTAATAAATAAATCAGTGTTCGTGGTTAACTGCTTGAATTTTAAGATGGGCGCCATCTTAAAATTCAAGCAGTCAATCGTCATTCGCAATGTTTGTCTTCTGTTTGTATACAAACTTTAATATTATTAAAATATAGTAAATAAATAGCAGATAAGATGCCACGTAAGAGATAAAGAAGGTCACGGATACTTTCTTTATCTATTATGCCATTAGTCATATCATCCGTTTATGCCATTCGTGACATAATATGCCAAATCTAATTATGTCACTCTACTATCCACCGGCAAATATTAAATGCATCTAATTATTACGTAGTGACTCACAACATACGAACACGATTCCGATTCAATAGTTAGAACTTCTATTGGTGACACCACCGTGGTGTTCTGTGGGTGACACCAACCTGTTCGCTATTACCGTTGGGGTACATCAGGGCATGCCAGAGCTCTATGATGAGTCCATTTTTTATTCAGCGTGATTAGGCGTTCCGTTAGCCAGTATCCGAGACTATCATGAAAAGCCACAAAGGTTGTTCGTACATTTTGACAAGGGGTGACTAGTCCAAAATATAAACAGGTGGAAGGAGTAACTGGAGTACTGCAGTCTGAAAGCTTAATAAAGAAAAGACAAAGTATATGGCCTGCAACCATACCCGACCGTATAAGCAAAAACAATTGTCGTCTTGTATGACGGCTATAAGAGCGGAAAGGGAACCTTCTATATTCTATTACACGGCCAACCTAATCGCGAATAGGTAACCCACACAATGTTAACTAATTATTGTCCCAAAGCTCATGCACTAGGTATTATCTTTGCATTGTCGCACAAGCGAAGGAAGTACACGGCAGCACAGGTACTTTATCAATACTATACAAAATAGTTATCAGCCAGTTAACCTAGAGTCGCTGTATCATGGTCGATAAAATGCAAGATAATACGAAAAACAGATATTATTGGTGATGTGGCGTGTCGTTTTGTTTTTTGTTAGACTTCGCAATACGAAGACGTGTGTGTACCTCTCTAACCCTGTTGATGTAGTAAAAGTATTATAACCATTGATCACTTAGTAATACCGAGGGTCTGCATAAGCTGATACCTGGTTAAGTTAAGAGGAACACCATTCCCTTTTAGGAAACAGAAATGGTCAAAGCAAAGAAATACGTGGTGAAAAAATATTTCGAAGGTCTGCCCAAGAGAGATGACTTCCAAATCGAGGAATACGAACTGCCGCCGCTCGAAGACGGCGATATACTGCTGCAGACCGAATGGGTGAGCGTTGACCCTTACCTACGAGCGCACAACAGGAAAGAGCAGGTACCGTACGACCAGTTCGGCTTCCAAGTGGGAATAGTCCAGGAGAGCAGGAGTGCTGAGTTCCCTGTCGGGACCAGAGTCGTCACGCACAACGGCTGGGTCACACACAGCGTAGCTAGCACCAAACCACCGGCCCATCCCAGTCTACGCGTCTACGCGCTACCGGACCTCCAGGGGATGTCAGACTCTTTAGGCGTGGGTGCCGTTGGCATGCCCGGTGCGACGGCCTACTTCGGCTTCCTAGAGTTGTGTAAGCCGAAACCCAGAGAGACCGTGGTCGTGACCGGAGCCGCTGGAGCCGTCGGTGCGATCGTCGGACAGATCGCTAAAATCAAAGGCTGCAAGGTGATCGGATTTGTTGGCTCCGACGACAAAGTCAAGTGGCTAGAGGGCGAGCTCGGTTTTGATAGAGCGTTCAACTACAAGACGGTCGATGTGGCTAAGGTTTTAAAGGACGCCGCGCCTGAAGGGGTAGACTGCTACTTCGACAACGTGGGCGGGGAGATCAGCAGCACGATAATCAGCCAGATGAATACCTTCGGCAGGGTGTCGGTGTGCGGGAGCATCAGCGCGTACAATGAGGATCCGGAGAAGATGCCTAAAGCGACAATCCTGCAACCTTCTATAGTTGGCAAGCAGCTGAGGATCGAAGGGTTCATAGTGTGGCGCTGGGCCCACAGATGGGACGAGGCGATGAGGACCCTCTCCAGCTGGATCAGGAATGGGCAGCTGAAGCCTAGGGAACACGTCACTGAGGGATTCGATAACATCTCCGACGCCTTCGTAGGCATGTTACAGGGTGAGAATACCGGCAAGGCTGTGGTTAAAATTTTGTAAATATGTAATCTAAGAGTATCTGTCTCAAAGTTGCTATGTAATTTAATAAATTTATGAGTAGGTAATTGACTATTAAAGACATCTACAACAATTATATTGGTTTATCATTCCACCAGCTGGGGGCCCGGTTATCGTAATAGTACCACAACGTAATGAGTGGTAAAGGATCTTGGTAGGTTTACTGCTTTACTCTGGCGTAAACAAAGGTAGCGCAGTCGCTCGTTTTTATGTAATTATGTTAATTGCGATATCTTATTGTGATAAGTAGCTGGTTTTCTTCGAAAACGATATTAAAATTAGCGATAAGTTATAGTAATTCTAGTTGGTATTTTCAGTACCTAAATTATTTGTTGTGTTATACGACGTTCGCGTTTTACGAAAGTGGTAATACCTATTAGAATTTAGAATTTTACGTTCGGTTCGGTCTACGGTGTAGACAAGCGATTACTCCTGTTGCATGTTGTTACTCTAATTTCGTCTGATATAAAGCGCACCGGTAAGACACAAAGTTTTAAGTTCGATCATTCTTAGAATGCTCGCTCATCTGGTGTAGCCGCAATATTTACATCAAAAGAATACGAGCGAATGCTCTTGCACTGTATTCGTCAAATATGAGTATTAATGGTACAAAGATCAAATAGAATTCCCTTGTAACAAATATGCACTTACGTGCCCCGAAGTGAGTGGTGAACATTAGTATATACGTCAGGGGCTCTAATTTTGAATCGCTTGCTTCGTTTCCAACAATTTTCAATTTCGATTTTCGCCATGAAAAATTCGATATTTTGATGCTTGATGCTGATTTTCTCTATTTTTGTATCGTGTCGAAATTCATACTTGAAAACCATTTGAACCGAGGCGAGCGAATTGATAAATAGAGCCCCAAAACCTGGATCGCCAGCTGGCAAGGCGGCTTCACTTCTTGAATATTTATTAGGTGAAATCAAGGTATGTCGTAGTAGCAGTGCTTACATGTTATCATCATTAACATCATCATTATTATTGACCTTACACATCTATTATATAATTATGATTTTAACAGTGCCTCTGTTACTGGTGCGGCACTTTCTCTGATGGCTGTAGAGGCCAACACGGGAAAGACAGATTCGGTCACAAAGTGAACAGGCAAGAGAATTCGCCCTGGACGGTAATGGATTGTCAGCGCGTTGGTCGTTTCGCGCGTTTGTCGGCTAGTACTTTAAACCTCGTGAGTGAATGGTCAGACCGTCAGTGATAGTCTTCCGCCAAACGGGACGGTCAGCAGTTATCATCATCATCATCACAGCCCGTAACAGTCCACTACAGGACTTAGGGCCTCTCCCACGAAAGGGGAGGTTATTGCCATAATCTCCACGCTTGGCAGGCGTGTTGGAGATCGCAGTGTTTAAATATAACAATGAAAAATGTCCATATGCGGCGATGACCACTTTCCATCAGGTGGCCCGCTTGCCTGTTTGTCTGCCGTATAACATAAAAAAAAAAAAAAAAAAAACTATCGAACTGCCTCGGCTTTACAAGGCCACCAAACTTTATAGAATCACCCACTGGGCTAATCTGACGATTGCCTGAATATTTCCACGAGTCCACGGAGAACGTACGCATTTCTATTTTTATATACATAGAATAAAAAGATTTAAGCGGAAATCCTCGAAACTTTCCCGCTTTCGATACTACACCAGGGGTATCATCAATTCGTGGACCACCTCTAAACTAAACCCATGACACTTGCATTGCTCCGTAAGCAAATAGGCAAACGCTAGGACGCTCCACTGCCAAAGCCGCGGTTCCCCACCCCATAGAGCGCTAGAGACCTTACTCACCGGCAGGTATGAAATAAATAGTATTGTTTGGGTATTGTATACCTAGTAAGGTGGAGGTGCTTCTCCAGTCTGGCGGCTCCAATTCGAACGGGTTTGCTACATTTCCACTTCTATTCTAATCTATGGTCGGAGATAAAATTCAAGATCAAAAGTGTAAACAAATTGCCACTATAAAAACGAAACCCAAGAGGTGTATTATTTAAAATCATCGAAATATGTATAAAAATTATCACTATTAAAATTTATATTCGTATGAATGGTTATAAACCTAATTTGTGGAACGCATTAGTTTTTAGCTGTAATGTTGTACAAAAGAATAAATAAATTTATTTAATGATAAAATTTAATAAAAGCACTATTTTAAATAATCCACCTATTTAGTTTATTTTTATAAGGGCAATTAGTTTGCACTTTTGGTCTTGAATTGCATCTCTGAGTTTAGGCTTTTTTATTTGCGCAGTGCCGAGCAGACATACACGCAAAATTCATACATTTAGGTTGCAGGTAACAAAAATGCAGAATCACGGGTGTGTTGCTACAGTGAGGACTAATATGACATGCCTCATACGTGTAATTGCGCTGGCTACCTTATCCTAGAAACCGGAACACAACACAAACATTGTTGCCTGGCGGAAGAAATTAATAAGGCGGTGGGTCTCACCCAGGCCTGAGAAGTCCCCTCAGGCTTGACATAGTCCTACCACCTGCCTATTTGTAATTCAATAGTACGAAATCATACTGGAAGGAGTCTTCTAGCTAGAGGGTACTTTGGGTCGAGAAAAAGGGATTAGAAGAAACAGAAGAATGTTCACATCAAACTACATATGAATCAAACTGCGAGGATAACGATCTATAATTTTATAATGTAAGTCTATTTCTATTGATTGATCTTTAGGTGTGTGCAACCTACTAATCTCAATTTTTGCAGAATTTAAGGTACACTAAATACTTCGTATAACATTATAGGGCAGATTATAGCTCAGGTACTTATCTTCTTATGTAGTAATTTACTGTGCGATAAACGATACAGGCGCCTGATAGGTGGTGTAATGATAAGGTCCCAATCGGCCTAGTGATAAAATTGAAGAAAAATATTCAGTAGTGATTAAGAATCCGTTGCAGAACCACTCGTCATGGTGAAAGCAAGAAAGTACATGGTCGCCAAGCGCTTCCAGGGGGTGCCTAAGAGGGATGACTTCGAAATCGTTGAAGAACAACTGGCTCCGATCAAGAATGGCGAAATCCTCATCAAAGCGGAGTGGATCAGCGTCGACCCTTACCAACGCGCGTACCACGACTCCCTTAGCCTGCCCTATCAGCAATTTGGCTACCAAGTAGGGATAGTTGAAGACTCGAAAGACCCGAGATACCCTGTTGGGACCAGAGTAGTCACGCACAAGGGATGGTGCGACTACTGCGTGGTGAATACCGTAGTTGCAAGTCAAAATCCGGCGGATGTAGTTTACAAGCTGCCAACCTTGAAGGGCTTGTCAGCATCCCATGGAGCCGGTGCCGTGGGTATGCCAGGGGCGACCGCATACTTCGGGTTTCTGGAGCTCTGTGAGCCGAAAGAGGGCGAGACAGTAGTCGTGACGGGCGCGGCGGGCGCCGTCGGCTCTTTGGTCGGGCAAATCGCTAGAATCAAAGGCTGCAAGGTCATCGGCTTCGCAGGATCAGACGACAAAGTCAAATGGCTCGAAGAAGAATTGAAATTCGATAAAGCGTTCAACTATAAGACAGTAGACGTGAACAACGTCTTAAAAGAAGCGGCTCCTAACGGTGTGGACATGTACTTCGACAACGTAGGTGGTGAGATTAGCAGCATTATCATAAACCAGATGAATGAATTTGGCCGAGTCTCAGTTTGCGGTAGCATCAGTACGTACAATGACAGTGAAAGGCCGAAGTCTACTATATTGCAGCCAGCGTTGAATGGGAAACAGATCAAGGTTGAAGGCTTCCTCGTGACCAGGTGGACGGGTAAGTGGAACGAAGCGTTCGCGGCATTGGTGAAGTGGATTAAGAACGGAGATATTGTAGCTAGGGAACACGTCACGGAGGGTTTCGAGAAAATTTACGACGCGTTTGTGGGCATGTTGGCGGGAGAGAATGTGGGTAAAGCCGTAGTTAAAGTTTAATGTGGTTTTTTGTGGGTGATGATGACGAGACACGTAAGAAATGTTAATTATGTAAATAGGTTACTTAATAAATTGTTTTCATAGACACCGTAATTACTTATTTCCGTCAATATATTAATGTGATATCTATCGCGTTGTCCTAATTTTCAACAGTCGTGCGACGGGCGGTTTTGAGGTCTCCTATTGGTCGGGCGACGTCTGTCGTACGACCATGGTCGCACAACTCTTGCCAATTGGGAAAGTGCCCTAGTCATGGTCATGAAGTTAAGGACTTACCACATAGGCAGAGTTCCAAATGAGCAAGCAGCTGATCAGGATAGCGACGAGATCCGAAGCTTCAATACACCACATCACCTCTGGAAATTGAGAAATGTCACTCGATACGTTTCTCATATTTTACGAACAAAATTCCTTCCAAATCTCAAGCGCTAACATTTTCGACTAGATTTAGGTATGCCCGTCAGAGAGCAGGTTCACGCAGTGACGCAAAACTCCTACATATGCTTAAAAAATTAGTACTAAATACCTAAGTAGGTACTAGGAATAGGTACCTACTCGTAAATCATCTGCTACCGTTTTTCATAATATAGGTAAGTACCTACTTACTTAGGTATTCGCCGTAACGTAGCAGGTAGGTACTTAATACAAACAAACATAGGATAACTTCTATAGAATCCGTAAATACTCACTGGAGACGTCGATATCGTCGATATACAGATTTTTTTCTTTGCTCAGCAGCATGAAGTGTAGATCATCAGGCAGAGGTTTCTCGTCGAAGGTCACAATTTCGAACTTGACATTCGCGGCTACGCCCAACATTAAACACACCACGGCTAAGAAAGTTGCTGAGAGAGTCGCTTTCGTTGCTTTAGGGTAGAGTTGCTCGGCCTGAGCGAACGTCCTCAGTCTAAGGTACTCAAAACTGGTATCGATGTAGTCTATCAAAGCCCCTATGATGGGAATTCTGGACCTTGAATACGTTAGGTCCTGAGGACAGTCGGTCTGGTCGCTGCTCTCCATCCTGGTTAAATGACGCAGAAATGCATGAAAATGTTTTTTTCGGTCACGTTTTGTCAATTCTCTATTTACGTAGAACGTAAATAGAGAATTTAAATGTTTTGGGTAACTAGTATTTGATCTGTGGATTAAACAGTAAATAAATAAATAACTGGACTCGATTTAGAACTGACACGGGGATACATAATGCATTGACAATTGATACCGTCTTTGGGTACCGTCAACTTCATAGAGGAAACGAAAGAAACTCTGTACTAGTTTTTTCTTTCCCTCATTGGTAATCACAGTTGGTGATTTTCTACTTGATCGAATTTTCACGATAGGAAAGTGTTTTAGAGGTATCATAGCGTTTATTCCCAGTCGCACCCACTGAGAGAGTACCGACTAGGTACAACTGAGAATTTTATTTCGTCGTACATAGTAAGTTTATGGTTTGTAATGAAAAACGAACAATTTTACGTGACATAATCATCTTGGCGTTAATGTCCCGGTTGTGCTCTCGCGCACGAGAGCCTCCTCGAGAGGTCCTTGACCATGATCCATAATTCGGCAGGTCAGGTAATTACAGAGCGACTGCCATCTGAATTCCATGACCCTGTTACCAGGGGAACCTGACCAGAAATAATCATGGTTACACATCCAGTCGCCTGAATGTGCAGATTTCATCACGATGTTTTTCCTCACCGTAAGAGCATCGGTTAGTATTCAACAAATGTACATAACTCAGAAAATGTCATTGGTACATGGAGGGATTCGAGCCCGGGACCTCTGGCTTACGATTTGCATACTCTAACCGCTCGGCAATCGACGCTCTTGCTAGAGAGTATGTAAACAGTAATAGGTACCAACATAAAAGCTATAACATAAAACCTTAATGACAGTTTAGCTGTTGTGTAATGGCCAATGCCAAATTTGTAAGTAACTTGTCCACCAGAGTAATTTTAATCCGAAAGCATTACCACTGCGTTGCGTACCTCTCAAGAGACCTCTAATATACCTTGTGCATGTCATAATCCAAAGGAAACACAGTGTGGCTTGGCTCACATACCACAACTATAATGCGATGGATGAATTACTATCGTATATGCTTCTAGATTTTTTTCCCTATTAGAGGATAGCTAACGAGCAAACAGCGTTTATTCCTGCAACATAACAGCAAATAACTGTGAATGTATGGCTCACAAAATAAGGTCCATTTTTGCATCACGCCTTTTGAAAAGAGGACCGACACGAAACATAATATAAATGATATAAAAATGGAACTTATTCAATGAGCAAACTTTGATTTGCTCTCAGGCTTCTTGCTTCTGAATTTAGTCGCCAGAATTTAGCCAGGTTTAATAAGCGCATTAGTTAGAGGCTAAATAAAATAGTAATATCTAACAAAAAAAATTTAGAAGATAAAACAATGGATAAAACGGTCGTGAGTAAAACAAATGTTAGTTATTTATTCAGAAACCACATAAGTACAATAAATTGTTTATTGCTATAGAAGAACACGGCAAACTACTACACTCTTATTGAAGAAATATGCAATAGCTACCAAACTATGCGATAACTAGATCCCTCGATATGCGGAGATTTAAGTTCACAACATGTAGACTTACAAAATTGTATGGATATTAAAATTAATTCAACAAATACCTTAAACAATACATCTTAATAATTAATGTGAAAAGTAGTAAATCAATAAAAATTATCTCTACTTATTATTATAAAGATTATTATTACACACCTAGTACATATTCTAAAAGTCTATTACTTAGGTACTAACAAATACAACTATAATTGAAGTTATCCAATATAACAACAAAGTGTTGCAAGACGACTGATAATATATGAGAGAGGACAATTTTAAATTAAGAATTAAGTAATATATGGGATTGTTGTGTACAGAAATGCTTTCAAATCACAAACCTAAACAAAACAATCAGTCTTTAACATTCGACCTCTTAATTTAAGAATATGTAAATTATTTTAATATTAGGCCCATATTATAGAAATACAGATATATAAATAAGAGTTAAGTAAATTAAACTGATCTTACAATGATGTCGAAACTCTATCTAATATAAGATCAAATATTCTATGCTAAGGCGTCCATTTTATTACTTCAACTCCTTGCAAATGAGAACAACTATTATTAGGCACAAAATGTTATAAATAATTGGCATTCCAGTGCCAAAGTTAACTGTAACTAAAACCGTGACCAAGTAAATGTATTTAAAATTACAAAACAATTGGAATGAGAAGCCTTTATAAATCTGTAGGCCATTCAAATTTTGTTACACAAAAATAATATGAAAAGTTTCATCGTTACTAAAAAACTTAGTGACATCAATTTATAGAAAAACAGATTGAATAGTGTATATGTACTCCATATTTTCCAGAACTGGATTCCGAGTTCACGTATTCGCCTTTTTAGCAGCAGATTCTTCACCGTCACTGGCCTTGCGTTTCCTTTTGATCAAGTGCGAAATGTCGGAGGCGACAGGCTTACCAGCCGATGAACTTGTGCTGGGGCCGGCGCCATTTTGCGATGAAATCCCGCCATTTTGGGAGGACGTGCCGCCATTTTGCGATGAGCCAGCACCGTTTGATGGGCACAGCGTTTCGCGGAGCCGTCGCATTGTCTGCAAATGTAATTATAATATAGGTACTAGCTAAGTATGTACTGTGTAATGTAAATGAATATCGTATCAAAGCCAAGGATATCGCTGTTCACAATACGTCGAGTCAACGTTTGGCCTAAAACATTTTGAAAACTGTACTTGTTAAAAGGAGATTAAAAGCTTTTGCTTTGAACTGTGAAGAGAAAGTTCAACGCGCGTCAAACTAGTTCTTAAATTTAATTTAATTATACGTTGTAAATCACTCTCATATAAATTACGTACCAACCTGCGACCTCATAAACGTACAGAAATATTACTTCTACGAGAAACCCTATGTTAGCGTAGTGAAAACTATACATAGTATGAAATCGCATCGCAATTTTCACACTGTCTCTGGCATGCTCACAACACCGAGAATGAGAAACCGTAAAAATCCATTATGAGACCTAGTCCTAAACAGAGCAATACTAGGCTGATGATGATGGTATTACAAGAAAATAGACCAACATCCTATTACTGCGCAAAGATCATCAAATTTCCGACAAAAACTATCCGTTATAAAGTTTTCACACAAGTCTCAGGCGCGGATCCAGGATTTGGTTCAGGGGGGAGCAAAAGTCAAAATTATAGGTATCAATCAATGAGCAAGCACTCCCAGTTAAAAAATAATTGGCCTTTTTAGTGAGGTGATCAATAAATAAATGAGCGAGCTCGAAAATTTTGGGTTTTAAAACCTGGAGGAGAACAACAAATGTGTGGAGTGAGCGGAGTGAGCTGGAAATTTTTTGACAATTTGGGTTATAAAAGCCTGAGGTGATAATTGAACGGAGTTCGAAATCTTGGACATTTTTGGACTCAACAGCACTGGGTTGCTTGCTCTGTCTCTCTTTTTTATTTTATTTTAGGGAAGACCCTCTCACCAGTTGATAAGTGACGAGGCGGCCGAAGATGGAGCATGTCTGTCTTGGAACAGCCTATTCACTATAGGCCAACTAAAGCGACTCGTGCGGATAGCTGGAAGAGCCTTAATCAAATTCGGGTCACAAATTCTCTTTTTAGCACGTTTGTCCACCAAATCGAAAGCCGCCAGTTGATATTTGACTGATCCATCCCAGAGGTGGCAGCAGTACTCCATACAGGATCGGACTTGTGCTTGATATAACTGAAACAACTGCTTTGAAGTGAAGTACCGCCAACCTTCGAGAGGATACCAAGTTTTTTAGCTGCAATGATTTGTAAATGTAAAAAAAAAACCAAGAAGCTATAGGTTGTCGGTAATTTCCACAGGAATATCCCGAAAAGTTGGAGTTAGATGGAATGGACTCCTTTTGGCGGAAAACAAACCAGCCTGAGTTTTGGTTGCGTTGAACCTGGGAGCCTGGGTAGGTGCCTGGTACAAGCAGATTGTTAATATGCAACAGGAATCAAGTCGCGGATAGTACCAATACTTGAGGAACTCCTGCGTCCATAGCCTGATAATTAGACGAGTAGCCATCGATAAAAAATCCCGATATCCAGGTGCAAAAGCCAACAGGAATAGCAAATAAGGGAAGCTTACTTAGAAGGCCTGCATGCCAAACCCTGTCAAAGGCCTTAGAGATATCAAGAGACAGCAAGAGCCTCGCCATGTCTTTTAATGTCCTCACTCCATAAATGTGTATGCCACATACACTAGGTTCCCAATCGACCGACTACGGCGGAATCTGTACTGGTGATCGCTGAGGAGATCGTTACCTTCAAGATGCGCAAGGAGTTTGTTGTTCAGCCCTCGTTCCATAATCTTACAGAGTATGGAAGTGAGGTAGTTGGCAGGGTCGGCGCGGCTGCTTTTTTGGGCGCGGACTGCACATTGGCAAGCTTTCACGACTTAGGTACAATACCAGTCTCAAGTAAGAGGCGATACAGGAGCATGAGTTTAGGAGACAATTCGGGGGCACTATTGCTGGTATACCATCAGGTCCACTAGTCTTTTTCACGTGAAGATTCCGCAAGATTTTAAAAACTCTTTCTGATGTATTCGCACCTCTGCAATAAGACAGTTAGCGCGGGGTGAGATATATGGAGTTCTACAAAGACAGTGGAGATAGATCAACTTCTATAGACCACTCTTTAAATACACATAGGAAAAATGACATCAATGGCCATGAAAACTTATTAGGATAACGATTCAACCCATGGCCATTCATGTACTGGGTTTGAGCTGTAATGAAACGACAGTTTCAAAATTCGAACAAATTTATTATCAAAAATTCGAAACACAATACAAAAATGGCCTTGTGGTGATTATTATCCTTATTATTACAACTAATCAGATACAATAATGGACTTACAATTAGAGCAATAAATGCTAAATGAGATTCATAAGGCACTGACTAAATAGGACCAAATTCCTTCCATAAATACGTGTAAAACAAATAATACTGTTAACGAATTCAGCAACCATTCAAATACTAAAATTAATCAAGTCAATAATTATCACAAAATATCTAATGTTTTGGCACAATTTGGTGGTTTTAGAAACATTTCTAACATCGCGAGAATACCTTTAACAATCGCGTCTACAACTAATTATAGCTAACCACTATTGAATGATTATTCAGAATAAATTGGTGTACAAATTGGCATTGCTTATTTTAGTATATTAAAATCAGTCTTATTACAGACTATCACTGGCACAGCGGTATTTTTACCGCCAATACCGGTATGGAATGTCGGTTAGGATAAAATACAAATACCAAAATCAGTCTTCAATTTTGCAGATATCACCTGTGCAGCGGTTTTTCTCTTTTATTATCATATCGCGCAGCATCTTCCTCGTCTGTTCTATACAGACGCAGGGCCTTACCTCTGCTTTGTAGTCCATCATGTCCTGGATTTTCTCCTGGATTTCAGGCAGCAGACCCTTCAGCTCCTTGATCTCACTCTCGATGGAATACTGAGGGTCAGCGTTGGCGTATTTCTTGACAGTGGCGTCCTCTGTCGCGGCTGTTGGACTCTCCAGGTTCTTGATGCGAGTTTCCAAAATGTTTGCGGCGTTCTTGAAATGTGTGACCGCGTCCTCGAAGTTAGAGGCCAGGGAGTTCGCGAGGCCTGAAATTGGGGGAGGACTGTAAATAAAGGATCCATGGACAACATATTGTTTTGGCTTGTTTGAAAAAATTGCTAGCGTTCTCAGATTGGGCGGACAAAGCAGTCAGATCATGGTGATTTTAAGGTAATTTATTGCTATTTACGAGAAATTACCTAATTTTGTTACCTAATTCATGGATACTCTACCAACTTGAAATGAATACTCAGTTACAATTACAATGAGGTCTTTTGAAAGGTTTTCCCTGGGTTTACAACATAGTTCTTCGGGGAAGGCGTGAAAAAGTTTTTACAGGATCGGTAACACAGGTATGATACCCCTGGTAAGTATTGCAAACGTCCATAAGCTGCTGTAAGTGCTTACCATCAGCTAGGCCGTATAAGCTTGTTTAGTGGTATAGATAAACTTACCAATCTGGTAGTGGGTCTCCGCTATGCGCCTGTCATCGCTGCGGTACAGTTCTTTCTGTAGGTCCAGGCAGTTCTCTAGAATAGGAATAGTAAAATTTTAAAAAGAGATATGAACCATTTTGTGAAAGAAAATTAACTCTAATTTAATCATTGAGTCTTCATCGTTAAATCATTTAATAATTAAGTCTTGTTGAATAGGCACCAAGACTAACCCAGGCAGACAGTTTGCACTATCATAAAAACACACTTCTATCGAGCTTGTGGCAAGTGGTTTTACTGCCCTACAAAAGTCGACAGTCATAGATGTAATTAAAAATAAGATTATATTATACAGTAGTAGATAATGGCACTCAATAGCCCGTCTACCGCCCTGTAGACGTGAACTTAGTATAAGTGATGAGAAATGAGGAAAGACCAGTTAAAAAGTTGGGTTTCAAACGTCCCTCCATAGATTAGAGTCCCTTCATTTGGTGGTGAATCACCATCATTCGAGTAGCGTCATCATCTGCAGCGTCGCTGTTGTTGACATTGATATGACAATTTAAAATGGCGTCACTTAGTTAATTGAGGCCACCGGATCAGATGAGTTTGTGGCCCTCTAATATGTATCATAATATGAAACGCTAATGTGGCCTTTTTAGAACTCCAGGCCTCTTCATTCAATCTGTGGTAAAAAAAAACAAGAAAGAGCGTTCCCCACTCGCTCTCGCTCTCGAGCGCTAGAGACACCTACCCACATATCCCTGGAAATTACGCATCTCATGCCAAATTACGCATCTCATGCCCAAACACACTCGCCTCCTCACCCTGTGGCGAATAAAAGTCCGGCGCTTCAACCTGTAGTAAAAACAAACGTAGCGTTCCACACTCACGCATATCCAGCACAGCCTTGTCGTAAGTCTCGCTCTCGAGCGCCACCTCGCCGAGTGCTAGGTGAGCGTCGGCGAGCAGCGCGCGCGCAGAATCGCCGCCGCCGGACTGAACGCGGCGGACCAGTGCGCTGCGGGATAGCTCTGGGGGGAGGACACGTTGTGTTATTCCAAACTCGTTTAATTCAATATTTAACACTTTGTGTTGTCACTTCATGATGGAACTCCATTATTATGAATTAAATCACTTTTTGTACACTAGTAATTGCCTGAAGATGAGTAATTCGAAACCGGTTGCAATTTAATAAAAATTATATAATAAAGTGGAACTAGTGTACAAAAAGTGATTTAATTCGTTTAATTCAATTAATCTAAGACATTTTTCATATTCATTGGCTTTTTATTGCTATTCAGTGACTAACGAACAAAGCCCACCTGGAACGGCACCGCCGATCTCCAATCGCATGATACCTCTGGAATGACGACTCAACATGCTTTTCGGATATTCTGTGACGTCATTCCAGAGGGTGGTATAATGCGATTGGAGATCGGCGGTGCCGCTACTGATAGTGAACGGTAACTGTCGCAGTGTACCTATACTGTGCGTTTTGGTTGCAGGCAACAAAAACCCAAAACCGCAGGTGCCTTGTCACTGTCAAGACTAAGATGAAATGCCTCATGCCTCTAATCACACTAGCTACCTTATTTGTATGTTTGTCTTCCGTACAACATAAAAAAATTGTATTGGGTTTCTAACTGTGAGTATGGTCTCCAGCACTTCATGGGGTGGAGAACAGTGGCTTTGGCTTGACGTGTAATGACATTGGCAAAACTTCTGCTTTAACCCACAGAACAGATAAGGATGGCCACTACCCATCCAATGAGACTGCTTGGCAGCATCCTGGCCCGATGAAGTATTAATAAATACCCACATAAATTGCTATCTGTCTATCATATGGATTATGTTGTAAATACCTACTGTAATACATATTTGATAAGAACACTCACCAAGCATCTCCCAAGCAAGCTGCAGGTTGTCGACATCATCACCCTCGTTAGTCTTAAACTCATCACCTTCATCATTGGAATCATTCTGTTGATGGAAACAAGTTTTAAGTATGTGTGTTTATATTCTACACTTAATATTTATAATTTTTCTTTACTGTCATATGCAACTGTGTAACTTACAGCTTCCTCTTTGTCTTCAGATGGTTTACTGCTACCTGGTTCTTCATCTTTGGTTGGCTCCTCTTTGCTTTTCTCTGCTTCAGCTTTTTCCCCATTCTCTTTTGCATCTGCTTCTCCACTTTTCTCAGTTTCTCCCTCTGCATTATCTTCCGAATTGTCCTCTTGTTCTAAATAATAAAGTATACCAAATGCTACATCAGTTAGGAAACATTTATTGTTCTTACATGTCTTATTTAAGGACAGTCTTTTATATATGATCATACAAGCGTAGTATGATCATATTTCCATACACATTGTAAAACCCGTGAAATTTTGAAATGATATATTTTAACACAAAATCTGACAAGCCTAGGTACCATCTCTATAAAATGTCATTGGCTTTGATAGCTTATTATTGAAAATATGATGAAACTACGGAAATTAGAGGGTTTTGCTTTAACTATCACTAAAATTGTGGGCACATTATGCAATAGGTATTTCAATAAAAATAAAATATTCCAGTTCTTACTATCACAAATAAGTGCAATTGCCACAAAAACACTACAGTTTCATAAGAAAATAAGTAAATTAAAATCTTTACTAGCATCACAAAACTTATAAATTCCTAATTAAATTAGCTACCTATACTCATTTTTATTTTTTAATTGTAATAAATTCCTTACCCTCATTGTCATCATCATCTGCAGTGGGCACTGCGTCTCCTAGTACTCCACTCTCCTCTCTAGACAACCCAAGCAGGGCTTTACCATACCTGTAAACAGACATAAACAATGTATAACATAAGAAACTCTATGTGAAAGGCAATATAGTCTTAGTGTAACTGGTTACACATGTACACCATTGCCATAGCTTCTCTAGTAAAATATTATAACTTTGTGGCACAATAAACAATTTGATAGGGATTGTATGCTGTTATTTATCTATTATACTTCCTATTGGTGGTAGCACTGCAGAAAAGGGCTATTCGCATGATTTAACAATTGAGACCTAGAACTTCACTAAGAAATAAATTGAAAAAGAGTGATATTATGACTATGTCGACACAATTCATTTATGACAACTTCATCTATGTTCATAAACATATACACTTGATTATGAAGAACAGCAATGTTCATAATATTAATACTAGAAATAAAGATAAGCTTGTTGCTATTATTACACAAATATTTACCATAGGTATGCCTCAGCGCACTCATCAGCAGCATCTCCATGCTCTTTAGCGAGGGCTTCGCAAGCCCTACCGAGAGTCTCCACTGCAGCATTATAGTCCTTAACAGCCAGGTTCCGCCTGCCCACTGCCAGCAGCTCCTTGGATGATGTAGACGTCACTTCAGCTGAGTCTGCCATTTCTGTCATAAATAACATAACATGTATTGTTTTATTCTAAAAACTGAGCTTTACTTGTTCCTTGTAAGTCAGTTTGCCAGTGGGCAAAGGCCGCCTTCAGCCATTTCCATTCCAGTCTGTTTGGTCTATGAAGAAAATTTGGCCTGTTCGCCTAGGATCATTCAGAGGTTTGCAAATATTTTTATAGCAATTACTATAAATAATTTTTTACAATCAGAATTGAATATCTCTCACTTGGTAAATGTCATAATGCAATAGGATGTAGGGAATCGCTTGGAGGCTCAGTCAATCAGTGGGCAACAATGTTTTGTATCTTAATAATAATCACAGGGTGCAAATGGCTCCAGAGACTGTTATACCAGTCTCAGGGTCCCTAGATTGCTCAAGCTCGCTTCACCAAAACTACTACGCACACTACTTTAATAGGAGGCACCCTAACCTGTGGTGAGCCAGCAGCTATGCAGTGCTGAAGTTTGAACATTTTCAAAATAAGAACGGTCATCCATCCAATTACCGGCATCGGCGTGTGTTACTTAACTATTTTACCGCTCTTGCAATCACGCACTAGAATGGGGCCGGTACCTAAATATTTTTTAAAGACAGGTATCTTATCTATCTATTAACTTACAGTCCCTAACCTACCCTATTATAAACAGCTGTACCTAATAAAGTACATTCCCATAATTGTTACGTATATGACTGAACCAGTAATTTTCGAAAGACATTTTTTTTATTAATTACTGATGCGGTTTTTTTTCTTAAAAGCTAAAAACAGCCACCAGCAGTCCGTCACAACATAATGTCCACAATACAAGACAAAGCATTAGGAACGAATACCCACGTGGTGGGTGACACAATAAAAGCAGTATTACCTACCCAAAGCACAATTAAATGTAAATAAGGTGTAAAACTATAACATTTTCAACAAAAAATGAACCATTTATTCGTACGAAAATAGTGAGAAATAGGTCAATGAATTTACATTTAACCAAGGGTCAAAATTATGAACAATTGACATACTTATCTTTCTAAACCAATATTTTAAGATTTACCTGAATTATCGCTGTTAATTTACGAACTGAATATTTATAAAAATCACAAAATATGGGTAAAAACTACAAAAAGCACCAAAAAGCAACGTCGATATATAAAACGTCAATTCACCCGCCCGATCTATTTTTTTTTATTCGTAGTGATGGGCGAATGAATTAGAATGATACTAATTCCAATGATCATTCGATTTGTCCGGCCGTTCGAACTATTCGAATGAACTGGCTTGATACAACTGTATAGAAGAGGCGAAGATAAAGCGCGCTCCACATGTTCGCCGAAACTTCCGGCGAAACTTTTGCCGGGACTTTGGTCGATCCTCTACATTCTCGCCTATTAGGGATGTGGTGGGTGTCAAAACGCGTCGACATTATATCGATTCATCGGTGTAATATCGTTTATCTGCTGTAAACAGGGTCACAGAGGTGATAGCACCTGCTCTACTGTAATTACTTGATCTACTAATATCCTGGATTATGGTCAAGAGTATTCCGAACCTGTTACGGGAAAAAGCGCTAGGAATATAAATATAAAATCGATCGAATCGAGACGACAACAAACTATCTCTACTTAGTCTATGAAATAGGCGAGACATGCCAAACATGCACGGGACTACCCGAATATAGGCGAATACTCCCTCTACATTCTCGTGTTCCCGCGGAACTGTCCACATGTGGAGTGCGCTTTATTAGGCGTGGGTCGTTACGTGCAAAACGTAACTGGTGACGCAGACGGAGTCACCTGTTTTAAAAACTAGTAATTTTTGTAACTGATTTTTCTAAAGTTACAAGTGATACTTTAATAGTTACAGTAACGTCATTGTATATTCTAGAGTCATGTAAATTCGTAAGAAAACACGAGTACATGTACTCACCTATAATCTCCGTTAGACGAAATGATCGCAATGTTAACAAATTAACAACACCTTTTTCTAAATTATCTTTATTTACAAATGGTCCTCATGCTGT
Source organism: Blastobasis lacticolella (assembly GCA_905147135.1). NCBI lineage: Eukaryota > Metazoa > Arthropoda > Insecta > Lepidoptera > Blastobasidae > Blastobasis > Blastobasis lacticolella. The sequence continues at coordinate 14,628,728 of LR990048.1, forward strand.
GATGGTTAAAATTTACAATCACATACCTAACTACATAAAAAACATTAAAAAATTTGAGTCATTTACCAAACAACTAAAATCATTTTCTAGTGCAAAAGTGTTATTATGATATGAATGAATTTTTTGCTGACCTTGATTTAAGATAATCCGGCACATCGCTATTTGATTATTTGATTACATTGTAACATGAAAATGGTTGACAAAAATTTATTGCTATACGGAATGACATCTGACTAATATATCTACTAACTTGACATTATTATTATTATTATTTGATTGATGTTTTAATATGCAACTAATTGATTATTTTTTTATTTAGGGAAAAAAAATTGCATTTTATTAAATACTTAAGTTATGACATAATGTAAATAATGCATGCTCTCTCTCACTTTGTTTGCAATGCCCTTACAGGGTGTCACATGTAAGTACTTTATAACATTGTGAAATCTTTTAAAAACTGTGATACGCAATAAACGAAATTGAAATTGAAATTGAAATTAATCTATTTACTGGCAAGGTTACATTATAGTTACAAGCTGTTACAAGCTCAAGTAGTATTGTTTGTAGCGTAGCGTAGATACAGGTCCGTATTACAAAACGATTCTCAGTGAATCTGGTTTTCAAACTTTTTTTTCAGTTGAAATGATTTAAAATATCTTAAAACAAATCGATGTTGATAATATAGTAAAATCGCTATGGAAGTGGCTCGACACGTGCTGCGTCGCCGAGGTGAGATAACCTGAGTTAAGGAAGCGATGGGTGAATGGGTGACCACGATTACAAAAGTTAAGCAAGGATGTGTGACCCTTTCGTACTTTGAGCCGCGTCACCGGGGTGAGAGACCTATAACCTAAGCTAAGCAACTGATGGGTGGATGGGTAACCATTTTGTACTTTATGGATTGAGCCGCGTTGATGTAGGGTGCGTGTAATCGCAGCTTACAGCTGTGTGTCATCTACATAGATTTTTTTTTAAATACAGAAGCATTGAGTATAAAGCTACGCGTCGACTAGCCCGCACCGCACGAGCCGCACGCGCCGCACGCATCGCATTTCGGGTTGCTTTGTATGAGTTTGTATAGGAGTGCGTTCACTACCCGCACTGGCCGCGCCGCACAGCCGCACCGCATTGTCAGTAGTTAGGGATACCAGCATAAAATGCGGGCGATGCGGACAGGGATACAAGATAAAAAGGCGTTATTTGCCTGAAATGGGAGACTAAGTCCTAAAATATTTACCCATAAATATAAGAAAAAAATTGTAAGTTTAAATTGTAACTGCACTTCAGTATTTAAGCCTGCTATAAACTAGTGGGGGGGTTTGTCACAAACTCCACGCTTGGCACGTAAATCGAAAAACAGGAAACGCTGCTGACCAATTTTATAACAAAAGAAATGTCCTGAGCTGGCCTCTAAGACATTAATCTCCTTCCTTGTACGCGTATAACATCTGTGAACTTAATGTGTTAAACTCTGTCTAAGAAGTTTAGCAACCAGCGAAATTATAAGATTGATTGAAATCAACAAGTAGATACCTAAGCATAACTGATTGAATAATGAGGACCGTCTGTATACAACATGATAGGAGCTAAAAGATGGACGTCTTCATTATTCTAAATCAGGTTGATTACTTGTTGATGTCAATCAATCTTATAATTTCCTAAGTCGCTTCACTTTTTAGACAGCGTCTAAAGCTATATTCTAATCTGCCTTAATAATTTTATGTAAAATTAAATATAAACAAAGTACCTAAGCCACTAAATACACCCCAACAATATGAACATTATCTAAAATATCTAATCCCACATACCCCTAAATTTGTGGAAGGAATCGCTGGGTTGGGTACCCTGAGGGCCGGCCCGTGACGTCACACGGATATTAAACTATAGAATTTGCTGCAAATATTTTCGACTTTAGAGCCTACTTACAGCTTGAGTCACAATCTATATTTTGTTTCCTTTTTTAATGGTGCATATGACATGTCTGACAGAGAAGGATATAAGTTGTTAAGTACCCATTCGAACCTTCTGCTATTGCCAATTGTTACTTTTTTTAAATTTGTGACTGAGAGTTCTAGATAATTGCTCAAAACCAAAGATTTTGGAGCATAGAGCAATCGAAAATATAATCTTCTCTTTTGAAGAAATAAATTCTCGTTGACAGTGTTGCCACATTGGATAATTTTTTCGTCATACTGGCGAAATTGGGAGATAGCGTGGAGAAATTTTTTAATGTGTTTTTTGACTTTGGCGAAAAATAAATTAAGAAGCGTTATTTTTATAAAACTATTTTCATACAATAGGCAATATTATATTTAAAATAAATATTTTGACGAAGAATAAATTGAGATCTGGTTGTCATGGAACCATCGCCAATAATTAAACTGTTTGTTGCTTTTTGAACAGAAGATCTATGGAGTAACTTCAATAATACTTCATTTAACGACCTATAAAGGGCCGGGTATATAGAAACTAGACCTCTGTGATTATTACATATTTATCTTTTGGTACTTGGATGAGGACGTGATTGTCAACACCAACTTCATCTGTTTGTCAAAAGTGACACTTTACTAGAAGGCGACGTTAGTTCTGATTTCGGCCACGTCCAAAATATTCATGAAGGGCTATAATACATACATATAGCTTGTCAAAAAGATGATACTGCTGATGTTGCTCTATGCCCTCCCATTGAAATTCTGAACGCGCCTCCTTGATTGATAACACACCTCTTCTTGGGAGATACAAAAATGAATGGGTTGACATCGCTGAGTCGGACATGAGAGCCAACCGAGGCTTACGACGTGAGGATACCGAACATCAGGCGAATTGGAGGAGAGAAGAAGCAGGATAGGGGTTCCTGGCAGAAGCCAGGATTGACTATTTGGATGATGGTCAAGATTATGAATATTGTATCATTTAGATTTCACCCGATTTCTTAGTGGTAAACACTAGATATTATCAATAATTAATTTCAATATCTTTGATCGTTGGCGACTCCATAGTCGTCTTGTTTTGATATTTTTATAGTGTATTAGTGCCAAAAAATTTCTGCCCCATTTATTGCGTCATTTTCTAGTTCTATTAAAATTTTGAGAGATAACCGTATATTTTTGTTTCTCTTTTTCACTTTGAGAGAGGATAATCCTATAACCGACATACAGCAAAGACTTAATTTTTTTTTTAGAGCACAGAGAACGAGTAATCAGGGCCATAACCATCTAAGCATTTTTTGAGATGTTATTATTAGTACCAAATAATGACACACAGTTGGCAACCCTGCCCGCAATTGCGGTTCGTGCGGTGCGGCCAGTGTGGCCATGCCATCAGCAACGTCAGCAATATCTCAATGCGATGCGTGCGGCGCGTGCGGCGCGTGCGGCTCTTGCGGTGCGGGCTAGTCGACGCGTAGCTTAATCCGACTTTAAATACAAGACAAAATGTTACACATCTCTATAACACACACACATATGCAAATGCAGAGACGGAACAAGGCAGTCCATCTGCAGATAAGTTATATTTTGCTACGAATTTCTTACTTATCGTTAGAAGCGTCTTCATTGTTCACAGGTTGGCTTAGGTGACTTGACAATAAATTGAATTGATGCCCTATAGAGGACATAGTCATGTAAATAATAATAATAATAATAATTAAAAGAATAGGTGCATTAATATATTAAAAAGGCAGCATAACCTTTATTTTCAGTAAAAATTTATATAATGGTTGTGTACCAGGATAGAAGGGACTTGCATCTATTTATTATCTTGTTCTTCAAAATCTTTACAACGCAGCACTCCTTTGCAACCCAGATATCACCATGTCTGGTCTTTAGGAAACCTAGAAAAACAAATAAATCTAAATAAACGAAAATATGCGATTAATCTGTCGATTATCTTTTATATGTTATATTATTGGATCAGTAGTGGAATTTTAAATAAAAAAACAAATTACTCACTAACCTAAAGTTTATTACAATTTAGAATCTTTACGAATTAAGCCAAATAAGGAAATCACCACAAACACACAAAATAAATGACAATCAAGATCAAAAGCAACGATACCAAAGTCCAGATCACACCGTACGCCGATAACTTGAGGTCCGCACAGCGCGACTCCCGCTAAAGGAATGTCCCCGACTCTTTCCTTCTGTGAGCTTTTATAAACTAGCCCCACCACAGCCCAAAGCAGGGTAGTTAATGCTTAACACGGCCTCTCCTGACTATGCGTCGCCCTCGACGACATCGGATATGTCTGGCAGGCCTGACTGCAGGGCCGCATCACCGGCGACGGGAGTGCCCGCGCCAGACGTGCCAGAAGTAGACAGTACGCTGAGCCCTGGTGCATCCGTGTGGGTAGTGGTGTCCTCGGAGTCATTGTCATCTATAAGAGAACACGCGGGCACCAGATTATGATCACATCAAATTAGCAACAACGATTCCTAATCTCGCATATGTCAATCTTTCAAGGCCCTCGTTCCAAACCAAGATCACATACACTCGGCAAATAAGACCTATCAATGTTTCATGAAACGTTAAGAAAACCTCAGTTAATTCTCACAATTTCATGAACACGAAAGTAACCTCAACATTCATTAATCGTTCTCAAAATTCATTCATCTCATAGCATACATCATCAATTCATACACCATGGATCCGTGTTTCGTACATCATTCGTCACGTAGGGTAAACATTCCGCAGTATGTTACCGATAGGATCGTCCCGCAGTACGTCCTCTACGTGAAAAAAACATGTCAGACACCCCGCAGCAGGCAGCAGGCATAGCAGGCGGCTCCGCTAACGCACTCCAACATCCATAGAATAGACGAAGGGCGTTCTGCACAGTACTCACGCTCAAAAAATGCAGCGCAAGTCTCGGGACACCATTCCCCTCTCCACGGCACCATAGACTGGGCCGCTACCTGCGTGGTTTTCCCATAGGACCCGCTTAGCAGACGTAACTCATAGCGCCCGCTTGGCAGCACACGCACGACCTTGTAGGGGCCTCGCATGCCCGGATCCAGCTTTCCAGTGGACTGTGAAAACTTAATCACAAAAACGAGATCATCGACATTAAACACTCGAGCTGGATGTCTATTACGGTTCACGTATTCGTCTTGTTGCGTTTGATTTCTTCGCAACAACTCAGTGGCGCGGCTCCGGCGCAGCTCCCTTTGAGCCTCGCGGTTCGACTGAGAATCTTCCAGCGCCACGTCACGAATGAGCGACCGGATAACAGGCGTTGTGTTGTCGACGCCGACCATGAGGTTCAGGGCAGATGTCTGGGTAGTCCTGTGCTTGGTAACGTTGAGGGTAAGCTGCAGCCTCCACAGCGTGTCGGACCACGCGGCGTCCTTGTGGTTTGCCTCGATGCGGATCATGTTGAGGACTGTTCGAGCATACCTCTCGACTTGTCCGTTTGCGTGGTGCATTTCTGGTGTTATGAAATGTATGTCTGATCCCATCTCTTTCACGAACTCTAAAAATCTAGCCAACTCAAACATGCGGCCTTTCTCTGTCACAAACAACTTTGGAACACCGAATAGCAAAACCACGTTAGTAACTACTCGTAATAGTTCGTCAACGTCCTGCCTATAGAGCGAATAAAGCAACGTGTATTTTGTGAAGGCATCCACGACTATTAAAACAAATTTATAGCCGTTGGATACCGGTAGGGGCCCTAAGACATCCATTATGCACAACCGAAATTGGTGTTTCTGGTTTCTCCCATGACGTTATAACTTGTTGTGGGGCCCTAGGTACGCGTTTCTTGGATACACATACCAAGCAATGCTGTAGGTATTTCCTAACGAACTGCCTAAGCCCGGGGAACCAAAAATGCTTTAGAATGAGGTCGAGGGTGTTTTCAAATCCGATATGGTCGTGCTCGTCATGAAAAATACGAAGCAGACTTAGACGGTGTCCCTTTGGGATAAAGCAGAGAAGCCTATGCTCTTCGCCTACGGGGGTGTACTTGTAGTACAAGAGGTCATTTCGTTTTACGCAACGATTCGAATCTAGATTTCCCTCCTCAAGCTGCTGAAGAAGCGTTTTGGTCTCGTCATTTGCCTCTTGCGCGATCTGGTCCCAATTACGTGGCCTACCTACTCAAGTAGTCAGCGTGGGCCATCATCGTTCACTTCCAATACTCTATATGAAAAGTGAAATCTTGGAGGTAGACCCACCAACGTGCCACTCGTGGTAGTAAGTCCTTCTTGCGCTCCGTGCACTTGAGAGCATTGCAGTCCGTTACGATTTTGAATTGAATGCCGATCAAATAGTGGCGGAAGGCCTGCAATGCTTTCACCACGGCCAGTGTTTCGAGTTCGTACGTGTGGTACCTACTCTCCGCGCCCTGTGTGACCTTGCTAAAATACGCCACTACCTTTTTATCGCCGTTCTCGTGGATTTGCAACAAGATCGCTCCATATCCAATGCTGCTCGCATCCGTATGGACCTCTGTTGGAAGTTTGGGGTAAAAAATGGCAAGAACGGGCTCGCTGGTCAAAGTGGAGATAATTTCTTGACGAATGCGTTCCTGCTCAGGCCCCCATTTGAATTGAGTTCCGTTTTTAAGCAGCTGCTTTCGCAAGTACATAACCCTTTATGTACTTGCGAAAGTACCCGGCTAGCCCTAGAAACTGCCTGACCTATCTTACATTTTGCGGGACAGGTGACCCTACTAGAGCCATAATTTTACGAGGGCTCGGCTTAACCTGACCTTGACTGATAATTCGGCCTAAGTACTCGACTTCCGTAACTAAGAAAACGCACTTACGCAAGTTAATCGAGAAACCCGCTTCCGTTAACGTCGTGAGTACCTCGCGCAGGAGTTCAATGCCTTCCTGGACCGAGCTGCTCATCAGGAGCACGTCGTCGATGTAAACCAACACTTTCCCCGACTCTATAAACTTCCTCAATGTCTTATTTATGATCCTCTGGTAGACAATCGGCGAGTTCGTTAGACCATAGGGCATCTTGAGGTACTCAAAGTGACCCTCTGGCGTGACGAAGGCCGTACGATGAACAGATTCCGACGTTATCTTAATTTGATGAAACCCAGATGCCATATCTAGGGAAGAAAACCTCGCTATGCTTTTATCACCGAGCCGATCAATGTGGTCGTCGATTAGAGGGAGGGGGTACCGGTCCTTGACTGTTATACGGTTAAGAGCGCGATAATCAACGCACATCCTGTCGGACCCGTCCTTCTTGACCAGAATGATCGGACTGGAATATTCTGACTCCGATTCCCTAATGATGCCCTTGACTAGAAGGTCATTCACGATCTCGCGAACCTTTAACTTTTCGGCGTGGGAAAGCTTATACGGTCGATACGCAACCGGCACCTCACTAGTCACACTGACGTGCATTTCGCCTGTGGTAAAGGTTGTGGTGGCCGTACCTTCAATAAAAAATTGGGAAAAATCGTTTATCACGTTCATTAAGGATTCGCGTTCTGCACCCTGAAGGGGTGTATTGATATCCGTGTTTGCCGCAGCTCTAACCGTGAAGACTTCCGTAGACTTGCTAGCCGTGTGCGTGATGGTGTGGCTATTGTTGGTCCTAACGTACGTAATGCCGTCCCTATTCAAAACATCAGTGCCGATAATTATAGATGTTGACATACATTTTGCTGGAACTACCACGAAATCAGCCTCGATCGATATGTCTTTAAGGTCGACAGTAAGAGTGACATACGACTTCCCTTCTATCTCGTTATTTCCTAACCCCTTTAGAGTACAGCTGATGGGTTTGTTTGTGCATGAGAAATGTTTGACAACGTCTGAGGATACCAACGAAACGTTGTGGGCTCCGCTGTCGATGAGCACGTCAACCGGAATACCCTGCACTACAGCGGTCGGTTCTGTCGTTTCCCGTAAGATCGTTGCAAAAATTCACGTTATGCGTGTTTCGCGACGCGGACCTCTCTTTTGCAAAGCACTTATCTTCCGAGTGCCCTATCTTTTTACAAAATGTGCACGTGATTACGTTAGGCTCTGATGGTTTCGTTTTCTTAGGACAGTTGAAGCTTTTATGATCGCTTTGACTACAGATAAAACACTTCAACTGCGATGAGGTTGATCTATCAAGAAACTTTCTCTTAAAGTGAGGCTGGGAAGTATGCGCGGCCTTTGAAGTCGTTTTTGCGTGAGTAGGCTGACTAGGTTTTGTGTAAATCGACAAAAACGAGACCAAAGTTTCGGGGGTCAATTCTGCATTTGCGGCTGCGGCACGAACTTGTGCGTCATTTATGCCGCGGATCACTATTAGCGTTAATAGCTCCTCACTAAGCCCTTTAACTATGCGCAGACGCAGAATTGTCCGCCGCGCGTATTCGGCAAACGTAGAGTACTTGTCAGATGTTGTGTTCATGGCCTCAAACAAAATATTGGCGTAATCCAGTTTTCGGGGGCATAGAGGCTTAAACTCGCGTTTGAAATTGGTCCATGACCTATCGTTGGACACCCATTCGTTTAACCAGGTCCTCCCCTCAAACAACATGCAACACGTGACAAGCACTCCCTGTCTGACCAACGATTGGTCTTTTGCGCGCGATCTACTTCCTCACACCACACGTCTATGTCATGTATAGTCGGATCGAAATTCGAAACGTAGTAGTCGAGCCGTCCCGGGTTTATAGATTGAATTGCGTCAACAATAGCTTTAGCGGCCAATGGCGTCGCGACGTCTGTGCTACTGCGGGTAGTCGTGAAATTATTTTCGATCACCTCTAAGCGCGACAATATTGTGTCTAGCGTACTACCACGAACCGCACGGGGACTCGGTGTTCGACACTCAGTTCTATATCGTGACGTGGCCGCGACGAAGTTGCCGTTGATGGCGGAGTCGATCTATTTCGCGGAGGCGATCGCGATTCAGAACGCCTATGTCTACGGGACCTCATATGAGACGTATCACGTGTCCGCGATCGATCACGTGTTTTAGTGCGCGACAGACTACGGCTTCTAGAACGCGCTCGACGACGTCGATGCGATCTGTCTCGTGATTTACTTCGCGTACTACGCTTTTTAGGCATGATTTAATCACGCAAACAATAAATCAAAACTAAATGCGGAATACGAGTAAAGAAATAAAAATGTGGGTAGTTGTGATTTCCTTATTTTGAAAATTCTACGGATGGCGAAACAATAATCACAGGCAAATTTGGGTTAAGATCCCACTTCTGATATTGGATCAGTAGTGGAATTTTAAATAAAAAAACAAATTACTCACTAACCTATAGTTTATTACAATTTAGAATCTTTACGAATTAAGCCAAATAAGGAAATCACCACAAACACACAAAATAAATGACAATCAAGATCAAAAGCAACGATACCAAAGTCCAGATCACACCGTACGCCGATAACTTGAGGTCCGCACAGCGCGACTCCCGCTAAAGGAATGTCCCCGACTCTTTCCTTCTGTGAGCTTTTATAAACTAGCCCTACCACAGCCCAAAGCAGGGTAGTTCGGGGTAGTTAATCCTTAACTATATAATATCGATTAAATTGTTTCATAAAATGTCTGAACGTTTAAAATGCCATTACCGACCGCTATTTACAAAATTTGAGTATTAAAATTCTACAATTAATACTAAATACTAAATCAGGTGATGTGGAGAAGATTGAAAATGAAAATGAAAATGAAAATGTATTTATTGAATCAGGATTACGTTGATTAATTTCTTTTCAAAAGTCAAAAATCTAACGGAAAACAAAGGGAAGTTATCGAGCTCATCCAGGTAGGGGGCGACGCATGCAGACCGATCAGCGCGTACGAGGGCTTACTCCGGCGAGACACCGGGCACCGATACGCGCCACGCACATAACCGCCTAGGCGAATCATGTACGGCGCGTGCCCGGCCCCAGCTAGCCCGCCGGTGCTCACACCCGCACGCACCAGCCGGCCTACTTGCGTCGCCCCCTGAGCTCGGAACAAATAAGTAAAAAGAATGTCGTCTGTCTGTCAGTATGCCGCTTCAGTTAGAAAAATGATCATCTGTGGGGAAAAAAAAAACGGCAAGAAACCCACAATGGGATGAATGGGAAAGCGGACCCAAGCCGGGATGAGCGCTACGACGATGATGATTATGACAATAAATACTAAATCCGACGCTGTTAGCATAAACATATTTTCACCACCGAAATATTGCTCAATTTGCCAATAATCTTAAATCTATCTTTAATAGCATGTTGTTTTAAGGTAAAGCATTTCAATTATTGCAAATTCACACTATTACGATGCATATTGTCACAATTTCTAAAAATTGATTCCCGATCGCCGCGACCACGAATATTTACTTACCGATGATAAGAATCCAGATGTATTTCCATACTTTGCAGTTTCACATCACACATCACAGCCCGTAACAGTCCACTGCAGGACTTTTGACCTCTCCCAAGAAAGGGGAGGTTATTGCCATAATCTCCACGCTTGGCAGGCGGGATGGAGATCGCAGTGTTGTAAATATAACATTGGAAAACGCTGCTATCCATTTTCCAGACTACGGAGACTCTTGATCTTTTGCCTCGAAAACATTAGTGGCCTTGTACGACACCCATGAGTGTAAAGGGTTGGCGCTATTCTAATCTGCCGGACACCACACGGCCACCCCACGCTTTCACATACATATATTATACGTCTTTTGAATAGCTGATTTAAATTTTATTAGAAAATTATAAAATGTAGGTACACCGATGTTTCAAAAGAAACGTCAGGTCTTTAAAAGCGTCAGCAACATGTGGAACGTTAAAAACATTGCGCGCGTCATTTTTTGGCTACTTATTCTAAAAGATGATGATATTCCAATAGATGGGATAGCAAGATTCATAATCATTGTAGAGTGAGCGAACAGGGAATATTTGTGATTTGTGTCTAGTCTGTTATGTCTGTTGTGATCTACTACATAGCTACATCCCTACATTAGGGCGTTGCGATTACACTGATAGATACAGACTGATATATACTGATACAGAGGAATCGTGTCTCAACGATGGTAGCCGTTACGGGCACTGTTGGCAGTGGTCGATATTCAAACGTAACATAAGGCAGCTCAAAAAGTAACGACGAGAAATTATTTATATGGAAAACGACTAATTTGACGAATGGCACTTTATTATACAGAATACATACGATGCAGCGGTCTTTTTTACTAAACTCATGGCTCGAGATCTTGGGCTACGCTTCGATCCCGCGATCTAAATAAAAAATCTCAATGAAATATATGTCGTAGGGGGTCATGAGCCTAGTCATCATTTGGCTAAGAAACGCAACGTCAATCGAAGCGCCACCTTGCGGATAGCTGGAAATACTGTGAAGACGTCATATTCGGCGCGCGGTCGCAACGAACACTTTCCATTCGACCATCAACGAGTCAAGACGTGTAACTAGCCGCTCATCCATTGAAGAAAGAAGAAGTCTTTATTAATTGCCTCGCATCACATAGCCGTACTCCATAAAGGAGAGTGTGACTACAGAATGGACTACCAAATTAGAATTTGTACAAGGGCGCACGTGAATAGATTCCCCGGCGCACCTTGCGTTTCGGCCTCGCGGGATGGCCATGGGTGGTGGCGGGTCTTCCAGTGACCCACGGGTTCGGTAGTCCCACATTATTATCTGTTACTTAAAATTATCCTAAAGTCATCCTATGCTTTCATTGTTTGCTATTTTTATTGTAATCATGCTTTATTACCTCAATACACTGTTAAACTGTTCTTATAATTCTTATTTCAATAACATTATCCCGAAAATACCTTCTGGTGGATCTCTCCCCTGCTAGAGTCTGCCCTAGTCTACGACATATATTATAATGTTACCCAATTTATTCAATTGTTTTATAGTTATAATTTTTAAGATTATATCGTTTATATTTTTAGACAAAGTCTTTATTATTTTAAATCACAAGGAATGCTATACAATATGAAAATAAGCCAAATCTAGCATAAAATATGCTAAATGAGCAACACTGGCTCTCTATGTAGGCATCCTAGGGAGATCCCTACATGTGATTACACTGCACTACCCGAAGCATGTAGGTGGCTCTCTATAGTCCTAAATAAGGGTCCTACATCCCTACATGCGATTACACTACACAACATCCAGCCATGTAGTCATGTACAAGGGCGTGTGTAATTGCAGTTTTGTTTTGTCTTTCACATATAAAGAAAAATATTTATATACAGGAGCAGAGAGTAGCGACTGGATGTGTAACCATGATCCAATCTGGTCAGGTTCCCCTGGTAGCAGGGTCACGGAGGTCAGATGGCAGTCGCTCCACTGTAATTACCTGACCTGTCAAATCCTGGATCATGGTCAAGGCGGACCCCGGGCCGTCGTGAGCGAGAGCACAACCGGGATATTAACACCAAGATGATGGTGATTTTAGGTACATGTATCATTGGTCAGGAGGGAGATAGGTACATGGCGGCACTATCGAAGTCGGTACCTTTCGTTACTAAGTGGTAAGGCTAATACCTAACCTACCTACCTAGCTAATAGTATTGTTGATATTAACGAACTTTATTTTTAGAAATTATTTTTCGCAGCGGTGGCGAAGTGGGTACACACGTGCAATAAAGTATGTGATATTGTGTGGTTGTTGTCCGATCCTGTTTGGTTCGGCTGGTCCTCTTGTTAAGTGCACCCACGCGACCTAGGTTAGCGGCGGGAGTGCTCAGTCAATCCAACAAAATACTTGCGTATCACCCTCCGCATACTACGATAATGACCGACCGCGGTCCTGCCCCAAGACTGGGAAACCCTAAAACACCTCATCGCGAACTTAAACTCAAATCGACCATAGAGGTAACATACTGCGACCACTTGCGACCTCTACCATAACCTCGCAGATTGGAAAACTTCATTTTGCTGCTACAGCCGGTCTAGCCATCTTTGACAGCTTCGCTTGCGTGATGCGCGTATGGTAGAAAATTGACAGGTCGAAGTTCGACTATTTCTACCAACATCTACATTGATTCTGATTGTGTAGGATCATCCGCCAATCCGCCTCCTTTGTACACCGAAAGTACGTGAATTGTCTATGGACCAAGAATTTCTACCACAATATAACGTTAGCTTATGTCAAATCCCATACATTTTTCTACCACAAACTATTGTAGATTAACGAAACCTCTTGGCTAAGGCCGCTGACCCTTTCGAAAGTGGGATTTGGGACATCCAGCTCTAGAAGACAGCCCGGATACCGCATTGGGCTTCCACTAGTCGCCTACTTAAACAGGAGTTTTTATCAACTTGAACCAGATTTGTTATGTAAAATTATTTATGATTTTCTGGAACTAGATTTTAATATTTACAAACTAGGTAAGTATATGATTGTAACATGTGCGTATCATCCAGGAAAAGAAAATACAATTTGCTCATGTAGAGAATTCGACAGCTTTGCTAATTTAGAGTACCTACTTACCAAACAAATCCAAAATATTTTTGTGGAAATAATTCCATAATTAATTACGAATTATTTTTTGCACGGTCTTCGTATTTGTCTTTTGTTTTTGGCGAATGTTAAACAATTTTGGAACGATCCTTCTTTTAAGTTACCTTGCCGGTTATTTTCCCGCCTTTTTGGCGACCCACGAATATTTCATAATTTTCTCAATAAATTCCTTATAAATTCGCATCAACTAACGTATACCAACCAAAAATTCAACCAACTTTTTAGACTGTATTGATAAATTCTGCAATTGTGTGTCTTCAATGCAAAATAATTCCAATTTATTTTATACACTCACGCACACACACACACATATGCACAAATACACATACAGAGTCAGCGGGAGAAAGACAAATATATGGGCGCATGTATCTACCTATGTATATGAAAGCTTTTTCTTTTCTATTTTGTCATTAGGTTATCTGCTAGATGGTTAGATATTCAAAATTTTAAACCGCAGTTTTGTTATTGGCATTGCATCTTTGAGTTCTAAAAATAGAACTAAATTTTATTGCCAGAAAACTGTATGAAAGTAAATAAATAAATAAATAGAATAAGGATGATTATGCTGCATCTCCGAGCTATAAAGCTTAGTTACACGGAAAATCCGAATCTGATAGTAAACACAACAGTAACTCTCGAACTCGTTTCTTTACTTTCTTTAAAATTTGGAAAAGTCTTGGCACATGGAGTCCTTCAAGAAAGGGATGAAAAAAGTTTTACGGGGCCGGCAACGCGTGGGTGATGCCCCTAGTATTGCAAACGTCTATTGACTGCGGTGACTGCTTACCATCAGGCAGGCCGTAAGCTTGTTAAAATGATATCGATCAGTTAGATTCGGAGAATTTCGATTCGATCAGACTTTTTTATTACGAAAGTTTGCTGACGTAGGAGCATTTCGCTTAGAATCCGAGATACGAAAGGATTGTGTAATTAGAAGGTTGACTGAGGAAGTTAGTAATGTCAATGCAAATGCATTTGCAAATGAGTCTCAAGATAAGTAGGTATCAATAGCTAACCAGGAACATGCGCGAAGTAGATCAAGTTAGTTTTATATGTTCGCTGATTTATCGTCTAGTCTTAGTAAAGAAAACTAAGAGTTGTATTTTGAGTCAAGACTTAGTGCCTCGCCTACTATTACCTACCCCAGTAGGCCTAGCACAAGTTGCTCTGGCGCGCGATAAACGAGAAAAAAGCGCGACATAGGTATTGCTATCTCTTTCGTCTTAGTATTGAGAGAAAGAGACAAACGCTCTCTCGCGGCGCGAGCTTTGTCGCGGACACACTTGTGCTAGGGCCACAGACTATTCTTATTATAAGAATATATTGATTTGGTATTGGTGTTTTAGATATATCTACGATAGGTAAGTTTCTGACGCCGTAGTCTAGTTATACCTATTTAAATAAGGAATTTTATTTTCGTTTTGTGTTTTTGTGTTATTTGTAAAATGTAGGTAGGTAGTACCTATACGATTATACGGTATATGTATACGATTTTGGACTACTTATATCTTAAGTTGATGAACTGGCTAGCAGAATTAGCTGAAGTGGCACCTGCCACTTGGGCTGGCCATATCTAGGTAGGTACGTACCTATGTATACACCGAATAACCCATAACCGCTGGGGTAAACGAGTTCTTGATTGGAAACAGTAACTTGGCAAGCGTAATGCAGGGCGCCTCCAGCCAGGTAGAGTGACAATTTGCGAAGGTTGCTGATGCAGGCTGCATGAGTCAGCCGAGGACAGGGTGCATTGGTGGTCATTGAGGTAGGCCTACGTACAGCAGTGGACTGAAATAGGCTGATGATGGTGGTTTTGACTATGGAAAGACAATAAGCAGAACCACGGTCAGTTTTGTTCCGGTGGTCCTTTCAAGGAGACTACAAAAGGGACCACGGGTCACAAGGGCCAAAACGTAATAGAATAAACGTAATCTAAGTGATTTATAAATATGTAAAGTTCGTATGTTCTGGGGGGTAATTTCCGGTTTTAATTTTGACATATTTAGTTTCCTGGATTATTTGCTAGTCTCCTCTCCATACCTCTTGGTGGCTGCTGAATTAGAACCACTTTGCATACTTATGTAAGTGACAATGCAATACCCGTCGAGCTGATCTGATGATGGAGACGGAAGGTGCCTTTAGGAACTCCTAATCTATACAAGGTAAATCCTTCGTGTTTAGACTCGTTTGTTTTGTGGTGACAAAAACTATAATCTTGTGGGGTGTCCAGGGTCTGATGAAGAGCCTTCCTAAACAACGAATGATAAAACCATCGAGTTTGGGCTCATTTGGTATCCAGTTAAAATAGAACGAGCGTCTAAAGTTTGTCATGAAACAAGTACGTAGAGCTCGTCTAGTATAAAATGACGCGCCCAACTACTTAGTTAGTTGATTTCGATGTGTGAGTGCAAATATTAATAACGACACTTCATCTGTGCGGGAGCGTCGACTGCTCCAATCGAACGACGCGAGCTCCTACGGTGGTGTCTCACCCGCAACTGAATGACCAATTACAACGGCATTTGTATATGTATTGCGTCCATATTTTAAACTTGCTTTATTTTAAAGATCTTTATTTTGATACCCAACTCGATTGTTTTTAAATAAAAAATGTTTCGAAAGATCAATGGAATTTTATGTAATCGCGCAACCAAGACGAATCTACAACACCTCTTAAGTTAAAATCCATTTAGGCGTTAGGTCTGTATGTAGCCCGTGGCTAAGAAATATACATACATAGGAAACATACGCCCGAAAAACACAACCCTCCTTCTGTCATCGTCTGGTAATAAATAAGAACTTAAAAAAGTGTGCTGTCATGGCGGTTTGTTGACCCTTTAGTTATTCAACTCAACTGAGGTTGACGACCCCTACTATGACAAAGGTCGTTTCTATTTCTACTAGATTCCACGTTTTACTATGGTTTTCAATCAAGAGTTGATCAATCGTTAACGTAGGCGCGGCAGCTCTCCCGCAGTTCATTTGCGTTAATAAACAGTTAGACCCCTTCCTTACATCCTAAATAACTTCCTTAAATTTAGTTTCTAAATCCCTTAATTTTTACCCGACTGCTACAGAAGGAGGGTTATGTTTTTCGAGAGTACCTATGTGGGTATTTAAATGTACATAATGTACCTATGTATTTAGTGGCTATTTCTTGGACACAGGTTAACGGCTACGGCTCAATATATTTTAATATAAGACGTGTTGTTAGATTCGTCTTAATCGCGAGAGTGTCATGTAAGAAGAGACCTTGCGGGTCACGTGGTTCGACTTGCGCAGTAGGCGATTACCTGCGCAAAATCCCCTCTACTGTCATTTGACAAGTCTCTTCTTTCATGACGCGGATTATAATGTGACATTCGAAAATCTTTTTTCTCTAAAACCAATGGAGTTGGGTATCAAAATAGAAGGGGTTCTCGGCATGTTTCTACTTCTTCATTTATTTATATACTAGTGGACCCGGCGCTTCGTTCGCTTGGCGACCTACCCCTACCCTACACCCACTCTACAACTACCGTTACCCTACACCTACCTACACCTTCCCTACACCTACTCTACACCTACCACCACCTACCCTTACCTACCCTTTTTTCTTGCTTATAAACCTTCTTGAATAACTTTATATATTGTTAAAAACCACATCAAAATACGTTGCGTAATTTGAAAGATCTAAGCATACATTGAATAAAAATAGAAATGCTTGGACAATTCACACAGCTCCACAGCCATCTAGTACCCAAGAAAGCAAAGCTTGTGTTGTTGGTGCCTAAAAGTAATGAACTAATAAACATACAACACCCAGACTTGTACCAAAAAATTTAAATTTATCATTTATATTTCTGCCCGGCCGGGAATCGAATCCGGGACCCCTGCGGGCAGACCGGAATGTAAACCAACTGAACCGCTCAGGTAATCAGGTCAGGTCGTATTCGTGTAGACATAGTGACATAGGGACAGACGGTGGGAAGCGACTTTGTTTTATATTATGTATAAAATAAATAAATAAATAAATATTCGTGGACAAATTCACACAGCGCCAAACTAAGCAAAGCTTGTACTTGTGTAACTGAGTATATTATACTACTTAAATACTTTTTAAATACATACTTATTATACATAGAACACCCAGACCCGTAACAGAAATTAAAATTCATCATTTCAATTTCTGCCCGGCCGGGAATCGAACCCGGGACCTCTTGCGTGGCAGACCGGCTGTTGACCATTGAACCAGGTCAGGTCGTATAGATGTACAAGCTAGATGCATGCCAAGTTTCATGCTGCCGGGTGAAACTTGGCTTGGCCATAACTAGATCTGGCTAATGAGCCGTACTACTATACGGTTCCAAAGACGTTGCCTCGAGACACACATACGGACAGACAGCGGAGGGTTAGTAACAGGGTTCCGTTTCCACTCTTCGGGTACGGATCCCTAAGAAGCATATTTGCTTAACCGTTTAACCTCGCCTAAATGTTGGAGCGATGAAGCTCTTTCAATTATGTAGGTAATTATAAATTAAGTGTTGCACAGATATTTTAATGACTTTTGATATCATTTACATTTCTCTATCGTAAGAATTGATGACGATACCCAGATTTCAGATTAAGAGTAGATGACAGAGAAATTGGACATAGAGCCAATATCTTTGATAAATGATCTGCCTCTATGACTTAGTCGCCATAGGTCAACGGACACCTGTAAATGGAATGGATAGGGTTGTTCTAAGGTTGGTCGGTTAGTCACTGAATGGTCATTGATATCACAGAAGAAAAGGTTGGAGCTACATTCTAGGTACGCTATCTTTCACCATACGGCAAAGATTTAAGTTCAAAATAAATGTATTAAGTTCAAAATTGCTAGGCACTAGATAGATAAGAACTAGGTAGGTGCATACTTTTGTTAACTTATCGACATAGGTATCTGCTTAGATTGAATACCTACTA
This sequence comes from Blastobasis lacticolella, assembly GCA_905147135.1. NCBI lineage: Eukaryota > Metazoa > Arthropoda > Insecta > Lepidoptera > Blastobasidae > Blastobasis > Blastobasis lacticolella. Next base: position 14,647,125 of record LR990048.1, read on the forward strand.
CTCGGTTTCTATACCACGTGACAAATAAAGTTACCGACTAGGCCGTCCGTTTCCCGCCTAATTAATTATGGTGCATTGCCGTGCAACGTAACGACACCGGTGGCTATCGACTTTTGCCCACCCCACCCGGCCCGCGCGCCCAATTCGCCGATAGTGACGCGCTTGCATCGACAACACTTGGAAGGCTGTCGATGCAAGCTAGCAAGGGGCCGTTTTCGTGGCAATAAGGTTGTTTATGCAAGGTCTCTTTCTATTGAAACCTAGTAAAATCAACAATGAAATTAAAATGTAAACGATGTGTAGTGTTCAGAGCAAGTTTACGCGTTTGCTTGCACAATGTGACCGATAGAGTCGTTGTTTTTTTCTGAAAATTATAAGCTTACGAAAACTTTAATATATTTACCTACTACAAGTAGATAAGTAGGTATTTACTGAAATAATTCACAGCGGATAATTTCGGCTTCACATTTACTCGCACGCGTGCGACTAATACCTATGCGTTATTTACCGCCGTACGTATCCGAAAGTACGGACTCGATAAAATTCAGAATCATCTTATCATAAAATTTGTATAACAAAATATATGAAGAGTGTCTTTTCGAAACGGGATATTTTCGCTTTTTATTATTTTAACTTAGCGACGGAAAAGAGTTCTTTGATTTAATATCATAACATCGACTACATAACATCTGATCAAAAGGAAATATGTCCTGTGTAAAATCGACTCTGACATAGGTACCTGTTTCCATCAAAATGGGACATTTCCATACAAAAATAATTAATTTAAAAAAAAACTGTTTTTCTTTTTTTCTAAAAACTTGTGAACAAGGTAAAAGTCAAAGACACTCCTCATATTATTTATTCACAATGGAACACTCGCTTCCTTAGACAAATAGAGAGCTCACTGGTTACGAATCTTTCGAAGCTAGGTTAGCTCGCGAAAAAGCACCTAAATCCGTGACTGAGGGCGGCGCCTGATTTTACCCTCATACGTTCATCGATAGTTTTCCGGACCGGTTTTTCCGAGCGTAGCTCTACAGTTCCATATTTTTTCTTGGCAATTGTTCAGTCAGGCCTCGGCGCTCGCCTGGAGTGGATGTGTGCTTACCACTCTCACTCTCGCGCGCGTATATCGAAATTTGAATTGTTTGGATTGCCCATAAGTTTGCGACAACAAACATTTTTCTCTACAAAAATGTAACTCTAAACATGCAAATCTCTGCGGATATGCACGTAAACGTGAGTAATCGCTTACTTGCCATATTACACCTACCATTATACTGTGCACGATGTCTGCATCACAAGTCTGAACTACTTAATTGCCTAAGAATTTTTTTAGTTATGATTGTAAAGTTAAGGATAGTTTGAGTTTTTTGTCATAATTCCATCTACTCTTTTCTGGCTCCTTCTGACCCTGAATGGCGAGCTATGGAGCTCATTGCGGGAGACCTACTTATGTCCAGCAGTGGACTCATTAAATATAATTTGATGATGATGATCTAGGTACCTACCTAATTTATTTACGTAATATGCTTGTGGGTTGGTTACCCACTTATAAGTACTTGTGTACTATTTTTATGACTCACAGCGTGCAACAAAGAAAATGTACAATAGCAAATAATCAATTACAAAATAATAAATAAATTGGAAATAATCAATTAGCCACCACAATTTAGGTAGGTAGGTTGTACATCCTCTACTAAAATATGAAAAAACATAAGGGGTTTCTTTGTAGTGGATGATACCTATGTATGGGCTCAGTGGATAATGAATAGATAAGAAGTATTCAGAATGATGAGCGGAACAATCATCTGAGAGTCTTGCCAAATATTATTATATTCAGCATCATCATCATTATGGCGTTATGTCCTGGTTGCGCCCCGCACGGCACGCGAGAGCCCGGGGTCCGCCTTTCAAAGATAATATTACAGGTTCTATAAGGCCTCTTAAATATGTGGGCAAACAGACTGGACTGTTCCATGATGCAACACTGGCTTAAACTCCGTGTTGCATCTGGGACTTAATTTTTATTAATTATTTGCCTACTTAAGAATTTGACATTTTATGTGAATTTTGAATTCATTTTTTATCATGATATTGTGATGATTTTATGAGTTTTATGAATTGAATGTTTAATTATGTAATGATTTTAACAATATATTATAAGTAATTTAACTTACACAATATAATATGGACTGTAAAAATAATATTTGTATGGTCTAAAATAAATGATTAATAAAAAAAAAATATACTAGTAGCCTTTATGTAGTCGTCTTCTCACATCCCAGTACCCCCGGCGCTAATGTTTCCCATTTACCCAAAGGTCTGCTGAAAACCGCGCCCGGTGACCTACAACTGCTCATTTTAAACGAACCAATGAACCAATAATTATTTACAGTACACCAATAGAACATAATATTATTACCTACTCGTTCTTTTAATAATATATACAAATATCATCTCTATTCCCATTGAAATATGGCAAAAACTCGGGTGCAGTATGTATGATTATAAGTGGGTCGGTGGGATGTAGCTGTAACTTTTTCGCCGACAAACGGGTGTGTCGCTGGAACGTGAGCGGATTTTAGCTAGGTACTTATATATGTATACATTGGGAGTTATGAATGTGATGTCACTAGCACACAATAAATATCTTATTGTATCTTTCCTCGGGTCGGAAGGCAGGTCAATGCGGCAACCTGATGAAAAGTGACCAGCGCCGCCCATAGACACCCACAAAAGCTTCTTTCACTTGTACAAACTAGTAATTAGTTAGCATTTATTACGGGTTGTTCCCAACTAGGAACGTAGGTACCCATTGGATACGACTTGGAATTTTATTCCTAAACTAAAATTTCTTTTATTTCACACTAATGGACACTACACGTTTGCGTACGCCTAGTAGTTTATAAAGCTTCCTCTTGATTGACTCTATCTATTGTTGAAAACCGCATTAAAATCCGTTGCGTATTTGAAAAGATCTAAGCGTACATAATTACATACACAATAGAGACAGGCGGCGGGAACCGACTTTGCTTATACTATGTATAAATTTCCAGTCATACCCAGTATCTACGACTGGAAATAAAGAGCCCATATTAAGTATTTTGACAATCCAAAATTGCCAACAGGCGCGGCGCACGCGCAGATGAGCGTTTCTCCGTCGTCGCGCGAAGCAAGGCCACGAAAATTGCGTCCCACGTGCACGGCAGCCCCGCGCGCGCTTACATCGCGTACCACAAACTCGGCGCGGGCATGGAGGCGCAGACCGCCACGCCGCAGGAGTGCGACTGCGGGGTGCACCCCTCCGTCTTCTACCTGCTCGCCACGCTGCTGCTCACCAGGTAACACCTATTACCTACCTAGCCGCCTCCTTAAATCCTGTGTTGGCAAGCGCGGATCCACCGTTGTGGGTACGACGGGCATACCCACAGCCCTAATTGGGGTCCAAAGCTAATACAGAAAAGTTAAAGGAAAAAACCAGTAGTAGTATCCGTGACAGTATAGAAAGACCCAAACACTTTGCTGGAAAATCAAACTCGCACTTGGCCGATTTTCAGGTGATCGTGCCCACAACCTTTGTTAGGGGCTGGATCCGCGCCTGTCTGTTGATCACCACACGAAGATTCGAAAGAACGTTTCTCTCTCGTACGATTCGGATGTGGAATTAGGTCCCAGCCACAGCGTTTCCTTTGGACTATGACATGGGATCATTCAAGAGGTATATTAGAGGTCTCCTTAGAGGCGGGCAACGCATTGGTAGTTCCCCTGGTGTTGCTGATGTCCATAGTGACCACTTTCCATCAGGTGGGCTGCTTGCTTGTCTGTCGTATAACATAAAAAAAAAATATTTTTATGCTTTGGTATGGGAAGAAAAGTCCCAAAAAACCCACCGGTAGGCGGTACGTTAATATAACACAGAAGTATCTGATACACCAAAAAGGTGAGTCAACCGCGCGACAGAAGTTAGGCGCTAGATGGCGCCATCTTCTACTTGCTCGCCACGCTGCTGATAATTACTTAAAACAATCTTTATAAACACAGGGTAAAACTAGTGTTTCTGTGTTTAAGTATACTAAAAACAGGTTTACTCGCACGACTGAAATTAGGCAATGCACTAGATGGCGTTCCGGACACACGTCTCTTTTCAAAAAACGTTGCACTATTGGGCAGAAACTTAACCTCAAAATAGTTGATTTTCAATTCTCGAAATCCAATTAGGTAGAGCTAATCTACTTAAATGTCAGGGTTATGGCCTGACATCGTTGTATCATTGTGAGGAACCGCTGTAGATTCAATTTGCCTACTAAACCCGTATTAGTAGCAGCGATAACTCAAATGATGTGCCGAAAAGCCTAAAACTTTTGCTCAGAAGATATTAAACAACCAGGAGTTGTGTGAATCACCTGATACTGTAGTGTAAGTCGAAACATATTGACCAATGTAAAATGGATTAGGTACAAAAACTTCTATAAACTATAGATAAAAACTATAGATCAATGGTTAGGTACCATGAAACCCCGCAAATTAATGCGACCAGTGTTTCATTAGGGAATTTGGTAAATATTTCCCACATTCGTATGTAAAGAAAAGTTTAGTTATACAAATGTTCCTCCAACTAATATTTTTCAAAGGTTTCTTGTAAATACTAGTTTAACAAACATTTGAAAATCATTAATACGGAGCAAAATTGACTTACCTGGCGAATAAATAATTAAATACAGGGTTATACGTCCATTGCTTTCGAAGGTCGTAATAGTAAAATAGCTTTATTTGTTGATCTTGCCTCTAAACGTGCGGGCGCCATAGATTCCTTGTTATCATATACGTATGTTTATGTTACTAAAATAATAAGTAAATTCCAAGTAAACAAGTCTAATTTTTCTTAAAATTTGTTACGTTCGTAATAAGTTTTACTTTATGAGGGGTGTACGAAAATGGCGCCCGCCGAGGGACTTTTTGTTTCAAACGTGCCATCTGCCCCAATAAAACCTCTCTGTTTGCCGCGCGGACGAATATTAAGCTGTAATAACAAACAACAGTAATAATAATAAAACAGCGTAATAAGGCGTGTAATTGAACAAGTGCGCTGAAGGAAATGTACCTCCATTGAGCGTTGGAGGGCACTTCTGTCGGGAACAAATTGCCTCTTCTCACGTCTCATTAGCAAATATTTCGGGCTGTCGTTTTGGTAAGCAATGAATGTTGGGTCATAAAGCCTGGAGAGCTGTTACCTACATTTTTGGTAAAAGTTATTTCATTTTTCGATAAAAAGTTTGGTATCAAGCTAATAGGCATTTGGAGCCCAATAATGTACCTATTAACAATGTATTTCAGTCTTAAGTATTGGTCGTTCTGTCAATGGATACATTATAATAAGAATTTTAATTCCTGTTCATAATAAAACATTACATTACGTTAATAAAATGGTTCTGGGTGAGTGTGTGTGACTAACATAATTGAGTGTAATAAATATGAATGAGAATAATGTTGAACATTGATTTTACTTTTAAGTAGAAGCAGAAGCGTTTCAAACAATTTGAACCCGCATATTTTTGGGTAGGACGTCTTCTAAGTGTAATGCATGAATTTTAACGATATATCAAAACGCTGCCGAGAAATAGGAAAGGTTTTAAACAACAATCGCTTTAAAATCTGAGGTGAATTTGTTTGAAACGCATTGTAGGTACCTACTGATTTTCAGTAACATCTTTCTTATTCATGTTGTATCATCATCTTTGCGTTAAATCCTTGTTTCGCTCTCGCGCGGCATGCGAGTGCCCAGGGGTCGTCCTCTTGGTCCATGTCGCTCGGTCTTCGGCAACCTTTGTTGGTGGTGTGTAAGATCTTGCTTATTTTGGTAAATAAATACTCTACATAGAAATTAATTGCTAGAATATTACAGTTTAATCACGTCGTAATAGGTAGGTACAAACACTTTCAATAAAAACACCTTAAACAAATATTACGCACTAACACGAATCAGATAAATTGCCACGCCAAATTGTTAAGGCGTAATAAAACCGTTTAGCTGTTTGAGCACGCGACGATCGATGTTCGAATAACCCAGACTCGATCGTACTTGGTAAAATAATTGGTACTCTACAACTTGAATTACAATTATAATAGGTCCTTTAACCTTTTTGTACTAGAGAGTTGTTTTATAATCTCCATAATAAACAATACCTAACCTCGGGCGCTTGGAATTTAGTAAACCTAAAATTTGTTTTAAAAACACCCTATCTCGTGTTATTATATTAAATGTGATTTAGGTTTAATATAGGTATTTAACTATGTCAGTGCTTGGACTTTGGACCACCGATGTTTGAAAATCGAAGTTAAAGATATGGTTGTGTGAATGATTCTTGTACGTGTAATATAAAGAACTAATGAAGCCATAGTAAGCCATGTAGGTACGATTTCCAACATACGTTTGGATTGTATATTATACACCTAGATCACACATACACACATATATCAACAACCCTTAATAGTCCACTGCTATACTTGTGCCCTCTATGAGCGCTCGGCAGGCAATTTGTACGTGCACACCCCATCCCCATGGGCTGTCGCATCTGATGAAGCCTTAAGAGTCTTCCCGGCTATTGGCAACCCCGGGTTGTGTTTGGTGGGTAAGCGAATAGGCTTGCAAGCATTGCGAGCCCCACATCACCACCCAGCCGGTCGCGTTGGTATGCTTAGAATTCACTACCTCCCTCACATCGTTGTCCTCCGGAGGGTGCCTTTTACATACCTGTTGCGGTGGACGCAAAAAAAACGAGTTGTAGATCGCAGTCTTTAAAATAATGAAATGAAAACTGACTGAAGTCTGACTGTTCTTATGGCATTAGTCTTCATTTGCGATACTACAGCCTTCAATGGATGACACCACACGACCGGATAGAATATACAATCATCATCATTATCATCCGAGCGGTCAATTACAGCACCTGCCAGGGTCTGCTGTCCTGCTCTTTCTTGGCCACTTTGCCCGATCTTCGGCATCCTTCTTCACATCACAACCTAAGGGGAGCAGATGTGGTGCCGGGCCTTTCAGGAATGGGAAAAACTGGAATAAAAATGATGGTACAGGAAAATAAGGCATTGGGAAAAATTGGTACTGGAAAAATATGGGAAGAGTAAATGACACCAAAACACTGAATTTCGTAAATTATAGTCCACACTATGGCCCACGATGCGAGGATGCCGAAGACCGGGCGAAGTGGAGAAGAATGAGTAGGAAAGCGGCCTGGCAGAGGCCGGGATAAGCGCTAGGACGATGATGATAGGCCACACTCCTTTGAGGTACCTGTAGACATCCATATATTTCATTATGATACACATACTACAAAGTAATACATAATTAAAAAATAAATTAATGTCAATAAATGTCTATATCATTAAATAATAATACAACCGTCAACACGGTGTAATTCACAATAATGCTTAGTCCAATAATGTTTTCGTCCATACGTTGTAAGTCTCCCGCACCTCAGATAGTATTCTATCTCAGATATAAACTTACAGTAGATGATATAATAATTTACAATTCCAATTTCATGCCTCACAAAACGTAATCTTAGATACAATTTCAATGTATCCCTACGAGGCTGAGATTGGTGTTGGGTAAACGACGAACACAACCGTATTATAGCTAATGTAAATACTCACGCGTAGGATATAGTAAACACTGAACCACTCAGCCTACACAAACACTACAGCCAAGTAAATAAGCTTAGCTTTCTAAAAAGCTTAGCTCTGGTTAAGGTCAATCTCTATTGCGTTGTGGGTTGTATAAGAATAGCTAGTCTAGATTTTATTGATTGTGCATATGGCAACGATTTTTTTATACCACTAAGGTGGCAAACAAGCTTACGGCCTGCCTGATGGCTAGCAGTCACCGCAGCCTATGGACGTTTTTAGTTTCGTCTGTGTAGCATAGGAAAACATAAGTACCTATATATGGATGGAGAGAGATGGTGCTGCTACGTATAAAAAAATATTAGATTTTTCCGGTACATGATACTTAATTTATACTACTCTAGACCTAAATTTTTGAGCACCTTATCTGCTATGACCATTAAGGTAAAGATACACATGCTAGTTCAAGAAGCAATTGATGTGTTAATTAATAGCATCCATTATCTTAGAAATATTGCTTATTGCCCACTTGATACGGTCGTTATGTATGACCGGTCTCATTATTCATTCATAGTGACCGGACTTCTCAATTTGTCCGTAACATATGTATGTATACAATACATACTTAGGTACGTTGTTACGAGTTTTTTTTTTATGTTATCCGGCAGACAAACAGGCATGCGGGCCACCTGACGGAAAGTGGTCACCGCGCCTATGGACATCAGCAACACCAGGGGAGTCACCAATGCGTTGCCCGCCTCTGAGGAGACCTCTAATACCTCTTGAACGATCCCATGTCATAGTCCAAAGGAAACACTGTGGCTGGGAGCTCATTCCACATCCGAATCGTACGAGCGAGAAACGTTCTTTCAAACCTTCGCGTGGTGACCAACAGAGGGTCTACGTAGTGGGGATGAGCACCCAGCCCACGGCGGGTGGTGCGATGGCGGAATTGTGGTAAATAGTGTCTTACTCAGTTTTATAAAGTGAATTAATTGTCGCTTTGTATGATGCCCGCCAAAGTTTGTGCTGATCCTATTCCTAGTAGGTACATGTAGGCAGCGACAATATTCTTGAACAAAGCACGTGCAAGCACAAGAAGAACTTCACTGTCCAAACTTCCCCAAAGCGTCTAAGTTCTTCGAATAAAGTTTTCCGGTAAAGCTTCACGGCACGGCATAATCTGGTTTAGCGCATGTTTTTTGTCGGGGAATGAATTATATTGATGATTGTGTAAATATATATGTCGTCGCGTGAAGGAAAGGGGTGTATCAGGATCATTGTCATCAGGGTGGTGATATCAGTATTAGGTCGTATTCGTCCAGATAAATTAAAGAAAAGGTTCACATTTACTCCACTGTATTTATTCCATTTCATTTTTGCACATCACTTATAATTTCACTAGAATTCAGAGCGGTATTACAAATGTAGGCAGTTGATGTAATTTACTTTCTTATTTCAAAGGTGAGTTTAAAATTACTTATTTTTAAATGTAAATAACACTTTCTATTAACGAACTTCAAACGTAAACAAACGAAATGTGGAGACAGTTTCAAGACGCGTCACTCCTCGGCGCCAAGAGTGGCCGCCACTCGGCCCGAGTCGTGCCGTCGAGACTCTGTCAGCACGCCCCACCAGAGGGCGCACTCCCACTTCCGTTTTCATCGTTATGAGTCCGTACTATTGACCACATGAGACCATACTATTGACCGTGATCCGTCACGGCCGTCCTGCTGTACACACGTCCTCGTGTGTAATCTGAAACACGAAAACCATAGCACAGTACTATATTCGCTCGGTCACTTCTGACCACAACACATCACCCAAATAAGTCTTATGAATCATGTGATTGGATATATCACGACTGCATTAACCCACCAATTCTTCACATAAAACATACGTCCATTATCATTTATCATACTAAACTTCTGTAGATTGAGAGATAACAACATCATCTTGTACATAAATTATTCTTTATAAGTTGCCAACATAAATTCAGCTACGACTTCAGTTCATTAGAGAGGCGTGACAAGGTATAACACCAGACGGTTCATAAACCGTATCACAATTACCACCATTGAAAAAGGTTTAATCATCGTCACCAGTGTTTTCCCCTTGATGCTCTTGTTGAGTGGGAAACAAGCCCCAATCACAGAGCTCGCGTATCGTCCCCGACGTCCATTACTGTAGGTACTTAGATTCACTACAAATATGTGACATACCTACATCAAATTTTCAGTACTCAGCAAAAGACCCAATGTTACTTCGAGTGGGATTGAAACACTCCTTCATTAAATGCCATATGATTTTTGGTCATCCGTCAGCGCCATCCTAATTTAAAAAGAATAAGTAATGTTACCATACAGGAGAAATGACACACAGGCGACGAACCACCACACGACGGACGCCATCAGTCGGGCCGCCACGCCATCAGGCCGCCACGCAACCAGGCCGCCACGCAACTGGACCTGCACACAAGCGAAATACCACACAGACTAGGTGCCACACAGGTTGGGTGTCACTCTGGTCAGTGCCACTCTAATCGTCAAACTATGAGTTTATTCATCATATATCCTGTGTCACGTCTACCATAAGCACGATACAGGTAAGATGTCACACACGGGTAAATTTCACAGAGGCAAAATGCCACACATAAAAATGCCTCACAGGCTAAATACCACACAGACTTAATGTCACACAGACTATGCCACACAGGCGAAATGCCAAACAGGCGGGATGCCACACAGGCGGGAGCCACACAGGCGGGCGCCACACAGGCGGGAGCCACACAGGCGGGAGCCACACAAGCGGGAGCCACACAAGCGGGAGCCACACAGGCGGGAGCCACACAGGCGGGAGCCACACAGACGGGAGCCACACAGGCGGGAGCCACACAGGCGGGAGCCACACAGGCGGGAGCCACACAGGCGGGAGCCACACAGGCGGGAGCCACACAGGCGGGAGCCACACAGGCGGGAGCCACACAGACGGGAGCCACACAGGCGGGACAAATAAATAGAAACTGTCTATAGATTCTCAGCTCGTGGTCAATCCTTCGACCAAATCTGTACTAAGTCAGTGATAGGTAACAGTCTATCTGCTATCATAACCCGGTCATTAACGGTCTACGAGTTACACAACAAGTAATCGTCACAGATCCGAACAACTGTTTACGGTGTCATCTCTACAAAAACAACAAAATAAAATAAAATAAAAATAAACATTATTTCTACTGCCCAATATCAAAACTAAATCAGAAGTTTAATAATAAGAAGCTCTCACGTCTATTTGATACGCCAGTTATAGGTAACAATAGTCCATTTGTTGCCACACCAAAACTAAACAAGCAATAATCATCGTCATCGATTTTAACTGCTCGAACGAGTATACTCTATCTAGACTTTACGTTACGTTTAAGCTCCCATTTTGAAACCATTTAACAGTTTTTGTAATAACGAAGGCATCCCATATCAAGCCGCCTTCTAAAAAAATTACAAAATAAAATTTGCTATCTACAGCCACAACATCCGAGACTTTCGGGGCTCTTAGCCCAATGAGTCACACACATGACTCCCGGGTCACTCCAAGTCAGCCAAATAAATCTGGATGTTTGACCTCAACAACAATTCAGGTACTTAAAAACTTGTACTGGCAGAAGGATATGAAATCTCGCCATTGCTTACACTGTCTCATCTTACTGGCACAACAACAGAACTCAAAATAGTTACTTTATATCAGTAATCAAGGAAATTTCAGTACTCGAAGCTAAAAATAATTTATAAAACCGGCTATTGAACTATCACCAAAATATCTGGACTTTCTCATCATCGTTATCGTTCAATACTTTCTCACAAAGCTACAACTACTTGCTATTAGCCACGCTCCCATAGCCTCAATCAGGCCGGTAAGCAACCATAAAACTCTCCCATAGGCTCCATTAGCCCACCATCACTGATAAAACACGATCACCTTCATCCGATGATGCAACAAATTTTGAAAAAACAAAACGATCACATAAATCTCATAAAAACCTCGGCTCGATAGTCGTCACGTATTGGGTTAGCGTCTTAGATTGATCCGTCTAACAAAGTCTTTATCCAGGTCAAACTAAGTCACATTGACTTAGTACACATGGTTTTCGGTCGAACTAAGTCACAGGTTTATCTTTAGTTACTCAAAACATAATTCGAAATTATCTACCGTCAATCAGTTCACTTACTCGTGTTTACTTTTTTTTTTTCGTTAAATAACTTGATACTAATATAAAATTACGTTACTAACCAAACTACCTTTTTTTTTGTAGTATTAAAAGAAACGTATATCGGTGATCCCATTTTTACCGCGGATATCTTATCTCTCTATTCTACAACATTGGGAAACTACGACCACAATAACAAACATTATACTGAAATATGGAAAATTTCGTTCGAATTTCTCCTGTTAAATGTAAACAAACACGCTAATAATTTTTCTCTTTTTTTTTTCTCTCGATACATGTTTGCACCCTCCCGCTCGCATAGAAATCGCGGAGATCGCGGGGTCGTTATTGAATTTGCACATTCGAAGCCTATGTGAAGCCTATCCTATCTCTAAGACAACATCCTAAAGTACACCAGCTAATTGTTCCACAAACTCACTGCTACGGCATCCCTGCCACACTGTTATTATCAAATATTTACTTAATCAGCAATCTGGAACGACTTATGGTGACGGGAAAAGTCGAAGGCAAGAGACCCAGAGGCCGAAGTCCGAAGAGTTTGGTTTTCCAAATATCCGAACGATTCATCGAACCGATGGAGACATGCAGTTTACTGAAGATGTCAGGATCCTCAGCAGTGAGGCAACGATCAAGAAGAAGAAGTCAGTCAGCAGCAGCACCACCATAACTATGCTTACGTACTCAATTTATAAAAATAATAGCACTATGCTTTCCAAGTATTTCTTATTCTTGTTTTCTGATAACTGACGTGATGTTGGTAATACGTAAAATCATAGCGCACCATGTTTCAAGATGGTAAAATAATCTTAGATTAAATAACACTTTTTTTACTATAAACACTGTTTGACATTGGGACGGATTTAACATAATTCTTACTATTTTTGTGGAGTGATTTTTTTTCTTAGTAACTTTCTATCAGACAGCCTACATTAATTGACATAGGTACCCGCAAAAGCTAACATTTTTAAACTTAGCAGTAGTTTTTGACATTTTTACCAACAAATTGTAACACTGACGTAACTGACGTTGTTTATGTTTTGTTTACATTCTTTCTACTTGTAGTTTCACTAAAGATACAAATAAACCTGCCATTCTCTCTACTAATAAGTGTCTGTCAGAATACTTTTCTTAATTGTCAAAGTAAATAACTCCTAAAATCCGCTAGGGAGCCTCTTCAGCACAGGTTTTTACTAAATAATAATTATGTATAGGACTCACCAGATAGAGAGGAACTGTTAATATCACATCATTTCTCAGTCATGTACACTCGCAGATTGTCTACCATCGTCGTCCCATGTTGAAACAATCACGTTGAGGCTACCAGTCCAGCGTTGCATTCCAATGTTGTTCTCGTAGGTGAAGCGAACCGTTGTGCACCATTGTTATGCAATAGAAGAAAATAATTGTATTAGTAAAACAAAAATAAAAAATTAATATACACCGTTTTTAATTGTTTGATTTTATTTAATCTGCAGAAATCTAAGCAATTAATTTACTTGTGGTGTCAAACCACACTGCTAAATGAATCTAAATGTAAGCGTTTACTTTAAAGTCATTGAATAAACTTTAGCTGGCTAATTTAGAACTACGCAAATTATTTAACTAACTCAATTTTATATTTAAAAAGGAAAATATTTTACATGAGTAATCTAAATTAAATTTAACAAAAACAAAGAAGCCATACCAAAGTGCCGTCCATAGTAAGTTTTACTAGATTTTTAATAATGTTGTCGATATCCCAGTGGTGCTCTCGAAGGCCCGGGGTCTGCCTTGACCATGACCCATTTGGTACAGATCATCTGCTGTTTACTTTATGAATCCCCCAATCTTTCTGACGAAGTCTTTGTCTTATATCTCGGGGTGTTTGGACTCTTGGCTGCGCTTTGAACATGTTAAATCATGTTACATTTTAATGTAGGCAACTCAACTGGATCGAGTAATCACCTTTCTTTTATTATTACGCTTTCACGTAGCGTATCTGCATTTTCTTTGTTGCTTTTCATCATACCATCTCTTGGGCGTTGCGTTCGTCATCACCGCTTCTGATGTCGTCGCGTGAAGGAAAGGGGTGTATCAGGATCATTGTCATCAGGGTGGTGATATCAGTATTAGGTCGTATTCGTCCAGATAAATTAAAGAAAAGGTTCACATTTACTCCACTGTATTTATTCCATTTCATTTTTGCACATCACTTATAATTTCACTAGAATTCAGAGCGGTATTACAAATGTAGGCAGTTGATGTAATTTACTTTCTTATTTCAAAGGTGAGTTTAAAATTACTTATTTTTAAATGTAAATAACACTTTCTATTAACGAACTTCAAACGTAAACAAACGAAATGTGGAGACAGTTTCAAGACGCGTCACTCCTCGGCGGCGGTCGCGCCAAGAATGGCCGCCACTCGGCCCGAGTCGTGCCGTCGAGACTCTGTCAGCACGCCCCACCAGAGGGCGCACTCCCACTTCCGTTTTCATCGTTATGAGTCCGTACTATTGACCACATGAGACCATACTATTGACCGTGATCCGTCATATAGATATTATAAGGTTTCTATATCTACTTATTTTTACTTACAAATAAATACAAATAAGTTTTTTCACTAAAAGAAATGATTACAGTAAGTAATTATATTGTTATTTAGATTAAATGTAGATCTCTATAAGAACGATTAGGTACCAACAGTTTAACTTAATTCCACTGAGAGCTGGACACCACGATTAGCTAGATACAATTTTAACTTAATTTAACTGGGAGTGCAGTTAATGGCCAGCATTTGTATTCAAATGCTAGAATTTGTGTGCGAGCAAAACTAAACTAAGGCAGCAGTGGTTCTAATGTTTAATTAAATTCTTGGCCTGGAAAATTAATTACATTAGTCGGGAGTTAAGAACATACACATCGGCTTGTTTATTCTTACGACAAAAACGACGATATAACGTAATATATATTAATATATAGTAACGTAATATTTATTTGAAAACTAAGTTAAAAAGTAAAATATGCGTAGACAATTCACACAGCGCCATCTAGTACCAAAGTAAACAATGCTTGTGTTATGGGTACTAGATAACTGATAAACTACTTATATATATATATATATATATATATATATATATATATATATATATATATATATATATATATATATATATATTTTTAAATATAATATAATAATAATAATAATAATAATAATACATACTTATTGTGTGCAATGAAGAGTTTTTACTTACTTCACTTAGTTGCTTATTATACCTACATACATTTTAGGCTTCTGTCATACTTAATAGGTTTTTGTCAAACTCTTACAATAGAGGCGACTCCACGAAGCCTAAATAGCCGATGTCTATTATTTAGTAACAACATATCCATCTAATAATTAACTTTACTCGTTCTTATTCTTAGTCAACAAAGTAGATATCTACTAATTACTTAGTTCCAACAAACAACAATTACAACGTAAACATACAAAGCAAGAATTTTTCCGATACGACAAATCTAGTTTGTCATTAAAAACCTACAAGCAAGCAAGATTAAAGCAGGTACTTACATAAACCGACGTTATTGTAGTCACCTAGCCTTCGTATATTAACAATATATTAGATAGATTTTTAAGAGAGGTAGGGCATAGCGGGGTATCTCGTTCGAATTGGAGCCGCCCGACTGGGGAAGTACCTCCACCTTACAGAATATCGCAGCTAAATAATACTCTTTTAAATAGTATTGTGTTTCTGCCGGTGACTAAGGTTTCCAGTGCTCCATAGAGTGGGGATTTGGGGAACCGTGGCTTTGGCAGTGAAGTGGCATTTGCCTTTTGCTGCCAGCGCAACGTGTTATAGAGGTAGGCAACGCATACTCTTGGTGTTGCTAATGTCTATAGGCAGTGGTGACCACTTTCCATCAGGTGGCCCGCTTGCCTGTTTGCCTACCGTATGACATAAAAAAAAAGATAAGTTGCATTTGTGGCACCTATGTGGTCATTACACGTTACCGCTTACCATCAGGTATATCAGCTCGTTTGTCACAAAGTGGTACAAAAAAAAAGTTATGCGCGTTTTATACAGAAAAGACGTGGTGGAGGCGGATAATAAATAATAGTTAGTAGTTTATGCAACTGTCATATAAAAGGGGGTATTAAAACATGAGTGTCTGTTTTTAAAAAATGTAAGTGTTGCATAATGATTAAAATAGTAGTTTATGCAACTGTCATATAATACCTAATTATATGCAGTTGCATACACTACTTTATCTACACTCATATTTTTATGTTAAAATATCGTACCTATAATTTTCTCAAATTTGCTGGAAGTAAGCTGCGAGTCAGTTCTGTTGTATCTACGCGTCGAGGATATCAAGCGGCGGGAAATTCACTTAATTACTTTCAGATTTATCTATTTATTTGCTTCAAACAAGAAAAAACATTCACAAACACAAATTACAACAATTAGAAAAAATATTCTGTTAAGCGGGAAAATAATTACACAGAACATAAACAGGAAAATTTGAATTTTGAATTTGAATTTGTCAAAGACATTTAGGTATTCAGCCTACATTTCGCCGTGTCCCGGCGCCCGACAAAAAATTAAAAAATATAAGTGTTGCATAATGATTAAAAAGTTATTTTACGATACAGCTGTAATGAAAATAGTATGGGAAATGCTGTATCGAAAAGTAATTTTTTAAAATTTTAAAGACTGGCGTGAAAAAAGTGTACCCTTAAACGACTGTTTTCGAATATGTAATTGGAACATTAAGCTATGAGTGTAGATAAAGTTATTTTACGTTACAGCTGTCATAAAATAGTATGGGAAATGCTGTATCATAAAGTAATTTTTTAAAATTTTATAGACTGGCGTGAAAAAAGTGTATCCTTAAACAACTGTTTTCGAATATGTAATTGGAACATTACGATATAAGTGTAGATAAATATATTTATTAGATTATATCGCATGGCGTCGTTTTTTGGCGTGCAGAGATTGTCACCCGCGCCACCAGGCGACGTGTCCGCTTCAAGGCGAAGCGCCTCAACCGCTAAACGGCGCGCATCGCGTCTTTTAGTATAGTGTACAATGCAAATATTGATAGAAAACGGCAAATCGGAAGCCGTTTGGTACACGGGTAATTTAGGTTAAAACAATTATTTTGAGCTTTAGTTCTTAAAAATATTGCCATGGGAGTAGCAGTGACGTCATCAATTTTTTGTATGAAATTTGAACTCTATGTGACGTAACTATAAGGTTTATTTTAGGTTTCTTCGATTATGCGCCACAGCGACGAGCCCTCGCGTCGCATGTCTTCGCCTCTTCTGTATAATGTGATGTTGCGAGGCGACAAATGTCTGCGCCGCGCCGCCGCCGCGCCTCTTTTGTATAAACCATTACTTAGGTAGCTCGCTCTAACTTTGGATAGTAGGCTCTAATTGAAAATTTACGCATGCGTTATTTTTTTGTTTCCTTGAGCCGAAAGAGTCTTTCAAGATTCTACGTCAATAAGGAAATTAGCGATCGATTCCTAAGGACAAATATTTATCTTGACGGATCGATAGATAATTACTGTCAAATTAGGAGTGTTTTAAAATTGTTGTATAGTTGGATGAGGAGAAAACCTCCCAGATCGACAGACGGACGAACTAATATCGAAGTTGCAAGCAAAAGCCAGTCAAAACTAAAAATGTTTTCAATGCGAAAATCTGCTCATAATATGTTTTATCTTCTGGCAAACACACTATCATTGTGCACTGTGCAGTTGAAATATTTCCAATGCAACTTTTCCGCTAACTCACAGTGGGGATTATCTCCGATCGCAGCTGCATCCAGCCAGCTGTAGATTGCAGACGCTGGACGCAGCTGTTTGGCCGGAGTTGGTTCCAAGTGGATACTCAGTGAGCCGGAACAGAGAACTTCCACGTTGCAGTTAGTTATCTAACAGTAATAAGTTAACGCGTTTCGACATTTAGAAACCGCAGCCTGTATTTCTTCAGTTCTTCTTCAAATATTCACCAAAAAAGGATTTTAGGCTCACTACAAAAAATACTAGCCTGCACATTAAATGTAGGCTAGGTTTGCTCGTGTTTTTGCTATTGTTCGTGGAGCATTTTCCGTTAGTGCGCAGTCCGTTGGTTATCTGCAATAAGTTCTAAAATACTCAAAAATACTATTTTGCACGCTATATGTAGAGCACTGCTTGAAACTGTTTGAGAATGCCTGTAAACGTCAATGTGTGCGTGACGGAAATTGCGCTTTGTTTCCAGTGGATCTTCTTTTTATTTTGTACCCATAGGCTATCTGTTCTGCGAGCTATGTGCCCTGCCCGCTTGGCAATCTTTCGCAATAGTCCGCTTGCGGATCTCCTCATTCTTGATTCGATCGCGCGATGACACTCCAAGTATAGCCCTTTCCATCGCCCTTTGGGCGACAGTGAGTTTTCTTATAAGGCCCACAATGAGCCATAAAATAAATATGAAGTAAAACTTACTTTTTTGTATCGATATATCGAGAATTAGTTTTAAAAGCCATTGGCAAAGATTAGGTTTCTCGTCTCGGGATATTATACATAATCTTGGGACAAGTTCGGGCATAATCTCGTGTGCATTCTTTTTCCGAGGAACGTCATCAACTGACGTTTCGCGGAAGAAAATGCTCACTGCTCCGCGCCCCGCACCCCCGCGTTTATCCATGAAAAATCACCCTCCCACCTACCTCACCTACCGCAGGCGATATACCAGTTAAGTTGTCGATCTATAGTAGGTACTATATTCAACAGTCCACTGATGGATTTGAACAGTCCTATATCTCCTATACATTAGTGGAGGGGTCTGCCATACATTCTACGTTTATCATAAATTCTACCTAATATTTGTTTTCTATAAAAAAAATTAACAAGAAAACATCTGGATACTTGAGAAGTTTTCTGAGCGAAGCTCTGTTTTACTATGTCAATAATTAACCCAGACAGACAACTAATAGCTGAAACCCAAGATTTAACAAAGCTTGTTATAACTTTAATTCTCTTCTGTCAGTTTTGTTAATTTTATTCAATTCGCCCAATTATTTTATTTGTCTCCTGTTCTCACGCGCCTGTATCGCCTCTCACTTGAGACTGGTATTGTACTTAAGTCGTGGAAGCTTGCTAATGTGCAGCCTGTGCCCAAAAAAGGCAGCCGCGCCGACCCTGCCAACTACCGCCCTATTTCGGTCACTTCCATACTCTGTACGATTATGGAACGTGCTCTGAACAACAAACTTCTTACGCATCTTGAAGGTAACGATCTCCTCAGCGATCACCAGTACGGGTTCCGCCGTGATCGGTCTACTGGGTTCGATTCCCGGCCGGGCAGAAATTGAAATGATGAATTTTAATTTCTGTTACGGGTCTGGGTATTCTATGTATACAAAGGGAGTCCATTCCATCTAACTCCAACTTAACGGGATGTTCCTGTGGAAATTACCGACAACCTACAGCTTCTTGGTGTTGAGCTATCGACAAATCTCAACTTCGGTCAGTACATCGAATTCAAGGCAAAGACTGCAGCAAAAAAACTTGATGTCTTCACGAAGGTTAGGCGGTACTTCACCTCAATCATTCACTTATATCAAGCATAGGTAAGTCAGATCCTGCATGGAGTACTACTGCCACCTCTGGGATGGATCAGCCAAATATCAACTGGCGGCTCTGGATTCTTTGGATAACGTGCAAAAAAGATAATTTATAACCTGCAGTTGATTGAAGCTAGCCTGCAGAGCCTCGAGCATCGGCGTTGTGTTGCGCGTCTGTCGGTCTTCTATAGATTACACTTCGGAGAGTGTGCGAAGCAGCTGCACGACCTCATTCCGCCGGCCCCTTTCCACCAACGGGAGACGCGATCAGGGCGAGTGCTTCATCCTTATGTCGTGGTTCTTCCAGCTATCCGTACGAGCCGCTTTGACTCGACTAAGGAGAGGGACGCATTGCCTGCGAGTGTGTACCCTGATCATTATAATCTAGATGCCTTCAAGGCTACAGTGAATAGGCTGTTGCAAGATGGGCATGCTCCATCTTCGGCCGTATCGTCACTTACCAACATGTGAGATGGCGGTCAAATGCTTGTCTTGTATAATATAAAAAAGGTATAAAAATAAACAACATTTTGTTTAGTGTAAAGAAATATAATCAGTCCAGAGTTGCCTGGTAAATAATTACGTGACTAAGCTAGTAAAAACTTACTTCTAAACACTTATTTTCAAGATTGATTGTGAGTATATAAATACTTCAAGATAAGGAACATGATATGATCTTAATAAAATCAGTTACATAAAAACTATTTTTCTTTTTAAACACAAGTTTAGAAAACAAATCTACCTCGGTATATGGCACAACATTGATAAATAGTACAATGTATTTGAAGACAATAGTATAATTTAAAGAGCGGTCAATTTAAAGACAATTTTAGTCGCGTTTGCAACCACTGGGCTGGGGCTAACTTCGACAGAATTTGTTAGATTTTAATCTGCGTGGCGGAATATGAATGAATTTATGAATTTGGAAAAGCGTAGATTCAAAATGAAAATTGCTGAAATTACTTTCGGAACTATTCTATATTGGTATTAGCTATGAAAATCAAAACGGGAAACTCTCATATCAATGTTTGTGATTTTTTTGAACATCCATCCGCAAAATGTTGTTTCATATTCGTTAATTTTTTTATAAAAAACATCTCTAACTTCGTCGAAGAAACTATCTACATCGTGGCTTGCGTTTAAAACATACACTAGAGTTTCAAACTCTTGAGTTTCTGTCAAATCATCATGCTCGTGAATAAATTTCGCATTGAGAATAAAGTTTACTTTGTACGAGTTACCCGTACCACATTCTCTCAACAAAGTAGTAAGCTGTTTGCGAAGGGTTGTGGGTACGAAAGTTTGAACGGCTTTCAGCACTGGGTCTAGATGAAGGCCACCTACCATCTCGTCGAATTCTGCCTCAGACTTTAATTTGCATTCATTGCAGACTTCACGACTAGGAGAATCTGATACTTCATTTGAATCTTTACAAGAATTAGAACAAGCTGGACCTTCATTCAAATCTTGCATTTTCTCTTCGTTTTGGGCGTTGTCTTCCACTGGGTATTTTACGCTTCTGTCAAATAAATAAAGTGTCAATGACCATAAGTGGGGTACCTACAACAAAATACTGGAATAATTCATAATAATTATTTTAAAATATTTATTATAAATAATTATTATAAAATAATTCATTATACACAATCAGCTGCAGAGTGAAATGACCCCCCTAGCGTACATAAAATGTATGGGTCCGTTTATTTTGCAGCTGACAACATACAATATGGTGCTTCGCCCAAAGGTTGAGTCTGTCGGTTCATCGGGGAAATGCGGCCAGCGTTCTTGGAACTATGCCCCTGGGAAACCAAGGCGCCATCGAGGACGGGCATTTTCAATTAAAATTTTTATTCTCATGTATTATATTTTTTTCCATAATAACAATTTAATTCATAGCCCATACATAAAATATCCATATCAATATCCTTTACTTACTTCGTTCACTGCACAATAATCTTCCTCGAAGATCATTATGGGTGATAGGAAAATTTATAAATAGGCTATTTCGTTTAGGAAACAGTGGAGTAGTTTAATATGCAGATATTATGCTTAGGAGATCTTTATTTATTATAGAAGGAAAACCCGTCCGAGCAAGCAGGTCAGCTGATGTACTGCTGCTGTATAGCTGATAAGTGATTGCTGCAACCCAAGCAACACTAGGAGGACTACAAATGCGCAAATTGCACAAAACGCGAACTTACAACCATATACATATTTGACACATTTAGAAAGGTAGTTATTATTAGGAATACTCACTCTTTGCCCATGTCCCCACATTGGTTAGTCAGTCCGCAATCTTCGCTGTCCAGCCAATCTTCCTGGTGCACTAGTTCAATAAATTCATATAATTCAGGATGTTGTCTATCCAAACATAGGTCAACCATTCCGCAATCTTCGCTGTTGTGCCTGACCTCCTGGCGCTCTTTTTCAAGATCTTCACATACCTTAACAAGAAATCTATCCAGGTTACTTTCTTCCATGTCACTGGCATCGAATTTTGATACGTTGGTACATGTATGAGCTTCCATTTTGAACACTGTACTGTTCTCCTGTACCGCTGTACTGTCCTTAACACTGTAGAATAGACTACTGACATTGAATAGATGATTACTATCCTAATATTTATAGCAACTAACCAAATGCTATTAGTTAAATGTCCATTAAGGAATCTATGCTATGTAACATCTCATCAAGTATATACCTAATGTCGAGTAGCCATAATGACCTATCGTTATCGTTAATGACGTTGACTAACTATGGACCATTGCTATTAAGTGATGTTTATAGGCCAGTGAATTTGTATCCCTAAAGTTATACCCGTGTAATGCAATTTATGGGTCAATCGGCCTGAAATAAATGAAATTTATTAATTTTTTTTACATAGCAAAATTTTATGCGCGGCATAGATACTGTTAACTCTTTCATCATAGTATTGAGAGAAGGAAATAAACGCTTTCTCGCGGCGCGAACTGTGTCGCGGGCATTCTCGTGTTAGCCGTGCAGGAAAAGGTCATTGGTACATGGCGGAACTGGGGTTCGAACCCGGTACCTTGGGGTTCGAGTCGGTTCTCTTAACCATTAGGCCACCGACGCTCTTTTACACAGACCAGATATTAACATTCTTGAAACCATCACGTAATTAAACGAAGAAGAAACTTAGAAAAATATGTAAGTATAATTTATAATTTTTTGTTTCATACACATGTTATCGGGTTTGTTACCATGGTTAGTATTGAAGGTCGGTGGTGAAGTGTAGTGAATAACCACGAAAGTCTTAAAACCTATATCTACTGATAATTGATGTGTGTTCAAAACCTTTGCAATATGCCTTGCTTTAGCTGAGTTCCAACTAACTTTCAATAAGCCGAGTCTATGTTTAAATCAAACAATAAATATAAGGAATATTCACGTATTCGAAAGACAAATACAACCTCAGTGAAAGACGTAGCTCCGTCTGAATTTTAAGCTGAATTATGTACTATGCATATATACTCGCGCACAAACTCATGCCCCCTCCTGCCCTGAACAATCTACTGCATATCATCGGAACTACAGCCAGCCAGGGGATGTTAAGTATCTAAGAAAACGAAAACTTACGTAGCCCTAGAATATGAGGGACAAAAGGACTACACGGCTAAAAACCTCACTAGGAACAGGGTCCCTTCGAGAAGCCAGTGAACGTCGTAAGAGACTAATGCCCGATTACAACTTAGGCGACTCTTAAGTAAACCCCATAAGATATTCCTAAACATTTAGTCGTCACAAAATTTGTCTCATAAGGTTATGAGTGACTTAGCGAGTTTAGTTTTAGTCATATGGTTGGTACTTGTGCAATGCCTGTTCTTGTTAATAGTATCCTAATTCGTAAAAATAAAAAGTTTAGTGAAACCGGGCATAATAGACTTCTGGAAGGAGCTAGGCTGGTTACTATAGACGGTTCACAATCACGTATATAGGACCGACTTTAAGTCCAAATGGAAGCCTTTAAACTTAAACCTAAGCATACACGCGCTACATAGAGAACGTTATATACCTTTTCTCCCGAGGAGTAGGCAGTCAGAGACCACATTGTTCCACTTAAATTGCTACGGTCCTGACAAATCTCTCCCTCTTCCTCAACATTCTTCAACCTTTTATTGCCCACGTGGTCGTCAGTTTAAACTAAGTAGGCATAATAAATCTTTTACTCATCAAAATTCTTATATCTTACGAACTGTTCGCTGTTCGTATACCTACGAACTATTCGCAAACCGGTTCCTTTATAACAGTGCCAGCGGGATTCTATCGTTTTCCTATGCAAATTCTGCGTCATAAAATTTCAGCGAATGACGTCAATGGACGTCATAAGTTAGAGATGAAGTATTGCAGTTATTGCTTTGAACATCAGCTGAATATAGTTAGAAACACGAAGACGCATGGTGCTTTTACGTGTTGAATGCGAGTCTGTTGTAGGTAATAAACTGTTGTAGGTAGGTTTGCGTAGTAGCCTGTCGTTAATGCTTTCTTCGAAGGGTACTTTTTGCTACCATAATCATCTGGCCGTCAATGTCCCAATTGTACTCTTGCGTGCTAAGGCTTGGGGTCCACCTTGATCATGTTTCAGTGTTTGGCACGTCAGATAATTACAGTGGAGCGACTGCCATTTGATCTCCGCGCGTGACCCTATTAACAGGAGAACCTGACCAGATTGGATCATGGTTACACTTTTAGTTGTCTGAATATGCAAGTTTTCTCATAAGGCATGTTCATTTAGGTTCAAATTGTCGACAGTATATCAAAATGTCCTAGTAAAAATGCAATGCTTTATGGGCACTGTTTATTTTTTATAATAGAGATGTGACTCTAAACCATGTAAAATTAGAGCAAAGGAAATCTGGTACATACACATTTTAATTAAGTACATATATCATTAAAATATATTAACGGACACTATCTCGATAACGGACTATATCGCGTTAAACTCTTTTGTAGATATAAAAAGTAGATAATCATTTACTGTATTTACGTGAAATTAAATTAAATAGTTTGATCATATTTTCAATATTATGCTATCAAAGCCAATGGAATTTTGAATACGTGATCTAGAAACCAATATCTATGCAATATAATTTATCATATTTTCATTAAAATATATTGTTTCAAAGTTATACAGGAAATTTGTAAGAAAATCTTAAATTGGAGTGTGGAACTCTTTCAATTATTATTTACTAGCGACCCGCCCCGGCTTAGCACGTGCTTACTCGGGATTCTCTACTATAATTTGCATGTATTATGCACATAAACCTGCCGGAGGAAACTCTCTAAATGATAATGAACACCGCTTAAAATTCGTTGGATAGTCCTAATCGTACATCGTCGAGAGGGACAGACGGCGAGAAGCGACTTTGTTTCATACTATGTATAGAAGAAGCGTCTCACAGGCCCAGAATATTTTTTAAATGACGCGTCTTTTGCTACACTTTTTATTTCTCTAACTTAATACTGATTATCCTGATTAGCTAATACAAAAAGAAGTTACTTAATTAGGCCGTCAGCGGATTAATTGACGACGTGAGTGAGACTACAATGTACCTTTTTTATTACGTTACATTTTTTAATGTAAAGTTACTTTAAAATTGGACCTTATCAACTTCATAGAAAATCGACGCAAATTAAGAACCAACGCATGGTAAGTTCAACGAACCAGTGGTTGTACAGACTAAAGATCCGTCGAGGGCGGGAAGGGGCGATGTGTTCTCCCAGCACGGCGGCGCGACGTTTATCGACTGAAGCATACAACCGTCACTTTTCTATGAAGTATTTGTCAAATCCATATACGATCGACTTATTTAAAATCAACAATAACTTTCTTAATGCAGTTTTACTCTTTTTGTTAAGTGATTTTCGTAACTTTTTTACAACCGTCGTTTTTCTACGATCATGACGAGCTGATCATCAAGCCCCCGACCTTGGAGCTGTTGATCAAAGCGGTGGGTTCGCTGTAGGCGACGGCGTCCAACCGTCACTTGAACTCAAGTCCATCGTGCGGGACCTCAAAATCTTTTGCGGGTCGTTTTTAATGTGGCTTTTTAGCTGTGGCCATTTCAAATGGTTATAGACGGTATGTAGGGTCATAGAGAAAAAAAAATACTACGTACAAGTATAGTAAACAAAACAGCAGGGCGGTAATTTCGATAGATGGACATTTCTGTACAGTGGACGTATCGGTAGAGTGTAGACATTTTAAAACAGTGTGAGCTTCCATGCAGTGGACATTTTGACACAGTGTAACATGTGAACCCAAAGACGATGTCCTGTACAACAACATTTTATAAGATACGTACAGTTCAGTACAGTTTACAAGTGAAGATGGTATGAGAAAATACCCAATCGTGTGGGGTATCATTGTTTACGACTATGTCAGCTCATCTTTTTTATAAGTTATTCGGCAGACAAACAGGCAAGCGGGCCACCTGATGGAAAGTCGTGGACTCCACCTATGGACATCGGCAACACCAGGGGAGTTACCTATGCGCTGCCCGCCTCATCTTCTCTATTTTTAGATTTTGTTACACAAGCCAGGCATTTGACCACCATCTCACCTGGTGGTAAGTAACGATGCAGCCGAAGATGGACCATGCCTGTCCAGGAACAGCCTATTCGCTCTAGCCTATTTTTGTACTTTTTACATTATCATTCCCTGCTTTAAAATAAGATACCTGATAACAAATAATGATCGCCAAATCCTGAATCATGGTCAAGGCGGACCCCGGGCCCTCGTCCTAGAGGAGCACCACCGGGACATTAACGCTAAGCTGATTATTATTTATTATTACCTGATAACAAATAATATCAATTCCCAAGTTAACCTTTTTATTAATAATTATTGTTTTCCTTATTCCAGGTAGGTTGCTGGCCAAAGACGGGTCTGGGTGAGTGAGTGAATCCAAAATTATCTTTGTAAAACGTCAACAACTATTAGAAATATATAATTATTGAAACAAAATGGATATTTTCCTAAGAACGTGTGGTAATTTTCCGTTGCATTAGTTGCCCTAATGTATTTTGTTATTGATTTGAGTGAAATCTTTACGATAACGGTTTGCTACGTGATCTATCGGAATTTTTCCCATTAGGTAATAAGTGTGACACATTGGGAATTTATTTCCCGGTTTTTTACCAGAATAAATGTAATAATTTAGCACGTTCCTCAACCTTTCCTTGACACAGAAGGAATTATCATCAATCGCCAAATGAATCCCGCATTTCGGTGTGGCATCTGTCATGTGCCAAGAACGGGGCGGCTTAATTCAGCGGGAGGCGGTATTTCAGAGAGTTGACAATCTTTTGGCCTTAAACTGGACTGAACATTACTTATGTCCTAATATATCTGAGCTGACAATTTATTTCGCGTATTTTATATTGTCCTTACTGTATGTCCATCCCTGCTTCGTACAGTAAATTCTGATACTAAAACAAAAGCACTAAGTTACAAATGCAAAAACCAAGCTTAGCTATAAGCGAAACAAGTCAGCTTTTATGTATGTATGTATGTAAACACATGTTTTATCATATGGGGCCGGACATTGGGACACTTTACCGTAGTTGTGTCTCAAACCAATACTGTAAACAAAGGGAAAAATTTAATACATAATAATTATGGGTGATTTGTTATAATATTGTTATAATTAACTAATTGCTTTTAAAATTAAGATATTTTGGTGACTCACATTAAAGGCTGACCGCCTAACTCAAATGTATCGTATAACGAGACCAATTAGAACAAGTAAGAAACATTTACACAAACAGAAACACAACAACAGAAAAACTTTAATAATGCCATTGGAAAACACATTTTGTAACATAGCAGAAGAAAAGGAAAAGTACACAATCTATACTAATATTATAAAGAGGAAAGGTTTGATTTTTTGTTTGTTTGTTTGTTTGTATTGAATAGGCTTCGAAACTACTGGACCGATTTCAAAAATTCTTTCACCGTTGGGAAGCTACACTATCCCCGGGTGACATAGGCTATATACCCGTGTACCCGTAGTGGTACCCGTGCGAAGTCGGGGCGACTGTTAGTAATTAATAAAAAGCACATAAAAGCAAAAGCAAATAAAAGCTAACACAGTCGATGAATACGGTAGTAGGTATGTGGTGTGTGTTAGTGGTGTAATGAATGTGCGAAAAGGACCTCACTTAGCATATTGCCCCGGTGCGAACCACTAACTAAACATACATAGGTGCCTATGTAACGTACCTAACCTAACCTTTTAACAATCGAGGCACGTTCATCGCCAGACGTTCAGACTTCTTTTATTAGGAGAGTTAACCTCGCCCTTTATTGGGGAAAAGGATTAGGGTTTAGGTAAGGGCTTTCCGATAGGGTCGCTCGAAATTTGACATAACCATCAACTGTGTGGTTTATTTACCTACCTACATTATTTTCTTTAAGAGCAGGAAAGCGGACTCTGGCACAAGCCGGGATTGATTGTTAGGATAATGATAGTGATGAGTTATTCTTTTTATCTATGATCCATGACTTAGGTTATAAACTTAAGTAGGTACACAAAAGGTGGCGACAGCCTACCGATTTCCATCCTGAGTGGGCTGTCTACTCATTTGTACTACTGTAATCAAAGACTTCTACATAATGGACCGGTTCATTGTACAAAGGCAATGACACCGCTTCAATGGAACTAAAACTGCAATGGCGCTCCAACGTCGTCTCAGTGACGTTTTGGCCACGTATACGAATAGTCGTTACTTTACAATCTAAGAATGCCGAGTTGCGTAGGAAACACATGCACTAATTCCAATAAACAGTGTCAAATAAGAAGAGACTTGGCGGGTCACGTGGTTCGACATGCGCTGCATACGATTACCTGCTCGAAATCCCCTCCACTGCCATTTGACAAGTCTCTTCTTTCGTGACACGGGTTATAACCAAAAACAAGAATGGAGTATATTTTTCCGTAAAGTATAAAAAACATCATGTATTAGTTGTAAAAATTATGTTTTTAGCATTTCCAATAAATATTTCAGTGTTTATTGCTAAATTATAAACCGGACATGACTCGTTGGTATGTTCAATCAAGTTCAATGCACGCCGTCTGCTTATTTTTTATTTGGCCGTCTTACATATATGCGCACGACGTGACTTTGCACCGGTGGCATAATGCCGTTGATTTTGTTTTCGCGGAAGTGATATTATTATAGATAAAAATAGATACCAGATGAGTATGCAAATTAATCAATAACAATAATATGGTTATGTAATGTAGCTTCAAAGCAGTCAACACATAAATAAAAACTTGTTGTAAATGTGTTATTAGCTATCGCACAACCGTCTTTACTATCGTTATTCGCGTTATCGGCATTCATAATGATAACTTAATTACGTCTGGTTATGGGCAACATGTCGATGTCATATCGCTACATATAACTAGCTCCATTACTATGTACTTGATAAAATAGTTCTTTATTTACATTAAAAGATATATTTACAGCTTAAACATAACACACAAACAACATGAAATTACATTTAAACTACCTAACAATAAAAACCTTACTCTAAATTACCTAAATAGGTATAATATTTGCCCCAAGACCTTTGAATGCGGAAATGTGCCCAGAAGGCTGGCCGCGTTGCCCCGCTGGATGGCGAGGCTTACACGCTGTCCCAAATACAGGCCAGCTTTCTGGTCATTACTAATGTCGACCAGGCGCTTGGCTAGTTCCATATATAGATAAAATCGAAGAGTCGCGCTCGTGCAGTATCTGCTACAAATTAGTGCGGCACCGCAATCCTCGGACCCAAACTCCGACGTGTGCGTCGAAACTCCCACGACGACACTCTACCTCTCTCGCTTGCACTACACCGTAACGGCAAAAGACGTGGTGGAGTAAATCAGGTGTGCCAAGCAGTACACGTTGAGAGTCCAGTCCAGAGTTCTAAGCTACCTCCCCACCAATTTAAAAAAAAAACAAAGAAAAAAGGATAAAAAGATCATATGTCCGTCTCCTGGTTCTAAGCTACGTCTCCACCAATTTTCAGCCAAATCGGTTTAGCCGTTCTTGAGTTATAAAAAGTGTAACTAACACGACTTTCTTTTATATACTCGTATACATAGATATAGATTAAAGGTAAAAAAAATATTCCCAAGTCCCCTGATTGTGTAAAAGTACCTAGAAGGCTGGCCGCGTTGCCTCGCTAAACAGCGAGGCTTATACACTGACCCAAGTAGGGGCCAGCCTTTTGGCCATTACGTACTAATCTCGACCAGGCGGTTAGCTAGTTCCTGATATAAAGAATGGTCCCCACGGCCCAAGGGTTTCCACGCCAAAAGGCTCAAATATGTAGTCACAACCAGACATGCATATTTGCACCGTTTGGCGTTTTCAGAAGAGGCAGCACCGGCCCTTTTTTGGCACGTGTTGTCTGGCAGATGGGACGGCGGCGGGAGGCAGTATAAATTCATTAATAATATCTGCAAATCTTTCTTGAAAGCTTTCGTATACCTTGGGCTTCCAACCCTCTATATTATCACCTTTAGTTACATCCATGACATCTTCCTCTTGAGCAAGGAGAAAACTCATCAGATACATTGCAGTTATGAGTCCATAATCTCGACGTTCCTGAAAGTCTTTGTCAAAGACTTCCCTTGGGAAAACATCTTTCACGTTAATGTCAAAATATTTCAAGAATCTCTCCATGGTGTTGTAGTATACGTCTAATAGATCCGATAAATGAGCTTTACGGAATTTCCGGTCGGTGCCAGTGTAAATGAGGTATCCAAATGAGGATGTCTATGACTGAATTTCCGTAGTAGACGGTTTGGTAATCCACAGGAATCACTTCGGTTACCACTCCGTCCTGTAAGCATTACAGATGAAGATAAGTACGTACATTTTAAAGCTAATTACTTATACGTTAGTAATTATTTACATAATTAACTAATTAAAGGTACCGGATCTAAAAGTTTTCGTTGCGAAAACGTTTCGTCGCCGCGTCGCCATGTTTACGGTAATAGGAAATAACGGGTAACGAGTGGTGCACATCATTTCTTGCATTTATGAAGTGAAAATGATCAGTACTGATTAATTCTAAGTACTAATAGTTAGCTTCAATTTATATACCTACATGTCACCGTGAACGTATGTAGGTAATAAGTCATTTACAGAATTCCTAGGAAATGTACCTATCATCATCACCACAGCCCGCAACAGTCCACTGCAGGACTTAGGGCCTCTCCCACGAAAGGGGAGGTTATTGCCATAATCTCCACGCTTGGCAAGCGGGTTGGAGATCGCAGTGTTTAAATATAACAATGGAAAATGCTGCTGCCCATCTTCCAGACTACGGAGACTTGATCTTTTGCCTCGAAAACATTAGTCGCCTTGTACGACACCCACGAGTGTAAGGGGTTGGTGCTATTCTACTCTGCCGGACACCACACGGCCAAGTACTAATAGTTAGCTTCAATTTATATACCTACATGTCACCGTGAATGTATGTAGGTAATAAGTGATTTTACAGAATTCCTAGGAAATGTATCTATATATTCCCTAAAATCGTCATGAAATGTATGAAATAAATTTTAGTATAGGTATACTTTTCCTAGGAACGTCATACATTTCCTAAACAGGAAACGGAAATGTTTTCATTTTTTTTTTAAGTTTTGAAAAATTGACTAAAAACCGAATCTATCAACTCCGATGCATCAGGGCCTCAAGTCCGCTAATTTACTAATGATTCGATTGGTTTGTAATTGGCAGCTCAATGACAGTTTCACACTTTTTTGGTATGAAGCGAAAATGATCAAAGTGGACGTTAAGCAATGTATTACATAAGTACTTATACTTAGCTTCAATTTATGTACCTACATGTCACCGTGAATGTATGTAGGTAATAAGTGATTTTACAGAATTCCTAGGAAATGTATCTATATATTCCCTAAAATCGTCATGAAATGTATGAAATAAATTTTAGTATAGGTATACTTTTCCTACGAACGTCATACATTTCCAATACAGGAAACGGAAATGTTTTAATTTTCTTTTAAGTTTTGAAAAATTGACAAAAAACCGAATCTATCAACCCCGATTCATCAGGGCCTCAAGTCCGCTAATTTACTAATGATTCGATTGGCTTGTAATTGGCAGCTCAATGACAGTTTCATACTTTTTTGGTATTCTGCTACTGTTACTAATGACTCGATAGATTTTTTATTGGATCGCAATCGCAGCTCAACAGCAGCAAAACTGCCGTTGAGCTGCGATAGGAAATATAGGGGTACCACGACTTCAGGTTACTTTGACAGGTCGCGAAAAAATGAGCATACTAAATTTATTTTACTGGCAATACAAAACTATATCGAGGGAATATAACTTGACGCTATTGAGTAGTCTATATATCTTAATAAGCCGTATTAGTTATTGTACTCTATAAAAAAATTGTCGGTTTATACTGTCTAATTTTGATGCCAATGTCTACTTCAAATGTTGACATATTTGACAAGAATCATAATTCCACGAAATTATTCAAATTTCACAATCGGGACATGTTAGTTTCCTTTTCCGGTATTGCTACATAAAATGCAGAACTAGCACTACAATTGACATATCACCTCTGTCGCGGTCAAGCTTTACATACATTTCGTAGGAATATAAAATATTGAATTTTAAAATACAATGTTGTATCTTACCGTCCTTTTGATTAAAGTATTATTCATTCTAAAATCGCCATGGCACAGATGACGCGCACGCGTATCATCTTCATAATATTTTTGAAACTTATCTATTGCTTCAGGAATTAACTCTAGTGTTTTTTTTCTAGTTGCAACATTTTCCAAGTTTTGTACATTACTTGTCATAATAACCTGAAGCGTTTTCTTATAGCCCAACCACTTAAAAATATGTTCCATAGGCCTTATAGTTTCATTGTAAAGATTTGGCTGAAGTTTTTCCATTACAAATGAAAATCCATGGAATGATGCCAGTTGTTCTAATGCAATTTTAGCGTATTCGTACGAAATCAATGTAGTTCTAAAATCAGTTTTAAATCCTTTTTAGCTGCATTTTCCAAATTTAATGCTTCATCGTTAGACCTTCATATCCATTCACCATTTTGTACCTCTCTTCCTGTGGCACGTTATATTTATCTTGTAGTTCAATTAATATTTTTGAAAGTTAATTATATACAAATGCTTCTTTTAAATATCCCGAGCTGATGGAGGCATTTTCCTCCATAATTGCTTGTACTTCAGGCACAAGTATCTTAACAAAAAGATTTAGTTCTTTGTTACCTTCTACCGTTTTGCCTACAATGTCTACTGCAAACTACTGCGGCCCTACCGCCTAACGTTGGGATCATATTGACCACTATCTCGTATTTTTCAAATTTTGTTTTGAGCAATTTTACTTAACGTTTGTTTTAAAGTTGGTGTAAATTTATCGATACTTGTAAGCGTATTTTCCATTTTGTCACAATTTTTATATTGCACTGTTTTTATATTTACTTTTACTTTTAAATAAGTCAACTCACACGGAAACCGTCCTACGAAATATTTTTGCCGGCTATTTGTAGGATAAGGTATTTGTATGATAGAATAATAATGATATAATCGATTGTTTTTTATTATAAAGCGTTATCGAGTGCCGAAATATGCATGTAGATAAAATAATCTATCTCGCACGTTTATGATAAAATCGGGTGTTTAATCAAAAAACCTAGGCTTTTAATCAAGAAACGTATGATAATATTATTACATAATCTTATCATTAACTTGAGGAAATCCAGTTTATTGATCAAAACTTAATTCAATCAAAAATCGAAATCAAATCAAAATTCAAAATATCAAAATTCTTTAGATTTGTAGTATAACTTAAGCTCGCACGCGATCAATTCAGAGATTTTGTTTGATAGGGATTTTCTGTGGTCTCGCTTCGCCTGCGATCGCGCCTATTTCATCCTTTCTATAAGAGGTTGATTAACAACCTATACAGATGTAGACTCCTTTCTGTGTGTTGTTTATGACATTGCAATGGCTTTTTCACCCTAATGCGCTTTATACATTTGACTAAATTCAGAAGCAAAAAGCGTGACAGCAAATCAAAGTGGAATGTATACATAGAAAAAGGTTAATTTTTGTATCACTTATATTATGTTTCGCATCGTAACGCTTTCAAAAAGCGTTATGCATAATTGACCTTATTTTATGAGCAATACATTCCACTTTGATTTGCTCTCATGCTTATTGCTTCTGAATTTAGCCAAATGTATAAGTGCATAACCTCACAATATAGAATTTTCACATTTAAATATTATTTTCCTAATATTCTTAGTCACTTCTTCAGTCTCAATTATAGACTTAGCCTGGTCCAGTAAATCTCTCTAGAACGATCTGATAACTGTTACAAAGATGCACGAACTCACGAATGCAGCCAAAGGTATTGCTGCCTACGATGATGTCAGGTTGCTGTGTTTACGTGCTTAAATATTTAAAAGCATGAATTTTTAAATTTTTTCTTTGGTTACATCACTACTGTCTCATAAATCAGAGTTTAGCGCAGATTGGTCATAATAAAATACGATTGAGTTTGGGCTAAAAAGGAGGTTTGTCTTTATTGAAATAAAATAGCTTTTTATGTTGTACAAGATATAAGTTGACTGAAAAAGCAAAAACTCATTGTCAATGTTCATGTGTGCAATGAAAATAAAGATTGATTGTAACTTATTTTCTTGTCTGATATATCAGACGTTAACGTCGTGGGTACGAAAATGAGACGTCTGATATATCTGACTTTGGCGTTGAAAAGGTTAAAAAACCAAAATAACACGTTACATGATCGTGAATAATTAAAATAATCCGGTATAGTAGTAACAGCGTAACAGTGGTTTCGGCTGTACAGAGTTCAACTAAGTAATTATATGGTTCCGTGCAAAAGTAATAATACTTAATACACTGACGATTCTGAACCACTGAGTGTTTATTAGGCTTATTAGTATATTAGACCAAAATTCGTGCCAAATACATGAATCATGAAGTAATTGTTGACATGACCTCCAGCTTGGATGACTTTGCAGTTTTGTATATGGAAAAATATCACGTAATCGAATCAGCAGGCAGTTGATAAGTATGTATGATAGGTGAGAACCAATTTTGAAGGTGATTAGGTATTTAGGTTTTTTCTGTTGATCACGCTAAGTCAGCGGCTGTAAAGTTCTTCTTATTTATTATTTGGCTGTCCGGAGCTAAACCATCGGTGAATGAGTCCAAAGTCTTTATTTATTCAGAATGTAAAAAGACAGCTAGCATTAATTGAAACCTCATGTAAAAAGACAGCTAGCATTAATTCTACCCATGAAACTGAACAACTTTCCCCAAAAAACATACCTGCGGAAATGACTTCATAATTTCGCTACCTTAAATAAATAATTAATTGTTACGCGCAATGTACATAGTCCGGCGCACGCCTCTCGCTCGCCCACGTTACCAGTGGCCGCTGACCCCGCGCCTGCACTCTTTACATTGCGTGCTTTTACTTAAAGTGCATTTATTTCAACTTTGAGTGACTAAATTATTTGTGAACGATGTAGTTATCGATACTTGATATTTTTTAGTACAGTTTTTTTTTGGCAACCGTATGACATAAAAAATATACAAAAAAAAAACAAATTATAACTTTTTTTCAAAGAATCTCGATATCTGCCTAAACTATAAGTTTCCGCGGGTATGTTTCCTTAGGAAAGTTGTTCAGTTTCATGGGAAGAATATGAAGAATCAATTAATGCTAGCGTTTTTTTTACACTTGTATAACCCAACATGGTCATTGAGGTCCTCACAAACCACGGTCTGTTCGGGGGATGGTATATATCGTAGGGTATCATCGAAACTATCCCAGACAGTAATATCTGTTATCATCTACAATTTCTACATCCTTACCATCATTTTCTATTACCGGATTACCTACCAAATTTAGGCCGAACCATCTGTCACGACCTCATCTCTAAAATCCAAATCTAAATCTGAGTCTTCTCCAATAATTACGTAGTATAGAGCATCTTCATGTTCTTTGTCAGAAACACATTGTCCGCATTAATTAAATGAAAAGTATAAACACAAAATATACGGAAACAGTGCCCGCTACGGGAATATAGTCCATGACCCTAAGAAAAGGGTATTTTGCCTACCGTCTCAACGGAGAGGGAATTCGAAAAAGCGTGAGAATCAAAATTTTTAGAGAATTTTATTTAGTAATGGACCAAAGGTACAGATGTATATTTTCATGGCTACCGATACAATAATCAAATATTTTACCTATGTTTCCTAGATATAGTTGTATGTCGTCCACATGGACGCTGGTACCGAGGAGGTTAATCACTAATTCTATGTTTCAAAGTTTTCAAATTGGGCAATTGTATTCAACGTTTCCTTTAAATTTGATGTCAATTTATCAATGCTGGTCTGCGTGACTTCCATTTTAGCACATTAAATTCTTTATAACGTATTTTGTTAAATCAGGCAGTTCAAACTAAACTGTATGAAACATGTTTTTTGCGGCTATTTATATATACTTCTTCTTATGTTATACGGCAGACAAACAGGCAAGCGGGCCACCTGATGGAAATTTGTAACCGCCGCCTATGCCCGCCTCTGAAGAGACCTCTAATATATCTTTTGAACGATCCCATGTCATAGTCCAAAGGAAACACTGTGACTGGGAGCTCATTCCATATCCGAAACGTACGAGCGAGAAACGTTCTTTTGAACCTTTGCGTGGTTACAAACAGAGGGTCTGAATAGTGGGGATAAGTACCCAGCCCACGGCGGGTGATGCGATGGCGGAATTGTGCTGTACCAGATCGAAAAGTTATTCGGAACACTCCCCGTTATACAGCCGATAGAACACACACAGGGAGCCAAAGTCCTTTCGGTAAGCCAGTGATTCTGACTTGCTTGTTTGTATGGGATCATCGACAATTCGTACGGCGCGTCTCTGTACGGAGTCCAGAGGATTAAGCAGGTTGGCAGTTTCGCCGGCCCCAAGATGGGAAAAATACTCCATATGAGGCCTCACCTGTGCCTTGTACAGCAGCAGGCGCTGCCCGGCGAAGTATCGCTTGGACCGTTTAAGCACTCCAAGCTTTTTCGAAGCCAGTTTGGCTTTGCCTTCCAGGTGACTCTGGGTGACTCCAGAATCGCACGCTCTCCGATATGTTGACACCAAGGATCCCGATACTTTTTGAGATGGAAAGGGGTGTTCCTTGGAACACTTACTTATAGTATACGTGTGAAAGTAAAATATATGTAAGCGTTACTCGGGTCATATGGTTAGGATACTCTACATGATTATCGCCATGACACAAATACTCAATCACACATACTCAACAAATACATATGGTTATGATACTCTACATGATTTAAGCATACCTACATATAGGCGATTAGATAAATACCACGTCAAATGTCCAAATGTGACCCTGGAGTTATTCAAGAATTATTAGGTGTTTACCTAATCGACATGTAGAATCACGATAATTAGATATATTTGTTGCAGAGTAACACTTACATATTTTTTACTTTAACTCGTATACTATCCCCTCCTTGCGTTTTATCTCCTCATTGCTGAGGGTCTTGACCACGCTGAAGCACTTTTTCGTGGACTCTTCGGCGCCATCTCATCCTGTCCTTGGCAATGTGGATAGCATCACAGATCGTGGTGTTTAGTGTTGGCGAATTTGATCCGTCCAGCGCATAGGACTTGGTGTGGATGGGACCAAAGAAATCGAAGACTCCCTGAACAGTCATGTTAACTAGATTTATTTGTTGCTGAGTAACGCTTACATATTTGTTACTTTCACTCGTATACTAAATAGCCGCATATTTTATTATATTAGACAAGACAGGCATTTGACCGCCATCTCACCTGTTGGTAAGTAACGATGGGGCCGAAGATGGAGCATAATCGTCTTGGTACCGCCTGCTCACACTAGCCTTGAAGGCGTCCAGTATCCAGTCCATCATCAGAAATACCAAATGAGGGAAGCTTGCTTAGAAGGAGTACCAAACCCTGTCAAAGGCCTTGGAGATATCAAGACACACTGCAAGGGCGTCGCCATGTTTCTCAATGGCCTCACTCCATAAATGTGTTTATCGCTAGGTCATGTCTAGGACGGGACATTAACTATCCCATACGATCCTAATATTTTTCTGGGATGAAAAGTACGCTATGATACTATGCAATAATGTAGCTTAGTATTTCTGCAAAAATTTTCAAAATCGGCTCAGTAGTTTCGGTGATTACCCCCAACATACAAACAAACTTACAAACGTAAATACACACTTTTCCTCTTTATAATGTTAGTACAGTTATATATCAGTATACGCAATGTTCAAACACAATCGCAAATATATATCTATTTATCAATTTATGACGCATGACCCGCTTATTTTCAGACGGTAGGTATATTTATTGTATCTAATGATAATAATTTTTACACATTATTATTTCTCTATAAATAGCCAACAAAAACATGTTTCGTACAGTATAGTTCGATCTGCCGTATTTAACACATGTTGAAAAGAATAACTGTGATAAAATGGAAGATACGCGGACAAGCATAGATAAATTTACACCTACATTAAAGGAAGCGTTAAATAAAATTGCCCAAAATGAAAAGTTTGAAGCATACGACATAGTGATTAATATGATTCCAACGTTAGGTGGAAGTTACTCGGGAGATTTGTTTGCGGTTGATATTGTAGGCAAAACGCCAAAAGGTGACAAAGAACTAAATCTGTTTGTGAAGAAACTTGTCCCTGAGACAATAGAAAAAATGAATGAATTCGGCTCCTTCCATTTAGGATACACAAGAGAAGCATATGTTTATAATGAACTGTCAAAGATATTCGTTGAACTACAGGACAAATATAATGTACCACAGGAAGAGAGGTATAAAATGGTGAAAGGATATGATGGGTATGACGAAGCATTGATTTTGGAAAATGCGGCCAAAAAGGGATATAAAACTGATTTTCGAACGACACTGATTTCGTACGGATATGCTAAACTTGCATTGGATCAACTAGCGAAATTCCATGCGTTTTCTTTTGTTTTAAAAGTGTTAAAGCCAAAGTTATACAATGAAATACTGACGCCTATGAAACCTATTTTTAAATGGTCTGGCTTTGGAAAAAACCTTCAGTTTATGATGACAAGCAATGTTCAAAATTTGGAAAACGTTGAAACTAGAAAAAAAGCGCTAGAGTTCATCCCTGAAGCTATATTTAAGATGCAAAAATACTATGAAGATGATACTCGTTCCCGTGTTTTGTGTCATGGCGATTATAGAATGAACAATACTTTAATGAAGAGAATGGTATGTAATTGTTTACTAGTGTAATTATTTTAAGCATAATATTTTAAGTAATGAACTAAATATAGGCCGTGTGGTGTCCGGCAGAGTAGAATAGCACCAACCCCTTACACTCGTGGGTGTCGTACAAGGCGACTAATGTTTTCGAGGCAAAAGATCAAGAGTCTCCGTAGTCTGGAAAATGGGTAGCAGCATTTTCCATTGTTATATTTAAACACTGCGATCTCCAACCCGCCTGCCAAGCGTGGAGATTATGGCAATAACCTCCCCTTTCGTGGGAGAGGCCCTAAAGGCAGTGCACTATTACGGACTGTAATGATGAACCAAATAATCATTTGTGAAAATCTTGGCAATCACTAAAATTTACTTTTAGTTTAGTCAACGAATACCCAAAACGACGTTATAATAAGACCACGCTAAGACCGAACCGCTTTAAAAAAAAACTCTGTATGGCAACTTATGCCATGTCGTTTATCCGTCATAGAACGTCATTCATAAAAGTCATAACAAAGAATTTGACTGACTTGAAAAATATTATTAAGACGATGGGCACATTGGAACGCAGCACGTAAAATCCACGAACGTGGCTGCGGATCCGCATTAGTCATCACCGTACGTTTCCATAGACAACTCTAGGCTTACAAGATTGGGCCCTTTATACGTCATTCTGGCGAAATTTGGAAATATGTGTATTTTTTATATTGTTTTATTTACAATCAAAAATTTAGGAATTCTCCAAATTGTTATAATCTTTCCATAAAATTATGTTATTTAGGCCAAAAATAATTGGAGAACTGAGTAAAGGAACACCTACCTGACAATCCTGGAGACCTCACTTCACAGCAGCGGCCTATTTGACGCCTTTTTATATAGAAAGTACAGCGCCAAAAACTTATTTGTCTCGCAGCCCGACCGCCTAATATTTGAATTGAACGTCGCCCTCTTCTAGCAATAGGATATATTTACAACATTATTATCAGTTTAGAGCAAGTATGGGCAAGTATTCAGATATACTACTACTTTAGATTATAGTCACAAGACGATGCATTTCGATCATGATTGTGATCGACTTCAATTTATTTGTCAGTTTGACGAATTAGTCCGGTATTGTTGATGGCTTCCATACGAAAGAGTGAAAAAGAGATAATGAAACGAAAAATACGCGGCTATATGAAATATTATCAAGGAACGAAAGATCGTGATAAACAAATCACTGGTAGTCGTGGGACTACTGGTAAACATAGACTCATGGGAAAAAGAGATCCAAGATCAACACTTTCCAAGTGATTACATTTTCCAAGTGTGACATCTGTCATCCAAAATGTAGATCTCGACTAGTACTACCATTTCTCTTTAGGGACTAGTTTACTAGGATTGTTAGTTTCAGAGTTATAACAATTTGGACTTTCACAGCTGTCACCCAAAATGTAGATCTCGACTAGTACTACCATTTATCTTTAGGGACTAGTGTTCTAGTTCTGTGGTGTGTGGTGCCGCCACTTCAAAGAATAGCACTACCCCCCATCTCTTCCCGTGGGTGTCGTAAGAGGCGACTAAGGGAATAACCCGGAAGATGGGCAGCAGCATCTTTCGGGTACATTTGCATCTACTGCACTGCGATGGCCAACCCGCCTGCCAAGCGTGGCGATTATGGCAACCCCCCCCCCCGATGACAAGCACACACAGGCCACGGCCCCCAGTACCCGGCGGCCCCGCTACTCCGGACTATGGTAGCTGTCACGGTAACGGCGGGGCAGGGGGTGCGAAGAATCACCGGATGCGACCAGGCTACCACAAAGCACGACCACTGGCCCTGGCAACATACAATGTCCAGACACTGCGGACCGACGAAAAGCTCGTGGAACTGGAGGAAGTGGTAAGCAGATTAAATTGGGATATTATAGGGTTATCTGAAGTCCGAAGAAAGAGGGAGGACTCGATAACCCTAAAGGCCGGAAATATGCTTTACTTCCGGGAGGGCGACCAACTGTCCCTAGGTGGTGTCGGGTTCCTCGTCCACAAATCTCTCGTGAACAACATCGTCAAAACCGAGAGTGTGTCGTCTAGGGTAGCGTACCTTATACTCAGAATTACCAAGCGGTATTCGTTGAAGGTCATACAGGTCTACGCTCCGACTTCGACTCACTCCGACGATGAAGTGGAGGCTATGTATGAGGATATTTCTACAGCCATGCATACCTCCAAGACACATTATACCGTTGTCATGGGGGATTTCAACGCGAAACTGGGCAAACGAGGCGGAGACGAGTTGAGAGGGGATCAATTTGGAATTGGAAGTCGGAACGCCCATGGCCAGATGCTGGCCGGCTTTATGGAGAAGGAGGGACTCTTTATGATGAACTCATTTTTCAGGAAGCCGGATCATCGCAGATGGACGTGGGTTAGTCCCGATGGTGTCACAAAAAATGAGATTGACTTCATCCTATCTACGAAACGGCATATATTCAATGATGTCTCGGTGATCAATAGCGTTAAAATTGGCAGTGATCACCGCTTAGTAAGAGGCACATTGAATATTAATCCCCAGCTGGAAAGATCGAGATTGATGAGGTCCACGCTCCGGCCTGTACCCATCCAAATCCAAAACCCCGAGAGCTTTCAACTCGAATTACAAAATCGCTTCGAGTGCCTAGGAGAGTGCGTCGACGTGGACGACTATAATAACAGGTTCGTGGAAACTGTCTATACGGTTGGGTCAAAGTTTTATAAGGCCTGCCGTACAAACAGAACAAACAAAATCTCTGACGATACCCTCAAACTCATCGAAGAAAGACGCGGAATGACTGTGCAATCCCCTGATGATGTTTCTCAATTTAGGCGACTTAATCGACAGATCTCCAAGTCTCTGACTCGCGACATACGCCGCTTCAATACTACCAATATTGAGGCGGCGATCGAGCGGAACAAAGGCTCTAAAGTCTTTGCGAGAGATCTGTCGATTGGACAGAGCCAGTTGACGAGACTGAAAACGGATGACGGCAGAGTTGTTTCGACCAAGTCCGAGGTTTTGAGGGAAGTCGAGAGGTTCTATGGACAGTTATACACGACAACACGGGCACCTGTTACCAGTATGGCAAAAGACCCCAGAGCCAAGTTGACCCGACACTACACCGAAGATATCCCGGACATCAGCCTGTACGAGATTAGTATGGCTCTCAAACAGCTTAAGAACAACAAGGCGCCGGGTGATGATGGAATTACGGCTGAGCTTCTGAAAGCTGGTGGCAAACCTGTGCTTAAGACCCTTCAGAAGCTGTTCAATTCCGTCATCCTCGAGGGCAAAACGCCGGAAGCATGGCACAGAAGCATAGTGATATTGTTCTTCAAGAAAGGTGATAAGGCTCTCTTGAAGAACTTCAGACCAATATCGCTACTGACCCATGTCTATAAGCTGTTTTCGAGAGTCGTTACGAATCGTCTCGCACGCAGGTTTGATGACTTCCAGCCTCCCGAACAAGCCGGATTCCGAAAAGGTTTTAGTACCATAGACCACATACATACGCTGCGGCAGGTTGTACAGAAGACCGAAGAGTATAACCGGCCATTATGCTTGGCGTTTGTGGACTATGAGAAAGCCTTCGATTCGATCGAAACTTGGGCGGTGCTCCAGTCTCTACAGCGGTGCCAAATTTACTATCGATATATCGAAGCATTGAAGTGT
The DNA here is from genome assembly GCA_905147135.1 of Blastobasis lacticolella. NCBI lineage: Eukaryota > Metazoa > Arthropoda > Insecta > Lepidoptera > Blastobasidae > Blastobasis > Blastobasis lacticolella. Next base: position 14,689,624 of record LR990048.1, read on the forward strand.
TTGTACAAAAACGCCACTATGTCAGTTCGTCTCCAGGACAAGACCACAGAACCTATTCAGCTGCAGCGAGGTGTTAGACAAGGTGATGTCATATCTCCGAAGTTGTTTACCGCTGCACTGGAGGATATCTTTAGGCTTCTGGACTGGGACGGACTTGGCATCAATATTAACGGCGAGTACCTCACGCACCTCAGATTTGCTGACGATATCGTAGTCATGGCTGAAACCCTGGAAGACTTGGGCAAAATGCTCGATGACCTCTGTAGTGCCTCTCAACAAGTAGGTCTTAAAATGAACATGGACAAGACGAAAATTATGTCGAATGTCCATGTTGTGCCTACTCCAGTGACAGTTGGAGGCACTCCACTTGAAGTTGTTGACGACTATACATACCTAGGACAAATAGTCCGGCTAGGTAGGTCCAATTTCGAGAAAGAGGTCAATCGACGAATCCAACTCGGTTAAGCAGCGTTCGGGAAGCTACGCCACATATTTTCGTCCCAATTACCGCAGTGTCTCAAGACGAAGGTCTTTGACCAATGTGTGTTGCCAGTGATGACTTACGGAGCTGAAACGTGGCCACTCACTATGGGCCTTATAGGAAAGCTCACTGTTACCCAAAGGGCAATGGAAAGAGCTATGCTCGGAGTTTCTTTGCGCGATCGAGTCAGAAATGAGGAGATCCGCAAGCGAACCAAGGTCACCGACATAGCTCTAAGGATTGCCAGACTGAAGTGGCAGTGGGCAGGGCACATAGCTCGAAGAACAGATGGCCGATGGGGCAGTAAAGTTCTCGAGTGGCGACCACGTATCGGTAGACGCAGCGTGGGTAGGCCTCCTACAAGGTGGACCGACGACCTGGTAAGGATCGCAGGTACCAGCTGGATGCGGAAAGCACAGGACCGGTCTTTGTGGAGATCTCTGGGGGAGGCCTATGCCCAGCAGTGGGCGTCTTCTGGCTGATGATGATGATGATGATGATGTTTTAGGACAATACGTTTCAGATACAGTTTTAGGTTTGACAGTCACCCGAAATGCAACTTTTTCTCTTCTTATTTAGCTCTTCAGTTCATTCATTTTGCTAAGTGGGGCGGGGGCTACGCCCATGTGCATGCCGCCATATTGAAAATGGACTTTTCAAATAAGCGGAATGTTAGTTCCTTTTTCAATTCAATTAAATTCAAATTATTTATTTCAGAATAATTAATCCATAATTTGTTAGTAAATAAACAACATTGTCTATGCTATGTTAGTAGATAATTTAATTTTCTGAACATTTATAAAATTATATAAAATTGCAATTACTCATTTCACACTGATGTCAAAACAGATGTCAAGTGAAAAAATAATAAAAATACCATGTGAAAATAAATGTCAAATAAACAATTCAATGTCAACCTTAATCTACTAGCAGTGATGTCCAGTGGTTAGCCATGGGGCACTCGTGCCTATCCTCAAACGCCCTCAGGATGGTGTTGGTGCCGCCGCACACCCTGCTCATAAGGGAAGCAACGGATAGCGGAAAACCCGTCAGTGCGCGCCGCGGCAAACATGGCGGAAGCACTTTTTACGAAACGTTTATGATGTATTCTTGATCCTTGTCGGTTTGTAGATACTAAAGCTTTGGTACATGACACTCTTGGCTTTGGCTTTTATACAGGCTGTCCTTACGCACTGGACAAAGCCGAATTCTACTAGTGGAGTAGGGTATTTAAAACAAAACTGCAAAGTATCATAACAATCAGTTCAGTATTTACTGAAAAATCAACGATTTCAAATTTATCACTCAGGAGCAACCTGTATGTAGTTGCATGGTCTAGAAAGTACACTAAACATTGATACTCTTTTGAATTGTTTTAGAACTCCACGCTAGATGATAGCCTAAATGTCAATAATTAATTTATTCGTGTTGTATGTTGTTGTAATTGTTGTCGATTAAGTTGCAATATAATTTGTTAGAAAAAATAGCTTTGTGTTTTTTTCTCTAATTAAAGATAGACTGTATGATGCTGCTGAGTAGCAGTCTTAAACAGGGTTTCATTATTTGTCCAGAAGTTAAGGTCGCCCTGTATATTACATTGAACAATCAGAAAATTTCCCCACAAAGCATTAGATATTTTGTACATTTCATTAGGGACAGCTCGTGGATTCAGCCAATATATACTCTTTCTTTGGATTCAGCACTAAATTCAGTACCTACGCATTACAGTAGACCTACATGGCAATATTGACTACAGAGCACGCGTGTCAAATGTGTTAATCAAAAAACGACGAATCCGCACGAACGCACGTGGACGCGTTTTCAGTGTGTTCGACTATACGTGATTTCCATAGAAACCGATGAAAGCTCAAATAACTTTAGGTCACGTACTAACGTACGTCACGCACAACCGTACGGTGCTGCGTTCCAGTGTGCGAATCACCTAAATAATGATGGGCAATGACTGACAAGGGCAGATTATCCAATCGATATTGCATAATTTCTACCACTGTCAGTCGATTCGGACTTAGTATTATAAGCGATTTCTTATGAAACTTGATCAAGGTGCTTAGGAAGTGAACATTATTGTAGGTTATTACTAAGTATCTTTATAAAAATTATCTTCCTGACGACCTGAGTGGTTCAGTGGTCTGCCACGCAAGAGGTCCCGGGTTCGATTCCCGGCCGGGCAGAAATTGAAATGATGAATTTTAATTTCTGTAACGGGTCTGGGTGTTCTATGTATAATAAGTATGTATTTAAAAAGTATATAAGTAGTTTATCAGTTACCTAGCACCCATAACACAAGCTTTGCTTACTTTGGGGCTAGATGGCGTTGTGTGAATTTGTCCACGATTATTTATTATTATTTATTATTATTATTATTATTATCTTGGCGTCAATATCCCGGTTGTGCTCTCGTACGTGGAACTCCTAAACTACGCATGATGAACCCATGGAGTATGATTAGTCTTGACAAGTATTCTGACTGATCGCAGATGGTGAAGGTCATCTTGGTATTAATGTCCCGGTTGTGCTCTAGGGCGCGAGGGCCCGGGATAATAGATGGTATCCAATTAACATAGAACGTGCTGTAAAATCTTGTTATGAAAAGTTTTTCATCTGAGTTTAATTAAAAAATATTAGATATCTCCATATTACCCCAGGTGAAAAATACCTTTGAACGTCGTATATTGGGAGTAATTACCAAAATCTGAAAAGATTTATAAAATTCTCGAATACGAGCTACGACGTATAGCTCTTCCTGAGTGTCACACATAGAGTTTCTATTCCCCGTGAAAATAATAAGATCCCTCTAGATAGAAGAAGGTTAGGGGAGTTTCAAACCACGCGGGTTAAAACTTAGACGATTTAAACTAGAAACTTTAGAATATTTAAACTTTTCAGGGCCGTGTGGTAACCGAAGTGATTCCTGTAGACTACCAAACCATCTACTACGGCTGCCCAGTCCTCGACATCCTGTACCTTATTTACACTGGCACCGACCGAAAGTTCCGTGAGGCACATTTATCGGACCTTCTAGACGTATACTACAACTCCATGGAAAGATTCTTGGGATATTTTAATATAAAAGTGAAAGATGTCTTTCCAAGAGAAGAGTTCTTGAAAGACTTCGAGGAATGCCGAGATTATGGTCTAATAACGGCTATGATGCTCATGAGTATTCTTCTTACCCACGACGAAGATGTCTTTGATTTCAGTAAAGGCGACCTTTTAGAATGGCAGCCGAAAGTACACGATAGTTTCCAAAAAAGATTTGGTGATATCGTGAATGAATTTTTATAGTATTTTTAGATAATTATTAATAATATGAAGTTTTAGAATTTGATCTACTTTTCTCTTCCTTTTTTACCTTGTGTCTTTTTGTGTTTTAGTAACTAGTCCTGAAATCATTCTTGTCTATCCTGCTGGTAATCTAAAATATAATAATTGTAACTATCCTCCTAGATCATAAATTATTATCGACGATCTACGTGACACTGTGGTGAGAGCGTCGGTGGCCGAACGGTTCGAGTATACGACTCGTAAGCCAGAGGTCCCGGGTTCGTATCCCGCTCCGGCCATGTACCAATGACTGTTTTCTGAGTTAAGTACATTAGTTGAATACTAACCGATGCTCTTACGGTGAGGGAAAACATCGTGATGAAACCTGCACATTCAGGCGACTGGATGTGTAACCATGATCCAATCTGGTCAGTTTCCCTTGTTAGCAGGGTCATGGAGGTCAGACGGCAGTCGCTCCACTGTAATTACCTGACCTGCCAAATCCTGGATCATGGTCAAGGCGTACCCCGGGCCCTCGTGCGCGAGAGCACAACCGGGACATTAACGCCAAGATGATGATGATGATGATGACGTGACACTGTGGTCATTATTTGTTTTATTATGCCTAATTGCCTATTCGATTTATTAAAATCGTTAACGTCATCTGCTAGAAATGCATATAATGCTATACCTGCGATAGAGAGATCAGACAGGCTGATGGAGTGACGATTTGGGAAAGTCTAGCAGGTGGATGCTAGATGCGGCACGCCGAAAATAGGTGGCATTGATGCAGGGAAGGTCTATGTCCAGCAGTAGACTAGTACCCATATATAGGCTGATGACGTTGCGCGGACAGGGTTACGAAGCGACCTACCGCCTTGCAGAAAAATCCGCTTGGCTACGTTTCCGTTGCACCTAATCTGAAAAGACTGCTTACTGGGATAGGTTCGAAGACAATGCGACGTATAGGTGCCATCCTCAAATCAGATTGTGATTATCTAGGATATATACATATACCAACACTGGGGGGCAGCACCATCGAAAGCCATATAGACTAATTAATCCCTTCACGATTACTGAAGACTTCACCAGGGGTCTGTCCGAACTATTAAGTCCTTTCTTTTTCTGCGATATGCTCCTTAACGACGACATGCGCTCATGGCTCATGGAATACGCTGATAACATTGCACTGGTTAGCAACCTTAGTTCTCACAAATGGTGAGCTAACGTTGCCGAAATAGAGTCCGGAAGCTTTTGCACGAGTCCGGAAGTATTAACTGCGATGTCAAGCCCCGTGGCAAATGGCGCAAGTAGTCATATGTGTCTATAGTCAATCTGTAGTCACGGAAGCCTAAAACACTTGTCAAATTCCAGGGCTCGTCAATAGTGTGCCACGAACAACAAAGATGCTTTTTACAAGCTTTTATTTTTACTTTCACATCCCCCCCTCATCCTTCCACAGTCACCGTATTTATTGGTATTAAGATTTTAGTTCATATTAAGCAAGTTAAATTTGATTCATTTATCCCGGTGTCCGATTAAGCTGAAATTTTACATATTTACGTAAGTTTGGTGACAATGCAATGTTATGATACCATCGAGCTGATCTGATGATGGAGAAGAAAGGTGGCTAAAGTAGGAACTCCGAAGCTACGCATGATAGATCCATCGAGTTTAAGCTCGTTTGATTTATCTTCACAAACTCATTGACTGATCATAGAAAAAGCGCGATAATAGATTGCTATGAAAAACACTTTCATTTGAGAACTTTTTCATAATAGAGGGAGGCAAACGTGTAAGCAGGTCAGGTGATGGTAACTGATCATCGCCGGCCATGGTCATCTACTACACAGCATGGCCGCGTATGCGTTGCCAACGTTTGGGGAAGGTAAAGGAAGGAAAGAAGAATGAGGAAGGTAGGCTTGTTTTGTTTCATTTGCCAACAGGACCCGGATTGGTACCTAAACACGAAAGTTAGTCTCTTGAAAAAGGCTAGTATTTCTATGTTATGCCCTCAAAGGTAAACCTAATATTTCTAGTAACACACCGCGCCACATTCAAGATTGCTAAGGCCCTTCGCCTTGGCATGCCCTACCCAGCTCCTCATCAGTTTCGTAAAGTCGCGGCCTCCACGTGCGAGAGCACAATCGGGACATTGACGTTTAGATACTAATAACCTAAAATAATGTGCACTTCTTAAGCCTGGAAAAGTTTGAGAAGAAATCGCTTACAGACCATAATCACTTTTAGGCCATTCGATGACTGAACTAAAAAGTGAATTTTAGCAAAGTTGTAAGTTGCAAAGTTTGTCACAATAAGATTATTTGGTCCGTAGCTTTAAATAATTGCACTAGGAAATATGGACATTCTCCTCTAGTGTAGCACTGCCGGCGTTTCTGTCCTCTATCTATAGCTCGTCTGACCTCACAGGAAATATTCTTAAAGCCCCCGCGGCTACAAACTGTGAGGTCGCGTACTTGGCGAAGGCTGAATCTGCCTGGCTAGCCGGACCGAGCCCAAATTTTTCTCCCAAACCCAAAATTCAAAAGGCCTGGGACAACATTTCATCTCAAGTCCTATTAGACACTCTTATTAATACCTCTCCATCTTTAAAAGACCGTGCCAGGCTGGAAGGAGTTGCCAGACGAGAATCCGGGCACTGGCTCCACGCTTACCCATCCCCCAACACCGGTACTTTCATCGACCTGACCACTCTCCGTCTCGCCATCGGTCTCCGGCTGGGAGCCAAGGTTTGTATCGAGCATAGTTGTGCTTCTTGTGGAGCGAGTGTTGACCGCCTCGGTCACCATTGGCTTGCCTGTTCTTCGAGCGCTGCCGCCTCTCCCGTCACTCCGCGCTCAGCGACAAAATGTAAAAATTTAAATTAAAATAGATTCCAAAAATTGGAAAAATAAAATTAATATTACAAGTATAACGTCAATATCTTAATGTCATCTCTGGTTCCCGTTCTGGTGCGCAGATAGCCAATACTTCTGTATGGAACTATAGGCGTCGTCGTAAACCGCCCTCAGTATACCGTTGCGAGACTGCCGCAATCTCTCCCAAAAGGAAGCAATGCGTCCCCTCACAACCGCATAAAAGTCCGGCACCCTTGCCTCCACAAACATGGCTGAGGCACTGCAGAACCTCGGCAGCCTCATCAGAATTCTAAATATATAATTATATTGCACTCTGATGGCGCTGTACGACCTTTTAGAGTGCCTCACCCAAAGCTGGCATGTGTAGAAGCAGAGGCAGTAGGCATTAAATAATGTCAACTTCACCTCTCTACTGCACGCCGCGAACCTACGAGCGATCATTTCCTCACCTCGTATCGCGAGGGATCATCTCTCCCGTTCCATATCTTTATCGTCCTTCATGTTATCAGTAAGTATGTGGCCCAGATATTTGATCTGCTGCACGGCCCGCACTACCAACCCATTCAATTTGACTTCAGGCACATTCTCCGGACCTCTTCCACCCTTGAACACTAAAAGCTCAGTCTTAGCTGGGTTATATTTCAGCCCGTGTGAATTTATATAATCCTTACAGACTGACACTAAGTTTCTGATTCCCTTGATGTATCGACTGAGAAGCACCATGTCATCAGCATAGCTGAGACTGTTTACACAGACCTTCCCTAGGTGACAACCAACCCCTGTGCTTCTCAGCCTCACCATCAACTTGTTGACATAAAGGTTGAAAAGGTCGGGAGACGTGAGCCCTCCTTGGCGTCTTGTCGTGTCGCCCCATCTAACACAATTGATTTGATTTCCGTGCCAGTACTGGAAAATTCTCACAAGTTCCTCTGGAGCACCTGAGCCGCGCAGTTTTCTCCAGAGAATTTTATAATTCACTAGATCAAATGCCCGGCTCAGGTCAAGGAAACATGCACTCACATAGTAATTTACAGTGTGTTAATGACTCACAATGTCGAGTCAGTCGAGAGACCAGCACTGTACCCAGCCAGATAGGCCTGTACTTTCCAGACGATGACAAGTCACCAGTCCTACTTTACAATCGGGACGACAACGGTACGCCTCATATCTGGCGGACGATATGTATATTGCAAACATAAATTAAAAACGCTGCATAACTTGCTAAAGCCAGCAGATGTGCCGTGCTGTTTAAAATAATATTTATTTTATCTACCATACCTACATATTTTTTATTTATTTTTATGTATTTATTTATTTTTATTTATTTTATTTAGGTAGTATAACGCCCGTGACGTACCCAAACAATGGGCCCACAGAATACCAGCGCTATGAGTCGTTTCTTGCGCCTCACAGCACATGCTGAGTGGGTACCATTTGCGCTAGCCGCTGCGGCACCGACAGTGTCATGGGAGACTACAATCATCATCTTGGCGTTAATGTCCCGGTTGTGCTCTCGCGCACGAGGGCCCGGGGTCCGCCTTGACCATGATCCAGGATTTGGCTGGTCAGGTAATTACAGTGGAGCGACTGCCATCTGACCTCCATGACCCTGCTACCAGGGGAACCTGACCAGATTGGATCATGGTTACACATCCAGTCGCCTGAATGTGCAGGTTTCATCACGATGTTTTCCCTCACCGTAAGAGGATCGGTTAGTATTCAACTAATGTACGTAACTCAGAAAACAGTCATTGGTACATGGCCGGAGCGGGATTCGAACCCGGGACCTCTGGCTTACGAGTCGTATACTCTAACCGCTCGGCCACCGACGCTCTAATGGGAGACTACAATATATTGTCTTAATTAAGATATTTTAAATGTTAATGTGTCCGTTGTCTGTAATTGTAACTGTTATTGTGTCGTGGTGTGCTAATAAATGTATTTTCTTTTCTTTCTTTCTTCTTTTAAAATGTGCTCAAGACTGAGGTCGTCATGTCCAGGGGGCTTACCACGCGTCATTCTTCTCACAGTCCTAGCGACGTCGTCAAGAGTGAAGCGAATAGTCCCATGATTAGCCATGGTACAACCAACGCTCGGCAGGTCCTTGTCTGCACTGGCAGAGGGTTCAGGTTAAACCTATTCCTAAAAATATTGGCTATCTGCGCTGGGTTTTGTGCTCCATCCACAATCAGTGGCAGTAGGGTCTGCTTGTAAGTGAACTTTTTAGTTTGATCCCAAAACTTAAAAAACTTTTTACTTTTACATGCAGATTATAAGATATCGACTTTTATTTTTGTTTTATTTTTCTGGCACCATGCAAATTTACTTTTAAACATCCTACGACTAGATGATAAGCGTTCATATATTGGGCCCGTTTACGGCTTACCCACAACAACCCAGCATTTAAAACAATTTCTATAAAAATTATGACTTTCCTTTACGTGCACGTTCCAGCCCGTGATATGTTTACCTTTACTTTTATTCTTCTCCGCAGAACGAAAACCAGAGGAGTGTCTTCCTCTATCAATTAAAGTTGAGGTAATAGCACCATACAAACTAAAAACTAAAACTAGAAACTAAACTAAAAAGCGGCGGGCGCAAGCGAGCGAGCGGCTGGCTGCGGCGACGGGGCGCCGGGTTTCCGTGCGGCAGGCGATGGCGACAAAACTGCTGACTCGAAACTCGAGCCCGCGAGTTCGACACTCCCACAGCCGCGTTGAATACACACATTAGCAGCGTCAGCAGGCGACCCGATGATTGTAAAAGAGTTGCGCAAAGCATTGACTTCCTCCCGCAACTCAACTACAATTTTTTGGGATGCCTCAAATTTTGTTCCCATTTCGGCCAGATTTGCCTTCAGGAGCACGATGTCCTTCAGCAACCGGGAGACGTCGACGTGGTCGAAAGTGACGGGCGGGAGCTTATTCAGGTCCCTCGCCACAAACGTTGGCACGTCGTTTGGATCTGTCTCTTTCAGCAGCGTGATAATTACCTCTATGCTTCTCGCGACACCATCTGCTCCATCACGTTGAGTGAAAAGTACAGTAACACCTTGGCTTCAGATATGTCTGTCTCTGAGAAGTTGGTTTTACATATCTGAACGGCACTAACTTCGTCTATCACGTCTAATTTTTGCTGTAAGAACCCAAGGCAAGGAGCTCGTTTACAATGATGTTTGTAGCCATCGCAGTGACGCACGCGCGCGGTTTGCACCGCCGCCTCAGTAAAACACTAATATTACAAAGTTGGCAGAACACGACCTACTCACATAACGCGTACTGCGAGACTCAAATATTGTACATAGCGGTCCACAATTTTATATTTATTAGGGTTCCGTACCAAAAAGGTACCTAAATGATATTTTAAATATTCAGACATTTAAAAAAACTTTAACGGATTGATCGCGAATTTACATTTATTTTCATTTATTTATTCTTCTAGGTTTCCTGAAGACTAGATAGACATGGTGATGTCTGAGTTGCAAATTGGAAGTGCTGTGTTGTTAATATTTTGTAGAACAAGATAATAAGTACGAGTATATGCAAGTCCCTTCTGTCCTGATGCCGTACCTACCAGAATTTTTACTGTAAATAAAGAATATGCTGCCTGTTTAATATATTTATGTACATACCCTTTTCATTTATTTTTTTTCCATGATGATGTCCTCTAGAGGGCACGGTATTCACGGGATGTAGGATCGAGAGATCGAAAAGACGGTGGTAGGTATCAAGGCGTGGGTTTGATCCCCAGACACCTTAGTTTTGAAAATGGTTTTTGTATTATATACCTAATTCATATATGGATTCAAATAATTTATTTGGCTTTTCAGTAAAGGAAAATATCGTGAAAGAACTTGCATGTTAGAGACTAATTCGAACTGTGAAGTCTGCTAATCCGCATTGGGCCTGCGTGGTAAACCATTGCCCGTTCTCTCTCAATGAGAGGACAGATCTATTCCCTAGTAGTTTAGATGTGTATAGTCTGACGACGACGCACGGTGATAACGATTAGGTCGGTGAACCTTCATTGCACTTTTATTATAATGATAATATAAATATGCCCACAAGTAAGATTTGTTTGTATTCGTTACAGAATAGAAATTCGTAGTAAAAAATAACTTATCTGCAGATGGGCTGCCTTGTTTCGTCCCTGCATTTGCCTTAGTGTGTGTTATAGAGATGTGTGACATTTTGTCTTGAATCGAAACTTGGTACCTACTCTCTGCTTCTGTAGATAACATTTTTTCTCTATGCAAATTCCATGTGTTCTCTTTTGTTTTAAAAAATATTAAAGCCAAAGTTATGCCATGAAATAAGAAGGCATATAAAATATATTTTTAAATGGTCTGGCTTTAGAAAAAGCCTTCAGTTTATGATGACAAATAATGTTCAAAAATTGAAAAACATTAACGATTGTGATTTTGATGTCTAAGTCGCATTCATCCTTGGCGATTTCAATGCGCACCCGACAGCTCGTTTTGGTCAGGAACTTTTCAGCTTCTGTAGCGATCAGGAATGGAAGTGTGTCGCAACGGATGCGGCTTTGGCAACTATAGAATCGGTGAATGTTATGTATGTTATGAATGGTCTAGAAGAAGAGTAGACGTCGTGCTGCTCTGAATTTTCGGGGCACTGCAGTAACTGGTCCCAACTTCCTACTGCGCTCTGCGACACCAACGACGGCGCTCTACCTATCCCGCCTTCATTGCAAAGGACGTGGAGGAGCACATCCGTATAACCGAGAAGTACCTCGTGAGGGTCCAGCTCTTGGAAGCAAGCCATGAACGGTTCAATTCGTCCGTAGCGTTGGTTCCCACCGCAGATTTGGATTTCTTCATGAGGGAAGAATATTGGCGATTCCGTGGGCGACCCAGAATTTCCAGTGCCGCCGAACGACATTAAGAGTCAGTTAATTTTTAAGAGATTATTATATTTTTATATATTAGTTTACGATTTATAATAATTTGTATGTAGGTATAGGTTTTATCTTTTGCATCAGTTTATTTTGTATTTATGTTGTTTGTGTATTTATGAATATGGGCCTAAGTTGCCTGAAATAAATGAATAAATAAAAAAATTAAATTCTATACAACAACTACTAAATCCGACCCTGTTTACATCAAAAGATTTCCATATCTAATATTCCATATAATGTAACTGTCTTTAATGGCATATTGTTTCAAGGTAAATATTTCAATTATTGCAAATTACTATTAATATTGCTATTATCTGGGTATAAAAACGGGATAGCAAGATTTATAATCATTGTAGAGTGAGCGAACAGGGAATATTCGTGATTTGTGTTTAGTCTGTGATGTCTGTGGGAATTTGGATATAGGTCGACGACAACTTAACTGGTATATCGCCTCTGCGGCAGTGGGTGACGTCATGTGACGTTTCGTGAATGAACGCAGGGGCACGGGGCAGGGAGTTGAAATAACGTTTCTCAGTGCGCTCGCGGACTCCGCACAGCGCGGTTGGTTATTTTGTTACGAACGCTCGGAACAACACACACGATGTTAATATGCCGAAGATAAATCCTGAGATTGAGACCCGAAAATGTTCGCTAAATTATTTACCTAGATACAAGATCCCTTTCATGCTTAAGCACAATCGTCACGTCGCAATTGTGCTGTCCGCCCACCCGAAAGGTGTAGGTTTCCAAAAGGATTCAATGGGCACGCCTCTCTCTTGCAAGATGGACCGACGAACTGGTCGCCGGTACCTGGATCAAAGGTCCCGGGTATCAGCTAGATGCGCACGGCACAAGACTGGCCTTTGTAGTGATCTCTGGGAGGCCCAGCAGTGAAATATCTCTATTCAATCAAAAGTTACAGATATACATACATATATGACACAATAGGCACTGCTTATTTCTAGAAAGTGATCATTACTTCTTTGCACCGAATTAAAAATCGAGGTTTAGTTTTACAATTTGCCATTGGCAACCATTAGGTTTCTCGTCTAGGGATATAATATCTTGGAACAAATTCGGACATAATCTCGTGTGCATTCTTTTTCCGAGGAACGTCATCGAGTGACGTTTCGCGGAAGAAAATGCACACTGCTCCACGCCCCGCACCCCCACGTTCATCTCTGAAAAATCACTCTCCCACCTACCTCACTTTCCGCAGGCGATATACGAGTTAAGTTGTCGACCTATAGTTGTAATAGTTTAAAGTGGCAAGCGTCCAGATCTCCTGAATACCACGCTGCATACAGTGATGCCAAACGTGCCAGCAAACGAGCGGTAGCCAGAGCCAGACGAGACCACTTACGTCCTTTGTACGATAAGTTGGAATCGTCTGAGGGGCAGAAACTCATTTACAAGTTGGCACGATCGAGGGTTAAAGCGGCACAGAACATTTCTACGTGCCGTTGTGTAAATGACTTTAGCGGTAACGGAGAGATGGCGCTCGTACTTCCACGAGCTGCTTAACAAGCAGCACAACCAAAGTTCAACGCTACCAAAACACAGGCGTTTTGTTTTCCGCCAAACGGAGTCCATTCCATCTAACTCCGGCTTCCCAGGATGTAGCTGTGGAAATTACCGACAATATACAGCTCCTTGGTGATGAGCTATCAACCAATCTTAACTTTGGACAGTACATCGAATCCAAAGCTAAGACTGCAGCCAAGAAACTTGGTATCCTCTCGAAGGTCGGGCGGTCTTCACTTCAAAGCAGTTGCTTCAATTATATCAAGCACAAGTCCGATCATGCATGGAGCACTGCTGCCATTTCTGGGATGGATCAGCCAAATACCAACTGGCCGCTTTGGATTCGGTGGAAAAGCGTGCAAAGAAGATAATTTGTGACATGCAATTAATTGAGGCTATGCTGCAGAGCCTCGAGCATCGGCGCAGGGTTGCGTGTCTGTCGGTATTCTATAGGTTGCATTTCGGAGAGTGTGCGAAGCAGTTGCACGAACTCTTTCCGCCGGCCCCTTTCCGTCACCGGAAAACGCGATCAGGGCGAGCGCTTAATCCTTATTTATTTATTTATTTGTAGGAGTACCAACAGCCGTATATTACAATGTATAAAATTCTAATATAAGACAGTAAGCCAATTATAGGTCCTCGCCAATAAAGACAGCATATGTAAAAAGCTACACAAACATACAAACACGCAGTAGCGCGTACAATAGGCAACAAGGTAAATTATTAAATAGATTAAAAACATGAAAATAGTATAAAAATAAAGAAGTACATATTAAATTACAATTATTTCACCCACAGCTACAGTAGGTACCAACAAGGCAAGGGCTCGGTGCGGGAGTGCACAAACTACCGCGGTATAAAGGCATTTATTTATTTATTTAACATTTATTGTGTGTGCACAATAAATGTTAATTTATTGTGATAAATAGTATACAAAATAGACATACAGAAAAAATCACAACAGGTACAGGTCTCACACCATGAAGCTCTTCGAACGCATTGTGGACTCACGGATCCGACGGAAGTGTACAATCTCGGAGTGTCAATATGGGTTTCGGCCGGGTTGTGGGACCATGAACCCCGTATTTGCCCAGAGAACTCTCATGGAGGGATACAGATAAAATAACACGCCCCTGCATTTCCTGTTTCTGGACATGCAGAAGGCCTTTGACTGTGTCCCTCGGGAGATGATCTGGTGGGCACTGAGGTCCAAGTCGGTGCCCGAGGCCTATATTGACATTATCCGAAACATGTACCGCGATTCCGATTAAATAGTGAGGGCCGCTGTTGGTGACACCAATCCGTTCCCTATTACCGTTGGAGTACATCAGGGCTCTGTGCTTAGTCCACTTCTATTTAGCGTGATATTAGACGTACTGTCAGATAGCATCCGAGACTACCACGAGGTGCCTCCGTGGCTTCTCATGTAAGCTGACGGTATCGCGTTGATAAACTCGGCCAGGGGGCGACTAGTCCAACGCGTAAAAAAGTGGAAGGAGTCACTTGAGAACGGCGGTTTGAAGATTAATGTGGCGAAGACAGAGTGGCCTGCAACAGTGCAGATCCCCTACCCGTGCGCATAGGCAAAGATGAAGTCAAGCGTCAGTTCAAATACATACAACCGGGGACATCGACAGCGACGTCAAAGCCCGAACATCCGCAGCTTGGGCCAAATGGCGAGAGGTGACTGGTGTCATTTGTGACCCTAAAATGCCGATAAAGCTGAAGGGACAGGTCTATCAGACCATCAGCGAGACTTGGCCCCTACTAGTGCGCCACAAGCAGGAGCTGCGCGTCACGGAAATGAAGATGCAGCGGTGGATGTGTGGAGTTTCGCGAAAGGATCGCGTTCGAAATTCCCACATTCGAGGTAGCCTTGGCGTCCGTTACATCGCAGAAAAACTGCAAGAGTGCTGCCGAAAAATAAAAGGGGCCTGCGGGATAGTCTAATGTTGAGAGAGACCCGAGGCTGCTAGTTTATAATAAACTTCTAAGAAGCTAACACGAGTAATAATATTTTCATACTAAACATTTTTTTCAATACTATTTGAAGTTTTGTTACATAAAACAATACTAAAATTTCTATGTAATGCCCTCAAAGGTAAACCTAATATTTCTAGTAACACACCGCGCCACATTCAAGATTGCTAAGGCCCTTCGCCTTGGCGCGCCCTACCCTGCTCATCATCAAGCTCGTAAAGTCACGGCCTCACAGACCACGCGTGACTGGCAATTTTGGCGCAAGGGTGGGTGTTACCACCACTTAATGATGATTAAGCATTATGCGAATCACTATAGTAATCACCAGCATGAGGCGGATGTGTAAATCTTATCAATATTTAATTGATATTTTGAGTTATGCCTAATCCAGTTTGTTTGCTCTACTTTTAAGTCGAATTTAAATACCTACTTATCTGTTAAAACAGTAACAAGAAACCTGAATTTTAAGATATGTATAGATGAGAAGGAAAGAACGAATTTACTGGTCAAATTGTATATTATAAATGCATTCTAAATAGAAAATATAATGACCACAGTGTCACGTAGACCGTCGATAATAATTTGTGATACCTCCTAGTTTCAATTACTAGATTTTAGATTTTCAGCAGTATAGACAAGCATGATTTCAGTACTAGTTACTAAAACACAAAAAGACACAAGGTGAAAGAGGAAGAAAAAAACAAAACAGAATTCTAATACATCAGATTCATAATAATTTAAAATTACTATAAAAATTCATTGACGATATCACCAAATCTGTTTTGAAAACTTTTGTGTACTTTCGGCTGCCAATCTTTAAGATCGTCTTTACCGAAATCAACGACATCTTCGTCGTGGGCAAGAATAACACTCATGAGCATCATAGCCGTTATAAGACCAAAATCTCGGCATTCGTCGAAGTCTTTCAAGAACATTGCTCTTGGGAAAACATCTATCACTTTTATATTGAAATAGCCCAAAAATCTTTCCATGCTGTTGTAGTATACTTCTAGAAGGTCCGATAAATGTGCTTCACGGAACTTTCGGTCGGTGCCAGAGTAAATGAGGTACAGGATGTCGAGGACTGGGCAGCCGTAGTAGATGGTTTGGTAGTCTACAGGAATCACTTCTGTTACCACACGGCCCTGAAAAAATTTAAATGTTTTTTATTTCGTCAAAGTTTTAACCGGCACGGTTTGAAACTCCCCCTCCCTAACCTAACCTAACCTAACCTTCGTCTATGCAGCGGGATCTTATTATTTTCACGGGAAATAAAGTAGAAACCCTATGTGTGACATTGAGGAAGAGCTACTTTTTGTAGATCCTATTCGAGAATTTTATAAATCGGTTCATATTTTGGAGATTACTCCCGACGTTTATAGGTTTTTTTTAACTCGTGTTATTAGGAATTTTCATAGGGATGTCTAATATTTTTTATTTAACAAGTTCTCAGATAAAAAACATTTTTTCATAACAAGATTTTACAGCGCGATCTATGTTAATTGGATACCATCTACTATCCCGGGCCCTCGCGCCCTAGAGCACAACCGGGACATTAACACTAAGATGACGTCTACCATCTACGATCAGTCAGAATACTTGTCAAGAGTAATTAAACTGGACTTGTTTACTGTTGCAGTTTAAGGTGTTTTTTTCTTAAGTAGGTATAATATAGGTTCCTATTTTATAATGCCGTCGCGGTCCGGCTCTGCTTGGCGTTATCGGGTACTGACCGGCTCTATTTCCAGACACGGTCCAGCCTTTGTCGGTGTGGTGTGGATGTGCTCTGGTATTGGTTCGGCCAACATGTCACTGTGTGTTTCCTTCCTACTTTCCTATCCTTCCTTTTTGACGATTGAAATAGATATGTAATATCCTAGTCAATACTGAAATTTGGATTTGATTTGATGCGCAGTTTAGGAGTTCCAATGTGCGAGAGCACGACCAAGATATTGACGCCTAAGTAATATCCTGCAATAATATTCATTTCCTAAGCACCCTGAAAAGGTTTCAGAAGAAATCGCCTACAACCCTGCACTCTATGGCCTCATGTAGGCCTTTCGATGACTTAAACTAAAAAGTGAAATATAGTGATGGTTAAGTTTTTCACAAAAATTATTTGGTCCGTAACTTAAAATATTATAACTTTAAATAATAACATACCATTCTCTTCATTAAAGTATTGTTCATTCTATAATCGCCATGACACAAAACACGGCAACGAGTATCATCTTCATAGTATTTTTGCATCTTAGATATAGCTTCAGGGATGAAGTCTAGCGCTTTTTTTCTAGTTTCAACGTTTTCCAAATTTTGAGCATTGTTTGTCATCATAAACTGAAGGTTTTTTCCAAAGCCAGGCCATTTAAAAACAGATTTCATAGGCGTCAGTATTTCATTGTATAAATTTGGCTTTAACACTTTTAAAACAAAAGAAAACGCATGGAATTTGGCTAGTTGATCCAATGCAAGTTTAGCATATTCGTACGATATCAGTGTCGTTCGAAAATCAGTTTTATATCCCTTTTTGGCCGCATTTTCCAAAATTAATGCTTCGTCATACCCATCATATCCTTTCACCATTTTATACCTCTCTTCCTGTGGTACATTATATTTGTCCTGTAGTTCAACGAATATCTTTGACAGTTCATTATAAACGTATGCTTCCCTTTTATATCCTAAATCGACGGAGAAATTTTCATCCAATTTTTCTATTGATTCAGGGACAATTTTCTTCACAAACAGATTTAGTTCTTTGTCACCTTCTGGCGTTTTGCCTACAACATCAACCGCAAACAAATCTCCCGTGTAACTTCCACCTAACGTTGGAATCATATTAATCACTATGTCGTATTCTTCATAGTTTTCATTTTGGGCAATTTTATTTAACGCTTCCTTTAAAGTAGGTGTAAATTTATCTATGCTTATCCGCGTATCTTCCATTTTATCAAAAATATTCTTTTGAACATGTGTTAAACAAGGCAGATCAAACAACACTGTATGAAACATAGTTAAGTTGGCTATTTATAGTGAAATAGTGACATGACATTGATTAATAATTTTATTATCATCATTAGATAGAATAAATGTACGGACTGTAAATAAGCGCGCCATGTATCATAAATTGATAGATAAATATGCATTTGCGATTGTGTATGAATATTTCTAGGTATACTAATATTAAAAGAGAAAAAATTTGAATGTACGTTTGTAAGTTTGTTTGAATGTTGGGGGTAATCTGCGTAACTAATGAACCGATTTTGAAAATTGTTGCACTAATACGAAGCTACATTATTGCAGAGTGTCATAGCGTACTATGGATCCTGTAGGATAGATTCATGTTTTCATATATCCGAACTGCGTGAGGGCGAAAACCACGGGAAAAAGCTAGTAACCTAATAAACTGGACAATATTCATGGATAAGTATAGATAATAAGAAAAGTTACGATTGTCATTGAACTGTACTGAACTGAACTTGTTCTGTAGGAACAGAACATTAAACTCACAATTTACAGGACAGACCATGGTGGCCGTCTTGAGAAACCAAACGGCCACTTATAGCGCATTGCTGATGGCTTAGAGGTAATTATGACGTAGGTACCAACATGATCTAGCAAGTGACGCGCCTTTAAGTTTTGGGACCAATCCAGGCTTGTATACTCGTTTCCACCTCTCTTCTCTTGCCTCTTGCATGCTGTCTGTCCCTCGCGCCGGTCTTTTCTCTTGTAAATCACCTTCATCCATCGTTCGGCTTATAATCCATTCACTGAAAATGATACCAGGTACTGCTTTAAGTCTTCGCTTAATCTCAACTATAGTTACGAAATACTACAGACAAGTAGGTAGGTATTATAAGTAAGCCTTGTAGGTGTTTGAGATTGCACACTCTCTAGTACGCACAAGACGTTTGAAGTAGGTACTTCACTGCGGATTTGTTCCTCTTAGCAGAGACTGCTGTCACGAGACGATTCGTCGGACGGGCCGCGAGGAAATTCCTATATCCCGTGGTCAGGTTGTAAGATAATAGTCGCCGACACTCACGTTCGTAGGGGATAGCGTAATCCACGTGTAGATAGAAACTACACGGCAAAATAATCCCATTAAATTAAGTAACGAGTTAAAACTTGATCGTTAAAAATTCTCCTTAATTATCAAGTCAGAGGAAAAGTTTGTATTTGTTATGCTGGGAGTACCTAAACTCCAAAACCACTTAGTTGTACGTAATGTTTTTTTTTCTATTGGAATTTTTATTCCGTGGTATTTAAATATCCACAGAGATCCGAACTGCGATGCTAATCAAATATAAAGTAACAATTACTAATATACATAAATATTCATAATATAATACTAATAAAAATCTTTATAATATAACAACAGATATATAAATAAATAAATAAATAATTCTACACAAGATCCTTGAAGGAGCCAGGTGTGCGAGCGCGTTGAACATCTTCAGGTAGCGCGTTCCACAAGCGAACCGCATAAACCTTGAACGATCTGACGTAACAAGTAGTCCAAGAGCGGGAGAATTAGACTCGTTACCAGCAATAATTTGGTTTGAAAGGGCAATAACTTTTGTAGTCTTATTATGGGTATGTTCTCTCAATATTGCGAATACGGGATCATTATCTGGGGCAACAGTACGGATTTTAAGTAAATTAGAAATACAAAATGTTTGCATGCTACTTCCTCTGACTAAATAGTGAATAATTTTGTACTTACGACCTGTAATATATTTACTATATTCAAAGCAAATAAATTATTGAATTTGAAATTGAAATTGTATACAAATGTGTCTTTGACAACCAAATTGATTGTCAAGCTGACGTTTAGCACGCATTGTACCCCTAAATCTGCCTAACGAATAAAACCCTTGAAATCTCTGTAAATTTAACCAATCCTTTCTTATTTCGGCCAAAACCCTTCATATACCTATAACTTCATCTTTCAACAATTCTAAGAATCCGGAGTCGAACTTTACATTTCCAGATATATTATTCAACGTCTCTTTTAAATGTGGTGTAAACTTCACGTAACTATATAAACTATATCATAGCACTACGGTTTTTACTGAATATTGAAGAAGACAACTTAAAATATACTAAATTATACATTTATTTATTTGGATACTTATATCTCATGAAGAGTTATCGTTTAATATAGTATATATGTGTTATCAAATCGTGCAGTACAAGTCGTAGATATAAATTTTATCTAGATAAGTGCACCTATATAGGGATTTGTGTTCATCATCATTACATCGTAAATGTTATTATTGTGTCGTAATAGTAAGTAACTACGTATAATGTTCTACAGGCCGATTTTTATGGTTCATACGTCTATAGATTCGTCTTAATCTTGCGAGTGTCTCGAATTTGGCTCGATTTTATTTTATTTTCCGCACTCGTTTTTCATACTTTATCACGAATGGGCAAAGCCTCTAGGGCTCTGCCTAAGTCCTATGCATTAAAGTTTATGCATGATAATAGTTCTATAGAAGCCGTGTTATTTATTATATTTAAGAAGTGTAACCTTACAGCTTTTTCGACGTTAAATTTCCTCACCCGAGTGTTACAGTTCCACCACCTGCTTCCATGATCACAGCTCCTATTGTCAATCGCCTACATCCGATATCACACCTAGTAGCCTAATTACTTAGGGTTCAGTTGCTAACAAAGTTCCATCAATATACTGAAACTATTGATTCGCTCATACGTTATCGCAAAAGTAACAATTTCAATCATTGAAATCAGAGAATTGTTAGAAACAGAATTACGTAATTAGCCCACAGGTCGTAAATAATAATAAATAAATAAATATTCGTGGACAAATTCACACAGCGCCATCTAGCCCCAAACTAAGCAAAGCTTGTACTATGGGTGCTAGATAACTGATATACTACTTAAATACTTTTTTAAATACATACTTATTATACATAGAAAACCCAGACCCGCAACAGAAATTAAAATTCATCATTTTAATTTCTGCGCGGCCGGGTATCGAACCCGGGACCTCTTGCGTGGCAGACCGTTGAACCACTCAGGTCGTCGTAGACCGAGCATAGCGCTACATCTGTAATATACCTACTTACCTACACTGCTATAAGAGCACGGTCGGTAACCTTGAGCTACCTAATGAAGCCCACAAGTCAATATACGGCAGGGGAGCTACTCTCTAAGTTTAACATTCGTAGTTATGAATAATAACCAAAATTTTATATGAGGTATTATTCTAATATCAGCTTGCTTCATTGTTACGATTCTTATGCCGAATCCGGCTTAGTAGACCTTGTAGGCTTTAGTAGATTTTGAGATATCGATTTTTTGAGTGTCTTTATCATCCAATCCAATGCCAACTGATTATCAATAAATTACACGTCATCCTGTCGTCATTACTAATTTATCTATATTCAAATAGGTATCTAAATATTTGCTTTATCATAACCGAAATTGTCATATGATTACATTGCATGTTTAATAAATATGTAATGTTGTGTAACATTGTGCAACGAAACAAAATGTATTTGGCGGTGCAGGATAATGGTAGCCATGGTGCCAATGTTGGCAAGCGAAGATGGTGAAGGGTGAAAAGGGTAATTACCCACCTGGCCGGGTGTTGTGACCAGGGGACCAAGGGTCCGACAGTTGATCGTCGGAAGTTGTATATATACCGTGGAAGTTGGCACATTTCTCTAGCGCGATGCAGGACAGTTAGCGCCATCTATATGCGGATGCTTGCCAACCTTGTGTTCGTGTACTCGTAAAGTGAGTATTGTTGAAGTTCCCTGTTGGAGCGATAG
Organism: Blastobasis lacticolella; assembly: GCA_905147135.1. Taxonomy (NCBI): domain Eukaryota; kingdom Metazoa; phylum Arthropoda; class Insecta; order Lepidoptera; family Blastobasidae; genus Blastobasis; species Blastobasis lacticolella. The sequence goes on from LR990048.1 coordinate 14,711,487, forward strand.
ATGTCGCTACATTTACACCTATAAATTTTTTTGCTGTCGACGTATGATATGCCTTCCTACACATGGTCCACCCATGCAGGGTATTTAAAAATAAACTCTAGGATCAATAATACATAAAAATATTGTTACATATACAGGGGATCAATCCATTCGTGTTGCCGTGATACAGTATGTTGTATTCATAGGCGTAGGAAGGGGGGGGAGGGGGCGTGAATCAGCGATCAGCGTCGTACATTATAACAGCACCTCAGCTCGCTCCTTCATTCATTCCCCCCCCTATATGTCAAACTATTACTAAAATCAATTACATCTTCTTCTTTGGTAAGGATGAGACCCATGAGCATGCAGCTCGGAAGGAAACCAAAATCTCGGCATTCCTCGAAATCTTTGTAAAAAAAATTCAATTCCATGTCAAAATAATTAAAGAATCTCTTCATGGTATTGTAGTATACGTCTAAGAGATCCGATAAATCTACCCCTCAACCAGTAGCCTTTGCATAAATCATGCATTTGACTTGACCGCAATCCGCATTTGGCGGTCCTATTGATCGACGACAAGACTCTCACCTGCAAGCTTGATAATCTGACTGTGCAGAGAGAGGTTGTTTCTTCTACCGTTTATATTATGGAGAGTGAGAGGAGCTGACGTACAGAAAGGAAGAAAAATAAGGAAGTTTTGGGACTCTTAAATGAGAAAAGAACATCAGTGGAAAACATCGAGAATAGAAAGGACAAAATGATACTTGATAAAACACGAGGACTTCTTTAAGTCAATACTGGAAGGGAAAGTTGAGGTAAAGAGAGGTAAAGGATGACCGAGAAGTAAGTCCAGCAAGTGGTGGAGAAAGTGGGAGTCGTGTCGAACCAGTGTCCGACAAGAGCGAGACTCTTAAATTTATGATGATGATGATAACTCGCCGCAAAATGAAATTCCATCCGTGTCCTGGATTAGTGGCGGTCGACACCAGTACGATATCCACGAAACTTCCTGCCTCATACCGCCATGCTATTTAAAGGTATTGCTATGCTATGCAGTAGTATTTTCAGATCATTACGGTATTAAAACCTACAAGCGTATTAGATACTTATATCAAAGGTCAGCGAGGCATTGGCGACTCCCCGGGTGTTGTGGGTGTCTATGGGCGGCGGGGAGCACTTTCCATCAGGTGACCTTTGATGACGACTTGATCAACTTGAGTCAACTGGTGATGCTTGATAGTTTGCCTACCTCTGTTATAAAAAAGTAGCTGTGTCTTTACTCTATCACACAAAAAAGTACTGAATGGATTTGGACAACATTTTGCTGTGTTGTATTTTTTAAACCAGAATGAGGCTAGGGCTATAATTTGTCCCGAAATTCAATATTGTTTCCGCGGGAACAAGGCATAATCGAATTTTACGTGGACGAAGTACACATAGGACATATTTAATTGCTTAGATTTTACATATAAGTGTGTAAACACACAAAAACAGATACTGAAACTATACAAACGATATTTTATCGTTGTTTTAATGTCGTCACCGGTGGTCTTATGACCCACATCTAAATGTACCTACGTCGCCAACAAGGCAATATTAACAGCTGTGCAATTCATCGTCGTAATCTTTGAAAACCACAATTATCATATATAGATACAAGTTATTATAAATATAGGTTTTAAGACTTTCGTGGTTATTCACTACACTTTCACTACACATATTATCGGGTTTGTTACCACGGTTAGTATTGTTTTTACCTCGATATTTCGACGCAGTTGCATGCGTCATGGTCACGAGTTGACTGGTGCCGCTGTGTGAAGTCGCTCCTAAGGACAGACATATCGGTCCACCCTCTTTCGGATTCGACGATTACCCTCACTTTGAACTCTCGAACCACTACCATTGTTACTCGCTGGATTCCCGCGACACACGAAACTCACTACGTCTTTACGCGAAACCGAAATCGAACTACTTTTACGATTGTATACATTTAACACTGGATTCCACGCACTGGACAGTTTAAACCCATCTTCACGATTAAAATTTTTGTATTTCGTTATTTCTATTGCCTCTCGCACTAGGCGTGGTATATAGTGACGTTCCGTCGACAGTACTTGGGGGTTATGTAACTCGATCCAATGATTCGTTTCGCTTTGAGTCAGGTGTTGTGCTATGGCCGACTTCTGTGCGTCGTTGTTCCTTACAGCTCTTATATGCTCCTTCATGCGGTCGACAATTGTTCGTTTTGTTTGACCGATGTATGAGCTGCCACAACTGCAGTTCACTTTATAGACGCCAGGAGTTTGAAGAGGTAGGCAGTCCTTAGGCGAACGAAGCAGCTCTCTTATTTTGCTAAAGGGGGTAAAAACAGTTTTTATAGAATATTTCCCTAAGAATCTACCAATTTTATCAGTTACCCCTCTCACGTATGGCAAAAACGCTGGCTGTCGCTGTGCCTCCTCCTTTCTCATTTTTGGGGTGCGTTTAGGTTTGCAGGCTGTCACGCTGTACCCGTTACGTCTAAGAACAGCCCTCACATGCTCCAGCTCTTGTGAAAGATGGTTGACATCACATACATCGTAAGCTCTGTCTGTCAGTGATCTCACCACAGAATCTAGATGACGTGGGTGATGGTGAGAAGTCGCATGTAAATACTTGTCTGTATGTGTTATTTTTCTGTGGACAGAGTGACCCAAATTTCCATCTACTTTAGCAATCACCAATACATCCAAGAACGCAAGCTTCCGTTGTTCTTCAACTTCCAAAGTAAACTTCATTTTTGGATGGATATTGTTTAAAAATGCCAAATATTCTTTTACTCGTTCCTCTTTTCCTTCTATTATACAAAAAACGTCATCTACGTACCTTTTCCATAGCTTTACAACTGATGGTGTTGTCAGAATAGAGGTGTTTTCTATAAATTCCATCCATATATTTGCTACAATTGGAGCAACAGGACTACCCATAGCAACACCATCAATCTGTAGGTAGTATTGGCCATTGTACAAAAAATAATTGGTGTTGAGGCAGTGTTCAAGTAACTTGGCTACTTCCATCGGGATTTCATTGTCGTGAAGTTTCCCTTTTATGACGTCAATACACTCCTTTATGGGTACGTTTGTGAAGAGAGACTCAACGTCAAAACTGACCATTGTCTCACTCGTACTGACGGTCGTATCTTTAAGAACCTGCACAAAATGTCTGGAGTCTTTTAAAAAGGAAGTAGTCTTGCCCGCCAAAGGTTTCAACATACTGGAAACGTACTTTGCCAATTCGTAAGTAGGTGAATCTATCTGACTTACGATTGGACGAAGTGGTGAAATTCTTTTTTGTGAATCTTAGGTAATCCGTAGAGTCTTGGTGGCAGTGCGTTGCGCGGACGTAAAAGTTGTTTTTGAATGTCCTCAGGTATGGCGTTTTTGCATTCAACGACTAAGGTATTCGTTTGCCGTTTCACTCTAGGGGTAGGATTATAGTTGACTGGTTTATATGTAGAACTATCTTCTAATAAAATCTTGATTTTACGATTTTACTTGATGTACGAATACCTTAGTCGTTGAATGCAAAAACGCCATACCTGAGGACATTCAAAAACAACTTTTACGTCCGCGCAACGCACTGCCACCAAGACTCTACGGATTACCTAAGATTCACAAAAAGGATTCACCACTTCGTCCAATCGTAAGTCAGATAGATTCACCTACTTACGAATTGGCAAAGTACGTTTCCAGTATGTTGAAACCTTTGGCGGGCAAGACTACTTCCTTTTTAAAAGACTCCAGACATTTTGTGCAGGTTCTTAAAGATACGACCGTCAGTACGAGTGAGACAATGGTCAGTTTTGACGTTGAGTCTCTCTTCACAAACGTACCCATAAAGGAGTGTATTGACGTCATAAAAGGGAAACTTCACGACAATGAAATCCCGATGGAAGTAGCCAAGTTACTTGAACACTGCCTCAACACCAATTATTTTTTGTACAATGGCCAATACTACCTACAGATTGATGGTGTTGCTATGGGTAGTCCTGTTGCTCCAATTGTAGCAAATATATGGATGGAATTTATAGAAAACACCTCTATTCTGACAACACCATCAGTTGTAAAGCTATGGAAAAGGTACGTAGATGACGTTTTTTGTATAATAGAAGGAAAAGAGGAACGAGTAAAAGAATATTTGGCATTTTTAAACAATATCCATCCAAAAATGAAGTTTACTTTGGAAGTTGAAGAACAACGGAAGCTTGCGTTCTTGGATGCATTGGTGATTGCTAAAGTAGATGGAAATTTGGGTCACTCTGTCCACAGAAAAATAACACATACAGACAAGTATTTACATGCGACTTCTCACCATCACCCACGTCATCTAGATTCTGTGGTGAGATCACTGACAGACAGAGCTTACGATGTATGTGATGTCAACCATCTTTCACAAGAGCTGGAGCATGTGAGGGCTGTTCTTAGACGTAACGGGTACAGCGTGACAGCCTGCAAACCTAAACGCACCCCAAAAATGAGAAAGGAGGAGGCACAGCGACAGCCAGCGTTTTTGCCATACGTGAGAGGGGTAACTGATAAAATTGGTAGATTCTTAGGGAAATATTCTATAAAAACTGTTTTTACCCCCTTTAGCAAAATAAGAGAGCTGCTTCGTTCGCCTAAGGACTGCCTACCTCTTCAAACTCCTGGCGTCTATAAAGTGAACTGCAGTTGTGGCAGCTCATACATCGGTCAAACAAAACGAACAATTGTCGACCGCATGAAGGAGCATATAAGAGCTGTAAGGAACAACGACGCACAGAAGTCGGCCATAGCACAACACCTGACTCAAAGCGAAACGAATCATTGGATCGAGTTACATAACCCCCAAGTACTGTCGACGGAACGTCACTATATACCACGCCTAGTGCGAGAGGCAATAGAAATAACGAAATACAAAAATTTTAATCGTGAAGATGGGTTTAAACTGTCCAGTGCGTGGAATCCAGTGTTAAATGTATACAATCGTAAAAGTAGTTCGATTTCGGTTTCGCGTAAAGACGTAGTGAGTTTCGTGTGTCGCGGGAATCCAGCGAGTAACAATGGTAGTGGTTCGAGAGTTCAAAGTGAGGGTAATCGTCGAATCCGAAAGAGGGTGGACCGATATGTCTGTCCTTAGGAGCGACTTCACACAGCGGCACCAGTCAACTCGTGACCATGACGCATGCAACTGCGTCGAAATATCGAGGTAAAAACAATACTAACCGTGGTAACAAACCCGATAATATGTGTAGTGAAAGTGTTATTATAAATAATCAAAATATCATTTGACATCAATAATGCCTGAGACACGCAAAAATACTTATGAAATTATCGTTACCGTTCTTTTCAAAAATCGCCATGACACAGCACACGTGTACACGTATTATCTTCATAATATCTTTGCATTTTATCTAATGCTTTAGGAATGAACTCTAGTACTTTATTCCTAGTTTCAATATTTTCAAGGTTATTTGCATTAGATATAATCATGGTTTCTAGAACTTTTCTCCATCCAGGCCAATTGAAAACGTCCTTCATTGAACTTATTCTTTTATTGTAAAACGTTGGCTGAAATGTTTGTATAGCAAATGAAAATCCATGAAATTTTGCCAATTCCTGTAACGCAAGTTTAGCGTACTCATACGAGATCAAATCCGTTCGAAAATCAGTTTTAAATCCTTTTACAGTAACATTTTCTAAAATTAATGCATCACTAGATCCGCCATATCCCTTTACCATTTTTAGCCTCTCTTCCTGTGGTACATTGTATTTGTCTTGTAGTTCAACGAACAAGTTCGATAATTCTTTAGATAGGCTTCATTTAAGAAACCTGTTTCTTTTACATTTTCAACCATTTCAGGGCAAAATAGTATAATTTATTGTCAATATAACCTCGAAACTGTGTACAATAGAAATACATACATTTCCTATAGGTCGACAACTTAACTGGTATATCGCCTGCGGTATGTGACGTAGGTGGGAGGGTGAATTTTCGTGGATGAACGCGGCGGTGCAGGGCGCAGGGCAGTGAGCATTTTCTTCCGCGAAACGTCAATTGATGACATTTTTATAGTAGAAAATGTATACAATGCCTAGATTTCACACATTTCCGGTAACGTACATACTACTAGCTTGTGACCGCGCTTTCGTCCGCATGTATGACGAATTCTTTCCGCGGGAACCACATTGAAATTCGGGATAAGTTATAACCTTTGTGGTTTTATCGTCTATAAGCTAACATTATTTGGCCGTGTGGTGTCCGGCAGAGTAGAGTAGCACCAACTCCTTACACTTGTGAGTGTCGTACAAGGCCACTAATATTTCCGAGGCAAAAGATCTAGAGTCTCCGTAAGCTGAAAAATAGGCAGCAGCGTTTTCCATTGTTATATTTACAACACTGCGATCTCCAACCCGCCTGCCAAGCGTGGAGATTATAGCAATAACCTTCCCTTTCGTGGGAGAGGGCTTAAGTCAATCACAACATTCCATCCACGGCACCGCGTGCGTGGTTAATAACCTAACCGAAAGAAAAAGTCGGATAACCCTCGACCAAGTTTACTTAAACTCAAATATTCTCTTAACTACAGATCTGATTTTAACGAATCATAGCTAAGAACCATCTCGATTAAACTGGCTTTCGAGTAGAGAAAACCGTATCTAAATCGGTTTAACCGTTCTGGAGATACAATGCCACAGCTACACAAATACACACGTCAAACTATAACTTATTTATTTATTTTATATAACAGCGTTCTTTTTTCATCAGGGGTTAAAAAGTAGCCTATGTCTTATTCCGGACCCTAATCTAGCTACCTACTACTACTAGCTAAATTTTATCCAAATCCGTTTAGAGAGAGGGAGAGAGGTAACAAACATATACATACATACACAAACTTTCGCATTTATGATATAAGTAGGATTAAATAATAAAATAAATAATCATTTATTCATAACATGTAACACGGATACAATATTATCGAAGAATGACATTTTTCCATCATGTTAGAACATATTAAAGTTATGTAATGTACTACTTACATTTATAAGATACATAATATCATCAGTAGCTATTGTATTTGATGCAAGTGAAAACGCCCAACGCCACCGCCCGACTGCCGACTAGGAGTAAACCTGTATTTCGAAAGGCAGGGAGCATCCGCGGGACTCTGTCCACAGCATCTGCCTCCGATAACAATCACCCGGAAATAGCTACGATTACACTAAGGCCCGGATTATATCAAGCGTCGGCGACGCAAGGTACGTCAATAACGCAGGCTGCGTCGGGCTGTCAAACGCTGGACTTCAACAGTTTAAACAGGTATAAACGTTCAGATGTCAATAGTCTAAAGGTCTATATGCACTTGTGCTGCAAAACCCAGCGTCGAGAGACAGGTTTGATAATGGCGTGCACCGTCCATACGAGTGGGTAGCACCACCTGCACCGCATTCAGCCGAACCGGTGCGATGCATAATAAATAATAATAATGTTCTGGTGAATCGTGTGTTACATGCTGAACATGGTTCGATTTTTATAATATGATTATTTCAGCTTTCAGACATAGGTGTATGAGATTTAAAAAGTAATACTGTCTTAGGTATGTGTTTGTTGAATTATGTTCGCAACTGATTTCGTACAAGGAAGAACGCTTTATCGCAAATGGTTACGTGTATGAATAAAAAAAAGTCATTTATCTTCGAACTGTGACGAACTGTTTCTTAGACTAACATATGGGGTCGGCTTATAAAAATAATATGACAAACAAACGCTATTTAAAACTTGTCCTGCCTAACACTACACATCTTTGACTGAAGTAACGCGCAATATCGCGTCGCAGCAGTGCGTTCAGAATAGACGTTGCAGTGCAGTTGCCGTGCCGCTGCCGCGTCGCGCAGCGTAAGTGCGTGTTCACCTTTATTAGCACTTTTGAATCCGCGACCCTCAACATGCTCAGTGCTGTATTTCTTTTAATTGTTTGGCTGATGCGGAGAGAGCAACGAAATCCAGGAAAAATAGTAATAAAGAAACGACTAAGAAGATATGCTGTACATCCATTTAACACAAAATGACATTTGTATGGCCAATTTCATACCCATTTTAACAGACTCAGAAAGTACCTATTGTATATCCGCTTTTATAAAAGCTACAGAAAGTACACAATTAGCAAAGATAACCTAAATCTACAAATAAAAAAAATTGTCAACACAAAAAACTGTAGAATATTATCGAAGAAAAATCAACCATCTGAACATGTTACCTACTGCTGTCTGTTTGGCAATGCGTTTGTGCGCGCTGATCTCAGGAACGGCTTAAATGATTTAAGTGCGGTTTCAATAATGTATAATTATTGTAAGCTTCACTTAAATGTAGATTTGTGAAATGTTTTATTTAAATAAAAAAGTAAATTAATAAAGATATATCAATTTAAACTCATTTTGTTCTATAAAAATGCTGTTTTGTTAAATTGGCTGAAACTTTAGTCAACTAAGTAGATGTTGACTGAAAGTTTAAATATAAACAAAAAAGGACTGTTTCAGAGATTTTGACTTTTCCGATGTAAGTTGATCTCAGCTCTATATTATCAATCAAAAATATTAAATAAATATCCTTGAACAATTCACACAGCGCCATCTTGCCTCAAAGTAAGCAAAGCTTGTGTTATGGATGCTAGATAACTAAACTTACTATAACACCTAGACCCAGATAACATATATTAAAATTCATCATTTCTGAATCGAACCCAGGATCTCTGGATGGCAGACAGAAACAGGATTTAGCTTAATGATGCTGATGTTTTGTGGCGTTTCAAATCCACTTAAACAGAAGTCAGTCAGATCAAGGGGGATGAGGTTATGTAGAAGACTACCATAGGCCAGCGCCAGCGTATACTCCTTTAAGATCTAAACTTTTTAGTGAACCTGGCCTACTAGCGCAGTCTTATAACCAGTTACAATGAGTTCCTTTTATGCTTTTTGCGGAATTTGACCCCACCGAAACTATGTAACATATTCAGCAAAATAAATCTGAACAGTAAAATATAACCTTGAAAGTCATTACCTGTGGTCCGTGCAGAACCAGTTCACCTGATATCCTTTTAAGTTTATCACAGATTTAAGTGTGATTATTTTCATCGGGAATATTTTTGCAAATGATAGAATGGGTTGAAGATGAGTATTTAAACAAAGTCGCGGGCAACCGCTAGTAATTAATAAGTTGGATTTTTTTGCAAACTTTTTACTTTGCTATACTCAATGGTAGGTGCCACAAACATACCCGACACGGTGACGGCGTCGCTGTTGTTGACAAACAAAATGACATTTTTAAATGGCGACACTTAGTTCAGCTTTTAACCACCGGGCCAGATAAGTTTGTGACGAAATTTTAGTGACAATGATTTGTCACTAAAAGCTTCCCCCAAACAGGGGCGATCTGTAGTTCTTAATGGGAACACAGCAGAAAACCCACGACGCGTTCTGCAAGCGGGTGGCCGTGACATCCCCCTTCGCTGCACAGGTCATACATGTGATTATTATTATGATAGGCTAGTGCATTGACTATCTTTCGGAGGTTGGGCATACCTCTGACCGGTGTAACTTGGGTGTAGTTTATTATTATTAAGTATAATTATTTTCTTTTTTTTTGTCAATGGCTTGATCTAGAGGCGACTGCTAACTATAAATCTGAGGGCGATAGCTGCCAGCCGGATACTGAAGCACAGGACAGGATGTTGTGGAGATCTCGGAAGGCGGCATATGCTCAACATGGGTGTCTTTTGGCTGATATCATGAACGTCTGTGCGCGGGCGCATTCAGTCCAATAGTACGCGACCGCATCGCCCACGCCTGTGTGGGGTCAGGGTCTATTATGGATAGCCCATAGAGTTACTACTCGAGGTATATAACTCTATGGATATATCTTGTGATATACAGTCTCCCAGTCTCTATACAAACTCATTTTGCAGTATATAAACTCCTTGTCTTGTTGATATAAAAGCCCTGCTTTAGTGCGGGCACAGACCTATAGAAAAGGTCAGGGACGGGCCCAAACGGCACACCAACCGCGCCGGATTTTCTTAAAATTTTCTTAGTCTTTTCAAGCGCTTACCGGGAAAGGTTAACGGGTAAAAATGGATGACTAATTAATGTGCATCGCCTTACTGCTTGGCGCTGAAAACCTACAAAAAAGGGAAAGATGGTAGGTTGGATGAAAAGAGGAAAAAAATTCGGCTAGGCAGTATCAGTCTACTGAACTACTGTACCTACTCGTCCAGATCTACATTTCGAATGACGGCTGTTAAACTTAAAGCCGTTATAACTCTGATTCTATTGGTCCTAGAACACTAGTCTCTAAAAAAAATTATATCACTCGTCGAGATATACATTTAAAGTAACTGTTGCAAATTTGAAAACTGTTATAACTTGAGAACCATAGGTCCTAGAAGAATAGTTTCTATAGAGAAATGATATTAGGTACTCGTCGAAATCTACATTTTGTAAGAGAGACGTTAAATTTAAAACTGTCATTCGAAATGTAGAATTCGACGAGTACTATCATATATCTTTAGGAACTAGTGTTCTAGGACCAATAGTTTCCGAATAGAAAGAGTCACCTTGGGGCTGGACCCTGTTCAAGCCTCAGGCTAAACAGAGCCAACTTGACCCGGGTCCAATTCATGTATTCACGAAGACTGATGGCAGTAGACTGATACGCATTTTTTCTCGTCTTCATCTAACATTTAAACTTCACATCAACATATCTATTTACTTCTTGCCACGCAACGTCTTTGAGATTAAGGTTGTGATAATCCTTGTTTTTTATATTTCAACATAGGAATTTTTACCCTGCCAAAGTAATGGACTCAGGGTCAACCATAGAGGAATATACCTTTCCCAGGTATACCAATCGCTTTGATAATTACAGATCCGCCCCGATGGGCCCGGCCCGGAAAGCTTACGGTCTGTATATGCCGATTATAAGAAGATTATATGCAAGCCTCGCCTCTTTCAGGACGGTTGAAAGTTTTGACCGGGTGCGCTCTCCGGGCGTCTATAAGTGTGTGACGGCTAGTACATTTTCGATGAAAATAATATGACCTTCACGTTCAACCCGGCCCGGCCCTGACCGGCAGGTCTGGCCCGGCCCGGCCCTGACCGGTAGGTCTGTGCCCGGCCTTAGAATTCTTGACGCATCTTGTCAACTTAAAATTATATGAACTTCTAATGCGCGCGCCGACGCAACCTGCGTTTTACCTGCGTCGGCGCGCGCATTTGAAAATCATACAATTTTGAGTTGACAGTTTAACGAAAGATGCGTCGCCGACGCAGGCTGCGTCGATAACGCAGGTTGCGTCAGCGACGCAGGTAAAACGCAGGTTGCGTCGGCGCGCGCATTAGATGTTCATACAATTTTGAGTTGACAGCATAACGCAAGTTGTGTCGCCGACGCAACGTGCGTCGCCGACGCTTGATATAATCCGCGCCTTAAATGCCGATAAAGCTGAAGGGACAGGTCTATCAGACCATCATTAGACCTGCTCTCCTATACGGCAGCGAGACTTGGGCCCCTACTAGTGCGCCACAAGCAGGAGCTGCGCGTCACGGAAATGAAGATGCAGCGGTGGATGTGTGGAGTTTCACGAAAGGATCGCGTTCGAAATTCCCACATTCGAGGTAGCCTTGGCGTCCGTTACGTCGCAGAAAACCTGCAAGAGTGCCGCCGAAAAATAAAAGGGGCCTGCGGGATAGTCTAATGTTGAGAGAGACCCGAGGCTGCTAGTTTATAATAAACTTCTAAGAAGCTAACACGAGTAATAATATTTTCATACTATGCATTTTTTTCAATACTATTTGAAGTTTTTTACATAAAACAATACTAAATTTTCTATGTAATGCCCTCATAGGTAAACCTAATATTTCTAGTAACACACCGCGCCACATTCAAGATTGCTAAGGCCCTTCGCCTTGGCGCGCCCTACCCTGCTCATCATCAGGCACGGCCTCACAGACCACGCGTAACTGGCAATTTTGGCGCAAGGGTGGGTGTTACCACCACTTAATGATGATTAAGCATTATGCGAATCACTATAGTAATCACCAGCATTAGGCGGATGTGTAAATCTTCATCATCACAGCCCATAACAGTCCACTACAGGACTTTGGGCCTCTCCCGCAAAAGGGGAGGTTATTGCCATAATCTCCACGCTTGGCAGGCGGGTTGGAGATCGCAGTGTTGCAAACATTCTTTTATGTCAGAAATGCGGGAGATGTTTATCGAATTTACAAATAAACAAGAGAAAAAATTCGAAAAGTTCTATTCTGTTATTGAGGAGATCAAACAGCAGAACTCTGATATACAACAGTCCGCAGATTTTTTGTCGAAATCATATGATTCACTTACGGAAAAAATAAACTTACTTGAATTGGATCGCCAAAAAAACCTAGAGTACATAAAAAACTTGGAAGAAAAAATTGACAAATTTGAACGTATCTCTCGATCGACATGTATTGAAATTAAAAATATACCATTCACAAAGCAAGAATCTAAGGATCAACTCTCAAATATTGTGATGAGTATTGGTACATACCTAAATATTCCTATTCAGCCCTACGAACTACGAGATGTATACCGTATTTCTACAAAAAATCCGGATAACAAGCCTATTATCGTAGATTTTACGAGTGTCCTAATGAAAGAAAAGATGATTGAAAAATATCGAAAATATAATAAGGAGAACTCCACCAAACTTAACACAGAAAATCTAAAAATACCTGGCGACATAAAACCATTATTCATTTCGGAAAGTTTGTCTTTGAATACGCAAAGATTGTTTTATCTGACTCGAGAGTTTGCGAAAGTCAACGGCTATACATTTTGTTGGGTCACGAACGGAAAAATATTTCTACGCAAATGTGAAGGCGCTGCTTACACACTCATAAAATGTGAAGACGATTTATCAAAGTTAAACGACAATAAGTGACTAAGCTATCATTGCATGCACTTTGTCCGTGGGATGCTTTGTTATTTGTGTACAACATTATCTGTACTAGTAATGTCTGAATTGACGGATACCCTCATTTTTCTCGTATTGTTCCGTATTGCATGTCTTTTTGAATTATTTCTTATGCATTTAAAAATGAATGTACCCACTTTTACACTCACACCCGCACTATTACTCAATGACTTACCCACCGTAAATGCTTTAGAACACAAACATTCACACTCACCAAAGGTGATATGTACCAACGATTACTGCCACACTCGCATACCGTACCGTATTGAATTACGCCTCAATGAATCGAAAACACTCGTACTTGTTTGTATGAGGATAACGAAAATATTTGCATTGCCTTATGGACTATTTTTCGTGACACTCAGTTGTTTCCTAACTGTCTATTATGGACAATGAAACTAGTTTATTAAATGAAATCGAACAATTACAAATTGCAAAATCTTGTGTCTGTTCTCCTGAACAGTGCGGTTCTTTCTTATCAGAAATGAGTGCGAATACGTCTCTTAAAATATTTCATATGAACATCAGAAGTATTGGAAATAACTTTGACAGTATGCTTGTATTAATAAAAAACATGGACATTCCTATTGACGTAATTATTTTGTCTGAGTGCTGGCTATCAAAATGCCCAGTAATTCCCATTTTGCCTGGCTATTTATCGGTAACATCTAAACATAACAATCAAAATGATGGAGTAGTAATATATTATAGGGATGTTTTTGCATTCACAATTGAGGTACCGGAGTTTTGCGAGGCAAATTGTGTAGTCCTTAAATCCGCTAAAAAACTAGCAATCATTGCACTTTATCGGTCTCCCTCGTACCGAAATATCGACAATTTCATAAACTCGATGGACACGTTACTAAATTCAGTAAACAGTTTTCAAGATATTTTTGTTGTGGGTGATATAAACATAAATATTGCGCCTGATAGTTGTGACCCTAACCTTGACATATATCTAAATTTATTGGCGTCTTATTCAATAATGCCTACGCACGTTCTTCCTACACGCAAAAATAATTGTTTGGATCATATGAACATTAAGACTAAGAGTAGGGCCATTACACTTGTCCTTGAAAGTTATATAACTGATCATGCACCGGTAGTCTTATTCTGTGATGTGGAAATGAGTATAAAAAATGCTACTCGGGTCACAAATCGTTTAAATGTTGAATCTTGCATTAAGGATCTATTGACCACTGATTACTCTAGTGTAATGATGGATAGGAATGCGGAGACCGCTGCGGAAACTCTTGTAAATATTGTTAGTAGTGTGGTGAGGTCACATAGGCAAAAAAACATTGTACCCAGTAAAAAAAAAATCCTAAAGCCCTGGATCACGCTAGGACTGCTGAGATGCTTACGAAACCGCGATAAATTAGCTCTTAACGCTAAAAGAAATTCTGAGAACAATATAATTAAAACAACATATCTTAGATATCGTAACTACTTTAATAAACTACTAAAAAAGGTTAGACTAGACTACGAGTGCGAACAGTTTCGGAAAGCAAGAAAAAGTCCAAAGGCCACATGGGACATAATTAAAAAAATTGGAAACTTCGGAAGTACTGATTCCTCTGCTAATGAGCTACTCACACTAAGTGGTGACAGTACTGCGTCAGTTGACACAGTAAATCATGTCTTCGCAAATGTGGGGCGTCGCTTGGCGTCGGAGATAGTTCCCTGTGTGTTTCCTTGCATAGGAGTTCCTCCCCTACATTCTATGACTTTGCTTAGCACTGATAATTCTGAGGTAGATCGTATCATACTTAGCCTTAAAAATACATCGGCAGCGGGGTGGGATGGTATTCCTACATCGGTGATAAAGGGTTCTAGATATGTACTTGTGCCTGTTCTTTCTCATGTTTTCAATTTATGCCTCGCTGCCGGTATATTCCCCAGTACTTTTAAAAAGGCGTTAGTGCACCCAGTATTTAAGAGTGGGGCCAGAGACAGTGTAAACAATTATAGACCGATTTCGGTTCTCAGTGTGTTCTCGAAAATACTAGAAAAAATCATTAACCTAAGACTTGTCGGTTACTTAAACAGAAACAAAATAATCGCCGATAATCAATTTGGTTTCAGAAGTGGTAGATCAACTGAAGATGCTGTGTTGGATCTTACCGAAAAAATAGTTAAAAATTTAAACTTAAAACATAAAATGGTTGGTATATTTCTTGACCTATCTAAGGCTTTTGACACTGTCTCAGTCCCTATTCTGATAAGAAAGTTGGAAAATATTGGCATTAGAGGTACTGTTCTGGAAATTTTTAAAAGTTACCTGCAAGAACGAACTCAGTGTGTTACTATCAATGATGTTGTTAGTCGGGAGGAGCCACTGGATTTCGGGGTGCCCCAGGGAAGTGTCTTGGGTCCTACTTTGTTCATCATTTATATAAACGACCTCTGTAAATTAACTCTTTCAAATTGTGATATTATAGTCTATGCAGATGACACAGCTCTGCTGGTTAGAGGAAAGAGTTGGAGTGAGGCTCATGATCATGCTGAAATGGCACTGCGTGAGGTTTCGCGGTGGTTGTCTGCTAATCTTCTAACTTTGAATTTGGACAAAACTAAATTTGTCACTTTTGCGCCTAACGTTTCTTCGCTCCCACCGTCCTCTTTTTCTATACAGGTTCACAAACACATATGTCCCTCAAGAGCTTCCTGTAAATGTTTTAAAATCTCTAAGACACCACATATCAGGTACCTGGGTGTTTGGATAGACAACCACCTATCTTGGAATGAACACATCAAAATATGTGTGAGCAGAGTCAGAAAGCTGATTTTTGTTTTTAGAAATCTCAGGAGGGTAATTGATTGGGATACTATTAAATCAGTATATTTTGCTTTAGCACAATCCGTCATTGCCTATTGCATAACTGTTTGGGGTGGGTCGGGCAAGGTACAAATGTTGAAACTGGAGAGAGCACAACGAGCAGTCTTGAAAGTTATTACTTTCAAGCCACTGCGTTATTCAACATCTGATCTCTACACCCTTACAGATGTGCTGACTGTAAGGCAGCTGTTCATGCTGAATATTGTTTTACGAAAGCATGCTGAAGTGCCGTATAGTCCGGATCTGATAAATGGTAGGCGAAGGACTGACATGGTTTGTAGAACGGAATTTTGTAGGCTTGCTGTTTCGGGAAGACATTATTATTATCTAGCTCCTGACTTATACAACAGAATCAATAAAATTTTAAACATTTATCCCATGAACATAAAACATTGCAAGAGTTCGGTTTCTGTATGGCTAGGATCCTTAACATACCTGGAAACTGAGGATTTTCTAACCAGAAAGTAAAATGCAATATTTGCACGGTATACATACACGCACACGCACACGCACACGTAACACACACGCACACGCACCACACACACACACACACACACGCACACGCAACGCGCGGACGCACACGCACACACACACACATCATTATCATTTATAATTTTGTAATAATGTAAAAATTAATTGAATGTTTGTTTTATATGAAGTAAAGCAAATATGAGTATTATTAATGTGTCAATTGGAGCAATGATACCTTTAAGAAACGGAGGTGGGCGTTAATGACAGCGACACAGTGAAAACTAATGCTGTTGTTACCGTACACTAATGGTTAATGTATATTGTTTTTGTACCAATAAAGATTTTTATTATTATTATTATTATTATTAACATAACAATGAAAAACGCTGCTGCCCATTTTCCAGTTTATGGAGACTAGATATTTTGCCTCTAAACGTTAGTCGCCTTGTACGACACCCACGAGTGTAAGGGGTTGGTGCTATTCTACTCTACCGGTCACCACACGGCTAACACACGTGTAAATCTTATCAATATTTAATTGATATTTTGAGTTATGCCTAATCCAGTTTGTTTGCTCTACTTTTAAGTCGAATTTAAATACCTACTTATCTGTTAAAACAGTAACAAGAAACCTGAATTTTAAGATATGTATAGATGAGAAGGAAAGAACGAATTTACTGGTCAAATTGTATATTATAAATGCATTCTAAATAGAAAATAGAATGACCATAGTGTCACGTACACCGTCGATAATAATTTGTGATACCTCCTAGTTTCAATTACTAGATTTTAGATTTTCAGCAGTATAGACAAGCATGATTTCAGTACTAGTTACTAAAACACAAAAAGACACAAGGTGAAAGAGGAAGAAAAAAACAAAACAGACATCTAATACATCATATTCATAATAATTTAAAATTACTATAAAAATTCATTGACGATATCACCAAATCTGTTTTGAAAACTTTTGTGTACTTTCGGCTGCCAATCTTTAAGATCGTCTTTACCGAAATCAACGACATCTTCGTCGTGGGCAAGAATAACACTCATGACCATCATAGCTGTTAGAAGACCAAAATCTCGGCATTCGTCGAAGTCTTTCAAGAACATTGCTCTTGGGAAAACATCTATAACTTTGATATTGAAATAGCCCAAAAATCTTTCCATGCTGTTGTAGTATACTTCTAGAAGGTCCGATAAATGTGCTTCACGGAACTTTCGGTCGGTGCCAGAGTAAATGAGGTACAGGATGTCGAGGACTGGGCAGCCGTAGTGGATGGTTTGGTAGTCAACAGGAATCACTTCTGTTACCACACGGCCCTGAAAAAATTTAAATGTTTTTTATTTCGTCAAAGTTTTAACCCGCACGGTTTGAAACTCCCCCTCCCTAACCTAACCTAACCTAACCTTCGTCTATGGAGCGGGATCTTATTATTTTCACGGGAAATAAAGTAGAAACCCTATGTGTGACACTCAGGAAGAGCCACTTTTTGTAGATCCTATTCGAGAATTTTATAAATTGGTTCATATTTTGGAGATTACTCCCGACGTTTATAGGTTTTTTTTTACTCGTGTTATTAGCAATTTTCATAGGGATGTCTAATATTTTTTATTTAACAAGTTCTCAGATAAAAAACATTTTTTCATAACAAGATTTTACAGCGCGATCTATGTTAATTGGATACCATCTACTATCCCGGGCCCTCGCGCCCTAGAGCACAACCGGGACATTAACTCTAAGATGACGTCTACCATCTACGATCAGTCAGAATACTTGTCAAGAGTAATTAAACTGGACTTGTTTACTCTTGCAGTTTAAGGTGTTTTTTTCTTAAGTAGGTATAATATAGGTTCCTATTTTATAATGCCGTCGCGGTCCGGCTCTGCTTGGCATTATCGGGTACTGACCAGCTCTGTCTGGTATTTCCAGACACGGTCCAGCCTTAGTCGGTGTGGTGTGGATGTGCTCTGGTATTGGTTCGGCCAACAAATCACTGTGTGTTTCCTTCCTACTTTCCTATCCTTCCTTTTTGAGGATTGAAATAGATATGTAATATCCTAGTCAATAATGAAATTTGGATTTGATTTGATGCGCAGTTTAGGAGTTCCAATGTGCGAGAGCACGACCAGGATATTGACGCCTTAGTAATATCCTACAATAATATTCATTTCCTAAGCACCCTGAAAAGGTTTCAGAAGAAATCGCCTACAACCCTGCACTCTATGGCCTCATGTAGGCCTTTCGATGACTTAAACTAAAAAGTGAAATATAGTGATGGTTAAGTTTTTCACAAAAATTATTTGGTCCGTAACTTAAAATATTATAACTTTAAATAATAACATACCATTCTCTTCATTAAAGTATTGTTCATTCTATAATCGCCATGACACAAAACACGGGAACGAGTATCATCTTCATAGTATTTTTGCATCTTAGATATAGCTTCAGGGATGAAGTCTAGCGCTTTTTTTCTAGTTTCAACGTTTTCCAAATTTTGAGCATTGCTTGTCATCATAAACTGAAGGTATTTTCCAAAGCCAGACCATTTAAAAATAGGTTTCATAGGCGTCAGTATTTCATTGTATAACTTTGGCTTTAACACTTTTAAAACAAAAGAAAACGCATGGAATTTCGCTAGTTGATCCAATGCAAGTTTAGCATATCCGTACGATATCAGTGTCGTTCGAAAATCAGTTTTATATCCCTTTTTGGCCGCATTTTCCAAAATTAATGCTTCGTCATACCCATCATATCCTTTCACCATTTTATACCTCTCTTCCTGTGGTACATTATATTTGTCCTGTAGTTCAACGAATATCTTTGACAGTTCATTATAAACGAATGCTTCCCTTTTATATCCTAAATCGATGGAGAAAAATTCATTCGTTTTTTCTATTGTTTCAGGGACAATTTTCTTCACAAACAAATTTAGTTCTTTGTCACCTTCTGGCGTTTTGCCTACAACATCAACCGCAAACAAATCTCCCGATAAACTTCCACCTAACGTTGGAATCATATTAATCACTATGTCGTATTCTTCATAGTTTTCATTTTGGGCAATTTTATTTAACGCTTCCTTTAAAGTAGGTGTACATTTATCTATGCTTGTCCGCGTATCTTCCATTTTATCACAATTATTCTTTTGAACATGTATTAAATAAGGCAGATCAAACAACACTGTATGAAACATAGTTAAGTTGGCTATTTATAGTGAAATAGTGACATGACATTGATTAATAATTTTATTATCATCATTAGATAGAATAAATGTACGGACTGTAAATAAGCGCGCCATGTATCATAAATTGATAGATAAATATGCATTTGCGATTGTGTATGAATATTTCTAGGTATACTAATATTAAAAGAGAAAAAATTTGAATGTACGTTTGTAAGTTTGTTTGAATGTTGGGGGTAATCTGCGTAACTAATGAACCGATTTTGAAAATTGTTGCACTAATACGAAGCTACATTATTGCAGAGTGTCATAGCGTACTTTGGATCCTGTAGGATAGTTTCATGTTTTCAGATATCCGAACTGCGTGAGGACGAAAACCACGAGAAAAAGCTAGTAACCTAATAAACTGGATAAGTTTAGTTAACAAGAAAAGTTACGATTGCCATTGAACTGTACTGAACTGAACTTGTTCTGTAGGAACAGAACATTAAACTCACAATTTACAGGACAGACCATGGTGGCCGTCTTGAGAAACCAAACGGCCACTTATAGCGCATTGCTGATGGCTTAGAGGTAATTATGACGTAGGTACCAACATGATCTTGCAAGTGACTCACCTTTAAGTTTTGGGACCAATCCAGGCCTGTATACTCGTTTCCACCTCTCTTCTCTTGCCTCTTGAATGCTGTCTGTCCCTCACGCCAATCTTTTCTCTTGTAAATCACCTTCATCCATCGTTCGGCTTATAATCCATTAACTGAAAATGATACCAGGTACTGCTTTAAGTCTTCGCTTAATCTCAACTATAGTTACGAAATACTACAGACAAGTAGGTAGGTATTATAAGTAAGCCTTGTGCGTGTTTGAGATTGCACACTCTCTGGTACGCACAAGACGTTTGAGGTAGGTACTTCACTGCGGATTTGTTCCTCTTAGCAGAGACTGCTGTCACGAGACGATTCGTCGGACGGGCTGCGAGGAAATTGCTATATCCCGTGGTCAGGCTGTAATAGTGGCCGACACGTTCGTAGGGGATAGCGTAATCCACGTGTAGATAGAAACTACACGGCTAAATAATCCCACTAAATGCGATACTAATCAAATATAAATTAACATTTTCATAATATAATACATAAACCTTTATAATATAACAACAGATATATAAATAAATTAATAAATATTTCTTTACAAGATCCTTGAAGGAGCCAGGTGTGCGAGCGAGTTGAACATCTTCAGGTAGCGCGTTCCACAAGCGAACCGCATAAACCTTGAACGATCTGACGTAACTAGTAGTCCAAGAGCGGGAGAATTAAACTCGTTACCAGCAATAATTTGGTTTGAAAAGGCAATAAATTTTGTAGTCTTATTATGGGTATGTTCTCTCAATATTGCGAATACGGGATCATTATCTGGGGCAACAGTACGGATTTTAAGTAAATTAGAAATACAAAATGTTTGCATGCTACTTCCTCTGACTAAATAGTGAATAATTTTGTACTTACGACCTGTAATATATTTACTATATTCAAAGCAAATAAATTATTGAATTTGAAATTGAAATTGTATACAAATGTGTCTTTGACAACCAAATTGATTGTCAAGCTGACGTTTAGCACGCATTGTACCCCTAAATCTGCCTAACGAATAAAACCCTTGAAATCTCTGTAAATTTAACCAATCCTTTCTTATTTCGGCCAAAACCCTTCATATACCTATAACTTCATCTTTCAACAATTCTAAGAATTCGGAGTCGAACTTTACATTTCCAGATATATTATTCAACGTCTCTTTTAAATGTGGTGTAAACTTCACGTAACTATATAAACTATATCATAGCACTACGGTTTTTACTGAATATTGAAGAAGACAACTTAAAATATACTAAATTATACATTTATTTATTTGGATACTTATATCTCATGAAGAGTTATCGTTTAATATAGTATACTAGTGGACCCGGCGCGACTTCGTTCGCGTACACCTACTTTACTCCTACCTACCCTCTTTCTACTTGCTTATAAACCTTCCTCTTGAATCACTCTATCTGCTGTTGAAACCCGCATCAAAATCCGTTGCGTAGTTTCAAAGATTTAAGCATACAAAGGGACATAGGGACAGAGAAAGCGACTTTGTTTTATACTATGTAGTGATATGTGTTATCAAATCGTGCAGTCAAAGTCGTAGATATAAATTTTATCTAGATAAGTGCACCTATATAGGGATTTGTGTTCATCATCATTACATCGTAAATGTTATTATTGTGTCGTAACAGTAACTACGTATAATGTTCTACAGGCCGATTTTTATGGTTCTTACGTCTATAGATTCGTCTTAATCTTGCGAGTGTCTCGAATTTGGCTCGATTTTATTTTATTTTCCGCACTCGTTTTTCATACTTTATCACGAATGGGCAAAGCCTCTAGGGCTCTGCCTAAGTCCTATGCATTAAAGTTTATGCATGATAATAGTTCTATAGAAGCAGTGTTATTTATTATATTTAAGAAGTGTAACCTTACAGCTTTTTCGACGTT
The DNA here is from genome assembly GCA_905147135.1 of Blastobasis lacticolella. Classification (NCBI taxonomy): domain Eukaryota; kingdom Metazoa; phylum Arthropoda; class Insecta; order Lepidoptera; family Blastobasidae; genus Blastobasis; species Blastobasis lacticolella. The sequence continues at coordinate 14,733,513 of LR990048.1, forward strand.
AAATTTCCTCACCCGAGTGTTACAGTTCCACCACCTGCTTCCATGATCACAGCTCCTATTGTCAATCGCCTACATCCGATATCACACCTAGTAGCCTAATTACTTAGGGTTCAGTTGCTAACAAAGTTCCATTAATATACTGAAACTATTGATTCGCTCATACGTTATCGCAAAAGTAACAATTTCAATCATTGAAATCAGAGAATTGTTAGAAACAGAATTACGTAATTAGCCCACAGGTCGTAAATAATAATAAATAAATAAATATTCGTGGACAAATTCACACAGCGCCATCTAGCCCCAAACTAAGCAAAGCTTGTACTATGGGTGCTAGATAACTGATATACTACTTAAATACTTTTTTTAATACATACTTATTATACATAGAAAACCCAGACCCGCAACAGAAATTAAAATTCATCATTTTAATTTCTGCGCGGCCGGGTATCGAATCCGGGACCTCTTGCGTGGCAGACCGTTGAACCACTCAGGTCGTCGTAGACCGAGCATAGCGCTACATCTGTAATATACCTACTTACCTACACTGCTATAAGAGCACGGTCGGTAACCTTGAGCTACCTAAAAAAGCCCACAAGTCAATATACGGCAGGGGAGCTACTCTCTAAGTTTAACATTCGTAGTTATGAATAATAACCAAAATTTTATATGAGGTATTATTCTAATATCAGCTTGCTTCATTGTTACGATTCTTATGCCGAATCCGGCTTAGTAGACCTTGTAGGCTTTAGTAGATTTTGAGATATCGATTTTTTGAGTGTCTTTATCATCCAATCCAATGCCAACTGATTATCAATAAATTACACGTCATCCTGTCGTCATTACTAATTTATCTATATTCAAATAGGTATCTAAATATTTGCTTTATCATAACCGAAATTGTCATATGATTACATTGCATGTTTAATAAATATGTAATGTTGTGTAACATTGTGCAACGAAACAAAATGTATTTGGCGGTGCAGGATAATGGTAGCCATGGTGCCAATGTTGGCAAGCGAAGATGGTGAAGGGTGAAAAGGGTAATTACCCACCTGGCCGGGTGTTGTGACCAGGGGACCAAGGGTCCGACAGTTGATCGTCGGAAGTTGTATATATGCCGTGGAAGTTGGCACATTTCTCTAGCGCGATGCAGGACAGTTAGCGCTATCTATATGCGGATGCTTGCCAACCTTGTGTTCGTGTACTCGTAAAGTGAGTATTGTTGAAGTTCCCTGTTGGAGCGATAGATGTCGCTACATTTACACCTATAATTTTTTTTGCTGTCGACGTATGATATGCCTTCCTACACATGGTCCACCCATGCAGGGTATTTAAAAATAAACTCTAGGATCAATAATACATAAAAATATTGTTACATATACAGGGGATCAATCCATTCGTGTTGCCGTGATACAGTATGTTGTATTCATAGGCGTAGGAAGGGGGGGGGGGGGGCGTGAATCAGCGATCAGCGTCGTACATTATAACAGCACCTCAGCTCGCTCCTTCATTCATTCCCCCCCTATATGTCAAACTATTACTAAAATCAATTACATCTTCTTCTTTGGTAAGGATGAGACCCATGAGCATGCAGCTCGGAAGGAGACCAAAATCTCGGCATTCCTCGAAATCTTTGTAAAAAAATTTCAATTCCATGTCAAAATAATTAAAGAATCTCTTCATGGTATTGTAGTATACGTCTAAGAGATCCGATAAATCTACCCCTCAACCAGTAGCCTTTGCATAAATCATGCATTTGACTTGACCGCAATCCGCATTTGGCGGTCCTATTGATCGACGACAAGACTCTCACCTGCAAGCTTGATAATCTGACTGTGCAGAGAGAGGTTGTTTCTTCTACCGTTTATATTATGGAGAGTGAGAGGAGCTGACGTACAGAAAGGAAGAAAAATAAGGAAGTTTTGGGACTCTTAAATGAGAAAAGAACATCAGTGGAAAACATCGAGAATAGAAAGGACAAAATGATACTTGATAAAACACGAGGACTTCTTTAAGTCAATACTGGAAGGGAAAGTTGAGGTAAAGAGAGGTAAAGGATGACCGAGAAGTAAGTCCAGCAAGTGGTGGAGAAAGTGGGAGTCGTGTCGAACCAGTGTCCGACAAGAGCGAGACTCTTAAATTTATGATGATGATGATAACTCGCCGCAAAATGAAATTCCATCCGTGTCCTGGATTAGTGGCGGTCGACACCAGTACGATATCCACGAAACTTCCTGCCTCATACCGCCATGCTATTTAAAGGTATTGCTATGCTATGCAGTAGTATTTTCAGATCATTACGGTATTAAAACCTACAAGCGTATTAGATACTTATATCAAAGGCCAGCGCGGCATTGGCGACTCCCCGGGTGTTGTGGGTGTCTATGGGCGGCGGGGAGCACTTTCCATCAGGTGACCTTTGATGACGACTTGATCAACTTGAGTCAACAGGTGATGCTTGATAGTTTGCCTACCTCTGTTATAAAAAAGTAGCTGTGTCTTTACTCTATCACACAAAAAAGTACTGAATGGATTTGGACAACATTTTGCTGTGTTGTATTTTTTAAACCAGAATGAGGCTAGGGCTATAATTTGTCCCGAAATTCAATATTGTTCCCGCGGGAACAAGGCATAATCGAATTTTACGTGGACGAAGTACACATAGGACATATTTAATTGCTTAGATTTTACATATAAGTGTGTAAACACACCGATATCACCGAGGAGGCATACACACCCACCACAGAGGACTGGAAAATTGCAAGTGAAGTAGTTACCAGTGAGTCAGTAAACTGGGCCATTAACAGTTTCCAAACATTTAAAGCAGCGGGGCCAGACGAAATCTTCCCTGGACTTTTAAAATGGGCAGGCGAACGCATGATACACCTGCTGACGGATATATTAAGAGCATGTTTGGCTCACAGATATATACCGTCTAAATGGCGGAAGGTAAGAGTCACCTTTATACCAAAGCCAGGAAAAAGCGATTACACCGATACGAAATCGTTCAGACCAATCAGTCTTACCTCCTTCCTCCTCAAGACCCTTGAACGTCTGTGCGACAATGAGATTAGAGATAAGGCACTCATAAAACATCCCCTGCACAAGAATCAACATGCATATACAAAGGATAAATCTACAGAATCGGCACTGCATGCAGTAGTGGGGAAAATCGAAAATGCAATTCAAAATAAAGCAATATGTCTAGGTACTTTTATAGATATAGAGGGGGCCTTTGACAAAACTAATTTCACAAGCATTAAAAACGCATTAAACAAACACAATGTCTCGGAAACTATCTCGGGATGGATAGAGAACATGCTTAGCAAAAGAGTCATTCAACTAGATAGTAATCCTAACAAACAGGTATCAGTGGTAAGAGGTTGCCCACAAGGTGGAGTCCTGTCACATCTTCTATGGAATTTGGTGGCTAATACACTAATATCTAAACTAAACTCTAATTATTTTTTCACAGTAGGTTATGCTGATGATCTGGCCATACTCATTACTGGAAACAACGCGGACACCGTCACTGGAGTTACACAGAGGGCTCTGAAAATGGTGGAACTGTGGTGTAATGAGTATGGACTCTCAGTTAATCCAACGAAGACAGAGATGGTAATGTTTACGAATAAACGGACTTTAGGTAACTATAGACTACCCAGTCTCTTTAAAACACAACTTACTCTATCAACGGAGGTAAAATATCTAGGAGTAATACTTGATAACAAATTAAACTGGAACAACCACATTGAATCAAGGTACAACAAAGCTACAATATCCTTCTGGCAATGCAGGAGGATGATAGGGAAGTCCTGGGGATTATCCCCCAAAGTCATAATGTGGCTATACAAAACAGTGATTAGGCCTATGTTCTGCTACGGAGCGGTAGTATGGTGGACAAAAACCAAGCAATCCACCACAATAGCAAAATTACAAAAACTGCAAAGGTTAGCCTGCATGGCAGTTAGCGGCTGCATGAGGACAACCCCAACTGCGGCCCTGGAAGCTATGCTCAACCTAACACCACTACACCTTCACGTACAACAAGAGGCAACAATAGCTATGGTACGCTTAAAACACTCAAATCTATTGGACAAAGTGCCGCTCCCGCATACGGTACTTTACTACGATGAAACAAAAATGGAACCAATGATGGAGGCCATTAGCGACCGAATATCAAAGCAGGTAGAAACGGTCAAGAAGTACAAGATCCAACTGTACGAGGACCCGCGGGAGGGCCAAAACATACGAGAAGTAAGGATCTTTACTGACGGGTCCAAAACAGACTCAGGTACAGGTTGCGGAGTTTTCTCCGAAGACCTAAACATCAAAATAGCTGCCCCACTGGGTAAGTACAACACGATCTTTCAAGCGGAGTGCATGGGAATCATCCTAGCCACACACGCGGTACGGGACAAGAAGGTAGAACAACAGCCTATTAGGATCTTATCAGACAGCAGGGCAGTACTTATGGCCCTTGAAAACAACAACACAACCTCGGGGCTTCTACTCGACTGCCGCAATTGCTTAAATGAGGTATGTAAAACAAATCCCATAACCCTACAATGGATTAAAGGACACAGTGGATCGAGAGGGAACGACGCAGCTGACGAGTTGGCCAGAAGAGGCTCAAGCACGAAGCCCACTGGCCCAGAACCAATTATACCTATGCCATTTGCATGGACCCGTAAACACCTGATGGATAGAATCAAGGTAAAACATAACCAACTCTGGTCATCACTAGAGGGATGCAGACAAGCCAAGGAGGCTCTACCGAAAATTAACCCTCCCCTTTCAGAAAGGCTTTTAAAACTAACCAAAAAACAACTCCGTCTGGTAACCAGAGCTTTAACGGGACACGATCCATTTAATAAACACCTCTTCACCATAGGTCTCACCGACAGCCCATTGTGCAGAGCCTGCCTGAGGGAGGAGGAGACAGCAGCACATATCCTGCGGACATGCGAGGGGGTGACAACATACAGGCATGAGCATCTCGGACAACCACAAACCCTTCCAGAGACGTTTGCAAAGCTGAAAGGATTGCTGCGTTTCCTGGAGGAGTTGGGATGGCAGGAACAATAGGGTATCTTGGAGTATACCATATCCACGCAAAATGGGCGCGAGTTCGCCCGAATGCGGAAATGGCCCGGATATATCTATCTATCTATCTACTTATGAAATTATCGTTACCGTTCTTTTCAAAAATCGCCATGACACAGCACACGTGTACACGTATTATCTTCATAATATCTTTGCATTTTATCTAATGCTTTAGGAATGAACTCTAGTACTTTATTCCTAGTTTCAATATTTTCAAGGTTATTTGCATTAGACATAATCATGGTTTCTAGAACTTTTCTCCATCCAGGCCAATTGAAAACGTCCTTCATTGAACTTATTCTTTTATTGTAAAACGTTGGCTGAAATGTTTGTATAGCAAATGAAAATCCATGAAATTTTGCCAATTCCTGTAACGCAAGTTTAGCGTACTCATACGAGATCAAATCCGTTCGAAAATCAGTTTTAAATCCTTTTACAGTAACATTTTCTAAAATTAATGCATCACTAGATCCGCCATATCCCTTTACCATTTTAGCTGCGGTATGTGACGTAGGTGGGAGGGTGAATTTTCGTGGATGAACGCGGCGGTGCAGGGCGCAGGGCAGTGAGCATTTTCTTCCGCGAAACGTCAATTGATGACATTTTTATAGTAGAAAATGTATACAATGCCTAGATTTCACACATTTCCGGTAACGTACATACTACTAGCTTGTGACCGCGACTTCGTCCGCATGACGAATGTATGACGAATTCTTTCCGCGGGAACCACATTGAAATTCGGGATAAGTTATAACCTTTGTGGTTTTATCGTCTATAAGCTAACATTATTTGGCCGTGTGGTGTCCGGCAGAGTAGAGTAGCACCAACCCCTTACACTTGTGAGTGTCGTACAAGGCCACTAATATTTCCGAGGCAAAAGATCTAGAGTCTCCGTAAGCTGAAAAATAGGCAGCAGCGTTTTCCATTGTTATATTTACAACACTGCGATCTCCAACCCGCCTGCCAAGCGTGGAGATTATAGCAATAACCTTCCCTTTCGTGGGAGAGGGCTTAAGTCAATCACAACATTCCATCCACGGCACCGCGTGCGTGGTCAATAACCTAACCGAAAGAAAAAGTCGGATAACCCTCGACCAAGTTTACTTAAACTCAAATATTCTCTTAACTACAGATCTGATTTTAACGAATCATAGCTAAGAACCATCTCGATTAAACTGGCTTTCAAGTAGAGAAAACCGTATCTAAATCGGTTTAACCGTTCTGGAGATACAATGCCACAGCTACACAAATACACACGTCAAACTATAACTTATTGATTTATTTTATATAACAGCGTTCTTTTTTCATCAGGGTTTAAAAAGTAGCCTATGTCTTATTCCGAACCCTAATCTAGCTACCTACTACTACTAGCTAAATTTCATTCAAATCCGTTTAGAGAGAGGGAGAGAGGTAACAAACATTTACATACATACACAAACTTTCGCATTTATAATATAAGTAGGATTAAATAATAAAATAAACAATAATATATTCATAACATGTAACACGGATACAATATTATCGGAGAATGACATTTTTCCCAGCCAAGTTAGAACATATTAAAGTTTATCGTAATGTACTACTTACATTTATAAGATACATAATATCATCAGTAGCTATTGTATTTGATGCAAGTGAAAACGCCCAACGCCACCGCCCGACTGCCGACTAGGAGTAAACCTGTATTTCGAAAGGCAGGGAGCATCCGCGGGACTCTGTCCACAGCATCTGCCTCCGATAACAATCACCCGGAAATAGCTACGATTACACTAAGGCCCGGATTATATCAAGCGTCGGCGACGCAAGGTACGTCAATAACGCAGGCTGCGTCGGGCTGTCAAACGCTGGACTTCAACAGTTTAAACAGGTATAAACGTTCAGATGTCAATAGTCTAAAGGTCTATATGCACTTGTGCTGCAAAACTCAGCGTCGAGAGACAGGTTTGATAATGGCGTGCACCGTCCATACGAGTGGGTAGCACCACCTGCACCGCATTCAGCCGAACCGGTGCGATGCATAATAAATAATAATAATGTTCCGGTGAATCGTGTGTTACATGCTGAACATGGTTCGATTTTTATAATATTATTATTTCAGCTTTCAGACATAGGTGTATGAGATTTAAAAAGTAATACTGTCTTAGGTATGTGTTTGTTGAATTATGTTCGCAACTGATTTCGTACAAGGAAGAACGCTTTATCGCAAATGGTTACGTGTATGAATAAAAAAAAGTCATTTATCTTCGAACTGTGACGAACTGTTTCTTAGACTAACATATGGGGTCGGCTTATAAAAATAATATGACAAACAAACGCTATTTAAAACCTTGTCCTGCCTAACACTACACATCTTTGACTGAAGTAATGCGCAATATCGCGTCGCAGCAGTGCGTTCAGAATAGACGTTGCAGTGCAGTTGCCGTGCCGCTGCCGCGTCGCGCAGCGTAAGTGCGTGTTCACCTTTATTAGCACTTTTGAATCCGCGACCCTCAACATGCTCAGTGCTGTATTTCTTTTAATTGTTTGGCTGATGCGGAGAGAGCAACGAAATCCAGGAAAAATAGTAATAAAGAAACGACTAAGAAGATATGCTGTACATCCATTTAACACAAAATGACATTTGTATGGCCAATTTCATACCCATTTTAACAGACTCAGAAAGTACCTATTGTATATCCGCTTTTATAAAAGCTACAGAAAGTACACAATTAGCAAAGATAACCTAAATCTACAAATAAAAAAAATTGTCAACACAAAAAACTGTAGAATATTATCGAAGAAAAACCAACCATCTGAACATGTTACCTACTGCTGTCTGTTTGTCAATGCGTTTGTGCGCGCTGATCTCAGGAACGGCTTAAATGATTTAAGTGCGGTTTCAATAATGTATAATTATTGTAAGCTTCACTTAAATGTAGATTTGTGAAATGTTTTATTTAAATAAAAAAGTAAATTAATAAAGATATATCAATTTAAACTCATTTTGTTCTATAAAAATGCTGTTTTGTTAAATTGGCTGAAACTTTAGTCAACTAAGTAGATGTTGACTGAAAGTTTAAATATATACAAAAAAGGACTGTTTCAGAGATTTTGACTTTTCCGATGTAAGTTGATCTCAGCTCTATATTATCAATCAAAAATATTAAATAAATATCCTTGAACAATTCACACAGCGCCATCTTGCCTCAAAGTAAGCAAAGCTTGTGTTATGGATGCTAGATAACTAAACATACTTACATATTTTTTAAATACATACTCATGATAAGTACATATAACACCTAGACCCAGATAACATATATTAAAATTCATCATTTCTGAATCGAACCCAGGATCTCTGGATGGCAAACAGAAACAGGATTTAGCTTAATGATGCTGATGTTTTGTGGCGTTTCAAATCCACTTAAACAGAAGTCAGTCAGATCAAGGGGGATGAGGTTATGTAGAAGACTACCATAGGCCAGCGCCAGCGTATACTCCTTTAAGATCTAAAATTTTTAGTGAACCTGGCCTACTAGCGCAGTCTTATAACCAGTTACAATGAGTTCCTTTTATGCTTTTTGCGGAATTTGACCCCACCGAAACTATGTAACATATTCAGCAAAATAAATCTGAACAGTAAAATATAACCTTGAAAGTCATTACCTGTGGTCCGTGCAGAACCAGTTCACCTGATATCCTTTTAAGTTTATCACAGATTTAAGTGTGATTATTTTCATCGGAAATATTTTTGCATATGATAGAATGGGTTGAAGATGAGTATTTAAACAAAGTCGCGGGCAACCGCTAGTAATTAATAAGTTGGATTTTTTTGCAAACTTTTTACTTTGCAATACTCAATGGTAGGTGCCACAAACATACCCGACACGGTGACGGCGTCGCTGTTGTTGACAAACAAAATGACATTTTTAAATGGCGACACTTAGTTCAGCTTTTAACCACCGGGCCAGATAAGTTTGTGACGAAATTTTAGTGACAATGATTTGTCACTAAAAGCTTCCCCTAAACAGGGGCGATCTGTAGTTCTTAAAGGGAACACAGCAGAAAACCCACGACGCGTTCTGCAAGCGGGTGGCCGTGACATCCCCCTTCGCTGCACAGGTCATACATGTGATTATTATTATGATAGGCTAGTGCATTGACTATCTTTCGGAGGTTGGGCATACCTCTGACCGGTGTAACTTGGGTGTAGTTTATTATTATTAAGTATAATTATTTTCTTTTTTTTTGTCAATGGCTTGATCTAGAGGCGACTGCTAACTATAAATCTGAGGGCGATAGCTGCCAGCCGGATGCTGAAGCACAGGACAGGATGTTGTGGAGATCTCGGAAGGCGGCATATGCTCAACATGGGTGTCTTTTGGCTGATATCATGAACGTCTGTGCGCGGGCGCATTCAGTCCAATAGTACGCGACCGCATCGCCCACGCCTGTTGGGGTCAGGGTCTATTATGGATAGCCCATAGAGTTACTACTCGAGGTATATAACTCTATGGATATATCTTGTGATATCCAGTCTTCCAGTCTCTATACAAACTCATTTTGCAGTATATAAACTCCTTGTCTTGTTGATATAAAAGCCCTGCTTTAGTGCGGGCACAGACCTATAGAAAAGGTCAGGGACGGGCCCAAACGGCACACCAACCGCGCCGGATTTTCTTAAAATTTTCTTAGTCGTTATCAAGCGCTTGCCGGGAAAGGTTAACGGGTAGAAATGGATGACGAATTAATGTGCATCGCCTTACTGCTTGGCGCTGAAAACCTACAAAAAAGGGAAAGATGGTAGGTTGGATGAAAAGAGGAAAAAAATTCGGCTAGGCAGTATCAGTCTACTGAACTACTGTACCTACTCGTCCAGATCTACATTTCGAATGACGGCTGTTAAACTTAAAGCCGTTATAACTCTGATTCTATTGGTCCTAGAACACTAGTCTCTAAAAAAAATTATATCACTCGTCGAGATATACATTTAAAGTAACTGTTGCAAATTTGAAAACTGTTATAACTTGAGAACCATAGGTCCTAGAAGAATAGTTTCTATAGAGAAATGATATTAGGTACTCGTCGAAATCTACATTTTGTAAGAGAGACGTTAAATTTAAAACTGTCATTCGAAATGTAGAATTCGACGAGTACTATCATATATCTTTAGGAACTAGTGTTCTAGGACCAATAGTTTCCGAATAGAAAGAGTCACCTTGGGGCTGGACCCTGTTCAAGCCTCAGGCTAAACAGAGCCAACTTGACCCGGGTCCAATTCATGTATTCACGAAGACTGATGGCAGTAGACTGATACGCATTTTTTCTCGTCTTCATCTAACATTTAAACTTCACATCAACATATCTATTTACTTCTTGCCACGTAACGTCTTTGAGATTAAGGTTGTGATAATCCTTGTTTTTTATATTTCAACATAGGAATTTTTACCCTGCCAAAGTAATGGACTCAGGGTCAACCGTAGAGGAATATACCTTTCCCAGGTATACCAATCGCTTTGATAATTACAGATCCGCCCCGATGGGCCCGGCCCGGAAAGCTCACGGTCTGTATATGCCGATTATAAGAAGATTATATGCAAGCCTCGCCTCTTTCAGGACGGTTGAAAGTTTTGACCGGGTGCGCTCTCCGGGCGTCTATAAGTGTGTGACGGCTAGTACATTTTCGATGAAAATAATATGACCTTCACGTTCAACCCGGCCCGGCCCTGACCGGCAGGTCTGGCCCGGCCCGGCCCTGACCGGTAGGTCTGTGCCCGGCCTTAGAATTCTTGACGCATCTTGTCAACTTAAAATTATATGAACTTCTATTGCGCGCGCCGACGCAACCTGCGTTTTACCTGCGTCGGCGCGCGCATTTGAAAATCATACAATTTTGAGTTGACAGTTTAACGAAAGATGCGTCGCCGACGCAGGCTGCGTCGATAACGCAGGTTGCGTCAGCGACGCAGGTAAAACGCAGGTTGCGTCGGCGCGCGCATTAGATGTTCATACAATTTTGAGTTGACAGCATAACGCAAGTTGTGTCGCCGACGCAACGTGCGTCGCCGACGCTTGATATAATCCGCGCCTTAAATGCCGATAAAGCTGAAGGGACAGGTCTATCAGACCATCATTAGACCTGCTATCCTATACGGCAGCGAGACTTGGGCCCCTACTAGTGCGCCACAAGCAGGAGCTGCGCGTCACGGAAATGAAGATGCAGCGGTGGATGTGTGGAGTTTCACGAAAGGATCGCGTTCGAAATTCCCACATTCGAGGTAGCCTTGGCGTCCGTTACATCGCAGAAAACCTGCAAGAGTGCCGCCGAAAAATAAAAGGGGCCTGCGGGATAGTCTAATGTTGAGAGAGACCCGAGGCTGCTAGTTTATAATAAACTTCTAAGAAGCTAACACGAGTAATAATATTTTCATACTATGCATTTTTTTCAATACTATTTGAAGTTTTTTACATAAAACAATACTAAATTTTCTATGTAATGCCCTCATAGGTAAACCTAATATTTCTAGTAACACACCGCGCCACATTCAAGATTGCTAAGGCCCTTCGCCTTGGCGCGCCCTACCCTGCTCATCATCAGGCACGGCCCCACAGACCACGCGTGACTGGCAATTTTGGCGCAAGGGTGGGTGTTACCACCACTTAATGATGATTAAGCATTATGCGAATCACTATAGTAATCACCAGCATGAGGCGGATGTGTAAATCTTCATCATCACAGCCCATAACAGTCCACTACAGGACTTTGGGCCTCTCCTGCAAAAGGGGAGGTTATTGCCATAATCTTCACGCTTGGCAGGCGGGTTGGAGATCGCAGTGTTGCAAACATAACAATGAAAAACGCTGCTGCCCATTTTCCAGTTTATGGAGACTAGATATTTTGCCTCTAAACGTTAGTCGCCTTGTACGACACCCACGAGTGTAAGGGGTTGGTGCTATTCTACTCTACCGGTCACCACACGGCTAACACACGTGTAAATCTTATCAATATTTAATTGATATTTTGAGTTATGCCTAATCCAGTTTGTTTGCTCTACTTTTAAGTCGAATTTAAATACCTACTTATCTGTTAAAACAGTAACAAGAAACCTGAATTTTAAGATATGTATAGATGAGAAGGAAAGAACGAATTTACTGGTCAAATTGTATATTATAAATGCATTCTAAATAGAAAATAGAATGACCATAGTGTCACGTAGACCGTCGATAATAATTTGTGATACCTCCTAGTTTCAATTACTAGATTTTAGATTTTCAGCAGTATAGACAAGCATGATTTCAGTACTAGTTACTAAAACACAAAAAGACACAAGGTGAAAGAGGAAGAAAAAAACAAAACAGAATTCTAATACATCATATTCATAATAATTTAAAATTACTATAAAAATTCATTGACGATATCACCAAATCTTGTTTGAAAACTTTTGTGTACTTTCGGCTGCCAATCTTTAAGATCGTCTTTACCGAAATCAACGACATCTTCGTCGTGGGCAAGAATAACACTCATGACCATCATAGCTGTTAGAAGACCAAAATCTCGGCATTCCTCGAAGTCTTTCAAGAACATTGCTCTTGGGAAAACATCTATCACTTTTATATTGAAATAGCCCAAAAATCTTTCCATGCTGTTGTAGTATACTTCTAGAAGGTCCGATAAATGTGCTTCACGGAACTTTCGGTCGGTGCCAGAGTAAATGAGGTACAGGATGTCGAGGACTGGGCAGCCGTAGTTGATGGTTTGGTAGTCAACAGGAATCACTTCTGTTACCACACGGCCCTGAAAAAATTTAAATGTTTTTTATTTCGTCAAAGTTTTAACCCGCACGGTTTGAAACTCCCCCTCCCTAACCTAACCTAACCTAACCTTCGTCTATGGAGCGGGATCTTATTATTTTCACGGGAAATAAAGTAGAAACCCTATGTGTGACACTCAGGAAGAGCCACTTTTTGTAGATCCTATTCGAGAATTTTATAAATCGGTTCATATTTTGGTGATTACTCCCGACGTTTATAGTTTTTTTTTAACTCGTGTTATTAGCAATTTTCATAGCGATGTCTAATATTTTTTATTTAACAAGTTCTCAGATAAAAAACATTTTTTCATAACAAGATTTTACAGCGCGATCTATGTTAATTGGATACCATCTACTATCCCGGGCCCTCGCGCCCTAGAGCACAACCGGGACATTAACTCTAAGATGACGTCTACCATCTACGATCAGTCAGAATACTTGTCAAGAGTAATTAAACTGGACTTGTTTACTCTTGCAGTTTAAGGTGTTTTTTTCTTAAGTAGGTATAATATAGGTTCCTATTTTATAATGCCGTCGCGGTCCGGCTCTGCTTGGCATTATCGGGTACTGACCAGCTCTGTCTGGTATTTCCAGACACGGTCCAGCCTTAGTCGGTGTGGTGTGGATGTGCTCTGGTATTGGTTCGGCCAACAAATCACTGTGTGTTTCCTTCCTACTTTCCTATCCTTCCTTTTTGAGGATTGAAATAGATATGTAATATCCTAGTCAATAATGAAATTTGGATTTGATTTGATGCGCAGTTTAGGAGTTCCAATGTGCGAGAACACGACCAGGATATTGACGCCTTAGTAATATCCTACAATAATATTCATTTCCTAAGCACCCTGAAAAGGTTTCAGAAGAAATCGCCTACAACCCTGCACTCTATGGCCTCATGTAGGCCTTTCGATGACTTAAACTAAAAAGTGAAATATAGTGATGGTTAAGTTTTTCACAAAAATTATTTGGTCCGTAACTTAAAATATTATAACTTTAAATAATAACATACCATTCTCTTCATTAAAGTATTGTTCATTCTATAATCGCCATGACACAAAACACGGGAACGAGTATCATCTTCATAGTATTTTTGCATCTTAGATATAGCTTCAGGGATGAAGTCTAGCGCTTTTTTTCTAGTTTCAACGTTTTCCAAATTTTGAGCATTGCTTGTCATCATAAACTGAAGGTATTTTCCAAAGCCAGACCATTTAAAAATAGGTTTCATAGGCGTCAGTATTTCATTGTATAACTTTGGCTTTAACACTTTTAAAACAAAAGAAAACGCATGGAATTTCGCTAGTTGATCCAATGCAAGTTTAGCATATCCGTACGATATCAGTGTCGTTCGAAAATCAGTTTTATATCCCTTTTTGGCCGCATTTTCCAAAATTAATGCTTCGTCATACCCATCATATCCTTTCACCATTTTATACCTCTCTTCCTGTGGTACATTATATTTGTCCTGTAGTTCAACGAATATCTTTGACAGTTCATTATAAACGAATGCTTCCCTTTTATATCCTAAATCGATGGAGAAAAATTCATTCGTTTTTTCTATTGATTCAGGGACAATTTTCTTCACAAACAGATTTAGTTCTTTGTCACCTTCTGGCGTTTTGCCTACAACATCAACCGCAAACAAATCTCCCGTTAAACTTCCACCTAACGTTGGAATCATATTAATCACTATGTCGTATTCTTCATAGTTTTCATTTTGGGCAATTTTATTTAACGCTTCCTTTAAAGTAGGTGTAAATCTATCTATGCTTGTCCGCGTATCTTCCATTTTATCACAATTATTCTTTTGAACATGTATTAAATAAGGCAGATCAAACAACACTGTATGAAACATAGTTAAGTTGGCTATTTATAGTGAAATAGTGACATGACATTGATTAATAATTTTATTATCATCATTAGATAGAATAAATGTACGGACTGTAAATAAGCGCGCCATGTATCATAAATTGATAGATAAATATGCATTTGCGATTGTGTATGAATATTTCTAGGTATACTAATAGTATAAAGAGAAAAAATTTGAATGTACGTTTGTAAGTTTATTTGGATGTTGGGGGTAATCTGCGTAACTAATGAACCGATTTTAAAAATTGTTGCACTAATACGAAGCTGCATTATTGCAGAGTGTCATAGCGTACTTTGGATCCTGTAGGATAGTTTCATGTTTTCAGATATCCGAACTGCGTGAGGACGAAAACCACGAGAAAAAGCTAGTAACCTAATAAACTGGATAAGTTTAGTTAACAAGAAAAGTTACGATTGCCATTGAACTGTACTGAACTGAACTTGTTCTGTAGGAACAGAACATTAAACTCACAATTTACAGGACAGACCATGGTGGCCGTCTTGAGAAACCAAACGGCCACTTATAGCGCATTGCTGATGGCTTAGAGGTAATTATGACGTAGGTACCAACATGATCTTGCAAGTGACTCGCCTTTAAGTTTTGGGACCAATCCAGGCCTGTATACTCGTTTCCACCTCTCTTCTCTTGCCTCTTGAATGCTGTCTGTCCCTCACGCCAATCTTTTCTCTTGTAAATCACCTTCATCCATCGTTCGGCTTATAATCCATTAACTGAAAATGATACCAGGTACTGCTTTAAGTCTTCGCTTAATCTCAACTATAGTTACGAAATACTACAGGCAAGTAGGTAGGTATTATAAGTAAGCCTTGTGCGTGTTTGAGATTGCACACTCTCTGGTACGCACAAGACGTTTGAGGTAGGTACTTCACTGCGGATTTGTTCCTCTTAGCAGAGACTGCTGTCACTAGACGATTCGTCGGACGGGCTGCGAGGAAATTGCTGTATCTCGTGGTCAGGCTGTAATAGTGGCCGACACGTTCGTAGGGGATAGCGTAATCCACGTGTAGATAGAAACTACACGGCTAAATAATCCCACTAAATGCGATACTAATCAAATATAAATTAACATTTTCATAATATAATACATAAACCTTTATAATATAACAACAGATATATAAATAAATTAATAAATATTTCTTTACAAGATCCTTGAAGGAGCCAGGTGTGCGAGCGAGTTGAACATCTTCAGGTAGCGCGTTCCACAAGCGAACCGCATAAACCTTGAACGATCTGACGTAACTAGTAGTCCAAGAGCGGGAGAATTAAACTCGTTACCAGCAATAATTTGGTTTGAAAAGGCAATAAATTTTGTAGTCTTATTATGGGTATGTTCTCTCAATATTGCGAATACGGGATCATTATCTGGGGCAACAGTACGGATTTTAAGTAAATTAGAAATACAAAATGTTTGCATGCTACTTCCTCTGACTAAATAGTGAATAATTTTGTACTTACGACCTGTAATATATTTACTATATTCAAAGCAAATAAATTATTGAATTTGAAATTGAAATTGTATACAAATGTGTCTTTGACAACCAAATTGATTGTCAAGCTGACGTTTAGCACGCATTGTACCCCTAAATCTGCCTAACGAATAAAACCCTTGAAATCTCTGTAAATTTAACCAATCCTTTCTTATTTCGGCCAAAACCCTTCATATACCTATAACTTCATCTTTCAACAATTCTAAGAATTCGGAGTCGAACTTTACATTTCCAGATATATTATTCAACGTCTCTTTTAAATGTGGTGTAAACTTCACGTAACTATATAAACTATATCATAGCACTACGGTTTTTACTGAATATTGAAGAAGACAACTTAAAATATACTAAATTATACATTTATTTATTTGGATACTTATATCTCATGAAGAGTTATCGTTTAATATAGTATACTAGTGGACCCGGCGCGACTTCGTTCGCGTACACCTACTTTACTCCTACCTACCCTCTTTCTACTTGCTTATAAACCTTCCTCTTGAATCACTCTATCTGCTGTTGAAACCCGCATCAAAATCCGTTGCGTAGTTTCAAAGATTTAAGCATACAAAGGGACATACGGACAGAGAAAGCGACTTTGTTTTATACTATGTAGTGATATGTGTTATCAAATCGTGCAGTCAAAGTCGTAGATATAAATTTTATCTAGATAAGTGCACCTATATAGGGATTTGTGTTCATCATCATTACATTGTAAATGTTATTATTGTGTCGTAACAGTAACTACGTATAATGTTCTACAGGCCGATTTTTATGGTTCTTACGTCTATAGATTCATCTTAATCTTGCGAGTGTCTCGAATTTGGCTCGATTTTATTTTATTTTCCGCACTCGTTTTTCATACTTTATCACGAATGGGCAAAGCCTCTAGGGCTCTGCCTAAGTCCTATGCATTAAAGTTTATGCATGATAATAGTTCTATAGAAGCAGTGTTATTTATAATATTTAAGAAGTGTAACCTTACAGCTTTTTCGACGTTAAATTTCCTCACCCGAGTGTTACAGTTCCACCACCTGCTTCCATGATCACAGCTCCTATTGTCAATCGCCTACATCCGATATCACACCTAGTAGCCTAATTACTTAGGGTTCAGTTGCTAACAAAGTTCCATCAATATACTGAAACTATTGATTCGCTCATACGTTATCGCAAAAGTAACAATTTCAATCATTGAAATCAGAGAATTGTTAGAAACAGAATTACGTAATTAGCCCACAGGCCGTAAATAATAATAAATAAATAAATATTCGTGGACAAATTCACACAGCGCCATCTAGCCCCAAACTAAGCAAAGCTTGTACTATGGGTGCTAGATAACTGATATACTACTTAAATACTTTTTTAAATACATACTTATTATACATAGAAAACCCAGACCCGCAACAGAAATTAAAATTCATCATTTTAATTTCTGCGCGGCCGGGAATCGAACCCGGGACCTCTTGCGTGGCAGACCGTTGAACCACTCAGGTCGTCGTAGACCGAGCATAGCGCTACATCTGTAATATACCTACTTACCTACACTGCTATAAGAGCACGGTCGGTAACCTTGAGCTACCTAATAAAGCCCACAAGTCAATATACGGCAGGGGAGCTACTCTCTAAGTTTAACATTCGTAGTTATGAATAATAACCAAAATTTTATATGAGGTATTATTCTAATATCAGCTTGCTTCATTGTTACGATTCTTATGCCGAATCCGGCTTAGTAGACCTTGTAGGCTTTAGTAGATTTTGAGATATCGATTTTTTGAGTGTCTTTATCATCCAATCCAATGCCAACTGATTATCAATAAATTACACGTCATCCTGTCGTCATTACTAATTTATCTATATTCAAATAGGTATCTAAATATTTGCTTTATCATAACCGAAATTGTCATATGATTACATTGCATGTTTAATAAATATGTAATGTTGTGTAACATTGTGCAACGAAACAAAATGTATATGGCGGTGCAGGATAATGGTAGCCATGGTGCCAATGTTGGCAAGCGAAGATGGTGAAGGGTGAAAAGTGTAATTACCCACCTGGCCGGGTGTTGTGACCAGGGGACCAAGGGTCCGACAGTTGATCGTCGGAAGTTGTATATATACCGTGGAAGTTGGCACATTTCTCTAGCGCGATGCAGGACAGTTAGCGCCATCTATATGCGGATGCTTGCCAACCTTGTATTCGTGTACTCGTAAAGTGAGTATTGTTGAAGTTCCCTGTTGGAGCGATAGATGTCGCTACATGTACACCTATAATTTTTTTTGCTGTCGACGTATGATATGCCTTCCTACACATGGTCCACCCATGCAGGGTATTTAAAAATAAACTCTAGGATCAATAATACATAAAAATATTGTTACATATACAGGGGATCAATCCATTCGTGTTGCCGTGATACAGCATGTTGTATTCATAGGCGTAGGAAGGGGGGGGGGGGGGGCGTGAATCAGCGATCAGCGTCGTACATTATAACAGCACCTCAGATCGCTCCTTCATTCATTCCCCCCTATATGTCAAACTATTACTAAAATCAATTACATCTTCTTCTTTGGTAAGGATGAGACCCATGAGCATGCAGCTCGGAAGGAGACCAAAATCTCGGCATTCCTCGAAATCTTTGTAAAAAAATTTCAATTCCATGTCAAAATAATTAAAGAATCTCTTCATGGTATTGTAGCATACGTCTAAGAGATCCGATAAATCTACCCCTCAACCAGAGGGGCCTTTGCATAAATCATGCATTTGACTTAACCGCAATCCGCATTTGGTGGTCCTATTGATCGACGACAAGACTCTCACCTGCAAGCTTGATAATCTGACTGTGCAGAGAGAGGTTGTTTCGTCTACCGTTTATATTATGGAGAGTGAGAGGAGCTGACGTACAGAAAGGAAGAAAAATACGGAAGTTTTGGGACTCTTAAATGAGAAAAGAACATCAGTGGAAAACATCGAGAATAGAAAGGACAAAATGATACTTGATAAAACACGAGGACTTCTTTAAGTCAATACTGGAAGGGAAAGTTGAGGTAAAGAGAGGTAAAGGATGACCGAGAAGTAAGTCCAGCAAGTGGTGGAGAAAGTGGGAGTCGTGTCGAACCAGTGTCCGACAAGAGCGAGACTCTTAAATTTATGATGATGATGATAACTCGCCGCAAAATGAAATTCCATCCGTGTCCTGGATTAGTGGCGGTCGACACCAGTACGATTTCCACGAAACTTCCTGCCTCATACCGCCATGCTATTTAAAGGTATTGCTATGCTATGCAGTAGTATTTTCAGATCATTACGGTATTAAAACCTACAAGCGTATTAGATACTTATATCAAAGGCCAGCGAGGCATTGGCGACTCCCCGGGTGTTGTGGGTGTCTATGGGCGGCGGGGAGCACTTTCCATCAGGTGACCTTTGATGACGACTTGATCAACTTGAGTCAACAGGTGATGCTTGATAGTTTGCCTACCTCTGTTATAAAAAAGTAGCTTTGTCTTTACTCTATCACACAAAAAAGTACTGAATGGATTTGGACAACATTTTGCTGTGTTGTATTTTTTAAACCAGAATGAGGCTAGGGCTATAATTTGTCCCGAAATTCAGTATTGTTCCCGCGGGAACAAGGCATAATCGAATTTTACGTGGACGGAGTCACGGGTAAGAGTATATAATAATATTTATACTATACTACTCCTACCCATATAATAATATTTAATAGCTTAGATTTTACATATAAGTGTGTAAACACACAAAAACAGATACTGAAACTATACAAACGATATTTTATCGTTGTTTTAATGTCGTCACCGGTGGTCTTATCACCCACATCTAAATGTACCTACGTCGCCAACAAGGCAATATTAACAGCTGTGCAATTCATCGTCGTAATCTTTGAAAACCACAATTATCATATATAGATATAAGTTATTATAAATAATCAAAATATCATTTGAAATCAATAATGCCTGAGACACGCAAAAATACTTATGAAATTATCGTTACCGTTCTTTTCAAAAATCGCCATGACACAGCACACGTGTACACTTATTATCTTCATAATATCTTTGCATTTTATCTAATGCTTTAGGAATGAACTCTAGTACTTTATTCCTAGTTTCAATATTTTCAAGGTTATTTGCATTAGACATAATCATGGTTTCTAGAACTTTTCTCCATCCAGGCCAATTGAAAACGTCCTTCATTGAATTTATTCTTTTATTGTAAAACGTTGGCTGAAATGTTTGTATAGCAAATGAAAATCCATGAAATGTTGCCAATTCCTGTAACGCAAGTTTAGCGTACTCATACGAGATCAAATCAGTTTTAAATCCTTTTACAGTAACATTTTCTAAAATTAATGCATCACTAGATCCGCCATATCCCTTTACCATTTTAGCCTCTCTTCCTGTGCTACATTGTATTTGTCTTGTAGTTCAACGAACAAGTTCGATAATTATTTATAAACAAATGCTTCTCTTGGATAGGCTTCATTTAAGAAACCTGTTTCTTTTACATTTTCAACCATTTCAGGGCAAAATAGTAGAATTTATTGTCAATATAACCTCGAAACTGTGTACAATAGAAATACATACATTTCCTATAGGTCGACAACTTAACTGGTATATCGCCTGCGGTATGTGACGTAGGTGGGAGGGTGATTATTCTTGGATGAACGCGTGGGTGCAGGGTGCAGGGCAGTGAGCATTTTCCATGCATTTTCTTCCGTGAAACGTCAATTCATGACATTTTTTATAGTAGAAAATGTACCTATACAATGCCTAGATTTCACACATTTCCGGTAACGTACATACTACTAGCTTGTGACCGCGACTTCGTCCTCATGACGAATGTATTACGAATTCGTTCCCGCGGGAACCACATTGAAATTCGGGATAACCTTTATAGTTTTATGGTCTATAAGCTACATTATTTGGCCGTGTGGTGTCCGGCAGAGTAGAGTAGCACCAACCCCTTACACTTGTGAGTGTCGTACAAGGCCACTAATATTTCCGAGGCAAAAGATCTAGAGTCTCCATAGGCTGAAATATGGGCAGCAGCGTTTTCCATTGTTATATTTACAACACTGCGATCTCCAACCCGCCTGCCAATCGTGGAGATTATAGCAATAACTTCCCTTTCGTGGAAGAGGGCTTAAGTCAATCACAACATTCCATCCACGGCACCGCGTGCGTGGTTAATAACCTAACCGAAAGAAAAAGTCGGATAACCCTCGACCAAGTTTACATAAACTCAAATATTCTCTTAACTACAGATCTGATTTTAACGAATCATAGCTAAGAACCATCTCGATTAAACTGGCTTTCAAGTAGAGAAAACCGTATCTGAATCGGTTTAACCGTTCTGGAGATACAATGCCACAGCTACACAAATACACACGTCAAACTATAACTTATTTATTTATTTTATATAACAGCGTTCTTTTTTCATTAGGGGTTAAAAAGTAGCCTATGTCTTATTCCGGACCCTAATCTAGCTACCTACTACTACTAGCTAAATTTCATCCAAATCCGTTTAGAGAGAGGGAGAGAGGTAACAAACATATACATACATACACAAACTTTCGCATTTATAATATAAGTAGGATTAAACAATAAAATAAATAATCATTTATTCATAACATGTAACACGGATACAATATTATCGAAGAATGTCATTTTTCCAAAGTTATGTAATGTACTACTTACATTTATAAGATACATAATATCATCAGTAGCTATTGTATTTGATGCAAGTGAAAACGCCCAACGCCACCGCCCGACTGCCGACTAGGAGTAAACCCGTATTTCGAAAGGCAGGGAGCATCCGCGGGACTCTGCCCACAGCATCTGCCTTCGATAACAATCACCCGGAAATAGCTACGATTACACTAAAAGTAGAGTAAGTAGTTCCCAAACTAGATTGGACTGTATTTTGAGAAAATAGTTGAGTAGTTTAAGGTTGCACGTGTGGGAGGTAATGGTGAATATTTGTGTGATTAGTGGGATCATTGATTTATTTCGTCTTTTATTGGGATGTATTGTTTGTAAAGTTTGCGTTCGTTGACTAAGGTATAGCCTAAGAGTTCTAAAGTAAGTAAGGAGCTCTTATCCAGAGTGTGATAATCTGTGCCAGGGATATCATCCCAAATCGATCATTCCCGTTGTTGTCCCCCTTGATATTCGGTATTATAGGTCGACAAATTGTAACCAAATCTTATTGTAGCTACCTCTGTAAAATGACCGTTTGTGCCAAAATAAATGAGAAAAATAAATGTTGTGGACCAAATGAAGGACAGCGGGTTTTGTTCATTGGGATGCTTCGCTTCATCTTTTATCAAACGTACCGCTAAGATGTGGAACTACCACAGAAACTCAGTAAGTGTGCAAATTCTCATAAGGATTGATTTAGAAGGAAAAACTGTCGCAATTTAAAAAGATATCTAAACCAGAAAATGACGTCTCTCGAAATTTACATACTAAGAAGATGATAAATCCAAAAAATTACTTGAAACGAACATGACGTTCCTCTAAATTGACGTTTCAAGAAAATGAGAATTTTCTGACTGGGACTGAATGTCCAAGTGAATATCAGATAAGCTTTAAAGCACGAGTTTATTAATAGACATTTTCTGGACTAACTCTTTTCGTTGTTGATTGTTATCTTTGAAGGTGCTAACGATTACCGCGTTTAAGAATAAATAGGCAAAGTTAGTGAGACTACTTCATCACCATCTTCACAGCCCATAAAAGTCCACTGTAGGACTTAGGGCCTCTCCCTCGAAAGTTATTGCCATAATCTCCACGCTAGGCAGGCGGGTTGGAGATCGCAGCGTTATAAATATAACAATGAAAAAAGCTGCTGCCTATTTTCCAGTCTACGAAGACTCTATGTTTTGCCTCGATAACAATAGTCTCCTTGTACGACACCCACGAGTGTAAGGGGTTGGTGAGATCCTACTTTGCTGAACACCACACGGTCATGAGACTATTTGGCAACTCGTAAACCAAGGATGACCAAGGTCACCGCCTTAAGTATGATCCAGGATTTGGCAGATCAGATAATTACAGTGGAGTGACTGCGATCTGAACTCTATAACCCTACTAGCAGGGGACCCTGACCAGTTTGAATCATGGTTACACATTCAATCGCCTGTTTTCTCACCGTAAGAGCATCGGTTAGTATTGAACTATTGTACAAAACTCAGAAAAGAGTCATTGGTACATTGCCGCATACCCTAACCGCTCGGCCACCGACGCTACACAATGATGACCAAGATACACGGCAAAAACCACGGATAATACTTTTAAAATTGTAATAACAAGATGGAGAGTCTACCAGAATATTCTCACTCAATCTTCATCGATCTTTCCACTCGATGTAACCCATATTGCTCAAATTAGTCAAGTCAGTCTCGATATCCCACCCTGAGAAACGTGATAAGTAACAATTTAGTTAAACTTGTTACTTATGAAATCTTGTAAGTTATTGTAGAATGGTCTACTGTTTTTCTGTTGTCCTACCATAGTCCTTAGCGTCGCTTATTACTCCGCTGGGTGGGGTCGGTCGGCACAGCGTGGCTCTCACTTGGCCTATGTTGTTAAAAGTACCTATACTTTAGGTAGTACTAACATAATTTATTATTTGTGTGATTTTCAAGTCATTATCATTAGGTTATTTACAAAAGTCAACAACCGAATGGAAATATCAGTGTGGTCTCCGGGACATTTTACGAGGTATAATATTAATGAAAGTGATGTTTTAAGCCAAGATAGTCATCTCAGCTGAATGTAAATGAAATGGGAGGGCAGCTGAGCGCGGCTCGTGAGTCGTGACGTACGGCTATGGCCCCCTTCTGCAGACGACGCGGCGCCAGCCACACCGCCGACTGGGAAGCTTTGTAACCGAGAGATAACGAAATTAAAACAGAAATAATTTAACCAATCAAGTACACCACTGAAATGTTGACTTTAATAGTTTACTACTAAACCAATTTTAATGAGACAAAACTAAGAAATATCTAGATTAAACTGGCTAACAACAGTTAGCAGTTAGTCATCAGTTTTGTTTATAATTAACTTTAACTTCAATTAAATTAACTTTGGTTTAAATAAATTAACTTTAATTTCAATCCGAGCTACTGCAACTTTAGAGTATCAAAAGTTCGCTGATTTTTATCAGCCGAACTTTTGCTACCTAAAAGTTGCCCTAGTTCGGTCAACCGGACTAACAACCGGACTATTACAGGGAAATCGGTCCTTCTGTTTGGGAGCTAAGATGCCACAGACAGACGGACAGTACCATAGATACACGCGTCAAACTTATAACACCCCCTCTTTTTTCGTCGATTCTTTTGTCGTAAACTGGCTTACAAATGAAGATAACTGCATTTAGATCGGTCCATCTGTTCGGGAGCAACGATGTAACAGACAGAGACACCGTACCACTGGTACATACGTCAAGCTCATAACACCCTCTCTTTTTTCGTCTTGGGTTAAAAATGGAAGGCAAGGTCATTATAATTGTCGATGATTGTTTTTATAAATCGTCTCTTTTCGGTTTCCTTGTTTAACTTGTTCCGGATTGTGAAGTTTATTTATTAGCACACAACTCCTCGCGCTTAACTAAGATCATGATTATTTTATTTGTTCAGCACAATATTTGTACCCAGTTAATTTTATTATTACAACAAACGTACATACAGTCTCCCACGCCTTTGTGTCACAAAATAAGACAAAGACCATGGATTACGACTGTACTCCACCCTAACTTGACAGTAGATAGACAGAGTTAGAGATACTGTTTATTGCACACAAAATTACAAAAAATAAAATTTAACAGGTCTTTTCAAACATTGTGAGCAAAGTAGGTGCTTAACTGAAAATTTAAATTTGTAAGTTGCACCTCTTTCACTGTCAAAAGAATCGACGTAGCTATCTCCCCGATCCGGACTGATGGTACAGATATTATATAACACCTTTACTCTGAATATTTATAAAACACTTGTATGACCTTTTACGTGATATTTATTTTTATGACCTCAAATTTTCCCGCGGAAGTGCTGGTGCTAGGCCTGCCGTAGCTGAATGTACTTCACTAAAGGTTCATCATTATTTAGTTATCGAAATAAAACAGGCCAATTTTGAGTGCTGTCATCACTTTCTGGTGTCCACGATATAACATTTTTTTATTATGTGACTTTGGGTACCCCTTCTTTTTACACAGCTTGGCGGGGGCACAACCGTGCCCCCAGATATGATTTTATAATTGAGAACCGAAACATCTCAGGTCAACTAGTTGGTATTCATGTGCTCGTAAGAGTGTGTAGGTATTAAAAATATTAAAACTAACTAAAATTAGATCTTCCTCTCTGATTGAATATGATTTTCTATATACCATAAAGAATATACATATCTTGCAAAGATCTAAATGTAGGTGAATTTAGGTATCCACGGGATGGATAATAGCATAATATCGTAGCACTCGCTACGTCTCGTAGAACCACAAAACGCTACGTAATCTAGACTATAAAAACATCCAATGGTTTTATACTCGGTTTTAAGCTGAATCCTTTAATCTTAACTTAGAAATGCTGTAAAAGAAAATGCGTCGTATAACTACAAATAAAGCTTTCCACTTAAAAAATCTGAAGATAAATTTTTAATACAATCCACAGTGGTATTTTTGTCACGTAAAATTTCCTTTTCGGATTCCCAAATAGGGTTGGGTGATCTCTACAAATAGCTTTAATTAGTCTAGACACATTAAGTGCTCTGACCGTCTAAACCGTCGATAATAATTTGTGATACCTCCTAGTTTAAATTACTAGATTTTAGATTTTCAGCAGTATAGACAAGCATGATTTCAGTACTAGTTACTAAAACACAAAAAGACACAAGGTGAAAGAGGAAGAAAAAAACAAAACAGAATTCTAATACTTCATATTCATAATAATCTAAAATTACTATAAAAATTCATTGACGATATCACCAAATCTTTTTTGAAAACTTTTGTGTACTTTCGGCTGCCAATCTTTAATTTCGTCTTTACCGAAATCAATGACATCTTCGTCGTCGGCAAGAATAACACTCATGATCATCATAGCCGTCATAAGACCAAAATCTCGGCATTCGTCGAAGTCTTTCAAGAACATTGCTCTTGGGAAAACATCCTTCACTTTTATATTGAAATAGCCCAAAAATATTTCCATGCTGTTGTAGTATACTTCTAGAAGGTCCGATAAATGTGCTTCACGGAACTTTCGGTCGGTGCCAGAGTAAATGAGGTACAGGATGTCGAGGACTGGGCAACCGTAGTAGATGGTTTGGTAGTCTACAGGAATCACATCTGTTACCACACGGCCCTGAAAAAATTTAAATGATTTTTATTTCGTCAAAGTTTTAACTCGCACGGTTTGAAACTCCCCCTCCCTAACCTAACCTAACCTAACCTTCGTCTATGCAGCGGGATCTTATTATTTCCACGGGAAATAAAGTAGAAACCCTATGTGTTACACTCAGGAAGAGCTACTTTTTGTAGCTCCTATTCGAGAATTTTATAAATCGGTTCATATTTTGGAGATTACTCCCGACGTTTATAGGTTTTTTTTTACTCGTGTTATTAGCAATTTTCATAGCGATGTCTAATATTTTTTATTTAACAAGTTCTCAGATAAAAATCATTTTTTCATAACAAGATTTTACAGCGCGATCTATGTTAATTGGATACCATCTACTATCCCGGGCCCTCGCGCCCTAGAGCACAACCGGGACATTAACAATAAGATGACGTCTACCATCTACGATCAGTCAGAATACTTGTCAATAAAATTAAACTGGACTTGTTTACTCTTGCAGTTTAAGGTGGTTTTTTCTTAAGTAGGTATAATATAGGTTCCTATTTTATAATGCCGTCGCGGTCCGGCTCTGCTTGGCATTATCGGGTACTGACCGGCTCTGTCTGGTATTTCCAGACACTGTCCAGCCTTTGTCGGTGTGGTGTGGATGTGCTCTGGTATTGGTTCGGCCAACATGTCACTGTGTGTTTCCTTCCTACTTTCCTATCCTTCCTTTTTGACGATTGAAATAGATATGTAATATCCTAGTCAATAATGAAATTTGGATTTGATTTGATGCGCAGTTTAGGAGTTCCAATGTGCGAGAGCACGACCAGGATATTGACGCCTTAGTAATATCCTACAATAATATTCATTTCCTAAGCACCCTGAAAAGGTTTCAGAAGAAATAGCCTACAACCCTGCACTCTATGGGCTCATGTAGGCCTTTCGATGACTTAAACTAAAAAGTGAAATTTAGTGATGGTTAAGTTTTTCACAAAAATTATTTGGTCCGTAACTTAAAATATTATAACTTTAAATAATTACACTAGTAAATAATAACATACCATTCTCTTCATTAAAGTATTGTTCATTCTATAATCGCCATGACACAAAACACGGGAACGAGTATCATCTTCGTAGTATTTTTGCATCTTAGATATAGCTTCAGGGATGAAGTCTAGCGCTTTTTTTCTAGTTTCAACGTTTTCCAAATTTTGAGCATTGCTTGTCATCATAAACTGAAGGTTTTTTCCAAAGCCAGACCATTTAAAAATAGGTTTCATAGGCGTCAGTATTTCATTGTATAACTTTGGCTTTAACACTTTTAAAACAAAAGAAAACGCATGGAATTTCGCTAGTTGATCCAATGCAAGTTTAGCATATCCGTATGAAATCAGTGTCGTTCGAAAATCAGTTTTATATCCCTTTTTGGCTGCATTTTCCAAAATTAATGCTTCGTCATACCCATCATATCCTTTCACCATTTTATACCTCTCTTCCTGTGGTACATTATATTTGTCCTGTAGTTCAACGAATATCTTTGACAGTTCATTATAAACGTATGCTTCCCTTTTATATCCTAAATCGACGTCGAAAAATTCATTCATTTTTTCTA
Source organism: Blastobasis lacticolella (assembly GCA_905147135.1). Classification (NCBI taxonomy): domain Eukaryota; kingdom Metazoa; phylum Arthropoda; class Insecta; order Lepidoptera; family Blastobasidae; genus Blastobasis; species Blastobasis lacticolella. Next base: position 14,761,739 of record LR990048.1, read on the forward strand.
TTGATTCAGGGACAATTTTCTTCACAAACAGATTTAGTTCTTTGTCACCTTCTGGCGTTTTGCCTACAACATCAACCGTAAACAAATCTCCCGTGTAACTTCCACCTAACGTTGGAATCATATTAATCACTATGTCGTATTCTTCATAGTTTTCATTTTGGGCAATTTTATTTAACGCTTCCTTTAAAGTAGGTGTAAATTTATCTATGCTTATCCGCGTATCTTCCATTTTATCAAAATTATTCTTTTGAACATGTGTTAAAGAAGGCAGATCAAACAATACTGTATGAAACATAGTTAAGTTGGCTATTTATAGTGAAATAGTGACATGACATTGATTAATAATTTTATTATCATCATTAGATAGAATAAATGTACGGACTGTAAATAAGCGCGTCATGTATCATAAATTGATAGATAAATATGCATTTGCGATTGTGTATGAATATTTCTAGGTATACTAATATTATAAAGAGAAAAAATTTAAATGTACGTTTGTAAGTTTGTTTGGATGTTGGGGGTAATTTGCGTAACTAATGAACCGATTTTGAAAATTGTTGCACTAATACGAAGCTACATTATTGCAGAGTGTCATAGCGTACTATGGATCCTGTAGGATAGTTTCATGTTTTCATATATCCGAACTGCGTGAGGGCGAAAACCACGGGAAAAAGCTAGTAACCTAATAAACTGGACAATATTCATGGATAAGTATAGTTAACAAGAAAAGTTACGATTGCCATTGAACTGTACTGAACTGAACTTGTTCTGTAGGAACAGAACATTAAACTCACAATTTACAGGACAGACCATGGTGGCCGTCTTGAGAAACCAAACGGCCACTTATAGCGCATTGCTGATGGCTTAGAGGTAATTATGACGTAGGTACCAACATGATCTTGCAAGTGACTCGCCTTTAAGTTTTGGGACCAATCCAGGCCTGTATACTCGTTTCCACCTCTCTTCTCTTGCCTCTTGAATGCTGTCTGTCCCTCACGCCAGTCTTTTCTCTTGGAAATCACCTTCATCCATCGTTCGGCTTATAATCCATTCACTGACAATGATACCAGGTACTGCTTTAAGTCTTCGCTTGATCTCAACTATAGTTACGAAATACTACAGACAAGTAGGTAGGTATTATAAGTAAGCCTTGTGCGTGTTTGAGATTGCACACTCTTTAGTACGCACAAGACGTTTAAGGTAGGTACTTCACTGCGGATTTGTTCCTCTTAGCAGAGACTGCTGTCACGAGACGATTCGTCGGACGGGCCGCGAGGAAATTCCTATATCCCGTGGTCAGGTTGTAATAGTGGCCGACATGTTCGTAGGGGATAGCGTAATCCACGTGTAGATAGAAACTACACGGCTAAATAATCCCACTAAATTAAGTAACGAGTTACAACTTGATCGTTAAAAATTCTCCTTAATCATCAAGTCAGAGGAAAAGTTTTTATTTGTTATGCTGGTAGTACCTAAACTCTAAAACCACTTAATCGATTTCGAAAATTCTGGTTCGTATGTCATAGTTGTACGTTATGTTTCTTTTTCTATGGGAATTGTGATCCCATGGTATTTAAATATTCACAGAGATCCGAACTGCGATACTAATCAAATATAAATTAACAATTACTAATATACATAAATATTCATAACATAATATATAAACCTTTATAATATAACAACAGATATATAAATTAAAAAAAAAAATTTCTTCACAAGATCCTTGAAGGAGCCAGGTGTGCGAGCGCGTTGAACATCTTCAGGTAGCGCGTTTCCACAAGCGAACCGCATAAACCTTGAACGATCTGACGTAACTAGTAGTCCAAGAGCGGGAGAATTAGACTCATTACCAGCAATAATTTGGTTTGAAAAGGCAATAAATTTTGTAGTCTTATTATGGGTATGTTCTCTCAATATTGCGAATACGGGATCATTATCTGGGGCAACAGTACGGATTTTGTAAGTAAATTGTAAATAAAAAATGTTTGCATGTCACTTCCTCTGACTAAATAGTGAATAATTTTGTACTTACGACCTGTAATATATGTACTAAATTCAAAGCAAATAAATAATTGAATTTGAAATTGAAATTGTATACAAATGTGTCTTTGACAACCAAATTGATTGTCAAGCTGACGTTTGGCACGAATTGTACCATGTACCCAAGTACCCCTAAATCTGCCTAACGAATAAAACCCTTGAAATCTCTGTAAATTTTACCAATCCTTTCTTATTTCGGCCAAAACCCTTCATCATCATCATCACAGCCCATAACAGTCCACTGCAGGACTTCGGGCCTCTCCCACGAAAGGGGAGGTCATTGCCATAATCTCCACGCTTGGCAGGCGGGTTGGAGATCGCAGTGCAGTTGATGTAAATCTACCCAGAAAGATGCTGCTGCCCACCTTTCGGATTTGTCCCTTAGTCGCCTCTTACGACACCCACGGAAAGAGATGGGGTGGTGCTATTCTTTGAGGTGGCGGCACCACACACCACAAAACCCTTCATATACCTATAACTTCATCTTTCAACAATTCTAAGAATCCGGAGTCGAACTTTACATTTCCAGATATATTATTCAACGTCTCTTTTAAATGTGGTGTAAACTTCACGTAACTATATAAACTATATCGTAGCACTACGGTTTTTACTGAATATTGAAGAAGACAACTTAAAATATACTAAATTATGTATTTATTTATTTGGCTACTTATATCTCATGAAGAGTTATATACAAGTCCATATTTAGCCAAGGAGTCGTAGATATAAATTTTATCTAGATAAGTGCACCTATATAGGGATTTGTGTTCATCATGTTATTATTGTGTCGTAATAGTAACTACGTATAATGTTCTACAGGCCGATTTTTATGGTTCTTACGTCTATAGATTCGTCTTAATCTTGCGAGTGTCTCGAATTTGGCTCGATTTTATTTTATTTTCCGCACTCGTTTTTCATACTTTATCACGAATGGGCAAAGCCTCTAGGGCTCTGCCTAAGTCCTATGCATTAAAGTTTATGCATGATAAAAGTTCTATAGAAGCAGTGTTATTTATAATATTTAAGAAGTGTAACCTTACAGCTTTTTCAACGTTAAATTTTCTCACCCGAGTGTTACAGTTCCACCACCTGCTTCCATGATCACAGCTCCTATTGTCAATCGCCTACATCCGATATCACACCTAGTAGCCTAATTACTTAGGGTTCAGTTGCTAACAAAGTTCCATCAATAAACTGAAACTATTTTTTTTTTATGTCATACGGTAGGCAAACAAGCAAGCGGGCCACCTGATGGAAAGTGGTCACCACTGCCTATAGACATTAGCAACACCAAGAGTATCGCTAATGCGTTGCCCACCTCTATAACACGTTGCTCTGGCAGCAAAACGCAAATGCCACTCCACTGCCAAAGCCACGGTTCCCCAAATCCCTACCCCATGGAGCACTGGAAACCTTACACACCGGCAGAAACACAATACTATTTAAAAGAGTATTATTTAGCTGCGATATTCTGTAAGGTGGAGGTACTTCCCCAGTCGGGCGGCTCCAATTCGAACGAGATACCCCGCTAAGCCCTACCTCTCTTTACTATTAAATCGCTCATACGTTATAGCAAAAGTAACAATTTCAATAATTTAAATCAGAGAATTGTTAGCAACAGAATTACGTAATTAGCCCACAGGTCGTAGACCGAGCATAGCGCTACATCTGTAATATACCTACTTACCTACACTGCTATAAGAGCACGGTCGGTAACCTTGAGCCGTTAATCAGCGATCAGCGTCGTACATTATAACAGCACCTCAGCTCGCTCCTTCATTCATTGGTCACCCCATTTTTTAAAAGCCAAAATATCTCGCTTCGCGCACTCATTCTAAGTTAAAGTTACTTTTCAATAAGCTCGTTGCGGTCGCTCATTCATTATTTTCCCTAAGGTACTTTTGTAACGATCAACCCTTTTCTGTTAAGACCCAAAATCACGTAATTTACGAGCTTGCTCCGCTCGCTTATTCATTCTATGATTGCCGCAGGCTTATATAACCAAAATGTCAAAAATTTGGAGCTCGCTCCGCTCGCTCATTCATTCTTTGATCACACCAACTATTTCCACAAAAGATGTAAACATTTCGAACGCGCTTCGCTCGCTCATTCATAGGTTTCAGATACTTTTCTTATCATTAACCTAGCTCATTTCTCTCACTTATAAATTGATTTCCCTTAAATTACTATTGTAAGGGTCAACCACTGCTGTTAAGACAAAAAATAGCCAAAATTGCGAACTCGCTCCGCTCGCTCTATCATCCTTTGAGCACCTCAAGCTTTTAAGACCCAAAATGTCATATATTTCAGGCTCGCTCTACTCGCTCACACATTCGTTGTTGTCCACCACGTATTTAAAACCAAAATTTCCGTGCTGGCTTCGCTCGCTCCTTCATAATTATTCGCTTAGGTCTTTTGTGAATAAACTAAAATCCTGGAAGATCCTCATTTGTCTATTATAATATTGTACTATCACAGAAATTCAGTATGTATCATTAGAATCGGTTTAGAAGAAGTACTTGAAAATGCTGTAGCAATATAAAAAGAAGACTACACCAGTAAATGACGTCTATCTGAATTTACCTACTGAGAATATGATCTGCCTCGCCAAAAGGTTTGTAGTACCTATTATAAAAATTCGTTAACGATATCTCCAAACCTTTGCTGAAAACTTTCATGCATTTTCGGATGCCAGCCTTCTACATAATCTTTACTAAAATCAATTACATCTTCTTCTTTGGTAAGGATGAGACCCATGAGCATGCAGCTCGGAAGTGACCAAAATCTCGGCATTCCTCGAAATCTTTGTAAAAAAATTCAAATCCATGTACAAAATAATTAAAAAAGCTATTTATGGTATTGTAGTATACGTCTAAGAGATCCGATAAATCTACCCCTCAACCAGTAGCCTTTGCATAAATCATGCATTTGACTTGATCGCAATCCGCATTTGGCGGTCCTATTGATCGACGACAAGACTCTCACCTGCAAGCTTGATAATCTGACTGTGCAGAGAGAGGTTGTTTCTTCTACCGTTTATATTATGGAGAGTGAGAGGAGCTGACGTACAGAAAGGAAGAAAAATAAGGAAGTTTTGGGACTCTTAAATGAGAAAAGAACATCAGTGGAAAACATCGAGAATAGAAAGGACAAAATGATACTTGATAAAACACGAGGACTTCTTTAAGTCAATACTGGAAGGGAAAGTTGAGGTAAAGAGAGGTAAAGGATGACCGAGAAGTAAGTCCAGCAAGTGGTGGAGAAAGTGGGAGTCGTGTCGAACCAGTGTCCGACAAGAGCGAGACTCTTAAATTTATGATGATGACGATAACTCGCCGCAAAATGAAATTCCATCCGTGTCCTGGATTAGTGGCGGTCGACACCAGTACGATTTCCACGAAACTTCCTGCCTCATACCGCCATGCTATTTAAAGGTATTGCTATGCTATGCAGTAGTATTTTCAGATCATTACGGTATTAAAACCTACAAGCGTATTAGATACTTATATCAAAGGCCAGCGAGGCATTGGCGACTCCCCGGGTGTTGTGGGTGTCTATGGGCGGCGGGGAGCACTTTCCATCAGGTGACCTTTGATGACGACTTGATCAACTTGAGTCAACAGGTGATGCTTGATAGTTTGCCTACCTCTGTTATAAAAAAGTAGCTTTGTCTTTACTCTATCACACAAAAAAGTACTGAATGGATTTGGACAACATTTTGCTGTGTTGTATTTTTTAAACCAGAATGAGGCTAGGGCTATAATTTGTCCCGAAATTCAATATTGTTCCCGCGGGAACAAGGCATAATCGAATTTTACGTGGACGGAGTCACGGGTAAGAGTATATAATAATATTTATACTATACTACTCCTACCCATATAATAATATTTAATAGCTTAGATTTTACATATAAGTGTGTAAACACACAAAAACAGATACTGAAACTATACAAACGATATTTTATCGTTGTTTTAATGTCGTCACCGGTGGTCTTATCACCCACATCTAAATGTACCTACGTCGCCAACAAGGCCATATTAAAAACTGTGCAATTCATCGTCGTAATCTTGGAAAACCACAATTATCATATATAGATACTAGTTATTATAAATAATCAAAATATCATTTGACATCAATAATGCCTGAGACACGCAAAAATACTTATGAAATTATCGTTACCGTTCTTTTCAAAAATCGCCATGACACAGCACACGTGTACACGTATTATCTTCATAATATCTTTGCATTTTATCTAATGCTTTAGGAATGAACTCTAGTACTTTATTCCTAGTTTTAATATTTTCAAGGTTATTTGCATTAGACATAATCATGGTTCCTAGAACTTTTCTCCATCCAGGCCAATTGAAAACGTCCTTCATTGAACTTATTCTTTTATTGTAAAACGTTGGCTGAAATGTTTGTATAGCAAATGAAAATCCATGAAATTTTGCCAATTCCTGTAACGCAAGTTTAGCGTACTCATACGAGATCAAATCCGTTCGAAAATCAGTTTTAAATCCTTTTACAGTAACATTTTCTAAAATTAATGCATCACTAGATCCGCCATATCCCTTTACCATTTTAGCCTCTCTTCCTGTGGTACATTGTATTTGTCTTGTAGTTCAACGAACAAGTTCGATAATTCTTTAGATAGGCTTCATTTAAGAAACCTGTTTCTTTTACATTTTCAACCATTTCAGGGCAAAATAGTATAATTTATTGTCAATATAACCTCGAAACTGTGTACAATAGAAATACATACATTTCCTATAGGTCGACAACTTAACTGGTATATCGCCTGCGGTATGTGACGTAGGTGGGAGGGTGAATTTTCGTGGATGAACGCGGCGGTGCAGGGCAGTGAGCATTTTCTTCCGCGAAACGTCAATTGATGACATTTTTTTATAGTAGAAAATGTATACAATGCCTAGATTTCACACATTTCCGGTAACTACGGTACTAGCTTGTGACCGCGACTTCGTCCTCATACCGAATGTATTACGAATTCTTTCCGCGGGAACCACATTAAAATTCGGGATAAGTTATAACCTTTGTGGTTTTATCGTCTATAAGCTAACATTATTTGGCCGTGTGGTGTTCGGCAGAGTAGAGTAGCACCAACCCCTTACACTTGTGAGTGTCGTACAAGGCCACTAATATTTCCGAGGCAAAAGATCTAGAGTCTCCGTAGGCTGAAAAATGACCAGCAGCGTTTTCCATTGTTATATTTACAACACTGCGATCTCCAACCCGCCTGCCAAGCGTGGAGATTATAGCAATAACCTTCCCTTTCGTGGGAGAGGGCTTAAGTCAATTACAACATTCCATCCACGGCACCGCGTGCGTGGTCAATAACCTAACCGAAAGAAAAAGTCGGATAACCCTCGACCAAGTTTACTTAAACTCAAATATTCTCTTAACTACAGATCTGATTTTAACGAATCATAGCTAAGAACCATCTCGATTAAACTGGCTTTCAAGTAGAGAAAACCGTATCTAAATCGGTTTAACCGTTCTGGAGATACAATGCCACAGTGACACAAATACACACGTCAAACTATAACTTATTTATTTATTTTATATAACAGCCTTCTTTTTTCATCAGGGGTTAAAAAGTAGCCTATGTCTTATTCCGGACCCTAATCTAGCTACCTACCAAATTTCATCCAAATCCGTTTAGACGTAAAGAGGTAACAAACATTTACATACATACACAAACTTTCGCATTTATAACATAAGTAGGATTAAATAATAAAATAAATAATCATTTATTCATAACATGTAACACGGATACAATATTATCGGAGACTGACATTTTTTCAGCCATGTTAGAACATATTGAAGTTATGTAATGTACTACATACATTTATAAGATACATAATATCATCAGTAGCTATTGTATTTGATGCAAGTGAAAACGCCCAACGCCACCGCCCGACTGCCGACTAGAAGTAAACCTGTATTTCGAAAGGCAGGGAGCATCCGCGGGACTCTGTCCACAGCATCTGCCTCCGATAACAATCACCCGGAAATAGCTACGATTACACTAAAAGTAGAGTAACTAGTTCCCAAACTAGATTGGACTGTACTTAGGGAAAATAGTTGAGTAATTTAAGGTTGCACGTGTGGGAGGTAATGGTGAATATTTGTGTGATTAGTGGGATCATTGATTTATTTCGTCTTTTAGTGGGATGTATTGTTTGTAAAGTTTGCGTTCGTTGACTAAGGTATAATAACCTAAGAGTTCTAAAGTAAGTAAGCTCTTATCCAGAGTGTGATAATCTGTGCCAGGGATATCATCCCAAATCGATCATTCCCGTTGTTGTCCCCCTTGATATTCGGTATTATAGGTCGACAAATTGTAACCAAATCTTATTGTAGCTACCTCTGTAAAATGACCGTTTGTGCCAAAATAAATGAGAAAAATAAATGTTGTGGACCAAATGAAGGACAGCGGGTTTTGTTCATTGGGATGCTTCGCTTCATCTTTTATCAAACGTACCGCTAAGATGTGGAACTACCACAGAAACTCAGTAAGTGTGCAAATTCTCATAAGGATTGATTTAGAAGGAAAAACTGTCGCAATTTAAAAAGATATCTAAACCAGAAAATGACGTCTCTCGAAATTTACATACTAAGAAGATGATAAATCCAAAAAATTACTTGAAACGAACATGACGTTCCTCTAAATTGACGTTTCAAGAAAATGAGAATTTTCTGACTGGGACTGAATGTCCAAGTGAATATCAGATAAGCTTTAAAGCACGAGTTTATTAATAGACATTTTCTGGACTAACTCTTTTCGTTGTTGATTGTTATCTTTGAAGGTGCTAACGATTACCGTGTTTAAGAATAAATAGGCAAAGTTAGTGAGACTATGAAGTAGTCACCATCTTCACAGCCCATAACAGTCCTCTGTAGGACTTAGGGCCTCTCCCTCGAAAGTTATTGCCATAATCTCCACGCTAGGCAGGCGGGTTGGAGATCGCAGCGTTATAAATATAACAATGAAAAAAGCTGCTGCCTATTTTCCAGTCTACGAAGACTCTATGTTTTGCCTCGATAACAATAGTCTCCTTGTACGACACCCACGAGTGTAAGGGGTTGGTGAGATCCTACTTTGCTGAACACCACACGGTCATGAGACTATTTGGCAACTCGTAAACCAAGGATGACCAAGGTCACCGCCTTAAGTATGATCCAGGATTTGGCAGATCAGATAATTACAGTGGAGTGACTGCGATCTGAACTCTATAACCCTACTAGCAGGGGACCCTGACCAGTTTGAATCATGGTTACACATTCAATCGCCTGTTTTCTCACCGTAAGAGCATCGGTTAGTATTGAACTATTGTACAAAACTCAGAAAAGAGTCATTGGTACATTGCCGCATACCCTAACCGCTCGGCCACCGACGCTACACAATGATGACCAAGATACACGGCAAAAACCACGGATAATACTTTTAAAATTGTAATAACAAGATGGAGAGTCTACCAGAATATTCTCACTCAATCTTCATCGATCTTTCCACTCGATGTAACCCATATTGCTCAAATTAGTCAAGTCAGTCTCGATATCCCACCCTGAGAAACGTGATAAGTAACAATTTAGTTAAACTTGTTACTTATGAAATCTTGTAAGTTATTGTAGAATGGTCTACTGTTTTTCTGTTGTCCTACCATAGTCCTTAGCGTCGCTTATTACTCCGCTGGGTGGGGTCGGTCGGCACAGCGTGGCTCTCACTTGGCCTATGTTGTTAAAAGTACCTATACTTTAGGTAGTACTAACATAATTTATTATTTGTGTGATTTTCAAGTCATTATCATTAGGTTATTTACAAAAGTCAACAACCGAATGGAAATATCAGTGTGGACTTCGGGACATTGTACGAGGTATAATATTAATGAAAGTGATGTTTTAAGCCAAGATAGTCATCTCAGCTGAATGTAAATGAAATGGGAGGGCAGCTGAGCGCGGCTCGTGAGTCGTGACGTACGGCTATGGCCCCCTTCTGCAGACGACGCGGCGCCAGCCACACCGCCGACTGGGAAGCTTTGTAACCGAGAGATAACGAAATTAAAACAGAAATAATTTAACCAATCAAGTACACCACTGAAATGTTGACTTTAATAGTTTACTACTAAACCAATTTTAATGAGACAAAACTAAGAAATATCTAGATTAAACTGGCTAACAACAGTTAGCAGTTAGTCATCAGTTTTGTTTATAATTAACTTTAACTTCAATTAAATTAACTTTGGTTTAAATAAATTAACTTTAATTTCAATCCGAGCTACTGCAACTTTAGAGTATCAAAACTTCGCTGATTTTTATCAGCCGAACTTTTGCTACCTAAAAGTTGCCCTAGTTCGGTCAACCGGACTAACAACCGGACTATTACAGGGAAATCGGTCCTTCTGTTTGGGAGCTAAGATGCCACAGACAGACGGACAGTACCATAGATACACGCGTCAAACTTATGACACCCCCTCTTTTTTCGTCGATTCTTTTGTCGTAAACTGGCTTACAAATGAAGAAAACTGCATTTAGATCGGTCCATCTGTTCGGGAGCAACGATGTAACAGACAGAGACACCGTACCACTGGTACATACGTCAAGCTCATAACACCCTCTCTTTTTTCGTCTTGGGTTAAAAATGGAAGGCAAGGTCATTATAATTGTCGATGATTGTTTTTATAAATCGTCTCTTTTCGGTTTCCTTGTTTAACTTGTTCCGGATTGTGAAGTTTATTTATTAGCACACAACTCCTCGCGCTTAACTAAGATTATGATTATTTTATTTGTTCAGCACAATATTTGTACCCAGTTAATTTTATTAATACAACAAACGTACATACAGTCTCCCACGCCTTTGTGTCACAAAATAAGACAAAGACCATGGATTACGACTGTACTCCACCCTAACTTGACAGTAGATAGACAGAGTTAGAGATACTGTTTATTGCACACAAAATTACAAAAAATAAAATTTAACAGGTCTTTTCAAACATTGTGAGCAAAGTAGGTGCTTAACTGAAAATTTAAATTTGTAAGTTGCACCTCTTTCACTGTCAAAAGAATCGATGTAGCTATCTCCCCGATCCGGACTGCTGGTACAGATATTATACTCGTATAACACCTTTACTCTGAATATTTATAAAACACTTGTATGACCTTTTACGTGATATTTATTTTTATGACCTCAAATTTTTCCTCCGAGGTGCTGGTGCTAGGCCTGCCGTAGCTAAATGTACTTCACTAAAGGTTCATCATTATTTAGTTATCGAAATAAAACAGGCCAATTTTGAGAGCTGTCATCACTTTCTGGTGTCCACGATATAACATTTTTTAATTAAGTGACTTTGGGTACCCCTTCTTTTTACACAGCTTGGCGGGGGCACAACCGTGCCCCCAGATATGATTTTATAATTGAGAACCGAAACATCTCAGGTCAACTAGTTGGTATTCATGTGCTCGTAAGAGTGTGTAGGTATTAAAAATATTAAAACTAGCTAAAATTAGATCTTCCTCTCTGATTGAATATGATTTTCCATATACTATAAAGAATATACATATCTTGCAAAGATCAAAATGTAGGTGAATTTAGGTATCCACGGGAGGGATAACAGCATAATATCGTAGCACTCGCTACGTCTCGTAGAACCACAAAACGCTACGTAATCTAGACTATAAAAACATCCAATGGTTTTATACTCGGTTTTAAGCTGAATCCTTTTATCTTAACTTAGAAATGCTGTAAAAGAAAATGCGTCGTACAACTACAAATAAAGCTTTCCACTTAAAAAATCTAAACATAAATTTTTTATACAATCCACAGTGGTATGTTTGTCACGTAAAATTTCCTTTTCGGATTCCCAAATAGGGTTGGGTGATCTCTACAAATAGCTTTAATTAGTCTAGACACATTAAGTGCTCTGACCGTCTAAACCGTCGATAATAATTTGTGATACCTCCTAGTTTAAATTACTAGATTTTAGATTTTCAGCAGTATAGACAAGCATGATTTCAGTACTAGTTACTAAAACACAAAAAGACACAAGGTGAAAGAGGAAGAAAAAAACAAAACAGAATTCTAATACTTCATATTCATAATAATCTAAAATTACTATAAAAATTCATTGACGATATCACCAAATCTTTTTTGAAAACTTTTGTGTACTTTCGGCTGCCAATCTTTAATTTCGGTTTTACCAAAATCAATGACATCTTCGTCGTGGGCAAGAATAACACTCATGACCATCATAGCCGTCATAAGACCAAAATCTCGGCATTCGTCGAAGTCTTTCAAGAACATTGCTCTTGGGAAAATATCCTTCACTTTTATATTGAAATAGCCCAAAAATCTTTCCATGCTGTTGTAGTATACTTCTAGAAGGTCCGATAAATGTGCTTCACGGAACTTTCGGTCGGTGCCAGAGTAAATGAGGTACAGGATGTCGAGGACTGGGCAGCCGTAGTAGATGGTTTGGTAGTCTACAGGAATCACTTCTGTTACCACACGGCCCTGAAAAAATTTAAATGTTTTTTATTTCGTCAAAGTTTTAACTCGCACGGTTTGAAACTCCCTCTCCCTAACCTAACCTAACCTAACCTTCGTCTATGCAGCGGGATCTTATTATTTCGACGGGAAATAAAGTAGAAACCCTATGTGTGACACTCAGGAAGAGCTACTTTTTGTAGCTCCTATTCGAGAATTTTATAAATCGGTTCATATTTTGGAGATTACTCCCGACGTTTATAGGTTTTTTTTTACTCGTGTTATTAGCAATTTTCATAGCGATGTCTAATATTTTTTATTTAACAAGTTCTCAGATAAAAATCATTTTTTCATAACAAGATTTTACAGCGCGATCTATGTTAATTGGATACCATCTACTATCCCGGGCCCTCGCGCCCTAGAGCACAACCGGGACATTAACACTAAGATGACGTCTACCATCTACGATCAGTCAGAATACTTGTCAAGAGAATTAAACTGGACTTGTTTACTCTTGCAGTTTAAGGTGGTTTTTTCTTAAGTAGGTATAATATAGGTTCCTATTTTATAATGCCGTCGCAGTCCGGCTCTGCTTGGCATTATCGGGTACTGACCGGCTCTGTCTGGTATTTCCAGACACGGTCCAGCCTTTGTCGGTGTGGTGTGGATGTGCTCTGGTATTGGTTCGGCCAACATGTCACTGTGTGTTTCCTTCCTACTTTCCTATCCTTCCTTTTTGACGATTGAAATAGATATGTAATATCCTAGTCAATAATGAAATTTGGATTTGATTTGATGCGCAGTTTAGGAGTTCCAATGTGCGAGAGCACGACCAGGATATTAACGCCTTAGTAATATCCTACAATAATATTCATTTCCTAAGCACCCTGAAAAGGTTTCAGAAGAATTCGCCTACAACCCTGCACTCTATGGGCTCATGTAGGCCTTTCGATGACTTAAACTAAAAAGTGAAATTTAGTGATGGTTAAGTTTTTCACAAAAATTATTTGGTCCGTAACTTAAAATATTATAACTTTAAATAATTACACTAGTAAATAATAACATACCATTCTCTTCATTAAAGTATTGTTCATTCTATAATCGCCATGACACAAAACACGGGAACGAGTATCATCTTCGTAGTATTTTTGCATCTTAGATATAGCTTCAGGGATGAAGTCTAGCGCTTTTTTTCTAGTTTCAACGTTTTCCAAATTTTTAACATTGCTTGTCATCATAAACTGAAGGTTTTTTCCAAAGCCAGACCATTTAAAAATAGGTTTCATAGGCGTCAGTATTTCATTGTATAACTTTGGCTTTAACACTTTTAAAACAAAAGAAAACGCATGGAATTTCGCTAGTTGATCCAATGCAAGTTTAGCATTTCAGATACTTTTCTTATCATTAACCTAGCTCATTTCTCTCACTTATAAATTGATTTCCCTTAAATTACTATTGTAAGGGTCAACCACTGCTGTTAATACAAAAAATAGCCAAAATTGCGAACTCGCTCCGCTCGCTCTATCATCCTTTGATCACCTCAAGCTTTTAAGACCCAAAATGTCATATATTTCAGGCTCGCTCTGCTCGCTCACACATTCGTTGTTGTCCACCACGTATTTAAAAACCAAAATTTCCGTGCTGGCTTCGCTCGCTCCTTCATTATTATTCGCTTAGGTCTTTTGTGAATAAACTAAAATCCTGGAAGATCCTCATTTGTCTATTATAATATTGTACTATCACAGAAATTCAGTATGTATCATTAGAATCGGTTTAGAAGAAGTACTTGAAAATGCTGTAGCAATATAAAAAGAAGACTACACCAGTAAATGACGTCTATCTAAATTTACCTACTGATAATATGATCTGCCTCGCCAAAAGGTTTGTAGTACCTATTATAAAAATTCGTTAACGAAATCTCCAAACCTTTGCTGAAGACTTTCATGCATTTTCGGATGCCAGCCTTCTACATAATCTTTACTAAAATCAATTACATCTTCTTCTTTGGTAAGAATGAGACCCATGAGCATGCAGCTCGGAAGTGACCAAAATCTCGGCATTCCTCGAAATCTTTGTAAAAAAAATTCAAATCCATGTCAAAATAATTAAAAAAGCTATTTATGGTATTGTAGTATACGTCTAAGAGATCCGATAAATCTACCCCTCAACCAGTAGCCTTTGCATAAATCATGCATTTGACTTGACCGCAATCCGCATTTGGCGGTCCTATTGATCGACGACAAGACTCTCACCTGCAAGCTTGATAATCTGACTGTGCAGAGAGAGGTTGTTTCTTCTACCGTTTATATTATGGAGAGTGAGAGGAGCTGACGTACAGAAAGGAAGAAAAATAAGGAAGTTTTGGGAGTCTTAAATGAGAAAAGAACATCAGTGGAAAACATCGAGAATAGAAAGGACAAAATGATACTTGATAAAACACGAGGACTTCTTTAAGTCAATACTGGAAGGGAAAGTTGAGGTAAAGAGAGGTAAAGGATGACCGAGAAGTAAGTCCAGCAAGTGGTGGAGAAAGTGGGAGTCGTGTCGAACCAGTGTCCGACAAGAGCGAGACTCTTAAATTTATGATGATGACGATAACTCGCCGCAAAATGAAATTCCATCCGTGTCCTGGATTAGTGGCGGTCGACACCAGTACGATTTCCACGAAACTTCCTGCCTCATACCGCCATGCTATTTAAAGGTATTGCTATGCTATGCAGTAGCATTTTCAGATCATTACGGTATTAAAACCTACAAGCGTATTAGATACTTATATCAAAGGCCAGCGAGGCATTGGCGACTCCCCGGGTGTTGTGGGTGTCTATGGGCGGCGGGGAGCACTTTCCATCAGGTGACCTTTGATGACGACTTGATCAACTTGAGTCAACAGGTGATGCTTGATAGTTTGCCTACCTCTGTTATAAAAAAGTAGCTTTGTCTTTACTCTATCACACAAAAAAGTACTGAATGGATTTGGAAAACATTTTGCTGTGTTGTATTTTTTAAACCAGAATGAGGCTAGGGCTATAATTTGTCCCGAAATTCAATATTGTTCCCGCGGGAACAAGGCATAATCGAATTTTACGTGGACGGAGTCACGGGTAAGAGTATATAATAATATTTATACTATACTACTCCTACCCATATAATAATATTTAATAGCTTAGATTTTACATATAAGTGTGTAAACACACAAAAACAGATACTGAAATATCGTTTGTGTAGACAAACGATTATTTATCGTTGTTTTAATGTCGTCACCGGTGGTCTTATCACCCACATCTAAATGTACCTACGTCGCCAACAAGGCCATATTAAAAACTGTGCAATTCATCGTCGTAATCTTGGAAAACCACAATTATCATATATAGATACTAGTTATTATAAATAATCAAAATATCATTTGACATCAATAATGCCTGAGACACGCAAAAATACTTATGAAATTATCGTTACCGTTCTTTTCAAAAATCGCCATGACACAGCACACGTGTACACGTATTATCTTCATAATATCTTTGCATTTTATCTAATGCTTTAGGAATGAACTCTAGTACTTTATTCCTAGTTTTAATATTTTCAAGGTTATTTGCATTAGACATAATCATGGTTCCTAGAACTTTTCTCCATCCAGGCCAATTGAAAACGTCCTTCATTGAACTTATTCTTTTATTGTAAAACGTTGGCTGAAATGTTTGTATAGCAAATGAAAATCCATGAAATTTTGCCAATTCCTGTAACGCAAGTTTAGCGTACTCATACGAGATCAAATCCGTTCGAAAATCAGTTTTAAATCCTTTTACAGTAACATTTTCTAAACATAATGCATCACTAGATCCGCCATATCCCTTTACCATTTTAGCCTCTCTTCCTGTGGTACATTGTATTTGTCTTGTAGTTCAACGAACAAGTTCGATAATTCTTTAGATAGGCTTCATTTAAGAAACCTGTTTCTTTTACATTTTCAACCATTTCAGGGCAAAATAGTATAATTTATTGTCAATATAACCTCGAAACTGTGTACAATAGAAATACATACATTTCCTATAGGTCGACAACTTAACTGGTATATCGCCTGCGGTATGTGACGTAGGTGGGAGGGTGAATTTTCGTGGATGAACGCGGCGGTGCAGGGCAGTGAGCATTTTCTTCCGCGAAACGTCAATTGATGACATTTTTTTATAGTAGAAAATGTATACAATGCCTAGATTTCACACATTTCCGGTAACTACGGTACTAGCTTGTGACCGCGACTTCGTCCTCATACCGAATGTATTACGAATTCTTTCCGCGGGAACCACATTAAAATTCGGGATAAGTTATAACCTTTGTGGTTTTATCGTCTATAAGCTAACATTATTTGGCCGTGTGGTGTTCGGCAGAGTAGAGTAGCACCAACCCCTTACACTTGTGAGTGTCGTACAAGGCCACTAATATTTCCGAGGCAAAAGATCTAGAGTCTCCGTAGGCTGAAAAATGACCAGCAGCGTTTTCCATTGTTATATTTACAACACTGCGATCTCCAACCCGCCTGCCAAGCGTGGAGATTATAGCAATAACCTTCCCTTTCGTGGGAGAG
This sequence comes from Blastobasis lacticolella, assembly GCA_905147135.1. Lineage (NCBI taxonomy): Eukaryota > Metazoa > Arthropoda > Insecta > Lepidoptera > Blastobasidae > Blastobasis > Blastobasis lacticolella. The sequence goes on from LR990048.1 coordinate 14,778,859, forward strand.
GGCTTAAGTCAATTACAACATTCCATCCACGGCACCGCGTGCGTGGTCAATAACCTAACCGAAAGAAAAAGTCGGATAACCCTCGACCAAGTTTACTTAAACTCAAATATTCTCTTAACTACAGATCTGATTTTAACGAATCATAGCTAAGAACCATCTCGATTAAACTGGCTTTCAAGTAGAGAAAACCGTATCTAAATCGGTTTAACCGTTCTGGAGATACAATGCCACAGTGACACAAATACACACGTCAAACTATAACTTATTTATTTATTTTATATAACAGCCTTCTTTTTTCATCAGGGGTTAAAAAGTAGCCTATGTCTTATTCCGGACCCTAATCTAGCTACCTACCAAATTTCATCCAAATCCGTTTAGACGTAAAGAGGTAACAAACATTTACATACATACACAAACTTTCGCATTTATAACATAAGTAGGATTAAATAATAAAATAAATAATCATTTATTCATAACATGTAACACGGATACAATATTATCGGAGACTGACATTTTTTCAGCCATGTTAGAACATATTGAAGTTATGTAATGTACTACATACATTTATAAGATACATAATATCATCAGTAGCTATTGTATTTGATGCAAGTGAAAACGCCCAACGCCACCGCCCGACTGCCGACTAGGAGTAAACCTGTATTTCGAAAGGCAGGGAGCATCCGCGGGACTCTGTCCACAGCATCTGCCTCCGATAACAATCACCCGGAAATAGCTACGATTACACTAAAAGTAGAGTAACTAGTTCCCAAACTAGATTGGACTGTACTTAGGGAAAATAGTTGAGTAATTTAAGGTTGCACGTTTGGGAGGTAATGGTGAATATTTGTGTGATTAGTGGGATCATTGATTTATTTCGTCTTTTAGTGGGATGTATTGTTTGTAAAGTTTGCGTTCGTTGACTAAGGTATAATAACCTAAGAGTTCTAAAGTAAGTAAGCTCTTATCCAGAGTGTGATAATCTGTGCCAGGGATATCATCCCAAATCGATCATTCCCGTTGTTGTCCCCCTTGATATTCGGCATTATAGGTCGATAAATTGTAACCAAATCTTATTGTAGCTACCTCTGTAAAATGACCGTTTGTGCCAAAATAAATGAGAAAAATAAATGTTGTGGACCATATGAAGGACAACGGGTTTTGTTCATTGGGATGCTTCGCTTCATCTTTTATCAAACGTACCGCTAAGATGTGGAACTACCACAGAAACTCAGTAAGTGTGCAAACTCTCATAAGGATCGATTTAGAAGGAAAAAGCTGTCCCAATTTAAAAATATATCTAAACCAGAAAATGACGTCCCTCGAAATTTACCTACTAAGAAGATGATAAATCCAAAAAATTACTTGAAACGAACATGACGTTCCTCTAAATTGTCGTTTCAAGAAAATGAGAATTTTCTGACTGGGACTGAATGTCCAAGTGAATATCAGATAAGCACGAGTTTATTAATAGACATTTTCTGGACTAACTCTTTTCGTTGTTGATTGTTATCTTTGAAGGTGCTAACGATTACCGCGTTTAAGAATAAATAGGCAAAGTTAGTGAGACTATGAAGTAGTCACCATCTTCACAGCCCATAACAGTCCTCTGTAGGACTTAGGGCCTCTCCCTAGAAAGTTATTGCCATAATCTCCACGCTAGGCAGGCGGGTTGGAGATCGCAGCGTTATAAATATAACAATGTAAAAAGCTGCTGCCCATTTTCCAGTCTACGAAGACTCTATGTTTTGCCTCGATAACAATAGTCTCCTTGTACGACACCCACGAGTGTAAGGGGTTGGTGAGATCCTACTTTGCTGAACACCACACGGTCATGAGACTACTTGGCTACTCGTAAACCAAGGATGACCAAGGTCAACGCCTTAAGCATGATCCAGGATTTGGCAGATCAGATAATTACAGTGGAGTGACTGCCATCTAAACTCCATAACCCTACTAGCAGGGGACCCTGAACAGTTTGAATCATGGTTACACATTCAATCGCCTGTTTTCTCACCGTAAGAGCATCGGTTAGTATTGAACTATTGTACATAACTCAGAAAAGAGTCATTGGTACATTGCCGCATACCCTAACCGCTCGGCCACCGACCAAGATACACGGCAAAAACCACGGATAATACTTTTAAAATTGTAATAACAAGATGGAGAGTCTACCAGAATATTCTCACGCAATCTTCATCGATCTTTCCACTCGATGTAACCCATATTGCTCAAATTAGTCAAGCCAGTCTCGATATCCCACCCTGAGAAACGTGATAAGTAACAATTTAGTTAAACTTGTTACTTATGAAATCTTGTAAGTTATTGTAGAATGGTCTACTGTTTTTCTGTTGTCCTACCATAGTCCTTAGCGTCGCTTATTACTCCGCTGGGTGGGGTCGGTCGGCACAGCGTGGCTCTCACTTGGCCTATGTTGTTAAAAGTACCTATACTTTTGGTAGTACTAACATAATTTATTATTTGTGTAATTTTCAAGTGATTATCATTAGGTTATTTACAAATTCAACAACCGAATGGAAATATCAGTGTGGTCTCCGGGACATTTTACGAGGTATAATATTAATGAAAGTGATGTTTTAAGCCAAGATAGTCATCTCAGCTGAATGTAAATGAAATGGGAGGGCAGCTGAGCGCGGCTCGTGAGTCGTGACGTACGGCTATGGCCCCCTTCTGCAGACGACGCGGCGCCAGCCACACCGCCGACTGGGAAGCCTTGTAACCGAAGGTAACGAAATTAAAACAGAAATAATCTAACCAATCAAGTACACCACTGAAATGTTGACTTTAATAGTTTACTACTAAACCGATTTTAATGAGACAAAACTAAGAAATATCTAGATTAAACTGGCTAACAACGAAAGAAAAAAAAAACATCGAGTTAGCAGTTAGTCATCAGTTTTGTTTATAATTAAATTTAACTTCAATTAAATTAACTTTAATTTCAATTAAATTAACTTAAATTTCAATTAAATTAACTTAAATTTCAATTAAATTAACTTTGTTTTTATTAAATTAACTAAAATTTCAACTGACGACCTGAGTGGTTCAATGGTCAACATGCCGGTCTGCCACGCAAGAGGTCCCGGGTTCGATTCCCGGCCGGGCAGAAATTGAAATGATGAATTTTAATTTCTGTTACGGGTCTGGGTGTTCTATGTATAATAAGTATGTATTTAAAAAGTATTTAAGTAGTATATCAGTTATCTAGCACCCATAGCACAAGCTTTGCTTAGTTTGGGGCTAGATGGCGCTGTGTGAATTTGTCCACGAATATTTATTTATTTATTATTTATTTAATTAAATTAACTTTGTTTTAATTAAATTAACTTTAATTTCAATGCGAGCTACTGCAACTTTAGAGTATCAAAAGTTCGTTGATTTTTATCAGCCGAACTTTTGCTACCTATAAGTTGCCCTAGTTCGGTCAACCGGACTATTGCTACTACAAGGAAATCGGTCCTTCTGTTTGGGAGCTAAGATGCCACAGACAGACGGACAGTACCACAGATACACGTGTCAAACTTATAACAAGAAAAAAGAGGGGTTTTTCGTCGTTTCTTTTGTCGTAAACATATTATAATGTTAAATAATTTACTAGACAAATGACAGACTTAGGTATAGGTTACTAAACCTAGGTACTCTGATAAAATACTTTATTAAGTTCAACACTTACCTTTGTTGTGTTGTCAATTGCACGACGACTACGTTTCCGGGGTAGAAGAGGCACTATCTCTTGGCAGAGCTCTTCATAGTGTCTGACTCAGTCTGTAGTTTGAAACAAAGCTAAATCAGGCACTACATTGAAATAAAAAGAATCACGGAGGCGTCTGCGATGCCGCTGGCGCTCAACACGCTCTTCCAGGAGGGCTTCTTCCACCAGAATCATACGTCCCATCATTTTGAGTTAGGTGTTCGCTGCAATTTCCAATACACACTTAGTTTTCCACATTATTGAAATACAAAACTCCAAAACAATGTTGAGTGAAGACTTACTTTGGCAGGAAACTTAACAAAAACCATACAACCAAGAGTTCAAGTTCAAAATAATATATTTTTCAGGTCTTCACATACACTGTGTATTCAACTAAGCTCACACAAAGAATGAACTCTAATATTTCGTCGCAACCTCTTGTTATTATTTAAACTAGTGGAATTTATCGCCGTGCCGGGATTTCCGGGAACACACACTTGAAATTTTGTACTTACGATAGTCCCACGATAACTATTTTGCTGTCGTAGATTTTGACATAAAATCAACGATGCAACAGCTGTCAAACTCAAATTATCGGTCGAACTTTACGCGTTCAGAGTAGGGTCTTCGACGCAACTAATGTCAAATAAATTCGGTCCGATTGAATGAAAGACCGTCCCGATCGACCCGATCGAAAGAAGTTCGTAGAAGGAAACACCCGAACATTCGGCCGAATCATCGCTAATTGTCACTTCGTGGTAGATCCCCTGGCTTTCAAATGAAGAAAACTGCATCTACATTGGTCCATCTGTTCGGGAACAACGATGTCACAGACAGACACACCGTACCACTGGTACATACGTCAAGCTCATTACACCCTCTCTTTTTTCGTCTTGGGTTAAAAATGGAAGGCAAGGTCATTATAATTGTCGATGATTGTTTTTATAAATCGTCTCTTTTCGGTTTCCTTGTTTTACTTGTTCCGGATTGTGAAGTTTATTTATTAGCACACGACTCCTCGCGCTTAACTAAGATCATGATTATTTCATTTGTTCAGCACAATATTCATACCCAGTTAATTTTATTATTAAAACAAACGTACATACAGTCTCCCACGCCTTTGTGTCACAAAATAAGACAAAGACCATGGATTACTACTGTACTCCACCCTAACTTGACAGTAGATAGACAGAGTTAGAGATACTGTTTATTGCACACAAAATTACAAAAAATAAAATTTAACAGGTCTTTTCAAACATTGTGAGCAAAGTAGGTGCTTAACTGAAAATTTAAATTTGTAAGTTGCACCTCTTTCACTGTCAAAAGAATCGACGTAGCTATCTCCCCGATCCGGACTGATGGTACAGATATTATATAACACCTTTACTCTGAATATTTATAAAACACTTGTATGACCTTTTACGTGATATTTATTTTTATGACCTCAAATTTTCCCGCGGAGGTGCTGGTGCAAGGCCTGCCGTAGCTGAATGTACTTCACTAAAGGTTCATCATTATTTAGTTATCGAAATAAAACAGGCCAATTTTGAGTGCTGTCATCACTTTCTGGTGTCAACGATATAACACTTTTTTATTATGTGACTTTGGGTACCCCTTCTTTTTACACGGCTTGGCGGGGGCACAACCGTGCCCCCAGATATGATTTTATAATTGAGAACCGAAACATCTCAGGTCAACTAGTTGGTATTCATGTGCTCGTAAGAGTGTGTAGGTATTAAAAATATTAAAACTAACTAAAATTAGATCTTCCTCTCTGATTGAATATGATTTTCCATATACTTTAAAGAATATACATATCTTGCAAAGATCTAAATGTAGGTGAATTTAGGTATCCACGGGATGGATAAAAGCATAATATCGTAGCACTCGCTACGTCTCGTAGAACCACAAAACGCTACGTAATCTAGACTATAAAAACATCCAATGGTTTTATACTCGGTTTTAAGCTGAATCCTTTTATCTTAACTTAGAAATGCTGTAAAAGAAAATGCGTCGTATAACTACAAATAAAGCTTTCCACTTAAAAAATCTGAAGATAAATTTTTAATACAATCCACAGTGGTATTTTTGTCACGTAAAATTTCCTTTTCGGATTCCCAAATAGGGTTGGGTGATCTCTACAAATAGCTTTAATTAGTCTAGACACATTAAGTGCTTTGACCGTCTAGACCGTCGATAATAATTTGTGATACCTCCTAGTTTAAATTACTAGATTTTAGATTTTCAGCAGTATAGACAAGCATGATTTCAGTACTAGTTACTAAAACACAAAAAGACACAAGGTGAAAGAGGAAGAAAAAAACAAAACAGAATTCTAATACTTCATATTCATAATAATCTAAAATTACTATAAAAATTCATTGACGATATCACCAAATCTTTTTTGAAAACTTTTGTGTACTTTCGGCTGCCAATCTTTAATTTCGTCTTTACCGAAATCAATGACATCTTCGTCGTCGGCAAGAATAACACTCATGATCATCATAGCCGTCATAAGACCAAAATCTCGGCATTCGTCGAAGTCTTTCAAGAACATTGCTCTTGGGAAAACATCCTTCACTTTTATATTGAAATAGCCCAAAAATATTTCCATGCTGTTGTAGTATACTTCTAGAAGGTCCGATAAATGTGCTTCACGGAACTTTCGGTCGGTGCCAGAGTAAATGAGGTACAGGATGTCGAGGACTGGGCAGCCGTAGTAGATGGTTTGGTAGTCTACAGGAATCACATCTGTTACCACACGGCCCTGAAAAAATTTAAATGTTTTTTATTTCGTCAAAGTTTTAACTCGCACGGTTTGAAACTCCCCCTCCCTAACCTAACCTAACCTAACCTTCGTCTATGCAGCGGGATCTTATTATTTCCACGGGAAATAAAGTAGAAACCCTATGTGTTACACTCAGGAAGAGCTACTTTTTGTAGCTCCTATTCGAGAATTTTATAAATCGGTTCATATTTTGGAGATTACTCCCGACGTTTATAGGTTTTTTTTTACTCGTGTTATTAGCAATTTTCATAGCGATGTCTAATATTTTTTATTTAACAAGTTCTCAGATAAAAATCATTTTTTCATAACAAGATTTTACAGCGCGATCTATGTTAATTGGATACCATCTACTATCCCGGGCCCTCGCGCCCTAGAGCACAACCGGGACATTAACAATAAGATGACGTCTACCATCTACGATCAGTCAGAATACTTGTCAATAAAATTAAACTGGACTTGTTTACTCTTGCAGTTTAAGGTGGTTTTTTCTTAAGTAGGTATAATATAGGTTCCTATTTTATAATGCCGTCGCGGTCCGGCTCGGCTTGGCATTATCGGGTACTGACCGGCTCTGTCTGGTATTTCCAGACACTGTCCAGCCTTTGTCGGTGTGGTGTGGATGTGCTCTGGTATTGGTTCGGCCAACATGTCACTGTGTGTTTCCTTCCTACTTTCCTATCCTTCCTTTTTGACGATTGAAATAGATATGTAATATCCTAGTCAATAATGAAATTTGGATTTGATTTGATGCGCAGTTTAGGAGTTCCAATGTGCGAGAGCACGACCAGGATATTGACGCCTTAGTAATATCCTACAATAATATTCATTTCCTAAGCACCCTGAAAAGGTTTCAGAAGAAATAGCCTACAACCCTGCACTCTATGGGCTCATGTAGGCCTTTCGATGACTTAAACTAAAAAGTGAAATTTAGTGATGGTTAAGTTTTTCACAAAAAATATTTGGTCCGTAACTTAAAATATTATAACTTTAAATAATTACACTAGTAAATAATAACATACCATTCTCTTCATTAAAGTATTGTTCATTCTATAATCGCCATGACACAAAACACGGGAACGAGTATCATCTTCGTAGTATTTTTGCATCTTAGATATAGCTTCAGGGATGAAGTCTAGCGCTTTTTTTCTAGTTTCAACGTTTTCCAAATTTTGAGCATTGCTTGTCATCATAAACTGAAGGTTTTTTCCAAAGCCAGACCATTTAAAAATAGGTTTCATAGGCGTCAGTATTTCATTGTATAACTTTGGCTTTAACACTTTTAAAACAAAAGAAAACGCATGGAATTTCGCTAGTTGATCCAATGCAAGTTTAGCATATCCGTATGAAATCAGTGTCGTTCGAAAATCAGTTTTATATCCCTTTTTGGCCGCATTTTCCAAAATTAATGCTTCGTCATACCCATCATATCCTTTCACCATTTTATACCTCTCTTCCTGTGGTACATTATATTTGTCCTGTAGTTCAACGAATATCTTTGACAGTTCATTATAAACGTATGCTTCCCTTTTATATCCTAAATCGACGTCGAAAAATTCATTCATTTTTTCTATTGATTCAGGGACAATTTTCTTCACAAACAGATTTAGTTCTTTGTCACCTTCTGGCGTTTTGCCTACAACATCAACCGTAAACAAATCTCCCGTGTAACTTCCACCTAACGTTGGAATCATATTAATCACTATGTCGTATTCTTCATAGTTTTCATTTTGGGCAATTTTATTTAACGCTTCCTTTAAAGTAGGTGTAAATTTATCTATGCTTATCCGCGTATCTTCCATTTTATCAAAATTATTCTTTTGAACATGTGTTAAAGAAGGCAGATCAAACAATACTGTATGAAACATAGTTAAGTTGGCTATTTATAGTGAAATAGTGACATGACATTGATTAATAATTTTATTATCATCATTAGATAGAATAAATGTACGGACTGTAAATAAGCGCGTCATGTATCATAAATTGATAGATAAATATGCATTTGCGATTGTGTATGAATATTTCTAGGTATACTAATATTATAAAGAGAAAAAATTTAAATGTACGTTTGTAAGTTTGTTTGGATGTTGGGGGTAATTTGCGTAACTAATGAACCGATTTTGAAAATTGTTGCACTAATACGAAGCTACATTATTGCAGAGTGTCATAGCGTACTATGGATCCTGTAGGATAGTTTCATGTTTTCATATATCCGAACTGCGTGAGGGCGAAAACCACGGGAAAAAGCTAGTAACCTAATAAACTGGACAATATTCATGGATAAGTATAGTTAACAAGAAAAGTTACGATTGCCATTGAACTGTACTGAACTGAACTTGTTCTGTAGGAACAGAACATTAAACTCACAATTTACAGGACAGACCATGGTGGCCGTCTTGAGAAACCAAACGGCCACTTATAGCGCATTGCTGATGGCTTAGAGGTAATTATGACGTAGGTACCAACATGATCTTGCAAGTGACTCGCCTTTAAGTTTTGGGACCAATCCAGGCCTGTATACTCGTTTCCACCTCTCTTCTCTTGCCTCTTGAATGCTGTCTGTCCCTCACGCCAGTCTTTTCTCTTGGAAATCACCTTCATCCATCGTTCGGCTTATAATCCATTCACTGACAATGATACCAGGTACTGCTTTAAGTCTTCGCTTGATCTCAACTATAGTTACGAAATACTACAGACAAGTAGGTAGGTATTATAAGTAAGCCTTGTGCGTGTTTGAGATTGCACACTCTTTAGTACGCACAAGACGTTTAAGGTAGGTACTTCACTGCGGATTTGTTCCTCTTAGCAGAGACTGCTGTCACGAGACGATTCGTCGGACGGGCCGCGAGGAAATTCCTATATCCCGTGGTCAGGTTGTAATAGTGGCCGACACGTTCGTAGGGGATAGCGTAATCCACGTGTAGATAGAAACTACACGGCTAAATAATCCCACTAAATTAAGTAACGAGTTACAACTTGATCGTTAAAAATTCTCCTTAATCATCAAGTCAGAGGAAAAGTTTTTATTTGTTATGCTGGTAGTACCTAAACTCTAAAACCACTTAATCGATTTCGAAAATTCTGGTTCGTATGTCATAGTTGTACGTTATGTTTCTTTTTCTATGGGAATTGTGATCCCATGGTATTTAAATATTCACAGAGATCCGAACTGCGATACTAATCAAATATAAATTAACAATTACTAATATACATAAATATTCATAACATAATATATAAACCTTTATAATATAACAACAGATATATAAATTTAAAAAAAAAATTTCTTCACAAGATCCTTGAAGGAGCCAGGTGTGCGAGCGCGTTGAACATCTTCAGGTAGCGCGTTTCCACAAGCGAACCGCATAAACCTTGAACGATCTGACGTAACTAGTAGTCCAAGAGCGGGAGAATTAGACTCATTACCAGCAATAATTTGGTTTGAAAAGGCAATAAATTTTGTAGTCTTATTATGGGTATGTTCTCTCAATATTGCGAATACGGGATCATTATCTGGGGCAACAGTACGGATTTTGTAAGTAAATTGTAAATAAAAAATGTTTGCATGTCACTTCCTCTGACTAAATAGTGAATAATTTTGTACTTACGACCTGTAATATATGTACTAAATTCAAAGCAAATAAATGATTGAATTTGAAATTGAAATTGTATACAAATGTGTCTTTGACAACCAAATTGATTGTCAAGCTGACGTTTGGCACGAATTGTACCATGTACCCAAGTACCCCTAAATCTGCCTAACGAATAAAACCCTTGAAATCTCTGTAAATTTTACCAATCCTTTCTTATTTCGGCCAAAACCCTTCATATACCTATAACTTCATCTTTCAACAATTCTAAGAATCCGGAGTCGAACTTTACATTTCCAGATATATTATTCAACGTCTCTTTTAAATGTGGTGTAAACTTCACGTAACTATATAAACTATATCGTAGCACTACGGTTTTTACTGAATATTGAAGAAGACAACTTAAAATATACTAAATTATGTATTTATTTATTTGGCTACTTATATCTCATGAAGAGTTATATACAAGTCCATATTTAGCCAAGGAGTCGTAGATATAAATTTTATCTAGATAAGTGCACCTATATAGGGATTTGTGTTCATCATCATTACATCGTAAATGTTATTATTGTGTCGTAATAGTAACTACGTATAATGTTCTACAGGCCGATTTTTATGGTTCTTACGTCTATAGATTCGTCTTAATCTTGCGAGTGTCTCGAATTTGGCTCGATTTTATTTTATTTTCCGCACTCGTTTTTCATACTTTATCACGAATGGGCAAAGCCTCTAGGGCTCTGCCTAAGTCCTATGCATTAAAGTTTATGCATGATAAATTTCTATAGAAGCAGTGTTATTTATAATATTTAAGAAGTGTAACCTTACAGCTTTTTCAACGTTAAATTTTCTCACCCGAGTGTTACAGTTCCACCACCTGCTTCCATGATCACAGCTCCTATTGTCAATCGCCTACATCCGATATCACACCTAGTAGCCTAATTACTTAGGGTTCAGTTGCTAACAAAGTTCCATCAATAAACTGAAACTATTTTTTTTTTATGTCATACGGTAGGCAAACAGGCAAGCGGGCCACCTGATGGAAAGTGGTCACCACTGCCTATAGACATTAGCAACACCAAGAGTATCGCTAATGCGTTGCCCACCTCTATAACACGTTGCTCTGGCAGCAAAACGCAAATGCCACTCCACTGCCAAAGCCACGGTTCCCCAAATCCCCACCCCATGGAGCACTGGAAACCTTACACACCGGCAGAAACACAATACTATTTAAAAGAGTATTATTTAGCTGCGATATTCTGTAAGGTGGAGGTACTTCCCCAGTCGGGCGGCTCCAATTCGAACGAGATACCCCGCTAAGCCCTACCTCTCTTTACTATTAAATCGCTCATACGTTATAGCAAAAGTAACAATTTCAATAATTTAAATCAGAGAATTGTTAGCAACAGAATTACGTAATTAGCCCACAGGTCGTAGACCGAGCATAGCGCTACATCTGTAATATACCTACTTACCTACACTGCTATAAGAGCACGGTCGGTAACCTTGAGCCGTTAATCAGCGATCAGCGTCGTACATTATAACAGCACCTCAGCTCGCTCCTTCATTCATTGGTCACCCCATTTTTTAAAAGCCAAAATATCTCGCTTCGCGCACTCATTCTAAGTTAAAGTTACTTTTCAATAAGCTCGTTGCGGTCGCTCATTCATTATTTTCCCTAAGGTACTTTTGTAACGATCAACCCTTTTCTGTTAAGACCCAAAATCACGTAATTTACGAGCTTGCTCCGCTCGCTTATTCATTCTATGATTGCCGCAGGCTTATATAACCAAAATGTCAAAAATTTGGAGCTCGCTCCGCTCGCTCATTCATTCTTTGATCACACCAACTTTTTCCACAAAAGATGTAAACATTTCGAACGCGCTTCGCTCGCTCATTCATAGGTTTCAGATACTTTTCTTATCATTAACCTAGCTCATTTCTCTCACTTATAAATTGATTTCCCTTAAATTACTATTGTAAGGGTCAACCACTGCTGTTAAGACAAAAAATAGCCAAAATTGCGAACTCGCTCCGCTCGCTCTATCATCCTTTGAGCACCTCAAGCTTTTAAGACCCAAAATGTCATATATTTCAGGCTCGCTCTGCTCGCTTACACATTCATTGTTGTCCACCACGTATTTAAAACCAAAATTTCCGTGCTGGCTTCGCTCGCTCCTTCATAATTATTCGCTTAGGTCTTTTGTGAATAAACTAAAATCCTGGAAGATCCTCATTTGTCTATTATAATATTGTACTATCACAGAAATTCAGTATGTATCATTAGAATCGGTTTAGAAGAAGTACTTGAAAATGCTGTAGCAATATAAAAAGAAGACTACACCAGTAAATGACGTCTATCTAAATTTACCTACTGAGAATATGATCTGCCTCGCCAAAAGGTTTGTAGTACCTATTATAAAAATTCGTTAACGATATCTCCAAACCTTTGCTGAAAACTTTCATGCATTTTCGGATGCCAGCCTTCTACATAATCTTTACTAAAATCAATTACATCTTCTTCTTTGGTAAGGATGAGACCCATGAGCATGCAGCTCGGAAGTGACCAAAATCTCGGCATTCCTCGAAATCTTTGTAAAAAAAATTCAAATCCATGTACAAAATAATTAAAAAAGCTATTTATGGTATTGTAGTATACGTCTAAGAGATCCGATAAATCTACCCCTCAACCAGTAGCCTTTGCATAAATCATGCATTTGACTTGATCGCAATCCGCATTTGGCGGTCCTATTGATCGACGACAAGACTCTCACCTGCAAGCTTGATAATCTGACTGTGCAGAGAGAGGTTGTTTCTTCTACCGTTTATATTATGGAGAGTGAGAGGAGCTGACGTAAAGAAAGGAAGAAAAATAAGGAAGTTTTGGGACTCTTAAATGAGAAAAGAACATCAGTGGAAAACATCGAGAATAGAAAGGACAAAATGATACTTGATAAAACACGAGGACTTCTTTAAGTCAATACTGGAAGGGAAAGTTGAGGTAAAGAGAGGTAAAGGATGACCGAGAAGTAAGTCCAGCAAGTGGTGGAGAAAGTGGGAGTCGTGTCGAACCAGTGTCCGACAAGAGCGAGACTCTTAAATTTATGATGATGACGATAACTCGCCGCAAAATGAAATTCCATCCGTGTCCTGGATTAGTGGCGGTCGACACCAGTACGATTTCCACGAAACTTCCTGCCTCATACCGCCATGCTATTTAAAGGTATTGCTATGCTATGCAGTAGTATTTTCAGATCATTACGGTATTAAAACCTACAAGCGTATTAGATACTTATATCAAAGGCCAGCGAGGCATTGGCGACTCCCCGGGTGTTGTGGGTGTCTATGGGCGGCGGGGAGCACTTTCCATCAGGTGACCTTTGATGACGACTTGATCAACTTGAGTCAACAGGTGATGCTTGATAGTTTGCCTACCTCTGTTATAAAAAAGTAGCTTTGTCTTTACTCTATCACACAAAAAAGTACTGAATGGATTTGGACAACATTTTGCTGTGTTGTATTTTTTAAACCAGAATGAGGCTAGGGCTATAATTTGTCCCGAAATTCAATATTGTTCCCGCGGGAACAAGGCATAATCGAATTTTACGTGGACGGAGTCACGGGTAAGAGTATATAATAATATTTATACTATACTACTCCTACCCATATAATAATATTTAATAGCTTAGATTTTACATATAAGTGTGTAAACACACAAAAACAGATACTGAAACTATACAAACGATATTTTATCGTTGTTTTAATGTCGTCACCGGTGGTCTTATCACCCACATCTAAATGTACCTACGTCGCCAACAAGGCCATATTAAAAACTGTGCAATTCATCGTCGTAATCTTGGAAAACCACAATTATCATATATAGATACTAGTTATTATAAATAATCAAAATATCATTTGACATCAATAATGCCTGAGACACGCAAAAATACTTATGAAATTATCGTTACCGTTCTTTTCAAAAATCGCCATGACACAGCACACGTGTACACGTATTATCTTCATAATATCTTTGCATTTTATCTAATGCTTTAGGAATGAACTCTAGTACTTTATTCCTAGTTTTAATATTTTCAAGGTTATTTGCATTAGACATAATCATGGTTCCTAGAACTTTTCTCCATCCAGGCCAATTGAAAACGTCCTTCATTGAACTTATTCTTTTATTGTAAAACGTTGGCTGAAATGTTTGTATAGCAAATGAAAATCCATGAAATTTTGCCAATTCCTGTAACGCAAGTTTAGCGTACTCATACGAGATCAAATCCGTTCGAAAATCAGTTTTAAATCCTTTTACAGTAACATTTTCTAAAATTAATGCATCACTAGATCCGCCATATCCCTTTACCATTTTAGCCTCTCTTCCTGTGGTACATTGTATTTGTCTTGTAGTTCAACGAACAAGTTCGATAATTCTTTAGATAGGCTTCATTTAAGAAACCTGTTTCTTTTACATTTTCAACCATTTCAGGGCAAAATAGTAGAATTTATTGTCAATATAACCTCGAAACTGTGTACAATAGAAATACATACATTTCCTATAGGTCGACAACTTAACTAGTATATCGCCTGCGGTATGTGACGTAGGTGGGAGGGTGAATTTTCGTGGATGAACGCGGCGGTGCAGGGCAGTGAGCATTTTCTTCCGCGAAACGTCAATTGATGACATTTTTTTATAGTAGAAAATGTATACAATGCCTAGATTTCACACATTTCCGGTAACTACGGTACTAGCTTGTGACCGCGACTTCGTCCTCATACCGACTGTATTACGAATTCTTTCCGCGGGAACCACATTAAAATTCGGGATAAGTTATAACCTTTGTGGTTTTATCGTGTATAAGCTAACATTATTTGGCCGTGTGGTGTCCGGCAGAGTAGAGTAGCACCAACCCCTTACACTTGTGAGTGTCGTACAAGGCCACTAATATTTCCGTGGCAAAAGATCTAGAGTCTCCGTAGGCTGAAAAATGACCAGCAGCGTTTTCCATTGTTATATTTACAACACTGCAATCTCCAACCCGCCTGCCAAGCGTGGAGATTACAGCAATAACTTCCCTTTCGTGGAAGAGGGCTTAAGTCAATCACAACATTCCATCCACGGCTCCGCGTGCGTGGTCAATAACCTAACCGAAAGAAAAAGTCGGATAACCCTCGACCAAGTTTACTTAAACTCAAATATTCTCTTAACTACAGATCTGATTTTAACGAATCATAGCTAAGAACCATCTCGATTAAACTGGCTTTCAAGTAGAGAAAACCGTATCTAAATCGGTTTAACCGTTCTGGAGATACAATGCCACAGTGACACAAATACACACGTCAAACTTATTGATTTATTTTATATAACAGCCTTCTTTTTTCATCAGGGTTTAAAAAGTAGCCTATGTCTTATTCCGGACCCCAATCTAGCTACCTACCAAATTTCATCCAAAACCGTTTAGACGTAAAGAGGTAACAAACATATACATACATACACAAACTTTCACATTTATAACATAAGTAGGATTAAATAATTAAATAAATAATCATTTATTCATAACATGTAACACGGATACAATATTATCGGAGACTGACATTTTTTCAGCCATGTTAGAACATATTGAAGTTATGTAATGTACTACATACATTTATAAGATACATAATATCATCAGTAGCTATTGTATTTGATGCAAGTGGGAGCGCCCAACGCCACCGCCCGACTGCCGACTAGGAGTAAACCTGTATTTCGAAAGGCAGGGAGCATCCGCGGGTCTCTGTCCACAGCATCTGCCTCCGATAACAATCACCCGGAAATAGCTACGATTACACTAAAAGTAGAGTAACTAGTTCCCAAACTAGATTGGACTGTACTTTGGGAAAATAGTTGAGTAATTTAAGGTTGCACGTGTGGGAGGTAATGGTGAATATTTGTGTGATTAGTGGGATCATTGATTTATTTCGTCTTTTAGTGGGATGTATTGTTTGTAAAGTTTGCGTTCGTTGACTAAGGTATAATAACCTAAGAGTTCTAAACTAAGTAAGCTCTTATCCAGAGTGTGATAATCTGTGCCAGGGATATCATCCCAAATCGATCATTCCCGTTGTTGTCCCCCTTGATATTCGGCATTATAGGTCGATAAATTGTAACCAAATCTTATTGTAGCTACCTCTGTAAAATGACCGTTTGTGCCAAAATAAATGAGAAAAATAAATGTTGTGGACCATATGAAGGACAACGGGTTTTGTTCATTGGGATGCTTCGCTTCATCTTTTATCAAACGTACCGCTAAGATGTGGAACTACCACAGAAACTCAGTAAGTGTGCAAACTCTCATAAGGATCGGTTTAGAAGGATAACGCTGTCGCAATTTAAAAAGATATCTTAACCAGAAAATGACGTCCCTCGAAATTTACCTACTAAGAAGATGATAAATCCAAAAATTTACTTAAAATGAACATGACGTTCCTCTAATTTGACGTTTCATTAAAATAAGATTTTTCTGACTGGGACTGAATGTCCAAGTGAATATCAGATAAGCACGAGTTTATTAATAGACATTTTCTGGACTAACTCTTTTCGTTGTTGATTGTTATCTTTGAAGGTGCTAACGATTACCGCGTTTAGGAATAAATAGGCAAAGTTAGTGAGACTATGAAGTAGTCACCATCTTCACAGCCCATAACAGTCCACTGTAGGGCAACTGACTTAGGGCCTCTCCCTCGAAAGTTATTGCCATAATCTCCACGCTAGGCAGGCGGGTTGGAGATCGCAGCGTTATAAATATAACAATGTAAAAAGCTGCTGCCCATTTTCCAGTCTACGAAGACTCTATGTTTTGCCTCGATAACAATAGTCTCCTTGTACGACACCCACGAGTGTAAGGGGTTGGTGAGATCCTACTTTGCTGAACACCACACGGTCATGAGACTACTTGGCTACTCGTAAACCAAGGATGACCAAGGTCAACGCCTTAAGCATGATCCAGGATTTGGCAGATCAGATAATTACAGTGGAGTGACTGCCATCTAAACTCCATAACCCTACTAGCAGGGGACCCTGAACAGTTTGAATCATGGTTACACATTCAATCGCCTGTTTTCTCACCGTAAGAGCATCGGTTTGTATTGAACTATTGTACATAACTCAGAAAAGAGTCATTGGTACATTGCCGCATACCCTAACCGCTCGGCCACCGACGCTACACAATGATGACCAAGATACACGGCAAAAACCACGGATAATACTTTTAAAATTGTAATATCAAGATGGAGAGTCTACTAGAATATTCTCACTCAATCTTCATCCATCTTTCCACTCGATGTAACCCATATTGCTCAAATTAGTCAAGCCAGTCTCGATATCCCACCCTGAGAAACATGATAAGTAACAATTTAGTTAAACCCAGTGCTCCATGGGGTGGGGATTTGGGGAACCGTGGCTTTGGCAGTGGAGTGGCATCTGCTTTTTGCTGCCAGAGCAACGTGTTATAGAGGTGGGCAACGCATTAGCGATACTCTTGGTGTTGCTAATGTCTATAGGCAGTGGTGACCACTTTCCATCAGGTGGCCCGCTTGCCTGTTTGCCTAACGTATGACATAAAAAAAAAAAAAACTTGTTACTTATGAAATCTTGTAAGTTATTGTAGAATGGTCTACTGTTTTTCTGTTGTCCTACCATAGTCCTTAGCATCGCTTATCACTCCGCTGGGTGGGATCGGTCGGCACAGCGTGGCTCTCACTTGGCCTATGTTGTTAAAAGTACCTATACTTTAGGTAGAACTAACATAATTTATTATTTGTGAAATTTTCAAGTTATTATCATTAGGTTATTTACAAATTCAACAACCGAATGGAAATATCAGTGTGGTCTCCGGGATATTTTACAAGGTATAAAATTAATGAAAGTGATGTTTTAAGCCAAGATAGTCATCTCAGCTGAATGTAAATGAAATGGGAGGGCAGCTGAGCGCGGCTCGTGAGTCGTGACGTACGGCTATGGCCCCCTTCTGCAGACGACGCGGCGCCAGCCACACCGCCGACTGGGAAGCTTTGTAACCGAGAGATAACTGAAATGTTGACTTTAATAGTTTACTACTAAACCAATTTTAATGAGACAAAACTAAGAAATATCTAGATTAAACTGGCTAACAACGAAAGAAAAATAAAGCATCGAGTTAGCAGTTAGTCATCAGTTTTGTTTATAATTAACTTTAACTTCAATTAAATTAACTTTGGTTTAAATAAATTAACTTTAATTTCAATCCGAGCTACTGCAACTTTAGAGTATCAAAAGTTCGCTGATTTTTATCAGCCGAACTTTTGCTACCTAAAAGTTGCCCTAGTTCGGTCAACCGGACTAACAACCGGACTATTACAGGGAAATCGGTCCTTCTGTTTGGGAGCTAAGATGCCACAGACAGACGGACAGTACCATAGATACACGCGTCAAACTTATGACACCCCCTCTTTTTTCGTCGATTCTTTTGTCGTAAACTGGCTTACAAATGAAGAAAACTGCATTTAGATCGGTCCATCTGTTCGGGAGCAACGATGTAACAGACAGAGACACCGTACCACTGGTACATACGTCAAGCTCATAACACCCTCTCTTTTTTCGTCTTGGGTTAAAAATGGAAGGCAAGGTCATTATAACTGTCGATGATTGTTTTTATAAATCGTCTCTTTTC
Source organism: Blastobasis lacticolella (assembly GCA_905147135.1). Classification (NCBI taxonomy): domain Eukaryota; kingdom Metazoa; phylum Arthropoda; class Insecta; order Lepidoptera; family Blastobasidae; genus Blastobasis; species Blastobasis lacticolella. The sequence goes on from LR990048.1 coordinate 14,797,624, forward strand.
GGTTTCCTTGTTTAACTTGTTCCGGATTGTGAAGTTTATTTATTAGCACACAACTCCTCGCGCTTAACTAAGATCATGATTATTTTATTTGTTCAGCACAATATTTGTACCCAGTTAATTTTATTATTACAACAAACGTACATACAGTCTCCCACGCCTTTGTGTCACAAAATAAGACAAAGACCATGGATTACGACTGTACTCCACCCTAACTTGACAGTAGATAGACAGAGTTAGAGATACTGTTTATTGCACACAAAATTACAAAAAATAAAATTTAACAGGTCTTTTCAAACATTCTGAGCAAAGTAGGTGCTTAACTGAAAATTTAAATTTGTAAGTTGCACCTCTTTCACTGTCAAAAGAATCGACGTAGCTATCTCCCCGATCCGGACTGCTGGTACAGATATTATATAACACCTTTACTCTGAATATTTATAAAACACTTGTATGACCTTTTACGTGATATTTATTTTTATAACCTCAAATTTTCCCTCCGAGGCCTGCCGTAGCTGAATGTGCATCACTAAAGGTTCATCATTATTTAGTTATCGAGATATAACAAGCCAATTTTGAGAGCTGTCATCACTTCCTGGTGTCCACGACATATTCTTTTTAATGTAGTGACTTTGGGTACCCCTTCTTTTTACACGGCTTGGCGGGGGCACTTCCGTACTCCCAGATACGATTTTATAATGGAGAACAAAAACATCTCAGGTCAACTATTTGGTATTCATGTGTTCGTAAGAGTGTGTAGATATTAAAAATATTAAAACTAGCTAAAATTAGATCTTCCTCTCTGATTGAATATGATTTTCCATATACTATAAAGAACATACATATCTTGCAAAGATCTAAATGTAGGTGAATTTAGGTATCCACGGGATGGATAATAACATAATATCGTAGCACTCGCTACGTCTCGTAGAACCACAAAACGCTACGTAATCTAGACTATAAAAACATCCAATGGTTTTATACTCGGTTTTAAGCTCGCTTTTTATTAAAACAAGCAAACTGAATCCTTTTATCTTAACTTAGAAATGCTGTAAAAGAAAATGCGTCGTAAAATCTACAAACAAAGCTTTCCACTTAAAAAATCTGAACATAAATTTTTAATACAATCCACAGTGGTATTTTTGTCACGTAAAATTTCCTTTTCGGATTCCCAAATAGGGTTGGGTGATCTCTAGAAATAGCTTTATTTAGTCTAGACACATTAAGTGCTCTTGCAAATCATTGTAGTATATTTTATTGCCTACATTATATTTTTATTTTTAACACAGCATTATTCTCACAAGAATAGGACTAATATCTACACTTAATAATAATAAATAATCACCTTGGCGTTAATCCGGTTGTACTCTCGCGCACAAGGGCAAGGGTCTGCCTTGACAATGATCCAGGATTTGGCAGATCAGATAATTGCAATGGACCGACTACCATCTGATCTCCGTGACTCTGCTAACAGGGGAACCTGAATAGATTGGATCATGGTCACACATTCAGACGCTAGAATGTGCAAGATTCATCACGATACCGTTACACCGTAGGCGTTACCGTAACAGCATCGGTTAGCATTCAACTAATGACGACCTGAGTGGTTCAGTTGGTCAACATCGCAACATCGTCTGCCACGCAATAGGTCCCGGGTTCGATTCCTGGCCGGGCAGAAATTGAAACAATGAATTTTAATTTCTGTTACGGGTCTGGTCGTTCTATGTATAACATGTATGTATTTAAAAAAAGTATTTAAGTAGTATATCAGTAATCTAACACCCATAGCACAAGCTTTGCTTAGTTTGGGGCTAGATGGCGCTGTGTGAATCTGTCCTAGATAATTTATTATTTATTTATTTAATGTACAAGCGTACATAACTCAGAAAAGAGTCATTGGTACATGGTCTCAGCGGTGAGTGGTTATTTTATAAGGTGGTAGAACTCTGTCAAGCCTGAGGAGTCCGCCTGGGTAACTACCACCGCCTCATCTATTTCTGCCGCCAAGCAATTGGCTTGCATTGGTGTGTTCCGGTTTGAATGATAAGGTAGCCAGCTCAATTACAGGCATAAGGCATTGGATTTTAGTCCTCACAATGACAACGCACCGGCGATTCTGCATTTCTGTTGCCTGCAACATAAATGCATGAATCGTAGACGTTATGGGTGACAGTTACCGCTTACCATCAGGTGGGCTGTCTACTCGTTTGTCACTATACTATAAAAAAGTTGGATGCGAATTCGGTACCGCTAGCTTACGAGTCGGGTACTTTAACCACTCGGCCACCGATGTTCTATTCGAAAATCTACGTGCTTCTTTATTTTGCTGGTGACTTGTTGGCCTAAACCTGCTGTTTCTAAATGTTTACCTTTCTCAAGACCGGCGTGGGAGCACCTTCAGTTGTTCACAAGGTGAAAGAACGACTAAACAAACTGAGTTAGTTGCTACGTTTTGGAATGTTTCCTCGATTTTTGTGTTAATTTATTATTTACCGATTGCCTTTGTATTCGTATGTAAACATAACCGCTCGTTACCGAAATCTAATTGCACACCACAGTCGTCTATTATTGAACACTGAAATCTTCATACAATAAAACAGTAAAAAAGTGTGTCTGTACATTGAATATATTTACAAAAAAAATTATTTATGGCGATGAAGAAATATTAATAGAATAAGAATTTTTTAAATTGTTGTCTGTTTGTACACTCTAATCTCCGGAACTACTGGATGGATTTGAATGGAACTTTTTTGTTGTGTAGCTATTAAGCCTGGGCAACATATACGGTAAAATGATTTTGGTGACTGGAATACCTGACATAAAACCATAATAGACCAGCTAAACTATAAGAAATATGGAAATGGCGCCGAAAGGATTTTGATGAGATTTTCGCAGTTTGGTAATTTGGGGTCCAAATTAAAATCTAGGCCATGTTTCATCTAATTCCGTTGGGTAGAACCAGAGATACGGCTTGGCCGTAGTACTAGCTTTCATTTAAAACGGTCGCTCGGGAAAAATAACTGCCCTAAAAACGAATTCCAAACGAAATTGCGGGCAAAAACTAGTTATACATAAAGTAGGTACATAAACTTGAATGTTACGCTTGATACAGCAATTCAGCAGCTGAATAGAGTTAATCTCGCCAAGTGTATGACTCACGTAGGCAATTTATGTGGCACTGCGGGCTGTGTATGTCGCGACTGAGAGACATGGTTCTTGAAATCGACCGGGTAATAACCCGAAAGTAATGGGGTAGTAACGGGGACACTGCCTCTAGAGACAGAGATTTGACGTCTTTAGAGAGACTTTATTGAATTAATTTCTTGGTTCTGTTATTTTTGAATACTTGTTGTGGAACTTTATTAATATTGTTTACTTCTTCTTCTCTTTTATTATCTTTACTATATAATGTTTTAACATGGACAGTAGATGTCACTGGTGTATTTTTACACCGTGGTAATAACTTGGATGTTATGTATGTATATATGGAATATTTTTTCATTAATTAAAGCCCTTAAAACCCCATAGGGCAGGGAATAAAACCCTCATACTAGAAATTACCCCCAGTTTGTTCTTCTTTTATTTTGGCCAAGTACTGATTTATGATAATTCTATTAAATCATTTTATCAATTGATTTGGTTCTAGTTGAAGAAAGACTCAGTACATTGGTCTGTGATTTTATAAAGTCTTGCCAGAGTCTCTTCAATGTCTATAAATAGCTAAGGCTTGTTGTATTTCTTGAATTTCTGTTTAATTGCCAAATGTGGTTTTGGGTAATTAATAACTAAGTACAAACAAACTGAAGAACTCGTAGTTTACTTTATAACAATACTAGTGGACCCGGCGCGACTTCGTTCGCGTACACCTATTTTACCTACCTTCCTTTTGAATTACTCTAAATAGTCTTGGAAACCGTATTAAAATCCTTTGCGTAGTCTAAAATATCTAAGCGTACATAGATACATAGGGACAGACGGCGCGAAGCGACTTTGTTTCATATTATGTAACAATATATAAGTAGATATAAAAATAGTAAAACTAGACCCAGAACTTAGATTACTTTTTATCGAAGTCTGTGAATATACTCGTAGACCCTAACAGATGCTGTACACAATGATGTTACTTAACAATATTACACAATATTATTTCACAACAATTATTATATAATAGGAACCAAAATTATCTTGTGTGTGTGTGTGTGTTGTCGATGATATATATTTGTGATAAAGATTAGATAGTAGTCATCAAGATTTGTTATCCGAATATTTTACTATCTGGCTCGGCGCGACTTCGATCGCGTAGTGTAGTAGTAGACACCCCACCCTATCCTAATCTACCCCTACTCTACTGTACCGTACCCTTACTTTACCCTACCATACCCTACACCTACTCCACCCGTTCTCTATCTCTATTAACACTTTTTTTCTTACATACAAATCCAACAAAAAATAAATTATCCAAACCGTTTTAAAACGATTAAGAAATCTTATTTACTAAACGACACAGAGCAATTCTGGTAATATTTTGGTTAAACAACGATTAATTTTTATTCTCTTGCTATTTATTCATTCATCATCATCATCATCACAGCCCGTAACAGTCCACTGCAGGACTTAGGGCCTCTCCCACGAAAGGGGAGGTTATTGCCATAATCTCCACGCTTGGCAGGCGGGTTGGAGATCGCAGTGTTTAAATATAACAATGGAAAATGCTGCTGCCCATTTTCCAGACTACGGAGACTCTTGATTGATTTATTCATTGCGAAAGAATTATCTCACAAACGTCCACTGCGTTACCTTGGGCTTGCACACATACGTTAAGATTAGATAACAAGCTATAGCAACATTATCTATCTTCATATTTAGCAATATCCAGTTTAGTAGGTTTTAATCGCCTCATGAATAACAATCCGTATCTTTAATCAAAATTGTGATAGAATGGAAGATACGCGTATAAGTCTCGATAATTTCCCGCCACATCTAAAGGAATCGTTGAAGAAAATAATCTTAAACGAAAAGTTTGCAACATACAACGTCGTAGTTAATAAGATCCTAACTCTAGGTGGAAGTCACACAGGAGACTACTATGCGGTGGATATTGTAGGCAAAACAGGAGACGGTAACAAAGAACTAAATCTTTTTGTGAAGAAATAGCCGAGAACTTGAAAGAATGGGGCTCCATCGATGAGGGCTATGAAAGAGAAAAATTTGTTTACACAGAGCTCTCGGATATATTCATTGAACTGCAAAATAAATATAACGTACCACAGGCAGAAAGGCTAAAGATTATAAAAGGTTATGAGGGGTCTAATGGTGAAGTGTTAATTTTGGAAAATGCAGCCATTAGAGGTTTCAAAACTGATTTTCGAATGGACCTTATTACTTACAATTATGCTAAACTTGCATTAAAACAACTTGCAAAATTTCATGGCTTTTCTTTTATTGTGAAAAAATTAAAGCCAACGTTTTACCATGAAAAAATAAGATCTATAAAATCGTTTGTAAATTGGACTACCTACAGAATTAGACTCCTGTCTATGATGACTACTAATGCTGGAAACCTCAACGACGGTAAAACCAGAGAAAAAGTGCTAAAATTTATCCCAAAAGCTATAGACAAGATGCAAGCCTATTGTGAAGATGATTCGCGGTCACGTGTTCTGTGTCATGGCGATTTCAGAATGAATAATACATTGATTAAAAGAACGGTAATGATAGTATTTGATAATATTTTATTTGTTGTACCAGACTTATTGTTCACTACATATCAGAAATAACTTAGCACATTAACATCATTAACATAAAATTTTACAGGACGATGCAGTGACGGAGGTGATTCCTATGGACTTTCAAACCATCTTCTTCGGAAATCCAGTCACCGACATCCTGTACCTCATTTACACCGGTACTGACCGAGAGTTCCGTGAAGCCCATTTATCGGATTTGCTAGACGTATTCTACAACACTATGGAGAAATTCTTGGGATATTTTGATATAGACTTGAAGGATGATTTCCCAAAGGAAGTGTTTTTGAAAGACTTCGACGAATGCCGAGATTTTGGCCTCACAGTAGCCATGATGCTCATTGGCACTCTCCTTGCGAAAGAGGAGGACGTCATGGATTTCAGTAAAGAGAAAATAGAAGTGTGGCATCCTTAGGTCCACGAAAGTTTTCAAGACAGATTTTGGGATATCATTAATGAATTTTTATAAAAATAATAAATAAAGCTTGAATAGATTACCTTTAGTATCATAAATTATTTAAAATATTTTCTGAACACCGATTAAAATCCATTCGATCGATTTAGGTAAACCTAATAACTAAATGCCTAAGATGCCTATATGCGTTTTGATCGCTATCTCGACGTCAAGTCGATGTAAAGCAAATGTATGCAAGCAGACGAGCACGCACAAGCCGAACGTATATGGATATAGCGCTGTGATTCCGATGTTTTACGTCGAGGTGACATCAAGATAGCGACGAATCGGTATGTTATTACCCTAAACCAATGTTCAAAATTCAGAACAACATTGCTTTCTCTAAAAGTATCGCGCAAATCTTCTTTGCTTTCAAAGCTTCATAAAATGTGTGTTACTTGTCACCCACATAAAATTGAGCTCAACAGAAAAGGTTGGGTACGCAATCTGCACTTTCCCTTTTCAAGAAATGTATGGCTTCGTCCCACACATATTTCCCCATGACAGGTACTATACGCGAAACGTTTGGAAAACCAGGAATTCATGAAGTGTGTAGTCTGTATATTCTACCTCTACATTCGAATCTAATCTCTTTTTCTAACCATTCTATGTTTTTAACGACTTCCGCGGCATCTACAAGTTATCGCCGCAAACAACAATTAATAAATAACTGTTTAAGATGAACCTAAATGTATGAATTGTAGAAGTTATGGGCGACAGTTATCACTTTCCATCAGGTGGGGCTGTCTGCTCGTTTGTCACTGTGTAGCATAAAAAGGTGCATATACGTTGAGTTTTTTTAAAGTAACCAAATGGACTGTTCCTATAATTTAGGGTACAATTGGGTATAAGCGCTAGCCAGTAATAAAGAGAATATTTTCTTATGAAAACACTAAAACAAAGAGATCTAGCAAAGGCGCGCTACGTCTTTGTACTGTCCCATTCCCTTGTTAGTTTTAACAAAGTGACACTTCCCGCGGAAACAGAAGAAAATATAGGTCTTACAACAGCTGCATGTTTTAAAAGAATTTCATTTGTAACACTTTCCTTTGGTCACATCTAAATACTGTCGTCTTACTTTACGTCTACAGAATGACAATTAAAATGTCAGTTTATTTTCTCGGGTTTTAAAACAAAACAATCATTTTTAAACTTTTAATTGTCATTCTACCGACAAGAATTATAAATCATAAAGCGTTATTTCCTAGAATCAAATTTTTCAGGCACTGATTGTAAGGAACGTTGAACAAACGTTTTGTTCTTTTTATCCAAACGTGTCTTAGGTACATACTTTGGTATTGGCAAACACGAATCGTATGGATAAAGTTTCTGATTGTCTCCCTGTTATAACACTTCTAAGTAGCTGCTAAGCAACCCACAAAACAAACTTTGTTATATCCCCAGTTAGCTCAATGTATAAAGTTTCTTCCGAGGATTGCGATTCTTTGTCGATATGAACATACATTCATACATACATAGTATAAATCAAAAGTCGTGTGTGGTTGATTTCATAGCCTGGAGCTTAGAAAAGTATTTAATTAAAAACGTACGTATAAAAAAAATTATTACTTACTTAAATTTATATTTCAAAATTCTATCTTTTTATTTATACCACTAAGGTGGCAAACAAGCTTACGGTCTTCCTGATGGTAAGTAGTCACCGCAGCCTATTGACGTTTGCAATACCAGGGGCATCACCCACGCGTTGCCGACCCCGTAAAAACCTTTCCTCCTATCCTCTTTTCCTTTTATCTACTATTACTGATATCTAGTTATTGATTGGCGCTTTTGCTTCCGTCCATTTAATATAATTACCTAATAATTACGTGCTACTATTATTGACTAGTAGTACGTTAACGCAATTCGTTGTTGATGATGTGATGGTTTATACAGTCCACATCACATACTTACCCAGACTAATTTAAATAAGTGACTCTTGAATGTAGCTACATTAAATAAAAATAAAAATAAATTTATTCTGACAATCTTTTTTTTTCGCAGCTGCTCGACGGCGATGCTGTGCGCTGCGCTGATGACGGAGCACTGGGAGCACGTGGCGTGGGACCGCGCCGCGCTGGCCGCGCTTGCCAACACCACCGGCAGCGTCGTACACTGGCTGCTCGACGGGAAGGTGGCCAAGGTACGGCAAGCACTTAATAAATAACAAAAATAGGAACATGAAAATATCAAAAATGTCGAAAAGGACAAGAATCACAAAAATTACAAAATGTCAAAAAGACTAAATAATAAAATGACAAAGACAAAATTATAAAAATGACAAATTGACAAAAATAACAATGACGACGACATAGCGACTGACTATTGAACGACTGGAGGAGGTGCTATCCAACACCACTGGCAGCGTCGTGCACTGGCTGCTTGACGGGAAGGTGGCCAAGGTATGGCGGGCCCTCACACAAAATTATTAAATAAGATAATGTGACAAGATGACGGAATAACAAACATTACGAAAATGTTCAAAACGACAAGAGTGACCAAAGTTGTTTCCCGTAAGGGGCAGACACCACATTGTTCCACTTAGGGTACTTGATCATAACCTGATCTGTCTGTAAAATATCTCCGACTTGGTCGTGGTATGTTCGTCTCAGTCTTCCTCTTTCATTCTCTCCTGCCATATAAAATGGCAAAATGACAAAAATTACGGAACTGCGCAGCCAAACTATACCATTTTAAATAGCCATACCATTCTTGCCGGTGAGTAAGGTTTCCAGTGTTATTGGTAGGAGCAACCCCATGCCAATGCGGTGGGGATTTGGGGAACCATGACTATGGCAGTAGGTGGACATGGTCATTTGCCTGCAGCGGTGCCTTCTTCCCATCAGGTGGCCCTGCCGGTTTCCCTACCTTACGACATAAAATCAAATCACAAATTACTATTCAGTTGACAGAGAACTGGGAGCACGTCGCGCTCGTTGGGATCAAAATCCAGACCAAAAAGGTGATTATATTACTTACTGCCTTTGACATGGGCAATAATATCCGCTTTTATTTTAAGCTCTTCGAACAAAACTATTTCACGCGTAAATGTCGCTACTCGCTCTGTTAATGCGTTTATCACATTTGGCTAAATTCAGAAACAAAAAGTGTGAGAGCAAACCAAAGTGAAATCAAATGTATTGCGCACAAAATAAGGACAATTTTTGTGTCATGCCTTTTGAAAAGCAGACCGCCGCGTAAAAGCGCATAAGCTAGAAATGTGCTTACAATTAGTACGTGTGGTATGGTATATCGTCACGACTTTATTATATTCCCAAACGGTGTAGCTAGAGAAGTATACAGAAGCATACATCCACATGTTGCTTATTTTATCGGATAAAATAGGTAAGAAATAGGATAGCACAGAAAGCAGTTAGGCAGCAGTAACTTCGCTTATACGTCCTTTAAATATGTAAATACTTGTTACACCTATACATAGGTTGTAAAAGTCTGACACCGCTAAATTAAGTTGTAACACGCCATCCAAAAATGCAAAGTCACTATAGCTTAAAGGCTTAGCTTTAGGAACGCGGTTTTGTAATATTTTGTTAGCATGAAGTGTTATTTTATTAAGTTGTTTCTTCTGTACGAAATTCCCGTCACGTTCGCGCTGTCCCATCTCGGATAGTATGTCTCATCATAAATAATAAACGAACATATAAGAATTTGAAGAGAAGGGTTTGTTTGAATGTGGCAAATATCTGAATAAATAGTAAATACCGACCAACTATAATATTACATTTTAGTAGGAAGCCACGCTTTTCCGGATTGTTAACATTGTGTACTTAAGCCGTGTAGTACCTGGTAAAGTACATCGCAAACATACTGAATGTAGCGCAATAAAAACCACGTGGGTCTTTTAAAATTTAGAGTGATACTCTTTTTATCATCAAAATTGCAATTATAACACGAAATTACTCTAAAATGACAGCAGAATACAAAAAAACGCATCGAAATTGGTTTAGTAGTTTTTGTTAAAACTCATCAAATTCCGTCTTATCAGGCTGCTGCAGCGCCTGGTGGTGTACTGACATAAAACATGTCTAAGTCCTGCTCTAAAATGATAGGTACCTTTTGAAAACTGTAACAGACATACATACAGATACACAAACACACGAACAACATCGTAGGTAAAAAGCAAAGAGATTGGAATGTTAGCGACCTTCATAGACTGGCAAGAAGGTCGCTAGCATTCCAATCTCTTTGGTAAAAAGGAAGTAAGTCTTTTTCTAATTAACCTCCACCCATATTCACATCCAATACAATACTTGTCTTTATTATACTTCTAGTGGAAGCTCTATTCGTTGTAGTTCCTCAGTTCCAGGATACACCGCTTACCATCTCTAAGAGCATACATATCCTAAGCGTCGACATCTTCTGTGACGCCCAGTTTCGTGGTCATTTAGAAGCAAAGGTCAAACTTGCATCTAAAACACGGTGTGCGTAACAGATCGAAGCGATTCTTCACACCGGGGCAACGACTTCTCAACGACTCTTCGGGTCAGACCCCTTTTGGAGTAATGCTCCCATCTATGGACAGGTTCACCAGCATATTAGCTTGGTCCTTGTGACTCGATCCAAAAGCGCGTGAGCATGGGTCGACAACGCGTGGGTTGCGGCAGAAACTGCTTACCTACCATCAGGCAGGCCGTAAACTTGTTTGCCACCTTGGTAATATAAAAAACATAAATTACCCTACCCTACCTTACACCTACCCTACAACTACTCTACACCTACCCTACACCTACATGCTGCGAGCAAGAAAGCTCATTCAAAGAGCAATATCAAAGTGAAAGTTATTGATCATGAAATAAGGTAAACTTTTGTATCACTTATAATGACCGCTTTCTAAAAGTCGTGATACAAAAATGGACCTTATTCTATAAGCAACACATTTCACTTCGATTTTACTCTCTTAATGAATTACATTCCTACATTAAGGGTGTTGTAATCGACGCTTGACCTTCTCGCCACTCGGCAACTACTATGTCAACATGCTAACTGTGGTATATGTAACATAGCCCAAACTTGTGCTTGGTATTATTACAAGGTCGACTTTATTAGCAAGCTTTCAGGATTGCCAGGTTAAAATTATCCTCATTCCAAAGCAATAAAGACGATATTCCTGTTTCAGGTAAGAGGAGATTATTACGAAATCGGGCCCATTATTATTACATAACGACAATGTTTGTGATCAAATAGTTAATTGGGATACTAAGGCACACACATTCCGTGGTAATATTATTATACGGAATGGGATTCTATTACATGAGGATACGGCGAACGGGCTTAGGTAGGTACTTAAGTGATTTCAATCTAAAAGTGGTTTGTCCAATCGTCATGGTTCGTTTTACAATCAGCCGGACGCATTAAAAATTAGGCACCTAATTCGAAATTGATCCAATCGAGTAGTTACTCAAACAACTGTTGAATTAGGGCTTGCACCAAATTCTTAATCGCATTTAAACTGATACTTAAACAAACAACTTTATACAATAAAGTTAAACGTCATTCTTAAACGTGTTTAAGAATTTGGTGCAGCCGGGCTTAGTTGTTTGATCTTACAAACTTGGGTAAGTACTAATCTTTACCTGAATAAAATATAGATTAATAAAATAATGCTACCTAGAATAATACTTCATTCTATACAATATTGTCAACAGCAAGAACAAAAAAATATAACATCAAAACTAACATAACAAAGTTATAATTAGTTATTATATAGACCTGTTATTCAATTGTAACTTGTATACGTGTTAGATGTATTACCCGGGAGATAAAATGCCGCGAAACCTACCACATGTACGACGCCATGGCTACTATAGGCCTGTATACGAAGTACAAAACACAGAGTCGTAAAACTTGGGGAATATACAGCGGCTATTTCATACTTTTATCTCCGCTGGCACAAAAATCTTGGACCCGTAAAAGAAATAGCTACTACGAGAAACGTGAAGTACTAACGGAAACATCGGGGATCTTAACGAGTGATATTACATTTTAGTATGGTGATAATGCTGGGGTTAACAACTTGAAAGCGAGGCTTGTTTAGGCGATGTGGCAAACAAGGCACTGCTAAGCGCTGAAAAGCTTACAAAACCTAATTATGTGTACCTACCTATAGGCAAACAGCGTTCGGGTGAGTACCTAACCGTGTCAACAGCCATTTGTGCGAAAACAGCTCATTAAGGCCACATAAAATTCGTATTCATACCTAATTTGAAGTAGGTACCTACGTATTCGTGTGCTACCGCCACAAATGTTTTGTTGGTTTGTAATGTCGCAACGAAATAAAAATCTATGATTTACTTATCAACCTTTCAAGAAATTTTGAGGCAAACCATCTATTACATCCTTCTACCATAAAATGGGCAGCAGCATTTGTGAGTTTTTTCAACACTGCGTCCTCTAACCCGTTTGCCAAGTGGGAGAGGATAAGGCACAAGCCCAGCAGTGGACTCAGGGGAATCTTATTTTTTATTGCCTATGGAGGTACACGGACGGACGGCCATCATCGTTCAGGACATCCTAACAACCTCTCATCAACCAAACAACAACATCCTCTCATCTCCCCAGGTTCTCATCTGTTCCCCTTAGATTGCACCTAAGGGGAACAGATGAGAACCTAATGAAAAAGAGACGAAACGAAACTAAAAGAGCTACCTAATCACCCACTGGCAAATGCGAAAGCGACAGTATTGGAGGTTTTCCTTTATCGTCGTTCCTCACGCGATCGCCCGCTAGTATTATACCTAATTGGAGTTGTTCGCAGTTGCGACAGAAACGACAGTGGCACGCTCGCCCCCACTGAATCAACTTTTGCATTTGAGGAAACGATAGCTCAATGATAGCAATCGGAGTATAGGTACTTATTTTTTTAATCACATTGACAAAATACACGAAGACAGGGAAGAGGGCAAAAGGAATCTGAGATAGTGACAGGAGTGAAAATCTATGGTAATAAAATAACCTAACCGACACAAAAAGTCGGATTACCCCCTATCAAGTTTACATATACGAAAATATTTTCTAAACTACTGTACAGATTTTAATAAAAAAAAAGCTAATAACCATCTCGATTAAATAGAGAAAACCGCTAGTTTCAAAGTAAAGTTAGCCACGTCGATAAATACGTTAAATAACTAGTTATTTTCTGAGAGTAACAACTCTCTGGTAACAAGAAAGGAACGAATGTGAAAAATTAGTTGAAATAACTTTACCGAAGTGAACTCGGCATAATAAAGTGGGAAGTAGCGGGAGTTGGACAAGTTTCTCTGCAATTTTATTATTCACGACAATTCAGTTTCTTGTTAAGTTTTTTGTTTTATTCATTGTGTCGGTCGACGTTATGATTAAGTATGGTTTACTTGATGACGATTTATCATCATCTACCACCAACCTCAAATACTTCGGACACTTTGTTCGAAACCAGAAGTCCATGGAACGACTCGTTGTTCAGGGGCAGGTGGAAGGCATGCGGTCACGAGGACTTAATAAAGGCTGCTATACGAAGTACTATAGTCCAATGTTCCTGTAACGCTGCAGACCGCAACAAGTGGAGGCGCATCGCGAAGGCTGCGTTATACAGACATGACGCATCGTCATGAAACCACGACCACTTTGTGAAGACTGAACGACTGAGGAGGAAGGAGGACTAAGACTCACTCACTCACTCATTAGTATCATCTTGACATCTTAAACCAAATAGCGGGAGCATCTGTCACTTGTGACCCTAAAGTCCCCGTCATACTCAAGGGACATTTTAGACAAGAGCATAATTAAGCCTTTAAACGCTCTATGACTGAACTGTACGTTAACCGCAGTAAAAATGCTATGCGACGTTACACAACTTGATCGAATGCGCAGTGAGTACCAGACTTGTTGTGAGGATATCGTGGATAGGCAATTGAGGAGGCTTGCATGCGCTGGTTTGGGCACTTGCTATGTAAATCCCAGGGATAAGTGACAAATAGGTGCCTAAACCTACCGGTATTAGGAAAGAGAACTCGCAACAGGCATAAGAAACGTGGATAATATTGACATTGCTAAATCGGTTGTGAGAGCCTTGCGATGCGAAGATCCTTACGGCCGCGCACGTAACCGCGATTTCGTAACTGGTTACGACCGACGAATTTGTTGAAGTGCAAAGAACCTAACAGAAGCCGACATGGACCACTATACCACTGCAACCTTCTTTTTACAAATCGTGGTAACTAATTAAGAAATTTTACACGCTAATCTGATCCTCAAAAAGAGGAGGTGAAAAAGTAGAAAAAGGAAATATTTTAATAAGTTTTGACAGTACATTCACTTTACTACCAAAGGACGGGGTAGCTCTATGATACTCGTGTACGATAGTATAATTAGGAGAAATCGAACTTTGCTCATGTTCATACATATCGAATGCTTTTTCCACTGAGCCGCCGTGACTTGGAAGGCTGAAAACGATTGTTTTTTTTTTGACCGGACATATTAAGCGTCGTTTCTGGTAAAAAAGCCAGAAGTGTATATATATGTGTGTAAAGATAGTGTGTATAGATTCCACTAGTAGATAATATTTCAATCGAAAGCACACTAAAGTAAAAGGACATAAAAAAAAAAAAATCAAGCGCCGATAAAGTAAATCGATACTATCTATCACACTCAAGCCAACATTCAATTTCTAAAATCACTAATCGAACTGTGGAGCAATTACATAAGTATCTATATCTGTTGTATTCGTTTCGTTTTCAATGGGGCGAACGCGATTCGAAATTTCACTAGGTGGCGCTACTGGAGTGTGAGGTCCAGTTGTCAAAATTCGTCGTGTTGTAGATCAGAAGTGTACGCTCAAAGTTATATGTGGTACACTTTGAAGAAGAAAAAGTAATTTACAGTTTGACTAGTTAGTTTGTGGTATCCTTAGAGCGTCGGTGGCCGAGTGGTCAGAGTATCCGACTCGTAAGCCAGAGGGCCCGGGTTCGAATCCCGCTCCGGCCATGTACCGATGACTGTTTTCTGAGTTATGTACTTTAGTTGAAGACTAACCGATGCTCTTACGGTGAGGGAAAACATCGTGATGAAACCTGCACATTCAGGCGACTGGATGTGTAATCATGATCCAATCTGGTCAGGTTCCCCTGGTAGCAGGGTCATGGAGGTCAGATGGCAGTCGCTCCACTGTAATAACCTGACCTGCCAAATCCTGGATCATGGTCAAGGTGGACCCCGGGCCCTCGTGCGCGAGAGCACAACCGGGACATTAACGCCAAGTTTTTTTTTATTATCCTTCGAGTCGCAAATGATAGAAATAGGTAATCACTCCAGACACCCCATTAATGGTAAATTACAGTAATCTACGTTCGACAAACTGTCGCCTGCATCAGTTTGATAAGGCATTAGTGGGCGCTGCCAAGGTCGCTGGGCCATATTTTTATGGAAAGGGGTGTGTTAATTATATGCTCGTGGGGTTTCATATGTAAGTTCACATATATGTCACAAAAACAGGTACTTACTCGTATATCCTATCATGTTCTACTAAAACATTTACGAAAAATGCTTAAAAGTTTTTGATACTGGATATTTGTATGGGTGATTGGAGAGATGTTTGTTACTATTGCAAGCAAAAACGACTGAATGGATTTTTCCTGAATTTCAATGTGATTTTGTGACATTTCACCGTTCTTTAAATGACGCCGAATGACGCTGTTTTACAAAATGCTGGCCCAACAATCGGCAAAACTACTGTACTGCTAACAACTTACTACTAACCAAAGCAGCGAATTTTTTTTAAAAACAGGCAAGTGTGCCACCTCATGGAAAGTGGTCACCGCCGCCTATGGACGTCACCAACAATAGCGGAGATACAAATTTTCTTGCGGAAAATTTGCAGACTAGTGTCTTCTAGGGGTTGAATTCGAGCAGGTTTAGTCGATTTTTACTTTAACAAAGTAACAACTCCATCTACGTATTATGATTTTTACCTAAACTCCATTCTTCCAGCACACACACATCGTGAATGTCGGGGAACAACATTTCTTAACGGTAGTAGATTTAAAGTAAATTTCAATTTATTACGCAGAACCTACATCACGGACATCCTCCAAACCGTTCCAAGAAACTTTTCTGAACTACGATTCCTCCCACACTCCCCCTGAAAGTTAAACAGACTCCAAAGAAGTTCAGAATAACTTGACGCTCGTTACGGATACTTATACAACAAGCTCATCAAGATGAGTGCTTGTTTATAGATTTAATTTCAAGAGACTTCGTTATAGCTTGGAAATTCTCGTCAGTAATCTACTTGTAGACCACGTTTTTATAAACAACTAGTGGACCCGGCGCGACTTCGTTCGCGTAGCGTTCTAACCCTACACCACCCTACCTCTAGTTCTACCCTTCCCTACACCTACCCTACACCTACCCTACACCTACCCTACACCTACCCTACACCTACCCTACACGATTTTCCCGCTTTTCTTTTCAAATTTTTCCAGAATTTTTTTTTGCTATAAACCTCACGGAGCCCGAGACCTTTCCAACGAATGCAAAACCGTGGAAATCGGATCGTGCGTTCTGGAGTTATAGCGTCAGGAAGGAAAACCCGACTTATTTCTATATAGTAAAAAAAAGAAAAGAATACACTTATTGACTGTTGCTTTCTACTGTGTTGTGTTTATTGTATCTACACCAATGTCGTACTCGAGTCACTTGGTCCCACTGAAACCATGGCAACCGCTCTGCCAACGATATTAGGAGGCACACCGAACGAGTGGCGAGCTCGTTGCGGTGCTGAACGTCGACTAGCCTCCAAGTACGAAAGGGTCACCCATCCAGTTCCCGGACTCTGCGAGCGTTGCTTAACCTTGGTTATCGGTCTCGCAAGCATGCTGCCACTAGACCAGTGCCGCTTATTAATATTTTAATTCATTCATTTATAATTGACAGCACATTTGTGGCCATTTGGACTCATTTTGTGATCTACGGGGATTCTAACCGCTGTACGTCTCGAAAACATTGTGGCCCACTGCCTGCATAGCAGTTTTCGCGCGTGATAAATTTTGTGTCTCTCTCCGTTATCTCGCTCCCTCACATACGACAAACACTATGCTACCTACACCTGTCCTAAAGCGATTTGATGTATTCCCGTAGTCCCACGAGGGGTGGTGGTATATCGGAAGCTCAATAAAACAACCGATATAAACTATTGGCTCTAGTTTATTACTAAACATATATCTGCTTCGCATACATACAGTACGGGTTATCAAACAAGTATTATTTTATTTTGCTATACGAATTTCAACCATATGCGGCCAATATGATCAATACATCAGTGATTTAAAAGTAGACACCGATTACAGACCAAGAAGGGGAGCATAGTATGGCAATTAGCTTTTGTGCATCCAAAATCACTGAGGTGTTCTAAGAACCGAAATATCGCTTCTCACTCGTATGATTCGAATGAGGAATGAACTCCCAGCCACAATGATGCAAGCGATTTCAAAAATAGGACCCCCCGGGCCTCTTCTCGGTGACAATAATTTATTAGCAAAGTTATGAAAATATAGTTAGCGTACGTAACTAAAATGTTGACAAAACTTACTGAACTCAACTATGAGTCATGGCTTCCATAATAAGGTAAATTAAGCATATTAAGGTTCCACCAACCCGCAAAGCGTGCACAGTGGAGTCACCTTGGTGTGTCGTATTTCAAATTGTACACGCAACGCGATAGGAAACAGGTGTGTGAGTGGCCCCAGACTAGTTAGTGTGAGTGTGCTTGCGATATCGATAACCAAAGCTAAGCAACGCACGCTATTGTGGTAACTGGATGGGTGACCAATTCGTGCTATCCACCTTGAAACATTCATTCATTGGGTGTCCTCACAGTGGCAACGAACCTGCATTTCTGCATTTTTGTTGCTGTAACCTAAATGCATGAATCGTAGATGTAATGGGCGACAGTAACCGGTTACCATCAAGTATCACTGCGTAGCATAAAAAAGAAGACTAGAACGATTAAAGAAGAAAAGAAAATATACTTATGTTACAATAATATAATACTTATTTATTAATAAAAAGAAAAATAAAGCAACAATATTTAATATAGCAATTTATTCTAAGCCCTGTTCTTAATAAACACTTTCCTCTCCATAGTTCAGTATGAGACAGCCGTCGCGCTAAAGATAAGAGGAATGTGTCATGAACATATTGCGCGTTATATTCAGGACATAAATCTTGCTTTAGTGTCGTCCTGACATATCACGCATCTTCTTCTTGTTATACCCACAAACAAGTAATTAAAGTGAAAATTGGATAACTCCAAACTAAAACACAGTGGGTACGTTCCCAGTGGGTACGACCTGGAAATTACTTTACTTGTATAGTATGTTGCTACTTTATTATATAGGTAGGAGTAGATACTAGGAGTGGCCGTGATATGGTTGGTAGAGTGGGATGTAAGTATAATATTCTTCCGAATCTTTTAATTTATAGGCAAATAAAGATTTCTAACTTATGTCTACAGGCATAATTCAAATAATGCCAATTAATTATTATTACGGGTAATGTTATTTGGGTATGTTATAAAATACTATTGTAAGTAGGTATGTTATAAAATACAAGCCACACGTTCCGATCCCGTCCCGTGCGCGGAATTATTGTGATTATACTGTCTAGTATTCGGACGAAAGATTTCAATTTCTCCGTGCTACGGCGTAGACAGTTCGTAGCTGACGTAGAACTCCGTAGCATTTGGTATGGCAGTCAAATAACCCGTTGACGGGTAAGTTGTGACGAATGTGAAAGAGATATGTAGCTAACTCGCATACGAATCGAATTTGAACGGTTCATAAATATGGCCCCAGACATGGAGGATTTCTAAGATTTCTAACAAAAAACACTTTCAACTCTACAAATGAGTATCCGAACGAAATTAAGTATACGTATTACTTACATATGTAATATCTTCCCAAAATACCTGACTGCTCTATTGTATATTATTAATTAGACTCCAAGCTACAAAACGTCGAATGTACGTAAAACAAAATCTCAGCGCACATTTAATATTTACCAAGTCTAGCATAACATCCACGTTTAAAATTGCCTAACCCATTTTACCTGGGTCTGCGGTTCGCCGCTTACCCGCGTCTATTTTGGTACATTTGAGAATTAATTTACAAAATGTACTCTGGCTTGTAGGTAGTCTATATGAATTTTAAACGATTCATCTACAATATCTGCTCTATTCACAAACTTACATAGGTATTATATGTGGTAGGTATTGTTTGTTGTAATTATTTAGAATTTAGATTGTTTTTTATTGTACATAATAGGGTATAATTTTTTTATAAGCCGTCATTGTCCCACTGCAGGGCAAAGGCCTCTCTCCCATTTTTCTCCTTAGACCTATTTGTTGCCAGGTCGCTCCACTCTTTCGTATACGCCGCTAATTCGTCGTGCCATCGGTTATATGAATTATTTATATTTTAGTGGGTGTATTCTGTAAATTATTTATATTGTTTAATACTTATTATTGACGGCATGATCGCCCTGATTACTCCTGACAACGTAGACAGGTCTCGAGCCCTCATGATTTTATTCTACTTAGCTACTCAGTACGTTTGTTATCGTTCCTGAAAGCCGACCGTAACCGTTTTGTTTGCATAGAGAAAGTTATTTCAGTTGTATATTAAATTAATATTCCCGACAGACCAGTAACTGTGAATTACCTGAACTAAAACAACTACAGTAGATTAGATAGTGCGTATTTGCGGTCATTACAACAGGATTAACAGGTTGGTGCTCGGAATTTGAAACCGCAGGGTCACGTGTCAAGGTCAAAGGTTAAATCCTTTGAATATTAATTTGCAAGATCTGCTACTACGACGAACAAGTTAATTTATACCAACGCTAATGAAGGAGTATTGTAACGTAAAAGACGTTATTTATTGGGTATGTCAGCCTTTATTTATTTGTACAAGGTACCTAATTCTCGTGCTATGACATCTCGATTTCGACAGTTTTTCTAGCCACATATCTCCATTAATAATGACATTAAAATGACAATTACATCCAAAAAATATCTTCTATTTCAGCGACGTTTTGATACCGTTTTATGGCTAGAGAAAATCACAGAGCGAGAATCGCCCCTAGACCCCGAGTAAAATACCTGCGGTTTTTAATCAAACTCTACTTTTTGTAGGTGATTTCGTTAAAACTTATACTGCCTAGCAGCTTAATTAGTGAAACGACAAGAGTAGTTCGTTAAAAGATACTGCTTTACACTCCTATATGGAGTTGGACGTGAGCCAGGAGGCTTCAAAACTAACGTTGGGGAACCTAATTTTCATGAGCTTTGCTCTTGGCAGGCGAGTTCAAAGTTATACAACCGACCTTTTATCACTGGCCTCCCTTTTTAAATATATTTTCATTGTAAGACATCCTTAGGTCTTCATAGTCCCGGTCTAGCCACCACTAATTGTGTTCTTCTGAAATATTAATTGCATTTCACTTGGAGATGACCGGGTTATCTTTTGTCACTTGCAAATCCTCGATCGATCGTTTCTTTATTAATCACTAGCCGTTGTCAATGGCTTTACTTTATTATTTATTTAACACTTTATGCACGAAATAGTACAAAGGTAGATTAAAGCTTTGTAGCTTTATCTACCAGTCTAAATTCTGGCGGTGCGATCTCTGTAAACAATCAACTTGCCGCTGGAACCTATTATTTTTCCGAAATAAAAAGTAGCCTATGTTACTCAGTGATAGTGTAGAATTCTATTAATTATAGAATTTTTTAAATAGGTTAGTAGTTTTTAAGTTTATTCATTACAAACAAAATACAAATATTTTCTCTTTTTAATAGATATTATAGTAAATATTAATCATTGCGTCCCGTGCGTACGGCACTGTAACATTAAATGTTATACAAATTTCAGACTTGAGGCTTCCCCATGTTTTTTATACAAATAAGGTGGCAAACAAGCTTATGGCCTCCTGATGTAAGTTCTTATCGGACGTTTGCAAACCAGGGCTATTACTCCTGTATTGTGGTCCTTGTAAAAAACATTTCACAACAGGATTTTATCATAATCTCTTAAGTTGAAAAAAACTGCAGAGAACCCTGATGCCCTTTTTCTGGTCTACCAAAGACCCAACGTAGTCCGCCTTGCACATCACCGGTAAAACGGTGGGTAGTCTAATCTACTGTCCAACATTATACGGCCAACACACACAACTATTCTAGTAGGTCATCATCATTATCTCAGCTTTATACCCGGTTGCGCTCTCCCGCGCGGCACGTGAGGGCCCGGGGTCCGCCTTCCTACTCTATCTGGTCCACTTCGCTCGGTCTTCGCTCCGGTTGTTGACACGCATCTTGTGCCATGTCATTCTTGACGACGTCAAGTCGTCGTTGCCGTTCCTGGCGGGGTGGCATGGCGAGACATTTGTTCCCCACGTATTTTGCCATACCGGGTGTGCATTAGTCGCCTTGCACAACGCCCGTAAACAGGTGGATAATCTACTCTCCAGACATCATAAGGCTAACACAAAATTACTATTCTAGTAGGTATAGTACCTATATACATAGTATACAACAAAGTCGCGTCCCGCCGTCTGTATGTTTTAAATTACGCAACGGATTTTAATACGTTTTTCATCAATTCAAGATGAAAGTTTAGAGGCAAGTAAAATAGGATAGGTCGCCACACGAACTAAGTCGCGCCGGGCTAGCTACTACTTACTAAACAAAGACAGGGCACATCAAATACATGCAAAATTAAATTATAGCAGACAGCTAATCGATCGGCTCTGCCGTAGCCGAGCGCGGCCCTTTCTTGATTTATGGTCGCAATTTGGCAAACTAAATTAACGTAACATTTACATTAGTTGCTATTTGTCGTAGGGCGCAGTTACAAGGTTTAAATAGATGTGGCAATGTTGGATCAACTTGGACAGCACTTTTATAGTTCGAAGTAGAAAAGGGATCTTTAGTTATATTCATATTCATTTATTCGTAGTAATAATCATACATCGTCATTTAAAATAGTTTCATGAATAGAATTAAGTACTAATAGTTGATGTCAATGTTAAAAAACAATTAATTAAATAGTATCAAATTATCATGATTCGAAATTGTCAAGAATTAAATTAGTATAATAATATCAAATAATAATTAAGACAATATTATATAATAGTTTTAAGACAATATTAAACTTTGTATAATAGTTGAATGCTAACCGATGCTCTTACGGTAAGAGAAAACATCGGGATGAAACCTGCACAGTCAGACAACTAAATGATCCAATCTGATCAGGTTCCCCTGGTAGAAGGGTTACGGAAGCCAGCTGGCATTCGCTCTACTTTAAGTCGCTAAACTTCAAGAGCACATCCAGTATATTAACGCCAGGATGATGATGATTAAACTTCGTATAATATGGCACTAATTTTCATTTTCATTGTTCGTGTTTGTATGTTACTTTATAAATTTATTTTGCCTGTCCGGCTTGGAGGGACCCAATTTCGATGAGGTTCTATTTAATTGAAAGTGAAGTTCTTATTGTCGTATATTTACATGGGTAGTACACTTTCCCTCATTGTACGTATATAAACAAAAGCGTGCATCCAACTAACACGTGTTTCATTACACTTATATAGACTAGTTTCTTTGTAATCAGTTCAGTAGTTTGGAAGAGAAATAGTTAAATGATGCTGCGCCTATCTCGAATCTGTAGGTACTGATTTGCGAAAATAGTCGGACTGCAAACGTTATTAAAGAACGCAAACGAAAGACTTGGCGAAATACCAAGACAATTGTATAGAAAGGTGCAACTTTGGAGAAAATTATCTCGTACCCGAGCTTTTCATAAACGAATAGCAGTTGCCTAGGCGGCCGGAGGAAACTGAGTTACGCGCGTGGAAAAAAAATATTTTATCGATAAAAATTCCTCATAATTGTTAGGTTGGGAGCTAAATAATACGACGTCCATCTAGTACAACGTTTATCGCCGAACAACAAGTTATGAAATAACCCGCATTTGGATCCAATTATATAAAAAATAAAATAAATAAATATAAACTCGGAGGTAGCAGTTATTTTATTTTCAAAGTACATCACAATAATATGTTATGTTCATCGACATAAATATGAATGAATGTGTGGAATTATGATCAAGATGAAAAGTCAATTAAGAAGACATACTATATTGGCGCTAAGGCGTCGATGGTCTAGTTTGGTTGAAATGCCACATAATTGGGAAATGCTGTGCCAGACATATCGCTGTACAGATGCCTGACAGAAAATACAAATGATGATTGCATTAATTAGTTACATTACAGTTTGTGATTAGTTCTGACATTTTCATATCCATAATTTTATTTTATTTTGACATTGTTATTGATTATGTACCTACTTATAAATTAATTGATCTCCATATTTTTGACATGCAATACATATTATTTAAAGTCTAACATTTGTATAACTTTATCTGACATAAATATACCTATGTTTATTTTTGTTTTATGATTATGACATGAATTAATTCTAAAGTGACGTTGTAATGCTGACGATGAATGTATTT
The DNA here is from genome assembly GCA_905147135.1 of Blastobasis lacticolella. Taxonomy (NCBI): domain Eukaryota; kingdom Metazoa; phylum Arthropoda; class Insecta; order Lepidoptera; family Blastobasidae; genus Blastobasis; species Blastobasis lacticolella. The sequence goes on from LR990048.1 coordinate 14,821,380, forward strand.
ATCATTATAAACTATAATTATTCATGAAATGTAATAAGAATATGAGTCTGTGAAACTTGAAATAAATGATATTTAATTTAATTTAATTTAGCGGGTCGGACTTGTAAGCGAGAGGTACCGAGTTCAATCCCGAGTACCGTAATGTACCCTAACTTTTTCTGAATTATATAGGTACATTAGTGGTGCTCTCGCACGTTATCACAACAGGAATATAGACGTTAAGCTGTAACAACTACGTTTTACTATGGCTGACTAGCACGCGAAATACGATGTAATTCCTTTTTGAGATTTGTACATTCATTTATCGTACACTTTCTTAACACATTCATACATAACGTCACGCCCGTTACACAGAGCTAGAGACTTAATCACAATACAAGTCAAGAGCAATCTTGTAGTTTATGTAGGTACTTTAATAAAATTCATAAAATATAATGAAATATGAAAGATTGCAGCTTCAATTCACACTTATCCTCATATTTACCACCATAAAACAAAGAAATCGCCCCACAATCTCGGGTCTTTGCCAACGCCACGTTATCAATAATAATAAATGCCAGGCCTTAACTCTCGAGGACCGCATCCCCTGTGGGCTGTGATCTAATCTGATGCCCTTCGAATGCAAAAAACGAATAGCTTACTTATAGTGCACTATCGTAACTGCGAAGACACCGCGGTCTTAGTTATCCAACGGTTGTCTAGTGCGATTTGGATGAATCAGAACAATAAATTAATAGGTACTATCGCAAATGACCCAACGCAAATAGAGATGTGTTACCAAATGAAAATGAGACAAACCATAAGAAATAACTTAACTGATATTAGAATATCAGTTAAGTTATAGATAATGAAATGTAATATTCTGCTGTCTAATCTGATACCTGCAATTACTGTTGTATATAAATTAATGAACACTCGAGTCTACTCGATTTATAATAAGTAAACAATAAACTGTCAAACTTGACAATTGTGAATGGTGTTACCATTTCTAAAGCATGTTCTTCTCCGTAGAAAATGTTATGCATTATTCTATTCGGACGTGCTCAAAATGGCAACACTTAGGTTTGCGTCTATAAAAGCAAGTGCAACGTTGTATCTGGCTCATTATTATTCTAGTGATATTATAGTAAACAACTGTTCGCGGTTGCCATTGCCGATGTGCCGATAGCCAACTAACTCTGTTCTGTATGTTGTTTGACAATTATGTTTTTTTCAATACACAAAATAATAGTTTTGAGATTAGTACATCTAACTAATAATAGGTATCTCTTGCATTCATTGTCTGGCTGTATATGCTATGGCATATAGCATGTAAACTCAAACTTCTGAACTTCGAAAACTTTTATATGGTTCTGAATTTGGGAACTAACTCGAGACATTTGGTCTATAATCTGTTCAGTGGTTTGGAAAACTTTTGAGTGAATAAAGTAGGTAGACTTTGTCTGTGTTTTCTTTAGTTATTGACAACTAAACAAGGGGTCTAATCGCCAAGCCACACACATACACACGTTCACATTGGCACAGTAATTTTTCCTCAGATACCTACAGACGCCTTCAAGCTTGCGTCATCTGCTTACATGGCGGACGACCCTATCCATACAAACGAACTAAAAAAACATGAAACGAAACAATTTTAATACCTACCCAATTTCCTCGCACAGAGATCCAACTTAGACTGAACGTTCAAGGAATTTCACAACCCACAAAGTTTTTCAGTCTAATCATACGAATCGAGCCGTGGAAGTTTGAAGGTCAGAGGTTGAATTATCGGTTGAACTGGCTAATGGATATTGCATTCGCGGCAGCTCGGTGCTCCGAGAAGATTAATGTTCCGGTTTAAAACAACATTTGTGCCTGGTACCGTTGAGCCAGAAGCGACGGTATAGTCTAAATGAATTCGTAGCGAATTGGGACATTGGCTGAGTGACAGAACGATTTTTAATTACCGTAGCTACTGGTGTTAAGCGGAGTGAGATAGGGTAGGGTAGGATAGGGTAGCTTGTGAGCGGGTAGCGACATTTTGATATAATGACGAACTGATAATTCAATTGGTTAACATGTTTCTGTTACAAGTCTGGATGTTGTATGCATGTAAAAAATATATAAGTAGTTTATCAGTTTTCTGGCACCCATAAGAATAGAATAGAATAGAGCTTTATTTGATGCTTTATGCACATACAAACAGCTTAAGCTTACTAGCAACTTATCTAACTAATCTATATACTAAGAATAAATTAGAAAAATACATGAACATTTAAATACTATTATTTCGAATTCCAATCGATAGGTACGAAATTGGTACGATAAAATTCCCACTTCACGCCGAAGAAGGCGTAAACATAATAAAAATGTTTCAGTTCACCCATGGGATGCGGTCAGGTGTTACAAACAAGTGTGCTATGGCTGCCTGCGCTGCCGGCCTTTGCCTTATCCGGGTCAAGGCCCTAGTTCGCGATAGGCCCTAGCAGTGATGAGGGTAAAATAATGCACAGTAATCAAAAGAACATTCGTTTGCACGCGATAATATTATGTGAAAAATGAACTAAAGTGATTTGCGTAAAAAATACCAAAAATATTACCGGCACTGGGCCTGTTCAATTAGTCTCGGGGTCCCCAGTGGAATATCTAGGTCAGCTTCGCTTCCCAACGGTGTTAGGAGGCACACCTAACGAATGGTTAGTTCAGAGCGATGTTGATAGACTAACCTCATAGTACGAAATGGTCAGTCATCTAGTTCCCGAACTTTGCGAGCATTGCTTGGTTAACGGTCGCGCAAGCATGTTGCCACTAGACCAGTGCCATTTATTGGTAAAAAAAAATTTTTGGTATTTATTATTATTAGAAGCAGCGATCACAATAATTCCAGACTGTGCCTTCCCACACCCCTTTCTATACCTTCAACATACTGCTGCTTCTTTACTACGACTTTTACAAGGTCGTCCGGTCAATTAAAGTATCTGTAGGTACCGAACCTTTATTTGATCCGCAAATCTTACAAGAAACCAGTCAAGTGCTGTTGGTACTCGTAGGTACAAGAGCATAAGTGCATTGCCACTTCACGGTCAACCACATTAGATTCTGGGCAAGGACACTTTAAACGAGTTCAACGTACTGCCACCTCGACCATCTGGCACTATGTTGCCTTGTCAACCTCGCTTGACCAATGCTATTAGGGCAGGTTTTGTTGCGGTGAGATTGAGAGATTGTTGCGGTGCTAAAATTCGAATAGCCTCAAAGTTAGAAACGGTCACCCATTCAGTTATCGGCATCATCATGCGTCGCATAGCTTTTGTTATTGGTCTCTAGCACGCTTCCACTGGATTGGGGGTCGCTCATATGCTCATCAGAAACCCCCTGAGTGAACGGATAGTTACGCTACATGTATGGTAGGGAGATCTGTTCACTCTGCAGCTGACGGTACCTTTGATCGACGCAATTTTTGTTCCAGATCGAGGAGCCAGGCAGCAAGAAAAGTGACCCAACATTCCTAGTGCCGATGAACGGCGGCATTTGGACCATGTGCGTGTCGCTCGAAGGTACTGGTTTATTTTTCTTTGTATGTTATACGGCAGGCAAACGGGCGGGCCACCTGACGGAAAGTGGTTACTAGACACCGCTCCCTAAGAATATCAGGGGCCAAATTCTCGCGCATTGACATCTCGAATTCGCAATTTTTCCTAGCCACATTTCTCCATAGATAGTGAAATTGAAATGTCTATTGCAGCCAAAATATATGTTCTGAACTATCGACAGTCGTCGTCGTTTTGTCAGAGGTCAATTTTGGTAAGTTTTAATACAGTACTTTTGCTAAAGAAAATGTCGAATTTGAGATATCACAGCGCGAAAATCACCAGTGTCACCAGTACTGCATTCGATTATATCACTTACAAACCTCTCGATCTCGCCTCGAAGATATACTTATTATGCCTAAGTCACACAGTGGTATTAGTAACTTTGTTTTATATTATGTATAGATGTGACAGTGAAAGTAGAAAGAAACACACACACAGTGATATATTGGTTGGCCCAGAGCCGAAACACATCCACGCCATGCCGACAATGATGACGGATGGCTGGCAGAGCCGGACAGCGTCTGAAAATGCTAGGCAGAGCCGGTCCGCGTCCGATAATGCCAGGTAGAGCCAATCCGCGTCCGACAATGCCAGGCAGATCCGGACCTCGCCCGGCAATGCGATCCACACCGCAGCCAATACCGAGAACGTAGATCTTAATATGCCAGTTTCTCAGTTTGGTTTGAACCTATAAGGTAACCGTCATTATAATCCAAGGGGGCGCAGGCTATTGACGTGCAGCTTCTACAGCAAAGGAAAGAGTTAGAATTTCGATCTTTTAAGATTATTGTGCCGAAACACAATATGGACACATTCTTAAGCACCGCCTTTTGGCCAGTTAACCTTATGTTTAGAAGATATAGAGAGCGCTTACCGAGCGTAAAACAGAATAGTAATACATAATCATGGATACATCGCAACTATTAAGAATAGTGACATTTAATTGTAAGAATATTAAGACGTCGACACAGCAAGTTAGGAATTTGTGTCTCGAAGCGGACATCATAGCGCTGCAGGAGACGTGGTTGCTACCTCACGACCTCAACTTTATTGACAGTATTGACGCCGAATTTAGTTGTGTGGCCAGTTTGTCGGTAGATACATCTGCTGGGATCCTAAGAGGTAGGCCGTATGGCGGTCTGGCTCTACTTTGGAGAAAGTCTAGGTTTCCTAATGTGACCATTTTGGACTGCGGGTGCATAATGTGGCGGGTGGGTGGGGACTTATAGCGATAAGGATAACGATAGATGATGGTTTATCGTTTTTAGTTTTTAGCGTTTATTTACCTACGGATAAAAGTGAGAACCTGGTCGAATTTACCGATTGCCTAGCTCGAATGCATGCTGTAATAGAGGAGAATGACACACAAATGGCATTTTTAGTGGGAGACTACAATGCTCACCCAGCAGCGTCCTTCGGTGAGGAATTACAGTGTTTCTGCGAAGAGCATGAACTGGTGTGTGCGGACATTGATTGTTTGGGTATAGACTCGGGAACGCATACCTTTGTGAGTGAGGCGCATGGCTCCCGACGGTGGCTAGACCACTGCGTGACGACTAGGGCAGCGCGTGACACTATCAGGTCGGTAAGTGTTATGTACGATGTGTACTCATCGGATCATCTACCGCTTCGAATCGAATGCGATTTACGCTGTTGCACGAACCTAGCTACCGACGGGAGTTATGTGTCGTCCTATTCGGATAAAATTCGCTGGCGTCATAGAGTAGCAAATCAAATAGATACCTACTATGAATTCTGTCAAAGTAAATTGTTAAATGTAAATTATATTAGGTGTACGAGTAAGTGTAATGTGGATATTAATGTGAACGGATGTAACTTAGACAAAGACAACTATTGTGATTTTAAGTGCATAGATAGGTACTACAATAATATTGTAAAAACGTTACAAATGGGTGCTGTTAAGAGTTCATGCGCGCGTACCTCACGCCGTAAGAAGCGAATGCCGGTGACCGGGTGGAATGCCCATGTCAGTGACAGCCATCAGACTGCTAGGCTGCATTATGAATGCTGGCTCCAGGCCGGTAAGCCATCCACAGGCGATATTTACGATGCGATGATAGAAACGCGAAAAAAATTTAAAAATAAATTAAAATGGTGTATTCGGAACGAGGACTCAATAAAATTAGATATTTTGGCAATGTATAGAAACAACAAAATTTTCCCCAGGTTTTGGAATGCCACAAAAAAGTTACAACCAAAAAGGAGTTTACTTGTCACTGTGGATGGTTTGCAGGACCCCGGGGGCATAGCAGATCTGTTTGCAACAAAATTTAAAATTTGTCCTATGACTTTGTCGCGACAAGTGCCGTCATATTTGCACGGAAACATTAATGGACCGGGAATACAGTTTAGAGTGGGAGATGTGGCCAAAGCCGTTCGAGAAATGAAGAGGGGCAAGTCACCGGGTCATGATGATTTATCCATAGAGCACCTACAGCACGCAGGTGAATTACTGTGGTCCAAGATGTGTGTGTTGTATAATTTGTGTATGGAGCACTCATACCTACCGGACGCTCTAATGAAAACGATTGTGGTGCCGATCATCAAATCCAAAACAGGTGATCTTGGTTCGTCAAACAACTACAGACCCATCTCTTTAGGCACCGTTATAGGTAAGGTGTTCGAACGGCTGTTGCAGCCCGAACTGCTGAGAAATATAAGGATAGATGAGGCTCAGTTTGGGTTCCGTCCCGGTGTCTCAACGGAATCTGCAGTGGTAAGTCTCAAGCACACAGTGGACTATTACGTTAGTCGGGATACGTCGGTTTATGCTTGTTTCTTGGATCTGAGCCGGGCGTTTGACCTCGTGAATTATGATATTCTCTGGGGAAAACTGCTCGGCATGTATGTATGTTATGTATGTTATAAGTACTATTGTACCATGGCTTTTTTGGCTGAAATAAAGAACTTTATTATTATTATACCGAACACCGCAACTATAGAATATATTAATGTGCTGCTGTGTGTACCATAAGAATAACGTGCTAATATCAATAAATATTATCGGACCACGGTTTATTTATTTTGGAAATTGTTGGTGGAAAGATTTTTAAGCTTTTTATTTAGACTGAGGTTATAAGTAACCATGATAAAAGGTATCTAGATTGTAGGTACCTACTTTGTTTCAAAACAATTTAAATAAACATTATTTAACACCGACAGAAGAGACTCTACCAAGTAGAATTAAAATAGAAAAATTAACACTCTACTGAAATGTAACTCTACCTTCTTTAATTTATTACGTTAGTGTGTAGTTAGGGCTTCCAAACTTGTTTAATTAAGCCGATGTTAATATTTGATAGGTTGACTAATTAACTGCCTAACCCACGATACAAATCATAAAACAAAGATGTTAATTTTTCACCTCTACAGTTACGAAATATTTCTAATTATGTAATTAATTATGCATAATTATAATGAAGAAAAATTAGAGTGTCGGTGGCCGAGCGGTTAGGGTATCCGACTCGTAAGCCAGGCCATGTATCAATGACTGTTTTCTAAGTTATGTACATTAGTTGAATACTAACTGATGCTCTTACGGTGAGGGAAAATATCGTGACGAAACCTGCACATTCAGCGACTGTGTAACCATGATCCAATCTGGTCAAGTTCCCCTGGTAGCAGGGTCATGGAGGTCAGATGGCAGTCGATCCACTGTAATTACCTGACCTGCCAAATCTTGGATCATGGTCAAGGCGGACCCCGGGCTCTCCTAATTGGTATAAAAAAAACCCAACCTTTGCCTCTATCTATCTCTTATCTATGATAGTACGTAGGCATCTCATCATCATCACCATATTAGCCGAAAGACGCCCACTGCTGGGCATAGGCCTCCTCCAGAGATCTCCACAAAGGCCGGTCCTGTGCCTTCCGCATCCAGCTGGTACCTGCGATCTTTACCAGGTCGTTTGTCCACCTTGTGGGAGGCCTACCCAGGCTGCATCTTCCGCATCACGCGGATGCGTCGCGGTAGGCATCTACATAGATATAATACCTATATACATGTTTGTAACTGATGGTTTTAATTTACAGAGGAGGAAGTATCGATATTATCAAGAATCGGGTACCCCAAGGAGCCGCTATGCACAAATTACTTATCAAATAGCGACTACGACGAACCGAGGGCTGACTGGCAACATCGTAAGTACATTTTGATGACATTTGACGACCTGAGTGGTTCAGTGGTCAACATCGGTCTTCTACGCAAGAGGTCCCGGGTTCGATTCCCGGCCGGGCAGAAATTTAAATGATGAATTTTAATTTCTGTTACGGCTCTGGACTATACTACACTACTAAAGCTACGTTTGAAACTACGTATGGATACTTCTTTCTATCCTGCCTACAAAACTTTAGCTTTCTAGCACTTCGGCGAGTGCATTTCATTTTTTAAACAGACCTGTATCCTCGTTTATGGGGGCTAGACGATAAAAGTCCCAGATTTTCTTGTTAGGTACTTATTTTCGAATTTCAGCACCTTTTAGTTTCCAGCATTTCAGGATGTGCCTTAAAGGGCACACATCAAGAGATACACACAAGAGCACACATAGTAGCTCCTATGTAGTAGATTGTGTTACAATTGTCATCCTGAATAGAATCTAAAGATTACGTTTTTTATATAGATTTGCATCTCTCATTATAAGTTATAAGGCGAAAGTCAAAGATTTCTTATTCTTTGACTTTTGACCCCCATGAAATTTAAGCAGTCTGGTATTACATAAGATGAAGATACGAGGGTCTTTAATGTAATATACTAACATGAACCCATTTATGGGGATTGGAACCGGTCAAAGTTGCTAACTTTATAGTTTTGAAGTTATTTTTGTGCAAATTCTACCCAGTACGTAGGTACACCAGCTTCGGGAATCCCAGAGGTTAATTATCATGAATCATTCAGTCAGTCAGTGTCGAAAATAAAATTTTAAGTCTGCTACGTACAATGAACGTTCTAGCTTTGTCCAGACTGATGATCTGAGGATCTGAAAATTCGACGAAAAGCTTCAAGAAAATATGTATAAATGAAATGAAGATAGGAAGTGCCCCAATACCTTTTGCTCGTCACGGCGGGAGCACTTCCGTGCCCCCAGATTAATAATTTAGGCAGCGTTCTCGACCCTTACAGTGATGAAATGCCACTTTAACTTCAGGAATCTCGATAAAAGAGTTTCTATATAAAAAGCAGATATTTTTGAAGCTGGATACCTAAAAGAATTTTAACTAAGTAACAATAAGTCACTGTTATTGTTCTTTTAATTTAATATACCTATTGCACATCTGTTTTAGACTGATATTTACAGTTGAACGAATGTAAAATACATATTTTTCCACTTAAGTAACACACAGTAAAAATATTAAATATTTTATGAACTAAACCGTGTGTGTTTTATTGGCTGCACAATGGGGAGTGTTCTGAGTAACTTTTCGATCTGGTGCCCACAGCACAATTCTGCCATCGCACTACCAGCCGTGGGCGGGGTACTCATGCCCACTACGATGACCATCTATTGGTCACCGTAGTGTTCAGTCAATCGGCAGTCAGAGAGAGCGGTTGTGCCAAATAGTTATCTCGGTTTATGTATAGGCAGTATACGAGTATATTCCTTGTTCTTATATATGATACTCGTATAAGCATGTGCGTGTGTGTGTCTCTTGATGCAGAGATGAACACTACAGTACCTACGCTCTACAAAATATTGGTAGGTAATTATGCCTTGTATAGGCAGACAAATTAAAAGCCAGTTAAGGGCAGCGCAGATAACAATTTAAGAAACATATTAAAATAATATGTGAAATCCGTATACTGTAGCCTACGTGTCTACGGCATAGGCACACTTAGGTATGCCTGTCAGCAGAGTTCACCTCGGCAGTGCGTATGTTTCTCATCTCAAAACATTAAGCAGAAATCGGCACGTTATAAAATGGAACACCCGCAACAGAGTCCCCTCGAAATTAGACAGTGGACAGACGGTGATCGATGATTGTGAAAAGTCAGAGCGCACTTTATAATAACAGCTCGTGTAGATTAGATATTTTGGTGAAGTAAACGTTTTAATACAGTGGACAATTTCAAGCCAAGCCTATGTCTACCCTGTTTTACACAGACTCTCATTTTACTCCCAGTTCCCCAACCTACTACTGCAACTACTAGGTAGGTTGGTGCTAACTCATGGACCCGGCGCAACTTCGTTCGTATGGCGCCCTACCGCTACCCTACCCTACCCTTTTTTAACATTTACATAACACCCGATTACAAATCGAACGCGCTATAGCTACCTAAGTATAAAAACAAAATACCAATACAGCGGAATTTGTAAGCGTAAATATAAGTACCAAAACATTTCCCACACAATACCTACTTAAGTAGGCCCATCAACAAAAGAAAGCAAAATAAAGTAAGGCACGTGCGATAATGGCACATCGCTTTGGAAGGCTACGCGGCACCGATTGGCAAGTCACTTAGCGTCAACACGTCGTATCGCCTGATCGTTGCCATTAGCTCGGGAGAGCTGCTGTTTAGAGCTGTAGATTTGTTTTATATTTGTACTAGCTGACCCGGCGAACTTCGTACCGCCTAACAGACAATGAATGTCGTGTTACTTTTTAGCTGAACTAATTTAGGCTTTGATGAACGTAAAACAATGATAGAAAATAATAGATTTATATAGATAGAAACAAAAAAGTATTTTATTATGATGAATGATGATGAAAACATACATACAGAATGAGAATAAAAATAAAAAAAAATAAAAAATAATAATTAAGTACTTCAAACTCATGTCAGAAAAAAATGATTGAAAACTATGTTGTGCAGATTGGGAAAAAAAAAAAAACTCTGATTAATTCATTAATAGGATTTTCATTCAAGCACTTTGTGGTAAACGACATTCTTTGTTTTTTGGTCAGGCGCAAGAACAAATAAAGCGGATCGTTTGCCGACACGTGAGCATGCCACGTACAATTGACCATGAGAAAAACATGCATTTTCTAGATTGAGGCCACAAATAGTCAAGGATTGGCCCTGTGATTTGTTGATCGTCATGGCGAAGGCAAGACGAATCGGGAATTGAATTCGTTTAAACTCAAAGGGCATATCCGTTGGGATCATCGGAATCCTTGGAATAAGAACTTCCTCACCTTTAAATTTTCCTTTAAGTATCGACACGTGAATCACATTGCTCATCAGTTTTCTTATCACCAAACGCGTTCCATTACACAGTTTTGGTTGGTTTAAATTTCTAAGCATGATGACTACCGAGCCAACTTTAAGTTTTAAATTGTGCGGTGGTAAACCAGGCACATCCAAGGATTTTAAAAATTCAATTGGATAATTAGTGGCTTCTTCTTCGTTTGTTACACAGTCGATAGATTTGAATGAATACAGAGTACCTACGATTTGATTTTGAATTATTAAATTGAGGTCATCTACATCTTTATTTTTAGCGGCCAAAATTGCTCGCTCACTTAACCATTTAGTATTTTTGTGGTTAGCAATGATATCCGGGAATACTTTGTTGATAAGCTCGTCTTTTGATGATACGAAATTGCATAAATTTGGAGGAAATGAAATCAAACCGCTCGATTTGTCAACAGGAACACGGCCATTACCGATAGTCAGCAATTGCTTCGAGAAATCATCAGCAGATAGATCGTTCAACAATGCAACTCTCATATTTACAGACAGTTGAAGTTTCTTTACATATCGCCACAGATTTGATGCTTTGAGGCAAGCGTTTATTTCGTCGGCAGCAGTAGATCTTGAAATGACTGGTAGTGTTTGCCGGAAATCGCCAGATAATAAAATCATTGCACCACCAAAACATCTCGAGTCATTGCGCAGATCTTTTAATGTTCGGTCTAGTGCTTCCAATGCGCGTTTGTGCGCCATTGTGCATTCGTCCCATATGATGATTTTTGATGCTACTAAAACTTTGGCCATTGCGGAGTGTTTCGAAATGTTACATGTCGGTTGTTCAGTAGTTTGAAGGTTTAATGGCAATTTTAACGCTGAGTGAGCCGTACGGCATCCGTCTAACAATGTGGCCGCTATTCCAGAAGAAGCAATTGCTACCGCAATTTCGGATCTCGCACGTACAGTGGCCAAAATCAATGACATGAGGAATGTCTTCCCAGTTCCACCGGGGGCATCCAAAAAAAATAAGCCGCCATTTCCATCATCAATTGCATTAATCAGTGTATCATAGACTTCCCTCTGCTTAGGATTCAACAGAGGTACATTCGTTTGAACTGATTGTATTAGTTCATGTGGATCATATTCACGTTCACGTTCCAATTCTCTATTAAATGCGTCATTCATTCCGCGATCTGGCGCTGGCATTCCTAACCTAACTAACAAACTGCCGCACATGAGGTAACACATATCTTCGATCAAGAGCAAAGTCTGGTTATGGATCTCCTCATTCACCTCAAGATCGGAATTTCTTGAGCTGACGCGAATTCGATGTAAAATATCTTCTGACATGTTATCTTTGTATTTGTTCCACAGGTCACGTGGGTTCGATGGGAAGCATGTTGAAATGATGATAGCAAATAATGTGCGTATCTGACTTGGAGATGCAGAAATAATTGCTTCAGCGATTGTCGTGTCCCAATGAGTATCGTTTTCAAGCAAATTTAGCTCTTGACATGCTGCACGAAATGTGGGGCACACGATACCATTAACAGTTCGTAGTGATTCAAATGATGTTGGCCCTCGAACATGTACCAGCAACAACCGCAAATAGAAACATTCATCATTCTTCGGATGAACTGTGTAAATACGACCAAGAGCATCAGTAGAACGCATATCTGGATGACCAGGAACTGCATCGCCTTGCTTCCGACGTTGAAATTTCTTCGATGTAGCGTTCCAAGTGTAATAACGTGGCATTTCTGAGTAAAGCAAAGTTCGTGCGAACGGATCGCTTTGACAAATCGGAAAGAAACTGGTCAGTGTTGTCGCTGGAGGTGTTTCGGCACGTTGAGCAGCATTCGACGCTGTGAAATATACTCTCTGAACGTTCTCTAGATGCACCCCCAAATGTAAAACAGTGGGATGACGTTCGTGAATAGGGAATGAAAATATACGCCAAATTGCTTCATTGCAGTTCACATATCTACCAACTTGATAGCGCGTGATTTCATCGTTGGTATTGGATGTTTGGATACCAAAAACCGCCATGTCGCTCCCTTTCGTGACATATTTGCAAATGTATTTAATTGACTTGACCGAATTGCAATACTCAACATTACAATGTGCTTTGAATGTTTTGGAAAGAAGTGGCGAATATGGAACAATCCAACTGTTGTCAACTACGAAATCGTTTCCTTTCACTTTAGTTGTGATAGTTCTACCATTATCATCGGGCGATCGACGCCGATACAATGGATAACCATCGTTGCCTGTAATGGTCTCTGCCGTCAATTTTCGTGGATACCGTTTGGAACACTTGCCGTCGACCATGCACGGTGATTGTCGGTTGATAGTGCCACACGGTCCATGAATCATATTCGTGACTACAACATCATGTAGGTCTGGATCGGTTTCAGGAGCAGGAATCTCCGCACATATGATGTCATCTATTTGATCTGGCCGAATTCTTTCGACTAACCAAATCAGAATGTGAGCATGCGGTAGGCCTCGTTTTTGCCATTCGATTGAATACATCCAGCATCGAGTATTCCCAAAGACGTGTTGCTTAACAATGTAATTCATTAGTGACCGAATTTTTTGCCTGAAAACACGTGCGGTGATGTCGTGTCGATCACTTGATGTTTGTCCGGGAAGCAGCAATTGAATAATTTCTATCCATTTCGGATTACATGTAAATGTAATGAATAGATCTGGCCGACCATAATGACGAACATATGTCATTGCATCTTGCGCATATTCATGCAAATGACGCGGGCTACCTATGTATGTCGCCGGTAAAATAGTCAATCGACCAACATTTTCTGAATCTCCTTCTGTGCTAATTGCATCGCGTAAATGGATATACTCTTCCGAACGCAATTTAGCTTGATTCAACCGAATGAAAGTCAGGCGCTCCGTTTCGATTTTAACGTACATGTCAACGCAATATTGTTGAAGCAGTCGACGAAATCGCAACAAATAATTGTCAGAATTTTCACGAATCATCAAACGATATGCGTAATAATTCATCGAACTAACCTTCTTGGTAGTTTCCTCACCTGAAACAAATGCAGTAAAAATTGTATTTTAGAACCCGTAATAGGTTAACGACTCTTACAGCTACTCTCTACTAAATTAGAAATTACAACTTTTTTTGAGTACTAAAAGCAAACAGAATAAAATGTATATCAAGTTAAAATGAAAACAACAATATTGATCTTACCATTCAATGGATTAATCATTTTGATATTAAAGTGATATCCATCGTCTCCTTGCCAAAACATCAGCGGGTATTGTAACGCGTCATATGAACGGTGTGTTTCATATATTCTTTGTAGTTGCCCAGTATTGCGTCGTGTAAGTACAATATCACGTGTTTCCAAGTTTTCACCAACAATCAGGATTGCCACTTCATCGATTGTTGGAGCATTAAATGTGCGTTCATGTGTTCCAGCTGGTCTTTTATCTGCTCTGATCACAACTTTATAGTCATCACTTGGCATGCGCTCTAAAGCAGTCTTGAACAGCCTGACCAATGCATGATGTTCATGAAGCATTTGCTGCAGATCTTGGAGAATTGCTCTTTTCGTAGCTGTGTTGATCCCTTGACGCCGGTCAAGTTGTTCTTCCATATTGCCCATGAAGTATATTTGCAAGAATTTATGGTGTGCATCTTCTATAGGTTGCAATGCGCCAATGCGATGGCAAATCTGGCCTTGAATCTGTAAAGTCAAAACCATAGTTATAGTTAGATTTACAAACACTTTTTTTACAAACACTTTTTTTTTTCAAATAATAACATGCCATTTTTATTTCAGAGACAAATACAGAAATCTAACAAACTACATTCCAGATTTTTTTTACAATGATAGAAAATAAAGTTTTTAACGTAAATTACCTTAAATGTCGGATTATATCAGTGTTCTGCGATAATTTCCGCCCCAAATGAAGTCATTTGGAAACAGACATTGTATTTTTGAGTGTTCGCTAGAAAATGTCGTGATTGGCACAATGGCTCTGGTGGCGCGACCAATAATGGCAATTTCACTTTACCACTAAGGCAGCACAAACCAGGCGTTTCACCAGCAAACTTCAATGCTCCACAATGCTGGCAAACAACGTCCATTGGACCAATGCAAACTAAACGATGCAAGCTGTAGTCGATGGTGCAATCATACAGAAACGCTGCTTGATTCAAATCTATACTTGAACCATTTCTTCTTGCACTTCGAAGATTATTCCTCTGTTCATCTGTACGATAAGCTCGACGATTTCTCGTTTCTAACCTAGCCGTTTCACGGGCTGCCTCTCTTTGCTCTTGTGTTTGAGAAGCACGAATTACGGCCCTTCTTTGCTCCATACTAACGCGGCGCTGTTCTCTAGCCGTATTCACAATGATTCGAAACCGTTTCCGAACGATTCGGCCCGAAATTCGTGAGCGGCGAATCCGTGTCGATCGATTCGAAAACTCTAATTCGGGGCCGTATTTACAATGGCTCGGAAACCAGATTTGGATACGGAATCGACAACTTTGTCGATCGACTCGCAAAACCGTATTCTAAAGCACCGGTCTCGAATCCGAATGACAAATTTGACAGTTCAAATCGGAAACCTCTGTCGAATTTTCGAAAGATTACACGAATGCTATTTAGCTCTCGGAAAGTTATTGTGAATTGTGTATTATTAAGTTTCTCTTGGAAAATGCAGTTTGTACTGCCGATACAACATCGTAATAGGATAAGGGTGAAGCAAAGAGCCGATACAATGCACTTAAATCGACAAATAAGGGATTTGTCGAACCCATTTAACATTCCCAACGTTAGTAGGGTTTATCGCTTCTCTGCGGAGACTGCGATCCACATTATAGAAGACATAAAGCCCTATTTATCTTAGGACTTCATATGCTTGTGCGATTCCGGTGGAATTGAAAGTAAGTATGACAAAACTTGTGCTAAATACTAAAAAATAACCTAAAAATTTTTACAATAACAACAATACAAAATTATTGGAAATTTCTGTATTATTTTCAGTGTCTATGTGCGCATAAACCCACCAGACGAAATGGAAACTGAGGATAGTGTTTTATTTGCATCCACCACTGAATTTCAAGAGAGGGATATATATACAGAGGCACTGAGGGTGAGAAGGCAGTTAGTACAGAGGCTCTGCCATTAATTATGGTTTAGTGACTCTATAATTACCTGGTTGCAAGAACACCAGCATATCACCATGGCCCTTGTGACTCTATTAAATAACGTGCTGTGAAACTTGTGGTGTTTGTTATGAAGAAATATTTGACTTGATGCCTACAGCTACTTTCTGTCAACGCACGCTCGCCACCGACATAGTTCATCCTCACATCGTGGTCACAAAGAAACATGGAGTTCTTCAAGAATGTGATTAAAAGGTTTTTATAGGGTCGGCAACATGGGAATTTTATTACTGGAATTGCAAACCTCCATAGGTTGCGGTAATAATTAATGGCAGAGCCTCTGTACTAACTGCCTTCTCACCCTCAGTGCCTCTGTATATATATCCCTCTCTTGAAATTCAGTGGTGGATGCAAATAAAACACTATCCTCAGTTTCCATTTCGTCTGGTGGGTTTATGCGCTACATAGACACTGAAAATAATACAGAAATTTCCAATAGTTTTGTATTGTTGTTATTGTAAAAAATTTTAGGTTATTTTTTAGTATTTAGCACAATATTTGTCATACTTACTTTCAATTCCACCGGAATCGCACAAGCATATGAAGTCCTAAGATAAATAGGGCTTTATGTCTTCTATAATGTGGATCGCAGTCTCCGCAGAGAAGCGATAAACCCACTAAAGTTGGGCATGTTAAATGGGTTCGACAAATCCCTTATTTGTCGATTTAAGTGCATTGTATCGGCTCTTTGCTTCACCCTTATCCTATTACGATGTTGTATCGGCAGTACAAACTGCATTTTCCAAGAAAAACTTAATAATACACAATTCACAATAACTTTCCGAGAGCTAAATAGCATTCGTGTAATCTTTCGAAAATTCGACAGAGGTTTCCGATTTGAACTGTCATATTTGTCATTCGGATTCGAGACCGATGCTTTAGAATACGGTTTTCCGAGTCGATCGACAAATTTGTCGATTCCGAATCCGAATCCGGTTTCCGAGCCATTGTGAATACGGCCCCTCGTGCAATTTCTCGTTCTCCATCAGATAATTGACTCGCGATATTCCGTTGCCTAATTGCATTACGGCTTCGCTGGGAAAGATTAGATCTTCTAGGACGCGGCATTGTTATTAAAATGTGCACTCGCATAAAATAAAACCACCAAATATAATAACAGTGCCTGAACTTTCGAGACATAGACAATAGCTCAAAGAGTATATAACCACTACGTATGAATAGCTTATCAAGAAAAATCATAGACAACCTATAAAAAGACACTTTTGTTAACCTGTAGATTTTTTTTCCTTAATCTTATAACCTTTACCAACTGATTTTTTATTTCCTAAATTCCGTTCCTTTCCGATGATTTTATGTTTTTACTGTAGAATAAATCTTAGGTATTATTTTCGGGAATTAAAAATTAAATAATTAATAAATAATTTTCGAAAATTAAAATTATGTTTTCGAGTTTTCATTGTTTTTAAGATGTATTCTGCTATTCGGGAAGGAAACAAATCCAACAAATCAAAAACCATGGCAATCGGTCCAGCCGTTCTCGAGTTATAAGTGTTGTAACAAACACGACTTTCTTTTATATATAGAAAAACCTGTAGATTTTTTTTCCTTAATCTTATAACCTTTACCAACTGATTTTTTATTTCCTAAATTCCGTTCCTTTCCGATGATTTTATGTTTTTACTGTAGAATAAATCTTAGGTATTATTTTCGGGAATTAAAAATTAAATAATTAATAAATAATTTTCGAAAATTAAAATTATGTTTTCGAGTTTTCATTGTTTTTAAGATGTATTCTGCTATTCGGGAAGGAAACAAATCCAACAAATCAAAAACCATGGCAATCGGTCCAGCCGTTCTCGAGTTATAAGTGTTGTAACAAACACGACTTTCTTTTATATATAGAAATATATATAAATATATATATATATATGACGGATCGCGGTCAATAGTATGGAATCATGTGGTCAATAATACGGACTCATGATGATGAAAACGGAAGTGGAAGTGCGCCCTCTGGTGGGGCGTGCTGACAGAGTCTCGACGGCACGACTCGGGCCGAGTGGCGGTCATTCTTGGCGCGACCGCCGCCGAGGAGTGACGCGTCTTGAAACTGTCTCCACATTTCGTTTGTTTACGTTTGAAGTTCGTTAATAGAAAGTGTTATTTACGTTTAAAAATAAAGTAATTTTAAAATCACCTTTGAAATAAGAAAGTAAATTACCTCAACTGCCTACATTTGTAATGCCGCTCTGAATTCTAGTGAAATTATAAGTGATGTGCAAAAATGAAATGGAATAAATACAGTGGAGTAAATGTGAACCTTTTCTTTAATTTATCTGGACGAATACGATCTAATACTGATATCACCACCCTGATGACAATGATCCTGATACACCCCTTTCCTTCACGCGACGACATCAGAAGCGGTGATGACGAACGCAACGCCCAAGAGATGGTATGATGAAAAGCAACAAAGAAAATGCAGATACGCTACGTGAAAGCGTAATAATAAAAGAAAGGTGATTACTCGATCCAGTTGAGTTGCCTACATTAAAATGTAAAATGATTTAACATGTTCAAAGCGCAGCCAAGAGTCCAAACACCCCGAGATATAAGACATAGACTTCGTCTGAAAGATTGGGGGATTCATAAAGTAAACAGCAGATCATCTGTACCAAATGGGTCATGGTCAAGGCAGACCCCGGGCCTTCGAGAGCACCACTGGGATATCGACAACATTATTAAAAATCGAGTGAAACTTACTATGGACGGCACTTTGGTATGGCTTCTTTGTTTTTGTTAAATTTAATTTAGATTTCTCATGTAAAATATTTTCCTTTTTAAATATAAAATTGTGTTAGTTAAATAATTTGCGTAGTTCTAAATTAGCCAGCTAAAGTTTATTCAATGACTTTAAAGTAAACGCTTACATTTAGATTCATTTAGCAGTGTGGTTTGACACCACAAGTAAATTAATTGCTTAGATTTCTGCAGATAAAATAAAATCAAACAATTAAAAACGGTGTATATTATTTTTTTATTTTTGTTTTACTAATACAATTATTTTCTTCTATTGCATAACAATGGTGCACAACGGTTCGCGTCACCTACGAGAACAACATTGGAATGCAACGCTGGACTGGTAGCCTCAACGTGATTGCTTCAACATGGGACGATGGTAGACAATCTGCGAGTGTACATGACTGAGAAATGATGTGATATTAACAGTTCCTCTCTATCTGGTGAGTCCTATACATAATTATTATTTAGTAAAAACCTGTGCTGAAGAGGCTCCCTAGCGGATTTTAGGAGTTATGTCAGGTTTATTTGTATCTTTAGTGAAACCACGAATAGAAAGAATGTAAACAAAACATAAACAACGTCAGTTACGTCAGTGTTACAATTTGTTGGTAAAAATGTCAAAAACTACTGCTAAGTTTAATAAATTTTAGCTTTTGCGGGTACCTATGTCAATTAATGTAGGCTGTCTGATAGAATGTTACTAAGAAAAAAAATCACTCCACAAAAATAGTAAGAATTATGTTAAATCCGTCCCAATGTTAAACAGTGTTTAAAGTAAAAAAAAAAGTGTTATTTAATCTAAGATTATTTTACCATCTTGAAACATGGTGCGCTATGATTTTACGTATTACCAACATCACGTCAGTTATCAGAAAACAAGAATAAGAAATACTTGGAAAGCATAGTGCTATTATTTTTATAAATTGAGTACGTAAGCTTAGTTATGGTGGTGCTGCTGCTGACTGACTTCTTCTTCTTGATCGTTGCCTCACTGCTGAGGATCCTGACATCTTCGGTAAACTGCATGTCTCCATCGGTTTCGATGAATCGTTCGGATATTTGGTCCCTTCGGACTTCGGCCTCTGGGTCTCTTGCCTTCGACTTTTCCCGTCACCATAAGTCGTTCCAGATTGCTAATTAAGTAAATATTTGATAATAACAGTGTGGCAGGGATGCGGTAGCAGTGAGTTTGTGGAACAATTAGCTGGTGTACTTTAGGATGTTGTCTTAGAGATAGGATAGGCTTCACATAGGCTTCGAATGTGCAAATTCAATAACGACCCCGCGATCTCCGCGATTTCTATGCGAGCAAAAAGGGTGCAAACATGAATCGAGAGAAAAAAAAGAGAAAAATTATTAGCGTGTTTGTTTACATTTAACAGGAGAAATTCGAACGAAATTTTCCATATTTCAGTATAATGTTTGTTATTGTGGTCGTAGTTTCCCAATGTTGTAGAATAGAGAGATAAGATATCCGCGGTAAAAATGGGATCACCGATATACGTTTCTTTTAATACTACAAAAAAAAGGTAGTTTGGTTAGTAACGTAATTTTATATCAGTATCAAGTTATTTAACGAAAAATAAGTAAACACGAGTAAGTGAACTGATTGACGGTAGATAATTTCGAATTATGTTTTGAGTAACTAAAGATAAACCTGTGACTTAGTTCGACCGAAAACCATGTGTACTAAGTTAATGTGACTTAGTTTGACCTGGATAGAGACCTTGTTAGACGGATCAATCTAAGACGCTAACCCAATACGTGACGACTATCGAGCCGAGGTCTTTATGAGATTTATGTGATCGTTTTGTTTTCTCAAAATTTGTTGCATCATCGGATGAAGGTGATCGTGTTTTATCAGTGATGGTGGGCTAATGGAGCCTATGGGAGAGTTTTATGGTTGCTTACCGGCCTGATGGAGGCTATGGGAGCGTGGCTAATAGCAGGTAGTTGTTTTAAGCTTTGTGAGAAAGTGTTGAACGATAACGATGATGAGAAAGTCCAGATATTTTGGTGATAGTTCAATAGCCGGCTTTATAAATTAGTTTTAGCTTCGAGTACTGAAATTTCCTTGATTACTGATATAAAGTAACTATTTTGAGTTCTGTTGTTGTGCCAGTAAGATAGACAGTGTAAGCAATGGTGAGATTTCATATCCTTCTGCCAGTACAAGTTTTTAAGTACCTGATTTGTTGTTGAGGTCAAACATCCAGATTTATTTAGCTGACTTGGAGTGACCCGGGAGTCATGTGTGTGACTCATTGGGCTAAGAGCCCCGAAAGTCTCGGATGTTGTGGCTGTAGATACCAAATTTTTTTTGTTATTTTTTTAGAAGGCGGCTTGATATGGGATGCCTTCGTTATTACAAACATTGTTAAATGGTTTCAAAATGGGAGCTTAAACGTAACGTAAAGTCTAGATAGAGTATACTCGTTCCAACAGTTAAAATCGATGACGATGATTATTGCTTGTTTAGTTTTGGTGTGGCAACAAATGGACTGTTGTTACCTATAGCTGGCGTATCAAATAGACGTGAGAGCTTCTTATTATTAAACTTCTGATTTAGTTTTGATATTGGGCAGTAGAAATAATGTTTATTTTTATTTTATTTTATTTTGTTGTTTTTGTAGAGATGACACCGTAAACAGTTGTTCGGATCTGTGACGATTACTTGTTGTGTAACTCGTAGACCGTTATTACGGGTTATGATAGCAGATAGACTGTTACCTATCACTGACTTAGTACAGATTTGGTCGAAGGATTGACCACGAGCTGAGAATCTATAGACAGCTATTATTGAAGCGTGTTAATGTTACTACCTTATAATTTTAGCAATTTCATATTGAAAAGTATACTGTATAGTCTAACAGTTGATACCTACGCACAGGTATATAAGTACGGCTACTACAGTGGTGCCCCTATATTATAGATAGAGGTACTACTACAGTCGTTAAGTACCTACTGGTTTCAAAAATATGAGGAATGAACCTTACTGAGCTGATATGTCGACAATGTTTATTAACTTCTATTTATTTGTCCCGCCTGTGTGGCTCCCGTCTGTGTGGCTCCCGCCTGTGTAGCTCCCGCCTGTGTGGCTCCCGCTTGTGTGGCTCCCGCCTGTGTGGCTCCCGCCTGTGTGGCTCCCGCCTGTGTGGCATCCCGCCTGTGTGGCATCCCGCCTGTTTGGCATTTCGCCTGTGTGGCATAGTCTGTGTGACATTAAGTCTGTGTGGCATTTAGCCTGTGAGGCATTTTACCTGTATGGCATTGCGCCGGTGTGGCATTTTTATGTGTGGCATTTTGCCTCTGTGAAATTTACCCTTTTGTGACATCTTACCTGTATCGTGCTATGGTAGACGTGACACAGGATATATGATGAATAAACTCATAGTTTGACGATTAGAGTGGCACTGACCAGAGTGACACCCAACCTGTGTGGCACCTAGTCTGTGTGGTATTTCGCTTGTGTGCAGGTCCAGTTGCGTGGCGGCCTGGTTGCGTGGCGGCCTGATTGCGTGGCGGCCCGACTGATGGCGTCCGTCGTGTGGTGGTTCGTCGCCTGTGTGTAATTTCTCCTGTATGGTAACATTACTTATTCTTTTTAAATTAGGATGGCGCTGACGGATGACCAAAAATCATATGGCATTTAATGAAGGAGTGTTTCGATCCCACTCGAAGTAACATTGGGTCTTTTGCTGAGTACTGAAAATTTTATGTAGGTATGTCACATATTTGTAGTGAATCTAAGTACCTACAGTAATGGACGTCGGGGACGATACGCGAGCTCTGTGATTGGGGCTTGTTTCCCACTCAACAAGAGCATCAAGGGGAAAACACTGGTGACAATGATTAAACCTTCTTCATTGGTGGTAATTGTGATACGGTTCATAGTCTGGTGTTATACCTTGACACGCCTCTCTAATGAACTGAAGTCGTAGCTGAATTTATGTCAGCAACTTATAAAGAATAATTTATGTACAAGATGATGTTGTTATCTCTCAATCTACAGAAGTTTAGTATGATAAATGATAATGGACGTATGTTTTATGTGAAGAATTGGTGGGTTAATGCAGTCGTGATAGATCCAATCACATGATTCATAAGACTTATTCGGGTGATGTGTTGTGGTCAGAAGTGACCGAGCGAATATAGTACTGTGCTATGGTTTTCATGTTTCAGATTACACACGAGGACGTGTGTACAGCAGGACGGCCGTGACGGATCGCGGTCAATAGTATGGAATCATGTGGTCAATAATACGGACTCATGATGATGAAAACGGAAGTGGAAGTGCGCCCTCTGGTGGGGCGTGCTGACAGAGTCTCGACGGCACGACTCGGGCCGAGTGGCGGTCATTCTTGGCGCGACCGCCGCCGAGGAGTGACGCGTCTTGAAACTGTCTCCACATTTCGTTTGTTTACGTTTGAAGTTCGTTAATAGAAAGTGTTATTTACGTTTAAAAATAAAGTAATTTTAAAATCACCTTTGAAATAAGAAAGTAAATTACCTCAACTGCCTACATTTGTAATGCCGCTCTGAATTCTAGTGAAATTATAAGTGATGTGCAAAAATGAAATGGAATAAATACAGTGGAGTAAATGTGAACCTTTTCTTTAATTTATCTGGACGAATACGATCTAATACTGATATCACCACCCTGATGACAATGATCCTGATACACCCCTTTCCTTCACGCGACGACATATATATATATATAATTGCCATTAAAATTGCCATTAAACCTTCAAACTACTGAACAACCGACATGTAACATTTCGAAACACTCCGCAATGGCCAAAGTTTTAGTAGCATCAAAAATCATCATATGGGACGAATGCACAATGGCGCACAAACGCGCATTGGAAGCACTAGACCGAACATTAAAAGATCTGCGCAATGACTCGAGATGTTTTGGTGGTGCAATGATTTTATTATCTGGCGATTTCCGGCAAACACTACCAGTCATTCCAAGATCTACTGCTGCCGACGAAATAAACGCTTGCCTCAAAGCATCAAATCTGTGGCGATATGTAAAGAAACTTCAACTGTCTGTAAATATGAGAGTTGCATTGTTGAACGATCTATCTGCTGATGATTTCTCGAAGCAATTGCTGACTATCGGTAATGGCCGTGTTCCTGTTGACAAATCGAGCGGTTTGATTTCATTTCCTCCAAATTTATGCAATTTCGTATCATCAAAAGACGAGCTTATCAACAAAGTATTCCCGGATATCATTGCTAACCACAAAAATACTAAATGGTTAAGTGAGCGAGCAATTTTGGCCGCTAAAAATAAAGATGTAGATGACCGCAATTTAATAATTCAAAATCAAATCGTAGGTACTCTGTATTCATTCAAATCTATCGACTGTGTAACAAACGAAGAAGAAGCCACTAATTATCCAATTGAATTTTTAAAATCCTTGGATGTGCCTGGTTTACCACCGCACAATTTAAAACTTAAAGTTGGCTCGGTAGTCATCATGCTTAGAAATTTAAACCAACCAAAACTGTGTAATGGAACGCGTTTGGTGATAAGAAAACTGATGAGCAATGTGATTCACGTGTCGATACTTAAAGGAAAATTTAAAGGTGAGGAAGTTCTTATTCCAAGGATTCCGATGATCCCAACGGATATGCCCTTTGAGTTTAAACGAATTCAATTCCCGATTCGTCTTGCCTTCGCCATGACGATCAACAAATCACAGGGCCAATCCTTGACTATTTGTGGCCTCAATCTAGAAAATGCATGTTTTTCTCATGGTCAATTGTACGTGGCATGCTCACGTGTCGGCAAACCATCCGCTTTATTTGTTCTTGCGCCTGACCAAAAAACAAAGAATGTCGTTTACCACAAAGTGCTTGAATGAAAATCCTATTAATGAATTAATCCGAGTTTTTTTTTTTTCCCAATCTGCACAACATAGTTTTCAATCATTTTTTTCTGACATGAGTTTGAAGTACTTAATTTTTATTTTTTATTTTTTTTTATTTTTATTCTCATTCTGTACTTATGTATGTTTTCATCATCATTCATCATAATAAAATACTTTTTTGTTTCTATCTATTTAAATCTATTATTTTCTATCATTGTTTTACGTTCATCAAAGCCTAAATTAGTTCAGCTAAAAAGTAACACGACATTCATTGTCTGTTAGGCGGTACGAAGTTCGCCGGGTCAGCTAGTAGTATATAGATATAGATATATAGATATAGATATAGATAGATGTATAGTAAATAGAAGTCGCATTCCGCCGTCTGGCCCTATGTATCTGTGTACGCTTAGATCTTTTAAACTAGTAATTCAAGAGTGAGGTTATAAGTGAGAAAATAGGGTAGATAGGAGTAAAGTAGATTTAGGGTAGATATAGGATACCTAGGGTAGGGTAAATTTAGAGTAGATGTTGGGTAGGTGTAAGGTAGAAATTTGAAAACTACGCAAACGCCGGGTCCACTAGTGCCTGTTATTGTACTCTTTATATAATACAAAGTACAAAGGCGAGCTTACCACATTCTGTGAAAAGACCGTAATGTATCTATATCATATCATAATTAGGTTGTATAGGTACTTTATTAAGTAATTGTATCATGTATGTACTCGTAACATCTTCCATTTACGATTCCCCGTGACCTTTTCATTTTCTCGGTTGATCCTCTTATTTTTCTGGGATGAAAATAATGGTGTTACGGCTATTGGTGAAATATGTTTATTAGCGTAGTATATTATACTTAAACAATGAGAGACAAATATGTAAACCAAAAATAATCAAAATTCAGACCTTCTAAACAGTAAAAGAAAAATTTCGAATAATCCAATAATAATAATAGTATCCACCATAATGTGGGGGTTTTATTTAAGCACTGACCTAATTTCCTACTCAGTCTAGAGGCCAAGCTTTAAAATATGTATCTCGGTACATTGTTATTCTCATCTTACTTCAGGAATAATTCCGTAATTTTTATCCGCCCTCTTCTTTGAAGGTACGAGACAATTTATTTAGGCCTCAATGAATATTCATTGCTGTGTTTAGGCAATGCTCTAAATTCGTGGAATCACGGCATTTATTGCGTTTGGGAAAATCCATAGCAATTTCACACACCCGCGGTTCGCAAGTGGCGTTTTAATGCGGAAAATTGAGGTAGGTAAGAGATTACCTGGCTAATGCGCTTATTACGCATGACTGAATTCAGTAGACTAAATGATTCAGTTACTGAATTCAGTCTAATGTAATCGCATTTAGCAAGTTAGTATGGTTTCTGAATTTAGAAGCCTAATTAGAAACGCATTTAGGAAGGTGTAAGAGGATTTAGCAACTTACTTAATACAGATGGACGTTCAGAAACTCATTTTTACCCGGTAATTTAACTGTGTGAATTTAATCTTGGAATATTGGGCACACAATTTTTTTTTCTTTCATACGGTAGGCAAACAAGCAAGCGGGCCACCTTATTGAAAGTGGTCACCACTGCTTATAGACATTAGTAACACCGAGAGTATCGCCAATGAGTTGCCCACCTCTATTACACGTTACTCTGTATTTTTATTAATAAAATTAAGTATAAAAACCATACTATTGCCTATATAGAGTCGATTTACAATCGGGACACTAACGCCAAGATGATCGCTTACTTATTAGAATCATGTTTGGTTTTCATAAAAATGTTAAGCAGTGCAGTTTTCGAACGCATCATCTGAATACAAACTTTGTATTACAAAGTAAAACAGATTGGCGGGAATTAAAAAGTTCAACCAATAAATTAATTCAGTTGCTGAATTTAGAACAGTGTAATCAGTAGCTTCCAAGTTTAGAAGCAATAGGCATGTGTAATAACCGCATTAATCGGACCATCATTCTTTGAGCTATCGTCGACCAAGCAACTCAATCGGAAAGAAATTCAAAAAGATGGACAAAATCGAGCACCGCGCTGTTATAAAGTTCCTTACCAAGCAAGGAAAATCGGTTCAAACTACTGGAAGAGATGTCATCCGTTTACAGAGACTCTTGCTCTGGTGAAAATATGCTTTACAAGTGTCTAGCCTCTTCAAGCAAGGCACGAGACTGACTTGAAGACAACCCACGGCCTGGACCTCAAGTCCGCTAATTTACTAATGCCTTGATTGAACTATAACTGGATCGCAATCGCAGCTCAGTGGCGGTTTGACAGGTTTTTGATATTTTGCTACTGTTACTAAAGCCTTAATTTACTTGTTATTGTACAGTTATAAGAGTTTTTGGTGTTCTGCTACATACATAAGCTAGGTATTATGGTATAGAAGGTGAATATATTGAAAAGGAAAAATAAATTTGTATTTTATTACCACTTACCTCTCATTCCGCGAACTGAAAAACCTTCCTACGTCTGCCAAAAGTCATCAAACAAATAGACAGCCATATTTTTTACTGCCCATCTTCCACACATTCTTCCGTCTTCCAGGCATGCAGAACCTGTCGATATCCTGCGCGCTGGTGTGCCTGATAGTGCTTGGCAGCGCGGCGCTAGTTGGCGCTTTCGGGGTCTGCAAGCACCAGATTAGCGCCGTCCTCGTCACAGGGGTCATGTATTTGCTGGCTGGTAAGTATTTTTTTCTTTTCTTTTAGTAAGAATAGCCAGGCATTTGACCGCCATCTCACCTGCGACGATGCGGCCGAAGAAACGGCGGTATTTTCGGCGTAAGGTATTTTTGTAATACGAATAGTGGCACACGGTCTTTATTTATTTTTTATTTTTCTTTCTTAATGCTAGTAAGGTGGCAAACAAACTTACGGCCTGCCTGATGGTAAACAGTCACCGCAGCCTATGGACGTTTGCAATACCAGGGGCATCACCCACGCGTTGCCGACCCCGTAAAATCCTTTTTACCCCTTTTTTCAAGAACATAGATAGTGCAAAGGAAAGATTTGGTGAGAGAACTCATTCCACACTTCCACGTAGGTGCGTACCTGCAGGCTCTCGATGCCCGTACGTTATACGCGTAGTACGCGATACCAGGCTTCTAGATAATATTACGTGGTATTCGTCAGATGGGAATAAACAACCGATAAGGTTTCATATTTACAAAAATACAGCTCGCTGAACCGATGGCTGATGGGCGGCAAGATTCTGAAGATGGCGCCTACTTAGCGCAAAGCGCAGCGAAGCTTGATCTTCACGAGATTACCGATGACCTTGTTACGATTGTATGGAAGGCTCATAGGAGGTGGTGGTCGATGACGATGACTTATTTATTTATATATCGTATGGAACTGAGTGATACCTACAGGTCACAGATAACATACCTTTGAAACTCAAAGACAAGAACATGTAGAGATCTGCAAGAAACTAAGGAGCCAGACATGGTGGATTAGAGTCATAAAATCCAAAACTTGTATAAACGAAAAGGGCGGACGCAAATCTAATTTACCAAACTGGTATGTGGCCGCTGATAGGCATAGGTACCTTGTACGATAGGTTTTACTGCAAGTCTGCCACAGTCTACGATCAGTATCACTCAGTTTTCCAAATAGTAATTACTATGACTTACCACGTACCGGAAGACGAAGCGTGGGTAGGCCTCCCACAAGGTGGACCGACGACTGGTAAAGATCGCAGGTACTAGCTGGATGCGGAACGCACAGGACCGGCCTTTGTGGAGATCTTTGGGCGAGGCCTATGCCCAGCAGTGGGCAAGTTTGATGATGATTGAAGCCGGCATGATCGTGTAGCTGCGAAGTAGTCCAGGAGCCATAGCTATAGTTACTTACCTATAATTAAGCTTTTAGTTAAGTATGTATTAGTTTATCCAGTTTCTATCGGTGGAAACCTGTAATTACCTGTGCTGCCAGTATTATTTTACATTGTAATTATTGCTGTTAGTTTTCCTTAAGTAAATACAATTAAAATTTCAATTGCACATATTACACCCCGACATTATGGTCTCTTCACGGATTGTGAGGTTGGCTGGAAGAGATCTCTTTTAGGGATAAGCTCGCCTTTGTACTTTGTATTGTGACTATGTTTCTAATGTGTTTTGTGCAATAGAGTTAATAAAGTTAATACAATAAAGTAATGTATAATTAAACACAGTTTTAAATATTATATTTTTATAAAGTTTATATTTTTTTTCAATCCTTCGCAGGTCTATTCGCTATGTTCACGCTGATGATTATCCACTTCAAGCGCATACAACGAGTGTCGTCTAGGGGAAGTACGATTGGGGACGATAACGCTGACGGCGTGGTGGGGTCCAGGGCGCATGCTATGCACCTCCTGTCAGCCCGGGAGTTCTCGACATCTTGGTCCCTGGACCTCGGATGGGGCGGAGTGGCCCTCGCAACAACGACGTCTCTACTATGGATACTGCTCTCTAAGATAATGAGATACAACCCTATATCCTCTCTGCTGTTGTAGTCAGATCGTTGTGAGACATGTAGTCAATTAAGATATAGCTTGCGATTTTCATGGTCAATTCTATGGAAAGATCCCATTGATAGTTGCTTAGGTACCTACTTTGGCAAAGTAACCAAGCTACATATATACGTACTTCTCGTTTTAATACTAGCTTGTATTGTGCTACTTTAGTGCAAATTGTAGATTACAAAACACGGTGTTATTTTTCAATTGAAATATTTGAACGCTTTAGAAGTCTTTAGTTGCATCGAATACAGATACTTAAAAAGCACAAATCAGCTATTGCAAAAGCCTTTTGGATACAAAAAATTCAAGGCACCGTTATTATTAGAATTTCCCGTTTTCGTTTATGGAAACACTCGTACCTTGTGCTTTATTAATAAGCGTAGATTACCGCCGAGCTTGCTGCCGTCCATTGCTACACAATTTATTGTTATTGTTGAAATCTTCTTCCAAAAATTCATGTGACTTTGTATTTTACCTTTGTATTTGTATCCTTTGATAGATTGTAATCTTACAATATTGTGAATGATTTCGGTGATTGTAATGTGAGTTACATGGAGCTTGCTTTTGTAAGGTACATAAGTTAAAAATTAATATATGCTTGGACAAA
Organism: Blastobasis lacticolella; assembly: GCA_905147135.1. Taxonomy (NCBI): domain Eukaryota; kingdom Metazoa; phylum Arthropoda; class Insecta; order Lepidoptera; family Blastobasidae; genus Blastobasis; species Blastobasis lacticolella. Next base: position 14,851,079 of record LR990048.1, read on the forward strand.
TAAGATCGTAAATATGAATGGTGGTAATCTAGGTACTCCAAATTCTCCCATTAAATTGAATTGTATTGTACCTATGTATGTGTGTCGGTACCTACTGTATCATTGCCACTATTTTCATATCAAACATATATGTTTATATTTGTTATACCTAAGTAATCCATATAAACATACTTACACAAGTTTCTAAGCAGTTTCTTGAACCTTATTTACTTAAATGTACCTACTTGCAAACTGTTTTACAACATAATTTAAGTAGATACGCTTTAAACAGTCATAATTAGCCTCAATTAGACCTAGTCTAGGTTTCCTGGCCTATGAATATTATTGTACAAACAGAAAGTTATTGTCAAAGATTGGCAATTTATTTAAGATTATATTTCGTTGTTAAGTACCTGATAGATCTATTTTAGTGTTGGTAAATATAAACTTTAATTATCTACTTACTTTAATATGGTTTTTGGCAATTAACGCATATTTACGCCTGTTGTAAATATTAACTTTTATAAATTGAGATTAATATGCTTTCTTTGACTAGGTACTTACCTCGTATTTAAATTGTTTTGGCTCAAACACTTTAGTGTAAGTAGGTAAGTTGTGCGTGGTATTTTTTCAATCTTTGGCTATAAAAGTTGAATAAATACGAAGTTTAAACTCAAAATACTTACGTCCAGTTTCTGAAACGCTTGTCAATGTTAAATCGATTAAAATTCTTTGTCTCAGTCTAAAACTAACGTATCTATCGTAGAATGCCGAATTTTAATTGATGATTAACAATCTAAACGAAAACTGGCCGTTAATCTTGTAATAAAAAAGTGCGTTTTGAAAGTGATGGTGCTGTGTTATATGTAATTAAAGTCATTTAAACTGGTGTGAATTAGGTATCTATACATAAAATTTACGCAAAAGCTTGTTATTTTAACAGCACTTTGAAAGTGTGGCTGTCTGTTTGAAAGTATATGTTGTGTGACGATTGTGACATCGAATTTGGTTTCGTCTAACTTATTTTAATTGTTTGTGTTATTTTGTACCTACTTGAAAGCATAAAGCAATATTATTTTCTTTATTATTGACTGGTTTTATTTTCTCTCTTAATCTTTGTCAATTACAAAGAATACACCATTTATTTGTTTGAAATTTATCTATTTTTGTTGGCCCCTAAAAAGGGAAACAAGGAACAATGAAATAAAAAATAAATAAGTACTGCCTTACATAATAGGTATTATGTAGCACTTTATTTCTCAAAGGAACAACAAAAATATTTACAACAAAGCCTGAAACCAGCCAGACTCGTTTATTAACCTAAGGTAGGTATGGTATCTGAAGTATATTTCAATAGATAAAGGAAAAACAATAACATCTTGCTCCTTGGCAATCCCATCATCTTTGCTATATCTTAAAATTTTGATGCACAGTTATAAACAGACGTTCCCTTTTGGCTGGAGCCGACCAACCGTCAGTTGCAGTTGCAGTTTAATCCTTACGCGGTATAGAACAAAGTCGCTTTTAAGTGTGGGGAACGTGGTCGGACATCCGAACTAGGTTGGCTAGCCCGCGCATCCGAATAATTCCAAAAGCGACTTTATTTTGTACATCATAAGGATTAGTTGGTCGTCTCCAGCCAAATCGGAGCGTCTGTTACTAGTTTTGATTTTGACATCAAACATCACGCGCAGTAGCGCCATCTCTTGGATTTCTGAATAGCGAAAACACTCATTTGCCTTTAACTATTCAAACACATTTTACCTACATACAAAAATATGACAAGTAATAAATTACAGTAACAGATACCCATTGGTAAGTATTTTCATTTTTCTTCCTTCGCAAACGTCACATTTTCCTTATTTAAACGTCATAAACATTATATAACATCACATAACGTTATTTGTGTTCACATAAAAGACAAATATTTATCTCTGAGCAAACAATACTTCGAAAAGAATCGTTTTATGTCGCAGTGACAAAGTTCCAAGAGTAAAAAACTTTGGCTATTCTTCTGTATCCATCAATAGTTTATCTTCTATATCTATGTCCTCAGCCTTCCGTTTCTTAGGCCGCGGTCTCTTTCCTTGCATCATCTCTAGCTTAACCTTCTTCGCCAGTCTCTTCTTTTCTTTCATCTGCAGTTTCCTCTTTGCCGCCTTCTCTGGGTTATTCACTTTCTCTTGCAGGAGTAGCTGTTGAGAATTGAAAATGGGATTAATTATCGCGTGCTATGAGCAACATGGGCTTTTGTACTGACTTTTAGGCTATTATAATAATATAAAACGTAGTTCAATAGAAAAAGACAAAACAGTTCGAAATGGATAATAATGACAGTGAAGGGGGCGTCAGTTTTTTCTTTAGTGCAGTCTCGTTATTTGCCGAATTAGTTCCTTTTTACACCGCATTCCTCATTATCTTTGTAACACACTTTTTTATACTACTCAGTGACAAACGAACAGACAGCCCACTTTATGATATGCGGCAACTGTTGCGCATAACATTCTATATCTATTGTTGTATTTTTTATTCTACGTAGTAACAAACAAGCAGACAGCCCACCTTATGGTAAGCATTAACTGTCGCCCATAATGCATTTAGGTTTAGGCAAACAAAAAATACTTAAACCAAAAACACTCACCTTCTTCCTCTCCGCTCTCTTAACGTTCAACTTCGTCTGCACCTCAGCCACCAGTTTCCCATACTCAATGTCGCCAATTTTTCTCCTCAATTTCTTGCCAAGTCGGTTAGCCAGTTGCTTGGCAACGCTCGCCGGCGCCATGGCGTCTCCAGTGGACAGCTCCCGGACTATGGGCGTCAGGATCACGTCTAGTACCCGGTGGATGAGAGTGTCGTCCAACGAGCTTACCAAATGGAGCCACATTGTGAACACTGATGTTCTCTGGAAGGAGTTGTAAGGGGTTAATTGGGGTGTTGAATCATTATGATCATCATCATAGCCCATAACAGTCCACTGCAGGACTTAGGGCTTCTCCCGCGAGAGAGGAGGTTGTTGTTATAATTTCCACGCTTGGCAGGCGGATTGGAGATCGCAGTGTTGTTGCCAACGCTGCTGTCATTTTCCAGCCTACAGAGATTTGATATTTTGCCTCGAAAACATTAGTCGTCTTGTAAGACACCCGTGGGCGTACGGGGTTGGTGCTATTCTAATCTGCCGGACACCACACGGCTTAGTTCAGTTCAAATTGTGAAATAAAGAGAGCTTCAAGTAAAGCTAAACTTCAGTACAAGATAATAAAATAAATTAATCATATCTCTCGCGGATATAAGACTTTTTATACGGTTGCAGACTGGCACAAGTGTACTATCGATAAACGAAAACAGGCGCGACATAGATACTGCTATCTCTTTCATTTTAGTATTGAGAGACGGAATCAAACGCTCTCTCGCGGCGCGAGCTGTGTCGCGGGCACACTTTTGCTAACCATGCAGTTGGCGAGCAAGGTCTTGCCTTTAAATATCTCAATTTTTGTTCATACTTCAAAAAACGGCCAGCGTTATTTATACGTGACAATTCTTTCTTAACAGACAAAATTTCAAATTCTTCCAATATATTATGTCATATTATAGTAACAGTAAAGTTGATTTTCGCACTTACAATGTTCATCGACAACGGAGCCTTGGCCACTTCGACGTTTACAGCTTTACGAAGTTTGAACAGGATCCATCTGATATTAACTTTGGCGGCACTTTCTTCCATGTCCGCGACGTCGGTCTCAACTTTCTTGGACAGTTTGAAACTCGGCAGCGCATGCACTAGTTTCAGGATTTGGAAAAGCACTGCTGTGACCTAGAAGAGAAATGATAATGTTAGCTTGAACCTTAGTCCTTAAGCTTTTGACCGCCATTGTTTGCTTTGCAGTTTTTACTGGGTGTGTACCTAATATCAACGATTTATTTTATTTCATACAAAAACAGGCATGTATGACCTCAAGTGGTTGTCACAGTTATATATTTATTTATTTACACAATATATAAATACAGAGAGATAACATACTCAACAGACATTCTATCTGCAATTACAACAGCCACAAAAACTATTCAACGGAGTTTCATGACAATTTCCTGTGTCACTAATTACGCCAGACTAAACACGAAATTTGAAATAGACATAAATTAACAAATAAAAGTTACCTGCTCAGCCATGTCCATGGGCACATTAGGCGTGTACTGCGCACATAAGTCCAGTACCAGCCTCCGGAACGCGTCTTCAGTATCATAGTACACAAAACCTCTATCACTCTCAAGCTTATTCCTCATTATCCCATCCAGCTCCTCCACATCTACCGTGGCGAGTATCGCTTGTAATATCTTAGCCGCCCTGATACGGACCCAGGAGTGAGGATACGCCAGCAACACTTGACAATGCTGGGCGATATCGTCGTAATCCGATTCGTACTTCTTGCTCTTCATAGTGGGCGCGCAATGGATCGTAATTTTGTCGATAAGATTCAATATCTGTATGAGACTGTGGTCCTTCTCGCACTGTTTTTCTTCGTCTGTGAGGTCCTCGGGCTCCTCGAGTTGGATCTTCACGAATCTGCCAACGGTACTGTCGTTGCTTAGCAGTAAGATTTTGCTGTTGATCAGAGGAAGGACAGTGTCCAGACGGTTCTTGAACTCCTCTTTTTCGACGTTCACGAATCTAATGCTCAGTTGGGCTGCCAGTTCGAAATTCGCAGGCTGTGGAATGAAGGTAACAACAGGTGAGTTTAAGTTACTAATAAAGGCTGCTGATGATGAGTGTTTCTAGCAAAATATACATATAAACGTGGACTGTTATGGGACTTTTATGATGGTCATCATACATATAAGTGTGTGTAGAATATAATGATCAACTTCTATGGGGGCTTCTTTTGTTTACTTAATAGATTCTGCAATTAAAATTGCTTTATTTGCTAAAAAGTAGCCTCGGAACTTCACTTGCCTGTCTCAACGATGAACTTTGCAGGCGACGCGGGCGATTGCGCATTCGCGAGGCACACCATGCAAGGCTCCATCGGATTCTTCCAACCATTGCAAGTACCACAGCAGGACTTACCCTAGTATCATTGAAGAACCCGACGACCAGCTCGTACAAACTGTTCCGCTGCAAGGCAGGCAACCGGGCCAGCGCCCGTTCCACGCAGCCCGCGGCGGCCGCGCGGCAGACCGCCGCCGCGTCGGACACCATGCAGCCGCCCAACGATAGGAGAAGGTGGGGACTGTGTTTCGTCAGTTGTTGCTGAGGGAGATGAATACTCAATGACAAACAAGCAGACAGCAGAACTTATGGTGAGCGGAAACTGTCGCCCATGACATCTACGGTTCACACACCTGGGTTTCATGTAACAAACATACAGAACGGCAGGTTGTATCTATGCCTGCAATTGCACTGGCTAGGTACCTTATATTTAAAACTGAAATACCACAATGCAAACATTGTTGGTTGTCAGCAGAAATAAACAGACTTCTTAAGCTGGCATATACAAGGAGTGGTTACCAACGTAGTATGGGTACGTTCCCTTAGTACTGCTGTAGACTCTCTGGTATTTGAGTTAGCAGGGGAAGTGTCAACGCACATCAGGCAATTCGGTTTAGACACAGACAACTCTTAAATTGGCTCAAAGACACATCCACGTCTAAAGAGAGGATTTGACGCCACAACTAGCCAATGTGTATGCTGTCACTATTATTGAGGAGCATCGGTGGCCAAATGGTAAGGTTAGGTTCCGAGTTCGAACCCTATTGCCGCCATGTAGGTACCAATGACTCTTTTCTAAGTAATTACATTAGTTGAACACTGACCCAATCACTAACGGTGAGGAAATAGGTTGGGATGAAATCTGCACATTCATATTATCAACTGTATATTGTCACTCACCACGGGCAATCTCCCAATAATAATATCCAGGAAACTGAGCGCCGATTCGCGGCCATGCTGCATCTCGTAGCCCAGCTGGGCCAGGAAGAACTCTATGAACTTGTCCGTGCGTTTGCCGAGCGCGTACCCGAGTAGGTACGATGCGAAGATCGCGCGCGCTTCTTCCCTGTTGGGTGACAGGAAAGAGATCATTTTTAAAAGTAAATAAATAAAATATAAATATTCGTGGACAAATTCACACAGCGCCGTCTAGCCCCAAACTAAGCAAAGCTTGTACTATGGATGCTAGATAACTGATATACTACTTAAATACATACTTATTATACATAGAACACCCAGAACCGTAAGAGAAATTAAAATTCATCATTTCAATTTCTGCCCGGCCGGGAATCAAACCCGAGACCTCTTGCGTGGCAGATGTTGACCATTGAACCACTCAGGTCGTCAAAGTTATTGAATGCTTGCTCTATTATAATATACAAAAAACTAAACCTGTTTTGCATATTATAATAGAGAAACCGAGAACCGGGGCCGAGAAGCCGGGGGAGGTGGATGGCTTTCTGTTCGTTAATCTTAGCCATAAATCTAATCTAATCTAATAAATCTTTCAAGTTAAATTTGACCCACTTTCCAATCTCCGATTGAGCTGAAATTTTGCATACTTATGTAAGAGCTGATCTGATGGCGGAGACGGAAGGTGGCTAAAGGATGTCCAAAACTATAAAAGATAAACAGGATTTGGGCTTGTTTGATCAGTCTTGACAAGTCCTCTGATCCGTACGCGATAAAAGCTTGTTATGAAATATATTTTTTTAATTTCAGAACTTCTAAACCAAATACATATGACATACCTCGACTTCGCCGACTCGCTTCGTATACACAACTTCGAGAGCTTTTCCATGACTTCATGTAACTCTGTTGACGCCAGCTTTGCTTCCAGTATGGCTTTGAGCAGTGAAAAAGAGTTGGCCTGTCTCTCGTCATTCTGGCAATCTTCCTCTGCATACAGGAGGAGAGTCTTTAGCTGGTCTTCCTCAAGAGTGTAATATTTAACATTTCTGACCAGAACTGTCACGGCCTGAAAATAGATTAAAAATTAAGCAAACAAACCAAAGAAGAAAAATATTTCTTCTATAAATATGAGAAGTAAGTTCATAATGATAATAATAACACAAGTTGTAATTACCTTAAAAGCATTTCTGACTAAATGATAATTATCATTTTGTTTGCTGATTTCAAATGTCGCATACTTGTGAAGTATGGTGAATATACATTTGACTATATCTGTAACCATTTCTTCAAGTGTTGGAGGGATAACTCTAATAGTCCACAATGTAGTAATACATTTCATGGCTACTGTACACACTTTGACATGGTCGCTCTTCAATGCGTCTACAAGTAATGGAACTAGAGGATCTACAAAGTCCCTGCAATCCACCCTGGAAACCTTTTCCCTCTTCAGAATTACATACAAAATGTTCAAACTGAATTCCACCAAAACGTGAGCATTGGCTTTGCTCGAAGTTTTAACATTCCTAGCCTGAGATTCCTTATTACGCTTTGGTGTCTCCGGAATTATGAAACAATCTGGTTTTGCTCTCAACATCTTTTCTCTCTGAGCTTCAGTGATTTCCCTTTTTGGAGCCCCCAACACAAATTCTGGTATACTCTCGGACGCAATTCCATGCAGAAATATGAATAAAGATTCTGTATCTATGAATTTATTTGTGACGAGGCCACTAGTTATATGCATTAGTGCTTCCTGAACTTTAACTACTATTTTCTTTGAGTGATGTTTCTGTAAGACTTCTTTGAATGGCAGAAGAAGATTGATCAAGCACGTTTCTGTAATATTTTGTGATACGATCATTAAGGTAACATAGCTCTTTTTACTGGGTTTTGCTTCAGGTGTTTTGTAATGGAGCTTTTCGACTTCTTTCTCTTCAGAGAGAGAACCAAACAAATCATTAGTGCATACGTCAAGTACATAATGAAGATTATCGTTCAATTCTCCAGCTTTAAATTCCGCCTTCAAAGCGTCTAAAACTGAATGTATTGTAGAAACCAAAACATGTACTTGAAATCCTCTCGTTAGCAACATGGTAAGATGTTCCAACAAAATGCCTAAATACTGTGATCCAACTGTTATCATTATTTTCTTTACAATGTCTCTCGCTATTATTCTGACTTGCTTCAATGGTGACTTTAAAAAGGAACAAAGTTTGATAATAATCCTGAAACAAGTAATTAATAAATTAATTTCCGAGAAATCTTTGCACAATTTAAATAAACACATATACAAATAATTGAATCAGTAACTCACCCTGGCAATTGATATCTTAACAAGTCTCCTGGCAATCGCTGCAGCAGCTTGACTAACGCAAGAGCTATCGGCACACGAAGCAGATCTTCTTCCTGCCTATCGAAGCCGGTTCGTTTTCTATTGACTCTGTGAGATTCTTCATGATCTGTCAACTTTCCAATTGCTCTAAAAATAAAGAAATGTACCGTCAGTAATCGCACAAAGACTATAAGCGTACCAAAGACTTTGTATTGTACCGTAAATATACTCACCGATTCAATTGGGGTAGTAAACCAGCCGACAGAGATTTTATTATTCTTTTAGCAACCGATGGCGACACACATGTTATTTTCTCAAAAGCTGGTGTTTCTGAATCTTCTTTTGACTGTTCCTCGTCTACGTCTTCGTTATCTGCTTCTTTTAGTTGCGTCTCTATCGCTTCATCATCTACATTTTGTTCCTGAGTCTCATCCTCAACATCTTCAGTCTTTTCATTTTCATCATTATTTTCGACCACTTCAGCAGCTTGTTTTTCATTAGTAACCGGTTTAGCTTTTACGTTTCTCTTACCTATATTTGACAGCAGTGCCTTGGGAAGTTCAATATTTTTGGCTTTGGAGAAATCAAAATGGAAAGCGTCTAGAATTCCAATTATCACACGCATTAACTGCTTCTGGTATTCTGAAGAGTTGCGCATTTTGTTCAAATACAGTTTTAATATGACTTCGTAATGATACCAAGGCAGGAGCCTACAGCATGTTGCCACAACTTCAATACATGCGTCTATCAAAGTATTCTTGTCAGAATATTTCTCATCACACAAGTATACGGTCGCTAAAGGTAAGATGAAGTTAGTAAGTGTTCTGGGACTTGGACACTTAGACATTTTCTTGGCAACTTTACAGAATTTCATCAACGCTCGCACTCGTCGATGCATTTGAAGATGGCACATGTTTTCAAAGAAGTCAACTTCTGTGTCCTCTTTATTCGTAAGATGGGCCAAATCTGATAAAACCACGTCAGCATCAGGGCTCTCTCTTGCCAATTCGCCAAGTAGAGCAATCGATTCGTTCCTTAGAAGTTCATTCTTTGTATCTCTAATCCCTGTTGATATTAAAGACAGCACTGTATCTTTAACCAAATACTGCCCATCACTTGTAGACCAATATTTCATGAGAGTTTTAGGAAGAATTCTTTTAAGACAGAGCCCAGCCCCATCGCGTAACCCGATATCCTTATCAGTGCGAATAAAGTAAAAGCAGTTATTAACAATGAGTATGGCAAGGTCAACGTCTATTTCGTTATTTTCCGATAGCTGATATATTCGTTTATACGCATCTAGGCGTCTATCAAAATCTGGTTGCTCGATCCAGCGTTTGTTGAAGGCATTCATTTCAGTAATAATTTCCGCCATTCTTGTTAGAACATCTTTGTTTACTGTCGCATTATCAGCAATCGAAGTTAACAATTTTATAAGTAGTTTCCTAACATCGACCGGTGCAACTTTGTTAAATAGGACTGCAATGTTTTTAATATAAGCTTGTGGCTTTGAGCTGTGGCCTAGTAAATTGATAATAGTATTAACGGCATGCTCCATATTTTCTTCGGCCATATTCATACAAACTTTCTTGACCAGTATTGGCAACAACAAAGCTAATAGCTCATCGCAAATCTCAGGTGATGCTACGAGTTCAGTGACTCTCGACAGAATAAGTAAATCCCTTTTATTGACGGTATTAGATTTCGCTGAATTGGCAAATCGTCTTTTCATTACTTCCAAAATACTTGAGATATGTGGCATCAAAATTTTGCTTCCGAAATTGATTTCTGGGCCATCAACTGCCTTCACATCTACAATGTTTACGGTCTTGTATGTTTCAATTGAAGGATAATCTTTATCTTCCTCGTCTTCAGTCAATGTTAATAATTTTTCAATCATATCCAAAATAACATTAACCACACCTGGAGTAGTTTTCGGGGCAAGCAATAATTTGAATATAGCTGGTAAAGGACTCAAATTAGCATCGTTTTCCGAATTTGCAACCAATAAAATGTAGTATCTAGGATTTTGGCACCATGTGTTAAATAATTTCAACAATGCTGTTGGGTTATGAATGCCTTCAATATGAAGTTTTGGGACCAGAGGCCACAGCAATGTCTCAAATATCACATGCAATTCCTCTTTGGTCCAAGCATATTTATCAAACTGGTCAAACAGTTTCCGCAGCGTTACTAAAGCGAGGACTCTTAAGTTTTTCATAACCTTAACGTATCCAACGTGTACTTTATCTCCATTGGCTAACACTCCTCCCAAAGTTGAACATACAGCATAGAAGATTTTTAGATACTGAGATAATAGGCTATCTTTCATATAGCCACCAAAATATTCGCGCACAACTTCAAAGAGATTTAAAATGCTATGTAACTTTCCTGGACTGGTCACTGATTTCAAATTCAAGGTATTAACTATATTTTCATAAATTTCCTTTGGTTTCATGGTCATATAGTTTTTGAAATGTGTAAAAGCCATTTCAATGAACATCATAAGTTCAGTTTCGTTACACCCAGCTAAATATCTCATAACTAACGATCTTCGTGCTTGGCCACCACTTTTTTTATCTGCGCTTAATTTCGAAGTCATTTTGCCGTACAAGATCCTCAATATGATAGGAATCACATGTTCCCTGTCATCTGGATGAATATTTTGAGAATCTTCAGTTATTTTAAAAAGTGTTAATTCATCTTTGAATTTGTTGTCATCAACTAAATTAACTAAGTTACTCTTATATGGTATAACACTCTTGTGTTTATAGTTCAATACACAGTCCAATGCATATTTCTGAAGGCCGGGATTTTTGTGTTTCAGAAATTCCATGTATAAGTCCCAGAAAACTGGTTCCTTGTGCAATGCTCTAGGATTTTTGAACTGAGCTAAAACTTGCATAATATTTATTAATGTCTTGAAAATTATTTTACCAGAAACTGAGTCCTTTGCATCATCCACCACTTCAGTAATATCGTCAATATTTTCATTTTCTTCTTCAGGTTTTCCATCATCAACTTCCATAGGCTCAGATCCGTGAACTTGTACGTCAATTTTCAGAGCATTCATGTTATCATTTTTGCGGTACTCCTCCTCAATAAAATTTAAAAATAATATCACGATATCTCTATTTCTCGCTTCGCACACCTGTATACAGTTAGACATTACTTTCAAAATCAAATTTCTGTAGTTGCATAAATCTGGTCGTTCAGATATGGTATTATATTCTGAATATAAACTCCTCAAAAACTCATTGGTAGTCTCAATTTCATCACGAAATTGGAATTGTTTCAAATTTTTCTTTGCATTCACAAACGAAGATTCAAGAGCCTTATGGAAAGTTGGCCAAAATTCATCGACCGTAAGTGCGTTACCGTAACCTGCTATAAATTCGATTACAGGCTCCCACAATAATTTAAAATTAAAATACAAGACGCCTAGCATATAATCTAAGGCAAACAGTCGATAATCAGTCTCTTTTGCTAGAATGTGCTGAGTTGTATTAAAAGCCATTTTCTGTAAAATATTGATTTGACTCCTGTACTCTTGAATTGATGGTTTTATAGACTCGGCCGAGTAGCATTTGCTAAAAATTGAAAATTTTTCATCAATTCCTCCAACTTGCGCTGATTTATTCAGCTCATCGACATTCTCAAAAAGCTGGTAAATGTGAGTTGTTAACAGTCTGACCTGAAAAATGAACTTATGTTAATTGGGAATACAATTACAATAAAATAATAATAATTAAAACATAAACAAAATTACTTACAATATGAAATGGTGAAGATACATTACTTCTGATATAGGAGTCTACTAGAGACAAAAATGGATATTTCAAACCATTTTCATATTCATAGGCTGTCAAATATAAGTCTAAAAGATGCAATGCAGCTACATAATTCGGATCAGCTGCGCACGGTAAAATTGTAGGTAGTAAATCATCTATACTACAAATTTGTTGTATGCTTTTACAGCTTGATATATGGATTACACTCTCTAGAGCAGTTGCTAATATAAACAACACTTTTCTTGCGCGTTTTGAAAGGTCTGTAGTATCACAATGGAATTTGTTGCTCTCCGGCTGCTTCTCAATATTAAAATTAGCGAGCACTATCAATAATTTTTGTATAAGAGTCTTAAACATATTTATACAATCGTTTACATTAATTTTCTCTATATGAGGTATGCAAAACAACGCATTCAACAGTTTTGTTGGATTTTCTATTATCTTTTCGAAGTCTTCATTGAGTAAGGATTTAAAATACTCCATAAATTCCGGCAGTGCTTTGTCAAAGTTTATTGGATACTTGACCCACTCGAACAGTTTTATACCATTTTTGGATAACGGAGATTTGGCCAAGCATATTTTAGCAAGTGTAGTCATAGTCTCTTCTTCAAATTTTGTTTGTGTGACAAATCTCACGAATGGAGGCAATATGTGCATGTCAAATTGTGAATAATCAATTACATTCTGGACGAAATTAATCAGAATATTTGGGAATGGCAAAGGCAGAAGGACTTTCACGATAATCCCAGCATGTTCTTGTGACAGTGATACACTCGGCGACAGTAGTAATACTGCACCTATTTGAGCACATACTTCCAGAAGACTCTCCGAGAATACCTCACAAATAACATTCACCAATAAAAGAACGAATTGTGGTGGATTTGTCAAATACTTTCCCTTCTGGTGCTCTATGACTTGACCTGCAAGCCTCATAATATACTCAAGTCCTCTGTTAGTTTCATCATATTCTTTGAGGATTTCCTCCACACTCTTTGTTATGCAACTCCAGAAAACATTGTACTCTTTTGGAGCGATACTTTGCAAGCTATCCTCTATTGTCTGTGTCAGAACTTGAAATAATATTTCTTGTTCAGGGTTCTGATCTTGAAAATACTGTAGCATTAGAGGTAAAAAAGTATCTATACAGCTGTGAAATTTGTCACTGACACCCCTAATGATTTCAAATAGTAGATGCCCACAGCCAGTTATAGCCTGGAAAAAAATATTACGTAGGTATTAAAAAGAGACTCGTAGAGCAACCAGCACATTTGGATATGGAGTTAGGGACTAATAAGTGGCATGTTCTGGGGTTACATGAACTTTTTGGAAAGCGAGCGGATATCATTAACCCAAGGTCATCATAGACTCAAGAACTATTCTCTACCACCAATCGAGGGTCAAAAATCCCAGGTCCATTTAGCGCTTGCTTAGGAAAGCCAAGAGGCGCCCGCCCTCACTCTGTTCACTATGCTAGGTATAAAGGATAAAATTCGCAACGAAGTAATCCGACTGAAACCAAAGTTACCGACCTAGCGCACAGAATTAGTAGTAGTGTGCTGGCCACATCTGCCGAAGATCCGATAACCACTAGGGTTATCGGTTCGACGACGAGTTCTTGAGTGGACACCGTGACTCAATAAGCGAAGTGTAGGACGCGCTACGGCCAAGCGCAGTAACAATTTGCTCACGGTTTCCGGGTTGAATGTGGGAAGCCGTGAGAACGGTGCAATGGCGCTCATTGGATAACATAGGCTATATTATAAAAATATATATTTTACAACAAAAATAACGTACTTTTAATATTATGCATTTTAACATTATTATGCACATAAAATATTATTACTTATGGAAGTTAGCAAAACTGAGTAGATACTATAAAAGCCAGTAAAAGAAGACTAATAAGTAACTTATAGAGTCAGATCACTGTATCCCAAGAGTATAAATTACAGTGGACCCCCATAAGCCATGGTCACAAAGTCTGTGGGCGCGGAGCGACGGCGGTGGCGACGCGGGGAGCGACGGCGGTGGCGACGCGGGGAGCGACGGCGGTGGCGACGCGGGGAGCGACGGCGGTGGCGACGCGGGGAGCGACGGCGGTGGCGACGCGAGGAGCGACGCGTTTTAATGAACAGATTTATATGGAACTGGCCTCGCGAGGAGTGGTGCTCGAGCGGTCGAGCGATGCGCTCAAGCGTCGCCCGCACGTCTTCATTAACATAATGTTGTGCCATAGTCGTGGTGGAGAAAATTTATTAAAAGAACAAAGGCAAATCTCTCGCTATCAAGGCTGTCAGCAACACTATGGGCGTCACCACACAAACGCGTTGCCCACCTCTAATGAAACCTTTAATACCATTGCGACCTCTTGAACGATTACATGTCATAGTCTAAAGGAAATACTGTGGGAGATTGTTCCAAATTTGAATAATACAAGCATGAAACCTTCTTTCAAACTGCTGGGTGGACACCACATAATATGGATGAGCACCCCACCGTGGGCTGGGTGCCCACTTAGCAGGCTGGTGTGATTTACGCATGTTATCATTGCAAATGTCCATAGCATGCATGTCCCGTGCAAGCAGGCTACCATCAGGCAGACCGTAAGCTTATCTGATAGTGGTATAAAAAACACTATAGCTTCACATAAACGTTATCACCAAATCCACAGTAGAGCAGCATTATGGTGAGGGTGCACTGTACTAGAGAACTTGTGACTAATTTCCCATGCTCAAATGTTACAATACATTCAAAAATAAATTTAACTAAAAAACTGAGTACTTACATCACCATTGGTCTTCAAATAATTCAAGAGTAGATCAATAAACTTTTTCTTGTCTCTTATGTCTCTTGCAACAAAAGCAAAACTTTCGGCAGCAAAATTATTGATGTACTGCGGTTGACTATCACTTAACAAAGGTATAATCCTCTTTAACACAGCAGAAATATCTTTCTTCAAGAATGGCTTAAGGATTTTGAACAAAAATGCAAGACAAATCAATGTCCACTCCAATCTTTCAGCATCTTTGGTATTGAGTAGCTTAATTAGAATATCAAGAAACCTAGGGAAGTGTGGGTAGAAATCATCTCTTAGATCTTTTGCAACTGAAACCAATATTCTGAAAAAAAAGATTTACATGAACAAAAAGGTTAATTTAAGTAATGCGCCTTAAATAATGAGACAAGTGGTGCCAACCCCATTTAGTGGGATTATGGAAGGGGAATGAGTTTAAATTATTTAATTATTTTACTATGACAAGAGTCAAATTACATTTCCCTTTCCATCAGGATGTTATACAATGCGACTAATAGACAAGCTGGTAGAGCTCGTCTAATCTAAAATGACGCGCCCCACTATCGCATTACCGCACACAAGCAAGTTTAAAATATGGACGCAATACATATACAAATGCCGTTGTAATTGGTCATTCAGTTGCCGGTGAGATTCAAACGTAGGAACACGCGTCGTTTATTGGCTCCCACACAGATGAAGTGTCGTTATCAATATTTGCACTCACACATCGAAATCGTTTAGTCTCAAAATGTCCCAGTTGCAAAATGTCCACTGGTAAAAAAATGTCCAAGTCGCAAAATGTCCAAGTCGCAAAATGTCCAAGTTGCAAAATGTCCAAGTTGCAAAATGTCCAGGTCGCAAAATGTCCCGGTTGCAAAATGTCCAGGTCGCAAAATGTCCACATTGTAAAATATCACTATATAAGTCGCTAAATGTTGTACACACTTACTACTCATGAGTTGCCGCTTATATTTATATATTTCACGATATATAACGTATTTTTTTTTTTTAATCTTAGGAATCGCACAGTTCGCGACCAATTTGGCTCCAAGGTGTGAGGATGAACTATGTCGGTGGCGAGCGGTGCGATGATATATTTATTTATCAACGATATCAAACTATACGAAAACAGCAGGTATATTGCTGACTGTGCGGTGTTTCCGGGTGGTTGGTGGGCCCACTGGAAACCAGCGTTGTAGTACACGTCAAGCGACCACAACATTATGCTGAGGGGGTCCAGTTGCACTAAAAGCCGCGACGCGAAATTTAAACAATGCCACTGGGAATAGATAAACTGTAGGTAGGTACATTTATTATTATTCTTCTTTCTTTTTCTTGTGTTCCTAACATTATTTGTATTTTATGTACGCTTTGTTTTTTTTTTTTTGTTATATTAGGTATCTTATCGTGTCGTGGTTTTATATGAGACATTTATAGATTTGTCAGCATTAAAGGACAGCAGCAGCAAAGCGTACATAAAATAAAAATAATGTTAGGAACACAAGAAAAAGAAAGAAGAATAATAATAAATGTACCTACCTACAGTTTATCTATTCCCAGTGGCATTGTTTAAATTTCGCGTCGCGGCTTTTAGTGCAACTGGACCCCCTCAGCATAATGTTGTGGTCGCTTGACGTGTACTACAACGCTGGTTTCCAGTGGGCCCACCAACCACCCGGAAACACCGCACAGTCAGCAATATACCTGCTGTTTTCGTATAGTTTGATATCGTTGATAAATAAATATATCATCGCACCGCTCGCCACCGACATAGTTCATCCTCACACCTTGGAGCCAAATTGGTCGCGAACTGTGCGATTCCTAAGATTAAAAAAAAAAAATACGTTATATATCGTGAAATATATAAATATAAGCGGCAACTCATGAGTAGTAAGTGTGTACAACATTTAGCGACTTATATAGTGATATTTTACAATGTGGACATTTTGCGACCTGGACATTTTGCAACTTGGACATTTTGCGACTTGGACATTTTGCAACTTGGACATTTTGCAACTTGGACATTTTGCGACTTGGACATTTTGCGACTTGGACATTTTTTTACCAGTGGACATTTTGCAACTGGGACATTTTGAGACTAAACGATCGAAATCAACTAACTAAGTAGTGGGGCGCGTCATCTTAGACTAGACGAGCTCTACCTCTGTACTAGTACCCAAACTAATATCTCTGTATTTTTATTTTCCGCCTTCCATGATGTTCAAGACACAATCAGATGGTCTGTCAGTATGGATTGGCTTTTTCAGAGGTTTTTCATTGATGTATTCAATGAAAAACCTCTGAAAAACTTGCTTCAAGAGCCGCTTCACTGGAGATCCTTTTATTCAGTTGTAATATATAAGATAACATTTTAGCTGGGTTTGCCAAGCATTGCCATAATTTTTGAGCAGATCTCTGGACAGTTCAGTAGATATATTCAAATATTAATGTATTTCTACATTTCTCAATACAAAATGATAAATATTTTTTGTATGCTACTCAGTGACAAGCGAGCAGAGCAGACTTTTTTTTTTATGTTATACAGCAGACAAACAGGCAAGCAGGCCACCTGATAGAAAGTGGTTACCGCCGCCTATGGACATCAGCAACACCAGGGGAGTCACCAGCGCGTTGCCCGCCTCTGAAGAGACCTCTAATATACCTCTTGAATGATCCCATGTCATAGTCCAAAGGAAACACTGGTGGACTAAGATAATATGCCTCTTGCCTGTAATATGAATAAAATTTAAAAATACTCACTCTAATAAAGGCTGTAAGCACAGTTGATCTTCCAAATTCAAATACTTCTCTAAAGTATTGAGTACATCATCTTTCTTGTGCACTAATTGTGGCAATGTATTGATACCAAAAGTTTCTCTCCGGAACTTTTTGAAGTTATCGGTCAAGTTGAGAGCATGCCACTTTTGGAGAGCCAAATAGAAATGTGTCTCGTTCTCGTCTGGATTTTTGGTGTATGCATGTTCGATGTGATACAAGGCAGCGTGCCGGACGTCTATGGCATTGATTCGCTCCGCAAATGGAACGAACTGCAATTATACAAATTCTGTGTTATTTAGGTATCATGAATTAATCGTACAGTGCATAATATTACTTACAATGAAAGTATAAAGTCACGAAACAGAGTGTCTTCTTAGCTAAGAGCTCGAAAAACATAACCCAAATCGTGGTTTTGAAAGTACTTACCCTAAAAGTATTCGTAGTCTTATGTTTTACAGGTTTAATCTTCATATTGATAGTAAAATTGCTGTCTTTGTGTCACACAAATATATCATTTTATTGTTTAACTTCCACAAAATTATCGGCACAGCAAGCACGACAAAACACACGTGTTTTTGACAATGATTTGACAGTGACAGCTCTGCCAACGACATATGATTTTGACGTTCCTATTTTCGTTTAAAAACAGATGAATGGATGGAGGGCCTAGCAAGCTATATAAATCGGCCTTCGGTACGTAATACAGTGTATCTATCCTTTATGTACGCCAGCGGAAGTGATTCTTTGAACGATAATATAACTGCACCATTATTCAAATGGTTTTTGAAATATTAAAAAAAGCAACAACTGTCAAACTGATAAGATTCTGTGGGGTAATGAATATTGTTTTTCTCGATTTTTTTATGTTCTTTTACAAAGTTTGTTTGATTCCATGAAAAATTTATTTACTTATATATTTATTTATATAATTAACCTATCCTTTTTTCCGATGTTAGCTAGGTTCGTGAACTCTTTGCCCCTTGCGGTATCGCAGCGCATTACAAAATATTACTTTCGACTGAGAAGTAAGTACCAACCCATCATTTATCTAACATCAACAAATAATGTTTAATCGTGTAGTGATAATACACCTACATAATAGCACACTTGTACCTACTGTCTTGTAAGTACAATACCTATATACAGTACAGTTGCACTTCATAATTATTTCCTATTTAGTTTATAAGTATTTCCTATGCACAATTTTAGCATTAAATGAGCAGTTTTTAACATATCAATAATTTTATCCCAATATTTCAATGACTTCTCTGATCGGAATGGGACTTTTTAGTTATTGTGGGTAGATGGGAAGACAACTGCAAGTAAACTGGAAAGTTGTTAAATTTTTAAAACTAGAATGTTTGCCTGATTAAAGATAACGTATGCTTGTTTTAAGCTATTCCATTAATAACTTGAACTGTGCGATTAAAGATAATATTGTTATAACACTTTCGCTGCTAACCCAAATATTAGTGTCGGGCACAGTGAGACTTACGCGCCGCTATATGGCCGCCGAAAACGACTATAGGTACGCATGTGATGACTGCCGGCAGGCCGAGTCCATGTTGGCGCTATGTGAGTATGAGGGCCAACCACCAACACACGATTGAGTCTTTTTTTTTATTGATTTATGGACCGGCCAGATGAGTCTGTCATGTGACGCGCAGTCACATAACAAACTATTGAGTAAATAACTTCATGCCTGCAATCAGATGGTCCAAACTCTATCCAAATTAAATCATACACTCTTTATGTGGGAAACAAGGTTTCAAGAAAGAATATTCTCCAGTTTTATCTGATAAAAATACAATCCTAGTGCTTACATAAGATAACTATATGGCGTTGTAGGTAAACTTTGGTTTTGTTTATTCTCTTAATTAGGTAGGTACACTAAAACATAATACATATAAAAATGTGTGTAAAATAAATATATTTTCAATGCAGCAAATTAGCCAATACTTTGCCAATTAAACTAGCTACACAAGTACACAAAAACAGCAATTTTGCAGTTAAAGAGTCCTCTACAAATGTTATGTAACATTTACGTAAGCAGTATGAATATCTAATAGGATTATATTCTGTTATATTAACGGTGATGTTTATATTTCATCCCAGGTCTAGGTCGAGGTGTACACAGCTGCCCCCAATTCTACGATTCCAAAACCATGGAGGTAACAACACTGCCTGCCCTGCAGGACAATTACATGTACCTCATTGTTGACAAGCTGAGCCGAGAGGCTGCTGTAGTGGACCCAGTGGACCCGGATTCTGTACTTAAAGCCGTACAACAAGCTGGCCTTAACTTGACGACAGTTCTAACAACTCACCATCATTGGTAAGCTTTATAAATTTTAACCATTTTCTACTGATTTATTTGTATATTTTTATTTATTTATGAAAACTTTATATACAAAAAAGTTCACTGGCGGACTTAAAGCTAAAATAGCCTTATCTACCATTTATTTTATCTATCGTTTCTTTTTATCTAATATAGTTCACTATTATTTTCCTGTCAGCATCATTTTATAACCACCTAACAATACGCTTGCAGCGCCACACTGCGTCAGCTGCTAGGCACAGGTGTGCAGTCAATGGACATCATAAACCATCACATTTCAGGAAGTGGCAATACAATGCACATCTATGTTCATATCTAACGCCTGTATGAAACGCATGTTTTACTTGAGTAATTCTGTATAGTATAGCAAGTTGTCATGTTAGCTAACCTGTCACACGAACCAACTACTAGGCACTAGCCCTAGCCCACTTAACGCAGGTGTAGGGCGATATGCATGCGCGTCGTTCAACGGGGACGCCCTAGCATGACGTTCATTTCTAGTAGCTGACCTTTTCATGGCATTCAATTTTTGAGGTGCTTTGGCTACGTGCTTTATATATGTGTGGTGACTATTATCCGGCCCGCACAACCTGTTAGGGAAAAACCAGTTCGCCAGAGCCTCGTCCGTTTGCCAGCAGGGTGACCGCGGGCAGGTGAGGTTGGCTTGGGCCCATGAGATGGTGGTTGGGTCTCATACCCCTCTTTTTTTTTTATATATGTACTACTAAGGTGGCAAACAAGCTTGTGGCCTGCCTAATGGTATGGCCTGCCAGGGGCATCACCCACGCGTTGCCGACCCCGTAAAAACCTTTTAACCCCTTTCTTGAAGAACTCCATGTTGTACTCTCCAGGGAAAACCTCTCCAGGTAGTTCATTCCACAACCTTAATGTGCGTGGGAGAAAGTTTCTTTGGAACCGCACAGTTCGCGACCAATTTGGCTCCATTATTAGCTATGTTTGTCATTTGAATGAAATGAGATGCTCAAGGTTCGGGTGACGATTTGCAAAAATGACGAGTTGAGAACATGTCGAGTTACGTTTAGGACGACTTGCTATTAATCTGTAATGCTGTTAATAAATCATTAAATTATGATATACATATAATTTCAGGGATCATGCTGGAGGCAATGAGGGCATAGCTCGTATGGTCCAAGGACTGCGCATATATGGTGGTGACGCCCGCATTGGCGGTCTCACGCACACCGTCGAGAATAATACCACACTCAACATTGGCAACTTGAATGTGCAGTGCTTATCGACCCCCTGCCACACTTCTGGCCACATCTGTTACTATGTTACTTCACCGCAGGAGACGGAGGATAGAGCTGTTTTCACAGGTAGGACAGTTACTGTTGCACCTTGTACCTAATTCATTTTTTTACCGGAACCGGTTAGGTATTTGTCCGTCGTCTCGCCTGATGGGAAGCGATGGACGATGCGTCCGAAGATGGAGCATGCCTGTTTAGGAATAGTCTATTCACTCTAGCTTTTATGGTGTCCTGGCCCCCACTACACATCCTTACTCGAATTGAATGTCGCCATCATGTTAGACATCGCCATTTCACTCGCTTAAACCACAAATGATGTCGCTGTAACCGTAAGATTGTAATCTCATTATCATCTCGGCGCTATGTCGCGGTTGCGTTCCCTTACGGTACGCGAGGACCCAGGGTCCGCCTTCCTACTCTTCCTGACCCACTCCGCTCGGTCTTTGGCATTCTTGGTGGTGAGCTTGTTGGTACGTATATCATTCTTGACGACGTCAAGCCATCGGTTCTTGGGCCGACCTCTCCTTCCCGTGCCTGGCGAGGGTGGCCAGACATTTGTTCCCTACGTAATTTGCCGGTCTGCGCTTATCTGCGACGCCAAGGCTACCTTGAATGTGGGCGTTTCGAACGCGATCCTTCCGAGAAACTCTACACATCCACTGCAGCATAACCGTGACGCGCAGCTTTTGCTTGCGTCGCTCTAGTAAGACCCAAGACTCGCCGCCGTATAGGAGAGCAGGCCTAATGGTGGTCTTATAGAGGTGTTCCTTCAGATTTATCGGCATTTTAGGGTGACAAGACCGTAAGATTGTAATCTAACGTATTCAAATACGTTAAATTGTTAACTGTCAAAATATTGTGAACTTTAAAAAAAAATTACCAAGTCATTTACGAAAACGCATTACTTTCCAAATAAATACAAAAACAATACGTTTAAATTTGGTTTGGTTAGGTTTTTTGATGTGACATGTTGATGGGCTTCATCAATTCAGCAGAGTTCCGAATTGCCTTAAGATGTAACAGTTCACAATATTTCGACAGTTTGTAATCTGACGTACTCTAAATACGTTGGATTGTAAATTGGATCTTACGATTCGATAGAGGCAATACGCTCGGAGAAACCCTGTTCCATTCCTTCATAATTTTTTTATTGTTTAATACTATTTTTAGGTGACACATTGTTCCTGGGCGGCTGTGGTAGATTCTTCGAGGGTACACCTAATCAAATGTACCACGCTCTGATCGAAGTGCTGTCTTGCCTGCCCGTGGACACAAAAGTGTTCTGCGGCCATGAGTACACGCTGCAGAATTTGAAGTTTGCAGCTCACGTGGAACCGCAGAACAAGGAAGTCACAAAGAAGTTGAATTGGTCTCAGGAGCGTAGACAACAATCGTTGCCCACTGTAAGTTGCAATTTTTTTGTCTAACTAGGCTTTCTGGTATTATTAGTTATGTTGTGTGATACTCAAAGTAGATATGGGCAGTAACCCTGCGCGGTGTAGTACTTAGTGCAAAACGCCTTTTGGAAATCGGAGCGACGCGACATATGTGATACAAAAATGTATTCTATGGGCAATACATTCCACTTTGATCTTCCTCTCTGAATGAGTTGTTGGGCTCCTGCATTCAGGGTGGCATTTCAACTTTGATCACGATCTCTGACAGGGCAGTTTAAGCAGGCATAGGCCGCCGACCGGTGTATGTTGCCCGTAGCTACAGCGACACAGATTATCATTCGCGTCCTAGTTTTTATGATAGTGCAATATCTAGCACCGGATAGCTAAGTTGACAACCTTGGTTGACGAACAAAATGAGTTCTGATTATGAATTGAACTGCCTGGAACCACGGCACAGTCTCATCTTCTCATCTTGGGCGCCTGCCAGACAGAAAAGACAGGACAGGCAGACAAGACGCAGACGGAGCGCCGACGCGACTTTTTAAAACAGAAAAGATGGGGCACGGACGTGGCAGCGTCGCGCTATCTTTTCTAGGACCAGTTAAGGCCGCAGACAGAACAGGACCGACGCAAATGCTGCGTGCGAGACCCGGCGCCTAGCGCCCGTGCCCCAACCTTTCTGTATGTCGACAATAGGACGCAGACGTGTCTGCGTCGTGTCCGCGCCCGGTCTTGTCTTACGTCTGTTCTGTTGGGTCTGGGTTTTGGAGTAGTGAGGCAAGGCTTTTAGGCAAGATATGTGTTTGAATTTTTGCAGGTGCCATCTACAATTGGTGAAGAAAGATTATACAACCCTTTCATGAGAGTCACAGAGCCTGCTCTGATGAGATACGCCAACAGCGACAACGCCATTGAAGTGATGAGGAAAATTCGTTTGGAAAAAGATAGCTTCCACTGAATGTAATGCTATGAATTTACTCTGGCTGGTTTTGGTTATTGGTTTTTATTTATTAAGATTTTAATATTGTTAATAAATTTTTGTATTTACCATTAGCAAATTTTTCATTATTTTCATCTGTACATAGGCCTCCCCTAATGGCACCAATGTACCCAGTGCTTGCCGCATCCAGCATCCATTGGCATATTTTCGCAAACTCAATTTAAAATAAAGAAACAACACTTAATTGCAATATTATAATTATTAAAACTATAATTAACCTACCTAGGTTTACTTAAAGCTGACTATCACAAGACAATTTATGAGCTATTTCAAGGTGGTTGGGTGTCTGTCATTGCTCCTTCTTTATGTATGCTGACATTTCTTCTGCATATTTCTCTTTTGACCTCTCAAACATTGCCACATAAACCTGAAAACAGACAATTCAAATAGATGATATAAAATACTGCAAATTATTTGGTCAAGTGGGTATAGATCCCTACATTTAACAAAAACAAGGCTGTTTTTTAAATATGGGACAATACAGATCAACCAAGTTATCAGTGACTTCATCAACATCACACTAGACTAGAAAATAGTAATTTGAATGACATCACAACATAGTGGTGGCCATAGTTCCTTATTTTGCCATTTCACAGACAATTTGGTGGTACTCGAAAAAGAGGACAAACATATCCAGTTAGAGCTTGTCTAATCTAAAATGACGCGCCCCACTATCGCATTAACGCACACAAGCAAGTTTAAAATATGGACGCAATACATATACAAATGCCGTTGTAATTGGTCATTCAGTTGCCGGTGAGATTCAAACGTAGGAATACGCGTCGTTCATTGGCTCCCACACAGATGAAGTGTCGTTATCAATATTTGCACTCACACATCGAAATCAACTAACTAAGTAGTGGGGCGCGTCATTTTAGACTAGACGAGCTCTACCAATTAGTGATGGTTGTTAAAAAATTCGATGTTTTTTTCATGTAATGCATTGTATTGCGGCATCAATGTTGCATAGATGTATAAAAAAGTAACCTTTTTAGCAAATTAAATTAGTGAACCTATATTAAAAAATTGGATTTATAACCCAATACTTCTTGTCAACACTTTGTAACCTTTTGCCGTTGAGTCGGATTTTTTGGCTGGTTGTCTGGCTGGCATAGGAACCATTGAGACTTTACGTCAAGTGTTTTTAATACATTAATGTATATTGTCCACTCGTACATTCTATGTTCCTGAGCATTATTTTTAAGTGATTAACTATAATAAGGCATAGATCTGTCATAAATATCTAGATTTGTTCAAAAAATTAGGAGGAAAATAGTGGGCTCTATGTTAGCAATGTAAGGGCTTCAGTAGGTTCTGCAGTAGCAAAGTGGTGGTGAGGTGATATACTAATTTAGAACCCCTTTTTTATTCTAATGAGAGAAAGTATTTAGTTACCCTTTTTTCATCAGTATTGAGGGCTCTCCACCGTGATGCCAGCTGTCTTGTGACCTCTTGCTTTGTTGGTTCTGAACCAATCTCCGAACTTGATTCAGCTACTACTACCGGCCGTTGCTCTTGGCAAAATTGGAAGAATGCGTTGCAGGGCTTTTTAGGTGCATTTGGATCTCTCTCAGGCTGAAACATTTTTTAATTTGGAATATTATAAAGCAAACAGTTCTCTTTGCTTCCAAGAAGATATAACACTAGCATTTTAGTAAGACAAAATGATTTATTCTGTGAGTTGTTGGTTATTGTAGGAATTCTAATAAGTATGTAACCTTTATGAGGAAAAATTTTTTATTTTCAGTTTTTATTTTCTGTGCTATTTACTTAATTTACTAACAAACAATTTCTATGAATGGAAGCCATCTAGAAACACTAAACTACATTATACCTTTTCGGCTTTAGTTTTTCTCTTTGGCCCAGGCTTTTTTGCTGAGCCAGCATTCTGCTTTTCAATTGACTTTGGTGGTGCAGGGTTCTTCGCATTGACTCGAGGCTTTGGTACAACTTCAGGCTTAATGTCTAGGTCAACAGTGGCGGTTCTGAAAGTATCTCCATGTCTGTCTAGTCTTTCAATAAGAAGCTTAATGTCTTTCTTATGGCGTTTAGTTATTTTCTTTACCTCATGTATCCTGCGAATAAATATAGTTGTTACTACACTCACAACTCTAGGTAAAAGCACAAATTGGAGCTCCAATTACACACCTATTCACAATTCTTTCGTTATCTTGCTGTAGCACTTCACATCGTTCCAAAAGCAGTTGATATTTTCGTCTGTAGATTTCTTCTTCCGACGGTAAGCTAACCATATCATCCGAGTCGTCAGAAATATTCGAGTTGAGTTGTTGGACTGTCATTTTAATTTATTTCACGACACCAAAGTTCCATGCGAACGAATCCCTTTTTAACTAGCTGTCAAATCGGGCATCTTGTGTCGCTCTCTGCTGTCACCTTTGCCGGTGTTGCCAACAACGCAGGATCTGATCTCGTCCTTTTTCACAGGGAGTACTTGCGGTAGCCGCTGTCGCGCCGCCCCGAGCCGCGGCGCGGGCGTCAGGCATCCAAAATTCCTAAAAACCAGCCGATTGTAGTACATTGCTGGCAGTCGCGATTTGAACCATGGGCAGCATACCGGCACCAAAATGGCCACTAGCGACAAGTGATGTTTACGGAGCTGAGGCAACAATATAAAAATACCTACCTACTTCGTTTATATTCTATAAACGAAGTAGGTAGGTATTATTATATTGTTGCCTCAGCTAGGTAGGTATTATACTCTGATTAAGAGTCAAGCGACTTGGGAAATCAAAAGATCGATATAAATCAAAACTGATTAAATAATGAAGACGTCCGTATCTATATAAAAGATGGACGTCTTCATTATTTAAAATCAGGTTGCTTACCTTGTTGTTTTCAATCAACCTTCTAATTTCCAAGCCACCTGACTTTTTAGACAGACAGTCTACTACCGGCAGTGTACCTACCTACAACCGCTGGTATTCAATCGCGATATGGCTCCCTTTAATTACAAGCCTAATTATAAACAATAAAACATGATTTACGTTCACATACAAAATTTCCCCATAGGCCCAGAATCCTATAGGGATACCACGACTTCAGGTTAATTTGACACATTTTTTTTTTTTTTTTTTTTTTTTCTCTTCTTAAATCTTGCAATCAGTCTTAGGACTATGAGCAGATGAGTTGAAATACAAGAAGCGTGCTGAGAACATTTCCCAATGGTAATGCCTCATCAGTTAATCTAACTGTCGTCGATTTCCATTATTTTACGTCTCTTCAAACGTCTCATATCATCCGGGATGGTGAGTTCCATCGCCAATTTGTTA
This sequence comes from Blastobasis lacticolella, assembly GCA_905147135.1. Classification (NCBI taxonomy): domain Eukaryota; kingdom Metazoa; phylum Arthropoda; class Insecta; order Lepidoptera; family Blastobasidae; genus Blastobasis; species Blastobasis lacticolella. Next base: position 14,877,936 of record LR990048.1, read on the forward strand.
GGATGCCTCTCAAGGCGAGCTTTGTATTTCAAGGAGCACGATTTTATTTCCTCCTGCACTGTTCTCACTCCCAAGAGCTCGTGGACTTCCGAATTGGTGATAAACCAAGGAGCGTTGGATATTTGCTTTAATATGCAGTTCTGGGCTCGTTGTATAATCATAATATTGGAGTTGCTGGCAGAGCCCCACAATTGAATGCCATAGGTCCAGATCGGCTTCAAAATTGCTTGGTATATGAGAAGTTTGTTGTCAATAGACAGCTTTGAGTTTCTTCCAAGGAGCCAGTAAAATCCCCTACATTTATAGTTGACTTCGTTTCTTTTAGCTTGGATGTGCATCCTCCATGTTAGTCTACGGTCTAGATGCATTCCCAAGTACTTAACAGTATTCTCATGTGGTAGCTCAGATCCACCTAAGATGACGGGTGGGCAGTCATTTTTGCGTAGCGTGAATGTTATATGCACAGACTTTGATGGGCTAGCGCAGATCTTCCATTTTAAGAACCATTTATTGATTGCGTCCAATGCCATTTGCAAGGTCCTTGAAGCTTTGATGTGGCATGAATCAGTAGCAAGTATTGCTGTGTCATCTGCGAACGTCGCTACTGTCACTCCAGGAACTTGCGGTAGGTCTGAAGTGAAAATTGTGTATAAAATTGGTCCCAGCACTGAGCCCTGTGGAACACCAGCTAGAACACTGTGAAACCCTGATTCAGAATCACCTTCTATTACTTGGAATAATCTCTCGCTCAAATATGAGTCAAGGATGCTGTAGAATTTGTGAGGTAATAGCTGTTTAATTTTACAGAGAAGACCCTTGTGCCACACTCTGTCGAATGCTTGTTTCACATCCAGGAAAGCAGCAGAGCAGTACTCTTTACGTTCCAGGGCTCTCCTGACAACATCACACACTCTATGGACTTGTTCTATTGTGGAGTGTTCTTGGCGAAAACCAAACTGATGGTCGGGCACAACGCCTCCTTCTAAAAGCGCTTTCTGGAGTCGGTGCAGAAGTATTCTTTCAAAAAGCTTAGACATAATCGGAAGTAAGCTTATTGGTCTGTAAGATGTCACATCATTTGCTGATTTACCTGGTTTGAGCACCATTATTATCTGCGAGACTTTCCATATGCTAGGGAATTTATTGGTTCTCATTATGCCATTAAATAACATAGTTATATATAAGATACCCTTCCGGGGCAGTTCTTGTAGCACTTTTTTGTCAATTAGATCGAAACCGGGAGCTTTTTGGTCTTGCATATTATTTATATGTCTTTTGACTTCTTGTGGTGTTACAGCTTTGAGTGGTAAATCCAGCTGCAGATCTTGGCTAAGGATATCAGTAATCTCCGAATCATCACTTTCATCTACTATGTTGGGTTTAAAGACTGTAGAGAGATATTTTGCAAATGCTTCTGCTTTATCGTAGGGAGTTCTAGCCCAAGTATTCCCTGGCAGTCTGATGGGTGGTTTAGCATTTACTGGTTTATCAAGATTTTTACAGGTTTTCCATAGAGAATAGTCGGTTGTTCTTGTAGCTGTAAGTGATTCTAAGTGGGCTTGTAGGCTTCTATTGTTTGCTTCAAAAAATAGTTGCTTAAGATCTTTCGTGGCTTTGTTTAGCGCAGTCTTATCTTCCGGGTGTCGGCTTGTGTGCCACTTTCGTCGTAATCTTCTTTTTTCCAAAATTTTTTCTTTAATAAACGATGGCAAGTTGTTCTGCTTATGATGTAACAGTTTGGAGGGAGTACTCAACCAACAAGCAGCCTGGATTTTCCTAGTGAAGTCTTCAGCAGCAATTTCCACGTCTCTACCAGATTTTAATGCAATTTTTAGCTCTAGAGTTTCTTCCAACTTGTCTCTGAATGATTGCCAATCGGTACATTTATTATAGAGTCGAGGCCTTCCTTGGCACCTGATGATAGTGGTACTTACGGTGAGAAACACGGGTATGTGGTTCGAAGATCCATCGAGGCAAGACTCAATGTGAAAATATAATCTTGCTAGGCCTTTGGTAACATAGAAGTCCAATACGTCTGGAAGTCTATTAGGGTCTGAGGGCCAATGGGTTGGTTCAGCTGTTGCTAGGGTAGTAAGGTTATTTTTGTCGATACTCTTCTTCATTTCCCGACCTCTCGTTGTTATTAATCTTGAACCCCAGTGGGTGTGTTTTGAATTCCAGTCACCGCCAGCTATAAAGCGTTGCCCCAATGTGTGATAATATTCATTAAATTGGGCTTCTGTAATTTTGTGTTTAGGGGGACAATATACTGAAGACACATTGAATTCGCCATTTTTATCCTGTATTGCTACAGTAGTGGCTTGAATGTGCTCCGATCTGAATTTTGGGCATTCGTAGTGTTTTATTGATGATTTAATAATCACAGCCGACCCCGCATGAGCTTTACCATCTGGATGGTTCGTATTATATATGTTGTAATTTTTAAATGTGGTCTTACTATTTTCAGTAAAATGGCTTTCTGATATTAGAAGGATGTCTAGTTCATGCTGCTGCAACAAGATTTCTACCTCATGTTTATTAGGAGCAAGGCCGTTGATGTTCCAAGTAGCTATTTTCAGTGCGGTCATTTTTGTAGTTTATTCATGAGTGAAGTTATAAGTCCTATTAAGGAGCTCATTTGTTGTAGGATAAGATGAAATTGTTCCGACTGCTTTTGGAGCAATTGTTCTATCGAGTTTTTAGGTGCTAATTGTTGTTCATTATTTTTATCTTCGGTCTTGTTGGTCTTGAGTACATCGGCGTAAGTTGGTCCTTGAGGCTGCGTATAATTGTTATATTGTGTCGCTTTGGGTTTTGTAGCATCATGGCTGGACAGATGTGGAATTGTCGGTAGTATTTTTTTGGCGAAAGGTGCTTGATTCGCTCTTCTTGCTTCTATTTCTTTATAGACTTGGCAACCTTTGTAGTTAGCTGGGTGTGGACCTAGACACAAAGCACATTGAGCTGGTGTATTTCTGTCGGTTTTTGGGCATTCCGAGGTTTTATGAGCTTCAGCACATTTGACGCATCGATACGGGCGCATGCAGTAGTTTTTTGTGTGCCCGTACTGCTGACATCTCTGACATTGGACAACAGTGTTTCTTCTACGGGGATCTTCAATTGTGACTCCCTGATGATAAATTATTTTAACATCTTTGACAGCCTAGGGCTGGGCAGTAAATTAACGAAAAAAGTAGAAGTTGGTTTTTTATCTTTACCAAACTTTACATTAATAATTTCACCATAAACAGTGTTGCCTGTTTTCTCTATCGCAAGTTTTATTTCGCTTAGAGGCGTAGAATGGTGCAAGTTCTTAACGACTATTCTATAGTACCGTTCATCTTTCTTATTAAAGGTGTGACCGATAAGTCCATTTTCACGAACTTTAGTTATCAGGCTTTTATATACTTCAGTGTTTTCAGTACAGATCTTCAACTGGTTTCTATTGATAATTTTGTATGTAAATTGGGTCTTCTCAGCTGCTGATTCTAACAGTTGGGTGAGCTTGAGGACATCTTCAATTCCGTATAAAATTATTGGAGGAGGCTTGCTAGGCTTCTTTTCTTTAGGGTGGTTCTTCTCATCTTTATCAGAAGGATCTATTGGTAACTGGCTGAACTTATTTGATGTCACTATATCATAAGATCGTGAATCTAGTGGCTTTTTCCGCTTTGGGTTACGCAGAGATGGTATTCTTTGCCATGGTGGATGTTGTAGAATAGGGTTCTGGTCGCATTCAACAGAATCTATAAGGGCTGTATCCTCAGCGGCGTTCTGGGTTTCTGATGCCATTGTGGGAATATTGCTCAGTGATGAGCTTCTTGCTCTTTGTACAAACAAGCTCGGATGGAAAGCTTGCTGAACCATTTTTTTGCTTCCATTTGTACTACTTGTTGTTCTTTCTTTTGAGACATCTGTTATCTCCATTGGCTCCATGTTGATATTATTTGCCAAAATGGTAGATTTTATTTGTTGTTGGCAACTCTATCCCAATTGTCAAATGTCACTGTCATGATGACAAGACTATTAGCAAAATTATTACAAGATGAAATTGTGGGTAGTTTAAAATTTTGTTTGGAATTACTATGTCACATAAGATATTTCACACGGTTTTTTAGCTTTGTTTCTGTAATTTGCACTTTTATAACACTATCACAGGATATTTGGATGTGGCTCTTTAAAAGGCAAGCATTCACAAAAGTCAAATCACTGTTTTTCGAAAGAAATTGATTTATCTTCATGAGCGGAACAATTCGCGACTACGATTTTGACACTACGAATTTGACACATTGCGAAAAAACGAGTACCTACACTAAATTTATTTTACTGGATATAATAAACTATATAGGGAAAATATAACTCGACGCTATTGAGTATTTTATAACCTTAATTATTGTACAACATTTAAAATGAGTTGGTTTATACTGTCTAACTTATGTGTCAACGTCTACTACGTCAAATGTTGACACATTTGATAAGAATCATAATATCATGAAGGAGGGCGCTAGGTCTTTTTTAAAACGTCATTATTCTAATATTACAATAGGGCCATATTAGTTTCTTTTTTTGTCACGTTCCTTATTATCCATGTCGCATTCTTCGTGGCATTTGAATTCTGTCATAGAATACTACATCTTTCCGGTGTTGCTACATAAAACGCAGAACTAGCGCCACCATTGACTGATCACCTCTGTCGCCGGTCAAGCAACATTCAAATGTTTTCGTCCCCCTTTGTCGGTCAGAATGTCCTAAATGCCGATAAATCGCCTTTGATGGCAACACTGGCCCACAGAAGACCATAAAACAACCAAACTATAGTATTTGTTGCAAAGACCAATAATAATCTAGCCGCGGGCTTAGCAAGCTTTTCGTGGTCATGAACAAGCCATATCTTGGAAGGCTCGGGGTCCACTACGATAGTGTATGTAGTTGATGCATGAATTATGGCGGTAATATAAACTAACTGCGCGCGCCGCTTGTTCTCTCCTCCACTACGATGAGATGAGACATCGATCGAACGATGTTCATTCTTGCTGCAGTGTGTTTTGAATAACAAATCAGTCTAAATGTATCGTAAGTTAGTACGCAGAGTGTTGAAGTGGTGGAGGAATATTAAAAACGTAAACGTATTAATAAAATATCACCTAATGGATTTCGAGCATTGAAATATAGCAAATGTACTTGCCATGAATCGAAAAAACAGAAATGAGATGGATACCGGCACTTTCGAAACGAACTATTTTTATATATTTCATATTATTGTTTCTATTATCTTTATTCTATGCTTTGAATACTTGTTTAGTTGACGAAAGAAAGGTACGTTAATTTATAATATTTAGTGATTTAGAAGTCTGTAATTAATCAAATTTGGTTTGTAAGTTGAAAAACTAATGATCTGATATCATAATTAATATAATTTTTTCAGTTCACTCTGAAGTATATTTTGCTAAGACGTCACATATCCAACTATAAGAGTTCTGCCTATCGTTTCGCTTCTTTACTGGGTCTGGATTTCCGAGGAGACAGCATCGATAAGTACAGGCGCCTTAGAAACAACTCTGTGCCAATCAAGAGACTGCCAGACGCTTTAATTATTGGAGTCAAAAAGTGTGGAACCAGGGCCTTGCTAGAGTTTTTGAGGTAGGTACTGAAATATTAGCTCTATGCTTTGCGAATGTAAACCAATACTAATTAATAATTAAGACCGCATTTTACCTATGTGTTAAAAATGTTTAAGGCAAGTCTATTTTTTACTTTCAGATTGCATCCAGATGTCAGGGCAGCGGGTTCAGAGGTGCACTTTTTTGATAAATTTTATCACAAAGGATTCGAGTGGTACAGGTTTGTACAGTTTTTGTTTGTATAATAAAATTGATCATCTTTGCGTTAAAGTCCCGGTTGTGCTCTCGCACGCGAGGGTCAGACCATGATCCAGGGTTTGGCAGATCAGGTAATTACATTGGAGTGACTGCTATCTGACCTCTGTGACCCTGCTACCAGGGTAACCCGACCTATATTTAAAACTATGCGATTTCCCGCTAAGCGTGGAAATTAACTTTTAGGAGACTTACAAAACGTTGGTCTGCCCGTGAATATCCTCCAACAAAAAGTATTTTTTACCCTATCTTTGACTTTTCGTAGCGATAGTACTTTCAAATCAAAGAGATTGGAATGCTAGCGACCTTCTTGCCAGTCTAGGTCGCTAACATTCTAATCTCTTTGTTTCAAATCAAAGAGATTGGAATGCTAGCGACCTTCTTGCTAGTCTATAGAGGGGGCTTTGACAGCTTTTTCATACAAAAAATGCGTGCAAGGTCAGAGACAAAAAATAATTAAATCTCCTTAAGTTTTTGTCAGCATAAAATAAAAAGGGATGTTCACTCTGTCGATATATTCTTTCGATATGTTATATTAAGCAATATTATCGATATCTATAACCATGAAGGTCGCTAACATTCCAATCTCTTTGTTTCAAATCCTCTTACGTGGGTTCTATAAGTAAAAAAAATGGTAGTGCCAAAGGATGTGTAAGTACTATCGCTACGAAAAGTCGAAGATTGGGTAAAAAAAATTTTTTTTTGTGCCCTGGCAGACCAACGTTTTGTGGGTCTACTAATCGTCTACTATCTATACAAAGTGGAATTTTCTTTATACTCGATGACGTAGGATAACCTTTAGCGCTCTCATAGTCTACTAGGTATCAATATCCAATTGCTGTTAAACTGTGAAATAAATAATAATAATAATAAATAATCGTAGACAAATTCACACAGCGCCATCTAGCCCCAAACTAAGCAAAGCTTGTACTATGGATGCTAGATAACTGATATACCACTTAAATACTTTTCAATACATACTTATCATACATAGAACACCCAGACACGTAACAGAAATTAAAATTCATCATTTCAATTTCTGCCCGGCTGGGAATCGAACCCGGGACCTCTAGCGTGGCAGACCGGCACGTTAACGGCATGTTGACCACTGAACCACTCAGGTCGTCAAATAAATAAAAATCAAAACTTAATAATTTTAAGGCAGATTTTACTAGATACGCAACAGTTACTGGAGTGCAAGAGTTCCTCTGTGAGACAGCGGTGGCGCTAACTATTCCTTATTTTGTGCTCTATCAACATCATGTTTCATCAAACCAAGTAGGTCAAAAGATATTTCACGTGGCCTTCTATACAAAAGAATACTCGACAATTTTGCTTTCAAAGAATATCACAGACGTATCAAGGATCCTCTCCGTATCGACGCGACCTCTCAGCCTTCGACCCACTTGTGCGTAACAAAAATTATTACTTACCTACTTGCAATTATTTGCTTTGTACGGAAATATCGAGACATAATTTATTCATCAGAGTTATTGAAGAACTTTCACGACATGTCGGTTATATGTGGTAGTTTATGGTACATTGAAGACTCCTGAATAAAACTATATATTATTAATTTACGCATTAAACTTACATTTTCGAATTTAAAGCTAAGGTAGCCTTGTAAATTACTTTTATGAAGCAATAAACATTTGAGTATTGAGTATTGAGTATCTACCAGTCGATCAAAAAGAAGGAGAATGTTATAATATGTATATAAATTATAACATTCTCCTTCTTCTATACTCAGGTATAATTCAAGCAGAACTGATACATAAATAAATGCAAAATATGTATTTTTAAATAGAGATATTGTTGAACAACAAGGAGCTAAAGCGAAAGAAATTTCAAAATTCGTTTAGTAATTTCAAAGATTACCCCCAACATACAAACTATACCTCTTTTTAATACTAGTTATAGACTGTGAAGGCGCCGTAGCCGTATCATCATTACAGTCACAAAAGAGAAAAGTGACTTTAATGCCAGATTGTGCACCGGACCAACGTTAAATTTTTCTTGTACTCAATAAAGTCAATAACCTAAGTTCCCATCGCAGTCTAGTCTATTAGTTTGTAGCCCTAACTGCAATCCCGCACCCCAGACAAAAGATGCCTCCAACCCTCGAGGGGCAGATAACGATGGAGAAGACCCCGTCGTACTGGGTGACCCGCGCGGCGGCGAGGCGCGTGCGGGACATGAACCCCGCGGTGCGATTGCTGGCCGTCGTCCGGGATCCCGTCACGCGCGCCGTCAGCGACTACACGCAGTCAGCCAGGTGAATAGCTGCTGTATTACTTATGAAATAAGGTACAAATGAAAGATGGTGGGTCCTAAGAACCCGGCGCGGCGGTGCATTGGCAGTAGTTCGCGACCCCGTCATGCGCACCGTAAGCGATTATACGCGGTCAGCCAGGCGAATAGCTGCTATATCATTAGTGACATAAGGTGCAATTTGCTGAAAGCTGGTGGGACCTAAGAATCCGGCGCGGCGATGCATTAGCAGTGGTCACACGCAGTCAGCTAGGTGAATAGCTGCTCTAGCCTTAGTGGCATAAGGTAAAATTTTCTGAAAGATGGTGAATCCCGTTGGTAAAAATCTGCTCTATTCTTTGTTACATAAGGTAAAATGCTAGAAGCTGACAGGAACGTGGTCCAGTCTGTCATGACTAACATTATTTATCATTAAAGACCACCGTCCAAAAAAAAAATATCATCACGCTGACCCGGGACCCAGTCATCCCGTCGTTAGCGATTCCACGATACTTAATGAATATCGTCTCTATTCTATGTGTCGTAAGGTTGACGACTTATTTACCTAGCTGAATACTTTATGACCTACAACCTCCAAACCTATTTCCAATTCCAGCAAACGGCCATCCCTGCCTCGTTTCGAAGATCTAGCCTTCATAAACAGTACGGCCGGGTGGGGCGGAGGGCTAGGGGGCGCCGTGGACGCCGCCTGGCCACCTGTCAGGCTCGGGGTATACGCCAGGCCCTTGAAGCGTTGGCTTAGAAGGTTCCCGAGGTCCAGCCTTCTATTGATCAGCGGTGAGAGGCTGGTGGTAGACCCTGCTGCGGAAATGGCTAAAGTGCAGGTGAGTTCCGGAACTCGAACGGCGTGAGTGAGATTTGGGATGGATTTTGTGAGCGTCTTCCACTTATTTAGGTACACGGACGGACCGGCAAATTCTGTAGGGAACAAATGTCTGACCATGCCAGCCCTGCCAGGCACGGGGACGAGTTGCCAGTCCCGGCCCAAGAGAGGGAAGGAGGGAAGCGAAGGCTAGACGTCGTTAAGGATATGCGAACCAACAAACTCACCACCAAGGCTGCCGAAGACCGAGCGAAGTGCTACGCGGGAGCGCAACCGGGATGAGGATGATGACTTGCCTTGTTCTATTGTAACACACTTTGTAAATAAGCAGACGAGTAACAACGCCCGAATCTGTGCCAGTTCAAAATCTCACTCTAACTGTATCCGATCATATCACTACCATACCTCGGCCAAATTACCTAATGTAAACGTATAGACGGAATTTGACTTTATAAATTAGAAATTCAAGCTTCGATCACCCGATAAAACTTACAATTATAATAAAGTGTCACACAATTTCGATGTCGTCTTAATTGGCCTTCATTTTCCAGGAATTCCTGGGCCTGAAGCGCGTGATAACCGAGAAGCACTTCTACTTCAACTCTACTAAAGGTTTTCCCTGCCTCCTGAAGTCGGAGAGTCGGTCCACACCCCATTGCCTGGGCAAGAACAAGGGTCGAAACCATCCTAGGATAGACCCAGTCGCCATGGAGAGACTGAGAGAGTTCTATAGGCCTCACAACGAAAAGTTTTATCAACTGACAGGAATCAATTTTGGGTGGCCTTGAGTTTAAGTGTAACAGTCTTACGAATTTAAGGCTGTTTTAGATTAGAATTAAGTACAGGGTGTCTGGTTGCAGATTTAGTTTTCAAGCCGGAGCACTAATAGCCCGGTCAACAGGTACTTTCGACTAGAGATGAAACGGATATCCGGGTACTATCCAGTATCCGGCCTATCCGGCAGGATACCGGATAGTGCGTTAATATCCGGCCGGATATCGGGTAGCAAAAAATGTATGAAAGTAAATAAAAGTGATTTTATTCATATGAAAAAAGTAATCCCAAAAATTATAAATATTCCTTTATCAAAACACTGTTGATTAGGTACCTACCCGTTGTTCAATTAGTAGGTAGGTTAGCAAAAAAAATAATTTTTGCAGTCAAAAATTATTTTTTTTGCTAACCTACCTACTAATTGAACAACGGGTTCAACAAATCAAATTAAGATAAATTATTATAAATTGGGTTAAAATACGAATTGTTCCTACATTGAGAAGTAGCATACGGTTTCGTTCGTCTTCTTATGCGTGCTTAAGAGAATCTTTCACTACATTCTGGTCCACGATGCTGGGGCTAATTACCCATATTTGGAATCGAGGGTACCGCCCGAAGTCGGATGAATTGTTCAGAATAAAGATCGGAATTAGTTGTATTGAACGACGACTTAAAATCACGTGAGATGTCTAATTTCCCACCCACGCTCATAGCTTACACTGCACATACTTGTTTAGAGACAAATTGTCCTGCCAAATATCCGGCCGCCGGATTTCTGGCTATCCGGCTTATGGGGTGGCCGGATATCCGGTATCCAGCCAAACAACTATCCGTTTCATCTCTGCTTTCGACCTAGACACAATTCCGATTTTAATGAAATTTTGGGAGTTTGTTCGGGAATAGTATGGAGTGTGTAATTTAAATTTTCGATCTCGAGGAGCTTGTGCTTACTTTGAGGTGATCAAAAAACCACGAAATTTTTCGACATGTTCCAGTTTTTTTATTTTTTCATTTGATTTTAAAAACATAAATCTGCAACTAGACAGACCCATTATACGCTTATTGTAAGCCAAGCAAACGCAGCAGTTTTTCTTTGTTTACGACGGAGTGTTAGTTTAAATTGAATTTTATATTATTAAATTAAGAACATACTTAGGTGCATTGTAGTTCATCCAAGTCTAGTAGTATCTAATTGGATGTTAAATCCGTAAATGGCTCAAAATTCATAATCTAAGTATACATACTTTATAGAAGTATACTATGTAGGTACGATAAAAACCTAGTCGCGACATTTGCTTCCAAGTGTTCCTAAAATATCGTTAACTGAAGGAAATTCGATTTACGTAGCCTAGAAATAAGACACATTTTACCGTGTAATTTATACGATTGCCGGAAGTTGTAGTTATTAGTGCTACTTTGCCATCACATTTTAAACTATTTACAAGTTATAAAAGCACATAATGGTAATATTCGCTAAAACATTGAAGACTCATTAGAAACTGTACAAAATAACAGTTTTATTCGTAAAATAAATAAGTCAATTTTATAGTTCCTTCTTAGGCTTTATGATTAGGGGTACCTATTATGTAAACACGAACAGTGTAATACAGTTAATTTAGAAGTCATTTTATAACTGCACATTTTTATTCAACAAAGTGTTATAATATAATGTACAGTAGCGCTAGTTCGAATTTTACACTATCGCCAATGCGTGCGTTTACGCCGAACAGTACCTCACTTATGGTTTATTTATATGATTATAAGGTTTAATTTCGTAAATCATCGCCTGTAAAACAAGGTGCAAAAGCCGTTCCTGGCTAAGGACGATGTAACAGTCCGCCTTGACCACGAGCCAGGATTTGGCACAGTGGCGTAGCGTGCCCTTCGGGGGCCCCGTATCAATAGTTATGTAGGGGCCCCCCTAGCAGATACCTCCAACTACGGGGGGGGGGGGTACTAATGAGTTACTTAAATCCTAGTCTCAGCTTAAGTCAATAAATGGACTAGCATAGCGAGCTCTACATTTGTGTGAAAATAGACTAACAGTCAGGTTCGCAAGGCTAGGTAGGGCTAGGAATTTTTGATATATTGGCCTTTGGCTTGGCTATATTATTACCTTGCGCGATTATAACTTATATCATTGAATGAGCGAGCGCAGCGAGCTCGAAATTTTTTTAACTTATCCATTAAAACCTTGCGCGATTTAAATAAAAAATTCCGTAATATCAGCAGGGCTATCTCAAAATTTTTTACGAGATTATATAATAAAATCAACTTGGCGAACAGTTAATGAGCGAGCGTAAGAACTCGAAATTTTCAATATGAGATCAAAATTGTTGCCATTTTTGCCATCTGATAAATGAGTGCGCGTGGAGGGCACTACGTTGTTTTGTTATTTTTTTAAATACAAATGATAAATATCTCTTAAACGAAAGGTGAAATGAAAACGGATTGTATCACTTGATTTCAATTGTCTTTTTTGCGGAGGGAGGCGCCGACACTGGTCTGAAATTATATAAAATAATTATTTTTATCGGGAAATAGGGAAAGTTTAACTGAAATTATAGACAACGAGTTTTTGCTTATACACGTTTGGGGGGCCCCTATAGCCCGGGGGCCCCGTATAATTGATACGGCAGATACGGCGGTAGCTACGCCCCTGATTTGGCAGATCAGATAATCAGTGGAGCGACTGCCATCTGACCTACGTGACCCTGCTTCCAGGGGAATCTGACCAGATTGGATCATGGTTACAAATTCAGTCGCCTGAATGTGCAGATTTTACTCACGGTGTTTTGCCCTCACCGTAAGAGCATCGGTTAGCATTCAACTAATATATGTATGTACATAACTCAGAAAAGAGTCCCACTTGGCCACCAACGATCTTCACATCACCTTGTATTACATGACATGCACGAACGCTCACTAACGACAACGAAAATTTTATCGAAATAAGTTTGATAATATCGTATCATAGACCTGGAGTAATTAGTGTTGCCATATAAAGAACACAATAACACTGCTGTGGTCAGGTTAGAAACCAAAACATTGTTTAAATTTATAGTAGCTTTTATGACGTAAATCTATTATAAATTTTGTATTAGCACTTTGGTCTTTTCCATCCATAAACACGAGCCGTGTACGCTTTTAATTATAAACTATATTAAGAGAAAAGCTTTAATTTAAAACTGGTTAGAACATTTACAATAAAGGTCCTTTTAAGAAATAAGAAGTTTTATTTCTGCCTTCTTTATCTTTACATTTACAATGTAACACTTACACAATAAAAAAACATATAACATGACTTGTACACTTGTAGATATTTTATTTATTTGCATAAGACAAATATAAAAACACTAAATTATAAAACTTATCAAAGTCAACTTATAGCTTACCTCGTTATAGAAGAAATAAAAAAAAACAATAAGAATAATATTTACAGAATCAACCCATTTCCTCATCAAGGTCATTTCTTGGTATATAAACAGGGATCTCGGTTGGTTTTATCTGCAAATATGAGATTGAGCTTATGCCTACGATTGCGAATAGTATGGTGACACCATCCTCATATTTTGCATAAAGGGCTGCCAGTTCACCTCCATCAGGAATCGTGGTGTTTTCACTAAAAAAAAGTACTTGATATTAAAACGCAAATTTTGAAGTTTTTATACATATATTTACTATACTGCATACTCCCTACATATACTATGTGGCACATACTATCGGAATGCCCTAACACAAGTTACTCTGGCCCACCGGAGGACCTGATCACCCTTAGTGACGAAGCAATTAAATGGCTAACTTCGCTTGATTTAAATTTGTAGTTTAATGTATTTCTCGTATATTGTATTTTTGCCATACAAAATATATAAATAAATATACCTACTTTACCCTTGCGCTTCCTTTTTTTTATCTTGCTTATTAACCTTCCCCTTCAATCACTCTTCTCTATTGTTGAAATCCGAATTAAAATCCGTTGCGTAGTTTAAATGATATAAGCGTAAATGAATACATAGGGCGGGAAGGACTTTGTTTTATACTATGTATTAATAGGTGAAGCTCGTCTTAGCTGAAATGACGCGCCCCACTATCGCATTGACGCACACAAGCAAATTTAAAATATGGACGCAATACATATACAAATGCCGTTGTAATTGGTCATTCAGTTGCCGGTGAGACTCAAACGTAGGAGCACGCGTCGTTCGATTGGAGCAGTAGACGCTCCCACACAGATGAAGCGTCGAGATTAATATTTGCACTCACACATCGAAATCAACTAATTAAGTAGTGGGGCGCGTCATTTCAGCTTAGACAAGCTCTAACTCACTACCATAGTCACAAAATATTAACAATAGTAACAAATAAGCAGACGTAGTCTTAGATGGTTACTATTCAAATTCCACTAGATGGCGACACTGACCGAGAGGTCTTTGTTCAAAATGTCGTGCGAATTGTCAGGCAGAATCAAACGCTTAAATTTGACAGTTGGATTTTAGCCAATAAAACTGCGTTATTTTGACAGTACAGGGGCTTGTTAGCCGGTGGTGCCGTCTGGTGAAAAATATATCAGCGCTCATAACACCCGCTATCCTTGAAGTGTTTAGATCATCTCATCTTGGCGTTAATGTCCCGGTTACGCTCCCGCGCATCCTGGGCCTGAAGTCCGCCTTGACCATGATCCAGGATTTGGCAGATCAGGTAATGGCAGTAGTGCCATCTGACCTCCGTGACCCTGCTACCAGGGGAACCTGACCAGATTCAATCATGGTTACAAATTCAGTTGCCTGAATGTGCAGATACCCACTTAATTCAGAAAAAAAAGAAACAAATTAACGTAATGTTAACCTATTCGGATATTCGAGAATGTCGGGCGACTCGTGACCCAAGGTACGCTGTAAAGAAACCCGGAAAAATATACTAAAAAGGTTAAAGTATATTCAGGTTTTGCATATGCAGTAAACGGCGTTACTAAGTCCGTCTTTTGTCAAGAGCTTACGTCTCAGTAGCGACATCTGGTGCATTTTTGAATTGCGAAAACTTGCGATTTTTGATTAAAAACAGCTCAGGCACTTACCTCATGCATATAATTCGGAAATGCGGTTTCGGACGATTGGATTTTCTAAAATTTGCAACATCCCTATTGTACACGTCGAAATCCACAGAGAGATAAGTCTTTTCAGGAATTTCTGTACAACAACGTATAACCTGAAGCTTTCGCAAAACAGATGTCACATCTGTGCAGTCTTCTGGCTTGATTAAAGCTGTCAAATCACAGTGATCTATCTTTCTTACATCCTCATATGCCTCAGTAGTATCGTCAATACTCCTCAAAAATGCTAGTTTTATATCCAACCAATTTTCAAAGGTCTGCGGATGATTATTCATGAACTCATAGAAGTACTCTTCTCTATTGTTGTCCAAGTATAATTGATATACGTGACTTTTCGATACAACTTCGGCTCTACCAAAATCATTCTCATTGGGCAACCAATTTTTATCAAAACTATGTAACAGGCATTCACTGTAATTTCTATCTCCAGTTACGTCCACTTTATCAATGTGGTCATTGCTCGTTTTAGTAGGGCTGATGCTCTGATTTTCCGAAAGCCTCTTCAATATATTGAATGGGTTTCTCAATTTCTTGCCTGTTGGACTAGAAGCAGGTGGCGTTTCATCTACAACACAGTCAGAGTCAGAAGAAGAATCCAAAGTTATGTGGCTCCTATCAAATACTTCATATTTGTCATTCATGTAAATATCAGAGTTGTATGTTTTATTGAAGTTTTTTATGACATTTGACAAAGCCCTTTTATGTCGGGAGGTAACAATGTTTTTAACAGCAAAACCTTTGAGCTTCATTGCTAACTGTTTAACTGCACTTAAATTCTCTTCATATTGTGGAATGGTTTCTGTTTTCCGTCGTTTACTTTTTGGCTCTTCGTCACAATCCAGTTCAATTGTTTCCACTATTATATCATTCTCGTATATATCCATGTCATCTGACAGTCGTAGGTTTGTCCGGTATCGAATGTTATAATTTTGGATCAGAATTTCTAAAGCTTGAACATTATGTAATGTTGGATTACCAGCTTGTACTATTTGTTTTATTCTAAAAGACAATGATTTAATCGCATGCAAATGGCTGCGTTTATTCCTATACCTATTTTGGTTACTAATGTTTCTTGGATAGTTGTTAACATTTGGTTGGTTGTAAAACGAATTATAATTCGGATTGAAATGTGGTCTCCACATTGGTGCTCTTGGGAATATGTTCATTCTAGGCATATACTGCATATTAGAAAAGTGTCTTTGAAATATATAACCCATAGGGAAGTAGTTTGTGAGGCGTGGCCTCCAATAGTTTGGTCTGAAATTATTGGGTCGGGAATAGCGTGGCGGGGTAGGTAGTAAGTGATTAGGGGATTGGACAAGTGGCGGCTCTTGCGATCTCGTTGGCTCTATTGTAGCTGTGACCATCAGCATACGGTCTCCATTAACTTCTTCAACACTGCAAGGTCTAGACTCAGTGGAAGGAGGTCTAGAAACCCTGGGTTTGTCCCGAATATTATCAATATTCAGCACATAAGACATCTTATTTAAAAATACATTTTTCGGAATAAATTCCTCTTCTGGTACATTTATAGTTACAAAAGGTTTTTGATAAATGTCTGGAACCTTTTCGAAAAGCTTATTTAAGGAAATCGTATCACATGCCTTGGTTTTTCTATTTTCTAATAAATACAACTTTTTACTCAGATTTGTGGCACATTTACTATCGTTTTGCAAATCTTGTGAATATGACTTTGAAAGTGACTCTGAAATGGTATTTTCTCCAATAATCTCATTGTCATTTTCACTGTCTATTTCTATAACACTGCAAAAACTATCTTTAGGTTTTTCTTCAAGTTGTTCTGTTAGAACATTTATAACATTAACTTCTTTATCAGCAGGACTACTACTATTATTTTCTATTTCCATTATATTTTCTTTATTCTCCACTTCATTACAGTTTTCATTGTTTTGAACCATTTCAGCATTCTCCTCTAGAGTAATAACTGCACTAGGATGAGCTCCATTTGATGAGTTATCAGTTATTCCGTCTTTGTTGCTATTGATGTTTTCTGGTGTGGGTATTTGATCTATAAAAAAATACAATAATTATTAAAGGGCTGTCTTTGTTGTGGTTTCATGAAGTTTATAGGATGTTGTATCAAAAAGTGTCTATAAAAATAAAATTTGAGGAGCGTTGTTTATTTCATGCAATGAGTATTGGTTGGATATTGATGAAATGTTAGTGTTAAAGCTGCTATACAGTAGCAAATTAATAGTCTATTTCGAAATTTACAGTACTTGCTACTGGATCAGAGTTCTAACTAAACATGGGCAAATATGTGTGAAAGATAAGGTTTTCTTTTATGTCACACAGCAGACAAACAGGCAAGCGGGCCACCTGATGGAAAATGGTCACCGCCGCCTATGGACATCAGCAACACCAGGGGAGACACCAATGCGTTGCCCGCCTCTAAAGAGACCTCTTGAACGATCCCATGTCATAGTCCAAAGGAAACACTGTTATAAAAGGAATAAGTTTTGCAAAATTTTATTAAATACCTGAGCGTTGTACTCTTGCAGTATTATTTTCGATAACTTCACTTGTGTTATAATCCATTATTTCAATATCATTAGAAGCTTGGTCACTTGCATCATAGCTTATATTTTGTGTGGTTTGAATAGAATAATTTGTATTTTCACTTGTATCACAATCCATTTGTTTAGGTTCTTCAGAGGTGTTATCATCATCAATACTTGTTTGCATTGTAGATATATTATCTGTAAATATAAATATATGTTTATGTGAAGCATACATTATATATGATCAAACGAACTTCGCGAAGTTCGATAGATATTATATGAGTCGCTTCATTCGAAGATATAAGATAATTCACAACGTAGTCCCTTTAGCCTACAAGGTAGCTTCGCACGTTTATTTAAAGTAAAATCGATTGGTTTTCAATCGATCATTTTTTTTCGATCCTACGTATCGATACAGCCAGCCGCCATTTTTACGTCATTCTTTTTAGAGATACTATGCGAAACTTCCCCACGCCTGGGAATATGGGCGGGCGGGTGTTATATCTTCGAATGAAGCGACTCATATAATATCGATCGAACTTCGCGAAGTTCGTTTGATCATATATTATATTTCGTCGCTTCATTCTTCAGATATAAGATAATTCACAACGTAGATGTTTGGAGAGGGAAGTTTTGCAAATTTTAAACAAAATATTAATTATTCATACATTTTAAACAATGTATTAATTATACGATATCAACCGTAAATTAAACATATTACATAATGGACACTGTGGTTAATTCATTATTAAGACAGCAAACGGGTTTAACAAATCGGTCGACATCAGCGATCGGCCTGATATAATATCTGGCGAAAACGGGATGTGCTGGTCCTTGCGGCCACGCATTGCGGGCCCCGCCGCGGAGACGCCGCCGGCCCCAGCGCCGGACACCGGACGCCGGGCACACCGAGCCACAGCACATGGACCCATGACACACTGCTCTCTGTCATCACCCTGCCAATCCATTGGCTAATGGTTTGTCCGTGACTTGTTTATGGTGTGGTTTGCACGACAGAAAGATATACTTAGTATGTGCCAGTACTGAGTTGCTCGAGTCTAATCAGATACTCCTCGAGTGTGATGGAAGGGGTTATGCGTAAATTAGGTACGAAAGAGCCCTAGATACTAGCGACCTGACCCTAATGTTGTAACTAATTATGATATTAATGCTATTTGAGGTGGTATTAATATTATCATCCTTAAAAGTGATAGCGTTTGTACCCCGTGTGTGTGTGGTACACAGGGCCAGTAATATTCCTAATGTTCTGGTTAACTTTTTATTATGTTTTATTTATTCGGAAGGGACCAAATTTGAAATGTTATCCAATACACTCTCGTGGATTCCAAGTGGCAGTATACCTAGGCAAGATTGAATTTGAAAGCTCCTTTTAGTGATCGTTTAATTCGAACATCCTAACTGGGACCAAAATGGGATACGGAGCTGAACGATGATTGTTCAAAGTGTCATACGAAGCATTCGTATTAAAACAATTACTTAAAATGTTATCACAAATTCGTTAGAATCTTCATATGGATCAGTATTATTCTGCAATCAAAATTGCAAATCGAGAGAAGTGCGGCAAGTGAGAATGCATGAGATTAATCGCATCTACTGCGATTGCCTCCGAGTCCTGTTTGCAGGATAAATAGCGCTCACAGTCGGCATTGACGCGAGACATGAAATCGGTAATCTACCGATACCTCAATCATAATCTGTCTAACAGTGTGGACTATCTATCGGTAAGCCGAGTCAGAGAGTTTCCACTCTATGTCCTTTACTCTCTCGAGTCCTCGTCAACCTTAATATCACATAACGAAATATGCCGCGCTAGATTCTTTGCATGAAGGTATTCAATACTTCCTTGACAATTTACATAGCTGATAGCTGTGGTGTTATCTACTCGTACCAATATAGCACAATTATTATCGTATGATGCAACATTTTTAGGTTTAGTAAATCCAGTTAATGGGATACTTGAGTTCACATTGCTTCCACTACCCGTTGACCCAATCGTCGCCATAGACGGTTCCCCAGTCAGTACGAGAGCCATAAGTGAAGTTCTCGTTTACATAATTAAGTCCTGAGGGACAATTAAGGGCCAATGTTTTACGCCCATCCATTAAGATCCTCGAAGAACGTAGAACGGGGGGATATTTATGCTAAAGTTTAAGTAGCTATTATATTTTTAAATACATTTTAACAATAGATAAAAAAAATTGTGTGCAGTCAGCTGTATTGTAGCGCTGGACAAGCTGCTACTGACAGCGCAATAAGTTGAGCGAACTTATATTGTGCAATGGGGAAGAGACGAAAATATTTACACTGATTGTGCTATAATGTCGCTTTTCTCCAGTTAAAAAAATTAAGTGAAATTCTCAAAATTAAAACATATAAACACTAGAATTTTACACATATTTTTAGGTTGCAAGTTGCTTTTGTTAACGTTGACTATGAATCCGAGACATTGAAGTAATCTGGGCCTCGTTAATATTGCTTAGGCATTCCTCTAAGTCATTGCCAATGCAAATGATATCGACTAAGTATAGCACGGATTTTGAGCCTTGAGACCTTAAGAAGGTGAAGACCTTAGTCGTCACTTTAGTAAACCCTCGCGGGGCAACCGAGATACTAATACGGTAAGGCTGAAAATTTGTAAATTCTGCCATCGAATTAAAGCTTTTATGGTTCACAATTTTCAATTTATAATATTTAAAAATGTGTTTCTTGGAATTTATTTTGAAATGGTTCTGTGGTCCGATATACGTGGTCGGTATAAATTTATTTGTGATTTTAGATTTATGGTGAATCTTTTTTCCCATTCGGTTTAGGTGCCGGGAATATTTTAGATAAAAATTTATTAGGTATGTGGGGCTGCCGCCTGCCCAATGCAAGGTGTTCGGCTGAACACTCTAAAATCGCACCCAAATCTACTAACATTTTAATGGACTAGGGGACTCCTTCTTTTTGTCAGGAGCAAAAAGTTTGGTATTGGTCAGGAGACAGAAAACTTGTCTATACCAGGGGCAACATAGATATTGTGCCACGGACTTATAGAATGGGACTTCTAAACCGTCCCGAATCAATGCCAACAATTAATTATAAAATAATTGTCCGCGACCAACGTGGCGCACCTGAGTAACTTAGGTGACTATATAGGCGCGGCTGCGGCGGCCGGCGGCTTCAGCGGCGCGGGGAGGCTGCTTGGCCGACGCTCGCTGCGGCCCGGTGACGGCCGGCGCGGGGGGAGCCGGCCATTTCCCTGGGCTCGCGTGGCCGAGCAAGGGGTGTGTCGATAGAGCCAATTCGCACACAGTACTTCCGAATAGCGTTTCGTTTCGGTGAGTGTTACGGACGACATTCAGGGACGCCTTATTACTTACGCCGTTAGGCGTTATTATTATCAGTTTTATTCTCGATTTCGAGTCCATAAAATAAAGATCGCAAGAGTATGCGGCGGGCGTCACTCAGATATTAGATGAATATGGTATTCTCCTCGTTGGAGTACGTGTTGCGGCGCGGATGACCGCAACGAAGGCGCCGAGTCGCCGCCGCGCCGTCGCCGCTTTCTTGTCGCGAGCGCGGGCGCTCTCGGTTATCGAGCCTAAACTTTATTATTACGAAATTTTATTTTTGAGCCTGGGGTAACTTTGTTTTCCGGCACTAAATAACTCTTAAGGATCTTTTCCTTGTAAGGGAGTCACAATAGACTCATATTGTTATGTATTTTGCTCCCGTGCTCGGGTTCGTTGTGGATATTGGCTTCGAGGGCCGCACCAGCTGTGGGTCTAACTGTGCGCGGGCGCATCGGCGGCACCGACGAAGGCTCTTTCGCTACTCTAGCGGCGACGGCGACCTGAGGCAGGTCTGTTGACGCCTCAGTAGCAAGTAATACCTCTCAGTAATTGCATTCGGAGGTGTGTCGATGTCTAAAACCGCAGACAAATTCATATTATGTCCGTTTTAGAACAAACGAGTTTACGAACGAGTGGTCGATTACACCCCCTACTTTACTAGTAGGTACTTAATGCCCCACTGTTTAAAGTATTATTCTCATCGTTCATCGAGTGTTCATAATACATATATTAATGTGTTTGCATTGATCCCCGATCAACTAAAAACCATTCCGAAGATAAAACTACGGATATGTGAAGAATGTGGGTATATCCACAAAATAAATCCGCACTGCCGATTCTCGATCGACGGTGGCGGGTAGGTAGATGTCATAGACTTCTAAATGATTATTGATTGAATGAATATTGATCATCAGCAGGTTGAGACACTTGGGATTATTGCACATTGCCTTCGTGATGGTTCACGACCAACCTCCAGGCTCTGTGTCGATACCGTCGTGTTGGTTCTCGACCAACATCCAGGTGAATATGCACATTGCCTTCGTGATGGTTCACGACCAACCTCCAGGCTCTGTGTCGATACCGTCGTGTTGGTTCTCGACCAACATCCAGGTGAATATGCACATTGCCTTCGTGATGGTTCACGACCAACCTCCAGGCTCTGTGTCGATACCGTCGTGTTGGTTCTCGACCAACATCCAGGTGAATATGCACATTGCCTTCGTGATGGTTCACGACCAACCTCCAGGCTCTGTGTCGATACCGTCGTGTTGGTTCTCGACCAACATCCAGATGAATATGCACATTGCCTTCGTGATGGTTCACGACCAACCTCCAGGCTCTCTGTCGATACCGTCGTGTTGGTTCTCGACCAACATCCAGGTGTATAATTTTACCGTCGCGTTGATTCTCGACCAACGTCCAGGTTTTTACCATCGTGTTGACTCACGGCCAACCCCCAGGCTCTGTGTCGATACATTGAAACACTCGATGCATAAATTACACGTATCACATTAAGCGAAAATCGCGTAAAATAGAAACTTACTTAGTTTTAATCGGAATCTAAAGTATCTAAAAACCTCGATCATCACCAGGTTGAGAAAATAGATTATTGCATATTGCCTTTGTGATGATTCACGACCAACCCCCAGGCGGTGTATGCGTAGTTATTTGATATCTTCGTGTTGATTCTCGACCAACCTCCAGATTAAATTTTAATTATATTTTTCATTTTTTATTGTAAATACATTAAAGCTAAATCACCGTCGTGTTGACTCACGGCCAACCGCCAGGTTTGTATTAATACACTTAATGCATAAATTATAAAAGTAACTACATTCGGCGAAAATATTGTAGGTATTTACATGAATTTTTATCGGAATCTGAAGTGGAATCCGAGAATATCGCCACTTTGTGACATTGTAGGTTTTTTGCTTTTTCTTTTAAAATACCGAATCTTGTTTTCGGCGCTGCGATTCTACTTTTGAAATAAAATTTTAACAATTTGTTGTGCACCACGTGTGCACGATGTGCTCGCTACCTCGCACGAAAAAGGAATGACGTAAAAATGGCGGCTGGCTGTATCGATACGTAGGATCGAAAAAAAATGATCGATTGAAAACAAATCGATTTTACTTTAAATAAACATGCGAAGCTACCTTGTAGGCTAAAGGGACTACGTTGTGAATTATCTTATATCTGAAGAATGAAGCGACGAAATATAATTATTATCTTTACATTTCTCAGTATTAAAGAAATACTGGTATTTTGATGAAACACTCTGGCCTAAGCCAAGTGTGTTTCATGTTGATCGACTCTATTATTATTATGCAGGCTCGCAGTTCCCAAACAACTGATTAATGCCTGTATCCGGCTCAATTATTACAATAATAAATATACTGTCACAGGTGTCAATTGGCTCAAAAGACTGTTCAACCAGTCTCAGGATCAAAAATTGTTAATAACATTAATATATAAGGCAAAGTCATACATACCATCATTCACCGTTGTATTTTGAATAACTTCACTTTTAAAACATTTATTTGTACATTCAAAATTACTCCCTCCGTCATAGCTTACTTCATCAGCAACCAAATGTATTTTATTCACTGTACTTGTTGGTTTTTTGATTTCGTTTCTGTAGACTTTGTATCCGAGTCTACTAAGAGATGAATATACTTTGTATTGGATTATAGATATTTTTCCACCCAATAGTAAGGAATATGCTTGCTGTAGAGATACCGTCACTCCATTGTATTTCAATAGCAGACTGTTCTGTAAAATATATTGTATAATAAATATGACTATTATTAATTACTAAACGACAGAAACCAAAAACAATTACGGCTCCTTCGCACAAAAGTTTTTACGGTCCACTAAAATAATCACTTCTTATGGGTGTTATGATAGCCGATTAAGAAAAATTTGTTTAGAATTGTAATCGATGGCGATGATTCTTAAAAAAAACTAATCAAAACAAAACAAACAATGTATAAAAATAAGAGATTTTGCACGATTTTGTCAGAAACTAATGTCGAGGATCGCTGGATTATTTATTAGCTATTGAGCATTTTTGACGTGGTGGGTGGGGGACAGTTTGTTAAGGCAAAGATGGTTGTTACTTCTATTACTATAATTATATAATAAAAGATTTAATTATTAACTTTTAAATTAATAATAAAACATTTATTTTTGTATTGTTAAAACTATAAAAAAATTTACTAGTGCCATTGCATTAGAAATTACATTGCAGAATATTTGCTTATTGATTGAGGTGTATTTCTTTCTGTCTTGTCTTCTATTGTATTTTAATATTTCAGCATGTATTATATTGTATTTATACTTACAACTTCCAGCAAATACAAAGCCTCCTCAGGTTTCAGAAACAACTTATTGCCAACACCATGACCAATAAACTGCCAGTACCCTCCGGCCTGCTTTTTCACTTCGGCCAACTGCAGCTCAGGTCTCCACTCTGCATGACTTACAGCCCCACTGAAATTAGAACAGAAAATATGATAATAAAATTATTTATGAATAAAATTTTGTTATGCCGTATTCGCACCATTAAATTTTTGCAATAAACTTAAAGCCTAACTGTCATTCTGGGTCATAAACTATAACATTGCCAAATAGCATCAAAATCCGTTAAACTTTATAATAAGATAGGACATTGGTGAGGATATAGTAAGATAGGATTGGATTGACATTAGCAAACAAACTAGATATTATGTTGATGTCTGTATCAAAATCTAAATGCCAAATCTTAGTGAAATAATTATCGTAATTGATAATATCTGACAACATTATGACAGTTGTGGTAACAATCAATATTGCAGTTCAGCTTTTTACTCCCAGTCTGTAGTAAATTTTACAAAGAAAACTTGATTTGTATCAGATGGTATCATATCAAATCACTTTAGTATAAAGCTAAGTCTTACAAGAGTTTTGTATTCTATTGTTTGTATAAAAAAAGAATTTAATCAATGATTGGAAGTAAAAGCTACGAGGAACGCTTACAGGAACTTGGACTATCAACACTGGAAAGACGTAGACAATGTGGTGATCTGATAGAAACATATAAGATACTATATGGACATTATGATGTGAAGGGACTAGAAACCATCTACAACTTAAATATTAACAAAAACCTCAGAGGCCATACACTGAAATTGTCAAGATCGCAGGGAACCAGTAACCCCAGACACAACTTTTTGCCAAATAGGGTTGTCAGTGCATGGAATGAATTGCCGGAATCAATGATCAGTGCTCCATCGGTGAACTGTTTTAAAAATAGACTGGATAGATATTACAAGAACTAAATATTGTGATATACACGCATCAGCTTGCAGCTGCTAGTGTATAATAAATAATAATAATAAAAAAAAAATATTAATCAGCAATAAATTGTATGATATATTGGGTACAGGAATCAAAATATTGGTCAGCTTTCAAGTTTCACTTGGTTAAAATTCTGTAGAA
The DNA here is from genome assembly GCA_905147135.1 of Blastobasis lacticolella. Taxonomy (NCBI): domain Eukaryota; kingdom Metazoa; phylum Arthropoda; class Insecta; order Lepidoptera; family Blastobasidae; genus Blastobasis; species Blastobasis lacticolella. The sequence continues at coordinate 14,903,147 of LR990048.1, forward strand.
TAAAGGCAAACCAAATCAAGTTGACACATGTAACCTTGACACTCCGAAAAGAGACATGTCCTACAGTTAAACTTATTGGTGAAGAAATAACACAAGAAGACCATGCAAATACCTTGGCATACATATTGATAGACAGCTTACTTGGCAGAAGCATATCAAGACCAAGTGTAAGCAACTCGATTCGAAACTGTGTGATCTTCACTGGCTCATAGGACATCACCCCCAACTAAATGGCCGTTTACAAAGCAATATTGAAACCAGTCTGTCAGTCAGTTATGGTGTCCATCGATGGGGAACGGCAACATTGGAATCCTTGAAAAGTTTCAACCTAAACTATGAGAGCAATATTTAACATCCCTCAATGTATCAGCAACAGATATATTTACCTGGATCTTAACATTAAAACAGTTAAACAGGATATCTCCATATTTAACAAGAAATTGCAGAGCAAACTCATGAACCACTCTAATGAGCTTGTACGGGCCTCGAATGATTGAAGGGAGGACATCGCCATGTGAGATTGAAGCCAAAAGACATCTCAAGTTTGAGGATCAGATTTTCTATAAGAGAAAGAGCTACCAGATGGAGTATTCCATACAAAGGAAGAACTCTACTGTAAGTTAAATAACAAACCTAAACAGATCATCCTCATCATCATCTTGGCGTTAATGTCCCGGTTGTGCTCTCGCGTAAGGGGGCCCGGGGTCCGCCTTGACCATGATCCAGGATTTGGCAGATCAGGTAATTATAGTGGAGCGACTGCCATCTGACCTCCATGACCCTGCTACTAGGGGAACCTGACCAGATTGGAACATGGTTACACATCCAGTCGCCTGAATGTGCAGGTTTCATCACAATGTTTTCCCTCACCATAAGAGCATCAGTATTTAACTACTGTACATAACTCAGATATAGTCATTGGTACATGGCCGGAGTGGGATTTGAACCCGGGATCTCTGCCTTATGAGTTGTATACTCTAACCGCTCGGCCACCGACACTCTAACAAACCTAAACAGATAAATGGCTTATTGGCCCTATACAGATTACCATGATGCAGAAAGAACATAAAAGAAGCTTTAAATTGAATTAATTGTCAAAGAACATTTTGTCAGAAAAAGTTTTGCAATGGAGTTTGTTCTTATTGAGTATTCCCACTCAGTAGGGTGGCGCAACATCTCTGTCTCTTCTAATAGATAAATAAAATTGTATGTTATATTTACTTATGAAGATCATAAGTAGTCTTAGTCTGAAATTGTGGTTAGAGGATACCGAAGGGAAAAAAACTTTAGGTTTAAAATATAGGTATGTAGTTGTGTTGTTTTTACCATTTTTCAATTCTTTCAACTTCAATAAGGTGTTTTCTACCTTCCAAAGCTGATTGTATTTGCTTTTGCTCTAACCAGGATCCATTTGGCACAACATCTTTGGCACCAATTTCCGGTAGAGATCCATCTTGTTTTGTCACACCTCTTGCTACTAATTCAGATCCCCTGCAACATTAAAGTAAAATAACAATGTTAATATACTTGTGTCATAAACTTTAATAACAAACCGTATGTTTGTGTATATTATTTACACCCCAAGTAGGATTTAGTTTACTATTTTTCTTGTATTATTGAAGGTACTCACGACAACATCTTCGGATTTTCCATGTTGCTCCATTGATATAGATAATATATATCTTAATTACAAACTCTGCGTGCAAATATACAGCCCAGATAAGCGCTTTTCTATTGATTTTTATGAATTGAACGAAATAAAATGCTCAAGTCGTAAATTCACCTCAACAATTCGTGATTCGCCTGCGCTCGATTTGCCGTTGCCGGGTTTGTTTGTTAGTTGGTACATAACTCGGCACCCATGACAGTTCGCTTGACATGTCAAATAAGACCAAAGATCAATAAATGCGTTTAGTTATTGCCATAGTTATAGTTCATAGTTTGTGGTTATTATTTATTTATTTTTATTTTATTTATTTATTATTTAATTATTTATTTATAGCATTTATTTATTTTTACGGTTCTGTTGCATTATTCCTCTCAATCGCTATTTTATTATCGAATTTTTGAGTTAATCGAGGCGCGCGGCTGTGCTCCAGACCAAATTCCAACAGTGCACACACTGTGTATATTTACCCGAAACGTTTCAGCGTATTTCCCCCCGTTATAACATTGTTTTCGTTCCATATTGATTTTGTACATATATTGATATCTTAGTATTTTATATAATTAAAATGTATATGTCAAGTACTTATAATGCAAAGATAGCCCATTTATTTTAATTTATAGTTGGAGATCGCCGTGTTATTTAATAAATAAAACCATAGAAAATGCTGATACTTATTTTCCAGTCTGCGGAGACTCTAGATCTTTTGCCTCGAAAACATTAGTCGCCTTATGCCTACGACACCCACGAGCCTAAGGGGTTGGTACTATTCTACTCTGTCGGACACCATACGGCCAGATTCATTCATTGACTCTTTAAAATTATGCGGCACTTTACGAGAGAGTAGAAACTTGAAATTTGGCATGTAAGTAGGCTCTAAACTACAAGTAAAGGAAAAACTCTGAAAACGTCTTATTTTTACTCAGTTCGACATGAAAAAGGGGCTGCAATAGGTAAATTATTGTTGGACAGTTTTATAAGTTTCCAATCCGATTGAAACTGAGTTTCTCAGGCTTCTATCATCTTTCCTACCACACCGTAAAACAAATTGACTTTGAATTTAATCTGAATGTCATAAAGAGGTTCTTCATGACATTCAGGCGCAGAGCGTGGAAGTGGGGAAGTGAAGGGGCGTAGCGCGAGACCATCACGACGAGACCGTTTGCCAGACATATTGAGGGCAGACGTCCTATTACCGCTAGATCACATTCAAGCTAGGCTGTACCACCACGAATCCAATCTATCCCCTGAGAATCCTCCAGCAGTCTTACTGCAATAAGAATCAACTTCTGCATTTCTCGACCTGCAAATGGCTTTCGACCGTGTTCCTCGGGAATCAGGAGCTAATCTGGTGGGCTCTAAGACTCAAATATATGGTCGAGGCTTACCAACTTAAAATTATCTGGGATCTATCTACGCCAATACTGGAGGAGTTGTCCAAACCACTAGGCCATACTAATCCCTTCCCGATTACCGTAGGCGTTCACCAGGGTTCAAACCTGAGCCCTTACGTGTTCTGCGTTATGCTCGATGTCCTCTCAACTAACATTTCGTAGACATCTCCATGGCTCAAGGAATTTATTGGTTACATTGCAAGCTTAGACAGTATCTTGAGATTACAACATGTTCAACGTAGAAGGAAGTGCTAGAAAACTGCGGTTCTGAGCTGAACGTCGTCAAAACAGATTACCTACACGGTTAGCTGCAGCGCGGATCCGTAACGGGAACGAAGCTATCACTAGAACAGATCATGATAATTCATGTACCTCAGATCCGTGCCGCACGAGCCTGGAGTATTCATTCTGATCTCAAATCTTTCCAGCTTTGGCCAAATGGCGTGAGACTGGGAGTCACTTGTAACCCTAAAATCCCTGTCAAGCCGAAGAGCCTTATAGACAAGAGCTCTAATGCTGCGAGACCTGGTTGGCACTAACGATGCGCGTCCACAAATTCCACGCCAACTAAATAAAGGTGCTGAGATAGATATGAGGTGTTACGCGACTTGATGGAGTACTCATGTAACGATTAGGTACATCCGTGGTAGCCTTGCCGTAAGGGATATCATTGGTGATAAGATTGAAGAAGCTCACATGCGCTGATTTGTTATCGTGTTATGCAAGCCTCACGGATAGGTATAACGTGAGACGTAGGTCACGAAACCTGCCGCTATCCAGAAAGAGGTCTCGTACGAGGCACATGTAGCGATAGATTGAACGAGTCGGATGCTAGAGATAATGGCTTACGAAGCGAGGATACCCAAGACCGGAAAAAGTGTAGAAGAAAGAGTAGGATTAACCGCTCGGATGATGATGATGATGAATTCACTAAAAACACTTGTGTAAAATAAGGCCAAGTTTCCTGTCCAACAATTTTGGTCCCAAGTACCTACTTAGATCTATAATTAGATCAAGTTTTCGTTAAAGTTAGACTAACTCGGCAAAAGAAACTGCCATTAGCCGCCTTAGGCCTATGAAATTCCTTTTTTTATCTTAGAATCTCAGGCCAATACAGTCTAGATACGTGTGTGCATCGCCAACTCCGCCGCTGGTAGTCACTCAACCCGTAAAGGAGCAACAGAAATGCCTATGTCACTCAAGAATAGTGTAACTGAGTTTCGGTGATCGAAGGGTTTCGCGGTGATTTCCGCACTTGGTAGGCGGGATGGACAGAGATAAGAGCATTGTAACTGAGAAACTGGCCGCGGTGCTGCTGCCCATTTTCTGGTCCACAGAAGACCTGTTCTGCCTCGTAAGACATTAGTCGTCTTGTATATAACTACTACTTACATACTTCATCTTCATGGTTGGTCTGAATACCTGCCTATATATCATCATATCAGTCTGAAGACGCCCACTGCTGGGCATAGGCCTCCCCCAGAAATGTCCACAAAGGCCGGTCTTATGCCTTCCCCATCCAGCGATGCGATCTTTACCAGATCGTCGGTCCACCTAGTGGGAGGCCTGCCCACGCTGCGTCTTCAGGCGCGTGGTCACCAATCGAGAACTTTCCTGGCCCATAGGCCATCTGTTCAGCGAGCTATGTGCCCTGCCCACTGCCACTTAAGCTTGGCAATCTTTCGGGCTATATGAGTAAGTATATTTTACTCATATACGGACACAAGCCGCAGGACGTCCACTACTGAACTTAGGGCTCCTTATACACCTTCCACACCAATTATCTATGGGCCCCTACGTCCTTTACTTGTACAATACAAGAGCATAAGAATCATATTCCTGTGCAGGGTATTTGGTGCATTTTGGCTAAAGATGCACCAAATACTTATTGTATTATATTGTATTTTTTTTTAATAGTAAGTAATTGTATTTATAGTATTCAATTTAATTTAATCTCATATTTTTTTTTACTTATGTCAATGTTGTCCTGTTAGCATCTATTTAATCACTCTCTGCATGGTCTGCTGGTTGACTGTTAGACAAAGCCTCAATGGCTTTAAGTCCGCCAATTGCTGTAATTTGTGCAATAAAGTTTTTAAATAAATAAAATAAATACCTTTTATGTTGCTGTAAGCTGTAAAAGAAAATTTTCTTAAAGTAATAATGCATTTATGTTCTTGTACTGTATGTCCACGTCGGGGACGGTCCTAAGCTGCAATTGCCGGTACGTGGTCGCCACTCAAAAGTGTTTGCGCTCATCACCCATCGTGATTCTACGAGCCATGTGACATTCCTATTGTCCCTTCAGTTTTGCGGTTTTAAAAATATGTCGTAACTTTTGGTTCTTGCGTAGCAGAATCTGCTATGGATATCTTAATTATCTTAATAAAGTACACTGGGAAAGGTGTATTTCTGATCTTATGATGTGGTGACCCTCCACTCCAAGCATATTGCTGATAGTTTTGAGCGTTTTAATGAGTAGTCACTATCCGTCAATTGAGTTCTTTGTAGAAGTTAGCTCTATCAAACTAGTAAGCATTGAGTGGTCACTATCCGTCGTTTGACTTTGTTATAGAACTTCCATTGGTCGACTACTATACTTTGAGAGCTCTCAACCATAACTTGGACGGGAGACAGGGTAAGTTGACCAGATTAAGTTATCATTAACCTAATAGTTTTATTTACGATTTTGTTTTTCGTTAGTTTAATTTTGGTTAAAGAACTATTATTTTACCAGCGGTTTTAGCGTAAAAAGTTGTACCTACACCTACATATAATAGGGGCTTAAGTATGAAGTTGCCGTTTTTTTCGCACATATATTTTTTACAATTTTATAAGTATAGGCGGACAACGCATTGGTTGCACCTCTGGTTTTGCTGATGTCCATAGGCGGTGGTGACCACTTTCCTTCCGGTGGCCCGCATACCTTTTTGTCTGCCGGATAAAAAGAAATAAAAAAATAAAACAAAATTTACTCAACATGTAGAAAATAGTAAATATTTGATTTCGAAAGTAGAGTATATCGAAATGGTTTTATGTCATTTAAAAAAATTAAAAATGATGAATCAAGTTTGTAAACTACTCTGAAAATACCGCTTTTTATTTGTCTTCGGTTTCGCCTCTTTAACCAGATAAAATTTATTGTTATAAGCAGTTATAAAACATCACATTTAAGTAAGTTAGCTTAATATTATCTGAATAAACCTACGAAGTTTCATAAAATCGGGTCAAACGTTTTCAAGAAATTAAAAAATTTGCTTGTATGAAATTGGGTATTTCCTCCATACAAAACGGCAATTTCATATTTAAAGACCTCATATTATACCATGTAGAGACTATACAAATACACATTACAAAGTGGCTAACAATATTTGTAGCTACCTAATTAATAACACAAACGAACATTCAAACATTGTATTCAGGTAATAGATGCAAAATCTCTAAGAAAATCTACATTCCATTTTTAAGTGTTCATTCATTCATTACCGAACAGTTTTGCACGGCTCGTAGCGTAACCAGTAACACTGTACAATATAACGCGTAGACTCGCGTAGTAGCTACGTAACGTGTAGCGTAGCAAAAGCGTAGCACGCTTGACGGCTATCGATTAGTGCACCGGAGACAGCCGAAGATGGGCGGTCTTGCCCGAACTCCGCCTACTCCACCCCGCCATCCGCGTCCATACCTAGCGGAAGTAATGAAATGTACAGAAAGATATGAACCGGAAAAATTGTCACCCCCCTTTTTCTTCGCGTCGCGTCTTATCCGTGTCCCTAAAAAGGCTTCCTTTGTCGGTTTTCCCTTTCAGCGTACTTCGTCTGTGTTAGGAAACATTTTGTATGCGGCACGAAAATTCTTCGACCGTAGGTTAAAGACAGCTTTTGATACTTTTTTCTTTCCCTATTAGAATTATAATCAAACTATCATTTAAAAAAGCACCCAGGAAGTGCTGTAATTACGGCCAAAATTCCGCAAACACCTGACCCTTGGCGTCACGTGGTGTATAACTGTAAAAGCCTCCAAGTTTAATGGAAAAGCGTAATTAAAGTCACGTTAATTGGCTGTACATGTCGAGGGCCTGGCGAGGGTCGCAGGCACGTGGCGATCCGGTGGGGGCTGGAGGCGGTTTAACGTATTGTGCGCGTATAAACGGGCGCCCCCCGCGCCGCGCCGGCCCATAGCTCAAATAGTCTCCCGTCCACGCACGCTGACGCCGGCCGGCGTAGAGCATGGTTGATATTTTGCGTTTCCCAAATTTAAAAATCGAATTCGACAAGTTCCACCGCGATCCCCGGCGATCGAAGCGCGCGCTGGGGTGGCGCGCCCCGGATACGCGCCGTGTTATTTATGGTGTATTTTGACGTGCCCGCTCGCTGCTAACTTCAAGCCGCGCAGGATAATGGGGTGATGGATAGTGTTATCGGTCGCTATTCATGGCGAACCGTGTTCGAACCGTGCTCGAATTATAGCCGTGTCGTGGAAAACCCAATAACAGTGACGTTTCACACAAGAAGTGCCTTTACAGTGATTTTCGTGTGACAGCTGCCGGCTTTTACTTTCATGCGGGGTTTTCTATGGTCAATATAAATTGAAGTTTCAAAATTAAATGTTATTGATACAAATAATGTTAAAAGTGAAGTGATGAATTATAAGTATTGTTAGTGCTTTGGTAATTCAATACCTGCTATTTCAAGACTGGCCTAAAAACTAAGGTGAGTTTAGCATTCAATTAAAATCTCCGCATTAACGTAGTGCATTAAAATGCATCAATTAAGACGAGTCAGTAAACACTACAACACCAAGCCTTTTCTAGGGACAAAACTAAAGTTAACGTTGTAATGACAATATCCGTCAAATTCGTTACAAATCGATGTTTTTTTTATTAAATTAGACATCTAAAACAAAATTGCATCCATTGCAGTAATGAGTAAACACAGAAAGTCCGCTAACTAATAACAGCGCCATCTATTGGCCACCGGTGGAAGTTCTTGGTAACTGCGGCGCGGCGTCCCGCAAGGGCCGCAAGTGTCAGCCGGTGAACGCGGCCGACCGGCACGCCTGCAGTCACGCGGCGTTGACGCGCGTCGCAAGATGTTTGCGTGGGTGTAGATCGCATCGTGATAAACATAATCCAGTGTTTTCAATCTTATCAACAACAAAGTGTATTAGGCTAATCACTGTGGATTACTGCCGTCGTGCCTGGTGCACCTTGTGATCGCAACTATGTGTGTTGTGCAATAAAATTGTGGTCCTCTGTGAGTGTTTTGTTGACGGAGAGCAAGGATTCTGTTGCAGTGAAGGTCTAGGGCCGGTACCGGTATGAGGAAGATAAACGGTGAGGTGTTAGGGCCTAGAAATAACGAGCTTGAGCATGTTTTGGGGCTTGTTGCCAATTGCTGTCGAAAATAAACTTAGATAAGCAAGCATGCATAAATAAAGTGACTGAGTTGTCTCCAAAGATAACGAACGAAGAGGCAGCTGACTAAACTGAGCAGAGACACTGGAATTTAAAGAATATAAATATCTACGACTATCGACATTGATAGCATTGCAAGTTCGCAACGGCTGGATAACCTTTAGAGGAGCTTGCCTTTATAGCTGCCTAGTACCTACAACGTAATGTCAAGAGCACAGGGCGAAATAATAAAGGGGAGGGGGCCGTACCTTTTGGTAATAATAGCTATAGAAAGCTATCACCGGCAGTCCCTGTTTACAATTTATGTTTGCAGCTGTCACTTGCAGACTGTAGATTCCACGCGACTCTGAAGTAATTAGGGATGTTGTTTTACGTAATTTCTCCAATATGTATTTATTTTACTGATCATAATAACGGCAACAACAACATCATTAAAATAAATAAATCATCAGCAATAGATGCTCAAGGCTAATCAATGATGATCAAATTATGCAAAGATGAATTAATTAATATATTGGTAAGTAGGATATGGGCTAAGCAAATTTCGATAAAGAGCAGTCCTATCAGTATATGGTCTTCCTGTATGCAGAATTGCATTTTGATTGCAAATCCCTTGAGTAATTTTTGCTTTACTGACATTTCACCATAAAATTATCCAGATCAACTTAAAGACAAAATATTTTTTCATTGTCACACTTTTGGGTCATTCCATTAGGTATATGTACTGTATTAAAGTTACGGTGACTATTTCAATAAGCTTTCGATAACTTTATAATACTTTATCGTATATAATACTATATAATACTTTATCGGTACTTTATCGAAAGCTTATAAGAAGCAAGAGCCATTGTCAAGAAGAACGCATAAAGAGCACTTACAGAGCTAGATATATTCACCTAAGAATAGAGTTGTGCAAGACCGAAATCATTAACCGTAGCAGATCCCATACAAATGGTCCATAAACGTAATCCGACAATGTTTGATGGGACAGTCGCACCGCGCCGGTTACGAAACCCGGCAGTGCACTGTTGCCATACCACGTTGTCTCTGCCGATGGGTAGCTACAACTGAATATCGACCGTCAATCAAACACGATAGCGACACTTCCATATGCTGCCAACGTCAAATAATAACCTTGCGCTGTTGGGTCACGGGTCAGAGACGATATCCAACCAATATTGTTCTGTTCATTATAACAGATAATTTATTATCAGCCACGTTAAATATTCACGACGTCCAAATTGGAATTTTAAATAGAAAAGATTCGAATGGCATTAACATTGACATCGATGCAAGGCTGGGGTTTAGTCTGCACTCAAATCCACAAAAAAGACAACACCTCAGGCCTCTCAAATGGTGGTGAAGATTTATTGTTCAATGATTGCGACAGACATGCTGTGGAACATCTATTTATTTTAATAACACGCCTGTGTCTCCAACACATTTGGGACGTATCTTGCTCAGAACTGCACGTGACACGATTGGCAACGTCGTCTGAAGTTGATCAAAGTTTAATGTGATCGAGGTTAGACTCTTGTTGGCACAAGATTCACAAGAGTATTGATGGAGGCGAGTTAATTAAAGTAAAAGCCACGCGATAAACGCTGGCTTACAGCTTGCGGGGGCTTTACGAGCTGAAGACATGATGTGAACAAGCGGGGCGGTTCAACGGCCCCGGCTTAGTTAATATGCCTGCGCGTACCGGCAGAAAATCAAATAAACAGTCGCTTTCATCTCCGGTTTATCGGCGATGCACTTCGTAGCCTTGCACTTCGCCGTATGTGCTCGGCTGTGCACTCGCCGCGGCCATTACTCAGACGTTCGAGGTTGTTGACTCAATAACAATCCCTGCCGAAGTACAGACTTATTAAAATTGCACTATGTGTCAGTTTGGAACCGAGACGGAATCTTTTATGTACATATAATATCTTGATAACTAACTCACTAATTTCGAGCGTGAAGGTTATTATTCCAAGTAGCTGCGCCCAACCGGGTGTATTTTACATTATTATTGTAATAACTTAGCGAAGCGAATAAGCATGATATTATATGATATGTCTACAGGAAGTTTCCGAGGTGGTTTACCAAGTTTCGTAGGTAATACCCACATACCAAACATGATTTAATAAAAGTTTAATTTCCTTTCTTTTTAGTGTCCCTATTTCAAACAACTACCTTTACCACATCTCCTTAATCATCTCCAAATAAGACGAATTTTCAGTTCAATAAAACCGTTGGTAAAATTTATCCACGTAAAATAGGCACAAATTCGGGTATATCTAATACTAATTTCTCTATTATATAACCTGTAGTTCAATTCAGTTTTCGACTTAAACTGTGCTTATATTGCTAACTGCTCCGACACTATATTTTCCTGCTTATCTTTATATCATCTTTTAACATTAATTTAATATGGTTTTATGTGAATAAAGAGCGAAATAAATGGTTTTGTAATTTTATAATTCTCTAACTAATTTATGCTACTTAGTTACTACTAAACTTACTACTTTTTCTTCTCTACTCACTTTTCTTGCAACCGCCTTAAGCAATGATCTCACTATTTCAACCGCGTCGTGCTTAATTGTTCGTTATTTGTCTTTGCCCATGAGTGGTTGGTCGTTCATTACGCCGTAAAACAATTTACAGCGATCATATGTCCCGAAGCCGTTAATGTCTCTATTGATTTTACCAGTGGTTTGGAACACTTCAATATTGACAATGAGCGGTAGTTTAGACGCTACTACGTGCTTCGGGAGTTGATGAGGAGGCCTACGTGACTCCCAGTTCATTGCTCTAGTTTTTTGCCACTTGATCTTATGAATGAGTTTGCGAACCTTCGCCTTGGGAAGAGGATCTGTGTCTGCAAAACAGGATTTGGATTCGTAAAACGCGTCACGACTTGGTTATTAATTCGCTTTACGCTCGATGATTGTTCGTGATTCGATTATCGTGACAGAACAGCACTGTCGACAGCTAAATGATTTCGTCTGTAGTAAAATGAAAAAGCTTCACATGGACGAAAACAGTGGTCGTATTAAAGAGACACGTGTTTTGTCGCATGCACGACCGCATGAGATGTCACAAGTTGTCAATTCGTACACGGATCGTAAATCATTCCGGATGGAATCAATGAGCGGCGGGCTGAGTACTGTTGCGCCACCGGGAATGCTGATTTTCAATACGGCCGCATTAGCAGTAGTTGCGGTGGTGAAGCGCGTGATTGTCATGCTGATTGAGATCGCGTTTCTGTCACAAATTGCCGCTCCAATTCGTGTGTGACAAGAATACATTTCTCCCCGTCAGATAGCTTCGTAAGATTTAATTTCCAGGAACGGAATCACGCAGCTGTGTTTTTGTTTACCGCCCAAGCAGATATGTGTTGCCGGTTAATGAAGTTACCATCATTTATATTCACAATCTAAAGCGCACAGGTAAACGACTCGCTGGCTCGTTTACCTCCAGAGGGTGGTGTGATATATTCAGGGCCCATTTAAATATTCCCAGGGGTGATAAGGGGAAGGGATGCGCGCCGGTTAATCAAGTAACGTGATCCATTTATCTGGAGCACTCTTGATATGGTGTCGCTGAACTTTGGAATATTGTAGGCTCATTTGGGTATGGGATTCGGGGCTTCGGGATTTGGGGAATTAAGTAAGCACTGGTATTTTAAAACGTGTTTTATTTTTATGTGCCACATTAATAAATTATTAGTAGGTAGGTATGTTAGTTAATGATGTATACGTTTACGTTTCTATAATTTTACGTAACTAGTTCATCGTTTAGTTGCTTTTTATACCTAATGAATAAATAAATGTATGGACTGTGTTTTCGTGAAGTGCGCGAAACGTTTTTCGCATAAATTTTTGGATAACTTGACGAGGCCGCATTTTATTGAGCTCGTGCATAATATTATTAGCATTCTCTCAGGTTGCACTACATTACAATTTCATTGCAGCGCCCTTGTTAAATAGCCTGTTAAAACAGCTGACTGGCACTCGCAGTCGCACAGTCATATCGATTGCAATGCGGCGGCGGAAAGCAGCCGGTACAGCAGCCCGTTGGGTGAATGCAGCATTTTACTGCATTCGATCTATTTACGGTTTTATGAAGCCGATAAACCCGTGGCGCGTCGAATCCCGCACCGGATTGCTCAACCGCCTGCGTGTGCGTCTAAATTGACGGCAGTAGTTTGCGCTGTGCGCTGATGGCCGATATACCTGTCAGCGACTAATGTGGGTAGGATACGACGTCATAATTCACTGGAAGCATCAAGCAACTCTGTACCTACATCGTGCCGTAGAATACCATTATCCGACGTATTTATTTATCGCTCCCCTCGGTCCTTTCTTTCTTTATGAAGTTGTCCAAGTTCAGCCCCGACTCGTCCGAAAAAACAGAAATAGCTGCACATTAAATCTTTTAACGTACCTATATCAGAAACGTAAAATTGATGGGCAATAAAAGGTCTTTTAAACCCAAATCGAATGCTCGCCGATGCTGTCGGGTCTTCGGGACTAACAATATCGATCTTATCACCTCTAGGGCCGCGTTGGTGGATGAAGTATTCCCTTATAAAGTGCACAATAAAACGCAAAACATCTAAAACTTGGGCCTGCATAAACAGCATTGCCCCCGCCGATCCTTTGGAGAGTTGTAAAGAGGGATTAACTTACTGCGCTATAGATAGAGCGTCTGTTTATTTCACGTAAAGCTTTTTTGAGACATCCGCGGTTGACTTCCGTAAACAGAAGTAGCTGACTCCAGAGTAATTCAAACGAAAACGATGATCCCCTAGGTTTAAAACGCGGGAAAAATAACAACAAAAGGATTAGATGTGCTACGGAAAGTCTCAGAATCTCTAAAACAAACGAAGCTTTCTTTGCTCTGTTCTTATAGGTTAAAATTAGTACAATTTTGTAACAACCTAGCCCCTAATACGTGTTGACTTTACAAGTTATCACTTGGAATACCTTAGCATAATGTAAGTCGTTCATGGGCTCAGGAAATGACGTCACACGGCCTCACACACTGTTTCCTATACGTCTGCTTGACCTTCACCCATAAGCCTTTAAGTTATTGTTGGATTTTTTTGGTCTTTGCTTGAACCTACTATTAGATACCGTTTTTGCGATATTATATTTTTTATGTTCAATCGTTTTCCGATCCTCACATTTAGATACAAATATTTCTTTTGTAAAACAAATATGGTCTTACAACATATCTCTTAATTATTTCGGTATGATTTGAAAGAAAAAATTAAAAACCTCATCACCAGGTTGACCTGACCACCAATATCCCAAGGATTAAAGCTCGGTGGCATCAATGTCACACGGTACAAAGGGCCTGGATGTATTGGCTGCCCTTGGGGTCATCTTGGGTAAATAAATAAGCATTTTGTATGACTTTCCTGGCTGATTAAGCGTGGGTCGTGAGTCACGAAGGTTGTCGAAAGCCATCGCTACCGTGTTCGCAATGAGATGTTTGCCCCCTGACGAACAATGTGTGCTTGTGAGGGGAACGCTTCTATGGTAATTGCAGTTTCAGATGTTCGCTCATGTTCTATTATTTTTGTTAGATCTACTTCTTTTTTCTCAGATTTAGTAGATTTTTGGAGGACACGACAGAATTTAAGAGGGCTGACAACGAAGACGTGCAAAATGACGCGTAGATACGGTCTAGTCCTAAAAGAAACGTCGAATAGGCTGTAAAGTAAGCAGTTTACGCGAATTCGTTTTTATTCGACGTAAACACGATGCGCCCTAAATTTTATGCTAGCGTTAACAACTCTTTCGAATACCTCTTGTTAAGGAAAAAGCAGACTTTGTGTTACATTACGCAATTATTTTGTCCAGTTTTTTAATTTGTTGTAATATAACTTTAAGATGTTGGTAAATAAACTCCTATATTTGTTTTTAATGCTATGTACTTTAAACTTTAGCTATAAACTTTAGCTACCGATAGCACTAGTATTGTAGGTATGTAATTGTGTATTTTATATGTATAACAATTGTGTATCAATTTTGACATGTAACAATGGTTACCAATAAATAAACTTTAACTTGAACTTGAACTTGAGGCACTTAATTAAATAAAGGGCTAGTCAAAGCGTCACTATTAATGAATATAAGATAACCTTAAGCACTGTCTAGACAGAAGCCTCGAAAATAAGTCCCTTTGTAAGCTTAAGCAATTCTCGTGGCGTGGTTACGTTTTACATTAGACCTACCTACCTATACTACTTACTTAGAAATTCCACAGGTTTTCCATACCCTTACAGCTCTTTTCGCAAGCTTTGTACCATATATACCTCTTCTGCGTAAGTACCAACTTACGCAAAATACCTTAGGTATTCTGAAGATAACACATTCACTAGCTTCCACTAGCATGTTTTTGTCCACACAATCGGGGAAAGTCAAGTTCAAGTCATCCTGCGATGCCTAGACCGGCGCATTAGCAGGAAATGTGCAGGCTTTTGTCTAGATGGCAGGCAGTGTGGCGATTTGGATGGTAATGAGAGAAAGCCGTGTGCTGTGTCATGTATATTTCAGCCGCATCCCACGTGGACGAGCGACATGCGCAATCTGCGCCGGCGCATTTGTCCTGCCAGTCTCAGAACTGGTATGAAATATCAGGTAGATTGTTAGTGTAATCTTGCGCATTTTTAGCTCATATGATGACTAGGATGACGCCTACACGGAATGATATGTGAGCGGTAGATATTGATACGGATATGGTCCAAAATAGAGTCTTGTGGCGAAAATATTCGGTGCCTATTCGGATCGAGCGACAGGATGTAAAAATCTGACATTATGCGGCCGCAGACACCTCGAGAACTTAATGCTTTGATTCTGGTTAGCAATTCTAGCTACAAAAAAAATGAAATCAGATCGTTTTAGATAATATTTAATGCTATAATTTCACGCTCGTATAGATTATTAGTGTTGTTTATAGTGGATTATGGAAACCATCTTCATTCACTATTATAATTTTGACCTGCTCGGTTTAGCTCGATAATTTGCGTTCAAGATCAGATATTGTGTCAATAGCATCATAATTTTTTTTATTATTCGGACCGTGTCGTGTTTTGATATTTAATGTTTAATGAATATTCAAATGACATGTATTTAATGATATATTCTGTCACAAGGAGTGTTTTAGATACCCTTCAAATAAAATATATTAAGTTTTTTGTTAAAAAATAATAAGTTCGATCCTTCTACTCCGGTTATGGCCGATCTATCGCTAGCTAACACCACCCCCAGTCATCTCGTGACAATTACACAAACAAACATTAACAATATTTTAAACATAAATAAATATGCTTGAACAAATTCACACAGCGCCATCTAGATAACACATAACCTACAGATATACTTTTTTAAAATACATACAAAATTTTATCATTTCAATTTCTTTTCAGCCGGGAATCGAACCCGGTACCTCTGCGAGGCAGACATATTAACCAACTGAACCACTCAGTCGTCACGTAGTCGGAGCTAGCCATAGAGCTCTCTCTTTCGAGAATCTTATAAATAGTCCGCAACAACCTATACATATGGTTACATATACACAACTTTTACCAGCCGTGACTAAAACAAAAGAAGTAGAATGAAAGCCCGCGCCTGTCAAGATGGTGTATCAGCAATTTAATATCGTGCCGAAAAAAACAATAGGTTACACAAGTTGGTTGGCAGATATGTAACTAGTTGCGAACAGGATTTGTTTAACTTAGCTAATGGATATGGGGGTTTGCCAATCGTTTGTTGATGATAACCTAAACTTTAATAGCTGTTATTGGTAAGTTAACCTTAACCCAGCAGGATTAACGTTAACTTTCTGGCAGCAGCCAGAAAAGTAATTTGGAACTGATTTTATTTTTATTAATTCTGGACTTACAATTTTAATAGGAATTTTGCGACATCGATTCGTATTTTTGTTTTCTTGTTTGACGGACAAATTTAGTTTTACGATCTACCACATTTCCTTTGGTTATGCAGATCGCAGATGCAGAGATGATTGAAAGAGAGATTATTGGAAATTCGGCAAACGTGACAGTTGCTCACCACCTATCAACCAGTGTAGTTTTCCAGGGATTTTTGGTCAACTAAATTAAAACGATTATTTGGGTTTTGTAGCAGCGCAGAGTAGAATTGACTATATCCTTTTTCATTACTTACATAAAATAACAAAAACATTTATGGTTACCTTAAAAATATAAATAATGAATGTAAGAAACTTTTAATTTACATCAATTTATTAACTTTCATAAAACTTGTATTTTTTTTATATTGCTATACGGTAGGCAAACAGGCAAGCGGGCCACTTGATGGGAAGTAGTCACCACCGCCTATAGACATTAGCAACACCAAGAGTATCACCAATGCGTTGCCCACCTCTATAACACGTTGATTTGGCAGCAAAAAGGCAAATGCCTCTCCACTGCCAAAGCCACGGTTCCCCAAATCCCCACCCCATGGATTTTACATATAACTAAAATATTTATAATATTAGCGTTAAACTCCCGGTAGTGCGCCTTTATCTTTATTTAATTATAATTATTAATTTACTCGATAGTCTCAGCCTACCCCTATGGGATACGGGCGTGAGTGTGTTGTGTATGTGCTTACTATATAATGTCCATAAAGGTTAGGTAGGTATTCTTCTGATACCTGATAATCGAACTACCTATGATAACGATGTCTCTAATACCGAGATCATCTACAGCAGAGGCATTGATTGATTTATTTGTAGTACAGTACAGCAGACCGGTAAACTTGATGTAACCTTGATTTATAGGACCATGGCTGGTGTTGGAACCGTCAAAAGTGAAACCCCATCAATTATCCTGGAAACAGCTATCGGATGCCTTTGACTACATGATCGTTGTAGTCTATGTCTCTGTACAGTTACAAGCAAAATCATTGTCCGAGATCACTTATGGTTATTTTGTAGCGTCACTGAAATAAAATGGAAAGAAATTGTTTAATATTTTTCTTAATACCTATGTAGAGTTGCGCTGTTGTCTTTAGCGTAGCTAATATACTTATAATAATGTTTGTTGTTCCGCTGATAAACAAGGCACGTAAGTATGTAAAATGATTATAATGTGACGTTTTGTGATATCACGCTCTGAGAATTTGTTAATATGAGAAAATATCACCGACTTAAATCTAAAATTGTACGTTTCTGTGGAAAAAGACGAAATAGAACACGACAAAGTTTTTTATTAACCACAGAAATTGAATAATCATCATCATCATCACAGCCCATAACAGTCCACTGCAGGACTTCGGGCCTCTCCCACGAAAGGGGAGGTCATTGCCATAATCTCCACGCTTGGCAGGCGGGTTGGAGATCGCAGTGCAGTTGATGTAAATCTACCCAGAAAGATGCTGCTGCCCACCTTTCGGATTTGTCCCTTAGTCGCCTCTTACGACACCCACGGGAAGAGATGGGGTGGTGCTATTCTTTGAGGTGGCGGCACCACACACCACTTATATATATAAATAAATATATTGAATAATATCTACTGGGTATTGTCGATTTAATAAAAAGTTTAATCTCGACCAACAAGCAGACAATACATTATGGTAAGCGATAACTGTCGCCCATAACATCTACGGTTCATGCATTTTGGTTGCGGGCAACAAAAATGCAGAACCGCAGGTCACTGTCACTGTTAAGACTAAGATGAAATGCCTACCTATCTTACCCTTCAAACCAGAACACAGCAATGCAAGCAACAATGCTTGGTGGCACAAATAGATAAGGCGGTGGTACTCACCCAGGTTTGATAGTCAAAGTCAAAGTCAAAGGCATTTCTTTGTGACACAGGTAGGCATACAGTTCATTAGGATATAATCATGATTATGAGTATCTCTGTGTTAACCCCAATTGTGGGCATACAAATATTATAATTACACAATAAAATCGTAATGGCTAATACTATTTAAATCATTTTAGTCATTTTTAACATAACTATGTGTTACAGGGTACCATATCTCTAAAATTTAAGTATTCATTTATATCATAAAAACAATATTTGATAAGCCACTCTGTTAACTTATTATTAAACTCTCTTTCTGGTAATTTTTTAATTTCATTGGGTAAGTTATTAAATATAGTAATACACATATTATATACATTCTTTTTATATATGTAGGTTTTACACGGAGGTTTATGCAACATGTTTATATATTGCGCTCTTTGTGTCCTCCGGCTAACATCTGATAAACTTTTAAAATATTCCGGATGTGTTTTCGTAAATACACATATATTTTTAATGTACATACATGGCAATGGTAGGATTCGTAATTTATAAAATAATGGTCTACAGCTATCTGTGACCCATGACTTTGTAATTGCACGAACACATTTCTTTTGAAGTCTAAAAGTTCTTCCTATCTCTACTGAATTTCCCCACAATATAAGTCCATAGTTGAGAACTGAGGAAACATGCCCATGGTAAGCAGTTAGGGCTGCATCCATAGATACAGTACTTCTCAGTCTGTACAGTGCAAATACAAACCGATCCAACCGTTTGCAAATATAGTCAATGTGATCCTTCCAATTTAAGTGTTTGTCAATAAATAAACCTAAGAATTTTGTGCTGCTAGTTTCTTGTAATAAACATTTGTTATGCTTTATATTTAATTTATGTGAATTTGTATTGTATGATTGGAATTGTATAAAATTAGTTTTCGTCAAATTAATATTTAAATTATTATTTTTCATCCATGTTATTATATCATTTAATGCATCATTAGATAAGTCTTCACCCTTTACTATTACTGTGTAGATATTGATACGGATATGGTCCAAAATAGAGTCTTGTGGCGAAAATATTCGGTGCCTATTCGGATCGAGCGACAGGATGTAAAAATCTGACATTATGCGGCCGCAGACACCTCGAGAACTTAATGCTTTGATTCTGGTTAGCAATTCTAGCTACAAAAAAAATGAAATCAGATCGTTTTAGATAATATTTAATGCTATAATTTCACGCTCGTATAGATTATTAGTGTTGTTTATAGTGGATTATGGAAACCATCTTCATTCACTATTATAATTTTGACCTGCTCGGTTTAGCTCGATAATTTGCGTTCAAGATCAGATATTGTGTCAATAGCATCATAATTTTTTTTATTATTCGGACCGTGTCGTGTTTTGATATTTAATGTTTAATGAATATTCAAATGACATGTATTTAATGATATATTCTGTCACAAGGAGTGTTTTAGATACCCTTCAAATAAAATATATTAAGTTTTTTGTTAAAAAATAATAAGTTCGATCCTTCTACTCCGGTTATGGCCGATCTATCGCTAGCTAACACCACCCCCAGTCATCTCGTGACAATTACACAAACAAACATTAACAATATTTTAAACATAAATAAATATGCTTGAACAAATTCACACAGCGCCATCTAGATAACACATAACCTACAGATATACTTTTTTAAAATACATACAAAATTTTATCATTTCAATTTCTTTTCAGCCGGGAATCGAACCCGGTACCTCTGCGAGGCAGACATATTAACCAACTGAACCACTCAGTCGTCACGTAGTCGGAGCTAGCCATAGAGCTCTCTCTTTCGAGAATCTTATAAATAGTCCGCAACAACCTATACATATGGTTACATATACACAACTTTTACCAGCCGTGACTAAAACAAAAGAAGTAGAATGAAAGCCCGCGCCTGTCAAGATGGTGTATCAGCAATTTAATATCGTGCCGAAAAAAACAATAGGTTACACAAGTTGGTTGGCAGATATGTAACTAGTTGCGAACAGGATTTGTTTAACTTAGCTAATGGATATGGGGGTTTGCCAATCGTTTGTTGATGATAACCTAAACTTTAATAGCTGTTATTGGTAAGTTAACCTTAACCCAGCAGGATTAACGTTAACTTTCTGGCAGCAGCCAGAAAAGTAATTTGGAACTGATTTTATTTTTATTAATTCTGGACTTACAATTTTAATAGGAATTTTGCGACATCGATTCGTATTTTTGTTTTCTTGTTTGACGGACAAATTTAGTTTTACGATCTACCACATTTCCTTTGGTTATGCAGATCGCAGATGCAGAGATGATTGAAAGAGAGATTATTGGAAATTCGGCAAACGTGACAGTTGCTCACCACCTATCAACCAGTGTAGTTTTCCAGGGATTTTTGGTCAACTAAATTAAAACGATTATTTGGGTTTTGTAGCAGCGCAGAGTAGAATTGACTATATCCTTTTTCATTACTTACATAAAATAACAAAAACATTTATGGTTACCTTAAAAATATAAATAATGAATGTAAGAAACTTTTAATTTACATCAATTTATTAACTTTCATAAAACTTGTATTTTTTTTATATTGCTATACGGTAGGCAAACAGGCAAGCGGGCCACTTGATGGGAAGTAGTCACCACCGCCTATAGACATTAGCAACACCAAGAGTATCACCAATGCGTTGCCCACCTCTATAACACGTTGATTTGGCAGCAAAAAGGCAAATGCCTCTCCACTGCCAAAGCCACGGTTCCCCAAATCCCCACCCCATGGATTTTACATATAACTAAAATATTTATAATATTAGCGTTAAACTCCCGGTAGTGCGCCTTTATCTTTATTTAATTATAATTATTAATTTACTCGATAGTCTCAGCCTACCCCTATGGGATACGGGCGTGAGTGTGTTGTGTATGTGCTTACTATATAATGTCCATAAAGGTTAGGTAGGTATTCTTCTGATACCTGATAATCGAACTACCTATGATAACGATGTCTCTAATACCGAGATCATCTACAGCAGAGGCATTGATTGATTTATTTGTAGTACAGTACAGCAGACCGGTAAACTTGATGTAACCTTGATTTATAGGACCATGGCTGGTGTTGGAACCGTCAAAAGTGAAACCCCATCAATTATCCTGGAAACAGCTATCGGATGCCTTTGACTACATGATCGTTGTAGTCTATGTCTCTGTACAGTTACAAGCAAAATCATTGTCCGAGATCACTTATGGTTATTTTGTAGCGTCACTGAAATAAAATGGAAAGAAATTGTTTAATATTTTTCTTAATACCTATGTAGAGTTGCGCTGTTGTCTTTAGCGTAGCTAATATACTTATAATAATGTTTGTTGTTCCGCTGATAAACAAGGCACGTAAGTATGTAAAATGATTATAATGTGACGTTTTGTGATATCACGCTCTGAGAATTTGTTAATATGAGAAAATATCACCGACTTAAATCTAAAATTGTACGTTTCTGTGGAAAAAGACGAAATAGAACACGACAAAGTTTTTTATTAACCACAGAAATTGAATAATCATCATCATCATCACAGCCCATAACAGTCCACTGCAGGACTTCGGGCCTCTCCCACGAAAGGGGAGGTCATTGCCATAATCTCCACGCTTGGCAGGCGGGTTGGAGATCGCAGTGCAGTTGATGTAAATCTACCCAGAAAGATGCTGCTGCCCACCTTTCGGATTTGTCCCTTAGTCGCCTCTTACGACACCCACGGGAAGAGATGGGGTGGTGCTATTCTTTGAGGTGGCGGCACCACACACCACTTATATATATAAATAAATATATTGAATAATATCTACTGGGTATTGTCGATTTAATAAAAAGTTTAATCTCGACCAACAAGCAGACAATACATTATGGTAAGCGATAACTGTCGCCCATAACATCTACGGTTCATGCATTTTGGTTGCGGGCAACAAAAATGCAGAACCGCAGGTCACTGTCACTGTTAAGACTAAGATGAAATGCCTACCTATCTTACCCTTCAAACCAGAACACAGCAATGCAAGCAACAATGCTTGGTGGCACAAATAGATAAGGCGGTGGTACTCACCCAGGTTTGATAGTCAAAGTCAAAGTCAAAGGCATTTCTTTGTGACACAGGTAGGCATACAGTTCATTAGGATATAATCATGATTATGAGTATCTCTGTGTTAACCCCAATTGTGGGCATACAAATATTATAATTACACAATAAAATCGTAATGGCTAATACTATTTAAATCATTTTAGTCATTTTTAACATAACTATGTGTTACAGGGTACCATATCTCTAAAATTTAAGTATTCATTTATATCATAAAAACAATATTTGATAAGCCACTCTGTTAACTTATTATTAAACTCTCTTTCTGGTAATTTTTTAATTTCATTGGGTAAGTTATTAAATATAGTAATACACATATTATATACATTCTTTTTATATATGTAGGTTTTACACGGAGGTTTATGCAACATGTTTATATATTGCGCTCTTTGTGTCCTCCGGCTAACATCTGATAAACTTTTAAAATATTCCGGATGTGTTTTCGTAAATACACATATATTTTTAATGTACATACATGGCAATGGTAGGATTCGTAATTTATAAAATAATGGTCTACAGCTATCTGTGACCCATGACTTTGTAATTGCACGAACACATTTCTTTTGAAGTCTAAAAGTTCTTCCTATCTCTACTGAATTTCCCCACAATATAAGTCCATAGTTGAGAACTGAGGAAACATGCCCATGGTAAGCAGTTAGGGCTGCATCCATAGATACAGTACTTCTCAGTCTGTACAGTGCAAATACAAACCGATCCAACCGTTTGCAAATATAGTCAATGTGATCCTTCCAATTTAAGTGTTTGTCAATAAATAAACCTAAGAATTTTGTGCTGCTAGTTTCTTGTAATAAACATTTGTTATGCTTTATATTTAATTTATGTGAATTTGTATTGTATGATTGGAATTGTATAAAATTAGTTTTCGTCAAATTAATATTTAAATTATTATTTTTCATCCATGTTATTATATCATTTAATGCATCATTAGATAAGTCTTCACCCTTTACTATTACTGTCGTGTCATCGTCGAATAAAAAACATTTATGTGAGGTAACTGTAGGTAGATCATTCACATATAAAAGGAACAATAACGGCCCTAATATACTACCTTGCGGTACTCCTGACACTTTATTTAAGAATGTCGATTGATAGGCCTGTTTAGTTACCCTATTATTTCCCTTGACTCCTATGATGATAGAGTCCTGACACCTCATAAATAAATACATATATTATGTTCTTAATTAGATTTCTGTGGATAATACTTGTCGTTGTCGTACTCTACTTTTACCTTCTTCTATTGAAACGTACTGTATGCAGTTGTCATGCGATGTAGCCTATCCCATGTAGTATATTACTACTAACCCCTACTTATTAAGTCAAAAAAGCGATTACCCTATCGTCTGTACCTTTACTTTGTCACTTTCATGTCGTGGTCGTGACTCACGGTGCGCCCGCGCTGCCCCCCCCCCCCCCATTTCCCCCTCCCTCTCTCCCCCGTAGTCGTAGCTTATTGACTTAACGCCTTAATTAGTGCGGTCGCTTTGACATTCGGCGGTATCAAAAAGCCTGTTCCATAGAGCGTAGAGCGACGCACTCAATAAATAAGAGCATTATTGATTTACCCGACTTAATTAGTGAGTTGAGAACTGATTGACGGTCGCGCTGTCAGCGGGTTGGTTAGGTTAGATATTGGACATGGTTTGACTGTATTATAACTAGTGTCGAAGTGTATGCTGTGTATGCGTATTTACTCTGTATAATAGGCAACATCCGCCGTTAAAAAAATGTCATAGTCATTATTTTTATACCATGTAGCAAGCAAGCTTACGGCCCGCCTCACCGCGCCCTTAGGGCATACTTACGTCCCAGTATCCTTTTCCGACTACCTATTTTTTCTGAAAGATCTTCAATGTACAGACACGGCTTTTTAACAGTCTAGTACCTATAGATGCAAACTGCTTTGTTTCGTTTCCACTTCCTCCTCCCCAATTCAGCCATCAACACGGTGCCAGTTAAATCAAGTTTTTCTCGCAACGGTATTTGTCTTTCAGAAACGGCAAGCTATCAAACTTTCCTAATCAGTACCTCCTTTGCGAGGCGTGCAAAATAAGAGTTTTCCGTAAATAATTCCCGTCCAAATACCATCTTTGACTTCGTAATCACATTTCGGACTTTCCAATAGCGAGCCCAGCACCTCCGGAATAAGGTCCCCAGTCCCATGGGCGGGCAGTCGAAATCGGTAAAGTACTTAATGTTTTCAATTCTGTATAATCGGTTTAGAATTTCCAGAGTTCCGCGCCAGTAATTGGATTGGTGGAAGTTCCCGGTCGGGGGTGAATTTTTCAATGGACTTAACCGCAGCTTGCTTACGATTCGGCGGGAAAATGTATTTAATCAATACGCTTATCTGATGGAATTAAGTCGCGGCTGCCTCGGAGTCGGTGCGGGCTGCCTCGTCCGCACGCGTTAAGCGAAGTATTGCGCTCATATATCACCTATTCTCATAAGCCAGCTAGTTGTAAGCCGATCGCGTACACACTCCGAACATTCCGCGACGCGTTATTAGCGACATACCTACACACTTCCGTCCAATCGACATTTTTTTATAAACTCCCCACCACTTCGTAGATCTTTTAATATTGCACGAGGGAGCAGATGTTGAAAACCTTTTTACCTATACGGGGTAGCTCACACATCACGGGGGAGGCGTAATGCGTTCTCCAGCCGACGAACGACTCCGCTAAAACGCCGAGAGCACACGTAAACGGTCTAAGTGAAGACCGTTTTTCTGATTTATACCATGATTACGTGAACGCGGAGTTTAGGAGCGAATAGGTATACATAGGCGCACGATAACAGGCGAGTGCACCACTTACACACTCACGGCGTAATGTAAACTGTCTTGGTCGATGCCACCTGGCCGCGGCCACGTGTGCCGCGTAATCACAAACAATGCCTTTTACGCACGATATTAAATAACCCGATAAACTTTATCGCCGCGATTACCGCCTGCGCCGTACGTACACATACCTGCGCATTCTACAACAACGGTGACCTTATAAGTAGGTATACAAGTCTCCCGGAAAATTCTACAAATACCTTTGGCGCTATCAGATTGACAGATCGACGTTTTCGATCATTCTGATAATTGGAATAATAGAATTTCCGACTTTATCGTAACGAAGTGTGCCGGCCGTGCCATAGTTAGCACCTTTCCCCGGCCGTCGTACTTTGCGTCACCCTCGGTGGAAATATTGTTATCGATTATGCGCAGGAAGCGGAAATATCGCAAGAAAAGTTGAAAGAGCCTTGCGATTGGGCGGCGGGGGTTGTTCACCTTGCAGCGACGGGCGCGCATTGTGCCGACACTGCCGACTGCCATAATGCGTGTCACTGCACCACGCGATACCCTCAAACGCGTAATATCCTCGCTTTGATGTCTCCAGCGCCGAGATGATGTACCTATCACCACTGCGTTTTAAATTTAAACTTTTCGCATCGCTACCATGCGTTTCAGCCCTTTTGAAATATTAAACCGTAATAATAGTTGATAATAACCGACTTCAAAGCGGACGATTTTCCGGAGCCCCGGCGGCACGTTTGAAATATTCAAAAGTATCCCGAGTTAATTAGGGCGGGTACTTTTGAAGGAAGAGAATTTACGAGGGCAGGGGAGGTCGTCGGGCGAAAGTCATGGCCGATACAACCCGGCCGCGGCGAGTGAGAGCCGTAATGTATGTAGGGGCGAGGCAATAAGCGCTCTCCCTTCTTGACCGGATTGAATTACCGGCGCCATGCTGTCTAGGGCTGACCGCACCCGCGTATCGATTTTCGGGAGTCCCCGTGTGAATTTGAATACGTCCCTATTGTTGTTGTACACGCAACCTTGTTTACGGATCACGTCCGGACGGTCGGTTCCGTTTTAAATTTAATTAAATAGAATTTGCGGCGTCGCGTAGGTTTAAGGGCCGTTGATAGCGCGCTACCAAATCGCGGCAATGCGTGTTTGCTTTTAATTAGAACGAATTTGATTTCGGGATTCGGCTATTAGCTACAGTGGAATAGGGCGTGAATCTCTTCTGCTCCAATTTGCATGTAAATTGGACAAAGCGCACAATAACAACCGGCTAACAAGGTAGTCTTCTAATCCGCCAAAGTTCTAACTGCGACACCGAGTGAACTAGCTATCAGTGTTTCTGGACGCGGGCCGTCAGTCGCAGACCATTTCCTTTATAACCGCTCCTCGTTGCTGGCTTTCCTTTTATTTATCGAATGTTACACTCCGGCTCGCCACCACCGTCTGGGAGTTATGACGATTCACTTATACTCTACTTTTTTACACCTCAATGTAAATGTATCTTGGCAATAATACTGTTCTTGTTGTGTATTAATAGAGGTTACATGATAATATAGATGTTTCTAGTGGTGATAGTATTGATTAAACTCCACCTTAGCCATAATTATTATATTAGTGCTTATTATACCTGTTTTTTTGAACTCTAGATGACCGTCTAAATACAACGCAGACAAAAAATTTATAAAACGCTGCGATTGTAGTGTATTTATCCACACAGTCTGTTGTAGGGCTTAGGCAAAAAAGGAAAAATATTGTTAAAATAATATTTTTTGCAAATTAAGCTTCTAAGGTACCGTTACGTTTTTATTACAAATGGAATTAAACGCTGTTGTATTAAAACCGTAACAGAATAGAAGTAGGGAATAAAAAATGGACGCAGTTGTTAACTGAAAACACTAATAAAGCCAGCTTTTCAAACAAAGCGTAGACGTCGTCCATATTGGCTGTTTGTGGAGCAAATACCCTTCCAATAATACACTGAAGAAAAATGAACGAGCCGTGCGATATTTGTGTTGCACATACTTTCAATTTGAACGCGAGAACTACGTTAATATTAACTGGTATTTACTATAAAATAATACGAATAGTTACTAAGGAATGGAGTTCCAATAATTCTATAATCTGGACATAGTTTGTTTCTAAATAGACGAGCTCCATTTTTTGTCACTTACCACAGGCCATCTCACCTGGTGACCTGACGGTCAAACGCCTGGCTACTGGGTTACTAGGTAGTGTCTAGATCTTTTGGAAATTTTTTGGAAGTAGTAAAGCACTTAATATTATGCTCTTGTAATGTACATATTTACAAGGTTGCCTTTTCCAAAAGAGTCAAGGTATATTTTCTTGCAATTAAATATTCTTGTCCATGTATTACGCTGATCACAAAGCAATACCTCCGAGAAGTCCAAGATTATGGTTCGCGCGAGAAAACTCGACGTTTATAGTGTTTATATATGTGTGTGTTTACTTACATTCCTTTGCAGTGTGACACATTCACTGGTAGGCGACAGGTGTTTTCCTCTCTCCCCTAACGAGCCGCCTCAAAGCCGAGTTTTGCGCACTGAATTATATATCAGAGGCTGAGAGATGATCACAACCCCGGATTAGGGAGTGAAACATGTTTTGGTGGATTACTGTTGGGAACTTTTACGTCCGACTTCAATTTTGGCGGGAAAAGCGAGACAATGGACCGAGTTTGGTCACCTACTTAGCTAAAAACGGCCCGTAATCTTGTCACACTTTGAAACTATGAGTTCGCGTGTTTATTTGCTATAACTCCACAGAATGGAGTTAGTTTTGTACGTTTTCTGAGACAGTAAAACAGGGTTTGGTTAAGGCAAGGCTAACCAAACAGCCAAGGCCTCAGCAGTATCTGGGAACCCCTCGGGTTGAGTTGAAAAAGGAAAACAATTAAAAAGTAAAATGGACAAAAAGCACGCGTCGACTTTTTAAACAATACAGGCCGAGGCGCTCGTGTTTGCTGGTGGATATTAGCATGTTTGCCTTTCCCATGTGATTCACAGTGACTGTCTGTACCGGTTATGCTAACTAGCTTTTAGATGCTACAAATGGCCATATTTTTCGTAAAATAAACTCATTATTTATGCTTATGCTTTACATGTTCAGTTAACCGTATCGCGGCGCGTTTGTCATAATTTTATGGTGATTAATCGTTTTTAAAATTTTATTTATATTTTAGATGTTTGGTTGTGAAGGGAACGTAAGTAATAGTTTAATACATGGTCATCTTGACGGTTGTACTCTCGCGCGCGAATGACCTGGATCCGTCTTGACCACGGTCCAGGATTTCGATAAGGTGATTACATTGTAGCGACTGCTATTTGACCTCCGTCACCCTGTTAACAAGGGAACCTTACCAGATTGGACCAGTTCAGTAACTGTGTGGTATTTCATACATTTTATCTTGCAGGTAAAGAGTACATGGGTTACATTGGTACTTATAGCAACTGAAATTATACATTATCAATATGTACCTAAATCATATTATCGACTATCGGTACGTAGTAAAGATGCAACCTAATGCAGTAGCATGACTTGACCTCTTGGAAACTACTCATCCATCCCGCTAATCACCCCTCCGATGCTCGTTAGTCCACCTCGCGGACACCACGCAAACTTGTCATCCGCACGCGAAGCCGGCATATTATAAATGCCCACCAAGACAGCATTATCAGTCGATCTTACGCCTAGAGTAATACACTCGACGTGCGTTTGTCTCTTTTACTTGAAAGTGTAATTACGTTGGCGGGAAGAGATAGGAGACTCAGCGACCGTGTTCAGCAAGACACGATACGTATCGGGGTGACAGGTTGCAGATGAGGCAAACTATCTTGTTAGGACGGATTGGAGTAGCAGATTACTGGGCCTAGGCTGGGTGTCGGTCGTCTAACAAAGTAGTAGCGAGGCGTGGAGATACTCTATATATCTATACGTAGTATAGAACAAAGTCGCTTCCCACCGTCTGTCTGTACTCGTATCTATGTACGCTTAGATCTTTTAATGCGGTTTTCAACAATATATAAAGTGATTTAATAGGAAAGTTTTAACCAAAAAAAAGAGTAGGTAGGGGTAGGTGTACGCGAACGAAGTCGCGCCGGGTCCACTATTTATAAATGAACATAGATATTTATTTCAATGGAATTCTGACGTTTCTTCCGTTGGTAAGAATTTCAAATAAAATAAATGTTTCGCGGTTATGATTTAATGTGAAATTCCACATTTTATAATAATTGGTTAATTGCTTGCGTGCTGCTATATGCTAGCTTCTATGATGTGGCAGAATGTTCCGTGCTTACGTATTAAGAATGCGAAGTATGTAGGTATGTAAGATATTAAATTACCTACTGCTTTATTGACTGTGAGATACTCGAAAATAGCTGCGATAAAACAATTCAATAGGTAAATAATCGAGAAATAAAATATAAATAGCACCGAATATTCGAAATATTTTCGCGTCGGGCAGTTTACAGATTGAACAAAAATCCAATATTCGCATGAAATCTCCGTTGAGCATGCTATGAATCTATGTCGCAGAGCGCAAATATGCTGGCAAAAAATCTCGAATTCCATTGGACAGGAGAATATTTCCCGTTGGGCCAGTGCCTGCGACCCTTAAATTCTCCGAATCGAGGCGCCTCCAGCGCTTCGAGCGCTTTATTCAATTAAATACGAACCGCTTTTATGGAACACAGAAAATGTAACGTTGCGAAACAAACCGTAACAATATTTTATACTTAATGGCTGTTGGCTGCGACTGCGTCCATGCTGGATTGAATAAAATACTGTACTCTATATTTACGTACAATATGTAAAATGACAATTTTATCTTTATAAATATCCTTTCGTCCAAGTCGACGTGATATCAAGTCAAATTAACTAATTATAGGTACCTACCTACGCACAAGCATATTTTCGCATTTTAATTATATTTAGACACTTGTTTGGATCCCTACCCTTGCTGGAAATGTGTAGGTGGACCACGGGTTATACTTTGGAGATATTTGGTTTGACCTTGAGGTGCGGGTGGAGCTTGTTATATAAAAATTGTACCTATTAAATTTTACTTTACACATAATGTAACAAGATCGACTACATTATGTGTACAAATATTTATTGTACCCATAATGTAACAAGATCGCAGAAGATGGGACACAATGGCGAACATAAGTCTATAAGACATATCTTCTAGCTGATCATAAATTTGAAGAAGTTAAAGGATACCTATGGCACTCTCACTCATTTGGACCCAAAGAAACATTGAGTTTACACCGAGTTGAGACCGTAACTTAATATTTTGTAATACCTATTAACACAATATTAATATACATACAAATTCACTGCAAAAAGCATATACCTACTTACCGCTGCAAGCCATCGGGGACCCTGGACCTGCGCAGTACAGCAAGCACGACCGCTTCCAAAAATGGCGCGACCGCATCCCGCCGGCCGCCGCCCGGTCGCGGTCACGCGCATGCGCGGTACGGACTACAGTGCGCGGGAATATTAGGTGGGTTCATGAGAAAATGGCGACGGCCACACTGTCCGGCTATGCTTTTTAAATTGCACTATTTTAAATATAACACATAATCGCCATCAACCAACCCAAAACGAGTATAAACGGTGGTAACATTGCTATGCAGTCAGAGTTTTACATGTTGTCAGTTCGGCAGAGTAGCAACATCTGCCGAAACACTAACTGAATCTCTGCCAATCCTGCCATTAAATTGGCCCTTGAAAATGATCTTATAGAGATCATATATATGCCCTATTTAAAACGACCTGGCTTTTGAATTTGGGACATAATCAACGGAAACCTTAATACCTGTAGATACTTATTCTGTATCGATCGAATGTAATATTAATTTGGCTATTAATTAATTAATTAATGCCATATGAATATATAAATAATTCTGTACATCCATCCTTATAGCTTCCGTATGCTTGGCTTATCCCGTGGATCGTCCGAATTTCACCCCGAATTTAGTGGTCGAGCTACGTAAAAAAAAACCGCATATCGATGTACAGGATAGCCGTTTGGTACACGGGTACTTTAGGTTAAAACAATCATTTTGACCGGTAGTTCCTAAAAATATTGTCAGGGGGGGGGCCAGTAATATTGACATTAATTTTTAATATGGGAATCGAAATTTTTTTTTCGGAATCCTATCGTGTTTGGTATCAAATGAAAGGGCATCATAAGCCGGTTCTAAAAATATACTACACCAATAACTTTCAGCCACCTGTTTTCTTAAAATCCAAGAAATATTTTCAAAACATACCAAGTTTGGACTCCTCCAGGTAGGAGACGGATTAGTAAATTTTTATAAAATATACGCCAAATGACTCTTAATATGCCCATATCCAAAGACAAAAAGGCGATTTAAAAAATATTTTAATTTACTACTTTTAAAATATTTTTTTCTTTATTAAAAAGTTGAGATTTAGTATTTTTTGAATCATATCGAACTGTACTGCACTTTACTATTGTTAATCTATGTAAATTGATATTAATACGCTTCCCCCCCCCCCCCCCCTTCTCCTCCTGCACCTGAGAGGATTTTACAGTGGACAACGAAATTATTAATAGGACTATGGCTCGCGAAATCAAATTCGCTTAGGTGCAGAGTGAGGAATGCGGAGGGAGAGAGGAAAGGGGGAGGGGGAGATAGAAACCGTAAGAGCATTATTTTACATAGATAATAGCATAAAACACAATAATAATAGAACAGTACAGTAGAGTTCGATAAGTTTAAAAAAATACTAAATCTCAACTTTTTAATAAAGAAAAAAATATTTTAAAATTAGTAAATTAAAAAATTTTTTAAATAGCCTTTTTGTCGTTGGATATGGGTATATTTAGAGACATTTGGCGTATGTTATACAAAAATTTACTAATCCGTCTCCTACCTGGAGGAGTCCAAACTTGGGATGTTTTGAAAATATTTCGTGGATTTTTAGAAAACAGGTGGCCGAATGGTATTGGTGTAGTATATTTTTAGAACCGGCTCATGATGCCCTTTCATTTGATACCAAATACGATAGGAATCTGAGAAAAAAAAATTCAAATCCCATATAAAAAATTAATATCGATATTACTGCTCCCCCCCTGGGAATATTTTTAGGAACTACCGGTCAAAATGATTGTTTAAACCTAAAGTACTCGTATACCAAACGGCTATCCTGTACATCGATTTGCGGTTTTTTGCCAATATTTGCTGTGTACACCGTCCACTAATTTCTACACTAAGCAGTGAGTGACGTCAATAAAGCCTATTTCAGACTCTGGCATTTTCATGTCAGGTAGTGATTATAATAATGCTACCGGCAGGCCTTCCAGTGGATGTCAATTTTACAATACAAAGCTGCGACATAACCCTGGGGCTGTGCTGTTCCGTGACAGTACAATGTGACTCCTCGCCTATTAGGTACCACCGTCACCTACAGTTGCCACTGATTGTTGTGACTCTGGCTACCATCTAATTTTGCCGTCATAAGCGTGATTTATACGACAGGAGCCTGTGTAGGTATTAGACCAAGTGATGGAAATTATGTAAGAAGTGTTGTATGCAATCATAGAATTACGTAACAGACAAAATATACAATGTTCTTGGCATTATTTTAGCAATAAAGTCTTAAAAAATAATTATTTGGTACCTAAACAGTTTACCTTAGGTACACGATAGGGTTTTCTGTCAATTTTGCTACAGTATTCCTATGCCTGAAGTATAACCTATCTTATAATGTGATGTCTACAGATTAGGGAGACTGATGTTTCTACATATTTTTATAATTCCGTTATACAACCAACAGTCATTACGTGACAGATGCGCCCTAAATAATACCTATACTTCTAACAATAATGGATCTCTCTTGTCTGAATGAAATAAATGGAAATTGAATAAGCGTGTAAGGTAGATACCTAAGCGTGGAGTCTGGAGCCTGGAGCCGAAATCACCTCATCCGTAGCATTAGGTATTTAGGGAAATATCGGAAACAAAAAAATATTCTAGAATGGCTAAAACAGTCGCGGCAACATATTGTTACTCATGTGTGCGTAACAAATTTATAGGACCACTAAAACACCTGACAAAACTGCTAACGTTTATTGTTTTGTGCAAATTTGCGTAGGTATTCGGAGTCACTTATGTATCTACTATTAAAGTGCTGTTCACGAGTGACTAAAGGATGTGTAAAGGTATTTTTACTACACTACATAGAAAACGCGCCGAACGGCGACGGAAAACATCGTGATGAAACCTGCAGCACCTGACTGAATGTGTAACCATGATCCTATCCGGTCAGGTTCTCCTGGTAGCAGGGTCACGGAGGTCAGAGGGCAGTCGCTCCATTGTAATTACTTGATCTGCCAAATCCTGGATCATGGTCAAGGCGGACCACACCACGCGGAGCGAGAGCACAACCAGGATATTTACGCCAAGATGATTACAAATTATTATTTTTATAAATTTTTGGCTCTACAGAAAACACGTCATCTTAATCATTACAAGCGTCCACTAGGGTAACGTTTTCTTTTTAAACTTACATATTACACAATATTCATTAACTCTACATACTAACTCGACATGTACAATTTAAAAAATAACTTTTCGAACTATGCTAAAAACTTTAATTTAAACCTTTTTTACTGCTCTCGCTTGATGTGACAGTACTCATGTTACATGCTGGAAAAAATAGTACTATACATATGGTTTTGTATACACTCATGAAATACGTCACCAATTTTTGTTTAAAGGTTGGAATGGAGTTATAAAGGATATCAATGTAAACATGTTTATGTAATGAATTATAACAGCAGTTGCAGCAACGGCTCGCCGCTCGCACTCCGCAGATTTGGCCGCAGCTTCACATCATTAATCACAATTACTCAATAACATTTATACAACCGCAACCTAAACAGAACAGACCACCATCGATATAACAGCTACCATTATCGCTGCTTCCACATCAATCACTGTACTGAGCATAAACAAATTATTCCTAAGACGGATCAGTAAGAACAAGTATCAATAAATCAACAATTAGCAACGGAGTCACTCCCGGACAGTGCGTCTAATGATCACGGCTGATCTGCTTTCAATCACGACCAATTCAGAAGTTGCTTCGTCAATACCGAATAAGGCGATTCGAAGAACAAGTTTGCAAGGCGATCATTAGGCGATTGTTTCTCGTGATCGTGAATGGGAGTGCGTACAAAGAGACCGACTGATGAGGGAGGCTCTTCGTGTGACGCAATAGTGTCTGGTGCTGTTAAAATTTTAATTTATGTAAGCCTAGGTACTTAAGCACATGCCAAGTTGATGATTATAGGTACCGCTTTTGCGATAGAGGAAAAAAATAACGCTAAATAAAAACGCAGAAACAGCATTTGGGGATATAAATTTTCAACCGCCTCGTTTCATGCTCGGTGTGTCCTAAAACTTGTACAATGGTAGACTTGTTCAAGGGCAGTTTAAACGCTGTATGCGACAATGCGTCGCCGAATACTGGGCGAATAAAGTGTAAGTCAGAGTTTAGTCCATCGACTCGATAAGAAGATATACTAAAACGTAAGTAATTACGTATTCTGTGAATATCTCAAGCCTGTATGTCTATTACGGTTTTTTATGATTTAGACAGACAAACATACAGTAGAGACCTAACAACTAAGGTGTGGCTTTTCTTGAATTATGCCTTTCATTTTAATTGAAAGTTTCACAACTTGTTAGCTTTCAAAGAAAGCAATTCAATCATAGTCGCTATGAATTCTTAAAAGAGCAAGTTGTTAGCGTGAAATAACATTTTCCAAGTGTCTGCGTAAGAGTCTTCGCAAAGTAAGCAAGGTAAGCCAGTAATCCCGGAGCCAACAACACAGCCACCGAGCAATAACACTTCGGTCTCGAATATCGAAACGTCATCGCCGCCGAACAGGGTCGTAGGCAGAAATGTGTACCTGGAAACTGGGGTATCTGCACCTACACGATGAAATAACGAAATATAGCACCCTCCCAACATATTAACATATGAGCCAAAGTGATCGTAAATTTTTATACGAGAGGGAGCATGTCAGGATATCATCGCGGGCAACGGTGGCGGCACACGCGCAAATCCGTTATTTTTGGCGGGAAAACATTGCGTGACAGCCCTACCAACGACGCTGAGGTGTTCTCGCAAAACAAAACACGATTTGAATTATTTGTTACGCAAACATGGGTAACAATATGATAAGCCGCGGCTGTTTTAGCCATTTATGAATACAATTTTTTGGGCTCTTTCCGATATTTGCCCAAATGCTCAAATAAAGCATATGGTTAAGTATTTCGGGAAGTTGAGCGGCAGTTGTTTGTACGTAGGTAACTACGTCTGTATCTTCCAGCATTAGGTACGTGCACATTCAGGCGTTAGGCAATTATTTAATCTGCGAAAGTAAGTTCGAGTTTGTACCTTCTTTAAACGATCCTGTTTGAATAGATAAATTGTACTTTTTTTTTTTTTTTTTTTTTTTATGTTATACGGCAGACAAACAGGCATGCGGGCCACCTGATGGAAAGTGGTCACCGCCGCCTATGGACATCAGCAACACCAGGGGAGTCACTGATGCGTTGCCCGCCTCTGAAGAGACCTCTAATATACCTCTTGAACGATCCCATGTCATAGTCCAAAGGAAACACTGTGGCTGGGAGCTCATTCCACATCCGAATCGTACGAGCGAGAAACGTTCTTTCGAACCTTCGCGTCGTGACCAACAGAGGGTACTTACTCTAGCAAGGCAACGGCGGACCCTGGGCCCTCGCGTGCCGCGCGGGAGCGCAACTGGGACATAACGCCGAGATGATGATGATGACTCTAGCAAGGCAATGACAAGCAAATCTAGAATTCAATTATATCGATGGTGGGACTCTGTTAATATGTATATTCTGTTTTCTATGGGTAGAATAAATTGAATGATCTACTGTTTGGATTTTTTTAGTCGGACAACTTTTAACGGGGTGATGGTCATTTAGCAACATGGGCTAGCTTTACTCAATTTACTAAGTGAATTGAGAGATAGCTCCTCCTGTCTGTCTCTAAGTACAAACTTAACGTAAGAGTTCCGTACAGGCAAAACTTCCTTTTTCTTTACCTGTCAAATTGAAAACCTCTCCTTACATTGTATATGGCAGCAAACTAACGAAGCCTAACTGCAGACCATCACCGAACTGTCACTCTTCCCAGCCGAGCAAACCGCACAACACAACACACAGTTACACTACCGTCATCTCTCTCCCTCTCCCACCACACACCTTCTGAAAGACAGAGACGGCCACGGAGGTGTACCTAAGTATCGTAATACAACTAGTGCTGAGTGCATTCCGTATTCCGTGCATCGCTTCCTAGTCCACGTTCCGTGTCCTGTCCGTGCATTATCGAGAGCTTCACCAAAACGGTGTTAGCATTCCGTGCGCCTTTTTGAAACACTCCCGTTCGGCCGGAGTGGAGCTGAGCACAGGGTGTTAAAGCTAATGGGCTCGGATTTTGTGCCAGTCACCGGCTTAGAACTTAACTTGTGGTGGATAACAAACCTAATTGCTTTGTATGCGAATTCGATGTAGATACTGCTGCGTTGATATTTGTATTTGGTGTGAAAGATACCTTATTTAAACATCTCTTTACTTAATTAAAATAAGTATAGGTATTGATTTTCACCATTAAGTTTTTTGGTGAATATTAGGACAGGTTAGTTAACCTGTCCCAATTTTAACTTAATATATTTGACAAAATTGTCAAAAAATATTACAAAAGAAAATATGGTCTCCATGGAAACTACTGCTCCCCAGATAGTGACTAAAAAGCTAGCTGCGTTGCCTCGTCGGATAGCGATTATTACCCTTTACCCGAGGAACGAGCCAGCTCTCCGGTGACCTATGTATTTTTTATTTTTATATGGTGTCTATTTGTTTTTATAGTTCTTTATAGAACTTTTGAGCGCTAGGACCCACGATCTTAACAAATAGTTGCAACCCCCAACGGCTGAAATACTATGTCGACTTTCGTATTTCCACCGCTTGAAGTCTTCCGCAGCAGAGGCTTTAAAATCTGTTTTACAGAAATCGATGTTGGGCAATACACCGAACCAGTTTCAGGGCGCATCCTGTACCTACGTGTTTTTCGTAAACTCATCATGTCACACCCCGTATAAAGCGGCATACGACATCATGAATTAAAGATATACAGGCCGTTTGTAGCAGAGTAATTGATGTGAATGCGATTTTGTGGAGAAAGGTATGTGGGATTTGTAAAGAAGGCGGTCTCCAACCAGAAATGCTAAGTAGCCGGTGGGAATGCTCTCATCTCGAAGCTTTACGGCGAAAGAATTTACTACCGTATTTATCAATTGTAGGAGCGCGAATGAATATATTTGAAGAAACTCTATCTATACATCGTAGAATAAAATCAACGTCATCGCCACGTTTTCGAGTTTTCGTCTACTAATCATAACGAGTCTCCCAATTTACTAGTATTTTTTTATAGAATATGTGTAGTTTTAAGACTACAAAGTATTGAGGTTAGGTTACACTGTAAAATCACCCAGCATGCTTTGTGATAAAATTGAATTTCCTGACCCTCATACTAAATTTTACCACAGTTGCCATCCATCAAAGTGGAAGCATACCACATCAGTTAGCTTCCATTCTCTTTCACACAAATGCATGAAGCCAAACTCAGTGCGACCCATGTGCATCAAACCGTGCCCGTACAGATCGACACACCAAAATTTTGAAGCATCACTGACTCAGTTCCACCGAATGAGTTCAAAACTACGTTATTGCGCAAACTGGCCCGTAGTTCCTCCAGTGTATTGTTGTTGGCGCATAATTGCGTTGCAGGAACGCACATTGGCCGGGCATACCACATTACTGGCCCGCATACGCCAATTAACGTTCAATGAAACAGCATTTCGGTACGTGCGCCGAATCTCAAAGATAAGCTAACAGGAGGTGCGAAAAGGTGTTCTGATGTGAGTTCTCTATGGTTACGTGTTAATATGAAACAACTGAGAGGTAGAGGTATGAACTACCTAGAGAGTACAACATGGAGTTCTTCAAGAAAGGAGTTAAAAGGTTTTTACGGGGTCGGCAACGCGTGGGTGATCCCTGGTATTGCAAACGTCCATAGGCTGCGGTGACTGCTTACCATCAGGCAGGCCGCAACCTTAGTGGTATAAAAAAAAAGGTATGGGGATAGGTAAGAGTGTGCTTTCGGTATAAAACCTTTTTGATTAATTACCTAGGAATTATTTTTTTACTATGGTAAGGTAGTCAAAAGTAAAAAATATTCCTTCATCGTTTTAAAACAATTTCGACGACCGTCATGTCCTGGGTTAGTAATCTTCTCAGTAGGTCATCTTCGTTTTGAGACAATTTTGAGGAACGTAATGTTCTGGTTTGGTTATCTTCATTTTAAGACGAATTCGGGGGACGTTATGTCCTGGATGAGTTAGCTTCTCAGTAGGTCATCTTCGTTTTGAGACGAATTGAATTAAATTATGGCTATAATTTGGCAGTGAATTGCAATAAGTATCTCTCTAGATAGACTTGAAAACGTTTGGTCTTAACCCTTTAAATAGGTATAACATTTGAGCAGCACTTGACACTCAAAGTGCCATTTATATATTCTACGAGTACGAGTAGATAGAGTAGATAGATATTAGAAATATTCCCGTCCCTTCTTAAAAAATCTTCAGACATAAATCTAACATTTAGTTGGGAACTCGTCTTTAATTTACGCAATTCGATTTATCCCACGCGTTCCCAACCAAATGGGGGTAGTTCACGAGAAACTATTCGCTGAGGACGGTCAAAGGACGTCCAAACTTGGCTCGGGCTAAGTTTGAACTCGCCCATTCTTGTGCCATATTAACCACAACTGTCGGATGATTACTCCAGTGTGCTCCGAAACTACAATTTGTGGGTAGCGACGCGTTGATTGAAAATTATGGCTTTTGGTACCGGTAATGATATGGTGACTCTAACGATAATGATTGTGAGGTGTCTCTTCTCAAATTGTTTGTGTCATGTAAACATTTCTTTAGCAGTTCTGTACGATATGATCTTTATTTTTATCGTATATTAACTTAACAACGCTGCAACAACTTATTCTAATTATGGTTTAATTTATAAACGTGCTAAGCTAACTAAAAGTTAAGTGTGTTTATTGGAAGCACTTACACTTAGCCGGGTAATAAGCTTGAAAATAAAACGTGATTTAGATAGATAACTCTGTATTTAGATTCTGCAAATTGCCAGCAATTATTAGCAGGAGCTCTAGTGCAAGTTACTTCAAGTTGAGTTAACTCTCGTTAGTGTGCGCATATCATATTGGAGTAGGTAAGACACGATACTTTGCTTCGGAAATAGCACAGACCCATTTTATAAATTCTGTCGTTGAGATGCTTAGACTCCGCATACAATAGGTATACTTACCTATGCCTAAGGTCAGCTACTCAATAAATCGATAACTGTTCCTGACTCTAACAAAGACCAAAGCGTTTCGTCGAAAGACCGACAAAAACTTAAGTTCCTATCAGGTACATTTCGAGTTTTCTTGTGCCTGGCTAGTATTATATAAAAATAAACGGAAAGAAATCTCATCTTGCTGCTACGTGCTTGGCAAATTGTGGCGAACTTTTTCGCTACCAAATAGTGAAGCGGGAAATAAAAAGATCTACCTACGGACGGGATGAATTGGAATAGATATTGGACAAAAAGTATGATTCACGGTCACCAAACGTTTTGTGTTCTGTTTTTAAACCGTCTAGGAAGCCATATCAACTGATTGGTTGGTTAAGTAGGGTAGCTACCTAGATACTTAAGTAGGTATTGGATCACTTCCCACTAATACTTATCATAAATACGGAAGTTAAGGTACACACCAACCGTTTGTTGCTCTTCGATGAAACTTATAGTGTTTCTTCTCCACCAGAAAAATATTATAAGTAAGTTATATAAATAAATTTAAATTCTTGATTGTACACAAAAAGTATTACAGGGAATATTAAAACAAAACATTTTAACAAAGGCGCACTTATTTCTTTATGAGATCTCCGGAAATTCAAAGCAGAATCTTCGCGATCACCTACCTACACGATTATACGAGTATGTACTATGAACACAGGCTTAGTCGTGGAAGAAAACTAATTTCGATATTTATTATTTCTTTCTCGAACGTTTTTGACGAAGGAGTCCGAACAGTTTTTGATTATGTACCCTCACATTGAACTTTAGTCAATAGTCACGTCTCAGCGGAAATTTAGGGTAGTTTAATAATGCCAGTAAGCAGATTCAAAGCTCCGAGCGGCCCAGACCTCTGTGGAAGGGCACAAAGAGCACCCATCTTTTGTCGGAACTTGATAAAGAACGATCTTTACCACTGGAGGTCGGATGAAACTTGACGTGAAGAGCAATTGTAAAATTCGTAATCGAAGTACTGGCTTGTACCTAATTCTTAAACGCTATTAAGTTGATATCTAAACATAAAACATTATACAAAAAAAACGTTATACTTCATTCTTAAACATGTTCAAGAACATGGTGCAAGCCGGGCTAAGTGTATTTCTACTTAATAAGTAATTACCTGTTTTAACTCTGTAAAGTACACTAAGGGAAAAATAATGCAAATCAGCTAGTTCACTTACACCAGGTGAGATGTCGGTCAAATGCCTGACTAGTACTTTAAAAAAGAAAATAAAGAAATAACTTTTAATTTTAACAATAAAAGCGTTATGAGCTTGTGAGTCGTAGCAACCTTTATTGTATAAAACGTAAAACGTTACTGGCACGTGCCTTCTGAATAGTTTTTCAGTAGATTTTCCTCGTGGTAACGCTATAGCACCGTAGCGTAGCGTGACCTATTACAATGTGACAAAAGAACGGCGGTGTGCATGTAATATGTAAACGAACTTGTTAAAAGTGCCTGCAGGTTGTTATAGTGGCTAGTGAACACTAAAAACTTACATTGTGCAGATTAAATTGCTTAGAGATTGAGGTTAATATTAATTCATTATTTTTAGGTAGGTACTTGATGAAATGACCTATAATGGATTTGGATATTTTTGGTTCGATTCAGATCTC
This sequence comes from Blastobasis lacticolella, assembly GCA_905147135.1. Taxonomy (NCBI): domain Eukaryota; kingdom Metazoa; phylum Arthropoda; class Insecta; order Lepidoptera; family Blastobasidae; genus Blastobasis; species Blastobasis lacticolella. Next base: position 14,944,467 of record LR990048.1, read on the forward strand.
TATTACCTACTTAAAACAAAAAGTAGAGTCGTGATTGAGGTCCTCAATCTCAACCTACCCTATTTAGACTTGGAACCACATTCGCTTTGTACCTACATGCATTAGTGAGATGTTTTGAAGATTATAAAAAAAAAGTTCTTTTCTCGTCAATAAATGGCGCAATTCTGTGCTAATGTGTCAAACACAATAGGACCAATAATATTGAATGATTGACTGTTTGGATTTTTTTAATCGGACGAACTTTAACTGTGTGATTGCAGATCATTTAGCAACATGGTCTAGCAACACTCAATTTACGACGTGACTTGAGTGATATCTCCTCCTGTCTGACTAAGGATAAACTTGACATCCCAGAGTCCAGTCCAGCGCCATCTGTTTACAAGGACATAAGACTTGATTTATTTTCTTTAACTGAAATTGAAACCCTTTCAAATAGTGTCAGTTTTTGGTGGTGCTGCCTTCTGCACCATAACCGCTATTAGATAACAATCATTTAAGTATTACTTACATACAATATAATAACCGCAAGACGTTAGTGAAACATGACACTAGGAATTATTATCACACAACATGACACTATTAGAACCAAACCACCGTGAGCATCGTTAATAATAATAAATAATCATCTTAGCGTTAATGTCCCGGTTGTTCTCTCGCGTACGAGGTTCGCCTTGACCATGATCCAGGATTTGGCAGATCAGGTAACTACAGTGGAGAGACTGTTATCTGACCTCCGTGACCCTGCTGTGACCCCCTGATATTAATCTGGTAATAAGCTCTATTACGGCTAAATTTGATCAAAATCCGTTCAGTTGATTTGGCGAGAAGGAGATTACTATTTAGTAGAATAGCATGAATTTAGTTTTTGTCTAGGGATGCAGTTTGTTACACATTTTTAGCCCTACGACGTAGAGTCTACGTAATAATACTAGAGTAGAGAATTCTTTCAATACACAAGCGTAGTATTTCGGTAAGTTCCTATACATTAATGGCCCGGTTGTGCTCTCGAGCACGAGGGCCCGGGGTCCGCCTTGACCATGATCCAGGATTTGGCGATCCTAACTACCATCTGACCTCCGTGACCCTGATACCAGGGGAACCTAACCAGATTGGATCATGGTTACACATTAAGTCGCCTGAATGTGTAGGTTTGATCACGATGTTTTCCCTCACCGTAAGAGCATCGGTTAGAATTCAACTAATGTACAAAACTCAGAAAAGAGTCATTGGTACATGGCCGCAGTGGGATTCAAACCCGATACCTCTCGCTAACGAGTTGGATACCGTAACCAACTCGGCCACTGACGCTCTCATCGCATCTGCTCGTATTTACTAGAAAATATTTCGGTATTTATTAAATACAGATTCTTTATTTTCAAATTTAGTCAAGGAACGGCCGAGTTGCACCGAGCAACGTTCAACTCTGACTCTGAGGCTTAAGCCGCTTTTACTTTACGAATGCGAAAACTTGCATTTACTTTTGAGTGTAGGTATACACTCGAATGGTCCAAAGGGCCTTGTGGCTGGCTGCAGTGTTGGCATTGACATTTGCAACGAGTAAACATGGCACAGAGGGAGTTCGTTGACCGTGCGTTGCTATTGTTACTAACATTTGTTTCCATGTCATGATACAAGTTATTTGACTTGAAACTTATTGACAAGGCAATCTCCCACATTTTTTCCATTTAATCTTAGATATACATATGAATCTTTACTCTAGGTACGCTTAATTCATAATTAATGTCTGATAGTATATAATACTGATAATCTATCTTTTGATAAATACCATCCCATAAAAGATGATGAATGTCCATACTTTATGAGTTTAGACCACAGTTTAAAGTGTTAGGATACAGTAAAGTATAATTGAGTTGCGACGCAATATTCTGCTTTTGAGACATTACGCATCTAACTATGTACTTTGCAATTGAACAATGCTCGCTATGTTATGAATAGCTAACCCAAGTCTGCGTAACGTTTCTGCATAATATAAACATACCGCGAACCCATCGCTTACTTCCCTGGAGAGATAGTTGCAAGCGAGCCCGCTTAGCATAGTCTACAACTTAGTTTCAATTCGACTTTTATGTGTTACGAAAATGTATGAGCCAATAGAAACCATGAGATACAAGATAAGAAGACGATAAAATATGCTTAATCGATATTCATATGTTGCTGCGTCAGTATCAGGTATCGATTTTTGATTACACCTCGTATTGGAAGTTGTTTATAAAAGGGTTATTTGGATGCACAATATTAATATCACGTCAAAACGCATTACCAATAGGCGTCGCTGTGACCCTTTACTCATATTACCCAAAGGCCTGGTTTCACCACGTGCGTTTACGGTATATCAGTTACTTTTATAGGGTATTTATAATGCCATAGAAAAATGATACCTACACGTCGTCGTTCTTTTTATTGCCAGAGAAGTTTCAAAACGCACCATAGACGACTTTCGTGTAAGTGTTATAATGTTTTTATGGTGTGAAAATTCTGTCTGATTTCCAATTTGTATTAAAATGGCCGGGTGTGGTCGTTAAACTTGAATACGTCGTTTAGTTAATGACATGACGTTTGCTTCAATCATTTTGGAGCCGGGGCCGATTGGTCCAATATTGGGTAGGCAGGCATGCCATAACAATAACAGAGAAATTGGTGCCTTTCGGAGAGTATACGTAGATACTTACTTATTTTCTCGTTGAGTTAGACATTTAATACTTTAGAAACTGTCTATACCAAACGTTGCCTTTAAATTTAGAGATTAATAACCTTGCATTTCTTTTTCAGGTAAGCCGCAGAGAAATCTATACAAAAACTGGGCACCCATTTAGGTCTTGGCAAATCACTGGAAAACATCGTAAGTACTTATTCACCGAAGCGAAGCCTAACCAGACAGTATCTTTTGATCGCATCTCATCACTGGCCAGCGCCTATTGAATTTGTAGAAGAAGAAAAAAAACACGCTATTGATGCCGTGGCAAAGGCGTGATTAGCAAAAAGCCACCGGGTGTAACTGGCTACTGGAAACTCGATATCTTTGCGGTTGCTTTGCGCAATCTGGCCTCCTGATAGTTTTATCATCTGTAGCGACTGGCGACTTTTTCATTAAGAAGGTAATTACTTTCTACGGAGTATAAGCTGATTTATTTTATAGCGTCTGATACACGCTGATACGGGGTTTGACACAGGGGATCGCCACGCCATCGCTTTGTACTCGTATAATCATCCAAATGGCAAATACTTTAACGACAGATTTTACTTGCATAATATTTGATTAATCGACCGTTTATCAGCAGTTCCAGGTATAGTAAAAAGAAAACTTAATCATTACTTATACAATTTCTTTATGTAACTACAAGCTTATATCATAGCATGCTTTTTCAATTATTTTTTAACTAGGTGCGCGTTAAAATAAAACTTCAGCATTCACTCCAATCATTTCCTCGTAAAATACCATAGATAGACAGCAAATAGCATCAAAACTGCCATGCAATTATCACAGTTATTTATTCGCGCGTAAAGCAACTCGATTCGAGTCCAAACAGTCGTTTTGAGATATTGACCGATCACGAACTACTGTGAAACGCTTTTGATAGCCCTGTATTGGCTATGACTTGACTTTCGCCTTCAATTTCTTTTAATTATAGCCTCGTGTGGACGTGTCGGATGATTGAAGGTTGGTGAAAGTGATTAATGCCAGGTCGGGGCGGATCGGATATTGACTAATTGGGCACGCCGACATCGCCATTGTTAACGTCGTGACACCTTGTTAGCATAATCTCTGTGCCGGTATACAGTTATTACGTACGTGCCTACGTCTTTTATTAGGTGCTGTTGGCGATACTCGTTTATTAGATGTTGTAAATAATACAACAGCTGCCGCCTCGCAATGTCTGTAGGCAGTAGGCTAGGTCTCAAAATTTGCGCTACAAATTCTTATTTTATAAGTACTTATGCAGTTGACTTTATCACCATCTCGCCTGTCCTCACCACCAGGTGAGATGGCGGTCGAATGCCTGGTTAGTCGTACTATAAAAAAAAGTGTCGATGCGCACAAAGCTGGAGAGTGTGTCTAGATTAGTCTAGAACGAAAATGCCTATAAGATAATAGTTTGAACTAAATTACTTATTATTTTACTTAATCTTATTTCGAATGTAGATATTATAACCATATGCTAGGGACTCCCTGGGTGTCGCGGCGGTGACCCCTTACTCATATAAAACAACTTAATGGTGATACTGTCAGTAACGTCAATTAACTGTCCCTGCAATAAGTTTCATTGTCACACATCTCTATTTGTTCGGTCTCTGTTCGGTCGTTTTAACATTTCATTTTTCTGATTAAATGTCTACGTAAATATATTTTCTCATCCTCCAAACGAATTGGGAACATTTTCAGAATCCTATCCTACATTCTTCTTTCTTCGCAAGCTTTTACTAATCTGCCTCACATTTCGGTCACGGCACTCATCATAACCCTTTCGCCGCGGCCCCAACAGAAATACGTCATACGTCACCCGTCATGACTGACCCCGGCCATAATCGCGGGAACAGGCGGGAGCGTTTCTCGCGCTACCCGCACTTGACGTATCCGGCTCTTAACAAAATCGAGCGTGTCCATGATCTGTGACAGGGCTGCGGGATGTGGGACGTGGCTAGTTTCACCTATCATTATGTTTTGATAGCCCTTAGTGGTATAAATAAAAATGAAAGTGAAATTGAAATCGGGTTAAATTGACCCGCCGTTTTAGTTGTAACGGCTCGTTCAAAATGATTTTCATTTTAACGCAGCGCTGTTCGTTTAATATTTTTGGAGGTGCTCGTCAAACTTGAATAAAAATTGAAAGTGATTTGTGTAGAGCCGATGCTCTGCTATTATGAGTTAAGATTTTATCAATTGTAAATTGTTTTTGATCATGTTCTTTTAAATAGATAGGTATGACTAAGTTTTTATGGTCTGAAGAACTATACCACTTTAAAAGCATCTATTAAGTTATTTAACAACAAAATATCCAAAGTAACATCCACTCTACTGGACTCCCATCTTAAACCCTTGGCTATAAATAAGCTCTAATACCCAAGTGCAGATCTTGACCTAGATACGTTGCTAAAGCAATTTCTTTCGCCACAGAATCATGTCTCAACCCTCGCAACAAATTCTCATACAAATTCGGCGGGTCCAAACTACCCGGACCGCCACGATTTGTCGGTCGCTTGACCCGTCGCCCGTCCGGCGCACAATTGACGTATTTGTCACCCGCGGCGGGCGTAGGGTTGCCAATGTTGCTATATGGTACCTATAACCCTACCAATTTCCCAGGGAAACGTTTGGAAGGAAACGTCGTGTAGTCAATAATGGCAATATTTCATTGAGGATGAATGGTCTGGTTATTTTTAGAAAGGTTTGGACATTGTTTTACGTCCTGAATTGGTTTTCTGCTGTGGCTGTTTAGCTAGTTTGTCTAAGAAATCACTTTAAATCTGTTGTTGCATTTTTGCGTATTTACACTTTTGTATGTAGTTTCTGCTAACAAACTCATATTCATCGTCCATTTTCATAGCTAGGTAAAATGTTAGTGAGAGAGAGATAACGTTACTAAATATTTCACTAAGATTTAAAAAACTTCATTACCTATTAATATTTACGCAAAATGAAGACGCGATTACCTAAACTGTAATACTCCAGATATTCAAAATATTCAAATAGAGACAGATTTACCATGTCGACAGCTTATCTCGAAATATAGTCCTCAGACTGCTCGCCTGTAGGTCACCTAGACTGATCCTTTGTAGGTCGACCCTTGAAGTTTCATTTGCCCGTCACCGAGTAGTAGAGTGTTGACCTCTGACCTCCGGACGTCAGTACAGATCGGGAAATCATAGTTTAAACTGTACCTATTTATATACGGTTGCCGACCCTCTCCTGTTATTTTTCTAGGCAAATCGGTTCATGATTTTATAGGGCATCAAAACTTACTTTTTTAATATTAATTAGTAAAAAATAGAAGTCCCCCCTCATTAACTACCAAATTAAATATTTTCATGTATGTTTCACCAGAATATGCAGGTTTCATTCATACATTTTTAATCGTCACGATATTTTCCTCACCGTAAGAACATCGGTTAGCATTCAACTAATGTACATAACTCAGAAAAGAGTCATTGGTACATGGCCGCAGTGGTATTCAAACTCGGTACATCTCGCGTACGTGTCCGATACCGTACCACTCGGCCACCGACGATGTATGTACTTACATATTTCGTTATACTACCAAATAAATAATGAACTGCCATTGGATGTTATACTCTGTTCATTTCGCAGTTCAGCACTCTCTGAGTAACGCAAATGTAAATCTTGATAGATATCGAAACCAATGCTTACCTAATAGTGTAACAAGTTTAATGGCCCCACTCGTGCGCAGCAGTGTACATAGTAAAGTGGCCCTTGGCAACTTCCCCATTATAAAAGGGCACCACGTTACCGACGGACAGTCGAGCCTTCTATGTATTGTTTATGGTCGTGAGCGGCGGTGTTAGGCGATTTTACACTGGCCCTTTCTTGGGTAAAATATACCCAAGAAAGGAGTATATTTTATAAATACCTTATTTTAACAGACGCCTCACAGGTTAACTTCTTTATTACTTCGCAGAATCTCTATTACTTTGTAAGTAATTAGAGTTACCTATAGTGTACTAAACCTGGCTTATTTTTATTATAAAAGTAAAAGGAGACGTCTTGAAAGCAGACATCTCCAGACGTCTGGTCTGAACATCGAATTTGATAATTAATTACCTAAGAATTCATATTTTAATTAACGTAACATTTTCGCTGCACAGAATTTTCACGACGATCGCGGCGTGGTGTACCTAAATTCTGAGGTAGTTTGATCAAAGTAAATCTTATCAAAGTAAGCTTATCGATGAAAATTCTCTGCTATCAATTAGTCTAGGAGCTTAAAGCAAGGAGGATAAGGCCTATTCTAAGTAAAAAAAAATTATTGCCTAGCTGTAATAACGTCTGCGTTGGCTGCCAATAAATTAAACCATTTGTCAAATAAATATGCTTGCTTTTATGCTTAGACAAATTGACACAGCGCCCTAGCCCCAAAGTAAACAAACCTTGTGTTATGGGTGTTAGATAACTTATAAATTAATTATAACCTTTTTTTAAATACTTACTTATTATACATACTCCATCCAGACTCTTAACAGAAATTAAAATTCCTAATTTCGGCCGGGAATCGAAACCGGGACCTCTGCGTGGCAGACCAGTATGTAAACCAACTGAACCACTCAGGTCGTCATTGATGAAATTTATAGACATAATGTTTATTTGGCAATTTCTACAATATAAATAAACAATGAAATATTTCTTACTAAAATCAGATAAAAATATTGTTACCAGAGCTCAGCTCAGCTTATGCTGTGTGTGCTTATGTGCCTAAGTAATAAAAAAAACTTAATACTACTTCTAACGCGGTGCCACAAATGTGAAGCGCCTTAACCTCTCGACTTAAGAAGAGACATGATTTGTGGCCCCCGCCGATACAGTACGGTGGCGGCGTAATGGCCAATATTAACACATAATTGTGAATAAGATATACGATTAAAATGACAGATTTACAGCAGCCAGCACCTACGGGCCGCCAGCCGTAAATTGTTGCCCTATGCAGTTAAGCGTGCGTTAACAAACAGAATGGGGGACAATGTTTTGCGAAGTCTGATGAATTAGCGGTCTTTTGTTTTAGTATACGAAGCTTTTTGCTTGTGGAACTTTTCAGTCAACGACGACAGCTTCTTTAGGAGTATCGTTCCGTTCGTTGCTTCTTTAGGAGTACGTTTTTTATTAATCACTAAGGTGGTACTAAGCGTCAAATAAGCGTACGGCCCGGCTGTTACATTACAATGACCTATGGACGTATTTGCAATTGATATCAGTGTAAAAGTATTCATACTTGTTAATATACAATATTATATATGATATTATATTTACATCTAGACATTTATATCGTAATACTAATGAATTATATTTTAATTACTAATGAATCATAACGTTGACATTGTAATGTAATATGGACTACTTCGTCTGAAATAAATGAATTTAATTTTTTAATAGAGTCACCAAGTTTGTAGGTACCTACTGTATGAAAGTATGTATCAACTTTCATGATATAAGTTTCGACGAAATTTTAAAGTCGATTAGATACAAGTATCTTCTTGAGCGTCAGAAATCGTACAATCGTTCGTAAAATGATTATGAGATACGATTTCATTATGAAAATAGCAGGTAATCCAAGTGTAGATACTTAGATGTATACTTTAGGTAGGTATTACTAAGTTTCTGTCTGTAATAGCAAACTAACAATAAACATTCAACAGTTACGACCTGAAACATAATGCGTACTAACAAAGTTATCATTAAGTTCTCAACCGAACTATATCGAAGTAAATAACGACTACATTGTGACAATAAAATAAACACTTGTGTTGTTACAAGCAATCTACGCAGTCACGAAGAAATAGTTTGTCGTGTCGAAAGTGTCGAAACGTACGATGAATAGGTACCCTGTTAGTAATTTATCTTTGTAGTCGTTTTTGAAAACTTTGTTCAAATCAAATCAATCAAATCAAATAATTTTTATTCAGTTTAGGTATAAAACACTTATGAATGTCAATATACAATCAATATAAATAGTATTGTACAATGCGGTGACAAAAAATATATAAAAAAAAATACTCCTAGCAGTGACTGGAACGTACCAGGTATGACAAGTGGTCATTGGCCAGTGTGACCCGACCATATACAGTTTATGGTCTATGGACCCGACTGTGGTTCTGTCACTGTCCAATGTCACTTTGATTGACGTCAACGTGCTACAAACTGGTGCGTGCCATAATACAAATAAACAATACACAGAGCAAAACAAATAAATGCAAAAGAAAAACATAAGGAGTCACATAGAAAACACAATACACCGTAAAATAACCAAATCATAATCGTGATATACTTTGGGTAAGTATGTACAAACTTCAAGAATATAAAAATTTCATTGATGTAAGGCTTACAAGCTTGTAATGTGCTTGTAATGGTAACCTAACAAACAGTACAATATTTTATAGATAATAAGAAACCACACACTGACCACATGCAGGACATTTGTGCCATGCAGTGGCACAACAATGGCGAGTGGCCTGGAATGTGTAAATAAACATATTTAGGACCTCAGATTCACACATGTACCACGTGTTGGACAACATAAAAGAATATGTAAGTTTAACCTGTTTCCCAATATTCATAAATTCGTAAATTTCTTAATATATCCATAATTAATATTACATAATGTCAATTGCGTATTAATTTCTTATTGCTAGACAGATAACTCAATGTATCTATTATTGCTATTACATAATAATCCGTGTACTATATTAAATAATTACTTAAATGATTAAATTGAAATTATGTAAAGATATGAAAGTCAAAGTATAATTATAATTGATTAATGAAAATAACAATACTCATTTCAGGTTGCAGACATAACCTGAACGGTTGGTACACCACCTTCAATTTAAACCCAGGGATGTTTGTCGTCAATGTAATCATTAACTGTTAGTGACGCAGGTAACACTGTTGCTTAAAGGTACATATAGTTTTTATTGCTATATAACTATCTCGCTAGTTTCTGTGTACCCATATATATGGGATACGGGCGTGAGTGTGTATTATGTATATCGTGAAAGTAAACAATACTGATATTACCTAAAATAATATTTTAAAAACTGTTGAAGGATTTCGATGTTATGACGAAAAAGGCAGAAATCTAAATCGGTATATCTGGACAAACACTCAAAAAGAAAAACTTTTATTTTTGCATCAGGTTAAAATGGCGCGATAGAAGCAGATTAATAAATCGCAGCCTTCTTCCGGAGTCAAAAAATTTATTGTATACTAGCTGACCCGGCAAACGTTGTTTTGCCATATAAATATTACTAAAATGGCTATTAAAAAATAAGGGTTGATCGTAGAAGGGTGAAAATTGAGGATTGTATGTATTTTTGTATGTTGTATCATAAAAAAATAGAAATTAAAAATTTTGTCTAAAAAATAAAATTTAGGGGTGGACTACCCCTAACATTTAGGGGGATGAAAAATAGATGTTGGCCGATTCTCATAGATACCGGATAAGCACAAAAAATTTCATCAAAATTGGTCAAGCCGTTTCGGAGGAGTATGGCAACGAAAACTGTGACACGAGAATTTTATATATTAGAAGAAGATTAAATAAAATACGCTTTAATACATTTACTAGATATAAAATTGTACGTTACTCATAAAACCAAGCTCTTTTCGAGTCACAAATCAGAAATAAGTAGATACCAACTCGTACACCGCACGTCGCTGCCAACGCCTGCCCAAGCTTACGGCCAACATGTGCAGTGTCGGCTAAAAACAAAGAAGTTTCTCCATAATTCGAAAATATGGACGCACTTCCTATACAAGTCTCATGGCCGGTACGTGCCCGCCATAATAGATGCAGGTTGCGTTGCCATCCGCTAAAGGATGTCGGAGACTTCCTACTACTAGTTCACAAACTCGTGCGCCATGCAGTTATGTCCACTTTGTTGCATACCATACGATGCCAATATTTCTTGTTGCTACACGAATGCTGTATTAAATTTTATAGGCGTACATGTACTTCTTTTTGTGTTTTTTAAGATTTAGGTTGTGTTGTAAATTGGCCTTACTTACAGAAGGATCGTACGTAAATAAATGCACGTACATTCATGCTTGCATCCTATAAAGAGGAATTGGCAGTGCCAAAATTTAACTACAGAATTAGTAACCCTATATCGACAATGTAGATATGGTGAGACTTGCAAGTTAGCAGGTAGAGATAGCGCTTTTCCTACGTAGCGAAGGCCTACATCGTCGTTATCAGGATGATGCGAAATCTTATGAAAATGTATATTGCGAATAAAAATCAAAGCAGCGCGAATTCTGACCACCGTACAACTTGCCATTGACACATGAAATATCCAGAGACTACCAGAAAAATAAACAAATTACAGTTCACAGTTCGTTCTCGCGATCCTCGAATTTTTGCTGGCGGAAAGTCTGGTACAAAACGATCATCGGCCGACCCGACTTTCTACTGAGGAGCTAACGCTGGGAGTAGCAAGGATAATTTGCGATTTGAACCGCGCAAACGTCAGCCCACTTTCTCCTGGAAGCGGATAATCATCACGGAACATGTGTCATAGGTGCGACGTCGAGCGCTGCCGCTGGAGACTATGGTCTGTTGTTACGCATGCTATGGTTATGTTGTTATGCCAATGCTAGTTATATGATTAGCTATAGAATAGACTACTCATTTACGCGACTAAAAGCTACGGGCCTATTCTTGTTGTTGTTTTATTTATAAGTTTTGATTCTCGTTAATTTGTAATTACTTGTTTTAATGTTCTTTTCTTTAATTTACATGTAAGTAATTATTTCCAACTGTATATGAACCGTGGCATTTAATAATTGTTACCCTGGTGTCCTATAATTACTTAGGCTTCTGCGACACAAGGATCTTAATTCTTAATGCAGAGCCTACCGAAAAAGTGTACTCAATTTATGTGTTTAGAGAAAATAAATATTTTTACTTTAATAAATATTCAGTTAAGGTAAGAAATACACGCCTAAATGATAAATTACTACATAAATAATATGTATTATATAGGAACATAGGTACTTTAACAAATTTAGAAAGTCGAGAAGGCAGAAAGTGCCTGTTAGTAATGGTATTTACAAATTAGGGATACATTAATGTGTACGTTATTGACTGTAAACAAGTATTAAAATTTCATCCGTTATCAATTGTATAGATTACGGCTCGTTAGAAACCTGTTTGATTGATTGTAATTGTAGTTTTAGATTCGGGCTCCATGGGAAACCTTTCAATCGATAAATTGGACAACGGACTGCGCCTACCGAGCTGTCAGTGACCAAATAAATTGATTTATTAAGCAATTTACCTGGAGCCTTTACAATAATTAAATTAACAAACTAACTCAAACAAGCGGTCCTAGTGCAGCTCCCTGCGGAGAACCAATGAATTTCACAGTACCAGTAGGCGCGGGAGCTGTTCTATTGGCTAGTTCCGTTTCAAATGACAGTGGGCCGCTATCGAGAGCGGCTTGATATGAGCTTAACGGGTGTTTCAAATTGACGATCAATAAAGCGTCGAAATAGAGCGACATTAGCTTAACTGGTGTCGGGTAACTTTCCCTACAAATCGGCCGTGTCCACGCGATTCGCGCTGCTCCTGTAGCTGCTTTCGTTTGCAAATTATCTGGACCAGAATGAGTTCACGATAAATTACAATGTAAACTTGCCTTATAGGGTAGAGCCACTTGCGTGACATACTTCAATGCATAGTCTGTCTGTTTGTCTGTTCGCAATAAACTCAAAAACTACCAGATCGAATTTTTATGCGGTAGACGCAATAGACAAGGTTTGGGTGCATAATTTGTTAAGGTTACTACCAGTGCGAACCCAAGGCGGCTAGTATTTATTAAACACCTGCTAGCTAAATAAGGTAAAAGCAAATGTGGTGTCTAAAACGAATAATACGTTTAAACCTATCCATATATATTACAGCTAACGTACAAAAATGAAATATCATTCCGCCAATATCATTAATCTAACCGAGCAAGCTTTACAAAGATTGATTAACGCCATAGACTGTCCGATTCGAATCCTAGACACAATTAATTGAAACTGGTATCACCAGTGACCTCGGTAACCCCACTCGGGTTAACCTTGATCGATTAGGATAATTACCGCTGACCTGGGTTGTTAATCTCCAATGTTTCAAATGTGTTCAATAAACATTTGTCTTGATTTGCAAACAGTTGGGTTTAGCAGTGATATGCGAACATGTGCTGTTTGTTGTGATGTCATCGCTTAGGGGAACCGTGTGAGGGACTTGTCACGACAGCGACGATGCGTAACAGATGTCTTAATCGTTATGAAATGGATTACTTCTTGCATGCTAAGGTTTTTTGCTGTTTGTGGTCTGGTCCGGAGAGTGCTATGGACTACAATATCATTTGGGTGGGGTGTTTATATAATTATTTGACAATGGGTTATGCGCAATAGTTGTGCTAGTTTTTTATCCTCTTCTTTGACGTTAGTTGAAATACCTCCACTAACTAAAAAAATTCAGTATAGAGCGGAATCTAAGGGGACGAAATTGCAGGCAAAAAGTGTTTTTTTTTTTTTTAACATTTGTATGACAGTAACAATGATTTTATAATTAGAAAATAGAAAAATATAGAGACAATGTACCTATAAAGTTACGGGTATGGTTAGTTTAGCTCGTAAAATAATGAGAGTTTCTTTATAGTTTCTATTATTTTACGGGTTCTCTAATACTCGACATTGCCTAATCTATTTAAGTGACAATTTTTCGTCTTTTACGATACTTTTAGTTTTAGTAGGTAAGTTATAAAATGGATATCATAGTCACCTTTCGTTGTTATCTCGGTAAACAGAATGAAATTTATTCGTATTGTAATAACCAAGTATCAAAGTAGCGGCAGTATCTGTTTGCTTCGCTACTTTGAAAATTTACAACAGTACCTGGCTCGGGCTGTTCTCCGATATTTGTTTTGCTTTCAACAAACACGAGCACAATGTTGAAGTTGTATTTTATAGCTTCTGGAACACCTTATGCAAGTAACTTGCTAGAGATTTTGTGTGACGAAAACATTGAAAGCAATTTCAGTACTTGGTCTTTTGGTAATTGTTATTGGTGCGTATACTGGTCTTTCATTATCATCTTAGCGTCTATCCCGGCTTATGCCAGGGTTCGCTTTCTGACTTTTCTTTTTCCATTTCGCACGGTCTTCGGCATCCTCACGTCGTAGGCCATTGGCTCTCGCATCCGACTCAGCGATGGCCACCAATCGCTTACTTTCTTGCGAGATATTATTCCTGATACCAGCAGGTATTAGACACCTGTTTCATACGTATCCCTGGGGATTACGCAGCACGTGGCAGAATCAACGCAGGCGAGCCTCTTCAATCTCTTATATAACAATGTTTCTCAACGTTTAGGAGTTAGCGGAAATTCATACAGACGCTGCAAGCGACTTTAATTTGTACATTAAAGGTAGACATAGGTACTTTCACATAAAACAGCTATTCTCGTAAACGTTCTAAACTCTTACTAAAGAATAAACAAGCTTTGAAATACATTTTCTCGTATCGAAAGCTCCAAGTCGTATGCCCCTGGGTCAGAGCTCAGCCCGCGAGCTTGTAATTAAGTTATTAATCGATCCTTCTTTCCCACCTGTGGGCTTATCTCCTCGCTTTGACCCCAAATAAGTTATTGTTCCTAACCTTTTGTTACTTTCGAATTTAATGGGTAGTTGGTAACATCTAAACGATATGGTTCTTTTTTCATAAATGTTTGTAAATGTTTCTTGTAGATGGGAGAGCAACGTTGTGGAGGGTCTGACTAGTCCGGTCGTATTCTGGTTACAATTGTAGGAAGCGTTGCCTTGTTTAATTTGATTGACCATGTTACATTTCTACTTTAATACTAAGTGTTGTGAACTGCCTATGAATCGTCATTACTTCAAAGATAAGATAAAAAAATAAATCATTAAAAGATAAGATAAAATTTATTTCGTTGTAAAAGCTTAGCCTAAACATAAGTTTCTTAATAAATTGACTAAACAAAATATTAAATAAGTAGAAAAAATTATTATCACACTGTAAAATTAGAGAACAAATTATTTATTTTATTACAAAAACACGCAAATGGTTATAGGTCAATATTACACAATAAACATACTTAAACTAAGTAAAATAATTTACATGTATCTTAGGTAGATAAATGTAAAATATAGTATTATCTGACTTAGGAATGTAACAAAGACTGCAATCAGGTAGGCATTACGTCTTTGGAATAGACATAATTGGATTCAATCAATGCCTTTTCCCGAATAATCCCTTTATGACCCGTAATTGTTCTTCCTTAACAAAATCATATAAGTTTACATTGTAATTCTATTTTAATGATAAAGAAAATACTTTTTAATTTCAACCTGTCGCAATTTTGTGCCATAAAAAAATCGATGATTTTCGGCTCAGACCAAATAAGAAATAAAGCCGGAATCCTGCGAACACATATTGACGCACGCAAAACTAAGCCTTGCTCTGTGTAAATACACGGTCACACGCACACAATCACAACCAAAACTACGCCTTGGCCGATTAACAAACAAACTACGTCTTTCACACATGTTTACTGCAGTACCAAGGGTCTCTATCACGAAAGGGGAGGTTATTGCCATAATCTCCATGCTTCGCCGGCGGGTTGGATTATAACAATGGAAAACGCTGCTGCCCATTCTCCAGCCTACGGGGACTAGATCTTATGCCTCGAAAAACACCACACGGCCAATATTTCTCATAAGGTTTGGGGCTTTTCGGTAATACGACCATTGTCGACCATACCACGTGTACATAGGTACAATCTAAAAAAAAGTAGTAGTAATATTTGATTCGCCAGATAAACGTTAGGTATGTCGTTATCACAATGATTTCCATATCGATAAAACAAAGCGGTCGTTATTGATTGGAAACTGATCAGATTACGCTATCAAAAGAGCTAGGGAGTGGCGTACCTATTTCCGATCTAGACATCATTTGGAGTGTTACTATCAGGTCCTTTAGGGCTTACATGAGCGAGCTCACGTACTCAGTTACTGGCAATTTTGCATAAGTTGTCGGTGTTCGTTAGTTAGTAGACTATACGTTATGTCGCGTAAGTGGGGGGGGGGGGGGATTACTCCAGACCCTATTCTAGCTTTCATCCCAATCTGATAAATTAGTAGTGTTCCTACCGCGAACGACCTTTCTATGGAATGATCTGGTATCCTTGAGACAGAACGACATGAAAACAAGCCGGCAACGCATTCCTCATCCCAGTGCTGGTGTGATCACCGCAGCCCATGGACATCCCTATGGGCGGTCACTTACCATCAGGTGACCCATTTAGCATCTGGTACGTGTGCCTTTAAAAACTGATTTCAAGATTGTAGAGACGCACCCCAACTTCGCGACTTCGCTCTAGCTGACGGGATAAAAACATGTCGTCAATACATCGTCGAATCACGATTAAAATGGTGCCTCCTCGAAAAACTGATTTGTGTTAAGATTTTACCGTGTGGAGAGCTATAATGTCAACGTGTCTCATCTATCATAATTACGTCCATGTGTCTAGCTAAACATGTACAGAAACTGTTATTATGCGACGCACTGTTAGATACACTGTTACATGTTGACCTATTGAAGTATTTTTTTGCAAAGTAGAATATCCTTGGAGCATTCAGTACATTCAATCCCTGTACCGTCCGGCACTAAAGCTTCAATATTTCAATGTTATTAGTGACACAGAATGTTAGTGTCTAGTCCTAGTATTAGTCGCTGCTACGAAGGTCCTCAGACGAAGTTTAACGGCGATCTGTACATTCCACAGCAGCTATTTGTTTGCACAGCGAGCCTCTTCCTGATTGCCGATGGTTTCCGTGTTCTTCAAATTCACATTGGCGAAGAAAGGCATTTCATTTCGATGTTAAATCTTTGCAATATAAATAGGATTCATAATGATGAATTTTTTAATATAGGCATAATATTTGGTATTAGTGTTCATTTTTTATTCGTTATTGTAAAAATTTTTGTCTTTAACTAAATAAATTTATAATTAATGTAATATGTAATATACTTTTGTAACGTAAACATAATGCACGTCCCAATTAGTTATAGTTTTACAATTTCTATTGTAATGCAATCTGAGTTTATCCGAATATGTGTAGGTATTAATTTCCCAACACATTCAGTCAGACCCATTTCGATGGCTGCCTGGAATAAAGCCGCAAGCCGCAAAGCACTATTACCCGGTAATTGTCCGATAACTACAAAATAAATACCTATGTATTTATGAAGTAACTACAAAACATCAATCAAGGACATTTGGACACTTTTTTTATTAGTTTTAAAGTGTTCAAGGATGTCGAACTATTCGACATATTCTCAGTAAATATATCAATATAATGTTGTAACGATACAAAAGTTACCAAATTATAGTTTACCACTCTACGACATAACTCCCACATACCGACATACCACAGCAGATAAGTTCAGGAAGAGAGAGCTAAGAGTTTAAAACTTTTCGTAGCTCTATTACGTGGCCAACTACGTTGCCCAGTTCGCAGTATTGGCTCTATTAGTAGAGTTCGTGATAGAGCGTCGTTGCGTCAGCAATACGCCGGTAGGGCGAATCTATCGATTCATTTGCAATGTAATCGCTGTAAAGTCAGACGAGGATGCTAATTTTGTGCCATTATTATGTTTGCGAAGCAATCAACTCTTACAATGTATGGGAATAGAATGACAGTGAGTGCCGGCTTCATGCGATAGGTTAGTGCAATTGCGCACTAATTTGAAAACAGATAGCTATCTTCTATCGCGGTGATTATCAGAGTTTTATTTAAGTGGTTTTGTGTGGTGTAGGTACCAGCGTGTAGCTTGCTTGTACAGTCAGACCCCCTTCGTCATCACAGCCCGCAACAGACCACTTCAGGACATGGGGCCTCTCCCACGAAAGGGGAGGTTATTGCCATAATCTCCACGCTTGGCAGGCGGGTTGGAGATCGCAGTGTTTAAATATAACAATGGAAAATGCTGCTGCCCATTTTCCAGACTACGGAGACTCTTGATCTTTTGCCTCGAAAACATTAGTCGTCTTGTACGACACCCATGAGTGTAAGGGGTTGGTGCTATTCTAATCTGGCGGACACCACACGGCCTACCTTACAGACCCCCTTACCGTACATTAAAGACCTTGCACCAAATTCTTAGACACATTAAAGTTGATACTTAAACAAAAAACTTCATACAAACAACGTTAAACGTCATAAACGCGTTTAAGAATTTGGTGTAAGCCGGGCCTAAGGTATAGGTCCATTCACTCTGTAGCTGACCATGATTGATTTCTATGACAATACCCGTATGCATTGGCATATGCAAGAAAAATATGGAATTGTAAATCAATAAATTTTTGTATTCTATAAATGTTTACAGTAATACGCAATGTAAATAAGCCACCCAACAGAAGCAAAAACGGAGTCTCCCACAAAACCCAATCTAGCACCAAAAAACAGCAAAGTCCACAGAATCGACTGAATAATGAAGGAAGCAATCAGGGTGGCGAATCAAACGCGTCGCTTGCAACACCTCGTCGAGATAAACTTTAAATGCATTTGACGGGGGAGAATTCCCGGGAACCTGTCCCTTTTCCCTGGAGGGCAGTAGTCCCGGATCAAAGCCGGGTGATTTACAACAGACCCGGTACATAAAGCAAACGGTACAACACTGAGTTAGTGATGAAAGGAGCGCAGAGGAAACGAGGGCGCGATTAATGTTTTCAATTAACTTTATTGTCTTTGGCAGGTGGATCAAAAAAGTTTACGTGGGTATTTACACTTACTCGTGCGTCGGTGTGGGTTTGACGGTTTTGCGTCTTACATGTCATTGTGTTCAGTTTTAACTGTTTGGTTTAGAATCATTTGCAGGATCTTACCTAAAATTGGACCACGATAAGTCCGTATTGAGGACAGTAGTAAAAATTATAAAGTGTGGATATTGCAATAATCTTGGGATAATCTGTCCTTGTCAGTCCTTCTTGTAAAAATTCAGTTATTTGGTCATTATTAGCTTGAACTTGTACTTTTAGTTTGTCTAAATTATTAATCATGCTGAAAATTATCTCCCGCACTTCCTTTCTAATTGTTTTGCCCATAATGGGCAATAATATTTTCCAATCCTAAAGAAATCAAATTGTTTGTTATGACTTTTATGAATGACGTTCTATGTCGTTTAAAAAACTTGGCATTATTATTATTATTTAACTATTTATTGTACACTAAAACATACAGGTAACAACACAATACATTAGTTGCCATACAGAGATGTTTATTTTTATTTTTTTAATAAGCGATTCAGGGTTAGTGTGATCTTATTCTAAAACCTATGTCAAAATGGCGGCGCTGTTTTTGACAACAAAATGACATTTCAAAATGGCAACAGTTAGCAGTCTGTGGCCATAACAGTCTGTTCATAAATAAACTTGTTTATGTGGCAACTGTCATAGTTGGAAGGGATTTTTACCTCTCACACATGTAACAGACACATACCTAAGTACGTACAAAAATGACCTGCCACGTCAAAAGGGAAAAAATCTCTCAACTTAGTGAAATTTTATCACTGTTTTAACAGTCGTGTGAAGTTAAGCTTAATTTAAAAATGTATACCTCTTCATAAATAGACATTAAATCTAGGTACTAAAATTTCAAAACATTTTAGTTTTAAAAACGACAATTTATACAAAAATTGCATACTAAAGTTAGAGCCAACTAAAAGAACAAAGCGGTAGTATTGCACCGGATAAAATGTAGAAGTGAAAATAATATACCGTTTCCGTGCAAAGCCTCTGACGGAACGAAAGCCGGAAAAATGACTCCCACGGCTCTGAAAACCTTCGGGGCAGCCATCGAAAATTCTCTAAGCGCACACTAAATGACTACGACCATTTTCCCAATATTATCCATTAGGCACCCTTGCCAGCCTCCGATGAGGGGGTTTAAACAAAACCCTTCCTAAGAGGAAACTTATGCCGTGATCCCCCGATATTTTCTCGAAAGACCTCTCTATTATGAAGGCCTACCTATTCGCTGGAATTTGTGCTATTATTTGGGTGTTGTGATTTCGTATTTCTATCTACTTTGAGGGATTCTTTACGTGGAAATCGAAACTAGGAGTAAATCGGCAGACGTTTTTCCTCATACATACATAAAGCTCACACCTCTGTCCCACAGGTGGGGTAGGCAGAGATATATTATGCTACTTTTGTTTATAATCTGTTATCGTTATCGAAAATTGTAGTAGAAAGCGATATGTGTCCCTTTCAGACTAACATAGTCGAAACTCCTCTTCTTTTTTTTCTACTGGGTCTAATGAGCAGTTTTCCAATAGGTATCTAAAGCATTCCTAACCACTTCCTGGCGCCCCGACAATTTTGGTAATTGATAATCGCTTGAAATAGGTTCTTAGCAAAGAGGATATAAACACTGGGTACGTTGTATTGGATAATATTGTATTTATCACTAGTTTTTAACCATTTTAGAGGTTTTAATAAATTATTACAACCAAAACAAACATCAATTTGACAGAGTCAATTCATTTCATGGACACTAGGATCAAGAATGGACGCAATACAAATCACAGATAATATGAAGGGGTTGTATTAAAATGCATTTCGTTGGACCTTTTGGTAAAAAATTACCAAAATTGTAAGAGCGCCATCTATTGATGCTTTTTGAAACCAATTGATAATACCTACTGGAAAACTCCTCATTGATTCATTGGCCTAAAGATCAATTGTTAAGATTTTCGAAAGCATTTTACTGAATTTCGGGGTTTACGGCTAGCACAAATAGTTCAACCACCCCGTGCCTACTTCGTATTATAGGTACACAATTTAACCTGAGTGCAGGTCTAACCCACGCCAGGGAACTTTATTACGTAGCAATCTCCATTTTTTATCCGCGCGGCCTCAGCGACCCGATCCGTAAGGATTGGACGAAAAATTAAAATAGCCCGCTGAAGGTTTCAGGCGAATATATTATCGGACGCCTGTTTTTTTGCTTACGATACACAAGCGCAAGGTAGGTAATCGAAATTTTTTAACACAAATCTAAGTCACTGGCCTATTTTTGTGGGGTATAGATGTGGTGGTCAGTGGACCCACAGAGTAACTCGACAGCTACTACGACGGTAGTCTTTTGGGCACAATAAAAGAAGTATGCAATCCTATACTTCTCTCTATCTATTTCTATGTATCTATGTACAACGCTTAGATATCCTAAACTACGCAACAGATTTCAATATTGAAGATTTAATTTATTCCAGACTTTTACGCGGACGAAGTTGTATGTATTAAGTACCTACTTACACAACATGTGCAGCTAAGACAAAATGAATAACTACAAAAACATATAATAATAATTACTCCTACAGTAGATAAATCGAATACCGTTATTGGCAAAAACATTTAAACTAAACACCTAACTCACTTAAGAAGAATCCGAAAAAGTCAAAGCACAAACCAATAAAACGTCGATACACGACGGCGCGCGGCGTTGCAAACGAAAAAATCCCAAGAAACGTCGGAGAGCGACGTCCACAGAAACATATTGGACGGCAATAAATCACAAAAGATGATGGCACGCATCCGAAACCGTTTAGCACGTAATATGTAGAACAGAACCCTCGAAGGGTGATCGCTGACGCATCGAAAAAGGTGTTTGAAGGAACAATCAATATCACAGCCAATACAAGTGACCCACAACGCCTTTTGGAATTGAAACAAGTCGTTGAGGCGCTGGGGTCTATGTTGGCTGGCTTGTAGCGGCTCCCGGGCCGACACGTCAGTCGCTATAATCCGGTCAATAACATAAATTTCTCTGAGGCACGCTTCTTTATTGGATTTGTCGGCGCCGGCGAGCTATTGAACCCAGTCAGTAACCTATTGGCGCGAGGAAACTATCGAAAATAAAATTTGTGGAAAATCTCGGAAATCTGCGAGCGTGCTCTGCTCGCTCTGGCAGCGTTTCGTTGTTCTCCTTGAAAATGTTTGCTGTGTTGAACGATACACGATACTATTAAGGGGCAGCATGTAATGTTCTTGAAGCCTGTACAAGGAATATAAACTGCCGTTTTGCATGAGCGAAAATGACGGAATCTCTGGTTTTCGTACTAGCTATTTCAATTTCCTTTAAATGTGATATAATTAGTCATTCATCATTTTATTTTGATCATTGTTTTATTATGGTCTAGTCGAAGAGGCAAAATTGATTATAAATAAAAAAGTATTTTTTTAACAATTTATTAAAACTTACGAAACTTTTTTCTTTTTCTTCATATAAAGAAAGTAAGCATCCAATATGTAAATCACACTCACCAAATTGAACAGGATTCGCGTTCCACTATTTCAGCAGACGATTTTATCACACATCGCAAGGGACATTTTAATGGAAAACCTTTTAAAGTAGCATCGCACATTTGTCATGGGCAACTTTATTCGGTGTTTTGACAAATTGCACTGCCTCGGGGACTGTGGTGTGGTCCGGGCATGTGCTGTGGCGGTGCGACGTTTTACACTCGCTTTGCTTGTGTTTTGTCTAGACCAGACAAATTGCACGGCTTTGTAGACACCTTTGGGTTTAGGCAAGTTTCAATTCGAATCAATCAAATCGTGCTAAATACCAAAGGTTTGTTTAACAATCATTTTTAGTTTGGCGGTGGCGCTTTTAAAACGAAAGTAAATGATTTGGTCACATTGTTTGATACTCATCATTGTGTCCATCTTTATGTTCAATATTGTTGTTATCAGCGAAGAATTAAAAGTTAAAACAAAACAGTGCATGATTTCGGTCGGATCGGTCGTATCGACGGGGGCAAGTTTCCATTTATGGTGATCTCCACATTTTTTGCAAAAAGAGAAAGTTTTGTATGCATGCCGCTGCCGCCTTGGACATCCCCTCGCTCTTAAATATTTGCATTGCTTTTGCATAGTCTGTAAAGACAGGGATTTCTGCAGATTCCTCGCGTTGTTTGACGCGTTCGATGACAATTTTTTATGATATCCCTCTTGCTTCCATAAAGTCTTTGGATTCCTCGACGATATCGATTTCCATTTTCTTTGTTGTCTAGGGAACGGTTAATGGCGTTGGATTGGAGCCATTGGCGACTCTTCATCGTCGCGAATAATTATGTGTTATGTGTAAGTTAACATATATTATTATTGTAGGTAATTTTCTGAGTTAGTTGAACACTGACCGATTGTTGCGGTGAGTGAACTGAATGTGTAACCATGATCCAATCTGGTCAGGTTCCCCTGGTAGCAGGTTTACGGAGGTGAGATGGCAGTCGCTCCGCTGTAATTTCCTGATCTACCAAATTCTAGATCATTGTTAAGAAGGACTCGCGTGTAAACGCACAACCGGCCAAGATGACCAATATGTATTATTAACATCTTCTTAGTCATAATCTTCACGCTTGGCAAGCGTGTTGCAAATCGCAATGTTCAAAATACTCAAAGAAAATGCTGCTGCGTCAATCGAAAGGGTTTAATAGTTAGTGGTGTACTTTACACTGCCGAACACCACACGGCCGCGCCGTACAAGGCATATTGTACTTTACTATTAATTTAAGATTCACATCCATACCATATATCAGTTCCAGATAACACTCGTTTACACGAAATTTTCATTCGCACTCTCATCATTACTTTCTCTTCCCAAGTCCCAACCCTTGTTAGTACCCGTGTACTAGATTTCAATCACGACCGACCCCTTTTAACACCTTAAAATCTAATCACAGGGCCCCTTATTAAGGTCTTTAATTACGCGGACAATAGTGAGAGGGCCTAAGAGGGCTGACGTCATTTGGGACCCGGGGAACGTTACGGAAACAATGACGGTAGCTTCGCTTTAATTGTCATGTCCAGGGCAGGTGTCCTCGCGTGACGTGGGTCCCGCTTTGTATGCCCGTACGGTGTAGGCATTCGCGTGATCTTATTAGTAGGCGGTGTAGGTTACTTAGTTCGCGGAGTAAGCAAAGGGGGCAAGTTAAATGAGTAAAGCAAAAATGAAAAGCATGCAAGAAGTTAAGTTAATAAACCTATTGGTGAAGATTTAATTGGCTTCTGACTCTTACTGCTCTTATGTAAATTTTATGTTGTTTATATTAAAAAAAATAGTAAAACGTTTAAGTATCGTGAATTTAGGCAATAATCACAGAAGGAATGATTGCTTGCTGTTGCTTGCTTAGGTGTGTCATTGTTTAGTAAAGCTTATTGATGTCAAGCTTTATTTATCTATTATACATGTCGCAGCCGGATGGTTAAATTAGCCAGTTAATTAAACGGCTAGCTTCTTATGCTATTATTTAATAAAAAAAATTGCAAAGTTCAAGAATTTTTAATGTAATGTTTAAAGAACGAAATTGACCCGAGTTTACGGAGCTCCTCAAAATATTGTCACAATTCTAACTTAATCACAAAAATCTCAAACAATAATAATAGTTTGCATTACGTTTTAATTCGGGTGGGTTAGGTTAGTGTTGTGACAATGCAAGGAGGAGCTCCGTGAACTCGGGGCAATATCGTTCGTTAGACGTAACTTTCAAAGTTCATGAATTTGGCAAATATTCAATTAAATAATTGCTTAAGAAGCTAGCCATTTCATTAACTGGCTAATTTAACCATCCGGCTGCGACATACACATTAAGACTGGCGTCTCCGCCGTTATGATAAATTTTTACCTCACTTTACGAGCGACAAAACTCCACTTAGTGCTCACATTAGACATGCGATTTGACGTAAAAGCTAGTTTAAATGCATCCAGAAGAGTACATAGTATCAGTTATTATAATGTTAATCTCGAATTCTCGACAGACTCGACATATGGTCGAAGGCTTTAATGGTTCTGCAGTTTCGTTTATCGAACGCTTCAGACCTCAGAATCTTAGAGATGTAGGAATCGTGTTGTACGCTAACTCCTTTTCTTCTAAGTTAGCCCTTTAAGTTAATTTCATGCTGGCTATTTTGTTATATAGTTAATTTGATGCTGTCTCTATTACCTAGTAGTTTTACCTTGAGCAGTGCAAATGTAAAACGGCACACATAAACGTAAGTATTTTATCCTAGTAGATATTTTAAACAAATATCAAGTCAAGAGTACCCTATGTAAAGTTTGATGAATGTGGAAGAGGCAAAGAGGTATGTCTGGCAGGACTACAATGTGTTCTCTGCCTACCCCTACGGGAAAAAGACGTGACTTTATTTTTTTAAGTAAAGTCACGTCAAGATAGTATTTTTGAAAGATGACCATGCGTAAAAAGTAGTACTTGCCATGCTCCGACTTTTTCCCTTCAAAATTATTCGATCTCTGTAAATGTAAACTTACACATATTGTTTAAATCATCTATGTCATGATTACTAGATCCAAGTCTAGCTGTTTCCGTGGTCTCGTTCACCAATAGCAAAGTGAAGAGATAACTCAATAGCTACCAGTAGAGTACTGGTTATTGCGTGCGATAGTTAACTTTCAGCTTGTTTAACGACTGGTTAACAGCCTTAATTGGGTTTAAATCTTTATCTGCCGTCGTTATATTGATTTCCTTATTAGTCCCGACAGAAGATATCCTCAGCGCCATGCTTTAATTAGCTGCTTTGCTAACTGTGCAAAATGATCGGGATTATTATTAATTTATCACTTTGTTTTCTTGCTGGATGCGGCAAGCCGAGCAGAGGGCGCTCCTGCGCCACGCTACATAAGTATTTGGTATTCCTAAATTATAAAATTATCTATTTCCCATATGGTTACATTCAGATGATCCAATCTGATCAGGTTGCCCTGGTAGCTGGATCATGCAGGTTTGATGGCAGTCGCTCCACTGTAATTATCTGATCTGCCAAACCCTGGATCATGGTCAAGGAGGACCCCAGGCCATCGTATGCGAGGGCACAACCGGGACATTAACGCCAAGATGATGATTATGATGATGATGATGAAGAAATCGCTTTGAATTTTCGTATGTTTTGTTACTGATGACAAAGTTTTGGAGTACCTAAGTGATATTCTGTTGCAATAAATCATCACATATGTCAATTTCGCCAAAGTGACCTTCGTCTGCGACGTTGACGTAGAATACCTGATCATTCGGAATTATCTAAATAAATTATAGAAAAGATGGTGGACTTTGGCATCGTACTTACCTACTTACCTATTGCTAGATGCAGCAACTTGCAGGTTATGTGGGTCGTTCTACTCACGAGGGAATTTTGTACGACTTATCTTACCTATTTAGCGTATTTATGTAATTATTTGCGAAGAATTAGGATCAAATCAAACACACAAGAACACCTTCGAAAATCTTTAGGTTGTGTTGACGAACTGAGTCACGCAGCGCAGAGGTCACCTTGCCAGTTGCTCTGCAGTAGAACTACCTAGTATCCACGACATAGGAAACTCTTTTTTTAGTTACATAGTCTATATTTGTGGAGCTTTTATTTTTATTTATTGCTAATACCGCAGTTAGCCCGGTTCATCATTGATTTTCTTCTCCTGGCCTCACTCCAATTCTTTTCCTTGCCTAATTTATTTGCGAATAAAATCCGTTTCCGACGTTACGTAACGAGGCAATGGACGGCACAGTGCTGGCGCGAGCTAGGAGGCGAGTGTCGTGCCAGTGCTCTGGTGCACTAGTTTTCCTGAACGACCAACGACATTTGCCT
The DNA here is from genome assembly GCA_905147135.1 of Blastobasis lacticolella. Lineage (NCBI taxonomy): Eukaryota > Metazoa > Arthropoda > Insecta > Lepidoptera > Blastobasidae > Blastobasis > Blastobasis lacticolella. Next base: position 14,970,884 of record LR990048.1, read on the forward strand.
TGTCGATAAGGTTGATTTTTGTAGGATTTTGTATTTTGCCTTTGTAGCTGTGTCAATAACAGACTATTAATTTTTAACGTTTTGAAATATTGTCCGATCTTTTAAAATTTAAAGAAAGTAGGTATAGATTTTTATGATTCAGAACTAATTATTATAATAATAAAAAATAATAAAATAGTCATTTATTTCGGTATTTTACACCCATTATTACCTACCGATTTACTTGTTTCTGTAATTGTACTACTTAAACTCAAGTGCAATTTATAATATTATTTTCATTCTATTTATATTAATGTGTCATTTTGACCCATTGCTAACATGAAGTAAACAAACCTCAAGATTCTCCGTACTATTAACGTTGGTATAAAGAAACCTGTCAGTCATTCTGCCACTGAAATATTGGCCCGGAGCGCTGATCCGTCGAGTGATTGACATAATTTCGCCGAAAATACTCATACTTAAGTAATTCCGAAGGAAAACCGCCATTGTAGGCATTTCCAATATCGGTGAAGAACCTACCTACCTAATAAGGTTATGTTAGTTATTCCTAAAGTTTTAGGTGCCCCATTTATTTCAGGGCTCTAGCAGATATTCGCTACAAGTCTGCAAAAATCTGCCTATTCATAATTCGAGTCGAATTTAATATTAATTCTTTGGGCGTGGATGAATTATTAATATATCAGCTAGTTCGTCTTCGTTGAGCACCGTCTCTGTCGCATACGTGTGAGTAAATACGAAACCGAAACCCACTGCTGGGCCACCCAATCATCCCACTGCTGGGCAAAGGCCTCCCCCCGATTCCTCCACTCTTCACGATCAAGTGCCAATGTCTACCAGTCACTATCGAAGGCCCGCAGCTCCTTTTATTGGGTCAGCCGCGACGTCGTTTCCGAGAATTGGGTGTCCAAACTGTGACGGTTATTATACTATATATATAAATAAATATATACATACATAATATATGTATATATATAAATGTTATTATAATTAAAAATGTCAAGATATAAAATTCACAATGTCAACCAAGAAAAATTACTTTCTGTGCCTACCTATACACTATAAAAAGGTTCAATGGCTGTCTTTTGTCCGTAGAGAGTGGAGTGCGGGAGTTCTTTACTGGAGGTTCTACCCCGTGAACGCCGCGTTGTCGCGTTGATAATTTTATTAGTATTATTATTGAATGAGATACTTTTATAATATATTTTACCCGAAAGTGTAAAATATCATTGTTAAGATTCTTGCTATTGATAATACTGTATTTTTTGTTTTAAAATATATTAAATATCAAAATGTTCAAAATACCGCCAAGTATTAAAATGTTGTTTCAAAGTATTTTTCAACTTCCCATTGACCATCCATGTTTGTTTGTGAATGTATGAAAATTATGTGATAAAGTTTATTATTATCTACAATTTTACAAAATGTAACTAATATATTGATAAATCTTTTCTATTAAATGTCCCCCATTTTCGTATTACAAACCAACTTAGTTTTGCGGTCAAACAAAGGCACAAGTCAGACACGCTCTTTTTTTTTCAATATTTGACAGCCACAGCCAATACACACAATCATAACATGGACTGGCGTAATAAAACACCCCAATCTGGGTGATAGAGCGCCAAGGTGTAACAAAGAGGGGCGCAACTTTGGAAAAGTGTGGTCAAATCATTACTCCCAGGAGATGCTCTGGAAACTTTCCTATCGTGTCTTGGGCGGGTTTGGTGCAGCTTCCAGCGATGAGAACGTGCTATAGATATAGATTTAATTTTTATGTGATACAGCAGATAGGCAAACTGGCCACCTGATGGAAAGTGGTCACCGCCGCTTATGGACATCAGCAACTCTAGAGGCGCTACCGATGCGTTGCCCGCCATCTAAGAAGACCTTTAACATACCTCCTGAACGATCCCATGTCATAGTCCAAAGGAAACACTGTGGCTGGAAGCTCATTACACATCCGAATCGTGCGAGCGAGAAACGTTCTTTCGAATCTCCGCGTGGACACCACTAAAGGGTCGACGTAATGGGGTTGAGTACCCAGCCCGCGGCGGGTGGTGCGATGGCCGAATTGTGTAAAATCGAAAGTTTATACCATACTTGGTTTAACAAAGCGTGTTTAATCCATGAGCTGTAGAGCTTGAGGAGACCACTTCAATGGGTACCATACCCGTTATCCATTTCTTACGCCGAGCAATAACGTTTGCGTTGCATTGTTGTGTTCCAGTTTGGAGGATAACGTAGCCAGCGCAATTACAGCAGCACATATCATCTTCTAGACCCTGTGCAGTGACCTGCGGTTTTGCATTTCTAATATAATATAAAACTTTATGTTCATGGACCGTAGATGTTATTGGAGACAGTTGCCGCGTTCCTTTAGATAGACTGACTGTTCTTTTGTAACTTTTTGTCTCGTTTTGATGACCTTCTAAAACCGAACGTCATTGAAAGCTTAAAGTTTTCGTCTAGAGTTGGATATCCTGCGCACGATATTATGATTATTGTATTCTGCAAAATGTTATTTGAGTATCTCATAATATAACATTCTGAATTTTGAAGTTAGTATTTACGGTATAATACGATTCACTCTCAGCAATTCAAATTATCTTTAACTTCAAATTTAGTAGTACCGAACATGACATTGTCTGTCGTTCAAATCCGTATTATCTATCTTTAACGTTGACAATATCATTGCGAATTGACTTACAATTAGTGCTATATTATGTACATTTAATTTTCAATGAAAGATAAATAAACTAAACTAAACTAATCAGTTAGAATTCATAATTTTATGCCGTTTTCGTGTTCCAATTGTTACAATGTTGCTCGCTGAAAGAGGGGCCCCAACTTTAGCTTTACTATTCTCGCAATCAGATGTAACTTTGCAATAAAAGTAAGATATAAACTCGCGAAATAGCCAGGTAACAAAATAGACATACTGTCTGTCCGTCTAGGAATTTTTACATTGTATGTTTAGGACGAATAGTTACAATGAAATACTAAATGAAATTAAAATATATATTAGAATATATATTTTTATTTCATTTAGTATATCATCAGTATGTATGGCCATTTATCATTTAGTATGACAATCAGCAATACCAGGCATCAAGTAACTGTTAGAACGGTTACTTGATACCTGGTGTTGCTGATTGCCATAGGCGGCGGTGACCACTTACCATCAGAGGGCCTAGTGTGAGTTCCGCTTCGATTTTACTTTACTATCGCGTTTGCGTTTACGTGAAAATTAGTATGAAAAGATATATAGCGCCGCCTAGTGGTACGTAAATGAAGTTTTTTCTTCATACTAATTTCGACGTAAACGCAAACGCGATAGTTAAGTAAAATCGAAGCGGAACTCACACTAGGCCCTCAGGTGGTTCGCTCGCCTGTTTGTCTGCCGTAAAACATAAAAAAACTGAATAAAATGATATTTCCATAAATTAAAGTACTTACTATTCCAAACTTATATATGAAAGCGAAAGTTGTCTGTGTCACGTCAAGTAAAGGAAAAAAGGATTTATTGCCCGATTGCGTTAAACTTAGGCTACGCCATAAGATGTTTCTAAGCATTTAGGTGTCACAAAATCGGTGTCATAATGTTGACTTAGCGAGTTAAGTTTTCACCTAAGGTGCAATGCTTTTCTTGTTTAGAATATCTGAAATCAACTTAGCCGTCGCCTAAATAAACTTTAGTGCAATCAAGCATTAGAGTCCAACCAGTCTGCATATCCACTCCACATAATGATGCATTTATGTGTCGGGGTTTAATCTGGCATTTTTTTACTTAATATATTTGCCGATATTATATATTATAGGCATTTATAATATAAGCTAATATAAATGCCTAGACCCCTAGAGAGTAAAACTAAAATATAAATACTTGTGAAAACCAATGGAACAAATAAAAACATACGCCTACATATGTTACGTATTTAAGTTATTAATATAATAATAATCTTTATTTTTTCATTAACAAAGAGTACTTAAATCTATCGTTGCTAAGGTCTCCTTATAGGCAATTTGTAATCGGTGTCTTCTGACACAGGCTTTGCCTAAAAGGAGTTAATAAACTTAAATTTCCGTACCTGTGCGACACCATCACCTATTACATTTTATGGCGTCAATGTCTAGCGCAGGTTATTAACCGACGCGGTTACAGCGTTTAGGTAGTTAAGCAGTGCATTAACAGATGTTTCCATTTCACAGTGTGTAGCCTCGAGATTGATTACCTTGCACGAATCCGAATCCGCGACGGCGATGCAGTGTCTGGAACATGTAATTAAGGACCGCTGTATTAATATATTATGTAGAAGCATGTGCTGGTTGTAGTGTCGTGACATGTTATGTGAATGGCAGATTATTTAAACGGCAGATCCTGCCTGACTTTGACAATGACTTTGGCTGAGTTATGTAGATTAGTCGAACGATAGAGCCCCACCCAATATTTTTCATGCTACGCAGACACAAACTAGCAGATAGCCCATCTGATGGTAAGCGGGCACTGTCGCCCATAACATCTACGATTATACCGGCATAGAATTCCATTCAAAAGAAATTAGAAAATAGATTTTACCTCCACCTTACAAAGAGAGGTAGGGCATAGCGGGGTATCCCGTTCGAATTGGAGCCGCCCGACTGGGGAAGTACCTTCACCTTACAGAATACCGCAGCTAAACAATACCCTTTTAAATAGGATTGTGTTTCTGCCGGTGAGTAAGGTTTCCAGAGCTCCATGGGGTGGGAATTTGGGGAACCGTGGCTTTGGCAGTGGAGGGATATTTGCCTTTTTGCTGCCAGAGTAACGTGTTATAGAGATGGGCAACGCATTGGCGATAGTCTCGGTGTTGCTTATGCCTATAGGCAGTGGTGATCACTTTCCATCAGGTGGCCCGCTTGCCTGTTTGCCTATCGTATAACATAAAAAAAAATAGAAGTATCCCCCTCCCCCTGTTAAGAATACTCAACAGAAAAGGCTGCTGCATAAAACCATGAACCAAAATGGGTTGTAAATCTGTCAAAGGTTGATAGGTAGGAAAAGGCCCTTGTATCATTAAAGTGTTAAATGCTACTTAAACATAATGAAGTTTTCGTAAAGTTACAGTCAATTACCTTCACAGTGGTGTTGCAAGAGTACCTAACGGTTAGTAAATTTGTCTTGTCGATAGTCCGTACGACTTACGACGTACCATTAAGATTGTGTTTAATAGAACTACTTAATAAAATATCGTTATTGAACCAACCTACAAAAATAATGTTAATAAAAAATATTACAAGCATATATGCCACATTGTCTTCGAGACAGGCATGGCAGTACCAGTATGGTAAGTTTTCCAAATTTTTTGACAATATTCCCCTTTTCTACATGGGTTCTTCGCGGATTACCATATTGATCTGATGCTTTGTCCATCAGATATGGATGTTTATTTATTTCCTTACCGATTTTTCATATCGGGCATGAAAAATTTTTTAAATAGATTGCGGGATTTCACTAATATTACCTCGCTGAAATAAGGCCTTGGCTTTATACGATATCACGGTCAAGTTGTCGTTAAAAAATTACAATATATATTGATAAAAAATTAGGTAGGTACTTTGAGAAGCGCAATTTTTCCCTAGGTATTAATAAAAAAAAACTCGCTGGAAGAATCCTCGTGAGGCGCAGGGCGAAACGGACGCTTACGCACTCAGTCAGTTCATAGGACCTGAAATATACATAGAAGTATTTTCGCGGTTGAGTTTAGGTACGAGTTTGCTGATGTATAGGTTGCTATAAAATGTAAGCTTTATTTGTATCGAGCACCTTAATATTAGTGAGAATTATTGACTTGGAAACCTTTTATTGAAGTCGCGATAATCTTCATACACAGTTCCCCTAAAAACCCGCCAGTTTCTCATTTCAATTCTCAAATCTTTCTTCATACCTCGGGCCCAGGATATATTTTGCAACAAATCCACCGTTTTCTAAGGAGCATTTTTAATTTGGCCTCTCGACGGGTGTGGGGAGGGAATGCCTCGGGAATATTTGTTGTCGGGATATTTCGGGGGAAATCTCAAAGGGACAACGCGCCAGGAAAGGAAGAATTTATGTAACAACTTCTGAAAGGGACGACAGATTCAGAAAAGATAAAACTGCACGAGTAATTTCAATACGGCGTACCTGACTCAAACTTTATTAATACCGTTCGAAATGTCAGTTGGTTTGAGCGTTTCATTCATGTCCGTTTCTTTTTGTTCACAGGTAAGAATGTGGCATTCTCGTCAGCTTTGCGGCTTGAAATGCAACTGCTTAATGTCGAATACATTGTAAGTATTGCGTAATTGCTGAGTATTATGGAAGTATAGGCTGCGGTGACAGCTTACCATCAGGCAGGCCGTAAGCTTGTTTACCACCTAGTGGTATATAAAAAAGGGAAAATTGTATGTATGTAGAATCAATCATTGAAGTACCTCTACCTTACAGAATACCGCAGCTAAATAAAATCGATGATTAAACGAACCTACCTTCCCTGAAGTTCAATCATAATTATATGAGGCTCCGGAGAGATTAGATTATGTATTTATAGTAGAGCCGCCAGCGATCGCTAATCCGCACTGATTTTTTGGGAATGATATCTGTTTTTTTCTCTCTCCACAGCTCGCCATTTTGTATAACTAAAGTGCTCAATGTGGTGGGGATTTGTCACGGTTTTTGTCTTTTTGCTGCCAGAGCAATGTGTTATAGAGGCAGGCAACGCATTGCCGATGCCCCTGATGTTGCTAATGTCTATACGCAGAGGTGATCACTTTCTATCAGGTGGGGCGCTTGCCTGTTTGCGTACCGTATGACAAAAAAAAAAGTAATGTTCACTAATGCCTAGCAACATCGACTAATTTTACTTATACCGTCAAATTATTCAAATACTTTATTGTGTTTTAGCTTACAGAAAAAAAAATACTGGTTGGTTGCTACCAACCAGTATTTTTTTAGTTATGGAATAAAAATTATGGAAGAAGTTATGCCAGAAATTCAGAGGCAAACAATGCATATCTGTGCAATATCAAATACAATACAAAGTAATTAGCCGAAGGCATTTATTGCTTATTCCTTTGTGTTTGTCATTATAATAGGAACCTATAGCAAAAGTCGACAGCTGTTTTAAGAAGTTATAATGTAGGCTTTAAGAATAAAAAAACTGTCTACTGTCACTAAACTTTATCTCCAGAACACATGGTTTACTAACAACAAAAATAATTAAAGTAAGAGTGCCATGAATTTCAAAACATTTAGCGGTGTAGATTCCCTTTCGATGTTCATTCAAGAATCTGAAGTTACAAAAATGTACCGATATACGTTTATAGAACAGTGTTTCTCATATTTTCTTACGAAGGCTGACAAGCGAGAGGCTCTAAATGATACTTACCGTCAGGAGACCATACCAGTTTCCTTGGTCCTCCCTCGAAAAATGACTGTGTCACCGTTCTTATAACTCTTTTAAAATACCTTCTCTTTAGTGGATAGCTGGGACGGACTTTTCTAGAAAACGTCTCTTGACCAATTCTCGAGGCACCACAGTATTATGCGCAAGTGGAAATCTGCGCAGGCGCACCGCACCCGTTTGCGGTCGCCATGCGGAAACGACAATGCGGAACAATCTGTAGAACCTTAAACTAGTAACAGACGCTCCGATTTGGTTGGAGCCGATCAACCGTCAGTCGCAGGCGATAGTAAACCTTCATCATCATAGCCGATAACAGTCCACTGCAGGACTAAGGGCCTCTCCCACGAAAGGGGAGGTTATTGCCATAATCTCCATGTTCGGACGGCGGATGGAGATCGCAGTGTTATAAATATAACAGTGGAAAACGCTGCTGCCCATTTTCCAGCCTATGGGGACTAGATTTTTTGCCTCGAAAACATTAGTCGCCTTGTACGACACCTACAAGTGGGTTGGTGCTATTCTACTCTGCCGGACACCACACGGCCAAGTACTTCATGCGACGTACAAAATAAAGTCACTTTTGGATTAATTCGGATGCGCTGGCGAGCCGACCTTGGTTCCCACCACCCCAAAGCGACTTTATTTTATATTGCGTAAAGATTAGTATCAACTGCAACTGACGGTTGGTCGGCTCCAGCCAAAACGGAACATCTGTTACTAGTCATAGCTGTACCACTTTTAAATGCTCTATGACACGCTGAACTCTGTACCTAACCTTCGAGAACTTTCTCGGTTTCACAGTACCACTCTCTTGCCAAGCAGTTTTTAGCGCTACAGTGTGCGTGCGATTGGAAAACTGGGTGTCAAGTTTATCCGCGAACAATGTAGACTAGACTCTAGCTAGTCCGGCAAGAGCGTCGGTGGCCTATGGCAAGTCTGACTTGTAAGCGAAAAGGACCAGGTTCAATCCTCAGTTCCGTCATGTATCAATTACGTTTTCTGAGTTTCAAACCGATGGTATTGCGGTGAGGGTAACATCATGAGGAAACCTGCACTTTCAGAATGTGTAACCGTTTTCCAATTTGATCAGGTTTCCTTGTTAACATGTTCACGGAACTCACGGCGGTTAGAGGGCAGTCGCTCGACTATAATTACCTGACCAGCCAAATCCTAGATCATAGTCAAGTCGGTCCCCGGGACATCGACGCTGAGATGATTTATTCAATAATAACAACATTACCCGCAAACATTTACGAGGAGCTTCGAAAACCTACCGTACATTATGACGTCACTTGTTCGGAAAATGTAACTCGCAACACCGCTCGTTACGTCTTTACAGCCGCAGCTGTAAAGGGATCCCACGAGGGTTACAGTAAAAAAGTTACGGGGTACCCCCCACTCGGAGGTGAAGAAGCATTAACGACCCTTTCTTCAGGTGTGGTCCGAATGGTTGCCGTTTTGTGTACTGTCTACCTATGCTTGTGTTTTAACGATCATAATACATAGTACTGTTCTGGCATAATTACAAGCTCCTCGGATAGAGAGTAAGCAACGCAACTAGTTTGCTGGGCACCATTCCGGGAGACAACGATGTGGATGAGTTTAAAAAAATATAATATTTTAGTTTTAGAATTTGTTTTTTAATTCTTACTGTAAATATTTTGTCTGTAACATTACTAGTAAACATACAAATTAAGTAGTAATGTGGAGATATGACAAATTTTGGCAACGTCGAGAGTTTGAACATTGTTCCATATCACAACAATGCGAAGGTCAAGACGCGTAAGGCATAATAAATTAAAATTTAACCCGCTACGAGTCGACAAGCTCAAAAAAGGAATGAAATAAATTGCAATAATACATGTAGCTAATCTATCTCTTAATTTATAAACTTAAGTTTTATTTATTTATTATATTATTTTTCCACGCCTATATTCTACACTATTCTACAGGATAAGACTCACAATAACTTTCAACTCCGGTAACCGTGCGCAGTGATTCGTAGGGACTAGGCACTCGCTAACAGTGACTCTAAGGCACTTACCCGTACCTACTACGTAGTTATTGAGTAATTTTCTATCAGCATTTAACGTTTTGCTTTACGATCCCCACATATCTCGACGCTGGAAGTAAAACGAGTGTCATAGTTAGGTGCCAATGAAAATGTCGCCATCAAACGTCTACTTTGTCGCTCCGAGTGCTTCAAAGCAGAATTAAAATGTTACATTTCGCGCACGAAATTCAATCTCGCGGGACGCTTTATTGCGCCGAGCGCCGTCCTAGAAACAGCACATTTAATACCTAAGTCTAGATGATTTTGTGATTTACGAACACTTAGTTTCAAGCTGGGAATGTATGTACTTATAAAGCACTACATAGTATAATTTCTCTAGTCGTAGATCGTAGCACTCCAGTAGATATATTGAACGCAGTTGTTTCCTCGTGTTATGTATGAATTATGTCATCATCCGTATCATTAACTACTAGACAACGTCAACAGCTGAACTCTTTTCCAGGTGTAAGAACCTTTAAAGTATTCTTTGAGGAGGATACTAACTAACGTACGTGCATCCGCATTTGCAAAGTCTTTCCCCCTTCGCACTACATTTTGGATACTACAACCCGCTAAAACATTGTATTGGGTTTCCTCTAGGGCAGGCTTTTCCGGCAAGCAGATCTGGATGCAGTAGATTGATATCGTTGTATAGAAAAACTAAAAGAGCGGATGTAAGTCAGCAAGTTTCATGTGTCGAAGGCTTTTGTGTTCTGCACAGACAAAAGGCTCGAAACAGACTTTCACTCATCAATTATTGCAGAACCATGAAAGGAGCCTTCGACTCCATAGAGAGCGGATCTGAAACCGACTCGGGAGAAACCCACTGACTCTCAACAAACACACTTTTGCAAAGTGTCCGCGTATCGCATCCAATACATATTTTAAACAAGTTATAACAGCTGCCCCCTTCCGGGGCCTGTTGTGGCAATTAATCGGCACGAGGCTGGCAACACCCAGGTATTAATTGTTGCCAGTGGAACTGGTACAAACAAATGTGCGTGCGCGCCGGAGATTTGCTATCGGGACTATCTGCGTGTCCGTTAGAGAAAGAGGCTAGGTATTCGGTGGCCGTGTTGATTAAATACAACATTTGTCTGTTAACCTGTTTGTTAACTGTGGTAACTTATACAATTGTAAGGTTTTAAAGTAACTTTACTTATCTTTTGATGTCATGTCCTCTTCATAAATTGTGTTCTAGGTAGGTATGAGCTATGAACTTTAGAATAGAATATAATAAAGCTCCCTTAAAGGTGCGCCACACCCTTGTTTACAAATGTTGGTTCTAATACTATCTGAAATATTTCGAATTTTTGATGTATTTTTCTAAATGTTTACAAAAGTCAACGCCGATGTGGGAACACTTTTTGGTTTGGTTTTAGGTTAGGATGCACTGCAAGACGGTGAATACTTACCAAAAAGAGAGCCATCTGTCTGACCGTGTGCCTCCCTAAACAATAAAAAAACGTAAATATGACTTTTTCATATAATCTCGTGCTGAATTATGAATTTTGTTGAACTCTTAAATCTTTAATACAGTTTTAGTCTACAGTCAAACGAAAAATATTCTTACTCACTTCTTGAACATAGGCACTCTCGAACGGATACTCAAACGTTAAGCAGTTTCACTCGCAAACATTAACAATATGTTAGAAACATTCATATTTATAATGTTGGTTTTCCAAACAACACTTACGTCTCCGACAATGGACCACCGCATGAGGGCAGAGCAATCAACCGAAGCACCCATACTGCAGATGCAGTATCACGTACGTATGCAATCGCCGCTTCGAGCCAAAGCTTATCATTAAATGGTTGGGCCACATCTCTGTATAAAGGCCTAATGAACTTTTAAAGGCGACGTCATTGGGCATAGCACAATAGTTTACTGCCTAGCATTATTTAAACGACTTTAACGGAGCGCGTTGTAAACCTGGTGATAAATATATGCTTCGAGGGTTAAATACAAAGCTTTAGTGGACTGTAAACCTATAACACGAACAACCTGAAGTACAATACGACAGCAAAGAGCATGACCGCCTTAAGAATCATTTTCCTTTGCACCACACTACTACTTTGCTTTTAATTTCTTTTAAGAAATAAACAGCTGTCTTTTATACTGTTTTATTTCTCAGAATATTATTATTGTGTACAATAAAAGTTAATAATAAATACAGTGCAGTTGTTCAATGGTTTTTATAGCATTTATGGATTAAATGTATACATATTATATAAAAAATATTCTGGGGTAAAGAATGAGTCCTTAGGGCATGAGGGACAGCTAATGCTCCCCTCTTTGAGCAACCTGATTTTAGCTAAAGATGCACCAAGTCCCGAGAATGTTGCTGTAGCGGCAAAGGAAAATTTACTTGAAGTGGTAATGCACTTAGGCTCTTGCACTGTACCTACAGGATGATGTTGAGTGGGTGTTAACATTGCTTTTAATGGACAGCACGTGTTACAGTTAATTTTAAAGATGAAAACAGTTATTGGGAAATATAAATTAATTTCGAGCATGTAGACTAAGCTTGAGCCGGTAGATATACCTATAGAGATAAGCCAATTATGACCATTACTTGATAAGAAAACTTACTTTACTTAACATTTTGTATCTACAACTTTCTTTAATAAAGTATTTTGTCATTATTTATTTAGATTTATAACTTATTCATTATTAGAATCAATATATTAGAGTGTTGTGATGTCAAAAGAAATAATGTCTATGTCTATCTCTATATCTGGGTTCCTACATATTGATTTCATAATTTACATTGTTATATACAGTATATATAGACTTAGGACCTAATTAAAAATGGCACCTAAACAAATAAAAAAATTAAAAATTGACTTTCTTTAATTGTCTCTAAATTCTAGTCTTATCGGTACTTACATGAATATCTGGTTTGCAAAATATGTGGAAGGGCAAAAGTCTAATCATTTTCAAAGGCACGAGAAAGTCTCAAGGACAAAAGGCATTCGACACGTCCATGAAAAGCATTTACGGCTCGCAGGAAACTCACTAGGTCAAGAACATTTGCACTACAATGCCTAGCCTACAGTACCTCGTATGTAGTATGTATTTGTATACCTAGTTATTGTGCGTGTGAAAACTTTCTGTCTCTTGTTTATTCGCCACATCGTCGCAGAATAGGCTACGCATGTTACTGGCTGTCATTGAATGTTCTTACATGCAAGTGACTTTTACTACAACTATGGGGCGATAAAATTGTAAACACAAAAATAGTGTCGGACAGCCACAGATTTTAGTTTGAGATTGTTTTTGCTTTTCATATTTTAGCTATATTATATTAAGCAGTTAAACTTTGATTTAATTATTAAACGTATTTTCATACGTGAAAAATAACTAAAGTATTGCCTAAATTGTGCAGTGCTTTATTAGATTAGATAAATAATTTATCAATGAAAGTCGCAAAGAGATCGTCAAAGGGAATTAAAATAATGTCTTAAAAAATTTGCAAAAATTTGAACATTCACAACAAGAATAATAATAAACGTGAAATGTCAAATCGACCAAAATTAAAATAAATTGTACATTTTTAGATCAGTTTTATCATTGTGTAAATTTTTATAAAATTTTCTAATTATACGATGATCAATATAATATTATTATGTAAACTGTAAAAGAGTAATAAATAAATCTAATTCTCGATCTATAATTTTCAATAAATAATATAGAATGTTCGTAGGTATACGTAATACCTACGAACTTCTTCTTCTTATCGAGTCGATGGGCTAAACTCTGACTTACATTCGCCCAGTATTCGGCGCCATATCTACGAACTAAAAAATAAAAAATAATTGTCAATTCGTCTAATAATTAATTGTAGACAATCAATAGGTATCACAATTTACTTTTCCCAGCGAATTTACTTTACCCATTAGAGAGTGACATTCTTTCCTGCACTAAAACCAACAATTCGCTGCGTAGGTTCCTTTAGCACTGTCACCAAAACGCACTAACGGCACGCCGTGCCTCGATCTCGGAATGACGTTCGCATTAAATTTATCGCCATTTTACAGGGCCTTTTATTATCCCTAAGAGTATTAACATCTAACTGTGAGAGAGAATTAGTGCTAGGAATGCGATTTGCGACGACGTCGTTGCCTTTACGGAATTAGTTTGTGCCTCTCTCTGTTCTGTCCGAGATAGGCTCGTCCGTTTCATTTCAATCCGAAGCGGTGTTACATTATTCATTTGATAGATAGTGGGTAATAAAACTATGAAAACTTTCTCTCCTTTGGGTGGGGTGTTAATGGGATTTAAAGCTTTGTGGTTGAACAAAGGGCCTCCTATTAGATAATACAACCTTTCCTTTGTAACGTTACTAAACGTCATGACAAAATGTTTTAATTAATTATTAAATTCGCGAACGAACCCTATAGTTTCAGTCGCTAGACCCGGGATGGAACTGCTGAGACGATTTGACATTTTTTTATGTGATATGTGTGTTGCCATTGATGACTTACGGAACTGAAACGTGGCCGCTTACTGTGGGCCTTATAAGAAAGCTCACTGTTACCCAAAGGGCAATGGAAAGAACTATGCTCGGAGTTTCTTTGCGTGATCGAATCAGAAATAAGGAGATCCGCAAGCGAACCAAGACCACCGACATAGCTCTAAGGATTGCCAGACTGAAGTGGTAGTGGGCAGGGCACATAGCTCGAAGAACAGATGGGGCAGTAAAGTTCTCGAGTGGCGACCACATATCAGTTTTTTTTTTTATAACATACCTGAAGACGCAGCCTACAAGGTGGACCGACGACCTGGTAAGGATCGCAGGTACCAGCTGCAGGATCTCTGGGGGAGGCCTATGCCCAGCAGTGGGCGCCTTCTGGCTGACATGATGATATTTTTTTGGAAAAAATATTGTCCTCTAGATCCATTGCTAAATTAAAGGTATAGACAGTTTGAATGAAAGTGCTTAATAACAAAGGTAGACGCCACGTGAATCATCAAAAGCATTCTACCACGTATATCAACAATTTCTAAAGAAATACGCTAGATTCCAAATTATTATCGCTTAGGCACTTGGAACCTTGGTACTCTATGCTGGCCTATCATATTTTCTTCCTTTCTTCTAGCGTACCAGGCGATTTCTCCACAGATATATTAACAATGAACCATACGGCCCCAACTTTCAAGTATGCTATAAACAATACTTCGCCTTCACTGAGCTCTAGAATAGCTCATAGAATTTCGGTTTCCGTTTCCCCCAGCTCTCTGGGCCCGATTTCAATTCCGATTCCTGTTCAGCAGCTCATGAGAAAGCGTAATCGTAATATCCATATCGGGCGTGGACCCGGAATCGGCGTCGTGTCCATCTCATGACAAACGACGCGTTTTACGACAATTCCGACGGCCTTTTCGCCTCTAGCGGCTACGCGACCTCCGGGTAATAGGATGTGCTATTTCTATTAATAGCCCCAGTCTACATCCTCCGAGGAATTGTAACAAATAGGTAAGGCTATTGTCTATTAGTGGAGCATTTTTGTTCTGCCGTTCGGAGATGGGAACATCGGTCTTGTGATATTGTTTTTATATAGGTATTTTTAAGATGATGTGTTCAGTTTGTTGTTTTGGAGATTAGACTTTGGTCCATCGCATTGATTTCAATTCAATTGTCTAAACACGTTTAATATGTTTTAATAAACACAATGTAGGCATAAACCATAGTTCTGTAGATACCTACGCGGCCTTCGTAAGGCACGTTTCAATAGAAAAAGATAAAAGTAGAGCACGATAACAATACGTAATTATCCATAGAAATATATATTTAATTAAGTAATTTATTTATATTTCTGTCAATAATACTTATCGTTATCGTTTATATACGAATACCCCCTGTGTTCCTGCATAACGTTTACCAAAGTTTACCTATAAAACTACTTAAATCAGTTTTGCTGCATCACTTACTTAGTTTATTATATACGTACGGTCTATTTATTAACACGAATAAGTAAAACATCTTGGCGCTTTTATTGTCCATAAATTGCAATCAGATTTCTGTTTGCGTTTCAATAACCGTATACATTAAAAGTTATTCTCAAAGTAACGTTCGTACTACTTACTTTATCTACTTGATTGATCTGTGCAGTAGGGACCTACTGCGGAGCAATATATAAGGAGGAATTCAGGAGGAAATACATTTTAGATTTCTATTCGGACTTTTCCGTGGCCGTGTGGTGTCCAGCAGAGCAGAATAGCACCAACTCCTTACACTCGTGGGTGTCGTACAAAACGACTAAAGTTTTCGAAGAGTGTCCGTAGGCTGGAAAATGGACAGCAGTGTTTTCTATTGTTATATTTATAACACTGCGATCTCCAACCTGCCTACCAAGCGTGGAGATAACCTTCCCTCTTGTGGGAGAGGCCCTAAGTCCTGCAGTGGACTGTTATGGGCTGTAATGATAATGATTCAAACTGTAAGTGAAATGTGCCTACCATGATGCGTATGTTGGCTAGGTAGATAAAATTATTTAAATAAGTTTATAGCAATACCTACCAATTTTTACGTAGATGTAGATTACGTATCTGAGTCTCCAAATATTTATTCAATCAACGATCGTCCTAAATCGGTGATACGACAAATAAAGCTGTGTAGCCGCCATGTTTACATTTTGCGCGGGAAATCTGACAGCTGTCACCTGTCACACGCACGTTGTTGATATGACAGCGAGCGGACAACAGCGCTGCTCCTATACAGTTTTCCTCCTAAATAAATGGATTATTGAGCTGATATTGACGATAACCGTCTCTTTCCGTGGATGGAGAAATACTGGAATGGATATAATTATGGTTTTACCCTACCTAGTCCATTACCATTACCTAGTACATTATTAAACTATTTGTTAACTAGCGACACGCCCCGGCTTTGCTTCTCTTAAGTATAATATGAATGTATTATCTACAGGTATAAACCTTGCGAAAGAAATAATCTAACTGATGGCGAAAACCGCATCAAAATCCGTTGCGTGATTTAGGAGTTAGCGGAAATACAGACGCGAAAAGCGACTTCAATTTAGACTTATAATGTATGTATAGATAATGAATTAATACGAATGTATCTAAATGCAAAAACTCGTGTACGTTACAAAAAGATGCTTATATATCATCCATTCCATACATCACATTCCAAGACCCATACATCGTTTCGCGACCGTCGCAAAATCTCCCATAGACTTATGGTAAGAAATGATGTCTCCAATTACTATGAATATCTATTATTCATCATCTAAACCAACATGCAGTCTGTCCATTAATAAATATTTATGTATCATGTAGGCACTAGTCATAGATAGATATTCAACTGTATTGAAAACAACATTTAACCTTATTTAACCTTACAAATCGATGTGTTCAACTTTGAACGTCCCTAATCTCCTCTATAATATACCTAATAACAATGACATCATTCGAACTAATGCCTTTTTAATAAGACCGCAAACGGAATCAGGCATTTAGTAAGCTATTTAAGCCGCAACAAGCTTTGACTTATGGTTGTATTAAAACTTGTTATTTATTTTGATAACCTTTGTGCAAGGGTTATCTTTGGCAATAATTTTGTTGGCTTAGCGTTTACGTGAACTAATTAAAAATATTCCGTGCCCGTAATCAATGCTTTGGGTTATCGATATGGATACTAAAAGTTACTGGTTTATCTCTAGTTTATTTGCATTTCTTGTATTGATATCTCGGTTGTAATAAATGGCTATGTAAGCAATCTTTTTACGAAGTTTATGAATTGGTAATTTTGATTTTTATGTACTTTTTTTCTGTGTTACAAAATGTTTTGTTATCCAAATTTTTGTGTGGTGGTGTTTCTGTTTGTGTAAATATATATTTCTTATTCTTATTTATTCTTATACTCTGGTTTTGAACCGCTGGTCGAACAGTTTAGTAGTAGTTTTTCGGCATTAAAAATTTCTATATTTTTTAAATTATGTTGGCACCACCGAAAGTGAACGGTTCATAGATAGGGATAACCAGTGTTATGCGTGAAAAGATTACAGGTGTTTTATGCTGATATTCGAAATTGAAAACGTTTCGACTCGAGTCGAGCGGTTAAAAAATATAGCCTAAGGAAATCATATTCAGGGATGGTCTCACACATTGCAGGTGCTCTGAGATTTTCTGTTCAAATTAATTTAGTATTGGAGTTGTAGTGAATAAAATTTGTGTGCAAACAGTAAATTACAAGCGTACCTACAGTTCGAGCGTGACAACGATAATAATAACCGCGAAGGAGCGTCAGTGTCTTTTCTTCAGTAGTTTTCCTATTGGCGCGTTTTACAAGTTCTCTTCTGCAAGTCGCAATAGATATTAATTATAAACAAACTCAACATCGCACAACAAAACGACTTTCAATTTCTCTGCATCCTCAGACCCTGTGACTTCGACTCCGTAAGCTCACTATATCACTGCAAAATTACAGTCGTCAGTCCATTGGGCCCTCCAATTATACAATGTCCATCGCCCCTTATCATTGGTTCTTTGGACCGTGTAGCCTCGGGCAACAAGCGTGCTAATCTGCCGAGAGTAATGTTTTGTTCGTTTTCTATCTACGATTTCTATTGTGGATTCCGTTTCCGATCTGTTGGCAACAAGTTTGAACGTATTGTTTTGGTAAGGACTTTTGTTTTCTGTCGATACTGTGTTTGTGGTTGTGTTAGTGTAGGTACCTATTGGAATAATTCCGGACAAAGTTTCTAGTGGATCAATTGCAAAACGGTACGTACCTAAGTACTAGTTGATTGAATAATTATTTGCAATTCTAGTTTATTGAGCAATTGTGTGATTTCTGGCAGAATTAAATGTGACACCGAATGACACGCAAATTCGAGTAGCTACTAGGGCCGCAGCTGTAAACGGGTAGGAGTATTTTCTTATAGTATAAAGCTCAAAACTAAAAGCTATGGCTGTAGTGTAAAGGCTAAGGTAGAGCCTTCTAAACGTGCAGATTATGGAAAACCCCTCCATGGTGCTCAAGACCTGCAGTGGACACAACTACCTGCAAAAGACAACCCAAAAACTCACAGAAAAGTAAAAAAATACTGAACTTTTACACCAAACTTCTACATTTAAGTTACATTACGGCCCAGCCAACAGCTACTGCTAGAGATAGTGGAGCGAGCTGAGTAACGGAAGCCATCCACTGCTACAACACTATTTATGTACGAAACGCCGCAATGCCGATAAGATGGTACCGCGAGCCAAATGTAACGCGAAACCGCGTTCTTAACCGAGGGTTCCATACTCAATGATCAACCAGTGTGTAGACGTCGCTCTTGGTAAATCGGTATGTCACAAATAATGGAACAAATGGCGTTAGATAAATTTTACAGGAAAGCGTTTCCGGGAGTTCATAAAGGGATACAAACGACTAACTGATGGTAAGCGGTAAAGATAGAATTTTAATCTTCGGGGTAAATCCCGAATCTAGTGGTGACTACTAACTCCTGTGGAGGTGACAGAAATGTCTCCTGGACTAGGATCAGGATCAGAGGCCTGACCTCAAGCCAGTCAAGTTTACTTAAAATACACATCAAGGCAGCAGGAAGATAACAATATTTTCGACAGTACAGTATAATACCACAACCAACGCACCAAGTTGGACGTAAATTCAAATATCCTAGACAAACCCGAAAAGCGGCGTCTGAACTTTGAACGTGGGTAACATTACCCTAACCCTACGCGTATCTACCCGCAGCATACGGCGGTAAATCAAAATTTAATAACGCGCTGCGCTGGCCCCGGATTGGCTGCAGCCCCCGAGCCGCCGCAGTCGCCCAATAAAAATTCATTACCCCCTTATCTATCCATTGGTTGGTCCACGAACCGGCATCATAACTTTATGATTGATCCCTGCGTAATGGATGACGTCCAACTTTTATGCGTCATTAAACTGACCAATGTAATAGTTTGGTAGTACATGTTAGTGCCTCTCATAGTGGTTTGAGGGATGCGCTCAGATAAGGGATTGATGGTGTTTGCATTATTCGTTTTCGACGTTCTCTTATGCGAAACAAAAAAGGTTTTAAACTTATGTTAAGGGTTTCCTAGCTATTTCAACGCAGTTGCATGAATTTTGGTCATGGGACGACTGGAGAACTGTGATCGCCGTACGGTGTTAGTTAGCGATAAAGCGGCCGAAGCCGGTCTACCCGCTTTCCCATACCCTTAAAACATGTCAGCTAAGGTAAAGCAACAATACACTTTTAAATTACGTATTCATAACTCAAAAGACATTCGCGGCAGTTATCCCAAGCTAGGCAATCGACGTTACTTTGTTTCAGAAATATGAATACCAGACGCTCACTTCTGCCGGGCTGGAGTATTCGCGAAATGAAAATTAGCATGAACGCTGAAACGGGGTGCTTGAGACAAAATAGTTTTGTCGAGTCCTCGAGACCGAGCTATCCGGGACGAGACTACTACAAGATATATATTTTGTCATGCTAATGAACGTCAGACTCTCAACGCTTATTTGATATGGCAATCATACCGAGTGCAGTCTCTCTGCGGCAGTCTGAGACACTGAAACTTCTTGGCTAAATAACGTTTCCCGAGCGTATACGATTGTCTAATAGTTCGAAAGTATCATTTTCTTATCATTTTATCGCCTGAGCGTCATTTTATATGACTTTTCTTTAGTTCCCCTTCTCTTTAATATCGTTTCGTCTGTCTCAATGAAGTTTCATCTCGTATCGGTTCCCCGTATCTAAGGAGGTAGGTACACATTTTCCACTTGCATTATTGAAACGTTACACATGAAAGGGAAACATCCCACTGCGCCATACAAAGACATCTGTGCGTATAATGGAGCCACTCCATTCGAATTTGGTGGAGAAGAAAAATAGTACGCACCTGCAACTAAATGCATTGCCAAGTGCGGGGGAGATACTGCTCGTGGCAATTATATCTTGAGCTGCGGGGTCCCGTAGCAAGATACGATTCGGTTGTCGTTTTCCTTGTGTCGTTGCAGAGAGGGGGGTCAAGTGGAACTGGTGGTTGGGACGTTTGAAGTGCGCTCATTTTACGCGTCTAGGCGAGGGCTGCGTGTCGCGTCATTACTTACATGTGCGGGGGTGCGGAGTTTCTGACAGTTTTTTTGGAGTGTCTGTCGCGGATTGGTCGATCATTTTTGGACGAAATAGTTCAAAGAAGTATTTGTTATCTGTGTGTGTCGGAACATCTATCAACGTCTCAGCTGCAGAAGGGTTTTGTAAAAAGACAGCTTCAGCTGTTCGCTCCTACCCTCAACGACGTCACAGTTTGGGCTCCTTGTGTTGACGTTGCCTATTGTACCCTACATTATAATTTTTAAGTGATTTTCTGTTACCATAGCTTCGTTTAACAAATTTAAATTAACGCCAGAAACAACATGGAAACGCTAAGAGCTCACTCTGAACCCATTCGAAAATATTGAATTATGAAAATTTCCGAACTTGCTTCCAGATTAATTATTTATCTTGGCCAGAGTTGTTATTAGGCAACAACTGAAATTCTATGAACCTTTTAAATTTAATTAAGTCGAGTACCATCAACAAATAACTGGATACTTCAAAGGGTTGCCAACGGAACAACTTCGGCGTCCAATTAGCTTAATTACTGGCAACATTGGAGTGGACAGAAAAAAACGAAGACGCTTCTTGAGTCGGTATGTAGAAGGGCGCGCTACATCCAAGGCTATGTGGCTCCGTTGGCAAAGCGAGGTTTCCCAAGGTCTTCCGATATAGCTGGTTGAAGAAGTGAGGGCCCCGTGGCGGTATTTAATTTTATTATGGTTACTTTGGCTTATGTGCCCTCGCGTGCTGCGCTTCCGTAACCAAGACATAGCGCCAAGATGATGATGATTCTGGCTACTATGGCTTTTATAAAGAGCTTAGGTTTCTTATGCTAATCCGAAATTAGACAGGCTAGTGCCCTAGTACAAATATGGGCGGTAACTAATGTGATTAGTGACTATTGCGGCATCGTGGAGTGTGTGAATAAATTTGAAGCTGAAACTAGACGAATTGCATTATTACCATCGACTAGCGTACCTACTCTACAAGGGGTTTTAGCCTTTTGTCTATGACGCATTTATTCAGGACCGATTCCCTTGCCTACTAACCTAAAACTGTAGATTGCCCTACAGGCTGTACTCGGCTATAGTATAGACTGACTATAGTAGTCTCGGATTTCCACGCACGCAGTTCGGATCCTATCTAAAGATTCACCTAGGAACATCCTATGATACGATATACTCAGGGGCCGTGTAGCTTCGTGTTAGTCAAAGCATTTTATGGAAATCGGTTCAGTGGTTTCGAAGATTACCCCGAACATTCGAACTTACAAACAACTTTTCGTCTTTTTAATAGATTTCTTCCATAGACAACTAGCTAGGTACGTTATATTGTCTTTACTCTTTATTAGCAACGTGTTATAGAGGTGGGCAACGCATTGGCGATACTCTTGGTGTTGCTAATGTCTATAGTCAGTGGTGACCACTTTCCAGCAGGTGGCCCGCTTGCCTATTTGCCTACTGTATGACATAAAAAAAAAGCCAGCAAGCACTTAGGTAGGACGTCTGCTAAAAATATTACTTGGGCAGGTTTGCATAGGTACAAATTTAGCAGGAATAAAAACCTAAAACATTCTACAGAATCTGCAGAATACAAGCAAATGGCAGTCGAGAATGAGTAATGCAAGGGGAAACTTCCCCTCGTAGGGCCTAAGCAGTTGATTCTTGATGCGGATTCGCCCGCTCGAGTGGATTGAGGGCGCTTGTTGTGAACTTGTGGCGAAATATAAAAACAAAACATGAAGGAACAACGCTTGTTTTCGAAATAACAACAGTACTCATGTAGGTACTGTAGCACGTGTGCTCTGGCAGACCTTATGTTAGGTCGGGGTCTAGGATAGGTAGGCTGGGTTGGCGTTCCAATAGTGTGACCTGGGCTGTAGTAGGTTAATCAGGTTGAGTCGTTAGGTGTAGGTTTGGATTGGGATTAGTTTATGAGAGGTAGGGTATAGCGGGGTATACCGTTCGAATTGGAGCCGCCCGACTGGGGAAGTACCTCCACCTTACAGAATACCGCAGCTAAACAATACTCTTTTAAATAGTCTTGTGTTGTTGCCGGTGAGTAAGGTTTCCAGTGCTCCATGGGGTGGGGATTTGGGGAACCGTGGCTTTGGCAGTGGAGGGGCATTTGTCTTTTTGCTGTCAGAGCAACGTCCAACGTATAGAGGTGGGCAACGCGTTCTCGATACTCTTGGTGTTGCTTATGTCTATAGGCAGTGGTGACCACTTTCCAGCAGGTGGCTCGCTTGCCTGTTTGCCTACTGTATGACATAAAAAAAGAAGCCAGCAAGCATTTAGGTAGGACGTCTGCTAAAAATAGTACTTGGGTAGGCTTTTGCATAGGTACAATTTTGTTCGCGTAAAATTCAAAAATTTTAAAGATTAAAGGTAGCCTATGTCCTTGCCCTTTGCCATTATTTGTGTCCTTGCCAAATTTTACCCAAATCTGTTCAGCGGTTTAGACAGATAGAGTTACTTTCATTTACTGTCCAGTTTACCACCTTATAATTTTTATTATTGCTCAACACAAGTCTTTCACATAAGTTATAACACAATTAAACATTCACTGAGACTCGTAAAATTCTTAAAAAATATTGTGCAATAATTATGACAGGTTTTCTTTAAAAAGGCAAGTTAATGGCGGCAAATGTCGTAGCCAATAACCATAAAATACAATGTTAAGTTGAAATATAATATTTTGTTGCTATAAAAATTGTTTAGAAGTGGGTCAACGTCACGTCAAGTGAGCGTATCAAAGTTAATTAATACCATATTAATACGTCATTTATTTAGTAGCACTGAGAGGTTCAAAGTACTATGCTACTTTCGCGGAAAAAGTTAGTTCATATGGCATATATAAGATTTTGAATATGTATCTAATTCTATGTAAATTGTTTTTTTTTTAATTGTACTTTGTGCTTTTTTATATAATTTTTTTTTGTATTACGGCTCTGGATTCAAGTCACTGATCCGAGTCTGAATCAACTGATCTAATTTAATAATACTTTTCCATTTTAGAGGCATCGAAAACACGAAAGTGTCAGTAATTCAAGCATTTTTGTGCCATTGAAATAAGTTATAAGTTTGTGGTGTGTAAATAAAAATGTATTCTATTCTATCCTATTTAAACTTAGAATCAAATGAAGAATTACAACTGTCCCAAGCTCCCAAGCTCGAAGATATCCAATCCAAATCTAATATTGATTTTGATATTAACCCTTACATTAGCCCTCGGTTCGGGGCGGTTAGCTCTTCCGGCGGGTTTGCTCGCAATCGTCTCCCTTACTGGAATAATTTGCGTCGTTTCATTTCTGTTATTGGAAATTATTGACAGGTACGGAGTGAGACTTGGAGGCAGGTTGAGCGCCAATTAGAGAAGTCTTGTTGCTGAATCTCGGCTTTAATCAGTCTTAGATACGAAGATATTGTCATTGATATTCAATAAATTATTATGGGGTACCTCAAAGGCCGGGAAAGAATCCGCTCCCTCTACAGGTTGCAGACAGGACATAGACGACGGTGGCCACTTTCCATCAGATAGACCGACCGTCCTTGTGCTTCCCTAGACAATAAAAAAATTAGATATGTAATTTTTAAAGCACATAGTATTTTTAGATTCCTTTTTCAATTTGCGCTAACCAGTTCGACTCCGACCGACCCCAAAATTTTCAGTAGGTAAGTAATAATAGTGTGTTCATGTATGCTCATACATAATGTGTACATCATCAGGATACTAATTGTACGTCTGCTGTGACTACGCCGTTTAGGGATAGAGCTATAATGACGGTATAGGTATACCTACTATTTTCTTTAAAAAAATCTAGGCCATAGAAATAAAAAAGATATAAGTACTATTATATAAGTACGTTGGACGAATAAGATATCTTCCTGAAAGAAGTTCTAATAATAACCAAAACGCCAGTATTTCCCATTCCAAGTGCTCCTAGCTAAGACCCTGGTGCTGGAGGCCTCGCTGGCTCGACTTGATATTTGCAATAAATTTTTATACGCCCTTTAAAGCCGCGTTGTCTTTTTATTGTTCGCTTCATTTGCATTTCCCTCAGCCTCGTTTCGTGTACAAAACGTTATTTTATATGCTTTTCTTAAAGAGCTATTACAAGAGCTATTTCCAATTAATATGAATTAAATCGCCTTTGTACACTAGTTCCACTTTATTATACAAATTTTATTAAATTGTAACCGGTTTCGAATTACTCATCTCCAGGCAAGTAAACTTCAGGCGAGTAATTCGAAACCGGTTGCAGTTTAATATACATATAATAACGGAATTCCATCGCAAAGTCACAACACTAAGTGTTAAATAGTACCAATTAATATGTATATGGGGCTTTTGTTTGTGATTTCACTCCAGGATGTCCCTTACTCTAAATGTTTGTTGTTGCTATCAAGACGGCACTACAGATTATAAGACCGATTTTTATGAAATTCGACATGGAGATAGTATGCATTATCGGGTATACAGGCTGTACCTACTCGTATATTTTTATAAAATCCTCTTGACCAACGTGGCAAAAGTTGCTGCATAATTTACTGTAGTCAACCATACCTACACAATCAGAAAACAAAAGAATGCGATGATGAATAACGCATGCAAATTACAGGAGATAATTGAATAATAACACTCTTCCAACTTCATATATATAAGTTTAATTAATCGCATATAAATTTGTCCGACGATCGGGAACTTAATTAAGTAACGCCAGCTTATCAGAACTACATTTTTCAACGACGGGCTTCCAAAGTTTCCCATCGTTCACCGAAGTTATTAAGCCCCATTTTTAATCAACGAATATTCATTTTGAACTTCAATTAGGCAAGAACTTCTTAATTCAATTTGTAGACTGGTTCCATGGAGACGATATCGGCGATAGGTGAGAGTTGCTGGCGTATTGATTGGGTTCCGTAGGTCACCGAAGTCCGAAAGTCGAACGTAGAAGTATGGAGGGCGGACGCCGTCCAGGCGCGGACTGAAATTATGACTATGGTCCACCATCTGCAAGCGGGTCTCCTGATTCAAAATGATAACACGCAACACTCCCAGATGGGAGTCGCGAATGCCTTGCTGGTCTCCGTGATCAGTGGAGGCTCGTTATAATTTTTTGCCTTGCGGCCCGTCTGGTCACCACCCAGTCACCGCACCGTATGGATGGAGAATTTGTAATACCAGGGGTCGCACTTTTTAATATTTTATTTAGCCGTGAACTTATTGCAAATTTACTTTCTAGAATAGAATAGGAAACATTTATTGCACAGAAAAATAACACCACAAAATAAAATTATGTACAATTAACTGAAAAATAATAATAATAGAAACAGACTAACCGCGACTTTCTCGTTTTCTGTTATTAAATTTCCCATTTTTCTGCTACATATCGTTACAAACAGTATGATGGCCATTTCCTGTGTGTGTGAAAGAGCCAGGACAACGCTGCTTCGAGCTGACAGTTGCGCTATAGTATGTACTATCGCTGCTCTGCTAATATCCTTGAATACCCCGGCCCATTTACTGAGGTTACAAAAAAGGGAAATATTATAGTACTAACACCGATTTTCAGAGTACCTAACACTGTAAATTAGTGTAGTTTTCGCTTGAAATGTATTGATTATTATATTATTTGCATACCAGACCGAGCCCTTGTCCTAGGAGCCAGCTCTCGCCTTCGAACGACCACTTTCTCCTATCTATCTAAAATCAATTACAGCAAAGTGAGTATATTTAACGCAAGCACATCGTAATTGGAGTAACATAATTATCGGCTCCCGGTCTACGCGACACGCCTGCGTTTGCGCAGGCTAGGTGCGTATTACACTGTCTCAGTGGTGCAGTAGATTGTAGATGGCCAATTTAAATCGGACCGACAATAGGGTAGCCTAGATTGATACTGAATATTAATTAGGTTAGGATGATTACAATATATGAAATATTTATAATATCTATCTACTATAACAAAAATAAGAATTTTGAATTTTGAAAGAAAAATTGTTGAATTTATCTCATACATGGCACAGTACATGGCATAATATAGCATTCAAGAAACAATGGGAAAGGAATAATGCTATCGTTACTTCGTTACCGTATGGAGACGTGCAACGGGCCACACTCAGCATAAGCAACGGCTCACGCCGTGGCGCTGGTTATATGACATTTTAAATATTGTTGAGTGCTGTATCTGGGTTGATACGTCACAGCCGGCTATCGCCCTCTGTCTAATTTAAAATAAGCGATTGGCCGATCCAGCGATACGCTATCCACGATCCAGGGTCATGGAATGTTGATGTTTTTTTGATGGATTTTGTTTGTCCTCTAGGTTAGTGACATTTCGCGAACATCCCTCAGTTCAAAGGCAAAAGTTATTAATTATTATTACGATTCTTGACACTCTCTTTTTAAATACCATTTCTGATCCACGGTGTGCACTAGCCCTATACCTCGGCGCATTATGCTGCCTTTAATAGAGTAATACGACCTATTATGGCCGGGAAATTATTTTCATGCAGATGTATGTAAATTTTGTTGCTCCCGTGTCAAGCTACCAATGCGTTTATGAGGGATGTTTACGTAAATACTTATATGTATGCCATGGACGAGTGATATCCGCCAGAGTATAACCTAACCTAACCAAACCATAATTTCGGAAATCCCCGACCAACTACTCCAATATTTCTTAAACTTCTGAACCAATTTCAATGAAACAAATCTGACAGAAGAACCATCTCGATGACTGGTTTTCAAATTAAGTAACCTCATCACAACCTTGCCACAGCCAGACACACATACACACAGCCATAGATACACACGTCAAACTTATAACATCCCTCGGTGGGGGTTAAAATAACATAAACTGTTTTACTATTGTCGGCCTTTCTCAAGTATTCAATAATGAGGTTGGCCGTCTGTAATCTGTGTAGATATGTGTATCTGGCTTATAAGTTTGACGTGTGTGGCATCGTAACTCCCGAAGGGATGGACCGATTTGCATACAAATACTGTTTGAAAACTGTGGTGTGTGGTGCCGCCACCTCAAAGAATAGCACCACCCCATCTCTTCCCGTGGGTGTCGTAAGAGGCGACTAAGGGACAAATCCGAAAGGTGGGCAGCAGCATCTTTCTGGATAGATTTACATCAACTGCACTGCGATCTCCAACCCGCCTGCCAAGCGTGGAGATTATGGCAATGACCTCCCCTTTCGTGGGAGAGGCCCGAAGTCCTGCAGTGGACTGTTATGGGCTGTGATGATGATGATGACTGTTTGAAAAGCAGTTCAATCGAGATGGTTCTTGGCTTTGTTTCAATAATCGGTCTGTAGTTTAGAAAATATTGAGTTTAAGTAAATTTAATCGATCCGGTTTTGAACACACTTAAAAACCCTTTAGAAGGCTCATGTCTAGCAGTGGTGCGGTTGTACGGGTAAGGACTGTCGCTTTGATGGTAATTATTAGATACATAACTGATATAATGGCAATACAACCCTAGTATTGAGGTGTAATCAGGTAGTCCAAAAAGAAAAGCGAAAGTGAGTTTAACTTTCTGGTGCCACTCCTATTCGTGACCGTTTACATGCATAGAGTCGTGTAACATTGTACAATATTGTATTACTTTGTAATTTAATTGATCTTGTACTACGCAGATAGCTAGATTAAACCAATTCTCTTCGTCTTCTAAGTCGTGCATTCAGTGGTTTCCATTCGAATTCCTTATCAGCGGCGAATGTTCAACGGCTAATAGAATTGCTCCTAATAGGTAGGAGTATGATACGATCCAATTACACGGCGAATTAGGTAAAATTAAATTTGGACCTGCTGATAAAGGGAAAGCGCCTGACCGGATGTCTGCACGTTAATTAATTATTCGATATTTAGAGCAGATATCTCTTCCATTTCGGAAAATTTGTACTTGATAAAAATATCGGTTAATGGCGACCTAATGTACCTACTGTAAGGGTACATAGTCCTGTACTGTAGTGTACTCTACGGGTACTGTAGTGTCCGGCAGAGTAGAATAGCACCAGTTCTCGCATCGACCAACGTCGTTCCTTTGCTCCTTCCTCCTACTGCTTGCCCACTCCTTTCAGCCAGTGGTAGAACTTTGTTAAGGTTTACATTGTTAACATTTTTATTGAAATTTTATGTAACCTTTTATTTCTATTCTTGCAAGGGGTTGACGTTTTTAATCTATGTTTGTGCAATCGTGTTTGGTGCATGAAGTGTGGACGACAGTTACCGCCTCGACACTCATTTGTTATGAACTAGCATTTCGGGTAATCGTCTTCGCGCTATCGTTATTCGTGCTTTCGGCATTCGCACCCGTGTATTACTCCCAAAATATTTCTATATATGTGATTGATTTGAGAAAGCTCTAGATACCTACGTAGTAGTATAAGCCTGTCTGAGCACTAGTAGCATATAAAAACACATTAGGCCAAGATAAAATACGCACTCAGCGAATCCTGTAACGCAAGCTAATGCTGTCGGCTGGGAGGATGAATACACCGAGAAATAGGTGAATGGAAAAATGTGATTCGCTTATAACTCTTTTAGGGCCGGAGTGGGCGTACTCAGGGAGAGAGGAATTGGAGCCTTGGAGTCGGGAGTCAGCCATTCTATTTATTTCATTTTATTTGCAAATGTGCAGTCTCGCAAATTTCGCGCCACTGCAGCAACGGCTTAGGTGCTGTCGTAATTGGCAACGGTCGTACGACGGACGTCGATTGTCCAATAGGAAACCTCAAAGCCACTCGTCGCACGACCATGGTCGCACCGCCGTTGCCAATTAGGGTATCACCTTATGGGGCACCCGTGAAAGGGAAGCATTGGTCTTATACTTACGCTACCAAGTACCAAACGGCTAAAGAATGAAATACTTTTCCAAACGCTCTTTTTACTAGCTACACTTGAAGGAATTTACAATATTTCGTCAACATCCACTCGAACAAGTGCCAATGCATCTCATTTAAATGTTACCTATTAAAGTATCCTCTAACTACCACGAGCGTCGTATATTTGCCATTGGCAAATCGTATGTTACCCAATTGGGTAATGGTTGCCATCATATGGCACGCCTGGGCGGCTGGGCGCAACGCGTTTGACAATATTCCGAGCAATGTGCGGAATTTTCAATTTGACGTTCGACCTACGACACATTCGAATTATTTTAAATGTCACGTACGGCGCTCCAAAGCTATTTGTTAGGTTAGGAAATAAATTGTCACTTTCAGTAACTTTAGGTACTTCGTAAGCGAATGGGAAACAATGCAGCATATGCAGATTATAATGACAGCAGGATGTTAATTTGAAAATAAACAAATAAAAATATTTCTGTATGCTTAGAATAGAATAGAATAGAAATATAGTCTGTGGCCTCTATCTGGGTCTTATCTGTCTGTCTGTGGCTGTGCTTTGGCAATTTCATCTGTCGGCCATTTAAATAAATAAAATAAAATATGTAAGCGACATAATATCTGATGTGGTGTGATGGCGTTACGTATTTTGAATTTATTATTTCGGCACCGCATTGGTAAGTTCGATGGTGTCGCTGATGTCCATAGGTGGTGGTGACCACATTCCATCAGGTGGCCGCTTGCCTGTTTGCCTGTCGTATAACAAAAAAATATATAATAAAGAAATGACGCCCCTGAGTACGGCCACTGGTCCCAGGGTTGGGTCTCCTTGGATTTATGCGCGGGGAAATCGGGGTTTTCTTCTTCCACTACGTAAATCATTTTCACATCGCGGGCCCACTGCTCGCTACACTTATTTCGTGTACTAGAAAGCGGGGAAACGCGATAGCAGGCCGCTTTTGTATTAATTGCATGCCTTATTTGATTTTATATCAATTTACAGGTGTATTAAATGGTGTAAGGTGTCAGATCCGTAAGGTGTACCTACCCCATTTCTGCGACGAACAAGCTTCGCGTAAATTTTAAACGCTGTTGTTTTCACGCACGGCCATTTTAGATTCCAACCAATGACATCGACTACGTCACGTGATTTCTGTATTAGATAAAGAAGTGCGAATGTTCTGAAATTTTAAATCAGATGTCTGTCTCGAGCCAATTTTCCATCGAAGTAAACAAATGTTGTTGTTGTTGTAACAAGCTTGTTTGCCACCTGAGTGGTATAAAAAAAATGTAAATTTAAGAATTGTTAGTCGTTAAGTGGTTCTTTAGCTTACAAAACTAAAGAAAAAATAGTGACCCATGGTGTTAAGTGGATTGTTTTGTTTTGACGGATTAACGAATACATTTTTCTGTGCGATTAGAAAACGAAATAGAACAATTTTGTACATTATAAATAAATAAATAAATATTCGTGGACAAATTCACACAGCGCCATCTAGCCCCAAACTAAGCAAAGCTTGTACTATGGGTGCTAGATAACTGATATACTACTTAAATACTTTTAAATACATACTTATTATACATAGAACACCCAGACCCGTAACAGAAATGAAAATTCATCATTTAAATTTCTGCCCGGCCGGGAATCTAACCCGGGCCCTCTTGCGTGGCAGACCGGTTGTTGACCATTGAACCACTCAGGTCGTCAAGACTCTTTGACAAAATGGTCCAAGACTCAGCGAATGGATGAAGGTGAAACCCGCACCCGTTGGTATTCTGTACGTGTGTGGTGTTAGTAGTTTGTTTAGGTACATACATCGATGGAAAATTGATTTAAAACGAATTTTAGCAGTACATAATACAATATATAAGTACAGAGAAGTCTTTGCTACAGTAGCTATATAACCTCAAAGTAAAATTTCATCGACTAGCCGTTTTTCTTCATCGCTGTGTCGGCTCGGCGGCGGTCGCGCTGCACATAAATTCCGGTCCAATTTGTCGGTGTTAGCGCATGCTCCCTCGAAAAATCTAGCTTGCCGATTCGCTCGACTGCCCCCAAAAGGTCGTGCGTCAGCCCTGAAATACGTTACGCCAATTCCATACCCTCGGAGTCGCAGGCAGCTGGAAATTCTACACGACTCGTTAGATGCAGTTTTCCGCCTCCACAGAAATTGTGCCGCCGTTTATTTGGCAAAACACTTCTCTAATGTACTGGTGCTGGGGCTTTGCCTGCATTTTATCGGGTTGCCGAACGAAATTCTCGTCTCGTTCTGATAAAGGTAGGTACCTAAATGTTTGTAGAGCAAATTCTGCCTTTACATAATTTTATGATATGGGATTCTTTCTTTTTTTATATAATTAGACAAGCCAGATATTTAACCGCCATCTCACCTGGTGGTAAGTGACGATGCAGCCGATGATGGATCATGCCTGTCTAGAAACAACCTATTCACTCTAGCCTTGAAGGCGTCTAGATTAGAGGCAGACAACGCACTGGTAAGGCCTCTAGTATTTCTGATGTCCATAGGCGGCAGTTACCACTTCCCAACAGGATACCAGCTTGCCTGTTTGTCTGACGTACAACATAATTTTTAGTTACACACAAATTGTAGATATACTCCAAAAGTTGTAAATATACTCCAAAAACTTTTGACAAATAGCTGTAACAAAATGGCGGCCGCT
Source organism: Blastobasis lacticolella (assembly GCA_905147135.1). NCBI lineage: Eukaryota > Metazoa > Arthropoda > Insecta > Lepidoptera > Blastobasidae > Blastobasis > Blastobasis lacticolella. The sequence goes on from LR990048.1 coordinate 15,002,980, forward strand.
TTCGCGCCATAGTGCCTAACTAGCCCGGAAGCTATAAATTCATTGCAATTAACACTGGTCGATCACATCTGTGCTCGGCGCTCCGCAATTGATAATTCTCACTCGATATAGCACTCCCGGAGGAGTGGAAATTTTAATTAAAATTTAATATTTCACTTTCGCTACGTTCGGAACGGTGGCGTTTGAATTTCGACTCACAGTTTCGGAGCCATGGGGTTTGTGTAATGAATTTACTGTTTTTTGTTAAAATTGAATATTTAAGTGGAGCAGTTGTCACAATATTCTTCATGACGCTCAGTTTGTAAGCTCAAAATCAAAATAAAAGCACTTCAGGAAACGCGATCCGGGCAAGCGCTTTTTTATACCACTAATTAAATGTGGCAAACAAGCTTACGGCCTGCCTGATGGTAAACAGTCACCACAGCCTATGGACGTTTGCAATACCAGGACATCACTAGTAAAAACTTTTTTACCCCTTTCTTGAAGAACTCCAAGTTGTACTTTCCAGGGAAAACCTCATCCTTCATCCTTATGTTGTGGATCTTTCAGCTATGCGCATGAGCCGCTTTAGTTCAACCTTTATAATGCGTACGGCTAAGGAATGGAACCCGTTGCCTGGGAGTGTCTACTCTAATCTAGATGCCTTTAAGGCTAGAGTGAATAAGCTGTTCCTAGACATGCATGCTCCATCGTCGACCGCATTGTAACTTACCACCAGGTGAGATGGCGGTCAAATGCCTGACTAGTCTTAATAATAAAAATATTAATAAGCTTAACAAATCAGCAATCAAGAAACATTGACATGTTTGCTTCAATTGATTGGACCAGGCTGTTAAAATAACGAGGTTACACACTTATGTTAATTGAGTGGAGTATCAAAGATTAAAATCAACTCAAGGATCCAATTTCAAGATTTATGTTGCGGCTGTGACTTTTCAAGAATGGAGCGTTTGTGGCCTAGTGGTTAAAGTATGCGAATCGCGTACCGGGTTCGTATCCTTCTGCCGCCATATATCAATGATTCTTTTCAGAGTTATGTATATTAGTTGAATACTAACCGATGTTGTTATAGTGACACATTTTCACATTTTTTATGATTTTGGTGGTGATTAAGTGACTAATAAAATTATTTTATTAGAGGTTTTCAAGAGTTTGTTGCTCTAGCTAAAGACGAAATTTATCATCGTCATCACATATAATATAAATAACTATCTGCGAGCACCTGTTAATAGCCTCACTGTTATAAATGTTTGTAAGTCTTATTTGTAACTTGCTGTTGTTGTTCTGAATAAAGTAAAATAAATGTATAAAATAATAAAATACCTATTTATTTATACATAGGTAAAAGTAAAACACAAATTTATCTTAACCATATAAAGTTCAATTTAAAACGGGCAGAGTCGACAGCGTAAAGGTCAAAGTATTTTATTTGATAAAAATCACGAATAAATAATTTGTCAAGGGTAATAAAACATACTACCGGCATCGTTTGGCTTCGTAATAATTTGCATGATTTATAAATTGTGCCTTTATTTTTATAGTATCTGCACTTTTATGACCCGAGATAAGTAGTGTATAGGCAGTGACTGGTGTGGTACCTACCAACCCGTATAATTTCCCTGTAATTGTTGCTATTTACATATTTTTTCTATTTGAATCGATTTTACAAACCCCAGGCCACAGCTAAAATCCCAAGTATCCCAAACATAAGCCAGACTAAATTAAAAGAAATTGCTAGCCTATCATGCAATTTAAAACCTAACTGACCGAAAAAGACGGATAACCCCCACCAAGTTTACATATACTCAAATATTTTTTGAACACTTGAAAGCTGAGAGCTATCTCGATAAAATTGGCTTTGAAATCCTTCCAATTCGGTAAATCCGTGCAGGAGCTACGATGCCACAGCCTGACACATCATCACAGCCCGTAACAGTCCACTGCAGGACCTTGGGCCTCTCCCACGAAAGGGGAGCCATAATCTCCACGCTTGGCAGGCGGGTTGGAGATCGCAGTGTTTAAATAATACAATGGCAAATGCTGCTGCCCATTATCCAGACTACGGAGACTCTTGATCTTTTGCCTCGAAAACATTAGTCGCCTTGTACGACACCCATGAGTGTAAGGGGTTGGTGCTATTCTACTCTGCCGGACACCACACGGCCACACAGCCTCACACATATACACAACCACAAACTTAAAACACATCCTTTTTCGTCTGTGGTTAAAATGCACGATTATTTTGTCCCATGCAACGGTTTTAGGGTTCCGTTCCCGAAAGCCAAACGGAACCGGAAAACCGTAAGTGGCAAAAGCACGCACGCAGCTCCTTTGACCCACGTAGCTTTGAGTTAATACAATGATGCAAGATGTAGATGATATCCAGATCTAGGAGAAAGTCAATACTCGTTATACAAAGCCAAATAAATCAAAGGATTATGTTTAATACGCGTGGGTACTGGAATAGCTTTAATCGCTTTAACATTTGAAATATCGAGTTATTGATATTACCTGACTGTCACCGGGATACAAAGGAGGCGTAGATATTAAAGCCTACGATGCAAATATTTATAGGGACGTTCGCATATAAGTTGTACCTACCTAAATTGTAGGTTTGTATGTTTGTTTCAAAAGTTACTTAAGCGTTTGGTCCCGAGTGAGTCAGTAAAGTTTGAACTTCATTTTATAATGAAATAAGTTCTCAAATGAAAAGAAAAAGGTATAGTACCTACTCATGAAGACCATTCCAAAGAGTCCAAACACGATGGTTTTATCTTATTGCGTTCATTAATGACACCTTCCGACTCCATCATCATACCAGCTCCATGGTACCATAATGCATTGTCATCGAAGTTACACAGGTATACGGGCTGTCCGCCCGCTTGTCACTGAGTAGCTTAAATAAAAATACCAAATTTCAGCTCAATCGTAAACCAACAAATGGACGAGAAATGGCTGCAAATTTTGACGGACAATTTACAAACACATACGAACAGTGCAAATTAAATAAAAGCTTGTGAAAACAGCTAGCCGTTTAGGCTAACGATAGCTTGGTTTTAAGCCATAATTTTCTTGGGTTGGAACAAATTTGCCACTTGTGACGTAGTGAGAACTATATTTTAGAATCGTAGATGTTTTGGGCAACAGTTACCGTATTGTATTAGGTGGACTGTCTGCTCGCTTGTCACTATAAATATCTATAATTGCCTCTAGTTTTCTCCACCAACCCACGTTGGTGCGCTGTGGAATACGTTTCAGTAGAATTGTCTGGTCTAGCAGGTCTCTATCATGTGGCATGCCTATATTACTTGCTATCAACAACGCTCCGCACATAAAACATAAAAACCCCGACCTTAAATAAATAACTATGCTTGGACGAATTCATTCAGCGCCATCTACCCCCAAAGTAAGCAAAGTTTGCGTTATGGGTGTCAGAAAACTGATAAACTACTTAGGTATATATTTTTTAAATACTTATTATACATACAACATCCAGAACCGTAACAGGAATTAAAATTCATCACATCAATTCCTGCCCGGCAGGGAATCGAAGGGACCTGAACCACTCAGCTCGTCAATTGGTTGTCGAAACTTGGGACTTTATACTCCCAATTATGGGCTGAGGGTCATCAATCACCTACTTACAATGTTATTACAAGATAAATAATTTAATGTCAACACAATATGTTGATTCTTACATCTTTTTATTTTCTCGTACAACTCACGAAACGTATGTAATTATAAAAACAATTAAACGAAGAACCTAATTAAGGAATTAAATTGTTTCAATCCAGGGCCCTGTAACGCGAATATCCGAAAATTTCGATGAAAATTTTATAATAATAGTTCCCGAGACTATTCAACCAGTCTCAGTGTTCCACAGAAGACCTTGGTCAACCTCGTAAAATTATAGGTATTATTTATTGTACCCTAAATATCATATTACTGATAAACCCACTTATTTGTTTCAGGTAAAGCAGCCGATACGACTTTATAATTAAGTTGCGTAAGTGGGATAATCAAGTGCCCAATAATAACGATGATTTAACGGCCGCATTACGTTTGTGACCGACGTTTAAGCTTCAATAAGTTATTGATAATTGGAGTTACATCGGATTAATTATCGAATATTGTTTCGGGGACCTTTCATAAGTAGGTAAGGAGGGGATTATCGCCGGATGATCTGAACGGACGGCGTGTAAGTAGTTTATTTGTGATTATTGCTGTAGTAAGGATAATAATAAAATAATAAACAGGATGGTTTTAAGAATCCAAGCAAATTGAATGTAGTAACAGCTTTCATAATAGCCACAGACTGCGGATAATTAGGTGCAAATGTCGACGGTAAATAAAATAATGCGCATCGGCTAATTTGGCTTTACAGCACGGCGCGATAAGTGAGAAAAGTCGCGACATAGATTCGGGTTTCTCTTTCATTTTAGTATTGAAGGATGCTCTCTCGCGGCGCGAGCTGTGTCGCGGGCACACTAGCCGAGCGTCGTCCTTGTCGCACTTGTTTGAGCAAATATAAAGTCGAAACGCCGATGTGTATCATTATTTACCGCCGACTAGCTTAATCATAATTAAATCATGTTACCTGTAATAATTCATCAGTCATCATTCATAAAGAACGTAATATTAATATTTAACCGATTTTTGTCTTGTTTATTTTTTGCCACACCAATAAATAGCAATAATTCTGAAACGTAATTAATTACACGGCGCAATAAATATCGTTCAGGTAACTCATAAAATAAATCAACGGTCTTCCGAGACTGTTCCATGTAGGTAGGTATTATTACAGACGACGTCGAATCGGTTTATATTTGGAACCACATCCGGCCGGGCATCTTGGAGCATTAACATCCTCTATTTCCCCGCTAAGATATCGCCCCGCACCAGTCATAATTAGCCCGCATTCAATTAAGACACGTTGGGCAACGCCGCGAAGACATGCGCCGATCTGTGTCGAAACCACCAGCCACAACCATATTGGCGCAGCGAAAGTTGACTCCCAGCAAAATTTCGCTATATTTGTATTGAGAATCGCGTCATAAACATTGTATCGACGCAAATTGAGCATAAAACATGTCCGTTGATAAGACCCTCGTCGGTACCAAAGAGTTATTACACCGAGATACCTACAAGGATTCTGTAATTCCATATTTATCAAGCAGTTGTTTGTCCGATTCGCATTTAATGACTTCTTTAAGATGGAGGCCCATACTATAAAATACAAATTCATTAGTGGTACACGTATTATGAATGCAAAACTGGCGATAAATTAAAGGCAAACTTTCCAATTGCAACGGAGAAAATAGAAACAGCCGCCGCGGCATGCCTATTCCTGCTGCAACTTTCCCGCCGTTTCCTTAGTTCGCGCGGTTTTGCCGCGGATTTTTCCGCTCGGATAAATTTGTTTGTACGGATTTTGTTCGGATGGGAGTTGGGGCGTTTTTGTGTGCGGGGTACAGCACTCCGCCGGGATGAATAATGATTTTGTCCTCCGAGCGTCCCAGGTGCTCCGAAGGTGCGCGTGTGGGTTTTTTATAGTAGGCACAAACTGGCGCGGGCGTTTGCTTTAGGTTTTTTATCGGGTGCGGACTCTAAATAAATAACGCACGGTGCCTCGTCCGGTGCTGAGAGCCCTTTTTGATTTATTTATAGTTTGTGCGTTACGAGGGGGAACAGTTTCCTGATTCAATTATTGTAATTGTATCGAGTCGGGCGGCTCGCGGTGAGATCGCGTCGAGTGCAGCTTTACGATTATTATCACTGCATGATGATATCCTACGTTGGCTCACTTTGCATCGAAGAGTGCTGATGGAAGCACTCTAAATAATATTTACTAAAATAAGCTTGAAACCATGTAAAGTTATTTCGTTTGCAACTTGGTAGAAAGCAAATATCAAATTGAACCGTACATTTTTGCAACTCTCGAAATTGAATGCTGATGGAATGCCTTTTTAAGAATTTAATTTGAACTTAGGTAGCTAGGTACTAAAATATATCACAATGAAAAAGGAAAGCGAGTCTTAAAAATAAAATACGTCGCCTCACATTTTTTGCGTCGATAAAACGAAACGTCCTATAATAATGACATAATCATTTCTGAACGAGGCGCTATCAAGTTGCCTTCTCATTACGGTTGTGATGACCAATATTTTATTCAGGCCTTTTCAAGTCCGGCAACGGTTTCATTTCGGGCCTTTTTGCTCCTTTCGTTCCATTTTTGAGTAGACGGCGGCTCAATTAAGTAAAGCATACAGCCTTCAGGGCCGGGGATATTAACTTTTGTCACGAACCGGACAAAGGACAGTGGAATATTATTAGTTAATTTGAGGGACTTTTTTTGCCTGTCATATTGTATTTTGTGAAATGTCGATTCGCAGCTGTTTCCCGTAACTTTTAAATAACTTTCTTGTTTCAAGGGCGCAATGGAATTAGACCTTTTACATCAGTACCTGCATAGATATATACTCTTATGGGTACGATGTCGCACTTTCTAATGTTGTTAAGATAAATTGATCCCAAACGCATACCGGTGCCAACCTACGTGCTTTTTACCGGGTCTGTAACTCAATGGTACTGCTAAGTGTCCAATAAACAGTTACCTAGGTACCCACGGTAAAACGCAAACTCAATCTATTTTAGATTTATTACACTTACACAAAGGTAATAAATAAATGGTACTGTCCGGATCGTCGCTATCTATTTTTCGTCTAGCCAGACGTTGGTGGGAATAACAAAGGAGATGTATAAATCACAAAAACTTACCGCGGGAATTATTACTCCTCCCGGAACTCGGATCAGATACCGATACCTTTCTTTCATTTTAAAAAGAGAATTTAAGAACATGCCTCTCTAGGTAACCATGTGGCATCAGTCACGTGGTTATTACCTACTTTTTAATTAGGGGCGGGTCAGTGTGGCGGCATTGCGTGTGTTTTTCGATACAAATTCAATAGTATAGATTTCATGGATCTCAGTGAATTCATAGTTTATTTGGGGTAGTGCAATTTCAACTGTTGAAGACGATACGAAAGCCTCACCGCACTGCTGCAAGAAATTTGCAACTTTTTAATAAATAATTATAATAATAAATAATAATTTATTTCAGGCATTTTACATCCATATTGAAATAAGATATGATATTTAAAAAAAATGTTTTAAATATAACTATTATATTATATCAGCCTGAATCATCCTACTGCTGGACAAAGGCATTAAAACCCCTTAAAATAGGCCCTTTAAACATAATACCTATTTAAAATTTTGTCCATCCAAAAATTGGGATTCTTTTGATAAATCTAAATAACATTAGTAGCATGAAGATGACGAATGTACCTATAATGTTTTAAATTGAATGTCCTAGTCCGCATCAGTCTCAGCACATAGGTACACTACCGTGCGTTGGGCAAAGCTAAGCTCAGTGCATATCGGGCGACCGGCGCCGCGCTTCCGTCAGTTTCCGGCGCAGCCCGACGCCCACATTGTGTGAACGCCCCTTAATGGAGAACGCATTTTGTTAAACAAAGAGGAGTTGGGGATTTTAATACGAGATTTAGTTAGTATAGTCCAAATGGCGATGATGATTATTATATTATTTTATTTTATTTTATTTTATTTGGCTGTCTCACAGCTTACAACAATACGATAAGTACAATAACATAATTTCTATCAGCCATTTACGAGACACCACAGATAAATTTCATAAATTGACTATAACATTCTAGTACATTGAAATGTTTAGTGCTGGTAGGTACTTATACAGAATAAATACTGTGTTAAACATACATTAGGTACATATATCGTACTTAGAATGGACTGAATAACAAAATCTATTTGTAATTAAAACGTCGGAGGGCGCTGGTGTGGAACGCTACTTGCGTGGACACTCTGGCTACGTCCCATGTAACCTCTACCGCCCGCAGCGCTGGAGCTGCGGCGTCTGATGCTGAGGACCTCAAACAAAGCCCAGCCCAGCAAGCCTAGCCCAGGACCCCATATTTCAGGCGTTTGGCGTCGAGACACTGGGGCCAAGGTGCCCAGCCGCTTTAAAGCTTTTTAAAGAATTAAGCAAAAAGCTAATCGACACCACTGCGCTCTTTGAAAAACCCATGAAAAACTGTCTGATAACAAAATTATTAATTCGACAAAAGCATTAGTACTTAGCTCCACACTTACAATATTTAGCTTACTAACTCCACATTTAGCAACCAACCATGAAGGTACCTTAATTTTATCGACTGGCGTAATTTCAGTTATGCTCTTGTGAGCAAAGACTTAATATAATTTTAGACTTAATGAAAGTTTTTGCTCGAGAGGGCCTGGGAGGTGGGCGTTTTTAAAAACCTATTAGAGTGAGGTACATTAAGAGGCACAAATTTTTCAAATAGAATTGAGATCCTCCACGAAAAATGCAATAACCCAAGTTACACAAGTACCTACCTCTGTATATTAAACCATAACACAAGTACGCAGACATAACGGACACATACCGAAATCGTTATACCTTCTTTCGTCGCGTCACATTTGCACACGCCAGCACATATCGCACCACACCTTCCAGCTCATCAACTTATCTCCCTCCCTGTAACATCACAATAGTAATTTTGCCATTTCACCGAACACCATTCAGCCCCAGTTTCAGCGCAGTATAGAAGAGACCCAGTAGGCCATCTCTGACGTGTCCTTGAAATAAATACCAGCTACCCCGCAAACCTTTTTGTTGTTTTTTTTTTTGACAAATTCACACAGCGCCATCTAGCCCCAAAGTAAGCATAGCTTGTGTTATGGGTGCTAGATAACTGATAAACTACTTATATCCTTTTTTTTTTTTAATAAATACTTATTATACATAGAACACCCAGACCCGTAACAGAAATTAAAATTCATCATTTCATTTTCTGCCCGCTCGGGAATCGAACCCGGGACCTCTTGTGTGGCAGACCGGCATGTTGACCACTGAACCACTCAGGTCGTCATTTTTTACACTCAACTCGTCGTCGTCACATTCAATCTTTGGTTGTCCCTTTCTAACGTACGGCTAAGTAGTGGAGCACTTTGAACGCCATTCTGTTCCCCGAACTTCAAGGCCAGAGTGAATACGCTGTTTCTAGGATTCTATATATGGCCACTTCGTCACTTCACCATGAGATGAGATAACGAATAATGCCTCCGTAATTACGGAGGTACCCTAAACTTAGGGTTCTTGCGCTCATCTAGCGAACGCGCAATAGAGTTGCCACTTTTTTTAATGTTATACGGTTGGCAAAGAGGCAAGCGGACCACCTGATGGGATATGGTCACCGCCACCTAAGGCCATCAGCAACACCATTGGCGTCACCAGTGCGTTGACCTCTAATGTGACGTCTAATGCCTATACCTCTTGAAGGATCCCTTGTCGCAATACGAAGGAAATCTGTTGATAACTGAATGAATAAAAATGAAATTAAATGAAGACCCTGGACCCTGGTAGATACCGGGAAAGTCGCTAGAATGATGATGAAGATTTAAGAAAGTCCAGCTGTAAACTTTCATTATTAAGTAGTTGTTGATATAATCTGTTGACATCCACTTCGAACGCTTACTGACGTTTTTTATGAAGTTGATCTACTGAGTCTCTCTATACAGTGCTGCAACGCAGTGAATTAGACGCCGATTTCGATTTCGACAAATCGCCATTGAAGTCCGACTATCACGGCGCTTTGTGAAGAAGCTAATGTTTTTATTAGAGGCCCAGGATCCGGTTTTAAGGTCCGTTTTGAAGGTTCGATTGTTTTTTTTTATTTTTTTATGTCATACGGTAGGCAAACAGGCAAGCGGGCCACCTGATGGAAAGTGGTCACCACTGCCTATAGACATTAGCAACACCAAGAGTATCGCTAATGCGTTGCCCACCTCTATAACACGTTGCTCTGGCAGCAAAAAGCAAATGCCACTCCACTGCCAAAGCCACGGTTCCCCAAATCCCCACCCCATGGAGCACTGGAAACCTTACTCACCGGCAGAAACACAATACTATTTAAAAGAGTATTATTTAGCTGCGATATTCTGTAAGGTGGAGGTACTTCCCCAGTCGGGCGGCTCCAATTCGAACGAGATACCCCGCTATGCCCTACCTCTCTTAAAAATTAAATTGTTATTGTGGTTGTTTGTTTTTCGCCTTTCTGTGGTTACGAGCTTAGTTCTGCTGCAAAAGTTGCGTTTTGTAATTAAATGAGGTATGACATCTGTAACTTCCGGATCCGGTTTCTTCATAATTCGAGAACCCGAGTCACTAATCCCTCATAGAGTCTCAAAACTGCCTTAACTGAATGCTCTTTGGCTAAACACCTCATCCATCGTCATCCATTATGCCTCATCATTGCCAACCCGGTACTGCACTTGAGCCTCTGCCACATCAGTTGAGATTTTCCGAAATCTCCACGCTGAGCTCCCTAGGTTCGAGTGTTGAGAAATCAACAGAAAACACTGTCTTTCATTGTTAATTTGTAGTGGTTGTCGGGGTCTAAATCATTAGTCAGCTTGACACCCATTATGGAACGGGTTGATGCTCCGGCAGACACCACACGGCTCGCAAATGGCTGGCTGGTACAAAATAAAAAAAAACATTTCTAGTAGTTTCTATAACAGCGCGATATTTCGAGCTCTACCCATTGCAACGGGAGGCGGGCGCTGGGCGCGTCATCCTGTCAGATAATGGCTAATTGTGTTTAGGTACTGCACTTGCACCGCACCCAGCGGCCCGGAATTTGATACATAACATAATATGACGTCATTTTATTATTATTACCGTTAATGGCGGCGCCATTTTAATGGGCAACCTGTCTGGAGCAAATTGGGGTGTAATATGACGTAATTGTTTACCACATTGTTGTGTTTAATGACGTTGTGATGTTTTATTTGTTTAGTGGCTGATGTCTGCGTTGCATTGCCTCTCGTAAATCGCTTATAAATTTACTAAATTCAGTAGCCTAAATTCAGAAGCAAAAAGCGTGTGGCATTACGAACCTTTTTACCACGCACGTGTAAAACGTGGTATCAGCTCCCGCCCTAAGTCTTTCCTCTGCACTACAAGGGGTTCAAAAGGCATGTCTAGAGGTACCTTAAAGGCCGGCACAGCATCCGCTCTCCCTACTTTGCAGATGTCCTGGACGACGATGGCAACTTTCCATCAGGTGGACAGTCCGTGTGCCTCCCTAAGCCATTGAAAAATAAAAAATAAACACCCACCATTACCCTGCCACTCAATCAGAGTGACTGTAGAGTACCTACTCGTGCCTACAACTCAAATGAATTGTCTCGCACGTTCGCGAAACAAGACAATCGACGCACGGATTATCCATCTTGTCCTCCACGCGAGTACACAACCTCCCTTGGGACGGGACCGTGTCTCATTAAACGCGAGAATACGTTCCCTCGTCGCGAGGCGTGTTATATATTTGCATGACAAAGTCGTCGAGTGGAAATTAACTGCACGCATTGGCCTTTGACGTCACAGTTGAGGACGTTGACGTGACTGTAAGGACCGGGAGTAATTGCGATGTAGTGGCGTTTCGTGATTCCGTCTGTCTCGTTGTTTATCTCGACTGTGTTGGCTGGGTTACGCTTAGCGCAATTTGCAGTTCACTGTACGTACAGTATTTGCTCGCATTTCTTGAGACTGGTTGTTACGCTGAAATATGAAAAAAGAAGGCGTCGCCAGCTTTGACGCAGTAAAGTATCTAGTTCTCCTTGCCGACTTTCAACGTAACCTAGGAACCTAATAACTCTCTTCAATTAAACCCTAACGCTTGACTAAGAACAAGTTTGAAACTTGACACCACAGAAGTTTCAAGAACGTCACACGCAGCTTCAACATTCGGTCTATATTTTGGTCTTCTTGAAAGGAACAATTTATTATTTAGAACTTAAAAATCACAAACTTTATTCCCTTTCAAGTAGGTATCTAATTGATTCACCTAAATTCAAAAATAAAATTAAGCTCATAATAACCGCATCAATTTAAAAAACGCCGAATACTGGGCGAATAAAGTATAAGTGAGAGTTTTAGTCCATCGAATCGATAAGAAGAAGAAGAATTTAAAAAACCATTCACAATATATTGCATGACAAATGCGGCGCGCAAAATTTACAAAGCTGGTACCTAAAAATTCCTAAACCGTAAAATCATATGAAAACATCGTTGATTCTTATCACAGTGACATTTTGCATCAAGACATTATGAACTAGTTTCGCATGTAAAGATAATCGCCACATAAACCGAAATTATGTATGACCATAATTACGTTTTATGCTGTTCATAACTTCTATACTTTGACAAATGCCGCACTTTATGGACTGACTACATGAGCTGCATTCCTCACATCTTTCCCAAAGCTGCAGAGATTTAGTTAGGTATGTATCAAAACTGCACCATCTTTTAAAAGGCTGGTTAAAGCTCATCTTCTTCAGTCTGTCCCATAAAGCTTCTTCATGTCTATTGCTTCTCATAATTCTTGTTACCTACCTTATCCTGGGTACCAATATTTTTGTACTTCATTCTAGAGAAACGTTACTCTTTTCTATTCTGCTTTTAAATATGTATTTTGGTATAGTATTTTTTTTTTATGTCATTCGGTATGCAAACAGGCAAGCGGGCCACCTGATGGAAAGTGGTCACCACTGCCTATAGACATTAGCAACACCAAGAGTATCGCTAATGCGTTGCCTACCTCTATAACACGTTGCTCTGGCAGCAAAAGGCAAATGCCACTCCACTGCCAAAGCCACGGTTCCCCAAATCCCTACCCCATGGAGCACTAGAAACCTTACTCACCGGCAGAAACACAATACTATTTAAAAGAGTATTATTTAGCTGCGGTATTCTGTAAGGTGGAGGTACTTCCCCAGTCGGGCGGCTCCAATTCGAACGAGATACCCCGCTATGCCCTACCCCTCTTACTAGTAGTATCTGCTAGGTATATAAATGTATCTATAGTTTTACTTGTATTGATTAAATTAGCACCGATACGTCTTCAGGTTAAACGGGCTTACTTTCAGTTTATTTCCTTATTGTTCATTCTTGTTGAAATGTATCTACTCGTTATCTACCCGCTTTAAGCGATAAGGCCGCCTGTTGCTTTTCTGTTGTTAATTTTTAAGTACCTATATATCCACCGACTGGACACAGATGGAGATGGCGGGACGAGTTGGACGCCTTTTCTAAGGATTGGCCGAAGAACGCACTCGACCCTAAGTCGTGGAAGATGGATAGGGAGGTCTTTGCCCTGCAGTGGGACAGAAGTGGCTAAAAAAAATTGTATTCTTTTAATTATGCAATAAATAAATAATTCATTAATTCATTGTGTATGTATGAAATTAAAACTGCTAACACGATGAAGACCGCAATCGGCGAGTCTATTATGCGGAGTCGTCGTTTCCGCCTCGTCCCAAGGCCGCCAGCGCCACTCGTTCCTTAGAGGGGTGTCACTTAGTTATCTCAGAGACGGCCGACGGATTACATTAAAGAGATGAAAGCTGTTTTTACAGGCATGAATTTTAAATTGCATTTATGTAACGCGGCCAGCCTCAGGCGGGTTTGTTTTTGTATAAACAAATTTACTTTTGGGTGAATTTTGACGGGAAAATTGGCGGCCGCGTCTCGCCCGATCGCTTGTGGTCGGCTGATGAGATGTTGGTTTTGGCGGTTTACCCCGAAAGTGGATTTAGTTGCTCGTCTTGGAGCTCTCAGGCTTTGTGTCGAATGAGATTTGTTGATGAACGTGTCAGAAGTTAGAAGTTAGCTGAATTTATAGTGGGTATACAGGAACGTACCGTATGAGGAGGCCGGAAGTACTCACCATCATGTATAAGTTAGCTGACCTATTTCTTTTATAACAACTTAGGGGGCGGGTGGTAACTGATACCTTAGTATAATACGCGATACTTGCGACATACGATTATGCCATCTGCTTGCTAGTAATGCTAGTAACAGTAGTAACGTCCTTTACCTTATCTCCTAATCTCTGCTCTACCTATGATCGACTAGATAGCTAACATATTTATTGGCGCCCGAACAGGGACATTAATTTCATATTTTCAATTATTTTCAGCAATTCAAGCAATTCAATTTCAGCAATATCTTTATTGTGTCTGAAATTTGTGTCCCTGTATGGGACAGTCAAAATTTTTATTTTGAACAAAATATAATTAATAAAAGTATCTTAATAAAACCAGAAACGGAATAAGGGCAAACATTTTCCTGAAATGGTTTCTCTCTAGACGTTGCAAACCCATTACATCCTTTACCCGGTTCAAATTCAACACAAATAAATAGTAATTTCATAAGAAATTATCTGTGGAGAACCGTTTCAAAAATCCTCGTAGACAAATATGCAGATGGCACAGACTGCGCTGGTATTTTATTGTCTGTGTCTATAAAGAAATAATGGAACCGCGCTACCCCAAATACTTATTTTCATTCAACACATAACTATAATCATAACATTGAACTACACTCATCCTAGGATCAATTTCAAGAAATAAAAATGAAAAAATTGTAGAATAATGCCTATAGCTATTCTATCATCGCATCGCTCGCCACCGACAGGGAGTTCATCCTCACTCCTTGGAGACAAATTGGGCGCGAACTGTGTGGTTCCAAAGGAACTTTCTCCCACGCACACTAAGGTTGTGGAATGAACCTCCCTGGAGAGGTTTTCTGTGGAGAGTACAATATGGAGTTATTTAAGAAAGAGGTGAATATGTTTTTTCGGGATCGACAGCGCGTGGGTGATGCCCCTTGTACTGCAAACGTCCATAGGCCGTGACTGCTTACCATCAGGCAGTCAGGTTGTCTGTCACCAAGCTTGTTTGTCACCTTAGTGGTATAAAAAATAATAGAATAATTAAAAAAATAATTTTGTATATTGTGTTGGAGTCAAACGGATTAGATAAAACATCTAGATCTTCATCGAACATTCCGAGTACCATCGACACTGACTCATTTCTTTTTACCCTACCTTCTTTTTTAAATTCTAAATTTAAAAGCCGACACAGTTGTTCGGAAAGGTGGTTACGGAAAATTGACGACTGAACTGGGATTAGCTCCGTGTAACTGAACCATTTCATTTGCAATTCTAAACGCATTGTAAACGATAGTTACGTAGCGATAGTCGCACAGGTATGTAGGACTTAGTCATCTCGTGGTATCGGTGAAGTAAGGTACCTCTCCCTGTAGTCGGTCCCTCATGACTGAGGATCGTGGTCTGATGAGCACATCTTCAAGCGCACGAAGTAAGGTATAGTAAGATCGAATTACTGTTGATGGGATGAAATAGGGGCTATGTTTGTTCGGTGCCGGATTCGGTTTAGGCGGGTCTTAACGACCCAGTTTGGAGTTATAATTATAAATTACATATAAATAAAAATTATACTAATCTTACTATGTTGTGGCCGGCAGAGTTGGATTCAGTCAGTTAGTGACGGACCAACTAGTCCTGCCGCAGCCACAAAATTTGTAACAGTCATTGCTGTGGTGTACATAGCGACACGGCAATTTACTAGACAAACTTGGCTAACGCCTACAGTAGATATTATTAACTGCAAAAATTCCCTACAGTGACATTCAATACGAGCAACGGCTACAATTATTTAGTTGAATGATTTTATACAGTAGGTTACATACAAGGCGGTAAATAATGACGTCTGTATTGTTGTCACCTTCTTTCCATCTATTTACCTACCTGCCTAACAATTTTTTTTTTAATTTTCCTTGTTTATCTTCAACCCTTAATCCGGACCTGGCGGTTGACCGCGACGCGTGCGCATTGCGGCTTCTCCTCGTTCCAAATTCAAATAAACGGCCAATACAGCGGTGTGCTGATCGGAGGCCAGCCTGGCTCCGCGCCAAGGTCAATGACCCCGCCATCCCGCACTGTGTGTAGTGTACACGTACCTTAATACTGGTATATTCCTATTTTGGCCATGTGGTGTCCGGCAGAGTAGAATAGCACCAACCCCTTACACTCATGGGTGTCGTACAAGGCGACTAATGTTTTCGAGGCAAAATATCAAGAGTCTCCGTAGTCTGGAAAATGGGCAGCAGCATTTTCCATTGTCACATTGAAACACTGCGATCTCCAACCCGCCTGCCAAGCGTGGAGATTATGGCAATAACCTCCCCTTTCGTGGGAGAGGCCCCAAGTCCTGCAGTGGACTGTTACAGGCTGTGATGATGATTCCTATTTTGAGGGTTGGGTGGTTTGGGAAACTTCTATTTTTTTAAGGTGGCAAACAAGCGAAAGGGCCGCCTGATGGGAAGCAGTTACCACCTATGATGTTTGCAGTACCAAAAAGAGGTATCAATAGCAGGTTGGTTGGTTACCGTTTCATTGAAGGAACTGGAAGCTCGTGAAGAGATCCATGTTGCGATTACTTGGGAAAACCCCAGTTTCTACCTTTTTTATGTTATGCAGCAGAAAAACAAGGCAAGCGGGCTACCTGATGGAAAGTGGTCACCGCCGTCTATGGACATCAGTAACACCAGGGGCCCTATTTTTAAAACCGCTCGTATTCACGCGTTTAATTTATGAAAATCACATTTGCAAGTCACACGTTGGAAGCTCCTTTTCCAGTTCGCTATTAAGTGGGAAAACGCGTAAGTACCAAACAATTATAATGAGATGCGATTTGCATTGCATCGCCAATATGCGACCAAATACTCAGACTGGCGCCATCTACATAGAATTACAATAAAATTGTGAGTACAAAATTGCATGGCGAAATACAGATTGTGTCGAAACGAGAACATAAGCAGGAAAATTGTTTAGACAAACAATTGAAGTAATAAATAAGTACCTAAGGTACCTAGTATGATATTTTATAGATTTTTGGGCGAAAAGGAAAGCTTTTTCCATGAAACTAAGCTAAGAAACAATGCTTAATTATAATTAAAGGTTTTTTATTGTACTACGCAGTGACAAACGCGAAAACATCCCACCAGTAAGAAAGCTAATTTGATTTTTGAATTTTTTTTAATGTGGTATGTCAGATAAACAGTCAAGCGGGCTACCTGATGAGAAGTGGTCACCGCCGCTGGACATCAGCAACATCAACAGCACAGGAATTTACCTGTAATTAACACAAACGGTTTTTATGTATCGCTTATTAATTAGTGTTAATGCTTTTCATGAGAAATCAATTAATTGTTTCACGGTCAGCAAAGCAGCAAGCACACTATGAATACCGCATTTCAACCAAACCTTTGAAATACGTATATTTAAGAACATTTAGTTCAAACAATTAGAGTAAATTTGGGAATGTCCGTTGTATACATACGAAACGAAGGCTTTACCCAGAGTAGCATACTCGTTCCGTGGGTGTTCAATTTAAAATCAATCTTATTAACCGTTCACTAAGGCTCTGTTCCATTTGGCAGCATTGCTTTATGTAAATAACAAGGGATGTATCCTAAACAAATATACAGGGTGTCGCGCGGAAGCTCCAACTGCGATTGCACACCCACCAGTTTAAACTGACCCTTCATTTTGTAACTAACTGCATGAAACTATTTCCAATTAACAACAGAACATAGGTCATACAATTCTGGATGGTCGTACAATGGTTTTGATTTTGGGGAAGGCACAGCTTTTTAGCTCCGTTAGTTTGGTTTGAAGTGTTTTATTTGGTTTTGTATATTCCCAAGATTTCCTTACATTGTTACTGAATTATGCAGATAGAAGCTAATTACGTCATTGATACTTTTTTCGCGACCTCTCACCTTGTTGGACAACAAACCACGACTGTAACAATAAAAAACAAAAACATCCCCACTTTGAGAACAAAACAACTGAACAATGCCAACGCAGGATAACGATAAACAAATGACAAACATCAATAGCTATAATTCAAAACCATACAAAAATAATCTATCTCTCCTTCGACACACATAACACAAAAGAATACGTTACGAACTACGATATTTATAGGCCGTGCTTAGGCATTTCGGCACGGGTTATCTTTGAACATACAAAACCAAGCCGAATTCGACTTTATGCGCTTCAAAATAAGGATTCCCGTCACCGCATCGGCGTACTGGCTGGAATGTATTGCCGCCGTAGCATAAAGGTCCCCATTCACGGCCCGTGAAAGCCTGTCCCATAGACAAGAGAGTCGCAGCCGCCGTAAAAATGATTTATGCCGCGTAGATGCCTTATCGAGTGTTGTCGAAACCCGAAAAAGGTGGATCGTGGCCCGAGATAAAGGATTCGTTGGCAACCCTTGATGTAGCTATTGATTTGTTTTGTTTCGGATGCATGGATGGATGGCGGGTCGGTGTGTCGCTCACTCTGGTATGGGCGACTGTTTCTTATTATCTTCGTTATTGCTCCACTTTGTTTCAGTGACTCTGTTTTCTTGTGTACAATGCGGTTGATGTATTGAGTGCCAAGCAGCGGTCGCTACAGCTCGTTTCCTAGAAACCAATTGCGAAGGATCATGTATGAAGAAGGAATAAGTCGTTGTGGCACGAGAATTATAGGTCCACTTTTTAAGATAAATCACTGCTAAACGATAAAATCTAAATGTTTCACACTTTTATTTTATAAGCATCAGTTACTAAGAATTAATAAATATATCATTTATTTCGGTAAGTGTCAATACTTACTATCGGCTGTATTATTAACACTAGAAGAAAACTATATGAGGCGTACTTATTGTCTAATCATATCAATCCAAATTACACATATTTTATATGGATCGATTGTTGTAGACAAACTCAAATTCACGCAAGAATCACCGCCCTATCACTTGTGCTTCGTTCGTTACACTGGTTAGAAATGCGCTGGAGCGCACGTTTCGTTCCTTCAGTGCCCTTCCCTCGCCGCCACACCCGCCTCCGACGCAAATTCAAGGTCAAAACAGCGAGCTGACTATACGCTAAACAACTACACTGGATTCATGTTTCTAAGACTAATAGTTTTGCAGTTATTAAGGTAAGACGATATAGACACAAAGTAAAAAACAGTCACCCCATATTATGTGATATAGATTAGGTCCAGTTTTCTGACTTGGTACTCAGTGTGATTTTAAAGACGTTTTACGTAGGTTACCTATATTTTAAAGTTTGCTTTCGTAGTTAGCAACGAAGAGGTGGAAAAAGTCACAGCAGACGCAAATTACTTATTTCTCCGAGGCTACCCTGGCTACCTCTATTAGAAAAACGTTGATGTACAGTGTCGTCAACGTCAAACCTTCCGAGCTGTCAGCCCTCAGCTATGCAGGGCAGGACACGGCCCCGCAACGCGTCCAGGTGATTAATGGCCTACCCGGTATCGGGCCCTCTATCGCATGTGGCCATCCGTCTTGATTGGCCCCTTATTGGCCCATATAATTTCGCTCAGCTGCAGAGCTGGAGGAGGAGGTCCTTGGTGCTGGGTTTGATATGTATTTTTTTAATTTTATTTATTAGGAAGCCAACAAAATATGAAAATATAATAACATTTTCTTTTTAAACTAACGTATTACACAACAATCATATTTCACTTACAGGCTAACTCAACATGTATAATTCAAAAAATAATATTTCTAGCCAACTAAAATCTTAAATCAAAACTTCTTTATTTTCTACTGATCTTGCTTGATGTGACAATACTCATGTTAAACGCTGGAAAAACGTTACATAAATTCTAAAAAGGTATAATAAAAAGAATATTATATAGTTTTGTATAAACTCATGAAATACGTGACCAATTTTCGTTTAAAGGTTGGAATGGAGTTACAAAAGATATCAATGTCCGCATGTTTGTGTAATGAGTTATAAGACTTACCAATCCTATTGAGAGGGGCATTTAAACCTAGATTGGTTTTACAAAGCCCTGTTCTAAATGGAATATATGTTCCCGGTCTAAAGTTAGGTCTAGGAACACCTATAGCGACCCTAGCTAGCAATTGAGGGGCGTTCAAATGTCCGTTTAACAGTTTGTGCAGGAAGGAAAGATCTAACAACGTTCTACGATGAGCCAGGGAAAGTGTTTTATATTTCATTAGCTTTTTATTATATGGAATACTATTGACTGGGATGCGATCTTTATAGCACAAGTACCTCAAAAAATTTTTCTGAATCCTCTCGATTCTGGCTTTATGTACCTCGTAAAAAGGGTTCCAAACTACTGAACAATACTCCAAAATACTGCGTACAAGAGAGTTGAAAATATGTAATACTGTGTGTGTTTGTTTGAACTCCTTTGTTGTTCTTATAATTAAGCCGCTGGTTCTCAGCGCTTGTTTAATTATTTTCTCTATGTGCATTCGAAAATTTAATTTGGTGTCGACAATGACGCCCAGATCCCTAGTCTGTTGTATTGATTCGATGTTATGGCCACCAATGTTGTATCGAAAACTTAAATTTGTTCTTTTTCTATGGAATGTTGGTAGCACTTTAGATGGTTAATAGACATTAAATTTTCGTCGCACCAATGGACCAATCTGTCCAAGTCCGCCTGCAAAAGCTCAGCATCTGCGGAAGTTTTAACCACCCTATAAAGTTTAAGGTCGTCCGCATAGAGCAGGCAGTGACTATGTTGGAAACAATGAACAACATCATTTATAAAAATATTGAAAAGAACAGGGCCAAGATGTGAGCCCTGCGGCACGCCAGAATGCGCAATGAAAGGTTCAGATTCAAAACCGCCAGCTACTACTTTCATTTTTCTCTCCCTTAGGTAAGAATTAAGCCAGCCAAGCAGTTTTCCGTGGAATCCGCAACCTTCAAGTTTTCGTACCAGAATTGAGTGGTCCACCATGTCAAATGCCTTAGAGAAATCGGTGTATACTGTGTGAATTTCAATATTTTTGTCAAGTGCTTCAGATATTTCATCAACATATAACGCTAAGTTAGACATGGTGGACCTTTGACTGATAAATCCGTGCTGATAGTCAGATAGAATGGGCTTAATATGCCAGGTGATGAGTGGACATAACAAAGCTTCGAAAACCTTTGCAAAAACGGACAATATAGAGATGGGTCGATATTTAGTAATATCTTTCCTATCGCCATCCTTAAAGATTGGCACAATTCTGGCTTCCTTCCAGACAGAGGGGAAGAAACCGTCGTCCAGAGATTTTGTGAAAATCATAGCTACAGGTATAGACAAGGTGTCTGCACAACGCTTAATGAAGATAGGGGGTATATTGTCAGGTCCGGCTCCTTTGTTTTCATCTAGGCGCTCGAGTTTTAGTTTCACTTTAGTCACAGTGATACTTACTCTATCCATGGTAGAATGAGCAGTTTTTGATTCTTGATCAGTAAAAGCGGGGATAGGGGCTGTTTGGGGCTGTGTGGGAGTTAAAGATTGCCTGTATATGCTAGAAAAGTGTGTAGCAAAACTGTTACAAATGGCCCCACCTTCAGTGACAGATCCTCCTTGGTATGTCATCGAGGAAGGGTAATAATTTTGAGTTTTTTTAATACTCTTTAGATATGACCAGAAATATTTTGGATTACTTTTGATAGTGTCTTCAATTCTTTTTATGTAATCATTATAACAGCTTTTGATGAGCACCTCACATCTACTGCGTAACAGTTTAAAAGTCAAATGATCGAGTGGGTTACTATATTTTTTATAGCGTGATCTGTACTTGTTTTTTTCTTTAAGCCTCCTAATCAGGCAGTTAGTGTACCAGGGTGGAAATTTCTCAGATTTTATTTTAGTTTTTGGAACGTTACTTTCAATAATTTTATACAGCTCCGAGTAGAAGACATTTGTCATGTCATCGATGTGGCGACATTCCAAATACAATGTTTGCCAGTCTATATTTTCTAAAATTTTATTAATATTCGTATAATCTGCCCTATAGTAATTTAATCTTACGTTATGGAGGTTGTTAAGCGGCTAGGTCGTTTGTTGTTGTTTGGACTCGCAATGGAATTGTTTATATTAGAAAATCCCATTCCAGTGATGTGCACATTGTCAGAAATGAGAACGTTTTGCGTAGTATTGTTTCGTAGTGTAAACTGCTAAATATACTTTAATAAAACTAAATACATTTGAAAATGGCGTCCTTAACTATGTTTTATCAAAACGTGAGAGGCATTAAAAGCAAAACTAGGGAAGTGTACTGTAACATATTGAATTCCGAGTATGATGTGATAATACTCACTGAAACGTGGCTTAACGAGGGAGTACTTGATAGAGAGTTTATAGATGACCGATATTGTGTTTTTAGACGAGATCGCGATTTTAATGTGACCAATAAAAAGGACGGCGGAGGTGTATTAATTGCAGTATCTAAAAAATTTGAATGTTGCAGAGTCTATTCCTGGGAGTCATCCCATGAAGATCTCTGGGTTAACATTAGTGTCAATATTGGTAAAAAAAAGGATATTATATCAGTTTGTGCTGTCTACCTTCCGCCACCTTTGAGATTGGTTACATTGGAATCTTTTTTGGGAGGAGTCTCAAATTTTATACACGAGCAATATAACACTATAATAGCGGGAGACTTTAATCTCCCTAACCTGAATTGGGAGTATAAGGGTAATTCGTACTTGGAGACTGACCTAAGGCACAGGTCTTGTTTACTGGTTACGCACAATGCCGGCTGCCAGCGCTGAGTGAGCGCGGTCGCGAGAAAAAGGTCCCAAACACCGTGCAGATGACGTCTCTTATGCGTTGCCGTATATCACTTTCTCGATAGCGAACACATTCACTTAAGTTGTTATTGTTTTTGATAATTTGAGCTATATAACACTTTGAGTTATTCTTTTCACTAATACAGATACTTCAAGTTATATGTAATTGATATTTATCCAGTTCATTCACAAACAACACTTTATTACACTAAAATTTTATCAAAAAGCTGAGCGCAGTTAGTAAACAATGTTAGCTATTGACGGTACGATGACAGATGAAAGACCAAAAAAAAAAATGTATATATGATATGTAGGTTTTAAAAGCTGTCTCTTTTTAATAATGTAAAATAACGTTTATTCACACGGTACAACATTCAAAGATATTCATAAAAAATAAAATTACAGACATGAATCGATGGAAAAAATATACACTCTAATCTCGTTACCTGAGTTACATCTCATTGATGAGTAAGAAGAGAAGTAATGTCGCGTGAGAAGCTAATGTCGATTGGATTTAAGAGTATTTCGATAATTAATTATTATTTAAAACAGAAAATTTTGAAACCACATAGGTAGGTACAGTCCTCGTCAAAACCCCAACAGTTTTTTACTAAGCCTTTGAAAATAATTTTTGATACCTATATTTGAATTGGTTAACATTTCACAATAAACAATTAATATAATCAACAATTAGAGAGATGGCGCCCAAATGCCTGGCTAGTCTTATAAAAAAAAGATATCATGAATAGTCATTCAATATCATCTCAAACCACGGGTCACTTTTAATTTTGCATTTATTGCATTACACCACTACTCCACTTATTTCCATATTGTTTCGTACATTTTTATTATTTATACATTTTATTTCAGCATTTACTTTTGGGCCCATCCAGCAAGTTCATTGCGATGTTCCAACCTGCCAATCTATTATGTTCCAAGGAAGGATTGAGGACGCATCCGAAGGGATAGCAAGGGGCTGGTGCCCTTCGTATTAAGGATAAATGCGCGTCTTTAGAAGATTGGTCGGACGGACAGGTTTTAACGGTTGGCCCAAATTGATACGAATACTTACCTAGCTGGAAGAAGGTAATGTGTGTTTGATTGCTTGTATAAATTGGGCTGCAAAAGGTAGTTTGCTGACCCTTTCAAAGCGACATCCTTTCAAAATCGGTAACTGGAGAACAAACTAAGACATTAAATAACAAGTACTAAACGAGAGCTTTTACCTAACAGAGATCTCTTCCAGCCAACCTCACACAATATGGTAATGGTGGAACCATACCTACCAATTCCAAATAATTTCAATTTTCAATTTTTCATGACCTCAAAAATCACCTGTTTGAAGGTCAGTGACTCAACCCTTTGAGCCATTTTTTTATGTGTTTGTGGTGTTATTGTGTGTACATAATTGTTTTTTATTCTTTTCAATTCTATTTTAAATTGTTTCGTATAAAGTAGAAATGCCGCGAATAGTTGTTACGGCGAATATTCGGTTACCAATTGAAATCCAATGGCGAATAGTCGAATTATTCGACATCAAAAACTGTATTTACTGTAACGAAGCCGGGTATGGCTTTATTCACACTATGACATCTCATCGGCATTGGTAATAAACGACCAAAATACCAATGTTTTGGTTCATTATTCGATGCATTTATTACTGCTATGGAGGGCATTGCTTCCAGTCTTCCACGATGATGCCGGGGCCGCGTCGAGGCGTGGCCCTCCGACCCGTGACCCCCCGGCTACCCTAATAGGGTAGCCGCGCCCAAATCCGTACTTATTTTAATCACACTTGTACCCCGCTGGTTTTTATCATGCGTGCTGTTGATGGCCCATTCTTCCTCATTTCCGGCGATTCAGTATACAACCTTAAAACGCCGTCTATAAAGTCCATTTTCCCACGGGCTTAGATTTTTCAGCGGGAGGGAAAATAAAATTGTTGCTAGATTGCGACGTCTCGGCGACGTTTGAATAAAATTGAAATGTTTTCATTGCGCTCGCGACGAAATAAGGACGTTTTCCCGGGAAACACTTGATTTACCCACGGAACAAGGAAGATTTATATGGAAATTGCTACGTGACTGTAGTGTCGTAGATACCGAATTACCGTTAGGAGAACGATATTTGTTCCAAACAACAGTTTTAGAAAACGCTGTAGTTTGTTTGCGAAAGGTTGTCATTTCTTTTGAGCCAAAAAGCTGAAAGTGCTGAACAAAAACATAATACTTTACAATTCCTAACATATATTTTTTTAAATAGCGCTATAGTTACACCTAGTGATTAGGTTGTTATATTCCAGCTTTTTGGCCGTAACATGAATGAAGTCTTTCTGCACCTCCACTTAGGTAACTAAGCATAAAGAACAGTGTTTAAAAATAAAAATACAACGCTTAAAAAAATTTCTCTAAACTTTATCGATAGATAAGGAGTCCAATTAAACTTGTAGACATTGATGAAGCTGCTCCAAGAAACATCCATGGGCGGCATTAAGCTAAGTAATGTGGGCTGCGGGTGGTGGGCCCGCTTTTTACGACTACCCACAAAAATGCGCCCCGCTGCCACGGACTAATTCGCCTATCTGGGTTGGAACGCAAAAAACACCCAAGAAATAGTTTTTCGAACGAATTTTTGCTGATACGCCGGTAGCTGGCAGATAGCCGGTGCGTGGTGATCTATTAAATGAAAGGTCGTTGCGGTTTTCGGATTACGTTTAGTTTAATTTGGTCAGTCAAAACAGTATGTTCAGTACTTGTTTTCATACTTCATGCTTGATATACAAATCTACCGATCGACGTACTTGAATCAACGCTAGAAAATGACGAGAACTAAAATTTTAAAATCAAATGACTTGGTAATAATTTTACAATACCAAATCATAGATTCGAGTACATATGCTATGTGTTCGAACCGAATCTTCCTTCTAAACTATGTTACCTCACTCTGTATCTGACTGTACTCCACTCGTGTCTGGAAGGTGTTGGTGCCATATTCTCTGCCGACCAGACGACCGCCGATTAACGTTTTATTGAATTCAAAACCGTATGTTATTCCGAATCTCGGGCGAACCGGGTCACTCTTCCATCAAAAGCCCCATTCGGCAGGTCGCGCACTTAAATCAGTTTGATTATATTGCATGTTTATAGTGCCGTAAATCTGCTTACGTCCCTGGATTTATTGTTATAGGACGTTGGGCCCACAAATAATGTTCGACACAGTCCGGCCCTTTGTCCGACATGGGGCGAGAGCGGTCGTACAAACCGATCTGGCGTTATAATGTAATCTTAGTTTTCTTGTGAGACCGTGGTTCGGAATGGGGCAGAACAATGTGTAACTGGGATATGTCGGTATCAGATAAGCGCCTTTGTACGCCTCGCCTTTGGGCAGTGGGTAGCCAGTGTAACCAGGCGTTTTCTTCTTTCTTTGCAACGATGGGACAGTATATTGTTTTCCTTTCGTTCGGCAGTAAGACGAAATATTTCATCGAATTACTACTGAAAGTAAGCGACATTTTTGAGCAAAATAAATGTTCGTCTATTTGCGTTGATATATCGGTAGATATTCAGTCGGTACAGTTAATACACTTTTTCTAGACGTTTCTTTTGATACTTATATTTACATTACGTACTATTTTCGTGTGAAATATTGCCACTGATATACCTATTCGTAAATAACGTGTAATAAATAGCATCCAAACAATTCGTGAGTAATCGACAAAACTAACACGTTCAAAATCTCATCAGAGCGTGTAGGCTGGAGCAAATGAAGCATTTAGGTAAATTACTGTGAGTCATCTCGGTTTATTTACATGGAATAATGATAAAGTGAATGCTTACTCCTACAATATAATGAAATCAACGTCTGCTTAGCAGAAGTAATGAAGGCGTAAATAACGTAGGTACCTGCAAGTTTCGTGCAAAATTCGCAGGCAGGAGGATGAATTGCGTATTTAATTCAATTTGTGCGTTAGAAGTAAATGACATTTTGCAACAGGTAACGACGGTAGATTACAAATAAAATTTAGGTACTTAGGTAGAGCTCGTCTAATCTAAAATGACGCGCCCCACTATCGCATTACCGCACACAAGCAAATTTAAAATATGGACGCAATACATATACAAATGCCGTTGTAATTGGTCATTCGTTGCCGGTGACATTCAAACGTAGGAACACGCGTCGTTCATTGGCTCCCACACAGATGAAGTGTCGTTATCAATATTTGCACTCACACATCGAAATCAACTAACTAAGTAGTGGGGCGCGTTATCTTAGACTAGACGAGCTCTACATTAAAGTGAAGAGTGTGGACTGTGGGCAGTTGATTATGTATGAAATCGATTGGTATTGAGTACTAGTGTCGTTTGTATAACGGACGATTGTAGAATATATTTAAAATACAACTCTCGACAGCTCGCTCTTTCGTAGGTAGAGTAATAGTTGTCTTCACGCATCAGGGTGGTGCCCTCTAGCGGTGGTATCTTGCGCAACCCGTCGAGACGGGCTGGTTGTTGAGGTGGGCGCCTTCACTTTCTGAAGGCGCGGGAATTTTCGTTTCCATTATTACCACGTGACCTCCCACTGGAGTGGCAGTGTAATATCTAATGTACTAACATCTGTACTTCGTTACAAACAAGCAGTGCTAGTAAACCATCTGTATAGCCTATAATGTTTTCCGATAATAAATGTGGTTCCCGCGGGAACGTGTCCGGAACGTTATAACCGAATTTTACACGGACTAAGTCTCGGGCAAAAGCTTTACCTAATCACATAATCGTAGCACCTGCAGTCAGGTTCAGCAACATAATCGCCGCACGTACAAACACGATAACACTCGTTATTGGCGTTCCATCCGCACCGCATACCTGGGGAGGCGTAACCATCGGCACCACAGTATGAGCAGGAAGCAGTAGTCCCGGTAGTGTCCTTCAAATAATTAGCGACCGGCCATGAGTGCGAGTAACAGGGCTGCCAAGCCAATCTATTCTAATAAAGCGGAACAGATTTTTTGTCTGTTTGAACGTGAAGATATATATGATACCTTGATAGGTCCTATGACACCTTCCCGAGTATCATAGAACACTTTATACGTGATTGGATACTAAATATCAGGATCCTCGGAATAGTTGAACGTTAGCAGAGTTTCGGACTGAACGCTCATACGCTTTTGATATTCGATTTAATTTTTATTGGGACAAATTGAGTGACACCCACGGGGATCGGTAGTTGACTGATAAGTGGTAATGAAATGGAAAATGGAATCTACATTATATTTTCATGTTCATTTTATTTATAATGCTGGTAAAATGAGTTTATAAGGGCAAATATTAATCAGATTAATCTCTTGTCATGATGTCTAATCCCGCCTGATTTATAATTAACAATTCTTACATTAAAAAAGACTAAGTTCGAGATCGCGACTCATACCAATACAACGCGTATCGGTCACTTCCATTAAGGTTCTTGTTAGGGAGTACGGCAGTCCCTAACAAGTCCGACTGCCTTTTACAAATATTCTACGACCAGCCTCTTACAGGACGGCGCCACAGGCCGAACTGTTGCCCCGTCAGTGTTTCGGTCTGACTGCCTGACCAAACAATTCTCCATGCTCAAAACCACCCCAGTAGCACTTGAACTACTCCTCTAACTTCCACTGTGCCCTATCAGAGTTATTATCGGACATAAATCCGGTATGATGACCGTCGCACGCGCACAGCGAGCGCAAATGAGCCGCGTCACTGCGAATCAGAGCTAATGCGACCGTAATGAGAGTGCAGCGGGGTATCGGAACGGGTGTGTGGGTAATTTGCTTTGCCCCTTTCTCTGTACTGGAATGGTAAGTACGGGGGAAGGGGTCGGTTTGACGCAGCGGGTTTGTAGGAATAGAATAAAGGCCTTGCCACATACAAAGCTCGGCGCGAGCGCGGCGTGAGCGCGGTGCGATATTTGCTAGGCAACCATCGCGCGGCGCGATAGTTGCTAGGCAACCATCGCGCGGCGCGTTATTTGCTAGGCAACCATCGCGCCGCGCGATGGTTGCCTAGCAAATAACGCACCGCGCTCGCGCCGAGCTTTGTATGTGGCAAGGCCTTAAAGAATAAAGATATATTGCCACAAGACATCACGAGACGACAAAAATAAACAAAATTATACATAATAATACGAAAAAAGGAGTAAGCAAAAAAATATACATTGGCCTACATAGGGAGGTAATGTCGCGGCGGCCAGAATGTGTTTGTGTTATGACGGAAGAGGGAACTGACACCTATAATATCTATGGCACTTACGAAGTCTTCCCTTTGCTCTGAAATTAGAGGTTCTTCAAAAGGTATGCTCTGCTTTACAGGTGTCTTAAAGGCAGTCACCATATCTGCTCCCATTAGATTGCAAGTGTCCTTTTGGGTATCCACCGGAACACCACAGTGCAAACTATCTATGATGGTCCTGTGGTGTTTCGATAAAAAGCGGCTGTGGATACACAGAGGGGTTTTAGTGGGTATGGTCCTTTTCGGGCAATCCCATGTCACTCCCCCGGGTGAAATGATATCTTCCGAAGATTTTCCCTCATAAAAAAAGGCTGCTGGTGTCCTGGAAGACGACGGTGACCGCTTTCCATCAGGTGGACTGTCTTGTCTGACTGAGTATTTTTTACACTGCGACAATACCCTTCACTTATGTGGAGGTGGCTGAGTCCAGTGGATTGTTACGCGCTGTTGAGGATTAACAATGTGGATAAGATCCTACTAATATTGTAAATGCGAAAGTTTGTAACGATAGATGCATGTTTGGATGCGCAAAAACGACTGAACTGATTTTGATGAAAATTTGGCAGTAATATAGCTTATGGCCCTATATGTACCTAGATATAGGCTATAATTTACCGCGAAATTCAATATGGTTCCTGCGGGAACGGCACTTGAACGTTAAAACGGAAAAATATAGTAGGTACTTTTCTTGTATCATTGTATTATTTTTTTCTAATAATAATACAATCACGGCGCAAATCGAGACTGAACTAATCTCAAGACCTTAGTCAACGCTCGTTGCTTAAAATAATATGTTAGGTTACTGAACGAACGATCGAACCAAATGAAAATACTTACGTACTTACCTGCTATGATAACGCAGCGACCCAAAATGGGTCTTTTAGTGTTTGTTTAATTTTGAAATACTATTATAAAATAAATTAACAAAATAATTTTATTTTACATTTGATGGAGGCGTTAGTTGCTTTTCCTCGCAATAGTATCCTATTGGTGGCATGTTAGTTCCTTTTTATGCCACATTATCGTAATACACTCAATTGTTAACTTTTTCTATTGGCACGTACATATTTTAACAGTATTTATTATTGTTGTAATTACTGGTATTGTTATATTATCTACTGTTTCAAGGTTAAAATAATTAAAATGTTATTGTATTCGACTATTCGTTATCCGACATCCAAGATTAAGTTTGAGCAATTGCTACACAGGCAGCGTGGCCGAGTGGTCTAAGGCGCTGGTTTTAGGCACCAGTCCGAAAGGGCGTGGGTTCGAATCCCACCGCTGTCAAAAAATGCTTTTTTTTTCTTGCGTTCTTTATTCCGTGCATAGTTTTATTTTCTTACGTGAAATTAAATGTCACAATTTTCTTTTTAATTTCAGGTAATGACTACAGTTTCGACATCGAGGCACAATCGTGTCAAGGATAAGTACCTACCCGTAGTCAGTACTAACAATAAAACATTTAATATTACTTAATAAAGTATGGAATTGTTTATTTTATTTTATAAACCTTTGTAATATTACAAATTTATAAAGGTTTACAACTTGTTGTAATATGTATTTGGAACTAGCGAGGGAAAACATCGTGATGAAACCTGCACATTCAAGCGATTGAGTAACCATGATCCAATCTGGTCAGGTTCCCCTGGTAGCAGGGTTACGGAGGTCAAATGGCAGTTGCTCCACTGTAATTATCTGCTCTGCCAAATCCTGGATCATGGTCAAGGTGGACCCTGGGCCCTCGTACACGAGAGCACAACCGGAACATTGACCTCAATATGCTTTTTTTTTATTTGAGACTACAGCGAAATTTTTGAATAAGGAATCATTTGCGACTCTCTTGGCAAAGCGCAACTAAACGATATTTTTTTAAAGTTTACAAACTTTTTACAAACAAACCTATCATGTAAAATACCTTCCTTATTAATACAATGGCACTATGGGAAATATGCTTGCCACACGAATAATATTAAATTTTGCATATAATATTTAATTTTGCTTGGTACGCATGTTTAAGGTGGATGAATTTCAATTTAGAGCGTAAGTGCCTTTGTTTGACGTTCCCTGCGAGTACAGTAGGGATGTGCTTACCGGTATACCGGTGAATAAAGTACCGACTAAAAACGGTACACTCGGTAATTTGTTATGAATATTGGGAGTGTGTAATTTGAATAGATTAATTCAAACTAAGCTACATCTGGCACAAAAAAGCGATCGCTAACTGTTTATTCATTTATAAATGTTCATTTTCATGAAGTTTTTCGTTTACTTTGTGAATATTTTCGATCAATTTGTGAAGATTTTTGCAGAGGTTTATCGCATTTAACAATGTTTGTGTAATGTGTATGTGGGTTCAGTTCTCCGTATGCGTCCCAGGCAATAATAAAAATGTAAAATTTACGTGGAGGGCCCTTTAAATAAAATTTAAAAGTTACGTAAAGGAGACTTTAAATAAAAAACTCGTGACGCGTCATATTTTACATTTAGTAGCTCCCGCCATCTCTCCCGCACGTCCAAAGCAAACATAGTATTGACATCACAATATCGTACGCACCAACACCGGTATCCATACCGGTAACTGTACCGGTGTTTCACCGGTACATTTGCACGTGGCCGTAATAAGTGGGCTTCTTTCACGGCTGTCGGGTAGTCGAGTGTTGATTGTCGCGGGTGCGATATGAATTTCAAATGTAGGCTTGACGAGGGCCCGGCGTTACGGGAGGACCGGCTGAGTACCGGATCGGGGCTCGAGTGGTGTTAATACAGCTGGGCAGCTGAGTGTCTGGGTTCAATAGTAGGATATTGTAATGGGGCTATGGTTTGAACCGCTGGGCTCAAGGCAAATGGTTTTCGAAATGGTTTTTCGAAATGAAAAAAAATTTTTTTTTGTATGTTGGCAACACCGAAAATGATCGATCTAAAAATACGGGAAATCAGCGTCATGCATTAAAATATTGAATCTATCATGCCTAAAATCTACAGGTGAAGTACGGCATTGTTCAACAAACACATGCAAGCAGAGAGACTTCATAGAATAACATGAACAATAGATCACCCTGCGAACCGTATTATAATAAAACAAAGTCTTTCACTGTGTATGTTTATCTAATTATAAGCTACCTATAAATAACTTTATTATAATTCGCACGCGTTGCATTACAAACAAACAAAACTCTTTAGGTATGTCCATTGTCCATGCTAATATATTCATTGCATTTTGGTATTATTGTCGTTCCATTTCTATAAATAATATAAAACAAAGTCGCTTCCCGCCGTCTGTCCCTATGTATCTATGTATGATCTTTAAAACTACTTACGCAACGGATTTTAATGCGGTTTTTAACAATAGCTAGAGTTATTTAAGAGGAAGGTTTATGAGCAAGAATAAAGGGGAAGTAGGGGTAAAGTAGGTGTCCACCGTGGCCAGGCCACTAGTTTTTTTTTTTTTTATGTTATCCGGCAGACAAACAGGCAGGCATGCGGGCCACCTGATGGAAAGTGGTCACCGCCGCCTATGGACATCAGAGACCTCTAATATACCTCTTGAACGATCCCATCTCATAGTCCAAAGGAAACACTATAATAATATTAATGTCTTTAACAAATATATTTCAGCCCATGTTCGTTCAACGAATTGATGTGATTAATTTAGTAACGCATATTTTACGGTATTTAAATATCAACCCTTCTCAAGTGTCGGTTCGGTCCCATAATTCTTTTCGCACCCACTTACTCGTACGAGTTAAAAGTCATAGCTCGTTTGGCAGGTTATTAAAAGATTTCAGGAGAACACGTAAATTAATAAAGTACCTATTAAAAGAAAATAGTTAAAAAGGGGCTTTTATAAATAGGGAAATATTAAATTGAAATGCTGGATGAAGAACAGCAAAATAGTTTGTAGCTACAGATATTTTAGGGATTTTTGTTTGATTGAAGATGGGTTATCTGTTTGAGCTTCGGAGTTAACCAAAAAAAATGAACTGAACGAAGAAAAGAAGGGATCCGTTCCATATTTTCCACCAAAAGTGGTGCTTATACTTCCTATCCGTCCCGAGCAAAAACTATTTTTAAAAATTATTTCACAATTCCTTATGCAGAATAAGCGTTGCTTGATTTTTTTCCTCTTCTTTGGTGTAAGTTGGAATTTGTACGCTCAATTTGGACGAAGCATTTTGTGATTTTTAAGATAAGTTAGAACACTTTACCTTAAAAAATATCTCCGAAACGGGAAAAATACGGGCTAAAAGTTTTTGTCTTGAACTTATAATAGGCATCTAAAGATATTAAAAATTGGTCCATGTAGGCGAAGTCGTCGGCAAATCCCATAAATATAATTCAACATACGAAGCTCCTGTAGCCCATATGGCACCATCGCAAGGCCATTACCGCATCTGTTTCAGTACTCGACAGAGATTGCTGTTCACAGGATACTCGTCTTTTTATAGTTACCGGCTTAGCCTAATTACAATGCTGATGTCATAGTGTGAACTGTGAATATGATAAATTGCAGATTGTAGACGTATTAACGTTTCATTAAGAGGGATGTACGGACGGACGTTCGAGACGGGATTAATTTATGGTACACTAGTGGACCCGGCGCGATTTCGTTCGCGTACACCTACTTTACCCCTACCTACCCTTAATTTCTTGCTTATAAACGTTCCTCTTGAATCACTCTGTCTATTGTTGAAAACCGCATTAAAATCCGTTGCGTAGTTTAAAAGATCTAAGCGTACATAGATACGGCAGGAAGCGCCGTTGTCTTATACTATGTGTACCTTCCTCACTACCAGACCGATATATTCAATTAACTTTAGACGCTACGTACAAAGGACCAAGTTTGAGTTCAAGTGCGGAAAGAGGAGCCCATTAACCTAACGCTATCATATTAATATTCTATGCCTCTATCAACCACAGTAAAGGGATAGGTAGAGAAAGTTCTTCAATAAAATTAAAAATATTCGAGATAAGATTTACCAAGAACATGGTTATACTAGTTAAGTCGACAGTTGTTGGTTTTATTTTCGTAAATGAAAAGAAACAGTGAAATCAAAAGCGGTCAATATTGTGAAATAGCCATTGCTTTGCAGACAGGAAATTAAGTTATTTTAAAATAAGACAGAGGATTAAAAGTACTTACCGACAAAAAGTTGCAAACAATCTAAGCCTTATTCATATACGTATCTAGCTCAAACTTTACGATTAATGCTAACACTTGTCCAAAACATCTGGTAAAGAAGCGTCGTTTACGATAAAACAATTAAACGGCAGACCTTGAGTCATAACTATTGTTGAATAACCGGTCAATGCCATGGGTTGTAAAGAACACAACACGTAGTTACCCACTCGTACGTTTCGTATAGTGTTTTGGTAATACAGTGGTTCACAAAGCTTTGTTTGGAAACATGGGAATACAAGTAAACACCTGTAGTTGCGTTTTTCTACTACTAGGTAGGTATGTAAATGCTTGCGAGTAAGTACCAACAGTGGTGCCATGGAAGTGAACGTTGTGTTGGTTCCTTTGGGGTTTGACTATATATATATCTTTTTTTAACTATGTTACATAATATATGTATGAAGCCGTGAACTGGATGGAGTGTTAAACATATTAAAACGATAGGTACAATTATTTCTGTCGTGCGTGGAATTTTTGTACCTATCGTTTTCATACATTTAGCACTCCATCCGGTTCACGACTTCATACATATATTATGTAACATCCTGTATAGGTACTATTTTACATAGTAGGTAAGAATGGCATAGAAGTTAATGTTATGTCGATGAACAACGGATACAAGCAAAGAAACAAAAATTCAAGAATATGATTTCTCGCTATTTGAAACCGCTCGCATCCACGCGATCGCTACCTATCTCTTTCACACTCGTGGTAAGTTGCTAGAGATAGAAAAGACAAGCATTAGAAGGCGAGCGCTCGCGTGGATAGGAGCGATTTCAAAAATAGGGCAACAGGTCCATGCTCTAATTATTTACAATTTCCAAAAACTGCAAAAGTTATCATCATCATCAATAACCTATAATACATATTATGGACACGGCTCGAATTGAGCATCTCTTCCACATCTAAAAAACAAAAATTGACAAAATTTTGTTTATGTTATTCCGAGGATAAAATCTGGCATAAATAAATTATGTCCCATAATAGGCTTTGACGTTGCCAATCATTTATTCAATTCCCCATCAATAATGTAACGTCGTGTATTTGTAATTTTCCTCGTGTAACCTCATTACAGTAAGCCGCTTTCTTCCCCTGCCTACCCTTTTACTGGGCTTTTACTCCTAATTTCATCCTGCCATACATCTCTCATACATCAGTCGGGGCCGTTTTTATTCTATTCGTGGTTCGTTCGGAAACCGAGCACGTTCGGAAGTGTCTCGGAAATAATATCCATTATTATAATTGGAACGCAGCACGTGGCATTTCCTCCGGGCTAATAGTTTTTTTTTCCATGTTTCTGCTGCCGGATTCCTGGGACATTAGTGTGTGGTTGATGTTTTCCATCTGTTTTGGCTGAGGCCGTATGCGAGAAATAACTAGGGTTGCTGAATATTTGTAATACGTATATACACGTACGCAAAGTTACGTATGTAAAGCTCACGCCTTGGTCCCGTGAATAGGCAAAGCCAACAACCTAACCGACAGAAAAATGTCGGAAAACTCCCGACCAAGTTTACATATACTCAAATATTTTCTAAACTACTGAACCGATTTTAATGAAACAGCCACCACCATCACAGCCCGTAACAGTCCACTACAGGACTTAGGGCCTCTCCCACGAAATGGGAGGTTATTGCCATAATCTCCACGCTTGGCAGGCGGGTTGGAGATCGCAGTGTTTTAATATAACAATGGAAAATGCTGCTGCCCATTTTCCAGACTACGGAGACTCTTGATCTTTTGCCTCGAAAACATTAGTCGCCTTGTACGATACCCATGAGTGTAAGGGGTTGGTGCTATTCTACTCTGCCGGACACCACACTGCCATGAGACAGCGCTGAACTAAAATTAAACTGCCTTTAAATAAAGGAAACCGCACCGAAATCGGTCCATCCGTTCTTGAGCTACGATGCCACAGAAATATCAGCTCAATCGGCTACCAACAAACGATCGAAAAATGGTTTAAATGGCAAATTTTGACGGACAACTTACAAACACATACGAACGTCGAACGCAAGTTAAATAAAGCTTGTAAAAAGCAGATACCTACCGCCAGACTGAGTATCGCGGACCGAAACGAATCTGAACGCCGTACCGTAAAAAGAGAACTCTGAATTGTCGCTTCAAGTTTTTAGAAACTCAATAATTACTGTTTAATTTCTATTTAATTGTCGAAAGGTTGTTAGCAGCGTTTAAAATGCTTCGGCGGTACTTCATTCGGTTCTAAATGAGAGAGAGAGTGTTGAAAGGATTCGTAACCGTTCAGAAGTAAAAAATTAGGTAGGTAAGTATTTAATGAGAAATTACAAAAAGATTTATACGTAAAACCTGTCCTTTAATTATTTTAAAGGGCAGGTTTTACGTGTAACTTTAGCCACGTAGATTAATTAAAATGGGCTTTGTGTTAAAGCAGTACATTAAACCAAATTGTCTTAAAATATTCATCAGTTACCTACTCTAGTGGCCCGGCGCGACTTCGCGTGGGTCTTACCCTAGTCTACCCTACCCTCACTACCCCTAGCCCTATATCTGCCATACTCAACCCAATTTTTTCCTTCATACAAATCTTGTCCTGACAACAAATTACAATCCCAACAAAAAAGAATTAGTCAAATAAGTGCAGCTTACCTTAAGACCTTTAAATGCGTGAACATAAGTAACTTCATTCGGAACAATGATTTTTACGAGACGTAATTATTAATTTAGTATAAAGTGAAAAAAATACAAGAAAATATTCAGGGTAATAAATTAAACCAAATTGTCTCAAAATATTTATCAGTTTACGACGTGCTAAAACTCAAGTCCAACGAATCCAACGTATGTGGGGAATAATCTGTACATATCAGTTTGTATTCTTAGAATACATTATAAATAAGTAAATAATTGCTTTGAGAATATGATCAATATTTTATACTTATAGGCACTCTATCAGTTTCACTGTGGAAATCCAGTAAAGTATCTAAGTAATGTAATAGTGTAATAGTCACTCCACTGTAATTATCTGACAAGCCAAATCCTGGATCATTGTCAAGGCGGACCCCGGGACCCCAAGAACACAACGGGGTCATTAACGCTAAGATGATCTAAGTAAAGTAATGATTTAAACTCAGACATAATAATAAATATACTCAGCAATACCTAATTAATTTTAAAAATACTGTATGGAATATTTGAATACACCTAAATAGTTTCTTCGGATGGTATAGCATAATAAATTTTGAATTCATTCATCCGTAAAACAGGAAAACAGTTGTAACAACGCCTAATAATGACATCGTAGAGTATCTTTCAATCGTGAAATCAATCACGGTCGATTGAACAACCAAATTACGCGTACAATTTGTAAAGTGTAGAAACAAAGGATTTGGTAATCTGTAACTAAACTACATAATTTTGTAAGATTTCATGTTCTAGAGCAATCTTTTTGTGATGTTTTTGAATGCAAAAGGTACTCTAAGAAAAACCTAATCTGTCTATGTCTGGCTTAGGGTTGCCAACCCTACTATATAATATAGTATCCTGGTGTCTACCTACTATAAATTAAAAATTAAAATATAGTAGGCGAAACTACTATATTTAATTAGCACAACATTACCACTTACCGCAATCCTTATCCTGATGCAAATGGAATATTTCAGAACGATCTTGAGTCTTGACATTTGTATGACGTGACGTCAAACTCAAGTCATATAAAACAAAACAGCTATGAAGCTCAATGTAGCAGAAAATATACATTTAAGAAATAATATAGGTACCTACATACATTTTATTTAAAAACCTCCTATATTTATTTTTTGATTAATTCCCTCCCTACTATAATTTTATGGCTTCTAAACCCGAAAATACTATATTAAGTCTAAAAAAAGTTGGCAACCTTAGTCTGGCTATGTCTAAATACTTACTTACTTACTTCGCTGGCTCAGCGACCCGAAGTGGATCTTGGCCTCCGACACAAGAATTCGCCATTGGTCCCTATTCTGCGCCATTTGTTCCCAGTGAGTTATCTGGAGTTCATATAGCCTATAAAGAATATTTTCACAACAATGACACCGATAAAGTAACATTAATTGGGAAAATACATTTTAAATTTTAGGGATCGCCCGATAAATTTTCTCGTCAAGGCAAAGTTAAGTTATCCTGATCGAAAGCGCGCTTCACCAAAATTTATCAACCCCTATCAATGGAGCGTTAAAATATGTAAATAAAATTGACGAAAATAGCCGGGCCTTGCGCCCGCGGCGATTACTAGGGTGACCACGTGATAAGGCAAAAAGTAAATTGGGTTCTAATTGCTTTTTCCTTTATTCTTTGAGATTACGTGATAACCGAGAGACTGTAACTAATTATAACTACAGATTACGGAAATCACCAATTTATTAACATTGAACTATTGGAATGTCTCTTCTAAGATAGATACGGATTTAAGTAAAAAACGGTTAGAACCTATTACACTAAGGAAACTGCATTGAAATCGATTCATTCGATCGGGAGCTACAATAAACAAACCAACATATTAATAGACTGCTCAACAATTGATATAGTACAGTGCTACACTTTCGTAGGCACATCCTATTTCGAATTTTCTTTCACTTCTTTTAAACCTTAAATAACACTATTACCCAAGTGACTGGATTACCCTTAGATATTTCCAAAAATATTGAAAGCACTCAACAGTTAGAAATTAGTAGACTTCCACAACAGTGAAAAAACTCCAAAGAAGACTGCTAGTAACTCCTATCGCGGATAAGGACAAAAGTCTCCACGTAGCTTCGCGAAACTTTTCACATTTTTACTTTTTCTGTTTTTATTATCCTTGTCCAATAAAAAGGTAAGTTCCTGGCCACAGTGCTAATGTAACCCTATCCGGGTAACGATGAGCAATTAGCTGCGTCGAAACCCAGTGTCGAATTACAGTGGGGTTATTATGTACCTATGTTTATCGTTTTCGTAACATATTCGTTTTGTTTTCGGTTAACTTTTTGGTCGTTTTGGTTGCGTTTTGGATAATAAATTCAACTGACAAGTTGACTTTTCGTTCGTCCGTGTTTTGAAACTACTTGACGATAAACGAGCAGATAGCCCAGTTGTAACTGTCGCCCATAACACCTGCGATTCTTGCTAAATGCATGGTATTGATGCAACAAAAATGCCAAACCGCAGAAACAAGGAAAGTTCGCGCATCCGAACACACCAAATTTAATGTAACTCTGTGGACGTTAAGAATATGATGTGTGTAGTTTGATAACTGATAAACTACTTTCATACTTTTTTTTTATACATACTTTACACCCAGACCCAAATTATTTCAATTTCTGCTCGGCCAGGATCGCATCCGTGACCTTTGTGGGGCGTGACAACCACTCAGGTCGTCGAATTCAATCATCATTCAATTTGTGCACGGTTTCAAGGTACGTGGACTTTTGTAAGAACCCGAAACCGAAAAAGCAAACGAAAGTGACCAAAATACATAATTGCACCGCATACGAGTAGTTAGATGGCTTTCGTAACTTCGTACAGGAAGAACATACGGGTTCCGAAACACTAACTGCGGCCAAATGTTTCTTTCCGTCGGGTTTTCGGGAAGGAATGTTGCCAAACACCAATCTGGTGCTGACGGCAGATGTGAGTGTTAATGGTATACAGATTTGGGTGTACACGTATTGGGTTAACGAGCTTGACGTATTGGGTTAACGAGCTTGTCTGCGGGTTTGTTTGGTCAGAATTTGGGTATACTCGGAGTTGAAATTCAAGATCAAAAGTGTAAACAAATCAAAGTGTAAAAGTGTTATCAATATAATCTGACGCCTTTAAGGCTGAATAGGCTGTTCCAAGACGGGCATAGTCCATCTTCGGCCGCATCGTCACTTTCCAACAGGTTAGATGGCTGTCAAATGTCTGTCTTGTCTAATATAAAAAAATGCCCCGATAAAAAATAAATACAAGGGATAGATTCTTTATAATTGTGTGTTAAATATTTATACGATTTTACTTCATTTTGAATGTGATAATTTTTATCCACCCCTTGGGTTTATTTTTATAGGGGATATTTATTTACACTTTTTATCTAGAGTTTGTCGTTTTAATAGGGTCAAGGATATTCCCTTAACTCCATTAATATTGCTGAAAACGAACTCTATTAACATTGATACAAACGAGTTTCTTTTTCAGCGATAACAAGTTGAAAGCTAGTTGAGGTCTGATCCTAAAGGATTCAACTGTTCGCTGGATTTTTAAACTATGATTTTATACCAAATGAAGGCACATGACACGTCCTAAGTCTTAACTCTATGCGACATGGCACCAAACCAGACCAGTCTCAGTATAATGGCAGCAGTCAATCCTCTCTTAAATTTTGATAGAGCAAGACTAAAATTTCTTATAATTTTTATTCAAAGTTTTTTTCTTTAGAGCCGAACCAACATTGTCCCAAATGTTTAGGCAATGTTGATTACTTTACAAATTACAGAAACCTTATTTTATTATATATAAACAAAAGCACAGACCCTGCACAGTAATCGTGCCTCACCCGCACAGTCACCGCGTCGTGTGCGCGTCAATAGGGTCGACTGCGTTTTCTATCCGGTTGCTACGCGGTGACTATGCAGGCACGACGCTGTTTGTAAGCGGCGACTTATAAACGGGCCTTTGGACGCTGTGCAAATTGGCAGCGGTCGTACGATCATGGTCGTACGACGGACGCAGCCCGACCAATAGGAGACCTCAAAGCCGCCCGTCGCACGACCATAGTCCGTACACCTTTGCCAATTAAGTACAGCGCCTTACACTCCTAAGGTGTTTACCAACCACATACACAATCTAGCTTTACCACCGAGATATCGACCAACACATACAGATATAAAGAATTACAATGGCATATTGACGTTATCGGCCCCGATAACCTCGCGGAGACACGATATCAATCATACTGATAGTGCGGGAATGTACGCACAGTTTGTACTGGAAATATATTGTCAATAAGTTACGGTGATGGACTTTTGTTCGGCAGACGCCACGGCACCGAGGGCTTTATCTTTAGCATGTGTGCAATGGGATATTATATTTTATATGTTTCATATATTTTACCATGCATTAGTAGGTACCTTCGATCTTTACCAGGTCGTCGGTTCACCTTGTAAGAGGCATGGGTAGCGTGGGTACGCTGCGTCTTCCGGCTTTTGTAAAGATCTCTGGGGGAGGCCTAAGCCCAGCAGTGGGCGTCTTTCGGCTGATATGATGATTATGCTGATTAGTATGGCTCTATTAATTTTTTAATAAAAAAAATTATGCTACCCTAGTTGCGAACAAATATATGGAAAGCGGTATTTAGTTATTGACAGAACTCTACTGTCATGTGAAAGCATAGTTCATGACCTTTTATGTAGTCTCGTAAAAAATGTATCTGCGGTTAGATTATTCAAGATTTTAAAAGTTAGGGTATATTGTGTTTTTTTAAATTAAACTTCATTTGTTCATAATAATTCTAAGGCACTGTTCTAATTGGTAACCCGTTGCCAATTATAACAGCGCCTAAAACTCAAACATGTGTATTCCAAAATAGAAACGGCTTCCAGTGCGAGAACTTATTAAGTATTAGAAAGAACTTAACAAAAACAAGACGTAATCCAAAACCCCGACCCATCGAAATGGACATCCCACACAGAATTTTTTATTACAAACATAAAGAATTGTTATCGGGGATTTGGTTTGAGCGTAGTGTAAAACCAGATTATCTATCCTTCACAGTGCCACCAACTTACCTCATCAGTAGACGAAATCGGAACTAAAGCATTACAGTACTAAAATGACAGATTGAAGCGCCCATTTCTTTACCACTGTCGCCGCCGTGCACTGAACGGAAATGTTGTTAGGTTGGTTAGGTAACGAACCCTTGGCTGTCAGATAAAGCCGTGATGGGCCCAGATTACGGTCTAGCCCTGATAACAGACGGGTTATCGCTTCTGGATTTCGTGAGAAATAATCTTACAAGTTTTTAAGAGACGTAAAAGAAGGAATTTTATTGATTCTACCTAGTTTAAAATATTTATTTAGTGTGGTTTTGGTGGGGTCCGCAGCGCGTGGGTTGCCCCTGGTATTGCAAACGTCCAGGCTGCGGTGAGTGCTTACCATCACGCAGACCGAAAGCTTGTTTGCCACCTTAGGGGTATATGTATAAAAACTTACAATTGTTCGGTTTTGTAGCAATTTTCATATAAAATACATAGCATGAGTTGGATGTTTATAATACACATCCAATATCCTAAATTTCAGGTGAGCGGAACATATTCTTAAAATGTTTCAGGTCACCGGTTTCTAAATCCAATCCATTATTTAACCTACAGAGAATAATTATAATTTAAACTTTTGACTAATACTTGAATTAATGATTTTTCGGAGCACATTTAAACTTTAGGACAAATAACATTACGACTTAGAAATATTACGAATAAAGAACATTAGGACCATCAATACATAGCAAATCAATTCAACCAACTTTAGGACAATCATGTTACGACAATCGACTTACTTTAGAACTATACATATTAGAACCTATGATTAGAACAAACAAAAGGCTTACAGAATCAAGATAACCTGAGTTTAAAATAATTTAATCCCAATGATTTCAGGGAAACAAGGTCTAATTTCGTTAAAAAGAACCACAACGTCGCAAATGGCGACAGCGTTTAATTATGTAAAAACAAAAGGCTAACTCTAAATTACTGTTTAAAAGCGACCCAGTCTAATTTGTAAGGGCCTCGAAGAAGGTACTGGCCGGAAAAGTTTTTTTTTACTTTGTTTATGGTCCTGGTCCTGGCAATTATCGCGGTTTTCCTTGGGCAAACAGGGAGGGCCAACATAAGAACGAGAGGTCACATTTGCATATGGAACACTTATACCGGGTGGCTCTTGCAGCATTTGCATATAAAGGTTGCCGACATAGATTGTACATTTTAAAAATACGATTAGTGCTGATGCTCTTACTGGGAGCGAAGCCCGCCAATTAAAAATAAATTATACATTTTCCTGTAAAATTGGTCCATTTTTTTTATTACTTTACTAGCCAGGCATTTGACCGCCACCTCACCTGGTGGTAAGTGACGATGCGGTCGATGATGGAGCATGCCTGTCTAGGAACAGCCTATTCACTCTAGCCTTGAAGACATCCAGATTATATTAATCAGGGAACACACTCGCAGGCAACGCATTCCACTCCTTAGCCGTACGCATTATAAAAGTCGAGCCAAAGCGGC
The DNA here is from genome assembly GCA_905147135.1 of Blastobasis lacticolella. Taxonomy (NCBI): domain Eukaryota; kingdom Metazoa; phylum Arthropoda; class Insecta; order Lepidoptera; family Blastobasidae; genus Blastobasis; species Blastobasis lacticolella. Next base: position 15,046,285 of record LR990048.1, read on the forward strand.
TCGTGCGGATAGTTGGAAGATCCACGACATAAGGATGAAGCGCTCGCCCGGATCGCGTCTCCCGATGGCGGAAAGGGGCCGGTGGAATGAGGTCGTGCAACTGCTTCATATAGCTGTCTATCAAAATACATATTGATTGCTCTATATAAATAAACAGTGCTCATATTCCTTGTGCAATATAAGAGCATAAGTGTATGACCACCTTATTACTACTAGCACACAGTGCAGTTGTTATCAATTTTTAAATTATAAAATTCATTTATTTTATAAAAAATATCCTGGGGTAAAGGAACCCTTTGGGCATAAGTGATAGCTAATGCCCTCTTCTTTAGTAAACTGTTTTTGGTTTAATTAAATTAATATGGTATCCTACTGTCGTATAAAACAAAATGTAATAAGGTACCTATTTTTATAATATACTCAGTGTCAAATGAGCAGACATTACCACCTATAACATGACATAACATCTACGATACATATGTGCACTTTGGTTCTATGGAACATAAAATGCAAAACCGGAGTTACGTTGTCCCTGTGACCCAATTGCTATAGATATCTAATTTAGAGCAATTTCAAATTTATGTAATTTTAAAATAAAATTCCAAAGCACAATATAAATACTAAAATAAAACATGTAACTGAATGCAGACAAGAAATTGACAAAGATTCCCAACCAGACATAATATCCGTAACGGTATTCCGGCATTCGCATAAAAATTTGCAACTCGTAAAAATATACATAAATGATCAAGAGAACTTGCATATAGTGAATTTCTAAAGAGACATGCTTAATTAAAGCGTCGTACACAACGGAGGGCCGGTTGGGTTGACATTTTAATTATTATTCAATTTATATCGCTTGGTGCGGCTGCCGACACGACTCCGAGAACGTCTTTCCAGACTAATGTAGGTATTCGATTTTCGAATAAAATACTGGCAGTTCAAATTTTTAAGAATAAGACATGTTTTTTATGCTCCTAGAAGAAGAAGTGAGAGTGAAATACCTGCCAGAGAGTTTTCCCGATCACTATGTTTAATCCGGAATCCTTCAAGGTCACAGTGAATAGGATGTTTTAGGCAAGTAAGCTCGACAGCATCTTCACTTAGCAGTCAAATCCGTGGCGAACAATAAAAAGGAAGTCAAATATCCAAATGCAACTATCTTACTTCGGAAGTAAGTAGGTACTTATCTCTCCAAATCCCAAGGCCCAAGACACGCTTTACAAGAAGCTGTTTAAGTTTCTATTTTTGCCAAAGCCAGTGTTTTGACAAGAATACAAGAGACGTATTGTGTGAGCGAAAAAATTGTGGTGTTTAAGCATTATTAGCATTGGCTTGGTCGAGAGTGGCTGGACATTGTTGTCTTATTATAAAAGCGTTAGGCAACGTTATTCGGCCAGGCGATCGCACCCAGCTGCCATTCCTCTCCGCTTATCAAGCGTGACACTTAGTGATTCTTTATTTTTAACATCGCCACAAATTAAAAGTGCTTTAACGCCACTGTTCAGCTGACAGACCGCCATTAAACGGATTATTGAATTGCTTTTTGTGCAATCTTGCAACTTACTTTCAATTATATTATTGAATATGTAACCATGATCCAATCTGGTCAGGTTCCCTTGGTAGCAGGGTCACGGAGGTCAGATGGCAGTCGCTGCACTTTAATTATCCGAATCCTGAATCATGGTCAAGGCGGACCCTGGGCCTTGTGCGCGAGAGCATAACTGGGTTATTAACTCTAAGATGATGATTTTTTTTACTTGCAACTCTATGCTCTACCTTCTAACACTCTTCCTCGAGAATATCTACCTAGTAAAAGACAGAAAGCGAATGATATCAATTAAGAGGACAACTATCAAGAGACGAAGAGTATCAGCCAAAGGAAAATAATCCGTTACTGGAGATCTAACAGCTCAGCTCTACGTACCAGTAGATATATCTAAGCAACTTGACGAGAAAGGAACAAAATAGCATTCAAACTTGTACAAGGTATAGGAAGTCTTTCACAAAACGTGTGGGCACTGACAAGTGGGGTACGCTCTCGCGAGCGTGGGCGCTACCATGCCCCATTACCGGCGAGGCCCGGTAAAATACAACAGTACACACTCAACGATTCAATTTCAAAAAACACAATGCTACCCAAAAAGGAATCCCAAAACGCAACCGATTCAAGGCGACCCAACACAAAATGCAGAAACATAACGAGTCGCAAGTATACGAAAATTATGATTGCGCAATGCATTTCGTGCGATTTAAAAGTGAGTTTGCGTCGGATAAGGAATGCAACGTTCTTAATTTGTTGAAAAACGGTCAATGCGATACCTTTCAAATCGGCGGCGGGTGCGTCGACCGCGCTGCGCTGCTTCAGTTAATTGTATTGCTTCTCTCAAAGGATCCTAATTACTAAGTTCGACACTTGCAACAGCGGCTTCCTTTCGAACGCTATTATCGTATTGCGGCGAAATTTCAACATTAGTTAGCAAAACCATGGAAATAGTATCACTTTAAAAACTGCACATCGAGAGTGTGTCAGACGGATTTGTTATCAATGAAAAACGAATCAAAATCTGCTTAAAACTCGGAATGATCCCTCACAGAACTGTAACAGAAGTTCTAAGCACCGAGCAGGAATGTAAAAAAATTATTGTTGTAATAATATTAGACACGAGAGATATACCGGCGGGCGTAAGCCGACCTTGCCGAGCGACCTTCCCGGAACCTTACCAAATAAAACAAAACGCACGGAACCTGATCTTGATGGACGAGTCTCGGAACCCTGGTTATCCCAACTAGTTAACATATTATCGCTTCTGTGGCATCTATATCCGAAAACGGAATTGTGACTCCAATTCCCATGAACCCAGATGCCACTTTACGGGGAACGTATGATAAGTATGTCCGAAGAATTCATCCGATATTTAAATTTAATTTAGCGTCGACTCAAAGATCAAGACTTTGATGAGATCACAAAAGAAAGTCCCGATTTGATAGATGACCACGCTCTAGATTATAATAACGGAGCCTGTTCAAAGGCGAGGGATTTTTGGCGGAAAATAAAGGATCAAATTGAAATATGGGCTAGAGGCGTGAAGCGCGATAACTCTTCATCAAGTGGAATTAGCACGTCGATCTGAGAATAATCTCCGCGACCGGCCGCTGCCGCCCGTAATGATCGCCATTATCAGATCCGCATACATTACCGATTTTCCCGCGCATACCACTCCGTCCCGCACTTCATTTAACATGCCCAATAATGTAGCGTAATGATTTATTGATTGAGTCTTTATTAAAGTTTAACTAAGGAGATGGGACTTCATCAATCATCTCAGCTTTCTCCATTGGTCTCTATCTATCCGTATTAGCTGTCGTTCTCGGGTATACGTGTACCTGTTCGTCGTGTTTTTCTACAGTTACGCTATGTTATATCGGGGAATGCCTGTGTCACTTCGTTATCGATGCACTCACCGATGCGCTGTCGAGTGCCACACGCCAGATAACGGTCTCGGTTCGGAGCGTAAATAAATTTTACAATATCGGTTTATTACATTATCGAGCGTCGCAGCGCAGGCCGCGCGCCCACACTGCCGTGTCGTCGCGTCGAATCACGACCTACTCGAACCGCGTAAAAACGAGAAGAAATTTCATACAAAGGTGGATTTAATCTATCGGCGAGTCACGACGGTTCCATCGAGCCGCGTCGCGAGATTTGTCGGGTGTCGGGTTGGCCGGGTGCAGCGCGGGAGGGGCGCGGGGCGCGACGCCGCGCGCGGACGGACGCTAGCTCGCTAGCTCAGTTCGGTTCTCGAAAGGCGCCCCAGAGCGCGCGTGTTGTTTGGTCGCCAGCGATACGTGTTCCGACCCAACTTTGTGACCAAACTTAGTGTGCACCAGTTTTAAGTGAACCTATCATTCCCGGATTATATGCAGTGCACTCTACAGTGTCTTTCAGTGATGAAACTAATTTGAATTCACACGCTTGTGGATATCCGTGCCGATGGTCCTCTTGAATACTAACATGAAAATAAATGGTAAAGTTCCCCATTTGGTTTTTGCATGACAAATGTTACTATCCTACTGGTATGTTGTTCATGTGGATGATCTGATGATCTTGGCTTGCACGACTCGTCATGGTACCTATATCTGCATTGTAATCGAAAACAATATTCACGGTGAGCTCGCGCCGCATAGCATCGAATGCAGGAATGGACGTAGAAGCGGGGTTTATTTATTAAAATATTTAAATGGACGCGGCGATATTCCGTCGGGACCACCAAAACGGAGAAAACAATGGTAGACCTTGCGTCTCGGACGACATTGACTCTCCGAATGTAAATTGGGAGTCGGTTTGAACAATCGAACATGGTGTAGAAGCCGATATATGGAGAGCGACTGGTGACCCTGCCGCGCCTACGGGGCGGTGGGTGGACGGCATAGCTCCGAAACGCTGCTAGCGGCAGTGGGTGTCTCAATGGAGCCAGTTAATAATAATGGTGAGATTTAATCACCAGTAGAGGTTACACAATAAGCATGCCAGTTGTTACTTCAAAGAGGAGCCCTTCTGATCTGGATAACATTTTCAGAGATTTCGCCACTAACATCTCGCTTCTGGATTGAGATACGAATGTTTGCTTGGCCTTCTGTGTAGTTTTACTAATAACGACAAGCTACAACTCTAAACCCTTGCGATATTGCTGAAACTTTACATAAACGACGTTGTAAAGGCGCTTCAGGGTCGCCGATCCTTTTTAGTGTCGCCAAAATTAATTAGAGAAGCCTTAAAATCTCCAATATCCTGTCTGTGACGCCAATTAGCACATGTTGCGGATCGTAGGGTCTCAAAACATTGACTGACAAAAAACAGAACTCCTTCCAGCACATGTGCAACAAATCGAGGGCAGAGCGCCTCACACGGCCACATGCGGGCCCCGAAGCGACGCCACAGTAATCCCACCACCAAAACACGACGCGGCCCAATTAAAAGAACAAAGGGATCTAAATGGTAAACAAAATGAATAGACGCCCACGCAAAGAAATCGTATCGGAGGGGAGAATGAAATTTAATTAAATAATGAATTACCAGCAGGTAATCCCGCTATTAAAGAGCGCATCTGTTAGAAATGATGAATGCCTTCGTCTCGAGAAATAAAAAATAAATATAATTTTGTGAGGAGAAACTTGCGCAGGCGGCACGTGGGCCGGCAGATGTGCAAGCGCATCCTCGGCCGCGTTCGATGCAAACAATCACGCTTTATCGCACAATCGCTCTAACACCGCAGCTGAGATTTAAGCCCCATTATTCCGCAGTAAAGCTTTCCAAAAACCCTTAAGGAACTCGATACAATCTTTGTTTAAAAAACATCCCGAGCCACGCTTCCTGGCTTTTAAAAAAAACTTGACACCGTCCACAAAAAGGTCGATAAAAATCTTTTGAAGAAATAATTGTCAATGTATTTTTAAAGTCGCGGACGATCGCGTATATTTTTTGGAAAGTCACAATGCGGGCATTAAAGTTGGTATAAAATGTACAAATTGTTGTTTCGCGGAAAGGGGTCAGGTCCGGTTCGAAGGACCGAGTTTTTCCGTTGATTATGATCGGCTGCGGATGCCGCCGCTGCCATTTACGGCAACCTGCGCGCGCGCTGCCATTGACAACTGTGGGATAGTCGCCGTCATGCCTCTCAGATTACTATCGACTCTCTAGTGCCTAGGTGTTTCCATAATTTCTCCATCCTTATTCTAACTATGGCGATTGAGACGAATCGTGTCCGCGAGGTAATTTATCATTCGGATGCCGATGCTGAAAATATTAAGTGAGAAAGTTTATGAATGTGAAACATTTGAAACATACATTTGAAACTAAAAAGTAGCATAGGTGTCTACCTGTGCTAGTAACTTGTGAAACAGGGAACACAATCGCACTAGCCGTAGTAACAGCTGTTGTTTTACGATACGGCGACACTAACTGAAGTTATGAGCTAGTACGTGTAGGAAGAACGGTGAATATTATTGGAACCGAGACGGAAACTAGCTGTAGCTTATATATTATTTATTTAAAGAAATGTATTATTACTAAGTAGTGGTACGTAACAGATAGAAAAAACGTTGTTATACAAAAGGTAATTAATTAATTTATTGATTTAACAATTTACTGTACACAAGAAAATTAAAGAGATAGTACAAATTAGATATTAGACAACAGGCACTACTTATCTCTAAAAAGAAATCTCTTCCAGCAGGCCTACAAAAAGAGAGATATGATAAATATACGCAGATACGAATGTAGAGTCCTAAATTTTGTACTGCACAAACACTATATTTTTGTAAGCTGCATTTGCTTCAAGTAACAAATTATGCATCAGATACAGAGATTATCACGCCCAACGTGTAATCATAAACAGCATAAATGTTATTAAAAACACGTAATACAAGAGTGCGGCCGGAATTCGTCGGACACGCGCCGGCCCCATGCCACCTGCCCCACAGCTGGCGGGTCAAATGCACCCTAACACCCGCCTGCCCACCTGGACCACATGCCACCAATTTTGTTTAAAAATATATCCATAAATCGGATGGACACAACAACGATATGTTTTACGGGAACCACTTCGTGTTCCTCTTCTTACATATAGCCATGACATTCTGGCAACTTCTGGAAGCCTAGTAGCATTTTCTATAACGATTTACTCATTGTAACGTTCGTTCCTGCTAGTTCAGTTCAGTAAACCGGATCAAGCCAAATATACACGCCGTGGCTCTTCGCAATTGCACAACTTTGTAAAGGACTCCCGCAGTATTTCCTTTAACTTGAACTTGAGCGTTTATGGAGGTCGCGGTTTCAATACATTGTTGTGCTTCGACGACTGTTTATGGTTATGCGTAAGCGTAACTATGATTTATTGGCTATAAAGAATTCGCGCTTCATTGTTCTTAAAATGAATATCAAAATAAAGTGTATATGCGTTCTTAGATGAAGAGCAATCAATATCATTGGACGAAATTAAAAGTTCTTTTACTTTTTGCAGACCATTTGACGAATAAACTTCACACCCAATTCCAACTTGTCTTGAGCGAATTTCATTTCGACTTAATTTCGTTGAGGAATCTTGACGAATTCGTTTATTATGTCTGAATTAATTCCATAAAACGCGCTGCGAAACCTTTTGGAGGGAAGTGCGCGCGACGAGACCTTTTCTAATATAATTAATCTTATCCCACCTTTAATCTCCTATTTTCAACTCGAAGTAATTTAAACCGGCTTCAGTTCTAAGCTTATCCTTGTATTGAGTATCACGCGAACCAAGTTAGAACTTCTACAATAAATTTCTTTTACAGTAAAGTTTATTCCACAAATTTTCGTTCTCATTTTCTTTATTGCGATCGCCATTTTAAACTTCGTCATTAATGATATTATTTTACATAATTTTTCAATGATATTCGTTATTTACCTACAAAACAGTTATTATAGATGCCGTCTCCAATCCGATACCCATCTCCGTATTATCGTCATGTTTTATGAACATATTTTATCTCGCAGCCATAACCCTTTCTCTGTAAACATATTCACGTCTATTCTCGCCATATAAACATTTATCTGCCATACTATCTTCTAGTCGGGCATCACGTCGCGCCGCGTCTGGAGAGGAAATAGGGCTGAAAATAAATCGCCCTTACACGGAACTTGTACTGAAATAGTCGGCTACAACCGGTCTACGCCTCCCGTTTTCTACGCTACCATTACTGCATCCTGCATCTCTATAAGTGCATGCGTATGCGTTTGGACTGTTTCAATTTTTCAAATGTGAAAGGTGGTGTTCAATCTTCGTCAGATTCATGAGCTCCGGTTGTCTGTGCATAAAACTAAATTTTTTGTGTGTACTTCATTATTTTGACTTAGTACTTAGGTTCAAAATGTTGTTATATACAACCTTATAATTGGGATGCATATAAACCTCTACCATTCTAAGCTAACTTGCAATTTTTTAAGATATGTACTCAGTCGGTAAATAAAATAAATAAACCGCTGGCGGTCTCTCATATTTTATAGTACCTACCTACATTATTCAGCTCATTCTCCGTTCGCATCTCGTTCTCCCATTCAATCCAATCCTCTCCAAAGTCGTGATCATCAGTCGCATTATGTCCATCACCACATCCTTTCCAGATTAGGTACTCCAAATTTTTAATTTATTAAAATGCTAATGCCCGAATGTAATCCCAATAAAACGACAGCCACCCCAAGCTAATCTCTTACCCCAACTGCGCTACCGTGTCCGTTCTCGACCCATATTACGTAACGCCAGTTAATTATAGGAAGGTAATTTACTTCGCACCGTGCCACTATACAGCTATTATATGACTACGGGCATTATACGCGGTGACTGGAACGTTGTGGATCGCAGGGCGACGACACTAGCTCGTTAATCAAAGCGTCCAGGGCGGGAGTTTTGATTTTCAATATGAATGGACGCGAAACGCAGTGCGTTGTTGATGAATGACGGTCGGAATTGTTGCCGTGCCATAAGCTATGTCTACACTCTACTGTGCAATGGTTTCCGTAGAAGGATCTACTGGATAGTAAGAACCAGCAGATATTTTAGATATCAAGGTCATCAAGTTGCAGCCGAAATCACTGAAGCTGGAAACTAAAAGTACTGCAAATGATGACAAGTAAATACTTTGGAAAAGGAATGAAAATAGTGTATGAAATGTGATAAATTACAATGTAGCAAAATAAATAATTAGTATAACGTTAGTACCTACTACTGTTACACTTGTCAAGTGTCATAAAAACTAAATGTCATTCTAATAATTAATAAATACAAATTATTCTTACTTGTAATTGAACCTGTAACATATGCTCAAAACTTCGAAAGGTAACGGATGTGGATCATTTTTTACATTTTTTCTTCCCATTTTTGGTACTTTCTCACAGCCTCGCGAGCGTTTTTGTTATCCTGTTTGTTCAGAGTAAATTAGTTAAAGATTGAGCGATCGTCGCAGATGGCGCCTTTTTTAATTTCCTCAATTTGTATGTTTTGGATGGATTCGTCTCAACAACAAACTTCTTCCTTTTTCCGCTCATTCTTCATTAAACACTTTAACAATAACAACAATTGATTGAATATCGTTTCGCTGCAGTGATATTGATGATGGTCTCTTAAACCTATTATGATAATTTGTCGCATTTTAAATTTATAAATAGCAATTTTCAATGTCAATAATATTTGTATCATTGCCTAATAAAATGGAATCTATCCAATCTATAACCGGATTCACTGATATCAACACGTCATAATTCGGTTCTGAGTGACGCAGCAAATCGACAAGGGTCGGAAAACAAAAAAAATTACGACGATTGATTAATTAGTTTTCGTCCCCATTGTGTGGACCCCCTGATACGTAAAACGAAATGACGCCGGTCTCTGACGCCCGCCTGTGACATGACACCGAAACATTTGTAATGTCGTGTCCCATTCGTTCTCTAACTCGCTATTTCAATTTGTTTGTTAGAGTTTGTTGTTTTATCGTGGGTTTTCGATAAAGATAAATCGTATCGCTGTTATCGTGCTGGAAACTAGTTCATCAGTTTATGTTTTGGGCACGGGCAATCAATGAAAGTTGTTGCGGTTACCTACAGTGGTTGTTAGCCTTTTAGAAATTAGCTCGAATGATTATGTTGCTTGTTTATTTGGTGTTGGGTCAGGACTTCGGGTGAAAATTAGTACTAATCAATTCTTTTCGATAACTACCCGATGATCAAACAAATAAAAATGAAAATAGTTAAGAATTGGATGAGGATACAACATTTTTCCATTCAGTTAAATTTTAAATCATTGTATCTCCTTTTTATTAGTAGCCGTCGGTGTCCTACGTCATTTGTCCTCTTAGGTTGGTTAGATAATAAATAGGTTATTGCCAGGCTCCTAGGAATACTAACTTCCTAGATAAAAAAAAATATTTTGCCACAACTTCTAAAAAAATGCAAAATACTACCTATAAACCTTATCCCATAACTTGAAATTCTCATCGAAGGCTTTATAAATAACATACGTTTTCATGTGTAAGCGCATATAGCAAACAATCCACTACGAATTCCCAAAATCCTGGCACCGGATCTCCCCGTCGGCTGTGCAATAGGCGGCCCTTTAAATCTAGCAGAGGCGGCTCCGAGGCGTAAATTGCAGGTGGTCCTCGATTAATGCTCTGGCCAGCTGCCAGGTCTCGTTTGCAACAAGTCTCTGGCCATCTTGCCGTCTCGCATTACTCCCGGGAATTAACTCCTGGATTTGTGTTCGGGTTGTGTTACGGCCAGAATGTTATGAGAGGTTACACGAAATCAGGTTTAGCTCAGGTTACCCTTCTATTTAGGATTCGATGTTCGATCGAATGTTTTGTATTTCCATGCCAACAGTAGTAATACGTTAAGAGGCAATCAGTGAAATAGTAAAGATTTGTTTGTTTTAGAATTAGTAGTTTTGTAAATAGGCACCATATACATTATTTTTCACCAATTTCAAAATGATTGACGCAAAACAAGCACTATTCGGTTTGTGTATTTAGTACACAGAGGCGTAACACTTGTAAACATAATAAAACCTACATTAAACACACGCGTCGTAAATCCAGGTCATGATTCACGAGCAAAGTCAAATTTGAAATTTTTATTGCCTACTCAACGGTAGCGCAACTTTTTTATTTTCCGTAAACTTTTTAATTCCATTCAGCCAGCTTTCTCGCGCACTTACATCTCTTTTAACTTAAAGAAAAATAATAACAGGCTTACCACGTAAGTATTACTTCGATGCTATTTCATCAGTTTCTCAAACACTGCGGCTAGTTCGATGACCATCAAATTCTCCAAAAAAATAACACTTTCCATTATCTCCTACATTTAAAGTTTTTGTATCACCCGGGGCGTCCTCCAAATCGTTTATCCACGATGACGGTGCCGGAGCCAAGAAAAAAAAAACGTCAACAGTCAACAGTTTACGAAACAACGGACGCCACGCAAGCCAAGTCATCTGCCGGTCCATTTTCCCGCTTCTCTCGCCTCTGAGATTAGTCAAGCTGCCTTTTGTGGGCTCGCCATATCGGGGCTCGGGTTGTAATCTCAGCACCATATAGGTGCGTACAATTAGCTCTCATCCATTTCTTTGTGCACGTCCTGAATGCTTAATTGTATGTTGTATGGGCACTTTGTGTGATAATAATGTGGTCGGGCCAACGTGTCCGTCATGCATGCATTTGGGAGAGCACCGGACTGCACTAACCTGTGTTTTGTTAGCTGTGATGCTCTGGCTGGACCTGTAATTGGGTGTTTATTGTATTTAAGTTTAACGTTTCTTCCGTTTGATTGATATGTGACTTGAATTAGCGCTTCACAGTTCACGTATCACGTGTTTCGTTTTGTATTTGTTGCTGTGTCTTTCACGAATGGAGCGGCGAGCGGATCCAGCTTAATGCTGTGGAGGCGTACCTAAAACGAGCATCCCCGAACCCCATTAAACCGGTAATGAGCCTTATCAACAACGGTACCGACCATTAAGCTAGCAATTAAAGCAACGCTTCTTAAATTCCCGCGTTTTGACAAGATCTCCGGCCATTTATCAATGCTACGGCGATAAATCAAGGCCGCTTCATTTGAATGAGCGGAGCTCTGCCGCCGGAGTGAGGAATGAAGTGTAATACACCACCCTGGCCACGGAAGCGGAAAGATATCGCATTTAGTACTCAAACACAGGGCTTAAATAAAGCTCAGGGAACGCTAAATTATGTACAACGCGCATTTAATCGTGTCCTGTCCGGATTTTGATAACGCGATTTACTTTTGTGAAAGCGGTACGATTTTTCGTTTTAATGAGCCTTTTATGATAATCTCGCGATTTCGTGTCCAGTTAGCACAGATAAATTGTATATCTCACACAGTTTGAGTGAGGATTACGTTTTAATTATTGGACTGTTCAATGAGTCGGAGAAAGATATATCTGATATCGATCAATTATAAATCTAAAGTAGTTTTTTACCTCCTCCTCCTATGCTTTACAAAACGTACATGTAAGTAGATACATCGCAGATTTTATAATTTGCTAAATTACCTCCTTTATGTTATGTATACTCCCTCAGCATGGAGTTGTCATTCTACTTTTTAATAAAAATAAGTAAAGAAACTTGTGTTCTTCTCTATAATTACAGAAGATATACAACTCAATACGCCACTGACAGATTTTTTGATATTCTATCAGGTAATGGTGGGCACTCACCATCCCGCTTGATCCAATGGCTTGATCAAATAGATCAAGCCAAACCATGACCATGTGTAAAGGGTCCAGGTGAGGTGGAGGTCAAATGCTTGCTCGTACAATAAAAAAAAATAATTATTCCATTCGATCATGCGGCATGATGGTGAGTAGCCACCACAATAGTCGGCTGATAGTAGGTTATAGGTACACCAACTACTTAAAAAATTATTTTATACGTCTATGGGTACGCCGTGTGAAGTGACACTGATAATTACAGTTATAAAATCGACACTTGTCTGAATAATCAGATAATAACCGAGCTCACTGTACACAATGATGTATGCAAGTTAAATGATTGTATCGATGTCTTCCCATACGACCGACGGCGTCGCGGTATTTCATATTAATTTATTCAAATTAGACGAGGCAAGACATAAATTTCTCACAGATATAAAGGAATGTATGTGAGCCGTTTTTGCTGTGTGGTCTTTCTTGTCTCTTGATTCTTGTGGTCGGTCTTGATTCTTACAACCTCTAGTATTTTCCGTTCACACTTTTACTATGCAGTAGGTATGGGTATCTCCCGCCGTGTGGTGTCCGGCAGAGTAGAATAGCACCAACCCCTTACACTCATGGGTGTTGTACAAGGCGACTAATGTTTTCGAGACAAAAGATCAAGATTCTCCATAGGCTGGAAAATGGGCAGCAGCTTTTTCCATTGTTACATTTAAAACACTACGATCTCCAACCCGCCTGCCAAGCGTGGAGATTATGGCAACCACCTCCCCTTTCGTGGGAGAGGCCCTAAGCCCTGCAGTGGGCTGTTACGGGCTGTGATGGTGGATAGGTATCTCGAAAATGAGTTTTGTATTATGAGTATTGTGATGTCAAAATAAATATTGTCTATGTCTATGTCTATGTCTAAAATTCTACCACGTATGCTGAGACCAATAAGCGTATTTGCGTATGAAAAGACGCCTACGATTTCAACCCTTTGAGCGTTACCGGAAAACATCGACTGTACATTCTACTGTCACGTACTAAACCGCAATCTTCGGTGCCTATGGTACATTCGCCCCACTTGTAACGATAAATCAATTCGCAGCTATCAGTACAGCACGCCATGTAAACAAATGTTAACAAGCTACCTGATAGTGGAATTAAGCCCTTGCCACATACAAAGCTCGGCGCGAGCGCGGCGTGAGCGCGGTGCGATATTTGCTAGGCAACCATCGCGCGGCGCGTTATTTGCTAGGCAACCATCGCGCGGCGCGATGGTTGCCTAGCAACTATCGCGCCGCGCGATGGTTGCCTAGCAAATAACGCGCCGCGCTCGCGCCGAGCTTTGTATGTGGCAAGGCCTTTATTGTGAGTTTTGTTTGCAGTTGGCAGAGACCAGACCTTTGGACGGTTGCGTGCGCTCATGTCATGATTTACCATTAGCACGTTTAGCGTCATACTTTGTGACTTTTATTACCAGTATGGCCCGTTGCGATAATAAAAACTAAACATACTGGCCTCGCTTACTTATTATATTCATTTTCAAGTACCTATCCGTTTTTATTTGACGGCAGAAGTCGACATTTGTAGGTAAGCTATTTTTGCCAATCGAAATACCTAGCTCGTAGTAGTAGTGGGAATTATACAAAAACATCCTGATTTTTGAGCTCATCGTCTAAAGGTCGTTAGTATCGTCTCGCGCCTCTACCATTTATTTACTCTAAGCGGATTGAAGTTCGCAAAATGAACTTGCTGGCCCTTCAGTGGTCAAGGTTCAAGAAGGTCTTTCTATGAGACAGCCGTGAGATCGCATTAGTGGTCTAGTCTACTGTGCCGGACACCACACGGATTCTTGACTTATTATATGATGAGTCCCATCCCATATAATATGCCAACCTGCTTACAACTCGCATTTATCACAGTCTACTTAACATTAAATCAAAACTGCAACCGTAAAAGCGTTTCACTAAATTACCATCCAAAGTGTGGGTAAAAGTTGAATAACGATCTCGACCGGTACAGAAGCGTTTTAATAACATAATTTTGTACATAAACTCTCACAGTTGCAAGATTTGCAAGGCGTAATCTGTCAGCTGGACAGTAACCAGATTTTAAGGCTTTAAGCCATCGGAATTATTACACTCGATCATACGATGGACACTCGCGTATTTTTTGCACCAACTAAGTACTGGAACGGGTTTTAGACGAATAAGATGAGTGGCATATTTGATAAGTAATTTGTCTAATGTATCAGCTTGGGCGATCGAAACAGATGTACGAAATAGACGGGCATTTCTCATCTATGGGAGTGGCAGCTTGCCAGCGGAGTTACCACCTAGTTACTGGCCGCTGGCGAATTATTTGAATAAAATGAACTTACCTTTTGGGATTTATTGCTTAGATGGTGATTTTCTTTTTACTTTGTGCATCGGATCACGAAACTATCCAGTAACTACAAATTTTCATTAGAGTTATCATGTTTTTTATGTAATTCTAAAATATATTTATATTTTTTTTGTAAATTAAGAATTTTGTAGAAGATGTAAAGTTTTCTGGAAGGGCAAACAGTTATCTTTGAGTGACCTACTTCGCAATTATACAAAGGTGTTCACATGTTCTATCCCCTCGCTGAACGAACACTTTACACTTCCAATATACCTATGAGTTTCCTGACCTCTTTATACTCAGAAAAAACTACATTCTACCAAGTGTATTTATTATATTAGATACCTGACCCCCTCGCTAAGTAGTGGGGCCAGCCCTGCTAATGGAGGCTGTTGTTTTTTTTGCTCACCAGTTTGCACCACCTCCAAGTAAATTCTTGGCTATAATCCAACTGTCAAATTAGAGCATACGTTTCTGACGTATAGCACTAACATATTTTGACAACTTTTCAGTAGTAGATCCCTCTAGTACAATTTTTGCGATACCATTACTCATTGCGTAGGCATTTACCAATACAAATTCGCCCCAGCACACCATCTCACCGGGCGTATTGCTTGCAACCGATGCGTTATTAATCCCGATCGTGACCGAGTGCAGGCTGACTAATCGCTATTGCATCTCGGTAATCATCGTGTGGGTCCGGAGATTTATGCTCGGTGCGACGGCGCTGGTCATTCAATTTATATCCGGCGATAGTGTCAACCGCTAACCGGCGATTAGCATCGGGATAGGGAGGCGGGGAAGAGCCGGGGGCCAGCGGCGAGCGGGAGACTTGATAGGTATATATGTGTGTGAGTTGTGATAGGTATTTCGGTTTTTAAAGGGGATTGGGGCCCTACTACCTGCCTTCCCAAGCCTGCAGGAGTATCAGACGTGTGATAGCGACACAGTGTATTATCATACAAACGTTTCTAGACCGTTTTCACCTGGACTTTGATTAGTTAAACTCTGCAAGAAGCCGACGAATATATACACATAACACGTGTACATAAATAGGTATGTCTGAAATTTAAAAGATGATTTTTACAGGACGATTCGCTTTTTTGTTCTGACTTACTCATCTACATTTGGCGAATTTTAATGTTATTCCAAATCGGATGTCTTTGATCAGAATTCCTTATCTTGCTTCACATTACGCTATCGGACTAATCCGATCTTGCTTAACAAATACCTCCGACTTCCTATAAGATTCAATACAAATAATCAATAAAAGAACCTGAACAACAGTTACCCAATAAATTTCCCATAGGTAAAATCTAGAACGAAAACCGAGACCCATCACCGCCCTACGCCACGCTGCGCGCGCGCCGGTATCGCGATACCATCGCTCGATCTGTCAGCGGAGCGGGATGAATAAATTTGTTAAACTGTTGTCACTACGGTACCTGATTCTCAGAACCATTGGCCCGTTTGGAAAGCAAACAAGCGCGGGAAGAAACTATAATTTAAATATTCTATGAGGTACCCACTAGGTATAATGTAGAGTAACTTTCTTATGTTTCTGATTCAATTTGTCGTCGTGATAATAAAGAGAGCGGTTATATTCTAATCACATATTATTTTCGTAATTTAATGCAGTCGTATTTCACAGACATCACCAGCCTTAAACTCACTTTACGACCAGCTTTACGGGCGCAATTTTATGTCTATAGAGGATAATTATTATTGCAGTCCGACAATAAGCCTAAACGAGGTTTTGATCGTTAGCCCGACCAAACATGTGATTATTAATTTAGTCTATAATAAATATTAACTTTATGAAATTGGATGAATGTACATTCAAGGCGGCGGTAGGGGGCTGACGGGGCTATCCATCAAATAGTACTACGGTTACAGTTACCTCGACCAATCAGTGTTTTATCCGTGTCAACGGCCCCTCGCCACTCAATAGACCCGCCGTACACACATACAATCAAAGCAAATAAAAATTATATTAATCACCGGCCTCGACAATGGCCGCTGGAGCTAGCCTGTACCTAAGCCAAATGGTTTTTGCACCGGGGCGAACGCTTTTTGCATGATGCGCAATTACGGCTAACGATTCTAATACAAGTTCGATATTTCAAAGCGTGTCTTTATTGTGCTCGGTCCGGATTTTAACGGGATCGGAATTTGGCTTTCTAATACTTTTGTCGTGAGATTTCTAAAACACTTGTCCGCGGGACGAGCTCGTTATCTGATTTATCGCAACAATAATTATGGACATGACACTTCGGGAACCGGCGGGGCGGCCTTCGGTTGTTAGCAGAAACACATGAATCGATAGTTTCAGAGACGTGACGCGGCGTCCCGTTACGGAGCCGAATATACCGTGCCGAACAGCCGGGTAACATCGATTCGCTAATGACCGTTAAGAAGTGTTCTCCACGACGACGCGGATATTCACACACGCCCGCCATTATGACATCTCCGCTAAATTCTTACGGACGTCGCAAAAACAAACTGATACGCTGACTGACACGAGATTGAGAGATCACAGTCGCCCGACCTCACGTAAACACCGTCGAAAAACAACAACAATTTCCAACAAAAGAACGGGAAATGTTTAAATAACTGTCAAAGCTTCGTGTTTTTGTCAAGGGAAATCTCGTTAAAACTGAGAGGAATGCACAAAAACGGACATTCGTTTAAACAGCTGCCCGTTAAAAAGATAAAATAAAAGGTCCCCGCGACGTGCACTCGAAATGCAAACGAGCCGAGCGGGATTGCCAAAATTTCACCGAATGGCTCCGTATGATGAGCACTCATTGCTCGCCTTTCGCAGCGGATTCAATATGGCAATCTGTTTCACTTGTTAGTTTTCCAATTGTGATTTATATCAAACATTTCAAGCTGAGCGTTCGACAATGATACGCTAATGTGAGACATCAATCTTGCTGCGGCTGAGCGGCTCGTATTTCGCATCTATGTCAATGTCGCACCCGGCAGGTGAGGTCATTTGCAACTATCTATTGACTGATGATTTGCAGTTCCGCGAGCTCTTTTGTCGAGAATATAGGAATCTCGTAACGACCCCGCGCCCGGGGTAATTTAGGCCCGCGGTCGGCGCTTTCTCTGCGCCCGCGCCTCACGCGCCTACCGCAGTAATCGCTCCCTTTCGACACTGTTGTCTTCGCGCACCATTTTGTATTTCACCGTCTCGTTAAAGTGTCAACATAATAACACTCATCCGCGAGGATGCGCCTACGAATTTACAACTCACCGTTCTCGGTAAAGTCAACTGTGAATTTCGCAAGCGTCTGTCGGTTGAACTTGCGAATTATCAATTTTACAATTACGGGTTGCGATATCGTCTGTTATTGCGGCCGGAGGGCAGCGGAGTTATTAATCAATTGGCGCGGTGCTTTCTCCAGGTATTGTGGTGATCTTTATGGGTTGGCCGGCGGTGCGTGGTCACCCTAGCGGCGTCGGCGGTAATTTAGCGCTATCTGGCAGATTTCTCTGAGGCTGATGGATGGCGCGCCCGTGCCCCCGTCTCGTTAGCAGGGCTTGTGCGAGCCTTTTTGCCGCGATCTCCTACCGAAACATGGCTCGTTCGACGCACCAACAAAAACAAGCGCGATCCAACGTTTCGCCAACCATTTGTTGTCGCTGCGATCTTTTTACGCCTCGCCGAGACATTTGCATAAACGGCCCCTTTACTCAATTTAATAAAGACGCCAATATAGTTTTAACACCTCCGCGTCCACGTCTTTTTTGCCGTTTAATGGTACTTAAGTAAAGGTCACATTTACTGAATAAAGTCACAGTTCGGATAAAGTGCTTTAATCTTGGCGTAATATAATTTTTCTTGCTAAAAGCCTCTCTCGGCCCACTTATCGAATGACAGTATTATATCTTCCTTCATTTTTATCGAGTGACATTTAACAACATTGTATCGTAGTGCCGTACAAGGATATCGATAGTTACCGCAGTCGTTCAAACGGAGTTGAAAGCTATGAAAGAAAAGGACGGAATACGGTATGTGTTATGAATGTTAAAATTACTCAACGTGTTTTGTCATATTTATTATAATTTAATAACCCAATTTTATAACTTCATTTAATTAGTATTGTGTTCGTAATATCGATAGCGCTGAATCGATGTCAATCGACTTGATACCATCTCGCAATTCGAATTCAACACATCGATATTAACTGTAGGTTAACCAATTAAATTATCGGATTTATTAACATCTTTAACAACATCGGTTGACTTTTAATTAATGTCGATTTAACATACACGTTGATTGTATTTCATTAATTCAAATTATGGTTGCTTTTATAGATACCAACTGAAAATTATAATTATTATTGTGTAATGTCAGTGATTTTATTTCATTTATTTATTTTAACTGTTTATTGTACACAATAATTATATACAGATATGATGATGTGATGAGCATGTGTTTGACTTGTCTTGACAACATTTGGTCCTATTTTTTAAACTGATGACTTATAATAGATAAAGTTTCCACACAAACGCATTTGTGACAACACAGTATCTCTGCCCAACGCCTTAATAGAGCCATCCGCAGAGACAATCGCACCCATTGCTATGCACATTCGATAGTCCATGTAATTATTACCGGTTGGTGTTCAATTAGCAATTCCAATATGGTCTGAGTCACCCTCTCTTTGTCCCGACGATCAATACCGTGTATGAGATCCTAGACACAGCCAATACATACATAAACATTAATAAAGGTGAGAACAACAGTGTTTACTTCCCTATGTTTATAGATACTACTACTAACCCGTCCTAAGGGGCCTTTGGCTAAACTAAATTTGATATATATTAATCTTACACTACTCACTATAGCCAGTGGCCAACGTAGATGACGTAGTGTAGAATGATCTACTGTTAAATTTAGTTACCAACTGGTTTAGACAATAGCGGACCCTGGGCCCTCGCGTGCTGCGCGGGGGACGCTACCGGGACATAACGCCAAGATGATGATGATGATTTAAACAATAGCCCCGCTGATTTGTACACTTAAATCATACTTTGGTAGAGCTCGTCTAGTCTAAGATGACGCGCCCCACTACTTAGTTAGTTGATTTCGATGTGTGAGTGCAAATATTGATAACGACACTTCATCTGTGTGGGAGCCAATGAACGACGCGTGTTCCTACGTTTGAATCTTACCGGCAACTGAATGACCAATTACAACGGCATTTGTATATGTATTGCGTCCATATTTTAAACTTGCTTGTGTGCGGTAATGCGATAGTGGGGCACGTCATTTTAGATAAGACGAGCTCTACCTAGTGTGTAGTGAAGTATTTGGTAATAATGCGTTCAGACAGGCAAACGGACAGATTTCTATTATATTCTTTATTGTACACACAATAATGTTACAAAGCTAAAACCTTAAGACAGTTTACAAAGGCGAGCTTATCTCTGCAAGACATCTCTTCCAGCCAACCTGAGAGGTGTGGAAGCTATATCACGGGTACTTGAGCATGTACTTTCAGATATCGTTGAAAAAAGCTAGTATTAACATAAACTTTAGTTAAGTACTAAGTTTAACTTTGATGTTATCACTTTCAAATCTACCCGACTTTTTTTCTTTTTAGTCGTCTTTTTCCAGTAAACCTATATTGTATACTATTCCAGGCAACATACATAGTGGTCCAAGACAGATACATATTACGTTTTCTTGAATATTCGCCGTTGCTAAAAGATATACTTGAGTTGTCGTGGTGTATTGCCAACAAAAATGTCAATTATGGTTTGATGGATATGACCTTTTTGAAACGTCATTCTTCATCAACACATTTACGCATTTTCTCCGCTTCCTTTATCGTATGTCTTACCTTATTTGGTTAACGTTATATAATCGTCGGCATCGAAACATTACTGGGTATTTTATAGCCATAATCGTTCCGGCCGTCCAGCAGTCATCTCTCACTATTAACTCCTTTCGGTTTGAGGCCATAAATAAATTATAAACTATGTATTACCAATTATTATCATCTCACTGTAATTAGTTGAATGCTAACCGATGCTATTACGGTGACGGAAACATCGTGATGAAACCTGCACTTTCAGGGACTGAATTTGTGTGGTAAATTATGGTGGTATGTATCCAATATGGTCAGGATCCCCTGGAAGCAGGGTCACGGAGGGCAGATGGCAGTCGCCATAATTATCACTGTAATTATCTGAACTGCCAAATCCTGTATGGTCAAGCCGGACCCCGGGCTCTCGCACGCGACTGCAAAGGACATTACCACCAAGATGATTATTTATTATCATCTCGCTGAAAAATTACCCATCGTTAAAGGGGAGATTCTGGCAAACGTGACAGATTATATTTAAATGAACGGATGTAAGTCATCAAACCTATCTGTCACAAAATAAACCCAACGAAGTGCATTAAATTCCAAAACAGTCAATTGGAACTAAACTACGAACGATTAATATTACTCACCGATATCTGTTGAAACAAATGTAAACACTTTTAAACAAACCAACCTTAACAAAGGGCTTTCCATCAAAAATTCATTACGTACATTCGACCACTTTGTTAAGACAACAATTCCGTAAAGCTGCTTTTAAGCCAAATTAACAGAACACAATCAAATACCAATCGCTGTTTAACATCGCTTCCTGTTTTAAACTCTTAAACCTTGACGTTGAGATGTTTAGTTTCAAGTGAAGTGGTACTCCACGATTGGAGACTAATTTTAACTAAGACTTAACGTTAAAGCACGAGTGCTCTTCTCTTTCGGAGCTCACGTTAATCAAGTGTTTGAGCAACAGTTGTAAATGTTGCGTTGAACAATTTCGGTAAAGTACCGCGTGGTGTGGGCTTTCGGACGCTTGCGGTTGCTTTTCTTATGTGATTTTTATGAGTATTTCATTGATTGTGAATAACGAAATCTCACGCCATACTCTCCACGCTTGACTCTGGTTGGAGATAATACGAAGTTTTGATAATACTCAACAGAGATGTTGGAGTGTTCAGGCGTTTCGGCCCGGTCTGGTTTTAGCTCGCGCGCCGAAACGCCTGATGCATTAAAATTGATATCTTTCCTCAGGCGTTAAAACTGTCTTTAAAAATTGTTCGAGGATAATATTTTTTTAAAATAGAATTCATCTGCATCCTCGACCTATCTAGAATTGCTATGCGCTTCTGTAGAGATGTTAGCTCATAAAAAACTGGTTTTTGGTAGGTCGATAATCGACATGCTGTTCGCTGTTCTAGATTTACTTGTACCCGTTAATGTCAACCCGATATCACTCCTTCATCACTATGTATATTCCTTTACCATCTACAATATATTCCCGGTTACTGCCCCCAAGTACAATCGATATATCGCCAATATCGCCCCACCTAGAGCTTACACAATCCTCAATTGCTAATTCACACGGCGATCCGAGCTGCTCGATGCAACTGTATCTTGTTTACTAGTTTACACAACCGCAAACATTGCTCCCATTGTCGCTGATGCTCCGACACCACTGATTTCACGCACGAGTGTCGCGGTTGGCGACAAAAATACCGTATTTACGGCCCTTTGTTCGGAAGTAATGCCTCTTTTTCTTCGCCAACATTTGTGTTTTGTTTGCTTACGCGCTGGGCCACCGCTGGTTTTTAGGGTGGTGGCATCGGTTTTAGAGCTTGTAATCTAGGTAGCTATACGTTTATAAAGCTAACAGCGAAGAGATCGCTTGTAGCGATAAGGCCGCCTTTGCCCACAACGTTTGAAATGTTTAAATTTTCGTTGTTTTTTTTGTAATATTGTGTTCTATAAAGAGTGTATCTATCTGTCTAACCTAACCGACAGAAAAAGTTCACAGATAGTACTGAACCAGTTTTAATGATACAAAGCTAAGTACCATCTCGATTAAACTGGCTTTCAAATAGACAAAATCGCATCAAAATCGGTCCATCCGTTCGGAAGCTGCGATGCCACAGACAGATACACAAAGCCACAGATACACAAATCCACAGATACACAAAGCCACACATACGCACGTCAAACGTATAACCCTCTTTTTTGTCAGGAGTTAATAAATAAAATTAAGCGACTTTACGGTGGCAATGGTAATGCCACTGTTTCTATATCTCATTAACGATATACGATTATAAAACAACTGACTGCCATACTTTCACAAAGTTCCACGTTTTCAATGGATTTTATTACATCATTTATCATTTTATTGATTCATCATACGGAAATTCTCAATCATCTTCCTGCCCGTACAGCATATAAATATACGTAATGTTTATTAATATTCCGTCAATGTACACCGGCACTGCTTGTGCAGAGAAAAAAGCTGTTGTTATTAAATTTTCACTTTGGATACGCGTAGTTCTTTTTGCTCGTTTGGTGCTATCGATTGCGGTTTCACGAACAAGATTATTTCGAACTTTTTATTATCGGCGAACAACTTTGTTGTTGAATTGTGCATTTTCTTGCCGATTAAGACGATAGTGTCATCAATGGTGATCAATCAATTACATACTCATTTGTGGCAGATAAGTGTGCAATATCTGAATTGCTAACGTGTAATTGCTTTATATATTGTAAGATAACGATTATTATCTCGGTTGTACAAGACTATGCAGATATGGTTCAATTAATTTTCCATAGATGTAAAACTTATAAGTAGGTATAGTGCAAGCGCATAAGTGCTAAGTATCATATTCCTTTGCACTACTGTGCAGTTGTTAAACGGTTTTATAATATAATTCATGAAATAAATTTTTATTCATTATATAAAAATTACCCTGGAAGTAAAGAATGATTCCTTCGGGCATAAGAGACAGCTAATGCTCCCTTCTTTTAGCAAACTGATTTTGGCTAAAGATGCACCAAATACCGTGAATATTGCTGTAGCGGCAAAGGTAAATTTTCTTGAAGTCGTAATGCACTTAGGTATGCTTACCTACTTAATTTCTATCTAAAATATTGGTGCCAAGCGCATAAACACTTGAATGTAGCACCCAATACCACGCCAGCAACACGTGGCTAGACTGAACTAGTCCAAATAATTAAGCCTGAAGCCTGTCTAGATTGGGCCATGTCGGCAATGCGGCTTAATCACACCACATCGTCTGCCAAAATTGGGTTCCCCAAGCCTCTAATGAACGAGGATGTTACCTAACTGTCTCTGAATGGGTCGAATCCGCATTTGAGTGCCTGGAAGTCGCAGGAAACAGGTCCTAATTCGATAATTGCTGGAATTCCGGTGCTGAGCCAATAGGCCGGCAATGGGAGGTGGTTATGACCAATTGAGTACATGTTTGAATGGCTTTCTTGTTCGGCACGCTGTTTTGGACCGTGACAAATTCGCGGAACGAAAATTACTGCGTCTGGAGTCTCTTCTCGTCTAATTGGTCTATGTGTTTGTTGTTGTTGTACGGTGCCAATGTTGCTTCTCCTGTCGCCTATTTCTGGCTTGCTTTTAGAGATTATTGCAGTTAAATCAACCTGACCGTCAGGAAAATCCGGATAACCCCTGACAAATTTTACATTTATTCAAATATTTTTTTAAAAACTCAACCGATTTTAATCTAAAGTGATGTGATGGTGCTGGTGGTGGCTTAGATGGTAAAAATGAAGCCACAAAATGTTCACTCACTTTTAGTTTTTATTCAAACTGAATAGGTACCTATACCGATACAGAATACAGTACACACAATGAAAGTCTGAACAAGCACAGAAGGAGAAATTAGAAGCGATGGAAAACAGTTTTAGAAATAGGAAGTACAGAAAATGGATTACGTATAAAAGTAGGTACGTGGGCGGTGCACAGAGTGACATGCGTCTCGCGTCTCTTATGGCTGCGGACTGCCGACCGGACCGACCCGCGTTCGCGGCGTAGGAGCCGGTAGATGTGATTTTGCGACTACCGCCACGCGTGTCACAAAATCGTCTACTAACAAAAGTAGTTGGTCTGTCCGGTGTACGTTCTTTTATGTTACACTATTATAATACTATTGTAATGCTTATCATATTATATTATACTATACATATTATTTATTTCTATTTTACAATCTTATATTTAGTTTATTATCAGATTAAATATATAAAATAAATACTAATACGTAGTTACACTACATCACCCCCCTCCAGAGACCGGGCTACGGGCGATAATAGTCCGGAAATTTTACCTTACGCCCTGACCGAGTTCTGATGACTTGCTCTTCAGTATTAGGTAGGCTCCGGTCATCCGTGTGTGTCATGTGAGTATGTGTGGGTGAAGTGTGTGTGTTAGGTGTTAACGTGACAGGTGTATAAAGTATGTCACTGGTGCGTAATGTGTAGGCCGGTTTTATGCGGTCAATCGACACTGTGGTGCTCTTACCGTTGACAAGAATGGTGAAGATCTTGTCACCGCGCTGGAGAACTTCGAAGGGACCGGTATAAGCAGGTTTCAAGGACCCGCCAACAGTGCAGTCACGCAAAAATACGTGAGTACATGTGGCTAAGTCCTTGAATACGAATGCGGAACGCCTTCCGCTATGGCGAGATGCTGGAGATGGCTGCAAGCTTTGGATGATACCCCGAAGTCTTGACGTAAACAAAGTCAAGTCAACGGTACCATCCTCAGCTGCTGTGTCAAAAAATCCGCCAGGTAGGCGCAGAGGTTCGCCGTAAACCAGCTCCGCGGACGTTGTTTGGAGGTCCTCCTTGAACGCACTCCTTATTCCCAGCAACACTGGTGCAAGGGAGTCAACCCAGTTAACAGTCCCGTGGCAGATTATGGCAGCTTTCAGCTGCCGATGAAACCTCTCCACGAGTCCGTTGCAGGCAGGATGATATGCCGTAGTTCGGCGATGCTGAAATCCCGCAATTTTCGAGAGCTGCTCGAACAATGCAGACTCGAATTGTCGACCACGATCCGTGACAATGTCTGTAGGACAACCGAATCGTGAAATCCACCCACTCATCAAGGCTTTCGCCACTGTCTCTGCCGTGATGTCCGCAAGTGGAATTGCCTCAGGCCAACGCGTAAAGCGGTCGATTGCCGTGAGACAGTACCGAAAACCTTGCGAGACAGGTAACGGCCCGACCAGGTCTATGTGGACAAACTTAAACCTGGCTGCTGGAAGTTTGAAGGAACCGAGGGGTGCAGAGACATGCCGGGTGACCTTTGAGCGTTGGCACGCTAAGCAGGCTCGAACCCACTCCCTGCAGTCCCTTCGCACGCCTGGCCATACATAACTCTCTGAAACCAATCTTGCCGTGGCGTTGGCACCAGGGTGGCTCAGTGCATGTAGGCTGTCGAAAATCTGTCGACGAAAGGGCAGTGGGACGTAAGGTCTGGGAGTGCCGGCGCTGTCATCGCAATAAATTTGCGTCTGGGAACCCGGGCACGATACCTTCACCAAGCGTAGCGACGTGGTCCCCTCGATGAGGTTGTTAAGCTCGCCGTCAGCACGCTGAGCTGCCGCTAGATGCTCCAAGGAAACCGGCTGAACCACTTCGTCGACTCGGGAAAGGGCATCTGCTACCACATTGTCCTTACCGGATATATGACGGATGTCCGTCGTGAACTGCGCTATCAGGTCCAGATGTCGAAATTGCCTTGGGGAGCAGTTCTCCTTTCGGTTATGGAAGGCAAAGACAATAGGTTTGTGATCAGTATAGATCACAAAGTGCCTAGCCTCAACCATATGCCGAAAGTACTTCACGCTCTCGTAGATGGCAAGCAGTTCCCGATCGTAAGGTGAGTACTTCCGCTGGGAAGGACTGAGCTTACGAGAGAAGAATGCGAGGGGCTGAAAAGTACCATCGGCGGCTAGCTGCTGAAGAACTGCTCCAATGGCTGTGTCCGAAGCATCTGTGACTAGAGCAAGCTTCGCGTCGTACCTCGGGTGAGCCAGCAAGGCGGCCTGACTGAGACCTTCTTTGCAGGCTTCAAATGACCGAAGACGTTCACCAGCAATGCTGACCGGATGCGATCCCTTCACCGATCCGAGGAGAAGCTCGTTCAATGGCGCCTGGTGTTGAGCAGCACCTGGAATAAACCTACGGTAAAAGTTTACCATACCCAGGAACCTACGTAGCTCCCTTACCGTATTGGGAACTGGAAATTCCCTGATGGCTTGGACCTTCGACGGCAGTGGAGTTGTCCCCTCAGCCGAAATGTGGTAACCTAAAAACGTGACCTCGGAGGCCCCGAAAACGCACTTGGCGGTATTTACCACCATGCCGTAGGCCTTGAGTCTGGTGAATAGCTGGTGGAGGTGTTCCTCATGGGTCTGTTTATCCTTGGAAAAGACCAAAAAGTCATCCAAGTAGGCGTACGTGAAATCCAGGCCCCGCAGCATCTCGTCGACGAACCGCTGGAACGTCTGGCCGGCGTTACGAAGCCCAAACGTCATGTAAGGGAATTCGTACAGCCCAAACGGTGTGGTGATGGCGGTCTTGGCGATGTCGTCGACGTGCACGGGGATCTGGTTATATGCCTTAACCAAATCGATGGTGGAAAACACACTGCAACCTGCAAGACTATGGGAGAAATCATGAATGTGCTTAATCGGGTACTTGTCAGGCACGGTTCTGGCATTGAGCATACGGTAGTCGCCACAGGGACGCCAACCGTTGTCCTTCTTAGGCGCGAGATGAAGAGGCGACGCCCAAGGAGAATCTGATGGCCGACAAGTGCCATTTTTGAGCATGGCCTCAAACTCAGACCTCGCTATTAATAACTTGTCAGGTGCCAGTCTACGGGGTGTGCCAGAAACAGGTGGGCCGGGTGTGGTACGGATGTAGTGTACAGTGTTGTGACGTGTTGTGCGATGAATACCGGGTGGACGAGTGACTTCTGGGTATTTGGCTAGTATGTCATGATACACAGAATGACCAGATACTACCTTCACCGAAGAAACATCATCAGTATTACGTGCAAGCAACCCCGTGGTCGTGAGCGTTGTACTACTGTCTATAAGGCGCTGGTTACGGATATCAACAACTAGGTTGTAGTGCGACAAAAAATCTACACCAATTATCGCTTTGGTTACATCGGCGACAATAAACCGCCACGTAAAGTCGCGGCGTAAGCCTAGGTTTAGCACCAAATGAATGTAACCGTAGGTGTTGATAACCGTACCATTCGCCGCACACAACTCATAATTCGTTCTAGGACGAGTACCTTTAACACTAGATCTCGGAAACACGCACAAATCGCTACCAGTGTCCACTAAAAACTGCACAGCAGATTGTCTGTCCGTCACAAATAAGCGACCGGTGCTTGGGCAGCCGTCGGCCGCCATTATCGACCGCCCAGAGCGTTTCCCGCGTAGTCGCAGGGTTTTACGCACTTCCTTGCGTTACTGCCGTGCTTGGAATGATACCAGCAGACGGGATACTGCCTGTAGTTGGACTGGGACCGCGTAGATGCCGAACGCCCACGCCGGCGATTATCCGACTTGCTCCTGGCTCGCGAACGCGACAACCTGTCGACCTGCACTGTCAGAGCCGCTACTTGCCGAATAAGCTGAGCTATCTCGCCTGATGCCGACGAGCTGGTAACTGGAGCTGGTGCTGCAGAGAGCAGCGGTTTCGCCTGCGCTGCTGACACTTGTGGAACCGGTGCTACCATGTCCATTATCTGGTCCGCTAACTCGGCAACTTCCTCCAGTGTCGCCTTGGCCTGAGACGCGATAATCGTCTGCATGCTGCTGGGCAGGCGACCAGCCCAGAGGGTCCTGATGAAGTCATCCGGTATTCCTGGCCCCACCAGGTGCTTCAGGTGACGAAGAAAGTGGGACGGCTTCCGGTCTCCCAACTCCTCGTGGTTCAGCAGCTGCTTTACCCTGCTCTGCTGTGACACCGTGAGCCGCTTGATCAGCTCGGTCTTGAGCCGCTCGTACTTGTCAGGTGCTGGAGGAGCGTTGATGACGTCCTCGACCACATCAGCATACATCGGCTCGAGGCTGGACACCGTATAGTGGTATTTCGTCGAATCTTGAGTGATGTTCGCCAATACAAATTGGCTCTCGAGCGCCGAGAACCACATCGACGGTTTCGACGGGTAAAATGGCGGTATCCGCACGGCAACTCGATCCACATTTCTTCCTTTGTTGCTGCCTTCGCCGTAATCGCCCAACATTGTGCTCTTCTCGGGGTCACCAATAAAGTGATGTGATGGTGCTGGTGGTGGCTTAGATGGTAAAAATGAAGCCACAAAATGTTCACTCACTTTTAGTTTTTATTCAAACTGAATAGGTACCTATACCGATACAGAATACAGTACACACAATGAAAGTCTGAACAAGCACAGAAGGAGAAATTAGAAGCGATGGAAAACAGTTTTAGAAATAGGAAGTACAGAAAATGGATTACGTATAAAAGTAGGTACGTGGGCGGTGCACAGAGTGACATGCGTCTCGCGTCTCTTATGGCTGCGGACTGCCGACCGGACCGACCCGCGTTCGCGGCGTAGGAGCCGGTAGATGTGATTTTGCGACTACCGCCACGCGTGTCACAAAATCGTCTACTAACAAAAGTAGTTGGTCTGTCCGGTGTACGTTCTTTTATGTTACACTATTATAATACTATTGTAATGCTTATCATATTATATTATACTATACATATTATTTATTTCTATTTTACAATCTTATATTTAGTTTATTATCAGATTAAATATATAAAATAAATACTAATACGTAGTTACACTACAAATCGAACAAAACTAAGAACCGATTAATCTGGCTTTGAAATAGAGAAAACCGTATTCAAATCGGCCCATCCGTTCGGGAGCTACAACGCCACAAACATATAATTTATAACAATAATAATAAATACTACAACCACAGGTACAATTTATAACAACAATAATATTACCCATCTCTTTTCGTTAAAAAAAGCAAATCAACACCGCATGCTTAAATCACATGCGAAGATTTTGACATATATTACTCTGTGGTCACCTGTCAAACTCTTGTCCCTCCACCGCTCATTCGAGACCTGACGAGCTCGGAGCTTTCGTTTCACCCGTGACAGGTCCCGCGTCACACCTGTTACGATTCGTCGATCGCCGTATCGATAACCACGAGAGTCGACCCCGCACTTTCTCCGGAGCAACAATGCGGGAGTAGAGTAGCCAACAGCAATTGGTAATTGTACTCTATTAGCCACTTGGATTCGAAGCGCAGTTTCGAATTTCGAGAAGCACAGTCAGTGCCTTAGCAAATATTCTCAAGCATATTGCTGGTACCACATGCATGAACAATAGTTGTTAAAAAATCGTTATAAAATGGGACATTCGATGGGACAGTCAATTAGGAATTATTTTGAGACTTGTTGACTTGTTGTTGTTGATTTGCTTTAATGAAGTAAGAGAGATTTGTTTCACACAAAAAATACAACGAAAAAACAAATCTTCCCTAATTACACAGAAATCTGCCCTAACTAACACTTCCCTGGCTTTACTTTACTTGATTTTCTACCTAAAGTTTTTGGAAAAGAAAATGGAAATTACAATTTGAATATAGAACCCATAATCCAAATGAAACGCTCAACTAGAAACAAGAAGCTAATTAATAAAACCACTGCTGCTACTGAAGATCCCTACAAAACCTATGTTAATGTGGCTAGTTAACGCAGTATGGTGATGAAATAGAATATAATATGGTTTATTAGATTCTTCATGCACACACAGACAACTTAAACTTAGAATGAATGAATGAAAAATTAATGATTACTCATACACAAATAGTACAAAAACAAAGTAAAAAGAAAACGCAATCGGCGGCCTTTTCGCATAAAGCGGTTTCTTCTAGGCAACCTTAGACACCTAGAAAACATAATATACTCTAGGATACTTTTATCTTGGAGGTAAGTTTTAGAAGCTACATAACAACAAACATTTGTATGGAGGTTATGTAAATCCAAAACCACCAATAGTCTTAGGGCACTGACTGTACCACACTCTACCTTGGTGGGTACCGCATCGCTGTACTGTTGACTTGTAAGTTTGCTAATGTTCCGCTTTACTATTTAGCTACGTCGTTGAGCAAACTGGTGCTATGCAATTGTTTGAGTTGCCTCGCACTCGACTCGGCTGTCGAGTGTTTATTTACCTGTAATTGCGAATATGTTGTATAAATTAGGTGTGCGTAGGTCTATGTTATATTGTTATGTTTGCTGTGATAACGTCAACATCAATATGAACTGTAGAAATTGAGATAAGCGGCATGAAAGACGTTTTAGTTAAATGTCTTACGTTATTAGGGGAATAACCATTTGAAACCGTGGACGTGTGGTGTTCGGCAGAGTAGAGTAGCATCAACCCCTTACAACCCCGTACAAGGCGACTAATGTTTTCAAGGCAAACGATCTAGAGTCTCCGTAGACTGGAAAATGGGCGGCTTTTGCCATTGTTATATTTATAATACTGCGATCTCCAACCCGCCTCCCAAGCGTGGAGGATTTGGCAATAACCCCTCCTTTCGTGGGAGAGGCCGTAAGTTTGACGGTGACGGGTTACCAACAGGCGGGCCGGCTTGTTTGCCACCTAAGAGGTATAAAAAAAAAGTCCTGCAGTGGACTGATGATTAACCATTTGAAAAATGTATATCGTATCTAATATTACAAACCCGTAAACTATATTTAGAAGCAACGCGAACCGAGGTCGCAACGGCGTTCCGTGGACGTATCAATAGACATGGCGTTATCGCGACATTGGGGATGGCAAACAAATTTTATCGGCGTATAACACAGGCAATTGGAGA
Organism: Blastobasis lacticolella; assembly: GCA_905147135.1. Taxonomy (NCBI): domain Eukaryota; kingdom Metazoa; phylum Arthropoda; class Insecta; order Lepidoptera; family Blastobasidae; genus Blastobasis; species Blastobasis lacticolella. Next base: position 15,077,647 of record LR990048.1, read on the forward strand.
AGTCACGACATCATACTCAACGGTGGGCGTACACGCGAATATTACACTAAGCGGTGTTATGGTTATGGCTCCCGTACCAGACGCAACCATGCCAACGATTTATAGCTACGGAAAGCTAGACAAATAGATACACCTACCTACATTGTTTTAGCGAACACCTGGAGGGTTACACTGTTATTCAAATTGCAACCGCCGTCTATGTTCACTGTTTTGTCTGCTTTAACCAAAATGTTACCTATCCAAAGTATCAAACGAAGATATCCGAGCCAAAACTCGTTGCAAGCCAAGAACACGGACCAACCACGGAAAGTAAACACGTGTTAACGTCAAAAATTTCTTCATCAGGTCCTTAATTTGGGTTTAAAATGACGATAGACCGGGCCGGGCGGCCTCCCGCGCCGCGCAGGAGCGCCGCTACCTACCGCAGTTACGATGAGCTGGGCTTCATAGAGCGGGCCAAGCCTCTCAGGCAGCGCCACGGAGGCGTGGAAGACCTCACCATGGACCAGACTCGGACATACAGACCTTACGAACTACCAGACTTGGACGATATAACCGTTATAAGCTCGGAGGAGATCCCGAAGCCCAGGCGTAAGATCGAAGGTTTCGCCAGCGGATTCAGAAGGACCTTCTCGATGAGAGCTCGAAGAGAGCAGGACAGTATACCGTTGGAGACTTTTGCTGTGGCCGAGGAAAACTTCGCGACGGTCCGGGGCGCGCCGTTCGGAAGGCGTCGGTCGTTGTCCCGAGACCGGGGGTCTTCGCTGCTGGCCAGGAGTTCTTCCGAAGGGGACGTGAGGGCTCCCCCGCCCCGCGCGCCCCCGCCGCACCCCGCGCCGCGCCTGCACCGCTGCCTCCGCGCCCTCGGTGGGAGCTGGAAAAACCTCCTACTATGTGAGTCTTATCCCTAACTAGGCTCACTAATGACACCACTTAACAGAAACCAACCAATGCGTAAACAACTTAACATTACAATCAGGCAGCTCATTGCTTCGTTGAAATGCTGGGGAACCGCTGGCTGCTGTCGAAGTTAATTATCAGGGCGACGGGTACAAATGACCGGAGGTAGCCGGGCTTAGTTAGGCCAGTGACTAACCGCGGCTTAATCGAATTAACCGCTTTCTTTTCTATGTAAATTAACCGATTGTTTGTGTTACAGAATAGTCAGGATCCGTATTAGACGAGGGGCTTTGTTTTAGACAGTTTCTCCTGATTGTGCGCGTAATAATAATTGTGATGGATCTACCCACAGTTTAAAGCTACTAATTTGTTGCCACTAGCTGGATTAGATTTGTTGGATAAGATATGAGACGGTAATAAAATTCAAGTAACCTCACGCTACTGTTTTAACCTCATTATTAGGTAATAAAGTTTCGTCCATTAAACTACGCCTACGAATTAATAATTCCATTAAATAAAATAACCTTAATTCTACCATTCAGCGATCAGGCTATAACTTAAAAATATATGTGTCGAGGAAACTGAAATTTCAGCAGTTTAAGCAAAGAAATTGGCCATAGAGGCATAGAAGGAGCCTACTCTCAGCTAAAGTCACAATCTGTATTTAGTTTCTTTTTTTAATAGTGAATATAGGGAATCCAAAAGAGACGGCTGTAAGTTGTCAAATAACCCCTCCTTAACCATTGCTATGTCAAATTTGGTGGCTTTGGTGATCTTAATGTTTAGCTTTTAGTATGACATTGAGTCATATGTATAGAGTTGTGACAGAGTGACAGTGTACATTCTCTATTAGTCGAGGCTCCATCTAGGCTCTACATCCAATATCTTTGAGCTTAGGTGCCTTCTTAATTTGTCCGTATTACAAAAAACATCGCAAAATTACATTAATGCCAAAGCACACGTCGGACACCAGCATAACACGACCAATTTCAGACTTACGTCAACTTGCTAAACATTCCGTTTCCCCAACCGTACAATTTGTCTCCAGCAATTAGTATTAATTCTCCATTCATATCGCTAAAACGTTACGACTCCGAGACAGGGTTTAATTGAATATTTATACATTTTATATGGCGAATATGGCCCCTTTATTGTACCATAACCTTATAACGACGTTAATACAACGCTCCCACGCCTCTGTAGGTATTAACTACACCTACGTAACAGCGTTATTACAGAGTGTAGGTAGCAGATAACGAACATGTAACCTAATTGCATATTTTTACTCACTTACACATATATTTTTATTAATTAATACCGATAATTTGAGCTGGTGATAAATTGTTGTACTGGTTTGCCTACTTCTTGTAATTGGTAGATTGGAGTAGGTTCAATAATAGTTTTATGGGATGCATTATTTCCATGACATGAAAATTAATTTTGCATTAAATTTTAAGGAACGTCGGTGGCCGAGTATATATCCGACTCGTAAGCGAGAGGTAGCGAGTTCGAATCCCATCGTATGTACATCAGTTAAATGCTAACCGATGCTCTTACGGTGAGGGAACAGATCGTGATGAATCCTGCACATTTAGGCGACTGAATGTGTAACCATGATCCAATCTGATAGATACAGCTAAATCACAACTAGTTTTATCCGTAAAATAACAAATTAACAACACTTACATTATTGTTATGGTTAGAAATGGCATAGTACTAGTTGATATTATTATAATAAAGGTGAGATTTATTGATATCGTTTATTACTTCGATTTCTCTGGCCATTTTATCACTCAATTGCTATTTGTCAAGTATCTACGGCTACTACTTGTAATACGCTAGAGATAGAGTTTATCCGTAGCTTTATCATTGAAGATATTTTGAAGCATCTAGTTTTATGATTTAGAAACATCGACATGATAGTAGATAGTTTTTTATTATTAATTGGTTTGCTTTTGCCCTACATTTTAGTTGGAATACTAAGAAAACACCGACGAATCTTTTAGCTTGCCCAAAAGCTCCCTATTCACTCGTATTTTTGATATGGACTCGGAAAAACAGACGCAGGTAGGGAATTGCAATGTACTTTGGCAGTACGTACGCATGATTAAAGTTGACTTGAAACTCTTAGTTCGCCCCCCAGTTCTAGATGTCGTCGATAGTAGAAAGGGGATTCTCATGATTCTCCCGAGCTCTCTCTCTGTCTCTATTTCATATTTCCATCGAAACAAAACCTTTACAAACTCCAGGCGAGTCCCCAGACCAATTGTTACACATTTCCCCATTCACTTGCTTCCGTAATTCAACTGCATGTACCCTAGGTACTTCCACGCAGTCTAAGCTAAGTCCTAGCACTTAACAGGCTGGTACGTTGCCCCGCACATGGCTCGGCCCAGCACGCTCCTGTCATGCTCTAACCCCAGCTCCGGGCTCATTAAGAAAATTGCCTTTTTAATTTTCCGGAACACTGACTCCTTAAGAGCCACAATGGACTGGCTTAAATGGAACCTACGGTGCACTCAGCACCCTGTTTATGGCTGCTCGGTGTGCGGAAAACATATGTTGGGTTGGTTTCTTCGTAAGGCAATACGGGGGATATTAAAAAACCCCTGTTCGATCCGAAGGGGACATTTTTGTCTAGCTAAGCATATATTTTATCAGGTATTATTATAAATTTTCCATTCAGAATTTTCCCACCAACTTCATTAAACAAACGGAATCGAACCAAAAACAAAGGAACGGCTAAACAAAACACGCTCACTGTATTGTCAGAGCTTTGAAAAAGCATCAACTCGATTATCGTTTGTTTCCATTCGCCCACAGATAGGTTTACCGTCGAGTGTCGCTGGGTTTGTATCAAATCAGGCTTAACACGATTCCGCCCCCAACTCTGGCATAACCAGGTTTGTGTGGCGGAAGTAATACGGCTAATATCTAGGGGAAGGCTGTCGGTTCCGCATTCATCGCCTGATGCCCCACGACAAACGATTCCAGCTATTTCACGTTGATTGTTGTTGGTAATGGAAGTGCAGGTAGTCGGGTAGAATAGTGGGTATCTATTACATGAGGGTTTATATTTTTGTGTATAGGAATTTTTGAGAGGAATTCACAGAAAATGCTGCTTTTGCATACATTTATCAAATTTTGAATTAACAAATGCATCCATCAACTCCTATGTATCAGTTTAGCTATAATTTAGAATTCTAGATCATCAAAATATCTCTGCCTTTATCTGACAATGTCGACACGATATTTTTATCTATTTATTTTATATGTTTTTCTCATTCCATAAAAGTTAACCCTATCACTTCAACATGCGCATGAGAGACATATATCATTATTAGTCCTCACAGTTACAAAGCACCTGCTCCTCTGCATTTCCGTTACATGAAATCTAAGTATCAGAATCGCAAATGGGCGATGGTGAGTAGTAAAACATATAATCTTTAATCTACCCTTCACTTTTTATATTGCCAATAAACTCGCCCACTTAAAAAAACAGGAAAGGGACTGATATTCAATTGGCTCTGTGTATAAAACAGCAATACCTCTAATATAGGGGGAGCTAGCTGTCAGCGATTATTCAGTATTCAACGTCGACAGGGGGCGACAGTCGCTTCTGGCTGTTTTAGCGAAATTACTTTCCCTCACTTCCCTCCCTTGGATTCGTCACTCACTCTTCCCGACATTATGACGTTTGTACTGGACTTGGACTTGTTGATGACGTCTTTGCAGGGTTTAAATGATAAATGCGGTAGCGTTAAACAAATTTCGTGGTGAAGGTGTATCTTTGGGAGAAAAGCGAAGGGATCCCATATTGTGTTGGTAAACATTTTTGCAAAAGTTGAATTATTCATAATAAAACTTTTAAGTAGGTATTCATGGAAGGACTTTGTTTAGCAGTAAGATGAAATAATAACATAAATTCCATAAATTCCACTAACCTATCCACCAGCAATAGGAACTAATCAAAAAATCTTCGACATTGTTGACTTAGACGTAGTACTGTAGTTGTTAACAACGTCAAAAAATTCATACAACACCAAAGCTCTATAACACAGAGAGATCAAATTAATATACAAAATTAATTTCTATACAATTTCACTCACGGCACGGTGGCCAACGTGTTTGCGTAACTGTACAATTTATCCAAAATAAAGATTTGTATTTGTTGCATTTTGTATTGTATTTGTATTTCATAAATCATATCCATTTTATCGATTTGTTAGCCATATAATCTTCGTACCTCGTCCACTTATAAAGATATATCTGCTGCATTGTTAAACCAGATTGATATTAAGTGCTCGAGCAAACACTCGCATATCGACCACGACACTCGAATTATCGACCACGTAGTCACGTATGCCAATATTCTATGCACAAGGACATTTATTTGTAGCTAATGAGCATAATTATGTAAGGTTTGTCTATAATTGTATATTCAATCTTCTAACAATAGTTCACATATGTACAAACCCATTTTTGATATTTTTCCGAATTGACCTTGGCGTACATATCTCCTTCACGAGATTTTCTCGGTTCGTTAACATTTTTAATGCCATAGCCGACTTATGTGGCAGAAGACACCACCGCTACCGTACGTAAGTACTTTATAATAGGCATTTCGTATCCCTACGTAGGATTACGAGAACAAAACACACGATTGAATGTGCGAGCTATTACTTGATCACTACGCCGTTATGCGTATACAACATGAATATAACAAGATAAATGTACTATGGGGTGGTGTAATCTATCATCCACGTTAACTACAGCTATAAACAAACCTACAATCCCAACCTGTATCTTAATCACCGAGCATAGGATTCCTTACACCACCACATTAATTGAATTTATACCGAAGGCAGCTTAAAGCGACCCTACCCTGGTCCTTCGAGCCACACACGTACCTACAACTGTATGAAACGCGGGTATTCGCTAGATTTATGCCTCTTGCGAACTGGTAAGCTCACCTACCCGAATTAATTTCGCCCAATAACAATAAAGAGGGTAGAGGCAACTACGAGGTAATCTACGTCCGTCTTGTACCCTCCCTTCTTGAAGCTTTCAGCTAATAGTTGCCTCGCTTGAAATTAACGAATTTGTCGACGCTGCGTTGTCCTTCGATGTTTATGTTATGGTTTAAACCGTCTAAATAATATGAGAAATGTTTCTTGTATGCCTGTGGAACATACAAAAGACCGTCTATTTTGTTGTTTAGTTTAGTTAGTGTGAATAATTCGGTTTGAGGGATAAGGTAGCCAGCGCAATTACAGGCATGAGGCAATTCATCTTAGTCCAGACAGTGACAACGCACCTGCGGTTCTGCATTTTTGTTGCCTGCAACCTAAGTGCATGAATCGTAAATGTTATGGGCGACAGTTACCGCTTACCATCAGGTGGGCTGTCTGCTTGTTTGTCACTGCGTAGTATAAAGAAAGGTTTTGTATTCTGTTAATAATGTAAACGTCACGGATTTTTTATTTTTATTAACTAACTAAACCTTAGCTAACTAGGTTATTTTCCGCTTTTGTCATTGTAAATATTATCTGTGTACCTAATAAATGTCGTTACCTAACCGTATTCTCAGGTGAAAACACTCCTGTATTATGGTTCACCATAGCACCCACATTACGTATCTGAATATATAATTGTCTGAATTTATGACTAAATAACGCTAAACAAGTAATTTGAACCCACACGCAGTATGCAAAGGGGATCGGCATTCTTTGAACATGAAAACAATAAGTTGCAGTAATTTAGTAAGTATAGATTTTACGTATAAACGATGTTAATTTAATAGATGATCTAATGTTATTTGCGGAATGACATCACATCCTCGTTGGTTGATAGATACCGACTTTTTATTCACCACACGTATAGATATTTCGAAGAAGCAAAGGCAATATGCAATTTACTGCCAAATCTCGGATACATTTGTACACCAGCTGTACGTATAAACAAAAACGTGTATTCATTATTGTACGTTTATCAGTTCTAATACCCATAACACAAGCTTACCTTACTTTGGGGCTAGATGGTGCTGTGTGAATTTGTCAAAGCAGCATCATCATCACAGCCCATAACAGTCCACTGCAGTACTTAAGGCCTCTCCTACGAAAGTGGAGGTTATCGCAACAATCTCCACGCCTGGCAGGCGGGTTGGAGATCGCAGTATTACACATTTAACAATAGAAAACCTGCTGCCCATCTTCCAGCCTACGGAGACTTTAAATCTTTTGCCTCGAAAACATTAGTCGCCTTGTACGACACCCACGAGTAAAAGGATTAGTGCTATTCTACTCTGCCGGACACCACACGGCCATGTCCAAGCATATTATGGTATTATTATTAATAAAATTATATGTATAGATAACATAGGTAAATACGTTCTCCGACAACAAATGTCTACGCAAAGACATAATAATACGATCAACCGCAGTCCCCAATAGGAAAATGTCAATTACAAAGCAATTCACCATAAATCGTGTGTAATAACGGTAAATCACGGGATAGTTAGTGTAATGCACTGAGATTTATATATTTACTTAACGATTATACAAGTCTGGTACAGTATAATCGTGATGTGATGCAATGCGTTGGCATGCTCGCTGTGTTTTGTTCTAACGGGCTGAGAACGTTAATGATTAGAGGCTATTATAATCTATAGGTACATTTATATAATAAAATAGTAAAGCAAGTGTCTGTATATTGAAAATATTTAGATAAAAAATTGGGTTATGAAGAAATTGTGTTTGTCTGTTTGCACACGCTGATCTCCGGAACTACTGGACGTACTGTAATGAAACTTTTTGTGTTGTGTAGCTATTAAGTCTTTGCAATATAAAGGGTATAATTGTTTTAAAAAACTGGAACAGCTGATGTAGAGAACCGTAATAGACCAGCTAAATTATAAGAAATATGGAAATAGCGCTGAATGGATTTTGGTAGTTTGGTAGTTATTTTATCTAATTCGGTTGGGTAGAAGATACAGGTTGACCTATTCGTAGTACTAGCTTTCATACATTAAAAACGATTTCCACGCGGCCGAAGTCGCGGTCAAAAGCTAGTAGGTAATATGGAAATAGCATAATACGATTTTATTTGTTACCTACGTCGTTAAAACAGGTCGCCTTTAGAGAGTACTTTAGCTATTGCATTCCTATTTTAAAGTTTACATACCTGGTTTAACGAGAGTTCTTTAATTAAGTAAATTAATATCAGCGACGATTCCATTCCTAGTAGACTTGAGTAACTTTTAGACTTTAATGAATTACAAATGTCCCTATCTTTAAGACCTTCCGGTTAAGCTTTTTATGGCATCGGTCTCAGCTTTGAATGAATCGTTCTTTTAAAGTTTATTTTACTATAGGTACTATTTAATAGAGATGTATAGAAGAGAGAGTGATTTCCTCGATATGTCGAGGGATCCGCTAAGATTTCTATAAACCCAAAATTATTTTAAATAGCATCTACAGGATGGTTTTAAATTGATGATACAAAAGAACAACTAAAATACTTATCTGAAACTGCGATAAAAACAGGTGTTTCATACAAAATAGAAAACAAACTCTGCCAAAACGTACTTTGCTATTTCATAGTTGATGCCTTAGGTAGTCAAAGTTGTTTGTTATCACGAGTTATATCTTACCCCTTTGTACGATCTATTCATCAATTTGCAATCACACTGCATACAGTTACATAGAATACACTACGCTCACGAGAAAACAACGAACAGATACCCGATTATCTCCAAGAATATTCGGCCAAATCAATATTAGTTACTCACAATCGATGCCACACGACTTCCAACCAGAGTTACATAGTTAAATGCAACGACCGCTTTGTGGCCCTTCGTGTAGATTTCCGATACACTCGTAAATGGGACGCACCGTGTCAACCCATACTGTCATTTTAACAGAGCATTGTTCCCGGAGATCTTATCGTCGTGACCCACTTCTGTATCGTTACGCGTACCTAAGTTACGTTTGCTACCAGAAGTACCGGTAAATAGTGTATTGTTTGACTTCATTTATTGTTGCTTAATTGACACTTATGTGTGAAAGCGGTCTCGCAAGCTACACATGATTTACACCATTATTATTATCGATTTCAAAACTCCACCCGATTGTCGTATCGAGGTTTACGTCGCAGTCGTAAATCGTCGTATAGAGACAGCAGAAGTATAGCCGCGATATCGGACTTGCGAAATGTCAGCGGATACTGGAGAAACAATAAAAGAGTGTGAAGTATGGCCGAAGCATCCACGAGATAGCACTCAACAACTTTGCCATTTGAACTTAGCTCTTATTCGTATCTTGGAAATCTTTATATCGCCGCGCGGAGACAAAAAGTTGACAACAATTTAATAAAACGCTGAATGCCCTTTGTTATGGTCCCGAAATTTCCCCCTCTTTTGTGATTTAGACGTCCGAGCACAAAGCAGCCGTGCAAACATTTGTAAAAACTCCCAGCGGGACCCGTCGCGTATCTCCGGCCCTTAGCTGGAGACGAAATTTGCATTAAACCCAGTCATTCGTTGACCATTAAAGGCTAGCCACATGCATAAGGTGCACAGATTTAATGCATAATTGTTTCAAGGATCGATGTAAAAGGAGAGAAAAAGGCTTGCGAGAAATAAATTACTTATTGTTGTTTGAAAGTTGTCTCGGCCAACGTTTTCGACCGTACACGACACTATAAATTCTTTATTGAATATAAATTAACTTACACGTGCCAAGATTATTAGTATTACAGTTATTACAGTACACGCCCATAACTTACTACTACTGCGGACATCGCCGACATTTCCTAATAAAAGCCAACGTCTCCAAGCCATTTGTTTCACCAGTTGGTACGTAAAACGACAAATAGCTCTAAAGAGAGCGCGGGTCGCGAAGGAACGTTCCAGGATCGAATTCTCCAGGCTATTATTTGAAAGCTTGCATGCCCTTTTAGAGGCTACACTTTGAATGCCCTGCATTGTTCGCCGCTGTGCCCGGGCCCGACCCTTTGTCTACCCTTCGTCCGGCTGGCTGGAATTAAAATGTCTTATGACCACGTTTCTTTGAACAATGTTCTCGATGTTTAGCGATGTCTCCGTTGTTGTTACGAGGACCAGGTCGTAGTCCTAAGTTTATCTCCCGAATTTCAATACTCTCTAACAAGCAGATACATTACAATGTACATTATTAGTGACGATTGTGCGTTATTTTTACTCTTAGTAGATTCAGATAAGTAAAAAAATAGTACAGCGTTTTGATTTAATATTCGCGTCCCTGCTTCGGTTCCATTCACTCTACAGTGCACAGGGGTCCCAGACTGGATAAGCTTTGTCTTCATATGAAACAGGAAACTCAACCTTATTTAGCAAGCGATAGAGTTCTTAAACTATAAAACTCGCAGAGTTATTAAGTGGAATTAGCTTAAGTTTCGCGACACACGTGTTAGGGCTTAACAATGGATTACAGATTCAGAACTTCTATAGAAAATTTACCGCCTATTCAAATAGGGATTTGTACGAAGCTCTTTATGGTCAAACTTAAGACAAAGAGAGGGAAAACTTTAAAAACTTCGCCGTCTATTGTGTGAGTGACTGTTTATTTATATTCGCATTGTTTGTTCCCAGGTAAGTACTGCGGGTGTTATTCGTAAGCGACTCCGGAAGTTGTACGGAGATAGTATGGTAAGCAGATGTTCTGCGCTGGCGCCGCTGTTTGGGACGCAGGTAAAAGTTGAAGTAACTAATCTTATGGGTGTAATTTAACTGATAATACCTATGTCTCATCACGACGAATCATCGTCGTGCACACCTCGCAAATGTTGAAATCAAATTATCTTGGCGTTAATGTCCCGGTTGTACATTCGCGCACAAGGACTCGGGGTCCGCCTTGACCATGATCCAGGATTTCGCAGATCAGATAATTATAGTGGAACGACTGTCATCTGACCTCCGCGGCACTGTTAACAGGGGAACCTGACCAGATTGGATCATGGTTACATATTCAGTTGCTAGAATATGTAGGTTTTATCACGATGCTTTCGCTCGCCGTAAGAACATCGGTTAGTGCTTAACTAATTACATAACACACTGGGGTTTGAACGCGATACCTCCCGCTTCCGAGTTGGGCCGCTTAACCATTATCCCATCGATACTCTATAGGCTCACCCTCTTAAGTGAAAATTGAGCCTAACTACGCGGTTATATGGGAGTATTGCAGCGCATTTAAGCTATTTCATCGCTCAAAGAAATGATTATAATTAGAACCTTGTAAGATTCTACGTAAGTATTAATCGTAATATCTCCCGTATTTACTTCCCTTAATCCTCGAATCGAGTCTACGATAAACATTGTTCCTGCAAGGGGGCACGGGACTAATTTCTGCGCTTACAGGCTTACTTTGCCGGCCTACAAAACCTCTATTACTGCCCCTTTGTTTGGCCCAACAACCTAATACGGGGTAATCCCAACCAATCTCTTATAAAAAGGAAATGTTCCCGGGAACTTTCACAATCACCTCTCTAGTCCTGCGAGTGGAGAGCGTATGAAATGGAAAGATATCAGCGCGCATTATGTCGGCAGGAGTCACCGCAAAAAATAGCTTTCTCACTAGTGATTAACGTGCACGAGAGATAGTGGATGAAATATTGTGTTCTCGGCGGCTATTTTTGTTATGCCAGTCAGCCTATGGATCGCTACCTGCCGCTTTTCCTCGGGGCGCGGTCCAGGTCGATGACTTCTCGGATAATTTCTATAATCCTACGAATGCGAAACTTTGTAAGGATGGATGGATGTTTGCTACTCCCTCGCGCAAAACTACTTCATTACTTCAACTTAGTAACCCATAATAGCACATATTAGGCTATAATCCCGAAATTAAATATGGTCCGCGGGAACGGGTCCGGATTCCAAAACCGAATTTTAGGCGGTTGAAGTCGCGGGCAAAAGCTGGTGAGATCTATTTTACGTGGCTAATTGTGGTATACTTTCACGGCGGTATTCCTCAGAGTACACCAGATATGTACACAGAATTCCACATTTTGTAATTTTTGCTAACCTATCAACGTAGATATTATTATTACTCAATCCTCATTCATTCACTGCTGCACGTACGTGTACGTGCACGTACGTGCACGTAGTAGTACTACTAAGTTTGCCGCTTTACGTAATTCGTCAAAAGCTTTTCTCGGATACTAATTGAATTCAAGGTTAGAGTGAATAGTTTGTCGAAGCGTGTCACCGTTATACAACTGTGATGGCGAACATAATATCACCGCGTGGTTAGTAGTATCTACTTAATCTTAAAATGTCTTAAATAATGCCGTAGTGGATAAATCGTTATTAATTTTCTAGTTATAATTACCACTGACAAGTACATTTTACAATTAATTACATCTAATACATTTAGAAATGGAATATCGCTTCAGTTAGATAATTTAAGTAGTTTAATAAACTATGTTATCTTTAGGCAAGTCTGTATCAATATGTGAAGGCTGTAAAATATAATTGACATTGTGATTTTCGTAAATTAACTTGTAGAACTTAACGTTTTATAAATTATTAAAAGCTTGTAATTAATAACTCGCTATCAGAAGCTGCCCCAATAATTTCAGAAGAATATCAACCTCCATTTCAATACTTCCCCTCAAATTATATGCAACATTTTATGCCTTTTACGGTTGGTTACTTTAAGTATATTATTATATTTCGGCACATGCAATTATTTACGTAATTTAATTTAAATTACACATCGCTCACTGTCATCATGTTCGATAACTTCATTATCATTTAATTCGAGTTTGCGACAACAACTTCTTGAGATTTCTAAGAACTCTGTTAACTCTCCACGTATATAGGCACGTTGTTGTTCTTTAGGTGGGTATCAAAGTTGAGTTTAGATTAGTTTTGGAACAGATTATAGATTTCTAAACTTCATATTGAACTAGCAACTAATCGTTGACGCATCTACCCACTCACTTTACTCAAGGCCTACTGGTTGACTGGTAGATAAAGCCTTGATTGTATTAAATCTGCCAAAGGTAGCGCAAATCAGTGGAGGACGAGGTCTGGTGTCGCCTAAACAACAACTCCCACGTCTGATGCTGTATCCGGAGCAAACCAGCTCTTTGGGTGAGACCCGTGACAACCACTGGGCTTGGTTGCTCAAAATACAAGTACAGACGACGTAACCACCGAGTATGGCGATGCCGCACCCAGTTCTTGCTGATATGATCTACATACACCCTTGCAGAAGCATTTCTGGTTGGTGTTGTACCTGAACGGAACGGAACGGAACGGATTGTATTAAATCTGCCAATTATATTCATTTTAGTGCAATAAAGTTTAATAAATACATTTTAACACAGAATAGTAGCTACAGTATGCTTAATAGTATAAAACAACGTAGTAAAGCCTATCACTGATCCTCAGAATGCCACTGTCAGTTGATACGACGCAGACGTTGAAGCACAGATCGTGATTTACTCTCGCTCTGACTGACTGACTGAATAGGAACGAAAGCTTAGCACGAAATTGAGGAGCGACAGAGCTTCCTTGAGTATTGCCAACGTGCTGGGCTTACGAAATTGATAACCTTATTGTGTGAGTGTGAGCGTCGGTGGCCGAAAGGTTAGGGTATCCGACTCGTAAGCGAGAGGTACCGGGTTCGAATCCCGCTGCGGTCATGTACCAATGACTCTTTTCTGAGTTATGTACATTAGTTGAACACTAACCGATGCTGGTGAGGGAAGATATCGTGATGAAACTGGCACATTCAGGCGACGATGATCCAATCTTGTCAGGTTCTCCTATTAGGTCACGGAGGTCAGATGGTAGTCGCTCCACTGTAATTATCTGGATCCTGGTCAAGGCGGACCCCGGGCCCTCGTGCGCGAGAGCACAACGCCAAGATGATTATGATTATTTATTGTGTGAATGTAAGCCACAACGTAAGCCTTTGCTACCGATTTCGGTCGATTAAATTGGTTCTTTGTTGTGCAACGCCTGGTAATGATACATATTGCTGCTGGCACTTATTCGGGCCAATACTCGTGTAATGAAGATGCTGTTCCGTTGCGAAAGTATGATGTAAATTGTGTTACAGCGAGACGCCTAATATCGTGGCTCATTACGGCGGAAACCACGGCGATGTTTGTGGCATACATTCTGCATTTTCAACAGAAACTTTAACCTAGGTATATTCTGTCAAGTTTATTTCGCAAAAACGAACGTAATCTATACGTGTCTGTACATTGAATATCTTTACAAAAAATAATTTAAGGCGATGAAGAAATAGTAATAGAATACGAATTTAAATGAAACTTTTTGTTGTGTAGCTATTAAGCCTGGGCAACATATAAGGTATAATTAATTTTGGAAACTGGTACACTTAATGTAGAACTATAATAGACCAGCTAAACTACAAGAAATATGGAAATGTTTAATAGTTTTTTGTTTGTTTTAGTTCGTTAGTTGGGGGTCCAACTTAAAATCTAGGCCATGTTTCATCTGATTCGGTTGGGTAGAACCAGAGATACAGATTGACCTCTTCATAGTACTAGCTTTCGTACATTGAGGAGGTCATTTAAAAGGTTGGTCGGATAAAGATAAACTGCCCTAAAACGATTTCCAAGCGAACAAAGTCGCGGGCTAAAGCTAGTTCTTAATATTTGGACGTTCACGTGTTTTCTATTTGCTTATAGTAATTGAAATAATTGAGTTATTCCAAAAACCGAAATACTACACAATTTGGCCATATCTGTCGAAAATATTTTACAAATATGAGCATTGGAATTGGTACGTGTTCATTCCAAACATGTTCAAACCTTCCAATATCCCTCCTAAATACCAATCGATCGGTGCATATGATTGAGCCTTTGCTATTGCATAGCATTGATCATTGGCCTTAATTGTACGTTCGTAGATAACTAAGAGTACACAATGATTCCTTGATCGACGGCGACCTTGTGATATGGGTATAGCGCTGATAACTCATTTGTTTACCGCTGTGTTCTGTTATAGCTTGTTCTTGGTTAATAGACTTCGTGTTTAATAAATAACCGTGTCTTTATTTTAAATTGAGTAACAAGAATACTCTTTTTTATCTACTTTTCTGTGCTACAGCAGTACGGGTTTTCGCCAAATTGTATCCTGTACATAATAAGTTTAGCTGGTCTATAATGGTTCTACATCCGATGTTCCACTTTCCCTTCATTCAATTGATATTCATTTCATTCATTCAATTAATTCATAATCAATTATACCCCATATGTTGCCCAGGCTTAATATGTGTAATATAGTCAAGACATTTGAGAAATTTATCCTTATACAATCGAGAACTTAACCAAGGTTTCGTATAAATTATGTGACCAAAAACAATTTTAGTACAGTTTAGTCGAGAAACCACAATACCAAACTATTCGCAAAACACGCTACCACATAACACTCAAACCTCCTCCACACACAATCCCGCGGATTCCCGCCAAATTCGCCGAACACGCTCGCACAAACACAATTTGCCTTTCACCTCGCATCATTCTAAAATCAAATAAGCAAACGGCGCCTCGCGAAGACTTGCCAGATGTGTGGGCGCTGCACCCTCCACACAATTTAATGCCGAAGGGGAATCACAATAGATATCGATTCCTTTGTGCGAACCAAATCGGCCGCTCGTACAGGTTTACGCAGTCACCGCGGAGTTGCATCTTTAGATCATTTACTGCGGCGAGTTGCCTATATTACTATAAACTAGTCAACGCCGAATACTGTGACACATGTTCGTATCTGATGATTAGATAACAATGAGTTTTGCTGGAGGATAAATAAGGATCTAACATGTCCAATGTCCAAGGAGATCGGGCGATTTGCTAATTTACTTTACTGTTAGGTATAATAATTGGCCCTAGACATTTATTTATTTATTTATACTTCATGCACAAACAGTACATTGGTGGACTTAAAGCTGAAATAGCATTATCTACCAGTCTACCAGGAGATATAACAGTTGACAAAAGGTATGCGGTGCAGGAAGATTACTTACAAGTAAAGATTACACATAAGCTTATTCAACCACAATCAAATTTATAAAAATAAATAAATAATAATAATAAATACACTAAAAGACATCTATTATAGGTGATTAAAACAGCGTCACTGTTAATGGTACGGCACTTTCTCTGACGGCTGTAGAGGCCAACACGGAAAAGAAAGATTCGGTCATACAGTGAACACACATAATTCGCTACCACAGACTATAATACAGAAATAATTCATAAAAAGATAATTCGCCCTGGATGAAGGCTGGATGTCAAAGGATTGTCAGCGCGTTGGTGTCGTTTCGCGCGTTTGTCGGCTAGATCTTTAAACCATGCATTATCGTGAATAGTCACACCGTCAGTGATAGTTTTCCGCCATCCTTTGTGTCTCTATAGAGATGAATACCACCACCCATTGGAAAGGAATAACTACCGCCTATATTTATCTTAATGATAAATGAGCTGTAAGACCTTATCAAATGAGAACAAAGCAGTGCAGCCTTCTTGTTTGTGTAGTATTAGTTGTATCCATATGCTGCTTGACAAAGTCTCAACACTCGTGAGATATATTTTAAAATGCTTGTTACTTTGTTACCAGCCTTATCTAAAACGCCAATTAGTGACGAAAGGGATTAAGTTCTTCGAAGTAAGCTCTTAGTTAATAAGGATGTTTCTTTTTTATTTTACGTAGTGACTAACGAGCAGACAACCCACTTGATAGTAAGCGGTAACTGTCACCCATAACATCTACGATTCATGCATTTAGATTGCAGGCAACATACATGCAGAACCGCAGGTGTGATTGTTGCATTTTATGAGATTTCTAGGTATGTTAAGGTTGAGCTCATTCGATCAAAGGGGTTAGTAGAATCACTTATAGATTGTTTTTTGTTGCAAAAGCAAAAGAATCAGCAATTGACTCATTGGGCCGGGGTCTTCGAAGATCAGAAGAAAATGCCAACCCGCCTACCTAGCGTGGAGATTATGGCAAACCCCTTTACTAATGTGGAGCAGGCTCAAGTCCAGCAGTAGACTGTTATGGGCTGTTGTTGTGTGCAAAAAGCATCACTCTTATGATTCTCTATAACTTTTTCGTGTGATTCTAGCTAGTCCAACAATGAGCTAGTCTCTGTTGTGGACGTTCAACACCAATATCTCAATCGTGGAGATTTTGGCATAAGGGTTTATTTTCAAGAAGTCTATGGCATTTACGGGTTTTAATTAATTCAAATTCAAGTGGTTCAACAATCTCCAAACAAAACAAGGGCGTTAAAAAGCAATTTGAAAAGTGGCAGTAAACTCTTTCGAACGGTGGGCGTTGCTCATCCATGTATCTACCTAGCCCCACAAAATAATTATTAGAGAAGTGAAATTATTTTTCTCTCCATCCCCAAATAGAGAGTACAAAATTCGGCCTCCGCTCTGATTCGTTCAAGCTAATTGGGTTCCAAAGCAATCAATCATCGGCAGAACAAACAATGGAGCCAGTAATAGATAACCGTTGGTGGATATCTATATCCCTAAATTATATATAACGAAGTCGCCTATCGCGTGTCTGTTTATTCCATTAGTTCTGCCATGGATTTTACACGGGTTTTACGAGTGTTAGAAAGCTGGTATTAAAATAAGACTTTGGTTTGACTAGCCTTCGGAATTTTGCAGCTGACCAAAATTAAAAGATATATTTTTATTTGCGTGGTAGTGTATGGAGGAAGAAAGAATACATTAAAAAGTTTACAGCGCAGCTTATGCTTCAAACCGGAGCCTACGCTATAACTGATTACCGAATGATACGCTGCAAAACTGCTGTTGGTAGCTGGTAAGTTCATAATCTTGGCGTTAATGCTCTCGAGCACGCCTTGCCTATGATCCAAGATTTGGCAGACCAGGTAATTGGACAGTGGAATAACTGCCATCTGACCCTGCTACCAAAGGAACTTGACCGGATTGGATCATGGTTACACATTCAGTCGCCTGCATGTGCAGGTTTCATCACGATGTTTTTCCCTCACCGTAAGAGCATCGGTTAGTATTCAACTAATTTACATAACTTAGTAAAGAGTGATTGGTACATAGGTGCAGTGGGATTCGAACCCGGTACCTCACGGTTACGAGTCGGATACCGTAACCACTCGGCCATCGATGCTATATAGTAAATAAATATACATAAAACCATTGTTGAGAGCTGAGTATCAAATCAGTATACGACGCGAAACACTGGAACAATTTCGGCAGGGGTTCTGAACATTTCCCGCGGCGCCCCAGCGGAGGAAGTAATCGGAATATTTTCCTTAATTTTTCATTCAGACCGGTGTGCCACCGAAATCCCCCGGGTTTGCTTTTACTTAGCGGGACCTTATTTAAAATAAACAGGCCGGTGTAAACGTGCGACGTGCCTCAAATTCTGAACGTCTGTTGGGCTGTATTATTTTCCCCGCCAATAATTGAGCGGCGGCTAAAAATGTTGCGCGGCCCTGAACTTTCGATAAACCCTTCGTAGTTACTGTGTTCAGAATAAGAAACGTGTTTAGACTAAAGCATTAAATAATCTGTAATCTTAACGCCACATGACGTACACATGCTCAATAAGTTGCTGAATTGAAGCCCGTGTCAAAAATTCCGATTAAAGACACTCATAAAAAATTTCATTATATTTTGTGTATTTTCTCGTATAACAGTCCGTCAATTATAAAAGTCATCATCATCTTCATCACAGCCCATAACAGTCCACTGCAGGACTTAGGGCCTCTCCCACAAAAGGAGATTATTCCCATATTTTCCACGCTTGGCAGGCGAGCTGGAGATCGCAATGTTGTAAATATATTAATGGAAAACGCTGCTGCCCATTTTGCAGCCTATGGAGACTACAAATCTTTAGCCTCGAAAACATTAGTCGCCTTGTACGACACCCGCGAGTGTAAGGGGTTGGTGCTATTCTACTCTGCCGGACACCACACGGCCAATTGTAAAAGTACATACTTATAATGTTTCATCACACAATACAATTCACGATTTGTTCGATTTCGGTTTAAGATAATTCCAAATGTAGACTTGATTGCATTGTGATTTAGCAAGTGTTGAAAGCAATGTGTCTCGAATCAAAAGTAACTATCGACATCTATGAATAGAGTTGCTAAACATTTTGCTTTTATATAGGGTTTCTATGGGTAGATATAATTACAATTTACGTCTCTATCAGACGACTTTTGATGCCGTCAAATACATCAAAATATAGGCAATATTTCCATGATAGGTATCAATTTATTTCACAAACCGCAATGAAGTTATAATGCTGAAACGGCCCATAAATAGGTACCATTTACCTATAAATTTTCCTATATATAATTTATTACTTTATTAACATTTAGAATTTACGCAACACCCTGTGTTACGCGCCCGTAGCTGAAACCTTGCTTTTAGGCTAGCTAACGCAACCTTTCCCACCCGCTAATGCAAAAATTAGGCTCAGTGGCCGCCATTTTTATCAGCACGCCATCTTGTACATATCAATTTATTGTATTGTAACACAATAAATAATTTATTTGCCTTTTCACCAACCGTAAAATACGGTATGATAATAAAATATAGATAAAATGTTTTTTATTTTATTATTTCGATATTTGATACGCCCCAACCACACACGGCCTCACTCCTACGCGTTCCAAGGAAACTTTCGTCAAAAGAGATTGTTTTCCTGACCGCCATAAGAGGATCTTCGCAGCCTCTTTTCACTTATCTTTTGTGATGAAACAAAAGGCTCTCTGTGACGTTATTATAATACGTACCGCGTCCCAAAAATTGCTTTCTGCTTACGAAGGAAAGTTTTAAAGAATGCTAGTATATTTCCCCAATATCCTCATGCATATTTTTTGGTTGAGCTTATTACCTATGTAAGTAATGCAATTTCTGTTGTCCCAGCAAAACATATGATTGGAATTTTCGTTTAGGTCAGTGCGTGTACCTATCTTTTGTTTCTTTGGCATCATCGAAATCATAGAGATGTCGAATATAATTATCAATATCATCTCTTTGCTTTCGATGATGGAAACCTGGGGTAGGCGTACAGCCTACCCCCCTTCCGTAGTTTGTTAACTAATTATCACTAGCTTCTTCCCCGACGTTGTACTGGCACAACTTACCCATGACCTTTGCGAGACTGCGTAGAATCTACGTATTAACGTGAAGTCTGTGCAGTAGTTCTTGAGATCGCATTCGATCCCCATCGTGCCTTACTCAAATGCCTAGCTAGTTTAACTAAAAAAAAAAGTACAGAAGCGCCCTTTGATTATAGAAGCGCCGTATTCAAAATAACTTCTCAAACATTATTCGCGAAATAGTACAAAAGTTGGCCAAAACATGTGATTGTCATTCAACAAAATCAATCCGTCGTTTACAGCTGTTTTATAGGGAGACATCTTTAATTTAATGCCGCCATGTCGATAATAAAGACATTCTGAAAATCGATTCACGTCCGAGGAAAACGGCAAAGGCTTATCGGACTCGGCTTTTACGATAAGTGAAATTGATTTTATGACAAAATAAATTGGTTTTATTTTTATTAACTTACATACGTATACTCCTACATGCGACTGCTTTTGGATCTCGAGTTCCGTTTGATTAAGTGTCTTTTAAGATGTTTTGGGAGATATTCTTTGCCAAATACCTAAACCTGGTAACGTGAAAACACAATTCCACCATCGCACCACACGCCGTGAGCTGGGTACTCATCCCCACTACGTAGACCCTCTGTTGGTCACCACG
Source organism: Blastobasis lacticolella (assembly GCA_905147135.1). Classification (NCBI taxonomy): domain Eukaryota; kingdom Metazoa; phylum Arthropoda; class Insecta; order Lepidoptera; family Blastobasidae; genus Blastobasis; species Blastobasis lacticolella. The sequence goes on from LR990048.1 coordinate 15,098,341, forward strand.
CGAAGGTTCGAAAGAACGTTTCTCGCTCGTACGATTCGGATGTGGAATGAGCTCCCAGCCACAGTGTTTCCTTTGGACTATGACATGGGAAAACGGCGGGCAACGCATTGGTGACTCCCCTGGTGTTGCTGATGTCCATAGGCGGCGGTGACCACTTTCCATCAGGTGGCACGCTTGCCTCTTTGTCTGATGAGTAATATAAAAAAAATCATCGTGATGGAACCTGAACATTTAGGCGACTGAATATGTAACCATGATCCAATGTAGTCATGCTCCCCTGATAGCAGGGTCACGGAGGTCAGATGGCAGTCGCTCCATTGTATGTCCTCTACCTGATCTGCCAAATCCATGCTCAAGGCGGACCTCGGGCCCTCGCTCGCGAGAGCACAACCGGGACAATGACGCCGAGATGAGTATTTATTTATTCGTTCATTCGTTTAATTATAGCGGGCTCAAAGTGAGGCGACTTAGTGGAATAGAAATTCGGGCGCTGAACCCCACACTACACCTGACCTATCACAACACCGTCCAAGATTAACTCCTCGTTCTTAGGCACCATCAATATCGGCATTCCCATTTACAGGTTATAAACGAATTCAATATTCCTAAACCTCAATACTTGGTTGTAAAGTGAAGAATTCGACGGCTGGGCGAGTACGTTCTCTGCCCACGTATGGATGAGTAGTGTTGTTCGGATATCGGTAGTTAAGCGATAGTAAAATATCGATAGATCTATCCAGAGTGTAATTACATAAATAGTAATCGATAGTGTACAGTTTGATATGAAATATTTGAAAATGTAGTTTACATAAAGCTACGGCGGAGAGAGGTTGCTACGGCATCACAATTAGCCTTCGGTCTTACTGATATGGTTGCTGTATATAGATAATATTTTCTTATTGACAGCTTAAACATTTTGCAAATACTTATTTCTTACCGCGTATCTTGATTTACCTACCAGTAACCCGATATTTCAACGCACTTACAAGCATCATGGTCAAGGGACGACTGGTGATCTGCGGGTAGGGTTATTTAAATGTAGTGTATTTTTGTACAGCAATATTTAAAAAAACATGTAGTTGACAATTATTTCAATATTGGCGTGTGTGCAAGCAGGCAGACGCACCAATAGTTCAAAACTGTCGATAGGAAAACAATTCGAGTTGGCACACTATCGATAGTTTTCCTATCGATAGTGTCAACTCTACCGACGGTGCGGCGCCGTCGCACGCGCACAGATCTCATTGCGGTAAGTAGGCTGTTGGACGCGGCCTCTTGTGATACTATTGGGTACTATACGTTCGTACGTATCAATCCGTTTTGATGACAAACTGTGGCCTAATCGGGAATGAAAGCGATGCATCGGCATCGGTTTTAATTTGACAGCTTGAAGAATTAGTCCGTGGTATTGTCGATGGTTCCCGTACGATAGGGAGAGAAAAAGACAATACAACGAAACAGGAGCACCTATACGAAAGACAAACACTATCGTGGACTAACTTTCATTGACAGGACTTAGATTATTGCGATGGATTGTCGGGTTTGCGATCGTTTGAAAGTTGTCGAAAGTGGCAGTATGATCGTAAATATTATTATTGTATTGTGGTGTGTGGTGCCGCCACCTCAAAGAATAGCACCACCCCATCGCTTCCCGTGGGTATCGTAAGAGGCGACTAAGGGACAAATCCGAAAGGTGGGCAGCAGCATCTTTCTGGGTAGATTTACATGAACTGCACTGCGATCTCCAACCCGCCTGCCAAGCGTGGAGATTATGGCAATGACCTCCCCTTTCGTGGGAGAGGCCCGAAGTCCTGCAGTGGACTGTTATGGGCTGTGATGATGATGAACGAGACCTAAATGGAATTACATGTAGTAACTGCTACTGGATTAATTTTATTGTCGATCGTTGCTGGACTCGGTGTTAGCTAATTTAAACGTCTTAGTTATGTTTATTTGCTGTGACAACTGTAAATAATGTTGTCGGGACATTCTATTTTGCTTTATAACGGTGTTGAACCGTTTGTCCTGTAGATGTAAATGGGTAGTGCTCGACATGTATTGCCATGTAAGGGTCTTTTTATGGCAGGGGTTGAGAGGCGCAATCTAACGGTGGGTATATTAAACGCACAAATTATACTTCAGTGTAAATTACACTAATGTAGAGCAAGAGACAAATGATGGCGGCCAAATGCCTGTCTTGTCTAATATAAAAAAAAGCTTTCGCTAGTGTTTTTAGTGTAATTTTAAATTAAGTTTTTTGCGTTTTCTACACTAGGCGAGCAAGCGTTCTTTGAATGCTCAAGACATTGAACAACGAGCGACTTCTCTACCCTCAGAGATTGAACAGTTAGTTACCTTCAGCTCTATAGGTTTTAAGACTTTCGTGGTTATTCACTACACTTTCCTAACCGTGGTAACAAACCCGATAACATGTGTAGTGACCTTCAGCTCTGTTTATTTTTTCGATATCTGTAAGAGATACCTTTATGAGAGAAATAAATAAATAATTGTGGACAAATTCACTCAGCAACATCTAGCCCCAAACTAAGTAAAGATTGTACTATGGGTGCTAGTTAACTAATCTTGACCTATGACATGAGTGGGTTCTTAGAATATTCGTTATTTTTTTACGGTAAACTAAATCAAAACTTAATCTCTACTGCTAAAAACAATAACTGTTGAACACAATATTTCCCTTAAACATACTTCCTATTAAAACTATACTGCATACAACATAAGTACACCGTTAACCTACCTGGCGATTTTTTATTCATCTATGCAGTCCGTCGCGCCACCCAGTCGCCGGTCGCCGTCGCCAGATCAATCATTCTGAGGTGCGCACGCGTCGCTGTCTCGGCGCAAGTACCTGCCTTTCTAGTACAATAATACGTAATGTCGTAATGGAAGTGTTTACTTAGGTACCCGTTGTTAAGGCTAATTGCGAAATGAAAATGAAATGAAATGTAAATAAGTAAAGTTTACCTAACTTTATCTTTACATGGTATAAATCAAAGTCGCTTCCCGTCGTCTGTATCTATGTACGCCTAGATCTTAAACTTCGCAACAGATTTTAATGCGATTTTAATAAGGTTTATAAGTAAGAAAAAAGGGTAAGCAGTGTACGCGAACGAAGTCGCACCGGGTCCCTACTAAACTTATACAACTAAAAAGCGTAATGATTGAATTACGATGGAAATTTGTATCACGGAGAGTTGTGTAGCTAACAAATTATATTAACTTAATTAACATAAATGTATAATGTATAAATGTATAATAATCGTGGACAAATTCACACAGCGCCATCTAGCCCCAAAGTAAGCTAAGCTTGTGTTATGGGTGCTAGATAACTGATAAACTACTTATTATACATATAACACCCAGACCCGTAACAGAAATTAAAATTCATCTTTTAAATTTCTGCCCGGCCGGGAATCGACTCCGGGACCTCTTGCGTGGCAGACCAGCATGTTGACCACTGAACCACTCAGGTCGTCAAATGATTCAAATATTGTACCTTTGTGTACCAGATACGAGTAGTATGAAAATTGGATTAGTTTATCCAGGCATTCGTTTTAGTAATATGTATAGAGAATGAGCAAGGAAAGTACATGATATGGTACAATACATACAAACCCGCAATTACAAGATTACAAATAGCTTGTTCGGGCCATAAATCAGTATCTACCTTAACACTATTTCTTTTTACATTCCTCAAGCTCAATAAAACGAACTAAATAGTCCACTTTAATTGTCAATTCATCCTCGTTACCTTGTACAGAGATCGATCATTGTAAATTACTATATAGGTATAAACCGGTCTAAAAAGCATTACCTCCCAAGGGCCTTAGGGTACTATTAAATAAAAAAATATTTTACAATGGAATATTCTCCTTGGACGCACCAAGTTATTTGGTACCATAAAGTAATGAAAGAGCAATGTATCGCCATATTACCCAATGTTTAAAGGGGACGCCGAAAACGTAAATTATTATTTTTCAGTTTCCTTTTGACTTTTACGAGGTCCAATAAACAGTAGCTTAGCAGTTCAAGTTCCTGTTCTTCGTACATTGCTTGATTTACTCTTCTCCAGCGAAGTAACTTGGGAGTCGAGCCGTCATTGGATTACGAACCGAAGTAGCTGGCCTTCCGAAATAGATAATTTCGGCGCAACGCAGCTCTGTCGTAAATATAACATGTCCAGAGCACAATGCGTGAATTTTACACCGTTTTTATTTTACGATTCGGTCTAAAACGATCCGCTCCCCACAGTAAAATAAGTCTGGTGTTTTTACGACACCTGAAGGTAGAGTGTGCGTGTTCCAAGAGATTTTCCTAGAACCCGGCCCTTGCTAGTGATGTGGTTATGGTCTCATCGTCTCCGCAAATTGGAATTGCGATATGTAAAATATGTATTTCCAATGTACGGCCTCAGAGAACTACTTTGTCGCTGGATGAGTCTTGGTAAAATACTAAAGCACTGACGTAAATTGATTCACTTTACTTATTCAATTCAAGACAATTCACAATACTTATCATAAAGCAAACTAAACCTGACAACATTAACCTAACCGACCGAAAACGTCGGAAATCCCCGGACCAAGTTTACATATAATCAAATATATGGTAAACTACTAAACCGATTTTAAAACAACAAAGCAAAAAAAGATATCGATGAAACAGGCTTTCAAATAAAGAAAACCGTATCGAAATTGGTTTATCCTTTTGGGGGGCTACGATTTCACAGAGAGACACACACATACTTATATATATACACATATATAGCCCTCTTTTTTCCCCTCTTTGGCCCGCGGGCCAAAACCATGCCCAAAATGCCAGAACACTCGACATTGACATGTCTCATCCCTACAACCGATTGGGATAGTTTCTTTATATTGCTCCGGAATCGACGCACGTAACTAAAGCCATCCCATTACCCGCGTGGCTCGCTCCGTTTACAGCTATCAAAACCGAACAACTCCGACGACGTGACTTTAATGCACGAAATGATGCCACCAATTTAATTGGTCCGACGTATGTGCAGAAGGAATGCGCTATTTAACAATAAAGATGACAGGAGATGTGGATTGTGTTGTGTCTCAATCTGGTCAGGTTCCCCTGGTAGCAGGGTCACGGAGGTCAGATGGCAGTCGCTCCAGCGTAATTACCTGATCTGCCAAATCCTGGATTATAATCAAGGCGGACCCCAGGCCCTCGTGTACGATAGCACAACCGAGACATTAACGCCAAGATAAATATTTTTATTGAAATATTTGGACATTGGATTTTAAACTCTTAAAACTTGGACTCCCAACTAACTCAAGAAACCGTCTTGTGAACTCTACGTGTAGTAACTGAACCTGAACCCTAGTCTTCAAATCTTTTTGTCGAAAATAAAACAATGTAAACTTTACGACATTTAGTTCGAAAATATCCCCGAAAGAAGTAATAGCACCGATTAACCTCCGCACGAGACAATGCCATCCGCGAGGGCCATAATGTAGGAAGGTATGTGGTCCAGTGACACAGATATAGCACCGATGCGGCACCAGCGATTTCGACATTTCGACACCTCTGAACAGATTGTCCAGACGGCAGGGCCCACGGCGGAATGCAGCCTACGCGTCGGCTGTAGTCAGCATCAACCTCGATTCGAAGTGGCACTGGTCTGCCTCAGCGTGCTTGCGAGACCGATAACCAAGGTTAAGCAATGCTCATAGCGTACAGGAATTGGATGGGTGACCGGTGGGGGAGGTTAGTCGAAATTCAGCACCGCGGAGTGTTTGCTAATATCGTTAGCGTGGTTGACCAAAGTCTTCCTTTGGGGTTCCTGGAGACTGGTCACCTGTATCGGGCGCTTGGCAACCCGTGAGGGTATTCTTATAATCTCGATTCTCGAACCATCATCGCTTGGAGATAACCATGGCTCGAGTTTGCTTGAAATGCCAGGTTAATTTCTCAGGGCTTTTTTAGGCGTGAACGTAATTCGTAGGTGGATGTTCTGACGGCTTTAGTTAGGTGGTTGTGTATGTGTCATAATTGAAGACCTGTAATATTCTATTTCATGCGTATGCTACTCAGAAAATAATGTATTAATAAAGGATTATGTTAATATGCTCGCGACACGTCTCGACTTCGTGGCTTCAGTTTGATTCTCAAAGGCTTCAAGCTTCGTGATTCACTCTATGCATTCATGAATACATTCAAATTTCCGAACCAATATTATTAGTGCGAGACTATCTCTATCTGTTTGTTACGTGTTCACGCTTAAACAGCTGAACTGATTTGGATAAAATTTGCCAAGAACATCGACAAGTGTTTGTTTGTTTCCTAAAATAACGCAAGAAGTCGTGGACAAAAGATAGTACCATGGAAATCCGTGTAGTACGTAGGTAGTACTTAATATTCTCAGTCGGGAATTAATTTACATACTTCTAGGTAAAAGTCAATATCGAAATTTATTTTTAGGCTCAATCAATCTATTCCAAAAATAAATTGTATTAGCTATTTATAAAAAAGGAAGTCGGTAAATTGAGCAAATAATTAGGTACCCACCCACCTACGCAAAATCCCATATTCGTACACCGGAAAAAGACAGAACGGACGATATACCATATTCGCAAAGACGTCCGTCAACGCAAAAAAAGTCTGTCACAACAAATATCCTTCACAGAATTTGTGAGTCATTGGACAATGTGAAAGTGTTTTGACTGTAAGTGGTACCACTTGTGGTCACGGTTACGTTTTTGTCGAGGAAAATATTTTAAAGCGGCTAATCCTGTCATTGTTTACTTTGCATTATCCTTGTCTGGGTTGAGACGGAACTGTGTGTTGGTTGTATACTCAATCTCAAACTCAAAATTACTTTATTGATTAAATATCTCGTTCAATCATCAAAAAGGAGGGGGTAGAGCAGTAGCAAGGAAATACACAGTGTCACGTATAAATTCCCGGCTTCTGCTCCTTCATCTCCACTTTGTTCGATCTTCAGCACCTTCACGCCATAAGCCGTTGGCTCTCGCATCCGACTCAGAGATATCAAACCGTTTCTTGGGTTTCCCGGGGAACCTCTTTCCTGATACCGGCAAGTTTAGGCATCTATTACACAGCACGTGATCAAACTAGCGCAGGCGAGCCTCTTCGATCTTATCCGTGGTATAAATTATCGATGTTTATAGTTAATAAGTCATTTATTGTACCTACTAAGCGTCAAGACATTATTATTGACGCTTTTAAAGATGACGCTACGACCGCATAACGGCTAACAGGCTTCTGTTTATCGCCAACGAATTCTTGGCATTTTATCCCCTAATAAAGTGAGGAAAGGGCAAAAAACGGCGGGCTTTGTCCGGCGAGCCCCTGCGATGGTGGATACTGGAGACGCCGAGATGGCGGAAGATAGCAGGTTCGAGTCCCGGAGCCGGAGAATATTTCCGCCTAATTACCCGCGCTTAATGCACTGCTCTTTCTTGCACCGCACTGAGATAGCCACACTAGCAAATTTTGTTGCGTACCTTTTTTGTGACTTGCCACGCTAGGCGGAGTGTTTACATTAAAATGTTTGCCAACAAAGGCAATTAATTTTTTGAATGAGGATCAATCGTAAGGTAAAATTTTATAGATTTGTCTGAACGCATTTTCATAGTAATAAAACCCAGTGAAAGAATTTTTGGAGTCTATTTTGAAAGGCCTACGGTATATGGGTGTAAAAGAAATGTCAAGTGCACTGAAATATGTGCTTTATCACGTGTTATGTAAGGTTAACCCGGGTGTCGAACGACGTCATCAGACATGCCAAAATCACGGTGTTTTCAAAATCACTAAACAAAAATTGTGACTGCTCTTCATTTTACTCCAACATATGTACGATATTTGATTTCCCATTGTACTTACTTGCTTTATTATGTTTTGATTACATCCGCAAGAACGAAACTAAAAAAATTATTCGCCCGATCTTTCAATAACGTTCATTGAATCGATCGCAACTAAAACCATAGATCGGATCGTAATTGCCATCGATTCTATTATTTCATCTAATGCTCTATTCATAATACCTATAATCGGACGACCTTGCGCATTGTGTCTGTTCAGACCGTGTTGGCACCACGCTACAAGATATCCATCACGATAATTTTATCCATAATATATTTTGACGACCTTGTGTCGTAAGACGCGTAGTTTACCCAATGTTGTTACGATACTCACGCTCTTTTTGTCTTTTCAGGTAAGTCTGTGGCAACGATACGTGTTACGTACACTTTCGAGCTAAATTCTCTCCAGTAAGTACCTGTACACATATGGCGATCGGTTCGGTTCGGCCCCATCCGTGCACTCTGCATGGCTCGCACGCAACCCAACCGGTCGTAACCGGCTGTATGTGATCGTCTTTTGTTTTGCCCCTACCAATGCCAATTAAATTACAGTTACCGCCCGGTCTAGAATAGGACCAGAGGCGGTCGCGGAATCACTGCGCATGCGGCGGCCAATAATAAAGTTGTCTTAGCCTTCGCATTTGTTGAAGACTTAATTCTGTATGGAACCTGTATTGTGGGCTCGGTTTCACTGTTTGTAATGGCATCGAGTTATAGGTTTTATTATCATTCAATATTCATAACCGCAAAACTGCATGTTAACTGGTTAATTGAGTACACATTACACGGGAAAATTCTTAGATTACCATTCATTCCCGATGTCGCCTTGTACCCAACCACCCAGACCAGAAACAGAAAAAAAAATATCCACTAAAACTACCCAGCTGGGAAACGACATATAAATTCTACCGCTCTTAACAGTGGTCGCTACGTAGAGTTTCTATTATATCATTGTTTACCACAATCCTAAATATGATGTAGCGCAATGGGTAATTTCACTGATTCCCAAGATTACAGGTTATTCCTAGTTTGTTAAGCAGGGCAACCCAAAATTTTTTATGTTCTTATCACACCATCATGTAGGTACCTTACAGTATTTTTATATAAAATAAAGAGTATTATAGTGATAGTGATGTTGCAAATAACGTCCACTCTGGCTCCTGACAGCGTTTCGCCTTTAGTTCCCAACTTAGTCCGTGGCGACTGGGGCCGCTCACGTCATGTCTAATTGTAGCAGATTGCTGACACGTTATCGGTCCGAGTTGCCCCGTGACGGCATCTTTGGTACCGGGGCAATTAAGGACCACGCACACATTTCAGTGCTACAAACATATCTGACTGGTGGCCGAAACTGGAACTAGGTGTCGCCATATTGAATTGTCATTTTGTTGACAATAACAGCGACGTCGTTATTGGGTCAGATATGTGTGGTACCTTTTGTTTGTTGCCAATTAAATTGACAATCCGTATTGGCTGATGATGTAGACGCAGAGGATTCCATGATTGAGTTCTCGTACGGAATAAGTGTTTGTGATGATTTGTTTTGATTTACCCACTTACATTGCATTAGGTACATACATTCTTACGCACGCTTCGCACCTCTGGTGCCTTTTTGCATTTTGGTTTATTCAAATAATTTTAGTCTATGTGTGTTGAGTTTGACAAGTTTTCAATATTTTTACATACATACTCAGCAGAATTACTATATATGTTATGTATTTTAAGTACCACAGCTTTCTATGTCAAATCAAAGGACATCTGAAATGTGAATTTACTATTGCTGTTGAACTTTACTTACGCAAGATGATACTGTTCCCCTTGTTACGGTTTGGAAAATCTCAATTTTAAATTTTTACGGCAAAATATCTCTCAATTTACACCCTTAACTTTCATGGCAAATTACCTCTCCAATACGGAAATATGGAAAGTATTCAGTTCGTCATGTCATGTTTATTCAATTACTTCTTGTTAGGCAGTTTTCACATTTTGCGATCGTAGGAGATTTACTTGTAATTTACCTGCTATTCTGAAGCAATACTCGATATCAAAATGCAATATCTTTAGGTTGCCGTAGGCTCGCGTTATTGCGTTAGTTTCTGAGTCCGCCTACAAAAAACCTTTCCGATATAATTATGCTATGCTAACGTTGCCGAATTATCTAGGAAGCCTTGATCTACATAAGCAACCATCCTTGACTATGCATCCGTGTTTATACCAAACATGGTTGAGTACCCAGAATTACGTGTCTCCATTAAACAGTCCGCAATAAATTACATAAATGACGATTGCGACATCGTGTCTGCACGTGTTAACATCACATGCACTTCTGAGACAATTCATTAGCACAACCCGTTTTGGCAGGTAATGCCAACGTTGAGTAACGTAATGCTGAAGAGCTCTCCAGGCTAGTAGCTCTTCAGCTTTGGTCAAAAAGCATTAAATCAGTCTTACGTGGCGTTGTAACATATAAAGTTCTTAAATGAAAATTATGGTTTATTACTATTAACATGTTCGTCAATAGTTAAGTGCCATTAGGTACCTATTAAATTTACAACGTTGTCTCATACGAAATGGCCTAAACTAATCGACTCTAAATTGAGATACAATCTTTATTATCCCTTTATGGCGTCTTAACGAATCAATCTGTTCGCCTTCTCGTCCAAACTGTCGTTAATAGGCTCTTCATATAAAATAAAATATTTTAGTATAAATGTTTGCCTAAAGTGTCGACGACTTTATGTATGTTTGATTATTCTTAAGATATACTATGACAATAGAACACTGCCGCCGGTAAGTAGGTACCTAATGGCGCCAACCGAGTCGTCTAGACACAACAAATATTGTTTAACCTAATACCAGACATTGGTAAAGTTTCTTTTGTGCAAAACAATCATACTTTGTGTTCATTCAGGCGACTGAATGTGTAACCATGATCCACCATGATCCAATCTAGTTAGGTTCCCCTGGTTACAACCCTGTTATCGGTAGTCCATATGGTAGTCGCTCCACTGTAATTACCTGATCTGCCAAATCCTGGATTATAGTCAAGGCTCTCGTGCGTGAGAGCACAACCGGGACTATAATATTTTATATATTTAATCATACTTTGTGTATGAACGCGTTCCTCTCTACTCCCAGAAACATGGACAGCTACTAGATTCATAATAATAGCACAATATTACTGCAGAGGTATGTTACCTATTTGGCAAACACTGTCTCTAAATCTACACCGTTTATTCCGCACATTATATTTCTAATCATGAACGGTATTGTTCGAGCGCGTATTCATGCTAAACACGTCTTGATGTTTTTTAAATGCATTACCTTCAGTACATTATCGCAGCATGTCCAAGCTATTATCCATTGCTTTAGCGGCGCGCCTGCGCCCGATTTGTCGTCTTATAAACATTCGCCATCACAGCATTATCGTCAAAACAATGCTCATCGACCTTATCACCAATGTGTTAAAGATGATTTTCCCCTACAGCATCAATCCGCAGTTGTACGTCTAAACTTGCAGATGCATAACGGTGCGTACCATGGAGCCTATACCAAGTATGGTGAGATCATGACACTCGATTTGTTGCACTTTTATATCTCTTTTACTCATGATGCTTTCCTTACGTTCCGCATTCCCGCCATCTCTTACTAAAAGAGGTTGTTTCGCTGCGGCGACGTCGTCTCGTCAGTTTTATGTTTTATCTTTTATGGCAATTTTAATTACTTAAAAAGTAACGTTGAGAAGTTTTATTTTGCGCCGCATCTGATGTTTATGGGTTAAATTGTAACGGGTGTTCGAAATTTAAATTGGTTTCTTTTTTAGTCAATTAAACGGTACCTACAGGACAGCAGCTTGCCCATTGAACAACTCTATCAACACTTCCTATAATATTACAAACTTATTATCTTCATTGCTTCAATGAAACAATTAATTGTGTATTAGTAGGCTAAAGCTTGGCATAGTAATTATTTTTGATGCCAGTTCCAGCCAGCTCTAATCGTCTTCTAAGTCGAACAAAATTAAAATCATGCCGTTTATTGCCACAGACTCGATGCGGATCTATTTATTATAGGATTTAGACGTCTTATTGTCGATTTAAATATATTTAGAGCTTTTATTATGCAATGTATTACACTAAGCCATATTAGTTGGTTCCTATGCAAGACAGATTCTATTCGCAGCCCATATATTTCATGTCTGTTATTATTAATGTAGATTAATTCGTTTTCTGTCGTCAATATATCAGGATATATACAATGATTATGTCTACGAAGTGAATTACCCGGACTAAAGCTAGGTTATCGGCATGTTAGTATAACATTTCAGTTTCAATTTGATTTTAGATTAAGTTTCCGTTTTGCATATTTTTTTACATACGTCGTTGTATGATACAGATTGACTTTTGATAAGACGATAGTAAAGATTATATCGTAGATCAGCATCTGACATGGTTGTCGTCAAATTTCCGTCACATCACATTAGTTCTTGCGTCGCAATCGGAAAGGCTCCCTCAAGGTTGCACTCTTGGACCATGTCCGCAAAAAATGCAATGATTTATTTATGAATGGTGGTGGACTGGCACAAACTAGTTTGGCCGGGAGCTTCGTCTACGTGACACTCAAACGCTCGTTCTAACTCGTTCAACACTGGTTCGGACGACACGTCAAAATTAAAATGATCTCAATCTAGATTTACGCGTTAATTCAACTCTTAATTGGGTATCCTACTACAACGAATACCTTTTTTGTACTGGTTTTGTTGATGAATGGACATGTCTTTAATAAGTTATAAAGTGCCTTCAAGGCTAGAGTGAATAGGCTGTTCCTAGACAGGCATGCTCCATCATCGGCCGCATCGTCACTTACCAGTGAGATGGCGGTCAAATGCCTGGCTAGTCTTATTATAAAAAAAAAAGTTTCCGATATATGTATGCATCTTACATTGATTTATCGTGTTATCGCCTTTTTTGGCTATGTTGCTAAAGCTATTTGGTAGATACTCTTAAAATTCTTCTAACGTTCCATGACATTATAACTCGTAGGTGTTGTGTGCATGACGATGACATCACTGGCATTTCCGGTGAATTTTAAATGAGATCTACCTGAGTCTCTGTTCTTTGAAATCAGCTCGAGTCAGAACCAGTTAGTGCAGTTCTGTCTTTGTAAGTACGAGTAAAAAAAAATTTGCGCATTTTTTACACAAGCTTCTTGACGTGCCGTCAATATTCTTGGACATACTAATTGCTAAACTAGAAATACTACAGTACTTATTTGGTTTTGTATGGTTGTTTTGTTGCATGTTTCTTCAGCATCTTGAATTGTAGCATAGTTTGGTATCCGGCTTATAATTATTGGGTACTTCGTGCATTACGTAGATATAGGAATAAATAATTATTATTATAGAGGCTAAATTGTAAAGAAAATTTGGGAAGTAAGTCCTTTGAAAGTCGAGTTTCAAGAAATATCTGAAGTTGACGATCAGGTCAAACGTTTCCTAGACAGCCATTGTCCATCTTTATGATAGAGACAGCGCCCAAATGCCTGGCTGTTCTTATAAAGAAACCTAAGAAAAGTGCCACCCCCCTAATCAACTCGAATAATGGAAACTTGCTCTAAGCTTGCTTTCATCTCACGTTGTCTTTTCTTATTGCCCAGGCGCATCTCTGGACGGGTTCGCAGAACACACTTATATCACTGCGTTCCGTTTTTGCACCATTCTCGTATATGTTACGTGAACACTGCGTTTAGTTGACTGAACCCGACGGTTGCGTGATTCGCTTGTTATTATTTGTATTAGCTTAGCCTTGAATTCTTGAGATCTTGTTTTAGGGGTCTTCGAACTCGTTACGGTTTCAGAGCTTGGTTTTGTTAGAAATTATTATCACGTTATTTATAACTGCGAAAATTAGTATTGTAGATAATAAGTACTTTACTTGGAATTAAACTCCAAAAAAGAATCTAAAGTTTGTTGTAGACATGCGGTGTCTCCCCTCTTTCAAAAATTCTATTTTGTATGTTCGTGATACCTACCAGATGTAAAAAAAATATCATATTAGCGTTAATGTTCCGATTGTGCTCTCGCACGCGACGGCCTGGAGTCCGCCTTGACCATAATCCAGGATTTGGCAGATCAGGTAATTACAGTAAAGTCGTCTGTCCTCCATGACCATGTTAACAGGGGAACCTGACCAGCTTGGATCCTGGTTACACATTCAGTACCTACCAGATGTAGAGTATATCTACAAAATGTAAGTACTTACATTTCCTTTGACAATTCTCTACCTCAGAAACATAGCTAAATAAAAACACATGTGAAGAGGCTATGTTACTTAGTTGCAGTTACTTGACATGATTCCGGTAACTTGAATCGATAGATGCCGAGTTTTTGCGAAGGCTTTAATTAAATTAGCGGTTATCTTAGACTGGTTAATCTAATTCTCGTGTTTGGTCAATTATCTCGGGTACCGTAGCTAGCGATTTAAATTTAGCGTGAAATAGATGATTAGTCGTCAATTAAGTCTAATCATTTCGTCTCTTGCCATGTACTTAATACTTGTACCTTTTTTTGTGGGTGACAATATTGACAAATGAAATTTCCGGTATAGCCTTGACGTTGTCGGCGTTATGATTGAGGATATTGATATCTTTATTTGAAACGAATGGTACGGAAAATTTCCATTGAAATTATTACCTTACCTACCTACCTTTTAAATGTGGATTCACGCTGCTGGCTCTTGCCCACGCCCACCTATACCCAACTTTCTTGCACGCTTGAAGTGCTTTCGGAATTAACATTAAAGCTAAATTTTTATGAAGTGCTGGCAACGATTCCATTAATAAAAAGCAATAAACACCCAACCTGAGTGCGCCCCGCCGACTGCCTGGGGTTTCCATAACTGTATTAAGAAGTAAAGTTAGACTTATGAATACGAACTTTATCACACTCGTAATAAGGTTTCATTTTAAGTAGTTTCAATTTTACTCATTGAAGTGCAATAAGGTCTTGTCTTCGCCATCTACTAAGTGCATATAGTGAGGGAAAACATCGTGATGAAACCTGCATATTCAGGCTACTGAATATGTCACCATGATCCAATCTGGTCAGGTTCCCCTGGTAGCAGGGTCATGGAGGTCAGATGGTAGTCGCTTAACTGTAATTATCTGGACTGCCAAATCCTAGTCATGGTCAAAGCGGACCCCGGGCCGTCGCGCGCTGGACCCCAACCGGGTCAGTAACGCCATGACAGCTATTTCACGAATTACTAGCAATTGACGTCAAGTATCAACGCCTAATCTACCATACACATACAATCCAACGAACAAACCGCCTCGACAAATTAGCCTAATGATTCATTTACAACCTTTCTACGATTCATGAATTATTTATTCAGATCTCGAAGGCGTCGACTTTCCTTTATGTCTTCACCTCGATAAGGCTTTGAGAGGTTTTATTGTATGGGCTTTGAACGTTTTGATGAGTTAACTTTCCATCTCGTGAGGGCCCTTAACTTAATAGAAAATCTTAAATTGAGTTGCATTTTTTATGAATATGCTGATCTTAATGGGGTACAAAAACACGTGTATTTCTCTCGTGTTAGTATTATTGCTTGGAATCTCATCAGAATTATGCTATTATACTCAGAAAAGTATGTGGAAGAGATTCAAACCAACGCCCTAGAAACAGATTAAAAAATAGAATTTTGGACCGAAACAAAGATGGGTGATCTGTTTGCTTTTTAATAACCATTATCTTAAATTTACGGACATAAGGACAAAGGACGATGAATGCAAGTCATCATCACAGCCCGCAACAGTCCACTGGAGGACTTAGTGCCTCTCCCAAGAAAGGGGAGGTTATTACCCATAATCTCCACGCTTGGCAGGCGAGTTGGAAATCGCAGTGTTATAAATATAACAATGGAAAACGCTGCTGCCCATTTTCCAGCCGGACACCACACTGCCGAAGGACTAAAGGACAATGAACGCGAGTACAATTATTACAATCTAGAAAATGCTTTACATGTCAAACCACACATAAAAATGGTGCACATACTTATAAAAGAAGTTTCTCACATCACAGCCCATACTCATAGCTCTAGCTAGCTCAGTACAAAGCTATCTAGATTTATGAGTCCTAAAAACGATACCATCATCTCGATCCCACAACACAAAGATAAACCTGTGCCTCATGCGGGCAGCGGCTAAGATAAAAAGAAAAAAGCTAACAACAATTTCCTAGAAGATAAAGCAACTAATAAAGCCTATCTTGAAGATAAGCTAGTGTTAATTTCATAAGAAACCAACGCAGACCGTCCAGGCTGAGGATGGTGCGATTAAAAAAAAAAGTGGGTAGACGAAGGTATTAAAAATATGGTATTTTGAGGTAAAACTTTGTTTGTATGCCGAAATGGAACATTCGTATTTAGTTGTAACTTTTTGGTATATACCTAACCATTGTTTTTTGAACGTGAGATAATTTTTCAAAACATGTTGTGCTCTACTGGATCTTGCTCTGTGTTCGACAAGACCTTGCTCACTGGTGGTGCCAACTGGTGCAAGCACTACTTACGACAATGCGGCAGGGCCGATCTAGGAGGCACTAGACAGTTGATACTAATCCTTACGCAGTATAAAATAAAGTCGCTTTTCGAATGCGGAAGCATGGTCGGACTTCCGACTAAGGTCGGCTCGCCCGCGCATCCTAAAAGCGATTTTATTGTATACTGCGTAAGGATTAGTATCAACAAATTGCGGTGTCGTATGTAGCCGCCTATGCGACAGTCCCCATGACAACATTGTACCTAAATAATGAATTCAACCAACAAAACGAATTGCAACACGCACTTGAAATACAGTGACGTTTTAATTATCCGAATTTACGGAGTGACCGTCCAGTTTGGTGAGGGCGACTTATTAAATGTAATTAATACTCGCCTTATTTGCTAATAAATCAACAAAAAGAACGCAAATTCTTCAGGAGACTGGCAACTGTTATTAAGCTCTCCTTTCCCCGGCCATTCGTGAATCATTGCGTTTTTATTTGGATTGTACTTAAGTCTAATGTAAATTAACGAATGTAATGCAGGTATAAAGGTGATCTAAAAACTTTTAATGCCCAAAAAAAGGTTAGATATTTCTAAACCAGATACATTTAGTTGCGTTAGCATATCAATCAAATATGTAGGTACATACCTATGTTTATTTGAGTATTTCATAGGATCTATCATCTATAGGTAGTACTTATACATTGATGATTGAACGCATAAGTAGCGCCCCTGGTGTTGCTGATGTCCATAGGCAGCGGTGACCACTTTCCATCAGGTGGCCTGCATGCTTGTTTGTCTGCCGAATTGCAAAAAAAAATTTTTGTAATTCGGCAGATTTATATTAACTTATAACGAGCAACCAAACCGATCACCGAAATTACGGCTAAGGTACGCGCCATTGACACCAATGTAGGCCCACGTAGCACGACCGAGCTGTCATTACGCGCAATGTAGTGCAAAACACGTTATCGTGTGTTCTCGCCACGTTTACCATAAACACGGGTAAAATGGCGCCCGCACGTTAATCAATGGCGGTTAAAGGACCAATTTGGAAATTAATAATGCTGCCAGCGCTGCCAACTCTTCTAAGCGAAAACGCGCTGCTAGACCTTAGATCAGGCGCGGATCCAGCTCCTAAAAAAGGTTGTGGGCATGACTACCTGAAAATCGACGAAGTGTGAGTCCGATTTCGTTAAAACCAACAATAGTACCTAATAAAAGTAACGTAAATCTAGGAATGAGCGAGCCGAGCGAGCTCGACAATTTTGTCATTTTGGCATTTAAAAGCTGTGAGTAATGATTAGTAGACCACTTTTCTATTTATTGTTAGCCTATGGACCTCAATTAGTCCACAACGCTGGATCCGCGCTTGCCTTAGATAAAGCGCTAAATGTATGGAAGGCGTTTTGATAATGCATAGACATAGACATAGACATAGACGTAACTTTATTTGGTCCAATAACACATTCAAATACTTAAAACTAACATAATAAATACATATTAAGAAAGCAGGGCGATGCGTCCTCGGATCAAATTGGACCAGCCTCAGCTGAATGCTATGAATGGCAGCAGCCAAACACAGCGCTGGTTTTCAGACTGACCCATAATAGAGCTCGATGCGCGCACTACGCGCTAAACATATAAAAAAGGGCTAGATTTAGCGCCGAAAGCACGAAGTTGGCAGATGCTGGCTGCTTAGTATGCGCGCACGGTCTGCTGATATCGGAAAAATTATGTCAATCAACCTTAAGCGAAGGCAAGCGGGTAGATATATTTAGCCTAGTTTTTTAATTAATATGCAGCTTAGATGGAAATATCTTAATTTATATCGTGTTATTTATAGCGATACAACTAAGTAATGTATGCAGCAAAAAAGACATTAAAGTTCCAAAAAGTATCTTAGTAAAAAAGAGACTTAGAGAATGCTAATTAAATAATTGTAATAATGGTTCAATAAGTGTGATCTTATAGGAATTCTTTACTCATCCAAAGAAAGTATCTACCTACAAAAAAAAAAAATTAACGGCACGATCACGAGTAAATGTCATACTTTAGATATATATGGAATAAGTATCTCGTAATAGAAACAATTTTACTACACTACATAAAAATAGCCCATAATAAGATCTATAGCACCGTAAAATAACCACGGACCATAAACTATAGTTGTCTATGGCATAACTGTGTCACGGAAGAATTTTAGCCGCCACCTACTGCGAAGGTTTGGGCTCGCCACCAATAAATAAATGAATAAATAAATTTTACGTCACGCCATAGACACTGGAATCCATTAAAATGGCAGTTAATCTTGTTTGGGCAGACGTAATTGTGTGGACACCTACCCGCTGCTGTTAGCTGATACACGTACCGTATATTACAATAATTTTATCGTAAAACCCACGTGTAAATTTTTATTTAGTAGCCGGTTGAGAGGTTATCGTGTATAGAATATTGATTTGAGACTGGCATCTACATATTCGAATTTAGAACATACGAACAGCAGTGATCTCAAAGAAATTGGCCATAAAGGCATAGAAGGAGCCTCTACTCTATAAAAGTCAGAATCTATATTTTGTTTCCTTTTTTAATGGTGCATATAACGTGTCCAAAAGGGACGTCTATAAATGGTCAAATACGCTACCATAACTACAGCTATTGTCAAATTTAGTGGCCTTGGTCACCTAATATTAGCTTTTTGTACGACATTGAGTCATTTGTATAAAGTTGTGACAGAGTGACATTGTACTTACATTCTCTATCGATCGAGGCTTCATCCATGCTCTATGTCCAATATCTTTGACTGATCCAGAAGGAAAACACGCTAGCATCTAAAAGAATAAAAGGTTTTCAATCAAGATCTCAATAGCGAGAGAAATATAGCAATAAAAACCGTTTGAGGCGCAATGGGACGGTCTAGAGCTCAACAACAAAAAAGGAACAACGACGCCAACTACGAACGACACCCTACCATTTGCGTTGTAGCCGTCCACTCGCCCGTATTACATGCAATTTTACAATGAAAATAAAATCGAACTAAGTGAGTGCGGTACAGTAGTACCCCTCCTCTGGTTCCCAGGTAACATGTTATTAGCAAAACGATCCATAAAAATGAGAGATAAAAGGCATTTAAACCCGTTTTGTGCGCCCACGCAACCGGCGCGATGCGCGAGAGTTCTATCTGGAATGGCTTGTTTATTTCCCACTTCACTTATACTTCGCATCGGCTACGAGCGAATGTGTTCGACTGTTTTGGAATGCTTGAAGGGGATATAAAGGTTCCTGAGGGCATCGGCTCTTGTGACAAGCTGGCTGTGCCTAATTTAGCTATATGTGAGAACGGGAATTCCTTCGCATTGGAGAAGGGCCTAAGTTACGCAAAGACACCATAGCATCCTTAGTAGCTTAGAACAGAATTAGCAAGAATGGCAATATGATATAGGTACCAACCAACCAAAGCCAAACAGGTTGCTGCCGTTTAATAACCCTATCACTGTTCACAATCGCTGACATCTGATCCACAAAGTACGTAGGTACACAATCACGGCCAGACTGACGTCCTGACCATTAAGGCGTGGACCCGAATACGGTAATAATCGTGTGGCAAGGTGAAGCTCAACGATCTTCCCCACTGGTTCCCCACTAGCCCCCCTAATGGAGGCCTACCGGGGCAGAGGCCGGCGGAGTTATGGCCGGGCGCCCGCTGCGCCGCTATTGGCTCCCCCGTCGAGAGTCACCATATTACAATGACGGAATCGTGCAACGTAACAGGTGCCTAAGTTATTGCCAGGAGAATTAGATCGGCGGTGCGCAAGGGAATTGGAAAAAAATATGGCGAGTACACGAAGAATAGAAGTGATCAGGTTTTGGAGATGTATTATTACCTAATCGCGAGTTAGACGTAATTCAAATCACACCACAACAGCCTTTAACAACGTCCACTGCTGATCTACAGCACTGGAAGATTTTGCCTTAATAAAATGATTAACATATGCAAAATCTCATGTTAGTAATTTCATTATAGGTACCGCCAATGTCTAACATAATAACAGTACACAAGTTAAGACAAGTAGTTTTGAATTTATCATCAGTCAAGAATTATTAATTTTAAAAATTTTATCAAACACGAGTTTCGAAAAGTGGTAAAGTCGTTTGATATGTTGCATACCTAGTGTACTGGTGATAACAGGGTTGTCATGTTAATCAATATAAGTAAGTATGATTTATTTTACTTGTTGAAAATTAATATTCGTTAAGAGAAATATCATTGCATTTATGGATCGCATACATAGTTATTTTAAAGCCAAGAAGAAAGAATATTAAATCCATTAAAAAAAAATTGTCGTTGATTACAACCCTAGGAAAGTGTCGTATACAGACGGACACTCGTATGCAAATTATTGCATGTTAGTAATTTCATTATAGGTACCGCCAATGTCTAACATAATAACAGTACACAAGTTAAGACAAGTAGTTTTGAATTTATCATCAGTCAAGAATTATTAATTTTAAAAATTTTATCACACACGAGTTTCGAAAAGTGGTAAAGTCGTTTGATATGTTGCATACCTAGTGTACTGGTGATAACAGGGTTGTCATGTTAATCAATATAAGTAAGTATGATTTATTTTACTTGTTGAAAATTAATATTCGTTAAGAGAAATATCATTGCATTTATGGATCGCATACATAGTTATTTTAAAGCCAAGAAGAAAGAATATTAAATCCATTAAAAAAAAATTGTCGTTGATTACAACCCTAGGAAAGTGTCGTATACAGACGGACACTCGTATGCAAATTATTATCAACAGGTATTGCGACACAGCTCATAGGCACTTTTCATGTTTGTATCTAATTTAATATCCGACCGTACCGGGTTTGACGTTGGGTTGGGTCCCATCAAGTGTAAAATTACTAAATTTCATTAGGTAGCTAAAATTAATTTGAATTATTAGTGTATAATAAATTTTTCCGTGAACCTGGGCCTTATTTTTGAATCGCTCGTCCCGATTCGCACAGTTTCCAATTTTTATTTTTGTGATGAAAAATTAGATATTTTGATGCATGATGCTAATTTCCCCTTCTTTTTGAACCGTACTCTTTCGGTGTTGCCAATGTGATTAAAAAAATATTGCTTTCGTTCAATGCCGTTCGAATCAAGGCAAGCGATTCAAAAATAGAGCAATCGTTTTGGAAAACCTCGTAATTCAAGCTATATATTTTTCGAAACAAGCTATTGACATCAATATGATCAACCAAACGATATTGCACGTTTTAAAATCTGTGTTTACCTGTTCACCCGTAGTCCTACCGGTAGATCCAGGGCTATCGGCGTATGACATTACAACCAGTGGCGCGGCCGATTTATGCCGTCGCGTTTACATAATCGCCCACTGGTCACACAGGGAAATTATACTTTGACTTACGATAAAAGAGATAAAACTATTACGCGGCAGAATTTATTCTGCATGGCAATATTTTTGAGCCGATTAAGCTAACATCGCGATTATAATCCCACTGTTTTTAGCCATTATTATTCGTTTTGCTACTCGTTAATGTAGGTACCACATCTTTAACATAATCTTGCCATTGACTGTGCAGCCAGGAGAATCATAACTATGCAACTTTGATGGCTATTTATATTCGCCAGTGCCACAAAAATAGTTTAATAGCCATTTAAAAAAAATGGTATAATAAAGTGGAACTAGTGTACAAAAAGTGATTAAATTCACACAAAAATAGTGTTTTTTCTTTCAAACTGCATCTAACATAATTCAGGTGTAATCGTGTTATATTTATTTCTCTGTAATGTAAGTACGTACACAGTAAATTTGTAAAGTAAATCCGTTGAAACACCCATCGGCATACCAAGACGGTTACCACCGCCAGTGGAGCCGATATCTCCAAATGTCGTTTGCATAATTGCTCCATTACACGAGGCTCGAACAGGGAAATTATCCTTTGACTTACGGTTACTTAAGGTGCGCCAGGGTAATGAGAATGTGTGGGAATGGCTCTCTCTATTGCGTCACACTGTTTAGCCCAAAGGCTTCAGGCGGCTCCATTTTTGAATCGCTCGCCTCGATTCAAAGCGATTCGGTTTTGATTTTCGGCATGAAAAATTTAAAATTTTACACAGCACATTGGCAACACTGAAAGAGCACGGAACAAAAATTAGGTAAATCAGCATAATGCATCAAATATATATTTTTTTCATGAGGAAAATCAAAATTGAAATCGTTCGAGTCGAGACGAGCGATTCAAAAATTTTACAAAGAACATTGGCAACACTGAAACAGCACGGAACAAAATTTAGGTAAATCAGTATCATGCATCAAAATATAGATTTTTTCATGACGAAAATCAAAATTGAAATCGTTCGATCGAACTCCTGTTTTCCTAGAGAAAGAGATCATTACACATGGTCACCACAACACGATGAATTAGATGATACAGAACCATAAACTTTCACAAATATAGGAAGTGGTAGTAGACAGGTTGGATATGGTTTAGGAACTCGCAAAGTGGACATTACTCTTGTTTAGTAGAGTGATTTGTGGTATATTTGATGTATCTACCTACTGTATAGCTTCCGTACGGTAGCATAAATTGATAACTGAGTAACGCTGCGGATCACATTCATCGAACATCATGTTTGCCTGCATCGTGCTCCGGGTGGCAGGAGTGATTCTACGTATTTATGTGGATATCTATGCACACTAGACTGGCAACACTAAACGCCATATATCCCACACTAAACGGAGACAGTGTGGCAACAGCTGCAACTCATTTGCGGAGGGCCCGGTGCGCGTTACGACTGTTTCTGGCGCAAACACCGTAACTCCTAACGTATTACTTGTTAGCGTATGCCGGTTTTGAAACTACTTTTTGTAAACGTAGAAATGGTTGTTGATAACTGTTTTCTCGTAGTTTTAATTTTTATAGACGCGGCCCTAGTGGCGAAAGAGCAATTTCCCTAACCTAGCAATTACTTATATTTAGATATTTATTTATTTACATTAGCCTGAATCATCCCACTGCCGGGCAAAGGCCTTCAAAAGTGACTGGCAGACAATGGCACTTGATCGCGAAGAGTGAAATTACTTATATTACCTACTATCAATCGGTGTGAGTTGCTCTTGGGATAGTCACCTATAGGAAAAGTGTATCTATGCAAATACACTAGCCAGTATTCATAATTTTTACAATCACAAATTGAGTATTCCCTTGACTATTTGTTATCAAAATAACTACCATCCTTATCACCTCAACTGCATCTCTTGTAGACAATTACGCGAATGCACGACCAAGTCGCGTGGAATTAAACTATCGTACTTAATGAATTCGCGGTAAAACGACGTAAGTGCCAAGCGTGTGGCGCCAGGGCATATACACTGTGGGATTATGATAATTCCTCTGGACCGGCCGAGCTGCCGGTGTGAAATCCATATGAGGTTCCAGCGTGTACGGCAGCCGACATGTGTAACCTTCAAGCCTGGGGCGATCGCTACTCGAACGCGTGATTTGATTTGACGTGTTGTGCTGCAGACTGTATTTGTTGAAAGTTTGCTTCGACTAGTGCGTTATTCGTGTGTGAAGTTTGGTGATAGTTTTGGTTCATTCATTAAAATATGAATGCTAGTGTAGTAGTTGTTATATACTTCTGCATTCAAATCTGACACCGGTTCATTGCATTCTGTAACTAATATTAGATTATTAGAGTAATTGTCTCTTCGTCCTTTTTTAACTTCGATCTCATTTTTCATTCTTGGGTTAATCATATTTGCATGGTATAGTTCTATCATATCATCATCGTCTGTAAATATTGGTCCATTGTATTACCGCTATCGCTCGCTATCCACGTCTTGCCGCATCAAACCACCTCACTAAATATTTCATCTCTAGCGTTATTTTCTTATTAATAACTTATCCTATAACGATATTGAATATCTTACTAATAAGTCCTTACAGCAACGGCTTCTCCCAGCACATCACGCCACCTAATACCCTTTACAGAGTGCGAATAAACCCATAATTTATGGCAACCCACCCGGGCTGGCTGGATGGAGCAAAGTGCATCTGTACAGTGATAGCCACTTTGCATTGAAAGCGGTGGTGTATGGTAACCTCCGGGCCGACAAACGAGCACTCTACCTCGAGGAAATAGGGCTGATATTGCAATGGCATCGACCCTAATGTGCAGTTTCTATGTGCTTGTGTGAATATAGTGGGTAGCTATATATATGCGAAGGATTATAGTCATATAAAGAGCTGCCTACCGTCTTTTATGTAAACCGGTGTCCAGTAACAATATCATTAGGGAGGGATTCGCTGGTTGGGTGGTTATGAGGTTAATAGGTGCAAGCCAATGTTGCAGTTGCATTGAATGGTGGGTTAGGTACTTAGGTGTGTGCTGTTTAGAGTTTGTTGTGATTTGTGGATATATAATTGGCCCCTATGATTTGTGGAGATCTCCAACCCGCCTGCCAAGCGTGGAGATTATGGCAATGACCTCCCCTTTCGTGGGAGAGGCCCGAAGTCCTGCAGTGGACTGTTATGGGCTGTGATGATGAATTGGCCCCTGGTATTGCAAACGTCCATAAGCTGCGGTGACTGCTTACCATCAGGCAGGCCGCAAGGTTGTTTGCCACCTTAGTGGTATAAAAAGAAATATATATATAATAACAATAGTATGCGTACCTACATAGTTCCTATTCACTCTTGATTTAAAAGCCACCCTTGCTTTGTAGGTTGCAGATGTCCTGGACGACGGTGGTCACTTTCCATCAGGTGATTCCATCCTTTGACCGTACCCTCAGAGAGACAAAATTTCCGAGCACACTCCAAATGGACTTCTGCCAATTTGTTAAAGCTCCAGTTTGTTAACTCGATAACTCCTGAATAAGTAAGTGGGCTTAACACCTCACTAATGGGGATTAAATTCAGTTGAGAATACTTTACGTACCTCTACAATTATTTTGAAATGGTGTAGATACTTCATTTGGTTGTTAATGTATTTTATTGTTTTTAAATGTTGTTGTAAGTACCTACGTTAGATTACGCACTGTAATCATAAAAAGTTACGTGCTTGTATGTGTTGCCGCTGAATAAAGCGTGATTCTTGTATGCAGATGTTTAAATTTTGAATAGATGAGGTTTTAACTCCCATAGAAACACATGTTCCGTGAAAATTTCAAGTATCTGCCTAGGTACGGTTCCAAAGACACCTGTGACAGACAGACAGATAACAGAGTATGTAGCTATGTATGTTAACTCTTTATTGCCTACAGGAAATACAAAAGCATAATTTTACATAGCAAAAGCGAGCTTATCCCACAACAGCATTTCTTCCAGCCAACCTTAGGTCCTCCGAAAATACCATCGTCATAGTAATAAGCTTCCTTTTTTACCCGTCGCGTCCGGAATCCGAAAGACAATTAAAAAGCCAATATCCCCAACGCGGCGCCGCTTCGCCGAAAGCAGAGACATGTTCACATCCTTATTAAGGCGAAGCATTCCATCCGGAAACGGCATTTCACCGGCTCCGACTGCTGTCCCGATGCGTATTTGACTTTCACAACGCCATGGGAAGGGAACTGTACGCAAATTGATCGATAAACAGACAGATTAACAGCCAGCGTAATTACGAGATTTACGCTTGACAGATGAAAAGTTGGAATTGAGTGGGCGTTGTGTGTTTGTATTTTTGGTGAATGTAATCTGTGACTTTTTATGCGTGGTCGGGTTTGATAGCATTCTATATGTACCTACCCTAATTTAGGGTAGGTACATACAAATCTGTGGGTACTATTTGCGTGCTTGTCAGACAATGAATTTGAACTGAATTTTACGTTTAGTTTATTAAAAGTTGAGGTACAAGCCTTCTACTTAAATTCAAATATTCGCGAGGACTTGGCTAACCTAGCAGTTCTACCCATGCCAAACTAGACTGGGTAGAGTATTTTACGCATACATAGCAAAGACGTTCAAGACCGAGAAAAGTAAGCGGAAAGGCCGTCATTGATCGCGGGTTAGGTGCCAACTCGCGCTATCAAAAATGATCGCTAGGATGATGACTTATTATATTTATTGATTAATTTATTTATTTATTTATTAAAACTTATGCACTAAAGGTACATTGGCGGACTTAAAGCTAAAGTAGCCTTATCTACCAGTCAACCGGGAAAAAAATATGAACGAAATCGGTAGACGGTGCCGGAGAATAAATAAGATAAGGTGAAGGAAGAGATACTTTAAATTATTCTAATGAGATTAAATCATTTAATGTAGTATTTTTATCTTTTAGTTACAACATTATAGTTTATGAATTAATTATTATCTCTTTATTTATGTATGCTGAGTGAGGTACTTTCGTCCGTACCTCACTCAGTGAATCCCACTGAAAATCAGCGCTTCGGTTCACACCGGGGCAAAATGCTGAGTGAGGTCCATTTGACACATGCATTACACCACTTATCGCATCGACACTGTGCTAGCTTTTATTTGCTTTTCCGTTTATGTGCTTTTTGTTAATTATTGTGTACTTTTTCTTTTCTTCTATGTTAAAAAATGTCGTGTTTTCCAAATTGCGCTGGGTATTTATATTTTTGTGTTATGATTTTTCTGTTTATGTAAATAAATATTTCTTATTCCTATTTTTGTATGTGTAAGGCCTCCTTTGCTCGGCAATAATTTCGGGAAGGCATTAGTCGAACCGCGAATTTGCACACACCGCCGACTTCATACAAATTTGCGTCAAAAACTGACGTGAGTGTAATCCGCCCGTCAAAAGGGCCACCCAAACCTCGAGGCGCGAGGCGCTATCCAAATCCAAATGACAGTAACATAACTCCCCGACGCATTGTTCCCACAGCCGGGTTGCGCAACGGCTTATCCCGGGATTAGTGCGGCGATGTCGGTAGTACCGTTTGTCACGCGTGTCACTGTCGTTAGTACCGACAACTTTTGTGGGCTAAATACTTACACTGTATTAGTGGGCGGTTGGAGTGTTTTTCACTTTGTTGGTCTCTGTTACTGTTTTCGGTGTTGTTGAGGGGTTTTCCAGATTGATGTATCTACGTGACGCAAGTTTCAATAGAGTTTCTGATTTCTTTATGTCCGAATTCAGGTACTAACCTAATAGTGAATTCCGTTAATCATAACGGAGGTATCAACCTCATACGAAATGTAGCTGCTTCATTACCTAACAGTGACTTTATTTATGTATACTATGAATTGTAAACTCTACACGTCGTGCCTCTCTATGTTGCGTACATTTACGGTGCGTGTCATTTTTATATTTTAGTACCGGAATAAAATCAGACGAACGAATACCCCTGAAATTGCAAACGTCCTAAGGCCTGACTGCTTACCATCAATCAGTCCATTATAATGTTATTATAAACAAGTTAAACAAGTAAATGATAAATTATTTTCGGAGCAAGCTTTATCGCGCGTAGGCAGAGTATTTGTTAAGACTAATCATACGAGCGTAAATGCGTAATTTGGGAGTTCCTGTGGCCACCTTCTATCTCCATCATCAGATCAGCTCGATGGTATCATAACATTGCATTGTCACCGAACTTACATGAGTAAGCAAAATTTCAGCTCAATCGGAAGCCGAGAAGTTGGTCAAATTTAACTTGCAAGATTTTATTACGAACAGATATGACCACATGTGAAACTAAACAAAAGCTTGTAAAAAGCACACTGCGATTCACAAAACAACATCAGACTCGTAATTTATGCTGAAGTACAAACTGTCGCAATATCAATAGGGGAACAAGTCCATCGCCAGTTCAAAGAGAATTAAATCAAACCGAGTACCGTCGACTCACGCGCATGTATTATGCAGGGAACGCGACTCGCCCTGTGTAATTACGACGACGAATACATTACGAGCGTCTTAAGAGTATTTGAGAGGTTGTTTTTGTTTAGACGCGTCCCCGTATCGAGCAATTAGGATGTGTATAGTTGCGAGCGGTCTGTTTAGCTATAGGTGTACGGGAAGATAGGTATTTGGTTTTCATCTCGAACTATTTGTGTACGAGGAGGTAGGTCTTCAATTTTCTTCTCAAATAATTGGAAAGTATGCATATCTAAAATGTGTGTCTTTAATCAGAACATTCGTGCATTATGCGAAGGTATTTTATTAGTGACAAATGAATTGGAGTTCCATAATAATTTAAATTGTATTTATTACCAGTTGGTTTTAAAGTCACCCTAACAGATAAAAGCGACCTCCCTTTACATATAATAACACTTTACAGCCTCGTGAATAATAAACTCCTTAAGTTCATTTAAAATATTTCTAACAAGAAATGGCTTGCACCGACCTACACCAATCTTGAAAATTAGAAATAAAAGTTAAATTAAACTCGCTAAGTTAATCTTAACTTTATGTCACCGATTTTGTGACTCCTAAATGCTGAATATTTTAAAGGTGCCTAAGTTTAGTGCAATCGGGTCTTAGAGTTCGTCTTCCACTTAATAGCTCCTAGCTTAAGCAAGTACTTGTTTGCATGACGGAGTGTGCAACAAATAAAGTAGACTTTATGTGTTTGACTAATTAGTACAAAAACCTACACAAGTTCAAGAAGATTAAGCATAGCTGAAAATAAGTAGTTGCACTAAAATACTCCCTTCTGAAATATATCTACTTATTGATTATTTTAAGTGTTTTACATTAGACTTGTTGCAAATCTATATCATAACATTTGATGGAAAGTGGCATTTGTTCGGAGTCCGACTTGACCTAACCCAATGGAAACATTGTAAGTTGTAAATAGGCAATCTGTGCTGAACCCAGCGTGGGCCGCTGTCGTGGGACCAGTGCTGGGCGCCATAGAACCTTCCAGAATACAAACATACACCATAGCCTCTATCACAAGGCCTTAAGAGCCATTATAGACTAACACGGGTGATAAGTTAACGACCGTTACGTAAACAACCACAGTTTAGTTATCCGCTCCATATCTGTGTACGTTTATCTATTTGATGTTTTATAGAGGTTACATCCTAACATAGATAAGCCAGCGCAAGATGATCTCCTTCATTGTATTCCGATTTGTACTGAATACGAACATCTCTAGTTTTTCCGAAGCTCCTCCACAACTGGCCAATTCGCTGTAGGTATCTGTGTGGTCGTAATATTTCAATATATATTATGGTTTTTTATTGGCATCATCCATTTTTACTTCAACAATAAAATCGATATCATACGTGCGTAGGAGTACACCTCGAAATCGTCGATTTTTCCTCACAGCTACACACTACGTTATTGAGGATAAATTCGCGACGATTGCGCCAAAAGTGTCTGTTACCTGCATTCTCACGTAAATTTCTTCCAAATGACATCATGTCCAAGAATCTGCGTTAGCACTCCCGATTGGCATTCGGAGTGGTTTTGCATTTTTACTTGACATTCCTATAAATACCTTCCCTTCACTGCCGCCCACCGGGCGAGTGCGTGGGCGACATTCTACTAGCCTAATGCCGAATAGCACTAACCTGTGCAACCAGCTCGCTGCAATGTAATTGATGAAGCCAGTGCTCGTACAAGTGGGATCTCATCGCTTGTCATTTGTCTTCTTGTTGGGCCCCGCCCAGTCGCAGTTGCGAGTTACTACCTATTGGGTTATTGAATTTGCAGGTTCGTTTTAATTGCCAGTTTGGTGTTTGGGTTAATTGATGCGTTGTCTAGTTTGTCATATATCGTTTTGGGTGGGATTTTGGTAAATTTTAAGAACCTCTTCCGCTTTCATTTTTGGCATGTTTTCGTTTCGGTTTTGACATATCTTCCACTTTCGGTTAAGTGTAGTAATCTCATTAATTCATGCTAATTTATTTTATGCAATGACCCGTGGTGGCTGAATTGCTTCTAAAAACATTCTTTCACACTACCCACTACCCACCTACAACCAAGCATAAGTCGAAAAAATCACGAAACCGTTAAACTTTGTTTTTGATACAGATTCGGTTACGTAACCCTCATAAATGCCGATTTACCTCGTCAGTGCTGCAAGGCCTGCGCAGGTCACGGATCTCGCCCACCGCCGCCCACGGCGCCGGCGCCGCCCTGCGCTGGCGCTTGCCTCGATACTTTCGCGTGATTTATGCACTCCTGGTAGTTGAGCGCGTGAGAGCTACAAAAATGTCAACGAAAACTTTTTTTTTTCATAACTTTAGGGACGCTAGATAATTATTCATTTTGAACAAATCCCTCCATGTAACTCATAGAAACAAATGGCGAAAATTTGTGTCGGAGGCCAAGATCCACTTAGCAGAGTAAATTATAATGTTGATGGTAGATTAAGTTTGTATAGAATAGGCTGTCAGATATAGATTTTTAAATAAAGCAGTAAGTAATATGTAACAGCACCGCTAGCATTTACCTATGCATTTTTGTAGCTGGATGGTGTTTGCCTAGAATAGAGTTCCAACCCCTTCTACCAACAGGACTACTGGAAATAATTGTAGATTACAGGCAGCTCTTCATAATTACGCTTTTAAAAATATTTGCCAAGCGTAGATATAACGACAAACCCCTCCACTCAGGTACGTGGAGGCTCAAGTTGTACCATAAATTTTACTTCATTGGTAAATAGTTACTTTCAATCCAATAAATTAACCGAAAAACGATCCAGAACCACTATTCGCAACGTAACCTATAAATTACTATATACTTTACTAAATTGGTATCGATTATAAATCCACTAATGCCGTAATTCAGAACTATTATTCTGTAATAATAGCTTTAAAATGGTGTCCATTGAAGGTATGTATTTCCCTGGCCACGCCCGATGCTAAAGGCTGGGCGTGTTTCTTTATAAGGACTACAGCGTTGCCAATGTCGCTATTGTGGTAAGGTGCTACGGAATCGTGAGTTACTGCATCTTTGCGAAATATACCCTAAAGAGCGTGTGGGAAAGACACTAGTCCGCTTAATTGCCATAAATTGTTATTTAGTCTACCGAAGCTAGACCGTGGTTTATTTCAAGCAAAGAGCTAAAGCCTGGAACTGAGGAGCAAAGAAATTGAACCGCCCACGATCTTTTTAACAATGATCTGATGTAGGTATACGTACTGTAATGCCATACCACAATTACTTGCTTTGACATTTTCAAAAAACAACGACGCGACTCTTTAGAATGTCGACGGCTATTTGTGTGGGATTAAGTTAGAATATAGTAGCAATAACAGCCGTCTTTTTCGACGGGGGTTAAATATAGGAATGAAACACACAGCATTGATTAGAAAAAGATCTTTTGAGTTCTCCTTAGTCACTTTCACTACACATGTTATCGGGTTTGTTACCACGGATAGTATTGTTTTTACCTCGATATTTCGACGCAGTTGCATGCTCCTGTCTCCATTTTTTTCTCCTTAGTCGTAGAATCAGCAACTTCCGCACACAATGTAGTCACTTGGTCACCACGTGTTCTGGATATCTATGCACCTATAAATTATTATTGAATTGATAACAAATTCAATTTATCCGCGCGTCACGAACAAAGGCTATAGTGTGTTCTGTGAACCCATTTGTCATCGTTTTATCGTGTTAGTCAGGAATTTAAATGGGCTATTTGTATTACACACATCTATCAGACACAGCGCTAACAACTTCGCTTTATGCCTGTTATGTCCTACATAATACAATGTAGTAGCTACACATGTTCCCTACGTATGTGTTCTCTGCACTCCAAGTGTACCTACTCCCACCGGAAGGTAGCCAACGTCACCGTATTGCGCCTGAAAAAGTGCATTGAAATATGAACAGCTTATATTTATTCTATACTTCTCACTCCCAACGACAAACGAACAGAAGCCCATCTGATGGAAAGCGGTAAAACAGGCGAAATTAACAATTTAAATTAGAAAATTTGCTCTTTCGAGAGTGCCCTCTAACGGTACTAGCGATGCGGATAAGTCTAGATAACTTAACATAACTTAGCGCCAAAACTGACCATGCCTAACTAAGTCGCCACTGGATCCATAACCGAGCCGTGGCTAAGCCATTGAGGTCAACATTCTAAATTGCGAGCTTAGTTCACCACAGACTATGTCAATGTCGTGTTATGCAAACTTTATTGTGCGAAACTAATGCGAGTGTGGCGTGTGGTATAGTGAGGCGATCGCGCATGCGCGGTTACAGTATACTTCAATGGTGCGAGTAGGCGCCACGCCATTGTATTGTCGAGGAACTTGCAAAATTAAGGCGTTGTTCATTAGTTTAATTACAGATATAGGTAGACAGCAAGCTTTTCTTTAACTCGATATCCTTTTCACCAATTTTTACACTTTACGGTTCCCTACTTTTTTGTACGGTTAATAATGTTAATGTAATGTTCCCTGATCAAATGCCTGGCTAGTCTAAATACAAAAAAAAAATTAAATACTGTTTAACAACAGATCTAAATATCTCAGATTTCCACGCCTGCATCCCCAATCAGATCATCCATCTTAGATGTATTTCACTAGACGTTTGTATGCCAAACTTTAACTTATTGACTTGACTTGAAACTGCTGTTTATGACTTTCATTCAATTTGAATTGGCAGTTATTACCTACTTAAAACAAGTACAGAAGCACTTATACCACCTCTTTAGGCTGCAGCTCATTCCGCAGCCCACTAAACTGGTCCAAAGCTAGCTTCGCGGGTGTATAAATGTCATATTGTCCCATTTCCTGGGGCAGGCATCAGCACGATATTGTATTCCGGTTTGAGATGTGACAGAAATAGTACAGGTAATGTGCCACAAACATATCTGTTCTGTAGACGAAATCTGAACTACCAGACGCCATTTACGAAACGTATTCCACTAGCTTCACTAGCGCCGTCGTATACTGAACAGATAAGCTTGTCATCGCACTGACGCGATGTCTTTATGCGTATTCTTGTTGACATTTGCAAATGACAGAGGTCACTTCATTCTCTCACACATCACTCTGCTGGCCATAATCGAAAGGACAAAGAAATGAGGCCGATAAATCAAGTCGTTTTAACTGTGATGTCAATGTTGGCAAGCGTGAACGCATAATTATCATTTTGTTTGACATTATTAAGACATTTGCTCATTATGACTAACAGAACTCGTAAGTATGTTACGTACTACCTATTTGCTAACGGGACAATACCTATTTGCTAAGTGTGACTGTAACAGATCAGCAAATTATCACACAATGAAACAGGTAGGTACAGATAGAGACATGTGGTAGTTAGGGGTGTCGTTAAGACTAATGACACACCAGCTGGGATCTCTGTAGACCAGAAAATGTGCAACAGCGTTTTCTGTTGTGTGTTTTCACGCTTATCTCCAAGCATGGAGACTATATCATAACTCCTCACAAATTTGGAGGAGACTCCAGTCCAGCAGGGTACTGTTGCTGATCTTCTAGAAAATACAATAAACCTGTCATACATGCATTACACTTCCTTTTATAGTCCTTCAAAATAAAGCTCTTTTCCAATAGGGGTAGGTAGAGACCACATTTTAACCTGTTATTTTATTATGAACAGGTACATTTTGCAACGCTTACTTACACAACAGAGTACCAAAGGATAATTTTCGTCCATTTGTCTTAGACAGGCCCTGATGTAATTACATCTGGGCTAGATTTGAGCGTAGGAACTATGATTTACGACCCAGCAATATACTCTTGCGCGACTGTGTCACTGTGGCGCCATCTGTCGCGATCTATATATATTTATCGGGTGAATTTTAGACTCTAACATAAAACAAGGATGTCATGAGTTTGACGTGTGTATCTGTGGCTTTGTGTATCTGTTTGTGGCATCTGTGGCTCCCGAACGAATGGACTATTTGGATGCGGTTTTCTTTATTTGAAAGCCAGTTAAATCAAAGTGGTTCTTAGTTTATTAAAATTAATTCTGTAGTTTAGGATATATATTAGTTTAAGTGAACTTGGTCGGGGTATGTAGACTTTTTCTGTCGGTTAGGTTAAAGAGCTGAATGTTTCGATTTGCATCAATTTCAATCGTCATAAATAAGCTATTACAATTTTTTGTTTATTAGTAGTCGGTAGCCCTCCAACCGAGTGAAGCACATTTTATCACCACAATTCATTTTATATACTACATTTTCACAAACAGGACAAATTAAACAACATCATAATATTTGACAGTAAAATGCGGTAAATTATTTACCATCGGTTAATTTCGGCTCGAATTCCCTTACTCACGTGCGACAGAGATTACGCTCTATGAAGCCAAACTAGCCGATGTGTACTATTTACAACATTGTTAGTACAGCCCTCAACAGGCATAAATGTATGAGAAGATGTATGAATGTGGAAGAGGCAAAAGAGGTGTGTCAGGATCGTTATTCGTAGCTTATAGCACTCAATAGTCTGTCTACCCCTATGGGACACAGGCTTGTGTGTGTATGGATGTATGTATAACATGTATGTATGTATTTATGTTGTTAGTACAGACATGCGTCGTACGACGCACTACGGCTGAAGTGCACTCGCATTCAAGTACCAATTGGCATTTGCCTCATCAAGCATTGAGGCTGTGCTGCAATTACGTAAATCAGTCGGCATTGGGTTGAGATTGTTTTGTGATCGGATCGCGATCGAGAAGTTTCGGTTCGCTGTCGTAGGTACTGCCAATATGATAAGGAATCTTTTCAGAGGGTATAAGGTTGGCTGGAAAAAATCCCATTGTGGGATAAGCCCGCCTTTGCTATGTAAAACTATTTTTGTAACTCCTGTATTTATTTACTGAGCAAAAATGAGTTAACATACATATGAATAAAAAGTTGATCCGAGGTATTTTTTATGGGTCCCATACTACAGAGAGAGGCAGAGAGAGGCAGGCAACTTTTCTTTCGTAAACGTAGCGTTACAATAACAAAGTGTTTGTCATGATGTCCACAGCCTCGTTCTATCTTCCCACCGCCCGCCATCGATATAGTTCATTCCCACACCTTCGAACTAAATTATTCGCTAACTGTGCGGTATTTTGATGTTTGTGTTACTGTCGCGACTGTCAATAGTCTATGCCGATACAGACTGACAGGTTACTCTAATTTCCTCAGTCATAGGCTCACAGATATCTTGGTCACGGTTCCAAAGGAGATTATTCCCATGCATACTAAAATTGTAGAATGTACTCCCTGAACAGTACATGGAGATCTTCAAGAAAGGGGCGAATAGATTTTTAGTGTCGGGAACACCGAATTGAGTACCTATTGCAAACGTCCATAGGTCCACGTAGGTAACTGCTTACTTACTAGGCAGGCCGCAAGCTTCTTAGCCACATTAGTAAGTAATAAAAAAAACCGAGCTCAAAACGATTACCACCCGATATCGACAGACTGTACTTGCTCTATTGTAATTGCGTACTGGACTCCCAGCGCAGGCAGTCTAGACGGCTTGCGCAAGTGGCGCCATCTACCGTGATCTACCGGCGCCGACGCACTTGTACCTCGTTACTGTTATCTCGTCAATGCAAATCCTTCACGTTCTAAATCTTACTTATAATAAATACTTTAAACCTCCCACGGTATTCGGTTAGTATTTAACTCGGGTGTTGTAATTTTTTTGAGATTGTTTACGGGTAATTTAGCTTGGGTCTATTGAGGATTGTTCTGTTTTTGGGTGACAAATTCGTTTATAAATTATAATTGAGGTCAACATACCTAGTTAGCGCTTATTACATTGTTAAAAATTAAGAATATTGAAAACGAATACCAAATCATAAAAACAATCATGAGTAACTAATTAGTGACCATCCATCCAAGCTTCCCATTGTAGTTTAAGGAGAGATTTATTATTTTTTAAATTCTACCCGTGTTTACATCAAAGTTTAAATTGATTAAATAAAATTAAAATTTTCGTCGTTTTTCTCTACTTATCCTATTTAAAAATGGACTGTGACCGGGCGCGATAACGGACCATACCTACCACATACCATATACTCTCGAAACGTCCGCGCCAAAGAGTGGGCGGGAAAACGCCGAACGGTTTCCTAACCGCGCGTCAGTTTTCCTCAGCGAACGCGTGGGCCGGTAATTACGGACGGCGCCTGGATTTATGTGGGCATGTGCCTTACCGACTAATAGAACAGTCTCTACGACTGGTGATAAGGAAGTCGGCGATACGGATGATGGCTCTTTAGGATAGGCGCTAAATGTGCTACGCTTAATGGTCTTGATGTCTTGATTCTTGGTTGGGTTGCGGGTTATTTTGTAGGCTACTTTCGTGAAAAGAAAAAGAAAAAAAAACGGTTGACCTATTAACGGTGTCTATCATAATATTAGCAGTCATCATCGCCCGAGCGGTCAATTGCAGCTTCTGCAAGATTCAGCTTTTTGTTTTCCATTTTAGCCGATCTTCGGCATCCTCATGTGTCTCCATAATATTATCAGCAGTATCATATTCTAATATTTGTTTTTATTTTGTTACAGGTAAGTTCGCAGCTCCGCAGATCTAGTTTCTTCAGAAGAAAAAAAAAGTTGGTGGGGATATTAAGCAACGCAAGCGGTTTTCTAACATTTTGCGTATATGTATACTTAAAATACAAACCTAGGTAAATAATGCCAGGTTTTACAATAATCGCCACAAGATAAGTTATCTTAAATATCGTAAGTATCATTGGATTTAATCTTCAGACATAAACGTTGCTTACAACGTTCAATTTATTGAAACAGTAGCGTTTCAAGTAATGGAGATATTATCTGTGGCCTGGATTAGTTTGAAGTCCGTGGTTAGAGCGCGTTCATTGGACAGTGCAATTTTATTTCGAAACTATCTCGAAAAAAGAAATACAATGAGATTAGGTTCATAAAATGATAGCCCTTATCAGTCCAATCTTGAACTTGAGCGTCCTCCACATCATTGGAGAATTTGGCCATAGACTACACACTTGGCAGGCTGGTTAGAAGTCCAAAAATCATTCCTACATAAACAAACTAACTTTCGAATCATGGCGGTAAATCTTTGCGACACATGACCCAAAATCAACTTTTAGCTGCCTTATTTTTTATTTTAGTGCCGATTCCGCAAGATCGGTTTACGAGCGTTTTTTGCACCTTTCGTAATAGAATCTTAAAGCGTCCCGAACGCAGGGTAAATAAATAAAACATCATATGGGCCGATAAAACTAGGCGTTTCGCGAATAGGCGAGGGTCGTTCTAGAAAATTCCATTTAATAATTCAAGTATCGACGGGGCCCGTACCGGGAAGCCGTAAAGGCAATTCTAAAGTCGCTGGAACACTCGTAAACTCGGAC
Source organism: Blastobasis lacticolella (assembly GCA_905147135.1). Classification (NCBI taxonomy): domain Eukaryota; kingdom Metazoa; phylum Arthropoda; class Insecta; order Lepidoptera; family Blastobasidae; genus Blastobasis; species Blastobasis lacticolella. The sequence continues at coordinate 15,136,008 of LR990048.1, forward strand.
CGGAATGGGGGAAAAATGTCTACAGGCCGTTCGGAGAAGTCCCATAGCGCTCTTGAAGGCATGAGTTAAGCGGGGCGCATATCGAGATTTTACCCTTTAGGTACCTACATAATGATCCCTTCCCAAAATATCTGCATTTAATTTTTTTTATAAAATTTTTCGTTTTCCCATTAACGGCATGCGTAATCTGATCACTGCTATTGAATTGGGAATATATTTACGTACATTTTCTGTATTCCAAATACAAAAGCGGCAAAGCAATTGAATTTACCTCTCATCTCTAGGATTACAGTAAATAGAATATTTTCCCCTAAGCACCTTATTAAGATAGATACTCCTACTTATTCATAAGTAGCTACTTTCTACAATTTCTTAATTAACTTGCATTCATTATTCATACAAAACGCTACATAGAGGCCGTCTGAGACCTATCATTCTAATCTAAGCTGAAATGCTGATCATCCACAACGCCACGTATGGAAATAAAATATCGTACCGTATCATAATTACCCCCACCACGCAGGAAACCACGATGTGGTCTCTCTGCCGACGCTACCTGTTGTAAATATCTCACGCCAGCAAATTAACACGTGACGGTAACTTGCCGAGTTGATTGCCAAGACAGGAGTCGCGGTGGTAATTAGATGTGACCGCGAGATGGTTACGGATACTAATATGCACTGTGGGAAAGATATGCAGACGCGACGATAACTTAATAGGGAAACTGTACTCGGACGAGGAGCTGTTAGCTCGGGCTCAGTGCGTTTGTATCGTGGGGACATTTCTAGTTTAATGAGACATAGCAAGTTAAATGGGTTAATGGAGATATCGTTAAGTTGCTGGAAACGTTATTTGCGTTACAGTGTAACCAATGTTAAAGAAAAAGCGGTTCCGATTTAGTTAGATACTGCAGCGTGGGTAGGCCTCCCACAAGGTGGACCGACGACCTGGTAAAGATCTCAGGTACCAGCTGGATGTGCAAGGCACATGACCGGCCTTTGTGGAGATCTCTGGGGGAGGCATATGCCCAGCAGAGAGAGTCTTCTGGCTGATATGATGATGATGTAAGAGAAACGTATCGCGGACTACGAGTAGGTACATTGAAGTTTTTAGCTGTCTTTTATTCGCAAATAATTATTTTTAACATTCAAGTACAAGAAACAGCCCCAGTGTGTCCCCACCCTGGCGCCGTATTGTAATCTTGTTGTAGGTAGGTTCTCTAATAAGGCCCGAGAGGTCGCGAGAGATTTCCCCGGCAACATTACACCGCTTTATTATTTCGCTCTTTGCACATACGCACGGGCTGTTCCCAGAAAAGTTCGCTTTGCATACGTGGGCGGGGAGTGGCTGCGCGTGCGTCAAATTTAAATTTCGAATTCGCGATTTTGAAGACGAAGTAAGCGGCTTCATGAAAGAGTAAAAACGACGTCTTAATAGCGCATAACATCACACCATCATCATCAACGGATCAGGTTGTGGAGGGGTTTTAGCAACCCTGTCTGTCAAGTGTGTAGGGAGATCATAGGCAAACCTCTACCTCAATACACTAATGTATTAGTGCCTCTACCACGCTTACAATACCTACTGGTTTTTTGTGGTTTCTAATACAAAGCTCAACTTCAAAGCATAATTTCACAATCCGTTGCCTATCAGATACAGTTTATATAAATTACTCAAGAGGTTAGGCATAGGATTCACCATACAGCCTTGTCAAATTTACAGTTTTTATAGTTTGTAGTCATGCATAACAGCGGGATCGCTTTCATTCTTTTTTTATTTAACGTCTTAAATCATAGCAGGGTAGTGTTTCGTGGAATCATAAAAACGCGCGTGCGTGGGTGCCTTTATAGGTCAGTGCGGTAAATTTTTATTTATTCCTAGTTAATTTGCGTTGCAGATACGGCCCTCGTATCGTGTGAATCTATAATTATAAGTCCAATCTGACATCGGTTTGATATAGGATCTTTCATGGGCATCGTTCGCCTTTTTACGATACAAAATTTATTTGTAAATAATAATTTTATTTGATTTCCATTTTCCTTATACGTAGTTACGGATATATGTAGGCAACACGATTTTACTTATACCCAAATAAAATGCCTTTCAGAATCCCACGTATATGCCTACTTTACTTGAGGAACGCAGTTCTTTTCCTTTAGCATAAATTATGCAGAACCTCCCGCGGACTGTTTAGGCGTGGATTTTATTAGACGTATGGAGAGGAGTGAATTATTCTGGCAAGAACCAGGTTTAGACTTGATTTTCATAATGTTATTTGCTTTTGTGGATCATACACATGGATGTTAGGTACGAGTTCGTAATCGAGAACTTTATTTTCTTCGTAGAAATACCTATTACAAAAACACCGATCAAACTTAATTCTGTACTGGAAAATTAAAATGCATTGATAGGTACCTATTTCCTCTCTGTTCTTTAGCTGAAATGTAGTGTACTTACATAAGTAAAAAACATCCGACTCTGTATACCATTTACATAATCGCATGCTGAGCCCCCAGGATTTTTCTAATCTGTGGCACTGAGCATAATGGAAACACGAACTTGCTTTTTTTATCAGTGGATTGGATTTTAACCAAGGCCATACAACTATCAAACTAGACGATAAACTCAATATTTCCCGCCAAATTGTTATCATCACCGATTACCCTCGGTGCCTGACCGTGGCATCGCATCGGATTCCCATGTATAAAGGTTAATCAACCCTATAACGGCCGAGTTCCCAAATAAGGCCGCTTGGCCCAAATATGACCGTTCCTTATCCAAATAAGCATTGAAGCGTCGTAAAAGGTTATCGGAGAGCGTTCGCGAAAAATTGTTTGCTGTTCCTCTGTCGATAAAATGGTTTGGCGTTATTTTTAGGTTATGTTTTTTTTGCAGCGTTCAAGAACACCGTGAGAATAAGATTTTTAAGCATATCATAGTCGATGGTTTGGTTTTAGGGCCAGAACCGTATCTAGGTTCCCTAACATTAGCAAGTTTTATGAAGCTCCCACTTGGGTTATAGTTATAATCCAGAGCATGTTGTTCCTTTCACATAAATAACAGCCACCAATTTCTCAAAAGGAAACAATTTGGGAAGCTAACACAAATCTTCATAATGTCAATGTCTCTCAAGTTCATTTAGACAGAAATTCACATCTAAGCCCGTATTACAAGTGGGAGGGAAACAAATATACATTTACATTCCACTCCCTCGCTTAGGCTTAAATTACTCGTGGGGATGAGTAGAATGCTTTGCGTTACCTCGTCTCAAATGAATTGTTTAGGGAAATTAATTAGTTTTCCCAATTGCGAGGTAAACGCCATTTTGAGGAGCGGGAAAATATGGCCCGAAAAATGTGCTTCAGAATGAGTTGGTAGAATTCTTCGCCTCTCAGCACCGGTATCGGCGCTAAAATATTGCTATTGATTAAATTGTTTTGCTGAAGGGGAGTTTATGATTTTCCGCATCCACCCTTTGTTTTTAAAAATTGTTTTTGTTTTCTTCCCGGGTCGTTGTTAGTTAAAACTATCCCATCCCTTTACATAACAACCAATTACTAAAGGAAATCGAATCTAGTAAAGTCTAGTAGGATCGTTGTAAATGTCGTAAAATTGTAAAGAGATACAATGGAATGGCATTTGAGATTATAAACTACATTTACAATTTTGCAGACACCAAATAAACGTCTTATAAAGATAGAACCCTCGCAAAAAATTAGATTATATTTCCAGTGGCGTCACATTTTCTGGGACACACTTTTTTATACTTTACACTTTTTTGGCGGGTAATGAGAGAAATATTGCTCGCGTTGGGCGCGACAGCTCGCAGCATTCGCGCCAAATTAAATTGCCTCTTCGGCAACGCTGCACCCCTGGTACAATATCCGTGGAGTTACAAAAGAAGATGAAATTGAGATGGTTGTACCGTACCATCGAATTAGGTACCTAAATTATTAAAAAAAGGTAAATGTACCTATTGAACTAAAATTAAAGGTATAGTCGTATCGGGTCATAAGTTAATTATAAATATGGCTATCAAAAATCTTCACTAACAAACCGTCACGCCCTTTTCCCGAACTAAGAAATAACGAATGAACTCATTAAATCCAATTCGCAACTGACGTCATACTAGTTAACTAATTATTTTTAAGTCCGAAGAAAACAGAAATAGCTCCTGATTGCTATCTTAACTTCGTACCTATGTGTTTGACACTACACTAGCGTTCACACAGAACCCTATTTCGGTAAACGCCTTCATTTGCAGTGAAGAAATCCGTATAGCTCCTTCAATTTCATTACATGGCAACAGCTCTGACAGTCCGCGCTGGACGGCGAAGTATTCAATTTCCGACGCCCGCCGCTCGAACTGGGTTAGTATTGTCCGAATGAAATGTTTTCAGACGGACTACGGCTGCTTTGCTGGGAGAAATCGGGAGATTAGTATCCTGGAGTAGATTTTCTTTGTTGTCAAATTAACGGCCATATGCTACGTCAGTTGCTATTAGGCGCTTGTTTGGCACCTTAGTGGAAAATTTAATTTGGTGGAGAATTTTCATTTCGTGTTTTGATAATTTTGCCAGCGACTTTAAAAGTTCTGTATGAAATAATGTAACTCATGAACAGTTCCTTGTATATTAAATGAATTCTTCGAAGTTTGCAAAAATATCATGACATATTTTATTTTGAAACTAATACAACTGCCTGTTTGATTTATTTTATGATCTGTTTTATTACCGCGTTTAAAAGAAAGCAACAATCGCTTAAGGTTTAATTAAAAAACTGATAAGAAAGATACGTGAAAGGCCAAATGAACTGTCCAAAATTAATTTGCACCATAAGCATAAAGTTCTTCTAAAACACTAAGATAAGATCGCGTCTCGCTTTCGTTTCTTTTATATCTCTCTTTTTGCTTATCATGAACAATAATCTGACCCAATAAGATTTCTTTCCCTCCATTTCATGCTTGAAGTGTGTAGGTAAATGTTGATAATAATATGAATGACTAGTCAGAAGGTTTTGAACACCTTCAAGGCTTCATCGATATTCGAGCACTTCGTCACCAGGTTACATTAGAGATGGAGGTTAAATAACTAGCGCAGGATATTAATACTAACTAGATATTACAAAGGAAAAGAAGAAAAAATCAACTTATCTAATACAGGGATTTTCCATGTTTTTTCTTCACATGCCTTTAAGTTTAGTCAGACATCTCCCACATTTCGTGACGAAAGCCACTGGAACTGTGCCAGATGCGATTTGTCTGACGGCGTAACGTCGAGCTACCAAGCGGGTGCGCGTAACGGCAAACAAAACAGTCCTCTTTGATGCGATGACACGGTTTAGCGTCGGCATGTCTTTGCTGGTTGTAAAGTTTCTATCATCTTAGCATGTTGTTCTAATGAGTTGGCTGATAATATTTAAACGGTTTTAGTATCGAGGATTTTGTGTGGAGGATTTCAGGCCGAGTAAGTACGGTGTATGTTCGGTGACAGCAATTTCTTGCCACGAGTCTTTGTTATGGGTTTTTGCGAGGTTTGCGAGGGTAATGTTTTTGAGCGTATGTATGTTGTATGTAGGTATGTCAATTTCTTTGGCACGGGCTACAGCTCTAGCAGCCCAATCGATTTTAACATATAAGGTGTTGCTAGATTAGTATTGGTAGCGTATTTCGCTACGTATTAAAATTTAAAAAAATCTAAATGGCGTATTGTAACAGGCGAAAATTGATTTTCTCTAAAACCAATCGAGTGGAATATCAAAATAAACGTCTTCAAAAGGAGTCTTCAAGAATATATGCAACTTAAAGATACATACAGTTATAGGTACAGATCAAAGAGATTGTAAAGTTAGCTACCTTCATTAGACTGTCAATTTTTTTTTCTCCGTGTTACAGATACACTTCTTTCACTGTTTTATTATGTGTATAGCTATACCTATATCGATTATTTTTTAAACCTATCAATACCAACGCTTTGCATTTTGCACTTGTTATCAAAACATTGCAAAATATAAAGCTTGTAATATAAAAAAAGGAACAAGGCCGTTTGCACGACCCAATTTTTGGCACATAAACTCTTAACAGTATTTTAATAAGCATTAATATTATAGCTGTAGTTTTACGTACACATTTTTATTACACATTCCTGTGGTTAATATTTAATGTGCCACAAGGTGTCCTAATTTTTTTTTAGGAATAAGTTCTATCTAGTATTTTTGCATCATAATAAGTGATGGTTTATCTAGAACTACTTTTGACTTTTTTTTATTCTGAATTAATTCTTTATACTTGTTGATAAAATACTCGTGAGTTTTTAGCCTCCCTTTTATGATAAGAAATAAATCATCATCATCATCATCAGCCTATACTAGCCATCGATGGTCTCCCCCAATAATAATCGGAATAAAAAACAAAACATAGAGTTTATCACGAACAAAGGCTTCTGTTTTAGTTTGAGTGCGTAACTAACATCAAATGTAGCTAATAAACCTATCTAAATTACTTGCACAACGTTCCTATAGATACTAAATATAGACGTTATATTAATGCTATTCATAGAAATAATAAAATTGTTGGTAGTTAAGGTATGTTAAATTAAATGTGGATTAAATTGAAAATTACTCGTTTGCGTAAAGATCTAATGGATTTGGTGCACTTGTATGTAGTTTTAACTACCACCTAGATAAGTTTAAGTAACGTAATTTTAAATTACTAATGCATTAGTTGTATAATTTTGTAGTAATAAAGATAAGTATTGAACTAAATCTAAAATAATTACTAGTCTATTTTAAATTGAAAGTTGTGCGTTGGATAGGTCTTCTAATAAAAACAGAGCATATTTTGTTAAATTTGCAGTCACTTTCCTCACAAGCGAAGACGTTAAACAAAGCGAAAAGCTAGCATTCGACATTAGCATAAAAGCCCTCATAAATTCAGAGCTCCGTACCAGCTAAAAATTAAATAATTCCGCCGCGAACTTCCTCATTACGTAAATTACGTAATCCAGAATCCACACAAGGCAATAATTTATTTTATCGCATCTCAAACAAGGGGTCTATAAAAACGCTAAAAGGAAACTCGAATAAATCAAACGCAAGCTAATTACCACACGAGAAAAAAAAGTCACTTTACGAGGCAATTTCAGCTTTTTTTGGACGACATCTGTACGTAATTAGAGCATATCGATTTGGGGCTGGTGTGAATTTGAGCTGTAATAAAAACTATGTTTTTTTTTTTCTTATTTACTAGGCAAGCATTTGATGTTATCTTATCTGTTGGTAAGTGATGGAGGACGCCAGTCTAGAAACCGCCTGTTCATTCTGGCCTTGAAGGAGTCCTATATACTTATTTATTTTTATTTCATTGAACAGTTTATTGTGCACAGGAAATACATAGCGAATAACAGGCAAAGTAATAAATGGCACAACAGGCGCTACTTATTTCTAAAAGAAATCTCTTCCAGCGGGCATTCGGAAGCGTGATGTGATCATGAGACGCCTATAGGACGTGATTGGTGCGCCTTGAAAATATCCTCCAATATGTAGATATCTACTATTCTTACAGGTGTTCCATTCTCAGTACTTCAGAGCATTTATGTGCTGTTGGATTTTGTATTACTGTTTCTCTCTGTCGGAGGCATTATCCAGGTCGCGAGTAAAGCCGTTATCTTTGAAGAATGCCCGCATTGTATGTAAACGCATCCGCTTAAAATCATCATCATCATCGTCGTCGTCGTCATCATCGTAGCGGTCCTTTCCGGATTTTAGCAAGGTCCTACATTCCTACTTTTCCTTCACAACACTCCCAGTCTTCGGCATCCACGCATCGTAAGCCATTGACTTTCACATCCGAATCAGCGATGTCAATCCGTCGCTTCTCGGATCTCCCACGCATCCGCTTGATATAGGTACCTACACAGGATGACATGATACCGTATCACTTGCTGCTTCAAACAATTCAACAACAAAAAATTCCAAAGAATAATAAAGACTCAGAATATTATCTGGCCCTTCAACGTGTCTTGCTTCCCCATATACCGTACATCCAACAAAGTTGGAAAGCGGACTCTGGCAGACACCAGGATTGACCGCTCGGATGATGAAGATGATGATGATACCATACCTCTAATGTGTATCTAGTTCCTTTTCTCATCTTCTTTCCAATATTTTAAATTAAAATTTTCAAGCATATCTCCGTTAAATATTCAAGCCTGAACCTACAGCATCGTAAACGGATGTCTCCATTCCCCATTGACATGTTTGCTTAGCGGGTTATTGCTTTGCTATCATAGGCACAGAATTGGCGGGCCATTACTACAACATAAAGTTGGGTAAATTAACAATTACCCATAATAACACACAAGCAACATTGTTGCCTGCAAAAGGAGCCGCTCCGACAACGTTATTCGAAACCCCGTACATTTTGCAAGAGCCAGTTCACACTTGGACATGTTATCGTGATTGTTACTGTACCTATCCTGATTTATAACGATCCACCCGCTGGTTTAATATACTTACATAAGATCGTGTGCGATCGTAGAAACATTTTAGGAGTATCTAGGTCATTTGAAGAAATTTATGTGCATATTAATGTCCCCCATTCGAGCAAATCGCACTAAATGTCAATTTGTTTACTTCAAATTAAAATTTGTTTTGAAAGTTATGTATTCTTTAAAGCGGTACATGGCGCTATTACCGATCCTTGCAAAAGCGCCGGATCCGCCGCCTACCGGATTCAAACCGGTATCCGGTATATGTCTCGTCAAATGCCTGGATAGTCTAAGTAAAATAAAAATTGACGATTCGGTAAAAAGTTCAAGTTCAAGTATGAACAGGCTCTTACACGAAACCCAGTAAACTTTGTATCGCGCCCGCTAAATGCTTTCCCCGACGTTGGTTCGAGCTGTCATATAAAGTTGTACGATGGAAATGCCTGCGCTTTGCATGCATTGCAGTAGACGTAATGGGAATGTTTTGCTGCAATTAATATGCATATTGATTTCTGTGCTTAAGAGTGCCTTGCTCTCCTTTCACTGTCCATTAGAGCTGAGTGCGATTCATTTTGTTTGGGAGACGTATTCAATAACTTGTGGTAGAAGCATGAAAATGACCGACTTCGTTCGCCTGTAATCTTATATTGCAGTAACTACTACGTTTTGTCTACGACGTCGTTTGTCCACAATTTAATGTAAGCAAGAATAAGCTCGCTTATAATTGTGCAAAATCATCACAGGCTGTTCGACAGATCTGGCGAGTAAATATGGATAGGTACACTTTCTCCCATATTTTTTTTATTTTGTGTAATGTCATTTTATGTATCAACAACTAACGCACACAAACAAAATCAAAACAAAAAATCTTAACTGACTAAAACTAAATAAACTTAAAACACTAATCTAAAAATCGATATCTACAAAAAATTCCCAAATCGCGGGCACTAATTATTAAAATTATAAAGTAAGGGATGAGAAAAGTCCTCATACCTATTCCAGACCATTTTAAGAACACGTAGGTACTGAAATGAGTGCCCATAGGCAGTAAAATATAACAGTTTCAACGAAGTGCAAAATTTGTTGGCCGGGCAGGTAAGCGATTTCATGGTAGAACCTGGATGTGACCTCTGGGCGACACCGCCGCGGGCGCAGTTCGCTGTCGTGTTTAAACCCCATTGTTTGAAAACATGGCACGTGACGTTACGGTTGAATGCAGTACAACGATAATGGCCACGACATTGCTATACAAAAAACTAAAATAAAGATCTCAGTTGTCGATATCTGTGCACTGGTGTTGTGTTAATTCGGTTGAGGATCATTCATACTTAACTATGTATGGATTGGATAGTCATATTAACGTTTGTATGTTTGCCTTTTCCGGAGCAATAGACTTGCATATTTGATAGTAGGTAGATAGGTATAAATGAATGAATGAAAAATTAAAATGAAAAAGTATTTATTGAATCAGGATTACGTTAATTAATCTCTTTTCAAAAGTAAAAAATCTAACGGAAAACAAAGGGAAGTTAAGCGAGCTCATCCAGGTAGGGGGCGACGCATGCAGACCGATCAGCGCGTACGAGGGCTTACTCCGGCGAGACCCCGGGCACCTATACAGTATAGAGAAAAGCTTGAAAGAGTCGGAAAGCAGACTACAGAAGCCAGGACCAACCGTTCGGAAGATCATGCGATTGGTATAGAGATACTTCATGGGCACAGAAAAACAAATGACAACTACCTTGAGTTCTGCACAGATTACGTTAGCTAGCTCAATCAGTATAAACAGAAATATCCTTCCAAAAATCCAACCAAACAACCCAGTAAGAAGAACGGAGGAGAGCGATAAAAATCTCAACAGCTACTTTATTTTAGTCTTTAGCGTTAAAATAATTAGTTGCTACGTAGCTAACGAGGTTCGTGCTATTAACAGTATAAATGGACCGTTCATAATAACAGTTTTAACGATTAGAGGAAGTCGTTTTTAAGAGCCGCGACACGGTAGCCTTTGTCGTCGTTTTTGTTCTTTACCAAATGTAGTGGGTGAGAGAAAGTGTTGTCTTATTACTTTTTCTCCTTGTTTAGAAGAGATTTACATTGCAGTTCTTGTTTTCTGTAGCTTGTTGCTTCTCTTACTAGTTTTGTGTGTGCGACTTATGCGTGTTTTGCGTTTTTTTACTTAGATTTCGTATGAAATACCTGTGCAAGATATTTAATATGAAGAGTTGGCTTCATGTTGAACCATGATTCTGTAGCGAATCATCATTATTATCATTCTAGCGCTTATCCCAACTCGTACTATGTCCGCTTTCCAACTCATTTTTATCCTCTCCGCCAGGTCTTCAGTGGTTTCTTAAGAAATATTGTGCAAAATACATAATTAATAATAATATGCTTGGACAAATTTACACAGCGCCACCTAGTCCCAAAGTAAGCAAAGCTTGTGTTATGCTCGTCGTTAATTTCTGCTCGACTGGAATCGAACCCGGGCCCCTGCGTGGCAGAACGTTAACCAATTGAACATCAACATCCTCATAATATCTTTATAATACTCAAATAAATTCGTGCGTGTAGGTAGAATAAATAACTGCAGAAACTAATTTTGTGTCGATCAAGTTTGTGAATACTTCAAGTTTGTGAACTAGTGATGAACCTGCTCCCTACGATAAAGTTTATAGAGGTACAATTTACTATTAACAAGTGTAATTTAATTGTACACATTGAGGCGCCAACGGTTTAAACAAGACAGCTTATACTTAGCTAGTAATTATGTAAACAAGATTGCTTACTTACGCCGCAATGAACATCGGATTGTTTACAAATTCAAGTTTGAAACAACCAAGTGGACCTCGGTTTTACATAGGTACCTACACAAAGCCTTCCGCCGAATGATTCCGCATACAAATTTGAAATTTGTTTCTAAACTATAAAGCACCAAATTTGGGCAGCGGTACAAAATTATAGCCTATCTTTTGTATTTTTCCGAAGAGGAAGCGACTATCATCACGCTTATGCATATGTCCCATTGTTCCGACTCATCAGAATTCATTATTTGTCTAGTCTCGGACCGCCCAAGCACTTCCATAAGCGGCGCCTCTCCAGAGAGAGACGCTGTCTCGATAGTAAAATTACGCCCTCAAATGGCTTTAATCAACATAAAGAGGCTGTATTTGGCTTGGCTGCGCGCAGAACAATTATTCAATCTTGTGACATATTGATTCGTTTCTTCTATTATATAGGGACGATGTTATGAACCGTTTTAAAACAATATGGCGCCAGGTACGCTAGCTTTCTTTTGTTTTTTTTTAATCGGCATTTGCAACTTAGGCCATTGGCCAGAGATACGTTCGCTTTGATGCCAATTGTTTTTTAATTTTATTTGTTTGTTACTTGATAATTGGACATTGGTCATTATATTAGTACTTACCTATAGTTATTAAAGAACGGACCACGGCAGTCAGATTTACCGCCAACCTCTAAGCCGTGATTTACAAGTAGGAAGAGGAGAGACTATATTTAAATGTATTTGTTTATTGACGATGTCATATTTTTGGACCATATTTAATAAATTATCGAAAGGGCACGAGCGATGCACTAATTATGAATTCTATCCATAGACCACAACCAAACGCATGGCAACGACATAATTATAATAATATCATAATAATAGTTTATGTCTAAGAAGCATTTATGTTATTAAGAATAATATAAATATTCCAAAGCCGTCTCAAACTCGTGTCTCGTGTTTGAAATAAAGCTCACGCCTCTTTGAACGCCTTTTGTATGATAATGGCCAAACTTTCGTAAAAATATTGATAATGTTTTTCTAAAAAGCGTTTTGTTCGGCTTTGTAATAAATGCTCAAGATATTGGGTAAATTGCTTTTTAAAATATTGTTATTCTAATTAATTCTACACCTTTTGTGAACTTGTTTGTTGAAAATTCGCTCTTAGATTGTTTATTTAATCTTTTTGAATATCATTTATGAAGTCTGGTTCAAATTTATGTAGAATCGCTTTAGAAGAAAAATAATGGAATATTTATGAATTTGAAATACTTAAATCGCTTTCAAGATTGAACATACCTACACTGCTTACAGCCAATTCCCAGAAGGCATGCAGTTTAAAGCGGCACAGACCAATTTCGGAGCACTCCTTCGTATTTCAATCTCGTTAAACGTATGAAAAAAATGCGTAACAAGTGCAACAAATCATGTGGTAACATGTAACAAAGTGTAACAAATCATAAGGCGGGGTAAATCAAGCTGTCATGCCCTCGAGCGAGAGATCTTTCGGCGAAGTTCTTGGAGGTAGGTTTTTATTCCCTGAGCCTTGTTGCGGGTAAGCCGGCACGTGATGAAGGGCCTTTTTGGCCTCCGTTTGCGTGCGGTTTTAATATAGTGATTTCACGAGGAATTTTATGATTGGCCACAAACATTTTATTGGCCCGAGAATGCTGGAGGTGTCCCGAAATGGTTTTCGGAGCGGGTAGTCTGATTTAGGTACTTACGTACCTACTTGTACAGTTGCCTATAATGTACATGTTTTCTTTCTGACGGTAGAAAATAAACGATAATTATCAAGGCCATATCACTATGCTGTTGTATCTACGTATTTAATTCGAGAATATAGACACAACAGCTAGAACAGCACTAAAGACATAACCGGAACGAACGGATCCGAGCTAGATTAATACGATTGTCTTCTACAGAGAGCCATAAAGGGCACCGCAAATACAGCCAAAGGGATAGACGAACACAAATCTTCACTTCGCAGAAACACAAATCTCTGGGTATTCTATCTACGACGTAATAGATGTAAAGCCGTTTTAGGTTTGAATTGAATACGCTTGCGAAATACATAATATCCTTAGATGGAGAATAAATGTCAATACACACAACATGTTCACGATTTAATTGCTACCAAGCTACCAACTCACGTTTATACGCAGCAGAAGCGCCATTTGGAGTTTGGGAAATGATATTTTTAGGAATATTTACAGGCCTGAAGGGCAGGATTTCAGGAGCACCAGGAAAACATGTCTGACATGGTTAACACCGTAAATGAACAACAGCCAACCCACAATAGTACATTTTATCAATTATGAAAAGCCTTACAACTATCTTCATACATTAGAGGAAAGATTGTGCTGTAGACAACTCTGAGACACCGGCTAAAGTGCTGACAAAAGCAGCATAACAATCACGCTCCCCAGATTTCCTTGGCTACACGTTCCGGTGTACATCTGAGGAGCGTCACGTTCGTTTCCACGCATACATTGTGCAACAGGGATGCACCGCACGTGCTTGCCCGCCCGCGGAATCGCTAATGAGGCCGATCGTAAATAACCGGCTTGGCACAACCCTGCTTTTGCTTTAACCGCCACCTTAGGGTTGTCAGCGGTTAGACCTGTTGAAGAAAGATGGTTTGCGTCACTTTGTTTGTACGAGATTTTGAGCTTTTAAAACAATAACTTTATATTAGAGGCACGTTCATGAACCACTTCCAGACATATGCTGAAAACAATCCTCTTAACTGTTGTACCTCTGTCTGGAGGAACACATTTGCATAATAGAATAGGTACATAAGCTTTTGGCTGCAGCTCGGGATTGGGACAAAATTGTTTAAAATAAAATAATCCTAGCGTTAATATCCCGCCTATGCTCTAGCGCACGAGAACTGGGGTTCGAATTGACCATGATCCAGGATTTGGCAGATCAGATAATTACAATGGAGCGACTGCCATAGATATGACCTTATGCTAGCAGGGGAACCTGACCAGATTTTTCATGGTTATATATTCAATCGCCCGAAAGTGCTGGTTTCATCACGATGTCGTCCCTCACCGTAAGAGCAGTTCTCTTCAAAAGTGAGCATTCAGCAAATGTACATAACTCACAAAAGAGTCATTGGTACAAGGCCGCAGTGGGATTCTAACCCGGTACCTCTCGCTTACGAGTCGGATACCACCACTCAGCGACCGACGCTCCTCACTGGGATAAAATCTTCTACCCCGCACTTAAGATTACCTTCGAACAACGTCCCTTCACGCACATATCAAATCTGAAAGAACTGAGACAACCCTTCAATTAAGGTCTGCATTTGGCTGGGATACTCTGTGGGCGTTCCGAATTTATGTTCCGTGCCGAAACTGTGACGTGTGTGCCTCCCGCGCGAGGCACCGTGGCATAAAGACCGTGGCGAATCGACTCGCACGCATGACACTCGTCACTGTATGGGTTTTTTGGGAATTGGGCACCTTGATCTGGGTATGGGACGCTAATGCGAGCATCGATGTGATATTTATTACATAAATTAGAGGAAGAACCGCTGGTACTTGTGGAGTCCCGCAAGGTGGCATTCTTGGACCTAATTTTTTTAATACATGGGAATGTACTTAATGTGGGAGGACCAAAATTGTACCTATTTTGTTTTGTAATTGTAACATTACAAAATGATGTGAGAAAATTGCCTACTATATGTAGTTGATATAAAATAAATGTATTTATTTAACAGATGCTTGAATTTACACGTTGCCGTTGGTACTTTAAAACATTATAGGTACCTAATGGTTAAATCGTGTTGACACAAAACAGCCATTAATGCAAATGAACAACCATGCTGTAACCAGTTGTTTCAATTGGGAACGTAAAACCTGTGTTTTGGGTACAGCTGAACGTTCAGGATATATTAAAATAACTGTGCTGATCATTTGCATGAAATTATTCGCAAAAACGATCTCCCACTTCCGTAATGTCCCGTTAGTACATCTGCCAATTATATTAATTTATGTATTGTGTTGTGTGTTTGCTACTGATTTATTGTGTTGAATCGTTTAATTTTATCGAAGTGGTTTAGATTCCGTTATTTCCGTTTTTAACAGCAATAAATCAGGGACAGTCCGTATTTTTCATTATTAGTTACCTCAACGGTTGTCTAAAGCCAAAATCTGAACACATTACGTGTCGAATTTGTTATGATTTTCTGGCTAGTAGACCATGAGAACATTAACACCAGTGGTCACGAACCTATGCGTGAAACTAAGGGCGCCGAGCCTCGACATAACTGCTCAATACTTTAACTAAAACCTTTTGGAAATCGAAAGAACTATCAAAGCAGGAATGGAAGAGAGATAACCGATGCCTAACGTATTGTAGGTAAATATTAACAAAAATCATAGGCACTTATATGTGTTTATATTTTTCGTGTTTATTTCCACTGTTTTCATTTCTTTGATTATTAGCCGATAATATTCGTTTTTTTACGAATACAATTAATACTGTTCCTTTTACAAAGACCCAACCACGCCGAACCATGGCTAAATTAAGCAATCCTTCCATATAATTAGCGAAAATCTGACATAATCAAACAGGTCGACAAACGGGGCGGCGCTTTTAATTCTTCACATGTTCCTTTTGTGGCCTATAAACCTATAAGCTAGGCATCTACGTTATTTCACTGCCTTACCCTGGTTCTGGTTACTTTACATTTCCCTACATTTGAGTAAACGGTCTAGAGATATGCAGCTCGTAAATTCGAGCACACGTTCACTTTCGCTTTGGTTCGTTTATGCGATAAATTAAACAGCTTTCGTTGTTAAACGGTCACTATTTCCGTGTCCACAGCTTAATGGCTGGAAAATCGTATAAGTTAATTCCTGGTTGTCGTTTTGGAGATAACGTGAGTGCTTTTATGTTAAGAGGTTATTATTCCTGTGTTTTGGGTTTCTACCCACTTGTAAATTGATTTAATGCCCGACTACTATTCTTCTATTTCCATTTATAATACTCTCGGTGTTGCTAATGTCTATAGGCAGTGGTGACTACATTCCATCAGGTGGCCCGCTCGCCTGTTTGCCTACCGTACGACATAAAAAAATTTTTTTTAATTAAGAGCGATCTATTCTACTGTGAACGTAAGTTTGCCTGTTATTGGATTTACATTTAAGTGTTTACGATTTTTCATGTAATATTTAATGTAACATAAAGTGTTAATCTGTTAGCAAATAAATAAATTAAATAACCATTGTAACCATATTACACTTGTTAAACCGTCCTGGATTCACAATCTCTCTCAGAGGCGGGCAACGCATTGATAATTCCCTGGTATTGCTGGTGTCCATCGGCGACGGTGACCACTATCCAGCAGGTCTGTCGTATACCGTAACAAATATAATAATAAAACATCATCATCATCTTGGTGACAGTCCCAGTGCTTTCGCGCGCGAGGGCCTTTGGTATGTGAGTATGCCTTCATATTCCTTTTTGTCCACTTGGCTTGGGCTTCAACCCGTCCTGGATTACTTAGGTACATTATTTTACTTGGCACTACCCACATAATTTTTTCCGTGGAATAAATAAATATTAATTTTTTCAAAAGCCACATTCGACTACGCTTCAACACTTACTAAAGTGAATTATGTTTTAGGCAGCTATTACAATAATTGACGGTTGCAAGCAGGCTCGAAGGACCAAACTGTTTTGCATTGAAATTGCCGTAGCGACTCGCAATATGCTGCAAACATTTTAGCTTCGTTTAAAATTGATTCCAGTTTGATTAGAACCACATCAATTACATAAGTAACTAATGATAGGGTCTATTGAATATGTAGATCCATGGGAAGATCGATATCAAAATCTAATCAAGATTTTGTAATATTAAATGAAAAAGCAGAGTTTGATCTATTTTAAGCTGAGATAATAGAATGTTTAAATATAATTGCCTAACAGCGGCGCCAGTATTTTGTACTTGGCGTATCTTCTATTAAATGTAATGTTTTAATTCAGAGGAATGATTTACCTATTTGCAGTGTCGCTGGTAAATTGGTATCTAGCCACCTACGTTTTTCGTAAGTAATCTTAAATTAAATCTTCATACTCCTCAAAAAGCATTCGCTCGACATCTTGTCCTCATTACATAATATGTATATTTATATTATTATGCGAACATACTTAGACATACCTACGTATACGATAAACGTAGATACGACTAACAAATAATTTCTCAAAGAAATAATTACATTCTCATTTGATCAAGGTTGAACAATAGCTAGAATTCTTCCTTAGCCAAAAGAATTTTCATGACCTCAATTTACTGGAAAAAGAAAGAAAGCCCCGGAAATAACGTTAAGCGCGCCATAAAACGTTTCAGTGAATTTCGTAAGTCATCTGAAACAAAGGACTCCAGAAAGTTACCAACACAAAAGCAATCGTCCAGAAACACCGAGATATCTAGGTTCTAAATTCTAAATGAACGGCGCCCTTTCTTCTGAAGCCCTTTGTAATAAAAGTCAGGGAAAATTATGTCAGTACATCAACTCATTCTTCAGGCACGTAAAGCAAATACGTATGCTTAAATATGGCACTTTTTTCAAATGAAAACATAAGAATCCAATTTTAATTTTCTTTGTTGAAACCGAATGTGTTGAAGTAATTCACGTTGGCAATAATAGGCACATGAGAATGTATACATATAAATACAAAATTTCAACCAAGATTTTAAACTCTACAGGGTTTTCTATGCAGGCTTATTTTTATTTGACATTAATGACCAATTCTATTACAGCTCTCGGATACAAAGGTTTACTAAACTATTTCATTGCGAACAAACATTCCGTAAATCATAACCGACGTGCCGTTAAACTTGAAGATGCGAACTCACAGATACCCTTGCGCATCTCGCGAAGTCGTACGACGAGATACGACGCCTACGCCGCCCTCAACGCGACACGACTAACAATAAATCATAACTGCACTGAAATTTTATTACCCTAACATATTTTTAAATCTTCAAGAAGAAAGCTGCATTCTTAGCTTACGTCGCAAACTTGACAATACAGGCGAAATTGTAACTAAGTTTCTTTCAGAATGCTGCTGCATTGAAACCTCTACACGTAGGTAACTGTTTCGTTTAGTTTGATATCGTAACAGATAATTTGTTTTACGACACGAGTAATAATATACATGAATAAGGTCCACAATCACAACCGCGTTGATACAGCGTAGCGGTATCCATGTCATAACTTAAATAGTTTAATAGCAAAGGGCGGGATTGGCATAATTTATTTTTAATAAACTGCCTGCTCCAGTCGAACATGGGGCTATGAAATTGGGACTATTAAAGTGGAGGTTGGTGTAATAAATTCACCATGTATTGGCTGTCGAGTGGGCTGGCGCCAAAAGGTGCGCGTGTCCGCCATCTTGGTGAAAAATGCGCGCAATCCACACGACTAATAAGCGGGCGTGAGCGCGCCGGCAGCCATCTTGCCCGTGGCGCCTGTACAGTCATTTATCACCACAATTTCAGGCCCAACCGCATGTTTACTTTGGTGACATAGTCATTTCCTCCTATAAGTCAAAACCAGTTGAATTTGCAAGACCCGTTCTATAAATAAGTCGCCAATAAACTGAATTAACACCTCAAATTGGTGTGCCAATGGTAATTTTGTAACGCCATTGACAGTAATTGCATTATAAAAGACTGAAATAGCACACCATTGACGGATTTATGGGTGAATTGAATCCTTGTTACGGCTTAATCATGGAATACCTACCTACATATGCGAAGCCCAGATAAGCATTGCAAGGATTTAATTTCCAAACCGTTAAACGAATTTTGTTCGCGGTGAAAAGGTTACAACGACCTCACAATACTTATTCAACAGAAATTTCTTAGAATTCAATTTTACAGCTTTCCCATGGAGCGCCGCATAGCCATCTCGGAGCCCTATAGGAGCTATAGGATCGCAACTTTTCCCATGGCGTTTTTAAGGTGAAATTTATTACGCATTCACCGCGCATTCGTTCCCTGTACCCCCGTCATACATCACGGGGACCCGCGGCGTTGACAAGCGGTCATTTTGTACCTGCACGTATTTGCGACCGTGAAAACGCCAAAGCAATATTCCCATTGGCTGTGAAGCAGCTAACTGCCGCGCCACTGCGCTGTTGCGACACGACCAAAAAGACGGTTTCATTCATACGTGTTATATGAGCAGCAATTTGCAGCGATACATTTGACTGCACCTGCAAATATAAATTCTAACTGTAATTTTCTACTTAGTCAAATTGCCTACATCGATATTCTACAGTTCTAACAAATTCCTAACTGGGCATCTAGGTATGTAATCTATATAATCTTCCTTGATTGAAACTGGGGGCTGTGGTCATCGCGATCGTTTGTTCCATTACTCTTCCCCTAACAGTAAGTATTACATTCCGTTGTACGGAAGCCCTCCAATCACCACCCTGAGCCGGTAGCCAATTAATTAGAGACCAAAACGGTGCTCAAACCGATTAATTGAATTAATTACACTCACTCAATGCTGTACGGGTTGATACTGATTTACTGATTTTACAGGCCACATCTAATTAATTCCGGCTAAGCGAGTGCCACGGGACTTTGATGCAGTTTATTGCCTACGTGCAATCCGCACATTTCTAATAAATTGTTCTAAGTTATACCTATTGCGAGTGAATGTACGAGTGTTTGACTGTAAGCCGCTGTCCTGATTGGCAACGGTCGTGCGATTTGAAACCGCCCGTTTTGAGATCTCCTATTGGTTGAGCGACGTCCGTCATGCGACCATAGTCGCTCGTACGTTGCCAATTAGGACAGCGCCTTAATAGTGCTTATTATATTGCAGTACAACCCCGGGCTAGACCAGGGCTAGATTTTATCTCATCAAGATTTGTTAGAATTGCCTCATGAGTGGTCATGGGTCCAAAAATGTTACAAAAATATTTGTCGCTGTGATAACTGTCAATTTTATATTTATTAGGACTTACTAATTATCTGTAAACATTTTTTAATCTATAAAAAATACACACTTGTCGTTGAAGTGTCGCCGAGCCGCGGTCGTACTAACCCTAGAGCCAGGCGGACCCGTTCGTCCCACGTACAAGGCGACCTGTCAGCGCCGTCCGGTGTATTTCAGTGCGCTGCTTGATAACGCCGCCGTAAATAGACCGCGATAGACATGGAATGCTGGTCAGCTGACCACGTAACTATGGTTGGAGAACTCAGGAGCGGGAGGGCTTGGCTGATCATGACTCTGGTGAGAGTTGGTTAAGATATGAAGACGCACGCAGGCTGCTAGAGGAAACTACGTGTCCACGTTTTGTGTGTCGAAGAATAACAATTTTGTGGTGATGAGAAAATAGTATCTGTGATGAGGTGAGCCTACAATCTCAAAGAGGGAGAGGAAAGCATTATGTCAAACTTGTCAAACCCAGATTTAGAACTGTTGTTCATCAAACTCAGAATACGTCGACATCTCAAAACTCCTCAACTCCATTAATTCGTTAATTTCCGCAAGCATAAAACATAGGGCCTAGCAATTTCCTGATACTTAAGGTCGTACATCCAGCCTGCCACGATTAATGTCCATTGACATCCGTAATGCGGCTATTCCGAACCATTGCCATTTATAACTGGCGTGTCACCGGCCAAAGCTCGCCGATAACATTTGTTAAACATTGACAGTACATTGTAAAGACCTTAGTAGTACTATTCACAATTGTACACGAGGATGTAAATCCGACTAAATGTATAGCGGTCGAGGGGTTGACGCAGCTAAAATGGCGCACAGACACGAGTGGGCTAATTGCTAACAGAACTAGCAGAGGCTAGAGTGAATAGGCTGTTCCTAGATAGGCATGCTCCATCTTCGGCCGTATCGTCAGGCACTACCAGGTGAGATGGCAGTCAAATGCCTGGATAGTCTAATTATAAAAAAAAATAGTGACTTCGTAACAGAGGAAACCGGTTGAGTTTCCTAAAACGCTGTTTTGTTTACTCGCGTAAGCACATAGAATCGGAATGAAACGGAAGGGTCGACTGGCATTTCTATGGCGAGGCGGTGCTGTCATGTTGGTCAGTGTATACCTAATAGTGTACGAAAACTCATATAAAGGCGAGTTGCATATGGTAGCGATCCGTTGCCGTTTCGTTTTGGTGGGCGGCAAGTCCTAAACGAACGAAAACAGCATAAACTTAGGAAAGATGTTAGCTATCATTTAAAACCTTGGTAATAGCTACTTAATGTGATAAATAAAATATAAGGATATTTTTCCAACTTCACAAGGTATTATCGGGTTTATTACCACGGGTAGTATTGTTTTTAACTCGACATTTCGACGCAGTTGCAAGCGTCATGATCACGAGTAACAAACACGATAATATGTGTAGTAAAAGTTTAGTGAATATCCCCGAAAGTTTTAAAATCTATATTGACAAGGTATGTTCTTGTAATTGCGACCCAACCTTTGAGGTATTTGCTACATTTTGCATGCCCGAGTCTTCCCAACAGTCCAGTTTTCGTAATGCCGAGCCGCATTTCTACATCGCGTATACGGGATTGCCCGCGATCGCGGCCGGATAGCTTTTGACCTCCCTTTTGTTTCTATGCGTTCGTGATTCCCCCTGTTCGGCGTTACTTGAAGCTGGGCTTAATGGATTATCTCCTTAGGTCATAGTTTTTTTTTTACTATTTAATGGCCAGGTCAGATCTTGTGGTCAGACCGCTATCTGGCCTGGTAACTGAGGTACGGCCGAAGTAAGATATGCCAAGAAATAGCTCACTCATCAGGTAATCGAAATCGTGTAGTCCTCAGGTACTTATCTACTTTATTGTAGCGTGCTTACTTTGGGGCTAAATGGCGCTGTATGGATTTGTGCAAGCATATTTATTTATTTGTCTGTCTACAGTAGGTACCTACATAGTTAGAAAATAGGTCGATGACGATGTATTATTTACCTATAATGCAAATGACGGAGAGTACGACAACAAAATGTCCAGAAATAAATATTAAAATATTAATCTTGCCATTGTCTTCTAACGTACCGTAAAATGACCTACAGTTTTCATTCGAGAAAGTGTGTAAAACACCGTTGAGTTACGATATAGAATCGCCATAAGCAATGTTTATTTGTCTATTGTATATACTCAATGGGTGCATAAAATACATGTTTTTGATAAATAATGATGATGGGTTACCTTTTGAAGTCAGTTCATTCACTATGTCTGTGGATTATGTAACCGAAATGGCCGTTTTATTATTTCATAGCATAGCGCCTTGTTGGCTGGAAATCGCTATTTTCCATTCTTTCTACCATTATTTTCACATATATTTTCCATTTTTCTTTTCTGTCGATAATTTTACTAATACAATGAAATCGTCGAAACCGTTGTCAAGTAGGTATGTCAAATATTTAAACGTGAACTAAAATCTAGTCATAAATATTTTAAACTCAATCTGACCCGGACCGGGTCGAAGGACCAAGAATAGCAGGTCAGCTAAGTTTGTAGTAGTAAGCAGACTCTGCTTCTATAAATAAAAAAAGTGTGCAAGTACACAGACTTGGCGTTCTTATCCTTTTTAATATTAAGTACTCCCAGTTTTGTTTAAAAAGTTATACAATCTTCTCCAAGGCCTCATAGAAACCCGAAACAACGTGTTATTGTTGTTCAAGTATGATTTATTTCAAAAGGTACTTAGATACTTCGAAATAATTTGCAAACCGTGTTATAGTCAAGCTCTACATCGAGTCATTAGGTCAGTTTCCCTGCGCATTATCAACTACAACATTAAATTTATTGTTCACAACGCGAAATCTTAGTTAACTCTAAAACTTTACCGATAGCTCGGATAGTTTGGTACATCGTTTCATAGCCTCTCATAAATAAATTATTGCTGCTATAGATTGTAAATCTGCGTTGCGGGGCGCGCGCGCACGGGAGTTCCGCCATGATTGATCGTACCGCGCATGCGTTGAGCCGTCCATCGATATTATTTTAATATGGCATTGCTATTGATAGGTAGGTAGTTAATAAATGGACCGAGAAGAAATTACGCACCGTATCAATTTTGAACAAACAGCCCGGTTCCATTGGTTTCGAGCTTTTGAGGTTAGAAAATATCTAAGAATGGCTAGTAATTTAGGTAGATGGACAGTAAAGAGGATGGCTCTGATTACTATCAGAACTAACTGTAGACATTTATAAGTCCTACTTTCTTACCCTAGGTAATGTAGGGATGTAGGTAGGTACATAAGAATTTGCTTAAAAGGATATAAGTTTCAATTGGACGTCCGATTCGGAGGTCTGCATAATTTAATATCATTATTCCAGTAGCGTAATAACGTTTTAATTGTCACACACAAACTTTGCATTTCAAACAAACCATTAAAGCTAAACAGAAAAGAAAAAACCCACTTGTATAAAAAGCGATGACTGTCAAATCATAGGTTAGGAATTTTGGCGCCAAACACTGGCTGGCCTAATGTGTGGAGAAAGCGAGCCGGATAATGGCCCTGGGCATTACAAAATTGGTGTCAATGCTCTTCCGAGACGAAAAAAAAACAAATGTGTTCTTTCTTTGGTGTTTCTGTTCTGCCATTTAAAGTGGAAAGTAATTGGGGCTTGCAACACGTGACGACTTTTATTCGAGCACGCTCCGTACTTGAGCGACATACATAATTAATTTTAATTTGTTTATGTTAGAGGTACGGTAGGCAAACAGACAAGCGGGCCTCCTGATGAAAAGTGGTTAAAGCAACAGCAACACCAGGAGCATCACCAGTGCTTTGACGTTTCCCACCTCTAATGAGACCTCTAACATAGGTTCCTCTTGTAGGGTCCTATGTCATAGCCTGTAGGAAGCGCTGTGGCTGAGAGATATCGTTCCATATCGTCGTACCTATAGAATGAGTGAGAAACGTTTCTTGAACCGTCGCTTGGATACCAACAAAGGATTAATGTAATGTGGATGAGCACCCAGACCGTGGCGGGTGGTACGATGACAAAAATTGATAGCTAAATAAAATAATATCTGCAGTAATCGATATACAATACAATACAATACAATACAATACAATACAATACAATACAAAAACTCTTTATTTGCACACTAGATACATACATGGGATAAAATACATAATAAAAAGCAGTACAAAGGGCGTTGCTCTCATTTTAAAAGAGAGAGAGATTTTTCTCTTGCAAGAGAGTTCAATGAGACTCTCCTTGGCGATGTGAATTCTTGTAGAGCTTGAGCATCAAAAGGATCTTGTACCCAGGCAAATATTTCGGCTACATCTTTATTTCATACCCACGAATATCCAAGTTTAGTTTCCACAAACGAACGAGAAAATGGGATCGCCTCGCGTCACTCCAGGGCACCG
The DNA here is from genome assembly GCA_905147135.1 of Blastobasis lacticolella. Taxonomy (NCBI): domain Eukaryota; kingdom Metazoa; phylum Arthropoda; class Insecta; order Lepidoptera; family Blastobasidae; genus Blastobasis; species Blastobasis lacticolella. Next base: position 15,160,672 of record LR990048.1, read on the forward strand.
CACTGCCCATTTTGGGAACCCCAGGTCTAACTGTTTTAAAAATACACAGACATCGATTTATTTGACTGAAACGAACTAGTTTGACATAACAAGATCACCAAAACAGGAAATAGCATTTCCACGAACTAATGTGTATCAGCTTCTATTTTTTAACGACGTTTTTGTACATCGCAACTCGTTTGCGAGCTAAGCCTTATCAACCTGTGGCCATTACAGTGAGTAAGTTGTTAGAGCAGGTTTTTTACGCGCGATCTATAGAAAAATACAGCAAAGCGAGTTCGTTGACCCCTACTATCATTCGCTACGATGTTAACAATTTGCCAACAGTTTGCGTTTACAATGCGAAATAAATTCTATGGTAACGACTATGGCGAAGGCTGGTTAAGGGCCTTTGCGCATGGAGGACTGAGCCATAGTGTTTGGACGTACGCAAGTATGATTAATTGAGATAAGATATCTATATGAATTCAATTTTCGATTCGCACTAAAGATGTAACTATGTCTTCTTCCTCATGATAGTGAAAGGAGAAATGCCTTTTCTCGAATGTGTCAAACAATTAAATGCATTTGGTAGAAAAGACTTAGTGAATAAAATAATAAGGGTTCGTGTCTCACAACCACATTAACGGTGACAAACAATATAGCTCTACAAAGCCAGCTAAGGGCAACGGTTTAGATTAGTAGTTGGATAAAAATCATGCGTGTCCAGGACTTGAGCCTCCTCCATATTAGTTTTGCCATAATCTTATCTCTCGTTAGCCTCTCAGATATTAGTCGCCCTGTACGATACCTGTAAGTCAAAGGAGTTCGTGTTATTCTAATTTCTACTCTGTCAGATACCGCACAGCAAATCTACTGATACAAACATGGTAAATTGTTTCTACAAATAATTACAAAACGGCCAATGCAAGTTAAACTCTCGTACAAAGGATTCAGTGCCTTTAAGACAAATAATTCTTAGGTTAGCAACAAGATTTAGTTGCCCGAGCAACAAGCAATTTGTCAAATTCTATTAAATTGGAAACTTCATAACACAAGCGAGACTCAGGCTTGAATTATGTAATATGGGTAATTGAAGCGGCTATTTTGAACTAATTCGACAACATTTTCAAAAAGGTATCTTTCTTCTACGATCTGCATAGTTGCTCTTTCCATTGAAATTTTAGTATGTATGTGGATTGTGCGTAAAGGAGTTTTTATTTCACATCCAAGATTCCACCATCTGACCGCTGCCTTATAAACAGATATAACATAGGGCCGGCCATTTGTCCGTATCAGATTTTAATCTCAGATTAATGTGTCATTGTGCGCAAACGCACCGTTTAATTCCGCAGCAATTTGTGGCAATAGTTAAAGTTGATGTTAAGTAAGCCATTGAGGTCTAGATTCAGGTCTAGACTGGACTCTCCAGCCTCCCAGGTTATCGAAATATAAGAGCTAGGTGCGGACACTCAGTTTACATACTTAATTGCTTGTTAATCACATTTATTGCCTCCATACTGGGAAATGATTCGCTAATTACGAACTTAATGTACAAGTTTATGTGTTTATCTTAGGTTATTAGTTTTGGTGCACAGTTCGCACAGTTTCACAATTTGTTGTAAGTCATTACATTTATGGCAACTGTTAATGCTCTAGCTGCTGAGGTTTTATTTGCTTTGTGTTTTATGGTGTACCTAGGATCGCTATCCCATTTAAGATTCCGTATTGGCAAGCGCCATTTTGCAGAGAACATATGATTATGACCTATAATCAGGAAAGTTTCATAGTACTAATTATGTAGATATTTATTGCTGAATATTAATATGACAGCCAGTAGATGATATTGTTAATAAAAGTAGGAATTTCAATCGAATATTGCTTATCTGAGTAAGTAGTTTCTGCAATTTACCATTAATTCGTTTAACACGACAAGGTTAACAGAATTAACCTGTCCATTTCGGTTTGTCGAAAACTGGTTACAGTGTTCAATTACTTATCTATTCTATTAGAATTCAGATACCTACGTTTATATTAGCTATAAATGTAGGTATTCAGCAAAGTTGTAAGTATACTTTATGTGTGAACATTTATTGGTATTTAGATTACTATATTTGTCTATGCTAGGTACTAACTGCAGTTGGACCCACTCCTTATACAATATACTGTACAATATACTAGTACATTGATGTTCACAGACGCTTCCAGAGTTTCACATACCTATTATTATAATAGCAAAAGGCATAGTTCGAACTTTATCGCGTATTTAACTTACCCAATAGATACTTCAGCCATCTAGAGCTGAAGTAATTCATCCCGATTCTTGTTTGCAGGACCGGATTTAGAGGTCCACAGGCCTCGGGGCAACGAAGGAGCGGAGGCCCCCTCGCCCCAAATTATTTTCCAAATAAAGTGAAAAATTTTATTAAGTCGAGTTTTTCAATGAATAATTTATTTCACTGATTGCCTTATTGGAGTAAACAAATATAGATTAATGATTTCTGTTATTTAAGATTAATATAATCAAATAATCATGTATGTACAAAGTAATGCAGGCTGTAGGTAAAGGTAAAAGAGCAAAAAAAATATCAAGGGAAAAGATGTTTACTAGTGTTTACTAATTGGAATTTGAAAGATTTTTTTTCCGAAGTCTATTGTGGGGGCCCCCCGTTTGTGGAGGCCCCGGGGCTTTCGCCCCGGTTGCCCTCCCCTAAATCCGGCCCTGATTGTTTGAATCCAATCATTTTCATATTAATATTTTGGTACAATAGAAGAGCATAAGAGCATGATCATCTTAAGAATCATATTCGTTTGCACTACCGTGCAGTTGTTAAACGGTTTTTATAGCATTCGTGAATTAATATTTTATATATTATACTAGTGGACCCGGCGCGACTTCGTTCACGTACACCTACCCACCCTCTACCCATTTTTCTTGCTCATAAACCTTCCTCTTGAATCACTCTATCTATTAAAAAAAACCGCATCAAAATCCGTTGCGTAGTTTCAAAGATTTAAGCATACAAAGGGACATAGGGACAGAGAAAGCGACTTTGTTTTATACTATGTAGTGATAAATAAAAACCTGCCAACCTGAAGTGGGACTGGGCTGGACATGTATGCCGCATGCCAAAGGAATTGGGGGCAAAAATATCCACCGACTGGAGCCCAGAACGTAACAAGGAAGCGCGGAAGGCCTAGACGGAGATGGCGGGACGAGTTGGACGCCTTTTCTAAGGATTGGCCGAAGAAAGCATCCGACCGTGAGTCGTGGAATATTGAAAGGGAGGCCTTTGCCCTGCAGTGGGACAGAAATGGCTTAAAATAAAAATAAATAAATAAATACAATGATGGTAAAGGAGAAGTCCTATGGGTATAAGGGACAGCTAATTCTCTATTCTTTTAACAAACTCATTTTGGCTAAACATGCACCAAATGCCATGAATGTTGCTGTAGCGGCAAAAGAAGGTGTAATATGTATAAATAAATAAATAATCGTGAAATTCGACAAATTCACACAACGCCATCTAGCCCCAAAGTAAGCAAAGCTTTTGTTATGGGTGCTAGATAACTGATAAACTACTTATATACTTTTAAATACATACATACTTATTATACATAGAACACCCTGACCCGTAACAGAAATTAAAATTCATCATTTCAATTTCTGCCCGGCCGGGAACCCGGGACCTCTTGTGTGGCAGACCGGCATGTTGACCACTGAACCACTCAGTTCGTCATATGGGAAAGAACACCCAGACCCTTAACAGAAATTGAAATTCATCATTTCAATTTCTGCCCGGCCGGGAATCGAACCCGGCAGACCTTGTGTGGCAGACCGGCATGTTGACCACTGAACCACTCAGTTTGTCATATGGGAAGTGTTAATGCTCTCATGCTCTTGTAATGTACCTACTAGATATAAAATTTCAGCCGCAGAATGTCCAGTGCTGGACAAAGGCCTCTCCCTTGAAGTTATTAACTAAACTATTATATTTCTCCCCTTTACAGCCTTTAGTCATAACGCATAAACAATCTCTACCGGTGACCTTTGGCTTGTACTTAAAATTTTAATCATGGTGTAAATTATCCGTTTCAAGTTTCTAATAACACCAAATTACTAGGTAATTAGGTAGGCTTTGAGAATAATGAGATAGGTATTTTAGATAGGATAAGCTGTAGTTTTCTGTTGTGATAAACAGTTAGAGCTCGTCTAATCTAAAATGACGCGCCCCACTATCGCATTAACGCACACAAGCAAGTTTAAAATATGGACGCAATACATATACAAATGCCGTTGTAATTGGTCATTCAGTTGCCGGTGAGATTCAAACGTAGGAGCTCGCGTCGTTCGATTGGAGCAGTCGACGCTCCCACACAGATGAAGTGTCGTTATTAATATTTGCACTCACACATCGAAATCAACTAACTAAGTAGTGGGGCGCGTCATTTTAGACTAGACGAGCTCTACCTAGATTCGGTTAAACTGAGTTTAGATGTAGGTAATTCAAAGTGCAATTGTGTACACCACTTCTTGTATAAAACTTGCAAAAAGTCAAGTTATAAACTGACTGTACTGTATCTTTGTAACAATTTTAATTTTAGTACCTACCACTACTAAAGAAAGCTGTGTGGTGCCCAGCATATAAGAATTGCATCCCCTCTACGTACCCCTCCACAGCATATAACTGTCCACTTTTAGACTTGAGCCTTCTCCACATTAGAGAAGGGCGTTGCTTGATAGGCATCATACTAAATATATATTACAACTAGTGTCAAATAAGAAGAGACTTGGCGGGTCACGTGGTTCGACTTGCGCTGTATACGATTACCTGCGCGAAATCCCCTCCACTGCAATTTGACAAGTCTCTTCTATCATGACGCGGGTTATACCTATGTAATACTAGCTTTATACCGCGCAGTTGTACGCCTGAAATTCGGATGTACAGGTCGACCAACAAACAAATAGTTTAGATTTTATAGTTAATTTATAACTATTCCATATTTTCACAATCGACCCGTAAGCGTTAACCTAAATATTATATTATATGTGGAATCCATTTGTAAAGAGGTGAACGACGTATTCAAATTGTCATTTCAGAAATCACATTCGTTTTGTATTGTTAGTGTTGCTTGTTAGCCAACGGGTGGCGCCATGAAGTATTATTTCGACCAACTTCTGTTCGAGTGGATAAATTGCGAACTAAATCCTGTCAATACATTAGTTTATCAAATACTACGACTCTAGCGCCTCCTCCAGCGACGATGTCGTTCTGAAAGCCAAGATGTTTATTTATTGATAGAAACAACTTGAGCACGTGCCTAACTGAGCGGTAAAATTTAATATATCTTCTTGACCCACTGTCAAGTCACGATGAATATTTATTGACGATTTACATACAATTCCGCTCAGCACACTCTCCATTACTGGTTTGAAGCCACCGAGATACTTATAGTTGGGCTGTAAACAGCAATAAGCTTTAAATAAAGTATGAATAAGAATTATCGTCGCTATTGATCTGAGGGTTGCCAACTTAGCGCTTTCGGCGCTAGATCTAGCATAATTTTGACATGTTTGGTGCGCATTATCGAAACGGTTTTCATACATTTAGCGCTTCTTTTTTGTACATTTAGCGCCTATTTACAAACGGTTTTCACACAAAATCTAGAAATCTAACGCTTTTTTAAGATATCGTAGCGCGTTTTTGCTAGAAGCGTTGGTAAGATCTGTCAGTGAAGTCGGGCGTCGTGTGCGCACATTTGAATATTAGCATCGTTAAATACAACGAACGATGGATAAATTAAAACTTAATGACGTTTATGGAGCTCGACGCAATTTATTGAGATTTGATAAATTTTTTTAGCTTACGAACAGACCTAAGAAATTTTGGCGCCACAATAAAACTTAATATTACAAATATTAAAATATGCAACCGTTAAAAAGGACCGTAAAACTCTAATCCTTCCATTCAAATCTGTGAGCATAACAACGATTTCTTTTCCTTTTCTGGTTGCATAATTTATTTCGTTCTTCCAATTCAGATTGCTAACGAGGTGTCTTTTTCTTTACAGGTAAGTTTGCGGATGAAATCAGCTGCAGAATATTTGATTCACTTTTATCGGCGCGGCGTTCTGGTATGTAGTTGTGTAGGTATGAAACGGCGGAGAAAATGTGCAGACAAGTTCACTGCAAATTGGTTCAGCAAGAGTGCAATCTCTGCTGTAACATAAAGACAAAAATAAGAGTTATATTACAAAATTCTCAAGTAGTTACTTCCATCATAGAACTAGCGACTGGATCTACTGGGATCCCTAGTAACGCCTGACCAGGCCAATATATGACCAATGACGATATGACGACCTAAGTGGTTCAATGGTCTGCCACGCAAGAGGTCCCGGGTTCGATTCCCGGCCGGGCAGAAATTGAAATGATGAATTTTAATTTCTGTTACGGGTCTGGGTGTTCTATGTATAATAAGTATGTATTTAAAAAAAGTATTTAAGTAGTATATCAGTTATCTAGCACCCATAGTACAAGCTTTGCTTAGTTTGGGGCTAGATGGCGCTGTGTGAATTGGTCCACGAATATTTATTTATTTTATTTTATTTAATATATTCTGGACGTCGTCAAGGCTAGAGTGAATAGGCCGTTCCTATACAGGCATGCTCCATCTTCGGCCGCATCGTCACATACTGGTCAGGCTTTATATGATACTATCGACATGGCCCAGCTCCGCACGAGTGGTATCTAGCCTTAACAAATTATACTTATTGGTGAAAACCGCATCAAAATCCATTAAGTAGTTTATAAGTTAATCGTGAACAAACAGACACACAGTCGCGGCGTGGGACTTAGTTTTATAATAGGTACTTAGTTATATTAATACTCGTATATAATGAGAAATTATCCCGCCAGGTGTAAAGGCTGAGTTGTCACCATAACATTTAACGAAGGAAATTGCAGTTAAAATATCGTTAATAAATCTTCTTGTATACTTAAGATCAAAGGCCCCGTCGATAACTGCTCTCAATACTACACGCTGGCTCTCTATAAGGCTTTCCGAGGCTAACTTCTGACTTTTAAACGTCAGGTAATAGTTATCACACTTAGAGATCTTTACTCGACCACCTCGTGCGTAATAGCAATTTAAAATTGTAATACCTGGATAATATCTGTAAATATAGAGGGCTTTAAATGTGAGTAATAAATAAAATAACTGATCGGTCAGGGCTCCCATAATAGGAGAGCTTAGATTGACGGATTAGGTTGGTTTTAATGGAGTGTTGAGCGTTTATCTCATCCAGATAGTGAATGTTGAACCTACCTTCGATCTTAGACTGACATTGCTGGACAGGACCCTTCTCTAAGTCTCGTAGGTCTTGACGTACAACAAAATACCTACTCTGCTATCCATAGTCTATTGATTTTAGGTTCACGACTGGGCGGTTTGCTTCTAAGACACTGTAATTTAATAAAATTGGTAAATTTATTAGTAATTACGCACTTTTACATGATTGGAAAATATTAATGGCCACTTTACCCTCCTGGTGTGGCGGATGCCCTGGGCGACAGTGCTCATTTACCATCAGGTGACCTGCTTGCTAGTTTGCTGTCTTCTATACATAGTATAAAACAAATACGAGTATATGTATGTATCTATATACACTTAGATCTTCTAAATTACGCTACGGATTTTAATGCGGTTTCAACAATAGATAGAGTTATTCAAGAGGAAGGTTTATAAGTAAAAAAAGGTAGATAGGGGTAAAGTAGGTCTACGCGAACGAAGTCGCGCCGGATTCACTAGTCTAAAGTAAAAAACAAAATGATGCTATAGAATTCTTTGCAACTTTTAAACTCTCGCGCTTAATTATTCTACCCCGAAACTAGAGAATCCACGAACCCTTCCTAGGTCCCTAAGCCGGGAACTCCACTCCACTCCATCCCAAGCGGTCCCACCAAAAATTCCTGCGCTCACTCACCTCACGGGAGATAAATGAACGTAACGCTATCCGGCCAAATTAAAAATGCAATTACAGCGGGGCGCGGGCTCATTAAACTGTGAGGTAATTAGCAATTTCGCAAATGGGCTTATTCATTAATTTGTCCGGGGCGAATTAAGCGCGCTGTAAAACAGTCCGCCTTCCGTGTTGACCCCGCGTCACACCTGTTGTTTTCGGCGCGACGGCTGTAATAGTGGGGATGTGTCGCTATCGGGGTTGTATGGGGTTATATCCGGATGTAAGCGTTTAGTGTATGACAATTACGCCACTACGACGAATTAAAATGATGTGTAGGTGAATGGTTATTCTTTTTTATTGCGTAGGGAGGCACACGGACGTATGGTGTCCATCATCACAGCCCGTAACAGTCCACTGCAGGACTCCGGGCCTCTCCCACGAAAGGGGAGGTTATTACCATAATCTCCACGCTTGGCAGGCGGGTTGGAGATCGCAGTGTTTAAATATAACAATGGAAAATGCTGCTGCCCATTTTCCAGACTATGGAGACTCTTGATATTTTGCCTCGAAAACATCAGTCGCCTTGTACGACACCCATGAGCGTAAGGGGTTGGTGCTATTCTACTCTGCCGGACACCACACGGCCAATGTCTACCTGATGGAAAATGGCCACCGTCGCCCAGGACATCTGCAACCTAGGGGAGGGGAGGCGGTGTCGGCCTTTGAGGTATCTATAAACATGCCTTATGAAGAGACACGTGTTGTAGTGCAGACGAAAGGCTTCGGGAGGGTTCATTCCGCAACATGCATTATTTATTAATCGATGAATTATCGTCTAGACACTATGAGACATAATACACATTTTATTTATTTATTATTTATTTATTTAACACTTTATTGTACATTAACAGTATAATTATCACAGATTTTGTACCTATTCATTGTGGGAAGCGGTCGATATGGTACTTTATTACCAGACATTATGAGATTCCGGATATATTGGGACTAGGCGATTTGTGAAGCTGGTCTGAAAAATGGGACAGTTTGACACTCCAGTCGATTTTGTGTTTTTTTTTTATTTTTATTTTTTTATGTCATACGGTTGGCAAACAGGCAAGCGGGCCACCTGATGGAAAGTGGTCACCACTGCCTATAGACATTAGCAACATCAAGAGTATAGCTAATGCATTGCCCACCTCTATAACACGTTGCTCTGGCAGCAAACAGCAAATGCCACTCCACTGCCAAAGCCACGGTTCCCCAAATCCCCACCCCATGGAGCACTGGAAACCTCACCGGCAGAAACACAATACTATTTAAAAGAGTATTATTTAGCTGCGATATTCTGTAAGGTGGAGGTACTTCCCCAGTCGGGCGGCTCCAGTTCGAACGAGATACCCCGCTATGCCCTACCTCTCTTAAGTGTTTGAGTTGCCCTGAGTGAAATTATCGGCTTCTAGCCAGAGCAAATAGATTGGAAACGCGGCGGAAACGTTTTTTTCTGTATGAGCTAGAGCGTCACAAAAGAAAAAAACTTACTATCTTCCCTACCGTCGCGCATGTAGTTGTGTTAAAACGAGTTCCATGTTAATAATGATACCCACATGTACCATACAGTAACACTATGCTATTATACGCTGCTAATCCATGTTATTTAAAAACGTGACAACAATTTTTCCAAACACGCACTAATTAACCAAATGAGCGAATTAACACATTTCGTGACGAGAGCCGAGCCGTCTAATTGTGCATGCAATAGTCAAAACATAACCTAAATATCAAAACTACTTATGCTACATCCATTAATTTCAATTAAAATAAAAAGGATGACACTTTGATTATTATCTGTTGCATACATAGGCCCACACTAATGCCTGTAAACCGCAGGGGAAGACAGAGGCTAAAGGCCGCTTGCACCAAATTCTTTAACGCATTTACGTTGAAACTTAAACAAAAAATTTAATTTAAAAAAAGGCTAAACGTAAGTCTTAAACGCGTTAAAAATTTCGTGCAAAGCTGGCTAAAAGTGGCACAAGACACAAGTCTGATTTGACCAAAGATTAGGTTGTCTAGTGGATAAATGTATTAGGTTAATTAAGCATAAGGTAAGGCAAGGTATAAGGACGCAGCAACCGTCTTCTCACTGCGAACGCACAGCCACCGATCAGCGAAAATCAGCAGTAATCACACTGAAATGAAAGGAGGCACTAGCTGCAGGTTGTGGAATGAATTTTAAAAATAAGCTTTCTCTTAATTCATTAATCTAGTACGAAACCCAAAATTGAATAAGCGTTTGGGAGACATGCGACGCGAGCCAAAGAAAATAAAGTTTCAAAAATAATATGTAGGCACGTCTGTGTGTGTTCGAATTATCGCTATTCCTAACCAAATAATTATATTGTTTTTATCCTACTCTGAAGACAGTGCCATCAAGCCGGAACCCCGACTGCATATTATCTCTTCGCGACCCTATCGCAAGGTTTACCCCAAAAAGTATAACACAGCTAATTTGGGACACGGAATCCGAACCGTCCTTGAAAATACCTATTACCCACCCCCACACCCCAGGGAAGGTGTCGCTTTGTAAACAAAACCGTAACTTTCCGATAACGCAGCATTTGTTTCGGTAAAAGTAAACCGAGAACTCGGAGAAGCCATTCCAACTTTCCGTCCGGAACTCGTCCGGAATCCAAAATCCGGAATTAATATTAATAAGAGGACTCCCAGATCCGTTACACGCCGTTCCAAATGTTCCGCCAATCTGTATAATGCTCTCGATTTTAATTAACCGGATTTATATTTTCAATTAAGCGATGCTATAATACGAATTTGAATATTTTTTCATCGGGAATCCATTAAGCATTTTACGATCAACGGTGGTCTAAATCAATATTCACACATTTAATTGGTCAGATTTGTCGAACACAGAACGATAATACTAAAAGCCGATGAATCGTAAATTTATTTCCAATATAAATTAGGATATTGTCATACCAAGAAAATGATGACTTAGATTTTAATCAAATTTAAACTTTCACGTAGACTTTACTTAATAACTGTGATCACGAAGAGGCAATACGAGTAGCTGCCAATCAAAATGGAATCCCTAAAATTAATATCGTTCTTATGAAACTTTTCATTTCTGGGAAGCAATTAGAGACGGAATCGAAAGGGCTTCCATAGCGTCTTCTAAATTATCTCGTTACAGCCGACACCAACTTATTATATCCACTCAAAGGAACCAAGCTACTCAATTTTGTGACTTACAGCCTTCGTAATATGATTCTGCTGTTATCAAAACTAGCAGCAACGATAAAGTTGTAATGTTACTGTTCAGTTAGTAGGAACGAATTAGTGTAACTTGATGTTTAATGACGTCTCCTTAAAGATATTACTCCTTTTAAATATCGATTTCACTTCGGAATTGGTATTCGAGATTGCGTTATTTATTTAAATGACTACTAAAGTAGATAGAGATACCACCGAAGCTAATTGCTTTAGTATTAGTTTGCTAATTGTCTGATATTTTAATCAAATTGCAATATTTCCTTGATCCTTGGCAAGACTTTCTAATCGTGAGACCAATGTCTGATGAAACAAACGCACGACTCGTTACAAACTGCACAGACCTTACATGACAGCGAAATGCTACCGATGCGTCCCTAGATCGCCCCGACTTATCCGCCATCTCGCTCTATTGCCCCTCAATCCAATCGGATTGACAAGGACAGGACACGGAATTGACATGGACAGCTAATGCTAAACCATCCAGATCGGGTTAAGCGAGATATTGGTGAAATTGTTCACTCGCTTCCCGGGAAAATGCGGTAAAATCCGCTTAGAACCGGTATCCACGGAGTTGGTGCAATTTTATTATTTCCGATTGTATCTAACTTGGCAGCTGTTAACTCTACAATATCTGGCTAATTACTTCACGATAACGTTACAAAGTTTAAAGTAAAGTTTCACATACTGCCTACTTTCAAATAGGTACCTAATTAGATCTTAAATGTGTATGTTGAAATGGCTGTTAATGATATAAACAGAAGCATAAAATGAAATATTTTATTTGCTCTTCAATCCAATTAAGAAATTGCAATTAAGCCGTTCTGAAAGGAACGTGTAACCACTATAATGTAGGTAATATTCGAGTCATGTCTTCTTGATACTCGGAGTCTCGAAACAACATAGAATAACTTGAGATAATGCAACTCGTGGCCTGTCTTCAAACCCAATAACCGCAGGCACATGCAGTAAATAAAGAAAGGCCTGGACACGCAACCGTGTCCAGTCCAGTCATCAGCTCAATTACTATTATTCCATTCTAAAGAGGAAGTTGCCAACTTAGTACGTAATTTATTTGCGTAAGTTGCACCCAGCCGACGCTCGAGAACTGGTAATCTCGTCGATCTTACCAAGAAATGCGGGGAAATTGATAGTTTGAGAACATTTTGTCATGGTAATAGGCGAGCATTACTTATGTGTCTTTCGGGATTCGTCGGGATTGAATACCAATTTATTAGGTAGATAAAATTGCTTAGGCTTAGTGTCAACTGCGGCAAGTGTAATTTTACTAACTGCACTGTTAGGTACCTGGGATACCTACTGCTCGAAACGCATATTATAGTTTTTTAAATTGTCTCAGCGCAGTTTGCGTTTGCGTTAACAGTGTTTAGGAATTTGGTACAAGCGGGGCTTAATGTACTTATCTCAAAATGTCCACCAGAAATGTCGTTTTTAGACTCTGGAGATTTCTGTTCACGTGAATTAAAAATAGAGTTATTAATAATACAGACCTGAATCCAAACCTTAGAACGAACGTACATTAACGCAATAGCTCTTTAACACTCTGAAGAGAGGGCCCATAAATCCACTGATAACACCTCCGGTAGCAATCGGGGCGTCATACCGGCTCGAACTTCGTTAGGTCTTTTCGACGGCCGACATTGTAGCTGTCATGTCGGATCGGAGGCCCTAGAAAGTGGTTTCACTTCCCTAAGCCTCGGTCCCACAGCCCCACGCTATCAGACCAATCTTGGCGCAGAACTTGAGTATTGCGTGTGACATTTGCGCAGGAAAGGACCTTTCTACTTTCGTTAATAAATCTCGCGTTTTTCCGGTTACCGCATCGGTGTTGCTCTTAAATAACTGAGGTTGTTGTTTATTGGATTGGAATGTATTGACTAAAAATATGGATTGAATTGCAAATCTAAATTTGTTTATCGCTGTTAATCTGAATGCACCATTCTTTTCTGTTTGTGAATTTGTTTTTTAATAAATTATCGGAAAGTTGGAAAAGGCTATGGTACCTACCTACGTAATCCAAATGAAAGCACTTCCATGACGTTTAAACGACACCTTAATCTTTGAAATCCATCAAGCCGTTTAGATAACACAAATCTCCGAAACACACAAAGTACTTACTATAAATGCACCAACAATATAATACTTTAAATTATTATATGATAGAGAAATTAAAAAGAAACGTATTAGGAACTAGGGATTATTCGAGAGATAAGGCCTCATCAACAATCATATTAGTCCCCAGGGACGCCAACAGATGGCGCTGAAACAATTATAAACGACGCAAGAGCCCAGCTAAAATTTACGCTGTGTAATGACTGGTCGCGTAGTCCGTTGGCAACAGCGCTCGACTCGTGCGCAAATGGTCGCGCGTTCGAATCCGCCGAAATCTCGGCGCGGTAGTAGTTTCGATTTTATTCCCATTATTATTCTGGCGTTAATAACATTACGTTGTGATGCCTTGCAATGTGGGATAGATAAGTGGGTGGTAGCAACAAGCGGGATGTACCCATCGCGGTCTCCGCTTCTGTAAGTAGCCCGCACAATATTTTTAATTTCCATGTTATGTAGTAATATCTCCAAATAAAATTGTTGTTGATATTTATTTATTTAAATAGGCCATTTGTTCAAGATATAATATAATATAGCCTTGGACTACGTTTGCTCTGTCTTTGATATGGTATCTCTGCGATTTCAAATAAAAATAACCTAGTTTTTTAAAAGCTAAAATGTTCTTTGAATGTTTCGGAGTGACAATTATATTCTTTATTTTCTGTGAATTCGCTCACGCGGTACTCATACCTAATAATAAAATAAAAGATAGACTAGTCCTTTTCCGTCCCTTACGAGTCGTATACCCTAACCGCTCTTCCACCGACGCTCCGACGGCCATTCGGCCTAGACTCAAACACATAAAGTAACATTGTGTAATGTGAAACGCGTGCCATACTCGTAAGTCATCCTAATTGCTGTGGGTCCCGGTGAAGTCATTAGGCGACGCCTTCTCGTGGACTAGTAATTGTTAAGCAACACGCTGTTACTGATGTGTGTGTAGTATTCTGCATATTGAATTGAACCGTTCTGTATATGGTGTGATTGTGCTGGACTAGGTCGAGTAGTTGAAGGACAGGGTGTTTTTGCTGACTTATTAGTTAATAAGAGAGTAGGTAAAGTCGCCAGAGCGTCAGTCGATGGCTTAATGGGTACCCGAGAGGTACCGAGTCCTGGCTACAGTGCGGCCATGTACCTACCTATCAATGATTTTTTCTGAGTCATGTATACTAGTTAAACACTAACCGATGCTCGTAAGATGAGGGGAAACATCGTGAGGAAACCTGCACATTTAGGCGAATGAATGTGTAACCATGATGCAATCTGGTCAGGGATTAAAAGGGTCACGGTCAGTTGCTCTCCTGTTTAAAAAACGGGCCCCTGATCTGCCAAATCCTGGATCCATGCTCGGCGAACTGATGAGACTAACCCCATCCAGTCACGCACGGTCGTCGTATAAGTTGAGTAATTTCTTGAGACAACCAGCTTCAAAAAATCGGCAGCAACATCTTCTATTGTGTGTGTTTTAATACTGCGATCAACCAACCGCAAAGCGTGGAGATTATGGGAAAGCACTCCGTTATTGTGGAGGAGGCTCACATCCAACAGTAGACTGTTATGGGCCGTTGATGTAGTGTGAAAGTGTTTAGGTTAAAATTAAACCAATACTTAATGATAAAGAAATCGCAGCCGTTCAGCCTATTTTATAAATACAGGATTTATTTTCATTTCTAGTGTTTCCAAATATCATGAATGTAATGAATGGCGGATATTATAACATAATGTTTTAAACTATCGCGGTTATTATTACACATTTTAAGGGTATGTTCCGGGTTTCCCACCGCGTACCTTTGTTGACGAGGAAACCCGGAACATCCCCTAAAATGGGAGGCAAACAATTTAGCAAACAAAAACACAGATAGAGCTCGTCTAGTCTAAGATGACGCGCCCCACTACTGAGTTAGTTGATTTCGATGTGTGAGTGCAAATATTAATAACGACACTTCATCTGTGTGGGAGCCAATGAACGGCGCGTGCTCCGACGTTTGAATCTTACCGGCAACTGAATGACCAATTACAACGGCATTTGTATATGCATTGCGTCCATATTTTAAACTTGCTTGTGTGCGGTAATGCGATAGTGGGGCGCGTCATTTTAAATTAGACGAGCTCTACTTTAGTAGTTCTTTCCCTAACAACGTCTGATAGTATTGAAGCAAACCAGCTAAAGTTTCGTTTGAGAAGCAACCGCCTTTGTTCCAGACACGAGTCACTATTAGTGTACAATGGCAGCTTTCAGCTCGAGAGTTAAGTTATAATGAAATTCCACTCTACGTGCAAAATAGAATTAGTTTTAGTTGCACATGAAAAGGAAAGGAAACTTGGCTTTCGTGAATTTTAAATCAAGTTATCTCACAAGCATTGTGTCGGTTAAAAGGTTAGGAATGTTTTTCCAATTTATGAAAAAAAATCAATCGACAGTTCTTTGATGGACAGTAAACTGTATGTAGGTGCCTACGTACACCTTTCATGACGAGGAATTAGATACCTATGGTAAGGATTCCTTTATAAACTACTTTAGTACTTTAACTTAAATAATATTATATTAGTAAATTAGAGGTCTCCTTATTGGCGGGCAACGCATTGGTAGCGCCCCTGGTGTTGTTGATGTCCATAGGAGGCGGTGACCACCTTACATCAGGTGGAGCTGCCTGCCTGATTGTCGGCCGGAATATTAAAAATAATGATACACATTGAAACCTGCGCACTGTACGTGACTTATTTAATTGCTAAATTTAAAGTATCAAAATCAGTTGTCGTTTCCACCCTACACTCTCTAAGATAACTCAGAGAACCTATCAGTAAAAGTTTTATACACTCGCCTAAACATTAACAATCGAATGGCGCATTGGTTATCGATACTAACGGCATCAGGAAACAAATGAAAGTGGTACCACTGGATACCCAATAGCCCGCATGGCATGATCTATCAGTAGCTAGTACCAAGTAGCGGCGAGCCTAGTACACACCTACTTTTCTATTTCCACCTCTATTGCTGTAGAAATAAAGGTGCAATCTCCAGTTTCCTTTGCCAGGCCTGAGGCTACCAGTAATTGACGATTAAGTTTATTGTTTAACGAACTGGTGATAGATAGATGAGAGTGAATGAATTGAATTAGGTACTGGTGCATTGTTTTGTTTGTTTTGCTTTATATAATGGTAGATATTTATCTGAACGGACCGCTATTGGAGTCCATTGGGGTCCAATTTCACCAGACGCGTTCTGTAAATTTCCTTCCGCGTTCCTTTATAATATATTATGTTCTTGTGCTGCCCATTTTCTGGTCTAAGACATTAGTTGCCTTATGCGACAGCAAGTCGGAGGGTTGGTGCAATTCTACTCTGCCATACACACCACGGCAATGTTGCTATTCCGAGTGCAACCTTAACATATGTTTCTTCAATTGCATTCAACTTTTACGACTAATAATTAAACTTAATAAGATAGCGACATACTTTTCATTGTGGTGTCTCTTAATTGGCTTAATCTATGTTATGCATTATATATTTTCTTTGGTGCACGCTGTGAGACATCCAAATGAAATAAAAATACTCAGTTATACTAAAGCTCTCTCTATCTACCAGTTGAATTGAAACTACAAAATCCACCAAACTCCACTTTATTAGTGCAATGCCCCTATACGCCAGATCCTCGGTTAATTGGAAGACATCAAACGAACGCATTAATTTAGCTGGCTTGTTGCAACGCGAAGGCGTAAGACAATTCCTTAATCAGTGTACGGAAGCCGACGCACGAACACGTCGCACAAGCTACAGGGAAACCAAAGTAGCTGTAGCGTAAATTGATGGGCCTACTGTACGTCTTGTGCTGCAGTTTTGGGATAAGAACACGGCTGTTTATTGTTGCTGTTATTTTGTAACGAATAAAGTCATTTGGGGACTAATCTTTGAGCTTGTGATTCGTTACTACGAATGCATCCAAGTCGAGTGATGAATTGAGAATTTGATACTCACAAATTATTTACGTACCTACTTACCGATGATCTACAATCATTTGACAAGAAGCATTTTAATGGGTAAACCACATCAGTCAAATATATATTGTGTCTTTCTCTAAATAACAGGTTTTCAGGAGTTACGTTTTAATTGCCTCGCTACGTTCACTCTTAAGTCCTTCGCTACGCTCGCGACCCAATATGCCGCCCACAACGTAAAACACAGCTTTATCCCCTTGGTATATAATCTACTACTAATCCTTGTAATGCTTGTGACATTCATTTCCAATTGAAAACTGAAACTGACCCATTAGCAATTAATAACTTACAATCATGGAAACATGTACTTAGCTGATATATTAAAATATAAATGCCCGTACAAGCAAAGCAATAGCAATCATTCGTCAAAACTGGAGTAACATGCTGGGAATTTAATCGTATCTCGTACATAAACATGCATCTAATATTCAGGTCAGACTGTGCTCTTATGACAAAGTGTGCCAGCCGGCGGCCTGTGTTATTCAGTATTATTAAGTATTTCTGTTGGTTGCAGTCGTAATTCAATATAAATGATGGTTATGCGTTTCCTTCCATTGGGTGGCACTCCGTACTGGAAATAATATGCCCAAATAATTTCGCCGAAACTGGCGTCTTTGTCATAATTGTTCTGTTTACAATGGGTGGAATGGGTGGTCTGGATTCGCTTGGAATGTAACGCTCTTCTTTCCTTTCGAGGTAGGTCATTTTCTTCAAAGACAATTTAGACAAAGGTCATGGCCTTTCCAAGTAATTTTCTGGGTAAGTCATCTTCTCAGTAGGTCAATTTCGAGGGACGTAACCTACCTCCACCTTACAGAATACCGCAGTTAAACAATACTTGTTTAAATAGTAATGTGTTTCTGCTGGTGAGTAAGGTTTCCTTTCCGGTCTCCGGGGAACCGTGGCTTTGGCAGTGGAGCGGCATTTGCCTTTCTGCTGCCAGAACAACGTGTTATAGAGGTGGGCAACACATTGGCGATACTCTTGGTGCTGCTAATGTCTATAGGCAGTGGTGACCACTTCCCATCAGGTGGCCCGCGTGCCTGTTTGCCTACAGTATGTCATAAACAAAAAACGTAATTTTCTGGTTTGGTCATTTTTTTTTGGCCATGCAGGTAATTTTTTTGAAATGTCAATTTAGAACAACGAACTTTTACTATGAGCTGGCAATTATGTAAGGGTTCCAAAGAACTTACAGGAGCCGTTTTATATTCTAGAAATCATGTATAATCCAAATCTCAGTTTGTAAAGTAAGATACAAAGTCCAGGGTCCATTTTCTTACCGGGCGCTGTAGTTATTTTATTGAAACTTTAATTAAAAGGTAGGTAGAGGTACTTGTCATGTTTTAGTATAATTTAAATTATGTCAACATGCACTACCGGCAACGCGCAGTTATTTCAATATAGATTAAGTTTTCGCTGTAATTACAACTAGACAGATTATAACATATGATTTCAGTTGACTCAAGTAAATATATTATTAACTATATAATTGTATATTTCCTTTTAATTAAGGTATAAAAGACTACTGAAAGACTGGTCGTGTGGTGTCCGGCAGAGTAGAATAGCACCGACCCCTTACACTCGTGGTTGTCGTACGAGGCGACTGTTTTCGAGGAAAATGATCCAGTCTCCGTAGGCTAGAAAATGAACCGTTGAGTTTTCCATTGTCATATTTATAACACTACGATCTCCAACCCGCCTGCCACGCGTAGAGATTATGGCAATAACCTCTGCTTTCACGGGAGAGGCCTTTAGTCCTGCAGTGGGCTGTTATGGGTTGTGATGGTGATAATGATGATAATGATGATAAAAGACTACGGCAACTTTTAGTAAGTAAACACTTTTATTCCACTCAGACACAAGGCACAACATTCAAAAATATTCATAGAAAAAAAAAAGTACAACAGAGACATAAACTGACATAGTACTTGGTTAAGTTTAATCCCACACTGCACACGAAGTAAAATGACCTCAAAGTAATAAACGTAGGTTAGCATCCGAAGAGGGAAGAAATGCGGGCTACATGTAGAATATGTAGATACAAATAAGCGTACGCGCAACCACTGTTAGCGACCGCAAAATATATGTCTCTCGAGTTTATTGTATGCCTAGTATTTATAAGTATACTAACGGTATTTTCCTATCAAGCTAAGTCGTAGGTATGTTGTATTCATATTTTATGGCTTGGTTAAGTTGTACTTTATCTGGGAAACAAAACACCAAATAAAGTAGCAAAGTGCTGTGAAAGGACGTTCGGTTTCCAAGATATATGTTTACGAAATGCATCATCATCTCGTCTTCTGCTGTAACCTTGGGCGGTTAAGATTCTAGTCTTTACAGTTTTACAACACCACAATCTTGCAGATCTTGCTTGCTTGACAGGGGCGGTAGTTAATCGCAGTGTTCAACTGAAATCTGTCTCTAAGATATAAACAGCCTTGAACCACACAAGTGATAGAGGCTATTTTACTCTGCGAAAGAAACGAACACATAGTAATAGTTAGGTTCAATACTCTGTGAAAATAGTCTAAATTATAGAGTCTAGCTAGACAAAACCAGTAGCTGCAAACGCCTTTACTAGTTTCTAGCCAAGAATCCCTACTACTACGTAATTTTGCCATGACATATAAGTAAACCATAATAAACAACTACCATCAAAGCAAACTCAATTTCCCTGTCCGGATGCTGTGTTCATACTTGTCATGGAAGATGCTTTAAATACCTCTCGGCCATGTCGCACCATCTCACACATTACTAACTACTCATCTGAATGTCTTCGGCTGCTGAGTACCCATCATTACCTGACATTGCCAACCTGTTATAATTATAACTGGTCAATAAAGATATTATTACAAGCTTTACCATCCTAGAGGCGCGCGGTCGGGGAAAAATATATCATGCCATGGCGCCATTTAATTGATTTAATTGAGTAGGCTAACCTATTCTAGAATGCTATTAGGGCATAGCCCACGCATTGGATACCAACTATACGGGTTAATAATCGATTCATTATTATAGAGGTACGTTTATGCGATACCCGCATATCGAAGGGTTATTAATTATTATCAATCATGCTAAATAACGGTTTTGTTCTTGGGTTACCTACTTACATTACTGTGAATAGAGACTTCCTTTTATAACTATTTAGATATGGTAAGTCTTGTTCTAATGGCAGTGTACTTATACGAATTCTTATATAGATACTATCTTGGCGTTAATGTCCCGGATGTGCTCTCGCGAACGAGGCCCAGGGGTCAGCCTTGACCATGATCCAGGATTTGGCAGATCAGGTACAGCGACTGCCGTCTGACCTCCGTGACCCTGCTACCAGGGGAACCTGAGCACATTGGATCGTGGTTACACACGATGCAGCTTTCATCACGATGTTTTCTCTAACCGTAAGACCATCCGTTAGCATTGAACTAACTTCGGTTAGTGAATATAACTCAGAAAAGAGTCATTGGTACATGGCCGCAGCGATATTCGAACCCGGTACCTCTCGCTAACGAGTAAAATACTTTAACCACTCGGCCACCCTAATAACAGCTGATATTATGATATGTACAAACTCGAAAATCAGAAAACACTAAACCGACAACGCAACTACATCTTTACAGTGGCAATTTTCCTAAATTGAAATGGAAGTGGCTCTAATGACGGCTGACTTACAATTTCTGTGAGGCATTACCGTTTAATGGTACCTTAATCGTTGATAATTAGCAGATACACGCATATTTATTGCACAGACCGGCACGCAGCCTCTAGAACTTTATTGGTATTATTACACCGAGTAATGTGTCAAGTCGGTAGATGGCGTCTTAGAAGATAAATGGTCCGCTATCCAATGGCTACAGATTCTGTTTTAATATTTATTGTAATCGGTGTGAATTGGCGTTCTGCTTCCATCATTTGCGGAGTAAAAGCCCTGTCAATTAGTTTTTAGTTAATTTGGTAGAGCTCGTCTAGTCTAAAATGACGCGCCCCACTACTTAGTTAGTTGATTTCGATGTGTGAGTGCAAATATTAATAACGACACCTCATCTGTCTGGGAGCGTCGACTGCTCCAATCGAACGACTGAGCTCCTACGATGGTGTCTCACCGGCAACTGAATGACCAATTACAACGGCATTTGTATATGTATTGCGTCCATATTTTAAACTTGCTTGTGTGCGTTAATGCGATAGTGGGGCGCGTCATTTTAGATTAGACGAGCTCTACCTACAAGCTTCGACAATCGAAATATTTATTTAAAAAGTAATTATAAAACCGACTTCAGCAACACACACAACATATTAATACAAAACAGCAACAAAATATTAAAAATGGTCGCTTTTGGAATAAGTACTTATAAGTTTGAACTTTGAATTGATGCGTAACTTAATGCTTAAACTTTACTTCATAACTTATATCATCATGATTAATTCCAACAGCCCACAACCAGTCCATTACTGGACTTAAGCATCCTTCACATTACATTACCATAATGTCCACACTTGGCTTGCGGACTGGAGATCGCAGTATTTGTAAGTATTTTTCTCATACTTACATCGTAGGTACCATGTATAGGTTAACCTGATTAACCGTTCAAATCTAACACGAAATATATTCCCCACGTTACACGTTGTCTTAGTAAAGCAGCAAACCTAAACTTTGTTACGAGCGAGGTTACTTGCAAAGTAGAACTTTCCTAGACCTCCATAAAGCGTATAGTGGGCAAGTAAAGCCACCCAGTACCTAGCGCGAGTATCCATCAAAAGCGGGGAATGCGCCCGAATAATCCTTGTTACCTACCCACCTACGTCCGTGTGAGGTGATAAAAGAAAGTAGGTGGTCGTACTAACAAAGATTATGAGCTAAAGCCAAGCTTGAAGTTGGGTGGAGATGCATTTTATAACGTGTGACGTCATTCTACAAGCTTTGTCAGTTTTCATTTTAATATGTTGACTTTTTAATTTGACGCGTTACAAAGAGGTTCTATAGGATCTTTTTGGTTATACTTATTTCAATCTGTTAACTTTTCGACAATATAGGTTCTTATAACATTATTAAAAGTGAAAACATATAGATAATTATAATATTAGATAATAATTTAGTTATTAATGTAATTTATTACATGCTGATTGTTTTCCAAATAAAGTAAATAAGAAAACCTATACTTTTTAACAAGTTGCCTGCTACGGTTATAAATGTAGGTAATATTATATGTACAGCGTCAAATTGATATATTGCGTGTTCTCTTATTTTATTTATATTTCTTTAATGACGTGTTTAATATTCAAATAAAGATTGCATGCGTGTAATTGGAGACATAAATTCACATTCACAAAGAGAGCCGTGTGACGGCCGGAGCCGATGTTTTCGGACGTGGAAAAGAAATAACTATATGCCGTACGTCACTTTCAGCCTTTCGATATTGGACATCGGTCGTTGCCACAATACCTCGTGGTCATGCATAATGTGTGTTTTATAGCTACTATAGTTAAAAAACACCCATTAGTCCGAGCCCGTACAGACGTCGTAAGTCGTAACGGTAAATATTGCATATCGGCTAGTTACGGCTTAGCTATAGAGACGATGCTCTACAAAAATGACAATGATAATGTCCATTACCCATACTTGTTGAACATGGTATCGTTCTCAGTGCCTAGACGCAATGCCAGATTACTTAATTTTAGACCGTTCGCACTTAAAAGTATCGGAACGAATGTAGGTAGTAATGAAATAGTTTATAGACTGTGCAGGGAACATAACAAACTATGTAACTTCGAAAATTGTGCTGACATACTACACTGTTCTTTATTACAATATAAAATATATTTGTATAATATACTAAATACGTCCTCTTGCTATTTACACTAACAATCATTATTTAGTTGTTGAATTTTAGTGGTGGTAGATATAGATTTATTTTTTAATTAAGAGCGATCGATTCTACTGTGAACGTAAGTTTGACTGTTATTGGATTTACATTTAAGTGTTTACTATTTTTCATGTAATATTTAATGTACCAAAAAGTGTAAATCTGTTGGCAAATAAATAAATAAAATAAATTATATTTGGGACACGCGAGGAGGTTGCTCGTATTCCGATAATCCGCTCTCGTCACGTGTTCTGTGTTTAATACAGGATTATAAGCAATTTTGGGTAGTTAATAACAGAAAGCTTACTTATTAGCTCAAAACTTTCTACAAAAGTCACAGTTGTTACCTACAAGATAAAAGTTATACACAGATTACTCCCAAACTACTGAATCTACTTATAGTTTGGCGGTAAAGAGGGAAAGAAATCCGGCCATCAATGCTGCCATGGGGTTGGACAAGGAAAAGGGTATCTAATTACCCGTCTGGCCGAGTTGCTGTGGCCAGGGGACCGAAGCCCAATAAATAATAAATAAATAAATCAATATTCGTGGACAAATTCACACAGCGCCATCTAGCCCCAAACTAAGCAAAGCTTGTGCTATGGGTGCTAGATAACTGATATACTACTTAAATACTTTTAAATACATACTTATTATACATAGAACAATGGATGCTTCTTGGATATTGTTAGCGTCCAAGATAGAACACTCAAAGCGATGTACCTAGGTTTGATAGTTGCTGTCTTGCCAATAGTTTGCGTGTTCGGACTATGAAGATCGCTGCAATAGTAGGCAGGAGCTACAGTGTTTGTTTGACTGATATTTAATTGTGGTGGTGAATACATTTGCATATGCATAATCGTCGATACGATCAATACGATTCTAAACCTTCTGATAAAGCGAATGATTACAATAATATATATCCGTAAGTTCTCCTTTATTTTACTAATTAAAATAAATACTAATCGTAAACAAGCTCGATAATGTTAGTAGCTTTTCTCTGACCCATATTGTTTATCCTGCATTACGTGTAGAAGGTAGGGTAGGAACGAGAAACTTGTTTCTTTTTCGCGCCTTTTTTCGCTATCTCCGGCCAGCATCGCAATTAATTCGATGTCGATTTTTCCCGCCCATTAGTTGACGTTATCGATTTGGCACAAGCAATTAGCTGTATACAGCCAAGTGCGACCCGGAGCGGGCCGATCGGCCGATCTCGGGCTACCGATTGAACATGATTAATGGGATTTTTACTTTATTACAGAAGTTACACCTACCCTCCTCCCTCCCCCGTCTTATCGGCGATCACAGTTCGCAGCGCGAAAATGAAAGCGTTGAGAAAAAGTTTGCTCAAAAATTCTTTCAACATCATTAAATTAGCTTCTGTTTACCTATTACGGCAAAGTGTTTTAAATTAGTTATAACAATGTAGGTAAACCGATGTTTTTGCCTTATTTACTAGGCACCTACTCACTTTAACGAGGCAATTAGGCACAAACCAAACCGTAATTGGAAGTGCTTCCCTGTGAAGGTGTACCCACGGAAACGACATGATATTTTGGAGTTCAAAGTTATTTTAAATTTAGAACTGTAACTAATTCTCTTTAGGAACGCTTCGAATAATTTAGACACGGTAAAGCAATTATAAAGTACCGAAGTTTATTTTAAAATTATGTACCTTTTAATAGGTGTTATAGGGATGTGGAAGAAGCGTTAATTTTTAAATAGTTGATTTGATTTAGTATAATAAATTAAGTATATTTATTCGATTTCTCACCATTCGGTCGGGTCGTCCTTTACAGGTTTTTAAGTAACTCTTATGTCACGGCTAAGTGATGAAATGAAAATGATTTAATTATAATTTTATTTCTAACTACCATTTGACCACCGTAGGTGACGATGCGTCCGAAGGTGGAGCATGCCAAACTAGGAACAGCCTATTCACTCTAGTCTTTAAAGCGTCCAGATTATAATGATCACCCACACACAGCATGCGTTTCGGACCAGACAGTTGAATTTCAAAATGTTGAATTTGCAGAATTAAAGAAAGTATTTCAAAATGTTGAATTTACAAAAATTTTAATGTGTTCCATTTCTTAGCCGTTCCAATCTAACATTGACCTATCTTCCCCAGTGGGCGGCATGTCCCGCGGCGGCGCCGGCGCAGGGAAGGCCGCTAAGCGCGTGCCCCCGCCCGCGGTGCCCGGGGACGCGTTCGCGACGCCCCAGCACCGGCACTCGGGCTCCAGCTTCGGGTCGCAGGGCTACGCCAGCTGCGAGGACCAGGGCTACCCGCAGCCGCCGGACACGCCGTCGCATACGCGTGGTGAGTGGTTGCTTACTATTTTATGTTTAGTATGGGTGTTTGAGTGGCTAGTATTTATTCTGCACAGTGACCAATGAGCATACAGCTCACCTAATGGCTATGCGGTAATGTCGCGATTCATCCACATAGGCGTGGTCAGTGAGAGGACTAACACGAAATGCCTCACACCGACACAGTATAATGACAACATTGCGGCACAAATTAGCTGGGTAGTGGGTATTTGACTGCCTAGTACCTATGGTCTTCTAGAAGTATAACCATGCTAGACTATTACCGTCTGGTCAGAAGGTGGACAAATGATGTCCTATTAGGTAAAATACAAACACAATTGCATTCAAGGTTTAAACTCTATAAAGAAAATAGAATATGTATGTATACTCTGCATTTTTCGCCAGGCATTGACCATAAACTGTAGCCCTTACTTTTGATACTTTTATTACTAAAAGTAACAACATTCACATTATAGTTACCTACCACAGGTACCTACCTATAGCTCTGTACTAGTAAGAACTAGGTCTAGAAACAAATTAGTTATTAGAAATTCGTCTAAACATTGGTTATTCGTTTCAACATTGTAAACATTGCAATGTAATGAAGAAGGGAACTAATCGATATGTTTTGCAATTTCATCAAATCGATTCTGTGAGACAAATCGGAAATCGGTTACGTTCTATATTTTCAGCTACGTAGTACCTTGCATTTGTATAAATCTTGTAGGCTCATTTTCTCTCCAGGACAGGACGAAATAAACATAATTATCCGTGTGGGAAGTTATAAACGACGCCCAATAAGGCTTTCTAACGTTCTCATGGGAATATAAAAGCTGTATCCGAGGCGAAAATTAGCAATAAATCCAGGTGAGAAGGCGTATCGGATTGCTGCATATTGTTTGAGTAATACCGTCCTTTGTTGCTTGCTACAGATTTATCATTATGTATTTACCACTCGGGTCGAAAGAGCAAGGGAGGAAATTGTGGTTAGAGCCAAGTGCATCCTGCATAACACTTTATGGTTAACGAATATAGAAATTATGGAGGCTTATAAAGGAAGTAGGTACGAAGTTCGTACCTACTATGAACGAGCAAAACCAGCATAGGTTAGGAAGAAGTTTTAATGTAAACCATAATACTGATATTGATTATGAGAAGCCCCTGATTAGAAATAATTGCTAGGGTTTGTTGGCTTAGGGCTGCTTTCATCTCGCGACTTCCCACGGGAAAGGGGTGTAATTGGTCTTTACTCGATGGTGGCTTTAAATTGCTGTTTTGTATTGTGAAATGGCAAATCCGTTACTACTACAACCAATCTTGTCTTTTTCTTCTATCCCTTGTCCCACTTCAAAGACGGTCGGGTCTCCATTAGGAGACCCTGCCTACCCTACGCTAGACAACTCTGTCCTGGATTGACTACTTACCTACTTGGAAATTTTGGACATGTTTCCATCACGGAGGGACGTCCTCTGCCTTTAAGTATTTCTATAGTACTTTTGACCGTTTGTAGGTTTGTAGATAGATATGTTTCACCAATATATTAGTAACGTAATATTATTGCTATGGAGGAGCGATCTCTCCTAACCTAAAGAGAGAGATCAACCCAATGTATCAATTAAGAATACTGATTTATGAAATAAATTTTTATAATTCATTATTATAAACCTATCCTCTTACTCCAGATGACCACTCAGACTACGGCAGCACGGTGTCCGGCGTGTCCGGCGCGTCGGGCAGCGGCTCCCTGGGCAAGAGCCCGGCGGGCGGCGGTGCGTTCACGTTCCCTGCGCCCGCGCAGCCGCTCACGCACAAGGCGGCTGTCTACTACCACCACCAGTTGGCGCTTAGCGACGACCAGGGGATCGATATGACGCAGGTAAGGTTTTGTTTGTTTTTTTCAAACTAGGTATTGAGTGACAAACGAACCGACTACCTGATGGTAAGTGGTAACTGTCGCCCATAACATTTACAATTCGTATAATTAACTGTACATCGCATGAGTATTGTTAAAGAGATAGAACATAAACAAAAAATATATAATTTCATTTATAAAAGTTACACTGTTTCATTTGCACCTAATTGGTCAAATGCGTTGCACTTACCCTCAAAAATAATTGACCTCGAAAATCCTTTGGAACTGCACAGTTCGAACCCAATTTGGTTGCGTTGAATCATACGACGCGTGACGCGTCAACTAGCCGGCCATAAGCCAGTACCAATATATCATACCATAGCCCCCTTCACCATAACTCAACCCACACCAAATCCCAGGTAATTCATTCCACAACCTCGTACCCAACAAACACATTGTGTTCCCAGAGCCCCGGCCGCGACAGTCCGGGCTCCTCCTCCGGGTCCGCGGGCTCGGGCTCGCGGCACTCGTCGGCCTCGCTGGACAGCGGGCGGGCGTCGGGCCGCGCGCCGCACCACCACCACGCCGGCTGCCACTGCGGGGACTCCGCGGATAGAGTGCGGGCGATGATCGCGCAGGGGCTGCCGGTGAGTGTCAGGAGAGAACGTTGTGGTTGTTTTCGTCTAGTCGAAACTTTTTTTTCTAGTTCGCGTCTACCGCAACGGGTAAAGAAGGAGGGAGGTGGCTGGTTTTGCTGGACTCAATGCAAACCTAAGCACATACACATATACATAATACCCCCTTATGACTTTTTTTTAAATATTTTTACAAGAGAGGCATTTGACCGCCATCTCACCTGTTGGTATGTGACGATGCGGCCGAAAATGAAGCATGCCCGTCTTGGAACAGCCTGTTCACTCTAGCCTTGAAGGCATCCAGATTATATTGATCAGGGAACACACTCGCAGGCAACGCATTCCATTCCTTAGATGTACGCATTATAAAGGTCGAGCCAAAGCGCCTCGTGTGGATAGCTTGAAGATCCACGACATAAGGATGAACATGACATTAAGACTGCCTGTAGCCGGAATGGCTTTTCAGGTTTCTTCGGATACGATACCCCACGGGGATGAGGTGCGCACAGCGTCACTCCTCACGGAGCATACGCTGGTGAAATTATAATGGTGACCCCATTGGTGTCACATTGGGGAAGGGAGCCTACAGCTACTACTTAATTCATTCTCCTGGCAGTAGAGTGTCGTGTATGTCCATACATACGCTACAATGGGACTTACGATGGAATTTGTCTGCCTAGACACAGCCTATTTACTCTACACTTAATGGTGTCCAGTACTGGTAATAATGTTAAGGGCACTCGCGGACAACATGTTCAATTTCTTAGCCACAAATGTTGTGCCAAAGCGATTTGTGGTGATAGCTAGAAGATACACGACCAAAGGATGGAAGCAAATAGGTTTTTAGTAGGCGGTAAAATACGAGAGGGATTAGTCAGCAAACAGACGCACAACCCTATTCCCATGCTGAAGTCTTTGCAGCATAGTGTCAATCAGTACACTCTCCTTTAAAGCTAAATTTCACAATTAATTAAGAAACCTTCATCTTGATTTCCAGGACCCTGACATAATCCACGCGTGGCTAGCAGACCTGCAGATGGAAGAATACGCCAGACTCTTCATTGATGCTGGCTATGACCTGCCAACGCTCACCAGGATGACGCCCGAGGACCTCACAGCCGTCGGAATTAAGAAGCCCAATCACCGCAAGCGGTTAAAGGCCGAACTGGCCAACTTAAACGTGCCGGAAAACTTGCCCGATTATATACCGGTTAGTATGGGTTTGATAGACTCATGTTTCAACAGCACAGTCACAGCAAATTTGCTCTCCATTACTGGACTATGGCCTCACCTGACGATCGCCATTGCGCCCTCTACAAATAAATAGAGAAAATGAATTTTTTTAGTTAAATTTGGGTCTCGTTCATCACACATTACGATAGAGACAGAAAATGAGAACACATCACATTATCTAGATGTCGAGTCTTACTACTGTTACTCAAATCCACTATCAGAAATAATGGCTGACATCCACTGTTAATCGTTGCATTCCCCCTCGAATCTATTAGAAATATCATTCGTGCAGGAACCTTAGCTGTTCGATTAACAGCAAATATAATTGCCGGCAGGCCGTGTGGTGTCCGGCAGAGTAGAATAGCACCAACCCCTTACACTCGCGGGTGACGTACAAGGCGACTAATGCTTTCGAGGCAAAAGATCAAGAGTCTCCGTAGTCTGAAAAATGGGCAGCAGCATTTTCCATTGTTATATTTAAACGCTGCGATCTCCAACCCGCCTGCCAAGCGTGGAGATTATGGCAATAACCTCCCCTTTCGTGGGAGAGGCCCTAAGTCCTGCAGTGGACTGTTACGGGCTGTAATGATGATAATTTCCGGACATCTTTTAATAACTCTTTTAAGAAGAACAGGAAATAGATTCCCCTCATGTTTGAATATATGAGTACATATGAATATATGAGATATACTTAATTACAACTTGGAAGGAGCTCCTCAACTGCAGTGTTTCCTTTGCGCTATGCCATGGAATCCTTCAAGAGTATCCATCCACATTAGATGTGAGCAACGCATTAGTCACGCCCCTGGGCGCCCCTGGATTTTACTGTCCAAGGGAATATTTTTCTACCACATAACATAACTACTTATACCTGATAACTGACGTGACCTTCCCCCCGTTCCAGGGCTCGCTGGAGGAGTGGCTGCGTCTGCTGCGGCTGGAGGAGTACGGGCCGGCGCTCGTGGCGCAGGGCTACCGCACCGTGCACGACGTCACCACGCTCGCTTGGGAGGTAACCACAAAAAAAAATATTGTCTATGGAGGTACACGGATGGGCAGTCCACCTGATGGGAAGCGGCCACCGTCCAGGTCATCTGCAATGTCAGGGGAGCGGATGCGGTGCTGGCCTTTGAGGGAATTGTAGACATGCAATTTGAAGAACCCCAACACGCAACAATTGTTAACATTACATTATGGGCCTAGAAGCCATGGCTAAACGTCGTCAAGAATGACATGCTTGCCAACAAACTCACCACCATCTTTGGCGAAGAAGGAAGTGGACCACGAACCGAAATGGACCACGAGGAGTAGAAAGGCGGAGCCGAGATGATGATACATGACGTTACATTACTTACAAAGGGTGCAGGTTGTACTGTGAATGCATCGACAGGCAGCATTACAAATGCCTATTAAATTAAAAAAACTGTAGACGTAGGAAGTTATACTTACCCGCTTCTTGCGCCCCGAAATTTGTAAGTTCTGACTGGTCACCAAAAATGTTGGAACTGTTTGTTGGATGAACACTAATACAAGACAAGACTGGAAGGTTTCCATAGTCGCCATTCATGTAGATCACGAATGGATTAGAGATCACATCATCGTCTCTTTTACTATATACTAAAAAAATTGACTATATTTACTAAATATAGACCATTTTTGCGTAAACTTTTCTAAAAAAAATTGTTTATATGCCGTTACAGGATCTAGAAGACATGGGCATAGTCCGCCTTGGGCATCAAAAGAAAATACTCCTTGCTATAAAGAGAGTAAAGGACATCAGGGCAGGGAAGCGAAGCATCAGTAACCAGGGTTCCCTGGACTATACTAGGATACAGCCAGGACAGGTCTGTACCATGAAATACCTGCTATACTCTACTTGTGTTTGTAGTGATGTTTTAGAACGTTCTAGCTCTAGTTTCTTGAAACCATATGAGTGCGGACGGTTTAGAGACATCTAAACTGATAAAATGTAAATCTATTAAAGTTAGATCAAGGGGTCTAAAAAGGTCACATTAGCGTTTTATATTGTAATTCATATTAGATAGCCACAAATTTATCTGATCCGGTGGCCAAAACTGGAACTAAGTGACGCCATTTTGAAATGTCATGTCAATGTCAACAACAGCGACTCTGAAGATAATTTTGTGGTAAGTTAATATGAATCATATTATGATACGCTTATGTAGCCTTTTTAGACCCCCAGGAAAACCAACATGGCGTCCGCATTCATAAAGAAACACTTGAAAACTTGCAATCATAGAAAGCAAATTTAGATCTTTTCTATCTCTATCAATCAACAAAAAGTTTCATTTAAAGCATCACTTCAAATCGACAATTTATTTGAACTTGTTTGATTTTAAATTGATTTTTTGTTATACTTATTTTCATTTCATCCATGACTTCATGTTCATAACATTTATTTGGTATTTTTGATATTGCTCCATATTACAAATCCTAATTAACATTTCTAACACCTCAAAGATGTTATAAAAAAGGCTCTTCTAATACTTACTTTCTGTGACATTACTATTACTAACTAGGCTTAATTTTAACAGAGAAAGCGTTTTTGAGCTTCGTTATGTTAACAAATTAATCAATATTTTTTTAAGCCTGGGCCACAATAGGCTTTTGTTGTTAGCTCCATGTGTGACCCTAGCACATAGCAAGTTTACTTTGCTGAGCCATAGAATGGACACATTATGGGAAAAAGATGTCCGACCCTGGACAAAATTGGCCTGAAAGAATTGTTTTTGTCAAAATTTCACTTTTCCCGATGCGTTCCAAATATTCAGTTCATTTCGCTTAGACTTTAGAGTCTACGTCCATCGCCATAGTCGTTACTGGTTCATCCACCGTTCTACGATTGGCATTAGGAATATGATTATATGTTTTAACTAAAGTTCCTCTTTGTTTAATTAATGAATTATAAAAAAAACACAAAATACTTGTTATAATTCAAATTTCAAATTCCGAATTATTAGATGCCAGTGTTTTACTAGAGACAATTTTGTTGCACTTTATGGCAACGGCGCCTCAAACCAACAGCCAACCACAGACTATAAACTCATGCCAATCGTGGAACCCCAGCCAGCGCCCGACACGTCCATTCCGCCGCATCCACCATACCACTCGCCCGAGGCAGCATGTGAATGTTTTGTTTCTTTTCTTTTTCCAAACACAAACCGCACCTTGGACATAATCGACTAAAGGATTTATATCCGAGGGAGCTACATTACCAGCCTTGGCAGAGACACGCGACGAGTTACCATAAACCCCCCGATCTAAACTTTGAGGCCCTACCGTCGCCCCTCTGTGGCACTGACCTGGTACCCATACAGGTATGAGACAACCAATCCTTTGGCACCACTCTGTCTTGACCTCCGCACCGAGCACTCGCTTTTACGTGCACCCGTTTGTGTGATAGTCTACGCTGTTACTTGTGTGTTTAGTGGGATTTTTACCCTGATTTTTTGTGTGTAGAACAGATTATTGTGTTTTATGTTCGAAGTGAACTAGGCAATTAGTGTGCACGTTAATTTAATAAATAATTTAAGTAATCGAAGAACCAGATTCCTGGACATCGACGGCATACGCATGCTATTCTAATAACGCTGTATGAAATTCCTAACATTAAATAATTTATTAAATTACCTAATTTAAAAAAGTAATAATTATAAGTACTAAAATTTTTACCCCTAAGCATGGTAAGCGATCCGAAGTAACACAACCAGATACCTGTATACAACCCCGCTAAATAAAATCGTTTATAAATGTATTTTTTTAACTATTTATGTACCTATTTAACCATAATTTTACATTCGAATCTCGACCTTCTAACTATTATTCGAGGATTGAAATTCGATCAAAACCGTTGCAGATCCGTCACCCGCGCGGCAAATCGCTAGAGAGTCTCGAGGACCCGTCCGAAAGGCAATCGCATACGACCTTCTCTCCCGAGACCGGCTTCTACGGCTACGGCTGGCGACGCTCGTACGACGACGGCGACATCACGCCGACAAACGACAGTTCGTACGAAGGTGGCGGTACATTGCCGCGCCCGAGGGGACTGGTGCGGCCGCGGCCCGTAGCCAAGATTCAAGCTACGCCGGCGTACAGAGATAAGGTCATTGTTTATGTTTTTCTTTGTACAGGGCCGCGTTCTTTCTTATCATCATTATCTGAGCGGACCCTGGCTTCTGCCAGTGAGCTTTTGTACTTTTTCTTCTCCACTTTGCCCGGTCTTTGGCATCCTTACGTCGTAAGCCGTTGGTTCTCACGTCCGACTCGGTTCCGTTCCTTCTATATTTTATAAAACGGGATTCGTTCTCACGTATATTTGCTTGTACGAAATCGTCCTACAAATTCGCACACTACAAATCTCGGTCAGTCGGTCTACAAATTGTCTTTGACACACTGTAATGTAAGTAAATTGAGTCGAGCAAAGATAATTTTTAGGCTTAAGTTGTTGTGTCTTATTTACCGTTGCGTTTTATATATTGTAATTTTATCAGTGGAAGCCTTTAATATAATATAATATTTATTTCAGAAAATCAAATTCCATAGTTAGCACAATCAATTAAAAACAATAAATAAAATTAT
Source organism: Blastobasis lacticolella (assembly GCA_905147135.1). Taxonomy (NCBI): domain Eukaryota; kingdom Metazoa; phylum Arthropoda; class Insecta; order Lepidoptera; family Blastobasidae; genus Blastobasis; species Blastobasis lacticolella. The sequence continues at coordinate 15,194,519 of LR990048.1, forward strand.
CAACGCAATACATATATCAATAATCTTAACAGTAATCTTAAATTAGCTTAATATTTAAATGTTATTAATTTGAAATATCGAGGTAAAAACAATACTAACCGTGGTAACAAACTCGATAACATGTGTAGTAAAATATAATAATTTGAAAGTCAGTTTAAGCATTATATAACTATCACGATTGCAAATGTATAATTGGCTATGTAATGCTATTATTGTTTTTATTGTAACAACTGCTGTTGGCTTTCCTTAAATAAATAAAATAAAATAAATTACAACAGAAATAGATGCTAGGACTCTGTCGATGTAGTGTAGCCTGAGGAATCCGCCTGAATAGGTACCTCCCCGTTATCTATTCTATACTCCCGAAAAGCAACATGGTGCTTGCATTGGTGTGTTCTGGATTGAAGGATAATTTAGCCGTTACAGACAAAAAGCATATCATCTTAGTCCTCACAGCGAGAACGGTTCTGCAATTTTGTTTCATGAAACCTTAATACGCATGAATCTTACATGTTATGGGCGTCAGTGCCTACCACTTTCCATCACATGGGTTTTCAGTATCACTGAATAGTATAAAAAAGATAGGTCGAATTCAGTTGGTATCACATTTCGGTAGGGTTGGCATGTTTACACAATAGCCTACCTTTTAATTTTATCTACATACTTATGTATCTCATCTTGGCTTATCATTATCCATACATTTGGACAACCATTATCATAGTGGTTCACCTACATTTCACAATTGTTTATATTTTTATTATCTCATTTTAACTCTCCTGTAAGAATATGCCGAATTCGTCGAAATCGATGATCACAGAAGATGATAGGTTGTGTAGGTACGAGATTTGACGCATCAAGATGGCGGGATCAGTAATAACGTTGATTATTGAATGAACTAATTAGGTACATTTTTTTATGCAAGTTACCAAATAGTACAAAATATGTAGGTACTAAATCGCTACAGTGTTTGAACAATTATCTGACCCCGTCCCGTCATTTCGACGTTTATAAAAAAGCTAACTTTGCCACTATAGTTGGAGATGAATTAGAGATTAAAAATGTAAACAAATGGGATGCCACTATAAACAAAATAACCCAAATGGTGGATTAATTGCATTTTGTTAACGTATCTAAGGTATGACCTTATATACGTTAACAAAATGCGTGACAGGAGACGCCTCTATGAAATTCTTAATTCAACTTACACTCCGTTGTTTCACAATTATTGTCAATACAGCCCCGCCTCTAAAACTAGGAAACCTGTATTTTAGTAGTTTGGTAGTTCTATCAAACCACAGAGATTGTAACTCGGCCGCTCTATAAGATACGCAGCCCACGGGGCTTACCATGAATTCTTATAGCAGGACCTAAACAGAACTGCCTTGCTTAGAACGAGACAGCGCTATACATGTCACGTAAGTTTGTTTGTTTTGCTATAAGAATTCATGGTAAGCTCTTAGGACAGGGGAGCGGGAACTGTCCATCTCTCTCGATTCTTCCACTCTACTGTTGACATATACGTATTTTTTATTTAAATTAAATGTCATTTATTTCAGGTACATAGGTCCCATAAATACATAAATAATAATGTTACATATATAATAATAAAGGCTGTGATATTGAATACATGCAGAATAGTGCCAAAGTTCCTGCAAACAATACTTGACTAATTTTATTAATAAATAACTTAGTTAGTTATATTAGTAGTTGATAAAGAACCGGAAATAATAACATTATTTCCGGTTCTTTTTCAACCGAGATCTATCGAGATAAATACGAATAATAACAATAATATCATACACACAAGGATAACATACCTACACATATATTTTACAAAGAACAACTACAATAAAATGTCATCATCATCACAGCCCGCAACAGTCCACTGCAGGACTTAGGGCCTCTCCCACGAAAAGGGAGGTTATTGCCATAATCTCCACGCTTGGCAGGCGGGTTGGAGATGGCAGTGTTAAAATATAACAATGGAAAATGCTGCTGCCCATTTTCCAGACTACGGAGACTCTTGATCTTTTGCCTCGAAAACATTTGTCGCCTTGTACGACACCCAGACACCCATGAGTGTAAGGGTTGGTGCTATTCTAGTCTGCCGGACACCACACGGCAAATATACGGCAATAAAATGTATTTATATTGAATTAAAAATTAAACTAACCAAATGTTGTGTATCCAGTCGCCGGACTACGCGTACTCGGAGCTGGCGTACGCGGCGCGGCTGCAGCGCGTGGCGTACGGCGCGAGCCCGCACGTGGCGCGGAAGCCGCCGCCCGACCCGCCCAAGCGGCAGAGCTCGCAGTACGCGCACCAGCACGCGCCCTTCACCAGGTAACCGACACGTCAATTATCTATGTACTTCGTCATGTTTTTGCTAGTGATTATTTTAATATGTATATAAAACCATTCTTTGTTAAATTAGGATCTGTAATTTCTCGCTTGAAACAAAACAAACAAACGCAAAAAATATGTTTTACTTTTATCTTAAACGTGTTTTTGTAGATCTAAAGTCGAAATGTATTTCCAAGATTTAATAAAACTTTGTTATTTAATTACTACATTTAATATCATCATCATATCAGTCGAAAGATGCCCACTGCTGGGCATAGGCCTCCTTTAGAGATACATTCAATCAGATCATATCAGCGACGCTATTGTTTTATTAACTAATGAACTTGACATTAGAAAATTCTACACTATGTTATTTATGTTGGCTACGTAAATAAAATAGTGTAGTCTAGTATTATTATTTGTTAAATTTAGATGTCCACTGAGATACCTCCACTGAGTCCACCAATAGCCTCGCAGATCAGATACATTCAATATGCTTGGACTAATTTAAACACACTTGAGGGGTCGGTAACTCATTCAGTCAGAAGATTTAAATGTTGCCGTCACACGTAAACGGTATTTCGGCCAAGAAGTTATGACGAACGTCAAGGTGGCAGGATAACATTTTGTTTTTTTAAATGTTACCATAGCAAGTTAGTACTTGTTTTATACAGTACTTTGCATTGAAAAATTTGTGCCTGCAAGAAAAATGCACGTTACCAAATAGTACTAAATATGTATATACGAAATTGATATGGTAAAATATTTTAAAAACAGAAAGTTAATCTAGGGTCAATAATTTATAAAGATTTGGTAAACATGTATTACTGAATTACTATCATATTATAAAATGATTAATATGATTGAAATTAAACATGCTATTATTTTAGTGGTACATAATGTACCACTTTCCATCAGTCGGCCCGCTTGCCTACCGCACAACATAAAGAAAAGAATACACTTCCCCTTCAACCCTTCAACCAACCCCTCTTCCCCCCACAGATACGGCCAGACCACAGTCGAGATCCACCCAGAGAAGAGTCTCCCGCTGAGCCTCCCAGCGTACCCAAGTTCCGACTCGCTATCTGTGTCTCTGGACAGCACGGGATTGCTGCCGCCGCCGCCCGCGCCGTCGTCGCCGCCGGCAGTCACAAGGCGCGACGATGACAAGCTGAGGATGGGGTCCGATGCTAGCTTCAAGGTGGGTTTGGGATCACCAGCAAGATATTGGTCTTAATTTACCACTCATCATCAGATTACCCAGGAGATCAGAGCCCACCTCCAGAGATCTCTACAAAGGCTGATTTTGTGCCTTCCGCATCCAGCTGGTACAGTGGGAGAGCATAAGTGCATGACCCCCTTAAGAATCATATTCGTTTTGCACGGCTGTGCAGTTGTTAAACAGTTTTATAGCATTAATGATTTTTTTTATTTATCACATAAATATACCCTTTCGGTAAAGGACAAGTCCTTTGAGCATAAAGGAGAGCTAATTCTCCCTTCTTTTAGCAAACTGATTTTGGCTAAAGATGCATTAAATGCCGTGAATATTGCAGTAGCCGCAAAGGATTTTTTTTTTAAATGGTGTTGCATCTATGCTCTTTGACTATATCTGCGATCTTTACCAGATCGTCGGTCCACTTGGTGGGAGGCCTACCCACGCCACCCTATCGGCCATCTGTTCTGCGAGCAATGTGCCTTGCCCACTGCTACTTAAGCTTGGCAATCCTTCGGGCTATGTCGGTCTATCGTACCACAGCACATACCTAATGTAAAAACATGATTTAGGTATATATAAGTAGCATGTAAAGTCTCCTGCAGAATGACCGGACCCCTTACTACTATAGATACCTCCACCTCAGCCTTTTACACTACTATTGTTAATTTATACTAGCGTGCTCCAGCCAATGAGTAAAGAAAGCACTCCTTAAAGAGGGAGGAACCTCTTAACTTTAGTGTAGATGTACTTGTTAAATAATCAACTGCCTAAAGTAAACATTTCTCTTTCCAGTCGAGTTCGAGTACGGAGTCGGACAGCATTCCGTTCGCCAACGAGAACGCCGGCACGATCAAACAGAACCGAAGCCAGATCGGTGGCCGGCCCCACACCGCGGACTACGGCCGAAGCTCCATCGGCCTCCCCCCACGGAACCCGGACATAAAACCCACCACACCACACTCCTTGCCAGAGTTAAAAGACGAAAACAAAAGCACCGAGCCAGTCGACGTGCTAAACGACATAGGCAACATGCTGGCCAACCTAACGGACGAATTGGACGCCATGTTGGAAGAAGAGAAACGTCAAGGATTGGCGGACTCCTAAAACGAGCGGGAACCACTCGAAATTTGCTTCTCGGAATACTTTCACGTGTGAGTGAAACTCCCAAAGATTGCGGCAGACTGCTTCGATCAGTTTAGTTGTTCGAAGACTGACTGTTTGACGGCAACTTCGAGGCTGATTTGGGACGCAGCTACATCTTTAAGCAGCATCATTAAGATTTTATTTAATGAAAGAGCAGTGGGTTGTGTTTCTTTATGGCTATTAAGTGTACTTCGCTTAGCAAACGATATCACGATCTTTCCATTACATTTATAACAAATCACCTATTACAAAAGCATATTATGATAAATAATTGTTAAACATGTACTAGTTTTCTATACATTAGTATAGTGTTTTGTACCGCTGTAGTACATTTTATACAACTTTTCCACAAATAAGTAAAACCTACGGTTAAACTATCCAATGTAATGTAAATGTATCATGAGCTGTGTGTTTTTTGTTATTCTTTATTGATATGACAATGTTTTTTTAGTTCCTGGAATTAACGTTAAAATTCTTTCACTTGATATTTGATTAAATTTGAAATTGGATTTAGCCCAATTCAAAAACAGATGTGGCTACCTATTTTTGTAAATATTATTTTACTTAAATTATGTCATAGATAAATATATAATCCAGTAGCTAGTTTTTCATGTACAATAAAATTGTAGATTACTCAAGTATAACGTAGGATGGTCTAGCTAGAATTTATACAAAACATAGTTCTAGAAATACTTAGTGTGAAAAATTTAGGAATTATTTAATAATAATGGATGTATCATAGAACTTCATGACTAGTGATAGACCTCATAGAACTTGTATGTTAATATTATATTTGCCATGAGGAGGAAATTTATGACCGTCAAATATTGTGCTTAATGTACCTACCTACTCTCCATGCATTTTTACACATAAGCTTTGGCCAAGACGTTTTTGGTCCCTACATACGATACTGTCCGAAAAGCTATAATCAAAAAGACTGGTGAAAGTTTTCGAAATTGGATTAATTTAACTCTAACCCATAGTTAATATCCAAAGATCTCCTTTGTTTTTCTCTTAAAAATGTGATTAATAGATGCCATACATAACATACCTTTAATTATGTTGTAAGTTGTTTCCACCTATGAAACTTCAACCAGAAACAATTACTTGGCGATTTCTTCTTAAGTGTAGATTTTGTATCAACTTTAAGGATCGAAAACTTTGACATTAACAAAATAACCACAATGTAACTTAGAGCAGTAATGGGATACCTACATTTAGCTTTACTCTGTAAATATCAGTCTGTAAACATGAATGTTTCTATACAGTCTCCTTTGATAACGATTCGTATTTAGACATTTTGTATACCTACCAACTTCGTACACGCATAAAATTCTATAATTTTACCGTCGCTCTCTTGCTTTTTAATTTATTTGGGTAGGTACTCAAGCAATTGGACAATGAAAATAATAATTATGACTTTTGGTTATTAAGTATGTACCTACCTGAATTATTTCATATAATTACGATTCAGACAACAGACTAGTCAAAATTGTTTTATTTAATTACTAACGAGTGACGGTAACGTATGTTTGAATACCTACTAATGTTGTGAATTGTTTTAAAATGTAATAACAAAATCCTTAATCGGAGGCAGCGTAATATCTTAATTATTTTATAGTTCGGTTCTTATTTGAATAAATACTTATATTTGTAATATCAATTGTTGTTTTCTTATATTTACCTAGGTAGAGCTCGTCTAGTCTAAAATAACGCGCCCCACTACTTAGTTAGTTGATTTCGATGTGTGAGTGCAAATATTAATAACGACACTTCATCTGTGTGGGAGCGTCGACTGCTCCAATCGAACGACGCGAGCTCCTACGTTGGTGTCTCACCGGCAACTGAATGACCAATTACAACGGCATTTGTATATGTATTGCGTCCATATTTTTAAACTTGCTTGTGTACGTTAATGCGATAGTGGGGCGCGTCATTTTAGATTAGACGAGCTCTACTTACTTGTATCATCATCTCGGCCAGAGGACATCCAATCATAGTCTGTCGTCCTATGCTGACATAGGCCTCTCCCACAGTAATCGATATTGTGCTTTTGACCTTTATAAGATCATCTGTCCATCTCTCGGCTGGCGGTCTCTTGCAATCGGAATATTTAAACGTTAAGATGGCGGAATCACATTGTTTTTAACCGATTTTACCATAGCGATGAAGTAACTACATTTTGAATACCTACGGCAATATCGAGTGCGAGAGTTACATTTTGACTTTACATTCAGGTTATTTTTGTATTTTTTTTAAGTAAGTGTTTAAACAGGGGCGTAGGTACCGCCGTATCAGCCGTATCAATGTTATGGGGACCCCGGGCCCCAAACGTGTGTCAGCAAAAATTCGTTAAAACATAATTTCATTAAACTCTCTACTTCCAGAGAAAATAAATATTTTAATAGAGAATTTCAGACCCGCTCTGCTAAAATAATTCCAGAAATTTATTTGTTCGCAAAGTTCATTTTATTATACAATCTCATCACACCAGAATGTCAAAAATTTCGAGATCGCCTGGCGCTATCGTCCATTCACTGATTCTATGTTATTTTTATTAAAATCGCGTAAGGCTTTAAGGTATAAATTATGAAAATTTCGAGCTCCCTCCGCTCGCTCATTCCATGACATAAATTATTTTTGTAATAATCACGCAAGGTTTTAATATAGCTAAGCCAAGGGCAAATATATAAAAAATTCCGAGCAAGCCTCCTTCGCCTCGCGGGCCTGGCTTATTTAAAGTATATTGTCACACAAATGTAGAGCTAACTACGCACGCTCATTCAATGATTAAAGTTGTTTTTATTATTAGCACTAACTTAACTGGCAGAACTGCAGGAGCCAATGTCAAAAATTGATTCATCTATTTTAGAATGCATTATAGAATTTATAGATGACTAAGATATTCGTTCAGATAATATTCTCGCATACGATACGATACGATATTTTAAGAGAGGTAGGTCATAGCGGGGTATCTCGTTCGAATTGGAGCCGCCCGACTGGGGAAGTACCTCCACCTTACAGAATATCGCAGCTAAATAATACTCTTTTAAATAGTATGGTGTTTCTGCCGGTGAGTAAGGTTTCCAGTGCTCCATGGGGTGGGGATTTGGGGAACCGCGGCTTTGGCAGTGGAGTGGCATTTGCCTTTTGCTGCCAGAGCAACGTGTTATAGAGGTAGGCAACGCATTGGCGATGCTCTTGGTGTTGCTAATGTCTATAGGCAGTGGTGACCGCTTTCCATCAGGTGGCCCGCTTGCCTGTTTGCCTACAGTATGACATAAAAAAAAAAAAAAAAAAATACGAAAATCTTTAAACATCTTTAGAATTTAAAACCTACCACTTAGATTGTAAAATATTTAACTTAATTGCTATTAACATTTTATTGCTAATTCAATATTGATTGAAGTTGTTGAATAGAAAGTTTATTTACACGTAATTAACTAGTTGTCCCCTTGCAGTTTATCTGTGTGCAGTTCGAAACTGTGTTATTATTCGACTATTCCACAGAATAGTCATAAAATATTAAAAAATAAATAAATCTTTTAAAAACAGAAAGTGATCCCGCCATCTTGACGTTTTTCTATTCGGCATGTAGTCGCCACCCGAGAACTTTATGCCGCATCAGTGCTTAAAGCCATCACTGCGTCAGTTAGTTAATAATATATCACAAACAAATAATACATTTATTTAAAAGGTACCTGAATGACAAAAAAAATGCCTCTCTCATTTATTAAACAATGGTACTACCTAACACGAAACTTTTCGTAATAAATTCGATACGCACACGTAGAGATTGCAAAATCCGAATTTTTTTTAAATCCGAATTTCTGAATTTTACTTTGATTAAAATCCGGATAATCCGGATTTTTCGAAGTTTTAAGATGATTTGACAAAAATTGAAATAAAACAGCATAAATCATTTAAAATATGCCTTTATTCAGACACGAAAGATTAAAATCAACTAAAATAAACAACAAAACTTTGGGTATCAGTCATCTTTCCCATAGGTAAATTAGATAACTAACATAAGTAACACAGTCATAAACTAAACATAACATAAAATCAAATGCAACAAAACGTAAGATAATTTAGGTATCCACCTTTTTTATAAAACTGCTGTTTCAAGAAAAATATGAGAAGAAATAATTAATAAATTCTAATTTATATTAATCAGTCTTTTTTAGAAAAAGAGATCTTAAAAACATGAAAGCGTCAAGTGTCTCATCGTTTAGACGTGATCTTATTTTATTACAGAACATGCCAGCTGTGGAGAAAGCTCTTTCAGACTCAACACTGGTCGGCGGTATGGTTTATTGCCTTATATGGGCATAAACAGAGTCAATCACGAATTTCCCGCCAAATTCGTTCAAACAAAAAACATGTAGCCTATACCTAATCCTACCAATTCATATATTGTTTGAATTTGCGTATTAGAGTAGGTAATACCAATTTACTCATTGCCTAGCATGAAAATTTATGGATGAATGTTACATATTATCCATTAAACTCAATTTTGACTAATATCCGAAAAAACCGAATTTGAGTCTTAAAAACCGGATTTAAAAATCTCCAGAAAATCCGGATTCTTCAGTTATTTTCGAATTTCGAAGAATCCGGATTGTAATCTCTACGCACACGTAGAAAACTAGGTACATATTACACGTAGGTACTACTTATTGTAGTATCCTGGAATATCGAATGATTCACCTGACAATCTGGAATAGTGACCTTTAAGTACATAGTTATTATTGTTACATTGGCGGTTCCTGGTGTGCAGTATTGGATTGGTCCAAGGTGTCTAATGGACTATATGGTAGCATTCCTCCATATTACCTAACCTAAGTCGAGAAAGGTTTCTCCAAAAGATCTAGGTAGTATACAGGGTGCGGTCAAATTCATTATACCAAGGGGTATGCCTATGCTCGTGATAACCAACAACTTTTACTATGGCGCCAACTCTGAAATCGCGGAAATAATAACACTTGAATTTTAGCAGAATGAGGAGTTTTCCAGTAGGTATTGTCAGTTGGTTTCAAAAAGCATCAATAGATGGCGCTCCTACAATTCTGGTATTTTTTTAAATCTGTATTGTTTTGGCAGTGATATCATGCAGCCATCTAATATTAAACCTAAAAGTAAAATGTTTATTAATATAAACATAACTTTTAAAGGTTGAACGATATGTGCAAAGACATATTTTTACGAATAGGCACTATGTTCCATTTTATTACAACCTCTAAAATTGTTGAAAACTATTGATAAATACAATATTATCCAATACAACGTACCCAGTGTTTATATCCCCTTTGCTAAGAACCTTTTTCAAGCTATTATCAATTACCAAAATTGTCGGGCCGCTATCTAGTGAGTGGTTAAGAATGCTTTAGATACCTATTGGAAAACTCCTCATTCGTTTTAAATTTTCTATAAAACAGCTAATTTATCACAGGTGATGTTGACATTTTTGGTCTAATAATCTGGGCCAATCGCATTAAAAATAACAGGGTCAATCAATGAACGGGCGGAGCGAGCTCTAAATATTTGACATTTTGGGTTTTAAAAGCTGGGGTAAATAATCAGTGAGCACGATTTTTTTGACATTTTGGTTCTTATCTGCAAAGGATGATCCGCATAAAAGTCACTTAGGGAAATCTTACATGAATGGTTAGTAATTGCAAATGTAACTGAAACCTATGAATGAGCAAGCAAAGCGAACTTGATATGTTTGACATTGTTACGTTAGTAAAAGGAATAACTGAGCGAGCTTCGAATTTTAGGTCTTGTAAGATTGATGAATGGTAAGAAAAGTAACAGAAAGTAATGGATCAGCTTGGATCAGATCGAGCTTGAAATTTTGGACTACCTATCTATTTGTTTATTAAAAGCTGGGGTTATGGATAAAATGAATAATTGACTTGAACTTTTGGCCTTTTGGCTCATAAAACCGTAAACGACTGTGAGTCAGGGCTCAGGGAGGGGCAATTGCAACCTCTCCTGGAGAGGTTTTTCCTTGATTCTGTTAGTCACATAATGGGTGACGTCATTGCGATAGCTATTGCTTAAAAATGACGACGTTCAATACGAGTTAGGCGGTTGGGCCCCTGGTATTGCAAACGTGCAGTAGGTTGCGATAACTGCTTAATATTAGCAAGCCGCAAGCTTGTTTGTCTTAAGCCTGTTTTAAGTTTGTCTTTCACCTTACACTAAACATCTAACAAAATATGGGTGTGGCTTAACTGTTTTGTTAGCAAAAACACTAACAAAATATGGGTGTGGCTTAACTGTTTTGTTAGCAAAAACAAGCAAACATGTTATCCAAGGCTGCCGAAGAACAGCCCCGCGTTCGCCTGCGGGACTGCAATATTTTGCGAACATGTTCGGTAAACATGTTTTGTTAGTTTGTTGTATTGTATGTTTTTTTTAAAGCAGGAGATTCGGCTTTAGTTGTACTCCAAGTTAAAAACATTACCATTATGTATGGTGCGGCTCCAATGCTTTTAACATAGTTTAACAACTTTTTAAACATAATTTAACTAAAACAGCCACGATGCTTAAACTAGAACATTTACATAAAAACAACGTGTACTTCGCTTATGTAAGAACGTACGAAAATAAAATGGTTATCAATTTTGGACCAAAGTAACCCGCGCTTTCGGTATTTCCGCTTTTCGCAACTCGAAGCTGGAAAATGCAGAGGCGCTGATAGCAGCGGTTTTCGTTTTCAGCATTGGCAATCTCGTTGGAAAATCCAAAGTATCACTCTCATTGGCTAAAAAGACGTTAAATAAACGCAACAACCAATGAGCGTCAAGGATAGTCGATCAATGTCAAACATGGCGTTTGAAGTTTTCCTTCCATCTGTCACTACAAATTTGGTTGTGCGATCGATAAAACGAAATTGGTGTTCGTAGTTTGGGAGGTCATATTCCGTTGAGCTGTTGATGTGCAGTGCGGTGTAGTGTTTAAAATTGGTTGGTTGTGGTGTAGAAAGTGCTAAAATGGATAACACCGGTGCTTACGGCGGTGGCAAGGCTGGAGGAACCTTCGATCCTCAGGCTTTTATCCAAAGGCCTCCAGTAATTGTCAGGGCTGTTTGTTGGGTAAGAATATACTAGACAGATAAACAAATAACACTTACAACTCCTACAAACTGTCTTAATACACACCTGATGTGACTACCTTGCTAAATTTTCGTTTTGGTTCTGCATTCCAAAATGGGCTAAGCTTTTGTACGCACTAAATCGCAGGTACATCAGCAGAACCACGTCTTGTTTATTTCTGTAAAAGTTAATTACTATCTAACTGCTTAACTATAAAAATGGATGTTGCTCCACCCACCCAACAAGCAGGCTGCTTATTTCTTTTTCATACATATGGTATAGGTAGTCAATAGGTATTTACTGTTTTCTTTCAACATAGAAACATGTTTATTAATTACATTTGAAATTATTGTGAAGTGTCAATTCATATATGTATCTACATAAAGTTTATTCAAAGCATAAATAAAACATACCATATTAACGAATAAGAAATTAATCAGCATTTTAGTAATCTAAATAATTTCTCAGCTCTTCAGTGTGATCGTGATGGGCTGCATATCGGCCAAAGGCTGGTACACCAAACAAGACGGAAAAGAGTACTGTGTTTACAACAATGACACCAATGCCTGCAACTATGGCGTGGGTATATCGGTCATAGCGTTCATTGCTTCCGTCGGCTTCATTGCTGGGGAGTACCTCTTTGAGCAGATGTCATCGGTGAAGACCAGGAAGCACTATGTTCTTGCTGATATGGGATTCTCAAGTATGTAAAATATTATCATTATTAGCCTAGAAACATACACTGTTTTACCTAGTTGCTCTTTCTCAAACACCATGATGGGACAATATCTCAATCATCCAAGTTCAGTATAGACTTGCAACAAGAAATTTGATCCCCCAACTTCAAATATTGTGTTATTGATTTTTGTATCACCAATTCAACCTGTCTCCAGCGTAAGAAAGGTCTTACGCTGGAGACAGGTTGAATTGGTGATACCAAGGGGTTAACCTCGCTAACCATTAGATAACTATTAATTTATGTGTGTTATATACATTGAGTCACAGTTGCTACTATACAAGTCACAAACTTTTCTAATTTCACAAATTAAATAAAGATTTATTATCAATACTGCTTAACAAGCAAAATAGGTATTAGCTGTATATAACAGATTCGGATAAAATTTGTCAAGGAAATAGATGACAACGTGGGGAAGGACAAAAGTACTTTTTATCTTCTTAAATATACCTGTTTGAGGTGTAAATTTGTATCCAATAATGAAGAACTTATCTATTCTCAAGTTACAGTAGGCAGTCACACATGAAAATACTGTCTTACTAAAAAGTAAAAATGTTAATGTAAAATGTTTGGTGAATAAAAATGTCATTTGTTCTATTAGTGTTACACTATCCTTGAGTCCTTCATACAACAATACCCACATAGATATGAGTGCTGTTGTTCTCATAACACAATAGAATTTAGTACATCATTATGCTAAAATTTATTACATTATTCAGGTGTGATATGTGTAATTGATAAACTAAAGCCTGGACCTTTCCCAACAACACCTATAAGTAATGAAATAATATAAGTTGTGCAACAGTTCCACATTTTGACACTAATAAAGCCCAATTGCCATCATTTGACCTGTGCAATGAGAGTCGTTGATTTCTAATTGAGTCAGTGTAGAGGTTATTTTCTTTGAGAAACTGCTGAATGTAAAACTGATTAGTAAATAGCTAAGTTCACATACAGATCATACACTTACCATGGCAATTTTTTTAAATTATTGTTTCATATACATCATCATCACAGCCCGTAACAGTTCACTATAGGACTAAGGGGCTCTCTCACGAAAGGGGAAGTTATTGCCATAATCTCCATGCTTGGCCGGCGGGTTGGGGATCGCAGTGTTATAAATATAACAATGGAAAATGCTGCTGCCCATTTTCCAGCCTACGGAGACTAGATTTTTTGCCTCGAAAACATTAGTCGCCTTGTACGACACCCACGAGTGTAAGGGGTTGGTGCTATTCTACTCTGTCGGACACCACACGACCTTATACATAGGTACTTCCTTTTGCCAGCGACTTCATCCGCGTATTGGTTCAGCTGTTTGGGCGTGACGCGTGAACAGACACAGACGAATTATTTCGCATCATACCGATGACGTACCAATCTATTTATTAAAACAGTCGTCAATGTTATATTCCACCATGAAGTAGTATCAAAGCTATAAATCCCATGTACACAAATACAATCTATTTACGACACGAGCACATAACTGTCTTTATAGACCGTAAAGCAGACCTCGATTTGTTCAAACTGTAATACAAACAGGCAGTGCCTGTGCTCTATTTACGATACAATTATCACAGAAGAAGGTGTAGGTAGTGCGTAGTTGTCATAATTTGTCCTCCAATGTTGTGTGTCTTTACAAATCTGTAAGCGTTCAATGCATTTATTCAACTTGTGTGAGATAGGGGATTTAAACCTTATAAAAGTAAAAGTCAGTTTGCTTGTCCTTCCCTAAAGCCGAAAATGTTCCTACTTACTAAATCATGCTGTCCTACATTTTATCGTAAATTAATGAAGGAGGGCCTCATGGTGCCCCCTTTTAATGGTGCTCACTTTTCAAGCGATAAAAGTGGAAGCAATAATTAGCAGACTAGCGATTACTTCTGGTTACAATAGAACCTTGTCCAATCGGAGCGTCGGTATCCGACTCGTAAGCGAGAGGTACCGGGTTCGAATCCCACTGCGGCCATGTACCAATGACCCTTTTCTGAGTAATGTACAATAGTTGAATGCTAACCGATGGTCTTCCGGTGAGGGAATGAAACCTGCACATTCGAGCGAGTGAATGTGTAACCTTGAGTCAATCTGGTCAGGTTCCCCTGGTAGCACTGGTAGGTCACGGAGGTCAGATGGCTGTCGCTGCGCTGTAATTATCTGATCTGCCAAATCCTGTATCATGGTCAAGGCGGACTCAGGGCCCTCGTGCGCGAAGGCATAAACGGGACATTAACGCCAATATGGTTATTTTTTAAATAAAAACATGTCTTAAACTACAGTTTCTGTGTTTACATCATCGTCATTCCAGCTGTCAAATCCGGCTTCTGTCAGAGTCCGCTTTCTTGTTCTTTCTTCCACGTCGCCCTGTCTTTGGCATTCTCACGTCGCGCGTCGTAAGCCATTGGCTCTCACATTCGACTCGGCAATATCAATCCATTGCTTCTTCGGCCTCCCGTGGATTCTCTTGCCTGATACCGGCAGGTTTAGGCACCTATTTCCCACGTTGCCTGAGTTGCAGTTTCCTACGTTGTAGGTTTATGTTTACCAATGCAAAACGAGGAGTTCTATATGTTTATGTGCGGATATATTTGTATCTGTATGTGGCATTGTAACTCCCGAACGAATGGACTGATTGCGATTTAAAAACCAGTTTAAACTAGATTGTTCTTAGCTCTGTTTCAAATCGTTTCAGTAGGGGAAATATTCGAATATAGGTATATAAACTTTGTTGGCAGTTTTCCCTTTATTATCATCATCGTAAATATTATAAAATATTATAACTTTGTGGGAAGTTAGTGTAGACTAGTCTGCTGCTGGACATATGTAGGCTTCCTCCACAGGCTTGACTAGCAGTATCAGAGTACAACCACCTTTAGTAATACTAACAGTATCTAATCCCATATCCCTGGCCTTGGCTATCGCATTTAGATGACGAGAAGCGTCATCTTTAATCTTATTATCTACGCACTTTAATCTTATCTCTGTTGACGAATGACGAATTACGACCTTAATCACAACAAACCATATAATTACCTACACTTCTCATACCTACCACACCCTGCATCACGACTGCTTGTTCCAAGTTTTTATTGATACACTAGGTACATTTCAAAGGATTTTCATGCGATTCTTAACAATAGATAGAGTGATTCAGAAGGTTTAGGACGATCTGCGAACGAAGATGCGGCGGGCAGCTAGTCCATAATAACTTTTACTATAATCCTTATGATATGAGATTTTATAAAAATATATATAATCTCCAGAAAAGCGGTGATAATCTCAGAAACTTCTGTACCGATTTTGAAAATTCATTCACTAATAGCTACATTATTCCTGTGTGTCGTAGGGTACTTTTGATCCCGGAAAAATGGCAGGATCCCGCGGGATAGTTGAATGTTTAGATACAGAAATCCGAACTGCGCGCTAATGAACGCCGCGGGAACACTCTTTACATAATAAATGCATTAGATACTACTAATACTTAAATAATAGCAGGCGTTGAAAATCGTGCCACAGCCGCTTGGAAAGTGGGACTTCCGCTCGAATGCATGCGGTGATGTCACAGCGGCTAACATGCAGCACGGCGTGACGCAAACGCGGCATACTTAAACATACGAATCGTGAAGTTAATCGTTTTATTAATGCATTATAGCCCGCGAATTTGGCTACATCAATAGTACGCCCAAACTGGCGTTGTAGGTAATTAGCAGCCAGGGTGATAATGATAAAATCATAATTTGATACTTTTTAAAACACGTGTACACGCATGATGGCTTACTTTTTTACAAGATTGTCCCCGCGGTTTTTACCTCGCAGTCCTCGCCCGCACCGATTCTCAGACCAGGCAGTGTGAAACTTAATTAGCTTATTTATTTATAGCTTGTTATAGTAAATAAGTTCTCAATATTAGTGGAAGTCATAATCTCCACTTTCGATGGCAGGCGAGTTGGAGAACACGAACATAAAGACGCTGTGTTGAAAACACAGAATAGAAAAACCCAGCAGCCCATTTTCTGGTCTACGGTGCATGCGCCGTCTGGGCCGCGAACTATATTGCTTGCCCAATACCTAAAACCTGTTATGGTTCTGCTTTAGATAAGGATATTAGGAATTTTTTTTATGTCATGTGGTAGGCAAACAGGCAAGTGGGCCACCTGATGGAAAGTGGTCACCACTGCACCACAATAGTATCGCCAATACGTTGCCCACCTCTATTGCTCTGGCAGCAAAAAGGCAAATGCCCCACCACTGCCAAAGCCACGGTTCCCCAAACCCCCTGCACTGGAGACCTTACCAACCGGCAGAAACACAATACTATTTAAAAGAGTATTGTTTAGCTGCGGTATTCTGTAAGGTGGAGGTACTTCCCCAGTCGGGCGGCTTCAATTCGAACGGGATACCCCGCTATGCCCTACCTCTCTATGAGTTTGCAATTTACTAAAGAGTTTAGTAGGCAAACAGGCAAGCGGACTACCTGATGGTGCGTCGACATCGCCGCCTATGGACATTAGCAGCACCAGCAGCGTTACCAGTGCGTTGTCCACCTCTAATGAGATTTCTCATATACGTCTTGAAGGATCCTATTAAAGAATCCCATGTCACAGTTCTTGGTTCCTTCCCGGCGTTCCTCCACCTACTTTGTCAGGTTCTGCTACCGTAAGAACTCATGTACAACCTTTCCGCTCCATCTGCCGTCAGTTCTACGAGCTGTGGCCTACCCATGACATGGAGATGGATAGAAATAGAATTATACCTATGAATTATGACCTTGGTTCTGCTATTCGGATGCTAGTTATAATTGTGACATTGCAATTTCACCAATAAAGGGTTTCGTGAAAGGTTACTAGCAGACCCAACCTTTATTACATTCGATAATAGGCTGCCGCATTTTCTGCCCAGCATTTTTAACACTGCCCTCTTCAATCCGCCTACCTAACCAATCATGGAGTATAGAGATTATGGCTAGACTAGGGGTCGCATTACCGGTATATCTTTTCAAAACCGGGATTTTGACATGAGGCCAATACCGGGATTCCGGTATTTGCGGGATTTGGAGAAGTTGCTAGTAATTTATTATAAACTTTTCATTGTTATATTCTTTATTGCATAAAAGTCATAGACAGACTTAAATAGTACCTACCTAAAATAGCTAGCTACTCCTAAATAGATGTCATACGCAAGGATATTTTCTAGAAGACACCTAATTTTAATTTCCCTCATTATAAATCTCGCATCGATAAGTAATTTCTTTTGCTATAGTAGGTATATGAGAAAATTCTGTTAAAGCAATTTGCTATTCGTTTTGCCGGTCGGAATCCAGAACTAATTAGATGCGTCCGTAAGAACTGTTTAAGACTAAGAAAATTCATCTCGACCTTTGAATAAATGGGCCAGCCAGATCAATGTCAGCTGGAACATAAATCAGTTACGAACGTTTTGACCGGGATAAAAAACTTAAATATAATATTTCTAGTCATCTTTAAGTCTAATAACAATATAAAATTTATTCTAATAGTGTAAAAGTAAAACTATAATTTTATTTTTACGGTATACCAAAAATCCCGGTTTCTGTAAAATGAATACCGGTATTGTGAAGACGTATTTTGCGTCCGGGATCCCGGTATTTTCGGTATCCGGGATTCCGGTTTGCGACCCCTAGGCAATAGCCTCCAAAAATGTGTAAGAGAGCTCAAAGTGTGATTTAACTAAACTAAAATGTATCGTCCCCGCATTGCAGCGTTCTGGTCGTTCATGTACTTCGTCGGGTTCTGCTACCTGTCGAACGCGTGGGGCAAGACTGACAGCCCGCCGTTCGGCACCGCCAACAACATGCAGGGCGCCATCGCGTTCTGCTTCTTCTCCATCTTCGCCTGGGTGAGTGGGGTTTGACTGCTTGGTGATTTTTTTTATTTGGCCTATGGGCCAGCCGAAAAAATATTCTGTTCCTAGACAGGCATGCTCCGTCTTCGGCCGCATCGGCACTTACCACCAGGTGAGATGGCGGTCAAATGCCTGGCTAGTCTAATAATTACAAAATTATGAAAAGCTTATGGAAAGCGGCCATCATCGACCAGGATACCTGTAGAGTTAGACATGTCTATTGGAAAACCCCGTGTTGTGGAGCAAAGGAAATACTTCGGGTTGGAGCTCATTCCACATCGATATTGTATTTATATGATCATTTTTATTTCAGACTCGGGCATTACTTACGTTTTACAACCCGTGCAGTATTATTAGACCTTCGTTAGGTTAGAATATGATACCTCAAGCTTTCTTTCTGTTGAATACGATTACAGGGGCTCTATTTTTGAATCACTCGCTTCGATTCGAACGGTTTTCAATTTTGATTGTCAATACCGAAAAAATATGGTTCAAAAATAGACAAATTCAGTATCATGCATCTAAATATCTATTTTTTATGCCGTAAATCATAATTGAATACCGTTCAAATCGAGGCGAACGATTAACAAATAGGGACCCAGGTCCTAAATAATTTCACGTTACAGACCTAAGTTCCATAGTTTCAGATCTAAGATTCGTTTCAGCGACAAATTGTTACTTGCTATACAAATGTATACCTAAGTGACATACTTACCTACAAAGTCTAATCGAACAGTCACGAATCGCTGTCGATTCAGTGTCGGCTGAAATAACTACACGGTTGAATGGTTGCTTACTTACTATAGACATGCATATAGTAGGCATTATTCGAGGCAGTTCGTTACACAATATCGTTTACTTTATTATGACATAACATGATATGCCTGTCTGTTTGGATTTTATTATTCATCGTACTGGGGAAACATAAGTGATTTTCTATGTTGTACGATGTAGGAATTCGGCTGTTTTGATTCTGCCTTTCTTAACATACCACTTTATTAATATTCTTGACGACCTGAGTGGTTCAGTTGGTTAACATGCCGGTCACGCAGTGGTCCCGGGTCCGATACCCAGCCGAGCGGAAATTGAAATTAGGAATTTTGATTTATGTTACGGGTCTGGGTGTCCCGACCGAGCAGAAATTGTAATGATGAATTTTAATTTAATTTAGGTTAAGGTGTAGTATGTATTTTAAAAAGATTACATAAGTAGTTTATCAGTTATCTAACACCCATAACACAAGCTTTGTTTACTTTGGGGCTAGATGGCGCTGTATGGATTTGTCCAAGCTTATCTATTTAGTGTGTGTATTTATTTACGCATTAGTTTGCAACCCTAGTGGTGCTGATGTCCATAGGCGGCGGTGACCACTTTCCATCAGGTGGCCCGCATGCCTGTTTGCCTGCCATATCACATATAAATAAAAATAACTTTGTTTCTTTATAGACAAAGTGTAGTGGCCCCTAACAGCTGTGATTGTAGTTACATTGTTTTATCCTGTAGTAATAAAACTACACGTGAGGCACTTAGCGGCGTTAATTAAACGTTTTGTTGTTCCATTCTCTTTTATGGCATTTTTGGCCCGCCATAAACCTCGTACTGTTACTGTCTCGCCATTTAGGTTGCGCTTTATTGGGTACTCACCCGGTGCTTAGTTTGACTGTACAGTCAAACTGTTCAGTTAAGACGTATGTGTGTGCAGGCAAAACAGAACTGTGCAGTTGAACTGAACGGGGAATCTAATCTAATCGAAATTTTATTAGATAAAACTGTACTGTCAAAACTAGGCAGTTAAAATTTACGAATTTTAAAGTGAGGTAAATTAGGGTAGGTTACTTCAAAGGAACAGAGATTACAACTGAAAAGTCCCTCCGTCCTTCTGACGCGTCGGGTAAAACTCAATTCAACATGTGGTTTCAATTGAAAAGTTCGACTGTTCAGTTAAAACTGAAGGTCTGTAGACACTGGGGATGTCAGTTTTAAATAAACAGTTCCAATGTTCAGTTAAAACTGGCGGTTATAACTT
This sequence comes from Blastobasis lacticolella, assembly GCA_905147135.1. Classification (NCBI taxonomy): domain Eukaryota; kingdom Metazoa; phylum Arthropoda; class Insecta; order Lepidoptera; family Blastobasidae; genus Blastobasis; species Blastobasis lacticolella. The sequence goes on from LR990048.1 coordinate 15,214,966, forward strand.
AAGCTGGTGTATAACCCATTTTAGGGATCGATCAGACAGGCAGCGGTCACGCGGTCAGGCATTCCGCGTTCTTGTTCTGCGTTCGAATTTATTCTGGTCGACCGGTCACGCGGTCAGAATCCCTGCTGTGTGGTTATGTCTATGGAACGTAATACAACACATATACCGCAGAACGCGAACGCGGAACGCCTGAACGCGTGACTGCTTTCCGTATGGTCCCTTAGAATGAGATATTAGGTATCATAGTAATATAAAGTACTTTGTATTTCGTATATTTGTGTAAATTCTATTGCGTAAACATTGGATATTAAAGATAGGTGTAATACTTTAATATCTTTATCTTTACGAAATCTTGGAACAGTCCAAGAAGGAATTTCTTCCAGTTTACGATATGTCACTAAGTCGCTTTCTAGCTTAAAATACGTTATGTAATAAGATGGCTACTTGAGTTATGATCCAAACTTAAAACTAGTTTTGTATTATAAGAGTTCAAACTCCTTTTGATTTACGTGCTGTAAACATTATCGTCCTAGCGCTTATACCGACCTCTGCCAGGGTCTGCCTTCTTTTCATTCTCCACTTCGCCCGGTCTTCGGCAACCTCGCGTCGTGAGCCATTGGCTCTCACTCAGCGATGTCAATCCATCGCTTTTTGGGTCGCCCACGGGGCCTCTTTCCTGATACCGGGAAATTTAGGCACCTATTTCGTGCATATCCCTGAAGGCCTAAAAATAAAATCAATGTCTACGTCTTGTCTAATTACCACCAGGTCTCCTGCGCATTCTTCGCGTACCAGCGCTTCCGTCTCGGCGCCGACGCGGCGTTCGCACCAGTCTACGAGGTGGAGAACACTGCCGGTAGCCCGGGCAGCTTCCCCGCGTACCCGGGCGCGCCGGACCCGGTACCCGCTTACAGCGAGCCGCCGTTCTCGCAGCAGGGGTATGGAGGCGGTGAGTGTAGCCTATAGTCTTTACTCTTTACCGTACCACAGTAACCTATACTCTTTACCTCACCACAGAGCACAGACCCAGTAGAGTAGCAATGTAGGGCGATCACTTTCTTGAAATACAACAGTGATTTTGCCCGCATCTAATGTCATAAACCCTTTCCACACTCCCTAGTGTCCGCATGCCTGCTCATAAGCCTTGGGACAAAAAAGTCGGCAGTGAACTCTCGGTCGAGGTTATGCGGTTAATATTTATGAGATGCCTGTTTGATTATGACGACTATTTTGATAGCACCTCACGCTCCAGTGGTGCCACAAAGTGGAATTCTGAATCGCGTTATCTGAGCGCACGCCAAGGGTTTCGTGGTATGTTGTCTTGTCGCAGTCAAAGCTAAGCTGAAAATTCTCATCACCATAAGCCTGGAATGGCAGCACTTCAGGCATTCCTTGCACACATCCATGCAAGGTCTACCGCCAGGCCAATAAGTCTCACTTGGGTGCCGATGCCAATCATATCAAGTTACAAAGTTCAAGCCCTGTCCATAGGGCAAGGATTCTTTCGAGGTACGGACCCAAATCCTATTCGGCTCATTTGGGCAACTTCCCAAATGGACAAATTCCCAAAATTTTGAGTCTCAAATCGTTACTTCTCAAACGGACTTTTGAGTTGTCTTTTGTATTTCGAAATGGACAACTATTAAGTCTCGCCTAACATACTATACTAATCTAAACTGTCTTCGATATTCCAGGACTAGATGACATCAAAACGGAGCGCACGCCAACTTATTAAATGGTGGGATAACAATCAGAACCACATCGCTGAAAGTATCACAATATGAATTGAATTATTTTAGTACTTACGTCTTGCGTCCTACGTTGAATTTTATAATTTCTGATTTATAAGTTGAAAGTGTGCAATGCGTAAAAGTTAGAAACCAAAGCGATACCCCAACGTTAGTAGTGTTATAAAAGATGTATTTTTATTTCATTTAATGATAAAGTAAGCCCCATTACAATCTCTTGGTTAGGTAATAGTTGACAGCTTAAATTTTACGTATTGTATGTCTATTGTGTAATTAACTAATATTATTTTATAATTATGATATTATAATATCTCGAATCAGTATTTTATTAAGATAAAATAGAAATTTGTTTAACAAATACTTTTTTAATACACAAGTTTATATTTATTTAACATTGTGCAATATAATTACTTTACAATTTAAGATCATGTACATACCTATGTTTAGTTTATTAGTTCTCGTCTGGCTGCATGTTTCTGTGTGTGTGAAAGATTGGAAACCATGGCTATCAATACGACGAACCCGATCTTTTTAATATTGTGTCAATAACAACATGCTATATGGCATTTGTTTGTAATATTAACAATACTCGACGTATTAGCTTCACAGTACCTGCTTTGTAGGTATGTAATATGTATATTTGTGACAATATTACCCCGTTATATAGTGTAAAATACGATGTTTATGTGTAAATAACATAAATAATACCTATTTAAAAGTACACCTCCCTTGCTTGTGATTGAATGTGATATTACTTATTTTTTATTTGTCTGTATTATTATTGAGGATAAAATCTTAGGATAATATTTACTCATCGTAATCAAAAGTATGTTTTTCCTAATAGACATTTTCATTTGGCATCATTCCTAAGGTTTAACGTATAGTACAGGTACTTATATTTGAAAGTATATCGAAAACGGAATTGTCTAGGCTTTTAGATTATGTATTAAGTTCACGATTTCACATCTCATATTAGAAACCTTGTGTGTTAGATAATAGTAATGATTAAGATATTAAATTTAAATACAGTTAAATACATTCTTGAGAAAGCCCAAATAAAAAAATAATTGGAGCATGAATTAACTAATTCGCTTTCTGTCTAATACACAATAGTATAATATATGAAAAATTTAAACATATTTAATGTATGTACTTACGCAATTTATGTAAACCAGCTTGAGGAAAAATGTATTATGTAAAATTTAAATAATTAGACGAGTTTGAATATCGTAAATATTAATAGCATATCGAGTTAGATCTCAGTCTTCATATTCGTATAAATATGAAATTGATATAACTAAAATTATCACGTTCATTATCTGGGTGCATTGGCGTGACGAGTATGCATTAACTAGAGTTTGATTAGCGATACACAGTAACAGTCAGAAATATTAAAATGGGGACTGAAATAATAACAATTGGTACCTAAAATAGGTAAAGCCTGTCGATTCTTTAAGACAACATTCGCGAGCGCAACGACGAACAATGAACGAATGAACATACATTACATACAGAGACAAACACAGAACATGATGATGAGATCATGATGTGACAGATCGTGTAAAGTTGCCATAGCAACGCGCATAGCAATTGAAATATTGTTATCATCAATAGAAATTGGCATAAGGCATAGAATGAGCCTACTCACAATCTATACTTAGAATTACTAATCTATAGGTCCTACAGCTACAGGACAGCACATTCTATATTTCATTGTTGCTATCAAGATCTGTCAAAAATGTGACAGGGGAGCTACCGTTGCTGTTACCGGTGTAACAAATGAGTTCCAAAAAATTCCGCAGTATGGCGGCACCCCAAGACAGTTGTACTATTTTGTGCGACTATAAACCAGTAAATACATTTTATTAAAAGCGAAAATCGCGCTGAACCTACTGGAAAAAAGATTACAAAACATCTGTTTGATGACACAATTCGCTAAACAAGCTTTAGTAGGTCGCGAAGCTGAATTGTTTTGATAATGTTGTGAAAATACTACTCGTCACCCTTCTATTGTATTACAATCATATGATAATGATAATAAAGATGTATTTCTAGAAATGGCGACGTTATATCGCGTTTAAATATATTTCGATGCGCTTTCTTCGATATTTCTAATAGTGATGTGTTTGAAATAATCTCCGAATGAATCGTTAGAGAATGTTTGCTACTCAAGTGTGACGTGGCATTAGAAAGGGCAAAGTTGTGCTTTTTGATCACTAAAATGCCATTTGAAAATCCATATTATAGTTATATTTAAATGGCACCCTGTGGGCTTGTAATCACTGTACCTTAGATATAGAAAAGGAAGTTAAGACAACTTATTAGTCTATATTGAAACTTCGATCTTGGCTGTTATATTTTCATTCGCCAACCTCACGAGATCTGATGCATTCAGTATTTGTAACTTTAATATACTAAGGGCTTATAACCATAATTATAGTATTTTTTTAAGAGATGATATTTTAGGTGGTACTAGTTATCTCTTGTAGGAGTAAATTATTTTTTCTATTGAGTGCTTCTGCCAATCGTCGGTTGAGCGTTTAGCGTTTCAATGAAGTCAGTTTCAAGTAAGGGCCTTTTCTAACCAATTTTGTAGTTTATAGTCCAAGGAAAGAGTAATAGAATATCAAAATTTTCACGCAATGACTTCCGCAAAGAAATCGATTTCAGTGAGGGTTTCCGCAATTTTATAATCCAACAGATGACACTAAAGTAGGGTTGCCTATGTCCCGGTAGGTACACCAGGACATTCGGTACATGTCCCGGTTTGAAGCATTGTGACCTAGTGTCCCTAACAGCAAGTCATTTTTTCCCGCCAACACAATCATATGTAAAGCTACCGCTGCGTAAGTGTCACAATTTGACTGCCCAAGTTTGAAATAGCGAAAACTCCCATTCGTTTATTGTGAAATGGTGGTCTACGAGATACGACTCTTTCTCCACTTGCAGTACCTACCTATTCTCAATTACCTGCTAGCTTTGCCATGGAAAGGCTAGCAGACTTATTAAATGGGAAAGATATTTGCTAGGATATTGGACTGTTTTTTAAGTAAGCTACTCGCTGCTTAAGATTGGTAGAAAAGGCTCACTGGATCCTTTATTTACAATAATAATATGTTGTAATAACTGGCGTCACATGGTTAGGATCTTGAGTATTCTTGAGATAATCACTTTGGTGCTGCTGTTTGCCCCCATATATTTCAACAATGTATCATGACAACCGTCATTGATAGGTCTAATAATGAAGTACAAAATTATAGTCCGACCAACGATTGACTTGAGTACCTACTCTTATGTAGAGGTTAGCTGCTGTGCCTACAAGTTTATTCATATTCCATGTTCTTTTAATCATACCTCGTATGTTCAAAAGAAGCAACCCCCATTTTTGGAACCGCTGCCATTTACGCAAGCGTTCTCTTTCTAATGCTTGTCTTTTCTCTCTCTAGCAACTTACCACGAGAGTAAAAGAGATAGGTAGCGCTCGCGTGGACGCGAGTGGTTTAAAATTAGGGCAGCTATTTTTTTTCTTTAATCTATTCAATACAACTGCAGTATGAATAAGCTTATAGGGACTCTTTCACTTCCATAGCTTGCACTGTTAAATGTAAAGAATTCTTAGCAATAAATTCTATATTCACTATTTAAATAGGTTTGATTGTGCCGTTTCTACACGTGTCTATTTATTCAAAGATACCACAATGTTTAGAAAATAAGGTAATATCGTAGAAACGGTGTGATCGGACCAACAATGTATCTCTAGACATATCCCTATCGTGTATATCTAAGGGAATTTACAATGTTATTACATTGGGTGTAACATATTTTTGGATACAGGCATTTAAGTATAGTATTTATTTTTTATTAATATTTTAACACGCCTAACTTATTTTAGCTGGTCGTTTCGCTGGTAATTATTTCGAATTTAACGGTAACCCTTATTTGTACACGATTGGTGGTAACTGGTTTGTTGTATACTTAATTCTTCTGTAAACTATTACTCTATGTAGCGATGGTACATAACGTTTAGTAATGTAGAAATGTAACACATTGTGTTGGTTAGAGGCCAGAGAGACAAACATGAGTTTGCACGCTCTTGTGTATGGGTGCAATGTCTATTTCCTCTGTAAAACTAAAGTTCAATTGCAATTATAATTGCTACGTATAATATTGAAATGGAATTGTTACTTGAGCAATAAATGATATTGAAATTAGCAGGCGTAAGATCTGGGGGCGATACTCACGCTGTGATATCTGAAATTAGACATTTTCTTTAGCCAAAACCTCTATTGAAACGTCACTAAAATTTATCTTCGACTATATACGACTGTCAAACATAGTTGAGAAAATATTTTTTGTCTGCAACAGACAGTTCATTGTCATTATTAATGGAGATGTGTCTAGAAAAAATGTCGAATTCGAGATGTCACAGCGCTAGAATTAGGCCCTTGACGTCATACTTTTAACGGTAGGTATTTTAAAAGTACCTACTTGCTTATATGATTCAGTATCCGATAACAGGGCGTGCAAACTCAGGATTGCGGCTACAACTCTGAAGATAATATTAATATATAATATAAAAACGTAAAGAATAAAATTTCTCAAAAAAAAATTGTAATAAGTGTTGAATATTAAATGCTAAATCGTTCGTGTTTGGTAAATAAATACGGTAAGGGCGCGAATGTGTATATGTCTGTATTTTTAGGTTGAAATCTATATTATTTTTGTATTATGTTTGCCAAAGAAAGTTATTTAATGGTATCACAACACATAAGTGGACCACCAAATATTATTTAGGTATTTACTGTAAAAGTTTACTGTAGACATCTTTGTTTATGTGAAAAAGATAGAGGCTCCAACACAAGAGAAATCAGAGTATTTTGTTGTTTCATGAGGACACTTATAAACCTTAGTTTTTAAGTTTCAAATTGTTATCTAAGGACCATAATTATTACTTGTGCGATTTATGTGCAACTTTACATCGCTTCATGGCGTTACCGTATAATATTAGCTGCAGGCAGCTCTCCGGCGTAGTCCTTGATCATTAATAAAATCAGTTTTAACGACGTAACCATAATATAAAATAAATAAATATATTCGTGAACAAATTCACACAGCGCCATCTAGCCCCATGTCGATGGAATTCAGGAAACACGCAAAAGTCTTGCGTACCTACTCATTATTTATTATACTTTGTCTCAGATAGATCTGCAACCAACGCAAACAAACATTGGTGCAGTCGAGTTCATTAATCCTTAGTTCATTATTTGTGCAAGAGTTGCAAATATGTAGCCTTTATTTTATTTGTACCCATTTACTATAAGTAGGTATGTTGTAATTTTTAACTAACTTGTAATTTTAGATTAATTTTATTTGAATAAATAAATTTATTATATTATATTTATTATATTAATATGTGAGCATTACCAAGGCTTCAAATATAAATGTACATGGAAGGGTACTTATATATCTGAGCAAATTCATCAATCAAACATATGTACAGCTGCTCAGATATATAAGTACCCTTCCATGTACATTTATATTTGAAGCCTTGGCAATGCTCACATATTAATGAACTCGACTGTACTAGTAGTAGACTAGTGATGCGTTTTAAGTGGTTATTTGCTTACACAACTGAAGCAAAATTAGACGCATGGTCTAAATTCACATCTGTCCTTTAATTTTGGAAATTGATCGAACACAAAGTATAACTAACCCATCGAATCAAATGTTTAAATCGTAAGTTAACTAGGACAGAAACACGATAAGAAAAGCAGTGAATCATTTAAACGTTTGCGATGAGGGTGCAGTAACGGTGCGATAAAACTTTTACATTCGATTAGCAGTGAAAGATCAAAGGTCTGCCGTGAAAAGGATCGATTGTAAAACATGCAGTGTAAATTATAGTGTAAAGAATTACACTTAAAGCGACTTGCACCAAATTCAGAGACAGCTTAATCCGTCTAAGAATTTGGTGCAAGCCGGTCTAAACGTCACTCTTATACGCTTATCCTTCAAACCGAAAACAACGCAAGCTTTGGGCTTTCGAAACTGCATTACACTTGTCAATATAGGCACTTCATAGTATAAAACAAAGTCGTTTCTCGCCATCGGCTTTCAATGCGGTTTTCAGCAATAGATAAAGTGATGAGACAAATTCATGAGCAAAAAAAAAGGGTTGGGGTGATGTAGGTGTTCGCGAACGAAGTCGTGCTGGGTCCGCTTGTTATTACATAAAGTTCTTTGTAACTTCTTGTTCACTAGCTACGCTATAGGTAATCGAGCCTAAACATAGTAACAAGCACATCGGATACGTTACTTTTTATCATTGGCGACCTACATCCGTCGTTGAATTTGTTTATCATGATAACGCGTTAATGCATACCTACCTACTTAATCATACCTAACTACGTCATGCGATAACGAAATATCGGTAGACAGGCGATAGAGTTACAACTGTGGAAAGCCTTACTACTTGGAGCTATACTATAATTGGTACCAAGGATGTTGCGAAAGTAGAATTTTAGATATCTGTGGATACGAATGCGGATCCGGATGTCTAAAGGCTCATATTAACGGATGTGAAAGCGGATGCCAAACATTTTAAATAAACAAATGAAAATGGCCTTTTATCTATATTTTATTAAGTACTTACTTAAATTTAAAAATTGGCGCGCTATAATAAAAAGTAATGTTGCTGCCCGGTTACTGCCGTTTCAGGTTTAAGCCTGTTTCTTAATGGTTCGTAAATTCAAGCTGCGCCGCTAAATAGTTGTTCGCTCGAAACCCTTGATTGCGAAATTCGCCCCACCAGTTGAGAGGACAGTTTTATTTATTTCACATCTGCATCCGCGAAAGATCCGCAATTATTAATGCGGTGGCGGATACGGTTTCAGATGTCTAAATTAATACGGTACTCCCCCAATCCGTATCTACTTTCTATGAAATAGGATGAACAATCGACATAGGTAACTTCCTGATAAGATAGTATTTTGCCGGCGATTTCAAGTGCGCACGAAAATAATGCACGTAATAATTATGGAGTAACGAAACTGTTTTGCTGCTGTTCCTTTTTTAAATGTAGAGTAAGAATGTATCAACGTGTAAATGAAAATAAAATGAAATGATAGACATTGTGCATAGCTGTTTTATTTCAATTTTCTGTCCATGTGTTCGTCCAAAGGCCGAAAGACATCCATTGCTGGATAAAGCCTAGCTGTTTTATTTCAATTTTCTGTCCATGTGTTCGTCTAATGGCCGAAAAAAATCTATTGCAGGATAAAGACCCTTAGAACGTAGAGTTATCGTTGAGTCTTGTACTTCCTGCGTCCATTGGCTTCTCACGATCTTCCGGTCACTACTTTTCTGTGTTCTATGTTCCGGTCTGTGGCCTAGGCTAGGATAAGCCACCGCGTGAACAACCAATATTTTCAAGTTCAGACAGACTCTCTCGGACAAAAAAATAAAAATTATCAGCTTGAACTTAATGTCCCAGTTATGCTCTCGCGCACGAGGGCCCAGCAGACCATGATCCAGAATTTGGCAGATCAGGCAATTACAGTGGAGCGACTCTTATCTAACCCTCGTGACCCTGCTATTAGAGGAACTTGACCAGATTTGATCATAGTTAACAACACACACATTTAGTCGCCTGAATGTGCACGTTTCATAACGATGTTTTCCTTCACCGTAAGAGCATCGGTTAGAATTCAATTAATGTACATAACTCAGAAAAAAGTCATTGGTACATAGTCAAGCTGATTCGACCCCGGTACCTCTCGATTACGAGTCGGATACCTTAACCGCTCGGCCACCGACGCTCCAGTCTCTCCGTCTATTCGCCCTATTACTCATTGATACCTCTATACTACTAATTGATTCGACTACCATCAAGAGTATGGAAGCATAAAAGAGCTTTTACGCACACACGCACACGTAGGTATTCGGTATGTATGTATGTATGTAAACTCTTTATTGCTTAATAAATACAGGAGTTACAAAAATAATTTTACAAAGCAAAGGCGGGCTTATCCCACAGTGGGATTTCTTCCAGCCAACCTTAAACAATCTGAAAGGACATTTAAGAAGCGGTGGAGGCAATATCCGAATCGTATCAGTTTCTGATTCAGTTTGGTTGTCTTTATAATTATATGGATGTTTACGCACGGACAGACTTGTAATCGATACCTGAATTCTTCCTAGTCGTTTTTTACTCAAAACCTAGTCGAAGTGGCCGCTGTATTAATGGTACCAATAGATAGCCGAATACACGCGGCAGCAAGAAAATGAAGATTAGGATGAGGATGGGAGACGGTAGACGAAGTGTTAAGGACGAAATATAAAAAAAAAACTCATAGAAGGAAGATGTAGGTAGGTACAGAAGACCACACATTGACCTACCAAAACCAGTATAAAAGGAACTAACATTGCTATGTGCGTCCATAGAGACGCTAGCTCATCTTATACTGGTTTTTATCAACATTATGAAAAAAACAGAACAAAGACTACACATCGACCTATCGAAAACTAGTATAAAAGGAACTAACATTGCTATTAGCTTCTATAGAAACCCTAGCTAATCTTATACTGGTTTTGTGTAGGTCGATATGCCGTCGACTGTAGGTACCTACGCATGTAGAGTTACTGCATACTTCAGAGTTATTGCGTAAAAGAGCTAAATCTCGAATACGTAAGTGCGTAAACGCTAGAATGTGAATTTCCCGTCCGTATTTTTCACGAATCTAATACGAACCGAGTAGGTACCTACGTGTCAATGCATAATCATGAATAAATCTAAAGACGTGCGACAACGATAGGTACCTACTCAATGTGGCGCAAAAACGAACTAACTGCCGGCAATAGGGAAAGTTGACTGAAGAATAGACAACAATGCCCCCTCATAAATTTGAGGTTCATTTTTTTAGTAGATATTACAGAAATTCGTGTTGTACGGTGTGGGCAACACGCTAGTAATACATCTATAGCACATAGCCGGCTGCCTGTTTGAAGCTTCTTCACATAGTATAAATAAAATAAAATCGTTATCCGCTAACTTCTGATGCGGTTTTCGCTATAATTTGGATAATTTCTTCCGTAAAGTTTACATGTAAGTGTAGGTACCTAATACCTATATATGTATAGGCGAATACGTAGTAGTATTAAAAAATTCAGTCACGCGACCCACGGTCTACACGCCCTCAACGAAATTCGAATTTGTCAGATTCTAGCCAGAAACAATGTCAAAAATTTTGAATTCGCTGCTTCTTTTATCGTTCATTGATTTTACGTTTACTTTATTGAAATCGAACATAGTTTTAATTAAGGTTACCTAACTGCTAAAAATTCTGAGCTCGCTTATTCGAAGATTTTTAACATCTAAATAATTTAAGCTTTAGGTATCTCTTATGAAAAATGTTTCGAGCTGCTGCGAGTGCATTATGTTCACGATGTATATTATTATACCTTCTGCACTATGCGACACCTAATTAGTCTAGAGCTAACTTGGGTCGTGTTTGCAGCGGCATAGCTGGAGCTCATAGGACTACCTGTCATAGTCTAATTATCTAGGTTACTAATAGGTAGGTTGGTAGGTACTATATAGTATGGCGTATGAAATACGACGCATATGATTCAGTTCCATCAGCGCCAGTTTCATGTGTATGCGAGTGATTGTGAGTGTAGTATTTAAATGCGCGAAGGGCATTTATTCATCATTCAAAGGCTTTTGTTTTAATTAAAGTAGACCAACCTCTGCTGAAAGATTTACGAATGCAATAAAATTAAAGATAATGTTCTGATAAAAGCCTTTTTTATACTACGCAGTGATAAACAAGCAGACAGCCCACGTAAGCGGTAACTGTTGCACATAAAATCTGCGATTCATGCATTTAAGTTCCTGGCAACATAAATGCGGAACCGCAGGTGCGTTGTCACTGTGAGGACTAAGATAAAATGCCTCATGCCTGCTACTGCGCTGGCAACCTTATCCTTCAACCCGGAACACACAATGCAAATGCTTCGTGGCTATCTATCGATGTTACGGGTACGTATGATTTTGCGATGTAGTGAGGCATAAAATAAGGAAACAATAAAGCACTTTCACATTCTTTTATTCCAGAAGTCGACACTTTCACTTAAAATTATAGAATTATCACAAATAAACAGTGAAAACTGATGATTCATAGAATCTAAACAACATGACAATGGGAAGATCTCCTGCATTACAAATTGACACAAACCCAAGTAGTGGCAAATTCATAATAACAAAAAAAGATACACATTGCTTTAACATAAATTCAGAAACAAATTCAAGAGTTAAAACTAGCTTCCTAAACTAGAATAAACTAACACACTATTGTTCGGCAATTAATGTATACAGAATAATATACTGCGCCAGCTTGGCCGCGCTAGGTACATTTTCATTCGTTCGCACTGTTTTCAGTTTTTTAGGACGCGCTAATGACGTAATTTGACGTAAGACAGCGGTGCTCAATCTGTGAATCGCAAAAGCTAAAGTCATTGTAGTCCCTTCAAAATAGCTCTCATAGGCTCAAGAGTTTCGCGGTTGTTTTGAGTTGTTTTGCAGGATCTTCTGCAGTGAAGTTGTGCCTTTTATTGAATTTCTATTTTATTACACATTTTGGGTTTTAATTCATATTGGTGATGGTGAAGTTTGTGGCTCATACCTGTGAAAGTGTATAGTAATGATAGAAATGCAATAATAAATTGAACTTTCGGGTTGCCCCAAGAAGTTGCATTAGAACCTGCAATATCTTACTATAGTGCTATTGTGGGGGAGTGAAGACATGGCTATAGCCTTGAAATAAATGTCATTGAATGTTATTTTTCAGTAGAATCCCTAATGCTGGTACATTATTGAAAACTGTGTTGTTTCGACTTTGGCTGATGGCCCTAGATGCTAATGCCTAATAAAACAAAAAAATAATTGAGAACCTCTGCACTAAGGCATTCACCTTAACAAGTGTAAGAGCAGTTAAATAGTATATCATTATGCTAATGCTAACCTTTACAAAAAAATTTCACCATGTTTCTTTAAGTGTATTTTTTACCTATAGATATTTGCATTGTCAAAATACAGTATAATATATTACTCGATTCTTCACATGTGACTGGTTTAAGTGTAATCAACAAAACACAATTTTGAATTCGAATTACCACTTTACACTTAAAATTAATTATAGTTAATACTAAATTAAAGGTTTACCTTCACATAAGTAAACAAAAACACTAGGCTTTAAAATTAAAAGAACTTATTATCGTATAACTTAAAATTAGTATCACTATGAAATGTCCAAAAGGAACTGAATGAGACAAATACAAAGTAGGAGAATTACAGATCTCATAAAATAAACCATAATAGATTGGATAAATATTGGGAGATATTGTCACATCTCTGAAACAAAAGCTTGTTAACATTCATATTATTGAATAACTGTGTTACTGTAACTTCAACAAATTATGATAATATTTATGTATTTTAACCCAAAACTGCAAAAAGTTACAATGAAATTAATATTTCTTGGATCAATCCAAACTCAATGCAATGTAAAGGTAAATTTAAAACAATTTCAAACTTTTGTTATATTCTACAACTTTCTAATCTACATGATTTCTCAACATTATATTTTTTTCCCTTTACCTTTGCTTGCTTAGTTACTAATCTAAATTTATATGATGACCTCACTGGAAATGCTCACCTTTCTCACAAATTACCTTCTCAATTTGGAAAATATCTAGTATGTAACAAATGCAGTGCAAAATATGACATCACACTTAATATCTCTGTAACAAATCTTTGCTAATTATTATTAAAGTATAATTACTATAATACTCTGGGCTTTGATGCTGACACTGCATTACAAAAAGAACTAGAATTTATCAATTAACAGGCCTGTACCTAGAGAAGTATCCGTCTTCACTGAAATTTGCATTCTCTAAGCCCTGCCTGTAAGCCTGTACTACTTTTTAGCTTTGGCAGAGTTTCCTTGCTTAGTAGGGGCTGTCCATCGCAGTGCTGACGGATCCACAGTGAGCCGAGGCTTCTTAAAATGGGAGCTGGCAAGCTGCTCTGCAACTATCTTCGGAGTAACACAAATAACATGCTGGCCTTTCCAATATTTCACCATATTCATAGACTGTAGTGTGGATATGATATCTGTTTGTGATATACCAGTCATCTGACTTAGGTCCTTGATACTTAGCGTACCTCTACTTGTACTCAACACTTCCAATAAAACATAAGACCAATATGATCTGTAGCTCAGCTTGCCGAGGTCCGAGAGGGGTTTCTCCGGGCTACCTACTACTTGCTCTAGCCTTGATAATTCATAACTGAATGCTATAAGCAACTTTCCATAGCCTTGTCTTTGATATGGTGGTAATGTCAATATACAGGCAACATTATTACCTTCAGGTGAATCTTTCTCTTTTGAAAAATAACCAACTAAATGAGCCCCTTGTTTGTCTACTTCACATAAAATATAGAATAAAAACTGTTCTATATCAAAATATAGTGTTTTGTGGTCCAAAAATAGCTTTGCTAATAAGCACAAGTTTTGACAATAGATTTTATGCTCTTTACCGTCAGCCTCAAATATGGCAATTGTACCTTTTCTATATATTTCACTGCCCTGAGGTTGTCGTGCGGTGCATTCACTCAAGTGGTACCTGTAGGTTTTCTCCATTCGCATGTATTTGAGACAGTATTCACATATCCAAAGCTTTGACTGCTTTCCGTATTCGTCAGGGTAGGGACTGAAATACCAAGTATCGATTTCATATTTTCCAATTTGAATCCTATCAATATATTTGACTTTGGTAATTGCTTCATGTTCCTTCTCCAGAGCAGCTGTGGTGGGATCCATTTCGGCATAAGTTTTCTGTACGTGGTTGATTTCATCATGTTTACGTTTTTGGTTCCGTGTTATTTTGCGGCCGGACTTGTCGGTGAGTAAATGATCTGAATTTATGTTGTTATTGGATTGTTCGCACATGTCAAACCTATCGGACATCACCCGGTGGCGGGAAACCCATTCATCGAGCCTTCTGTCGTAGCCCACATAGTGAACATAGTATTCGAAGCTTGATTCTGCAGAACTGTACCGCGTTTGTATAATCTCAGCCGGGTGCCATGACTCATCGGAACGCCGCACCAAATAGTGTTCACCTATGTCCAAAGGCTGCTCAGGAACGGACTCCGAGTCATCGTGGTCTGCAGCACGACACTCTGCGGTGGGTAATTCATTGTTCACCATAGGTTTTTCTAACTCTTTATCACCTTTGGCCATTTTACAACAAAAACAACAAAGATATCACGCAATACCGCGCAACACGCGCAAAACGAGCGGCCATAGTACCATAGACATTAATTATTTTTTATCGAAAATTGACACTCAGCTAATGTCTTCTTACTCACGATACAACACGGTAATATTGGGTCAGGAAGGCAGGCAAACCGTAATGCCGATCCACACGGCACCAACTTATGCTTGCACAGCGCATTTGTACAAACAAAGTTTACGCAAACGGATCTTGTAGACGTCTAATTTAAATGTTTAAAAATTTGACGCCAACTTAAAATTTGACGTCTAAACGATCGGTTTGCGCAAACTTTGTTTGTACAAATGCGTACAAAAGCATAAGTTGGTGCCGTGTGGATCGAGCATAACGAAGTGCCAATCAACTGTTGAACCAATCTTTGGGTCTCCAGCGGATAATCTTGGTCTATCTAGCTTAGTCAACGGTCTTGCATAGAGAAAAAATATGATCTACAGAAGCAGAGAGAACATACCGAGTTTCAATTCGAGACAAAATGTCACACATCTCTAAAACACACACACTAATGCAAATGCAGGGTCAAAACAAGGCAGCCCATCTGCAATGTTATATTTTGCTACGAATTTCCACTCGTAACGAATATAAACAAATCTGACTTGTGAATATATTTCGCTCCGGATGATTTTGTCATTTTTTAAACGTCCTTATTATTTTATATTGACATTTTAATAAAAGGTAAGGTGTCTACTGAATCAAACCCACGCCCGCCTACACCTACCACCGTCTTTTTGATCGCTCGATTCTGCATACCGTGAATCGGCAGTGCTTGCTTTTGCATGAAGGAGGGTTTTGACCGGTATAAATTCTTATTTGTTTGTGTCATAACTTCTAAACTAAGTAGGTACCTACTTACTTATCGTTAGAAGTATTTTCATTATCCACAGGTTGGCCTATGTGACTTCACAATAAATTGAATATGATGCCCACTAGAGGACAGTCACAAAAAAAAATTAAAAGGTTTTGAAATTAAAAAAAAAATGTTAGAAAAAAAGAAAGATTTTTTTAATTTTGATAAAAAAAAATTAAGGGCTTTATTTTCAGTAAAAATTCATATAATGATGATACACCACGACTGAAGGGACTTGCATCTACTTATTATCTTGTCCTTCAAAATGTTTACAACGCAACACTTCCAATTTGCAACCCAGACATCGCCATGTCTGGTCTTTAGGAAACCTAGAAAAACAAATAAGTGTAAATAAGCGTAAATACGCGATTAATCCGTTAAATTGTTTCATAAAATGTCATTTCATCATCATTTCATGTCAAGTCAAGGTACATTTTTGGTATGAAACCCTAATTTATACATATAAAATTGAGGACCGCTATTTACAAGATTTGAGTATTAAAATTTTATACAATTAATGTTAAATCCGACCCTGTTAGCATCCAAATATTTTCGGTCACCGAAATATTGCTCAATTTGCCAATAATTTTAAATATATCTTTAATAGCATGTTGTTTTAAGGTATTTCAAAGCATTTCAATTATTGCAAATTCACATTATTACGATGCATATTTTTGTCACAATTTCTAAAATTGATTCCTGATCGCCGCGACCACGAATGAAATTACTTACCGATGAAAAGATAATCCAGGTGTATTTCCATAATTTGCGCTTTCAAATATGAAAGCGCAAATTATCGCATGCCTCTCTTCTCGTCTTGCCTTGATGACAGATGAACGAGTGGAGCTTCGGTTCCCGGGCTCTTGCATGCAATTGCAAACCTTAATATATGAAGGCGTTTCGCTAGTTTTCATTATCACTCTATTATTATCTATTGTAATGCTTTGACTTATTTATAACTTCGGATATCCTACTCACAATTCAATAAGTTCTACTTTTCTTATTCGAATTTCATACTCGTATAGTGCGTATACGCTGTAACCATTCGAAGAAGGTCTATGCTTTATGGTTAGTTATATCATTCATTCTTTTGGATTCCTTCCTCTTGAATCACTCATTCGCTAGTTGGCATTTCATTCGTTCATTCGGCCTTCGCCCTCTTTCGAGCGAGTCGTTTCCAAAAGTGAGAATTTCTTATCTCCGGATGAAGATATGATATTTTTATCTAAAAACCGTGCTGTACGCTTGCCCGAGTCTTGATTGTGATGACGAAGTGTATTGTTTGCATATAAACGAGTTTTTTGTGCAGTGAACATAAGCTGAGTGGTCCGGGAGGTCCCTTGTAAACTTGTGAAAATAGTGCTAATCTCGGAAGGCTGTGTAAAAAGTTAGAATGCAGGCGATCAAGTGCGTTGTTGTCGGTGATGGGTAAGTTCACGATTTTAATACTTAAAATTCTGTACCTTTCGTATCATTGCACTTTGTAAATTGCCTTACATGCCTGACGTCATTTTTAAATTGAAACATGTTGATTTGAACTGTTTCTAGGCAGTGTAGTTGTTGTACGCTAGGCCTGTGATGTTTGTAGTAGTCTTAACACTGTAGTTTTGGTGCCTGGAGCGAAATACCATGTTGATTCGAGTTGACCAAGCCAATTCGACGATCCATATGTATTCGGCGAGCACTAAAAGGTACAAGTTCCAGCCCAATCTTTCCATATTCAAATGCATTTTAGTGAATGTTGCCTTCCAAGTTTTCGAAGGATTTGCGACTTTCTTACCTAATCGTTTTAGGTGGGTGGGTCTCTAGAAAGGGTTGTTAAATGTTTATTTATTTTATTTAGGGTTACATCATACAAGCCATTTACAAACCACAAAGATAAAGATTATTACATTATCAATATTATATCATGGCCTATTTTGATACCTGATTGTTAGTTTTTACTACAAACTTGTTGACTCACTAGATCAATGTAAGGTTTAAAATAATCAAAAATAAAATCACTGATACATAAAACGACAAAACCAACTCAGAATCTTGCCTTTAATCAGCTAAAAACTTTAGATAATTTATACGACATATCTAGTTTCACAATGAGACATTGACAGATCAAAACACAGACAATACATAGATTCATGACATTCTCCCCCGCTTAAAGAAACCCCCTCTTAATCAGTCACAAAATCCCGAAGGTAAGCTGGAGGTCTACGCTCTCGAGTTGTCCTTCGCAACTGTAGTGCCAAATCCAAATCTCTAGTCTCTTCCTCTGGCTCATCTTCTGATGTGTAAGTGGTTTCCGTTCCAGTCACGTAACTACAAAAATAGAAATATAAGAAAAAAACTAGGAATTGGAATGTCCCACTCTTCCACTGTAATTCGTTGTTCTTTTTTATTCTTTATTGTACACGAAAATAATAAATACAATTCAACAGAAGATAACTTAAGTAAAAAGGCGAACTCAAGAGTTGAGTTTTCTACCAGCAAACCTTGGAGTCAAAGTAGCTGTAAGTCAGCATTTAGGCATAGAAAGTGCACACAAGTAAACTAAATAAAAATTTGTGAAAAAAAGTATCGATTTTGATACCTATCATTATGTACAGAATGGCTTTTAATCTATATTATTTTCTACTGATTACCTCTAACTGGAAATGATAAAGCTTTAAATCCTGATAACATCCTGACAACAGCAATGAGATTACATTTTGTTTTGTATTTTGTAGTTTGCTTTAGTGACTTACTACTTCATAGATTATTATTTTTTCACCATGTTTAAAAAGGCATTGCAAATGACGTTAATCATTCCCAATGCATTTGCATTGGCTAGAATGTCAATGCATCAAAAGTTATAATTAAATAGACCAATGAGAAAAGAAATGACAGGGTGCACATTATTTTATAGAAACTTTTCACACATAAAATGGCCGATGGATGTGCCCAAAAAGAACTAGTTCTCTAACATCTCATTCATTGGCACGCACATGTCTTGTCATTGCCATAGAAAACATAAACAAGGGGACAGTCCACCTTATGGAGTAACTTTCTACTTCAACGTAATAGGCCCACATTGACAGAACTGTCGCCTTATGTCCACTATAGCTAATCAACTTTATGTTGTGTACATAATTATGGAAATGATGATGGCAGGCATATTATAAAACAAAATACTGTCACTGGGCCCTAAACTATTCAGTTGAACAGTCTCTGAGTCCTCAGCGGAAGATCTTGTCAACCTCATTTCACCAATGGAGGCAATCCTAACTAGGATAGGTCTAGGTAGTAGACTGTATCTCAAGTTGAAATCTAATATTATGTATCTAGAAGGAAGGTGTCAGTTTACTGCAGGATTTATTAATGCTTTGTGATCTATTGAAGGTGAACGCTAGTTGACCTTCAAATAAATACCAATTTACTATTGTTCAGTAGCACAATACAACTGATTGCACTTGCAATTCATGCATGCCATGTCAGAGGTCTACATTTAAGCTGTTATCTAGCTAGTTACTTGCAAATGAAATTTTATAGACCCAAATATGTGTAGAATTTATTTGAGGTGATAAAAATAATCATTTATTTATTACACTGTTGTATGTAGCCTTGTCAAGGTAATGAAATTTATGTAGAAAATTCTTAAACATGTAATAGCGGGTTGTATCAGTAATTATATACATCTTGGTATCATCACCATCATCTACTGGTGATAGGTCTCTGTCAAGCCCAAGGAGTCAGCTGTGGATGGACACTACACTCCTATTGTACAATAAGTATGTATTTAAGAGTATATAAGTAGTTTATCAGTTATCTAGCACCCATAACACAAGCTTTGCTTACTTTGGGGCTAGATGGCGCTGTGTGAATTTGTCAACGATTATTTATTTATTTATTAATAATTATTATTATTTATTTATTTCTTCCACCAAGTAACACTGTCTGCATTGTTTTGGTCCAGTTTGATGGATAAAATAGCCAGTACAATTACGGGCATGAGGCATATAATTTTACTTCCCACAGTGACAATGCGTGTGCAGTTCTGCATTTTTGTTACAGAAAAGTCTTCTATTAGATAACTAAGTGCATGAATTGTGGGTAGATGTCATGGGTGTCAGTTACCTCTTTATGTCAGATAGGTCTTCACTGAGTAGAATAAAATCATCTTCCAATGTTGAATAATTGCCTCCTACCTGACTTGATGGATTGCTATTCAAACTTAGCAAGCGGATTGGTGCTTGCAACAATAGCAAAGCCCAATAGAAAACACTGGCATCTATCTTCTAGCTAAGCTAGCTTATTGATGTTTGAGACAGTCTGCTACTAAGATTAATTTTACCTGGCAAAACCCAAAGGAATAAGCAAACCCACCCAGTTGGATTGAATGTAGTTGGAGTGGTAACCAATACCATTTTGACAATTATGCTCCAGTTCCTATGAGCACGTACCTAATATTTGAATAGTACTGTAGTAGTAAATCATTAGATATGAATTGCGGGCGACATGCGCGTAAAAGCCGAACAGTAGGTGGTCAATAGTTATTTCGGGCACCATTAGCGGAATAGTTGGGGTTGGAAAGGTTTTGGTTGAAGGTCAATTGCTGCCATCTGATTGGGTAGGGTACCTAAACTAATAAGCCATGTATTTAAACCACACCACATTCTCGGGTCTATCTAACCTTTTAAAATGGACTTGTAGGGAAGAAATATTTAATTACTTGCCTAAATCCTTACTCCCGACGTTTTTTTGTCTATATTGTTATTATAAGAATGTACGATAATATGACAATAGTTATAATTAAATTGTCTTTATCTTTAAAGAGATAAAGCTTACACAATGTAACTTGGGGTAGTCTCGGCAACTTGCTAACGCAAGCTAAGTACTTATAATATATATAATAAGTAACGGTGGGGACACTGCTTTACTATAACAACACGTAAAGTATATTCTACGTGCCCATACCATTCAATTGAGTAACCGTAAAAATGATGGGCGGGTCAGGCAGCTTGTAGGGCGTGAGATTGCAGCAACTCATGTTGTAAGCTGTATAGTGCATTGATGGAAGCCCGGGAAGAAATCCTAGCGAAACAGTTGCGCCGCTGCACAGAATTTTGCTCTTTAGTGACAGGAAAGAGGCTATTGTTTATCGGTGACCGAAGACGACAAGACAGAATAATAATGGCAAAAATCGAGGAGAGGAGACAAAATGTCCGTCTCTTAAATTTCAAGGGGCTCCTAACACTTAAGAAAGTCTGTATGTGCTTTAGAGGTCTCCTAAAACTTAAGGGATGTTGATGAAATCGGGCCTAACTAAACCAGTTCAAAGATTAGGGCCTTTTCTTTACCTCTGTGGTCGAAACTACGGAGCGTGCTGCAAATGGCACTAGCAAATCACGCAACACGATCTGTTCTGGCTTTCAGTGTTGCCTGTGTTGCCTCTCTGAACATGAACTTCTTTCTTCACCTTACTACCACTGAAAGGTTAGGCCCATAACAAATGTCCACGCGACATACGAATACTACTCTGTTATAAGGAGTTGGATGTCACAGAAAACTTTATCTTGAAAATCAAATTCACACAACAGAAAATGCTACTGCCCAGCTGTGGACTACGGAGGGCTGTTCGACAGCTTTTTTCTTTTAAGACATTAGTCGGCACTTTATTCTGAAAGTGGCGGTAGTATATCCTATACTGTCGGACAGAAATTGCGTTGTCGTCTTCGGTACACAAATCGTGTATATAATAGCTCTTTTCTGGAAATACCAGCCACCGGTCCTGCTGTCTCGTTAGGTGGGCGGCAGGATAAGATCTAAGTTTCAACGAATGCTGCATATGGGCTTACCGATGTACGATTAGACGGCACCGGCGCAACAAGACAAACAGCGAAGCGTAATGTGGTAAAAGAAAGTTAGGTTGTAAAACGTACGTGGGAGAGTCGTGTCCTGTTAGGTTGCGAGCACAGCAGCCAATTTTACACTATGACAGGTTTGGTTACTACTGGAATACATACTATTTTACTATTCTCAGATATTGTTTATTAACCTCCTACGAAAAAAGAGGGATGTTATAAGTTTGACGAGTGTATTTGTGGCTTTGTGTATCTGTGTGCCTGTCTGTGGCATCGTAGCTCGCGAACGGATGGACCGATTTGGCTACGGTTTTCTGTATTTGAAAGCCAGTTTAATCAACACGGTTCTTAGCTTTGTTTCATTAAAATCGGTTCAATAGTTTTGAAAATATTTAAGTATATGTAAATGTTGTCGACTTTTTCTGTCGGTTAAATTATGTCAGTTTTAAAGCTGACCTTTGGTTTATTTATTTAGTTTATACAGCTAGGTACAGATACAATAGGTTGCCGGCATTTGACGTCGCAGCTTGCGTATTTTTTTGTATGTTTAGTATCAAGAGATTACTAGTATGTATTGCCAGTATTGTGATAACGAATGTTACGTCACGATTAGAGGCGGTGGTAACAGCGACGTTTTTGCACGGTCCAACTGTTGAAATTGACAGTTGATTGCAAAATGTGATTTCAATGTGCGTAGCGACAGACTCGATTTATTAAAAAAATGGGGAAACAACGTAAACACTTGATAAGAGCGAAAATACCAACAGGAAAAATATATATAGAAATATTAAAATCTGTAATTAGCTAGCTGATTAGCTTAACGAATGATTATTCGTGATTAGCAGACAGTTAACAAAGTACCGGAAACTCAGTTAGGCTTCGAATATTGTTACTCTTACTTACTGGTAAGTTTATATTGCACGTGGTAGGCAATATTTGAGTATTGTATACTTGGTTTTTCTGTGGGTTAATTACGTTTTACGCTTTATTCGCCCCTTGTTAAGTGTGCGCTTTGTTGAACACTGTTGCCTTTATGACTTACACAGATTACGTTACATTATCTTGACGTTGTGCTCGTAATCGCTTTACACCGGCCGCGCCGTGTTTCGGTATTTGCATCTGGCATTCTAGCGCGACAGCTGAAGTGAGGGAAAGTTACAACGATTTGCTAAATTTTGTACCAATAACGGAAAGTTTAGGTTTTTTAGGGCGTTGGTGGCCTAATGGTTTAGGGTTCGAGTCGTACGCCGAGGTATCGGGTTCGAACCCCAGTGCCGTCGTGTATCAATGTCTCTTTTCTAAGTTATATGAGGGGTTCGGATGATTGAATGTGTAACCATGGTTCCCCAGTTGACAGGATCACAGAGCTATGTGTAGACTTTGATTTGCCATCTCACCTGATGGTAAATGATTATGCTCATACGACCGAGGTTGCAACGGGTTTGTGTCGAAACAACCTATTCACTCTGGCCTTGAAAGAGTCCCGATTGCACTGTTCGGGGAACACATTAGCAGGTAAAGAGCTTTTCCCTATTATTCCCTACCCGTACTCATTAGAAAGGTCGAAAGCGGTTCGTGCGCATAATGCCTAGCGTTGTTTTTGGAGCACAGTAGGTAGCGATTATTGTTTGGCACTTCCGCTACGGAAATGATGGTCTAATTTGAGTATTACGGATAATTTTCATAGATTTGTCCGCAGGCGTATGAAATTTATATAACGTCATACTGAAATTTATATGCTGTGTCTATCCGACTGATTTGAATATAGCATTAACTTATTTGCCTTATGGATGTCGTACAAGGCGACTAATATCTTACAAGTCAAATATACCAGTTGGGACATCAGTTGACCTGAAAATGGGCAGCTACGTTTTCTGTTGAGGAATAGTAGTGGTATTTAAAAGTCAAAAGTTTCCCCCGAGCGCTTTCCATACAGACGAAGTTTGTTATTTTCAACTGGCCGTGTGGTGTCCGGCAGAGTAGAATAGCACCAACCCCTTACACTCATGGGTGTCGTACAAGGCGACTAATGTTTTCGAGGCAAAAGATCAAGAGTCTCCGTAGTCTGGGAAATGGGCAGCAGCATTTTCCATTGTATTATTTAAACACTGCGATCTCCAACCCGCCTGCCAAGCGTGGAGATTATGGCATTAACCTCCCCTTTCGTGGGGGAGAGGCCCTAAGTCCTGCAGTGGATTGTTACGGGCTGTGATGTTGATGACACCTAAACCTTCCTCATGAATCACTCTGTATATTGGTGAACAACGCATGATAATCCGATCAGTAGTGAATAGCGATATTATGCTAATCGAATACAATGATATTTTGTAAACGTGATTCAGAAACCAATATTTACGTTAAAATGTATCGTTTCAATATTGCACGGATTTTAAGATTTCTATACTCTATCAACAACAAGAGAAGAGAGGTAGGGCATAGCGGGGTATCTCGTTCGAATTGGAGCCGCCCGACTGGGGAAGTACCTCCACCTTACAGAATATCGCAGCTAAATAATACTCTTTTAGTGCTCCATGGGGTGGGGATTTGGGGAACCGTGGCTTTGGCAGTAGAGTGGCATTTGCTTTTTGCTGCCAGAGCAACGTGTAATAGAGGTGGGCAACGCATTAGCGATACTCTTGGTGTTGCTAATGTCTATAGGCAGTGGTGACCACTTTCCATCAGGTGGCCCGCTTGCCTGTTTGCCTACCGTATGACATAAAAAAAAAAAGTGCAACTTTAAACGATATGTTTTAATGAAAATCTGACACACCACAGAGATATATGGTGGTTTCTAAATCACGTCTACCAAATTCAATTGGCTATAATTACATAATATTGAAGCTATGATCAAACTTCGTTCGTTTAGAGCACGCTCGGGGGATACTCCGTTCAGCACAGCGATCTCCAACACGCCTGCCGAGCGTAACCATTATGGTAAAACCCTCCATTTCTGTGGAGAGGAAGTCCAGCTGTAGCAGTTAATGTGAATTCCGTGATAAACGTGCAGATACGTTTGTGTATTAATGTGTAATGATCGCCCACAACTTCTACGATACACACACTTCCGTGCATTGCTGATTTCCATTCCCGTTCATTGCTACGTCTCGGTGCGGTATCTACTTGTTATCAGGATTGGAATCTCGTACGATCAGCTAAGCTATGGATATCCGATCACAGACCCGCATGCCAGAACCCCCTGCATTGTACACGTAATCAAATTAGTCTACCAACGTTTGTACCGAGCAAATCCGCATCGGCTATGCACTTTGTACCGGCAACGTTACAGCTTAGATTCGTTTCAATGTTCGATTTTGAACTCTAAAATAGGGACATAAAGTCGAGGTAAAATTGCGATTTGTAACCAATTGGGTATGCTGAAGTATGTACTTTGTGGGCCCGACAATCGGATTCTGTTTTATTAAGTGAGTGATTGACGCTCCGGACACGATAGCATGGCTTTATTGCTATTTAGATATTACACTATATTACACGTATTACACCCCGACATTATAGTCTCTATACAAAATGTGAGGTTGGATGGAAGAGATCTCTTTTAAGGATAAGCTCGCCTTTGTATATTTTATTATGACTATGTTTCTTTATGGCTTACAAAATGCCGTTTAGGCAGATTGCGCCAAAAAGACAACATGTTCATATAGTTACACCTAATAAGTTTAGGTTCCATGTTCTACACATGCGTTGCACGTTCGTTTTAAATCACACCATTTGGAATTGGAATAAGTACCTACTGATTCAATGTATATTTTTTAATTGCTTGCATTTCATCTTATTTGAGCTGATGGCGAGCGACGATGGCGTCGAAGATATAGCAGCTCATGTTTACCTATCTAGATGATACCTGTATACTCATGAGTATTGTTTCGAGGACTCCATGGTTATACTTTTCGGGGAACAGTAACGCAGGCAGGGTTCCATAAGCTCCATACCAGTACACATGGAATATATTGTTTTCATTGTATTTTATTAATAAACATAGTGATCCAAGTAGGTAATCAGTCAACTGTGACAAAAGGAAACCGTACGTCTGCCTGTCTTTGGGAAGTAAGAAATTGTGTAATCAGATTAGTCATACCCGAAAAAGGTGTACCTACTTAGGTAGGGACACTTACTACGCCAACTAATTTTGAAGAGAGTTAGGGGAGCCGTTTTTTCTGTTGTGTATTTTTCAAGAACGAGACTTCTAGTGCGTCAGCGCAGCTTATAGGTACCACCGTCGTTTTGCAGTTATCATTCATTCACAAAATATAATGTTTATTTAGCTAATTAGATCCTCAAATTAGTAAGCATTTCGTCGAAAATCAATGAACTCGGAATACTATAATGTTATAATTAAGTATTACTCGTAGCGATACGCTAAGTCGGCGTTCTTTCCTTCCCTTACAGTAGGTACTTAATACACGAACCTTTGATCTAATTAAAGAAGTTATCCATCGTGCGGGCACTCACGCTCCGCTTACACCAATCTAAGCCTAATTCGGGCCACTAGCCAATGATTAATATTTCATGCAACAGCTTTTTAACACACGCCAAGCAAACATACCGAGAGTTTGACCTCATTCGCGTGAACGTGCGTTTCTGTAAACTATAAACTATTAGTACACAGGACTGAGTTCGCTAATTAATAGAACGTTTATGGGAAGGGTAAATAATAAGAATCGTAAATCATAGTTCATGACCGTCGTAAAACTAATTTCGATTCCGATCTTTGTCGGATTTGAATAGATAGTGACTGGCTGGCTAGCTAACTGATCAAGTATCAACGCACGGCTGATTTGCTGTTGGAACTAGACGCATAAAAAGGAACGGGTTTTTGGTAACTCTCAAGGGATCCTTTCCGCCAAAGGGATGAAACAGGGGTGGATTGGAAAATATTCCACCCAACGGAAAAGAAAAAGGACTGGATAGTACAAAGCGGTACACCTGTACCAAGTCACGGACTAAATTAATTTCGAGACCTAAGTCTACTACGTTAAGTTACGTAATTCATGATTTTTTTCTGCATTCAAGCAATTTTCGTTCATTTTCTATCTCGGACGAGCTATTGCCTCATATACGGAAAGGCTTCTGGCGTCAGTAATTGCTGACACCAACACAATCGGTATTGAACACTACCGGAACTCCGTAACAATAGCTGGCACAATCGACCGAAAATGTAACAGTTAAAAAATAGAAGAAAACTTTTCATTCGCTTCAGTCTCTTTTCTTTTCACTGAGTATTATGTCGCTATTGCGAAGCGCCGAGTTGGATAACAAAATATTAAGTCTTTGACCTCCTTTTAATACATAAAATAATAATAAATTATTTCCTGCACAGCTCATAAAATGTTTTTAAATTAACGTCTTCCGAGGCTCTTGTAGATTACCGAGATCCCTTCCCGGCGAAGAAATAGCCGGGAAGCGCACTCCCTCGCAAAATCGCAAATTAATGCCGTACTGAATCATCTTCCACCGTATTCTGAGGAGTCGTAAATCCGTCTGTCTGCCGTTAATCATAAAAAATCGCATTTGCGTTGTCCCCTCATTTGACGCCGGCGTCGTCTGTAACTCGGTACCCTGGCTGTAAGTTTTTGCGCATTTCAATCCCCTCATGGGCTCTGCATCGTCTCGTTTTCCGCTAGTCCTCTTTTTGGCCATTCAACCCGTGGCTGGTAATTGGGCACCAATTTAGACTCGCACTGCAGCGCTTTACCCTCGCAAATCTGGAAAAAGAAACCAAAAATTGACAGGCCAAACAAAGGCAGCGTAATCAAAGTTATATCCCACGTTATTTGTTCGATTATCCCACGTCACTCCACGCGCAATATAACTATACTGCACCGGATACAGCAAAAAGTAATTAGTTACTGTATCATCGCTGTTATCTTAATTTGTCTACTTGATAATGGATTCAATGAGAGAATGATATATTTATGTGGGAACAGCATTGTTTACTTTGTCCGTGTTTGCTTTTTACAACATTTAATCAGAACTTTAATAAACATGTAATTTGTAAATACGCATTGTGACGTATTTTCCTTAATAAAATCTATTCTTAGGATTTGATTTTATTAAGGAAAATTTTTAATCTTGGATGTGTACGTACATGCAAAATTCTACATTTCCTGTTTGTTACATACCTATCCGTTGAATATTTGCGTCAGTATTATGAAATGCATGTAATTGTAAATACGTACACTGCATACTAATCGTAATCAGTACGGGATGAAGCGTGTTTGGTACTTGTATTTTTAAGCCTAGCTTGTGATATTTTAGTATCATGTAAAGGTTGAAAGTGCCAAATTATTAAAATATTTAACAGGTGAGAACGAACAAAACAATGTACGGTCTTCGTAGTTAATCATAAAGTGGATCTATTACGGAAGTACATAATTTTTCTGTTGCTTTTTTAACGTTACCGAAACGGCAACGGTAGCAAAATTTGTTCTAAAATTGTTCTGAACGAGTAATAATAGCATGTTAAGTGCACCGTAACCATGAGAGCGGGGAACGAGATTAACCTCGTACAGTGCATCAAGTCGCAGTCAACGCTCGCGGCGGACGTGGGAAACTGCCACCGAGCCGGCGAGCCGCCGACTTATCTCATGACGTCACTACGCTCTTTTATTACCATTTGTCCGGCGCACGACGTATTCCTCGCGAGTCTCGATTCCCCAATCGGGAGTGCAGCCTGTCCCGCGCACGTGTGCTAAATAATATTCAGCCGTGCTCTCCCCTCGTCCTGTAAACCGGTCGATCGCGTTCGGCTCGGATCGGATACAATAGGTCTCCCACTCGAGTTAGGTCTCCTGCCACCCGGACACTAGACGCCGGGAGAGGCCTCCGGGAGTGGCGGATATTGCGCAAGGAAACTTGTCTGAGACGAAGTGACGGCTTGTGTTGAACGCATAACGCTGTAGGATTAATAAACTGAAGGAACTCGGGAGCGCCTCGCCCGGCGTCAGTCAGTAGCGCATTCTATTACCGCGCGAACGCAGACATATGGGCTCTGTCGTGCATAAATTGTAACGGCACGCCAACCATTGCCTGCTATCAATGGAGCGCTCGTTCGATATGTTAATTCCAGTTATGTTATGTAGACCGAATTCTCTTTTAGAAACTCCAAACAATCGTGCGTGGGCGCTGTCAAGGCCGGATTTGCGAAATTGCGATCGGGCCGCCCGCGACCACGCTAGCCCATTAGGCAGCCAAGTAGCTAGACTACTATTTTACAATCGACTTTCTCAAGCGATCGCCGGTAATATGACAGTAAGCGGTCGCGAAATAATGAACTTTAATTTATTTTTATGACACACAGCGTCGACTGAATAGGTAAAATTGTCGTAAATACGTTAATCGTTGCAACTCAGTTGGTCTCACAATCAAAAGACTACCGACACTCCCAGTCTCTTTCCCAATTACACCGTCTGGTAAACGCAACGATCCGTATTTTCCGGCGGATTAGCTCCTGACAACCCTCAGAAAAACTTTGCATAAGCAGACTTTGCGAATTTGCACCGGCTCAGCGACGACGTTGACACTCTAAGGCAAAAAGTTGTAAGTTAAATCATGAGGTAGGTATTTAGGAGTATTCTCTTTACATTTGTGTCACTGTTTCGCTCACTGTGATACGGGTAGGTTAAAGAGACTATTATATCTAGAGATATAACAACTATCTTGCAGCTTGTATTTGACTCAGATTTTATTCAAAGTGTAGCCTGCATCTTTACCTACCTTCATGCTCTTGGTTGTTACGATTCCCCACAATGAGTTGGTTCCCAGCGGAGCCAGGTCAGACCATAGCGTGTAAGTAATTACTATTCTGCCCCAATTCCTCGCTTGTGCTCTAATAGCCGCTGGGACCTGGATTTTTGTATTATGCTGTGCGTTTTAAACGGGGACTTTATAGAAGGCTGCGCTTTCAATTCCTTTTTTTACTAGCTTGTGTACCTCTTGATCTAGTGTTCATGAATGTGTGGGAATTTAATGATGTTTATTTTGCTATTTTAAATGTTTTTGATATGGATACGATACGTGCCGAAGATCGGGCACAGTGGAGACCACAAAGTATGAAAGCGGACCCTGACAGAAGCCGGGATTGACCGCTCGGATGATGATGATGATGTATATAAATACTATTAGTCATAATTTCTTTACCTCACCAGAGCGCTTTCAAAATAACTCGGCGAAAGTTAATTTTAAACATGAAAAGAATTCGGCCCCGGATTTCCGAATGTCTAATTTGAAGTTAAATCACGTCCATGAAAAAAAATACTGAAATTGGGAAACGCTGTAGCGGAAAGATTGAGTTGGCTAACGGTTTGCGCAATTAGTGTTGCGGAAATAATTTCGGCTTTTGCGTAGTAGGAAATTCAGGCGGAAAAATTGTACGCGTGATTGAGATTGGCAATTAAATCTAATTCCAGTCGATAGTAATTTACTAATATGTAATAATTTTATTGGATAACTTTAAAGAAATCAAATACTAGCTTTTTTAGCCGCGACTTCTTCCGTGTAAAATTCGGGTATTTAGTTTCGCACCAGTTCTCGTGGGAACAACATTAAATGTTCGGAAAAACTATAGTCTATGTTACTTACTTCTTCTTCGTCGAGTCAATTTTCGGAAATCCTAGATCTGGCTTGCCCAGTAGTCGGCCACGGCAACGGCATTACGAGTATGTTACTCACTGATAATGTAGTTTTTCACTGGTGAAATAATTTTTAAAATCGGTTAAGTGGTTTTGAGTTTATCCATACAAACAATCAAATCATTTCTCTTATAATATTAGTATAGATAGATTTTACCGATAGACAAATTTTCACTCTATAACTTTAAAGTGAATGCAAGTACCACGACAGCGATTTATAGGTATTTATTTGTTGTTCGACCCGTTTCCACCCGCGCTACAGTTTCGCGTTGCGCAATCTAACCTGTCAATGGATTTTTAACACCACACCGGCGCGGGCGCACCGCTATTTGTAAACACACGGCCAACGTGTTACGCGCCGAAAAGCCGGCTGCACGCTGAATACTGTATGCAGTAGATTGTTTTAAAGACGTAATATAGTTAATAATTATACCACAAAGTACAAAGGGCGGGCTATGACTAGAAGGTTTTGAATAGATTCTATACTCCTATGGTC
This sequence comes from Blastobasis lacticolella, assembly GCA_905147135.1. Classification (NCBI taxonomy): domain Eukaryota; kingdom Metazoa; phylum Arthropoda; class Insecta; order Lepidoptera; family Blastobasidae; genus Blastobasis; species Blastobasis lacticolella. The sequence goes on from LR990048.1 coordinate 15,245,889, forward strand.
ATCTTGGCGTTAAAGTCCCAGTTATGGTCTCGCAAGCGAGACCCCATGATCCAGGATTTTACAGATCAGCTAAGTGGAGCGACTGCCATCTGACCTTCGTGACAGGGGAACCTAACCAGATGGGATCATAGTTACACAATCAGTCACTTGAATGTGCAGGTTTCATCACATGTTTTCTTTAATGTGAGAGCATCGGTTAGTGTTCAACTAATGTACGTAAGCCAGAAAAGAGTCATTATTACATGGCGGCGCTGGGGTTCGAACCCGGTATCTCGAGGCACAAATCGGATCCCTTGACGCTCCTAAATTCTAAATGCTATTCTAGAAACCTCTCTAGTTTGTGGTAATACGTTATGCATGAGGAGAGTGAATATTCATTACATTACATCGCATCGTTATCCCGTAACAGTCCCCTGCAGAGTCGAGCCACCGCCACGTTAGGGAAGTGTATTGCCATAATACCCGTGCTTGGCAGGCGGGTTCTAACTAGCAGTGTTGAAAACATCTAGCAGACCATATTGGGCTACGGTGATCCTTTTGTCGCCTCTAAGACAGTATCGTAATCTAACAAATCATTCGTATAGGAATACTTAACTGGTTTATAAAATAAATAAACCACATTTGGTTTAAACTCCGCCCTCAAAAGGTTAATACCCCACACGAAGAAGAAGACAGGAATAAGCCCGCATTACAAAAACGCAGGTTCAATCGAACGGATTTTTCTAGCTATGCAATTATCGAACGTTCGATAAGGAATCGAGCAAAATGGAGGCATTGATGCCCATAAGCGGGACCAACAACCTGCGTCAGTTACGAGCTAACTTGAGAGTAATGAGTGCAAATTGAACTCGCTAGTTTAGCACACAGAAGCCCTAGCGCAATGGTCCGCGATAGGGATGCTAAGGTAGCGGAAATTGTGGTTTGGATGAGATGCGGATTGCGGATGTACAGTCGAGGAAACTCGTGCCCGATTGCATAAAACTTTAGGTGTCGCTTTAGTTAATTAAAAATATTTGTAACAAGAAAAAGCATTGCATCAACACCGACTAAGTGAAAACTAAACTCGTTAACGGTCGGTTTCTTGTACGTTAATCGTCAATTAAAATTCGCCATCCTTATCTACGGTGAGTTTTAGTTAGAGACGGAAAGAGTTTTAATCGATAATTAACGTTGATAAGCGTTTCAGAAACTGACACGAATTTTGTCTCTCCTAAATGCTTAGGAATATCTTGAGGCGCCAATATTTCACTGCAATTAGTAGTTTAATTTGTTCATATTATTACTAGAAACATCGCAAAATGATAAATCTTACGTCGGAAAATAGTAACATAGTCAATTTCAGACGTTTCCCATTTGTGCCTTTGCCTTGTCGCTACGTCTATGTGTGTCGTTTTATGAACATTGTTTTACTTTATTTTAATTGGCTATGTCACCAGTTACACCAAATTTGGTTGATATCTTCTCCTTTAGGTAAACCTGAAGATCTGCTCCTAAGGATATTGTGTTGTCTATTTACCGTAATTAGTTGAAACTCAGGCCAACACTAACCAGTCGCTAGTTTTACTAAGCTTGCAGTTCATCCGCAACCGTTGCCGTTGCGGAGTGCGGATGAGTAACAGACAAACGTTTATCACATCCCTAGTGCAGCAAAGGGTCATGTTGGGCGTACCCTACCTACCTACCTATCTACCCGCGAGGATTTCATTACGTGGGTGTCGAGATGGAGCGGAGCCCCCCCAAATTGTCCCGAATTGTTTCCCTTGTACGCTTGTACCGCAACAGTTACGCATAGTTCCCTGACACACGACGGGGGGACCTTGAAACTGTGATTGTGTCACGAACTTCGCGTCTGTTTCGCTTTGATATGGCGATAGGTATCTTACTTTGATATGGCTAACATTTTAATTAATTTATTTATTTATAAATTGTTCTTCGTCTGTGTATTACCGTCTCCATTCACTACACATATTATCGGGTTTGACACCACTGTTAGTGTAGTTTTACGATCGATATGTGTAATTAATAAAAACGAAAGTCTTAACCTATACTAGACTATCATCTGTGTTATTGGACTGGCCCTTTGAGCTTAGTGGTACTGACCCTGGCTGCTGTCCTGAAGGTCGTCAGTTAGTCACAATGTTTATTATTACCTGGTATTGACTCTGCTAGGTGTTTCAAGTATTTTGCTAAACATCACACAGGTGCCTAACAATCACAGTAGAATTTTGTTTAGTTTGGATATAGATAGCGCCGTTTGAGTTGCTCTGAAGTACTTGTGCAAATCGTTTATGATGCTGCATTGCATAATAGCTTTTAAAATATAGTTACGTAAAATATAGGTACGGGTTTTTACCGCGTACCTACTTTGTTTGGTGAGTCGTCCCGTAACCATTATGCAAGCAACTTCGTCAATATGTCGGGCTACTGGGATATTCCGCTGTAAAAACCAGTAAAGTATTTTAAATTATTATTATATTTTTGTCAATTAAACTAGCCAGGCATTTGACCGCTATCTCACCTTGTGGTAAGTGACGATGCTGCCGAAGGTGGAATGCCTGTCTAGAAACAGCCTATTCACTCTAGCCTTGAAGACGTCCAGGTTATAAGAACACGAATGGCAGGCAACGTGTTCCATTCCTTAGCCAAAGCGGCTCGTGCGGATAGCTGGAAGATCAACGCCATAAAGATCAAAGCATTCGCCCGATCGCATTTCCTGGTGTGACAACAACCACGATACACTATTAAAAGATTATCCATATTAGAGTAAATCGAAGCACAACAGATATGTACTTCGCATTCCAATTATTACACAACACGCGTACGCGTCGTAAAGCGTTCGCATACGACGCTTGCAGCACGATTTGCGCGTTCGCTGCAATATTGCACGCCCCAGATTGCATGCTGAAAGCGGGGCTGTGACGTCAGCGGTTCCACCGGGAGAGGTTAACATACCCCGCAGCTAAAGCCTCGTTGGCAGGCAGCGGATCGAGTTATCCTGTTCATTAAAACGCTCAGAGAGCTGTAGGAGCTAAAATCGATGTGCAAGTGTGGCAAAGAGGATGAAAATTCGGATATAAAGGGCTGAATGCAATCAACAGCGTCTTGTGTAGTACCCGTTTTAATATGTGCCCGACTCTGCGGTAAATCCTAAGTGCAGCTGTACTTAACGCAAAGTTTTATTAGAGCTTTCAGACGTCCGCTACCATATTAAGTGTCTAAAGTGTTTTGCTATTTATAAGAGATATCAAGCACTGTCTTCGCCATCATATTCGCTTGGTTTACAGGTTGGGAATGCGGACTGAAAAGACAGTACAGAAAACGACATATTCCGTCCGGCTCACCTACGATGATTCAACAGCAAAAATCTATGACATGTGCCCATAATAATGTGGGTATTATGTAAGCTTATTATGGATTTTGTGTATAAGCGAATTTGGCAAATTCTGACGCAATGTACACTTGGCCTTTAAGAGCACGTCGCTATTGTGCATATTGTTGATGTAAATAAATTATACCGAATCGGTGTCAATGTTCATTATACACCAGGTGGACCAGGAACTAAGAAATGTTATACTGACTTTTAGTTATTTTCTTTTTTCACACCAGATAGTTGAGGTGAAGAATGTCAAGGAACCAGTTGTTAGATATTTTACATCGTGGGACTTCAGCTAGGAAAGAATTTAATTGTATGGAATTCGCATTACGGTTGTGCCTAGCACGAGTCTTGTAAAAACATCTGGCATAGCAGTAGTTGTTATAATTGTTACGTAATGGTTGTAGTCGAGATGTGTGTTTCCCGTATGTAACAGTACGGGGAGATGGGTACCATTTCTCGAGTCGCTCGAACGCTTCGCTGCCAGGTGTTTTTGCTTTTTCCACAAGCCAATGGCTATGTCCAAGAATAATGTTTATCTTTCGCACCTCAATAAACATTTAGATATGGAGTTTTTTATCGCTTTGTCGCTCCAAAATGGAGATTAAAGTCGTCTCTACGGTCGTGCGACGTTTTAAACAGATTGAATTCCTCGAATCGGAAGAATTATAGATTAGATTCGGCTATACCAGTTGTGTGCAAAACGGCCATGTGGTGGCTGAACTGCTACGGAAATTTTATTTTAATCTATTCTTTGTAATGTTCAATTACTTTGTTACAAATTAACGAAGATTTATTTTGCCTCTGTTATCTCTCAACTTGAAACAAATTAAACAAAACATTAAATAATGAGGTTGGAATACTAATTTCCTATGCCCAAGTAGTAGTAAGTTTCCTTGAAATTTGTTGCGGCAATTATCTAATTTTAAAGCGTGCTCAAAATTCAATGTTTGATATTTCGCTTTGCCTGAAAAGGGTTCACGATTGTGCGCAAAATTCGTGCAAACTTTGTCACCGACATCATTTGACACGGATACCGGGCAAAGTTGTTGTGCGTCTACTATGACTCTTGTAGCGTTACTGATAAGGTTTACAATAGCGTAATTTTGCCAAAGTTTAAGTTGGGCGACGCCTTTTCCCGCGAAATCTGTCCCCCGAGTGCGCTGGTGCGTTTATGCCTTCATTTCCGAGGGGTGCGATGCAGAACTGAAGGCATTGTGACACGCTCTCTGAAGGAAGGAGAAACCACAGTCGAGTTTGCCTTTTGTGTGTTGTCCAATGTGGGGCAGTTGCTCCCTTTTATGTGCTCGATATTGTCACAGGTGTGGAAAACAAGGGCTTTGTTTACATGTAAAGTTTCTCGTTTTCGTTACCCAAATAGGTGTTAAAACGACCATAGTTACATTCACAGTCATTCCAAACAGGTAGAGCTCGTCTAGTCTAAGATGACGCGCCCCACTACTTAGTTAGTTGATTTCGATGTGTGAGTGCAAATATTGATAACGACACTTCATCTGTGTGGGAGCCAATGAACGACGCGTGCTCCTACGTTTGACTGAATTTCCAATTACAACGGCATTTGTATATGTATTGCGTCCATATTTTAAACTTGCTTGTGTGCGTTAATGCGATAGTGGGGCGCGTCATTTTAGATTAGACGAGCTCTACCTACTTTCATTATTTTTCAAACAATAGCGCTTGACCCTTGAGACTTGTGACAAACTTGGAGCAGGCTCAGGACCAGCAGAAGACTGTTATCAGCTATCGATGTGATGTGACAGTAGATAACAGTACCCCTCCAAACCATCCCTACTTCGAATAATGTTTGAAACAAAATAATACCTCTTCACTTTTATATTCCATTCCCGCGTTTGTTACCTGGCAATATGACGGTATCAGTTACAGTCCCAATATTTACCCGACGGCGCGTGTGACGCATACCTGATGTAAATTGGGCCATTTCGTATTTTGTATCGTTTGATATCGTGTAGGTTGGGTGTCCGATTTCAAATTTAGTCAAATATTGGCGGTAAAATTGCAATGTATTAATAGTTTTAAGTTTTATTCTGCCTGTCGATGGCTCACCACATTCACGATGAAACCACAGAGTACCTACTCAACACTACAACCACATGAGTAGGTAATAAACGGCTACAGCTTTTGTAAACCTCGACAAGTGTTTCGCTCAGCGGAGCATCCTAGGGAACGCTTTGATCGTTGCCCAATTGTTTAAATTGCATTTAAGATGAAATAAGAATAAATAAACAAATTCCGTCACGGGGCCCTAAACTATTCAGCCAGTCTCCGGGTTCTCCAATGTTGTTCCGACGATTAGGTTATGCATCATAATTTAAAAAATTCTATAAGTTTATCTTATTCTCAAAATATATACTCTAAGCATGGCACAGACGAAAAATAATCTCCTAATGCAGAGAGCACCAACAATCCGCAAAGTAGAGAACCGCGCAAACACACGATGGAATTCTACAAATATTAGCTTGAAACGCCAATATTTCCCCTAGACTATAAGCATTGGAGGAGAAAATATCGCTGGCCACATGCATTATCTGCGGTGAGCAATCATAGAACCGCAATATTTGATCTGAAATAGAAATCTTCTAGTTATTGTCTCGGTCGGTATCTGTAGGTACCTGTCAATTAATTGCATCGAAAGTGAATTAGATTATTTGATATAAAGCTTACGTTGTCGGACGCAGATAAAGACTACACGACTGTACGACTGGGGTTTCATTATCATCTATAGAATAACAGTGATAGGTATCTAATGTTTACTTCCGATCTATGCTTATTGTTATGTACCTATGTTACTATGCGGATGATTGTGAAGTTGAGGTCCACGCATATTTATTTATAACTATACAAAGCCGGACACTAGCTATAGCTAGTTAAAAATTAAATAAAGCCTACCTACCTTTTTCCCTCTCAAGTTGCACTCCCGTATCGTCGTTATTGGATCAAGAACTCTCGGTCCATTAGCCCTGGCTCTCGGGTTAAACAGCCCATATAAAGCTATGGCTTGGGATCAATGAGAGATCAAAGATAGCGATGCTGTATAGCGCTCTAATGGCGGTAATTTCGATTCGAGCGCGCGTCACGTTCGAATTAAAAGATGTAATTGCGCTGTAACGTTGGATAGATAGAATTATCATGGCGTTGTTGCCGTGATAGGTCGAATAGACCACCTGACGCGGAACGTGTAGACGACGCGACAACTACCTACAATTCACATGGTAGGGGAATGATACCGAATGAAATGATACCGAACAAGCAAAACACAGTATTAATGAAGTCATAATGCTTCATCGTTAGGTACAGAAGACAGCCAATCATCCCTGTTTAGACTTTGGACCGTCTCCGGTTTGTACGTGTATCCATAGTGATGCTCTTTTTATACTGGTGGTGGGTAGGTTGATATGCTCCCTTCTATACTTCTTCTTTCTCCAGCCTTATCCCATTTTTATTTGGGGTCGGCTCTCCCAATCGCCTTCAACCATATGCTGCCTTCTGTACAATGCTGAAAATTCAGAACCGCGGATGATTTGTATTGTTAATATGAAGACCCTTACACAATATTCCAGCTATTCCAAGCTTAACTATCTCACTAACAAACTATGGCTATGGAAAAGGTAAAATAGAAAATGTATGGCGTGATCGCCATCAGCACTAAACTTCCGCTTAGCTTGATTATGGGTTATTTATGTTATACTCTCTTGCAGTTCGATTACAATAACAGAGCTGTTACTTGTGCAACTCATTACATAACTACTATAGATGAAACAACTCGTTTCCAAAGGTTGCGAGACGCCAAAGGTTTTCAAAACAATAATTAAGACTGCAGCCCTTTATGCCGCTGTGGACCAGTTACGTAATTTGCTATGACAATGATTTCTAGAGAGTCTACAAACAATGTCGCTATTTCGTGTACGGTGTGTTATGGCAGACCTTGTGTAGTAGGACTTTATATTAGGCTGAGTACTTTATTGAATTTAAGTTAAATAATAACAAATAAACATGAATTTAACCTACAACAAATACAACAAACTGGCATGGGGCCATGAGCCACCTCTGTGGTGGAACAGATTAGCTTGTTTTTTAAAACCCCAAAAAGCTTTTTAGTTTTCGATCCCCACAGCCCTAGACTTAGCCTTATGTTCTCGCAGGTCTTATTAGCCTCAGGATAATGAGGCTTTATTAGTCTTATGTCTTCGGATCTGACGGGGTCATTTACACCCTTTACTTTACAGTATGAAATGAGCATCAAGCAAGAATACTCGAAGACCGCATTATTTACAACGCAAATACGCACAGAACAAACCTACATCGTAAACAAAACATTGAACGTTTAATTACTAGACCCGTGTGCTCTAACCACTTACTCATAGAGTACGCACGCGCCAATAGAACCGTTCTCAGTTCATAAGAATACAATGACGCAGGCGCACACCGGCTTGCGTTACTCACTGCCCAAGTACTCACTGACTGCGCACGATTGGCGAAAGGAATTCGGCCATTCAACGTTCTCTTTGTTCGAAGGAAAGAAAGAATTGTCGAACTGATACGTCCAATTGTTACTGCCAACCGGACTGGGCGCAGGGAACGAGCTGGATAATTTAACAATTGGTGAGCGAAGTCGTCGGGGCGCTAGGGCTACTGTTGGTGGCTGGTAAACATTTTGTTGTTATTTCGTTCGCTGCTGTTAACCCATACCGTTCACGAAACTAGACATAAATTCATATTGGAAAACGCAGATGCCATTTATTTGAACGGAGATTCAAGCTGGTCTTTCTCTAAGGCCATAGGCGTCTTGGAGAACCTATGATTAGAAGAAATCGGCGCCACTTTACTCTAGCGAACAGCACATCACCAAAGTGAATGATTAGAAGAGATTTATTGCATTTCTCGTCTATGTGTACGCAACAGTCGACCACAGTCCAGTGGTTCAGTAGTTATGGCTGGTAGTGAATTAATAAGTCACTTAACGCAAGTTGCATGATAAAAAAGGCATCTAATTAAACGATGGACGGTTCGTTGAACCTTCGCACTCTGGTGTATGGTGTGGCGCCGGCGACAGTTTAAATCAGTCATGTACTTTAAAATAACTGAGTTTGATTTAGTAATAGGGAACGGGTTATGAACTTATAAATAAGAACTAAGAACATGTATATTAGGGATTAAGAACTTAAATTCTATTTAATACATGATTTCAAATAGCAGATAACATTAGATCATTGCATTATGTTATGACTGTGCTGTCCGGCAGAGTAGAATATCCCAATCACCAACCCCTTACACTCTCGTGGGTCGAACAAGGCGACTAATGTTTTCGAGGAAAAAATATGTTAACGAGTCTCCGTAAGCTGGAAAATGGGCAGCAGTATTTTCCATTGTTTTATTTATAACACTGCGATCTCCAACCCGAATGCCAAGCGTGGTGATTATGGCAATAACCTCCCCCTTGGTTGAGAGGCCCTAGTTCTGCAGTGGACTGTTATAGGCTGCGATGATGATGATGATTATGCTATGATCTGACACTTTGCATTTTATGACTAGACTACATCTACAGTAGTTAAAAGTTTAATCTTACAACAAGGTTAAGGTCCGTGGCGCTTCAGTCTTATTATGGTATCAGAAAGAAAAGTAGAAAGTCGGATTATCGTCATCATCGACCTGTCTGGGTTTCTCGTCCCGCCTTCACCTGCAAGCTCTTATAACATCAGGAAATAGGGTGGTACTCGTAAAACTGTTTAGATACGTCAAGCCCCAAATAATAGAGTAGGTACTTCGTGGGAGATGTGAAACTGTTTGAGACGGATGACTGGCCAGTCAAAACGGATACGTACATAATAATAGTGGAGGGGAAATATATCAAAAACCCACATAAAAGAGACGCTGGGGAAGGAAAACCCGTAATACCCTTTCATTCGCGCTGAAAATAATTTCAACGCCTTTTTCCGGCACCTAACTGTTTTAAGACAAACATGTTTTATTTAGAATTTCTAGAGTCCTTACAATTCGTAAGGTTGTGGTAATTAAAATGTTCCACAGAACTACGAGTTAATTACTTCACACACATTACACAAACATGTGGTTAATATTTCAGCGCATATGTTTATGTTCTCTTTTTGTATGGGGAAGTTTGGTAGTTCCTGTATTTAATTACTGTAATAAAACTAAACGTTTAAATTCGCTGTGAAGGTTGTGATGTGGGTTAATTGCAGTGTTTTTGAGGAAATATTATATATTTGTCCCTTTACTTATTAGGAATGTTATGTAACTTACGTTGTACTTGTACAGCATTCGAGAATTGAAGGGGCTGTCTGCTCTCAACACGCCTAACGTGGTATAACAACCTATTTCACTTTGCGAGGCATGATATTGGCCACTTACGATGTTAGTTGTCACTGATACATTTTTTCTGCGATTTCGTCTGCGTTAAATGCGGTTAAAGCGTGATCCCGTAGGAACTACTTTGAATTTGGAGATAAACTAGTTTGTGTGTTATTCTGGTATACAAGCTCAACACTGCCAAATTTATTCAACATTAGTAGTTTTTGCGTGGAGATAACCATCAATCCAAACATTCATCCATCCTTACAAACTTTCACATTTATAATTGTGCGGATTTAATTTTCTTACATATCCAAATTATTTACGCATATAACCATAGTCACTTTAACCTACATGCCTGCTTACCGGTAGCCTCGAAACGTAAGTGGCACAGCGTAGGATGCTGATGATATCAAAACAATTCCGACTACGAACGATGACCTGTTATGGACCGCAACGATGGCAATTTCCCCCTTATAGCCACAGCTTAAGGCCCAAAAACAGTCTCGGGTGTCAGAAGCGTACAAACAACAATCATCACATCGGTACTCACTGCTCCTGAGTGTAGATGACGAATGAGATACTCGTATATAAGTAAACAACGTAGAAATGTCACGAGCTTCATTTACTGTCACAAACAATATTTTGTTCTTGAACAGACAAAGTGAAAGGGTATTTACATTGAGTCGAGACGTTGGGGCTGTTAGGTCCTAGCGCTAAAAATATCTTAAAGACTAATGGACGCCACAGGTGACCAGAGAACTGGCTCGTTCCTCTGTCAGAGAATAAGCATTGCTATTCAACGAGGTAACGCTGCCAGCTTTCTGGGCACAATTCCGGGGGGCAGCAGTGTGGACATTTTTAATTTTTAGTGCTTGTGTTTAGTGCTTCCCATGCTTCTTCCCTCTTCTTCATGTAAATACCCTGACTAAAACTGCACAGGAAATAATAATTACAAAATAGAAAACAATGCTCAGTTGTGTTATTTGTTTGAAACATACGCTTACCAATGTAATTTATGAGGCATGTGTTCACAGTCGTGTTCGATGCGGGATGAATGAAATGTTTGGTTGCAGGTTTATTTTTATCACTACGTGTAACTCTCCCGCTGCGAGTTTCGCTAGGTGTGCGCCGCATGTTTTCGCGTTTGGTCTTACTTGTACAAACAAATCAGTGGGGCGATTTGGAGTAGTCAGGACGTTCATCGTGAAGGAATTAAGCCTTGTGACGATCGTTTATAAAATGAGTGATTGCCTTGGTTGAAGACATTTTAGAAATAACAAGAAACTATATTTGTAATTGCAGGGGTAGATTGTAAATGTAACTGTATTTTAGTACAATAATAAGATGCATCAGGAATAAGTTGAGATAATGCATATTTTTACCTCAATAACTGAATGAATACTAATGAAGACTGCTGGGGTATACCTACATATACAGTAATGCCTAGAGTTCATCGAAACGTGAACCTTCATAGAAGTGATATGAATATTCAGAATCAATATCTAAAACTATTACAGCAAAGACAGCCCTTTGTTAAACTGAGAATAGTTATTGCTTTCGATAGCGTGCGTGCCGTATCTACTATACTATCTAGAGAGCAAAAGCGCACTTTATTGTCCATGACATCTGCAATTGATTAATTTAAATTTGTTGTGCTAGCCTAGCTAGAGAGAGCTAGACGAGCTAGATATTTACAAATAATGATAATTTTGTTTTGAAACATCTGGCGATCGGGTCTCTACAATAACATTTCCACATGTTTGGGACGCCCAATGCCATCTTGCGGGGCAGGTACACATTTACCGTTTATGGGCTAAGTAATCGTAGCATTCGTAACCTAGTTAACTTCTAGATGACGTAAGAGCACTACAAACGCGGCCGTAGTCATTGCCGCGGCATTTCTTGGCCGAGAACAGTTATCTTTATGGATCGTTTTGCCGGTACAGTGGATATAAATCGAGTCGTTGCCGCTTCGCTGGAAGTTCAGCTGTGGAACAGAAACACGTGCGGTCGCCCTGATTGATGGCTGGGCCGCGGGGCAACGGTCCTGCGTATATGCTCGTAATGGTTCAAGGTTCGATAAATATGTCGAAGACAATAGGAGTCGTTGTAGAATTCGGTGCGCACTTTGCATCGGTCGACGGTCACGGATTTGCAGTGTTGTTATTCGAAAAACAAGATCGTTGTACAGTTTCAAGAAAAAAAATAAAACAACATTACTTGACTTTAGTGGGGTGATTATGGGTGCTAGGTTACTAGCTTTCCAATTGTTTTTGTTTTCATTGTAAATTTTTGTATCGTTTTTGTGTGCACTACCTATCAATGACTAAAATACTTTTCGTTTACTTTCCATACCAAGGTTGTCTGGAAGAGATCACGCTAGTGATAAGACCGCCCTTTGTACTGCTTTTTATTATATATTTTATCCCATATATGTATCTAGTGTGCAAATAAAGAGTTTTTGTATTGTATTGTATAATAGTTATTTTTGTTACCCCACCCAAAGGGTGACAAAACTTATGTACATACTTTTGCCATCGTGATAGTTCGTTTGAAAATTTTCACAGCATATGTTTACTATGACTTTTTATCATACATACATACATGTCGTCACGCATTTTCCCGTAGGGGTAGGCAAAGACTACATTGTTTCGCTTTTCATCATCATCACAGCAACCACTGTTGGACTTGGTTAAACCCCTCACTCCGAGTCTGTCGGCCTAAGCATGGAATTTTAACTCAGTTATATTGAGGCAGACCAAACGTCCTTTTTCCGATATTCCGCTGACATTCAAATTCGCCTTGGGCAATGTCGATCCGACATTGGCACCTACACATTTACAACGAATCGTGCACGTGCGTCCAATAGGAATGCACTTCACACTATTCAGTGCAAGAGTAGGTAGTTCGCGAGGACGCGGTCCGTTTTTTTTTACACTACATTCAGGTAGGTACTAGTTATTTAATTCTGTATTTGACAAAACTGCTGACCAGTTTGATTAACTCTTTCGATTTTCTTCGAGTTTTGGTTGTAGCCTATGGGGAGGATCTTTTCTCAAGGATCGCGATCGAGTTATCTCTGGATACTAATAAAGTCAATCCAGTACTTCATACTTAATATGAACTTCACGGACTTACATACGACGAACATTAATATGGGTAATTTAGTTTAGTACGGCATTGACTTGATTTTGTGTAAAATTGAAATGTCAGTAGAGTACGCAAAAGGCACCTTATATTTTTTCAGATTGTAACACTGTAGCATAACCAATCATAGCGAAACAATCTTACTATTCTTAGTCATCCCATGATTTATATTTGTACAATAGTTTTAGGTAACCATAACCACCGTTGCCCCGATGACTCAGGGTTCCATTAACTTCTGTTAAGAAGCGTAGACTCGCTCCGGTCGCCACGGGCATCGTTTTAAATCAAGACCTCGAGTGAATCATCGTTATCGTGTCGTGAAGTGATAGTGGCCAATCGACGCATGCGCATATGCACTCGTGGCTGTGACTCAGGCGGAGATTGGTGTTGTTTTTTTTACGGACGCTACGAGTGCCTTCATTCAATATAGCTGCTGTTTGGATTATATGTGTAACTTAGTGGTTTGAGTACACGCAAAATTGAGCTTTGTTTACATTATAATTATTAGATATATTACTAATATATAACGCTCAAGGATAGATTTATAGATTGACACTGCCAAGTCAGATGCGTGAGCCGATGGCTCACGGGACATTGCTGAAGACCGGGAGAAGTGGATAAAGAAAAGTTTTAAAGCGGACTCTGCCATAAGTCGGGATGAACGCTAGGATGACGATTATAATATAACGCTGAATGGTTTTCTTTATTTGTTTGATGAAAACACGCTAATCTCTGAAACTACTGAACCGATTTTGAAATTACATACATTTGTAAATTACGTTAGGATATATTCAAAAATATTTAAAAGTTTTGCCATAATGCAAAGGCCAATTTTATAAAAAACAAAATTATCAAAGCCAATAACAAAGTTAAAGCTGTCTGGCAAATTATAAATCACGAAACGATTTGACGACCTGAGTGGTTCAATGGTCAACATGCCGGTCTGCCACGCAAGATGAAATGATGAATTTTAATTTCTGTTACGGGTCTGGGTGTTCTATGTATAATAAGTATGTATTTAAAAAAAAAAAAGTATTTAAGTAGTATATCAGTTATCTAGCACCCATAGTACAAGCTTTGCTTAGTTTGGGGCTAGATGGCGCTGTGTGAATTTGTCCACGAATATTTATTTTATTTATTTAAACAGGCAAAGGTAATAATCATGATCGTAATTTTGAATTAAATGTTAATAACAAAACAATCAGAAATGGCCAAGAGATAGCAAACACTTTTAATGAGTACTTTTCCAAGATTGCTATAAATACCACTCATAACCTAAACTTGTCTGCTGATTCGGCTGAGCAAGTTCTCAAACAAAGTCTCCCTGCCTGTATGGTAAATTTTAGGTTTGGGCACATAGGGGATAGTGATATATTTAAAGCATTCAACTCTCTTAATTTGAAACGAACTAAGGATATAGGGGGTATGTCAGTCTATATTTATTAAAAACATTATAAAAGACATAGCTCCTCAACTTGCTGATATTTTCAATAATAGTATAGACGAAGGGACTTTTCCTAATCTTATGAAGATTAGTTTTAAAGACTGTTGATTAGTATTCTAACTGTAGCGTCCCAGTATATATATATTTTAACTTGATACACACTTACAAAAATATTGATTTCTTATGCAAAAACTCAGACAAACATAGTTATTACACTCGACACAGGAACAGGCTGGCGGTGGAGCGCTTCCGACTGTCCAATGTAAAATCTTGCTTCATTGGCCACTGTGTTCCTTTCTTTAATAAGTTACCAGAGGAGGTTCAGAGCTTGCCTTTCAATGAATTTAAATCTTTCACTAAGAAAGTATTACTGAAGAAAGCATATTACAAAATAAATGATTATATTGAAGACAAACATCTTTGGGTTTAGTTTAGGAGTAGTTATCAAGCCTTTTCAGATTACTTGTGCAACCTGAAATGAGTATTATTATTATTTTCATTAATTTAATTCTAATTATACATGTTGACATTCATAAATATATTATTGTCTTGACATTTAATCATTATGGGTAATTCTAATTTAATCATTTAATATTATTTATTGTATTTTAATTTGAGTGAATACGCTATTGACATAAGTAGCATTATAACATTTGATTCATTTGAATTGTTTATTTTCCCGGATTTGAATGTAATTTAAAGCGTGAAAACTTACGTAAATTCCTTTATGTCATCCATCATGTGTTACCGAAATCTCAAGTAATTCGTAAAAATGTTCATACATTACAGGACTCATTCCCTGTTATTGTATTTCCGCCATAAACGAGCTAAAATGTAAATGCACTGTTCATTAGGTTATGTTTACATTAATAAATTATAACACTATGAAGTATGTACCTACCGGAAAATACGTAATGGTTGTAATTTAACCATTAATTATCACAGTTATCACCTATGATATATTAATAGTGTTTGTATAATATTTGTTTTGTTTGTATACGGAAGGAAAACGCGGCGCTGCACCGTGCACCGATTATCCGGGCGGTAAATCAAACTGTCAAAGTGACAGTGTCACTCACTCAGTCCAATCCTAGTACCAATAAAATCTGGAATGCACCCAGTGTTCTAAAACAAACTGTTACCGGCTCAATGTTGCCACGGGCTGCGGCCCCATTTTTTTAATGTATTTGTACCATGATTTGTATTTTCTATGACGTTCATAAGAGTTTTGTAAACCTAAATTGAATAAAATTATTAGACTTTGACTTTTAGAAATTGAGAAAATTGTGCTGTTTGAGTTAGATCCCCTATGAAAAGACGAAAACGAAAAGACAATCGTCTAATTCACGAACGTAGACCGCGAAGAAACACCCATCTATAACGTGCGAAAATCTCCACACCACGGTAACGTACAACCGTGCAATTCGCACGGCTAATAATACTTTATACTGGAAAGGAAGCAATTTCAATGAAGCAAAGCGTTCCCGCGCAAAGTGCGGCGCTGCGTACGCGCCGGGTCGGAGGTTACGGTCGGCTGTACGGCGGCGTGGCGGCCCTTGCGACGCCTTCAGCAGGGCTATCACAAGTGTCCGCAACAAAGCGCGCGCCGCGAGAGAGCGTTTGTTTCCTTCTCTCAATACTAAGATGAAATAGATAGCAATATCTATGTCGCGCCATTTTTCAAGAGCAACATGTTCTAGCCATACAGAGTTCACGCTGTACCTAATACTGGTATAGTTTTAGGCTGTTCCAAGACGGGCATGCTCCATCTTCGGCCGCATCGTCACTTACCAACAGGGAGCCAAATGCCTGTCTTGTCAAATATAAAAAATAGTTTTAAAAAGTATTTGTTTTCTTAGTTTTAGTTTGTTTCGTCTTTTCTTTTTCTTGTGGTATTAGTACATTTGTATTTGTTAGTGTATTATTGCCAATAAAATGACAGTTAAGGGGGGTTTATTCAAGTGAAGTGAAACCATGTATTTTCTTATTTAGGATTTTGTCGCTTATTTTTCTCGCATCATGTTGTTATGCCGTGTTTTCCATTATTGTGGCAAACACTTTACAGATCATACTTCCGCAAATTTGACTACAAAGAACAAGCACCGTTAACTATATTTTTAAAAGTTTTCCAAGTAAAAGTTTTTGAACGAGTTACAAATTTTTACTTTAGCTAGAGGATATGGAGTTCCTAAAGGATATCGCCGAGTCGCTGGTCGGCAATATCATCGCAAAATGGTACGACCGCGCCGTTTAACATCGGGTCGGGGTTACGGCCGGCCAATAGCCCGTGTAGATAACGTTAGGGTTGCACCCCGACTGTCCCCGACGCTTCCAGCATCGGCAACAAAATAATACCTATATAATCTCTACTCTCAAGTCTCACTTAGAGGGTGTAATCACAATCTAACGCTTAATTTTGACGTACAGTGCCTGTTGATCAACAATCGACATCCCTAATGCGCTGATCGGGCAGGATGCGGCGTTCGCCGGCACGAGGGTTGCATACCGCATCGTGGTATAACTCAACCTATTTAAAACAACACCCGACCTCGAGACGTGATCAAGAGTCGGGAGGACAATATCACGTGGTCGGGTTATAAACCCCGCCAAATTATCGTATGCGACGACCGTATTGCCACTCATTACAATACCGATAAAGATGCTTTGTTTTGTTTATTCTCGTCGCCTGTGTTGTGCTACAGTATTTCTGTAACTTTAGCCCGTAGGTATCTATATACCACATAATAAGTTCGAATTTAAAATAATACGCGTGAATTATTTTCGATTACAGCCAATGCCATACTAAAAATAAAGTCGTTTTGCCTTGTGTGAATCAACTTATCAAATGTTTATAAACAATTAAACATGAAATCCCCTGTATTGATTCACTCTTTGTACTTGCATATGCGTGTTACTCATCGAGCTTATCAGCGAAGCTAGTCCTTCCATACTAACACAATAACTATGCCTTCGTAACCGTATCGTATGTGCGTTATGCCTTACGTCAGAGGAACGTGCTCGGGAGCTAGCTCTGCTGGTAGGTCAGATCCTTGGTCGCATCTTATCCAGGCCCTCTATGTACCGTCTCCCTGACTTATGCCACCAGGTATATATGAGCTGTCAGCAGTATGCATATCATAGATAAGACCAAATAGCCGCTAAGATTTTGTTTGCAATTTTTTGGCTCAATGGTCCTTCGACTGCCTTTAGTATGAATTGGTACCTACCCAGGGCTTCGATTCTGGTACGGAAATCGTCTCAGTTACAGTAACATTACAATTGCATCGCATGTCATACGTGTGATTGTTATTCAAATGACAGATGTTGAGTTGCAACTTTCATGAGTTCGAACTTTTCCACAATTCGTTATCTGGTACTTTAGTTGCATTATGGTTTTATATCGCTGTTGGTACTCCAATAAATAAATAAATAACTAAGTTGCATCTTTCTTAATTGTCAAACTGCCTTCAATTCTGTCAACGAAAACGTGTCAAAGGTCGAACAATGATTTAACTGCAATTTAACTGGGATGATGCTGGGACTGACTCGATACCTCGACGTAGTTATAGTAACATCACAGTTACATTGCAACATAATAATAACTGCATTGCACACCAGAATCGGTACCCAGGAACCCGTGTCCACGACTTTTGCTTTAACTTCAGGTTAACTTTTCTAAGGGGAACCTTGAAAACCACCAATACGCCTGGTGACAGGTTTGGGAATAGATAGTATAAGTTTCACTCGCCCCACACACGACTGTCGTTACAAGGCGACCAATGTATTGAGTGCATAAGCAGCTAGGAGTACAGCTTTTAATACAGTGTTCGTTTGAGAACTGTTTTCATATTTTTCCTATAGGGAAAGTTTGGTATATTTCCTTCTCCTCGTAATTACTCAATTACCACAATAAAACGTGACGTGAGATTTATGCCGACGTGGGAAGTTGACATTATTTAAAATAACAACATAGCGTGCTAGATAATGCTGAGTTACAAGTTTACAACTACATATTAAAACATTGACAAATATTTTATCTGCTTCCTAAACAAACATGAACTGATTAACAAAAATTGCTTTAATTGTATTTACTTTTGTGTTCGTAATTGTGTAATTATTCAATTATAATCAAATAATTTACTTTACTATCCAAAAAAGATGTATGAAGAGAATTGTGTATATTATGTATGTGAGGCTAGGAAGTGAAAAGTGGCGGAGGCATGACCTTTGTATGTACTATGTATGTATGTAAATATTAATGATCATTTTTCCCTTGTCCACAGCGCCGTGGGTAAAACATGTCTGCTCATCAGTTACACCACGAATGCCTTCCCCGGAGAATACATACCCACAGTGTAAGTGTAAACTCTTCCTTTTATAATTTACAGTTAGTATTTCGTCTCCCATTTTAAATGTATTATAATAGATAGATAGAGCATCTTCTGTGCGAAGGTACTATTATTGATTTCTTTTAGTTTTTCGAGTCATCCAATACAAAAGTAAAAGTTAATTTCATTTTCATCGTCAGTCTATAAAGATTAATCGTTAATTTCACGCTATTTCTGCCGTAATAGGCAACTATAACAACGTAGAAGCTATTGACATAATGTATATGTCAAAATCTTTGGTATAGGCCGATCATTATTCGATATTAACGCTTTGCGCACCAGTAGCCGTATTCACAATGATACGAAACCGTTTTCGAACGATTCGACACGAAATTCGTGATCGGCGAATCCGTGTCGATCGATTCGAAAACTGTTATTCAGAATCCCGATAGATTCCACGGCATCCAGTGGCATTACCCTACAGGTCTTCACTAATGTGGATGAGCCTCAAGCTTAGGAGTGGCCGGTTTTGGGCAGTTGATGTGAAGTGATGAGATCGTGATAGTTTCACCGTCATATATAGAATTTTACATATTGCCAGAGTTAGGTGGTTCGTGCTATTCTCCTAAATTTCAAGTACATATTATTAATAGTTAGGTAGGTAATTAGGTAGTAGGGTAGTATTTTAACTGAAAAGTAGACTTAGTTTTTGGAAATCAGTTAATTAATTCCCAATTACAAGGTACAAATAACACGAATCAGCGTTCAATCCACTTTCATATCAGTAATTAATTAATTAATAATACACTAATTGATAAAGGCATTGGATATTGACTAAGATAAACTAGGACAGAGAACTGCTTAGCTGGTTCGGTTAGGTAGGTTGGAGGGGTGAAAAGAGATTCCCAACTCTACAGATTCCCGTTTATAAATTTGGAAGAACCAAAAGAGACCCTTACGGTAAAGAGTCTACTTTGTGTGTATCACTTTCTGACATTGTATTCTGATCAATGACCAAATGAACTGATCGTTGGTCAGATAGGAACTTGGAGACGGTATTTGTTCCAATCGAACCGATTGTCGATTGTTTGTTATTTCGTAGAATTGATAAGATAAGCAATATATATACTGTATAGATAAAGTTGTATTAATTAAGGTATATTATTGTGACGCCTGACAGCCTTTATACCTTCAAGAAGATCAACGGTAACCTCTCCCGATTCCAGATTCGATAACTACTCCGCGAACGTGATGGTGGACGGAAAGCCGATCAACCTGGGGCTCTGGGACACGGCCGGTCAGGAGGACTACGACAGGCTGCGGCCGCTGTCCTACCCGCAGACCGACGTGTTCCTCATATGCTTCTCGCTGGTCAACCCGGCGTCGTTCGAGAACGTGCGGGCTAAGGTATGGTGTGATGGGTGCTCTTGGATATATATATCGTGACGGGGTGTCAATCAGCCTCCGAAACTGTTCCGAACCAGTCTGAGGGTCCCTAGCAGAAGAACTTGGTCGATCTCGCTTCGCCAACGGTATTAGGAGACATATCTTTCGTGTGACGTTCTCGTTGCGGTTCGGCTAGCCTCAAAGTACGAAACGGTCACCAATCCAGTTCCCGGACTCGGCATTGCTTAATCTTGGTTATCCGTCTCGCAAGCAGGCTGCCATTAGACCAGTGCCAAGTGATTATTTCAATTGAACAGCACATTTCCATTTTCATTTAAACTAAGTAAAGCTATAAAACGGATGCGGAATGCTAGTAGAATTATCATCATCGTCAGAGCATGATTTACCCACTGTTAAAGCTTTTCATTAGAGCGAATTAAGGCTTGATCCACCATACCGGACTCCTACCATGAACCAACCGAATCCACCCGGAGGAATTCATGTAGTGGGAGGAGTATTTGTAGATTGATTAAGTTTTCATGGTGATGGTTCGCTGTTTTGCAGCCAGCCGCTACCAACCGTTTTGTGCGGATAGGAGGTCCTTCCCTATTTTGCGCAATCTTTCGTCTCTTCACGAGAACAGATCTACTCTAACAATATGAATGAACAACAAAATGTGACCAATCCATATCCTTCGTAATGGAACACAATGATCTGTCTTCCAACTAATTTGGTTCGACTGTGCGTGTAGAATGAAGTCTCCGCACAAGCAAGTACAACTATTGATTTCCTGTTTGTTTGACTGCTATTGAACTTTCCCGCGTGCAGTGCAAGCTGCGACTCGGGACTTCATTGTATGGGAAGGAAATCTAATTAAGAACTAAGAATGTGTTCAGCCTCAGTTAATTAATTGATGGGATAAAGTTGGATGTCGTTGCCGTGTTGTGGTCACCGTAAAAGGCAGTAAAATTATTTATTTTTATCGTAAATAATGAATATTATATTAGTGTTTATTTAGGCCAATCATAGAGTCCCTTCTAACAATTGAAATATCTTTTTCCTTTTTGCGGTTACTACTTGCGTAGGGGTCAACGGGGATGTCCATGTGTTGTTTGTTTATAATACTTTTTCAATGATTGTTTATGGAATAAACTACCTACTAATTACATTAGATATTATGAGAGTTGTTGTATTACTATTCGGACCCAGACTTCAGTCCACTTTTGCACTAACTCCGCTTTTTATTAGAGGTGAGAGGATATTCGGTTTCATGAAATTAATCTCTGTTTTCACTGAACCTAGGAATCGGCTAAGTTAATCTTATCAAAATTTTGACGTTGTTAATGACTAATAACTAGTTAAGACGGACTTTAGGCCAAATCGTGTAAGTTCTTTCATATCTCAATTTGGGCGTTGCTGGTTGACTAAAAACTGATTAAATTGGTACTTCGACCATTATTACGTTTAGTAAAAACGGCAATTAGTGTCGTCATCGTCTTGTAAAAATTTTAAATTCAATTTTTTTTATTGAATTGGACATTAAATATCTCTTTCAATCGTCAAAAAGGAGAGGGGTAGGAAAGTAGGAAGGAAACACACAGTGACACGCTGACCGCCCTATGGCCGCAGCAAACCCACCCCACGCCAACCACGACCGGACCGTGCCCGACAATGCCAGGCAGACCTAGACCGTCGTCTAGCTACCTGAGTTTCCCATCTCTACAAACTATAAATATTCATGGTTAAAGGTCCAAAATGTGGGGAATAGGCGCCTATACCTACGTCTATCAGAAAAGAGTTCCTGGGGGAGACACAAGAAGCGATGGATTGACATCGCCGAGTCGGACGCGAGAGCCAACGGCTTACGACGTGAGGATGCTCGGGCAAAGTGGAGAAGAAAAAGTAGGAAAGCTAAAGTAGAGACCGCTCGGATATTCATGAAAGGTCCATAATGTTGGCTTCTGAATTCTTATTTTGGCAGCGTGGAATGGCCACCTGCGAGATGGACGAACGCCCCTGTAAAGGTCGTACTGAGCGGTGTGAAAGGCGTGGGGGGAGGCCTATGTTCAGAGGACGTCCTGCGGCTGAGATGATGACGATGACGATGACTTATATAGCAAATATTTAGACGACTACCATGTTCAAAATTAAACATTATTGGATTTCTATTGTTTAGGTTAATTAATACTGTAGAAATAAATGTAATTTAATTATAAGTGCTCTGTATTGCCTCCACCGCTCTTTAGATCTCCTTTCCAAGGGTCTAAGGTTGGCTGGAGGAAATCCCATTGTGGGATAGGCCCGTCTTTGCTTTGTAAATTTATATTTTTCTTATTTCTGTATAAAATTCTTATGCAATAAAAAGTTTTTATTCATACATTTATGATTTTCAAATGTTGACCAACCGTTCACCATCCGTCCACAGTGGTTTCCCGAGGTGCGGCATCACTGCCCGTCGACGCCCATCATCCTGGTTGGCACCAAGCTGGACCTTCGCGAAGACAAGGACACCATTGAGAAGCTCAAGGACAAGAAGCTGGCGCCCATCACGTACCCACAGGTGAGGATCGAAGACTTAGGCCCGTTACGGAACGAGTCTCAGGCGCGGGCCTAATTGACAAGGGTCGTACGACGGGCGGTTTTTAGGTCTCCTATTGGTCGGACGGTATCCGTCGTACGACCATGGTCGCACTACCGTTCCCAATTAGGACAGCGTCTTAGTGATGAATCTAGTCTTGAACTCTGGTTTTGAGTCGAGGTTTTATTTCAGAACACAACTTAAAACGAGATTCATTGATCAGCACTCAGCTGAGTTTTGATTTGAAAATCTTTACTCAAGCATAGATTTGATATCTTACGATTATGATTACGTAAATAAGGTCGACACTCTTCTTGAGAATAGATTTATCTGCGTATTTTTTTTCAGTTGGAATAAGTTATCACAAATCATCTTTTTAGTAGAGACCTAGAACTATCGATAGTTTGGCAATCTATTGTTGAACTTGAAAATAATGTAACAATATTGTGAACTACCTATGTTCTAAAATATTATTTTATAACAGTTTCTACAATTTGTGTTTATATGTTATTGACATTCCTTATACGTAAATGGACATCTTGCCTGTACACTTACGTCAATGATTGTTTACGAATAATTGTTACTCATTTTCCGCCAAAGAAAACGGCATCTTTATATTTGTTTGCTACTGTTTTTTATTGCAATCAACTTTACTGACATGGTTAATTTGTATGACTATATTCACGCCAATGTATTTGCGTTTATATGAATGTAACTAATACGTGATCCAAATAACTATTTGGAATTTGAGTCACGCCTTACGCGTCATCATCATCTCTGTAGTATTACAAACAACATATTCTACTAATTAATAGGCAGTCTTTTTACCGCCGTCTTATCTGTGACGCCAGCGCAGCCGTGACGATTCTGAGGCCTGCCTAGGAACAGCCCATGAAAAGGCGGTGCTGTTATATTTTTGCTCATCGGTTGGGGCTACTGACGGATGAGATGCAACTGTTCATCCAACATCCAGAGTTTTAGATAGTCTTCTTGACTTCCTATGACTCTGGGCCTCTAGACTCTTGAGTCTCTAACGGCTTACCCATCTGGATAGTTTATGGAAAATGAGTGTATGTTCTTAAAACACATGGGTTGTTAAGCAAAAATAACTAGTCACTTACAAGACGATATTTCCTAAACATCTCATGATAGCCCTATGAAGTCAACGACCATTGATTGAATTGTAAAAAGGTTATAATGTTTTAAATAAATCTACAACCAGCAATCCTGATGCTTGTTATTGGCTAATTATTTTTGTTCATGCGTGTATTAGCAATCGGTGGCCTAGTGGCAATGATATCCGACTCGCATGTGAGAGGTACCGAGTTCGAATCCCACTGCACCCATGTACCAATGACTCTTTTCTGAGTTATGACCATTAGTTGAATACTAACCGATGTTCTTACGGTGAGGGTCAACATCGTGATGAAAACTGCACATTCAGCCGACTGAATGTGTAACCACGATCCAATCTGGTCAGGTTCCCAGGGTAGCAGGGTTACGGAGGTCAGAAATCAGTCGCTCCACTGTAACCTGATCGCCAACTCTTGGATCATGGTCAATGCGGACCCCGGGCCCTCGTGCGCGAGAGCACAACCGGGACATTAACGCCAAGATGATTATTTTAGTGTATTATCAGTTGGCCGTGTGGTGTCCGGCAGAGTAGAATAGCACCAACCCCTTACACTCATGGGTGTCGTACAAGGCGACTAATGTTTTCGTGGCAAAAGATCAAGAGTCTCCGTAGTCTGGAAAATGGGCAGCAGCATATTCCATTGTTATATTCAAACACTGCGTTCTCCAACCCGCCTGCCAAGCGTGGAGATTATGGCAATAACCTCCCCTTTCGTGGGAGAGGCGCTAAGTCCTGCAGTGGACTGTTACGGGCTGTGATGATGATGATGATGATGATTATCAGTCAAAGCATACCAACCCTCCACCTCCACCTCCCAGGGCCTCGGCATGCACAAGGAGATAAAGGCGGTGAAGTACCTCGAGTGCTCGGCGCTCACGCAGAAGGGGCTGAAGACGGTGTTCGACGAGGCGATACGCGCCGTGCTTATCCCCCTGCCGCCCGCCAAGAAGCAGAGGAAGTGCTCGCTGCTGTAGGCTGCGTGGCGGAGGTAGACGGGTGAGTCATCTCATCAGAATTGTGATTTGTTTTTCAAATTTGCTTGTAACAACAACACGGTACGACAAAAACTAAGCAACACAGAAAACTTAAACAGGCATTCGGGCCACCTGATGGAAAGTGGTCACCGCCGCCTATGGACATCAGCAACACCAGGAGAGTCACCAATGCGTTGCCCGCCTCTGAAGAGACCTCTAATATACCTCTTGAACGATCCCATGACATAGTCCAAAGGAAACACTGTGGCTGGGAGCTCATTCCACACTTAAACTAAATTTAATAATTATGAATTGCTTGGACAAATTCACGCAGCGCCATCTAGCCCCAAAGCAAGCAAAGCTTGTTTTATGGGTGTTAGATGACTGATGAACTACTTATGTATTTTTTTCTAAAAACAGATTTATACATACTACCCCCAGACACGTAACAGAAATTAAAATTCAATTTCTGCTCGGCCGGAATGGAACCCCGGACCTCTGCGTGACAGACTGGCATATTGACCAACTGAACCACTCAGGTCCCGGTTAATGGCCCGGTAGTGCTCACGCGCACGAGGGCCCGGGGTCTGTCTGGACCATGATCCAAGATTTGGCAGATCAGGTAATTACAGTGGAACAACTGCAATCTGACCTCCGTGACCGGCGCCGTGGCGGCGGTAGACAGGTGACTGGAAGAGACTGGAATCCCGAAAACTTTCATTGATCTGGATGGGCTTGTGGCGATTGGTGAGAGGATCCTGGCGATGGGTGTCGAGCGCGACATTTTTTTTTTTTATGTCATACGATAGGCAAACAGGCAAGCAGGCCACCTGATGGAAAGTGGTCACCACTGCCTATAGACATTAGCGTTTGATGGAGCGGTATTGAAGATAGTTACAGTATACAGGTGGTTGGTGACAGGATACTGGTGGTTGGTGACAGGATCTGATGTTGGTGACAGGATACTGATATTGGTGACAGGATACTGATTGACAATGACTGACGTAGTGACAATGTGTTATTGGATACTGATGACGGATGAGAGGATACTGGTGATGGCTGTCAGGATACTCACGAGGTGACAGACATGGTACTCACAATGGGTTAAGTGTATCAGGATGGATGGCAGGTGATTGACGATGGGTGACAGAATACTTACTGTGAATGGCTAGATACTGAAGTATAAATATCACCTTGTGAATTATATTGTAAACACACTGGTTGTCTGGCATATTAAGCTATAAATTTTTAAGGCAGCCATTGTTCATACCGTGTTGACCTCAAATAAATAGGATAAGGACAGGCAAATTATGTTTGTTCATGAAATTCCTTTTGTTCTCGAAGTATATCTATGAATGTTGTGTGAATAAGAATTAAGAAACTATCGACACAAGCTTACGAAGTGTTCTGAATGTAGGTAAATTTTTAATTAATACAATAAAATAACAATCTGTCTTTGTAACGTACCAACTGTATAGCATTTATTTTATAGTAGCTAGTAAAATAAATTTATGATTTATTTAGTTTAGTTTAGTTTATTTATCTTTGAAAACTACAGCAATTGGTTTAAATATACATAATTTTATCGTCAACATTAATATTATCTAACATATTTAGATACAAAAATTAATATAAAATGTCCAATTTATCAATGTCATAAATAATAATGTCAAAATATTACCACGTATGATAACGTACAAGGCAAACCTTTAATCAAATCATTTTATTTATATTACCGTTATTATGTTTTCAGGTGGAGAGAGCAGGCGGCCACGGCCCTCCTAGGAACAGTGCGCCATAAGAGCGATTGGACTGCAACAAATGCATATATAGATGTTAATTTTTACTGTTAATTATAAACATAACAATAACGCATCATGTAACGTTGGTCGATGTGAGTGAGCTCCGTGTATGTTATATGCCTGGATCAGGGATTTTGGCCGCTCCGTTTTCAAATGGTTGTGATGACCTGGTTCCCCATGAAATCTACGGACGAAGAACGATATCCCTACCAACTGCTGCGACTGTGCCGCCATTTTGTAGCTTGCCGGAAACAGCGGAACGAAATTGCGAAACTAAACCTTATGTCCCTGGAGTTGAGTGTCGGTTTGTAATGACTGCCTGTGAACAGGATTCCTGATCTAATTGTACATGCTTTTTATATAATCTGGGTAAGTAATATGTCCACGCGGATTGTGGAAGGTTTATACTGAATGTGATTCATACGTTTTGGTTTTTAATCTGTAATCAACTGAACTCTAGTATTACGTAATTTTAATCCGTGTCTCGATTTGTTTCTTTGTAAACGCTAAATGATGCCATAAAGGTTGGAACTAAAGCCATTTTTAAAACAATAATCTTTTCAATATTGAGCGTAGAATTCTTTTTTGGGTGCTTTTCTGTTAAATATGTTCTTCTCTTAATTCATTGACGCTGTATAGCTAAAAAGTTACATTCCTTCATTGTTACTGGTTTGAAACGAGTCTGTGTGCACTTCTTACGAAAACGCTTTGGTATTCTATAATGTGCACACACTCTTGTATCCAACAAAGTTAGTTTTTGGTCGATTGTTCTTCAAAGTGGTAGTGATTTATAAAAATGGAATTGTTGAAATTGTGTTAGGCAGAGATTATATTTTTCGATTTATTACTTATTTTTATTCCCGGTTTTTGCATTCCTGTTGGGAGCTCGTCCTAAGTACACTATTTGTTAAGATGATTTCGATTGATTTTTACAATATTTTCGCTGTTTTGCGCCAAAACGTTTTCTCAGTGTGAGCACTTGTTAAACATGTATTTTTCTCCTAGTTACTTGATGATTTTGCTGTCGCTTGAGCTTCTACTAAAGTTACTACGGCACGAGGAATGGAATCAATTCACACTAACAACCAACAGTAAGATGAACAGCAGTGTAGCTTTTCTATAAATAATTAGTCTCTATACGACTCTAACGGGTTACCCAAAAGAATTTTGCCTTAAATTAGTGAAGCTTTAGAAGAATAACAAGCCATCGGAACTCGACGCACCCGTGTGAATGAGTTGTCAATACGTTAGATACATATCGGTGGATGTATTTGTATGTGTTTAATCTAAAATAGGAAAAGATTTTGATAAGCGTGGGGATAGAAATTTGCCTTCGCTTGGTCTTTACTAGCGATAAACTGCTTTCAAACATCTAGGCGGCTTCGCAGTCGAGGTGGTTGCAAACGCTCTTTGCAACTAGCACTGTCCATACCGCACAATTTAGCATTACCCGACCGAATTGTATAGTACAGCGGTGTCTAACACTTAATGCGATGCGCTGTCCTCTCCGATTCGGTCGCATTACACCTGGCGTCACCTGGGTGTCACAGGGTTTAGGCTTTAATTGACTAGCGAACTGCATTTTTTTATTAAATTATCATTTTATTTAAATTTAAAAACAACAGTTGACATTATTTATCACAAATAGCGAGACAGCACTAAGTTAATTAATGTCTAAATCCGATAATTAATGTTAAAACGAGATGGAATAGTACATTTAAGGTTTCAATTAAGATGTGTGCGATTGTTAATGCTTTATTTGTTAACCATGGAATAGTAACTTGAGGATGCCATAGTATTTTATATTATTTGTTCGCTTTCGAAAGTACTGTATAAATGGGCACCGACAATTGCACGAAACATTCGTAGATGTAAGATTTTAATGTATGTATTGTTCAGATGGGAATATTTAGAAGAATGAACATGTAAATAACGATAATTTTTAATATTAAATGAAACTTGAAAAGTAATTGTATGCACCGCAATTGATGAAGCATTTTTATATGTATAACTTTAGATTCATTTTTAGAGGGGCTTTTAATGCATTTCCTATGCGTTAGGTTTATGTGAATGTATTGAGTATGTATTGGATTTATTACTTATTACTCGGGTCGGAAATTGGTAATTTATTACTGGATTGTGTATTCTGATTGTATTGTGATTTTAAGTAATGTCGATTTTTAAATGTTTAGTTTATTTAAAATACGACATTATTTTTAACAAACGGAACCTTTGTCATGATAAAACGCCAATTAAATTTAAATTAATGTATTAAAATTCCGCTTTATGATCAGAATAATACAATCCATTCCATGCATTTTTTTCTTCATGTAATATGACAGAATTATTCCCTTGTCACCAAATGTATTGACGGACACATTTTATTGGTGTTAGAATTAGCTTGTTATTGTTACGAATATGTACCTAATTGTATGTATATCCAATAGTACTCTCGTGTAACGGTATGTGTCTGCTTCCCAATAACTGCTTGTGTAATATTATTTTTGTACACTGAGTCGTTAGGTTCCGCGAAGGCGGCCGGCGTTGTATGCGGCAAGTAATTCTTCCAAATATTGTAAAAGCCTCTGAATAATTCAAAATATATTTATATTAACTGTTCAGATGTGTGTTTTATTTTAATTTGGGTGTGTTGGTTGATCGTTTCCTTGAAGAAGTAGTCGAGTCGAGTTAAAGTAATCGAAGGGAGCTGTTGTTTGTTAGGAACTTATTGTTCGTTAAAACAGAACAAGCATACGATACCCCTACGAGTGTTAGTATTTCTTTTCCTTGTAATACAGGGAACAGAAATAGTACTACCAATGCCGAAAGTAACAGGAGTTTCTTTCGACATTGAGTACAAAGCTCGCTAGCTTCTTTGTAGTCGTGACAGACACTAGACAACTGGACCTAATACACTAGACAACTGGACCTAATACACTAGACAACTGGACTTTATAGGCCGAAAAAAGGGAAACCCAATTTGATGCTATTGTCCGAAAATGACATCAAAGATTTCTCTTAAACTTTTAAGTTTACGGTTTGCGAATAGACATATTGAGAATTAGATTGAATGCGAAATAGGCGGTTTGCTAAGGGGGCCGATAGCGAAGTAGTCACCCAGAGAAGTAGTCAAAATGAGAAATGGGCTCTTTGGGAAGTACATCTTGTGCGCCTAAGCTATGTACCTATTTTCTTACGCGTGCACGGTGCAACAGTCATGTCGCTCTGAGGGCCTATCGGCTATCTCAGTGGACAACTGAATTTGACATAAGAAAATCTGACACTACTCTAATTTGGTAGACGCTATTGCCAGTTTTCAACGTAGATGACGTGGTGTAGAATTATCTAGTGTCAAATACAGTTGTCAACTGAGTTAACCAATAGCCCCGCTGTTCGCTACATTCAAAGAAATTATGAGCAGTAGGTACCGTTCTATGCCGACAGTCATCTTGTTGCCTCCTCTATCTTATGAAAATAACTAGTGTCGCTGTTTTAGTATTATTCAATAATTTTTATACAGGATGTTAGGCTCGTCTAGTCTAAGATGACGCGCCCCACTACTTAGTTAGTTGATTTCGATGTGTGAGTGCAAATATTGATAACGACACTTCATCTGTGTGGGAGCCAATGAACGACGCGTGCTGCTACGTTTGAATCTTACCGGCAACTGAATGACCAATTACAACGGCATTTGTATATGTATTGCGTCCATATTTTAAACTTGCTTGTGTGCGTTAATGCGATAATGGGGCGCGTCATTTTAGATTAGACGAGCTCTACATAATATATGTATGAAGCCGTGAACTGGATTGAGTGCTAAATGTATGAAAACGATAGGTACAAAAATTCCACGTACGACAGAAATAATTGTACCTATCGTTTAATATGTTTTGAACTCCATCCAGTTCACAGCTTTATACATATATTATGTACCACCCTGTATAATCAGGTGGTTGTTTCGAGTCCACGGGAGTGAATGAGGAGTTTTCCAGTAGGTATTGTCAGTTGGTTTCAAAAAACATAAATAGATGGCGCTCCTACAATTCTAGTAATTTTTTTTTAATCTGTATGATTTTGGCAATGATTTCATGCAGCCAACTAATACTAAACTTAAAAATAAAATGTTTATTAATATAAACATAACTGTTAAAGGTTGAACGAAGTGTAAAAAGAAATATTTATAGAAGTTGGCACTATGTTTCATTATTATTACAACCTCTAAAATGGTTGAAAACTATTTATAAATACAATATTATCCAATACAAGGTACCCAGTGTTTATATCCCCTTGCTAAGAACCTTTTTCAAGCGATTATCAATTACCAAAATTGTCGGGCTGCCATCTAGTGAGAGGTTAAGAATGCTTTAGATACCTATTGGAAAACTCCTCATTGAGTCCGCTCGAATTGCGACCGAATCGACCACGGCTTGTTTTGATGGGGTCAACTCGCTGGCATATTCGATTGCTTAGACCCGCGTTCTACCAAAATAAGAGGTGATAGACTATAGACGAACTTGCATAAAAAGTTTAAATAAATTTTCATTGTGAAATAGGTACTTAAACAATCTCAGGGCAAAGATGGGCTTAGTATCGCTATAAGTGATCTATTCCAGGCAACCATTGTCTAGGGAGTCATGATATCGAGTTTGTTTTATTATTTTTTGACAACAGTGCGTTCGACTTTACCAAATGGTAGCTTCAATCATATAATACCTTTTTTATTTACCTTAATGCGGAACGAATTGAATTCTGGGAATTGAGTAGTTGAGTCGTTACGCAGGCCGAAATTCCATCAAGGCAACTCCAGATAATTCTCCTCGCAAACCAATTTTAAGTGGCAGTGGGCAGGGTACAGAGCTCGAAGAACAGATGGCCGATGGGGCAGTAAAGTTCTCGAGTGGCAACCACGTATCGGAAGACGCAGCGTGGGTAGATCTCCCACAAGGTGGACCGACGACCTGGTAAAGATCGCAGGTACGAGCTGGATGCGGAAGGCACAGGGCCGGCTTTTGTGGAGATCTCTAGGGGAGGCATGCCTAGCAGTGGGCGTCTTCTGACTGATATAATGATGATCATGAAACCAATTTTAGTTCATTTGTTAAGATATTTGACCAGATTCGACTGTTGCTTAGGAGAGGGTGTGTGGCAATACAAATACGTCTTTATCTCTGTTTTGGCGATAAACTGATATATTTATAGAAAGAAGTGTCGCGTCCCCGATAACTAACGTAATTCGCCACTCTATTACAAATGCTGATTAGAGAGAATATTACAAAATAAGTAGAAGTAAACACATAATTGCCTACAGCACAACTTAATATATACTACCACTCTGTAAAGTACAAATTGTATTTGTACAATCTGCAGACAAAGTAATGAATTGAGATTGATCCCACCGCTATGCCCCACTGGTGAGCCTACAGGTAATATATGTAGGTATTGATGACGATTAAATTTTTTTTGTACTATTCGGTGACAAACGAGCAGATAACCCATCCAACCTAAATATAAGACCGTTTTATAGTTTTCCATGGATCTTCCTGTTTTTATACGTAGCTGTCCCGACTCCTGTCAGTCATAGTTCCCTGCGATGACTTTAATTTTGTTCCATTTATTGCATTATTGGCCTTTGCCCACTACTTCGGCCACGACCCTGAGACTGGTTAAACAGTCTCGGGAGCGGATTGGCCATACTTGACGGTAGGTACGAAAAACAGCATCGACCTATCCAATACCAGTATACAAGGAGCTAACATTGTTATGCATGTCATTCTAGTTTTAGTACGTTATTATTGAGAGATAAAAAATGCGTATTTTTCCATCAAAGGAATATCAAAGAGAAGATCAAACACCCGAGGCTCAGGGGAAGACAGAGACATCGACGCACAATCCTCGCGTTATCCTGCAATACCGCTCGCTGGAGCCTCGCTATCACTCAGGGATCAGTTCCATCCGTTTCAGATGGCCGCGAAGAGAAGTTGGGAAGTTAGGGATTGGTATTATTATTAACCGTTTGAGAAATTATTCCCTATATAAACATTCATTCCATTTTGCCTGACCGAAGCCCCCGAAGTCACTTGTGTCTTGTGAAAAATAAATACCTAGTGAATCTCCTGAACCAGTCAGAACGAGTATAATTATAGTAAATATTGTGGAAAGTGACATTGTGTCCACGTGTTGTCCATCGGCTACGTCCTGCCCGAAAGGCGGCCACGCACATGCGACTGCGCAGCACATTTGCTAGCCTGTCTCCTTCCCAAACAATCGCGACACCGCGGTAGTTGGTGGTGAGAGTATCCTCACAAGAATTCCCACCCGACGTAGTGTAGGAGCCACGCCTCCTACAGTCCCGCGCCCAGTTGCCTACGCACGTAGCCAGTGGCCGCAACGTGTAGGAAGCCTTGGAACCCGCCTCCAACAGAAGGTATTTGGTACCAGCCAATAATTGGGTAACGGCTGCAGTTTGGCTGTGGCTCACTTGCCGTCTGCTTGGAGCAGTTTTGGCTGGACAGTCAGCTGAGTTAACCTAAATATCAAATATTATAGACTCCTCGTATGCGTTATCGATCACACTTTCTATGTAACCCTTGTATTCATATAATCTGTAATTTGATTATTTCTAAGCCGTGATAACCTAAGGACATTTTCTGTGTAATCAAACCCAACGCTAATAAAGCAGTTTTTTCAAATTCAAACACCATATTTCATTCCGAGCCTCTAGGTTAAGCGCAACTTCACCCAAAGAAAATAATAAACATTACATTACACCTAATTCATCCCCTTTAGAAATATTTTTGGAGATGAAAAGTAGACGTCCTTAGACGTAGATATGTCCTTTCCCAGGTCGTTATCTGTATCCATATTTTATCCTAATCAGTTCGGCTATTTAAGCAAGACATAACAAACTGAAGGCGTACGTGGATGGATTTAAACTTTTCCATAAACTGGAAACCTGCGTAAACCTCAGGGAGGAATACTTGAGAAAAAGGTAGTAAACCGTTACCAGGAAAGTGGTCCGGTGGGATGCCTTACGGTGCGAGGATGTCAAAGACAGGAAAAGTGGAGAAAGAACAGGAATTGGACGCTGGCAGAGCCGGGATTGACCGCTGGGATGATGATGACGATTGACTGAATTAATAATTTATAGTAAATGGATGTTCAAATATGAACCGTTTGCATTTGTTAAAGAACTAACAAAACGACCAGCTAAGTATAATATCATATTGCATACGTCAGTAATAATTTTAATAATTTCCGTTGTAATTTCTTACTAACAGCACTATCTACGCATAGCAACGCATAGTGCAATTAGCATGAACTTTTTTAATAAAAATGTTGCAGATGTGACAGTTCTATTATTATATATAAATTTATATCTCCTGAACGGTAAACGATAGAGAAAAGACTGTCAAAGATAGACAAAGAGAGAACTTGTAGAGAACAATTCAAAGAATACGACGGTGGTGTTAGCGCAGTTACGACAGTTTGCAGATATGACAGTTAGCAAGGAAGGCGACGATAAAATACAGAAATATTGAATCAAAACTTTTATTAGCAATATCGTTCGTGGTTCGTTGCTAACCTTACCAGTTTATCTAGGAAGGAGTGAGGGAGGTCATGCCTCATGCTTTGTATGCCAGTGATTAGGTATCTATTCCATTTGGTTTGCCAACGCATACCGCAGTCGTGTGTGGCGCTGCCAGTGAGCGGTCCACTGCGCGTACGCAGTTCTTACGGAAATAGTTTGTTTACGAACAAAAATAAAACAACGATATTTGTGCTTAATATCTAAGTGCTACAGTTCACATTCGCCATGGCGAAACAGCTTTTAAGCCGCGAATTACCTGATATAGAGGTTAGTAATTTAGACGTAATTTGTACGACGTAAATGGTACGATGTTTATTATTTTGTTGCTGAACTATAATGTTATGATAGTGCCGTCATTTCTCAGTGCCTAAATTGTTTTGACTTTAAAATTGGAGTGTGTTTTGATTCTATTCAATCAAATTCAAGTCTATTAAGTTTCCGTCATAATTGTTTACACAATCTCCTACCTACTACTCGCATCAGAATAAGACCTTGAGTCGTCGATAAGTTGAAGTCGAGCATTCGATAACGTTATCCATTTTGTATACAAAGACGTTAGGACGACGATAGGCAACATGGCCAACCACTAAAACTCAATAAACAGCAACCGGTTAATTATTATTTATATATGTGAAGAATTACGCAATATTTTACTCTAGCCTTGCGAATTGGCGACAAAAGATTAGCAAGAGTTAGTTCCTCCTTAGGTACAGTCGGCTGCAGCGTAAATGGACCCTCTCCCCCAGTATACTTACATTGAATGTATTGTATGGGGGTCAGTTCTCTCTGCATCTGATTGTTCATTTAAAAATTAACAGGAGCCCATTTAATTAGGTAATTTAAGTAGGTAACTAAAGTATTGTTATAGAACTTTCTAATACCTCATCTACATTCTGTACATTTCAGAACTTGCTACAGTTGAATCCTAAGGTCAAGCCGTACACGAACTTGGTCCCTTCGGCTCTAACTAAGAAGAATAAACAGCATTGGAAAAGGAACAATGACAGAAAATGCACCGTAAGTTTTTTAGTTCGGGAAATTAATTTTAGTTATAGATCTGACGATCTCGTAAAGATCGCAGGTTTTAGCTGGATGCGGATGGCACGAGACTAGCCTTTGTAGAGAGGTAGACATCTCTGGGAGGCCAATGCCCAGCGGTGGGCGTCTTCCGGCTATAGATCCAACACATCACAAACCTTGAGATTACTTACGCACTAGTAGCGCGTTGAAAATCTCTCTGCCATGGCATTCAAGTGATGAACCTGGATGCGATTTCCGGCCATTGATACTTACTAATTTTATCAAAAAATGCCTTGTGACTGGGCCTAGGTATGTATAAGATCGGTTAGCATTAGTTGCATTTTCCTATGCGAACTATGTTTTATAATGTCAATGTTTCCCACAGTTGGGAGAATCCTATGTGTGTTAAGTTGGGTTAAATGCAGAGCCTGGGTACCTACCTATTAAATTATTTTAGCTTTCGTCATTTTACGTTTCTTTGCAAGATGCATGAACATTGAATGAATAAATTTGTAACCATGATCCAATCTGGTCAGGTTCCCCTCGTAGCAGGGTCACGGAGGTCAGTCGATGGTAGTCGCTCCACTGTAATTACCAAATCCTGGATCATGGTCAATGGGACATTAACGCTAAGATGAAAATTGAATGAATGGATGAAAACATGAATAGAACGAAATTACAATGCTCATTAATTACGCAAGTCGTCAACTTTATGCAACAGTTGATTATCGACAATAAGTCTGATAAAAAATGTAATTCATGACTTTCATTCGTGTGTCTCTAATTACATACAGGTGAGTAGGTAGTAACACTATTTATCTCTTATAGTAACAAAATTGTGAAAACAAGATTATTTAAATATTAATGTAATAAGATTACCTACTCAATGGTAGGCAACGCCATGATAAGAATTAATTCATCAGACATTGATGATAAGTACGACAAGTTGATATTCTTATAAGTAAAGATAAGCAATGACCACCCATATATTTCTTCGTCACTTTTGTCGTCTTCAATTTGTTTATGTTACAATTTAAGTATAACAATAAGATAATATTAGAGTGTGTTTTTGTTTGTATTCGTAACAATTCCTATAAGAAAATATTTTTCGAATGCTGCCTTATGGTTTGATAAGAGCGAATAAATTATGATCACTAGGTTTAAATAATAAGTAAGGCAATTCTTAAAATATTGTTGAGTAGTTTAGATGTTCACCAGTAGGTACTGACATACAAATTGGGTTGGATGATTTGCCTGCACGTCGAGCATCAGGAACCTTGAAGCCTCGATGCCAACTGTCAACCCGTAATCGACGTCGAATCGTAAAGGCACTGACTATTTGAGGCACTTATTAAATTGTTTCAATACTATCCTGATGAATTATGCCTTATTGTTTGAACAAAAAACGTAGGAATATAAATGAACTCAACTCTAAATAGAGACCCGAGATTATGCCTAAGTATTACACAGCAACCGACCGTGTAACGCAGTGTAGAATTAATTACCTTGAATAAGACAAAAGCAAACAGTACAGTTTGCTTTTAAAATGAATCATAAACAGGTTTGCGCCCGTGAGCGAGTCCATGTCGTTAACATCGTACTTACCTTATCTTTCGATATAATAATAATAATAAATAATAATAATATACATCGTACCTACTTAATTTTTGGCGATTACTATCACCTACACCTACCTACATAAGTATTATTTGTAGTTAAACACCGGCAACATCAGACAGTGCGGGGCGGCGACGCGACGCAACACGTTCCTTTGATCTGATACTCAAAAGTATCGCAAATTTATAATAATCGAAAAGCTTTTGTTTGAGTTTCCAAAAGGCGCACCGTCGCTCAACGTGTCACGGACCGACAACGTATATTTGCACGCCACTCAACGTGCCAGTCGCGAGAAACTTGTCTGACCCGGTGGCCAAAGCTGGAACTAAGTATCGCCATTTTGGAATGTTATGTCAATTCCAACAACAGCGACGCTGTTACCGGGCCAGATAAGTTTGTTGCAGTATATGTAACGTTTACCGCAACCAGCAGCGGCACCGCCGATCTCCAAAAGCATGATCCCACCCTTCTGGAATAACGTCACAACATGCATTTCGGATATTCTGTGATGTCATTCCAGAGGGCGATATCATGCTATTGGAGATCGGCGATGCCGCTGCAGGAGGGAATGCATCTTATCATCTCCATAGTCTGTGGGGCCGTGTGGTGTCCGGCAGAGTAGAATAGCACCAACCCCTTACACTCATGGGTGTCGTACAAGGCGACTAATGTTTTCGAGGCAAAAGATCAAGAGCCTCCGTAGTCTGGAAAATGGGCAGCAGCATTTTCCATTGTTATATTTAAACACTGCGATCTCCAACCCGCCTGCCAAGCGTGGAGATTATGGCAATAACCTCTCCTTTCGTGGGAGAGGCCCTAAGTCCTGCAGTGGGCTATTACGGGCTGTGATGATGATGATGAGTCTGTGGTAGGCCTTGTAGCTCACGCACAACTTGTAGATACGTACCTGTCAGTTACCACCTCATTCTTTAACGCCCGCCCCGACAGACCTGTCCAACCCTGGAGAAGAACTTCGACGACATCAAGCACACGACGCTGTCGGAGCGCGGCGCGCTGCGCGAGGCGGCGCGCTGTCTCAAGTGCGCGGACGCACCTTGCCAGAAGAGCTGCCCCACGCAGATCGATGTGAAGAGCTTTATCACCAGCATCGCTAATAAGGTAACCTAGTTCTGTTATGCCTAGCTCGTGGATCGGTGGTCTAATGGTTGAGGGTTCCGAGTCGGACCCCAGTTCCGCCATGTTGAAAGGAATTTTTCTGAGTTATGTATGTTGAACACTAACCGATGCTCTTACGGCGAGGGAAAACATCGTGATGAAACCTACACATTCAGGCGACTGAATGTGTAACCATGACCCAATCCCAAATGAAAAAAATTCTGGATCATGGTCAAAGCGGACCCTAGGCCTACAAATTTCTACAATTTTTCGGAGTAATTTTTTTAAAAACTGTCGCTGCAGACCCAGCAATTTTGAGTGAAACGAGGTCAATTTGTTGGCTAATGTTTGTCCAATAGTGACGTTAAAGTATTCATAATAACCAGGCAATGTGATAAATAATGATCTTTAAATAAATATTAATTACATTGCCCGTTTGACTTGTGATTCATATGCCCGGATAAATCACTTGGTCCAAGATATATATAGTTTAATTCCCCCATCTTAACCCCTTCAGAACTACTACGGCGCAGCGAAGGCCATACTGTCGGACAACCCTCTAGGGCTGTCGTGCGGCATGGTGTGTCCGACCAGCGACCTGTGCGTGGGCGGCTGCAACCTGCACGCGAGCGAGGAGGGGGCCATCAACATCGGCGGCTTGCAGCACTTCGCTGTTGATGTGAGTTGTGATGTTTCTTCCATGGTTTTGTGTGTTATTGGACGCGACCTCCGGATCTAGCTGGAAATCACTCCTTAGTGCCTCCACTGCCACTGATGATCGGAACCCGTCGGTTATGTTGTTTTTAATCTACTCAGCGACAAACGAGCTGATAGCCCACCTGATGGTTAGTGGTAACTGTCGCCCATAACATCTACGATTAATGCATGTTCGGCCGGCTTCGCGTTATTCGCAGTACCTGAGCGGACCAAATTGGTCCAGCCTCAGCATAATGCTATGAATGGCAGCAGCCAATCACAGCGCTGGTTTTCAGACTGACCCATAATAGAGCTCGATGCGCGCACTATGCGAACGACGCGTGCTGACATATCAGTCAGTAAGAGTATCAGATAAAACATATCAGTCTGATAAGTTATTATGCGACTAAAATAAAATTGTATAATAATTTCATAATTATAAAGGATTATAGTATGTTTTAATTTGGCAGTGTATTACTTTATCGAGCAGATAAACTTTATCTGAGCATTGATAAATCGGCCCTTAATATATATAATACTAAATAAAAGAATAAAAGTAATACCTATTGATACATGTATAACCTGTAATATAATATGGGATAAATAATTATATATCATGACAATGATGAGGATGACTGTCAAGCCCGGTGTCTTGATGGGTGTACTTATGATGAAAACCATCAGTCGATGGCAACATAGCATAGTTGTTGCATTTTTTCAAACCTTATTATTAACTGACTATTGTTGTATTACTTTGGGGTACTGCAGGTATATTTTAGTTTAAGTTTGAAATTATAGTCTTATCGGTATGCTTTACTTTTGGTGAAGTATGTATTAGTTTATCCAATTTCTATCAGTGGAAACTTACAGTTGGCTCTGTGCTGCCAGTATTATTTATATTGTTATCATTGCTATTGTTTTATCCTTAAGTAAATAAAATAAAATAACCTGGAACCTAGGACTTTCTTAAGTAGCGAGGTAACTCTAGCTAGTACTTTTTAATTGCGTTGAAGTAAGCGCAAACTGAAGTATATGCATGTCGCACGACGAAGTCCGACATGCAGGCAGATTTAGTGCGGTCAGAAACCTCTGCAGGTAGAGAGAGAGTAGTAGGGGAAGAGTGTCAATATCAACGTACTAATTTACCCGGTTCCAATGTCGTCATCAGTAAAAAATACCAAGCCATCATTCGTTTACCTATGGACGAGGCAAGAATAGCCAATCACGGACACGGCCACTGACTATCGGATGTAAATAAATCGGACCGACCTACTGCAGAACGCCGCGAATCGTCTAATAAGTGAGTGACTCTGAAATGTAAGAGCCAGGAGTTAATATAGACGTCCGATTTTTTACATCCAATAGTCAATATTCGTGTCCGTGGTTTGATTCTGCTGTCCTAAAAAGAGTAAGTCGTGATTTTGACAAGATCGATAATTGCCAGACACTTTCGCTGCGACCGACTCAGCAATTCATCATCATCATCATTTATTTATTCATTTACAGTTACACTGTGTGCGAATATTCATTAATGTCCTATACACAATAATATTAAAATAAAATAACAAAGTTACATTTCATATTACAATGTCAAGATAACAAACACAAGTCAAGATCAACAATAATTACTACCTACAATAATACTTAATCCTAAATGAGAAGTGGTACAACATTTGTTCCGACTACATATAATTTCAGAAACTCGTCAATCGAGTAGCAGTTTTTATCGAGTAGTAGCCCTTTCAGTTTTCTTTTAAATTTGTTTAAACTAGTCTCAGTCTTTAGTTCGATAGGTAGTGTATTGCGTCTGAAATCGGCGCTACGCGGCACTGGCCGGTCCATTTAATACAGGCGCTACGATACTTAGCACTGCTGTAGCATCTCTGGTATTTGAGTTAGCAGTGGGATTGTTAACCCGACATTCACTTTCCAACTTCAAATTACAGATCTTCATGAAGATGGGTATCCCTCAAACGTTGGACCCGAACACTCCGCCATTGGCCAGCGATAAGAAGATAGCTCTGATCGGAGGCGGCCCCGCCAGCATCAGCTGCGCTTGTTTCCTCGCCAGACTTGGATACAAAGACCTCACCATCTATGAGAGGGAGAGCTATCTTGGAGGATTGAGGTAATTCATACTTGATAACTTTACAATACAATACAATACAAAAACTCTTTATTTGCACACTAGATACATATATGGGATAAAATACATAATAAAAAGCAGTACAAAGGGCGGTCTTATCACTAGCGTGATCTCTTCCAGACAACCTTGGTATGGAAAGTAAAAGAAAAGTATTTTAGTCATTGACAGGTAGTGCACACAAAAACTATACAAAAATTTACAATGAAAACAAAAACAATTGGAAAGCTAGTAAAGTAACCTAGCACCCATAATCACCCCACTAAAGTCAAGTAATGTTGTTTTATTTTTTTCTTGAAACTGTACAACGATCACTTTACCCGTTTCAAATGGGATAGCGACCCAGGCTGATATGAACCATAGAAATCAAAATAATATAAGTAAATAGAAATGCCTTCATCATCTTCAACTATCAGATCATCAGATTCAACTATCGAGAACGCTTATCACCACCTCGGCAAATACTGCGCATAGCTGTACTACTTTGCAGTAACAGTCAGGCGTCCGCAGGTATCAGATACGATGGCAAAAGAAGGTGACCCGGGTATCAGTACGGCGATAACTTCACGCGGGAATAGAACTTCTATTGACTATCTTATTTTGATTTCTGTGATATGAACCCATTGAGTTAAGTACTAGACTATTACTTCTTTCCTTCCGGGCTTGCTGCCCATGCTTTTATGGTCTACGAAGACCATAGCTGATCTGCCCCTAAGACGCTAGTCGCTTGCACTGGAATATGACTCTTAGGCGCTGTCCTAATTGGCAACGGTTATGCGACCATGGTCGTACGACGGACGTCGGCCGACAGAGCAGCCCGTCGCACGACCATTGTCGCACGACCGTTGCCAATTAGGACAGCGCATTGTGCTCCTGTATTGTACGACACTCGTATATCAAAGGGGTTGGTGCCATATTCTAAGTACTATAAACAATTGTTTGAAAATGGAGTTTGAAAGTTACGAAACATGCTTTTTTTATTTTACAGTTCAGCAGAAATCCCTCAATATCGACTGCCGTACGACGTTGTGCAATTTGAAATTGACCTCGTGAAAAACCTTGGAGTCAAATTCGTCACTGGAAGGAAGCTATCCACTAAAGATATTACTGTAGACGTAAGTATTACAAATATGTACGTATATAATTACAATGTGCTCTTGTCTCAGATTAAAAATGAAATAACGATGGCGCGCTGTCATTAGTGACATGAGGCCAGTTTCGTAAATATGTGTGCCATGGCG
The DNA here is from genome assembly GCA_905147135.1 of Blastobasis lacticolella. Taxonomy (NCBI): domain Eukaryota; kingdom Metazoa; phylum Arthropoda; class Insecta; order Lepidoptera; family Blastobasidae; genus Blastobasis; species Blastobasis lacticolella. Next base: position 15,287,828 of record LR990048.1, read on the forward strand.
TAGTTTGGTTGTTAATGTGTGCTGTAAATGATGGATCAGTCGACGGACTACTACCTATCTAGTGGATTTTGGACGATAAAGATGTGGTGCCAGTACCCTTCCAGGATATTTCTCAGGCTTGCCATAAGTAAGAACTAAGAAGTATGATTAATTACGTTTTTTATGTTCTTATTAGGGTCTTCTGAAGGAAGGTCATGACGCCGTGTTCCTCGGCATCGGCTTACCGGAACCAAACAGCGTCCCGGTGTTCAAAGGCTTGACTGAAGAAATGGGCTTCTTCACTAGCAAGAGCTTCCTGCCTTTGGTGTCGAAGGGAAGCAAACGTGGTAATTATTTTATAAAAAATACCTTAATTTTTATATGGTAATCAGTCACAAACAGGCGGGGAGCCCGCCTCAGGGTAAACGGTAACTGTCGCTCATAACGTCTACGATTTACTTGAGTGTCATGCAACAAAAATGCAGAACCGCAGTTGCGTTGTCACTGTGACGACTATAGTTCATTCGCGACAAGAAAATAGTGAGTCATCGTTGTCCGTCGGCCTAGCCTCCTTAGAATACCTCGCCGGTTGGAATAAACAGCAAATACTAGACAGGCCGCTAAGCAAAGTATGTCTGCTGTGGCACCGTAGCTCTCGAACGGATGGACTGATTTCAATTCCGATTTATATTTTAAAGCCGTTTAATCGAGCTGATTCTTAGCTAAATCGGTTCTGTAGTTTAGGAGATATTTTTAGCAAGTATAAATATGTAAACTTGGTCGGAGGTTTTCAACCTTTTTTCGGTCGTTTAGGTTATTGCACACAAAATTAAACTTTGTAGGTCAGGTAACATTGGTTAACAACAAACAACCTATTTTTATAGTTATTTTTTTCCCACCTCAGGCATGTGCGCCTGCAAATCTGCCCTGCCCACCCTAACCGGCAACGTATTAGTGCTGGGCGCCGGCGACACGGCCTTCGACTGCGCGACGTCAGCTCTGCGCTGCGGCGCCCGCCGGGTGTTTGTCGCCTTCCGGAAGGGGTTCACCAACATACGGGCTGTGCCAGAAGAGGTAGGTTCACAGTCTCGCTCACACACAGCTATTTGTAGCAGCTATAAATCGCAGCTACCGTGTGACCGTATCGACTACATGCAATTTGTAGCAGCAACAGAAGCTAGAACAAACTACAAACGTTATATATAACAGACTAAAAAGACTGCTGATGCCAAAAATATAATGAATTTTTAAATTTTTATTGGGGACCGGTTTTACTCGCGCTGATTTTAGCAACTGTCCTGTCGCAAGAGATTTTTATCGCTAAGCTATTGAGCATGTTAAATTTTATAGCGGCAACAATTCGCTCAACGATTTTTAGCTCGAGGCGGAAAATAGCAGCCACAAATCGCTACGTATAACCGAGACTTTAATGAAGGTTTTCGCTATTTCAAAATCCAACAGATGGCGCTAGTGAAAAGTAAGGATGTCAAAACACTGCTATCTTATTGGACAGGAACAGTTGCTGTAAAATGACAGATTAATTCTAGCCAATAATAGGGCTTTACTTTGCCCGTGTGGTGTCCGGCAGAGGAGAATAGCACCAACCCCTTACACTTGTGGGTGTCGTACAAAGCGACCAATATTTTCGAGGCAAAAGATCTAGTCCCCGTAAGCTGGAAAATGGGCAGCAGCGTTTTGCATTGTTATATTTAAAACACTGCGATCTCCAACCCGGCCATGCATGAAGATTATGGCAATAGCCTTCGCTTTTGTGGGAGAGGCCCTTAGTCCTGCAGTGGACTGTTATGGGCTGTGATGATGATACCTACATTCACACATACACCCTTTCTTTTTTTATCCGTAGGAATAACATGGATATGTAGGTTTTCCCGAAAACCCTACCCACTAAAACCGCTCTACGTACCCACATCCGCTTTTTATCGGAACACCACAGGACCTCATAGTAGGATAGTTTGCGCTGTGTGGGTTGTGATAACACAGTTATTTTAAAATCCAACAGAGTGCGCTAGTGAAAAGTAATGTCCGTCAAAACACTGCTATCTTATAAGATAGCAGTGTTTTGACGGACATTCTATAGAACGGAAACAAGTTCTGTAAAACGAGGGATAAATTCTAGCTAATTGACAGAGTAATATTAAAGTGAAAATCGCTATTTTGGCACTGATAGCAGCAACAAGCGCACTTCGAACAAAAAAATATCAAATACCGCGAAGGCCATTTGTCGACAACTGTAAATTTTACTTCCTGGTACGTTCGGGAGGGGGCGAACATGCTTTCAATCGGCACAACAAACAATTCTAACTTGTATGACATTGCCAGTCCATCGTACTTGTATTATTAGAGATCAGTGGTCCAGAGAGTCTTAATTAGTGGCAAGTATACACATATACATACACCGTCACGCCTGTGTACCACAGGGGTAGGCAGAGACTACCGGGTGTCACAAACTACGATCGATGCGACATATGCTGAGAAGGACTACCTAAGTTGCTTCTTCAGGTTTATGATCCAACCGCATCAAGTAATACCAAATCCTATTGCAGGTTGACTTGGCGAAGGAAGAGAAGTGCGAGTTTCTGCCTTTCATGTCGCCACAAGAAGTCATCGTGAAGAATGGGAAGGTAAGAAATCTATATTTTTTAATATAATAGTGCATCTGAGCCTGAGGTCCGCCTTAACCATGATCCAGGATTTGGCAGATCAGTTAATTACCACCGAGCGACTGCCATCTGATCTCTGTGATCCTGTTAAACGGGGTTTTCAGGGGGAAACTAACCAGATTGGATCAAACTACCCAACCCTAGTGACGTACGATGGATGTGCTGATGTGGTGACTAACAAAAGTCCAGACACGCAAATTCGTTGTCTCTGGTATGACGACTGTATTATTAAACTAGATACCTTTACTTACAGATAGTCGCAATAAAGATGTGTCGCACTGAGCAACTGGATAATGGCGAATGGATCGAGGACATCGAACAGACGATACAGCTGAAAGCTAATTACATCATTTCCGCTTTCGGCTCAGGACTTTATGATGAAGATGGTGAGTGTGCTGAAGTCTCCAACTTCGTCATTTACCATCAGGGGGTCTATAAATCCACATTTGCGTTTCCTAATATGATGCATATTGATTTGTCACAAACTAATCTACAGCGTCGCTATTGTTGACATTGACATGACAATTCTAAATGGCGTCACTTAGTTCCAGTTTTGGCCTCTGGATCAGATAATTTGGTGGCACTCTAATATAATTCATAAGATGAAACGCTAATGTGGCCTATTTAGACCCTCGGGTGAGATGGCGGTCAAATGCCAGGCTAGACTAATAAAAAAAGTCTATTTAAGCTAGCGCAGAGCCACAGAGCATGTTCACCCTTATCTCAACAAAGTAATGCTCATATTTCTTCTGAAATAAAAAAAGCGTGCGAATTCGTGGAGTTGATCTGCCTGTGAGAATTAGTCGTCTTATACGACACCCGTTTGGGAAGGGGAACATTGTTATTGGGGTACAGTGTTCATACAATGCAGCCAAAAATTATTACTTGAGGATAACTGGCCCGTAGTCGTAGCCATATATTTCAATGGTGACAGTGTCGTCTCCTCTAGCGGTCGTCTGGAGGAGTGCGCCAAGCGTTAAAATAACCGCAAACTATTCCGCTAATGTGGAGCCTGGCTCTTTTCTAGAACTAATTCTTAAAATGTCTAATTCGCTAAACAGTGATGTCATACGTACCATAATTATGGTACATGTACAATTTTCCAGGTGTTCGTACCATTGTACGCAAAAGTACCATAATTTCTAAATTTTACATCTTTCCAGCTATATGACTTCGTTTCACTCGCTTCTGTCACTTCATTCGCGAGCGAGCGAGATAAAGTACCAATGAAAGCTATTTCTATTCGAGTTACGGTTACCTATCGGTTTTTTTTTATGTCATACGGTAGGCAAACAGGCAAGCGGGCCACCTGATGGAAAGTGGTCACCACTGCCTATAGACATTAGCAACATCAAGAGTATCGCTAATGCGTTGCCCACCTCTATAACACGTTGCTCTGGCAGCAAAAGGCAAATGCCACTCCACTGCCAAAGCCACGGTTCCCCAAATCCCCACCCCATGGAGCACTGGAAACCTTACTCACCGGCAGAAACACAATACTATTTAAAAGAGCATTAGTATGGGTATTCAATTTATGGTCCCACTTCCACCCCAACCAGTTTTGTATTTTGCATCCCTCTTGCTTACTTGACCAAAACGAAAATTCTTAATACATATTCACATTAATAAATTTTGCAAAGTAATAAACCTAATTAAGAGTAGTGACTCTGACCCATAGAGAAAAAATTGTATCTACAGAGCTCTGACCAAATAATAGAAACTGTACCATAATTTGTCCCAAAGTACCATAATTTTGTCAAGCCGATGTCATAATTCCTGAGTTGGCTTATAACATCCCTGTCGCTAAATTGCAATTAGTTTAATTCTACAAAGGGCGAATCTTAAAAAGCTAAATTTAGTATATCCCACCTCCACCCAGGCTATCGACCCACCGACTATCGACCTCTTGGCCATACGGACCGCATCAGATTTAATCACGGGTTATGCGCACGCTTACTTGCCGGAGTCGCCTTATAAGGACTAGTGATTTTTTATATTCATCATCATCATATCAGCCGAAAGACGCCCACTGCTGAGTATAGGCTTCCCCCATAGATCTCTACACAGGCCGGTCTGCGATCTTTACCAGGTCGTCGGTCCACCTCGTGGGAGGCCTACCCACGCTGCGTCCTCCTTTTGCGTTTGCGTTGATTATATTAACCCCCTCTATCTATTTCTTCATATATAGTAAAGGCAGCGATGTCCGGCGTAGCCCTAAACCGCTGGGGCCTGCCCTCCGTGGACAAACGCACGCAGCAGGCGGCGGGCGAGCCGCGCGTGTTCGTCGGCGGGGACCTGGCCGGCGTCGCCGAGACCACCGTCGAGTCCGCCAACGACGGGAAGACGGCGGCTTGGTATATGCACTGCTATCTGCAGGTGAGTCGGTATATAGGAAGGTGGGTCGCCAGTATACTCTAAGGCAGCAATGTCGTAGCCCTCAGCCGCTGGCAGCAACCTGGCCGGCGTCGCCGAGCCAGTTTGGTAAGGGTGTTCGCGGCTTTTCGGCTTTATAATTTGAAAACCTTCCGGAAAAAATTCTCTTTCATAATCATAAAAATCTAATTTTTTTACTGTGCTATTTAACCGATTTATCAAAATGATAGTGAAAAACGTTTGAAAATCCGTAGCGTAGTTCAAAAGAAGTAAGCCGACAAAAATACGTATTTAGTTAGACATTCGTGACAGTAATCAGTCTAAACCATCATAAACGGGTCATAACATCATCAGTTTGACGTAAACTGTCATTGTGATCAGCTGTGCGCATTGCTTACTGTTAACTGAGGATAAGCAGCGAGCGATAAACAACCTTACGGCTACGTGTTACAGTGTATTATAGTTTCACCACTTCCATTTTTATCCTATTACCGACAAGAAATATGAATTGCTCAAAGTGTGACCGACTTCATCAAATGTAGCCAATGTCAAGGCCATCTCTACTATGACTGTGCGGGAATAGCTGAGACGAGTTCTAGGAACATGGGTATGGAGAATAAACTGCATGGAAATGTCCTTTATGTCGTTCTGGAACTTCTAACAATAACAAACCCGAGTCCGTATCCTCACCTTCACCTTCATCCGAGCCTGCATCCTCTCTAGTACAGCTTAGTGACATCCTACAAAAAAAAAACATTCCGAAGCGAGTTCTGTAGCATAAAAGTCGATTTGCAGTCTGCAACAATCGCCATACAGAACATAAATACTAGGCTGAGTGAAATGGATGTACGATTTCGAGCTCCGCCTAACCACCGCCGAAAACAGTACATCTAATTTGCAGTTGGAGCTCACTAATGCCAACGAAACCATTAACAACCTTCGAAGGGACAATGATTTTTAGAGATCAATACGCGAGTATTAATAATGTGGAGATTTCTGGCATACCGGCTGCAAAAGGAGACAATCTTAATAACATTCTCCATTCGATTTACACAAAGGTTGGGCTAGCACTTGACGAGAATGACGATGATTCTATCTACCGCGTACGCCGTTTCGATACCTTACAAGCGGATGAGGGAAGTCAACGTTCGGAGCCCCAGTAAAATTTACCCGCCGCCTAACAAAGGACAGACTATTTATCTGCGGTACGTACGCGCCGCGGGCTTACGTCGACAGACATCGGGCTGGCAAGGAAAGCAAAATATTTATTGGAGATCACCTAATTCCGGCGAATTGAAGAGCGTCGGTGGCCGAGCGGTTAGAGTATCCGACTCGTAAGCCAGAGGTCCCGGGTTCGAATCCCGCTCCGGCCATGTACCAATGACTGTTTTCTGAGTTATGTACATTAGTTGAATGCTAACCGATGCTCTGTGAGGGAAAACAGCGTGATGAAACCTGCACATTCAGGCGACTGGATGTTGTAACCATGATCCAATCTGGTCAGGTTCCCCTGGTAGCAGGGTCATGGAGGTCAGATGGCAGTCGCTCCACTGTAATTACCTGCCAAATCCTGGATCATGGTCACGGCGGACTCCGGGCCCTCATGCGCGAGAGCACAACCGGGACATTAACGCCAAGATGATTATTATTTGTTTATTACCTAATTCCGGCGAATAAATTGTTGCTATAGCGCGCGCTTGAGATCAAAACCGAACTAAATTATAGTTACCTATGGATTAGAGACTATAAAATTCTGATGCGAAAGACCGTAAAGTCTAAGGTAGTTCGCATTCACAATGAGTCCGATATATCTAAATTGAAGTGACTATCTAACTTAACTCACCTTAACCTTCAGTAACTTAAAATTCGAATATTCGAATATTTTTAAATAATTTGAATATACGTACTCGTTTCTTATTTTTGTGGTATTTAATCAAACGGATCGTGTGAACGCACCCACCGAAGGCTCGGTGACTTGTGCCTGAGTATTCTGCTCTGCGTAAAATGAGAGATACATTCTGTCTGTCTGATGTCATTTTACATACAGGGTGTCCCGTAAGTCGACGTCAAGCCGGAATCGGGTGATAGTCCAAATCATAATAGTTACTAGAAAAATAAAAAATAAAATCTAAGTCTTGAATTTTTTAAATTATAGGCATTTCTTTTTTTTTCGGGAAAATGTACACCCTGTGATGGTTTTTTAGCTCCTGTTGCTACAAATCTTAACTTTTTTTCAATTTTATTTTTCTTATGTAATCCCGAATAGTGCTAATCTAACCTATTACTTAGAATTCCAAGTCAACTGTTCCAGCTTGGAAGAAATGGTCACATTATGCCGTACAATGAATAGACAATTAATATTTCGTCCAACTTTAACGGACTGTACTGAAAAAAAAAGTACTACGCCAGGTTGGCAAGTAGCACTAAAAGTTGACGCATTTAATAAGGATTCTAAAATGGTATAGTACTTGCTACATTATTTCTTTGATTACGGGGAAAAAAAATATTTGACTCGAAAGCATCACTACCTGTCTCACTCACATTTCATGAATGACTCTCCGTCTCACTCGGTCTTAGGCAAGCTTTGAACGCACTAGAATAATTTTTAGTAGGTAATGAAAATTTTTTCGAAACTGGGTTTCTTGAAGGAATTTTTTTTCCCCGTAATCAAAGAAATAATGTAGCAAGTATTATACCATTACATACTATACAAGTATTATACTACACGGGAGGGAATCGCGAGGCAAGGCGACCGATGACACTCTCGCCTCGCAAAAGTTACTAAATTTATATTTCAATCATTTGAGTCGCTTGAGTGTTTAGTAATTGAATTGTGGTTTATACTCATTGTAAATGTATATACAGGTGCGGCAAAACGTTTCTATAGCTTAAAATAAAATAAAATAAAGTAGTTTGATCGAAAAAAAAAAACACAATTCACCGCTAGATGGCGTTTTGTGATTTTTTTTTCATTGTTTTTATATTGTTATCATGTAGAAATCCATTTCACGCTAATTTGGATACTTTTACTAAGAGCCAATTGCACAAACTTACATTAAAAACGTAGTTAAAACCCTAATTCCAGATTTCGAATACTATTCTAATATCACCAGCAAGAATATTCGAATACTTAAATTTTCGTAAACTGTAATGTGCATGAAGTTTTAAATAAATAAATATTGCACTGTGTCGTTTATTTAACATATATATATTATTTAAACAATTATTTACATTCAACGATGTTCTATTTACACTATCAGATCATAGCTACGTCCATATGCCTCACTTTTATTGTTTTAATGTTTTTCCCACTTCGTATGTAGGTATTTCACAGTCCCTTTCGCGCGTGTTAATTTTTGTTCGCACTACAGAACTATTTATAATGCACTATTTATTCAATTATTTATTTATTAACACAAACTGCAATCACTAACACGATTATTAAAATTTTTTGCGGTTATTACCAAAATGTTCGAGGACTACACACTAAAAGTCACGAATTTTCTGCGAACGTTGCCAGGCCGATTACGATTTTATATGTATTACGGAAACTTGGCTTACGCAGGATTTTTACGACCGTGAATATTTTGATAGGAGGTACGTGGTACACAGAATGGATCGGTCGGTAATAGATATTGGGGCTGCGCCAGGCGGTGGTGTGGCCCCCTAGGCGGTGCATGGTCGCCCCGTGGGCGGGCGACGTCGGCGCGGGCGGCACTCGCAGTGCAGCGCGCACAGCCCGATCCCGGCGCACACCGCCACGCACAGCGGCAGCCCCAGCGTGCGCGTCACCGTCGTCACCAGCTCCCCGCGCGACCACGACGGCACCACCACCTGCGGATCCGCGCGCGACCAGTAGCAGGGGTACTGCGCACCCTTGTACCCGTAGCTCGTCGTGAAGTTGTCGCAGTCCACCGCCGGCGGATACCCGCATCCTTTGATGTTCACGTAGAGCACCGCCTGCACCCACTCCTCCCGCTTGTAGCGCACGTGGAGCCGCATGCACCGGTACGAGTCGCCGGTGCAGCCCTCCCGGCACGAGGCGCCCCAGGTGCAGTTGTCGAGGCCGTGGCGGTCGTCGCGAAATTCCGTGACGCATTCAGCCGGCACAGGGTCGAAGTCTGCGACGAGCGCGCTCAGAGCTGGATCGGCGTATAAGGGCACGAGGAATAGGAGTGCGCAGCCTCCGATTCCCACCAACGCGACGAGTAGTAGGGTGATGTACCGCGTGAGGGCCTCGCGCGCGTTCTCTCGCTTCTTGGAGCTGCGGTCTACGAGGCGCTCGGAGCTGCCCCGGGCCATGGCTCGGCGGGTGTCCTCCGCCGGAGTCGCTGGCGGAGTGACGGGCGGCACTCGGGTCTTGCCAGAAGCATGCGCGCGACGCGTACATGCGCAGGGGAGGGCAGAATCCAACTATGGAAATCGGTCGTTTCGCTACGGTATCGGGAGGTTTAAGTTAGTAGTATTTTTGGGGTCTGGTTAGTTTAGAATACCAAGTTCATAATATATAATACGTTATTTCTATTTATATGTTGCTATAAGTACAAGTATACAATAGTGATTTAAAAAAGGGGCAGTATTATATTTTCGAATTAACATAATTTCGAAAAGAGGCTGTTAAAAATATCTCAACAACTGTAGGGCGGATTTTATTGCGCGTTGTAATGCACGTCCAGCTTCGGCATGTACCTTTAGGACTCACATTGTGCACACGTTGGTTTAATGTGTCTCTTATTTAAACATGCTGAAATCGGAAAACCTGATTTTCGCGCGAGAGTAGAGTTATTTCGCGTTTGCAAAAACTAATAAGCAAGTATTGTAGTCAGGTAATTGAAAAATGAAAAATGTTCTTCAGAATTTTTTTTCGTCTAATTAGACGAAACTAAATTTAGTATTTAATTCGGTCAATTGGAAATTTTGTTGCTAGCTTAAATTAACTGTTTCCCACGGTCAGTAGCACATTTCAGGGTTTTTTTGGTCATTCAAAATTTTGGCCAGTTAAGTGTTAAAAACATAATTTAACGCCGGTCGATTTAGTATTAAAGTATCTCAGTAACAGTCATCCGTATATTATTTAGTTTCCCAGTTAATAATTCCCATTTAAAAAACCTATACTCGCAAAATAAGAAAACGAAGTAAAATCCACATACTTTTTCAAATAGTTTTATTTCGTTGTCCAAATGTGTCAAAGTCCATTTTGCCAGCATGCGGCGTCACTAACGACATGAAAACGACCCGAGCCGGACCGGACAAACGAAGTTACATAGTTGCACTGTAACACAGTCCCAATGCTGCTGCCCAATCCCGAGGGACCCGTGCTAGACTTTGCGTTTGAATCACGATATTGGCGCTGAAACTATTATGAAATGGGACGTGGCCGAGCGCATGACGTAAGGAATAATTCATCTGCGTACGGCGGGAATACTTTGTTGGTAGAATAGGGATATATCGGCGCGGCTGGGTGCAAGTCGGCGCTGCTGTCAGTTCGCAAGGGCAATGTCAAACGTTTCGTCTCTCATGGTCGGACGTGACATTCGGTATTTACGTGGGTCAAATAAGGAGGTACAATATCTTTGGCTAGCTACAAAGGGAATGTACGCGAATCGTTTTGTTAGTATCAACGCGTAGTTGTACCTAGTATTTTATTAATGGGTAACAGAAGATTAATAAAGGTCATAGTTTTAGATTAATTTCGTTTTAGATTAACCTAGTTTTAGTTAAGTTTTTGTTGTTTGTGTGTTGTTGATTATTTTAAATTTGTAATTAATATATGTAATTATATTTACGTAGATGAAAATAAAATTTAAACAAGGAAAATGTTCAAGGCCTTAAAGTGTTGTAAAGTACCTTTATCTACACTCGTATCGTAATGTTCCAATTACATATTAGAAAACAGTCGTATAAGGAAGGATACACTTTTTTCACGCCAGGCCATAAATTAAAAAAAAAAATTTTTTCGATACAGCATTTTCCATACTAATTTCATTACAGCTGTAACGTAAAATAACTTTATCTACACTCGTATCGTAATGTTCCAATTACATATTCGAAAACAGTCGTTTTTTCACGCCAGTCCATAAAATTTTAAAAAATTACTTTTCGATACAGCATTTCCCATACTAATTTCATTACAGCTGTAACGTAAAATTACTTTTTAATCATTATGCAACACTTATATTTTTTAAATTCTTGTCGGGCGCCCGGACACGGTCAAATGTAGGCTGAATACCTAGATGTCTTTATCAAATTCAAATTCAAAATTTAAAATTTCCTGTTTATATTCTGTGTAATTATTTTCCCGCTAAACAAAATATTTTTTGTAATTGTTGTAATTTGTGTTTGTGAATGTTTTTTCTTATTTTAAGCAAATAAATAGATAAATGTGAAAGTAGTAAAGTGAATTTCCCGCCGCTTGATATCCTCGACGCGTAGATACAAAAGAACTGTCTCGCAGCTTACTTCCAGCAAAGTTGAGAAAATTATAGGTACGTTATTTTAACATAAAAATACGAGTGTAGATAAAGTAGTGTATGCAACTGCATATAATTAGGTATTAAAACACTCGTGTCAAACTATTATCATACTCGGATACGCCTCGTATGATAAACAGACACTCATGTTTTAATACCCCCTTTTATATGACAGTTGCATAAACTACTATTTCAGTAGATACCAAGTATCGAGGGAACTGCCTATGGAAATGAAAAGTATGTAACTGAGTAGGTACTTAAATCAGTATTTGAAAAGTTTCGTTGTTACTACTTGTTACTACTGCTACACTGAGTGGATAATCCGTCGCTCTGAAATTTCGTATTAAGATACGGAAAATAATAATTTGACCCGAGTGGTCCAGTGGTCGATCGGCTCTATTTTGCGCTCACTGACAATGACGATGACGACCTGACTGGTTCAGTGGTCAACATGCTGGTCTGACACGCAACATGTTCCGAGATCGTTTCCCGACCAGTCAGTTATGAATAGAGGAATTTTATTTCTGTTACGGGTGTGGGTGTTACTTTTATTATTTATCAGTTTGGCAAGTCATCTTTCATGTTTAAGATATGTATAATATAATAAATGTATAAGTATCGGATAAATACTTATTATATCCCGAGAAGCGTCAGTGGCCTAATGGTTAAGGGGTACCGACTCCTCGAGGTAACGGATTCGAATCCCAGTGCCACTATGTACCAATGACTCTTTTCTGAATTTTGTATGTACATTAGTTGAACACGAACCGACCAAACCGATGCTCTTACGGTGAGGGCAAAACATCGTGATAAAATCCGCACATTCAGGCGACTGAATGTGTAACCATGGCCCAATCTGGTCAGTTCCGCTGTAGACAGGGAAGCGTGTGACACATAGTTCCACGTTATTGGTCTCTGGTTATTGGCTGGGGTGCCTACATTTTTGCCGATCCTTCTTTAGTTGAATTTCACGGACTTGTGCATTACCTAGAATGGGGAATGAGACTTTGCTTAGATCTAAGAATATAGTAATCATTATTTACCCTTATCTTAGTATTCAACTAATGTAATTACTCAGAAACAGACCGTTGTTAGGTATATGACGGGGATGACATCGAAGTCGGTACCTCTCGCTTAGGAGTCGAACCTGCTGGCTATTAGGCCACCGGCGTTCGATGAATATTGTATGAATAAGATGAATGGTCACCTTGGCGTTCCGATTGTGCTCTTGCACACGAGGGCCCGGGGTACGCCTTGACCATGGTCCAAGATTTGGCGATCAGGTAATTACAGTGAAGCGACTACCATCTGACCTCCGTGACCCTGCTACCAGGGGAACCTGACCAGATTGGATCATGGTTTCACATTCAGTCGCCTGAATGTGCAGGTTTCATCACGAGGTTGTCCCTCACCGTAAGAGCATCGGTTAGCATTCAACTAATGTACATAAATCAGAAAAGAGTCATTTGCACATGGCCGCAGATAGATTCGAACCCGGTTCCTCTCGCATACGAGTCGGATACCTTAACCACTGGGCCACCGACGCTCCTCGATGAGTATCGTAGCACAAAAGCTTTTCGATAACATTACGGCATCAAATCAAACTGCAATATCTGCTGCACAAATGTAGGTAGATACATCCACCCGTTTTACACGAGAAATCGATGAAATCTGTCCGGTGAACATTGCGCCGGGTGTGCACTCACACACCCAGGGGATTACCTATCACTTGACTTATGTACCACACTACTGCAGTTTAGTGCTTACACAGTATGCAACACACACAAGTAAAACTGGTTGGAAACTGATATTGGGCTTATGACGTTTGAATAAATTTAGTCGTGGAATTATAGGAGCAAAAAGCGCGAGAGTAAAAAGTGGAATGTATTTTAAGCTTCCGTAAAGGGTAATATATTGGTAAATGGTTAACAGATATTTAAGTTTGATAATAGAGACTAAAATAAGTAAGCGTTATCGAGCAGAATGGAAACGTACAATTAGAATTCAACTAATGGAATGTACATTAGTTGAATTCTAACCGATGCTCTTACGGTGAGGTAAAACATTGTGATGAAACCTGCAAATTTGACAACTGAATTTGTAACCATGGTAATTCTGGTCGGGGTCCCCTGGTGGCAGGGTCACAGAGGTCAGATGGTAGTCGCTAAATCCTGGATCATGGTCAAGGCGGACCCCGGGCCCTAGTGCTCGAGAGCACGAAAGATGATTATTTAGAACGCAACGCGAGTATTAAGAAACAAAATGTACTTACAATTAATTCAATAAATGAATACAAAAAAGAATACAAATTGTAAGACGTCGCTCTACTTCCAAAAAGCGTGATTTAAAAATACGACTGTATTCCGTGAGCAAAACATTCCACTTTGACTTGCTCTCACGCTTTTCGCTTCTGAATTTAGACGACTAAATTTTGCCAGGTGTAATAAGCGCAACAGCAATATACGCTACACAGAAATGTGTTGGTACGTAAACAGAACACCTCAACACACATGCATAGCCGCCGGTCATGAAAATATAGATAATGCACCTGCAGCACACTTCAAATAGGACAGGTATATAACTTTCCATCTGTGTTGGTTAGTTTAACTTAGTTTTCCCGGAAATCCAGCGATGTGGGTGGGGTGCGAACTCCTGCACTCCCGCACCCATCTCGCTTCCTCGCATGGCCTATTGCATATACAAGACAAAGATAGCGAGGCTGCTATGCCAGAGCAGCACCTATATGAAAGAGTCAAGGCTCAGCGCAAATATTGGCAAATCGCTGAGCTTCAGCCTTTAGTCTAATTATCTTTGTTGTCTCCGTTTGATGTTTGATCCGACTCGTAACCCGCGGTACCGCGGTCGAACCCCAGGACGCCATGCAGCAAAGACTCTTTTCTGAGTTATGTAAATTAGTTGAACACTAACGAAGTTTGTGCGCTCACATCGAAAAAACCCTTTTTGATGTTGTGCCACAGTTCCAGAGAGTATTGGGACCCTTGGCGTCGATAAATTGAATGAAGCCCAATGTATGAAGCCAATCAGACGCGAAAGGGACTGTCGTAAAAAGCCACTTTTTCACGTTAACCCTACCAGAAAGCGTTACGTGGAAAACGGTTTTGCTCCGTGCGTGTAAATATTACAATGAGCATCTTCTTGACGTAGATATGTTTTTGGATTATTTACCAAAGTTTAAAAGGAACGTTAATCAATAATGTATTGTATTACTCATCTAACTGTTGTACTTTATTTTTCTGTAGTATGTAGATCGTTTGGCTGTATTTATGTAATAATTTAGGAAACTATAGGTCTTTATTTATTATATATATTTAAATGTTATTCTGTATAAGACTGTTTGTTTCTGATTATAAAAAAAAAACCACAAAATAAAACCGAAGTTTATAATAGGTACCTGTCAACGAAACGGTGCCTAAGAAACCGTTGGTACCTAACTTTTTTCAAGAATAAATCAAACCTACCATCCATTTCCAGGGCATATCATACGACGCACCCATCCAGCTGCCCAAGTTCCACTGCCCCATCGATGACGTGGACCTGTCAGTGTCGGTGTGCGGCATCCGGTTCCCCAACCCGCTGGGGCTGGCCAGCGCGCCGCCCACCACTAGTGCTGCGATGATCCGGAGGGCGTTTGAGCAGGGATGGGGATTCGTCGTCACCAAGACCTTCGGATTGGATAAGGTGGGATACATTCGTTTTCCGTTAGGTTGCCGGATACGAAATTTGGGCTCGACCAATCAGAATCCGAGATATCTGATATATATCTCGGATTATGACAATAGAATCCAAATGATCGAGTTCGAAATTCGGATTTAGAAACCTAATACGGAAAATGCGGCCGGCCCTAGAGGAGAATGTAGGATCAACGCAGTGGCCTGCGCTGGTTTGGTCACGTGTTGCGTAAGCCCCAAGGGCCTAAATATTAGGTAAAGGAAAGATTTCGCGGGAGGCCCAAGAAGCGATGGATTGACAAAAAGTCGTATGCGAGAGCCAACGGTTTACGACGCGAGGATGCTGAAGACCGAAGTGGAGGAGAATGAGCAACAAAAAGAACTCTGTCAGAACCTGTAATTGGCCGATCGGATAATGATGATAAGGGCCGACCGAGACTATATTATTGTTGTGACGGCCGAGACCGAGCATAGAAACACTCTCTAAAATAGGAAATATATTGGAAACGTTGTAAAGAATATTTGGCACCAGCATTCATGGACACCTTCATTAAATTTTATGTGACGTAAACACAAGATTCAAAAGTAAATTTTTGTATATTTTCATACGTAGGTGACGTACCTACCTGCGCTCTTTACCAGGTTGCTGAGTAGTATAAAAATATTAACCCAATAACCCTGTTGACCCCCAGGACCTGGTAACCAACGTGTCTCCGCGCATAGTCCGCGGCGTGACCTCGGGCGAGATGTTTGGGCCTGGCCAGGGCTCTTTCCTCAACATCGAGCTCATCTCGGAGAAGTGCGAGGCCTACTGGTGCCGCAGCATCACAGAATTGAAGAAAGACTTTCCGGATAAGGTTGGTTTTATTAACCGCCGGCGAAAAAGACAGGTGTTATGAGTTTGGCGGGTGTATCTGTGGTTGTGTGGCTGGGGCATCGTAGCTCCCGAACGGATGGACCGATTCGAATGCGGTTTTCTCTATTTGAAAGCTGAGTTTAATCGAGATAGTTCTTATCTTTTCATTAAAATCGGTTCAGTAGTTTAGAAAATATGTGCATAAATATAAAATTGGTCGGGGTTTCTCCGACTTTTTCTGAGAGGCGGATACTTTCTATCTTCAAAAAGAAATAACCGTAATTTACTACAATAGTGGCAATCAAGCTTGCAGCCTGCCTGATGGTAAGCAGTTACCGCAGCCTATGGACGTTTGTAATACCAGGGACATCACCCACGCGTTGCCGACCCCGTAAAACCCTTTAACCCCTTTCTTGAAGAACTCCATGCTGAAATGATGTAAGTATGAAAGTTTGCTCTCACGTTTTTTCTGTATACATTTAACTAACTTTTCAGGTGGTGATAGCCTCCATAATGTGCTCGTACGACGAGCGCGACTGGACGGAGTTGGCCCGGAAGGCCGCGGCGGCCGGCGCCGACGCGCTCGAGCTCAACCTGTCCTGCCCGCACGGCATGGGCGAGAGCGGGATGGGGCTGGCTTGCGGACAGGTAACTACCACTCTAGGAACCATCAGGAACATACTCCTTAGAGGGAATAATCTCGTTAGAGGAATCGAGGCCATTCGAGGGAAGTGGGCATTCGTGGGAAATGCATGTTATTTTCAAAATTCGTTTGTACTATCTTTCTCGACTACCTTTTGACAGGGCAGCAACTTGAAAATCGCCATTTTCGCGCTGACAACAGCAACGACAGTACTTGAGCTAAAAATACTAAAATCGTGACCCACTGTGGAATCTTTTCACAGAGAATATCATCGCATTGCCTGACTAGGAAAATCATTATGACACTAACTGTGAAAAGGTGCCATAGCGGGTCACGATTCAGGTTAGAGTAGGGTGGCTCTGTCAACTTACAACCGAATTTCTGTCCAAGCACGATAGTATTTTGATAACGGACCTCTCTTACGTGGATGTTGAAACACTATATAATATTTTGATGGTGCTACACCATGGTGTTATGGTGGTTTACAGAGATGTTAATAATGTTAAGGGGCTGCTACACGGTTGCTCATCCAGGTTCCCAATAGAGTGACTTTGATTCAACTAACCAATCAACGATTGATGTAGATAACGGTTTGTAACAAACTTTCGTTCATCTTGCTCGTTGATTCATCATCACAGCTCATAACAGTCCACTGCAGGACTTAGGGCCTCTCCCGCGATAGGGGAGGTTATTGCCATAATAACAGGCGGGTTGGAGATCGCAGTGTTATATAACAATGGAAAACGCTGCTGCCCATTTTCCAGCTTAAGGAGACTCTTAGATTTTGTGCCTAAAAATCATTAGTCGCCTTGTACGACACCCACGAGTGTAAGGGGTTGGTGCTATTCTACTCTGCCGGACATCACACAGCTTGTTGATTGGTTGGTTAAATCAAGATGATCTTATGGCAACCTGGGTTGAGAACTCTATAACCGCCCCTGTATGCACAGTATTGTTCCAACACAGCACATGAATGTACTGAAAAATAATGTTACCTATGATGAACCTAAACCATAATTCCAGGACCCGGTGCTGGTGAAGGGCATATCGCAGTGGGTGCGCGCCGCGATCCAGATCCCGTTCTTCGTGAAGCTGACGCCCAACATCACGGACATCGTGAGCATCGCCGTCGCCGCTTATGAGGGTAGGTGCCTGTTGGGAGCTTGCTTGATCCTGACAATGGCAAGCTGATCATTAAGTGTTTAATAAATATTATAATCCTATCCCATTATCATCATCATCATGAACAGTTATCTCCGGTCTGAAGTTTAGGGCCAGTTATGATGATCACACTGATGGAGTTAATCCACCACTAGTATAAGATGATATAGTGCAAACCGATCTGCAGGGGATGATAAAATGATAAGACCGAGTTGCACGAGTGCGGTTAAAACACTGATTTATTTTCATACAGAATTAGTTAACAATGAATTTGGGGTGATGCATAGTATGCAGTTTGTGGCGTTCGGCCGGCCGGCCGTAGTACAGTGACACGCATAAATTGTAATGCATGTACAGTGAACCTGTACATCTTGGCCACCAAACAAGAAACAGGAAGTAAAATTATTCTAAAATAAGATGATGATTATTGTATGACAATGGTAAATGAATTATATGCTAAATGATATAAGTAGGTATTATGGTACAAGGTGATAAGCATTGTTTGTTTTAAAGCTAGGTAGTTAGAGTCTCTAAAATTTACTTTCTACACTTGACACTTGGGAACATTGATCGCGCGAACACAGGGGAGGACCCTTGATCGACACTTTGCACTGATTTGCTTAACCCCTTCCGCGCACTAGAACCTACAGGGGGCGTGCTCAAATCGATATTTGGCACTGATTTGCTCATTTCACTAGCACTATATCGCACTTTACGCGTCACTTTCACTACTTCACTATCACTGCATTCCGCTGACGCGGTCGGCTCGACGCACACTGCTGCCGGCGCCGACCCTGCTCCTGAGTGATCTCTCGATGATGTTCTCTTTCTCAGTCTGATATACCAAATTAGGCCTCCAAGTAAAATGATAAGCATGATCGTTAATGTGCCATATGATATCGTGTATTGATGCACATCATGTACACTGAGTTCTTGGGATGATTGTGCATTCAAGTCGTCAATTTTAGTTTTTATATTTTGCCAAATTTTGTCATGATTTGATATGATGGTGATATTGGTGACGTCATAAGGTAAAGACGTATTCGTTAAACTGTTTAAGATGGACTCCTCTGGAACGTCAATATCTGGCTGTATATGGGCTTGATTTATGAAATTGTTGTGAGCGAAGATGGTAAATGTAGAGCTCTTGATAGTGCAACCTTGACCTACAGTAATAAGACCACTGCCTTTAAGCACCTTTATAAATATGCCACTGGGACAAAACATGCGTATATTGCACTCTTGGCAGCAAGAATAAAGCCAGACGTTCGGGCGCTGTAACTTGATCCAGCGTTCCTCGCAGGTTGATATTCTAATGTCGCAGTGGGGATTTTCATTTGATATCATAAAATTGTCCATTAGTTTTAAGTCACAGATCGAGTTGTTTATTTTTGTGTTATAAACGGGCTTATTAAGTGAACATAGTAGTTTACTTGAGGACGTATGCATGCATGATTGTAGGTCAGTTTCGCTAATCCAAACAGCTAGGTCTCGTTGTAAGTTGAATGCAACGTATGGCAATTTTGATATAAGATATATCATTTTGTTATTGTTATATACAGGTACGCTTATAATACGGTCTAATTGATATGATTCGTAGCTCACTAAGGGAATTTTCAATTCTATTAGCAGATAATTGTTGTGTACCTTGGCGGAAACGTGAAGCAGTTTATATATGTCTCGGATGTCATCTTTTTCGACCGGTATAGTTAGGTCACCTTTTAGATGACCTGATATGAAATTAAATTGCCATTGCAGCTGATCTGGATTGAGGAGCTGCGGGTTGATATGGCCTTGGGCGATGTCTGTTACCGTATCTATCAGGGTATGCTGAATGCGTCGAATATTTGATATTATGATATTCGCAGTCAATGCTGACGCCACGATGGTCGTTGCGGTCTGTTGTTCTGACCGGAATGTATAAAAAGTTCGCAGATTCTCCTGTATGAATGAAAACTGTTTATTCATGACATCTTCATTGCGACGTAAAATGTTGAATTCGCTTTCAATGATAGTTGTTTGATTTTTTATTAAGGTTTGGAGATGATTTTCGTTTAATTTAATTTTTTCGATATCGTTTTGATATTGTTGAGCGAATCTGTCGTCTAGGACACCGAATAAAGAGTTGGCTATGTATCCAACGCCGTTAATCAAACCTCGCTTTCGCCTGTTAGTACTTCTCCCGTGTAGTATGGAGTCATAGTGTTGAACTTCCCGTAGCTCGTGGACAAGTTGCGACACAATGTATTGATATTGCTCACCAGTGGCAACTTCTCTTAAATGTTTCACGTAGCGTTTTACGTTATCCAATCCCAGCCAGTACGTAGACATGTTATAATAAATGATAAGTTTCCAGTCGTCTTTAATGTATTGCATGTCGGCTATTTTGTCAAAATAAAATGTTTGGTTATGCCATAGAGGTGTGACTTGTATATTGGAATGCTCTTGTTGTACACTCGGTGATATTAAAAACATGAATAGAAGTAATGCAGCGCTAAAAAAGTGTGGGTTTTCGGCGTTCTTGTCTCGCCTGCCCGTGATCTGTAGACTCTTGCCTAGTATTGTCAGATGATACGTCGTTTACTGGTAAAGCAGACAGTTTAGTTATGGGTCGCTTAACATGTTGTCTATTGTGGGTCTTTAAAGTGACGACTCGCACATGACCGTCCGGTCCCGGGTGCAGTTGTATTACACGGCCAAGTGCCCATTTTCCTGGCGGCAAGTTTTCATCTTTGATAAGCACTATGTCGTTGATATTGATATCTTGCTTAGTGACTCTCCATTTCGACCTAGATTGAAGTTGTTGTAGATATTCCGATGACCATATTTTCCAGAACTGTTTGTTGATATTTTGAACAAGTCGCCATCTTGTCGTTAAGTTGATATTTTCGGATTCAGCCTGAGGTCTTGACAGTAACGAATCTCCGATCAAGAAGTGTCCTGGGGTGAGGCAGTCATCGTCTGCGTTTTCAGTTAGTAAGCACAAAGGTCGCGAGTTTAGGCAAGCTTCTATTTGATATAGAAGAGTGATAAACTCTTCGTATGTTAATTTCTGCTCCCCAATGACTCGCTTGAGATGATATTTCATACTCTTCACGGCAGCCTCCCAAAGTCCACCTGCGCTTGGCCATGATGGTGCGTTGAAGTGCCATACTATATTCATTTCGTTGGTGTTCCTGATGATATGGTTATCTTGAATAGTTGATATAATAGCCTGATATTCTTCTTTTAATAAGCGGTTCGCTCCTACAAAGTTCGTGCCGTTGTCCGTGTAGATGTGTTGTGGTGTTCCACGACGAGAGATAAAACGATACAAAGCCGCTAGGAAGGCTGCGGTACTTAGATCTGATACTAACTCAAGATGTACAGCCTTTGTTGATAAACATATGAAAACGGCAATGTATCCTTTGTGACTTCTGATTCCACGACCTTTACTTGCTCTTAAATCTACTTGTCCGGTGAAGTCAATCCCGGTGTGAGTGAAAGGGCGTGAAGGAGTGACGCGTGGTTCTGGAAGGTCCGCCATAAGTTGTTGCCTATTTTCAGGATTAAACCGTCTACACTTTACACAATGTCGTAGTTGTAATTTAACAGTGCGAATACCGCTGATAATCCAATACCTTTCTCGTAAATATGAGAGAGTTAATTTGGGGCCGCCGTGTAAGGTAGTGATGTGCGCCTGATTGATAATTAGCTCAGTTAAGCGGCTATGATTGGGCAGTATGATAGGATGTTTCGCTGAATGACTAATGCGAGAATTTAGTAAGCGTCCGCCTACTCTCAGTAAGCCGTTGTCATCGATAAAGGGATTCAAACTCAAAAGTTTGCTATTGGTATGCACGTGACCCTTTGATTGGAGAAGGTGAATGTCCTCACTGAATTCATGCATTTGAATTTCTTTGATGATTAGACAGTAAGCTTGGTTAATTTCCGACGTTGTTAACTCGGCGTGATAGTTATTGAGGTCGTAGTCACGTTTATTTTTATTCCGAAGTTTCGCAATAAATCGCGACACCCAAGCTGTTGTTCTTGCAACGTGACTAATGGAGCTGTATTTGTATAATAGTTCCATAACGAATGTAGGACGGTGTTCGTGTAAAGCTGCGTTCACATTTGTCTTTTTTATTTCTACGTCGGGTGGCTGATAATGTTGTTGTTCAATAGTTGTTGGGCTAAAATTTAATAGCCATTCTGGCCCTTGCCACCACAACGAATGATCTTGCAATTGTTCTAATTTTAATCCTCTGGAGGCACAGTCGGCGGCATTTTCTTCTGATCTAACATGACGCCAGTTTGATGATGGAATGATGTTGAGGATTTTTTGTACTCTATTGGCTACAAACTGTTTCCACCTGGAGTTTTCCCCATTTAGCCATCCGAGTACTATCATGGAGTCACTCCAAGTATATATTTTGATATTCTTAACTGATAAGGACTCTACCACCCTTTTCATGAGCTCCGCTAAGAGAAGTGCACCGCATAGTTCAAGTCGGGGTAGAGTTGATTTTTTATTCAATGGAGCCAGCTTTGTTTTTGCAGCCACAAGTGTTGATGTGTACTCGCCTTTACTGTCGCTTGTTATAGCGTAAATACAGCAACCGTAAGCTTTTTCCGATGCATCGCAAAAGCCGTGTATTTGCGTCAAATTATTCAGCGGGCCCAAATATCGTGATATTTCAAATTTATGTATGTTTTGGAGATCCCTTTTCAAATTAAGCCATTCAGTTTGAATATCTTTTGATAGGTCGTCATCCCATGATAAACTTGACCTCCATGTTTTTTGAAATAATATCTTGGCTCTGATAGTAAGCGGGGACAGCCACCCAAGGGGATCAAATATTTTTGATATTTCGGCTAATAATTGCCTTTTTGATATGTTCTCTGGTTTACAATCTGGATGTTTACTTTGAAAATAGAATTTGTCGGTTGCGGGATTCCAAGTGAGACCGAGAGTTTTCCGCGACTCGGCACTTTTAAATTCAAAGGGAGTAGCTATTTGATCAGGTGATAATTGTTTGATAACGCCTGGTTCATTACTAGACCATTTTCGTAAGTTCATTCCCGCACCTTTTAGCATTTCTATTAGTTGTCGCTGTAACTCTAAAGCCTGTTCTTTACTACCATGGCCACTGAGTAAGTCGTCCATGTAGAATGATGTGTTGATGGCCTGCGCTGCCAATGGATACTTGTCGGCGTCTTCCTGAGCTAATTGGCGTAGTGTTCTCATCTCTAGATAAGGGGCTGCTTTTGTACCGTAAGTTACAGTAGTCAGCTGATATTGTTTTAGCGGCTCGTCTATCGAGTCTCGCCAAATGATGCATTGGAGAAGTTGATCTTGTGGTCTGATAAATATCAGCCGAAACATTTTTTCAATGTCCGCAGTGATAACAAATTTGAAGGTCCTCCACTTTAAAATAAGTGATAGAAGGTCTTGTTGTAGGTTGGGTCCGCGTGCCATGACGTCATTTAAGCTGCTACCGGAGGTCGTTTTTGATGATGCGTTAAATACCGTTCTTAATTTGGTGGTAGTGGAGTCCAACTTCAATACACCATGATGAGGTAAAAAGCAATGGGGGTCATTTAGTTGTTCTATTTCTTGCATGTGACCTAGATCCTGATATTCCTTTATAAATTCTTTGTACTTTCGGGCAAAGTCGGTATTTTTTGTCATTTTATGTTCTAATTGCTTAAATTGGGCTACCGCTTTAGACCTAGATGCTCCTAGTTGATTTTCAAAGCCAGGTTGCATTGGTAACGCAACCTCGTATCTTCCATCAGGTAAACGGGCCGTAGTTGATAGATAAAATTGTTCGCAGAATTGATCTTCATTGCATGAAGTGGATGGACCTGAGACATCTTCTAGCTCCCAAAATTGCGCGATTTCCTCGAGATTATTGATCACCACATTACAATGGAAAGTTGGAACACACCCGGATAAAATCCACCCTAATTTGGTCTGCTGAGCTATTGGTCCGTTTTCAGGTCCTTTGATAAGTCCGTTCATGATAATCTGCGAGTATACACTCGCATCTAAAAGCATATCTATGGGCTTAGATACGTTGTATTCGGGGTCGGCTAAATTAATATTACGAAGATGAGACCATTGCTGCTTACTGAACGAGTTGTTTGGCAAATTATTGATGACCTTTGATATTACAAGCGCTTGAGTGGTAAATTCATAATCTCCATAAATTGATTGACACGTGATATTAACGACTCCTTTGCCTTGTTTTGCTCCCGAGCCTATTCCAGATACGGAAGCGTGGAATTTTTGTCGCGGGAGATTTAAAAACTGGGCAGCACACTCTGAAATTAGTGATATTTGCGACCCTTGATCCAACAGAGCTCGCAGTGTGATATATGTCCCATTTGAAGCCTTAACATTCACAGTGATAGTAGTTAATAACACCTCTTCATTTTCATTTGCCACGTGATTTACGGCATGCATCTTCTGGTATTGAGCAAATGAGGGTGACGTATGCGCTGCGGCGGGCGGGAGGGGCGCAGTAGGTTTGGTAGAGCCATACGGCGAGTTGTGTGCGTAAGCTGCATGAAGCAATGTATTATGCTCTAAATTGCACTGTTTGCATCTTTTAGTTGATATGCACGGTTTACCGTAATGCTTATAAAGGCAATTTGGACAAATATTCATGTTTAAAATTGTTTTTAATTTGTCGTCGGGTGACAGGTTAATGAACTTCCTACATTGGTATAACTCATGATTGTAATTACAAATGGAACACTTATTTGTTCGTGTTACAACAGCTTGATGATTTTGCGGCGAGAATTGTTGTTTGTAATTATTTTGGGGACGACGGAATGTGAATGGCTTAGCTGGATATGATGACTGGGGTCTGGAAGACGCGTTGTTGTCCCTTTCTCGTCGTTGTAGAGGTTCTAGGGCTAAGAACTTTTCTTCTAAAAATCGAGTAAATTCCTCCAACGATGGTAACTCACGTGGAGCTTTGCGCGCCTCTTTGTAGTCGCTGTACGTGACTAGGTCTAACTTTTTGGATAAAAGATGCACTAACAGAGGGTCCCACGATGTGGTATCCACTCCCAGGTTGTGGATAGCGTGAATGCACTCCATGGACGTGTCGTGAAGTTTTTTAAGCTCGAATGAAGATGGTTTGTTAACATTTGGTTGATTGAGCAATATCTCGATTTGATTTGTGAATAGGAGCTGGCGGTTATTATAACGATGTTGAAGGATGTCCCAGGCGGAGTCGTAATTATCCGCCGAGATGTGCAGATGCTGGATGAGACGCTCAGCTTCCCCTTTTAGTTTACCCTTGAGATGATGCATTTTTTGCGTTTTAGTGAGCATGTTATTATTGTGAATCGCTTCACTAAATAAATCGAAAAATGTAGGCCATTGTGAATATTTCCCCATGAAAACAGGAATTTCAAGCTGTGGAGTGGCGTGATGAAGATGAGTCGTGGATGATAACTTTTGATTCAACTCCCTTTTGATGCGTTTATAGACCTGCTCATGTTTGCCAAATTCTGCCTCATAAAACGAATCGGCTCCTTGGATGATATTATCTATTTGTAGATGAAGGCAGTCGATGGTGTTCCACCTAGATTTTATATTACGCAATTCGTCCTCAAGCTCCCACTTTTCTGTGATACTCTCCAAGTCAATGCTGTTCACTAATCTGTTAAAAGCCCTAAAGTTAGTGCGCTGCTGAGCTAACAACTCTACTATTTTATCGTTATGATTTGTACCCCTATCCTGCTTATCTTGCTTGTAGGTCGAAAAAACTTGCATAAGGCTCTCATATAATGATCTTGTAACTTTATAAATGTCCTTGATAAAATATTCATGTGATTTGTCTTTAAAATCGGTTAACAAAACTTCATGATTTTGATGAAATCCAGCCCAGAGGTTATTTAACGTATCTAAGCGCTTTTCAAGATAGTCTGGAGTTTTCCTCTGAGCCGAATCCTTATTAAAATTAACTTCCATGCGTTTGATGCTTTCCAAAATTTCGTTTTGACGTTCGAACAATGATGCTGCCATTTTGATATGAAGTAAAATATGGAATGATCTTACTTGAAAACGATGATACTAAGCTCCTTTACTGACGGTACTGCTGCTGGTGCACACGGCTGGTAACGCTGGCGTGTAATTGTTGATAATTTGCTCCACAACACTTGTAAAGTCACTGATATTGTCTAAATACACTGGAATGATAGTTTATTGTCCAAATGATATTTTCACTTTGATGATACAGTCCCAGAGAGGTCTCTGATGATATATGATATTTAATTATGATATACAAAAAACAATGATATGCACTCGCGACGACTACGCGGCAATGATACAAAATGATAAAGATTCGAAGGACCAAAAACAATGATGGAGTTAATCCACCACTAGTATAAGATGATATAGTGCAAACCGATCTGCAGGGGATGATAAAATGATAAGACCGAGTTGCACGAGTGCGGTTAAAACACTGATTTATTTTCATACAGAATTAGTTAACAATGAATTTGGGGTGATGCATAGTATGCAGTTTGTGGCGTTCGGCCGGCCGGCCGTAGTACAGTGACACGCATAAATTGTAATGCATGTACAGGGAACCTGTACACACACCATTAACCATGACCAAGAATTAACCAGATCGGATCAGACTACCATCTGACGATTTGACCTTCGTGAATCTGACTAGATCGGATCATGGCTACACATATAGGCGCCTAATGCAGATTTCCTCACGGTAAGAAGATCGGTTAGTGGTCAACTGCTCAGAAAGTCATTGGAACCTACATAAAGGTCATTGGTACCTACATAAAGGTCATTGGTACCTACATAAAAGTCATTGATACATAGCCGCACTGCAGATCGAATACAGTACCTCTTGCTTACGAAGCGAATCCGCTATCCATTGGGCTAGGGTTGCCATAGCAGCCAGAGCGTTGGTGGTCTAATGATTAGGCCACCAAAGCACTTTCTCTTTTAATTTTTTTAATAATGAAAGCTATTTTCGTCCAACAGGCGGCGCGGACGGTGTCTCCGCTATCAACACAGTGTCGGGCCTGATGTCGGTGCGCCCTGACGCCACCCCTTGGCCGGCTGTCGGTATGTTACCTTCAATAAGTTGCTGATGTCCACTTTTCATCAGATGGCCGGCTTGGCTGTTTGTCTGCCATATAATATAGTACCTGCGTTTAAGGCCGGCCGCATACATACGTTTTCCGTCAATACCTAATGGTTTCCGACGAATTTTAATCAAATTCGACTAATCAGAATCCGCGACACTTTTCACGCAAGATGTGATTGGTCTTCGCAGATGTTGATTGGTCCAGTTCAAAACTCGAATTCGGAAACCTAATATGGAAAATCCGACCGACTCCGGCCTCGACAGAAAAAGACGAAACATTGGGCGCGATAACGATAATATGACCGTAACCCCGTGTCAGTGATGTTTCTTCAGTATAGTTTCCCTAAGGCCGCATGTTAGTTCCTTTTTACGCCACTTTCAATTCGCTGTAGCGCTCAGTTGTTAACTTTCCTATTGAAACGTAATTTAGGTAAGTCGATCGCTTTGTAAAATGATGGAGATAAAACAGCTTTTCGCACATAAGTACCTAAACCTAGCATAGCGGTGGCTCTACCCTCTTCTCTACTCTATTTTATGGCCGGATTGGGACGAGTGAGAAGGTTTACCGACCACGCGCCATCTAGCGGCGATTGCCTTATGTCCTGGATCTTCCAGCAATCCGCACGAGCCGCTTTGGTTCAAAGTTCAAACTTTATAATGCGTACGGCTAAGGAACGGAACATGTTTCCTGCGTGTCTGTTCCCTGATCACATAGAAAAAAAAATCGCTTATGTAGATAATCAAAGCCTGATCAATATAATCTGGACGCCTTCAAGGCTAGAGTGAATAGGCTGTTCCTAGACAGGCATGCTGCATCTTCGGCCGCATCGTCACATACCAACAGGTGAGATGGCGGTCAAATGCTCGTTTTGTCTATATACATGTAAAAAAAATTGCCATCAAGAGCCTACAATCGAAATATTTTCCATATTCCAACCCCATCTCACCTCCACAGGCATAGAGAAGCATACAACCTACGGCGGTGTTTCCGGCAACGCCACCCGACCGATGGGGCTACGAGCGGTCTCTGCTATCGCCAACCGGCTCCCCGGATTCCCCATACTGGGTATCGGAGGGATCGACTCCGCTGATTCGGCCATGCAGTTCATTATGTGCGGTGCTCCTGTCGTGCAGGTGATGTGATGACCATAGATTAGGAGTTAAGCGGTCAGGGAGAATTGGGACTAAGTGACAGCGCGCTTGCGAGACTGTCAACCGAAGTTAAGCAACTCATGCACAGCCGCCTAACTTCGGTTATTACTTTTGCAAGCGTGTAGAGCCAACTGTGCGATTATCATATAATAATCACTCAGTTCTCAGTCAGACTGTGTTTGTCTACGTGCTTGCGCCTCGAGACGAACACAGTTTTGGATGCCCCGAAAAAAGGCGCGTGTTTCCTTCAAGGGTGCTTTCGGTTGACTTTTACAGTTAGAAACTATATCAGCGCGTCTCGTCGGGGCAATTTATGACCAACCTGCTGGCCATTATTTGGCACAGCGTCAGAGCGTTGACAGCCAACGTGGCAATGCCGCCAGCATTTTGGGCACGTTGCCTAATGGCAGCGGTTTCTTAGATTCGCTTTTTTTAGTTTTGTTTCCTGACGGCCTGTTCGGTTGTTCAGTTAACATACGGTCTGCTACGCAGGTCTCGGGTTCGATACTTGGCCGATCAGAAATTTTCATGATGAATTTTTATTTCTGTTACGGGTCAGGTATGTATAATAAGTATGTATATAAAAAAAGTATATAAGTAGATTATCAGTTATCTAACACCCATAACACAAACTTTGCTTACTTTGGGGCTAGATGGCGCCGTGTGAATTTATCCAAGCATGTTCACATTTATTTAATTTAGTTTTAGTTACTTAAGTTTTCAGTATTGTTTAGTTTTTGTTGTGTTGTTGTTTAAATAGTTCAATTGTAACTACTCCATTCTGATGATAGCCACAACCTTGCTTCCCCAGATCTGCAGCGCAGTCCAGAACCAGGACTTCACGGTAGTGGAGGACTACATAACGGGATTGAAGGCGTTACTTTACCTGCGCGGCCGCGGCCTAAACGGCTGGAGCGGACAGTCGCCACCAGCATTCAAACACCAGAAGGGGAAGCCTGTTCGGACGTTGTATGACGACGGTGGGAAGGTCAGTATTTTTTTTATGTTATACGGCAGACAAACAGCCAAGCGGGCCACCTGACGGAAAGTGGTCACCGCCGCCTCACCAGCAACACCAGGGGAGTCACCAATGCGTTGCCCGCCTCTGAAGAGACCTCTAATATACCTCTTGAACGATCCCATGTCATAGTCCAAAGGTATGCTTATAGTCATAGAAATCACAATAAGAAAAGCCAATATATGGGATCGGTTGCCGCCGCCGGCTTTCAAACATCAGAAGGGGAAGCCTGTGCAGACGTTGTATGATGATGGTGGGAAGGTTAGTGCACAAGGATTTTCAGACAGTACGTTAAAAAGTAGAATAGAACAGAAAGCATTTACGAACGCGACTAAAACACCGCAATAATTTAAAACATACATAAAGCTAATGCCTATGTCCCGCAGGTGGGGTAGGCAGAGACGATGGACCACCACTTTGCTCTGTCCTGACACAACTTCCTAGCCTAGAGACTATAATAAAACAAATGTCGAATGCGTGGCTAGTTCATAAATTTGAACTCATTTGCTTTTGATTAAAATCGGTTCAGTAGTTTTGAAAATATATGTATATATGTAAACTTGGTCGGGGTTTCCCGACGTTTTTCTGTCGGTTATGACTTCTTCGTTTTGTCTTTTTCTATTAAAACACTTGACTACAACAGTTTCTGTGTCCTCAGGTGCTGGCACATTTCGGCCCGTACAACACGAAACGCGAAGAGATCCTGCATTCCATCAGGCTGAAATCAGACTTACTGGATGACAATAAGACTCAAAGTCATCTGCCGGTCAACGGTGATGTCAATGAACATATGGCTGTGCCAAGGATCCAGGACGTGTTAGGCGAAGCACTGCCTAGGGTTGGCACTTACAAACACCTGGATAACACGAAGCAAGTCGTAGCTTTGATTGACGACGTAAGTTGTTTTTTTTATGTAATACGGCAGATAAACAGGCCAGCGGGCCACCTGACGGAAAGTGGTCACCGCCGCCTATGAACATCAGCAACACCAGCTAGTCTAGCCATCTTTGTCAGCTTCGCTTGCGTGATGCGTGTATGGTAGAAAATTGACAGCTCGAAGTTCGACTATTTCTACCAACATCTACATTGACTCTGATTGTGAAGCATCATCCGCCAATACGCCTCCTTTGTACACCGAAAGTACGTGAATTGTCTATGGACCAAGAATTTCTACCTCAAACAGCTTATGTCAGATAACGTTAGCTTATGTCAAATCCCATACATTTTTTCTACCACAAACGATTGTAGATTAACGCAACCTCTTGGCTAAGGCCACAGAGGCGTTACTAATGCGTTGGCCGCCTCTAAAGATACCTCTAATTACCTCTCGAACAGTCCTGTGTCATAGTCCAAAGGCAACACTATTCTATTCACTATTGACTATTGCATTTTTTGTATAAGCGACATGATTTGAATTTAATATTTTTTGTGTGATTTATAGGATATGTGCATAAACTGCGGCAAATGCTACATGGCGTGCGCAGACTCAGGGTATCAGGCAATCAAGTAAGTAGACACTGTGCATAAGCTGCGTGATAGTTGCCTTTTGTGGCAGTATTGAGACAGATCGCAACGCCCCTTTCCGCCATCAGAAGACGCGATCCGGGCAAACGCTTCATCCTTTATTTATTTAACATTTATTGTGCACAATAAATAGCATACAAAATAGACATACAGAAAAAAATCACAACAGGTACAGCTTATTTCTAAAGAAATATCTTCCAGACGACCAACGGAAGAGAGAGGGCAAAATCGAGAGACATGTTGTGGATCTTCCAGCTATCCACACTTTGCTTTGCTTCAACCTTTATATTGCGTACGGCTAAAGAATGGAACGCGTTGCCTGCGAGTGTGTTCCCTGATCAATATAATCTGGATGCCTTCAAGGCTAGAGTGAATAGGCTGTTCCAAGACGGGCATGCTCCATCTTCGGCCGCATCGTCACTTACCAACAGGTGAGATGGCGGTCAAATGCCTGTCTTGTCAATGTAAAAAAAAAGGCATGCTCCATCTTTTGCTGCATCGTTACTTACCACCAGGTGAAACGGCAGCCAATTGCCTGACTAGTCTAACATTTAAAAAATGCAAAACACACATGGGTTAGTATCATGCTGTGTAATGTAAGTATGCTAAACTGTATTGCATTTCTTTTCCAGATTTGATCCAGACACACACATCCCGCACGTCACAGATGACTGCACCGGCTGCACGCTTTGTCTGTCCGTTTGCCCCATCATTGACTGCATTTCGTAAGTACCTACCGCAATCTACTACTCGAAGTACTCTTTTCTTCTTGATCATCAGCATTTCTCCGTCGAACTTTGGACATATACCACCCCCTACTTCTCGAACTAACATTTTCTAAGGTGGCAAACAAGCTTACGTATATTATAATAATATTTGGAAGCCTAGGTAGAGCTCGTCTAGTCTAAAATGACGCGCCCCACTACTTAGTTAGATGATTTCGATGTGTGAGTGCAAATATTGATAACGACACTTCATCTGTGTGGGAGCCAATGAACGACGCGTGCTCCTACGTTTGATTCTCACCGGCAACTGAATGACCAATTACAACGGCATTTGTATATGTATTGCGTCCATATTTTAAACTTGCTTGTGTGCGTTAATGCGATAGTGGGGCGCGTCATTTTAGATTAGACGAGCTCTACTTACCTATCTGTATTTAATAGGTTTGAGTTTCGTGGTTATTCACTACATTTTAATCACGCATTGTCGGGTTCGTTACCACGGTTAGTATTGTTTTTAGCTCGATACTTCGTAGCAGCTGCATGCGTCATGCAGCTCGTGATCATGATGCATGGAACTGCGTCAAAATATCGAGATAAAAACAATGTTAACCTTGGTAAACAAACCCCATAATATATGTGTGATGAAAGTATCTGAATTTTGTTAATCTTCGAGTGCCTTCTAGCAATTTATATAATGGTATCAAGGTCTACACCTTGTTGAGAAAAAAAAGTTGCGGAAGGGCCACAGGCCACTCTAAACACTTAAATTAAGAGCATGTCATATCAACAGTAAGCAGACCCCGGGCCCCTGCGTGTGCAACCGGGATTTAATGCCAAGATGATGATGATAATGTTAAATCAACACAGTTAAAATATTGGTATAGGTATGAATGAGGTTGTTTTAAAATCTATACATAGTATAAAACAAAGTCGCTTCCCGCCGTCTGTCCTTATGTGTCTATGTATGTATCTATGTACGCTTAGATCTTTTAAACTACGCAATGGATTTTAATGCGGTTTTCAGCAAAAGATAGACTGGTTTATAAGCAAGAATAAAAGGGTGGGTAGGGGTAAAGTTGGTGTATGTGAACGAAGTTGCGCTGGGTCCACTAGTCTATTGCATAATATAGTATCCTAGTATATTTCGGGTCAAGATAAAAGGTTATCATTGATTATTTATTGTTTCATCACAGAATGGTGCCCAAGAACATACCTCACGTGATCAAGAGAGGTCTCCACTATCAAGTGCATCCCGTGTCGCCTCTAGATGCAATTTGTCAATGATGCTTATTATATCAGAGTTGTTTGTTAAGTGATTGTGGAAATAAAGAATATGTGTACATATATACAAAATAATTAATGTTTTCAATATTTTCCTTTACCTAAAGTTTAGGATCATTCGGCTTGATACAGGTTGGTTTTAAATTGATGATTGAAAGGGCGTACCGTATGTATGTGCTCGTGATAAAAAAAAAACTTTTACTATGGCACTAACTCTGAAATCGCAAAAAAACTGCTGTTTCATACGTTTTGGCAGAATTCGATTTCGATTTTCGTACGAAATAGTATATACGAAATAAATTTTCGAAAAGTTAGTGCCAATCAATATTGGAGTAAATATTCAATACTAGAGTCTATGTTTTCGTAGAAGGAGAGAGAGGACTTGGTTGTGCGCTGAGGGCGATATAACTCTAGCTAGGCCTTCGATTTGTATTGAAGTAAGCGAGAAAAAACTTTATTTCTCGCGCGACTGAGGCCGTCATGCTACGCAATCAGATGGGACAATGAGTAACGGCATTCCTGTAGAATGATTGACTCTGCGATCTCAAGAGTGGAAATGTACTATAGATAGCCAATACTAACAATATTACTCTTCTTTTCGTCTCTATTGTACCTACAATTGTTTACATATGAAACACAATATGCATGCATCAGATAACATGCATGCAATGTATCAGATAGATTTAATTGATATGGTTTCAATTCGTTCGCTTAATAACTTCTTGTTACTTTTAAGATAAGATAATCGGAAAGATATTTTACAATGATTTTACCCCTTATAATAATAAATAAATAAATAACCGTGGACAAATTCACACAGCGCCATCTAGCCCAAAAGTAAGCAAAGCTTGTGTTATGGATGCTAGATAACTGATAAACTACTTATATACTTTTAAATACATACTTATTATATATAGAACACCCAGACCCATAACAGAAATTAAAATTCATCGTTTCAATTTCTGCTCGGCCGGGAATCCAACCTGGGACCTCTTGCGTGGCAGACAGGCATGTTGACCACTGAACCACTCAGTACATTATTACAATATTATTATTGTTACAATATTCCATCCAACTAACCAAATAAACGGCATATTCGGAGTTGTATAATTATTATCTGTGGTATTTCCGGGTGCTTTCGGCTGAACTTCCCGTTACTACTGATAACTGCGTAAATTAATATTTACATAAATGAGAGTATGTAATTTCGTTAGTCATGATAAATACTTCTGTTATTTTTAGGGTTATACGATGAATATGAGTTGTTATTAAATCTCTGGTGTCGGAGGCCAAGATCCACTTTGGCTCGCTGAGCCAGCGCAGTAAGTAAGTATTAAAACTAATACTTAATTAATTAGTATGTCAACTCTGGCGAGATGTCTGACAAAAAGTGTAGAGTGACAGATGGAGTTTTCTCCAGTAGAAAAGTTTTGTAAAGTTCATCGTAAACATTTTAAAAATCAAATAAGTATTTAGATTGGGAAACAGAATATACCGAGATCACTCTGTTCGTTTATTTATACTTTCCGGCCCGTATTCATCATATCAGCCAGAAGTCGCCCACTGCTGAGATCTCCACAAAGGCCGGCCCTGTGCCTTCCACATCCAGCTGGTACCTGCGATCTTTATCAGGTCGTCGGTCCACCTTGTGGGAGGCCTACCCACGCTGCGTCCTACCCACCTGGCCCGTATTATATCTATTATATAACGTGGTGCTGATTTAAGTTTCACCACAGTACTGCCCGCCACAAATTTAAAGTTTCACCTAAATGAGTGGCGGCCTAGGTAGGTTAGGAAACCGTATACTTTTCAAGAAACTTTCTGCCGCCAATGACCGATAGTATGGAATAGCGGTATTCTCGACCCGATACAAGATCCCTTAATGAACGGGCCTTCCCCACATTCGTCACCAATAAGAGCAGGGATCACTTATAACAAGGAAAAGAAACCTACATAACCGCCTATTATAATGGGGTTGGTGCGAGGCAGCGGCATGCCAGTGCGGCTGCCCTGAGCAGTCAGTAAATCATATTATATTTGAATGTCCGGATACCAAGTACAGCGGGCAAGCGGATGATTTTCAGACCCTTTCGGCCGAAGCTCTCGCCTACTTGACGAAATGTAAATTGAAAATTTAAGTAGCAGTAGGAACTTAAAAGCCATACGATAAATAAATAAAATAATAAATTCGTAGACTGGAAATGAGTAGGTGTAGTAGTAGGTGTTTTCTGATGTCATTTCAAGACTGCGATGTCGAGAGTGGAAGAAAACTTCATACATAACAACATATCGTTTATGCTTTTATTTGATGGAAGTATTTAAGGTAGATTATCACAGATGAGATGTTATTGAGGAGGCTCCTGTTTCAGGATTCGCTCGTATAATTTATCTACATCCCTTGCCGAATACTCCCACATATTCACCCATAAACTCTTGGGATTTACAGCTAAAGTTAAAGCAGAGATTGGTTTAGGACAATTGTAATGAGCTTTGCTCACAATATTATGCTTATTTTTCTTATCTGTACTGTATAACTGTTTACATATAAAACATTCGTAAGTATATAATGTATCTAAGGCATCTAATTGATACGGTCTTAATTCTATTTCGCTTAATAAATTCTTGTTCGTTATGAATCCTTTTATCTTATGTTCTAGATGTTGTTCGTACAAACTATCGTTTTTCATTAGTTTATTTATATAATTGCTAAGGATCTTTGGCGTTGGATAGTCTTCCAGAAGAATCGCAGTCTTGTTGTTCGGTAACCAATCCTTGATTGATGGGGATCCGAAGTAAATTGGAATCGTACCGACACTTATAGCTCGCCACAATTTCTCGGTTACGTAGTCCTCACACACGCCATTCTCTATAGCTATGACGAACTTATATTTAGCTATGAAACTGAGGGTTTCGTCGTCATGTAGTTTGTTCAAATAGTCTATCTTTAAGGAATCCGGCAGCTGTTTATTGTTCAGGCATTCTCCGTAAGAATCAATATTAACAAACTTCATCAACTCCTTGACGTACTCTTCCCTTTCAGTTGAAGTATCGCAGTCTGATTGCAGAAACAATATCGGAGATATTTCATTCAGTAACGCGTTTTTATCACTCGTTTTCACGTAGTAACGTTTACTCGTTAAATCGTCCAAGGATTTCATGTGAGCTAAAGGGAATGGCACGTCGCTGAATCTGCTAAAGGTTGAAGAATAGTTGAAGAGATTTAGTACCTTCTCAAACATGAGCTCGGCTACATTTCTAGGCGACTCCTCGTGAAATATTGCCCAAATTACATGGTCCGGTCTTCTTGGAAGCGGCAGATCTTCGAAATTCATGCCGGACGCGTAGAATAAATACGCCCCAACATTTTTGGGTATGTTACGGTCTTCATGATGGAAGAAATAACATCTTGAACCATCAGGGCATGTCTTTAGTTCAGAGGAGCTTCTTAGCCCACTGGACCACCAAACTACACCTGGATAGTGATTATGAAGGGATTTCTTCACACCTCCGCGCATAAGCTCGTCATTATCTTGTTCATTGTCATTTAAATAACGTATAATCACAAAAAATAATGCAGCAGCAAATACCCATAAGAAAGAGTTCAGTCTTAGTTTTAAAAGTAGTTTCAATGTCATGGCACACATTTGCACATTATTAAAGGATTCAGAAATTTAATATTAGGCTTGTATCTTGATTCAATCATAGGTATAGTGCAAGCCAGTAGGTTCCGGTAGGAGACAGTGTGGTGACATCAATTTACTGTCGCAAGCCTAGTCACTGCATTATTGCCACCACCATTACTTTGTTAGTCTCTTGTCTCGCAAGATTACAAACTATCGAAAAATCGTGACCTGCAACAAAGTTTTACAATATACAGATTTACAAAACATTTACAATTCGAATAAACACATTAAAAAACAATACTCAACAGCGTTAGGTTTTGTTTCGGTTAGGCTAGTGTTGTGACAAAGCTTCTTACTTATAAAATATCAGATGCAGTCTTATTTATGACGTTGAATTACTTGTTATATCCCAAAAATACTCGTATGCTATTTGTGCATTCATTATCATCGTAATTATTTCAAATAAAATTATGGTGAACGAAAGAGAGGAGGATGAATGTTAGGTAGAGCTCGTCTAGTTTAAAATGACGCGCCCCACTATCGCATTAACGCACACAAGCAAGTTTAAAATATGGACGCAATACATATACAAATGCCGTTGTAATTGGTCATTCAGTTGCCGGTAAGATTCAAACGTAGGAGAACGCGTCGTTCATTGGCTCCCACACAGATGAAGTGTCGTTATCAATATTTGCACTCACACATCGAAATCACCTAACTAAGTAGTAGGGCGCGTCATTTTAGACTAGACGAGCTCTACCTAGGTAGATGCTAATGTGGAGCAAGTGAAGGACTTTGTGTATCTGGGATTTGTATGATAACGAGGATTCCCTACAGGGAATGTCAATGGTGCTTTGCACACACGGCAGTGAGCCAGTGACTACCCAAGTGGTATCTATCACGAAAGGCATGAAATGATGGTGGGGCATCGCTTTGTATGGAAGGGAATGTTATGTACAGAAGAAACATCGAATAAATGCGGTGAAAAAAGTGACTATAAGTTGACAAAAGTAGCGTATATTCCAGATCCAAATCTCGCTAATTTAATCCAAATTAATTCATCATTTATTTCACACACAAAAAACAAAAATCGACAGGCGCGCCATCACCTGCGTGAGTGCATAACATAAAGCAAATGAAGCCTTTTTGGAGAGCATGTAGCTTGTAAAATCTATTGAGAATAGTTGCAGGGAATTGTCAAAACCCCCTATGTACTTATAGGTACACCGTGGGCCAGAGTATCCCGAAAAATTAAACCACGTATTTGTGACGATGTTTTAAGTAAATAAAGATATTAGAACATATATCCAATTGCGTAATTTTAACTTAGCTAGTTTTTGGAACAATATAAATCCTTGTAAACAAATCCCTAGTCGAGGGAGTAACCCGACTTCATATTATTGCAGACATTTTAGTGACTTGATGGCTTTACGGTTAGAAGCTTAAGTAGTTTTATTTATTTAACAGGTTGCACACAGTAAAATACATAGAGAAACATCATACATATGTATAGATGACACAACAGGCACTACTTATTTTTTAAACAAATTTCTTCCAGCAAGCCTACTAACAGTTAGGCAATAGGTAATTAGGTCAAGTAATATCATACTGACCAATAAACCTTGCAGTTTCTGTGTAATAACATTTATAAACGGTTACGTTACATTAATTAGGGATTGTATCACTGGAGATTTTTCAACTAGTAAATTTTATAAAAATAATGAATGTCTTGAAAAGTAAGCGTTTCCTGAGGGCTTACCATGAGCTCTTCTAGCAGGACCTAAACAGAACCTGCCCTGCTTATTTGTACCTTAACATTTAGCAGGCTTGCCGGCATGTCACAAAAACAATAAAGTTCTTTAACTGTTCACCAAAATTTATTTATTGAGAATCGTACCATGATGCTGAATTTGACAGCAGCAAAACGCCTATTGCGCGGTTGTAATGTTAAATAACGCAATCATTAAAAAGTTGCTGTCCGATAATGTGTTTCAATATTTAGTACTTCTGAAGGGTACTTCTGCTGATAACACTGTCTACTATTGTTTTATGTACAGTGGGAAAGAGAAAAATTGATAGAGCTATCTCGTGCATAATAATTGACAGCTTAACTATAATTATCCCTATGACGCGAGTTACGCGATGCGACGCAGGTAGGTGTGAGGTAGGTGCAGGGTAGGGGTCGCAATATCAGTATTCCCAAAACTGGGACTTTCGGTAATAAGATGAGATCAATACCGAAATCCCCGTATTTTCGGGATTTGGAGAAGTTGCTAGTAATCTATTATAAACTTTTAGTTTTTATATTCTTTATTGAATAAAAGTCATAGACAGACTTAAAAAGTTAGAGGATTTCATACAAACATAAGTGGTACCCAAACCATTATTTCCACCCTCATGAGGCACAGTGTCGTCAAGTTACGGTAAATGCCCGGGTATATCTATCTATCTAAGTGACGATGCGACCGAAGATGGAGCATGCCTGTCTAGGAACAGATTATTCGTACTAAAACTCAAGACACCTGGGGGAAACCAGAGGGGGATACCTCAATAAAGATATTTTTTTTTGTTTTTCTGTAATAATTATCTCGAAAATGGTACGTCATACAAAAATATGGTCCCAAATATTATAACTTAGTAACCTGATCAGGCAGGATAATAATTCCTGAACAGACAGGCAGTTGGAACAACTGATATGTCT
Source organism: Blastobasis lacticolella (assembly GCA_905147135.1). Classification (NCBI taxonomy): domain Eukaryota; kingdom Metazoa; phylum Arthropoda; class Insecta; order Lepidoptera; family Blastobasidae; genus Blastobasis; species Blastobasis lacticolella. Next base: position 15,326,814 of record LR990048.1, read on the forward strand.
GTATCTTACTTTCCTCAGTCTTTTGTTTTGGGTCATTTTAATAAGGGACTCGACGGGTTGAAGGAGAAAGCATAATTGGAATATAACCAGTAAACATTATAAAATAAAACACTTGTAACAATAATCTCACCAATGTTTCCAGATGGAATATGTCTTATCATTTCACTGAGTTTCGTTGTAAAAAACTTCTACTCAACGGGGCTGACATAGCGGCGGCGTAGGCGGATTTATCACAAATAATTACAATTTTATTTATTTATTTATTAGGTTATAGACGAGCAGCATTGTTGCTGATGTGTCTATATCACACAGTGTTGAAAGTTATTTTAAATCAAGTAGAGACAGTTTGTTTGACTTCAACCACTCGTCCAGTCTGTTCTTGAAGGAATTCACTGACACAGCTGTCACAACATTACACCAATTTAAATACGTTATTCATACATTTAAAACAAATCCACAAAGGCGATCAACAAATCACAAACAATAAATAACACAGAAACAGCTGATTGGATGTCACACTGACAGATCTGCACTGACACCAACATAACGAAAATAACGTTTCTTTGTACGCAAAAGGATGAGAACATATACAGCCACCAGATCTATTGTAATTATAATAAATAACGCCTTCTATTGTCAGCTTTAGAAAATAACAGTTTATCGAATTGAAAGGATAGTTTCAAAAATTTCTTGTATGTCTGTACGTAACTTTCACCTGTGTGACTCGGACGGATTTCAATGAAATTTGGTGTACCTGGATTAACATTTAGGATAATTTTTTACCCATTATTTCCACGACAGAAAGCTCCGGGGCTCATCTAATTAACAACACCAATAACTTAAAAAATATTTTATCTACAGCCATAGCGTAATGTTACAATTACGTACTCGGAAACAGTCGTTTAAGGATAAACTTTATTCACGCCAGTCTATCAAGTTTAAAAAAATACTTTACTATACAGCATATATTTTCATTACAGGTGTAACATAAAATAACATCATTTTTTTGTCTAGCGCGGGCTCGCGAGATGTAGACTGAATACCGAAATAAGTTATCAAATTCAAAATTCAAACTTTCCTATTTACGTTAGTGATTGTATATAAAATGGAATTATTTCCCCGCTAAACAGACTATTTTTTCTGTAATTGTTGTTATTTGTGTATGTGAATGTGTTTTCTTGTTCGAAACAAATAAATAGATAAATGTGAAAGTAGTGAAGTGAATTTCCCGCCGGTTGATATCCTCGATGCGTAAGTACAACAGATCTGACTCGCAGAAAATTAGAGAAAATTATAGGTACGAAACACAAGAACATGTTATAAAACTAAACAATCGTAGGATAAATAGACACTCACGTTGTAATGTCTTCTTCTTATCGAGTCGATGGACTAAACTCCGACTTACACTTTATTCGCCCAGTAGTTTTAACTGGCCTCGAACAATTCCTCAATTATACAAGTTGTAAGTATATGTTTTAATACCCCCTTTTGTATGCGAGTTGCATAAACTATTATCAAACAATTTCGATGTGCGGAGAATTCAGTTGCGCATCATGTTCCTCATTGCAGCAGCACCGCCGATCTCCAAGAGCACGATACCACCCTCTGGAATGACGTCACAGCATATCCGAAATGCATGTTCTCTAGAGACCTATATAGACGTGGAGACGTAAATACGCTGAGAACTCAGGCGTAATCACGCCTGATGATTCACGCCAAGAGAATCCTCTTTGTGTGTAAGTTTCTAAAACGCGAGACGATGCATGACGATCAACGCTCAGTCGTGCTTCACGATCCGAATAGTTTTCAGCGGAGCGAGATGCAGCCTGATGTTCTCGAACATAAAGTCTTGCCTGACGGTCGTCATTAGATTCTTGGAATCTAATAATCCTCAATCATTTAGCTGCTTCAGAATATTGTGAGGAGCGTCGGTGGCCGAGTGGTTACGTTACCCGATTCATAAGCGAGAGGTACCGGGTTTGAATTACACTGCAGCCATGTAACAATGATCCTTTTCTGAGTTATGTACCTAGATTAGTTGGATACAAATCGATGTTGTTACGATGAGGGAAAATATCGTGATGATACCTGCACATTTAGGCGACTGAATGTATAACCAGAATCCAATCTGGTCAAGCTCCCCTGGTAGCAGGGTCACGGAGGTCAGACGGCAGTCGCCCCACTATAATTACCTGATCTGCCAATTCCAGGATCATGGCCAAGGCGGACCCCGGGCCCTCATGCGCGAGAGCATATTCAGGACATTAACACAAAGATAATGAAAATATTGCAAAAGATTTTACCTTTTACTAGGCATGGTTATTAGTGTTAAGAGAAATACAATAATTTCAAATAAGTAAAAGCTTATTACGCTAAACAACTTTTGCCGTTGTAGTGTAGATCTTTGATGTTTATCACGCTAAACAACTTGGTGCCATTTCCATATATGTTATAGCGTAGGATATTTTTCGACTTTTAACTTTAATTTTCAACCGACAGACGGTTTTCAACCTTGATTTTTTAGAAAGATAGTGAATTATTTCATGCCGAAAATCAAAATTGGAAACCATTCGATTCGAGACGAGCGGTTCAAAAATAGGGCCCGTCTCTTAGAGTTCCACATCAGATGTTATAGATCTCTAAATTTAATACGTTATCACGCTGAACAACTTCTGCTAAGGCACCATTTTTATATATTATGTTATAGTGAAGCTGGTCTCTTACAGTTCCACATCAGATGTTCGAGATCTTACATTTTCAAACGACAACAGAAAATACTCATCAGGCTGAATAACTTTAGCTAGCTAGCGCCATTTCCATATTTCTTATTCTTTCTACATCAAGTGTTCCAGTTTCTAAAAACCCTATATGTTGCCCAGGCTTAATAGCTATACCTACAACAAATAAGTTTCATTTAAAACAGTCCAGTAGTTCCAGAGATTAGCGTGTAAAACAGACAATGTTTTTTGTAAATATAGTTTTTTTTTTTAACTTTTTTGCACTAAAAATAATACAATTGGCGGACTTAAAGCCATCAAGGCTTTATCTACTAGTCAACCAGTAGGCCATGCGTAAAGCGAAAGAGTAGGTGCCAAAAGCGGAACAGAGAGCAAGTATATTTAGTTAACTAATAATACAAAATATGGTAATAAATAAAATATGATATACCATAACCCCACAATAAATACAATACGATACAAATAATGTACCTATCATAAATACTATAGATACATATACTATATCAACACATATACTATTTACTGTTAGGCCTTTTATCTATAAAGAATTTCTTCACTAGCTTTTTGAAGGTAAAGCGATTTTGTGATTTTCGGACATCCTCAGGAATTTCATTCCAGAGACGCGCTGCCTGGACTGCAAATGCATGGCTGTAGAAATTAGTGCGATGAGGTGGAATGTCCAGACGCAAATTGCTGGAGGAACGTAGATCACGGTCATGTGCTGCATGTAAAAAGTTGAATTGTTCTCTTAAATAACCCGGCAAGGAAGGATTGTCAAGAATGGAAAAAAGTGTTGAGAGGATACGAGACTTCCTTCTCTCGCAGATGGTTAGCCAACCTAGCTTTTCCCTGTATTCAGAAATGTGGTCATACTTCCGAAGCCCGAAGATAAATCGAATACAGTTGTTCAGTAGGCGCTCAAGCTTGTTGAGGTAGGCTTCGTTCACGTCAAGGTAACACACGTCTGCGTAGTCTAAGATGGGCAAGACTACGGTCTGCATCAGTAGTATTTTGGTTTTTATTGGTAAGAAAAACATGAAACGATGCAACGCACGCAGAGTACCCGTGACCTTTTTGCCTACCTCGGCCACCTGAACGTTCCAGCTAAGCGATTGGTCTATTTGGAGCCCCAGGTTCTTTACATCCGAAGTGAATGGAATAGGAACACCATCATATAAAATCGGATTGAGGGAACTGACGTCAATTTTTCCCAAGATACGTGTGCTGCCAAGAATTATAGTCTGGCATTTGTTTGGGTTAACGGCAATACCGAAACTACAGGACCAGTCGTAAATTCTACCCAAGTCGCCATTCAGTTTACTTATGGCGCCCGCCAGATCATTTCTCTCGCACTGGACGTATAACTGCAAGTCATCGGCATAAAGATGGTACGAGCAGGACAGATTGGAGGTTATCACATTTATAAAAAAGAAAATAATAAAGGAGAGAGTAATCCGCCTTGCGGTACGCCGGCAGACAGATTGCACCACTCAGAACATGTCTGCCCAAGACGAACTAGTTGCTGGCGGCCACGAAGATAACTTGAAAACCAGTCCAAAGCTGAAGATGAGATTCGAAAGTGGGATAATATGGACAGGAGGATATCATGATCTACTGTGTTAAAGGCGTTTGAAAAATCTATGAGAGCAAGGATGGTTACCTTAGTGTCCTCCATTCCTCTCCTAATATCATCAGTGACCTTCAATAAGGCAGTGGTCGTACTGTGCGCAGGTCGAAAGCCCGACTGATACTGGCTTAGAATATTGTGTTTATGAATAAATTCAGAGAGCTGTTTGTGCGCAACGGCCTCTAGAACCTTCGACAGGGAAGGTAGGATAGAGATAGGGCGGAAATGACTGGGAAGGGACGGACGTGGGACCTTAGGAAGTTTACGAACATAGGCTTTCCACCACAAGGTGGGGATTGTCCAGTTGATAATGAGAAATTGATGATATGGGTGACTGCTGGTAGTATACCAGCTGGTATTCAATGTACAGACACACTTTTTTACGGTTTTATTATATGTAGCTATATAGATGTATAAATTTTTGATATACCTACTGAAGCTTTCGGATGAGGTAGATCGGTATTGGCTAAGTTACAGCGTTTTTAATTGGTAAAGATTCGTCAGGAGAATGTAGAGTTCAAGACGAGAGGCACTAATCTTACCTAACTTTCTAGAGAATGTGATCTAAATCATGAATCAATCGATATCATCCATCATAGTTAGGTTCACTACATTCAGTAATTCAGTACTTCAGTTCAAGCACATTCATAAGCAAGAGGGCATCCAAATCTAGCCCGGTAGTTTCGAGAAGGCTCGTCCCTAAAGAGGTTGTGTGGGCCCGATGGCAGTCGTCGCACACAAATATACAGTTACCACATATCACTGGATTCTGGTAGTAAACCGCCTTCAATCTGAGCGAACCCTGGTTGGTAGATTTCGCTGGCTGCCGAGCCGGTATTTATCGCTGTGATAAGGAGAAACTCTGAATCTAAAAGTGTTCTTAAAACGCTCGTTCCAGGAGAAAAATTATAGATATTGTCGAGTACTAGTCATTTCCTTTTAAGTACTAGTGATAAGCGAAGATTCCACCAGAAATGTACGACGACTACTGTACTGTCTATGTATATACCTACTTACTATCATTTCTCTTTCGGAACTAGAGTGTTCTAGGACGAATAGTTTCCGAGTTAGAATAACAGTTTCAAGTTTGAGAGCTGTCCAATTTTCCGGAGATTTCATTATCTGATCCTGTCCTGGTGAATATGAAGAGTATACTTACCCTTTCAAGCATCACGTCAGCCCTTACCTACAAAGTTCTTTCTGACTAGGCACAGCTCCGTCTCCTAAATTCTTGATTCACCTTCATCATCAGTTCAGAGGCATGATATGATGGCTCCCAGACACAAAAACCTTATTATATTCAATATGTGATAAACATACGATAAGATCCTATAGTTTATGAGGGTTTCCAGTTTTACAGGGTTTCTATCGCCAGATCCTGACCTGATCTAAATGGAACTGCCTCAGAAGCATACCCTTTCACACAAAAAAGAAATGATACCAGCTTAACCAAGCACTAGCGAAACTAAAAGCCAAAGAGTTTTATGTACATAAGAAATGATTTAGGAGTCTTTGGAATGTACAAAATGACAAGGATCATGATTCAAGGTTCAAGGATAATATTTTCATCTTCATTCCGTGGTTATTAGCGGGATTACAACAGCTAATAAGTATAAGATATTCAGTCACCTGAATATGCAGGCTTCACGATGTTTCCCCTCACCGTAAGAGCATCGGTTATTGTTTAAGTAATGTACATAACTAAAAAAGTATATGGCTGCACTGGGGTATAGTATAGTGAAGTAGGGGTAGGTAAGCAATGTGAACTACTTACCTAGTTCTTTTAAGAAGCTACTGATGTAAGAACACCAAAACCAGATGATGCAAGTTAAATTTAGTTTATTGGAGTAGGTAGGTAGGCAGGACCTAAACAATTTTTTCATCTTTTGAACACGAGACAGCCAAATTCTTTTACTTGAAAATAAATGTCAAAGATCAGTGCTAGACACAAGTTTAAATAGAAGAGCATAAACCGCGTGCCGCACGGACTGTGCATCAGGTAAGCCTCCACGATTGCCCCTATCGTTATCATGAGCAGGTTGAACACGAACAGCTGTTCCGCTTCATGTATGTCAGACACTTGGTTAGAAAGATACAGCACTATTAACAGAATTGGCATGATGACGGCATTAGTCGAGACCAAGCCGTTGCTCTCGGGCACATACAAAACATGGAATGGCATATTGCATAATATCATTCCGCAAATCTAAAACGAATACACAGGGTTAGAGTTCTCGTTATGTTAAAAGAACGACAGTGGATGGAGATGTGTATGATGTACTTCATACACCCAATTTGTTTTACTATTCATATGTTTCGTATGTCAAAAAACGGCCAGCATTCTTGAATGAATGAATGAAAAATTCTTTATTGCTTATACATAAAATAAAACAAAAAGAGAAAAAAAAAAGCAACCGGCGGCCTTATCGCTTAAAGCGATTTCTTCCAGGCAACCTTAGACATTTAGAAACAGGATTCAGGATTCTTGTTAGGGTAACCAGGCCTGTATGGATGTCGCACTTTTTTAAAAAGGCCCCATAAGTCACACCACATTGGTGTTAATGTCTCGGTTGTGCTCTCGCGCTTAAGGGCCCGGGGTCCGGCTTGACTATGATCCAGAATTTGGCAGATCAGGTAATTACGATGGAGCAACTGCCATCTAACCCTCGTGACCCTGCTATAAGGGGAAGCCGACAAGATTGGACCATGGTTACACATTCAGTCGCCTGAATGTGCAGGTTTCATCACTATGTTTTCCCACATCGTAAGAGCATCGGTTAGTATTCAGTACATAACTCAGAAAAGAGTAGTTGGTCGCAGTGGGATTCGAATCCGGTACCTCTCCCTTACGAGTCGGATACCTTAACCACTCGGCCACCGACGCTTCTAAACCCATAAAAAAAGCGTTTAGTAAAATAGGTGCAGCCGGTCTAAAGTTATTCTCTAGGCAAATTGATTTCTTTTACAGGTTTGTTTTAATATGTAAGTCGCATAATAATTGAAAAATGAAATCACTGAATACTTTTTTACTATCTATAAAACTCATAACGCAGCAGTGAAAAATACGAGTGCCCACAAGATGACAGTGGATACTGTTCTTCCTAAGGGCGTAGAAAGTGCTCCGACATGCCCGTCGGCGACTCGACATGCTCGACGGCCACAAAGTATAGCGACTGCCTGCGCCGACTACCCGTGCGGATAGTTACAATCAAAAGTATCGTCGGTCGACGTAGTGTCCAAACTCGTGAAAAATTATCCCGCCCTTTGACGTACTGTCACAAATTGTAAATTTCAATTTCACGCCTATAGACATACTGTCAGCGAACGTGTTAAAACGTGAAAAGAACGTAACAAATAAGCATGAAGTAAAATTATGAATGACACTTTATTTATTACAGACGTAAATTATTAGCTAAATTATACGATACTTTTTAATTGATCGATTTTATGATAATTATATTATACAGGGTGTTTCATAATACATGTATAAAGCCGAAAGGGTGTTAAAGTATAGCTTGCAAAGAGTACACTGGCGACTTCATATTATCCAGACATTGAATTTTAATTTTTATAAAAAATCTTCGTTTTTAAAGAAAAATAACCATATCGACTACGTTGATGCGCAGCTCTATTTCAAGTTGATGATCCTAGAAGGAGAAGTTTAACCTTTTAAATTAAAATTACAATATTTTTTTGTACAGAACCCTCAAACCAAAAAATACAAAACAGCTAATTTAGATCTCCTTAATATCCCATTGCGCCTAGTACTATGAACTTGAGTGACCTTTTACAACTGATTTCTAGAGATGCGGTCTTTCGTTTTCAAAATGTCGATTATCGACATTGAAAAGGTAAAAGTTCGATAGTCATTTTCTCGCTTACTATTCCACGCACGAAAAAAATAATTGTACCTATCGTTTTAATACGTTTAGCACTCCATCCAGTTCACGGCTTTATACATGTATTATGAAACACCCTGTATAGTCTTCAACCTCTTCATTCGTTTCAATTGAAGTATATTCTTTAACATCCTTCATCAACATAATCCTAACTCCATCATCCACTGTAATCCTCCTTCTAGTATCCCGTATCATTTAAATAACTATCTGCGAGCACCTGTTAATGGCTTCGCTGTTAGGAATATTTTTAAGTATCTACCTACTTGTAACTTGCTGTTAGTGTTCTGAATAAAGTGAAATAAAATAATAATAATCCTTCAGCGTACAACGCAGCTTCTACCTCCATGTAAGTTGTGTAATAAAAATTCTTTGTTCTTTTTGTAAAACATTCCATCTTCAATCGAGGTTACTAGCTTAAATTCAACTGTAATTATTTGTTTTGTTACCTCCATATGAGGCCAACATAATTATCTTATTGCTTATTAGCTTCTTCTATTTACTAGCTTTTTTGCCCGCGACTTCGTATTGGGCATAACTAGAACCTATGTGACTCGCTGATAATGGAGCTTTTTAAAAAGAAAGAAATTAAAAAATTGGTAAGGAAGTTTTTAAGTTTGTCCATTACAAACCAAACAATCAAATCTTTTCTCTTTATAATATTAGTCACATTATGTGATGGCCCAGCGACCTTAAGGACCTTTTATCTATACGTTTCCTCGGCCTAGTGCCGGTAGCTTCTGGCAGCCGTGGTGGTTGGCCATCGCCAACCACCACGGCTGGAGGTTGACAATTGTTGTTCTGGCGAATTCCAGGATCACCCTACGGGTTGGATGGAGCAATTAGCACTGCACTAGTCCACACCGTCAGGCCACAATTTTTCTCGCTGCCATTCCTGTTGCGAGCGCTCTCCTGTCAAATAATCGGTCACCGCCTCCCTGCGCCGGTTACCGAGGTCCGCTGTAAGACCGACCGCGTTTGAACTCGCATAAAACTATTTAGTGAACGTGCTCCACGATAAACCTTGCCGGAATAGGTGTTCGAACCACGCGTGTCTGAAGCTCATTTATTTAATACTTTGTGGGTGTGGGTACTTTTGTCTTATCTGTATTTTTGCATTTTATTTATATATCTATCCAAACATAATTATACATTCTTGAGTATCTTGTTTTCGTGGTTATCCACGTAATAGTAGGGTTGGGGTAGGATAGGATAGTGGTAGGTATATGATCATCGCACACGAAGTCGAGCCGGGCCGGCTAGTAAGAGATAAAAACATTAGACACTCAATTTATTTCGTTTATTTCGTCTAATTTTTTTTGTTTCTTTTGTACATTACGGTTATTTATAAAGCCATGTTCTTTTATGTGAAAATACAAGTCTACGACAAGCGCTACAACCATGTGGCAATAGACGATCCCATACACGGTGCAAGGCGCAGAATGCAACAAGTAAGCGTTTAAGACTCCAAATGCAGATATTACGAGTTGCATGACCACAGACAGTCGCTCTGCTTTGTGTATCTCAGACATTTGGTTGGTAGCGTACAGAACTATAAACATAACTGATACGATGACGCCTGGGCCCGAGACCATGCAGTTGAGCTGAGGCTTTCTCTTTTCAACGAGCGGCATACTGTAACTTACCATAGATATAACCTAAAATAAATAATATGTTCAAAGTAGTCTGTTATAATAATCTCCGACGAAAAAGGAGGGATATTATAATTTTGACGTGTGTATCGGTCGATTTCTATGTCAGTCTGTCGCATCGTTGCTCCCGCAAGGATGGACCGATTTGGATGCAGTTTTCTCTACGTGAAGGCCAGCTTAATTGAGATACCTAGTTCTTCGCTATGTTTCATTAAAATGGGTTCGGTAGTTTAGATAATATAAGAGTATATGTAAACTAAATCGTTTTCTTCCCGAACCTGGTCTTCTTTTGACCGAACCGGCGGTCTCTTATTACCGTTGCCAAGTGCTCTGGATGATTGGACGACTCACACAGGGGCCATAGGGGGCCCACTGAAAACCAGCGTCACGGCAACTGTAATGGCATATGCTGAGTGTGGCCCCATTGCACTCTCCACATGGCACAGGTACGAGATTAGTCTTTTTTTATGTATCTAATTTTATTATATTTTCTGATTGTAATAAATGTGTATTACTTTACTCACTTACTTACATTAAGTCGCTGAGATACGTAACTATTAACCTTATCGTTTTAGCAACCATATCAGAAAGTGGTATTTAGTGGTAAAAAGAAAAAAAAAAATTATCGTAAATAATTCAAAAACTTTAAAATTTTGCCAAGTACAGTGTCACCATTTTAAAATAATCATTAGTTTTCTTTTGTTAGCTTTAAATTTTAAATCAAGATCGTAAGCTTTCATGCCAGCATACTTCCTAAAAATATAATTACATCGTCAAAGTAATAAAGCGCCCCAGCATACAAACGTAGTTTGATCACTTGTAGTCGTAGTCGAGACTGAAAAGCCGCTGCTGCTGTTCCTCACTGAGACGCAGATCAGAAGTCCGGCTGACGCGGCGTACCTCAGCTACCCAGGGTATACTCTCGAGCACAGGTTCGTACCTGGTCTTGGAGTCCGTGTGTACGCTCAGACGACATCTGCATTCGGCGTCTCAGATGCTTTGAAAGGTCTGGATTGTCCATTTTGTGGCTTCAAGTGGATACCGGTCAAGTGCGCATTCTGTTTGCCTGCGTTTATCGATCCCATAGCGGGGACGTCTCGGAGACGTCTCGTTTATGTGACCATCTCATTGAAGCGGCGGATGAAGCGAGGGAACGTTACCCAGCGGCGCAGCTGGTCATCCTGAGGGATTTCAATGCCCACCACCAACAGTGGCTTTTCCCATACAAGGTGACCAATGATGCTGGAAGAGAGGCGCGTAAACTAGCTGTCGCTAGATCTCACCCAGCTAGTAAACTGCGCCACGAGGGTACCGGATGTCGACTCCCATTCCGCCAATTGCTTAGACCTTCTGCTGACGACTGATCCGGACAGGCACTCAGTATCGGTTTCCGCACCGCTGGGTACATCCGACTACTGTCTGGTGAAATCTGTATCCGTCTATTTCCCACCTGAGCAAAGCCCATGCAACCCCCGACGGGTGTGGCGATACAAATCAGCAGATTGGAATGAGATGCGTCACTTTTTTTGGCGGGAGGCATGCTTCTCTTCGGGCGATCCGTCGAGTTGTGCTGAAGCTGTTACCGCGGTTATGGGAATGCCAGGGAATGGAATACTTTATTCCGTATTCTGACGTAGCGATGAACGGCAAGTCTCGTCCATGGTTTAGTGCTGACTGCAGTCGCGCTGAAGCGCTAAAGCAGGCGGCATACTCTGCCTGGGCTGAGGCTCGAGCGCATATGTCTCCGGATACTCGCAAACTGAAGAGACCCTTTAATCTCGCCGCCAAGTCTTGCAAAAGGACGCTACGCAGGGCTCGATTCGACCACATAAGGCGGATTGGCACCAAACTGGCCTCTTATCCTCCTGGGAGTAAGGCGTTTTGGTCTTTGGCAAAAGCGGTCGAATCCAATTTTAGCCAATCTTCGTTACCAACATTGCTGAAACTTGCGCATGCTGCGGGGGAGAAAGCAAATTTACTTGGTTCTCATTTCGCGGCGAATTCACGTTTGGATACTGCAGGTAAAACTTCACCTGTCTCACCTCGCGCTGACTGCTCTATGGCAGAGGTGCGTATACATCAGAAAGAGATTTTAAAAATCCTGCGGTATCTGGACGTGAACAAGGCTAGTGGACCTGATGGTATACCAGCAATAGTCCTGCGTAGTTGTGCTCCTGAGTTGTCTCCTGTTCTCACGCGCCTGTATCGCCTCTCACTAGAGACTGGAATTGTACCTAAGACATGAAAGCTTGCCAATGTGCAGCCCATACCTAAGAAGGGCAGCCGCGTAGACCCTGCCAACTTCCGTCCTATTTCGGTCACCTCCATACTTTGTAAGATTATGGAGCGTGCATTGAACAATAAACTCCTCGCGCATCTTGAAGGTAACGATCTCCTCAGCGATCACCAGTACAGATTCCGCAGTGGTCGGTCGACTGGGGACCTTCTGGTGTATGCCACTCATATTTGGAGTGAGGCCATTGAGAAGCATGGCGAGGTCCTTGCTATATCTCTTGATATCTAAAAGGCAGGGTTTGGCTCGCAGCCCTTGTAAGCAAGCTTCCCTCATACGGTATTCCTGCTGGCTTTTGCACATGGATATTGGATTTTCTGAGTGAACGATCAATCCGTGTAGTTCTAGACGGCTACACTTCTGATCTTAAGGCTATCGACGCGGGAGTCCTCAGGGGTCGGTCCTGCCCGCGACTTTATTTCTGCTTGTACTAGGTACCTTTGGGTACGCAGATGACAGCTCAATAAAGGATAGATATCTGTCAGATGCAAAAGCCAACAGGGGAGATATTCAGTCTTGTCGAGAGGCCATGGTTGGTCGCTTGAACGAGGCTCTCAAGGCAGTGTCCTATTGGGGCGAAGCCAATCTAGTATCGTTCAACGCCACCAAAACACAGATGTGTTTGTTTTCCGCTAAAACGAGTCCATTTCATCTAGCTCCGACTTTCCGGAATGTATCTGTGGAAATTACCGACAACACACAGCTCCTGTTGAGCTATTAACCAATCTGAACTTTGGACAGTACAACGAATCAAAAGCCAAGACTGTAACCAAAAAACTTGGAATCCTTTCGTAGATCAAGCGGTACTTCACTTCAAGGCAGTTGCTTCAGTTATATCAAGCAAAAGTCCGATCTTGCATGGAGTACTGCTGCCACCTCTGGGATGGATCAGCCAAATATCAACTGGCTGCTTTGGATTCGGTGGAAAAACGTGCAAAGAAATTAATTTGTGATCCGCAGTTGATTGACGCTAAGCTGCAGAGCATCGGCGTAGGGTTGCGCGTTTGTCGGTCTTCTACAGGTTGCACTTCGGAGAGTGTGCGAAGCAGTTGCACTACCTCATTCCGCCGGCTCCTTTTCGCCATCGGAAGACGCAATCCGGGCGAGCGCCTCATTCTTATGTCGTGGATTTTCGAGCTATCCGCACTAGCCGCTTTGGCTAGACTTTAATAAAGCGTACGATTAAGGAGTGGAATTCGTTGCCTGCGAGTGTGTTCCCTGATCAATATAATCTGGATGCCTTCAAGGCTATAGTGTATAGGCTGTTCCTAGACAGACACTTACCACCAGGTGAGACGGCGGTCAAATGCCTAGTTAAAAAAAAATAACATATTTTCAATATTGCGCTATCAAATTCAAAGAAATGTTGTATACGTGATCTAGAATCTTCATTATATATGCTTGTGATTTGTCAGATTTTCGTTAAAATATATTGTTTTAAAGTTACACAGGATTTAAAATTCCGAATTCTTAAATCCCGTGTAACTTTGAAACGATAAATTTTAATGAAAAGCTGGAAAATCACAAGAGTTAAATATATCACAAGGTGTCTGGATCACGACAACAAAATTCTTTGGCTTTGATAGCGTAAAATTGAAAATATCAACAGACTATGTTTGTAGGGAGCGCGCTTGGTATTTATTGGCGCAAAAAATTATCGTATCATTATTGGAGATTTTCCGAGAGTTAATTAAATAATGTTGGCGTTAATGTTTCGGATGTGCTCTCGCGCACGTGGGCCCGGGGTTCGCCTTGACCATGATCCAGGATTTGGCCGATCAGGTTATTACAATGGAGCGACTGCCATCGACCTCCGTGACCCTGCTACAAGGGGAACCTGACTGAATTGGATCATGGTTACACATTCAGTCGCCTGAATGTGCAGGTTTCATCACCATGTTTTCCCTCACCGTAAGAGCATCGGTTAGTATTTAACTAATGTACGTAACTCAGAAATGAGTCATTGGTACATGGCCGCAGCGGGATTCGAACCGTTTGGCCACTGACGCTCTTCATTTTCTGACAGCTGATTAAAAAGGAAAAATACTTCAAATAATTGTAATAAATGGCGTTGATTAGACACGGATCTCAAAAATAAATTAATATAAGGAGAAAATGTTAGATCTTGACGAGTACTAGTCATTTCCTTTGAGGAACTAGTGATAAGCCAAGCTGCCATTCGAAATGGACGACTACTGTACTGACTGTCGACTAATATATACCTACCAACTATTATTTCTCTTCCGTAACTAGTGTTTTAGGGCCAATAATTTCTGAATTAGAATTACAGTTTCAAGTTTGACAGCTGTACAATTTTGTCCAGATTTCATTACCTATCTGACCTGGTCCTGGTGAATATGATACAGTTACAGAAGTATACGTATCGTTTCAAGCATCACGTCAGCCCTTACCCTACAAAGTAGTTTCTGACTAGGCACAGCTCCATCTCCTAAATTGTTCACCTTCATTGTCAGTTCAGCAGCATAAGATGATAATTCCCAGAAACAAAAATCTTAAATACGATACATGATAAACACACCATAAGATCCTATAGCTTATGACGGCTTTCCTCCAGTTTTACAAGGTTTTTACCGTCAGAACCTGACTTGATCAAAATGGAACTACCTCAGAAGCTTACCCTTTCAAATAAAAACGAAATGATACCAGCTCTAGAGCGGCTCTGTTTCTGGCAAATTTAAGAGCCAAAGAGTTTGATGTACAGAAGCAATATTTTTTAGGACTCTTCGGAATCTACAAACTGACAAGGACAAAGCGTCATTCAGATAGAAGGCGCGATCTGCCGTCTGTGACAGCGGTCAGCCACGCGGGCAGATAGATGTGTTCTTTTTCTTGTTAGGTTGTGATGTAATGATTTTGCTAAAGACTAATGAAGTGACACCAACACGTCATAAAAATACAGCTGGTAAAATATTTGATTAAGTTCCCGTGAGTTGATAAACGATAAACTAAATAAAATGAAATAATTAAAAAAACACAAAACGCACTGCTCTAGTGCCTCACGATAAAATAGGCTTAAAACTGTAGTTTAAAATTATAATGGCCCACCGACCTTAGTTACTTTATACCAAACGTTTCCTCGGTCTAGTGCCGGAAGCTTTTGACGGATGGCCAGGCCAACCACCACGGCTAGAGGTTGACAATTGTTGTTCTGTCGAATTCCAGGAGCACCCTACTGGTTGGAGCCATTAGCTCTGTCCACACCATCAGGCCACCATTTTCCGCACTGCCATTTCTGCTGCGAGCGCTCTCCTGTCACGTATTTGGGCACCACCTCCCCGCGCCGGTCACACCCGATCATAAGTGCGTGCCAAGTGACCGCCCGCGTTCGAACTCGCGTAAAAAGGTCTAGCACTAACACGCTAGTGCCAATATGTACCTGTCGATGACTCTTTTCTGAGTTATTCATCAGTTGAACACTAAACCAATGGTCTTAGGGTGAGGGAAAACATCGCATTATGAAACCTGCATATTCAGGCAACAGAATGTGATCATCCATGATCCAATCTGGTCAGGTTTCCCTGGTAGCAGGGTCGCGGAGGTCAGATGGCAGGCGCTCCACTGTAATTACCTGATCTGCCAAATCCTAGGTTATCGTCAAGGCAGACCCCGGGCCTCGCGCGCCATAGCACAACCGGAACGTTAACGCCAAAATATCCACATCTCTAAGCAATTAAAACTGGCCCCCATGGAGGATCTGGTTATGTTTCATTGCCAGTGAAGGACCTATGTACACTGTGTGCCGCATCTCCTTCGATCTCCACTTGTTTTAGAGTTATTCATGTTAGTGCAACAAAATCAAGGTAATTTTAAAATTTCAATTTTAGCTAAACCATGAAAGTGAGAGTAACCAACATTGTAACTGATGGCCACCCACAACGGCTGGAGGACTTTTTGTTTGGGTGAATTCCGGGAGCACCCTACGCATTGCAACAACGGGCATTGAAATAGCCCACACCGACAGGCCACAACAATTTTCCTCGCTGCCATTCTTGGTGCGAGTACTCTCCTGTCGGTCACTGCACCCCCGCGCCGGTCACCGAGATCCGCTGTAAGACAGACTGCGTTCGAACTCGCTTAAAATTTATTTTGTGAACGTGCTCCACGATAAACTTAGCCGGAGTAGTTAATTTTTCGAACCCCGCTTAGTTAATTTTTTATGTGATTTAAGCTTATTATTGAACACTTTGTGAGTCAGTTATAATATATACTTTTGTCTTATTTGTATTATACATTCTTGAGTATCTTTCTTCGTGGTCATCCACGTAATAGTTGGGTTGGGGTAGGATAGGATGGTGGTAGGTGTCTACGACCCACGCAAGCCAAGCCGAGCTAGTAAGAGATAAAAACATTAGAAACTCAGTTTATTTCGTTTATTTCGTCTAATTTCTTTTTTTTCTTTCGTACATCAAGGCTATGTAAAAATCCATGTTCTTGTATGTGAAAATACAAGTCTACGACAAGCGCTACAGCCATGTGGCAATAGATGATCCCATACAAGGTGCTAGACGCCGAACGCATCAAGTAAGCGTCTAAGATTCCAATTGCCGCTATTACAAGTTGCATGACCACGGACAGTCGCTCTGCTTTGTGTATCTCAGATACTTGGTTGGTAACGTATAGAACTATAAATATAAATGATACCATGACGCCCGGGCCCGAGACCATGCAGTTGAGCTGAGGCCTTCTCTTTTCATAGAGCGGCATATTGTAAATTACCAAAGCCATAACCTAAAATAAATAATATGTTCAAAGTAGTCTGTTATAATAATCCCCGACGAAAAAGGAGGGGTGTTATAATTTTGACGTGTGTATCGGCCGATCTCTATGTCAGTCTGTCGCATCGTAGCTCCCGCAAGGATGGACAGATTTGGATGCGGTTTTCTTTACGCAAAAGCCAGTTTAATCGAGATGGTTCATTGCTTTGTTTCAATAAAATCGGTTTGGTAGTTTAGACAATACTTGAGTATATGTAAACTTGGTCGGGGGTTATCTGACTTTTTCAGTCGGTTACGTTATATACTTAGGTACATGACCTGCCTGCCAATTTCGAAGATACCGATTCCTACAGTGGTCGATATGGTGACCCCTTTCCTACCTAAGTAGGTAATTATCAAGATAGATTCCGATTCATATTATCACGAGTTTTTAATAGCAGTTGATTTTGAAAAAGTTTTTGAAGCAAGCTGGTCTTCTTTAGACTGAACCGGTTTCTTGTTAGCGTTGCCAACTCCTCTGGATGGTTTAACGACTCATATTAAGTTGCTGAGATACGTAAGTTTGCGAACAACTTTGATCAAATAGTGCTATAATTTTATCTGCTATTGCCTTATCGTTTTATCAACCATATCAGAAAAAGGTATTAAAAAAGAAAAATAATAATTAAATTAATTAATTTTCATAAATAATCCAAAAACATTATAATTTTAGCAAGTAATAGTGTCATTTAAAAAAAATCATTAGTTCAAAAATATGAAATGGAACTTTTATGTCAGCATACTTACAAAAAACTGTCAGCATGGTAGAGAAAAATTCGGAAGTGCTTTTGTTTTTAAAAGGATTTAGTTTTTTAATACTTTGGTTCCCGAGAAATAGAAAAAAATTATGAACGTACAGGCAAAGCCAATCCAAATATATTGTTTCAAAGTTACACAGGAATTAAAATTCCGAAACCTTAAATCCTGTGTAACTTTGAAACGATAAATTTCAACGAAAAGCTGAAAAATCACAAGAGTTTCTTCGGCATTGTTAGCGTAATATTGAAAATATGAACAGACTATGTTTGTATGGAGCGCGCTTGGTGGAGACTCCTCTTAACACGTTAGACGCCTTAACATATTCTTATAGTCATAAAGAAGGATATCAGGAGGTTGGATATTTTGTCACTTTTACTTTTTAACCACGAGTCAATAAGTCCTTTTATACATTACTCGTAATTATTCATTTTAGCCATGGACGATTTGAACACTGATATGATTTATAATAACCTTCACGCGGTGCCAATCAACCCCTGAGAATGTTCCAGTTTCAAGATCCCCAGCAGTAGACCTTGGTCAACATCGCTTCGCCAACGGCATTAGGAAGCACATCCAACGTTTGGAAGTTCATTGTGATATTGAAGCTTGATTAGCCATAAAGATTAACTTTCCTTCCTTCTTGTCAGTCTATAGAGAGGGCTGTGACAACTTTTTCATATAAAATATGCGTGTCAGGTCAGAGACAAAAAATAATGAAATCTCCTTCATTTTCTGTCAGCAGACAATAAAAAGGGATGTCTTCTCTGTCGATATTTTCTTTCGATGTATTGTAATAAGAGATATTATCGATATCGATGTAATAAGAACCATCCCGGCTCAAGTATGTACTTGGCATAATAAGGTACTTTCCCTTAAAGTGTACAATGCTTCCTTTCACTTTTTGCCTTGTTCCTTTGTGTATTTTATTTGTAAATTAGCAATTAAAAAATATTTAAAAAATATCGTTTATTAGGTACAGCATGTGTGGTAATGTCAGTACCTACTTCAGTAGACCTTCCGTCTTATTTATTACCGCATCAAATACAATCGTTAGGTAATCGGTAGATACTAATATTGTAAAGAAAAAAGATTTGTATTTTTATTTGTTTGTAATAAATAAACTCAAAAAGTACTGGGCCGTTTTTAAAAATCACTTCCGTTAATAAGAAACTACATTATACCCAGTGACATTCCCAGGTCACTTTTATCCCGGGAAAGTTATAAGTTCCCGCGGGAAAGTTGATTGTTTATAGATATCCGAACTGCGCGTGGGTTAAAGCAGAATATTAGAGATAAATAGGGAAAACTCATCAACTCAACTATTTTTTTAGTAAACGATCTCCCCAAATTTTTCCACTCCTCGTGATCAATAGGTATTTTTTATTTACATCGACACTGAGGAAAAGCAACGAACACATCACTGTCACACGCCCGACCCAAATTAATTTTACATGTATCTTGGGATTAAATAGGTAATTACTAACTGTCGATGTTTTCACACTATATAGTACAGAGTTTGTAGTATTATTTAAGTCAAGAAATTACTGAAACCTCGAAATATTTCAAATAAAAAAGCTCATGAAACACTCATTATACGAGCGATAACCGGCGACTTACAATATACTTAAGGTAGTGGTCTAATGCACTGCACTAATATAATAAAATAACAAAACGTTTAACACAAAATATTAAATTATATTGCCAATACATAAACTGAATCGTTTGTTTACAAATTTGTGTCTGATAATCAAATTACTTGTCACGCTCACAGCATGGCATGAATTTTATCCCTGAGGGCCACTCTACATAAGCATGTAGGTAGCTAACTTTTCAATCTCTTTGCCACACACGGTGTCTTTTTGTCATAGCGGGGCTGGGGGCCGTCTGCTCTGCACAGGCTGCGGTGGGGATGGCGTAGGGCGTAGGATAGGATAGGGGATAAGTTGGGGTAGGGTTGGCATAGGGGGCACAGGGTAGGGGTAGGACGGGGTAGTGTAGGTGTAAGGGTAGGGGTGGGTAGGGTAGGATAGGGGTAGGCTACGGGCAGGGTAAGGGTAGGGTGGGAGCAGTTACTTATCACATGCAGCATATGTGATGCATGCTCGCTTAAAGGTCTGTCTGGCGGTGGCGTGGGGGCCGGGCCGGCCTTTTCCCTCAAATATGGTTGAAATCGACGATGGCTGGGCCTTGCGTTATACTCGTGAACGGGTGCTGCCTTGGTGGACTGGTTTCCATATTGTTTAGGGAAGGGTAATTAACCTAAACCTATGGTTTCGCAACCATAGGTGGCCACAGAAGAAAAAAGAATAGTTGCCGTTTCGAGAGCTGTCAAAGCTAAGTTGCATGTTTACTTTTATACTTTGTTTTATTTCTTATGCGGATTTTATAAATTGTTTGACTTATTCGACTTGCGTGAATTACACTTTATTCATCTTACTTACACAGATTTTATGTTTCATTCGTTCCATTTGTGCGGAATTTGATATTTGATTTTGTTCTTATTTACGTAAACAAATTTTTGTTCACTCGCGGATATTTTCCGAACATATATGCGGTTGATTAACAGAGTGAATTATTATAAACTTACTACTTTTATACACAACGTAATGGGTCTGAAATTTCAATCGATAACAAGACGATCACTTACAGCCAAATCAGAATATTTAAACGATGGTTTATTATGTTGTGTTTTTTATACTTAGATATGTATGTTACAAAGTTACAAGCTCCGTCCACATATGTCTCAAAACTTACTAATCAGTTGGAAACAAATTTTAAATTTACATTGATCTACACTTCTACTACAATAGAAAAATATTTTTCCAAACTGACGGAATTTCTTGCCAGTTTATTTGATTTAAAATACGAATTTAGTATCTACTTTAGATTTTTCCTTATAAAAATTCAAATTTAGGGAACTATAATGTAAAGTATCAAAATGTATTTCTCGCACTATAAGCCCTTAGTAAGCACAAGGAATGACAAGGACAGATTATGATATAGACATTCTAGGATTAAGAATAGACATGACCATATATATACTTCATAATTTTTACCACTGTCATGTGGTTTTTGACTTATCGTGGTTCTATAACGCTTCAAACGTATTGACATTTGCACGTTAAGTCATTTTAACTTCATGACCAATAAACATTGCGTCCTACAGGACATTTTGTCATAGTGATAGTCCCGGCATGTTCTCTAGGATAGGCGCTGACCAACGTTGTACGTAGTACCTACATGTATGTGCTTACACTTACCTACAGGAAGCTACATTTCCCGAGTGACATAAAGATATCCGGAAAATGGGCGAGCGTAAAGCTCAATTTTTTTTTAAACTTTGGTTGATTGAAAATAATGAATGATCAAATAAATTTAAAAAAAGTTTAAATATTAACTTTAGAAAATTATAAGCGTGCGCTTTCGAAATCTATTGAAAGTAGGTCTAAATTGCGAGCTTGCGTGTTGAGAGGTATAAAAAGCAACCTTTGCCCATTCGCAGGTGCTAACTATCTCAATATCGAATATCATCAAAATCGGTGCAGTGGTTTAGACGCGAAACCATAAAAATACGAAGGTATTAGGAATAACATAAAACGATATTATACAATATATTTTTATTACGTACCATTAAAAAAATTTTACTGTACATCCTCTTTCAACTATATTGAATAACAAATCAAAACAAAGAGCTACAAACATAGCACAGTACAATGTTCCATAAATAGCCATCTGAACTTTCAATTTATGCGTCCATGCATACAATTCGTAGATTGCGCCAAATGTAAAAAAAATTTGAAATACTAAATACATTTTTTCCAAAAAAGGCGGTACTCTTCCTCTTAAATAGAGTATAATAAACATAAATGACATGAACACTGTCGGACCAGCAGCTAGGCAGATCAAGCTACCATGTGGTTTTTGTCTTACCATGGGCATTACTACCGATACAGTGGAAATGATCTACAAATGTTAAATAAGATGAACTTAGAATTCTCTCAAATTAATTGTTATTTTGGCATGAAAAAATAAGGATTTCTAAGCTGTAACGAATGATTAAGTAGGCATATAGTTTTTTAATACCCTTGGTCCCATAAGGGCCATTATTTAGGCAATTTTTGGTTTACAAGATAGTTATGATGTCCCAGCAGCCTTGATGCTCTTTGTTTACTTCAGCTAAAGCTCCCAGATTGCTTACTAAGCATCTCTAGAAAGTTTTGCATAAGAGCTTAAGACCCTACGTTATTTTAATACAATAATCGATGAGCAACGAGCATCGTGTGCAGTCGTTTCATTTTAACTAGTCACTTGTAGATTTAAATAAAAATAAAAACAATTCTCATATCATCAGACAAAACTAGGTAGCCTGCCTATACGTGTGCTATTTGTTTACGCAAAGTCATTTTACTTTATTAAGAAGGGTAGTAGGGATAACATGAAACGATACAGTGTAACATATTTCTATTACAAAAAATTAATTAACTTTAATTATACATCCTCTTTCAACTGCTTTGAATAATAAATTAAAAAGAGCTATAAACATAGCGCCGCCGCGCAGTACAACAATACATAAATAACCACCTTATTTTTTTGTGTAAAATTGAGTGAATACAACTTGTTGCGTCCGCCAAATGTAAATAAATTTTGAATAACTAAATAAACTGCGGTACTTTGCCTCGTATATAGAGTGTAATGAATGACATGAACACAGTCTGACTAGCAGCGAGACGCAGAGCATGCTACCATGTGTTTATTCTTTTCTCTGAAGCATTATTAGCGCTACAGTGCCAATGATCAACAAATATTGAATAATATAAACTTAGGATTTCTTAAAGTACCAAAGTGTTATTTTGGGTATGCAAAAAAAAGTATTTCTAAGATGTGATTAAGTGTTATATGTATATTTTTAATTTTTTTTTAATTTAACTGATGGTTTATAAGGTAGCGTATTACTTAGTCTACCTAGTGGCATACCTAGTGCTCTTATACTCCTGCGTAATATGTTAAAGGATTTAACGTCTAGAAATATTTGCGAATAAATAGAGCTTTTAATTAAGTATG
Source organism: Blastobasis lacticolella (assembly GCA_905147135.1). Classification (NCBI taxonomy): domain Eukaryota; kingdom Metazoa; phylum Arthropoda; class Insecta; order Lepidoptera; family Blastobasidae; genus Blastobasis; species Blastobasis lacticolella. The sequence continues at coordinate 15,349,615 of LR990048.1, forward strand.
CAAAAGTTATTTCATTTTTTTGAATGTATATACGAGGTGTGGCTATTAAATAACGAGACTGACGCAGCTGCGGAACAAATACGCATGCGCCAACCGCCATTGACCGACAGCTGTTTAGTGTGTAGTTTTCTTGTTAGTATGCAGTTAGTCTCGCTTCTGTGAACAACACCGTTTAGTCAGAGCCTACGTTCGCGTAGGTGTTGTTTTTTTATTTTGCCGGATAAAATGGTTAGTGTAACAATAGAGCAACGAATTGTTGTCAAATTTCACTTTAAACTCGGAAAAACTGCTACTGAAACTTATAATTTACTGAAAGAAGTGTATGGCAGTGAATGTTTATCACGGGCACGTGTTTTTGAATGGTTTAAGCGTTATTAAAGATGGCCGAGAAGACGTTGAAGATGATTCACGGTCAGGGCGCCCTTCAACGTCAAAAACGGATGACAATGTCAAAAAAGTCGGTAATTTGATTCGGTCTGACCGTCGATTAAGTATTCGTGCAATTGCTGAAACTGTAGGTATTGATAAAGAATGTGTACGGCAAATTTTACATGACAGTTTCAACATGCAAAAAGTGTGTGCCAAAATGGTTCCTAAAATTCTCACGTTTGAACAACAGGAAGCTCGCAATAATGTTTGTACTGACAATTTGGATGCAATTGAATAGGAGATCTTGCACCATGTGACTTCTATCTGTTCCTTAAGGTCAAATCTGCATTAAAAGGGACGAGATTTGAGTCAGTGGAAGCTGTAAAAGAGAAAGCGGCACGCGTCATGAAGGAGCTGACGGAAGATGACTTCCAGCACTGTTTCCAACAATGGAAAATTCGCATGGACCGTTGTAGGGATAGAGAAGGAGTGTATATTGAACGTGATAATAAGTAATTATGTATAACATAAAATAAAAATTTTTTACAGCTTCAGTCTCGTTATTTAATAGCCACACCTCGTATATATATTTTTCAACTGAATTACATTAAAATATATCATTCACGTTTTGTAGGTAAACTTAAGCTTTGGGCCCAGACTAAAATAGTATAATTTTTTAGATAGAGCTTAACAATTCCAAACATTTTTACTATGGCTGTTTTAGTGCTGCATTCCCAGTGGGCCTAACCTAACTACTGGGCTACTAAGAAATTGAAATGGGATATTAATCATAATATTTTATAATGGAATATTCTGGTTGTTAGGCCGTTATACTTCATGACCAATAAACATTGCGTCCCACAGGACATTTTGTCATAGTGATAGTCCCGGCATGTTCTCTAGGATGGGGGCTGACCAACGTTGTACGTAGTACCTAAATTTTTCTACGTGCTTACACTTACGTACAGGAAGCTACATTTCCCAAATGACATAAATATATCCGGAAAATGGGCGAGCGTAGAGTTCAATTTTTTTTTAAACTTTGTTTATTTGAAAATATTGAATGTTCAAATAAATTTTATAACCAAGGTAGTAGGGATAACATAAAACGATATTATTCAATATATTTTTATTACGTACCATTAAACAATTTTTACTGTACATCCTCTTTCAACTATATTGAATAACAAATCAAAACAAAGAGCTACAAACATAGCACAGTACAATGTTCCATAAATAGCCATCTGAACTTTCAATTTATGCGTCCATGCATACAATTCGTAGATTGCGCCAAATGTAAAAAAAATTTGAAATACTAAATACATTTTTTCCAAAAAAGGCGATACTTTTCCTCTTAAATAGAGTATAATAAGCAGAAATGACATGAACACTGTCGGACCAGCAGCTAGGCAGATCAAGCTACCAGTTGGTTTTGCTCTTACCATGGGCATTGCTACCGTTACAGTGGAAATGATCTACAAATGTTAAATAAGATGAACTTTGAATTCTCTTAAATTAATTGTTATTTTGAAAAAATAAGGTTTTCTAAGTTGTAACGATGATTAAATATATTTTCTAGTATTAAAATAAATATATTTTCTTATAATTAGAATATATTAATTTTAGACGCTTGGTCCCATTTGGGCCATTATTTAGGCAATTTTTGGTTTACAAGGTAATTTTGAGATCTGGGAGTTTAGCTAAAGCTCCCAGACCGCTTACTAGGCATCTCTAGAAAATTCTGCATAAGAGCTTAAGAACCCTACGTTATTTTAATACAGTAATCGATATGCAACGAGCATTGTGTGCAGTCGTTTCATTTTAACTAGTCACTTGTAGTTTTAAATTTATAATTAAACAAATCTCAAATCATCCAACAAAACTAGGTAGCCTGTACGCGTGCTTTTTGTTTACGCAAAGTCATTTCACTTTGTTAAGAAGGGTAGTAGGGATAAGATAAAACGATACAGTGTAACATATTTTTATTACATACCATTAATTCACTATAATTTTACATCCTCTTTCAACTACGTTGAATAATAAATCAAAACAAAGAGATAGGAACAAAGCGCCGTACAACGATACATAAATAGCCACCTTATTTTTCTGTTTATAATTGAGTGCATACAATTGGTAGAGTCCGCCAAATGTTATGAAAATTTGCATAACTAAATAAATTTTTTCCATAAACTGCGGTACTTTGCCTCGTATATAGAGTATAATTAACAATAATGACATGAACACTGTCTGACTAGCAGCGACGCAGAGTATGCTACCATATGGTTTATCTTTTCTCTGAAGCATTATTAGTGTTACAGTTCCAATGATCTACAAATATTAAATAATATAAACTTAGGATTTCCTTAAAGAACCTAAATTTTATTTTGGGAATGAAAAAATAAGGATTTTTAAGATGTGATTAAGTGTTTTACATTTTAAAATTTTTATTTTTGTTTAAACGAGGGTTTATATGTGACAAACCTAGTGCTCTTTTAGTCGTGCGTATGTTAAGGGATTTTTGTCTAGAAATATTTGCGAATAAATCGAGTTTTTATATATTATTAATGTATATATATTTTCCAACTGAATTACCATAAAAGATATCATTAACGATTTATAAGGTACATTTCAGCGCCAAAATATTATATTTTTTACTATTGCTGTTATAAATTTACGATATTTTAGTGCTGCACTCCCAGTGGGCCTAACCTAAATACTGGGCGTATTGATTTGCCGCCCCTGTAAAAAAATGAAATTGAATATATAATGTAACAATTATAATATTTTATAATGAGATATTCTTTGTGTAATAAATAAAAAAAGTAGGTACAAATTTTAGTGGGTTATATTTTTGGCTGTTGGCTGTATTTGCCAGCAGGCACGGATCCAGGATTTTGGGGGGCTTGCACGCCTGTATATAGCCACACCTACGAAAATAAATAACAAAGGGGCGTCATTTTTTTCACAATTTTTAAGTAAGTACATTTATGTAGTTAAGGTAAAGTCACCTATAACTTACCGAGATAAAATCGCTACACTAGAAAGTCACCATCATCATCATCATATCACCGAAAGACGCCCACTGCTGGGCATGGGCCTCCCCCAGATATCTCCACAAAGGCCGGTCCTGTGTCTTTCGCATCCAGCTGGTAGCTGCGATCTTTATCACGTCGTCGGTCCACCTTGTGTAGAGTCTACCCACCCTGCGTCTTCCGATACGTGGTCGCCACTCAAGAACTTTACCATTTGTCATTGGCCATCTGTTCTTCGAGTTATGTGCCCTGCCGACTCAAACTTTAGCCTGGCAACCTTTAGGGCTATGTCGGTGACCTTGGTTCACTTGCGGATCTCCTCATTTTGAATCTATACTGAAGACTTCGAGCATAGCCCTTTCCATTGCCCTTTGGGTAACAGTGAGCTTTCTTATAAGGCCCATAGTGTGTGGCCACGTCTCTGTTCTGTAGGTCATCACTGACAACACTTATTGGTCAAAGACCTTCGTTTTGAGATACTGCGGTAATTGGAACGAAAATATATGACATAGCTTCCCGAAAGCTGCCACATCGAGTTGTATTTGTCGATAGACCTCTTTCTCGAATTTTGACCTACCAAGCTACAAGCTGGACTATTTGTCCTAGGTATATACAGTCGTCAACAACTTCAAGTGGAGTGCCTCCAACTGTCACTGGAGTAGGCACAACATGGACGTTTGTCATAATATTCGTCTTGTATGGACAAGACGAAAGACGATTTACAATTATCATGGGTTCATTTTAAAATGTACTTGTCGAGAGGCACTACAGAGGTCATCGAGCATTTTGTCCAAGTCTTCCAGGGTTTCAACCATGACTCAAATCATGCCATGCCATTATTCAAATAAGGTTGTAAAAATAGTTTGAATAATTTTAGACCGGTATCCATCCTGCCCGTTTTCATTAAAATCTTTGAAAAAATCATGTTAAGTCAAATGATTGTGCACTTTAACAGTAATAAATTATTTCATCAACAACAATATGGCTTTACAAAAGGCCGCAATACTACCGAAGCTGGTATTAGCCTCATTCAACAAATTTTTGGCGCTTGGGAAGAACATCATAATGCAGTAGGTGTTTTTTGCGATTTGTCTAAAGCATTTGATTGTGTAAATCACTCAACACTATTACTAAAATTAAAACATTACGGTTTTACGCATGATAGTCTTGAAATGATGAAATCATACTTAGAAGGTAGAGTTCAAAAAGTAAATGTAAATGGCGAGTTACCTGCGGGTGGGAAAGTGAGCATTGGAGTGCCACAAGGATCTATATTGGGGCCGTTTCTCTTTCTTGTATATATAAATGACCTTCCACACATGGTGCAGAATATTGCTGGTATACCAGTCTCTGCGGTCATCGTGCGCTGCGCGCGTATGCACGATGATTCGCTTACCAAGCGGGCCCACCGCCAATTGCGATCGAAGCGCAAAAACTAATAACAACTCGGATAATCAATCCTCGACGCCAAAGTGTTCTTGTAATGTATAAACGAACTTATGGCTTATGTGAGTGACAAAGTAGATATTTTACACGATAAAGGCATCGTTCAAATATGTTTAAGTACGTATACCCTCCAAGAGATTGAAGAAGCTCGCCTCCTAGTCTACTCTCTGTTAGCACCAGCCAAAATAATTATGAGAAGAAAAGAAGGATCTGAGGAAAGGAGTATTCAGGAAATAATAAAAATAATAAAGGAGTTTGAACCAGTGCAGCTGCCGGTTTTAGCCTCTAGAAACATTTGACTACGTAGATGTGTCTGCGTTTCTTAAAGATTTGGCTTCCCTAAAAAGTGACCTACTATAGTTAAAACTGGAAAATGCGCAGACAAACGGCATTCAAAATTATAGCACGGACGTGGAATCATTAAAAAAGGACATGAATGACATCAAACAATTATTAAAAAGCCCTGACATGCGAATCTCAAATTCTGCAACAAACAATGTTATAAACGACGAACGAAACAAGTTCAACAGACAAACGTCGTAAACGTGCCGATAAGAAACCGATCGCCGAGACGAGCGAGAACAATAGAACCCCGATGCGTCAGCTGAGCGCCTCGCCTGCACCCGCGTCCGCGGCCCGCGCGCCGACCCTTGCTTTCCCTGCTTCCACGCAGCTAGATTTACCTACAACCGTTCGTAACCGATTGGGCTCCATTGATGGGATTACTCACACGCCAAGTTATCGTGATATGGTCGGAATAAAAAGACAATCATCGAAGACGAATAACAGGGACTCGCAACTGCCAAGAACAGATGGTTTCACACTGGTTGAGCGCAAAAATCGTAGAAGAAATTTTAACCTTTGCGGTTCCGCAGCTAATTCGAGCCTGCTATCGGTTGCCGAGCTATCTATATCTATATACGTATCTAGGTTGGCAAAATCATTTCATTGAGCAACTAAAGGAGTATATTACGAGTTATAAAAGAGAGCAATGCATGGACATTCAGTTTTTAGGGCAGAAATATGACACCTCATTTAATTCGTTTAAAATCGTCATAAATAAAAATAAACTAGATACGTTTTTAGCTAGTGATTTCTGGCTCAGGGATGTCAGATTTCAGCGTTTTCGTGAGAGTCAACCTAGGTTGCAAAATCCAGGTCAGAACGAAACAATAAATATAAATAATGGATAGTACATCAAAAGATATGACAACTACAAGTACATTGATATCTTACAACTGTATGTCAATTAAACGTTCTGTATCGTACGTGAGGGACCTGTGTAAGGTCGCCGATATTATTGCATTGCAAGAGACCTGGCTGATGCCGCATGACCTGGATTTCATACACATCGTGCACCCCGACTTCGCTGGTACGGCCACCTCATCCGTTGACACTTCGACTGGAGTACTGAGCGGTCGACCTTACGGCGGACTAGCGTTGCTTTGGCGGAAGGCGTCTTTTCCTGAAGGGTCTGTGATTAAGTGCGCTAGTGATCGTGTAGGCGCCATACGGGTTGTGATAAACTCTAACGCTATACTTATCGTCAACGTATACATGCCGACTGATGAACCAGATAACTTGGCGGAATTTACCAGCTGCCTGGCCATGGTGAGCGCGCTGATAGAGGAGTGTGCTGTGCAAGCAGCCTTCATCCTAGGCGATTTCAATGCGCATCCGACAGCGCGTTTTGGTAAGGAGCTCTTTTGTAACGAGCAAGAGTGGACATGTGCGGATGTAGTAAGAATTGGCATGCACTCAGACTGCTTCACATTTGTTAGCGATTCAAATGGCGCAAAGAGATGGCTAGACCACTGTGTAGTTACGGAGGCAGCCTTAGACACGGTTGAATCTGCGGACGTTATCTGCGACGCGACGCGGCATGGTCTGATTATTATCCGCTGCGTGTGGTATGTCGGCTGGGACGGGTGCCTAAATGTATTGACACTCAAACTAGCAACTCTAAGCATGGAGGGGTTAGGTGGGGTATCAGAGACTCTTTACAATGTGAATTTTATTATAATTATTGCAATAATGCCTTAGTTAATCTTAATGATTTCTTAGCGTGTAAGTTCTGTAACAACTGTGATAATGATGTGATAAATTGTGAATTAATTGATAAGCATTATATGTTCATTAATAGTCTATACCGATCCATAACTTCAATTCTAATTAATGGTGCAAAATTATCCGCTAGTTTTCGTTCTGCCAGTAAAAGTAGAGTAAAGCATGTCACGGGCTGGAATGTACATGTAAAAGAGAGCCACGATTATTATAAACGTTGTTTTAAATGTTGGTTAGACGCGGGTAAGCCTGGCTCTGGTCCCTTATATGAAGAATTCCGTGCTAGCCGTAAAATGTTTAAAAGTAAAGTAGCTTGGTGCCAAAAAAATGAATTAAAGATCAAATTTGACATCCTAGCCTCTGCCTGTAAAGCTAAAATTTTTGTTAAGTTTTGGTCTCAGACTAAAAAGTTTAATTACAAACAGTCCCTGCCACTTACAGTAGATGGCGCACAAAATCCAGCGCAGATTGCTAATATTTTCAAAGATAGGTTTAAACTTGACCCTCAGCCACTACTGGGTAGTGCGCACAGGGAAGCGCCCGAAGTATGTTGCTCTGGGACTAGTGACAGGAAAGTATGCTTCACTCCAGAGGAGGTTGCTAAAGCTATAACTAGTATGACAAGGGGCAAGTCCCCTGGACATGACGATCTCAGTCTCGAGCACATTCTGGGGGCCGGGAATGAAATTTTTTCTAAACTGTGTACTTTGTTTAACCTATGTCTACGATATTCATATCTCCCGCCAGATATGATGCATACCATTGTCGTCCCGATTGTAAAAAGTAGAACGGGTGATTTGTCATCCTCTGCAAATTACAGGCCTATTTCGTTAGGTACAGTAATAGGTAAGATATTCGAAAGGCTGCTACGGCCCGAACTTAAATGTATTGACATAGACGATGCACAGTTTGGTTTCCGTGCTGGTCTCTCGACTAACTCGGCCATTCTAGCTCTTAAACACACTGTGAACTACTACGTGAGTCGTGACACGTACGCATGCTTCCTCGACCTGAGCCGTGCATTTGATCTAGTGAATCATGAAATTCTCTGGAGAAAATTGCGCGGCTCGGGTGCACCAGAGAAACTGGTCAAAGTGAACGAGTACTGGTATGGAAGCCAAACTAATTGTGTTAGATGGGGCGACGCGACCTCTAACGACTATAAGTTAGACTGCGGTGGACGCCAGGGTGGGCTCACTTCTCCGGATCGGTCGGTTGTCACTTAGGTGAGGTCTGTGTGAACAGTCTCAGCTATGCTGATGACATGGTGCTCCTCAGCCCCTCTATCAAGGGGCTTAGAGAGCTTCTTTCGGTCTGTGAGGATTATATTAATTCTCATGGACTGAAATGTAATGTAGCTAAGACTGAGCTCTTAGTATTCAAGGCAGGAAAGGGTCCGGGGAATGTCCTGGAGTAAAATTAAATGGACTGGCAGTGCGGGCTGTGCAGCAGTTCAAGTATCTGGGCCATATACTTACCGAGGACATGAAGGACGACATTGATATGGAACGAGAGAGAAGAGCCCTTGCTATTCGAGGGAATATGATCGCGCGTAGGTTCGGAGGATGCAGTAGAGAGGTCAAGTTGACATTGTTTAATGCTTACTGCCTCTGTTTTTATACGTGCCAACTCTGGGTGAGGCACTGTAGAAGATCATACAGCGCTATCAGAGTGCAATATAATGATATATTTCGAACTCTGATGCGGCTGCCGAGGTTCTGCAGTGCCTCAGCCATGTTTTCGGAGGCAAGGGTGCCGGATTTTTATGCAGTTGTGAAGGGACGCATCGCTTCCTTTTGGGAGAGACTGCGACAGTCTCGCAACGGTATACTGAGTGCTGTGTACCGTGACTCCTCAAGTACTGTACAGAGGTATTGGCTATCTGCTATACCAGAACGATAATCTGCGATAAATAAATTGCAGATAACTGTATTAAATTGAAGTAAATATAATTTGACATTCAATTTTACAAATTGTAATTGATTGTATACTTTTGAACTTAAGAATATGTATTATTATTATATCATTGTATGGATCTAAGTTATCTGCAATAAAGACTATTTATTTATTTATTTTATTTATAGTCTTGTTTGCTGACGACACTTCACTGATATTTAAAATTAATAGGAAAGATAATAATATAGACGAAGTAAACTGTGTTCTTCAGAATGTGCTTCATTGGTTTACGATTAATAACTTAGTCTTAAACTCTAAAAAAACAAAATACGTTCATTTTTGCCTCCCTAATGTACAAAGTAATCAATGTAATGTTATCTACACTAATATTATAAAGAGGAAAGATTTGTACCTATTTTTGTATGTTTGTATGTTTGTAATGAATAGGCTCAAAAAATACTGGGCCGATTTAAAAATTTCTTTCACCAATAGAATGCTACATTCTTCCAATTTGACATAGGCTATATTTCATTTTGAAAAAAATTAGGGATCCTTGGTAAAATTTGAACAATGTAACCGAAGGTGTAGAAAAATACCCAAAAAGTTCCTTACATCGCGTGCGCTGCGAAAACTATTGATGATAGAACAAAATAATGTACTACGACTTTGCAGAACACATCATTATCACAAAAAGTGTCGCGACAGTATATGTCTAACTATTATAGTTATGTCACAATAAGTGTTCTTTTATTTTGAAAATTTAATTGAAATGCCGCCGCTAAAAAACGCTCTTTATTTGTACCTTGGTATTAATCCTTATCAAAATCAATTACTTCATATTCACGACTTCAATACCTTTATATAACTTTTTGAATTATTCAATTCAGACATTCCATTCGAAAGATATCACGAGTTTAAAAATGTGAATATTAGAAAAAAGTCGCGTGTTCGCCGCTCAGTCCGCTCGGCTATCTAGGCAGCACGGGATACGTACGGGAGGGGAGTCAATGTCAAGAAATACGGCCGTCAGGAGCCGGGTCGCCCCCTTCCCTCTAAAATGGTTGAGGAGACGGTTGGAACTTTTGTGATCGTAATATGGTGTCCTGTTTGTAACGGGACACTACTCAGTACATACTTAAGTATAATATAATTACTTCATATTATAAACACGAAGTCCCACGGCGTGTCTTACTGTCAGTCTGTACGCGATAAACTCAAGAACTACTAAACGGATTTTCATGCGGTATTCACACACAGACTACATAGTGCGGTTTTAGACAACGTGATTCATGACGAAGGTTCAGGTGTATAATTTGTTAAGGTTTACTACCCGTGCGAAGCCGGGGCGGGCCGCTAGTATTAGATAAAACGCAACTTGAGTTAGTAGAGAAAACTACTTTCTTGGGCGTTAATATAGATTCAAAAATTCAATCGGGCTCACATATTGAATCATTGGCTAGTAGGTTAAGTTCGGCTGCATTTGCCGTGTGGCGAATAAGGAGGCTAACGGATGTTAAAACAGCTCGATTAGTTTATTATAGTTATTTTCATAGTATTATGTCATACGGCATCATACTATTGGGCAAGTGTGCTGATAGTGACATCATTTTCAAACTACAAAAGCGAGCTGTACGAGCAATATATGGATTACGTCGACGTGATTCGCTCAAAGAATTGTTTAAAGAAATTGATGTATTGACTTTCTCAAGTCAATATATATTTGATAATATTATGTATGTTAGAAAGCATATTACCAAATTTGCTAAAAATATCTACTGATATTCATAATGTCAATTTAAGAAACAAAAATAAACTGGTAACACCGTTGTTCAGACTAAGTAAAGTAAATTCATCTTTCATGGGTAACTGTATAAGATTTTATAATCATATTCCTGAATGTATTATTAATTTGCCTAAATTACAATTTAAAGATAAGGTGAAAACAACTTTAATGAAAAAAGCCTTTTATAAAATTGAAAAATATATCAATGACAAAAATGTATGGTGTACTACTAGCTCTTCGAAATAGGAAGTTATTTATAAATTTACAATTTTGTTAATTGGGTGAGGATGATTTGATGTGTAATAGTCATTAAATAACAAATATTTTTTTAATGTGTACGGCATTGGCAGTGCATGCTCACTTAGAAGTCTGCCTGGTGGTGGCGTGGGGGTCGGGTCGTTCTCTTCCCTCAAATATGGTTGAATTGGACGATGGCTTGGTTTGCTTTTGCTGTGCCATTTTTTATGTTTTTGAATTCATTTTTATTTTTTGTTATCTTGACCGATTTGTAGAGGTTCACATCATATTCCAATCAAGACAGGCTCACTCAAATTAAATTGACAAATGTATCAATGCAATGTAATCATATTTAAATGTACCTGTGGGTTTCTTGCCGTTTATTTTTCCCACAGATGGTAATTTTCCTAACTGAAGCGGCATACTGACATACAGACGAAATTCTTTTTACTTATTTGTTCCGAGCTCAGGGGGCGACGCGGGTAGGCCGGCTGGTGCGTGCGGGTGTGAGCGCCGGCGGGCTGGCTGGGGCCGGGCGCGCGCCGCACATGATTCGCCTAGGCGGTTATGTGCGTGGCGCGTATCGGTGCCCGGTGTCTCGCCGGAGTAAGCCCTCGTACGCGCTGATCTGTCTGCATGCGTCGCCCCCTACCTGGATGAGCTCGCTTAACTTCCCTTTGTTTTCCGTTAGATTTTTGACTTTTGAAAAGAGATTAATTAACGTAATCCTAATTCAATAAATACTTTTTCATTTTCATTTTCATTTCATTTTCATTTTCATTCATTTTCATGTTCCTCTACAGCTTGCAATCTCGTCTCAATAAAAGGTAATTTTAGTCTGTCTTTTGGACTCTTTTTATAGTTAAGTTTAGACTTCGTAAGTCTATCTAACAACTCATTTTGAATGATTATCAATCTGTCTGCCATTGTGAAATAGGTTCATATCAGTTTCCAAAAGGTTAGCCAATCTTTCCAATGTTCGATGTGAAGTATAAAACTTTACAAGTGTTAGTTAAAAAGACGAAATTTTTCCAATTTTTTACGATATCACCTAAAATTTAGCTAATATTTTCAAAGTCTTTGACACGAATCGTAAATTTTTATAAGTCCAAAATTACTACAAATCGCACTAAGTTATGATTTCGTGATATTTCTTTTCTAACTCACGATTTTTACAAGTCCATTATTCCAATTCACTTTCCGGGTTTCGGCACCAATGTACAAATTCACTCGAACTAATACTCACACACGATATACTTTAATCACTGTTGTATTTTAATTTAAAAGCACTCTCAAATCAAAACAAATCACAGATCACCTGTGATACAAGTAAACACCCTTTATGGATTGACAAAACCAAATCGATAGCGCGATCTAGTGGTAGAAAACGGAACTTATCTTAGACAGTACCTGTATACAGGTTATAAAAGCACGGCTAGTGATATATATGATATATGTTATATTTATAAAACTGCGAACTCCAATCCGCTTGCCAAGTGTGGAGATTATGACAATAACCTCCCCTTTCGTGGGAAAGGCCCTAAGTCCTGCAGTGGACTGTTATGAGCTGTGATGATGATAATGAAAGCATTCAACCAACATCATAGTTGAATAGTCAGTTTTTAATTTTTAGTATTTATTTTATAAGCATTATTTTTAGTATTTTATTGTAACTGTAAATATTTTATGTGCACCTTAATAAATGATGAACGTAATAGTATGTTTATAAAGTTAAAAGGTAAAATATCTCAGCCTCTAGGACTCTTCAAGTTTACGAGTAAATTAAGAAATGTGGTACATAAAATTTGCTAACTGCATTTGTAACTTTGTAATATATTTATAGTATCAGAAGCTCTCACTTTTGCACGAATATTATGACAGAATCGGATAGGACATCGAGCACAATGCAAAACAAGCAAGGGCTGAACCTTGATGAACACTAAAAAAATTTGCGAGCGCAGAGAGCTCAAAAGCTTTCGAATTGTGAGGCTCTTCGAATTCTTGAACTGCTCGAATTTATTCGATCGGTTTTCAATTTTGATTTTCGGTATCAAATGTTCAATATTTTATAAATCATTGGCAATACTGAAAGACTACGCTACAAAATTGGGAAAATCAGCACCATGCATTAAAATATAGAATTTTGCATGCCGAAAATCAAAATTGTTCGAATTGAGGCAAGTGTTTCCAAAATTTCCCCCTGGATCAAAAGAGCAAGCAAGCTAGAAATTTTATGTATTTTGGCTTTTAAAATTGGGATGGAGCACGCAGCGCGGGTAATGTGAAGTAATGTAAACCAAAGAAAGAGCAACCACATCGAGGAGCTACAAGAAATAGCAGTTGGATACATGGCCGATGTCACGTCTTCGAATCAGCAGATAATCGACCTGTGATTACTACCTATAGAAGTGGACTCCACTGCTATAGGTGATAAGGTGTTTCGGACTCTTCTGGAAGAAGGTGTTGACCACGGCCAAGTCAGCGGCTAATGAGGTTCGGAGAATATCTTCTCCCTCACTGTTTCGCTGGCCGTAGCTAATACTATCATGCACCTGTCCGAACTGCTCGCTCATCTGCCACGTGCAACGGCCACTTGGGCTGTTCAAGTTCAACCACAATATGTACTCAGGATGGTATGCGTCGCAGGGCGCTCGCTTCTTTAACCATGCCCGCGCGTGGCAAGGTAGCCCCACCCCACTTGTCGCAGATGTAGGGCGATGTGCCTGAGCATCGATTATCGGCGACGCACTACCATTCTGTGCGATATTTCTAGCGGATATTTTCATGCTTAAATAATGTGATGTCTTGACTTTATCCGTGCAGCGACTACCATCCGGCCCGCACATCCAGTTAGGGAAAAGCCGGTTCGCCTGAGCCTCGTCCATTTGTCAGCAAGAGGACCACGGGCAGGTGAGATTGGCTTAGGCCCATGAGATGGGGTCGGGCCGCATTCACTTGTATCATATTGTAAGTAGTATATTTTCAGATACAGCCCCTCAATAGCATCGGCGTTAATAATAAATTATTAGTAATGTAAGCGTCCATATTAGACGTGTGGTGTCCGGCAGAGTAGAATAGCTCCAACCCCTTACACACGTGGGTGTCGTACAAGGTGACTAATATTTTCGAGGCAATCTAGAGCTTCCGGAGGCTGGAAAATGGGCAGCAGCGTTTTCCATTGTTATAGCGTCCATAATTTCGGGATAGTATGTTCGATCGAGCTTGATATACCTACCTACCTATATTCTAAAATCTCTATCATTTAGACCGCGTAAGAAACTAAGTTCTTAATCTACATTTTGGCGACTGAATTGAAAGTATAAGGTACGACGATCGAAACTTTTTGTAATCCGCAAACAGAGCTGTACGGTGCGCGTTTGTAATTTGGATAGCGAGGAAAGGGTTAATCCAATACAATAAATTTTGTAATATTGCTTTGTGTTTATGATTTGATATAAGAAAAGACTATACTTATAAGCAAATAATGAATATAAAATTGCAACAAACCAACTCGCGAAGAAGCGTTCATTTTATTTTTCATGTGTTTTCTTAGATCGAGGGATATGTATTGCAAGTAGATACATTTTGTATAGAGGTATAGGTACAGATACAGGTAATAGGTATTTGCTATCATCATAAGGAGTAGCGGTGGCCTAATGGTTAAGGGCTCATATTCGTACCGCGAAGTACCCACTTCGAATCCCAGTGTCACTATGTACAGTACAGTTGGTATTATTCCGAGAAACATTACATAATGACATTAATGACTAATCTCACGTCGCAAAATAGTAAATCTAGTCACAGACGTTTCGATTTGGCTGAAGACGACCAACCGTCAGTTGTAGTTGATATTCATATTTAGGCAGTATAAAATAAAGTCGCTTTTGGGTGCGGCGGACGAGGTCAGACGTCCGACCAAGGTCAGACTTATTTTGTATTTTGTAAGGACCCTGCCAAATCGGAGCGTCTATTACTAGTTTAACACTGCCAATTTAAGTTTTTTTTTTATGTCATACGGTAGACAAACAGGCAGGCTGTACCAATGACACTTTTCTGAAGTTATATACATTAGATGAACACTAACCGATGTTCTTGTTAACATGGTCACGAAGATCAGATGGGAGCAGCTCCACTGTAATTAACTGATCGGCCAAATTCTGGATCATGGTCAAGGCGGACCCCGGGCCCTCGCGCGTGAGCACAACCGGGACATTAACGCCAAGATTATTTTGGTTGTTATTCGATTTATAACGCAGTCACATATAGTGACATTTCAAAATGGCGACACTTAGTTACAGTTTTAACTACCGGGTCAGATAAATTTGTTTTGGGAAACAGAACGCCACTGTCATTTAAGGCGATTCCTAGGGATTAAGCACAGCCCTTCCTAAATTTAAGCGTTAATTAACGGCGATAGTTATTTCCTAGCGGTTGGTGAAACGTATTATCATCTTAAGCAATTCCTATGTATTTGGGCATCAGATTTTAGAGTTGCATATAAAAGTTTTTGTGCAAATTTTAATTGGTTTTTCATGTCTGCCGGGGTGTTTCGGCTATATAAAGGATGGCATATATGTATATTCGTAAAGAGGCCAAAAATATCTGTCATTTTACACTATTTGGTCACAAAAGTTCTATTATTTGACACACCTTCTGGATCTTTTGCCAAGTAGGTACTTCCGAATAACGGTCGGAGCTGTTAGTGCAAACTATCGGTATATAGTATTAGAATTGTGCTAATTCAGACATGTACTTTGTTCCGTAGTTCTATTAGAGCTATTTGCCCCTATTTTTTTGGTAAGTAAAAAATATTTTTCCCTTCAGAATCGATTGTGTGGGGTATCAAATGAAAGGGCTTCGTAAGCCAGTTTCAAATATATATATATATATATATATATATATATATATATATATATATATATATATATATATATATATATATATATTCAACTGAATTACATTAAATGATATCATTCACGTTTTGTAGATAAACTTAAGCTTTTGGCCCAGACTAAAATAATATAATTTTTTAAATAGAGCTTAACAATTCCAAACATTTTTACTATGGCTGTTTTAGTGCTGCATTCCCAGTGGGCCTAACCTAACTACTGGGCGAAAAGATTTGCCGCCACAGTAAAAAGAAATTGAAATGGAATACTTTATATGACAATCATAATATTTTATAATGAAATATTCTGGTTGTTTGGCCGTATTTGCTAGTGACTTTGCTTGCGTGCCTGTATGTGCCGTAGCCACACCTACGAAAAAATTACAAAGAGGCGTCATTTTTTCCCAATTTTTAAGTACGTACATTTACTTAGTTAAGGTAAAGTCACCTATTATTTATCGAGATAAAATCGCAACATTAGAAAGTCATTATCATCATATTAACGAAAGACGCCCCCGCTGCTGGGCATAGGCCTTCCCTAGAGATCTCCACACAGGCCCGGTTCTGTGCCTTCCGCATCCAGCTGGTAGCTGCGATCCTTACGAGGTGGTCGGTCCACCTTGTGTATTGCCTACCCACGCTGCGGCTTCCGGTACGGGGTGGCCACCCGAGAACTTTACTGCCCCATTGGCCATCTGTTCTTTGAGCTATAAGCCCTGCCCACTGCCACTTTAGCCTGGCAGCCCTTAGGGCTATGTCAGTGACCTTGGTTCGCTTGCGGATCTCCTCATTTCTGATTCTATCGCGCAAAGAAACTCCGAGCATAGCTCTTTTCATGTCATTCATTACACTCTATATACGAGGCAAAGTACCGCAGTTTATTTAGTTATTCAAAATTTATTTACATTTGGCGGACGCAACAAGTTGTATTCACTCAATTATACACAGAAAATTAAGGTGGTTATTTATGTATTGTTGTACTACGCGGCGGCGCTATGTTTATAACTCTTTGTTTTGATTTATTATTCAACGCAGTTGAAAGAGGATGTATAATTAAAGTTAATTAATTTTATGTAATAGAAATATGTTACACTGTATCGTTTCATGTTGTCCCTACTACCCTTCTTAATAAAGTAAAATGACTTTGCGTAAACAAATAGCACACGTATAGACCTTTCCATTGCCCTTTGGGTAACAGTGAACTTTCTTATAAGGCCCACGGTGTGCGGTCACGTAGGTCTTCACTGGCAACACTCATTGGTCAAAGACCTTTGTCTTGAGACACTGCGGTAATTGGGACGAAAATATATGACATAGCTTCCCGAACGCTGCCCAACCGAGTTGGATTCGTCTATTGATTTCTTTCTCGAAATTGGACCTACCGAGCTACAAGCTGGACTATTAGTCCTAGGTATGTACGAACAGTCGTCAACAACTTCAAGTGGAGTGCCTCCAACTGTCACTTAGGCACAATATGGACGTTTGACATAATTTTCGTCTTATCCATATTCATTTTAAAACCTACTTGTCGTGAGGCACTACAGAGGTCATTGAGCATTTGTCCAAGTCTTCCGGGGTTTTAGCCATGACTACGATATCGTCATCAAATCTAAGATGAGTGAGAGACTCGCCGTTAATATTCATGCCAAGTCCTATAATTAACCTCTGTTTCGAAGAGGGCGTATTCCCTTCGGAACTGAAAACAACAATAATAAAGCCTCTCCATAAAGGTAAAAGTAAATATGAAATTAAAAACTACAGGCCCATTCAGCTCTAATTCCGGTATTATCGAAAATTTTCGAGAAAATCATATATAGTAGGCTCTACAACTATTTTGAAAAGAATAATATATTCATAGAAGAACAAAAAGGCTTTCGGAAAAATAAAACAATAAACCTAGCTATATATGACTTTTTAAACAAAATCTATAGTAGAGTTGATAAACGGCAACCAGTTTACGCCTTATATATGGATATGACAAAGGCCTTTGATTTTGTTAACCATGAGTTATTGCTCCGCAAGCTAGAGTCATATGGTATACGAGGAAATACTCTGAAACTTGTAGAATCATACCTTAGCAACAGAGTACAGATCACTATGACAGAGAGAATATGTTCTGAGACAAAAACTGAAAAACTGTATGATTCTACGCCTAAACTAGTAAAATATGGAGTGCCACAAGGAAGTGTCCTTGGCCCATTATTATTCATCATATACATAAACGATATAGTTAATTGCACAAACAGTTCTATGATACTGTTTGCAGACGACTGCATCGTTGTTTGTTATGATGAAAATGAATTAATTTATAATCTTAAATCGATAGTTGCCTGGCTACAGGCCAATAATCTAGTTGTAAACCTAGAAAAAACTAAAATAATGAGTTTCAAACAACGAATGCCAAGACAATTTCATACAAAAATAACCTTATATAACATAGAGAGAGATACAGGAAGCAGTCCACTAAGTTCTTAGGCATGAGTATTGATTCTAACCTAAAATGGCAAACACATATAGAGTCAATATCTAAAAAAATTAGTCAATTCTCGTTTGCTCTCCGCAATTTGGCAAAGATTGTTAACCAAGAGTCTGTTCTCACTGCATATCATGGCTATGTTGTGTCGAGGTTAAGGTATGGCATTATCTTTTGGGGTAATGCCACAAATATCGAACAGGTGTTTATCTTACAAAAGAGATGCGTAAGAGCAATAACGGGCATAAAAAGAATGGAAAGCTGCAGACATTATTTCAAGCAACTCAAACTTCTGACTCTACCATCGCTATACATTTTTGAATCCGCAGTTTTTGTAATACGGCACTTTAATCGTTTCTCATTTGTTCAGCGAGCACGACGCTGTGATCAGTTGTGTCTGGAGCCGCAAAGAACCACGCTATGTATGAAGAGTGTTCTTACTATGGCACCTAAAATATATAATAAATTGCCTGCCAGTATTAGGGCACATAACAAGGATATCATAATGTTTAAAACTAAGCTTTTTGACTACTTAATTGATAAAAATTACTACAGCCTAGGAGAATTTTTTGATGACTCACTTCGTTTTTAATTGAATTTTATTGACATGTTAAGTATTTAATTAATGATAATTTCTGACATTTCTTTTTTGGTCTATTTTATTTTAATGATTTATTTGTGTAATTAATTAAGTGTACCTACTCTAATTTTATATTGTATGCCTAAAGGCAGACCACAGCGCTCTAATCTCTATTTATATAAGACCTGCATTTAATGTATAACCTGTGTGTCACAATAAACGTATTTGATTGATTGATTGAGTCCGTCCCAGTCCAGAAGCCTGAAGATATCTGAAGCCTTACTCATAGTCCACAAACGCCAAGCATAATGGCCGGTTATACTCTTTGGTTTTCTGTATAATCTGCCGCAATATATGTAGGTATGTGGTCTATGGTACTAAAACCTTTTCGAAACCCGGCTTGTTCGGGATGGCTGGAAGTCATCAAACCTGCGTGCGAGACGATTCGTAATGACTCTCGAAAACAGCTTATACACATCGGTCAACAGCGATATTGATCTGTAGTTCGTCAAGAGAGTCTTATCACCTTTCGTGAAGAACAATATCACTATGCTAGTGTGCCATGCCTACGGCGTTTTTCCCTCGAGGATGACAGAATTGAACAGCTTTTGAAGTATCCTATAGCACAGGTTTGCCACCAGCTTTCAGAAACTCCGCCGTAATTTCTTCATCACCCGGCGCCTTGTTGTTCTTGAGCAGTTTGAGAGCCATACTAATCTCGTACAGGTGTGATGTTCGGGATATCTTCGGTATAGTGTCGGGTCCCCTACCTCCTCTGGGGTCTTTTACATACTGGTAACAGGTGCCCGTGTTGTTATGTATAACTGTCCTGAGAACCTCTCAACTTCCCTCGAACCTCGGACTTGGTCGAAACAACTTGGCCGTCATCCGTTTTCAGTCTCAGGGGCTCTGTCCAATCAACAGGTGTCTCACAAAGGTTTTTAGAGCCTTTGTTCCGCTTTATCGCCGTCGCAATAATGGTATTATTGAAGTAGCGTATGTCGCGAGTCCGAGACTTGGAGATTTTATTTTATTTGTAAGACCAACAGCTATCCAATAACATAATATTAATATTCTTACAAAACAGGAAGTTAATTGCAGGTCTTCGTTGATAGACTTTGGAATACGAATAAGGAAATCTGTTGATACAGTTATACCGATAATTAATTGAACACTTAAAACTATTACAAAACTAAATTTAAAATTATCTTACTACCAAACTATTCCAATAATTATGCTAGTAGTTTCACCACCAAACAAGCGCGCTCACTTATGTAACAGTTTAAGTTTCATATGATATAAATAGATCTGTTTATTAAGTCGCCTAAATTGAGATACGTCATCAGGGGATTGCAGAGTCATTGCGAGCCTTCCTGCCATGAGTTTGAGAGCATCGTCAGGAATTTTGTTGATACTTTATTACGACAGGTTTTATAAAAATTTCACCTAACCGTATAGACAGTTTTCACGAATCTGTTATTGTGGTCATCCACTTTTTTTTATACCACCAAACAAGCTTACGGCCTGGCTGATGGTAAGCAGTCACCGCAGCCTATAGACGTTTGTAATACCAGGGGCATCACCCACGCGTTGCCGACCCCGTAAAAACCTTTTAACCCCTTTCTTGAAGAACTCCATGTTGTACTCTCCAGGGAAAACCGCTCCAGGTAGTTCATTCCACAACTGGGAGAACCAGTAGAATATAGTACAAACCCAAACAAATTGAACCTCATCAACCCCTTCTATTGATGGGTGTAGTAGAAGGTGACTAATACTAAAACAGCAGCGATATTTATAGAATGCTTATTTCCAAAATGCTAGCGTCAATGCGCAAGCACAGCGTGAAGATTATGGCGATATCCTCCACTAATATTGAAGAGGCTCAGGCCAGCAGTGGACTTTTGATGTAATGTTTGTGGTTATTGATTCCTTAATATTGATTCCTACACTTATCATGCTCTAGGTACTACAATAGAAAATTATTTTTCCAAATTGACGTTATTTCTGGTCAGTTTATTTGATTTAAATTACAAATTTAGTATATTAGTATACTTTCGATGTTCCTTATAAAAATTCAATTTTAGGGAACTTAAATTTAAAGTATCAAAATGTATTTCTCACACTATAATCCCTTAGTAAGCGCAAGGACTGACAAGGACAGATTATGAAATGACATTCTAGGATTAAGAATGAACATTGCCATATCCACACTTCATAATTTTTGCAACTGTCAGTCAATGCAGACTTATCGTGGATCTATAACGTTTTAAACGTATTGACATTTGCACGTTTTGTCACTTATACTTCATGACCAATAAACATTGCGTCCCACATGACATTTTGTCATAGTGATAGTCGGCATGTTCTCTAGGATGGGCGCTGACCAACGTTGTACGTAGTACCTACATTTTTCTATGTGCTTACACTTACGTACAGGAAGCTACATTTCCCGAGTGACATAAAGATATCCGGAAAATGGGCGAGCGTAGAGTTCAATTTTTTTTTAAATTTGGTTATATGAAAATATTGAATGCCCAAATAAATTTTAAAACCAAGGTAGTAGGGATAACATAAAACGATATTATACAATATATTTTTATTACGTACCATTAAACAATTTTTACTGTACATCCTCTTTCAACTATATTGAATAACAAATCAAAACAAAGAGCTACAAACATAGCACAGTACAATGTTCCATAAATAGCCATCTGAATTTTCAATTTATGCGTCCATGCATACAATTCGTAGATAGCGCCAAATGTAAAAAAAATTTGAAAAACTAAATCCATTTTTTCCAAAAAATGCGGTACTTTTCCTCTTAAATAGAGCATAATAAGCAGAAATGACATAAACACTGTCGGACCAGCAGCTAGGCAGATCAAGCTACCAGTTGGTTTTGCTCTTACCATGGGCATTGCTACCGTTACAGTGGAAATGATCTACAAATGTTAAATAAGATGAACTTAGAATTCTCTTAAATTAATTGTTATTTTGGGCATTAGAAAATAAGGTTTCCTAAGTTGTAACGATAATTAAGTTAGAATATATTTTTTTAAGACGCTTGGTCCCATGTTTAGGCCATTATTTAGGCAATTTATGGTTTACAAGGTAATTTTGAGATCTGGGAGTTTAGCTAAAGCTCCCAGACCGCTTACTAGGCATCTCTAGAAAATTCTGCATAAGAGCTTAAGAACCCTACGTTATTTTAATACAATAATCAATATGCAACGAGCATTGTGTGCAGTCGTTTCATTTTAACAAGTCACTTGTAGTTTTAAATTAAAAATTAAAGCAAAGCTAGGTAGCCTATACGCGTGCTTTTTGTTTATGCAAAGTCATTTCACTTTAATAAGAAGGGTAGTAGGGATAAGATAAAACGATACAGTGAAACATATTTTTATTACATACCATTAATTCACTATAAATTTACATCCTCTTTCAACTACGTTGAATAATAAATCAAAACAAAGAGATACGAACAAAGCGCCGTACAACGATACATAAATAGCCACCTTATTTTTCTGTTTATAATTGAGTGCATACAACTGGTAGAGTCCGCCAAATGTTAAGAAAATTTGCATAACTAAATAAATTTTTTCCATTAACTGCGGTACTTTGCCTCGTATATAGAGTATAATTAACAATAATGACATGAACAATGTCTGACTAGCAGCGACGCAGAGTATGCTACCATGTGGTTTATCTTTTCTCTGAAGCATTATTAGTGTTACAGTTCCAATGATCTACAAATATTAAATAATGTAAACTTAGGATTTCCTTAGAGAACCTAAATTTTATTTTGGGAATGAAGAAATAAGGATTTTAAGATGTGATTAAGTGCTTTACATTTTAAAATTTTTATTTTTATTTAAACGAGGGTTTATATGTGACATACCTAGTGCTCTTTTACTCGTGCGTATGTTAAGGGATTTTTGTCTAGAAATATTTGCGAATAAATCGAGATTTTATATATTATTAATGTATATATATTTTCCAACTGAATTACCATAAAATATATCATTAACGATTTATAAGGTACATTTCAGCGCCAAAATATTATATTTTTCAGATAAAGCATTCCAAACATTTTTACTATTGCTGTTATAAATTTACGATATTTTAGTGCTGCACTCCCAGTGGGCCTAACCTAAATACTGGGCGTATTGATTTGCCGCCCCTGTAAAAAAATGAAATTGAATATATAATGTAACAATTATAATATTTTATAATGGGATATTCTTTGTGTAATAAATAAAAAAAGTAGGTACAAATTTTAGTGGGTTATATTTTGGGCTGTTGGCTGTATTTGCCAGCAGGCACGGATCCAGGATTTTGGGGGGCTTGCACGCCTGTATATAGCCACACCTACGAAAATAAATAACAAACGGGCGTCATTTTTTTCACAAATTTTAAGTAAGTACATTTATGTAGTTAAGGTAAAGTCACCTATAAATTACCGAGATAAAATCGCTACACTAGAAAGTCACCATCATCATCATCATATTACCGAAAGACGCCCACTGCTGGGCATGGGCCTCCCCCAGATATCTCCACAAAGGCCGGTCCTGTGTCTTTCGCATCCAGCTGGTAGCTGCGATCTTTATCACTTCGTCGGTCCACCTTGTGTAGAGTCTACCCACCCTGGGTCTTCCGATACGTGGTCGCCACTCAAGAACTTTACCATTTGTCATTGGCCATCTGTTCTTCGAGTTATGTGCCGTGCCGACTCAAACTTTAGCCTGGCAACCCTTAGGGCTGTGTCGGTGACCTTGGTTCACTTGCGGATCTCCTCATTTTGAATCTATACTGAAGACTTCGAGCATAGCCCTTTCCATTGCCCTTTTGGTAACACTGAGCTTTCTTATAAGGCCCATAGTGTGTGGCCACGTCTCTGTTCTGTAGGTCATCACTGACAACACTTATTGGTCAAACACCTTCGTTTTGAGATACTGCGGTAATTGGAACGAAAATATATTACATAGCTTCCCGAAAGCTGCCACATCGAGTTGGATTTGTCGATAGACCTCTTTCTCGAAATTTGACCTACCAAGTTACAAGCTGGACTATTTGTCCAGTCGTCAACAACTTCAAGTGGAGTGCCTCCAACTGTCACTGGAGTAGGCACAACATGGACGTTTGTCATAATATGCGTCTTGTATGGACAAGACGAACGACGATTTAAAATTATCATGGGTTCATTTTAAAATGTACTTGTCGAGAGACACTACAGAGGTCATCGAGCATTTTGTCCAAGTCTTCCAGGGTTTCAACCATGACTCAAATCATGCCATGCCATTATTCAAATCAGGTTGTAAAAATAGTTTGAATAATTTTAGACCGGTATCCATCCTGCCCGTTTTCAGTAAAATCTTTGAAAAAATCATGTTAAGTTAAATGATTGTGCACTTTAACAGTAATAAATTATTTCATCAACAACAATATGGCTTCACAAAAGGCCGCAATACTACCGAAGCTGGTATTAGCCTCGTTCAACAAATTTTTGGCGCTTGGGAAGAACATCATAATGCAGTAGGTGTTTTTTGAGATTTGTCTAAAGCATTTGATTGTGTAAATCACTTAACACTATTACTAAAATTAAAACATTACGGTTTTACGCATGATAGTCTTGAAATGATGAAATAAGAATAAGAATAAGAAATATTTATTTACACAAACAGAAACACCACAACACAAAAATTTGGAAAACATTTTGTAACACAAGAAAAGAAACAGTACATAAAAATTAACAAAAAAAGCACAAAAAAGCAGGAGCAAATAAAAGCTAGCACAGTAAATCAGTAAATCATACTTAGAAGGTAGAGTTCAAAAAGTAAATGTAAATGGCGAGTTATCTGCGGGTGGGAAAGTGAACATTCGAGTGCCACAAGGATCTATATTGGGGCCGTTTCTCTTTCTTGTATATATAAATGACTTTCCACACATGGTGCAGAATATTGCTGGTATACCAGTCTCTGCGGTCATCGTGCGCTGCGCGCGTATGCACGATGATTCGCTCATCAAGCGGGCCCACCGCCAATTGCGATCGAAGCGCAAAAACTAATAACAATTCGGATAATCAATCCTCGACGCCATAGTGTTCTTGTAATGTAATCATAAACGAACTTTTGGCCTATGTGAGTGACAAAGTAGATATTTTACACGAAAAAGGCATCGTTCAAATATGTTTAAGTACGTATACCCTCGAAGAGATATACGTACTTAAACATAGTCTACTCTCTGTTAGCACCAGCCAAAAGAATTATGAGAAGAAAAGAAGGATCTGAGAAAAAGAGTATTCAGGAAATAATATAAATAATAAAGGAGTTTGAACCAGTGCAGCTGCCGGTTTTTGTGGCGAGGAGGCTGTCGAAACTACCTCTAGTAACCTTTGACTACGTAGATGTGTCTGCGTTTCTTAAAGATTTGGCTTCCCTAAAAAGTGACCTACTAAAGTTAAAACTGGAAAATGCGCAGACAAACGGCATTCAAAATTATAGCATGGACGTGGAATCATTAAAAAAGGACATGAATTACATCAAACAATTATTAAAAAGCCCTGACATACGAATCTCAAATTCTGCAACAAACAATGTTATAAATACGAACGAAACTAGTTCAACAGACAAACGTCGTAAACGTGCCGATAAGAAACCGATCGCCGAGACGAGCGAGAACAATAGAACCCCGATGCGTCAGCTGAGCGCCTCGCCTGCACCGCGCCCGCGGCCCGCGCGCCGACCCTTGCTTTCCCTGCTTCCACGCAGCTAGATTTACCTACAACCGTTCGTAACCGATTGGGCTCCATTGATGGGATTACTCACACGCCAAGTTATCGTGATATGGTCGGAATAAAAAGACAATCATCGAAGACGAATAACAGGGACTCGCAACTGCCAAGAACAGATGGTTTCACACTGGTTGAGCGCAAAAATCGTAGAAGAAATTTTAACCTTTGCGGTTCCGCAGCTAATTCGAGCCTGCTATCGGTTGCCGAGCTATCTATATCTATATACGTATCTAGGTTGGCAAAATCATTTCATTGAGCAACTAAAGGAGTATATTACGAGTTATAAAAGAGAGCAATGCATGGACATTCAGTTTTTAGGGCAGAAATATGACACCTCATTTAATTCGTTTAAAATCGTCATAAATAAAAATAAACTAGATACGTTTTTAGCTAGTGATTTCTGGCTCAGGGATGTCAGATTTCAGCGTTTTCGTGAGAGTCAACCTAGGTTGCAAAATCCAGGTCAGAACGAAACAATAAATATAAATAATGGATAGTACATCAAAAGATATGACAACTACAAGTACATTGATATCTTACAACTGTAAGTCAATTAAACGTTCTGTATCGTACGTGAGGGACCTGTGTAAGGTCGCCGATATTATTGCATTGCAAGAGACCTGGCTGATGCCGCATGACCTGGATTTCATACACACCGTGCACCCTGACATCGCTGGTACGGCCACCTCATCCGTTGACACTTCGACTGGAGTACTGAGGGGTCGACCTTACGGCGGACTAGCGTTGCTTTGGCGGAAGGCGTCTTTTCCTGAAGTGTCGGTGATTAAGTGCGCTAGTGATCGTGTAGGCGCCATACGGGTTGTGATAAACTCTAACGCTATACTTATCGTCAACATATACATGCCGACTGATGAACCAGATAACTTGGCGGAATTTACCAGCTGCCTGGCCATGGTGAGCGCGCTGATAGAGGAGTGTGCTGTGCAAGCAGCCTTCATCCTAGGCGATTTCAATGCGCATCCGACAGCGCGTTTTGGTAAGGAGCTCTTTAGTTTTTGTAACGAGCAAGACTGGACATGTGCGGATGTAGTAAGAATTGGCATGCACTCAGACTGCTTCACATTTGTTAGCGATTCAAATGGCGCAAAGAGATGGCTAGACCACTGTGTAGTTACGGAGGCAGCCTTAGATACGGTTGAATCTGCGGACGTTATCTGCGACGCGGCATGGTCTGACCATTATCCGCTGCGTGTGGTATGTCGGCTGGGACGGGTGCCTAAATGTATTGACACTCAAACTAGCAACTCAAGCATGGAGGGGTTAGGTGGGGTATCAGAGACTCTTTACAATGTGAATTTTATTATAATTATTGCAATAATGCCTTAGTTAATCTTAATGATTTCTTAGCGTGTAAGTTCTGTAACAACTGTGATAATGATGTGATAAATTGTGAATTAATTGATAAGCATTATATGTTCATTAATAGTCTATACCGATCCATAACTTCAATTCTAATTAATGGTGCAAAATTATCCGCTAGTTTTCGTTCTGCCAGTAAAAGTAGAGTAAAGCATGTCTCAGGCTGGAATGTACATGTAAAAGAGAGCCACGATTATTATAAACGTTGTTTTAAATGTTGGTTAGACGCGGGTAAGCCTGGCTCTGGTCTCTTATATGAAGAATTCCGTGCTAGCCGTAAAATGTTTAAAAGTAAAGTAGCCTGGTGCCAAAAAAATTAATTAAAGATCAAATTTGACATCCTAGCCTCTGCCTGTAAAGCTAAAAATTTTGTTAAGTTTTGGTCTCAGACTAAAAAGTTTAATTACAAACAGTCCCTGCCACTTACAGTAGATGGCGCACAAAATCCAGCGCAGATTGCTAATATTTTCAAAGATAGGTTTAAACTTGACCCTCAGCCACTACTGGGTAGTGCGCACAGGGAAGCGCCCGAAGTATGTTGCTCTGGGACTAGTGACAGGAAAGTATGCTTCACTCCAGAGGAGGTTGCTAAAGCTATAACTAGTATGACAAGGGGCAAGTCCCCTGGACATGACGATCTCAGTCTCGAGCACATTCTGGGGGCCGGGAATGAATTTTTTTCTAAACTGTGTACTTTGTTTAACCTATGTCTACGATATTCATATCTCCCGCCAGATATGATGCATACCATTGTCGTCCCGATTGTAAAAAGTAGAACGGGTGATTTGTCATCCTCTGCAAATTACAGGCCTATTTCGTTAGGCACAGTAATAGGTAAGATATTTGAAAGGCTTCTACGGCCCGAACTGCTTAAATGTATTGACATAGACGATGCACAGTTTGGTTTCCGTGCTGGTCTCTCGACTAACTCGGCCATTCTAGCTCTTAAACACACTGTGAACTACTACGTGAGTCGTGACACGTCAGTGTACGCATGCTTCCTCGACCTGAGCCGTGCATTTGATCTAGTGAATTATGAAATTCTCTGGAGAAAATTGCGCGGCTCGGGTGCACCGGAGGAACTGGTCAAAGTGTTCGAGTACTGGTATGGAAGCCAAACTAATTGTGTTAGATGGGGCGACGCGACCTCTAACGACTATAAGTTAGACTGCGGTGGACGCCAGCGTGGGCTCACTTCTCCGGATCATTTTAACCTATATATTAATGACTTGATGGAGAGACTGCGGGGCACCGGGGTCGGTTGTCACTTAGGTGAGGTCTGTGTGAACAGTCTCAGCTATGCTGATGACATGGTGCTCCTCAGCCCCTCTATCAAGGGGCTTAGAGAGCTTCTTTCGGTCTGTGAGGATTATATTAATTCTCATGGACTGAAATGTAATGTAGCTAAGACCGCGCGTAGGTTCGGAGGATGCAGTAGAGAGGTCAAGTTGACATTGTTTAATGCTTACTGCCTCTGTTTTTATACGTGCCAACTCTGGGTGAGGCACTGTAGAAGATCGTACAGCGCTATCAGAGTGCAATATAATGATATATTTCGAACTCTGATGCGGCTGCCGAGGTTCTGCAGTGCCTCAGCCATGTTTTCGGAGGCAAGGGTGCCGGATTTTTATGCAGTTGTGAGGGGACGCATCGCTTCCTTTTGGGAGAGACTGCGACAGTCTCGCAACGGTATACTGAGGGCTGTGTACCGTGACTCCTCAAGTACTGTACAGAGGTATTGGCTATCTGCGCACCAGAACGATAATCTGCGATAAATAAATTGCAGATAACTGTATTAAATTGACGTAAATATAATTTGACATTCAATTTTACAAATTGTAATTGATTGTATACTTTAGAACTTAACAATATGTATTATTATTATTTCATTGTATGGATCTAAGTTATCTGCAATAAAGATTATTTATTTATTTATTTTATTTATAGTCTTGTTTGCTGACGACACTTCACTGATATTTAAAATTAATAGGAAAGATAATAATATAGACGAAGTAAACTGTGTTCTTCAGAATGTGCTTCATTGGTTTACGATTAATAACTTAGTCTTAAACTCTAAAAAAACAAAATGCGTTCATTTTTGCCTCCCTAATGTACAAAGTAATCAATGTAATGTTATATTAGATAAAACGCAACTTGAGTTGGTAGAGAAAACTACTTTCTTGGGCGTTAATATAGATTCAAAAATTCAATTGGGCTCACATATTGAATCATTGGCTAGTAGGTTAAGTTCGGCTGCATTTGCCGTGTGGCGAAAAAGGAGGCTAACGGATGTTAAAACAGCTCGATTAGTTTATTATAGTTATTTTTATAGTATTATGTCATACGGCATCATACTATGGGGCAAGTGTGCCGATAGTGACATCATTTTCAAACTACAAATGCAAGCTGTACGAGCAATATATGAATTACGTCGACGTGATTCGCTCAAAGAATTGTTTAAAGAAATTGATGTATTGACTTTCTCAAGTCAATATATATTTGATAATATTATGTATGTTAGAAAGCATATTACCCAATTTGCTAACAATACTGATATTCATAATGTCAATTTAAGAAACAAAAATAAACTGGTAACACCGTTGTTAAGACTAAGTAAAGTAAATTCATCTTTCATGGGTAACTGTATAAGATTTTATAATCATATTCCTGAATGTATTATTAATTTGCCTGAATTACAATTTAAAGATAAGGTGAAAACAACTTTAATGAAAAAAGCCATTTATAAAATTGATGAATATATCAATGACAAAAATGTATGGTGTACTACTAGCTCTTCGAAATAGGAAGTTATTTATAAATTTACAATTTTGTTAATTGGGTGAGGATGATTTGATGTGTAATAGTCATTGAATAACAAATATTTTTTTAATGTGTACGGCATTGGCAGCGCATGCTCACTTAAAAGTCTGCCTGGTGGTGGCGTGGGGGTCGGGTCGTTCTCTTCCCTCAAATATGGTTGAATTGGACGATGGCTTGGTGACTGGCCTGCTTTTGCTGTGCCATTTTTTATGTTTTTGAATTTATTTTTATTTTTAGTTATCTTGACCGATTTGTAGAGGTTCACATCATATTCCAATCAAGACAGGCTCACTCAAATTAAATTGACAAATGTATCAATGCAATGTAATCATATTTAAATGTACCTGTGGGTTTCTTGCCGTTTCTTTTTCCCACAGATGGTCATTTTCCTAACTGAAGCGGCATACTGACAGACAGACGACATTCTTTTTACTTATTTGTTCCGAGCTCAGGGGGCGACGCGGGTAGGCCGGCGTGGTGCGTGCGCGTGTGAGCACTGGCGGGCTGCCTAGGGCCGGGCGCGCGCCGCACATGATTTGCCTAGGCGGTTATGTGCGTGGCGCGTATCGGTGCCCTGTGTCTCGCCGGAGTAAGCCCTCGTAGGCGCTGATCGGTCTGCATGCGTCGCCCCCTACCTGGATGAGCTCGCTTAACTTCCCTTTGTTTTCCGTTAGATTTTTGACTTTTGAAAAGAGATTAATTAACGTAATCCTAATTCAATAAATACTTTTTCATTTTCATTTTCATTTTCATTCATTTTCATGTTCCTCTAAAGCTTGCAATCTCGTCTCAATAAAAGGTAATTGTAGTCTGTCTTTTGGACTCTTTTTATAGTTAAGCTTAGACTTCGTAAGTCTATCTAACAACTTATTTTGAATGATTATCAATCTGTCTGCCTTTGTGAAATAGGTTCATATCAGTTTCCAGAAGGTTAGCCAATCTATCCAATGTTCGATGTGAAGTATAAAACTTTACAAGTGTTAGTTAAAAAGAAGAAAATTTTAAAATTTTTTACGATATCACCTAAAATTTAGTTAATATTTTCAAAGTCTGACACGAATCGTAAATTTTTACAAGTCCAAAGTTACTACAAATCGCACTAAGTTCTGATTTCGTGATATTTCTTTTCTAACTCACGATTTTTACAAGTCCATTATTCCAATTCACTTCCCGGGTTTCGGCACCAATGTACAAATTCTTTCGAACTACTACTCAATACTTTAATCACTGTTGTATTTTAATTTAAAAACACTCTCAAATCAATACAAGTCACAGATCACCTGTGATACAAGTAAACACCCTTTATGGATTGACAAAACCAAATCGATAGCGCGATCTAGTGGTAGAAAACGGAACTTATCTTAGACAGTACCTGTATACAGGTTATAAAAGCACGGCTAGTGATATATATGATATATGTTATATTTATAAAACTGCGAACTCCAATCCGCTTGCCAAGTGTGGAGATTATGACAATAACCTCCCCTTTCGTGGGAAAGGCCCTAAGTCCTGCAGTGGACTGTTATGAGCTGTGATGATGATAATGAAAGCATTCAACCAACATCATAGTTGAATAGTCAGTTTTTAATTTTTAGTATGTATTTTATAAGCATTATTTTTTAGTATTTTATTGTAACTGTGAATATTTTATGTGCACCTTAATAAATGATGAACGTAATAGTATGTTTATAAAGTTAAAAGAAAAATTATCTCATGCTTTTAGGACTCTTCAAGTTTACGAGTAAATTAAGAAATGTGGTAAATAAAATTTGCTAACTGCATTTGTAACTTTGTAATATATTTATAGTATCAGAAGCTCTCACTTTTGCACGAATATTATGACAGAATCGGATAGGACATCGAGCACAAAGCAAAACAAGCAAGGGCTGAACCTTGATGAACACTAAAAAAATTTGCGAGCGCAGAGAGCTCAAAAACTTTCAAATTGTGAGGCTCTTCGAATTCTTGAACTGCTCGAATTTATTCGATCGGTTTTCAATTTTGATTTTCGGTATCAAATATTCAATATTTTATAAATCATTGGCAATACCGAAAGACTACGCTACAAAATTGGGAAAATCAGCACCATGCATTAAAATATAGAATTTTGCATGCCGACAATCAAAATTGTTCGAATTGAGGCAAGCGATTCCAAAATTTCCCCCTGAATTACATTAAATGATATCATTCACGTTTTGTAGGTAAACTTAAGCTTTTGGCCCAGACTAAAATAATATAATTTTTTAGATAGAGCTTAACAATTCCAAACATTTTTACTATGGCTGTTTTAGTGCTGCATTCCCAGTGGGCCTAACCTAACTACTGGGCGAAAAGATTTGCCGCCACAGTAAAAAGAAATTGAAATGGAATACTTTATATGACAATCATAATATTTTATAATGAAATATTCTGGTTGTTTGGCCGTATTTGCTAGTGACTTTGCTTGCGTGCCTGTGTCGTAGCCACACCTACGAAAAAATTACAAAGAGGCGTCATTTTTTCCCAATTTTTAAGTACGTACATTTATTTAGTTAAGGTAAAGTCACCTATTATTTATCGAGATAAAATCGCAACATTAGAAAGTCATTATCATCATATTAACGAAAGACGCCCGCTGCTGGGCATAGGCCTTTCCTAGAGATCTCCACACAGGCCCGGTTCTGTGCCTTCCGCATCCAGCTGGTAGCTGCGATTCTTACCAGATGGTCGGTCCACCTTGTGTATTGCCTACCCACGCTGCGGCTTCCGGTACGGGGTGGCCACCCAAGAACTTTACTGCCCCATTGGCCATCTGTTCTTTGAGCTATAAGCCCTGCCCACTGCCACTTTAGCCTGGCAGCCCTTAGGGCTATGTCAGTGACCTTGGTTCGCTTGCTGATCTCCTCATTTCTGATTCTATCGCGCAAAGAAACTCCGAGCATAGCTCTTTTCATGTCATTCATTACACTCTATATACGAGGCAAAGTACCGCAGTTTATTTAGTTATTCAAAATTTATTTACATTTGGCGGACGCAACAAGTTGTATTCACTCAATTATACACAGAAAATTAAGGTGGTTATTTATGTATTGTTGTACTACGCGGCGGCGCTATGTTTATAACTCTTTGTTTTGATTTATTATTCAACGCAGTTGAAAGAGGATGTATAATTAAAGTTAATTAATTTTATGTAATAGAAATATGTTACACTGTATCGTTTCATGTTGTCCCTACTACCCTTCTTAATAAAGTAAAATGACTTTGCGTAAACAAATAGCACACGTATAGACCTTTCCATTGCCCTTTGGGTAACAGTGAACTTTCTTATAAGGCCCACGGTGTGCGGTCACGTAGGTCTTCACTGGCAACACTCATTGGTCAAAGACCTTTGTCTTGAGACACTGCGGTAATTGGGACGAAAATATATGACATAGCTTCCCGAACGCTGCCCAACCGAGTTGGATTCGTCTATTAATTTCTTTCTCGAAATTGGACCTACCGAGCTACAAGCTGGACTATTTGTCCTAGGTATGTACGAACAGTCGTCAACAACTTCAACTGGAGTGCCTCCAACTGTCACTTAGGCACAATATGGACGTTTGACATAATTTTCGTCTTGTCCATATTCATTTTAAAACCTACTTGTCGTGAGGCACTACAGAGGTCATTGAGCATTTGTCCAAGTCTTCCGGGGTTTTAGCCATGACTTCGATATCGTCATCAAATCTAAGATTAGTGAGAGACTCGCCGTTAATATTCATGCCAAGTCCTATAATTAACCTCTGTTTCGAAGAGGGCGTATTCCCTTCGGAACTGAAAACGACAATAATAAAGCCTCTCCATAAATTTAAAAGTAAATATGAAATTAAAAACTACAGGCCCATAGCTCTAATTCCGGTATTCTCGTCACGTAGGTCTTCACTGGCAACACTTTGGTCAAAGACCTTCGTCTTGAGACACTGCGGTAATTGGGACGAAAATATATGACATAGCTTCCCGAATGCTGCCCAACCGAGTTGGATTCGTCTATTGATTTCTTTCTCGGAATTGGACCTACCGAGCTACAAGCTGGACTTTTTGTCCTAGGTATGTACGAACAGTCGTCAACAACTTCAACTGGAGTGCCTCCAACTGTCACTTAGGCACAATATGGACGTTTGACATAATTTTCGTCTTGTCCATATTCATTTTAAAACCTACTTGTCGTGAGGCACTACAGAGGTCATTGAGCATTTGTCCAAGTCTTCCGGGGTTTTAGCCATGACTTCGATATCGTCATCAAATCTAAGATTAGTGAGAGACTCGCCGTTAATATTCATGCCAAGTCCTATAATTAACCTCTGTTTCGAAGAGGGCGTATTCCCTTCGGAACTTAAAACAACAATAATAAAGCCTCTCCATAAAGGTAAAAGTAAATATGAAATTAAAAACTACAGGCCCATAGCTCTAATTCCGGTATTCTCGAAAATTTTCGAGAAAATCAAATATAGTAGGCTCTACAACTATTTTGAAAAGAATAATATATTCATAGAAAAACAAAAAGGCTTTCGGAAAAATAAAACAATAAACATAGCTATATATGACTTTTTAAACAAAATCTATAGTAGTGTTGATAAACGGCAACCAGTTTACGCCTTATATATGGATATGACAAAGGCCTTTGATTTTGTTAACCATGAGTTATTGCTCCGCAAGCTAGAGTCATATGGTATACGAGGAAATACTCTGAAACTTGTAGAATCATACCTTAGTAACAGAGTACAGATCACTATGACAGAGAGAATATGTTCTGAGACAAAAACTGAAAAACTGTATGATTCTACGCCTAAACTAGTAAAATATGGAGTGCCACAAGGAAGTGTCCTTGGCCCATTATTATTCATCATATACATAAACGATATAGTTAATTGCACAAACAGTTCTATGATACTGTTTGCAGACGACTGCACCGTTTTTTGTTATGATGAAAATGAATTAATTTATAATTTTAAATCGATAGTTGCCTGGCTACAGGCCAATAATCTAGTTGTAAACCTAGAAAAAACTAAAATAATGAGTTTCAAACAACGAATGCCAAGACAATTTCATACAAAAATAACCTTTGATAACATAGAGATACAGGAAGCAGTCTCCACTAAGTTCTTAGGCATGAGTATTGATTCTAACCTAAAATGGCAAACATATAGAGTCCATATCTAAAAAAATTAGTCAATTCTCGTTTGCTCTCCGCAATTTGGCAAATATTGTTAACTAAGAGTCTGTTCTCACTGCATATCATGGCTATGTTGTGTCGAGGTTATGGTATGGCATTATCTTTTGGGGTAATGCCACAAATATCGAACAGGTGTTTATCTTACAAAAGAGATGCGTAAGAGCAATAACGGGCATAAAAAGAATGGAAAGCTGCAGACCTTATTTCAAGCAACTCAAACTTCTGACTCTACCATCGCTATACATTTTTGAATCCGCAGTTTTTGTAATACGGCACTTTAATCGTTTCTCATTTGTTCAGCGAGCACGACGCTGTGATCAGTTGTGTCTGGAGCCGCAAAGAACCACGCTATGTATGAAGAGTGTTCTTACTATGGCACCTAAAATATATAATAAATTGCCTGCCAGTATTAGAGCACATAACAAGGATATCATAATGTTTAAAACTAAGCTTTTTGACTACTTAATTGATAAAAATTACTACAGCCTAGGAGAATTTTTTAATGACTCACTTCGTATTTAATTGAATTTTATTGACATGATAAGTATTTAATTAATGACAATTTCTGACATTTCTTTTTTGTTCTATTTTATTTTAATGATTTATTTGTGATCATTAATTAACTTTAATTTTATATTGTATGCCTAAAGGCAGACCACAGCGCTCTAATCTCTATTTATATAAGACCTGCATTTAATGTATAACCTGTGTGTCACAATAAACGTATTTGATTGATTGATTGATTGATTGAGTCCGTCCCAGTCCAGAAGCCTGAAGATATCTGAAGCCTTACTCATAGTCCACAAACGCCAAGCATAATGGCCGGTTATACTCTTTGGTTTTCTGTATAATCTGCCGCAATATATGTAGGTATGTGGTCTATGGTACTAAAACCGTTTCGAAACCCGACTTGTTCGGGATGGCTGGAAGTCATCAAACCTGCGTGCGAGACGATTCGTAATGACTCTCGAAAACAGCTTATACACATCGGTCAACAGCGATATTGATCTGTAGTTCGTCAAGAGAGTCTTATCACCTTTCGTGAAGAACAATATCACTATGCTAGTGTGCCATGCCTACGGCGTTTTTCCCTCGAGGATGACGGAATTGAACAGCTTTTGAAGTATCTTATAGCACAGGTTTGCCACCAGCTTTCAGAAACTCAGCCGTAATTTCTTCATCACCCGGCGCCTTGTTGTTCTTGAGCAGTTTGAGAGCCATACTAATCTCGTACAGGCGTGATGTTCGGGATATCTTCGGTATAGTGTCAGGTCCCCTACCTCCTCTGGGGTCTTTTACATACTGGTAACAGGTGCCCGTGTTGTTATGTATAACTGTCCTGAGAACCTCTCAACTTCCCTCAGAACCTCGGACTTGGTCGAAACAACTTGGCCGTCATCCGTTTTCAGTCTCAGGGGCTCTGTCCAATCAACAGGTGTCTCACAAAGGTTTTTAGAGCCTTTGTTCCGCTTTATCGCCGTCGCAATAATGGTACTATTGAAGTAGCGTATGTCGCGAGTCCGAGACTTGGAGATTTTATTTTATTTGTAAGACCAACAGCTATCCAATAACATAATATTAATATTCTTACAAAACAGGAAGTTAATTGCAGGTCTTCGTTGATAGACTTTGGAATACGAATAAGGAAATCTGTTGATACAGTTATACCGATAATTAATTGAACACTTAAAACTATTACAAAACTAAATTTAAAATTATCTTACTACCAAACTATTCCAATAATTATGCTAGTAGTTTCACCACCAAACAAGCGCGCTCACTTATGTAACAGTTTAAGTTTCATATGATATAAATAGATCTGTCTATTAAGTCGCCTAAATTGAGATACGTCATCAGGGGATTGCAGAGTCATTGCGAGCCTTCCTGCCATGAGTTTGAGAGCATCGTCAGGAATTTTGTTGATACTTTATTACGACAGGTTTTATAAAAATTTCACCTAACCGTATAGACAGTTTTCACGAATCTGTTATTGTGGTCATCCACTTTTCTTTTATACCACCAAAGTGGCAAACAAGCTTACGGCCTGCCTGATGGTAAGCAGTCACCGCAGCCTATGGACGTTTGCAATACCAGGGGCATCACCCACGCGTTGCCGACCCCGTAAAAACCTTTTTACCCCTTTCTTGAAGAACTCCATGTTGTACTCTCCAGGGAAAACCGCTCCAGGTAGTTCATTCCACAACTGGGAGAACCAGTAGAATATAGTACAAACCCAAACAAATTGAACCTCATCAACCCCTTCTATTGATGGGTGTAGTAGAAGGTGACTAATACTAAAACAGCAGCGATATTTATAGAATGCCTATTTCCAAAATGCTAGCGTCAATGCGCAAGCACAGCGTGAAGATTATGGCCACTAATATTGAAGAGGCTCAGGCCAGCAGTGGACTTTTGATGTAATGTTTGTGGTTATTGATTCCTTAATATTGATTCCTACACTTACCATGCTCTAGGTACTACAATAGAAAATTATTTTTCCAAACTGACGTTATTTCTGGTCATTTTATTTGATTTAAATTACAAATTTAGTATATTAGTATATTTTCGATGTTCCTTATAAAAATTCAATTTTAGGGAACTTAAATGTAAAGTATCAAAATGTATTTCTCACACTATAATCCCTTAATAAGCGCAAGGACTGACAAGGACAGATTATTAAATGACATTCTAGGATTAAGAATGAACATTGCCATATCCACACTTCATAATTTTTGCAACTGTCAGTCAATGCAGACTTATCGTGGATCTATAACGTTTTAAACGTATTGACATTTGCACGTTTTGTCACTTATACTTCATGACCAATAAACATTGTGTCCCACATGACATTTTGTCATAGTGATAGTCGGCATGTTCTCTAGGATGGGCGCTGACCAACGTTGTACGTGGTACCTAAATTTTTCTATGTGCTTACACTTACGTACAGGAAGCTACATTTCCCGAGTGACATAAAGATATCCGGAAAATGGGCGAGCGTAGAGTTCAATTTTTTTTAAACTTTGTTTATTTGAATATATTGAATGCCCAAATAAATTTTAAAACCAAGGTAGTAGAGATAACATAAAACTATATTATACAATATATTTTTATTACGTACCATTAAACAATTTTTACTGTACATCCTCTTTCAACTATATTGAATAACAAATCAAAACAAAGAGCTACAAACATAGCACAGTACAATGTTCCATAAATAGCCATCTGAATTTTCAATTTATGCGTCCATGCATACAATTCGTAAATAGCGCCAAATGTAAAAAAAATTTGAAAAACTAAATACATTTTTTCCAAAAAATGCGGTACTTTTCCTCTTAAATAGAGCATAATAAGCAGAAATGACATGAACACTGTCGGACCAGCAGCTAGGCAGATCAAGCTACTAGTTGGTTTTGCTCTTACCATGGGCATTGCTACAGTTACAGTGGAAATGATCTACTAATGTTAAATAAGATAAACTTAGAATTCTCTTAAATTAATTGTTATTTTGGGCATGAAAAAATAAGGTTTCCTAAGTTGTAACGATAATTAAGTTAGAATATATTTTTTTAAGACGCTTGGTCCCATGTGGGCCATTATTTAGGCAATTTATGGTTTACAAGGTAATTTTGAGATCTGGGAGTTTAGCTAAAGCTCCCAGACCGCTTACTAGGCATCTCTAGAAAATTTTGCATAAGAGCTTAAGAACCCTACGTTATTTTAATACAATAATCAATATGCAACGAGCATTGTGTGCAGTCGTTTCATTTTAACAAGTCACTTGTAGTTTTAAATTAAAAATTAAAGCAAAGCTAGGTAGCCTATACGCGTGCTTTTTGTTTATGCAAAGTCATTTCACTTTAATAAGAAGGGTAGTAGGGATAAGATAAAACGATACAGTGAAACATATTTTTATTACATACCATTAATTCACTATAATTTTACATCCTCTTTCAACTACGTTGAATAATAAATCAAAACAAAGAGATACGAACAAAGCGCCGTACAACGATACATAAATAGCCACCTTATTTTTCTGTTTATAATTGAGTGCATACAACTGGTAGAGTCCGCCAAATGTTAAGAAAATTTGCATAACTAAATAAATTTTTTCCATTAACTGCGGTACTTTGCCTCGTATATAGAGTATAATTAACAATAATGACATGAACACTGTCTGACTAGCAGCGACGCAGAGTATGCTACCATGTGGTTTATCTTTTCTCTGAAGCATTATTAGTGTTACAGTTCCAATGATCTACAAATATTAAATAATATAAACTTAGGATTTCCTTAAAGAACCTAAATTATATTTTGGGAATGAAAAAATAAGGATTCCTAAGATGTGATTAAGTGCTTTACATTTTAAAATTTTTATTATTATTTAAACGAGGGTTTATATGTGACATACCTAGTGCTCTTTTACTCGTGCGTATGATAAGGGATTTTTGTCTAGAAATATTTGCGAATAAATCGATTTTTTATATATTATTAATGTATATATATTTTCCAACTGAATTACCATAAAATATATCATTAACGATTTATAAGGTACATTTCAGCGCCAAAATATTATATTTTTCAGATAAAGCATTCCAAACATTTTTACTATTGCTGTTATAAATTTACGATATTTTAGTGCTGCACTCCCAGTGGGCCTAACCTAAATACTGGGCGTATTGATTTGCCGCCCCTGTAAAAAAATGAAATTGAATATATAATGTAACAATTATAATATTTTATAATGGGATATTCTTTGTGTAATAAATAAAAAAAGTAGGTACAAATTTTAGTGGGTTATATTTTGGGCTGTTGGCTGTATTTGCCAGCAGGCACGGATCCAGGATTTTGGGGGGCTTGCACGCCTGTATATAGCCACACCTACGAAAATAAATAACAAACGGGCGTCATTTTTTTCACAAATTTTAAGTAAGTACATTTATGTAGTTAAGGTAAAGTCACCTATAAATTACCGAGATAAAATCGCTACACTAGAAAGTCACCATCATCATCATCATCATCATATCACCGAAAGACGCCCACTGCTGGGCATGGACCTCCCCCAGATATCTCCACAAAGGCCGGTCCTGTGTCTTTCGCATCCAGCTGGTAGCTGCGATCTTTATCACGTCGTCGGTCCACCTTGTGTAGAGTCTACCCACCCTGCGTCTTCCGATACGTGGTCGCCACTCAAGAACTTTACCATTTGTCATTGGCCATCTGTTCTTCGAGTTATGTGCCCTGCCGACTCAAACTTTAGCCTGGCAACCCTTAGGGCTATGTCGGTGACCTTGGTTCACTTGCGGATCTCCTCATTTTGAATATATACTGAAGACTTCGAGCATAGCCCTTTCCATTGCCCTTTGGGTAACAGTGAGCTTTCTTATAAGGCCCATAGTGTGTGGCCACGTCTCTGTTCTGTTGGTCATCACTGACAACACTTATTGGTCAAAGACCTTCGTTTTGAGATACTGCGGTAATTGGAACGAAAATATATGACATAGCTTCCCGAAAGCTGCCACGTCGAGTTGGATTTGTCGATAGATATTTTTCTCGAATTTTGACCTACCAAGCTACAAGCTGGACTATTTGTCCTAGGTATATACAGTCGTCAACAACTTCAAGTGGAGTGCCTCCAACTGTCACTGGAGTAGGCACGACGAACGACGATTTAAAATTATCATGGGTTCATTTTAAAATGTACTTGTCGAGAGGCACTACAGAGGTCATCGAGCATTTTGTCCAAGTCTTCCAGGGTTTCAACCATGACTCAAATCATGCCATGCCATTATTCAAATCAGGTTGTAAAAATAGTTTGAATTATTTTAGACCGGTATCCATCCTGCCCGTTTTCAGTAAAATCTTTGAAAAAAT
The DNA here is from genome assembly GCA_905147135.1 of Blastobasis lacticolella. Lineage (NCBI taxonomy): Eukaryota > Metazoa > Arthropoda > Insecta > Lepidoptera > Blastobasidae > Blastobasis > Blastobasis lacticolella. Next base: position 15,390,435 of record LR990048.1, read on the forward strand.
CATGTTAAGTTAAATGATTGTGCACTTTAACAATAATAAATTATTTCATCAACAACAATATGGCTTCACAAAAGGCCGCAATACTACCGAAGCTGGTATTAGCCTAATTCAACAAATTTTGGCGCTTGGGAAGAACATAATAATGCAGTAGGTGTTTTTTGCGATTTGTCTAAAGCATTTGATTGTGTAAATCACTCAACACTATTACTAAAATTAAAACATTACGGTTTCACGCATGATAGTCTTGAAATGATGAAATCATACTTAGAAGGTAGAGTTCAAAAAGTAAATGTAAATGACGAGTTATCTGCGGGTGGGAAAGTGAGCATTGGAGTGCCACAAGGATCTATATTGGGGCCGTTTCTCTTTCTTGTATATATAAATGACCTTCCACACATGGTGCAGAATATTGCTGGTATACCAGTCTCTGCGGTCATCGTGCGTTGCGCGCGTATGCACGATGATTCGCTCACCAAGCGGGCCCACCGCCAATTGCGATCGAAGCGCAAAAACTAATAACAACTCGGATAATCAATCCTCGACGCCAAAGTGTTCTTGTAATGTAAACGAACTTTTGGCCTATGTGAGTGACAAAGTAGATATTTTACACGAAAAAGGCATCGTTCAAATATGTTTAAGTACGTATACCCTCGAAGAGATTGAAGAAGCTCGCCTCCTAGTCTACTCTCTGTAAGCACCAGCCAAAAGAATTATGAGACGAAAAGAAGGATCTGAGAAAAAGAGTATTCAGGAAATAATAAAAATAATAAAGGAGTTTGAACCAGTGCAGCTGCCGGTTTTTGTGGCGAGGACGCTGTCGAAACTACCTCTAGTAACCTTTGACTACGTAGATGTGTCTGCGTTTCTTAAAGATTTGGCTTCCCTAAAAAGTGACCTACTAATGTTAAAACTGGAAAATGCGCAGACAAACGGCATTCAAAATTATAGCATGGACTTGGAATCATTAAAAAAGGACATGAATCCCTGCCCTGACATACGAATCTCAAATTCTGCAACAAACAATGTTATAAATATGAACGAAACAAGTTCAACAAGTTCAACAGACAAACGTCGTAAACGTGCCGATAAGAAACCGATCGCCGAGACGAGCGAGAACAATAGAACCCCGATGCGTCAGCTGAGCGCCTCGCCTGCACCCGCGCCCGCGGCCCGCGCGCCGACCCTTGCTTTCCCTGCTTCCACGCAGCTACATTTACCTACAACCGTTCGTAACCGATTGGGCTCCATTGATGGGAATACTCACACGCCAAGTTATCGTGATATGGTCGGAATAAAAAGACAATCATCGAAGACGAATAACAGGGACTCGCAACTGCCAAGAACAGATGATTTCACACTGGTTGAGCGCAAAAATCGTAGAAGAAATTTTAACCTTTGCGGTTCCGCAGCTAATTCGAGCCTGCTATCGGTTGCCGAGCTACCTATATCTATATACGTATCTAGGTTGGCAAAATCGACGACGGTTGAGCAACTAAAGGAGTATATTACGAGTTATAAAAGAGAGCAATGCATGGACATTCAGTTGCTCGGGCAGAAATATGACACCTCATTTAATTCGTTTAAAATCGTCATAAATAAAAATAAACTAGATACGTTTTTCGCTAATGATTTCTGGCCCAGGGATGTCAGATTTCGGCGTTTTTGTGAGAGTCAACCTAGGTTGCAAAATCCAGGTCAGAACGAAACAATAAATATAAATAATGGATAGTACATCAAAAGATATGGCAACTACAAGTACGTTGATATCTTACAACTGTAAGTCAATTAAACGTTCTGTATCGTACGTGAGGGACCTGTGTAAGGTCGCCGATATTATTGCATTGCAAGAGACCTGGCTGATGCCGCATGACCTGGATTTCATACACACCGTGCACCCCGACTTCGCTGGTACGGCCACCTCATCCGTTGACGCTTCGACTGGAGTACTGAGGGGTCGACCTTACGGCGGACTAGCGTTGCTTTGGCGGAAGGCGTCTTTTCCTGAAGTGTCGGTGATTAAGTGCGCTAGTGATCGTGTAGGCGCCATACGGGTTGTGATAAACTCTAACGCTATACTTATCGTCAACGTATACATGCCGACTGATGAACCAGATAACTTGGCGGAATTTACCAGCTGCCTGGCCATGGTGAGCGCGCTGATAGAGGAGTGTGCTGTGCAAGCAGCCTTCATCCTAGGCGATTTCAATGCGCATCCGACAGCGCGTTTTGGTAAGGAGCGCTTTAGTTTTTGTAACGAGCAAGAGTGGACATGTGCAGACTGCTTCACATTTGTTAGCGATTCAAATGGCGCAAAGAGATGGCTAGACCACTGTGTAGTTACGGAGGCAGCCTTAGACACGGTTGAATCTGCGGACGTTATCTGCGACGCGGCATGGTCTGACCATTATCCGCTGCGTGTGGTATGTCGGCTGGGACGGGTGCCTAAATGTATTGACACTCAAACTAGCAACTCTAAGCATGGAGGGGTTAGGTGGGGTATCAGAGACTCTTTACAATGTGAATTTTATTATAATTATTGCAATAATGCCTTAGTTAATCTTAATGATTTCTTAGCGTGTAAGTTCTGTAACAACTGTGATAATGATGTGATAAATTGTGAATTAATTGATAAGCATTATATGTTCATTAATAGTCTATACCGATTCATAACTTCAATTCTAATTAATGGTGCAAAATTATCCGCTAGTTTTCGTTCTGCCAGTAAAAGTAGAGTAAAGCATGTCACGGGCTGGAATGTACATGTAAAAGAGAGCCACGATTATTATAAACGTTGTTTTAAATGTTCGTTAGACGCGGGCAAGCCTGGCTCTGGTCTCTTATATGAAGAATTCCATGCTAGCCGTAAAATGTTTAAAAGTAAAGTAGCTTGGTGCCAAAAAAATGAATTAAAGATCAAATTTGACATCCTAGCCTCTGCCTGTAAAGCTAAAAATTTTGTTAAGTTTTGGTCTCAGACTAAAAAGTTTAATTACAAACAGTCCCTGCCACTTACAGTAGATGGCGCACAAAATCCAGCGCAGATTGCTAATATTTTCAAAGATAGGTTTAAACTTGACCCTCAGCCACTACTGGGTAGTGCGCACAGGGAAGCGCCCGAAGTATGTTGCTCTGGGACTAGTAACAGGAAAGTATGCTTCACTCCAGAGGAGGTTGCTAAAGCTATAACTAGTATGACAAGGGGCAAGTCCCCTGGACATGACGATCTCAGTCTCGAGCACATTCTGGGGGCCGGGAATGAAATTTTTTTTTAACTGTGTACTTTGTTTAACCTATGTTTACGATATTCATATCTCCCGCCAGATATGATGCATACCATTGTCGTCCCGATTGTAAAAAGTAGAACGAGTGATTTGTCATCCTCTGCAAATTACACGGCCTTTTTCGTTAGGCACAGTAATAGGTAAGATATTTGAAAGGCTGCTACGGCCCGAACTGCTTAAATGTATTGACATAGACGATGCACAGTTTGGTTTCCGTGCTGGTCTCTCGACTAACTCGGCCATTCCAGCTCTTAAACACACTGTGAACTACTACGTGAGTCGTGACACGTCAGTGTACGCATGCTTCCTCGACCTGAGTCGTGCATTTGATCTAGTGAATTATGAAATTCTCTGGAGAAAATTGCGCGGCTCGGGTGCACCGGAGGAAGTGGTCAAAGTGTTCGAGTACTGGTATGGAAGCCAAACTAATTGTGTTAGATGGGGCGACACGATCTCGACTATAAGTTAGACTGCGGTGGACGCCAGGGTGGGCTCACTTCTCCGGATCTTTTTAACCTATATATTAATTACTTGATGGAGAGACTGCGGGGCACCGGGGTCGGTTGTCACTTAGGTGAGGTCTGTGTGAACAGTCTCAGCTATGCTGATGACATGGTGCTCCTCAGCCCCTCTATCAAGGGGCTTACAGAGCTTCTTTCGGTCTGTGAGGATTATATTATATCTCATGGACTGAAATGTAATGTAGCTAAGACTGAGCTCTTGGTATTCAAGGCAGGAAAGGGTCCGGGGAATGTGCCTGGAGTAAAATTAAATGGACTGGCAGTGCGGGCTGTGCAGCAGTTCAAGTATCTGGGCCATATACTTACCGAGGACATGAAGGACCACATTGATATGGAACGAGAGAGAAGAGCCCTTGCTATTCGAGGGAATATGATCGCGCGTAGGTTCGGAGGATGCAGTAGAGAGGTCAAGTTGACATTGTTTAATGCTTACTGCCTCTGTTTTTATACGTGCCAACTCTGGGTGAGGCACTGTAGAAGATCGTACAGCGCTATCAGAGTGCAATATAATGATATATTTCGAACTCTGATGCGGCTGCTGAGGTTCTGCAGTGCCTCAGCCATGTTTTCGGAGGCAAGGGTGCCGGATTTTTATGCAGTTGTGAGGGGACGCATCGCTTCCTTTTGGGAGAGACTGCGACAGTCTCGCAACGGTATACTGAGGGCTGTGTACCGTGACTCCTCAAGTACTGTACAGAGGTATTGGCTATCTGCGCACCAGAACGATAATCTGCGATAAATAAATTGCAGATAACTGTATTAAATTGACGTAAATATAATTTGACATTCAATTTTACAAATTGTAATTGATTGTATACTTTAGAACTTAAGAATATGTATTATTATTATTTCATTGTATGGATCTAAGTTATCTGCAATAAAGATTATTTATTTATTTATTTTATTTATAGTCTTGTTTGCTGACGACACTTCACTGATATTTAAAATTAATAGGAAAGATAATAATATAGACGAAGTAAACTGTGTTCTTCAGAATGTGCTTCATTGGTTTACGATTAATAACTTAGTCTTAAACTCTAAAAAAACAAAATGCGTTCATTTTTGCCTCCCTAATGTACAAAGTAATCAATGTAATGTTATATTAGATAAAACGCAACTTGAGTTGGTAGAGAAAACTACTTTCTTGGGCGTTAATATAGATTCAAAAATTCAATTGGGCTCACATTTTGAATCATTGGCTAGTTGGTTAAGTTCGGCTGCATTTGCCGTGTGGCGAATAAGGAGGCTAACGGATGTTAAAACAGCTCGATTAGTTTATTATAGTTATTTTCATAGTATTATGTTATGGGCAAGTGTGCTGATAGTGACATCATTACAAACTACAAAAGCGAGCTGTACGAGCAATAAATGGATTACGTCGACGTGATTCGCTCAAAGAATTGTTTAAAGAAATTGATGTATTGACTTTCTCAAGTCAATATATATTTGATAATATTATGTATGTTAGAAAGCATATTACCCAATTTGCTAAAAATACTGATATTCATAATGTCAATTTAAGAAACAAAAATAAACTGGTAACACCGTTGTTCAGACTAAGTAAAGTAAATTCATCTTTCATGGGTAACTGTATAAGATTTTAAAATCATATTCCTGAATGTATTATTAATTTGCCTGAATTACAATTTAAAGATAAGGTGAAAACAACTTTAATGAAAAATGCCTTTTATAAAATTGATGAATATATCAATGACAAAAATGTATGGTGTACTACTAGCTCTTCGAAATAGGAAGTTATTTATAAATTTACAATTTTGTTAATTGGGTGAGGATGATTTGATGTGTAATAGTCATTGAATAACAAATATTTTTTTAATGTGTACGGCATTGGCAGCGCATGCTCACTTAAAAGTCTGCCTGGTGGTGGCGTGGGGGTCGGGTCGTTCTCTTCCCTCAAATATGGTTGAATTGGACGATGGCTTGGTGGACTGGCCTGCTTTTGCTGTGCCATTTTTTATGTTTAGAATTTATTTTTATTTTTAGTTATCTTGACCGATTTGTAGAGGTTCACATCATATTCCAATCAAGACAGGCTCACTCAAATTAAATTGACAAATGTATCAATGCAATGTAATCATATTTAAATGTACCTGGGTTTCTTGCCGTTTCTTTTTCCCACAGATTGTCATTTTCCTAACTGAAGCGGCATACTGACAGACAGACGACATTCTTTTTACTTATTTGTTCCGAGCTCAGGGGGCGACGCGGGTAGGCCGGCTGGTGCGTGCGGGTGTGAGCACTGGCGGGCTGCCTAGGGCCGGGCGCGCGCCGCACATGATTCGCCTAGGCGGTTATGTACGTGGCTCGTATCGGTGCCCTGTGTCTCGCCGGAGTAAGCCCTCGTACGCGCTGATCTGTCTGCATGCGTCGCCCCCTACCTGGATGAACTCGCTTAACATCCCTTTGTTTTCCGTTAGATTTTTGACTTTTGAAAAGAGATTAATTAACGTAATCCTAATTCAATAAATACTTTTTCATTTTCATTTTCGTTTTCATTTTCATTTTCATTTTCATTTTCATTCATTTTCAAGTTCCTCTAAAGCTTGCAATCTCGTCTCAATAAAAGGTAATTTTAGTCTGTCTTTTGGACTCTTTTTATAGTTGAGTTTAGACTTCGTAAGTCTATCTAACAACTCATTTTGAATGATTATCAATCTGTCTGCCATTGTGAAATAGGTTCATATCAGTTTCCAAAAGGTTAGCCAATCTTTCCAATGTTCGATGTGAAGTATAAAACTTTACAAGTGTTAGTTAAAAAGACGAAAATTTTCCAATTTTTTACGATATCACCTAAAATTTAGCTAATATTTTCAAAGTCTTTGACATGAATCGTAAATTTTTATAAGTCCAAAGTTACTATAAATCGCACTAAGTTCGGATTTCGTGATATTTCTTTTCTAACTCACGATTTTTACAAGTCCATTATTCCAATTCACTTCCCGGGTTTCGGCACTTCGAAACTACAAATTCACTCGAACTAATATTCACACACGATATACTTTAATCACTGTTGTATTTTAATTTAAAAACACCCTCAAATCAATACAAGTCACAGATCACCTGTGATACAAGTAAACACCCTTTATGGATTGACAAAACCAAATCGATAGCGCGATCTAGTGGTAGAAAACGGAACTTATCTTAGACAGTAGTGTACCTGTATACAGGTTATAAAAGCACGGCTAGTGATATATATGAAATATGTTATATTTATAAAACTGCGAACTCCAATCCGCTTGCCAAGTGTGGAGATTATGACAATAACCTCCCCTTTCGTGGGAAAGGCCCTAAGTCCTGCAGTGGACTGTTATGAGCTGTGATGATGATAATGAAAGCATTCAACCAACATCATAGTTGAATAGTCCGTTTTTAATTTTTAGTATGTATTTTATAAGCATTATTTTTAGTATTTTATTGTAACTGTAAATATTTTATGTGCACCTTAATAAATGATTATAAAGTTAAAAGGAAAAATATCTCAGCCTCTAGGACTCTTCAAGTTTACGAGTAAATTAAGAAATGTGGTAAATAAAATTTGCTAACTGCATTTGTAACTTTGTAATATATTTATAGTATCAGAAGCTCTCACTTTGCACGAATATTATGACAGAATCGGATAGGACATCGAGCACAACGCAAAACAAGCAAGGGCTGAACCTTGATGAACACTAAAAAAATTTGCGAGCGCAGAGAGATCAAAAACTTTCGAATTGTGAGGCTCTTCGAATTCTTCAACTGCTCGAATTTATTCGATCGGTTTTCAATTTTGATTTTCGGTATCAAATATTGGCATTGGCATTGGCAATACCGAAAGACTACGCTACAAAATTGGGAAAATCAGCACCATGCATTAAAATATAGAATTTTGCATGCCGAAAATCAAAATTGTTCGAATTGAGGCAAGCGATTCCAAAATTTCCCCCTGGATCAAAAGAGCAAGCAAGCTAGAAATTTTATGTCTTTTGGCTTTTAAAATTGGGATTGAGCACGCAGCGCGGGTAATGTGAAGTAATGTAAACCAATGAAAGAGCAAGCGCAGCGAGCTAGGTTGGTATTGTATTTCGGCTTTTCACATCGAGGAGCTACAAGAAATAGCAGTTGGATACATGGCCGATGTCACGTCTTCGAATCAGCAGATAATCGACCTGTGATTACTACCTATAGAAGTTGAGTCCACTTCTTTACGTGATAAGGTGTTTCGGACTCTTCTGGAAGAAGGTGTTGAACACGACCAAGTCAGCGGCATATGAGGTTCGGAGAATATTGTTTTTTCCTCACTGTTTCGCTGGCCGTAGCTAATACTAACATGCACCTGTCGGAACTGCTCGCTCATCTGCCACGTGCAACGGCCACTTGGGCTGTTCAAATTCAGCCACAATCTGTACTCAGGATGGTATGCGTCGCAGGGCGCTCGCTTCTTTAACCATGCCCGCGCGTGGCAAGGTAGCCCCACCCCACTTGTCGCAGATGTAGGGCGATGTGCCTGCGCATCGATTATCGGCGACGCACTACCATTCTTTGCGATATTTCTAGCAGATATTTTCATGCTTACATAATGTGATGTTTTGGCTTTTTCCGTGCAGCGACTACCATCCGACCCGCACATCCAGTTAGGGAAAAGCCGGTTCGCCTGAGCCTCGTCCATTTGTCAGCAAGGGGACCACGGGCAGGTGAGGTTGGCTTAGGCCCGCATACACTTGTATCATATTGTAAGTAGTATATTTTCAGATACAACCTCAATAGCATCGGCGTTAATAATAAATTATTAGTAATGTAAGCGTCCATATTAGTCGTGTGGTGTCCGGCAGAGTAGAATAGCACCAACCCCTTACACACGTGGGTGTCGTACAAGGCGACTAATGTTTTCGAGGCAATCTAGAGCTTCCGGAGGCTGGAAAATGGGTAGCAGCGTTTTTCATTGTTATATTTATAACACTGCTAACTCCAGCCCGCCTGCCAAGCGTGGAGATTATGGCAACAACCTTCCTTCCTTGGGAAGAGGCCCTAAGTCCTGTAGTGGGCTGTTATGGGCTGCGATGATGGAGCGTCCATAACTTTGGGATAGTATGTTCGATCGAGCTTTATATACCTACCTAACTATATTCTAAAATCTCTATCATTTAGACTGCGTAAGAAACCAAATTCTTAATTTACATTTTGGCGACTGAATTGAAAGTATAAGGTACGACGATCGAAACTTTTTGTAATCCGCAAACAGAGCTGTACGGGGCGCGTTTGTAACTTGGATTGCGAGGAAAGGGTTAATCCAATAAAATAAATTTTGTAATATTGCTTTGTGTTTATGATTTGATATAAGAAAAGACTATACTTATAAGCAAATAATGAATATAAAATTGCAACAAACCAACTCGCGAAGAATCGTTCATTTTATTTTTCATGTGTTTTCTTAGATCGAGGGATATGTATTGCAAGTAGATACATTTTGTATAGAGGTATAGGTACAGATACAGGTAATAGGTATTTGCTATCATCATAAGGAGTAGCGGTGGCCTAATGGTTAAGGGCTCATATTCGTACCGCGAAGTACCCACTTCGAATCCCAGTGTCACTATGTACAGTCGAGGAAACTGAATGTTAGCTGTTTAAGTGCTTCTCAATTGGTTGGTATTATTCCGAGAAACATTACATAATTACATTAATGACTAATCCCACGTCGCAAAATAGTAAATCTAGTCACAGACGTTCCGATTTGGCTGTAGACGACCAACCGCCAGTTGTAGTTGATATTAAAATTTAGGCAGTATAAAATAAAGTCGCTTTTGGGTGCGGCGGACGAGGTCAGACTTATTTTGTACTTTGTAAGGACCCTGCCAAATCGGAGCGTCTATTACTAGTTTAACACTGCCAATTTAAGATTTTTTTTATGTCATACGGTAGACAAACAGGCAAGTGGGCCACCTGATGGAAAGTGGTCACCACTGTTTATAGACATTAGCAACACCAATAGTATCGCCAATGCGTTGCCCACCTCTGTCACACGTCTTACTAACGTCTTACGTAAGACCAATGTCAACTTGCTAAACATTCAGTTTCTTCGACTGTACCAATGACACTTTTATGAAGTTATATATGTTGCAGCCGGGTGGTTAAATTAGCCAGTTAATGAAACGGCTAGCTTCTTATGCTATTGTTTAATTGAAAATTTGCCGATATCAAGAATTTTTAAAGTCATGTTTAAAGAAAGAAATTAACCCGAGTTTACGGAGCTCCTCCAAATATTCTCACAATGCTAACTTGATCACAATAATCTCAAACAATAATAATAGTTTTCATTAGGTTTTAATTCGGTTGGGTTAGGTTAATGTTGTGACAATGCATGGAGGAGCTCCGTAAACTCGGGTCAATATCGTTCGTTAGACGTAACTTTCAAAGTTCATGAATTTGGCAAATATTCAATTAAATAATTGCTTAAAAAGCTAGCCATTTAATTAACCGGCTAATTTAACCATCCGGCTGCGACATATACATTAGATGAACACTAACCGATGCTCTTATGCTCATTATCCAATCTGGTCAGGTCAGGTTAACAGGGTCACAAAGATCAGAAGGCAGCAGCTCCACCGTAATTACCTGATCGGCCAAATCCTGGATCATGGTCAAGGCGGACCCCGGGCCCTCGCGCATGAGCACAACCGGGACATTAACGCCAAGATTATTTTGGTTGATATTCGATTTATAACGCAGTCACAAATAGTGACATTTCAAAATGGCGACACTTAGTTACAGTTTTAACTACCGGGTCAGATAAATTTGTTTTGGGAAACAGAACGCCACTGTCATTTTAGGCAATTCCTAGGGATTAAGCACAGCCCTTCCTAACTTTAAGCGTTACCTAACGGCGATAGTTATTTCCTAGCGGTTGGTAAAACGTATTTTCATCTTAAGCAATTCCTATGTATTTGAGCATCAGATTTTAGAGGTGCATATGTAATGCAAATTTTTATTGGTTTTTCATGTCTGCCGGGGTGTGTCGGCTATATAAAGGATGGCATATAAGTATGTATATTCGTAAAGAGGACAAAAATATCTGTCATTTTACACTATTTGGTCACAAAAGTTCTATTATTTGACACACCTTCTGGATCTTTTGCCAAGTAGGTACTTCCGAATAACGGTGGGAGCTGTTAGTGCAAACTATCGGTATTTCGTATTAGATTGTGCTACTTCATACATGTACTTTGTTCCGTAGTTATTTTTTTCCCTATTTTTTTGATATGTAAAAAATACTTTTCCCTTCAGAATCGATTGTGTGGGTATCAAATGAAAGGGCTTCGTAAGCCAGTTTCGAATATATATATAGCTCGTTTATAGGGTATTTTCAAACAAACCATGTTTGAGCTTCTTCAGACAGAAAACGACTGAATTATTTTTGTGAAACATGTCCTAAACAAAGAAAATTAAAAGTTTAAGTCAAAAAAGAAATAAGTATTCATTAATAGTTCAGTTAGGGCAGTAATCCTGCTATAAGAGCTCATGGTAAGCCCCCAGTTCCGGCCAATCTCAGTTTGGCAGGCACAGTCAGTGGAAGGTACTTAACAAAGTCATGGGTAACACCTATTACCTACCTAATTTCGGTATCATCATATTTATTTTTGGAGGTAAACCTGCCTGCAGTGGGCGATAACATAATTTTATGACTTTGAGTGAGAATTGAATTTTTTTTTAAGGTTATATGTAAGTCAATAAAATTAAAATAGATATTACTAATGCGCTTATTACATTTGACTAAATTCAGAAGCAAAATGCGTATGCGCGACGCGTAACACAATATAAGTGATCCAAAAATGGACCTTATTCCATGACCAATGAATTCTTATGCTTTTGCAAAAAAAGATTTGCTCTCACGCTTTTTGCTTCTGAATTTAGTGAAATGTAATAAGGCAATAACTTCTCCTAATTTATTGGACTTGCTCCGCGCGAGCGAGCGAGATGAAGTATGAAACCTACCGCTATTCGTTATAATTTGGCCACCTGACCAATTTGATTTTGGCACACACATTCAGTGGTACTAAACTTAACAAAGTCGGGGGTTACATCTGTTACTGTCTTGTTTCTTTTTGGCGTTGCATGACCATGACTTACAGATAAAATTGTAATCTGATTTTCAGATAGGTAAAATTACTACTAAAACGTCAACTGTTATCTAAATAATTATAGTAAGTAATGGTCATTGAATAATAGGTAACAAGGTAATCCTACCATCATACTAAAACACTATTTTTCTTTAGCTAGAACGAAGTCTCCAGTGAATGAACGCCCTTCAGTGAAGGAAAATACCACGTATAAGAAAATATCGGCTTAAGTTAATTTAATACCTATACTTACCTATATTTTAATTCCATGGCATTCTTAAAAACCTGTTTTAGGAAGGAGTAGGAAGGTATCTAAATTCAATAATAGATATTGAAATCCAGTAATAACTTTAACATGTTATGTATGCATAGCACGAAAAGGACACTTTTGGTGCTTAAAAACTTACAATATTTAAAATGAGTTTTTTAAAATTTATTTAAAAAAAATTTGCAGTAAGTGCTAATTATTAATTGTTATTGACAAATGTCCTATTAGGCAACTATATAGGCTATTTATTAAGCAAATAAAGAGGTTATAATATAATACAGCTTTGATTTTCAAATCGATTATTTCAATTTTGATCGAATTGCCGCCTTTGTTGATAACAGCAATGTGCTATCTTTGAAATCGGAAAAATGTTTTTAATTAAGTTAAATTGTATGTTTCATTGTTACTTCTAAAAATTCTACTAAAATAAATTTCGCCAGGGTAATTAATTTGATACGAATGAATTGATTTGAAATGAATTTTTTACCTCAACTTTTAAATGTTCCGATTTTACCGCGCTGGTAGGTGGTGACTTTACCTTACTTACCATAACTGAACAAATTAATGAGGCGCCGCGAGCTCGAAATGTTTGAAATTGTGATAAAAGTACACATTACTAAATAAAATCGACATATTATAAATTTTTAGACGGATGGTATCAGATACCTTGGAACGCTGGATCCTCTAGTGACTGTAACCGAAATAAAAAAGCGGCAGTACCTCAATTAAAATAATAGTAATAAAATTGAGTTGAGTTGAGTAGATATGAAACGGATATCCGGTTGCTTTTCGGTATCCGGCCTTAATTTACTATTCGGCCGGATACCGGATAGCGCGTTAATACCGGATAGTAAATAATGTATGAAAATTCCATAAAATGATTTTGCTCATTGGCTTCCTTCATTTCTCTGAGCAGTAGCCGCGTCAATGATATTATCCTTCAGATCCTGTTGGACCGCCGTCAGACAGGTGGCGTGCGGGGTCTTCCGCGGCAGCGCGGTTTCGTCGTCAAATTTAGGGCTACTTGCACCGTTGTGGTCTTTGGGGTGACAGAGCACATGCCCATACCATCGCATTCGGCGTTTTCTAATTTTCTCTGGGATATATGAGACTTTGTAACTTCCACGAGTGTGAACATTAGATACGTACTTTTGCCAACAGGATGACACCCGCTGACCATCGTGAAAAATGCGCATTTCTGTCGTGTGTTGTTTAGTATAAAAAAATTCCAAAGTCAATCAAGGTTTATACTGGATAAAAATACAAATTTCTCTATCGTTTGTCCTCCGATATGCTGGGGGCCCGTATTTCAAAACTACGAATCGTTTCGAGGTCGAAGAATTGTTCAGTTCATCGTTCCAATTATTCATATTGAAGGAAGACTTGAAATCACGTAAACACATGCAGTCGTCTAAAGTCCCAACCGATGATTACAGCTTGCACAAATTTGTTCAGAGACTAAGTTCAGCCGAATATCTGGCTATCCGGCTAAGAGGCCGGCCGGATATCCGGTATCCGGCCAAACCACTATCCGTTTCATCTCTAGTAAAAATTTAGTAATTAATTCAATTTGATGTAAGCTGTTCGTTTACTAAATAAAATAACAAAAGAGTAAAAGAAATAAAATATGTAGGTACCCATAATAACACATAATTTAATAATAAAATAAGTATATTTTTATTGCATACCATTAAGCTATGACAACTGAACATCCTCTTTCATATGCGATTGAGATTAAATCTACACATAGAGTTACAAGCAAGGCAGCAAATAGAATTCCAAAACGGAAATATACTTCTGTCCTTTTTACATTTGCTATTAAAAGCTGGACGAATGCTCCAAATGTAAATATAATTTGACTAGTTACATACATTTTTTCCAAAAACTGCGGTACTCTTCCTCGTTTATAGAGCATGATAAAAATCAACGATATAAACCATGTCGGGCAAGAAGAAACATTAAACATATGACCACGAGGTTTTTCTATCATCCATGTCAATATTATCAGTGCAGTTGAAATGATCTAAAAAGGTTACGCAAATCTTGGTAATCATCATCATCATCATCATCGTCATACCCCCTACAATAGCTATGTGTAATAAGTCGTTAGCTAGCTGGTTTCACGCTGAACAAAAGTCATTATGGCGTATATTAAATATTTCAACAGTGTTTGCCTAGCTCCACTTTTTGTAATATGTAGGTACGTCTTTGGATAACTATTTTTGAATTGAAGTAGTCTTGACTTACCTACTACGGCATCTTGTTCCAAATATTAGTCCGCTCCGAATTATGTTGTACCTACTAAGTATATGGACAAAGTCCAACTAGACACCGTACCTACTAACTATTGTTCAGCTGAAAAATTGCTATCCAACTATATATTAGGTCTAGTGGCAGTAGAAATAGTTTTAGAGGTGGAACTTATTGTAAAGGAAATGATTACTGCCGCAAATGGTAGGTAATACACTTTTAATCAATATACTAAAAACCTTCACACCAGTACCTGGTACCGTTGCACGAAATACCTATTTTCGGCGGCCAACTTGAAACTATATTTTTCATACAATTCCATTAGAAAAGGGTATTTTGCCTACCGCCACAACCGAGAGTAATATAGTAACTATGCTCGATTTATTTAATTTATTTAATTTAAGAGAGTGTTGCTCGTACACGGTTGGGAATTCGAAAAAGCAAGCACTAAAGGGAAATTTGTAGAGAATTTTATAGTCTTTATTTTAGTTCTGAACCATATTCCTCTAGGACGCACTGTTTTCGAGATATTTACGAAAAACCAAAAATGAGGCCTTTCTGGCCCGAATTGGTCGATGCCTTGGTGGTGGTGGGCTTACTCTTGCTGTAGAATTAGGTAGTTTTCTTAAGAAAATAGTTACAGGCGTGGTTCGGCTCTGCCTGACATGCGCGGGTCGGGCAGCGCCGGACAATGTCTGATATTGTGGGACACGAGCCCTGTCCGACAAATACCAGGCCTTTGTCGGCATGAGGTGGGTGTGCTCCAGCCCAAGGGCCGCCGGCATGTCACTGTGAGTTTTCTGCCTACTTTTCTTCCCTCTCCACACTGGCCGTGTGGTATCCGGCAGAGTAGAATAGCATCAACCCCTTGCACTCATGGGTGTCGTACAAGGCGACTAATGGACAGCAAGTATTGTGATATTGGGCAGCCTTAAAATTGAGGTCGCAGTAAAATATGTGCATCTGCAGTAGTATAAATAACAGAGTAGCAAATAGTGATTAGCATTTCATAAAATTTTGAGAAGCTCGTAGATTAATTTTGATTGGCTAGTTAATTTTATTTCTACAGCAACGAAAGTACGTATTTTTTGCTGCATTTTGCAATTTTGAAAACTACTTGAAAATAAATTTCACAAGAGGGTCAAGTGCGAATCGGTCACGGAGGGTTCCGTACTTTGTAGGTGTAGGTAATTATGAAAGCATTTATAATGTAATGTTTAATCATGACCATCTTGGCATTAATGTCCTGGTTGTGCTCTAGCGCATGAGGGCCCGGGGTCCCATGCATTGGCATTGGGGCATAATCATTGACCATAATCCAGGGTTTGGCAGATCAGGTAATTAATTACAGTGGAGCGACTTCCATCTGACCTCTGTGACTTTGCTACCAGGGGATCCTGACCAGATTGGTTCATGGTTAAGGAGCGTCCAAATCTCACAAACACGCCGCGTACGTGAAACTCACGCAATATCTGCATAGTTCGCGCACGTAGAGTCTATGACTGTGACAAGTCTGTGAGTTGCCTAATCTTATCTATCCTTGACCCGAGTAAAGCCTGGACCCTGGTCAAGCCAGGTCAAGCAGAAGCTGTGAGCCGTTCGTGCTCAGTGCGTAGCTTGAGCGCTTACAAGAAATCTGCGCGAGCGGATCACGTGACGCTTGCGCGCGGCGCGTTCACGAGATTTACACATTCAGTCGCCTGAATGTACAGGGTTCACCACAATATTTTCTCTCACAGTTTCAGTATTCTTCAGTATTAATTGCGCTCCCGTAAGTATCGCATGTGTTGATTGAATAGTTAACTCATAGGTGCGCAACTCCTAAGCTATTCTTTAGCAACATTTCATTACATAAGTGGTATTAAATTGTGAATAATTATAAAAGTGTGAGTGCAACGGACGCTATAAATTGTTTTACTATACAACGCATAAAGAGCAAATATATAATTCGAAAACCGATTCAAGCTCGTAACCCGCCTGCCTTTAAGTAATGCTGTGAAACAACGTAGGTATCGAGAAAACAATAAGCTCGAGAATTGGCTCCCCAGGTAAACACCCAAACCCAGCACAAGTGTGGGCGAAAAATTTTATTCCATGTTCGGTAAGGTTTTTTTTCAATAAAATCGAGCTAATTTTTAATTTAAGCTGACTATAATTGTAAAATACAGACCCTTAATAGATTTCAGCATATAAATATTATTTTTATGATAACTGTTTTTTTAATCCT
Organism: Blastobasis lacticolella; assembly: GCA_905147135.1. Classification (NCBI taxonomy): domain Eukaryota; kingdom Metazoa; phylum Arthropoda; class Insecta; order Lepidoptera; family Blastobasidae; genus Blastobasis; species Blastobasis lacticolella. The sequence continues at coordinate 15,407,096 of LR990048.1, forward strand.
GCTAACCAATTATGTAATTTTGCTGCCCAAATAAAAAATTTTTTTCGACTATTTATTTTGCAAACTTAACCATTATCACGCAATCTAAATATCGACTTATTTTCTGACAATCCTTGATTTAGTTGTTAACCAGGTACTGCTGTTATTATTTTACGACTGACAAAAACATATTATGCTCTTCCTAGTTGATTTTTCTTGAAGACCTGATATTTAAAAAAATATTATTTAATGATTTGCCATAATTTAATAGTAATTATATTGGTACATTGAACAAAAGGTAGGTAGTGAATCGTATCTTAGTGAATATATTAATTTTTTATCTTAAGCAAGTATAAAGTCACCAGTGAATGAAAGCCCCAGTCATTGAACGGACTTTTGACAATCTAGGCTTTAAAAATTACTAAAGTACTTGATGTGACTTAACTTGACCCGGTTTAGACCGGCTTAACCTGGCTTGATCCGGCTCGACCAAACTTGACCCGCCTTGAGCGGGCTAGATCGAACTTGACCGGTCTTGCCGGGCTTGACCTAACTTGACTGGGCTTGACCGGACTTGACCCGGTTTGACCTGACTTGACCGGGCTTGGCCGGGCTTGACCCGACTTAACTGATCTAGCTTTATTTCATTATGAAATTGTAGGTTCATAATTTATTACCATTTTATGTCATCTTTAATAATTTCATTCCTGTTCATTACATTTTTTTTAAACGGTCACGTTGCCAATGTGTAGGTTAGAGGTAGGCGCTTTGTTCTCAGAAAAGATACTAAAACTTCTCTAAAAGATATTTTTCACGAAAAACCTTTCCAAGTAACATCGGTTACCAAGTTTAATTTAAACTTGAGAATCCTGTTTAAGCGGCGCCATCTAGTGAGGCACGTCGAACTACACTTTTTACTTTTAAAAGTAGCTGTCTGAAAATCCCCCATCGCATTCGTAGCAATGACTTGAATATGAGTATTGGTCATATTGTCTCCGAACCGCCATTGTGTATCTTGTAATCATACATCAATGGTTTTTTTGAAAAAATATATTGTGTCGACTCTAAGTCAAAGTCAAAGCTTTTTATTGTCAGAACCAGGCCCGGTGCGACTTTGTTCGCCTTCGTACCCTGTCCTACACCTACCCTAGACCTACCCTACACTTACATTAACTTATTTTTTGAGCACAAACCTTGTTCTGCAAATCACAAATCCAATAAAAAAAATAGTTATATAACTGCAGCCGTTCCAAAGTAATGCGCGAGCAATATTGCAATATTTTGATACCTTGTTGGGTTATTTATTATTGCAATTTTTCTAAGGATCTCAAATTTATTTGTAGATAAAATATAATCTATGTTGCTCCCTGATAATGTAGCTTTCTATAGGTAAAATATCTTTTAAAATCGGTTAAGTTTTTTGTTAGCATTACTACACCGGGTGGCGTGAACTGAGATCTAAAGGTCAAACAACGACGATCAGATTAGGATTAGTAACAAGCTCTCTATTTATTCTTTGTGTTTCTGTACATTGTCGAGTATTTGACGACCTGAGTGGTTCAGTTGATTACGGTTCTGTTACGGGTCTGGGTGTTATATAGATAGATAGTTAGACATACTCATTATAGCACAAAATTATAGCAGGAAAGAAAATTATAATACAATATGTTATAAAAGTTATATGTATAATAAGTGTTTATATCAAAATATATAAATAGTTCATCAGCATTCTGGTTTCCTTCCTATTTTCCTACCCCCTTCCTTTTTGACGATTGAAAGAGATATTTAATGTCCTAATCGATTTTGAGTTTCATTTTGAATTTGGCGCCTCAGACTGCAATCACGCAACGTATATTTTTTAATACAGTAGCTTAAATTCAACGACTTGGGAGTCCGGATGCTCTCACTACTCGGCAACCACTAAAATGCTAAGGGGACGTAGGTATGACTGTATGGTAATGGTTAAAAAGATTCGCAGTGGTCATAGAACACTAATACTATTTAGTATACCACTTAAATATTATTGTTACACCCGTAGGTACCTACTCAATTCTGTCTACGGGTGTCTTATTAAAAATTGCCGTCGGCTCCGGTTTGACGCATATTAATTCCGTCAGGATAACATAGGATAGGAAGTACCTATGACCTACCTATGGAACCTAAAGCCTTCCACATATTACTTCGCTGTCAACTGATGTTATAATTAACTTATCGTCAGTGGTACCGCCTATCTTCGATTGTACGCCGCCATTTTGAAGCAATGAAGTTTAAACCAATGGCAGCATGACTGCTCTGGCTCTGGCTTACTGCGATTTTTTTAAACTAGAAATGAAACGGATAGTTGTTTGGCCGGATACCGGATATCCGGCCATCTCATTCGCCGGATATCCGGCGGCCGGATATTCGGCAGAACATAGTCTCTGACCAAGTCAGTGATTTCAAGTCTTAGTACAAAAAAGTTTGGATCTGAACAATTTCTTCGACCTACGACGCGACGGTTCTATAGATTCGAAATACGCGCTTACACATTAGCCCACAGCATCGTGAATCAGAGCGCAGAGAAAGATTCTCATAAGGTCAAGACAAACGAAATCGCTTGCACCCTTTCAATGCAGGAGCAATTCGTAGTTTAATCAAATTTATAATAATTTGCCAACCTACTTAATGAACAACAGGTACCAACAGTCATATCAACAGTGCTTTGATTAATATTTATGATTTTTGATATTACTTTTTTCCGACGTACATAATCACTTTTAATTACTTTTCATACATTTTTTGCTATCTGGTATACGGCCAGATATTAACGCACTATTCGGTATTCGGCCGGATAGTAACCGGATATCCGTTTCATCTCTAGTTTAAGCTCAATTGCATCAAAATGGCGGTGAACTATCGGAGAACAGCGGTACGGCTGCGTGCTGTACCTATCTGCTGCGGTGGTTAATTATAAAAAAATACATAATATATTTATAATAATATATAACGTGATAATAAAAAATAATTTTATTGTCTGTCATTAAGCAACGCTAAATGTACATCCTCTTTCATTTGCGATTAGTAATAAATCAAGAGCAAGGGCTGCTAACAAAGCAAAATATAGCAATCCATAAGTAAACCATATAACAATATCTCTTAGATTAAGTAGAAAACACTGGACGAACGCGCCAAATGTAAATAGGAGTTGAAAAAATAAATGCATTTTTTCCAGAAACATCGGTGGTCTTCGTCGCAAATAGAGTATGATTAACATTAACGATATAACTATTGCCGGACCAGTAGCAATGCAATACATGTGACCATAAGGGCTTTTAAATACCCATGGCAGTATTTTAATTAAAACAGCGAGCCCCTACAAATGTTAAATCAGATAAACTTAAGTGTGCTCGCAATGAGTTCCAATCCCTTAAATATTAAGGTAATGTGTTGGTCAAAAAAGGATAAATGCCTATCTGAGATGCAATGGACGAATACCTAATCTGGAGATAAATGTTTTCTCGTATGAGGGGCTTTCAACTAAATACAAGTTAGTAATAAAGATAAAAACAATATTTTACTTAATTATAATATAATGAGAGGTAAAAGGGAAAAATAAAAAAATCGATAATTGGCGTAGGCGTAATTAATAAAAGACTTAAAAACAATATTTTTTATAACAGAGCCAATGTATGAATTGTAGATGTTATGGGCGACAGTAATCACTTACTATCAGATGTCAGATGGGCTGTCTGGTCGTTTGTCACTGTGTAGCATAAAAAAGGCGGTTAAAAAGGTTCCACGGTGCGTAATTCTACGGGTTTTCACACGCCACGGATGGGCACGTGTACAGCGCCACAAACTTATGTGACCCGGTGGCCAAAACTGGAACTAAGTATCGCCATTTTGAAATGTCACTTTGTTGTTAACAACGGCGACGCTTTCACCGGTTCAGAAAAGTTTATAACATGTCTGTGCTACCACGGACAACAGACACCCTTTCCACGGTGCGTCGGTGCGGGCTGAAGCTTAATTCTCGCGATGTGAAATCTCGAATTCGAAATTTTTTCATATCTCCATTAATAAAAAAATCGAAATGCCTATTGCAGCCAAAAAGCATTTTTTCAGCTTTCTTCAACAGTCGTATGTTGTAGAAGATCAGTTTCAGTAACGTTTTAATACAGTTTTTTGGCGAGAAAAAAATGACAAACTTGAGATATAACAGCGCGAAAATCGTACCCCCTGGGTCCGCGGCCGTTCGCAAAATCACGCACCACGGAACCCCAATTTTATGTGCAAGCATGATAATGTGATTACAACCGCTCATGCACTATAATTAATATTATCATAATATTACGAAATATAAATATTTTTTTCTAATTGGTACGCCATATATCGATCTTTATGTAACTAGCTAGCGTAAAGACTCCAGTGAATGAACGCCCCTGGTGAAATTAATTTATCGCTATTCCCAAAAGTTGCATAGAGCCGATTCTAAATAACACAAATTTGAGTCACAATGTGTGAAAATCTTAAGAAAATATTACTTATTTCTTGGTTTTTTAATACCAGTCCATTCACTTTTTATTTTATTTTAGTAAAATTACTTCATTCATAGGAGCTCCTGTCATTCACTGGTGACTAATTTTTACAAAATAATTTAAGTGTAAATACTTTGGACTTACCTGTAACACCTAGATACCTGAACATTAAATTCAAAGACCTTTTACGCACTAACCCCACTTAACTTGTTTAAATGAATTGAATCTTGGACGTAGTAAATCATAAGGTAGTTGCTGGTAATAAGAGGCGGCTCTCAAGGGCCACTATCTAGTAAAAATAACTTTTTAATAAGCCTTCATACATCCATGCACACGTCCATGGAATTGAAATAAATTGCGACTCTCAGGTAGTAATTAGGATGGTGGTATGTCTACGAAATGTATTATATGTATTGTATCTTACAATAATTGTAATTAAAATTATGCATTGTTTAGTTATCATGTAATAATTAGGTATAGGTAATATTTGAATAGGTAAGCATAGGTAGATACATAAACTCGAAAAAAATCTTTTGGTAGGTATATAAGTCCAAAATTTCAGGACAAACTCGGCCTAGTCCCAAGGACTCATACATTCATTCACTGGAGCCTTAATCCTAACAATCAAATAAAATTTCTGTCTGAAACTCCTGATACAAATCAGGGGTTTCAGCCAGCTACAATTGACAGGATTATACTTACAAATTCTATCAGTTTCATTATAAATATATTGTATTTAATGAGTTCATTCCATTTCTTTTCTGCTGGAGCACCATCTGAAACGATAATGAAATTACCAGCTAAATATTTCTTTCCCAATTGGGTATTTGGTTGATTTTGTTGAAAAGTTGTAGTTACCTAAACAATATATATTTGAATAAAAAAGAAACTACTTTTCATGAAATTCCTTTCGCTCGCAAGGGAATCAAAACCTCCTGTTGACCTAGAATCATGAAATTTGGCAAAAACCAAAGCACAAACATAGGAAAATATCCGAAAACCGTAAATTGATAGACAACTTATAAAGTGTAGTTGTAGATAGCAAATATTTCATATGAGTTGTATAGGGACATTTGTTACTTTGTAATGTATTTATAATATCAGAAAGCCCTGTTATTGCATATTGACAGGCAACTACGGAACCCTACGCTACACATGGCGCGACACGTCTTGGTCAGATTTTTTGTATAATATTTTTTGTACAAAAAATATAAACCGCTTCACTATTGTATCTTCACGAATAATTTAGGCGGTAGTGACCACTGTCCATAAGGTGGTCTGCTGGCCTGTTTGTCTGCTGTTTAACATAAAAATATTGTCGTTCATCTACTTGCGTTATCATAACTCTACGATGAAACCAACTTGCATAAAATGATTGAAAGACCAATATACGATTGTTTTGTCATAAAAATTGCGCCAAAATCGCGTTTTAACAAAGTTTGTATTCCTTATACTGCACACCATTGTTTAAACAAGAACGTTTATACAACACTTAAATGACAAATTTTTTTGTAGGTATTCTGAAATTATAGTTTGACATGTGCGGAATGTACGCCGATAGCTAGTAGAGGTACCTTCTTATTACTGTAGCGAGTTCGATCCCCAGCGCCGCCGTTTACTTACACCATATATTTAGAGACAATCAAATCGGTTCAATAGTAACCGATGCTCTTCCGGTGAGGGAAAACATCGTAAGGAAACGTGTATTTACATCTAAATGTGTAACTATGAGCCGATCTGGTCAGGTTCCCCTGATAACAGAAGTCAGATGGTCAGATGGCAGTCGCCATACGTAGGTAACGCTGTAGTTACCAGATCTGGGAAATCATCTGTGGGACCATGGCTAAGGCGGACCCCAGGCCCTCGAGCACGACAGCACAACTGGGATATTATTTAATAAAGTGGAACTAGTGTACAAAAAGTGAACGTAAGTAACGCTAAAGTAATTATTACAAAGATATGACAAATATGAATTCTGCATCGCCAATGTATTTGAAACATTGAGATCCACTCACCATTTATTACAGTCTCGGACATTTTGAATTTTTCTTATTACTGGTTGAATTTTCCCTTTTAGGTATAGGTACCTAGTATAAATTAGGTACGTGTATATTTACAATAAATACATACAAAAGTCGTTTTAAAATGGAATAAAAATTGTAAACATCTTGACAAGTGCTTGGCAACGCTTGACAACATCACCGTTATGCTCTACTTTTTTATTCACTCTATGGTTAGGTATTTAGTTTCTTCTAAAGATAGATTCACATGCCGAGTCGCGAGAACCCGCGCGTGGGCGAGTGACTGAAAATCACTGACTGCAAGTACCTGAAAGTACATCATCATCACAGCCCATATCAGTCCACTGCTGAACATAGGGCCTCTCCAACGAAAGGGGAGTTTATTGCTATAATCTCCACGCTCGGCAGGCGGGTTGGAGATCGCAGTGTTATAAATATAACAATGGATAACGCTGCTGCCCATTTTCCAGTCTATAGAGACTCTAGATCTTTTGTCTCGAAAACATTAGTCGCCTTGTACGGCACCCTCGAGTGTAAGGGGTTGGTGCTATTCTACTCTGCCGGACACTCTGTCTGAAAGTGCCTACATCGCGGCGTCAAATTGGTGGAACATATAAATCTCACGAACCGCGTTGGGAAAGCTCGGTACCTGTAGGGTGTAGAGCGTGAAATATTGACGACCTGAGTGGTTCAGTGGTCAACAGGCCGGTCTGTCACGCGATCTGCGGTTCGATTCCCGGTCAGGCAGAAATTGATATTGTATTTTAAATTCTGTTACGGGTCTAGGTGTTCTATGTATAAATATGTATTTTAATAGTAGTTTATGCAACTCGCATATAAAAGGGGGTATTAAAACATGAGTATCTGTTTGTATATATATAATAATAGTTTGATACCAGTGTTTTAATACCTAATTATAGGCAGTACACACTACTTTATCTTCACTCATGTTTTCATGTTAAAATTTCGTACCTCTAATTTTCTCAACAGTTCTGGAAGTAAGCTGCGAGTCAGTTGTTGTATCTACGCGTCGAGGAAATCAAGCGGCGGGAAATTTAGGAGATTTTTGGAGATCAGCAGTGGGCGTCTTCTGGCTGATGAATGAGCTCTTTTTGGTGCTCCACCAAACAACTTTTGTTCTGTGAATCTAGCTTTACAGCATTTTATATAATATATAAACTCTTTTATTGAGCTTTTATTCAATTTTCTGCCCGAGCCTTCTTATTTTAAAAACAAAACAGCTAGTGTGTTTTTCTGTTCCCAGTGTGTTTTTGAACCCAGGGTTCAAGTTTGTGGACATACTTTGTGAAAATACTAAGATCGATCTAGCCCGACCGGCTTACGCAATGTCTACTGCCTGTTAGACCTGTCTGACCGCTAAGGCTGAAAGCAAAGTTTCAATGGCTACCGAATATTTATGAGTCAGCAGATAGATTAAAAGATAACATTTGTGAGCGCTGATGCTCCTTAATGTGACAATGTTGGTGGTCAATATAGATTGTGTTATTTTGCAAGGGGGTCAGAGGAGTGGCATTTTTAGGGATCAGGTGCACCTGGAGATCATGACAATGGCAGTAGAGTAGGAGTGCCGAAAATACCAGACCCAAAGTGCTAGTTTTCAGCACAATGGGTATGTGTTGCGGACAGCAAGGCTGCCTGGCGGCGGTACACTGCAACGTGTGAGCGAGCGAGGCTTTTGCCGTTTCGCTCATCTGTACTTTAAAAAACAATTTAAAATAAAATTTAATTTTAGGTCTAAGATAATTTCGTAGCGCTATCGTAGCTTTTTCTACGAAGTACTACGCCCAATGGAAGAGACAAATTATAATATTCCGTATACGTGGGGTACACTGAAAGTTTTGCGTAACTCAATAATCCTAATAATTAATTTTATTGACAGAAACGAATAGGTATTATGTACGAAGTTCATTGATTTATTACTAACCGTAGATAGCACATGAACGCTTGAAAAGTGGGCCGGTGAAGGACTGCTTAATCGCTAGTCAAGCAGTCCTTTTACGTAGGTAGTCCGTCATTAGCCGTCGGCACGTAAGCATGCCCAAGTGCGCGTTCAAAAATTGTCGAAACAATGGCCTTAAATGACGAAAAAAGGATGGGATTTCATATTTTGCGTGAATAAACACATTATACATCTTATCATGCATAAATACACATAAAAATACATATACACATACACATATAGCGATTTACACATAAAAAACCAGCAAAAATAATTATTTTAATCATAGACATATTGTCAGTGTCAGACATCACGTCAGTTGTCTCAATCATGCGCATGCGTTAAAGCGAAAACAATGATTGCTCACTAAAGAAATGGAGTCGCAGCATTATCCACAGCGCGAAAAGCAATTTTGAGCTTTATAAGTATGAAAAAAAGTTGATATTTCGTAAATACGATACTGTACGTAATGGCATTTTGATTCGGGGATAATAAATTGCTACGTACCAATGTATAGTCAATTAGGCGACAGATTTCAAGCGCATTTTTGTATGAAGTGCTTTATCTACGGTTGGTAGTAAATCAATGACGAAGTTTCCCAACACCTAAAGATCCGGTGTAATTGGACAGAATAGTTGTCATATAAGACAACGAAGATTACGTTGTATTTATTAGTTGGTATATGCTCTATCCTGCACACCTGTCGCTGTCCTGTCATCCGGACCATACTCTGTGCGGGAGTTGGAGTCAGTAATTAGAACCAGATGTTTGTGTTTGTTCTGGACTCCTGATGCTGTGATCCGGACCATACTGTGGGCGGGAGTTGGGAGAGGAATCAGTACTTAGAACAAAAGGGTATATGTTTATGTTTATCCTGGACCCCTGACGCTGTCATCCGGACCGTACTGGTCCTGGGTACTGGCGTTGGAAAAGGAGTCAGTGGTCAGAACCAGATTTTATATTTATGTTTATGTGTATCCTGGTTCTAGCCTAGATTCAATTATCATAATTATCTGTTAATGTGAACCCTGGTCCGTGGCCTGGTCCTTTGCCGCTGATATCCGGATCCTGCCCTGTTTCGGGGTTTGGTTTGAAGGATTCCATGGTGACATGTGTAGGATCCCCTTAAAGAAGCATCCGCTTGAAGAAACCGAAGATCAGGAGCAGGTGATGACTTCCATTTATAGTTACACAATGTGGTTCCTATTGAGTTACGAGTTACATGGTTACGATGGCCATGACGTCGAAGTAGATAACAGATTAGTTCGGTTGATGGGTTACATAAAATAATAAAAAATAATAAATAAATTGGGCAGGGGCTGTTTCATTGTACGCACATGATCGGTCCGAACACGTTACTTTACGTTGGTGTTGGGTAACTGTAGGTACCTACCCATCCGGTTTTACAGTTTCATACGTTAGACTCGAGTCAACTGTGGACTATTGCACCTACCTGCTCTGAGTTAGTTTGAGAAATATGTGAACATCACAATACCTAATCCTGATTGTCAGGTTGAAGCTGTTGGAATAAAAACGCCCGAGGACGGTCGTATCACTGAACAAACACCCCCTACTAAGTCTACTGATAGTCAAATATCTTCGAAGATTTCGATTAATAAAAGCTAGGAATAATTTTTGTTAAAAGAGCTTTTAAAAAAAACGCATTAAAATAGGTTGATCCGTTCGGGAGCTACAGATAGACGGATACACGCGTTAAACTTACGACAAAAATTAAACTAAAGTAAAGTGTTTTAGATAATGTGTTCAATTACATCCTAAATACCTATTTCATAATAATATACCGACACGGGATGCCACTGGGCTCGCGAGATTGTTCAATTAGTTTCCGGTCCCCAGCAGTAGATCTTGGTCAACCTCGCTTCGCCACATACCGTTGGCATTTGGCACACCTAACGAGCTGGCGAGCTCGTGGCGGTGCTCAAGTTCGACTAGCCTTATAGTAAGAAACGGTCACCCATCCAGTTCCCGGACATTGCGAGCATTGCTTAACATTGGTTATCGGTCTCGCAAGCACGCTGCCACTAGACCAGTGCGGCTCTCCCAAAGTTTGATGCTTGAAAGTTTTATCACAATGCGATTTAATGCGATACTAAATACCTCGGAAACGCTGCCTGCACAGTGTCTAGCTATTGCGGTTCCAAAGATACAGTCACAAAGAGAACGAGCGTATGGGTAGCGCTATAGCGGCGGCCAGGCTGCCGGCCTGGTGATGTCACAGCTACAGCGGCAGCAGTAATTTCGCGGGAAAATATGTAAATTTAAATATTCTATAACTCAGTCGTTTATGGACGGATCTTCCTCATTTAATGAGGAAGTTTCCTAATGTGGATATTGTCATATTTGATATATTGCTGCCGCGATCTAGCTGTGACGTTACCAGGCCGGCAGCGTGCTTGCGATAACCAATATTAAGCAATGCTCGCAGGCAACTGGATGGGGATTTGCGGGAATTATAGATCCAGTTATAATGATATCGGCTATCAATATAAATATTTAAGTGATTGACGATCGCAATGAGCAGTTTTCCAATAGGTATCTCAAGCATTCCTAATCACTCACTAGATGGCATCCCAACAATTTTGGTAATTGAAGATCGCTTGAAATATTTACTTAGCAAATAGGTTAATAAATTTTTTATTTTAAAGTTTATATTGGCTGCATAACATCACAGCCACAATCATACAGATTTTAAAAAAAAGTACCATAATTATGGGAGCGCCATCTATTGATGCTTTTTGAAACCAACTGACAATATCTACTGGAAAACTCTTCATTGATCGTTTGCGCGATCCATGGCAAACCTTTTTCCGTCACAAGCGAATACTACACACACGATATATATCGTGATTCACGCAGGATCACGATATTTATCGAGTGTGTAGCCTAGAGTATCACGAATCGTGATACGGATCACAGGATTTCCGAAAATCCAGAAATCTACGATCCGTATCAAGTATCGTGCGATATATATCGAGCGTCTAGTATCTAGTCGATATTTATCACGACATTTCTGTTAAACTGACAGATAAATAACGTAATTTCAAATTTATTTTCATTGTTTGTGTTTATTTTCAAGCTGCTGTGGCCACTATGGACCTGAGGGCCTATCGGCTATCTCAGTGGACAACTGAATTTGACATAAAAAAATCTGACACTACTCTAATTTGGTACTAATTTGGTAGACGCTATTGCCAGTTTTCAACGTAGATGACGTGGTGTAGAATTATCTAGTGTCAAATACAGTTGTCAACTGAGTTAGCCAATAGCCCCGCTGGACAGTTACTATAAAAGTATAAAAAGTCAACAATATCCTCATCCTCATAATTTTACTCATTTTTTTCTCTTCACGCGTCTTTTTAATCCTAATGCTAATACTATAGCAACGCTAGCTTTATCAGTCATTTTGGTAAAAATACGTAAAAATCGTAAATATACACCAGCGACGCGTCAAAAATGCTTTATTTTTTAGGCTAGGCATTGGCAACTTAGTCTATTCAGCCATCAAAATGAATGAAAGAATGCACAGACTAATGAAAATATCGACGATTCTTATCGTGTGTGTAGGGTCGACTTGCGATCCAAAATATTACTCGATATGGATCACGATACGTATCACGATATATATCGTGTGTGTAGTACCCGCCACAGGCATCGCCGTTTCTATACTCTTTGATTTGTTTGACAAGCCAGCGTTGCCAGATCGTACCGTTTGGTACGATTTACGTACAATTTCATCGTGTGTCGTACCTTTGGCTTACCCTGCACTGCACCTCATCAATTTCTGACCTTTTTGCCGTTAAATCCCGAAATGCCTGATTTTGCTGTGGGGCTTGTGTCACTTTGCCTTTCCTGCCCGTAAAATACCGTAAATAATGAAAGGAAGAATTGATTTTGACCAACTTTGACGTATTTTTGCTCACAGCACAACAGCCAAGTAAGGTTTTTATTGCCTAAAATACGACCGTTTGATTTTAACCGTACTTTACGTTATAGTACGATGTATATCGTCTAGTTAGACCCCCCCCCCTTTCGCAAACGCTGACAAAATGAGCAGTTTTCCAATAGGTTATTAAAGCATTCCTAACCACTCACTAGATGGCGCCCCGACAATTTTGGTAATTGATAATCGCTTGAAATAGGTTCTTAGCAAACTGGATATAAACAGTGGGTACGTTGTATTGAATAATATTGTATTTGTCAATAGTTTTCAACCATTTTAGAGGTTGTAATAATAATGAAACAAAGTGCCAACTTCAATAAATATTTCTTTTTACACTTAGTTTAACCTTTAACAGTTATGGTTATATAATTAAACATTTTATTTTTAAGTTTAGTATTAGTAGGCTGCATGAAATCACTGCAACCATCATACAGATTAAAAAAGGATTACCAAAATTGTAGGAACGCCATCTATTGATGCTTTTTGAAACCAACTATCAATACCTACTTGAAAACTCCTCATTGAAGAAACGACAAACCTTACCATTTTAGCCATTTTCGTACTATTTCAGGTGCCCGGACGTACTTTTTGGGAAATTACTACTGGTAACACTGTTGACAACAGCTGCTGACCGTTTTGTATGTTTGTTTGTCTGCTGCTGCTCTCTGCTGTGGCTTGTTGGTTGTAGTCAGTCACGTATTTATTGTCGTTCGTTTCGTGTTGATTTCTCTTTCAGTTTTCTGAGCAATTAATGGATATTTATTCTATATATTTTGCTTAGCTTTCGTATTACAACAGTCGCGATGGAAGAAGACGATCCGGTTGTTCAAGAGGTAGGTAATGTACAGGGAGCAGGCAGTTTCACAACGTGGTATTTACGGCAGGTTATGTTATTGTTCTAAATTACTAAGGCGTGGATTTTTCGTTATAGATGCCGGTGTTTCTATCACAATCCTTGTCCGAGTGTCTATATGTATTTCAATATCCCGCAAGGCCCGCCAAAAAGGATTGGAAAAACTTGCAAGTGACCAATGCTGCCATCAAGCCTAAAAACAAACTCGTGAGAGTAGAAGTTGGGCTAGACCCGGAGTGCGACACTTACTGTGAGTCGAAAGGAGAGCAAATTGCCATTAACACAGACGGCTTTCAGGTAAGGTCATTGCTACTGTAGTATTCTAGTGGCATTTGATTTAACTAAGGCATGAAGCTGACTGACTGACCCACAGTTTGACCCAGAAGGTTCCTTGTAGCAGATGTAACTTTATTATGAATCACATAAATATATTGATTTCGAACTAGAGAAAAAGTACTAAGTAAAGCATTTATGTGGTAAATGTAGGCACTATCCCCAAAACATGTGAAACAGAAGTTTTACAAGTTCAGGTTACCCTGTTATCCTTCTGTACCTATTTCTATATATTTCCCTAGAAAAATAGAGTCAATGTTATGTCTATATATGTAATTTAATTATTTGTTTGAATAATTTACATGTATCATAGTTCCAATTACATTTCTAGCACTCATAGCACAAGCTTTGCTTAGTTTGGGGCTAGGTGGCGTTGTGTGAATTTGTCCACGATTATTTATTTATTTGATTTAAGTAACTGATATTTAATATCTTCTATTTTTCTTTAGGAGTCTTCATTGATTAGGAAGAAGAATGAGAAGGAAAAAGAGAGAGTCCCTTATTTTAGGAGCCAAGTCATGGATAAAATTGTTTATGAAAGCAGTCAACCATGTAAGGAAACAAAACACTATGCCGTGGCTATTCTTCAGGATAAGGAACTCCATTGTACTCCAATTCAAGGTAGAAATTGAGGTTTTTATCATAGCATTAAATATAATTAGGGTATCAATATTATATATTTATATGTTCACACATACAAACGCATGTAAAGGATAGGACACTAAAATTTGTATGAAATTTTTGGAACTGTTATAGCACCAAGACTTATGGACCTATATACCCTAGCTTTGCTGTAGTGATTCTGCCCAGGAAAGGGATGTGGGACAAAAATAGAGACGTCTATAGCCTACCTGTAGCAAAAAGATAGGCAAAATTGAACAAAATTGTGTCATGGTTGATCAATGTGTTAAGTTTTATATGAAGTTTTAATATTGGTACAGAAGTTCTGGTGGTTCTAATTCTAATGGTAAAAAGTTTTACAACACAGTTGTTTTTTATGAGAATTGTTAAAAAGAAAATAACACCTTGTTTCTGAAATGCTTGTCAATGTTAATCATTAAAGATTAAAAGTCATTCTGTCTCGGTTTACAACTCACCATAGATAAGGATAGCAAACTTTAATTCATTATTAATAGATTAACATATGTAAAACGGGCTGTAATACTTTTAATTGTCATTTAATTTTCATACATGTTTATTTATTTATTTAAAACTTCATGCACTGTTACGTACAAAGGCGGACTTAAAGCTTCATAGCTTTCTCTACCAGTCAACCGGATAGTTGATAGTATTAGAAATAACAGGGTGGTGCAACATGATGACACAAATATTGGTGAACACATTAAATCTAAGTACTTATGTTTAAGCCAATTTGACATATAATATTGTTTATATTATCTTTAAGGTATTATCCAACTGAGGCCATCTCATTCTTACTTTGATAAACAAGATAAGAGAAAGCAAGATAAAAGCAAAGAGGAGGACTCCGATGAGGAAGAGAAGGAGCCTGAAGCTCAGCAGGTTACTGTAAAATTTGCCAGACAGGAGACAGAAGTAGCGAAGAAAGCCCGAGAAAAATCATATGAGACCATATCCCAGCGAATGAGTGAGGAACCGTGGTACGATGCACTATACAAACACCATGACACAGATGATGCTGATGTAAGTTTGCAATGTTATTTTTAAATTACAGTGTGGTGTTCTGTAGTCCATTTCTCAGTCGCATTGTTGGGTGCTGTCCATCTCTGCATGGTATTGTTGGGCACTATCTGTATAATCATGTTGGCGTTAATGTTCCGATTGTAATAACGCGCGAGAAGGCGCGGGGTCCGCCTTGAGCATGATCGCGTAATTACAGGTCAGGTAATTACAGTGGTGTGACTATTGTCTGACCTGCGTGACCCTGTTAACATAGGATTAACCTGACCAGATTCAGATTCCTGAGAGTACACATTTCATCACGATGTTTTCCCTTACAATTATAGCATCGGTTAATGTTCAACTAATGTGCATCAATCAGAAAAGAGTTTAACCACCTGAGTGTGTTAGCTGCAATTAATTTTATTCACTTAGTTTTGCAGAAAGTAAAATCTTATGGACAACGGACACTAGCCATTTGAACATTATCAATATTATTGATATTATTAACTCGTTGAGTCTCCCAAGGAATCTATAACAATAGAAAATCCTCCATGTCCCAATATTGAGTCACCTAGTTCTTGACTTGCTTGATATGTTAAGGGTTTTCATTCGCATTTTACATTGCAGTTGGAGCGCTTAAAGCTGTTCAGTGCAACCTCAGCAGACGGATCCTCACTATCTTTGCCGGGACATGAGTACGTGCGCGCTCTGGTGCCCGCGCCCCCGGCCGACGAAGCTGACTTGCCACCAGCCAAGCCCTCGCTTAACGACCGGATTCGACAGATACTCACCAATGGTAAGTTTATTAAATCATCTTGGCGTTAATGTCCCGATTGTGCTCTCGAAGAACGAGGGCCCGGGGTCCGCCTTGACCATGATTCAGCGTTTGGCGATCAGGTAATTACAGTGGAGCGACCACCATCTGACCTCCGTGACCTTGCTACCAGGGGAACCTGACCAGATTGAATCATGGTTACAAATTCAGTTGTCTGAATTTTCAGGTTTCATCACGATGTTTTCCCTCACCTTAAGAGCATCGGTTAGAATTCAACTAATGCACATAACTAAGAAAAGAGTCATTGGTACATGGCCGCAGCGGGATTCGAACCCGGTACCTCTCGCTTACGAGTTGTATACTCAACCGCCCGGCTACTGATGCTCTAAGTTTTTTTTTATAATGAAGTAGTCATATTTGACCTTTGCCATCTCACCTGGTGGTAAATGACGGTGTGGCCGAAGATGGAACAGCCTATTCGCTCTAGCCTTAAGGAGGTTAACATTATAATGATCAAGGAACACTCGCAGGCAACGTGGTCCATTCCTTAATCGTACGCATTGTAAACGTTGAACCAAAGCTGCCACAAGGCATGCTACTCTTACAATCACTGCTAACTTTAGGCCGGTGCAAGCAGCGATGGTTAGACGTTAAGGATTTTACCCATAGCACAACTGCGTGATACCTGTAGTGCCATGGGGAAACCATGCCATTAAACTAAATACCGAAGACCAAGCGAAATGGACCAGGAGATGTAGGAAGGCCAAGGCTCGGGGTCCAGGCCCGAAAGAACAACCGTGTGAAGAAGAGGACTGCTAGCTGTTGGGCAACACAGTGGTTGCCCAATTCTCGTGTCCATAGCTCATGCATTTCTCTTTAAATTGCTCATGCACTATTTTTGGCTAATGTGACAGATTTACTACACATCTGTTTTAAATGTTGTCTATCAGAGTATGCTAAAAGCGACAAGGCCGCATAAGGGCGCATTTGAATTTATTTATCATTGAGTAGTTTTACGTTTGTTGTGTGTAGTGGTGTGATGTGAGACATCATAATCATGTATTTGCAAAAACATAGCTACACAATTAGGTTGTTTTTACGTAAAGGAACTATATGGTCCGCCAGCAACAGCATGCAAATATGTACATAGATTTCCTTTAAACTTTTATTTATTTAACATTTCTGTTAAAGTTGTTTTAAATTTATTATTCTTCATCATTCTTGAGAAAACGCGCTTGATTCGCATGTCGTGGTAGTAAATGTCGTCCCTCCGTCACTGCTTATCTCTATAGTTCGCGTTTAGGGATTGTCAGAACGTGTACGCGAAACACTTGATCGCGTGATCGCTCTGTCTGAAAGATCCCTTATATAATTACACGACGTAATCGTCGTCAAAATGCGTGGCAGAAAAGCGAACTCATTTTCGCCACTAGATATGGCAATAAACTGCGTGACAGGAGGCGCTGTCGAATGTCTTTTTGGGTTTTTTGTTACTTATGGGAGGCACCCGGTTAGACGGCCATCTGATGGAAAGCGCCGTATTCACAATGGCTCGGAAATCGGATTCGGATACGGAATCGACAAAGGACCCCGCAAAAGTTCTTAGGAAAATATGGTTTCAGTTAATTATGATAAAATTTTCATATGTCATAGAGAGTAGAGTTTCCGTGGAATCTATCGGGATTCTGAATAACAGTTTTCGAATCGATCGACACACATTCGCCGCTCACGAATTTCGTGTCCAATCGTTCGGAAACGGTTTCGAATCATTGTGAATACGGCTACAGGACATCTGAAACCTGAGGGGAGCGGATGGAGTGCTGGACATTGCCTGTAGACATGGCTTTTGAAGAACCCTAAGCACTAGAAAAGGAAAGACTTCTTGAGTTCCCGAGTTCATCTTGTGGGTATCGTAAAAGGCGATTAATGTTTTCGAGGCAAAAGATCTAGAGTCTCCGTAGGATGGAAAATGGGCCATTCCCTCCTCTTTCGTGGGAGAGGCCCTAAGTGAACTGTTATGGGCTGTGCTGGTGATGATTACTTGTATGTATGTACTTTACTTTTTATTTATTCTCCCACCCAATCTTTCCCACAGCGAAACTGATGAGATTCACGGACCTGCGTGCCATAGTCGACGCGGACTCAGGTCCGGTAGCCGAAGCGTCGCTCCTATCAGCTCTCTCGGCCGCCGCGTGCTGTGTCCGCGGGCTGTGGACGCCGCGATCGGCGGACTTATACCTGCGAGCCGCACCCGTGCCACCGCGACTCATGTGCGCTGCCAGAGATCATGTCGTGAGTATCTTTTAAAAACGCGAAAAAAAGGAGCAGTAGTGGTGTTATAAGATTGACGTGTCTATGTGTGGAGGCTGGAGGTTTGCAGCATCGTAGCTACAGAACGGATGGACCGATTTGGATGCGGTTTTGTCTATTAGAAAGTCAGTTTAATCAAGATGGTGTAAGAACCATCCGACTATCCGAATTTTTCTGTTGGTGAGGTTAGGTTATTATGGCAATCGGTAGACAGGCAAGTGGGCCACCTATGGATACTAAACCAAGGGTCACTTCCGAATGCCTGCTGGAAGAGATTTCCTTTAGAAATAAGTAGCGCCTATTGTGCCATTTATTACTTCGCGTGTTATTCGCTATGTATTTCCTGTGCACAATAAACTGTTAAATAAATAAATAATAATAATAAGGGTATGACCCATGCGTTGCCTACATCTGAACCACGTTGCGCCGACAACAAATAGGCAATTGCTAGGCCCCTCCATTCCAAAACCAAGGTTCTCGAGGCAACGCGGGCTGTGGACGCCGCAGTCGGCGTTTTTTGAAATAATTTGAATAAAACAAAAAGGAAATTTTATGTTTTGAAGATCAGTGAAACTAGCTTTATTGGAAAGACAATTTGATGCCATTTGTGTTTTAATATGACTTTCTTAATGTGTAATTAATCCAACCCAATGTAAGCTCCATCGCTAAAAAAATTATGTATGGAAATAAGTTTGACACGCCCACGGCCACGTTCCGTGAGGAAGACAGTCCATTTTAGACAGGGAGTACACCCTAAAAGCTTAGAACCAAAATGGTTTCAGCGGAAGTTCCTTCCACGCACTCCTGGCTGTGGTCGTGGAATGAGCTCCCTGACGAGCTTATTCCAAATGTGTTCAACATGGAGCTCTTCAAGAAGGGTGTGACAAAAGGTCTTACGTGGGGTTGTACGGAGTAGGCGACAAGCTAGTGTCCACCTTAGTAGTATAAAATAGTTTTGACATAATTTATTTATTAATTTTCTTCCATTTCCATTTCAGCTGTACCTATTCACGCAACACCCGTACGTGGATCGACGGAAGGTCGCCGCCGCCGTCCGGCTACCGCCTCAAGACGTCGTAGAAATAATACGTTCAGTAGCCAAATTCAACCCAAGAAACGGTTGGGAACTCCTCATCCCGCCCGACTTAGCTTTTGAAGCGAAGTATCCAGACGTCGTGCAGCGACAGAATATGTACTGGGAAGCCAGGCAGCGGCTGTTCAACGATATGCTGATAGGCGAAAATGTACCAAAGAGACAGCGGAAGAAATCTCAACGGGACTCCATAGGGTCGGACACCATGATGTCCCCGAAGCCACGTTGTGCTAGTGTTAGTGAGGAAGATGGTTCGAAGAGACCGAAAAACAAGGGTGTCGGCAAACGGACTAGGAATATGAGCTCCAGCAGTAGTACCCATGACGGCACGTGACTGTAAAGTGTGTCTAGGTTATCAAATTGTTAGCAGTGCTCTAAGTTATTTATTGTTCCTGTGTTGTAGCAGTGTTACTGTAATTTTCTGTTTCCATTGTTATAGCATGTTCGTGCCTTTTAAATTGTTCGTGAACGTGGTCACTTGTTTTTGGTTGTCACCAAAAGTAGACATTTTCAGAAGCTTATAACGTTATTGTTACCAATACTATAAAAACAGCAGATTATTTTCATTTCAAAAATTGTCAATTAGTTACCACAAAAATCCAATATCTTTAGATAATTGACATAAACACGTTCATATCAACGTTCATTAAAGTAATAGAGATATAAAGAAACAAGATTACCCAGAACTATATTTAAGTACTCTCAGAAGTACCTAATGACTACAATAAATAAAAGCAGTCTTCTGTTTAATATTGATGGTGCTAAGATTGGTGATATCTTCCTTAGTGAAAGTTTTATGCAAAGTCTAGATACATTGTTGTTCTATGAGATCATTGTGGAATCGAATATTAACACGTTCGCTGCGGTGGCTTTGACTGGCTGGTCCATACAAAACCGGGACGCAAGCTAGAATTTGGGTTATCAGCGGAAGTGGAATGGCTATCACTACTTAATAATTCTTTCGAATGCCTTTGAAGTTTCAAATATTTCGGTTGAATATAATTTCAGATTACTGGACACTGCTATTGAAGTCATTCGAGTAAGTCTATAGTGAAAATGTTGTAAAGTTAAAGTATGAATAGCTAATAAGAAACTGTCATAGTAATGTAAGATATGTGTAATGTGATATACAATTAATACCCTTGTTGTTATTATTTGTGAAAAGAATAAAATGATTTTTATGCTGAATTATTATTTGTAAATAATAGCCCTGTGAAGAATGGATATCATATCACCAACCCTGTCTTATGTCTAGTACAGATAGGAACAGACAAAACCGTCGAGCGCAATAATAATACTGAATTTTGCGTAGAAATTGCGAAGAGTGTCTCGTACATTGAATAAATTTTATCTACTCCATATTTCATCTAATTCTGTAGAACCGGAGATACAGCTTGACCTCTCTATAGTACTAGGTTTCATACATTGGAGAGGTCATATAAATGGTTCATGTAAAAATAAACTGCCCAGAGAGTCGCGGGCAAAAGCTAGTAGTTACCATTATATTAACGGTTAGTGCCTTTATAGTTGTCGCGATCTTTTATATTGAAACACTAACCGTTTTTGTACTGTGCAGAAGATGTCTAGCTCACATATTACCAGCATTTTTAACATTTAAACGTGTTCCGATTTAAAGGATGATTAACATAGGCGTAGGAAGAGGGAGGGCCGGGTGGGTCGCGCTCACCCCAGAATGGTCTGGTGCCCACCCCAGGATGTACCGATTTAATCAGGCCGATTCGTGTTCACTGACTGTACATTATCGATCGACTTGGCTTCATCGGCCACCTCAAGGGCCAGGCCCCCCCTGGAAAATAGCACTAGATACGCCAATGATGATTCAGGTAGCCAGCGTGAGGTATTTCATTTTAGTTCTTTCAGTGACAACGCACCTGCGTTTCTGCATTCTTGTTGCCTGCAACCTAATTGCATTGTAGATGTTTTGGGCGATGGTTACCGCTTACGATCAGGTGCTATCTGCTCGTTTATCACTGAGTAGTATAAAGAAACGCATGAATGGATAGAAGCGGTTAGAGGCATTTCGTGCGCTCGAAACTGTGCTCATCAGACCACGATCCTGACATGAGAGACCGACTACAGAGAGAGAGAGAGAGAGAGAGAGACTAAAAATAGGTTGACCGGCGCAAACGTGTGAAGTCCGGCCTAGTACGCAATACCGCTTTGAACTGTCTGCTGTTTGTATACATCCATAGTGATTCTAGCTCATTGATACTGGTGTAGGTAGATTAGAATAAGAATATTTAGTTTTCCACACAAGAATAACGTAATATGTTATATACATTGGAACCTTATACCTAGAGTACATATAAAATTAAATATTAAAAAGAGAAAAAAAGAAAGTGTGTGGAAGTTCACAGTCTCAGTTTACGCTGAGAGCTAAAGCCCTGCAGCACTGATTTTCAGAGTGCCCCTGAAATTTTTTTTATGATGATTGATGTGTTGCTACCTTCTGTCACAGCTTCTGTGCTATGGCGGCAAGTCTCGAATCACTGTGTGAAAAAAGTTATGCCCAAATACTATAGGTATAACATTCGTGGATGTCGTACAAGGCGACTCATGTTTTCGAGACAAGATCTAGAGTCTCCGTATGCTGGAAAATGGGCAGCAGAGTTTTCCATTGTTATATTTATAACACTGCGATCTCCAACCCGCCTGCCAAGCGTGGAGATTACGGAAATGACCTCCCCTCTCGTGGGAGAGGCCCGAAGTCCTGCAGTGGACTGCTATGGGCTGTGATGATGATGATGATGACTATAGGTATTCAGACAGCACAATCATGGACATTGTGGCAATATCAATCACTTTCCTCGAAAACTTGACAAAAACAGGTACCAACTGTTTTAAAAAAATTAAAAACTAGGCAAAAGAAAAACAAAGTAAAGTAAAATAAAAAAAATATTTAAACCATTTATTCAACTGAAATTATTGGCGTAGAAAACAATGATAGAATATTGAAACATTAACACTTTCAAACTTTATTTGTATTGTGTAACAGAGGTGTTATAAGAATTGAAACATTATTGCTTACAGCTAATGTTACTTAACAGGTACACAAAAGAATAAGTTATCATAAAACTAGTAACAGACGCTCCGATTTGGCTGGAGCCGACTAACCGTCAGTTGCAGTCGATACCAATCCTTACAATGTACAAAATAATGTCGATTTTGGATCAATTCGGTGGCGAGCTGACCTTGGTCGGACTACCGACTACATCCACACCCAAAAGCGACTCTATTTTATACTAGGTAAGGATTAGAGTCGACTGAAACTGACGGTTGGTCGGCGTCTGCCAAATCGGAACGGCTATTGCTGGTACAACAGCTAACATGAATTCTATAACCATCCGGATTGAAAATAGTGGTTCCCAAAAACGTGCATGACAAAATCATTATAACAACTATTACAGAAATGCTATTAAATAAGAACAATAATTAGAATCTAAATGCAAATATTTGTTAGATCTTTAGTTTGATCAGATCTTGTATTAGGTATTACAGATTACACGTCACATACTAATATACAAGACATCTAGTACATTTACACTTATTATTATGAAATGCATTATTATTACTTAATTACGGTGACTTAAATAACAATTTCATTCATGATTAGGATTAGAGTAGGTTATTTGTTTGAAATTATTATTGTAAGTACAAATTGGAGCTCATAGATAAAATAACTGGTTACAACGTGAGGATGCCGAAGACCGGGCAAAGTAAAGAAGAAAACGTAGGAAAGCGGACCCTGGCAGGAGCCGGGGTTAACCGCTCGAATGATGAAGATCATTACTATGTGCTTAGAGTAAGTAGGTACTACATTTTTAATTTATATAGACGACGAGAAATTTTGAAGTTATTTTTTTCATATTCCTATCATAGTAGCACATAGGTAGAGCTTGTCTAAGCTGAAATGACGCGCCCCACTTAATTAGTTGATTTCGATGTGTGAGTGCAAATATTAATCTCGACACTTCATCTGTGTGGGAGCGTCGACTGCTCCAATCGAACGACGCGTGCTCCTACGTTTGAGTCTCACCGGCAACTGAATAACCAATTACAACGGCATTTTTATTTGTATTGCGTCCATATTTTAAATTTGCTTGTGTGCGTTAATGCGATAGTGGGGCGGGTCATTTCAGCTTAGACGAGCTCTACCTACTTATTATTTTGATATCTAAGTATTTCTGTAGACATAAAGGCCTATGAGTGACTTGTGGCCTCCCATACATGCTTACCCAATTCTTCGTTCTAGTTTGTTTCACACATACATCTACAACACTCGGATCGACATCTTTATGTTGGCGGACGTAACAGAATGGCGAGTAGCGAGCAAGTGACTGGCAAACACGGAACGGATGTTTTTATAGTTTGATAAGGTCACTACACACCACATTTTCAAGAATTAATTATTATGTATTATTGTAAAATTATCATTTACTACTATAATATCTTTAAAATTCTACTGTATATATAAACGCACGTAGTAAGGGTAGCGGTCCGGACCTCACTCCGCGGGACCCGCGGAAGACCAGCGCCGCGGCTTTGGCCACGGCTCATGCTGAGTGAGGTCCTTTTATCGACCGGGAGGGCACAGCACGGCAATGCCAAGTTAGTTTTTTTAAGAATTATGTAATTTTATTTTGATTTTATTTTTGATTTTATTTTTGTTTTTTTTTGTTGTATGATTGTGTGTCGAAATATGTATGTAATTCTTTGTAAGTATATATGTTGTGTTGTGGCGTCCAGTTGATAATAAATTATTTACTTACTTACTTACTTACATCTATAAAACTAGAACATTAAAAAGTAAATTAGAGAACTAGCATCACAAAGCTAGCTATCAGAGCTAGAGTCACCGCAAAAAAGCCGTTAACATTTGAAACGCCATTGCAGAATTCCAAGTCGCACTGATTGGCTATGCCTCCGAACAGGTGTTTTACGTGCGACCAATCGCAGAGGCCGACGCGGCAGTTCTCGATGTTCATTGGTCGCTCGTTTTCCAGGAATAGCACTTGGTATTCCTCGTTGATCTGGAAGTTGCCGTTTGTTGTGCACCTGCAAGATATAGTTTAGGTGTTAAGGGAAGCGATTGGGTTACGTTGTTTTGGTGGGTGTGAAATTTTAGAGTATACATACGTGTCTTACGTCAAGGGCGGTATATTAGATGCTGATTCGAGTAGTTACCTACGAGTTTAAACTTTAACTCCTAGGTGCAGCATGGGAGTTATGTAGAGTCACTGAGTGAAACGACAAGTTCAAGACGCCCAAGACTGGACTTTATCCCAGTCCAGAGGCGAAACTTTTAATATTTAGAGTTTGAAAAGCTTGGGTGTTCGACGAATGAATGTTGGCATTTTGGCTGATGTGTGATGCTGATCGTAATAAAAGACAACAACAGGAACTAATTGCTCTTTGTAAAATTACTGTCGTGCCCCTCCCCTAAATCCGCACTTAGCGGCACTCGGTACCTCTCGCTTACGAGTCAGACCCCTCAACCACTAGTCCACTGACGCTCTTAAAAATACTTAGTCAATTCAAAACAGACTTACTTATACAAAACAGCAGCTAAATTCGCGTTGAACGGCGCCAGTTTAGAAGTCCGCCATTCGCGGCGCTGCATCGTGTTCGTGTGGTAGTTGTCTCCCGTCAGCGGGGCGGGGTCCCGGTGTGCTCCTAGAGCTGTCAGCGTCAGCATCACCGTAGCAGCGTCAGCGATCTGGATCGTTGCGCGGGGTTGTTGTGGGGGCTCTGGGTTGGGGGGGCAGATATAAATATAAATAATCGTGGACAAATTCACACAGCGCCAGTCGTACGTATTTCTATCATACTGCATTTTTATCTCATTTCTTTCCCACGAAAGGTGGAAAAGGTACCGTAATACTAAGCATCTGCTGTCCGTCTGTCACAGAGCAATGTCTTTGGAATCGTCATAGGCACACGCTTGTCATTTTCGTATAATATAGATACCTACGTGTACTTGTTTCCTTGGCTGCTTTAACAACAAATAATACCATTAAAATTAAAATATTAACATCAAAATATTTAAATGGCACACTTTTTTTTCATATATTATTTATATGGCAGGCATTTGACCGCCATCTCATGGTGGTAAGTGACGATGCGGCCGATGATGGACCATCTACTAGAGTATGAAGGATGGTTATCTATTACAATCTAATAAAAACTGGTCAAGTGTGAGTCGGACGCGCAAACCAAGGTTTGGAATACATTAAAATTTTTGGAATCACATCACAGAACAGTTGAGGAGCAACAGGCTAGCGTGGTATGTGCATATTACGCGGAGGAATGAAACTAGTGTCCGACCGATGGTCTATTTCTAGCCGACGCTGAAACTGATTAATCGTCTATCGCCACAACGTTCGGCCGAAGCTGACGGCTTAAAAGCTCTAAGAAATTTTGTTCCAGATTGGCTACAAGCTACAATGATTAATATAAATGATTTAAAAACTCTAATATGGAAGCTTAATCATCATCACAGCCCATAACAGTTCACTGCAGGACTTAAGGCCTTTCCCACGAAAGGGAAGGTAATTACCATAATCTCCAGTTGGAGATCGCAGTGCTGTAAATATAACAATGGAAAACGCTGCTGCCCATTTTCCAGCCTACAGAGACTAAACACTTTGCCTCGGAAACATTAGCCGCCTTATACGACACCCACAAGTGTAAGGGGTTGGTGCTGTTCAGTAGAACAGCACCAACGTGTGGTGTCCGGCAGAGTACTGCCGGACACCACACGGCCATTGAAGCTTAATATTGACAGTATAATAGAGAAAAGTAGTTTAAATCGACTCTTAGAAGTTGATCTGATGATAAAAAAATTACCTTGCAATTTCGGCGAAACCTTCGCCTTCGGCCGGGACTTCGGGCCTAGGCCGAAGTTATCCCCGAAAGTGATTTTGTTTGGCTGAAAGTGGCCCAAGCCAAATCCGAAACTTCGGTCGAATACTAAACGCACATCATGTATTATATGGTGACGCCTTACCTCGTTCCACATGGGTAGTGAAGAACTGGACGAGGTCTTTAATCGGAGTGCATCCCATCTTCTGGTTGCGATCGGAGCCGTAACCGTACTTGTAGTAGGTCTCCAGGTCTTCGGCGTATTCGAAACGTTTCAGGTCTTCTTGGGAGAATGCCTGCGTTAGGTGAAAGAAAGAGGTCTTTTAAGAGGTTTTCATAAAAAAATTATGTAACTTTTATTTTTTCAAGGGTTTGATGTTTTGATGCATGTTTGTGCAATTGGCCGTTAGTAAGCCCGGCTTGCACCAAATTCTTAAACACGTTTAAGAAGTTCGTTTAATGTTTTGAAGTATCAACTTAAATGCCTTTAAGAATTAGTATCTAAATGTATCAAATTTACTGTTTATTAATTTAAATAAATCTATTTAAATTAATTGTATCTAAATGTATCAAATTTACTGTTTATTGATTTAAATAAATCTATTTAAATTAATTGTACATACAACATAGCAATGAAAAAGAAAAATAATAAAATCACAAAACAACACCAATTGTAGGTATTTTTTTTCGATTTAAGTAAATTATTGGATACACTTACAAACGAATGAAAAAATTATACCTTAAAGAAATTTAGTATGGTTAACGAATAGTAATCGTTTTAGTGAAAGACATTTCCTGTAGCAAAGCGTCTTTGCCCTGCCGGATACTAATGTTACAGCACTCCTTTTTTTCACCCCTCTAAAAATATCAATATTAGAGGTCTCTTCAGAGGCGGGCATTGGTGACTCCCCTGGTGTTGCTGATATCCATAGGCGGCGGTGACCACTTTCCATCAGGTCCGCTTGCCTGTTTGTCTACCGTATAACATAAAAAAAATGTGTTTCATTGAATTCTAACTCTCAGATGTGATTATTTAATGCGTGAGATTATTCAATGAGTCTAGTCTAGATTAAAGAAGGACCTTACCGAGCACCATATTGCGACCTTCTCGATGTCCCAGGCCTTGCTGTATCGGCAGAAGTCGTAGATTCTCATGATGGTGTCGCGGTCCACGTCCCAGCTGAAGCCCAGCCGCTGGGATATGTTGGTTATCATCTGGGAAGAAAGAAAGTTCATGTTGTGAATGCGGCGAACATTTTTACAAGTCATAAATCATAATATCAGCCGAAAGACGCCTACTGCTGGGCATAGGCCTCCCCCAGAGATCGCCACAATCCGGTACGTGGTCATGGTTGGGTTGGCGTTGACATGTACTGTAATTAACAAAATTTTGAATAATTGTACCTACTAATGAGTTTGTCCTGTGAGAATTCTTGCAAAATATCTAGTTAAGCTAGAAATTGAGCTCTCGGCAGTATTAACATTTACCCTGACTTCCAGAGCAGGTTGCTTTCTCTGCACCTGACTGCGTACCATAGTTGACCGGCTTCCTGCATTTTCTTGGTAAGCCTTAGATTGGGTGGGCGGACCCTAATGGGGTAGGAACTTGTCTCCTGTTTTCTAAAACAGCTTCCAACCTAGTATTTCGTCGTTACTACCTACAGCTCACAACCATTGATGATATTGACCATTTTAGAGCTAATGTCCCGGGGTCCGCCTTGACCATGATCCAGGATTTGACAGATCTGGTAATTAGAGTGGAGCGACTGCCCGATTGGATCATGGTTACCTACACATTCAGTGGATTCATCACGATATTTTCCCTTACCGTAAGAGCATAGATTAGTGTTCGACTAATGTATATTAATGATGAATTCAAAATCGTATAATGTATAGATGAATAACTCAGAAAAGAGTCATTGGTACATGGCGGTACTGGGGTACCTCACTCTTAAGAGTCGGACCCCTGAACCATCTGGCAACCAACGCCCCCAAGCTTCCAACCAAGTACTTAGCCGTTACTACCCACAGCCAACATACATTCATTCATAGTATATAATAAAAAAAGTTACTTATAATATCTACCCTGAGTTACCTAAGTTGCCTATAATATCTAACCTTATCTTATAGTTTCTCCCGCACCGCCTACCTTTTTCGATCACATTTTTCACGGTTGACTGGTAAGTAAGGCTACTTTAGCGTTAAGTTCGCTAATGTACCTTAGTTCATAATGTTTTAATAAATAAATAAACACATTTGTATTAATAATAAATTGTTTGTTTAATCACTCACTTCTTTGTACTCCCGCTTGGACTCAAAGATGAACCGCTGCGACAGCGTCTCGTTGCTCTTCTCCACGTTGTTCTGCCACGACGGACAGGACTTGTATGGCTGTTGACGAAAACGGCATTTAATTATAGTAAAGTAGTATTAACCACAGGCACGAGTTAGATGGACAATCTCAAAACTGTCGTAGGGAGCCAATGGATGCAGGAGCCGCTCGGTGGGCTATATGATGATAACGATCTTGTAGGTTAGGAACATCAAGACAATGGTTGGATATTAACCATCTCAGTTTTACTAATCAACAAGGGGGGTGGTCCCCTCAACACGCGGTAAGCTGGTTTAGAAATGGCCAGTCTAATACCCCCTTCCTTCAGATGACTACTTGTGTTCGCACAATGCAGGCCAATATTATTGTGTCAACATTAACGTTTTTTTTACCACAAAGGTGGCAAACAAGCTTAAGGCCTGGCCGCAGCCTATGGACGTTTGCAATACCAGGGGTACACTCAATACCACTAAGGTGGCAAACAAGGTTAAGGCCTTCCTGACGGTAAGGACTTACCGTTTGCGATATCAGTGGTATAAACCACTCACGAAACTTCTCGTTATTAACATTTGGACGACATTTCACGGACAATGCGTGTCCTAAGTTAGGAACTTCTGAAAAACAGAAATTAGAACTCAAAAACTCTTACCCGGATGGTTTTCTCGTCGTTCTGCGAAGGGACGTCGGTGACTTGCACCCGGAACAAGCCCTCGGTGAACGCCCGGAAAGCCTCGGTGGAGAGTGGGTCGTTCACGTATTTGAACTGGAATTGTTGAATTTAAACGTTAAATACGGTTTTTATTTAAATTTGAAGGTATACCTACATATTAGTCACCTCAAGATAAGTGTCTAGTGGAGAGAGTGGTACCTACTACTTACATTTATTACCTAAACTTAGGTTAGTTTAGCTAATAAATGTAACCTGTAATGTAAAATGTAATGTAATGTAACCTAACCTAAACTACCTTAGCGTTGGTAGTAATCTTAACAAATTATACACCTAAACATTTATCATAAAACATTCTGACGATTGCTGACAAACTACATGAAAATTCGTTCAGTAGTTTTTGAGTTGATCCGAACAGACAGATAGATGTGGCGTGGGAAAATGTTGGGATGATTACTATTTTAGCAAAGACTTTATATTTCTATCATACTGAAGACATCAACGCGCGCAACGTGTTCTTACGCCCTCGCACCCGCAAATAAAATCAACCCCTACCCGGCAGGGCCGTCCTTACCCTATTGGAGGCCCTGGGCACATTAGGGTAATGGGGCCCCTATGACCTCGACAGAGCAGTATTTTGTCATAAAAACAGTGTAAGGTGCTTCTAAATGGCCCAAACTTTTGCTGTAGTAAAAATATTTTAAAGGCACTGGACAAATTGGACCAAAACAATATGTATTAAAAATAAAAGTACCTATGTGCACAAGATTGACGCATAAAATTATTTTATTTATTTATTTATTTAATCGTTTTAAAGATAAATAGATAGATAAATTCTTTATTGCTCACACAAGAATAATTACATTAAAAAGTTCCGACAAAAAACCATAACTATTTGTGGACAAAGGCGGCCTCTTATCGCTGTAAGCGATCTATTATTATTATCGTTTATTGTACACAAAAATGGAAATAGATACAAAGCAAATTTAAATATGACACAAAAGGCATTACATATATCTACAAATCTTTATTGCTTTTTGTACGGTATACTAAATCCATCCTAGAGTTTTCGAAATATTTAATGTCGTAGGCAGGCAATGTGTTGTTAGGCACCGGTGGCGCAAATAGCAGGCAGCGTCTCATCGTCATCATCACAGCCCCCAACAGTCCACTGCAGGACTTAGTGCCTCTCCCACGATAGGGGAGGTTATTGCCATACGCTTAGTAGGCGGGTTGGAGATCGCAGTGTTATAAATGTAACAATGGAAAACGCTGCTGCCCATTTTCCAGCCTACGAAGACTAGATCTTTTGCTTTGAAAATATTAGTCGCCTTGTACGACACCCACGAGTGTAAGGGGTTGGTGCGATTCTACTCTGCCGGACACCACACGGCCCACACGGATTGACGCATACTACATTTAAAATATCTCTATAAATCTTAATGTTTTTTGTACGATATCCTAAAAAGCCAACCCACAGTTTTCGAGATATTTAATGTCTTGCCAAGCAATGTTGGTAGGCACCAGTGCTGAATAGCAGGCAACATCTGCTCACCAAGTAATCGTGCTTGTTCTCCGTGAGGATAGTCCCGTAGCGGGACCGCCAGGCCTGTGCCAGGGTCTTCACGTCCATATACCCCTGGCCGGTGAGCTGGCCCGCCGCGGTGTCGTTGCGGGGGACGCCGGCCCACTGCTTCAGGAGCTCGATGTCGCCGTTGCATATCCTTTGCTGGAATGCACAAAAATAAAAATAAGACGAGCCTAAACACAAATGACTGGTATAAGAAAAGTACCTAAATAGAAGTGCCATGAAGCGTCATCTATCGAGATCGCTTGTTGCCCTCTCGGCCACTATTACCCACGCGGCCGAGTTGCTGTGGTCAGAGGACCGAAGTCCAATAGATGCTCCTTGGTCTCTTTTCTCGTAGATTGTGTGAGCTCATTTAGAGAGCTCTATTCGAGCAACAGAAGGAAAGTTTACTGATTATATAAACACGTAAATACTAGTTACTGTAGTTCTAACATTATACTATTAATATTATTGCAAAAACTGTTTAATTTAGGACGTCTTATTGTTATCTGTTAGAATATTTTTGTTTCTTTGACTAGTTAGAAATTATTTTAAATTCATGTTATCACTTATTTTATGTTTGCTTGCAAATAGTATTCTGCTTTTCGAAATCGATATCATTGATAAGGTCAGGGGCAGTCTGAAAATCAGTGCTGCCGGGTGTTAGCCCTCAGCGTAAACTGAGACTGTGCCCTTCCACGCAAAGCTTTTGATTATTATTATTATTATCTTATTTTGTATGTACCCTAGATATAAGGTTATTATTGTGTTAAAAAATAAATATTCTTATTCTTATCTAGTAGACTGTAGAGATCGAACAAAGTATGATGATCAATTAAAGTATGGGGATCGCTACAGTGGCACTGTGCTGGTAGCCAGGTTCGGAATCTCTATCAAGCGTGAGGAACCTGAGTTTTACTTATGCTTTTAGTTATTAGATATTGCTAGAGGCATTTTATGAAGCACAACATGGTTGTCGTTTTAAACGACCCAGTGATGAATAAGTAGACACCCCACCTGATGGATAGCGGTAACTGTCAGGCAAAAGTGAACGTTGGTTACTTTGAAATAAGATCTAGGTTTAGCAACTTTCCGTCACAACGTTTGAATTTTGTCGAGAGAATGTTTGGCCCTACGATTGGTATCACAAAAATCGTATATTTATATTCTCTAAAACATAAGACGCCACGTAAGATTTAAGACATAAGTAAGTAATGTTTTAACGTTCCTACCTATCTCCTAGGACCAAAAGCCGTCGACAAGCTACGAGAATCAGGTTTGCAGACGGTAAAAGTACCTACATAAGCGTTATATGTATAATAAGTATGTATTTATAAGGATATAAGTAGTTTATCAAAGATCTTCGCACCCATAACACAAGTATTGCTTACTTTGGGGCTAGATGGCGCTGTGTTAATTGCCCAAAATTCAAAATGTATTTATTGATTAGGACATTAAATATCTCTTTCAATCGTCAAAAAGGAGGAGGGAAAGTAGGAAGGAAGCACACAGTGACACGCTGGCCGCCCCATGGCAGCAGCAAACTTACCCCACGCCAGTTACGACCGGACCGTGCCCGGCAATGCCAGGCAAAGCCGGACCGCGCTCAATACATTATATAAATATGTCTAGTAAAATTAAGAAAAATCCAAGCAAGCAAATTATTCTGATGTATATGGGAAGCCCATCTTTTTCCTTAGCCTTTGTACGTCGATATACCAATTACGAAGGCGGACTCACATTAAACTGCCGGAACTGTCCCCGTTCGTAGTTCTCCAAGATGTTAGTTTTCAAGTCGTTCAGCGGTTGAAGATTATTGGTCTCCGCCACCGTGAGGCTGGATGCACCAGGCCTTGTCAGCAGCCAGAACGCAAGGGGGCTGCAGCCTGAAATAAACCGTTTTTATTAATTGGAGAGTACAATATGGAGTTCTTCAAGAAAGGGGTTAAATGGTTTTTACGGGGTCGGCAACGCGTGGGTGATGCCCCTGGTATTGCAAACGTCCATAGGCTGCGGTGACTGCTTACCATCAGGCAGGCCGTAAGCTTGGTTGCCACATTGATGGTATAAAAAAAAAGTTTTTTTTTTATACTGTTCAGTGATAAACGAGTAGAGAGCCCATCTGATGGTAAGCGGTAACTGTTGCCTGTAACATCTATGATTCATGCATTTAAGTTACTGGTTATTGCCTGCTGCATGAACTTACTTTTTAAAGTGATAATATTTAACATTATTAACAACATATTCATTTATTCATTTATATGTTCTATTATATTCATTTACCTAAATATATTATAGAAGACAACTAAACC
Source organism: Blastobasis lacticolella (assembly GCA_905147135.1). Classification (NCBI taxonomy): domain Eukaryota; kingdom Metazoa; phylum Arthropoda; class Insecta; order Lepidoptera; family Blastobasidae; genus Blastobasis; species Blastobasis lacticolella. The sequence goes on from LR990048.1 coordinate 15,440,302, forward strand.
ACAAAATAAAATCGGCATTTTCTCTCTATTTTGCGGCTAAACAGTTCCGTTTAATAGACTCCAGGTGAGACACGCAGTCACGGCCACAGTTCCCCGTACTGTTGCATAATCGAAATGCTAATGAATGGATGCCATCATGCCAGCGCCGCGTCGCGTGTTCGATGCGCCCGCGCCGGTCGAGTAATTAGGAGTCCAGACGCCGTGGAACCGGTCCCGATAGCGGTTGAGTCGGACACGTGCCAGGGAGATACACAACGGCATATGGAGTTGGCGTTCTGTATGTAGGTACTAGGTGTACAGCTAGCAGTGCAGGTAGATATTATTGTAGTAGCACAAAAATGTAAATACGTAATCTGTTTCTCGGAGGGGTAAGTAGGCTGAGACCACCTCGTTCCAGTTGCTACTTATTTTGTGTTATTTCTGTGTTATATTGATTGATTTTAATTTCTGTGTACGACGACAGCTACTCCATGAACTTAGATGTTGAAACTGTACGTCGCCCCCGTGTGTATTTGACTGTTCGACAAAATTTACTTATCGAAAAATACTTTTAATGAAGTATTGTTAAAGCTTAAATTTCTATCCTGTTCAATGGTAGATAAGCTGAATCTAACTAATGCGCTTCACGCGACCGGATCTCCAAGACGAAATTCGGTTTTGCGATCCATATAAGAGTTTTCAATACCCTAACTACTTATAACACAGTTATACATACATCTAGCACGTGTTAGGCGAGCTATTTTCAAGCAAAACTTATCTCCAAAACTTTTGTAATTAATCCAGACTAGACGCTAGAGCAAGTTCCATTACGCTAGGAAAAACAGATGTCTACGTAGTCCAGACGTGAAATGGATAAACGACTGTTAACTAGATTACCTAGCAATTCAGTGCATAGGACGGACCTATGCCCTGGATTGCTAGGTGATGCAATTTCGCGCGTCGATTGTGCCCTAGTTCTCAACTGATTGAACTGACATGGCATCTGTTGTTGTGTTACTACCTAGGTACTTATTAACATACTTCTTTGGCATAATGCTAACATAGCAGATTGGCGATAGGTAAATGTGTAGGTATCTACACTGATTTTAGATTATTTAAACCTACGTAAGATACGGTTGTGTAAGCCATCGTTTGCGTGAAATTCTGTCATAGCATGTTCCTATGCGAGCTATCAAATTTTTGATTAAGTTATAGTAATTTTAAACTGTAACGTTCGATAGAAACCTGCTCAGAAGTTTTGCTGCAAATAGTCACAAAAATCAACGCCCATGGTTAGGTGCCTTTTTCAAGGATCAATCTAACTCTTCAATTTTGTTAAATGGATAGCTCTGGATGCTCATCTAGGATAACTCATCCTAGATGAGCATCCAGAGCTATCCAATATACCTTCTGACCTAGGTACAAGATCCAAATCCTACATTTTACGATGAAGGACAAAAACATTAAATTATCTCGCTGTCACCTCTACATGGTCAACGTGGTTATTTCAGTAACACCTATAACGAGCTACGCGTCCCTTTTCTATATTTATAACTATGCCATACTTTCAAGGCCTGAAAGCCCGCTAATACGGTGACAAAGTGAGTAATGAGTTGTGAGTTCACGAGTCAATCGATGGAAATCTAATTTATCGAATGATAAATGACCGTATGACTCAATTAGTGCTGTCAATCGCCTATCGTCGTTTGGAGGTCACTCTCCCAAAGAAAATACAGCAGATTAATTCGATTAAATTAAAGGTCAATTTAGTAAGAGACTGCATGAGTAGCCAACAGTAATAGCTCGACTTGTTTTGTAGTTGGTGTGGCCCGATGTATAGTGTTCTTTAGAATAGATATGGTACCTACTCTGACGAACGCCGTAGTTGGCAAATGTCGAAATTTTTTCTCTATGTAAAATACACACAAATAGCCATGCAAAAAGTTTGATATACTTTGTAAGTTTACGTAGCCATGCTAGAAAGACATAACGAACATTTACGTGTCAAAAGATGAAGGAGGCTATGGTCAAACTCATCTGACCCGTAGCCGTATTCGCAATGATTCGAAACCGTTTCCGAACGATTCGACAAGAAATCCGTGAGCGGCGAATGCGTGTCGATTGATTCGAAAACTGTTATTTAGATTCCACGGAAACTCTACTCTCAATAACATATGAAAATTTAATCAAAATTAACTGAAACCACATTCTTCTAAGAACTTTTGCGGGGTCCTTTGTCGATTCCGTATCCGAATCCGATTTCCGATCCATTGTGAATACGGCTACTGGGGGCTAAACCACCGCCATTTTGAAATGTCATTTTCACTTCAATAATAGCGACGCCGTCATCGACTCCGCAAAATTTGTGGCACTGTAATATTGGGCACTCTGAGTATTGGTACTCTGAGTAAGGTATAAACAGTAAATTCAGATTGTTGAAATAATGGCGGAATAGATGGTTTAAAGGCGATGATACCAAACTGCCATCCACTTACATACTCGAGGTCCCGTTATGCAGGTTCCACGCTCGATGCTCCCGCGAGCGATCGTGTGCTTTTGTTTTTGTTTTTGCAGGTAGGTACTTAGTTGTTATGTCTAGTCTAGCGTAGCTTGTAGCGTAGTCGATTACTGAGAGAGCTGGCATGGTCCATACAAACGAAGTTTGATCATAATTTCCATATTAACCAATCAATCAAAGTATCTAAAGATATGTATTGAAATTTTAAATCCCATCCAACTTCGAAATGATATATTTTAACAAGTCTGGCAAACCCGACCTAGATAGTGGTTTCTGGGTGTTCGTTGGTTGGATTAAACTCAGTTTGTATGGAGTGCACCAAGTTTCGGTAATCTACCTATTTACCATTTAAAATGAGATTCAAGTCACGTCAAAAACATTTAAGTCGGTAGGTTCCTATTCTAAGAACGTCAACTCAACATAAATTACTTGCATAAAGGCACAAGTAAAATATATAACTTATTTATCTCTACTCAAGATGTAGAGATAGCTGAATATTTAAATGATGCAACCTATAACCGATGGTAACAATATTACTGCATCTTAATTTCAAGATTAAGTAGGTACTGAGTTGTATCCTGTGGAAATACACAGACCTTGGGCAAATTATTTACTACACGGCAATTTGCATAGGACTGTTTACATACATTTACACTACACGAAGCTATAGATGACGTGCCGTACATCCCTAAGTATTTCCTTACTAATGCCTATGGTTAAAGAAGATGGTTTAAGAAGTATTTTATTAAGTTTTTTGTAAAATGTTAGTTTAAGAAAACCAAGAATTTTATTACACCTGTGGGACAAGGGCGTGAGTTTTATGTATGTATGTATGTATGTATGTAAGTATTTTATCAAGGTTAAAGAAGACAAAGCATTTTATCTAGTTTTTTGTAAAATTTTAGCTTACAAGAATTTTATTACGCCTGTGGGACAAGGGCGTGAGTTTTATGTATGTATGTATGTAAGTATTTTATCAAGGTTAAAGAAGACCAAGCATTTTATCAAGTTTTTTGTAAAATTTTAGTTTAAGAAAACCAAGAATTTTATTACGCCTGTGGGACAAGTATTTTATCAAGGTTTAAGAAGACCAAGCATTTTATCAAGTTTTTTGTAAAATTTTAGTAGAAGAGAGTAGTTCTCTCTCTTCATAGGCGGGCTTCATAGGTGGAACAATGGAGGACTTGTTCGAGACCGGTTCAAACGCTGTGTACGTCGCCGAATACTGAGCGAATAAAGTGTTAGTCCATCGACTCCATAAGAAGAATAGGCGGGCAACGCATTGGTAACTGCCCTGGTGTTGCTGATGTCCATAGGCGGCGGTGACCACTTTCCATCAGGTTGGCCACTTGCCTGTTTGTCTGCCGTATAACATAGAAAAGCCAACAAAAATTGGAATTCACAATTTTTTAAAGGTTTAAACAGTTTTATTGATGCTATTAAGGTTTTATAAGAACTCTCAAGATACCTACTTGTTAAAATATTCGCATTAATTAATAATAATGCTTTACAATAAAGCATGAAAACTGTTTTCCTGCGCCGGTATTAAACATCGTTATTTCCAGTTCGACATCCGCAAATAAACATGAGTTTCAGTAATGAATAAAAGCATTCATTACGCTGTAATAATTTTCAGAGACCCTGAAAGCAATAGGCGAGTATGACAAACTGTCTGGAGACACGCCAAGTTATATCGGTCGGTGATAAAGGGACAGGTTGACGGAATCCTCCCATTTGAAGCTTGATGGAAGGTTATGGGTAGCCGTTGTCGTTGCCGTGCGAAAACATCTGATTTTTAACCTGCATAATATAGTGGACATTATATTCAAACTTCTTCCTTTTTCAAAAATATTATGTTATCTAATTAGGTAACTCCTACGTACATAATATTTTTACTATGTACCAATATTCAATGTTTAGGTATTAACAGATTTTGACTATATAAGTAAATCAATAACTTGAGTAACGATACTTATTTTAACCGCAAAATACCTAGGAACTTAAATAAATAATCATCTTGGCGTTAATGTTCAGATTGTGCTCTTGCGCAAGAGGGCCTGGGGTCCGCTTTGACCATGATCCATTCAGATCAGATAATTACAGTGGTGCGACTGCCATCTGAGCTCCGTAACCCATCTAGGGGAACAAGACTAGGTTGGATAATGGTTATACATTCAGTCGCCTAAATGTGCAGGTTTTTTCGCGATGTTTTGTCTCACCGTAAGAGCATCGGTTAGCATTCAACTAATGTATATAGCTCAGAAAAGAGTCATTGGTAAAGGGCCTCAGTGAGATTTGAACCCGGTACCTCTCGCTTGGGAGTCGGATACCTTATACACTCGGTCATCGGCGCTCCGTAAAATACCTATTTAATGCTATAAAATTAAAGACTTTGCCTGCCATAACCACAGTTTATAACTTTATGCATATATGTTAGCAATTAATGTGCTGAAATAAAGGCGTACTGAAAGATTAGGCGTAACTAAGTGCTTTTATTGCCTTTATAAACTAAGCCTAGGCAATTATCGCAATTTGCTTTTATGCATAAGATAATAATATTCATGAGTTCCCATTGAATTTTTTCTTTCTTTACTATTATTGCTTTGCATCTCAGGGCACAACCAATTACAAAAATTATGCAGAAAGAGACAATTACAGATAATATACATGTTATGATCTACTTACATTACTGAGCTTTATAATAGTTATGAATATACTAGTTATGTTTGGCTTAACATGGAGTCCCTGTTTTCCAAAGTAGGATAGGATACCCTGTGCTATGGGAAACAGTTTTTCCAAAAACATACAACAGTTTTTAATGAAAATGGGAGTCAGATCATATTGAGAGAGTCGGACTTCGCAAAGATGAAAGATAGGTGTGGTGAGCTAGTCGTCTAGTTGTGATATACATTTTTTCCTCTATTGTACCCGACTTTCCCACATTTCATTGCAACTATGTACTTACGATGTTATCTATTTTGTCCCAAGAAATAGCCAAACAGGATACCCCGTGTCATTGTGATAGTCGTACAAAAACATGCCATATCATCTACTAACCTACTTCAACAGCAGTTAGGTATAAATATTGTGCATATAGTGTCTACATAGTGTAACTTAGAAGTAAGTAAGCGTAACATGGATGTATTTCGTCTGTATGATTCTTTTGACAAAGAAGGTCGTTTTCGTTATTAGACAATTTCGAGGGTCGTTGTGTTCTGAGCTATAGTCGTATTCTTTCCTATGTGATTCATACAAAACTGCCGTAAATCATTTCCACGATTTATAGTGAGTCACGAGGAAGGATTATGAACAAAATACTCGGGCGACGTTGCGGCGGGTGTCTTTGTACATGACTTCAAGCGACCTTTGTGGTTCAGTGGTCTGCCACGCAAGAGGTCCCGGGTTCGAATCCCTTCCGGGCAGAAATTGAAATGATACATTTTAATTTCTGTTACGGGTCTGGGTGTTCTATGGATAATAATGTAAAAAAAAATGTATTTAAAAAAGTATATAAGTAGTTTATCAGTTATCTAGCACCCATAACACAAGCTTTGCTTACTGTGGGACTAGATGGCGCTGTGTGAATTTGTCCATGATTATTTATTATTATTATTATTATTAAGCCCTAAATTTTTTTAACTCGTCCACGCGAGCGCTCGCCTTCAAATGCTTGACTTTTCTATATCTAGCAACTTACCTAGCACCTTAGTATGAAAGAGATAGATAGCGCACGCAAGCAATCGCGCGGATGCGAGCGTTTTACATAATAGGGTCCCGTAGGGGTTGCCACTAAACACATTGTTTCACTAACAACCCCTCTATAATACTACTTTATAATGATACCACGCAGACGTAATCGCGACGAAAGGTACTATATTTATGACAAGGTACTAAAGACGCGCCTACTCGAATAACTAACTATAGCTGACAATTTACAATGGTTCGGTAGAGCTCAATGAACCATGCTTAAATAAGTATCTATTATAGTAGATCGGTTCAATACCTATTCTACCTATCTATTCTAGGAACAATTAGCAACACATTGGCCTTGGCCACGATTACAGAAGACAACATTATTAGAGTAGGTGGCACAAAACGGTTTGATTCTTTGATCTTTGACCTTTTTACTCGTAAAACAATTTTATAAGTCGTTTTCACTTAAAATTTTAGCACAGTCTACGAAATACATTAATGTCAGGAATTTCGAAGAATCGTCGATAGTGTAATTTCAGAGATAACGATTACTAAACGCCGTCCTCTTTGATTCTATGCAACGTCGGGTTGTAAGATTTTGTTCTGAGATCATCATCACAGCCCATAACAGTCCACTGCAGGACTTAGGGCCTCTCCCACAAAAAGGGAGGTTATTGCCATAATCTCCACGCTTGGCAGACGGGTTGGAGATCGCAGTGTTATAATATAACAATGGAAAATGCTGCTGCCCATTTTCCAGTCTACGGAGGCGCTTAGATATTTTGCCTCGAAAACGAGTTTTGCCACGAGTGTAAGGGGTTGGTGGCTCAGATAGGCTGGTTATTTTTTATAGCAATTATCAAAATATTTACAAAACCGTAACAAATAAATTAAAACTAAAACCTTAAAATATCCAAAAGTCATCCACATCACTAGCCCTTGGAATGGCGCCCTGAAAGCTGGCTGCAATGCCTCGTTGGATAGCAAAATTATTTCTGTTTTTTTCAAAATTTAAAAGATTACCAAAGCTGGAACAAGGGGATTCTTCAGTGGCACCTGGCTCTTTAGAACTGTGAGTGGGCTTTAGGCTCCTTGTAGTTCATAATCCAAAACTTTGACTACAGTTTGCGTGTTTCAATGACATCACGCACCCTAAAAACACTATAAAATTGAGGATGGCGTGTTCGTCAGCGGACGGGCATCCATGTTTATTATCACCATACACTTCTATAAAACGCAAAGTTTAGGCAACTTACATAGCGTGACTGCGCCCATTTCATTAGTGGAACATGGCACTAATTAGATTAGATTTAGCACAAAATTGGGTAGGAACCAACAGTGGGTTGGGTTGGGTGGTGTAATTTCAAATAGACAAATCATACTTGAGTCATTCCCTACCTGGAAGAGCTTGTTGCACGATCCCTTCTGTTTTTCTCGTAGTTTTTTTGACGTTCGAAAAGAGATTAATTAATCATATTTCAATAATTAATTTTAGAGTTTGTTTTGTACAATAAAGACTACTAACCGATGCTCTTACGGTGAGGGAAAACATCGTGATGAAACCTGCAAATTCAGGCAACTGTATTTGTAACCATGATCCAATCTGATTAGATTCCCCTGGCAACAGGGTCACGGAGGTCAGATGGCAGTCGCTCCACTGTAATTACCTGATCAGCCAAATCATGAATCATGTGGTCAAGGCCGACCCCGGGCCCTCAAGATAATGACGAAGTACTAAGGTAACCTACAAAGAATTTGCACTCAAGCTAGTACCTAGCTAGGTAATCTACTGACTGACTCATCGACATACCTTGCTAAACTAATGAGGTTGTTACCCCATACAAATGAATCAAATGCTTTGTGGTCTTTATGATTTCTAAAACGCACTAATTCTCGGCAAGTGGTAAATGACGTGACCATTGTTAGTGGTTAGCTTTACCTTCTAGCATTGTCTCAAGTTGAATCATAGTTAATTCAACTGAGTCATAGTTATCTACTGAAAATGTTAAACATGACATGCTATTTACTATTTTTTATGGTGTTTACTGTCGTAGTTTTTCTATATCATCATCACAGCCCATAACAGTCCACTGCAGGTCTTAGGGCCTCTCCCACGAAAGGCCCTTGGAAGGCGAGTTGGAGATCGCAGTTTTGTAAATATAACAATGGAAAATGCTGCTGCCCACTTTACAGCCTACGGACACTCTAGATATTTTGTCATTAATACGACACCCATAAGTGTAAAGGGTTGGTGCTATTCAACTCTGGCAGACACCACACGGCCAAATACACAGTTTTTCTATATACCTACGCAGTTATCAGGCCGGTCTAATCATTCGATGGTGATCGTGCGCATTCGTGTGAATGTAATGCCGTATCGTCGATGAACTATATGGAACCTTGATAATCTTTACTCTAAAAAGACCAAGCCGTACTTTCTGACCAAAATGTAGAGTTTGTAGAGTATGGCTTGATAGAGTTAGGGGATTGACTCTTCATGAGATCTTATAAATTTCCTCAGTGAAACGGAGAGCTTACTTAGTCAACCAATTTTACTACTATACTTAAACTAGTACCAGATACTCCGATTTGGCTGGAGCCGACCAACCGTCAGTTGAAGTCGATACTAATCCTTACAATGTACAAAATAAAGTCGCTTTTGGATTAATTCGGATTCGTGGGCGTGCCGACCTTGATAGGACGTTCGACCATGTCCCCCGCACCTAAAAGCGACTTTATTTTATACATCGTAAGGATAAGTATCAATTGTAATTGACGGTTGGTCGGTTTCAGCCAAATCGGAAAGCCAGTTACTAGTTTTACTGTCAAACACAATTCAGTATAAGGTTCACAAAAACGCGTCTCTATTTTCGCATACATTTCTATGTAGGCTTTGAAAGTACCTAAGTATTAAAGTATTATTATGTATTATATTTGCTAGTAGTAATAGTAAAATTCAAGGTACGTTAGACTCTAATACCTAAAATGTATAATGCTTACTCGCCGTATAATTACAGCGATTAAGCTGTTATTGCGACTTGAGCCGGGTTTGTACTATTTTTACTAGGATTTAACATCATTAACACGTTTATAGGGTCATGGAGGTCAGATGGCCGTTGCTCTACTGCTGTACCTGATCTGCAAAATCTGTGATCATGGTCAACCGTACCCGGGTGCTCGCGCGCGAGATCACAGGACATTGACGCCAAGATTACTTAACTCGCCGTGTCGCTTAAGTATTTACCTATATAAATACTTAATATAAATACTTAAAATAAATACTAATACCTAATATTTTGATTCATTTTCTAAAATACCGTAAAGGCTTATTACACTCATTATGCATTAAAGTTTAATTAGACTTGCCTAAATACAGTCGTCTAAATTCAGAAACAAAAAACCTTAGAATGAGAGCATGATTAAAGTGGAATGTATTGTTCAAATAATAAGTTTAATTTTTGTATCACACAGTATAATATATTGCGCATCGCTCCGCTTTCCAAAAGGCGTGTTATAAAAATGGACTTTATGATATTAGCAATACATTCCACTTTGATCTTGCTCTCACACTTTTTGCTTCTGGATACACACGACTTTATTCCAATATGAATTTATCCAACTGTAATAAGCCTTGAGCAAGTGTAATTGAGTCAGCACCTACATAGGCAATAAGTTAAAACTTATCAGCAACTCAGTCGGCACTTACAATTCTATTAGCGAAGTCTCTAACTATGGAGCGAAACTCAAAAAAGCGTCATACTTTGATTACGAATTCGTGACAATCACCGCACTCTGTCTGGAGGGGAATGAACTGTCCATTGTGAGTGCATACAGGCACGTCCAGTGCATTGTTTGGTTTGGCCAAGGTACGCTCCGGTGCCTTCGGTTTGGCAGGTTCTCCTACTGATTCTAGGTTAAGAAATTGACGGGCTTAGCTTGGCTGGTTAAAGAGTGGCCCCCTAAACATAGGCATCAATAAATTATCGGTCCTCCTATGTCTAAATTATTCAGATCTAACCGAACGGATCTAAGTATATTACATAATAAATAGGCATGATCATTGGGATCGATGGAATAATAATATCATTAATACTATTATTCATAAATGGTTTGATTAAAAATATATCTATATATTTATTTAACAGTTTATTGTACACAAGATATATTTGGATTACCTAATCTAATGAGAACACAGGCTCCATGTTTATTAGTAAAATACTTTTCTTGTTATTATAAACTATTGGTACTCAATAAAAGAAAAAAAAAGATCAATAATTACCACGAAAAAAAATATTGAAGAAGGGTTAGGCTCTACCAGAAAGAATCTTACTATCAATAGCAGAAATAACATGACCAAGTCGAGAACATGATTAGAGCGGATCATGACAGCCATCTTAAAACCTTGCTGTCTAAATTTGTTGCCTACCACGAAGAAATGGAGCTCAACACCTGCCTACCACGAATAAATAAAGCTCAACACCTGCTTACCACGAAGAAATAGAGCTCAACACCTGCCTACCACGGAGAAATGGAGCTCAACACCTGCCTACCACGAATAAATGGAGCTCAGCACCTGCCTACCACGAAGAAGTAGAGCTCACTTATCACCAGGTGAGATGGCGGTCAAACACCTAGCTGGTCTAATTTAAAAAACAAATAATAATATTAAACTCTAAGCTACTAAGAAAATAAAAAATAAACTTACCCGGCACATCATGCACCCGTTGGTTGGGCACTGCCGAGTTGGCGAAGATGTACGCGGTCTTCTCCCCAAACAGCAGGTAGGGCTCATCGTTGCCAGTGAGGCAGGTGTCCTCACCCCGGGCGAGGGCCACCAGCGCCAGGAGGAGTAGTCGCCAAGCCATGCTGCGAAAGGCCAGATGTACTTAATAATAACTAGGTTATCTCGACTTTTCTTTACTATGCATGTAGGTATTATATCCATACACGTGAACTGCAAGCTGTTGACCTTCCAAATAAACAACTAACCCTTTCGGAAGAAATTCTCTAACTCTAAACGTAAGTGAAAACCGTATCAAAGTCCGTTGCGTGGTTTAGAAGTTAGCGGAAGTACTGTCAAACTGTTAGGCCCGGAAAGTAACTTTGTACTATGTAAGGATAAGGATAATACAGCAGGAGCGTCGGTGGCTTAGTGGTGTCGGTATCCGGCTCGCAGTGCGAGAGGTACCGGATTCGAATCTCATGCCGCCATTACTGTACCGTTGACTCTTCTCTGAGTTATGTATATTAATTGAATACTAGCCAATGCTTACGGTGTGAGAAAACATCGCGATGTAACCTGCACGTTCAGGCGACTGAACGTGTTCCCCTCGTAGCAGGGTCGCGGAGGTCAGTTGGCAGTCGCTCCATTGTAATTACTTTATCTGCCAAATCCTGGATCATGGTCAAGGCGAACCCCGGGCCATCGTGCGCGAGAGCACAACTAGGACATTAACGCCAAAATGATGAAGGATAAGGATAACGCGGTTCCTAATATAATTCCTTATAACTTAGAAAATATTCATTGGTACATGGCGGCCAGGGGTTTGAACTCAGTATCTCGGGGTGCGAGTCGGACTACTTAACCATTAGGCCACCGAATATAGAGCACTTAACTATAAAAGTATCAACATTTTGTAAGACTGAAGTTGTATTCTATTTTGGTACGTCATACGTGATAGTAAAGACTGTGGGTAGGTAGCTCTATATATGTATATAGCATCTAACGCCTGTATAAACTACCAACGTAGTTAAAAGTAAATAGGGTGCCGACCCCACCTAGTGAAATATGGGTAGGAACAAATTAGGGTGTTTTAATTACGTTGCTCTACTTTCCATAGAACTGCTGTCCCATGCTCTATGTAGAGTTGGTAGTAAAGGGTTGTTTTTAGTAGAATAAGTCCTTGCTAATATTTAAACAACTAAAGCGATTAAGTAGACATTAATTCTGATAATTATTTTTTCCTTGATATGTAGGCTATCTACCAAAAGTCAGAATATAGGTCGTCGGGACAAAAGGGGTAATTTAAAATTTTTTACTTAAATATAATTACAATTTATTTATTTGTTAACTGTTAATTTATTTATTTGTAACACTGTTGTGTGTCCCATAACCTGCGCACAGATACTTTTACAGTGTATTATCATCCGATTTATAATTTTACAAATTACTGTACCAACTTATTGTAGGTACTTCGCAAAAATGTAGGTTTCATTACCACTAACGGTAAGTCGGGTTAGATGATACCAAAGGATACAATTTAAAAAAAACTTAGGAAAATCTAGAAAAGGCACCCGTGAACAATGCTTAGTTATTCCATTGGGCCCATAACCATTATCATAACAAATTATGTCCCAGCACAGATTAAAAACAAGTTCTATGGTACGATACGATCGGTGCGTGTGCACTCGAAGTACTCTAAGCACACCGCATCAGACGCTAATCAAGTAAAAAAGTTGCTCAAGCTGAGGTAACGCCTAACAATAACGCTTGAATTTAGCTCTTCTATAATAGAACAGTAAAGGAATATTTAATATTACATACGGCATCGGTTCGTCTAAAAGTTTACAATCCATTTAAGTAATTTGATCGACAAAAAGAAAACGTGGGACCGTTCAACTTAACCAAACAATAACACAGGTATATTAACTTTTACTAAACATAAAACATTCCCAATCACACATTAAACAGGCACAATAGCGACACTTCGATTTTTGTTTCGAATAAAAACTCACATTGGATAAAACTCCTTTTACGAGGGATGGTTTAGAAAAAATATGCGAATAGTCTATGGTCGAAATGCGCGGGAAACGCGGTAGGCGCGGCGTCTCTCCGACGCACCGGCGCGCATACTGGTTTTACCGGCCCGGGACTCGGCCGGCAGTTTGTTAGCACGTGAGAATCGGTGCCCAGCCCAACCTCACAGAACCTACTACAAAAGTACCGCAAACAACTTACAAGGCTATATATTCGCATCTCATTGAAGAAATTGTTAAGTAAGACGGTATAGGTAGGTACTTACCTATTAAACAGGTCCAAAAATTTAAAGGTAATGACTCACTTTTGTAAACTGTTATTGCCTTAGATGAAATTAGAGATAGATGATAGATGATATTTAGATTTTATTAGATGATATTTGTTGTACACCTTACACCTACTTAAAGTTAGCTTAAATTCTACCTGCCATTGACAGTTAAAAAAAAGAAACCTAACGAAAAAGGTTTTAATTAAGTTTTGTGTTCGTTAATTAGATCAATTCGCTTATGACTGCGAATTTGCTAATGTAATGTTAATTATGACCAAATACCTAAATGCGGTAATGTATGACTACTTATTCTCACAATGTTGTAAGTTTAGGTACTACTGCAGGTACCTATAGGTACTACAGGTACTTATAGGTACTGTTAGTTACAACGGGAAAGTTAAAACAGATGTCTATTACATACCTATGCAAGCACTTATTTTTACATTGACGCAGCTGTATAATGGATGATGTCACCAGTCCTCGCTTTACCATCTGAGAAATTATTCGGATGAGGTAAGCGTAGGTTCTTGTTATATTACAAAATACCTACTTACAGTAATACTATATAATACTAGCTATTGACTGCGACTTTGTCCGCGTTTTTAGCGCAAAAATTCTCCATGAATCACTGTTTCTGTTGTCGAAAATCGCAGGAATATCCGTTCAATAGTATTTAAGTGAAACGTCGTTTATCCAAACATCCATTTTTGAATAGCGAAATAATATTATCATATTACTATATAGGTACAGTACTATATTTTGCCATTTTAGTGGTACAAAAAAATAGTTAATGTGCCGCCCTACCTAGTGGCAAGGCAAGGGCAGGTAGATAGATGATCTAATATTTAATTACTTACCAACAATTATACAAAGTATCTAGGTACTTACCCAATTATAATTAATAATTATAATATAACTAGCGGTTATCACCCGCGCTCAGTCCGAAACTCTACTAATATTTTACTATACGGGACTTAAAGTGACCATATGACACTCGGGAACAACGGTCATCTTGGCGTTAATGTGCCGGTTGTGCTCTCGCACGCGAGGTCCTGGGGTCCGCCTTCACCATGATCCAAGATTTGGCATATCTGGTTATAAGACCGAGAGCCTTCTGACCTCCGTGACTCTGTTAACAGTGGAACCTGACCAAATGGATCATATAGTTACACATTCAGTCCCTGCATTTGCACGTGTGTGTGGAATGTGCAGGTTTCATCACGATGTTCTCCCTCACCGCAACAGCATCGGTTAGTATTACCTATTAATGTAGGTAGGTACCTACATACCTAATTCAGAATAGAGTTATTGGGGTTCGAACCCGATACCTCGGGGTACGAGTCGAAGTCGGACCTCTTAACCATTAGGCCACCGACGCTGCAGATATATAGCTAAACTGTCATCATCATCATCGTCCTAGCGCTCATCCCGGCCTCTGCCAGGGTCCGCTTTCCTACAAATTCTTTTCCACTTCGCCCGGTCTTTGGCATCCTCGCGTCGTAAGCCGTTAGCTCCTGCATCCGACTCAGCGATGTCAATCCATCGCTTCTTGGGTCGCCCACGGGGCCTCTTTCCTGATACCGGCAGGTTCAGGCACCTATTTCCTACGTATCCCTGTGGTTTGCGCAACACGTGACCACACCAGCGCATGCGAGCCTCCTCGATCTTGTCCGCAATATCCCTCACGCCAAGACTGCCACGGATGTATTCATTACGTACTCGGTCGAGCCGTGTAACTCCGCACATCCAGCGCAGCATTTTCATTTCTATATATAGCTAAACTGTATTCCTATACAATATTTTATTATTTATTGTATAGGAATACAGCCATTTCTGTCCCAGTATTATTTTTAGCCATTTCTGTCCCACTGCAGGGCAAAGGCCTCCCTTTCGCTCTAAATACAATATATAAGAAAATATTTTTCACACCTGGTCGACAATGTCTAATTATGTATGTTGAAATGTCGCCGTAAAGCATGGCGTTGTTATGTGTGAAAAGTAAAAGTATGTAAGTAGAGTAGGTATTCACCTACCTATGGGATAAAAGTCTTGGGTGGCTTGAATCCCTCGCTTTACCCAGGACTGGGGAATGGGATACCGGGATCCCGCATACATTTTGCGGGACTAATCCCGATCGAAAATTTTGCGGGATCCCGCTGGACTGGCGGGATTACAGAGAAGCATGGTTTATACGTGATACTGTGCGCGGGACGGCTCGTGGGCCGAGGTCTGGCTGACTGGGCGCTGGCTAAGCGATGAGATGCTACACTTGCGAGCTTAATTATTCAACCCCCACATATTTTTCCCTATAAGTTCATTCATTTCTGTCATTACAAAATTACAAATCAGTTTTCGGTTTTCGCAGTTTAATAGCCAATGAGACAATGATTACCTCTTTATTTAATTAATGTATATAATAGGTAATCAAATATATAGGTATTCATTGTCTTATTGGCTATCGTCACGCGAAAATTACAAAACGTCAATTTATCTCTTAATATTTATGTTTAAAAATATTAAACAACCATTTTAAATGTACCAAAAACCTTGTCTAATTTGAGTTAAAATTAAAACCATGAAATCGAGGCCTATAAATTATTTATTAGGATTGATTTCTGGGGGGTAAGTTCACCCTGCGGGATCCCGCAAATACCGGGATCCAGCGGGACTAAGATGGTTCAGTCCCGCAAATACCTGGATTAAAATTAACTCCCTCGCTGTGCGCGGATCCAATTTTTTTTTATTTGTGTGTGTTTTTATGCTATTAAGTGACACAGGAGCAGACAGCCCACCTGATGGTAAGTGCTAACTGTCACCCATAACATCTACAATTCATACATTTAGGTTGAAGAGAACAGAACCGCAGGTGCGTTGTCACGGTGAGGACTAAGATGAAATGTCTCATGCCTATAATTGCGCTGGCTACCTTATCCTTCAAACCGGAACACAACAATGCAAACATTGTTGCTTGGCGTCAGAAAAAGATAACGACGGTGGTACTCACACAGGCGGACTCCACCTGATAAAATATACCTTGATGATATGCTGCCCATAACGAAAGACACTACTATAGTACACCGTTGGTACACCAACGGTACATTACATAATCTACCATAAATAAAAAAACGGACTGACATACAACATTATGACGAACTCAAGGCTTAAACTTCCAGGTTACTATATGTATGCAAATCTCTGCCTACTTTAATGCGAAACAAATGTAACAACGTTTAACCTTAATTGATAAGACTGGTAACATGTGCGCTAAGAAAATCTTAACATAAGATTCCATAACCTTATGAATAGGAGAGAATATCGTTGTGTAAGTTCCAAGGATAACGTAGTTTCATGCTAGACTGAGTATAGGTAATACCTATTTTACGCTTACTTATTTCGTAAAGTACGAATAGAAAAAGACGAAAGTAGCGCAGTAAGCCCGGCTTGCACCAAATTCTTAAACACGTTAAAAATGACCTTTAACGTATTTTTGTATGAAGTTTTTGTTCAACATTTTAAATGCGTTTAAGAATTTGGTGCAAGCCGCCCTTTTAATATTAAGTATTATCCATAGAAATATAAATAAATTAACTTATTTTAAAAGATAAATTACTTTTTATATTTTTTTGGAACAATTATGTGTGGCGGAATGGAACATATTGTCTGCGAGTGTGTTCTCTGATCATAATCTGCTGAAGGCGTCTTCAAGACTAGAGTGAATAGGCTATTCCTAGATAGTCATGCTCCATCTTCATCCGCATCGTCACTTACCACCTGGTCAGAGCGGTTAAGTGCCTGCCTAGTCTAAAATAAAACATAACACATTAAATAAGTCAATTTATTTAGATTTTTGTAGTTTTCGCGTTCTACTTCTTTGTCTTTTCGAATAGGTACAAGAACACATAATCTAGATAACCTTTTGCAAGGCTGTGAAATGTGCTCGTGCTACAGAATATGCTTGATAGTAATAACTCTGTGTAGTAAATGTGGAGTAGACCAACGGCTTACGACGTAAGGAACGAAGAGCGAAGAAGTGGAGAAGGATAGCGGACACTGATGAGGTATGATTCTTCATCATATCAGCCAGAGGCGCCCACTGCTGGGCATAGGCCTCCCCCTGAGATCTCCACAAAGACTGGTCCTGTGCTTTCCGAATCCAGCTGGTACCTGCGATCCTTACCAGGTCGTCGGTCCACCTTGTAGGAGGCCTACCCACGCTGCGTCTACCGGTACGTGGTCGCCACTCGAGAACTTTACTGCCCCATCGGCCATCTGTTCTTCGAGCTATGTGCCCTGCCCACTGCCACTTCAGTCTGGCAATCCTTAGAGCTATGTCGGTGACCATGGTTCGCATGCGGATCTCCTCATTTCTGACTCGATCGCGCAAAGAAACTCCGAGCATAGCTCTTTCCATTGCCCTTTGGGTAACAGTAAGCTTTCATATAAGGCCCATGATGTATGTATGATTCTTATTAGTCGTTATTATTTAAGGAATAGAGCACGTTGACAGCGAGTGTGTAATCACAAAAAGTACCGTACAAAAAACTGAAATACGTACTGTCCAGTAATAAAAATGGACGACTGGGCAGAGTCCTGCGGCTGCCTATAAGCCCATCAGGCTGGTTGCACATTGCGGCCGACCTCGATTGTCATGTGCGCTGACCCGGCAACTCCACAAATGCCACCTCGTCAAAGCCATAGGTGCGTGTAGGCAGCTAATAAAAAAGGTTTGCAGACATCGCTAATCAGCTGTTATGATGCTTTGTAGCTATATTGTGTAGTTTACTAGAGAGCCACCCGGCTTCGCACAGGTTTTGTCGGCTTTTCTTTATTGTAATAAGCATGTGTTATACCTAATATAGATTATAAACGTTTCGGAAGAAATTATCTAACTGATGGTGAAACCAGCGTCAAAATCCTTGTAAGAGGTAGCGGCAATACAGACAGACGAGACAGGGGACGACGGGGAGACAACCACTATGTTAGGGGCCCAAGTCAACCGGCCCGTGGTGCTGACAGACGGACGTGTCTCTAACGGTTTGTTCAAATCCATCCTGCGGATGGTAGTCACCGCACGTAAAAAGCCAAAAGAGGAATAAATAAGCATGACAGGAATCTTTCCAACAGATGTGTTCTCTGATCATTATAATCTAGACTCCCTCAAGGCTAGAGTAAAAAGGCTGTTCCATCATCGGCCGCATCGTCACTTACCACAGGCTAGTCAAATTAAATTGAAAAAAGATTGTATTTAGAGATATGGCGTCACCGAACAACGACGCGCAGGCACATCGCCCTAAACCTGCGATAAGTTCGCAAGGGCTACCCTGCCACGCGAGCGCCCATTAGAAAACTTCGCTTCGCGACGTTCAACGTTGGCTCGCTCACGGGTTGGGTACATCCGTGGCAGCCTTGGCGTTAGGGATATCGCGGATAAGGTCGAGGATGCTCGCCTGCGCTGGTATGGTCATGTGTTGCGTAAGCCCTAAGGATACGTGGGGAATGGTGCTAGAACCTGCTGGTAATAGGAAAGAGACGCCATGGGCGACCCAAGAAGCGATGGATTGACAACGCTGACTCGGATGCAAGAACCAACGGCTTACAACACGACGATGCCGAAGACCGGGCGAAGTGGATAAGAATGTGTAGGAAAGCGGAGCTTGGCAGAGGGATAAGCAATAGGACGATGATATTTTACTTGAACAGTAACCGATGCTCTTTACAGTAAGGGAAACATCGTGATGAAACCTGATCTGTCATGGCGCCCTGGATCATGGTCAAGGCAGTCCTCGGGCCCTTGCGCGCGTTTTGTATACCTATATAACTATGAGGCTTTATTAAATAAATAAATATTCGTGGACAAATTCACACAGCGCCATCTAGCCCTAGATAACTGATATACTACTTAAATACTTTCAAATACATACTTATTATACATAGAACACCCAGACCCGTAACAGAAATTAAAATTCATCATTTCAATTTCTGCCCGGCCGGGAATCAAACCCAGGACCTCTTGCGTGGCAGACCGGCGGCATGTTGACCATTGAACCACACGAGTCGTCAACCTTTGGGCCTTTGGTATTATATTATCATAAATGAACATGGATTTATGTTCATCTTGGATCTTTTTAATATGAATTGTGATTTAGTTAATATAAATTATGACCGTTTTCGACGAATATTG
This sequence comes from Blastobasis lacticolella, assembly GCA_905147135.1. Classification (NCBI taxonomy): domain Eukaryota; kingdom Metazoa; phylum Arthropoda; class Insecta; order Lepidoptera; family Blastobasidae; genus Blastobasis; species Blastobasis lacticolella. The sequence goes on from LR990048.1 coordinate 15,459,698, forward strand.
TTATTAGGTATTCTGCTTAAATTCTGTGTAGGTACCTATAAAATTGAAGCAGGAAAAAAGAAAGGCGTGTTTGTTTGGCAAACGTTAATATTTCATTACGTACTTACTTAACGAGTAAAGCATATCATCATAGCCCATAACAATGCACTGCAGGACTTAGGGCCTCTCACGAAAGGGAGGTTATTGCCATAATCTCTACGCTTGGCGGGTGGGTTGCAGCTCGCAGTGTTATAAATATAACAATGGGAAACGCTGCTGCCCATTTTCCAGTCTACGGAGACTCCAGATGTTTTGCCTCGAAAACATTAGTTGCCTTGTACGACCCCACGAGTGTAAGGGGCACGCGATTAGTAAAGCACACGCAAGTTAAATTAGGAAGACCTTCGGCGCGAAGATATCTTACGCGAATCGGCATGGGAGAAGACTGACTGCTTTTGACTGTGTTTATAACCTCTTTGGGTCTATGGTTCCAAGGGCGGCTTCTGTTCCGAGGCTCCAGGTAAAAAGGTGTCTTACGGTGCAGCAACAGCTTTGGCGGCAATTTTTAGCATCGTTGGAATATTAATACGTAGCTAAAATATTGCATTGAAAATGTGCAGAAGCACCAGAACAACATACAAATAAACAGTAACAGATAAATAAAAGTAATATTACCATTTCTGAGCCGCAGGATATCTATACAAATTTATTTTTTATTTTTATTTATTTAACAGTTTATTGTGCACAGGAAATACATAGTGAATAACAGGCAAAGTAATAAATGGCACAACAGGCACTACTTATTTCTAAAAAAAATAAAATAAGATCTAAGATCTTCTTTGAGATAAAGGAAAATAATATAACAACACAAGGCCGAAAAGGTTACCATTACCACCATAAAACTATAATAAAAATACGCAGGTGTTAGATATTATAATTATTTTATGTTAATTTGATGGTTTATTTAATAGAATATAGTTTGTAAATATTTCCCTTTAAAGTATTTACGTATAGTAATTAATATTCTGTGCAGTTTTCAATGTTTCCGAACGAAATGTTCGTTCTTTATTTTAGAACGAATCTCTTTAACAATTTAAGTACTAATTAACTGAAAGATATATTTGTAATTGTGTAATAAATCCTATAATGATTAACAATAGTTTTAAGAACTATTTCGATGTCTTTGGTTAAGTATTTTGGCACAATAACTTCATATTTAACTGGCAGTGTAATAACGTCTTATGATTGGTTGAAATATGTACCGGCTTCCGATTTCCGGCTAAACATTGGGTATATAAACCTAGTTGAATCAGACGAAAGGACTTTTGCTCCAGACCAGCCACACAGTTAAGTATAATCTTGTATTGTATTACTTTGGTGCCTATTGCTGATTTCTAAATGATTTATTTGTGTAATCCTCAGGCGATTTAGCCGCTATACATCATTTTGCTATGTTTTATTATGTTTAGAATACATTAGCATATTTCCCATGTTCATTTGTTAGCTATGACTGCTATCCTATATAAATAACTAATCTCATTTAATCTAATCTCAGTGTTTGAATGTGAATATCCTTTCCTGAATAAATAGAAATTTATATTTAACTAATGTGCCCTATTTTTCATTTCATTCAACTTTCTAACCTTAGTTACTAGGCCAACCTAACTCATATCCCCTAAATACGTAAATTCACACATTAGATCTGTACACTCTATCTATTTTTCTAACATCAGAAGTGGGATAAAGGATTCCAACCACAATATTTCTAATTGTCCTTTATTTTTCATGTTACATTGTGATCTCTTCGCACCGCTCGCGCGCTCGCACGAGCCTGTGGAAGCTGGATGCTTCTTATGACGCTGAATGGCGAGTACCTGCAGATGCTACTACGATGTTTGATTCACAACTACTGGAAGCTACAGTTTTTAGTCGGTGAGTCGTAAAATGTTTATTTCCAATGTTGATAGTAGAACCAACTTAAAATCATTTATTTCCCCATAAACTGTGAATGAACCAAGTTTCTATGCGCCAACTTAAAAACAGAGTTACAATTTCATTTAATTTTACAATTAATTTAAAACCGAAATTATTACTGCCCAGAAACGATTACGAACACAAAAGTAAACATTGTAAATTATTTGTTTGATGAGGGTATGCTTTGATAATAATTTTAATAATGACCGCCAACACTGAAAAATGCATTGAAAAACCACCTACCTACTAGGTACATTAAAAATAGTCTGGGTGACGTAATTTTATGTTGGTGGCGCATGGCGGTAGTTAAATTCCAAATTAGGATCTGAGTCATTATTTTCCTGCCCTGGATCTAAGTGTTCAACAATTATTTTTGTTGGTTGGTTATTTGCAATACGTCACGTTAATGTGAATTAAGTACTTCATTCGACTGGTCCGTAACAGTTCAAAAGGAATCTATGATGATAAAGGAAGCGATGATGATTACTTTTCGTGTTTAGTTGTTTTGGTGTGGTGCCGATGGACTGTGTTATCCATGACTAGTATCTCCGATTGACTGAGTAGGTACAGGTTTGGTCCATGGCTAAACCATGAGCGGACAGGCTATAGATAGCTATTGGTAAAGTAAAGCGGTTACTACTTTGAATTTAGCAATTTCATATAGGGAGGTATACTGTATAGTCTAACAGTAGTGTACATACACGATATAAAATTACGACTAGTACAGTAGTACATCTTATAGGTACCCCATCATCGTCATAAATTTAAGAGAGGACTCTTGCCGATGGAGCAACCTACAGTTTACAAAAGTGTGACGAATAAACGTCACTGAGTAAATATGTTAGCAATGTGTATTAATTTCTTTTTGATTTTTCTTGTGATATAACATTTGTGTAATAAAGTGGGACTAATGTACAAAAAGTGATTTAATTCATAATATAACATTGTTTTTAATAACTAGAAGAGAGCTGGTAGTATCGGATGTCCTACCAACGTAGGGTCAGGAGTGAGCAAGCGAGGGACTGTGCTGTGGTGTTCATGTTTCAGATAACACACGAGGACATGCTTCTCTCAGTATGATCATCGTCTTGAATGATCGACGGACTTCCCCTCTTGAAGAAGAGGTCGAGAGACCTAAACCAGGATTTGCGCTGAGCAGTTTTCACCACCCGTTCATCCGACTCATAACAACCTTGTTGAAATCGACGCCTGAAACGGAATCTCTAATACTGAAACAGGTAACACCCTGAAAGGTTCTGCATATTCAATATTTCAGACGAAGGACGTCCACTGCAGGACATACGAACCTCCTCCAAACCTTCCACACTAATAGGCATTGTGCCCAATATCCACCGGCTCCGACTATCTCCTGGAGACCATTCGACGTTGCAATTGTGATCGCCATGCGAAGATCTTTGTGCCCCATTGGCTATCAAACCTGTAAACTTTATGGCCTGCTCACTGCCACTTCAGTTTTGCCACATTTAAAACCTATGTCGATGACTCTTCCATCGAATATGGCATAAATCCTGGACGCTATAGAATTCACAAATTATTCCCTTCCTCGTCGAGTCTCACCACGTCGGTGTCGCTTCGCACTGCATACTGATATGAAACACCGCTTTTGTTATCTATCATAAGAATAGAAAATTAAAACATTTATTTGTGATTGGCATAATTAATTAGCACCGAAAGACCACATCGTAATTCCTCTTTTTGTAAATAAATAAAAAATCGAATCTGTCCTTAACAAATAAATTCAAGTTATCTGCATTGGAAAATATTAAAACCATTGACTGGATGGAAATGTTGTACCATCCTCCTTATAGCGTTGTATTTTCTTGTTGATCGATCGTATCGTAAATATTACGTGAGTAGCACAGCGGGTTCGATTCCAGCCAGGGCAGAAATTAAAATAATTACTATAAAATTGGGCTTCTTATTGTTCTTTGAACTGATATTTGATTGGTGATTATAGGTAGGAATCGCGATGTGAGTCGTAAATGACAAAAGTTATTATTGATGCTATTCTATAGATGCTAGATGATAAATTATTAAATATTTCATGGTCAATTTAAGTAAATTTAATGAATATAAGCAAAATATCAGGCTGGCCGAACGATTTGCGGAGGGTGCAATTTTAATTACTCTCGACTTTATATTCGAATTATGATTGATTGTAATGTGAACTAAGGAGCACAGTGGCCACGTATCTATTACTATATTAGTAGGTATTAATAATTAAATGGTCGACTTTCTTATCCCGATGTCTGTCAACCTCACTGGTGACCTTAGGGTCGGTTAGTCGAGGTAGTAAGCCATACTAAATACGTGGCGGCTTAGTGTAAATCACTACATAGTATAAAACAAAGTCGCTTTCTCTGTCCCTATGTCCCTTTGTATGCTTAAATCTTTGAAACTACGCAACGGATTTTGATGCGGTTTTTTTTAATAGATAGAGTGATTCAAGAGGAAGGTTTTTAAGTAAGAAAGTAAGGGTAAAATAGGTGTACGCGTACGAAGTCGCGCCGGGTCCACTAGTTAAGAATAAATTAATAAATGTTATTACTTTATTTTTCATGAATACTTATACAAATATTAAGCATGTTCGTAAATATTTAGTAATGTATGGGTTGATTACTGTGTAAAGAAATTTTAATTTCCCTTAAGGAGACACTATACAATAAATTAATAAAATAAAATAACAAATCATAATGTAGTGATGTTATTTTGATCGACTCAAAATTTGTAAAGAAATGTGTCTGAGACACTATTTACAGATTAATAAAAAAAAATAGCACATTATGATGTAGTAATGTGTCAGTTTGTTTATGTCCCTTAATGGGAAAATTACCCCTAGTGGCAAAATTACCCTACATGGGAAATTTATGTGCATAGGAGTCCCCTAATGAGAGAGGTGCGACTGCACAACCATATAAAGAAATGTCCCTTAATGAGAAAAGGATTTACACTATTTACACATTACAAAAATTAACATTGATTGACCCTAAGCGGGAATATTACCCTTAATGGGAGAATGACCCTTAAGTGGGAAGATTATGTGCATAATGGGTCCCCTAATGAGAAAGGTGAGACTGCACAATTATTTAAAGAAATGTCCTTTCATGTGACACTATTTACTGAAATTAACAAAACAAAATAGCTCATCATAATGTATTATTGGGTTATTTTGTCAATGAACAATGTAAATGTTTTTAGTTATTATGATTTATTTGACCCTTAGTTGGGAAATTAAGTACTTTCAGTGGAAAGTGCAAAGAAATATCTTTTTGTAGATAATATTTTGTTGATGATATATTTTTGTATGTATTGTTTTTGTTTGTATGTTTCATATGTTTGCCTAACATATGAAAGTTTATAGACTTCGAGAGCGAAGTCCAGTCAGTATGGCCGTGTTAGATATTATAATTATTTTATGTTAATTTGATGGTTTATTTAATAGAATATAGTTTGTAAATATTTCCCTTTAAAGTATTTACGTATAGTAATTAATATTCTGTGCAGTTTTCAATGTTTCCGAACGAAATGTTCGTTCTTTATTTCAGAACGAATCTCTTTAACAATTTAAGTACTAATTAACTGAAAGATATATTTGTAATTGTGTAATAAATCCTATAATGATTAACAATAGTTTTAAGAACTATTTTGATGTCTTTGGTTAAGTATTTTGGCACAATAACTTCATATTTAACTGGCAGTGTAATAACGTCTTATGATTGGTTGAAATATGTACCGGCTTCCGATTTCCGGCTAAACATTGGGTATATAAACCTAGTTGAATCAGACGAAAGGACTTTTGCTCCAGACCAGCCACACAGTTAAGTATAATCTTGTATTGTATTACTTTGGTGCCTATTGCTGATTTCTAAATGATTTATTTGTGTAATCCTCAGGCGATTTAGCCGCTATACATCATTTTGCTATGTTTTATTATGTTTAGAATACATTAGCATATTTCCCATGTTCATTTGTTAGCTATGACTGCTATCCTATATAAATAACTAATCTCATTTAATCTAATCTGTGTTTGAATGTGAATATCCTTTCCTGAATAAATAGAAATTTATATTTAACTAATGTGCCCTATTTTTCATTTCATTCAACTTTCTAACCTTAGTTACTAGGCCAACCTAACTCATATCCCCTAAATACTTAAATTCACACATTAGATCTGTACACTCTATCTATTTTTCTAACACAGGCAATGATCAACTGCGCTCCAGTTGTGCCAGTTCTGAGGTACCTATTTGTACATAATCCCACATGGTAACTTACAATAAATATTTACTAGCTAATTTGTCTAAACATTTTATTGGCTAAGTCACACGAGTAAAATCGTTTATAGCTAGTGTCAAATAAGAAGAGACTTGGCGGGTCACGCGGTTCGACTTGCGCTGTATACGATTACCTGCGCGAAATCCCCTCCACTGCCACTTGACAAGTCTCTTGTTTCGTGACGCGGGTTATAATTCCATGCTGCCGCCAAATATTTCTATATAAACTGAGGTTACATACATGTCAAGCAAGTTGCAACCACGTTCAAAAGGAATTTGGCTCCATAAGTAAGAGGTCTACCGGCTGTAGGTATAATGGGGATACTTCTGAAGAATATTTTTTAATCTACCCAAAGACGAACGAGCAGACAGCCCAACTGATGGTAAGCGGTAACTGTCGCCCATAACGTCGACAATTAATACATTTAGGTTGCAGGCAATAAAAATGCAGAACCGCAGGTGTGTTGTCACTCTGAGGACTAAGATGAAATGCCTCATGCCTGTAATTACGCTGATTATCTTATCCTTCACACCGAATACAACAACGGAAGCATTGGTGCTTGGCGGCAGATATAGATAAAGCGGTAGTACTCACCCAGGCGGACTCGTCAGGCTTGACAGTCCTACCACCTGATATTCACGCGGGTCTATTCGCTTGCGCGGTGTTGTTTCGAAACTTCATTGTTCTGGATCAGGGTACTTATTGTATTTAACATACTACATAACGTTACGCCTCTTCAGGTCCGCATGGCTAGCGCATGTGTGCTATCGCGCGCGATTAGCGTGAAAATGCGACACTCGCTGCTATCTCTTTCATCTTAGTGTTAAGTGAAGGAAACAAAGACGCTCTCTCGCGGCTCTATCTTCTCGTATGCAGAGACCACATTCTTCGAGTTGCTACCTACGGTAACCGCTTACTAACACCTTTATATTATTAAAATTGAATATCTTTTTATCGCAATTTAAAGACAAGTTTATACCTAATTAGCAAAGTTAAGAAAACCGTAACACTGTCTAATTCAAGTTTCGCAAATTAGCTAAAGTTGACAAGCACTTTTTGAATATTTCCTCCGTCGAAAATTCTTAACTTGTCTATGCGACACAATAGTTGCGTTTTGTACGTAACTGTACGTAAACTTAGCTGTTTACTATATCGCGTGATTAGAAGTGAAATAGTGACATATTGATATAATTCTATACTGTTTTTTATATATTCTAAGTAAAAATATTAATCAATGTCAGTTGTTTCTCACCAAGATATTAATTGCAAGTTATGTTATGATCATGTAAACTAAACGCAAAAATATTAAAAAGTTGTAAATATTGTCTATGATTTCTTTCACTAATGGCGTGTCTTCCGGACCCACACGTTATAACGTCAAAATGGCTAAGAAAAAAGGCGATGAGAAAGTGAATCAAAGCCCTCAAAGTGATAATGAGGAGCAAAATTATGACGAGGAGCCCGACTTTGAAGATCCGGAAGGTTTCGTCGACGATATTCCCGATGAAGGTGGGTCTTTTCGCGCGAAAGAGGTTGGACCGGCCATATGCGTCATTCACGCATATTTCAACTTATTTCAGTGTTTGGCTTATTTATATCATGCTGAATTGATGTAATTGCCATTAAAGTGTTTACGTGTTTCAATTTCGTGGCCTTTTGTGACTATTGGGAGTGTGTATTTGAGGTCGCGTAACATAACCTAACTTTGACGTTGCAGAGTTGCTGGCTGACCTGATATCGCAGAAGCCAGAGGAGTCCGATGGTTATGAGAACGTTATTGTTGTGGATGGGTGTCCGCAGGTCGGCCCTGACCGCCTGGAGAAACTCCAGAGTGTAATAACAAAGATCTTTAGCAAATTCGGCACAATTGTAAATGAGTATTATCCGACCCAAGAGAATGGATTTACCACAGGATATATCTTCCTAGAGTATAGTAATGCTCAGAATGCCGCCGAAGCTGTCAAAACTACGAATAACTGTAAATTAGATAAGCAGCATACATTTTTAGTGAATTTGTTCACGGACTTCAAAAAGTGAGTAATTACTGCTGTTGTTTCACGTCTTATATGTAGAAAAATCGTAATTGTAGAAGAGAAGAGATGTAGAAGTAGAAGAGATAATGTTTACATATTGAAGAGTCATACAAAATGAGCCTGTTTTTAAAAAAATATCTGCCTAGTTAGATCTAGTCACGTTCGGCGGACTAGATTAATTCATTATTCTAAAACCTGTTTTGAAGTTACCGTAACTTTCAAATCAGTAACAAGAAATCATCATTTATTATTATTTTCTTAATGTAACTGATGTTAGTTATTGTTAATTATAATACCACTATTATAATTTATAATTTAGGATCTTATTATAATTAATAAGGCGGAAGTGGGTCTACACCCACTTCCTTCTTTACCTTTTGAAATTAAAAAAGTAAATAATTCATTGTCAATGCATGTTTTAGGTATTCAGAAATTCCTAAAGAATGGGAACCACCAACACCGCAGCCTTTCAAGGTGCAGTCAGACTTGCAGTGGTATCTCATGGATCCTGATGCATATGACCAATTCCTGATTGGAGTTGGCACTGGAGTGGCACTACAAATTTGGCAGAATGCCCTGCCTGAACCAATTTTAGTGCAAGAACGACCTGTAAGTAAAGTTTTTATTTTTACTTGGACCCTTGTAACATAGCTTGCTATTCAGTTGATTTGGTTGTTTGGGGTTCATGTGTGTGTAAATGAAATACTATGTAATAGAGTAATTTAAACAAACATACAATTAACAAATAAGTTTCTTTACTCTTTCACCCTCATCACTGTAGTGCTCGTAATAACTTTGTTTACCCATACTTATAACTCAATATACATGTTATAACAAGAGGTAACAATAATCATCTTGGTGTTACTGTCCCATATTTTGTAGTCTTATGCATGAGGGCGAGAGATCCTTCTTGACCATGATCAAGGATTTGGCAGATCAGAAAATTTCAGCGGAGCGTAGAGATTTTGGCAATAACCTCCCCTTTCGTGGGAGAGGCCCTAAGTCTAGCAGTGGACTGTTATGGGCTGTGTGATGTTATGATAATGAAACATGCACTGTACTAAATTCTATTCTGAAGTTTAATCATTCTTAAGGCAACATGCAATTGTACATTTTTTATTTATATTCTAGAGCTGGACCGAAACTTACGCAGTATGGTCACCTTTGGGCACGTATCTGGCAACGTTCCACTGGAGAGGGATAGCGCTCTGGGCTGGCCCCAAGTTCTCTCAGTTCCAGAAGTTCTACCACCCGGAGGCGCGGTTCATCTCGTTCTCCCCTTGTGAGAATTACCTCGTCTCGTTTTCACCTAACAGTGACAGAGGGGATGACAAGAAGTTGATCGTTTGGGATATTAGGTATGTTCCTCTTGTTATAAACTTACTTCTAAAAGTATGGTTACTGCGCCTGCTCTTTGGTATTTTAAATTTTTTATTCTAATTCTATCTGTCCTGATGGTAAGCAACTGTCTGACAGACTATGGAGCATGCCTGTCTAGAAAAGCCTATTCAATATCATATTTTATTTTAAAGCTTACTTTAGAGTTTCTTAAGAGCCAGGCAGACGGTATTCTAATTGTACTAAATGAATGAAACTTTTATAATACTGGCAATTACCACGAGCATGAGTTTCACGAGACCCCTTGACGCGTTAAAATGCTACACCCTAATTTATTTAGCCATGTGGTTCCTCATCTGTGTTGCTAAGGGGAACTGGTAGGTCATCATTAGATCAGAAAATGTGCATCAGACTTTTCTGTTGTATCACAAATGCTTGCTTCATCATCATCATCACAGCCCATAACAGTCCACTACAGGACTTTGGGCCTCTCCCGCAAAAGGGGAGGTTATTGCCATAATCTCCACGCTTGGCAGGCGGGTTGGAGATCGCAGTGTTGCAAACATGACAATGAAAAACGCTGCTGCCCATTTTCCAGTTTATGGAGACTAGATATTTTGCCTCTAAACGTTAGTCGCCTTGTACGACACCCACGAGTGTAAGGGGTTGGTGCTATTCTACTCTACCGGTCACCACACGGCTATAATGCTTGCTTACAATGAGTAAAATATAAAACAGTACACATCACCATGCATAAAGCAGCAACAAAGAAGGTATCATGAACGAAAGCGATGGCGTTTTAGCGCATCGAGCCGTTTGCGTCATGTCATTCATTTGTAACCCTTTTGATGAGTTCATAGAGGTTTCACATCAAATTCATACGGCAGAATCGGAGTGGAGGCTATCACTTCACAGCGTTATGGCACATACTCCTGAGACATGCCCACAGGGATTTCTAAAAAATAAACAATTTTCACTCATTTTCTCTTCAGAACGGGCCAAGAGAAGCGCACCTTCCCACCGCCCGACGAGTACGTGACCTGGCCGATATTCCGCTGGAGTAAAGACGACAGGTTCTTCGCGCGACTCGGGCCCGATATGCTCTCCGTGTACGAGACGCCTGGCTTTGGGTTGCTCGACAAGAAGTCAATCAAGATACCCGGTATCAGGTATGGAAATGAGATTTGAAATCTTTTCTAATTTTTTCACATAGTTTATTATTAGAGATGAAACGGATAGTTGTTTGGCCGGATACCGGATATCCGGCCAGCCTCCTAGCCGGATAGCCGGATATCCGGCGGCCGGATATTCATAGTCTCTGAACAAGTTTGTACAAGCTGTAATCGCGGCGTGGGACTTTATACGACTGCATGTGTTTACGTAATTTAATGTTTTCGTTTAATGTGAATAATTTGAACGTTGAACTGAACAATTCTTCCGCCCTTATACGGATTGATAGTTTCAAAATACGGGCTTACACATTAGCCCACAGCATCGTAAGGGATAAACGACATCGTATACTGCCTTTAAATATAATTTCATATCTTTAATATCAATATATATCTTGATTGACTTTAAATTATTACACTAAGTACATTATAATACTAAACAGCACTTGTCAAAACTACACACGACAAAAATGCGTATTTATGCTGATCAGCGGGTGTCACCCTGTTGGGCAAAGTACGTAATGTCCACACTCGTGTAAGTTACCAATTCACACCTATGCCCGAGAAAATTTAAGAACGCTCAATGCGATAGTGTGAGCATGTGATCCGCCACCCCAAAGATCACCTCAGTGCAAGTAGCCCTAAATTTGGCGACGACGACTCGCTGACGCGGAAGACAACCCACACGCCACCTGGGTGACGGCGGACCAACGGGACAATATAAAAAGAAGAGAACAGAAAACTATTAAAATTATTTGCTAACCTACCAAATGAACGATACGAGTAGAGTAGGTGCCGATGCCGACATAATAAATAGTTTTTTGATTAATATTTATGGTTTATAAACGTTTTGATAAGACTTTTTACTCGACTGTTACAGAAGGGCATATATTTCCGATGAGCAAAATCACTTATATGGGCTTTTCATACATTTTTTACTATCCGGTATCCGGCCGGATATTAACGCATTATCCGGTATCCGGCCGGATAGTAAATTATGGCCGGATAGGCCGGATACCGGATAGTGGCCGGATATCCGTTACATCTCTATTTATTATAATTAAAATAACAAGAACTAAATTCAAGTTATACTTGAGCATCAGGAGTGTAGGCCACATTTGAGTACAGTCAAAAAACCAACTCATGATGGCTAGCGCCGGTGCCTTGACCGCGAGATGACTATAATTTATTTAATTATTCATACTTTGTACAACATAACTGGAGGAAAATAAGTCGGAAAGCGGTACCTGGCAGAAGCTGGGACTGACTGATCGGATGATGATAATGACTTTGTACAACATAACATTTAGAAACGATTGCCGTATGCAACTTAATATTTTCTATAGTCTATTTGACGATTACTGTAACTGACCCATAATTTCTCCAAACAGGGACTTCAGTTGGTCACCGACCGACAACACGCTGGCGTACTGGGTGGCCGAAGACAAGGACGTGCCGGCTCGCGTTACGCTGCTCGAGATCCCGAACCGTACCGAGGTCCGCTCGAAGAATCTGTTCTCTGTGGCAGACTGTAAGATCCACTGGCAGAAGAGCGGCGACTATCTGTGTGTGAAAGTCGACCGTTATTCTAAGGTAATTATGATGAAAACAGTAAAAATAAAGAGGGAACAGGAACAATGTTCAGATACCTGGATACCTGTACCATAGTATTGTAGTCTACAGTAAAGTGGATAGATGAAAGGAGATTGATGAATGAGTTACAGTGTGAAATTGAAAAACCAGGCATTTTAGATGTAATTCTCTATAGAAAACATTATCTGATCAGATCAGGAAAAGCTAGAGTCTGACGAAAAGATGATACCCATATCATAGGACTGTGGAGTCTGTGGTAAAGTGGATAGAAAATTCTGGGTCTGAGAGAAAGAAATGTACAAAAAGAATTGTGGATATAGTACGAAGCTAGGTACTTGTTGACATAGCAAAGTTCATAGTCCTTGCCTATGGCTTTATTTATGTACTGTTATTGATAACAACCTTGTTATATAGTTTGATTGTTACCCCACAGATTATAGTTTAGTTGGAAATAGTCCACTACCAAAAATAGACTTGGTTCCCTTGATTCATTAAAGGTTTAGCTAAAATCATAAATGGCATTAACAAAAAATTAAAAAGAAATTTGAACATCAAACGACAAAATATATTAATAATATTTATTTACTTTTTTAGGTCAAGAAAGACAAAAATGAAATCAAATATTCTGGAATGTACTGCAACTTCGAGATATTCCACATGAAAGAGAAGGAAATCCCAGTGGATTCGGTCGAAATCAAGGAGCCTATTCAAGCATTCGCCTGGGAACCCATCGGGTCCAAATTCTCTATAATCCATGGTGATTCTGCCAACATCTGCATCAGTTTCTACCAAGTGAACACTGGTCAGGCACCAACATTGCTGAAGAAGTTTGAAAGGAAGCCGTTTAACCATCTGTTCTGGTCCCCAATGGGACAGTTCATAATCCTGGCGAACCTTGGGCTGACTGGTGGTGCTCTGGAGTTCTTGGACACCAATGATTTTACCGTCATGAATGTGTCCGACCATTATCAGGTAAGATTATGGTTATCAGGTCGTCATACTGTCGGTCATGTAGTTGTCGAGTCATTGTTACTATATCATTCTATATTTAAGTTCACTTCAAATGAGTGAGAGGTGAGCGTGTCCGTCTACTATGCGGATATCGCGGATTCGAAGTCATATCTTGGCCTCTAGAATGAATAAATAAAATAGTCTTCTGACTAATATAATGGTTTTGAATATGCCACATGCTTTTACAACGAAAGAATACACACGCGAGCTATAGTATCTTCCATTGCACGAGTATTCAAACAATTTGTAAAATGGTGCTATGACATTAATGACGTCATCTATGACGTAATGTCAAAGCTGTCACAGTTTTTTGTCACTTGCACCCAACTGTACACAGGATTTATGAGATAAATAAATTTCTATGAAGTGAATTTCACTGCCAAAGTATGATGCCACATACGTAAGCTAGTCTGTATACGTACGCGCACGTACTACCGCCGTTCAGAATGTAGCTGCGTTGAGCAGGGATCTTATTATCGGTCGAAAACGTACTGGGTAGGTCCCTGATAGCATTTTAGAGTGTGGACGTCGTCCATAGCGGTGACGGTCTTTAGGTGCCAGAGAATGTAATACAATACAATACAAATACGTTTATTTTTCTCAAAAGGCAACAGCACATAGTATTATATGTGAAATATCAACAGCATCAACATCCTTATTGAGAACTGGAGTCTATGCTAGGTAATAAAAAACCCGTGTTACAAATCTCCAGGCTGTCCCAACCTGTACATTATATAACACTTTCCTGTAGTAGCACTTTTGCACCCGTCTGATGTCGACACAGCATTGAAAACTAACAAACATTTCCCCACCAGATGTCTGGCATTGAGTGGGACCCGACTGGCCGCTACGTGGTGACCGGCGTGTCTTCGCTGAAGTGCAAGATGGACTGCGGATACTACCTCTGGTCGTTCCAGGGCAAGATCCTTAGGAGGTATGTTTGTTTTATAAGTATAACTTGGAGACTCGCCACGACTTCGTTCACGTGTTGTCCCACTTTGTCTATTGGTGAAAAAAGCATGAACATTCGTTCAGTACACAGACAGACAGACGCGGCGTGGGACTTTGTTTTATTAAAGGTACTCAACCTGAACCTGCTCATCTGATGCAGCGGATTATGGCGCTGTAAATGTCTCAAGTCTAGAGTAAAACCTTAACACTTTAGCTGCGGCCGCCTTGATATTTAGGTAATTGGCGTTACGCGAGTGCTCACGACTCGTTTGGATGGTCCAAACAAACACAATCGGCTATGGCCAGCATGCGCCAGCGCGGACTTAACTGGCGGGGACGCCCGCACACGCGTTTAGTATATTTCGGCGGTCATACAGCTATACCCACGACTCTTCTGGCGGTGTTTCTTAGCACCGCACCTAATTCTTTGATATTTGAGTTCGCAAAGTGTTAATGTTTCTAACTGCGCTTTTAGAGCCTAGTGCCTTCACTGCCAGTGATCTTAAAAACCTTAGATAAAAACACAATGAGAACTGACCACAATTCAACATTATGGACGAGCGAATACTCTATCTTCGTTTACACTCGTTTATTTCGTTTACAACGTCCTCCGACGAACGAGTGAAAGACCGAACCGTGCCGATGGGTGATGATGGAGGAAATAAATAAATTCAACATTATAGTCGAGCAAATACTCTTATCTCCGTATATACCTGTTCATGCAACATCCCACAACGAACGAATAAATAACCTAACCTTCCCTCCCCCAGGGTGATGAAGGAGGGCTTCGCGCAGTTCCACTGGCGGCCGCGCCCGCCCACGCTGCTCACCGACAAACAGCAGAAGGACATCAAGAAGAACCTCAAGAAGTACTACTCGCAGTTCGAATCCAAGGACCGTATGCGCAGCAATAAGGCCAGCAAGGTGAGTGGGAAGAATCCTTTCCCTGTTCAGGGTAACGGGGTAGAACAGGGCGCTGCACTTATTATACCGACAGGTTTTTACGGGGTCAGCAACGCGTGGGTGATGCCCCTGGTATTGCAAACGTCCATAGGCTGCGGTGACTGCTTACCATCAGGCAGGCCGCAAGCTTGTTTGGCACCTTAAAAGTATAAAAAAAAAAAGATAGACGCGGCGTGGGCCTTTCTTTATAAAATGTGGTATAATTTTGTTATTTGGAAAGAAGATTTTCGCGATTTCCACATTCGTAGCAATAAGGCCAGCAAGGTGAGTGAGAAGTATCCTTTGCGGTTTCGGGGTGTCGGGGTACAACAGGCCGGCGATACACCCTTATGCCCAATTTACATTGGGTATATTCATATTTATTGTTGCATTACAAGTCATATCTTTCATGTCAAGTTACTTGATTTGAATAATAGGTCAAGGACAGTATCGTGTAACGGTTTACACTACAGAGAGTCCAGTTCCATTTAAAAAATAGAAAGCGATTATATTTGGATCTTTTTTTATAATGAGCAGTTTTTCCAATAGCTATCTAAAGCATTCCTAACCACTCACTAGATGGCGCCCTGACAATTTTGGTAATTGATAATCGCTTGAAATAGGTTCTTAGCAATAGAGGATATAAACACTGTGTACGTTGTATTGGACAATATTGTATTTGTCAATAGTTTTCAACCATTTTAGAGGTTGTAATAATAATGGAACATAGTGCCAACTTCTATAAATATTTCTTAGTACATTTCGTTCGACCTTTGCAATTTTTATTTTTATTTAAATATTAGTTGCCTGCATGACATCACTGCCACAATCATAGATTTATAAAAAAATTGCCAAAATTGTAGGAGCGCCATCTATTAATGCTTTTTGAAACCAATTGACAATACCTACTGGAAAACTCCTCATTGGACTAGCCAGGCTTTGGCCCCCAACTCACCTGGTGATAATGCGCCTATTACACATACTTAAATTTAGTAGACTAAATTCAGAAGCAACTACCTTCTAAATTTAGAAGCTTCTGATTACACTGTTCTAAATTAAGTTACTTAATTCATTTCCTGATTGAAGCTTCACGAAGTCGCACGTGTTGTGTACGAGAATGGCTGCAGTACTTTTGAATTCCCGCTATTCTGTTTTACTTTTTATTTAGATGTTGCGTTATAAAACTACACTGCATGACATTTATATGAAAATTAAACATGATTCTTATAAGTAATTTCTCTAAAAAGGCCTAATTTTACAAGATTAAACTTACACAGTTTAATAACCAGGCAAAAATGAGTTTCTGAACGTCCATCTGATTAAAGTAAGTTACTAAATGCTATAACCGCCGTGTCCGCCGTTAGTGTCCGCCAGACGTCGTTAAGGGCAACATCTGTATTCGTTTGCTCTTCATTATTTGTGTTAAAATAGTAGTAAAAAGTTAACGCCTTACATATAGGGTGGCAATTGTACATCGTTGAAGAAATATTAAGCAAAATAGTTTAAAAAGTGCAATCTGTCGGTAGTGAGTGTAAATAGATCCTATTGTATTCACTTATCGCAACAGTGTCTCATCGTGTCCGGCGCAGTGCCGTAGGTAGAGCTCGTCTAGTCTAAAATGACGCGCCCCACTACTTACTTAGTTGATTCCGATGTGTGAGTGCAAATATTAATAACGACACTTCATCTGTGTGGGAGCGTCGACTGCTCCAATCGAACGACGCGAGCTTCTACGTTGGTGTCTCACCGGCAACTGAATGACCAATTACAACGGCATTTGTATATGTATTGCGTCCATATTTTAAATTTGCTTGTGTGCGTTAATGCAATACTCAATACTCAAATGTTTATTGCTTCATAAAAGTAATGCGATAGTGGGGCGCGTTATTTTAGATTAGACGAGCTCTACCTACGCGTGACCGGCCGGCCAGCCCCGGTGCACTTGCACTGCACTTACCTACGAACGCATTGTAGTTACTAAAGCGTACAGCTGCTTGATATTTGCGCACGAAAAGAAGAATATTTTGTTCGTGATGGCAGTGAATAGAGTAAATTTAACCTGTACTGAATGTCGAAGAGTTATTGATGATGAAATGTTTTTGAAATGTTGTGTATGTGAGTCTTATTATGACTTGGATTGTGTGAATGTATCTGAGAATAATTTTGATGTAATGACCATCGTAAATAAAACTAATTGGCAGTGTCAGACATGTAGATGCAAAGACATGGAATCTAGCAGAACGATTCACACCATTTTGGAATGTTCGAACTTAGTATTCGATACTACCCCTACACAATGCATCGAAATTTTGTTAACATCGAAAAAAGAAAACCTGGTGCAGGATATGCGTCGTTCATGGACGACACGATATTTTTAGATAATATTCGTACCCTGGTGCGTGAGGAAATGGCGCGAGCCCTGCTGAATAGCTCCGAGTCTGCTGCATCGAGCTAAAGAGATAACTGAAAGAGTTGAGTCTGCTGTGAGAGATGTTGCGACGCAGCTTAACTCTAGAATGGATGCTTTGGAGAGCAAGTTGAACCAGATACGGCAAGTAAATTTACTCGCAAAGATCATACCATGCGTAAAACCAACTCCAAACGCTACGACCAGGGCTGCATCGCCGCAAACAAACAGAAACGTAGATCGTCGATGGGCTGCCGTGAACATGAAACCGCCCACCCCATTGCGTGATGCTGCACCACCGGCACCACCGATACGGTCTCCCGTCAAGGAACCCCACAGGCCACAAACAAGAAATATCCAAGTTCCGAGCACAGAGAAAAATAGTACAATACTTTCTTCGGTATTTGAGGATGAGGGAAGTGTTGCACCGGTCTGTGAGGTACGTAATGGAGAGTGGATCGAGGTGAAGAGTAGGCGTCACTGAGACCGACAGCCCGTTGTCCTGCGGGGAGCTGCCGCGCCTGGGGTTACCCTTTTGCGAACTGCGGACCGGAAACGTTTTCACTATCTATGCTACGCGGGACAAGGTACCACTGTTGAGGAGGTAAGTGACCATTTGCGTACTATAGGTGGAAGCGATGTATATGCTAATGCACTATTACTTGCTGCTCAATGGCAGGGTGTATATTTATATTATATTATTATTAATTATAATTAAGTGTCTGTATATCTTAATGTATTTAATTTAATTTATTCTATTTAATGAAGTGATTCAATTGATAATTTATATAATGAATTCATTTATAGAATTTTTTTTGTTATGAAATATGAATTATGTTTTTAAATTTTAATGTAAACGCTTTGGATTCTGTCTGTAAGTTTGCATTTATTTTAAATAAATAAATAAATAAATTACACCTTCCTAAATGCGTTTCTTATTAGGCTTCTAAATTCAGAAACCATATGTCCTTCTAAATTTAGCATCCTAACTTGCTAAATGCGATTACATTTGACTGAATTCAGTAACTGAATCATTTAGTCTACTGAATTAAGGCATGTGTAATAAGTGCATAAGCGACGATATAGTCAAATTGGACCAGACAATAACAAGATTAAAAATACTACTTGAATCGGTAGGACTTGTTATAAATGGTTCCAAGACAAAATTAATAATCAGAGATCCATCCAACCCACCCAACGGTACTGCTCCCAGCAGTGTCCACCTAGGGGGAGTGTCAATCCAACCCGTGAAGGAAATAAAATATCTAGGGACGTATCTCACAGCATCCCATGATAGACGAAATTGTATAAAACACAGGTGCGACAAAGCCGTCACAAACTCCAAAATCGTAAACGCGTTTATAAAAAACAACAGACTGGAATGGAAAATCACAAGACTAATCTACAAAATGGTCATATGCCCCACGATGACCTACGGTTTGAACGTGGCGTCCCAAACAAAGGCTAATCGATCCAAACTACGACGATACGAAAGATTCATCTTGGGAGGTATGTTAAATCTATCCAGAGACAAACCCAATAAGAAAATATGGCAGATTTTAGATGGAAAAACTATAACAAAAATAATAAAAGTAAGGAGGCTGAGATACTACGGCCACATAATGAGGCACGAGAACCCGCACATACTACAGGCAGCCCTACAACACTCAGAAAGTAAGCGTAAAGTTGGTCGACCTATATTTACCTGGGAAGACTCGTTGAACCACGACATAGATAAATATACAACGAAGTCGAAACAAGACTGGCAGACGATGGCAGTGAATAGGAGTGAAATGAAAAACGAAGCCGGGAAAATATACCAAGCACCGGAGACAGACTCCGAATCGGAGGTAGAGGGCCCACACAACACAACATAACGACGGACATTGGAGAAAGCAAACAAGAACGACCATGAATACTAACGAATGTCAAGCAGAGGATATCGTCGTAGTTAGGCAGATTAAATATTACAACACGCCGGTGGAAAAAAGGCACCACTTGCAAAAAGATTATGGTTGCTCACGACTGGACATCGTGGGAAAGGCCACCTGGAACATGACATCAAGAATACCCAACACCAAGACAAAACAAAACCAGAACAGATCAAGGGAGCAACCACAGCAGTCTTTACCATCCTTCTTTATTATATTACACAAAAAGTATAGTATCTATCCTCCTTTAAACTGACTCGATGCTAGTATTCTTGTCGGCTCCAAATCCTTTCGCTCCCATCCTGACTGCGACAGCCCTACACTCCCCTTCGCATCTACGTACACACTGGTATCTCGGGCTGGAGGTAGCGCAAATCAGTGGAGGACGAGGTCTGGTGTCGCCTAAAATCAACACTCCCACGTCTGATGCTTTATCCGGAGCAAACCAGCTCTTTGGGTGAGACCCGTGACAACCACTGGGCTTGGTTGCTCAAAATACAAGTACAGACGACGGAACCACCGAGTATGGCGATGTCGTACCCAGTTCTTGCTGATATGATCTACATACACCCTTGCAGAAGCATTTCTGGCTGGTGTTGTACCTGAACGGAACGGAACGGAACGGAACGTGTAATAAGTGCATAAGCGACGATGCCGATGATGGAACATGGAACAGGCTATTCAATATAATAACCAGGGGAACACACTCGCGAATAATGCGTTCTATTCCTTGGCCGTACGCATTATAAAGCAACTACTTGCAAGGTAGCTTGCAAGCCAACTCGACTCGCTACTAGCCGATCGGTTTACACCACTGTACTGACTCACTGTCTTACCTACTTTGCTTAACACTTGATCAATGTCAATCGGCCATCGTGCCTCATGTGATGTTAACTGACAGTCGGCATGAAGGTGAGTGGTCTCTCTGATTATGTAGGAGATTTGCCAACTTTGGCTCGACCTTTCTAATGCACTAGGCCCGTGGTGCGGCTAAGGAATGGAATGCTTTGTCTGCCAATTTACTTGGCTTGATTGAAGTGTAATTGGATCGCAGTAACAGCTCAACGGCCGTGATAATTGTTGCGGAATACCAAAAACGCGTAAAACTGCCATTGACCTGGGATTGTGATTGAATTACAATTCAATTCAGCTATCAGTAACAGTAGCATATACCAAAAACGTGTCAAACTGCCATCGAGCTACGATTGCGATCCGATTAGTAAATTAGCGGACTTGAGGCCCCGTTAATGTGTTCCTCGAACAATACAACCGCCAAGGCCAGAGTGAAGGCTGATTCTGGACAGGCGTGCTCCATATTTAGCCGCATTGTCACTTACCACCAGGTTATTTATTTATTTATTTCACAGTTTTACAGCATATAAAATATTATATAAAAAGGTTACATTATTAAATTGTAATGCCAATTACAAAACAGAAATTTATAATTTTGGTAATTAATATAGCCATAATACACCATATAAAACACAAATAGAAAAACAACAACAATCAAAATTCAAATATAAACTACTCTCTCTGAAATATAATATAAGATTCTCTCTCTGTATGTGTGTGTGCGTGTGTTTGTGTGTGTGTTTTCGTGAGTTTGTGTGTGTTCGTGAGTTTGTTTAATGTATGAGCGTGTTATCCTTCACGCAGGTGGCACTTTAGATGGCAGTCAAATGCTTGCCTAGTATGTTGTAAAAAATCTGTGACAAGCTCTTTTGTTATCAAATATCATCATAATCAGCTTTACAAGTCCGCTGCTGGTCATAGGCCTCCCCCGCACCCAGCATCCACCCGCAAATCGTCACTCTACCGCAGCCGGAGAGCTGTTATATTGAGATTTTGAATGATCTAAATTCAAGAATGATTAATGAAAATACCGAGTAATAAAACATTCAAGTAACAAGCCTAAAAATTCGCAAACACGTTCTCCAATCAGACATCCCTAGGAATAATCGTAGTCAACACTATAAATTCATCTGTATTAACTTTAATTATTCCATCTAGTCTACATGCGAAAAGAAATCTGAATAGGTTTGTAAAAAGAATGCTTACTCAGTGAGACATTCTGTTGAATAAAGAGCAAATATTTGAGTACTTGATCATCAGCAAATAAAAATATGCCATCCAAAGAAACAACAGAGAAAAATGCCATCCACAGAGAAAAATCGCTTGTTTGACAAGTTTCTAACTCAGCTATATTGCTTTTTATTTACATCTGCTCTCGTAGATAAAAGCTAGATTATGAGCCATAAATATTTTTTCACGAGGGGTTATTACAATAGATTGTGTGTTCAAAAATAACAGATACTGCGTCGGAGGTATTGATTGAGAGATATTATCTGTTCATCCATGCATTCTGCAAATTCATTTCCCCTTAGTTTGAATCGTTTATTTCGGTGCGTTTTTTTTTCATATCAGCACTAGCTTATTTGACACGAAAACGAACATATTTGAAAATATCTAAGCAGTCGAGGATACTTTTCCAGCATTATGTCGCCAGTTATAAATATCAAACACCCGGTGGTTCTCGAAATATAGCAGCCGTTAATCCACGTCATAGATCTTAAGGAAACTTTGAAACTAACGTCATGAATTTTAAAGTTGTTCACCGTTTCTACTGTATACCTGAGATAAACGACGCTATGAGAAACTAGCACAGTTTTTATTAGTTTCCTAAATGCTTCATTCATTCTTCAATTAAGTCATTTTAGTTGTTAATAAATAGTAGATAGTGATTTAGGTTTTGCGGATGTGTTATACAGAAGTTATTCAGTACAGGGTTATATGTTGGTGCTCCTGTGTATTGTATCAGCTCTCTATTATATTGTAGTGGTTTAAGAGTATCGAATAAGATTACTTTAGTTGCGTTCTGGCTTGTTTCTGCACTATCATTATGACTTAGAGCGGTTATCCTCAACAGTCATATATCATCAGTCATAATGACAGCCCAGAACATGTCAGAACGCATGTAAAAATCCCAAATTTTGTTATAATATTGTGTGTTTGCCTTGTTGTGTTCCGGTTTGAAGGATAAGGTAGTTCATCTTAGTCCTCACAGTGGGAACTGACAATGCACCTTTGTGTCTGCATTTTTTGTAACACAAAACTTAAGTGCGTGATACCTAGATGTTATGGGCGACAGATACCGCTTTCCATCAGGGCCTTAAGTACACGGGCAGACCAACGTTTTGTGGGTTTCTTAAACGTCTACCATTGCTATAAAGTGGATTTTTTCTTGTACTTGATGACGTAGGAGGACCTACGTCACGCAATCTAGAACGTATTTAAATTTTACTTGGATGAAACACGACTCAAGTTCAGATTTGATCTCTGTTTAAAGCGTCTATGATTGAAGTGTTTCCTAATTTACAATTTTATTTTATTATCAACATCGATTCGTTTTAAGATATCCATTTGTGACAACGTATTTCAACTGGAAAAGATACGCAGATAAATCTATTCTCAAGGGTAGTATCAACCTTATTTATGTAATCAGAGATCAAATCAATGCTTGAGATTTAAGATTTTAAATCAAAACTCAGCTCACTGCTGAGCAATGAAACCCGTTTTAAGTTACTTTCTGGAATAAAACCTCGACTAAAAACTAGTTTTAAAACTAGATTCATCACTGAGACCGTTCTGTAAGGGCCTATAACTATAACAATAATCATCATGATCCGAGCGGTCAATCCCGGCTGCTGCCAGAGTCCGCTTTACTGCTTTGTTTTCTTAACTTTGCCTGATCATCGTCATCCTCACGTAAGCCGTTGGCTCTCGCGTCCGACCCGGCGATGTCAATCCATCGTTTTTTGGGTCTCCCGAGGGACCCATTTACTGATACAGGCAGGTTAAGCACCTATTTCAACAATGTGTAAAATTAATAATCTGCGACCCTTCTACCAGGGGAACCTGATTGGATCATGGTTACAAATTCAGTTGCCTGAATTTGCAGGTTTCATCACGATGTTTTCCCTCACCGTAAGAGCATCGGTTAGAATTCAACTAAAGTTCATCACTCGGAAAAGAGTCATAGGTACATGGCCACAGCTGGATTCGAACCTGGTACCTCTCGCTTACGAGTCGGATACTCACCCGTTCGGCTACCGACGTTCCTATTTCAACTATGTGTACACAAAACTAATCCGTTCCCCGTCTCCGCCCGTCAGGAATTGGTGGCGAAGCGCACGGACCAGATGAAGAAGCACGTGGAGTACCGCGAGCTGAAGGCCCAGGAGTGGGCCGAGCAGAAGCCACGCCGACTCGAGCTCAGAGACTGTAAGCTATTTCTTTTCTTAATATGTTATTGATTTATTTAACAGTTCATTGTGCACAATAACAGCTATACAATATTGACATAAAGAAAAACAACACAACAGGTACAGCTTATTTCATAAGAAATATCTTACAGCTGATTTACGGGAGAGACAGCTTACTAGCGACCTGCCCCGGCTTCGCACGGGTGTAGGGTTTTCTCTATTATAATTTGTATGTATTAGGTCCTATGAAATTGGCCTTTTGTTAGGCGAAAATGACGAACTGCCATTTTTATACAAGCAACTTTTAAATTTTTCTTAATTGGCATTCCGATTACAATTAAACTTTGGTATGATCAGGCAACATTAAGCTACCTGGTGCATATCACTACCCTCTTCAAAAATGTGATGACATGTGATCAAAACTTGTCGACAAATGAAAAAGGGTAGTTTCTAACCCTTACAAAAACATAACAGAATATTTTTTATTTTTATTATAGGGACTTACTGGCATGCATTTTACTCTATTTGCGAAATCAAGTATATATTTTGATATGATAAGTAAAATTAAAAATAATTGAGCTAATGTCTAATGATGAAAAATAAACGCCAATTTCATCGTAAAAGTCCGTTACGTGGTTTAGAAGTTAGCTGAAACACCGACAGATCACAACAGACGTGGAAAGCTACCTTATTTAATACTATATAAGAACTGTTCTCTTGAAATCACTGATTTTGTGGCCCAAAATCAAGCCACATGAAAACCGCTAACGGTGGTTGTCGCCAGATCCTCCTATACAGATAGGAGCACGTGAAAGACAATATTAGACAATAGACAATCTGTAATCACGTTAATGGTCTATCACGAAGCCTCCGAAGAAGATATCCTCTAGTGGCTTCGCAGTTGAAGATCTTTCGCAGTATCGTGCATCGTAACCTTGTAACATCGTGGTAGCAATCATCGATGTTTTGTTTATCGAGATTACGTATGACACTCTATAAACGTCACACCAGAGTAGATAATAATATTGTTTCTAACGCTTCGGGTATTGTAGTGCATGAATCGTGCGTTGATTTTTTTAAGGTATGTCATGCGTGAATTGCCAATTATCACCCGACGTGGAGGAACGTGACAAAAATGCGAAGAGGCTCTTAAATCCATAGTAATTCAATAGACCTAGAGTATTTTTAGGATTCTGATACTGAATGTGTAATAGTCGATTGTTACTCATTCGTGAAGTGCCTAAATGACTGCTTCAAAGTAGTTTCTATATTTGTACTAGAGGCTATTTCTAGGACGGAACTGTTTTCGAAAATAATTTCTATTTCTAAAGCTATAAAATTCGTAGCAGTTAAAGTATGTACGACTTTAGATTCCGGGAAATTAGTTCCGATAAAGTAGAAGTCTCGAATCCCACTCGATTGGAAGTCGCTAATGTGTAACACACACTGACCTCTAATAAAGTACTTGTAGAATATGTCTAAAAAGTAAAGCGACTTGGTGATTTCTAAACGAAATAAAAAAAACGTTTAGTCTGTGATTGTCATTGTCAATTTTCGTCTATAATCTAAAGAAACGTGTTCAAGTGCCACAAATTTATCTGGCCCGGTGATATCAACACGAAGTCAAGTATCAACAAGAGCGTCGTTACCGTGTCAGATAAATTCGTGGCACCCTAATGGGGCAAGGATTCTTCCGGCTCTTTTCATAGCTCGCGCAGATAAGACATCTCATGTTTACACGAAACCACACACGTTCAGCATTATTGCTACTGTTTTTTGGTATATGGACAGATGTTTCATTATTCAATCAGTGTTGCTTACTTAACGATTTGAATCGCCCTAATATTTTCCCATGTCGCTTTACTTTTCAGACGCATTCTATTATGAGAGGTCAGTGGTAACATAACACTATACTAATGTGCGTTTTTCTCAACAGATGTCGACACCGACGGTCTCGACACGGACTCGGCGAACACAGTAGAGGAAGTTGTTGAATTTTTCGTGAAAGAGGAACAAACTGTCATCGAGTAGTCGCCATAGCACCCCACGTTAGGAGGCCACTAACCCCGGCCTCCCGAAAGGCCGAATCCGGCCAACTTTTCTAATAAACACAGAACACACATTACACTTATCGAAGTTTTTTATACCGCCATCCAGCTTACAACAGTTTTTGTCACAAACTACCGTTTTTATAATGTTTTGCAGTGTAACATTTCGGTTTATAAATTATACTAGCAGTAATGTTTATAAACTATGTATTAAATTTATATGTTTCAAATGGATTGTGGCCTTTTAATACCTGTTTGTATTTTTTTGTGTAATGTTTAATTTATAGAATATTATTTCAATTATTTCAGGATTGTATGAATATAATGATGATGGTATAAATAAATTTTGATATAAGGACAATTTGGGGAATTTTAGTATTATTATACCAATCCAAGAAAATAGACTGATATGACTAAAATATTTAAAAAAAGCGATCAATGTAGGTATATGTCTTATAATGAGTGGTCTGCATATCATATCCCTTTTCTCCACTAAACAAGTTACGAAACCTCAAGTGCAGTATGAATAAGAGAAACAAGAACTTCCAAACAAATTGCAAGCTCTTTGTTATTAGATTTTGCGAGAACAGTTCTCAGCTAGCTTTAGAAATTTCGAAGGGCGCCCCCAGGCACACGCGAGGTGCAGTTACGTGCGGGTTCTTTTCTTGGGAAAGTGTAAAAAAGCTGAAAATCCGGTGGGAAACAGTTGATTGAGGTAGCAAGAGCGCACGCGCCGTCGCGCCATTGAAGCGCGCGCCCTTTCAGTCCGACTCGGATCCCGCCCAGAGAGCACGCTCGCCCGATTCCCGCGCATACACTATTCGAATTACGAACTTAATTTTATTCATAAATCATTACTTTTTAAAAGTGCCCAGTTTTGTGTTCACGCTCAAGTGTAGCCAGTGAAAAAGGTTGAATTCAGTTTTTGTGCCAGTTACAGTTTTGTTTCAGTCAGTTTTTCGCTTCTTTTTTGTGTTTTGTTAATTTCCCGGTTTCCCCGAAGAGTAGTGGTTCGAAGCCGGTAAGTGTTTTCTATTATCTTTCCATCTTTAGAAGAATAGTTAGTTATAATGCTTATTGCATAAAAATCTAATGACATTTGGCGACAGTGAGTAAGTAAATTAAATATAATGTGATCAGTAAGTGCTTATACTTAGGTACCTAAATAATTGACGGCATTTTAGCGGCATAACGGCATAGCGATCGAAACTCAGGTATATGGATTGTTTTGCGTCGAACTTTAAGGTTACTGTTTTTTACTGTTATTGTTATATTGGTGATAGGTTTGTTTACTTGGGTGATAATTTTATAAACTCTTGAGGATATAAGTAATTCAAACGCAACGGTTCGATATGATAATAAAGGGGTGGTAAAAAAAATCTACTCTAGGTTTGTTACTCGACTTTTGGAAAAATAACTCTAGGTAGCGAGTTATATAATATAAAAGTTATAGAAAACATTTGAAAGGCCAAATTGTCCTCCATTCAGGATATGACTTCTTGTTTTTAAACAAGCTGCAAAGAGTATTTTTTTCAAAAATCGGGCTACAAACCTCGATATTTCCACCACTATAAGAATTAGCGACGTATGGAGGTAAGTACTATACATCGCGTCACCAAGCCATACTACGTGCACACTCGTGTTGCGATTGATATATTGCGAGTCATGATAAATAAGTATTTACGTACTTGGAAGTAGATTATAGCACTGAAGACTAAGTAGTAGCTACTATTCTTGCGACAATAATCCGCCAGAAAAATAAACGAAATGTTTTAAATAGGTACGCTTCAATTCAGTAAACGAGTTCAACATATTGCCTTAGGTATTGATTTTATCGGCGATAAATTACTGTCTAGTCGTCGCGTTCAATTATGCTTGTTTCTACCCTAACGTCGTGAGGTATTATTTTCATGGATGGACTGGACGCCTAATTTATTTTTTATAAAATATGTTGCGAGGCTGGGACGTTCATGGATGGACTGGCCGCCTTATTTATTTTTTATGAAATGTGTCGTAAGGGGGACAAATTACGGGTCTAATGGATACGGCAATTTGTGTGAGTACCGTCGAATTTACGTAAGGTAACAGGTTTAGATTATGGCAGACCCTTGTTGAGAGGCCGCAAGGCTCCTTTAATAGCTGTGTTAATATAGGCTAATGTCTGACATGGCTGTAAATTATATTCGCCCTTCGAGCTTCCTTAGAGCCCATCAAGCTTATAAAATGGCGGTTAATTTTTTCTTTCTACATTCGATTTTCAAATGTTACATTTATAGACTAAGGAATTGCGTTGTACTAAAAACGTGAAGATAGTTTTAACTTTCTTTTTGGTTGAATTCATGAGACGAAAACTAAGGTAGATAGATCTAAAAAGTAAGCCGACTTGAAAAATTATAAGATTGATGGAAATCAACAACTACCTAAGCAATCGACTTTGAATAATGAAGACGTCCACCTTTTAGCTACTATCTTGTTGTTTATGAGGACGTCTTCATTATTCAAAATCAGGTTGCTTACTTGTCGATTTCGATCAATCTTATAAATTTCCAAGTAGCTTTACTTTTAGGCAGTCTACCTAGAAGTTACCTATTGGCGACACTAGCCTACCTCTTACATCAGGTGAATCGTTCGTTTGTTGTTTTCTCATCGAGTTGTGTAATAAAATGTTATTGTTTTCTGTTGTTGCCTGTCATTTGTTTGTTATTTCAACGAGTACACAATAGTCCAAGTATTATTTGTGTCTTTGTTTTAAATGTAGCGCCATAACTTTTATTGTCGTGTGGGAATAGAATCAAGTTGTTCGCATAACGTGGGTGAGGTAGAGTGCCTAACTACAATTGCGTTAGCACGTCCTTATAATGTTCAACGTTCATGTAGTACTAGGTACTACGGTTTCAAGCTCGCACTCGACCAGTTACTTCAGTTTGCCTCCCCATTATAATGAAAAAATATCGTAATCCTAGTATTGTTTACCTACTTTCGTTTTTAACCCCTGACGAGAAAAGGGGTTTTATAAGTTTGACGTGTGTATCTGTCGTTTTGTGTGTCTGTCTGTGGCATCGTAGCTCCCGTACGGATGGACCGATTCGGATGCGGTTTTCTCTATTTGAAAGCTAGTTTAATCGATTTGATTCTTAGCTTTGTTTAATTAAAATCTATTGTGTGGCTTAGAAAATTATCATTACAGCCCGTAACAGTCCACTGCAGGACTTAGGGCCTCTCCCACGAAAGGGGAGGTTATTGCCATAATCTCCACGCTAAGCAGGCGGGTTGGAGATTGCAGTGTTTAAATATAACAATGGAAAATGCTGCTGCCCATTTTCCAGACTACGGTGGCTCTTGATCTTTTGCCTCGAAAACATTGTACGACACCCGTGAGTGTAAGGGGTTGGTGCTATTTTACTCTGCCGGACACTACACGGCTAGACATGTGCATGTGTATATCAAATACAAAAATCTTTGTAATATAGCCAATATTGCTACAACAACCTTGTTACTGCACGATTTTGTAAGTTATCAAATATTCTGGATACACCTGGTCGTTATCATAGATAGCATATTCTGGATATCTTAGAGCGCCACCGTCGGTCGGTTCACCCTTCACAGAATGGTAACCGGCGCGTGGTCTCCAGCCTATTGGCGTTTTGCTGCACACGCTTCCTGCCTAGGGTGACGCGACAGAGAAGTATGGTCCTTGTACATTCGTAGCAATTCTTGTTCCGGTGCTGTGGGCAGCCGTTGCCGCCCAAGTTGCCGTATGCGTACTGGTTGCTCTTCGAGGAGTGCTCAGCGAAGTATATACTTCTCCCGAACATTCCATTAGGATTAGCTCTGCCAGTATCGAAACCTTGGCTTAGAAAATATTTGAGTTCAAGTAAACGCAACTCCTTCCACTTCTCCCGGGCCCAAGACAAGCCTTATCGGTCCAATGTAAAATCATTGTTATCTATCCCTATCCATCATTCCGATTTCTTCTCCTATTCCTTCACTGTCCATGCAGCGAGACTATGGAACTCACTGCCACATAATGTGCATGACAGTCAGTCACTGTCTATATTTAAAAAGAGAGTCAAGGAATATTATCTTTCCCTGTCTAGTCCATAACTTACATATTTATGTATTTTATATCGCTTGTTTTAATAATATGTTTATATTAGCCCTATATATTATAATATACTATATTTATGTATTTAAATATTCAATTATTGTGCACGTCGTATCTGCGTTACTTTAGTCTAACATCTCTCTTCTGTAGGCCTGCTGAAAGAAATTTCTTTTTAGAAATAAGCAGCGCCTGTTGTGTCTTTTGTTCTTTTATATTTCTCTGTATATCATTATTGTGTACAATAAACAGTTAAATAAATAAATAAACTTGGTCGGGGGTTATCCGACTCTTTATCTGGTTATCCGGATATATTTTTCTACGTCACGGATAGTAGTGCGTGGCGCATACGTCTTCGTTAGCCAGTGTACACACGTGGAGAGTGTTTGTCATTTGTCTGGGTTAGTTCCATTTAGGTTGGTTTAGAGGAGGCTATGGTCGGACTTGCATACATTTGCAACCTTTTCATGGTAAGGAGTTTTCTTTTTTCTGTCGGTACCACTAATGAGTATTATCTAACTTTAAGTTTGACAGTTCTTGAGTATTGTAACTTTGAAGGTTTTTACTTTATTATTTCATAACGTGAGCATGCGATTTTTGCTGAAATTTCTGAAAATGAGCTTAGGTAACATGAAGACTCATTTCTAGAAAATAAATAGTAAGTATATACACCGTTGTCATAAAAAAGAATAATAAAGTCGAATTAAAAAGTTCTGACAGTTATTTTCTAGCGATACCAAGAATTTTTTCTCAGAATATTGGCGGTGTTCCCTCGTACTTGCGAAGTATTGACATTTCCCAGTGGGCCGTGGGTACTTCATACCTAAAAATTGGGATAAAAATTGCCTTCTGCGATTTAAATTAAGTTGTTTTAAATACGGTGTAGCTCAGGTCTGTCGTAAACTTTTTCACCCTAGTGGTTTCAAAAGAGTCAGTCCCAGACAAAAAATGGGTTCCAGTCCGACATCTCGACATTTCGTACTGTTTAGCATTTTAGACGTTAACGCAAGGTGAAGATCAAATCATTGGTATAGCTAGTGTCAAATAAGAAGAGACTTGGCGGGGCACGTGGTTCGACTTGCGCTGTATACGATGACCTGCGCGAAATCCCCTCCACTGCCATTTGACAAGTCTCTTCTTTGTCCAAGTGTCTTAAAAACCTTGTATACAATACAATTTTCATTCTACCCAATATTGTGCACCAAAACCTACAGCATCGGAATAGGTTCTATCGACCTAGTAACTCAATTTGCTTGCGGTCGCCAGTTCGATTACCGATACTGAGATAATTAGGTATGGAATACTGAGAATCGACGGGCTTGCGTCTTGTAGGTAACATATTGTGTGGCAGTAATGTTTTAGATTAACATTGCTAGCTGCTCTCAATGCTTGCGTAGCTTCCGACGACTTACACGTTTTTGATCGCTAGACCGGATTAACAGTTTAGTCTTTGTTCACATCTGTGATAAGACCTACGACTAAGACATAGACATACCTATCTAAACGCAGCGTGGGTAGGCCTTCTACAAGGTGGACCGACGACCTGGTAAAGATTGCAGGTCGAGTTTATTAATATGTGAGTATTGCCAAGGCTTCAAATATAAATGTACATGGAAGGGTACTTATATATCTGAGCAGATGTACATATGTTGGTTTGATGAATGTGCTCAGATATATAAGCACCCTTCCATGGACATTTATATTTGAAGCCTTGGTAATGCTCACATAACTCGACTGTACCAGCTGGATGCGGAAAGCGCAGGACAGGCCTTTGTGGAGATCTCTGGGGGACGGCTATGCCCAGCAGTGGGCGTCTTCTGGCTGATACGATGATGATGATGATGACCTATCTAAATCATAATCATTATGTCCGCCAAAGGATGTTCACTGTTGGACATAGGCCTCCTCCAGCGCCTTCCACACCGATCGACTATGTGCCTCTTGCATCCTTACGACAACCTTTACAAGGTCATTTATCAATCTCGTGAGGGGTGGTCCCACGCTGCGTTAGCCATGTGTGGTCACCACTTGAGAACATTATCTCCCAATCGGCCATTGGTTCTATGAGCTAGACGGTCTGGTAATTACCATTTCAGTTTTGTGACTCTTGTCGGTGACCTATGCGCTACTACGGGCGGGCCTTCGTACGTAGGTACTTTGAGCTGCTAATGATATCTTTATTTTCGAAATTCTGAGTGTCTTTCTTACTCCATGGCACGCTTAAGTGATCCCTGAGCCTTACGAAGCCCTTAGTAAGGTAGATACCATATTTCTGACCCATATAACTTAGGTACAAATCACTGGAACACCACTGATCAAATACTGGTAAGTACCTCCAAAAATATACATAAGTACTTAATTTACCTACCAGTTTAAATTGATTCCCATTTTCCTTTAGAATTTTAGAGAAGTTATAATAAATATTTCAACGAAAACCAAAAACTTGAGAGACTGATGAATTTTTCAGTGTACTTTGACTTAATGAGGTCAAACATTTTAATAAGTAGGCACCCTACTTACCATTATCAATTCATGACATTCATCAAGCCTGGCTTCAATGTATATATTGATATACCTACTCACTTAGATACCTACCTACCTACGTACATAGGAAAATCGTCTAATAAAACCTCTATATCTTGGCACATATCTTTGGATAAGTATTTATTTATCTTTGGCGACTCTTAAGTTGGCGCTTTATGATATTTCTATTAGCATTTAGGCGTCTCAAAATCGGTGTCATAAAGTTAAGAGTGACGACCTGAGTGGTTCAGTGGTCAACCGGTCTGCCACGCAAGAGGTCTCGGGTTCGATTCCCGGCCGGGCAGAAATTGAAATGATGAATTTTAATTTCTGTTACGGGTCTGGGTGTTCTATGTATAATAAGTATGTATTTAAAAGTATATACTACCTAGCTAGGTACTTTACTAAAGATTTCAATTTCAAATGTACACACACACATCGATTTATTCAGAAAATTTAAATTTGACTCGCCTTCTCGTTCAGGCATCTACTTAGGAACTTAAAAGGTATGGTAGTGAGGACCGGGGTTTGGCCACAGAGTACAGTATGGCACTCTACCTACTCTTTTACCTATCTAAGGGATCTTTCAGACAGAGCGGTCACGCGCTCAGGGCCTTGAGTACGCTAATTTACTTGGTACGATCGAATGAATTGTAGCCGTGTGGTGTCCGATAGAGTAAAATAGCACCCCTTACACTCGTGGGTGTCGTACAAGGCGACTAACGTTTAGAGGCAAAAGATCTAGAGTCTCCGTAAACTGGAAAATGGGCAGCAGCGTTTTCCATTGTTATGTTTGCAACACTGCGATCTCCAACCCGCCTGCCAAGCGTGGAGATTACGGCAATAACCTCCCCTTATGTGGGAGAGGCCCAAAGTCCTGCAGTGGACTGTTATGGGCTGTGATGGTGGATAGAATTGTAATGGTAGCAGAATATAAAAAACGCGAAAACTGCTATTGAGCTGCGTTTGCTATCCGATTACGCAGAATACCAAAACCGTGTCATTTAGCGAAGGTACGGTAGGTTTCTACCTACAATATTTATACATACGCGAACTCGGCAAGGAAATCAACAGAACCACTGGAGCAAACGTCAATAACGGGACCCAGAAACCAGAGCACATTCACAAACAAATTCATCCAGGTCTCCCGGGGAAACAATACAATTAATCATTCTATTGTTTCCAGCGGTTCGGTTGACGCATCCTTGTTGGCAATGTGGCAGGATGTATTGTGTGGCGCTCCTTGTAACAAGCTGCTTACACTCGTATGGTTACAAGTTGTAGGCATTGAAACTAGGTGGAATTGAGTCGGATAGGTAGTTCTTGGGACCAGGGTCGCGCTTTGACCTAATTGTGATCTTCCGAGGACAGGACAACAATTGTTAAAGCTTAGTAATTAGTAATACTTAGCTACCCGTTGTTTTGTTTGCACTATACCCAGCGTTGCCAGATCGTACGTTTTGGTACGATTTACGTACTATTTGGCCGACTGTCGTACCTTTGGCGTACTTTGCTCCACATCGTACTATTTAGTACGATTTTACAAAATGCTAAATTTAGCTGAGGGGGGTGGTCACTTCGCCTTTCCTGTCCACGAAATACCGTAAAATAATGGAAGGAAGGGTTGATTTTGGCCACCGGCACCATTTTATTGACTAAAAATCGTCTCCCCCCCCCCCCCCCCCCCCCCCAAGGCCGGTAAAATATACAATATAAGGTAAATCGTAACTTTTTAGTCATTTTCGTACTATTTTAAGAGCCCGGACGAACTTTTTTGGAAACTATTGCTGGTAACACTGACTATACCTAAATGCATGCAACCCTTGTGAAATGTGAGCAGATAAGTAGCCTGTCACCATAAGTAGTTTCATTTAAGTACTTAATATTTCTTTTTATTTTACCATCAGGTAGTGAATTTCTTCCGGAAGGTTTATATGTCATCATCATCATCATCTTGGCGTTATATCCTAGTTCCGCTACCGCGCAACACGCGGGGGCTCGGTGTCCGCCTGGAAGGTTTATATGTATGTAGGCTACAATAGGTATAACCTACCTACATGCATATTATAAGATTAGGTATTAAAGAAAATGAGTAGGTATTAAAGAAAACCCGTGCGAAAACAGGGCGTGTGACTAGTTTCATTTATTACATACATACATTTATTTATTACATACATTGCCAAGCCTGCTAAGCTTAAACGCTTTCACTGTTCAAAGTTATCAGGTCTCGTGAAGAGTCGACCCCTAACTCTAAGTACCAACCATACATATCGTCCTTACTCTAGAAATCCCACGGACTTGAGGTAAGAAATTACACGTCTACAATATCTCGTTAGAATTGTAAAAAAAATTGTGATTGTGAATTTTCCAATTAAATTTTACTACGTAAAGTTCATCTTGGTTAAATAAGTTTGTGTAAAATACAGTGTTTCCGCCTGGTATTTACGAACTCTTAATGCCTTGGGAGTTCAAATAGCTTGTTAATTACCAGTGCAGTTAGGAGAAACTACTTTAAAGCACGGCAACTATCCATCCAACAAAGGTAAAAGTATAACCTGCCAAAATAGCGGGAGAAATCTACTTAATGTTCTTAACAAGACATATAAATTAGGTACCTAATCTATATTATTTTAAAACTAAAAAAGCGTATCTTTTCGTTAAAGATTTTGATGGGATTTTCACAGTTTGAAAGCTTAGGTCCAACTTGTAATCTAAGCAATGTTTCATCTAATTCGGGTGGGTAGAACTAGAGTGCTCTCCGTAGTACTGGCATCACTCACTAAGGAGGTAATTTAAAATGGTCGCGCGGGAAAAAATAAACTGCCCTAAAAACGCTGTCGATTTATTTTATACTAGTGGACCCGCCGCGACTTCGTTCGCGTACACCTACTTAACCCCTACCTACCCTCTTTTGCTTGCTTATAAACCTACACTCACTTTCACTCTATCTATTGTGGAAAACCTCATTAGAATCCGTTGCGTAGTTTAAAAGATCTACGCGTACATAGATACATAGGGACAGATGGCAGGAAGCGACTTTGTTTTATACTATGTATAGATAATTTCAGTCACGGTATCCTCTATCATTAATACTAGATACCTACTTAATAGCGATTAGTCTGTTGTCGCTGTATGTCCATCATCTTGGCGTTAATGTCCCGGTTGTCTTCCCGCGCGCAACGGCCCGAGGTCCCATGACAATTACCCAGATTTGACAGATCAGGTAATTGCAGTGGAGCGACTGCCATCTGACCTCCGTGACCCTGTTAGCAGGGGAACCTGACCAGATTGGATCATGGTTACACATACAGTCGCCTGAATGTGCAGGTTTTATCACGATGTTTTCCTTTACTCTAAGAGCATCGGTTAGTGTTCAACTAACATGTGTAACTTTTTTTAACTGTACATAACTCAGAAAAGAGTCTTTGGTACATGGCTGCACTGGGGTTCGAATCTTCCTCACAAGTCGGACCCCTAAACCACTAGGCCACTGAAGCTCTCAGAGCCTGTATATGTAAACTGGTATGAAAGAGATTTAGATACCATTTCATATCATCATTTCAACTGAATTCAACCTTCAGCCAATCATTTTAGGTCCTAAATTGCAATGACAAATATCCATTCCTTAAAGGCACCAATTTTTGCCATTGATTAATACTAGGCATCGCTTACACCGCATTCTAGTAAGAAAATCGGCACCGGTATAATGAAAATTAATAGCCCAATACCCACGTGTCCGAAATCGCGGACAGAACTTGGGCCTAAATAAATTACTGGTATCGAATTGTGGTCTTCGGGATAAATAGCCAATCGCGAGCTGGAGGGTGACACCCTTGTCTTGCCGGTGTCGTCTCAATGTCAAATGTGACAAACTAGGACGAGTAGCTGAGAGATTTAGGTACTCAACTGGTTTAATTCGAGCAATAATTTAAGGCGTGGTTTACCTTAAATAAATATAGAAA
Source organism: Blastobasis lacticolella (assembly GCA_905147135.1). Taxonomy (NCBI): domain Eukaryota; kingdom Metazoa; phylum Arthropoda; class Insecta; order Lepidoptera; family Blastobasidae; genus Blastobasis; species Blastobasis lacticolella. Next base: position 15,496,219 of record LR990048.1, read on the forward strand.
CAAAGTTGCTACGCGGCTAGTTAGCGCTTTGTAAGGAGCAGATTAAGCAATTGTTCTGGCAAGGTTCTCGTTGAAATTGTGACTGTGTTGGATTATTTGGCTTTCGTTTTCGACTTTTGGATCTAATGAAAAAATGCGTAGGTAGTACAACGAAAACTTTTATAGAATCTTTGACGCGAAAACTTGTTAATTTGCTAATTAGTATCTTGTTATTTTTTTGTGAAAATATGCTGTTTTATCCTCGCGCCAACCTAAGATTATATATACTCCAGGAATCGACACTGACAATGACGTCATTATACAGAGCTAACATCATTGCTCACGGTTTATTGACAAATTCTCCTGTGTTTTCATCCTGCCAGCCTACAGACAGGGTGTCACCCTGCACCTTCGTCATTGAAGTATCGACCTGACTCCGCGCCTGGCCGTCTGGTACTAATTTGCCCGCCTCTCCCGTATGTAATTTCTGCCCTTGACAGGTGGTCGACGTAGCGGTCAGGGCGGGCTGGGGCAACTTATTTTTGTTCGCCTCGCGTAATGCTATTGAACGAAAAAGGATAATTCAAGATGCGTTCGGGTCGCGTCCTCACTGTGCTTGTTGAAAAGAGTGCTCGACCTTTCAATGCTTGACGGTGTGGCGATCCAATGGAATGTGATAATACAGAGGATGGGAAAACGTTTGTTGTGTCAAGTACTAAGGTATCTTCTTCTTAGTCGGACACTCTTGTCAGAGTGGTCGTGGTTGCGTAGACGAGGGATCCGGAGAGATGTTCATTGTGTGACTTTCCCGAGGATTGCTTTCTCAGCGATTTGCTTCCATTTTTGCCGGTTAGAGACGTTACAAGCACATTGGACAATGGTGGATTCTGTAGCTTATACTTTGTATTAACAAATTTTTAAAAAGCTCATCATCATCATCTAAGCGGTTTTTTAAATTCTTGCTTTTTTCCCACTTCGCTCGGTCTTCGACATCCTTGTAGTAAGTCGTTGGTTCTCGCATCCGACTTGAAGATGTTAATCGTAGTATAACGCCCATGACGTACCCAAACAATGGGCCCACAGAATACCAGCGCTGTGAGTCGTTTCTTGCGCCTCACAGCACATGCTGAGTGGGTACCATTTGCGCTACGCTGCGGCACCGACAGTGTCATGGGAGACTACAATATATTGTCTTAATTAAGATATTTTAAATGTTAATGTGTCCGTTGTCTGTAATTGTAACTGTTATTGTGTCGTGGTGTGCTATGTGTAGATAATAAATGTATTTTCTTACTTTCTTCTTTCTTTCTTTCTGATATCGGCAGGTTTAGGCACGTATACCTGGGGCTTACGTGGCACGTGACCAAACCAGCACAGGCGAGCCTCTTCAATCTTATCCGCGATGTCTCTCACGCGAAGGTTGGCCACGCCTCAAGTCAAGTCAAGGTCAAGTCTTAGAACGCTACACATATCCACTGTAAAATTTTCATTAACAGCAGCCATAGTGCATCACAGACCTAATTATGCTCTTGTTTATAAGGACCTTGAGTTTGATAGGGATTTTAGAATCACAGGGGTCAATTCACCCGTTATGTTTTTGTTTTATTGCTAACTACCAGCCGCCCCGGCTTCGCACGGGTACCACTACGGGTACACGGGTATATAGCCTATGTCACCCGGGGATAGTGTAGCTTCCCAACTTATAATATTAGTATAGATTTACTTATACCTCAATCGAAATGTAATTGGATCGCAATTGCAGTTCAATGGCAGTTTTACACGTTTTTGGTATTATGCTACAATTTATAAATAATAAATAAATAAACAAGTCACGGATTCGAGGCCGAGTACCTATTTTTCGTGGCGAACGTTACCTAAGCAACCTACATACATTCGTTTCCGTGACATAGCTACATCAGCCCATAACAGTCCACTGCCTTCAGAGCCTCTTGCCCATTAACGGTGGGTAATACCGTGATCTCCACGCTTGACAGGCGTTGGGATCGTAGTGTTAAAAAACCGACGCGAAGTTTCCGATACCTTGACATATAGACGGATTTATTTAATACTAACTAAATATGCTTAATATATTTGTTTCAAACTAAACTCGCGTTCTTTACACATATTATTATATTAGACGGGACTTAACCCTACCGAAACGTCGGGAAAACAAATCATAAAGGTACGTCGCGTCCAAGTCCCGTCTAATATAATAATATATGCTTAATATTACAGTTAGGTAATAAGTAGGCTTAATTATTCACTAGAGTCTAGATCTAATTGGGTGTGTCAGGTTAGCTAGACAATAAGTAGGTACGGTTGCGTTCATAAGTACATAACAACCTTAAAATTCATATTCCTGTGCAGCTTTTAAAAGGTTTTATAGCATGTAGCATCATACTAAATAATTTCTAGTTAGTTAAATTACAATTCAAAATCACGATGTCAGTTTTCCTTATAAAAGTCACAATGGTTTTCGACTTAACATTATTACGGTTATGTACATGTTTTTTTTATCGTAACCACCTAATATCCTGTAAACGACAGTAGCTATAAAAGATTTATTTCTAAATATGGTCGTACACTTATGAACGCGTTTGTACCTAGTTTTCAACCACAATCCTCCATCTTAGCCTGCGGTTAGGTAAATACCTACTAATGCATATTATCATTGCGTAAGATGTAGCTGGTTGTAGATGTGTGAACATAATGCATTTAATGCTACCTATAATAATATATGAAAATAGTATCCTGCCAAAAACATTTCATGTAAAATTAGATGGCCAGGCATTGAAAGATGCTGAGAAAAGGTAATCAGATCTCATGAAGAGCCAAGGTCCTAACTATACAACGCCTAAGTCTACAAACCCTACATTTTGGTCAGAAAGTATGGCTGGGCCATTTCTATTGGGCCGTAAATATTGCATGACACATAGGCTAGATTCAGCGCTCGACAGACGTGATATAACTAACCGTCTGATGTCGCCAGTCGGACCAAGATAGCGCGTAGCCTAGCATCAGTTTATCACTATCTCTGATAGACCTGCATTTGGGACTGTACATTTATTTTTGGAAAATCTGTTTGGTCACACAATAATCTGTCCAAACTGATTTGTCTTATTTGGTTAAATAAATAAATATTCGTGGACAAATTCACACAGCGCCATCTAGCCCCAAACTAAGCAAAGCTTGTGCTATGGGTGCTAGATAACTGATATACTACTTAAATACTTTTTTTTTTAAATACATACTTATTATACATAGAACACCCAGACCCGTAACAGAAATTAAAATTCATCATTTCAATTTCTGCCCGGCCGGGAATCGAACCCGGGACCTCTTGCGTGGCAGACCGGCCAACCGACCGACCGACCGGATGTTGACCATTGGTTCAATGGTCAACTCAGGTCGTCAGGTAAAGGAAATAAGGTATTTAAATGGATAATGTGCTGCAGTATTCGTTGGAATTCACATTTTCTTATATAATTCTCGACATCTATACACAATATACGTAGCGTGATTGATTCGGCAAGACTTGATTTTGGGAATTATTTGTTCACCAAATAAGACAAGTCAGTGTAAACAGATCATAGTCCTATTCATCATCACAGTTCATAACAGTCCACTGCAGGACTTAGGGCGTCTGCCACGAACGCGGAGGTTATAACCATAATCTCCATGCTTCGCAGGCGGATTGGAGATCGCAGTGTTTATAACAATTGAAAACGCTGCTTCTCATTTTCCAGTTATGGAGAATCTACATCTTTTGCCTAGAAAACATTGGTCGCCTTGTACGACACCCACGAGTGTGAAGGGTTCCAAACTATTTCTACTATATAGGTTCTATCCGCCTAATCCGTTCGTTATCCGCCTGCTATTAAATCCGCCTTCAATTTCAGGTACGAAAGAAGCGAGTAGATAATGCTCTGCCTACGATCCCCGTTCACCGGACAATAAATAGGTTGCTGTTCTATAATATTTTTAACGCTTAATAAAACAATAATAATCATCTTGGCGTTAATGTCCCGGTTGTGCTCTCGCACATGACAGCCTGGGGTCTGCCTTGACCATGATCCAGGATTTGGCAGATCAGATCATTACAGTGGAGCGACTGCCACCTGACCTCCGTGACCCTGCTACCAGGCGAACCTAACCAGATTGGATCATGGTTACACATTCCGTTGTAGGTTTCATCACGATGTTTTCCCTCACCGTAAGAGCATCGATTTGCATTCAACTAATGTACATAACTCAGAAAAGAGTAATTTGTACATGGCGGCAGTGTGACTCGAACCCGGTACCACTCGCTGACTAGTCGGATACCTTAACCACTCGGCCCAACCAACCTACCAGACATGTATACACATACACTTATAGCTTTCTAAAAAATCAGGATCCTCTATGTCTACCATAGAGCAGAATTCTCCAATCCGCCTTAGGTGAAGATGAAGCGTGCCCAAGGGATATGTCAAGGATTGATTATGACAAAAACACACTACGTGTACCATTTATTGTTATGATACCAGTCGCTCCGCCTTTCAAAAGGCGTCATACAAAAATTTACCTTTTTTATGAGCAATACATTCCACTTTGATATGCTCACACGCTTTTTGCTTCTGGATTCAGCGTATTACATCGAAATTTGGATATCAATATACCTAGAAAATAGGCACTCATACAAGCTTGTTTGTTCTCTTTCCCCTACAACCTACCTGTATCGAAGAAATACCCACAAAAGGCCTTTTTTATGTGAATAATCAAAGGTGCGGTCCGTTTGGCTAGAGATTGCGGTCGACCACGCTTAGGCGTTCTGGGCACGTCATCACTTACAAGCTATTTGAAATGGGGATGATTACAGGGCTCCAGTTTTTCAGGATACGGTAGGTGGTAGGTCAACCCTGAGGAGCTGTTGCCAAGCAATGTTTGCATTGATGTATTCCGGTTTGAAAGGCAATATTGTGGCCAGCGGAATTGCAGGCGCGATGCATTTTATTTCAATGACAACGCACAACCCCTTACATTTTGGTTACATTAAAATCTACCAACTTAAAAGTGCCTTGTACCTACATAATTCGTAGATATTATGAGCGAAATGAATGGTGCACGTTTGTCAAGAATTATGAATGGAAGCTTGGATACTTTGTTCTACAAGTTTTCAACTATGCTAGACTTCAATACACGAGACGCCACTATAAGAATGTCATTGTGCGCATAATTTGGCAACTAAACTGTCATTGAAATAGATCTGGAGGTTTAAAAAGGCCACATTAGCGTACCGCAAACTTATCAGTGGCCGTGTCCACAATGATTCGAAACCGTTTCCGAACGATCCGACACAAAATTCGTGAGCAGCGAATCCGTGTCGATCGATTCGAAAACTGTTATTTAGAATCCCGATAGATTCCACGGAAACTCTACTCTCTATAACATATGAAAATTTCATCAAAATTAACTGAATCCACATTTTCCTAAGAACTTTTGCGGGGTCCTTTGTCGATTCCGTATCCGAATCCGATTTCCGAGCCATTGTGAATACGGCTACTGATCTGGTGGCTAATACTGGAACTAAGTGACGTGAAGTTTTGAATAGTCACGTCAATGACAACAACAGCGACGCTGCAGATAAGTTTATTTGTCACATATGAATATAAATCATATTATGAAACGCTAGTGTGACCTTTTTAAACCCATGTTATGCTCTGCTTAACATATAAAATTATCTGTCACGACGTTTTGCATGTGAGCTTCCGTATAGCGTGACTCCGGTACATTATGCGCAGATATCACACCACCACAGCACCGCACCATTTCATGAATATATTCAGCATGTAAGTAATGGAATATATTTTTACTTAGTGCAACTTAGGGAGATAATAATGTTATCCTTGTATTTCCATTTACTTCTATAGATAGTATTAAACAAAGTCGCTTTCCGCCGTTTGTATCTACGTACACTTACATATTTTAAAATACGCAACGGATTTCATAGTTTACTTCTATAACATTAGTCGTCTTTAACGAGACCTGTCCATGGAGCTAGTGCTACATTCTACTCTGAAGAACTCCAAGTCTAAGAAACGAGTCGTTGTTAAGTTTGCAAAATCGCACTATTTTAATTAATTTTTTCAATCTTATAACTAGGAAGCATTTTCGAATATTCAGCACAAAATCCTTGTGACCACCTTTTTAAATTATCTCCAAAAGGAACAAAGAAAATCCGTTCAAAATAAATCTTTCCCGAAATGCCCAATTTATTCCAATTTAATACACAAGTATGCCATAATACGCCGAATCACGTCTCGGGGCCACATTACGTTTAAATAAGCACCTAATTTGCGTGGCAGCGGTGTCATCGTGCGGTAATATATTATACTGTAAACACCATCAATAATGTACCGAAGTAACCGAAGTTACACAGTTGAGGTGCCGCTGGCGACGCGCCAAGTTATGATAGAGCATTCCGTGGTACGGATACCGCAGCTTTACCATACGTAGCTCGTTTTAGATTTTACTGTCACGTTTCGCTCTTTATTGGGGGTGAGTAAATCAATTTGGGTTTCTATTTTCTAAATTATACCGATGTTCGGCGTAGATAAATACTAGATGTTTTGATGTTGGATGTGGAATGAGCTCCTAGTCACAGTGTTTCGTGTGGGGATCGTTCAACGGGTATATCAAAGGTCTCTGCATATGTCCATAGGCAGCGGTGTCCACTTTCCTTCAGCTGGCCCGCTTGCCTGTTTGTGAGCCGCATAACATAAAAATAAATTCTAGACCAGATGTTCCGGAGCGTCGGTGGCCTAATGACTAGCGGGTCCGACTCGAAAGCGAGAGCTACCGAGTTCGACCTCCAGTGCCGTTATATACCAATGATTTTGGGCATTAAGACAAACTGATGCCCCTACGGTGAGGGATGACATCGTGATAAAACCAGCACATTCAGGCGACTGAACGTGTAACCATGATATAATCTGGACAGGATCTCCTGTTAACAGAGTCACACAGGTCACATGGCAGACACTCCACTCTAATTACCTGATTTGCCAAATCCTGGATCATGGTCAAGGCGGGCCCTAGGCCCTCACGCGTGAAAGCCCAACCGGAATATTGTCGAAAAGATGATACACCAGAAGCCCCGGAAGGAATGGCTCGTCACACTTCCGGACCCTGGCAAAAGCCCTGACTGACCGATAGGATTATGATGATAGTCTAAACTAGAATCTAGAATTAGATTCTAAGTTAGAATCCTATAATCACCGCCGTTCAGAAATGTATGTATTTTTGTTGTGTAACATTTTTATTCATTTTTAAGTTTGTACATCATCACAACCTGCAACAGTCCACTGCAGGACTTAGGGCCTCTCCCACGAAAGGGAAGGTTATTGCCATAATCTCCACGCTTGGCAGGCGGGTTGGAGATCGCAGTGTTTAAATATAACAATGGAAAATGCTTCTACCCATTTTCCAGACTACGGAGGCTCTTGATCTTTTGCCTCGAAAACATTAGTCGCCTTGTACGACACCCATGAGCGTAAGGGGTTGGTGCTATTCTACTCTGCCGGACACCACACGGCCAAGTTTGTACATATTGTATTGTAACTATGTATATAATTAACGTTATCTTATTAATAAATTAGTAACAATGGGGTCGAACGCCCGTACTTATAGGTAAATAACACTTTCTATGCAATACGTAACCCTATCTGCAACCGTTTTCACAAAACAAAGTTCAATATTGTTAAGTGCTACGAGGCAACTTTCCCTAATTTTTAAGTCCAATATTGTTAGTTGGTACATAGGCCACTCTCCCCTACTTTTTATTCCCCTCCACTCACAATCTCTCATTATTTAGGTACAATAGTCCACGCGTGCGGAGCCCCAAGTGTATGATTTGTCGACATCGTAGAACTTTGGGCCAATGTGTTAACTCGAACGTTTCGTCTCTATTGTACGCGTGTGAGTAAATTCGAATCCGAAACTAGCTGATGTTCTTTTTAACCGCCAACTGATGTTCTATAGCCATGCATGGCCGTGTGGTCTCAAGCAGAGTAGAATTATAGCGCCAACTCCTTATACTTGTAGGTCAGTAGTGTTAAACAAAAATAAATCAAGTCGGAAGTAATTCCAACAAAATTTGTAAAATGTTACGTATTTGTGGGTGTCTTACAATGCGACTTATGTTTTTGAAGCACAAGATCTAGATTCTCCGTAGGCAGGAAAATAGGCAGCAGCGTTTTCCATTGTTACATTTAAAACACTGCGATGTCCAACTCGCCTGCAAAGCGTGGAGATTATGACAATAACCTCTCCTTTATGGGAGAGGCCTAAGTCCTGCTGTGGGCTGTGAAGATGAGTGTACCATTATTTGTCTACTAGTGTTTTTAATTTCGTAAAAATAAATTGTCATGAGAACTACTTACAACTGGTAATACCCACCGCAGCCAGTAATAATGATATTTATGTAATTTTTTCATAATATAACATGATAACAATGGCTTGTTTTGTAATATCAGCCTATTATTTCTTAAACAATATAAATTGTGAACTCAAGTCTCACCTGATAGATATTTTATTTTACATGGCATTGTCAACAAAAAAAACCTTAACGTTTAGTTCTCAAAAATAAGTACATACATACACTAGTAAATTTGTAGTCGAGTAGGCAACTTACGTAACAATGTTGCAAACAATTATCTGATTTTAATGATTGAAATTTTTACTTTAGCGATCCCGTGGGTCATCGATTTCACGGGTTCAGTTACTAACAAAGTTGCATTGCAATAAACTTAACTAGTAAATCGATCATGTGTAATCGCAAAAGTAACCATTTCAATAATTGAAATCAGAGAATTATTATCAACAGATTAACGTAATTAGTGTACTGAACTACAAATTAACTTAAGTAGGTATTTAGATTTTTCAATTCCTTATAGTTTTTATTTAGCTTTATTGAAAAGCAGAGATATGTTAATTTTTGCGAACAAAGCTCCGTCAATGTATAGAATTTCATTAATGGTTTTCCTTTTGATCTAGTCGTTAGTTTAATTACTCCCAAGTACCTAACATACCAGTAGGCATTCAGATTTTAGGGTAGCTATTTCAATTACAGGCGAAAGGCTTAACATTTGCCGTCGCAGCGGTAGAAACACCTGTTCTCTCTGTAACTCAGTAATTTATTCTAAATGTAACCTTAGCGATACTGCTTGTGCTTAGGGTCGGTTTGTATTGCTTTAGTTGTATTTTTAAACTCATTCTCTGAGCAGTGAAAGAAATTGAGTGATCAGTGACGCTGATTGAGTGAACGCGACATCTACTGACTTTAGACAAGGGAGATTAGAAAATCTTTTTCTAGAAGGTTTCACGTCTTTATAACACCTCTCGCGCACTTCTATCTTTCTGTTATTGCCTTAATGTGGGTGTCCGGTAGAGTAGAGTATCACCGGAAAGATGTTTTTTTAAATTTTCAACATCGTGTTCTCGAATCCGCCTGCCAAGCGAAGGGATTATAGCAAACCTCTTCATTACTCTGACGAGGCTGAAGCCCAGCAGTGGACTGATGAAGTGACACGTTTTTCTCGGCATATAGGTATCGCTTTTTCAGATAAATGTAAGCCGATCACGGGAGCCGTAAAAAATGCAATTTCTGTACCCGAAAAACAAACTTTGCTCCGTTGGGACCCGGCCCATATTTTGGTTTTACATCAAACGTCGGTGGTCGCCGGCCACTGGTCGTGTGAGCGATTGCACCCGAAATTACTTCGGGGATCGCGTCGTCCGTCGAGTGTTACCAATAAAAGTTTGTTGAAACGTCACGTGTACAGGTGGTAATGGATGTGAACTTTGGGGTCTTATGCAATAAGTACGTACGCAGTCAGTTTTCGTGGTGTTGGTGATGATAACTTATCAGTTATCTATCGCTGGTGATGGTAGGTACGAGATAAGATCGAGGAGGCTCGCCTGCGCTTGTTTGGTCACGTGGCGCGTAAGCCTCAGGGATGCCTGAACCTGCCGGTATCAGGAAAGAGGCCACGTGGGCGACCCATTGACATGGATTGACATTGCTAAGTCGGATGCGAGTGCCAACGGCCTACGACACGAGGATGCCGTACACCGGGTAAAAGTGGAGGAGAATGAGTAGAAAAGCAGACCCTGGCAGAGGTCGGGATAAACGCTAGGACGATGATGATGACAATCGGTGGTATGAACAACCTGTAAGTCCGCTGTTATGTTAGGAATGAACCTCTTCCAAAGTAACCGAGGGGTTTGCCGTAGTTTCATTGAAGTAATTCAACTCGGAAAAGAATCATTGGTAGATGGCCGCAGCGGGAACCCGGTACCTCTCGCTTACGAGTCGGATACTCAACCGCTCTGCCACCGACGCTCACAGTATGTTTTAATAGTATGGTTCAATAAACGGGACGGTGCAAAATGATCCGGAAAGATTTGTAAGTCAACAAGAAAAGAAATAAATTACCGTCGTGAACTTAGGGATAATGTCACACTACTGACCCGGATCACACGCTTAGGTAAGCGTTACAACGGCCTGAGCAAGCTAGAGTGACAATCTGCGAATTCGGTAGAGGGAATGGAGGTGAGCAGGTGGCTGGTTTTAGTACTAGACTAAGAATTGGGAGATACCTAGATTTAACAGAATTTTAAAACCTTAGTTGTTATAAAGACGATAGCAATAGGAGATATAGGTATCGTACTTTAACTCTCTTAAAACATGATTTTACACGATTGATTTTGGGCACACGATTTTAGAACTTAGGTGGTAAATGCTATTCGAGCAGTTATTATCACTTTAAGTGTTAAGTGAGCTATTGACAGGTTACAACCGCGAGCTAAAGTAGTATATAAGTTGTAAAAACCATTCTGGTAACTTTTTTAGTAATACACGAATACTTCCTTCATATCTTAAGAATACATTGGTAATATCACTTTTGGTATGACACCGCATTTCCAATGAAACGAAATGTAGAAATTCCATTTTGGATAAGTATATACTTACATCGCCAATACAGCTAGGGGGCATAACTACCCTTATGCAGGTAGCGCTTCATCCTTATGTCGTGGATCTTCCAGCTATCCGCACGAGCCGCTTTGGTTCAACCTTTATAACGCGAACGGCTAAGGAATGGAACGCGTTGCCTGCGAGTGTGTTCCCTGATCATTATAATTTGGACGCCTTCAAGGCTAGAGTGAACAGGCTGTTCCTAGACAGGAATGCTCCATCTTCGACCGCATCGTCACTTACCACCAGGTGGGATGGCGGTCAAATGCCTGGATAGTATAAAAAAAAAGATCCGTTACTACTATATTTATTATGCTTTATTTATCCGAGAAACCCTTGAAGCATCGAGCGTCATAAGCTGGCTTCGTGGCGACTTTTATTGTCATACTTTTGCATAATTTAATTGTGTTCATATCTTTATTATTGTCGGTTGGGATCCACAGCGCTATCATACGAACGGGCCACCGCATTTTATGGAGCCCTAAAATTATGATTTACGCGCTACAAGCAGGTGTTTGCGCCGTGGGGTATAGATAGAGTAAAAGGTATTTTTCCCCATTTGGCAGGCAGGCAGTGAAATATGTCTTTGGATTCACGCCTCGTGTCCTATGCCTGCCTGTGGTAAAAGTCCTGTTGCCCTAGCACAAGTGTGTCTGCGACAAAGCGAGCGTTTGTCTCTTTCTCTCAATGTTAAGACGAAAGAGATAGCAATACCGATGTCGCGCTTTTTCTTGCTTATCGCGCGCGAGAGCAACTTGTGCTAGGCCTGGGGGGCATTTCTCGCGCTGCGTCATCTCGAATTCGAAACTTTTTCTAGCTTAATAACTCGTTTAAAAATTTCATTTTTAATAATCTTCCGCAATTAAAGAGTTGCGAAGATTGTTCAGAATAAATTTTTTGGCTGCACTAAAAATTTCAGTAACTTTATGATTGAGATTTCTGCCTCAATTACCAAAATTATCGGGGCGCCATCTAGCGAGTGGTTAGGAATGCGGGCGGGTTGGAGATCGCAGTGTTTAAATATAATAATGGAAAATGCTGCTGCCCATTTTCCAAACTACGGAAACTCTTGATCTTTTGCCTCAATAACATTAGTCGCCTTGTACGACAGCCATGAGTGTAAGGGGTTGGTGCTATTCTACTCTGCCGGACACCATACGGCCAATTATACCATACGGCCGGTTATTTACATAAAATACCATAATTTTCCCATCTATCAAAGCTCTTAAATAGACATAAAATAAATCTCACGCCTGTCTTCACGCCGATCCATAATTTTCGAACTCAGCGGAATTTATGGCACCCTTTTTGTAGTGAATGACCTAAGGCTTTGAATAATTTCTTATTGCTAAGCCCACAGGCTTCGGTTGCGTAATGTATTTGTCAGGGCAATAACACTTTATTACCTACATACTGTATGGATTTGAATAATTACGTATATTTTCGGTACCTATAATTCTCGTTTGCGACCGAAAAAAACCATTTTTAGATGTGGAGAGATAACTTCATTATTGTTTAAGAAAGAAACCCTAAAGAAGTTTGGCGGTGCAGGATAATGGTAGCCGCCAATGTTGGCAAGCGAAAATGGAGAGAAGGAAGAAAAGGGTAATTACCCACCTGGCCGGGTGTTGTGACCAGGGGACCAAGGGCCCGACAGTTGATCGTCGGAAGTTGTATATATGCCGTGGAAGTTGGCACATTTCTCTAGCGCGATGTAGGATTGTAAGCGCCATCTATGTGCGGATGCTTGCCAACCTTGTGTTCGTGTACTCGTAATGTGAGTATTGCTGAGTCTTCCCTATTGGAGCAGTGGAGCGATAGATGTCGCCACAGAAAAATACCGTAGCGAAGTTCGAATCAGGTAGGCAAAAATGCCGAGCAGTGAATCCGAAAGTCGATTATATCTATTTCACAGCCATCCACATAATCTGGGCCGCTTGAAAAATGTTCGAATGTAATGAGTAGATGAATCGAATTCACGAAAAAACAGCGATAGTACTCTGACTTCTAGCCACCCCAATTTTTAAAAATAGACTAGCCATGTCATTTACATGTTATATAAGGCGCCTCATTGTTTCTTGCTTTGATCACTGCGGTGTGCGGAGGTGCATTACACACATATACAAAAAAAATACGGGACGGTTACGGATTGACTTAGGCAGAAAACAAAGCCTCTACGACCGCGTACGCTCAAACCTGCCGTGCCCTTTAGCGTCGGAATCTTCTCGAAGTAAATCAATTTACATTTCGATTTACTTTCGCAAGATTCCTTCCAAGTTGCAATTCTAATTGCGAGTGTATTTCACATTGTCCTGTGATTTCTAATTGGAATTAGAAAAAGGTTAGAACAATGCCTGTCACAAATAGCACTTAATATTTATTTACAATTTATAGGTCGACAACTTAACTGGTGTATTGCCTGCGGTATGAGGGGGGCAGAATGGGTAACGTCATGTGACGTTTCGGGGCTGAGTGCGGGGGCGCGGGGCAGGGAGCACAAGGGACCGTAAGGGACGTTCCTCAGTGCGTCCGCGGACTCCGCACGGCGCGGTTGGTTATTTTGCTACGCACTCTAGGAACAACGCACACGAGGTTAATTTACCGATGATATATCCTGAGATAGACGCTCGAAAATGTATGCTAAAAAAATTAATAGAAGCATAGGGGATTCCAAAGTGTGCGTCGTTGAGTGGAATGAGGAGCGCTGTGAGGCGCTCCCATCTTCTTGTCTCGAAACTGAACTTAGATGTTCATTTGTACATATTAAATCATCATCATCATCATCATATCAGCCGTAAGACGCTCTCTGCTGCCTCTGCCTTCCGCATTCAGCTACACCTGCGATCTTTACCAGAGACGTTTCGCGGAAGAAAATGCTCACTGCCCCGCGCCCCACACCCCCGCGTTCATCAACGAAAAATCACCCTCCCACCTACCTCACCTACCGCAGCCGATATACCAGTTAAGTTGTTGACCTAATAGCTTTACGTATTGCAAGTCGTGTTGTATATGTCGCAGCCGGATGGTTAAATTAGCCGGTTAATTAAATGGCTAGCTTTTTTAGCAATTATTTCATTGAATATTTGCCAAATTCATTAACTTTGAAAGTTACGTCTAACGAACGATATTTCCCCGAGTTTACGGAGCTCCTCCGTGCATTGTCACAACATTAACCTTACCCAACCGAATTAAAACCTAATGCAAACTATTATTATTGTTTGAGATTATTGTGATTAAGTTAGCATTGTGACAATATTTGGAAGAGCTCAGTAAATTCGGGTCAATTTCGTTCTTTAAACATTACTTTAAAAGTTCTTGAAATTGGCAATTTTTCAATTAAATAATAGCATAAGAAGCTAGTAGCCGTTTAATTAACTGGCTAATTTAACCATCCGGCTGCGACATATACATAATAAAAAATAAGTAATTTTTTATAACGTGTCAAAAATGTAGAGTAATGAAAACATAATTAACAATATCTAAACGATACCGATCCGCTGCAGTTGCACCCTACCCACCTCAATAACAAAAGTAACAAAATAGCCAAAACTGTGATCTCTCTGTAACAAATGTTGCGGATTTCCGGTTGCTCCACTTCGGGAGTTAAACACTTTGCCCCAGTTCAGAACAATCAAACAAAACAAACAGGCATACTCATCAATAGCACTGTGCCATGGAACTATCAAATCCGGGATTCTCTCATAATGGGAGTAAAATTCCTTTTGGGATTAGATTGGTTTTCGGGGTGTCGGAATTTCAACAAATGGTTCCAAACTTTAATCGGGAACAAACTGTTAAGCGGTCGCGTGCGGCCGAGTGCGAGCGGAGAGCCATTTCATACGGTGAAAATGTCGCGTGTTCTCGTTGCGCATGATCGAGCCTATCAATTTGGCATAGCAAAATAATTAAAAAAAAATCTTGATTGAGTAAACATAGAGGGGGGAGGAAAGCAGGAAGGACACACACGATGATATGTTGGCCAATAAATCACACCTGTAGTTTTAGGTGTTTCATTACTTATAAAAATTAAACAAATAATTAGACATCTTTCCGATGGCTTATTAAATAAGCCCCCCAATAATAAAGATCTCTATTTATATAAATTCCGAACTTAGAAACATAGCTGAATTGTGTGAATTTTGAAAGATTCGGAGAGGCCTTAGAATCTTAGGTCTTTTATATTCTGCTTTATATTTTTGATGTCTTACTGCGTGGCTAAAATGATGATTGATGATTAGTATCAGATCTGTTATGTATGATTGATATTCAATTTCGACATGAAAAAATCAATATTTTTTAAATCACATTGGCAACCCCGGCATTGGCAACACTGGTACACAAAGGACCCCCGGCATTGCCAACATTGGTACACAAGGGACCAGGGTCCATCTTCCTATCCTCTTGGTCCTTTGGTCTCGGTTCCATGTTATTAATTGCTGTTAAACTGTGAAATGAACTCATAAATGAATAAATAAATATTTGGTATTACATTTCTATATGTAGGTTTCGAATTCGGGAAATCGCTAGCAGTAGAGCTCCACCGCCGTGGGCCTGCTTGTTAATTGATTCCGAACGTCATTAGCAAGCTATTACGATTCAAACTGAAATCTGTTAGATTTTTACCAATTTCGTAACTAAAGGTAGAATCTGTATACTTCAGTTAGATCAAGGGATGGACCGAAGTTCGTTTCACATTAGGTTTAACCGAACTTCGGCGGCTTGAACCGAACTTCGACTTTCGAAATTCGTTTTAAAACACCGATCATTCGGTACAATAAATTATTTTAGCTTAAATCCGCCGAAGTTAGAATTTAAATTTTTACCGAAATTTATATTCGGTCCAAATCACATTCGGCCGATCACTAGTTAGGTCTCATTAGTAACCTTTAGTTTTAGAATATGAAAATATAAAAAGAAATACATTGTGTACCGAAATGTAGGTACAATTTCATTCATATTTCGGTTCACCTGTTTAAAAAAGAAAACTGGACATTAAAAAACGTACCTAACAAAACAAATTCAGCACAAGCTTGCAATCATCGTTCTGCCCCAGCGCGGGCTGCGATCAAAATTACTTTTCGCGGTTTTGTTAACAAGGTTACCGTAACGAAATCCCTCGAATACTTCGAGCCCAGTGCCCCGTGAAAGGTGTCGACAAAAGAACCTCGTCCTTTACCTTATTTTGAAGCTCGCACAGGAAATTATGGGAGCGAATAGGACGCGACTACACATTCCAGCGGTTTTCTCGCACAAAAGGCGCGGAAGTCAAATTCTGTTCCCATAATTGAGGATGGTGGTCACAAATCTTTTTTATTAATTTTTTTTATATTTTGTCAAGACAGGCATTTGACCGCCGTCTCACCTGTTGGTAAGTGACGATGCGGCCGAAGATGGAGCATGCCCGTCTTGGAACAGCCTATTCACTCTAGCCTTGAAGGCATCCAGATTATAGATTATAGGTAGACTGGCCAGATATTTGACCGCCATCACACCTGATAAGTTAAAAGCGGCTGATGATGGAGCATGCCTGTCTAGGCAGAGCCTATTCATTCTAATCTGTAGGGCTATAATTTTGTTGGAGAGGGATATGCACCACATTTCATCGTTATCCCCTGCCCGTTTTCCCATTATAGGTGGGAGCGGCACAACATGACATTCGGAATCACATTGTAAAAAGTTTTGGCTTTATGATACTGCTGTTGACTTCCACCCTTTTGGATATCCACCACATTTGGACAAAATTATTATTTTCAAACGAGGTTCTTTCGCTTATACTTTTTCAGTACTCATTGCGATTTTCAATCCGCTGCTAGGCAAGAGATTATGGAAAATCCTCCAGTTATTGAGGAGGCTCATGTCTGGCTGTGGGTGCTGAATAGGAATATCATAAAGATGAGATTAAGAATGATTTAGTGCGCTTAGAGGTGATTACCATTAGATAACTAGAGAGTTTGTCGGTGGTTAGGTGAGCAGGTGGTTTTTCCCCATGATGGTTGTCTACATGGACTACCTATGTTCAGTAGCAGACGTGTTGCGTCGGTGTTGAATCATCAGTTTCATTTATGGTTTGACAGTGATCGAACAAAATGTAATCTATTTCACATCACGCGATGCATAGTTTGATAACCAAGTTTTGCAAGTCATTCTTTGTAGACGTCAAAAACACAAATAGTTCCACGCTGTTTCCGCGATGCGGCCAAATCATGGAATAAGACGAGTTTTCGCCCCTTTTATGTTTATTTTATCGACGATTTCTTCTTTTTTCTCTCGTTGCTGGCTGGAATTTGAGTGGCATTCGTTCGGTATTCCCTCGTATTCAGAGAGGTTCAATAAGGAAATAACATGCCAAGATGATTACGTGGCGTTATTGTGATTTGTGTAGTTGCAAAGGTTGGTAACCTACCGCCTTTCGGAGGTGGAATGTTCTGGAATGATGATTTTGCTTTATGAATACATTCGCCATCGTTGCTCATTATTACTTTGTTCGTCGTCGGTAATAATTTGTAGCAACGAGGAAAGTTTTTCAATAATCAGAAAGTGGGTTTTGCAATATTGTTTAAGATTATATTCTAGCAAAATGGGATAGTTTATGTAGGCAATGCTTCTAAATAGGTATTAATTTTTCAATATTAATTTGCGAGAGGAAATAAAGCCATTAGAAAAATGCGGACGGCAGCAAAGTACTCAGTACGTTCGCTCCTTTCCTCTGACGAACGGAAAATTTGCTTTAAAGAAATTATTGATTTGAAGCGTTATTCATGGATGCTAAATTCGCGATGTGCCTACCTTACGTTACATTGAAATACATGATCTAAGAAACCATCATGTCAACCAAAGCGTAGGTAACGTATTGTAAGGGCGTCTTGCACCAAAATATTAAACGCATTTACGTTGATACTTAAACATAAAATTTCATGCAAAATACGTTAAAGCCGGTTTTAAACGCGTTAAAGAATTTGGTGACTGCCGAGCTTAGTCTTCATTCTCAGTCTCTCTCAATCTCTCTCAGTCACTCTCTTCTCTCTCTTCAGTCTTCACTCAATTTTGTCTAACCTTTACGCATAACTTAAAATACACAAGTAAAAAAAATATGGCTGAAGTTTAAACCTAAAAACAACAGGTTCGAAGATATTTGTATTTATCACCCCCAAGTGGAGTCTACAGCGTTTTAAAATTGATTACACTTACCTGCTTCTTTACATGAAAGCTTGCTTTAATAAAATTTGGGCACAAAAAGGTTGAGCGTGTCTGAAGGTCAGAGACACATTTCACGCTGTAGGGACCATTTGCCGCTAAAAATTTCACCCGAAAGATATAGGTAGGTACTCCCAAGCTAAGCAAATTGCTATACAGCGTGAATAGAAAATATGTATTTATGTTTTTGTTAATTAAGGGATATCTGCCCTTAATGTGATCTGGATTATTCTTGTTTAATTGAAAATGCTAACTTTAAGGGTAGTCTCGTGACAAATGAAAAAAACAAGTTCAATGAAAAATATTTTTTCATAGCTAGTTTTTTATGGCGGGTTCTCTATGATTAGTCATAGCTATTTGTCAAGACTAATCAAACGAGCACAGACTCCATGGGTTTACCATGCGTAGTTAATTTTCAAACACCCGGAAAATGTTCCAGTTTTTTTTCCGTTTTTTCTGTCAACCAAATGACAGGCCTAGTAACTTGTACGTATAACAATACTTGTTATAACTAGTACGTATAACAATACTTGTTATAACTAGTACGTATAACAATACTTGTTATAACTAGTACGTATAACAATACTTGTTATAAGTAGGTGTTAATCGTGATACGAAGGTGTTCTACCGACTATTCCATTCACTCACGCCATATTAGGTATATTTACTTTTAGTTAATCTCCTTTCATTCTTCCTCTCTATATACCCAAATCAGTTAAGCATTCCTGTCTGAATCCTAGTCACTAGATCTTTTTTTCCTCCAGCACTTATGACACTATGTATTCCGTAATCTTCTTTAATAAGAGTCTATCTTTCCTTAATAAGAGCCTCCGTCCATACTTTTTCTCCTTCATTTATTCTTCTTTGTGCTTCTGCTGCTATACCCAACTTTCGCTTCATACTCCTCAGCCAGTCGGGCCTTTTATGATACCTTCTGGCTATTCATAATTTTTTCAGTTACGTATCATAACATCCTGTAGATATGTCTACGTAAATATATCAAGCCGACTAAGCCGGCTGAGTAAATTGCCATTAACCATATGCTTATGTTCTGCCTGAACCACCTGTTACTGAATAAATTATTAAAGTGTTATACTTACATACATACGTACGAAACTCGGTGGTTGAGCGGTTGGGGTATCCGACTCGTAAGCCAGAGATACCGGATTCGAATCCACCAATGACTCTTTTCTAAGTTATGTACATTAGTTGAACACTAACCGATGCTCTTACGGTGAGGGAAAATATCGTGATGAAACCTGCACATTCAGGCGGCTGATTGTGTTACTATGGTCCAATCTGGTCAGGCTCCCCTGGTAGCAGCGTGACGGAGGTCAGATGGCAGTCGCTCCACTGTAATTACCTAATCTGCCAAATTCTGGGGGCGGACCCAGGGCCCTCGCGCGCGAGTAGCCAACCGGGACATTAGCACCAAGATGATTATTTTTATTTTTACTTACCTACATACGTCCGTTCGATCTTAGGTTCGTATAACATGACAAGAGTTATCAAGTGTTGCTGAAATTTATGGTCTATGGACAATTCAATAGATAACACTACATAAAACAAAACCACGTTATACTAAATTTGCCCTAAATATAATAAATGTTCCCTATTTTCCCAGTCTTAGGAAAAGTATCCACTGGCCGCATTGCCTCGCTGGATTCCGAGGTTAATACATTGACCCAAATAAAGGCTTATTCAAGTTCATTTATTTTTCAGCGGCACTGCTCTAGGAGCACCGGAACTGGATGGGTAACCGTTTTGAATTTACAAGGTTAGGTATGCCTTGTCCTTTGGACCCAGAGATGGTAGTAGATTCCCGAAATCCCCCTTATTTAGCCACAAGTAAGGTGACTCAGATTATTCTACTTACAGTATCTATGGTTTCTGGTTACTTTAGGCTTATTTTCGCTTTGTATTTACTGATAGGCGTTAAAAATCCATCCATCCATTCTTATCAACTTTCGCATTTATGATATTAGTAAAAAATAGGTTAGTATTAGTAGAAATTAACATAGTAATCAAACAAAAGTTATAAAACGCCATCTTGAAAACTGAGATGCTATCCTGAGAGCAAATTGAATGTTTTCGTAGTTTTGTAAGTATTCCACACGGATAACCCTCACAGAAAGCAGTATTGATAGAAACAAGAATAATCGGCATAGGCCAATCAGATAGCACTGGCACAAATACATTTTGGTCCTAAGATACGAGTAAGAAACATTGTAGATGTTACAATACAACCGATAAAAAATACAATACGTTGTTGCTGTAATCCATTGGATTGCTTCGCATGACACGGATAAGGAATGGAGCTCGCAACCTTTCTCCACCCTCTATACAAACTTCGTATCACGGGATTCCCTACCCCCTTGAGACAACATTTTGCATAAAAATCCACTAAAGTATAACTTTACCGGAATAAGAAAGAAAGAAAAAGAATATTTGTCTGTTAAATGAAGTTACTTTTCCTTTGAAAGTGGGAAAATAAATAAAAAAACATTCGTTTACAAAGTAGGACGCGCGGTGGCATGCAATTTTTTCCGAGCGCTGTCTCTGGGTGGATACGTGAGGGTGGCTACAAGGTTCATATTCGCTTGAATTGCTGTTATACAATTTTAAATCCGTCACCGCAACTTTATAGTTAGAAACGTAACAACATTAATTTACATTTTTGCACATAATAATGCCAAGAAATAAGTTCTCCGAGATCATACCTATATTAAGTATTAGATTATCGATATCCTAACATCCATTGTACACATACAAGCAGGTGTTTGCGCTGTAGGGTATAGATAGAGTAAAGAGTATACTGGGGAGCATTTCTCGCGCTGCGAAATCCCGAATTCGAAACTTTTTCTAGCTGAATAACTCGTTTAAAAATTTCATTTTTAATAATCTTCCGCAATTAAAGAATTGCGAAGATTGTTCAGAATAAATTTTTTGGCTGCACTAGAAATTTCAGCAACTTTATGATAGAGATTTCTGGCTAAAGACAATGTCGAATCCGATTGTCAAATGCTCGAGAATATGCCACCGCATGCAATTTTTTCCGAGCGCTGTCTCTGGGTGGATACGTGAGAGTGGGTACAAGGTTCAAATTCGCTTGAATTGCTGTTATACAATTATTAATCCGTCACCGCAACTTTATAGTTAGAAACGTAACAACTTTAATTTACATTTTTGCACATAATAATACCAAGAAATAAGTTCTCCGAGATCATCTATCTTAAGTATTAGATGATCGATATCCCCTAACATCCATTGTTTGGTTTGAGCCTTCTCCATGTTGGTGGAGCGTTTTGGAATTAATAATTTCCACACTTGCTTTATATTATATTATACTTGCTTGTATTACATTATATTATTATAATATATGCTTTCAATTTGCTGTGGATGCTTAGCAGTGTATTTTTTTTAAATAAATTAGGAAGTTTGCTAATGCAGATATTGTCACATTTAATAAGTGGATATAGCGGCCATAGTAACACAGACTCTGTGAAAAGTTCAAGAGCGGCATAGCGACGCACGAATTCGCAACCCTAACGAAATTGTTCTTGCAATCGCAAGTTTAAAGTCTCATAACTTATATTATGTTTAAAACATTTTTCACCATTCAGTTTCATTTTAAACATATTTTTAATTTCACTTATAAAAATGTAAACTTCCTCATAGTTTCAAGTCGACTTAAAAATATTACCTTTCCTTGCCAATGAGAATTTGTGTGTTTTTTTAAATGGAGATATGGATGGTAAAACTCCCCGTCAGAAGATATTCATTACAGCGTTATATGGTTTCTGTGGTAACGAAAATAACCGTAATTATGATAACATTTTTGAAGTATAAAAGAGTTCTAAGAAATTTTGCCAAAGTAATTAATTTAGCTATAATTTTAAAATAAAATGTAATCATCGAAAGTACAAAGCATCAAGAGCCCTTTTTAGTTTAATTAATTTTGTCTAATATTTCTTTGAGAAAATTCTAGGAAATTAGCCCATGATCTTAAAGCGACAATGCCGAAAAGTATTAAAAGGACATACAGACATCTCTTGTAATTAAATATTAAATTTTAATACTTTACTATTGGCGTTGGCGTTTACGTAGAAGTTAGTATGAACTACCAGTAGTACCACTAGGCTTTATACATTTTTTCATACTAATTTCCAACTAAACGAGAAAGAAAACGCGATAGGAAAGTAAAATCGAAGCAAAGCTTACACACAGCCCTCTGGAGCAGCCTAATGTCTAGGTCTGAAACATAAATACTAATCTAAATCAGCACGTAGGTTTCACGTAACAAAAATGCAGATCTGCAGGTACGTTGGCGCTATGACGACTAAAATGATTTGATTATTTTTAAACAAACGCGTGGCGCACCCGTTTAGTCGTCGTGTCGCCTCCGCCTAGTCACCGCGTTGTGTGCGCGCCAATAGGGTGGGCTGCACGTTTCTGTCCGGTTGCTACGCGGTGACGTATACACCGGCCCTAAATAAGGCTGCATCCAAATCTCGCAAAATCGTAGGTAAGTTAACCCATCTCAAGAAATATACATAGCAGAGTCGGTGGCCGAGTGGTTAAGGTCCGACTCGTAAGCGAGAGGTACCGGGTTCGAATCTCACTGCGGCCTTGTACCAATGACTCTTTTCTGAGTTATGTACATTAGTTGAATGCTAACCGATGTTCTTAGATACGGTGAGGGAAAACGTCGTGATGAAACTTGCACATTCAGGCGACTGAATATGTAACCATGATCCAATTTGGTTCCCCTGGTAGCAGGGTCACAGAAGTCAGACGGCAGTAGCCCCACTGTAATTATCTGATCTGTTAAATCCATGATCATGGTCAAGGCCGATCCCGGTCCCTCGTGCGCAAGAGCACAACCGGGACATTAACGCCACGATGATTATTTTTATTACTAGACCAGTGGGTCGATTAAAAGGTTATGATGTAATACGCTTGAGTCACAGGATCCGAGCACTTCTTTGCAAAGTGCATGACAAGACGCAATATAACTTAAGAAAGTGCTATAACGTGTTAACCTCGCTGTGTGACCGTCATAGATGCATGTTTGACATCTCCAATAGTGAAACCTTTTTTCAATGTTTCTTTTTTATTGCCTAAGGGGGCACACGGACGGATAGTCCGGCTGATAGTAAGTGGCCACGACCGTCCAGGACGCACATCTGCAGCATGGAGAGGCATCTGTTCTGGATCAGGATGTAAATCAGGATCGACTTATAAAGGCCTTGCCACATACAAAGCTCGGCGCGAGCGCGGTGCGATATTTGCTAGGCAACCATCGCGCGGCGCGTTATTTGCTAGGCAACCATCGCGCCGCGCGATGGTTGCCTAGCAAATAACGCGCCGCGCGATGGTTGCCTAGCAACTATCGCGCCGCGCGATGGTTGCCTAGCAAATATCGCACCGCGCTCACGCCGCGCTCGCGCCGAGCTTTGTATGTGGCAAGGCCTTAAATCTTCATTCTCACAGTTCATATTAGTGTTTTGTATCCGGCAAACCACTCTTTGGAGTTCATATACACGCACGACACGTTGTCGACGGCAGCCGTCGACGTCACGACTTGCTAACGGTGTGTCGGCGGCAGCCGTTGCTACGCTACAGTGATACTCGCAGTTGTAGCGTCAACGTCAGAGTCGCCGACATTTACATTGACATTTTACAGTCTACAGACCAAATTTAGACACAGAGGCATATAAAGACTCACAGCTGAAGTCACAATTTACATATTTGTTGCCCCACTGGAGCTTCGACCTATAGATAATGTACACTACATTATCTATAGGTCGAAGCTCCATCTATGATTTTTATTCAATATCTTTGCTATAGATCAAACAGCGGACCCGGCACTGTTTGTCATTTGTTTGTCTACCGTATGATATAAAAGATGATATCAATATTTATACAATTATATTATTAATATAATTCATTAGAAAATAACGTACATGTTTGTCACTAACAAACCGTGTTCCATCGCCCTATTGCTACAGCTATGCGCTCAGTGTCAAAGGCCCTTTAGATTTTTTTTTATGTCATGCGGTAGGCAAACTGGCAAGCGGGCCACCTGATGGAAAGTGGTCACCACTGCCCATAGACATTAGCAAGTGTATCGCCAATGCGTTGCCCACCTCAATAACACGTTGCTCTGGCAGCAAAAACGCAAATGCCACTCCACTGCCAAAGCCACGGTTCCCCAAATCCCCACCCCATGGAACACTGGAAACCTTACTCACCGGCAGAAACACAATACTATTAAAAAGAGTAGCCCAGTCGGGCGGCTAACAGCCTATATCCTTTCCTTGGCCGTTTTTAATAAGTAGAGGTTCCGAGGATCGTATTTGTAATAACAAATGAGGGTCGTTTTGATCGTAACAGAATTTTTACGACGCCAATTTGCTTCGCTTGCTTCACTAGGTCGGTTTGTTTGCAAGTTTTATGGTAAGGAATGTAAAAGGACGGGGTGTTATAGTTTTGACGTCATTGTATGTTTGTTCCATTGACGGGTGTCAGAGAGTCAGAGCTAGTACCTCTGTAAGCCAGAAAATGGGCAGCAGCATTTTCTGTTGAGTATTTTGTCATTTATCGCAGGAAGTTAAAGATGACTCACGCTATACAGTGCCGGATCCGAACCTGTGCTCCGTGTTCCAAAGTTTGTGTTATGGCGATATTTCGGTCATCAAAGACTTATACAAAAGCAACATAATTCCATAACGATGCCACTTTGCCGTAGGGCTAGGTAGAGATCATATTTATGATTAGGTATACGGTTATTATCGGACGATTTTCGTATTTATTCGTACTTTTAAATACAAAAGAAACCTCATTATTCCTTTTACGATCCCGACAAACTTCTTATGCATCCTTGGACCACCTTTCATCGATTGTAACTTTACAAATGAATTTGAGAACTTTTACTATGGGCTGACGCATTCAAAAGCTTAAAATTCCAAAGTCGTCTCTCAACGCTCTACTACTAACGTTTACACTGCTCTAATAGAAAGCCACGAAAACAAATATGGCCGCAGACACCCACCGCAATAACGCGTATGGAAATCTCGCACGGCGACCAATAAACGGGATGACGTCACGACATTACACATTGTAATAAAGGCGCGTCTGTAAAAGAGGCGATTAACGTTTTACAGCATTCTAGCGATGCACTCAACTAAATGCGGCGGATTGCACTTTATTGGCGCGGTTTGACAGCTCGTCAGTCGCTCGGTTAGCTCGATTCGCTTCGCTCGAATCGGTACTCGAGTGAGCGTGCGGATTAGAAGCTGTTTAGATTAGAAGCGGCTTATTAAAGGTTTTTTATTGATTTGATGATAACGATAATATTTTATAATAGTATACTTGACTAACCTGCAGAAACTCAAGCTCAAGATCGCAGTTTCGGGACGAAGCTCACAGATTTGCGAACTAAACAAAACAAACCCAAATAACCGCTGTAACCCAAAAAGCTGCCTATTTAAAATGGGGCAGAGCGTTGCCCTAATGACGTCTTATCTGTGGGCAAAACGAATCATCGATTAGGTCCCGTCGTCGGTAGTAGGTCGACCTCGAAAAAGGTGGCACGACGCATGTGAAAGAGTGGAGAGACTTGGCAAAGAAATTGGTCGGCGTAGAAGAATGGGAGAGGCCTTTGCTCTGCAGTTAAGCTTATATTGACCGGTGTAATTGTTAAGAGATCCGACTCGTAAGCAAGAGGTACAAAGTTTGCTCCTCAGTGCCGCCACTTTTTCTTAGTTTTGAACCTACCTAACCGATGAATACTATGCGATGCTCTTACTGTGAGGGAAATTATTGTAAGGAATTCTGCACGTTCAGGCGACTGAATTGAAATCATGATGGGCGACAGTTATCGCTTACCATCAGGTGGGCTGTCTGCTCGTTTGTCACTGAGTAGAATAATAATAATAAATAAAATAAATAAATAATCGTGGACAAATTCACACAGCGCCATCTAGCCCCAAAGTGAGCAAAGCTTGTGTGTTTTGGGTGCTAGACACCTGATAAACTACTTATATACTTTTAAATACATACTTATTATACATATAACACTCAGACCCGTAACAGAAATTAAAATTCATCATTTCAATTTCTGCCCGGCCGGGAATCGAACCCGGGACCTCTTGCGTGGCAGACCGGCATGTTGACCACTGAACCACTCAGGTCGTCACCTGATTAAATAATATGATTCAATCTAGTGAGGTTTGTCACAGAGGCCAGATGGCAGCCGCTCAAGTCTAGGTCAAAAAGCCCCATCGTAGAAGACCCGCCGAACCACATTATCACAAAAGTAACATATAGTGGTGGTCATCTTGGCGTTAATGTCCCGGTCTCAAGCGTGAGGGCCAGGAGTCCGCCTTGACCATGGTCCTGTATTTGACAGATCAGGTAATAACACTGGAGCGACTGCCATCTGAACTCCGTGACCCTGTTAGCAGTTAATTAAGTATAATCGATTTCATGGGTTCAGTTACTAACAAAGTTCCATTGCAATAAACTGTAATAAAAAATTGATCATACGTAATCGCAAAAGTAACAATTTCAATAATTGAAACCAGAGAATTATAGGCAACAGAGTTACTTATTTGGCCTACTGACCACATTGTATCATGTTTACACATTCAGTCACCTCAAGTGCAGGTTTCATCACGATATTTTCCCTCCCAAAATTCGCAATACCCAGGTAAAATACGCCAGCAATTTCACCGCGCCTCTTACAACGGTAATTTACATCGAAATGCAAATTACAGCTGCAAACTTCGAACCAGTGATTTGAACGTCAAATCCATAACTTGACAGCGAACAGCGCACCGTTTCGGCAAGACCGTAGCTTTGGAACGTCGCCTTCGTCGCAAACACGTAGACGGGACAGCATAAACATGTAAACAAGTCTTAGCTAGTGGAGCTAGGCTCGACCCGCCTAAGATTGATGTAAACAAATATTTGCGCCCGTGTAAACGAGGCTGCGGGCACTCGTCACTGGTCAGTTCGCTTATTACACTACGCGTAGACTTAAGACAGACTAAATATCACGTTGTCTAATAGGCCCTTTGAGTTTATGGCAATTTGGTGACACCTAAATAATCATCATCTTGGCGTTAATGTCCCGGTTGTGCTCTCGAGAACGAGGACTGGGGTCTTCCTTGACCATGATCTAGGATTTGGCGATCAGGTAATTACAGTGGAGCGACTACCATCTGACCGCCGTGATCCTGCTATCAGGGGAACCTGGCCAAAGTGGATTATGGTTACAAATTCAGTTGCCTGAATTTCCAGGTTTCACCACGTACCGGAAGACGCAGCGTGGGTAGGCCTCCTACAAGGTGGACCGACGACCTGGTAAGGATCGCAGGTACCAGCTGGATGCGGAAAGCACAGGATCGCCCGCCGTGGTGATCTCTGGGGGAGGCCTATGCCCAGCAGTGGGCGTCTTCTGGCTGATATGATGATGATGATGATCACGATGTTTTCCCTCACAGTGACACCTAAATGCTTAGGACTTATTAACATTTAGTAGTCCATGTCACGCTCATTTTAATACATTTATTATCGGCCAATTGCACAAACATACCTACCTATATTAAAAACATACCCTAAACGTACCCTTTTGTAAAACAAACCCTTGAAATAATGGGAAAATAAGAACTTTCCCCCTTAAGGATCATCTGGAGAGCCACTACAAAATGCACTTGAGCTGCCTCCGTATTAGTGATTAGAGATAAGAGTTTGCCATAATCTGTACACTGGACAGACGGTTTTGGAGGTCGAAGTATTTACAATACATAACATAAAACGTAGATTCCTATTATCTGATCTATGGGGATCCTTATAATTAATCCTTATTTTTTACCCATTTATTGTACACAAAATTGTTACAAATCTATGTGACATAATATAACATAACAGACACAACAGGCCAACTTATTTCAGTAGACCTACCCTCCAGTCTACATCAGTCACAGCCCGGTTAGCCGTCAGTCAAGAATTTGCAATGCAATACTAGACTACATTATCATGTCTGACAGGTCAGGGCCAGGGTTTAAGTAAACTATGACTCATATCGTAAACACGCATACAAATTTGTATGCGACTAGCCACAGACAAATAAGAAGTACACAACATACAATAATAATAATATACCATCACAATGTGCCAATCGGCGCACGAGACTTTACAACCAGTCCCCTCAGAAAGTGCTTTTTCAAATTCACTAAATTGTTTGTATTATCCAACAACATTTCCTTCTAAAAAGCATCACGATAATAAAAACAAATGAGCATGCCCCGCCGCCGGTGACACAAAATAAGGGTTTCCATTTTCAAACTGTAACGGAATAAAAAATGGCGACGCTCCCGCCTAAAGTTGGCTAACGATGGCTGTGACTGGGGACTAACATGAGAACTGTGTAATCCCTGCAGGATTGTGACGATGTGCCCTGTTTTTTTTATTTAATGGTTGGGCCCTTGGAATGTTATAGAAACCGAAACAACGGTTATTTATTACAGATTACAATGCGCAAGGTCAAGAGGCCGATAGGTCTGTTCGATGTCGGTATACCTCGAAATACCGGTGAACTCTGGTCTTTCACATAATAATATATTTGGCAGAAACACCGGAATTAAAACAAGGAAATTGCTACGTCATCACAGTCACGCACGATTGGGCAGGTCGATAAAATGCAGAAAGTTACAATATGTAAAACAAATATGAAATTCGTTTGTGTAGATGTAAAGATAAGTCACGGGGCTAAGTAGTACTATTAGAAAACTGGCGTTTGCCCTTTACATATCGTAGTCCGCGTGAATATCGGTTATTACGTTCCGGACCCGTTCCCGCTGGATACACATTGTCCGGAAAAAGTTATAGCCTAAATATAGTAGATGTAATTAATAACTTGCCGCGCTAAAAGGAATGTATCCCATATTATTAACATTAACAAATATCTAAATTATAGGTAATGTGGAAATATTCTTTTATATCACATTTTATATATTCCGGACTATAAGCTACATTACTAGGAAATATTAGATATATAAATCCGTTCAGTCATTTATGCGTGAAGGAAGACCAAACATTCATGAAAACATCCATCCATTCTGACAAACTTTCGCATTTTATAATAATTATTTGTAGGATTAGTAGGGTAGGATAGGATTATTCTGCAGCTGATAGACTTTACGATACTGTGTCAATGGTAACCACTTTTAATTTCAGTAATTAATGTTACATTAATTTCATTATGAATTGCGTGTTTACCACACATAATACCACGACCGCACATTTCAGTAAACTGAAACTGTTTCATATCTTACCTACTCACAAGAAATTTAATCTACAAAACAACACCATTCCCGCAATACAACCTAAATCATTATAACGCTTTCGTAAAGGAAAAAATAACAAGAGCATAAAGAGGCAACTTCAAAACAGCTTACGGACCAAACGTTCGTTCAATTATAGTTGGCTATTGAAAAAAGTGGGTAGGATTAAAAGTTATCCCAAAGAGAGGTTCGGCTACCCGCCGATCCGGGGATAACAGGTCATTGAACCGAACGCGGGTTCAGCATCACCTTTATATAACACTGTATATAGGATTACGATACATTTTACGATGTACAGATTCGTATGTATTTTTCTTTATGTTTTTGTTTTCCGCGTAGCGGGAATAGACGTTGATATGAAGTACTAGATTTGTGACGCGACATTGTCCGCGTTATATTTGATTATTTTTGACGCTGTCAAAGACGCTGTCCTAATTGGCAACTGTCGTGAGACCATGTTCATACGACGGATGTCGCCCGACATCAAAACGGTCTGTCGCACCACTATGGTCGTGCGACCCTTGCCATTTAGGACAGCGCCAAAAGGTGAAAATGTACACGATAGATAGGTTTACTTATTGTGATATTATTTCAGATGGTTAAAAAAAAATTTGGTGTTGTATTTCAATTATATTATAATAAAGTTTCGTGGCTCCCTACGCAGTTTTATACGCCGTTACCTGGTAGAACCCGTGGCAGTGCGTGCAGTGCGTACGCAGAGTTTGTGAGTGGCTGCGGGGGCGCCATATACAAGACGCAGTGCGTATAAATAATTACAATAATTTTTTACATGGCTGACATGACGCCACGCTATACGTTGCTTAGCTACGCCTAGACGCTGCGCGCGCTGAAATATTTCCTGGCCTGATTATGTCACCAGAGCGGAGATAAAAACTATATATCTCTGTCAAGTGAAGATCGACATGATGAAAATTTTATTTTATTATAAACAATTGTGTGAAGTGCAAACGGGTGTCAAAATTTTTTTTCTGAAGTTATAAGTAAATTTTTTTTCAGACTATTTATTCTTTTCTACGTATAGTATCAATAAGTGCCCCTTTTCCCTGAGCCTATTCCCATGCAACATTGCGCAGTATATTTAAGATCATTCAATAGCATCAAAGGACTCCACATATATCGCGAGTTCATCACGCGCGCATCCTTCTATGCCCACCATGTAGCCAAAGCCACGACTCCCAGAACAACAACACACCACTCACGAACACATTTACCCCCTTACACTCACTCCTTAGTCAGTTAAAACATTCTACAGTCATAGTGAAACGTATGCCTCGTGGTGCCCGATCCTGTGTAGTTTCCGCTCTAGCCGAGTGCATCAAAAGATGCACACGCGACAACAATCTCGCGTCCTGGCATGACTTCATCACCTTTTCATACAAAACATTACACACCTCACTTGAGAATAAGACCTCCCTCATACGGCAAATAAAAAGCAACACTGCTCCAAACACACAATTACCGAAAAGGGCGCCCCGAAGTCCTCCGCATAGCAGACATAATAATGACATATTATCTAAAGTAGAAGAGAAAGTGCAAGACGGAGACTTAAAAGGCGCCGCTCGGCTCCTTTTTTCAAACGATACCATTGCACCCGACTCACCGTTAAAAAAATAAACGTAATTTTACACGATAATCTCCATGAACAACGACCACGGTGTGCAAAGAAACTGACAATATTTTATGCTTTTGCGTACGACGTAAATTTTCTTTTTAATGTTTGCAACATTGTGTATTTCATTTTACTTCGTTATCTTTCGCTGTGTTGACAACGTTGCATAATATTCAAATACACTGTTGGTGCCATTTCATATATGGATAGAAAATTATTTCTATACCTAATTTTCGTTGTGAACCGAGGAAATGGCAGAAGTTATATTAGCAGGGTGCGTCCAAATTTGAACTTTGTAAGTACCGGAAGACCCAGCGTGGGTAGGCCTCTTACAAGGTGGACCGACGACCTGGTAAAGATCGCAGGTACCACCTGGATGCGAAAGGCACAAGCCTTGCCTTTGTGGAGATCTCTGGGGGAGGCCTAGCACAGCAGTGAGCGTCTTCTAGCTGATGTGATAATGATGATTGTAACTATGATCTAACTGCCTTTCTCACTAAATTACATCGGGCTAAAGGGAACAGGGAGCTAACTACAAACTACTTTAAGCAATTATATGTATGTAGGTATCATAACATTCCGTGGAATAATCATTGGTGCTGCATTAATACGTAGAATAAAACAATAACTCCATTTAAATAAGTCATACCTAAGTGACTACAACAAATATTTTATGTGTTTTCACATTCTATTTTATCAACATTAAATCATTTTTTTGTAACAAGAACTTAACTTAAATAGTTATTAGATAATATGGTAATATGAATCCTTGTTATTTAGATTACACGTTCTTTCTCAATGTGATATACTTACTACAAAGTTAAAGAGAGAAATCTGTTATTGGCCTTACTATAAGTACTTACTTATATTAGACATAAGCAAACTGTAACGCTGTTGATTTCTTAAATAAATAAATAAAAATGAAATAAATAAAATAATCTATTATTTTATTGTGAATATTAAAAAGCAACTTAATATTATTGTTATAATTCAAAATTCTTTATTGAGTGAAACATAACATATCTCTTTCAATCGTCAAAGAGGAGGGGAAAGTAGGAAGAAAACATTGACAGAGTCATAGTTACATTTAATTGACAGACAGTCAGTTAATTTTGTCATATTATTCATAATACAAAAAATAGTGAGCATTTGCCTTCTTCATACATTTTTTCCCACCTAGATTTTTACCTAATACATCCACATCAATGAACACCGCTACGTATTTGTCCAAGAATTTGATTAATGAGTGCTACGCGTCTACGGCGTAGACCGCCGTAGCGCTCCGCGGTGCCTTCACAAATTGCTCTACGCCACACAATGGGTAATCGATTCCGCCAGCCATTGTTCTTGGGGATCTAATTAATGAGCTGGCTCGGGTCACATAATTGTTTTATCTACTTTATGACTTCTTTCGTAATTATGCCTGTTTAATATTGTCTAAGTCTTCTGTAGCTATATTATAATAATAGTATAAAACAAAGTCGTTTCTCACCGTCTGTCACTATATATATAATATATGTACTTGGATATGTGCTTAGATCCTTTAAACTACGCGCCGGATTTTGTATATGATGTTTTCATAAGGGTAAAGAAAATGCAGGGTAGGTGTAGGGTAGGGTAGGGTAGGGGTAAGACGCCACGTGAACGAAGTCGCGCCGGGTTCGCTAGTCTTAAATAGAACGTTACGATTACTTTTATTTTTTAGGTACGTGACGCTTTTTGTATCATTATCATCATCATTACCCTTTGGAACTGAGAGATTAGGTTGGCAAGAACATTAGTGTTACCCAAACTATAATTTCCACCCTCACGTAAAAGAGGTGCAATGTCGTCGAATTACGGAAAATGCCCGGGTATATCTAATCTAATCTAAGCATCAGCCTATAATAGTCCACTGCTGGACGTAGGCCACCCCCAAAACATATACTTTGCTTCCTAGCGCTTTTTCCAGTGTTTGAAATGATCCAGGATTTCGGCAGATCAAGCAATTACAATAGAGCGACTGCCATCTGACGTCCGATCACTGTGAATCGAACTCGATACCTTTTGCTTACGAGGGCGACCCGCTAATCATTACGCCACCAACGTTTAAAATATAAATAAAAATATGTCTTTGGCGCCACCGCACCCTGTCCTCAACCAAGCTGCGTAAACCAAGTAATTTCGGTCTACTTATAAACCATATTATAAAGAACTAGTGGACTCGGCTCTATTTCGTTCGCATACTTTACCCCTACCTATCCTACTTTTCCTGCTTATAAACCTTCCTCTTGAATCACTCTATCTATTGTTGAAAACCGCATTAGAATCCGTTTATTGTTTATTTATTTATTTAATAGTTTATTGCACACAAAAATGGTAACAAAGATATGGCAAATATATACATGACACAAAAGGCACTACTTATTTCTAAAAAGAAATTTCTTCCAGCAGGCCTACAGCAAAGACCGTCCGTTGCCTGTTTAAAAGATCAATTGACAGTTCATAAAATATTTACCAAATATTTTCGTTAGTTTAGTTAATTTTAGGCCGAATGGTGTCCGGCAGAGTAGAATAGCATCAACCCCTTACACTCTTGGGCGTCGTACAAGGCGACTAACGTTTTCGAGATAAAAAATCTAGAACCTCCATAGACTGGAAAATGGACAGCAGCATTTTCCATTGTTATATTTATTACACTGCGATCTCCAACCCGCTTGCCAAGTGTGAAGATTATGGAATTACCTCCCCTTTCGTGGGAAAGGCCTTAAGTCCTGCAGTGGACTGTTATGGGCAGTGATGATGAATTAATTTTATGGTCTCCTTGCTACGCTCTCCTAGGGTTCCACCCTATTTGAAAATGAAAATGAAAAATGAAAATAAAAAAGTTTTTATTGAATTAGGATTACGTTAATTAATCTCTTTTCAAAAGTCGAAAATCTAACGGAACACAAAGGGAAGTTAAGCGAGCTCATCCAGGTAGGGGGCGACGCATGCAGACCGATCAGCGCGCGCGAGGGCTTACCCCGGCGAGACACCGGGCACCGATACGCGCCACGCACATAACCGCCTAGGCGAATCATGTGCGGCGCGCGCCCGGCCCCAGCCAGCCCGCCGGCGCTCACACCCGCACGCACCAGCCGGCCTACCCGCGTCGCCCCCTGAGCTCGGAACAAATAAGTAAAAAGAATGTCGTCTGTCTGTCAGTATGCCGAATGTCGTCTGTATGGCAATTTTACAAACAAAATGATCACAGAAAGTACTATAAAATGGATGGGTTATACTATTTATCATTTATGGCAATCGCGCTCGTAAAGGCCGTAATGCGAATGTAATGTGGGGGTCGCGATGATTCGGTGTACGAATGTAGAAAAAGAGAGATATCATTCACGTATCTCTGTAACATTTTTATTTTTATTCATTTGTTTTGGAAAAAGCTTAACTGATATAGATCTGACCTTAATTGCCTATCATATTCAATATTTCTACGAGTATGAAAAAATTCGTTGAATATTTGGTTAAGCATTAGTATGACTGTATTTTCTTTTTTATTTGATTGTTGTTTCTTTATCAGCCAATGTGAGAAAAGAGAAAAAAGTGATTGGTACATGGTGATGCTCTCTCGATAAGGGAAAACACCGTAATGAAATTTTCAGGCGACTGAATGTGTAACCATGATCCAATCTGGTCAGGTTCCCCTGTTGAGTAGCAGGGTCACGGAGGTCAGATGGTAGTCGTTCCACTGTAATGATCTAATCTGTCAAATCCTGGATTATGCTCAAGGCGGAGCTCGGGCCTTTGTGCGCGAGAGTACAACCGGAGCATTAGCTCCAACATGTTTTATAATCATTTTTATTAACATTTCGAACTAAATGGTAAAAAAATACAAACTCTCTCGCAAATGTATCACAAGCATTAGAATCCATTCGTAATTTTTCAGGTAGTTTGTCCGCAAGCCAAGTCAGGCCGAATGAAAAAAAAACAGTTTCGAACAATCTAAGCTACTTTTCCTGCAATTACGATGATAAAAACCAAAGATGCTGCTTGAGCTCCTCGTAGTACTAGCATTCATACTGCAGAGGTCATTTAAAAGCGCCAGCCTAATCATCGAAATAAGTTGGAACATAATTACTACCTGGCCTTACTGCCCGATATAACTGACCGGTAATTTCAAACCGATACGTCCAATTACCGGCGGTAGACCGTACGTGTTGGAATTTTAAATTTAATCGCTTAAACCTTTTGCGAGAAGCCACTGACGTCCCGCGATCGAAAGTTGTTGACACACATCCCAAGTCGGGGTGCCAACCGTATTGTGTGATCAGTGGTTGGATGCTATTCTATCTCTGAACTAAATCTGAATATCCCTTTCTAACGAGCTTTTGTGCATATCATCTGTTTTTCTTTGTAGTTTTGCCGTGCCGTTGTTCATAGGAGGAAATATCGTGGCGAGCTATTGTAGAAATTATTTAACTTATATTTTGATGTATGAAATATACTTTTTGAGAATACTACATGGTATCGGCGACAGTTACAGTTTTCCATCAGAGGGGGTCTCGGCTCAAGTTATGTGACGTTTGATAGGGAAATTTAAAGAAGGAATCTCACAAGATTCAAGCGTCTACCGCAACACAATCTCTATCTGGTATCAAGCAACAATGTTGTGGTCTAGTTTTAATAATACTTGAATCTGAATAAACTACGGCAGACTATTTAAACTCACAACTAGAATTCACAATTTTAATGTGTCTAGTTCTATATGACACGTTATGAAACGTGAGAGTTTATAATAACATGTTTATATAAACAGTAGACGATATGGGCGACAGTTACCACTTTCTGGAATGCAGTTCGTTGACATTGCGGTGGAAAAATAAACATATGTATCAAAACACTCACGAAATAGGTATGTTGTTTCTAGTTCTGTCGTAACTAATATGAATATTAGAAGCCACACATTCTATTTTTGAAAGCCCTATCGAACGCAGTCGGATCTATAATAAAGCAGCTTGTGAAATAAATTTTATGGCTTTTTAGAATAATGTTGTCTATTTCTACGATCATTAAATCTTAGGAAGATGGAAAAACAACGTTCGGATACCATAAATAACTGTTGAGTTTGTTATGTCCTAGAAATGTCTCTTAATTAACGTTATAAAAATTTTATGTTTGAAGGTGAGGACGGAAATATGTCTATAGTAATACTGGTGTGTAAATAAATAATTGTGGACAAATTCACACAGCGCCTTCTAGCCCCAAAACTAAGCAAAGCTTGCACTATGGGTGCTAGTCAACTGATATACAACTTAAATATACGTAAAACACAATAACCCGTAACATAAATTAAAATTCGTCATTTCAATTTCTGCCCGGCCGGGAATCAAGCCCGGGACCTCTTGCGTGGCAGGCCATTAAACCACTCTGGCCGTTATAAGTTTAAGCTAGGATAATAAATAGTAATAATAGCGTATTTTGTACAATGTTTGTCACGGTTTTAGGTCGATTATGGAAAGAAGGCGGGCTCCATACAACGAAGTTTGGTCATATTTCCATACCTATTAATCAATCAAAGCCAATGAAATTTTGCAAGCGCGATTTAGTAACCAATATCTATGTGGTTTATGGGGGGAGAGGGGGTATGGGGATCTACCAGCATCTTATTTATTTATTTAACAGTTTATTGTGCACAATAACAGGTATACAATTATGATATAAAGAAAAACAACACAACAGGATCTTGTTTCATAAAAAATATCTTACAGCAGACCTACGGAAGAAACAGGCAATAACAGAAAGGCAGACGGCGTGCACCTTAAAATACTAATTACCTAATTCTGAAAAACATATTTACTATCTTATGGTTGAGCGTTTGGTGTATCTATCACACGTCTAACCGCTATACACTTCATTAATTTATTTTTCATGCCCTTTTGTATAAGTAGGAATACTCATTCTTAATAGCAGTTAATCGATGAAATTTTTATTTTGATATTTTAACAATCGGCGGCGGTACTTGTGATTCCACTTGAAATTGATTTGTACAAAAGTCGTTTCATTTAAAAACATTTCGTTTATATTCTGTTCATTACAATCGTTGCGTTTGATAAATGGCCTATTATCCTAAGCTGGAATGGCTGTTGTTGCCATTTTCTGGTGCGATCACCGGAATACTGTACCCCCTTCTGCCTACTAAATTAACGGGTTGGCAGGTCAATTTAGGCTGGGAATGAACAAACTTCTTAGAAGCACTGGGTAGGTGATTTTATGATATTACTATGTGATTTCTTACTTGTTTTCGCTAATGTTTGTGCCGAGCTTTGACAGCGATGTATATTTCATATACACACTCTCCTATGCGGCTGCGAGCATTGGCTCTAACAGAGCCAGGAGCTGCGTGTCGCGAAATTTCAGACAATGCGGTGGATGTGTGTAGTTTCACACAAATATCGCATCCGAAACGCCCACACGCGATAGCCCTGGCGTCCGTGACATCGCAGATAAGCTGCAAGAACTCTGTCTTCGAATAGTATGGCCACGTATTGTGTAGACTAGCAAATTACGTAAGAAACAAATGTCTCGCCATGCCACCCCCGCCTGGCACGGGAAGGAGAGGACGGCCTAGCGACGGCTAGACGTCGTTAAGAATGACATGCGTGCCAACAAACTCACTACGCAGGATGCCAGAGATCGTGCGAAGTGGACCAAGAGGAGTTGGAAGGCGGACCCTGAGCCCTCGCGGGCTGTGCGAGAGCACAACCGAGATTTTACTCCAAGATCATGATGATAATGATG
Source organism: Blastobasis lacticolella (assembly GCA_905147135.1). NCBI lineage: Eukaryota > Metazoa > Arthropoda > Insecta > Lepidoptera > Blastobasidae > Blastobasis > Blastobasis lacticolella. The sequence continues at coordinate 15,534,158 of LR990048.1, forward strand.
AAATTTTATATACATTTTTATATAATTCCACGAACTCTGGCATAAGCCTGGATTGCTAGCACGGTGATGATTAGCTTAGCGACTTTGTTTGATAAACTTAATTTCCAAAATATATTAGTAGGTAGAGCCCAATCCAGTCTTTAGCAACCTGACAGAAACATATTTATATATTTACAAACATTTTAGTACATTATTTATGTACCAATTTATGTCAAAGTAGTTACAAGTACAATATGTTGAAATGCAAATTAATGTGAACACGTTACACTTTTCTCCGGATAATTTCGCAGAAACCTTTATAAACTAATTTTTTGTTATATATAATATAGAGTGCTTTTTAATGACTTACGATTTTCTAGCTAAGTCTTTAAATAGTAGTAAAAATGTATACGTTAAACCAACACAATATCCCCATCGAAATTGCTTTTATGAACAAACCACTCAAACAATTACGAGGTCGGCACGCAAATGAGCCATTTGTAAGCAAACACTTTAGACAACAGAAACAATATAATTTCATCGATTGAAATCGCCTTTTTGTCCTTTGGAATTAACAATGACGATAGAAACTTCTTGCTCCTTAAGGAGGACAAGCCCTGTGGTTCCCTTTCTATGGCGATGACAGGCCAAGAGTGTGCCGATTCGCCATACTATATATTATGCTGTTAGGGAATTCTAGTTCTTTTCGGGCACGTCTACCGGTCATTTTATATACGAGTAGGTACCTGTAGGATGGCCACAGACGCGGTGACAGCGGCGCTCTTGTTGACAACAAAATGACATTTCAAAAGGGCGACACATAGTTTCTAGTTAGGGGTACAGTATACGCATTATTTGACATGCCCTCTCCTCTTTTCTTTCCTCCTTGAAAAATCCTAATTCAAAGAGTGAGAAGGTTTAAACGAAGAGAGACAAATCAGTCGGAATCTAGGTCGTCCACCATTAGCAGGGCAGTAACAACAGTGCAGTCTTGCGATATAACTCGATTAGGAAAAAAAGGAAGCTGCCATCCCTCCTGCGAGCGTAATTTTCTCTTAACGCCGATTGATTCAATTCCGGAGGCGAGTGTTGAAGACTCGACTCTAGACTCGACCCGTCGAGTTGCTCATTCCTCATTCCTCAGATCGTAACGTGTCGCGCTATTGTCTGTTTCATTAAGGGATTCTTAAGGCTCTCAGCTGAAACATGGCCCGTAAATGTCTGCAGGGAAACAATTTTGATGGAGTGCTGGTCGTTATTTGAAAATCCGCTAGCAGAGTTTACGACGGTATTCCTGTTTTTGTTTTTGTTTTTGTTTTATGTTATACGATTTTGATTAAAAAAAGCTAAGCGCAGCTCGATTGGAAGTTGCATCGAGTTGTGTTGTCTTTTAGTTAAGAGCAAAATGTTAATAGCGCGCCTACATATATATATGTTATGTTATGTTATGTTATGGGCATATTATGTAATGTTATGTTGAGAAGCTAAATTGGAGTTATGCATGTGTTGCCAATAAACTACACTGTAGTTTGGCAGTTTATGTAAAAAATAAACCTACTCATGAATTAAATCACTTTTTGTACACTAGCTCCACTTTATTATACAAATTTTAATAAATTATTTTAATTAGAATTTTAGAACAAAGTGTTAAATATATACCTACTCGTAAGCTCTTACTGAAACCTTTTTTATATAATTACTGTAGAGAATGTCGGTTGTACACAATGCACATCGGCTAGTTAGTCTCCGTCGCGTTTGAACATGAGTAATACGAAATATTTCTACTTTTTATCCCTTGAATATAATAGGTTCCCCCGGGAAAGTTAATTGTTTACAGAGATCCGAACAGCGCGCACGTGGAAGCCGCTGAGAACGGCTAGTATTGTTACGGTTTCTTGCTTATTTTCTATGTATACCTAACGAACTGAGATATGATGATATATGTTCGCAGAAAATTTCGCAATCAAGCCAAGATTTGACTTTCCATAATATTATTCACACATTTATCTCATAATCTGTTATGAAAGAAAATTGAGCATTCTCCCTCGGTACTAGTCCCGTACAAGTATTTGCCATTTTCCACCTACGTTCTTACCCTACATTTGCATGCAAGAGAAAATCCGTTTAAACTTCCATTTATCATGAAAAACCTGACATTTACCGAGAAAGGAGTATTTTTAGAGGAAACTCGGCTACATTTTCGAATCGGTGGTTGGTTCCGTAACATTTTCGCGAATGCTTGAGTCTCGTCTTAATGAGAATTTCCACGGCTAGGTATAGCCACTATTTTATTAATTAGAACGTGAACTAAGGACTTTCATTGTGCTCTATTTCGTTCCATAGTTAGAAATTAAGCAACATAATTACATTTGTCCAATAATTGGTACTTGTATCGACTTTTACAATCATTTCTTTGGTTCATTGTTATCTCCAGTATAGTCAGGTTCACCTAGTAGCAGGGTCACGGAGGTCAGATGACAGTTGCCACTGTAATTGTCTGATCTGCCTTATCTTGGATAATGGTCAAGGTGGACCCTGCGCCCCTCGTGCGCGATAACACAACCGGAATATTAACGTCAAGATGATGATCATCAATGGCCCGTAAAGTCTACTATCGGGCTTTAGTCTCCTTGAAATAATTAAAGTAAAGGGTTTTGCCGTAAATAACCATTGAAAATATGCGCCCCTGAGTCTGATTTAACAATGCGGGGGCCGATGCCCGGGGGAGACCCGTGAATAATAATATTATTATTTATTATTAATACTACCTCTAACAAGTTAAGTGGATCCCATCAAAAACTTATGTATAAAATAAGTTCACTTTATTAGTTATTTAAGAATTTATATGTTCTTTTGAGGCCGTGTGGTGTCCGGCAGAGTAGAATAGCAAAAACCCCTTACACTCGTGGGTGTCGTACAAAGCGACTAATGTTTTCGAGGCAACATATCTAGTCCCCGTTACCTCCCCTTTAGTCCTGCAGTGGACTGTTATGGGCTGTAATAATGATGATGATGTACTATTGGTAGCTTCGTTCACTTTATGGATGATTATGCAGCTGCAGCGGCCGCTGACCATGTGCTCTGTTTTGCCGACGTTGAGCGTCAGACCGCTGTTTTACAGCACTTCCACTTGAACAAATCTGCTTACAAGTGCAATATTCCTTCATGGCTTCATGGCCTTTACGGCTCATATTCGATGAGCTATGAAGGCGTGTCCGGAATTTCGGCTGATAAGATATCGAGCACAACGCAGAACAAGCTCAGGACTGAACGATAGAACCCTAGTGAAAATCACATTATGTGGAACAGTTAGAGGGAAAAACACGCTGAAACGTTTAGTGTAAATATTCACAATGTGGAACTTGGCCTGGGCACTGCTGTGCGCCTCGAAATCGCATATATTCTGAATTGAGGCTTAATGTCAGCTCTACATAATAAAATCATTGAATGTTGAGACTAATATACCACATATCGTATCAATTCATACAAGGTCGAAAAGGATGGAGAAAGTAATTGGCAATTATCAATCTGTTAGCAGGAAATATTATGCTTGGTTGTTTGAATACGGCACGAGGGCCCGCGATACAAAAGGACAAGGAAATCGCTGAAATTAGAAATTTCGATATTGCTTTGAAATGTAATCAATAGGTACTGAATAATGTATAGCGCCGCGTTCACTCTGTTTAATACACATTACGGTTTTTTACGTTTACCTTTTTTTATGTATTTGTATGAGTTATTGAGAAACAATTTATTACATGCTAAGTTGTAATAACGTAAGTGGTGCTGGATAACGTTTACTTCATGTTCTATCTCAGTGCAAAATTCGTAAGATATTTTGTGGGTTAGACCATTCACGTGCAGACTTAGACGCTAAGTAATAAGACTATTAGCTAAATAAGATACCGACCGTACAAAAATATGAGCTCTTTGACGGTTATTTGTTCGAACTAGCTTGCACTAGCTAAATATTAGTATGATTATTGAAAACCTCATTAGGAGCGTCAGTGGCCGAGCGGTTAGAGTATACGACTCGTAAGCCAGATGTCCCGGGTTTGAATCCCGCTCCGGCCATGTACCAATGATGTTTTCTGAGTTATGTACATTAGTTGAATACTAACCGATGCTCTTACGGTGAGGGATAACATCGTGATGGAACCTGTGCACATTCAGGCGACTGGATGTGTAACCATGATCCAATCTGGTCAGGTTCCCCTGGTAGCATCATATAGGGTCATGGAGGTCAGATGGCAGTCGCTCCACTGTAATTACCTGACCTGCCAAATCCTGGATCATGGTCAAGGCGGACCCCGGGCCCTCGTGCGAGAGAGCACAACCGGGACATTAACGCCACGATGTTATTTTTTTTTATTGAAAATCTCATTGATACCCATCTCTTAAAAATAAATCTTTGAATCGTTGAATAATGAAACTGTGATTATTTAGTTAGTAGACACCATGGATCCTATTTTTAAACCGTTCGCTTCGAGGCGAGCGGTTGAATTTATTAAGCCGAAAATCATAATAAAAAGTGTTTGGCAGTGGAGTGGCATTTGCCTTTTTGCTGCCAGAGCAACGTGTTATAGAGGTGGGCAACGCATTGGCGATAAACTTGGTGTTGCTAATGTCTATAGGCAGTGGTGACCACTTTCCATCAGGTGACCCGCTTGCCTGTTTGCCTACTGTATGACATAAAAAAAAAAGCCGTCCGACTCGAGGCGAGTCGAGGAGAATCAAAAATAGAGTATCAGATTTCGCTAAAATGTACGTTATCACAAAATTGTACTTTTACAAGTTCCTTAACAGTTTAGTATTTTTCAAAATTTCACTCAAAACTCTGCAATAACACTTATAGTGCAACAAACTTATCTGACCCGGTGCCAACGTTGCTGTTCTTGCGGTTGACATAACGTCAAAATGGCGACACTCAGTTTCAGCTTTAGCCACGGGTCAGTTAAGTTTGTGGCACTGTATCCTGTAGTTACTGTTCATCTTGGCGTTAATGTCCCGGTTGTGCGCTCGCGCACGAGAGCTCGGGGTCCGCATTGACCATGATCCAAGATTTGGCACATCAGGTAATTACACTGGAGCGACTGTCATCTGAGCTCCGTCACTCTGCTACCAGGGGAACTTAACCAGATTACATGGCACTGTATAGGGGGGTTACACCATTTCATCTGAAGGTTACACGCGTTTGTTCAAAGTGACATTGACTCTTGTAGCAATTCCAATTTTCTGATAAGCTCTGTACAGGTGTTATCAATCGGTATTGTTGTGAATGCAATTATCAGCTCGGTTGGCTGGGTCCCTAATACTTTTTATTACAAGGGCAGATAGCGTCTACCGATAAATCAGCCGCTGTTATTAAAAAGTAATTAGTGATACCATCGAACGGTTTCATGGAAAATTTAAAGTGGCTTTTGTAAACGCAAGGTACTCGTATACTATCCAATAATTCAACACACTTCCTCCTAACGGGGCGTTGGGGCGCCCAAAGAAGTTGGACATAGAAGGAGCTTGCTTACAGCTGAAGTTACAATTTATATTTTATTTGTTTATTTATTCAGGAATCAAACAGTGTTTAACATTATTACATGCAATTTCATTTCATTGCATTGCATTTTATTTTGTTTAGTTTTTATTGATGCTTATGACGTGTCCAAAAGGAATGGCTATGATTTGTCAAATACCCTCTGTAACCACTGCTGTTGTCAAATTTGGTGGCCTTGGTCATCTTAGTGTACTTGCTTTTTGTATGATATTGAGTCATTTACATAGAGTCGTCAATGTCATACAAAAAGGTCTAGGCTCAATCTATTCTCTATGTTAAATATCTTGGCGTATATCTGACGTATGTGACAGATATGCGTCAGAAATACTGCACGTGTACGAGCTCATATGTTTATACAATTTTTCTTCCTATACCGATGACAGAAAGCTTATTTTACAATTTGTAAATAAACGCGCAGCGCCCGCATACACCGCGTCGCACCGCACAATTGTCGCATCGCGCCTTGGCACCGCGTCATCGTCCGCTCTAATAGGCGGTGACTAAGCGGAAGCGACGCATATGCGATTTGTAAGCGGCGACGTATAAACGGGCCCAGAGACGCCTAACTTATTTGCAGATCGACTGTGATTTCTACTACCCTACCCCTAACCTACACCTACCCTACACCTACTCTACACAAGCCCTATATGTGTAGGTACTCTACCCCTACCCTACACCTACACTATACCCCTACCTACCCTTTTTTTCTTGCATATAACCTTTGTCCTTAAAATGACAGACCCAACAAAAAATTATTAACGTGCTGCAATTTTCATACCTTGGGTTTTATGTTTTGCAATTTTGCTATGTTACTCGCTGGTAATGTAGCTTTAGCGTAATGTAGTTAAGTAGTTTTTGAGTTTAATTATGTTGTCCAAGCTTAGGTGCATTTTTTCGCGTCGAAATAGACTTAATTACCGACGAGAGACTCTCAACGACCGGAAGCAATAAGCCTCTTCTGGCGACTGAAACTTCCGGCGCGTTGAGTTTTTGAAATGAGAAAGAACTACCGAGTAGAATACTAAAATAATAAGAATGCCGTTCATTTATTGTTTGCAAGTATCGTTTTTACTTCGAGTAGTTTAAAATTAAGTATTTTTGCAATTTAAAAGAAGATAAAATTGGGAATGGTTAATGATTCTAGCGTTTCCGTTAATATTAAACTAGATCAGTCAATATGATATCTGCAGCCAGACGAATCATGGTTATTCAGTCGCCTGAATGTGCAGGTTTCATCACGATATTTTCCCTCAACGTAGAGCATTGGTTAATATTCAACTAATTTACACCTTATGCTGATATATTATGCTGATTTTTGTATATTGTCTTATAATATGTGTGCAATAAAGAGTTTTTACTTACTTACTTACATAACTCAGAAAAGAGTCATGGGTATATGGCCGCAGCGGGATTTGAATCCGGTACCTCTCGCTTACTGGTTGGACACATTAACCACTCGGCCACCGATGCTCCACGGCCGCCACTTGCCATAAAAAACAGAAAACGATTATATTTGGATTATAGTTGCAAGGCAGCTTGTAAGCCAAGTTGACTCGCTACTGTCCGATCGGTTTACACCACTGTACTTACCTATTTCACCTAACCAGGTTTGACGACCTGAGTGGTTCAGTGGTCAACGTCTGCCACGCAAGAGGTCTCGATTCCCGGCCGGGCAGAAATTGAAATGATGAATTTTATTTTCTGTTACTGGGTGTTTTATGTATAATAAGTATGTATTTAAGTATATTATCAGTTATCTAGCACCCATAGCACAAGCTTTGCTTAGTTTGGGGCTAGATGGCGCTGTGTAAATTTGTCCACAAATATAGATATTGAAATATTGATATTGAAATTGATTATTATAGACATAGACATAGACATAATATTTATTTGGCAATTTCTACAATATAAATTAACTAAAATATTTCTTATTAACATAGATTAGGTTAAATATTGTAGTGTCATGCCAAACTAGAGCTCAGCTCAGCATATACTGTAGGTAGTAAGACCACAGCGCTGATTTTCAGCTGACCCCTACATTTAGTGCGTGAATTACTCGCCAAGTGGTCAGACAGGTAACGTAGTGCTGTACATTTGCCCAGAATTTTATGTGGCGGTGTGTTTATAAGTAATAATATAAATATATGTATAAAACCATAGGTGTGTGATATGCTTAAATACTTATTTGGAGCTATTATTGTGTAATTCTAATATAACTGATATTTAATTTAAATATGTTGGAACAACTCTGCAGCCTATAGGGAGAGATTTTTGGTGTTCATAAAGGTATATTTTTATGTTAGATTTAAAAGATGTAATATTTTTCGATTCCTTGATGGGAGGCGGCAGGTTGTTCCAACATTTGGTTGCCGCATATCTAAAACTGCCACGAAAGGCAGCCGTCCTGTGAGCAGGTATCCTGAGAGGATAGCTAACCCTCCGCGCATTTCGCGAGCCGGCTCCACTACGCCAACTTAGTTTCCTGTACAGGTACTCTGGGACACCAGTATTTATTATACCATACAGTAAAGAGGCTAGATGCAGCTCTTGACGTAGGGACATTTTTAAAATTTTTGCTTCATTGATGAAAGGTGTTACATGCGTGCGGGGGGAACCTTAAAACAAAAACGAGCACAGGCATTTTGAACCCTCTGAATCAACCTCGCGGACCGAGCTAGCAGTCTAGGACCATACACTACATCGGCGTAACCCAAAATCGATAAAACCAAGGAATCGCATAATTTAATACGCAGATCCTCGGCATGAAAGTCTCTTATCTGATACAAGCATTTAATTTTATAAAAACATTTTCGCACCATGCTGACGATATGATTTTCAAAATGAAGGGTTGAGTCCATTAACACTCCTAAGTTACGAGCTTCAGTCACTCGCTCCACTTGAGCTCCCAGCAATGTCAAAACGGGCATAGTGCGAGTTTGACTTCGCTAAACACTTGACCAATGCAAATTGGGCAGAAGAGACACGTCGATCGGTGTGGAAGGCGAGAGGTTGGTAGCAGATTTTCAGCAATAGGCATCCTATTCCGAGATGACGATGACGATGGCACAAGGTCAAATTATTGAGAAAATGTAGACAGTAAAAGTCCAAGAGTTCAACATTTTCATTTCTACCCGTTATTAATTATCTAGCCACCAGAACCCATGTCAACCGCACTCCGCTGTAGTATGTTGGCCCGCTCCACCTCTAATTAGTAACAAAGGCAATTAGTTCCCACTTCCGGGAACACTTCAATGTGTTCTATAAACTACATATGTAAGGTTTAATGGCATACAATACTAGTATAGTTCTATTTTGAGTCGTATAGATTGATAGGTTGAACAAAAAGACAATTTAGATTCAAATTATTTCGACAGACTCGTGGGTTTGTTATTAAAGATCATCATCATCATCACAGCCCGTAACAATCCACTGCAGGACTTAGGGCCTAATCTCCACGCTTGGATATGTGGATGGATGAATATAACAATGGAAAATGCTGCTGCCCATTTTCCAGACTACGGAGACTCTTAATCTTTTGCCTCGAAAACATTAGTCGCCTTGTACGATACCCATAAGCGTAAGGGGTTGGTGCTATTCTACTCTGCCGGACACCACACGGCCAAACATGAAAGATCTTTACATAGTATAAAACAAAGTCACCGCCCGCCGTCTGCCCCTATGTATCTATGTACGCATAGATCTTTTAAACTACTTAACGAATGTTAATGTCTCCTAAAAAGATCTACCGTCGGTCTACCGTCTGACAAACATTGTTTACAAACTGTGCTCAATATTATATTAAATAACATTGAAATTAAGTAACATTGGTGGCAAAAGTGATCAGATATCTAGAAAATATAACATTGTTGATTGGTAACAGTGCACGGAATAACTCAAATTGTCTTTAATCGGAAATAAAAATAAAGAGTGTTGTTATCGTGAGAGTGCCAAACCAAAGCGCGTAACTGTGCGTCATCTGCACGGCGCTTGAGACCTTTTTCTCGCGACCAGGCTCACTCGGCGCTGTCAGCCCGCTTTGTGGGAACAATTGTATTGTGCTATTTACTACCACAATACTGTACCTAAACGTACGATTTGCATTGTTTGGAGAACGGATTCATCATATTTTTGAGGCTAACCATGTCAAAATGTACTGTATGTACCAAATCGATCAAATCCAATGAGATAAAGACTTGCTCATCATGTCCTAACGCATATCATTATCAGTGTTTGCGTATTTCTTTGGAAAATTTTATGAAGGAATCGACTAAATATAAAGCCTCCTGGAAATGTCAAGATTGTAAGATTAAAGAAAAGCACTGTAGTACACCAGTAGAGATGGATTTACAGGTCAGCGAGTCTCCAAAACTTACTAGTACTGGCCAAAGTGAGTTCGAAAAAATAAAAAGCTATTTCGAAGAACGCCTGCAAAGCTTTAAGGAGGACTTATTACGTGAAGTTAAAATCAGCCTCCAAAAACATTACAAAACCATATCGGAACAGACTACCAGCATCGATTCATCCATCAGCCTACTAAGCGAAAAATATGACGAGCTCCTTGGCACAGTTGGCAAAATTAAAAATGACTTCATAATTTTACAAAAAGAATCGGATAACATGTGTCAATTAAATAAAAACATATTTCGTGAGTATAATTTTATAGTATGATACTTATAAGAGACTCCACACAGTCGTAACCGCCAAAAGTTACACGTGTAGTTACATAATAAATGCCCAATCGCATAAGGAGCAAAGTGACACTTGAAAAAAGTCCCATAACTGCCCAAATATCACGACTACGCATTCGAAACTCGAATTGACCCAATCCGTATAAATTGTAAGTATCCAGCCACTCAGTGGGATCGAAGTCGTAGAAAAGAGAGCGTCTGTGGCGGCCGCGGGGCCTAAACCACCCGGCAAGGGTCCGGTCGGAAGTAATATACTCTATCGGGCTGAAGTGGCCCTCAGTAGAAGGCCTGCGATCACGATTGCTCAAGAAATAACCAGTTACTTATAGATGACATTTTGATCTGAGGCTCTTTGTTGAACTCTCACTAGGTTAAATGTGTCAATGCGACGGGAATTTGTATGTTTGAATATGTGTATTCTACAGTGAGGCAAATTTGTTTGACCCGGTGACGGCGTCGCTGTATTTTGGAGTCCGGCGAGCTTGGAATCTTTGACTTTGAGACTTTGGAACCCGTGGGGTTGGAAACCTGGGAATAAGGAACCATTCGATGTTGCTGGCATTTATACATAGACTATTAATAAGTCTATGCGTTGAGATGCCATTTTAAATTTCAAAATGAAGTTACGGCATTTTTCCAAAGTTCCAATTTTGGCCACCGGTCAGATAAGGCAATATTATGGCACTGTAATATATTTGCAATTTAGCTAGCCTAGGGTTCCGTAGAGACTGAGAAGTTTGCCTGGATGTGTACTTCCACGTTTTCTATTTCTATTTTGCACCCGAAAAATGCCGCCCCACCTTCGAAATAGATAGGTAGGCACAGTGCCACAAGCTTAACTGACCTGGTGGCCAAATCTGGAACTAAGTGTCACCATTTTGAAATGTCATTTGGTTGTCAACAACAGCGACGCCGTCCCTGGGCTAGATAAGTTTCTGACACTGTAGTATAGTTCTGTCAGAGTTTTCTATTTTCTGTCAAGTTAAGATCTTGCGGAAGCCCTTGAAGAGCAAGGAGGAAGAGTTGGCCTCAGAATCAACCAGGAAAAAACAGAGTACCTACATATGAAGAGGTACAGGGATAAGTATGCGAGGCGAGAATCCCTAGCGGTAGTCAGTGGCAGCTATAAAGGCGTCGATACTTTTAAATATCTCGGTGGCATCGTAACCGACACCAATCAGCGAGAAGTTGAAATTGATCTTAGGATACAAAATACGCTTAGGTGTTGTGCAGCGCTCTACAAGGTGTTGGTGTCCAAACTGATAAGCAGGAAAACCTAGATATATAAAAAAGTTATTAGACCAATCTTGATGTACGGATGTGAGGCTTGGACTCTGACACTTAAGGAGGAGAACAAGTTATTGGTCGCTGAACGTAAGATCTTCCAGAAAATTCTGGAGCCAACACAGGGTGACGACGGCATGTGGAAGAGGAAAAAGAACGAGGAGGTGGAACAGCTTATTTCCGAACCCAATATTCTGGGAGAGATCAAGGCCGCAAGATTGCGTTGGCTTGGCCACGTGGAGAGGATGGGGAGGATCGCGCCGTAAGGAGAGCATATGTGGGTCAGCCGAGCGGACGTCGACCGGTCGGGCGACCCAGATATCGCTGGAGGGATGAAGTCCTGAAAGACCTTCGCACACTAGGATTCCTCGATTGGTAGGAGATGGCGCAGGATAGGGAGAGGTGGCGATCTCTGGTGTCGGAGGCCAAGATCCACTTTGGGTTGCTGAGCCAGCGCAGTAAGTAAGTAAGTAAAACAGTTTAAATTTATGTGTGGAAAACGAACTAATTTCGATAGTAACTCTACTAACCATAACAATGCAGACGTTTTTGTATTCGGATTTGTAGAGGAGTGGCCCTTGCCATATCTGCAGTCAGTATTGTTATGTTTTCGCGGTTAACCGTAAAAACATAACAAAGCTTGTACCTTTTCTGTCGGAATTTGGTATGGAAATTTCAACCCTTGGGATGAAATTGGCCGCCTTTTATCGAAATCTGTGCAAATACAGTCACTTGTAAAAGGTAGCTACATTATAGTGGGACTATCTTATATCGTCTAAAGTCAGAATAAAATGAATTCATGATTTCAGCAGATTTGTTTGGGTAAAGCTTCGGGGAGGCCTCGAATCGAAATCGAATTTTTAAACTTCGCAATTTTTACAAACTTTGGTAATTCGCGTAAAAATAAATACGCATGCAAAAAGTATGCAAACGCATATTTATCACTTACGTAATCATTATCATTGTCTTAATAATATCCCGGATTCTGCCAAGGTTCGCTTTCCTACTCATTCTTCGCCACTTCGCCCGGTATTCGGCATCCTCGCGACGTTAGCCGTTGGCTTGACAGTAACGTAGACGTCAGCGATGTCAATCCATCGCTCCTTGGGTCTTCCGCGGGACCTCTTTTCTGATATCGGCGGGTTTATGCACCTATTTCCCACGTATCCCTGAGACTCACGCCAAGACTACTACGGCAGCATTTTCATTGCATTGGTAAAATGTTCGCGAACGTGTTTAGTCAGCGCTGGCAATGTTTCGTAGCCATAGAGCATCACCGGTCTATTACACTCTTGTATTGCCCTTTGAGTCTCAGAGGGATTTTAGGATCACAGATGACTGCTGTGAGTACCCGCCATTTGGCCCAAGCTACAGAGATACCTGACTATTTGGATTAATCTGTTCTATTAAAAGCTGCGTTCGGAAGGTTTCGGGATACTAGCCATGCTTTCTGCAGCTAGCCATGTACTCTGATTTGGCGACATTCAACTTCAAACCCCCGGTTTTTATCACATCCTTTTACATGTTTACAAGATCCTGCCTAAACCTGCTCACCAGTACAATGTCAGCGTATTTTACAAGCCAAGGAGGCATGTCCTCAATTTCGGCTTAGAGCATCGAGCACAATGCAAAAAAGGAAGAGCTCAACACAGAACCCTGGTGAACACCTACAGTAATCGGAAACGGAATACTATGGTTTATTATGGCTTTGAGGACGGCTCTAGTATTGGCATACATGTCCTGTATAATCCTAATGTATGCCTTGCATATTTATCACTTACACTAGAAAAAAAATCGATACAAGAATTTGCAAACTATAAAAACTTTACGCCTTTTTTACACAATCTTTTTGTAATTCCTAATTTTGATATAGCTTACTAATCTCGTCATTCTTTAAGACATTCTCTCTTTGTATAGGTACTGTAAAAAATGGGACGCCGCCTACTGTCTCGTCCGCTCAGTCTGAGAATTCTCCCAATGGAAAAAGTTTAAGTATAAAACTTTAGCTTTCCGTCCGCGTATGCTATTGTATCTTTACTATACATATATTGAGAACTTGCGAGTAGAGGGGAATCAAAAGTAGCCTATATCCTCAGGTGCTAAACAATCTCCATACCGAATTTAGTCAAAATCGGTGTTGCGGTAGATTTAAAAGCGTACTTAAAGACATACAGAAAGAGTTGTTGGTATTTATATTTATAGGGAAAATATATTATTAGTAAATTAGTACAGATTGCCCGTTCTTTTTCTAAATAGAAAAAGATTTTTGTATATTCCCATTTGTAAAAATCTTTTGCTATGCCTATCTGCTGTCTAATCCGTCCGGTGGTTTGAGCTGTGAATCCGTCAGTCACTCAAGTTTATCTTTTCTAGGTTAGGATAGAATGCTAAAAATAACGCTGCATGTAAAATTCACACGCGACTAGGAATATCGAACACGTCGCTTCAATTCTATCCATAATAAAGTCAGAAATCCAATATCCGTTTGTTCAGCAACCGACCAACAAACGCCTCTATATTTTATTTATTAAAAATTAGGTATTTAGTTACATAACTTAGGTTAATTTTCAAAATAAGTTTTATGTAAGGATAGGTTTTAATAAGTATTCTGCATTAGTTTATAGTTTGAATAATAATAATGAATGCTAATATAATAATAAATTGCTTGGACCACCAAAGTAGTTTGAAATAGTGACGAAAATCCATGCAACCATGAATTATATCTTCACAAAGTTTAGTGTTCGCAATAGCTTTACTAAATAGCATAATTCACCGAAGAAAATATGAGATAGGAAGGGGTGGGCGCTGTAGAAATAACTTTTGTAGCGCGTATTTCTAGAGAGGTTGCGCTGTGCTTGACATCCACTGGGAGACCAATTTATTTATTTTCCCTAGCACACTCTTCGTTTCATATTTTCAAGTAGTATTTTTAACACCCGACGATAAAAGAGGTATGTTTTAAGTTTGAAGTGTGTATTTGTGGATCTGTGTATGAGCTTAGGGTGGAGGTGTGTGTCTGAAAGCCAGTTTAATCGAGTTTTTGGCTTTTTTGTTTCACTAAAATCGATATAGTAATAAAATAAATATAATATAAAAAAAGCTACGTAGCTTTAAGTCCACCTTTGTACTGTAATGTGCATGAAGTTTTAAATAAATAAATAATGTAATATAGTTAAATGAATGGGTAAAAAGCGGACCCTGGCAGAGGCCGGGATAAGCGCTAGGACGATGATGATGAATATAATATAGTTAAATAATATGTATGTAAATAAATAATATTTTCCGTCGGTTAAGTTATTAATCCCAGAAGCAAGAAGAGGGGTATTAGTTTGACGTGTATTAGTCTATCTGTATGTCTGTCTCTGTGTGTATATCATCATCATCATCATCATCACAGCCCATAACAGTCCACTGCAGGACTTCGGGCCTCTCCCACGAAAGGGGAGGTCATTGCCATAATCTCCACGCTTGGCAGGCGGGTTGGAGATCGCAGTGCAGTTGATGTAAATCTACCCAGAAAGATGCTGCTGCCCACCTTTCGGATTTGTCCCTTAGTCGCCTCTTACGACACCCACGGGAAGAGATGGGGTGGTGCTATTCTTTGAGGTGGCGGCACCACACACCACTGTGTGTATATGGGATTCTGTTTTCTTCATTTGAAAAGCAGTTCAATCGAGATAGTTCTTAGATTTGTTTCACTAAAATAATGTCAGTGCTCTGGTTACTTATTTGAGTATTACGTAGTCTTTTCCAGAGGTTTTCCGACACCAGTCGGATAGGATTATACCGCTTGAATATCTTAACGTATATCATATGCCGTGTGGTGGGTGGTAGAGTAGACTGCAGTATCATCCCATCCAATGATGGGTGCAGTACAAAAAAAAAGGACCGGGGTCCACCTTGACTATGGTCATGATCCAAGATTTAATACTATATATCCTCAACACTGCGACCTTCAACATGCCAGCTAAGCATCGTCACTTTGACACCAATGCCAAAAGTGAGTTCTATCTCACCTAATAATATTGGTAAGATGGCACTCAAGTGCCTGCCAAGTAATGTCAGCAAAATACGCGGACAAAACTTAGCATACAAACTACCTAAAACTCTTAATAGCTCGCTTCAGTGTTAACCGAAAGCTCGCTTAATGTCTGTCGCAGATGCTCTATTCGCAGGAGAAAAAAAGCTCGCTCACCGACGTAGCGGCTGTCGAGCGCAACGCGGTGAATTGGCTTGGAAAACTGTCGGTCTCGGCCTTGCATTCAGTGAGGCTGGGGAATAGAGCTTTTAAGCTCGCTCGCGCTCGAGACATTGAGCTTAGTGCTGAATATTGTACGGGACGGTCTCCTGTCCCAGCTGAGAAACGTGCATTTTGTCTGTTGTGTTTTATGGGGGAAAATATCGAGATACTATAATCGTATATACGTTTAAAGCTCACGCGCCTTTGTCTTAAAGCAGGGGATGCAGAGACTATGAACTGTGCCACCTTGCTCTGTTTTGACGCGACTGCCTAGCCTAGTTTATACTTCACAACATACCATTTCTCATCAGGGAATATTTCCTACGGTCGTCCTCTTAAGATATGATTGACCTTCGCGGTAGGTCTTTTTTATAAAGAGGCACACGGACGGACTTTCCACCTGATGGGAAGCGGCCACCATCGTCCAGGACATCTGCAACCTGAGGAGAGCGGATTCGGGAGCCTTTAAGGTACATGCAGACACCTTACCTGTAGGTATACATACCACTTATGACAATATTTCGTCCCAAAGCTGTTATTTGATGACATTCTATTTTTGCCACCACATCATACGTGATGTGTCTATTTACTAGTACAAACACTCTAAGAGTGTATATCATACCATTTATATAACTTCGATACAAGAAATTCTAACCAGCGTACACAGCCTCCTTTAAGTAAGGTTTGCGATAATTTTCACCACACTAACGAATGTCCCTAATTAAAAACAAAACGAATATTGTCTAGACTACACTCTCGAGGTCGTAGACAGTCTAGCTTTGTCCTTTATGACACGCGTGGGTGGAAGGTCTTGGGGCAATTTAACTTTTCCTTACACCACAAACCAACCATAAAATAGAACTATTTGCTTGATATATATTCTAAGGCTGTATGTACCACACGAGATAGCTCTTTTGAGTGTAATTATTTTTAAATTAAAACATATAATAAATACAGGGTTCGCCACTCGAAGTGTTACCCATTGAAAATGCATTGTTATTTGGCCATAGTCCACTTCCCCAACATACTTACCCAGTCTCCTTTGACATTTTTATTTCGATATACTAAAGTTTATAATTTAAAAATCAATTGAAAAAATTATAGCATTTTCAACTGGTAACAGTTCCACTGGCACAACCCGTTGTATTATTTAGTTTTTACTTAAACTTTATAAGCAAAAAGTAACTATTATTGTATTTCTGTTTTTAATTGCGTTCATCTTTACTCTTTAATGTTCACCAAAGAGAAACCCATTATTCGACTGTGACCAAAATAAAAATAGCCGGAACAACGAGAGAGTTCGGCCATTTATCAGTCGCAAGGGTTTAATAAGCGGGGCAGAAGCCGAGTCGTTACTCGACCTCATTAAAGAGATTAAAGGACAGAACATTAAAATGTTGAAACTGAGATGGTACTAATTCCGCTAATTACACGCGGCAATAAACAAATGCGACGAAATCCGAGAATTGCCGAATAAGGAATTGGATTGTAAACTGTTGTTTGAAGGCGGATGTTCTATGCCATTACGGCATCTAGGAGGGAGCATCACAGTTGATACTAATACCGTAGTTTAAAATACAGTCACGTTTCGGATGCCGGGGACGTGGTCGGACGTCAGACCATGGTCGGCTCCTAATGTTAGTAATGTTAACCTACCACGTAATGAAAGGTAATTTAATAAATAAATTTTAAATAATAATTTAATAAGTTTTTTTCCGTGTTTATTACCGTAAGAAAATAACTCAGTGATAAATAAAACATCCAAATGGCGCAAACGTGTTGGCCTCAGCGCAGATCAGCTCAGATCAGATCACAGTTTGACGTAGACGCTTGGACTGTGGGGTCCAGACGATCATATCCTCTTCAAAGAGTTGTGTGAGCGCCTGGTTAACGCTCAGTCTAAAGGATTAGTCTCACGATACAGAGGCAATATCGCCAGTCTTTTGGGAACAATTCCTTCTACAAGGGATTTGGACAGTTTTTTTAATTTGTAAATATGATTTTATAACTGAGATTATTTTGCCTAATTTGTATTAGTATTATTTAATTTATCTCTGTCATGTAAATAGTTCTTTTGAATGAACTCTTTAATTAAAATATTACGTTACATAGCAATGGTAATAAAAATCTTTTAGAATGTAAGTTAAGCCATAAATCCCCTAGATAATAGATGAAGAGATACAATAGGGACGTCTAAATTTAAAGAGGGCTTTTTAAAATGCGTCGGTAGAAGGCAATTTAGGTAACGAATGCTCCTCATACGTAATGTAGGTGCTCCAGACAGATTACCTGAGTTATTCCGATGGATACGCTAGGAATTCCACCCGAGTAAATCCAGTTTATTGGATTTAATAAGGTAATTTTCTGAACGTGGAGAGCTTTTGTGATGTACAGTCTGTTATTAGGTCTCGGGATTGAGAAAATTTATAAATAAATACTCTAACAAGTCTGCTTTTTCAAGGTAGAGTTTTATAATTGAATTATGATTTTATGTCAGTTGACTTTTGATTATGGTTAAATCTTTTTGTTCTACTCCTTAGTAGCAAACAAGCATGGAGCGTCGGTGGCCGAGTGGTTACGGTATCAGACACATAAGCGAGAGGTATCGGGTTTGAATCCCAGTGCGGCCACGTACCAATGACTCCTTTCTGAGTTATGTACATGTGTGTGGCATTGTCGGAAACGGTCCGAAGAGTCTCAAGACTCTTATCAAGATGCGACTGATTGGTCAGTCGTCGTGGCATTGTCGGATACGGTCCGAAGAGTCTCAAGACTCTTATCAAGATGCGACTGATTGGTCAGTCGTCGTGGCATTGTCGGATACGGTCCGAAGAGTCTCAAGACTCTTATCAAGATGCGACTGGCAGGTCAGTCGTCGTGGCATTGTCGAATACGGTCCGAAGTGTTCTCAAGACGCGACTGGCAGGTTAGTCGTCGTGGCATTGTCGGATACGGTCCGAAGAGCCATCATGTCTTTTCTTGAGATACGACTATCGGAGGTCAGTCGTCAGTAGTCGAACAGTAGAATATTCGCCTTATTTCAATATTCGAATAGTAATATAGGTATAAACAATTCTGATTGTTTAAAATTCGAATATTTTTAAACAATCAAAATTTACGTACTCGTGTCTCAATTTTGTGGTATTTAATCATACGGATCGTGTGAACGTACCCACCGAATGCTCGGGGACTCGTGCCTGAGTATTTAGCTATGCGAGACGCATTCTGTCTGATGTAATGTTTTAGTTTATATTATATAAATTGATTTTAATTTGTATCACTTATCTCATGACATAAAGATCTTTCCTTTTTCTTGTTAAGTCAAAAATCGTTTAGCGTACTAATATCGTAAAATATCTAATTTTAGGATCTCACTGACCTAATGCTACCTCCTCGCGTGAGGTGATACGAGGCGAGGTGATTCGATTCGATTTACGTCCTAAATACTATTTTTGTTATTGTTTAGTAATTGAATTATGGTTTATACTAGTAGAATATAGTCGGGAATTACGGGAGTGCGAAATAATAAGCTCAGAGTTCACGACACAACTGGTTTATTTACTTCTACCGCCGCATAGTAGTATTACATGATACATACCCTACACCTCCCCCTTAAATCTAGTAATTTTGAAACTATGGAACAAAAATAAAGCATGTTTAACTTTAATGAACAAAAACTTAACATATCGAAACAGCTAAATGCTCCCAAGTAGATAACGAAGTGTAAGTATGATTTTACCTTATTATATAACATAACATTTTCGAGCAGGTAGGTAAGTACATACATGTAAATAGCTCATTGTTCATTCAAATACTCTTATCATGTTTCTAACTTAGGTAATAACAACAACAACAATAATAAGTATGTAAGTATAAAAGGTTTTTGTTAGTACTTAACAAACAATAGCGTAAAAAAGTTTTTTTTTATTATTCTGGGTATTTATCCTTGTAGGTACATGCACGTTGCACACGTACATTTTCACCATCTGTAGGAACCGGGTTATCCGCAATTGGTTCCAAGATTTCTAAGGTATCATTAGATAAGCTACCTAATGGCGATATCCTAGCTCTGGAGGTGCGCAATACAAGCGTTGAAGTGTCACTACTGTTATCATCGCTGTAGTAAGATTCTTCGCTAGAGGCCGAGGCAGTCAAGTCGCTGTGAGTGTTTTGCATTTGATCAGATTCAATACTCGTTGGCTGCTCTTGAACTGTTTTTTCAGTATCAATAAGTGTCAAGATCATACTAGAGTGTTTTTTTAAAGTTATAATCTGATCGATGTGACGTTTCCACTGTTGGCCGTCGGGAAGCGCAACCCTATAGGTGAGTGGCGCATCCCGCGCGACCACGGTGCCTTCGGCCCACTTGCTGGCCCGCGCGCGGTAGTCCCTCGCCAACACAGCGTCGCCGGGCTGCGCGCTGCGCTCGGCGCCGGGCCGAGCTTGCCCCGCGCGCTCCTGCGCCGCCTCCGCGCGCCCCGCGGCGCCGGGCCGCAGTACGTCCAGCCGCCCGCGCAGTCGCCTGCCGAGCATAGCGTCCGCGGGTGCTACCCCAGTGGTAGCGTGTTCACAGTTGCGGTACTGAAATAAAAATTTTGTCACTGCTGTATCGATGTCCACCCCCTCCGCAGCCGCCTTTTTCATTGCGTGTTTTACTGATTTAACAGCATTTTCCAATTCCTGCTGCTCTGTAGGGGCTAGTTACAGTGTGTGTTATAAATCTTTTATTAATGAATTCGGTAAACAATTGTGATGTGAACGGTGGTCCACCATCACTTACCACTTGCGCGGGTAGCCCAAATCGAGCAAATAATTCGCGTACTTTAATTTATAGTTGCCCCGGCCGTGGTCCCGTTCATTCTTTGTGCTTCGATCCACTTGCTATGAGCATCTACGGTTACTAGGTAATGTTTACTTAGAAACTCCGCGAAGTCAATGTCTATGCGCTGCCAGGGCCGCGCCGGGAAGGCCCACGGGTGCAGCACGGCGCGCGGCGGCGCGTCGCGCTGCTGCCGGCACGCGGCGCACTCGCGGCAGAGCGCTTCAATATCACTGTCGATCTGTGGCCAGTACACGTACGATCGAGCGATATTTTTCATTTTAACCACTCCTAAATGGCCTTCATTTAACTCTGTTAATATTTGTTTCCTTAATGTTTTAGGGATGACAACCCTATGGTTGTATAAAATACATCCGCTATCAAATGTTAAATTATTTTTTCGATTAAAGTATGCTACTTCTGAGTCGTTGGTCGCTGATATGGGCCATTGCTCTGATAAATATTTATAAATATTTTTGAGTACACTATCTTTTTGCGTTTGTATTGCCACCTCTTTTGCACTTATGGGAAATGAATCCTCGACAAAGTTAATGTAAGATACTCCATTCGATTTGGTTTTAGTGTTTTGTTCATACGACAGTGGCAGCCGTGATAAAGCGTCTACATTACAATTATCCTTAGACTTTACAGATTCTATGTCGTAAGTATATGCTGCCAACCTAACTGCATACCGTTGCAAGCGGCTGGCAGCCGTCTGTGGCAACCCAACCTTCGGTCCAAAGATAAATGTGAGGGGCTTATGGTCAGTTTTAATTATGAACTTCCGACCATACAAATATTGATGGTGTTTTACCACACCACAGAATATTGCTAGCGCCTCTTTGTCTAACTGAGTGTAACTGCGCTCAGCCGCGTTAAGTGTCCTCGAAGCGAAGCATATTGGGCGCTCCTCACCATTCGGGTACCTGTGCGCTAACACGCTGCCAATGCCGTAGGAACTGCTATCTACGGAAAGCACTAACATTAAATCTGGGTTATAATGTGCTAACACTTTTTTACTAAGAACAGCCATCTTTACAGCTTGAAAAGCTGTTTCACATTCATTTAACCACTCCCATGTCACATTTTTGCGTAATAACTTATGCAAAGGATATAATGTTGTACTCAAGTTTGGTAAAAATTTGGCATAATAATTTACTAAGCCCAAAAATGAGCGCAATTGTGTTGTTATATCCTCGCCAGGCCGGAAACAAATTGATCTCTCAAATTCTCTTCAAGTTTCTCACCAAAGTTACAGGTGCTGGCCAAATGTTTCAATGCTTGCAAATAATCGCTTAACGATTCACTTTCTTTTTGCCGCCGCTGTCGATAAACATGGCGTTCCGCGATGTCGGAACGCTTCGGTTCGAGATGGTCGGTGACGATTTTCACGAGCTCTTTATAGGTTTTGGATTCTGGATTATCCGGTGCCGACAAATCACACATCAAGTCGTGTGTTGGCTGACCGACTAGGGTGACTAATGTTGCTACTTGTAGGTCCGGCTTAATTTCATTCAATTTAATGAATTGATCCACACGCCGCACATACGCCGACCACTTTCTGCTTGAAAGGTCAAACTGTTCCACTTTCCCGATAGGCATTTTCGTGTAGATAATTAAATAACACAGTATTATCACTAATAACTGCTCTAAATCAAAAACTAATCGTCGCCAGTAGAATATAGTCGGGAATTACGGGAGTGCGAAATAATAAGCTCAGAGTTCACGACACAACTGGTTTATTTACCGCCGCATAGTAGTATCACATGATAGATACCCTACAATACTATTAGTAAATCGCTTTCTATAGCTTAATGATATAAAATAATGCAGTTAAATCGAAAAAAAAAACATATTCGCCGCCAGGCGGCGTTGTTTTATGATTTTTATTTTTTATTGCTTTGTTTTATATTATTAACATTTACTAACGGTTAATTGCTCAAACTTACATTAAAAACGTAGTTAATATCCTGATTCCAGATTTCACAATATTTCGAATAATCTTCGAATATTCAAAAATCACCAGCAAAACTATTCGAATACTAAAATTTTCGAATATTTGCAAGCCCTAGTCGTCAGGACATTGTCAGATACGGCCTGAATGATTCTTTTTGAGACATGACCTTGTGTCGCCGCCGTTGTCAGCGTAGGGTAGGTGTGTACCGGCTCTGAGGCGGTCATAATGTCACTGAATGCTTCCTTCCTAGTTTCCTATACTGGTGTTACCCCAAATTTTGACGATTGAAAGAGTTGTTTAATATCCTAGTCGATCTTCGATCAAGTAGTATGCCTATCAAAGTATTTACTTTTAAAATACGACTTTACAGTCACCAAAATCGAAATACCTTTCTAATTTTCACACTAACAACCTTACTTTAACATTACACCACGGATTTAGACACTCAGCCTAATTAAACACCGTCACCGGTGAATGTAAGATTTTCGCAACCGCATTAATCTTCGCCCCTGAATATTAAAAACGCTTCGGCATAAATCCTTAATCCTCCCAAGACCCGGGGAGGAGCGAACAGGTATTTTGTATCGCGATCCGACATCTTGTTTCTTGTGATTCCTTGAATTGGAACAAGTTTTTTAGGTAGAAGCGGTGAGAATATTTAAGTAATAGCTTTTGTCCGTAACCTTTGCTTATTTTGAGGGGTGGAAAGTAGCCTCTGTTCTTTCCCAGGTTGTCTTCTATTTGTTGAGCGGTTCTGGTATGCAAACGTAACATATAGTTCATAATCACAGCCCAATAGTCCACTACAGGATTAAGGTACTCTCCAGTGAAAGATTGCCATAATCTCCGCGCTTGGCAGGCGAGTTGGAGATTGCAGTTTTATAAGTAGTAGTAGTTTGGCCGTGTGGTGACCGGCAGAGTAAAACAGCGCCACCTCTTTACACTCGTGGGAGTCGTTGAAGCCAGTTAATGTTTTCGAGACAAAATATCTAGAATCTCCGAAAATAGGCAGCAGCATTTGCCATTGTTATATTTTTTGGACTATGACTATAAATCTTGGAACGTTTTCAAAATCCGCATAGTTAGCAGTGGAGCATTGCTCGTGGTTAGGCCCCGCTGGTTCCTGCAAATGATTCAACCTAAATCGTAGATTATTTGAACCAGTAAATTATAGGTCCGTTGTCCCTACATCTGTCTTTAGTCGAACACGAGCCTAAGTTTGAACACAAGACCCCTTACACAGTGGTAAATCACAAAATCACACGTTCGTCTTGGATCATTTGAATTTGGGTAGCTTATGGTCTATATTATGTGTAATTCTACGGGTGCCTAGTTCACTTGGTACTACAAAGGAAAATCATTACTTCTTTTACGGCTCTCCTTTGTACTTATTTTGTTTCTTCTTGTCTGCTTTGTAAGATCTACGTGTTATGTTGTTGTATATCTACAATTTGTTCAATGTTTATTCCTAGAAAGCCTGTAGGAACATTCATCTCTCTGGTTTTATTATTGGAGATACGCGCTTGATCAGCCTGAAGATTTGTAGCGAGAGGGAAAATAAATTTTTTTTGTTTACCTTTTACTTCAATCAAACATGAAACCAAAGCTTTTGATAGCATGAGAGTCATGACTGAGAATCAGAATCATTCAAACCGTTCATGGCTATAAATCATACTTTTAAATGCTCAAAAGAGGGATTACTGTCTCCTATAGTACAGGGTAACCTAGTTTAGGAGGCAGGAAATCAATATGTGGCTAATACATTTTTAGTGCCTGAATTGTTTCATACACATATAGTACCAAAGAGATTGCCATTTATTGTAACTGTTATGTTGTGTGTGTTGTTGTATTATTTGGCTAATAAAAAAAATAAAAAAATATTATTATCATTCACAGTTTTAAAACCTAAAATGTGAGAGTCCTGTAGTGTCGACCCCACTAAAGGCAACGGATAGTAATGATGTTTTAGTGGCTTATTGCAGTTTTGATTATTTTAAACTTGGAAGGTTGTATATCTTTATTTTGTTGGTTTTTAAAATAATTGATAGGAAATACAGTAGTGAAAACAATAAAAATTAAAACAGTAAGATTCAACGTGTTCGTTTATTGATTTTCAACTACCGAGCACGAACGCTCGGCGTTTTAAAACATGCGTAAGGACAAAAATTGAATATTCCTACTAAAAAAACACAATTACTCATAATCGGCATTGTATTGATAGCGTCGGTTGGATTGGATCTTATTATTTTAATAAAGGCAGGTACTACTAGGCAGGTGGCCTAGGAATAGGTACTGTGTTGAGGAATAAGTGCAGCGCACTAATTAAATTAAAGGAAACATATCAGAAATTGGTAGACTATGGTCGTTACCGCATGAGTACTAAAAGTAAGGTAAATAATCACGCGTGCTAAATAGCTTCGCCCGGACTGCCGACCCAAATTCCATATGAGTATAAGAAAAAATCGGTGACACAGCTAAAAACGTGAGATAAATAATACTAGTAATCAATAAACATGCTTTTCTAATAAGTAAATGTAAAACTCAATTCTGGTATAGTTCAAAATTAAATTAAAAAAAAAATGCATTAAAAAAAGATAATATGCATCGGCCGGGAATCGAACCCGGGCCGCCCGCGTGGCAGGCGAGCATTCTACCACTGAACCACCGATGCTTATATCAAAACTAACAAATTTGCGAGTGAATTCACACGTGTTATGAAATGAAAGTAAAAGGCGTTGAAAGACGCATTTTATACCTAAACTGAATAAAAATTATTTGATTTGATTTGATTTGATTTGATTTGATTTGCATGAGCAAACGGATAAAACATTTTTAAGATACAGCTGTGACCTTGGTTATGTAATTATGACGATATGTTCAAATTCCTATTACTACGATGTCGCTTGGTTTTTCTAACTACTTTAATACGTTTTTATCAATGGACCATCAGAAATCAGTTTAAAAATAGGTTGTTAGTGTTAGTTTTTTTTACGTTGTACGGCAGATAAACAGGCCAGCGGGCCAACTGATGGAGAGTGGTCACCGCCTATGGACATCAGCAACACCAGCGCTACCAATGCGTTGCCCGCCTCTAAAGAGACCTCTAATTTACTTGTATGAGATTCTATCAAATCCATGATTCTAGTAAATATTTATTGTGATTAACCTTATTAAAATCAATTGCGTTAATAAATAAATAATTTGGCACAGATTCACACTGATATCCAAAACTAAGCAACTATAGTTACTGGATTTAACTGTAGGCGTACTACTACGTAATTACGTAACACTATTGCCAACTATTCACAGACTTCAATGATTGAAATTGTTATTTTTGCGATTACGTATCATCGATTTCATGGGTTCTGTTGCAAACACTGTTGCAATAAACTGAAACTATTAAATCGGACAGAGGAACAGGGTTACGTTTTTAGCCTACTAATATATCTACGTCATCATCATCATCATCATCACAGCCCGTAACAGTCCACTGCAGGACAGGGCCTCTTCCAAGAAAGGGAAGGTTATTGCCATAATCTGCACGCTTGGCAGGCGGGTTGGAGATCGCAGTGTTTAAATATAACAATGGAAAATGCTGCTGCCCATTATCCAGACTACGGACACTCTTGATCTTTCGCCTCGAAAACATTAGTCGCCTTGTACGACACCCATGAGTATAAGGGGTATATATCTACGTAATTTCTACAAATGATACCTTTTAAATAATTATGTATGTAGTAGGTGCCTACTTTGTTAAATGTGTAAGTACATACCCAGACCCGAATTTCAATTTCTGTCCGATCGGGAATCGGAGCCGCGCAACTTATTAGAGAAAACTTTAATTATTGTTAGAATTGATGGCCTAACTAGAAATTTTGTTTCAGTTTTAGTCCCCTATAAAGTAAAGTAAATAAGTGGGTATTAATTTACTTCATTTCAACTACAGAAGTTATTTGTAATTAGAAGTTCTAAACACCAACTTGAAACATAGCTAAGTGAATTCTCTATTAATATTTCTATTGCAAGTTACCAACAGCAGTACCTATTTAACTCCCTGATCCTGGATGTTAAGCTCGAAAATAGTTGGAATTGTTTGGAATTAACAGACTGCAGTTTGTGCATAAGTAGGTATTATACATACCCAGGTACCATAACGGTTTAAATATAAGCGTAACGTCAGCCCGGTGCTTTTACTTTCTTAAAAATTTAAAGATCGAGTAATTAATATACATTTATCTGTACCCAAAGTAACAATAACGCCTGTAGCGCCTGTTGTGTCTTTTGTTCTGTAATATTTCTCTGTATATCATTATTGTGTACAATAAACAGTTAAATAAATAATTGACCGATGATGATTAAGATGTTTGAGAAAAACGGTCACTGGATTTGTAACGGTATTTATGAACAGAAAATTCTCATAACAATGATAGAGAGAGACAGAGACAGATAAAGACAAGTCTGTTTGTTTGTCTGTGCACATCATGTGCGCGTAGCTCTAAATATTAAATATTTAACTACATTTAGGATATTAGATAGACTTAACCACATCTATATAAAGTAATAATACATTTATAAAGTTAGATTCAAGGTAATATGACTTGTGCGGGCGACTTATCTTTCGCTTCGATTGTACCAGTAATTTGCGCGAATCATTTCTGCTACTATGGCCATGTGGTGTCCGGCAGAGTAGAATAGCACCAACCCCTTACACTCATGGGTGTCGTACAAGGCGACTAATGTTTTCGAGGCAAAATATCAAGAGTCTCCGTAGTCTGGAAAATGGGCAGCAGCATTTTCCATGTTATATTTAAACACTGCGATCTCCAAACCGCCTGCCAAGCGTGGAGATTATGGAAACAACCTCCCCTTTCGCGGGAAAGGACCTAATTCCTGCAGTGGACTGTTACGGGCTGTAATGATGATTTCTGCTAGTCTCATCATGTTTTTAATTAATTGGGGCCCCTGCCTTTTAACTGCCCTTCCGTGCTAGAGATAGGCGGAAACGCGATATCGCTAATGACGGCCATTTTTTATTGCTCCTATCCGATAATTTTGATTGTTCCGTTGATACGGTCACTGGAGAAATTAACCCTATTTCTTTAATAGAACTAGCCAGGCTTTTGACCGCCATCTTAACGGTAGTAAGTGCGATTGGACCGAAGATGGAGTATACCTGCCTGTAAACAGCCAGCACGCTAGCCTTAAAGGTGTCCAGATTATAATCACAATACATAGTATATATATTTTATTTATATATAGTGTTTTGTTAGCACCTAAACGACGTCGATTTAGACACTGACTGACTGACTTCTCATCAAAACCTGTAGGGCAATTCCTGAAGTCCTCGGAAGCTGAAATTTGGTAAGCAGGTGTAATTGGCACACAAATAACAGGAAAATCGGAAAATCTGCAGCTTTCAACAGTAAACCCGCTAGAAAAGGGGTTGCAGATCTGTACAGCATATCAAATTGGAGCAAATTTTTTAAAGTCAGATCATTTTAGAGGTTGGCACACCATTATGAAAAATGTATTTTGAATAATATTTTCATATTAATTATTTAATTAAACCTACAAACATTGACGGGCTATTAGTTAAGAATAAATAAAGAACAAAAGATTAACCGAGAAATACCGAGTCCATTTCATTAGGCAAAGGCAATTCCGTTGACAAGTTTTGATTGTTCTTTTGAAATTTGGAATGAGCACAAGGTGCAGTGAGAACGATCAAAATATTAGCGAGCTCGAAAATTTTCCAATTCTGCCTCAAAAGAGCTGGAGTGAACATAATGAAAGTAACGTAAAGAAATGAATGAATCGGAATTTTTAATTCGGTTTGATCACGCGGCAGCAAGCAGCAAATTAGAAATTATTCCGTTTGTGGCGTAAAAAGACGGCGGAAAAGGAGGATTATGGGGAACATATTAAAATAACGTAAATCAATGAATGAGCAAGCGCAACAAGCTCGGTAGGTATTTGTGCTTTCGACCGCCATAGCAACTTTGTTCACTGTGGCTCTGAAAACCGAGAAGCGAATTTGAGGTTGAGTACCTGTCAAACAAAATAACAAGTACAAGTTTGCGGTACACTGCCATAGGGCATTTATGAAGTCCCCTAGGACTTTATAGATTCAAACATTACTTACTATTAGAGATAAGTATCAACTAATGCCAGTAACGCTTGGTCCGACCGACGACATTAGCATTCAACGTCGCGTCGGTCGAGCACTGAATCCAACCTATGTGTCACCTGCCAAACGCTGCTGGAACGGCAAAGCCATAGTTTCTGACCAAAACGTAGAGTCTGTAGAGTTAGGAGCTTGATTCTTCATTAGATCTTATAACGTTTTCACAGTGAAACCGTTTAGAGTAAGAGCTACGATGAGGCTTGCCAAACCAAATATTATAAGAAGTTTTTTTCGTTGTAACATCCTGAAATGCTTGACTTGAGTCGCGTGCCAACGTTTGTTTTCTTTCTTTGAAAATTCGTCATCAGCGTCAATTCCGGTTGTACTCTCTAGCAGCGCGAGGGCCCGGAGTCCGCCTACTCGTTTACTTTGATATCTATCCCAATATAATATAAATGATAAATATCCTTTACCAACATATGTATTAAGGACAAAAGTACATAATATAAAGAATTTAATCACGACATATTAAATTCTCTCTCTTGTATACGACATCTTCAAAGCAATCCAATTCTACGGTGAGCCGGCGGGGATGATAAATACAAGAAAATAAAATGCTGAAAAGAGTTTGTAAGCAAACGTCATACTTTATTTGAAAATATACAGTTACCGGTAAACTTCTTGAGCATTGTTGACGTCGCCGCGTCGGGGGGACGTTTCAGTTTCGGTCAAGGTCATTGTTCAAGAATTTTGCTGGGATCTAAATATAAAAATACAAGATGTGCTGGTAAAGTGGCCGTAATTGTACACAGGCAATGTGTGTGGGTAAATGTAGGTTCAGATACACAAGATTCTTATATGTGGGTATATGAGGTTTCTTGTGAAAGAAACTAAGCCTAAAGCCATTGTTTCCATACATACGAACTTATCCGTACTGTTACGGATTTTATTGCGGACGAAGATAGTTGCTGGATGAACAGACGAATCGAATTCTCGAAAAAATAGCGATAGTAGCCTGACTTGTAGCCACTTAAACTTTTTTTTGTATAAAAATCTTAAAGCCTGCGCAAATTTGAAACGATACATTTTAACGAAAATCGGAGAATCCGCAAG
This sequence comes from Blastobasis lacticolella, assembly GCA_905147135.1. Classification (NCBI taxonomy): domain Eukaryota; kingdom Metazoa; phylum Arthropoda; class Insecta; order Lepidoptera; family Blastobasidae; genus Blastobasis; species Blastobasis lacticolella. The sequence continues at coordinate 15,563,913 of LR990048.1, forward strand.
AATAGATTTTCTGGATCACGTATTTAATATTTCATTGGCTTTGATAGCGTAATATTGAAAATATAATCAAACATCATTTGTACGGAGCACGCTCGGAAATACTCCTCTCAAAACGGACAGAAATCGGTCCTAAAAACGCGCTCACGACGACGCGAAGACTATATTACGTGTGCGACACGAAAGCGCGCGCTGCGCTTTTGTTTACAAATAATAAAATAAGCTCTCTTAGATTAGTATAAAAACCAAAACATCTCTCAAGGTGTAGTGCGATTGTAGGTTGATATGCATTTATTCGTGATTTTGAATCCACTTTCCAAACGCGAAGATAAAGGCAGTCCCGATGGAGGCTTAAGTCCGTCTGCTAATGAAGATGACTATTCTTTTGAGTAAATTCTTGGTTGTAAGCTCTTAAGCTACCACAGTTTTAAAGATATTTGATTTCTCATCTACTTTTAACTGTATATAGTATAGCAGCAGTAAGTGGCTTCCTGCCTTCTGTCACTATGTATCTATGTATGTAGCTTACGCTTAAATCTTTTGAACTACGCAACGGATTTTAATGCGATTTTCAACAATAGATAGAGTGATTTAAGACGTAAGTTTATTAGTAAGAAAAAAGCGTAGGCAGGGGTAAAGTAGGCGTACGCGAACGAAGTCGCGCCGGGTCCACTAGTTGGTAATATTAGGAGTACTTACTTATAAAGCAGTATGGAGACAGATTCCAAGAAAACTCATTAAGGCCCGACATCCAGAGCCCAATCTAAACTGACATGGTGCGTGACACACAGTTAAATAACTTTGGTAGAGTTTATAATAAGATTTTAGGGAGAATTGTGGTTGACTTGGCGAGTTTTAGGGGCCCATTTCTAGACAGGCCCAAGGACGACTTGAACATAGAGCTGTCAGTCTCTTTGTAAATATAGGCTTTTCTGTGTAAATAACGGTAACCATTTCAATATGGATTCGTGCCCCATCCAGAAATATTCAAACATAAAAGGCCACTGATTATTTAAAGCTAAAACTTAAAATCTAGACCTTATGGGCCTTTAAAAGAACCATAATTTGGACATGCACAGTATTAGTGCTGGGGTAGCAATGGTCACCTACACTTTATTCTTGCACAGAAAGCAAGCGTTTGGACACGCTTCGGCGCAACATTTACATCATCATTATCATCTTGGCGTGGAACCCTGGTTACGCTTTCCTGTTTTTCCGAGTCCACTTTGCTCGATTTTCGGCATCTTTAGTGCTGAGTCCATTGGTATTGAGATATCTTCATAGTTCTATTTATAACGTTATATAGTAACAACAGTAATGTGTAAAGCACAGTGAGAGCGTCGGTAGCCGGGCGGTTGAGTATACAACTCGTAAGCGGGAGGTACCGGGTTCAAATCCCGCTGCGGCCGTGTACCAATGACTCTTTTCTGAGTTATGTACATTAGTTGAATACTAACCGATGCTCTTACGGTGAGGGAAAACATCGTGATGAAACCTGCAAATTCAGGCAACTGAATTTGTAACCATTATCCTATCTGGTCAGGTTCCCCTGGTAGCAGGGCCATGGAGGTCAGATGGTAGTCGCTCCACTGTAATTACCTGATCGCCAAATCCTGGATCGTGGTCAAGGCGCACCCCGGGCCCTCGTTCTCGAGAGCTGAACCGGGTCATGAACGCTAAAATGATTTTTTTTTGTAACAACAGTAATGTATAAAGCAAAGGAAAAAAGCAACGGGGGTGGCATAACCAGACATCTGTTCCCCACGTAATTTGTCGGTCTGCGCAAGCCGTAGCCGTACCATCGTAGGCGGCTCTCTTGTAGATTAAGTGCTATGTCACGAACATGAAGGCTTTACATAAAAACCCTATTAATGATACCACAAACAATCAAATTGACCGCGGTACCAAGGCCAACTTATTCGATCGCCGATCTCGATAATCTATGTCTTTAACGAATATAAAACAACTAGTGTAAACAGTTGATTGCAAGATACTACTAGCTAGCAAGAAACTCCCAAACGACTTTATTCACTCAGGTAAATTAATAAAAGTGCTGTATTAACATAACCTTTTAGGCTTTCAGAGGCTGAGTACCAATAAAGGAGTCTGGCTCCATAAACTGTTGAATGTAACTTTCGCATGTTCGACATAATAGCCCTGTGTGATAACAAACCCAGAATTAAAGTGATATTATGGCCCATAAAAATACAGTAAAAGTTTATTGGCAATTTTAACAGTGAAATATGTCATTAATTGTGTTGTTAGAAAAGATTAGTCTATTACAGATACTATTTGGATCTTTTACGAGCACGAATATTGTTTGTTAACTAAAATGGACAAATTTTAGTTACTTGCATGCGCTATCTTTGGCCGCATCGTCACTTACCAACAGGTGAGATGGTGATCAAATGCCTGTCTTGTCGAAAATATTAATAAGAAAAAAAAGAAAAGTTTGAAGGTTAATTGGCTCGAGCATATCTTTAAAGGATAGGTATTTTAAAATTCTGAAGTTCATCCTTTTTAAATTGCCCAATTTCACCGAGCTCCGGCGACGTTAGCTAAAGTTGACACCTAAATGATTTAAGATATTCGGACTGACGAGAAAAAGCGTTTCAGCAATCTTAGGTAACGATAAACTCGCTCGTCAGTGTTAACTTTATGACAACGATTTTCTAACACCTAAATACAGCTGTTTCTATAAAAATAACTTACCATTATTACTTTTTCTTGTAGTTAGTGATGTTGTTATTCATGACGTACACATCGTAGTTGTACATTCATTCGTAGCTATATACCTGCTAACCTTGTCGTTCACATGGCTCAATTAAACGTCTAATATTAGAATCGATTGCTTCCACTGTGAAGCATAAACTAGGAAACATTTAGGAGCATTAAGCATGGTATTGAAACTACATTCATATTATGTGTTTATAAATAGCAATGTGTATCTTCTCTTGTAATACATTGCCCATTATGGTAAACTACTGAACTGGAACTTCCTCCACGTTAGTAAAACTTGGCGAGGCTTTGGAGATGCTAGTATTGAAAATACTCAACAGAAATTGCAGCTGACAATATTCAAAAGAAACGTAGAATGCACGTAGTATTTTTTATGTTATCCTGTAGACAAACAGGCATGCGGGCCATCTGATGGAAAGTGGTTACCGCCGCCTATGGACATCAGCAACACCAGGGGAGTCATCGATGCGTTGCCCGCCTCTGAAGAGACCTCTAATATACCTCTGAACGACCCCATGTCATAGTCCAAAGGAAACACTGTGGCTGGGAGCTCATTCCACATCCGAATAGTACGATATAGTAGCAGATATTCCGCTGGAGACTCTGAGACTACTTAGTTAAAAAGTTTAGGGAGCCGATTGGTCACTTGTAAAACTTCGCTGAGAGCTAGGCTAATAGATAAAAGTTTAGTCGCCTTTTGCGACACCCATAAATGCTTGGGTTGGTCGCGTTGATGGTTTTTAAGGTAAATTCTACTCCGTCGGTCCTCTCATAAGCTTTAAGTCTCGTTATGATGAAGTTCAGGGCAAGAGGAAAGCTATTTAGAGATAAAAAGCTCGGTTTTTCCTAATGTAGCAGAGGATTTGTAAGCTTTCGGTCCGGTTCTGATGGACGTGAAATTTCTATTTATTTTATTTATTTATTTACTTAACCATACATTTGTAGCATTACAGTATACTTAACACTAATGCACTACAAACGTGACAACAATTTTACAAATAAAAATAGTAATAAACTATGGCACATTTCCATGTAAAATTTAAATAATTATGAACGATCATTCATTCATCAACTCACAAAACCTCAGACACATACGTCGCACGTCTGTCCATCCACTAGCAAATACGTCACACTCAGGTGCTGATGTCTGAAGAGCGTTCAGCATGTCCATAGCGCGAAGTAAAGGAGAATGCGCGCGAGCTACGGTTCGCGCAGCCGGAATCGCGAGGAGCCGGTTCTGACGCGCTCTTAGGATTATTCTTGGCTTAGGGGGGACAAATAAACTTACCTGTGAGACCAGAGCCGTACAGTCGGCATACCCGCGCAACGTGAGACACACCATTATAAGCAAATTAAAGTTACGCCTTACTTCCAGAGAATTGAAACCTAGCGTACCCAGCAGGTATTTAGTGGGGTATAAAAAGGGATAGTATCCATACATTTTTTTATATAGAAATCGCAGAAACGCTTTCTGGACTTTCTCCAGAAGCAAGGCATAGCTACTCTCATATGGATGCCAAATGACAGAGACTGACTCCAGTTTACTCCGCACTAGTGCACAATAAATGAGTTTGATGGCACGGGGGTCTTTAAAATCGCGCGAGTTTCTAATTACGAACCCCAGCCTCCTTGAGCAGTCGGATGCAAGACTCTTCATATGCTCATGGAAGTTTAGCGCGGGATCAAAAATAACGCCCAGGTCCTTAATTGTGGTGACACGATTAATTATGTTAGCGCCCAGCGTATACTGAGCTACAAAAGGACCTTTAGACCGACTAAATGACATGACATGGCACTTCGATGGATTAAAGTGTAGCTTATTATTTACACTCCATTTATACACAGCATCGATGTCCGACTGTAATGACTTACAGTCGGACATCTCAGACACCTTATGGATGAGCTTAAGGTCGTCAGCATACAACAAGCTACGAGAAGATTGGAGAGCCTGTTCCATGTCATTCACCATTATACTAAATAATAACGGACCCAAAACTGAACCCTGGCTGACCCCGGAACGTGTATGATACGTACCAGATTCATAGCAACCGTGGCGGACGTATTGTTGCCTGTCACGCAAGTAACTAGCGAATAGATTCAACAATGATGGAGAAAACCCCATAGAACATAGCTTACTCAGTAGCACATCATTATCAACCCGGTCAAAAGCTTTTTTTAAATCAAAGTAGACCACGTCTACCTGAATACCTTTGTCGAGGTGATCGGAGACGAGGTCCACCAAAGTAAGAAGGTTGGTAGTTACAGAGCGTTTAGATCTAAACCCATGCTGGGAATCGCTCAGAAAAGGCTTGATCTGCGAGTTAATGTGTGTACACAGTATCAGCTCATACACTTTTGCCAAAGACGATAAGTTGGCAATGGGTCTATAGTTCTCAACATCCTTTAAATCGCCCGACTTGAGGATAGGTTTCACTCGGGTAGTCTTAAAATGTTGCGGGTAACATCCGGTGGAAATAGATAAGTTTAGGATGTGGTGGAGTGGGTTTATAAAAAAGTATTTACAGGCTTTAATAATGAAAGCAGGCAGGTTATCGGGGCCAACCGAGGGTTTCAATTTGTCTATGGCGGTTTCGATATCTGTAAGAGAGATACTCTTAATGTCGATGTAGTTAGCAGACGAGGTTCGCTCTGCCGTAATTACGTCTGCACTTACCAGGATTACTTCTATGAATAAAGAGCAGCAGTTCAGGGCCTTTAGAAGCCTATTCAGAGGCTCTAGTCTAGAGGACCAGAGCTTATAATGACTTGAAAGAAGTTCAACGGTTAATAAATGTTAACTCAGTTACTTAACAATATATAGAGCGCCGATGATTGTATGATGGTCCAGTTGTGCATGATCCAATCTGGATCTAAGAAAATCTGTTCGAGATAACCAAGTAGCCAATCAACTGCAGTAGGTACTGCCAATTTCAACCTATTTAGATCCGAGTTCTGTCCAAGTTTTCTGTAGGTACTCCGTCAACTTAATTTGTCGTCTGGAAAGAGAACGAAGCAATTTTGTTGTTTCGTATGTAGGCAGCGCCGCCATTGGGACGCCATCTTGAATTTGATGGATCTATATTTTTTGGAACTTTTAAGCAAGGCAAGAAAGGTTAGGGCTCTCACACTTTTTATTAATAGTCACACACGAAAGTTTCACAAGTCATAAGTTATTAATGCCTAAAATCGATACACGGGAGTGAAGTCACTCACTTAATTCCGTTGCGTGTTGATTCCATAACTTATACAACTACGCGTACACTAAAGTTGTGGAATGAGTGGATCGCTATGTAACTTGGATGACAATGCATTAATATAGTACCATGGAGCTGGTTTGGTGATGGAGTCGGAGATGTTTGTAGGAACTAATGAACGCTACTGCATCTTGATTGGGTTATTCCTAAATGGTCTTCATGAGTACCCCAACGATATTCAATAAAAAAAGAGTGGTCGTTTGTCTCTCTTAATTAAAGTAAAAACGAAACATTCAGATTTCGGTATTGATACGTCAAAATACATTCTGAAAAATCCGCATTTTATAACGGATTCAATTTTAAATCCCTGGAAATAACTGGCACGCAAATCCGCTACTGCCAGCGCTGCGTCAATCCCGCGCGTGAAATACTCTGTGAAACGGAACGATTTGCGGTTTCAACCGCCTGTTCCTTGTCCTAGAATTTATTGCAACGCCACACGGTACCCGTATATGATTGTCGCTGTGTATTCGTTAGTTTCTCTATAACCCCGACGAAAAAACACCCGGTTTTTGACGTGTGTATCTGTGTGTCTGTCTGTGGCATCGAAAGTCCCGAACGGGTGGACCGATTTGGATGCAGTTTTCTCTATTTGAAAGCCAATTTAATAGAGATTTTTTATAAATAACCTTGGGTCCGGGGTTCTACTTCTTCTTTTCGAAAGTCGCTTTTGTTATGGAGCGGTTTTGCCCGTGAACATGACATAAACATATCATAAGAAATATAGCCGGTAAAATATAAAGAGATTCCATCTTTTCTTATACGTCTACTTACGTTATCATCAAATAAGACCGTTATTAGGTATGAGAGATTCGTAAAATGTTTTCAATAAAAGAAGGCACGTGCTGTTTACATCTCTGCCATGTGTTTTCTAAGAATTTTGAATTTCAGATCCGTGACTGATATTATGGTATATTCTATGCGTACACTTTTGCAAGAAAAAGGACTCTTCGATATTTGTGTGCCGGTTTTTAGCACACAGATAGCACATTTCCCGGCCATGCTTTGCTGCGGCTTATGCGGTCTTAGAAAATACTTTTTTACATATAACTTTTATATAAAATTACCTCTTTCACATCCCCCAAAGCTTAAACTTCCAAAAATACATTTTTAGCGAGTTACGTCTTAAATAAACCTTTTCAAAAAAGTAGGCCCACAATCCCTAATGTTATACGATATGTCGTGAGGAGGATTTTTTATCGGCGGCAAGTCTTGAATTGCTAAACATTAAAAAACAGTGCAGTGTTCCGTAGTTGTCTATCATAATATGCGTACAAAAGCGAGCTTTCTGATACTATAAACACATTATGAAGACCAATGTGGCTTATTGGCTTTAGACCACTAATGTTTAAATATCTACCTTAAACCACGGTAATACCCTTGTAGTTTGGCCTTCCCTCTAGCATACTTCCCATAGTTAGTACATATAAATCTGTACGCTAGTGTAAGTTGATGCATTCATTAAAGATATTATATTCCATCAGATTTCGTATCATTTCGCCACACATCGTACTCTAGTACCGATACCCTAGTAAAATAACACCGATAGTTTTTAAATTGGCACTCCGAAAAATTTCCATTTGTCATATGTCTAATAACATGGTCTTCGCTTCCACTTGTTCGTGTTCCTAGGTTTACTTCGGAACCCTAAAAATTGGTTTCGCTTTGCTAAGTAAAGATCCTTCGATTGACTTGACCGAAACTGTTGCATTATTTAAAGTACGTTTCAGTCAGAGCACGACAACAACGGTAAAAATTATCCACAGAAATCTGAATAAATTATTCATGTAATGTATTACCCGCACATACCTATGTTTTTTTTCAATTAAAAGAGCTTTAGGTCAATTATAATGATAACATCAGGGAAGGTAATAGTGCTTTCATCCATTAGAAGGTTCCTATTATTATTGTAATAATAGCAAGCAAGCAATTAATTCTAGAAAATATACAAAACCTGCCGGGATTGGTTCGAATTGATTTTTTATTGTTTTCTTTTATTGCAGACATTAACTCTAATGCCGTTGATATAAGGTTCGTTTAACGTCGCAGCAATTACCTATTTCACAATACTGCGACGTAAACATCGCAGTTTAGAGTGGAATGTGGAATATATTCGTTATATTTCCTACTTGAAAAGGTCGTAGGGAGACGGATGAAAGAGACGAAAAGTTGATTGGTTTCGAAGGCGTGAGATGAGACATGTGTACGTAGATGAATGAAAATGAAAGAATGAAAGATAAATGAACGATGATCCGGCTATGCCTATACACTGCACAAAATCTTAACCACTCACTTTTAATACACTGTGTGTAATGGGGCCATTTTCTCAGAGGTGACTCTGCCACAAAACTCCGTGAACTCTATCCAGGGTTCAATAAAACTTGCTTAGCAAATCCGTTGCGTTGTTTAGAAGAACAAAATAGATAAGCCATTTTCTTCTCCCTTCTTTCTCCTGTTATTTTGGGTCCGCCCTACTGTCCTGAGGCGCCAGGAAGCTCAGTCTAGGGTTATCTAGGTATTTATGCTGACCCCGCACCATATCCTTGGCAACGGTTGTCCACCACGTAGCCAGAGCGGAAAACTAAACAGATAAGCCTACAGATTTTATTTTATGTATCAAAGGCAACACTAGTCAGGAATCGCTACATTATATTACTAGTGGACCCGGCGCGACTTCGTTCGCGTACACCTACTTTACCTACGCTCTTTTTCTTGCTTATAAACCTTCCTCTTGAATATATATTGTTGAAAACCGCATTAAAATCCGTGTATCTTTTAAACTAGGAATAGAATATACGTTTTTTTTTTATGTCATACGGTAGGCAAACATGCAAGCGGGCCACCTGATGGAAAGTGGTCACCACTGCCTATAGACATTAGCAATACCAAGAGTATCGCTAATGCGCTGCCCACCTCTATTACACGTTGCTCTGGCAGCAAAAAGGAAAATGCCTCTCCACTGCCAAAGCCACGGTTCCCCAAATCCCCACCCCATGGAGCACTGGAAACCTTACTTACCTCTACATACTTATTATATTACTAGAAACGATCAATAAAGGGCTAATGTTTATTGGTGACAACTTATTTAGGTACTAACATTAGTAAACCAATATTTTAGGGTTTCTCCACATTAATCTTCAATCTTTACGACCTCACCAGCACACCTTTTAACCTTAGTATAAGAGTTCCCAGTAATAAAACAGCCCACAATAAAGTGAAGGAAGTAAGGAGCTTTACCATAATTGAGGTATTCTGACGTATAAGTCGTATAAATTTGAGAGAGCACTCGTCTCTTTGTTGTTATGGGTTCGTGAATGACTACAACTTCTTTGCGGATATTAAAGTTTATGTGCGGGTATACAGCGCACATGCGATGCTTATTGTTCTCGTGATGTTTACAGCGGTATATTCCATTGGTTTTGCGTCAATAAGTAAAAGTTGTAAGTTGTTACTATGCAAATATGCAACCAGCAGCACCTAGCGGCGTAATGCCTGTAGGTAGTCCAATTTTATATAAGAACTAGCCAGGCATGACCGCCATCTCACCTGATGGTACCTAGATGGAGCATGCCTGTCTAAGAACAGCCTATTCATTCTAGCTTTGAATGTTTGAAGATTATAAAGATCGGGAAACACACTCGCATAGGTTGAGCCAAAGCGGTTTGTGCGGAGAGCTGGAAGATCTACGACGTAAGGTTCAAACGCGAATATACTGGTGGATGCCCCTAATGAACGCTATTGAGCCCTGTCTGTCGCATCCAGCCTGTATTTCCACCACTCCACCTATCCGGAAGACGCAACGAAATCAGCTCTGAACGTCTGAATTAATTCAACGCTTCTTTTGTTACAGATACCGAGGTCTGAGTGAAAAGTGAAGCTTTGAAAGTACAGTTTTAGTTAAAGTCATAGTAATAAATAGTTCAAGTAGAATCTGTGTCGGGTACGTCGTGTGTGCGTTGATTCGTTTGTTATTACCAAATAAATGTGCGTAAGCGTGCGGGTGCGTGCGATCTGAACGTAGCCAACACGCGTACAGCGACCAAGCAGCGATGGCTAGGCCTGAGGATGTGCGATGAGGCAAGTGAGGAGGAGGGCATGGATGAGCCTAGCCCAGCCAAGCGGCCCTCAGTGCTCACCATCGACCGGGCCGCTTTCCTCCTACTGAGGGTCAAGCGGGCCTTCAAGAAGAAGAGGCAGCAGCGGAAAGAGAAGCAGTGAGTACTTGCTGTTTTCTTATAAGGTTTAATTTTTCTTATTGATCGTCATACATGATGGACTTTGGCCAAAGTAACACTCGATCCCCGACATAATGAAAGTGCGACACCACTGTGCGACCGCACGCCGACGACTCGTCGATGGCAGCAGTCGGCGAGCGTACATAGTCGCCGAGAAATGTCAACAGCTACTGTTGACAACGAGCGATGTATGACCTCTTGTCTTTTTTGGGACTTGGAATATTATCTAACCTTAAAAATATATCAAATAATTCTTTAATAGTCCGAAGTATGTTGTTTTCTATCATGTAACGAGAGGCTTCCAATCACCTTGCTGACTTGTTCGCAATTTAGTGTGTATCGCACTTTCATGATTGGCTCTTTGAATGCGGTGTAATAAATTCCACAAGCATGAATAATGTGATGACCTACAAAGTTACTCGTGGTAAGTGTACTTATACTAGGTAGGTACATAAACATAACTATTAAAGTCATATTTTTACATTGCGAGGGTATCTTCGATAACCTCCGAGGGTAATTTCTCACAAAAACTGCGATATGCTGATGAGGGTAGTTTGAAATTCGGCTCACGGACTCAGTTTACGCGGCCCACGTAGCGGTAGCAGTGCTTGCAATGGAACCGTTCTGTGAACACAACGAGTAATTCAACATTCGTTGGTAGCTTACTAAGCCAAATGGCATTGTGGAATAGCAAATTAAGGAGATTCATGAGTTAGGATTCAGATCAAGAAGATTGTTGCTTGCATGTAGGTAAAATGTTCGCAATCCTAGTCTTGTAAATAAAATAAAATAGTGTACACTTACGCGCGCTCAAGTGTGCCACTAAAGACGTTGTCAAGTTATTGCTAGAGGGCCCCACAATAGGTTTTCTATTATCCTTCGCGGCGTCTTCATTGGGCCGGTATCATAATAAATAGCATCACACCTATGACTTTTATTTTTGGTAAATAAAATGCTGCTTTGTCTATAATCTGTCCAAACTGACTTGTCCTATTTGGTTCAGGTATTTAAATGGATAATGTGCAGCAGTATTAGTTGAAATTCACATTCTATGTATTTCTTGTATAATTCAAGACATTTATACACAATATACGTAGCGTGATTGATACGGCAAGTCGTGATTTTGGGCATTGTTTGTTCACCAAATAAGACAAGTCAGAAAAATCGGATCATAATAGCTTTGTTGTTGATAAAGCGATAAATCGGTAATCCTTACGTCGCCCGCTTGTAAGAGCGGACGGTCTTACCAATCGTCCAACACAGCATCTGAACGTCAATTATACATCATACATCATACAGCAGCTACCAATACATTATGTATAGGTATAGATATTTTAGGGTACGTAATAAATGAAACAATGATATTAACTATAATCATTTAGTAAGCAAATTTATTAGTTGAATTATAGAGAATTTTGATTGTTGATAACCGTTTTTGTGGTTTCCTCTCCATCAAAAGTGGTTGTCTTATCTGTCGCCTCCTCATCTTTCTTAGCAATATTTAGAGGGGGTCGGTATTGGTACGATTTGAATTCATTCTTTAGTTCCCCACCAACGGGTACGATGTCAGGCTTCTTAATTACACTATTTTTCTTTCCGGCCGGTTTTGCTAAAACGTTGTCGAAGGGAGACTTGTCATTCTTTTTGGGGAAGAAGAATATTTCTATAGCTTTCGGTTTGATTGCCTGGACGGGCAGATGCTGTTTGTTTGGTAATAAAGTGTCAAAAATAGACGGGAGAATAGGCAATGCGCCCGTCTGTATTATGTTTGGTTCCCCGTGAGACTGTTTTGGGGAGAACTCGAAGAAAACTGTATCTTCTTGGACGTGCTCGTGGGAATCGCAGCAAGTAATGGAGCTCGTTGGCTCTTTGTTAGAGAACAAATCGTTGCTCATGAGGATTTTGTTGAGGAGCTCTGATGGATTGTTGAAGACGTTGCTTCGGAGATTCTTAATACCCGAGCACAGGCACGGTTCCTCTGCTGGCTCAGACTTAGTGAAAAAGAACGAATTTGTTGGCAAATTTGAGCCATCAGATTTCGCTTCAGATGCTGCCACCGGGAAATCTGGAAGGTAATAAATGAGGTGAACGTGATGTAAACTGCTAATTTGAAGAATTTAAGGGCTTTACCTGGAAGTTTCGTGTTGAAATGGAAAGAGATATCCATTTTTCCTAGGTTAACGAGAGAGCTGCTAATGGCTGGTAGTGACTTGAAATTCTTGACATTGTCGCGCGCCCACGCCACCGCCACCCAGGCGAATACGGGAAACAGCTTCAACATGATCTGCTAAATTAAAAGTTACATTTGCAAGATAATCTATTATAAGAGTTTATCATTTGATAATAGCACTTTCAAAGAAAGCCATTAGGTACATCCTAATAAAGCAATATTAGAGATACACATCGATACAGTACGCAATCAAAACATTCTCCAAACGATACATTCGGTACTTACAGTAATTAGAAAGGTGAAGTCAAAATTGTTTTGAAACTCACCAATTCACAGCGATAATACAAGCTGTAATAAAAGTTTCGAATGAAATTCTCAGCAAATCAAATTCAGACCATTACGAAACTTCGATTTCATCTTTTATTGGATTACTATTTTATGATCACGCTTGCGAAATGTAAATTGGGCACAAATTTTGTCCGTGGCAAGAATTTGTATCGGATTTTTCTCGATGTGATGTTGTTTTAGGGACCTATTCAAATTCTGAACCGCTTCAATACTGAAATGAACGTTCAACTCGAATTTTTAGGTACCAATAAAAGGCTCTACGTATATATATTTACACGTGTTTTTACACAATCAAGAAAATGACAAATATAACCCACCTAAATTCTACCCTGCCCGAATTGTGGTACATAAAATATAGATTTATCATCTTATCATCATAACGCTAAGAATAGAATCTATAAAATTCAATAAAAGGTTCGTTTGCGACGACCAAAAATTCGTGTAAGATATCAAAGTTGCCACTCGTACCCGCGAGCATCGGCTGCCGAGATTCAGACAGTCAATGACTTCTGTCTGACGCAGAGAACAGAGCGACCCTACATTGTATGATAATGTTGATACCGATTTATCGCTTCGCATATGAAGCAACGAGCGAGCCTGGGTTTACTGGCTGAACACATGCATATTCCAATTTTGCCTCGGGCCATTTACGATTTTACTGCAACTGTGAAGTGTCGTTGCAATTTCCTATTTTCGTTTGAATGCTTTTCGCGTTCTGCACTTGGGCATGCGTGTGAGCCATAAATCGGGGCTAAATTGTATTTATTTATAAGCGTCGATTGCTGGTGCGATCGTAAAGCTGTTGATATGTTGCCGTTCTTATTGGCTTTGGGCAGCTGATGGTTGCGCGCACCGATGGCACTTACGTATTTGGCGCTGTCGATAGTGGTAAAACATTTTATATTTTATGTTTGCAACCGCGTTTTGTTGTTTGAGGATTTCCATTGCGAATAGTCCATACTTTTTGTTTTATCATTGATTTTGTGTGATGAGATAATGTTTCATTTTAATAATGTGTATGCGTTTTCGTAGATATCAAGTACTGTTTTCATTTATGTTGATTCTGGAGCACTACCTGTAGATGATAAGATTATCGATGATGCATTTTTGGAGAAAAAGGAAGTTTTATTGGACATGGTATAATTAATATGCATTAAAATAATTGTCTTTGACAAATTGAGTTGCGATAAATCTTACATTTAGATATAAAACTATTATTTATATCACATTTTCAGCTAGAGTCGAAATTGAAAGAAGTCAAGGACAGGAAGAAGAAATTAAGGAATGCAGTAGGAGATAACATGCTTCCACCAGTACCAGATAGTGGTGGTGGAACGCCTAAATGTGAAAATCTACCTCGTAATATCTATTTAAAATTAAAGTCAATGGGACTATCAGGTGTTGGGGAAACCGACGTTTCTCTTAGAACCGGACAATCTGGTAAATACTGCTTTATATCTATTTATTAATCAAATAAGAGGGTAGGGCATAGAAGGATACCCCTTACGTAATATAGCAGGCAAACAATATTATTTCAAATAGTTTTGCGTTCCTGTGTGTGGGTAAGGTCTCCAATGCTCCATACGAATCCGTGGCTTTGGTTGTGGAACGGTCTTTACCTATTTGCTTAAGGAGCAACGTGTCCCGGATTTTAGAAGCGGTCAACGTATTGGGGATACGTCGCGTTACGAATGCCCATAGGCAGCAGTAACTACTTTGCATCAAGAAATGCCTTTAGATCCTTGCTTATTAGAAAGTAAATGTGTAGAGGCAGGAGTAGCTCTTGTAATCAAGATTGTTTTAAATGTTTTACCTAATGATAAAACATTTAAAATACAGAACTGCGGGTAAGTTCTCATTGTAAGAGCTACTTATTTTCATAAGTCATATCCATGCAGCTGCACGAGCTATCACCATTTCTCCACAACGGAACTAAATGATCCAAAGGTAGATGGAACTAACTTTCACATTAGCCAACTTGTCTCACACCCGTCAAATAATTTAATTTTGTCTTAATAATGATTATATTTAACTTTTTCTCTCATACAGGCAATGGAACGCTAAAATTGGAGGGTACAGGCATATCAAACGTTGGCAAAGTACATATAGAACTAACAGGTGGTTTTGACGATAATATCTACATTCCTGGCTTGAGTAATTTGTTTGTTGGTAAGAATTTTAATGATAATAAATTATAGTTAGATGCAGTAATGACTAAGTACAATACATAGTTACATTTATTTATATAATTTAGCTTATAATATGTTCATCAAGTCCGTTTGCTAGAGATTTGCAAGGCTTGAGTGAATAGGCTGTTCCTAGACAGGCATGCTCCATCTTCGGCCACATTGTCACTTACCACCAGGTGAAATGGCGGTCAAATGCCTATAATAGCTAGACCAGAAAAAAAAATTAGTTTAAATCTAAACCATTTGTAGATTGAGAATACGTTACACGAATAATAATAATTATTTAATATTAGGTACCGTTAGGTTTAAATAGCAGGTACATTTATTTTTCAAGTACTTTAAACAAAACTCATAATCTTTCAAGCGAACTGCAACGGAAGAGCCACCGAATCTCCTATTGGAGTTTATCCAATAATTGTTGGAGGAGTGAACTCGGCCCCTGTCGCCCTCAGGGGAGGGGAGCATGATGTATCTGCTCCAAAATCAAATGCAGCCGATACCCCAACCACTACGCCGCAAGGGAATGCTACTGTCATTGCACCGCTAAATGTTACCCATGCTGAAAGATCAGACAATGCAACCAAAACAAATATTAGCCCAACTCCATTGAGTACCAATGCATCAAGCACTAAACATACGTAAAAATATTTTCGTATGACCTACCTTTGCAGAAAAATAAACTATTTTTAACGGTCTTTTTTATTATTTTTTCCCAATAGACTTGCATGTCCAGCTACCAATGTGAATAGAAAGCACTGTCCATTGACGGGTGTCGTACAGAAGGTAGCACATCAACCTACCCACCATCAGTTCGAAATGACTGTACGTTAACATCACTATGGACTCGCTGAATTATATAAGTTATACTAATTTACTATTACAAAAATGTAATGTAATGAAAAAGAATAATAATAATAATATAATACCTGTAGGATAGTAAGGATTTTCTTACAAAATACGAGTAACCCACACCCCCAAGTGCCTGGCAGTCCTTAACATTACTATGTTATACCATGCCATCCACTTGGCTTTGGCCCGTGGATGATATTAGTTAACCAGTACCATGTACTGAGAGGTAACGACCTAAAAATAATAATAATAATAAATCGTTAATTATTGACTGGACAGCACAACACAGCATAAATGTATACAAAAAAAGAATATAAATTACATAATTGAGACATCAATTGCTGTATTACGTGTGGCATTAATGGTATTGTTTTCGTACCAACCGCAGGCGGTTCAACGTCTAGGTCGGTACTGCCTTCAAGTACAAGGTAGCTATCGGCGAACCTTCGGCCATCTTCGGTTTAAAAAACCATATTCGTCGAAACCTTCGACTTTGGTTCTAAGCCGGGGTTTAACCGGGGGGGGTACCGGGGGTAAAGGGGTTTTTATTATTTTTCATAAAACCACTGCAAGGAATTTTTTATGATCTCTAAATCAACTTCTAGAGATGTTTTAAATTACCTTTCCATATTATACTCTCAATATAGATTAACATCATCATAATTGCGTTAATGTTCCAGTTGTTCTCTCGAGCACGAGGGCCCGGGGTCCACCTTGACCATGATCCAGGATTTGGCGATCAGATAATTACAGTGGAAAGACTACCATCTGACCTCCGTGACGCTGCTACCAGGGGAATCTGACCAGATTTGATCATGGTTATAAATTCAGTTGCCTGAATTTGCATCGGATGGAAATCAACTTATGTACATAACTCAGAAAAGAGTCATTGGTAAATGGCTGCAGAGGGCTTCGAACCCGGTACCTCTTGCTTACGAGTCGGATACTCAACCGCCCGGCCACCGACGCTCCATACAGTCAATATAGATAAACCTTAAATTTTAATGTTTTAAAATCATATTATTGATTGTAGCTTGTAGCCAATCTTGAACAAAGTTTCTTAGAGCTTTTAAGCCTTATACTTCGGCCGAAGGTTGTTTCGATAGCCGATTAGTCGGCTTCGGCTTCGGCTTTGGCCAGAAACTAACCTTTGGTCGGACACTAACTAAAATATTAAAAATAGACCATCTAGCACTTCTGTAAACCAGAAAATGGGCAGCAACGTTTTCTGGTCACTATTTTCAAACACTGTTATCTCCAAAACGTGTGCCAAACGTGAAGGTCACGGCAATAACTTATTTAAGAGCTTATTTAAGGCTTATTTAAGAGAGGTAGGGCATAGCGGGGTATCTCGTTCGAATTGGAGCCGCCCGACTGGGGAAGTACCTCCACCTTACAGAATATCGCAGCTAAATAATACTCTTTTAAATAGTATTGTGTTTCTGCCGGTGAGTAAGGTTTCCAGTGCTCCATGGGGTGGGGATTTGGGGAACCGTGGCTTTGGCAGTGCAACGTGTTATAGAGGTGGGCAACGCATTAGCGATACTCTTAGTGTTGCTAATTTCTATAGGCAGTGGTGACCACTTTCCATCAGGTGGCCCGCTTGCCTGTTTGCCTACCGTATAAAAAAAAAAAAAAAAAAAAAAAAAAAACTTCCACTAATGAGGAAAAGACTTAAGTCCAGCAATAAATAAATTAATATGCTTGGACAAATTCACACAGCGCCATCTAGCGGTAAAGTAATAAAAGCCTGGGTGTTCGATAACTGATAAACTATTTACATTCATTTTTTAAAATATTACTTAAGCAATGAGATCATAGCGGCCTTTACACGTAAACATGGGCCGCGGGAAACGCCTCACGCCATTTCTACCCTCGTTCCGAAGTGTACGTGTAAACGCGCATGACAGTTTGATCCGAGGTTGGAACTGACGGACGGACTGACGGTTTTATCCTCGGAACGCAGTCCCAGATGCGGCGTCCGAACATTACTGGCCACCAATTGTGCAACACACAAAGCAAAATGCAAACAGCAACATACAACGAATTCGCCGCGAATTTGCCCCGTCTGGACAAACGCTTACATACAGCCACAGTATAATATGCAGTATCATCTTGGCGTTAATGTCCCGGTTGTGCAATCGAGCACGACGGCCCGGGGTTCGCCTTGACCATGATTCAGGATTTGGCGATCAGGTAATTACAGTGGAGCGACTACCATCTGACCTCCCATCTCACCTGACCATATTGGATCATGGTTACAAATTCAGTTCCCTTAATGTGCAGGTTTCATCACGATGTTTTCCCTCAACGTAAGAGTATAGGTTAGAATTCAACTAATGTACAAAACTCAGAAAAGAGTCATGGGTACATGGCCGCAGATATGCAGGGACCTACACGTAGGTACGTAATTAAAAAGTTTTAGGTATAGGTGGCTTAAAAATATGAAGCCTTTAATGAAAATGGTTTTCTGTTAGGAATGAAATCGAGTTTATAAGTAATTAACTTTAGTAAAATTTTCACTTTGGTATTAATAGCGCTGTTATTTAACCGCTTTGTGAACTTGATGTTGTTTTACATAAAATAAATACATTACTGGTCTAAAATAATTAAATTTTTGTAAGTGAGTTCTAACAGAGACTAATATTTCAGTCAAATCTTAAGTAAATCGCGATATATTTTGAACTCAAACCAATATCACTACCTACCAATAATACTACCAGATTATTTTGGTAATAGGACGGCCTCTTGACTAACTTCACTCATACTTTACTAATAGTCACTAAAAGTCACTAGTATCGGCGGCATGTTAGTACCTTTTTACGCCACATTCATTATTGTCCTAACATGCTGCCGATTGGGAAACTACTAATGAAAGGACACTAACCGTGACCGCTCAGAGTCCTTATTATCGTGTGTCCTGCATGTTAGAACAAGTTCGTGAAAAGTCACAGTATACTATCGTGATGTTATTTAGCATCCATCTCCAGCATTTATTAGAGTGAAGTTTGTTAAGCAGCCGGGCGGCTAATTAGAAAATTAATCAGCTAGTAGGCCGATTACACACATCATTTCTCTAAAAATTATCCGAAATATAGGTCCATAAAATAATGAGCCAGGAGCCGTAAATTAATGTGCAACTGCGCCTTTTTAATACTTACTTTATCGAATAGAGATATACTCCTACAAAATAGAGAAAGTACAATAAATAAATCGAGAATCTTACAGGTTGTATGTGTACAAAGGACTTCCTGTCTTTACAGGCACTTTGACTTCAGACTCTCATTCTATGAGTATTCATAGATAAATACAACAAATAAGTAAAGAATATTACAAGTTGTATGTGAACAAAGGGCTTCCTGTCTTAACATGAATTCAGACTCATTCTAAGAGCATTAATTTCTACTCACTTTTGCAAGTCCCCTGGAAACCGGGCCGTCCCAGGGTCCCATGCAACATCCTGTAACTGACATTACAATTTATATAAGATAATTTATTACCATTGTTGACGGCACTCGAGGCTCTTGTGTACTGAATTCGTGCGCCTAAAACGTACGCATGTGACGCACAGAATTATGGGGAACACGGCTGAAATTCAGGACGAGAAAAGCTTCCTAATGAGGGTTTGATAACGTATATGTACCTATGCTTCCTCAGCATACCTACCATAATTTAGCATAAATTAGCAACCCTTGTACGAGCTTTTCTGTTTTTTTTTTATGTTATACAGCAGACAAACCGGCAAGCGGGCCACCTGATGGAAAGTGGTCATCGCCGCCTATGGATATGAGCAACATCAGGGGAGTTACCAATGCGTTGCTTCCCAGCATTTATGGCTTTGTCATTTATATTTTTAATCTTTTTATTATTTACAAAGATAGCTTGGTTAAGATCGCTAGCGATAAGGCTGACTTTGTCCGCAACTAGTTATGGTTTTAGTCGATACTTTTCAATGTAATTATTCTTGTGTGAGCAATAAATCTATCTATATTTGTCTGTCATGTCAATTATAGTGGAGGTGGTATTCCGTTAACTTCCACAATTGCAGTACCTTCCAGCTTCCTTGCAGCGCCCCAGCTCACGAGTGCTTAAATAATTGAAGGCAAGAAGATACTAGTTCATGAGTTGTCCACGCATAATCAATTATTAATGAATTTTTTTTTTTATGATGGTGTTTTATCCTGTAAAACACCGACATGCAAGCTACCTCAACCAGCGCTGTGACTCTTGGTATGTTTTTCAATTGAGTCAGACCGCCAGCTGGTACTTATGTTCTCGCCAACAAGCATGTATTGTCACATTTCTATGAAGAACAATATGTTATAGGCTTCGAGCGGAAGGCTGAATATTTTCTATAGGGATAGGGATGTTTTCTGATATTAAATAACTGTCATATTATTGGCAGCTCAACATCTGTGATCGCGACGATGCCATCTATTGACGTGTCAGAGCTGCGTCGGCTGTGAACATAGAGAACAAATTTATTTACAGGAGGTTCTGAATTAGAACTATGTTATTTACAATAGAAATTTGTGCGTTGCTATGGCAACTTTGCCACGATCTGTCCCATGGCATCGTTGTACTCAGAAGAATTACGGCTGACTCGAAGATGACCTGCTGAACACCGTATCATTTAGGGCGCCGTTTTTTATTTTGTGATTCGGGTCCGGCCAATATAAAATACAGAAATATTAACAGTTCAAAGGCGATTGTTGATGATTCAATAAAAGTGAAGTATTAAATCACTGAGGCGCTGTCCTGATTGGGAACGGTTGTGTGACCATGGTCGTACTAGGGGCGTTGCTCGATCGAGGTTTCACGACCATGTTCGTACCACGTTTTGCAGGTGTCCTAATTGGTCCTGCGACGCCCGTACGATCATGGTCGCAAGACTATATACAAACATATTAAAATGTAATTAGAAAATTATGTAGAATGTAATTAAATGAAATCCCGATTTATTCCATTTCATTTCATTGTATTCCATTTTATTTAATTAAAACTTTATTTTAATTTGTTCGTCGTACGTCAAGGATTGACCAATTAGGACACTCCCATAGATATTCATACATTTTAATCCGAAAATGAAATAAAATTTCCGTCATGCGACGAAGGTCGTACGACCAATTAGGACACTCTAAAGATATTACTGTGTTTGTTTTTACGACCATGGTCGTACGACCATTTACAAATTAGGATTACGCCTAATAAAATATTAAATAGACATAATAAACATTATAATATTGTGTTGACTGTAAACTTGCCAGAAACAACATGGCTGCGGACTAGCTTGGCGCGATTTGTAAATGTAGGCACCAAAATACATGAATATTTCTGTAAATATTCTCCACTTTGCCTTGCCAGCATCACCCACTGGTTTATTTTATGAACAGGCAGTAACTGTTAACTGAACACTAGAGCTAACTCGCCTTACAGCCCGTAAGGAGTTGTTACAGTCGTAATTGTGCCGGGATTTATCGGCCTCCAGTCAGTCACAAATTGGTCTAACGGCCATCTGTTGCTAGTTTGCGGCTCGGGCTTGTGCTAGGTACTCTTTGGTTGTATAACGATATTGGCAAGGTGACCTAATAGTTTCTAAAGCAATTTCAATTTATGCAGCAAATCTGCCCAATCAGTTTGCCAATTTAAACTTGGTGTCGAATGTAGACGTCACACTCAATTGAGTCATCGACGGATTCAGAGATAAGATTATTAGCAAACTATTAATGCTTAGTTAACTTTAATGCTAGTGGCCGTGTGGTGTCCGGCAGAGTAGAATAGCACCAACCCCTTACACTCATGGATGTCGTACAAGGCGACTAATGTTTTCGAGGCAAAAGATCAAGAGTCTCCGTAGTCTAGAAAATGGGCAGCAGCATTTTCCATTGTTATATTTAAACACTGCGATCTCCAACCCGCCTGCCAAGCGTGGAGATTATGGCAATAACCTCCCCTTTCGTGGGAGAGGCCCTAAGTCCTGCAGTGGACTGTTACGGGCTGTGATGATGATGATGATATATTTTTTTATGTCATACGGTACACAAACAGGCAAGCGGGCCACCTAATGGAAAGTCACCACTGCCTATAGACATTAGCAACACCAAGAGTATCGCCAATGCGTTGCCCACCTCAATAACACGTTGCTCTAGCGATCGGTTAGAGATCGGTAGATTACAAAATTTCTTAGCCTTTGATAGCGTAATATTGAAAATATGATCAAACTTTGTTTGGATGGAGCGCACTCGGGGGGGACGACGACGACGACGACGACGACGACTCCTCAAGAGTGCGTCCAAATCTCGCGAACGTGCCACGAATGCACAGTTTATAGCAACGGCTCGCGAGCGGCGTGTTGCATTACACCGTAAGAAACAATTGCCCCGCCCCGCCCAATTTAATTACAATTGCGGCAATTGCAATTGCACGTTCGCGAGATTTGACACTCCCTAAACCAAATAGGTAAAGGCCTCTCTCTCATTCAGCACTGGAGACCTTACCAACAATAACACCAATACCATTGTAAAATACACATCCAAACTATAACTTTGCTTTGTCTAATATAGGATGATAATTTTGACAGCTTATTAATTGTTGGTCCTTGGCGCACGCCCATGAAGTTTCATGTTTTATTTCGGTGAAATGTACTACGGATAATATCGTACTTCATGGACAGGCCCCGCCCCATTAGTGAAGTACCACGAATAACGAATAACAACAGACAATCGAAAATCGGTACTCAAATAAAATAATCGATCATTTAAAATTAACATTTAGGGAAATAAATTATTTTTTAAAATTATAATTCCTTGTTTTTTTTATTAACTCTTATTCCTTGTTTGGATTTCACCCTAAGATACCTTTTACAACAACGATTTCGACTCGCGATATGGCTTCTACGGAATAGGTTGACTGACCGAATAAAAATACGCACGTGTCGAAATCGTCGTTGTGGATTAATGTAGTATTAATAAATTATTAATTCAAGAGAAAATAAATAGTTTATTTTGTATAATACTACTGAATAACCATGCAACTATCGATTGCAAGTTCTATGAGAATGATAATCGATAATCGAATAGATTAACGATTTTACACACACCATTCCTACTGTGAATTGTCGAAATTATCACCTATATTTGACACAGTATACCATCTCTTTAGCGGTCTTGGGCTACCGCTTGAAGGCCCTGACACAAACAAAGCTCGGCGCGAGCGTGGCGCGAGCGCGGTGCGATAGTTGCCTAGGCAACGCGCCAACATCGCGCCGCGCTCAGGCCGCGCTCACGCCGCGCTCAGGCCGCGCTCAGGCCGGCGTGAGCGCGGCGCCGCGCCTGCGCTGTGCAGTGCCACAAACTTATCAGACCTGGTACCGGCGGCGCTGTTTTTAGGATTGACATGTCAGTTCAAATACATTTCAAAAGTAAGTGTCGATATTTTTCCGCAGTTCCAGTTTTGGCCACCGCGTTTCTATGACAATCGGCACACATGGAGTGGCTGCTCCATTATTCGGGGAATTGAATTTTTAGGATGGTAATACTCCCACATGTCGTAATAGCGGGTTAATTACTCGTTTCTTTTTACCAACAGTCCGAATCTTTCCTCCTAATTTGACTGGTGCATTACGCAGATAATTTAGAACCTGAGGACGAATTTAGGCTTACTTTTTATTCCCCTCCACTCGCTAGCTTGCAAGAGTATATATAAGGTAGGTAAAAACCTGAAGCTTGGAAAAGTAAGCCCTACCTCTGAAATAAGTCGCCTTTTACGACACCTCTTAGTGTGGACGGCGATGCTATTTTACTCTGTTGGACACCACACTGCAAATTTTGCTCCCTAGGTAGGCCCCCTAAGGTAGGTAGGATGAGGGGGCACAGCTCTCCTACATCAGAATCAAAACATTTCAGTCCGACTTATTTGTCGAGTTAGACAAACTTTTAATGATACCGTAACATAGAGCACAAATTCTACAGTGCAAAAATTCGGTGGCTAGAGTCTAACGCTGATATAGATGTTTTGTTTAAGTACCCGCTACAGTACACAGAAAATTGCGCTCAATCTTATCCACCACAATGGTACAAAACACATTGATATCAAATTACATTTCTTTCGACAATCTTTCGGCCTGCCAGATGATAAGTAGTAATAGATGGTAATATAATAAGAAATGGTTTATGGTATGCAAGTATTGCCATAATATTTACATTTCAATTTCTGGAGAGCCTCAGTGGCCGAGCGGTTAGGGTATTTGACTAATAAGCGAGAGGTACCAGGTTCGAATCCCGCTGCGGCCATGTACCAATGATTCGGGCGCAAAAGCACAATCGGGACATTAACGCCAAGGTGATTATGATTTTTTTATTAAGATTTCAATTTCGCTTTTTTTTTATGTTACTTAGCAGACAAACAGGCAAGCGGGCCACCTGATGGAAAGTGGTCACCGCCGCCTATGGACATCAGCAACACCAGGGGAGTCACCAATGCGTTGCCCGCCTCTAAAGAGACCTCTAATATACCTCTTGAACGATCCCATGTCATAGTCCAAAGGAAACACTGTGGCTGGGAGCTCATTCCACATCCGAATCGTACGAGCGAGAAACGTTCTTTCGAACCTTTGCGTGGTGACCAACAGAGGGTCTACGTAGTGGGGATGAGTACCCAGCCCACGGCGGGTGGTGCGATGGCGGAATTGTGCTGTGGGCACCAGATCGAAAAGTTCCTCGGAACACTCCCCATTGTACAGCCGATAGAACACACACAGGGAGCCAAAGTCCCTTCGGTTAGCCAGTGGTTCTAACTTGCTTGTTTGTATGGGATCGTCGACAATTCGTACGGCGCGTCTCTGTACGGAGTCCAAAGGATTAAGCAGGTCGGCAGTTTCGCCGGCCCAAAGATGGGAACAATACTCCATATGAGGCCGCACCTGTGCCTTGTACAGCAGCAGGCGCTGCCCTGGGGTGAAGTATCGCCTGGACCGGTTAAGCACGCCAAGCTTTTTCGAAGCCAGTTTGGCCTTACCTTCTAGGTGACTCCGGAAGCGCACGTTATCCGATATGTCGACACCAAGGATCCCGATACTTTTTGAGATGGAAAGGGGTGTCCCTTGGAACTTCGGCACATTGACAAAGGGATCCTTTTTGGCGGAAAATGCGCAGACCTGTGTCTTTGAAGGGTTGAATTCCACTAGGTTCAGTCTGCCCCAGTGAGCAACTTGCTCCAAGGAGTGTTCAATCTCTGACACAAGTCTTATTCGGCTTTCCGACACCACGGAACGAGGGATATTCGCACGGCCAGTATAACAAGCATCTCCAGTACTGTCATCTGCATAGCAATGAATACTGGGAATATTCAGCATATCATTGATATGCAGAAGAAACAGCGTGGGAGATAGCACTGAACCTTGGGGTACTCCAGAATTAATGGTCTTGGTATCGGAGCAGCATCCGTCGACAACGACTTGGATGCTCCGTCCAGACAGAAAGCTGGATACCCAATTGCAGAGCCCCTCGGGGATACCGTACTTCGGGAGTTTTGTTAGCAGTGCCCTGTGCCAGACCCGATCAAATGCCTTGGCTATATCAAGACCGACAGCCAGAGCCTCCCCCTTGCTCTCGACAGCCTCAGCCCACCGGTGTGTTAGGTACACAAGAAGGTCACCAGCTGAGCGACCATGACGAAAGCCATATTGACGGTCACTGATCAGCTGGCGATCCTCGAGTAATATCTTTATATATATAATTCTTCTGTGAGTGTGTATGTCACTGAACTTCTCTCAAACGACTGGACCGATTTTGATGAAATTTTTTGTGTGTGTTCAAGGGGATCTGGGAATGGTTTAGATTCACAATTTTGTCAGAATGTTTTAGCTTATTAAAAAAAGTTTGAAATTTTCAAATTAAAGACGTGTAGACAGGACAACGTCTGTCGGGTCCGCTAGTTCAGTATAAAATAGACGAACAATTGCCCAAAGCTTACTTCATGGCCATGGATCGTAGTTCTTCTTGTTCGTGTACAATTGACTTACCGCCGTACAGAATCAAATTCGACTTTTTTCTAACAGATTTATCGCTAGCGGCTGAACCGGGATTTGTCGCTAGAATAGTCCCCGCGGGCTTAAGTAACCCACTCTTACGTATTTGTGTCTTTGACATTTGTCAAAACGCACTTGCCAGGTGAAATTATTAAATATTTACGGTAGAATTTTTTTGGAGTTTTTTAAATATTTATGGTAGAATTTTTTTGTAATTTATATATTTATATTTTAGTGCGTGCCTCAACCTGAGGCTGCCTCTAATTCGTACGCAATTCCGATAAGCAGCAACCAAAAACAGCAATGGAGTATCTTTTTTATGTAAAGTATAATAAACATCATGTATTATTTGTAAAACTTATGTTTTTAGCATTTGCAATAAATATTTCAGTGTTTATTGCAAAAAAAAAACGGCCATAATTAGTTGGTATCTTCAATCAAATTCAATGCACTCCATCTGATTGTTTTTGATTTGGCCGTCTTACATGCATGCGCACGATGTAACTTTGCACTGGCGGTATAACACCGTGGATTTAGTTCTGACTATTAAATGTGGGTAGAACCGAAAAAAATACTTATTACTGTAATATGTATAGTACAGCATAAACCGGAACGGACTAATATTTGGAACAAGCGCCATAGTTACTTTTGTTCAGCTTGAAAATAGCTATCCAACGACGTATTACACATCTCTTGGGACCCATCTCGGGGTGTATAGTGGTGTAATATATGGATATGTTATGAACTATCTGTATGGCTCCATTTGTTATGTATGCATTCTGCATTTATTATTTTATAGGCTCCACTTATTGTATATGCACAAGATTAGCTCATGTGGGTTGGTTGTGTAAGTAAAAGACATGTACAGAGGTGTATCTGCGTGGTGCTGTGTGGCGGTTGCTCGTTGGGCCCACCCAATGAGCAGCCGTCGCACGGTATTCATGCTTGTGTGTTGCACCGTTGTATACCTTGGGACCCGTCCCGGGGTGTATAGTGGTGTAATATATGGGTATGTAATGATCTATCTGTATGGCTCTATTTATTATTATATATGCTCAAGACTAGCTCATATGGGTTGCTTGTGTGAGTTATTCACAGATTTGTACCTATGCAGTGCTGTGTGCCGGTTGCTCGTTGGGTCCACCCAATGAGCAACCGTCGCACGGTATTCATGATCATGTGTTGCACCGTTGTATACCTTGGGACCCGTCCCGGGGTGTATAGTGGTGTAGTATATGAGTATGTAATGAACTATCTGTATGGCTCCACTTATTGTGTATGCACAGGATTACAAGTTGGTTGTGTAAGTAAAACTAAGTGATGAATTTGTTAACCAGTTGTAAGCGTTATCCGGATTGTATTACGAGAGAAACACCATTGCCAACAAACTGTTATGCAGTTTGGCAGGGTAACTATAAGTAAGACAGAATGTACGAAATATTGTAAGGATTAATAAATAAATAAATAAATAAACATAGCTATTGGAATGGTTACCACTGTCCATACAAATTCTTGTACGCGTTAACAATGTTATATCTGGCGGCTAGACAAGATTGTTGACAAACCTATTCGATCCGGTGGCCAAAACCGGAACAAAGTGTTGCCGTTTTGAAATGTTATGTCAATGCCAACAACAGCGATGCTGTTACCCGGTCAGACATTTTTGTGGCACTGTAGACGGCGCTGTTTTATTGACTACGGTAACCGTCAGAGTTATTTGTTCGTTCAACCGCATCAAGATGTATAGCTGATGTATGCTAGTGTCAGCAAGAGCAGTATAGTAGGACCACGCTAAGACCGAATCGCTTTAAAAAAAAAAATTCTGTATGGCAACTAATGCTATGTCTTTTATCCGTCATAGAACGTCATTCATAAAAGTCATAACAAATAATTTGACAGACTTGAAAAATATTGTTGAGGCGATTGGCACATTGGAGCGCAGCGTTCATTCTGGCGAAATTTGGAAATATGTATAATTTTTATATTGTTTTATATACAATAAAAAATTTAGGAATTCTCCAAATTGTTATAATCTTTTCATAAATTTATATTATTTAGGCGAAAAATAATTTGAGAACTGAGTAACGGAATACCTATTTGACAATCCTGGAGACCTCACTTCACAGCAGCGGCCTATTTGACGCCTTTTTATGTGGAAAGTACAGCGCCAAAAACTTATCTGACCCGCAGCCCGTGTCAAATGTTGCAAAGAAAAAAAACTACGGATCCGCACGAACGCGCGTGGATGTGTTGTCAGTGTGTTCGTCTATGAGTAATTTCCATAGAAACCGATGACAGCTCAAATAACTTTATGTCACGCACTAACGCACCTCACGCACAACTGTACGGTGCTGCGTTCCAGTGTGCGGATCGCCTAAATAATAATGGACAATGACTGACAAGCACAGATTATCCAATAGATATTGCCATATCCACATTTTATATTTTCTACCACTGTCAGTTGATTCGGACTAATCGTGGTCCTATTATAGTAGGTAAATGTACTTGGAACCCACAATCATCCGCGAAACCGTCGGGTTTAGATTATGTTTATTTATGTACCTTGGCCCAAAGCCTGAGATAGCCTAAACAATTCACCATTACAATTTTTACGTCGCTAATTTTAATCTCGAATACCCCAAATGGCGATAAATAGCGTACATTGGCAACACTTTGTTGGCGCGACGCCGGCAGTACCGGACTAAGTCCATCAGAGGCCCGGGGCGGACAACCTTTATAAGGCCCCCAGTTTAAGAAGTTTGATGTAATTTTACAAGCTTTTTATTCAGTTCACATTTGTATGTTTAAGTGTTTTTATTTATTTAGTTAAAATTACTTCTTTGGCGGAGGGGGTCCTCGACCCTGATCTTAATTCTGTTTGAATAGTGATACGGCGATAGCTACGCCCCTGTCACAACTCCGAACCACCTCTTCGATATGTTCTAAGCATATTTTAAAGCCTTGTATAGGATTTGATCAAGGCAACTTGGAGACGTTTGGAGGCCCCCCTGGACCAGAGGCCCGGGGCAGGCCGCCTTTCCCGCTTTGTTCGTTAGTCCACCCCTGGCGGCGCGGTGCCGGCGTGGCGTGAGCTCGGCGCGAGCGCGGTGCGATATTTGCTAGGCAACGACAGCGCGGCGCGATAGTTGCTAGGCAACGACAGCGCGGCGCGAGCGCGGTGCGATCGTTGCCTAGGCAACGCGCCAGCATCGCGCCGCGCCCGAGCCGCGCTCGCGCCGAGCTTTGTGTGTGGCAAGGCCTTAACGTTGCAAAATTCAAATTTATGAGTCAAGAGTAATATGAAGTTATTAGTAATATTGAGGCCATACACCATGAAAAATATGTGCGAAAAATTCTAAAAAAACAGCATCCCAAATAACAAATCTACAATAAATTATATTCATCCGAGCATTCCGAGCGGTTAGTCCCGGATTTTCCTTCAGGGTCCGCTTTCCGACTCGTGCATCTTCACTTCGCCCGATTAATTCGCATTATCAAATATTGATTAAATTACAAATTATATAGGCTCGTTCCTCGGACAGAGGATAATGATAACGAGGCAACGCAACTAGTTTTCTGGGAACCATTCCGGGGGACAACGGTGTGAATAACTTGTTTCATATATACTATTATAGTATTCGTGTTTTTTTTATTTAACCATTTATTGTACACAAGATTGTTACAAAACTATATGACAGAATATATCAGTCACAACAGACCAACTTATTTCTCCAATGTAATTTCTACCAGCACGCCTACAGCATTATTATTTAATATAGTAATATTTTTTCTGTAAATAAATTAATACTTATTTTCTTGCATTTTATATTTATATTGTTCCCCTATTTATAAATCTTGTATGTGTGTGTCCAGTGCGGCGGCGGCGGCGGCGGCGGCGGCGGAGGCGCTCGGCGCGTGCCGCCGCGCCCCACCCCCTCTGCTGCGCTCGCGCACGCTGCCGGCCATCATCGCGCCCGGCTTCACGATACTGCAGGCGCAGATCGATCCGCAGAGGGCTAATGGTGAGTGCAACTGTAATTTGAGTCAAGTCGTTGAAGAAACGATTATAGGTATCTGTATATGTTGAAGGTGCTCGAATTGAATTTTGCTCAAGTAGGAAAGCACGACGACCATTTCCGTATATGTTTTAGAAGGTGGTTAAGTAATAATTTAGTGGACTGTATAATAGTAGCATATATGCGAAATTAGCCTCTGAGAAACCGGAGTGAAGGACTTTGATTCAATCCAAAGTTTGAGACTTTGAAGAGCAGCGGCGTTAAGATCTCGACACAAAAGCCAGACCTACAATTATGTAAATGGTGTGCTCACATGCCCGCAATGTGCGAGGGTCTGTGTAAAGAAGATTGGCTACGTAAGCCACGTGCGAGCACATGAACGCCAACAACAGAGGAATTGAAGCAGTCGCTGTAGCCGATAGCGGCGAGGAGAACATCATCATTATATGCGAAATCTTGTTGTAGGTTATAAAAGTCTCAATTTGCTAATGAGTGTGACTTTACAAAAAAAAACTATAATATGCGACATGGATAATAAGGAATGTGGCGGAAAAAGAAACAATCACGTCGCCATCGTGAAATCCCTGACGTCCCGTAAAAAAGACCTAGCGCTCTTCTTTATGGAATTACGATCCTTGACGCATTTGACATAGTAACAATGGCCTCAAATTTGACGGCTTAAACCGACTAATTTTATAATATGTAACAGTGACGACTACCGTGGAAAAGGTATTTAACCTAAAGGTACAAACCCTCATTTGCGTCGAGTTATATTTCCGACTCAGATTATTCAATGATTCAACGGCACCCATCAAACTTCATAACGTCCCTGCATTACATATATTTCGAATCCGTTCTTAAACACTGGCTTCTGCTCTGAGGAGCTTTTTTATTCTTTTTTGGAGTAAATCCAGCCAGTAACGGTAGCGGTCGCGTTCGCGTGAGCTTTGGTCGTTTTTCTTACCTCGTTACTTTGCCGGTGCATTTCCACAGCACGCTATCGCTCGTTGCAAAGGACCAATGCCATTTTCAATTTGAAGCGCTGAATACTGACTGCTTGGTGAGCGTAATGGATGAAAACCCCGTTGGGGGATGCGTGGATTAAAAATGATTCATTATCTAAGATACTCCTATATACTCTTGTCGTGGAAAAATTCTCGTAGTTTTTAATTTTTTAAGCTACTACAATGAAAAAGTATTTAAAATCCTTTTGTACATTTTATGTGAAAGTATAAACTTTTACATTTATAATTAGTTATTGTAAATTCAACACCAATTCCAACCAAACCTTTCGCTAATACACTTATAATGTGAACAGCCAAGGAGTGGAACTCGGGTTTGATATAATCTGGGCCTTTTGAGTGAATAGGCATTATCTAGCTAAGAGTGCTACACCATCGTACACATCATCACTTACTATCAAGAGACGATGACGGATAAATGCTTTAGTATACAATAAAAAGCTCTGGTGAGTAAGTAATGTTGTGCCCGAAGATGAAGCATGTCTGTCTAGGAACAGCCTATTCGCCCTAGTCTTCAAGGCGTCCAAATTATGAGGGGCAGCCCCCCTCTACACGTGATGAGCTGGTTCAGGACGTGCCAGTATAATACGCCCTTACTTCCGATGGCTGTACTTGTGGGCACAAGTACTGTCATCTGCTCAATGTAGTAACTCCCAATAAAATAGTGTGTAAGCAAAATGTCATTCCGATTATAATGTTCAAGGAGCACACTCGCAGGCAACACGCACACAATCGACAATCGACGTTGCAAAACGTTTTGCTTGACATATATCTTCTTGGTAACGCGATAACACGTTATACAACATACTTTCATCAAAGACGTTTGTAGACGTTGCTTTCATAAAATTAATGTCTCAATAGTAAAAGCCCAGTTTATGTTCTGAATCTGTATTTTCCTCGCGTAACTATTCCATCAATATCAATCCAAGAAGAGTGTCGTACAAAAGGCTCTTTTCTGGGAACTCACTTGGCGCATTGTGAAAGTTTTTTCGAGTTAATATCCTTGGGGAGAATATGTAGAGCTACAATTGAGAGGATTCTAGTTTCCGCTAAAGTACCTAAGTAAAGTAGGACTAGAAGTTACCACATCTAAACCTAGGCATACATACATACATACGGTACGATACATACGGTACTCGTTTAATAACAAAACTAATAAAAAAACCAATTCACCAATGAAAAATATCTACATAGTTACATATTTGAAATCACAGGTATCTACTAAAATTTCAATGTCTAACACTCGCGTAAACGCCACTAAAGGCGTACGCGGGGAGGGCTTTCTAAACGGTTAAGTTTTTGAAATCGCGGCATCTATCCGACCGCGGCAACAATCCGGGACCCTCTACATAATTAAGTCTATTTGAAACGATGCTCATAATACCAGAGATATGAGCATGAAGTTATACGTAAAAGGGATATGGGATAGTGAAACTTCAGTCACAATTTGACACGGATCGTGTCCAAGACAGCCCCAAAGTTTCCACAAAGCCTTCAAGTTAATGTTATCTTTGACTAAGATGTGTCTAGCTTTGAGCTTATTGTCCAACAATGATACAAAGTTTACCCTATAAAGTTGTTGTTGGTGACCTACTGTAATGTTACAATGAATAGAATGAATAATTCCACTATTTTAAGTATGTTTTTCGCTGTCCAGAGAATTGGCAGCAGAGTCTTCTGTTGTGTGTATTTAATTCTGTGATCTCCAAACCTCCTGTTAAGCGCGAAAATTGAGGTAACCCTTCACTAATATGGTAGAGGCTCAGGTCCACTGAATTGATGGTGGTTGTGGTGGTAGCTGTGATGCCCGTAGTGTACATACATTAAGGTTCAGTCTCTTGCAATTAAGGGGATTAAGCAACTAATATGAGCCACCTGCATACCAAAAAAAGGATAGCAACGTTTTCTTAAATCCTCTATTATTTGGGAAAAGACTCCTCTACTCCAGCAGTGGGTTGTTATGGGCTGTTGCATATATGTACACTACTTTTCTATTATTCAACATTGAACAATACAAAGAACCTGTACCTCATATTTAGTTGCAATTAATACCAAAAGCCTTCGCAAGGAATACTGAATCCTGATTAATTTTGCTACACACACCCTACAAAATGGTGTGAGATATTCTGAAGTAACATTTCAGGTAA
Organism: Blastobasis lacticolella; assembly: GCA_905147135.1. Classification (NCBI taxonomy): domain Eukaryota; kingdom Metazoa; phylum Arthropoda; class Insecta; order Lepidoptera; family Blastobasidae; genus Blastobasis; species Blastobasis lacticolella. The sequence goes on from LR990048.1 coordinate 15,596,906, forward strand.
CTCATCTGGAGACGTAATAAGGAGGTAAATGCGGTAATAGAGTGCAGGGGGAATTGAATTCTGGCAATGGTCCAACCGTATTGAGCAGAGTGCTGGCTCAAGTGAAAAGAGAACCCGAGGCAGGAAATATAAGTTCAAAACTGCGAGTAACCGATGCGATTGCTCGAATAACTGACCAATGAGGAATAAGCGTGTATGGTGCAAGTTGATAGGATTCACTATTTTCGAAGGAGGTATATCATCATTTAAATCTTCAAAAGGTAAGAATCTACATAAAATTGTATAGAGTTACTCCCCGAACTTATATTACCAGGGCTTCGATTCTGGTACGGAAATCGTCTCAGTTGCAGTAACATTACAATTGCATTGCATGTCAAACGTGTGATTGTTAATCTAATGACAGATATCGAGTTGCAACTTCCATGTGATTGTTATTCAAATGACAGATATTGAGTTGCAACTTTCATGAGTTAGAACTGTTCCACAATAAGTTTTCTGGAACTCTAGTTGCATTATGGTTGCATTGCTAAGTTGCATCCTTCTTAGTTGTCAAACTGCCTTAAATTATGTCAACGAAAAGTGTCAACGGTATGATCGAACAATGATTTAACTGCAATGTTACTCTGATGTTACTCTGATGTAACTCTGATATTACTGTGATCGAGCTCTGAACTCTTGGAGTTGGAGTTAAATTAAAGTTGCTACTATACTACTGTCAGATGAAAGTATTCCATCAGACGTGATATTCAATACAATTTGACAAAGAACGGTAGTGAATTCTTACTTAAAAAATTATAAAATTAAATAAAAATAGATGCTAGGAATCCAATGGATGGATGAAGCGGCGGTGGCGCTCGATGCAGATCAGACCAGAGGTGATGCAGGCAAGACTCGGAAAAGGAATCTACAAACTCGGTCCCTAAATAGGGCTTCCTCCTCATCAGAATCTGCTTTTGTCAAGCGCTACCGCCTCAATAGAAGAACAAACCATGGACCTCATTAACACAGCCGCTTCATACGTTTCTTCGCCAAGAAGACAGGATCGATGGGACGTAGAGACAAAGTCATGTAACTAGTGTTTGATGCCAAAGGGAGCGTCGGTTAGCATTCAACTAATGTACTTAACTCAGAAAAAAGTCATTGGCACATGGCCGCAGTGGGATTCGAACCCGGAACCCCTCGCTTACGAGTCGGATACCTTAACCACTCGGCCACCGACGCTCTTTAGGTTTAGGTCAGGTTTAGGTCCCTATTTACTGTATATCCAAACCAGCGCTGGCGAGCCTTCTTAACCATATTAGCGATGTCTCTCGCGCTAAGGTTCTCGTGGATGTAACCATTACGGTCTCGGTCGAGTCGCGTAACGCTACATACCCACCGCAGCATTTTCATTTCGTTGGCGTGAAGTAAACGAACATACTTCGTCAGCGCCGATCAAGTCACGCAGCCATGGAGTACCACAGACATAATGATGCTCTTGTATAAAGGCTAGTCCCTTGAGCTTGATGTGGATTATAGAGTCACAATCCCGCCGTTTGGCACTAGCTGCACTGTTTTCTAGCACTTCTTTCCACGTATTTGCGTGGAACGTGAACGTGAACTCAATATCCAGTCTGTCAGTACGATGACCAGCAGAGAGGGCATCAAGCACAACACAGAACAGCTAATACCTAATGACAAAAACCTCTTGAACATATACAGCAAACAGGAAGGGGTTTTATAGACGAAACTAATACGAATGATAAAATTTAATAAAAAATCACTGCTTATTAATTTCTTATTCGTTTTAGGTGCTCGTGACACAGTAACACAGTATGACAGGTGTTTTTGACCACCGGCAGCTACCAAACTGTAGTAGGTGATGCCAAAAACGAGTGTCAGCCAACCCAGCACGTCAAGAGCGATCCACCAGGTGGTAGATGCGATAACCCGCTCGGATGTTATGAATAAGAAAATAAATTTCCCTATAAAGAGAGAGAATCGTCGCTCCTTCGTCCGCGTGTTTTAGGGCAGTTTATGTTTCCCAAGTGACCATTTTAAATGACCTCCCTAATGTATGGTAGCTAGTACTACGGAGAGGTCAAGCTGTATCTCTGGTTATACCCGACCGCATTAGATAAAACATGGCTTAGATTTAAAACCCAAAACTATCTAACTGAAAACAACATCAAACTCTGTACGGCGCCATTTCCATATTTCTTATAGTTTAGATGATCTATTATGGTTCTACATCAGGTGTTCCAGTTTTCAAAATAAATTATACCCTATATACCCCAGCTTTAATAGCTACACAACAAAAAAATTGGATGTTAGTACATCTAACCCAAACAATAGACTAATAGGTACAAATTTTATTGTCCATGCAGATGTCTTTTAGTTCATCGTATGCTGCATTATGACCCCGAAACCGCTGATAAAATTGTAAACGCTGGCTGCTACCTCTATAATGTGGCTCATGCGGCGATGATGCCATACGAGCCATGTCAAGACAGGAGAGGCGGTTACCAGCGGCGCGGCAGGGCACGAGCCGGCGGCTGCTGCGAGAGGCGCTGCGCGAAGAATTGTGGACCTGCATATAGGCCGGGAGCGACAGCAGAGACATGTTCACAGACTTTGGAGGGAGAAATCCTAAGCAGCTCGTAACAGTCCTCTGCTGGAGTTATTTATTTAAAACTGTAATTTTTTTATCTAAATTATGTGTATACAAAATCTATTGAAAATAAATATTCTACAAAATTATTAAAGCTTTGTATAATTAGTAATATACCTATTTTTTATAGTGTAGTTTTGAGTTTAATTTTAATAAAGTTACTTTGCTTAGCCACCCAATACAAATTAGTAATTGCGCGCGCAAAGTACGTGACTATAAAATAGGCACTAAACAAATAAATAACAATGTTGCTCTATAAAGCGGTAATTCGACCTATGATCTGCTATAGGGCTGTTGTTTTCGGTCCGCCCTCGGTTGGTAAACCAAGCCGCGACGAACATGCGCAAAGAGTTTTCCCTGGAGAGTACAACATGGGTTCTTCAAGAAAGGGGTGAAAAGGTTTTTACGGGGTCGGCAACACGTGGGTGATGCCCCTGGTATTGCAAACGTCCATAAGCTACGGTGACTGCTTACCATCGGGCGGGCCGTAAGCTTGTTTGCCACCTTTGTGGTATTAAAAAAATATAGTGTATACATTGGCAACTGTATTGAATGTCTTGTCTGAAATAGTATTAACAAAATTCAGATATTCTGTTCCTTTAGACTATAATAAAAATGTGGGAGACGGTAATACCAATGCCTGTCTAGATAATGAACAGAATGTCTAGGTATTAAATTTAGTATAAATATGTTTTCCACAAGAAAAAGCACTTACTAAAATAAAAAATAGCTAAATTATTTAAAAAACAATTAATTTATGTTTCTATCTGGAGTATTGTACTGTACGGGAGTGAGACGTGGACGCTGACTGCGGAGGATAAGAAGAGATTGGGCGCATTTGAAATGTGGTGCTGGAGGAAAATAGAAAGGATTAGCTGGAGGGAAAAAAAGACAAACGAAGAAGTGTTGAATTTAGTGAAGTTACTAAAACTAAAAGTACTAAAAGTTATTGAGAACAGAAGTTGGAAAATGCTAGGATATGTAATAAGACATGACAACTTTTTAAGAGTGATAATAGAACGCAAAGTTAAAGAAAAGAGAGGAAGAGGAAGGCCAAGATATGAATATTGAAAGGATGTGATGGAAAAAGTGAGCGCCGGAGATTATAAAGAGATGAAGAGGTTGGCAGATAGGAGAAAAGAGTGGTGATTGCTCCACCGACAAGAGTCATACTCTTAAATATATTATGATGTTTTCGTTCAGGCCGAAGGGGGTTCTTCACATAGATTTTAAATTTTTTAGGATAGAAGTCTTTACTAGGATGCTTTTTAAGCTACGTAAATTCTTTTGTTAACAGATTGAATACAATAACAATATTCATAATTTCACAAGAGTGGACAATTGACCGGGCTACGGGCACAATAGCTCCCACATAGTGTATGGGAAAGTGTCATCCCACACCCTAATTCTGGTCATATTATAAAATACATAAATGTTTAGTAAAGTATAAGATTACATTTAACCTTACAACACCGAAAATATACAAAATATCTATAATTGCTCCGTCCTACCTACTAAGTTACCTACATCATAAAATACTGAAGTTACTGGTCAAGTGAACTCACAAGGTGGAGCGACGACCTTGTAAGGATCGCAGGTACCACCTGGATGCGGAAAGCACAGGACCGGCCTTTGTGGAGATCTCTGGGGGAGGCATATGCCCAGCAGTGGGCCTCTTCTATGCGTGTAGGAGATTTGGGGCTAAAACCTATGGTAATGGAAATACTATGTGGGAGACATAAGGCTTAAGTCATCAGCAATAAGAAGCCACGGGTTTGATTCCCCGGCCGGGCAGAAATTAAAATGATGAATTTAATTTCTGTTATGGATCTGACTGTTACAGCCCTTTCCAAAAGTAATTTCGGATTCGGTTCACAATACAGTATTTTCCTAGGTGTGAAAGTAATTGTAAAAAACATTAGAAACATAAAGTTAAGAATTAAAGAACTTGCGTCAAGAGGATTTACATACAAACATATAAATTATGTGTTTTGTCAGATCTGGGTTTCTCATTTGACTAAGTTTTGCCGAAAATATTGATCAGAGTTTAAAAACAAAAACATTACTTTTTAAATTTCGATTTAAAAGGCGCAGTGGCCGATATGGCTAAGATATTAGTCTTTCGTATGCTTTTCAAGGTTTCCTAACACCATACGACCCAAAGGAAAATGATTTTAAAAAATTACGAAATCCAAACCATTATATTTTTTATTTACAATTTATTTATGTATTTATTCTGAAAGGCACTACTTGAAATAACAAAATACAGCTTATGCGTAGGTAAAGTTATACAATTCAGCAGTGATAACAGTAATGTACAGCATTCTTTAATATGTATACAACAAGCAATACCAAGGTAGATGTAAACAAAATAGGAAATAAAATTAGGTATCTAAAATTTTAGTTTTTACAGAAATACTTTAAGCATGAATTTGAAAATATTTAGTTTAAATATCTATACATACAAGGTGTAAAAAGACCGCTAGCATTATTTGAAACCCCATATTCTACTCATGAAACTGAACAACTTTCCCCAAGAAACATACCCGCGGAAATGACTTCTAAATTTCGCTACCTAAAATAAATAATTAATTGCGACGCGCAATGTACATCGTCTGGCGTACGCCTCTCGTTCGCCCACGTGATTAGTAGCCACTGACCCCGCGCGGCCGGCCGGCCTTCACGCTTTACATTGCGTGCTTTTACTTAAACTGCATTTATTTCAACTTAAATTTGAACTTTGAGTGTCTAAATAATTGTGAATGATGTAGTTATCGATACTAGATATTTTTTTAGTACAAAAATACAACTTTTTTAAAGAATCTCGATTTCTGTCTAAACTATGAGTTTCCGCGGGTATGTTTCTTAGGGAAAGTTGTTCAGTTTCATGGGTAGAATATGAGGTTTTAATTAATGCTAGCGGTCTGTTTACACCACCACAAACAAGGTAGACTATTTAAATCATCTTTGGGCTCAATCTTTAGCAGAATATCTAAAATCTGCAGATTGTTCAATTCACAAAATGTTTTAGCTGTATATGTTATAAGTCGATCCAATGATTGGTTTCGCTCAAAGTCAGGTGTCATACTCCTTGTGTCTTCAAAATGAATCGGTTAAACCAAAAGAATGATCGTCGGCACATTTGAGATGTAAAAAACAAAAGACGTACAGAAGTCAGATACAGCACATCACCTGACTTAGAGCGAAACCCATCATTAATAACCCCCAAGTACTGTCGACGGATCGCCACTCTATGTAACACGTCTAATGCGGAAGGCAATAGAAATAACCAAATACAATAATTTTAATAGTGGAAACGATGCGAGTAACAATGGTAGTGGTTCGAGAACTCATAGTGAGGGCAATCGTTGAATCCGAAAGAGGGCGGACAGATATTATGACCAACTTCATAAGGCGGCACCATACGCGTGACCATGACGCATGTAACTGCGACGAAATTTCGAGGTAAAAACAATACTGACCGTGGTAACAAACCCGATAATATGTGTGATGAAAGTGTAGTGTTATTAACCAAATTCTTAAAGCCTATAAGAATAAACAGTAATGATCAACTTTAATGTGTCTTGAAAAATGTTATTGGGCTTCTTTCATTTGTTTCTTGTGGTATCTGTAATAATAATAATATGACTATAATATAAAATATTAAGACTAATGCAATTACTACATTTGACTAAATACAATACAAAGTTCAAAAGCAAAAAGCGTGAGAGCAAATTAAACTGGATTTTTTTTCCATGAAATTAGGTCTATTTTATATTTCCTAAGAATATCTTCAAAATAAATAGATATTCCTATATAGGAAAATTGCAATAATATATCCCAACGTATCAAAAACCAACAGAAATTTATTCTTGTTTTTGTTAGTTTTTTAATTGTCCGCACAAAAAAGGGTAGGGTAGGTGTGGGATAGGTGTAGGGTAGGTATAGGGTAGGTGTTATGCGCTGATTATATTTGACTAAATTCAGAAGCAAAAAGCGTGAGAGCAATACAAAGTGAAATGTATTGCTCATTACATAAGGTCAATTTTCATATCACGGCTTGTGAAAAGCGGAGTGACACGTAACATAATATAAGTGATGCTTCTGAATTTAGTTACTCAATTTAGTCAAATGTAATAAGCGCATGTGGTAGGTGCAGATGTATGGTAGACGTAAGATAGGTGTAGGGTAGGCGTACGGTAGGCGTAGGGTAGGTGTAGGGTAGGGTAAGTGTAGAGTAAGGTTGATAGGACGCCACGCGAATGGAGTTGCGCCGGGCCCACTAGTACTATGTATAAATAGATGACCTCTTGCACACCAGTATTAGGGAGAACGGCTAGTATTGTTCACCGGTGCGCCCGCGCCGTACTAGTTTTGCGACGCTTATTTGCATGTTATTTAACTAGATGGTACCTACTATGCAGGACTTTAATAATACTATACTGATTACCGCATGTTTTAGACATAATTTTATTAAAAATTATAATAAAGTTATTTGCAATCTTACATGTTACACTCGTTGCTTGCTGCAGTGGGCGACGACGTATAGGACGGCGAGGTACTGAAGTTCGAGCTGCATTACGATAAAGAGCTACTTTTTATATTGTAGTAGATGTTAAAAAAGACGTATTTTCTTCATAATTTGTAAATAAACTGCAATAAATAGGATACAGTCAACACATGTTTATTAAAGTGTAATTATTTAAATTATGAATAGCCTCAGAGCGTCGGTTGCCGCCATGCCGCCGTCAGTCATCCCATCCGCTATACGTCTCAAGGCGAGACATGGGATGAAAGCAGAAAAAGAATATACGTTCTCGAGTAGTGTTGTTAGCGTGATAAAAGTGGTTTTAAGCTGATTCACTGTAATCATTACGGTAATCATCGTCTTTCGGTCAGCTAACTTATTAAATTCGAGATTAATAACTTTCAGAATTATCTAGGAACAACCTATATTATGTGATTCATAGCTATATAATATTTATTTGTTTTCAAATTTGGTAATTCATGTTTTGGAAGGTCATCATCATCGTTCTAGAGCTTATCCCGGCCTCTGCCAAGGTCCGCTTTCCTACCCATTCTTCTCCACTTCGCCCAGTCTTCGGCATACACGCGTCGACTACTCTTGCATCCGAGTCAGCGATATCAATTCATCGCTTCTTGGGTCGCCCACGGGTCCACTTTCCTGATACCAGCAGGTTCAGGTACCTATTTCCCACGTATCTCTAAGGCTTACGCAACACATGACCAAACCAGCGTAGACGAGCCTCCTTGATCTTGTCTGCGATATCCCTCACGCCAAGGCTGCCACGGATGTATTCATTACGTTCTCGATCGAGCCGCGTAACTCCGCACATGCACCGCGTTGTGAAAGGTAATGAAAACTATTTGGGTGTTCATTAAAACACTTGGAAGGTAATCACGTACCATTAGTATTTAACATTGTCTAACCGCAACCATTGACTAGTCGGTTGGTGAAATTTTCTGTGAAATCTTCAAGATTACCCCAGAATATTTTTGGTGTTCTCCAGGCAGATTAGCCCAGCGGGGGGAGTGTGATATCTTATTGACATTTGTTCCATTCCCATTATTTTCCCAGTGCCCCTTTTTTCAATGCTTTACCAGTAGCGTAATTTCTATTCCAGTTTTTCCGCATTCCTTAATTTTGCCAGTAGCGCAATTTCCAATCGCATTTTTCCCCGTTCATGACTTTTACAACAATGAATTTCTATTCTCTACAAATTTTTCTTCAGCAGATTTCCCCAGTTGTAATTACCAGAAACGTGGACCAGAATAAGGACGCTGGTTTAGGTCGTATTTTTGAACCGTTTTTATTACATTCGTATGTGAATTAGCTACCTATATTTTTCACACTCGTCGCAATTGGAGCCACAAGTGTGTAAGAGATAGGTAGCTAATTCGCATCCGAATTTAATTCAAACAGTTCAAAAATACGGTGACAGGAAAAGAACAAAGTCCAGGTTTAGGTCCAGGCGCAGATCCAGGAGCCGCATTTTTAACCCGTTCTGATTACAGTCGTATGCGAAGAAGCTACCTATGTTTTTCACACTCGTTGCAGTTTGTCATAAGTGTGAAAGATATAGGTAGCTAATTTGCATACAAATTCAATTCGAACGGTTCAAATATGCGGCGCAAGGACAAGATCAAGGACCAGGCCCAGAAAAAAGTCCAGGTCCAGGTCCAGCTCCAGGCGCAGATCCAGGAGCCGCATTTTTAAACCTTACTGTCTAGATTCGTATGCGAATTTGCTACCTATCTCTTTCATACTCGTTGCAATTTACTACAAGTTTGAAAGAGACAGGTAGCTAATTCGTCCACGAGTTCAATTCGAAAGGTTCAAATATACGGTGCAAGAAAAGATCAAGGACCAGGACCAGAACAAGGACTAGGTCCAGGTCCAGGCGCAGGTCCAGGAGCCGCATTTTTGAACCGTTCTGATTACATTCATATGCAAATTAGCTGTCTATCTCTTTCACACTCAGTGCAATTTTCCACAAGTTTGAAAGAGACAGGTAGCTAATTTGCATATGAACTCAATTCGATAGGTTCAAATATACGGTGCAAGGACAAAATCAAGGACCAGGACCAGAACAAGGACTAGGTCCAGGTCCAGGCGCAGATCCAGGAGCCGCATTTTTAACCCGTTCTGAGTACATTTGTATGGGAATTAGCCACCTATGTTTTTCATACTTGTTGCAATTTATCACAAGTGTGAAAGATATAGGTAGTTAATTCGCATACGAATTCAATTCGAACGGTTCAAATATACGGCGCAAGAACAAGATCAAGGACCAGAACCAGAACAAAGTCCAGGTCCAGCTCCAGCTCCAGGCTCAGATCCAGGAGCCGCATTTTTAAACCTTTCTGACTAGATTCGTATGCGAATTTGCTACCTATCACTTTCACACTCGCTGCAATTTACTACAAGTTTGAAAGAGACAGGTAGCTAATTCTCACACGAGTTCAATTCGAAAGGTTCAAATATACGGTGCAAGGACAAGATCAAGGAACAGGACCAGAAGAAGGACCAAGTCCAGAACAAGGACCAGGACCAAAGCAAGGACCAAGACCCGCATTTTTTACCGTTTGGACTAGATTCGTATGCGAATTAGCTACTTATCTCTTTCACACTCGTCGTAATTTACAACAAGGTTGAAAGAAACAGGTAGCTAAATCACATACTAATTCAATTCGAACAGTTCAATAATACGGCGCAAGGACCAAAATAAAGTCGAGGTCCATATACAGGTTTAAGTCCTCCCGGTAATTTCAACTGGGGTAATCTACGAAAATTTATAGAGAAGTAAAAATACTTCAATTAAGAAAAATGCAAATGGAAATTACGATAGCGGCACAATTCAGGAATTGGGGAAAACGAGGATGGAAATCACGCTACGACTAACTAAAAACTTGGCAAAAAAATGCTCTGGGAAAAAAGGGAATTGTCATTCCCTTCCTCAGCCTAAAATTACCATCTTTGCAAATGTCATTCAGGATGTCATTACCAGTCGTCGTTTTCCTTCAGATAGATTAAATTGCCAAATCCTGGATTATGGTCAAGACAGACCCTGGGCTCTCGTGCGCGAACACACAACCGGGACAATCCCACCAAGAACTTTCTAATTGGTTGACAAAAGAAAAGCTGACACAACATGTGTGTGACAGACAAATGCGTGAAAAGATTGCGGTTAGTAAGTATATAGAGGACAAGTACTCTTACTGCTGTCGTTTATTTTAGTTAGATTGACGAACAATAAACATCAGTATTAAATAATTTTATTACATACCATGTGTTGACCCTTGGGAATCGGATCTGGGCGTTGGAGACGTTGTCTTATCAGTTGCAGCTGTATGGTTAGCTTCAATATAAAAATAGCTATAACAAAAATGTAGTCCTGAAAATGTAATACAGAACTGTGGAGCATAGTTTTACGATATAAAAAAGAAAACATCTTAGCGTGAATGTCCCGGTTGTGCTCTCGAGGACGAGGGCCTGGGGTCCGCCTTGAACATGATCCAGGATTTGGCGATCAGGTAATTACAATGGAGCGACTACCATCTGACCTCCGTGACCCTGCTATGAGGGGAACCTGACCAGATTGGATCATGGTTACAAATTCATTTGCCTGAATTTGCAGGTTTCATCACGATGTTTTCCCTCACCCTAAGAGCATCGGTAAGAATTCAACTAATATACATAACTCAGAAAAGAGTCATTGGTACATGGCTGCAGCGGGATTCGAACCCGGTACCTCTCGCTTACGAGTCGAATACTCAGCCGCCCGGCCACCGATGCTCTATTTTACGATATACTTAGATATAAAATAAATATTCTACGCTAATGGATCAACCAAATACCAACAAACTTTGGATTCGGTGGAAAAATGTGCAAAGAAGATAATTTGTGATCCGCAATTGATTCATAGTAAGCTGCAGAGCATCGAACATCGGCATTGGGTTGCACGTCTGTCGGTCACGGTCGGTGCGTTTGTTCAACCTTTATAATGCGTATGGCTAAGGAATGGAACACGCTACCTGTGAGATGGCCGTCAAGTGCCTGGCTAGTCTATGCTTTGTCTAAAATAGGATGATAATTTTGACAGCTCACTAATTGTTAGTCTTTGGCGCACGCCTATGAAGTTTTGTGTTTTTTTTCGGTAAAATGTACTACGGAAAATGTCGTACTTCATAGACAGGCCCCGCCCCTTTAGTGAAGTACTACGAATAACGAATAACAACAGACAATCGAAAATCGATATTGATATAATATAATCGAATATTTAAAATTAACATTTAGGTAACCTTATTATTTTTTTGTAACTAAACTCTTATTTTTTGTTTGGATTTCACCTTAAGAGACCTTTCACAACAACAATTTCGAGTCGCGCGTATTCTACGTTATAGGATGACTGACCGAATAGAAATACGCACGTGTCATAATCGTCGTTGTAGAAGGGTTTTTAATGTCGTATTAATAAATTATTAATTCAGAAGAAAATAAATAGTTTATTTTGTATAATATGTATAGCATAACCATGCAACTATCGATTCCAAGTTCTATGAGAATGATAATCGATAATCGAATAGATTCATTAACGATTTTACACAACCACATCCCTACTGTGATCTGTCAAAATTATCATCCTATTTTAGACAAGGTATAATAAAAATAAACATTGTAAATAGATAGCGGGAAGTGGTACATACTCGTATTTGTAATTGTTATGATTAGTTAACACGATGCGTCTTCCGGTACGTGGTCGTCACTCAAGAACTTTACTGTCCTATAGGTCATTTGTTGTTGTTTCATCTTCTGTCGGCTATTTGCCCTGCCCACTTTAAGCTGGCAATTCTTCACGCTGGTCGGTGACCTCCAAAATAATGAAATTCATTATTAATTAACAACTCCTAGGTCACCTAGAGCATCAGCTCATCAGCGATCACCAGTAATGCCTCCATCGGGCCTATTTTCTGGTGATCTGTTAGTATATCTGACCCACAAATGGGCAGCAGCCATTGAAAGCATGGGGATAGCCTTAGCGGTCAGCTTAGCATTACATATATCTTCAACCGGGTCTGGCACACAGCGCTTCTATTGAAGCTTCAATCCTTCTCCGTTGTATAGTAGGTTTAGAATAGAAAGGATAGGACTTTTATGGAAAGATCCAACTTATTTGGTGTTGTCTGACTTGGACAATTTAAGCCCATAAAATAAAATGCACAACCTAGAAGCGGTGGCCTAGTGGTTAAGGTATCGGAATCGTAAGCGCAAGGTACCGAGGGTTCAAATCCCACTGCGGCCATGTACCAATGACTCTTTTTGAGTAATGCACATTATTTGAATACTAATCGATAACCTTACGGTGATGAAAATTATCGCGATGAAACCTGCGCTTTCAGGCGACTGAATGTGCAACCATGATCCAATCTGGCCGAGTTCCTCTTTTAGCAGGGTTACGGAGGTCAGATGGCAATTGTTCCACTGTAATTATATGATCTGCCAAATCCTGGATCATGGTCACGGCGGACCCCGGGCCCTCGTGCGCGAGAGCACAACCGGGACATTAATGCCAAGATGACGAGCTTTATTGATGAAACAGGGTACGTTACCATTTCCTTAGAGCTTTGTCTAAAGGCGCACTGGGAATTATGTATTATTGTGATGGATGTGTACTTTTTACGGATATGTAATCAGTTACATTAGAATAAATACATTAAATATATCAATTATTTGAGAACAATACAATATTGTTTGATTGGTTACAATGACAGCCAACCATAGATTTATTGTCAATTTTTCCGTCACTTGACCTCTTTCGTATGATTTATTTGATAAAGCCAGGTTTCCACTGTAATCTGTTTCAACATCACTACATATCATAAAACAAAAGTCCCTGTCTGCTTGTTCGCGATAAATTCAAAAACTCCTAAACGGATTTTCATGCGGTTTTATCTGGACAATATAGAAATGGAAAACGTGCTGCCCATTTCCCAGCCTACGGAGACTCTGAAACATAAGTCGCCTTATACGACACCCACGAGAGTAAGGGGTTGGTACTATTCTACTCTGCGGGATACCACATAGCAACACCAAGAGACTAGCATTACCTATATGTATTTATAGCAGTAGAATTTTCCATTCTTGTGAACGGGTTGTGTAGACGGTAGTCGCCGTATGTAGAAAGCCACAATATCGAGTTAATTTTACAAGCAATGAAATAAGACCATACTAGGATAGGACGACGCGCAGGAGGATCGCCTTCTGTATTAGGCCTCAGAATATTAATATGGTTACGTTAAATGGGTTTGGTTTACCGGGTAGACAGCGGACCCGGTTAAAGACTTTAGCCCCGAAGAAAGTCCGCTTGCCCTGCTCTTACTGTAAGGGAAAAACCAGCATATTCAGACGACTGACTGACAAACCATGATCCAATCAAGTTTTTTGCTCATCTACACTTCTGCCGTAAATACGATTCTGCTTAATCTAGTTTCTGCTTTATCCCGTGCCTGCCGAAACCCGCGAAAATAATCTTTTGAGGTTCCCCTATAAAGAAAGTCATGGAGGTTAGATGTCGCTCCAGTGTAATTACCTGTTTCGCCATATTCTGGCCCAAGGCTGACCCCGGGCTCACATGTGCGAAAGCACAACCAGGACTATATTGCCAAGATGATGATGATGACATATAAACCTTCCAGAATAAATTATCTAAATCATAGTAAATACCGCATTAAAATCCATGACGTGATTTACGAGTTAGCGGATACAGACAGATAGATGCGTAAAGCGACGTTATTTTATAAAATGTAAGGATCCGCAGTGAAAACCTGCCTTAAGAATCACAAATAATTAATATGTTAAAAATATATTTGTGGTTAAAATGGAGAAACTCTTTGCATGGTTGCATGATTTTGAACCATAGAGAGAAAGAATGCAACTAACGATTTAACTGCAATTTAACTGGGATGATGCTGTGATGATGCTGTGATTATGCTGCGATGTTATTGTGACTGACTCGATACCTCAACGTAGTTATAGTAACATCACAGTAACATTGCAACACAATAACAACTGCATTGCACACCAGAATCGGTACCCAGGACCAGGAAGAGTGTTTTTTTTTATATGTTAGACCAGACAGGCATTTGACTGCCATCTCACCTGTTGGTAAGTGACGATGCGGCCGAAGATGAATCATGCCCGTGTTAGAACAGCCTATTCACTTTAGCCCTGAAGGCATCCAGATTATATTAATCAGGGAACACACTCGCAGGCAACGCGTTCCATTCCTTAGACGAACGTTTTTCAACTGAATCCAAAGCCGCCAGTTGATATTTGGCTGATCAATCCCAGAGTGCAGGATCGCACTTGTGCTTGATATAACTGAAGCAACTGCTCGAGAGGATTGAATATGTTGTCGTCAGTTTTCAAAGTGTCTTTATACTATTTTACTAATGACTTTAACAAGTTATACCCAATACATCTAAAAAACAACGTTAAAAATCACCATCTTGGCGCTAATGTCCTGGTTCCCAGGCCTGGGTTCCGCCTTGATCATGATCCAATAATTGGCTAATCAGATAAATACTGCCATCTGACATCTGTCATTTACTACCACCGCCTCAATGTGTAGATTTCATCACGATATTTTCCCTCACCGTAAGAGCATCGGTGAGCATTCAACTAATGTACCTACGTAACTCAGAAAGAGTCATCGGGACATGGCCGCAGTGGAATTCAAACTCTGTACCTCTCGTTAACGAGTCGGATACCTAAACCACTCGACCACCGACTACTATACGAATACTAGAATTGCTTATGGCGTAGACACATCATTAAGTTTATGACGTTTACTGCATAAATTTTTTAGAATATCTTGCTAATGCCATATATGTATGTAGCTCTATAGATCTAGCCGACGGCTCACGGGACCATCAATATTTTATAACCGTTTACCCCCGATTTATTTCAGCGGTAGAATATGCAGTGAATATCGAATATTATGAAAGACTCGGCCCATTTTCGCAGCAGGTGCATTTACTCCACGTGATTTATTTTTATAAAATTTGCAAGGAAAAATGCCGGGATGCTCAAATGGCACCACGATGTCCCGTTAGTGTTATGACACTAACTACTAGTAAGCGAGTTGTCTATAGTCCTCTTGCTATTTTTTTTTATCCTGCAAAGGTGGCAAACAAGCTTACGGCCTGCCTAATGGTAAGCAGTTACCGCAGCCTATGGACGTTTGCAATACCAGGGGCATCACCCACGCGTTGCTGACGCTGTAAAAACCTTTTCCCCCCTTTCTTGAAGAACTCCATGTTGAACTCTCCAGGGTGAATCTCTGCAGGTAGTTTTTCTACAACCTCCGCACCGCACTTCGAATCGCACAGTTGTATATCGTTCATTTGCCAGCGTTGTACTCCAATACCTTTCAGATGAGGTTTCCAAAATGCTGAGCAGTAGTTTTTTGGTTGAACTAAAACACCCACGGTCTTTTGCGAATTTTGCCTACGTAACTTACATTTCATAATTTTTGTTGGGCAATATTTTTTGTGGAAATTAATACTTATGAAAACGAAATGATTGACGCTAAAAGGGTGCAAATCAAAACAAGCATAAAAAGTCGCACTAGAAACAATCCGAGCAGCACAAAATGATTTTGTAAATAAGATACCTTCAGATCAAAATAGGGACGAAGTAACGAGATCATTTATGTGAATAGATCCCTAATCAGGGGTTCTTGTCTTGAAGCACAGGTACGGATTAAGGAAGGCGAGGTGATCTGAAAGCGGCCCACGTAGATGGCCACTGATTTGCATAATGATAGAATTAGGAAGTAGACAATTTGCTTCAAGATATTGGGGCTGTATCGATCGAGGCAACCTGATTTACTTTTTGAGACTCACCGCTTATTAAAATGAAAACAAATAATTTATAAGGGATGCAAGAGATTATTCCTCCGGTCCTGGGGCGGTCAACATGTCATTGTGTGTTTTCTTCTTAGTTTAATACCCCCTTCTCTTTGACGATTGAAAGAGATATTTAAGAATATTAGAAAGAACTATTTGATATAGAACTATGGACATTTTAATTCACAAATCGAAAAAGTTTAAACACAACGTACAAACCAAGTACAAACTAGCGATTGACGAAATATTCATGTCTTCAAAAAACAGAAGAGTATCGTGATAGTTGAAGCAATAGCTTTATGTTGTACACCGGTGGAAATTGCACTGAAACAGTGTTTTAGACGAGAGATTGCTTTTGACACCAAAATTAAATCACAATATAATATGATATAATAATGCTGTGATTGAACAATTGAACATTTTTTGTGACAAATTAAGGCCGTTTGAAATTTAATCCGACAGAAGCTACTTTGGTACCACAATTCGTATGCATAAATTATATTTGTGTAAAATTACAACTCGATACTTTAACTATTCGGATGTAGCAGAGTCCAAAACATACATATTATTATTATAATTCCTGAACAGACAGGCAGTTGGAACAAATGATACGTCTGTATCTCACTACCCTCAGCTAAATATAAATATCAATCAACTTATATTGATACAATTTAACTAACAAGATAATCAAAGTTTGGTAATCTTTGACAAATATTGAATTAAGATCATTCCAAACGACCTCAGTTTGAAAAGTATAAGACTAAAGCCGTAATTTAATAAAACTGGGCTGTCCCCATTGTTCCGAGAATCAACGGCCACTTGTTACAAAGCAAAACTCTTCTCGATATAATTTGATTTTCACGGAATTTATTCGTTCCTCTCCGCTTTCCGATCTATATTGACTGACGACAAGTAAATTTTCTTGGAAGGAATTTCGTAAAATGAACGTTTCGTGCAATATTTATGTATAATTCTCATTGTTATAGGGTAAAAGCCGGATACTTGCCCCACTTTTCGAAAAACCTCCTGGGGCAACAAGATTTTTTAAACAATAAAATTAATTATACAATGTAATTTAAGCTCCAATGCATGTATAGAAACAAAAAGTAGAGTGATACCATAATCAGTAATAAATATATTCAATATTAATTACTTACCAAAATAATTTTGACGCCCATGATAGCTTCAGCGCGGAAGATTTTTGCTCATAAGAAAAAAACGCGTTGGCCTACGCTGATGAATTGGCACTAAGGCCTTCGGGAGGGACACTTTCAATTGTGGTAAAGCACTAACGCCACCAACATCCCTAGCATAGTGTATTCAAAACTGGGGCAACTATCCCACTGGGGCAAGTATCCGGCTTTTACCCTACATTAAAAGTTGGCATGGCAATATATTTTGTCCTTTTTTTTAAAGCAATTTTCTTTTCTTTTTCCATTCCTAGTTAAGTCCGTGTTTTGGCAATTTATCTTTCTTTTCTTAACGTGGGGGAGACACCAGGGATCTTGCAGTACCAATTTCCTCTTCCAAGTCAACGCTTTCTTCAAACCTTCATATCATCAAGACTTTCGGGTTGAGAACGACATATTATTGAGTAAGCTCAGCGCTATGGGTTTTCCCCGATATTATTAAGGTTATTCGCAAGCTATATGTGTAACAGGCAGCAGTACGTTTTGTCATGGATGCTTAATTTCCGACACTTATCACACTCATTCTGGTGTTAGTCAGAGGTCGATATTAGGACCATTAGAGCGCATACAGACGTAAACGATTTTTGCGCAATTTCTTCTAAATGTTTATGCAACTTTGGTTTCCATACTAATGACAGAATGCTTATTTTATATTATTTGGAAACAATCGCGTAGCGCTCGATTCGCGCTCGCCTGGTCACCGCGTCAACGTCCGCGCCAATATAGTAATTTTGTTTTCTATAGTAATGACTTCATCAATTCAATTCATTTATTCGCATAACAACATACATTTACCATTTGTAAACCAACTCGCTACGCTCGTTCGCGCCTGCACAGGCACCGTGTCGCAACCGCACTGTTACCGCGTCGTGTGCTTGCCAACAGGGCAGCCTGCACGTTTTGTGTCCGATGTCTACGTAGTTGCTATGCGGCCAGGACTATTTATTACAAGTTAGGTAATACAGAGACAGGTATCGCGAAAAAGAAAAGCTTGAAAACAATATTGTTTTCTTTATTTCCTTGGCGGATTATTTCCTAGGTTATTTGCAAGTAAACGTCTGCACGGAAATGCAATTTTATGCAAGTTGCCTGATTAGAATGCGGAATAAATTGATTGGACAATGCAAACTCTGGTTGCTGGCGATAAAGGAAAATACGGGTTGGCACATTTGCAAGTCAAAGTGAATGGGTGACATTAAACACGATTACGGTGGTCACCTTAGAGCGAAGTTATGGGGTTGGAGCGTCTGAACTTTGGAATCTAGGCACACTATTTGAGTTTTGACTAGTTTTTTTTTCTTAGAATAGCCAGGAGTTTGACCGCCATCTTACCTGGTACCTGGTAAGTGACAATGCGTAAGTTTCACAGTACTTTAGCTATCACTGAGGAAGCGTAGATACCTAGTTTATAGGATGCCTAGCTTTTTCCTGCTATTTCCGTGGAACATGCATATGGGCGGCACTTACCGCTTTCGATCAGGTGGGCTGTATGCTCGTTTGTCACTGACATAAAAAGACCTCCTCGGTATATACGAGTATACAGTCTTCTGCAGAATAACCAGACCCATTTCATACATTTGTAGCACCACTATGGAATGTCCACAACCGACTGTACAATATTGACCCCTTTGATTTTCTCTCCATAAATCTGTGGTCTACTGTCTTATGGTTTCACTATATTTATTTTGAGTTTTTCACTAACTTTAATTACGATTTTTCAATCATTTGTTTCAAACTAAACTCGCGTTCCTTACACATATTATTGTATTAGACTGGACTTGGACGCGACGTACCTTTTAGATTTTAGACGACTTAGTCGTCTCGTGACCACGGTGGGTGTAACCCTACCGAAACGTCGAGAAATCAAATCTAAAAGGTACGTCGCGTAAAATCTTATTATATTAGACGGGACTTGGTCCCGTCTAATATAATAAGATTTTTCTATCATTATGTTATCTTCAGGACAATGGTTATCATGTTTATTTTCTTGTTAACTACTAGCGGTCAAAGCTTCGCACGACTGTCCTCGGCTTTTTTCGTACAAAGTGAATAGGAAGAAATTATCTAACTAATGCATAAAAATCCGTTGCATGGTTTAGGAGTCAACGGTACAGAGAGACAAAAGCGGAAAGTGACTTGATAATAAATAAATATTCGTAGAGAAATTCACACAGCGCCATCTAGCCCCAAACTAAGCAAAGCTTGTTCTATGGGTGCTAAATAAGTGATATACTACTTAAATACTTTTAAAAACACACTTATTATACATAGAACACCCAGACCCGTAACAGAAATTAAAATTCATAATTTAAATTTCTGCCCGGCCGGGAATCGAACCCGGGACCTCTTGCGTGGCAGACCGGCAAGTTGACCATTGAACCACTCAGGTCGTCAAATAATTTTATGCTATGAAAGGTTAAGGATACATCCATAATCACACATAGTACAACATTATTAACTTCTCTTAATTCTCTTTTATTGTCCATTAAATAATTTGTGTAATACATATAATTTATTCATAATAATTAGCTTACCTAAATTAGCTCTGATTCAAACTCTCTCATTTCGGAAACAATCATCGTTATCCATCGAGAGAGGATGATAATGGATGATCCTCCATAATTCAGAGTGATTTGCTCCGATTGAATTAGGGTCGAATGATCAATGAACCTGTGTGGATATTACACCGGGTTGTAGCACCGGGGCAAACATACGGGGCTATCTATTTGCAATGTTAAGGGGCTGGCCGACATCCAACAGAGTGTGTTGTGGTTAGGCTGTGAACTTTGAACTTGCTACAGTCGGGCATATTGGAATTTACGTTTAGTAACCCTTCTCGCATCAATATCCCGTTTATGCTCTCGTGCTCAAGTACCCAGGTCTGAATTGACCATGATCCGGAATTCGGCAGATCAGATAATGTCAGTGGAGCGACTGGCATTTGACCTCCGTGACCGTGTTAACCTGACCAGATTGGTTCATGGTTATACATTCAGTCGCCTGAATGTTCAGGTTTTCCCGTAAGAGCATCGGTTAGTGTTCAACTAATGTTTATAACTCAGAAAAAGTCACGTATTTACATGGCACTCGATCGAACTCAAGTTTTTACGTTTTATTTTAATTAAAGTATCTACTACTTACATATTTATTAGAAAGATCCCATGAAACAATAAAATAGCTCCCATTATCCTTAATTTCTTAATATGGCAGTAAATGAAATAAAAGGAAAAACAAGTTGTAGTAGTTTAAAAGTTACGCATAGCCAGACGTAAATAATACTTATTAAACTGAATAAATAAACAAAGTATGGATTGCATTGCATTACAACTGCTAAGTAGCTGGAAATGATCCAACAGATTTGTACGTCTGTGATCGGTGACTTCAAAGCAATAGACATTTCATAATATTGAAATATTGAAACTATGTTTATGCAAGCAAGTATTCAGATATATCTTGTTATAAATTGAATTACAATGTTTCGCTGTTTTAAGGGTTTTAACATATCAATGATGCTGGCTGCCCAACTGTCCTGTATTTTACAGAACGTCACGTTCTAGTATATCAGTTTGGCATCTTCGTATTCTTGGCGTCTTGTATTTTATTAAGAAAAGAAAATACAGGTCCCTTTAGGTGCATAGTCGCTCGCGCTCTCCTACGCCATAAATAACATATATTTTTCTTTAAATCCTGTAATTTAAATCGCATGTCCTGTGAAATGAGCAAACACCAACTGGTCACCACAGTGACACAATAAAATACTCGTAGAGCGTACGACAGAGACAACGCACAGAGTAATCTGCCTGACATCCGAGCAACGCGAAGAGAAATTTCCCTGGCACTGTCGAGTGATGTTCGCCACTATCTGGTACATACTGTCTGGCACAGTCCGGTTACAAAGGACTATTAAATCGTAGTTTATTGTTCCTATCTTCCTATTCTAGTCCTGTTTAGGGATTCATGTGATTCTTTAAATGATTTACGTGACTTGGTATATTCTACTTTTCCGTAAATACGCCGCAAAGCCAAAAACATCACGTACGTGCATAGAGAAAATATTTACTAAAGTAATAGAGGCGACACCGCAAGTATTTTCTTTGAACCACGCTTTGCGGTCCATGGACAACAGTGGCCGCAGTCAGTTCTGAGACATTGCGCGACGCGGACCAATCTGACAGTGGCTTGGATATTCAAAAAAACGCCATCTTGTGCAGTAAAAACTGTACGAACCATTCGAGGGCCAAAAATAAAGAAAATGATAACAATTCATCGGTCATTCTATGACTTAGCAGCCTCCCCCCGCACCTCCCGCACGTGACAGGTTGGTACAATATTTTTGTTCGTGATGGCTGCTCTATTACGTTAGTAAATATTTTCTCTATGCGTACGTGTAACAGAAGTTTCAACAATGAAAGAATTACGCAACGATAGTAACATATTGTCCTCGCGCCGGAATTCAGCGAATTCAATAACGTCCCCGGAACAGGGCTCGTGTTGCAACCCACAATATAAATGGAACCCAAATTAGGGTTCTTTTAGCGAGAATGGCGGTAAACGTGAATTATACGCGACCGAACTAACCTTTGGCCTCATATTACGCGCCCGCCAATTACTGCTATGCCTTCTACGCACCAGTTATATCGACGGCAGGTTTGCCTCCTTGTTTTATAATCGAAGTACAGTTATGAGATAGTCAATTGATGAGAAATGTCATAATCGGTCGGCGTAGATGTTGTACGTCTTATTCTTTCAAATAGCTTTATCAAAATACTGCAATTATCATCATCTTGGCATTAACGTCAGCGGGACCCGGGGGTTCGGTTTTGGTCATTATCCGACATTAGTCAGATCAAGTGAACAGGTTAACTGTTAACAGGGGAATCTGACCACATTGGATCATGGTTACACATTCAGCCGCCTGAATGTGCAGGTATCATCACGATGTTTTCCCTCACCGTGATAGTACTCATTCAACTAATGTACATAACTCAGAAAAGAGTTATTGCTACATACTGGCACGGAGGTTCAAACCCGGTACCTCTCCGTTACGAGCCGGACACCTTAACCATTAGGCTACCGAACTTTATTCTGTTCAAACACACTTAGAACCAGATTCACAATTTTTATTTTGTTTATTATGGTCACAAAACAGCTACATAACAACGTATTCATAAGTAGAGTATTTGATATTAGAGAGAAAACCTAGTGTTGACTAAAATGGACATGAATTTGAAATAATCTCCACCCTGTTTACTTGTTTAAGTTGCTATTTTCACTAAACATAGGAAGCGGCGAAGTTCTTTCTTAACTCAATTTGAACGTTGCTGATTGGTTATAAACTAGATAATACGGAACTTAGGCGATTTCTAAGTATAGTGAAAAGGCCATAATACATATAAGAAATCTCCCAAGACCGCCCTAGGCACCTTCTAACCTTTTGTCTTTCTAAACCATAGCTCTTCTAACTTTGTGCTTCAGCACTGCAGTTAGGTATTTCACTATCTGCATAATCTAAACCTTGAGCGGACCATAATGTCAGCTGCCGTGGCTCGTGTTACCTAAGAACCTGGTACTTCGAGCAAAAGCTAGACACGAACTTTTAATAGACCAACTGTTTGTTTAGCCCAGCCAAGATAAAGGCGGTGCATGTGCCAAGTTTATTTTTATCTTCGTTTTTCATCTCAACACACAAAGGCTTTCACGGGCTACTTTTATGTTATGTTGTACAGTTAGTGGAGCTTGTTGGTTGGTCCAAAATAGAAATGATACTGTGTGTGAATGAATATTTTAAATATCATAAACTTTTTATGCAACTTAAAGAGCGTCGGTGGCCTATGTTAAGGAGTCCTACTCGTAAGCGAGAGGTACCAAGGACTCTTTTCTAAATAAAGTACATTAGTTGAACACTAACCGATGCCCTTACGGCAAGGGAAAACATCGTGATGAAACCTGCACGTTTAGGCGACTCAATGTGCTAACCATGATCCAATCTGGTTTTCCTATTAACAGGGTCACGTAGGTCAGATGGCGTCGCTGCACTGTAGTAACCTGATCTGCCGAATCAAGTACCATGACCAAGGTAGACCTCGGACGAGAATACAACCGGGACATTAACGCCAAGATGCCCCATCATCATGGGAAGGAAGGAAGCTTAAAAAAGGTCTTTGATTCACGCAGCAGCAGATACTTAGATTATGATCCGTGTGTGAAATGTTTATAGGACATTCGACCTAAGTCAACGAAATGAACCAGAGCAACAGGCCGATGAACGAATCCGAACGTTACGTCATTAAGAGATACGATGGCCTTATTATTATTTTAATCTACCAAAGCTTCTACCATTTCCAGGAACGAAACTGCGTCAAGACCTTGAGATGGGTAAACGAGAAAAAATTGTTTACCTAAACTCGGGGCGTCGGAACAACTTTCAGGTTGTCAAAGTTATTTAGCCCAGTCGAAGCCTCCAAGTCAGTGGACATTTGCATAAACCTACCTGCTTGAATTTTAATGACACGCCCGCGATTGTCAACTGAGTCGGACGGACTTAAATACTGAAAGGCTCCCGAATTCCACTTGATCGTGCGATGCGATCTTTGATCGACTTGTGGTCGATTGTTTATTATTGTTTAGGTATTTATTTATTTGGCCGTGTGGTGTCCGGCAGAGCAGAATAGCACCAACCCCTTACACTCATGGGTGTCGTACAAGGCGACTAATGTTTTCGAGGCAAAAGATCAAGAGTCTCCGTAGTCTGTAAAATGGGCAGCAGCATTTTCTATTGTTATATTGAAACACTGCGATCTCCAACCCGCCTGCCAAGCGTGGAGATTATGGCAATAACCTCCCCTTTCGTGGGAGAGGCCCTAAGTCCTGCAGTGGACTGTTTCGGGTTGTGATGATGATTTATTTATTTACCCGACGTAAAGTCAATATTGTCGTTGGTGTATCCGTGCTTCATATTCTCTTCAAGGTCTCCTGATTATAAATGAAGAGACTACTTTCCAAGCCTAACATTTTTAAGTTATTTGTTCGTTTGGGGAAATGTTGTTTAAAGGTATATGTAGCAAACTTTAACAGTGGACCCACTGCTATGCCCCACTGGTGGGTCTACGTTTCTGACATGTGTTTTTTCAACCAAGGCCCGGATTATATCAAGCGTCGGCGACGCACCTTGCGTCGCCGACGCAACCTGCGTCGCCGACGCAGGTTGCGTCGGGCTGTCAAACGCTAGACTTCAACAGTTTAAACGCACTGCTTTGACTAAAATCGGGCAGAGCGAGAGTCACCATCGATAGTCCTGTGTCCCTTTCTAGTGTTGCCACCATTGTTGATGCAAATTCCGAATTACTTTTACTATTTGGCGCGGACACCGACCTCAGGGCCAGGCAGAGCCGGACCGGGTGCAATCTGAAGTTTATATTTTCACCAGGGTCCAGCCCAAGCTAACCCTGCTACTCGGAAACTATTAGCCCTAGAACACTAGTTCCTAGAGTGAAATGATAGCATTCCTCGAGATCATCATTTCGTATGACAGCTGTTAATGTTAAGTATTTTATAAATCGGTACACATTGGTCCTAAAACACTAGCTTCTAGAGAGAAATGATAGTACTTGTTGAGATCTACATATCGAATGACAGCTGTCAATGTTAAATCTTTTATAAATCGGTACACATTGGTCCTAAAACACTAGCTTCTAGAGAGAAATGATAGTACTTGTTGAGGTCTACATTTCGAATGACAGCTGTCAACGTTAAATCTTTTATAAATCGGTACCCATTGGTCCTAAAACACTAGTTTCCAGAGAGAAATGATAGTACTTGTTGAGATCTACATTTCGAATGAAAGCTGTCAAAGTTTGAACTGAAATAACTCCTAAACTATTGGTGCTATAACACTCGTTCCTAAAGAAAAATGATAGTGTTCGCCGAGATCTACATTTCGAATGACAGCTGTCAATGTTAAATCTTTTATAAATCGGTACCCATTGGTCCTAAAACACAGGTTTCTAGAGAGAAATGATAGTACTTGTTGAGATCTACATTTCGAATGACAGCTGTCAAAGTTTGAACTGAAATAACGCCTGAACTATTGGTGCTATAACACTCGTTCCTAAAAAAAAATGATAGTGTTCGCCGAGATCTACATTTCGCATGACAGCTGTCAAACTTAGAACTGTTGTAACTCGGAAACGATTGGTCTTAGAACACTAGTTCCTTGAGCAATACGATAGTACTCATCGGGATCTACATTTTGGATGACAGTTCTAAGTTTGACAGCTGTCATACGAAATGTAGATCTCGACAAGTACTATCATATTTCTTTAGAAACTAGTGTTCTAGAACCAATGGGTTCCGAGTTATAACACATTTAAGTTTGACAGCTGTCACCCGAAATGTAGATATCGACGAGTACTATCACTTCTCTTTAGAAACTAGTGTCGTAGGATAAATGGTTACCGAACTCTTTTATCTGTTTTGTGGAACAAAAAGTCGTAGGTTAATAATTATGTCGACTCAACGTTTGTCGGAGAAACGTTCAGTCATAGCCTCTTTCATTTTACAAGCCATGCGCAGAAGTTTGACAACGTCGCATTTTTTAATTTTAGTGAACCTGAAAATTACTGTAAAACTTTCTTCGCGGTCGTCGTCGTTTAATGTTATTAGTTATTTAAGTGATTAAATATATGCAATAGTTAGATAATATGAAACTGGATAGATTACTGAACTATTTACCTATCTATTTACTTGCAGTAGTATTATGCTACTATTATAAATGCGAAATACAATATGTATAATGCATGTTTGGTTTTGTATGTAATGGATGTTTGTTACTCCTTCACGCAAAAACTACTGAACGGATTTAAATGCAATTTGGCAGTTATATAGAATATAGCTTAGAATAGCACGTTTGCTATAACTTTTCCCGAAATTTAATGTGATTCCCGGAAACGGGTACGGAACGTTATAACAGAATTTTATGAGGACGCAGTCGCGGCCAAAAGCTATTATGAAATGAAATAATCTATGCCAGCCAAAATATTGCCCAATTTATTCACTATTAGGTATAATACATTTTAAACATTCTTATTTAAGTATCTAAGTATATGAAAACTAACTACTTACTTACCTATTGTACTTATCTACTTTTTCAACGGTCACATCATCGTCGACAATCAAATGTAACACATGGTATGCGAAATAAAGAAATTTAAATTGAAAGATCGTGGTTTAAAGTAGTTGTAATAACTTTCACACTGCGAAAATGTTTGCTGCACGCGAAGGATCCTTCGATGTGACTCGGAATAGCAGAAGTCCATTTGTTTAATAGAATTACATCTTTTGGAAAGCAAAACTTCGGCACAGCTTCTTGCTCATTTTTAAGGATTAATCATAATTATACTTGCATTTTTCAAATGCTACAACGCCTTTGCATCTATTAGAGAATGATTACGATTATAAAACAGAATTTGATTTATGAAATAAGTAAAAAACGAACAACAAAAATAGTGAAGGGTTGTTTTTTAAAAATCGTATTTATCCTATTTTGGCGCAATTAAGAATATTTTTGCTTTTATTTACCTTCTTATATGGTCCATACAAACGCGTTTATTTACAGTTTCACCAATATATTTTTAATTTATCATCATAAAATTCAAAATTTTCCCGCACATTGACATGTAAACAATGAGTAAATCGGTTCACAGCGACGTTGTCGTTCCGTGCTACAGCAAGGCTTGTAAGATAAAGGAGGCTATGGTTCAGTAGATCAAAAGGTATTTTGACAACTACTTTTCGGATTGTACGGATTACCTCATAATAATACCAAATTTACGGTAAATATATTTCTCCAATAATGGCAACACCAAACACAACACTTGTCAATTTAGAATGACGGTGATTATGCCAATAACATTGTGTTTACACTGTTAGAAAGGGACAAAGGACTATCGATGGTGACTCTCGCTCTGCCCCGTTTTAGTCAAAGCAGTGCGCAGTGGGTAGTAAGTCCATGGTTTAAACAGGTATAAACGTTCAGATGTCAATAGTCTAAAAGTCCATGGTTTAAACAGGTATAAACATTCAGATGTCAATAGTCTAAAGGTCTATATGCACTTGTGCTGCAAAACGCAGAGACAGGTTTGATGATGGCGTGCACCGTCCATACGAGTGGGTAGCACCACCTGCACCGCATTCAGCCGAACCGGTGCGATGCATAATAAATAATAATAATGTTCCGGTGAATCATGTGTTACATGCTGAACATGGTTCGATCTTGATAATATGAATATTTCAGCTTTCAGACATAGGTGTATGAGATTTAAAAAGTAATACTGTCTTAGCGACACAGGGCTAGGACAGGGCGAGGACGCGTCGCAGACACGACTTGAAACATACAGAAAAGACGAGGCAAGGGCGCGCCGCGGGCGAGAGCAGGGGTGCGGGCGGGGCGCGGGAGCCGGACCTCGCCCGCAGCGCTTGCTGTCCTTGTCTTGCCTACGCTCTTGACTTATCCGCGACGGCGCCGCGTCCTTGCCCTGTCTTTTCTGTATGTTTTAAGTCGCGTCCGCGTCCCGTCTGTGCCCTGTCCGCGACGTGTCTGAGTCTTTTCTGTGTGGCCGCTCGCTTAGGTATGTGTTTGTTGACGCAATTGATTTCATACAAGGAAGAACGCTTTATCGCAAATGGTTACGTGTATGAATAAAAAAAGTCATTTATCTTCGAACTGTGACGAACTGTTTCTTAGACTAACATATGGGGTCGGCTTAAAAAAATAATATGACATACAAACTCTATTTAAAACCTTGTCCTGCCTAACACTACACATCTTTGACTGAAGTAACGCGCAATATCGCGTCGCAGCAGTGCGTTCAGAATAGACGTTGCAGTGCAGTTGCCGTGCCGCTGCCGCGTCGCGCAGCGTAAGTGCGTGTTCACCTTTATTAGCACTTTTGAATCCGCGACCCTAAGAAGATATGCTGTACATCCATTTAACACAGAAAGACATTTGTATGGCCAATTTCATACCCATTTTAACAGACTCAGAAAGTACCTATTGTATATCCGCTTTTATAAAAGCTACAGAAAGTACACAATTAGAAAAGATAACCTAAATCTACAAATAAAAAAAATTCTCAACACAAAAAACTGTAGAATATTATCGATGAAAAACCAACCATCTGAACATGTTACCTAATGCTGTCTGTTTGTCAATGCGTTTGTGCGCGCTTATCTCAGGAACGGCTTAAATGATTTAAGTGCAGTTTCAATAATGTATAATTGTTGTAAGCTTCACTTAAATGTAGTGTTTGTGAAATGTTTTATTTAGATAAAAAGTAAATTAATAAAGATATATCAATTTAAACTCATTTTGTTCTATAAAAATGCTGTTTTGTTAAATTGGCTGAAACTTTAGGCATCTAAGTAGATGTTGACTGAAAATTTAAATATAAACAAAAAATGACTGTTTCAGAGATTTTGACTTTTCCGATATAAGTTGATCTCAGCTCTATATTATCAATCAAAAATATTAAATAAATATACTTGAACAATTCACACAGCGCCATCTTGCCTCAAAGTAAGCAAAGCTTGTGTTATGGATGCTAGATAACTAAACTTACTTACATATTTTTTAAATACATACTCATGATAAGTACATATAACACCTAGACCCAGATAACATATATTAAAATTCATCATTTCTGAATCGAACCCAGGACCTCTGGGTGGCAGACAGAAACAGGATTTAACTTAGTGATGCTGATGTTTTGTGGCGTTTCAAATCCACTTAAACAGAAGTCAGTCAGATCAAGGGGGATGAGGTTATGTAGAAGACTACCATAGGCCAGCGCCAGCGTATACTCCTTTAAGATCTAAATTTTTAAGTGAACATGGCCTACTAGCGCAGTCTTATAACCAGTTACAATGAGTGCCTTTTATGCTTTTTGCGGAATTTGATCCCATAGAAACTATGTAACATATTCAGCAAAATAAATCTGAACAGTAAAATATAACCTTGAAAGTCATTACCTGTGGAACCAGTGTAGAACCAGTTCACCTGATATCCTTTTAAGTTTATCACAGATTTAAGTGTGATTATTTTCATGGGGAATATTTTTGCATATGATAGAATGAGTTGAAGATGAGTATTTAACGCGAACAAAGTCGCGGGCAACCGCTAGTAATTAAGTTGGATATTTTTGCAAACTTTTTACTTTGCAATACTCAATGGTAGGTGCCACAAACTTACCCGACACGGTGACGGCGTCGCTGTTGTTGACAAACAAAATGACATTTTTAAATGGCGACACTTAGTTCAGCTTTTAGCCACCGGGCCAGATAAGTTTGTGGCGAAATTTTAGTGACAATGACTTGTCACTAAAAGCTTCCCCCAAACAGGGGCGATCTGTAGTTCTTAAAGGGAACACAGCAGAAAACCCACGACGCGTTCTGCAAGGGGCTGGCCGTGACATCCCCCTTCGCTGCACAGGTCATACATGTGATTATTATTATGATAGGCCAGTGCATTGACTATCTTTCGGAGGTTGGGCATACCTCTGACCGGTGTGACTTGGGTGTAGTTTATTATTATTAAGTATAATTATTTTCTTTTTTTTGTCAATGGCTTGATCTAGAGGCGACTGTTAACTATAAATCTGAGGGCGATAGCTGCCAGCCGGATGCGGAAGCACAGGACAGGATGCTGTGGAGATCTCGGAAGGCGGCATATGCTCAACATGGGTGTCTTTTGGCTGATATGATGAACGTCTGTACGCGGGCGCATTCAGTCCAATAGTACGCGACCGCATCGCCCACGCCTGTGTGGGGTCAGGGTCTATTATGGATAGCCCATAGAGTTACTATACGAGGTATATAACTCTATGGATATATCTTGTGATATCCAGTCTCCCAGTCTCTATCCAAACTCATTTTGCAGTATATAAACTCCTTGTCTTGTTGATATAAAAACCCTGCTTTAGTGCGGGCACAGACCTATGGAAAAGGTCAGGGACGGGCCCAACCGGCACACCTACCGGGCCGGACATTCTTAAAATTTTCTTAGTCGTTATCAAGCGCTTGCCGGGAAAGGTTAACGGGTAGAAATAGATGACGAATTAATGTGCATCGCCTTACTGCTTGGCGCTGAAAACCTACAAAAAAGGGAAAGATGGTAGGTTGGATGAGGAGAGGAAAAAAATTCGGGTAGGCAGTATCAGTCTACTGAACTACTGTACCTACTCGTCCATATCTACATTTCGAATGACGGCTGTTAAACTTAAAGCCGTTATAACTCTGATTCTATTGGTCTTAGAACACTAGTCTCTAAAAAGAATTATATCACTCGTCGAGATACACATTTAAAGTAACTGTTGCAAATTGAAAACTGTTATAACTTGAGAACCATAGGTCCTAGAAGAATAGTTTCTATAGAAAAATGATATTAGGTACTCGTCGAAATCTACGTTTTGTGAGAGAGACGTTAAATTTAAAACTGTCATTCGAAATGTAGAATTCGACGAGTACTATCATATATCTTTAGGGACTAGTGTTCCAGGACCAATAGTTTCCGAATAGAAAGAGTCACCTTGGGGCTGGACCCAGTTCAAGCCTCAGGCTAAACAGAGCCAACTTGACCCGGGTCCAATTCATGTATTCACGAAGACTGATGACAGTAGACTGATACGTATTTTTTTCTCGTCTTCATCTAACATTAAACTTCACATCAACATATCTATTTACTTCTTGCCACGCAACGTCTTTGAGATTACGGTTGTGATAATCCTTGTTTTTTATGTTTCAACATAGAAATTTTTGCCCTGCCAAAGTAATGGACTCAGGGTCAACCATAGAGGAATATACCTTTCCCAGGTATACCAATCTCTTTGATAATTACAGATCCGCCCCAATGTCCACGACGATTCCACGAATGGGCCCGGCCCGGAAAGCTTACGGTCTGTATATGCCGATTATAAGAAGATTATATGCAAGGACGGTTCGGACGTTTCAGGACGGTTGAAAGTTTTAACCGGGTGCGCTCTCCGGGCGTCTATAAGTGTGTGACGGCTAGTACATTTTCGATGAAAATAATATGGCCTTCACGTTAAACCCGGCCCGGCCCTGATCGGCAGGTCTGGCCCGGCCCGGCCCTGACCGGTAGGTCTGTGCCCGGCCTTAGAATTCTTGACGCATCTTGTCAACTTAAAATTATATGAACTTCTAATGCGCGCGCCGACGCAACCTGCGTTTTACCTGCGTCGCATTTGAAAATCATACAATTTTGAGTTGACAGCTTAACGAAAGATGCGTCGCCGACGCAGGCAGCGTCGATAACGCAGGTTGCGTCGGCGACGCAGGTAAAACGCAGGTTGCGTCGGCGCGCGCATTAGAAGTTCATACAATTTTGAGTTGACAGCATAACGCAAGTTGCGTCGCCGACGCAACGTGCGTTGCGTTTCCATTTAAAATTATTTTTACGTATGTGTTATGAATGTGAAAGAACAGCAGTGTTGTGTGTTTAGCTAATTAATAAATGACTCAAAAAGGATCGATTTGCTTGACATTTTATTTATTTACGGTGGCACTGGTCTAGTGACAGCGTGCTTGCGAGACCTATAAACAACGTTAAGCAATGCTCGCATTGTCCGGTTACTGCATGGGTGACCGTTTCGTACTTCAAAGCAAGTCGAACTTCATCACCGCAACTAGCTCGCTACTTGTTAGGTATGCCTCCGAATACCGCGGCGTTGGCGAAGCGAGGTTGACCAAAGTCTTCCGCTGGGGACCAGGGGCCTGGTTTAACAGTTTAGACGGCATTTACCAATATTTTATTTATTTTGCATTTACTCAATTCCCTTGATGAGCGATGCTCCTATGCTTTGTGCAGGTTGGTCACCATAATCATCATCAACAGCCAATAGGCTTACAGCTTGAGTCTCTTCCATACTGTTACTGAAAATATTTTTGTAACAAGCTTGAAATCTTGAACACGTTTATATTGGCGACAAAAAATCAGTTTAAAAATAAAACAGTTTTTCGTTCTTAAAAATGGTGAAAAATACCGTTCCATTGACAAAGACACAAGAAAAATCTAGGTGTCACATTTAAAAAAAAATTGAAATATTTGACGTGACGCCTTGACGTGACAAAGCCTCATTGGCTAAATGGCTGTAATTTGTGCTAAAGTTTTTAAATAAAAAAAAATAAAAAAATAGAAAGAAGAAAGAAACATTCGAGATACAATTCTCTTTCTCAATTCAAACCCCTATATATTCAAGAAAGTGACACGTAAAATTAACAGTCTCTTCGAAAGGTAAAGTATCAACAATATACGACTAATATCCAAAGTGCTTCCAACAATGCGCGAATGACATACCCACTTACATTGCTCACCACTCCATTTCGAATTGAAATTGTTTGAGGTGTGCGACAGCAAGATAGCAGATTATCGTAATCATACAAGCGAGTTCACAGCCACCGTATAATCGATATAAACCATATAACCGTGTGGAATCGATAAACCCGAGTGGATCTCTAGTTGAGCGTATGGAATCTTGGAGATTAGCACGACGTCACGATCCACACAAATTGTGATTGGAGGTCTACTTAGAGATGCCGGGAACGTTTCGGCTTATACGGTTTCGTTGCTTCATTTCGATGGAGTCATGTGGGACCAATGAAATATTTGTTGTATATCTAGTATAGGATATGATTAAATTAAGAGAATCGGCGACCGAGAAGACGGGAAAATTCAGAGACAATGTGAGGTCAAGGTCAATCAAGATTCATTTCAATGGCTGAGAAAGGAATTGTAATCTCAAATGGTAAACTTGATTTGTTTGCCTCTAGTTTGCAATTCTCTTTTCGCTTTTAAGAGACAGCGTTGTGTTGACCTTTGATTAGCATTTCCACTGCTATTAAGTAACAAAGTTTGTTCTCAATACTTACAGCCGTTTGAGACAAATGTCTTTTCTCATTTATGTTAATAGTATCTGGGATTAAACTGGCATGAATTAGAGGTTAGATGAAATCGACATACACGCCTACGACTGCTTTTGAACCCGTACTGCAACAGAGATCTTTACGTTAATAGCGATCTTGGTGTTAATGTCCCGGATGGGATTTCGCGCGCGAGGAATTTCCTGGCTCAAGGTCAAGGCAGACTCCGGGGAGTCCGCCTTGACCTTGAGCCAGGATTTGGCAGATCAGGTAATTACAGTGAAGCGACTGCCATCTGAGCTCCGTGGCCCTGTTAACAAGGGAATCTGACCCTATTGGATCATGGTTACACATTCCGTCGTCTGAATGTGTTGGTTTTATAACGATATTTTCCCTCATTGTATGAGTATCGGTTAGTGTTCAATTAATGCACAGCAACAATAAACGAAAGCTTAAGCGATAGGCGACGGAATCCTCCACATGAAATCTAATAATTATGTACCTACTCAAATGTTTCCCAAAGTAATAAACACATTCTAATAAAAACAAGCTGACAACAGCTCCTTCCTTTTTCCGTAGAGGCCCATTTAATATTTTGAAATTCCTTCCTTATACCAAAACTTATCAAACTTTGAGACATTGAATAATGAGAAAAATAAACATCCCAATTGGCGAGACAAAGCGGCGGCTACAAATCCACTTTTGGGTCATTGAGTTAATGGTATCGATACGAGTATATTAATATAATAATATAATATTCGTGGACAAATTCACACAGCGCCATCTAGCCCCAAACTAAGCAAAGCTTGTACTATGGATGCTAGATAACTGATATACTACTTAAATACTTTTTAAATACTTAAATACTTATTATACATAGAATACCCAGACCCGTAACAGAAATTAAAATTCATCATTTCAATTTAGGTTGATAATTAATTATCTATTATTAAATATCTAAATAAAAATAAATAAATAATCGTGGACAAATTCACACACCGCCATCTAGCCCCAAAGTAAGCAAAGCTTATGTTATGGGTGCGAGATAACTGATAAACTACCTTTAAATAAAACTAGTTTAATTAATGTACTCTCTCGTAATTTCGTTGGATTCCGGCCACTACTTTAGTAGTCGCTCCACGTAATTTAACGACACTTTCTTGCTATCGTACATTAAAATTACAAATAGCTTTTATGTTAAAGTTTCTTGTTTCGACACTAATTAAGAGTGCTGTGTGACCCTTCTTATATTCT
The DNA here is from genome assembly GCA_905147135.1 of Blastobasis lacticolella. Lineage (NCBI taxonomy): Eukaryota > Metazoa > Arthropoda > Insecta > Lepidoptera > Blastobasidae > Blastobasis > Blastobasis lacticolella. The sequence continues at coordinate 15,631,361 of LR990048.1, forward strand.
TAAAAGTACCACAACGGTTCCATTTTGGTTCAATTTTTGTTTTTCATGTAGATATTACCCATTTCATTTTCATGTATTCGCCGGACTCGTTTCATAAATAACATGATACAGATAATCTCTTAATTGAAACACTCACTTCGTCTAATATAATTGCATGCATGTTACTTATCCATACATATACAATAAAATCGCTTACATAACACAGTTTAAAATAATTGCAGTTTATGCAACTGTCATATAAAAGGGGGTATTAAAACATGTGTGTCTGTTTATCATACGAGGCGTAGTCGAGTATGATAATAGTTTGCAGTTGCATACACTACTTTATCTACACTCATATTTTTATGTTAAAATATCGAACCTATAATTTTCTCAACTTTGCTGGAAGTAAGCTGCAAGTCAGTTCTGTTGTATCTCCATCATCACAGCCCATAACAGTCCACTGCAGGACTTCGGGCCTCTCCCACGAAAGGGGAGGTCATTGCCATAATCTCCACGCTTGGCAGGCGGGTTGGAGATCGCAGTGCAGTTGATGCAAATCTACCCAGAAAGATGCTGCTGCCCACCTTTCGGATTTGTCCCTTAGTCGCCTCTTACGACACCCACGGGAAGAGATGGGGTGGTGCTATTCTTTGAGGTGGCGGCACCACACACCACTACAGAGAAAAAAACATACGTGTCAAGAAAAACATACGTGTCAAGAATCATAAACATATGTATCTACGCGTCGAGGATATCAAGCGGCTGGAAATTCACTTTACTTCTATCACATTTATCTTTTTATTTGTTTCAAATAAGAAAAAACATTCACAAACACAAATTACAACAATTAGGAAAAATATTCTGCTTAGCGGGAAAATAATTACACAGAAATATAAACAGGAAAATTTGAATTTTGAATTTGTTGAAGACATCTAGGTATTCAGCTTACATTTCGCCATGTCCCGGCACCCAACAAAAATTTAAAAAATAAATGTGTAACATAATGATTAAAAAGTTATTTTTCGATACAGCTGTAAAGAAAATAGTATGGGAAACGCTGTCTCTAAAAGTAATTTTTTTAAATTTTATTACTGGGCGTGTAAAAAGTGTACCCTTAAACGACTGTTTTCGAATATGTAATTGGAACATTACGCTATGAGTGTAGATAAAACAGCCTTTGTCAGGATTTTGATGCGGTTCTTAGGTATTATCATTTTTTCTTTTAGATATTACAATTTTTTTCAGAAGATTTATAGGTAAAACCCCGGTAAACCCGTGCGAAACGAAATAAATAAATAAATAAACAGGGGCGGGTAGTAAACATATAACCTTATTTCGCTTAATAATCGGTTTACCGAATCCTGGCGATCACTTGACCTCGCCACCTTTATAGCAGGTCGGTCGGCCAGCCAGTCAGAGAGCTAAAATTCAGGGTGGCGCAGCGGAGCTTGCTGGTTGGCGCTCTAGACTTTAGCCCTGCCCACCGCATGAAAAAGAAATGAAATGAAAAGATTTATTTGCTTTTCTTAATTAACACTAGGAGGAAATGCATTTGTATAAAGGATTATTAGAACTTAGGTAAACTAAAATAAAACAAAATTTTCCAAGGTTCAGCTAGGTGTGGCAGCTAGTGAAACTGGCAGCAGCTGTTATTCTGCATCGGCCATGTACCATCCTAGTCTAACCACATAGTAGCTAGGCTATGATGACAATAGAATGCACATAATGCTCACTTTGAATTGGCATACATTTCGAAGGTGTAGGGCGATGTTTCTGCACATAGTTATATGGCTACACTCTATTTCTTACACCTTTTCATGCAATTTGTTTGGTGTTTCGGTTTTTTTCGTGCGGAGACTACCATCTGACCCGCTCGACCCATTAAGGCCTTGCCACACACAAAGCTCGGCGCGAGCGCGGCGCGAGCGCAGTGCGATATTTGCTAGGCAACCATCGCGCGGCGCGATAGTTGCCTAGGCAACGCGCCAGCATCGCGCCGCGCTCGCGCCGCGCTCAGGCCGCGCTCAGGCCGGCGTGAGCGTGGCGCCGCGCCTGCGCTGTGCAGTGCCACAAACATATCAGACCTGGTACCGGCGGCGCTGTTTTTGGGATTGACATGTCAGTTCAAATACATTTCAAAAGTAAGTGTCGTTATTTTTCCGCAGTTCCAGTTTTGGCCACCGCGTTTCTATGCAAATCGGCACACATAGAGTGGCTGCTCCATTATTCGGGGAAATGAATTTTTAGGATGGTAATACTCCCGCATGTCGTAATAGCGGGTTAATTACTCGTTTCTTTTTACCAACAGTCCGAATCTTTCCTCCTAATTTGACTGGTGCATTACGCAGATAATTTTAAACCTGAGGCTTACTTTTTATTCCCCTCCACTCGCTAGCTTGCAAGAGTATATATAAGGTAGGTAAAAACCTGAAGCTTGGAAAAGTAACGCCCTACCTCTGAAATAAGTCGCCTTTTACGACACCTCTTAGTGTGGACAGCGATGCTATTTTACTCTGTTGGACACCACACTGCAAATTTTGCTCCCTAGGTAGGCCCCCTAAGGTAGGTAGGATGAGGGGGCACAGCTCTCCTACATCAGAATCAAAACATTTCAGTACGACTTACTTGTCGAGTTAGACAAACTTTTAATGATACCGTAACATAGAGCACAAATTCTACAGTGCAAAAATTCGGTGGCTAGAGTCTAACGCTGATATAGATGTTTTGTTTAATTACCCGCTACAGTGCACAGAAAATTGCGCTCAATCTTATCCACCACAATTTTCAGTTCAGTATAAAATAGACGAACAATTGCCCAAAGCTTACTTCATGGCCATGGATCGTAGTTCTTCTTGTTCGTGTACAATTGACTTACCGCCATACAGAATCAAATTCGACTTTTTTCTAACAGATTTATCTCTAGCGGCTGATCCGGGATTTGTCGCTAGAATAGTCCCCGCGGGCTTAAGTAACCCACTCTTACGTATTTGTGTCTTTGACAGTTGTCAAAACGCACTTGCCAGGTGAAATTATTAAATATTTATGGTAGAATTTTTTTGTAGTTTTTTAAATATTTATGGTAGAATTTTTTAGTAATTTATATAATCTGGCTATAATAGGACCACGCTTAGTCCGAATCAACTGACAGTGGTAGAAATTATAAAATGTGGATATGGCAATATCTATTGGATAATCTGTCCTTGTCAGTCATTGTCCATTATTATTTAGGCGATCCGCACACTGGAACGCAGCACCGTACTTTTGTGCGTGACGTGCGTTAGTGCGTGACATAAAGTAATTTGAGCTGTCATCGGTTTCTATGGAAATTACTCATAGTCGAACACACTGACAACGCATCCACGCGCGTTCGTGCGGATCCGTCGTTTTTTTTCTTTGCAACATTTGACACGGGCTGCGGGTCATATAAGTTTTTGGCGCTGTACTTTCTACATAAAAAGGCGTCAAATAGGCCGCTGCTGTGAAGTGAGGTCTCCAGGATTGTCAAATAGGTATTCCGTTACTCAGTTCTCTAATTATTTTTTGCCTAAATAATATAATTTTATGAAAAGATTATAACAATTTGGAAAATTCCTAAATTTTTTATTGTATTGTATAAAACAATATAAAAAATTACTCATATTTCTAAATTTCGCCAGAATGAATGCTGCGCTCCAATGTGCCAATCGCCTCAACAATATTTTTCAAATCAGTCAAATTCTTTGTTATGACATTTATAAATGACGTTCTATGACGGATAAAAGACATGGCATTAGTTGCCATACAGAGATTTTTTTTTTTTTTAAAGCGATTCGGACTTAGCGTGCTCCTACTATACCAGTAGACACTGGCAAAGACACATAACAGACTAGACACAAATCAAAAATATTTCCTGTTCGCTCACTCTACAATTATTATGAACCTCGCTATCCCGTTTTTTCGTCTATTGAAATAAGCTGTCAGAAAATAACGCGCGCAATGTTTTGAACGCTCCACATGTTGCTGGAGCTCCTGAAGACCTGACGTTTCTTTTGAAACATCGGTGTATAATTTTATAATTTCCTAATATAATTTAAATCAAAGCACCTAAAAGACGGTGTAATTTAGTGCACATCTAAATGAAAATTTTAGAAATTTAAATATTGTAATCGAAAAGTATAAAATAATAACATAATTCTTTTTTTTTTCAATAAACCCACTACGTAATAGAAAATAATAATTGACCATAGATAGGTAACATGTAGGGAAAGCAAAATTGTCATAATGTCTACTCGAAGCAAATGGAACAAATGGGAGGTTTATTAGATGCATGACTGACACAACTGAAACAATCCTAATGTCAAACTGAGTACCTACTTCAACTGTCACAATATAGATAAATTGCTGAAATAATAAGTTTAAGGGAAGTGTTGGATATAGAAATAATATTCTTGTATATATCCTTATTAATTTATTAGCCGCAACACTGACAACGTTGTAATGTCAATCTCTTAGAAATGTTCTGTCTCTCTGTGTCACTGTTTGACCAGCCAGTGATAATGATTTACTACGATTTCCGAAATTAAAAATAGATTTCTCAAGTTTCTCTGACCGAGGGTCAGCAGGGTTTCATTTCACCAGCACCGAATAGCCTTAGGTACATTGCACTGTGCCTGGATATAGATCTAGATACTGTCAAACAACAAATATCAAAAATACAAAACGAACAAAGCTACCATAATATTTTTCGGTTAATTTTGTAACCTCAAATAAATGTAAACAATAAGTACTACAAAATACATTAATTCCACTTAAATTCAAATGATTTCCAAAAGATCACATTTATTTCAATATTTTCAAAATCTATCTGAATACATGTTACGTACCGTTTAAATCTTTGCTGTACATCTTCCAAATCAAACAGCAACTTATCTGCTCTAAACTCGGCCATACACGCTTGAGAAACTCAAAATATTACTGATTTCGTGCCGCTTTTATGTTTTTGTACTTATTTCGAAAATAAACGTCCCACACAGTAAAATGCTGGAAATGTCACTGTGATATCACATGAAAACTTAAACATAAAAAAAACAATGTCTGGTCGATGTGACAGCTGAAGTATCAGTTTGTTTACAGATAGGAATATTATATTTGAGTTTTAAAGTAATGTAGTGCTGCCAGCAAAGACTTCTATATATGGACCGGTTCATTGTACAAAGGCAATGAGACCACTTCATTGGAGCTAAAACTGCAATAGAGCTCCAATGTCGTCTCAGTGACGACTCGGACATGTCTACGAATGGTCGTTACTTTACAATGTAAAGGTATTACGAATTAGAGCGGCTCAGCCCGAGGCATGCCTCACCGTGCGCGGCGAGATGCTCACCGCGCGCGGTGAGGCTGCTCAGCTGCGCATTTGTTTGTTCGTTGAGGCAACGTGCTCGCGGCGAGCCACAAATGCGCCGCACAAATAAAATGCTGATGCTGCTTTTATCATAATTGATGGGATTGTTAAAATAATTTTAGTTTTTTCGATCCTCGTTGGTATCTTCAATCAAATTCAATGCACTCCATCTGATTGTTTTTTATTTGGCCGTCTTACATGCATGCGCACGATGTGACTTTGCACTGGCGGTATAACACCGTGAATTTAGTTCTGAACATTAAATGTGGGTAGAACAGAAAAAAATACTTATTACTGTAATATGTTTAGTACAGCATAAACCGGAACGGACTAATATTTGGAACAAGCGCCATAGTTACTTTTGTTCAGCTTGAAAATAACTATCCAACGACGTATTACACATAGCTATTGGAATGGTTACCACTGTCCATACAAATTCTTGTACGCGTTAACAATGTTATATCTGGCGGCTTGACAAGATTGTTGACAAACCTATTCGATCCGGTGGCCAAAACCGGAACTAAGTGTTGCCGTTTGAAATGTAATGTCAATGCCAACAACAGCGATGCTGTCACCCGGTCAGACATTTTTGTGGCACTGTAGACGGCGCTGTTTTATTAACTACGGTAACCGTCACAGTTATTTGTTCGTTCAACCGCATCAAGATGTATATCTCTATGGGTGCTAGTGTCAGCAAGAGCAGTAGTAGGTAAATGTACTTGGAACTCACAGTCATTCGCGAAACCGTCGGGTGTTCTCTCTTAAGTTTATGTTTATTTATGTACCTTGGCCCAAAGCCTGAGATAGCCTAAACAATTTGCCATTACAATTTTTTCGTCGCCAATTTTAATCTCGAATACCCCAAATGGCGATAAATAGCCTACATTGGCAACACTTTGTTGGCGCGACGCCGGCAGTACCGGACTAAGTCCATCAGAGGCCCACGGCGGACAACCTTTATAAGGCCCCCAGTTTAAGAAGTTTTATGTAATTTTACAAGCTTTTTATTCAGTTCACATTTGTATGTTTAAGTGTTTTTATTTATTTAGTTAAAATTACTTCTTTGGCGGAGGGGGTCCTCGACCCTGATCTTAATTCTGTTTGAATAGTGATACGGCGATAGCTACGCCCCTGTCACAACTCCGAACCACCTCTTCGATATGTTCTAAGCATATTTTAAAGCTTTGTATAGGATTTGATCAAGGCAACTTGGAGACGTTTGGAGGCCCCCCTGGACCAGAGGCCCGGGGCGGGCCGCCTTTCCCGCTTTGTTCGTTAGTCCACCCCTGGCGGCGCGATGCCGGCGTGGCGTGAGCTCGGCGCGAGCGCGGTGCGAGCGCGGTGCGATAGTTGCTAGGCAACCATAGCGCGGCGCGATAGTTGCTTAGGCAACGCGCCAGCATCGCGCCGCGCCCGAGCCGCGCTCGCGCCGAGCTTTGTGTGTGGCAAGGCCTTAGGGTAAAGCCGAATCACCAGAGCCTCGTTCATGTGTCAGCACCAGCAGGGGACCGCGAACTGGTGAGGTTGACTTGGACCCCTGATCAGGGTCCCTCTGAGATGGTGATGGGCATATTGTAACCCCACGAAAATGACTACTGTGATGATATATTTCTTAAATTCATAGCGCGGTACATAATTTAAAACTAAGCAACTTTAATTTTTTCGCAAATGTTATAATAAAGATTAGATATAGCTTTCACAAATTTTCTTCTTTAAATATAATTTTAGGACTTGTAGGTAACGAAAGAAAATTGAGTTCGGAATATAATTTCCATTTATATTCGTGGCCTCCTTTGTAAGACTTCTATTGTTCTTTACGGGAATATTGAAAATTTGAACATTTTAATATTTTTTTTAGGGTTCTTAACCCGAAGGAACCCAGCTGTCAGTCTGTCCGTCAAATCGTTCGTGATTAGGTGGCAAGGCCTACCTAGCCAACCATATACTAAGCACATTTAGATTTCATTTTACTTTCATTACGGTAATTTTCGTCATTAAATCTATCGGCAATAAATTTCAATTACCTACCAACAAATAACAACAAGTAGGTACCTACCTACTTCTATAAGATTTTCTAGTACAAGAAAGATTTTTTCAGCGTTTTCCAGAGCTATTTTATTATTTCTCCGTCGTCATAACGATAATTAATACAAGCATAAAACTAAAAAATACCGATCAAGTGTGAGTCGCTATCGCGCATCGACGTTTATAAATTAATAAAGTTCCTAAGAAAATACCTACCGTCATAGAATGTCACAGACCACAGACGAGACCACAGATTCAGTCTTATAATACCTGCATAATTTCATCGTAATCGGACTACCATTTCCAATAAATTTGCTTGTATGAAATTTCCAGTTTCCAGCTATACAAAACGCTAATTTCAGGGGTCAGGACTTAATATTATTTTATTGTAACAAAAAGATATATGTTAGCGTTCATGTCCCGGTTATACTCTCGCGCACGAGGGCCCGGGGTCCGTCTTGACCATAATCCAGAATTTGGCAGATCAGGTGATAGTGGAGCGACTGCCATCTGACCTCCGTGACCCTGCTACCAGGGGGATCTGACCAGATTCAGACCACAGACCAGACTTAAGGTAAAGCTAAATCAATTACTAAGCACATTTAGATTTCATTGTGAGATTATATCATACATCCATTAAGGTACCTATCATTTCGTCATTAAATCCATCGGTAACAATTTAATTATACTATAATTTGGTGACTCGATTACGGTAGATTTTTATTATTAAATCCGTAATAATTATTAGAGTTTTATATCGTTGCGTTGAAATTGATATTTCCAACGCGACCACGATCTGTGTGACCCAGTTTCAAGTTGCGATAGAATCGGATTCCGAGATTGCAGTAGAGCAATAGTCGCGTTAATTAATTTTGCAATTTTCACTAAAGTCTCCATAGACTGGAAAATAGGCAGCAGCGTTTTCCATTGTTATATTCACTTACAACACTACGATCTCCAACCCGCTTGCCATGCGTGGAGATTATGGCAATAACCTCCCCTTTCGTAGGAGTAGCCCTAAGTCCTGCAGTGAACTGTCACGGGTTGGAATTATGTCATGATTATGAAAGAAAGAAGATAAATACAAGTGTTATTTAAGGTTCAAATTTTATGCTTATTTTATCTATGGAGCGTGACTAATTCACTACTGCATATAAATCGACATGTTACTCATCATAAACACAGGATCTAGTTAGGTATTGTATAAACAAACCACAAAGCAATTTTCTATTTAATCCCAGTAGCTTTTTGCTACTAAGGTAAAATGAAAACACAACGTATACCCCACACGAAGACGTCATATTATATTATTTATTTGCGATGCCTTTGGCTGTAATTTTTCGGTTCAGCAGTTTTCTATCTACTTTTCAACCAGCCGGGAAAATGACAAAATCTCGTACATTTCTAGCGATAACTGTTACCGAAGTGAAAGGTGATTTATACAATTTTTGTTCAAAGTTGATGTTTTATCTATACTAGTTTGATACTAATTGGTTTTGTATTTAGATTTATTTATTTCTCTCTTATTGTTTATACGTGTGAGGGAGAGGTCACGACCGTCATATATGAGGATTACGAACGAACAAGGAGGTTCATACGTAATTATAATGTTCTTAATATATATTACATTAATAAATAAACGTTTATTTACTCCCAATAATTTACAGTTCAATAAAATATATTTTCAAATTATAGGCATAGAATTATTATATAGATAATTGCTTTCATAGGAGAAAAGCAATTATCTATATAATAGTTTGTTTATTGGAGGTGATTACCTCCAACATGGCCCCTACACGGACGTTGGGGATTCCCGAACTACTAAATCAATTTTCAAAATAATTTCACTAATCTACTAACATTATTCCCGAATGTCATCGAGTACTTTTGATTCCGGAACATTATTTCGATCCTACGGGATAGTTGAATGTTTACATGTTTACAGAGATCCGAACTGCGCGCGGGTGAAAACCGAAACACTAGTTACAGATATATAAGTGTGTTGAGATGAAAGAACTGTCGACATTTCGCTTGGCGGGCAGGGCCATTGATCTTAGCTTCGATGGGCGGTCTCTGCCCATTGATAAACATCTCGGAAAGATTTCCTTTAGGACAAAGAAACAAGGCCTGCAAGCATTTTCCAAAAGCATAAGTGCGTCTTCAGTTTTAATGGCCTCCACCCGAATCTTTTGTTTAGACAACACTTAATGCGGCTTTTGATTTAAGTATGATGGGACGACGAGAAGCAAACGCCATTTTTTAGAAAAAAAGTACGGACACGCGTCTTGAGGGTTAAAACGATTAATACATTTCATCCCAATCAGTTCAGCTTCTCAATTTACTGTTTGAAAGTGATCGTTCCATAAGACATTGTATAACAATAATGTAAGAAGTACTGCAGTTTAATAATCTTCAGAAGATACTTTACATGCCTTGTATGATATATTGACAAATTCAGCGTTAATATATTTGTTTCGGTACTTTGCTAGTGCTGTAATATCTCGCATTTTGCTAAATTTCACGACTGTACGTATATATTACGGACTATAGGTTATTACGGACTATAAGTTATTATAGGACGGACAAAATAGTATTCGATAGAATTTCTTGGAATTACAGGTGTATGGAAATCCGACGCAAACTTTTTCGCCGTTCTTCATGCTCCAGAAATGCATAAACAGTTGCATTCACAAAGGTCCCAGGGGACGATCCAAGGTCTCCGATTGTCTCGATTGTATGAAAACTGTCCATGTTACCGTTTTTTGCAAAGATATTCAGACCAGCTCTTTGCATGCACCGTATTTCTTACAAATATTACGCTAATTGAGTTTTCTTTTTCGAGTTAAAGTAGGAACCTACAAACAAACAAATCTTAAATTTAAATCTAGAATTAATTGAAGAGTATGTAAACACCACTAGAAATCCTTTAACAATCATCATCACCATAATTAAAGAACTCCACAGCGACTCCTGAGACAATTACATACGACTTGGCTTTTCGCCGCACTGAATAGCCTGCCACGCCGGAAAATAAAAAGGTTACTCCGCAAATTGGGTCTTCCGCCACCGGCGATCAGGCGGGCGCTATATTTGATGGGCGAATCAGATTCTTGGTCGTGTGCGGATAATGTAGCCGCCATTTGTTATTTTCGTACCATTATTTCCGGTGCAAACTGTTTATGAGGTAATTGATCGATTCGGTTATCTTTTCTGTTATGTATTGTTTTGGCTTGAACACAAGGTATATTTTCTGGGGTTTTTTGGGGCTTTGTGGTTTCCGACAGAGTATGGTACCAACCCTTTACACTCGTTGGTGTCGTACAAGGCGACTAATGATTTCGAGACAAAAGATCTAGAATCTCCGTGGTTAGTAGGTTAGTACTTAATAAGACCTTCATGTTTGTTGGTAGTAAATTATTGTAACAATATTATCTAATAGTATAAATTATACACCCATACAAAAAGGGGGTAGAGCAGTGTCTTATGTCATGGGCTTTGTGGAGTTATGTAGTCCTAAGTAAAGTAAGGAATTCAAGCGGCCTGGCTTGCACCAAATTCTTAAACATGTTTAACGACTGACCTATAACGTCTTTCTATATGAAATTTTCGCTCCGGACGATTTCGTGATTCTGTTAAACTTTTACCTTTTTCAAACTTGACTTGTGCTTATCTTAAGCTTAAATGTGATTAAGAAATTAGTGCAAGTCGCCTTAAGACGGCTTTATCCAAGACGCTTATCATAATTACTGTACTTTTCACACCTTCAGTGAGACATTAAAATGCGAGGCATTTGGCTTGGCTACTTTAGTTAGACACTAATTTGTACATTAAAAATATAGGTAGTAATATTAGACACATTATTTCAGTTTCCCTTTTTTTTATATAAGACAAGACAGGCATTTGACCGCCATCTCACCTGTTGGTAAGCGACGATGCGACCGAAGATAAAGCATGCCCGTCTAGGAACAGTCTATTCACTCAAGCCTTGCATAAAGAAAGAAGAAGGCATCCAGATTATATTGATCAAGGAACACACCCGCAGGCAACGCGTTCCATTCCTTAGCCTTAGCGTATAAAGGTCGAGCCAAAGCTGTTCGTGCGGATAGCTGGAATATCCACGACATAAGCATTAAGCGCTCGCTCGGATTGCATCTCCCGATGGCGGAATGGGGCCGACGGAATGAGGTAATGCAGCTGCTTCGCACACTCTCCGAAATGTAATCTGTAGAAGACCGAAAGAGGCGCAACCCTACGCCGATGTTCGAGGCTCTTCAGCCTAGCTTCAATCAACCGCGGGTCACAAATTATCTTCTTTGCACGTTTTCCCACCGAATCCAAAGCCGCCAGTTGATTTTTGGCTGATCCATCCCAGAGGTGGCAGCAGTACTCTATGCAGGATCGCACTTTTGCTTGATATAACTCAAGCAACAGGTTTGAAGTGAAGTCCCACCTAACCTTCGAGAGAACACCGAGTTTTTTGCTGCAGTCTTTACTTTACTGACCGAAGTTGAGATTTGACGATAGCTCAATACCAAGAAGCTGTAGGTTGTCGATAATTTCCACAGGAACATCCCGAAAAGTTGGAGTTAGATGTAATGTACTCCTTTTGGCGCCTGAGTTATGTTATGTTGAACGGATTTGCTTCGCCCCAATCAGACACTGAATTGAGAGCTTTGTCCAAACGATCAACCAAGGCCTCTCGACAAGACTAAATATCGTCCCTGATGACTTTTGCCTCTGACAGATATCTATCCGTTGCCGTGCTGTCATCTACATACCCAAAGGTATCTGTTATAGGTAAATAGTACCATTATTAGTTTTGTATTCTAATAACACAAAACATCATTTGCAGCGCGATGATTTTCTACCGTGTTTTGCCTATGGTAGTTATTAAAGGGCTTTTTGGTATTTACGTAAAGCCCTTCAGTAGCCAAAGTTGAATAAATATTTTTACAGTGCCGATATGCTAAGTTTTAATTATAACATTCCAAATTTAAATCACTTCAATCCTTTGGGTATTTCATACACAGGTTTCAATCAACTCTAACTGCTCCAACTTTACGTTGAACTTACATATTATTGAATATTGTTGAGGTGTGAAACTTTATACCTGTATGAAAATGCTTAGGTTAGGTTAGGCTATGTAATACTATCACGTTATTGGGGGTACGATACAAAATATTACTGTTACTAGTGGACCCGGCGCGACTTCATTCGCTTACGCCTACTTTACCCCTACCTACAACTTTTTTCTTGCTTATGAACCTTCCTCTTGAATCACTCTATCTATTGATAAAAGCCGCGTTAAAATCCATTGCGTAGTTTAAATGATATAAGCGTGTACATAGATACATATATAGGTACAGACGGCGCGTGCAACGCGGGGGTACAACCAGGATATAACGCCATGATGATTATGTCATATATACAGACGGCGTAGCGTGGGTAGGCCTCCCACAAGGTGGTCCGACGACCTGGTAGAGATCGCAGGTAACAACTAGATGCGAAAGACACAGGATCGGCCTTTGTGGAGATATCTAGCACCCATAGTACAAGCTTTGCTTAGTTTGGGGCTAGATGGCGCTGTGTGAATTTGTACACGAATATTTATTTATTTATTTTATATCTAGGGGAGGCCTATGCCCAGCAGTGGGTGTCTTTCGGCTGATGATGACTCTACAGACGGCGAGAAGCGACTTTGTTTTTTTGCTATATATAGATTAGTAGAGTCTAGAGCGTTGGTAGCCGGGCGGTTGAGTATCCAACTCATAAGCGAGAGGTACCGGGTTCGAATCCCGTTGCGGCCGTGTACCTATGACTATTTTCAGAGTTATGTACATTAGTTGACCACTAACCGATGCTCTTACGGTGAGGGAAAACATCGTGATGAAACCTGCAAATTCAGGCAACTGAATTTGTAACCATGATCCAATCTGGTCAGGTTCCCCTGGTAGCAGGGTCACGGAGGTCAGATGTTAGTCGCTCCACTGTAATTACCTTATCGCCAAATCCTGGACCATGGTCAAGGCGGACCCTGGGCTCTCGTTCTCGAGAGCACAACCCGGGATATTAACGCCAAGAAGATTTTTTTATAGATTAGTAGAGTCTAAATTAGATTAAGTTCAACTTTTATCCAGGACCCTAAATATACGTAATTATAATTCCGCGGATCAATCAAAGAGCCGCATTAGAAGTTCCAAATAGGCCATTAAAGCCAGAAGGCGTATTCAATAAAGCGAAACTCTCATTTTGAATAACTTTTAGGCCGGTATTCGAGAAGACGAAATTGAATCAGTCCTATGTTCGTTTCGGGACGCTGACTAACCATGACGGCATTTTTGTCGGACGCTAGAAAGTTCTGGAAACTTTCTGGCAAGTTCCCCGAGTTGAGTTTCCAAACTTTGTCCCTTAGAGGCTCAGCGAGATTGATATCGGTCCAAATAACAAAGCGACACTGTCATACGTTTTGTACTGGACCATTTTTCACCGTTTTTATGTGAACCTGAAATATTGTGCGCTCGGCATTGCCTTTCATTTTAATTTTGAGTTTTCTGGCGTTTCGGCCAGGTATGGTCTTGGCCCACCGGTCGAAACGACTGATTAATTAAAATTATCATGTTTCCTCAGATGTATGGCGCCCAGTTAACAATTCTATTAAAAAATGTATTTCTCCAACTTTCCTAAATTTTTAACTGCGGGCCGTTATTTTAATGCATCAGTCGTTACGGCCCGCGGGCCAAAACCAGGCCGAATCGCCTGAACACTCTTTCAACGAGTAGCTTTTGCCTGCGACTTCGCCCACGTAATATAATAACTGACTGATGATTCTGAAATTCAATGTTTCCTTTGGGGACGCGCCATAACCGAGTCAGATAAAGTCATTGGTAAAACTACTACTATTCGCCGGATATAGGTAGTGCTCATAACCGTAGTGTAGTTTTTGGAATGATTAAGGAATCCTTCAAGAGGTAGGTATGGTAAAGTCTCAAAGAGCTAGGCAACACATTGGTGACTCCCCTATTGTTGTTGTTAGGCGTTGTTCATTGCCGTCCATAGTTTACTTTCCGTCAGGTGGCCCCGCTTGCCTGTTTCTCTACCGCTTTAGTTAATAAAGAGAGTCACTTCACAAAATACTATGTAAATACGACGACGACTCCTGGTAGGCTCATAATGTAATTAATCAGTCGCCGAGTTTACGGGATTGATCACTCAAATACGTTTTGACGAAAGTTAGGACCCAATCCGATTTCGACTCACCGATCACGAAATCCGTTAAATGAATTTCTTGTTTTAACAAGGCACTTCTGTAACGGGATTATGTGCTTTATCAATTACAAAATGTGACGAGGTGATCGAATTTCGAATTTCAGTCGCCATCTTGTTTCGTTTTACTAAGTTTCCCTTTGCTAGTTAAGTGAGATATTTGAAGTCCCAAATTATTCGGATTTAGGTTTTCTAAGCGAAATTATTCTATCTACCTGTAGGTAGATCCCTTTCTAGGCAATTATATTCTCGACAGGCAGAAATATCGTCGTTCGGTTATTTCAGAAGTGAATCGAAGCTCTTTGTACAGTTTATCGTGTTTTGTGATGATAAATAATTCAAAGCTTTTTTTCAAAAGTGTGGTAAAAATGTGGTACAAAACTCGTGAGCATTTTAATTGAGATTTTCCTTTTATACCAAAGTGTGTTTAAAAATCTCGTACGAAACTCGTGAGCATTTTTAATAAGCTTTTTCTTTACCTATTTATTTATTTATAACTCTTTATTGTACATACAAGGACAGTAGAACATAGTTACAGTAAAACAATATAGTACAAAGGCGGTCTTATCGCTAAAAGCGATCTCTTCCAGACAACCATTACCTATGTGAGTTTAATTAATGTCGTACGAAATCAACTTTATTAATAAGCTTTTCCTTTCATACCTCAGTACGTTTAATAATGTCGTAGGATCCTCGTAAGCATTTTAAATTCATAATCTTAACTATGACCTATTACTTACCTTCTGAGTACTTATGAAAAAGGTTACTTTCATCAATCAATTTAAATACATAGAGGAATGGGTAGATAGTTGTTTGGTTCAGAAAATAGACTTGAACTTAATAACATCCGTACGATTCCCGTGACGTCCACAATCCCTGCTGTGGCTTTATTGAATGATCTAATAATACTGCTCATTCCGTATTCAGAGATTCGCCCTGGAATATTAATGATACTGTGTCATTGTTTGTAGGAAAATATTTGAGGTAAACTTTGATCCCAATAACAATTTAGGGGTAACTATTTATAGATACATTCAATCACTTACGTGAATATGGTAACGTAATAAGTTAAAGAGATGTGATTTGGTTAAATTCGTGGTATGTTTGTTGAGTATAATATTTTTGTCTTGTGTTTTTTAGTCCGTTTGATGAATTTTTAAAAATACTAACACAAATAGCGCTTTTCGTCACCAAAAGAATAATTAGAAACTTTTCAAGAAAATTTCAAAAGCGCTATTATTTTCGAGGCAGTTTGTTTTCATAAAAAAAAGATTGTCTTTGGATGTTGCATTTTTTAACGTTATTGCACAAACATTCTTAGACAAATATTCAACACACACTTAGGATATTATAACATTTTTTTATAATGTAGGTTTAGTTACGTAAAAACGTATGTTGTAAAGTAAACCAATAGTTAGGTATTTGCATTACCCAATTATTGATATCTTTAACGGAAAATAGCGTACCTAATAAACACACGAAAATTATAATAAGTATTCACTTTTACATTCAAACCAGAATTGAAATAAAAAGAAAACTCTAAACCTCATATCAGTGATATTGTGTGTAAAAATGCCATCCCCGGTTATTTCCCCAGTGGTCGATAAAAATAGTAAAATATACAGTGGAATACGTTATTCTCGGTGAAAAATCTCTCGGTCTTTTAGTGGTTTAGGGCACTCTGGCTGTATTTACTGTTTCCGCTGTTTCTTTATCACGTTCCACATTTTACGACGTGAACCGGGGTGACGTCATGGCTCTACAAGATAAAATACCAACCCACTTCTAGTCCTGTAAGGGTAAGTGTGTTAAGTGAATGGATGACGTAGAGAGTCAATTTTATGTTAGTGAGACGATGACGTAGAGAGTCAATTTTATGTTATTTTTAAGGGCGGCTTGAACCAAATTCTTAAACGTATTTAAGCCGGAAATCCGGAACATACCTTTAAAATGTGTGATAATAACCGCGATAGTTTAAAACATTAAGTTAATTTAATATTGTTACCGGCTTCGAAAATTCTTTGGCACAGAGGAATTTTTAATTTTTTAATATTTTCTGTTTGTTTTTTGATATTGTTCTAATAGTGTGCCCTATTGATAAAATACGCGAGCGCTCGCCTTCTAATGCTTGTCTTTTCTATCTATAGCAACTTGCCACGAGTGTGAAAGAGATAGGTAGAGCACGCAGCGCTCGCGTGGATGCGAGCGGTTTCAAAAATAGGGCCCAGTGAGTTGAAAACCCTATACAACGACATGAAACAAGGGTGGACAAATTATAGATAGTTGTAGGTATGAAAAGGGGTCACGCAGTTTGGAAGCATGATAGATTCTATTCGACTGTTTCAGTTGCTAAAATTTAATAAAAAAAAAGTGTCGGTAGCCGGGCGGTTGACTATCCAACTCGTAAGCGAGAGGTACCGGGTTCGAATCCGGCTGCGGCCATGTACCAATGACTCTTTTCTGAGCTATGTATATTAGTTTAATACTAACCGATGCTCTTACGGTGAGGAAAAACATCGTGATGAAACCTGCAAATTCAGGCAACTGAATTTGTAACCATTATCCAATCTGATCAGGTTCTCTAGGTAGCAGGATCACGGAGGTCAGATGGTAGTCGCTCCACTATAATGACCTGATCGCCAAACCTGGATCATGGTTAAAGCGGACCCCGGGCCCTCGTTCTCGATAGTACACCCGGGAGAACGCCAAGATGATTATTTTTTAATGACAAAAGTTAAGCAACGCAAGAGGAGCGCAACGAGCTTACTACTCGTTAGCTATACCTCATCTACCGTTGGCGAAGTGAGGTTAACCAAGGTTATCCACTAGGATTATCAAATTGGTTGAACTGGAAGCCCGTGAGGGTACCTAACATGTAGCGAAGGGCTAGTTACGTACATAATCATAGCTAGGCTTTAGTTCGTTATTCGTGCACATGTTTGCTCGACGTAGGTCCCTGGCCCTTGTCAGCACCTGTGTCACGAATAAACTGCGAAGCACTCGTCCCTTAGCTTAATAACTGAATAACTGGCTGTAGTAGATACATACGCAGAAGTATTGCGAATACGGGTATTATGGTTTTTATGGTTTTGTAGGCGTTGTTGTCACGTGTTAAGGAAGGTAAATGAGCGGAAATTAACTGAGGCACACCGGTTTTAAATAAGCGGAAATGAAGGCACACCGGTTTTCTTATTTATAGAACCCACACAAGTGGATATGTAAGTATGTCGCTACGTAAACTTGAAGATTGGGTCACTAAAGAAAAACATTTTTTTTGTGCCCGGCTGTGCACTGGCAGATCAACGTTTTGTGGGTCTCCTAAATGTCTACTATCACTACAAAGTAGAATTTTTTCTTGTACTCGATGACGTAGGATAACCTACGGTGCCCTCACAGTCTATTAATAATAATAATAATAAAGTAACAATATACCTACAGAACAATGTATTTCTTTTATATTCCTGTGAACTCCTTTAAAACAACGAGTCGTGATAAATTCTCTTTCTGACAAAGTTTTACGTTTAAAATTGGGAGAATTCAAAAAGAACTTTGATAATTTTCCAGATTGGCGTTATTAATAGCTTTTCGAATATTAAATTTACTTACTTAATAATCTACATCGTACTCGGTACCTTTTAATTCGTCCCAGAAATATTCTGTAGCAAGTAGGTCCGTATCAGGACACCAATTCATAATAATCTGTCAGAGGGAATTATCCGGAGGATTTATCGCCAGGGTTCCTCTTTTTCCATAGGTATTGTGGTCCAACTAGGTAGGTAAGGCTTATCTAGTCTAAAATGACGCGCTCCACTACTTAGTTAGTTGATTTCGATGTGTGAGTGCAAATATTGATAACGACACTTCATCTGTGTGGGAGCCAATGAACGACGCGTTCTCCTACGTTTGAATCTCACCGGCAACTGAATGACCAATTACAACGGCATTTGTATATGTATTGCGTCCATATTTTAAACTTGCTTGTGTGCGTTAATGCAATAGTGGGGCGCGTCATTTTAGATTAGATGAGCTCTACCTAGTAGTGCAGTTTTTAAGGCGAAAAGTACAGGTAAAACTAAATTAAGCAAATTAAATAAATTATCCCATTTTTGTTAAGTACTCATTAATAATTAATTATGTTGTCTACTTCGTTTTAGGAAAGGTCTGCATGAGATTTTTTACAAGCATTTACTTAGATTCACTTTGTATGTAGTGGAAATTTGCAAGTCTAATTTGATCCACTTCCCGGCGTTCAATTGAGCTGTGGCATACCTATTTTACTTGGATGACAAGGCATTAATATGGTATAACTGATACCTGGTCTGATGATGGAGTCGAAAAGTGGCTATGAGAACTACTAAGCGCGGATTATAACCCTTTCGTGTTGGGGCTCTTTGGAATTGTCTTGATGAGTACTATACCGCGCCATAAAAGCTTGTTATGAAAAATAATTTTATTTGATAAGTTACTGCGATTAGAGTTTTCCTAAGTAGATAGATGGAATCAAACTGGACAGATCATAACGGCCATGTAAGGTTATCCGCGCCAATGAAGTCGCGGCTAAAAAGTAGTCGTATCTGATCCCGAATAGGCCAACAACGACCTAACGAAGGGAGCAAACTCCCAGCAATGAATATGTGGACTACGCGAGTGTAATTTGGTCGCCACTTAAGCGAATCTCGAGTACAACTTCGCAACAATAGTACAAGGGCGGGATAAGGGCCGCGGGCTAGCAGCAATGGCTGCCTGTGACGTCACGCGGTGTCGACGCGCTTAATTAGTGATTCAAAACTTAAACATTGGCCTAAGATGGTGCTGGCTGCGACGTCATAGTTCAAAGTTGACCGACGGCGCTGATTGGTTGTCGGCTGTTGCTAGGCTACTGGTGGATATCTTTACTCCAAGAATATCGCCACTGGAAAACTTCAGTAGTGCACTACCGGTAAGCAAAGAAAACTTGTATTTTTGTTTGTAATGGATAAACTCAAAAACTGCTGCGCTAATTTTTTCACTAAAGTTCTTTCACTAATATGAAGCTACGTTATTCCCGATTGACATAAATAAACAAAATAATAGGGTCCCGCGGGAAAGTCGAATGTTCATAGAGATTCGAACCCTTTTGGCGAGGCAGGGGATTTGGTTGAAAACTCAATTTAGAAGGACATAATGTTCGTTCCAAGTAATTTTTACATAATTTTCTGGACTGCGCGCGGGTGAAAACCGCTGAGAACGGCTAGTTATATAATATCTAAATTTAATCTTGTTTAATCTGGATGCCTTCAAGGCTAGAGTGAATAATCTGTTCCTAGACAGGCATACTCCATCATCGGCCGCATCGTCACTTACCACCAGGTGAGGTGGCGGTCAAATGCCTGGCTAGTCAAATAATAAAAAACAAACCGAGAAAAAGCGTTGCTATGACTTTTATCGGTAATAGTAATCATTTCATTACATACGGTATCCATGCGTGTTTGGGATGTTAGGACGGAAGTGACCCGTGTTCAATCTTCGGCACTAATTTTCGTAGGTGAGTCAATAATGTGATATATTGTGTCATATGTACCTATACGTGGGAAATAGGTGCCTGAATCTGCCGGTATCAGGAAAGAGGCCCCGTGGGCGACCCAAGATGCGATGGATTGATTTCGCTGAGTCGAATGCGAGAGCCAACGGCTTACGACGAGAGGATGCCGACGACCGGGCGAAGTGGAGAAGATTGAGTAGGAAAGGACCCTGGCAGAGGCCGGGATAAGCGCTAGGACGATGATGATGATGATGATTGTGTCATCTGTATAGAGTTGTGATAGATTGACAGTGTACATTCTCTATAGATTGAGGCTCCATCTATGTTCTACGTCTGGTTGTTTGTCTACCGAGTAACATAAATAATTATCTTCGTAATACATAATATATTACTTATCTACAAAAGAGATACTAAGAATGACATGTGGGTAGAGGCAAGCGTCTACGCTCCCGTGATATGTTGCGGGTCATGTAATTCTTATTTATGGAAAATAGTCAAGTATTTGATTGCTATCTTACCTGATGTTAAGTGCAGATGCAGTCTACAATGGCGCATATCTGTCCGTTAAATACCTATTCAGAATCACTCTTGTCTTTACTTTATGAAAATTATATCTGTTGTAATTTAAAAAAACTACTAGAGCGATTTCAAAAATTATTTCACTAATACGAAGCAAGGTTACGTTGTAGATAAATATTTATTTACCCACAACGGGGTTTGGAAAAATATTTCACCACAGCTGTTTCATTATAAATACTATACAAAACGTATTTCGTTCTCAACACAAGTCAAAGAACGAGGAGATACGTACAAATTGATTTTAAACATCTTGACTTGAAATGACCTTTTACACAAGACCTAATTAAGATTCCCAAAATGAAATTCCGTCCCATTCCACGCATGTAATAGGACGTTTCTTGTGATCACTCTCGAGAGAGGAGCCTTAATAAATAATTAATAAGGAAGTCGTTATCAGAATGTACTCCCCTAATGAGGGCAGGATAATTAACGTGGGGGGGGGGGGGGGGGAACGGTCAGCGTTTCTTGTAAAGGTTAGTGTGAGGAAAAAGGTCATCAAAGATTCGCATAGTTTCAGAAGAAGTCGTAACTCGAGTTTTAGGGTCATTAGTCTAAACATCAAATTACTTTTTATTATGATGTAACTTGTGACTAAAATGGCAATGGATGCTCGCAAACCCAACTGTAGGGACGGATAAGTCCTCGAGTGGCGACTACGTGCCTGATTCTGTATTAATATAATAATAATGATATACTTGCTTGGACAATTCCCACAGCGCCATCTAGCCCCAAAGTAAGCAAAGCTTGTGTTATGGGTGCTAGATAACTGATAAACTACGTATATACTTTTAAATATATACTTGTTTTATACACAACACCCAGACTCTGTCTGTATTTATGTTAGAGATAGAAAAGACAACCATTACAAGACGAGCACTCGGGTGAATGCGATTGGTTCAAAAATAGGGTTCAAAAGTAAGACCCTTGGTCGTCAAAGAGACGTCGTTTTAGAGATTGATAAACAGTTCTTACTAAACAATTAATTCTAAAAAATGGTTGACTCCCAATGTGTGTCACTGGCTATTAAATAAATTACAAATGATTACTACTTAGCTAATTAAGTAAAACTTATTGGCCTAATAACCCATCCTTACAGTCGGTCGGGTTAAAAATAGCTGTTATACTGAAATAACACAAATAAAACTTTTATATGTAAATAGACACATTACCGTAGATACCTTGTTTGCGCACCTAGTTCCAGAAGCTAAACGAGACACGACGTGGTAATGGATTGGATATTTCTAACTTAATAACTTGCTGCAAATTGACGAGGGTCAAGGAAAAGAGCTTAGTAATATTTGTCATTCTACTAATATATTTCAATACTTCGCTGTGATACTGAGAGCCCGCACCTGTAGACAATAATGTCCAGAAAATACAATATTACGAACTTTTATATTAGGTTTCAAGGGTTTGATGGACTAAAGCTTACTAGCTGGCATACATGAGGGATACAAGCTGACAAGGTCGCGGAAACGAGCCGGTTTGGATGTGACGAATTGTGTGTGGGCTGGACGGCGTTTTGTCACTAAATATTGATAGGTACTAATACAAGCTTTTGCTTATACGTGCAAATTCGGTTGAAGACATTTCTAAGAAACAAATAATGCCAACAAATGGCCAGGCCATCAAACCTTGGTATGATGACCCCAAAATGGAAAGGTCCTCTGATCTATATAAAAAACGGGAAAGCTATCGGCAATTCTCATTTCATCCAGGATAATCGTCTCCCGATTACCCCAGACGACATGAAAAGGTCTCTGGCCTAAATAATGAACAGGATAGATATCGTGCATCGGTCGAAAAACAACTGAAGCGTACTCTTGCTCACTGAGATAGTAAAATACCATCGTAGACTGCATCTGCACTTAACATCAGGTGAGATGGCAGTCAAATACCTGTCCATTACACATTAAAAAAAAATTTCAAGAGGATCGTTGACGCCGATCTACCGGCGGGTACCCTCGGAGTACCCTCAAAAGAAGATGTATGAAAAAATGTGGAATTGACAAAAGAGGTCTTATACAGAAATAACAATTCATGATTTCAATTTCAGCAGGCCGGGAATCAAAGTGTTAAACCGGCGGCATGTAGACCATTGAATCACTCAGGTCATCAACAATTATGGTAAACGTAAATACGGTAAAACCATAAATTAAGGTAATGTATTTTTCTGTATCAAGAAATACAGTAAAAAAGCGGGTAAAAGGAGTAAGTACCGAGATGTCGAGTGTTAGGGCTACTTAAATGGAACAACACATTGTGCCGACTTTCTGCAAAAAACTTCAACACTGCGATAGTTGGACTGTCTGCAAAGCGTGAACACGTTTCTAAAGTTTCGTACGAACAACGTCAGCGGCAAAAGCTTGAACAGGATAAAAGTATGGTTACTTTCGTGTAAAACTCGATTTCCATTCAAGCAATACCAGACTGGCAGGTAAACACGAAGTTTGCAATTGCCAAGTTGGCTCCTAACTTAGATATAACTTGGTTGCGAGTTTTACTTGTGAGGTTTGCAATACTAAGTAGGTATGAGAATTTATGAATTAAATACATTTATTGTTGTCTCAGGACACCACATCACAAGCTCACAGTACAAAATACACGTATACTTACAGACAGTAAACAATACACAATTACAAAAGAATTCGCAAAATAACTAAATCCATCTACCCAGATAGCATCGGAACTGCTGTAGTGTGGTAGACCCCTCGACGACAATAGGACCTTGCTCAGCGTATGCCATGGCCTGAGCCGCGGCGCTGGTCTAGATAGCTAAAGATAATAAAAACACATTAACTACTTAATACACGGTGGGTCTGATTGAGCAACATGACAGATTTTAAAAGTCTATTCTAAGGCCTCTATTGCTTAATTGTAGAAATAATAGTACAAATTCTATCTCAATAAATATCTCAAAAAACCCTTTCTTTACAGAGTCTCTAGTCACACGGAGTATATTAAAGCATTTCGAAAAACGATTTCACGTTTAAAACCCAATTGTGACATGAACATTATGTACCGTTGTACAGAGAGCAAGAAGCTGCAGCAGACTTCATCTGAAGTTCATCTGAAACTGAAAAATTCTGTTACAAATTTATCCGATGATCGCGGGCGATATTTCAGCTTCTCGACGAGTATCTTTGCCTAGAAAGGGACAAATAATACACTTATCTCTCTGTCCTTTCTATATAAACAGCAATCAGATTGTCCGCCCTCGGGGCCCTAAATCAGAAGGACATACTGAGGGAACGCTTGAATATGGTAAGGACAAGGTTAACATAATGTGTGGGTTCATTTTCGAACTGATATCTCAAAGAGTTGGCTCAACCTCTAAGTGAACTATGCCATTTATGTTGCTGGCTTCTTATTAAAATATTGGATGCTTGGAAGAGATCCCTTGTCGCGATAAGGCAGGCATTGTTAACGTATTTTCTTTTTGTACAACTGAAACGGCAAATATATTCCAATGACTGCAACAATAATTTACTTTCTACCAATTAGTCGAGCCGTACGCTTGTTTGCCACCATGGTATAAAAACTATACTTAAAAAAGAATAGGACGGGCTTTTGAGTAACTTAACTCGAATAGGTACTAGAGAATGGCGATAAATAACGTCACGGTGAAGATCTCACCGTAATCGCCAGTCAAAAAGTATTCCTGCAACTTTTCAAGATGGAACGACGTTACAAAATCACGTCGTAACATAAGGGACACACGTTAATAAGGACGGTGAGAGGGGGGCGTCAGTGTCTGTATCGCAGGTTTAGGACAATAATAAATCTGGCGTAAAAAAGTACTAACATGCCGCCGATACTTGTGAAGTCATTTATCGCCCATCTTTAGTACTTTATATTCGAGTGAAGTTTATCAAGAGCCCGTCCTATTCTTATCTAAAACGTACATTAAGTTGTTATGTGGACCCGGGTAACACCCGCGTGTGGTGGAATGGACCTAGTTAAACGTTTTCATAAACTTTTAGCAGAACAACAGTATTACACACTTGTAATGAGCTGCAAAGTATTTAAACGTTAAAACACTGCCGTCACGTTTTATTTAAATCATGCGTCTGTCCAATTGTTTCAATGTTGACACAACATTTTCAGGCTACTTGGGTACAAGTACGTAGGCAGGTATAATGTGCAATCTATTTTGGATTTAGTGTAACGAACTGCAAACCATTCAAGACCACTGAAATAGAGATCGTGGCCTAATTTGGTGTCCCTATTCTAAGCACTGATCATCGTAAGTATCGCAGTTAGACTAGATTGACCTCTAGACACTAGATTATTGCTAAAACAAGGATCTATGTTCTGTACTTACTAAACGTATTTTGCTAACGATCAAATAAAACTTTCTGATTTACATTGTCTTTCTGTGGTATGTATTTGACAATAAAATTATAATTAGAAAATATGACTCGCCATGGCCACGCTTGCATAAAATTCAGTTATGTCGTAGTTGTATTGTGTACCTAATAATAGTATAAGTGAACGCATTAAGATGAAAGTTCACAATGTTGTAGCGTATATTCTTTATTGCATACAAGACATAGCCAGACTTAAATAGTTAGAGGATTTCAAACGAAAGGTTTTTTTCTATAAAAAAAAATCTTATTTTTGATTTTCCCTATTATAGATTCCCCATCGATAATCTTTTGCGATAGTATTTCAGAAAATGATATTAAAGCAAACTATAATGGGTTTTGCTAGTCTAGATGGTAATTAGAATATAAAATTGATTCAAATAGTGCAAAAGTAAAATATAATTTTATTTTAACTGAATACCGAAAATCCGGGTTTTTGTAAAATGAATACCGGTATTGCGAAGGCGTATTTTTTCGTCCGGGAACCCTGTATTTTCGGTATCCTGGATTCCGGTTTGCGACCCCTAAACGGTAATCATAAATCGCCCTGCATTGCGGCCACAGGTACATGGGCACGTTTATTTTCACAAAATCGCCTTTAAAGTATATTTCTAAATAATTAATAACCCAATTTAGCGGACGCCGGACACCATATTGTTGCACCGCTATACTCGAGTAACCAAGCGAGTAAACAGCGAGCCAGTGTTCACAACGTCAATATTATAGGAGGTGCCATTCGCCAAGCGACCAGTCGGTAGCCAGATGGCCTGACATGACGCACACAATCGTAGTCCGAAAGTCAAAAGGCGAAATAGCATTGAATTTACTGCCCCTATTAAATTGAGTCTGGTTTGTTGGTGAAATTCAAATTTGATTCAAATTAAGTGTTGATTTTCTATAGAATGGAAATGCTTTAAGACAACACCCATCATAATCACAGATTATACGACAGTTAGTGAAAAATTTTGATAAAAAAAAAGATTCGTAATTAAATTATATACCGCCCACACCTACATTTCCTGGTGGATTACTATAATCCTATACTGTCTCAATGGTGATCTCTTTCCATCGTCGACATTATCTCTCCCATGGCTTAAGATTAAAGCTAAGGGTAAGCCATTTTTAATTTGAAAATGAGCAAATGTGTCCCTAGATTTTATTTACTCGATTTAGTCATTTATAGCGAAATTTTAAGGGCATGTTCCGGGTTTCCTACCGCGTACCTTTGTTGACGAGTAGCCCGATATTTCGACACAGTTGCATGCATCCCGTCGTCCCGTGACCATGATTAAAATGTGTAATAATAACCGCGATAGTTTAAAACATTATGTTATTTATAGCGAAATCCTCATCTTATGAATATCAGATCAAGTCGTACCACCATAAAAGATAAGAAATATTGTAACCGTGACCAAAGACCAGTGACGTAACCTCAAAATCCTAACCAGGGTTTTCCTACCCACCGAACTTTAGTAGTTGGGATGTATGGTGGATTGCCGGCAGTAAAATCTACCGCTAAGTCGCAGAATATTAATACAAGGTACCAAAGGGAGGCGGCGGTACGATGTCCTTAAATTAAAAATTTTTCGCTAACGCAGCACATCTTTTTTCAATATGAGGCGGTGATAATGTGAGGTTCGATTAATATTCATCATATCGTTGATGCCCCGCTGTGTTCTCGCATGCGAGGGCCCGAGTTTCGCCTTGACTATAACACTTTTAACCTACGAAATAACAAGCAAATTCAAATAATTTATTTTCCACACACAACTTAAGAAAAAAAATATACAATTGGTTCCTTATAAATTAGCCGCCGTTCAAACGCTCATACTTTCCGTGATCCGTGCTCATACGCTCACTCCTCCCGGGCGCCCAAGGAGGTTTATACCTACCGATGATTGGTTTGATTAAGTAAGAATACAATACTGAGCATGTTGAGGATTCAAAAGTCTCACAAAAATTTGAACACCGTATTGCATTTGAGAAGCGTCCAGCGCGTTCTGGGGCACGTAACGAACGTCTATTTTTGAACTGTTTGCCTTGAGTCGAACGGTTTTAAATTTTGATTTTTGTCATGAAAATATCAATATTGTTATGCAATACTCTGATTATCAGTAAATTTATGAATTTGTTTCTCTCTGTGTACTATGTATTTTGTATTGCTTTCTTCGAATAAACATATTCTATTTTATTCTTAGATCTTTTAAACAACGCAAAGGATTTTAATACAATAGAGTCATTCAAGAGCAAGGTTTACAAGCAAGAAAAGAGGGTAGGGGTAAACTAGGTGTACGCGAACGAAGTCGCGCCGGGTCCACTAGTAACTTTATAATGAACAGAAACATGACAAATTCGTTACGGATAGCAATAAAAAAATTGCATGGAAAGGAAAAATTGGAGATCGTTAAAAATTCAAAGTTTAATTTCAACAGTATTGGAACCGTGTTCGTAAATCATAAGCCTCGGAAAGTTAATAAAACTTGTACGTAGTATTTTTTTCTCTATGATACAGCTTTTAAATTGTATGTTTTATACAAAAATCCATACATACATCCATCATGTGAGCTGTCTGCTTGTTTGTCACTGAGTAGCTTAAAAAAGAAAGAGGTTATTTTACCCACTGATTTGATATATTTGATTTAAATGTATAAAGAAATTATTTATTAATCATAAAGCAATTTAAAATACATGTCACGTTAAAACAATGTCAAAAATACAACTGTCAACATAAATGATATGATATATTTTGCATTTACTGTGACTAACTCGAGGACTTACCTAATCGTCTATTTCAAATAGGCTGTCAGAATAAACAACCTTTTGGGCATCTTTAAATATTTATCTACGGAATTGAGGTAAACTGAACAGCTATTTGGCTTCACTTTGGCGGGTGGACAGATTGATTCATTCTCTTGACAATTTTTAATTAAACCCCGAAGAATAAAGGGGGAGTTGTAGTTTTGACGTGTGTGGCTCTGTGTGGAAGTGTGTGTGTGGATCTGTAGTGTCGTAGCTCCCGAACAGATGGACCGATTTCGATGCAGTTTTCTTGACTTTAAAGGCAGTTTGATCGAGATGGTTCATAACATTTCCATCAAAATCGGTTCAGTGCTTTAGAAAATGTTTAAGTCTAAGTAACTTGGTCAGGGGTTATCCGTCTTTTTCTATCGGTTAGGGTATAAATGCGCTTATTACACATGCCTAAATTCAGAAGCAAAAAGCGTGAGAGCAAATCAAAGTGAATTGTATAGCTTATAAAATAAGGTCCATTTTTGTATCACTTATATTATGTTAATCTCCGCTTTGCAAAATCCGTGATACAAAAATGGACCTTATTCAATGAGCAATACATTCCATTTTCATTTGGTCTTACGCTTTTGCTTCTGAATTTAGGCATGTGTAATAAGCGCATTAGCACTACTATTTTACTTTGGTACCACGGTAACCATTGGCTAGGAGTCGGCCTCGTAATCGAAAGGTACCAATTTCGATACCCAGTGCCGCCGTTTACGTAGTACCTACCAACAGATACACAAAGCCACAGACACACATCAAACTTATAACAACCGTCTTTTTGTCGGAGGTTAACAATAAAATTGCGCAACAGCAACCTATAAGCAGTTGCTTAAACTATAAAAGCCTATTATTTAGAGCTTTCAGAGATTCCTTAATATTAACGCGTTCTGAACTACAACTCTGTTTAGCTAATAGATTTATGAAAGCGAGTTCAATGTGTGGACTAAGTGCTCCCAACCCATGGTGCATACTTAATGCGCTCCTTTATGTTGTAATGAGCGTGAAATCTCACGAAAATGGTTAGCAGAACACGTTTGCTCTCGGTTGGAGTGCTTATAACCTGTCATTGGCATTCATTCGCTAGTGAATGCATGATTATGCCCGATTACATTAAACTTTAGACGACGTTTAAGTCGATTTCAGATATTATTAACACGAAAAAGCATTGCACCACCACCAACCGTAGTAAAAAACTAAGATTGCTAAGTCACTTTTAAGTTTATGAGACTTTTGTGACACCTAAATGATTAGTAATATGTTAAGGCGTCTTCTTAAGAGTCGTCTAAGTTTAGTGAAAGTGGTAGAATATTTTAACGATATCATCTGCGGTGTAAAGAGTCTGGCAAGTGTTCCATTCAAGTAAAATAAGTTTTTCCGTCAATATAACTTACTCTGATGTATAAACAGTGGCGTAGAAAGCCAATCCACCGATACTTACTTACTTCTATCGGAGGGTAACTATCCATATGGTTGTGCTACCAGCGCTGCGGGACGGATTTCAATTAAACTTTTTTTGTTGTGTAGCTATTAAGCTTGGGCAACGTATAGGGTATATTTTATTTTTGATACTGGAACACCTGATGTACCATAAACCATAATAGACCAGCTAAACTATAAGGAATATGGAAATGGCGCCGAACGGATTATGATGGGTTTTATTGAGGTCAACTTAAAATCTAGGCCATGTTTCATCTAATTCGGTTAGGAAAACCAGAGGTACAGCTTGACCTCTTCGTAGTACTAGCTTCATACATTAGGGAGGTCATTTAAAATGGCGCTTGGTTGTGAATTAAAAAAGTAGGCCACTAATTATAAAGTTGGCTTGATGACACTTTTTGGTACAGTTATGGAGTTTTAATCAGATTGCAATTTCGAATTGCGAATGGTTAAATTTATTTAATTGTTGCTCAACGTTGGCGGCTAAGTTTGACCGAGTTTCATAATTGTTTGGAAGTTGCGTTTCATTCATTTAGGTAGGGCTATGATTCCAGAGAGTTGGAAAACCCACAAAGTTATATTATAACATATGACGGTTCAATTTGTGGTTTATACCACATAACCATACAAACATACGAACCTACATGTAATACAATAAACACAAGCAACAAATTTATTTTTAATAAATTATATTTGGGTGCAAAAATGTGAAATGGAAGATATTAACTGAATTGCCCGACTGTCTACTTACATCGAATATCTTTCTAATTCATGCTTTATGTAGGAGATTGGTTGGACAGTCTCGGAAGTTGATTGGCATCCCGTGCCAGTACATTTTAATATGGAGTAGCTAATTAATTATTTACCCTTCACACCTTTCAACTGCGTATTTGCGGCACGTTCGAGAGATTTGGACGCTCCCTTAGATACCCTGCGCCAGATTAGACCAAATGACCTAGGATCAATCAGAGAAAGACGAATCGTCCCATAATCCTGGCGCTATCCAGCATGACCACTCGCTGGAGCCTCGCCATCACTAGTCCATTACTCAGTTCCAGCCGTAAAAAGAAGTTGGAACTAGCCCATTGGTTGATACCACGACGGGTATGATCATACCAGTAGTAGTAGTCGTAATATTCTATATTTATTGCTTTATAATAATAAAGGCCTTGCTACAAACAAAGCTCGGCGCGAGCGCGGCGCGATAGTTGCTAGGCAACTATAGCGCGGTGCGAGCGCGGCGTGATAGTTGCCTAGGCAACGCGCCAGAATCGCACCGCTCCCGCGCTGCGCTCGCGCCGAGCTTTGTGTGTGGCAAGGCCTTAAGATCTTATTATTATGAAGCAATGATATTGAATAATATTATTAAAACTACCCAATCTTGTTCCAGATCTCTCACAAAGCCAGCTGCTATGCCGCGCCTCCACTCACAAGGTGAGCGGGCTGCGTGCGCACGCGCCGCGTGTCTCCTTCACCGGGGACGAGGAGCCGCGGGAACTCCGGCGCAAGTCCGCCAGCAGCAGGCTGGGGGGCTCCCCCCGCGCCAGCCTCGCAGCTGACGGCGATGGACAAGCGCTCAGGTTGGTGGTTGTACCTTTGAATGTGTGTTTTTTTTATGTTATCCGGCAGACAAATTGGCATGCGGGCCACCTGATGGAAAGTGGTCACCGCCGCCTATGGACATCAGCAACACCAGGGGTGCTACCAATGCGTTACCCGCCTCTAAGGAAATCTCTAATATACCTCTTGAACGATCCCATGTCATAGTCCAAAGGAAACACTGTGGCTATTGTGTGGGTATTGGACCAAATAAGACACTAGATAATTAAATAGACCTAAAGTTCTGCAGCTTATAGATATCTGCAATACCAAGGGTATAAATAACTCTTATGTTGCCGATCCTGAAAAAGCCATATCACACTTTTCTTAAAGAACTCCGCGTTATACTCTCCAAGCATAACCTTAGAGTACGTGACAGAAAGTTCTTTTGGAAATGCACAGTTCGCGACAAATTTTTTACTTATTAAAACACGGGACTCGTCGGTCAAACAGTGAGTTTCTCCGGGCTGTTTAATTAACGACAGGCACCAGAATATACAGCCTATACTACTCCACTGCTGGAAAATAGGCCTCCCTAAATGAGCGCCAATGTATCCACTCAAAAACTTGTATACCACATTGGTTGTCGGCCTTTCGGCAAATATAACCAGTCCACTGTCACTTCAAGTTCTCTATTATGGGTGCTATGGATGACACAAACATATCTATGAACATACCTATCGGTCGCATGTCATGACAAAGGTCTTCAAAGGTTCATGTTCGGTATATATTTTGAGCCAAAAACTTGAGATTTATCCCTGAAACGCGGTCGCATTGAAAATAGCTAGTCAATGATTAATTGTATTACCCTTGTTTCTTGATAATAAATGTCGAGTGATTAGCCAACATGATTTGTCACTGCCATTGATTGGAGATTGGAGCTTGAGCCGGAGGCGATTTATTGGTACAAGAGCGGAGGTGGTGATTAGCGATGCCTTGACAAGAGTTGTGCGCTTGCCCTGTGGTTAACCACTATGATATTTACTTATTGTTTTTACACTATAAGTATAATATAGCATTATCTATCAGTCAACTAGGAATTTCCCACCAGGATAATCAATAACAACGTAACAGGAACCAGTATATTTATTTCAAACTAAACTTGCGTTCTTTACACATATTATTATATTACTTACTCATCGTCACGTACGGGGAACGTCGGGAAAACAAATCGAAAAGGTACGTCGCGTGTAAGTCCCGTCGAAACAGGATGTTCTGATGATGAAGCCCGTAACAGTCCACTGCAGGACTTAGGGCCTCTCCCACGAAAAGGGTAGTTATTGCCATAATGTCCACGCTGGGCAGGCGGGTTGGAGATCGCAGTGTTTAAATATTACAATGGAAAATGCTGCTGCCCATTTTCCAGACTACGGAGACTCTTGATCTTTTGCCTCGAAAACATTAGTCGCCTTCCACGACACCCATGAGTGTAAGGGGTTGGTGCTATTCAACTCTGCCGGACACCACGCGGCTATTCAGTTTACTTTGGTAATAATTTTGGCGAATATTTTAACTAGTCCATAGCTGCAATTACAAGAGCCGGTCGCTTGCCCACCGTTATAGCAAACAAGCTATTATTGTATTTTCGAACCGATATGATATGAAAGTAAGGATGTTTGTTGTTCCTTCACGCAAAAAATACTGCACAGATTTTGATGAAATTTGGCAACAATTTATCTTATAGCCCTGAATAGCACGTAGGTTATAATTTATCCCAAAATCAATTTGGTTCGCGCGAGAACTGGGAATGTTATTATAAAATTTTACGCGGACAAACTTGCGGGCAAAAGTAAGTTAAAATAAATTAACCTATTTGTTACCAGTCCACACGTTCTCTGAAAGCGGGTAGGACTTTTGCCCATAATCGCCTTACTGTTTTTCTGAAAGGACGACGCAAAGTTGCGCTAAGTGGTTAGCTGTAATGCACGGACCGGCAGAACAGTCTGTTCCCTTACTTATCTATAAACATACAATATGCCATTGGTCATTGCCTTAGACATTTATTACAGATGATTTAAACAGCGTCCCTGTTATTTGTACAGATCTTTCTCTGACGGCTGTAGAGGTCAACACGGGAAAGAAGTTCAAGATACAAATTCTGGGATTTCGAGTATCTATGATGTGCATGCGAAGTCACAAAACTGGTGACATAAATTAAATTAAATTGAAATTCATTTTTATTTCAGACAAAGTATTCCATATTACATTAGAAGTTAGAGAACAGACTGTACATTTAACTGTACCTAATGTATGTGGGATGCTGAAACAAAAAATGACTTCCATCGAAACAATCCATAACTCAAAACCGAGCGAGCGAACAAACTTTCTGCGCAGTACCAACGTTTTCAGGGGCAACTTCAGCAAATGCTAAAGTTAAATTTATTAAAACACCACAGTCCACAGAGAGTGGACGCATATAGTTTGCAATTCAGCTGAATAACAGTTTACAGTCCCCAGAGACAAAGCCAGATCTAAATTACCAAATTCTGGAGCGAAATTCTCTCCATAGTTTGAAACAAAACTAGACTTGACAACTTAATTTTGAATGCAGCAACGTTTTGGATTCGGAATACTTGCTTGCTTATTTTCCGTAGTTAATCGTTTGTGTAGTCCATTCATGATGGAACTCCATTGTATGGTAGATCTACTATTGCATATATCTATCATGCTTATTTTCCGTTCAGTGTATCTCATTTCTCACAGAGCTTTCTAGGTTGGTAGAATCGAAAACCGAATTTTAAGATAACGAATACTTGTCCAAGTAGAAAAAGCTAGGAAAAAAGATGTAGCAATTTTACAATTTATAAACCTCCCAATTACCTATCTTTCTAAGTCACCTGGAAGTAGTCTATCTTTTTATGATCAATGAGTGAGTCAGTCAGTTAGTGATGAAATATTGAAACTTCAATAAACTATATTTTAAAAACCGTTGTAGATAAAAGTGCAATATAAAATTCAGGCAGTTTCTTCAGTCGCTAACAAAGATATAAGGTCGGAAATGCGTTAAGTCGCTCCGGAAGGTGCCTGCCATGCTCCCTGATGTGAAACTGTAACGTATGTAATTGAGGAATATGTGGGTTGAAATCTGCTTCCTTTGAAACATGGATGTAAAAAGCTTTATTTTTACACTAAGAACAATAACACATTTTCTGCTAACAGAAGCTCTCCGCCAAATAAAGGGTACAAATAAAGCGATCGCCCTAAAATCAAATAGCGATTTCGGAATCGATTTTCATAACATCGGGTTACAAAAATTGCCATTATGGCGTCTGCGACCTTTCTTCGATGACGGTCATAAAAGGCCACAATAAACATTACCTACGAAGACCTAAGCTTATTAGACTGGACAATCTGGCTGTTGTAGCCGCTGGAGGGCCAGTTGGATAGTTTTACTGGCGCCGACAACGATGTTGATGTTGTAAACCTGTACACAGTTAGAGTTTGTTAGGGTAATAATGTAGGGTCACAGTTGTTAGTATGTTTTATTAGTGGTGGTATTTTCATATATGGATGAAAATTACTTACTTATCCGGGCTCTGTGCCGAAAGATAAAAATAAATTGTGTTTCATTGTAGTTGTATTATGATATTTGGAATAAGAATGTTATAAAGAGTTTTTGTTTATTCAATAGGTATGCAAGTATTTATGTAAGAGAACTAAAAAAGCTTGATTGATTTTGAAATTTAAGAAAAATCTTAAAGCGAAAGAGTCACGTATATCATGCAGATGAATGTTTAATTATACACAGAATATTATTATTGATAGAGAGGAAACAAGAAATAAAAAACTCGGGGACAATTATTGGGGTCTCAGTGGCATATTTCGTTGGCATCCAGCGTAAGTGGACCCTCCTCAGCATAATGTTGTGGCTACATTTCATACCTACTTAGTATCTTGTCGTTAGTAGCAGAGCGCGTAACGTTAGCTTCGCACGTGCACGTATTTAATCTTTAATATATAAAATTCTCGTGTCACAGTTTTCGTTGCCATACTCCTCCGAAACGGCTTGACCGATTTTGATGAAATTTTTTGTGCTTATCCGGTATCTATGAGAATCGGCCAACATCTATTTTTCATCCCCCTAAATGTTAGGTTAGGTTAGGACCCCTAAATTTTTTTTTTTTTTTTTTGACAAAATTTTTAATTTCTATTTTTTTATGGTACAACATACAAAAATACATACAATCCAGGAAATTATTTATATGGCAAAACAACGTTTGCCGGGTCAGCTAGTAATAATATAAAATACACCGCGCTCTGCGAACTATGTAACGTAACGCTGTTACACGTACTTGTCACTAAGTTCAGCTAGCATAGTAAGTAAAGGAAACACGAAGAATCAGGGAAGTGGGTTCTAATCTTTAAGTCCAGAAAACTAAGCACACAAAACGAATTTTAAAAAATAAACTATGTATAACACAAAAGTTCCTTGTCAAGTCTACTCCACATAACCTCAGTCCTGTCAGGATCCTGTTGGCTTATATGGATTTTGTATGAGCACGCCGAAAATTGCAGAGTTATTCCAGGCTCTGTGACGCAATATAAAAATATTTTGGGCAACTATGTGCCATATTTAGTTGAATAAATTTAAAGAGATTTTTCATATTTTTGGTCCGGACACCTGTAGTTTTATTTCTTCTCTTCAATAGTTTCTGATAGTTTGACCTCTTACATTGGTGGAATTTGCCCAACTGCTCCGCCGCAGTTTTTTTACCACTAAGATGGCAAATAAGTTTACGGCCTGCCTGACGGTAATCAGTCGCCTCAGCCTATGGACGTTCGCAATACTATGGGGCATCACCCACGAGCTGCCAACCCCGTAAAAACCTACCTAGATAGGTACCTTGCTTGGTTACGTAGATACGTAACTTGCGATTAACGAAGGCTCTGGTCTTCTTTTAAACTCGTTCGAGAACCAGTTAACCAGCCAGTACCCGAAGTAGACGATATTAATTTTCAGGCGTTCTCGTGTTCGGCAGCCAAGGATATCATCTGTGAGGACATGATGAAGAATAGGATCCAGCAGTTATATAGAACGAGAACAACTTAAAAAAAATTGCCATATCCGCCGTCTATAAAATGTCGCGACTTAACAGGAAAAACAAAAGATTAAAAAAACAGAGAAAAATGTAATTTAAAGTGATAAACGAGGAGAAACATACTGTAATTGATACACAAAAACCATGTAAAACTCAATACACAAGACATAAATATACATAGAGTAGGTTGTTAATATATTATAAAAGACTTGTTTGTAAAAGGATACAGGAGTGTGGGAGTATTGGGAGCATGGAGATTTGTAACAAAGGTTTTTATTAACCTAGCATCTGTGCTCCAGCCCTCATTAAGGACTCGTATGCTATATGGAACGTTATCACAAATTAACAATGTAACATGCCTTTTCAGATGTAGTATAAATGTTTTTGTACTGTATTGTATACTTCGTTCTTTCTGACGTTCATGACGTTCGTTCGTTCACGTTTCTGGCATCTGTATTTTATAAAATTACTTTCTTAAAAAACTGTGCACTTAAAAATTCCTCTACTCTCTAAATACTGCTACATAATCATCATTAAATCTCTGTCCTCTTAGATACTCCTTTAACCTTGTAAATCGGTAGAAATAAATAGGGGTAAGGGCACGGTCGGGTGAATCGGGTGGAAGATGCTCAAGTATTTTGAAGCCAGCATCTCGAATTCTATAGTATAAAATTTATTTCTATTCTCGTGTAGAATGCAATGTACACTACCAGTCGAAATCTTTGTTTTTTTCGGCTTTAAAGCGTACTGTGACGCGACAATCTGCTAAAACAAAATACTTCAGTCACTACCATCGTTGGGCTGCCCGAGCGAGGGTCATCTGTCGTGGATATTCTTGCACGTTTAAATTCGGCGCACCAGCGTTTACTTTGTTTTCTTTCATATTGTTTGTACGTAATTTTTGACAACGTTTCGTTTCCTTTAAAGAGTTTGAATATAAATGTCTATTAAATTGTTTTAATAAAAAGAAGTGGGATGATAATTATCGAAATTGCACCTTGTCATGGTAAAATTCTGATTAAACTGACGTAATAAACGTCGAAATCGGTTCACCTGTTCGGGAGCTGCGATGACAATGAGGAGTTTTCCAGTAGGTATAGATAGTTGGTTTCAAAAAGCATCAATAGATGGCGCGCCTACAATTTTGGTAATCTTTTTATAATCTGTATGATGGTGGCAGTGATTTCATGCACTGATACTCAACTTAAAAATAAAATGTTTAATAATATAAACATAACTGTTAAAGGTTGAACGAAGTGTAAAAATAAATATTTATAGAAGTTAGCACTATGTTCCATTATTATTACAACCCCTAAAATGGTTGAAAACTATTGACAAATACAATATTATCCAATACAACGTACCCAGTGTTTATATCCTGTTTGCTAAGAACCTA
The DNA here is from genome assembly GCA_905147135.1 of Blastobasis lacticolella. Taxonomy (NCBI): domain Eukaryota; kingdom Metazoa; phylum Arthropoda; class Insecta; order Lepidoptera; family Blastobasidae; genus Blastobasis; species Blastobasis lacticolella. The sequence goes on from LR990048.1 coordinate 15,668,745, forward strand.
TTTCAAGCGATTGTCAATTACCAAAATTGTCGGGGCGCCATCTAGGGAGTGGTTAGGAATGCTTTAGATACCTATTGGAAAACTGCTCATTACTGCACACGGTTCAAACTTACAACCTCTTTTCCCTTCGTTTTCATAATGATTTAATGCCTATAGCCATTAAATTCCCATGGTTGGTTATCGTCGCTCGGTATCGGCAATCTGGGACATCCTTCCTCGTATTAAACGGTGGTATAAAAGTGGTCGTAAATTTTACTACTTATTTGTTTGCACGGCGGATGGGCGATTTCATGTGTGGTTTTTGGGACACTGTCGCTTCCTATTTAGGACGTTTGGGTCGTCACATTCGGGTTTTTATGACGGGAGCTGGTCGGGACGAGCTATGGACACAATGTAGGTTAATTAATGTTACGTTGCTCGTTCGTTGTATTAACAATCGGTGTTTTCGTCTAAAAACACTGATAGGGCAGTGTACGACTGAGTAGTATTAAGCAGGGTGGGTACAAGTCTTACACTGAATTAGCTGAATTCCCATATTGTCATATGGATTATCATAAGGTCGGAGGTCAACTAATTAGTTGAACGACTGTACCTATTTAATTTCTGATGCAAACAGAAAGGGACTGGAAGTCGCTGCCTACACAACTGAGCGCTACAACTTGTCTTTAGAATAGTTGTAAATCTGATCATTCTTAAGATCAGGTATGATGGCTGTGAAATACATGATTATACCGTTCCGCTTCTCGTTACATCGTGCAAGTGGGGCCCAAAGGAGGGAGGAGGGGAGTAGCATTTGTGTCATACCATACCCTAATCTAGCTACCTATCAAATTTCATCCAAATACATTTAGGCGTGCATAGGTCTTCTAGATACTCTATCCTGGGTCGTAAAAGGATCCAAGTGCATGTATTTAGGCATGCATAATTAATGAACATAAACACCCACACCGACACAAACAAATATTTATAATATTAGTTAGTTATTGGGTGCCGTATGTAAGTAGTCGGCGGATGCCTTACAGACCCACAATTCATTCCCAGCCAGGGACCAACTTCCCGCCGTTGCAACTTCTGTATGGTTTTCTATAACTTACGTAACTTACGTTACCTCCTTTCATGCGATGCTGGCGCGCTGCGGGGTTTAGTGGGTACACCGGCGACTGTTGGGAGTCCCACACAGGCCTTCCCTCCCCCCTAAGGAGGGTATCGTGCGTAATGCATTCCTCGCGTAAAAAAAGGACTCTGTTAGGATCGTGCTCTTTAGGGGACTGCTTTGTGCTATTGATGCTGATTATTGATAGATGATTGTTCTTCAGTGGACTGTTACGAGTTGTTATAAATCATTAATATATTTTTACATTTACATACTGTACGTACCAGTCCTTCGCCTGATACGTTTAAAAAACGAGTAAAAGAGCACTATCTTTCCATTTGTTATCCATGATATGTATATGTATATATATTATTTATATTTGTATGTGTGTATATATGTATGTATTGTGTACTATTATGTATGGTGTATGTATTTATATTTCGTTGTACTATAGTAGGTAAGTAAATTTAAGGTGCACGCTATCTGCCTCTTGATTTTGACCTCTCTCTTCCATTGCTCGGCTGGAAGATATTTCTTTAGAAATAAGCTGTACCTGTTGTGATTTTTTTCTGTATGTCTATTTTGTATACTATTTATTGTGCACAATAAATGTTAAATAAATAAATAAATAAAATAAATTTTTAGTTTTAAAAGACAATAGGTGCTGGCTACTTACAGAAATCGCATTACGGTCTTAATAGAGACTTCTCGTCGCCTCAGTGAGTAATTTTCGATAACTAAATTTGGTCGATAGAATACCAAATTTACTTATCGAAAATTAACTTTTAATGCAGATAATGGTGTGACATTGTCTTTAGACAAAGCTCCTTAAAAAAAGTTAAAAAAACTTAGACTTTAATGTAGTTTGTTAAGGCTTACATTGCTAATCCTGTTCAATTGTAGATAGGCCAAATAACCACTTAGGCTCCTGTCTCCCAACTCAACGTTAAACCGGCAACTATACCCTTTCTCGACGCCAACTCTCTAGCAGCCCCCGATCTTTCTTCTCAATGACAATGCTATTTTGCGACCACGCTCTTATCGACGACACCACGACCCTCTCTGAGCAGCAGTCAGTGGACATAAAAATTACTAGAAAACCGGTCATGCCATAGATACTTGATAGTTGCAATGGAGGCTTAAACTGATTGATTGACTCTTATAGCCGGGCATTTGACCGCCATCTCATTGGTGATTACCTGATTTCAGTTGATCTGCCATGCAGAAGTCTCGGGTTCGATTACCGGCTGAGCATAAATTGAAATGATGAATTTAAATTTTTTTATTAAAAAAAATACTAACTAACATAAGTAGTTTTTCAGTTACCTAACACCCACAAAACAAGCTTTGCTTACTTTATCCAAACATATTTATTTATTATTATCTCATTTGGTGATAAGTGACGACCGAAGGTGAAGCATCTAGGAACAGCCTATTCACTCTAGCCTTAAATACGTCCAGGTTATAATAATAACGAGATTGTGCACTTAATAACCTCACCATACTCTTCCCCAGGGTACCAACTCCTCGCGGCTCGGTGTCCAGCACCGGCAGCTCGGCCAGCGCGCGGCTGGCGCGGCTGCTGACGCAGGGCGTGCGGGCGCCGGAGCCTGCCGAAGCGCCCCGAAGGCTTAGCTGGGAGCGGTAAGTTGATATTTCTTTTTTAGATTGCACTGAGTAGGTGGCCGTGTAAACTCGTGGGTGTCGTACGAGGCGACTAATGTTTTCGAATCAAAACTGAATGTTATGACCTGAGATGTTGATGACCGTCATTCCAGGTTTTTTCGTAAAGGACTGTTTAAACGGTTCAAGTTTTCCATGGCATGGCCACGCGCTGTGCTTGCCACTTGTCCCGTGTAAACAGACGATTAAATTATTTTCTGGTCTGTATTTTAGTGGTTAGTACAACGTAAAGCACTGGATAATTTCTACTTAACATTAAACCGTGTACATGATTATTTACAAATTGTTTATCTAAAATAGAGTTTCTCATTTTGTTACCACTTAATCACTTATACGTTGTAAATCGGCCATAAGATCCGCAGTGGCTGAGTGGCGAGAACTACGTCCCACCTAAATATACAATCGTGAGTTCACCCTTCATATTCCTGAACTCCCATGTACATATACTAAAGAAAGTGAAATGGATCTGCATGTTTTCTTAGATTTAGACACCTGTGCGCCCCGTACTCCATTACAAGTGACACAAATCTGTTCAAAAAGATAAGGCGACAACCCTAAGTAAACGTCGTGAAGGATTTGCTACGGTGGACGAATAAACTTGATCACACCTTCGTTTTATCGCTGGGGTAGTTGGGCGTATTATGTTATTTATAGTGCCGGGATACGAGTCTTTTAATCTTTTTTTTATGTAGGAACAGGTATTGCCCATGACGTAAGCTACATACTTACCACACAAACGCCTTGCAAGTATTCTTACCATGTTGTTCTCGAGATTTGGTTAACTAGCCTCTCTCATGCTATCCTTAAATTGCTTAAGTGGAGTTAATAATAATAAATAAATAATTAATCGTGGACAAATTCACACAGCGCCATCTAGCCCCAAACTAAGCAAAGCTTGTACTATGGGTGCTAACTAACTGATATACTACTTATATACTTTTTTAAATACATACTTATTATACATAGATCACCCAGACCCGTAACAGAAATTAAAATTCATCATTTTAATTTCTGCCCCGCCGGGAATCGAACCCGGGACCTCTTGCGTGGTTGGCTGGCATGTCGACCACTGAACCACTCAGGTCGTCAAAGTTATTTTGTTCGTGAAACTATTTAATCTCAATTATCCAGTCTCTGTTTCGATAAAGTTCGATAAAAACATAACTACTTGGTAGTGTTAAGCTCCATTTGTATAAATTTTGTACAATGTGCTGGTACGTTCGTATTACTATAAAGCTTCTTTTGTAAGTGCATAGGAAACCCTCAAATTAACGAAACTATGATGAACAAGAGAAAAAACTCCAGGTGTAGGTTTATTAAATTTAAAAAGTTGCCACTGTCTTCCTATCTAAGTTAAATGAGAGTTATAGTAAGATTTAATTTAAAATTTAAGATGAGATTAAGATTGTGATTTTTTTTATCTGTTGTTACATTATTTTAAGAATAATAACTACTCAACGTGTAATTTATGTTTATCAAAATAAATGAATTGAATTGAATTGAATAATAAGTTGTAATAAGTAGCTAAAACAATTGAGCTGATTTTCGATCGACATCCAATGCTACATAACTTTTAATCAAAGATTTCACTCCTACATCATAAAAATAAAATATATTCTATTTACACAACAATTAATTTACTCATAATTCGAAACTTAGAATAAAAAATAAAAAAAATCTAAGCAAATAATCCAACCATCCAAACTCCGTCTCTGCTTTTCTAATAAATCTTAAGTGAACGCAGGTACGGGAAAGTTGGTGGAATTTACGTCCTCAACTTTGCTGCGCTCAACATGCTTTGGACCCCGTTCCATCACATGTATATCCCTACATTAAGTTCAACATGTTTGTATGTAGTATTTCAAACTATTTGGAACCTCCTCTAGATTTAAGACGTTGAAATGCAAATACTTTCGAAAGTTCACTCGCTTTAAAGAACTGAACGACTACTGAAAGAGGAGAATCGCAATTATGAACGAATGGTAATAATAATAATCCGTTGTTAAAAACCGTTACTTGATACATACATACATGAAACTCACGCAAACTATATCGATAGAAAGTCAAAACGATTTAGGTACCTAATATTGGGTTTTAATAAAAATAAATAATCGTGGACAAAGTCACACAGCGCCATCTAGCCCCAAACTAAGCAAAGCTTATACTATGGGTGCTAGATAACTGATATACTACTTAAATACTTTTTAAATACATATTTATTATACATAGAACTCCAGACCCGTAACAGAAATTAAAATTCATCATTTCAATTTCTGCCCGGCCCGGAATCGAACCCAGGACCTCTTGCGTTGCAGACTGGCATGTTGACGATTAAACTACTCAGGTCGACCGTGCCTTGCTCGGTTATCATCGTCGACAAATTGTGATGGTTATCATAATGAAGACTACACTATAATTGAGCACAGCCTCGTCCATTATTAGAATATGGGTTCTCATTGTGCTATGCATTTAATAAACTAGAACTGGCGGACGGCTGACTCGTCGCCTAAACTCCAACATATTTTATCCCATCACTACATATTATAAAATAAGGTCCCACGCCGCGTCTGTCTATCTACCCGACTGTTCGCGATGAACTCGTAAACTACTTATCGGATTTTTATGCGGTTTTCACCAATAGACAGAGTAATTCACGAGGAAGGTTTATGTGTATATTACAGCATATTATGATAGAGTAACCACGAGAAACCCCGTGCGAAGCTGGGACGGGTCGCCAGTAGCAAAAAAATTTACCATCTCTTGCCCTCGCTTCTAGAGATATTTCTGAAGTGCAAAAGTGCTGCTGCTAAAGCAGCCAGTTGCGAAATTCACGTGAAACTTCAAACCCATTCGCTAGAGTTGGACAATTCAATTAATGCTGTCCAAAGCCGAGCGCTGCAAACTTTTCTACGTCCTTGCAAAACTGGTGCGGTGCGTATATAGAGGTACCTACATATTTCTAAGGTTCTTAAACTGTACATCCTGCCTCTTACCGCTTTATTCCTCCAGAGAAACATTGCCTCTCTGTGTGTTTTCTACCATCTGTACTTCGAGAAATGCTCCGAAGAACTATGATGACTATCGTCACTTTTCCTCCATTGCGCCCTCCAATGATGGCATACATCTTCATGTACACGGATGAAGTGAGGAAAAGTCAGGTAACCCTTTTAACTAGGTCACGGAGAACAGATGGCAGTCGCTCCACTGTAATTACCTAATCTGCCAAATCCTGGATCATGGTCAAAACTGACCCAGGACATCGAGCGCGAGGGCACAACCATATTGTTTACGTCAAGATAATTTTTTTTTTTCTGTGTACCTGTCATCCAGCTGACATACGTCCACTACTGATGAGTATTTAAATAGCGCAGGTGCAAGATGTGAAATCTTCCCATGCTTTACAACTTGGGGTTCTACAAAAGTCCGGCACCGCATCTGCTTCCCTTCAGTTTACGACGGCAAATACTTTCCATTACATAGATCGTCTGACTGTGTGCCTATCTAGGCAATAAAAAAGGGCGTAGCGAAACGATACGCGCGGGCCGCTTCCAAGCGATACGTACGATAACCTTAGTTATCGTTCTCGCAAGCACACAGCCACTAGACCAGGGGACAGGGACAGGGACACTGTGCTCTGACAGTATTCAGTTTCGCAGTGGAGAAACGTTTAGTCTGTCTAAGTTACCCATCATAATCACAAGCCATAACTAGTACACAACAGGACTTAGGGCCTCTTCCATGAAAAGGGAGGTTAATGCCATAATTTCCACGGTTGGCAGGCGGGTTGGAGTGTAATAATATAACAATGGAAAACGTATGCGCCCATTGCGGAGACTTTAGATCTTTAGCCTCGAAAATATTAGTCGCCTTGTACGACACCCACGAGTGTAAGGGGTTTGTGCTATTTTACTCTGTCGGACACCACACGGCTAACTTAAGTTACCCATAAATTAGTAGTATTTAATATGGAATATTTATTTCGTCAAAGTTTGAGAACCCCTATGCTACGGCTGATGAAATAGTTCTGACGGCGAGTAATCACGAGGGAGCCCGGCTTTACCTGAGATTTTCTTCGGAGTCTTTCTTGTGTATAGTCACTGGACTTAATCTCGACTTAGTGTTGCTGGTGTTGCCCCAGGTCCGCGCTACGTGACTTTATCTAGTTCTAGTTGATTGGTTTGCGGAGTTTGAAGGTATGCGTGTTGGCCTTTGGCTAATTTTGGGTGATGATGATGTAGCTACAGCAAGCTTTAATAAGACAATATTACCCAAATTTTTTGGAGTTCAAACAACCCTAGTGTGATATTGAAAGTTGTAGGTATAGGGCCTAAAACTAACAAATTAGCGTTTCATATTATGATTTATATTAGAGTGCCACATACTTATTTGATCTAGTGGCCAATACAGGAACTAAGTGACGCAATTTCGAATGTTATGTGAATGTCAACAACAGCGAATCTGCAGATAAGTTTGTAACAAATTAATATAAATTATATCCCTTTTTAAACCCCTGTTTTATCGTTCTTACTGTACGATACAAACAGCCTGTACTTATAGACAATCGCAATTTCTAGACTGTACACTGCAATATCTTTCTTGCTGGTTAAAGCAGTTTGTCGCCCACGTGATTTATTAAACGATATTTTAGTTTTAAACTCAATTTAGTTTAGCTTCACGCTCGATATAGCTTGAATTGTTTTATCCCAACTTTGGCGATTTATTTTGAGGCTCACGGCGGGGTGATTGCGTATCTTTATCGTTTACGTCTATCTTACGTTTGGGGTAGCCAGCCGCACATGAAATATTAGCCCTACTAATATTTCAAATGATGCAGTCCCTTCGCTTACGCTTCCACGGCTAAACCACTGCACCTCATCATCATCACAGCCCATAACAGTCCACTGCAGGACTTCGGGCCTCTCCCACGAAAGGGGAGGTCATTGCCATAATCTCCACGCTTGGCAGGCGGGTTGGAGATCCACTGCACCTAACTTGACGAAATTCGGCCTGGATGTAGGTTAGCACCTGAAGGTGGATGTAAGCTACTTTTTATTCCCCTCCAAGTTCACAAGATATAAGTACAACAGTTCACGTGGGCGAAAGATTATTTGTGCAAAGTTGTTTACTTTTTCAAATACATCCTCAATTATCCTCCGCTGTTAAGATATTTTTCCATTTTGGGCATCAATCACGCGTATTTGACAATTGATATTAGCACTATGAATTTATAACAGAGCAAGTTCAAACACAGAGAGTGATTAAAAATACTTCCGATAGGTAGTATCTCCAACTACCTCATTTGTCGAGTGAAGGCCATGGGACATCCTGTGTAAAAATATTATTGTATATATTACAGTAATATTTTTGCACATACCAATTATTATTAAACGAAAGCTATACGTAATTGCACCAAGGCTTAGGATCCGATGACCTTCACGTAGCTAAGGATTTCGAAGTTATAAAGTCTACAGAATGAGGTTGTTATACTTTACAACTCACGCTAAGTTTATAATTTATGTTTTACTTAACGTCTTTACACTTTAATACTTAACAAAACTTAAGAATATTATAATTTCAGTTAAAAATTACCTTAGATTTACTTTGTTGTTTTGGTGGCAGATCTATTTGTCTTGGTCTTTTGTTATACACAGTATTGATACGTTTATAATTTAAAGTGATTCAATTTGTTATGTGTATATAGTTATGTGCTTTTTGGGTGCTACAGTAGGCAGCAACGATACGAAGAAAATTGTTTAAATAACTTTGTTTGCATTGTACCGATGCGCTTTTGATACACTACAAAAAATGTTTTTTAACCTTTTTGCACTACTAAGGTCGCAAACAAGCATACGGCTGCCTGATAGTAAGTAGTTGCCGCAACCTAGTAACCTCGTCCATACGCTAGAGATACCAGGGATATCGCTAGTGCGAACCATGTTAAATACGATGCTTTAGCGGTAAAGAGGCGAAGCCCCTCCACTGCCATAGCCACGGTTCTGCTCCCCCCTCCCCCACTAAGACCATGGAGCACTGGAAACCTCACTTGCTGGTAAGTTACGCTCCAATTCGAACGAGATGGCCCGTTATGCCCTACCTCTCACAAATCAATTACAAAAACATTTATCCTGGCAGAAATCGATTTTGATCGGGTGATGATGAATTAAAAAACTTAAATTTAAGTCCATAAAATGGTATTATCTAACTTAGATCCTTAAAACTTGATATTAAAGTCGACATAGTGTCGGAGTTGTAGTCGTAGCAATGTAGCCGATTTCGTAGACGGTCTACGAATTCGAGGAACTCTGTATGTGTTCAAGACTTCCATGAAATAAACATTTCCATTCAACGAGTATCTTTGTGCCAAGCTAAAATGGTATATCCCTGTTCGCTTTTCTACCACAGGCAATAAACAAACCAAGAATAAACTCTGAGAGCTCTGATTTAAATCTCCATTTTGCTTGCACTTGTATATCGTGCAATTTGTTGTCTCAACGTATGTGAAAAGTTTAGAAAGCTAGAAAGTGGCTTGAAAAATTACAACCAATCTAAAGGACAAATAAGCTAATAGAAACCCGAGTCAAGTACAGTAATCATCTACCATCTCCTTGTAATAAAGCTTTGATAACAATCGCTTTGTTTTAGTTGCTTTAGTGACAAAACACTTTTTTCTCACAAGTTCGTAATGATCCGTGTAACAAACTTGCTTTGTAAATGTTAAATTGTGTTCTAACATCGTTAAAAGTTTAAGTTTCCGTTACAAACTGTGATAGATGGGATTTTAAACAAAATGTTTTAGCGGCTCTTCTATCAACCATATTTCCTTCTAATAGTGTACAGCGTTAAGTTCGGATAATATCCAAGAGATGGCGTTGTACACGTTTGCGTTATTATTCTGCATCGCGGGAGCAAGTTCGCTATCGAAAAGATATAGTGTTTTTGTATAGTAACCTAATTTATGAGGAGTAAACTATTTTTCGTTCGAGTATCTTGACCAGTTTTACTTGCATCAGCACCCTTCGTAGGTGGACCCCTTTAATGGTGTGAGGGTTTTACAAATAGACAGTTGCTATTTAGAGGGAACTAAGGATAACTATGCTCCCTCGGAGATTGTAAATGGTGTAGTATTTCCTTGATATTTAATTAGGATTCATATTTGCGTATACTCCAATCTTTATTTATTTATTATTTGAGATTAGTTATTTCAATTACGACCATGTTTTGGTTGTTTGTTGATGTTAAGATAAAAGCACAACATTACTCGTATTTTGTATCGTTAATAAATTTGCTCGAGGTAAATTTGCGGAAAAGTGCCCAGAAGGCTGGCGCGTTGTCCCCCTAGATACCGAGGCTCATACTTTTATTTTGTACATATAAAGTGACACAACCTAACTCAGATCCATGCTCCGAATAATCTTGAATAGGAGGTCCGGAGTGACAAGGAAATGAAATCAGGCGCCCGAATCTCAGGGGACAGTTTCATGTAATTTAATTTGAGTTTTGCATTACAACCCGACTGGCATACTAAACAGAGTAGACGGATCGGATCTACGGTTTATGGAAAGATAGTGTATTAAACTAGTTAGCAAACGATGGCGACTTCGTCTACATAGATTTGGGAATCGGGATCTTCTGGTAGTGGAATTTAGATTCTTCCCTAACGTTTTAGCAAAAAAAAATACTGGCAGACAGACTTTACTTAATGATTTATATTTATAAATATTAATTTATTTACGTACTTACGTACTTTTCAACTAGTTAATCTTACTATCCAATTTCCTATCCTACTAATATTATAAATGTGAAAGTTCGTATGGATGTATGGATTTCGATGAATCTTGGCAGTAATGTAGCTTATAGTCCAGAATAGCACACAGGCTATAATTTATCCCGAAATTCAATGTGGTTGAATTATAAGCGGACGGTGTCGCAGGCAAAAACTTGTAAATATATAGGGTCCTAAACTGTTCCAACGCATTACACATCGCTGCGCCTCGTGCATCAAAGCCTGCGCCCTACTTCATTCCCAAGGTCGTCTGTCTATTCCCCCTCAGCATCACTTAATGGATCCCATAATCGCCGCTGTGAAATCTAACTGCCACTTTTGTTCAATTGTAATGGCTCAACCTTTGAAAGGAGTGCCAGACAGTTTAACGTACCGTGGAGAAAATATAATCCCATATTTAAAATATAAATCTTTATTATGCATCTGACGTGGATGTTGGAGAAGCTCATTATTCAAACAGCGATGACGGCATTCCCGCGAACGGGCTCTCAATACGCTGCGAAAAATTGGAACATAATGTAATTGACATGTGTCAAAGCGTTGTTTATATTTCATAATATGGTTAACACAATAATAAAATAAGCTATTAAAAAAAAGATGTAGGTAAATTATTAATAATCGGCCGTGTGGTGTCCGGCAGAGTAGAATAGCACCAACCTCTTACACTCGTGGGTGTCGTACAAGGCGACTAATGTTTTCGAGGCAAAAGATCTAAGCGCCTCCGTAGACTGGAAAATGGGCAGCAGCATTTTCCATTGTTATATTATAACACTGCGATCTCCAACCCTCCTGCCAAGCGTGGAGATTATGGCAATTACCTCCCTCTTTGTGGGAGAGGCCCTGGGTCCTGCAGTGGGCTGTTGTAGGCTGTGATGATGAGGTAAATTATTATTAACAAGTTGGCCCGGCGCGACTTCGTTCACGTGTTGTCCTACACCAACTCTACCTTAGTCTACCACTACCCTACGCCTACCACTCTACATCTACTCTCCACCTTCTTTATCCCTACCTACCCCTTTTACTTTGTGTTTAAGCCACCCCTGTATTATAACCAACAGAACAAAAATAAAACAAATATTCAAATCGGTGCAGCCATTTTCGAGATTTAACGAGGCTAATGCAGAATTGATTTTTGTATATAGATAGATATTGCAGCACAGGTCCAGTGACAGCGTGCTTGCCAAGATTAAGCAACGTTCAAGTCCGTGAACAGGATAAGTGACCCAATGAGCTACCCTTGGCGAAGGTTGATGGTCTTGCGATGAAGGGTGGCCTGGTTCGTAGAACGAACAGTCTCGGGAGACGGTCATGATTGGCGCCGTTACAATGTATATTATGAATTGATATGTTTTATCATAGATTTTTAGAGTAGGGTCACTATTTTATTTTATTTCTTTATTCAACAAGAATCTACAGCACATTACATTATAAGTAAACAAAGAATAAGTTACTTGCAAATAGGCCAGTGTGTGATCTTGGTTTTATTTTCAAACTAATTTTACGCATTCATGTGCGGTTCCAGAGGAAATTTCTCCCACGCACACTTGGATTGTGGAATGAGCTCACTGCTGAGGTTTTCACAACATGGAGTTCTTCAAGATGGGTGTGCAAATATTTTTGCACGGTCGGCGAGATGCTAATGATACCCCTGGTATTGCAAAGACTACGATCATCATCATAATTTTCCAGCGGTTAGTCCTGACTTCTGCCAGGGTCCGCTTTCCCGCTCTTTCTTCTCCTCTACGCCCGGTCTTCGGCATCCTCGTGACGTAAGCCATTGGCTCTCACATCCAACTCGGCGATGTCATTCCATCGCATCTTGGGAGTACCGCGATAACTCTTTCCTGATACCGGCAGATTTATGCACTTATTTGCCACGTATTCTACGGTCCCAACTTACGTGGGCTTATGCAACACGTGACCAAACTAGCGCAAGCGAGCCTCTTCTATTTTATCCGCGATATCCCTCACGCCAAGGCTGCACGATTGCAAATACTAGGACCTCCAGGACCTACAGTAGCCTCTTACCATCAGGCGGGCCGTACGGTTGTTTACAACCAGTAGTATAAATTATTATTGTCAACGGTTGACAATAAATCATGGCTTGGTAGTTTAAAATTTAGCAATTAATGAATAAAATTCATAAGAACCAACTCCTTGATAGAAATATGTAACGTCGTCAACGGTTACAATTTATAAACACATTTATAACAGCGAAGTTCGTCTTGAAAGCTTGTTAAAAGCCAACCAACATGCATGTGAAGCCTTTGACGCCAGAGTTTGCCCTTTCGGGCGAAATTGGGAAAGTTAAGTCAAATTAAGATCCCTCCAACCACTGCAAGAGATAAATTTAATTTACACCGCAACTATTTAATCTGAGTTATGTGAGGTTGGCAACTAGCATGACTTTGTGACGAGATGTTACTCATCCCTATGTAATCAAGTGAATAATGAATTGAATAACGTAACCGACAGAAAAAGTGAGCTAACCCCTGACCAAGTTCACATTTACTCAAATATTTTCTAAACTACTGAACCGATTTTAATTAAACCAAGCTAAGAACCATTTCGAATAAACTGGCTATTAAACTGAGAAAACCGCTTCAAAATCGTTCCATCCATTCGGGATCTACGATGCCAAAGACAGACACACAAATACACAGAGCCAAACTAATAACACCCCTCATTTTTCTTTAGGGGTTAAACGATCTATATCAGCGAATAGATTAAGAGGCCATCTATTATTCCTGGTTTCTTTATTGCCGCCACAAGGTCAGAATAACGTACTAGGCATGCGATATTACCACAGTAGGCATCTACCAGCAGATATCGGATATCACAAACGGACGTCCGGACATGCGATCCGGCTGTGTCGAACAAACAACGTGTTAATACGGGGCACCTCGACGGATTGAGGTCACACGCGTTGGCGTACGAGTGGGTGTTATGCTAGTTAAACAATAAAAGGCTTATATCGTGTTCGACATCTGACAGGTGAGATATCGCATGTTCCTCTTCGCGGTTGTCATATCAAGTTTACCGGTTGTGCTCTAGAGCGGCGCGCGAGGGTCTTCACCTTGTCTACTTCGGTCATCTTCGGCATTCTTCGGAGTTTCTTAGCATGCATGTCATCCACCTCTTTTTCCTGGCGGAGATGGCATGGGCACACATTTGTTCTCCACGGCGGGCTGCTTCGTCATATTGAAGACGGCACTCTTGTAGCTTATTCATCAGTGGCTTGCAGATGTCACAGAGGTGAAGGCTACCGCAAATGTGGGCGTTTTAAACGCGGTCTTTATGAGAAATGTCGCACTTCCACCGGAATTCATGAGGTGCTACGTGCTACGAGATATTTGTGGTCCATACTTACCTGCAGTTTATAAAACGCTAGAAAATTGCGGAGTTGCACGGGGCTCTTTCTAAAACCAGTTAGAATGTCAGGAAGTGGACGAATTAAGATGTTGACAAGTCAAAAAGTGGCAGCTTTGAAAATGGAAAAATCAGGAAACGGACAAGCGACGAAGTGGACAACTTTGGTAATGGACAAATTAGGCAGTGGTCAAAGTCGACCACTGCCTCACTGTTTGATTTCGACTGCGGTTCGTGCACTTCCTCTTACGCTGCTATTTGAAGGAGGAGTTTATGTGACATTAGATATGGCATCACGGAGGGAATGCACGGAGATTTAACTAACAATATAATCTGTTTCAACTAAATGTTGAAACACCTTTTACTTTACCTTTGAAGAGTGGCACTGTTGTCTCTAGACTAACTATGTACTTAGCTTATGTTTAGTAGTTCCACTTAAATCCACGGGACCTTAAAGATGAAACGCTTTCTACTTGAGTGGCGATCGGCACTATGCGTCCATCAAAATAATGAACGTATAGCTATGAGATAGTGCTAAATTGACCAATCATGGTGGCGTATTGAATGCATTGCCTTCATTTAACAAAGAGCAGCTAACGAGCGTTCTGAGAACTCATAGGCGCTGATCTAATTGGCAACGGTCGTACGACCATAGTCGTGCGACGGGCAATTTTGAGGTCTCTAATTGGTCAGGCGACGTCAACGTCATATTTTGTATTTTTAACAAAAACGTACGAACAAATATACCAACTTTTCCATCGTGCCCTGATTTTAGGTCTCCAATTGTCTCCGAAAATACAGTTCCACATATCACCACCGCGTGGTTCCATGACGTCTTCTTACTCTAATAATACAACTTTCGCGGTGTGGAGCAAACGTCACGCCACGGCCTCCACGTCGTCATTTCGTTTGTGGCTGCGGTTCCACACAACCACAAGGTACCGCGTCAAGAAACGAACATACTACGCCCTAAGAAACTGTTGTATGATGTATCCGAACAGCATAGCATCCCTAAGCAAATATCCGAACGTGTGTTTCGCGCGGGTTGGGGGTTTGACAGCTGTCTGCTTTGGAGGTTATTCAGTAAATGCCTGTTTCACGATGTCATGTGGTTTTCTTTAATACTGATAAAATATACACAATATTACATGGTGGCAGCGGTAAATCGGAATGGATAAAGGAAAAATCAGTGTGAAAAGTATACCGGAAAAGAAAATGGAGGAAAAAGGCTTTCAGATTGGATTGCCCGGGCCGTACTCTTTTATCCCGGAAGAGTGGCCGAAGTATAAATCAAGGTTTGTAAGATACATGAGTCTTACAGGTAACGAAAAGCGCAGCGATAGCGATAAAATAAACTGCTTGATGTACGCTATGGGGGAGAAGGCCGAGGATATCGTTCTTCAGTTTGATAAAAACTTAACCTATGAGCAGTTGCTGAAGAATTTCGATGATTTTTTTGCACCCAAGAGAAATGTTATTTACCAACGCTTTAAATTTAATTCGCGCGTTCAAGGAGAGAGTGAAAAATTTGACGAATTTTTGACAGATCTATATAGACTTGCTGAGCATTGTGATTATGGTCCATTGAAAGAAGAGTTGATAAGAGATCGAATTACTATCGGTATAAAAGACAAAAAAACGAGTGAGAGATTACTGTTACATAGCAAACTAACCCTAGAAGAGGCGATGGTACTCTGCAAACAAGCAGAAATACAATATGAAGAGAATAAATTAATTCAAAATATTGGAGAGCATGAAACAGTAATAAATAGACTCAAGAGTGCTACAGGAGGGAAATGTTGGTTTTGTGGAAAGGAGCGACACCCACGAGAAAAATGTCCAGCCAGTCGAGCAACGTGTCACAAATGCAAACGCACCGGCCACTTTGCTAAACTGTGTCGTTCCAGAGCAGCTAGTATGAGGATGGTAGAAACAGAAGAAGAAGAATATAAAGTCAGTATGATAGGTGATCTTAGGAAGTATCAAATTAAGGTAAAGATTTATTGCAGTGATGAATTTTTTAATGAAATTCCATTTTTAATTGATACAGGAGCAGATGTAAGTGCAATACCTCATGAGATGTTACGGGGGAAGTCTCCACTGCTGAAATGTAGGGATAGAGTAAAGGGTCCAGATGGAACCAGGTTAAATGTTGCAGGTACTGTAAATTTAAAGTTAATTTATAGGACTAACACTTATGAAGGTAAAGTTTATGTAATAAAAGGGCTTAAAATGCCAATTTTAGGGTGTCCTGCCATTGACGCACTTAATCTCATAAGTATTTGCTCTGTAGAAACATCAAGTACAACCGATAGTTGTACACCATGTTCAGTATGGGTAGAAAAAGAGTTCCCTAAGATATTTAATGAATTAGGAGTATTTAAAGATGAATTTCACATTAAGTTAATAAACAACCCAAAGCCTTTTGTACAGGCTTCTCCAAGGAATGTATCTATTCCTTTGTTACCTAAAGTAAAAGAGGAATTGCAAAGATTGGAAAATCTTGGAATTATAAGCGCTATTGAGGAACCTACAGATTTTGTATCACCTATTGTAGTAGTGGTTAAAGGAGACAAAGTTAGAATATGTGGGGATTATACGAAGTTAAATGGAAATATTTTACGTCCAATTTACCCCATTCCTAAGGTAGAAAATACATTGGCTAGATTGCAAGGAGCAAAATATTTTTCTAAGATTGACGCTACTTCTGGGTTTCATCAGATAAAGTTGGATGAAGATTCCAAATTATTAACTACAATAATTACACCTTTTGGGAGATATGTATACAACCGGTTACCATTTGGGCTGAACTGCTCACCTGATTATTTCAGCATGAAATTCTCAAGTCTATTCAAGGACATTCCAGTTGCCATACATATGGATGATATACTAATTTATGCACCTAGTAGGGAAGAACATGATAAATTACTTAGGGAAGTACTTACAAGGCTCACAAGGGAAGGAATTACTATTAACAAAAGTAAATGTGTGTTCAATGTCAGAGAAATTTGTTATTTGGGTCATATTATTAATGAACATGGAATTAAAGTGGATCCTAATAGAGTTAAAGTCATTAGTGAATTTAGGGCACCTACTAACAAAAAAGAGTTGTTACAGTTTCTCGGGATGGTCAATTTTGCAGGTAGATTTATTCCCAATAAATCACATATTTTGGCACCGCTACATATGTTGCTAAAAAGTGATCATATGTTTTTCTGGGGTCCGGCTCAAAGGACAGCTTTTCAGCATATCAAAGAGAAATTAATGCTAGCTCCAATATTGGCACACTACAACCCTTGGGGAAAAATATCTATTTCAGCAGATAGCAGTTCTTATGGGCTAGGAGCTGCACTAATGCAGGAGGATGATAAGGGGTACAGGGGTGTAGTGGCTTATGCTAGTAGAACTCTTTCAGACACTGAAAAACATTATGCCCAGATAGAAAAGGAATGTCTTGCTTTGGTCTGGGCAGGGGAGAAATTTCATGATTATGTAGTAGGTATTCACATACAGTTAGAAACTGACCATAAGCCTTTACTGCAAATTCTGCAGACCAAACCTTTAGACAACCTCAGTCCGAGGTTGTTAAGGTTTCGACTCAGATTGATGAGGTTTGATTATGAGGTAAAATATACACCGGGGAAAGACTTAACGGTGGCTGACACCTTATCCAGACAATCTTTACTAAATGAAAAAGATCTGAGCAAACAAGACCAAGAATTTAATTTAAAAATGTGTATTAGTGAAACTATTTCAATGGAATCAGATTTTAGAGCAATTATAGAGGAGCAAAATATGGACCTAATGTGCACGAAACTAAAAGAATATACTGTTCAGGGCTGGCCGAGCAAAAATAAGTTAGGTGATCTTAAAAACTATTATCAGTACAGACATCACTTCTCAATTGAATCGAATTTGCTTTTATATGATTGTAGGATTGTTATACCAATCAGTATGCAAACCACTATTTTAAATAGAATACATGAAGGTCACCTAGGAATTACGAGATGTAGGGAACGGGCAAAACAATCTGTTTGGTGGATAGGTTTGTCTAAGCAGATTGAGGAAAAGGTAAAGACGTGTTTAAAGTGCATACAGATGCATAAAAATACAACAGAAGAAATGGTAATAGATCCTATACCTGGTAGACCTTGGCAGAAAATAGGTATAGACCTTTTCAAATATGGAGACAAATGGTATTTAGTCATGATGGATTACTTTTCTAGATTTTTAGAAATTACACAATTAAAAGATCTTTTAGAAGATACTGTAATACTGCATTGTAAACAAGTGTTTTCCAGGTATGGTATCCCTGAAGTTGTCAGGTCAGATTGTGGTACACAATTTAAGTCTAAATTTAATGCATTTGCAAAATCCTATGGATTTAAATCTGTTACTAGTAGTCCATACTATTCACAAAGCAACGGATTGGCGGAATCCGGAGTAAAAATAGCCAAATCACTACTCGAGAAAAATGAGGATATTTACATGGCATTACTAATCTATAGGAATACACCATCTGTGTGTGGCTATAGCCCGGCTGAACTGATGTTTAATCGTAAACTAAGAGACAATCTCCCAATGTTACCAAGAATGTTGGATAAACCAGTAATAAGTGGACAGACATTTATAAATAAAAATATAGAAAGGAAAAATAAAGAAGCAGACTACTACAATAGGAGGCACAGAGCAGGTAAATTACAAAGCCTCAATGTTAAGGACAAAGTATGGATAGTAGATTTAAAAACTTATGGCATTGTAACTAAGATTTGTGCAGAACCTCGTTCATATATTGTTACAACAGATAGAGGTATGTTCAGACGCAATAGAAAACATTTAAACTTGGTTCCTCAAAAGGTTTCAGCAGTGGATCGAACATGTCGGAATGTTGATAAATATGAACCGGAATGTAATGAGTATTCTCAACTGACTCCTACAAGTCCTTCAGAAAAACAGGTGGAAGTTCTGGAGCCATCAGTACCTGACTCGAACAGCAGTCATATAGCAGAGCAGGAAAATAGGCGTTCTGAAAGACTTGTAAGAAGACCAGATTATTTAAAGGACTATGTAACCGAGTTTAATTAGTTGAAAGAAGAAAAAATAAAACTACATAGTTGTATGGATTGATATTTAATAATACTAGTTAATAGTTAACCTATTCTGTAAGCTATGTATGTTAAGGTAAGCTTAGCTTAAGTATTTGTAGAGATGTAAAGGGTGATAGGTTAGCGATCATTACATTACTTTCAGTATTATTAATATTGTTGTTCACTTATATGTAAAAGGGAAAGATGTTGTATGATGTATCCGAACAGCATAGCATCCCTAAGCAAATATCCGAACGTGTGTTTCGCGCGGGTTGGGGGTTTGACAGCTGTCTGCTTTGGAGGTTATTCAGTAAATGCCTGTTTCACGATGTCATGTGGTTTTCTTTAATACTGATAAAATATACACAATATTACAGAAACCCTTGTCAGAAATGACGTTATTTCGTCGGATGAATGATGTACCAGATAAGCTGGTTTGCGTGCTATGGGATATTCATTATTTTTACGGATTTTCTATTTTGCCATCGTACACTTGATTCATTTACTCAATGACACGGCTGTCGGTCATGTTTGATTCTTCGTCCTAGGTCACGAATGGAAATGAATGAGGTGTACGACCATTCCATTAATTCTGAACGAATGAATGAATGGGAATGAATGAGGTGTACGATGGCAGAATAGTGATCGCTTTCATTTTATGAACCCATTGGTATTTCAATAAAATTAAATAACAGTTCTTTAGAAGCTTACTATATTGTAACTCTTCTCGCTTTTCGCGCGGGTGTCGTAAGAGGCGACTTAGGGACTACACATTCAACAGAGATCGTGCAGCAGTGGCAGCACTCTCTGATAAACATTGACGTTTTCAACTGCGATCTCCTGCTGAGCACGTAGGTATATTATGTATGCCAAACCCTTCCACTAATGTTGACCAATAATATATTTATAGACTGTATTAATTTCAATTATAATATTAAAATGACATGTTAAATTTTTTTATGTAGAGTATTCAATGTGCAGGAGGTTCATAGTATAGTACTGGACTGTTACGGGCTGATGACAATTATGATGATACATTGTATACGGTAATATAGGCATTAGCAACTTTTGAGCGTAATTGCAACATTTAAATTGACCCTTTACTTTTTATATTGCATTATTATTTTCGGGCGTGACTTTCAGATTCTGAACGAATGCCGCCGTGAAAAATACATGTTACGATATTGAGTGTATATCTATACATATTATTAAACAAAGTCGTTTTCCACTGTCTATCCCTCTGTATGTATGTCCGCTAGACCCTAGACGGTTGGATCTTTCAAACTACGCAAGGGATTTTAATTCGATTTTCATCAATAGATAAAGTGATTTCAGTTTATACTCAAGAAAACTTAGGATAGTCGAACGAAGTCGCGCCGGGTCCACTAGTATGTAAATAAATATACAATTCCCCATGGAGCACTGGAGACCTCTTTACTTCGTAATGAACGGAAAATAGGAAAATAATTGTTAATGGCCCGTTTTCCCTTTGATGGGACGGGTCACTGGGACAACGAGAAAACTCGCGCTCATTCTTTGCGTGTCATGGTGTACCTACTAGGGGTCGCAAACCGGGAACCCGGATACCGAAAATAACGGGATCCCGGACGAATACTACGCTAAAAAATAATTTACAAAAATCGGGATTTTCGGTATTCAGATAAAATTAAATTATATATTACTTTGCACTATTAGAATCAATTTTATATTCTAATCACCATCTAGACTAACAAAACCCATAATAGTTTGCTGCTTTAATATCATTTTCTCAAATACATATAATATCAAAAGAAAATACTTATTGATGGGAGATCTATAAAAGCGGAAACTAAAATTAGATTTTTCCGCTAGAAAATAACCTTTCGTATGAAATCCTCTAACTGTTTAAGTCTGTCTATGACTTTTATGCAATAAAGAACATAATTAAAAGTTTATAATAAATTACTAGCAACTTCTCCAAATCCCGAAAATACCGGGATCCTGGTATTGACCTCATGTTAATACCGAAAATCCCGGTTTTGAAAAGATATACCGGTATTGCGACCCCTAGGACCTACCTATGTGAACCTCTCCTCAGTACTCTTAAGTTCTAAGATATCTGTTGACTGACGGTCTGTGGACTAAATTCACTAGAAAACGTACTAGAGATGGGTCATACATAACGTGGAAAGTATCGGCGGCATGTTAGTACCTTTTTACGCCACATTGATTAATTTCCTTACATACCGCCGATAGGGAAGCTACTGATGAAAAGACACTGACGCCGCCTCGCGGTCCTTATTATCGTGTGTTTTTAAAGTTATGACGTTATTTTGTAACAGTTCCTTCGTGAAAAGTCACAGTGATACTACCGTGACGTTGTTTATAATTATCACCCATTTGAATACTTATTCGAGTTAAGTTAGTCAACAGTCTGTCTTATTATCTTTTTTTTATTCCTTCATTCAAACCGCGCTGTACCCGCATGCTTTAAGCTGCTAAATTTAGCATACGGAAGCCTCCGGAACTTTCGTATCTCGCCATATTTCCATTCATATCTGCCCATTTCTCGGGTCAAACACGCTACTCAATGCAAACGAGTCAAATTGAAAATCACGCTATCACGAGGATCCTTCCTAAGCCAACTGTTTTATTATTAGGAACGCTCACTGCCAATTTCGCGAACAATCTACATACTGGATACGTTCCTGCGCCCATCCGGTATCTCAAAGAACCGCTCAGCGTCAACACTCGTTCGAAATGAGGGGTCAGGTAATATTGGCTGGTGGGTACCGGTGAAATCAAGTCGTCCAGATAAGGGAGGTCTCCCGTGGGCCCGAGTTTTCTTGCGGTTTTCATACGAGTCTAATGATTTTAGAGGTCTTGTCTGGGTAGGTGTGAAGCTATTGTATTCTAAGCACGCGCCGGCACATCTTCCTGAGAGGGATACGTTTCATTATGAGATACGAGTGAGCTGTATGTAATTCCCGTTGTAGCCAGAACATGGAAATTAGGCTATTCATCATCATTACACTCACCTGAAGATTCGCTCTAATGCTTTTTGTCATTGGCTTTTAAACGAAGCAAGAGCTACGGGCACACGTACTACCCTGTCTTAATTTTACTGCATAGTCACTTGGTTTCTTTACTTTATTGACTTAGTACCTATTGTAATCTGACTTGAATTATTGGAACAGCACAGTAGTTTTTTGTACTGACCACTAAATAAATAAACAATAATAAATATGCTTGGACAATTCACACAGCGACATCTAGCTTCAAAGTAAGCAAAGCTTGTGTTGTAGGTGCCAGAAAATTATTAAATCTTATTTACATATATTTTAAAAACATAGTTATTCTACATATATAACATCCAGACCCGTAACAGAAATTAAGATTCATCATTTCAATTTCTGCCCGGCCGGGAATCGAACCCAGGACCTTTGCGTCCGATATTAACCAACTGAGACACTCAGTTCATCACAACTTAGTTGCTATACCTACCTACCGCTTGCCAGCTAGGCACGCATGCTACATCTTCGACCTCATCGTCGCTTTCCATCAGGTGAGTTGAGGTCAAATGAAAGCCTATTGACAGCAAAAAAAGCTACAAAATTAGAAAACAAAACCGAATACACAGTTTCAACTTCGATATGCGAAACAACGCGTTCCATTTACAAAATTCGGTTTTCCGGAAAGTTCGAGTTGTTTTCCGCACTGAACGAACGTTTTGCTGCCGACGACGGCGCGCTACATAATGAATAAATAAATAGTCGGAACCCTTCCGCAACCTATTTCGTGAGCCCGTGATGGATTGCGTGGCGCAAACTCGACAGACGTGTATTGAAAAATCGTGCCTCTTGCCTTAAATAGTAGGTATGTACGATGTACCTGAAAGACGAGTATGTGTTTGTGTAGAGGTAGGATATCCCATTAGGCAATGAGGAGTTTGAACTGTATAAATAAATAATAAAATAATAAATATTCGTGGACAAACTCACACAGCGCCATCTAGCCCCAAACTAAGCAAACCTTGTGCTATGGGTGTATGTTCTAAAGAACCAGAATGACATTACATCTTATACCCGAATCAGAACTAAACTCGGAGATGAACTTCAAGATTAAAAGTGTAAACAAATTGCGACTGTAAAAAGTAAACCCATTGGGTGTATTATTTATGACAGTGTTCTGTTTTAATATTAATACGATTTTATTTCAATTTGAAATTGGTAATTTTTATCAATATTTAAATGATTTTTATAATCAACCCCTTGGGTTTATTTTTTATAGTGGCAATTTGTTCACATTTTAAATCTTGAATTTCATCTCCGATTATAATTTGTAAGCGGCCAGAATGATAGCTGTAACGTTTTAAATAGTCACATTGATTAGAAAAGTTAAGAAAGTTTTAATATATTTTTCATGAAATAATTCTAGTGGTTGACCTAAGGGCCCGTTTATACGTCACCGCTTACAAATTGCGTACGTCTGTATGGGCTGCACGCGTTGCCAATCCATTTCACACGAACTATAATCGTTGGTCCAAACTCCATATAACTCTCCAAATTCGAGCCATAGGGTAATCCAGGTTTTAAGACATTCGTGGTTATTTGTTATTCTTTATTCTTTACTAGCGGCCCGCCCCGGCTTCGCACGGGTAGTAAACCTTAACAAATTATACACCTGAACCTTCGTCATGAATCACGTTGTCTAAAACCGCACTATGTAGTCTGTGTGTGAATACCGCATGAAAATCCGTTCAGTAGTTTTTGAGTTTATCGCGTACAGAATGACAGTAAGACACGGCGTGGGACTTCGTTTTATAATATGAAGTAATTATATTATACTATAGTATGTACTGAGTAGTGTCCCGTTACAAACAGGACACCATATTACGATCACAAAAGTTCCAACCGTCTCCTCAACCATTTTAGAGGGAAGGGGGCGACCCGGCTCCTGACGGCCGTATTTCTTGACATTGACTCCCCTCCCGTACGTACCCCGTGCTGCCTAGATAGCTGAGCGGACTGAGCGGCGAACACGCGACTTTTTTCTAATATTCACATTTTTAAACTCGTGATATCTTTCGAATGGAATGTCTGAATTGAATAAATCAAAAAGTTATATAAAGGTATTGAAGCAGTCGTGAATATGAAGTAATTTATTTTGATAAGGATTAATACCAAGGTACAAATAAAGAGCGTTTTTTAGCGGCGGCATTTCAATTAAATTTTGAAAATAAAAGAACACTTATTGTGACATAACTATAATAGTTAGACATATACTGTCGCGACACTTTTTGTAGATGATGATGTGTTCTGCAAAGTCGTAGTACATTACTTTGTTCTATCATCAATAGTTTTAGCAGCGCACGCGATGAAAGGAATTTTTTGGGTATTTTTTTACACCTTGGGTTACATTATTGGAGTTTTATTAATGATCCGTAATTTTTTAGAAAATATAATATAGCCTATGTCACCCGCGGATAGTGTAGCTTCCTAACGGTGAAAGAATTTTTGAAATCGGTCCAGTAGTTTCGAAGCCTATTCAATACAAACATACAAACATACAAAAATAGGTACAAATCTTTCCTCTTTATAATATTAGTGTAGATTGAACACAAAAATAATTCATATAATTTAACAGAAGGTAACTTAAGTACAAAGGCGAGCTTAACTCAAAAGTTGAGTTTTCTACCAGCAAACCAAAGAAGCTGTAAGTCAGCATTTTTCGTGTCGTAGTTATGTTATCGGGTGTGTTACCACGGTTATTATTATATTTCGCTTAGTATTTCGACGCAGTTGTATGCATCATGGTCAGGAGTAGACTTAGACAATTAGTAGACAGGTAGTTAATTTAGACAATTCATGTCTAGGTAATATGATTATACTCTTGGATTCTACATAGGCTTTTGCCTCTTGCATACACCGGCTCCCTGCGACCTTCACAAGGTCGTCCGTCCATCCTGTGGGCGGCTTACTTAGTCTAATGAAGAAAGTATATAATAAATTATAATATTTACTGATGAAACTCATAGGCTATCAAAGTCTACGCGGACAAAGTCTCTTACAACTTATTTCTAAGACATTAGGGAAGCCATTTAATTATGTCCGCTAATTAATTAGCTTTTGGGTAATGTATTTGGAAAGTTTGTTCCGATGTTTTGCTTTTAATCTTAACTAATATTACGAAGAGGAAATACTTGACTTTTACATGTTTGTTTGAGATGGATAAACTCAAAAATAACTCATCTGATACTAAAAATTTAACTTGAAATTTTCCTAACTCCGAAAATCGTACGCCTTAAAGAAAAAGTAGTGAACTTAATACCGAAATATAGAAAAATGGCAATTGCTCAACCACGAACAAAGCTCCTACATAAATGTTGATGATTCCAATAACATGTAACGAAACTATATGTACTTCGCTTTCGGTCACGTAAATACTACAAATCCGTGGTTACGCCTGTTTACTCACTTTCCGATCCTGCCTTTTCGGGCTTTGGGCCTTTTCAAGCCAATGCCCGCCGGATATTAGTTTCTTATCTTTAATGAACACGCCGTATAAATGTAAGAGGGATTTAAAGACGACCCCAGATATATAACGGATGCTCGATGACAATCTGAGCATTTAAGATAAGTCCCAAAATAGCGAAGCAGCAACGACAAAAACGTAGATTTATTTATTTATTGGCAGTTTTATTGTACAGTCCAAGAACACACAGAAATGCATTACCAATTCAAGAAAATTTTACTTTGCCGCTACTGCAACATTCACGGCATTTGGTGCATCTTTAGCCAAAATCAGTTTGCTAAAAGAAGGGAGAATTAGCTGTTCTTTATGCCCAAAGGACTTGTCTTTAACCCAAGGGTATTGTTTTTAATAATAAATAAATATGTAATTCATGAATGCTGTAATAACTTATGTTGTATGGTAAAATATACACAATATATCACAGAAATACACGACATAAAAGGGCGCTACTTATTTTTTACCTATTTCTAACTTTTTTTTGTATGTAAAGATTTTGATATATACATAGAGGGTTGAGGTAAAGTACTAAAGCGACACATAGGAAGCCAACATTGTTCTCGAGTGTCTTACCTTTACCTAGGGTACCTTTTATCCCAGAAGAGTAATAGGATTGAAAGGTTACATAGAGATCCGCACTCGCGCTGGTGAAAGCCACGGGAAATGGATCGTTGATTGGTTGAGTACCTACCTTGTCCCAGATCAATTTACAATGAATATAAACAAACACTGCATTTCAATTAAAGAACAAACTAATTTATGATGCGTTGTAAGTGGTTATTTGATTACAAAATTGAAGCAAAATTAGGGAAGCACTGCGTAAATTCCCATCTGTTCTTTTGTTTTGGCGGATTGACGAGATATGTAAGTGCTGAGGTGGCCCCGTTGCAGGTCTCTTTGTGGCACAGGTAACGAAATAACGATAGCATTGTTCCTTTCACAAGAAGACAAACAGTAAATAAAAAACAATGATTTTTGTATACTGTATTATGACATGTATTGTGCCCAAATGTGCTGTGCCATGTGTGAGATGGTTATTTTTTATTAACCGCCGAAACATGTATAAATCCTTAGCAAGTTTATCTGGGACAAGGTACGGTTCCTGTGTTCGGTTGGTACATAATGTTGACGCACCTCATATGTCAAAGTTTATACCTAAGAGAACAACAGCTTGCTAAATGTTTTCTCATAAAACATACAAAAGCGCAAAACTTTCTAATTCTTCACACCAAGTAGCTACTCCAGAGGCAATATTCGTAGAGAGCAAAGTTCTGAATTCTGACATCCGCCTTCAATTCGTAATGTCAAGAAACCTTGCAAGGAAAATGTTGTTGTCATGTCTGCTTTCTTGTACTTACGTGAATCTAATATTTACGCCTAACCTCACCTACAAAATTCTATTTTAAGCCCCCGACGCCAAACGCGGGTTTTTATAAGTTTGGCTCCTCTGGAGCTCTATTGTTTAATCGCACACCTCGATTCGAATTGTTTTCAATTTTGTTTTTCGACCGATTTCAAAGTGGTTTTTTGTTGAGACGGTTGGTTTTAGAAGTTCGGTAATTTTTTGAGTAGATGAAAATTGTCGGGGCTTCTCCCCTCTTATAAGTAATAGAATTAGTCGGAGGTAGTAATGATATTATTATTACTAGGGCTCTACTCTCTATGGTAGTGATTCGATATTTGTCCAAAGTAAAAAAAACTTTTAAAATTCAATAGGCAATAAGTAAGATTTATCATTTAGAACTATGAATGTTTGAGAGGTAGAGCATAGCAGGATATCCCATTCCCTTCCAAGCTTACAGAATACCGCAGTCATACAATACCATTTTAAATACGAATTTGTTTTGTCTACCAATCGTCTTAAAAAAATATAAATTACAGGATTAGAGAATGGAGCCCTCCCTCAAACTCATAAACGATATTTTCAAAGGAAACAGAATGTCAAGTAGATTAGCTTACCAGGGGTATCGTTCGTAAAAAGCGACTAAACCCAGTTCATAAACTGACTTCACCAAAACTTACACTCGTAACTACACTGCTGAAACACAGGAAGCGAAGTTCTCAAGACCTCCCTTTGCTATTCAAAGTCCTGCGCTCGTTATGACAGGCTATGTCGCGCGCGAGAGAGTGTGGTAACTTTAGCTTGCGATTTCCGTTGAAGTAAGTGAGACACAAAGTTATGTCTCGGATGACAAAGACTAACGCTAGTAATGGAGAGTCCTTAACTCTTCACAGTAAGGCCTTTATTACACTAACGATTATCTGCCGGGCGTTATTGTCCAGCGAAGCCGACGCATGCCCGCCGTGAACCTTCTTATATCTTTTTGTCTTATAAATTGTTTTAAACTTTTGAACGCGATTTGGTTCGCGTAAAATTCGGTTAAATTCCGGGATAATTTATAGCCTATTTGTTATTATGGGATTAAGACTAAAATTTATTTCATCAAAATCCATTTAGTAAAATTTTTGCTTGAGAGATAAATAAAGAAAAATAAATTTGTGTTGTAATTAAAGAAAATCGTACAAAGTTCGATGACGAATTTTAAAAAAAGGTACATAACTAGTATAAAAAGTTATCTAACATCCATAACACAAGCTTTGCTTACTTTGGGACTGGATGGCGCTGTGTGAATTTGTCCAAGCATATTTATTTTTATTTGTTTATTCTTCCAACAGTACATATGGTATCCGTATAAGTATAAGGTCAACCCCAGTCAACCAACAAAGCATTGGACCATGTTTGTTAAATAGGGTTCACCTTGGTCAACCTTTATTGTTTCCACTAATCTTAGGTTCAGGTCTAAGTCAGCCAGTCCCAGGTCCCAGCGTTGAAGAATATGTGGAATCTGTTGAATGGCTGCAGTTGTGTGAAATTAAAATTGTGTAGAATCGCGAACAGGAAGAAACGCGTTTGTGTATAATTGAAGACTGTGTGGAATAAATAATGTGTTGAATGTCAGTTGTGCGGAATCCATATTGTGTAGAATCGCAAATAGGTAGAATTGTGTTTGTGTTGTACATCGATCAATCCGTATTGACATCACTGACGAATCGCCGAAAGTCGCGAGTATGACAGGGGCCTAGAAAGCTAAAATATCTCACTTAATTCGAATGGAGCGCCACCGTTCAGAGTAACGAAATGAAAACGTCGCTGTGTCGCGATAAGCCCGAATGTGGGCATTTAAATCTCCCAGATCGGCCAATTTCCTTTTAATTTATGCTGTGATTGATAAATAAGAAGGGAATGGCTAAAAATAAAGCTATTTACTTCCCAATTGGTTTGAGTTTAATTAAGATAGTTTGTAAAGAGATATACCTCGGTAGATAGCGTCGGTGGCCGAGCGGTTAGACTATCCGACTCGTAAGCCAGATGTCCCGGGTTCGAATCCCGCTCCGGCCATTTACCAATGACTGTTTTCTGAGTTATGTACATTAGTTGAATACTAACCGATGCTCTTACGGTGAGGGAAAACATCGTGATGAAACCTGCACATTCAGGCGACTAGATGTGTAACCATGATCCAATCTGGTCAGGTTCCCCCGGTAGCAGGGTCATGGCGAGATCAGCGAGGTCAGATGGCAGTCGTTCCACTGTATTTACCTGACCTACCAAATCCTGGATCATGGTCAAGGCCGACCCCTGCCCTCGTGCGCGAGAGCAAAACCGGGACAAGATGATGATGATGTACAGAGATATACCTCTATAGTAGAGTAGGCGACCTTTATCAGGCTGCATTTCTGAATCATAATGTAATTACGATTTAATTTCAAACATCTGTCAAATCAAATCGTTAACGAAAAGAACGCCAGTCTACGCAGATAGACTGTTTTGTACTATGCTTTGCTTATGGTGCGTGAAATGATATTTCGAATATCCGATCGTTCGATAGATCCTTCATTCATAGGTTGCATAACATAAGTGATCATACTCTGCCCTCTCGAGGTATTTACGCTTTTCTACTAACACGTCATGCCAATCGGGACCTCTGGCAGAAGTTTTCGTTTGTTTACGTAATATTCACAGCCGTTGATTGGGCCCCACTGCGCCGTGGATCGAGCCCAAACTGAATGTTAGTTTCAAACTTCGTCGACAACTTAATACTGGTTTGGGTTTGGGGCGCGACCATCAGTCCACCTCCGCGTGTGCGTAGCCGTTTGCAGTCCAGTTGGGAAATTCCTCGGAACTTCCTGCTGGAACGCAAGCGGTGCGCCGGTGCGCCCTGGGGGTCGACTAGTAACTATCCTGGGGCGCAAGGCACTAATACTGTTGTATTTGTGCATTGCGCTTACGGGGTTCTTGCTAGTCGAGTGCTAGGAGACTGATCCCAAGCCAAGGTGTAAAAGCGAACCGTGCCGAGGGCTGCGTGGCCGGGGGGGAGTCCGGCCTTTAACGGTGCACCTCCGATACCTGGGCACCTCGGGGGGTATTTATGCCCTTACTCTGGCATGCGGGGCTCTGCCGGAGTGGACCTGTATTTCCCTAGCTACTCGTGGGACTTGCATGGATAAAAGAAATATTTCAAATAATCAGTCCGATGTCTCTGCCATGGAAGTGGTGGAGATTGATTCTGTGGAGGAGGGAGTGCTCTTGGCCTCCCCACCGCCCAGACAAAATGATGAGTTTGTGAGGGAGAACCCTGGGGAAGGTGACATTGTGCCTAACCCAACAGGGAACACGACCTCTAAACCCATCAAACCAGGGGGCCGTAAAAAGCTCTGTGGTGCAGCGCGTAAGCGCTTCAAAAGGTTGAGGGCGGAGGACGTAAGTGTCGATGAGGCACTCGTCCTCTGTCGTCAACCTTGGAAGGATATTCCTCACGTTCCCTCTGAGTCGAAGGCGGTAAAGCGCACTCGCTCTGAGGAGGAATCGCCGAAGGGCCAGCTAAGGAAGACTCCTAAGACCACTCTGGAGAGTAGGATAAAACCGACCTTCAGTGAAGTGGCCGGGTCATCCAAAGTTGGAATCCGAGGCGAATTCCCACTAACGGAGGAACAGGTGGGGCTTGTGCGTCGCTCCCTTATACTTCTTATTCATAAGGAGAGTAGGGGGGAGGGGCCCAAGTTCGTTTCCTTCTCACATAAACCAGGATGGATCCTGGTGGTATGTGAGAATGAAAACAGCAAGGACTGGCTTACGAAGGTGGTACCAGATTTAAAACCATGGCCTGAAGCAAAACTCTCGGTTTTACAGGAGAACGAATTGCCCAAGCCAGCGGTAGTCACCACCTTCATTCCCAGCAGTGAAGCCCAGTCCTTGGACGAGGCGATAAGCCTGCTGCGTACCCAGAACAGGGGCCTCATGACTGAGCTCTGGAAGGTTCTCCACAGCAGGAAAGAAGAGGGGGGGGTAATCGCCACCTTTGCAGTGGACGACGCCTCTGTGGAGACTCTGAAGGGGAATCAGGGCAGGGCCGCCCTTGGTTTTAGGAGCATAGTCTTCAGAATCAAGGGCGACCAAAACAAGGAGGACCCTGTACAACCAGGTACCTCTACCTCCAATATTACGCAGGCTTCAGTGCTCGCGACACCGACGCCGTCTGAGCAGCAAGGAGTGTCTGGACCCCAGAACCTGGGAACTAGACCTCCTCTAAACTTTGCTGCCAGAGGGCGGGGTGCTCTTGGAGGTAGAGGATCTGCACGGGGAACGGCTCGGGGCATGGTCCAGACTGGACGCGGACGATCTCGTCCACCGAAGGGAAGGGGTAGGCCCGGGGTCGGGGCACAACCCAAAAAATAATGGCAACCCAGGGAAAGAAGGTGAGGTTCTTGCAGGCCAATCTCCACCACGCTGCGGCAGCAAGTGCTGTGGTTGAAAAATGGCTCTGCGAGGAAAGGGCAGACCTCGCCCTCATACAAGAGCCCTGGGTGTCACATTCCAATATTCTGGGACTCAACGCTGCCGGTAAGATAATTTTTAACAAAGGCAGCAACAGACCCAGAGCCTGTATTGTTTTTAATAAAAACATTGACTTATTGACTGTTGCAGAGTTGTGTAACGATGACATTGTAGCAGCCATTTTAGCCATCAAAGGGAGCACGGCCAGAGTTCTTGTGTGCTCGGCCTATCTTCCAGGCGATAAGGAGGATCCTGCTGAGGACCTGGCGAGGGTGACGGAGTATGCCCGCCGACACAAGCTGCAGCTGCTCGTGGGGTGCGACGCAAACGCCCATCACACCGTATGGGGTAGCTCAGATGTCAACAGCAGAGGTAGTAGATTATATGACTTTCTACTAACAAATGGCTTGCATGCGGTGAATAGGGGATGTAAACCGACCTTTGTAACCCGTGTACGTCAAGAGGTGTTGGACATAACCATTGCAACTAATGATCTGGCTAGACGTATTATAGACTGGCACGTTAGCGATGAGCCATCAATGTCCGACCACAATCATATCTGTTTCGATTTGTTAGGATCATTTCCAAATCAGAAAATCAACTTTAGGAATCCTAGAATCACTGACTGGGCTGCTTTTAAAGACAAACTCAAGTTGTATCTAGAAGATGTTCCTAAAACAATCAAGACCAAAGATACTCTAGACATAGCAGTGGCGGTTACCTCAAATAGTTTAATCAAAGCCTATGAAGATAGCTGTCCTGAGAAATCAATGTCGTCTAAAAGAACAGTACCGTGGTGGAACTCTAAGCTGGATAGGCTCAGAAGTAAAACTCGAAAACTGTTCAATAAGGCTAAAAGGACCCTCGATTGGGAGGCCTATCGAAAAGCCTTAACAGAATACAATAATGAAATTAGGAAGTCTAAGCGAGCGACATGGAAAAACTTCTGCGAAGGGGTAAACAACACACCACAATGTGCAAGAATCCACAAGTTCCTCGCGAAAGACAAACCTAACCAAATCGGACTGCTAAGGTACCCAAACGGGGACTATACAGCAGACGAAAAAGAAACATTAAGTTTATTGGTATCGACCCATTTTCCTGGTGCTTCTGGTGGGAGAGTGCACTCCGCTCAACCACGTCGACCAAGTGTCGATGACTGGAGGAGGGCGTCTCTCATTATTAGACCTTCTCGGGTAAGATGGGCCGTCAAAACCTTTAAACCCTATAAGGCATGTGGAGAGGACGGCATCTTTCCCGCACTGTTGCAGCAGGGAATAGAAATTATAC
The DNA here is from genome assembly GCA_905147135.1 of Blastobasis lacticolella. Classification (NCBI taxonomy): domain Eukaryota; kingdom Metazoa; phylum Arthropoda; class Insecta; order Lepidoptera; family Blastobasidae; genus Blastobasis; species Blastobasis lacticolella. The sequence goes on from LR990048.1 coordinate 15,701,396, forward strand.
TCCCTCACATGGTAAAAATCTTCAGAGCAAGTTACGCCTGGGGACATATTCCAGAAGAATGGGCCAAGGTCAAAGTCCTCTTTATCCCAAAGGCTGGTAAGAGAGACTATTCTCAACCGAGATCCCTCCGGCCCATCAGTCTAAGTTCATTCATGTTAAAGACTTTGGAAAAAATTCTGGATATTTACATTAGGGAAACAATAACAATTGACAACCCTATTCATTACACTCAACATGCCTACATCAAAGGAAGGTCGACTGAAACTGCCCTATTAAACTTGGTAGACAAGGTCGAAAAGGCATTAGAGGACAAACAAATTGCACTTTGTGCGTTTCTGGATATTGAGGGCGCTTTTGACAATACCCCAACAAAGACCTTAATTCAAGGACTCACTGAAAAGAAGATTGACAGCACAACAGTCAGATGGGTGGAAGCAATGCTCTCAAATCGAAAAGCGAAGGTTGCCCTACATGGAAGCTCGCTTGAAGTATTTACTACCAGAGGCTGTCCACAAGGAGGGGTCCTATCTCCACTGCTGTGGACCCTAGCGGTAGATCAGCTCTTGCATAAATTGGCAGAGCTCAGGATAGATGCACAGGGCTATGCTGATGACCTTGTGATCATTGTCAGGGGCTTCTGCCAAAGTACGATTTCATACATTATGCAAAGAGCGATGAATATTATTGATAATTGGTGCAGGGACAATGAGCTGTCTATTAATGCAGATAAAACTGTAATTGTACCATTTACCAATAAAAGACAACTTGACGGATTAGTCAAACCGCGGTTAAATGGCAAAACTGTAGACTTTTCAAAGGAAGTGAAATGTCTGGGTTTAATACTAGATCAAAAACTGACCTGGAACAGCCATCTAACTGCAATTTTACAGAAGGCTAAAATAGCCTTAGGCATTTCCAGTCGACTGGCAGGGAAAACCTGGGGCTTGACCCCAAAAATCTCTATGTGGCTTTATACAGCTATAGTACGACCCATAATTACGTATGCCTCTATAGTGTGGCATACAAAAGCCAACCAGGAGACTGTGATTAATATACTGAGCGGCTTACAGAGAACGGCGTGCCTTTTGGTCACAGGAGCCATGACAACCGCCCCGGGAGCGGCCCTGGATGCAATTCTGGACCTTCCGCCGCTACATCTGCATTTGCAAATGGTGGCGGCGGCCAGTATGCACAGGGTAACCATCCAGGGGGAGGGGAAATGGCTCTCACAGTCTCTGAAGTCTTTTCAGGAAACGATCATGGGCAATAAAATACTAGGTATGCATACAGACACCATGATTCCTAAGTGTGTACACCATAAACTTTACACTGTAGAGATCCCAGCCAGGGATGAGTGGCTCAAAAGCCAAATTTCCTGGAAAAAAGGGAGCCTGATCTGGTACACAGATGGATCCAAATCAGGACATCACGTGGGGAGTGGAATATATGGGGAGCGACCTAGGGTTAAGAAATTTCTGAACCTGGGCAAGCACGCCTCTATTTTTCAAGCCGAGGTTTACGCAATTTTGGAATGCGCTGATATTAACCTCCAAAGGCACTACGTGAACCATTGTATTTATATACACTCAGACAGTCAAGCAGCTTTATTAGCCCTATCATCAAACTCTGTGAGTTCTAGATTGGTGCTAAACTGTGTGAATGTTCTCAATTCCTTGGGTGAGAAAAACCAAGTAATTTTACGTTGGGTCCCAGGACATGAAGGGATCGACGGCAACGAAATTGCAGACGATCTAGCTAAGGCTGGTAGTGTGACCACAACACATGGTCCAGAACCATTCTGTGGAATACCAAAAAGCCTAGTCAAACTGACCCTACGGACAATTTGCAAAGAGCAATCATTAGAGCACTGGAAGAAGCAGCCAGGCCTAAACCATTCTAAAGCATTAGTCAAGGCCTACAATGGCCTACATGCAAAAGAACGATTACTACTCAGTAGAAATAAGTTGCGGATCCTGGTAAGGGCGCTGACTGGTCACTGTGGGCTGAACAAGCACATGTTTAACTTGAAGATCAGCAGTACAAAGGACTGCAGATTCTGTAAGGAGGACGAGGAATCGCCTCTTCACCTGATTTGCAAGTGCGAAGCCCTGATGCGCAAACGTAGCATCCATCTTGGTAAATACCAGCTACTACCGGATGAGGTGCACGATATCAGTGCTAAGAGCCTTTTACAGTTCATAGAAGCTGTAGGGATCAGCACTGAACTGTAAGCTAGAGGCGATCACAATAGATCAGTAATGGTCGCAGTGATACTAGGACGTTTAGCCTTGAAAAGCCCACTTAACAAATAATAATAATAATAATAATACTGGTTAGTTGATGGTCTCTATTCGTGACACACAACTCTATAACGAAGCCTGGTGTTAATTGATACTATAATAGCGTTAATTTATACTATAATGACCTTACACTGCAGTCATGAACGTAGCCAGCACAGGAAGCCCCCTAGGAAGATGCACGAACAAAGTAATCGCTCGCTCGTAGTAAGACTCGCTCATTGTTTTTTATCTATTCGCACTCCACGCGCCGCCTAATCATCCGGATGTCAAAATCTAATACATCAAAAACACATAGCAGCTCGAAGCCCCCTTGCACACACACACACACACACACACACACACACATAGAAATCCGCGTCCTTGACTGCAGCACTAACATAGCTAAATTTTCAAAATTGTCTTATGGTACGAATGCATCGTGACATCGTGCAAGGAAAGCGAGGAGAGATCTTATCTTTAGATTGTAATGGGATTCAGTTAGTTTAAGCTGCAGCGTTGTAATGTAAAGACAATTTAAATTTCAGACGGGTCGTGCAATTTAGGAATAGGTTGTTTATGTATAAAATGCACAGAATGAAAGAAAAGAAAGAATAAGACCTTGCTAAGTCCGAATCACTTAACAAAATAAATACAATAAAAATATCCGTATGGCAACTTATGCCAAGTTTTTTAAACGTCATAAAACGTCGTTCATAAAAGTCACAAACAATTTTATTTCTGTAGGTTTATTTTCGTGAGTTACGAAAAATATTATTAAACAATGTGGGCAAATAATGTTTACAAGAAGGACTGACGAGAACTGACAAGGACAGATTATTGCCATTTCCGAACTTTCAGTCAATACGAACTTTTCATGGTCCTATTTTCGACCACCTCCTAATACATTCTGCCACCAAGCAATCATCTTTGCATTGTTGTGTTCCAGTTTGAAGAATAGTAGGTAGCGCCTGCGATTCTACATTTTTGTTATCTGCAACCTAAATTCATGAATCGTAGATGTTATGGGCGACAGTTACCGGTTACCATCAGGTGGGCTGTCTGCTCGTTTGACACTGATCCGCACATAAGGTTTGCTGGTAGAAAACTCAATTAATGAGTTAAGCTCGCCTTTGTACATCTCTGTTACTGTACTGTATAATTATGTCATGTTTGTGTACAATAAAGAATAAAGAATAAAAAAGATGTTTTATTTGTATTGTTGTTACATCATGCTTATGTAGATAAATAACGACTGAGACGAAAAGATTGAATTTATGCTTATAAATTCAGTCTCTTCGTTTAATATACAAAAGATAAAATATGTGAAAAAATAAGCAGTTTATCAGTTATCTAACACCCATAACACAAGCTTTGCTTACTTTGGGCGCTGTGTGAATTTATCCATGCATATTTATTATTTACTTATTTATGTAGACTATAAATAATCTCGAAATTGAAAATAACACCCACGAGATAACGTTGTAGGTAGGTAACCTATTTTACGCGGGCGTTCTCGCAGGTTGAAACTTGACATACTCATGAATAACATACTTGGAAACCTGTATTTCGAAACCACTTCAAGAGACCACCACCGACTTTAGTATTTGATATTAATTTCAACTTGATCCCTTTCATGAGGAACGATCTTGACTGAGCAACAAAGTGATCCTTTTATCCTTTTGATATACAGAACTATGAAAGGGATATTATATTGATTCCAATACAAATAGTTGCGTTTCTTCATCTTAAATGTCACTGTGTATAGTATAAATACCTTCACATACCTTCTACAAAGTCATTGTGTGGTGAAACTCCGTTTTATCAAAACTATACTATGAATTATTCCGTAAAATTAGTAATTTCTGTTTTACAATAAATTCCATCCGAAAAATCGAATATTCCTCACTTTTCAAAATTATCCAAATGACAAACGCTACCACAGGTACTATTTTAATGTAGCCATCACTTGACTCATTAATAACCTAATAACTCAATAACCTAATAATATAAAAATTAGAGCTTACAATTGGATATTGCAATGGAGTGACGCTTTGACGTTCGAGACCCGATACATTTCTTGTTCCTCCTCGATACCTACCTATATGATTTGTTGTAAAATCAGAGAGCTGGTAAAATACAGCATCAAACCCTCTTACGGGTGTCGTAGAAGGCGACTACTATCTTAATTAGGGCCCTGTTATGACCAGCAGAATCCCAGCAGCTTGATTTTGATAAAGTTGATGGCAGTTTAGTCGTTCGTTTATAGCGTATATATCTTTTCTATCCCTTTTTCATATGAGGAACGTTGATAATGCCTCAAAATACTCGCCTTGACACCACTTGTCTCTCGGATTGAGACGCAACATATATCAAATGGCCGTGTGGTGTCCGGCGGAGTAGAATAGCACCAACCCTTTACACTCATGGGTGTCGTACAAGGCGACTAATGTTTTCGAGGCAAAAGATCAAGAGTCTCCGTAGTCTGGAAAATGGGCAGCAGCATTTTCCATCGTTATATTTAAACACTGCGACCTTCAACCCGCCTGCCAAGCGTGGAGATTATGGCAATACCCTCCCCTTTCGTGGGAGAGGCCCTAAGTCCTGCAGTGGAATGTTACGGGCTGTAATGATGATGATGATTTATCAAAAACCTGCGTCAACATTTTCTGTTCTTCAGCGCTTTCAAGGCTTAGACACAAACAACACTTGCATAAGTAAAGTAGCATTACTATGTGTTATCACAGTGCTCGTTTGCTAAGTAAACGCACTGCGTTCCATACGTCTCTATGATTGCTCAATTTTGTTCATTTCACGGACGCATAGTGCCTATCGCCACTCAAGTACTGTCAGCTGGAACCCTGTGCGTTCGCGCACGCTGTGACATCTACGTGTGCGCGCATATTAAACTGTACACTAGTAGGGTCGTTGAGATGTTTAGATTACTGTCACATATGGGGCTTATATGGGGTTATTAAACAATAGCTTAATCTAGACCTAGCCAGGTCAAGTCCTTACTACACTAACAAAGTTTAAACACTTTGATTGCCTCGACTTCAGCAACTCCGAGACTTGCTAAGTCTACGTTACGACGGCATGCCGTAGCTACGTGTACGTGGTTAGCTGTTGGTAACGATAACAACAGTTGGTTGTTCCTTAGTATAATAATTTACAGAGTTATGTTATCGCGTAACTTAGTTCTAATGATTTGCTAGATGCAGCTTTATTTGTGCAACTATAAGATTGAGTATTAAATAAAATAAATTTGAATTTTACACATTGCGGGCAAAAGCTAGTAAAATAATAAAACTCTCTCTTGCTACCCTACAACTTCAATCATCATAATCAATTATCAGTAGTGCACAGCGCCCCCTCTCCTCCCTCGGCTTGGTGCATCTGGCATCCATCTGCAGCCGACTGCAAATCATCAAACCTTTCTTATTATTATTGGACTAGCCAGATATTTGACCGCTATCTCACCTAGTCAGTGACGACGCTGCCCTATTCACTCTAGCCATGAAGGCGTCCTGATTACAATGATCAGGAAACACACTCGCAGGGAACGTGTACCAATTCATTAGCCGTACGCGTTATAAAGGTCCAAAGCGCCTCGTGCGGATAGCGGAAGATCTACGACATAAGGAAGAAGCGTTCGCTCGGATCGTTTTATTGTACCTGGATGGTACTGTAGCGATCTCAATAATCAACCAACGGAGCTCGTACACACAACGAGTTGGCGGCTGGATTCCTCTCATCACCTTTACCGCCAAAGTACAGTTTAAATTTGACGAATTACACTCGGACAGAGCTCATAGAGAAATGTTTGCCAACCATTACCGCATTTTATCTTATTTATATCGGATGCAGTGCGCAGCTTCTACCCAAGGTTTCGGAGGGAAGAATAAACGTGCAAGAAATCGAATTCTTGCCTGTTGAAGTCCGCGGCGTACCGCCGTATCTGCCCAATAAAAGTCAAACTATACATCTGGTGAAAGAATGATAAAAGCAGAATCCATTCTTAAACCCTCTTCAATTACTCGTATAAGCCTTCACCGCCGGAAGCCTGTCGGAACATATCTGGGGCGGAAATAAACAGTGAATCGAAATTGTGACTTTGCGGTTTTGCGCCACATGAGATCTAATATACGTCGCGGGCTACGACGCCATGTTGACACCTCATACCTCCACTTCATTGCGTACGAACACGAACTCATGGTCGTGTTTTGTCTCAGAACATTTTTGTTGAACTTGTTGAAGTAGAAATAATACGGTGCCTTTTCTTGTGAAGTTGGTACTTAGTTAGTTACTTAGAAACAAATTTACGTTAGTCATATTCCGTTAAAGTAACATGATGTCCACTTTAAATAATCTTTGTAAGCTTTTCTGAAGTACTTTATTATAATACACTGCCTTGTCAATACAAACGAGCATAGAATCTGATGGATAGCGGTTGCGTGTAAAAAAATATATGCAAAGATTAGATGGTGCGTCGTAACTGTAAAGTTAATTTACTTACTTGTGTACATAATTATAGATAAAGTTAATACACGAACTCGACAAATTATACCAAATAGATAGTGAATCTCTATTATCGAAGGCATAATAGTTAAGAGAAGGCACGCGAAGTACGCAGGGTTAAAAAAACTATCACGTAGGTGTACCTGTTTCAATCAAAATTACAGAAAAGGTAAACAAAAAAATTGCATTGTGCTACAGCTGTAATGTGCTGAAAATGGAAAGAGGGTATCAATTATGATCATAATTATGATTTTTTTATACGACCCAGGTTTATTCGTTCGGGAGCTACGATACCGCAGACAGGTACACAATATCACAGATACACACGTAATGCTTGTAAAACTCCTCCTTTTTCGTCGGAGGTTAAATGGAGGTGCGCGGTTGTCGAGCATTGTAATTTTAGTCACGCGAAAAAGGTACCACAATTTTTGCACTGTTATTTCAAAGGCGTAGTTCTTTTTCCGTGGTGACTAGAGAGTAAAATGCTTTCGAATTTGCTACGCGGTGTCCGGCGGAGTAGAATATTCCAACCCTACTAAGGGTGTTATACAAGTTGGGTAATGTATAACATTTTCGATTGTATATATTAAACAAATACAAATACTTTATTAGTTACAGAGTTACACGTCAAAGTGGCACGTTAAACATTGCGATATCCAAGCAATGCCCTTCTCGGTGTGGACGAGGCACAAGCTCAGCGATGGGCGTTACGCGTCTTTAATTTTAACCGACAGTTTTTTTTTTTTTTTTTTATGTTATCCGGCAGACAAACAGGCATGCGGGCCACCTGATGGAAAGTGGTCACCGCCGCCTATTGACATCAGCAACACCAGGGGAGTCACCAATGCGTTGCCCGCCTCTGAAGAGATCTCTAATATACCTCTTGAACGATCCCATGTCATAGTCCAAAGGAAACACTGTGTTAACAGAAGAGATGATGAATTTGAACGCCATCTCAGCTATTCCTGTCTAAAAACAGCTAATCCGTACAAATCAGGGAACATATTAGTAGGCTAATTACTATTGATGATTATAATTTCAACCTATTCAAATTTCAGTTCAATTGCTATTGATTTCAGGAATCACGTGTAGGAATGAGACATACAGTAATTATGTATCTATTTCTGCTCGTGAATCCTGAAGCCAGCCTGAGTCTGAAGTCAGGCTCTCTGTGTATAAACAGAGAGCCTGACTTCAGAGACTTGGTTTTCAAACTAAGATAAATAAAAGGTAAACGAACGACTCACCGAATTTGTCAAATTATTCAGTAATAACACTTTATACATGAACTCTCGCACACATCTTAAATTATTTGTAACAATTACTGTCCTTTTCAATTGATTTCACTTAACTACTTCACACGTTACAGCTACGGCTACACAGGTCATTGCACTTTTTTCGTTACCCTTTCTGTAACTTTGACTGATATCCTCTTTCCATTGTCCTTTTTGGAAAACCGGCCCTTAAGAGGACGACCCAGAAAAACATTCACTGATCAGATCAGTAATGTTCTCAAAAAGCTGGGGTCGAATAAAAGGCAAGGTACGAGTGGCAAGAATAAAAGGAGATTTATGAAAAGAGTTGTGGATATATGCGAGGCCAGGGAGTTGTGTCAGGAGGCAAAGGCCTACTCCACCTATGGGACACAGGCGTGAGCTTTATGTAATGTGTTTCAACACATTACAGCTATAGCACAATGCAATTTTTGTGTTTACCATTTCAGTAATTTTGATTGAAACAGGTATACGTGATAGCTTTTTAACCCTTCGTACTTCGCGTGTCGTCTCGTTAACTATTATGCCTGTAATAATAGAGACTAGCTATCTAGTTGGTCTAATTATGTTCTATGTGAGTTCGTGTATTGACTTTGTCTATAAATAAGCACACAAGTGGGCTCGCAATTAACTGGCAAACATTGCCGTAATTGTACGCAGTTACCTAGAGAAAGCTTTGTATCTTCAAATTGTACTGTAAACTTACCTCGTTCTTGATTAGACTGTTATGGGTATCTACCTACTTCATAGTATGGGGTGACTTTGATGAGCGGAGGTTACATTGATTACCCACTTTTCTCTGTTAAGTTCAAAGGGAAAGATGACTGATTTTCAGTATTGATACTTAACAGGGCTGGCGTGAGTCGTTTGCATGAAAATATCACTTGATTAGTAGAGAAAAGTAAGTATTCAATGTGACCCCAAGACATCAAACTAACCCCCCATGCTATCATTATAATGTTATACTATTCTTCTGACAGAGACAATCAGAACCTAATTTTTGGAACTGATAAGTTAAATTGCGACTATAGAAAATAAAATGTTGCATATAAATTGTTAGCACTGGCGCATGTTATACAATAGTTGTTACTTCATAATAAAGAAAATATACTAACTTAGAACCCATGTTAGCGGATAGCTTCAGGAGTAGCTGTGAGATTTCAATAATACTCCTTAAGTTCTGAGTTACGATATAAAAATTTAAATAAGAATAAGAAACTGACTTCAGACAAAAAAATCAGATCAGCGAAAAAGTGAAGAGCGGTATACAAATAGATCAGTGGAACTGAAAATCATAAGTTAACGTGGCACTTTACACTAGTCTGTGGTAAATTATGTAGATAGGCAGATTCGGCTTCGTATGGTATGTATTTAGGATCTCACGAAGTTTCGTGCGGCTAACGTAAACGACGGTAATGCGCGTATTACATTTTACTAAATTCTTCTAAATATAATGACCTGTATCACTTATATTATGTTTCGCGTCGCTCTGCTTTTTAAAAGGCGCGCGTGAGACAGAACTGCACCTTATTTTATAGGCTTGTTATACATTCCATTTTGATTTGCTCTCACTCTTTTTACTTCTGAATTTGGCCACATATAAAAAGCGCATAAACAAGCCGATGTGCATTATTTACCGTCGACCCATAATGAATTTAGTGACGTCCTTCTTAAACTCTACCTGACTGAAAACACTTTATTTATACTTAAACTGTTGTCAAGTCATGTTGGGAATTCCGCAAATTGCCAGCGATAAAGACGTACCCATAGTCACGAAGGTACACTCTCAATATTAATTCCCTTCGGCATGCTAGTCATACTGACGCGACATCGCTTACAATTAATTGAATTGGACCTTTGAAAATTTCCTAGTATAACAAAGTCAGTGACCGGGAATCGGTCACAAGATTAAAAGGTATTTTTTTAAATAACTTCGACTATTTTGGTCGAAGCCTACACAAGATACAACCTCAATTTGAGTTTGATAGTTACACTATACATTTTACTTTTGATATTTCCGAATTGCGGTGGATGTGAGTTACGCGGCTTGATCACGTACGTAATGAGTACATCCGTGCAGCCTTGGCGTGAGAGATGTCGCAGATATGATCGAGGAGACTCGCCTGCGCTAGTTTGGTTACGTATTGCGTATGCCTCTGGGATACGTAGGAAATAGGTGCCTGAATCTGCCGATATCATTAAGGAGGCCCTGTGGGCGACCCAAAAAGCGGTAAATCGACATCGCTGAGTCGGATGCGAAAGCCAACGGCTTACGACGCGACGATGCCGAAGACCGGGCGAAGTGGAGAAGAAAAAGTAGGAAACCAGACCCTGGCAGAGGCCCTGATAGGAGCTAGGAAGATGATAATGATTTCCGAATTAAACTACGCCTGCATAATCGTGTTGGCAGCTCTTACAGACATCTGGCTGCTCGGTCAATCTGAATTGGACACACCCAATATAGCAAATCATGTTATCGAATAGAGAAAATCAGGTCTCTAGACTGATACTGTACAATTAAAAGTAGTTGAAATTTCAAGGATTAAGTGCCTATTCCTTTAATACTAAAAGGACTAAAAGTATCTAATATCACTTTTCGGCACAAACGCTATCCCAACTCAAGTGCTATACATAGATGAAAGGTTAAACCAGCAATAAACTTTGGCATTTATAAAAACTGGAATTGACGGGATTAAATTTTACGCCTCTTCAACGTGTTGCCTCTGAAGGTAAGCTCGAAGGTTCGCAAATTCCAATGTGAAATAGAATGCTGGCTCGCAACCCTCGTCAGATACCGTGCCTAAGGGGCGGGGAAGTGTATCAGCAAAGAAATAACGGAATACACGTGAACAGTAAAGTGTATAGTGACGTATGATGTGGGGGCGTTTGTTTCTTGTGTTACTTATGTGCCGTTTGTGCCGGAGTTCGTGTATGTGTTTCTGTGTGTCTGACTGCTGCATCGTATCTCGATTGAATTGGGGCGAGTCTCAAGACCCCTTCGGAAGACTTTGATCAACGGTACAATGTAGGGTTGTAACGTAGGCCTTAGCAGAGGCGGAGACAAATGCGGAGGTGAAGAGCTTCACCCCCGCGGATGCAGGGTTAACGGCGGTGGAGGCGGATGTGAAAGTGGCAGTGGAAAAATGATTCATGGTTTATCGACGTAATAGAAAGTAAAACACTAATTATCACATATCTCTTTGATATGCCTGCTGGAAGAGATTTCTTCTAAGAAATGAGTAGCGCCTGTTGTGTCATCTATATCTCTATCTCATCTAATAAATAAAACATATTTATTTGAAATAGATACATTCATCCTCCATCATTTTCCTTTCCTAAAAATGCGAACATTACCTACTAGTAATCAATATTATAAGTTCAGTTCAACGTGTTTTTTGTTGTTGTATTGAGACGTATATAAACCGCCGTTGCAACTCCTTAAAAACTTTGCGGAGGCGAATGCGGAGGTGTATGATTTCTTGCGGAACTTCCGCAATATCGGACGCGAAGACAAAGTTCCGTTACATTCCTAGTACAAGGAGCCTGGTGCTGAAGTTCGACTAGTCTCAAAGCACGAAACGGTCACCCATCCAGTTCTGGCGTTGCTTAACTTTGAATATTGGTCTCGCTAGCACATAGTTGTTAATAACCGTCATCTCTATCTTGCAACCACAGCTATCTAGGTATGAGAAAGTTTTTTAGTTCAATATAAATGCAAATGCGCGGTAAACATGGCGACGCGACGCCGTGGCGCCAACGCCGATTATACCCGCAAAAGTATATAATTACTTTAATTAATTCATCAGTTCACTTCGTTCCCTCGATGCCGGGAAGATGGCGCTGGCTCGGCGCTTCATTGCGGTTGGTGATAGGAGGTTTCAATAACAAGTACGGAGTAACCAATTACTTTAAACTTTAGTATTCATATATATCTTCTTATGCTCTTTGGGCATAACATACCCTAGGTGTGGTAACCGTGTCCGAGTTGTTACAATAAGTATTGTGCCATAAATATTGTTAAAATGGAGCGTCGCCGCGGCGGTGGACTAATGGCGTTCGACTCGTACCCCGAGATACTGGTTTCGACCCCACTTTTCCTACCTACGAGCGCGAGAGCACAATCGGGATATAAACGCCATCATGGCATGTAAATGTATTCGTCACTAGCAAATTTGCGTAAATATGCAAGTTTCATCACGTTTCCCTTACCGTAAGAGCATCGGTTATTGTTCAACTAATGTACATAATTCAGAAATGAGTCATTGGTACATAGCGGCAGAGGCATTCGAACCCGGTACCTCTTGTTTACGAGTCGGATACCTTTACTACTCGGCCACTGAAGCTCCCGCACCCGACAACCAGTCACGAATACAATAGGTACTTAGACAAATATTTTCACCAGTTCACTTTAAAACTTCTTCTCCAGGCGCGAGTCAGCGGGTCAGCTACCCCGCTCTGCCAGCATCGACTCGATGGTGGAAGCTGCTATCTGCGCGCGCCGCTCCGAACCCTGTCAGTCTGTCACATTGCAGCTACCACGGGCCGACAGGGCCTTGAGTCTGGTCTCGCCAGCCGTCGGCAGGAGGGCCAAGTCGCAGAGGGGCCTAGCTGGTAAGTACAGATATATATTTGTTTATTTATTAAGTAGCTAATCAACTACCGCTTCACGTGAGTCCTGTTGCAAAGTAAGCTACGGGTGTTATCAAACTGTAAGCGAATTACGTAACAATTCTCTGATTTCGATTATTGAAATTGTTACTTTAGCGATTATGTAAGATCGATTATTAAATCGATCTAACTACTAAGTTTCCGCTTATATCAATGGGATTTTGTTAGCAACAGCACCTATGAAATCGATGATACCTAATCCCAAAAGTAACAATCAATCATTGAATCAGAAGATTGTTATTTTTATCGAGTCGATTGACTAGACTCTGACTTACACTTTCGCCCAGCCTTCGGCGTTTGGACTTGCCTCGAACAAGTCCTCCATTGTAAAAGTTTTGCGACACGCCGAGCATGAAACGAGGTGGTCCATGGTTTGCGGAGATATGCCACAGATTGGAAAGGATTGTTAGCAACAGGGTTACGTAATTAGCTTACTGATCAGCGAAAAAATCACGCTGACTAAATGTCAGCAGAAAAATGTATTCTGTCAGCAATTTCATTTCACAATCATACAAAAACACTACTAACATTATAAACGCGCTGTGAGGATAGATGTTTGGATGTTAGTTACTCCTTCACGCTAAAAGTACTAAGGATACTGGTAAAATTAGCAGTAATGTAGCTTATATCCCAGAATAGCACATAGGCTGTATTTATATCGAAATACATTTGGTTCCCGTAGGAATGGGACCGGAATGTAAAAACAGAATTGTACGCGAACGAAGTGGCGGGCAAAAGCTAGTTTATGTAGGTATATTCATTTTTATCGGTTTTCAATTAGGTGGGCCATATTTGGCACTTGATCGTGAAGAGTGGAGGAATCGGGGGGAGGCCTTTGCCCAGTAGTGGGATGATTCGGGCTAATATGGATGGATGGATGGGCCATATTTGGCGCCCAGGGTCCTAATTCTCGCCCTGAGATATCTCGAATTCGACATTTTCTGGCAAAATATCTTAATTAATAATGTAATTTAAAACGATCTTCGACAATAATATCAGAGAAAATCGTTGGGAACAAGTTTTTTGCTTGCAATAAAGATTCAGTAACTTTGTAATAGATATTTGTGACTAGAGACAATGTCCAATTCTAATGTCGAAAGCGCGAGAATCCCTGACATTCATAGTAAAAAAAAATACGTTTTTCAATAAGTATTCTTCATTAACTAAAGGAATCCCAAGCAGTACTAAATAAATACAAATAAAAGAAAATCATGGACAAATTCACACAGCGCCATCTAGCCCCAAAGTAAGCAAAGCTTGTGTTATGGGTGCTAGATGACTACTTATATACTTTTTTTTTAAATACATACTTATTATACATAGAACACCTAGACCCGTAACAGAAATTAAAATTCATCAGATATTAATATTCTTCCTATAGTATGTATGCTATTGGATTTCTTAACTAAAGAAAGGTCAAGCATCGCAGTGTAATAAATACTTACGTGAACGTAATAAAACATTTTTCTATTTCAAGAGTTTCAAATGCTTGGCCAATTAGAGTGAGAGAAGCGAACACTGTGGAAAAATGGAAAAAAGAAAAATACTAAAGAAGTTGCAATTTAACTTTCTTTGTTAAATTGCATATAAGGGGAACAAAGGATATAGTCGTAATGCGCAGCGGAAGGGTTGCAACATTTTGGTTATCTGGAATTTGATGAACACTTAGTTAAAGACTCCGTTAAAGTACTATATTCGATTTGTTTTTCAGTACTATACTCGTAGATGAAATTCAATATCAATAGTGTAAACAAATTGACCCTAAAAAGGTGTATTATATGAAATTGTGTTATTTTTAAATATTCATACGATTTTATTTCATTTTGAATGTGATAATTTTTATCAATATTTCAATTATTGTACATAATTCACCCCTTGGGTTTATTTTTTATAGAGGCAATTTGTTGACACTTTTGATCTAAATTACATCTCTGAGAATAGGCGAGTTGGAGCGTGGTTAAGATATCCGACTCGTAAGCAAGAGGTACCGAGTTCGAATCCCACTGTGGCCATGTACCAATGATTCTTAGTTGAATACTAACCGATGCTCTCACGGTGAGGGAAAACATTGTGATGAAACCTGTACATTCAGGCGACTGAATGTGTGGCCATGATCCAATCTGGTCAGGTTCCCCTGGTAGCAGGGTCACGGAGATCAGATGGCAGTCGCTCCACTGTAATTACCCGATCTGCCAAATCCCACGTGAGCACAACCGGGACATTAAAGCTAATATGATTTTTCTTAATACTTGGCGGTACATACTCGTAATGCACATCGGCATATCAGTTAACGTATATACTTACACGCATGCGACACGCACACTCCGCGTGGTGTCCAGCAGAGTAGAATAGCACCAACCCCTTACGCTCGTGGGTGTCGTACAAGGCGACTAATGCTTCCGAGGCAAAAGATCAAGAGTCTCCGTAGTCTGGAAAATGAGCAGCAGCATTTTCCTTTGTTATATTTAAGATCTCCTTTCGTGGGAGAGGCCCTAAGTCCTGCAGTGGACTGTTACGGGCTATGATGATGCGACACGCTCTACGAAACCTAACTCATTTATAAAAAAGTGTTTTAAATCTCTATTCCGATCGATTTAGGCTATGGAGGTCGTTCGACCCCTAATCATCGACGCTGATACGTGCAAAGATGGCTTGCGTAGCCAATTAGTATAAGAAAATTAGCATCAAAATCGTTGATCAGACCAAATAATTCGTGTAGTTTTGAAAGTTGGTACAATTATTCTTTAAGATGTCCAGATGAATATACTAAAAGTCCCCGGGGGTGGGACCAGAGCCGGGAGGGGGGGAGGGGGGAGGGGGGGAAGGTCTATTTTTCAACTTATTTTATTATAACTCCAAATTGATTTAAGATATCTCTTTAGTGACTTCTACATTATTTATCTACATTAAATTTCCTATAAGTTATGTCTAAACATTTTTACTCTACGATCAATACTTTAGGAGATACAGAGTGTTAAAGGTGATAAAAATTGTTAAACTTTGACGAAGATGATTAGTCGCCACAGAGACCATAATTCGTTGTTTGCCTCGCCGCCGCATAGCAGCTGGCAGGCCCGACGCTCGTGCGCTGCCCCTCTCGCGTCTCGTACCGCACACCGCCACAACCAGGAAGAGGGAAAGTGGAAACCAAAATATTTTCCTCCCAAGAACTTCAAAAACATTCATTTTGTTGTTCTATTCTCTTTCTGCATAGTTTCAGTGGGTGTGATACAACTTCAGCTATTTACAGGAAGAGCAAAACATCAATTATCAAGCTGTTTGATCAAAAGCCAATAGTAAAGGAAATAGCAACTGTGTTTTAAGACCCAACATCAACTCCGGATGCTATAGCACAAGCCGGAGAAAAAATGTTTCTTGAAATATACCGAGCGCCCTGTACTCAGTCTGAGATTAACAGATATCGACACATCGAGATATTCACAGTTTTTCTGAAATCTTGTACCAAACCCAAACCAGATCTTTCTTCCCTCCCCCCTACCAAAGGGTCAGCAAAATATCACTCTTACAGAGTATTCCATCAAGTACAAGAGTGGCTTGGGAACCAACTGCCTCCTGAAATATGGGGTTGGAAGCGAGGAGTCGATGGAAACTTAGAACCAATCACGAACTTGGATCCTCCTGCTCCTGAAGCGCTGTTAAAATCAATTTTTTGCCGATGCAAAAGTGGTTGTCCTGGAAAATGCAGTTGCCGAAAAGCGGGCATTAAGTGTAGTCTTATCTGTAATGGCTGCCTGGGGGCTTGTACTAACGGAGTCCCCACCGATGTTAATGATAAAAATGACGAAGATGAAACACAATTTGATTGATAAGTCGGCATACGCGTGCAAAAGTTTCTATAATTTTTCAGAATTAAAATTTTTATAAGTAAAGTACCTGTTTCTTATTTTTATCACCTTCAACACTCTGTATCTCCTAAAGTATTTATCGTAGAGTAAAAATATTCAGACATAACTTATAGGAAATTTAATGTAGATAATTAATGTAGAAGTCACTAAAGAGATATTTCAAACAGTTTTGAAGTTATAATAAAATAAGTAGAAAAAGATACCTTTCCCCCCCTCCCCCCCTCTCGGCTCTGGTCCCACCCCCGGGGACTTTTAGTATATTCATCTGGACACCTTTAGGAATAGTTGTACCAACTTTCAAAACTACACGAATTATTTGGTCTGATTTCTTTAATTTTCTCATACTAAATCTTAGCGGCAAACTTTTGTGCGCAATGTGGGCACATCGGTTTGCCATTTAGAAAAAAGTATGCAATGGATGTATGTATGGACTTTTGGGTCGCGTTTATGTTGCGTGTAAAATTGTATCTAAACTGGTATGACAGAATGAAATATAGCACCAACCCTTGCCACTTACAGAATTCAGCTTCCACTTAAAGCTAGTTAGTAACGTCTGAGGTAGTCCAGTTAGGATCTCTCTAGACCAGAAAGAAATAGTTATCATATTCGCTTGGAAGAAAGGTGCTTAACATTCAGGAGGGATTTTCCTTTGTATCTGAAAAAAGTAGCAGTCAAGCTTGTACGATAAGCCGATGTAAAAGAATTTTACCGAGGCGCTTAAGTACTCGGACTCCACTACAAAGGTTCCCTCAAAGAGCCGTTGGCGTTTTCGAAACTTTTCCTTCCTGGATAGAAATCCGTGACACGAAAACATCGAGTCAATACTTTACGGAACCGACGCTATAACTTCGACATTGAAAAAAAGAATTCGATCCCATATACATTTGACATTAATTGATACTTCCAATGCTAAGTACTTTTCCCTTGTGTGTTTTTGTTTACGAAAATAGACATCCATTTGTCCAGGGCCGGATTTAGGGGAGGGCAACCGGGGTGAAAGCCCCGGGGCGTCCACAAACGGGGGGCCCCCACAATAGAGACTTCGGAAAAAAAAAATTTCAAATTCCAATTAGTAAACACTAGTAAACATCTTTTCCTTTGATATTTTTTTTTTGCTCTTTTACCTTTACCTACAGCCTGCAGTATTTAGTACATACATGATTATTTGATTATAATTACACTTAATTTATTATTTTTTTATTACAATAAATTATTTATTGAAAAACTCCACTTAAAAAAAAATTTCACTTTGTTTGGTAAATAATTTGGGGCGAGGGGGCCTCCGCTCCTTCGTGACCCCGAGGCCTCTGGACCTCTAAATCCGGCCCTGCATTTGTCTCATCAGGTAGCGTCGTTCTTTTCAAAATACTGACGGTAATAAGAAAAGCGTTCTGGAAGCTTGCTTTTCCATCAGTTAACTAAGGCGCTTATCGTACCAACATTGTATTCCTACATGTGTTGCCTACATACTGAACGCATTGATAAAACCTACATTTATTTAGGAATAAACGAAATATTTACGCAAACCTTAAGAATAAAATGATATTTTTCTGTCGCGTAAACGAAGATACCTTCCTTCATAAATATAATTAGTTGTATCCATGATTCGATTTCGGTGTAAATTACAGTTTTTGAGGTCAAGAAATCGATTTTTGGTAAACTTTTTATTAACCCCCTGGGTTTAAGCTCTCGGGAGAGAATTTCGCTGGAAAGTACAACATGAAGTTCTTCAAAAAAGGCAGATGATGGTTTTTACAGAGTCGGAAACACGGAGGTGATGCTCCTGGTATTGTAAACGTCCACAAGCTGCGGTAAGTGCTTACCATCATAAGAAAAAAGGGTAGGTAGGGGCAAAGTAGGTGACCGCAAACGAAGTCGCGCTAATTCCGCTAGTAATGGTATAAAAAACCCCGAGCGAGGTTCACGTATGTTTACCGTGAAAATAACAATCTTTAACCCAAAAAAATAATTATTCCGGACGTAATAAAATCAAATGGTTCTACAGTATATCATTAAGCAACGGAAAAAAAGGATTCCATTTTACGCCCTGTCCTTGACGATCGTTGATTTGATTAGTTAACGGTTAACTCCGTTTTTCGCTGAGTCAGGGTATTAAGACATTTTTCCGGTATTCCGGATCGTCGTAGGGGAGGAATAGGCACAGTTCATTAATATGTGAGCATTGCCAAGACTTCAAATATAAATGTACATGGAAGGGTACTTATATATCTGAGCAGGTTCATCAATCAAACGTACAAGCCTCGGTAATGCTCACAAATTAATAAACTCGACTGTACCTACGTTTTGTAGCTGCAATATTGCAATGTAAAATAGTATGGTATTATGAATTAAATCACCATTTGTACCAGTTCCACATTATTATACCAATTTCAGTAAATTATCACCGGTTCAAAATATTCATCTTCAGGCAATTATTTGAAAATTTGTTTAGTAAAGTGGAACTAGTGTACAAAAGGTAATTTATTTTATAGTTTTATGGAATTCCATCACGGAGTCACAACACGAAGTATTAAATATTTAAAATAGTATGGGTGGTGGTGGAGGTACAATACAAGAGTATAAATGCCTTATGCACCTTAAGACATATTTGTGCAATTGTTAAGGTTTTATACCTTAAATAACACCTATCGTCAGAGAGGAAATGAATTCGATGACTTAAAATAGTTTACAAATTTAATATATTTCCTCTCGCTTTCTTACAACCTGTGGGAGTGATTTCGTGAAATAAGGGGCAGAAGCCGTCAAAACCAGAACTTGGACCGTCATCAAAACCACCATCTAACACACTTCCCGAAGTCCTTGTAAGTCTAGTCTTATAGCAAGGTAAAACGTCAGAAACCCGTAAATTAATTGATGTATGGCACAAAAAACACGGGAGTAGGCTAATAGAAGTTGTAAATCCAAGTTAAAATTGAAGAGCATCGTGTAAAGAAAACCTGCTCATAAATCTCCATTTCCTTGAAGAGAATAGTCTTGCTCGAATTTCAGTTCTTTTGATTATACTATCTAAGCCGTTGAAAAGTTACGATGTCCATTCTTCTTAACTTACCTCGAACACCCCCCTAAATAATAAAGTGTAAGTAGATACACAAAAGAAACTATATGCTAAGTATTCCATTGCCTGGTAGAGTGAGACATCCACGCTAGAGTTTTATTTGTTGGGGACTACCTAGCCCGCAACGTTGACCGCATAAAATTTAAATTATTACGTTCAAGTCCCGTTCCCGCGGGTTCCATATTGAATTTCGGAATAACTTATAGACTATGTGCTAGTCTGATCTACAAGCTATATTTATATCAAAATTAGTTCAGTAGTTTTTGCGTGAGGAATATGTAACAATCACATGTGCTATTCTTGGCTATAAGCTATACAATATTATTAACAAATTAAAATCCATTCAGTAGTTTTTGCATGAGGAGTAAGGAGGAGGTAACAAACATCCATATATCCGGCCATCCTTACAAACATTTGCAATTAATTTAATTTAATTATATTATTAATAGAATTAATAGGCAAGTAGGATGTTGGTCTTTCAAAACTGTTTTACTTTTCATAATTCTAGTTAATACGTACTTTCAAGGGGGTACTCTTAAAATATCTAAGGTATTACGTAGACACTGTATTGTGAAAATACATTTAAATGTCTGTTCAATAAACCCGTTGCGTACATTATAGTTTACACACTCTGATAAAGCCTACAAATGACCTAATAGCAAGCGAGATACTGTGAATTATTGCTAATCGTAAACGCTCAGGCGTTTAATGTCTTGCGCTAATGTCTACCTACACTTCAGTTAATTGAATTTCCTCTATTGTAATATAACATTCTTCTATAATTAAACACAGTGCTCATTTAACTGTCTAGAAAATGAAATTATAGAAAGGATATATACATTTCTATAGACTTTCTTGTGTATGGAAAATATCTCATTTTCTTCGACTAAGGCAACTAAAGAATAATGCGATTAGATGCTTGATGCTGTACGTCCCACACAGTAGGCCCTCGCCAACAGACTGCACCCAAATATTTTCTCTGAACATTAAATATATTGCAGCGCACACTTCCTTCAGGAAAATTTTATCCAAACATCGCCCTAAGACGGTGTCACGTAAAACACATAAGTAGGCACCTATATAGTTATGCACACAACGCGGAGAGCTCAGAGCGATGTACATAATTCGATTCGGCACTTGCAAATGGATGGAATTGAGTTATCACCAAAGTTGCTACAGATAGGTCCCGATGGACTGTAAATATCCATAGCACTTATATGTTCTTTAAACGTAGGTATGGGGGAAGAAGTAATATTGGGTCTGGTTATTTTTATGCACCTACTTACTTACCTATTCATTTCTTTAAAACTTATGCCTGATTGCCCTAAACTTAGGAGTTGCCTTAAGATGTTCCTAGGCATTTAGGTGTCTCAAAATCGGTGGCATAAAGTTCAGAGTGACTTACCGAGTTTAGTTTTGTCCTAAGGTGGTGATTGGTGCAAAGCGTCGCCTAAAGCTTAGTGCAAGTTATGTTACAGAAAAAAGTGTTTCTCCACTCAAAATAGACGTTTGATGCATGAAATGTCTGGATACATCTAAATATCTATTGTATGTACAGAGAAAATGCAGCAATGCATATTGTAAGTGAACCCTGTACAAGTGTACAACGCTGAGCGATGACAAAAATAATATTTGTCATTCTTTTGTCAATTTGTACCCTCCGCGCACACCGCGTTACTCAATATTTAGTTTTGAACTCGTTTACAAAAGTTTAAAAATATGTCAAACTGTCAGGTTCATAATACGTACCTGATTAAACATAGGTATTACAGATACCTACATAACCTATAACACCATCTATCCATAACGCCCCGCAAATGGACCTAGTGCGCCCGCCGTAAATGTAAAAATAACCTCAGTGCTACCTTATTTCCATTTCAAAGGTGGGTGCTGCCGAAAAATTCCTTTGAACGAGACGAGTCGCTCGCACGAAAAGGTGCCTTCGATTATGTAGGACGAGCGCTTGATGGGGTACCGTCGTGAACGCGTAACAGATTTACAGGGCAACATGCAGGCCGCAAGCTTGTTTGCCACCTTAGTGGTATAAAAAAAAAGAAAAAAAAACACTCGACTTGAGAGGGGTTTTTACCTTTTGGGCGGCTAGAGTGAACATGGGAATTGATTTATCGGCAATTTATTTGGAGTCATCACGCATTTCACAAATTATAAAAATCAACGGTAAATAAAGCCATATGGGCCTTTTTAAAAGGTTTTCTAATTTATGCATCTTTACCTTATAATTTATAAGCCTATCGGTACGACAGGAAAATTGTGTAATCATAAGTCCACGGAAACGGAAACCTCGTCAAAGTAAATCAAAACAAATTCCCAAATGAAAAATATTTTTTCAAAGCAAGCTTCTATCGCGCGTTTTCTGTGATCAGTCAGAGTACTTGTCAAGACTTATCAAACGAGCCTAAAGTCGATAGGTTTATCCAAAATATGTTTATCGTCCGTAATTTATGAGTTCTTATGGCCACCTTCCGTCTCCTTCATCAGATGAGCTCGATGGTATCATAACATTGCATTGTCAACGAACTTACGCAAGTATGCAACATTTTCGGTCAATCGTAAATCGGAAAATAGGTATTGAACTTGTAAGATTTTGGGAAAATGGGAACCTGTAAAAATAAATAAAAGCATATAATATAGGTTACGTCCACAGACATAACAGACTAAACACAAATCACAAATATTCCCTGTTCGCTCACTCTTCAATGATTATGAATCTTGCTATCCCGTTTTTCCACCCATTGCAACGAGCCTGTCAGAAAGTGAAGAGCGAAATGTTTTGAAAGTTCACCACGTTGCTCTAGCTAACAACGACCAAACGTTTTTTTTAACATCGGTGTAAATGTTATAATTTTCTAATCAAATTTAAATCAAAACATTTAAAAGACGGTGTAATATAGTGCACAGTTATGTGAAAGCGCAAAGTATGGAAATACACCTAGATTATCCTTTTACCGGTAAGTAAAGAATCGTGGTCGTGGCTATCGGGAATCAATTTTAGAAATTGTGATAAAAATATGCATAGTAATAGTGTGAATTTGCAATAATTGTAATCTTTATCTTAAAACAGCATGCCATTAAAGACAGATTTAAAATTATTTGCAAATTGAGTTATATTTCGGTGTCCAAATAGATATGGAAATATTTCGATGTAAACAGGGTCGGATTTTGTATTTGTTGTATAGAATTTTAATACTCGAATATTGTACATAGCGGTCCACAATTTTATATTTATTAGGATTCCGTACCAAAAATGAACCTAAATGATATTTGAAATGTTTAGACATTTAAAAAAAACGTTTTATGTTTATTACCATTTATTTATTCTAAGGTTTCCTAAAGACCAGACATGGTGATGACTGGGTTGCAAATTGGAAGTGCTGTGTTGTAAACATTTTGAAGAACAAGATAATAAGTATATGCAAGTCCCATCTGTCCTGGTGCCGTACCTACCAGAATTTTTCCTAACAATAAAGAATATGCTGCCTGTTTGATATATTTATGTACATACCCTTTTCATTAACTTTTTTTTGTTCATGACGATGTCCTCTGGAGGGCATGGTATTGACGGTATATAGAATCGAGAGATCGAACAGACGCTGGTAGGTATCAAGGCGTGGGTTTGATCCCCAGACACCTAACCTTTGAAAATGGTTTTTGTATTTTATACCTAATTCATATATGGATTCAAATAATTTATTTGGCTTTTCAGTGAAGGATAACATCGTGAAAAAACTTGCATTAATTCGAATTGTGAAGTCTGCCAATCCGCATTGGGCCTGAGTAGTAAACTATTGCCCGTTATTTCTCAATAAGAGGACATATACATTCCCTAGTACTTTAGATGTGTATAGGCTGACAACGACGGTGATAACAATTACGTCGGCACCTTCATTGCACTTTCATTATAATGACAATATAAATATGCCCACAAGTCAGATTTGTTTGTGTTCGTTACGGAATAGAAATTCGTAGTAAAAAATAACTTATCTGCAGATGGGCTGCCTTGTTTCGTCCCTGCATTTGCCTTAGTGTGTGTGTGTATAGAGATGTGAGACATTTTGTCTTGAATTGAAACTCGGTATGTACTCTCTGCTTCTGTAGATCAAATTTTTCTAAATGGTTACGTCAACAGGGTTCCAACACTAAAGAGTAGGGTTGTTTTGAGCTAAGCGGTCGTGGAGGTTTTGTTTTGTCTTTACAGTGCTCGCAAGATAACTTAGCGCCCAGAACATTGTTTTTGTTGGGAGTTGTCACAGTTGTCCTTATTGGTGGTCTGTCATTAGTTCCGTTTTCAGCCGCGAGCCAAGTTAATTGCGAGCACTCTACATTGGGCGCGGTAAACGCTACGTCAAGGGCACCGTACTTATTGTTGTCTATACTTTACAACTAGTGTCAAATAAGAAGAGACTTGGTGGGTCACGTGGTTCGACTTACTTATTAGGCGATTACCTGCGCCAAATTCCCTCTACTGCCATTTGACAAGTCTCTTCTTTCATGATGCGTATTATACCTATGACACCGACACCACCAAACCTGTTGGTGGAACGTACGGTGGCGGGATGGTCCCGGCCACCACTCGGTGGCATACGCCGCAGCGACCAATGTAACAAACTGTTAGGCTCCATAATAAAGCAAGTAGTTGAGTAACATAGTAGTTCATGCAAGTCGTTTAGGGGGTATTAAAACCCGAGTGTCTTTTTTTATGCTACGCAGTCACAAACGAGCAGACATCACTCCTAATGGTAAGCGGCAACTGTCGCCCATAACATATACGATTCATGTTAAGGTTACAGGCAAAAAATATAATAGATTTGTAGGTGTTCAGTTCCTTAGGTACTGTAAATTAAACGTGGTTCCTCAAAGATTGAGTGTTTATTTATTTGCTTCACAAAGCCGACATCGTTACATGGCCGCTGGATCGAGAGAGAGAGACTTTGCATTGATGGTGGCGCTAACTGGCGTTCAACCAAGGAACTATCGTACCACAGACTATGTGAACGACATGGAATGCAACAGTAGGAGTGCTTTAATAATAAATTATATACAATTGCATACACTATTTTATCTACGCTCACTTTCAATGTTCCATTTTCACATCATTTTCTCAACTTTGCTGGAAGTAAGCTCATTCATTCAGTCATGTCTGTTGCGTCGCGGATATCGGCGGTGACGTGTAAATTCATTATCCTTTTCATACCGTCGCCGCGTCGGTTTAGATACTCTCGGCCTGACCTTTTCACACTCAGGCACATCTTCCACCTTTTACGAAAACATTCGTCTTGCTTACATTCAATTTACTGTCTTTCCAAAAGGAGTGTTGATGGCCAAGTGGTTAACGTATCCGACTTTTAAGCGAGTGGTACCGGTTTCGAATCCCACTGCGGCCATGTATCAATTACACATTTCTGAATTTTGTACATTAGTTGATTGCTAACCGATGCTTTTACAGTGAGAGACAACATCCTGATGAAACCTGCACATTCCGGCGACTGAATGTGTAACCATGATACAATCTGGTCAGGTTCCCTTGATACCGGTCACGGAGGTCAGATGGAAGTCGCTCCACTGTAATTACCTGATTCACCAAATTCTGGATCACGGTCAAGTCGGACCCCGGGCCCTCGAGAGCACAACCGGGTCATTAACGCCAAGATGATTATTATTTTTAGTGCCTATTCTTTCAAACATCCATGTAATGTAATAACTAATAACAATAACACATTGGATTGACAATAATTATGAATCGTTCAACAATTATTAACTGCACATCAATCAAGCCCAGCATGCATGGCGTAGCTCATTATGGAGGGACGGTAAGTGGTTACCATCGTGACTGCAATACAAAACTTTGACTCACTTTATTGGAACGCGTCGCCATTGTGTGGCTTGGAGACATGTCGTCTGTTGTCTGCTTTCCTACTGAATCGTGAGCTGTTCTATGACGACACGCTTTGTGTGGTTACGATTTCTAACTGATAGAATGTCGAGTATGGTTCGAATTAATGTTGCTCACTCGTACTATTTGGATGTGAAATGAGAAGGGGCACTGGTTTAGTGGTAGACCGATAATTAAAGTTAAGCAACGTTCGCAGAGTCTGGAAATTGGATCGGTGACCGTACCGGTTGCCGGTGCGTGGGCACTATACGAGAACATTTCCGTCCCATCGTCCATCTCATTGCCCCTTCAATTTTGCAACTCTGTGACCTTACTGCTGCTACGGATATCTCAATTTATAATGCTATCACGTAGAAATGCTTTCGGATATTAGTTTATAATAATATCTTATAGCTCTCATATAATTATAAGGCGTGGCAAACTTAAATTCTAAATTTTGTGGTTTTCACCGCGTGCAGTTCGAAACTCATTGTATATTTAAGCAACTATCCCAAGGGATCTGTTATTTTCCGGTACCAAAAGTACCGGAAGCATGCGGGAGTAGTGTAGCTTCCTCTTTCTCAAATATTATTTAAGTATATTCACTATGAAATCAGGTTTACCTCTATCGAGGTTAGATCCCATCTAACGAGGTTAGTTGGCAGTCGTTCCACTGTAATTACCTGATCTGCCAAATCTTAGATCAGGGGGGACCACGAACCATCGCGCACGAGACCTCAACGAGGACATTAACACCAAGATGATTTTTTTAGTTTCGGCGGTTATAGCTAGTGTCAAATAAGAAGAGACTTGGCGGGTCACATGGTTCGACTTGCGCTGCGCTATGATTACCTGCGCGAAATTCCCTCCACTGCCATTTGACAAGTCTCTTCTTTCGTGACGCGGGTTATACCTCCTATCATAATTTATCAAGTGATTTTCCTTTGTAATATAGGTACCTACCTACACAATAGAATATAGAAAGACCCACTGAAAAAGGCTAATTTTTTTTTAATTATACTAGCTAAGCATTCATATTGACTTGAAAATGCATCGCCATACTAGGGTATAGCGTCATATACTGTCTTTACCACAACATTTTCATACCAACATTACTCATAGCCAGTAATTATCGAACCAAAATACAGCTCGAAGGCGCTATTAAACCATAATCTCTACTTAAGTAGAGACTCTTCAAGCCTGTCTTTGGTCCCTGGAACATTCACTGCAACCAGTTTTGCTAATATACAGTTACATCATGACCGATACTTAGCAGATAATTGGATAGGGTTGTCAGTGACAACTTTACATTGGACTTGCAGAAATAATATTTGTGTTTTAAAAATCAAAATTTGTTAATCTTGTGCGTTGTGGACACTTCTAAGTAAGATTTTTTTCTTATTTCTTTCTAGCGGTCAAGTCAAGACTACCTATAAATAATCATAATATTATTATCAATAGCGTAAGTATTCTGTCCTATAGATTTATTTATTATTAATAATGAACCACGACGACCTGAGTGGTTCAATGGTCAACATCAAGAGGTCTGCCACGCAAGAGGTCCCGGGTTCGATTCCCGGCCGGGCAGAAATTTAAATGATGAATTTTAATTTCTGTTACGGGTCTGGGTGTTCTATGTTTAATAAGTATGTATTTAAAAAAAAAAGTATTTAGTGGTATATCAGTTATCTAGCACCCATAGTACAAGCTTTGCTTAGTTTGGGGCTAGATGGCGCTGTGTGAATTTGTCCACGAATATTTATTTATTATTTATTTATTTAATGAATTGTATCGAAATTATTGTAAGATAAATTAGTAGTAATTAATTAAAACGCCTAATAACAACAAGTTTTGGACAGTCAGTGCCTCTGTAGATGTAATAGTGCCTTGTCGTTTCCTCTGTCGAAGGAGGCCCGAGATCAAACTGGTCAGAGTGAGTTTGAAGTGTAGGTAACTTTGCCCAAACCCATTTGCATAAAAGTGTAAGAATATGAAGCGGCAAAGTGATCAAGGACCTTAAATAAATATTTAAAATAACCGCTCACGATAAAATTCTGTAAAAAAGGGCAGAATAATAAATAATCTTTGGCAGTGTAGTGACGGCGACAACCCTAATTATAAAAGGCAATTTCTTTGAAATATCGCAGTTGCTATGCTCGTTGGAGTACCGTAATCCAAACCTAGTTATTATATTTTATAGCTACTCGTGCGCTATCTATATACCTACTACTAATTGAGAATTTGCTTTACGTTTGTGTAAACATACTCGTAATCATATCTAAATATATTAAAGTTTTTTTAATAAATATTTTTCACGATTCTTTGTGATTAAGGCAACTTTTACGTATTGATATTGATATTCTTTTATTTCTCAAAGTACATTGTTTCGTATTTATCTTTAACTTTTACAATAATTTATAAATTTTCATATTTAAGTTACACACGGAATCATTGTAAGGTTTCCAAAGGGGTATTCAGTCTGTATCTACAATAAGTATTTGGTTGCTGGTATATGTATAATATGAATTATAGATGTTGCCATTAGGTATCTCAATAATTTTCCTATTCACATCAACATCCCCTAAGAATCTGAAACTCCACCACATTAAAGAGGGATGGATCTTGAAGATCGCAGTCTTAAAACTACTCAACAGGAAATGCTGCGGCGTATTTTCTTGAGTCTATATGACATTAGTTGACACCCATCGTGCTATTTTACTCTGCCGGTGACCATACGGCCTATTACAAACCCTATGACAAAATACGGGCACATAGGCTATTTTTATACAATTAAGACAATTTGGAGACCTTGGATTTTCTCTATACAACTGTAAAAATGAAATCGAAATTTGATGCAAACTTTCCCGCTTTGGAGTAATCGCTCTTTTAGATCAATTAGGTTAGCTTAGCAACTGTAGGCCGCCTCCATCCATGTTCGTAGGGGGAAATCCAATGTCTCCAACTTGTCTCGACTGTAAAATAATTGCCCGTAAACTTTTTTTGCGAACGAGTGTAATTTTCGTATTACTCACCGTATTAACGACAACCCCATAGGGTTGTCCCCCTATGTCCCCCATTGATCCCAATCAATGCATACATTGACCCCATTCGTTCTGTGCATTTCATCGAGTGTCATAGGGTTGTCGTTAGTACGGTGCATTGACCCCAATCCAATGTGAATCCAATGTATACGTTGACCCCATCGAATGGGGTCAATGCATACATTGACCCCATTCGTTCTGTGCATTTCATCGAGTGTCGCATATAACTTCAACCATTTAGGCCACAAAATGTGCTCCCAAAATCTAACAACTTACACTTCTTTACAACTTTGTCATAGGAAGCAGTTACAGAGTTACAGAGGCACAGAGTCGATCGGTGTGCAGAAGATTCTGAAGACTTCGGAAAACCGATTATAGCAGAAGACTGAATTTTTTACAAGAGTTAATTTTTTTAATAAAACGTTGTCCACTTTTAGAACTAACTAATTTCTGTAGGGAAGAAGTTAAAGACTGATGCCAGATTGCGACTCTTTAGTCTGCGCCTTAAGATATTCCTAAGCACTTAGGTGTTCTAAACTTAAGACTGACTGATAATATAGGAATATTTTAAATAAACTTTTGCTCTCCCTTAAGTTAAGTGCTATATCTACTAAATATAATGTTATAAATAAGATTAAAAACTGATATTTCAATAAGTTTATTAATTTCCTAAACTAATATAGTTCGATAAACAGAAAATCTATAAAACTACACTGTATTCGCTGTCACTAAAGGACCTTCGTGTGCGCCCGCGCATCTGTTCCAACGCCCGCTCGCGGCACAATTATTATTATTTACCTACCACAAAACAAAATGAAATACAGCAAAAGTGGTTCCCAGCCGAAAACAAGAGCCAAACTAAACCGTAACACCTACATGCAAAATGCATAATTTTCCAATCAACTGGAGGCTCGCCGGGTCAGCTTTGCCCGGTCTGCCGGAGCTTTGCAGGCTGTAGGACATCGCCTGGCCTGCTCACACTCGTTGAACTTAATTATCATCTCTTTCTATCAAACCAGTAGCGCCACCAGCGGAGATATACGGAACTAACTGACAATTGCGTTTACGCATGGTCTTTGTAACACAATTTGTGAGTTTGTCGCCGTAGCTGAGTTAAAATTACTGATATTAGGTGTGTTTTATTAGTTTTTGGACCTATTATGACGTGTTTGTCGCGTATTCTCACTATTGACTTTACTATTGTGTCGTTATATGTGATGGTAGTGGCATGTTTGTGTGATTAAATGAATGTACGAAGCATTGTTGACATCGGATTGTTTTCTACTTGGAGTCCTAAGAACACAATCAAGATAAAGCTCAAACGTATGTATCTTAGTTTGTATATTTTTTTTACCAGTTACGTATTTATTTTTTATAATATATTATTTAATTGTAGTTTTAAGTAGATTCTTCTATGATTCTAATAAGGTTAATGTAAATGCTGCTTAAAAATATTAATTTTGATGAAACTGGAACTAGCGTCAAATTAACTGTTAAGTTGGTATCTAATTTGCGTATTTGGAACTTTGTTTAAAATAAAATAAAATGAGGTACGAGCAGATAGTAGGATCTTAATTAAAATTACAAGTAATATAATTTATTTTAGGCCCTACTTGTGATTCAACGTGGCTTTTCAGCAAACTTTTGAAGTCAAAGGATAGGCTGAATTTTGTATATTATTTTCGGAGTTATTAGTTACTACAAAATTATGCAGTATTAGTTCCATTAGCTTTTACCCAAGACTTCATCTGCGCTAACAGTGGCTTTGATAAATCGCCAAATAGAGGTATGTAGAGCCCTTCTCTACAACTCATATTACGAAAATTCTCTTGAGTAGGTTCTCCTCCTGTCCCTCTAGGTCTTTTCATTACATCAGATGCAATCGTCGATTTTATATATGTCAGGTTTCATTAAAGAAAATCTTTCAATCGATTCATAAAATCTCGCATCACGTTTTCCGTAAGTAAAACATAAGGTTTTCATTACGGCACAAGAGCGGTAATGAATGTACGTCAAATGAACTTTCTCATTTGGTTCCTTTTAAAAATGTTTTATGTCATGGCCGTTATTTTGTGTCCCATTTAAAGTTTCAATTGAAAGTTTGCGCGCGTTTTTATTTCGCTCAGGCAGAAATATGAGCCATGAATATTAATCGACCCAGGACGTTCTACTAGTTACCTACTTTGAAGTCAGTCTAATTTAACTATGGAAATACTACAGTACAATGCAAAATGAAATGTGACTTTCGTACATACCGTAATCATTAGAACATTTGTAATTTTGAATCTTCAATAATCTTGATCGAAGCTTTTTATAAACGAGTGTTCAGGCATTTCGGCTCGCCCTGGTATAGGCATGCGAGCGGAAACGAATGTTCCATTAAAAATGTAAGCGGGCCCAAACGCCTGAGGAAATATTAATATTTTTACTCAGGCGTTTGGGCCCGCAGTTAAAAATGTCCTTAAAAATTGTTTACAAAGAAAAATCATATTTTAATAGAATTTTAAACTGCGGGCCCAAACGCCTGACGAAAAAATCATAATTTGAATTAATCAGGCGTCTCGGCCCGCGGGCCAAAACCACACCGGGCCGAAACGCCTGGACACTCAAACTGTTTCCCCGAAAATAACTTTAGGCACTAATAATAACAGCGTTGCCTGCGAGTGTGTGACCCGAACAGTAGATATACCTGAGCATCGTCAAGGCCAGAGATGACGATTGTTACTAGGCAGACTCACCTGAGATAGCGGGCAAGTTCTGACTAGCGTTTATTAAAAAGTAATAAACATTTTGGCGTTAACGTCCCGGTTGCGCTCTCGTGTATGAGGGCCCGGGGTGCGCCTTGACCTTGATCGAGCATATCAAGATCAGATCAAGTAATAGCCCGGGGAGCCTGACCAGATTGGAACATGGTTACATATTAAGTCGCCTGAAGGTGCAGGTTCCATCACGATGTTTTCCCTCCCCGTAAGAGCATCGGTTAGTATTCAACTAATGTAATGTAATGTTAAATGTTCTTTCCTGTATTTTTGTGTGCAATAAAGAGTTAATCTATATATCTAATGTACATAACTCAGAAAAGAGTCATTACTACATGGCGGCAGTGGGATACGAACCCGGTACCTCTCGCTGACGAGTCGGATATCGCTATATTTGGCGATGTTAGGATTTTTAACTCTGATACATATTGCACTAGCCGACGCCTAAGTGGACGCCTAAATGATTTAAAAAATTAATAACATGAAAAAACATTGCTCTAACACCAACCTTAGGTGAAACCTAAATTCGCTGAGTCAGTCTTAACTTTATGACACCGATTTTGTGACTCCTAATGCTTAGGAATATTCATAAGCGTTGCCTAAGTGTGGTGCAATCACTCTTTAATTATACAAAAAGATTTTAATAGTATTTTTTATTTCTTGCATAGATTATATCAGTACATGCTACTTATCTATTTAGATAAGTAGTAATTGAAGTAGCAACTACTGATTTCGAAATTTTGAAACCACAAACAGAGTCCAGCTCAATCGACAACAATCGACGAAACGAAATATACAATGAGCCGTTTTCAACACTAGTTTTCTATAAATTCCCATAGATGACGTGCCTTAACGATTAAAACATTATTATAATCTCCTGACTATTCTTTTTTCTACGGCCTTTTCACATTTTTATTTGGATCAGCCCTTCCAATCGCCTTTCGCCAGGATAATCTATCCTGAATATAATCCTGTATTCAATCTCTTGGCTGTATGGCATTAAAATTTATCTTCATTTCTATGCAATTTACTTCAGATTATTTTATCAAATAATAACTGGCGTTGGCATTGGCATGACATTAAGCCATTTCATCAGTTCTGAGGAAATGAATGATGTCAGTGACACGTATGGTTTGACACACAACAATAACAATAGCCGTTTATAGTCAAGAGACTAAAATAATAATTTGATTGTTAGAGCGCATTCCATCTACATAAATTTTTAGAAATCTACTTTTGAAAACGGTTTATTGCCGTCAAATCGATGTCTGTAGTTTGAAGTAACAAGTGTCCAAAGCCACCGATTACAGGTCCGATTTCTGAGAATTTCTTGCTCCTATAAAAGGCTAAGGCACGGTGGCTGTGCGAGATTCGGATTCTGACACGATGAATCGCGGTCCGACTGACTGTAATTGACTTCAATGTGTGCTAGCAACCGTATATTACCCGCTGATTGCTGTAAATAATTCGATTAAGGTGTTAATAGACTTATTAAGCTGAAGTGGCAGTGGGCTGGCCATATCTGTCGAGGAAACGTCAACCGGTGTGGTAAACGAGTTGTCGAGTGGAGACCGGGATTCGGCGAGCGTAGTGCCCTGTGGGACGCCTCGCGACAATATTTGTGGCTGCTCGAAAGTCAGCTGCGAGTGCAATGGTTCCTGTGAAGACATTAACCACCAAAAAGCACCACGATTAACTTTTAACCTGCAAATAATTGCACTCGCAGCTAACTTTTATTTTGTGATACAACTCCATCCATTGATGAGGAGTGTCAAGAATAAGGTGACTATAATGTCATAAAAGAAATAACATATAAAATAGAGGCATTCATATTATATACCTGAAAATCAAATAATATAAGGGTAGACTGATCTCCGATTCAAAGATGAAACAGACGAATCAAAGGCTTGAAAATGTCAAATAAAAACTTTAGTCGATTTCATATTTACCTTTAACACTTGAAAGTTCCTTCTTAACGTTGGTTCCTCTCTCTAAATGTCGGCCTTAATGTGTGACAGATATTATCCAGAGGAAATGCAACACAATGGTCAGCCTACACTAGTCCAGTGTACGTAGGCCTTTTCCAACATGCGGCAGTAAGCCTAAAGGCATGTTTTATTCGTGTTCTCCTGTCGCTTTACGCAAGCCGGTGCGATACTGCGTTTGTTAAATCGCTAAATCCATTTTAAAACCGGCTACCTGCACCAAAGCTGCTGGCAAAACGTATTGGACCTAGTTTAGTACTTAGGTCTGACACGTTTAGAGTATTACTCGTATTTTTTTATAGATCCTAACATGCTATTACTACAAAATCACAAATTTGTACCACTAAGGTGGCAAACAAGCCTACGACCCGCCCGCCTAATGGGAAGCAGTTACCGCAGCCTATGCGCGTCCCGCTAAGGGGACAAATATTGCAAAATGTCCGCTTTCGAGAGGTGCGCACGCGCTGTTTTCGGGTCGGCTAACGGACTCCAAATTTTACGACGCCTCAGTACGTGCTTATGGGCTTGTGTCATATGCCCTGTCCTTTGAATGATATTTATTTTATATATGTCTGTTTTTACACGTTTTCAGTGCGATTGACTTGGAAAATCTACATCTTGACTTGACGTTATTATCCCGGCTGTATGTACTCTCACACGCGAGGGCTAAGGATCCGCCTTGAGCATAATCCAGAATTTGAAAAATCTTAGGTAATTACAGTGGAGCCACTGCCATCTGACCTCCGTGACCCTCTTATCAGGGTGACTAAATGTGTAACCATGATCCAGGTTTCCTCACTATGTTTTTTTCCTCACAGTATTCCAGAGAAGTAGGGTTTGCATGAATGTTTACATAAATCCTAACTGAACCGCGGAGGACTGCTAGTATCCGGTTTGAAGGATAAGGTAGCCAGCGAAATAACAGGCATAAGGCATTTAATCTTAGTCCTCACAGTGACAACGCACCTGCGGCTCTGCATTTTTGTTATCTGCAACCTAAATGTCTGCATTTTTTTAAATTAAATTGTGGAATCATATGAATTGTAGATGTTAAGGGCGACAGTTACCATTTACCATCAGGTGGGCTGTCTGCTCGTTTGTCACAGAGTAGCATAAAAAAGCTATAGGTTCCATCCTTACGAAACTGTAAATATTAAAACCCGTTGCGATTTAAAAGAACTATCTAATAGGACAAATAGATAGACGCAAATAGGAGGACAAGCCTTTTGTTTTATACCTCGAGATAGCGAGAAAGATATTGTGAAAGGATTTACGAGTATTTTACAGCCCGTAACCCGTCACCGAGCACTTTTGGACGACACAAAGGGTTTTTCCATAATATTAGGTCTTATATAAGCCTCGGTGGCCAAGCGCTTAGGGTATCCGACTCGTAAGCGAGAGGTAGAGCTCGTCTAATCTAAAATGACGCGCCCCACTATCGCATTAACGCACACAAGCAAGTTTAAAATATGGACGCAATATATATACAAATGCCGTTGTAATTGGTCATTCAGTTGCCGGTGAGATTCAAACGTAGGAACACGCGTCGTTCATTGGCTCCCACACAGATGAAGTGTCGTTATCAATATTTGCACTACGAAATCAACTAACTAAGTAGTGGGGCGCGTCATTTTAGACTAGACGAGCTCTACCGGGTTCGAATCCCTCTGCGGCCATATACCAATGATTCTTTTCTGAGTTATGTACACTAACCGATGCTATCACGGTGAGGGAAAACATCGTGATGAAACCTGCACATTCAGGCGACTGAATGTGTAACCATGATCCAATCTGGTCAGGCTCCCCTGGTAGCAGGGTCACGGAGGTCAGATGACAGTCGCTCCATTGTAATTACCTGATCTGCCAAATTCTGGATCATGGTCAAAGCGGCCCTCGTGCGCGAGAGCACGACCGGGATATTAACGCCAAGATGATTTATATTAGGTCTTAATAATATTACTAACTATCCCGACGCGACTTCGTTCGCGTGGCGTCCTACCCCTACGCCTACCTTACACCTACCCTACACCTACTTTACCTCTACCTCCCTTTTTACCTATACACCTTCCT
Source organism: Blastobasis lacticolella (assembly GCA_905147135.1). Taxonomy (NCBI): domain Eukaryota; kingdom Metazoa; phylum Arthropoda; class Insecta; order Lepidoptera; family Blastobasidae; genus Blastobasis; species Blastobasis lacticolella. The sequence continues at coordinate 15,736,819 of LR990048.1, forward strand.
CATGAATCACTCTATCTATTGACGAAAACCGCATTAAAATCCGTTGCGTAGTTTAAAAGATCTAAGCGTACATAGATACAGACGGCGATAAGCGCCTTTTTTATACTATGTAAAGATAGATGACATTGCCGTTTCGTACAGAGGAAATTACCAAAACTGTAATTTTTACATACGAGTTAGATTACGTGATAGTGGACAATAAGTAAACGCCCAAGAGCGTCGGAGGTCTAATGGGTAGTGGGTCCGACTCGTAAACGAGAGGTAGCGGATTCGAGCCCCAGTCCATGTACCAATGACCTTTTTCTATGTTATGTACATTGTACACTAACTAACCAATGCTCTTACTGATAATATGTGAAGCTTCAAAACTTAATAAAACAGAGGCTTGATGAAACTTTTGATAAAATTGAGCAAAGAAAATCCGATCCACACATACGTAGAAAGTAGCAATGTATTTGAAAATGCTTGCTACAGTATTAACTTATGGCATAGTCGAAGCCATGAATTTTATGGTGGCCCTCACTAACACTAACAGTGACTATAAAAGTGCCAGTTTTTAATCGTTGTGTCGCATTGTGTCGTGGTACAAGCTCAACCATCATTGCCAGAATCTGCCGTTTTAAATAGTTTACCATTTCCAGATTCTGACATTCACGGAAAAAAGGTTAAGGTAGGTTCGTGAAATAAACAAATGGAAACTAAAACATGATCCCACTAAATACATTTTGTGTAAAATTGATTTGCCAAGCCTCACAAACTCACTAATTAAAAAGTTTAACTATACTACACGCTATCTTATACCTTTGATTGAAACCCCACGTAACCTAACCTACCTGACAGAAATATGTCGGAAAACCCCTGACTAAACTCAAAATTCAAAAATTCAAAATTCAAAATTTATTTATTGATTAAGACATTAAATATCTCTTTCAATCGTCAAAAAGGGGGGGTAGGAAAGTAGGAAGGAAGCACACAGTGACACGCTGGCCGCCCCATGGCAGCAGCAAACTTACCCCACGCCAGTCACGACCGGACCGTGCCCGGCAATGAGAGGCAAAGCCGGACCGCGCTCAACTAAGTTTCTGAATCAAATATTTTCTAAACTACCGGAACGATTTTAATGAAACATAGCCAAAACTATGTCAATTAAACTGCCTTTCAAATAAAGAAAACACATTAAAATTGATCCGTCCGTTTAGGAACTACGATGTCACAGACAGATTCATACCTCCACATTCAAGAGCCACACGTAAACACACCTAAAATAAGTCTCGTGGCAGCGTGCTTGCGAGACCTACAACCAAACTTAAGCAACGCACGCTGAGTCCAGGAACTGGGTAAGCAACCGCCTGGTTATTTGAGGCTAATCACACTGCAGCACCGCCACGAGCTCGCCTCTCTTTACGTGTAGGCAAAGTTGACTTTAATAGTATTACTTGACTGAATATAATATTCTGCTGAGGTTCTGTTCCGGGTCTCCCTTAGACTAGTTGAACAGTCTCGGTAGCCGAATGGCACTCCTTTTTTTTATACAAACAAGTCGGCATTTATCCGCCATCTGACCTGGTGATAAGTAACGATGCCAAGATGGAGCATGCCTGTATAGGAACAACCTATTCACTGTAGCCCTACATCCTTGCGAAAAAGACTTGGCCGGATGATGGTAGACATAATCCCAACTTGAAACATGCATCGCTTTATTGACAGCATAAAATTAACAAGGCGCGGTGTCGAGTCCAGTGTCGGAGTTTAAAATAATTACCAGTAAACACCGTACAAAAGGGAGTCATTCAGGCCTTTCCGATTCATAACTGGCTGTATTGTTATGCTAATAGCTCAGGCCAGCCGCGAATGGGGCATGCCCGGGCACACAGCCGTTTTAATGACGCCCTGATTCATAATTTGCATACAAATTAACCATCAACCATTACTATAGGCTGGAGGCTTGTTACATTGATATCCTTTATGATAACGTTTCTCAGATGCGAGTAATGTGATCATTATTCAAAATTTTTAACTTAATTAAAACATCAACGGCAAATAACCATTCATGAACATTAGAGTGTGAGATACCTATGGAATACCCTCACATACATAAAACGCCTGCAAAATTGGCATTTAGAGACATTCGTAGCTTTTTACAACAACCGTCATTGGGTTTGTCTGGTGCTACATTCTATAGCGTAACAAACTTAACTGACCCTGTGACAGCGTCGCTGTTGTTAGATTGGACATGACATTTCAAAAAGGCGACACTTAGTTCCAGCTTTGGCCACCAGCCAGGTAAGTTTGCAGCACTGTACTCTACCGGTCACCACAAACTGCAAAGGTTGGTGATGTTCTACTCTAAACGGACATATTAACATGGCATATGTCTAGTGGGCCTACGTGAGAACCAAATATTTTTAAAATTCCCGTGCCTTGTTTGGGGTTATCCGCCCCTTCGTTCCTCCTGACCGCCTTCATGAACCATATGGTTTAGCTTTGGCCATATTCCAACCGCTAGGCATATGATTACCAGACCCGAAAGCAATAAATTAAAGATCGTATTGAATTGAATTTTAAAGTATATATTTGCTCCGTATTTCATTTATTGGAAGAAAATTCAATGAGTTGGATTAAATGGTCCGGTTTGGTCGCCCTTTGCCCAACCGAAAATTATTAGACGCGGCTGAGTGGACATCGGAAAAGGCTGGCGTATTCACAACCGAGATTTGTTTCTGATACAATTTTGACAAGTTTAGTGGAAATTCACGTATTTTCATGTACTTTGTCAACTCGAGTAGAAAAATAAACCTCTTATAACGCAAAAACGGCGGCCTACAGCAAAAATGCTCTCACACTAATAATCAACATAAAATACTCTACAACTTTTGCTTTATTTTGGTCTACGGCTGTGACGGTAGGAAAAATATATTTTTCTTAGGAAATTGTATGAAAATCAATATGTACAAATCACCAATTTTTTTGCTAAAATTTCAATGTCTCCCCGAACTCCACTAGGTCGAAAACTTAAATTACACACCCCACACTATTCCCTGAAATTCCCCAAACTCGGAAAATTTCATTAAAATCGGATTTATGTCCTAAATTTTACCTGCCGATTATGTAAGTCTCTTTAACCTCTCCATTAGTTACTTAACGTCAACTACTCAAACTCTCATAAGAAGTCAGATAGCGCGAACGAAAACAAGTTGCCTTAGATTAAATAGTACGGCATCCATTTGGCAAACACACTTACCTCTGTACAAATGAAATATAAAACGTCATGTTTATTTTCTCTGCAACCAACAAACAGCTATCCTTGTTTACAGAAACCAACGTTAGTTACCGGAGAAACAATCCAAACTTTGAAGTGCATAAGACACTTTCGAGCTCCAACAAGTCTTGTGTTTCCAGAGATAAGTGGAAACTTTATAAATCTAATAGTAAAACAACAAACACTTGTAGCATACGATTTTAGAGCAAATATCTTGAAAATGACGAAGCATTTGGAAACAAAGCAATTTCAGAGAGAGAACAATAAATATAGTTTTGGGATGTGCAAGTTGAAACAGTCTTCAATTAACTTCGGGTGCTGAAGTTATGCAGACTTCGTGACTTCACCGATATTAGGTACGAAATAATTTGACAAGTTTGCAGTGTTTTTGTGATTAATTTAACTTTCTTTCCGTTTGGATTCCGTGACATTGTCTATTATCAATATCATGATCCGATCGGTCAATCCCGGCTTCTGCCAGGGTCCGCTTAATCTATCTATACCCAAAAGCCTATTGCCTAGAAGAAATTCCAGTGCCTACTCAACAAGGAAAAAGTGAATTTATATCTATTTGCAGATTACACAAGAAAAAATTGTTTCAAAGTATTTACACGACGACTACCTAAGTTTAGGCCTATTAGAGAAAATATAACGAGTGTTTATTTCAAAACTTACATTGTCATATCCTCTTCGACTTTTACTTTATCTAACAGATTAGCCTGTAAACTAAAATTATCATCATTTCGATGCATTTTCCGGCCACAAACATCGCGAGTCGTCAGCCAATTAAAAATTAAGCCCGGCTGAGCTCCCCAGCTCTAAATAATTCAAGTGTCAACACAGAAACGTAAGTCTAACAGCTTGAACAAATACCTACTGGATTTACATAATCACATCAAATTGCGGCGTTCGTTAGTCTTTTCAGTGCTATTTTGCATAATTTCCATCGACCATGCGTGGGTTTGGCTCCGAAAAAGGTTTTGACCTCGGTCATGACAGTCTCGCGCAAAGAACGCGACCGGGACTGAAGCCAAGATGGTGATGACGAGAGATGTTGAAAGTCTAATAAAAAGATAATTTGTTAAAAGATTAAATCGATTGAAGCAAATAACCAAATCACCTAAATGCATGAATCGTATATCTTATGGTCCCAGTTACCTCGTCTGACAACTCCGTAGAATAAAGACAACACATAAAATATGTAAGGTAGGACTTACAGCCTAATCTAATTTGCTGGGTTTGTAGTATTTATTGGCCGTGTGGTGTCCGGTTGGCCGTGTGGTGTCCGGCAGAGTAGAATAGCACCAACCGCTTACACTCGTGGGTGTCGTACAAGGCGACTAATGTTTTCGAGGCAAAAGATCTAAGCGCCTCCGTAGACTGGAAAATGGGCAGCAGCATTTTCCATTGTTATATTATAACACTGCGATCTTCAACCCGCCTGCCAAGCGTGGAGATTATGGCAATAACCTCCCTTTTTGTGGGAGAGGCCCTAAGTCCTGCAGTGGACTGTTATGGGCTGTGATGATGTAGTATTTATGTTGTGCAATTAGTAATCAGCACATCAAAAACAGATGCGTCAGTATTTCAATAGTAATTGTTGCTAATCAGTTTACCAACCATTAACCATTATACTTCCCAAAACGTTTCAAAAGTGTCGCGTCCTCCTAGTAATAAGGCTTCAGCGCTGTAATTCCCACCCTAATTTCTACGAGCCCGTACCTATTTACTGGAAATTTGGACAACTTCTACAATTTCCCTTTCCCTACTGCTCATTACTTTTACTGCCTTTAGGTACTGGCAGCACACTTTACGAATTCCTCTTGCTCTCATTTTAATTCACGACCATAGTTGAAATGAGGCCTTCTGTAGCTATCTCACTCTGATTGCGTCCGAGAGAGGCTCATTTGGAGCACCAATTATATTCATACACCCTCCCCACTCCCCGGCCCTACCCTCCCATCTCGTTAGTGCAGGATACAATTATCTGACCTCTTGCAGACCACTCCAGCCTCTAACGAGACTCATATTTCTATCCAAGCCTTTCTGTTAGTTGCAGAAGTGAAGAGAGTCCGTGCGGGCAGGTTGCACCAAATTATTATTAGGTACTTAAGGTATAAGTTATTTTAAGGCTTAACATAGTTGCAAACATAGAACGAATGCGAAATAATAATTAAGTATAATTGTGTCTAGATCGTTACTCACGTTGTAACGAATTAAAAATTACAATACACCATTACAAAACGGATCGGCTACCGATCAGAGTGGGATTTTAAGAGCAAGACAAATAGGGATTTTGAACCTCCATGAGCATCATTGACGATTAAATAAAGTGCTTTACTTTCCTGACACAGGCCGGCTTTTAGCCGATATAAAGGTTAGGACGGCCATGAGAATCAATGAGGATTAAATAAAATAACGCCTACAAGCCTCACATAGGCTTCTAGATTATAGGTTAGGTAGGTGGTCGCAAAACGACTGACTCTTCGATAACCACGCGAAGGCTGTTCGTAGGTACACCTTCCTCCTGTAACCACAATTCGGTATCGCGACCCGAGAATCATGAATATATTATGACAGGTAATCATCTTGGCTATAAATGTCCCGGTTGTGTTCTCGCGCACGAGGACCCGGGTTCCGCCTTGACCATGATCCAGAATATGGCAGATCAGGTAATTAAAGTGGAGCAACTGCCATCTGACCTCCGTGACCGCACTAGGGAACCTGACCAGATTAGATCATGGTTACAGATTCAGTCGCCTGAATGTGCAGGTTTCCTCGCGATATTTCTTTATTAAGAGCATTGATTAATATTCAACTAAAGTACATAACACAGAAAAGAGTCATTGGTACATAGCGGCAGTGGGATTCGAACCCGGTATCTCTCATTTACTAGTCGGATACCTTAACCACTCGGCTACCGACGCTCCATTTGTCATATTAACACATAATTTACACAAATGCGATACAGTACCTATCTATAGATACCCTGCAGGTCTCTACCCTGATTGTCGCCACCCTGTAGTGTTTACCTACAGTTACAGGTACAGATTCAGGCGAATTTAGACTGTTCATAAAAAGCTGCTGATTTATATTTCAGTTTATATTCAGTTATTTTCAGTAAAACAGCAAAACTGCTCCCTTTAGCACAGTTGACGCATTGACATCATTATTGATAAAAACATGTAATAATTTATGTCATTTTAAATATGTATTATTTATAATTAATGTTTTTATAATAATTGTCACATACCTAAATTATTGCAATGAAAATATGAGTCATTGTTACTTGCGCAATAAATGAAATTGAATTGCTATTCTAGTTCATAAATTGCACTAATCCTTGTAAATCCTAATAAAGATATGAGTCCAGAATCTATCCGAGATGGCGCTTCAGTACAATATATTGCTAGTTCTTCTTAGCAAATTGTCGTTAGAGATCTTCCCTGGTAATCGAGTCTACAGCTGGCGCTTAACCTGGTCAGCGTATACGTCTGACATTTCAGCGATTTAACGCCGCCAGCCTTATGGGGACACTTCCGCATTGCAGCGAATTAGTCTGTTTTCTAATTGTATATATTTTTTTTATTGTGTAGCATTTTTAATTAGGTCTTAAGTGTGTATATAGTGTGTATAACTATGTACAGTTATAAACTGTTCTATTTCGTTAAAATCTCGCATCCTAACAAGTCGTACGATAATTTGCTAAAAAATAAATAAGGACGACTGTTCGTTATTGCACATTAAAGGTGAAATATTATGAAGATCTACAAAATACGTAGACAGTACATAACTTCATTCACGTTTTAATACGCCACAAACGAGACAAATTACCGTAAATTGTTTTCAACTTTTCACCTAAATGCAGTTAATGAGGAAATAATTAAAGCGTTTAATTGTACAAAAGTGCCATTAAAACTACGACGTACAATTTAAACCACGCATTTATCGCGTGAACCATCGTTTGGGTGCTTTTATAATTTGCAACGCGACGATACAGCACGGCTAACACTTGTGTGCTCGCGACGCTCTGCGAGAGAGCGTTTGTTTCCTTCTCTCAATACTAAGATAAGAGAGATAGCAGTATCTATGTCGCGCATTTTCTTGCTTATCACGCGTGCGAGTACACTTGTGCTAAAAAGCATACTTGTGCTAAAAGTGTAGGGGAGAGGTGGCATGAAAGGGGACTAGAGGAGCCTCTACAGCAAAAATGTCCCCTTCATGCCACCTCTCCGTGGACGTCCACGATAATACACTATACAATATAATATCGTCACAATACAACACTATACAATATCGTCACAATACAACACTATACAATATCGTCACAATACAAATTGTAATAGCGCCGTTTAGGTGCTTCGCTGTATTTTTAGGATGGGGATTTTAGGATAGATGGGGTTGATACGTTTGTTACTCTATCAAGAATATACTCAACGGTTTTTGATGAAATTTTCAGTGTCATCGCTTTGTAGTTTGTATTCCAGAGTAACATATAGGCGATGATTTATCCCCTTTAATGTAGTATCAGACGTTATAACGTGGTATCAGGAATTTACGTGTACAAAGCCTCGGGCAAATGCTGTCGTGCTGACCTGATTTGATATAGCAATAATTAGGAGTAAATAACTATTTGTGTTCCATCAATACTAATGTAATGGTGACCTATATAAGGTCAGAGCGCCATGTAGGGCCGGTTCTTAATGAGGCCCACCTGTATAATTATACATGCTATCAAATCGTTTTATATTTTGTGCGTACATGCCGAGAAGATCCGTTATATAGCAATACAGCCGGTTGGCCAGCTTAGTAAAAGAAAATTGTAAAATGTGTAAACCGTTTACACACTGTTCTTTGTACTAGCGGAATTATAAATTGACTTTGAGACCTTAACTTGGGGGTGAGTTCCCCAGATTCTACAAGAACCTATTTTCAATGGTGCATGAGCGTGCAAGGTTCCCAATAAGGCCAACCCGAAGGTAACCTTTATAACTTTTCAAATTACTGTAAACCTTTAATAGCCAAACTTTATTTTTGTTTTTTAAACGGTTTCTACCTCATTTTCAAATTAAAACACCTTTCAATTTAAAGCATCAATCGTTAAGTACCCTTTGATTAGAATCTGATTTGGTATTTAATTACAGATGCTTAATTGAATCTTAGCTTTTATTATTGTTAGCTACTATTACAGTCGTAAAAAAATTCAATCAATTTATAGAATTCACTGACTTCAATTAAAAGCCACAATTCACTAACAGTTTGCTGAAGTTAAGTGTTTATCGGCACTATACGACCAATTACTAAGGTGTTTAATTTGTGACTGTAATTTAAAGTTCAAATGCTTTGGTTTTCGAAACCTCAACGTTGTACTTAGAGAATAACTAGAATATAAAGTTCTTGACCTGACTTTTCAATAGCCGCATCAAAATCTTCGCCTTCCAATTATTCTTTTCACAACTATCCCACCTCCACCCAGGGTCTTATCGACCTCTCGGTCATACGGACCGCGTCAGACCAAATCACGTGTGATGCGCACGCTTACTTGCCGGTGGCTATTTGGGCGTGCGCACTTCTTGGCACCCACATATCCAGTTGTCCTATATACACTCTTCCTTAGCAATCTTCTATTCACAACTGTCACGTAGGGCGTCCGCTGCTTTGAGCATGACCCGCTAGGAGGTGAGCGTGCAGTTGATACAAATCCTTACGTAGTATAGAATAAAGTCGCAATTGGATGCGAATATCAACTGCACTCTTGCCTCCCTGCCGCAGTATCGTAAGGCATCATCCTCATCGTCTTAGTGCTTATCCCGGCCTCTGCCAGGGTCCGCTTTCCTACTCATTCTTCTCCAATTCGCCCGATCTTCGGGATCCCCTCGTCGTAAACCGTGGGCTCTCGCATTCGACTCAGCGATGTCAATCCATCGTTTCTTGGGTCGCCCACGGGGTCTTTTTCCTGATACCGGCAGTATCAGGCACCTATTTGCCACGTATCCCTGAGGCTTACGCAACACGTGACCAACACGTGACGCAGTGTCATAAGTATCCATCCTGAACCAGCAATAGATTAGAATATGGGCCGCTGCCGCTCAATGCAGGAAGTTTTTTAAATTTTTATTTAAGAAACTTAGTTCGAAGTCAATGTCACTCCATTATACAAGTAATCAAATACGACATAAATTATAAATACATAAAACGCACAAAAAATATCTTCTTGACATCCCTAGCCTACCTATCCTATAGTATAAATAGAAAGCTCTGACCTCTCTAGAAAAAGGAAAGGCCAATAAGCTAATTACACCACCCCAAAAAAGGCAATTAACATCGCAATCAACAAAAAATTCTTGACTTGCAACCTCATTCCGGACACATTCCACCATTTCAAAACAATCGCAAATAAATATAACGATGTGATGAACCCCTACGGGAAAATGTGTGGCGTTATGTATATTTGTGTATCATGATGTATGTGTCAAGCGGGAGAAAGCCATAATTCATATTAAAGATCCTAGTAAATTTATTTGTTAACAGACATATATAGTTGAATCAGACACTCTATTCTAGACGCACGTCTTCACCCTTGCAAAATTTCCTACAAGAGTTATTAAGTAGGTTTTAAAATTTCGTGTACCTACTGACTTGCCGTGTTTGACCGTGCGGTGTCCGGCAGAGTAGAATAGCACCAACCCCTTACACTCATGGGTGTCGTACAAGGCGACTAATGTTTTCGAGGCAAAAGATCAAGAGTCCCCGTAGTCTGAAAAATGGGCAGCAGCATTTTCCATTGTTATATTTAAACACTGCGATCTCCAACCCGCCTGCCAAGCGTGGAGATTATGGCAATAACCTTCCCTTTCGTGGGAGAGGCCCTAAGTCCTGCAGTGGACTGTTACGGGCTGTGATGTTGATGACTGACTTGCCTGCTCGATAAATAATTATGTTTTAACTTGGAAAATAAAAGAAATACCTGAGGAAGCATAGCTACACAAAGCACGCGGCACATTATAAATGATCCATCCTGGATTCCGGAGAAAAACTCTCCCGATAAGCTAGCCTTTGTGATTGATTGATTTAGTTGTCTGCAATAAAGAAGATATAAGTATATATCCCGCCTTTATCCCTCCTACTGAAAAGCTCCCAACCGGAAACAAACTTCCGTGGCCGACCTGGAAGGCGCTAAATAGGCTGCGAACCATGGACCACCTTGTTTTATGGTCGGCGTGTCCTCAAACTTGTACAATCGTTCGATCCTGAAAAAAGGGATTAGTAGTAGCAAAACATTATCTACATTGCACAAAAATCAAGAACGTAGATACTTTTTATTTATACAAATATTTCTGTCGTATGTATCAGGAGTGTCGGTGGCCGATTGGTAAAGTATCCAACTTGTAATCGATCGGTACCGGGTTCGAATCCCACTGCGGCTTTGTGCCAATGGCTCTTTTCTGAATTATGTTATTGTTATGTTACGAAATTTTGTTTTATCTGCGATGATGTACATTAGTTGAATGCTAACCGATGCTCTTACGGTGAGGAAAACCATCGTAATGAAACCTGCAGTTTCAGACTGAATGTGTAACCATGATCCAATCTTGTCCGATTCCCTCGTAGCAGGGTAACGGAGATAAGATGACAGTCTCTCCACTATAATTATTTGATTTACCAAATCCTGGATCTAGGTCAAGGCGGACCCTGGACCCACGTCTACGTAAGCACAACCGTGATATTAACGCCAAGATGATTATTTTTATTATTATGTAACAAGAGAAAATATTTTTTTTTAAATTAACCGTACTGTAACTGTCTAATTTAACACCTACCGACCCAAAGGCTGTCTAATTACCGATATAGCCATGTACTAATGATTTTCTTTCTTTAACTGCGACACACTTACTGTATAGGTAGTCGTCCGGTAATTTACCTCTGTATAGGATAATCTATTCATAAAATAAAACAAAGTCGCTTAGATCTTTTAAACTACGCAGCGGATTTTAATGCGGTTTTTACTATCATTTAGATAATTTCTTCCGGAAGGTAAATATTATGTATAATACATACGATGGCGCCATGACGCTCATTGGGAGGCAGCGTGGGAAAGCACATGTTTCACGCACAAGCACATTCACAGCGCAAGTACAACAAATAAATACAACATCTTGATCAGCGATGTTATATCGTATAAAATAAACTCTGTATGTATTTCCGCCAACTCCCCCTCACCACGAAACGGGTTTTGTTGCAGTTTTTCCATCGGTTAGAGAATTTATTCCGAAAGGATATATTGTAAACAAAAGCCGAAAATACCCGTGCAAAGTCGGGGCAGGTCGCTAGTACGTTTATTCCTTACGACCACGTTAATTTAAGGATTAATCTTGCTGTCTGAGAGATACATCTCAATTATTGAAATAATACAAAAATTTAATGTATAATTTACATAACTTATTCTCATTGGAAACGATGAAGTAACAATCAACATTCCACTATCCTGCAGTGGGTACTCGACTGCATATTTACGATGTTGTTCCACCACTGAAACTGGCTTTAATTACTTTGCAGCTAAGTATCCGACTCTATTTACCAGTAGGTTTCGAGTAGATCATACTGTGTCGAAAGGTTTTTGTGAAGCTCCCATTTAAACGCTGTGCAATTGACCAATTATCGACATAGCGACTCAATTAGCTTTATTGACACGAGAAATAAGTGTATAGGTTAGTCGTTATAAAATAGCTTTGTAGTTAGAGTTGGTACCTACTGTGTTCCAATCGAATGTAAAGCGAAATTCTACGGAAGAAAGAACCTTCGTTAAGTAGCTAGGCTGACGGACTAGGCACCTCCTTATGACGCTACTGCTGAGCATGGGCCCCAGAGGTTGCCACAAAGGCTGGTTCTGTGCCTTCCGCATCCAGCTGGTACCCGCGATCTTTACCAGGTCGTCGGTCCACCCTGTGGGACCCACGCTGCGTCTTCCGGCTCAGGACGTCCTCAATGCATACATTTTAATTAAAGAATGAATGCGGCAAACAGTGAAAAGGTAAAGGCATTTTTGCCGCGCTGCACGCACGCACCCACCGCAGTCAGGACGCCGCAGTACCCCTAGCCGATGATTTTCCCAAACCTCTGCTGATGACGTACCGTATAATGAGACCTCTGCAGTGGACGCTGTCGACAACGCAGATGGGTGCCTGCTGGAACTGCGGCGATGGCGACCCGACCGCGTGCCAAGCTGATGGCTATTTGGAAGATATTTAAAAATGATTTTTGGATTTATTTAAAACAAATGACTGAAATGTAATAATGTGGTATATTTTTAAAATCTTCTGAGATACACACCCTGTCACACGATAGATTTAAGGGAGTTATTTATTTTTCGAAGAAACGTCTGCCATCTTTAATTCTAAGCTTTCGGTCTAAAATCGGAATTGCCATTCTCGAAATTCGTGTTCAGCAGGTTATAATTAGTGAAACATTAAACAACACGGTTGGCAGAATGTTCCCAAAATACCGCTTGAACATTAAGACGAAAAGTGAACTAGTCTACTAGGTGAAATTTAAACTTTCGTTTTTAACTTTATGACACAGTTTTCGTGACGTATAACTTAATCGTCGTCAATCGAGCATAAAGTGCATTGCAAGATTGAGTACAAAATTAGGTAAGAATCTGGAACTAAACAGGCTAATTTGCGCTACGAAGCGAAACACAACTTGAATTCAGTTTTTTGGCTGCGATATCCAGTCAAATTCCGCACCACTTTTCACCAAATACCTAAAGCTAATGATCGTGAAAAGAAAGCCGATTCGGTATCAGGGTTGCGTAACTGGTTCCCACAATATTACGTGGTAAGGGCGACCGTCATTGTTGCCCGCTGATACGGTAAACCGAGTAAAAGCATCATTGTCCCAGTGAGAATTGCCGACACGGAAAATTGGCCCTATCGGCTGTAATTCTGGGTGAGAACCGGACCTTGTTTTGTGTAATTTTGAGGATAACGACGGAGTTCCGTTTTCGTTTGTCGCTATGCTACAGAAAGTGTCACGAGCATCGACGATGGTGCGACTTCCTTTTGTTTTTGTTCCTTTTTGTTAACAAGTAATGTCTTTAATTCTGTATTAAATGCTATATTTAATGTACGTATCTGATTTTATAACACTTTTAATTTATTAGATTGTTTTTCCTTTTCTTATGTCTAAAAAGTGTCTTAGGAGCATCCGCCGAGTAGTTACAGTATTCGACTCGTGAGCGAGAGGTACCGAGTTCGAATCCAACTGCGGTCACGTACCAAAAACTCTTTTCTGAGTTATGTACATAAGTGAACACTAACCGATACTCTTATGATGAAGGAAAACATTGTGATGAAATCTGCATATTAAGGCGAGTGAATGTGTAACCATGATCCAATCTGGTCAGGTCCCCTGGTAGCAGGGTCACGGAGGTCAGATGGCAGTCGCTCCACTGTAATTACCTGATCTGCCAAATCCTGTATCTTGGTCAAGGGGGACCCCCGGACCTCGTGCGCGAGAGCATAACCGAACATTCACGCCATGATGATTATTACATTAAATGCGTACATATCTTATTTTATAACACTTTTTATTCGATTGTTTGTCCTTCTTTTATGTCTAAAGAGAGCTTCTTACTACGTGAGTAGCTAGACTTTTGAAAAAGGCTCTGGAAGACCTTTCCAATCCGAGACCAACCTTTGGAAGTAATATCCGGTATTTTTTTTTTTTTTTTTGTGGACAAATTCACACAGCGCCATCTAGCCCCAAACTAAGCAAAGCTTGTACTATGGGTGCTAGATAACTGATATACTACCTAAATACTTTTTTTTTTATATACATACTTATTACACATAGAACACCCAGACCCGTAACAGAAATTAAAATTCATCATTTCAATTTCTGCCCGGCCGGGAATCGAACCCGGGACCTCTTGCGTGGCAGACCGGCCATTGAACCACTCAGGTCGTCAGGTATCTGAGAGTGGTAGCTGTTTTGATTGTGTATCAGTAAATATGGGCGTAACAATGAACTTCAAACGAGACAGTTATGGATATGATTCGCATTGTACGTTTGCGTCATCGACTGACTATCATATCAATGATTGACAACGTTACTTCGTCTCGATATAGTTATGGGAGCGATAAACCGTACGTGATTTCGGAATGGATCGGTGCTCAGATTTCATCTCATATCACTGAGGTTTTCCCCACTGATAAGATGATAAATACAAATTAACTTTAAATTTGGTATCAATAAGTATGAAACAATAAACTTATGATAGTAATCTTCAAACGATTGTGAAAGTCGTCAACCGATTGTAGTTCATCTTTTCAAGTGTTGCAAGACGGCTTCTAATCATCACGTTCTTTTGTCTGTAGGCCTGCTGGAATAAAATTCTTCATAGAAATAAGTAGTGCCTTTTGTGTCATATATACATTTGCCTTGTATCTGTTGCCATTAATGTGTACAATAACCTATTAAATAAATAAATAAACACTCTTCCCTAACGACTTTGTGAAGATCTTGGTGGAAGACTGAGCTTTGTGAAGTTTATGGTGAAATTATTTTGCAGATTCTCATGGTTTGTATCTTCCATCTTTATCGGTCTTTCAAATGTATGAAATGGCCACCTTGTGTCTGATTTACCGAACACATTGAACGCTGACAACGCGGTGCCGCGACGATTGTTAAAATTCAACTTTTTTTAGTTTTAAGATCTAGACACACAGGCAAGCGGGTCACTGAGGAAATTTATCATATTTATGTAATAAAAGTGACTTTAATTTATACTATGTGGGTTATTAAATAAAAACATTAATTATTTAGTTTACAAAGACAATGTATTCTAAGAAGATTAATTCTACATTTTAACCTACGTAATTATAATATTTTATTTATTTAGAAGTTACATTACAACAAGTTCAAAAAGTACATTATTCAGTTATACCAATACATATAACCAAAAAAAAATAACAACTAATATTAAAGGTAATAATTTGCCCCGGGTCCCTAGATTGCGAAAAAGTGCCCAGAAGGCTGGCCGCGTTGCCCCACTGGATAGCGTGGCTTACAAACTGACCCAAGTAAAGGTTTTGATCATTACTAATGTCGACCAAGCGCTTGGCTAGTTCCTGATATAAGGAATGTGCGCCTGGTCCCCCACGGCCCAAGGGTTTCCACTCCAAATGGCGCAAATATGTAGTCACCACCTAGAATTTATGTAATCATTTTTATATTTATTTGTACCAAATCTCCTTTGTATTCCTCGATCATAGTTATCAAACACGTCACTTGAAAAGCATTTGTATAACTTAGTTATGTTTATGTCACTTTGGAAAACTTTAGCATTTTACAACCTTCTGGTACATGCTTACCTACAGAGGATATTAAAGTTCTACCCCATACTAATTTTCCAACTTTGTTCATAACTCCGAAACCGCAAAGCGCTGCGGAATCGAATAACTCTTTTATTACGGCAACTTCCATGATAAACAGCTATGAAAACTGAACGCGTGGGTTCAATGTTTATTGTACCTTCTGTAAATCCGTTTTTCTTTTATCTTTCATATATATTTTTATGAGAGGTAATTCTCAAGTGGGCGTTTTCCTTATTGGACGGCGAAAAAGCTGAAGAAGTCGATTGTGAAAAATAATTAACGTGAATATTAAGAGCCATTGAGTTTTCACGTTGACTTGTGAGCCTCAAATATTTCTGCAAATTCCATAATGTTGAAATGAATTTGATTAAACTGGCTAAAAATGAACGATACGTAATCTATTAAAAATACAGAAAAGTCTAGCCTTCATATACTACTTACGTACCTGTCTACGTTATTAAGAAGTCTGGATGTGATCATAATTATCTTAAAAATTCCTATTGCGAGTATTTTATGGGAACTTGTAGACCAAAAGTACATCCTCTCCAGAAAATTCGTTAAAAAGACCATCATTGTTAGGTACATCGCAAAATTGTTCCTGTTGGTACTTGTGTACGATTGCTACGCAATCTATACCTAGGTTTATCAACAATCTTGTCAAGCCACCAGGGCTTCGATTCTGGTACGGAAATCGTCTTAGTTGCAGTAACATTACAATTGCATCTCATTTCAAACGTGTGATTGTTATTAAAATGACAGATGTTGAGTTGCAACTTTCATGAGTTCGAACTTTTCCACAATTCGTTTTCTGGTACTTTAGCATTATGGTTTTATATGGCTGTTTCTTTGCCTGCATGTATGTCTATAGTATATAAAGTAAAGGTACTCTCCGCGTTTGTCTCTCTGTATTTCTGCGATATCCTACTAAACCGCGCAACGGATTTTGAAGCGGATTTCACCATCGGTTAGAGATTTTTTCTGGAAGGTTTGTGCAATATACCTATGTATAATATGTATAGGTATATTATAATAAACAAATACCGAAAATGTCCGTGCAAAGTCGGGGCGGGTAAAGTGAAATAGTCTCTAGTAAAGTATAAAACAATACGCATCTCAAAGTATAATGAACAAGAAACCGGCTCCAGTCATCCGCCACAATCATTTCCCATACGCACAGTACGATCGCACTTTTATCAGGCTTAGCTCATGGCTTCCTGCCGACTCGCGGGCAATTACTTTTTTCCACATCACTAATAGCTAGGCAAAGGCAACAACAATGCGTTCTGCCACGTTCTGCCGTAATATCGTTTCCTACGTAACGTTTTGCTCACTTTCACTGTCTTGACTACTCTGGCGCGACGCGTGCCTGCAAACAATACGCGTTTATGCGAAGAAATACTCTTTGGCGGTAAATGGTTTTGTGTTTTACAACATTTTTACCCAATTCGCCGCCATTCGAAGGAGGTTTTATGGCGTTGAATCTCGTCTGGCTAAAACGGCGTTGAATTGAAGCTTTTTAGTCTACAGACTGCCTGTACTTATATTTTCTTGTTATTTTTATTATGATTTGTATGTTGTCGTCGGGATTAAAATACCTCATCATCAGCTTGGCGTTAATGTCCCGGTTGTACTCTCGCGCACGAGGGCCCGGGGTCCGCCTTGACCATGATCCAGGATTCGGCAGATCAGGTAATTACAGTGGAGCGACTCTTATCTGACCTCCGTGACCCTGCTACCAGGGAAACCTGGCCAGATTGTCTCACGGATACACATTCAGTCGCCTGAATATGCTGTTTTCATCACGATATTTTCCCTCTCTGTAAGAGCATCGGTTAGCTTTCAACTAAATGTACGTACATAACTCAGAAAATAGTTATTGGTACATGGCAGGATTCAAACCCGGTACCTCTCGCTTACAAGCCGGATTTCTTGACCACTTGACCGACGCTCCAGTATTCTAAATTAAAGAATATTTTGTAAGTATTATTACTTAAATGTTATTTACATGCTACCTACATGTTGCGATGGTCGGGAACTGTTGTATATACTTATTTGTAATAATAACAATATTACGTATTGACTAGTTATGGAATTGTAATGTAGCATTACTATAGCATTATTTATGGAAAATATACGGCACTTCATACTGGTTTAACCATTTGGCGAGTGACGCACGCACTATAGGGCTCGGCTGAAAGCAAGCGATGTGGTTTCTCTATTTACAGCATACGCAGAGCTGAGTTCTAATTTGGCATGACAATATTCACCATAAATTTTAATTTAATTTATAATTCATTTATTCAAGTGACCAGACTCATCGTGTTAGTAATTTCTTAGTCTACTTTTAACATGTTGTATCTACAATGAGGAGTTTTCCAATAGGTATCTAAAGCATTCCTAACCACTGACTAGATGGCGCCCCGACAATTTTGGTAATTGATAATCGCTTGAAATAGGTTCTTAGCAAACAGGATATAAACAGGTACGTTGTATTGGATAATATCGTATTTCTCAACAGTTTTCAACCATTTTAGAGGTTGTAATAATAATGGAACATAGTGCCAACTTCTATAAATATTTCTTTTTACATTCGTTCAACCTTTAACAGTTATTTTTATATTCATAAACGTTTTATTTTTAGATTTAGTATTAGTTGGCTGCATGAAATCACTGCCACCATCATTTAAAAAGATTACCAAAATTGTAGGAGCGCCATCTATTAATGCTTTTTTAAACCAACTATCAATACCTACTGGAAAACTCCTCATTGTAGTAATTGCCAAAAAAATCTATGTCTATGTCTATGCCTATGTCTATGACTGCTCACCTTCAGCCAAACCGAAAGCTTCTTTGCCACCATCTTGGGGTCCGCCTTGACCATGATCCAGGATTCGGCAGGTCAGGTAATGACAGTGGAGCGACTGCCATCTGTCCTCCATGACCCTGCTACTAGGGGAACCCGACCAGAGTCGATCATGGTTACACATCCAGTCGCCTGAATGTGCAGGTTTCATCACGATGTTTTCCCTCACCGTAAGAGCATCGGTTAGTATTCAATTAATGTACCATAGTGGTATAAAAAATTTATCTTAATATAATAATACAGAAGTAGAGCACGAAACCGACTAGTATTAACTCGAATTTTAGATTTAGATTTATTTATTTCCCAAAATAAACACATTTTCATTATGGTCATAATAATTACACAATATATCAAAAATGTGTTTTCATTCAGGGATCGTCAAAGTTAGAGTAGGTATTTACATTAACTACTTAAATACCTATTTGCATCCAAAATCATCACTTCCAACTTCAAACCCGGGACACTAATAAGACAGCCATTTGATTAAATCTGGGGCACGGACGGACAGAGTTTCGTTAATGTATTCAACAAGTTTTCGCGTAACCGAGCATTGATTTAGGGGTGCTTGCTCTATCTAAGTAGTTAGCATAGTATATGTAATATTAGTAATGGGGTCTCTGTTTACCCCTACGGGCAAAAGGGGTGACGTTTTGTATGGAGGTATTTATTTATTTATTCGTATGGCATTCATAGCCAAGTCGCTAATTATAACCTAGGTATTATTATTGTTAATATGGTATATAAAAGGCGTGACGTTATGTATGTAGGTAGTGTGTGTGTGTGTTTGTAGTCTATTTATTTTTATTGTATTTTGTACATTGCCTACAATGTTATTATTCTTACACCAGTTTCCGTGAAAATGGTTGCCTGAAAGAGATCGCTCTTAGAGATAGGGCGGCCCTGGAACACATATTGTTTAATTGTATTTTCATTCTTTTTTAATGTACAATAAAGTGTTAAAAATAAATAAATAAATGTGGTATCATGTGTCATATAAAAGGCGTAACGTTATGTATGTAGGTAGTAAAAATGGTATCGTGTGGTAAATAAAAGGCGTAACGTTATGTATGTAGGTAGTAAAGGTGGTATCATTTGGTTTATAAAAGGCGTGACGTTTTGTATGTAGGTAGTAAAGGTGGTACCATGTGGTATACAAAAGGCGTGACATTATGTATGTAGGTAGTAAAAGTGGTATCGTGTGGTATATAAAAGGCGTAACGTTATGTATGTAGGTAGTAAATGCGGTATCATTCGGTAAATAAAAGGCGTGACGTTATGTATGTAGGTAGTAAAGGTAATAAATTGCATGTGGTATCCGAATGGAATAATAATTAGAATAGAAGCGACTTTGAAGTATTAACGTAACGATCAAACTGTCGAAAGCGGTTATCGCGAAGGTAATCTGTGATTTCCATCGATCATAAAAACCGTGCGTGACATTTATTTTTATTTAGAGGTTATCCCTCTATACTTTCTAAGTATGTGTTTCTGTTTACTTCCTTTCCTTTTGGCGATTTGGATGACCTTTCTAATCGTCAAGGCATTTTATGACGATGATATCGACGAATGGTTCAGTTGATTAACATAGCCGGTCTGCCAAGCAGAGCTCAATTCCCGGCCAAGCAGAAATTGAAATGATGAATTGGTCTTAGTCTGGGTGTAGTATGTATAATAAATATCTATGTATTTAGAAGACGTATTTAAGTACTTTATCAGTTACCTAACACCCATAACACAAGCTTTGCTTACTCTGATGCTAGTGCGCTGTGTGAATTTGTCCAAGCATATTTATAAGGAAACGAACTTTAACGTGTGAACTGCTATACATTTACGATATTGTTGAATAATCGTACATTTATAATTGCGTTACAAGTACTTGACTACGGATGTACAATCCTCTAACACTCGTATTATATCAAAACGAAGAGACAAGGGTGCCCATCCATAAAACTGAACAGGTTCGCCAAAGTTCATTCGTGCTCATTCATCGCGATTCAGAAAGGTCGTTGACTCGCTTGATAGATGCGTGTGCGCAGCGCAAACGAGTTCTGTCCGCCATGTTGGCAGCTTTGCCGCGCTATCGGCGTACGATGTTGGCACCACTGACGCAGCCGCTCCAACTTCCGAGCGCAAAGCTTGTTTACCCTCGTACGTTACGTTAGTTATGTTTTGAACCGTTCGTGTCGCGAATTGGTGTCCGATTATTAAGCGTTTCCACGATTTCATAAATGGAACGGACCGAGAAGTTGTGTGTTGTGAGTGAATACCGTACGAGGTGTCCTCATTTCGTGTGCCATTGAGGTTCTTTGTCAGGAACTTTGATATTAGTGTTGTTGCAGTGAAAGTTTGGTTATGTTGACAGTTGCTACCTGGTAAATTGGTTAAGTTGAACGAACAACCCTGTGCTTTTACTGCTTAAAGTTTTAGTGTTATGTTTCCTTAATAAGGTGAATTTCAGTGTCAATATTAGTGAATAAGCATAATTAATATTTAGAATAGTAATATCGTGAGTCGCTTGACCCTCGCTTGTGTCTATTGAGATCTCGCCAAGCCCGCTCTCAGACCTTCGTTTTAAATAAGGCAATGAAACCTACTCGTGTGTCTTATGTTATGTCTTCCTATAACCGTGGTGTTATAGCCACGATTGTTACACTGTTCGAACTTTACACATCGTGATAATAAGGTATCCGGTGAAGTTATAGATTGGAAACTTTAAGCTTCGATGCATTGCAGTTAAGCCATTTTATAAGTTCAAATTACTTGATACTAGTTGCCCGGTGCGAGTTTGTTTGCGTGGTTTCAATTTAATTAACAGGTAAGGTAGGATAGGGTAATGTAGGGGTAACATTATCCTATCCTACCCTACCCTACCCCTAGCCCCATCCAAGCCATACCCTACCCTACCACTACCTTACCTCTACCCTAACCCTACCCTAGCCTACTCTATCTCTACCCTTACCCTACACTTACCCCTACTTACCTTTTTTCTTTAAATTAGGTAAAAACACAAAATCAAGTTGTGAAATAGGCGCAACCATTCTGAAATTATGCGCGGACCTTAAACATTTGGATCTTGGGTTATTCTATTGCAACTGTCCCTTATGATATCATATCTCAAATTTCATGAAACTGGTCATCAATCAATCCGTAGATATGTATTGAAAACGTAGGCAACAGTTCTACTATAAATAGTTTTAAACCATTTGTAAAATCAAACCAGAGAGTCCCAATAATATACGTAACTCGCGACCCGCCCCGGCTTCGCACGGGTTTTCTCAAAGTTACACTATATATGCATGTATTATACATATAAACCTTCCGACAAAAATTCTCTAAATGATAACGAAAACCGCATTAAAATCCGTTGCGTACTTTAAAAGATCTAACCGTACGTATATGTACATACAGAGAATTAGGCTGCGGGAAGCAACTTTTTTATGCTATACATATTAAACCCTGTTTATAGATCAACTTATGAAGAAATGAGAGCGAATTGAATAACATTAGGCCAAAAGTGAACTATCTACCTACTTACTTCTAACACGAACCTTTCCGTATTACGTAAACCTACGTATGTTATCGATTTATTAATGGCTAGTTCCGACAGCCAAGACTGACAGATTGGAATAAATTATCACATGAAATATAAATAAGCAAGAAATAAATTATTAAGACATCGAGATTGCGCCTCAGTCGATATCAAAGCCAGTCAAGTTGACTGTTAAAAAGAGCATTAAATTTATTTCCACATTCGATATTGTTTACTTACTTTCCAGTAGTCTCAGTCATGAACGGTCGACATGTACTAATTAATTTTAATGACTACCGAAATGTGTTGTTAAATGTAATGTCTTTTGATTGCAGTGTCATTCAATTTCGCCACAATTAAAACTACATCAATCTGTGGTAATTAATTGGCATAAGTAAAGAAGTAAACTTGTACGTGGAGAGGAATCGGAAACTCAACAACAATTTTAAAAACTCTTGTGACGCTATTTTTAAATCGCTCGCCTCGATTCGGCATGAAAATTCAATATTTTCCCTATTTTTAAACCGTAATCTTTCGGGGTTACCAATGTGATTTAAAAAGGATTGAATTTTTTGTTAAATAAAAATTTAAAACAGTTGAAATCGAGGCGAGCGATTCAGAAATAGAGCCCCTGGGGCCATTTCGGAATTCCCAAACTATTTGGCTAAGTTACTGGTTCATAACAATAAAGGTATATTGTGCTATAATTTAGACTGCAAACAGCTGGTGCAGACAGATAAAGAAGCGAATCTCAAAAGGACTTAGGAAGTAGGAGTTCTAAGCAATGACATTTGATTCCAAGTGTCAAAACATACCTCGAAAACATAGCATAAAAATAAGATATTATTTAACACCAAATAAAACATTACTGTCTACTTACATAAACCAAACTAGACGTGTACCTACCTCATTAAGCCAATTTGATGACGAAACGAATAAACAATCGATCAATCGTCAGCGCGCAGTCGTTCGCTCCATCTTTTCAAGTCAATTATTGATGAAAGCTGATAAATAGGACTCCAAGGATGCTGTAGTCTGTAATGAAACAGCTGCGTAGTCTAGGGGTGTCACGATCCTGACATTCTGGCGATTTTTTTACCTAGACTACGCCGAAGCCCAGGAGGGGATATGTGTTTGACCTGTATGTATGTCTCATTGCATGTACATATATGTCTGTCTTTGTTTCCTCATAAATAATCAAAACGATTTTCTAGTGTCCCATCTTACCGAATAAATGATCCAATGAGAAAAACGCAGAAATATACGCCCAGTCTAAATATAAAGACTGTTATGGTTAGAACATTTTAAATAAATACATATTTTTACATATAAAAAGGTCACCTTTCGACGAAATGACTCTTCAAAAGTTCAAATCTTTGTCTTCTGGAATATTAACCTGTGAAATCACTGTTTAAAGATAAATCAGGTTTCACTCTCTCTGTAACCCAAATTGTAATCTAAAGTAGAAAAGTAAAGATTTTATTAAAACACGAAGATATGTGGAGAGAAGATAAGGGTTTCGCACTTGATCCGATTCGAACACCAAGAATAAGCTGTCCGAGATATCCACATTTCAATTTCTATGACTGCTTATGTTACACACGTCCGAGTTCTGACTGACTTTTCTCCAATCTGTCAGAACTACTAAACTATTGTCCGAAATAATTTTAGACGAATCACTTCGTATGTAGGAGGCACCACTGATTAGAATGCTAATTGAAACTCTATGGCATAGATCTGTATTTTCTCAGATTAAGATATGGACTGTTCAGGTGGGCCAAAACCAAATAGGGCCGAAATGCCTAAACACTCGATCAAAACTACAGGAAGTGGTCTGACGACGTCAGGCATTTTTTATGAAATTCATTACGAAAAATGAGATCCTGGTGTTCAGGATCGGATTGAGCCGATTAAACAACCATTTTGGCGCATCCCTGTAGTAAAGTCCCATAATTAATCACCACGGGGTGATCGCGCTGGATACGAGTACCTATGCAAGCAAACACGGTCAAGAGGTCAAGGAGGGTCGTGCAGGTTTCCTGGAGGGAGGCACTAATTTTGTCCGCCGTAAGCAATTTATTAGTAACGTGACTACACGATCTTCTCTATAGACGTATAGGTCAAAATCTTATTTGTGCGGTTGACTTTGTTTGCGTCTGTGGTGACCAAAATCTATGTTCCGAGATATTCTTAGGAACTTACATTCCTACTTATATGAAGTTTACTCAAATTCTTTATTTTGATTTCTTACATTTGTACATGGAGTCCCTCAAAACGCATAGTTACAGATATTTTACAAGTCGAAACTTCATAAAAGTTTCATAGGTTCTGGGAAGTGATCAGACAACTCGTTTACAAAACGACACGATTCCTAAGTTCCCACCTGACCTCACGCGTATCTTGTTAGTTCTAAAATGGTTATCATTGTGACCCCTAATTACAGTCAAATAATCGAACGAAAGTAAAAGTTACCTATTAATTGGTCGATTTTGAAAGAACAAAGAAACACAATACACAGTATCAACAATTACCGTCGTCTATTCGAATATAAGTCCTGAAATTCCTTACTAAACTACTGTGAAAAGGGACTCAATAGAGCGTCCAGTAATTCAGGGCAGAAAGGAGTGCAAACTATTGCGTAGGTGATCTTCAACGATGGTCTGATCTCGTTAAATCCCTTACAGACTTCATTACAATGTAGAGCATATGTTGCCATCTCTCTATACCTAAGCGTCACAATACAAACCCTGCCCTCCCAATAGAGTGGCCAACCAAATAAAAATATGAACTTTTGTACATATAGCGCCTACATAGCGCTTTGTTTCTACCCTGAGAAAGTTTATCATGTCGTTCATTTAATTCCATTAGCTTGTGGTGACCTTTCATTACACGAACTGGGTATTAAGCCTCATTTTCATGGACTATAGTAGTAAGCCCATTTGCATTTAATTAAGAGATAAATTCTCCACGTTATGAAATACCTACCTCAATTATTGAATTTCATTACGGGTGGAGCGAAAGCCAGGGGAATATTTTTAAATGAATTTTATCGAAATACCGCCTCGCGAGTGGGTGGAATTCGTTAATCTTTGCGATTTTATCAATAGATTTTAATTGAGATTTGGTTTTATTAGCTCTCTCAGAGGTTTGTAATTTATCTGAAGTCGATTGGAGGCCAAGATCTTCAAGCTTTGCGGATAGGTTGAATATAGTTGAGATGTGAGCCTTGAGACTGTTACTTACATGCTGTGCTTTGTAGTACGCGATAAAGAATTAGTTTAGCCAAAGAAAATATATATGTACATCGAAACCTGTATAAATATGGGTTATAAACATATGTATACAGGCTGTTACATAATATGTGTATGGATGGAGTGCTAAATGTGTTAAAACGATAGGTACAATTATTCCACGTACGACAAAAAATAATTGTACCTATTAAATATATATTTTCAAGCACATGTAAATAAAAAGTAGCTTATACCTTAAACTCCAACAAGGCAATGTTTCTCGTCCAGCTCTCTATAAAAATGTTAGCGATCTCCCCCAAACACATTACGCAGCGAGTTGATACGTAGAATAATAATAAAGGAAGCATAAAAAAAGGTAGAGCTCAAAAAAAATTGGGAATGAGGATTGGGAACAAGGGAACACCTGCTACCTGCCGGCCATAGCGTCGGCAGCGAGCGCCTCTTGTATGAATGACCAAGTTTTTCACAACCAAGTTTCAACAACCAAGAATGCTCGAACTACAGAAAGCTTTGTTTTGTTGAATTCGACGCTTTATCTTTGCTCTCTTGCTGCTTTGTCGGTTTACTTTTCATTTTTAGGTTAAAATAATGTCTACATGCGCTGGTGGCGGGCGCTGGCATACGTTACACAGTCTTGACTAGCACGGTTGCCAGATTTGTATTGTATCACTCTGTAGTAAAATCTGTAGGTACTGTATCAAATTTTTATTCAACACACATTTGCACTACATACGCCCTATTAATTCCAACATTCGCTTTGTTTTTAAATTTTCGTTTTTTTTATAGCAGCCGAGTCGTTTAGCCTTTGAACTACTTTTTTTTTAACTCAGGCGCTTTGTGTCCGCGCTAGCTTGAATTAGGGGTAGGTACAATATTCTTTCGGACTAGCCGCAAACCACACTATACCAACAGGCATGTAGACACTTACCCCACATATACATACTTACCAACATAATATGACATCACCGCTGGTATGTTTGATAACGTACGTTTGGTATCGTAAAGTATAGGTTACGATACCAAACATTTTCGAATGCCATGCATTGTACACCGAATACTCATTAGTGACATTAGGAAAATTACAGAAACAATGTTCCAGTAAGATAATACAAGCCGTTGACGCATACAGCACCTGACTGCTTTAGATAGCTTAGGTATCCTTCCCTTTGTAAACAAATGGCATTGGTTTATATCTTTGATAATATTATAAACAGGAAAGATTTTATTGTTATTTATTTATTTAATATACCAACAGAGTACACATGTTACAGTTTTAATGTACTTTAGACAAGGTACAAGACTTATATGCCCCCCAATTACAGGTATATACAACATTCACTTTAACCTAAGTACTTACTCAAAGTTGTTATATTATAATCTATATTGTAACTAAAGGTATCAAAATGTTCCATGTTCGCGCATAATATCAGGGGGCATGAAAGTCGCGCCAGGCCCTCTAGTAAATTATATATTTCAAAAGTATTTAAGAAAATTTTAGGATCAATATTTCAAAATATTTTATTGCTGATTTTAAGTTATTTAAACGACTCGATGGCGCAGTTATATAGTCGTTGTGCTAGCGGTCAATCCCGGCTTTAGCCTGAGTCCGTCTGCTTTTCGTTAAAAATGTTTATTAATTAAACACATGGCAACAATACCTATAATAACTTATCAATTTATGTGTATGACGAATTGCTGATCCTGGATAAACAGGAAAAGGCAACGCCGGGAATGAGTAACTCGCTGAGACCTACAGTTTTGCTTATATACATATATACCTACTGCAGAACGATACTCAACTTTTGAATAGTTAACAATTTGTACCTATTATATCTGGATAGCTACAAATAACCTTTAGATAAATGACTTCCACAACATTGCACATTCCTCTAGTGCAGAGTCGACATAAACAAACAGTCTTCCGGAAGATAGCAATGTTGTAATAATTATGAACAATAAATATGTAATTGTATGTTTATTGTGTAGTTAGTGTAATAATTTACGTTAGCTACGACTTCTTTGAACTTGGTATAGCAAGAGATCAAGGTTTGTAGTTTTAGAACGAGTTACGTATAATTGTTATGTGCAAATTGCCATTATGAGTGTAATAAACAATATCTATTTACCTGTAAAATAAATAAATGAATAAATAAAAATAAAATAATCGTGGACAAATTCACACAGCGCCATCTAGCCCCAAACTAAGCAAAGCTTGTGCTATGGGTGCTAGCTAACTGGTATACTACATATATACTTTTTTAAATACATACTTATTATATATAGAACACCCAGACCCGTAACAGAAATTAAAATTCATCATTTAAATTTCTGCCCGGCCGGGAATCGAACCCGGGACCTCTTGCGTGGCTGACTGGCATGTTGACCACTGAACCACTCAGGTCGTCAAAATGGGTCGAAGAGCCTCACCAGACAGATGGGAAATAGGTGCCTAAACTTGCCGATATCAGGAAAGAGGTCCCGCGGGAAATCCATGAAGCGGTGGATTCACATCGCCGAGTCCAATGCGAGAGCCAACGGCTTACGACGCGAGGATGCAGAAGTCCGGGCGAAATGGAGAAGTATGAGTAGGAAACCGGACCCAGGCAGAAGCGGAGACATTGATGATGATCAGTTATCGTTAAAATGGGCACATCTTGAAACAAACGCACGTAGTTCACTGACGGACTTGTACACCACATTAGTGGATTGTTTTGCCTTAATCTCCAGGCTTGGCAGGTGGGTCGGAGATCGCAGTGTTGAAATTATACAAAAAAAAACTCACCACGCTGAACCTCATTACCTGGGGTAGGCGCTAGCCACCGTAGACAGAAACTACTTTTCTATGCTAGCCTTTCGGCTTCTAAACATTTGTCGGCTTTAACTTATGCGATAATGTAATTGGGACGTTCATATTTGGAGCTATTTGAGAAAATTTTACGTAGATTGCAATTTGTCCAAATGTTTTATTATTTATTACTCATAGCTAATGTGGATCAATTGTTCTACATTTATATAATTACATCCCTATTCTTCAACCAGAACCATGGATTTCCACCAGAACCTTTAAAAATATATAATAAGAGATAAACCCATTTCTCCTTACAAAAAATAATACTTCTTGTTTTGTTAATATTGCTTCAAACGCAAAAAATTACGTAAACATTGTGATTTATTAAGTAATAAGAAAAGCTTTACAGTTTACCAACTCTCATCAACTTTCTGCGGATACTTTTAATATTTACTCTGCAATTAAAACTTTACGGAACAATCTTATCTGACAAAATACCGTATTTACGTAACTATTACGTTAACATCATTAATGTTACTCGGTAGAATACATAATATAATCTGATTTTGTCTACAAATATAAACGAGCAGTTAGAACATTAACTTCAAGGAATCGTGATCGTCGTGGCATCGTTCACGACCTTGAAAATCTATTTTATTGAAACATGGGCATTAAAATTCTTTACAAATCGCACTCTTTTCAAATCGAATTTTCGACGTCTGTCAAAACGGTCCCGCGGGCACGTTTGAATTTCGAATTTATTCGTTTACCAGCCAGCGCGTGGCGCGCTTCCGCAGATTGAAAATATGAAAAAGAGCCGTTGCATTCTGAAAGCTTTTCTGGAATTGTCGGCATCATCCCACTGAAATCAACGACGTGCATGTAGGCATGATGTAGATAACGTGCTATACATTACAATATAAAAATATAATTCATCTTTAAGTCATGTGCGCAGGCAATCGGATTGTAGATCTATTGAGCGGATCTTCAACTGTCTATTTCTGATCAAGGTACGGTGATCTGATGATCTATCAAATGTACAACATCTAGGACTTTCCATTCCTTTGGATTGGCGCTGTTTTCACCCTGCAGGACACTATAGATACATTATCTATAAACAGCCATAATGTAATGAAATCCATTGTCATTAAAAACGACATTGAAAGAAATATTAAAGTTGTTAATTGCTGAGTGTTACAAACTTCAAGTACAAAGAAAACTAGTCTTCACCTCATCTTTCTCTAGATTAAATTCGTAGAGCCTTAATCACCCAAGTCTCTTGAGCTCGGAGCTCGAAGCAACTTCCTGTTCGCTGGCTCTTAAAGTCTAATCCTTTAATAATTAAGGGTACCTCCATCTTCAGCGGAGAGTTTGCTCCTATTACAAAGTTTGCTTAGTGATTTATTCGCCCAGGGGTACGAACAGCTAGGTAGGTCTTCAACAACCCCAATAGTCCACTGTTGGGTTTGAACCACATCTGAATATGTAGACAATTCTGTAATCATCATAATTATCGATTGGTCGCTTTTATCGCTGCACGTTACGTTATTGTGAACGTCGACGTCCACATTAAATGTGTTTTTATAATTCACAGCTATGGACGTAATTAATGCCATTTTGTGCAGGTGTTCAGAATCAGGACTCACTCACACACACATAAGTTACCCTTGTAGTTACATCGCAAAAATATCGCGACGGTTTTAGAGAGAAGCTGTCCATTCATATCGTGGACTGCACGTTATAACGTCATCGTGAACGGAAATTTAAAAACATCTTCACCTTACAAGCAACTGCCCTATGTTATCGTCGTACCGTGGACGTCCACGGTAATATCGTCACGTTATAAATTATAAAAGCGCCCAAGCTGTCAATCCGACTTCTGCCAGAGTTCGTTCTTCTAGAACAACCTGTACCTACGTCGTATTGCTCAAATTCTTCCACTTGTGATAAACGTTACCTACTTTCATTTTAGATTGAACATTCGTTTAAGGAACACAAAAACGTTGTTACGTAACAAATTCGGTTAGACTAGTAGTCGTAGTAGTTTCCGTGAGTAACAGATTTACAATCCCAGGTAAACGTCGGAAACCATTTAAGTACCTAGTCTAGGTAGATAAAATCATGTGCTTTAAACATTTAATTCTCCCATTTGCATTTAAAATTGCTTTTTTTTAATTGTGTATTTGTAAAAAAGTTGTATGTTCTTCGTGGGACAGTAGTAGGCATTGTTTTAAAAGTTCAAGCAAGTTGTTAGTGCGTAATAGACTAATAGGCAGCGACAGAACTATGATGAATGGATGTAATACGTAGTGGATGAAATTCTTTGGTAGTAGAAAAAAAAAGTCTGACTAGCGGCACGACTGTCGAGTATTGTATTTTGGTTTTCAGGTCGTTTACTTTTTGCCATCGGGTAAACGAGCCTTTATGTACGAAACAAATAAGTAAGAGAAAAAATATTGCGTGTAAAACAAAACAAATTTTAATCTATCCAGCCCTACATTGTGCGGAGGTTTACTTTGGGGTATCCACTACATACAATAAAATACAACTGTATTTATTTTTTGCTTTTCACTCATTTATATTTTTACCACTGGACCTACACTAATAGCTCTATTTGTATGCAACGATTTGCACAAGGCCTTTGCCTTAAAACATCACTTTATTTTGCTGCACAAAGGCTTTATTTTGCTGCACAAAGGCTTCATTTGTATTAGCAAACGGTATTCGTTCATAGTTAATTTAAAAATAAAATACGCGTGCCTTTATAGATGGTTTTACTGTAACTTCATATATACGTAGTATGTATATAACAAAGTCGCTTTCAGCCGTCTGTCTGTATGTACGCTTAGATCTTTGAAACTACGCAACGGATTTTAATGCGGTTTTCAACAATATATAGACTGATTACCGATACCGGTATAAGCAAGAAAAAAAGGGTAGATAGGGGTAAAGTAGGTGTACGCGAACGAAGTCGCGCGTGGTCCACAAGTCTAAAACACAACAGTTTTCGCGATGCAATTATAATACACTGTCAACCTATTACCGCACGTCATTACGTTATTTCACACTCAACAAAGGACCTGCTAATAACTCGGTACTATATAATTAAATGTTTCTTCAGAAAAGACCTTCATCATCACAGCCCGTAACAGTCCACTGCAGGACTTAGGGCCTCTTCCACGAAAGGGGAGGTTATTGCCATAATCTCCACGCTTGGCAGGCGGGTTGGAGATCGCAGTGTTTAAATAAAACAATGGAAAATGCTGCTGCCCATTTTCCCGACTACGAAGACTCTTGATCTTTTACCTCGAAAACATTTGTCGCCTTGTACGACACCCATGAGTGTAAGGGGTTGGTGCTATTCTACTCTGCCGGACACCACACGGCTAGAAAAGACCTTGAATAACATTTAATACTTATGTAATAATTAAGAAGAATTCTTGTAAATGTTATGATTTTCGCGGAAACTGCCCAACAATTACTTTACAGGTTGCTGGTTTTGTGGGTACAACAAATAGATTCTGTGTAACTCTCGCTCTCTATACTTCGGCTTTCTCTAACTATACTATACTCTATGGTCTATAGTTGGCCGAAGTATACTTCGGCTGTTATGGAGTCACTTTCTTGGTAACGATAATCCTTGGATCAAAAACTATAATAACTTATTTACATTTTACTTTTTTTATCAGGTAACAACCGAAACACCTAACACCAGACCTGTGTTAGATGTTTCGGTTTGAAGGATAAGGTAGCCAGCGCATTTACAAGCATGAGGCGCTGTCCTAATATGGTCTAGCGACAGTCGATTTTGAGGTCTCCTAGTTGAGCGACGTCCGTCATATGACCATAGTCGCACGACCGTTGCCTAAGGGACCTGCGGTTTTGCATTTTTGTTGCCTGCAACCTAAATGCATGAATCGTAGATGTTATGGGCGACAGTTACCGCTTAGTATTAGGTGGTTATATTTCCTTCAAGTTAGGTGGTATAAAAACTCAGTTCAGTGAGAAAATGAGTTATGTGACATATTTAATAGTCAAAGGCATTTTAAATATCGTAGATATCATTCCAAAAATGTCGACGGATGAATTGATCATAAACTACTTACCTACTTATACTTAAGTGGTTTAACTATTTTTTTTCGATTTAATTATGAACTCAAATTATGGCTTTGAAAGGCCATTAATATAAAAACAATTGCATAACAATAGTTGGGTAGCTACTTATCAGTTGGTAACACATGTTGATCGTCATAAAATTCATTGCTAAATACATAATTTAAATTACGTTTATTTGCACATGTTTCTCGGGCTTGTGAGAGTTACGCACAATGGTATAATTTTAGCAATTGAGAGTAAGTACCGCTAACTAGTAAAATAACAATTATTACATATCAATTTACTTTTTATTTTTCATTAAATGGATTCTAAGTGCATGTGAACCTAATGCCATAAAATGCAGTTATCTACACACATATCTAAAGTGGAATACTAGGTTTATAATATTCCATAGGTTCTAGTTCAAATTAGCAACCTAATAAGAATAAGAACAATAGGCAATATTTTATGAACATAACTTAGATATGTATGTTGTAAAAAAGGAGAAATAATAATATTTCCCAGAGCAGGAGAATAGAACGTTTAGCAAAATATTCTCAAATTCTCAAGGGTTACTGTGGGGACATGGGCACACGTCGGGCATTTCTCCCAACAAAGACCAGTCACGTCAGTCACGTGAATGATTGTGACGAAATTTTCACGATATTATGTCTTAAGCCAAAGAAGATATATGACACCCGGGCAAACCTTGTGTATCACGTATAACATATTTCATTGCACTTGATATTTCATAACTAAGTAATTTCTAAACGGATTTTAAAAACTCTTTCACTGCATTTTATTGGTTTGAAAATACATTCAGATTTCATCAACAAACCTATAAAATTCTACATAAGATTGAGTCTCATTTACAAGCATTAGGTATATATTCTATCAATGAATAAATCTTCTATCGCCTATAACAGATTTATTTATAAAACATGATAAAACAGCATTGAGACAACACGTACTCGACATAAGTATTTTTTCTTGCTTGATACTATTTTTGACTGGTTTATCTCTTCAAGTCAAAGTGACTCTTTAGGAACAGTCAAAACAAGCAATTTGGCTTTTGACGTCATTTTGACGATATTTATTTTGTCACGCGCCACCTCGTTTTAATACCTGAAATCCCGAGACTCTGTTGAAAAATCGGTCTACAATTCTATTTTACTATTCTTTGTCTTATATTAAAAATACATATCTACTTATTACCTCAAAAATAACAGTAACAAAAGTCGTCATAAGAAAAATATTGACCCTTCAGATTACCTAAATCGAATTCGCGCTTGCAACGACATAATCCTAGTTTCATTACCCGGGTCTGCACTCCTGGTCGGTATACATGCAGTAAATTGCAGTGGCTTTAGCTCCGTTAATCCTCGGAGTCGCAGCTAGTATAGCTAGAGTATTTGTATCGTAAATCACTCCAACACTGCACAGCGAAGCCAATCAGCCTAGTGGCTAGCCTTTTCCTTCTAATGGAAACTGACAAGCGGGATATGAAGCATCCCATTACGGATTGGCGGGCAAAGACGACGGTGATCCCAGTAGAGAGACGTTTAATTTCCGTGATTAGGTAACTCCATGATTTTTATTGTTCATTTTTGTGGAGGTGGATGAGATTGCCACGGTCCGGCGTTATACTTTAAACCATCTCATCTAAAATCTTTATATCGAAATATAATCTAAGCCTCTATATCTGAAACCCTTCCGCGGTGTTCAGCAGAATATTTGTTGTACAGAAAGTAGATAACTGCAAACGAGAGTCATGCCAACGGATATTATATACCTACTCCTTACCCGGGGTTTAGATGGGCTGGCAATTTATGTAGGCTTATTGTGTTGTGATTAATTCGAAAATGGAACACATTAAAATCGTTTATTCTTTTTCAATTTTTTTATTTTTCGGAGAGATTCTGGGGCTCTGTTTTTGAACCGCGCGCCTAGAGTCAGACGGTTTTCAATTTTAATTTTCAGAATGAAAAATTCAATATTTTGATGCATGACCGACGTAAACATTCCTATATCTACGCTAAAGTCTCCGTGAAGTGTTGGCTTACGTTTTCAAGATACATGATAGATAATAATAAATAGAAATTCAATTCATCATTGCGTGCTCGCATCGATTTTACAACCGCATTGGTTCTAAATCGATGCGCAACAATCGCTGCGTTATGTAAGCGGTTAATTAATAGTTTACAACAGACGATACCGGTCCGGCTCTATCTATACTCTTTCTTTAATGTCACAGAACGCGTTACAAATCACCAGGGAGCCGATAGTGAGTGCACTTAAACAAAACCAGTTTTAATTTACTTTCAATTCACTTACTATAACATTAGTCGCCGATCGCATTAGCCCACGCACCGTATCACGCGACGAACCCTAACATCCCAAGAATTATCTAAATGCCAGCGCAACGTCACGATAAACAAATCTCAGTTGTCACCTGTATGTGTAAACGGTATCTTATCAGTTGCGATTGTGTAAAGGAGAACAGTGCGTGTCATGAGACGGCGCGGCGAGGTCTCGGACCCTAGCAGTCCATCAGCCACAACAATTGTTGCAGCGCACTCGGCCGCCCGACGCCGCTTCGAGTGAACGTCGGAAACGAACGACTCACGTAACTATCCGTGAATAGCGTGCGCGTAGTCGATCGCGTGCAATGCGCAGGGCCGCGGCTGCCCGGCGACCCCTCGCAGGGCAATGGAGACCCTGCTCGACAAGTTCAAGCGGGAGCAGGGAGGCCTGCGCCGCTCCCGGTCGGTGCGCGCCTCCCTGCGCATGATCGGGAACCGCTGGCGGTCCACCAAGGACGACGAGACCGACGACATCGAGCGACTGAAACGCAACAGCGTGGTCTTCTCCACGCAGATCTGGAGCACCGAGAAGGACGTCGACGTGGTGTACTCCGGAGTGGACGGCACTTACAAGCCGAAGACCCCGGCCATGGCGAAGAGGAAGGCCGAGACGGCCAAGCAGCGGCGGAAGAGCGGCGACATCGACTTGAACTTAAAGCCGCATCGGACGAAGAAAGTGGAGAAGTCCAAGTTTAGTGATTTGTTTACAAACAAGAAACAGAAAAGTGTATCGGCTAAGGAGTTGTTAGTGCCGGATAAGATACCTCCGAAGGCGGCGGCGTTGCTGCACATCCACTCGCCGGTGGAGAAGGTGGAGAAGGGGAAGAAGAAGTTGAAGGGGATGGGGAAGTCGGAGTCTGCTAAGTCTATGACGGACTTGGTGATACAGAGGCGGCAACGGCGCGGGTCGGAGAGTGAGTTGATCTGCGCAGGGCAACCCCGCGGCTGCGTCAACCCTGCCTTCGTCTACAGCACCCCGCCCAAGGACAGGAAAACGCAGATGTCCCCATCGGCCTACTTGAGTAAGATTACTTTTTCTTTTCCTTTTCTTTTTGTAGGCGTACTACACGCAGTTTATCTAATTAGACTCATTACGATGTCGCTGGGAACGGAAGACTGTAATATACTCGTTTCTAAATATTACTTTTGTCTTTACAACTGCGGGCAGATAAGGCGTTTCTTGCCTTTCTTATTTGTTTACCTTACATGTAATGACTGGAGATATTTTTTTACTAATAATGTTGGTAGGTATCGTAAATATGAAAGCAATAAATGATAAGATAACTTGAGAAGGCATGTAGGTATTTGGTATTGTATCAAAACGTGACCCGCATCGTGTTCACACAAATCGACATTCGGGTTATACCGTCCAATCATTGTGTAAATAACGTTATTTTTGAAAAGAGAAACTACCTTTAGGCTGCGCGTGTCTCACTTCCCATTGTCCATTTGTGTGCACTACGTCATTGAGGCGATATATCAAACATGACATATATGTCAAAATCTTTGGCCACGACCATGGTCATACGTCGCCTCTGGTATAGAGATGGGTAACTCAGTTCCTATACGGTGCCAGACGAGATAACTCACTTTTATAATGTATCAGCGAAGCGAACAGCGCAGCTAAACTCAAGCTTTACTGGCTTTCCATTTTTCTAAACAGCAAATTCTAACTAAGCGATAACACAATATACTATTATGTACTACCGTAGGTAATATAATCATCGTTTTGGTCTCAATATCCCGGTTGTGTTGCGAAGGCGCGCGGTCCGTCTCGACCATGATCTAGAATTTGGTAAATCATATAATTACAGTGGAACGACCGCCATCTGACCTCCGTGACCCTGTTAACAGGGGATCCTGACCAAGATTGAATCATGGTTACACGTTCAGTCCAATGAGCAAAATTCGATGGCGCACGCATTGCAACTCATTTTGGAGTTTACTCTAAAATTTTGTGTCAGCACAAAGAGTGGGCTGACTCAACTCAGTCAGCTGCGCCTGCGCATCTCTAGTCTGGTGTCACGAGAACGCGAAATTGTGTATGTTCACGTGTTGTCGCCCCGTGTGACGTAGAGTCGCACTCATGTCGTGATCGCACGTAACTGCCGGCCTGTAGCCCCGACGTTTTGCGTGATGATCGCGAATGTCGACATGTCGAATACCTTTATTTGTGTAATAAGAAATGGAAATAGTGTCACGATTTTATTGATACATGCCTTAAGATAGACGGCAGCTAATTTTATTGTCACTGCCTATACGCCATAACGTGCCGGAAAACAGCGAATGTGTCGGATTAATAATTAATATTGTTTATACATACTTAAATACAAACCTAAACCTAAACCACCTACATACTTAAATATCTTTTATTGAAAATGCTGAACATAGTGGTTAAATCCGGTGAAGAATGCTCTAGAAGTTTTTCTTTTTTTTACTTTAGTAAACTAATATGCTACCGAGGTCGTACGACGGACGTCGCCCGACCAATAGAATGCCTCAAAACCGACCGTCCCACGACCACAATCGTACGACCGTTGCCAATTAGGACAGCGCCTTAGATTTAGAAATCGCACTAGCCATTTGCGAGTTAAGAAGCAGTTCAACGAAATAGCTTCAAACTTGTTACACCCCTACTCATAATCTCAAAATGAATTACAATATTTATAAGTACCTAATAGTTCGCGGAACTATTTAAATTATCCAGGCAACATGACATGGCCCTAATTCAAACTGACGCACCCACTCACGCCACAACATATTAGATTGGCAACAGCGTATCCGAAATCATAACCGCGTAACAAATACGGCAAAACAAATAGAGCACTTCAAATCATCGATCTGACGATTACGCAAATCACATCACTTTCCATAACGAATACGAATGGCGAATAGCCGAATAAATATCGATAATACGATACGGTGCACTCGTAGCAGACATAGTAATGCAATTAAACTGTAATCTATGACGAAATCGCAAACCGCTAATCTGATCTTGTGCTCTGCAATTATAGCAATTCGAATATTGCTATTTATTGTATCGTCATATTACAAACTTGGTGCTATGGGAGCGTCGGTGGGCAAATGGCTAGCAGATCCTACTCGTGAGCGAGATGTATGGAGTTCGCCGCTATATTAACCTTTTCTGAGTTATTTACATTTACATAGTTGAACACTAACCTGTTTAGGTGGGGATATAAAAATAACAACTGTCAGTGTAACTGGCGTATCTCCGCAAACCATGGACCACCTCGTTTCATGTTCAGCGTATCCAAAACATTGCTCAATGGAGGACTTGTTCAAGGCCAGCCCAAACGCTGTATGCGTTGCGGAATACTGAGCGAATAAAGTGTAACTCAGAGCTAGTCCATCGACTCGTTAAGAAAAAGCAGAAGATCATCATATCAGCTCAATATACTATCTCTATGTATCAGCCGCAAGACACCTACTGCTGGGTCGCACAAAGGCCGGTCTTGTGCCTTCCGCATCCAACTGGTATCTGCGATCTGTACCAGATCGTCGTGAACATCGTCTTTCCGTAGGTCAACACTGGCAACAGTCACTGGTTAAAGACCAGAGTTTACGTATAATTATTTATTTTATCCAAAATTCAATCCAAACAAAAAGACACAAGGTCTAATCTAAATTGACGCAGACGAAACCGCTGGTGAAGATGGAAGAAAGTAATTCGTATTTTATTTTACAATTACATAAATGGATGCCACATATTGAAATGCCACGTCACGCGACGACATGAACATGAATCATGTACCTATTCGTGCTGATGTGATGACGTGACGGCCATGTTGAGTCGTGCTTGTAGGCTATGCAACCACGTACTAAGTAGTTGTAATCGAAATTCGGTATAACCCCTTTAGGTTGGGTAAACAATGACATTCTGGAAATTAAGCGAACAGATATAGAGTAAGGCCGTGAGCGTCACGCACATGTTAAATGAGAAATAAACAGTACAGCAATACGTTTTCCAGTGAATTTTTTTGCATTAGTCGTTTCTTAGTGGTTTGGGAAACTTTACGTTTGTGATTTTAGGGCCATTAACACTGGGTTTTGGGTTTTTTAGGGCTTTCATTTAAATTTTTACTTTATTTGGGCGTACTGTGCAGTGTCAGAGGAACATTATTCCACGCACTCTTGGGTTGTGAGCTCCCTGATGAGGTTTTCCCAAGTGGAGTTCCACGTTAAGTTCTTGAAGAAGGGTGTGAAAAGGTTTTTGCAAGGTCGTCAACATACTAGTGATAGGTACCGTGGGTGTTGCAAACGTCCATACGCAGTACCTAACTGCTTACCAGGTAACAAAATTACATTTTACTCGTATTTAACTTAAGTTAATCGTTCCTTGTTTTACTAAATACTAGAAATCACCCCACGCGCGGTATGGATATCTGTAAACATTCAACTATCCCCCGGTGCCCGGAATTTTTCCGGAATAAAAAGCCTATGTAGCTTCCTATTAGTGAAAGAATTTTCAAAATCAGTTCAATAGTTTCATAGATCACGCCAACATACAAACTCACAATCTCACAAACATACAAACTTTTCCTCTTTATTATATTAGTAGGTATAGAATACACTTGTACACAATAATACTCACTTGAGTATACTTTTCCCGCCTCTTAAACATTCGGAGTACCATAAAAGATGGAAGGATCGAATAAAAGTAGCTCTCCTTAAATGTTTCGACACGAGCGGTCTAACGCTTTATATCTTTTTACAATCGTCTAGGATTTTCACAATACCTAATCAGATTTTACGATAGATCTGTGAAAAGGTAACTCACGGGCATACGCATGACATTTACTATCGATATAACTAATCATAGTGAGGAAAAACATCATGATGAAACCTGCACCAAGACCAATCCGGTCAGGTTCCCTTGGTAACAGGGAAACGGAGGTCAGATTACAGTCGCTCCACTATAATAACCTGATCTGCCAAATCCTGGATCATGGTCAAGGCGAACCCTGGGCCCTCGTGCGCGAAGCCCCGGTTGTGCTGCATTAACGCCACTATCATCTTTTTTATTGCTGCGAAAACTACCTATATTAAATTTTGGGATAAATTACACACTCTTTGTTACTTTTGGTTTAAGGATATTAAGGATATATTGCCAAAGTTTTTACATTCATTCTTACAGATTTTCTCATAGAATGATGAGTAGAATAAGCCAGTAGAAGTTAGCCATTATGATTCAATCGATTTCGTATTGTTAGTACTCGATATCAGCATTTGCATTCAAACTGCATTGTAACACCGAATCATTGAATGATTGAATTCATAATTGACAATTAACATAGTGAATTAGGTTTCTATGTACCGTATTATAGCAGATGTATTCAAGCTAGAAAAATGTAGATATAATCGATAAAGCCAGATTATAAAGATTTAACACCATGTCCAGTTGAATTTATGAATGTGTCGCAGGTAAATGTAGATAGAACCCGTCACGATATGAAACGGCTAGTCGTTTACGTTTTCGCGCTGGCGGTTTTTTGCAGTTTTTGGGCGATTCTACCTGTTACAAATAATGAATGTTATCTAAATACTCTGGCATCGGTATCTAAGTAGGTTTATCAATATAGAGGTAAAGTTTGTACAGTTGCCGGTAATTTTCATGACTCTTGATGCTTGTTTACTGTTTTTATATTTTGTTATAGTGGATTTACGGAGTATACATTTTTTATTACAGCGGCCCATGGTAACACATGATCACGTCCCGGTTGCAATTTTACGTGAGGGGATCCGAGATCCGGGGCCCGGGTCCGGTTGATCACTATCCAGGATTTGGCAGATGAGGTAATTACAGTGGAGCGATTGCCATCTGACCTCTGTGACCCTGTTTACAGAGGAACCTAACCATATTTGATCATGGTTACACATTCAGTCGCCTGAATGTGTAGATTTCCTCACGATGTTAGGGCGTCTAAATACGTATAGGTTGCATTCTATCACGATGCTTTCCCACACCTTAAGATCATCCGTTAGTGTTCAACTAATGTACATAACTCAGCCATCAGGTTACATACCTACCTATTCTATATCTGCCTTTTACGGTTCTAAAGATATAAGTAGCCCTATAACCGCCAGATGGAGAAACACAGGACGATATTCCTTTTTCACCATTCCAGTACGAACCCCTAAGCTAAAACGTAACTTGGAAACGTTGTGGTCCATTGGGACGTCTTGCTGTCAATCG
This sequence comes from Blastobasis lacticolella, assembly GCA_905147135.1. Taxonomy (NCBI): domain Eukaryota; kingdom Metazoa; phylum Arthropoda; class Insecta; order Lepidoptera; family Blastobasidae; genus Blastobasis; species Blastobasis lacticolella. The sequence goes on from LR990048.1 coordinate 15,777,558, forward strand.
GTAAAGGCAAGAAATGTAGCTATTTTCTTACAGACTTATCTTATTATGCTGCGCAATAGTTAACTTATGTAGGTAGTAAAAGTAGATATCTATACAGTTTATGAGTGGGTATTTGGGTATCTAGGTGGATTGCTTGCATATGAGTTTAGATATCTATCGAAATGAAAACGTCTCGTTCGTCGTAAAGATAGATTTCTTTCTTTTTACATCATTACACAGGAAAGCGTCAATAGCCGAGCGGTTAGTGTATCCGACTTATTTCGAATCCCGCTGCGGCCATGTCCCAATGACTCTTTTCTGACTTATGTACATTAATTGAATACTGACCGATGCTCTTACGGTTAGGGAAAAGATCGTGATGAAACGATTCAGGCGACTGAATGTGTAGTCATGATCCAATCTGGTGGTCAGGTGTCCCTGGTAGCAGGGTCATGGAGCTCAGATGGCAGTCGCTCCACTGTAATTACCATCTGATTTGCGACATCCTGGGTCATAGTCAAGGACCCAGGTACCTCGTGCGCGAGAGCACAACCGGGATATTAACGCCAAGATGATGATTATTTTTTACACAGTTATGATTACTTTGTAGATGCACTGGCTTCATTGATCACAGTAATATATTTAAATGTGGGTCATTTCGCCATGTACTAAAGTATCGCTGAATTTAGTTTTGCAAAACTAGCCTTTCTCTTACATGGCGTATTTCGCAACTTGACTGCGCCATTATGGTAATCATTGAATGCATCATCGTTCGTTGGCTCCGGTGTAAAAAATTCCAAATTTTGCAAAAAATTCGGTCGTTATCCAACTTGTTAGAATGGGTAGTCGAAAGTTTTAGTGAAGTTATGTGTTCATTAACGAATCTAGATCGCAATTGTTTGTTTTTTATATCTCGCAACGGCTAGGGTAACCAGATAAAATCCTGTTATCGATTGGAGTATAAAATGTATAACTGTTTTGAATCCCGTGTAATTCAACACTATGAACTTTAAGCGCTCCTAAGGTATACTTTTATTTCATTAAGATTATGGATGAATATTAAGTAGCTAGTCTTGGGAATTAAGTAAATTAAATTTTGAAATCAGTAAAGTAATTAATGGGATAACCTTAACGAACGTATCTCTATCCTTTAGATCTTAATTACCTGTTGCCCGCGAATTTGATATCGTAATAGTTCATTGTGATACTTACAAGTGTGCTATAATTGGTTGATTACAGTCGAGGCGGTATTAGACATTATTAGGCATATTTGAGCCGAGAGTGTAATGATCAATGCACACGCGTTTCATACAACGTTTTTCGTCACACTTGCGAGGAAGAAATTATAATTACTTACACAGCGAAAACGTTAGCAAAATATTTATACGGAAAATGGCGCGCATGTTTTCTTTTTCTTCGCACGCAGGTGCCAGGGAGACAAGGGCGCGAAAAGAAAAAGCAACATACAGCCTATGTTAAAAATAAATATATAAATGCGAATATGTTCGTATTTATAACATAACTTATTGCGATATGTAATTAATTTGATAAAATTAAATGTTTATTTATCATACTTAACGGAAGCGCAATTTATTTATTTAAGAAAATCTGTACCTACTATTTTCAGCCACATAAAAACTCTTGTTGATAATAGATATATGGGTAGTACCTACCCGATTAAATTAAAAAAGATTGATCTACATACATATTACTTACAGTGAAGTACACTCTTAACTGAAATCGAGGTATCATGACACGCAAATGCGTAATCGTAAAGTAAAAAACACGCGTACATAATATCTTGGATTACATGCTTAAAAGTGATACAAAAACATCCAAGTTACGAGTAAGTGTGATAAAAATTCACTCATAAATTATAACCTATTTGTAAATCCGTTTAGTAGTTTTTTCGTGACGGAGTAATAAATATCCTTACAAACTTTCTTATTTATAATCTTATAGGGTTAACTACCGTAGGACAGATAAACAGGTGAAAAACGGCAGATGTCACCTATCCACCCTCTACGACTTCGGAAATGCTGCACCGAAGTTATTTTCCAACATCGCGTCACATAACTCCAATTAACCTATACGCTTTATCTAATCAGTTGGTTCGTTAAGCCAATCAGTTCGAAGCCAATGGCCTAACCGTAGCCAATCTACTCGTAGTTAAAGAAGTGTTACCAGGCCCATAACCTAAAAGTCTCCAAGTACGAAGGGACGCAGTTTCGACGGAACGAGCGTGACTTGGAGAAATTATCCACAGTAGTGTAGAAAATGGACATTTCACAGCCGTGGGAACGTCTAGTTGATGATCAGCAGACTGCTACGCGGTTGACGTCGCATGTATTGGAAACTTACAACCGATATGTACACAAACACTACTTGTCAATAAAGTATAATAACGCATTAGTGACTCCCCTGGTGTTGCTGATGTCCATAGGCGGCGGTGACCACTTTCCATCAGGTGGCCCGCTTGCCTGTTTGTCTGACGTATAACATAAAAAAAAAAGTTGCGTTTGACAATGCGAAGTAGGACGCTTCTGACAGCGGCTCTTTACTAAGTGAACCAAAGAAATCGGACATAGAGGCGTAGAAGAAGCCTACTCACAGCTGAAGACACAATCTTTATTTATTTTCTTTTTAATGGTGCATATAACGTGTCCAAATGGGACGGCTACAAGTTGTAAAATAACCATAACCACTACCATTGTCAAATTTGGTGGCCTTGGTCACCTTGTGTTCTAGCTTTTTGTATGACATACAAATGACTGTATTAAGTTGTGACGGATTGACAGTCTACATTATCTATAGGTCGAGGCTCCATCTATGGGATATGTCCAATATTTTTGAAGTGAACGCACTGCGTTTTCCATACGGCTCTATGATTGGTCAATTTTGGTTCATTTCGACGTACACATAGTGCCACTAAAGTATTGTCAGCTGGAGCCCCTGTGCGTTCGCGCTCTGTGAGACCTCATAGTAACATTTCTGCATACAAACCACCCATTCAATAAATCCAACTCTAAAGAAAATAAAGGAAGGTCTATTTGAACACACGATGAACGAAGTCGCCAAGCGACAGTTGTACCTATGTATCTATGCGACATCAACATTACAATTTTCTAACGACTAGCCCCGGCTTCGCACGCGTTTTCTCGGCTTTTCTTTACTAGAATATTAAACTGTGAGGGTGACGTACATAGGCGTAGGAAGAGGGGCGGCCGGGTGGGCCATGCCCACCCCAGAATGGTCTGGTGCCCACCCCAGGATGGGGTGCTCACTGGCTGTACATTGGCGATTGACTCGGCTTCATCGGCCACCACAGGGGCCAGGCCCCCCTGGAAAATAGCCCTAGATACGCCAATGGTAACGTAGGTTAGGTTAGTAATGTAAGTTTTATTTTAGTTACCCAAAATTACATTTCCGCTTGTGTGGGTTCTATAAGTAAGTATTATTTTTGGTTCATTCGTTACACAATCACAATTCACATTTCCAAAACCGCACTAGTTTTCGTTTTCAATCGCGTGCGCGTCTGTTTTACAAACAAAAGACCTGAATCCTTACTATTGTACCTGTGGGTGTCTCGGTAAAATGCGAGATCACATGCTTTGTTCTCTGAAACTATAGGTCTTTGTAGGAGCTGTCTGTTAAGTAAAGCCGCGAAAATAATGTAGTAAACAAGTCTGTTTGTCTATTGTGTTCTCTTTGGTCCTTTTACGAAGGTGTCTGTAATACGACACGCAGCTCAAGGAGAGCGTGATACTAGTATGAAAGAAACATGGAATACTACATTTTGCCTATGAGTTCGTCAGCGTAAAATTCGGTTGGGTATCAAGTGCGGAAAGTATATTAAAGCTACTACACTGCGTGATTTCATCATTATCTGAGTAGTTTTTGTGGGTAGGTAAAATTTGCATCCGAATTTACATAGATACATACACACTTATAAGCGTATTTCACAGGGATAGGGGAGTCTATCGAGTGCCATAAGCTTTGATACTAACACACCTCTTTTGCTTTGTCCACATTCATACACTTGTCATGCATTTACGCCGGGTGGGAATGCTCCTGAGCTGCCCTTTTTGGAGAAGGTCATTTATTTCATCATGTCCTCCTTTGCAGCCCTCTGCCGATTCTTGCATTCACATTCACACATACTTAAAAAATTTCTCATTTTTTATATTAGTAAAAAAAGATAGGATAGAATAGTCAATGTTAATGCGATTATTCATATTCTTACCTATTAAATAAATAAATAATAAATAAATAAATAATCGTGGACAAATTCACACAACGCCATCTAGCCCCAAAGTAAGCAAAGCTTATGTAATGGGTGCTAGATAACTGATAAACTACTTATATACTTTTAAATACATACTTATTATACATAGAACACCCAGACCCGTAACAGAAATTAAAATTCATCATTTCAATTTCTGCCCGGCCGGGAATCAAACCCGGGACCTCTTACATGGCAGACCGGCATGTTGACCACTGAACCACTCAGGCCGTCGGAAGGCCTATGAAATAAAAATTCTTAATTTTCCGAATCTTAGTTACTACAAGTGTTGGAACCGGCAAGGGAACACAAGCACAACGTAAAAACAAAGCGACAGTTTCTACAATAAATAAATACTGAATCTCGAAGTATTGAAAATTTCGAAGTTCCGTCCATCACGATGATAAATATTCCCAATTAAGTTATTCGTACTTATACAGACTGTTATATAATATGTGTATGAAACCGTGTACTGGATGGGGTGCTAAACGTATGAAAACGATAGGTACCATTATTCCACGTACGACAGATATAATTGTACCTATCGTTTTCATACGTTTAGCACTCCATCCAGTTCACAGCTTTAAACATATATTATGTAACACCCTGTGTATTCAGTATTACACAAAAAAATAATACAAACACACATAAATATTTATAAGATATCTACGTTTTGGCTTTGCTGAAAGTTTCTGTCAGAGTGAAGCTTCAATCAACTTCCCAGTGCAAAGAAGCTAAAGTTTTAATTAAGCTTGGCGAAGCGTTAGGTAAGCACTAAGGCACTAACTATTTTACTGAAAATACACGGCATTTGCAACAAATAGCGTCGTAACTGCTGTTAACCCCTTTGTCGTATGAAATAAAGTCGCTTTCCGTACCTGTCTGTATATCCGCTAACTCTTCTTAAACAACGCAAGCCATTTTATTCGGTTTTCAGCATTAGTTAGATCATTTCTTCCTGATGCCTTATATGTATATGGATATTATTGTAAAGGAAAGCTGAGAAAACCCGCGCGAAGCCGGGGCGCGTCGCTAATTTGTGTAAAAGTGTAAGCACTGCACCAACACTGCCACAAACTTATGTATTAAATCGGAACTAAGACATTATTGTACTAAAATGTCAGTTTCAAACGCCCACTTCTTTACCACTGACGACGCCGTCAACTGTACAATTAAGTTGGTTGTTAATACACTTTACCCATACAGTTCAATAGAGAAAAAACAAATGGCATTGTTTATCACAACATAACTGTCGTAAATCAAATAGTAATGCAACTGATTTAGGACTTTGTTGCCAATTTATTTAGAACTTAAGTTGCTTAAAACGGCTTATAAGCTGTGCAGTGCAATAACCTGCTGGAACTTAAACAAATGGAAAACACCCAGACTCACATTGTTCCAAGGCGAAGGAGACAAATTGTTTTATTGTTTACACGAGAAAATGCGCTCACTATGCTGTGACATCATTGAATTTGTGGAAGTATTCTGTGTATGCAAATATTAATATATTTGTAATCATTTGTAAGACATTTCTTCCGAATGATGAAGTTCAGGAAAGTGGGTACGTATTTACTAAGATTGTTATTATGTTTAAATTATATGATTAGTGCTACTTTTATTTTATTTATTACGGCTACTTTTTTCGTTTGGTCAAAAACGCCAAATTCCTTCCTTCTGATTAAGAAGACAATTATTAATTAAGTATTAAGTAATTTCCTGCAGATTAACCGCAATTTATATAGAAGAAATTACAGTAGAAACTGATTAATGTTGTAGGTACCTAGTAATTGATATTAGGTAGCAGAAAATTTAAGCAGCGGTAGGAACTTAAAAGCAAAATGATAAATAAATAATTGATATAATTATATTTTCTCCAATTTAATAATTAACCGCTTGCTCGTTTGCATCCATCTATTATAAATGGAATTTTGTACTTATTTAGTTTTTATTATGAAATCAACAATTTAAGCTCACTGTCCCTATAACTAACCATTTTAATAAAGTCTTATATTTTTAATTTAACGAAATCTCGTTTTGTTACTGGTTATTGACGAAAAATTCTTATTGCGCCGTCTCATCTCAAAATTATGTCACTATTCGTGTACCTGTCTGTTTGCATAGTATGTGTGATGAACTTTGATACGGGTTTTACCAATGTGTAAAGTGATATTACCGCATCACCAGGAACACCCAGGGTTGGAATTGGGAAGGTTGGTTGTAGGTAGTTAGTTTTTATTTATTTATTTAAAACTTTATTGCACAATAACACAATTGGCGAACTTTACGCCATTAAGGCTTTATCTTCCAGTCAACCAGTAGACAATGCAGAAAGTGAGTAGGTAGGTGCTTTATAAAGCGTGATGATGTTTGTAGTTTACCTAAATAAGAATAAAACCTCTTAATTATTTTTTCAGCTTCAGCTCAGAGGACACTTTCTATAGCATCAGAATTCCAAAGATCTCGAACGCCTTAAAACTTTCAACTTCTACAAATCGCCAAGATTCCATAAGAGCCGCGTAACGATAATGGTTCGGACCCATTTAAAACACTTCTTGGCGCTATCGGTGCGTGCTCACGATACGTGTTAATCCCTCATGATCTCATACAATTAACGTTGCATAATCGCCAAAAACACAATGGAAAATGTGTGGGAGTAACGCACAATGTTTAACTTAGCTTTGTGTTTCGCCCATACTTGCGCGAACTGCGAACTTAGCGAAACTGAGCGAATTTCTTCGCCCTCTGTAGATAGAATTAGACAAAGAGAACAATATTGTTTTAAATTAAATTGTGTCCAACAAATTAGAATGGCGCCAACCCCTTTCATTACACGGGTGTTGTACAAAGCGACTTTTGTCTTAGAGGATTGGGTGCCTCGGTAGATCAGGGGTAGCAATTTCTATTGTGTGTTTTCAATGAACTTTAGCCCGTTTTGCCAGCGTGGATATTAATAAGTGTACGGTTCTTTAGACTTTCCATTCGGTGATCCGCTTGCTTGTATGACATTAAAAAAACATTCAATCATGTAGGAAGACTGCAACAGTGGACAGTTAATGTACATTTAATTTATTAACGGTTCCGTACAGATATTAAGTGAAGCAAATGTGTCAGATTTGCGACTGTTTAAGTATTTGTTTTATCACCGCCTAGTAGGCTTCTCACGTCACTAGTAGACCGGTTGTGTTAGACTAATGCTCTATTACGTACGCGTACATTTAGTTTTGTTGGAGAAAACTCACCAAGACTTCATGCAGTATACATAAGTACCTATACGTAAACAAGTCTCATTGACTAAGATAAGTCATTTTCAGATTAACGAGTGGCAAGCTCGTTGCGTAGAAGTGCGGTTAGCCTCAAAGTACTAAATAATCTTCCATGCAGTTATAAATAATAATAGGCCCGGGATTCGCCTTAACCACGTTCTAGGATTTGACAATTATCAGATAATCGGAGCGACTGCCATCTGACCTACGTGACGTGAAATGGTCTTCTATACAATTACCGGCATTGAAGTGCGTTGCTTTACTTTTGTTATCCGTCACGTAATCACGCTGCCAAAGACTGGGCCGCACTTTTGTTAAACTACTTAATACTTACGTTCGCCGGAACCGCGTAAGTGTGTAACCACACCGCTGGCTATTATGAAATGAATGACCGTCTCAAAAAGACATTGACCTTTCGACTTTTCGAGTTACGATCACTAGTTACTTTAAGCTTTTTACTTTCAAATGCTTTCGTTTTCTTAACCCTACCGCCGCCCGCTGATGTGTTGGTGTCAATTAGAAGCCCGTCACGTCTGGTGATGCAACTCTATACGAACTGGTTGGCTTTGCATATCTATTGAATAATTTATGTTCTCACTTGTCATATCTGTGGGGATATTTGCTTTTATTTTTTGTATATTTCGAATTTTAGATACTTATGTATTGGAGTTGTAACTAGCGAAAAGTGTGTGACTTTGATATATGTCACGCCACTGTGCCGAAGGTATGGAAAGAAAAGAATGGAGTTCAAAATTGTTCCTAATCAAGAATCTTACATAATAATCCCTAAGCTCCTTGCAAGATTGCATACAATATGCAAGTCTGCTCCTAAAACATCACATCGCAAAGTGGATTATCAACCGTGAGTGAATGAGGGTATTCAGCGACACGACGTTGACTAATTTGAAGTGCAAATACGGGCTCGCGGGTGCACTTTGCCAATACTGCAGGCAGCGCATAAGGTGTCTTCGCATTATGGGATGGAGTGATAAGAATATATCCACATCGAGTAAAAAACTAAGTTTTCGAACTCCTAATGACATTTGTCACACTTATCAATATTTATTTTACTAAACGCTGCACACGCCACGACATAATAACGATCAGAAATCGTGTAAAAATCACCCTAACTCCAAATTCCTACCCTTCCCTTCACGACTTGAACAAGGAATATTCGCTGCAAGTGCAGTGGAAAATCAAACTGGGTGCTACGTAATCTTATTTGTGGTGCAAATTGGGGGCAGTCAACGCTGCCAACACCTGCAGGCAGCACTCAAGGGGTTATTGGGTGGTCTCCGCAATATGGGGTGGAGATTCCGAGTAATGAGGTTTCAGGGCTGTCGGTACAAGCTTCAGTTATTACTATAATGATAAATTGTCTGTTTATTTCAATTTTATTTATTTGATTAAGATAATATTTTCAAACGAAAATCTTTTTAGGAAGGTCTGCGACTAAAACCTTGGAATGTCTAAAGTTGTACGGTATCGAAACAACACCTCGAGCGATGACCTACTATATTCCTTCTCGATTAATTAGGAAAGCACGTGGAAGAAGCAAACTTTAGTCGTAGAATAATTTAGGCCGTCATAAATAAAAAACATATCTGTCAAAACACAAATAAGGAAGTGGGCGAATGGTCCACACGTAACAGATACGCGTAAAATTAATTCAACGGGGGCATTGATTAGGTACCGGAATCTCGTGATTGGCCGATTGGTCACCCCTGCCCAAGATGCTGTGCCGACACGCCAAAGATCGAGATAGTGCACACAATGCCGCCAGGGAGAACGCCCAAACCGTGCGAACCTCTCAGTTGCAAATATGATACTGCAATGGAGTGACATGCTGGACTTCCTTACATGCGGTCAGTAGTTTTCGAAATTCAAAATTTCAAACGCAAGTGACGCGAGCGCTTCTTTCTTTTTTATTTTTTTTCCGCAACCATAAAACCAGCCAGTGATGTGCGTGCCGTGTCGTTTGTGAATTAAGTGTTGCTGTATTCGGATTTCGTGCTCTGTGCGTCCGTTAGCGAGAATTAATTACTTCCGAATCGGAGCTGCGTTCGCGACTTTGCGGGATTAAAAGCACACATCACGTTCCGCACAACGGCCTCGAGCTCCAATTTCCGCGTTAGTAACATCACTGTTACTTTCAAAGGCCTTTTTAGTGCCGTGAAGTAACCGTTACCCACGCGAGCTATTGGATATCAGTTGGCCGCTCAGCCACGGTTGCTGTGTTCTATGAGTGCACCACAATAATGGGAACCTTTCACCTGTTGTTGTTATGGGAATCCGTGCAACAATTGCTTTCGTTTGCCATTTACATCCATTGCGTGCTCGTTACTTCGTAATTACGCGCTTAAGGTACTTTAGTTACGTGAACACAATAACATTGTTGAAAACACCGATGTAATCCTTCGTAACGTGCTTATCTCGATTAGGTACATAATCTGATACCAGGCATGGGTTGTAATTTAATTATAAACAATTACAGCTCTTAAAACTAGCAAAACAATAATCATATCGCACGAACAAGAATACCTGATGGAAACAAGAGTTGGAGTTTAGCTCTACGGTGCCACATCAAATGGCGTCTGGTTTTCTAGAAAATTTATACAAACTACCTACACAAACGTCAATTCTAAATTGAAATAAACAAAATATAATTATTCTATTTGCTTTTATTCTAAAATGTACTCAAATGGAGCAGTAATCGTTGTTATCGTCGCAAATAAATAAAAGAGATCGCGCGCATGGAGATTTCGCTCCCGTTCCAATCCTAGAGTTTGCACAACACCAATGCTATTTCTTTTTATTATCCACAGATAAGTTATCATTATCACCACTTTTATACGAGGCTTTGTGATATGTGCTTTGTGCGTATAGTAATGAGTTCATTTGTGTAAATGCGTGATATTCGTGGTACGTGTCAGGTAATAATGAAAGAAATAAAAGCGACTGGAAATATTTTATCAGCTTTAGGGTGCGTAGGCGTTGCAGGCAAATAAGTGATTTATTTCGTCAACCTGAATAGTTCAGTGGTAAACATGTCGATATGACACGCAGAGATGGGTTATATTCCCTGCCGGACAGAAATTACATGTTTAGAAAGTATACGCTATTCAAAAGTATGTAATGTAAGTAGTAATTCAGCCCTAGAAACAACTATAGTATAATACAAACTCTTCTTAGTTTGGACCAAGATGGCACTGTGTGAATTTGTCTAATAATAATATCTAATAATAGGGATTAATTTCGTAATCCCCGTGCTTAAACCTGCCCTAAGAACATTTCTAACAGCTAGGAAACTGATAAAAAATATGTTTTGTTCCTGCAGGTGACCGTGGTCGCCTTTATCTTCATACTAAGTTGTAACAAAATCAAGGAAATTGCTATGATTACATACCTAAATTGTATAGTATTGAAAAAGTAACGCATAGTCATACCAATTGCGAAGTTTAATGCTAGACAGGAATGTAAACGCTAGACGGACTAATGCCTTCCCCAAAGAACTTTATATATCCATACTTTGGTCCTCACCTTAGCATTTATAAATTAATAAATGGTGATAAGTAGGTAACAATAATTATGATTATAATTTTATATCATAATAGTTTCATTGGACCTTGTGGTGTCCGGCAGAGAAGAATAGCACCAACCTCTTACAGTCTTGGGTGTCGTACAAGGCGTCTAATGTTTTCGAGGCAAAAAAGTCTCTGTAGTCTGGAAAATGGGCAGCTGCATTTTCCATTGTTATATTTAAACATTGCGATCTCCAACCCGCCTGCCAAGCGTGGAGATTATGGCAATAACCTCCCCTTTTGTGGGAGAGGCCCTAAGTCCTGCAGTTGACTGTTACGGGCTGTGTTGATGATGTTCGATCGTCAGTCGGAAAAATGATTTTGTATTGTATTGGAATTCGAAAAGACTCACAGATACGTGAGTTGGCACTATTTTGTCTTTCAAGTGTCAACAGATAAAACCATCGAACTCTAAATATGTTGATTGATGGTTATCTTCGTCAGGAAAGTGGTTTCCAAGTAAATCTATTAGATAGACCGTGATATATGACTCATTGCTAGGTATTAAGACAAAATAATCTTGTAAAAATCGTGATATATGACTCATAGCTAGGTATTAAGACAAAATAAAATTGTACAAGTATCGCCTGCCTTTTTACCGCGCACGTGCAAGTTGTGGAATGAGCTCCCTTTCGAACCCTTTCGTTTGCACTAAAACATGGAGATCTTCAAAAGGTATGTCTATAGGTACCTAAAAGGCCGGCACCGCACCCCCTCCCCTTTGATTGCAGATGTCCTGGACGACGGTGGCCGCTCTCCATCAGGTGGACCGTCCGTTCGTGTGCCTCCCTAGACAAAAAAAAATTATTTAATGATGGAAATACGATATCTCAAAAATGATTTAATGATGATTGATTCAACAAAAACAACAATGAATAGAGACTTTAGTAAAATTAAATGCAATTAACCAAACAGCCGATACACAAATAATAGATAAAACACAAACAATAGTCGATACACAAACAATAACTTAAGCAATTTATTATATACTCAAGTTGGTAAATATTTTTGCCAACACATATTCTAAAGATACAAAACATCCATAAATTCGAACTAAATTTGAAAAGAAATAAACCAATTTCCTTATGTGCAAATGCGTTAAACTAGTATTTTTATGTTAGTGTCTAGAATAGTCTAGATTGTGGTGTCTTCATAAATCAAAGTTGAAACTGCAACCTTGTGGAGTGCGGAACTAAACTCACAAGTAGGTTTAGTTAGAAGTTCAATTTATACTATGTGGCATACACCGCGTAGTATCAATCAGTCTTCAGACTTTGTAAACTTCAAACTTTCCTTTCAGAGTAAATTTTCCGTGACTAAAAGTAACATGACACTCCAGCTAGAGTCTTTAATAACACTCTAGCTAGAGTCTCTAGTAATAAAGCTTTTTGCCCTACATATTTTTCTGAACTCGTTCAGCTGTTCCAGGGATTACTTACTGCTCTGCTCCAAAAACATTTAGAGAAAACTTACCTTTAGAAGTACCCCTTCATAAGTTGAACTAGCTTTAGCTAGTGACTGTGTTTGTACTAGTTCTGAGAGGTCACCTACTTAAATGTAGTCTCTACCTACCTCTAGAAACGAGAAAAGAACTGACGATATTATGTGTATGTGGATAGACACAGTATTTGCCTATTCAGACGAATTCTGCACGATTTGTCCCTGATGTTTGTGCAATTTTGGTTTACTATACTAATAACAGAAAGCTTGTTTTCTTGTTCGTAAACAAATTATGATTTTTTAATCTAATATTTGTATTCTCCCTTAGGGCGAAATTGGAGTACAACTTAATAATTATAACAACTTAGGTATGTATTAACAACTTTTACAAATAAAATGAATTCAATTTAATTGAATGGACTAAAAAACGGATGAAAAAAACTGGCCCTAAACCGACCTGTCAAATAAAGACCCTGGATGGCCACAGAATTATAAATAGGCTGTCACCTTGTATGGATCAAATCAGCTGCCAAATTGCCAATAGATAATCGTCATGTACGGCAGGTAGCCATATAAAGACATTGAGCGTAACCTCGACGCCAGCGGTTACTGTCTCATGCCATTTGCTCTGTTCGGTAGTAGGTACACTCGCCTGAGAAAGATAATATTTATTTAGTGTAATAAAAAAATACATTTAAAAATATAAGAATAGGAATCTTGTCTCAGATCCATTTCACATGGTAAACAAACTACTTTTACATACCTCGCCAATTCGCCAAAACAATAGATCATAATATGTGAGTTCACTCCGTGGGTCACTAATTTTGCATCATTTAGGTAAGCAAATAACCAATTACGCGCATCACTAATTAGTTTATATTAAACAGAAAAAAAATTGATTCCAGAAAAAGTATAAAAAATTAGTGTATGAATTGCTATAGATTATGATTTAATGTTAAATAAAGGCGTTATGGGTTTCGTTTGTAACTCGCCACAAACTCTTGTATATAAAACTCGTTGCATAAAACCATCCTTTCGCATTTTTTAATACCCGAAAGACTTTACAGCAGTATTAACCACAATGAAGCACATATTTAAAAACAAGTTCAAATGATAAACATTTATTCTTGGCAAGCTTTTATCGCAGAATATTTGTAAAGACTAATCAAACGAGCCCAAACTCGAGAGGTTTACTTGAATAGTCATTGGCGTATCTAGGGCTATTTTCCAGGGGCCTGGCCCCTGAGGTGGCCGATGAAGCCAAGTCGATCGATAATGTACAGCCAGGGAACACGAATCAGCCTGATTAAATCGGCACATCCTGGGGTGGGCACCAGACCATTCTGGGGTGGGCACGGCCCACCCGGTCCCGCCTCTTCCTACGCCTATGTGAATAATTTAGGATTCCTATGGCCACCTCTTCTCTCCATCATTAAATCAGCTCGATTGCATTGTCACCAAACTGACACGAGTGTGCAAAATTACAGCTCAATCGGAAACCGGGAAATGGATTTTATTACGAACAGACATGGGGACATGTGAAACTAAATAAAAGCTTCTAAAAGAACTACGAGCTCGACAGTACTAGCCGTAGTAATCGTTCCGGCATTGGAGACTCGGCTGCATTGCCTTTGCCTTTGCTGACTGCTGTGGGTGTCTCCTTAATTATCTTTCCGTGTCGTTTGTACATTTGACGTGTGTAGGCATTAGATTAATGGGTTTTTAATAATGCATATGCAATACTTACTAGAGTAAGGTTGCTGATTTTATTTGAAGTACCCAGCTAAGCGGTTTTTTCTTGTTATTTGAGCTCCGCGCGGTTAGCTAAGCGTTTTTGCAATATTAAAGATAATGGTGGTATTTCTTATAGTCCAAGAGATTGATGCCCGCTTGTATTAAACTTTAGGCGATTTAAAATATTCGTAACAATAAGAAGCATTGCGCCAACTGACACTAACCATATGCGAAAAGTAAACTGGCTAAGTCACTTTTAATTTTATGACACAGGTTTTGTGACTAGGGCGGCTTGCACCAAATTCTAACACGCATTTAAGTTGACGCACAAAGTCTTAAACAAAAAACTTTCGCATTTAAGTTGACGCACAAAGTCTTAAACAAAAAACTTTAAATGTCATTTTTAAACGCGTTTAAGGATTAGGTGCAAGCTGGGCTTAAATGCTTAGGAATATCTTAAGGCGTCAACTTAAGTGTCGCCTAAATTTAGAGCAATTGAGCATTAGAGGTGTCGAGTCCTGAGATAGTTACCTAGACAAAGTTTCAGCCTGTAGGAACGTTACTGCTATCATCGTTTTAGTAAACTCCTACAACCAATATCAAGAAATCTTAGTTTTTTTAGGATTTAGTTATGTATAAATTACCTACCTACTTTTATATTGTGTTATGGCGTCTTAGTAAAATTTTCGCGCTATTTATTTAATTATTTATGTTTATTATGATTATTAGATTTAGTTAAATTGTCACATCAAAATTTCCAATCCAAAATCAAACACCCCATTTTAATTTTTTCCTTGTTACTTTTGTTTATTTGTTATGTTTGTTTATTTTGTTAACATCACTCCTCCCCCCTATAGAGCTGCAGTACGGGGCGCTGCTGGAGGGGTGCGGGGGGGAACTTCCGCTGTCTCTCAGCGCATGCGCCCCCCACCCCCCGCACCTTGACAAGGCGGCGCGGAGGCAGCAGCGCGATGCGCGAGCGCAGGACAAAGACAAAATCGCACAAGTTAACATACATCTACATGGTATTGTTTTTTGTTCTTTTTTTTTTGTTTTTGTAGTTTGTTTATTTTTTGTTATGTTGTGTTTATTTATTACAAAATTTTGAGTTTTTTTTTTATCATTTATAAAATTGAAATTGGGGTTACGGTTTAGCCTCCAATGTAGCCTGGAACAAATGTTAGGTCTTCGAATTATCAATTCTATTCTATGACGAATTTTCCGACAAATGTTGTTGTTTTCCTAGAAATCAAAATATGTAAGTAAATAGTAATGCCAATCTGCGTCAAACTATCGAAAACGCTTGTCGCCACCTCGGCCACTACTGCGCATAACTGTGCTACTACGCAATAACAGTCAGATGTCAGATACTATGGGCAAAAGATGGCTATTGGGTCATCTGCATCTCGACAAAGTCACGCGCACATAGGACTTCTATTGACTTATCTTATTGTGATTTCTGTGGTTACACATTTCTACTTTAGAAAGTAGGTATTTCACCGACCTAGTGACTTAATTTATATTTTTCATTACAGCCCTCTTCGCAGCAGTAGAACATGGGTACCTGGACAAGGCTCGCAACATCCTCGAATCTACGGACGTGGACGTTAACAGGTACGTAAATATTAATTATTGTCGTCCAAAAATATAATTAATCATGACCGACGCTCACCGGGGGAGCCGCACGTGCCGCGCCTATCGACCACAGAGTAAAAATCACGCGACATCAACGCCCGTTTTCTATCCCATACGGTACCGGCTAGGGTTGGCAAGTCGTAAAATAACGGGATGTGAGTAGATAAATTATGAACTGTACTCATTTTTTTAATAAGTACAGTGGGCCAAGAAATTGCTTTAGCACCCTAAGGTCGAAGTTCGGTTGCACTTCATAAATACACAAGGTTCATTTTCCCTCGATATAAGGTTATTGGCAATTTTTGCCATGAATTTATTATTTGCAAATCAGTCACGGGCCCAATATGCCAAGAACTGATACATAGTTTATTTTTGTTCTCTATACGAGAATACCCGAGAATGGCCGAATTAGATCGACCGCTCTTGATTAGCTTCTGACCGCGACTTCATCCGCGTTAAATTCGGATATCTTATCTCAAAATTAAATAAACATCTAAATGTTTTGGGCACCTACTGTGTCATTCCCTTGGTTGACATCTATCTGCTTGCCAAATTTTATCCAATTCTGTTCAGCGGGCTCCTTTTTTTACGGCAACCACTAACAAGTTACAATTAATTTCGGGGTAAAATTTAGCCTATGTTCTTCCCCAGATTTACATATATCTTCTTGCCAAATTTTATGCAAATCTTTTGGACGTGAAAATGTAACATACAGACAGAGAGACAAACATTTCTAATTTCTTAAGATTTATTGACAAATACAACATGGGTAAAACAATTCATGATTTTCAAACTTTGATTTTCGAAACAAATGACACGACTAGGAAAGAAACATAAATAGTTGTCTAAGATAAGAGTAATGAACAAGTATTATCCAATTTGGCTCGCTACTCGCTAGCGCTCGTTGATGTCTTTTATATGGAAGGTGTTCAAAATAGTCCGTTGATGTTTTTTTAATTAGACAGTTCTAGAGACTTTGGCATAAGTGTATCCAATATCTAGTTTAGTCAACATATTCTGAGTTTTTTCAATTCTACAATAGATTGGTCTAAGTATTGTTCCTAACTTGCTGTACGTATACGTTACGCATAATTACTTACCAATATAAAATTATGGCGGCTGACAATTAGCAATAGTTCACAATCCCACTGCCCAGTCTAACGCTATCCTATAAAATTATAAATAATTTATCAAATGAAAAAAAATAATCATAACAAGCTTTTATCATTAAAGTTACATAGGTATACCAAAGGACAACTTCCATACATACGAATGGTGCAAGTTAAAATATAAAAGCTCGTAAAAAAACACAAATCCCCTTCCAACGCGCAACGTCCCGGAAAACCGGCAAAATCTCACCCTCGCAGCCCTAGCCGTGAAGAGCCATTATTTTTGTAAAATTAATCACTTTCCCCCACACCGGTCCCTCCGGGCGTCGGCGCGTCTGCGAAGCCCAAAATAGAAACGTCCTGACAATTATTTTCGTTCACAAATCGCCTGATAGCGGCGCCTCTGATGCCTCCTTTGATACCAAACAGTACTCCGTTTATCACTGAGCAAATTCGTCAAGATAGCACCCTGCTCTGCGGCACGTCAGGTTGGACAATGCAAATATGGGTGTCAAGGTGCGCGATTAGCGAAGCGAGCCTTTTTTCTCTTAGCAATTATTCGCTGGCCACTTAGCTCGAGAGCGTGATGTCATAATTGTTTGCTAATTACTAGCAAGAAAAAAAAAACATACTTGTAAATAAAGAGGTACTTGTAATAAGTGCCACTAGCACTTGATAGTTTTAATAAACTCATAGGGTGAAAGGACGACCCTAGGTAATAAAAATTGGGAAGATCAGTAATTTCTTAGAGTGCTAAATGTCACTGCTACGATGCTACTCCGTTGAAAATGTATTTTAAATTTTAGATTTGGAAGCTAAACTTTTGATCACTCATCATCGTCTTCGCTTCAATATCCCGGTTATGTATTCCAGCGCGATGGCACGGGGTCCACCTTGGCCATGATCCAGGATTTTGGCAGATGAGGTAATTACAGTAAAGCGACTGCCATCTGATGTCCGAAACCATGTTAACAAGGGAACCCGACCAGTTTAAACCATGGTTATACATTCAGTTGAATGTACAGGTTTCCTCAGGATATTTCTGTCACGTTAAGAGCATCGGTTGCTATTCAAGAAGTACATAACTCATTGATACACAGTGGCACTCGGGTTCGAACCCGGTACCTCTCGCTTACGAGTCCCGCTAGCTTTTAGGCCACCGACGCGATAAATTTTTAATCACAAATTCTTCATATTGCAGCCTCAACTCAGATGGATTGTCTCCGTTGGACGTGGCGGTGCTGGCAAACAACAGACAACTCGCCAAGATGCTCATGGAGTTTGGTGCTAAGGAAGGGACGCAGTGTAAGTACCTATTCACTTTTACGAACGAATCATAGAATGAAACGTACTTTTAAAGTGGTCGTGGCAGTATGCAATGTGTCCACAGGTTATTTTGGAACGTTGACGACTCAGTCAAGGTATAAATAAATCATTTATTCAACAATAATTCAAAATACCCGGTATGGTGGAAATGACATTGTACCTACATATTATTGTCGGCAACATGAAAGTAGAGACTGGATTCCGAATAATCCGTAGCTAGAAAACTCCGAATATCCGCACATTTTTGGTAAATTTATAAAATGAAACCGATTTTTTAACAATGAGAACTTGTAACAAAAAATTTAAACACGAGTTTCACGCGTTAGTTGTTTGCGCTTCCAGCGAGAAAAGTTAAAAATGCACATTTTATTTTATACATTTTGATCGTTCTGCCTAAAAATCCAAACGTTATTTACGAGTACATATGCTGTTGTGTTTCCTTTTTTGCTTACAACACCCGCCATTGGGTTAGTGCTGTATTTCCACTGCTAGTACAAAATTAGCAAAATCACTATCAATATAAATGCCTATAAACCAAAGAGGATCAAAACCAAGGTAAACAGGGTAAATGATTAAGGTGCTGTCTTCTGACCTTCGCCGGACATCACACGACACGGCTAAGCAATCATAAATCATTTTATTTATTTATAAAACACTTTATTTTACACAAAAATGGATAAAAATACATGGCAAAGATATGACACAACAGGCGCTGCCTATCTCATATCATATTTGTGCATATGTTGTAATAGTAGATAATATATCCTTCCAAGTCGTATTTGTCTGTAAATCGTAAACGTTTCTCCATTTACCTTAAATAGACCGTCGTCCTGGAAAACGGCAAATGGATGCAAGAACGAGGTTGGGTAACATCCATCAACGTATACAATACCCAGTAGTAACTGGGTATTGCAAGCATGCTACCGCTGGTTCCTAAATTTCAGTTAGAATGGAATCTTGGTAAACAAATCTATGTTGTCACTGTCAGCTCGTGAGGGAATTCTTTTGTAGCCCCGTCACGAAACTTGAGCACTTGCCTTCTACGAGTATATTTACTTGCTAAATACAGTGTAACACTGTTGTATTTGTCCAAGCCTTTTCCCTGAGCTGGGATTTCCGGAAACGCAACGCTTTGTGTGTAAAACGGGATTCTAATGTTGACCAGCAGGTTGTTACATCACTAGGTTTACCTACTTCGAAAGAAATTTCGAAACACGGTAGGTAGCTATTAATATTTTCTTGATAATGAAAATACTTTTTCATTGTATTTTTATTAGTATTTGTCAATAAACGAGCATTTCTCGATTTATATTTCTATCGTCAATTTCTAGGTATCTAAATATAAGGCCTTCATTACAGCCCATTTATCCCAAATTATCTTTTGAATCAAAATGGTTTCGTTCATTAAATTCAGTCCAATGGCCGTACATAAAAGAAATGATTATGACCGGCCGCTCCCGTGATTTGATTGTTATCATTTTCTCTGGATCTTATCGGTCCAAACTGTTTGTTTACTTCGACCAATATATCTACGAACAAATCACGCCAATCACGATAAAGCAATATGATAACAATAAATTGTTTAACGATAAAAGCTTATTCTAGTACTCCACTGGAATAGGGCCGGAATATAAGGAATTTTCCAGGAATGCACGCCATTTTCAGGATTTAACACTGCTGGCACTGTTTGTTTTAGGTACCAAATATATTATTATTCCAACTACTGATGTACCAACATTAAATCTGGCAATGTGATATTCAGTTCAAATTCAATTAGGTGTGATACGTTTAGCAATTATCCTTTAAAAGCCATTTTATCCTTGTTGACAAAAGAAGGAAAAATACAACCTAATATAAACTTTAACCTTGTGGTTTTGGTGAGCAGATAATTATGTCCCGAATACAATAATACATACCTTTATAATTAAATGTGAGTATATATCATCAGTGTCATACGTAGGTACTTAACCGTCCCGTAGGCTTAGACAGAGACCCAGCGAACTACTATAGTTCTCTACAGAAACCACATTGTTCCAATTGCTACGGTCCTGACAATCCTCCTGATACAATAAGCATTATTTGGAATTGGAACTATAACCGTAGCGTACTCGTAATAGATAATTTTAATCAGCTATCGGTCACCTCGTGGCTTATATCTGTTACTAAGTTCCACATTATTATGCATTGTGATTAATCGAGTTCAGTTTATCCAATAAGTATTTTCCACTTGATATGATTTTGATTTGACAGAAATAGCCGATGCGGGCAAAACATTTGCGTACTTAAAGTGGGATACACTAAAGTGACTGAACACGTGTGCCGTATATCAAACGAATTGGTTGCCATAGAGTGGATCCAACGAAACGTGAAAACGAAGCGCGGTAGGCCCTGACGGAGACGACGCGACGAGCTGGACTCCTTTTGTAAGGATTGGCCCAGAAAATCAATAGATCGTGAGAAATAGAAGGTGCCTAGGGAGGCCTTTTCCCTGCAGTGTGATGGTGATGAGACAAATAAGATTGATTTGATTGTTTCCGTCTGTTCTCGTACCAAATCCTGGAACAACCATTAATCATTAATAACAATAGACATCGTAGATATACCTGCTGTTTTTCCTACATACGGCTTAGGAATGGAACACTTTGTCTGCTAGTGTGTTCCCCAAATAGTACAATCTGGACTCCCTCAAGACCAGAGTGAATACGCTGTTTCTGGACAGACAAGCCCCGTACTCTGAGATTGGTTAAACCGTTTTCAGTGCTGAATGGCACCTCGTGACAGTATTTCTATGACCCATCTCCCGCCTCATTATCCCTTATCATCAGGTGAAATAGCGATAAAAATGTTTACCTAGTATCTCAATAGTAAACAAACTTCCTATATAACATCCCCACTACTGAGACTCAGGCCTTCTTCTTACAAATACTTGAAAAAGGAATCAGAGAAATAAAGGGGACCCTCTACTTAACTGATTCCTGAAAATAGACATTTCATAGACGTCCGTTATTTGAGGTAGCCAGCGAAACGAAAAGTTATCAACGTCCAACTTTTCCGCTGTGCTATTACAGCGACCATAACATTTGGTCGAAATGGGCCCATGGGGTCTGTCGCAAAACTTTTTTACGATATGGCGTAACATCAGGGTATAGCGAACTTTACCGTCAGTTTGGAGGGTTCATTCACCTCGTGCTGTTTTTTTGTTTTCGGGAATACATAAGTATTACAATGTGTCACGGTAAAAACATCCAGACCAATAACAAAAACAGAAAAGATTTGATTGTTCGTTTGTAATCGATAACTCAAAAACTACTTAATCGATTTTAAGAATTGGTTCAGGTGTAGTAATCTACATTATAAGCTAGTAACAAAGGCTACATTTTTTTTTCGAAATTCCGATGGTAACTGGTCCGAAACATAGTAACCGAATTTTATTGGGACGAAGTCGCGGGCAAAAAGCTAGTAAGTAATAAAATTTGAAATCATCTGTGTATACACTATTTTTAGTACACGAGTTTTTTCATTATTATTATTTTTCTACGTCGTCAAGTAGTGGTCAGATTAGGTTTTCCGCTGGAAACCTCGAGACTGGTAATATGGTCTCGGTAACCGATTGACATCCCTTATAAAACAGTAGATCAGTGGTTCCCAATAAGCAGCCCTGGTACTATTTTTTGCCATTCCATAGCTAGCGACGTACTGGAAAATTAATTTCCTCTTCTGCGAAATGGGAATACCTTCTTTAAAATATCGAACGGGAGATAACGATTCTACGAGGAGTTGTTCTTTGTTTATACAGCATGAAGGAGTACGCGAGGAAATCTAAAATGTTGCATGAATTTGTGCTTTACGGGTATACCAGCGTAAGATCTATCCTGAAGTGGCATAGATAAGCGTGTTCGATTCTTTCATCAAATAAAAATCAAAATCTTCTTCAAAAAAAATTTCTTTGCATTGAACCTATTAAACACCTATCTAATTAATATCCATTATAATAAGCGAATAGACCAACAAACGTTCCAAGAATCCCAGGTGCCTATTAATAGGTAATTAGATAATACTATCACAGCAAATACAAATATTTCACTGCGTGTCACGTGCGGACAAGTTAATCTAGCGCTGGGTTCGCGTTCTAGCTAATAATATCTCGTGTTTTGCGCACATTCGCCGTAGCAAAGAGGAGATAGTTCTATACAAGACCCTTATATACCCTAAGGCTTTATTTGTCCGCACCTGGACTCTAAGTTGGTTCTAAACATGATTAGATTACCTCAGGCGTGCCAATTTAGCCAGCCCAATTCCCTCAATTCTTTTCAGACCCTGTTGGACTCGTAATAAGAAAGACAGGTAAAATGTATAGATGTGCGTATATATACAGACCTCATTATAAAGTGCATGTCGAGCGGGAAACTTCACCCGCGTTCTAACGAGCGGTGTCGTGGCGATTTTAGCAAAAAAAAATTGTTGGTCGTAATTATTACTTCATTATATTACATTTCTGCATGAAGTAATTAAAATCTCTAACTTTACTTAGGTAGACCAGGTGATTTACTTCACTCCGCGTCCGTGCAGGTCCGCGGTAGGCATGGCCACAGATTAGAAAAACTGTGTACTTATGATACCATGCTGGGTTATAACGATGAGGGTTTTTAAGCGACGAATATGATAAAAAAATAATAGTGAATATTGGATCCCGGGCGTAGCGAAGGACTCCAGAGTTAACACCCAAGCGTAGCGACGTGAGGGAGTTATGTAGAGTCCTGAGAAAAGCGAGTTTTTTATTTATTTATTAAAACTTTATGCACTAATGGTACATCGGTGGACTTAAACCTAAAGAAGTCTTACAAACCGCCCAAGACTAAAACAGCTTTATCCCAGAGGGGAATCCTTTACTTTTCACACCATCTGTGAGACAATAAGTAAATAAAGCAATTATAGCGTCTCATTCAACAAACTCCGGTGACAAATAATTTTCGTGTCAACATAAAATAAAATTTGGAAAGGATTTGGAACTGTTACAATGAGGAGTTTTAAATAGGTATTTAAGGCATTCCTAATCACTCACTAGATGGCGCCCCGACAATTTTTGTAATTGATAATCGCTTGAAATAGGTACTTAGCAAACAGGATATAAACACTGGGTACGTTGTATTAGATAATATTATACTTGTTAATAGTTTTCAACCATTTTAGAGGTTGTAATAATAATGGAACATAGTGCCAACTTCTATAAATATTTCTTTTTACACTTCGTTCAACCTTTAACAGTTATGTTTATATTAATAAACACTTTATTTTCAAGTTTAGTTATTACTTGGCTGCATGAAATCACTGCCACCATCATACAGATTTAAAGAAGATTACCAAAATTGTAGAAGCGCCATCTATTGATGCTTTTTGAAACAAACTATCAATACCTACTGGAAAACTCCTCATTATAATCACGCGAAACTGTTTTTGTAAAAATAAAAAATAAAAACTTGGAATTTTTTCGAATAAACTCTCTTGAAAATGCGGGGTTGATCAGAGTTTTCATACGAATATAAACGTTCTAAATTCAAATCATATTATTTCGCTTGGGAATTTCACGCAAAATTATTTCCCTGCAGGTAACGAGGTCACTCTTTACGTTGACATTTCATGACATATAATTGTAGGTACAATGTCGAGCAGGTGTGAAAAAAAAGTTTTTAAATTTCTTAAACTTATATTACTAAATACTGCTTTAAATAAAATTCTTTCAGTTTGTCCTTATTACGTAACAAGATAAATTATTGGTGAAGCAATAGCTTCACTGTTTTTTACATCTTTTTTAATTTAGGTTAGTTAGATAATAAAATATTTATATCTTATAAGGGTTTAGTTTAGTATATTTTATATGTATTACTGTATATATTTTTGGTATTTTAAATGTAGGTATTAGTGTATATTGTTATTATAAATGTAAATTATTTTATCATTAAAAATTCAGTTCTTTGTGAATGGATGTAAGTATTTTTAATCCAATTATTGTAAATCTAATTTTCAAAGGTAAATAAATTTCACTAAAATGGATATTATCGTGAATCACGTAAGTAAATCCAAATTGGATCCATACATTGCAGATCCCGTGAATAAATTCCCCGATATCCTCGATCCGAATTGCGTATTTCGATATATGTATGATAGGTCGGAGTCCCATATCACGCCGGTACAGTGTTTGCTTACGAGTTTAAAATGTAATTGATTTGTTGAAACTTGATTGGTTCTCGGTGTACCTACGCCATTGTCGATTAATTCGTATGCTGATTGGAGTCGGTAATGGCGTGATTGAGTTACGACCCCAATGTTGTGGGAATTAACGAGATATTTCCCTATTTTGTTGACGGTTTATTTGTGTATCTATCCCTTCCATCCCAAAAAAAGACTTCACAATAATGGAGGAATTACGATGTCCCGCGAATTAATGCCTATTCCTACTAATTGTCTTCCTTTCTCTAGAAAAAGCGAAACTATGTAAGGATTAATGGATGTTTGCATGTTTGTTATTACGTCACACAAAAACTACTAAACTGATTTTGATAACATTTGACAATTATTATACCTGTAGCTTAAAGCCCGCCTTCGCGGGAACGAGTCGGGAACGTTGAAACCGAATTTTACGCGTTCTAAATTGCGAGCAAAAGCTAGTATTCAATAAAGACAAACTTCTACTCATGATCATCATCATCGTCCTAGCGCTTATCCCGGCCTCTGCCAACCCTAACCTTACCCCTTCTCACGATACCTACACCTCTTTCCAGTTAAGAACTCCGATGCGCTCGGCTCGCATCTGCGACGACTGGTCCGGGAGGCGGAGTCACGGCTCCACGACGTGGCTGGCTGCCCTGCCGAGCGGACTTGCCGCGATGAGACCTGTTCCAGGTGAGTTTTCGTCTTCAGGTTGTATGGAGTTGGGTGGTGGATAGCCTTTAGTATTGGTGGTGCAATTTTATTGCGGGCTGCTTAGCATCAGGGGCTGTCCGAATTGGCAATGGACATGCGAGAAGACCTCAATAGGAGTCCTCAAATCCACCCGACGCACGACCATGGTCGTACGACCGTTGCCAGTTAGGACAGCGTCTCAAGCAGACCGTAAAATTGTTTGCCATTATAATGGTTTAAAAAAATTTTTGTCATCGTCAGCTTGTCACAAGGTAAGCAAGCAACAGTAATTCCTCCAGCGGAATTTAAGCGGAACTTGGTTCCTGTGAGAGTCGAAATGCATCTGTGGAAATTTTGAGTAAATAATTCCCGCCCGTCGCCATCGCAATCAAGTTCCGCCACTAGTTGTGAAGGAGAGT
Source organism: Blastobasis lacticolella (assembly GCA_905147135.1). NCBI lineage: Eukaryota > Metazoa > Arthropoda > Insecta > Lepidoptera > Blastobasidae > Blastobasis > Blastobasis lacticolella. Next base: position 15,803,226 of record LR990048.1, read on the forward strand.
TACCTTTTTTTAATACAAAACTGGTTGAGGTAAAAGAAACCCAAGTGGGTTACGCCGCCCTGTGTCAAATGTCGTAATACATCTCGAAAATAGTCCTCAGTGCCTAGCGAAGAACTCGCTTCAAATTTTTAAAGATATTAAACATTTTGTTTTACTATGCTATTCGTTAAGGTTACCTCCACACTTGCAGATGGCTTGCTTAGTGTCTAGAGCCCAGCTAGTCGAAGAACAGGTAGCAAGTAACGAAGGTGCCAAATGTGCAGTCCGAACTTTCTATAACTTTCATTTTACTTCGCTACTCGCTAGGTGTCTAGCTACGCTGTAACCTAGCGAGACGAACATAGCTTATGTAAAAATCTTTCAAATTGAAGTACCTACTCGTACTAAAAATTTCAAGTACGACTTCCTATTGGCAGGTCGACCGCCGGCGGACAGGCGGCGGGCACCACCGGGTGCGCGGGCGGCGCCGGCTCGGAGAAAGACAAGCAGGCGCAGCATTGGGAGCGGCGGGTGCGGACGCTCAAGTAAGTGGCACTTTTACACCATTATGATCTTTATCTCCACGTTAAGAGAGGCAGGGCAAAGCGGGGTATCCCCTTCGATTGGTACGTCCTCATGTCCTAAGCCTTTGACCCTCGCATTCGCCTCGGCGTCAATCCATCGCTTCTTGGGTCTCCCATGGGACCGTTTTCCTGATACCGGTATGTTTATGCATCTATTTTCCATGTATCCGTGGAGTTTACGTGCGGGAGCAGCACGTGACCAAATTCGTACCTGGTTTGTAAGCATAGACTAGGTACTACTATTTTTTATTTCGGACATACGGACAGACGATCCTAATGGAAAGCGGCACCCCTCATCTGTGACATTTGTAACCTGAGAGGAGCGTAGGCGACACCGGCCTTTTTTATTACCTGTACGGTAATCTTAAAAAGGCATATCATGTTATAACTAGTCATAACTGGTGCGAAGGAAATACTTCGGAATCCCGCCTATTGCACACACTGCTGGTGACTACTGGGAATAATTGGTACCTATAAATGGGTTCTACAAGGGCTACAAGGGTCTACAAAGGGGGCTACTATTGACTACAAACAGGGCTCTACTTCTACTAACTTAACTACCTTCCCCAGACGTCTTGTCCTCGGCTGGCAAGGCCTGCGGGTGCCGGCCGCGCCGCCCGCGCCCGAGCTGGAGGTGTGCGGCGCGCACGCCGTCACCGTGCGGCTGCGCGACCAGCGCCCCGCGGCCAGCGCGCCCGTCAGCACCAAGTACAGAGGTATACAAATACAAAAAACATTTATTTCTCCCAAAAAGGCATTAGGTTACATTGTATGTCGAAAGGTATGTTGTGAAGAGAGGTAGGGTAGCTTAAGGTGTGAAGATAAGTGGGGCATAGCGGGGCCATCATCACAATCGATTACAGTCCTGTAGGATTTAGGGCCTCTTTTAAGGGGAGGTTATTGCCATAATGTACACGCTTGGCAGGCGGGTTGGAGATCGCAGTGTTGTAAATATAACAATGGAAAACGCTGCTGCCCATTGCAGCCTACGGAAATTCTAGAAGTTTTGTCTCGAGAATATTAGTCGCCTTGTACGACACCCACGAGTGTAAGCGGTTGGTGCTATTCTTGAATTGGAGCCGCCCGACTGGAACTAGATAGAAAAAGGTCGATTCGTCATTATTTTTATCTACACTAATATTATAAAGAGGAAAGATTTGTACCTATTTTTGTATGTTTGTAATGAATAGGCTCAAAAAGTACTGGGCCGATTTAAAAAATTCTTTCACCAATAGAATGCTACATTCTTCCAATTTGACATAGGTTACATTTCATTTTGAAAAAATTAGGGATCCTTGGTAAAATTTGAACAATGTAACCGAAGGTGTAGAAAAATACCCAAAAAATTCCTTACATCGCGTGCGCTGCGAAAACTATTGATGATAGAACAAAATAATGTACTACGACTTTGCAGAACACATCATTATCTACAAAAAGTGTCGCAACAGTATATGTCTAACTATTATAGTTATGTCACAATAAGTGTTCTTTTATTTTGAAAATTTAATTGAAATGCCGCCGCTAAAAAACGCTCTTTATTTGTACCTTGGTATTAATCCTTATCAAAATCAATTACTTCATATTCACGACTACTTCAATACCTTTATATAACTTTTTGAATTATTCAATTCAGACATTCCATTCGAAAGATATCACGAGTTTAAAAATGTGAATATTAGAAAAAAGTCGCGTGTTCGCCGCTCAGTCCGCTCGGCTATCTAGGCAGCACGGGATACGTACGGGAGGGGTACGTGCGTCAATGTCAAGAAATACGGCCGTCAGGAGCCGGGTCGCCCCCTTCCCTCTAAAATGGTTGAGGAGACGGTTGGAACTTTTGTGATCGTAATATGGTGTCCTGTTTGTAACGGGACACTACTCAGAACATACTTAAGTATAATATAATTACTTCATATTATAAACACGAAGTCCCACGGCGTGTCATACTGTCAGTCTGTACGCGATACACTCAAGAACTACTAAACGGATTTTCATGCGGTATTCACACACAGACTACATAGTGCGGTTTTATACAACGTGATTCATGACGAAGGTTCAGGTGTATAATTTGTTAAGGTTTACTACCCGTGCGAAGCCGGGGCGGGCCGCTAGTCTTTAATAAAAATGAAATTGAAAACGACCTTGGACAGTAAAGGATTGGCAAAGATTGTTGAGAAGAAGTTTTTGCCTGCAATAGAGATTTATGGCTAGAGAAAATGACGAATTCGAATATCGAAACCGCAAGAATAAGCCTCCAGGTGGAATGTCAGCTCATTTGTCACTAAACAATTTAAAAAACTTTAATCCCAACATGTCTAGTTACTAAACACCCACTCATCTTTTCCTTTTTTCCAGTGGAATGGTCATCACGCGCCGACTTCTCCAACGTGTGTGGTAGTCGAGAAGTGGCCGCCACGGGCTCGCCGAGCGGTAACAAGATCATGGCGGCAGGCCTGACGAGGGGCCGGCGGTACTTCTTCAGGGCGTCGGCAGGGAACCTGAAAGGCTGGGGGCCTTGCACCGTCTCTGTGCCCAGGAGTGTGGTTCCTAGCAGTGAGTATGGGGTTCTCGTTGCGTGACATAGTTTCTGTCTCCCTTATTTCATTGATAATTGAATAGGATAGGTTGTTACTCTATTGCGCTTGAGCAGCCACATCGAAGGCATTGATTTCCGGTACGACCAGAAAGGCATTACAGTACATCGAGACATTTTATCTAGGTATCCAACACTTTATCTTATATTATTGGACTAATTCGGGCAAACGACATAAGTTTTCCACTAAGTTCCTGATTAACACTGAACCAAAACTCCTTCTCGTCACTAGCTATTATTTTTGGGCAAACAACTCAAATAATCGTGCCATAAGTCCTCCGCTACTTACTTAATTAGCACTCAGCCTAAACTGCTGTTAGGCAGACGCGTCATCTCGACCAGGGCCCGCCGCGGCGAGTTGGGTAGAGCGGGCGCACTGGAGACACATTATTTAAATTTTTAGCATCTTTTCCACAAGCTAAATTGCTTAATTTTCAAGGCCGCTGGATTTTCTAAGTCCGTAATTCGAAGCGACGGATGTTCCACTTACGCTCCTGACTGTCGCTCGGCCACTTCCCCTGGCAGTCAAAATAAAACATTTTTAAAGGATAATACGGTTTTAGCCCTATTTGGATTATAATTTTTACGTTTCGGTATCATATAGCTTTTGAAAGTAGGTACTTAACAAAGATATATTATGTTAAACTACTTTGGTTCAATAAGGGTGTAGTGACATCTATCGCTCCAATAAGGAAACTCAACAATTACGAATACCTACACGAATACAAGGTTAGCAAGCATCCCCACATAGATGGCGCTGACCATTCCTACATCGCACTAGATAAGTGTTCCATAAGTACTACTTCCGACGATAAACTGTTGGATCCCGAATCTCTGACCCCTGATCACAACTCCCGGCCATGTGGTTAATTACCCCATCTTCGCTTGCTAACATTGACGGCTGCCTTATCCCTTCACACCCCAAAGAGTTTCGTTGTACGCAGCACACAAGGTTCTGGCTCTAGCAAGGGTCTAAATCCCGACCTTTCTCCAACCAGGCTGGCGCGACGTTTCCACCCGGCTCACCCGCGGGGAGTTCGGCGGCGCGGGCGCACTGGATGCACTTTATAGTCTTCTACATTTTTTCGTAAAGTTTTGTATAGATTTTGTGTGCACTACCTATGAAAACATAAAATACTTTGTTTCTTTCTATACTAAGGTTGTCTGGAAGAGATCACTCTAGTGATAAGACCGCCCTTTGTACTGCTTACTGTTATATATTTTATCCCATGTGTGTATCCTGTGGTGTGCAAATAAAGATTTTCTGTATTGTATCGTATGTCTATCTCTAAATGTGGTAATCCCCACAAGGATGGCGCGACGTATCCACCCGCCTCACCCACGGCGAGTCGGGCGACGCGGGTGCGCTGGAGGCACTTTTTGCTAGTCTTTTACATTTTTCCCGCACTATGTCTATATCTAAATCTGGCCATGACGTCTCGATCCGGCTCTCACGCAGGGAGTCCGGCGGCGCGGACGCGCTGAAGGCACTTTATAGTCTTCTACAATTTTCCTACACCTTGGCATCATCTTGGCGTTAATGTCCCGGTTGTGTCCAGGGTCCGCCTTGACCATGATCCAGAATTTGTCTTTCTCTCAATCCCGACCTTTCTCCCTCCAGGCTGGCGCGACGTATCCACTCGGCTCACCCGCGGCGAGTCGGGCGGCGCGGGCGCGCTGGAGGCGCTGGCGGCGGCCGCGGCGGGCGCGCGCCAGCGGCCCCCGGCGCCGCCGCCGCGGCTGCCGCGCAAGAAGACCGCCACCATACGGCAGCTGTTCACCGCGGCTAGCAAGTTCCAGAAGAATCTGAGGAGGTATGGAGAATAGAAATGAAATAAAAATTGTTTGGCGAGCTGAGTGGGTCAGTGGCTTTTGATTTGTTGAACTGATGAAATGATGAACTTTAATTTCTGTTACGGGTCTGGGTGTAGTGTGTATAATAAGTATGTATTTAAAAAAGAAAAATAATGTAGTTGATCAGTTATCTAACACCCATAATACAAGCATTGCTTACTTTGGGGCTAGATGGCGCTGTTCGAATTTGTCTAAGCATATTTATTTATTTATATACCGTCACGGGGTACCAATCGGCTCCTGAGACTTCGATCAGTCTCAGGGTCCTTAGTGGAAGACCTTTGTCAACCAGTCTCGCTTCGCCAACGCTAGTGGTGGACTCGTTCCCGTGCTTAAGTTCTACTAGCCTCAATATCTGCTGGACATGCGCCTTCCCTAATGAGCACCAATGCACCCTGTCCTTGGCTTGCCACATTCCGCCAGCAAATTCCAGAAATATCTTAGGAGATTGATATTAAATATATTAGGAATATATTAGGCCTATGTTCAGTAGTAAGCAGGTAGTTAGCCGTCCTACATCTGAGTTGTTGATGGTGATGGTCCACAGTCCTTAAAATATGTTATTTTATTTCCACAGAGGCATCTATCTGGCCTGCATCTTATACTACGAGGACAAGGTCCTTGTCACCAGTGAGGAGTTCCTGCCAGTGATCGAGGTCGACGAGACGTATCCCACTTGCATCTATAACGACTTCCATTGGCTTATGAAGGTCAGTTCAACGAAAATCAACAGCAATTAGCGTCTACTGAGCGAATATTTTGCATATCTGGCAGAGTAGGATACCTCTCAACAGAATTGTTAATGATAATAACAGTTAGCGACCAATATTTTAACTCAGGGTAGGCCTCCCACAAGGTGGACCGACGAACTTGTAAAAATCGCAGGTACCAGCTGGATGCGGAGGATCTCTGGGTGAGGCCTATGCCCAGCAATGGGCGTCTTTCGGCTGATATGATGATAAATGTTTAAACTACATTTCTCCCGACTAACCCCATAAAAAAATTCTGTGCCTATGAACACAATCACCCATCCCGGTTGCGTTTGCAATCGATACCGATGGATTTAGCAGGAAGCTAGCCTTCTGCTCTATCTACTGCTGGACACCACTCGGCCATTTTTGACCCAATTCATTACAATATCCTCAGGTATCCTGTGCTTGGGACGACGTGAAGGCACTCCGCTCAGACATGGAGAAGCATACCTCTTCCTCCATACACTTCAGGCTGAAACTCCTCACGGCCGCTTCGCAAATGCAATCCGCATTGTGCATACAAGATTTAGGTAAGTGAGATTTTCAACTCAGCACTCTAACCAGTTTTTATCTCCTCTCTGATTCTAACTTACAGTGCCGAAAACCTGGAATACCTAATGGCCTTCATTTTGAAATGTATTTGAAATTACATGTGAATGCCAAGAACAGCGACGCCATCACAAAAGTCATGGTCGTTTAAGTTTGTGGTAAATGTGTGTGTAAATTCTCATAATACAGGGTGGCACAAAAAGTCCCATTGCCTATTTCAAAATTGTGTTTAAAAGAAAATAATTATACAATGATCCTTTGCAAATTAAGTAAACATTTATTTTTATTAAATATCATTAAACGCCGCTGTTTTCAAGCGTAAACTATCTGTTTTGATTAAAAATATGTTAAATTTTTGGATTTTTTTTAAGTATACATTTTATTGCATCTATTTACAATTTCTTTATATAGTGCGCGCAAGATAAATTTGCGAGGTGCAATAGGAACAACTCTCAAGAGAAACAATACATACCTACATGCAGACTTATTCTGCGCGCACTCTCAATACCTAAAGTATTTAGGAAATCCTATTTATTAAAAAACGTAGGCAATTGGATTTATCCTATTATTATTTTATTTAGGGAATTATTTATTTATTTGGTTGACACCAAAACCTATCAACTAAATACGACATATCTCACCATCAGGCCAACTGTACCACAAGCCGTTACGGGACTCGCATGGGACTGTGGTGCTGTCGTGCGTGAGCAGCGTCAAGTCAGCCAAGTCAGTGTCGGCACTAAACTCGCGGTGGGCGCCCGTTTCCAAGCTGAGAAGGAGGGTGCTATGCGAAGATAACACCATTGGGGAACTGTTGATGGCCTCCGTGCATGAGCAGATTGCCTATCACCAGGTAATTAAATGAAGTAATCTTGTGCAAATTCCCACAGCGCCCTGTAGCCCCAAAACTAGATATAAATAACTGATTAATTACTATTTAACTAAACTATTGACTAACTGACTGCTATTTAATTAAATACATTCTACATAGTAACACAGAATTTGTAATTCATCACTTCATTTCAGTCAAAATTATTGTTTTGTCTATCCGGAGTAGTGCATTTCTAAAAAGGCATTGTTTTTATTTCAAGGTATCCCGAGTGCAATTACCCCGAGGGCTATACCTTGGCTATCTGAAACTGCAGTCTTCCGTGGAGGTGGTGCGCATAGTAGCGCCCGCGCGTACCCCCAACGTGCCCCCTCATACTCGCGTACGGGACAATCCTCATGTATCAGCGTGAGTAATAAAGTGATACTAATTTTAAAATACTATTATAAATCCAATTCAATCAAGAATACATAATACAAAGTCTGAACTAGATTGCATTGTCATCAGAAGCGCTAATCCACCCTATTACCAGTAAAAAGCAGATATTTTGTAACTATTTTGAAATGAAACTTTATATGTGCTAAGTTCTGACATTAAAACAATTTTGTTTCCAGAGAGGAATGGGAGTATCTGAAAACTCAGTCAGGTAAAGCACCACCGGAAGAGGCCCAAGCAATGAACACGTTGTCTATTAATACAGTGCAAGAAAAGCCTTCTGAATCTCAAGAAATGTTTCTAGATCTAATAGCGTCCGCTGCAAGAAGACTGTTCAAAGAAATGGAAATACCTTTGGAAAGCATCACTGTCCACCGAATCTATGATCTCGAAGTCATAGAGCTAAATAACGATGTCAGCTTTATAATGATTTGCCCTCCAGCTGAGCAGGCTTGCTGTGTACCTGGACAGAAAGAGATACTTCTACAAAAGGGGGATCTACTGAGCCTTCCCATACAAGCTTTTGAAATGATACACCTCCAAACATACCATACGAACATATTAAATAAATACTCCAAACTTAGTTGCGTGTTAGAATTAGATGTAGCACTAGCCGCTCATTCGCATCGAGAGGCATTCTCGTGTACGGAGCTGCAAACAGCCAAAGAACGTTTGAGTAAACTCGAAGAACTCCAGAGTAACTTGAATACCGTTTGGAAGGCGGAACGTTGGCTCATGGACCTAATAGGATTTGCAAGAGATAAAGATAAGGCATCATCTAGTTCAGGGATATCACTCAGGCATGTTCTTGATAAAACACTTATGCAGACGAATGCAGATAGTGGGGACATCGACACCCCCGACAATGACACAAACTTAAATACAGATTTGCTCCAAATACCTCCGCGAGATGGTAAAATAACTAAAACTTCTCCAGGAAGGGGCTCATGGCCCGGACCGGCAGGAAATGGAAATCATACTAGCCTACATCCAGAATTCAGTAAATCTGAACAGCAACTAAGTATAGCACCGCGTCAGACATCAGCTTCCACCCTCAATTTGAGCAGTTCCCAGTACTTGAATGCTGATTTGAGCCAGTTAGCAAGGAAGGGAAGCGCTGACTCTCAGTACACTGAAACGAGTCAGAATTATATGAGCAGCAATTCTCAATTCGACACCGGTTCACATACTAGTATTAGTAGCAATCGTTTGCCACCTTCACGAAGCGAAGATACTCTGGTATTGCAAGCGGAAAGCGTAGACCAAAAGCCAAGACCCCACAGTATTAACACCAGTGTTTCAACAACATCAAGTCCTCTATTGACAGTCAAGGGTTACTACCCAGGAAGTATGGTCAGTGTCCGAACTGCTAAAGGGAACGTATCAGAATCCGCCCAGAGCCTATCAAGTGATTCAGAAAGTCAAAGTTGTCCGATCACAACGACATCGGTTCCTTTGAAATTCCGTCCTCAAAGTAAAAACCATAGGGTTCCTTGTGTCATTGCATCGAAGAGCATGACTAACGTTAAGAGTTCCGATCCCGAATTCAGTGATAGTGGTCATGATCTATTCCAAAAAGCATCTTCAATTAAACGACAAACACTATTGGAAACCCAGGAAGACCTTGAGTTTAGTAATAAAGTAGCTAAGACTGACCAGAGGAGTGATGGTGAAGATGCCGTTAAGACCTTCGAACAACGTCCTCCAGAAGCAGGAATATTACAGGTAGGTACATAGTTATGTTTTGGTTAGGGACAGGTACCTAATAATAATAACCTATAGAATAAATGGGAAGTATTAATAACTACTAATAAGTGAAGATGAGATTCTCTCTCTCTCTCTCTCTCTCACTCTCTCTCGCTGTCTCTCGCCCTCGCTCTTACTCTCGGCTTCTGTTTGTCCTTCCTTCCATGCCGAGGGGTATGAAGTTACTCCACATAATAATAGTATACCAGTACAGGGTGCCAATCAATACCCGAGACTGGTCAACCAGTTTCAGGATCGTTAGAATACCAATACAAAAAACGAAGGCTAATGTTAAATTTGGTCTTTCAGGTATATGCCGCGTATGAAACTGGTTTGGCTGTAGGCACATCGTTGAAGCTCCACGTAACACCACGCACCTCTGCCCGAGAAGTAATCGATCTGGTTGTCAAACAGTTAAACATGGCAGCCGTGCTAAAAGGAAAATCCGGACCAGTTTATGGACCAGAAAAACTTCAAGATTTCTGTTTAGTAGCTGTGATTGGAGCAAGAGAGAGGTGTCTTAGGGATGACTTTAGACCTCTGCAGTTGCAAAATCCTTGGAGGAAAGGTAGATTATATGTCAGGCTTAAGCATGATGTCTTAGCGGCTCTACAACATTCAGCAAAGCAGCCGGCATATATTTAAGTGACATAGTTATCGAAATGGTAGGCTGCGGTAAAAGAGCAAAAGGATAACATCCAAGGGAATATAAGATCGAATAATGTTTGTCTGCTCAACGGGCGTGCGTACAGTTCTCATTAGTTTAATGTATTTTAGAAGAATTTTGTGTCCTCTACATACCTAGCTACCATCTGGTACGTTACTATAATAATATAATTATTAACAAATTGTGCTTCACATAATAGGTACGTAGGTACCTGAGAACAGGTTGATGAGTGATTGTGATTTCTGTCCACGTGTTCTTTAAACGAAAATAGATTTATTTTGGTGCCAATCCTTAATTTAATACTTTAATAGATAATTAAAAGTTGTGAGTAATGTAATAGATACCTACGTTAACAGAAATTATGGTGCTTTTCATTGTAGTGTTTGGCAAATTTTATCCGTTTCTTGAACTGTTTTAATTAAAAGAGTATATTGCTTATACTTAGTTAGATATAAAATAAATAGCTTTCACTGTTTAGACACTTTAATAATCTTCTTTCTAAATATAGCAAAATCAATAAAGATTGTCGTGTTTAAAAGTAACCTATTTAGAAATTTATAAATCAAAATAGATGCTTATTGGTCAAATAAAATAATCAAATCTATCTCTTTAAAAGCTATGATCATGAGCGTGCCAGGGGGCCGACTTTCTAGTCTGTATTCCAATACTGTAACGGCGCTGTTCACTTATGGAATGTTCAATGTAAGAGTAAAGAGGTGTGCAAGGTGTAACATAGATTATTATATTATGATTATGATAATAGGTGCAACCTATTTTTCGACCTTAAACAATCATACCACCGCTGATGTTACACTCTATACCTAATAAATTTTTACCCATTAAGTTATCTATTATACGCGCAACGCTAATAAAGTGCCTGTTAATTTTCAAAACGGTATTATCTACAATTATATATTCTTACTTATTGCACAACCATATCTCTGAGGAAAACAGGGTTAAACTATTTTACGTAATACAACAGTCCACTGGAGAAATACATAGAATACCACTTAAGTTTATAAAGTGGAAATTAATATTTTTAAATAAATTTTTGCTCAGGGAGTGAATTATGTAGATAGTTGTACGTTTGTGTAAATAAAATTGAATTTATAGTTTAAATGTGTTGCTATGTATTAAACGTTTTGTGTAAGATAAACCTTTCGTCATTTTAGGTTGGTAGATACCTAGTTACTACCTACCAAATTGGTTCTTATGTAGATAACTAAAATACCAATAAATAAATTAATATTCCTCTATCGATATGTATAGTATAGACTCACCTATTTTTAATTTAACTTGAGAGTATTTTGAACTGTAACATATTAAAGAGTAGACATATTATAAGAATTATAATACCTAATAAAGCTAAAATAAAATACCTACTAATTTCAAGTTTTCCTGGCTACACGAAACAGCTAAATAAAACACAAAAGAATGTTATTTACTAATAAATCTAATAAGATTTATTTAGAACATTTTCGTGATCTAAACGTTTAGTAGGTATGTTATTTTTCCATCACTTAAATATGTATTTTTTAGCAATGTTACTATATCCGACTTGGATAGATCTCTACTTAAGTATTTTATAATTTAAGTAAAAAATTATAGAGATTAAATTATGTTGGTTAAGTGAAGTGTTCGTAACAGATAAAACTAGTTTACTTACCTAAATTAACAATACTCAAGATATGCCGCTAAATATCTACCCACCAGCCAACATTAGGTATTGTATTGCGGTGTAACATACCTTATACATTTTTATCAGTAATATTTATTTAGGCATACTTCTAACGTAAATGACGTAAAAAATAAACAATAGAAGGATTGTAAAGATAAGTAGTAAAAATTATTTGAAAATTGTAGATAATATAATGATATTTAAAAGAAAAATAATAAAATAGCTATCAAATGATTCGAGCCATAAATTACTGAAAGTATGCAAAATTGGTATCTAAAGCCTAATTAAACGTCTTATGAATAATTTTAAATCAATTTTTATTATTGTAGGTAAAATACCATTCACCCTGTCCATGGTGTTGTAAATTAGACTAGAAAGAGTGGATGATGATGCACAAAATATATGTACTTATTCAAAACAGGTACCTAAGATGTTGTCATTTATTTTCCTTCCCTTGCATTTTAGGGAGAACCTTTTTAAACTCTTTGAACCAGCTTGTTAGTAGAATATGGAGAAGCAGAGTACCCCAAAAAGCAATTTTTTTATTATATTTTAAAAATTTCAATTTTCCTTTTCTCATTAGGACTTTTTGACCATCCCTAGTGTATTATGCAACTCAGCCAGCCAGTGTGATCCTTTCCAAGATAGAGGCGTATTCCTAAGTATCCCTCTAATACTATAAATGCGAAAGTTTGTGTGAGTATAAGTAGAGCTCGTCTAATCTAAAATGACGCGCCCCACTATCGCATACAAGCAAGTTTAAAATATGGACGCAATACATATACAAATGCCGTTGTAATTGGTCATTCAGTTGCCGGTGAAATTCAAACGTAGGAGCACGCGTCGTTCATTGGCTCCCACGCAGATGAAGTGTCGTTATCAATATTTGCACTCACACATCGAAATCAACTAACTAAGTAGTGGGGCGCGTCATTTTAGACTAGACGAGCTCTACCTGTTTTGTTTGGTACTTCTTCTACCTAGGTTAGAGGTCGCCCGAAATCATGGGTCCCCCTCTAGGGTCTGGTACACATGTCATAGGCTGCTTTTTATCACCAACCCTTACAGTGAGTGTGGTAACAGCCACCTACATCTGATCTGCCAAAACCTGGATCATAATCAAGGCGGGCACCGGACCCTTACTTTTGCGAGAGCACAACCGGGATATTGACGCCAAGAAGATGATGAACCTCCCTCCACTCAAAGTATTTATATTTATCAGAGTATTTTATTAGAAAAAAAAAGATTATTTTCACGTCTGTGCCTCCACTAACGTGGAGGAGGCTAAATTCCTGGTCGAGCTATTAGTTTATATCTAATCTATACCTACAACTTTTCTTACTTACCTATCCCCTGTCTAGCCTCAACGTCTGTCCAGTCAACTCCAGTCTCGTCTTGATTGGTTCCAGGAATGAAGAAAAGAACTATAGACGTAATCTAAGATACCCTCAGACTTAGGTAGTGTACCAACTTGTCGTAACGTTTTAGGTATGTTACAAACGTTACGACTCAAATTGAAATTGGATACCTATTGAGATAAGACTTGAGTAATAGCTTGGATTGGACTTTTTTTATTCAGACCAGGCCTCTGCCAGGAGTATCTAGAGATGAGCCAGGCATTTGACCACCATATAAGTGAATTGATGATGCCGCCGAAGACGGCGCATACCCGTCTTGTTCCTAGACTTCCTATTCACTCTAGTCTTGAAGGCGTCAAGATTATAATGATCGAAGAACGCACTCGCAGGCAACCAACGTGTTCCATTATAAATGTTGAAAGCGATTCGTGTGTATAGCTGGAAGTACTAGTACAGGAAAATTAGACAATTTTCTTACCAAACACGGACATTGATAATTACTTTTGGAATATGTTCGGACACCTTCCAAGCTGAAACTCAAAAGAGTCCCACGACCTCCCTAGTGGGATGGCCGAGGCATGCTGAAAAAACTGATCATCATCATCATCATCAACAGCCCGTAACAGTCCACTGCAGAACTTAGGGCCTCTCCCACGAAAGGGGAGGTTATTGCCATAATCTCCACGCTTGGCAGGCGGGTTGGAGATCGCAGTGTTTAAATATAACAATGGAAAATGCTGCTGCCTATTTTCCAGACTACGGAGACTCTTGATCTTTTGCCTCGAAAACATTAGTCGCCTTGTACGACACCCATGAGCGTAAGGGGTTGGTGCTATTCTACTCTGCCGGACACCACACGGCCAAACAGAAAATTCAGCCCTAAAATTTCAATCGGCCGCATTTTTAGCGTACAATACACCTAAGACTTCAAATTCATCAGATCACTCCAGACTTTGGACTCCAATGCATTTCAATATAAAAAAAACAGGCAAACTGAAATTTTCCTTGAAACAGCTAAGATAGGCGATGGCAGGACGCCATTCATGAATAAATGCGCAATGCATTACGCCGGGAATTTTATTTTTGTTTCCTTATGTTACCGTTCTGTCATGGAAAAGTATCTATTGCGTGATTATGTGAAGTGTGGTGGTGGGAATACGTTTCAGTGTGGACAAAGGGGCATTGAGAAAATCAAAATATGCAGGAAATTCGTAAAGATGGAGCCGGTGAACTATTTGAAGGGAAAACATCGGTAGTCAACAAGGTTTCAATAAGCATCCAAAGGCCTTTGCTGCACTTAAACATGTGTACAAACTAACTAGCTCATCGACCTTGGACTTCGATTTCAAGCTCCATTGCTTGTTCTACGGTCGATTGGTCGATGTTCAACACCCAGACCGTATGCCTTACTACCAGGCGGGGACTTTAGAAATAATACAGAGCATACGTAAGTATGCTGTCAAGAGAAATTACCCGTAGGATGAGAAGGTCACGTTTGCAGACTTGTGATACGATAGGTGCTACAATCACTTCAATCGTGTTGAGTCTATCCTCCCAGGTTTATTTAGAGCACAGGCCAGTAAAGGTGATGCAGTGAAAAGCACCTTGAGAGGAAACTGAAAGACAAGTACGAGCAGGTAGTTGTGTGTTTCGGGCGAGCCTCTGCCAGGGTCCGCTTTCCAACTCATTCACCTCCATTTCGCCCTGTCCTGGGCATCTTCACGTCGTAATCCATTGGCGCTCACGTCTGACTCGACGATGTCAATCCATCGCTTCCTGGGCATTGCGCGGGACCTGTTTCCTGTTACCAGAATATTTAGACACCTATTTGCTATGTATCCCTGATGCTTACGCAACACGTGACTTGACGAGCAAAGGCGAGCCTTTGCCTCTTCTTATCCACGATATCTCTCTTGCCAAAGCTGCCACGCATGTACTCGATGCCATTGGCGTATCTAGGGCTATTTTCCAGGGGGGGCCGGGCCCACGAGGTGGCCGATGAAGTCAAGTCGATCGATAATGTACAGTCAGTAAACACGAATCACCCTGATTAAATCTGTACATCCTGGGGTGGGCACTAGACCATTCTAGGGTCCCCCTCATCCAGCCCCTCCTCTTCCTACGCCTATGCTCGATACACACTCGAGCAAGTCGCGTAACGCCAAACATCCACCGCCGAATTTTCATTTCATTGACGTGGAGTTCCCGGACGTGCTTCGCCAGCGCCGGAGAGGTTTCGTAGCCGTAAAGCATCACAGGCCTAATAATGCTTTTGTATACTATAACCCCTTGAGCTATATCGGGATTTTAGGGTCACAGGTGAGCGCCGTGAGCTCCCACCATTTGGCCTAAGCTGCAGAGATTTAGGCCGATATCGCCATACTCGTGATAAACGGATCCGAAATATTTAAAATTAATCAGTTCTATTGACAGCTTCGTTCTCTATAAGGATGGTTTCAAGATCCGCTCTGTAGCTGGCCTTATACTCTGTTTTGGCGACGTTTAGCTTCATACCACCGTTTTCTAGCACTTTATTCCACGTGTTTAACTTGGTTTCAATGTCCTGCCTAAGCTTGCACACCAGTACGATGTCATCAGCGTATTTCATATGCCAAGGAGGCGCGTCCTGAATTTCCGCTGTATCAAGGATATCCAGGAATCTCATACTGCAATACGCATGGCTTGATTCTGAGGCCATGGTTGCGTTAAACGCAAAAAGTCATACTAATAGTAAAAAATATCATCGTTGCTAAATTTTTGACGATTTAGTAATTTTTTTTATACCAAGGAAGGTGGCAAACAAGCTTGCGGCAAATTCCAGGCTCCCTGTAATCCTGGAACTGAAAATATTTAACGTCAACATATTGAAAACAAGAGAAAGTGCCCTAAACTCGTTTATACTATACTTTTTACTACAAAAGTGGCATCCTGCTTTCGCTCTAAGCCTATCATAGCTTTTTTTCAAGGAAAATGCTAGTTGTTCCTGGTTTATTGAATGCACGGGAGTCTAGAATCTGGAGTGGGAGGATGAATCTGAAATCCCAAATAAAAATTGCATTAATTATAACGATTTTAGTTGCTCCAACAATGTTCCGGAAATTCTACTTTTTTCAGGATATCTCGGCTATCCCCTAGGGAGATCTTGGGACTTTTTGAGCGTCATCATGGCAGGTGTCCGAACATAATCCAAAAGGCCCCGTTTAGTAATTATAAATGTCCGGGTCCAAACCTAATTTTCACGTACGAATGACGCATCTCGTTATCAATATTCTGTGATTTTTCCTTAGACCTTGATTCGACCGTACTTTGGATTCATACAAAGAGAAAATAATCCCTACGTGACTCATCAAGTGAGTACTGTAGGCCTACCATGAGTTGCTACAGTAAAAACGGCTTACTTTACTACTCTCGTTCCGTAAATCCCGTTTCCACAGTAGTAAACGTTAAGTCGGTACCATGAGTTTCACATACGTTTCCCGTTTAGTGTTACGTGAAAACCATACTAGCTACAGTAAAAGCTAACTTCAGTGTAGTTCCGGGGTATAGGTCCTTGACAAGTGTTGTTGATTATTAGTAGTCAGTGTCACAAAAACTTGTTTATTTACAAACAGAGGTTATGTTTTAGCAATGACTAGGCACTTATTTAAATCCTGTTAAATTGATAATAACATATACTTTATGTCCAAATAAAATTACGAAATCATAGACGATCCCCGAATTCCCCGAAATGAAGAAGTCAATAACTGGTTGAAACTGCGCTTACAGTTTGTCCACTGGGTTCTAAGTAGTTTTAACCCACCGGAAACAGAAAAGATTAATACTGCATAATTATTGGTAAGTTTTATCTATATCTTAAAGTATATAAACCTAATTTCAACTAAGTAGACATGTTGTACTGAGTAAACTTATATTAGGTATTATTTGTCAACAGGATCAGACTCTGGAGTCATGGTGGTGCAGTAAATTCTCAGAAATGGACGCCTGTAACTTTGAAAAGGAACTGCACTTACCCTAGTCGAATGAAGTTCGGAGGCACGACCACATGTGTAAAAAAGAAAACTCAACATCGGCTAACAAAATTTTTTTCAAATTGAAGATGCAAGTGGTACCTAAAGAGCAGTAATTCCAGACTTTAGCATTAGTTAGTGCAATACTATATTAAAAATTGTTTGTAAAAGTGAAAGTGGTAGTTTAAGTTTAAGTTCTGATTTTTTAGATTTTGAATAAAAATATATTTATACCTAATTCATAATTTGATTTTTATTTTCCTGCTATAATTACTAACATTAGTGTAGTATAGGTATATTACAGCTAATATAATAATAGCCCTGATATTTTCTATTATCAATACAATCCCAGTTATTTCCCAATAATAATACCTAAGGTTAAAATTCTTAATTACCTATGTGTAAAACCCCAACCTCTCAGACCAGAAAATAGACAGCAGTTATGTGTACTTGTGTGTACTCAAGGCTGGAATTTGGACCGAGGCTGAAGATCCAACGGCATGTCAGGTGTAAAGATTATGGTAAAACCCTCAACTAATGTGAAGGAGGCCCAAGTCAAACTGTTTACCATTAAAGACTGTTATGTGTGTGATAAAAATAAAATATAATATTGATTTTTCTTATTAATTTAATCTTTCATAGTATGGCACATAACATAATTTTTATTACAATATTGTTGTTGGAAGCAGTTGTGTGGCTTTATATAGAGCATAATGAAAAACAAAAATATTTGCTAATGTCATCAACTTAAAAATATTAGTTCTTATATGTAAAATATATAAAACAAGCCAGCGAGTAACTTATCTTGTAAATTTCACTTTTCAAACATTTTATTATTATTATTAGGTGTTATAGGTTAATAGACAAGTAGGATTTCTTTTGATATGTCTATACAACATTGCAGTGCTGATAATAGCTTTCACTTCCATAACACATACTACAGTTTAGTTCACTGAATAATTTTATTAATTTTGCACCAAATGTCCATTTTGTTTTTAAAAGAAGGGGCGGGCAGTTACCTATGAGAGCCTACTGACCATGTCTGAGAACCAATTCCAACTATTCACAATTCACAACCTTATGGTATAGCAAGTGATAAACAACATTAGTCATAGATGGTGTGCAATTTATCCTTGTGCTGTGTCCACACAATGCTTCAGCATCTTTCATATTAAACATTCGACGAAAGTGAAGCTTGTAAGTCTCATTGATGCCACCCTGTATCCTTGTTTCTTCCAGTGTGGTGAGGTTCAATTCTTGTAGTCTTTCCTCATATAACTTCTGTTCCAGGGCAGCCAACGAGTAACTTATCTTATAAATTTCACTTTTCAGACAATTTATTATTATTATTAGGTGTTATAGGTTAATAGACAAGTAGCATTTCTACTGATATGTCTATAAAACATGACAGTTCTAATAATAGCGTTCACTTCCATAACACATAAGTACTACATTTTAGTTCACTGAATGATTTTATTAATTTTTCACCAAATGTCCAACTTGTTTTTAACAGAAGGGGCGGTTACCTATGAGAACCTATTGCCCCATGTCTGAGAACCAATTCCAACTATTCACAATTCACAACCTTATGGTATGGCAAGTGATAAACAATATTAGTCTTAGATGGTGTGCGATTTATCCTTGTGCTGTGTCCACGCAATGCTTCAGCACCTTTCATATTAAACATTCGATGAAAGTAAAGCTTGTAAGTCTCATTGTTGTCCCGTATCCTTATTTCTTCCAGTGTGGTGAGGTTAGATTCTTGTAGTCTTTCCTCATATGACTTTTTCAGTGCTGCCGGTATCTTTGTGGCTCTTCCCTGCACACTCTCGAGAACAACAATGTCTTGCTACAACAACTATTAGGTATACTCAGTACTCACCCGTAAACATTACTTCCTACAATGTTACCGAACTTTACACACTTACAGCATACACATTACCCAGCAATATTATAGTTTATGTATTAGATGAAAATATCTCTATTTATTACACACTTTCGTCCGTACCTCACTCAGCGGGTCCCACTGAAAACCAGCGCTTCGGTTCGCACCGGGGCAAATTGCTGAGTGAGGTCCCTTTTGCACATACATTACATACACTACTAACACACACCACTTATCTACTACTATACACATCGACACTGTGCTAGCTTTTATTTGCTTCTGCTTTTATGTGCTTTTTGTTAATTTTTATGTACTTTTTCTTTTCTTCTTTGTTACAAAATGCCGTGTTTTCCAAATTTTTGTGTTGTGGTGTTTCTGTTTGTGTAAATAAATATTTCTTATTCTTATTATTCTTATTCTTGTAGAGAGTTTTAACACTTCTCACCTTAGAAAAAACAGTAAGAGACGTAATCACAGTGTGTGTATTAAATTATTCATTTGTTTTCGCATATGGGCTTCTTGTTGGCGATAAAACGTATTTTCATCAGCCGCATGGACTTCGGCGAACATCCTTCAAGCAAAATATCGCCTTCCAGACATTTTTGGCACGAAAATAATAACTATCTGCAAACGAAAAATACTTTTCACATTAAAAATTTTTGGGAGTGCTGTAACCACAGTAGTTTCGGTAATTTACTAAAGCATCTGTCAAATTTGTGACTCATGGTACGGATTTGTATGCAAAGCGCTGCGTAAACCACACTCCCCACGTAAACGGAAACGTGTGTGGTAAAGTCAATTAACCAATAGCAACTCACGGTACGGATTTTAGTTCCGCTACTGCCCGATAGAGGCGCTGTACGAATTCTCATAGGAACTTTTTTACGTTCACTGTACAGTAAACGGGAAAACAAACTCATGGTAGGCCTACTGCAACCTAGGCTGCAACTGCTAATATTAAAAAATAATTACTCTGCTTTTTATTTTGTTTCTGAACGAAATATACCACGTTCTAAACGTCACACGGTCTGTCATTCTTTCTCCTGTCATATTTCAGTGTTGCCAACATCACCCAATTTATCGTCATTTACGTCATTCTTGATGAGAATCAGCAACGAAACAATGGTGACCTGTCCTGTTTAGGCTACCTCAGAGCCAGCCAGGGGCTGCTTTAGCTTTAATAAAAGCAATCGTTAGCTAGCTGACCAAAGGCGCCTTTCAGCGAGCGAGTGAAATTAAGTCATTGGAGTTAGATGATATTCCCCAGAGCTCGGGGCTATAATTTAGAAGGCAGCACATTAACCTAATTTGTTTAGGCATAGACTGTTTAGGTACTGCTTAAAATTATCCAGAAATTACAGAAAATTCAAAGTATATTAGTATGGTTTGTGCAAGGTTATTACTGTTAGGTACTACCTAAATTACAATCATTCATTCATTCAGAATTTAAATCCTGGGGGAAACGGTCTTGGTTAAACAATCTGTAGATAATGTAACTTTGTACCCATTGTTGTTTAAATTTATAATTGCGTCATTGTATTCCCCAAATAAATTTTAGAAAAAATTTGATTACATTCCTGCTCATTTTATACTGTCGGTGGTTACTAGGTACCTAGATTTATGTACTGCCTTCTGCATCTAAGCAATAAGCGTAAGTTTAAGAGGAATTTTAAAACTGCCTTTCAATTCGTGTAAGTGGGTAGGTAATTACTAATGTTATGTTGAGAATTATGAATGTATTGCTTATTAAATGCTTTTATAAAATAGGTACTTTAAATACTTGTCTAGATAGCTAATATTTAGATTTTATTCAATTATTTTTTGTGATCCACAGCAGTTTTATACATTTACATTGCCAAAAACTTTAGGCCACTATTTTTTCTCTTTAAGGTACATTTTTAGGTGAAACATGGCCTTACATGGCGAAATCAAATTGTGTGTTGTTGGCAACACTATAAGGATTGTCATTTATGTTATGACAAAAATCTCTTGTCTTGGATATTTGTTGGTCCCTTTTTTATCAGTTTCAAATAAGATTATAAAAAGTATTACGTTTTGATAAATTACAATTCAGTAATTCTGTTTCCTCGGTGAACAAAGCAGTGAACGTAACAAAATGAGTTTAGTCGCCAACACAGGGTATGTTATACCGGATTTTTCTTTCTCATATCTTGTTGCTGTACGATGTACTGTTTCTTTACTTAATTCTATTGTTGTTTAGGAAATTGGCTGGTCGCACACTGTTTGTTACGGGTGCTTCTCGTGGTATAGGGAAGGCGATTGCATTGAAAGCTGCTAAAGATGGTGCGAACGTGGTCATTGCAGCCAAGTCTGCCGAACCTCACCCCAAGCTACCGGGCACAATATACACTGCCGCTGAAGAAAGTACGTCCTAAGAATACGTATAATATACATTAACAGCAATTAGAAAACATATGGTGCAAGTTTTCATTCAACATTCTTTTAAAAACATGTGTTTTCAAAACTTTTATTTTTGTTTGGACTTTGATCTCATAACTGTAATGCTTGATACTACGCGACAGATGTAGGGTTTGTGTTACTATTATTTACAAACACATTATATTTATGGCGAAAAATGTTTATTAGTTTCTGATAAATACCAATTTGAATTAAAATAAGATAGGTAAATGCATTTGGTTTAATGATGAACAGCAATTAAAAAATTGGTATAAGTTTTCATTGAAAACTCTTTTAATATCATGTCTTTTTAAAACTTTTATTTTGTTCTAACTTCAATTTCATAACTGCAAAGCATCTAACAGACAGGCACGGCCTGTGGTGGCTGCGGTGGTAGCCTGTTGTAGTCCAAGTATGGAAAATGGGAGCCCCAAACCTAAACCTTCCACAAATAGATACACCGTGGTGGCTAGTAGTAACAGGTGGTCACCACAGTGGCCGCCACTGCAGGATGAGCCTGTCTACTAGACACTTAATGCTTGATACAAAGTGATAAATGTAGGATTTTTTACTATTATTTACAAACACATTATATACCTACACGGCTATAAATGTTTAATACTACCTAATATGAATTAAAATTAAGAGCTGTAATTTAAATACAAAATTTTAAATAGTGTTATAAATTTTCTTACTTAAAAAAATTGGAACACTAACAGTAATACTATGTTATTTATGTATTATTTATTAACATTTTTGTTATTTATGCTTCAGTTGAAGCTGCTGGAGGGAAAGCACTTCCGTGTATTGTGGATGTAAGAGATGAAAAACAAGTTCAGAAAGCGATTGACGAAGCAATTAAAAAGGTATGATATGTTGTGATTTCCGATGCAAAGTCAACATGTTTACCGAAATATACAATGTACTATTTCGGTACACATCTTGACCTTGCTTATGCAGTAGGGACTTATCATACAAATGTGTGTGTGCAGACCTTCCCCTACCATGTAGAAATGCCCAAGAATGCTTTGGAACTTCATATATCTCAGTTTTGTTTAGTAAAAGCTTCATTTAATTTTTTTTTTAGATTACCAATATAATTTTTTAAATTATAAATGCATTGACAATTCCATTTTAACCATTAACATTATGATTCTGTATTACGATTTTACCCAGCCGCTGCTGGGAACCCTGATACTGGTTGAACAGCTCGGGCTCAAATTGACACCCCCTTATAGTATATATTTTTTAATTTATTCCATTATTGGTGTAATATTGATTTGTGGTGTTATTTATTTCAGTTTAATGGCATTGACATCCTCATAAACAACGCATCGGCGATCTCACTCACAGGGACAGCTGAAACAGACATGAAAAGATATGACCTCATGCAAAATATTAATACCAGAGGAACATTTTTAGCGTGAGAACAATTACGTATTTATTTTACAGTTTTGCAGTATTAACCAGTATTGAAATTGTTGTTTTTTGTGTTTTGTATATAAAAAAGTAATATAAATTTAATATTATTACAGATCAAAACTTTGCTTGCCACATCTGAAGAATAGCAACCATGCTCATATACTCAATTTGTCTCCACCTCTAAATTTAAATCCTGTTTGGTAAGCTTTTCTTTGAGTAATTACAACTAGCATTACTTTATATTTAGTCTACACTACCTGATAATTAACAGATATATTTTTACGCTGAGTTCAGTAGTTCCTGTAAACAAAGTTACACACACACACACACTTCACCTACTTACGGAGTAAATGTTATGGACAATGTGATTAATAGGACATTATTTATAATGCCCAATATGAGTAGATAATGTGATAAAATTATTGAAATAATAAAATTTACCAGGTATTATGTATTATGCCTGTCACTTATTGGGCAGAGATTTATTGGGATTGAAAATTTGTCAAAGAACTGAATATCAAAAAACGACGTTTAGTCACAGAGGGTTACGCTACGAGGGCCGAAGTGACGAACATGTAAGATGTTATGAACCACCGCTCACGAGCCGAACGAGCGAAGCGAGCGTGCCGAATGGGGGCCGAAAAAGGGCGAATGCCAGAAAAAATATCATTGTTAGAGTGGAATTTTAAAAACTGGTGCAGCATACCCATCAATTTGGGAATTGCGTTAACAGTTTGGAGTGCAAGTAGGTCAATTTGTTGCCTAATGTATCTTAATTATCAGTTTGCCCAATGTTACGTAGCAGTATTCATAATAACTGGGCATTGTGATAAACTTTAAATAAGTATTAGATACATTGGCCGATTTGTTGAATGCTAACCGATGATCTGTAAGTAAGTCCAGTGAGGTAAAATATCATGATGAAATCTGCACATTCAAGCAACTGAATGTGTACCAAGATCCAATCTGGTCAGGTTGCCTTGGTAGCTGGATCTTGGAGGTCAGATGGAAGTCGCTCCACTGTGTAATTATCTGATCTGCCAACTCCTAGATCATGGTGAAAGCGAACCCCGGGCCCTCGTGCGCGAGAGCACAACCGGGACATTAACGCCAAGATGATTATTTGACTTGTCATTATTAAATTATTCATATTGCCCGGGCATTATAAATAATGCCATAATATATGTTAAGGAAAATTCACAATTAAACAGTATCTTTTAGTTGTTATCAAATTCAAAGTCCGCAAAACAAGAACACAACCATTCACTTATCATTATCACCCACTGACAAATTCATATCTTGTGTGTATTTACAACTTGTTATTTTTTGTACTGAACCAGCACCTAAAATAAGTCTTTCATTATCTTAAAGACTTATGTAATAAAATTCGTTTATCTAATCTTATTGTCACGAAGTTTATCAACTATGGTTTCAGATTAGGTAGTTTAAAAAAAAAGAATAGTTCCTTATTCTCGATACAATAATCAGTTTATAAATTCTTAAGTCTGAATTACTACCTAAATGGTACCTAGTACCTACTATTTGCTACCTTTGATAAAAAAGTTGGTACCTCTCTGGATCAAGGATAAATTAAAAAGAAATTCGGTCCCGCCATTGTGATGTCAGAATGGCGGAACTCTAAGTAAAAAAATCAAGTTTGTAAAATTTTACTTCCCTGAAATGTAAAGATAAGTGAAATTATTACAGGTGAAATCGGAAATATGGAACTAAAATGCTGGTCCCGCCATTATGACGTTTTCACTAGAAAACATGGCTACCTAATATGTTTATAAACTTTTAATGTACCTGCCTGCATTTACTACCTAATTGCTATCTTCGAAAAACTCTAATATGTCGATGTTATACCCTTATTACATTAAACTAAATTCAGAAACAAAAAGCGTGAGCAATACATTCCGCTTTAATTTGCTCTCACGCTTTTTGCTTCTGTTAGTTATAAAAAGAAACTTTTTGTACATAGTAAAGGGAACGGTGACGCTTAAAAGTGCAGCAGTGCCGTGAGTAGGAATTGAACCCACGACTTATAAAACGAACATATCACCTACCCTTTTACTTATTTTTTAACACGCAAAGCATGGTGCGCGTTGTTCATATTGATTTGAATGTATGACTTGCTAAAAGCGCACCACTCTTTGTAATTTAGTCACCGATTAGATGATATCACTGAAACATTATGTGATAATCTTGACACCGACCGTAGCTCATTTATTTAACACTACAATTCCATTTTCGTGATATGTAAAATGAAGAGCAAATATTGTCAAATTTGTAGGGTGACATATTGAATAAACTGTCTTTAATAAAAAGGGCGCTTTTTTTAAAGTTTTTATTTAATATTTTTAAATATTCAGCATTTTCCTATTTGTGTGTTATTTTAAAGAAAAACATTGTCTTGCCTTCATGTTTTGGCATGGGCCCAATTTTAAAATCATCTAGCTTCATTTTCTGTCTCAAAAGTCAATGGTGCTCCTTGGCGAGCTAACTGTATGCATGACTGATGAAAATACCGTAATCTAACCCAAGTAAAATTCATTGGTTTCTCCTGAATTTGTCGAATATCGATACCGTCGCTCAGTTTTTCGAGTATATTACAGTTAAAAATATAGTGTTATTTAGTTTTTGCTAAGCCAAGATGAATACAATTAATCACAGCCCAAAATAATGAGTAATAATGGAACCTTTGGAAAACTAAGCTCGTTTGCCCTATTTTTTTATACCACTAAAGTGGCAAACAAGCTTACGGCCTGCCTGATGGAAAGCAGTCACCGCAGCCTATGCCCTATACAGGAATTCATGTTTCTTTAAAAGTCAAAAACTTCATACTGTAAAGCGCAGCAAGCAAGCCTTTATCATTATTATTAATACAACCCTACATTTTTCTTATTATAAACCAGTAAATAAAAATTGCAGGTTCTCGTTGCATGTGGCATACACAATGGCCAAGTACGGCATGTCGATGTGTGTTCTCGGCATGAGTGAGGAGTTCAAGCCCTACAACATCGCTGTCAACGCCCTCTGGCCTCGTACTGGTAAGGGATCGTTTACAATATTACATTGTTTTACAACTCTGTATTAAATTGCATAGGCTTTTCATGGCCTAGAGATGGTCTACCTGACGCGCTTATAACATTTGCAAAAAGCCTGAGAACATATCAAAATGAAATGAATTGTTCCTAGAATTAGGTCCATTTTTGTATCGCCCCTTTTCGAAAGCGGGGCGACGCGTAACATAAAATAAGTGAAACAAAAATGGACCTTATTCTATGAGGAATACATTCCACTTTGATTTGCTCTCACGCTTGTTGCTTATGAATTCAGTCGACTAAATAAATCTGGGTTTAGCGCATGAGTAGATGCGGCGTCGGTCTTTGAGAAACCTGTAGACATGCATAATAGGTAAAGGTAACTATTTTAGTTAGACGCGCCATACATATGCATGTCTGCTACATCTATGCTACAAACTCATCATCATCATCATCATCTTGGCGTTAATGTCCCGGCTGTGCTCTCAAGCACGAGAGCTCGGGGTCCGCATTGACCATGATTTGGCGATCAGGTAATTACAGTGGAGCGACTACCATCTGATGTCCGTGACCCTGATACCTGGGGAAACTGACCAGATTGGACCATGGTTACAAATTCAATAGCCTGAATTTGCAGGTTTCATCATCATATTTTCCCTCACCGTAAGAGCATAGGTTAGTGTTCAACTAATGTACATAACTCAGAAAAGAGTCATTGGTACATGGCCGCAGCGGGATTCGAACGCGGTACCTCTCGCTTACGAGTCGGGTACTCAACCGCCCGGCCACCGACGTTCCCTAATCCCTATCTATGCTACAAAGTAAACAAACAAATCAAGTCACTAACAATAACAAATTTTTGCGTATGTAATATCGTATGTAACACATAATTTGTGTTGTAAGCTACTGTTATTAACTCTTAACAACGAGAGAATTTGAAGAATTGAAATGGCATTATGGTTAATGATTTTTTCTTATTATTCTATAACTATGCTCTTATACTAAGGTCGTCTTTAGTTTTTTAAATGCAGTCGAAGTACGTAATTCACGTTAACACAGATGACACTAAAGACGCCATGAACTCTAGTCCATTGTATATTCATAAATAGAATTTTGGTCGCATAGAACACGGTTGAACCGTTGACATGTATCCGTCTGTGATCTTCACATAACCCGTCTCTATTGTGTTTTTACAACTATGCTTGGCTAGCATTTGACCGCCATTTCACCTGATTGTAACTGCCAATGTCGCCTAATACGGAACATGCCTAGATAGAAACAGGGCATTCGCTCTGAACTTATTTACGCCTGCAGTATTAAATCGATAATACAAGATAAGAACGATAATCAGCGTTAGAGTGGCTTGACCAGACGCATGATTGACCTGATTGTTGCTAATGTAAACCTAATCTGTGTTCCGCTGGAGACCCGAAGACTGGTTGAACAGTTGGAGGACCGTGATGATATTTTTTACAAGCTTTTATTTGACTTGCACTGTTCGTATGTATTTTTTTATGTCATACGGTAGGCAAACAGGCAATCGGGCCACCTGTTTGAAAGTGGTCACCACTGCCTATAGACATTAGCAACACCGAGTGTATCGCCAATGCGTTGCCCACCTCTATAACGCGTTACGTTATGTATGTTTGTAAGTTGTTCGTCAAAATTTACAAACCATTTGTCGTCACTTGTTGGTATCCGATTGAGCTGAAATTTGGTATACCTATGTAACTTGGATGACAATGCATTAATATGGTACCATGGAGCTGGTCTGATGGTTGAGTCGGAAGGTACTAATGAACGCAATGAGATAACCTCATCGTGTTTGGGCTCTTTGGAATGGTCTTGACGACTCGGTACTATAACGTGAAATAAAAGCTTGTTATGAAATTTGTTTTTTTATACAGGGTGTTTCATAATACATGTATAAAGCCGTGAACTGGATAGAGTGCTAAACGTATTAAAACGATAGGTACAATTATTTTTTTCGTGCGTGGAATAGTAAGCGGGAAAATGACTATCGAACTTTTTCTTTTTCAATGTCGATAATCGACATTTTGAAAACGGAAGACCGCATCTCTAGAAATCAGTTGTAAAAGGTCACTCAAGTTCATAGTACTAGGCGCAATGGGATATTAAGGAGATCTAAATAAGCCGTTTTGTATTTTTTGGTTTGAGGGTTCTGTACAAAAAAATATTGTAAGCAATTATGATTTTAATTTAAAAGGTTCCTTCATAGTTTTTTCATAGGCTCCTGGTACTAGGCTTAAGGAGGTTGCTCTACATTCATAGGGGTCGCACGCGGTTATTGAACTTCTCCTTCTAGGATCATCAACTTGAAATAGAGCTGCGCTTCAACGTAGTCGATATGGTTATTTTTCTTTAAAAACGAAGATTTTTTTATAAAAATTAAAATTCAATGTCTGGATAATATGAAGTCGCCAGTGTACTCTTTGCAAGCTATACTTTAACACCCTTTCGGCTTTATACATGTATTAAGTAACACCCTGTATATGAACTTATTAATTGTGTATTAATATTAATCAATCTAAAAAGAAATATAGTAGAAATAATTTAATGTTCGTTCCAGGCATAGCGACGGCCGCGATCGAGATGCTGACGTCCGGTGACATATCCACCAGCCGCAAAGTTGACATCGTGTCCGACGCTGCATACGTCATATTGTCCAAGTATGTGGTCTAACTCAAAAATATAATCAAAATTCAAAATTTATTTATTGAGTAGGAGTAGTTACATATCTCTTTCAATCGTCATAGAGGACCCCCTCCTCTATGACGATTGAAAGATATGGCAAGGCAAGTAGGAAGAAAACACACAGTGACATGTTGGCCACCCCAAGACCGGAGCACACCCACCACATGCCGACAACGGCCTGGCCGTGTCCGACAAAACCAGACAAAGCCGGTCAGTGCTCGACAATGCCAAGCAGAGCTGGACCCCGCCCGACATAATATATATCTATGCGCTATTGTTTACAAATAGTTCCATCGGAAGAAAATCGCGGGCAAATGCTAGTGTAGGGCGGGTGTTACATGACCTTCCCGACCACTGCGCAGTCCGTTCGGTCTACTTGGTTTTATTAGCGAAATACAACTGTCAATGAGCGTTAGGTTCTAAATCAGAAGTTCAGAACTGATGGTAGGACTCTGAGAAGCCCGAGCAATCCCCCTGGATTGGTACCGTCGCCTTATTTAGCATCTAATGCTTGCATTGTTATATTCCGGTTCGATGGATACAGTAGCCATTACAATTACAAGGCAGGGCAAGACTCAAGAGGCATATCATTTTAGCACTCAGACAGGCAACGCACAAGCGATGTTGAAATTTTAAAAATCGTACGCTACCTGCCTATGTGGCATCTAACTTTCGACTTTGTTATATAATTGATATGGATTTGGTGTGTTTCTTTTTCCAGAGACCCAAAGACCTACACTGGAAACTTTGCTATTGACGACGATATAGTGACCGCAGCAGGCGTGAACGACCTCACACCCTACGCATGTGATCCTAGTAAGTTTTCGTTAAAGTTTTATTATTATTGAATGTAAATGAACAAATCGGTGCCCCATTTTGGTTTTTATTCCTATAATGGAAGCTGTACTGTCGCTCATAATATCTAGGATTTTACTCTAAATATATTAGGTATTGAAGCCGTATGATGCCCAGCAGAGTAGAATAGAACCAACCCCTTACACACGTAGACGACTAATGTTTTCGAGACAAAAGATCTAGTCTTCTTAGGCTGAAAAATTTGTAGCAGCGTTTTCCATTGTTATATTTATACACTGCTATTTCCAACCCGCCTGCCAAGCGTGGAGATTATGTCAAAAACCTCCTCTTTCGTGGAAGCGTCCCTAAGTCCTGCAGTAGACTGTTTTGGGCTGTGATGATGATGATAGGGTCCGTATTAATAAACCGATGTCTCTAAACAGATCACATGTTCGATCTCACTTGATACACCCACACACCGTTCCATACCTACTTTAATTTAACTATGCTACATAAAAGCGATGAGTCCGAATGATATCCAAGTGCGATATTTGTTGGATTTCGAAGCACCCAGGGGGTTCCCGTCTTGTCTTATGAATATGATGGTTACCTTGAGTCTTATATCGCATGGGTCTTCAACATCATCATCAGCATTATATTAGGACATTGCTGGATATAGGCCTACACTGCCACACATATAGGACTACCTATTTTTAGGCCAAACACATTTCACAAGTCCAATAGTGTAGTAAAAACTTAGCAGCATCCATCCATGAACGATCGATTTTGATCTTTAGAGAACGCAAACGATCTGCTAATCGACGGATTTCTGGACGAGGCGCTGTCAAGCAGAAATGCGTTGAAGCACCACAAGCGACAGTACCATACGTCCGCAGTCAACTTCAAAGAGAGCGAGGTGCGTGCCACTCAGTGTAACGAGTAGTTGGCAAAGTAGCTAGTATTGGAGAGTTGTAAGCTTTGGGAACTGAAATTGATTACCTAAGTCCTAAGGGAACTTTATGTCAGAGAGAGAGTCTGTATGAAATATCTTTAAGAGAACGAAATGCCGTTTATAGTATAGGCAGGCGCGCCTATATGGCATAATAGATTGTAATAATAGCTTAAAGTATTACAAATTTAAGAATGGAGAATAATACTAAAGCTAAAGCTGTGTCAGAGGGCACCATAGGGCAGAGGTCGAACGTAATCCGTGGTGGCAAATATACGATTTTTTGTTTGATCAAAAACACATTGTTAGCTGGAAGATATCGCTAAAAGACATAAGTTCGCCATTGTGACAACTTCTGTAATCAATTTTGTAACAGTGTCTGTACATTAAAGAGTTCAATATAAATTGGAATATATTTCATTTCTCAAAGCTTAAACTATTTATAAATGCTTGCATAATACTTTTGTATAACGGGCCGTCTGTGCTGCAATAAGTGGTCATATGCTTAGAATGTAGTGAGGTATGGCTCGTTGTAAGATAATCTGCAATCTATTTACCCAGAAGCAACTCACTTTCCCCGTCTTGGTATAAGTTGTAAAATTAACCAAAATTTGGGTACTCATATTGGTAAATTGGATTTGTTGCAGACAACATAAAAAATCTGATGCCAGACTTCTTTTTGGACATACCCGCGGCACCAAAAGTAACGGCAAAGCAGGTGCGAATGAAAAAATTTTCTTTATGCATTACTGAAAAGATAAATTTTAAGCGTATGGCCACTAATTGAATTTGTTTTAGTTGTGCAGCACGGCTAGCATAAGTGTAGAGCACACTGCGCGCGATAAGCAATAAAAAGCACGACATAGATACTGCTATCTCTTTCATATTAGTATTGAGAGAAGGAAACAAATGCTCTCTCCTGGCACAAGCTGTGTCGCGGGCACACTTCTGCTAGCCGTGCAGCTGTGTTTAGAAAGCTTTATCAAACTATTGCATGTTGCTTTACTAGACATATTATTTTGACGCATATTTCAGTAACAAACGTGGAAACATAAATAAAATACAAGTTTACCATTCCAGTCTTCCGAAGCGAGTGGTCAGATCCCCGCTCTTTTCGCCTCCATTGGCAAAACCATCACGCCCGAACTCGTGAAAAAGACACAGGCCATATACCAGTTCAACGTTAAAGGTAAATCTTAGCTTTATCTTCTCAATTCGCCATAAAGTAGCTGTCCATAGTCTCTGCCTATCCCACCTGTGGGATAGAGGTGTAAGCTTTACGTATGTATGTAATTCGCTATACATTTTATTGTTATGAGCGATAACTAAATACATAAAGGTGGAAACATATCGGCCCCACGCCACGTGTCATTAACAAGAAACTATGAACTCTGTAACAATATACCTACTCCTTATTCAGGGAGCACAGTTTTTCGAAGCGAATTATTTTTAATCTCAATTAAAAATAAATATAGAGAAGTGCTGACTAAACTAAAAGTATCGCTGAATACATTTTTGAAATATTGTTGTTGAAAAATCAAAAACTACTTTAAAGAAATTCGTTTTAATCGCTTAGATCTCAGGATTTATTGTCACGATCCGTAGGCTGTTTGGTATCCGGCAGAGTAGAATAGCGCCAACCCCTTACATTCCTTCTAGTCTCTGTAGGCTAAAAAATGGGCAGCAGCCTTTTTTATTGTTTTATTTATATCACTGAGATCTCCAACCCGCATCCCAAGCGTGGAGATTATGGAGCCAATATGGTCCATCAGGATCGTGCAAATATTTATTTTTGATAACTCAAAAACTGAATCTATGTGACGTCAGCCGTATTGTTAGAATTTTCATAGTACGTTTTCCCATACCAGGCAAAGAAGAGGGCGTGTGGCACATAGACCTAAAGAACGGAGATGGCACCTGCGGCCAGGGCGAGCCGAAGACCTCACCAGACGCCACACTCACCATGGACAGCAATAACTTCGCGGACATGTTCGCTGGTATGTTATAAGAGTTTGTTAGCCCTGAGCTCTTTCACACTTCCACTGCTAGCTCAAATACCAGAGATGCTATCATGCTACAGCAGTTCTAAGAATCGTAGCGCGAAAGGAGCGGCTGCGGTGCGTCGTGCGCACACGCGTAGCGTCGATTGCGGACGCCATTGTTGCGTCGGCCGCAGCGAGAGTGTTAATCGGGGTCTCCTTTTCGGTTTCGGTTAGGTACTAAAAGAAAGACAAGTAAAGTAAAGTACCAGTAAACGTTTAGTCTCAAAATGTCCCAGTTGCAAAATGTCCATGTTTACTTCATATTGTTTCGTTTTACATATTTGGTAAAACGAAACAATATGAAATAAACATTTTATGAAAGAGAGACACAAGGTTAACTATAATACCTAACTATCTTAATATCTAAGAAATTCAACAACTTAAACAATACCAATTTTTTTAAATATTTGATATGAATGCTATCGAAATTGTAAATTTCCACAACATCATAACAATACGTCTGTAACAGCCATTTCTTTAAATTTGTTTCTAAATGACGAAAGGTTAGTTCTTATTCCGAGGACGAAACAAACTGGAGTGAGTTCCTTTCGTCATTGAGACAGATAGAAGCGGTGAAGGACATAGATTAGATATACCCGGGCACCTGCAAATCGACAAACCAATGAAATGATAAATCTTAAAGTAAAACCGTAGTATTGCGGTGTGTCAGGATTGCTCAGAATCGTAGCTTGTGACACTTGATTGTCGGCCTCACTGTTTGTATGTTGTTGTATTGTTTACAATTATTTTTTCGAATTCACCTGTAACTAAACATTATGGATGAATAATATGAATCGAGCACCTATTTCACATGGAAGTCTGTGTTTATTAAATTGTTAAAACATACTAAAATATGAATAGTTTAAAAGTGACTACACATAGTTGTCCATCACAGTATCCACTATTTAATATTCGACAATCCTATGGGATCTTGCTTTTTATCGCGGGAACATGTAGCTTCCGTTTAATGGTACCTATTAATGTTGGTGCCTAAATTAATACATACCTTTTTTGTGTTCAAAGGAAAACTGAAACCTGCCACAGCATACATGATGGGTAAGTTGAAGATCAAAGGAGATCTGCAGAAGGCTATGAAGTTAGAAAACATGATGAAGTCGCTCAAGAAGAAGGTCTAGTTTTCTTTTCTTTTTGGGAGTAATGTTATGCTATTATGATTATGATATTCAGTGCAATAGAGTGACAGATAATCACAAATGATTTTTGATCATTTTGTGTCAGGTCAATAACATTCTTTCTAAATTTATTTTGAAGAGTTTACAAAATCAATTTGTTTACATATTTTTTTTACAAAGTACTTGTTATGTCCAAACTAGTCTGCTGTTGTAAATGTTTTGTCCAAGAATTAAAGATATTAACCTACATATTATAAGACTGTTGCTTCAGAACTTGTATAAAGAGAAGTATTATTTTGTATATGAAGAATGGATGTATATTGTGTAACTCACTAATAATTATGATTTAACATCTTATTACTTAAAAACATAGGTGCTCGCGCTTAATATATTGTATGATATAATATACATGCATATTTTACCTAAGAAGGTAACATCACATAGGCACCTATTATAAATTGTGCCTTATATGTAATTGATACGAAATATCTATCTAAAATACACATAGAGTTTTGCTGTAAGTATTCTACGTAACTATATTAGTAAAATATAATGGCATAGGTAATATGGTAATGTATTTTATGTATTGACAATAATTTGTAAATAAAATGATTTTTATCAAATAAATTTTCATTTAACTAAGTAAGATGATGCCTAGCCCTATGTACAATTTTTCCATGTCCATTTCCAAGCCAGTCCCATGGAGTCCTATTTTCAATTTCAAGCCAGGTGCTATGTTTTTATCATGGACTTACTACCCAAAGGGACTGCGCACTGCTTTGACTAAAACCGGGCAGAGCGAGAGTCACCATCGATAGTCCTGTGTCCCTTTCTAGTGTTGCCACCATTGTTGATGCAAATTCCGAATTACTTTTATTACTTAGCGCGGACACCGACCTACCGATCAGGGCCAGGCAGAGTCGGACCGGGTGCAATCTGAAGGTCATATTTTCACCAGGGTCCAGCCCAAGGATTCCCTACTACTCGGAACCCATTGGTCCTAAAATACTAGTTTCTAGAGAGAAATTATAGTACTTGTTGATCTACATTTCGAATGACAGCTGTCAAACTTAAAACTGCAATAACTCCTAAACTATTGGTGCTAGAACACTAGTTCCTAAAGAGAAATGATAGTGCTCGTCGAGATCTACATTTCGGATGGCAGCTGTCAAACTTAGAACTGTTGTAACTCGGAAGCGATTGGTCTTACAACACTAGTTCCTAGAGTAATATAATATTACTCATCGAGATCTACATTTCGAATGTCAGTTTTATGTTTGACAGCTGTCACCCGAAATGCAGATATCGACGAGTACTATCACTTCTCTTTAGGAACTAGTGTTGTAGGATAAATCGTTACCGAACTCTTTTATCTGTTTTGTGGAACAAAAAGTCGTAGGTTGATAATTATGTCGACTCGACGTGTGTCGGAGAAACGTTCAGTAGATCAAAAGGTATTTTGACAACTACTTTTCGGATTGTAAGGATTACCCCATAATAATACCAAATTCACGGTAAATATATTTCTCCAATAATGGCAACACCAAACATGACACTTGTCAATTTAGAATGACGGTGATTATGCCAATAACATAGCCTCCTTCATCTTACAAGCCATGCGCAGAAGTTTGACAACGTCGCATTTTTCAATTTTAGTGAACCTGAAAATTACTGTAAAATATCGTCGCGGTCATCGTCGTTTAATGTTATTAGTTATTTAAGTGATGAAGTATATAAAAAAGTATATACATTAGTTCGATAATATGAAATTGGATAGATTCCTGTACTATTTACCTATCTACGTATTTGCAATTGTATTATACTAATATTTTAAATGCGAAATATAATGTGTGTTTCGTCTTGTACGTAATGGATGTTTGTTACTTCTTCACGCAAAAACTACTGAACGGATTTTGATAAAATTTGGCAGTTACATAGCATATAGCCCTGAATAACGCATATGCTATAATTTATTCCGATATTAATTGTGATTTGCGCGGGAACGGGTCCGGAACGTTATAGTCGAATTTTATGTGGACGCAGTCGCGGCCACAAGCTATAATGAAATAAAATAATCTTTGCCAGCCAAAATATTACCCAATTTATTAAATATTAGATAAAATATATTTTAAACAATTTTATTTAAGTACCTAAGTATATAAAAACGAACTACTTACTTACTTATTGTACTTACTTATTGTACCTACTTTTTCAACGCTTCCATCGTCGTGGATAATCAAAGATCGTGGTTTAAAGTATTCGTGATAACTTTCACTGTGCGAAAATGTTTGCTACACACAAAAGATCCTTCGTTTAGACTCCAGTATGCTTGGGGAATAGCAAAAGTCCATTTGTTTAATAGAATTATATCTTTTGGAAAGCAAAACATCGGCACAGATTCATTCCCATTTTTAAGGTTTAATCATAATTTTACTTGCATTTTTCAAATGCAACAATGCCTTTGTATCTGTTAGAGAAAGATTACGATTATAAAACAGAATTTGATTAATGAAATAAGTAAAAATCTAACAACAGAAATGGCCAAGGGTTGCTTTTCAAAAATCGTATTTATTCAACTTTAGCACAATTATACATATATTTACTTTTATTTACCTCTGTAGATGGTCCATACAAACGCGTTATTTTACAGTTTTATCAATATATTTTTAATTTATCGTCATAAAATTCATAATTTTTCCGCACATTGACATGTAAACAATGAGTAAATCGGTTCACAGCGACGTTGCCGTTCCGTGCTACAGCATGGCTTGTAAATGAAGGAGGCTATGGCCAATAACATTAAGTTTACACTGTTAGAAAGGGACAAAGGACTATCGATGGTGACTCTTGCTCTGCCCGGTTTTAGTCAAAGCAGTGCGCAGTCCCTTTGGGTAGTAAGTCCATGGTTTTTATCCATCTAGTCAGGCACAATATAATGTTGTACAGTTTCATCATAATATGTCCAGTAGTTTTTGTGAGAAAGTAAATAACATTCACCCAACAATCCTCACAAATTTTAGTGTTCATAATATAAGCCATTTTTATTCAAATATTGGACGTACAACTTTCGAAACTCGCCATTCTCTGATCGCCTTCGCCATCGTCTTTGTGCCTAACAGGTAGGCATGTCGTCCTTCTATCTCGCCTTTCGTCTACGTGGTTGCTACACGAAATACATATTGTTTACTCAACTGGTACATATTGTTTACTCTGTCAGTTTGCATCACTTGTTTATAAGATGGTTCTGGTTATCAGACGAATACTTACTATTATTTTACGATAAGGTTTCGTCATATCTTCAGACAACGCCATCAACGTACTTACCAACCACCTACCTAAAATATCGAAGTACTTACTTACTCACACAATTACAGTCATAATAATAACCATACAGAGAAAGTAATCCAATTCTCTTTAACGAACAATACGATACCGACCCACTATTGTAATAAAAATTGCGTCAGAGAAACCACGATAACCTCGTTATCATAAATTGAATTCTCCCGCCTTCTGACCTTGTGTATGAGGTTATGTTCCATTCAGTCAGTTGACAGCTGTTTTACAATAGACTCGTAAATTGTAAATACCAAGAAAAATATTTTTTATTTCATAAAACTGCTAAATCTACAAAATGTTTTCTATCGACGCACCAGTAGAAATTCAGAACTCGGAATTTTGCAACTATCGGTCGCCACTGAGCACAAGATATGCATCCAAAGAAATGCAGTACAATTTCAGTGACCAAAAGAAGTTTTCCACTTGGCGGAAGCTATGGATCTATCTCGCAAAAGCAGAAAAGGTTAGTGATATTGTTAAATATTTGTTTACGTTGTATTTTGAGGTTAGGAATTTCTTTTTTTTAATAAAAGACGTAGGTATGTATACGAATTTAACACTGATACTGCCATGTCTTGTACCTATAGAGAGCGTGCCTGAATTGTTATGAAATGTATGATTTTATTTAATTGTTAGGTTAGATTATATAGCTTATACCATGGAAT
Source organism: Blastobasis lacticolella (assembly GCA_905147135.1). Taxonomy (NCBI): domain Eukaryota; kingdom Metazoa; phylum Arthropoda; class Insecta; order Lepidoptera; family Blastobasidae; genus Blastobasis; species Blastobasis lacticolella. The sequence continues at coordinate 15,840,658 of LR990048.1, forward strand.
ATTAATAGAATAAGTATTTAGACATACTGTCATGATTTGTATATCTAAATACCTCATATATTTCGCGCGGTGCTCAACAGAAAAACCGGGATTGACGCAAGGACATAGAAATCCTAAACATAATAGGGTAAAACAGCCGATCTTCAGCCCCGCACCAGTATTCAGCCCTTGCAGACATTACTTCCATATACCTAAATAGTGTTGAAATTTGTTTTGTGCCTGCAATATCGCCCCCATATGTGAAGACCCGAATCTCTGCAGCTTGGGCGATATGGCGGGTACTCACGGCAGTTACCTGTGACCCTATAATCCCAGTAAAGCTCAAAGGGCTTATATAAGTACAAGAGTATAATTATACCGCTGATGCTCTATGGCTGCGAGACACGGCCAGCGCTAACGAAACACGTTCGGCAACTCCATGCCAACGAAATGAAAATGCTGCAGTGGATGTGCGGAGTTACGGGACTCGATCGAGTACGTAACGAGTACATCCGTGGCAGAATGAACGTGAGGGATATCGCAGATAAGATCGAGGAGGCTCGTCTGCGCTGGTTTAGTCACTTGTTGCGTAAGCCTCAGGGATACGTGGGAAATAGGTGCCTGAATCTGCCGGTATCAGGAAAGAGGCCCCGTGGGCAACCCAAGAAGCGATGGATTGACATCGCTGAGTCAAATGCAAGAGCCACCGGCTTACGACGTGAGGATGCCGAAGACCGGGCGAAGTGGAGAAGAATGAGTAGGAAAGCGGACCTTGGCAGAGGCCGGGATGAGCGCTAAGACGATGATGAGTGTTGAAATTTGTTAACACCTTTTAAATAACGGTTGTAGAGGTTTAATTATTGTCTCCTGACTGACAGTCACTTACGAACAAATAGCAAGTCAGATTGACGAGATCGAGGCAGGGGGGAGGGGGAAGGCAATGGGTGTAGTTGCTCCCCTCCCCCCCATATTCTTTAATGTACCAAAATAATATATACATTTTACAAATATATTATAGAGGTATGTACAAAGGCGGACTTATCCTGCAGGGCGTTTGTTCTAACGGAGATTTGGCAAAATCCCGAGAGCCTTTTTCAATTTCGATGGGTACAGGCCGGAGGGTTTCAATTTCTATGGGTACAGAACTTCAACAATCTCATAAAGTTATAGTTTCCACTAGGTAAGTAGCTATAGAGTATCTTTTTGGTCAATCTCGATCTGCCCAGCTTTGAATTTAGATTCAATGTAGGTACTTACCCTTAATCACAGCCGATTTTTATGCTGTTTATCACCATGAATACCTATATGGTGTTTCGTGAATTAGATGTAGTCAATCTCACTTTTTGTGACACCTGTGACCATCTGCGATGTTCCGGCTTCCGGAGCACCCGGGGTCCGCCTTGTCATCCTATCGTAAATAAAAATATTCAACCTCTCGGAATTGTTGCTTCTGTAAACTTACCTAGTATACCAAACTCTTTGGTTCCACCTAAAGGTATATTTTCGGATAATTCTACTATACTATTTCTACAATTTCAGTAGATTTGTTCGTGATCTAGGTACGCCTCGGTCTTGCCTTTCCAAAGCATCCATTAACTTTTCTCTTATTTATCCTCTCTACGTCACCAAACCAACTTATCATTCCTTTCTCTTTGCTAGTCACTATATCTTCTTTCACTCCCACACGTTCCTTATTACCTAGGTATCTACACTATTGCTTATGAGATCGAGAGAGATATTATCGAGATCGCTTTATTAATACACGGCTTTGACACTTTCTAACCAGGAACCAGACTCACGTTATTGTTTAAATAGGCGAGCCTTCTCTTTTTTCCGCAATATTGCCTGCCAACGTTTACTAAAAAATACACTCACAATATCATGGTCCGCAACTGTGTTTGACACACTTTGCAAAACCATCCAACATAAACGTAACTATATTCTCTCTTACTAAAAATAATGCTCCAAATATAATACAAGTATTTATTCAAACATAATACAACGGATATACAATGTATTAAATATTTACAATTATCTGTTAGGTTTATCATATTGAACGGTTACAAGAAGTAATAATCATTTTGTGTGAGACGCGAGCACCTTTTAACTTTTACAATAATGTTTGCGGATATTTAAGGTAACATTAGCGCCGGATTAAACATTATACATACATGCACGATATTATTGTAATAATAATCATTAACACTTAGTTAGCAATATTATAATTAAACTAATTAACGTCGATATCTTATGCTTTACGATGGATTCGATTCCAACAAATAATAAAAACTTAAAATCTAAAACGATGATGAAAAATATTCTGACCCATAATTTGTTATCAAATTGCTTATGTAGATAATTAAATTACGTACCAACTACTTAAGTAAAAACTAAATTAAGAGAAAAATGTGAATAATTAAAAGAATTTCAAGTAATCAGATCGTGTGTTACAAGTGTAAAATAAAGTGATAGTAAAACCGGTTACAAACACAACTTTCAGATAAAATAGGATAATTGGGGATAAGAAAATTTTACGTAAGTACATATAAATACACATAAAAACCTTGTGTTTATAGTACTCTATTAAACATATCTCAAAAAGATACAGCCTTTAGCTATAGGTATGAGTAGAGAGCAACCAAATTCTTGTTTTGTGAAGCCGTAGAGTGTCCTTGTAACATTCCATTTGGAATTGGAACCAACCATTAACGCTTTTTGGATCATCCATCTATGGGAATACATTAATTTACGTGTTATTTCGTCCAGTCTAGCATGTAAGGATCTTTTGGCTCTTGGATGAGAGCGTGGTTGTCAACCATCAACTCCAACTGTCAGTTAAAAGTGACGCTTGTTGACGCTAATTTCGCCCACGTGCCAAAAGATCCATGTAGGTCTGTAGAATAACTAGCATCTTAGGCAAGCCGCATGCGTTATTTCTTACGGGTATTTTAAACGGCGAACGGTCACCGTATTTAGTTATCCATAAGTTCCAATCTAAGATCTTACATACTAAGACTCAATCTTACATCTTACATTATATAGAAGCTAATCATTCTGTGTAGGTGTGCACATTCTTGCACACCAGACGGGATTTTTTTTAGTCATATATATTTCTTATATAAAATTGAGTCTCAGGAAACTTAGGGCGCCAGCACAGACATCTAGCACTACACTGGATTTGCCTAACGATTAGCTCAAAGTATGCGTATGTAGCCGGCTAAGTAAGGATAGTATGAAGAATCTTAACTACCATTGGACGGATACTGATTACTGCTTTGGTTCTCCCTTTCGATCGTTAAAACTAAAATTAAATCACTTAACAATACAATAAATTAAATATACCGCGTTTTACTTTAATTACTATTATTTTATAATATTTTGCCTGTTTTCTGCTCGCATTTAAAATGTGTAAATAAATGTTAAATATTTAAGAAAAAAGAATAAAAGCACAGATTAAAAATGGCGGCGGTGGTCTCATTTCGTTCGATCAACACGATAAGTTTAATCACTTAACTAATTTATAATTTGGTTTTAGCGGAATGTTTCAGTAATTAATTACAATTATTATCTATAAACTATTTACTAATTATATTTAAAATTAGCATTCACGACTTTATTTAGAACCAATCATTCAGACATATTATATTTCTTTCTTTTAATTATAGGCGTAGACATTTTATCTAAAGACAAAATTTAAATGTGCGATGCTCAAATCGTATTTTGCCTAATATTTATTATAGATACTCCTTACAACCTCTAGCTGGCAAAGGAATGTAAAATAAAAAGCATAAAGTAAAATAGCTTGGCTATAAACTCCACTTAAAACTAATGTAACTAACACGCAAGTAACTACACTTACTGACTAACCATCTTGCTGTTTATTTGGAACAAGAGTCCCTACGTATACAGTAGAAACGCCTACACCAAGCAGAAAGTTAGAAATCTAATCTATAGACCTAGACTTAATTTACTACATTTTTTCAAACTTGCACTTAATCGGCCAAACGCACTTGTATTAGTTCATTGTGACTCTAATAAGGAAATAGCTGCATTGTGATTTTATTAAAACAAACGATTATAGGTATCTACTTATTTACTCGTCGTAGCTACTGCACAGGGCAAATTTAGTTTTAAAAATGAAATAGGTAAATTATACATAAAAAATTCCAAGCTACCGACCAGGACAACGTTTCGAAAAAATATGTACAAAATTATCTTTACGCACGCACCTACGTTTACATTAAATACTCTTAAATTTAAATAATACTTTAAACATGAAATATAACAAAAAAAAACAAAGATCATTGAAATATTTTGCATAACTTTCTTTTTTTAATACAAACAAATACTTACCGAATTTAGGTTGAATAAAATATAACTGATTCTCTACCAAATAGTGATTGAGAACCGTACAAATTATAAAAACAAGCAATAGCTGCCATAATTAAATTTTTTGCGGTAAAATGTTTTTGAAATGTTTCGCGCCAATCACAATTTCGTAAAAAGAAGCGTCAGGCAAAGGCGTTTAGTATTCCGCGTCTTTCCTGAATGTGAAAATGATATGAACTATAAATACAAACGCGTTGATGACGGCGAATACCCCAGAAGACAGCAGCAGATCGTATGACTGCTTGTTGGGGCGAAGGTTGGTGTAGTAAGACCTGTGCCAATCTGTGGAACAAATGGAAAATTTAACGTTGGATCTTAAAATCTAAGTTCCTACCTAAAACAATTTCAATTTACTACTAAATAAATCTACTGCGTAGTACCTGCCTACATATAGCATAAAAATAAATATGTATTTTAAGTAAATAAATATCAAGCTTTCTTACAATGCGTTATTTACAATGTTATCTACAAAGATGATTATTCTAGATGGATTGTGGTCATATCTAAATACGTTAGTCATAAAATTTCAAACATCTACAAACCAATTGATGATTCCGAACATAAAGTTAGAAAGGAACGGAAGGCGCAACATAGATCTCAAAGGAATTGGTGTCCATACTTGTAATCGAGCGAAGCGAAACCATACAGAGCTAAGTGGGCTCCAGGCCCGGAGGCGTTGTATGCATATTAATGGTCATAGACTAAGGGAATGGCGTAGATAGAACCACATACCACCATAGAAATGAGGCTGCCATTCATTCATATCGTCAATATCTGTGGGAATGAAGTATACAGATTACATAAGTAAATATTCACTTGACTGTTCCTTACTTTAAATTCCGTTTGATATTTAAATCAAAATTGCTCACAACGAAGTTTAAAAGCAAACATAGGCTTCGGGAATGAGTGCCTGAGTCTGTACATTCAAGTGATTACCTATTTTACCTACTTATATAAGTAAGTAAGTTAGCGAATCAAGATATTCTATTCACGAAAATGTTATTCACCAACACCATAAAACTTTACCTTGATAAAACATTAAGTATACAATAGAAGTGATCCCATTTATTATGACTAGTGTCCACTACTTTTTTGACGCAAGAAAACAAACAAAACAATGACGCATACATACGTGAGATAAATGAGTCCTCTTAAACATTGTTCTAAATAATATTCCTTAAACGTTAAATCACACGTCATATTTTACTGCGTCACTTTTTGTAAGGGAAAATTGATTATACATAACAAGAATTTTGAATGAAGGAAGGAAAATACGATAAGTAAGGTAGTAATAATGTACATAGTAACCCGTGCAGCATTGTGTCTTATCCCGTAAGAAGCCGATGAGTTCAGTATATCCAAGTCAAATTAAAATAATTAACTAAATAAAAATATCGGAAATCAATGAAGGCGATAATGATGTTTTTAATGCAGACGAATGTAGATGCATTTACGCAACCAAACATAATTAATCATAAGAATAAGTACTTGTAAGGAACATATGAATAAAATAAAATACAACATCGGTACAACAAAAAATAAATTTTAGGCGAAGTCCGTCAAATGGGGACTAAACTCCCATGAGCTACAATTCCTGAAATAATAATATCTATCTCTAAAAGACGAGGTTGCTATTGAAGGTTAACTTTCACCTTATGAATCCGATGTCCAATTTCCTCCAAAAAAAGCCTTATTTTCAAACAAATCCATAAGACAAACAATCCACTTACCATAGAAGATCACTGCGGCAGCGGCTGTGAACATGATCACTCCAAGGATAGAGTAGGAGATGGAAGTCTTCCAGCCAATGCTCTCGCCCAGGATTCGGCCGATGACCAGGACACCAGTGATGATGATGAAGCCTGCAAACACGATAGAGAGCCTGCTATGCAAAATTCATCGTATATATCGATTGACATAAAAATAATTTTCGTGTAACTTATTTTTAAAAGTAATCTAGTTGTATTTAATGTCATCCGTCATCACTAAGACATAATTATATTTGTTCCATCACCATCGCACACATACGTACTACCTAAAGTCTATACCCAGATGCAAAATGCAAACGCAAACAGTAGCCGAAACAAATCCTGGGCCATTGAATTGGAACAGAAGAACAATTGTTGTTGTAGCAATAAATTAATTTCTATTCAAACACAAATGGCCACAATAGGAAGCGAGAAATAAATCTGAACGGCCAGTCATACTGCCGAGTGTTTCGCGCGCTTTCACACATCCAGAGTGCAATGAAACCAATTTTCCAGCTAATGGAGAAGTGAAATTTAATTACAAATTCAATATTGAATCGGACGGCAATGACATTCGATTTGTCGCGACGCCTAATGAAGTGTGTAAATTGCGAATCCCGTTATCTATCTGTTGCATTTTCTGCTAATAAATTTCAAGGGTTATACATTGATCAAAAATATGGAATTGTGATTTTTTGTATTTGTAGAATGGCACAAGTTCGCCTAATTTCTTTTCTATGTCAAGTTCTTTAGAATAATAAAGTTCAATAAACATGGTATTTTAAAAGTTATGAACGTTATTATAGGTAAACATGAATTAGAGATTAGTGCCGACTTATGCAAGATCAACAACTTAATTGAATTCGGTGTCAGCCATGCGTTTGAAGCTCCTAACACAGCTTAACCGACGCTAATTCCTTCCGCACCGTCGCGTCATCTTCAACCGTAAAAAATTAATCGCTGTTAATTTTCTTGTTCACATTGTTTTACGTTATTTTATTTTCATCCCAATTTTAGACCAAGTCTTGGCGTTTCTCTGAATTTTTACGGCTTCCAATCAACCGTGTAGCGATCAACTATTTGTACCAATTGTCCGTAAATTGAAAGATTAGCAACAAACTCCAACAATCGGGTCATGGTTTACGCGGCTGTGTTAACGAGAGCCGACTGCTTTTGCAAAGTTTTCCGTTGATTTTTATCAGCGCTCAATGGAGCAGTTACTTAATCCCAATTGGTTACAATTGCCAAATAAAACAAGCAACTATAGTTCTCAGCGAGATACTTGTCCGTTATATTCCATAAGTAATTTTAATACAAGACGATCAACGAGCGTACAGCCCGTCTAATGCTAAGATGGATCACTGGCGTATTACTGATCCTGTAAAAACATTTTCGCGCCCTTTCTTGAAGAACTCAATTCCGGACTTAAAGGAACGAGTAACTACCCCAAAAAGCTTCTCTAGGGAGTTCGTTTCACAACCTACCTAAGTGTTATAGTTAGGTACTAAGGGAGACTCAGTACTTATAAATGATGATACTCACTTGAGTACGCGGAGTAGATGAGGGCGATGTGGCGGTGGTCAGCCTGCACCACCTGCGGGGCGTACAGTGCCCCCGCTACCAGCCCGATGGCAAGCACCGACAGCAACTGTGCAAACACATTGTATATCAAACACAAGACATAAGGTTGGATATTAATAGAGAAACATAGCGATAGCCGTGTGGTGTCCGGGAGAGTAGAAAACGTGTACCGTACCCTACATGGCAGCTAGTCTGGCAGTGAAAGAATGTAACATCTGGCCGCGTCGCTTTTCAGCAATATGTACAACTTAGGAGCTCCATCGAATCGTAGTGAATAGGTATCTTAAACCCTGCAGTCTGCTAAGGGGAATAACATGTGCAACATTGATCTGTTACGGGCTGTTGATGATGAATAGAATACTTCTTTGTCAATAGAGTGCTTGTATGGGCCACGGATTGGTTGTAACAACTTTGAAGGCCACCTCAGAGATGAAAGATAAACCAATGAAAGGGACAGATAAAAACTGATTCATAACATCCCGTGCAAGTGTAGCTAATTTTCTATCGTCTTAATTAACCAGCTTTAACACGAGTTTACACGAGACTAGAAACTGTCAGTGTACTTTAGGATCCCACATAAACTGTAATATAAATCTCCATGTTCCTATTTAAAAATGTCCACCGTCTTTCTTTTTCCACGATCGTGTCTAGCTGGCATTGTCGCCTTCAATTTCAATTCCAAAACACAATGCTGCTATTTTTGGTAATGCATTTTAAAACGGTTTAAAATTAAACTTTTAACCCAAATTCTTAGATATCCAGTGTAATGACAGCATAACGACGACCGCCGCGACACGTACATGCAACTTTCTTGATTGCCCAATTATTTGCTTTTCCACTCCGTCGCAAACTCACGTATTTAGCTAAATACATAAAAACCAACACAGATTTAAAAAGAAGTAAGCAATGCTGGTCTCAGAGAAAGTTTTCTTTCGAGCATCATCGTTAGTTTCTGCCAACAAAATGGCGGATTTCTCCGTTTGGATATGCCTAGACCACAAACGATTTTCCTCTACACGTACAGTTTTCACTTTCTTAGACGCTTTGTCGGAATCGTTCAGGCCGTCGTTTATGGTGGCTAATAACTGTTTTCGATTGTGGTTATGGGTGATGAAAATAAGTGTTTAAATGCTATTATTTCTAATGTTCTCTGGCGCACACTTTCGATAGTGAGAGTAAGACTGTGTCGCTTTTGTTTCTATTAAGGATGGCATGTAAAGCTTTGGCTAGCGTGTTGGAAAGCGCTCAAGAAGAAGTAAACGAAGAAATCAAGAACAAGTAGCAATTGTACCTATCTCTGTGTATTGTTCAAATTCCAATTCGAGCTTACAACATTTTCAGATAGATTTTGATATCTACTGTTTATTAACTGCCTCTCATGACAAAGATACCGATTAAAATAGTCAATTTAGCAAAAATATTTGCAATATCAAGTCACACGTGCTAATTGGAACTATCATGGGTTACATAAGCAAACACATAAGATGTACTTAGACAATTAATACATAATACATCATCCACACCCATACTTTGTCAAACTAAATAAGTAAGGCTTGAGTCATCGATTAGGTACCTTACCTACACACGGTAGGTACTGACAATAATAATGACAGGACATCGAAGGCCATATTAAAAGATACGACGTAGATGCACCGTAACTATTGGGTGTCTATTCGATTTGCGGACATGTGTTTTTTCCCATTGCTGTATATTCGGACTTTATGTCCATGAACAAATTGATTAAATGCAGTTCAATCAGGAATCTTCTACGCGATCACGACGCGTAGGGTTGTGGTTTGGTTACCTAGTTTATCGATTCCAAATGACATAAATTCGGAGGTGTTTCAAATAAAATCAATTTTCTGATCAAAATGTAGGGTTGGTACAGTTAGGTTTTATAGAGTTACGGGCTTGGCTCTTCATGAGATTAGCGGGGTATTGGCTAAATCAGTGAGTAAATGAGTTTGACATTTGATAATTCTACACTTGGTTGTTCAAACAAATTATTTGGTGGAATCATTTATTCTAAAACTATCTCAATAGTCATAACCAACTTAAAAAAACGTTATCGGTGTTGCGGGTGTCTATGGGCAGCGGTTATCGCTTTCCATCAGGAGATCCGCGTGCCCAACCATTATAAAAAAAACTACAGGAAAAAAAGGGATCGGTAAACATGCTCATCCAGGGAGGGATGATGCTTGGAGACCGGCCATTGCGCACGAGTTAGAGGCGCCCGCTAGGCGCCGGCACCGATAGGCACATGTAAGCAACGTACGTGAGCGTATTAGTGCAGCACGGCTACAGCACGCACGGACCCTAATAGTAGGAGATCTGGCCATAATAATATCAATATAAAATCAATTCATTAATGTTATGAATGTTCACCGACATTTCCGATTGTTGGATAGGGTTAAAAAGTACCTTTCATTTGTCTTATAACTCAATTAAATAACAGATGAGGGTAGATTATCTCCATGGCAACCTCGTTGGACCACGATGAGAGTAGGAAACTCATATTTTATTCTTATTTTTTTCATATTCTGTCGTATAATGCACGATTTTTCTGAATAACAAATGAGGGAAGATATTACTATGGCCGTATCTTAGACTATAAGTACGGAAGTATCACTCACCAGCTCTATGCTCCTCAAGCCGACATCCCAGTGCTGCTTGATGGCGGTGGCGGCACGGCTGTCCCGGTCCGAGGAGCCGGTCTCCTCGCCCTTCTTGGCCTGCGCCTCCGTCTCCCTGTCGCCCGCAGACATGGCCCAGATCACGCGCGCGCCCACGCCGTACTCCGACACCTGGGGACACCAGCTGATCAGTAACATTCGGCAGCTTGGCTTTGATCAATCGGACAGAGCGATTCATCCGAAAAGTGACGCATCGCTCACTTTTTTTGTCTTTATTTAGTGAGTTTTGACAAGTGAAGCTATCATGTTAAATCATGTTTGGTTTGCAAAAAACACCAAGTATTCACCTAAACAAAATCTAAAAGTTAATCTATAAATGTTTTTAATGATTTGGCAATGACTGATTGGAATGCAGGATGTAATCAACCGATGGAAAACCTGATCATGGATTACCTACTGTAAATAATTAGAACTACAGCTATATATATCTATTCCATGCACATCTATCTCTCCATACATTTTTTATACCACTTAGGTGGCAAACAAGCTTATGGCCTGCCTGATTTCTATTCCATGTTTCCTTATACATTTCTCTTTGTATGTTAAATCAAGTCATAGACTTAAAAAAATTTGCGACGGCGAGATGATAAGCATTTCCACGTTTAGTTGGTAGTAACAGGTATGATAACTATATAAAGTTTTACTAAAGGTGTGAGTATTTAGCATTCCATCCCGTGTAAACTACCTAGGTAACCACTCCACAATGCAAAACCGGTTATTTATCGCTTGATCTCACAACCATGGTGTGGGTAATTATTATGATGGGTAGAGCTACCGTACTCCATATTACGGAGCTTGTTTGTCAGTTCTTATAGCTTCCATAACGGGACTTCACTCGGTGCAACCATTAGAGGATGTAGTAGTCATCTTGGCGCTATGTGTTTGTGTTCTCGAGGGCCCAAGGTCCGCCTTGACCATGATTAGGGATTTGGCAGATCAGGTAATAACAGTGGAGCGACTGCCGTCTGCCCTCCGTGACCCTGTTGACCTGACCAGATTGGATCATGATACACATTCAGTCGCCTGAATGTGCAGGTTTCATCACGATGTTTTCCCTCACCGTGAAAGCATCGATTAGTTATCAACGAATTTGCATAATTCAGAAACGAGTCAGCACTGTGATTCGAACCTGGAACCTCACACTTACGAGTCGGTCCCTTAACCACTAGGCCAGCGGTGCTCGACTCGGTGTAAACATTAAAGGATATAATTTAAATTACTATGCCGTCCGTGCCTATGTGTTATTCTGGGATATGAACAAATAGAGTAGAGAGATTTGTTCTTGGCCCTTGGTAGGATGGGCTACTAGCTTCTCTCGGGTTGCCTTAGACGGTGTATTCATACCAGTACTAAATACGTGGTTTGATGCCCACATAGAGGCCGACCAAAGAAAAGATGGATGGACTGCGGAAACGGCGATATGTATATGAAATCCGTACAAAGTTATGCATTTACAAAATTTGTAGCATAATAATGCCAGACAAGCGTCTTGATGGAAATGATGACTATCGCTCGTAGTAGCTACGTTTTTTTATGTTATTTAGTGACAAACGAGCAGATAGCCCACCTGATGGTAAATGGTAACTGTCGCTCATAACATCTACAATGCACACATTTAGCTTGCAGGTAACAAAATTGCAGAACCGCAGGCGCGTTGTCACTGTGAGGTTAAGATGAAATGCCTCATACCTGTAATTTCTACTTACTACGATTTGCATTTTAAGAACCGCAGTGCGTTGAGCAGTGGCATTTCGCCAGGATAAAATCTCATTGTCGTTGTTATGTTTTATATATCCTTAAAACCTAACCTAACACTAAGGCGTAAAATATGGACGGTTGATATAGATAAGAGTGTCATCAACCAACGGTGGTTTTGAGAGTAGATATGTACACTATAGTCGCGTTGCTCGAGGTTTGTGCAACCTACCATGCTTGTACAATACCTCTATTGTAATAAAAGCCATATTTTCCATATAAGTATCTCCTTTTATTACCGACCGCAAAACGTATTTGGGTGCTCCAATTCTGTGTCTCGCCATCATTGATTTCCTCTGGCGCCACACTGTCTGTTATCTGTACAGCCTTTCGTATTTCTTACATGTGCTGACTTGACTAGTGGGGCTATTGGCTATCTCAGTAGACAACTGAAATTGACATAAAAAATCTTACACTACTCTAATTTGGTAGACGCTATTGCCAGTGGCCAACGTGGCCAACTGAATTTGACATAAAATAATTCTACACTACGTCGTAGAATTATTTTATGTCAAATTCAGTTGTCAACTTTGTTAGACAATAGCCCCGAAGGCCTAGCCTTTACAAAATAAATAAAGTTTATTCATTAGGCTCATTTATGAGACTCATGTTCAAAATTAAACCGTACTTAATTTGGGGCTAAAGTAACCCCGTAGGGCCGAAGTAACACGCTCTTATAGTACGTGTTTAGATTATAATGTAGCGTGACTTTTGACCGTTAAATGAAGGGGTCCCTTCTCTATCACATTTCTAATTATCATGTTACTCTATTGCTCACCCCTGTATACCCTGACACCGAAATATAAAAGAATTTTCTAATTACAATCGATTTCATATTGAATACTATTGGATGATGTATTCATACCTAGATGATACCTAGATGAGGTATTCATATTAATCAGTAATTTACACTATTTTACGAACCTCTTAATCGATTACTACCCATTCTGTGACAAAATTCATCTGCCAAATAAATAGCAGAGAAATTTTGTCACCGAACGTGGAGTATTTGGGGTACGTTTACGTAACTCTGTTACGTTTCACACTCATATTTATTCTTTTTCATCAGCCCACCTGCATGCTTTTTCAGTTGACCATATATTTTATTGATAGGTATAATTAAAAGAAAAAAAAACGCCGCAACAACGGTGCGTGCGAAGAAACGTGTCTGGTTACCGCCGAGCTCGATTCAGCCAGCATAAATAAATCATAAACAGAACAGAGCAAATGCCAATCGCTGGACCGTGTAGCACGCATGTCCACTTTCCAATACTGGCGGGCATTCCTCCACATCTATGTGCGATGTGTGAGCGAGTGCATTGGAACTGTCCATTGTCTGAATTCGCTGGGATTTTATCGGCGTATTTCAGGTTTGGGACGAAAAATTGGCATAGAAAGTGTCACCGCACCGCAACGAGTAGATACGCCACTTGTTAGGAGTGCGGTGGCGAAGTGAGGTCGACCAAGACCTTCCGTTGGAGACCCTGAGACTTGTAGAACTTGTCTCGGGAGCCGATTATTGGCAACCCGTGGAGGAATCTTTTTAAAAGAAGTACTTGCTGTAAAGGTATAAAAAGGCTCGCTTACAACTGGGTACTTACTACATACATACAAAATGCTCACGCCTCTGTCCCACAGATGGGGTACGGAGAGACTTGTGTTTGTTAAATTGATGTTTGTTCACAAGTTATATTTTAATTCATTGGTTATTTGTTATATATTTATTCGTTGTGCTTGCAAAAGGCTTCCGACGCGATTCTGGAAACCGGGCCAAGTGGTGGAAGATGAGTGGATAGCATCGATTGCTGAAACTTTTACCGAACTTGGACAGATGTCGATTTCTGTGACGCCTCATGTGGTCGTAAAAACCAGTACATTTCTGTCAACAATTGCGTACATAGCGTACAACATTGTTGACGAGTTGAGTTATTCGTTAAAACCGTCTGTGGACAATCGCGAATGTTTACACGCATCGGTAAATATTTTCAAACTCCGTATCCATCAAAGTATGAGATCGCACGATGCTTCCTGCGTTTGTAGCGGTTTTTTTAAATGTAACCATAATTTTTTTTCCCTTTTCCCGTGTGACCAAAAGTGTAGTTTTTGATGGTAATGGTATTACTTATCACCGATCTCCAACCCGTCTTCAGAGAGTGAACATTACCACGCAATCATCGTCCCGGTTGGCCTCTCGAGGTCTACGAGGGCCCGGATACCGCTTTGACCAAGATCCAGGATTTGGCAGATCAAGAATTACAGTGGAGTGACTGCTAACGGACCTCCATGACCCTGCTACCAGGGAGGGGCACCTGACCAGATTGGATCATGGTTACACATTCAGTGTCCTGAAAGGTTTCGTCACGCTGTTTTCCTTTACCGTAAGACGATCGGTTAGTGTTCAACTAAAAAGAGTCAGGTACACGTCCGCAGTGAGATTCGATCCCGGTACCTCTCGCTTGCGAGCAGGCCACTAGGGGCGCTCTATGAATCTGAATATGAATATTACCACGTAATACCCTTCACAGAAATGGAAGAGGCTCAGGCCCAGCACTTGCTTGATTCTTTAGATGATTCTTGCTAGATTTATTCTCATGGTCTGTCTTATTATTTTGGACCAATATTGATATTGCGAAAGGTTTAACATGAAAAAATAATGGAACGGTATAGCAGTAGTCAGCTATATGGCAGCTGTTCAATTTCAAATTTTGAAACGGGCTTTCGTTCTTATTTAGTTGTGGCACGATCAAAATTGTTTATTGTCTATCTAAATATTTTGTTGGTACCTAAATAAAACTCTTTATTTTCTTTTCAATGTTGCGCAACCTTGGTATATCTAATTATTTGTAATTAGTTGGCACTAGGAATATCCACCCTTGCTATCTATAATTTTAACCCGTGCATCAAACTGTTAGTTATTCATGACGGCACGGAATATAATAGCATGCAAGTCTATAATTTCGATTGCATTAAATATTCATATGAAAATAAGTGCATTACAAATGAATGCAGCAATTAGGTAGGTACATGGAATCACCTCCCCCGACCTATTGTATCTTTGTTTTAGTTGATGACTGCTTTGACCTAATTTCTGGAATGAGAACAATGCGAATATTTTTGAATTGCATAAGTACCAAAGGTAGCTATATCTATACGTCTCAAATTATCATATCCAATCATGAAACACATTCTAAGTAATTATAGCGACAACTTCACAAGGCGACGAAAGACGAAAGTTGGTACAGAAAAGGGATCGTCATAAAATATTAATTGTCAGACTAACTTATAATGCTCTTTAGTTCTTGATGGGCAGTAGATATGCAAGATATTTATTTCAATTACCAGAAAGGTAGTCTGGATTTACTTGTTTTTTCGGAGCACAATAGTCAGATAGTGACTCCATCAAATTATACTTTTATACATACGTTATTATTAATTGCTCTATATTTAAGTTAAACAAAGAAAATAATAGATTTCGAAGAGTTCTTCGAATGTTATTGGAAGCTCTTGTCTTACACACAGACGCCTTTTACGAAATATTAATACAATAATGGTAAAGATTTATTATATTTTATGTTATAGTAAAGAGATCTGAAATCATCCTACATTAAGATAATAAGTAAACTAGGGTAGAAGGGCATACCCATGCGTTTCCATGATTTGGTACCAATTTGAATTCTAAATCCCCTAAAGCTTCGAATCCCCTAGAATACTAAAGTACTTAATTGTTCAAACAGTTATTATAAATTTTAGCCTAAAAGAATACTTGCGTGTACATTACTACTAGTTAGTATGCACGTGATAAAAATGTAAGTTACTGTAGGTACTTAATCTAATTTACTAGGTTCTTAAATTAACAAAAAAAAAACAGTTCATTAATTTTTTCTCACCGATATCCAAGCGAAGGCTCCTCGCGGAGACACAAAGTCACTGTTCCCTTTTCAAAACACACGCACTTCGATATTCAAACGTACTCGTTGCAGACGGCGCGTTTACGGGGATGGCTAGCGAGCACGTGCGTTCGCGGCGTCAGGCTCGATGCGACTACCGCCTGGACGCGCTCGGCGTTCCTCTATGCCTCATTAGGAGGAAACTGGTGGTCCCTTCCCTTCACCACAACTTCCCCTATCACTATACGTCATTGCTGCACCACGGGGGGAGCGGGGGGTCAACGCATTCTGGTCGCGCAACCGTAGTACCGATGAGTATGAAGCAGTGAAGGAGTGAAGCTAGTAAACAGCTTTCATTCATTTCGAATTGCTTTACGCGCGAACGATGACCGAAATACCGGGGTGGGCTCGAAGATGGCACCAGGCATGTTAATTACGTTGGACAAGTTAGATAACGGTGTTTTGCTCCTGTGCTATTTTCGTTGCCTCCGTAATCCGTATTTTCTAGACAATCCATGGAAAAATAAAACAAAAGCAGATACGTTAGGCAAAGGATTACTACTTATTCTTCCATTTGAAACGAAATACGATCTTATGTTCTTAGTTTAATAGATTCAGTTTAATTAGACAATTCACATACGTATAGGTAGGTATTGGTGAATGTCTGTTTAGTTTTATAAGAATGGAACACTTGTACTTAGAAAAACACGCAACGCATCCACTTCGATTCAAGTAATCCAGATCTATTTTGAGGCCCTTCAGGCAGATGTGGTTGATTTATTTGGCATCTAGCCGCTCTTATCGGCTATCAACGCATATTATTAGACCAATATTGATATTGCGAAAGGTTTAATTTGAAAAAATAATGGAACGGTATAGCGGGAGTCAGCTATATGGCAGCTGTTCAGTTTCAAATTTTGAAACGAAATCTTATTATTGTGGTTGTGGTACAATCAAAATTGTTTCGTCTGGCTTTTAAACATGCGCACTGTACCTACACACATTTGGGTACTATACCTATAGTAAACACGTACATACCTGCATATCGATGAGGTTTTATAGTAAGGTATGCATTATCAGGTGTATTATTTGGGCACATACCTCCTATTGTTAGACATAAACTGTTGTCAGTTATTTGAATGTCATTATGTTCGTATTATGAGTACTGGATGAGGAGGAGTCGGCGGATCCTGGCATAAGGTGGAATTGACTGCTTTGTTGATAATGATAAAATATTGTGTAGTGTCCAGTAGTGTAGACTAGCCCTAACCTAAGTCTTTGTTATGGGCGACAGTTACCACTTGCCATCAGACGTAGAATAAAAAAATATAACTTAGAAAAGAAATAGGAAATAGATAACTATTGGTTGATATCGCCTGTCAAGCGTGGAACACGTATCAGTCCAAGGTTTGAGATGAACCTCCTCTAGGATTGGTGGTTGATGTCCGAGGCATATAGGTTTTATACACCACATTACTGATCTGCGCCATTACTCAAGCTAGAAATTCGAAAATTATTTATTTTATAGTTTAATGTCAGAAACCCTAAAGAATCAAAGGCATTATCCAGGTAGGGGCCATGCAGTTAGACCAGCCAGCGCGCTCGAGCACTAAATCATACCTAATACCTGCCTATCTGTCTTACCACCGTGTCAAAAGGGCATATATTAAGGATACTGAGGTACACAGGCCAACTTTTATCCATGCCCAATGAACTCGCTGGCGTAACCTACGAACAAAGTAGAGTCATCCAAGAACAATGGTAATATTTTTCCCTCTGCGCAAGCTCACGAATCCGCTGGTTTAGTCTTAGGGAGCGTTGTACGTCTATCACAATTCATAAAGCTAACTAAACCACGATAAATATAACAGTATTTAACATCGCAAGTACATGAAAAACCATTGCAATAGCCTTGCTCGGACCCACGGTCGCTGCAAAGGCCGTCTCAAGGTCTCTGCTTACTGTACTACGTACTACAGTCGTCAGCCATGGCGTTGAGTATAATTGTAGATGTTATATTTATTTATTTATTATTAACTTTATTGCACTAAAATAAATACAATTGGCGGACTAAAAGCCATCATGGGTTTATCTACCAGTCAACCAGTAGGCATACGTAGTATAAAACAAAGTCGCTTCCCGGCGTCTGTCCATATGTATCTACTATCTATGTATAAGTCGCTTCCCTCTATCTATGTCTGTATCTATGTATGTGTCAACTTTAATTGATCATATTATTTTATTACCATGATCCATACTCCAATAGATGTTACTTTAGTACAGACCTATGTGTCAACTATAATTGATGATGTTTTAGCATGGTTGTCCATGGTCTATTTGATAAAAAATAGCACCTAAACAAAAAAAACTATTAGCTCAATCCAAATATTTCAACTTTAAATTGAAAAACAATATGAACACATGATATTTATAGAGATTAGTTCATACAGTCCTAAATATTAAATAACATAAAATATCAATGTTGTAAATTTGTTTTGCCAAAACTTACAAAAACCTAGTCGTATTGAAAGCATAATAATTTTATGGAAATTAATTTGCTGTTAATAATTTCGCAGTAATTTATAATATTGTCAAGTTAATTCCCTGTATAAGGAATATGGATTAAAAAAATAAGAAATGGTGACGAGCAGTCATATTTATTAGCAATGTATTAATGACTAATGCATCTGAAATTGAAAAATAAATGAATGGACATTGGTCAGTTAGTCATTATGATGCAGCGGAGTGGTCCAGTAAATAAGACTTAATAGAAATCCTTTGTTGACTAATTCAACAGGAAAATTACTGAAATAATCATTCAATTAACATCAAATCATAGGCATTGCTTTGTGATATTACACACACCTAAAATATTGATTTTCTGGCATTCGTTGATACATTGCAATTTCATATGGGTTATATAAAACCATCAGGATTTTGAGAACTTTGTGCGTAATATCTCGGGTTAGCACAGAATAGAATACACTACATACACACACTCTTTACAGAATCACTCTAATATAGACAGACGAAGACCACATTCCATCAGGTGAACCGTCTGCCTGTGTGACTCCATCATCATCATAAATTTAAGAGCCTCACTATTTGTCTCCAAATGCAAAAAAAACATGGAAATCGCATTGAGATGCACAATAAAAAGCGTCGCTATTTCCTGTCTCCGAATATTCTAGAAGGACATTATTCCTATTCGTTCTTTTGGTACCTAAAGTGATAAAGGTTGACGCGATTCTAGCTACTCTTCCGATCGCCACGCGGTTGATATTGGTTTGGCTTGCCAGCCAATCGGCGGGTCTCGGCAAAGAACCGCGTGCCGCGCGCGCCGCGTATGCAGCTATGCGCTCGCGCCGGCTTCTAGACCGGAAAACGCTAGAAAGTGGCTTTTCAATTTTCGAATAGCTCCATAATAAACGATCTGGCCGATTTAACTCGGGCAAAATGGCTCGGGACCGCGTGGCTTATTTATTGATACAAATTGATGTAAGTGGAAGAGTATGATTGGTGGAAGTGGAGTTGGAAGTAAGCGAGCGTAACTATGGTTATGCTTTTCAGGTTTAGGTAAATTTGCCTATCTGATTTTGCTGGGTTTATATGGAAAAGTAGAATAACGTCAACCCACATAAATGTTTTGGCTTATGTATTTGGATCTCCATGCGTCAACCAATATTCAAGGGTTTTATACAATGTGATATAACGTCTTGGAGACAGATCTGGGACCAGAAATCTGATGCATAGTTTCCTTTTTGTGTGGTTTTTTGAAACTGAGGTCTTCCTAACCAATCTTGGTGATGGTAAATCTCTTTAACCTGATCAAGTTTTACGTCCAACCGTGGATATTTATGGACTATGTGGATTACTTAGCGCAGTAACTTTAGATAATTGCATGGCTAAATAACGACAATCTTCATCGATGCTTATTTATTATTTTATTAATACAGTTACAGATCTCTCAGTACGCAATTTAGTTGTCATAAATTATATTTATATATTTTAAGGTATAAAGCGAATTTTTTATTTTATTTTTTATGCTACTTAGTGACTAACGAGCAGACAGCCCACCTGATGGTAAATGGTAACTGTCGCCCATAACATCTACAATTCATACATTTAGGTCAATTATTTATTTGAAATTGCATTTTGTTTAGCATCATATAAGCCTTGAAGTCAATAGATGCGGTCAAGCGTTTTTGCTGCAAAAATTATAAAAAACTTCATTCACTTATTGTGTATAATACGACAGCCTTAACGCACGGACGGACAGTAAAATACGATGGCGTATCAAGCAAAAAACAATAATAAATCAATTGTAAAAAATAATAAATTTTATCGCCATGTTAGTTCCATTCACATTTCGAAATCTAGCAAATCCTATATTATTTTTATTAAGGTATCTGACACAGACACTTTCATTTTATTAAAGCGATAAAATTGACTAAAAATTGAGTCTGGCCTAGAGATAGGCCTACCATATAATATGAGATAAGGGCAAGGGAATGACGACAATCGGAGCGACACTCATTCGTAAAATTGTGTTTTGAAACCAACCTTATACTCGACTCCGACTCACACGTGACCAATTTTTATCATTTATTGCTGATATTTGTATTATTGTGCCATACCTACATACAAAGATTGGGGCAGTAGACTTAATTCACCTAGGGTAATTAAAGTAAAGCCCGGCTTGCACCAAAATATTAATGATGACGTTTAGAGAATGACGCCGATGACGCCGCCCTTAGTATAGGTACTATTTACTTGACTTAATTCACCTTCCTTTAAAAAAATGTTTTGTAATAAAAAGCATTTATTACTCGACATATTATATAGGCAACTAACGCTACATCTCTAAGTAATGACCCACAGTAATGTCTTCATGTGACAACTCCATCTGAGCGTCCTGAATAATTTCGTCGTTTACTTGACATAGAGATATTTTCGTGGATTTGGATGGCGTTTTGTATTAGAGTCTACGGCGTGGACTGATCTATCTATCAGCATAGTATAAAACAAAGTCGCTTTCTGCCGTCTGTCCCTTTGTATGTATGTATGTATCTATGTACGCTTGGATCTTTATAACTACGCAACGAATTTTGATGCACTTTTCAACAATAGATAGTGTAATTCAAGAAGAAGGTTTATAAGCAAGAAAAATGGGGTAGGTATGGATTAAGTCGGTGTACGCGAACGAAGTCGCACCGGGTCCACTAGTCATTTGATAATATTAAAACCATGGAGTCTACTAATGTCTCGCAGTTAGATGCTGCAGAGGTTTGTAGCAAGAAATCTCTGTCTACTCCTACGGGAAAAAGAAAAAGGCTTGACGTTATGTGTGTACCTATATGTATGTAAGAGGGTGGAGTATACCAGTAGCAGTCTATCAAGTCAACCATAAAAACATAATCGTTTTCGTCGCGCAAAACATATTTGTTTCCAGCCAATGAGGTGTTGCATACAAATGAAATATTAGGCCATAGGTGCAGTATTTATTACTAAGGCTACGGCATTTACGAGCCTCAGTCTAACAATACTTCTTTGTGCCTCACAGCTAATGTTATTAGGAGCAGGTTATTTAACCCCGGTGTTGTTGACACGTCTTTAAGTAGGCGCATTCAATTTTTATACTTACTATGAAGTTTTTACTTAACATTTTCTAGGTTCGGAGTTTTCAACTTTGCTTGCATCGTGAAATAGAAAAAATACACAAATTTACTTATCTATACCTACTGATACCTACACCGTACTTATGGCAATTTTAAAAAATACTCTGTGAGTAGGTACTTTTCAGCACATGCACAGGAATAGAAAATTAATACCTAAAATAAACCGCCCAAAAATTATTAGCTTGGTCCACCCAATATTAACCTCAAAAGCCGACCAAAAGCATATCTATTACCTGAACGCCTGTCTATCAGCTAAACCTTTTTAATTAAAGATAATAAATCACTTTTTATGGTGTCACGTCTCATTAGCATGCGAAACATCGAAACTGGACCCCTAATCCGGCTGTAGAACGCCAAACACCCTGTTTTCCCGCGCGCTATCGACACGCGTCTTTGTTCCCGCCATCCTGACGCCGGTTTTGGCGCCAACGGTCTGTGGGCGGGGGTGCGTTTACAAAGGTTGTTACTCTGACCCATTTCTAGCGCACTCCTCCCCCTCTTGGAAGCCTAGTCGCGCACTCGTTGTCATGCAGTAGTGGCCGATATTTAACGCTATTGTGCCTGCTATTTGGGTCGGAGTGTATATTTTTATGGGAATTAGGCTGTGGGGTCAACTACCCCAATCTCCTTACGAAAGCTAATAAGTCATAGACAAAAACCCAGATTCGCCAGCAACGAAATTATTAAAAGTGGGTTCACTATAATAGTAAAATAATTGTTTTTAAAATTACAATTGACTACAATTGATTTTTACATAGGTATAGTATAGATAAATGGAATTTTATTCTATTCCATTTATCTATACTATACCTATGTAAAAATCAATTGTAGTGTCGCTAAAACTCGAGAACGGCTAGACTGATTTGAATTTTTTTTTCTTTTGTTCGCTATAATATTGGGATCCCTTAAACTCAAAGAAAAAAGTGTATGTAGAGGCAAAGTAGTAGGCAACTTTACCCCTATCTACCCTTTTTTTTCTTTCGTACAAATCACTCCTGTATTATAACCAACAATACAAAAGAAGAATTATCCAAATCTGTCCAGCCGTTTTCGAGTTATAGCGAGATTAACCAAGAGAAATTGATTTTTTGTATGTAGATTGTACCTTTTATAAAAAATATCTAGTGTTCCACATCGATTTTGCAGTAAATTATTATATATATTTGATGTACATATTATGAATATAATAATGACATATATGACATTTCTGGTGACTCTGGGTTTTTTTAGCCAAGACCTTTAGTGACCATTAGGTAGGCATAGGCTTATCTTAAATTACCTACATAGATTTGAAAATACAGGCGTTCTATTTAGGAATTTGGTATGGGTTCGTACTTTACTTTCTTTAGGGAGCCCTTGTCGTCCTTGCGGTAATCTGTGGATTGCGGATCTGCCAAGCATGGTCCGCTCTTCTAATTAGAAAGCTCTTTTGGATTTTTACTAAAAGCGGTTCCCTACCAGAGGGTCCTAATTTTGAATCGCTCGCCTCGATTCGAACGGTTTTTAATTTTGATTTTTACGGCATGAAATATTAGATATTTTGATGCATGATGGTGATTTTTCCTATTTTTGAACCATACTCTTTCGGTGTTGCCTGAGTGATTTAAAGAATACTGATTTTCTATGCCGAAAATCAAAATTGAAAACGAAGAGGCGAGCGATTAAAAAATATAGCCCCAGATTGTTTATTTAATATTTGCGGTGGTTTTGGCTTTTTACGTGCGGCGACTGCCATTTGATCCGCACAATCCGTTAGGTTAATCCGTTTAGCCAGAGCCATCCGTCTGCCAGCAGGGGACCGCGTGTAGGTGAGGTTGGCTTGGGCCCAAAGAACGGTGCAGGGCCCCATAATCCCCCAAACGCCCCGTAATCAAGTTTCTTTAGGGAATATAAGCCTCAAAATCGACTCGATATGAAGATAATTTTAATTCTCAGGGATAAACAATTACGTATGAGATAATATATAAGCGTTAATTACCGCTTCCCATCATGGTTGCTGTCTGCTCGCACTAATTTATTAAGTACCAACCTAGTAATTATATCTCTTAATCTATCTCAAATTTACCCCAATTTACCTGGAAGTACTTTAACTATAACTGGCATTTGTGCTTACCAGAATCGAATTTCAAAAACTTTTACGACTTCGATAATGTCTTCGCGCATTAAACTTGCGTTCTGTTCCGCCACAACGCTAATTCCATAGCTATTTCGTTGGGAGCCTACATTCCAAGTTCACATGCTAATGGTTGTCCCTACGGTATAGCTGATTGTCGAGGTACGCGCGTGCGCGACGAGTTCCAAGCACAATGCCGTTAGCCAGCCAAGCTTCCGGAACTGGGTTGGGTCGACTCTGTTATCACTGGAATCTGGCCCACTTATGAAGCTAACATCTTCCCAGTGTCACAGTAAGTTGGGATTTAAGTGACATGGACCTTGCGCCCGCAGGATAGAACCGAGGCTTAACACGGTAAAAGCATGACAAATTCCTAGTCGATTTGAACCTACGTAATCTGACAAGAGTACCTGGCTTATTGTGTTTACTTTTTCATTCCTATGCTCTGATGCTGATCAATGAGTAAGAAAAAAGACGTGACGTATCCCCGAGCAATGCTCGTATTGGACAAATTTGTGTCTAAAAAGAAAATAATTCGTGTTTTGCAACATCACACCTAAATTCTTGGCGAATTCACAAACAGGACGCACCCGAAAGCAAAACAACGGTAGGCCATTGCCGCTGCACAATGCGCCACAGACCGGGTGCGTCCATGCGATTGTAATTCGTAACATTCCTCGTAAATGCACCTACTGTTTTGTTGTGACTGTTGGTTTGGTATTGCAGAGGGCGAGGGTAGGTTAACATTTTTGTTAGGGTTCTTGTTGCATAAAACCATTCTTTCCTTATCACGACAGTCATGTTCCGAGTTTCTGATGGAGTAAAAGCTAATCTCAGAAGTCCCTTTGATGTAGACGGCGCCTATACCGCTAAGGCTCTAACTCCATATAATATCCTAATATAACTATTTTAGTTACAAAAAAGTATTTCTTTTGTTTGTTTTCCTACTTTGTTCATCTACGATGTGTGTACATCTACGTCACAACTCACACCTCTTTCCCTTTGGCAGCCAATTAACAAAAAGGAAAACGATTTCTTTGAAAAGGATACCTACCACTTTCAAACCTCAGACAGAGGGATTGAAAGGGAAAAGTGTAAGGAAACATACATAGCTTGTTCCAACCGCTAACACCTTACTCAGCCGTTGACGGGAAACCCGACGATCCAATTTGCTTTCCCTGAGGTGAGGTGAGGGTAAACAAATGCGACCTTTTTACGAGCAGCGCTAGCCCTTTGCTTTGGCTTGGCCGTGCCATAGAGGCGCTCACCTTTGGAAATCAGGTCAACGCATGGTTTAGCCATAATATTATGGCGGTGTTTATGAGGTGGAGGCATGCCATGAAATGTTTACGTGTGTGGCTTAGATAGAGATAGGTGTTAAGTAGAGAACATGATTTTTTTAAATCGGAGACTAACGACTTGCATGTTTGTGTCAATGACCGTGTAGGTAGTTATCCAGTGTCTGGAATTTTTGTATTGGCATTCATATTTCCGCCGTGGTCGGCCGTGTGGTGACCGGCAGAGTAGAATAGCACCAACCCCTTACGCTCATGGGTGTCGTACAAGGCGACTAATATTTTCGAGGCAAAAGATCAAGGGTCTCCGTAGTCTGGATAATGGGCAGCAGCATTTTCCATTGTTATATTTAAACACTGCGATCTCCAACCCGCCTGCCAAGCGTGGAGATTATGGCAATCACCTCCCCTTTCGTGGGAGAGGCCCAAATTCCTGCAGTTGACTGTTACGGGCTGTGATGATGATGATGATGATTCATATTTCCCCTAAGGTCTGGCCAATAATGCGATAAATGCTTTACTAGGAAAGGAATTAAGAGCTCAAAGCATTGTGATCTGATTTTATTTATTTCACGTTATATCCAACATAAAATCCAAAGATCCAGTTGGTAGGTACTTAAATCTCTATAAAAACTTGGCAAAGTTATTTATAATTATAACAGACGCAAGTAGGTATGTTTTTAAATGTCCAAATATATTTGAATCCCATTCGAGGACTTCTTACATTATATCAAAGGATTTTTTATCCTTATCAATCATCATCATCATTCATCATCTTGGTGCGCTTCCGAGCGACTCGCGTGCGACCATCCAGGGTCCGATTCTTATTGTTATAAGTAAACAAATTTTGAGCAGTCTACGTAATCTTACGTAAAACATTGCGAGGAAATAGCGAATCGTAGATGAAATTCGAAAACCGCTGGATTTTCAGCGATGTGCCTTCAAAACTTCTATTTACTTTCAAAAGTCAAATAGTAAACACTCAAATAAAAAAATCTATTGATTAAACCTCAACGTCAATAATATAGGTACTACGCATATAATTTAGTTGATCTACACTCATAGCGTAATGTTCCGATTACATGTCCGAAAACAGTCGTTTAAGGGTACACTTTTTTCACGCCAGACTATAAAATTTTAAAATAGTAGTTTATGCAACTGTCATATAAAAGGGGGTATTAAAACTACGCCTCGTATGATAATAGTTTGACACGAGTGTTTTAATACCTAATTATATGCAGTTGCATACACTACTTTATCTACACTCATATTTTTATGTTAAAAAGAAAGACATTCACAAACACAAATTACAACAATAGAAAAAATATTCTGTTTAGCGGGAAAATAATTACACACAAATATAAATGGAAAATTTAAATTTTGAATTTGTGTGAAGGCATTTAGGTATTCAGCCTACATTACGCCGTGTCCCGGCGCCCGACAAAAAATAAAAAAATAAAAGTGTTGCATAATGATTAAAAAGTTATGTTACGATACAGCTGTAATGAAAATAGTATGGGAAATGCTGTATCGAAAAGTAATTTTTTTATATTTTATAGTCTGACCTGAAAAAACTGTACCCTTAAACGACTGTTTTCGAATATGTAATTGGAACATTACGCTATGAGTGT
Source organism: Blastobasis lacticolella (assembly GCA_905147135.1). Lineage (NCBI taxonomy): Eukaryota > Metazoa > Arthropoda > Insecta > Lepidoptera > Blastobasidae > Blastobasis > Blastobasis lacticolella. Next base: position 15,867,407 of record LR990048.1, read on the forward strand.
AGATAAAATTACTTTTCGATACAGCATTTCCCATACAAATTTCATTACAGCTGTAACGTAAAATAACTTTTTAATAATTATGCAACACTTTTATTTTTTAAATTTTTGTCGAGCGCCGAGACACGGCGAAATGTAGGCTGAATACCTAAATGCCTTCATACAAATTCAAAATTTAAATTTTCCATTTATATTTGTGTGTAATTATTTTCCCGCTAAACAGAATATTTTTTCTATTGTTATAATTTGTGTTTGTGAATGTTTTTTCTTGTTTGAAGCAAATAAATAGATAAATGTGAAAGTAGTGAAGTGAATTTCCCGCCGCTTGATATCCTCGACGCGTAGATACAACAGAACTGACTCGCAGCTTACTTCCAGCAAAGTTGAGAAAATTATAAGTATGATATTTTAACATAAAAATATGAGTGTAGATAAAGTAATGCAACTGCATATAATTAGGTATTAAAACACTCGTGTCAAACAGACACTCATGTTTTATATGACACCTTTTATATGACAGTTACATAAACTACTATTACCAGTTGAACGCATAATTCGTTTCGTTGAACGATAATACAACCTAAAAGAAGATCAGCTTATCTTCGTAACTGTGCGAATTTAATTTGGAATGTGCAGATCGAGTTGACTCCTTAAAAATTAGTTCACCTCTCCAGAAAAATACGAAAAGGAGCTCTAAATTCGGGAATGTGTGTGTGTGTGTGTGTGTAAACCTGCCAATTAAGGAAAAAAGGTGAATTTTGCCTCTAGCTTGGCCGTGGGTCTCAGGGCCTGGAGCCATCGTTAAGTTCGGAGATGGACCTCCGTTTTTGATGCATTCGTATCAAAGTCAGTAGTAAGCCAAGAACCACTTCTTCCTCTTTCACGTAAAAGGTTTTGATGAAATTTTGTAGTTATTTTGTTTTTCTCTCCCAGAATAACAAGTAGATACCCGAATACGGCATAACTATATACGATGAAGCCTAGGGCGCAATCTAGTAGTACCTATATATTGTGTACAAAATCGCTCAAAAGCAAGTACTTACGTCGTCCGTTAGGGGCGCAATCTTGCTGGTTTCTTCGTCCACGGTACTGAAAAACTCACGCAAGCTCGGCGCTAGGACGAGCAGGCTGTTGAACTCGCACTCCACTTTAGCTCGTGGTTCGTACACTTGGCTCCCGGACTAGCGGGAATCGATTCGGGAATTTTCGGGAAAGTTCGCGATGCGTCGGCGCAGCTTGTGGGGTAACTTGGACGGACTGAAACGTTTGCGCTGGTGAAGTAATAGGTTCGCTACGTACGGATTGTAATTGAAAGATTTTATTGAATTAAACAAAGCGTTTATTGAATGAGATTGCCTTTATAAAATGGTCTTTTAATGTATTTACTTCGTATTTGCTAATAACTTTAGGGCGAATTTCAATGCACTTTTCATCTCCGTATAGAACACGGTAATTGTTTAGAGGGGATTCAATTACACCCGCCGCTTAAATAAGCATTTATTACTGCAGAAAAGAATCTACCACTCTACTACTATAAAAAAGTGAGACTCAAATTCCTTACGTGGCAAAAGAACCGAACACAAGAACTTCACCTTCAGTCTTCCGAACGAACTGAATATTGCTCGTATATTCGAGGGTTCACCAAGCTGCGCTCACGCAACGGCCGAGAGCAGACTGTGACCAGCTGCATCGCCGTGAGTCAGCTGGTAATCTGTCACTTGACCCACGACACGACCTGTCGAGCGTGACTCGCATTGACCCCAAATTGACCGCTTGGATTATACAATTACAATTAGACCAAAACATAATTTGGGCGTTCGGACATCTTGTTTTGTTCGAAGTGTGAGAAAAGGAGGACCGTACCTAAATGGTTGATTAGGTGATGTACCCACAGTTACAGGTAGTCGGTGAATCTGCATTGTTGGTAATACAGTTTATAAGACGTGATGCTGGAGATGGTATCATGTCGAACCGGCCAGATGCAGGTTTTAACGATAATCATATTCAAATAGTTTTTAAAGGCCTTAGAGTAGAGGCATATAATGTTTTGAGGAAGAACAATGAGCTGAGTAGTATAACTTTATTTCAAATACAACTTACATTTACAAAATAATTTGTAAATCTATCGTAGGTACAAAATATCTAGAGCAATAACTAAATTATATAAATAAGAAAGAGGTGGGAATACAGTTTGTGAATGTGGGAGAGCTAAATAGTCCCAACGGACATAATATTTAAATTTTAGACAGTTTTATAAAAATATTAAATTAACCAATGAGCAGTTTTCCAATAGGTATCTAAAGCATTCCTAACCACTCACTAGATGGCGCCCCGACAGTTTTGGTAATTGATAATCGCTTGAAATAGGTTCTTAGCAAACAGGATAAACACTGGATACGTTGTAATGGATAATATTGTATTTGTCAATAGTTTTCAACCATTTTAGAGGTTGTAATAATAATGGAACATAGTGCCAACTTCTACAAATATTTATTTTTACTCTTCGTTCAACCTTTAACAGTTATGTTTATATTAATAAACAATTTATTTTAAGTTTAGTATTAGTTGGCTGCATGAAATCATTGCCACCATTATACAGATTATAAAAATATTACCAAAATTGTAGGAGCGCCATCTATTTATGCTTTTTGAAACCAACTATCAATACCTACTGGAAAACCCCTCATTGAAGCAGTAATCGTGTTCACACTTTGAAATAAACGCATCGTTTCGACATCAGCACTTCAATCGTTGATGAGCTTAACCCGACTACATTTCGAAGAATCTCTGTTGCGAAAATGTTGACACTTAATAGCTAACCTAGTTAACCTTAAATAGTTAACCTAGGTCTAAGTTAAACCCTACTTAGTCAAGTTACATTTCCTTGGTGAAGTGTATCACGGAGAGGGCGGTGTCCAGCAGATACACCGCGGCCTGGACCACACAGAGCGCACCTACTGCTAGACCAACCTAGAAAGGAATACAATAAATAGGATTATATATTTGAAGAAAATGGATGAGATCGATTGAGATAGCTCAAAGTAGAGAAATATGCCATAAACTAAAGGAGGAAGGACATTACCCTAGCGGTAGAAATTTGCTGAGAACGAGCAGAACATATTTGGGTTTACAAATTTAGACAGGCATATTCCATTATGTAGTTGAATTTTTGACCAGAACCGGGATAATCTAAATACGTAAAAAGTAAAATTATATATCGCAAACAACGATCACAAACGAATGTAAGTTGCGCAAACGTATTTCAATCGCAAGAAGATCGCAGCTCGAAAGTTAACATTCGCAAACCCGTCATAGACATAGACATAGACATAGACGTAACTTTATTTGGTCCAATAACACATTCAAATACTTAAAACTAACATAATAAATACATATTAGGAAAGCAGGGCGATGCGTCATCGCATCATCTGCATCGCATGAACTTCCTGCAGCATTCCCAAGCCGGTACGACATTGGGAGAAAGAGCCAAGAAATGAGCGTACCTACACCTTTATTAAAGGCTGGCAATGCTTGACCCTCCTGCTGTTGCGGATGTCCAAGCGGCGCACACTTACCAATAAGTGGCATGCTTGCCTTCCTCTATTACATAAAAAAATCAACAGTGGTTCATACTAACTTGTTTCTCTGCAAACACGAACTGGAATTGATGCTCGCCCTGGTAACCGCCCCAGTAGTGCAGCGCCACCGCTCCGACGGCCAGCCACATGAATATGCCCACGAAGTTCATGACGATCTCTGACAGAGCCCTGAAAGGTATAATCATAATTTTAGTAGACGTCATTGGTATCTCAAAGGCCGCCACCACACCCACTGTGCGGTTCCATGGGAACTTATTCCCTTACTCACACTAAGGTTATGGAATTAGTAGAAAAGGTTATCCCTGGGAAGTACAACATGGAGTTGTTTGAGAAAGGAATAAAAAGATTTCACGGGGTCGGCAGCGCGTGGATTGCCATCCCTGTGATTGCAAACATCCATAAGCTGCAGTGACTGCTTACAATCAGACTGGTCGTAAGCTTGTTTGCCACCCTAGTGTTATAAAAAAACAGATGCCCTGGACGACGCTTGCCGCTTTCCATCAGATTTCCCCAGGCGAGGCCAAAAAAATACCCGGAGAAAGTTCTCTCTCTGCGCAGTTAAGCAAAAGAACCACGCTATGGAACATTAAAATAAAGATGGCTACAGTTTGCTTAACTCTTCGATGCGCTATACAGGACTCTTGGACAGACAGGAATGGAATTTGTGAAGTTCAAGTTTTAGGACTGGGTTTACGTGCCCATAAATAAACCAGATAATCCTAATGTGGGAAAATGGGCCCTACGTACTTATACATAAAACTCTGAAGTGAACTGTAATTGTATGAGAAGCATTTCACTTTCACCTCTTATGCTGTGTGGTGCCGAAGAAGAAGGTGATGAGCTGGACGAGCGTGTAGATGAGGTAGCCGACGATGACGCCAGAGGCCACGATCTCAGCGTCAGGGTTCTTCTCTTCATTGAGGTTCCACGTGCCGCCCACTCCAAGGAACTCGCCATTGTAGCCGGTGCGGTATAGGATCAGGATGACGACGTTCAGGACCTGTTGGGAAAGGAATGTTTTAAGCATCTTCTAAATTCATATCTTTAAACGTCTTCAAACCCTCATTCTACCGACGCGCGTGGCTTGACTGGTAAATTTATGAAATGTAGTCAAAACCACTTCCCTTAAAAGTTAAATGAGAGAGAGAGAGCGCTGGCGAGGTTTTTTTTGACTTCTCTTTCGTAAGCAAAGAAGAAAACTTACACATGTTCCCGAATTTTATGTTTCTTTACTTTATTTTTATTATTTATTAGCGACCCGCCCCGGCTTCGCACGAGTATAGTAACCTTAACAAATTATACAACTAAACCGTCGTCATGAATTACTCTATCTAATGGTTAAACCCACATGAAAATTCGATTAGCAGTTTTTGAGTTTATCGCGAGCAGACAGACAGACGCCGCGTGTTTTTTTTTTTCATAATATGTAGTGATATTTCCGGAAAAATAAACATGCAGGTAATGCCGTACCTATTTTTAACGACCTTATCAATAACAGCTTTTATTTGCGACGCTTTTTGATTTAATTACAAGGCCTCTAAGCCAATGATATACCGAATAACCGAATATCCGTCTTATTCATCAATTTTTTGTTAGCAATCAGTAGGAACACTGCTAATATCAGATTTCCTGTCATCAAAACATTCGTCACCCTTCCCTAATCACTATTTCCGATCTCTAAGAAAAATGATAAGGTTAAGTGTACATCCGACATCCTGTATGACACATTACTGAAGCATGTACCTACATTGTGTTGAAGAAAATTAAATGCAATAATCGGACATGCCTTATTATTTCTTGATACAGTGTAAGTGATCTGATAAGTCTGTTAACAGATATGGTATCAACAACTAAAAAAAACGTTCTATTGGCAAAATAAATGTTGCAACGACTATGGTTTGAATAGATTTTATTTTTAGGAACGGGCCCAGTCAGTTACGTCAAGAATAATAAATAAGATATATAAAGCTTTTAGATAAATACAATACTCGTCTCGTTGTATTGCCTTGACTTTGATTTGACGCTACAGCTAAATGTATTATAATACCTAACCTAATTTATTCATCATAGTCGCTTAAGTGAGGTTACGTATGAGTTACTGTGATTAACGTCGTGCAGTCAACTGATTTGCTAAATGTTCTCACGCTCCTGATCTTTATACTTAGTTAGGTACATGATACTTGCTTCCTTTTATTAATAAGTACCTTTGTATTATAGGTACACAATGTTGTATGAAAGACTGTTATTTGACATTGATCTCCTTAACCTCGGCAGATAGAGATCGCAACAAAAAACACTGCGTAGATAATTTTGGCGACGTCCAAATCGGCGGTCCTGAGTCATTTGTTACTTTAATTTGTAGTGTTTGTATAATTTAGTCATGTTTTAGAGACGCTACGCTAATTTTTACGTGACTTTATAAGAAATGCACTAACTTACGCACTTACGTAGGTACGTTGTTAGGTTTAGATTCTGATCGAAGGAAGGTTGGAATAAATTGTGAACCGTGTGAAAATGTGATTCTACTATTTGATAAAGAACGTGGGTACTTTAGAGTACTTCTTACGCTAACCTATAGACACAGGCATGTCCCATCTTCAGTTACCACCAGATAACGTGGCGGTCAAATGCTTAGGTAGTTCTCATAAAAAATACCTTCGCTTTTTTATGGTGATCAACATCATCGGTTGTGCTATTGCGCGAACCCCCGGGGTCCGCCGTGACCATGATCCAGGATTATTAAGCGTAATTTCGCGAGACTTCATAATTCGCTCACTGTCATTCCAAAAATATATAATCTACAATACTAAAGAAAATGACCAATATCACTTTAACGGAAGAAGTTATAAAACCTTAACATTTAATTATTAAGTACCTACTTACTTGCTGTTGCAACTAAAACATATATTTATAGACACCGACTGTGTTGTATCCAATATCCATGAATTCCTGCAAACTGGCTCATAACTTAACTCCAATGACCCCACGTCCAGTACATGAGGGCAAGTTCAAACTATCACAAATAATATATCGGACATTACTCGCATTCCTCAATAACTAAGTTACAATTTATCAAGACCACAAGCGAACTAAGGTTCTGAACTTGTAATAAAATTGATAGTTAATAATTGATTGTAATGGTTGGACGGATCAGTTGGCGATTCTCTGACTCATTTTCTTGAGACCCACCTATTTAGAATTTTAGACCATAAAATGAACTGAATTACCTACAGTAAACAATGTGAACGAAACTTCAGGAATTCGGGATATAATGACAAATAAAAGCCGCGATATTTGGTGCGAGTAGTTAACGTGTAGGATGTTTGTAGTACGCTTGTGTGTTCAACACAAATGACTAACGATTTCTTATGTAGTTTTCGGTCACAATGTAAAAAACGTCCGATTGTATTTCGATTTAAGTTTCTGTTTATGTTGAGATAAGCTTTTGTCTGCGACTTCATCTGTCTATAATTCGGTTTTTTTACATATATCTATGGGCAATACTTTGCTTTACAAATATCCAGTCATACAAAAGCATAAGGGCTACGGTAGGCATTTAAGTATATGAAGGTTATTTAGTAATTTAAGTATTAAGAAAAACGCTATGTGGTGAGTGGCTTCGCTAGGGATATCACAACAAAAATCCCACATGCAGTTTTACAGTAACCCTAAGTAAGTAGAAAACCCTGTTGTTCAAACTACTACTCTACCCAATCACTAGTAAAAATAAAAAGGAGTTTGTTCCGCCCGAACAAATTAGATTAGTTGAACTCGTCAATGGGTTCAAGATTGAGATCCAGGATAGTGACAATTAGACCGGAGCTGTTAGTCACATAGGGTCATGAGACCCATGCGGGGGTAATATGCGGGAGAAGTATAGGATAGCCTTATGATAGAGGCATATTAAAAGACGATGGCTGAGTGGTTAAGGTATCCGACTCGTAAGCGAGAGGTACCGGGTTCGAATCCCACTGCGGCTAAGGAGCAATGACTCTTTTCTGAGTTATGTTGTTGTAGTGTAGTTGAATGCTAACCGATGCTCTTACGGTAAAGCAATAACATCGAGATGAATCTTGCACATTCAGGCGTCTGAATGTGTAACCATGATCTAATCTGATCAGGTTACCCTGGTAGCACGATCATGGAGATCAGATATAATCATCACAGCCCGTAACAGTCCACTGCAGGACTTAGGGCCTCTCCCACGAAAGGGGGGTTATTGCCATAATCTCCACGCTTGGCAGGCGGGTTGGAGATCGCAGTGTTTAAATATAACAATGGAAAATGCTGCTGTCCATTTTCCAGACTACGGAGACTCTTGATCTTTTGCCTCGAAAACATTAGTCGCCTTGTACGACACTCATGAGTAAAGGGGTTGGTGCTATTCTACTCTGCCGGACACCACATGGCCAGATACGGATCAGATATAATGCTCCACTGTATTTAGCTGATCTGCCTAATCCTGGATATGGTTAAGGCGGACCTCGGGCCGTCGTGTGCGAGAGCACAACCGGGACAGTAACGCCAAGATGATTCTTTATTTATATTTTAAAGCACTGTCATTCTTTGCGCTGCGACATCTCGGATTAGACGGAAACTCTAGACACAAATCTCTATTAAACATGTCATAGAAACATCTATGCAGCCATAAAGTTAAAATCCTTTTATGACGAGGATAGGCACAGAATAGGAAAACCGCTTTTTATACTGTCATGCAGGTGTAATCTGTCATTTTATGTTCGTCAGTAATATAGATTTGGAGTGATCTTTCGATGCTTATCTAGCAAGGCTTTACAGATATTCTTTCGGTAACTATGCTAAAAATGGCGTCCGTAAACATCAGATAACTGTGACGAAAAACTAGTAGTTCATCATCCTTGACTTAGTTGTAGTGAGGTTTAGACTGTTTCAAAATCATTTGTATTTCAGTCAGTAAAATATCAATTTAAACTGTTAGTTTGAGTAATAAATCGTGGTTATAATTTATATAGTTTGCTATCGTCACACTGCGGCATTAGTAATTTTATTAATTTTCATTTTATTTTTATTTTTATACTTAAATTATTGTGTTATCTCCCTTCTTGGTTTCATCTAAGATTATACCTAATTCCTTATTCGAACTCTATGCTCTATGAAAATTAAACATTCGGATCAATCAATGTTTCTTTTCGATTCCCGACTTTTCTTGTAATTTAATCCTTCTCTTCTCTGTTCAAAAATAGTCAAAACGTGAAATGGTACCTCAGAGTCTGCAGTTTGATAGGCAGCAGCCCTAATATATAAAAATAATATACTTACTACCTACAATGCTACTCTCCTAGCACACATTTCATGTATGCCAGGCGTCAGATCTCTCTGCAGCTAACTGTTCGTAGCTAGAGTGCACCCTACAAAAGCTAGTCATTCAAATGTGTCTGATACCAATGTCTATTCTCTCCTCTGGCGGCTGACAATTACGTAGGTATACAACTAATCATCGTAGTAACAAGTTTAATTAGTACTCGTACGGGCTACTCGTAAAAGCAAGGTACGGAAACCCGGAGAATACATTTCATATGACAGATGAAGTTTCATACGTCATATGACGTACATGCATGAATGCATGGAAGTTTACTTTTTCACCCAAAACTGCTATATATAATACTAGTGGACCCGGCGCGACTTCGTTCGCGTACACCTACTTTACTCCTACCTACCCTCTTTCTACTTGCTTATAAACCTTCCTCTTGAATCACTCTTATCTGCTGTTGAAACCCGCATCAAAATCCGTTGCGTAGTTTCAAAGATTTAAGCATACAAAGGGACATAGGGACAGAGAAAGCGACTTTGTTTTATACTATGTAGTGATAAGTACATAGCACATACCGAATTAATAGCATTTGTAAAATGTTGGCACAGGTCGGAACAATAATTGTTTTTATGTTATAAATTAATCAAGACAAAATTCTGATCTTAATAATAGCCCGAAACCTTTAGGGTTTTCACAATAATTTATTGTTATCAAATCTGCAAGTAACCAGTTATCAAAAAAATCAGAGCAAGCAGTTGTCATTCAATGAACAGTAAGATTTATGAAATGAATTAAAACTACACGCACCTATTTCACTTTCTGCCATACATAAACAGACCATAAAATCTGTAAGCAGTAGCGTACGCATCAAGTAAATCGATCACGTCCATAAGAACGGGCATAATGGCGCATTCAAGGTAAACTATGCATTATACCCCGGAGAGCCATTGTGTTGCGCGTACGCACGAGTGGCAGTGCCTCACTCTACGCAGTGGGGACATCCTTATGTTCCTTATGTCTGCCTTCTAGAGATCTGAGCTCAGATAGAGTGTCATCTGTGTTAATTTATTAGGTATCTTTGTTTATAGGAAGTATATTAAATAAATAAATATGCTAGGACAAATTCACATAGCGCCATCTTGCCACAACGTAAGCAAAACTTGTGTTATGGGTGTTAGATGATAAATGATAAAATATTTTTATTCTTATTTTAAAATACATAGGTACTGATTAAACATACTACACCCAGACCCGTGATAGAAATTAAAATTCATCATATTTCTGCTCGGCCGGGAATCGAACCCGGGACCTATGCATGGCATGTTAACCAACTCAACCAATCAGGTCGTCAAAAGTCAGTCAAACTAGTCGATAATCAAAGTTGTTTTCGAGGAAGAATTTGGTAAACGCATTTTTAAAAACTTCATTCTTAAACGCGTTTAGGAATAATGCGCAAGCTGGGCTTAGAGTTTATTCGGATAATTATTAAGAAGCAGGCGGCGATAATATGAACTAAATAAATCCAATATTTTGTGTCTGGACCAGTATCATTTACCAGTGGCTCCTCAGTTCTCGTATAACTTGTTAGTAAGTCAATATATATTTGTTCAATGCAATGCGTGATCGGGGATAGTCCGCAGTTTTCATTATGAATAATTGATTAGAAATAAATGATTTATCGTTTGCCGTCGCGTGGAAAGTGAAGGTTTTCACTGCTAGGTTGTATATGACATGTCAGTATACTATGCTAGAGAGTAAAATGTTAGTATAATGCACTGTGCAACAGTAGTATGCGGTGTGGTGTGGTAATACCTATTACAATACTAATATTCATATATATATATATATAATACATTTACTCTACATAGTAAGTGGGTACTTATTATATAGTAGAGCACTATGTAAAGTAGATGTACTATTGCGACTTTTAATGGATGGTCCTACTTAATTATCTTTAACAAAAATTTCAAATATGATATTTTAGGCAAGAGTTCATAAAATCGATAAAGAATACTAAATCATACCGAAAATTAGGTGAAGAACTACTTCCGATACGAAGTTTGTTAATTATTTGGACATGTATTTTCTTTAACGAAAACTAATTTCTTAAACAACTTCTAATAACTTTGCTACTAACTAGTACCTACAACAAAAAATTGTAACAACAGGCACGTCGAAACTTCTGACCTGAGTCACGAGCACATTATTGTTTGCGACCATATTTTATGCATTTCAAACAAGTGCGTATGTAGCGTTGTATCTAGCATCTAGATAGGAACTTCATTTACATCTATGATCTGTTTATTCTGACTTGTCTTATTTGGTGAACAAACAATGCCCAAAATCACGACTTGACGTATCAATCACGCTACGTATATTGTGTATAAATGTCATGAATTATACAAGAAATGCATAGAATGTGAATTTCAACGAATACTGCTGCACATTATACATTTAAATACATAATTTTCTGAACCAAATAGTACAATTCAGAATAAACAGATCATACGTAGGTATATTACGCAGACGTGATGATGACGATGATATAAAAAAAAAAAATTAAAAATTTGGAAAAAACTCACGACGGCAGCTAAAATCTATGGTATGCTAAATACTATGGTACCTACAAAAACATATTTAATAATTTTTTATACCCATGATTAGCAGATCGCTAAAAAAACCCGCCGGGTGCTACCATTCCCGGTCCTGTAAACCAACTAAAGTTTTGGATTTTCATGACTTTGATATTGGATGAATATAGTATTTAGTTTGCTCCAGCTACACGTGTTATCATAATAGCTTATCTGTAATGATATCTACATATTGATAATTGCACATATATTGATTGAAATTGCGCACAGAATATGACAATTTCAGCCCGCGACGGATTTTTTGAGCGATCTACTAGTCGGGGGTGGGATAAGTCCGCATTGGTGCATACCTCTGTAATATTTATGCAAATATACACTTTATCTTGTTTTTAATTTATTTATTAATAAATAATACATCAATCAATCAAAACAATATAACAACAATATAGTGTCGTTGGCGAAAATTCAGTTTTACCATGTTTAACCATACTTTTATTAAAAATTAAGATACTTGGCATGACCATGTTGTAATGTAATGTCAAGCTACGATCAACACAATTATGATAAGAAGTTCCTCAAGTACCTAAAACGACTTTCGTGTGCTTAGAAATGTTATATTTCCTAGACTAAATCCTCTTAATTTTTGTAGACATTCTATGATATTATTATATTTATGCCATAGCATTTTGAACCATCGCCAAGTCATTCCATTTTAAACCAGTAGGACAACAGCTAATAATCACCATTAATTGAATACCTACTACATGCACTACCATTCATTATGAGGTAGGCGATGAATCAGCACGTACTTCAGCGGCTGACTGTACCCTTAGATGCGGTATGAGTAAGCCCCTGAATGGTATCAGATAAGACGTGTTTGTTCTGTTACATTACAACATGTGGGCCGATTCAGCGCACAACTTACGAGGGACTTCAATGCGCATTCCTAATTACAAAGACTTAGGTTATGAGGCGGGAGAATTCACCCGTGGAGATCTAGAGTTAGGTATGCTAGTTGCTGATTTGGTTTATAGGAGGATGGATGGATATTAGGGTGTTTGCTACTCCTTCACGCAAAAACTACCGAACGGATTTTTATGAAATTTTGCAGTGATGTAGCTTATAACCCAAAATAGGACATTATGCGAATTTTACGCAGATAAAGTCGCAGGCAAAAGATGTATTTCATATGACAACATTTTTGGATTCAGTTCTTTTTGCTAGAAATAATAGTTGAATAAAACTTGTCTTGTATGAATGAAATGTCAAATCTGGCCTCTGGCGCCCTTTTACGTTCAAATCCCCGGTGACGAACGAAAGCAGATGCAGTATTTTAAATCGATTATGTTCTTCAATACTGTCCTTACAATACTCAAGTATCACGTATGCGGTACACAATTTACCACGAAGTGTTTAATTCACAAAATCAACAAGGCGTGGCTTTATCAAGCAGATAGCGAACGAGGCCGCGTTGCCCTACTACTATTGTAAACTTACTAATTTAGATCGTCATAAAAAATTTAACATAAAGGTGAACATGGTGGATTGGTGAACTGTTTTAGATTAATAGGCTAGCAACTTGAATCTTATTCGCTGATAAACGGCATTTTCTCAGACCTTCGAAGCTCGAAATTCACTTAAAAATTCCTACTTGTTATAATACTCGTTTCGGCTTTGCACGGGCACTTTTACCTTGCACCTTAAAAAATATACTATACTTAAAATCATCTTCTTATCGAGTCGATGGACTTAACTCCCCCTAACTCTTTGTTCGCCCGGTATTCGGCGACGAACCTTCCTTGTGAATCACTATAGGTAGCGGAAAACCGCATGAAAATCCGTTCAGTAGTTTTAGAATTTATCGCGAACAGACAGACGCGGCGTGGGACTTTGTTTTATAATATGTAGTGATAGTGATAACCTGTAGATATACTGATAATTACTGACATCATTCTGGATAGATTCGATGATGATGAAAGAAGATATTATGTACCTAAAATAGTAATATAAACATATTTTGTTCATCCTACTAACATTATAAATGCGAAAGTTTGTTAAGATGGATGTTTGTTACTCTTCACGCAAAAACTACTCAATAGATTTTAATATTATTTGGCAGTAATATAACTTATAGCACATATGCTGTAATTTAACTCGAAATACAATATTTATGGCGTAGGGGAAGGTGCGGCCTAGAACGGGTAAGTTTCGCGCGAGGGTAAAAAAGTCTAGAAATGTGGTCAATATCTTAGCTTGATTTAGTTCATAAGATGTTTATTAAACTAGAAAATAAAACACTATTTTAAAGCATTTTCTATCAAATATTTTATAAATAGAATAAATAAGAAACCTCTAAAAAAACCGTTTTGCCCGCATATGAGCCTAAAACGGGTATCTGATTAGGGCAAACCGGGTAGACTTCATAATTTTTAGGATAGGTAAATCAAACTGAAAATCTAACAACTAGGAAAAATTACTTTACCTACCGACTATAGTTTATCATTTCACATTGATGCCGCAATACTGACAGCTACTAACTACTTACGATAATTTGATATAGTAATCGTATAGATTAATAATAAAATCGAAGCAATTTACTGACACAAACTATGCCAAATTTATTTCTGCGAATGTGATCATTCCAAACTCTGTCCAATTTAATAATTGTTCGACTTTAAGAAAAGTTACCAACCGCCTGCCAACCTTGTAGGTTATGGAGCAATCCACTAATGTGCTGGAAGCTCAATTCCAGTTTTCTCGCTCGTAACATTCGGATTAGAAATGAGCTCCCAGCCACAGTGTTTCCTTAGGATAAAAATGTGGGATCGTTCAAGAGGATCTTAGATGTCTCTTCAGAGGCGGGCAACGCATTTGTAACTTTCCTGGTGTTGCTGATGTCCATAGGCGGCGGTGACCACTTTCTCTCAGGTGGCCCGCTTGCCTGTTTGTCTGCCGTATAACATAAAAAGAAAATTCCAGCTATCAACTGTTATTAGCTGTTGATGTGATGATGATGAAGAAGAACAGCCAAACAAAACGAGAGATCGTTAATGGCGAGAAGTAATGATACGGATATTGGTATTGATAACAAATGGTATTCAATCGCATACTTCCTTATCAGGATGATCTCATTGTCGGATCGGTTGTTTTTGCACCGTACATTTGTTAATATTAGGTCCAGACAGCTTTTCGTTAGGTAGAATCTTTGCAGACATAGATTACTAAAGTTAGCCATTGTTATGTCGCAATTGTAACTTAAAAGGTACATAAAGTGCGCACCATTCATGTACGTTGTGACTCAGGAATGATATAACTTAGGTACACCACAGCTCTCGTGTTACTCACTGTACTTTACTAGGAATTTGCACATAGCTACAGAATATATAAGTACGTAGTATTTATATGGAATTGATATTTATTTCTCTTAAAATTGACTGGAACTCGAAATAATAATGATTGAAACCAAATTACTAACAATTCCACGTAAGGAAGTCAATCTTAGAAACTTTTTTGCGATTCGAAAACCAGAAGCGTTTTCGAGCAGACCATCACTAAAATGTGTGCCTTATCGATTTCGTATTGAACGTGCAACAGATCCGCCTTGTTATCCACATCGAAGTCAATAAGTCAAACTCTATACTTACAACTTTGAATGATTTCACCACAATCGTGGCGATAGTCTGCACCGACACCATTCTCACTTAAAAACTCACTGGTATCAAAGAATTCACTATTAATCGCCCTTTTTGCACCTCTTTCACTTCAGATGCCTTTGTTTTGTGTCCGTTTTTGTTAGCAGGTAACTCGTCACTGTGTGATTTCATTTATCAGCGAAGTTATCAGTGGAGTCACTGGCTAATCTTATCAGGTTCAGCGAAATTAGTAGGACAGGTTGTAACGCACGGTCCCCTTGGACTATATATCCAATACGTAACAGAATAAGACACATTTTTGTTGGTTCTCATGTTGCTGTAGTTTATCTTTGTTTTCAGCTACTATTACAGTTTGAGTTATTTCAAGGAATAAAATGCGGATCGATATTTTGTAGTAAAGATTAGCAGGTGGTAGGTATAGTTTCATGAAGTTGCGCGACTGGGTTTTAGTTTTTTTAATGGCATGGTAGGCAGTAAATGACTTGTGTTAATGAAGTTACTAACAAACGACAATGAAGTATAAATCGTTTTGTAAATCTTCTTCACTGTCATGATCAAAGTAGTTTTCACAACTCTTGCTCGACAATTATTACGTTTCATAAAATATCACCGTAAAGCATGTCGTTGTTTCCCGCAGGGAAATAATATTGTATGAAACTTCACAGACAGACCAAAATGAGAAAAAAAATGTTTTGGCTTCAGTAACGTTTATAAAAAAATTCAAAAAATTTTCAATGTACAGAATTGGACCTGTTACAGTTTTATTATATGTATAGACTAGATTAATAAACAAATCGGCAGGCAGCTACCTAACGAATAAACTCCTTAGCTAATATAAATTAAGAGTAAGGCTATTTCAATATTGCCTGCGGTCATAAAATGGTAACTGAAAAACACAAATATTATGATGTTTACATCAAGACTTAGTCATTCGGGATTTAGTTTTCAACCATAGCTCAGTTTTTACACTCGTGCGTTTTTAACGAGCTAGTTTAGGATGTGTTCATTAAACACGGTCATGATGCGGTTTTGAGAAGATTTATGAGTTTGCATCACACTTTTAAGTGTTAAGTGGAATCGTATATAGGTCGAGTCTACTTCCAAGTTAGGCATTCGCAGACATTACTGCTTCTCAATTCTCCTCACTAGAAATCGCATCCTGGCAGAAGCCGGGATTGGGATCTGTTTAAACTGACTTGTCTTATTTGGTGAACAAACAATGCCCAAAATCGCGACTTGCTGTATCAATCACGCTACGTATATTGTGCACGCTACGTAGATGTCGAGAATTATATAAGACAACACATAGAATGTGAATTTCAACGAATACTGCTGCACATTATCCATTTAAATACATAATTTCCTTAACCAAATAAAACAAGTCAGTATGGACAGATTATAGGATGATGTTGGTCATCTTGGCGTTAATTGGTTGTGCACGAGAGCCCAGGGTCCGCCTTGACCATGGTCCAGGATTGCTAGGTCAGGTAATAAAGGTGGAGCAACTGATATCTGACCCTGTTAATATAGGAACCTAACCAGATTGGATCATGGCTACACAGTCGCCTAAATGTGCAGGCTTCATCACGATGTTTCCCGTACCGTAAAAGCATCGGTTGGCATTAAAGTAATGTACATAACTCAGAAAAGAGTCATTGGTACATGGCCGCAGTGGGGTTTGAACCTCGGGTTGCGAGTCAGACCTCATAACCATTGGGTAACCGACGCTCTTAGCTAGGATGATGATGACTGCTCTTTAATTATCACTGCTTTTCTCTTGTCGTGTTCGTTAAATACCTCATCGTTACTGAGAGACGTGAGTCCCATCAGAATTCATATTCCATCGAAAATTAATGTAACGCCATTTAATCTTGGCATTGTGTAAGGTATTTTGGAGATATATGGCTAGTGTGAAGTGAACTTGGGAACCGCATGGGGCTCTGGTCGTTCTGTTCTAGAATTTGGTCCTCTTTACTCCGAAGAGCTTATTTTCAAGTGTACCATTACAATACAAGTATATGAAAAATTAACTCTTTTTTCTCTTCATATAACTAGGTAGAATTCTACTTCAAATGATATAGGTACTTTTAGGAATGTCTTCGACTTTGACGTTTTAAATTACTTTTAAGGTAGATATTTTAAGATATTACTAGTTTCTTACATTATGGTAGATAGTAAAACTTGCCACACGTAAGCGTACGTAAACATTTATTAAGCGCAGTAGTTCAACAAATCAGCCAACAAACTTTAAGCCTTTGTCATCAAAGTGTCGTAACTCGTAACTGTGTGTATTCCTCACGATTTTTGTGTGTGAACGTGGACTCATTTACATACTATCTAACCACGAAGGACTGTGTATAATACAAGACAATAATTTCAATCACGTAGTCGCCCAGAGCTACGAGTGAAACAATACGACTCGAACTCTATACACGCTGATACTGCATTGCTTACGAAACATGGTTGAAATTTTCCTAAAACAGTAAGGTACAATATCTTAATGTCTTTTGTAAGAGCCCTTGGTGCCTTTGTTTCGTCGAGGAAGTGATATTTGGTAATGCTCCGTCGATGGAAAGCGTTTAGTCATTTAGGTTACGGGCCTAATAGAAATCTGTCCTTTGTCAATTAAGGACAGTTACTGCTTCTTTGTTAACTAACTTATCTACAAGTTGGTAAGTTGGTTTGCACCGTGTGAATTATAATGCGATATTTTGTAGATTTCATTTACTTTGAATAGGGTTAAAATACTAAACTCTAAAAGCCCTTTCACAATTTATTCTATATGACACTCTTACCTACTATACATACCTATAGTTGGACGTTGCTTACTTTTAAACTTGTAAACGATAATGGAAAACTGCATCACAAAACTTACGTGTATCTTGGAAAATGCTCACAGAAAATAATTTTATAATTACCTGTTACCGAAAGACGGAGACTGATGCGGCCTGTCCTCGGCTTGCCGCATCCAGCATCCACCTTCAGCCTTTCGCAAATCGTCACTCCACCTTGTCGAAGGGCGTCCTGCACTACGCTTGATCATTACTTACGTTTAACCTCTCCAATTCCAGGAACTCGGATTAGACATCACCGATGTGCAAATAGCAGAGTTGGAGTCAGCCGTGCATGACATTAATTTTGAGAGCGCGGCTGAGCACGAGAAACGCGTGCGCCACGATGTCATGGCGCACGTGCACGCACTGAGCGAACGGTGCCCCCTCGCCGCGCCCATCATCCACCTCGGGGCAACCTCGTGCTATGTTGGAGACAACACCGACCTAATTGTCATGAGACACGGCCTCGACATACTGCTGCCGAGACTGGCAGCCATCATCAGCAGCTTGTCGAAGTTCGCCAATGAGTACAAGTTAGTATTGTCTTGCTTTGGTCGTGGATTTGGATTGAATTCCTGAATTAGTCGAAGGAAGTAGTACGTTTGACTATTGTTGTTGCAGAACTGCAGAAGCCAGAAACAGTATGTTCGCAACTAGCGCGTACCCATACCTATTGAGTACTTGATTTTTATAAGAATAATGTTTACTTATTATAACATTTTTTTTCAGATCTCTGCCTATACTGGGCTTCACCCATCTCCAGCCAGCGCAGCTGACCACAGTTGGTAAGCGGGCTTGTCTCTGGCTTAGCGATTTACTGATGGACGAACGTGCCTTATCCCGTGCCAGGGATGATCTTCGATTCCGCGGTGTCAAGGGCACTACTGGCACTCAAGCGTCGTTCCTTCAACTCTTCGATGGAAACGGTGAGAAAGTTCGGGCCCTTGACAAGCGAGTCGCTGAGCTCGCCGGCTTCGACAAACGCTACATCGTCACGGGACAAACCTATTCGAGAAAAGTTGACATCGAAGTCATCTCTGCTCTGTCTGGCCTCGGTGCCACAGTACATAAGATGTGCTCTGATATTCGCATCCTTGCGTCAAGGAAGGAGATAGAGGAACCTTTTGAGACAACTCAAATTGGATCGAGCGCTATGCCCTATAAGAGAAACCCGATGAGGTCCGAGCGCTGCTGCGCTTTGGCTCGCCATTTGATTACTCTGCACTCCAACGCGGCCAACACCCATGCGGTGCAATGGATGGAACGCACGTTGGATGATTCGGCCAACCGCCGCTTAACTTTGGCTGAAAGTTTCCTAACAGCTGATGCTACTCTATTGACGCTCCTGAACATCTGCCAAGGGTTAGTTGTCTACCCGAAAGTTATCGAGAGATACATCTCACAAGAACTGCCATTTATGGCGACCGAAAACATTATCATGGGCATGGTCCAGCGCGGTGGAGATCGGCAAGTATGCCATGAGAAAATAAGAGTGCTCTCACATGAAGCTGGGGCTCAAGTAAAACAACACGGAAAGGATAACGATCTTATTGAGCGTGTGAAGAAAGATAGTTATTTTAAACCTATTATTCCGCATTTGCATAAAATTCTAGATGCCTCGACATTCATCGGACGAGCACCAGAGCAAGTTACCGAGTTTCTGGAAGAGGAAGTAAATCCGGTCGTGGCAAAGTACAATGATATTCTGTCTGAATTGGAAAAGCCAGTAACTCTTTTGATTTAATTTAATAAGATTTTTCACTTTTTATTTAAGTTTACTTATAGCAGACCGGGCAGAGTGTGGTTTGAGTGAGCACCAAAAGGTCCAAAGCTATTGTAGAAGTAGGTAATCTATATTTTTTAAATATATTTATTATTATGAATTTAACTCTGTGTAGATTGTGCTCATTTAATTAATGCGAATTGTCTATTTACTACCAATTAACCGCCGAAATGTTGCTTGTTAGTCTAAGGGTAATAAAAAAGTTTAGTATATGAATAAAATTATGTATTTACAAGGTAAAGCGTATAGTTTCTAAAATAATTTACAAAAATACAAAATTATGACTTTAATACACAACGTAACATTCTAAATGAACTAGAGTATGGTAACTTTAAATTCAACCAATGCTGCCGTACGACGGCGCTTGCAAAGCAAAAAGGCACATATAATGTAAGTATCAATAAATAACTAATAGAAGATAACATTAACAAAACTGAACAAATAAATTAATTACAAGCTTATAAAATTAGAGAGGCACATCGTTAACTTTATCATATTCCTCAACAAAAAAGATATGTGATCACAGGTCTATCACATTCGCGATGGCACGATGAGAATCGTTTCCTTTTTATTATTTGGCAATTGACACCTTTTAAACTGCGTTGGTAAGAAGCGTGTCCCCTTGGCAAGCAGGGCCCTGACTTGGCCAGTTGCAGGCACCTATGCTAGGATCAAAACTCAATTGTACAGGACAGTTGAACACATGGAGCGTAAACCTTTGTTTAGTACAGTCCCATCTGCAAGCATAGAACTTGTTACACTGTTTGGGATGACGGAACAGACCTGCCCTCTGGCAGTCTATAGAGCCCTGCAAGGTTTCCTCTCTACTTCTCCAACCACCTGGACCGTATCTATCAAAGGATTGAGATTGAATTAAAGAGCCTTCAGCATTTTTGGCAACAGCTTCTGGTGCTGTCTCTTGTTTCAATAAAACTGTTTGATATGTAGGAGCAACCGTTACAGATTTCACTCGTGGTTTTATCCTTACAGTCCTTTCTGTTACAACAGCAGTAGGAGTACTGGATACATACTGTTCTGAGTATACTTGTTTAGTTTTGGGAGTAACATCTAAACTAGATTCATACTCGTCATTCGGTAAATCTTGATAGAAAGAATCATCAGGTACGATTATAGGATTAAACGTGGACGTAACATAAGCAGATTTAGCCGATGGCTGTATTCTTGCAGTTTTCTGTGCCCATTGGCCTTCATCAACATCGCTGATGTCCCCACGACCTTCCTCTTCATAGCCATTTCCATAATCATCAAAATCTTGCTGTACATTCGGTCGTCTTCCTTTAAGAACTAAAACGGGTGATTGACAACTACATACGGCACCTAATTTTCTTACAAGTAAAGGATTAAAATCATTTACTTTTGTTACAACAGCTACTTTAGGTTTTGTTCTTCTAACGGGAACACGCGTCACTTCAACTAATTCTTGTTTTATAGGCGCATATGTTGAAGAAACTATTCTGGGTGGTAAATATCCTTCCGTTGAGACAATCGGTGTAGATGTAGTATAAGCCAGGCCAGCATCATTGCTATGCAAGCGAGATTTCGCTGTTTGAACAACTATGTTTTGCTTCCTTTGAAGTGGCGCTGACGTCGAAACAACAACCTCGTCTCGATAGTTTATATCTCCAGTTTTGAGACCGAAACTGTCGAAATTGTAATTTGTGTCATATTCATTTAATGGGGGTAAGTATTCTGGCGCTCTATATGATGTAGATTCTATATAAGGAGTTTGAGTAGTAGACTTGTATATTGGCTTAATTTTTCGAATAGGTGCTTGTGATGAGATTTCATAATAAGGCGTGTATGTCGAAGATATTACTGGAGCACTTGTGGTGTAAGATACTGGTGACACTAAACCAGCATCAGGTCCTACTGTTCCAAAACCAAGTAAATTAGACTTTGATGTCTCGACGACAATATTGTGCTTTCTGTCAGGTACAGCTGTTGACGATACAATATATTCTTTGTATGGATTTATTTGTATATTATCATCTGCATTCTTAAATCCGAAGCTTTCGAAATTTAGAACATTCTGTTCTTGGTTTGGTGGCAAATACTCCGGTGCTTTTGTAGATGGTGGCAAGTAGATAGGAGCTTGAGTTGTGGGTTTTGCAGTGGACGAAGGAGGAAGATATGTGACTTTAGGCGGTAAATATTCCTTAGATTGATATTGAGGTACGGGTGCTAAATATTCAGGTGCGTTGTATTCGGGCTTACTAGTTGGAGGCAAATATTCTTTGGTTGAAGCAGTAGAGTAAATAACAGGACGATATGTGGAGCTTACCACAGGCGCTACACTGGAAACAACTGGAGGTAAGTACTCTTCAGCCTTGTACTCTGATTGTATCTCAGGAAGCGAAGAGAAGTGAACAGATTCGACTTTAGTAGGCTGCTCGATGTGAGAAGTACTAAATGATACTTGTTGAATCGGTACAGAGTCATATTGTTGCGAACGGAAATCTGTTTTGTAATTATACTCCTGCTGTGTAACGGGAGCAAAAGTCGACACAGTTTGTTGGTATTCTGATTTCGGTGGAACGTATTCAGGTGCTTTGTAAGTTTTAATCTGTGGAGATTCATATTCAGTATAATGTTCTTCATAGGCAAGTGTTGCGGGTGTAGAAGATACAAACACCGCTTTCTTTCCTGAGTCTTGAATTCCATGATTAACATTAGATTGATGATAATATTGTTGAGAAACTAAAGTTGCATCTGAATAGGTTTTGCCTGCATTTAAAGTTTCAGCATCTCTTTGAATCTCAGGTTGGTTGTAGGAGTACTCTTGACCTAAGCTCTGCTGATACGATAATTGTTGTATAGGTTGGGTTATTACGTGGCTGACTTTATGTTGTTGAGTATAAATTGCAGGAGTGGGAGTAACTGTTTGCGTAAACTTCAAAATAGGGTTTTCATACACTGTAACTGCAGGTTGTTTATACTCAATTATTGTTTTGGGTGTCGAAGAAATGGATTGAATGTTATGAATAGTTTCATGGTTATAAGATTGTGGATTATATGTTGACACTGTAGGTGCAGGTGTGGTATATTGTAATATTTTAGGTGTTTCTTCGAATTTAATGCTTGGTTGTTCATATTTGTAACCAGATTCCGTGTCTTGGGAATATGCATTGACTTTGCTAGCTTCCACTTTATGTAAAGTTTGATGGCTGTAGGAATGTGGTTGATACGTTGAGACTACTGGCGCCGGAGTAGTGTATTGGACGATCTGTGGTATTTCCTCGATTTTGACTGCTGGTTGTTCATAAGTATAACCTGTACTTGCTCCTTGTGAGTAAGTATTAACTTTATTTTCGAGTTTGTGAACAGTCTCATGACTATACGAATGTGGATTATAAGAAACAATTGGTGCAGGAGTCGAATACTGAACAACTTGAGGTACTTGTTCCAATTTATAATCAACATTTGAGACTACTGGATATGCATTTACTTTAGAATCAAATTGATGTAAAGTTTGATGGCTGTATGCAGATTCAGTCGGTGCTGCTGGTGTAGAATATTCAATAATTTTCGGTGTGTCTTGAAACTTGATAACAGGTTTCTCGTATTTATATCCTGCGTCGTTGTCAGAGTACGTATGTACTTTACTCGCTTCTACTTTATGTAACGTTTGGTGACTAAATGAATGAGGCGCGTAGGTAGAAACTACAGGTGTCGCGGTGGTGTATTCGACTACTGTCTTCGGGGTTTCTTCGAATGTAATTGTCGGTTGTTCATAATGGTATCCAGACCCAATGTTCTCGGAATAAGTAT
Source organism: Blastobasis lacticolella (assembly GCA_905147135.1). Taxonomy (NCBI): domain Eukaryota; kingdom Metazoa; phylum Arthropoda; class Insecta; order Lepidoptera; family Blastobasidae; genus Blastobasis; species Blastobasis lacticolella. The sequence continues at coordinate 15,890,943 of LR990048.1, forward strand.
TAACCTTGTTGGCGTCTACTTTATGCAGCGTTTCATGACTAAACCCATGAGACTGAGTGCTGGATTGACTGTAAGTTTGTGCTGTGGGTTGAACATAAGTTACCGGAGTCACTTTTTCTGCGATTTTAAATAATGGATTTTCATAAACAGACACTGTTGGTTGAGGATAAGCCAGTTCTACTCTAGGAACTTTATGGAAAGTCTCGTGACTATATGAATGCGGCTGGTATGTGGAAACAACTGGCGCAGGAGTAGAATAAACAACAGATTGAGGAACTTCTTCGAATTTTATAGCCGGTTTTGAGTAGTCGTAGCCTAAAGACGGTTTCTCATAAGCATAACCAGATCCTGAATCTCCCGACAGTTTCACCTGGCTAACGTCGACGTTATGCACAATTCCCTGGCTTTGCACAAAGGACGGCTGTGGTGTAGTATATTGAACAACGGTTTTGGGTTGTTCAAAGCTAACGGTTGACCCGTACCCATCTCCGGAGGAAGAAGAATATGCATTTTCAACCCTGTGAATCGTCTCATGGCTGTAAGAATGGGGTTGGTACGTAGAAACAGTAGGTGCAACAGAAACGAAAGAAGGACCTGTAGTGTATGCAACCACTTTTTTAAATGGCTCTTCTGCAACTGGCACCGGAGTCGAATATTGATATCCAGATTGTAATTGATGGTTATGACTAAAACCCTCAGGTTTGAAGGTCGAAACGACTATTGGCGCCTGTGTCGTAAAGGTAGCACCATCTTCGAAGTTAATGCTTGGTTTAGGGTAATCATAACCCGAAGACTGGGAGTTTTGGCCAAAACTACCAACTCCTACATTATAGTCCGTAATTTGAACGCTAGGTTGTTTGACAGTAACTAGTGCTTGCTGAATATTTGTTAATCGAGGTTGTGTGATGCCAAATATTTCTTTGATGCTGGTTTTAGGAGCTTCAGGAACATATGTGCTATACACAGCAGTAGTGGGTGCAAGAGGAGTTGCTGTTGTAGGTACAACAGACGAAGTCGGTGTAGTGTGGTAAATATAGCCATCGAAATTGTTTTCGTCAGTTCCTACATGTTGGATTGAAACTGCGGGTTGAGATATTATAGGAACATGACCGTTATGGGATATTTCATGTCCGTGGCTGAAAGATTGTGTAGTTCCAGTATAGCCACCTTGGTTGGAATATCCAGCATCGACCAAAGTTGTTTTTCCGACTAGCCCTACATTGACAGCACCAGCCGTTAAAGTATGGGAAGCACCAGTGTAGGCTTGGGAATCGGTTACGTATCCAGTGTTACCACTGCTGTAAACACCGTTATTTTGATGATAATAGGATCCGCTATTTGTTTTGCCTTCATTCCCTATATGGCCATCAGCGCGATAAACTCCAGCTACATATTTTCCTGAATCGTCCTGTATGTAGGAGCCGGAGTAATCATTGTAGGATCCAGTGTATCCACCAGCACCAGTTCCGAAATATGCTCCCGAGTTATCTGGGCGATATTGACCGTTATTGACACTTTGAGAGTCAGAATACCGTCCATTATCGAAATTGTCGTTATATTTAGAAGCATCATGAATGTAAGGCACGATTGGAGAACCAACATGTTTGTAAGGTACCGCGTGGTCTCCTGTCGGATCGTGCACGTAAGCGCCAGAATTATCTGCATTATGGCGTGTACTTCCTGAATATATCGAAGAGCTGGTAAAACCATTTCCTCCAATCTGCGAAGGTACTCCTCCTATTATATGATGGTGTTTAGTCGGCAGTCTATATTCATCCAAAATTAAAGAGCCACTAGTATATTTTGGGACGTCAGAATACTTAGTCGCCTGTACCAAGCCTAGGTTGCCGTTTAGAGATGTTGCTTGTCCTAGTTGGAAAGCCAAGTCACTAGAACCTTGACCACCATGGTAAAATTCTTGGCCATTTACAAAGTCCTGTGAGGCAATGAAGTTGGGGTCGAGAGCGTCGTCCTTAGAGAGGAATCCAGACTGGATTCCGACCAGGTTGTCGAAAGATGCTCCGGAGACGAGACTGTTGTGGGCAGCGACGTTCACCGCATCAGCAGTTTGGCCTTCAAAGCCCGTCGCTCCTGGAAAAGTAAGGCTTTCTATTAATCTCAATATTTATACAATTATAAACTGAAGCACAATATAACTTGCACCTCTCACTTCAGCTTTTCACACCTAAAGCTAATTATCGAGAGAATCTTCGTATTAAAAAACTCGTTGATTCCTAGCGTTTATTAAGAGGCAAAAAAAAGTATCAGTATCATATCTGGTGACTGTCGGTCTTGCCCCTGGCTACCCGTGTGGGTAGCAATTGCGAGCAGGACTGTATTGCCTATGAACGTGAGTACGTACGTACTAATCAGCTACTCCCAACATATCTGAGCCACGATTATCATATTTAAAACATTATGCGATCCGACTATATTGTGCAAGTCATAGAGTCGAAAATCGATTACACCCACAATCATCACGTCTATACTACTCAGGAACCTCGTTAGTAAACAAGAGACCCTTACCTGTAAGAGCAGCCCCTGAGAACCCGAACGCTTCGGCTTCGTATCGGGCTATATTCCCACAGGCGGGTACCACCCACGGCCAGTCGCACTTCAGCTTCTCAGCGTCGAAGCCCAGGCCGAAGGGGCAACGGAACTCGTATGCGGTTAATGGAGCCTTCCCGTGGTCCAGACAGGCGAAGAACCAGCGACAGTTCTCGGGATCCGCGTAGTAACCTAAAAGATATAGATGAATGGTCAATGATTTGCAAGTTCGGTAAGAATTTTTTAGTTGTAGGTTACACAAGTGTACTGTACGTATATACTTAAAAAAAAAAAAAAACTTTATTTCTCAAATCTTTACAATGTATGAGGTGAGTCATCCCTAGTAAGTAATAAATATAGTTAGTTATATCTTATATAATTTGAGATTCTACAAGTACCTAGGTAGTTTACAATTTTACAAAATGATGTAGGAATTCCGTAACATAGATATACGTACACAAATGTAGGTACTTTATATTTGTAATAATACTATTAGGATCTGTCTTTGGCAATCAAAGCAATAGATGTAAGACGAATGCATCCGGCAGAAATATGGATGTAGGTATAGATTGAAAGGATAATCATGTATGTTTGAAAGGAGCACCAGTGACAGAAAAAAATGAAGAGTAAATAGGTTAGCGCGGTATAGGCATGTTTGTTATGCAGAGGAATGTTAGTCATATTACAAGGAAAATAAGGAATAGGTATAGATTTGAATGTGAATGAATGTGACGTAGTGGCCGGCCAAAGAAAATATGAATGGACTGTGTGAATACGTGTGAAAGGAGTGTATGCCGATATGGTCGATGAGGATGAGGGAATAAGGGAAGGGGATGATTATTGTCACAAATCATAACAGACATTTTCTTTAGGTCAAAGTTACTGTTTGGTTAACTCACGTATGCAACGCACGCTTTTGATTATAGTAAGGTGAGGCCGTGGTAACTGGCCGTGTGGTATCTGGCAGAGTATAATTGCACCAACTCCTTAGACTGGGTGTCGTATAAACTAATGTCTTAGACCAGTAAACGTGCTGCAGCGTTTTCTGTGTTTATTTAAACACTGCGATCTCCAATCCGCTTCCTAAGCGTGGTGATTAGGGCATAGCTCTCCACGTCAGTGGAGGAGACTCCAATCCGACCGTGGATTGTAGACTGCTGTTGTGAAGGGTTAAGGTGTAACGGTCATACGTACCCTCATGTTCAGGGCAGATGAACCGCGTCTGCGGCACGGGCGCGATCTCCGAAGAGCCCGGGCAGGCCTGCGAGTGCGGCAGGCTGCCGGGCCACACGCAGACCTCGTAGCGGGCGTCGAAGGCTAGCCCTGCTGGACAGTCGAACTCGAAGACCTGGGTATGGGGAGAAAAATTGAGTATTCTGCGTTTTTGGCTGTGTGTGGTGAGAGTGTGTACGAATTTGTGTAGTTGTGGTCATATGTGATGAGAAGGTGTGGGGATATGGAAGGGTCTCTGCCTACCCCACGGAGCCTACCCTGATGGAAGACGGGAGTGAGTGTGTGACTGCGACCTCTCGTCGAGACGGTTCAAGATTTTCCCCCACTGTCGATATGGGTAGGCCACCGCGCATCATTGATTTAGGTACCTACACTCAGCCCAGTCAGCTGTCAAATTTGGCCTGTCCACCGTGTTGAGGAGGAAATGAAATGAAATGACTTACTTGGCACGAAAGGGTATTTTGTGAATATGGTTGTATAATAGAATAGTCGCAATGAGAATTGACATCTACGTCGAATTACCGGTGAGTATCTAACTCTTAAGATTGAAGTCTCATAGCTATAATTGGAAGCATTAAGAAAGGAAAATATACCGTCTGTCCTCAGGTTATGTGTGTTATTTATATCAATAACATTATTAGTAGGTAAGTAAGCCAAGGTCTTACAGTGAATTCTGGCGATAGCTGATCGAACTTCACGCAGCGGTAGAATCGCGCGCAGGAACGGGGATGCACGAAGTATCCTTGCCTAGAGCAGGAGAACTCTGTACGTGTGTCCTGTGAACGAGATAAAAATAAAATTGATATAATTATCTTAAGAAATACTTACTAATATTGCTAGTAAAATTACTAGCCGGTGAATAGGCTGAGGAATATCAGCTTTTGCCTCCCAGTAGCAACACGATATTGGCAGCCTTGGCTTGGCTTAGTAGATTTACGACTCTGAAGTAAGTTGTAATAATTCAGAATTACTACAAATGCGATTTGCACTCAGTAGGTTCCTGTGGTAGAGGATCGCTGCTAGATGAGTAGGTGAAAGACCCTTACCTTTTCTTACATGCCAAAATAACACAGTTCTAGCCTATACCTATATCATAGGTGAAAGGGCTATCGTAAAAAAATATTCACAGTCCTTCATATGGTATCATAAGCAATTAGAAAAGGCACTAATCAAACATCATCGCTAATCCCCATTGCCCAAAGCATTACACTTGCCTCTCTAATGGAGTGTATGACGCCGTCGGAGTCGACCACCTGCGTGATGCGGTACGGGGAGACCTGTAGAGCGTCCAGCGCGCGCGCGTGCGCCGGCGCCGACAGGATCTCGTGCTCTAGGGACCTGGAACGGTGGATTGTTTATATAGATATTTTTTATAAAAGAAATCGGATCATTCGTTGTTTTTATTGGCTAGGAAGTCACACGGTCCGACGTCACCTAATGGAAAGTTTGTTGTTGACTAAAGAAAGACTACGGGACAGAATTCATTCCAACTCTTGCACGTGCGCGGCGTTAATTGAAAGCCAAGCAAGTGGATCATTTTTATGAAATCTATCTCGTCGTCTAATGTACTTAACTGTTGAAAGAATATGTATTAAAAAAATTCAAATACCTACATCCTTAGTCAACGTCAGCTTACCTGAGAACAGCCGCCCTTGGCGCCCTGCTTTGCTGGTTGAGGACCTTGGCAAGGGCAGTCTTGAGCGTGGGCCCGCAAGGAGTCTCCACGTCGCGCTCGGCCCCGTGCAGCGCCAACCCAGCCAGACCTCGCACTCTAGCGTATTTGCCTTTCACGTCAACCGATGAGGAATCCTCGAACGACATCCAGGTTTTGTCCCTGAAAGATTGGCAAAATACGGGATTAAATTTTTGTAGTTATGGAAAAATTATCATTGTATTCTTATTATGGTATCAACATCTTGTGCGCAGAATTCGATAAATGTATCCTAAATTCCTCCATTTTCAAACCAAATAATGCAGTAGTTAAGTCCTGAAACCGTATCAAACTAACAGGTACTCTATAAGTTAAAGATTTGTAAGGCTAGCACTAGTCTAGACGAAATCAGCCGTGGATTTACTTAAATATGTGAATTGAGTTAAGTACAAAATCTTCGAGCAAAAATCAACAAAAACAAAATTGCTCACTTAAAAGCGTAAGGCGCCGACAAGTCTTGGTCTCGCTCTAGAGTCCAGCGGCCTTTCTGAAGTTGGCGGCAGAGCTCAGCCTGGTCCACTTCCTTAGGCTCATCATCCACTGCTGGGCTTCCGGGCGTGCTAAGGGTTTCGTTGACAAGGGTGAATTGGCGCACGGAGGCTGGCAAGCTGATGACGATCTTCGAAGCCGGAACGCCAAGGCCGACCGTGAGATCTACGACTGAGTCCTGTGTAGCAGACATAATAATAAAATAGTAATAGTATAATAGCAGGATAAATAGTCAATTTTATAAATAGTAAACTTCAGTACGTACCTACATAGATCAACCTACCCAAGGAGGAGATTACTATATAAGTTTAAACATGATAGATATGAGAAACGGTATAAAAAGGTAGGTATAAAAATCCTTTAATTTCCATAGAAATCTCTATCGAAAAGGAAAGAAAATTACTTTAAATATAGTCACTTCACCCACATGAATGATGCAACGACATTAACTAAGTACGTGTGCTGAATTCCTTTACGTCAAGTTAGCTTTTAAATGTGGACTTATAAGGTAGGCCATTCAAGGCACATAGCGTTTTCCAAAGGCCTAATAAATCGCAAATTCTTCATATGCTCTTCATTAATCTTAAATACCTATAAATGCAGCTGTGTGACCTGCTTATAATTGGTACCTAGACGAAAATTACGCAGCCAGAATCAATACCATCACAAAATTCATCACATCAATAGCTCCTAACTATCAGGCCACTGCTGGATTTGAGTCTCCTCTACATTAGTGGAGTGCTTCCCATGCCGGCGGTTTTCAGATAGCAGTATCGGAAATATGCAAAAGAAAACATTGCTGCCCAAATAGGCAGCCTGGTTTACGTATGGAGCTCCAAGTTGAACTGGTGCCTTGTGCGTAACTGAGCTTCGTAACTGGTTGGGGTAGAAGAATTTTACAGGGGTCACCCCCTTAAATTATAAGCCGCTTTTCATTCAACAGCGAATAATCTCGGAACAGACCACGCATGAAAAACCGACGCGATCAACACCAACGAATCTTCTCCTGGCCCAAAAAACTAGCTCATGGGGAAATTAAATAAATTATTTGGGTAACATACGTCACGCTTTTTCCCCTTTTTGGGCGTTTATTTATTTATTTATTACAGTTTTACAGCATATAAATTATTATTCAAAAAGGTTAAATAAATTAGTAAGGTTAAAATTTACTTAATACACTCACCTAACCTTATTATTATAAAGAGATGAAGAGGTTGGCAGACAGAAGAGCAGAGTAGCGATTGCTCCATAGACAAGAGTCATACTCTTAAATATATGTTGATGATGAACCTTATTATTATTATAACCTATTAATCTATTAAATTAATATCCAAAATAGATGAAAAGCGAGAGCTGTATGTATGTATGTATGAAAAGTGAAAGGGACTAGTGATCCATAAGTATTTTCTAGATATTAGTAGCTGCACTAACATTTCTGGCGTTATAGCAGAGCCGACGTATCGGTAAACTGTTTTTTTTTAAATAGCTACGTTCGACCCTCAAGCGAAAGAACAACCGGGATATGGACGCCAACATGATTAACTTTTTTTTGTAATATTTGAAAAACATCATTATCTAGTTAATAGATTGGTTAACAATCGTTACCTAGTTAATAAAACCGTTCACATAAAAATATTCCCCGTACCTTATTTCGAAACTCCATTTCGTAAAATAATTGAACATTTATATATTGATACAGCCTACTACTAAATATCGACGACGATTGACGATAAGTTAATATTGTTATAGTCAATGCTAGTAGCCAAAGATGGCTTTTTTACGAAATGTTGTATTTTAAGGACATTCATTATGTATCGACCATTTATTTCCGAAATTGAGGAAAATGTTTAAGACATGCTTATTATCATTATTATCTTCTTCGTATGAGATATAGTTAAAACCTGTTGAGTTGAAATTCGTGGAAAGCAAAAATTATTACGAAATACTATCCATAAGCTCGAAGTTACGACAGCCTTAAGTGGTTGGTCAGTTATTATGAAATTATCGTAATAATAGATCTTCTTTATTATGAAATAGTTTAATTTCAACTGGCACCTATCAAGCCTTTCGCAGACATATCTGGCAATTAATCTAGTATCGAAGCTAGCCATTTATTTTAGTAGTTTCCGTATTTGGAAGTTTCATTTGTTAAATTAATAAATTGCAATTCGTCTTTTGCCCACATACGTTAGCAAAATATTTTGACAGGTATATTGTAATTTTAGTGATAGTCAACAATCAATCGGATTTAAGTAATAATGATTTGCGCATAAAATTTCGTTCAAAAGACGAAATAGGTACAGTTTCAAAACTTTAAGAGAACTTTCAAAACTAAGAAATAGTAAGTAAGCAGTATCGTACTTTATCATACGTTGCATCTACTTACACTTTTTTTAAAGTACTTATTAGTCAGGCATTTCACCGCTATCCCACTTGCTATGGTAAGTGACGATGCGGCCGAAGATGGAGTAAGCCTGTCTCAAGTAAGTGTGTAAGTGTGTGAGTGTGTAAGTGTGTATGTAACAAAAATACCATACACAATCCTACAACCACTCACCGTATTCATCATATCCCAGAGGCCGCTCAGCCGACTGGGGTGGTACGTCATCTTCTTCACGGCGCCCAAAGCATGGGTCTGCACCATCATGAGGTCCACCTTCTTCACCAAAGTCCTCAGGTCATAATACTTGGCAAGCAGCTCAGGGTGAGCTGGCAGTGCGAGAAACACTGGCCCACCGCCTAAGGAGGAGACAGCAGCTCTTGCAGCCTCCACTGCTTCCGTCACCTTGGTCCGGTTGAGGGCTTTGTGAGCATTGTAGATCTCCAGACCTTGGATGTACTTCGACTTCAGCAGTGAGCGGAGGTCCTGTGGACAATAATGGTTTGGATAAGTGATTGTCCTTATGTGCTTTAATTCCTAGCTTACGGACGCGAGTTCACCCGCGTATCTACAACTTGGCAAAAAAGTGTTTGCCGTAGTGACAGGTGGAACAATCGTCTTTTTAAAGTCAACAGTATGCGACTAATTATGAATGTATGATAGTAGCGTCTTCATTTTCATCGCAAACTTTTTTTGTACATACTACAAAAAAAGGTTATTTTACAGTTTGTAAATTATTATCACAAACTGTAAATTCGGCCATGCCAGGTTAATTTCAGGATAACGTATAGGTAGCTAAATGTGTCAAGCATCCAAAAATCCATATACATTAAGTCGTTCTTGCGTAAGTAGCATACATACAAACTTTATAAAGTTATGTAGTAGCACATCTTATTTAATGTCTAAGCTACAGCACATTAGAGGATCATCAAAAGTCATTCCAAGGTGTGAATACAGTACAGTCTAGTAATGAAGAGTAATTATAAGTGCGAATTCCAGACTGATGTAGCCACGGCTATGATTAACATCCTGACGGATCAATCATGGAGGCCCGACATTAACAAACTTAATCGCTGACTCGCTAAACCGCTGTCGTCATTATATTGACGAACCTATGATGGCATTTTTAAGATCCGGTCAAGTTTGAGTCGAAATTCATGATAGTCAATGGCGCTATTTGTGTAAGTTATTGTAACTATATTTGTAACCCTTAGATACCTAACTACCTATTTAATTTGTCTTTCAATCACTAACATTTCTTGGAAAATTTACATGCGGTGAACCCTTTTTTAATTGAAATTGTAAAAAAATTCGAATCATTCGAATCAGAACCAAAATTGCTGACTCATCACCCCACCACCGTCAATTCAACAAAATTAATTAACAAAAATAGCATTACACGATATTGCTACCTACCTATTTCAAATCTAATTCAACATCGTTGTACAAACCTATGAAATGAAATATAGGGTACCTGATCTTGATGGATCTAATATGTCACGATCAATCCACCCACACGATGTAGCTGGCAATTTAGCCTACCTGCCTATTGACATTGAATTAAACATATCGAACATGATTTTGCACGACCTTATACTTAATAATTATGTATGTAGGTTGCAAAAAATAATATGTCGGAAGCATTTACTAAATGTACACACGACCTATAAAAGTACGTTTACTTTTAACTTTACGCGTGACACAGACAATACCTACCACAATTATAGGTCAAGTGCAAGTGACTCACATAATATTAACGTTTTATTAACTCCCGACGAAAACTCTTGTGTGTGGAGAAACCGGATTCCGGACCTACGAGTACATTACGATGGATAAATACAGAGATTAAGAATTTGTTACCATTACGAAACATTTACATTAAACATAACGAATAATCATGCTTTGAAATTGTCGTTGTCACGTGATTGTGAAAATCTTTTGGTAAAACGGTTGGGTAAAGCTTGTTTTCGAAGTGTTTTAAGTATTATTATTAGGTACATTTCGATAGACAATTTAACAGAGAATAATAATTAACTAACGTTTAGTAGGCTTTTAAACAGACAAATAGTTAATAATCATCATTTTATGGACAGCAGACGCTAGCCGAAAAATGCCCGCGGGGTCTTAATTATTGGATTGAGTTTATTTTTAGTATTTTTAAGTAGTAATATGAGTAATATTACTTTCAATTTGCAATTTAACAAAGAATCGGAATTTGTAACGTCTAAGCTTTTTAAGACAAAACCGCGAATATTCGGCTGTCACCACAACTTGACCATATTGAAAAAAATATTCTGCCTATGACCTACATGCTTACCTAGAGTACCTAAATGCGGAAGAGAATCTATTGAGATACATTATTAAAATGCGTCCAAAAACAAATCCTTGGACACGTAAACGAAAACAATTAACATCTAACATATTAATTACATACTAACGAAACAATAGCGAATATGTAAGTTATATTACGGACGAAAACATTTCAAGGCAACCCCGCCTATTTAGCATTCCATCGATCTTTTACAAGGCAAGGTGTCACTGCGAAGACTAAGCGGGCAACCGATGTACGCTACTTGACTGTGACTCGATGTTTCCTTGGCATTGTTCTGGGAAAACACTCCAAGGGTAAGAGCGGCGGTACAATGGTATTAATAGGTTACTTTGGGATTTGGTCATTCGTTATTGACAGAAGGTACTGGTGTTTTGGGAAATAGTTTTAGTAGGTTGTGCTGAAACTTCTTATGTTCTAGGCTTTAAAGACTTACGCTCTTGATAATTTCACTATTATAATAATCATCTTGGCGTTAATATCCCAGTTGTGCTCTCGCACACGAAGGCCCGGGGGCCTTGACCATGATCCAGGATTTGGCAGTTCAGGTAATTACAGTGGAGCGACTGCCATCTGACCTCCATGACCTGCCAGGGGATTTGCTGAGCAGTGTGCTTGGTTTTGGAGGCGGCATTTAACGCCATCCAATTGTTTTTTATTCGTGCGTTAGCGACGAACTGTTCATAAGCGCTAGGCTTGTTAAGCCCTTGCAGCTTGTTTGATTACGCCGACCCCATGTGGGGGATCAGCGTTGCGAGATTCCGCGGAGAGCAGTCTATGTGAGAACTGCCACTTCACAGGGAATTCGTGGGTGGGGAAACTGACCAGATTGGATCATCAGTCGCCTGAATGTGCAGGTTTCATCACGATGTTTTCCCTCACCGTAAGAGCATCGGTTAGTATTCAACTAATGTACATAACTCACTATACTATAAAACAGTCATTGGTACATGGCCGGAGCGGAATTCGAACCCGAGACCTCTGGCTTACGAGTCGTATACTCTAACCGCTCGGCCACCGACGCTCCTAAGATACTTTCACTTTTATTACCATATATATACGTTGTTATTATTAAAACGATCAGGGGCTCTAATATTGACTCATTCGCATCAATTTGAACGGTTTTCATTTAATATTATTTACTTATTTATTCATTCTTTGTACAACATTACAGTAATAATATGATTTTCGGCACGAAAATTTTAGCAAAACCGCAAGCGTGTGTTCCAAAAATAGGGAAAATCAGCATCATACATCATACATCATACAGCATCATACAAAAGAAATTTTTCATGCCGTAAATAAAAATTGAAAACCGTTCGAATCGAGGCGAGCCATTTAAAAATAAGTCCCCAGTTTTTATTAAGTCTGTGTCACGCAATAGTGCTACATACCCTTACTTTAGAATAATTTAGAACGGATTCGAACTTGCGCAACCCGTATACTAGCCACACTTGATCACTCTACCCATTCCGCCTCATAGTAACCAAAATAATATTTAGGTACATACTTACGTTACGTACCCATCTATATGCGAATTGCACACATATTTAATGCTAATTAATTCATCGATTGCTTACTTTATTTTCCATTGAACGCTTTGTTACATCGATATCTCCTATGAATATTTAAACAATATATACGCGTGTAGAATTCATACCCACATATTCCATTAATACCAACAAAAATCATGAATTCTCAATAAGTAACCTTTATTTTAGTGACTAACTCTTGATTTGATATTCAAGTGACTAAATTACCTCCTACAAACACCAAATGGATAATGGTTGTTGGACCGCAGAGTAAGAACACCAGACGACCCGGTGAGCCAATGGATGCAGGCACAAAGCTGAACAAAAACTAAAAAACCATAAATTTTTTACATTCATAGTAAATTCAAAGTCACGTACATCAGGCAGTACATGAACCCACCACCAGTATAAAGTGAGCTAGCATCGCTATGGATGCGGAAACAGGATACGCAGCATCTCATCATAGTAAAGGCGCATTTTCATTGGTCGATAAATCGGTCGTTAGCCCGAATTAGGGGACTTCTCGCATGCAGGCTAACGACCAATGAAATTCATCGGTCGATAACTCGGTCGATTCAATGCGTACGGGGGCTTACCGCATTCGGGATAACGACCAATGAAATTAGTCAGTCGACCTCGAACTTGGTCGATACAAAGCATTCGGGGACCCACTCATAGCACCTCGATCATTAGACGTCAGCAGTCAACACGGTTCTTTCGCACCTTGCATGCGGACGCTAACGACCAATGTAAACGGTTCCCCGCATGCGGGCCCTATGCCGTGCGTTACAGAAATCTCCCGTACCCCGCATACGGGCGCTAACGACCAATGAAAATGCGCCCTAATGGATTAGCGTACACAATACGTATTTAACATTCTAAATCATGGTGATGATGAGGGTCTCAATTTTACAAATACTATTTTAAACCTCTTAGACGCCAGAACCAGAACCTAAGTAGAATAAAAAATCGAATATGCCTAGTACACGTGCAAACTACAAATAATATGTATAACTAGCCGTTCACAGCGGCTTCACCCGCACGCAATTCGGATCTCTCCTGCGGGTCCCTATTATTTTTACGCGATACAAAAGAGTCTGTGTCACTAGGGAATAATGTGGTTTCCTATTAGGGCAAACATTGTCAAAATCGATCCTTTAGTTTTTGAGTTTATTCATTACCAACAAACAAAAATACAAGTCTTTTCTCTTTATAATATTTGTATAGACTTTAGAATATAGTATAGAAATGTAGATAGAAATACAGCTTCCCGACAGAACACACCTTGTTGTCTTCCATATCATTATCACAGTTGCAACACCGAAAACAAATAAAACGCAATCATTTCTAACGCAAGGAGGTGCCACAATTAACTAGGTTGATTGCCGGCCATACAAACGACAAGTAACTACATAAAAAAGTAGTCTTATTTGTCCGTCCAGCTGATTGAGTGCCCTCGTGAACAATACCGGTCTACTGGGATGGGAACTGTGATTTTTTCACAAGTTTTACGAAACAGTATAAGTGTTGAGCAACGATTTGAATAAGGGAAAATGTGTACAGAGTAGCGCACAAGGTTCAAAAAACTAGTGGTAGGAACAGAAAAATTGTAGACACAGTTTATTCAGCATAGGTGTCTCTGGAAGGTATTCCTAGAGACATGAATGATGAATAATAATAAATAAATGTCTTTGGACCAATTCGCACAGCGTCATTTAGCCCCAAAGTAAAGTAAAGCTTATGGGTGTTAGATAACTGAAAAACTACTTATATACTTACTTTTTTTTTAATACATACTCCCATTGATTTATTACGGTTGGTAGTAAATCAATGCATACTCCACCCAGACCAATAAATTAAAATAATTATTTCAATTTTTACTCGGTCAAGAATCGAACCCGGGACCTCTGCGTGGCGACCGGCATGTTAACCAACGTCACGGCGGCCATATTTGTCACTAATACAATATATTAGGGTAGCGAGGTATATAATAGAAGGGATCGATCAGCCTTCTTTAAGTTATGAAGCCGTTAACGAGCAGCGTTTGAGCGCTATTGCTGCGTTTATGAATAATGTTTTTCAAGAACCATAATTTACCAAGCTTAAAACCTTCTTTAAACCTCCCATAACTTTTTATGAATAAGACCGTAAATGTCTGTAGCGATATCGATAATTCATTATGGCACGGAAACATTGATCTTTATGTACATAATAATTATTATAATCTGCCACATAGGTACCGTGAACGTAGATTATTTCATGGCACATAAGGGACATTACCCTTCTGATAAACGTAGTCAATGTGTCATTAATAACAGTAACAAAATGTAAATCTGGTTTTTAAATTTGTATTCGCTTAACAATGACTAGAAAAGACGTGTTTAAGTAGCAGAAGACAACAGTTTCAAGGGTAGATATAATTCATACCCTAAATTAATATATTTACATGCTATATATCTGACATGCTAAACATGTTCGTTTTATACTTATCTTGTACCTGCTATATCTTGTAAAATCATGTTTATTGCAAATAAAGATTTATAATTACACAAGTATCTCGTGGAAAGAACGTTGTACACGGTAGACGGTAGAAAAAACAAGAAGGTAGATAACAGTTTTGCGCCCATCTTTGAATATTTAGCATGGTAGCTTTTTTTTTTTTTTTTTTTTTACATACCTTGACATCTAGATTTGTGTTTGTTTTTAGTATTGTTATTTTTATTGAGTTGAAAATGATTTATTTTAGTTACAAATATATTAAGTGTACGACATGAAGGTTGATATGTATATTTTTAACTGTATTAGGCATTTGACATTATTATTGTATATTTGACATTGTGTTTATCTTGTTTTCTATTTATTGTTTACCTAATTAATTACAGTTTGACATTGTTTATAAAATCATAATTACATAACCATAAATTTGTACGCCGAATGGCAGGCCACAGTTGAGCACACTTATATCTAATGTAACATCTTTTTTACCTGTGTTACCACAAATAAAAATAAATTGAAATTGAAATAATTATGATTATAAAGCTCCCTAGTTCAAAGGCACCCTAACTTGCTACACTATCCACAGTCGCTAATACATTACGTAATAAGCTAAGTGACATGCTATTCGCAATATTACTATTTAGATCGTATTGATCAATATATAGCAATAGCAAATGATCGATCAAACCGGCCAATTAGAGGCTGTGGGCGCTGGACGGTTTATCTATTATGTGACAGTTTGACATACATGGTGCTTAAATTGCTAAACGTAAGTGGTTTTAGTGTATTTTATTATCTACTAGCCGTTTTCAGCGGATTTCAACCCGTGCGCATTTCAGATATCTATAAACAATC
Source organism: Blastobasis lacticolella (assembly GCA_905147135.1). Classification (NCBI taxonomy): domain Eukaryota; kingdom Metazoa; phylum Arthropoda; class Insecta; order Lepidoptera; family Blastobasidae; genus Blastobasis; species Blastobasis lacticolella. Next base: position 15,906,515 of record LR990048.1, read on the forward strand.
AACTTTCCTGCAGAAACTGATTATTTTCAAGGGATAAAGAGTAGCCTATGTTACTAAGTTGTGTGATAAAGTAGCATTCTATTAGTGGCAGAATTTTTAAAATCGGTCTAGTAGTTTTTGAGTTATCGCGCCAATTGTTTTGTTTTATTTTTCTTTTGAAACCTAAGAAACTTCTTAACGTTTGGCTTAGCTTAGTCCTCACGGTACCTGCGGTTCAGTGCATGAGTCTGGCTAGGGTGTTAGTAGGTGAGGTGTTACTGGCGACAGCTAGCGTTTTCGCCTGCATTTCTTACTAGAATTGTTAGTTTTTGATGCGAGTTCTGATTTTAAATCACGATCTAGGGATACGCTAGTGATTCTACCTATCAGTTTCTTTATTCGTCAAATTCTCAAATTACAATCCTACCTTTTTACCTACCAACCGCCTAAAAATTTTCGGGTTTCCTGCAAAATGACTATCATCTATTCACATAGAAAAATAAGAGGCGAGTCAGCTAACAGCTCCATATCTAGCGATCTTCAAACCGCCTGTCAAGCGAAGAGATAAGAGCAAAATCGTCCACTAATATGGGCTGTTGATGATATGGAGTATAGTAGATGCTCGTGTCATTACCAGTAAGTCTAAAATTGAGCTAATATTATCTAACTGATATCATCATCATCATATCAGCCGAAAGATACCCACTGCTGGTCATAGGCCTCCCCCAGAGATCTCCACAATAAATGAAATGACATACATTCATAAAATTTAATTTATTCAAAAAACATATCTTAACTAACTAACACAAAATAAAACTATACTAAACAATCTAAACAAACACTGCCCCAAAGATAATAAATTCACCCCAATGACATAAATTGGAACAAAACCACATGGCCATAAAGAACATATTAACCACACATAGATATCAAATGCATATGCAAATTATTTAATACCTAACTAAAGCTCCCTTCACACTCAACTCAGTATGCGCATATATTCAAAACAGCTTGAGTTGGTAAACCTTATTGCCTCGCAATAAGACCACATTTCATCTTGTGCTATAATTACCCTTTCTCACAGACAAACAGGTTGTACAATTAGTAGCAATGTCATTGCAATAGTTAGGTGTCAAATACTTGTTGGATATATCGTATGGCAGCGCCTACAGTTGCTTGCTATTTGTGCGTATGTATGTAGTAATTGGTATAGTAAATTGGCCATGTGGTGGCCGGCAGAGTAGAATAGCACCAACCCCTTACACTCGGTGACGTACAGGTTGTCTAATGTTTTCGAGGCCAAAGATCTAGAGTCTCTGTAGGCTGGAAAATGGGCAGCAGCGGTTTCCATTGATACGATTACAATACTGTGATCTTACGATCTACGATATGTATTTGTATTTGCACTTAAACCCGCCTGCTAAGCATGGAGATAATGGCAATATCCTCGATAGAGGCCCTAAGTCCTGCAGTAACTGCTATAGGCTGTGATGATGATGATGATGACTGATATGATAATAATAATATACCGTCACGGGTTGCCAATCGGCTCCCGAGACTCTTTATCTAGTGTCAGACTTTGGCTGACCTTTAAGGACAACTAACGAGCACCGAGCTCTTTGCGGAGACTTCATCGTCATCTATCGATTTTCCTTCTAAAATTAAGATATTCTGTAAAATATAAGTAAATGATTACGGTTCAAAAATATTTTCCATATTTTTGAACCGTAATCTTTCGGTGTTGCCAAAAACATTAATATTTTTTCAAGTAAAAAATTCATAACATTTCGAGTCAAGGCGAGCGATTCACTAATGGAGCTCCTGATGTTGGGTGCAACTTTACACGTAACACTTACTTTACACATTACACATAACCCATATGAGCCTTCTCCGTATTACCATAATCTCCACGCTTGGCAGGCGGATTGGAGATCCAGTGTAAATACTCTATAGAAAACGCTGCTGCCCAATGTCTTGTTGTCTACGGAGGTCCTATACAACCTCATAACTCCTAAAGCTGGTTAAGTCGCTTTGCACGACATTCCTAAACTTCAACAGGACTTAGTTTCTTCTTCTCTAGTAGTTACTTAATTGTAAAGAAAATACACCATACCCGAATGGTAGCTACATGCTACTTGAATCTTGGCCAAATCATGGAACTTCGAAAACAAAAGTTTCAACTCACTCAAGCCCCCATTCCACTACAGTTTAAATCAAACACTACATAACTCGCCACTATTGCAACATGAACGTTGTAGTTCATTACGATAACAACTCGTTATAACAACATAACTGCACTACATAGGGCCTAACGGCCTCTGGGCGTGGATATGACCCTTGTTATAGGACCTATATATGTAAAACGATAGATTTATTGACATACAGCTTATGAAATTGCTAAGAAATGGATTTGTTGTTTAACTAAGTGTTAACTATACTAATTTATTCAATTTGAAAAAATCTCAGCTTCCGAAAAATCCTAAGAATGGCCCTCTTGACTGCATTTTACCTCAATCTGCACTTAAAAATAGTATAACTTAAAAAAGCATATTTATTTTACGGTTTCGGGTTAACGCCTTCAGGAGCCCTAAACCGCCCAGCTAGTACCTGCTCAGCTCACATAGGCACAGCACTCCTTTTACAAATTGTGGTTCACAGACTTCACACATCAATCAATAGACTTAGGTCTATTCCCGTTGTCTCCCACTTCTTGGCCACCACAGCAGTGGGAGTAAGTTGTCATGTTCGACAGTGGGGCAACGCAACTTTTGTCGTGTTGACGAAGATCTATCTATACATAGTATAAAACACAGACGCTACCCGCTGTCTGTATCTATATACGCTTAGATCTTTTAAACTACGTTATTTTAATATGGTTTTCATGAAATGGATAGAGTGGTTAAAAAGGAAGGTTTATAAGCAAGAAAAAAGTTTAGGTAAGGGTAAAGTAGGTGGACGCAAACCAAAACGCGTAGAGCCCACTAGCAAAGATGTAAGTAGGTATAGAAAAAGTAAAAGAAGTGCAATAATTGAACATAATTATAACACTGCATCGGTACTTATAATTACCAAGAACTTTACGACTGCTTTAGTACTTGGTCCTTATGCCGATTTAAATTACCCATAAACTGCCCAAAGCGTAATTGCTATTTAAAGTGCCTCGAAAGCTTTGTCACATGATGCCGATAGTAAACCAGTGTAGGTCAAGATCAGTATGTATTTGACTTACATAACCCGATCATGCATGAGCTGACGCGGCGCACCTCTTTAATCCAATCTCTTTAGACTACTTGCAATGATAGTCTGTCAAATGTTTAAAATAATGTCACCTTGGCAATGTTGGCAATTCAATCGTATTCCGAGCCCTTAGGGGCTAGTTTTGCAACCTCAAAAGGCAATTGTTTCGAGATTAATGAAGCTTTCTTTGAAAAATATTTAGGGTTGTACTTTGGACCGTGATATTCATTGACCCTTCTTGTAAGTCAGAGGATGTGGTTTGTAATAGAGGTTTATGTAGGTACCCCATATGGCATACGAACACCCCATGAGTGTGTGCGTAGATATACATTCACATGTACATAATTATTTACGTTGTCCTGGATATTACAACCTCGCCCGGTTAGGTTACTAAAACGTTAAATAATAATCATCACATAGTGTCCATCCCGGCTTATGCCAAGGTCCGCTTTCCTATTTTTCTTCCAACACTTCGCCTGGTCTTTGGCATATTCACGTTATAGGCTACTGTCGCATCCGACTCGGTGATGTTAATCTAACACTTTCCTAATACCGGCAGGTATATAGACCTCTTTCCCACACACCATCATCATCACAGCCCATAAAAGTCCACTGCAGGACTTAGGGCCTCTCCCACGGAATAGGAGCTTATTGCCATATTCTCCACGTTTGGCAGGCGGGTTTGAGATTGCAATGTTATAAATATAACAATAGAAAACGCTGCTGGCCATTTTCCAGCCTACGGAGACTCTAGATATTATACCTTGAAAACATTAGTCGCCTTGTACGTCGTACCCACGAGTGTCAAATAATAATAACAATGTAAATCGGAAATCTGGATGTTAACATCAACTACCTACATTAGTGTAAAGTACTTACGCATGGTATTCGTAATTTCGTACTCGAACCCACGGCTCAGGGCGTACAATCATGTCCTACAGCTTTCCGTATTAAGACCAGTCCAGTGAAGCAATATCGACAAGAAAGCACCTGCATTAAGTTGCGAAATAGTGCCGCCAAACGTCGATATTTCGATGGTCGATAAAAGGCCGACAAAGCTATCATCGGTGTCGATAAAATGCGCCGTAACGACATTTTTAAGTTCATATTTGCAAAATAATCGCCTCCGATGAGCTGCTTATCGCAGCAAGGTTGGATCGAGTCTGTTGCGAGAATTGAACAGGTTGTAGATGAAGTTTAACACGTAATGTACCTGTCAATCAGGTCCAATGGGAAAATAAATAATTGCAGAGACTTACTGTGGCATTATACCTATACCTCTACTTATCATATTAATGTTTTTTGGTGAAATGGTCTCGACTTTGATCATAGAACAAGTAACTTCAAAATAATTACGAATGTGATGAATGTGAAATGATTGAAAAAAGTTTGGTAGGTCCGAGTAGGGTGTTTTAATACTCAACATCAATAAATCCCTCCAAAACTGAGCAGTATAGATGACCAAACTGTAGGAGATGCACAACTAGCCTGTGTCCTGGGTGTGTACGAGTTGAATACGAAGTAACTATTCGGAACCAATCTTCAATCTCCAAAAAATTAGGAACACGTGATCGTTTGTGCTAATACACAGTCTAGTTTCGTAACATAATTGGATAATTAGCTAATGCTAGTGTGTCGTTTCGATATCGACGCATTTTTAAATAGCAAAATTGATCTATTTACATAACATTGACAACTTAATTAGATTAGATTGTATCTAGACCAGTCAACAATTCGCTAAGCGACAGATAGAAATTATTGCGTTAATTTCAGATTATCTAGTTCAGATATTGTATGACATTGAAGTTTTAGTAATTGAGTTTGCACGTGCATTTTATACTACATAATTTTGCTTTTGTAAATTTTTTATACCACTAACGTGGCAAACAAGCTTACGGCACGCCTGATGGTAAGCAGTCACCGCAGCCTATAGACGTTTGCAATACCAGGGGCATCACCCACGCATTGCCGACCGAATTGACGGACAAACATCTCAACAGACACACACATTACGGTATCAATAGAAAAATAAGAAAATCCTTTCATAAAACTATTGCATGACACATTAGACTTAATTTCTGACCATACCGTTTGTTACTATAAGGCCAACGGATAGGTATTTTTGACCAATTTTGACTTTGAAGAGGTGGTTTAATTAAGTTGTTGTTCTAGTAAGAGACTTGATTTTCCCTATAATTGAACTCTGGGTCTTGCTGGTATTATTATAGAATATATATTAATGTATATTTCATGCTCAATCAAAATTGAAAAGCGTTCGACTCAAATGAACAAACAGTCTAAAATGTTTGCCTGTCTTCCACGGACCGGCGGCTACACCGCGAACTGATACTAGCTTTTTACGATTTGTTTTGATTAATGGCTGGAAATAACAAAAGAAATGCTCATGTCAAATCCCATTGGTACCTGTCAGCGCACCGCTTCCAAATCACGCATTGTATTCTAGGTGGCTACGAAAGCACGCATTGAAACGTCAAACGAAAGCTGTCAAACGATAATGGCCAATAATGCGAAGCAGTGACATTAACCCTGACCCAATCTGCACGATTCAAGGTCATCAAGCATTGTCGTATTGTACAAGCTGATCTAGGCAGTCACTGACTCACACCCTGTTCTATTAAAGTGCGACCAAATTATTTGTTCAGTCGACGGTGTCGTTAGTGGTGAAGAATTGGCGTTTCAAACCTTCATTTTAGTACAGTATAAATAAACTTAGTTCCGATTTCGTCTTCTGTATATATAAGTTGGTGGCACCGTACTGAATGATTAAGATCGCATTTCGATTTAGAGCACTATTGTTGCACTGACGTTGTTCTTCATTAGCAATGGTGATTGATTGTCACTTGTTTATCTGTTAAAGACCTGCTATTTGGCAAGCGTACCAAATAGGGCCCGAGATATTACAGTAGCCATGACACTAAAGCCAGTAAAGACAGTGAGAAAACAAATATCCGACCTTCGTCTTACAACAGTTATTTATGACCTCACTTTAACTCTGCGGTGTAAGTCTCTACACTGAACTTGCATTTTGTATAGCAAATAGGTTGCTTTGTTGATTCTCTTCCTAATTACTATGGCGCTTGTGTCTACCGGTTTCTCTGGTGGTCCATCCATCATGTGTAATGTCCCGCATACAGTGGGCGAGTGGAGCAATGTCTTTGCGCAAGAGGCGCTCGCCCACAGCAGGTGAAAACGAAGCACCAGAATAGAGCTTCATATAGCGCAAAATATCATTGTCGTAGAACACTGTTTCATTGAATACCTAATTACTTGCAGTTTTATATTTAGCTAGCTTTCTCTTTTAAAAAAACGTCAACATTTCTGCGCTCGAGTACAGATATTATCTATACATATAAAAATACAATAAAAAAGTGTGTCTGTATTGTGAATATATTTTCTAAAAATTAATTTAGGGCGAAGGAGAAATTTTACAGAAAAAGTTTTATTGAAATTTTTGTTTATGTGTTTGTACACTCTAATTTCCGGAACTATTGGACGGATTTTAATGAAACTTTTTGTTGTTGTGTAGCTATTCAAAGCCTGGGCTATATGTTATAGGGTATAATTGATTTTAGAAGCTGGAGCACCCAATGTAGAACCATAATAGACCAGCTAAACTATAAGAAATATGAAAATGGCGCCAAATGGATTTTAATTTCACAGTTTGGGTAGAACCAGAGATACAGCTTGACCTCTCCGTCATACTCTCATACGTTAGGGAGATCATGTAAAATGGATGCTCGAGAAAAAGATAAACTGCCCTAAACTGATTTCCACGCAGACGAAGTCAGGGGCAAAAGATAGTTATTAATAAAAGGTGTTGAAATTACAATTGAATGTGGCGGTCGGCCCGTTTATAACCATCTACGATACGACATTCTTTACCCATTCTTTAAATTTACAATATAGCGTTTATCTTTTTCCATCTTAATAGGTTAAACGTAAAAATATCTTGGACGCGTAATTACAAAAGGAGATAAAAGTGCGTTTTGCGTACTTTACGATGTTATCGGGGATTTCAAACGGCGAAAGGTGTTTATTGAGTTACAACAATAGTTTACGCGACGCTGATAACGGATTGATATTGCTTCTATTTTTAAATAACTTTTGTTAGCGACTTTGTATGCAATTGATAGGCACCAAAGCTTAAGTACTTTCCATTCCTTTTCTCCGTGTTTTACATAAAAGTCCGTAATTCAGCCGTGACGGCACACTAAATTGTAAAATGCTCAGATAGCTCTATTTCGAGTATACTTACTTGCATTCGAACTTACATGAGAAGTTCAGTCTCAAGGGAAGCTACTCTCTGGCCGTGCACGCTCCGCATCTCAAACTACCCTGTTTAGACTAGGGTCTCGTCTCCAGTTGTAAGCTCATAATAATATACTAGAGGTAGGTCGGTGTGCTACCTCTGTAGGTACTACTTAGAGCTTAAAAGCGTATGTAAGTCTATTGAACCAAGCGTTTCAGTCCGACAAATCCAATATTGTGTAGGTGTATCTGGTGTGCAAATCCCCAACTAATTTAATTATCATTTGCATTTTTACTTCGATAGTCTGTTACCGCGAGATATACAGATCCAGGACTACGGAATAAGCTTTAGCAGTTATTGTGGGATAATCGCTACAACTCCGCAAAGTTCCATCCAAATCCGTTGTATAGTTTATTTATTTATTTAAACTTCATGCACTGTTATATGTGTATGTATGTTGTGTATTGTTATTGCGCAAACCAGTAATAAACAGCCACCCATCCTCACAACCTTTCGCTTATAATATGAGTAGTATCTACGTCATGTCGTGTGGTTCAAACATTTTCTAAATCAGTTCAGCAGGGCGATTTGACTCACAAATCAATTAAAATGCGATTATATATTGGCGCTGTTTGGCTTGGAAACCTTTGGGCGGTGGGGACCAGGCGCACATACCCTATATAGGGGATAACCAAGCGCCTGGTCGATGCATTTAATTACCAGAAACTGGCCTCTACTTTGGCCAGAGAATTAGCCTCGCTGTCCAGCGTGTACTTATCCGGTTACTGGGGGTTTTGGGCAAATTTGATGTTTGAAAATAATATTATTTTGTGTATTTTCAATGTATACTATACTTGTTACAATAATTTTGAATTATGTAAATATTGTAAATATCTAATGAAATGCTAATAAAACTTATTAAAATGCCGCTTCGCTTTTTGATAAGGGATTACGACGAAGAAAGTTTATGGAAATCTGTAAAAGGTCGTCTATTCTGTTTTATGCGATTGACATAGTAATTTGACATAATCTGCGTATACTTTCGTAACGTAACCGAGATATTTTGACAATGACCTAGAACTAGATTATATAAATACCAGTGTATTCATTTTGTACTTATTAGGTAATAAAGCCATTAATATAATTTATCTACGGAAGACATGGTGATTCTTAAGTCGATGCCCAAATCGATTGCCTATCTTTATCATTACGTTTTTGCCTATCTTTAAGATGTTATGTTTTTATTTCCTATTAATGAAACCTACTTCTTTACGTAATGACAGATGTTGAGAACTCCCTGGATAAATGCTACGTATAGGTTCCTGAACCGATTTTAATGAACCAAAGCTTAGAACGTCCGCGGACACCCGTTCATTTCAAACTCATCGGACACGGCTATCGGCGCCGATAGTTTGAAGGCGCCTTTATGCTGGCTATTGGGTTTTAGTTAATAAAGAACGTGACTTTATTCCATCAAATTGAATAAATTTAAATAAGAGAATACCCATTTAATAAGGATTGTATTTATGCGGTTTGCGTATGAAAACTCATGTAACACTCACTAAGAACAAAAGCGGGGCCTTTTTCGTGTCACAAGTAATAAACAATATGCGTGTTTTATTGCTCTGGTAAGGACGCCACTACCAACTTTGGCGTAGTGCGTAATTGCAAGCAAGAGTTACTATTCCCATGCTGAACGAATATTTAATCCTCCGGTATTACGATGCTTAGCTAGCTTTTTTAATTATATGGATTGTTTCACGTAAAGGCTCGCTGTATGCCCAACTTAGCTCAACTGCCACTGCTATTCTCCAAACTATTTATGCTTATCATCTTCTTGCCGGGTTTTTGCTGGAAATACTACTGAGATCGGGCTCAAGAGCTTCATGAGCTTATTCCATCTACCTCCTTCGTCTATCCAACAACCAGACTAACCGCTGTTTACCTGGTCAGTATTCCATATTATTCGGGTCGATATAACCCGACAATATTCAAAAACACGAGTAAATAGGCTTCTAGGTGAGTTTGTTCCATCGTCGCTCTTTAACACCTGCTAAGATATAGGCCAAGGGCAAGACTATCAAAGAATATTAAAAAAAAAAAATTTCAACCATTCATAAAATTAGATCAAAGAAAACTTACAAGCTACTTTCTCATTTTTATATTCGTTATTTGAGAATGGCTGTTTTTTTATGTAAATTTTTGTTAATATGAAAATAAACAGCTTTTAAGCGCCATTCCATACAGAAGACATCAACGCGCTCACTTCATATTCCTCTAATACCCACGCCAGTTTGGCTCTACAACGCTGCTAATTCTGCATTTTTACCCGACTACGGAAGAGCCTAAAGAAAGAGTTATCAATTTAGCAGTCTATGTATGTATGCACTAGCAGACTTACGCGATTTTCACTCACTGCAGGTTCAAACTCTGCTAACATTCGTCTTTCTGCGAGATCTTTTTTTTTCTATAAGAGAATATTATTTTGTATAATAGTTAATTTATAATGATGAGATGAGATGTAATAAATCGGAGATATTTTAGATAAAAGGCGGATGAAAGCGTAAAAGCTCGCAGTACTCACTACACCCGTTACATTAATTAATTATTTCTGTAGCTAATTAATGTTACCTTAAATATCGTTTGACCTCCATGAGTGTAACGAGATTAACTACATACGTCATGAGCAGTTTATAACACCTATCAAAATGTGGTATCAAGGTGACAGGGAAGGAAAAAAGGTTAATTTCGCCTTGTCGCTTTTGAAACCTCCAACATTATGTCAGAAAGTTTCATTTTATGTTTAGTTTATAATTTCAAAGGGTATGACTCTTTTCTGAGTTATGTATATTAGTTGAATTCTAACCTATACCCTTACGGTGAGGGAAAACATCGTGATGAAACCTGCACATTCAGGCAACTGGATGTGTAACCATGTTCCAATCTGGTCAGGTTCCCCTGGTAGCAGGGTCATGGAGGTCAGATGGCAGTCGCTCCACTGTAATTACCTGACCTGCCAAATCCTGGATCATGGTCAAGGTGGACCCCGGGCCCTCGTGCGCGAGATCACAACCGGGACATTAACGCCAAGATGATTATTATTATTTTTTATAGCTTCAAAAGGTTGGATAAAAGCTTTTGTTCAAAAACGGGTTCCTAAGGATGCTCCGTGGAGGAGCGAAACACGAGTCGAGGTGTACTGATGACCATGATGGAGCCTGGAGGGATGGTGGTGTAGTGGTAATTGTAGTTGTGCAGTGAGACATTGACAGATGAGATAAGCTAAACAACAAATGAATTTCTGAGGAATCCTTCTGCTTACCGACTTTGATCCATTTCTGCATTTCATTTTCTTGTAGATCTGACAATAAATGTGTTCTTTATATTGTAATGATATGAGGGTTTTATTGTTATGTTCTCTATTTTGTAGGTGTGTGTACTTTGAGGTTATTGTTATATTGCGACATTATATCAGGTGGGCTGACGGCTCGTCTGTCAGAGTTACGTGACATATACAGAAGGCAATCGCCGGCGACCCGTGTTGCTCTCAATAAATAAAAGCCGTGAAGTGCGCAGCTGTCTTGCATACCAAGGGTTTCGTACACAATTGCAAAGAAGTTTTATTTTTAGGTTTTTTTACTGGAGTACGATAGAAGTGTGCCAAGTTTTGTTGTCCAAATTTTGGTCCCCCTTTACTGTTTTAATAATTTTTTTATCATTTGTCATGTAAGTGCCATGGTATTAGATATTGCCACTAGATATTCTGTGAAGTTTGTGTAAAGGTACATCTGTGACCGTTTGACTCTCGCTTGACAAAATAAACACTGACCTTAACACAGGTGAGAAAAAAAATCTCACGGGAATAATATCTCGCAATGACGTTATACAGACAGCGGGCTCCAGATATATAACTCGAGTCCTAACTCTAAAAGTAATCGCGCTATCATCGAAGCGATCGCTCGAAGATTAATATCTCGCGTATAAAAATAGCCCACTGCAGCCTGCACCACATACACGCCGTGTCAACTTTAGAGGTCAGTCGTGAGAAAGGCGCCGCGGTGCCCACGTACTAGTGCTATAATCTGTGACCGCACACGCGTCGTGTGACGTCACCGTGACCCCGCCAGATGTTACAGAGGCGGGTCGGAGCGCGGCACAATTATTTTTTTCTCGCCATTATAGTCCACCCAGTTTTCACCCGAAATGCTACTTGAATGAGGCCACGTTTGTAATTAGTCTGTGGCAATGGACGTGTCGAGAACTGAGTCAGGTGTCCTGTGGAAATAGTGTCAGTGAGTCAGGTTTCCCGATTAAGTATGACTGTTTCGGTGGGAACTTTGCTGTGAAACTCATGGCTACTTATGTAACCGTATCATTTAGTATCTCAGTGATAGTTTTTGAAATACATTTGCCTTGTTGATTAGTACTGATCGGCTAGCTTGTACTAAGTAGGGGCAGTGGTTAGGTCTAGCCATACACCAACCCAAAACGGTCAGCCTTCTTGGCATCTAGCACCGTGTCGGGGACACGTCGTGTTTAAAATGTAATATTATGTATTTCCATTGAATAATACGTCGTTTAGTTGTCCATTTATATTAATGTACAATATGAATGTGCAGCTCTTTAGAAGCTTTGTAACTGTGTATTGGTTGCATCGTTAATAAAATCATTAAATTAGACTCTCTGAGAGTAGAGGCGATGTAATTGAGGCCACAAGAACTCTTAACTTATGATAAATATTCAATACAAAGATATATATGCAGCTCTTTAGCAGCTCTATGACTGGATATTGGGTTACATCGTCAGTAAAACCGTAAAATGAACTTTTTGAAAGTAGTGGCGATGATGAGACACCTACTAGAATAGAATACAAGACAAAACTTTTTTTTTATGTTATACTGTAGGCAAACAGGCAAGCGGGCCACTTGCTGGAAAGTAGTCACCACTGCCTATAGACATTAGCAACACCAAGAGCATCGCCAATGCGTTGCCCACCTCTATAACACGTTGCAAAAAGACAAATGCCGCTCCACTGCCAAAGCCACGGTTCCCCAAATCCCCACCCCATGGAGCACTGGAAACCTTACTCACCGGCAGAAACACAGCACTATTTAAAAGAGTATTGTTTTGCTGCGGTATTCTGTAAGGTGGAGGTACTTCCCCAGTCGGGCGGCTCCAATTCGAACGGGATACCCCGCTATGCCCTACCTCTCTTAAAACTAAACAGAAAACACAAACAAAGCATTATATTACGTACTTACATTTATCGTATTTTACGAATTTTATAATGCCTTGTAGGCGTTGTGGGTGTTACATAAATGTGGATCGTTCGCTCGACTTATAAGGCGAAATTGGTCAAGTGCAAGTAATTACTGCCATGTTAAAGCACGCCAGGGCAGGAACAAGCGGTTATTCCACCATCCTTCCTCTACATTCCTCTCGTATACCTTCGGATGCTGCAATGCGAGGGCAAAATGTTTTAATTCATATAATTTTCAACGTATTTATAACATACATAAGCGTGCGTTCTTAGAAAACGTTCAATGCTTAGTCGCAACTTTAATTATAATATTTAAAACAAACAATGCCCGTCTATATGGCTGTGCGTTGGGTATAAATATTCTTGCCAATTTCAAGCTTTGTTTAATCAAGTCACAGTTTACTATTTCTACTGAGAATATACTTCGAAGTACATTAAAGCTTCCAAGGAGATAATATATTTTTTTATTTTAGTCAGATTCGGACAAAGTCAGATTCTTGTCAGGTCAGGTTTGTACAGTCTAAATCTATGGTTCCTGATAGGCAATCAGCATTATTATCATCCGAGCGGCCAATCCCGGCTTCTGCCAGGGACCGCTTTCCTACTTTGTTTTCTCCACATTCGATCTTCGGCATCCTCACGTCGTAAGCCGTTGGCTATTATCCGACTCGGCGATGTCAATCCATTGTCTCTTGGGTCTACCGCGGGACTTCTATCCTGATATAGCCATGTTTCGGCACCTATTTCTCACCTTTCCCGTGTCCCTGGGGCTTACGCAGCGCAGTCGGTGCCTCTTCGATCTTATCCGCGATCTCTCTCACTAATATGGGTCTTAAATAAGTTCACTGTCCACTATAAAGTGTACAGCAGCGTTATCTGCAACACTGCAATATCCATACAGAACGCCACATCTACGATTATGGCAAACACCTTGCACTATTGTGGAGGAGAATCAAGTTAAGGACTGTTACTGTCTGTTAATGATTTAGAGGAAGTTTGGGTTTCCTGTATTTTTTGAAGGGATTCCGAGAATATTCGCACTATCGTGACAGGCGGTCTTTTGTTAAAAAATTGGCGCCGCAATGTACACTGAAATTCAAATGCACATGTAAAGTAAGTGTAGGGCTTCGCTTGTGTTTTATTCATGTTTTAATTTACGGCTTTACGATGTAGGTTTAGGTAACTACGAATGTTTTTGGTAACATCATAGACGATGAAGAAGCACACTCCGCGATGTAGGTCAACGGCGGTGACCTAATGGTCGGACTCGTAAGCAATAGATACCGGGTTCGATCCCCAGTGCCACAATTTTCTTTTTCTGAGTTATTAAAATAATTACATAAGGTTATTAAGCATTAAATACATGTCACGTTAAATTAATGCCAATATCATTAAATAATAATTTCGTCAACACAATTTAATTCACAATAACGCTTCTTAAGTACATTAGTTGGACACTAACCGATACTCTTACGGTCAGGGAAAACATCGTGATGATACCCGCACATTCGGGCGACTGAATGTGTAGCCTTGATCCAATCTGGCAGATTTCCCTGTTAACAGGGTCACGGAGGTCAGATAGTAGTCGCTCCACTGTAATTGCCTGATCTTCCAAATCCTTGACCGTGGTCGAGGCTACTATATAAATACTACTGTTAATGTGATTTTGGGCCTGAGACTTATCGCAAGTTTAAACACTTGACACTGTTGATATAATCTGTTTGTTACAGAGAACGCTGTCTACGTGGTGGTCTATGAAGATCCTTGATGGTCTGCCTCTTAACATTAGTCACTTATCGACGAGTAGGAGTCGGTGCTACGATGTACTTAATCCTAACCTATAAAAACGCAACATGCGATGTATATCACATTATTGAATGATAGATACGATGCCAACGTGCAAAAAAAGCTATGATATTCCATTATATTATATCGGTTACCCAGCCCACTAATGGCCGACTTTGACATGTTTTTAAGAAGGTACGCTCGGCGACAAAAGTTTTAGGGTGCAGCCAAATCTTTCGTACGCAATGTTTTCATACGAAACAATTGACGACTTGCACCTGTGCGACGCAAGATTTGGAAGCACAAAACAAGCTTATAAGTAGGATTAGAGAGGAGAATATTATAGTAAGCTTATGCTTTACTGCTTTAAGAACATTTTCAGCTTTTGCTATGCAGCTTCAGCTACATACAGGGTATTTTGTGCATTGTTAGTGTGATTAAATAATTGTATTAACACCACAGTAACCACTACGTATTTCCTGTGCACAATAAAACGGTTAAATAAAAAAAAAAATTAGATAGCGAATGAATAAATTAATTAAGAATTATTATTGAAACTGAAAGTAGGGGCGATTAGCTCTCCCAAACTTCACCAACCCCTATTTATATCAAAAATAAAAACTTGTCAATTGCCAAAAAAACAACTTCCAATTCAAAATAGGTCAACTAAACTCGTAAATATATCACTACGACAATAACGCGACAAAAGTTGCGATAAATTATTCCTCGTCTGCCCACGACTGTACTCAGTAGTCAAGTTGGACTATAAAGTTACTTGACCACCGCCGCGAACAATATCCGCGTAGCTCTATCCGCCGGTATCGTGGGAAAACAATACTTCACTATGCAAATATTATTTGTAACGACGACATTGCGTAGTAACGAGACTAATACATCAATTTGAATTGATAATTTCCATTCAACTTGTATGTGTTACAGGGTACTGGTTTTGTGAATAAGAATCTATTTTTAGTAACTATTTGTAAATTTTTTTACATAACCCTAACATGGGATAATTCTATAGATATTTCCATTTCTGTAAATGTATATAAGTATTGTCTATGGGTATTTATATTTATGAGGATCTGAGTGGTTCAGTTGGTTATCCACCCTGGCGGCCGGTTTGCCACGTGGAGGCCCCGGTTTCGATTCCTATCCGGGCAAAAAGTTAAATAATGTATTTTAATATCTGTTACGGGTACTATATAAATAGTTTCAGTTTTTTTGCACCCATAACACAATATTTGCTTACTTTGTGGCTAGATGGGGCTGTGTGAATTGTCAAAGTATATTTTTTTCCAAGCATTTCTATAGGGACATTCCACAAACTGTTGCGTACTCGCAACTCAGAATACGACGTCCCTCAAAATTGTCTCGAAACGAAAAGGATCTGCGTCACCAAAACGCGTCGTCTCGGTAAACTACGACTCCAGGAAACGTAATGAATCCTGTTCCTGTGAACTCTCATTTAAAGAAAGAAAGAAAGAAAGAAAGAAAATATTTATTACAAAGGACGCCACGACATAATAATTTACATAGAACACAAAAAAAAAGAGTACATAAAACACGGAGACAATTATAGGGTTCCCAGTGGCATTTCAGAAATTTTAGACTCAGAGGTTTTCGAGGAGGCAGTTGTGCGCTGGCGCGCGAGGGCCCGCGGGGCCTTAACCATGATCCAACACCGTGTGTTCTATCATTGCGTGTGAAATATTACGATTATCTAAATTTCAAACAATTTGTATGATTATGATTCACTTTTTTATTGAACTATGATTTATGGCAACGGAAGCACACTTAATTTTCATTAGGTTGATATACTTTAATTTACCATCGAAACATGTCTTTTGGACATGATATGCATACAGATCGGCTTTGTAAAAATAGGTAGGTCTACGTCTAGAAGTCGTCATGGAAATAATAGGTTTCCCCAAATTAATCACAAATTTACATGCTCCACATACGCTGTTGTCATGGTTATGGGCACTCGGCTGGCTTGTTACGGCATGTTGTGCGAATTACGTATGTCCATGGTACAGTCGGCTGCGCAGCTGACGTATGGTTCGGAGGTCAGTCAGTAAGAATATGTGATACGAACAACTCTGCTGATCTGTATCAATTGTGTTCGTGGTAATTTAGATTGTATAGTACTGAATACATTGTAAATAACCAAATTACAGACACATCTGTTTTTTGTTGGAAGTTAAAACTATGCATTTTTAAGGATCTGCCGTAAACAGTACGATATCAAATAACTTTTAGACTATTGACTATCTTTTTCGTATAAATAATTAATTCATATTTAATTTATTGCCCTTCAGAAACGAACCCAATGTTCGATTGTTGACCCCAGTAGAACAGTGGGTAACGCTCCGTTCGCAGGGATCGAGTAACCTGGATTCGGTTCCTTAGGTTGTCTGGGTGGGAGCGCCTACGAAACAACTATTTAATAGTGGTATGTGAAGTTGGAATC
This sequence comes from Blastobasis lacticolella, assembly GCA_905147135.1. Lineage (NCBI taxonomy): Eukaryota > Metazoa > Arthropoda > Insecta > Lepidoptera > Blastobasidae > Blastobasis > Blastobasis lacticolella. The sequence continues at coordinate 15,923,519 of LR990048.1, forward strand.
TATATTTAAGTTTTATAATGTCATGTAATTATAAAATTACTATGCGAACAGTAGTCACGTAGACGTATTTTACTGCACACCAATATTAGTAATAATATTATTTTTTCTGTGACACCAATAACTTACCGAAACAGTTTTCCGGGTTGAGTGTACCACGGTTGCCCACAAGATTCGAGAATTAACATACGAACAGGAGTTAACAAAGAAGTCCAATTAACCGTACTCGGCGGACTTTCTTCACGTCCGCACCTCTGAGTCAGTTCAACAAAGGCCTGGTTGCCAACCTGGGGGCTTATTCTACTATCATAATAATAAACCGTTGTTTCAGGCATTAAGTATTAATGTTTAAAACAATGCTTACAAACCCATATTTTAAAAGTATTATCTTAAAATCATTAGCGTTAGTTTTTATATTAATATACAAGTTCAAAAGAGACGGTTGCGACGAAACCGTACTCTTGGTTTAGAAGAGATCCTCACGAACTAGAATGTAGCGAAATGCACCGAACTACTCAATATTACAAAACTGTGTCATAATGTGTGTCAGTGTTTAACTAAATTCCATACTGCTTAAACTCGTTGTCTTTTAAAAGAAAATTGTATTTATGGTTATCTGAACATAATTTCTATAGTTTAACGGATTTTTAAAATTACAATGTTAAATTTTGACTAATGATATTACTTTTGACTGTATGTAATTTTTGCATGCCTTTCAATATTGTAGCGAAACATTGTCAACTTCCTGGCCATGTTTTTTGGAAAATAAAAAATTATGAATTTAACCAATTATAATTTTTAACTAAACATGCATCGCTTTCTCACGATATAGTGAAAAACAAAAACGATAATCTAGTTCCGACTGCGTTTTAGTTAGTAGAATAAGGCCCTTGCGGCCGCATGGACAGAGTCCGCGCCTCATTTGGCACTTTTGTTCGCGTTGCCACATATAGTGAAACGAGATCGAGAGTAACATTATGGAGCGCTAAGTAGTAAAACTCGGTGTATGTTTCACTATAGCTCAAAGGTGTGAAACTAGATTGTGGAGAAATTAGCGTTTATATACAGAGCGCTTTTGGTACGTTGCAGAAATTCTGGTCGTATCGTCGTCAGTTGGTTCACATGCCGGTCTGCCTCGCAGAGGTAATGGTTCGATGCCCGGCCGAGCAGAAATTGAATTTATGCATTTTAATTTCGTCGGGTCTGGGTGTTATATATAAAGTATATAGGTAGTTTATCTGTTGTCTATAGCACCCAAAGCACAAGCTTTGTTTACTTTGGGGCCATCTCTCTGTGTGAATTGTCCAAGCATATTTATTAATTATTCATTTACTATTTTATTGCATAATATATGTTTATCATTATCCTATTGACTGGATAAAGTTAGGGTTTAGTTTTGGGTCAATGGGCTCCCTTTTTCCGCACTTGAACCGTAATTCGGCGCTTTGTACATATGTTAGTCGTGCTAATTTAGCCAGCCTAGCTCTCTCCAAAAGTAAATGTCGATATTATATCAAAGCATGCTGCACTCTCTCGTATCGCATTCGAACAATAGCCCGATAGAAAGATGGCAAACAAAGCGCTTGCGTATATGCCTCATCTAACGATAAGCAGGTGGATACCATACACAGTTTACTGACGTTTGCAACCGAAAGTTATTTTAGAATTTTGGCATACATTTTTGAAAGTAGGTTATTTAATCTGCAAGTAAGCTTCTTAAAGGTAAGTGAACGTGTAATGACCTTAATATTATAGCAAGGATTTGTTTGTTGTAATATCCTTCTACACTTCTACTTTTTTTTATTCTGTTAATTGTAAGTAAGCTTTAGTAGTACAAAAACTTCAATGTACCTATGTATTGCCTGCAATGTCCGTCTTATTTGTTTCAAAAATATTATTCTCAGCCAACAAACAGCCATAGGTGGGCATAATTTTACTAGCGTACAAAAAATATTTGCCTTTTTAAACAGACTTCAAAAAAGAGGTTCTCAATTTGGTTGACTTTTTTTATATTGTATACACGGACACGCAGTAATTTAACATATTTCGGAATTGCATTGCAATTTCACCTTCTGAATGACGAGTTCATTGGTGTTAAATAAAGAAATGGACATTGACATTAATTATTTTTAAGTTTAACGTGTCAGCGGCGTTCGTCGGTCCTCATCACCCGTTGACTTTTGGACTTATATGGAGGAGCGGCAATTTCATTATTATGCAATTTATTGATTCGATGAGAGTAAAAACCCTTTATGATTTCGCTTTGCCGCCACTGGATAAAGGTTCACCCATAGAATGCAATTACGCGACCTTCGCAAGTTTTCGTTAAATATACTGCGCGAAATATAGAATGATCGTTTGAAAAAATTGTTCTACAACTGTATTTAATTGATTGTAAGGTTGATAGATTGTAAGGTATAAATACCTATAGGTATATATAATAGGTATAGGATTTATAGGTAGTTTTAGTATGTAACTATATATTGTATAATTGTAATTTAAATTGTAAATAAATTAAATAATAAAATAATAATAGATGGTGTTGATTAGGCACAATTCTCAAAAATAAATCAAAACGAGACTGTTAGATATATAAAAATGTAAAAAAAATCATTTTGCACTTTCTTCGGTTACCAAATTCAATACTTGCGAATTCTGTCTAAGCAGCACCATCTAGTGAGGCAGGCCGAACTAAATTTTTTACTATTTAATTAGGTTCTATTAGGATTAGGACGAGGCCTAGTGCCAGATAGACTGACATGCTAATTACAGTTTGAAACAATTTTAATGTGCATTCGTAGAATTTAAATTAAATCCTACGAACCTACCAAAATATATCGAATTTTACTTATAAAAACAAATTGTGGTTAGTAAAACAACAGCTTTGGTAGTGCAATTCTCAGGAACAGTGTAATGTTGATATATGTATGTATGTAAACTCTTTATTGCAATTAAAAAGAAATACAGTAGGTAGAAAAATATCATTTTACAAAGCAAAGGCGGGCTTATCCCACAATGGGATTTCTTCCAGCCAACCTTAGACCCTCTGAAAGGAGATCTAAAGAGATATATCGTACAATTTAGGAATGTCACTTGTAATGGAAGATGTAATAGAAGAAATGTATATCTAGTTGTTTTTACAACTATTCCAACGCCCAGCTACACAGACTTAGTATTACAAAATTAAGGTCAGCTACCCATTCAACTTTCATTGTCCGTAAATCAGTAAATGGAACGCACATTATACCTAATTACGTACGCTGTTATACACGAAAAGTGCCTCAAATTTAACAAGTGACTTCTCACAGGGGTTTCCCGAGCCTTGCATTCGGTTGTCTAAGGTTTGACGAAATATATGCTACGTTGTAACAATACTGGTTACGGAACAATAAATCATTATAGGACTAACTTTATATTATATCATTTGGTGGACAAAGAGACAAGCGGGTCACCTGGAAAGTGGTCACCGTCGCGTGTTGCATTATAGCAACAGCAGTGTCCGATACAAATACGTTGTCGTCCTCTAATGACGACCTGAGTGGTTCAGTTGGTTAACATTGGTCTGCCACGCAGAGGTCCCGGGTTTCATTCCCGGCAGAGCAGAAATTGAAATGATGAATTTAAATGTATAATAATTTATGTATAACAAGCATGTATTTAAAAAGTATATAAGTAGTTTATCAGTTATCTCGTATCCGTAACACAAGATTGCTTACTTTGGGGCTTAAATTGTTCAAGCATATTTATTTATTTTATGGTCAATTAAGGAGGATTGAGGATTGAGGATTGAGGATCTTGGAGGATCCCCTGTCAAATTCAAAAGGAAACACGTTTCACATCCGAACATTATGTACGAGCGAGCAACATTTTTTCAAACCGTTGCTTGGGATACTTAGGCACTAGCTACTACAAAGTACTTTACTTTAGAATATAAATATTTCCAATTAAGTATTGATATTCTTTTAGATACACTAATATGGACCGTAGTATGTCAAGTATGGTAGATCTAGATTTATGATTCTATGTGACCTACTTGTGTGACTATGAAATTAACTTTTATATGAGTTACTTTCATAGTGAAGGTAAGTGACAGATATTTTAGAAAGACTAATGACTCTTTTCACATTTCCCTAAGTTCTAAGGGACTCCTAGCACTTTTAAGTGAGAGGTTTTTCATATTAACCCGTTCCTTAAATGATTCTTGTAACCCCTACAAATCCCTTAAAACCGTTGATGATGAAATCGTGTATAAGTAAATAAAATATAGACATTCAAAAGTTTTTCTAACGGATTTCTGAACGTTACCATTGCTATTTCCACATTTCGCTGCTGTGAGATTCAAAATGAAAACCAAATCCTACCTTATCGGCCTCGGAGACCCTCAGCACAATCTTGATCCTCGGATTACTCTTCCGCCACTCCTTGAGCTGCGCGTCCAACTTTTCGCCCCTAGCGTCTCCCGTGTACACGAGGTGTGAGCACTCTTGATAGTTGGCACCTTTAGCCGCGTAGCAGACCAGGCGGGCGGCGCCGGCGCCGGCCGACCTAGCGGGCGCGGATAGTACCGCCAACGCGGTCACAAAGACAACCCAACTCCACATAATTAATATCTCATTTCAACTATTTAAAATGGTAGGATACGGTTTCGTTTTTGGTTTAAATTCGTTTTGCAAGCGCGCTGGTAGGTCGGGCTGCGCGGTCGGAGTGCCGTCGGCGGCCGCTGCGTGCGCGCAGGCGCCCCCGCCCTGCGCCCGGCAAGGCCACGCTCACCGGCTCTTTAACTGGAGCGAAGGAGCTTGTCCACGGCGGAAAGCTGAGGATTACGAGTGGCGTGGGTGGCTGTCGCGCTGCGTTGATGGATTGGTAAGAAAGTCTGTCTTATTTGAATGCCTTAGCTTTGGGCTGAGGAGATTAAGGCGATCGGGTAATTGGGTAATTAGTTGCAGGTTGTGACCCTGTAATGATGAATATACTTTGCTTATGAAAATTCAGACTGCTTAGTAATCAACGCATTCGTTTCGTAAAATTCTTCAAATCATTTTCAAACTCGATTCACCATAAGTCTGATATGCTGTGTGCCAATCGCTTCAACAATATTTTTCAAGCCAGTCAAATTCTTTGTTATTACTTTTGTGACGGAAAAAAGACATGGCAAAAGTTGCCATACAGAGATTTTTTATTTTTTTTAAAAGCGATTCGGACTGAGCGTGGTCATGGCGTGGTCCTATTATAAGCCTGTAACTTTCTTATAATCTGTGCCCGTGTTTCGTAACGTTCAGACTTTTTGGTGGGATTTGTGAAGTGAAGTTATGGCTTTTTATTGTAAATTTCGGATTTTGATTCACGTCAGTGACTAGTACTTAGTAGGAAATACCTGTGGAAATGATGCAGAAATGCAATTAAAATCACTGAACTTTCGGGTTGCTCCAAGAAGTCACAATAGAACCTACCATAATGATATGTGTAATGATACTATCGCGCTATTGTGGGGCAGTAGGTACCACTGAAGACATGGCTACGGCCTTAAAATAAACGTCATAGAACATTATTTTTGAGCAGAGTCCCTGAAGCTGAGACTTAAACTAATGAATAACGGATCATAACTGAAGAGGTAGCACATGCTAGATCATTTTCCAAAACAATTCGAACAATAATGTTAATTAGGTCCGTTAGAATTTTAATTTTATGTGAATTTAACAGTCGCTTTAACAACTTTTTTAGATTTGATGTGTGTATATGTGGCTTTGTGTATATGTCTGTAGAATCGCAGCTCCCGAACGGATGGACCGATTTGAATGCGGTTTTCTCTATTTGACAGCCAGTTTAATCGACATGATTCTTAACTTTGTTTCACTCAATTCGATCCAGTACTTTAAAAAATATTTGAGTATTTGTAAAGTTGGACGTTTTCTGTCGATCAGGTTACCCTTTAAATAAAAAAAATGCAAAATGGAACTACGGAAATAACATTCGATATGTTAATTGAAATAACAACATCACTGCAACCCGATACTAAGCGCGACACGGCTTCACCTCACCGGTAACACTTGCTATAGTTCGTATAATTAGGTATAGATAGATAAAGGTTTACGTAATAGTTACCTAGATCACTGAGAAGATCGATCGGGTTTGAAACACAGCCAGTGGGTCATAACAATAGTTATGTTATGGCTAACGTTACGTAAGTATTATCTATATTTACATAGATATCTAAAGATCGACTGGTCGCGTGGTGGCCAGTACAGTAGATTAATGCCTTAATATATTGATACCATTCTACAGGAATAATACAAATTCTCTTGTATTCGGGACATTCCAAACAAAACATTTAAAATGGTTTTTTTACCGTTTTATACGGTAAGTGTAGCGTAAAGAGATACCGGGTTCGTATCCCACTGCGGCCATGTACCAATGACTCTTTCCTGCTTTATGTACATTAGTTGAATGCTAACCGATGCACTTACGGTAAGGGAAAAACATCGTGATGAAACCTGCATATTCGGGCGTCTGCATGTGTAACCATGATCCAATCTGGTCAGGTTCCCCTGGTAGCAGGGTCACGGAAGTTAGATGGCAGTCGCTCCACTGTAATTATCTGATCTGCCAAATCCTGGATCATGGTCAAGGCAGGCCCTGGGCCCTCGTGCGCGAGAGCACAACCGGGACATTAACGCCAAGATTATTATATTTTTTATTCGCGGTTTTATACCTATAGTTCGTTCCAAATGGATTGGCAATAGCAGACATTCTAGATATCTCGGTCAGAACTAATTTGTAAGCGGTTACAGTGATACCTGTGTCTTGAAATAGTCGTATTTGTAATAATTTAACGAAATAAAAAAGTTTAGAACGGTTTTCATGTACCTACCTAACAGACATGTGACTAACTGAGAGACAGTGGTCAACAGTCAGCCGGCCTGCCACGCACGAGGTCCCAGTTTCGATTCCCATGCAGCTCAGAATTTGAAATTATGAATTATTTTGTTTTTGCTACTGTGAACGTCTTTACTGCATTTAATTATCACGATATCTCTGCTGTAGGCCTGCTGGAAGAAATTTCTTTATAGAAATAAGTTGGCCTGTTGTGTCTAATATATTATGTAATATATCTTTTGTAACAATCTTGTGTACAATAAATGGTTAAATAAATAAATAAATATGAATTTTAATTTCTGTTACGGGTCTGGGTGTTCTATGTATTATCAGCACAGCCCATAACAGTCCACTGCAGGACTAAGGGACTCGGGTGCCAACATATTAAATTCGTCTAAATTCAAAAGTGGAATGTATTGCTCATAAAATAAGGTACATTTTTGTATCAGTTATATTTTGTTTCGCGTCGCTCCGCTTTTCAAAAGGCGTGATAGAAACTAAATTCAGCCAAATGTAATAAGCGCAGGGGTTGTGCGCTAATGTTAATACGCCACAATTTTTTATTTCTAGGAATCAAAGTCAATCGTCACAAATAAAAGTAATTCTTATAACACAATCTCAACCGCATAACATCCACTGCTGGGCACTTCTGGGCTCATACAGACCTTCCGTCACGATTTCCGCTATGGGACTGCTGCCTTCATCGGTTTCTAAAGAGTCAGCCAACTTTACAATTAATCCGAACAAGGATGTAAGTAGGTATCTACCTAGTTTAATAAAATTTCGGAAAGTCATTACCAAATCCCCCCCGATATCTTTCCTTGCACTATAGCTTGGGGTTCGTCATAAGCGTCCCTTCCAATTTGGTCGGTGGCCGCTTTCCATCAGGCGGGCTGCCTGACCGCGTGCAGCTCTAGGCAATTAAAAATTTATCTGATTATGTGCGTTCTTACAAAATGTAGTATACCTACATTTATATCTACATAGGTAATAGATGCAAAAACAAAACCACGTTGTCTGTCTCTGATCCTAGAAAGGATTTACTATGTCACAATGACTACGCCAAAACTTATCGAAGTACGCAAACTCGTAAATAAAATGATTAGATAACAACATTTACCGGTGAAAAAAGTACAGCTGCAGTAAGTAGGTAGGCAATACATTGTCCTACCGTCACTCGTCGTCTTTATTGATTGTGTCGTGACGTACCCACAATTGGGGATAAATAATCAAAATAGTCAATGCGGGAGTGATTATTTTAACCTTAGTCAGTGTGACTGCGCTTCTAATTCTGAAAAATCTGTCGCTAATACGATTTTTTTGATAAAATAAGTGACGCGGCGATTTCGCGACATGTTATCAACCAATATGACTACGTAGCATCGGTTATCTGGTTCGCTGTAGCGTTCTGTCGTTCAGTCATAGGTTCAGTGTAGTTCCGTGGGTATGAACAATGGACAAAAACAGCTGGTTTCAAGGGAAGCGCTTCAGGAGGACCCGGTGCGAGAACATCGATGAGCTCATGCGGGAGACCAGTGAGTACTAACATCTTTATTTTTTCTTTATTAACGGAATAAACAAAGAATATTTTATTCAGTACCGCACATTATAAAATAACCAATGTACTTACATGAATATTTTTAGTAAAATTTGCTATTCCGTCCGCTATATGTTGTGGTTTGTTGTATTACCACCGTTAAGGTCCGGCTGAAAACCAGCGCTGCATCATTCTGCTGCAGCTAATGCTGAGTCCGGGCCCTTTTTGACATCGTATTACTCCATATTCGAATCGCTTTTATTGAATAGGTTTTAAATATATATGTCTAATATGTCTAATGTGTGTATAATAAATATGTCTATGTCTATGTCTATTCTATCAACTGCTTTGATTCAGGTGGAGACGCTATGCCAATGTAAAGTTTCTTCAACATCCGTTCAGTAATTTTGTGTAAAAGTGACGATCATTTTAATATTGTAGCAAATGCATTAAACTAGCACGTACAGTTTGCCTCAAATCAATTTATTTGTGATTTGTAAATAGATTGAAGTGGTTATTTACTTACAAAACTAAAGCAAACCATGATACCGGACTCATTACATATTATGGACAGTTTAGAATCAAATTAGTGACCCATGGTCAGGTCTGAATATATAGCTGTTTGTTTGGTTGGATTATGTATATATGTATATATATATTTATATTTGTATGTATGACATGTACATTTTTCTGTGCGAATAGTGGTTTGTTTACATCGATGGCAAACTCGATTGAGACTTAGATTGAGACAACGTTTAGTTAGGATTACCAATATGCGAAAATCATAATAATAGGTATACCTATAATAGTTATCATCATTATCATCATCACAGCCCGTAACAGTCCACTGCAGGACTTAGGGCCTCTCCCACGAAAGGGGAGGTCATTGCCATAATCTCCACGCTTGGCAGGCGGGTTGGAGATCGCAGTGTTTAAATATAACATTGGAAAATGCTGCTGCCCATTTTCCAGACTACGGAGACTCTTGATCTTTTGCCTCGAAAATATTAGTCGCCTTGTACGACACCCATGAGTGTAAAGGGTTGGTGCTATTCTACTCAGCCCCCCCCTCGCTTACGAGTCGGATCCCTTAACCACTAAGCCACCGACGTTCTAATCGTATGTATATATGTATATACTATGTATATACTAATACTAACTAATATTATAAACAAGCCATCTACTTCGGTTTTCACCCCTTCACCCGTTCATATGTCAAGATGTCCACTGCAGTAAATTGTTCACTGTATTAAAACGTCCCCTGTAAACTACTACTGTATTTCTGTAAACATTCAACTATCCCGCTGGCTCTAGTACTACGAAACTTGGGAATAGTTTAGCTTCCTGTTCCGGTAGGTAGGCGTCGGTGGCACAACGGCTAGCGGGTCCGACTTGTAAGCTAAAGGTACCGAGTTCGCTCCTCAGAGACCCTAGATACCAATGAACTTTTTCTGATTTATGTAGGTATAGTCCAAGAGCATACACGTGCATTACCACTTTTACAAAAATAAAATTATTTTTGATTTTCATTTTCATCTTTATAATATTAGTATAGATACAATATATTTATTAGAGTGTGGGTAATAATTTAGTTCTGAAACCGTTAAATCGATTTAAATAATTCTTAAAGGAGAAGATTCTTTCAGTTGGTTCTTATAATAGGAAATGACTCATGACGTCAGACTTAATTGTACCTAATATCGTTTTTCCATAATAATATGCGACCTAAGAAGCGATGGATCGACATCGCTGAGTCGGATGCGAGAGCCAACGGCTAACGACAAGAGGATGCCGAAGGCCGGACGAAGTGGAGAAGATTGAGTAGGAAAGCGGACCCTGACAGAGGCCGGGTTAAGCGCTAGGACGATGATGAATATGCCATACGAATAATTAAATTAGTAGGAATAATTTTTCATTCTGACCGTAGATGAGTTTATGGCTCCGTTTGTGAAGAAAGACACCAGTCTAAAATTGGATGAATCCAGGGAATGGCGATATTGTAGAAAAAATCCTACACTTACCTAGAAGGGGGAGGGGGGTGCTTCTGTGAGCCTAACGAAATTTGTGCCAAAATGTTGCTTCGCCTGTAGTTCCGTATTGGTCGTAAATTGTTTGTCGATGTAAAACAAAATGAATCAGTACTTTTTGTTTACATGAAACAGTAGATAACAAATATCCGAATACCCATACAAACATCGCACTCGGCGATGATACGTACCTTAACTATACCAAAGCGTGCCTGACCTACGAATCTGACGTAGTCCGAATCTGGCTAAATAAGAAACTCAGAGGCAGGAATCTGACCTACATTGCCGAATTCCGAACATCCATCCTCACAAACTTTATAATCTATACCTATAATCAACAGTATAAAAGTGGTCTGTACATGTACATATATGTACCCACAAATAATTTAGGGCGATGAAGAAATAGTATCTAATAGCAAAATTATGTTTAAAATGTTTGTCTGTCTGTTTGTACACTCTAATCTCCAGAACTATTGAACGGATTTGAATAAAACTTTTTTGTGGTGTAGCTATTAAGCGTGGGCAACATATAGGGTATAATTGATTTTGCAAACTAGAACACCTGAATTGATCGATGTACAACACAAACGCAATTCTACCGTTTAGCGATTCTACACAATATAGATTCCAAACAACTGACATTCAACACATTATTTATTCCACACAGTCTTCAATTATACACAAACGCGTTTCTTCCTGTTCGCGATTCTACAACAATAATAAACCAACAGTTTGGTAGTCTTGGGTCCAACGTAAAATCTAGGCCATGTTTCATCTAATTCGGTAGGGTAGAACCAGAGATACAACTTGACCTCTCCGAAGTACAAGCTTTCATTTATTAGGGAGGTAATATTAAATGGTCGTCGGGAAAAATATAAACTGCTCCACGCGAACGAAGTCACGGGCAAAAGCTGGTTTATAATAAAGTAAGATGTTGATAGGTAACTACGATAGCGAATAACCTTGGACTTTATAAGATATGGTTTAAAAATAAAAAGCATGGTGAGAGTGCACTATTAAGCAATTGCGCCACACCCAATCTACTGTTACTGAGTGGCACTGTCTAGTACTCGTCTTTTATACAAATCGATTACGTGATACTCGAGTACGGTATAACGTGACCGTGGCATCAAACGCTGACTCGATGAGACATTTTATATACATACAAGTTTAAGTTTTTAAGACTGAATGTGTATCCATGATCCAATGTGGTCATGTTCCCCTGGTAGAGGTAGTCAGATAGCAGTCGCTCCACTGCAATTACCTGATCTGCCAAATCCTGGACCATGGGCCTCCTCCTCCGGAGGACCTCGGACCATCGTGCGCGAGAGCATAACCGGGACATTAACGTGAAGATGACATGTTTAGGTTCTTTTAAGCACTAAGGTAGCAAACAACTTACTGATTGCCTGACGGTTAGCAGTCACCGCAGCCTGGGCGTATGCAATATAATAAAATAATCATGTTGGTGTTAATGTGTTGGGCCTGAAGTCCGCCTTGACCATGATCCAGGACAGAAGAGATAATTACAGTGAAGTGACTGCCATCTGACCCCCGTGACCCTGCTACCTGGGGAACCAGATCAGATTGGATCGCACTGTCGTTGCACTTTCAGTCGCCTGAATGTGCAGCTTTAATCACGATGTTTTCCCTCACCGTAAGAGCATCGGTTAGCATTTAACAAATGTACATAACTCAAAAAAGAGTAATTGGTACATAGCCGCAGTGGGATTCGAACCTGGTACCTCTCGCTTACGAGTCGGACGCCAACCACTCGGCCACAGACGCTCCTGGACGTTTGCAATGCCAGAGTTGCGCCGGAGTTGAGAGTACGCGCGTGGGATGCATGGGCTTTTCTGAAAACCAGCGCTGTGACAGGCATGACACCCTCACAGCATTATGCTGAGACTAGTCCATTTCGGTTTCCGTCACATCACTGACTGGTCTTATGTAATTTTCTATAATCATAATTTACTGTACTCTCCTTATGTTAAGGATGTAATGGGGATCTGAATAAAGTACTGTCTACGTCTATGTCAGAGTTGATAAATAAGGTAATAAAACTCGTTTACACGCTCCACAGACGCGAGCGAACAGACCATCCAAATCCTGAAGAGCAGCGCACCGATATTCTCCTACACCCGCATCAATGAGGACACCTTCACCTTCATACTGGACACGGGGGAGAAGGTCATGACCCACAACTTCCGATTAGGAGAGGAAACAGACATGGAGAGGCGAGATGGCACTAAGGTACGATAGAAACTTACTTTGAAAGGACCCTTCCAAATATAATGTCCCGGTTGTGCTCTCGCGTGCGAGGGCCCAGGGTCCGCCTTGACCATGATCCAGGATTTGGCAGATCAGGTAATTACAGTGGAGCGCTGCCATCTAACCTCCGTGACCCTGTCAATAGGGGAACCTGACCATATTGGATCATGGTTGCATTCAGTCGCCTGAATATGCAGATTTCATCATGATATTTTACCTCACCGTAACATCATCGAATAGTGTTCAACTAATGTGCATAACTCAGAAAAGAGTCATTGGTACACGACGGCATTGGGGTTCGAAACCGCAGTACCTCGTGTTACTAGTCGGACCCCTTACCTGACAACTGTATTTGACACTAGATAATTCTACACCACGTCATCTACGTTGAAAACTGGCAATAGCGTCTACCAAATTAGAGTAGTGTCCGATTTTTTTATGTCAAATTCAGTTGTCCACTGAGATAGCCGATAGGCCCTCAGGTACCTACTACCAGATAATGCCTGTTTATTAGTAGTACCTGCATGGATATTATAAATGAGGTGCGTCGAATTATCTATTTGCCGTACCCACCCTGCTCGGCTTTATGATTGATAAGATCTAATTCAGTATTTTTGTTATTTTAAATTGAATAAAAATTTTAGTTTACAATTCGCCTTGACTTGTATTAAAACTTTACATTTACTTACGGCTACTTCCCCCAATGGCCCAGTGATCAGGGTAACAGATTTAGTGCGACTTGCACCAAACTCTTAAAGGCATTTAAAATAAATACATACACAAAATTTTATACATCATGGCGTTAAACGTCATTCTTAAATGTGTTTAAGCATATGATGCAAGCCAGGCTTTGGCTAAGGAATTAGACTAGACTGATTTTATGTTATACGCCAGACAAACAGGCAAGCGGTCCACCTGATAGAAAGTGCTCACCGCCGGCTATGGCCATCATCAACAACAGGGGAGTTACCAATGCGTTACCCGCGTCTAAAGAGACCTCTAATCTACCACCTTGACCTCCTCCTTACCTTGTTGTGTGCATTAGAGATTCTTGTTCACTTGTTTCCTTTTGGTGCAGGTGAAAGTGACCTTCAAGCTTGAAAATGACAACTGTCTGATTCAGACGATCAAACAGCCCGACGGGAAGGTGGCGTACTTTAGGAGGGAGTTTAGCGAGAATGAAACCAAAATGGTGGGTACATTCTCTCTACTTTTTCTGATTTACTTCTCTCTACTCAAGAACCTTTCCACCCCATCGGTAAGTTCTGCTAGCTACGTGGCCTTTTATTTAAGCCCTTACCACTAGTATATTCTTATTATAATTAAATCAGGTGGTAGGACTCTGTCAAGCCCGAGGAGTCCGCCTGGGTGAGTACCACCGCCTTATCTATTTCTGCCGCCAAGCAACAATGCTTACATTGTTGTGTTTCGGTTTAAATGACGGTTTAAGGCATGAGGCATTTCATCTTAGTCCTCACAGTGACAACGTAACTGCGGTTCTGCATTTTTGTTACCTGCATTAATTGTAGGTATTATGGGCGACGTTACAGCTTACCATCGGGTGGGCTGTCTGCCCGTTTATCACTGCGTAGAATACAAAAAAAGAAATGTAAATAATAAAACTCGTATCATTCTTTCCAGATCATCACGATGGAGGGATCGGATAAACAGGCTGTGATATACTATGAGGTGCTCGACTAACGGGCGACGGGATCTAGTCAATAATGTCAACAATGTAATGGAGAGATACTAATCATACGCACTTATTTATTTCTATCAGTATTCGCTTTAATAAACTTTATGTAATATCGATTTTTATTTTTATTTTCAACCAATCTCAAGACGTATGGTGATAGATCCTCATAAAGTAAAGTTAAGTGGGATTACATGATCTGTAGAGACGCGGCGCGCGCGCCGGCGAGTCAGCCATACGCCCTATAAGGGAAGTTCGACCCACATCCTTCAACCGCGGCATGCGTACGCGCACTAAGTACTTACTGCAGCAAAACAAGTTAGTGTGTATATTTAGTCAGTTTTTAGCGATGGCGATGGCTTTATAACTTAAATCACGAGCTGTGCGATTACGCGTAGATAATAAAAGTAAAAAGAAAACAGTACAAAACTTCAAATGACTCTAGGTATAATAACAGTTTACAGCACAACAATAAAGATAAAATAAGGACATGAAGCAAAATGATGATCCACGATAAAGAATGATGATGAAGCAAGTGATAAACTAAATTATCTACTTAAAAACTTTAAAAGATAATAATAAAAAATAATCATGTTGGTGTTAATGTCCCGGCTGTGCTCTCTCGTCGGCCTTGACCATGATCCAGGATTTGGCAGGTCAGGTAATAACAGTGGATGGACTGTCATCTGACCTCCATGACCCTACTACCAGGGGAACCTGACCAGATTGGATCATGGTAACCCATCCAGTCGCCTGAATGTGCAGGTTTCATCACGATGTTTTCCCTCACCGTAAGAGCATCGGTTAGTATTCAACTAATGTACATAACTCAGAAAACAGTCATTGGTACATGACCGGAGCGGGATTCGAACCCGGGACCTCTGGCTTACAAGTCGTATACTCTAACCGCTCGGCCACCGACGCTCCTCTTTAAAATATACCTATACAAAATACGAATTCTACAAATTTATCAATAATCTTGGATAAGTAGATCGGTCTTGTCCAGCAGTGGACTGCTGTGGCCTAACTATGATGATGTGTGTCCAACATAATCTCAAAAACTGCCGAGGTTCTACACAAACTGTCGCTAATCCGGAAAACTTTTAACAATTCCAAAATCTCATTTTCATGCCTATAGTAACATATTATGAACTCAAAGTTAAGAAAACTGATAAACTGAAATATATGTAGGTAGGCTTATACCGGACTCGAGTCCGCTTTCCTACTCAATCTTCTCCACTTCGCCCGGTCTTCGGCATCCTCTCGTCGTAAGCCGTTGGCTCTCGCATTCGACTCGGCGATGTCAATCCATCGCTTCTTGGGTCGCCCACGGGGCCTCTTTCCTGATACCGACAGATACAGGCACCTATTTCCCACGTATGCAACACGTGACCAAACCAGTGCAAACGAGCCTCCTCGATCTTATCTGCGATATTCATCACGCCAAGGCTGCCACGGATGTACTCGTTACGTACTCGTATATAGTTATTAGGTACCTAAGGCATAAATGCTAGATAAAACTAGATAAAACTCGCTTTTTACCTACTTATGTGGGCTAGAATTATTTTGTTGGAGTACTGCAAAGTTTGTTTCTTTTTTCAATATCAATGTATTATACTTATTTATTCCTAAATAAGGTATGTAGGTATATTAGTTAATCTTTATATATTATATTTATAAAGAACCAATGTAATTAGCAGTTTATAAAATAAAATAAATATTTAGTTATAGTTAAAATATTTACAATAAGAAATAAAAAATAAGCACTGATAATAAAATATTACGTACTTATTAAGAAAATTATTCACACCGTTTGAATTTGTTTCAATGTTAAATTTGATTTATTTTATTTATTTATTTGCCAACAGATTTACACTTTTTGGTACATTAAATATTACATGAAAAATCGTAAACACTTAAATGTAAATCCAATAACAGGCAAACTTACGTTCACAGTAGAATCGATCGCTCTTAATTAAAAAATAAATCTATATCTACCACCACTAAAATTCAACAAATAAATAATTATTGTTAGTGTAAATGGCAAGAAGACGTATTTAGTATATAATACAAATATTTTTATATTGTAATAAAGAAAAGTGTAGTATGTCAGCGTAGAAGTCATTGATGTCAGCACAATTTTCGAAGTTACATAGCTTGTTATGTTCCCTGCACAGTCTATAAACTATTTCATTACTACCTACATTCGTTCCGTTCGTTGATAATGAAATAATATCTGTAACCTTTCGCGTAACGCGAGTGGGATATATGTGCTTTTCTAAAAACCAGCGCAGAGACAGGCATGAGCCTTCAGAGCTTTATGCTGAGATTAGCCCATTTAGGTTTACGTTACATCACTGGCTGATCTTACGTAATATTCAATAATTATGTTTTAATAAAATAATTACTGTACTTACCTTAGTTTAAGGAAGTAATGTGGAACCGAATAAGTGCTGTCTATGTCTAGATATCATGGGCCATAGTTTAAGACCCCCACAGACTGTTCTATCGGTCAATAGTTGCCCGATACTTTATTTTGAAGGAAGCCTATTAAACTTATTTATCGGCCGATAATGAATCGTTAGTGTGCGCACTTGCACATATCCTCATACTGATTAAGAACCCGACTAAATAATCTACTGCTACAGCTCGTGCTGTCAGCTAGATTATACTTTTATAGATTTGGCTGGAGTCGACCAACCGTCCAGCGACTTTATTTCATACAGCGTAAGGATTAGTATCGACTGCAACTGACGGTTGGTCGGCTCTGTCTGTAACTAGTTTATCTGTTGTTGTATACCAAACCTCTATTTCTGAAGCTTTATAAGTACGATTGCATTTCAACCCAGCAGATACGACGATATCCGCGATATCACGGGCATGACAACGATTTCCACACATCATTATGGGCTATTTATTGCCTTACTGACAATGACAACGGCATGCTTATCGTACCAGTTTATAATTGTTAACCAAAATGCCGTGTCATGTCACAAAGGTACGGTCAGCATGTACAGTCAGCTGCAGAGTGAGTGAACCACCTAATCACACATTAAAATTTTAATGTGAAGTAACTGCATTACCATCTTAAGAATCATAAGCCTGTGCAATTGTTATCACCCAACCGGAACCGGAAAGTCGGAAAATCCCCGATCAAGCTTACTTATACGCTCAAACATTTTTTAAACAACTGAATCGATTTTAATGAAACTGAGGTAAGAACCATCTCGATGAACCTGGCTTTCGAATAGAGAAAACCGCATCCAAATCGGTCCATCCGTTCGGAAACTACGACGCTCCAGACAGATAAACAAAACCACAGGCACACAGAAACACACGCCCAACTTATAACATCCCTCTTTTTTCGTCGGGAGTTATAAACGGCCGTTTTAACATAACTTAAATGTTTAGCAAAATTAAGACGGTATTTGTATTTTCTAAATTATTGCGATTTCTAGACATTGAGATAAGCAGATTTTTTATCATTATTGTGGTTAGCGAGAGAGAACTGATTTTTTTCCTATACCTAATGGCAGTACGTTCGTTCACCCCTCTTAGCGCCTTAAAAATGTTCGTTAGATAATTAAATATAAATTTCGTTAGGAAAATAAATATATTTAATATACAGGCGGCTTTTATCCAGTTTTATAATAGTATATTAAACTTGGTCCCTGAGACTGCAGGATCGCCGTAAAATCGACGCATTAGAAATGTGGTGCTGGAGACGCCTCCTAAAGATCCCGTGGACGGCGTTTCGCACGAATGTGTCCATCCTCAAAGAACTTCAAATCAAGGAAAGGCTTTCGTCAACTGTGCAACTGCGAATACTCAAGTTCTTTGGTCACATCTCCAAAAAGGTGAACTCCATGGAAAGATTAGTCGTTCAGGGCCAGATCGAAGGCAGAAGGACACGGTGCCGATCAACAACTCGGTGGACTGATCTGATAAAGAAAACTACAGAATCCACCATGGTCCAATGTACTCGCAGCGTCTCCAACCGGCAAAAATGGAAGCAAATCGCTGAGAAAGCAGTCCTCGGGGAAGTCTGCGACGCAATGGGCATCTCTCCGGGTACCTGGTCTACGCAACCACGACCACTCTGACAAGAGTGTCCGACTAAGAAGAAGATAATAGTATATATAGATAGATGTGGTGTTTGCCCGTGTGGTGTCCGGCAGAATTAAACAGCACCAACCCCTTACACTCGTGGGTATCGTACAAAGCGAGTAATATTGCCGAGGCAAAAGATATAGTCTACGTAGTCTGGAAAATGCGCAGCAGCATTTTCCATTGTTATATAATATAAATATTTATACAGTGAACTGTTATGGGCTGTGATGATCATATAGATAGATAGATAAAAGGTATATAAATCAATTTCTCAATCAATTGAGGCCGTGGCTCATGCTGAGTGAGGTCCTTTTGTTGGCAAGGTGTGCCACAGCACAGCAATTCTGAATCGATTTATTAATTTCGTAATTTGTTATACATGTTTTTTTTTCTTTATTTGTATGATTATTGTTTATTTTATTCTATTAAATGTGATTGTTGTTATGTTAAGCAATAAATGATTTTCATTAATTCATTCATTCAATTAAACAGTGGAGGAGGTCATGCAGTTGACTATTTATTATCTATACCAATCGATACGTATCGACGATATCTATCTAACGAATCGTATTATTGTATTGCCACCACACAATTGATTATGAGCTCCCGTGCAGTTCATTACAAACAACGTCGTAGCCATCAGAACGTGTAATACAGTTGTCAGTTGGCAATACCCCATCTGGATTCAGATAAAGTATAGATAAGTGCCCCCAGCCTCAGACAATGGCAAGGGGCGGGCCCTATGCAAAATGAAGCGAAGCACACGAGCGTAAGATGAAGTAATTATGCTAATGGCAGCGCTAAAGCGGCTGAGTCGGCAACGTGTTGCTGGGATTATTTATGCGTGCGCGCATTCTCGACGCCCGCCATTGACACTTGCGCCTCGCAACCTTACTAAATGTAAAATAATAATCAGATGGGGTCGATATCTCGGTTGCGCTCCAGTACGCAAGAACCTAGGGTTCGCCTTGACTATAATCCATTATTTAGAAGATCTGGTACCTAATTACAGTGAAGCTACTGCCATCTGACCTCAGTGACTCTTCTAACAGGGAAACCTGACCATTGGATCATGGTTACACATTTAACTACAGGTTCACGATGTTGTCCCTCCACCGGCCGTAAGAGTATCGGTTAGTCTTCGACTATTATACTTACATAAACTCAGAAAATGTTAGAAGTACATAGAGGCACTCGGGATCGAAGGTACGAGTCAGACCTCTTAACCGACGCTTTTCTATGGTCAAAATATTTGTAAGTAATACATTTATTTGCGCCGTTTGGCGTAGAAACGCTTAGGCCGTGGGGTGCAGATGCTTACACTCTCTTTAGAGAGTTGTACGAGCACCTGGTCAACGCATCGCATGACCAAAGGGCTGACCAATACCTAGGTCAAAGGATCAGTTTTGCGATACAGCGATACAGGCAATGCGGCCAGCTGTTTCAGAACTTTTCTTTCCTCGAAGGACTTTTTTATTTGTAAATGTAATTTGATAATATAGTTAGGTATATGAGTTAACACAAGCTTTGCTTACTTTGGGGCTAGATGGCGCTGTGTGAATTCTCGAAGCATTTTTATTTATAATTTTTTCTTTAAGTACGTACATTATACATATACCGTAATCAATAAAGTTTTCCTAATACAATGGACCTGGGACAAAGTTTTATCTATTGATTTGTTTATTTAGTTTATTTAATTAGTAGAATGTAGTTATTTATATAATTGTTATAATCGAATGTTTTAATAAAGCTTGTTATACCGTTTAAAAGTTAACTCGATTAATAATGAACGTATAGGTATTACAACCCAGTTGTTCAATTGTAAATTAATGCTGACTATTAAGGCACTCATGCAAAATCGAATCGACTATCCTTAAACTCATTTCAAACAAGACAAACGAGTACGGCCACAGTTTATTTATTTACATTACTACAATTAGTAGTCTTTATTGAGCAAAATAATAAGAAATAGGTTGCTTGTTTTGCCTTCGATTGCCGCTCGTAAATAGTGACCGTAGGCTATAGTAAAAGGCTGAGATATAGCTTAGGTATAGGCTGACGTTTTTTCGTATCAAAAATACCTATTGATATTTATAGCCATCAAAATAAGATAAAGGTGAATGAGGGATCATCTTAATACGATTGTAGACGACATGTTATCATGTACAATAATGTATTACGCTGTAGAGCGTGCCATTTATGTTTCAATAGGTATTTATTTATGAAGGTTTCATGCCACCTTACGAGCATCTGCGATGTATTTAGTTACTATTTTGATACGCTTCATAACCTCAAACCGGGATAAAACAACGCAAGAGCATAAGGCAATGCGATTGACGTATGCGATGATAGCCATTTAGGTGCACTCCTCCGGTTTGCCAGTGCCCTGCTACTATCCCAGTAGGGTTACATTAATAATAAAGATTTTCCAGAAGTCCTGCCGGTTTATACCTACTTTATAGAAGGTTTTGATAATACCGGAACCTGGTACCGGATATTAAATTACATAGCACGGATGATGGAGTGCAGTGGTTTTGTATATCGAAGTTGCAAGTTAACGGAAGGAGGAATCAATCACCCAGCTTTTCTCCCGTGACTCTGTCGACAATAACATAACATAAATAATATCAATAAATATTCTTCGACAAATTCACACAGCGCCATCTAGCCCTAAAGCAAGCAAAACTTGTGTTATGGGTGTTAGATAACTGATGAACTACTTATTATCTTTTCTGTACTACACCCAGACCCGTAACGGAAATAAAAATTCATCGTTTCAATTTCTGTTCGGCCGGGAATCGAACCCGGGACCTCTGCGTGGCGACCGGCATGCTAACCAACTGAACCACTCAGGTCCTTAACATACGTGGGGGCCTTTATCAACAGCTTTATCTCCATCCTTAACGCCTCGCCCCCTATACAAAACACATAAGTAAACCAGCAGCCATATTTTGCGCATACAACGTGGTACAAGTATGTATTTTATGCAAATTCATACGTTTTGCGAAACATTTGGAGCGATATCTTGCCAGTCAGTCATGTACTTATCCCACCTGCCAAATGTGTGCAATGTCGAGAGAGATTGAGGTATTTTTATTTTATCTATAGCTGGTTATCTACGCTGTGAAGTAAGTCTTTGTGTTATGATAGAATAAGTAGAATTGACTATTTGTATTCACATCATAATTAATCAACCCGCAACATGTCCACCGACCTTCTACATTAAGGGAGGATTTTACCATAACCTCTCGGCGGGTTGTAGATTGCAGAATAACATACCCACAATTAGCAAACTCGTTTTTTGTTTAGAAAATTACTACCCAAAAAACATGGCATAAATTAACATTAGTTATAGTTAGCTTGGCGTTAATGACCGGGTTGTGCTCTCGCGCACGAGGGCCCGGGGTCTGCCTTGACCATGATCCGGGATATGGCTAATGAGGTAATTATAGTAAAGCAACTGCCATCTGACCTCCATGACCCTGCTACCAGAAAAACCTGAAAATATTGGATTATGGTTACACATTCAGTCGCCTGTACAGTTAAGTTATATGCATGCAAATTCTTTTGAGTAACCAATTTTAAGCCTAGGTCCTATATAAACGCATTACTTACTATGTTTATGTCCTGACTCAGCTAATGTATGTATTTAGTTTAAGATAGGCGTTCGATATTTAATATTGATTATTAATAGGTAACATTGCACGGTGCGTGATATTTCTTGATCGATCACCATGACATTCAGCTTAGTGCTAATTGCTTTAAAGTATAGGCATGTGTTGCAGGCTGTTATGTTATAATTAATAATAATTGGGACCATGGATATTCGTCAAAGTTCTTTGATGTTGCATAAAGTAGGAATGCAGTTGCTAGGCGTGGCGTTGGTTCTGGGAATTGCACAAGCATTTGAACTGTTCTAACTACGATGTGTGGTAGATGAAAATCAAATCAAATCAACCAAATCGAAATACGTTTATTCATTTAAGGTTTGTTGCAAACGCTCATAAAACATTGACATCTCAGAAAACATTAAAATCGCAAAAAATTGTAACGCTCAGGGGCCGCGGCACCACAACCACACGTCATAGTAAAAAATTAAAAAAATCCTAGCGCCGCCGGTCGTCTGTCACAGGCACAAATCTGTGACTGTCACTGTCAGTGGATGATATGATGCCGACGATGACGACGAAAGAAAATGTTGACTCATTTATATTCAATACAAATCTTTGCCCAATAGAAGTAAAGAATTTGATTCTTAATATATTAACGCATGAACAAAACAAAACAATGCGGTCGTCACATGATGTGAACCATGCATCAATGTTGCTCCAAATAAATACGGGTTATTCCAGTGCCCAGTTACGTAATATCCTCAACTCCTCAGGCAAAATTGACGCTTTGCAAGAGTCCAACTTACACAAAATATCAAGTAAATGTATTTAATAATATGTTCAAGTGGTGTTCTTAGAACATGCATTTTATGACTTTTAATTCATTAGCAATTGAGTGTTTGATAATTCAATTAAGAAGTCGCTGCGAATAAGCTGCCCGGCGCAACTTAATTCGCGTGGTTTCATCTTAATGAACATTTACCCTAACTTAACCTACCCTATCTCCACCCATACCGTAGTCGACCCTATCCTACCCATACCCAACCCCTACCCCCGCCTTACCTCTACCCTCTACCCGTACCTACCCTTTTTATCTTTTATACAAACCTTGTACTAACAGGTACAAACACAAAACTAACATAACCTAACCTAATATAACCCTATCCTACCCATACCCTACCCCTACCCCAAACCTTACTTCTAACCTAACCCTACACTATTCCTAAATTACTTCTATCCTAACCCTACCCTATTCCTATGTTACCTATACACTACCCCTACAAATAAGAAATAGAGTTATTAAAAAATTATGCGCCTACATATAACATTTTGATACCTTTCGTAGTCAATTACAATACGTCAAAAACTTAAGTATCCGCCAAACAGTTATTTCCTGTCATATGTAAAGGCCGATGCTCCAATTTTGTATGACAAAGCCAGACAGGGCCTTATTCCATAAAAAAAATTAAAAACCGCTTTATTTTGTAAAAGCAACTCAACCGACAATAAAACAATGTCATATTAACAATTTAAACATGATTTCCTAACTACGGAGCTGGATAAAATAATTACGAACCATACGTCTGGGCATATCCGGCACGCTCCTTGAAAAAATGGCCTTTTATTTTTACCGTCAACCCGATCTGGATGGACTACTTTCGAAAACTTATGTTGACCCAAATCTGGGTGACACTGTGAAGTAAACTCAATGTCACGACTATTGCGCTTTGATAGATAACTTTTATCCATATACAGTTACAGTTGATGCCGATGATAATACAAATTAATGATTAATAATGACAAAACATTACTATCTAATTAAAATAAGGTACGCGAAAGGCGGAAAATAGAATCCTTCGGGATAGTTAAATGTTTACAGAGATCGGTGCCCTATATTTGAATCGCTCGCTTCGATTCAAACGGTTTTCTATTTTCATTTTCGGCATGAAAAATTCGATATTTTGATGCATGATACTGATTTTCCCTATTTTTGAACCGTACTCTTTCGGTGTTGCCAATGTGATTTCAAAAATATTGAATTTTTCATGCTGAAAATCAAAATTGATAATAGTTCGAACCGAATTGACTGATTCAAAAATAGAGCCCAAGGGGTTCTTTTTTGAACCGCTTACATTGTGTCGAACGGTTTTCAAATTTTATTTTCAGCATGAAAAATTCAACATTTTTATGCATGACGCTGATTTGCCCTATTTTTAAACCGTTTACTGCTGGTATTGCCAATGTGAGTTAAAAAATATTGAGATTTTCATACTAAAAAATAAAATTTAAAACCTTTCGGCTTGAGGCGAGCTGTTCAAACTTAGAACCATAGGGGGCCAAATTATTCAGGGGTCATGACGGGTGACGAGATTACAGCTTTACTCAAATTCAGGTAACAGATTAGACACAGACAGCCTATGAAATTAGCGTTTTGTTGGCGAAAATGTCAGAAACTTTTGAAATCGAGTATTAATTTTGATATGTTATGTACAATTAAAAATATTTGAACAAATGTGTAATAGTGAAAAAAAACGCCAATTTCATAGGCAAGGACCCATTAAAACTAACCAGGCATCTAGGCAGTCACCAACATTTCTTACAAAACTACTGACTCACAGCCAGCTAGGAATTTGTAACATTACGACACCATCACCGATCGCCTTCGGGCGCTTTAAATAATTACAATTAGTCGCATGGTAGCAAATGCTTTACCAGATTATGCATATAAGAATATAATTAGTGACATATCGAACTGAACTTCATAATCTGTCACACTTATCGGGTTTTAATACGATCTAACCGTAAAGGCCTTCAGCACCTACTGTGTTGTCATAGTCCTACGAACGAATCATAATGACGCACTCAGTAAACAGTCACTAATCAATTCACGGCTACCTACATTGCATTATATTTGCGCTTTGGGCAAGAAAATGCTCATAAAAGGTAGAATCTAACGTTTCAATTTATGAATATTGTTTCCATTATTAAAAGCACGACCGTGGTCGCACGACCGTGGTCGCACGACCGTTGCCAATTAGGACAACGCCTTAGCCTTTGACGATAGGACCACAGATATATATAGTTTATAATAAATATAAATAAAATATATTAAATATGCTTCGACAATTCACACAGCGCTATCTAGCCTCAAAGCTAGCAAAGTTTCTGATAGACAACTGATACTTTTTTAAACGTATAGATACTTATTATACATACCCCTAACAATAACTAAAATTAATCATTTGAATTTCTTCTAGGCCGGGAATCGATCCCGGGATCTCTACGTGGTAGACTGGCACGTTAACCTACTGAACAACTCAAGTCGTCCAACTACCTACCTATACAACGAATCCAGCTAATCCTGTTATCCTTACGCCGCCATAGCTCACGGTAAAGTAAAAACAAATAATCTAAGACCAAGGATGGCAACCGCATTGCGCAAGCGCACATGCAGAGGCAGATAACGCTGCGAGATCTTGTCACTTGAAGTGGAGCGTGTGTTGCAAATGCTGGCAGGTGTGTTCGGCCGGTTTGGTACACTGTTGGCGTAAGTCGAAAGCGCTTAGCGGGGGGTTCTGCTTACCATTCTATGCTCCGGAATCCTGGAATACTCTGGAGTGAGAGTTTAGGTGTCCTGGAGGTAGGGTTATCATAATTCAGGCTTTGTCTTAAGATCTTAGGATTTTTAGACTATCTAGATTTTTTAGGATTATTCTGCTTCGGGGCCTACCGACTAATTCGAAAACATTCATAATAGCAATCCTTAATGTGTTCACCTCGCTCGTTCTCGAAAGGCGAATTTCAGCGAGCGAGCGAGAAAGTCATAAACTATTGCTATTATGAAAGCTTTCGAATAATATGGTAGAGCATTAGACGCTTTTCATCTTCCCGTCGCCGTATCAAGCTGGGACATGTGTCGCCTACGAAAGGTAGGAGTAGGGATAGAGTGGTAGAGTTTAAATTGAGACCACGTCACGCGAACGAAGTCGCGCTCGGACGGCTGGTTTGAAATAATTACGTCACTTAATAACTTTAAAGCGTTGATCCTCTTGACATAAACCATACCATCGTAATATCTATCTAGTTTGCAATGCAACTAGCGTAGCGTTAGAGCACAATTAAGTTATCAAGGTTACTGTAGCAAATTTGAAGAGGAAATGCCGAATGCCTATCCTTCATAAGTATACCTCTGACATCTCTCAACATTGACGACCTGAGTGGTTCAGTTGTTTAACATGCCATGCCGGTCTGCCACGCCGAAGTCCGGGCGCGTTTCCCGGCCGAACAGGAATTGAATAGATGAATTTTAATTCTGATACAAGTCTGGGTGTAGTATGCAGTAAAAGAATGTAATGAAAATAAAAGAGAATGTTGAGAAGACTGTATTTTGTTTGTCTAGTGGTTACGTTGAACAACAGTTTTGAAATGCAGAAGCTATTATGAAAACTATATTTTATACCTTCATCACATACAGCCAACCAGATACCCACTTATTCGACGTAGATACTTACCAGTAGGTGTTGGATCACATATGTACCTACGTTTAAGTTAACCATAAATCGTCCATTACGAATCGGCCTTCGTTGAAAACTTTTAAGGAGTCACATTCTAATCCCACCAAAGGTATCGAACCGAACACCTACAAATGAAAACCAGTTCGTAGCCAAGTCTATAATTCACCGCGTAAATAATAGTTCTTTCGAGTTCCATTGCAGATTAAGACAGAGTATCAATTAATATTGACATAAAATTGGTAGATCGATTGGTCTAATTGCAAAACTTTGTTTGAATGTGGTTTGACATGTGTGTCTGTTAATAAAAGTTGATTGGTTATAAGATGTAAATGTAAATAAAAGAATACATTTGCAATACCTAACTACAATGAAATTGAGGCGTCTATCCCAGATCATCGCACATTAGTAAAAGACCGACTGTTCCTAGTGGGATTCGAACCTAATAGGCTCGTAAATGGCTAAGTAATTACCATAGGTAATAACCATGTCACTTAATTCGAATTTTATGAACGAACACATTGGTAGCTATGACAACTTGGAATGTTTTGTATTTGTCTGCTTCAGATAATCAAAGGTCGCTTTTATAAAATTGCGCAAAATGAAGCGCACAAATTTAAATATTTAAAACAAGGATGTCTGTATATATGACTTCGTTTCACTCAAAACTACTGAACGGATTGCGGATATTCAGTTTTTAACAATAAATTAAATCTAAGTGGAAGGCTTTTGCGCTAAAAACGCGAACGAAGTCGCGGACAAAAGCTAGTTAGAATATATTATCCAAATGCAGAGTTTGAAATCGCAACCTTACATTTTCTTTGTGCTGTTTTAACTACCTAGTTAAAATGTGGGTATGTTTTTCTGTTTGCTCTTTACAGGAACTCAATGACTCGTCTCTCTGTTAATCTTTTTGGTGCCACTTTATGGGGGGTGTCTTTTTCAAAAACGCTATAAGAATAATACTTTTTGTATGGAACGAAAGTCGCATTTTAAAAGAAAAACATTGTATCATGCTCCACGCATCGTCCGGATATTTAATTGACCGCCACGGCTACACTAATCTATCCATGATACATTATCCTTGTTCGAATAGAAGACTCTTGTACTACATTGGGCCATATAAAGGTATGTTACACAGAAAATGGTATCAATAACAATAGTAACCTAACCTCCGCTACGTTCCCACGAGCTGGCGGATGTAGGCGGCCGGACCTTGGCAAGAAATGCAGATTTCGACGAAACAACCAGTCAGACAATTCGGTTACAATACATGTGCGTGAGTAAGTGTTAAGTGAACCAGGAACTTTGAAACTGAACGCCTTATGTCAGAACCGTGTCGGGGTCGATACTCTTTTAGGTTAGCTTAACTGATAAGATGATATTTTCTTTCTTGCAAATGATTGAGAATGTCGATAAGACAGGAATGCGTTAATGGGTTCCATTAATCACTTTTCAATTAAGGATTTCACCATGACAGTTAGCACGAGTGAGGCGTATGTATGTATATATGTATAACAATAACAAAAGAAAATAAATATATATTGTATAGGCAAGCTTATCCCACAATGGGATTTCTTACAACTAACCTTACCTACGTACGTATGTATATATGTAAACTCTTTATTGCGTATAGATGCTTACAGGACTATGTATCAAAAATAACAAGGTCTGTTGTCAAAATACTGCCATGCTATTTGACAAAAACATCTGCTGTAAAATGACGAATCTATTCCAAAACTCACGTCGCCGTACAGCCATCTCGTGGATTTTGGAATCGCAAAAACCCTCATTAAGCAGCCACAGAATCATATTTTAAGCCCGGCTTGCACCAAATTTAAGAACTTTGGGGATGACGTTTACCGTAATTTTTTAGAAATGTTGTGTTTATCCTAAGCTGAAATACAATTAAGAATTTACAAGGTTTTAGTTTAGTCTATTTTATATGTATCAGTGTATATATTTTTGGTATTTTAGATGTAGGTATTAGTATGTATTTTTATTATAACTGTAAATATTTTGTCATTTAAGTTTCATGGATTAAATAAATTAAGAATTTTGTGCAATATTATACTTTTTAGTGGTAGGGTCCAGTCGAGGAAACTGAATGTGTAGCAGTTTACCCATCTTCTTAATTTGTTAGTATTATTTACGAGAAACGTCGCTTATTGATTAATGACGAAAATTAGTCACCTTGGCGTTAATGTCCCGGTTATGTCATGGCTATGTCTCGAGCCCGGGACTCGCCTTGACTATGATCCAGGATTTGGCAGATCAGGTAATTACAGTAGAGCAACTGCCGTCTGACCTTCGTGATCCTTCTACCATGGGAACCTGACCTGATCATGGTTATATATTGAGTCGCCTGAATGTGCAGGTTTCATCACGATATTTTCCCTCACTGTAAGAGCATCGGTTAGTATTCTACTAATGTACATAACATCAGAAAAGAGTTATTGGTACATGGCGGCAGTGAGTTTCGAACCCGGTACTTCTCGCATTACGAGTCGGATACCGTTTTACCACTAGGCCACCGACGCTCCTCAACACGACGGAAATTAGTAATACGGCCAATTTCAAACATATGTCGACTTACATTCAAGTTCCTTGACTGTTTAGTAAGTCGTACCACCCCTGGGCATAGCAAGGGGGGGTTTCAGGGGGTTCAATACCCCCCGAAATTATTTCACATCAACTGTGCCGCGTCATCAACTCGGATTTTATCAGCAAAAATACAAAAAATTTCGAGCTTGCTGCGCTCGCTCATTTATTAGTTTTCTTTAATAAGTACGCTCCAGCTCTTTTTAATCAGAATTTGAAACATTTCGAGCTCGTTACGCTCGCTCAAGTTTTACATGTCCACATCGACCGCGCTGAGAGTTTAATTCGGAGTTGCAATATACGCAAATTCCTAGTAGAACGCGCTGCGCATATTCAATCTATGGGTTGACGTTATGATGTTACATTTATCATGTGAACCCCGGGTCTTGTGAGCCAAAATTAGAAAAATTTGGAGCGCGTTACGTTCGCTCATTTTTTAATTACAGTTAATTTCATTACGAACACCCTAAGTATCTTAATATGAATTTGGTTACTTTTATTACGATTACCCCATCTTTAATCTGGACACCCCCCCCCCTCAAAACCCCACTGCACGTGAGCAATATTCTAAGTAATACCTTTATGATATGACCTTTCTCTTACACCTCTGCAGCACAGCCCATAACAGTCCACTGCAGGACTCAGGGCCTCTCCCACCAAAGGGGAGGGTATTGCCATAATCTCCACGCTTGGCAAGGGGGATGGAGATCGCAGTGTAATAAATATAACAATGGAAAACGCTGCTGCCCATTTTACAGACTATAAAGACACTAGATTTTTTGTCTCTAAAACATGAGTCACCTCGTACAATGTTCAATAATGTAAGGGGTTGGAGCTATTCTACTCTGCCGGACACCACACGGCCACCTCTAACATCTTTGGGTAGTACGTAACTAACCTAAACAACCTATCTAAGTACTCGCTAAAAATTGGTCTATGCTAAAAGCTTGCCTTTATCTCTAGCCTAGCCTTCATGCTCAAACTGGATATTTAGGTACTATTTTATCTTAATCGAATCATAGATTAATCATGCTCTATAAAGACCTCTAGACAGCAGTATAAATTATGATTATGTATGACTAAGTCCATGTGCATGACAGACTAACGCCCGCACCAAATGACAAATGAAGGCGGCGTTATGGGACTGTGTTACTGTTAAAGTGGTTTGATAAAGCATTACGTCTATTGATAAAGCTAACCTCGAGACATGCGTGACCAATTCTGCATTAGTTGCAGATAGGCAGTGTAGGTACCTATCTATAATACTTTTGTTTTTAATTTTTTTTTGTTATGCGAAATACAAACGTAGGCAAGCGAGCCACCTGATGGAAAGACGGGAATTATTTTTTAGAATTACATCATCTTCATCTTGGCGTTATGTCCCGGTTGCGCCCACACGCGGCCTGCGAGGGTCTGGGGTCCGCTTTTTTAGGATAATATTCAATTCATAGTAATTAATTTAAATTTGTTAGTTAATTCATTGTTAATAAAAATAACGTAGAATTAATATAGTAGGTAGCTCATTTCATGACTAAACTTATTAAAAAAAATTATCGACAAATATGTTTTGGTAAGATAAAGCTAGTGACAAGCGATCCGTATCGCAATGGTCACCATGCACAGGATTCTGGGTTCGATTCCAGACAGACTGAACTGATTGCAGAAGACGTCAGAGAAAGATAGGTAACCTCCTGGCAGTAAGTAAGTAAGTAAGTAAAGTAAAAACTTTTTATTGCACACACCAAAGTAAAAGATACATAAACGAAAAATATAACAATGCATATGCGCGCAAAGGCGGCCTTATCGCTTTAAGCGATCTCTTCCAGGCAACCTTTGGGAAGAGGTAAACTATCACATTATCTTATAGTAGTGCAAGAGCAAATAAGGAGAAAACTAAAATATGTGCTTACACACGTCAACATAAATAAATATATTAAGAGAATACCATAAATATATTATTATTAAACTATGGATAAATAAAATACAATACAATATACATATTTTTATATATACAATAAAAGAACTATAATCTGGCAGTGTAAGCAAGTACTACAGGGAGAACCCCTTTCTGCCTGAATGTGCAGGTTTCCTCACGAGGTTGCACATTTGAAGTGCATATATTGGCATATAAACGATTAATTTGATAGAAAATCGCAATCAGAAATTAATACGAGCTGTGATTTATTTAAAAGCTATTTGGTGCACTCTGCTATTAATAATGGTCCACGCGTCAATTCTTAGAAGTGAACTACGCTAGCCGCCCTTTGTATATAAGTTATCGTTATGTATGTCCTAGTGTGCAATAATGGTATTGTAGAAACATATTTATGAATTGATAAATAAGGACTGAAGTTGAATTCAACTAAATTATGTAGCTGTCAAATATGAGTAGTGGTTTATTATCTTATAAGGCAATTAGATCTACCAAATCCTGGATCGCATGGCCCTCGCATGCGAGAGCACAACCGGGACATTAACGCCAAATTCAATATTTTTATTCCTAATTTCCTTGTGGACTATAACCCTACCTACCCTTTTTTCTTCCTTATAAACCTTCCTCTTGAATAACTCTATCTGTTACTGAAAACCGCATTTAAATCCACTGCGTAGTTTAAAATATCTAAGCGTACATAGATACATACATGACTAGGACCACACGGCGGGAAGCGTCTTTGTTTTATACTATGTACAGATAGATAAGAAAAAGCATAGCATTATCATCAACCTTAAGCGAAAACTAAACTCGCTAAGTTGCTCTTAACTTTATGAGCCCGATTTTGTGACGCCTGAATGCTTAGGAATATCCTAAGGCGTCAACTTAAGAGTAAGGGGACTAACTGCCGTTTTCACTAAATTTAGGAATTGGCTAAGTTCTTTCTTATCTCGGATCGGGTATCTTAAGACGGATTTTAAGCATCTCCTAAGTTAAGAGAAAACGGCCATAAGTCTAAGCACAATCAGACATTAGAGAGTAACCAGCTAGGGATCTCCGAACTCCGCAGACCAAAAAATGGGCAGCAGCGTTTTCTATTGGCGCACCTGACCTAAGCAGAATCTGACTACCCCAGAATCTGTTGTAATGAGAATCTGATCTACAGCGCCGAGTTCTTTTAAAAACTGCAAAATTGACCCCAACAGCAGTGAAATGGATCGATGTAGGACAACCGTCGCATTCCGTTTCATAAGCCTACAGTCTACAACAGTAACTTTTCTGTTTCCATATCCCGCTGCCTTAAAGCGATAAAACACACAAATGTAACACACGGGTGTCGTGTAAGATAAACTGCCTCGGATCACGCGATATGCAGGCGAAATTGGAGCAAACACCGCGGGATATCAGCTGGATTGAACACCTGGTATTTTGACCTGTGGCTTTTGCAAGTGACAGTCCTGTGAGCGCGTGTACCAAAAACTGAGTGCATAGTGCAATGCTTCGCTACATGACTTGCACTTACTACGTATATGTAATAAGTACTTAGCTCCAAGTAGATACTACCACTGGAGGAAATCTAAAAAATTGATTGAATTGGTATGTAGGTACCAAAGTGCATTGAAACAAAATAACTTCACATCCGAAATAAACATAGCACGTGGTATGAGGAACCGGGCAGAGTTCACTTGGAATATTTAACTTTGGAAATTCACAGAAAATTCTGCAGCCTCCCAAGAGACACCAAGCAGGTATTTATTAAAAAAAATCAAATCAAATCAAATAGTTTATTTGCAAGAATACAGTAGTTGATAATACAGTTCTTAAAATTAATACAGTGGTAAGTATTCAACTTGCACGCAAGTGTGCAAACATTGTGAATCTAAATAATTTGTCATTCAAACTTTAAATTCTAGGTACTCTTTTACACTATAGAAAGAATGGTAGAGCAACCAAGCAGTCAATTTAGATTTGAATGAGTTCCCAGTCAACAACTTCAAGTCTTCAATAAATGTAAGAAAGTTTTAATTTATATATATGGACTTATGTTTTATCTTTATAGAAGGCTTGTATTGTATCGAACAACAGTCACTTTCTGTTGGAAACATGCTGTAGATACCTACCTACTGCGTGGGTTAGTATCTACCTACCACCTATAGAAATTTTCTCCTCCAGGATCTTAAGCGAAGTCCTTTCATCCTCATTTGCAATTTTTCCTAGAATTCGCTTACATCAGTTTGCGGATTCCTTATTGGACCGCACTGATATGGCAATGGAATGCCGTCTGTTTTTCCGCAGATGTTTTTTTTATACCACTAAAGTGGCAAACAAGCTTACGGCCTGCATGATGGTAAGCAGTCACCGCAGCCCATGGACGTTTGCAATACCAGGCCATTACCCACGCGTTGTCGTGTAGATAATCTTCGACATATTCGGTCTGAACGGAGTTTCTGGGATTTAACAAGTGAACTTTGACACACTCTCCTTCCTCAATATTTGTCTTCCTACGTACCTACTTACAAAGTACCTTAATCATTGTGGTCGAAACTTCGGCATTACCTGCGAAGTCCGACAAGTCCAACTTAGGGTTGTGTCCTTCAATGACCAGTTAATCTGATTTGTATTTATTACTAGCTTGCCCGCCGCGACTACGTTCACCTACCCTACAAGAAGTTTTACATTGGTATGCTAGCTCCACATATCGGCAATAAGAATTACTACTTTGAGTGTGTGTTTAGTAACTCTATTTATCAGCAGATGGCGCTAATTTGATAATTGCATATCAACTCGGCCTGTGTCGCACGGTTTTTCTCGTTGTTACTATATTATAGCCACAAATGTGAAAGAAACCGTTAGCATGGATGCGAGCGGTCCAAATATATATAAGGTCCCTGGAGCTCTATTTTAGAATCACTCGTATAAGGAATCGACAAAGGACCCCGCAAAACGTTCTTAGGAAAATGTGGTTTCAGTTAATTTTAATGAAATTTTCATATGTTATAGAGAGTAGAGTTTCCGTGGAATCGATCGGGATTCTGAATAACAGTTTTCGAATCGATCGACACGGATTCGCCGCTCACGAATTTCGTGTCCAATCGTTCGGAAACGGTTTCGAATCATTGTAAATATGGCTACTGTATTTTCTGTCTCTACAAACTAACCACGAGTGCGAAAGAGATAGGCAGCGCACGCGAGCGCTCGCGTTCAAAAATAAGGCCCCAGGGGGCCGATTCTCGCGCATTGCGACGTATCTGACGACGACGACCTGAGTGGTTCAGTGCTCAACATGCCGGTCTGCCACGCAAGAGGTCCCGGGTTCGATTCCCGGCCGGGCAGAAATTGAAATGATGAATTTTAATTTCTGTTACGGGTCTGGGTGTTCTATGTATAATAAGTATGTATTTAAAAGTATAATATAAGTAGTTTATCAGTTATCTAGCACCCATAACACAAGCTATGCTTACTTTGGGGCTAGATGGCGCTGTGTGAATTTGTCCACGATTATTTATTTATTTTATTTTATTTATCTCGAATTCGACATAATCTCAATCATTTTTTTTTTATCTCGTACGGTAGGCAAACATGCAAGCGGGCCACCTGATGGAAAGTGGTCACCACTGCCTATAGACATTAGCAACACCAAGAGTATCGCTAATGCGTTGCCCACCTCCTCACGTTGCTCTGGCAGCAAAAAGCAAATGCCACTCCACTGCCAAAGCCACGGTTTCCCAAATCCCCACCCCATGGAGCACTGGAAACCTTACTCACCGGCAGAAACACAATACTATTTAAAAGAGTATTATTTAGCTGCGATACTCTGTAAGGTGGAGGTACTTCCCCAGTCGGGCGGCTCCAATTCGAACGAGATACCCCGCTATGCCCTACCTCTCTTAGAAATCTATTACTAAAATAATGTACTTATTTACAGTAACAATTCATATAATTATGGTACACCAGAACTAAAGGGACTTGCATCTACTTATTATCTTGTTCTTCAAAATGTTTACAACGCAACACTTCCAATTTGCAACCCAGACATCGCCATGTCTGGTCTTTAGGAAACCTAGAAAAACAAATAAATGTAAATAAACGTAAATATGCGATTGATCCGTTAATTTGTTTCATAAAATGTCTGAACATTTTAAATGTCATTTAGGTACATTTTTGGTGCGAAACCCTGCTTAATATATATAAAATTGAGGACCGCTATTTACAAGATTTACATAAAGACGGAATGATATTGTTTGCCCTCAACATACAACAAAACATGTGTTCTCATCAAGGTATTACATGTTCCTTGAACCGCTTCTCTACAACAGATTAAATAGAAAATTACGTCTGTATTGTAACTGTTACAGTAGTTGTAAGAAAATGGTTAAAGAAGCTCTCCAAAAGATGTCATATGAAGATACAGAGAAATTACTGTTAGTTCTAGGTTCATTTATTATAAACATAAATGCCATGCCATGTTAAATTTTCGCCTTTTGTACTTTTTCGACTTTTAGTTTTTCGCCTGAGTTCAGGCAATTTAGTTATTATTATACCTTTAATGTAAACCTAAAATACAATGATGTTATAAATATTTCGTCACTCGTTTCGATTCAGCACCTACCTATACTTACACATTTTTCTTTTTGGACAAAAGTCACGCAAAGGGTTTTAGGTACCTACCAAAAATTTGACTTTATACTGCGCTAATATGTACCTAATTTATTCAAACACTCAGGCTCAGACGAGATTAAAACATACTTTCATATTTTATTATTAACCCACGATCTGATCAGCATACAGATAACCTCAAGCAGCTTAAGACAATAGTGTTCCGGGCCTTGTAATAGGTAATGGTGGCGATAGCGACCCCGACAAAGGTTTAGGTCGGTCTGTTGAGGGTGTAGCAGATAATGTTTATTCGCGGTCTTATGGCCGGTTTACACGTTTCAAGTGTTTACTTCATTTTAAGTTATGACTTCGTGACTAATTGTTTACACGGTTTAAATCATAAGGAGCCAATCCCCCCCCCCCCCCCCCCCCCCCACTCTGACTGACAATCGCCTATGATTTCATGAGCTAAAACCTCAAGCTGTTATAGCCCTAAGTGTTAAAAATTTCGAGTTTCCTCCGCTCGCTTATTCACTCATTAATCTCCCTTGCTTTCTTTTAACAACCATAATATCAATAATTTCAAGCTCGCTCTTTAACAGTACCTTCAGTTACTTTTTCACCATTCACCAAGCTGGTTGCGGCCGCTCAATTATTTATTTCCCTACGTTACATTTGTGAGGATCACCCCTTAGCTCGCTTATTCATTTAATGATCACCTCAGGTTTGTATAACCCAAAACATCACAAATTTCAAGCTCGCTCCGCTCCCTCATTAATTAATGATCACTGCAACTTTTAAAACTTAAAATCTTATAAATTTCGCGCTCGCACATTCATTCATTGTTCATCCCAGCTTTTAGGACCCAAAATATTCGTCCTCATTCATTGATTGATCACCCCAATAAGAAAGTTTCCTCCTAAACTAGCCGTTTACCATGCAAGGGAGGTGGTTTTAACAATGCGTTTCGTTCGGCGCCTACTGTCCAACCCAGACAACCAGTTAGCGAAAAGCGGATTTGCCAAAGCCTCGCTCGTCCATCTATCAGCAGAGGCCAAGAGCGTTAGTTTGGCTTGGACCCCACGGTAGAAGGGCCCCACAACCCCCGGGGTGTTGATATATACACAACCGCAACTATAAAATTTTACTGTTGAATTCGTTATCAAAATATATTATCACGTGACAGTAGATCAGCTGCCAGCCGCATGGTGACCCCGAGAGCGCGTGCGGCCTCGCGTCTCACGCGCGATAAGCCACAGATAACATCTGATGTAATCTACGAGAGATACCATATAGATAATATCTACAGGATGTCCTACTGTTTATGAAAGTTGAATTTCATCATTGTCACCATATGTGAATACAGATGCAAAATTAATGCGATTGTCAGTGTCTATTACTGAGGGCCTAGTGTGAGTTCCGCTTCGATTTTACTTTACTATCGCGTTTGCGTTTACGTGAAAATTAGTATGGAAAAATATATAGCGCCGCCTAGTGGTACGTAAATGAAGTTTTTTTCTTCATACTAATTTCGACGTAAACGCAAACGCGATAGTTAAGTAAAATCGAAGCGGAACTCACACTAGGCCCTCTGGTGTTTGTTAAACACCAACGGTGGCGACATTTCTGTGAACTCAGAAATCAGATCAACCAACTTTTCAGTTATTGATCTGGTAAATTGATTTCTTTGTTTGATTATACCATTGATTTTTATTTCTCTCTGTTGCACGCCTCTTTGCATTATATCCCTTTGAATATTAAAGTTACAAGTTATTGTTTGTTATTTATTTGACTGATTTTTCTAGGAAATCCATTTACGAAATTCAGTTACAAATACTGCCAAAATTATCTCTGCTCCCAAACAGACTGACCGATTTACATCCGCGCTTGGTCCGTGAGTGTGCTTTCTTTTGAAACATTAGTAAGGTCCACTTTGGTAAGACCGGCGTACATATTTTTCATAATTTACCTTTGAGTTATCGTACTCTAGAAAAGCGGTATTTCGGGAAGATTATTGTGAAATGTGCTTTTGTGTACCTAACAACAAAATCTTGACCGTGAGTTAGATTCATACCGCCCTGTATAGTCTAAAACAATGGCAATGTAGCGAAAGCTGATTGCCGTCGTGTCTAGTGGTTCAGACGGGATTTGCGAACTGTCACTTCATAACCGGCGGCAATGCCATAGTTCACATAGCATCGTAGAAATAATTAAAGCATGGTATGCGACCTTCTAGTATTTGGCTTTACTCTGGTTCGGCAGAGGAAAATAGCGCCAACCCTACCACTTATTTACCTGATCCCTGATATCACTTATTTCGCGTCCATATCGTTTACATTTTTCTATATCCTAAATTATTTAAATAAAATTAGTTAGCTGAAGTGGGCTGAAGCTTGCAGTGGGCTGGCTGTATCTCCCGAAATACCGACAACCACTAGAGTAGTGTGGGGTGCCTCCGGACAGGTTAAGTGAAGGTTTATTGGCGGCTGCACGTGGGTGCATTGGTGCTCTGCAGGAGAGACTCAGCAGTGCAGCAGTGGACTAGTGTAGGCTGACAAATTATTTATATATTCAAAATGTTGTGTCTATCCGCCTTATTGTACCACTAAGCTAGCAAACAAGCCAGCGTGATGATAAGCAGTCACCGCAGACGTCTGTATACCAGCGGCATCACCGACGCGCTGCCGACCTCGTAAAAGCCTTTTCACCGCTCTCTCGAAGAACTTCATGTTCCACTTGTAGACATTAGGTGCTGTAGGTTATAGCAAATAGCCCACCAGATTTTGTTTATAAAAATGTGAAAACTATGCCATAGAATTAGCTCAGTTTGTTAGGGAAGTGCAACAAGAACTTCGGTCTGAGTGACACACGACACACGTACACACAAACACACACACTCACACACACATGCACGCATCGTCATACGTAAACAGGACGCATGGGATAGGACTGCATTTCTATTTCTATTTCTGTTTCTGTATTTTTATTTTAACCTCATAAATACCCATATCTAATGTAACTTATAAATGGAACGGTAGGAGCTAGACCTGCTGGACTGCAATATAGTTTGATTTAAAAAAATTTAAGTCGCAGTTTTGTTTTTGACATTGCATCTTTGAATTGTACAATTATAAATAAATTTTATTGCTGTGAAACTGTATGGAAATAAATAAATGAATTAAAATGAATAGTGTGTTATACTCTGGCTCGGGTCGGAATATTGCAACATCCCTGTAATAAAAGGCGACTAAGTATAGGAGATTTCTTAGAGCCTTATAGCAGCTAGGACTTCTAGAGACCGAAAATAGGCAGCAAGTTTTCTGTGTGGATTTTAAACCCTGCGATCTCCAACACGCCTGCACAGCGTGGAAGTTATGGCAAAACTGTCCACAGAAGTGGAGAAGGCTCCAGTTGACTAGAAGACCGACGGACTGTTAGATGAAGGACGTGATGTAATAGGATAGACCAGCCAATGTTATACCTATTTACTATTTTCTAGCAGTCAACTTGTTGTGGTGTCATTAAGGGCAGTCTACATTACCTACTCGTACCTATATCAGATATAATAAAAGTGTAACAGATCCAATCCTGAACAGGAAAATATTTTTAATTTTTTATTGAAGGGTACTCTATTTATTTGTTTATTTAAACGACACTCCAGCCGAAACTGTATTTTTTCATTTTTGTCTGCCTTTTTGTCAGTGTCTATAATGCATGCAAACCCGGTTTTCCGGAAAACACGACACTAATAATGTTTGAATTTCGAATGTTATATTTTGTAATAGTAGATTGAAAACAAAATTAGAGGCAAAATGCGTGTCAATTTCTTTTTAAGTTATCACTGAGGAATTTGTCTGAGCCAAATTCAAAACATACATCAACATTTAAAAGTTAGAAAACTTTGTTGCCCCGGTTTCCTCATGAACTTACCCCAGAACAAACCAGGACTCGAGTTGATTGGTTTAATTATTTTTTGTCAATGTACGATTACGATCGAATAAATTATAGAAAAAAAATTATATGCAGTTAAAATGCTTTGTGACAGGAGATAAAACATGGATAGATTGTTACATGCCGAAAAGAAGGCAACAGTCTTCTATATTGGTGTTCGAAGGCGACAGCAAACCAACAAAATTGAGGCCGGCGCGAAGCGTAGGCAAAAACATTATTGAGTATTTTCTTCCGGATGAGTCCTGTCTTCACGATCATACTTGAAGGACAAAAGACAGTTAAAGCTGAGTGGCAGGTAAACCGCCATTTGTTTGCCCAGTGTCCTTGAAATAATTGGGGAAAACGACCAGGAAGTCAAGAAGACAATGCTTCGGCCCACATCGTGGCATAAGACAATGAAATTTTTGGCTTCTGAAAAGGTAGAGCATGGTCCAGATATGGCGCCACTCGATTTCTTAATTTTACCAAAAATCAAAAATTTGATGAGAGGTTTAAGGCCTTGCCACATACAAAGCTCGGCGCGAGCGCGGCGCTCGCGCCGAGCTTTGTATGTGCTAGGCACATATTTGCTAGGCAACCATCGCGCCGCGCGATGGTTGCCTAGCAAATAACGCGCCGCGCGATGGTTGCCTAGCAAATATCGCACCGCGCTCACGCCGCGCTCGCGCCGAGCTTTGTATGTGGCAAGGCCTTTAAGGTAAACTTGGTAAGGTATCCGTGACAAGCTGTGAGCTTTCAATTAGCACGTGGAAAACATGCCCTCTGACCTCATGTTTTCAAAAATGGTTTGACTGACTGAAAAAAGGTTTATAATGTAATAGACAATACTGCGAAAAGCAGTAAATAAATATTTCAATTCAATTTCAATTTCAATTTATTTTTATTTGTGGTAACACAGGTGAAAAAAAAAATGTTACATTAGATATAAGTGTGCTCAACTGTGACCTGCCATTCGGCGTACAAATTAATGGTTATGTAATTATGTAAATAACTTTACAAGTAAATTGTTATTGATGAGTTACGCAAAGCTTTTAACATTAAAACACCACCTGTGTACACACACCACGTATCAAACAATTTGTTTTATGTGGAGGTCGTAGGCATCAAAGAAAATTGTTTTCTTGCTAAAATTCTACTTCATAAAAAATGTATCTACCAAAACCGGATCTAACACAGGATTCCGATTTTAGGCCCTCAAAACCGGTTTTGAAAACCGTCTGGTTTACACGCCCTACGTGATATCGCTCACTCCGAAACTACACAAAGAATTTAAATGAAACTTGGTATGATTTGACTTCATACTACGAGGTAGAATACTGGATACCTTTTATCTCGAAATTCATCACGGTTCCCTTGGGAGAGGGGATGAAACTCAAAATGAATACCTAGTTGTAATTCATGAACGTGTAGTCCGATATCATTCAATCTTCTTGAAAGAATTTAGGTACTTTGAAGATTATCCCGTAAATATTTCAAGATAATCGATGTTGTAGTTCAGAAATTACACCTCATTAGGAGGTCCAAATAATTTAAACCTGGAATGTATAAGAAACTTTGAACGTACGGCTTATCTTTTCTTTGGTAAATATATAATATATGGTTAACTTATGGCTTTAATTCATGGGCATCCACGAACAAAACGTTAAACAATTTGATCACTTTTAGATTAATTATACCACAACTAGTGGAGACAGCGCGACTTTGTTAGCATTGCGTCCTACCCCCACCCCTACTCCACCCCTACCTTAACCCTACGCCTACAGTATTGTGGAAAACCGTATTAAAATCCGTTGCGTAGTTTAAAAGATCTAAGCGTACATAACTACAAACACTGATATATAAGGATAGATGGCGGAAAGCGACTTTGTTTTATACTATGTATAGATAACACTATCTAGAGACTATGGATTCAACTGAGAGGCAACGAGGCATTAGATTCAAAGGGTAGAACTTGCGATAAAACTCCAAATCTAAAACCTGGAACATCTCCGAAATCATTCTGTCTTTGTCTAAAATACTTGCTTTTACATACATTTCGGAGACTGCAATGGAACTGCACAATCGAATACCCCCATCTTCGTTCTACTACCAAACGAGGAGAGCCTCGGCGGAATGACACTGTTTTACAATCAAAATTACAAAGACTACTCACACAAACTACTTTGCTTCATCATTTATTGTGCGAACCCCGACGGAAATACAATCTGAGAGTTTTAAAATCTTAAGTGAAAACCTGCTTTTTATAAAGGTGCTTCATAGCAGACCACTGTGCTTATTAAAAGATATACCAAACATCCTGTAGTGTACGCGAACGAAGTCGTGAGCACAGCTAGTTAGTTATAATTTGCGATAGGATGTATCAAGTATTTAAAAAGTGAGTGTATAAAATATAAAAAATAATCATCTTGGCGTTAATGTCCCGGTTGTGCTCTCGAGAACGAGGGCCCGGGGGCCGCCTTGACCATGACCCAGGATTTGGCAATCAGGTAATTACAGTGGAGCGACAACCATCTGCCCTCCGAGACCCTACTACAAGGGGATGAATTGCGTTTGTGTTGTACATCGATCAATCCAACCTGACCAGATTGGATCATGGTTACAATTTCAGTTGCCTGAATTTGCAGGTTTCATCACGATGTTTTCCCTCACCGTAAGTAAACTGAGTGTATAAAATGCTAATAAATGAATCATTAATTCAATCACTTAGAAGACACAAATAGATTTTAAGAGAGGTAGGGCATAGCGGGGTATCTCGTTCGAATTTGAGCCGCCCGACTGGGGAAGTACCTCCACCTTACAGAATATCGCAGCTAAATAATACTCTTTTAAATAGTATTGTGTTTCTGCCGGTGAGTAAGGTTTCCAGTGCTCCATGGGGTGGGGATTTGGGGAACCGTGGCTTTGGCAGTGGAGGGGCATTTGCCTTTTGCTGCCAGAGCAACGTGTTATAGAAGGTGGCAACGCATTAGCGATACTCTTGGTGTTGCTAATGTCTATAGGCAGTGGTGACTACTTTCCATCAGGTGCCCCGCTTGCCTGTTTGCCTACCGTATGACATAAAAAAAAGATACTCTTTATTCCATACAAAAATTTATAAGAAGTTAATAGATACGCCTTTGTTTAAGTTAGTAAAATGTAACTTTATTAATGGTTTCTACTTGTACATGTTGTTTGCTTTTCGCTTGGAAAAGTTGTGAGTCAACTTGATTCTTACGTTCTTCAGTTGACTCATCTGACCCTCGCTTCTTCACTTAAATCACCTTGAGCCTTATCCTCATCATCGAATATATGCTGGTGCTCATTCTGATGATTTGACTAATCATCATTATCATCGTCATCATCTGACATAAATTAGTTCTTGTCGGGTGCTTTGTTAATAAAATGTATATCATCCTTAAATTCGGTTAATACTTCATAAGTTTTTAATCCAATCTCCCTGTTCTTATATGGGATATAAATACATTTATGTAAGAGGCATACTTTCCCTGGGATCAAGTGGCCGTTATAGTATGCTCTGCCTACATAAAAAATTTCATTTTTGTCTTTAACATATCCGCCTTCGATAGCGTTAGCTGGCACCCTATCATCTCTAACTGGTGCCCACTGGTAGTCAAAACCACATAGTACCTGAAAGCAATGTATGATTATGATTATTAGTTCCTCATACTTGTACATAAAACCTAGGTAGTTGATAAAAATCAGTTAACTTACATCAAATTCGCCTTTGGCGTGAGACTCTCCACCCCACGCTACGTACGCCAATCCCTCTGAGCGAACGAACTTGCCCGGAGCCAGTTGACTGTTAGCCGGTGTGAACGCTCTTATAATGTAGAGAGGTTCATTCTCAAAACCGCCTATAATGGCATCGTTTGGTAGCTTAGCTTTGTAGTTAGGCTGGTTGTCGACTACTCGTTTCCAACGAGGTTTGCCACCAGACACAGTTACGATCTTTCTTGGTCTTTCAATCGGCTTTGCAGGTGGCTCTGCAATGTTGCATTGAAATAGTTAGGTACCTATAACTAGTTTAATTGTGTAGTTATTTATTTCACATCTTATTTTTACTATTACTAAACTTACGTTGAAATCTCCATCTAAATTCATTTTGCTCATTGTTTGTGAAAAATGTGATATATTTCACATTGTGCAACTCTTGTAAATTAACATTGAAATCGTAAAAGGGTGTCGTTTCACCCTTCCTCCCGAGCCGTATGGTTTCGCCGTACCAAGACAGCCAGAAGCTTCCGTGGCCATCATCGTCAAGGATTCGAGGTGTTAGTCTCTCTAACATACAATTATCTGATGTCACTTCTATCAAAGAGCATCTGTTCCCGTCGTTGTCCGCGACGACAGCAATCTCGATTTGTAAAAACAAACATTCCGGCAATTCATGTGCCTATAAAAGAACCCCAAGTTACAGTAGGGAAGGCAGCATCTTAACCTACCCTGTTAAAACATTGGACGGTCTCCGATTTGTACGCGCATCCATAGTGATGTAAGCTCATTTTATGCTGGTGATGGGTAGGTTGATGAGGCTTTCTGTGCATAGGATAATTTCGAGAGGCTCTTTCTACGTCT
Source organism: Blastobasis lacticolella (assembly GCA_905147135.1). NCBI lineage: Eukaryota > Metazoa > Arthropoda > Insecta > Lepidoptera > Blastobasidae > Blastobasis > Blastobasis lacticolella. The sequence continues at coordinate 15,967,805 of LR990048.1, forward strand.
TCCATGTGCTACACCGCTACAAGGTTCGCGATGCCCGTATGATAGTACGATGCCATGCATTTAGATGATGTGAATGAAATCTATTCACCAGTTAACTAAGTGAACAGTTCCTCGAAATCACAATAATCAAAATAAGATTAGTAAATAGAAATGCTATGTTGGACACAAAGAACTGGGAACGCTTGTCGCCACCTGGGCTCAATACGCCACATCTACATGGGGACAAAGCCACGCGCGCATAGCACTTCTCATTAGACATTCTCAGTAAGTCAGTGCTTATTTTGATTTCTACGGTCAAAGAAAACATCGTGAGAAATATCCAATCCGGTCTGATTCCCCTGTTAACAGAGTCACAGAGGTCCGATAGTAGTCGCTCTACTGTAATTACCTGATCAAGGCCGGCCCCGGGCCCTCACACTCGCGAGAACAACTGCGATATTGAGGGCAAGTCGAAAATTTATTATTGTGGTGAGAGCGGTCTATTCATCATTGGGCAAAGATAGGCAGCTGTAGTCAGCTGAGGCGGAAGGGCCCCCCATCCGAGGTCAGCTACGTTTATATGCACAAAGTAACTACATCAATCAGAACACACCCGAAGGTGCTTTGTGGTTGGCCCGGCATGACGGTGGTCGCTAGCCTGTTGTTGTCTATACCTAAGTATTTCAGAGCGACAGGGTAAATAAAAAACCTATGGTAGTGCCTACTTAATAGTAATGTGATCACTACGATGTGATGAGTCCTTAATCTCCCCGCTTTTAGGACCTACATCCTAAGTCGGTGGTAAATAATGCACATCATCATGCAACATTTAGCCTAGGTGAGTACCACCGCCTTATTTCTGCCGCTAAGCAACAATGCTTGCATTGTTGTGTTCTGGTTTGAAGAATAAGCTAGCAAGCGCAATTACAGACATGAGGCATTTCATCTTAGTCCTCACAGTGATAATGCACCTGCAGTTCTGCATTTTCGTTGTCTACAACCTAAATACGTATGAATGTATGAATCGTAGATGTTATGGGTGACAGTTACCGCTTACCATCGAGTGGGCTGTCTGCTCGTTTGTCACTGCGTACCACAAAAAAAAATAAGGCAATGAATGATAGGTAACTTCGGAGTCTCCACTCAGTATCAAAGGCGTCATTCCATGATGCAGAAGTCGACAGAAGACGCATATTCCAATAAAATCTTACAGAGTTACAGGAAAGTGCGCGTGGATGACTTAAAAGGCCGATAAAGGCCTGCCCTCGGCCCTTTATATCAAATGCAATAGCGCTGCTGGTCGCAGGGTAGAATACGCGGCGATGTCTGGGCCAAGTAACTATTTCTGCAAAGAAGGTGAATTTATGTTAAGACTGTTTTTATCGGTATCTGTTGGTAGGATCTACTGTTTTATTACTGTGCGATCAAATCAAGAGATGCGCAGACGAAGAAGGAAGCATAGCCCGAAGGATCGACATGCTTAAGTGACAGTGGGTAAATTACATAGCTCGCTGAATAGATATCTGATAGAGCAGTAGGCCTCCTGCAAGGTAGACCGACGCCCTGGTAAAGGTACCAGTACCAGCCCTGGTAGTCGCAGGTACCAGCTGAATGCGAACGGCACAGAAACGGCCTTTGTGGAAGTCATTAAGGGAGGCATATGCTCGGCAGTGGGCGTCGGTGATGATGATGATGGTGATGATGACGGTCTGTTGCTCAAGGTTTCGTGTAGGTACATAAGTAGAAACTAAAAATTCAGAACCGTTGCGTCGTCACTGTGAGGAAGGACTAAGGTGGTATCACACATGAAATTAAGTCTGAATTTTGGGGTTACCTGATGATTAATAATAAGTAATGTTTGGCTAAAAATACCGTCTCAGCAACTTGAGCAACATAAAGTGGATCTTTTAGTCTGCTGGAATCGGAGCAGCAATCAAAAATAAACAAAGAAAGTCATTTTTCACACACAATTAAAAAAGACTTTATAGTGAGTTAAATATACTAAACATGTCCCTTAAACCCTATGTATATAGGTATGCATCAAAACTTCTCATAAATAACACTTAATTTGCATATTTCAAATTACATTTTAAGGGTATGTTCCGGGTTTCCTACCGTAGTCGTCCCGTGACCATGATGCATGCAACTGTGTCGAAGGGATAAAACCAAAGTTGTACAGTTTAAAAACAAAAACTTATACCTAGTCATTAACTCTGGGCAAGTCATTGAAGATATAAACGAAACTAGATTTTTGGGCATTACTATTGATACCCATTTAAACTGGAAGCCTCATATAACTAATCTAACTAACAAAAATTCCAGCTTTTGTTATGCTCGCTCAATAGTTTCGGTAATAACATCTGAATCGATTGCTACGAGTATAAATGCCTATTATGGTTATGTTTATCCTCATCTAAGTTACGGCATCATTTTCTGGGGCAACTCTGTAAATGTTCAATAAATTTTTGTAGCTCAAAAAAGATGTTTAAGGAATATATTTAAAATGAGCCAAATGGAAACATTGCGTAACAAATTTAAAGAAAAGAATATACTCACTGTAAGTAACTGGTATTAATATTTTAGAAATAAGTCTCTTTGTAAAGTCAAACCACAACACATTCCTTCGAAATACCAGCAGATTACTTAGACCGAACTATGAACATAATATAGTTATACTCCAAACTAATAATAACTTATTTCTTAAAAGCACATACGTGAATGGTATTAAAATATTTAATCATTTACCTTATGAAATAAAAAAGTTGGATGGTATCAAATTTAAATCAACACTTAAAGATTGGCTGTTACAAAAGTCATTCTACAGTCTATCTGAATTCTAAAAAATTTAGGCTTTGTTTTAGATTTAGATTGTTATTATGTTCAAACTTCTACGTGCTTTTAAAAGTGTTAAAATGGCAGCTACTTGTCTGTTTTAGTCTCAGCTTATTTATAATAGGTACTATACTATCATGTAGAATATTGTACGTCCGAAATGGACAATACTACTTAATAAGAAATTGTCAATGTCCTATAATAAAATATTTCTATCCTATTCTATTCTATTCTATCGGGCTACTCGTCATCAAAGGTACGCGGTAGGAAACCCGGAACATACCCTTAAAATGTGTAATAATAACCGCAATAGTTTAAAACATTACATTTAATTAAACTTGTAAATATAGGTGTAAATAGGTACCTGTCTCTTACCAATAATATCACCTATTTAGTCCAGGCACAGGTTATTTTACACTAATATAACCACTCAGTCTTCAATGAACCTTCTAATGAACTTCAATGCTGTTTATATAAAAATATATTTAATTAATAGTGAGAGAGAACACTTTATTTACAACGGCTGAACTATAATAATGTGAATGATAGGCGCCAGGGATATATTTATGTGTATGTTGTAATAGGTCCGTGTCGTTACAGTGTAGTGTGTGACTCACATTCACATAGTCGGGGTTTACCAATCAACGTTTTTGTTTTAATTATTTCAACTTCGGCAATAATAGCTATTGTATAAACAAACGTTACTAAGTAAAGTTGTTATCTAAATTAACACTAGGTTCACACCTACTAGTTTTTGCCTGCGGCTTCGTATGCGTGTACGTATTTTAAATGAAAAAGGATGACGTCGGGATTTTTATAAACAGCTGTGGTACCCATTCCAATAGCTATGTGTCTACGTTGTTGGATAGGTTTTTTATGCTGGGAAGTGACAAATGAGCTGACAGCTACCTATGGTAAGCGGTAACGGTAACTGTCGGCCATTAGATCTACGATTCATGCATTTAGGTACCAGGCAACAAAAATGCCAAATCGCAGATGCGTTGATACGGTGAGGCTGAGGACTAAATGCCTCATGTCTGTAATTGCGCCTGTTACCTTATCCTTCAGCAATGCAAGCATTGTTGCTTAGCGGCGAAAAAGATAAGACGGTAGTACTCACCCGACACTACACCGAAGATATCCCGGACATCAGCCTGTACGAGATTAGTATGGCTCTCAAACAGCTTAAGAACAACAAGGCGCCGGGTGATTATGGGATTACGGTTGAGCTTCTAAAGCTGGTGGCTAATCTGTGCTTCAGACCCTTCAGAAGATGTTAAATTCCATCATCCTCAAGGGAAAAACGCCGGAAGCATGGCACAGTAGTGATATTGTTCTTCAAGAAAGGTGATACGGCTCTCGTGAAGAACTTCAGACCAATATCGCTACTGACTCATGTGTATAAGCTGTTTTCGAGAGTCATTACGAATCGTCTCGCACGCAGGTTTGATGACTTCCAGCCTCCCGAACAAGCCGGATTCCGAAAAGGTTTTAGTACCATAGACCACATACATACGCTGCGGCAGATTATACAGAAGACCGAAGAGTATAACCGGCCATTATGCTTGGCGTTTGTGGCCTACGAGAAAGCCTTCGATTCGATCGAAATTTGGGCGGTACTCCAGTCTCTACAGCGGTGCCAAATTGACAGCGCAGGACCGGCCTTTGTGGAGATCTCTGGGGAAGACCTATGCCCAGCAGTGGACGTCTTCTGGCTGATATGATGATGACTCACCCAGGCAAACTCCTGAGGTTTGACAGAGTCCTACAACTTGTAAGGCTATTTTTAAACTGAGCAAACGTTACTATGCCGCTAATCCCAAATAGTTATTCCGTTCCGAAATGGGCCCTACTAAACATGTCAACAAGAACAGTGCATTTTTCTGTATGCCCACTGCCAATGGCTATATTATGTAATGTAATATATAGTAGAATACTATTGCTAGGGAAAGTCAATTTTCTTGTTTTAGTCGGCGGTAAATAATGCACATCGGCTGGTTTTGGCTTTGTAAGGACGGGAGTTTTCAGATGAAATTAAGAAACGTCTTCTAAGTTGAACGACTACTTTATTACTCACATGAAACATACAAATGAAAATGATTAAATAAGATGGTAGGTAGCTACATAAACACCATTAAAAACACATTTATGTATGTTTTTTCTACAACGTAAAGTCGAGTTCATTTTTATGAACAATTTTCTGCACTCCTTTATCAAAAATTTTGACGTTCGGTGATACATCTTCGACCACACAGTATGGAATTCATTTACTCATAAACATTCATTTTTATAAGTATTTGATCACCTGATTTCTATAAATACAATTGAAATAACATATTAATCGTATCTAATTTTCCTTAACATTTTAGTTTTACATAGATATTGTTTTGCACAAAATTAAGACTTTTGGATTCGGTACTTAAAGTCTAATGTTATATTACAGGAAAATTAGACATTAACCCGGACATTTGAAATAACAAGCTGAAAATTTGTGGTCGTCAATTAAATTATCACTGTGCAATGAAAAACAACTCTTGTTGAGTGCTTTGTTGATGGAATATATCTATATCCTCCTTAGGTTCGGTTAATACTTCATAGGTTTTTAATCCTTTTTCCCTGTTCTTATATGCGATAAAAATACATTTAAATGAGTAGCACACTTTCCCTGGTATCAAGTGGCCGTCGTGGTATGCTCTGCCTACATACATAATTTCATGACTGTTTTCAATATATCCGCCTTCGACAGCGTTAGCCGGTATCCTATCATCTCTAGCTGGTACCCACTGGTAGTCAAAACCACAAAGTACCTGAAAGCAATATGTGAATATGTTTATTAGTTCCTAACTTGTATGTGAAACCTAGGTGATAACAGTTAACTTACTTCAAATTTTTATTTATTTATTTATTATTTATTTAACCATTTATTGTACACAACATTGTTACAAAAAGTATATTACATAATATATTAGACACAACAGGCCAACTTATTTCTATAAAGAAATTTCTTCCAGCAGGCCTACAGCAGAGAGATCGTGATAATTAAATGCAGTAAAGACGTGCACAGTAGCAAAAACAAAATAATGATGCTTAACTAATACAATACATAAATAAATACATACCTATATACCTACATTGAAAACAAATACATATACATACATACATATAAATACATATACACATACTTACATATCTTAGACAGATAGAGAAAGGTAGTGCTCTTTTACACGTTTCTTAAAGATGAAAATAGAAGTGCTATCCCGTATTTCATGCGGAAGAGAGTTCCACAATCTTGCCGCATGGACAGTGAATGAGTAGGAGAAAAAATCAGTGTGATGGGGAGGAATGTCTAACATAGATTTAACGGAGGAACGACAGGGCTTGTCTTGCGACCGGGAAAATTTAAAACGTTCACGAAGGTATGAGGGAGCGGAGGGATTATAAAGGACGTTATAGAGGGTAGAAAGGATCCGAGCATTCCTACGAAGCCGAATCGGGAGCCATTTGAGCTGTGTCCGAAAGCTACAGATATGGTCGTACTTACGCAGACCAAAAATGAAGCGTATGCACTCATTTTGGAGACGTTCAAGCTTGTTTAATAGCTCCTCAGTGGCATCCAGATAGCAGGAATCGGCGTAATCAAGGATAGGAAGGAGAAGGGATTGAACGAGGGAAATTTTAGTTTTCAGGGGTAGAAAACGTTGGAAGCATTTAATTGAATGAAATGAGTAATTAAGTTTTTTGCTAACCTCATTGACGTGAGAGACCCAAGATAAGTTAGAGTCGAATATCACTCCAAGGTTTTTCGCAGATTTACTGAGCGGAATAGGAACACCGTCAAAAAGAATCTGAGGAATATTAGAGTTGCCTCGCAGTTGTCTACACATGTAAGGGCTGCCGATTATTACAGCCTGAGATTTAATTGGATTAACCAATAAGCCAAAGGATTTGGCCCAGTCTGAAATGCGTTGAAGGTCAGCGTTAATGCTTGTGAAAGCATCCTCAATATCTTCTACCATAAAGTGCTGATATACTTGCAGATCGTCTGCGTAGAGATGAAAGATTCTTCTTTGATATGCGACTCTCCGCCCCACCCTATGTACGCCAATCCCTCTGAGCGAACGAACTTGCCCAGAGCCAGTTGACCGTTTACGAACGCTCTTATAATATAAATATATTCATTCTCAAAACCTCTTATAATGGCATCGTTTGGTAGCTTAGTTTTGTAGTTAGGCTGGTTGTCTACTCCTCGTTTCCAACGAGGTTTGCCACCAGACACAGTAACGATCTTTCTTGGTCTTTCAATCACAGGTGGCTCTGGAATATTGCATTAAAATAATTAGGTGCCTATAATTAGTTCAATTGTATAGTTATTTATTTCACATCTTATTTTATAAGGCATATTGATTTACGATGTGTGGATGTTAATAATATCCAATTACGAAACTTACGTTGAAATCTCCATCTAACTTCATTTTGCTCATTATTTGTGGAAAATGTGATATATTTCAATTTGTGCAACCGTTGTATACTTATATATGAATCGTAAAAGGGTGTTGTTTCACCCTTCCTCCCGAGCCGTAAGTTTTCGCCGTACCAAGACAGCCAGAAGCTTCCGTGGTCGTCATCGTCAAGGATTTTATGTGTTGCAAGCCTCTCTAATATACGATCACCTTGTATCATTTCTATCCAAGAGGATCTGTCACCGTCGTTGTCCGCGACGTCAGCGAACTCGATTTGTATATATGTCGCAGCCATCTGGTTAAATCAGCCATTTAATGAGAAGGCTAGTCCGTTAATTAATCGCCGGCATTCAATTAAATGTCTAGGCCGATCGTTGATTTATCTAACATCACTCAACGTTTAACTAGTTGGCTTATTAAAGCCAGCCTTTTGGAGACGGCTGAAGTAAAATAAGGCAGGTGATTTAAATTTAGTTCAAATTTTATCAAACAAATCTGGCGTCAGACAGCTCGCACAGCAAGCAATGTATTTTGTTCGTTTTAACTAAATTTTAAATGTGGCACCTACGTGCTTTTAAGTAAGAATTGACATAACGTTAAGTAAGAGTTAAGATAACTTATTATGTTCATTTTATTTTTATACTTACATTACTTACCTTTAATTAGAAATGCAAAACTTTTAAGTCATTTTATATTTAATATTGTTAAATAAGAAAGTGCACTGTTGCTGTTGTTCCTACTACATAGTTACAAGTAGTAAATAAGTTATAAATTTAAAGTTTTTATTAAATATTTTTACTGAGTAAAATACTGTTATAGGTACACAATACAATTAATTGTATACCTACTTATTTAATATCTTGCCACTAATAATGTTTTATTAAATAAAAGTGATCTTTATTATTTCATTATCTATTATCTTAAATAAAGTTTACCATTTAAGTTTACCAGCGAACTTATGGTCACTCTAACCAACCATCTGTATACCCTTTAACAAAACGGCTAAATAACGTTCAGCCAAGTAGTCAGACGTTACGTTCGACAACTTGGCTAGTTATACTTTAGCCATTTCATTAAATGCCGGCGTTTAATTAAAGGACTAGCCTTCTCATTAATTGGCTGATTTATCCAGATGGCTGCGACATATATACATCTTGTAACAGTTCATGTGCCTATTAAAGAACCCCAAGTTATAGTACAGGCTGTTTACACTTTGGCCGGTCTCCGATTTGTACGCGCATCCATAGTGATGCAAGCTCATTTTAAGATGATTATGGATAGGTTGATGTGCTGCCCTCTGTGCATAGGAAATATTTCGAGAGCTCTTTCCACGTCTTGCATGTACTACCGCGCTAAAAGGCTTGCGATGCGCGTATAGTTGATAGTTGATGCCATGCATCTAGATTATGTGGATGTAATATATTCACATTAGGTGAACAGTTCCTCGAAACCACAAAAAATTAAAATTAGATTAGTAAATAGAAATGCCATGTTGGGCACAAAGAACTGGGAACGCTTGTCGCCACCTCGGCGAATATACGCCACATCTGCGTGACGACAAAGCTACGCGCGCATAGCACTTCTCATTAGACATTCTCAGTAAGTCATTACTTATTTGTTTTCTGTACTCGATACATTTCCCATGGAAGAGACGGTTGAAAACACATCGCAAACTGCCTGTAAGCAGGAGATCGTGGACGCATAGCGCGGCGTTGTAGGCAATCAAGTGGAGGAATTGGTGTTGGGATACACAAGCCCATTGGTGGGCTCGATGCCACGGTGTAAAGCACTGCTTAACTGTCTTACCAATATGCACAAATGATCCCTAAATTGGGCTTTATTTGAAACTTTAACACCAAGGATTCCGATACTTTTCGAATGATAAGGGGAACGTTCTCGAATCGTCACATTGGCACTACTAACTCATTAATCATCATGGGTAGGTACTATAGAAATTGAAGGTAGGAAGAATCGGCAGGGGCAGATATTTTATTGGACTTTGGGGCTTTGCCGTCTCGAGATGGTGATGTATGTGATCTATGTAAGCCGTTATGATTTGAGTGTATACCAACTATGTTACAGAGTCCACAGATAATGTGGAAGAGCGGGTCCCCTCGTAAGTGAGAGGTAACGAGTTCGATCCCAGTGCCGCCATGTAATGTCATGCATACATAAGTTGTCTCTTACGGTTAGAGAAAATATCGTGAGAAATATCCAATCTGATTCCCCTGTTAACAGAGTCACAGAGGTCCAATGGTAGTCGCTCTACTGTAATTACCTGATCAAGGCCAGCCCCGGGCCCTCACACTCGAGAGCACAACCGTGGGTTTATTATTGTGGTGAGAGTGGTCTATTAGGCACTGGACAAAGTTATGGCGAATGATCCCCATGAGTGCTGGGGTGGTGTAGTTAGCTGGCTTGTGGGGGGCAGGGCCCTCCATCCGAGGTCAGCCACGTTTACATGCACAATGTACCTACATCAATCGGAAAATACCCGAAGGTGCTTTGTGGTTGGTCGCTAGCCTGTTGTTGTCTATACCTAAGTATTTCAGAGCTATAGGGTCAATTAAAATACCTATGTTAGTGCCTACTTAATAGTAATGTGATCACTATGAGGTGAGGCGTCCTTAACTCCCCGCTTTTAGGACATACATCATATGTCGGTGGTAAATAATGCACTTCATCATGCAACATTCACGTGGCACGCCTCTGTCAAGCCTGGGTGAGTACCAGCGGCTTATTTCTGCCGCTAAGCATCAATGCTTGCATTGTTGAGTTCTGGATTGAAGGATGAGCTAGCCAGCGCAATTACAGACATGAGACACTTCATCTTAGTCCTCACAGTGACAATGCACCTGCAGTTCTGCATTTTCGTTGTCTACAACCTAAAGACGTATGAATGTATGAATCGTAGATGTTATGGGTGACAGTTACCGCTTACCATCGAGTGGGCTGTCAGCTCGTTTGACACTGCGTAGCACTAAAATAATTAAGACATTGAAAGGTAATTTTGGAGTCTCCATTCAGTATCAAAGCCATAATTCCATAATGCAGAAGACGTAAATTCCAACAAAATCAACTAACACTTAAGACGTTACAGGAAACTACGTGTGAATGAGCTGAAAGGCCAATACAGGCTTGCCCTCGGCCCTTGATATCAACTGCAATAGCGCTGCTGGTCGCAGGGTAGAATATGCGGCGATGTCTGGGCCATGTAACAGTTTCAGCAAAAAAAAAGGGAGTTTATAATGTTGAGACCGTCACCGTCATAGCCTATAGGATCGACATGCTTAATAGTAGAGGATTAGATCGCTCCCATACAGAACCGTAAAAAATGGTATAGAGCTATGGGCGTCACCACATTTATTCCTTAAGTAAATCTAAAGTAGGCGCGACACACGTACGAGCTTAAAGGACGCGGTTTTTAAGTTCACGAACTTACTCGGCTCGACATGAACGATAGACGTACGAATTAAAACTACGTGGTTTTTAAGTTCACGAACTTATCCAGGTCGATTTTTATGAATTCCGTAAATAAATCGAGTAAATGGCTTCGAATCGCAACAGAAAACAATAAAGTTAATTTAAATTAAACTAATTTTAAACTTGATTTTAAAATCGTTTGTTAACGTTTCATCTTTATGAGGAAATGAAATCTGCATATTTTCTGGATATGAACCTTCCGTTGCACCAGTCATCAACATCACCACAACACGAGAGTTTTCTTGCCAAGCCATCTTCCAGAAGTCATTTAGTGTGGCTTTCATCGGATCTTGAGTTACTATAAATTTATTCTTGTTATTGAATCCACCTATACAGGGTGTTTCATAATACATGTGTAAAGCCGTGAACTGGATGGAGTGCTAAACGTATTAAAGCGATAGGTACAATTATTTTTTTCGTGCGTAGAATAGTTACCGAGAAAATGACTATCGAACTTTTTCTTTTTCAATGTCGATAATCACATTTTGAAAACGAAAGACCGCATCTCTAGAAATCAGTTGTAAAAGATCACTCAAGTTCATAATCAGGTCAATCAACTGAATAATACAATTTTACCAGTTACAGATAGGATATAGGTTTTGTCCCTTTAAGTCTTTTCTACCTACCGTTTCATATGAGTTTTAAAATTCAATCTAAAGATCACTACGATCAATACCTCAAGTGGCTGGTTAATAAAATTATTATTACAAGCAGCTCGTGAGCACTCCGGCACAAAAACAAGACATTTCGATGTTTGTTTCTACTTTAATTTATTTGTTTTTTTTTTGCCTTCAACACAATGTTGCTCCTAGGTACATAGTCTTCAAACTAATTGCGAAAACACAATAAACATTAATAGGCAAAAAAGTTACAGCTTGATTTCGCGTCTGCGCCATATCTTCTATTGTACTAGGCAGTCATGACTGAAGCAGGTGGACTATGTACGGGATACTGATATCACAGGGTATGATTTTAATATTTTTGGAAAGTGCAGCAAAACTACACGATATTGTTGTTATACTTTCTTGTCTATTTTTCCACTCAGTCTACATCCTGTTGAATGCATGTGGTGAGCCTTGGCAAGTTTATGCATTTCTCGTGAACTTTTCCGCCAGCTCCGAAATAAGGAAAGACGTCATTTCAGTACCTATCTAATAGTAATTATTAAATTCTACTCATGTATGAATTCAAGAAGGTGAATATTAAATTTGAAAAGCTGAATAAATACCTAGCAACACTATTTACGTAATAGGTACGGTCAGGAGACCCGATTTTACCATTTCGTCAATTTACTAGTAACAGACGCTACGATTTGCCTTGAGCCGACCAATCATCAGTTGCAGTCGATACTAATCCTTACGAAGTACAAATAAAGCAGCTTTTACGTTAATACGGATGCGCGGGCATGCCGTCCTCGGTCGGACGTCCGACCACGTATTCCGCTCTCAAAAGCGACTATTTTATCCTGCGTAAGGATTAGTATCAACTGCAACTAACGGTTGGTTGGCACCAGAAAAAGGAAACGTCTGTTACTAGTTTTTAGTGTCAACAACGCTTAAGAAACAAACATGTACCTAGTGGCCTAGTGGCAGTACAATTACTTGTTTTATGCTACGTATTGATCCACCTGAAGACAAGCGGTAACCGTCGCCCATAACATCTACGATTTAAGCATTTAGGTTGCAGGCAACAAAAATGCAGAACAGCAGATGCGTTGTCACTGTGAGGACTAAGATGAAATGCGTCATGCCTGTATTTGCACTGGCTTATTTTATGGACACCCCACGTACTAGGCGCAATAGTAAGGAGGTCTAAATTATCCGTTTTGTATTTTTTGGTTTGAGGGTTCCGTACAAAAAAATATTGTAATCAATTATGATTTTAATTCAAAAGGTTCATTCATAGTTTTTACGAAAGTGCACCACCACCTAACTAATAGCAAAGTAGTCTTATTCAAATTACTGTAGCATATTAATGTAGCAAACTCTAATTAATGTAACATCTTTGTCTTTTTACGAGTTTGCTTTCTCATGTCATGTCTGTCAGTCATGTTTCAGTGTCGCGTAGGTAATCGTACCTATCGTTTTTACGAACATTTCTTATCAACTAAAAGATTCTTAGTTGATGGAGGTATACCTGTAAATATCCCATGCTTCACCCAATTGGAGAACCTAGGTCACCTAGGTGGAGCACGGACCCAAACACCATTTTAGAAATTACTCTCTAGGTTACTGTCATTGTACCAAACTACCCGATAAAATAGTGATAAGCAAATGTAGGCCATCACCGTCATCATGAGGATTATTATTAAGCCCACAGTTGGACTCGCTTGAGACTCACTTTATCAAATAAAATCAACATCATGGTGCAACTACCAGGAGTACATAAAACGAGAGAACATAAAAGGCGAAATAAGTAAGACCCCTAAAACACGGATCCCTAAATAGGAATCCTTTTGCGTGTGCCGTCAAGGTCAAGGCCGGCGCCGGAGCTGTGGCGGCGCTTTTGACATCAAAATAGAAACTGAAAACTAAAAATAGAATACTTTGGCGGGCCGTTCTTTATTTTGTGCTTTGACCCACGGCGCGGCTTCCATTGACGAAATTTGCCTACTTTCGTGTCGTATTCGTTCATTCTGTTTTTAGCTTTTCGCGTGACCGAAATAATTGTTGCGTTGTAGTTGTAGGATACCTAAGTACCTATTGTGAAGATAACTGTGATAAGAGTGTTAACGATGTGAACGAATGATTTATAGCTTCAGGTACCAGTATTAACGTAGTCTTGTCTGTGTTCAGCGTTCAACGTTTAAGTATTGTGATAATCATTATTCTGTGCATGAATGCAAGCTAGCAGTAGGCCAAACACCATGGTACCTACCTACTTACGTATGCAATAGCAACCAGAGCCTGCGTAGTGTTGTGTATCTGTGTGTATGGAGTGTACCTACCTAGCTACGCTACGATACGAGTGCAAGCTTACTTGATAGTTAATACCTATCAGTCATCCGAGCCACAATAAAGCAAGAAAGTATGGCACCTGACGCTGTATGTTTTCATAAAATAACTTTAAAAAGGTACGTACCTACATGCTTTAAAGGTCTAGGTTCTAGCTAGACTTTAAGATATGTTACCTAGCTAGTACCTAATCGTAACGTTAGGAGGTTCTTTTCCGACGGGAAATAGGTAGAAAAGACAACACTTTTATCTGTTCATGAAAACATTTAGGTATTTAGTAAAACCTGTCTGTAATCTGTTTCAACAAAACTAGTCTCATAAGTGGTTCCCTACGCTACGTAGGACCCTAGTTGAGTGAACCATTTTAGTAGGACGTAGTACCTACTTATTTGTGTAGAACGATTTATCAATTGAACGAATTATGTTTTAGTTATGTAGCTATAGGTATAGGTATAGGTAGGGGGCTCCCATTTTCCGTACTTGGACTCAAATTCGGTCCTTTATACGTGACTGAGAGCCGGCTATTGTAGCCAGCCCAGCTCCTTCCAGAAGTCTATTAGTCTCTTGGGACGTTCACAGACCTCTCGAAAGGACCCTGTTCCTATTGAGGCTTTGGCTCTGTAGTCCTTTAGCTCCTCACACTCCAGGACCACGTGAGCTGTCGTTTCCTCAGCTACTAAACATCCCCTGCACAGGGGGCTGTCTGTAGCTCCGATGGTATGCAGTAGTTTGTTCAGGGGGAGGTGTCCTGTAATTGTACCAACTACTGTTTTAATTTCTCTCCGTTTTAGTTCCAGTAGTTTTTTAGTTAGCTTAGGTGATCTATCGCTCACCACTAACTTAGACTGTCTGCATCCGGGTGTGTTTTCCCAGCGCTTGTTGTGCTGGTCATTGGTGTGTTTGCTCACCCACGAGCGTAGTGTGTTGAATGAAAGGGGTAGAAACGGGGCGGGACCGGCAGTCCTCATCCCTGATCCCCTCCTTGCCAGCTCATCGGCAGCATCGTTGCCCATTGAGTTGCTATGACCCTTAATCCATTGTAGAGTGACCCTGTTCACCGAGGAGATGTCCTCTAGTGCGTGGTGACATTCCAGGATCAAGTAACTGTTAATGCTGTTGCCCATTAGAGCTTTCAGTACGGACGGAGTATCTGTTAGTATTCTGACGCCTTGGTCGCGTACGCCAAGGCGCTGCACTAGCCGAGCGGCCTGTGTAATTGCAACACATTCGCACTGAAATATAGTACTATGCTCTCCTAATGTTAATGATGATCTGAAGTTCAGATCTAGCGAGAAGATTCCCGCTCCTGTGCCTTGGTCGGTCTTTGATCCATCCGTGTATATTCGGACTTCTCGTATCCCAGACCAGTCTGTCTCTGTCTCAGCAGTTTGGATTTGGTATCTTTTGCCAAATGTGAACTGCTTCGGAGTTCTGTCACACTTGGCCTCAAACAATGGGTTGTTTGCCACCATTGTTTCCCACAAAGTATGGTGAGAGCCAAGTTTGTTGCACCAGAGGTTTGATACCTTGAGTCTGAGTGCAGCCATCATTGCCTCCTGCTGTATATGCAGGTCAAGCGGTGGCAGTCCCAGTAGTACCTCAAGGGCTGCTGATGGTGTTGAGCGCATGCAGCCAGTAATGGCGGAAGAGGCCATCCTCTGGAGTTGCTGTAGCCTGTTAATTGACGTGGCCAGCTTGGTTCTAGTCCACCAGGCGATTGCCCCATATGTTACAAATGGTCTCACTACTGCAGTGTACAGCCGCCTGGCGATTTTAGGGGAGATACCCCAGGTCTTGCCCAGGAGTCTGTTACATTGCCATAGGGAGATGCTAGCTTTGGCCAACTTGTGATCCAAGTGTTTGTTCCATAACAATTTGCTGTCAAATGTAACCCCGAGGTATTTGACTTCGTTAGTTAGGGATAGGGTCGTGTCGAACAGTTTGGGTAATCTGAGTTCCCCCAGATTCCTCTTGTGCGTGAACATAACCATATCTGTTTTGGTTGGATTCACGGAGAGTTCTTGTTCATGACACCAGTCTTCAACGATTCTTAAATGACCTCATGAGATCACACAGGATGTTTTCAAAGGGTCCGCTAATTAGTATTGCTATGTCATCAGCATAGCCTACTGTATAAAAGTTGTGGTCGTTTAAACGGCTAATAAGCCCGTTTACCACTATGTTCCATAAGAGCGGGGATAGGACCCCTCCTTGGGGACATCCTCTTGCAACCACCGCTCTTGCTGTGTTGTTCATAGTGAGACGCACAGCCCTGTATCTCAGCATGGAGTCGATCCACCCGGCAATGGTATATTTTACTCCGTGCTTCTTCAGGGCATTGCTAATACTACCAAAGTGTGTTTTGTCGAACGCACCCTCAATGTCTATGAAGACCCCTAGGGTGGATTGTTTGGATGCTATAGCGTGCTCTATATGAGCTGTTATGCTATGTAGTGCTGATTCAGTACCCTTGCCTATGGAGTAGGCATGTTGATTTTTGTGGAGAGGGTAGTTTATAAGAGCAGAGTCTCCGGTGATTTGAATGGCAGGAAGCTGTCGATTGCCCATTTTCCCTTGTCCTTGGTTATTATCTTGTCAACTTGTGACCAATCTGTTTCACTCGGTTTGTGCTCCACTGCTTCGGTCCATGACTGTTCCCCTCTGATTTCACAGCCTGGGAAGTATGTGTTCAGCAGTACTTCACATGTCTCCGAGTCTGTTTTCGTGTGTGTTTGCGTTGCCGGACGCGCTTCTTATACTGATTTTGGGTCTCTTTATAAGCATCCCAATCGCTATCACATCTTGTGTTTCTGGCCCTATTGAACATTCTCCTAAGTTTTCGCCGCATTCTCTCTAGCTCGGGTCCCCACCACTGGTGCTGCGATGTTGGTCCCATGCGAGGGGCGCTCAGGGGGCATGTTTGTTCGAAGGCGTCTGTTAATGTCGTCGTTATTTTGTCAACGTGTTTGTCTATATCTATGTTTTTTTGGTAGGTAGGTGGTACCGAGATTCCCTTAAGATAATCCTCCGTCAGTGTCATGTACTTGGGGCGGTTTAGCCGGCGGGGGTTCCTATTTATACCTATGTCCTTGTTCTCTGTGTGTAGTTTAAATCTGATCCACCGGTGGTCAGAGCAAGAGATCTCATCAGACACATGCCAGTCTGTTATCAGATTGGATACCTGCTCCGAGGCTAGCGTCAGATCTATAATTGTTTGGGCCCTTCGTGTTACAAAAGTAGGTTCAGCGCCCCTGTTAATTACCGTGAGTCGTGTTGTCATAAGAAACATGATAAGATCCTCACCGCGGTTGTTCGCAGTATCCCCATAGTGGGTGGTGCGCGTTAGAATCAAGTGAAATGATTACCTGCATATCTTCTCTCTCGCAGAACTGAATGAGGCCAGCCAGTTCAGGTGTTGGCGCCTCGGCGTCACCCGGGAGGTAGGCCGACGCGAGCACGGTCGGTGGCAGGCTGCTGTTGTTTGAGCTGGTGAGTCTGACTGCAGTCAGATCTCTAGAACAGAACTAGTTTAGAAGTACGGCGCGTATATGTTTTGGAACAAGTATGCATGTACGTGGATTACTAACCGTTGTATCGAGGGGAAGTTCACCCCCCAAGTTGCTCAGACCACAGATTCTGCCTTTTCTGATCCACGGCTCCTGGATCAGGGCTGCGGTCATAGGGTTCACCTCCAACGTCCTGCGTAGGGTAGCCGTAGCAGTCTGACTGTGTTGGAGCGGCTCCGACCGGAGTCGAAATTGCAGCAGCCGCAGCAGCCGCCGACCGCTGAGCCACCTGCCACCCTGCCCTTTTGCCCCTGGGTTTTCGGCGTGTAGTCGAGGGGGCCCCGTCGGCCGATGGCCCTGGCCCTGCACTAGCCTCCGCTGCTGCCACAGGGGCGCATGCAGGCGGTGTCGCGCTCGGGCCAGGTTTTTGGGGAGTTACCTCCCCTTCGGTCACTGTAAGCGACCTATTGCCATCGGCCGCTCGGCGCCTGGCTTTTTTCGCCTCCTTCCTCGCCTTCTCACGCCGCGCCCTGGAAGGAGTGTTTTTATTTTTTTTGGCCTTCGCTGGTCCTGCGACCACCGTTGGCTGTTGTATTGCCGTTTTTGGTTTGGACTTGCTGTCCTTAATCGGCACCCTCCATAGAGGTGGTATCTCTCTGGGAGGTGCCTCTGGCATGACTGCCTGAAGGTCAGACAGGTCCAAGTCCGCACCCGCGGTTTTCACCGCTGGTGCGGAAGGCGCGCTGGAGGGCGCTGCCACTGTTGTTTTGCCAGGGTCCACCGTTCGGCAGACCGAGGCCGTTGGCGCGTCTGATGACGCAGCCTGGTTATTTATTTTATTTTGTGTATCCATGAAAGTACTGTATATTATTCGTCTCTGGCAGCGTTCTACCCTCCCCGGAGCCCGCAAAGTGGGGACGACATGAGACGGTTACCCATGCCGCCAGAACTACCCCAGAGATATAGGGCCGTTCTTGGAAAAGTTCTGGGCCGGAACATGTCGGCGGCCGCACCGGGGCCGAACAGAAAGGCCTGCTCTGCCCCGCCGCAACCACCTAGCGTCCGTCCATCCCCCTCCAAAACCCGAACCCTCACCTAGCAGCCCTCTGACGGGATGCCTCAGCCGATTGATCCTAGGTGGCTAGCCTAAGACCTCCCGTTTAAGGGGAAATCCAGGCCAAAGAGGAGTGTTGCAATCGGTGGGCACTATAACCAACGACCGGCCCACCTCACGCTCAGCCTCCAGGACCCCTTCATCCCCCCGTACGGGTCTCCACGCACGGCACAAACACGTGGGTGATACGCCCCCACCCTCCGTCTAACCGACATATTACTATGCGGTGGCCGAGGGCCTGCGACTGCTGTATCACTTGACAGTCGCAGTATGGGGATAGCTAGTTATGTAGCTATCTTAAGTATATTTTTCAAGAACGTTGGTGGCTGGGCGGTTGAGTATCCGACTCGTAAGCGAGAGAGGTGCCGGGTTCGAATCCCGCTGTGGCAATGTACCAATGACTCTTTTCTGAGTTATGTACATTAGTTGAAATTAACCGATGCTCCTATGGTGAGGGAAACATCATGATGAAATCTGCAAATTCCGGCAACTGAAATTGTAGCCATGATCCAATCTAGTCAGGTTCCCCTGGTAGCAGGGTCATGGAGGTCAGATGGTAGTCGCTCCACTGTAACAAATTATTTTCTCTCCACAAAATTATTTTCCGTGCCCGTGGTCCGCCTTGACTATGGTCCATGATCTAGGATTTGGCAGATTAGGTAATTAATTGCAGTGGAGCGACTGCCATCTGACATTCCTGGCTCCTAACCCTGCTACCAAGGGAACCTGAGCAGATTGGATCATGGTTACTTACACATTCAGTCGTCTGAACTGAATGTGTAAGTTTCATCACGATAATTTCCCTTACCGTAAAAGCATCGGTTAGTATTCAGCTAATGTGCGTAACTTAAAAAAGAGTTATTGGTACATGGCGGCAGTGGGATTCGAACCCGGTACCTCTCGTGTACGAGTCGGATACCGCAACCTTAGGCCACCGACGCTCCGACTCTTTAAGCATACCTACCTATTGAAAATAATAAGTGTAGGCAAGTTCCTAGTTAATTTGGTAGAGCCTATTCATGTAGATAAGTAGGTAACATTTAGTTCGACGCCTGGTAGTGAGATGAAGGAGGTTGGTTTGTTTTGATGTGAATGGCACGAGGTTTTTACTCGTCCTTATGGTGTGTACACACTCAACGTACGCCAACCAAGGGCTGTCGGCCGAATTATTTGGACTTCTAAGGTCTAATACTTGCATTTCGTGGTCAAGCAAACGATCTTTGGGAGTTTTGGGAACCGATTCGGGCTCGTATTTGCACGTTTGTTTGTTGGCCTTCGGTATCCGCCCAAACTGCGATTGGATGATTACTTCTATCCGTTTGATGTTACCGCCACGCTGCACTGCGGATTGCCGGCCGGCACACGCCAACGGACCATCGCACTGTGGTTCGTAAATCGAGCTCCATACTCATAGAAACTTACTGTGAGATATTTAAAAAAAAAAATTGTAACGTCGTCAGTGTACCTTCCTCTATCCAGCATGGAAGTATAAACGACAATTTCAAAGAAACTGGCTTTGTAAATAATTATTTGTTATTTTAAAAAACAAAAGTACATAATCCATACCGTTTTTCAACTAAAGTCATTAGCAGTCTGATAACTAGTGACAATATAAAGTAATCGGTCGGTAAGTTTACTTATTTTACGTTTATGATTTTAATTATAACACAGCTGAAATTCGAAACTGCAAATATTTGGTACATGCAAAGCGGCATCGAAAGGTGCATGAATTGTATGTCATCTTGTTCGCCGTGTAGGATACAAAAGTTCATGTGAGCACCAGCCCTTCAGTTCCATTAAGTTTCGAGAAAATGTACTTTAAGTGGTTTTTCCCATACAAAAAAAAACAAAACATTCTTTTTCTCACGAACGGAGTACTTTGTGTCGTTTATACTTCCATGCTGGATAGAGGAAGGTACACTGACGACGTTACAATTTTTTTTTTTTAAATATATCACAGTAAGTTTCTATGAGTATGGAGCTCGATTTACGAACCACAGTGCATCGTTGGCCGAAACGGGTGCGCGTCACACATCGCCCGGTGTGTACGCAGCATTAGGCTCCTGGTAGTAGGCTTGAGGAGGTTGCTTTGTTTCGATAGGGGTCGCACGAGGTTGTTAACCTGTTTTTTATATGATCATCAACTTGAAATAGAGCTGCGCTTCAACGTAGTCGATATGGTTATTTATCTTTAAAAATTAATATTTTTTATAAAAATTAAAATTCCATGTCCGGATAAAATGAAGTCGCCAGTGCACTCTTTGAAAACTCTACTTTAACACCCTTTCGGCTTTATACATGTATTATGAAACACCCTGTATAACTAGCGTTTATGAAGTCCGACTTACTATTAGACAAAACTACACAAGAGATGTCCCAGCACGGAAGATATGAATAGCGATTCTTCATTATGTTTTTAGGCTTTTGAGAGTTGTAAAAACTGCCACTGATCGGTATTTTGATTACGCTGAAGTGTTCTTGAATGATCGTATTCACGAAATTAAAGCAAGTAGCTCGTCGCAAATAATCACTAGGTTCATATATTGCGTTTAGATTGGTAGCCATTGCTGTGAGATCGACGTTTGCTCCTTGTTACTATTTTCCTTATACTGAGTATACAAGCATGAGAGAATACTTTTAAATATTTCCTTATCATAATAAAACTTTGAGTGTTTTTAATACAATAACTAGCTTGGTTAAATGTTCGATAACATGGTTGTTGTTAGTAAAATACTACATTATCTTGTGTGCAATGGTATTTGGTCTTATCGAACCAAAGTTTATTAATTTATCAATATTATAGATATTAAGCAAACACATATCTTTACTATTTAAATGAGATCGTAATTCGAAGTGTAATGTAGGATACGACTGAACACTCACTAAAAAAAAAAGTACCACGTTAACAGGATAAATTTCGAAGTAGAATGTTAAAAATTTGTTTTAATTTTTTTATTATAGTCGCATTAATCAAAAAAGTTGCAATTATTACTTAAGGTTTTTTAAAGTTTAAAGAATCAACATTTTATAACTGAACTAGAAGTATGATAACGTCGATTAAATATTATGAATCATCCAGTTTTTAATTTTAAACGCTTAATTAATAACATTATTGCGGATGTTAAAATAATGATCAAATTTACCGGAAACATGAAACAAATTTCAACATACAACTGTTATCTACAGGAATTTATCCATTTTTCGAGAACCTACTAATCATGATTAAACAAAATGATTTAAAGGGGTTAAAAATAATTTAAAATAATTCAATTTTCAACATTTCAAATAATTTCAAATACTGCTTCTTATGGGAGTTAAATCATTTCTAATCATTTTGGTTTTTTTTAGGGATAGTATCAGCTCACCTGTTTCCAAACTAAAACCTTTTTCACTGATTATTTTGTAGAACAAACGCATGTTTTCAAAAAATAGGATATCACAATAAAACATAGAAACAATGAAAAAAGTATTTTACTACCGATAAAATTACTCTGTATGTTATCAACAGCTAATTTCTGATTTGCTCGTGTAGTTCGTTCTTCATCTTGTAGATGGCTCTGTTGCATAAAGTATAGAACTTGTAGTGACAAACAATTGGGGCGTGCAATAAAACAATGTTTAAAAGAGTAGTTTCAATATATTGTTTTTTATTTCAAATAATTTACATGATCTTCAATTCTTATGCTAAAATGTACAATGGTAATAATTTACTTAAAATACAAATTTACAAATAAATATTTTAGATCTTCAGCAGTCTTTGGTGCGGTCTCTCACAAAAATAAAAAAAGTAACCCTATAAATTAATATTTGGTGTATCTAACTAGACAAAAGTTACATTACTTCAAAACTATTATTGAAATAACACAAGTACGGTGCTTTGATGAACGTGCAAAATTTACAAAATTATCAAATTAAAGAACTAAAACTAGTGGAAATTAGATTAATAACATACTATTTACATAAATTCGATAAGACACAATCATTAACACCTAGATTACAGCGTACTTACATCGCATGTTTTTGACCTCAAGATCTAAAGTATGAAGGATTTTTACAACATCAACACTCCCCTTACATTTGAGACTATACTCTATGACGTAATTAAGGAGGACCAAAGATCCATGGTTATCTAATGGAGGTCTTGCATCTGGGCTGCTCTGATAATGAACCTTTACTATTTCAGTCATCGATGCACATACACCCAGAGCTTTTTCGTTGAAGACTTCATGTAACATCATCTGCGCGAATGATTGGGAACATTTTGATTCTTGTTCGCAACGTTTGAGCTTGCTGTACCTGACATAGATATTGCTGTTAGGTATAAGCTCTACAAGCCCGGTCATATGATTCCGAAACTTAAGTGTCCATTTTGTATCGTTGGGATCATATTCCGGTGGTAGAATAACTTGCTGAGTGGAATGAAGCTGCTCTTCGGGATCTCTCTGGTGGATTTTTTCTGGTAGTATACTGACGGCATTGTTCTGCTGATTCCCATTTCTAGAATTCCGTCTCACAGGCGCTAAATTCTGTCTTTCTTCAACAACCGGCGAGACTTCTTGTGCGACGTTTCTAGAAGGTGCGTGACTTGCTGAATTTTTCGACGCATTGATTCTTTCGTTGTCGAAAAACGTTTGGTATGACTTAGCAGTTTCAAGGAGCAAATTTCGTAAGTTATCGAAAACATTTACCGTATTCTGCAAAGTAGAATGCACTTGACTACAGACGATTGCAAATTTTTCCATCATTTGTTGTTGAGCGACCAATGTTGACAGAGAGTTTTGCGCAATTGTCCTGTCTACTGAATTATGCTCAGTCTCATTGCCTGTCTCATGTGCTGTATCTACTGACATCTCATAGCTAGAAGCTGCTTCATGATCCGTCTCAATTCCTGGATCTGATGCTGCACTGTAAGGTGATGACAGAGGTTCTTGTGTGCACACGTTTATTTGATACCCACTGTCTACTACTTTCATTTGTTGAGAAGCAGACCTGACACCGGCATCTTGAAAATGTACTCGCTTCGTCGTCGAATTCACTTCATTAAATTGATGAACCTGCTGAGCTTGCGGGCGCAGATTTTGATTGACATTTTGATGGACTGGTGAAGATTCCATTCTCGGTAATTGGTCGGATGAACTCACAGGCACATTAAACCTGTGCGAACAATTTGCTTTCAAGACTTCGATATTTCGAAGGACATTCATCAAACCTGGATTGTTCTGGTCCCTGGGAATCCTCGTTAGAATTGCTTGCACCTCTTGCTCATTCATTGGATACTTTTCAAGAACAGATAATAGTTCCTGGTATATTGAGCTTGGAATTTTTGACGAAGTGGGTGGTGGTGTCTTTTCAACTCCTTGAAGGGTTGGGCTTCGTCTACTATTTTTAGGCAAAATAGGAATGTAGACAGGAGCTTGTGGTCGTTGATTGACTGCCCTCTGTGCTTGATGTTGGATCTCCGGAGCTTGATGAAACTGATTTGATACGTTCAATGGATTGTTATTGAAAGTTGGTCTGACAGGTTGATACTGTGGAACTTCACTGATCGGATGATATTGCACATGAAGTCTAGGATCAAGCGCTTGTGTTGTTGGTCTTTGTATTAATCCATGTCCAGGCATTTGCATGTATTGTTGTTGAGCCGGTAAATTTTGCTGTACACCTCGATAGACAAAGATAGGATTCTGATTAAGTGGAAGATTTTGAGGAGCTGGGACACTAGCAACGGAGTAAACAACTCTTGGATCAGTAGCAAGTACTGTATTCATTCCTGATATATGCTGGTATCTTTGAGAGCTGGTCGTAATGCCTGGAATCGGAGCACAATTGACGTTATTCGCAATAAGAACCGATGATCCTTGGTGTACCGGATTCTGATTCATTGCTGGTGATGGTTGAGTTACAGGCTTTGGTAATGGCTGAGTTGGATCTACTCGAATCGAAGAGTTTCGCGCAGCAATGGCCATATTTTTCCTGGCATTTTCAATCTGGTTACATAGCTCAGGAGATAGTGAGCTCATTGTAAGCTGAGAAGTAATTTGCCTGGTATTTGAAGTGTCATCAACGCGTGGTTCTTGATTGTTCGATGGTGCTCTAAGAGTTCGAATATCTTTTGCTCGAATTCTTTGATTACTGTTTTGACTTGGCTGAGAAGTCTGCTCGATTGGAGATGGAGACGTTGGTGTAGCTGTCAAATTTTGGCTTCCATGGTTTTCCCTGGGCTGCTCCTGTTGCGACTGATCTTCAATGTTGACGTCGTTACTAAGTGCATCTACGTCTATTATCATGCTTGACTCTTGTTCATTATCAACTTGTTCAGTAGAGTTACTGCTTCTTTCAGTACTTTTTGAACCATCAGTTGCTGCAGCAGTTTCTCCAGCCTGAGGACTCTCCATTGTTTGTTCATCCCTGATGGTAGTCGATTGTTCTGTTGAAGAAACCGGCTGCGGATCAGCGTTCTGAGTAGTTGACTTGGCAGTTTCGTTTAACCAATTCAATCGTTTTAAATAGACTTGTCTTTTTGCTTCGATAATTGATTCCTTGTTCATTGCCGAAACAGGCAATTCCTGCTTGGAAGTTTTGTACGGCTTTATCCTCTCAGATTTATCTTTGGTCTTTGTCAAAAATTTCTGCTTGCTACTGCGTAAATCGTGATCCCACGGAACCGTCGAACCTAGAAATAGTAAATATAAAAATCAATAACTATTTTTAAAAAATGAAAATAAGGGAGAAAGTTTGGTAAGTGTTCATGATATTAAAATCTATGCTAACGCCATCTTGCACGTTCTGGTAGAAGTTGCAAGTCTTCACTAACTCTGTTTATTATATTTTTTATACATATGGCTGCCTGAGATGTGAATTTTTTAGATTCGACAGTACAAAACTTATTATTTTATAATTAATCTAATAATTATTGAGTTGTGGTTTTTTAATTAGTTCGTTTCAATTAAATCGCGGTCCTATTGAAATAAAATTTGAGCGAATTAGTTGTGTTTCTCGAAAGTTATCGAGATTACAAGTACATGTACTTTCAATGTTAGACGCAATTTTCACAACATTTTTTCATAAATATTCATTTTTATCTAAATTGTGGGATTAATCAGCTTTATATTGTTTAGAAAAATAGGCATTGATGATTTTCTCTTATTATTGTATGCAATTGAAACACAAATAATTATTTTATTTTATTAGAAACTTTGACGAAACCGAGATTTCGATTTTTAGGCGAGAGTGGAGCAGACCTACGCGCTTCGCGCTTATGGCATGCAATACAGCGTCAATTTAAAAACGAATTGATTCTCACCATTTGTATTTGAATTTTTTCGTACCGAAGGCCGATTATTATTATTCTTAGATATCCAAAGCTCTGCATCTTCATAAGAATCTGGAATGCACAAGATTTTTTATTAATTTGAGGTATTACAAAAAGGAAAATGCAATTGGTACAATACATAACTAATTTAATAAAACTTACCAGATTGATATTTCAAATCGGCCGTACAAAACGCCCACTCAATTTCGTGTTTCTCTTTTTTCTTAACGCGTTCTCTCGTTACAGAGGGATCTTCATTTTTTGGATATGCAACAACTACTATCTTTTCCGTACATCGTTGGACCCAAGTGTACGGTACACATACGTAGTAATCAATTCCTTTAGAAGGTTCTTGTAAGAAATGAACCACATAGAATTGGCTCGCTTTTTCCTTATTTTGTTCCATCTGAAACAAATAAAAAACGCTTATTTAAATATTGAACTTAATCAATCGTATGCTATGCGACTGGTTATCAAATTTGCGGCCGCTAATTAGCAGGCGTATGAACAAAAAATATCACTCATAAAATTTGCCAATTATAAATTGAAATGATGAATTTTAATTTCTGTTACGGGTCTGGGTGTTCTATGTGTAGTAAGTATGTATTTAAAAGTATTTAAGTAGTATATCAGTTATCTAGCACCCATAGCACAAGCTTTGCTTAGTTTGGGGCTAGATGGCGCTGTGTGAATTTGTCCACGAATATTTATTATTTATTTATTTATATATATTTCTATTCTATTAGAAAATTTTCTTGTAACTGTAACACGTTTTGAATTCTGAATAATTTTCACTGAAAAATAAAAGCTCTACTTACATTTTGATAAAATAATATTTTCTTTGTTTCCACACAAATATATCATCACTGTTAACGCTCCGGGACGATGCGCAAAGCTCCGGAAAATAACTTCGACTGGTGACGAGTCCGTAAGCGTACGCCTCTTTTATATCGAGGTTTATCAAACAAACAAATTGCGTCATCCAGGTCTAAGTACTCGATGTCACGCTACAGGGCACGATCCTATTGGAAGTATCAATCTGTTTACAGTATTCCGTCGTTATCAGCAGGATTTTAACAACGCAACTCCATGAATTTATTACAGTGCGTTAATTATAAACATGTTTTGAATCCAATTACGAATTGGGTTGTTTTATTTTGTTCAAAAACAGAATACTTAGGATGATATTGTACAAGGAATAATTTTATCATACAATAATCTTAATGCTGGACTTTACTTGTATAACTTTTAAATATTCTAGACAAAAATTTACTACTTGTATAAGAAATTGTACTTCTATTAAAATTCTTCAGGAACAAATGGGTATTAACGTGGTAGGAATTAACATTTATTTTATTACATCGGCAAACAACTGCCAAAACTACTATTTAATTTATGTTAGTCATGCGGTTAGAAGTAGCTTGAAATAAGGAAAACATGCTTGTTTTACCCTATCTATTAATTGCCTTCATGGAAGCACTTGACTAATAGCTGCGATTTGGTCCGTACATGATTGTGCTAGAATAAATCTTAATCCAAATGGAGACAATAAAGCAGAATATTTATTGGCTTTTATGAACCTAACAAACTTATCGCAGTGCAACGGGTGTTATAACATTAATAGTCGTATTTTGGACTTAGTATTAAGTAACTTTGATTGTACAGTTACCGCATGTGGGTCGCCGCTCACCCCGGAGGATCCACATCATAGATCGTTAGACCTGGTGCTATCATTATCACAAAGTAGATATTTGCAAGAGAATCAACGCATTAAATTTATTTATCGTGACAGTAATTTCGATGAAATGAGCAAGTACTTGTTAAAAGTTGATTGGACGCCTAAATTATTGAATTTAAATACAGAACAAGCTGTCTCATGCTTTTAAAAGGAGTCACTTTCCTTAATGGACACGTATACACCAAAGAAAATAGTCTCCCCTGACAATAAACTAGAAACTGAATGTTATAATAGATATGTAGACTTTGCAGAGGAGAAGATTAATACAGCACCCCGATATTTTTGGTCGTTTATAAAATCCAAACATTCCGATAATGGCATACCTACGCATATGACATTCGACGGCGGGGGACTCGCCATACAACATATTGCTGATGGTGAGGTCATCAGCAATATGTTCAATAACTATTTTAACTCTGTGTTCGTTGATCGTGGGGTAGGTGATGGCACAGTGTCTAATTTGATCCAACACACACATACTAGGTCTGAGGGAGATGTATCTACTGTTGATATAGACCAAAAATTGGTTTTAAAAATGTTAAAAAACTTAAACGTTAATAAAGGTGCGAGTGCTGATGGTATACATCCTTTCTTGATATCGAAGCTTGCTACTGAACTCTCGCTACCATTAACGATAATTTTTAAAAAATCCCTTAGCGAAGGTTGTTTCCCTTCCATCTGGAAGGAGGCATTGATCACACCCATTCCGAAGGGAGGTGACAAACATAATATAACGCAGTATAGGCCTATATCAAAATTATGTATCTTCGGAAAAGTTTTTGAGAAGATTGTTACTGGTGCTCTGTTCACATTCCTTCGTCTTCATATTTCGGAGCATCAACATGGGTTTTTCCGGGGACGCAGTGTGGACTCGAATATGATATCCTATACAGACTTCATTCTGAACGCACTGGATGCGGGTTATCAAGTGGATGCCGTGTATACCGACTTTTCGAAGGCATTTGATAAAATAAATCATAATACTCTTATAAACAAGCTTTCTGAGGTAGGTATGCACGGAAACTTGCTTAGATGGGATACTTCATATATAAGTAATCGAAGCCAGGCGGTTGCTTTGAAAGGATTCCGATCAAGGTTCCTTAAAATCCCTTCTGGAATTCCTCAGGGCTCTCATTTGGGACCGTTCCTGTTCATGTTGTATATTAATGACAGGGGTACCTGCTTCCAGGAATCCCAACACCTCCTATACGCGGATGATACAAAATTTTTTAAGGTCATAAGAACTATAGAGGACTGTTATAGCATGCAAAGCGATTTGGTATGATTTGAGAGTTACTGTTCCTCGAATCAGGGGGCCGATTCTCGTGCATTGCGACATATCTCGAATTCGACATAATCTCTATGTACAAATCTCTATTAAAAATGACACTGAAATCTCTACTGCAGCCAAAAAACTTATTCTCAACGATCTTCGACATTTAAAGTCGCATGACTAATCAATCTCACCGATTGGTACGTTCCATTTTTCTCGACTACGTTAAAAAGTATCGATTATACTTTTGCACGAAAAAAAGTATGAGACATAGGAAATTAAAGGTCAAACATCTGCAAGAAACGAAACGTATGTTTTATTTACTTCACGGCTCATGGCTATTAGTGATTATTTGTTTGTATTTCCCAAAATAACTTTAAAAATAAAATTCTAACGGTGTGAATTTTAGTAGTATGAAGCGACAATAGATTTGTAGGCGTATAACATGCAATAGTATAAGTAGGTGCATGCAATATTTATGTGCTGCTAAAGAGAATTATTATTATATAGTAAGTAGGTAATTAGGTATAGGTAGATACTGTTCCTTTTATTATTAGATGATTTATTTCGAAATTAGCAGTTGTATTTTTATTTCTTACTGAGATTACAAATATATTTTTGAAATGTGTTTATTAATAATTTTATATTTATGCATCGTAGTTTTTAAGTACTTAGTTTAACAGTTTATGTAAAAGTTTTTGATTAAGTATAAATATAAATTTAAAATGATTATTTATATTAAATGAGTATATTTCTGTGTGTGGAAAATTAATGTTTACTTTACGCTACTTCCACCATATCTTCTATAAAAATTAAGGTAAATGCATTGTTTTAGTAATAGTCCTATCCAAAATCAATACTTATTTGAAACGCAAGTAATCCTTTTCTATCAAAAAGATTTGATAAATATGATAAAAACACCGTAAAACTTTATTAATAACAACAATTTGCCATGTCGACGTTCGAGATATCCAATCTCTACTGCTTTTGACCACTCGTTGCATGTCGCTCGCTGCGACTCGACATATGTCTACCGTGAGATTTTGAGAATATCATAATCTGTTGGCGATCGACATTCGCCATGTTTTTTCGACATAGCTCTAATTCGAGATTATATCACGCGCCCGAGAATCCAGTTATTTCTCCACCTCGATAAGTGTCACACAATTACTTTCACTCGGAAGCATACCACCATCAAGTATGATTATAATTTTTCCGGCAACCAAATTAACCGTGTAGATGTTATTCGGGACCTTGGGATTGCTCTGGACTCGAAACTGCATTTCAATATTCATATTTGATATATTCATTATTTGATTCATATTGAGTCAAGGGTCTACAATGGGGATTTAAGAGGTGCGGTCCGTTTGTTGGATTCTAAGGCATCGTTAGCACCACATTGTGAAGAGACTTTGGCCATTCTGCGTGACAAGCATCCTTCGCCTTCTCGGCCCCTGTCCATGCCGTCGTCACCGGATACGAGTTGTCCCACTTTGACCGACAAAGATTGCCGAGGATGTGTCGGATGCCATTGGGTCTTTTTATAATGGATCGGCTGCTGGGCTCGATGGTCTCCGGCCGCAGCATTTAAAGGAGCTAATTTCGTTGTCCGCGGGTGATAACGGGTTTCGGTTACAGGAGTCGTTGACTAATCTGTGTAATTTTTTATTAAAGGGTTTTCTAAATGTTGAAGTTTGCCCTTACCTATATGGTGCGACTTTGTGTGCTCTTAATAAGGGGGATGGTGGGGTGCGACCGATAGCGGTGGGAAGCGTATTTCGTAGGTTGGTGGCCAGGCTCGGTTGCCGTGCTGTGAGGGGGGAGATGGCAGCTTACCTTCAACCTCACCAGTTGGGGTTTGGGACGCCACTTGGTTGTGAGGCCGCTATACACGCAACGAGGAGATTTTGTATGGAGTGGTGGAGGTGTGGTTATTAAATTGGACATCCGGAATGCCTTTAATACTGTTGAGAGGGACATCATACTTTCCGAGGTAAAGGAAAAATTGCCCACTTTGTATCCATACCTCTTTCAGTGTTATAGTTCACCCAGTAAACTTTTTTATGGTGGTTCGTTGGTGAGTTCGGAGGTTGGGGCACAACAGGGGATCCATTGGGGCCTTTACTGTTTAGTTTGGCAATTCATAAAGTTGTCAATTCTAATAAATTTGGATGATGGGACCGTAGGGGGAACTCCGGATGCGGTGGTAGAAGACTTGGAGATGCTTTTGCATAAATTTGTTGATATAGGTCTACAATTAAATACAACTAAATGTGAGTTTTATCATTCCGGGGTCGATATGGGTATTTTCTTGCCTAGAATTAGGGCATTGATTCCGGGAATAATAGAGGTGGACAAACCAAGTTTCACTCTGCTTGGTTCACCTGTTTTTAGTGAGGGGATTCCGGCTTTACTAGACTCCACAGTCACTCGTAGCGGTGCAGGAGAGTCTCAAGCATTTGACCTCGCATGTTGCTTTGATTCTTCTTCGCAGTTGCTTTTCAATGCCGAGGTTAACCTACGCAGTAAGGACAACTCCGACTTGGTGCTTCCCCCGCGAGGTTACTGATCTAGATAATTTGCTGAAGGAGACGTTAGAGTCCATTGTGAACGTTAATTTAGAGGAGAAACAGTGGTGTCAAGCTGTGTTGCCAGTACGTCATGGAGGTCTTGGAGTACGTCGGGTGGAAAGGACGGGACCGGCTTTTCTCGCTTCTGCGCATGGTGTAGTGGATCTGGTTACTCAAGTATTATCTACGCATGGTGACGATATTACTATTCCGTTCGTGGGTGAGGCTTTGTCTGCTTGGGATGTGCTTTGTCCAGGTTCGGCATTACCCGAGAATCAGTCTTCTCAGAGGGCTTGGGATGATGTTTACTCCACAGTGGTTATGCGGCAATTGTGTGACGATGCTTCGGGGAGGGACCTCGCTCGGTTAAAGGCTGTTTCGAGGCCAGAGTCTGGGGCGTGGCTTCATGCCCTGCCATCGCCTCAGTTGGGGACTCTCTTGGACAGCAACACTGTGCGAGTGGCGGTCGCCTTAAGGCTGGGTTGCGCTATTTGTGAGCCTCACCAGTGCATTTGTGGGGTAATGGTAGATGAGAGTGGAATCCATGGTCTGGGCTGCTACAGGTCGGCAGGTCGCATGTCTAGGCATCATGCCTTAAACCAAATAATTAGGCGCGCGTTGGTATCCGCAAACGTCCCGTGTGTTTTAGAACCGCCGGCCGCCGGGCTTGTGCAGAACAGACGGGAAGCGTCCTGATGGACTAACATTGATCCCCTGGAAACAAGGCCGGTGTTTGTTGTGGGATGCCACGTGTTGCTGTACGTATGCGGCAAGTCATTTGCCGGGGTCGACACAATCGGCAGGTTCAGCCGCAGAGACGGCGGCCCGAGCTAAGCACATTAAGTATGCTGGATTAAAATCGGCGTACCTGTTTGTTCCGGTGGCAGTGGAAACGGCGGGTGCATGGAGTTTGGAGGCTAAAATGTTTATTAGCGAAGTGGGTCGTCGTCTGCGAGAAAATAGATTGGGTCCATGTTCAGGGTCCTACCTCGTGCAGCGGATTTCTTTGGCAATACAGCGCGGCAATGCAGCTTCAATAATGGGCACTTTTAAGCGTAACACTACTTTATCACAGCAGATTATAATTATATTGCTCGTTTCTTTTTCCTCCATTTGTTTGACGTTTATTAGTTACCCTCATTTTGGACGAAGCATGATTGTGAATTAGTTTATGTTGACAGTTGTATTTTTGACATTGTTTTAACGTGACATGTATTTAAATTGCTTTATGATTACTAAATAAAAAAGATCAGATATTCATATTGATAATATAATCTCCAAAGCATTTAAAAAACTGGGATTAATCCTTCGATTGGGAAAACCTTTCAAAAAAGTTCTTACATTAAAAACGTTATATTACTCATATGTCCGGAGTAATCTAGAATTTGGAAGTGTAGTTTGGAGCCCACGTATATCGTTCATATATCAAGATTGGAAAAAGTTCAAAATAAGTTTATAAAATGGCTGGACTACCGGACTGGTCAACAGTTCATTGATTACGAAACAAGTGCATCGAGACATAAAATCCATTCACTGGAAGATAGGCGTACTTACCTGGATGCATTATTCCTGTATAAAATAATTAATAATCATGTTGACTCGGGAAAACTTTTGGGCAAGGTTACGTTTAAGGTACCTCGACCCTCTTCACGTTCTCATGATACTTTCTATATAGCACCATTTAAAACGAATTATGCCAAGAATACCTACTTCAGACGATCCTTTTACTATCACAATAATAATCTAAGCGGTGTTGACGTATTTTTCTTAAGTATCTCGCAATTTAAAAAGAAATTAAAAGAACTAATGTAGTTCACAATACCTTTTAGTGAATATTTTGTGAAATGTCTACCTTCATACTGAATTACGATGTTAAATCTTTAAGTGTTGCTAGCAATGTTGTGTCGTATTCGTGCAATAGTCTCTTTCTGGTTGGTCTAGTGCTACGGTGACGGGTTCACATATTGAACTTCTTTTCTGCGTAGTGATGAGTTGATGTATGCAGTCTTGGGATGGTCGGCTTTGCAGACTTCTTTTCTCCTCGCATAGAAAACATATACTGGTTTTCGGGCATTCAGCCTCTATGTACTTGAAATCTTTCTGGAAGATGGCGAGGAATGGAAAGGGAGGAATAAGGATTTCCTGGTTCTTATTGGGTATTATAGATAACTTATATAGATCATATGTGTGTGGTTGAAAAATCGGGAATTTAACTACTATAACTATACTATTACCTACATAATATGAACCTAACTTAACAACGTTATAATATTCTCAAATGTCTAAGTCTACTACTTTCTCACTACCATATAGAGTTGTAAGTTAATTCAGGATAGTGCGCATTTCTTCTTTACTAAGGATCGAATGGTGCATAGTGGATGTTTTTATAAATGATAGAACATTCTGTAATAGATTTAATTCCTGAGATATTAAATCTACGTTGTCACTTAGAATAATAAGTAGTTGCGCTAAATGGGCGTATTTGATTACGTCATAGTCCCTGTCTGCATAGCTCTCACTGATCTTAGTAATTAGGGTTGCCATTTTTTCCTGATTATCTACGATGGTGTCGATAAGTTTAGTATAATGTTGTGTGGTAATATCTTTTGTCAAACTAACGTGATTATTAAATTCGGTGACTAACCTATTTTCGTTTTCTTGAAGAGATTTTATAGCCTGATTATAATGTAAAGCATCTGTATAGTCGAGGTTGCCGCTTATGCTTTTTATAACGCTGCCGAGACCATCTATGAGACCTCTTTTTACGCGATTTATTTCAAAAGACTGTAACTGTTGGGATATGCTATTTAGTTTAGATCTAAGGTAGTCCATGTGAGGCTGGAATAAGGACTTGGTATTATTATTAAGTTCAGGGCTGATTGCTAATAATTGATTATCTATAGAATAAATTTTTTCCTGTAAATTGTCTAAACTAACATATTGGATGAAAGAATGATGGTGAGATAAAATTCTAGTTTGGCCTTATTTAAAGGGTAGGACGCCGGGTCCATTGCCCAAGTTCTCAATTCCTATTTCTTGCGTTAGAGCTGTTCGCAGGAACAGATGAAGGGCCAGGAGCATCCTGCAACAATTGGGCGGTTTTAGGGACTCTTTTAAGCCTGGATTTTGCAACGGGGCCACGTTTCTTCCTAGTGTAGATTTGGATGGGGAGATCTGCCAAAACTACATCATGAGTGTAACGAGCAGCTAATTTTTGCCTAGAAGCGAACGGATTCTTAACAAAGATCTGTTGTTCGGGCGAGTAGTGGACCTCAGGCTCACGCTGATGATTTCTATTATCTGTAAGATCTTTACGAGTCTCACTACATAGCTCATGGATAGCGTTATAAGCTTGATTCATCTTTTCTTTATGATTAGTTGTATACTGTTGTAGAAGATGAGCAGAGAGATCTACATCAAATGGATCGCGAGGGTCAAAGTGTCCGGTAGTTACTTCGATTGGCTTACACTTAGTGAAACTATGGATGCTGTTATTATAAGCTAGGAGGGCGTAAGGCATCAGGTTGATCACGGATTCTCCTTTCTGACCGACTTTAAGAATGCGAAGATGTTCTAATATTGTGGCGTGAAATCTTTCCACTATCCCATTTTCGTTAGGAGCGTGCGGCGCTACCCTATGATGCTGAACTTTGTGTAATCTCATGAATTCTGATATAAGTTGATTAGTAAACTCTGGCCCATTGTCAGTAATATTGGTGGTAGGTATTCCATGATGGGTGCAAAAGTTAAGCAAACCCTGTACAACACTTATAGCGGTTCCGTCTCGTAAGTAATACGCCTGAGCATACTTAGAAAACGAATCTACAATTGTTAGGAATTTTCCACTCTGAATGGTTAATAGATCTAAGTGTACTATTTCAAAAGGTTTACTTGCTGGTGGGACTAATTTGAGCTGTTGTTTAATGGGATTGCGGTCGTATTTTGCTTGACCACACACTGTACACTCATTTATAAATTTTGTTATGTGTTCCCGCATCTTCGGCCAGTAATACTTATGAGGCAGAGCTAGATATGTTTCATTAATTCCCCGATGGTTAGTTTTACCGATATTATATTTGTTAATGATTTCCTGTTGCCCTAGATACTCTTTAACGTTAACCAATTCCTTTTTGGTTAATGTTAAGTTCATGGATGCATTTTTAAATGTCTTTTGAATGATCGAAATAATAGTATACATTCCCAAAGGTGGATTGATTAGTAGACCGGTTTTAATTTTAGGCTGGACGTACTCTTTTATTACGTTGGTGACGTCCTCCTCTAAATTGGATTCTGATAGCTGTACAGTGATGCGGGTGTGCGTATCAAAGGGTTTTGTCATAATAGTTCTACCCTTGATATCACCTACAATGTTAAATATAATTTGTCTTGTAAATTTATTTATTGGATCCACTGATATGGGGACCTCCAAAATGGGATTCTCATTGTCTGTGTGTACAGTTGCAGTACCCGAGTTATCGCCGGGTTCTGTAGCAGTGATTGTTCTAGAATCATCAAATGTAGGATTGTTCTCGGAAGGGTTAGCCACAATAGACATTAACTCTTCGTTATTAAGTTCAATGCGTGATGAAGCGTCTGCGTTGGTATTGCATTTCCCTTGCTTGTACTCTACTGAAAAGTCGTACTCACTTAACTTCAAGCGCCACCGGGTGAGTCTCGAGTTGGGCTCTTTTAAACTCATTATCCATTGAAGAGGCTTGTGGTCTGTAATTATTTTAAACTTACGACCAAACAAGTAAGGCCTAAAGTATTTCGTGGCCCAGACTATAGCTAGAAGTTCCTTTTCAATGGTACTATAATTTAGTTCACTCGAGTTGAGAGTACGCGAGGCGTATGCTATGGGTTTATCCGAGCCTATTGAGCCTTGGGATAAGATAGCGCCTATTGCTACATTTGATGCGTCAGTTGTTAGTAAAAATTCTTTATTAAAATCGGGATATTGTAAAATGGGATCGTTAGTAAGAAGCTTTTTACAGTGTTCAAAGCAATTTATGTAATTTTGATCTAATGTTATTTTACTACCCTTTTATAAACACTGAGTTAGAGGTTTAGTTAATCTAGCAAATTCAGGGATGAACTTCCTATAATACCCGATTAAACCGAGAAAACGTTTGATTTCAGTTGTCGTTTTGGGAAGAGGATAGTTCTCTATAGCTGAAATCTTATCTGGATTTGGATTGATTCCGTCGTTGCAGATAATATGGCCTAGAAAACTGGTCTCTAACTTAAAAAAATCGGACTTGTCCATTTGAATTTTAAAGTCAGATTCCCGCAATATTTTAAATACCTTCTCCAGGTTCAGAATGTGCTCCTGAAGGGATGTACTAAAAACTACAATATCATCCAAATACACTAGACAGACTTGGTTTAGGTCTCTAAGGACATTGTCCATAACTCTCTGGAATGTCGATGGAGAATTTTTTAAACCCATCGGCATTCTAAGGAACTCATAGTGGCCGTTTTCAACGTTGAACGCTGTTTTAGGTTTTAGGGACACCTGCTGAAAATGTTCAGTTGGTGTACCCTCCTGATCTACCTCTTCTACTACCGGGCTGTCCTGGTAGGAATATGGATCCTCATGATATCCATGGTCGGGGTACCGTTCAGCAACATAGTAATAGTCCTGATCGTAGTCTGCGTAATGATAGTTATCATAATAATCGTAATTATAGTCAAACTCATTCATATTAATTTCCCGAGTCTTAAAATAATTGCTTGGAGGTGGGTTACCAAACTGTCTCCAGTCGCGACCTGTTGGTGGCAAGGTCCTGGGGACGAGGACAAGGTCATCGGCATTCTAAGGAACTCATAGTGGCCGTTTTCAACGTTGAACGCTGTTTTATGTATACCATCTGGGTTCATTTCCACTTGGTAGAACCCACTTGCCAGATCCAGAGTGCTAAAATACTGGCATTTCCCTAATTTGTCGAGTACGTCTGTAATATTAGGTATGGGGTATTTGTCATCAATCGTTTTCTTGTTAACCTTTCTAAAATCCACGACAAGACGCCACTTAACTTTGCCGGAAGCATCTGCTTTTTTAGGAGGAGGAGGAGAATCCAAATAGGAGAGCTCCATGCAGAATCGGATGGTCGTATTATATTTTGCTCTAGCATCTTTGTTATTTGATCTCTGACCTCCTGTCTATGGATGTAGGGGTAGCGGTATGTTTTAGTATGCACTGGAATTTCGTCGGTTGTTCGGATACGATGTTTAACCTTATTGGTGAATGTAAAAGATTCTCCTTCGAGATAAAATACGTCAGCGTAATTCGCGCAAAGATTTTTTAAATTAGCTAGTTCCTCAGGGTTTAAATGATCTGTTCGAAGACGAGAGAGAACTGCGTCTACTCGATCCGATGAAATTTCAGCGCCTTTACATTCAATATTAAATAGTTCGGCTACTACTGGGCGATCCATTGAAAATATTATATCATTTGATGTGGGGTTAGTAATTTCCACCCAACCGCGGTTATTCCTGACAATCGTTACGCAATTTGAAATCAGACAATTGCAAAGAACTTGATTTTCAACGAACACTTCACCGTCGAGCGTATTGATGGGCAATGGGACTAGTTTAGATGAATTAGCGGATATGATGTCCTCGTACAGGTTGACATTGCGTGAGTCATACATTTCTATGGGAAGCTGTGCGTTCCGTGTTATTAACAATTTACGATTCAGATCTATTTTACATCCCCAATTTTCTAGCAAATCGAAGCCTAGGAGTCCGTCGAAGAAATTATGAAATTTATAGACAAATAATGTAATATCGGTATTTTCTTTAAATTCTGGAAAGCATGGTAAAGTGATAGAGTGGTTATTCTTAGAGGTCCCGTGAACGTTGGTTACTTCGAAGGGCTCGTAGTTTAATGGTATATGATTGAAATATTTATTAACTGCTTCAGGGCTAAGGAACGATTGGTTAGCTCCCATATCGATCAGTAGTTTAATTGGTGGGTCACTAATCCTTATAAACCCGAGTTGTCTCTGAATGTGAAGATTTAACTCTATTTTGGCTTTTCTGATTGGGACACCTGCTGAAAATGTTCAGTTGGTGTACCCTCCTGATCTACCTCTTCTACTACCGGGCTGTCCTGGTAGGAATATTTATCCTCATGATATCCATGGTCGGGGTACCGTTCAGCAACATAGTAATAGTCCTGATCGTAGTCTGCGTAATGATAGTTATCATAATAATCGTAATTATAGTCAAACTCATTCATATTAATTTCCCGAGTCTTAAAATAATTGCTTGGAGGTGGGTTACCAAACTGTCTCCAGTCGCGACCTGTTGGTGGCAAGATCCTGGGGACGAAATGGCTGACGCCGCTCATGGGCTTTGGGCCGATATTAAAGTTAAATGATGGTTGAGGTCTAGGGGGCAATTTAAAAGCGTTATTCTGCGGGTTGAAATTTGGCGGAGGGGCCCGCATCATTTGTTGGGTGCGGGTTAAGCCATAGGGTTGTTGCATAGGTACATTAGGCCTCCAACCTTGAACGTGAGGCTGCCTAGACTGCGGCCGATGTGGACCGGGGATATTAAATGCTGATGGCATTGATGGTCCGGGCATGACAGGAGTGTTAAAAGGGCCTAACTTAGGGGTGAAGTTGTTCAAAGGCAAGCTAAGTTGATTAAATTGGGACTGCGGCCAGTCCTTTCTACTAGGCCCGCCTTCATTGCGATGCTGCAAGTACAGCGTATTCAATTCGTCCTGAACGTATTCTAGAGCCTTTTCCATAGACTCCAGACGCATGCAACGTATTCTAGACCCTAGCGGGTCTTTAAGGCCCCTCAGGTACGATTGTAGGGTTAGCTTTTTATAAAGCGTACGTTTAGCCCCAATGTTCGTGTTAAGTGTCTCGTGAAGCGAGATGTAAGTCATTATGGTGCTGAAGAGATTCTGGCACCTTTCGTAGAACTCCTGGGGTGTACTAGAACCCTGAGTCTGTAATGATAGGTCGCTATTAAAAAAAACCTACTGACAGCGTACTATGGGTATTTTAATTCGAACCTAACTTATGGCATTGATCTCTGGGGGTTGGCTGCTGACAGAAATCGCCCATTTATAATTCAGAAAAAGGTTGTGCGTGTTCTGTCCCGCGTCCCACCAAAACAGCTTTTTATTAATCTTAAGATCCTGACACTGCCGTCACTTTACATCCTGGAAGTGGCGAAATATGCAAGGAGGCATCTATCTGAATTCTCAGCGGATAATGCGCAAGTTAGATATTCGGCGAGGAGAAGTCTTGACCTCCCGTTGCCAGCGCATCGGCTACAAAAAACTAGCCAATCTCTGCGCGTGATGGCTCCGAGAATTTACAATAAATTGCCTAAGGATATACACCTAGCAAAGACGGAGTACTCTTTTATAAAACTTATTCAAAAAGCATATTATTCTATTAGTGAGTTCCTTGACGAGTGAACTAAAATATATCGATTTATTTTAATGTTATAATAATATAATTTTTAATTCGACATTTCATTAATTTTGTAATGTGACATGTTAAGATGACTATTTATACTCAATTAATATCTAAAGGTGACAATTTCAATTCTATTATTAATTCTATTGACTGTGATACTATTTATTATTGATGTAAATACTCAATATATATGCATTGTTAGTTAGGACATAATGTATACCTAGATACTGAATTTTGGACAATGTATGAACAATACTAATAAAGAAATATGAATATGAATATACAAAGCGGTCTCATCCCGATGGTCAGCGAAGTTATTAACAAGGGCAGATCTAATGCCGTTCCAGGTATCTGGAATACCGTTTGAGTTTATATACCTGGCTGCGGGTCCAATGACCTTGTTTAGGATCCAGTTAATAAGGGCTAGGTTTGTGAGTTCATTACCGGGTCCTGCACGAAAGTGAGTTATTACTAATTGGTCGCATATGCTAATAAAACGCGTTAACACGTGCGGGTTGCCGTCGAACTCTGGCACTAATCGCAAGGATTTATAAATGGTATCTACGTCGCTTTGCGTCATACTGTCTAAGTTTCTATTGTCGTCTATTACCGCGAGCCTATCCCTAACTCTACCACTATTTTCTAACCTAACGTTTCGAGATTCCCTAGGGTGAAAAATCTTGAAGCCTATAAGTACCTATTACATAGAATGTTGACAGTAAAAATAAGAAAGTATAATATCGTGCACACAGATTGAACAGGATAGGAATAAACTAAGGATTAGGTGTATAAGGACTTGAAAGATTCAAGGACTTACAGCATTGCTTCTTCTTGACAAATCGCCCGAAAGTGCGCCCGCTTATCGATCGTGGGAAGTATTAACTTCGACATGTTCACTATCAACTATATCGACGGATACCATGTCAAGGATACGTTTTTGTTGATCAACAATCCTAAATCTGAAATGAATTCGTACATTTTTTGGAGCTGGATATGGGATTGTGGCTGCAAAGTGATCGTAAGATTTGATCAGAAGAAATCAAAGAAACAGAATTGGCTGAATACCAACGAATATACTGTCGGTGAGTTTATAATTCGAAAAGAAATTATTGTTGATAAGTACTACACACAATTGGAATTGACTGTAAATAATTTAATGGAAAGAAAATCGAAGAAAATTTCACATTATCTGTACCATGAGTTTCCGGACAGAAATGCCACTTTCAATTCTCGACAATTGAAAAGTTTTCTGGAGATGATTAATGAAAAACAAGGCAGTTGCTGTTGCAGAACATGTCGAAGTTAATACTTCCCACGATCGATAAGCGGGCGCACTTTCGGGCGATTTGTCAAGAAGAAGCAATGCTGTAAGTCCTTGAGTCTTTCAAGTCCTTATACACCTAATCCTTAGTTTATTCCTATCCTGTTCAATCTGTGTGCACGATATTATACTTTCTTATTTTTACTGTCAACATTCTATGTAATAGGTACTTATAGGCTTCAAGATTTTTCACCCTAGGGAATCTCGAAACGTTAGGTTAGAAAATAGTGGTAGAGTTAGGGATAGGCTCGCGGTAATAGACGACAATAGAAACTTAGACAGTATGACGCAAAGCGCGTAGATACCATTTATAAATCCTTGCGATTAGTGCCAGAGTTCGACGGCAACCCGCACGTGTTAACGCGTTTTATTAGCATATGCGACCAATTAGTATTAACTCACTTTCGTGCAGGACCCGGTAATGAACTCACAAACCTAGCCCTTATTAACTGGATCCTAAACAAGGTCATTGGACCCGCAGCCAGGTATATAAACTCAAACGGTATTCCAGATACCTGGAACGGCATTAGATCTGCCCTTGTTAATAACTTCTCTGACCATCGGGATGAGACCGCTTTGTATATTCATATTCATATTTCTTTATTAGTATTGTTCATACATTGTCCAAAATTCAGTATCTAGGTATACATTATGTCCTAACTAACAATGCATATATATTGAGTATTTACATCAATAATAAATAGTATCACAGTCAATAGAATTAATAATAGAATTGAAATTGTCACCTTTAGATATTAATTGAGTATAAATAGTCATCTTAACATGTCACATTACAAAATTAATGAAATGTCGAATTAAAAATTATATTATTATAACATTAAAATAAATCGATATATTTTAGTTCACTCGTCAAGGAACTCACTAATAGAATAATATGCTTTTTGAATAAGTTTTATAAAAGAGTACTCCGTCTTTGCTAGGTGTATATCCTTAGGCAATTTATTGTAAATTCTCGGAGCCATCACGCGCAGAGATTGGCTAGTTTTTTGTAGCCGATGCGCTGGCAACGGGAGGTCAAGACTTCTCCTCGCCGAATATCTAACTTGCGCATTATCCGCTGAGAATTCAGATAGATGCCTCCTTGCATATTTCGCCACTTCCAGGATGTAAAGTGACGGCAGTGTCAGGATCTTAAGATTAATAAAAAGCTGTTTTGGTGGGACGCGGGACAGAACACG
Organism: Blastobasis lacticolella; assembly: GCA_905147135.1. Lineage (NCBI taxonomy): Eukaryota > Metazoa > Arthropoda > Insecta > Lepidoptera > Blastobasidae > Blastobasis > Blastobasis lacticolella. Next base: position 16,009,990 of record LR990048.1, read on the forward strand.
CACAACCTTTTTCTGAATTATAAATGGGCGATTTCTGTCAGCAGCCAACCCCCAGAGATCAATGCCATAAGTTAGGTTCGAATTAAAATACCCATAGTACGCTGTCAGTAGGTTTTTTTTAATAGCGACCTATCATTACAGACTCAGGGTTCTAGTACACCCCAGGAGTTCTACGAAAGGTGCCAGAATCTCTTCAGCACCATAATGACTTACATCTCGCTTCACGAGACACTTAACACGAACATTGGGGCTAAACGTACGCTTTATAAAAAGCTAACCCTACAATCGTACCTGAGGGGCCTTAAAGACCCGCTAGGGTCTAGAATACGTTGCATGCGTCTGGAGTCTATGGAAAAGGCTCTAGAATACGTTCAGGACGAATTGAATACGCTGTACTTGCAGCATCGCAATGAAGGCGGGCCTAGTAGAAAGGACTGGCCGCAGTCCCAATTTAATCAACTTAGCTTGCCTTTGAACAACTTCACCCCTAAGTTAGGCCCTTTTAACACTCCTGTCATGCCCGGACCATCAATGCCATCAGCATTTAATATCCCCGGTCCACATCGGCCGCAGTCTAGGCAGCCTCACGTTCAAGGTTGGAGGCCTAATGTACCTATGCAACAACCCTATGGCTTAACCCGCACCCAACAAATGATGCGGGCCCCTCCGCCAAATTTCAACCCGCAGAATAACGCTTTTAAATTGCCCCCTAGACCTCAACCATCATTTAACTTTAATATCGGCCCAAAGCCCATGAGCGGCGTCAGCCATTTCGTCCCCAGGATCTTGCCACCAACAGGTCGCGACTGGAGACAGTTTGGTAACCCACCTCCAAGCAATTATTTTAAGACTCGGGAAATTAATATGAATGAGTTTGACTATAATTACGATTATTATGATAACTATCATTACGCAGACTACGATCAGGACTATTACTATGTTGCTGAACGGTACCCCGACCATGGATATCATGAGGATAAATATTCCTACCAGGACAGCCCGGTAGTAGAAGAGGTAGATCAGGAGGGTACACCAACTGAACATTTTCAGCAGGTGTCCCAATCAGAAAAGCCAAAATAGAGTTAAATCTTCACATTCAGAGACAACTCGGGTTTATAAGGATTAGTGACCCACCAATTAAACTACTGATCGATATGGGAGCTAACCAATCGTTCCTTAGCCCTGAAGCAGTTAATAAATATTTCAATCATATACCATTAAACTACGAGCCCTTCGAAGTAACCAACGTTCACGGGACCTCTAAGAATAACCACTCTATCACTTTACCATGCTTTCCAGAATTTAAAGAAAATACCGATATTACATTATTTGTCTATAAATTTCATAATTTCTTCGACGGACTCCTAGGCTTCGATTTGCTAGAAAATTGGGGATGTAAAATAGATCTGAATCGTAAATTGTTAATAACACGGAACGCACAGCTTCCCATAGAAATGTATGACTCACGCAATGTCAACCTGTACGAGGACATCATATCCGCTAATTCATCTAAACTAGTCCCATTGCCCATCAATACGCTCGACGGTGAAGTGTTCGTTGAAAATCAAGTTCTTTGCAATTGTTTGATTTCAAATTGCGTAACGATTGTCAGGAATAACCGCGGTTGGGTGGAAATTACTAACCCCACATCAAATGATATAATATTTTCAATGGATCGCCCAGTAGTAGCCGAACTATTTAATATTGAATGTAAAGGCGCTGAAATTTCATCGGATCGAGTAGACGCAGTTCTCTCTCGTCTTCGAACAGATCATTTAAACCCTGAGGAACTAGCTAATTTAAAAAATCTTTGCGCGAATTACGCTGACGTATTTTATCTCGAAGGAGAATCTTTTACATTCACCAATAAGGTTAAACATCGTATCCGAACAACCGACGAAATTCCAGTGCATACTAAAACATACCGCTACCCCTACATCCATAGACAGGAGGTCAGAGATCAAATAACAAAGATGCTAGAGCAAAATATAATACGACCATCCGATTCTGCATGGAGCTCTCCTATTTGGATTCTCCTCCTCCTCCTAAAAAAGCAGATGCTTCCGGCAAAGTTAAGTGGCGTCTTGTCGTGGATTTTAGAAAGGTTAACAAGAAAACGATTGATGACAAATACCCCATACCTAATATTACAGACGTACTCGACAAATTAGGGAAATGCCAGTATTTTAGCACTCTGGATCTGGCAAGTGGGTTCTACCAAGTGGAAATGAACCCAGATGGTATACATAAAACAGCGTTCAACGTTGAAAACGGCCACTATGAGTTCCTTAGAATGCCGATGACCTTGTCCTCGTCCCCAGGACCTTGCCACCAACAGGTCGCGACTGGAGACAGTTTGGTAACCCACCTCCAAGCAATTATTTTAAGACTCGGGAAATTAATATGAATGAGTTTGACTATAATTACGATTATTATGATAACTATCATTACGCAGACTACGATCAGGACTATTACTATGTTGCTGAACGGTACCCCGACCATGGATATCATGAGGATCCATATTCCTACCAGGACAGCCCGGTAGTAGAAGAGGTAGATCAGGAGGGTACACCAACTGAACATTTTCAGCAGGTGTCCCTAAAACCTAAAACAGCGTTCAACGTTGAAAACGGCCACTATGAGTTCCTTAGAATGCCGATGGGTTTAAAAAATTCTCCATCGACATTCCAGAGAGTTATGGACAATGTCCTTAGAGACCTAAACCAAGTCTGTCTAGTGTATTTGGATGATATTGTAGTTTTTAGTACATCCCTTCAGGAGCACATTCTGAACCTGGAGAAGGTATTTAAAATATTGCGGGAATCTGACTTTAAAATTCAAATGGACAAGTCCGATTTTTTTAAGTTAGAGACCAGTTTTCTAGGCCATATTATCTGCAACGACGGAATCAATCCAAATCCAGATAAGATTTCAGCTATAGAGAACTATCCTCTTCCCAAAACGACAACTGAAATCAAACGTTTTCTCGGTTTAATCGGGTATTATAGGAAGTTCATCCCTGATTTTGCTAGATTAACTAAACCTCTAACTCAGTGTTTATAAAAGGGTAGTAAAATAACATTAGATCAAAATTACATAAATTGCTTTGAACACTGTAAAAAGCTTCTTACTAACGATCCCATTTTACAATATCCCGATTTTAATAAAGAATTTTTACTAACAACTGACGCATCAAATGTAGCAATAGGCGCTATCTTATGGACCGCGGGCCCTCATGTGCCGCGCTGGAAAAGTCGACCCTGATGTTAAAATGGTGATGATAGATCCAATTATAATGATGTCCGCTATCTAGACTCTAGGGCGCCGATACATGTTTACATAAATCTAGTAGGTTCTCTATGATTGCGCAATAATTTGACTAGGACTATCATCATACAATGACTTTGAAAAGTGGAAAAGAACGAATTAATTTAAGTAGTAATTACTGCTCAATGAATTTGTACCAACCAATGTCACAATAATCAAGAGCTTGGTGGTATTCGTGTAACGTTTAGTGAGAGATAATAACAATTCAACTCAAGTTAAAATATGGATCTGAAATGATGAAGTTTTCCGTGCTGCAATAAAGCTTAGAGGTTAGAATTTGATTATATTATCGATTGTAAGTATGCAAGTGTCCTAGAAAATCCCAAAAGGCCATCGCGCATAAAGGTTAATGACTTAGTGGTAAACTACCGAATTTGAATAAACAGGAAGGTTTTCCATGCCGAAATTTAAAAATTGAAATCCAAAAAATCATGAACTTTAAAAATAAAATTCTGTTCCCAAAATTTGTTGTGAATTTGTAACTGAATCTGTTGCATAAAAAGCACTGAAAATACAAATTGTTCTTATCTATCGTAGCTGAATTTTTTTTCAAACGTAAGGTTTATTTTTCTCATTTTTCAGTCCCAGTTGACAGTACAAGGATTTTGACAAGCTCATTTGCATTCACGTTTCTTATAAATATTTTCTCCTAATGAACTCTACTTTCGTGAGGAAAATCTACTTGCAGTCACTAACCTTGTCGTAATATAGTAAGTTTTCAAGGTTGAAACGCCGAACATAAAACTATTTTTTTGACATTGGCATTTGACCAATTGTTGTTTGAAGTTAGTAATTAACTGTCGGCCGTGTGGTGTCCGGCAGAGTAGAATAGCACCAACCTCTTACACTCGTGGGTGTCGTACAAGGCGACTAATGTTTTCGAGGCAAAAGATCTAAGCGCCTCCGTAGACTAGAAAATGGGCAGCAGCATTTTCCATTGTTATATTATAACACTGCGATCTCCAACCCGCCTGCCAAGCGTGGAGATTATGGCAATAACCTCCCTTTTTGTGGGAGAGGCCCTAAGTCCTGCAGTGGACTGTTATGGGCTGTGATGATGATGAATTAACTGTCAACAGCATTAAAAATCCTTTACCAAGAAACTTAAAGACGCAGTGTTTTGAATATTTATAAATTGACTTATCAAGAAATCGTGCCTTTGATATTCATGCTTTTTGTTTTTATGATACAGTTAACTGTATGATGTTAACATCATACAAGTATGATTGATATGATCGTAAAATATGAAATTTCATAGTAGTAATCTGCGAAGAATTTAAATGACTGTTTTTGTACAAGATTTAAAGTAGCTTCCGTGCAAAGAAAACTCGTTAAAAAGAAGTTGTTTTGAAAATTTTTCGTTAACAAGCTCATGAATCAATGAAATAAAATCTGCTTGGAGTATTATGGTTCAAACATATCAAAATAGTATTCTCTTTGACTAGCAATTGACCAATTGATACAAGATTTATTATTTTATCTGAACAGATTACTTTTGATGTTCGATAGTTATTAGATCTTGTTATTTGAATTGAACAAAATAAAAGCATACACAGTTAAATTTATTTATTAGACAATTCTACATAGTAATATTATTTTATTTTATTTTATTCGGGTGGTTTACAGCTGTAATACATAATGCATTAAAAAATAGCTTATCTATGAGCCATTTACAAACCGCCACATATAAATTTAACAAGATACTTTTTAAGTAATCAATATTTTTCTTATGAACTATAACATACTACTTAACGAATACAATCACACATGTACTAAACCTGTCACATCAACAACGTAAGTTCAAAAATCAGTTTACAAGTAGTACTAAAACGAAACATATGTATACAATACAATTAACTCAGGTTGCGAACATATCTTTAGTTAGTGCCGCCTTTACTCCAACTATATTACTCACAAATAAGTCGAAACGGTCTTCGCGTGGCAAACTATTGAATGCTCTTGGAGCGCGAATCATAAAAGAGTTTTTGTAATAATTGGTGCGAGCGAACGGGGGACAAAGTACATCTCTACACCTACCGTGACGGAAAGGAACATTTAATGAAACCCTTGCAAGAAGCTCGGGGCAGTCGAGTTTAGACTGAGCGATTTTCATAAGAAGTGCGATGTCAGCAATATTCCTTCGTATCTTTAGAGGCAATAAATGAAGTTGAGTACACCTACTCTCATAATCTATTTTAGGAATACGAAATTTATACGTAAGAAATTTAGTAAACTCCCTCTGCACACGCTCAATCCTGTCAGAATGAACAGCATAGCAAGGGTTCCATACTTGACATGCATACTCCAGGTGACTGCGAACATACGTACAGTATAAAATCTTTAAGGTTTTCATCTTTTTGAATGAATTAGCACAGCGCATGATAAAACCAAGTGCACGTGAAGCCCTGCCCACCACAAGGTCGATATGGTGATTAAATGATAATTTACTGTCAATTACGACACCTAAATCACTCGCGATCGCGGTTCGCGCGAGCACTTTATTGTCAAAATTATAATCAAATTTTACCATTTGTTTTTTACGCGTGAAAGTAAGCACGGAACATTTTGAAATATTCAAATTCAATTTATTCTTATAACAATAGGACTCAAGCCTTTTCAGGTCCTCCTGTAGTAAAATGGCATCATCGATACTGTTAACTGGACGATAGATCTTCATATCATCTGCGAAAAGTAAATAGTCCGAATGCAGGAAGTTTTGCCCTATGTCATTGATGAATGCCACAAAGAGCAGAGGCCCCAACAAGGAGCCTTGAGGTACTCCAGATGGTATTGACCTCCAGGATGACATGAAGCCATTCAGAACAACTGCTTGAGTCCTATTTGAAATATAAGACGAAAACCATCGATAGAGATCCCCACGAATACCAAGACTCATTAACTTAGCCAATAATACGTTGTGGTCAATACGGTCGAAAGCTTTGGTATAATCAGTGTATATCGCATCAACTTGATTGCCCATTTCCATGTTAGAGGATATGTAATCGGTAAAAACAATGAGGTTCGATACCGTTGACCTACCTTTTAAAAAGCCATGCTGTTGGGTATTAAAACTAGACTTGAGGGATGCATACAGTTGGTTATACACAACCCTTTCAAATATCTTTGCAATCAAGCAAAGTTTTGATATAGGCCTGTAGTTTTCAACCATCTCCTTGGATCCCTTTTTATGTATCGGTGTAATGAATGCTGACTTCCAGATGCATGGGACGATGCCTTCCTTTATCGAGCGTTTGAATAGTAATCCAACAGGGACAGCAAGTTCATCTGCACACCTCACGATAAACAGAGCTGGAAGATGATCCGGTCCAGCAGACTTGCTAAGATCTAGTGACCTCATAAGTGAAGCTATTTGTTCTATATTTATTTCTATAGATCCCAAATCACACTGACTCGAATCGTCAATGGGAGAAACATTAGCGGTGTGGGAATCCAAAAATGTGGACTGAAAATAATCTGAGAACAAATCACATATACCCGAGCCCGTGTCACATGTATCTACCCCATAAGACATTGTAGATGGAAAACTATCACTCGTGCGCTTATTCTTCAGATATTTCCAAAACAGCTTGGGATCGTGTTCAATAGAATCTTCAATTTTACTCATATAATTACTATAACAAACCTGTTCAGCATCTTTGGCTCTCACACGTAATAAGTTAAAAGTTAATAAATCAGATTTATTACCATAAATTCGATATTTGCTCAGAAATTTAGATTTTTCCTTTAATATTTTAATAAGTGCAGAGCTATACCAGGGTGGGTATTTACCATTTTGCAAGATACGATTAGGTTAAAGGTCTCTAATTTTATACACCGTCAAATAAAATTCACTAATTGCCTGCTCGATAGTGCCCCGCGACAGAATATTTTCCCAATCTATTTTAGATAGTTGAGAGCGAATCGCATCGTAATAACCCCTCTCGTAGTGAAACCCAACACGTCTCGTTGTTTTCAATGACTGGACTTTGAAAAAGTTAGCTTGAATCAATAAAGCTTTATGGTGGGGATCTTCAGACACCAATGGACTCGCACAAGATGATACAGATAAGTTATTATTTGATAAAACGAGGTCGAGAATTTTCCCGTAGGTATTAAGCACAGAGTTGAATTGTCGCAGGTCACATAAATCAAGACAATCAACGAAATCGGTGCAGAATTCGAATTGAGTCACTACAGGCCTAAGACCCTCTCCAGATACAGTCCACGTTATCGAGCTCATATTAAAATCTCCTAATATAATAAATTTGTCACAAGGATGGGAATTTACTAAATGTGTCATATTGTTTAGAAAGTTTGTAAGTTGAGATACAAAGTTATTACCCGCATGTTGTCCACAAAGATATAGGGTGCATATATGCAGTCTGGAACCAGATCTCGTTCCTTTCCCTGGCATATTAATGGATATCCATATATCCTCTGCACTCGATTGCCAGTTAGGATTATAAGTAGTTGGTAGATCGTGACGTACTGCTATAAGAACACCACCACCTCTTGACTGCCCCAACGAGGTATAGTCACGGTCACGCCGCCACACTAAATACCTACTATCAAACAACTCACTGTTTGATATACCATCCAACAACCATGTCTCCGTAAGTGCAATCACATCGTGGTCATTTAACCCTAAATTTCTTAAAAATGTTTCAGTCTTAGTTCGCAGTCCCCGCACGTTTTGGTGATATATATTTAGGCTAGCCATTTCTAAATTTAGAGTAAAAACAAATTCTAATATATAAATACAGTAGGAGTGCAAAAATGCACCCGTACCTCCGTCCGCAATACAAGCTCCAACCTGTAGCAAGGTAATATGATCTAACATATCGCAATATAAGACAGGAAAGCGTAATATTGCCAATATTCAGTTCGCATCCTGAATCAATACATTTAGTAATGTTAAGAAAGTAATCAGTTGAAAACATACAGCATGATGCGACATAAAATACAAGGCGATCAGTTTTAGAACTAAGATATAACCATAACAAATAACTGAGAGAAGAGTTTAAACGATTTTTTCCAGATCCATGTCCGACTTGATTAAAAATATTTTTGAAGTGCCATCCCGCCTGACGAATATCTTCGAATGTTTGACCCAAACGAACTGAAAATTGTGATCCTTGGCAGCAGATTTAGTTTTGGACAACAGAGTCTTCATTTTCACAGTCAGATGGTCATTCACAAAAATCTTTCCAGCACCGGATAGCCCGATATCCTCCAGGGTTAGATATTCTTTTAGACTCCTGGCTGCCGCAATGAAGTTCTCTTTTACATACCTATTTATGAAGGATACAATGATATTCTTCACACCACTTACGTTTGTAGGAACTCTATGAATAAAATTGATGTAGCTCTTAGTTATTGGATACGAGACTTTGCTTCCGATCTTAGACACAACATCGAAAAGGTTTTCTTTATCCTTTGTAGGAACACCCTTTATTTCGACGTTATTTGTGCGCAGCCACTGGTCTCTATCGTCCGCGTCACCCTCCAACTTAGCTATCAATATCCTCAAATTCGCCACGTCGTCTTGTACACACTCGACTTTCTCCACTCTTGCCTCCAAACAGTTAATTTTAGCAGAAAATGCTGTATTGATACACTTTAGATCACTTAGTTCTTTTTTAACCTCTTTAATATCTGCCGCAAGTTTCGAAAGAGGAGCCAACTTTAAATTAATACTGGCCAATTCCTTCATGACATTGTCCAGAGTAATAGTAGGCGATATCACCGGAGAGGTCGGTGCCGATGCAGCCTGTACGTTGAGAGAATTGGGACCACTAGAAGTTTTGCACGTAGGGCATCTCCATGTTGCTTGACGGTCACCCAGCTTTCTGTAGCCCACTTCAGTGATGCCTGAGCATGGATAGTCATAATGCTTCTTGCACACAGTGCACTGAATAGCATCCCCAACCTCATCACCGCACCGACCGCAAACAACCATGTTGCAAAGAGAATAGGTATTTAATTTTAAAATATGTGGAGAAAAAAAAATTACAGCCGATACCAAAATCCTCCAAGAGCCAGGTAACGAGTAGGTACTGGCCGCGATCAGTCTGCGCTAAGTAATCTTTGCCGAGCAGCGTTCCGTCAACGGCGACAACAATAGGCAGATCCGCGCACACCGAATTCACCGGTATTCTCGGTTGCGTAGTGCGCGTTACCGCGAGATTCGCTTGCACCGCTTCGCTAGAACTTTATGGCTTACCCGCCTCCGATCAATTGTTGACACTGATAATGATTTCACCAACACTGATAACTGTATACTACTCTTCAATTTACACTTTTATGCGGGATAATTTTGTAGTAAACTATGTTAAATTGACACTTAGAATTGAAGAACTAGTTCAATACCAAAAATAGTTAATAATAACAAGAAAATGTAATATATCTCTGGGGATCGATCGCAAAGCGGTAACACTCAGTAGTATGTCAAAGACTAACTGATATTACAAAAACTAGAAATTTCACAACTTCTCTTATCCTTATTACAATTTTAACTTTACAGCAATGTGACAACCTTATCTCTATGTCTAGTACAGAAAACTTATGGAACAGAGGCTCGTTTAAAGAGCAAACAATATTTTCTAACTCGTTGTCTGAAAGAAGCACTCTCAGAACTATCTCTAAGTTTTTCATTCTTCAAATTCAAATCACTGATACCATCCAACAAAATCTGATTATGGAAAATGTATTCCTCCAAACTGAAAAATAAATTCAAAGGGCACTTGGCTCTTAATCTTCAAGAGAACATTAGGCACTGCCACTGATTTCGCTGTCTTTATCTGATCTAAACAGATGTCCAGCGCACAAATTGTCACCGCTCTTTCAAAGCATCCCACACTATGAATCACAATTGGACGGTATGTACTTTCCTGGCCTTCCATTCTTGTTACGCAGCAACTGCCTTGTTTTTCATTAATCATCTTCAGAAAACTTTTCAAATGTCGAGAATTGAAAGTGGCATTTCTGTCCGGAAACTCATGGTACAGATAATGTGAAATTTTCTTCGATTTTCTTTCCATTAAATTATTTACAGTCAATTCCAATTGTGTGTAGTACTTATCAACAATAATTTCTTTTCGAATTATAAACTCACCGACAGTATATTCGTTGGTATTCAGCCAATTCTGTTTCTTTGATTTCTTCTGATCAAATCTTACGATCACTTTGCAGCCACAATCCCATATCCAGCTCCAAAAAATGTACGAATTCATTTCAGATTTGAAAACTGCTCCCATTATTGTGCAATGCCTAGACGGGCTCAGTGGCTCTGCGGTTTTTTGCGCATTTGATATATGTGTTGCACAATTTGAGAAAACGGGAACTCTATCAGTGGCAAGTGTTCTTAAGAAAGTAAGGCAACAAAAATATGGGTTTATGAACCGTTCAGAAAACTATACTTTGTGTTACCAATTGCTTGGAGTTTATATCAAGAAGAAGTTATTTCCGCAACCTCTTATCTAAGTTGTACATCATTTGTAATCGAAAACTACTTGTTTGTATTTAAAATGATGTCATATAGGTATTGCAGACTGTAGTTATTTGAAAATTTTGAATTTAGCCTTATGTATAGTTACTTTCAATTTGATCAATTATTCGAATTTACATTATAATTTCCTTGAAATTTTTTAATGCGCACGCCAATTTTTTCTACTCTAAAGTTTAGAATTTATATCATTCTGACATATTTGAAATAAGTTTGATACTTGATTCGTTTTGTGAATTCTTAATCTAGTTAATGAAATTACTGTAAGGCATTGAACTCCCAAATGATCAAAAAAAGTTTTCACTCACGCAATTTTCATAAATAATAGTGTAGCTGCGTTTTGCACGCCAGACATGGTATCAGCGCTAATTATCGAAGTGCTATTTGACGTCACAAACGACCTTATTGATAAAGCTGTTCCTTAATTAGTAATTAAAGTTCAGAATCGAGCAGCCCAATTTTAAAACACAGAAAAAAGGGACAACATTAAAATTTTAATTTAATCATGTTCACATGATTCCATCGGGATGAAAAATGCTAAAAAATTGATTTTGAAAAATGTTTTCCTTGTGTTCTGAAATTAGGCAGTCGCAAGTTTCTCAATGCTGTGGGTTTCATAGAAAGCGATCTTCCAAAATTGTCATTTCTTCAAATTGTAAATTATTTTCGCACACTTCTGTGAACAAATACCGTCCTGACAACTTTTGTAATAAATTGTATTATGAATAGAAACTATAAGTGTGATTACTTCTTCAGAAAAGCAGCCATTAAATTTCCATCTCTGATTTCGGGAAATCAGCCTTACAGAAGGACGTTCAGTGACTCAACAATACATTCCATCAAAATAATGTTTATAAACAGACCACAGCGTCTTTTGCTCTCAGTTTAATACAGACAGTGATAGCGAAAACATCGAAATGAGTACAGAAGGAAACGTTACGCATCGAAAGGATACGTTTTTGTTGATCAACAATCCTAAATCTGAAATGAATTCGTACATTTTTTGGAGCTGGATATGGGATTGTGGCTGCAAAGTGATCGTAAGATTTGATCAGAAGAAATCAAAGAAACAGAATTGGCTGAATACCAACGAATATACTGTCGGTGAGTTTATAATTCGAAAAGAAATTATTGTTGATAAGTACTACACACAATTGGAATTGACTGTAAATAATTTAATGGAAAGAAAATCGAAGAAAATTTCACATTATCTGTACCATGAGTTTCCGGACAGAAATGCCACTTTCAATTCTCGACATTTGAAAAGTTTTCTGAAGATGATTAATGAAAAACAAGGCAGTTGCTGCGTAACAAGAATGGAAGGCCAGGAAAGTACATACCGTCCAATTGTGATTCATAGTGTGGGATGCTTTGAAAGAGCGGTGACAATTTGTGCGCTGGACATCTGTTTAGATCAGATAAAGACAGCGAAATCAGTGGCAGTGCCTAATGTTCTCTTGAAGATTAAGAGCCAAGTGCCCTTTGAATTTATTTTTCAGTTTGGAGGAATACATTTTCCATAATCAGATTTTGTTGGATGGTATCAGTGATTTGAATTTGAAGAATGAAAAACTTAGAGATAGTTCTGAGAGTGCTTCTTTCAGACAACGAGTTAGAAAATATTGTTTGCTCTTTAAACGAGCCTCTGTTCCATAAGTTTTCTGTACTAGACATAGAGATAAGGTTGTCACATTGCTGTAAAGTTAAAATTGTAATAAGGATAAGAGAAGTTGTGAAATTTCTAGTTTTTGTAATATCAGTTAGTCTTTGACATACTACTGAGTGTTACCGCTTTGCGATCGATCCCCAGAGATATATTACATTTTCTTGTTATTATTAACTATTTTTGGTATTGAACTAGTTCTTCAATTCTAAGTGTCAATTTAACATAGTTTACTACAAAATTATCCCGCATAAAAGTGTAAATTGAAGAGTAGTATACAGTTATCAGTGTTGGTGAAATCATTATCAGTGTCAACAATTGATCGGAGGCGGGTAAGCCATAAAGTTCTAGCGAAGCGGTGCAAGCGAATCTCGCGGTAACGCGCACTACGCAACCGAGAATACCGGTGAATTCGGTGTGCGCGGATCTGCCTATTGTTGTCGCCGTTGACGGAACGCTGCTCGGCAAAGATTACTTAGCGCAGACTGATCGCGGCCAGTACCTACTCGTTACCTGGCTCTTGGAGGATTTTGGTATCGGCTGTAATTTTTTTTTCTCCACATATTTTAAAATTAAATACCTATTCTCTTTGCAACATGGTTGTTTGCGGTCGGTGCGGTGATGAGGTTGGGGATGCTATTCAGTGCACTGTGTGCAAGAAGCATTATGACTATCCATGCTCAGGCATCACTGAAGTGGGCTACAGAAAGCTGGGTGACCGTCAAGCAACATGGAGATGCCCTACGTGCAAAACTTCTAGTGGTCCCAATTCTCTCAACGTACAGGCTGCATCGGCACCGACCTCTCCGGTGATATCGCCTACTATTACTCTGGACAATGTCATGAAGGAATTGGCCAGTATTAATTTAAAGTTGGCTCCTCTTTCGAAACTTGCGGCAGATATTAAAGAGGTTAAAAAAGAACTAAGTGATCTAAAGTGTATCAATACAGCATTTTCTGCTAAAATTAACTGTTTGGAGGCAAGAGTGGAGAAAGTCGAGTGTGTACAAGACGACGTGGCGAATTTGAGGATATTGATAGCTAAGTTGGAGGGTGACGCGGACGATAGAGACCAGTGGCTGCGCACAAATAACGTCGAAATAAAGGGTGTTCCTACAAAGGATAAAGAAAACCTTTTCGATGTTGTGTCTAAGATCGGAAGCAAAGTCTCGTATCCAATAACTAAGAGCTACATCAATTTTATTCATAGAGTTCCTACAAACGTAAGTGGTGTGAAGAATATCATTGTATCCTTCATAAATAGGTATGTAAAAGAGAACTTCATTGCGGCAGCCAGGAGTCTAAAAGAATATCTAACCCTGGAGGATATCGGGCTATCCGGTGCTGGAAAGATTTTTGTGAATGACCATCTGACTGTGAAAATGAAGACTCTGTTGTCCAAAACTAAATCTGCTGCCAAGGATCACAATTTTCAGTTCGTTTGGGTCAAACATTCGAAGATATTCGTCAGGCGGGATGGCACTTCAAAAATATTTTTAATCAAGTCGGACATGGATCTGGAAAAAATCGTTTAAACTCTTCTCTCAGTTATTTGTTATGGTTATATCTTAGTTCTAAAACTGATCGCCTTGTATTTTATGTCGCATCATGCTGTATGTTTTCAACTGATTACTTTCTTAACATTACTAAATGTATTGATTCAGGATGCGAACTGAATATTGGCAATATTACGCTTTCCTGTCTTATATTGCGATATGTTAGATCATATTACCTTGCTACAGGTTGGAGCTTGTATTGCGGACGGAGGTACGGGTGCATTTTTGCACTCCTACTGTATTTATATATTAGAATTTGTTTTTACTCTAAATTTAGAAATGGCTAGCCTAAATATATATCACCAAAACGTGCGGGGACTGCGAACTAAGACTGAAACATTTTTAAGAAATTTAGGGTTAAATGACCACGATGTGATTGCACTTACGGAGACATGGTTGTTGGATGGTATATCAAACAGTGAGTTGTTTGATAGTAGGTATTTAGTGTGGCGGCGTGACCGTGACTATACCTCGTTGGGGCAGTCAAGAGGTGGTGGTGTTCTTATAGCAGTACGTCACGATCTACCAACTACTTATAATCCTAACTGGCAATCGAGTGCAGAGGATATATGGATATCCATTAATATGCCAGGGAAAGGAACGAGATCTGGTTCCAGACTGCATATATGCACCCTATATCTTTGTGGACAACATGCGGGTAATAACTTTGTATCTCAACTTACAAACTTTCTAAACAATATGACACATTTAGTAAATTCCCATCCTTGTGACAAATTTATTATATTAGGAGATTTTAATATGAGCTCGATAACGTGGACTGTATCTGGAGAGGGTCTTAGGCCTGTAGTGACTCAATTCGAATTCTGCACCGATTTCGTTGATTGTCTTGATTTATGTGACCTGCGACAATTCAACTCTGTGCTTAATACCTACGGGAAAATTCTCGACCTCGTTTTATCAAATAATAACTTATCTGTATCATCTTGTGCGAGTCCATTGGTGTCTGAAGATCCCCACCATAAAGCTTTATTGATTCAAGCTAACTTTTTCAAAGTCCAGTCATTGAAAACAACGAGACGTGTTGGGTTTCACTACGAGAGGGGTTATTACGATGCGATTCGCTCTCAACTATCTAAAATAGATTGGGAAAATATTCTGTCGCGGGGCACTATCGAGCAGGCAATTAGTGAATTTTATTTGACGGTGTATAAAATTAGAGACCTTTACATACCTAATCGTATCTTGCAAAATGGTAAATACCCACCCTGGTATAGCTCTGCACTTATTAAAATATTAAAGGAAAAATCTAAATTTCTGAGCAAATATCGAATTTATGGTAATAAATCTGATTTATTAACTTTTAACTTATTACGTGTGAGAGCCAAAGATGCTGAACAGGTTTGTTATAGTAATTATATGAGTAAAATTAAAGATTCTATTGAACACGATCCCAAGTTGTTTTGGAAATATCTGAAGAATAAGCGCACGAGTGATAGTTTTCCATCTACAATGTCTTATGAGGTAGATACATGTGACACGGGCTCGGGTATATGTGATTTGTTCTCAGATTATTTTCAGTCCACATTTTTGGATTCCCACACCGCTAATGTTTCTCCCATTAACGATTCGAGTCAGTGTGATTTGGGATCTATAGAAATAAATATAGAACAAATAGCTTCACTTATGAGGTCACTAGATCTTAGCAAGTCTGCTGGACCGGATCATCTTCCAGCTCTGTTTATCGTGAGGTGTGCAGATGAACTTGCTGTCCCTGTTGGATTACTATTCAAACGCTCGATAAAGGAAGGCATCGTCCCATGCATCTGGAAGTCAGCATTCATTACACCGATACATAAAAAGGGATCCAAGGAGATGGTTGAAAACTACAGGCCTATATCAAAACTTTGCTTGATTGCAAAGATATTTGAAAGGGTTGTGTATAACCAACTGTATGCATCCCTTAAGTCTAGTTTTAATACCCAACAGCATGGCTTTTTAAAAGGTAGGTCAACGGTATCGAACCTCATTGTTTTTACCGATTACATATCCTCTAACATGGAAATGGGCAATCAAGTTGATGCGATATACACTGATTATACCAAAGCTTTCGACCGTATTGACCACAACGTATTATTGGCTAAGTTAATGAGTCTTGGTATTCGTGGGGATCTCTATCGATGGTTTTCGTCTTATATTTCAAATAGGACTCAAGCAGTTGTTCTGAATGGCTTCATGTCATCCTGGAGGTCAATACCATCTGGAGTACCTCAAGGCTCCTTGTTGGGGCCTCTGCTCTTTGTGGCATTCATCAATGACATAGGGCAAAACTTCCTGCATTCGGACTATTTACTTTTCGCAGATGATATGAAGATCTATCGTCCAGTTAACAGTATCGATGATGCCATTTTACTACAGGAGGACCTGAAAAGGCTTGAGTCCTATTGTTATAAGAATAAATTGAATTTGAATATTTCAAAATGTTCCGTGCTTACTTTCACGCGTAAAAAACAAATGGTAAAATTTGATTATAATTTTGACAATAAAGTGCTCGCGCGAACCGCGATCGCGAGTGATTTAGGTGTCGTAATTGACAGTAAATTATCATTTAATCACCATATCGACCTTGTGGTGGGCAGGGCTTCACGTGCACTTGGTTTTATCATGCGCTGTGCTAATTCATTCAAAAAGATGAAAACCTTAAAGATTTTATACTGTACGTATGTTCGCAGTCACCTGGAGTATGCATGTCAAGTATGGAACCCTTGCTATGCTGTTCATTCTGACAGGATTGAGCGTGTGCAGAGGGAGTTTACTAAATTTCTTACGTATAAATTTCGTATTCCTAAAATAGATTATGAGAGTAGGTGTACTCAACTTCATTTATTGCCTCTAAAGATACGAAGGAATATTGCTGACATCGCACTTCTTATGAAAATCGCTCAGTCTAAACTCGACTGCCCCGAGCTTCTTGCAAGGGTTTCATTAAATGTTCCTTTCCGTCACGGTAGGTGTAGAGATGTACTTTGTCCCCCGTTCGCTCGCACCAATTATTACAAAAACTCTTTTATGATTCGCGCTCCAAGAGCATTCAATAGTTTGCCACGCGAAGACCGTTTCGACTTATTTGTGAGTAATATAGTTGGAGTAAAGGCGGCACTAACTAAAGATATGTTCGCAACCTGAGTTAATTGTATTGTATACATATGTTTCGTTTTAGTACTACTTGTAAACTGATTTTTGAACTTACGTTGTTGATGTGACAGGTTTAGTACATGTGTGATTGTATTCGTTAAGTAGTATGTTATAGTTCATAAGAAAAATATTGATTACTTAAAAAGTATCTTGTTAAATTTATATGTGGCGGTTTGTAAATGGCTCATAGATAAGCTATTTTTTAATGCATTATGTATTACAGCTGTAAACCACCCGAATAAAATAAAATAAAATAATATTACTATGTAGAATTGTCTAATAAATAAATTTAACTGTGTATGCTTTTATTTTGTTCAATTCAAATAACAAGATCTAATAACTATCGAACATCAAAAGTAATCTGTTCAGATAAAATAATAAATCTTGTATCAATTGGTCAATTGCTAGTCAAAGAGAATACTATTTTGATATGTTTGAACCATAATACTCCAAGCAGATTTTATTTCATTGATTCATGAGCTTGTTAACGAAAAATTTTCAAAACAACTTCTTTTTAACGAGTTTTCTTTGCACGGAAGCTACTTTAAATCTTGTACAAAAACAGTCATTTAAATTCTTCGCAGATTACTACTATGAAATTTCATATTTTACGATCATATCAATCATACTTGTATGATGTTAACATCATACAGTTAACTGTATCATAAAAACAAAAAGCATGAATATCAAAGGCACGATTTCTTGATAAGTCAATTTATAAATATTCAAAACACTGCGTCTTTAAGTTTCTTGGTAAAGGATTTTTAATGCTGTTGACAGTTAATTCATCATCATCACAGCCCATAACAGTCCACTGCAGGACTTAGGGCCTCTCCCACAAAAAGGGAGGTTATTGCCATAATCTCCACGCTTGGCAGGCGGGTTGGAGATCGCAGTGTTATAATATAACAATGGAAAATGCTGCTGCCCATTTTCTAGTCTACGGAGGCGCTTAGATCTTTTGCCTCGAAAACATTAGTCGCCTTGTACGACACCCACGAGTGTAAGAGGTTGGTGCTATTCTACTCTGCCGGACACCACACGGCCGACAGTTAATTACTAACTTCAAACAACAATTGGTCAAATGCCAATGTCAAAAAAATAGTTTTATGTTCGGCGTTTCAACCTTGAAAACTTACTATATTACGACAAGGTTAGTGACTGCAAGTAGATTTTCCTCACGAAAGTAGAGTTCATTAGGAGAAAATATTTATAAGAAACGTGAATGCAAATGAGCTTGTCAAAATCCTTGTACTGTCAACTGGGACTGAAAAATGAGAAAAATAAACCTTACGTTTGAAAAAAAATTCAGCTACGATAGATAAGAACAATTTGTATTTTCAGTGCTTTTTATGCAACAGATTCAGTTACAAATTCACAACAAATTTTGGGAACAGAATTTTATTTTTAAAGTTCATGATTTTTTGGATTTCAATTTTTAAATTTCGGCATGGAAAACCTTCCTGTTTATTCAAATTCGGTAGTTTACCACTAAGTCATTAACCTTTATGCGCGATGGCCTTTTGGGATTTTCTAGGACACTTGCATACTTACAATCGATAATATAATCAAATTCTAACCTCTAAGCTTTATTGCAGCACGGAAAACTTCATCATTTCAGATCCATATTTTAACTTGAGTTGAATTGTTATTATCTCTCACTAAACGTTACACGAATACCACCAAGCTCTTAATTATTGTGACATTGGTTGGTACAAATTCATTGAGCAGTAATTACTACTTAAATTAATTCGTTCTTTTCCACTTTTCAAAGTCATTGTATGATGATAGTCCTAGTCAAATTATTGCGCAATCATAGAGAACCTACTAGATTTATGTAAACATGTATCGGCGCCCTAGAGTCTAGATAGCGGACATCATTATAATTGGATCTATCATCACCATTTTAACATCAGGGTCGACTTTTCCAGCGCGGCACATGAGGGCCCGCGGTCCACCACGACACAAACTTACATCGACGTTAGTTTAAAGGCTATGGTATTGGTATTCGTGACTTATATAGCAATTCCTCGTTAATCAAAACAAGAACATCTAAGCGCACAATAATGCGTGCGCGCGCTGCCATTGTTAACTAACCACAGACAAAAAAACAAACAAGGACCAGCTAAAGAGTATCTAACCGATAGGCATCTTATCACGACCAATAACTCGATGCGCCGTCACGGCCATTCTGATAATACGACCGTCCTCGGGCGTTAAGTTGTTCTAACAGCTTCACCTCTAGTGATCCGCTCGATCATCCTGACAATCAAGATTTGTTACTATGATTGCCACCTATTTCTCAAACGAACTCAGGAGTACAACCTTCCACCATTGACTCGAGCCCGACATATATAACTACAAACTAAACCTAATTTGTAGTTACCCAACAACAACGTCTAAGTAACGCACACGGACCGATCATGTGCGTCCAATGAACAGCCCCATAGTGGTGATGTACACCCATCAACCAAATTTATCTGTAGGTACAATGTACATCCATGTTTATCTACTTCGCCGTCGTGAACATCGTGACCATGTAACAAGCAACTCTAAGTCAACCTTAAACGTACCAAAATCATTGTCTGCGCCTGATCTTTGGTTCTTTTAAACCAACCCGCATATACCCGGTATGGCTCACATAAACAACTAGTTCTAGCCATTTAATCCTTCAAACCAAACCCCGCAACAGGGCAGGATCCGGATATCAGCGGCTAAGAACCAGGGTACACATAGACATCAGCTAGTTCTATTCGTTGAATCCTTCAAACCAAACCCCGCAACAGGGCAGGACCCGGATATCAGCGGCTAAGAACCAGGGCACACATTAACATCAGCTAGTTCTATCCGTTGAAGCCTTCAAACCAAACCCCGCAACAGGGCAGGATCCGGATATCAGCGGCTAAGAACCAAGGTACACATAAACATCAGCTAGTTCTATCCGTTGAATCCTTCAAACCAAACCCCGCAACAGGGCAGGATCCGGATATCAGCGGCTAAGAACCAGGGTACACATAAACATCAGCTAGTTCTATCCGTTGAATCCTTCAAACCAAACCCCGCAACAGGGCAGGATCTGGATATCAACGGCACATACCAGGATACACAAACATATATCTACCATCTGTTTCTGAATACTGACTCCTCTCCCAACTCCCGCACAGAGTATGGTCCGTATGACAGCATCAGGTGTCCAGAATAAACATAAACACACATACACTATCTGGTTCTAATTACTGACTCCTATACCAACTCCCGCACAGAGTATGATTCGGATGACAGCGTCAAGTGTCTAGGATAGGGTACCAACATACCAACTAATACAACGCCTGTGTATTGTCTTACAGGACCATTATTCTGTCCAACTTAACTACATCGTATTATGAAACTTCGTACACAATATCCATTTATACACAGAGGATCTCTTTATCACTGTTATGATCGTTAAGCACCTCCAATCCTAGGTGCAACTATCTGTACAATAGCGTTATGAACGCTCGGAATAAATTACCAAAACATTTTATTTTTATTTTTAGCCATCTCTGTCCCACTGCAGGGCAAAGGCCTCCCGGTCGAATGCTTTCCTCGGCCAATCTTTAGAAAAGGCGTCCAACTCGTCTCGCCATCTCCGATACTCATCATAGATATTTTTGCCCAGTCCCACTTCAGGTTGGCAGCTTTTTAACCCCTATCGGCGAATTGATATTTGGAGCGCAATACAATGTTTCTTATACGGTCCGACAATTTGACTCTCAAGATACTGCGCTTCATGGCTCGCTGGCCTCGAGTGCGGACTTCTGATGATCCGTCAAAAACCATAACATCAGTAGACTAAATTAATTAAAGTCATTGGTGAACTCTTTCAATGACGAAATTTCCGTCAATTATCAAATACAGTGACATGAGTGATAATTAGATCACACTTCTGCTGTAATCATGTCATCCAAGATATTACAAGATAGCACAACAAAGTACCTAAGCAGGTACAACTCTCAAGGCTGCGGTAAGTAGGTAACGTAGAGCTCGACTAATCTAAAATGACGCGCCCCACTATCGCATTAACGCACACAGGCAAGTTTAAAATATGGACGCAATACATATACAAATGCCGTTGTAATTGGTCATTCAGTTGCCGGTGATATTCAAACGTAGGAGAATACGTCGTTCATTGGCTCCCACACAGTTGAAGTGTCGTTATCAATATTTGCACTCACACAACGAAATCAATTAACTAAGTAGTGGGGCGCGTCATTTTAGACTAGACGAGCTCTACCTATCTAATCAACATTAACAACAAATACTTACTCGTAAGGAAGTAACTTACGATCACTTTTTCCTGACTATCTTGAAAAACGAGGATGATCTATCACATCCTAACCTACCATACAAAATACTGTCTGTGTGGACTCCCTCTCCAAAGCCTAGTTCCCTTTCTCTCGAGAGAGGATTCTAACTAGAAAGCGCTTATCCAAATGTATACGTTGTTAATTGATGGAAAGCTTTGCACGTAAATTCGAACATGTTTATTGTGACCTAAACCAAAATCTGAGAAGTACTCAAAAAGACATGTCAAGCTCCTAGAGTAAGTAAGTAATAATTATTATTATTGACATTTCTTGCTAAACCGAGTAGTGAATGTCTGTAACTACATATGTTGCATTGCTGAGGCGCAACCGCGCTTGCTCAGTGTTGACTTGATTGGTTGGTATCTATATCTTCTGGGTCTATGAGTTACGAACAAAATACAGATCAAGACTTCCCAGCCTTTTTTTATCACGCGACAATTGATTTCTTTGTATAATTATAATAGCATAACATTAACTATCCAATGAGACACACTAAAAGAGTCGACAACTATGTCGTGCAGGTATCCGAAGAGTTGGAAACTCCAGTCAGCGCTACACTGTACCAAGCGACGGAACGCAGCCAATGGAAGCAGTTAGTTGATAAAGGTAGGAGTTACGACACTCTGCATCAAATGACCGACCAAGAGGAAAGCCTATGCCGCAACTGTAACTAAGTCTAAACTGACTTTCAACAAGTACGTGCTCCCACTCATTTACAATTATCAAGGTCATGTGATTTACCACACGCTTTGACCAAAGATAATATGATATAAAATCAGTATCTTCAACCAAACTATGTCATACTACAATCAATTAAGATTTTCTCATGAGGCTTAAAACAACTCGCCGAAACACCACCGAAGCCCCCATACGACCACTAGGCACTTAGCTAATAAAACTTACCCGTATGGTACGTGAGCCATCAGTTAACTTTAAGAAAATAAACCATAACACACATATTGATTGATATAACCTTCCTCAACAGTCACCTTGTTCTCACTTTGTTTCATCAATTTCGTCCTGTCGAGTTACCACGTCCATCAATCTAGTTCCCCTAAGGGGCCATCCATAAATTACGTCACACGAATTTAGGACTTTTGAGCCCCTCCCCCCGTCCTTGTCACAGGTTGTCAAATTTTATAATCCCCGCCTCCTAATGTGACGTCACACATTTCTTAAATTTATCCATGTATTTTAGAATAATTGAAATAAAACAGCTATCATCATTTTTCATAGTGAGAATGCGAAATTATTAATAAATATGGATCAAGTGCGTTAAATTTTAAGATTTTTTATTCACATCTAAACGTCGCGTTTGATTATTAATTTTTAACATGTGATGTCACAAAATTTTTAACCCCCCGCCCCTTGTCACATTATGTCACATTTCAGTAATACCCTCCCTCCCTATTAAGGTCTGACGTAATTTATGGATGACCCCTAAGCATGTAAATTAAGTCTTTTTTTTTATAGCATTTCATTTATAAAATTGGGTAATATTTATTACCTATTATGAAATTAAGTCACACAAAGTAAGTATCTACTACAGCCTTAGCATGATCAATTAAAACATAATTATTATTCACAAGTTCCACTATCATCAAAATATACTCTACACATTGCGACCGGTTTCTAATAAATCATCATCAGTATCTTCGTCATCATCAATAATATTTTATCATGTGTCACAAACTGGCCAAAGCAAGTGTCACAAACTGGCTCCAGAACCTCTCCTATGAAACTGTTGAGTGCCCAATTCATCCTCCAAATTAGTTACCAGCTATCCTACGTTTTACCAAATACATAACACAATGCAATACACAATACACATATATTAGTATAAAATAATGCTATAGAATGCTATTAGCTTGTAAGTCCAATGTTCTCTTCAAAAGTACTGTTTGGCAAAATGAACATTATTTCCGCTAGCTGGTGGTATAGCACAGGCTGCCACCTACTTTACCTACAGCTTGATCAACACCCGGTTTCTGAAACGCTTGTCAAATCATTGATTAGCTAACAGACTGTCACATTTAACAAGCTGTTAAATCACTGTGGGTTTCTGAAAGGCCAATCCATCTATTGTTAGCTAATCGACCATTAACAAGAGATCAATTTTTTCGTCTGGCTACCCCTGCTAAAATCAGTCACATTCATTCACTCATATATGTTTTGTTTCTGTCTAACGCATTGATTTGTCTCTGTCCCTAGCGGCCTTTTGATAGCGGCGGGATATTCAACTTTTAGATGAAACTGATAGCGATTCTATAGTTTTCGTGTAAAATCGAATATTATCAAAAAAATATTCAGAGCGAGAAAAGATAAATTATAACAATATTTATTTTATAGGGTTTTTTTATTTTTTATATTATAGGGTCACGGGTTCCAGTGGATCAGTAATCCCATCACCATCATTTAGGCAGTAAGGTGGGTCCGGTCCACTGCTGAATACAGGCCTCCCACGGCTTGCACTCTGGTCGACTCTGTTATCTTGCATCCATCGGTTCCCTATGACCTTAAAGAGGTCGTCCGTCCATCTCTTGGGAGGCCATCCAGAGAAAGCCACTCAACAACATCCGCCCCATCGGCTATCGATTTTGTGAGTTTCTCCAAATAATCCCATTAGTTAAATCCTGGTTCAAGTCCTGGACACGGGCCGGTTCGTGGTTCAGGTCCAGGTCCTGGCCCCGGATCAGGTACTGGTTCAGGTCCAGGTCCTGGCTTCGGACCAGGTCCTAGTTCAGGTCCAGGTACTGGCCCCGGACCAGGTACTGGTTCAGGTCCAGGTCCTGGACCCGGACCACTTCGTGGTTCAGGTCCAGATCCTGGCTTCGGATCAGGTCCTGGCCCCGCACCAGGTCCTGGTTCAGGTTCAGGCCCTGGCCCCGGAGCAGCTCCTAGTTCAGGTCCAGGTCCTGGACCCTGACATGTCCGTGGTTCAGGTCCTGGTCCAGCTAATGTTTATGGTCTATGTGCTGGCACTGGTCTAGGTCCTGGTTCTGGTTGAAGCTCAAATTGTGATCAAGGTTGCAGTTTTTGTCATGAACCTGGACCAGAACCTGGACCCTAGACCTGGACTTTGCCTTGGACCAAAACTAGGACCTGGACCAGGGCCAGGACCAAGACCTAGACCAAGAAAATCAGATATAATTTCTTTTGACAATCAGTTAATTGGTCGATTTTCGCTAATTAAAATAACAAGGCGATAACATACAGTTAACATGAGAAAAAGCTTTCCGGAAACCCAAAATTACATTAATCAGCCGTTAATTGGAGATTTGACAATCCGTTGACAAGCTGTTAACAAACTGTCAGTTGGCCCTTTCAGAAACCCAAACTGCATTTAATCAGAGATTAACAAGCTGTTACGTAACTTTTGCGTTGACAAGCGTTTCAGAAACCGGGTGTAAGTACTTGCTCAATAAATATTTAATTATTAGCATGAAATACACTACACAAATAATTATCTAAACCTAAGTAGATCTATTTAAAACTTGAAATAGTGAGCCTTGACTTCACCTTTAGTGTAAAATCACTAAACACCCAAATCATCATCGTCCACCTGCTCCATCTCAAAAACCTAAATATATTAAGGCTCTTGACAAAATGTTGATAGAGGATGCACAAAAGCATTAAATAATTATTTCACACTTTACCATTATGCTCCTACATCCAATTCAATGTTTGTATGCCTCCAATAAGGCTAAACATGGTGTGGTGATACAAAACAACTTTCTGTTTCCAACAAAGACTAGTATGGACCACTTGGGCAGAGAGAATCCGCGCAGCAGCAGGGTTACAATTTAACTGACACAGCGGTCACAACATTATTATGGATTTATGATAATACCAGCAACATAATATTAAAGAGTGTAAGTAGAAATAGAAATAGAAATAGCTTTATCATATATTTTGAAACCAAATAGGTCGATAATGTAAAAAAACAGCGATAACCCCGTTGATATATTCATCCTGTACTGATAGAATATTCAGCCATTTTATTTACGTCAGTGGAAAATTGGGTTGTGGAAATTGTTAAAAACTCTGACCCTCTTGATATATTATCATTCTGGGTTTTTCTAAGGAAAATCTAACATCTATTTGATTCAAATTATAAAATTTTCCACATCATTACACAAGTGACCATCACTCCTGATATTCATCACAGCTATTTTTTGTCCCAACTCTTTTGTAGAAGGTTAGGCTTTTGAAAAAGATTGTTCAGAGTAAGAATTAGGATCAGAGCTCCAAAGTTTGTATCTTGTTCTTGAATTGATCGACTTATAGTCCTTCATAAGTCAGAGATTCCTTGATCTTTTTCTGAGTATTCAACGCATACGCCCGAACTGGTTCATTACGAATGAGAAATGATAAAAAAGATTAATCTCAATAGTTATAGAACAGTGCGTATTATCAATGTCATAGGTTATGGTTTTGAAAGATAAATAAAAGCCGCTATCAGTTCATTATTTCTGGACCACGTAGCAAAAGCGATTGAACATGTGTTCGAATTTATTTCAATGACGCACACGCCAAGTTCCAACGTGGCCATTGCAAAATTTGTTGTAACATTTCTGGTAAGACTAGATGGAACTACTAGATTGTTCTATTCTAATTCTTCTTGGCAA
Organism: Blastobasis lacticolella; assembly: GCA_905147135.1. Classification (NCBI taxonomy): domain Eukaryota; kingdom Metazoa; phylum Arthropoda; class Insecta; order Lepidoptera; family Blastobasidae; genus Blastobasis; species Blastobasis lacticolella. The sequence continues at coordinate 16,036,167 of LR990048.1, forward strand.
GTTACCAGCGACCAGTTGCCAAATTTCGTTGTTTTTTACTGACAAATCAAAATTTATTGGATGATAAAATTCTACGCGTTTGGTAAACAACATAATGGACTTCTTGATCGCAGAGTGTCGGACGATAAAGTAGAGCAACATATTACTCGCAACTGTTTAATATAGAATTTATGTTTCAATAAATAATAAATAAATAAATAATAAATAATCGTGGACAAATTCACACAGCGCCATCTAGCCCCAAAGTAAGCAAAGCTTGTGTTATGGGTGCTAGATAACTGATAAACTACTTATATACTCTTTTTTTTTTAAATATGTACTTATAGAACACCCAGACCCGTAACAGAAATTAAAATTCATCATTTCAATTTCTGCCCGGCCGGGAATCGAACCCGGGACCTCTTGCGTGGCAGACCAGTTGTTGACCGTTGAGTGCGTGGCAGACCAGTTGAGTGGCAGACCAGTGTTGACCACTGAACCACTCAGGTCGTCGATGTTTGTGCTTTTATAATAGCGATAACGTAGCGCTATTAGCTAATTAAGGAACATATCAGGAAATAAAGACAGGAAATGAGTTGGTACCACCGATAGCTTTGCCATGCGCAGTAGACTGATCGATACTCGACATTAATTAATATTACGAGTTCAGTCCTCGATGAAGGGCAATGAAAATTAATGACGTGTTTAACTACGTTAGAGTTTTTGAAATTTTCATAGTGATATTGGGCAAAACAAATGATGCGCATGAACAGATTTATTGTTTATGACAAATCTATTAAAAATGTATAATTTCTCTATATTTGGCTTTGGAAATTATACCTGTTTATTGATAAAAACATATTGATCGAGGGATTGGACACTTGAATGTCTAGTGTCTGATCTTCATTTCAGCTGTTGGCACCGATACATATGCAGTGTTCACTAATTGATATATACAGCTATCCACGGCACAAAAAGTAGCAGTTCTTTCTATACCCGCTCTACCGTAAACAACTATTGGACCTGGTAAAGATTGTTGTCTGATTAACGCTTCTTTGAGATGATGTAGCTGTGTTTTGTTTACTATTAGCAAGAACTTGAGAAACGTTGGTATAACAGTTATACTTAATGATTAAACGAACTTACCAAGTGAAGTTCTATCATAATTATACGAATGCTTCGTCCGAAGAGATTGGTAACACCCTCCCGCCCTGTCAGTTTCCCCAAGTTCTGGAAACAACAATAGGGGTTGTACTCCAAACGAATGACGACCGGCCAAGCCAGACCTCTGGGCGTGAACAGAGCCAGTTTACCCTCAATTAATCAAAAACTTAAAAATCGTTTCTACCCTCAACTACGAGTGGTGGCACCTATGCGTAACTACATGTGTCGATAAATCTTATTTCTAGGTACCAATCTCTTCGGACGAAGCATTCGTATAATTATGATAGAACTTAACTTGGTAAGTTCGTTTAATCATTAATTAAAAATTATAATTTAATTGTTTTATAACACAGTTTTGGCAAGTAGTCGCCTTAATTATTATCAATTATCAAGCTATATAATTGCAAGTAATCACTTAGAAAATAATATCTTTACTTTTAATAAGCGTGTGCACACTTTTCGCGGTAAGGATCGAAGTGCGATCAATGCCCGAGAGGTCACAGGGCCGGACTCTAGTTATCCCTACTCCTAATTCTCAAGTCATCCATCGTGCTAAGTACTGCAACATTTATCGACAGGAAAATTAAGTTTACCATGTCCACGGCATGGATTTCATTTTAAATTCTTAGCGGTAACGAGATACATTTCGCAGTTGAAGGCTGAAGAGCGAACGGACATGTTGCATTGTCTCATTACCTAATGAACTAATTATCACTAGCACATACATAAATAGAATTTTTTTTGCACATATGTCTCCTACTGGAAAACTAGAAGCGAATAGACATGTTAATAACACATTTATCAGGCCGCAATGATTTTGTTTTGTTTGGCATAATGTTGCACAATCGGATGAAATAATTGTGGATTTATTTTCCCCTTGTACCAACTTGCGCAATACCTATGAACTCAAAATCTTCTTATATGATCAAACATAATTGGGTGTCGACCAAAAATATAATGGTTTAGATACATCATCATATTCATCCTGCTTTATATATTTTATTATCAGGGTACTTGAATTCCTAACACATAATTATATCACGTTGAACAGCATTCACAACTTAACGATATGTTCACATAATCTACCAAAATAGAGGCAGCCTATTCATCAGACTAATGATATGTTTATCTGTCGTTTTTAAGAAACCAACATCGAGCATTCTATTCTAATTTGGTTGTTATAGCTGAAGAGACAGAAACAAAAACGACTCCTGAAGCTATATGCGAATGTCGTCTGATTGATCCCATTTTACCTTCAACCATTTTTAGTTTTGAATATTTAGGAGATGCCCGTTTTACCCCGCTGCCCCATTCCGCTTTTCTCTCTCCTATATATTTATTCAATATTTTTATTCACTTCTCAAAAAGCTATATAATATGAATTCTGTTTGTACGTAGTTTCGCAATGTAGGTACATTATGTTCGTTAAGTATATGCATCCCTTGTGATTTCTTGAGATTCATCCCTGAGAACCCTTTAGGACGCCTACTGCAGTAGAAATCAACCTCTGCATTTTTCGATCTGTAGAGAGCATTTGACAATGGACCAAAATCTGTGCCGGAGGCGAAAATTATAATTATCAACGTATATCAATACTGAGGCCGTATCTCTTCCCGATTACCGTGGGTATTCAACAGAAGTCAGTCCATCGCCTGTAATTCTTTTACGTTGTGTTCTCTCAGCTGAAATTCCGGACAGGCTTATATGACTCATGGAATACGCTAATGCATGGTGTCGCACTTGCGAGCAGGCTTAGACAGGATCTTGAGACCAGGGAAAACATGTGTCACCAAAACAAAGTAGCATGCTTGTACGGCTAACTGCAGCGCGGATAAGTTACCTACATCTCGGATTAACATTGTAAACAGTTCTGGCACCAATTGTTAGTAAAAGTAAGTTAAATATACTTAAAATGTCCCTTGAACCCTATGTATATAGGTACGCATCAAAACTTATCATAAATAACATTTTGTTTTCAAATTTCAAAGTACATTTAATTAAACTAGTAAATATTGGTGTAAATAGGTAGACCTGTCTCTTACCAATAATATCATCCATTTTGTCCAGGCACATGTTAATTTACACTAATATAACCAGACAGTATTCAATGAACCTTCTCATGAACTTCAATGCTGTTTATATCAAAAATTATTTAGTTCATAGCAAGAGAGAACACTTTATCTACAACGGCTGAACAACAATAACGTTAATTATGTATTTCTGTGTAATGTTTGTAGGTCCCTATCGTTACAGTGTAGTGTGACTCACATCCATACAGCCGCGGTTTACCAATCATCTATTTTAATAATAGCTACTGTATAAGCTAACGAAGTTACCAAGTAAAGTTTTATCTACATCCACAATTTATCAATGACACAATAGGTAGGTAGCTATAATAGGACCACGCTAATGCGCTTATTACACATTCCTAAATTCAGTGACTGAATTCAGAAATAAAAAGCGTGAGAGCAAATGAAAGTGAAATGTATTGCTCATAAAATAATCATCTTCGTCGTCTCGCACTTTGCGTCTTCGTCAAGCGCACGTGCGGGGAGACCGCTTTTGGGACAAACCCACGGGCGGTGAAGTGGGTGCGCGGCCCGTAGAGACGGGCCGGTCGTTGGGTTGAGCGCCTTCATCACCTCTCCCGCGGTCGGGCGCACTGGGCGCGGGACGGCTAGAGCGGCTTCCGGGCGCGAACCATCAGGTTTGGGGCTGCCACTGGTGTGGCAGGGGCGTCGCCGGAGCCTGCAGGTGTCGACCTCGTAAGAGGGACCTCCTGCGGCTGCCGGGGGTCTCGTCCGGAGGTGGGGGCCGCGGGACATAGTCGCTCAACGGCCCCCGCGTTGCTGCCCAATTGCGGCTAACGCTCGGGGCCCGGCGCAGTTAGATCCGTCGACCCGGAGGGACGGAAATGCAGCGCCGGGCAGTCGATCCGGTGGGGTTGGCCGCCGGGCGTCGAGTCAGGGGGGGGTGGGGTGCAGGGTCTCAACCCGAAGGAAGTGGTTAGGGCCGCGCGGCGGCTACGCGATTCGTGGTACGCGGGTGCGCGTGCGCGGCGCGGCGGGATGTGGGGCGCTTTTCAGCGCGGCGTCGCCTCCGGTGGGGGACCGCCATTTCAACGGGATCTCAGTGGAGAGCCCGGAGTGACGGTCGGGGTGCGGACAGTCTCGCGCCGAAGACTGCGTCCGCTGGGTCAGGTTAGGTTGGTTCGGCGATCGGGAGGTACGCACGCGCCCGCACAGCCCGAATCCAGCCCGGCGTTGGCTGGATGGCGGCGGCGGCCCCGTCGGCGGGGTTAGACGACGGCGGGGCGCATGTGTTGTGGCCTCGTGACATTGTTGTGGGCTCGTGTGCGGCTTCGTCGGCTCGGCGGGCGGCGGGCAGACGGAACAGGCGCGGTGGTGCTCGACCTCACGGCGGCGCGGCGCACGACGTCTGTTCGCGGCGCGGCGTAGGCTGATCCTCATAAAATAAGGTCCATTTTTGTATCACTTATACAAGGAGCTCGTCGCTCCGCTTTTAAAAAATCCGAGATACAAAAATGGATCTTATTCTATGAGCAATACATTCCACTTTGATTTGCTCTCACGCTTTTTGTTTCTGAATTTAAGAATGTGTAATAAGCGCATAAGTCCGAATCGACTGAGAGTGGTAGAAATTATAAAGTGTGGATATGGCAATAACGATTGGATAATCTGTCCTTGTCACCCATTATTATTTAGGTGATTCCCACACTGGAACGAAGCACCGTACGGTTGTGCGTTAAGCGCGCTCCACATGTTCGCCGAAACTTCCGGCGAAACTTTTGCCGGGATTTTGGTCGACCCTCTACATTCTCGCCTATTAGGGATGTGGTGTTGTCAAAACGCGCGACATTTTATCGATTCATCGGTGTAATATCAGTAATCTACTGTAAACAGGGTCACAGAGGTGTTGGCAGCTGCTCTACTGTAATTACTTGATCTACTAATATCCTGGATCATGTTCAAGTGTACCCCGAACCTGTTACGGGAAAAGCGCTAGGAATATAAATATAAAATCGATCGAATCGAGACGACAACAAACTATCTCTACTTAGTCTATGAAAGAGGCGAGACATGCCAAACATGCACGGGACTACACGAATACTCCCTCTACATTCTCGTGTTCCCGCGAAACTGTCCACATGTGGAGCGCGCTTAACGTGCGTTAGTGCGTGACATACGGTTCTTTGAGGTGTCATCGGTTTCTACGGAAATCACGCATATACCTTGTCTAAAATAGGATGATAATTTTGACAGATCACAGTAGGGATGTGGTTGTGTAAAATCGTTAGTGAATCTATTCGATTATCGATTAGCATTCTCATAGAACTTGGAATCGATAGTTGCATGGTTATGCTATACGTATTATTCAAAATAAACTATTTATTTTCTTCTGAATTAATAATTTATTAATACGACATTAAAAACCCTTCTACAACGACAATTATGACATGTGCGTATTTCTATTCGGTCAGTCATCCCATTACGTAGAATACGCGCGACTCGAAATTGTTGTTGTAAAAGGTCTCTTAAGGTGAAATCCAAACAAAGAATAAGAGTTTAGTTACAAAAAATAATAAGGTTACCTAAATGTTAATTTTAAATATTCGATTATATTATATCAATATCGATTTTCGATTGTCTGTTGTTATTCATTATTCGTGGCACTTCACTAAAGGGGCGGGGCCTGTCTATGAAGTACGACATTTTCCGTAGTACATTTTAACGAAAATAAACACAAAACTTCATAGGCGTGCGCCAAAGACCAACAATTAGTGAGCTGTCAAAATTATCATCCTATTTTAGACAAAGCATAGTCGAACACACTGAAAACGCATCCACGCGCGTTCGTGCGGATCCGTCGTATTTTTTCTTTGACACGCGTGCTCCGAATTTAGTGCTGAATACAAAGAGATAGTTTATATTGGCTGAATCCGCGGGCTGTCCCGTACTGAAATGTACAAAATATCCAATGCTTTGTGTAGAAATTTTCTGATTGTTCAATGCAATATATAAAAGCCAAAGCCAAGAGTGTCATGTACCAAATCTTTAGTATCTACAAACCGACAAGGATCAAGAATACATCATAAACGTGGCGTAAAAAAGAACTAACATTCCGCTTATTTGAAAGGTCCATTTTAAATATGGCGGCATGCACATGGGCGTAGCCCCCGCCCAACCTAGCAAAATGTCCTATTGTCCTAGAACACTAGTCCCTAAAGAGAAATGGTAGTATTAGTCGAGATCATAAAAAGGCGTCAAATAGGTCGCTGCTGTGTAGTGAGGTATCCAGAGTTGTCAGATAGGTGTTCCGTTACTAGGTTCTCAAATTATTTTTCGCCTAAATAATATAATTTTATGAAAAGATTACAACAATTTGTAAATTCCTAAATTTTTGTTTGTATATAAAACAATATAAAAATTACACATATTTCCAAATTTCGCCAGAATGACGAATAAAGGGTCCAATCTTGTAACACTAGAGTGGTCTATGGAAATGCAGCTCTGGAGCTGTCTATGGAAACGTACGGTGATGCGGATCCGCAGCCACGCGCGTGGATGCATTTTACTTGCTGCGTTCCAATGTGCCAATCACCTTAATAATATTTTTCAAGTCTGTCAAATTCTTTGTTATGACTTATGAATGACTTTCTATGACAGATAAAAGACATGGCATAGAGATTTTATTTTTTTAAAAGGGATTCGGACTTAGTGTGGTCAAATTATACTAATTTTTGCTTGCGACTTCGTCTGCGTGGACTTTGAATGAGAAAGGTGATGCCAGGATTCCAATAACTATGTGTAATACGTTGTTAGATAATGTTTTATGCTACGCAGTGACAAAGCAGACAGCCTGGAGGTCTACTCCAAAATCACGATCCGATACTTTCGGAACCGACCGATACCCGACCGAACGAAACGTTGTGACCCTACCATGAACTTAGTTCGGATTCTTATTAATCCTTCGGATTCATAGACAATGCTCAGGTGAAATTCGGAACGAATGAAAAGGAGCACTAGGGTAATTACACCTATTGATATTTTGGCGATATATTAGAATATGCATTAAATACGTCGATTTACCATAAAAATACTTTATCAATCAAGAAAATAAGTATTTAGTTTTAGTTTTTAATTTTTTTGCGAGATAAATGTAATATTTATAATATTTCTTAAGATTTGAACATTCAAGAAAATAAATTGGCTGTATACAATGGATGCACTTGCCTGCCCATGCCTTGCATCAATAAAAAAAGTGACAAAATGTAAATGTAAACAAACAAACGAGTTCGAGATTGGAGATGGTTTTGCTTTATTTTTGCATTACTATTAAAAGCGATAATGAATTTGAAATAAACTATGGTTTTCAAGCAATAACCACTTAACACCAAGGAGAAAAGTAGTTGACGTTTTAAGTGGGTTGGTGCAAGTTTGTGATGCCTTCTTGAACAAAAGCGAGCATAGCACTTTGCCCGGAACGTGCACAAATTTAGTGAATATGAATACAAGTTGGTCGTGGGCCGTGGACCCCGTGGCCCTTTTGGTTTATCTTGGAAATGATACTTTATTTAAGCACATACATTTGGCAAACAACCATGACTGCGCCGACATCTCATCAAATTGAACTGTTGAACTTCCTCGAGGAAGCTTGAGGAGTGTGGAGGGTCGTGCACGCTCCCACAGGCTTTGAAATGCCATGGATAATAAAAATAAAAGGTTAGGTGCACTAAAAGCACCAAACAATGGCAGAAGGTAAGTTTGTAGTTTGTTGTTTATGTATAATTCATACAAATTAGTCATGCATGATTATTTAAACGTTATTTCATTTTAGGTAACAGCAGCACAGAGGCAGGCAGTAATGTAGCTTATAGCCCAGAATAGCACTGCAATGCAGTGTAATTTCCACAAGCTAGTAACCACTACATATTATAAAACAAAGTTATATGCCGTGTCTGGCTGTCTGTTCGTGATAAACTCAAAAACTACTGAACAGATTTCCATGCAGTTTACACCAATAGACAACGTGATTTAGAGGAAGGTTTAGGTGTATCATTTGTTAATGTTGTTACTACCTGTGCGAAGCTGGGGCGGTCGAGTAATATATAAAAGTAATACATTATTTATTTACTTTTGCAGCTCATCGTGGATACGAATGGTTCGGCAGCAGCCTATCCTTCGAGCTAATGGTTCTGTATGGGTGACTGTTCCGATTTGAAGAGGACCACGCACAGTGAGAGACGCGAAACAATGAGGCAGGAGGAGGAGGAGTTACATACAAAATAAAATTGTTTTATTTATTAATAATAACAGCAATATGCTTATAGACTAATCTCACAAAACAGAACAAGTACATATTAAAATACAATAAAGGAAGTCATCTGTCAATATTAAAGTATTATATGAATACAAAAAGTATACACAATGTCAAAATCATTCAGAATTAATATCAAAAACAATAAGGGTTTCGGTGCATCAAAGTTATTGTATTAAATAATTGGTTCCTCTGAAATTACTTAAATAACCTAACTATCCGCTCCCTCTCCCTCTGTCCCCTTAGAAAATGACCAATTTCCCTATGACTCCTGCCGAGCATTTTCTGCTCGGAGATCATCTTCTATCAACTCTAGAGCATTCACACCGGCCCTTATGCACATATTGTGCAAAACAGCAGGCTAAGATTATCTTGCCTGCTGTTTCCCCTCGCTGCCAGAAGACATTTCCACCAACCTTTTAGGATCATAAATGTGTATTCAATGGAAAGGGCAATATTGTATTTGCCTTCTGGATTGTTTTCCTCAACATGGGCTATTGGTGTCAGTAAATACTCTCATAGAGCATATCCTGAATCACCTGTAAAAATGACACCTGAAATAATAATAAGTTAATTCTGATGCAATCGGTGAGTCTGCTATCCGTTTGCGAGGTTATGGGTTTCAATTGACCACATGTAACTAAATTGTAATTATTTGTCCTTTTGTGCTATCCAAATTCAAGTACGTATAATTTCATGATGGATGTTATGGGCGACAGTAACTGCTTACCATCAGGTGTACCATCTGCTCGTTTGTCACTGTGCAGCCTTAAAACCTCCTTGTCACAAGGGGAGACCTCTGCCCAACAGTGGGATGTTATATAGCTGTGGTTATAAGCTTCTTTAGTAATTAGAATTTTCTTACCTAATATATATGTAGTCTCTTGGAGACCCTCCAGATGATCCTATGTCTTGATATTCAGACCAAATAAAAGAATTGTGCGACACTCCACCATATCTTGCATCCACATTTAGGATATTACAGTTGAAGTCACATGTCTAAAAATAATAAACTTGTGAGATACAGTTATGGCCAAGTGGACAGTTATTGTTACATGGGCGAAATGTAGGCATATAAAGACAATAAAAGTGCATAACAATTATTGAGTAATTATACCTACATATTATGTATTTTAACTTACAACTTGGGTGTTGATAGAATGGATAGGAAACTATTAAAAAATCTCTCCTCATGTTCACTGAGCCTGAAAATGGCTATATGTGTATACTATATATATAATACACCCCACTACTCCTGGAAGATTGTATCGCTCATAAAACCTGTAAGGAAAAAACAATGTCTTGAAAAATGAGAAATCAAATCAATGCCTACAATAAAAGTAATAAAATAGCATTTTGGTCATTTGCATTTTGAGGGAATTTTATGTACCTACACTTATGTGCGATGTATTGATGGCAGTCATGACCTCCATCAGACCCGAGTTTGCTGGGGCATCAGTATTTTGCTCCACAGATCCTTGATAACTACCCCGAGCATAAAAATTCAGGGCAAAGAGTATCTAAAAATTATAATGTTAAATAATTTACTAGACAAAAGGACAGACTTAGGTATAGGTTACTAAACCTAGGTACTCTGATAAAATACTTTGTTAAGTCTAACACTTACCTTTGTTGTGTTGTCAATTGCACGACGACTACGTTTCCGGGGTAGAAGAGGCACTATCTCTTGGCAAAGCTCTTCGTATAGTGTCTGACTCAGTCTGTAGTTTGAAACAAAGCTCAATCAGGCACTACATTGACATTAAAAGAATCACGGAGGCGTCTGCGATGCCGCTGGCGCTCAACACGCTCTTCCAGGAGGGCTTCTTCCACCAGAATCATACGTCCTATCATTTTGAGTTAGGTGTTCGCTGCAATTTCCAATACACACTTAGTTTTCCACATTATTGAAATACAAAACTCCAAAACAATGTTGAGTGAAGACTTACTTTGGCAGGAAACTTAACAAAAACCATACAACCAAAAGTTCAAGTTCAAAATAATATATTTTTCAGGTCTTCACATACACTGTGTTGAATACACAGTGTATGTGAAGACCTAAGCTCACACAAAGAATGAACTCCTAATATTTCGTCGTAACCTCTTGTTATTATTTAAACGAGTGGAATTTATCGCCGTGCCGGGATTTCCGGGAACACACACTTGAAATTTTGTACTTACGATAGTCCCACGATAGGTAACTATTTTGTTGTCGTAGATTTTGACATAAAATCAACGATGCAACAGCTGTCAAACTCAAATTATCGGTCGAACTTTACGCGTTCAGAGTAGGGTCTTCGACGCAACTAATGTCAAATAAATTCGGTCCGATTGAATGAAAGACCGTCCCGATCGACCCGATCGAAAGAAGTTCATAGTAGGAAACACCCGAACATTCGGCCGAATCATCGCTAATTGTCACTTCGTGGTAGACCCCCTGGTTAGAGGATACCAAGGGGTGCAATTCAAAAAGGCTTAGAAAAATCGAGAAAAGGCCAATGCAAAACGCCTCATGTCTGAAATTGCGCTGGCTACCTTATCCTTCAGCAAGCATTTAGTACTCACCTAGGCAAACTCCTCGGGCAGGAATTGTGCATATTCCTATATGCCCGGCACTTAACAATAACGACACTTCATCTGTGTGGGAGCGTCGACTGCTCCAATCGGACGACGCGTGCTCCTACGTTTGAGTCTCACCGGCAACTGAATGACCAATTACAACGGCATTTGTATATGCATTGCGTCCATATTTTAAATTTGCTTGTGTGCGTTGATGCGAAAGTGGGGCGCGTCATTTCAGCCTAGGCGAGCTCTAGTGATAATACTTACACATCTTCGTGTGTGGGTTCGATTAGTAAAAAAACCGGGGTGCATCACATCCTTGTGATAGTTTCGCTTTTCTGCCACATTAATATCACTTTTCTATGTTGTGCTGTGCTGGGGCAGTGGGTTTTGCGGGTCTCCTAAACGTCTACTGTGGCTACACAGTGGATTTTTTCTTGTACTCGATGACGTAGGATATCTACAACGCCTTCACAGTCTATGTGCATGATCCACCGCCGACTTTTGTAACATACTGTACAACATTCGAGAGTAGAGGTGCAATTCGATCATAAATAAACAATAAATAAATACATTGTGAATAATCATTATTTTATTAATAATAATTAGTTTATTAAATATGAATTTCATTTTTAAAGCTATTTCTATAAATGCAATCTATCACTAATATCGTATTTATTTTTACATTTTTGACATTATTTTACATGATTTTTTTCTCTCCATTTACATTTAATAATAAAACTATGTTAGCACCTTATAAGTTACTGTTTGTGTAACAGATATCAAATTAACAGTGACGTGATTAATCGAATTATTTTTGGTGGGATATTCGTTGTATGATCATTTTTAAATTTAACCCCATCTTTGTAATATTAGTGTCAAAATAAATATTGTTACAATACAATCAACTTAGTAATCCAACATACTCTTAGAAGACGACATTAACATAGACATTGAGTCTTGCAGTAACTCTTATCCATTTCTCTTTCTGCTTTATTTTTTTCCCATATGATTAACATAAAACAGCTGACTCGAAAAAATACACCAGGTGGCTCAACTAAGGCGCGGTCCGCTGTCTAAATAAAGCCGTGACATTGGCTAGGATGGATCTGTTATTTACATCTAATGCGTCAGTCCAATAGCAACAACAGTAACACCATCCGCCCTAGGGATTGCAATCCCGCAAAACGGGATCCCGCTCCACTCATAGACCTGCGGGATCCCGCACCACCAAAACGCGGATTCTTGGATACCGCAAGTTTAAAAATTGCCGCTAAACAATAAACGCCATTTGCTTCTTAAGAGCGCATTTTCAAAAGTTATTACCAGGTTACTCATAAAACTTTTAGCAGTAAGCAAATTATACTTTTATGCCAAAGGAAGCATTTAAAAATTAATCATACTCTAACCATTCATTAGGTATGAATCGTACTTTCTTTACTTAGCTAAGCATTTCCGATTGACAGGTAATTTACCTGATTGATTGGTCCGATTATTAAATTGATTCTTTACACAAAAACTTGTAGTTTCAATTCGATTTTACAACATTATTTTAAGGGTGCGGGATGCCTTAATACCGCGGAATTGAGGGGATTGCAATCCCTAATCCCGCGACAGTCTCTGTCGCGCAAGACATACCTTTGCGTCTCGCTTACTCCAACGCAAATCGAAAGAGTTATGTCGAGCTAGAGAGAGACAATTATGAAACAGGGAGAACCATCCTTAATTATTAACATTGCAAACCTGAAACCTAAACCCTACGACCCGTCCTGATTCTGCAGCTGCCTCAGCTGTTTCAGCACCGTATCCAGAAGTTTCCTTCGGTCTCTCTCGTTCTTCTTCAGGACCGAGAAGACTGAGGACTTCTGTTCGGCTTCCTTCAGTTTTTCCAACAGGGTTGCCGCGTCGCGGGGGGTGACCAGCGCGTACTTCCCGCCTTCGATGCCGACGTCGTGGAGATAGGAGGACCAGTCCCAGCCGGTTATCAGGTCCAGGAGTTGCCTGGTGAGATGGGGGAGGTGGGAAGTGTAGAGGTTTCTGTTGTATATTTCGTGCAATATTGATTAGAATACAAAAAAAAAAAGAGTATGCTCGGTAAATTCACACAGCGCCATCTAGCCCCGAAGCAAGCATAGCTTGTGTTGTGGGTGTTAGATAACTTCTAAACTACTTATAATCATTTTTTTTTAATAAATGCTTCCCAGGCCCATAACAGAAATTAAAATTCATCATTTCAATTTCTGCTCAGTCGGTAATCGAACCCGGGACCTCTGCGTGGCACACCGGCAGACCGATGTTAACCAACTGACCCATTAAGGTCGTTAAAATAAATAGAGAATAAAGTGCGTTGATCTCTCGGGCAATAACCGGCATCGTTTCATTAAAAAAGAGGGTGTCTCTGTCGCACGCGTGAGAGTAAATACGAAGCCGAAACTGGCCGATGTTCATTATTTCTGGCCGATACTTGACGACCTGACTGGTTCACTGGCCGGTCTGCCACGCAAGAGGTCCCGGGTTCGATTCCCGGCCGGGCAGAAATTGAAATGATAAATTTTAATTTCTGTTACGGGTCTGGGTGTTCTATGTATAATAAGTATGAATTTAAAAGTATATAAGTAGTTTATCAGTTACCTAGCACCCAAAACACAAGCTTTTCTTACTTTGGGGCTAGATAGCGCTGTGTGAATTTGTCCACGAATATTTATTATTTATTATTATTATTATACGTGTAAACTTTTCTATTAAACTTTGAGAGCGAAATAGGTTATCCTACGCATAGAGTACAAGAAAAAATCCATTTTGTAGTCATAGTAGACGTTTAGGAACCCCATTATAGACACCAAAAAGAGAAGTGACTTTCATATGGCTGAAAGGCGAAACTGCCAAGAGAATGTGAGGCCAGTTTTATTTTACTTATACAACCCACACAAGAGGATATGTAAGTAATACTACCCAAAAAGGTTGCCTGGAAGAAATCGCTTTAAGCGATAAGGCCGCCTGTTGCTTCTCCTGCTGTTAATTTTAAGTACCCATTGTATTCTTTTGATTGTGCAATATTCATGCGTTATTCATTCATTCATAATATCGCTACGAAAAGTCGAAGTAAGGGTCACTAAAAAAAATATTTTGTGACAGTTTATGAACGGGCAGACCAACGTTTTGTAGGGTCCAATAACGTCTACTATTGCAACAAAAGGGATTTTTTTTTGTACTCGGAGACATAGGGTTAGGACGTCACCCTCACAGTTGATATTTCATTTCATATTACGGAATACGACTATTTAATGCATTACTTAACGTTGAGACCACTTAAAAATGGGTACTGACCGAGAGGTCAACGTCCACTATTCTCAATGACGGTTTTCACGATTTCAAAATCCACCAGATGGCGCTACTGAGACATGAGGTCTGATGTCAAAATAAAGCGCTGTCATTGGCCAGAATGGATGTGTCATTTTACAGCAGTTCTGTCCAGTAGCACGGCAGTATTTTGACAACGGACTTCCTGGCATGTAAACATACTCTATTTTCGAAATCAAGTCATAATTTTGATATTTCGTGTACAATTAAAAATATTTTTCTAATGTGTAATTGCAATAAAAATGCCAATTTCATAGGTAAGGTAAGGACCCAATATGTAAACGAACCTGAGACTAGCGAAGTGTTCTAGCAACTCCCCCTCCCTCAGTCCTGGTACGGGCTCTCCTGCCGCGAACTGTTCACACTGGATCACATCCAGGTCTAACTGATACAGCGCGCCTGACGACACCTGACGGACAGCTGGCTCCAGCAGTAGGTTCCGGAGACGGGTGGCTATGCGGTTAGTGGCTGTGCGGACCGCTGCCACTCTGGAGGAGAAAGTTTTGTTATACTTAATACTGTGGTATAGTGGGTTTTTTATGCTACTCTCAGCTCGAAAGGAGATGTATGAAGAGTATGAATGTATGTATGTCATCTTTAATGCATCAATTATAACATTATGTATTTAACAATTTGTGTTGTCACTTCATGATGGAACTCCATTATTACGAATTAAATCACTTTTTGTACACTAGTTCCACTTTATTATACAATTTTATTGAATTGCCTGAAGATGAGTAATTCGAAACCGGTTGCAATTTAATAAAATTGTATAATGAATTGGAACTAGTGTACAAAAAGTGATTTAATTCATATAACATTATAGGAAATAAAAACAGTTTATAATGCGAAGGCGACCCCAATACCCTTCACGGTACACATGGGCATCTATATATCTCTATATAATTTATAATCTCGCCTGTTCTAGATGTAAATACGTTATTTTCATATTTAAATAGATATCTCAATTTTTGTACAATGTAAAGCATTTTACACCAAAGTAAGACTGCCAGCGGCACAGAAGTTCTTTGGTCCCGGCCCAATTCGTATATTTGCCAGCTGAGTGGTATAAAAAAAATGTAGAGTATCACCTGGCGCGTTCCGGCAATTGTTCCAACGAGGTGAGAACCCCGGACAGGTAGCTCAGCATGTCGGTCACGAACGACGACGCCTGCCCGGTCGGCTCCACTGGAACACAAACGAGAACCAAATAACGGACAAATTTTCCATCGATATAGGTAAATAAAAAAAATCATCTTGGCGTTAATATCCCGGTTGTGATCTCGTGCACGACGGCCCGGGGTCCGCCTTGACCATGATCTAGGAATTTGACAGGTCACATAATTACAGTGGAGCGACTGACGTTCCCAATTTTCCATCGACGTAAACATATATAAAAATAAAAAATTATTGATGATTAGTAGCTCGTTATAAGTGGTTATTTACTTGCAAAACTGAAGCAAATTTAGTGACCCATGGTGTGAATCCATATCTGTTCTTTTGTGTCGACGGATTGACGAATACATTTTTCTGTGCCTTTTGTGGTTTGTATACATCGATAGAATGAGCCATTGGCCACTTGTAAAAGGTCTTCAACCACTCACCAAGCAGCCAGTCGTAGTTTTCCAAGTCGAGGAATTCATCGACCTTTTTCTCGAGGTTGTCGCATATCTGCTTCTCGGCGTCGTCGCGAGCCGATTGGAACATACTACCCGCCGTCTGTTGGAGAGAACAGTTTACACGTTATTGAGACCTTAGTAAGTAAATTTATACATTATAGAGACTTTATATCAGGTGGTAGGACTCTGTCAAGCCTGAGGAGTCCGCCTGGGTGAGGACCACCGCCTTATTTATTTCTGCTGCCAAGCAACAATGCTTGCATTGCCGTGTTCCAACTTGAAGGATAAGGTAGCCAGCGAAATTACAGGCATGAGCCATTTTATCTTAGTCCTCGCAGTGACAACGCACCTGCGGTTCTGCATTTTTGTTACCTGTAACCTAAATGTATGACTTGTAGATGTTATGAATGACAGTTACCACTAACCATCAGGTTGGCTGTCTGCACGTTTGTCAATGAGGAGCATAAAAAAACGACGCTAATGACCGCGGGCCGGGCACTCGCATTTGAAACCTGTTCCTTTCACACTCGTGGTAAGCTGCTAGACACAGGCGAGGTAAACATTAGAAGGCGAGAAACCTCAGCAGCCAGGCAGTCCTTTAGACTCCGTATAGAGGCGCGCCGTTCAAATTGTCGACGGCGAAAAGACTGGCTCCCTGTGTGCTCTACCGCATGTACAATGTGGAGTTTTCTGTGGAATTGTTTGATCTGGTGCCCACAACATAATTGCTCCATCGCACCACCCACGGGCTGGGTACTGATCCCCACTACGTGGTGGTGCCGCGAAGGTTCGAATGAACGTTTCTCGCTCGTACGATTCGGATGTGGAATGAGCTCCCAGCCAATGTTTCCTTTGGACTATAACATGGGATCGTTCAAGAGGTATATTAGAGGTCTCCTTAGAGGCGGGCAAAGCATTGGTAGCGCCGCTGGTGTTGCTGATGTCCATAGGCGGCGGTGACCACTATCCATCAGGTGGCCCGCTGGACTGTTTATCTGGCGTATAACGTAAAAGAACAACGAAAAGTAGTAACTGTGGCCTAGATACTAGAAACCTACCTGAGTGGTGACCAGCTCAGAGCCGGTGATGTTGCTGATGAATTCGTATAGGCAAATAGTTGCGTCTTCCAAGTATTTGGTGTCCACTATAATCTGGAGAACAAAAATCGTTATTAAAACATGGCCTTCGAGAGACTCATGTTATGTTACTTTTAGTGCAGTAATTCACCAAATTATTTGACCACCCGACCTTGATGATAATTAATATGACAGTAAGGAGTAAGGGGTCAGCTAAGTAATTGTATGACTGTACGTTTCAATAGATAAAAACAAAACAATGAGGATTTTTCGACCAGACCAATCCACTAAGTGGTGGTCTGTGAACAGACTTGGCAAAATTCATCTATTTACGAATAATTGGGAAGATAACTAAATAGTTCCTAATTCGAAATAACTAATAAATCAGTAATTTCTTTTTTGAATAGAAATAAACGTTTTTAATATTATTTCAATAAATTATGAATGCATGCGCTAGAACTAGATGTTGTCGGCGCGGTTAATCTAAAACAAAAGAGTTTTGTTATTTTTATCTAGGTAAATATTTCTTTTTATTGTGATATACAGTTGTTGGTACTCCTACAAATAAATAAAATATTAACCTAGTATAGATTTAAATACTTTCGTGGTTATTCACTACACTTTCACTACACATGTTATCGGGTTTGTTACCACGGTTAATATTGTTTTTACCTCGATATTTCGACGCAGCTGCATGCGTCATGGTCACGAGTTGACTGGTACCGCTGTGTGAAGTCGCTCCTAAGGGCAGACATATCGGTCCACCCTTTCGGATTCGACGATTACCTTCATTTCGAATTTCCAAACCTGATCATATGTGTGTGAAAGTGAAAGTGAAATAAGTAACCTGCTACATACCTGTACAAGCTGCATCAAGGGCAAAGGATGTCTGAAAAGCGCTGAGAGGCAGCCTGTGAATGAGCGGCTCAGCAGCAGCGATGCCGAGTGCCGAGCGGCCAACGCGCGACGGTTACCACCTGACGGCAAACGGTTACCATCACCATCGACATCGGGGTTTCAGACCAGCTATTATGTCATATTTACGTGCTTTTTTGTTAATTTTTATGAACTTTTCTTTTCTTCTGTGTTACAAAATGTCGTGTTTTCAAAATTTTTGTGTTGTGGTGTTTCTGTTTGTGTAAATAAATATGTTTTATTCTTATTATTCTTATTCTTATATTTGTGACAAACGAGCAGACAGACCACCTGATGGTAAGTAGTAGCTGTCGCCAATAACATCACACGATTCATTCATTCAATAAAAAATACACTACCGCATAACACGTACGTGTTACCGTTAAATGCCCAATGTTCGTTATTGCGCTGTAATATTTAGTAACAAAATATAAAAATAGTCTTAAAACAAAAGTTTAAAACGTAATTAAAATCGTTTAAAACTAAGTTCATAAATACTTTTGTCAGTTTCTTTCTTGGGAAACAGAGTTTACATTCCTGGACTGTCGACACAAGGACGATTTTGTGTGCAACTTCATGTTGTCATGGGAGACTGTTTACTTTGAGGCTAGTCGAACGTTCAACACCGGAACGTGCTCGCCACTCGTTAGGTGTGCCTTCTGATTCCGTTGCCTCAGCGAGGTTGACCAAGGTCTTCCGCAGGGGACCCTAAACTAGTTCAACTGTCTCGGGAGCCAATTGGCACCCCGTGACGGAACACATACATTACATACATACATACATAACGTCACACCTTTTTCCCTAGGCAGAGACCACTGTCATTGGGTAGAGATAGGCAGAGACCACATCGTTCCACTTGCTACGGTACAGTATATTTATTATTATCGATGTTGTTAGCGACGTACCCAATCCGAGCCCGGCGGAGTATTTGAGCCACGCGTATATGAACTCCTTCACTTGCACGTACACTGCGGGCACTATCGATGAGAACGGGAACCTGGGCAGAGAAAAATACACGGAGTGTATGATAAATGAGTGGATAAATGGATCTGTGAGGAGAATTCCGAAACTATTAGAAAAAGCACGATTTGTTCTTAGGAACTACGAGGCGATTTTATAATATAATAATAACAGCGCCTTTTATTATAATTGAGCCTGAACCAATTTTGAAAAAAAAATACTGACGATACACGGTTACGACCTGCGACGGCGGGTCAACCGTACGTAACTCTGTTGCTAACAATTATCCGATTCCAATTATTGAAATTGTTACTATTTTATGGGTCCAGTTGGCAACAAAGTTCCATTGCAATAAACTGAAACTATTAACTCAATCATTCGTAATCGCAAGTAATAATTTCAATCATTGAAATCAGAGAATTGTTGGCAACAGAGTTACGTAATTAGCCGAACGTCAGTACGAACCCAAGTCGAGTCGCTAGTCAATGTTATAAATCCAAAGGTGTGTCTGGCTTTGCAAGACGCTTGCAAAAGCTAGTGGTACCCAATGGTATACCATCAATATGAAAGGTGAAAAAATATATTTTTTCACAAAAATGCGAATCAACTCACGTCCTCGGGAATGGCTGCGTCTCCAACTCCTCGCCCTCGTAGGGGAAGGTGTCCATCACGCCGTCGTACTGCTCTTGGTTCACCACCTGGGTAGGAGGTTTGTATATGTATGAACAGGCACTTTTCACCAAGTAAGACGACGGACACATGCTCGATTAACAATAAGTTTGACATTTTGGATGTCTGACAAAGGGTCTAAGGTCTAAGAATATGGATGATGACTGAAACAAAATTTTTAGTCCGTCGGTTGTTTATCATAAAATATTGGACAAGTATTTGTTTTTGTTTCTTAAACAAAAAATAACGCCGACACAGTGCGTTGAAATGTCGCTTGACGACACGCCTGAAGTGAAATTTTACTCAGAAGTGACATCACGAGCCCCCACTCCGACTCCAACTTTGATAAGCTTTATCTTTGTAATGACGAACTAATTAAAATTTACAAATGTTGACCCAGTCATCATCCCCATTAAAAGCGAAGTAGAAAGTTGTATATATTTATCCTCTCTCACCTCAATAGGCAGGAACGAGGCATTATCCAGTATGTCCCTGAAGACGACCACCCAGCGCTGCATCAGCACCTCCGTGTAGTGCTCCGCCATCTCTTGCAATAGCAGAGGCAAAGGCTCTGTCGGGAGACCGTAGCATCTGGTGGGTTGGATTGCTTTAGTATTTTTATCAGAGATATAGTATCAAATTATTTATAAATTCATTTTATTGCTTAGGTAGTAGGTATTGTTGCTTGGCGGTGCAGTGACGGGGCCCACTGAAAACCAGCGTTGTGGTTCGCGGCAAGCGGCCACAACATCATGCTGAGGAGGGTCCATTTACGCTGGATGCTCACGAGAAATGCAACTGGGAACCCTATAATTGTCCCCGTTTTGTACATAAAACATTATGTACAGTTTGTTTTGTTTTAAATATAATTGTATTGCAAATTATCATGTCGTGGCGTCCTTTGTAATAACTACTAAAAAAACATGTCAGATCTCATTCGTCTATACATGTATTATAATCATAACTATAATTATAACAGTCCACTGCAGGACTTAGGACCTATGAGGTTATTGGAGCATACATAAGCATGGCTTGGCTATGGCAATATGGCAATAACAACGGAAAACGCTGCTGCCCGTTTTCCAATCTACAGATAGGTACACTAGATCTTTTGCATCAAAAACATTTGTCGGCTCGTAAGGGTGTAAGTGTGTTAGGGGCCACTATCTATGTATACTACATAATAAAGAGGGGAGTTTGGAAGTTAAGGGCCGTCGGCTAGTTTTTAATAAAAGAAACACCATAAAACAGACCATGGCCTTGCCACACGGAGCTGGCGTCGAAAATGACCGTTACCACCGCCCATGCTCCGAGACCATAGTCTAGTCTAAAAAATTATCTACAACAAGGTTGTGCAAAAGGAATCCACGCCAACTCACTTCAAAGTATTGATGAACAGCATGATCTGGTGTTTGATGCTCAGCATCAGCGTTGGGTCTGTGATCAGGGATGTATTCGTCCTCAGGGTCGAAGCCACCTTCCCCACGGCCATACTCCAGGTATCCAGCAGCCAGTCCTTGGAGACCAGGCCTGCAGCAGTGGCCAGAAGATTCTCCTCGAGGATAAAGAAGCCTAATACTGCGTTGAGATAGTTCTTCACGTTCTGTATGGAGTCGTGGAGATTGCCAGAGGGGATGAGCACCAATCGGGCCTGTTGCTTGCGTTGCGCTCTGTTGGAAGTATAGACAAACGTGTAAATCGAAATACAAATGAATTACGTATTGAAACTAGGTTTTTGTAAGCAATTTGGATGATCAAGTATATACTAAAGTGGGTTTCTATACAAAAAGATAAAACAATTGAACACTACAGCGATAATGCTGTATGTAGCGTAAAAATTATTTTTAGGCACTGGATATCAGTGCACAACACACCGAATGTTCGTTGAGCGTTTCTTTTATGTAGTTAATTTGTGTCTTAGTGGGTTTTTTTTTATTGTAATCATTGTACTGTTCCTTTTGACGGTCGTACTATTGTACCTATATAATTCTATATTATAATTATTGTTCTAATATGGGTGTAAAATACCTGAAATAAATGACTATTATTATTATTATATTAAAAAGGAACTAACATGCCGCCAATAAGAAAACTATACTGAAGACAAAAAAACGATAGAGAGATTCACGGTGATATTACCTATTGTAGTCACACTCAATTGTTTCGTCTTTTTCTATTAAAAGACACTTTGGAACCTAATTTTTAAAGGAACTAATAGGAATAGGAACTTTAGCAAATAAAGTCGATAGCCAGACACTGGCTAACTTTAAAACGTTATCAATTCGATCTGAAAACGTACATACATCAGGGTATTCGCTTTTCAACATTCCTGCTATGAGTATATACAATTCACTGAAACCCACCTGTAATACTGTATGAAGTCATTCTTGGCGCCGAGCACTGTGTGTATGTGCAGGCAGCGGTGCAGCGGACTGAAGTCCACGAGCTCGGGCGGGCATTGCGGGCCCGTGCCCTCCGCTGCGGAGAGCCCTAGCAACGCCATTTCTGAGGGAGAGAAATTATCGAGTTTAGGTATTAACTTCCCTAAGTTTTGTGAACTGTGATTGCAATCAATATACAAAATTTCATCACTTCAACATTGTGATACTGTCCCTGTAATACTATGTGAACAAATATGAACTGTAAGCTAGATGCGATAGATCGATCAGCAATGGTCGCAGTGATACTAAAACATTTAGCCTTGAAAATTAGCATTATAAGTAAACCATTTAGCATTATAACTAAACCACTTACTTACCTTTTTTATTCTTGACAATGTTAGCGAGACTTCTTCCCAGCATGTCTTGCGTCTGCTTTAGGGCCATGGCGCCAACCTGCCAAATAAATAGAGTTATACGTCAACTCTACAACACTGTGGCGTGCTAAAACTCAAACACAGACAAATGACTGAAGAGGCAACCAGAAGCTGTAGTGTATTTTCAACCCCGCAATCTCCAATCCGCCTGCCAAAGATGGCCATTACGGGGAAGCCCATGCATATCTGGTGTTGCTTATGTTCATAGGCGGCGGTGACCACTTTCCATCAGGTGGCCCGCTTGCCTGTTTGTCTTCCGTATAACATTTAAAAAAAAAATTTTATGTATTCCCGTTAAGGTAATATGTGCCTTGTGGAGAGATGGCAGCAGTGGGTCATATTTGGTTTTGAATTAATTTTAGGCCAGAAAGAAATTCTCCACTTTCAGATCAAACTTTTTTTTTTCTTATACATAAACTCCATTCCCCAACCATAGACTATGCAACAATAGGGCTAATGGAGGCGACGGAGTAACACGAACATATGCGATCTCAGCTTCCATGTGGTCTCCAACTACCCCCAAAGCAGTGTTGGGCATGAACAATTGATATTTTAATCATCGTATTAATCGATTGAAAAATTAATTGCAATTAATTTAATCACAATTGATTTAATTGCAATTAATCTGTTATTTGCGTATTGCAATTAATTTATTTAAATAAACTCACGTTAATTGCAAGAGACAATTAAAATAATTCAAATAATATTTTTAATTGTTACAAGAGACAATTAAAACTAACAATTAACAATCACAGATTTATATTGTTATGCGGCCCGATCGGGCCGCTCGAGGGCTGAGAGGTAAGAGTAGGACGCGAGAGAGACAAAATAATATGTAAATTATGTTGAAAGCTATTTGCGGAAAGAATTTTCTATTCTTAAGTACTAGTATATATATTGTGTGGCTATCATGAAGAACGATTTAGCATGGCCATTAAGGTCAAGCTTGTGAAAGCCCTACCCTGTGCCACTCCTTAATCTTATAATATAACTATTTACATTATTTAAATTTAATTAAAGTTTAATTACAAGAACAGTTAACAATTGATTAATTGTTAATTGCAACGTTACAGTTAACAATTAATAAATTGTTAATTGCAACGTCACAGTTAACAATTGATCAATTGTTAATTGCAACGTCACAGTTAACAATTAATCAATTGTTAATTGATATTTCACAATTAACAATTAATCAATTGTTATTTTTAATTGTAACTTGAAATTAAATTTTGCGCAACACTGCCCCAAAGTGCGCCAATATATATACACTCACACCATACACTCACAAGTACAGCATACCTGCGGACTCAACCTCCGTATGGTCTCCAGGAAGTCCCTCAGATCGGCCATGGACGCGTCCCGTATGGCCTGTCGCAGCCGCGGCACGTCCCGAGCTATCCCTCCACACCACTTGTAAGGCCCAACTCGGGGCAGCAACACGTGCTCCAGTTGCTCTAGAGTTTTCAGGGCTGGGTAGTACCTGGGGATTAGGATAAGCTTGGAGATATTGTGTGTTGAAGAGAGGAATTGGGATGGCAGGAAGTAGTCAAAACTAAGTAAACTTTGTCTCAAATAAATTGTACTGTAAACAAACCACTAATCCACAGAAAAATGTACTCATCAATCACAACAGAAACACACAAAAGAATTCATGCCATGGGGCACTAATTTTGCTTTAATTTCAAAAGCAAATAAGCACTTAAAGTTATCTGCAAATCACCTATAATAATTATATTTGATTTTTTCTATTTCTTTTGTTTACATTGAACTAAATACAATTTACTGAAATAAGCCAGGTATATGAAACTTTGTATGTTGAGTTTATAAATTCTCATCTCATATGAAATTGATCCATGAAGACGAAATCGCAGACAAAAGCTAGTACAGTCAGCTGGAGAGTGAAAGAAATCGTTACTGTCTGCGGGGGACTGAACTTTGTCTCACAGTGGTGGTAGAGACATGGACTGTGTACAACTAAACTGGAATCTCCACAAACTGACTTACCGTTTGGCTTCCACCTGAGCCTTGAGTTTGGAATACGTGGTTAGAAGCGGCAAGCACAGCTCCATTTTCTCAATAGTGGAAGCTATGTTGAGCTCCACGCGGCGAGCGCGAATGAGTTCGTCAGCGCGCTCGCATAGACCTTGGATATAAAATATTCCATTAATGTAATAGTTAAACGTACAACACATGCCATGAAAGAAATGCCACCATTCTGTGTCCATACATCTTGTTATCTTTACTGTAATTACCTGACCCCAGGCCCTTGTGCGCGAGAGTACAACCCGGACATTACGACAATGATGATGATTTTATGATGATTAGTCATGTGTTTGCCTGTTAGCCCCCAGGAGAGGTATGTTATAATTGTAGACTAATGTTATGATATTTGAAAGTATATAATGTGAGGATTGGCATATTTAATCAAAAGAACCAAAGAAGTGGACAGTCACATTATCTATTATTATCACTAGACACCAGCTTACCTTCCGTGGTTTCTTTGACATTTGCTTCCACATTAGATATCTCTGCATGCAGTTCCTCAGCATGAGAACGCACTTGAAGCAGCTCACGGATTGAATCAATGAACCCCTAAAAGTAAAGATCACACTTACTGGCTTTTGCCCTTGACTGTGTTCACCTTGATTTAAAATGTTAATAAATTTAATTCAGAAGCAGCCATACCGTATGGCTGCAGCCACAAGATAAAAGCTATTATTATTAAGTTTAATTACAACTATTGTTATTAATTTTCTTTACTGAGGCAATTTTGTTACATATACAGATAAAGTAAGCAACTGACATCCAAGATTACAGTTATTGTGTTTCATATAGTGTAGTTAAGAAAAAGGCCTTCTTTATGTTGTTTTCTAATCAATCTCAATGTCTTGGAAGGGAAGGACCATATTTGTAGAAAATCAGTATGGACACATTACCTGATAATGAAAGTTGCACAACTTCTCGATTTCCTTGTCATGTTGTTTGATTCTCTCGTCTAATTGATTTACAAATGCTTCATGACCTTCACCTTCATACACGGAACGAAAGGCCGGGCCCCAGTAGTCATCTATACCTTCAATTTCCTTAAAAAGTGTTTTCACAATAGTAGAATCAGAATACCACAGCCAAACAATATTATTTTAAATAGTATTGTGTTCCTGCCGGTATTTAAGTTTCCAGTGCTCCGTAGAATGGGAATTTGAGGAACCGTGGCTTTAGCAGGTGAGGGGTATTTGCCTTTTTGCTGCCAGAGCAACGAGTTATGGAGCTCGGCAACGCATTGGCGATACCCCTGGGGTTGATAATGTATATAGGCAACTGAGAACACCTTCCAATAGGTGGCCCACTTGTCTGTTTCCCTACCATTTGACATCAAATACAAAAAATACATTGAAATCACTGCCAAATTCATAATGAAGGCTGTATCTTGAGTTTAGAATTATTATGAATTTAAAACAGTAATTAAAATATTAAATATAAATATTTTAGTGGGTGTTACCTGGATAGTAGCGTTAGTCATTCTGCTGAACTAAGTTCCGTCTTAATATTTTAACTTTTAACTTATCGTTCGATTATTTTAGCAAGATTATTTAATCCCCTATCCAATGCCGTTACAAACAATTAACAATAAATCAAATAGGTCTTGGTTAGTGAAAATTTTACTTTTGAGTTTTGTTCGATTTGACAGATGATATCAACATACCAGTGTTGCTAGATTGAAACTTAAAATACCTATCTGAATAAGGAGTTTTCCAGTAGGTATTGATAGTTAGTTACAAAAAGCATCAATAGATGGCGAATCTGTATGATGGTGGCAGTGACTTCATGCAGCCAACTAATACTTAACTTAAAAATAAAATGTTTATTAGTATAAACATAACTGTTAAAGGTTGAACGAAATGTAAAAAGAAATATTTATAGAAGTTGGCACTATGTTCCATTATTATTACAACCTCTAAAATGGTTGAAAACTATTGACAAATACAATATTATCAAATACAACGTACCCAGTGTTTATATCCTGTTTGCTAAGAACCTATTTCAAGCGATTATCAATTATCAAAATTGTCGGTGCGCCATCTAGTGAGTGGTTAGGAATGCTTAAGATACCTAATAGAAAACTGCTCATTATGTATTTATGTATTCTGATTTATGTAAAAATCAACGTTATCCAATAAAAATTATAATGTGATACCTTTTCCCTATCTTACACCAACCCCACACCAACATCACACATACCCCACACCTACCTTATACCTACCTGCGGATCTATTGTCTATTTCAGTTGGTAACTGAATTTGATTTAAATAATTCTACACTACGTTATCTACGCTGGCCACTGGCTATTGCGTCTACCAAATTAGAGTAGTGTAAGATTATTATAATTACCTATATCAACCATACCAATTCAGTTGTCCACTAAGATAGCCAATAGATTTGTATGTAAGAAAAAAGTGGGTCCGTGGTCGAAAACATTACAAGTTCGACAAAAAAATAATTAAAACGGTGCAGCTGTTCTGAAATTACCCAATTTTCCTAGTGATATATATATTTTTTTATAAAATAAGGTCTAGTTTCTATTGGTAAAAGAATTTTTAAAGTTGTTTTAATTGTTGTTGAGTTTATCTATTACAAACAAATAAACAAACCGACAAACAATCAAATCTTTTCTCTTTATCCTGTTAGTGCAAGTTAGTCCATCTTTATGGATTTTCTGTTATGCCATGGAGGTCAATAGTTTTAGGGCCATTTGCCGTTGTTTGCGCTTTAGGATGTTATTTTTGACGATTGACGACCTGAGTGGTTCAATGGCCAACATCCGGTCTGCCACGCAAGAGGTACCGGGTTCGATTCCCGGCCGGGCAGAAATTGAAATGATGAATTTTAATTTCTGTTACGGGTCTGGGTGTTCTATGTATAATAAGTATGTATTTAAAAAGTATTTAAGTAGTATATCAGTTATCTAGCACCCATAGTACAAGCTTTGCTTAGTTTGGGGCTAGATGGCGCTGTGTGAATTTGTCCACGAAAATTTATTTATTATTTATTTATTTATTCATTTGTCCGAATGGCCATTGTTTATTGCAATTTGCTTTATAGTTTTTAATTTCTCTTCAAAATTTGCTTAGTTCATTAGTATATGCATGCTGTGTTCCACGCATTTGTCCACAGACTATTGAAATCTGTAGTCGAAAAAACTCAATAGATGGCGTTAATATTATCTGATCTATTGAGCAGCTGTCTATTGTGGCAGTTGCCAAATAACAAGGAAAAATGTGAATATTGTAAATTTTTTAGCTTCTATCTATTTAATTCCATGCTTTGAAATTTTAGGGAGGGTTTCTGTTATCAGTATATGTATAAAAACAAATTTCGACTCTGAATTCAATGTTGTACAGTTAAGCTGCTTTTTAATTTAGGTCTATTTGAAGCTAGGCCATGAAAATAATTTCAAATCAACGTTATAAATTGTGGATTTTTGAACTACTTTTTTAAAATGATATCAGTAAATTTCCCGGTAGCTTAAAACATGGCATTTGCCATGTCAGTGGCAGCACTCATAGTCTTGACAGTTGCTGCGCAACTTCTTTCTACGCATCTGAATTTACGATGTATGAATTGTTGCTTTACGTTTTTAATGCATAAAATGGAACGATTTATGAACAGTATAACCAGCTTAAACCATTTTACCAATATTACAGGATAAATCATAATGAAAGGTGAGTATTAATTCTCAATGGAAGTAAAATCAATGGATAACTAATATCTGGATAACATAGCGCTTCCAAAATTTTTTATTTGTAGGTAGATTGGGAACAGGATTTGATCATTAATAAATAAATAAATAAATATTCGTGGACAAATTCACACATCGCCATCTAGCCCCAAACTAAGCAAAGCTTGTATTATGGGTGCTAGATAACTGATATACTAATTAAATACTTTTTTTTTTTTTTTAAATACATACTTATTATACATAGAACACCCAGACCCGTCACAGAAATTAAAATTCATCATTTTCAATTTCTGCCCGGCCGGGAATCGAACCCGGGTCCTCTTGCGTGGCAGACCGGCATGTTGACCATTGCACCACTCAGGTCGTCAATTCGTCATTGTAACTGGAAATGGTCTAAATGTATAAAGTAATTCTCTTCGGGTGGGAGATGTGCTGGATATTTACGGTAAAAATCTGAACGTTGGCAACATAAATACTTAACGTCACAAACGTCAAAAAAATTGCCAAATCCGCCGCGAGCGAGGCTATCGGGAGGTGTGTGATTGATACGATAATTTTTCAAACTGCTTCTGGCGGTCTAATAAAACTGCCCGATAATAGGATCAATCCATGTTGCCCTAATTAATTATAATTACATAAGTTCTCAACAAACTCTTCTTAATAGGAATCAGAAGTTCCGCAACCATGGCTCACTGTATGAGAGTTTTGCATGGCCAGGTAAGTTTCAATAATTTATTCTATATTTCTTTAAATCCTTTGATAACTAGTGTTTCGATGAAATTTGTGGGATTGCAGTGCAGTGCTGTGTAGTGTTTGTTTACACTGTTATCACTTGTGAGGAATGATAGGCATATTGAGATAATGCGACAGTTGAATGAATAGGTCAGGTCAATGGTAATAAGGAGTACGGCAGGTCAGCCAGGGTTACATGCGGTGTGAATACCCGGATGTTTTTTTTACTAGCTATTATCTTCGTGGTAGCCAGATTTCTTTTGAATAATCGGTGCTAATAAGTTGGTTTGATTTTAGGGTAGCAGGACTCGAGTCTTCCTCTCGGAGATCCAGCAAAGATGCTTCAGCGTGTCACCCCTCACAGCGGCCGCGGCCCAGGTACTAAACGCCACCAAAAACCTAAATTTTCCAGAGTTTTCAGTGATAATAAGACATTGTTATGTAATCGGTACTATGATGGAAAATCTTAATTTTTAAACAATTTTCAGTGATTTTATGTGAAGTGTAATGTGTTCTAGGTCGCTATGTCCAGATTCGACAAAACTCCACTACCATATGAGAAATTAGCTCAGAATTTGGAAATTGTCAAAAAGAGGTTAGGTCGTAAGATGACCTTGTCTGAGAAGGTGCTATATTCACATTTGGATGATGCTAAAGGACAAGTAAGTACTTGCTGATATTCATTTCGAATACTTGATTATTTAAATTCTTAACTATACACGTAAATTATTTTTTACCGGAACTAGCAATAACAAGTTACTTTTTGACAAGATGCTGCTTATAAATTTTGTAAACATTGACCATTGCCTTGTGTCATGATCCTACAAGAATGCATGATATTTATTGAAATATGATTTATGCTTTTATGCTAATTAAACCAAACTGATTTCAAATATCTACTAGCTAGCAGCAACTTCGTTCGCATGTTGCACCCTATAAACCGTTTAAAAAGACTTTGTTTTATATTATATAGTGATATAATTATCCTTAAAGAGCTTCACATGCTTTAGTCAGACATTAATTTATTCGGTCCTACTCAAATTGAATAAGCTCATTATAGCTATCTTACATTTTACAATGCGCATACACAATTGGCCTCATCATGGGGTCATGAGGGTATTGTTTTATTATTTATACAATAAAGAATAATAATGTCCTTTAGGAGATTGAAAGAGGTACAAGCTACCTCCGTCTTCGACCTGACCGCGTAGCGATGCAGGACGCCACAGCACAGATGGCCATGCTACAGTTCATCTCATCAGGCCTTCCCCGCGTTGCTGTACCCTCCACCATCCACTGCGACCACTTGATTGAGGCCCAAGTTGGTGGCACAAAAGACTTGGCTAGAGCAAAGGTGAGAAAAAACAAGATTACGTTCAAAACAAAATTAAAGTAAGTAGGGAGTGAATTTTGTTCCATCTGAGTTTTTCTATAGGGTAAAACAGATTATTACTCTCATAAAAAAACATCAAGTTTTTGGTAGTTAATTTAAAAAAACTTACTAATATGTAATGACTCTTTAAACTTAAACAGAGATTACAGTACATATAAACAAATTATAGATGATATGAATGATAAATTCAGTTGGTTTTGAACTATTCTGATATTAAATGTTAAAAATAACTGATTACTTAGTAATGTAATAAGGAGCTACGAGCTATTGACCGTATATCAGGTTTATACCAGTTTCTTGAATATAAATAAGATGATACTGTCGGTTAAAGATAATGAATGATTGACTATGAATAATAATAATGAGTTCATATAACTTTTCTTGCAACAAAAGTATATTGTTCCATATTAAAACTCGGTAATTTAAAAAATATGCAAACAATTACTGAAATGCATTAGATATTTGGATCTCAAATTAATACCTTATACCTAACGGCAATGAAGTGTCAATACCTGTTAACTTTTTTTTCAATTGATTTTTAATTGAGACTTACAATACTAGGGGTATACTGACCAACCCCGTAAAATCCTTTTCACACCCTTATCTTCAAAGCCGAGCGATCAAAGTTCAAACTTGACAACAGGACCTGAACAAGGAGGTATACAACTTCCTGGAGACAGCTGGCGCCAAATACGGCGTCGGTTTCTGGAAGCCCGGCTCCGGTATCATCCATCAAATCATCTTGGAGAACTACGCTTTTCCTGGCCTGTTGATGATCGGTACCGACTCCCACACGCCCAACGGTGGTGGTCTCGGCTGCCTCTGCATTGGTAAGTTAATTGATGAGACTCATTTCTTTTTCAACAATTTTCATGTAGTGTGGTGGCGCATAAAACGCAACATTAACACTTTATAAATCACACTTTAATAATTAAGACAGCCCATAACAGTCCACTGCAGAACTTGAGCCTCTTCCATATTAGTGGAGGGTTTTGCCATAATCTTCACGCTTGGCATATCTCTGTTTTTAAGTACACAACATAAAACTTTTCTGGTCTAAGGAGGTCCTAGCTGGTTTGCCTCAAATATGTTACCTTCTAGGACACCCTTAAGTTACTGGACACCATATGGGTAATATAGATTTGATTTTGAAATTAAAATGTTTAAAAATATTCAGAGTGTTTGATGATAAAAATGACACATAGCTTAGTTCCAAAGTAGTCCCTTTACCGGTAAAAAAGTCAGAAACATAAATGTAGGAGAGCCAATACCTCACAGAGTGTTAAATTGCAAACATGGTGGTGACAGACGGCGCTCTGCTCTATTGTTTTTGACAGAATTTGTTTTTAGAACAGACGACTTAGCGTAGGCGCCAAATATAAGAAGGAGGGGGACAAGCCCACGCCACGCCCCTGCCAACTCCCGTAACCGCTACCGTCAGTACCGGTCGTCACTAGATGACGTCATCCCAAAAGGCGCCCTCTGGTTGAGTCTAAGAGGCTTCGGATTTGTCCCTCGTACCTATGATAAATATTAATTCAGCGTCAATTTCTAAATCCGCCATACGAAATAGGGGTGAAGGTTCGACATCATTTTGTACCACGCGAACGGATGGATATTATCAATGCTGTTTCTTTAATTGAGCTAGTATGGTGAATGTAATTGATACTTTTTTAGCTTTACTTTATATTGGGTATCGTTTCTGGCAAAATTCAAGCTGCACTCACTCTCGAAATACTCGCACCGCAAAGTTTGAAAGGAAAATTTTTGGCCTCGCTCGCGCCTTTTCTCGTAGAGCAAAGGTGATAGTGTTAATCACTTCATCTACACTTAAGTTGTTTTAAATTACCTACTGATTGTAAAACCAGTATTTAATAAACATTATTGTGTCACATACTATCAGCTTACAATGTAACATTGATATTATAGTGTCTTTGTAAAAAAAACTATTTAAAATGTTGTCTTATGTAGTGTAATCTTAGTGCCATTTAACACTTATCTTTATTGGCTTAATCAAACTGGACATAACTGGCCGCTAGAAAATAACCAGCACGAATAGGTCTTTGTAGGACAAGGGCAACTTTATTTAAAATAAAGTTTTGCTTATCTCAAACGTTTTATTGATATCGTCACTTCGCTATCTGGCTGTAGCCATCACAATCACAATACATCACAGTCTGACACGCCTTCTGAAAGTTATCATATCACGTTCATCTGGAAATGTACGCATTTCAATAGGTATTTAATCTCAATAATCTACAAGGTATTGATTGATATCAATATTGGTCGACGTATCTATGATTGTGCATTGCTGCGACAGCTTATTGATTTAGATAGTACAGGCAGAGCGGTTTCAAGTTAAGTAGAATTTACATCCGTACCCTGACTCCTTACACTCGTTTTTTTTTATTCTTCGCAGTGATAAACGAGCATACACACAGACATGTAATGTTTTTCAAACAGAGTAGCTAGGATCTCAGCAAAACAATAAGCAGTAGAGTTTCTGTATATTTACCTGCCAAGAGTGGCGATTTCGACAAATATAATTTGGAGGAGGCACAAGTCCCAACCTATTATAGACTTTGTTATGACTTCTCTTCACGTGACTCCATCACACGAAGGAAAATTTAGCTTAGTTATATATAATGAAAACGTTATAAATTGCGCTGCTGATAATCTAATATACCGATGTTTATGAAATCTTTGAACTCAATTAAATGTTAATTATAATTAATCTCTATCACAGTCTATCTCTATCTCTATCATAAATTAGCTTAATAATAACATTTCATGACGTAAATTAGCCTTTACTTCTTCAATTGCTAATTCTATTTGGTATATTTGACATTTTAATTTTACTGCTTTGCGTAATCAGGTTTGAAACGGTCTAAACCGAACCGAATTTCGATTTAATCTTTAAATTAAATATTATGGTCACACATTTCAGCACCGAAATGCGAATGAAGCGTACGTCGCTGTCAATATGTAAATAGAATATGTAAACATATGTAACACGGCGATTGTAACGATCCATTGGCGCTTGTCCAGTAGAATTCATGACCTGCGAGCATTTACATTTAGTAACGAAAAAAGCAATTTATGACATAGCTAGCTTTTTCCCGCGACTCCGTCCGCGTGGAAATTGTTTTTGTGACAGTTAAGCTTTTGCCCGCTTTACCGGTTCAAATGACCTCCGTTTTGTATGAATTCTAGTACTACGGGGAGGTCAAGCTGTATCGCTGGTTCTATCCGAATTAGATAAAACATGGACTTCAAGCTACCGAACTATCAAAACAGAATCAAATCCGTTTAGTACTTTTAGCGTGATGCGCGAACAGACGGACAGACAAAAATTCATCACAGGCTTGACAGAGTCTTACCATCTGATTAAACCGAATTATTTAAATCTAATCTAGCTGCATGCATTGTCCTCAGGTGTTGGCGGCGCCGATGCCGTGGACGTAATGGCCGACATCCCTTGGGAGCTGAAATGCCCCAAGGTCATCGGTGTCAAGCTCACTGGTAAGTTGCCTTCATCATTGCTGTCTTTCAGTGACCAGTATGGGACAGTTTCACCCATGAAAGCAGTTGTAGTTGATAGTGATATCATTTGCTATCCACCGTTTATGTCCACAAAACCTGATTTTTGTGAAAACGCGATATAAAAATTATTTCAACGTAAAACTTGTATGTTACTTATAAAACATAAAGTGTACGCGCAGATCTATCTAATCTAAACTTATGAAATGCATGTACACTACCTATAGCTAAAATAAACAAACAGGTATGTGGAAAGACATCAACAACTTAAGCCAATGTGATCCTTCTGTGTTTGCTAATACGGTGTGTGTTTACTATTCTTCTATACGTATACTGTACGTTTGTAATATTCTTGGCGCTTGTTGGCGCCTATTTCTATTAAAAAAAATCGCAATGACTTAAAAAACATATCTGTTTACCCGAAATCCTGAACTATTTTGAAGTACGCAGCGCAGACTTCATTATAGATACTTTGTACATAATCAAAATTATTGACACTGTTTCGTAATATTTGGTTTTATTGTTCATTAAACGAATCGTCAGTTTGTGGTTAAAAGTTTATCATTGGAGTATTTGCGTAGGAGATTTCCTCCTATCACATTGAGCGTACACAAAGTAATAAAATCCTACACGCATTTTCCCGAATGTTTTTAGAAGTAAGATTTCTTTCAGTTCAGTTAAGATTCCTCAGCGAGACATTAATGTGTCCGGATCCGTGCTCCACCTAGGTTCGCCACCTGGGTGAAGCATGGGAAGTCTGTGCACCAACTATCATTAAGTTGATTTTGCGAGATCTTACACAATTTTAATGACAAAAGTTTCTTTCTCTCTTCATAAGGGTCAACAAAAGTAGACCATTAACCCTTCACCGATATTTTGTGGCATATGGGCCGGGGCAATAATGACAATGCTGCATCCATCATAAACATCCGGCTCTCTGCAGAGCTATCAGAATGTTATCTGCGCGGTGTCTCTATCTCCGTGTGTTACGTTACGTCGTATGTCGGTAAAAATAGCCGGATCCGGCCGCGTGGCGGCGAGCCAGATTTGTGTGCGACACGGACGTGCAATTTCTTTTCTCGATAATTCCTATTTAGAATCAGACTTCGGATTATTGCGGGTCTTTGCGGACCACTAACTACCCGCGCCGGTAACGAACTTCATAAGATCGCCCATTGAGGTGATCTACAGTTTTATAAAGTCAAATCAAGTCGTTTCGGAGTCTATCCATCACATACACATAGATTGTTATAATGTAGATAAACTTCATAAACTGGTACGAGTATTAAAAAAGATGATAGATAAATATGGATTGCGTTTTCTTTATCGAAATATTCTCGGAAAACCTAACGGACGTAAAATTCGAAATAGGAATGCAAATGTTCGCAATTTACATGGTAGCGATTATCACAAAACGCAGATCCTTTGCCCCTCTACAAAGCTCCCCAAAATACTCCATTCTTAATGAATACCACTAAGTTGGCAAACAAGGGCTTGGCCTTGGTAAACAGACACCGTTTCGTTAACAATGCCAGGGATATCGCCCCACAATACCTTTTCGTACGCTTCTGGAACTATTCTTCCATATTCCATACTACTAGAAAAAATAACTACTACTACTACTAGAAAATCAGAAAACAGTTTGCTATGAGTAAATCTTATCGAGGTCACTTATGTTCACCTTGAACATGATGTTTGCTGTCATCTTAATTTACTCCGGACTTTGCCCCCGACATGTTTATAACGGTGTGACGTACTTTCCATTTTTTTTAAACAATTTTTATTGGATTTTTGTATGGAGACTAGATTGTTATATAATTCACCGTTATAAAGCCTAATGACTCCGTCGGAATGTCCTATCTATATCTGTTATTGTCACCCAACCAAATCAACATTTTATGAAGGGTATGTCAGGGTAATACAGGCATGAGATCCAGCCTTGCCCTCATAATACTTTTTTTACAAACTTTTATATAGTTTCACATGTCCCCATGTTTTTGTCCCATTCCCCGATTTCCGATTGAGCTGAAATTTTGCACACTCATGGAGCTGATCTGATGATGGAGACGGAAAGGGAACTCCAAAACTACGCATAGTAAACCCATCGAGTTTGGACTCGTTTGATTAATCTTGACAAATACTATGACTGACCATAGAGAACGAGCAGTAAAACCTTGCAATAAAAAAAATATTTTTCATTTGAACTTGTTTACACGTTAAAGTTATAGATGGATAATACTTCTATTCGTTCCCTACAGTAGAAATCCGCTCGAAATACATCACGGGCTCTTTTTCACACGGACACGAATCGTTGTTAGTAGAATACATTCCTATGTCATTGATTAATGCATAATAAAGATAGACATCCTAAAGCCATATAGGACATTTTTACTCTCAATGCGTCTTCTATCATTACACTCCAGTCTTAATTTATCAATTTAGTACATGGTAGACATAGCCAGCCCGAGAGGCTATCCACTTACGCCTCTAACGAGCTAACTGCGTAGGTATCAGATAGCGAAACGTTTGTCACGAGGGCGCGAGACCGAGTTATAGTATATCTACTTGTACTATGATCATAGTGATCATACCTTGATGGCGTGGAGTGTAGACATTTGCATGTAATATGCATTTAAATATGGCGCGTTGGTTGTTTGTTACGATGCGTTATTATTAATTAGGGAACGGAAGTTGTTTGGTTCGAAATTTTTAATGTCTTTTTGACGAATGTGTTTGAAACTTTGAATATTGTTCACGTGTTATTTTAAAGTTTAAAAAATAATTAGGGAAAGCTATAAATATATATTACCATGAGATCGTAGGCTTAGTACCTATACGATGATTGAAAAATTTTTATAATTTCTAGAGTACTAGAAAGGACCGTTTAATTTAAATTTCGACCTGATGATTGACACAATTTGTCAAACCAAATTTAGTTTGGGATCTAAAACAAATTGTTTTAATTTACGTAAAGTCTTGCTTGCGAAAGGAGTGAATTCTAAAATGAATGATGGGAGTGAGATTGATGTGCCGACCCCACCTTGAGATATAAAGGCAGGAATATATTGATGAAGCGCTGATAATAGCTTGGCTGATTACTTTTACTATACTCTAATTTTACGAGAGTTCAAGTGTAAAGGAAATTAAGTTTACTTTAATGTTCTCTATCCAGAAAAATGTAAGGATCGCCAACTCGTCAGTGATAATCGAAAATTACGAAAGTCGAATATTGCGGGTGAAAAACTGAATTCACAATTACATGGTAAACATAGGTATTTTACGTAAACGCGTCATTTATGATAAGATAAAAATGCATTGCTTTAACGTTTTGTAACATTGATTATATGTTAGTTTACGAAAATTTATAGAACAGCCGACTTAAGCAAGAGCAAGCCAAATCGAATACAGTTATTTAATAAAAGTGGTCACAGATACTGTTTTTGATTTATAATATTTGAATTATTTATCTGCTGAAGAATGACACATGACTTATACTTAATAAAGTATGACTTTGTTTTGTGCAGATTTTAAATTTAAAAATACTATAGCTATATGCGTGTTCACGATGAGCTACACAGGGATTAAGCTATATTTTAGGAACTTTAAGTACGTGATTCTTTATTACTGTTTGTAATGGATCTGAACTGATGAAAACTCATAATAAATTGGTACTGGTTAGAGAAAAGTCGGATACAGGGAACTCAACAGTTCACAACTGTTTGCCTTATCATCACAGCCCATAACAGTTCCGTACAGGACTTAGGCCCTCTCCCACGAGATGGGAGGTTGTTGCCATAATCTCCACGCAAGGCAGGCGGGTTAGAGAACGCAGTATTATAAATATAAAAAAGGAAAACGCTGCTGCCCATTTTCCAGCCTACAGAGACTCTAGATATTTTGCCTCGTAAACATTAGTCGCCTTGTACGACACCCACGACTGTAATGGGTTGGTGCTATTCTACTCTGCCGTACACCACGCGGCTACTGCACTGCTGCCTGCTAAACAATAATAATGAAACTCTCCTGACAGGCAAACTGAAGGGCTGGACGAGTCCCAAGGACGTGATCCTGAAGGTGGCCGGCATCCTGACGGTGAAGGGTGGTACCGGCGCCATCGTGGAGTACCACGGACCCGGCGTCGACCACATCTCCTGCACCGGCATGGCCACCATCTGCAACATGGGCGCCGAGATCGGAGCCACCACCAGTGTGAGTACAGTCTGCCCAAGTGGTTTAACAGGTTTGACAATACACCCCGTGTAACCAAAATATCGCTACAGTCGAGACTATTACCTGTCAGGATTCAACAGCAAGGAAAAATCTACCTTTTTACCACAGACGAAAAAGCAGGAGTGTTATTGTAGCGACATCTAGTCTCCGGGGGGAGTACTGTAGCGACATCTATCGCTCTAACAGGGAAAACAGGGAAACTCAACAATAATCATATTACGAGTACACAAACATAAGGTTGGCAAGCATCCGCACGAAGATGGCGCTGACCGTTCTACATTGCGCTAGGGAAGTATGTCAACTCCGCAGCATAGGTACTACTTCCGTGACGTGTGTACCTGTGGCTTTGTGTATGCGCGTGTCTGTCTGTGACACCGTAGCTCCCGAAAGGATAGGACGATCTCGATGCGGTTTATTTGAAAGCCTAAGTTCAGCTTATCGAGATGGTCCGTAGCTATGTTTTATTAAGTTGGGTCTGTTATTTAGAAAATATTGAAGTGTAAACTTGGTCGGGGGTTATCTAATGTTTTATTGTCGGTTAGTTTATTTATGACGTGCGACAGGACGCGACCTTAGGGTGATTAAGCAATTTATTACATACATCGAGTTTGTACAGACATTGGTACAGCAACGCCGTAGCAAGGGTCTCAGTGGCTATAGGTACTTTCTTTTCATGACAAAGCGTCAAGGACAACCGTTACCAGATAAAACACAGAATCGAAAAATGTGAACGGGTGAACTTGATGCAGAATTCTCGTGGGAACGTCTGCTTTTAACTTTCAAGCATGTGGAGCACTGGACTGCCCTTGCTGAAAGAAATTACCCCTAGAATTCTAGATAAATCAAAAACAGCATTACCCAAATTCATTACAAAAAGTACTTATATTTTTTAAACCACTACCAATTGTGCCACACAGACTTTTGGCCTGCCTGATAGTAAGCAGTCACCGCAGCCTATGAACGTTTGCAAAACCAGGCATCACCCACACATGGCAAACCCCATAAAAATTATTCCACCCCTTTCTTGAAGAACTCGTGGAGCGCATGAAATACTATATTATACCTAACTCATGAGTGCTGCGAGGAAATCATCCGACCGTAAGTCGTGGGAGTCGATAGGGAGGCCTTTTCCCTGCAGTGGGACAGAAATGGCTAAAAATAATAATAATTGCCTATATGTTTATCCACCACCGGTGTTATCCCAAATTACTGCATCATAGCCTAAAACTCATTAATTTGCCAGATACATCCTACATAATCTTACGAAAAGCCGCTATACCGAACACCTAAAAGCAGGATAGTAAGAAAGTTCATGCAATTATCGATAGAAGAAAATGTCACTACCACGCCAGTCGTGGACCCCATACAATCTTAAAGTAGCACCTACTTGGTCTTGGCCCGTAGGTGCTAACTACTTACCAGCTTAGGCTGAGAAAGTAAATAACACGTATAAAAATAATAATAATGAGTGCTTCCACAGCTGTTCCCGTTCAACGACCGCATGGCTGCGTACCTGAAGTGCACTGGCCGGGAGAACATCGCGGCTGCTGCCAACGCCTACAAGGACCTACTAACGCCCGACCCCAACGCGCCTTACGATGAGGTGACTATAGTTTGTTTTCAATTCTCTAGCAGTAGCATCTTTTTATGCTACGCAGTGGAAACAGAGCAGGCAGTTTACCTGATGGTAAGCTGTAATTGTCGCCTATAACATCTACGATAAGTGCATTTAGGTTGCAGGCAATAAAATGCAGAAACGCGGGTGCGTTGTTACAGTGAGGAGTAAGATGAAATGCCTCATGCCTGTAATTGCGTATTACCTTATCCTTCAAATCGAAACACATGTTGAAGAGGGAAAAGAGGTGTGTCCTAAAACTAGCACAATGGAGAACTTGTTCGAGGCCTGTCCAAATGCGGCGCCGAATACTGGGCGAACAAATTATAAGGGGGAGTTAAGTCCATCAACTTGATAAGAAGAAGGATCGGGGCTTATGGCACTCGATAGCCCCAGCCTACCCCTATTGGATACAGTGTAAGTCTGTATGTATGTATGCTTATCAAACATTTCTCTTTCTCCCAGCTCATCGAACTAGACCTCTCCACATTGGAGCCTCACGTGAACGGCCCCTTCACTCCCGACCTGGCCAACCCCATCTCCAAGCTGGGCGAGACCGCGAAGAAGCACGACTGGCCCCTGGACATCCGCGTGGGCCTCATCGGGTCCTGCACCAACTCCTCGTACGAGGATATGGGACGGTGCGCCAGTATCGTCAAGGAGGTACGTCGTACGACTAGGATTCACCGCTATAATCGTACACTCATACTTATTACTCACTGAGATTCTCTGGCTCTCTCTGGCCAAGGACACAACTATCCAGACACTCATTTCAGACGCCTATTTTATTGAAAATTATAGCTCATAATCATTCATATCTTGGCGTTAATGCCCCGGTTGTGATCTTGCGCGTGAGAGCCATGATCCAGGGTATGGCAGATCAGGTAATTACAGTGAAGCGACTGCCATCTGACCTCCGTCACCCTGCTATCAGGGTAACCTCGCCAGATTGGATCATGGTTACACATTCAGTCGCTGAATGTGCAGGTTTCATCACTCACCGTAAGAGCATTGGCAAGTGTTGCAACTAATACGAACACGCATCCTTCTATTACTAAGAAATGAAGCGCGTTTTAATATTTTGAACTGATACTATGAGTTTTTATCCAATAGACGTTTAGGCCGGCCGCATACAATCGCTTTCTATGTCAGGTTACTGAATAAGTCAGAATCTGCGAGGACCAATCAAAAGCTAGCGTGTCGCGGATTCGAGTCGAATATGAAATTCGTATTATGAAACCTAATAATCAACGCATACGTTAAGGCCTGCCTCAGAGGCGCCGGAATTTTAAGCAAGAACTAGACTAGACATGTAAAGTCGTACGTTCCACCCATTCACCCATCCATTGTTTCGCAGGCGATGTCCCACGGACTGAAGTCGAAGGTGCCGTTCAACGTGACCCCCGGCTCGGAACAAGTGCGCGCCACCATCGAGCGCGATGGCATCTCCAAGACACTCAGCGATTTCGGCGGCACTGTGAGTATTTATTTAAGACCGGAATTGTAAAACTGTGTTCATGCAAATAAATTTATTATGATTGTGATTGTGATTACCGTGGAATACCTACTAGTATACAGAGGAGAGAGAGAGAGAGAGAGGTATCCAAACCAGCCCCCGTAGCATGAATGATATTATCAAATGGTAGCACCAGTGTTACCAGCAGTAGTTTTCAAAAAAGTACGTCCGGGCACCTAAAATAGTACGAAAATGGCTAAAAAGGTACGGTTTACCTACTCTTATATTTTATCGGCCTTCGGGGGGGTTGTTGCCAATAAAACGACGTTATTTTGACAAGACAAGACCTTATTTACTCGGTGGTGGTGCAAAAAGCGTGAAAATTAACCCTTTATTTCATTATTTTACGGTATTTTGCGGACAGAAAAGGCAAAGTGACCAACCCCCTCAGCAAAATTTAGCATTTTGTAAAAACGTACTAAATAGTACGATGTGGAGCAAAGTACGCAAAAGGTACGACAGTCGGCCAAATAGTACGTAAATCGTACCAAAAGGTACGATCTGGCAACGCTGGGTAGCACTCTATTAAGTTTGACGAGTCCGTACCAGGGGAACCATATTCCAATCTGGTCAATTGGAATATGGTTACACATTCAGTCGCCTGAATGTGCAGGTTTCATCACGACGTTTACCCTCGCCGTAAGAGCAACGGTGACCATTCAACTTCGGTGTATAACTCAGAAAAGAGTATGTGGTACATGGCCGCAGTGGGATTCGAACCCGGCACCTCTTGCTTACGAGTCGGATACCTTAACCACTCGGTCACCGACGCTCCTCTCGACCACTTTGAGCACTTTCCATCAGGTCTCTGATCCTGTTGTTTTTTATTAGACCAGTCAGGCAATTGACCGCCATCTCACCTGATGTTAAGTGACGATGCGGCCGAAGATGGAACATCCCTGTCTAGGACCAGCCGATTCACTCTAACCTTCACCGACTGACAAAAACAGCTAATTTTCGACCAAAATAAACCAAAAATTACCCATAAAACTATTCAAAACCACCTCTTTCACACACCAGGTGCTAGCGAACGCGTGCGGCCCCTGCATCGGCCAGTGGGACCGCAAGGACGTGAAGAAGGGCGAGAAGAACACGATAGTGACGTCGTACAACCGGAACTTCACCGGGCGGAACGACGCCAACCCCGCCACGCACTGCTTCGTCACCAGCCCGGAGCTGGTCACTGCGCTGTCTATCGCAGGTGAGGGTTAAGTCGGACCTTTCATCTAACATCATAATTTGTGGTACCTAAATGTACCTACATAGTTCAACAATAAAGTTATTCTGTTCCATTGTATTAGGAAACGTACCCACACTACGTGACCCGTTTAGGGGGGGAGGGAGATCTTCAAAATACTACGCTCAGTCACAGGAGCGGAGGGGTGGCTTAAATTTTTGTTACGTAGTCGATTTCGCCGCAAGAAATTGCAAATATCAGTCAAATTATTTTCATTTGTTACACTTTCTGCCTGCGAAATAATTAAAAATCATAATTGTCAATGCTACGTAAAAACTTTAAGGGGAGGCATATACTACGAGTGGTCACCGAGGGGAGAAAGGGTTCAAAAAATCTTTAAAAAATAGGTCACGTAGTATGGGTACGTTCCCTTATTCTAATATAAAAATAACTAATATTATAAATGCAATAATAATGAATTTTATTATAAATTCGAAAATTATTGTATGTTATGTTTTCACTTTTTACGACCACTGCTGAACAGATTAAAGACCATTTGTGGGCGTGAATGGCCAAAGTGGCCAACAAAATTATGGTAGCAATTTCGACAGCTTATGCTGAACATTTTTATTAGGACAATAAGCTAAACGAAAATCAAAATCGAGTCCAAACCTGAAAATCTAGTATTTTAGATTTTTAAGCTGCAATTACATTTCTAGTGATGGTCGTAAAATGTTCTTCCTTCGCCTTCCACACTGACCGCCTACGACTACGACCTTTACTTGGTCCAGGATTTGGCAGATCAGGTTTTACAGTAGAGTGACTATTGTCTGACCTCCGTGACCCTGTTAAATGGGGTACCAGTCTATATTGGAACATGGTTACACATTCAGTCGCCTCAATTCGGTTTCCTCACGATGTTTTCCCTCACCGTAAGAGCATCAGCTACAGTTCAACTAATGTACATAAGTCAGAAAAAGTCATTGGTACATGACGGCAGTGGGAACCGACCTCGGTAGCTCTCACTGCGTTTTCCGCTACCTGATCGCCGCTCGAGATATTTTTTTACTTAGGGAAAATCCATTTACTAATATCTTCTATGACCACAAATTCCAGGAGCCTTAATCTGATCCACCATTACTCTGTCCCCAGGCCGCCTGGACTTCAACCCAGTAACAGACGAGCTGACCGGCACCGACGGGAAGAAGTTCAAGCTGTCCGACCCGTACGGCGACGAGCTGCCGTCCAAGGGCTTCGACCGCGGCGAGAACACATATGAGCACCCGCCTCCAGATGGCTCCAGTACGTAACACTGATTTTTATATCGTTTTCAGCGGCAGTAGGACAAGAATCAGGTCAAAAATGAAAAGTCCGCCCACTTGCCTGGAAGATACCTATCTATTGTTGGCAACCCCAACATTCTATCTTTTGGGGAACAGTAACGCAGACAGGAAGTTCCACCAGACTACCGTTCGAAAAGGATTCTTGAATTTTATTTTTATAATTTTTGTGAACTAGTTTTTTTTTTATTCATGCATAAGTATTTGACTTTATATTTTGATAGATTGGTAATGAATTTTTGCCCCGTATTAACTAAAACGCCTCTTACAAAAAGATCAAACGATTCTATTGCGATTGACGATCGGAATTTGTCGGCTACGTTTGACTACGCCGATCTACGAGCTCTGACCGAACCTAGCCGACGGGTTCCGATCTAAAGTCCGATGGCTAGACCCGCTGGTGTTTCGGTGACTGGACCCTACATTCCTCATCCAACAGAGGTGAGAGTCGACGTAGCCCCCACCTCGGACCGGCTTCAACTCCTGACCCCCTTCGACAAGTGGGACGGCAAGGACCTGGAGGACCTCACAATCCTGATCAAGGTCAAGGGCAAGTGCACCACGGACCACATCTCCGCCGCCGGACCCTGGCTCAAGTACCGCGGACATCTGGACAACATCTCCAATAATATGTTCATCACGTGAGTTGGTTTTGATTGTGTAGTTGTACGACGCGTCAATCATATTAAAATTAAATTTGTTTTAAGACGCTGACCGCATTTTGTTAGTGTGGTTTTTCTATTGGTTAAAATATCGAACTGTTCTAATGTAGCTGTCTTTCTTGGAAAATGTCGACGT
This sequence comes from Blastobasis lacticolella, assembly GCA_905147135.1. NCBI lineage: Eukaryota > Metazoa > Arthropoda > Insecta > Lepidoptera > Blastobasidae > Blastobasis > Blastobasis lacticolella. The sequence continues at coordinate 16,080,702 of LR990048.1, forward strand.
GAACTTCAACGTAACTTACTTTCTGATTACCCCTAATTCGCTTATTGTATTTCAATCCCTACTTTATTATAAATGCAAAACTAACTCTGTCTGTCCCTCTTACGCTTTCACGGCTAAACACCTGCCCCGATTTTGATGAAATTTTGTATTGAGATTAATATCTCTTCCCCAGTGCCACAAACGCCGAAAACAACGAGCTGAACAAAGTGAAGAACCAGCTGACAGGCGAGTGGGGCCCCGTGCCGGCCACCGCCCGCGCCTACAAGGCAGCCAACGTGCAATGGGTCGTCGTCGGCGACGAGAACTACGGCGAGGGATCGTCCAGGGAGCACGCCGCCTTGGAGCCTAGGCATCTGGGCGGCAGGGCGATTATCACCAAGTCCTTCGCTAGGTGAGTGATACCATACTATATTTTGTGTGCAGTAAGGTGTGTTTCTATCTATCTGTAGCTCAGAGTGATGCCACACTATATTTTGTGTGCAGTAAGGAGTGTGTATACCTATCTAAAGTTCATTCGCGATGAGAAAATAGTGAAGCATCGTTGCCCCGGCCTCGCCTCGACCAATCGAGTCGCAACTAATGAGGAGTTTTCCAGTAGGTATTGATAATTGGTTTCAAAAAGCATCAATAGATGGCGCTCCTACAATTTTGGTAATCTTTTTTTAATCTGTATGATGGTGGCAGTGATTTCATGCAGCCAACTAATACTAAACTAAAAAATAAAATGTTTATTAATATAAACATAACTGTTAAAGGTTGAACGAAGTGTAAAAAGAAATATTTAAAGAAGTTGGCACTATGTTCCATTATTATTACAACCTCTAAAATGGTTGAAAACTATTGACAAATACAATATTATCCAATACAACGTACCCATTGTTTATATCCTGTTTGCTAAGAACCTATTTTAAGCGCTTATCAATTACCAAAATTGTCGGGGCGCCATCTAGTGAGTGGTTAGGAATGCTTTAGATACCTATTGGAAAACTGCTCATTAGAAAGTTAAGTTCGTAGACCAGTTGACGGCAGAAAAATATAAAAATGAATACCTCGCCGATTTGAATAAACAGCAAAACTTGATCGGCTGCTAAGCTAAGCGATATCCTTGACTTTATTTTAATTTAAGACAGTTAAGTTAATTTTAACCATTAATAAACTTATATTTATTTGGCTTTGAAAACCAAAAAAAGGAGTTAAGTTACGTTCTTATACACACACTGTTAAAAGAACGTATTGTTTTTTGTCACAGTTCTTTATTCTGTGCTAGTACTCACGACTGATTCCAATTCGCAGCACAATTTGCTATAAAAGAACATTCTATTCCACCTACTTCCTTTTAGACAAATATCTCTGTATCTCTATAATCTCCACGTACTCCCATATTGACATGGTCCCATCCACGCAGGATCCACGAGACGAATCTGAAGAAGCAAGGCATGCTGCCGCTGACGTTCGCCAAAACCGACGACTACGACAAAATCCAGCCCACGGACAAGATCTCGTTGCTCGGACTGAAGGACCTCAAGCCTGGAAAGGTATGGGAAATAATATGTCTCCTTGGATACGCGCACACAGCGCCATTTAGCCTCAACTAAGCGAAGCTGGATGGATTGTCAATGGAATCAGGCCTCAGTAGGTTCGGTTCGATATGGGTGGGAACTACACGGAAGGGGTGAGGTGCTGGCTTAGTGCTGGAGTATTTTCGCTCAGTAGTTCACGCCACTGGCGAGTAGTCTTGAACCTGTCTGAAATGAACGGCGTTTTATTGGCTAAATCCAACTGTCAACTTTTTGACGATTTTAGTAACTTACCTGAATACATGACTGTACTTTACCAAAATTCAAACGTAGAACTTTAATACGAATACTAACCAGTTACCACTATGTACATGAACGACTCGTCTCGCTAATATCACTATACAAAAGCTTATTATTACTTACTTGCTTTTATGTGCAATCTTAAACCTATCCAACTGAGATAATGACTGCAAGGACGGTTGTCTGACCCACGTTACGGTTGACGGGTCTACCCAAGCCCGTTCCAACAGATACCGTGCAGTGTTCTTACGCCATTGCTTTCCCCACAGCCCGTAGAATGCGAGATCAAGCACCAAGATGGAAAGACGGAACGCATCCAGCTGAACCACTCCCTCAACGAACAGCAGATCATGTGGTTCCGCGCCGGCTCCGCACTCAACAGGATGAAGGAGATCACGCAAAACCAGTAGTTCCTCACCAGTTGCCGTTAGGAAAGCTGCACTGGAACATTTAGTTACCAAACTATAGTTACCTGCGGTACCCTGTATTCTGATCTAGTGGCGTTGCAGGAGGCTCCGTTGTTGGTAGTGGCATCTTTGAGGTAATGAAATATCAGTCTTCGATTTTATAAAGTGCCACGTCAATTGTGCTATTGCGCCTAGTGATGTAATGTAGACCAGTGCGTTACCAACTTGTAATATTTAATGTATTTTCTAATGTAATAGCGCATTTTCTCAGCTCGACAATATTTTACACGCGGCGGTGATGAATCTATTCGATAATTAGCAGTAGTACAAAGATACTTAGATGAATTTAGCGATTAAGTTTAACGGTTTTCAATGTATTGTAAATCAACTGCAGATCAATTTTGTTTTATGTAAATAATATCTATTTACTTTCTGAATAATAAATTATATACGTTCACAATTTGGTTTCATTATGCTTTCATTGTATGTTCTTAGAATCGTGCCTTCATTTTCGGTACCTCAAATATCAAATGCTAAACAAAAATGTTATGGGCATCCTCAACTTGTGACTTCTCTGTCTATTAGTTACTGTGAATATTGTTTCATCATATCAGCAGAAAGACGCCCCACTGCGGGGCACAGGCCTCCCCCAGAGATCTCCACAAAGGCCAGCTCTGTGGGAGGCCTACCCGCGCTCGATTTTCGAGCTGTGTGCCCTGCCACATTAGTCTGGCAATCCTTAGGGATTCGCTTGCGGATCTTCTCATTTCTGATTCAATCGCGCAACGAGACTCCGAGCATAGCCCTTTCCATCACCCTTTGTGTGACAGTAAGCTTTCTTATAAGGTCTATATTGAGCGGCTACATCTCTGTTCCGTAGCTCATCACGTGCAATACACATTGGTCAAAGACCTTCGTCCTGAGACACTGCGGTTATTTGGACGAAAACATATGGCATAGCTTCCCGAATCTTTCTCGAAATTGGACTTACCTAGCTGTTCTATTTGTCCTACGTATGTATAGTCGTCAATAACATCAAGTGGAGTGCCTCCTACTGTTACTGGAGTAGGCACAACATGGACATTTGAAGTAATTTTCGTCTAGTCCATGTTCCTTTTAAGACCTGTTGAGAGGCACTACAGAGGTCATCGAGCATTTTGCCCAAGTCTTCCAATGTTTCAGCCATGACTACGATATCGTCAGAAAATCTGAAATAAGTGAGGTACTCCCCGTTAATATTTATGCCAAGTCTGTCCCAGTCCAAAAGATATCTTCCAGTGCAGCGGTGAACAACTAACGTGATATTATGACATCGCCGTGTCAAACTTTTTTTTATGTCATACGATAGGCAAACAGGCAAGCGGGCCACCTGATGGAAAGTGGTAACCACTGCCTATAGACATTAGCAACACCAAGTGTATCGCCAATGCGTTGCCCACCTGTAGCACGTTGCTCTGGCAGCAAAACGGGCAAATTCCCCTCCACTACCAAAGCCACGGTTCCCCAAATCCCCACCCCATGGAGCACTGGAGACCTTACTCACCGGCAGAAACACAATACTATTTAAAAGAGTATTGTGTAGGTACCTCCCCAGTCGGGCGGCTCCAATTCGAAGGGGATACCCCGCTATGCCCTACCTCTCTTAAAACTACTAACTACTCGCTGTAGCTGAATAGATTCTAAGGTCTTGTCTGAACTGACAGTGGGGTTTTCGTACAATTTCATTTATTCATCAACATAGGTAATATATACAGCTGTTATTAAATTAACAAAGAATTCAATGCTTCAATGTAACACAACTTAACGAAAAGTACTTTTATACAGTAGGGTACGCTGATGATTTAGCTATACTCGCAACGGGAAACAACGCCGACACCGTGATGGGAGTAACGGTGATGGCGCTGAGAGAGGTGGAGAAATGGTGTAAAAACTATGGCCTCAGTAAATCCAGCCAAAACTAAAATGGTAATGTTTACGAACAAAAGGGTACTAGGGATCTATAGACTACCTAACCTATTTAACAAACAGCTTACTTTATCATCTGAGGTAAAATATCTTGGCATAACTTTAGACAACAAACTGAATTGGAACAGCCACATTGAAAAGAGGCTTAAAAAAGCAACTATTACATTCTGGCAATATTATAAAATGTAGGCAAATCTTGGGGACTAAACCCAAAAATAACAATGTGGCTCTATAAAGCGGTAATAAGACCTATGTTCTGCTATGGGGCCGTAGTATGGTGGACTAAAACTAAACAAACAACAACAGTAAGTAAACTTCAAAAACTGCAAAGATTAGTGTGCATGGCTACAACAGGCTGCATGAGGACGACACTAATTACAGCCATGGAGGCCATGCTAAATCTTACACCACTACATCTGCACGTAAGGCAGGAGGCGGCTACAACTATGGTACGTCTAAAATACTAACTTATGGGGGCAAAACCTTTTCCCGCATGCTGAACTTCTGTAAGCGGTAAAAGAAGCACCCATGCTAGAGGCAGTAAGTGATAAGATACTTAAAAGTCTTCGAAAAAAAATACAAGATATAACTTCACGAGGACCCACAGGAAGGTCAGAACTTGCATGAGTTAAGGATCTTCACGGACGGTTCATAAACCGACTCAGGTACAGGCTGCAGTGTTTTCGGAAGATTTAAACATTCATATAAGCACTCCTCTTGGTAAGTATAACAAGTTTCAATAAAAAATCTAGACTTTCCCATAGTCCAACACCAAGCATTATTGGTAGTTATACTCTTAGATAAATATAACAATGGTAAACACAGCTGCCTATTTTCCAGCCTAAGGAGACTACATCTTTTGCCTCGAAAATATTAGTTGCCTTGTATGACACGCACAAGTGTAAGGGATTGGTGCTATTCTACTCTGTCAGATACCACACAGCTACTTAATATTGGCTAAATGCAAATTCTTACTCCAGTTACTTTCATCAACTACAATTAAAAGAGTAAAGAACTAGAAATATGTATGTAAGATTACTCGGAAATAATATTACCAGATATATGGATGAATGCAAATTATGGCGAACTATATGTCCAAGTGAGATTAAATGGATCAATGAAAGAAAACCTAGTGTAAAACTATTTTATTTAGAGAAATAGCTCAATCTTCATTTTCCTCATTGTCGCTATCAGCATTGATATTGAAGTAGCGGAGCTCGTAAGAGTCATGAGCAGACGCAACCACTCTCAGCCAATCACGTAAGTTATTCTTCTTCAGGTATCTCTTCGTCAGGTACTTCAGATACCTCTTCGAGAAGGGAATGTCTGAAAATAAATATTATCTTTAGGGAGACTAATAGGCAAGTGTCATGAAATTTAAAAACTATTAAAGTAGACTTTTGGGTTTTTTTGCGAAATGGGTGAAGTGGAAGACGGAGACATGTTGTGCCGACCCCATAAGAGCTAGGGAAATGATGATGAGTTTTAGTAAAACAAATGTCAAATTTATTACTTTACAAAGGTTTAGGGGTTACACACCATAGACAACATAACCTTTACGTTTTGTATACAAAGTGCGAAAGACAAAAATAATTGTGTTGCTAATGATTTAAACGCGTTAGTATGCTTTTATTGTTAGGAAATTCGTATTTTACCTGCACTGACGGTCAATTTCGTCTTATCCCTGGCGACGACAACGTGATTGCTTAGGTTATTTGTCTTGCCCTCAACTTTCACACGCTCCTTTAGGTATTTTTCGAAGCTGGAAACGTCTAAGATGTTGTCTTCAGCAGGGTGTGTGCAGTCAATCGTAAATTTCAGGTTAATTTTCCGCTTGATGCCCTTGCCGCGAATTTTGCCACCTTTGACACCCTTCTTGCCAGTCTTTTGGTGTAACTGGGGCTTTTTAGCCAGAGGTTTCTTTGTAACTGCCATTATGGCAATCTGAAAGAAGTAGTGATTACTTTATAACACAATTTTACTAGAAATAGCTTAATTTATCACAAGAATAATAAAAAATCGTACCAAACACGTGTATAGCAGTAGCCGAAGAAACTGCAAAATGGCCGATCTAAACGTCAAAATTAGTTATGTTGGCACGAGTGACTAGCTGGCAGGTCTAGCATGTTATGTCAGTCAATCAATCAAGTTTATTCATTTTATTTTCTATAAAATTACCGGTTAACGCTGACGAACGTTTATATAATAGGACCACGCTTAGTCCGAATCAACTGACAGTGGTAGAAAATATAAAATGTGGATATGGCAATATCTATTGGATAATCTGTCCTTGTCAGTCATTGTCAATTATTATTTAGGCGATCCGCACACTGGAACGCAGCACCGTACAGTTGTGCGTGACGTGCGTTAGTGCGTGACATAAAGTTATTTGAGCTGTCATCGGTTTCTATGGAAATTACTCATAGTCGAACACACTGACAACGCATCCACGCGCGTTCGTACGGATCCGTAGTTTTTTTTCTCTGCAACATTTGACACGGGCTGCGGGTCAGATAAGTTTTTGGCGCTGTACTTTCTACATAAAAAGGCGTCAAATAGGCCGCTGCTGTGAAGTGAGGTCTCCAGGATTGTCAAATAGGTATTCCGTTACTTAGTTCTCAAATTATTTTTCGCCTAAATAATATAATTTCATAAAAAGATTTGGAGAATTCCTAAAGTTTTTATTGTATATAAAACAATATAAAAATTACACATATTTCCAAATTTCGCCAGAATGAATGCTGCGCTCCAATGTGCCAATCGCCCCAACAATATTGTTCAAGTCAGTCAAATTCTTTGTTATGACTTTTATGAATGACGTTCTATGACGGATAAAAGACATGGCATTAGTTGCCATACAGAGATTTTTATTTTATTTTTTTTTAAAAGCGATTCGGACTTAGCATGGTCCTACTATAATAACAATGACTTCCACCCGTCCCGCACGGTTGTGCGGGAAAAGCCGATTCTTCAGAACCACGTCCGTCTACCAGGGGGGACTACGTACGTGCAGGTGTGGTTGGCTTGGACCCCTGAAGATGGTGGTGGGGGCCCATAACCCTCAAGACCGAGACGTACAAGGCAAGAAAAGCCAGGTCTAGAGTAGATTAGCCCTAAAACTAAACCTAAATCACCACACTTATCAGGTTTGGTACCACGGTTAGTTTTTTGCTATTTCGAAATTTTCAAACTACCAAAACCGATATGTGTGTGATTTATGTGTTGTGAATAAGCACGACGGTCTTAAAACCCTAAACCGGCGACTATAATGTAAGTCTAGGTTGATCACTGAAAGCCGAAGAAGCGAGAGATATTTGTCAGCACCGTAGCAAGTGGAACAATATGGTCTCTGCTGCGTACCCGTATGGTAAAAAGGCTCTACGGCTTATTGTACATTAACATACATTACATCGATTATTTTTATTTATCTATTAAGTCACTCTCTCTCTGTAATCGGTCTTTTATGACTGAGGATCGTGGTCTGATGAGCACATCTTAGAGCGCACGAAAAGTTTCCAACGGCTCGTATTCATCGTCAGCCTCATCGTGTCGCAGAATCTGTTGGGTGGCGCAACCTTTAACTGATTGTTGACCGTCCTCTTAACCTCTTGCCATTGACATTGCCCACTATGACAAGTTTTTCCAGACTGTTATTACTGACTCATTAAATTACCGAAATATGCAAGGGTCCGTTGGTGGCATAGGTGGATAGCCTCGATTTGATCTTCAACTGATCGAGAATTGATATGTTTGTGGGCTTAGAGTTCTCGGGAATCCTTAGCATTCTACTCCAACACTACATCTCGAACGCTTCAACTCTCTACCTTTCTCTTGCTTTTATGGTCCAAGTTTAACTCCATATTAAAATATTGGAAACACTAGACGTATTTTGGTGTTTGTTTGTGTGCCGTGTTTGTTTGTCTGTTTTGCCATACTTTGGTAAGGGACGTCAGGTTTAGGTTTGGTGTTAAGGGGGGGGGGGGGACTAATTATAGGTATTCTCTACACAACCACTAAAAAATCACTAAACAATTTGGAATAAACGATAGTATATGTTTAGCATAACATTGCAATGAACTGAGCGCTCTGTCTCACTCGCACCAGTTGTTGCATATGAGACACTTTTTATGCGTCTGGCAGGATTATAGAACCCAAAAAACTGTCTGGCTACTAAGAAAACTCAGTTTAATAATTCTCTGAATAACATTTATAAAATTCAGCTTTCCTAATATAAGGTAAGTATAATTACAGAGAATTATAGTTTAGGGGTGTCCGGCGGAGGGTTGTAACCATACTATGTGTCTGGCAATGAGCATCGTGAGTATTAATGCTGTTACGAATAAAATACAAAAAAATTGAGCATGCTAACTTAAGAAATTGGAGATAAGATTTTATACACCTTTGTTACCTGTTACCTGCCAAAGGAACCACGATCCAGGTTTCATGGGTGGGGATCATTCTTACCTGTGTTGGGGACACACATGGAAAAACTTTCATACTTACGGACAATAGGAAGGTCTGGCCCTCATGGGCTCTTGCTCTATTACAGCAATAGGTGATCCGCACAATACTAATCATCAATAGTAATTAAGAAAATCAATGAATGAGTAACCGGAACGACCTAGATGAATAAAAGAAAGTATCTGAAACCTATGAATGAGCCAGCAAAGCGACTTCGAAATTTTTGATATTTTGTGTCGAAATTTTCGATATTTTGGGTTTTAACAGTAATGGGTGATCTTTACAAAAGTAACTTAGGAAAATTAATGAATGAGCTACCGAGCTTGGTGAAAGGTAAGAAAAGTAACTATTTTATTTATGTTAAGTAACTATTTTATTCTATAGTAACAATATGTTATTTATAAATTCATTTTGTTGCTTAGATAGTAGGTATTTATTTGATGTAGGTATTGCTTGCTTGACAGTACAGTGTCGATGGGATATTGCGGGGCCCACTGAACACGAACGTAGTGGTTCGCGGCAAGCGGCCACCATTTACGCTGGATACCCACGAAAAATGACACTGGGAACCCTATAAATGTCTCCGTGTTTTATAAACCGGATTTTTAATGTTAAATGTAAATTATCATGTCGTGGCCTCCTCTGTAATAAATGTTTTCTTTCTTTCTGACTGAAACCTATGAATAAGCGAGCGAAGCGAGCTTGATATTTTTAGTCTTAAAAGTTGGGGTGAACAATAAATGAATGAGCGAGCGGAGCGAGCTCGAAATTTTAGACATTTTGGCCTAGGTGCTGATGGTGTGTGTTGCTGAAAGTAATAAAAGACAATAAAATAAATTAAAGGGGCAATTGCACCCTTTGCCCCATCCCTGAATCCGCGCCTGGACGTCATAGCATCTTTTGCCATAGCAATCCTACGCTTATTTCTTGGACACAGCTGCCATCGTTGTAAATCAGGCATGCGAGGTAAATCATCTTATCGACGCCTTCGACCCCATGTATGCACAGGGGCTGGAGAGCTGACCGCCTCTGTTAATTATCAAGCTTGGTGTTGCTTCTGTTGTCAGACAGTCCCAAGGCCTCACTTTCGGCCTCCAGTTACTGCAACAGCTGTTTCATCTCCTCTACAGATTCAGCTAGTAGTATTGTGTCATAGCAGATATAGTGTGTGTTAAGTCAGACACTAGGCCCCCATTTCGCTAGAGCGGCCTTGGAGACCAAATTGGTGTAGATGCGTATAATCGCTCAGTACGACAGTACTTTCCTTCGGCCTAAATATGGCCTAACGCTTGCTTTTTAAAGTGATTTTCAGACAACTTTCATTAGGTACTTAATTAAAATACTCTGTACAGATATGAGGTTATCAGCCAACTTTTTTTTATAAAAGAAACTTTTCAAATGAAAGAAAGAAAATATGGCAATCTGATTTATATGTCGCTTTGCAATGTTCTTAACACTATCCTACATACACTGAGCTGCAGGACCCCCTACCGTACATTTAATTTATGCTGGGTCCGTTCACTCGGCAGCTGACTGTACATTAGCATACATTAATTAATATACTACATAAATTGAAATATAAAATCTTTAAAAATTCATTATTTTGATCAAGGTAACCCTACCGGTCCCATAAAGGGGCACGGTTTAAAGCACTGTCGACCATTGTCTTGCAAGTTCACAGGCAGCTACACGGGTAATATTATTTCCCATGAATGAATCGCGCTATTCGTCTCAGCCGAGGTCACGGCGCGTTTTTTACTTACAGTGATGTAATGCGTTCACGTCTCACGTACAAATCACATTCTCACCTGCCTTAGCTCGGCAGTGCCCTGTGAGTTTACGAGATGTTTGAGTTAATTTATGCACCTAAATGGGTGCTAATGAGATTTTAAATTAAGCGGGAGTTTTTGAAAGTATGAACATCGAGCGTGTTATCAAGTTGTATCGAAACAGTGACGAAAGGGGACGCACACAACCACAACAGCAGTTTATTTACGCGTGCGCACGGAATCGTTTCTCCCGTACCCAAATGACGGAAACCTATTTTTGTTAAAGTTAACCTCACTTCGGATGTGCTACCTGTCTGTGAATCATCAATGTCAGAGGATCGCCTGATCACGGTGGAGTTGTTTTAGATTTGCAATTAATTCTAGTGTAATGTGATGTGTGATATATTTCTAAATCCTAAAATAAGTACCTATTACTAAATACATAATAGGTATTATGTTATTGATATAAAATCGATAACACCGATGGCGGTGGTGAAAGGGTCACACAAATGACTTTAAAATGGATAACTGTTTCGCCGCCTGCGTTTGTGATGATAACGGAGGAATAACAAAGGCAGACTTTGATCGTTTTACGGACGTAATAGAAAATGTTCTTAATGATGAGAAAGGAAGACGGCTGTTTAAAAACTTCATGTTTACGTCGAAGATGAAAGATGGACGAAGGACATTGGCTTTCTGGGAGCACGTAGAAAAAATTCTCGGTTACACGGATAATGCAGAAGGCATTTCTCCCCGAAACTACCTCAGACAAATAGATAGACTTATAGACGAAGCTGAAAGAATAGAAGAACTGGACTTCGCTACTATGGAAAGACTAACAATAGCTCGAGAATCTGAAAACCAGGAAGAAATTGTTGAAGCACTTAAAGTACTGAAAGTAGAAACGACAAAAGCACTTAAAAGGGAATACTGCGCATTTAAGAGACATTTTGTAAAACATTCACCAATGTAAATCTAGTTTATTGCTTCAGAAGTTCCTGGAAAAATAGTGCCTGAAAATTCGGACGCCTTTTAAAATTTCGCGCCAATTTATAAATAAATTGAGTGTTGCAATTTCTGGCACATAGGCACATAACTCAAGTACCTACTAAGTAATTCACCTCAAGTATACCTTGTGAATAATTATTAACCTGATAAAAATATACCGTCCTTGGTTTTTATTTATTAATCTGATAGAAATAAGTTGAGATTGATTTGGATTGTTATATTTAATTAATTTAAAGGCATTATTTTAATAATTTGTTTTATTATTACTCCTTGTATTGGCGTCACGATTTTTAATCCCCAGATAAAACATGTCTGATAATTAATAACCCTTAGGTACTTCAAAAATAAAAAGTGAAGAATTATACTGTTGTTTAATTTGTTAGTACCAATATTACTTTGTCAATCTAGGAGTTTTAATTCAAGAAGAATTCTATCTATGAATTTAAATCAATAATTAATAGATTAAATTAGGTAGGTAATCATACAAAGATAATATTATGTTGTTATCTTGTCCATTGTTTATTAAAATTTTACTTAAAGTAAACTGTATCATCTTAACATTATAATCATACATTAAAACTTGTATTACATTCATTATCATATTATATTGAATCCACAATTAAAAATTAATAAATTGCTCATCATTTTAGTTTAGCCAATTATACATTTTGATAACTTCTTATTAAATAATTCTTCTTCAATAAAATATCATTACCGCTTATCACATTCTAAATGGAATCCGTGTCCCGCATACAATTCGTCATAGTAGAATAGATCATCATTGATATTAAAAATTACATTTCAATACAATAAATTATTTAAAAATCTGCATTTTAGTCAGATATGACTAAAATGTAACTTATTTCTAGGTTTTCTTCCATGAGTAATACATCTCCAAAGGTTTGTTGACCTGAAAACAAACAACATTCAAGTTATGAATGACTTAAGCATTTTTATAAGTTGTTGATATAATTTCAATTGTGAGTGATAAGATTAAGAAGAGTGTTGTTGTCAGACCCAACCTATATAGGAACTAGATAATTATGAATTTAGATACATAAAAAAATGCTTGGATATATCTAAAATGATAGCTGCAACATAAAGTTGCTATCATTTCATTACATTAAGAATTTATTACATAATTATAATTGAAAGTTTTAAATAAGTGGGATGAGAAAACTATAAATAAATGCAAATCATACCTTCCAAAACTTGTCATTGATCTGTCTTAGTGTCTGCGAACCAATAAGGGGCACAAACTGGCCAGGCGATGGTGCTACATAAATGCAGAAATTGAGCAAGCGGTATGCTTCAGGCAACTCGGTATCCAAATCAAGTGTCAGACGCATTGCCAAGTATTTGCTGAGATGATCCACTGAAAAATATGATATAATTATTCATTATTTTATTCTGGTTTCATTTGGATAAGAGTATATTAAGAGTATTGTGCGAATCAATGTGAACACAAGTGATGAATTAGAAAAATAATAAATATTATAAATTGAGGAAAAAACCAGAGAAGCAATTACAATTAAATTTTTTAGACAAAATGTGTCCTCTCTTAACTATTAACTTGTACACGGTTTGGCATACAAACCAAAAAGTTTTTAAAATTTTCTGAATTGACTGTATAATAATTTTTTAAATTTAATTAATTCGTTAGTGCTGCTAATGATTGAAAATCAAGAACTGGAAAATATAAACCTTTTTTATCTCAATAATGAATATTTGTTATTTTTTCTATATAATGACTGTTCTATACATTACTTTTCACAGTACATTAAAATTATAGTTTAATAAATTAGATTTGTACTTTAATAGAGATTTTTATACTGTGTAGGTATAAACAGAAAATGAAGCAGTAGCAATTAAATCATAATAATATTGCAGTTTATAAATAGGAATACATTTTTTAAATTCTTATTATCCAAAATTTACCAGAGGCATTGGCTGTTGTTTTCAAATATCTGACAGAGCTGTCTCTCAGCGCCCGCATGAGCTGATTGTCACCGGTCATCTCAGTGGGATGAGGCTTAAACACCAGTTCAATTTCATTTGGATTCAGCGGCTCGCCTTCACCCTCTGTATCCATTGAGTTTTCACCCTCAGTTCTGAAATTGAATACAACCAGGGATTTACTTTGTGGAATATGAATAGCAGATTAGTATTGATTCATAGAATACAAACAAATAATGTTTTTTTTTATTATAACATCATTTTATACTCATACAATGTTATCTGTTTGTATCTTGCTTGCTACCTATGCTATTATAAATCTGTAAAAGAGCCTTGTGAACAGACATGAATTGAAGATATCTCAAAAAAAAATAGGCTTCTGGGAAATAACTATTATTATTATATTAGTCTGAATCATTTGTATTAGTATATCTGTTTGTTTGCAAATACTGCTAAATGGATTTTGATTTGGTTTAGATAGTTTGGTAGCTAGAAGTCTAGGGTTCTAACTCATGTTTCAACTAATTGGGTATGTAGAACCAGAGGATGCAGCTTGACCTCCCCATAGTACTAACAGGTCATTTAAAATGGTAACACAGGCAAAAGCTAAACTATAAATAATCATCATCTCAGCGTTAATGTGCTTTTGAGGAAGAGGGCCCGGGGTCGGCCTTGACCATCTGACTTCCGTGACCCTGCTACCAAGGGAACCTGACCAGATTGGATCATGGTTACAAATTCAGTTGCCTAGATTTGCAGGTTTCATCGCAATGTTTTCCCTCACTGTAAGAGCATCGGTTAGTATTCAACTAATGTACATAACTCGGAAAAGAGTCATTGGTAAATGGCCGCAGCGGGATTCAAACTCAATACCTCACGCATACGAGTTGGATACTCAACCGCCCGGCCACCGATGCTCCCACAAAAAGGTAAACTAAAATAAATACTAATTCCACCCAGACGAAGTCACGGGCAGAGCTAGTTGAAAATAAATTCCTGGAGTCTATGATGGACACTTTGGAGGTAATTAAGTTAATTGGAGGCTAAGCTGAAAGTATTGTTACAATTTCATTTGTAGCCTTTTCTTTTCCTTAAATTTTATAAGAATTTAAAAAATGTGGCTGTCTATTAGTGAAAAAATTTTCAAAATTGTTTCAGTAGTTTCAGAGATACCAAACTTTTCCTCTGTATAATATTAGTTTAGATTATTGAATTATGTCATGGCCTTGGATTACTGAATGATGTCAAGTACAGATTACTAAATGATGACTCGAATAGCCAATTTTATAAAGCTCTCGAGAAGACTTTCCCTAGATAGCGATGTTTCTAGATCACGTGTCATTATAATTAAGTGTAAATTTGCAGTACAAGCAAATAAATCTTACCTGCCATCACTAGATTCACTTTCTTCACTTCTCTCTGAAGTCAATATGGATTTTGCTCTCTTAGTTGTACTTGTATTTTTTGATATGGAACTTAAATTAGATGGAACAGGAGATGGAGTGCTCCTCACTGAGGCTGGATTTGATGTGGATTGTACAGACGGTGTTGGTATACCAGTAGATAATGCAGTTGTATCTTTTGGAGCCGTTATTGTGCTGCTAGGCTGCCCTATCTCATTATTCCCGCTAGAGCTAGACGGGTTACTGCTAGTATCATCCTGACCAGCTTTCCTTGACCTCTGAGGTCTATTCTGAGATTGCAACTTTATACCCTCAGTGATAGAATTCACTAAGGAAGCTTGTGAATGTGACATATTTAGTTTGGCCAGCACTCGCTCTTGGTGGGCCTCATACTCATCTCTACTTGGGTATATCTTGGAAATCAGAAGGTCGAAATTAGGATCAGGCCGGAGAGACCGCTTCGATACCAGCTTCTTACGACAAGTCGGGCATTCCTTGTTTCCGGATCGAAGAGCCGTAATAATACAGTCGGAACAAAACCTGTGAAGACATTCCTTTGTCGTCATCGTTTTTTTCAACATATCCAAACAAATAGGACACATCAGCTCGCTGTGCAAGCTTCGCGGCGACACCGCTATTTCTGTGGAATCCGTAATTACTTCCTGCGGGGTCCGTTGGAGTTCATAGAGGGAAAGCTCCCATGTTTTACTCTGTGAAGGCTCGGCAGACGACATTTTCGTAGTTTTACTTATTACTAGAAGAAATAGAATCAATATAAAAATGACACCGCTTCCATTTCATTTCAATTTTTTTGACAATTTGTTTTCAGCCACAGACACACAACCACAGAAATATAGCGATGTTCCGTTGGTTGATGGATTGAAATGCCATTCTATAGAAAAACCGGTAACTTGACCGGAAATAGCAGTGCTACCAATATAACGATATAAGCTATGTGTTGCCCTTTCAAAATAAAGTTTGGGTTCGTATTTTTTTCTTGTATGCAATACGTATATAAACAGAGTTCTTACTTTCAAAACTCTAACACAGAGGCGGGTAAGTAAAAGAAAATATGAAAAATGGTAAAAGCAATAAATTTAATGTTTTTTTTAAACGCTACCTACCCTGGGATATCCACATTCGTTGGAAGTTGCTAGAGATAGAATAGACAGGCATTAGAAGGCGAGCGCTCGCGTGGATGCGAGCGGTTCAAAAATACCCAGACATAATTATTACATATGGAGGTTTGGGTGTTCGGAAAGTATCGAGGTTCCTCTACCACCTTTTTTCAGCACAGCTATTATCCAAACAGGGGTCAATTGTATCGGCTTTTACCACCGATTTCCTGTTCGTAGCCCATTCCAGGTTGTTGGTGAGTAGGAGTTGGGTCTCTGGCTTCAGGCAATACCCTCTAAAATATCGGCACATTATTCGACCGTGTTTCTTTCAGATTTGACACGGCGGATTAGCGTCTTGACGCCCCTTGAAGTGCTCCACGCTAGTGCCATTGTAACCAGCCTGTTCACTGCTGCGTGTCCTGCAGCAAGACTGTCGTCTCTTTCCTCGACACGAGAACCTCAATGAAGTCATCGCATTTTTTATTTTTATCATTTACTTAAATAATTAAACATCATCTTGGCGTTAATGTCCCGGTTGTGCTCTCGCGCACTAAGGCCCTGGGTCCACCTTGACCATGATCCAGGATTTGGCAGATTAGCGGAGCGACTGCCATCTGACCTCCGTGACCCTGCTACCAGGGGAACCAGACCAGACTGGATCACATTCCGTCGCCTGTGCAGGTTTCATCACGATATTTTCCATCACCGTAATAGCATCGGTTAGCATTCAAATAATGTACATAACTCATAAAAAATATTAATTCATCCGTCCGTCCGCGATGCACCTGCGGTGCTGGAAGCGAATGGGTTATCCTACGGCGATAGTAAGAATCCCGACAGGATGATACACGTCTGAGCTTTGCGACGGCCTTTGTTCTGCGATGCTACGTGCATCGAAACCAACACCCTCGCGCCGTCACACCACAGCGTCACACTTTCCAGTTACCACGTGTCAAGTTGGGGTAGGTGCCACCTCAGCTGAAAACGCCAGCATGCGTAGGTACGTATGTCTTACACCCGGTTTCTGAAACGCTTGTCAAATCATTGATTAGCTAACAGACTGTCACATTTAACAAGCTGTTAAATCACCGTGGGTTTCTGAAAGGCCAATCAATCTATTGTTAGCTAATCGACCATTAACAAGAGATTAATTTTTTCATCTGGCTACCCCTGCTAAAATCAGTCACATTCATTCACTCATATATGTTTTGTTTCTGTCTAACGCATTGATTTATCTCTGTCCCTAGCGGCCTTTTGATAGCGGCGGGATATTCAACTTTTAGATGAAACTGATAGCGATTGTATAGTTTTCGTGTAAATAAAAATCGAATATTATAAAAAAAATATACAGAGCGAGAAAAGAGAAATTATAACAATATTTATGTTATAGGGTCACGGGTTCCAGTGGACCAGTAATCCCATCATCATCATCTTTAGGCAGTTAGGTAGTCCCGGTCCACTGCTGAATACAGGCCTCCCACGGCTTACACTCTGGTCGACTCTGTTATCTTGCAACCATCGGCTCCCTAGGACCTTAAAGAGGTCGTCCGTCCATCTCTTGGGAGGCCATCCAGAGAAAGCCACTTAACAACATCCGCCCCATCGGCTATCGATTCTGTGAGTTTCTCCCAATAATCCCATTAGTTAAATCCTGGTTCAAGTCCTGGACACGAGCCGGTTCGTGGTTCAGGTTCAGGTCCTGGCTTCGGACCAGGTCCTGGCCCCGCACCAGGTCCTGGATCAGGTTCAGGCCCTGGCCCCGGACCAGCTTCTAGTTCAGGTCCAGGTCCTGGACCCTGACATGTCCGTGGTTCAGGTCCTGGTCCTGATTCAGGTCCATGTCCTGGCCCCGAACCAGGTCCCGGTCCAGCTAATGTTTATGGTCTATGTGCTGGCACTGGTCTAGGTTCTGGTTCTGGTTCAAGCTCAAATTGTGATCAAGGTTGCAGTTTTGGTCATGATCCTGGACCAGAACCTGGACCCTAGACCTGGACTTTGCCTTGGACCAAAACTAGGACCTGAACCAGGGCCAGGACCAAGATCTATACCAAGAAAATCGGATATAATTTCTTTTGACAATCGGTTAATTGGTCGATTTTCGCCAATTAAAATAACACGGCGATAACATACAGTTAACATGAGAAAAAGCTTTCCGGAAACCCAAAATTACATTAATCAGCCGTTAATTGGAGATTTGACAATCCGTTGACAAGCTGTTAACAAGCCGTCAATTGGCCCTTTCAGAAACCCAAACTGCATTTAATCAGTGTTTAACAAGCTGTTACGTAATTTTTGCGTTGACAAGCGTTTCAGAAACCGGGTGTTATTAGTGATGACTACATATTTGGGTCATTTAGCATAGAAACACTTGGCCATTGCATGGGCACCAGCCATTCCTTCCAGACATCAGGTGTTACTAAATCATTACTAAATTAATAAATCATTGTTAAAACTTTGCTTATAATAAATACTTAACTTGCCCCCTTTCTAATTTTAACTTTATCAAACTATTTAACAACTGCACAGGCGGTAATGCACTTATCTCTTGTATTAGGGACATCTCCGGAATGTAGATGATCAAATCTTATGTCGCCAGCATCCACAGTAGCGTACAACTAGAATGTGTCATTCAGTCGCGGTACACACAAAAATACAAAGATAGACCATTAGAAGTCCATTTTGTAAAATCGACAAGTTTTGTGGTTAATATTAAGTGTTATTGTCATTTCAAAGAAATACATAATTGACGACTATTATACGGTATAAAAGTACATACTTCCTTGGTCTGGTTTTGCGGTACCTATACATTACATCTGTGAAGGTGCTCTAATGAGTAGCAGTGTGTCTAATAGCCAGCACACTATGGCGGCAGATTAATCTGTCTTCGTAGTCATTTTGTAGTATAGTAGTTACACATACTTATAATCATTATTAGGTTTTTGTTACGTACCCAGTGCTAAAGCCTTTGGTAGTGAATGGGTACGTAACAAAACCTAATAATGAAACTTCTGAATGAATTCAAATGAAACTTGGTATGATTTGAGTTCAAACTATAATAAACCTCTAAATCTAAAACCTGGAACATTTCCGCAATCAGTCTTTCTTTGTCTAAACTATGTTTTTACTCGACTGCGACCGAAGGAGAGATATGTTTTTCGAGCGTATGTATGTACGTATGTCAATTTCTTTGTTACCGGATTGAGTAGATTGCAATGGAACTGCCCAATCTAATACCCCCATTTTCGTTGCACCACGGAACAAGGAGAGTCTCAACGAAATGACACTGTTTTAAAATCGAAATTACAAAGTCCACTCGCACAAACTACTTTGCTTTACATTTAATATGCGAGCCGCGATGAAACTTTCTACCTGACTCTTATGATAAATACAACCTGGGAGTTTTCAAATGTAAAGTAAAAAACTCGTTTTTTTTATAAGAGTGCTTCACCAGACCACAGTATTTTAATATTAGAAATAACAAACATCCTGTTGTCCACGCGGACGAAGTCACGGGCACAGCTAGTACAAAATAATGTTATTTGATTACTTTCCAGTATTTGCAGAATAAATAGGATTTGTTGCTACCTGTTGGACTGGGACAACTGTGTAAACGTTTGACGCCACATTTTGCGACGGCTGCTGAAGCACTCGGAGACCTTGGGTGTTTGTCAATAACGTCGGTTGTCCGTTCTGAGAAGCCACTTGTAGTTGAAGGCCTTGGTTGTTGGAAAGTAATGTGGGTTGTCCGTTCTGAGAAGCCACTTGTAGTTGAAGGCCTTGGTTGTTGGACAACAGAGTCGGTTGGCCGTTTAGAGAAGCTACTTGTAGGCCTGGATTGTTGGACACTAGAGTCGGCTGTCCGTTCAAATAAGTTAATTGTAGGCCTTGGTTGTTGGAATTCAGTGTCGGTTGCCCGCTCTGAGAAGCTACTTGTAAGCCTTGATTGTTGGTCAACAGAGTCGGTTGTCCGTTCAAATAAGTTAATTGTAGACCTTGGTTGTTAGACGTCAGTGTCGGTTGCCCGCTCAGAGGAGTTACTTGTCCTTGAAGGACGAAGGCTTGGTTTGGTTGCTGGCTTAGTTGATTATTCAATGATTGCTGTTGCTGAGTAGGCAGTGACTGCTGACTCACCAGAATCGGTTGCTGATTATTTGTCGGTTGCTGCGTTATTAATATAGGTTGATTGCTGGGTTGCTGCGATGGTACGAATCTTTGTTGGTTATTATTACTCAGCGCAGGCTGTTGGCCGATGTTATAAGGTTGCTGGTTGGCGGTATTAAGAGGTTGCTGGTTGGCAACCACGGACGGTTGGTTGCTCAATATCATAGACTGCCTTTCATCAGCAGATGGAGTGGCCTGTATAGGATTTGCTGTTTGAACATCAAATGGTGATTGTCCTTGATTGATTTTCAAAGAAGGATCTTGAACTGCGGCTGCGGGGATCGCCTGGCTCGACGGAATCGGGGTATCTTGCTTCATTTCCTGGTTTTGAGCATTGGCCGCCATTTGGTTTTCTTTGTTCTGCATATCTTTGAAAATATCCGCCGGGATGAATACTCCGGGCACGTAGCTGTTGCCTGCATTGTTGAGCTCGTCCGGCACGGGCAGCGCGCATGTGGCCGCCAGAGCGAAGAACGGAATCTGAAGAACAGTAAAGTACATTTCAAAAATAAGTATTATCTAAAACTTGTAGTGGTTATTCCACTAGAATTGACTGCCAAATTGATTATGTAGATACTTTAATTAATTTTTTACTATGATTTTTTTATAATAACATACAAAAAACTTGTCTTTGAACTTACCAGAAAATTTAACACCATTCTGTACCGCAATAGTTATATTTAATAAATGAACCAACTACTTCATTGATTTTGTTTTTATAGCTGGTTTGGCAAACAGTTAATGGTTCAATAACGACTTAGAATTTCTCATTAGGAAAACCAATGTGTGGTAAGTAAGTGAGATATTCTAACTGTTTCATCCGGGTTGTTATGGAAATGTAGACTAGACACATCATTGTCTGCATTGATTTCATTCAGAAGTAATATTAGGTTAAGCCGAGTTGAGAATAATGTTTGAATCCATTGAATTTGAATAGGCATTACTATCTAATTATTTACCTAACGCCAAAAACAGCAATATCTGTTTTTGTGGAAGTTACCGACAAATTTTATAGGTCCAGATGTTACATCATATGTCACATGTCTTAGCCCCAGTTCAAAACTTCAGAAGAAAAAGTAATAATTTAACTCTGGCATTATTGCTTGGTGGAAGGAATAAATGGTGGAGGTGTTTATATTCATCCAGGTCGATTCTTCAGATTTGACAAAGTCAGCTACCGCTAGTGCATTAAGTTACTTCCAAAAGAAAGGCATCGCATCATATCAACCGAGCGAACAATCCTGGTTACTGCCAGGCTTCGCTTTTTTGCTCTTTCTTCTCCACAACTCTGACGCACGTCGTAAGACATTGGCTCTCGTATACGACTCGGCGATGTCAAGTCAATCATGTCAAGAAATCGATGCATTTGGCGGCCTCCATGAACTCTAGCTTACCTTACACAGTTCATTACTTAATAGACGGTTCGTAGCGTTCTGCAGTAGCCCTTCTAGGTAACACTACTTACCCTGACGTCCATAACAAGGTGTCGGCGCGGTGTGAGGCGTTCCCCTCGGATGTCCATGCAATTTGATAAGTGGCCGATGTCATGTCTTCGGATCATTAAATAGTCGAACTGTGATTGATGCTGAACACTTTTGTAGGTGAAGCTACTTAAACCTCAGTTCGAGTCTTCTAAGTCGGTGGTCAGTGAAGTTCAGAGAATTTCTTTCCCTCACTCCGCGCAAACATCCAAACTTCTTACTTTTACTTAGGTACGTGCATGCCTATTGAAGTCTGCACTAACCAAAATCTCATGTCGCAGGTATATGTCGCATGTTGTCTTCGAGACCATCTCAGAAGGCAGTCTTCTGGTCTTCTGTATGGTGAAGACGGCAGTCCGTAGTAGCATCTAATAGGAATGACGGTAGATTGTTGTCCCCTCAATCATCGAGTTGATCGCCTTCAAGTTGCCGTTCCGGAGTTCGTCACTCACACACCACTGCAGTCACCCCATTGTTCCATCTGCTAATCCAGTGTACAACAACTTGTACCACTGACCGATATCCCTTGACCCGGATACCTACAGCAGGATCGCCAACTGCACGCGCCGCCTATACAAGAGGTCGGCTAACTCTCTTGATCGGCTGGCAAGTGAGCCAACGTTCATGGTGGTGAAGCGAATCTTTCTGCAGGCGCCTGACAGGGTAGCCCTCGCCCACTTATCGTAGGAATCATTTTTCGGCGATGCATTCTATGCATTTTAGAACCTATTATACTGTTTAATGTTTCCTGTGTTTTGACTTTTTACGTGCATCGACTACCATCCAAGCCCCACAACCCGTTGGGTAATAAGGGATTCTGCAGAGGCTCCGCCTGTCAGCTGGGGGATCACGAGCAGAGCAGTTGAAGTTGGCTTGGGCAGAGGAGATGGTAGGGCCAACCCTCCTATAAATGCTGTTAATACCCCATTTGATAACTATGTATGGATACAGTATTTGCTTTTTGTCACATTCTCCATGAATAATATAATAATGTAGGTACCCTATACCCGTTTAATAGATAGGTTGGTAAGAGTGGAAACGCAGCGACAGAACCTGCGTAACACCCGTCTCCATTTCCATAAGAACGTCGGTAATTCGATCAAGAGAGAGTGGGAATTAGTATAATTTAGCAACATCAATAATAACGTTAAACAACGTTTATGCTCGCTCAGACACCGCAGTAATGCATCGAATTATGATACATTAGAGTTATTTTACTAACAACTCTATTTAGTATTTATTGCTAACATATTCTGCATGTAATTGCATTCGGCGTCGACGATTATACGCAGTAATAGACGCACTAATGTTGTCTGAGTTTTCTTGCATGTGCCGTGTGTTTTTACTTGAGAGACGTTATGATATTATATAAATTATTTTTAAAAATATTTAAGTTTATTCGATTTACTAATAATAACAATAGCAGTACAGCTTTAAATGTTAGATCTATGTGATGAAAATATACAAAAAATAAATCAGTAACCCTCCTTCTGTTGCTGTCGGATAAAAACACGTAGCAGTTTTTATGTATTCACATGTCGGCAGATGGCTTAACATTTAAGAAAAGTAAAGGAACGAAAATACAACATAACTTTCAAAAACTGACGGATCAGGAGTCCCGATTTTTTTTATTATGACCCTGTCAGCATATTTTCTATACTTCCCAGTTTATATTTTCTCTATTTATTTCCATTTTCAAGTTTTCGAGACAGGGGTAGTGAGCTTGCGAGGCTTGGCGAACCAATTTTACATGAAATGCTTTTGGTGGGATCGTTATTCCCATTAATCGTTCAGGTCATAATGTTCTTCAGGGTTTAAAGGTTTTGTTTTAAGAGAGGTAAGTCATAGCGGGATGCCGCGATCGAATTGGAACCGCCCGACTGGGTACCTCCACCTTACGGAGTACCGAAGCCACACTATACTTATTTTAGAAGAAACAATAATAATCTTAGCGATAATGTCCCAGTTGTGTTTTCGACGGCTCGGGATCAGCCTGCCATGATTCAGGATTTAGCATATCAGGTAATTATAGTGGAGCGATTGCCATCTGACCTCCGTGACCAAGCTTCCAGGGAAACCTAACCAGATTGGATGTTGGTTACACATTCAGTCGGCTAAATTTGCAGGTTTCATCACAATGTTTTCCCTACCGTAAGAGCATCAGTAAAGTGTTAAACTATTATGTACATAACTCAAAAAAGAATTATTGGTAAATGGCGGCCGTTAGATTCGAACCCGGTACCTCTCGCTTTCGAGTCGTATACCTTTATCATCAGGCCACCGACGCTCCTCCACACTATACTTAGTAAAATAAAGTCCATAGAGTAATGTGGCTTTGGCGGTAGAGGGGCCTAGCATTTGCCTATTCGCTGTCAGAGCAACGTGTCCCGGCGTTTTCCAAGTGGGCAATTTGGTGATACCCATAGACGACCACTTTCCATCAGGCGGCCCGTTTGCCTGCTTATCCACTGTTCACCATAAAACAGTCGATATGTCAAAGAAACCGCGTGGCTACACTACATATTCATGTCGGTTAATGATGTAGGTATTTATTCTGAAGCACAGGTCTAGCCGTCAATGAATAAATGAGCCATAAAGACGAACCCCCACGGGCGGCCGCACAGCGCGCTGGCGGCTCGCTCGCACCGCGCCAGACGCCAAGATCGGTTATCACTCTATCAGGCGAGTGGCATCGCGGGTGCGGCATGGCTCTATCTAGAGGCCCGCACACCGCTGCGGTGCCCGGTACATTCTAAATTCGGGTTTCAAGGAGGAGTTTTCTTCAAATAATAGAATGTCCTTCGATCTTCGGCCGCATTGTCGTTTACCTGGTGAGATGGCGGTCAAATGCCTGGTTAGTTCAAATAAAAAGACGCCCATTGGTGATTATGTTTTAATGGATATATAAAATAATTGACAGATAATGTTAACGCAGTGATACTAGTACTTTTACCAGCTAGGCCCTCCGTAGACCGGAAGAAAATACACAACAGCGTTTTGTGACGATTAAGTTTTTTTTAACTCTGCGAACACTAACAAGCTCTAATAAGGAGGAGGAGCGAGGAGATTATGACAAAATCCTCTACTAACGGGGAGGAGACTCAAGTTCTATAGTGGACTGCTATGTAAGTGAATGACATGTAGATAGGCACATCTTATCCGACTTGTTCGCAAGTTTTCCAGTATCAGAACACTAGCCCTATTTTAACAGTTCATCAAATGAAAAATAGTTTTCTCCATCTCAATGATCCAAAATTCAGGAACCGGAGTGCCGTAATGGACCGCGTTCGGTGTGCGAGAAACTTACTGTAATGTAGGGAAATTGTTCAGGCAGTCACTTTCCGTCATTACACAGGCAAGCTCGCTAATTACTCAGAGAGAGCACTACTTATAATAGAAAACTCATTTATAAATTCATATACACATACTTAAAAGCAGGAAAATTGTTAATTAAACATGGCGGCAAGGCGCCTGAGAAAGCCCTGTGATAGGACTGAATGAAGTTGAAATAGGTTATCATGTTGTTAATAGGCTGTAAATATACCATTATAGTGTAAGTATAGCATTATAGCATAAGTGTAAATGTAGCACACAAGTGTAAAATCTGACGCTCAAGATATGCGTCTATTTTTTCATACTTGAGTGCAATGGGTACAAATTGGGTGCAATTGGTTAGGATGCACTAAACTAGTTAGATTATGCATGGATGGGTGTCTCTTCTTTATAAAGAAAAGACTGCCTTATTACTGTGGGTACCTAGTAAGTATTACTTAGTATAATAATAATGCATATAATGAATATTCATGGACAAATTCACACAGCGCCATCTAGCCCCAAACTAAGCAAAGCTTGTACTATGGGTGCTAGAGATAACTGATATACTACTTAAATACTTTTAAATACTTACTTATTATACATACAACACCCAGACCCGTAACATTACTTTGAAATTACCTTCCTGTCATTCATAGCATAATGTGGACATGTGTAGATTATCTACCTCGTCTAAAAACAAGTAGAGCTCGTCTAGTCTAAGATGACGCGCCCCACTACTTAGTTAGTTGATTTCGATGTGTAAGTGCAAATATTAATAACGACACTTCATCTGTGTGGGAGCCAATGAACTGCTCGTGCTCCGACGTTTGAATCTTACCGGCAACTGAATGACCAATTACAACGGCTTTGTATATGTATTGCGTCCATATTTTAAACTTGCTTGTGTGCGTTAATGCGATAGTGGGGCGCGTCATTTTAAATTAGACGAGCTCTACCTAAGTAAGAAAAAAAAGCAAGACGCAATACTCCAACATTTTTACAAAATGTAAATAAAAATCACAATTGCGTACCAATTTGCAGCCTAGATTGAAGATCGCCGCCAAATGCCATTTTGATGCAAATCTGACCGAATTTGTGCTCGATTCGCCGGATCCAATCTTGCGGTCATTAGACAAAATGGCTGCGGTCCGCGGTTCTAGGTTCTTCGCGCCAATTCGCCGGGGATGGTCGTAACGGGAGGGCTGCCCTCTGCCCTTGCGGGTGCTCGCACTGCGAATCTGGGTTAACTGCATGGCTAAGTCCATCCGACGGTCGGACGCGCAAAACGAAGTCGCGATGTTGTGTAGATTTGTAATGTTAGTAAGGTCTGCAGTACTTTAACCTTTACCCATGGAAAGAACAGGCGTTGACCAACAAAGGTACTGATCCTGACATTTTCGTCGAAGTCGTTATATGGTTCTGAAAAATCTTTGTACTTACTAATTTAATAA
Organism: Blastobasis lacticolella; assembly: GCA_905147135.1. NCBI lineage: Eukaryota > Metazoa > Arthropoda > Insecta > Lepidoptera > Blastobasidae > Blastobasis > Blastobasis lacticolella. The sequence goes on from LR990048.1 coordinate 16,107,014, forward strand.
GTTGACCAATCGCCTAAGTATAGCTAATCCATATAGCCTCATATACTTTCAAGTTGTCAAACCACATACAGTCAGCTGCAGAAGCTCTGCAGTACTTACCTATAAAACACCTCCATCCGACGGGCCATCAAGAGTTGTTCTTTCAAAGCTGAAAGTCAAATTGAAGCTACTGGATCTGAATTTTTATTATCATCTTGGCGTTAATGCCCCGGTTGTAGGTACTCTCGCGCACGAGGGGCCGGAGTCCGCCTTGACAATGATCCAGATCCAGATGGACCAGAAATTTGATGATAGAACGACACTGGCTAACAAACTACGAATCGCGTATAAATGTTATAATTAGTTGTTAATTTACGATAAACCTAAAGATAACATCGGATTCAAAGACCCGGGCAACATCAACACACTGATATGGATCAAACACATATCACTCCCATCTCCAACGCATGGTTGGACGTATAAATATCTTATGATGACATTCAGATAATAAAGAAGGGACATGAAAGTGTAACGGACGTCACTTATTACACGATATTGCCGGATGACTTTCCCCGTTCTGAAGCCGTTTTGCTAAACTTGACTATCTCGCTTATCTTATCTTTACGTGTCACATTTAATGAACTGGACAAGTGTGTGTCCTCACGATTAATATTTAATTTATAAATTTGTACCTAAGTATATAAATATAGTTATATAACGCATAATGTGGTTATTGTCCCACATAATGTGCGAAAAGTAGAACATTCACGTCTGGGATAAAGTCTTAATAATCTTGGGCAGCTGAGGAAAAACATCGTGAGAAAACCTTCAAATTCAGGCGGCTGAATGTGTAACCATGATCCAATCTGGCCAAGTTCTCCGGTAAACAGGGCCACGGAGGTCAGATGGCAGTGGCTCCTCTGTAATTACATGATCTGCCAAATTCTGGATCATGGTCAAGATGGACCCGGCACTATCGGGATATTGAAGCCATGATGATTTTTATAATACTTGTGTAGTTATACAGTCAAGTTGGAGACAGACATATTCATTGGCACATTAGATTCTTATCAGCATCATCATTATTATTAGGATTAACAGCATGCGGGCAAAATCACTGCGAGCCTCTACACTTTCATATTCAGCCATAATACTGAGCCACTGTTGAGCTAAATGCTTCCTTCTCACAAGTCTTGGCGGGAGGAAAGGAAGCCTTAACCAGGCCTCTCACCACGCGCGGATTACACTCGCACCTTAGAGAGACTTTAAGTGTAGATATAAGCATGCGACATAGAAAGTGTAGGTATTTATAGGTAAGATCATGGATTTAAGCATTTTATGCATATTGTAATAAGTCGTGTATCGCCCGTCATCGCTCCACATATCGAGCAACGTGTTCGGATGAAGTTGGCAACGAATACCATAGTCGAACAATATCAAGCGACACCGTCCCCTAGTAAATACAAAACATTAAGGCCCTAGTTTACGGGAAGAGAGCCTACCACCATCCTCTAGGCCAGTCTAGGCCCAAGCCTGACTTCACCTGCTCGTGGTCTCCTTACGTACAGACGAACAGAATCTGGCAAATCGGCTTTTCCCTAACATTCTGGTCAGACGGTAAGTACAGCTGAACTAAGTACTCCGGTAAGTACTAAATAGTGCTGTACGTAAAAAGCCAAAACGCTAATTTTTTCATGGAAGAAAGGTGTCCTGAGTAAACCTGAAAGCGCTCTCCTCTAGAAGAGCGGACCCTTGAAGAAACCGGGATTGCCCGCTAGGATGACGATCATAATGTTTACGCGCCACGTTTCTGGCCTGAGCCCCGTGACTACAATACTATAAAATACTTAGTAGGCAAGAGAGTATATATTAGTATATGGTAATATTTTGTTTATTGACATTTTTATTTTATATTATTGTACTTGACATTGTTCTAATTATCTACCACTGAGTAATTTTGTATTTATAATCTCATGACATTACTATTATCGTTCCTAATATTAGTATTTATTTAGTTAACTTTCCACGATGAAAGTAAATGTACGCCTGTTCCGATTGTATACATATTTTAAATGTTTTTATAACCAAAATTTACGATCTCTTTTATAGATTTATATAAATTACTAGGATATTGATAATGAAATATAGGCTGTAAAATGAGATAATAAATAAATCTAAAAATCTGAATCTATAAAATACAATACAATACTTTATTGGTAACAGTGTTACATGTCAATTGTTATTAGGAAGTATTTTTTATGAATAAATACTAAAATTATCAATTTATCTTACACGGTACGGTACACCCCGGGTGTTCGTTATTGTCCAGGTTTCTAAGGGTATTTCATCGAGCGTGGCGGTGGCCTAATGGTTAAGCGGTCCTACCCGTACCCCGAGGTAGAGCTCGTCTAATCTAAAATGACGCGCCCCACTATCGCATTAACGCACACAAGCAAGTTTAAAATATGGACGCAATACATATACAAATGCCGTTGTAATCAGCGTTGCCAGATCGTACCTTTTGGTACGATTTACGTACAATTTCACCGTGTGTCGTAGAAAGGAAGGATTGATTTTGGCCAACTTTGACGTATTTTTGCTTACCAGCACCACAGCCAAGTAATAAGGTCTTTATTGGCTAAAATACGACCGTTTGATTTCAAACGTACTGTACGTTATAGTACGATGTATATCGTCTAGTGAGACCCCCCCCCACCCCCCGCAACAAACGCTGACAAAATTGAAGAAACGACAAACCGTACCCTTTTAGCTATTTTCGTACTATTTCAGGAGCCCGGACGTACTTTTTGGGAAATTACTACTGGTAACACTGGTTGTAATTGGTCATTCAGTTGCCGGTGAGATTCAAACGTAGGAGCACGCGTCGTTCATTGGCAGATGAAGTGTCGTTATCAATATTTGCACTCACACATCGAAATCAAGTAACTAAGTAGTGGGGCGCGTCATTTTAGACTAGACGAGCTCTACCGGGTTCGAACCCCAGTGCCGCCATGTACTAATGACTCTTTTCTGAGTTATGTACACTAAACCGATGCTGTTATACATCGAAAACATCGAGATGAACTCTCGACACATTATCCAATGTGGGCAGGTTCTCCCGGAGGTCAGATGGTAGACGCTCAACTGTAATAACCGGATCTGCCGAATCTTGGATCATGGTTGAGGCGAAACTCGGGCCCTCGCGCACAAGCACAACCGGGAAAATAACGCCAAGATGACCAATTCTAAGGGTATTCCATCATGGCCGATAGCGTTCCCGTTCTCTATACCTACGGGCAACAAACCTTTCTACTTCGTCAGGGGTAATCGGGGTTATTGTACCAAGGAGGAAGCTGTAGTAGTGGCTCCTACCTACTCGCAGGTACCTATCCTTGTTGGTGCAGCAAAGCAATAATTAGTGATTTAAATGTACTTACAAGTGTCTACAACAAGCACATCAAGATTTTTAAAATAATTAAATTAATATATTGTAACTGAAAATTGAGTTTTGTTAACCCATATAGTAAGTTATGCATAGATAACAATTACGTACAGAAAGTTAATGCATTCATCACAGCGAGCAGCCGGAAAGATAAAATGCTGTAATAAAGATTGAGCATAATCACACTTCTCTAATTGTACAATGGTAAATTAGTGGATACTAGTGACGCGCCCCGGTTTCACACTGCAGCTACACTAACTGATTTATGACTGAATAAGTTAATATTTTAAATGAATCTTTTGTTTATAGTTTTTTAAGTAAGTATTCGATTTTGTTGAAATTGGTAAGTGGTGGAGGATAAGCCAGGCAAGGTGTGAATTAAAAAATATTAATGCGGAAACAGAGTAAAATACAGACAGTAAATTAAGTCACAGATAACGGTAACTACCTATAGTATAGGAAAAATGATCGGTTCCACAAATTAGATGTCTATTTTGAGTAGTTCTATTTCTAGCTATGTTATTAAGTTAGCTTATGTTGAAAATCTCTATAATATGTACTAGGATATAGTACATAATCCTAGCTAGAACTAGAGTTACTCAAAATACAAACCTACAATTTTTGGATCCGATTAAATACCGAAAACGTCATAACCAGGCACTTAAAAATACAAAAAAGTAAAAATAATCCGGCAAATTAGGTGCAATGGTAACAAGAATAAATATCTCCAAATTAAGGAGTACCTTTATTAAAAAACTTTAAAAGGAACAAAATTCGCAAAAATATTAATGATGCTCGTGTTCACCTTCAAAAGTAGAGACATTATATTAATTACGGGTTAATACTAATTAAACACAGTGAAAGTTGGTTTTTGCATTTTAAAAATGTATTTGTGAAATAACGGGGTACCGGGGTAATATAAAATGTTCTTTCTACGTAGGTATATGTAATTGAATTAATGGTAGGTAGCCGTCTCAGGCTTTTACAGCAGATACATTGAAAGTAAAATTCATTCACATTTATTTACACTAGTAATTTAATGATGGTGAGAGAACTTTACCTTCGTTTACTTGAACATAGTTAACTTTGTGAACATAGTTTGCCTAGACTGTTCCGTGATACGACACTTGCTTAAAGTCCCTGATGCATCTGGGACTTAACTTTTATTAATAATATAAGTGCCTTCTTACCAATTTGATATTATTTTGAAGTTCTGATTTATTTTTTATTACGACATCATAACATGATTTTATGAATTGAATGTTATATGTTGAAGTTATTTTACTAACATTACATACAATATGGACTGTGAAAATTTAATTGTACTTAATCTGATTAAATGATTTATAATAAGAATAGTGACATAGCTTAAAAAAAATTTAAGACACTTCCACCATACTTATTATAAAGCCCCTATTGTTAAGCCTTACCACAAGGTATCATAAATTTGAGTAAATTAGGCCGTCGTCAGCGAATTTACCGAATTAAACTTGTGGATTTTTTTATGCTATGCAGTGACTGTGCAGACAGCGCACCTGATGATAAGCGGTAACTGTCGCCCATAACATCTACGATTCATGTATTTAGGTTGTAAGCAACAAACATGCGGAACCGCAGGTGCGTTGTCACTGCGAGGATTAAGATGAAATGCCTCACGCCTGATTGCGCTGGCTACCTTATCCTTCAAACCGGAACACAACAATGCAAGCATTGTTGCTTGGCGGCAGAAATAGATTAGGCGGTCAGGCTCCTCAGGCTTGACAGAGTTCTGGTACCGTTAAGAAAAGCATCCCTATTTTACCCTCTCTTGGAGATGTAATATTTTCTTCATTTTTAAAACCAACCTTAAGTGAGTAAAAATAATTACCAGAATTGGTTGATCGGAACATCAATGAGGAACGAAACTCATTACGGAGTCCGCTAACCTTTACGCAGCCATGAAAGTAATAGGCTACCTACTAAGTCTGGTCGTAAAACCCAGTGGCCGGTACACGTTTGCGAAGTGTGTTACGGCGTCTAGTGAAGCCATCAAAGCGGTATTAGGTACGCAAATCGGGCTCAACAGGCGAGCCGGCCTGGAGCCTCGTGGTAACCGCCTTGGGTATAACTTGGGACATAGATTGGGCTGAGTAGACGGGCTTTGCGGTAAACACCGGGTATATAACAGCTTGGAAGTACTACTAGAGATTTTATTGATTTTAAATTGGTGTTTTGAGATTAGAATATTAATACTTGACTCATGTATATGGTCGTGCATGGTCGGTAGGTCGCCGGAATAGTCAGCAGTACAAGTTAGTCCCTTGCTATTTAAATTTTATTGAGTTTTGAAGCTTGAGGCCGATTGCCCTAAACTTGGCCCTAGATATTCCGAAGCATTTATGAGTTACAAAAGCGGCACCTACTTAGCAAGTTTAGTTTTCACTTCAGGTTGACGTTGGAGCAATGTTTCTTTTTTATTTTTATTTTTAAATCTATCCATCTAGGCATTTGACCGCCACCTCACTTGGTGGTATGTGATGATGCGGCCGATGATGGAGCATGCCTTTTCCTTGTTAGGAATACTTAATAAGTTTAATGCAATCAAATGATTGGATTTATTTAAATGTATGTGTAGGTACAACATAGGTTACAAATAGGCGCGCGAAAACCGCTAGGACGAGCAACAAACAAACTCGTGCGCAGCCGTCACACTCACAAACAACTTCCGTAGCTGCTTCTTCGCCCGATTTCGAATACCGTGTTAGGTAAATAGGTTTTTGCGCACATTCTTTAACTTAGTAATAGCAAATAATGGTTCCTACTTGGCACTTGAACGGTTGTGGTCGGCTCAACGATGCTGGGGCTGTTTGTACGGCGGTCCGGTAATCATATGGTGCTTGTAAGCCATGAGAAGGGTAATCAGGTACTAGTGTGTCTATGGGTACATAGAGTTGTTCAATTGGTGTTTGTGGAGGGAATCAAGCGGTTTTGTTGCCTCTGTGAGTTTGTAGGTTCGATTGAGTATACACAGTTCATCTGAAGGTACTTAACTTTTTAAAATAAACGTAAATATTTCAATAGACTCTTCACGTCGGAATGAAGTCGGAACTAATATGTAATAGAATGTTTTTACCTTAATTTTTGTTACTTGTTCCAAGACAGTCAACTAAGTATTAGCTTGTCTTCGGGTGCTACAGTTTGTTTGACTCGAGTGTCTCAGTGGCTCTTTTAAACCGTTGTTACGTTCGCTGCAAAGGTAGAGCTCGTCTAGTCTAAAATGACGCGCCCCACTACTTAGTTAGTTGTTTTCGATGTGTGAGTGCAAATATTGATAACGACACTTCATCTGTGTGGGAGCCAATAAACGACGCGTGCTCCTATGTTTGAATCTTACCGGCAACTGAATGACCAATTACAACGGCATTTGTATATGTATTGCGTCCATATTTTAAACTTGCTTGGGTGCGTTAATGCGATAGTGGGGCGCGTCATTTTAGATTAGACGAGCTCTACCATACTTTTTTTCCGCTAGGTATATATTTTTTTTGTTTCTGGAGTTGTAGCGATAAGAGTGAGCAGTGGCGCTTGTTGTATGTTTTCCGAACTCTGTTTTAGTGGTAGTACCTACGTAGTATATCTATAATATTTGTAGAATTTCTCATCGTAATCAGCTCTGACTATAAAATAAATCCAGCAACAAATAAAATAATAATTCAAAGATAACAATAATAAATAATTACATTTGCAACGCCATGTTCATTTGCAATACATGCATTGTGTGAATATTGGATTAGTTACAAATAATCATTCAATTACTAATTGTACGTCAGGTGAAACAATTCTTAATTAATATAAATAAGTAAAGAAATTATGACATAAATTAGTACTTACCATCTAATAGGAATAGCAAAAAAAATCCCTTTAAAAGAAAATCCCATTTTCTAACTACTTACAGAAGACAGCATATCGACCTACCCACGACCAGTATAAAATGAGCTAGCATTGCTATACGCATCTATAGAGACGTTAGCTCATCTTACTGGTTTTCGGTAGGTTGATGTGCTGTTTTGTGCAAACGTAACTACCCGCAGCCTATTGAGCCTTCTCCGCTTTAGTGGAGAGGTTTGACACTTGGCGGACGGGCTGGAAATTGCCGTGTTGTAATCGTACAACGGAAATTCCTGCAGCCTATTTTCTGGTCTAAGGATGTCCTAGCCGGTCTGTCTCTCCTCTAAACACAATATAACATAGGCACAGAGGACTATAAAATCGTAACATAGGTACACCATGTGTTGGAGCTAAGTTTACACACTCAGTTCTGCCGAAATTACTTGTCAGTTAGTTGTAAAGATCGGTTTTCGGTGTATTTAACTTGCTGGACAACTGAATGGGTTATTTTAGTTTTTCACTATGGTCTTCTTGGCGGTAATAACCCGGTTCTCGAGCACATGGGCCCGGGGTCCGCCTTGACCATAATCCAGGATTTGGCAGATTAGAAATTATAGTGGAGCGACTGCCATCTGACCTTCGTTACCCTTATTGTTATAAGGGTTAGATGGTGACCAGATTGGACATACATTCAATCGCCTTAATATGCAGATTTCATCACGATGTTTTCCCTTACCGTAAGAGCATCGGCTAGTGTTCAACGAATGTACATAACTCAGAACTGACAACCTGAGTGGTTCAGTGGTCAACGTATGCCACGCAAGAGGTCCCGGGTTCGATTCCCGGCCGGGTAGAAATTGAAATGATGAATTTTAATTTCTGTTACGGGTCTGGGTGTTCTATGATTAATAAGTATGTATTTAAAAGTATATAAGTAGTTTATCAGTTATCTAGCACCCATAACACAAGCTTTGCTTACTTTGGGGCTAGATGGCGCTGTGTGAATTTGTCCACGATTATTTATTTATTTTATTTAGAAAAGAGTCATTGGTACATGGCGGCACTGGGGTTCAAACCCGGTACCTCTCCATCTCCTCTCGGACCCATTAACCATTAGGCCACCGACGCTACTTTAGTTACTATAATAAGCTATGCAACATAATAACCTTGTCGAAGTAAATCCAGGATCACCTTAAAGGATGACTGGCCATTTTTTAGGTAATTTACGATACATTTAATGAATGAATATATTTATCATTATATACTATAATTATTAATTAAATTTAATTAGAATATGAATCTGTGAAACTTGAAGTAAATGATATTTATTTATATGTAAAGAATACTAATACTTGATAATTTTTATTCAAAATAGAAAATAATGCTATGCCTACATATGACAATGAACCTTTAACAATCTAACAAAAGCTGGAAAAGCATAAAGGATGACTCAAGCTACACCGCGCCGAGTCCGAGCCGAATTTCGGCCGTAGCACGGTCAAATATTATACCACATATTTTGTATGGAAATTGGCAACGACAACTCGGTTACCCCTTGGTATAGCATGAGCGTGTCGGTCATGCTATTCCGTGGGCTAGGTATAGCGTGTGTGAGTCGTCCTTAACGTGTCGAACGAAATGTAGTTTTGATTTGATATACGTCGATCTATGATTCCGCGCGGTTTCTACAAGGTACAGGCTCGAAGACGTGACCGTTTTCATGTCCTTAAAACACACAAGCGAGGCACATACGTCCCACCCTCAGTGGTTGCCCTTGTTCGTAATCTTTCACGACTGGATGACCCCCTCCCACTGCGACGTCGTTATTGTGCCCGTCACCTTTGAGGGCTTAATTGTCGAGATTTCGCTTTGAAGTGCCATTCCGGTTGCGACGATCCGACGTATGTTCCTCGTTATGCTAGTTGCGTTGTTTCGTTATACAACTAATACGACACAATAATATGAAACAAAATGATGTTTTGATGCTACAATATAGTCTTACTAATACTACTTTTCCTTTTCCTACTAATCCTACTTAAATTAGAAATGCAAAAGTTTGTACGGATGTATGTATGAATAATTGTTAATCCTTCACTCAAAAACTACTGAACGGATTTTGATGAAATTTGGCAGAAAGATAGCTTATAACCCAGAATAGCACATAGGCTATTATTTATCCCTAAAATCAATGTGGTTCCCACGAGAACGTGTCTGGAACGTTGTAACCGTATTTTACGCGCACGAAATTTGGTAGGTAGCTAGGTTAGAGTTTTAAATAACACCCTTTTCTCTCCCTTATTACTCCCACTTCCGCGATATAACATGTAATGTAGTCAAGGCTGGTGGAAGTGTGTAGTGTGTAGTTCTATACCAGTATTACGTTGTATCTCCTAGTCGGCTTAGCTTCAAACCTCTCACTCATATCAATCTCAGGTTTCGCGTCAACAACAAAGATAGATCTCCTATCTCATATTCCATTACGAATCCGTTGTTCCATTTACAAAATTGCGAAATTAGTTACAAAGTACCGTGACGCTTAGTAGAACCTTACAATAGACGAGAGTATTCTCGTTCTGGAATATTAATACCTAAAGACCTAGGTTCTAGGTCCCTTCTAGACAGTTAAGGTAAACGATAATACGGTAACGGTAATCTATTCACTCGCCAATTAATCACCTTAATGGTCGTAAGGTCACTTCGAGGTGGTCCATCGACATGTCACGTTGAGTCCCTTCCCTAGTCGGGTTGCGATCTCATCATTGGTCGGTTCTGGACCATGTCGACAAGTTACTGGCTCTGACTGACGTCGAGTTACCCTGATTGATGGTGTGTGAGCACAGGACCGGCGGCAGGGGGGTGCGGTCCAATATTTGAGTATGGTTGAAAATATATGCATGTAAGTACCTAAACTTTAAATAGTCAGTTAAAGTGACATTAGTACTAGGAACATAATAATGTTTCTTGGATTATATTTAAGTGCGGGAGTAAATATCTATCTTTGACGTGAAATTGTCTCTGAATATAAATAAAATTAATATCTGTTTCTTGGTGGCTATACTAGAATATCCTACTAGTACCAATAAAAAAGAATTGCTATTGTTGATCACCTACATCTTAGTTTATGGTCGTTTTTATTAGCAATTTATACAAATGATCAAGTTGCAAAACTTATTCCGAAAGAACAAAAGGCGACCGGTTCATACACCAGTAATATGCAAACACCTTTAGCTGCTATTAGATCACAAACTTTCCACAATAATAATATTTATACCTACATAAAATCACAGTTTCCCTAATGCAACCAGGCAGAATAAACGGGAAAGAAATCGCCCAAGCACATAAATAAGAAATCTACTAACCTAGTTGATATGAGAGACAGAAAGAACAGGGAAACGCCATGTACAACCAGCTCATCTTTCACTTCAATGGGCGATCGAGCAAAAAAGGCGACGCGCCGACATAAATCTGCGGATAGATGCCGGTTGTCAATTGCAATGAATTGTGAATCGCTGGTTAGACACATAGCTCAATAGGCCCGGCCTAGAACCGGCCCTGATGCGTCAGGAATTCGATTAGCGTGGCGAGCTCGGGCGGGATTGGTCACTGAATATGGCACTGGTTTAATCGGCGTTTGCAACGTGTTAGAGCGTTTCACATACGCGATTGAATACCTTGAATGCATTCAGATGCTATTTTAAAGTAGTATCTATTTAGAGTCTGAATGACTATGACTGAATGACCACTCATAACAGCTTTAATTGTGACAGAATACCATATATTATTGTAATATTACTGTAATTTGATAATATATATACCAATTTAAAATATCAGTGTAAATAGACATTCAAATGAAAAAAATATTAAATAATATATCAATAAAATTTTAAATTGCCCGACTTCTGACAGGGTTCACTTTCCTACTCATTCTTCTCCACTTAGAACTGACTGAAGCTGACTGACTGAGCTGAAGGGACTCAGCGATGTCAACCCATCGCTTCTCCATCAGCACAGGCGAGCCTCCTCAATCTTGTCTACGATGTCCCTAACGCCAAGGCTGCCACGGATGTGCTTACTCGTTACCTACTCACTACATCCGATCAGAATCCAAGAAAATGCTGGCCGAGGTAGCCACGGTACAATTTCTATGACAGCTTACGCACTCAATATGTGAGTCCTGTCCGAGTTTTCTACATCTGTGTTGTGTGGAAAGAAATCGAACAAATTTTGCTAGTACATTATTTCGTACCCAGATAAAACGATTTATATTTAAGAAGCGTCGCCATTAGAACGCCGACTAAAACTTAACGAACTATAGACCTTTTTACGGACTCGAAGCGGATGAAGCGCTCTTATAGTGCCTAGGTAGTTTCCTCGGAACTAATTTGCAAGTATCATGTAAGTAAGTACTATACCGAAGTCACTACTGCAACGTAATCGATGCCAAGCGCTCTGTTGGTATGCCACGTATGGCGTCCTGCCTCAGCCTAACCTTAATTAACTGGAGCCATTCAGCAAACCAGCACCATTGGCAAGCTGCCAAATAAACTGTTCTTTCTTTCCACAGGGCAATTTGGGAAATAGGCTTACTTTCTGTAATCACACTACACGTAACCGAAACTAAAAAACTCTCGGAATACCATAGCGCGATTCCGAACCCATCAAACCATTGCCATATTATTTATCGACAATGAATAACAATGTTTATGGGACCAATAACTCTAACCCAACAGTTATCGCTCTGGCCAAAAGAATTATTCCCTCCAAATTGAATACAAAATATAGCCTTAAGGTAAATAACAGCTAATGCATGCGAGTGCAGACGTGTTGGCTCATTACGGTGTAAATGAAATGCGTAGCGGTGTACGCCTACGGGGTGACCCGCGTCGCTTGGCATAGTAAACTTGGACGAGAATTCGGTGTGGTTATTTTATAGGTAGAGCTCGTCTAGTCTAAGATGACGCGCCCCACTACTTAGTTAGTTGATTTCGATGTGTGAGTGCAAATATTAATAACGACACTTCATCTGTGTTGGGAGCCAATGAACGGCGCGTGCTTCGACGTTTGAATCTTACCGGCAACTGAATGACCAATTACAACGGCATTTGTATATGTATTGCGTCCACATTTTAAACTTGCTTGTGTGCGTTAATGCGATAGTGGGGCGCGTCATTTTAAATTAGACGAGCTCTACCTACACAATTTTTATGGAGAAACTTACTTCTTTGTGACAAACGAAGAGGCGGACCACCTGATGGAAATGCCTATAAAATCTGCGTTTATCGTTTGATGTAGCTAGGAAAAACGTAGATGCATTGCAATACGGCATGCCAGTAAGCAGACATGCCGTGTCTATGCAATTGCATCATGTCCTTTACCGACCTACCTCCAAAACAGAACACAACAACGCAAACATTATTGTTTTGTTGCAGAAATAAGGTATTTGATAGCCATACATGTGGATTTACCAGATTCCTATAACGACATATCGACATTTTTATAACATACTTACTAGCCAGGCATTAGCCACATTTCTCTCGACATTTTTAATTATGGAAAAGAAACGAGAGACGAGAATTGTTTACTTCTATGGGATACTTAATAAAACTCACGTAAATATGTTTGGTACAACTGCTTACTTTTGCTGTAGGTGTGCAAAAAAGAGTTTTAGTTACTTATTGACTTAAACTTTTCTCGTAAATCTTCTATTTATTGGTGAATCTGTTGTCGTTCATGATGAGTAAAACATTACATTTTGTTAAAATAATTTTGTATTTGATAATTCTTTAAAAATCAATATGTCTTTCGCAATTTACGAATTTTATGATCGACGATGATTAGTAGGATACTTACCTATTATTATTAGCATACTTAAACATGTAATGAAAAATCTATAAATACGCCAAAGTCTATTAGGCAAACACATATTCATAATACATATTTGCAGTTATAAAGGAAAATTTAGAAAGTATATCTGGATGTACTAGAAAATTACATTAAAAGGGAGAGTTGGTGACCGGCGCCTTTGATATGGGAGAGACTAACTTCAATTAACTGCATCGCTTCCATATTTTTACGAGCGTAGGGTCAATGGGTAAAGTAACCAGGCCGCAGGGTAAATCTATTAGGTATTGACGATATCTCTACATTTTCAATTAAATTTTAAAGTAGATTTGTATCAATCATTTCTTGGCACAAATCAATCTGTGAGACGAAACTGTGGTAGTTATTTTATGCCATTCATTTGAACTTCAATAAGAGTTAGGTGTAAAATTGTTTTTATTTATGGATGTAGGTTACCTACTTTCTGTCGGTGGTTGGCTTGTTAATGAAGAAATCAACCAATACCATCATTAGTCGCTGGAAATAGGTATCCCACAATGAGCGGCATCTTGTACCTTGCTTTCGGCTTTCTTCATCCAGCAGCGTTTCGCAAATCGTAACTCCATCTGGCCGGAGAGCATCCTACACTATGCACCGCCAGCCCACTGCCACAAGAACACTGCTGATTCTATGCGCTATTTCCGTAACTTAGGTTCTGTCGGATTACTACTGCGGTCTACTGCTAGACCTGCTGCTGCTGTTATAGATAGATAAATAGAGCTTCTTCCGATGAGGTCTTTCTTCCAGGTCAACCCAAGCTCTTTTTCTTCGTCATAACAAAACACACAGGCAGCTATAACCCTCACAGTGTTACTAGAGACTTGCCAAGTGGGTCCTGGGTGGCAAAGGCGTGGTGTCAATTATTTAATTTATCACAGCCCGCCGCGGCCATTGGCGAAATTATCATTTGTTAGTACTAATCAGATAGCCGCTTGAGCACCGTGATTTATTGGTGCTGCTAACGGCGCAGATAAGGGGAGAAAACTATTTTCTCATAGCTGTAATATTGGGGTCTACCGTTTTAGAATGAATGCGAAAGTTGGTCATTTTTATACCTACATATTTCATTGTTATGAGTTTGTAGTATTGCATCCGCGTGGATCCTTGAATAGGTCTTGTACTCTTTATAAAAAAATTGAATAATTTTATATAGTTATTTTGAATGAGATATGCAGAGTTTTGGTTGCGTCGATGGCCTAGTGGTTATGGTATGCGACTCGTAAGCGAGAGGTACCGGGTTCGAATCCGACTGCCGCCATGTACCAATTACATGTAGATTAGTTGAACCCGTGCTTTACGATGGGGCGAAACATCGTGATGAAACCTGTACATTCAGGCGACACCACCATTACCACCATGCCCATCAGAACCATGATCCAATCTGGTCAGGTTCGCCTGGCAGATGGCAGTTGCTCCACCGTAATTACCTGATCTGCCAAATCCATCCTGGATAATGGTCGATTCGGACCTCGGGCCCTCGTGCGCGAGAGCACAAACGGGACATTACCGCCAAGATGATTATGTAGAGTTCTGGTTTATCGATGAAATAAATCATTCTATTTAAATGAAACGTTGTATTGATATAACTTTTAAATCTAGAAAAAAAAAACCGGAATTAATAGTTACGTTTATGTAGCATTTACCATCATCATCCGAGCGGCCAAATCCCGGCTTCTGCCAGGGTCCGCTATCCTACTTCATTTTCTCCTTCTTTGCCCGATCCTCGGCATCCTCACGTCGTAAGCCGTTGGCTCTCACGTCCGACTCGGCGACGTCAATATATCCTTTCTAGGGTCCCCGCGGGACCTCTTACCTAATACTGGCAGGTTGAGCTGGAAAGATTTGATCCATGGTGCTGCAGGCCAGAAGCCGTATTGGCATTGCGACAAGGAGTATTCCTGGCGAAGTCTCTGGTCTATAATACCTTCGAATAGCATCATTGTGTGACTCATAATTTTTGTACGTCGATAGTTGCACCCGCACACTTGCACACTACCATTTCCTTTATAGATTGGCGTAATGATATTTACGTGCCATGCGTCAGGTATAAGCCCCGTGGCTACTATCCTGTTGAATAGTTTCGTGAGTAAGAATACGCCCCGGGTCCCCATTGTTTTACAGGTTTCCATGAGGATTCCGTCATGACCAATAACTTTTCCGTCCTTTATACGGGCCAGAGATCTCTCCACCTCGTCAGGGGCAATCGGGCTTATCATGTCATGTTTATACATAAACATACAGCTACATGTAGCATTATTACAGCTCCTGTTGTATTTGCTACTTCTATAATCTCCACACTTGAACAAAATATACTCGCTTGATAGACAGACAAGCACTTAAAAAACAAGATACTTAAACAGAAAAAGGCAGTTCAGAAAGTGTAAGTAGCTACTTGCATCTACAGCAAAAACAATACTGGCGCCGAAGAAAACCAAAAAAAAAGAAGAAAAAATAAGAATGCACAAGTACGATGTGCACTTTCGCTCTTAAACCATCTAATGCACATTTAATAGGCGTAATGGGACCCCGTGCGATTACATTACTATTCATGAGCTGTCTAATTCATAGTCTAATAGAATAAATTGCCCAAAATTTCCACAGATTACCCGGAGAAGTGTTATTCTTTAAAATTAACATTGCGTAGAACAATTATGGCGGCGCTCGAGGCGCGCTCGACTGAGATTCGACACCCTGAAGCGAGGAACTAGTTAATGTCGATAATTACGTGAAAATAAAATAAGACATTAAGGTATAGTGAAGTATATATATATAACCTATGAAACCTTTTTGTTGTTTGCGGCTATCAGCTACCTAACCACTTCGTTGGTATTAAAGTTAGCGAAGGCACCGACAAACAACAACCTGTTGCTTCGTCACATACCAGCGGCATTATTTCGTGAACATTTCCCGCATTATTATTTCATCATAACATTTTAACATTCCTAGCCAATTAAACCAACAAAAATACTACGCCAAAATTATCCAATTAAAACTGTTCAACTGTAAAATCCAACAAACAATCTAAGAAAACAACGACTGCAGAAAACTCTGAAGACTACGCAAAACCCGCGTAAATGATCCCAGACATCGCGCCTAACTTCAAAACTATGAAAATCTCCCCTTACTTGCCGTTGGGAAAGGGTTGACAGCCGGAACGCGGCGAAGAAAAGCCGCACCGCAGCCCACCAAGTTCAAGAGTGCGGCCGCCGCGGCGCAGAACAGACCCGCCACAGCCTTCGCGCCAACCGCACGCGACCCGCCGCCGCTTTCCGAGCGAACCGCGCGAAGTGTTCGCCTTTTAAATCACACTTATTCCCAAGTGCTCCATTTTTAAATCGCCGTGGCTCGCCATCCAGCCAGCCAGCCATGCAGAACATTTTGCGGTGAGTCCAACATGTTTTGCGCGTTTAATTAATCATTTTTATACCCTTGACCGAGGGTTACGCGGGGTAATGCACTCTTAACATAAAATTACACTTGCTTGCGAGACTTATTTATGAGTCTATATACAGCGTTTCCTGCGCAGACTTACCGAGCCTTTGACGTATTTAATGGCACCCTTTGACAAGAAATAACTGCACTTTTGTAACTCAAGTTGCAGCTCAATAGCTGACTGCAGCGAAAAGATTTGGAATTGTAATACCGCAGTTTAATTTTGGTAATTATAAACGAAAGAACTTAAAATTGAATGTTTCTGATAATAAATGAATCAACATTTTCATACATATTTGTACGTCTTCAAGTTGAATAGTGCAATGTTAATATTCAATCATAATTTGGCTTTACTAGCGGTGATTAATTACCACCAGATGGTTCGCTTACTCGATTGCCTCCATCTTTTAGACAACTGCAACATGCGACAACTTAAATCAAGCCATGTGTAAGGCAATTATAACCTTACTAAGTAAGGTAATACCCTTATTTATAGAGCTTATCTTATCTCGCTAGTCGCACAGGATCGTTCGATCATAGCCCCGCGTTTATTTAAAACAATAGCACCAAGATGATTTCCCATCGATACCACAGTATGCTCAACCGTACGGTAGTGTGGGAGCACCCTAATGACCGGTATGGTGTGTTGTTTACATGTAATCACAGTGCGCGGCGAGATTAATACGCACTCCCGCTAGTGTCGGAGACACATCTTTTTATGCAATGCCTTCTGGTGTTCGATAGGAACTTGTGCGGTTGGCGGTACTGGCGGTAACTTATAATATAAGTAAAGTAAAGTGAGTTTTTTAATGTTGCAAAGTATGAGGTTGCCAAGTAGGGATCGCTTGCAGCGATTAGGCCGCCTTTGCCCACAACTAGATAAGGTTTTACTGTGCATTTTTTATGTGAGTAATTTTTATCTGTCTAACAATTTTTTTTTGTAATATTTTCGAAGTTACGATTTTACTTAATGCAATAGAAGAACAACTTTTTGAATAACTAAACTTATAGAGATCTCTATATACTTCCAGTATTATAATCCCTTATTCTTTATTGAAATGATGGTTAAGTATGGGACACATTCAGTTTCCTTAAACTAATGCTAATGGAGTTGATGAAATAGCCTATGCGTTAGATAAGTAAACCCTTTGCAAAATTCCAATTACTTAACCATCGAACGCAATAGGCCAGGATTTAAACTAACCATCACAGGATAGATCAAAGTTGGTTCCTGAGAAATGGATCTCTTCTCATTAATCAAAATCGAAGACTGGCTTTGTACAATCATCCGCGAAAGTGCTTCGTCAGTTTTAAGTTTTCCACTGTGAGTAATATAACAGACATCTAGTCAGGATTTTCCTTGTTTTCTTGAATTAGCTCTGGTCTAGCTGACAAAAAAATATTTTTATCTATATCCACAGATAAAATCTAAGCACCTCTAGCTCAAGGCCCATTATTGTAGCATCAGTTGTCAACGATATCCCCCGTCCGTCTCTTCGAAGCGACATTTTCGAACGAATCTAGAAGAAAACCGTCAGCGTTTTGCTGGCGATTGTCTCTTGCACGATGCTATCCTATCTGTTGCAGTACTCGGTAACTAATTGATTTTCTCCATATCCGTGAGTTGCATTAGGGTCAACGCATCGATCCGTCTAGGAAGCCAGTTGATGTAGCGTTGGTACGTTTGTTCATACGTGATGCAGTACGTACGTAGTTTCTTGTATGTAGGGAGAGTGAAATTTTTTCGTAGATATTCAAAATGTGTTGGGACCTAGGTGGAAGCCGCAAAAATACAAGCTAAAAAAAGCTATAAAAACACCTCACACCCGTTCGAGAGGTACGTTGCGATAGACAGACATACAGGTACAAACTTGAAAGGACCTTTTGAGGAGAGACATTATGCGACGAAAGGCTTTTAACACACCAGTTTTGCGCCGAGAGTTAAAAAGAGCTAGCGGAGTGACTCTTAAATAAAGATTTTTACATATATAATACAGGCTTTTCATATAATAACATATAATCGTCTTAGCGTCAATAGTGCTCGCGCGCGAGGGCCCAGGGTCCGCCTTGACCATGATCCAGGATTTGGCAGATCAGGAAATTACAGTGGAGCGACTGCCATATGACCTGCGCGACGCTGTTAACAGGGGAACGAGACCAGAGGGCATATCGGCTATCTCAGTGGACAACTGAATTTGACATAAAAAAAATCTGACACTACTCTAATTTGGTAGACGCTATTGCCAGTTTTCAACGTAGATGACGTGGTGTAGAATTATCTAGTGTCAAATACAGTTGTCAACTGAGTTAGGCAATAGCCCCGCTGATGATGACCGGATCATGGCTACACATTCAGTCGCCTAAATAGGTACAATTGCTCTTGATTAATTATTCGTATTACCAACATACAAACATAGTTATGAAAATCAAATTACTATAGTGTAATAGAATAATTATATAGCGTTTACTGTACATGTAGGTATGGCATGGAGCACGCGACCGCGCGCGCATCTTCGTGAGATTTTACGTGAAAACTAGAACTCTCATACTTTCAATTTTTTTCCAAACTATTCATCACCTCAACCATCATACTTACATGAAATCTCAAATCGCTGTGTTTACAGGAAGAAACACCATTAAAGTTATGATTTCGGGCGACCTCTTCAAAAATATAGATAGGATATATTTATCGTTCTTAATGCAAACATTAATTTATTATACAGCAACAAAAGCTATTTTAATCATTCTTAATTATTAACAAACCTTGAGATCATATGCATATCCACGGCCATGGGAATATAGATGTGCTATCTGGATATGGCCCCTAAGTATCAATGAGTTAAAGTTTTATGGATGAATTTCGCTCAATGAGACCCTCAAACTTCAAATTACGATAGTAGCCTTCCCGACATACCAGTTACGATACCAAAGGGTATGAAGGTTAAAGATTTGACTAGTTGCATATTTTGTTCTTACTGATTTCAGAGATTACACTTTATTCGTCGTTAACATTTAACCGTATGGCATCTTAAATACATGAATAAAGTTGTTTTTACAGCTTTATTTGCATAATCTTTTTATTTACATTTGAATTTTATTACTGTTAGCAAAGGTTTAATAATCGAAGATATTTTTATCTAAGATGTTTATAGGACCAGTCGCACGGAGAAGGAAAACATCGTGATGAAACCTACAAATTCAGGGAACTTTGTAACCATAATCCAATCTGGTCAGGTACCCCTGGTAGCATGGTCACGGAGGTCAGATGGTAGTCGCTCCACTGCAATTACCTGATCGCCAAATCTTGGATCATGGTGAAGGTGAACCCTGAGCCCTCGTACTCAAGAGCACAACCGGGCCATTAACGCCAAAAAATTATATTTTTTTAGGACAATCGCAGTAATTTTTAAACAGTAAATTATCTAACTTAATAACAACTACAAAATGAAACCTTCATTTCCAAACTTAATTCTTAAGTTTGATCTTCCTTGAAACAGTTATAGACTGAGATTGCGCCAAACAAGCAATGGCAGTTAAAAATTACGGAAGTAAGTAAGGTGCGTTGCCACTGCAAGGCCTCCTGCTTGCAGTTAAACTTAACGCCTGACCCTACACCTTGGGCACTACTACTGGCAAATGGCTGTACGTCATTTAGTTAGATGGTGCGATACCTATGTACCTAGGTAGTCATTTAGATGGTGAAATACCAAAGCAAGGCAGGCTCCTAAGGCTTGACAGAGTCCTAATAAGTCGTAATAAGAAGAGCAAATGATAATGCAGAATATTAAAATTCTATGCTTATTGGGTATTTGGCGGGCTAAATGCGATCACACTTTTTTTTTATTTTTTAATGTCATACGGTAGGCAAACAGGCAAGCGGGCCACCTGATGAAAAGTGGTCACCACTGCCTATAGACATTAGCAACACCAAGAGTATCGCTAATGCGTTGCCCACCTCTATAACACGTTGCTCTGGCAGCAAAAAGCAAATGCCACTCCACTGCCAAAGCCACGGTTCTACAAATCCCCACCCCATGGAGCACTGGAAACCTTACTCACCGGCAGAAACACAATACTATTTAAAAGAGTATTATTTAGCTGCGATATTCTGTAAGGTGGAGGTACTTCCCCAGTCGGGCGGCTCCAATTCGAACGACATACCCCGCTATGCCCTACCTCTCTTAAAACACTGCTTACTAGATAAATGTTCACATGCCAGTAAATAGCGGACGACAGTAATGATACATTTTTTGCTTTAATAAGTAAGATTCGTGCATCTGAATGGTGATCAGCATTCACAAGATGCATTGTTTAGCAGAAACCATACATATGTAAGAAGAATAATTGAAACGTTGTAGGAAGAGTTGCCAATGCGACTGACGTTAACCACGTATTACTGTCGCTCTGATGCTGACAATAAAATTCCGCCAGTTGATGTCTGCGATGCCTGCTGTGGATCTATAATGCGTAGGGTTAATTATTAATTATAATGGATACTATATTAAACCCAAATAATCATCAGTAATCTTTTTTTATTTAACCATTTTATTGTACACAGTAAAACATACAGGTAAAAACACAATTATAAATGACACAACAGGCACAACTTATTTCTAAAAAGAAATTTCTTCCAGCAGGCCTACAGAAGTGAGATGTTACATAAGAAATGCAGATACTTTAATGTGAACTGTACCTACATCATCCCACCCGCCATATTACTCTACTGTACGTCGGTCATTAAAATTTCTACTGTACGTCGGTTCGGTATTCAGTCACTTTTTCAAAAGTTTTTTTTTAAAGCGACAGAATCCTCTTTATAGTTAGGTTTAATTTACCCCTTGATTGAGAAATTATTTTCGCAACAGTCTCATGTTCTTTAATTATCTAGTTATATCTCTCTAGTAACTACTAAGCTTATCCGAATGCAATTGTGTCGTCATAATACCGTTAATAAATCATAAACACGTCTCGTTTAATAATTCATGTTCAACGGAAAATTTTTGTTGTTCTCCCTTGCGCGATAGGCAATGATAAACATCTTATACAGCCAAAGGGTCGGCGCGAAAGGCCGGGCACGCGATTAATATTTCATTGTCCGATGATTACGGGTTAACTTACCGGTATTACGGGGCTGTTAGCGATCGCGCCGCGCGCCGCCGCGCCGCCGCCGGCCTGCAGACGGAGAAGGGTTAAGTTGTGGAGTATTTTAGCAGAATCCGCACTTCTGTTTACTCTCAGACGTCTTAACGAAAGTTGTGCGATGTTTGTTCTCAATCGTTCAAATTTCGAACGTTGTGTGATTCGCGTCGCGGCGTCGACTTTATGTCGTTGTTTACGAATGAATTCAAGTTTAATGAATAGGCTAAGTGCATTGATGGATTGATGTGCATGGGCTTTATTGAAAACCAGCGCTATGGCAGGTGTAAGCCCTCGCAGTCCATTTCGGCTCCAGTTACCTACATTGATGGCTGGTTGTTATGGGGAACATTAAAATTACAATCATCGCTCCTTTAGCTTTAGTTTCATTTAAGTTTTGGAATGACGATTTCTCAGGTCAGACAAGTTAAGAAAATGATTTACTTATATTAATACTTTCGAATCCAGTCACGGGAGTCGACGTATATATTTGTTATATTCTAAAAATTAATAAAAAACCCTAGCCTGCATACATATAGTAGTAAATATGACCTATTTTGTTATTTATAATCTATGTAATGAGTTGAGTCCTCATTTACCATCCTTTATTCTGTTACTATTTATTTCACGACATTGTGAATTTGTGTCGTATACAAGTTGGTCGAACTGATCGTTCTCGTCGGCGATCGTCATACATGCAAATTGATTTAGAAGTTACGAAATACCTACAAGCAATTGTGATGATGGTATAAAACCAAAGCCGATAAATTAAACATCGATAATATTCAGTGCAGTGCGTAGTATATATTCACATTACAAAACTCGACATGTAATAGAAAATGCACGTTCATTCGGATAACATACTGGTGCGTTTACGAAATTGTGTACGGAATTCTCACTATTTCTTTTTTAAAAACAATACTAACCGTGCAATTACATTTCCAATGATTTACCTCAGAGTTATCTAGATCTAGAAAGCAAATAAATCCCCTAGCAGTTAAAGTAACGTTTCCTTTCTACTCTTTCTTGTTCATACTCGAACGATGCGTTCACAAATCTGTCCGCGAGTTATCCGCAAACTATCTGCGAGAATGTTGCGTGTGGGCCCGAAATTCCGCGAACGGGCGACGCGGCGCCGCGCCTGCGCGCGACATTGATACACGTTTGACGCATGCGTGTGGACGAAATACGTAACATAAATCGTACATATGTCGCGCAGCGAACACTGGTTATTTATGGCTTTGCATTTTAGTGAATAACATTAAGTACGTAGGTTACAAATTAACCTAATCGAAGATTGTTGTAAAAGCTGTGTAATGCATCGTATTTGTGTGTAGTTTCGAGTGGAGATTGTTAGTCAGAATTTGTTGCGGAGTTTTCATGTATCAATGCTAAATGTTTTCAGGAAAGTACACTAATAGACACCGTAATAAGGTTCCATAGTTAGATGGAGCCATAAACACAGAATCGTCAAGTGAAGTTCTAAATGGCGCGTGCGCTAGTAATTACTGAGAGCAATAGATTACCGAACAAGTTATAAACCCGATGTGGAGGCAGCTTTAAGAAGCGGAAAATTGCAAATGCGTGCGCCGTGTAAAATTGGAAGGATTTATCGGTGGTGCGCTCTCGTAAAGTAGATGATTTACCTCGACTTGTCAATCGTGGGCTGCGCTTTGCCTCCATATTGTAAGCTTTAGAAGATAGTTCTACGTATTTGTAAAGTCTCGCATGGACATTATTAGCATCGCAGCTACTACAAATGACGTTAATTGAAAATACAGTAACTACTTGTTGAAATATACGACGATAATGCACGAAAGTAATAAAACTTAGTACAGATGGGTCTGTCTATTCGCAAACTGAAAAGACGTTTGTATAGCGGCGCGTACCCATTGCCAGCATGCCGAAGCCCGAGGAGTACGGGAATTTGTATTCAACAGACGAATGGCATGAGATTCAATTTGCATATTTTGAATGCAAATTAAATTGTTTGATGCTAATTGGGGGTCATTAATTATGAGAATGCGGGGTAATGGGAATGTTCGACTGACCTTGTGGTATACATTTATTTATTCAGTTAAACATCTAAGGTACAGGTATTTAGGATAAAACACTCTGTAAATCACAGAACGTACGCGGGAAGAAGGTGTCTAAGTCTTCCGGGAATTCCAGGAAGCGATGGATTGGCATCGCCGAATCGGGTGTAGCCAATGGCCTACGGACGTAAGGCCTTCCTAGACCTACAAAAAGTAGGAAAGTGGACCATTGCTTAGGCCGGGATAGACGCTAAAATGACGATGATGATGATGACTCTGTAAACCTTAGCTCATATTCTTCATTAAGTGCAGTGCATTAACAGTGACGCTGTTTAAATAACCTATAATAGATGTCTAAGGCCAATGATGATGATACTTCATTGAAAATTTACAACTTAATTGTGTTGCAGACTCAGTCAATGCAATGTAAAATTTACTTAACTGAATCACAAATGCTGCTAATTCTTACAATAAACTTTGCCTGACCCCCATCACGTACGCTGAGTTTAGGGGAATTCCTAAAAATTAACAGCCACATTGCCGGGTCGCCGACGCAGCAATTCCTAAAACCGACCCGTCACTAATTAGAGGCGCATGTCGCTAATCGCAGTCATTTTAACGGTAATGCAAAACCGAGTCGCACTGTTGGACTACAGAGAGGGATTTAGGAGGCATTTCTTTTGTGGACAAAACATTTTGTTGTCAAAAAGGCATTTTTGTGTTTTAATAAAACACCGTACCTGCAATCTTTTTAAAAATCTACAAAGTCACTTGACGCAATAAAGGCAATTCATTAAACAATTGGTTTTTATACTTACATACGAGTTCATAAGTTGCTCTTGTACAGTCACTCAACGAATTAGTTGACCACCTGATCGTATGATAATCCATATGACAATATTTTATTATTATTTATTTTATTTGGAAGACCAACAGCCATCGAACAACATAACATATTAAGTATAACATAAAATATGTGGACTAAGTGGTCATTTAATTAGTTTTATGACTGTATGTACTTATGTTTATATGTAACCCACCCAATTTCGGTTTAAGACAAAGGCCTCCCTTTTGCCGTACTTGGAATCTAAGATGGTTCTTATTACGTGAGTAATGCGTACTAATATAGCTAGACCAGGCTTTAGAAGTCTACGTTTTTTTGGATGTTAGCAAGCTTCTTGGAGGAATTCTGTTCTTGTGAAGCCTTAGCTGTGTGGCTCTTTAGTCCCTTATACCCTAAGTCCCTGTTTCCTTAGCTACCAGACGCTGGGGCTGTCTGTAGGTCTGCTTGTGAACAGTAGTTTATTTAGAGGGAGATGTCCTGTAACTAAACCAATTACTGAGTTGTGACCTCGTTTAATTGTTGGTAATCTGCTCAACACACCCAATGCTAATATAAATACTTCCCGAAATATGATCAACAATAAAGGTCCCAAAACACAACCTTGCGGCGTCCCGCGCGCCCGCGTCACTTCCTGGCCTTATCTCTCTATAATGCAATCATCTACTTTATCTACCGGTACCGAGGTCCCATCTAGATTGCACCGCCAAGCCTGGACGCACGCAATTGCTCCCAATAACTAATTATAGGAGTCCTGGGTTCGCTTCAGAGCCAATGCATCCCGATGCTTCCGCGGTCAGTCGGCTGCTCTTGCTCTGATAATGGACGCACGGACGCACCGCCATTTATATGCAAATATTGGTGGACCCAGATAACAATATCATACGATTAAGCCTAGTTGTTATTAAGAGTAAGTGCTAAGATACCTATTTCTAGAGCCGTACCTACTTAGATGAGTGCGAATTTTTTCTTTGTGTGTAAAAACAAAACCACAAACAAATGAAGCATTCTTATTATAATAGCTACGAATAATAGTTGTTTAAGATATGGAAACGTACGATATAATAATATTTACAAAATAGTAGTAACTTCTACTATTGTATAAAACAAAGTCGCTTCCCGCCGTCTGTACCTATGTATATATGTACGCTTAGATATTCTAAACAATGCAATGAATTTTTATGCGGTTTTCAACAATAGATAGGGTCAGGGTCAAAAGAAAGGTTTATAAGCAATAAAAAGGGTAGGTAGGGGTACGCGTAGACGTACGTGAACGATGTTGCGCCGGATCTACTAGTTTACTATAAATAGATTCACCTACCCATTCATTTTTTAAATTTCACTGAAAGAAGTACATAATGACATCATAAAATAATACGGAACGGCATAACTACGTACGACAATACGAGGTCGACTTAATTTTTTCCCAGTAGCCGATTCCCACAACATATCTATTTCCTCTTTACATAGCGAAGTGACACAATGTAAATAGAGGTGCCTACGCATGATTCATTTTTCCCATAAACCGTGGTGACCGTTAGCTTGTCTCTGTTTGTCCATATAACTATACGAATTATGTGGGTCGCTTGGTTTATTGGCCGATACATTGCCAATATGGAATAGGAAATAGACGAGGCACCTTTCTGGGAAGGGGGTCAGAAGCCTCTGAGTGAGGCCCCATGTTTAGCAGTTATCGCAAAAACAGATTTCGATTGGTGTAGGTACCTGTCACCGAAGTCTTGCAAACAAAAGGTACGCTTTGGCGATATACGATGGGTTTGTGTCTGTGTATTGTAGTAAGGTTAGGTTAGTACTCGTATGTAAGGAATGCATGATACGTTAGGGACTCATTTATAGAGCGAAGTTATAGCCGAAGTTTAGGAAGTTGCAGTACCTATCTACAGTATCTAAATACTAGTTATGAATGCGTACTTTCTTCAGTCGAGCTGTATGGATATTGTCCTTTATAATACAATCTGATTTTTAAACTAATAATAAAGCAGTAAATTATACTACTTAGACAATACTAGCTTTCTGCCCGCGTGGAAATTCGCATTAAAAATATTAATAGTTACATTTTTAAAATAGTAAAAGTATCCATTAATTCAATTAATACTTTTTATAGAAAGTATTGCCATTTCCACAAAGTACTATTAACAAACAAAAATTATAAATACAAACAAAAATTGCGACGAGCGGTGTCCAAAGCGCAGTAGCTTGTAACTTTCTCATCTTGGTAAATTGAAAAAATCGGGGTAGTATTTGCTTTTTACTTATTTTCTGTAAAGGGTTACCTGAGTACATAAAAAGGTTCTAGTACTATCTAACAATACATTCATGGATCTGACAAGATTTATTTTAAATACTGTATTAAATTTCGCGTAAATAACAACAATCAAACATACAACTTCCAGTTGTTCATTTAACAATTGGAAAGAAAGAAAGAACATTTATTGACAAAAACAGCAACACCACAACATTTAAAAAGATACAAGTAAACAAAAAGTTACATTTACTTTAGTCTGCCTACTTGTCTAAATGTAGCTACAAAGCAGTTCTGCTGTAAGTATAATAAACTATCCATCCAGTCGGCAGCCAGACGTTGAACTTTTGTTCAGTCGATGTCTTGTTTATTATTAAAGGCTTCCCTAGACTTCCCCGGTAGCTTGTGGCAGCTATGGAAGTTATATATAACTAAACCACGTATAGACTGCGAGGGCGCCGTGGGTTATCCTACGTCTTGTACTCGATACAAGAAAAAATCCACTTTGTAGTCATCATATCAGCCAGAAGACGCCAACTGCTGGGCGTCATCCCCCAGGGAGCTCTACAAAGGCCGGTCCTGTGCCTTCCGCATCCAGCTGGTACCTGCGAATCTTACCAGGTCGTCGGTCCACCTTGTAGGAGGCTTACCCACGCTGCGTCTTCCGGTACGTGGTCGCCACTCAAGAACTTTACTGCCCCATCGGCCAGCTGTTCTTTGAGCTATGTGTCCTGCCCACTGCCACTTCTGGCAATCCTTATACCTTCGGTCTTCTGTATAACCTGCCGCAGCGTATGTATGTGGTCTATGGTACTAAAACCTTTTCGGAATCCGGCTTTTTCGGGAGGCTCACTTTGTAGTGAGCGAAAGGAAAAAAGTGACTTTAATGTGACTGAAAAGCGAAACTGCTATGTGAGGCACCCTGGTTTTTTTACTTATAGAACCCACACAAGATGATATGTAAGTATTATCGCTACGAAAAGTTTAGGTCACTAAAAAAATTTCTTTTTGTGCCTGGCTGCGCACGGGCACCATCGTTTTGTGGGTCTCCTAAACGGCTACCATCACTACAAAGTGGAATTTTTCTTGTACTCGATGACGTAGACCTATAGCGCCTTGACAGTCTAGTACTCAACGACTTTTCCGTTTAGTTTTTGACGTTTACATCAATATTCAGAAATGTTACTAAGAGGTCACTCAGGACAACACTTGAGTGGCGATCGGCATAATGCGGCAAAGTATTGTTTATAAATATGGATGTCAGTTTCGATAAAGTTCCAATATTTTAATTGCATACACAGAAAAGATCCTGATTACTTTTTACTATGATCTACCCATTCGGCCGCCTATGTAGGCTCTACATCAGACACTGACGATGAGTATAGACACTCATCACAACTTAAAAACACAACTTGGCTCAAGTCAAGCCGAGTAAGTGAAATGAAGAGCGGATACGTCATTACCATAAAAGTATTATTAGTTACTCAAAATTACAAGAGTCAAGAAATAATTAACAAATAAGTACCTACACTAAAAATCAATTTCGTTCCTCTCCAAGATACGAGTAGGTACAAATTGCTAGTTTATATTCATCTCAGTTATTTTAATTATATTCCAACTGGATATTTTGCATAAACACATGCATATAAGCTCCATAAGACGCTTAACCTGTTGTGTAAAGCTCGAGTGACTTACGTTTTCATAAAATTGGTGAGCGAATTATGGCGTAGAATTTTACGGCATTATTGGCAACTGACAGGTTATCATTATTATGTTTTACCGTAATAAATGTTTATGTAAATGAGTTGAGAGCTGGCTCGGCAATAAAATTACAAGAGAATTTATGTTATTTCTTTTTGTATATGCTTAACTGTTGTAAAAATAAATCCAAATCTAAATTATGATGGTGCAGACTGTTGAGGTAAAAGCAAAAGATAGGTAGGCTATGACCAGATAGGATAGGATAGGGAATTTATTCTATTATATTCAGAACACCAACAACAGGTAACAAGTAATAGTTACGAACATTTATTTATTTATTTATATACAAGCCAGGCCATTAACAGGTGCTCGCAAATAGTTATTTAAATAATACGGGATACTAAAAGTGGAATTATAGTTTATACAGAATTACTTGAATGCTGTAAGAAGTCTGATTACTAAAAGTGTAAATTTGTTAATAAATTTGATGTTGCGTCTCCGGAAGAATGAAATAATTTTTCTACATACACTCGCTTTACTGATTGAATGTTTGCTAACCAAGCTTTTTATGCACTAGTAGCTGGCCCGGCGCTACCCCTACCTAACTTCTTTTTCATACAAACCTTGTTATATTTTATTCCAATACAAAGGTAACAAATACCTAGGCGGCTACCCACTAAACACTACGCGGGGTTACCATTAGCCGGGAATGCTTTCAAGGCTTCATAGGACGCGAGTTAGCTAAGCTAACTTCGCAGGATAAATTGATCTTATTTATACCGATAGAGAGGCAAGCATTTATCTGCCATATCACCTTTTTATAAGTAACGATGCAGACCATGGTGGAAGTATCGTCGTGACAACGTAATAGACGATACATATCGTAGTGCACCTACCGTCTCCATCAAACAATTTAGTTAGCCGTATGTAGATACATCGTATACGTATTACAACAGTTATGCTCTCCCATTTTCTAGCAACTCAAGGAAAACAAATGCAATCCGAGTAGTTTTACTGTCAAGTTGTCCAGTGCGTTTTCGAGATGCGCGTAACGAGCACCCACGCCGCTCACTGTGGCCATTCCCACGCCCACTGCTGGGCTACGCTGGAACTGATTTGAATATACAAGCAAACACTCGTTGATGATGACGGCTTTATATCAGTTATGTCTGTACAGAAGCTAGTTAATGCTCAATTATTATCTATCTGCTGCGAATAAACTAAGCAATGTAACGTAACTTGGTTGATACTTACTGCAGTATCCATTTCTGTGGAAACTGGAAAACTGATCTCCATAATTGCATCGGACACGTATGTTTGAAAACACAGTCTGTGGAAGTTTACGTTGTGACTAAATATCGACAAAAATGTAACACAAATTTTTACGTAACAATTTTACCGGTGTTGACGTAAATCATAACGTTCCAAGTCCCGTTATGTCAACTATCGTTATGTCAACTAACTATGATAGTTGACTCTCATCAACGTGCAACTAATTTCTATTTTAGATGTTCAGAACGGATACGTCCATACATGTCGATTTCTTGGCGTTATCAAATCGAAAGTCGTTCAGAACTTGATCATAGCAATCTAATTCCAGACTCGATAACGCCATAAGACAGTTTACATAATTAATTAAAATGGAGAATTATATCTACCACTGAGACAACGAACTGGGTTGAAACCCAGCACGCGTCCCTGAGTCCATTAAACATGAAATGGAAAGCTGCAAATAGCCTATAAATGGACACCAAGTCAGCAATATAAATCTAGCGTATGACGTTTCCCACAAAAGGTGAAGCGAGCCAGTTTTTACCGGGTGTCCCGTTACGCCTGCTGCGAGGGATCCGGGAAAGGCTACTGGGTTGGAAAGTGGGAGCTTTCGACCAAAAAGTTGTCACGTTTCTTATACCCGATCTCTAAGGAATGCATAACGTTTTGTATACAATGATTTTGGACACAATAACGATTCATTTCTAGAGAATAAAATGTTTGTCTCGGAATCAACACACCCTATTGTGTGATTACAGGTAACTATTTATTAAGTACTAGGTTATTAAAGAATGTATGCGAATATAGGTACGAGGTACGAGTTTGTAATTCTGAGCTAGAGTTATGAACGAGGTGAATGTAGGTAAGTGGTGACTCAGAAGATACGCCTGCACTACATCGCTGTTGCAAATCCGAAGACAAAATCATTATCGTTAAATAAGTGATATTTTAGACATGATATTAAATTAATGTTGACACAAATGCCAACCTCACGTACATTCTACCGATCACGGTCTATTTCCAGCTTTGACATATTGACAGGCAGAATCTACTAAAGGCTTTTTTGCAGCCATTACAGTCGGCGGTCTTCAAAAGCAATATCCGTTCCAATAGTTATATATAAATGAAAAAGTTGCAAGTTATTTAGAGCATAAGTCATATTAAGTTGTTTACCAGTGAGTTTCATTAATTTGATAAGACAGCCGTGAAATTTGAGATTTGTAGATGCGATTTGGATCCTTGTATGTGACAAGTAGGATTATAATAATTATACTTAATGGTTTTGATTTAGGCGCCATTCGGTGTAAGTACCTACAACAGTTTCACTTTTAACTCGTTACATGACGTAGGTAGTACGAATGTTAATTACTTTTTTCAAGTACTTTTATTTGTTTATGGGAAATAACAGATACAATTTAATGTCACCTGGATCTTAACTTTAATTTAAACCAATACATATTATCACCGAGAATGCAAAGAAATACCAAGGAAAATTGAGTACAACGATTTTACTACAAGATTTTGTACGTTTCTGGTTTTAGAAGAGTTTATTATGGTATTATGGGAAAGCGTCGGTGGCCTAGTCTCTGGCTGGTCGGGCTTGTGAGCGAATAGTACTGGGATCAAACCCCGGTACCGCCGTGTACAAATGATTTTTTCTGAGTTATGTATTTTAGTTGAACATTAACCGACGCTCTTAAGGTGAGGGAAAACTTAGGAAATAATCACATTCAGGCCACTGAATGTGTAACCATGATCGAATATGGTCCTCCGTTAACAGGGTCACATAGGTCAGATGGTAGTCGCTTTACTTGTATGTAACATCTGATCTGATAAATCCTTGACCATGGTCAAGGCGGACCCCGGGCCTCGTGCGAGCAGAGACGGGATGTTAAACCAAGTTGATTATCTTATGAATCACGTATTTAATATACCATAACGTTATTACTCAAATAGCTATGTAATTTTCAGTTTTAGAAATAATTAGGTACACAATTTTGTCTCAGGGTTAACAACCTGGCCACATTATTTTTTGCGACAACTTATTACCATAGAGGAAAAAAACGAAGTACATACAACTATTTTACTGTTGCCATATTTTCGCGATGTCAGGCAGCTAATGACGCTTCGGTCATTGCACACAGACTGTCATCGCCTTGCTGTTGTTTCCCGTACACGCATGTACCTAGGAAACTGCCAAGATCCAAGCCAATCTTGCAAAACTTGTGGCTTAACGTGACTAATTTATCAATGAGGCGTTGAATTGGGCATTGTTATACGGCTGTACGAACCAATGCCTGTGAAAACAGCGTTATCACGTTACATATATATTGGATTATTATCGGGTCTAATGATACTGTCTATAGTATTCCTACCTTAAGTATAATAAATAAATAAAACAGAAAACTTAACAGAAACTAATATTTTTCATTTCAATTTCTGCTCGGCCGGGAACGAACCCGGGACCTCTGCGTGGCGACCGGTATGTTAACCAACTGAACCACTCAGATCGTCAATAATAATATACTTAAATTGCAAATCAAATCCAATACAAGACCAAATACTGAAAGCCGTAATGTGATCAAAGAGGCTAGAGAAAAAGATAAAGAGAAATATTACGCCACTGGCCTCCTTTGGCCGACTTAAAACTTAAAAAGTGAAAAGCGCACTCCGATTGTTGTCAATCGTCAGGTGGTGTCGGTGCAACGTTTCTATTCCGGCGGATGGCCACAAAAAATGTGAAATGGATGACATTGGCCCGTGAAATTGATCGGCTTTGACGACGCCGAGTTTCTCAGTACCCTCTCAATGCAGACAACATAATTTGCTAACTAGGTTCCGGTTTACGAATCTGACTCTTTTAACGCTTTGCTTTCTTTGTACAACCCTGAGTATGTTGTTGGTTTGCTCTTCCAAAATATGCAGTCCCAAATGAACAGCACCATTCTTGCACGTAGACAGGTACTTTTGGAGAATGCAACGCCTGTCTTTGCCACGCTTCATAAGCGTAAAAGGGCAGTGAAGGTCCGAATTATAACATTTGTCAGATCGCAGCTGTCAGATAGATGTGGCCCGAATACTTGAGGAGCGAGAACCGATCGGGACATAGGTGCAATTAACGCGTACGAAATAAACACCTGTCCAACTTGATTGTTGCAATGTTCTCGAGTTATTTGAAAAAAGTAAAGTGTGAAGGTCGAAAGATGGAATACTTTCTCCATTATACGGTTGGACAACTTTGCGTTTTGTTTGTGGTACTTGCACTCTGATCTATTCTAGCCGTTGGACCGTAGCCGGCATTCCCATTGGATAGATTCCCATCTGGTAATGTTCTATGCATGACTACACACGGCGATCGGTGTTTCCAACGGCTTCCTAGAAAAACTACGCAAATAAGCATATGGGGTATACGACGGTATTATTCTGCAGGTAGGTACTAAGCATAGTAGGTAGGCATTGTTCTTTTTCCTACTTGTAGGAAACCTACAGTTATTTGAATCTTAAAAACTTTTAAGATAAGTTATTAATCATAGTTACATACATTAATTACTTACCTTTCATTCAATTTAAATTGGTGAAACAGCTCTAGCTTCAATAAAATCTTAAGAATCTGCGGAAAGAAAAGTTCTACGGAACTTCTTATTGCATGTACGAAGTTTTTGCCATTCAAGAGGCTATAGAGGGTGTGGTTCAACCCACGCTCCCTACTCTGTGGTCACTCAACTTTGTTTTCATACTTGCCACTAGCCCGGTAAACACTCCATGACCACTTTTCTATTTCTCGACGCCACTGTCGGTGCTAATAGCGCCTTGTTGTCTACTCTAATTGAAGAGTGTTTGTAGACGTCTCAACTTCTCAAGTCTTTTGTCGAAATTCGTCTGGTTTTAGCTTCAATTACTACAATAGGTATATAAAAATAATCGCTAATGTCCCGGTTGTGCACTCGCACGCGTGGGCCCGAGGTCCGCCTTGACCATGATCCAAGGTTTGGCAGATCAGGTTTTTACAGTGGAGCGAATGCCAACTAACCTCACCAGATTGGATCATGGTTACATATTTAGTTACCTGAAATGTGCAGGTTCCATCACGATGTTTTCCCTCACCATAAGAACATCGGTTGGTGTTCAACTCAGGAAAGAGCCATTGGTACATGGGGTGCGTGCACATAGACTATTTGTGGTGTTGGATAAAAAAACTATTTATTTATGGATAGACAAAGCCAATATTACTTACACTAGGAGGTGTTTCGTTGATAAGAAATAAGTGTTCGAATCCCACATAAATATTCGACAAGAACAGCATACGTTGTTACTCTAGATACATGTTTTCTAGGTAACTATAATTCGGGGGGAAGGTTTTGTAGAAAGCCAAATAGGTTCTATACAAGTTTCAGTATTCATGCCATTGCCAAAGTTTGAGCACTCATTCTTTATTTATTACCTTTTCACAACTTTCGATAAAGGTAGGACTATGTGTGTATGTACAAGACTGAGGAGTCCGCCTGGGTGAGTACCACTGCTTTATCTATTTCTGCCAAGCAACAATGCTTGCGTTGTTGCGCTCCGGCTTAAAGAATAAGTTAGCCAGCGCAACTGCGATTTTGCATTTTCTGCTGCCTGCAACCTAAATGCATGAATTATAGGATTTATGGGCGACAGTTATCACTTACTATCTGGTGGGCTGTTTGCTCGTTTGTCACTGCGTATCATAAAAAAAACAATGCACCTGTTTAGCCAAGACCTACAACGGCAATAGAAGGACAAACAGTACGATGACCCAATTCGATCTTGACAACCACAACAAAATAAAACTTTATTACGAAATTAAAAACTACAAGGCAATTTCATTTCATTTATTATTATAACAAGTGACAATAACTCATTTTTATTTGAAGTATATTCTATAGTTATTTGGAGCCATTTAAATATGAAGTACCATAGTGGCAACCAAACTACGAGAAAAACAATTCAGTATTGTCCGACTCCATGTGCAATCGAGTAGCACTGATTCAAGTACTAGCAGTCTATCTGAGACGCGATCATGGCGGATGCTGTTGGTGATAGCTTTGGTACTGGTAATGCCCGACAAGCTCAGTAATCTTGCAAAATTACTGCCGTAGTAATAATAACTATACCTTGTCTAAAATAGGATGATAATTTTGACAGATCACAGTAGGGATGTGGTTGTGTAAAATCGTTAATGAATCTATTCGATTATCGATTATCATTCTCATAGAACTTGGAATCGATAGTTGCATGGTTATTCTATACGTATTATACAAAATAAACTATTTATTTTCTTCTGAATTAAAAATTAATAATACGACATTAAAATCCCTTCTACAACGACGATTATGACACGTGCGTATTTCTATTCGGTCAGTCATCCTATTACGTAGAATACGCGCGACTCGAAATTATTGTTGTGAAAGGTCTCTTAATGTGAAATCCAAACAAAGAATAAGAGTTAAATTTAAAAAAAAAATAAGGTTACCTAAATGTTAATTTTAAATGTTCGATTATATTATATCAATATCGATTGTCTGTTGTTATTCGTTATTCGTGGCACTTCACTAAAGGGGCGGGGCCTGTCTATGAAGTAAGACATTTTCCGTAGTACATTTTACCGAAAAAAAACTTAACACTTCATAGGCGTGCGCCAAAGACCAACAATTAGTGAGCTGTCAAAATTATCATCCTATTTTAGACAAAGCATAATAAATACAGTCACAGGGTGCCAAACGGTTCCCGAGACTGCCATTAAACAAAATTGGTTTCTACCCTCCAAATCGCATGGGTTTCTACCATATACAAGGGGTATCTATCGGCCTTAAAAAGTAGATCAAACTAACGTTATCGGCCCAATTGTCAAAGTATTTCACTAGATCCATGTTAACATAACAAAATATGATTACGCGTTGCGCCTGCGAACCGCTGCGTAGGCGCAAGCTTGCCGGGTCAAGTGAATAATGCCGCAGCGTGCGGGACGTCACGCCAGCCCGAGATTGCGTCTCAATAAAACACTGTGATGCTGTTGTGTCGTTTGTGACTAATGTCTTTTACGCAGAGCGGGAAGGACCAGAAAATGGATGGCGACGTCGTTTTTTTTTTTACTTTAGACGGTTTACTATAGCTGTTGAACGCCGTCTTATCACTGTGAGGCAATGTGCCCTTTTAAACACATATCCTTGCCCCCAGGAAAGAGTGGTCTCCAGTAAATTGGAGAAAACTTAAGTTAAATACGACTAAAAACGCCTGCTTAATTTTGGTGTTTTTGTGTTTAAATTTTTGTCGTTGTCTGTGACCATTCAACTAGCTCACTATAATACAGAATGTAGCTAGGAAAGGCCTAAGTCGAAGCCTGATGATGATATGATGCTACAAGATGAACTACAACTCGACAGCATATAGAAACAATTGGGTCTCATTGGAAAAAGTGCAAAATAGTCGGACGCAATCAAGTGTCAACAATATGGCATTAGCATAGAAATCGGAGTTCGACCCCGATCGCTATCACTCCGGTAGCCATCTAGACCGAGGTAATAATTGTAAATGAATTCCAGATCCAGTGAAAGTCTAGTCCAGCGGTTCCAGTTTAACAATGGCGACCATATACGTGCCTGTAACGCAATTAATATGCGCCGGCGGAGAGATGAAGAATACGCTACGGACAGGGATTACGGGGCACGGATTGTGGGCCACAGAATAGAAATGGATTCAATGTAGATAATATAATTTACCAGTATTTAATGAGAGAATGCGATAAACTTGGTCTGCTGTATTGTTGGTGGGCACAAGATTGAGTTATTTAACTTTAGATGTTAAAGAGCTCTTGTAGGCTAGCTCTAAAACATTGAAACACACAGGTACGCGACCTTTGTAGGTAACTTTTTGTTCGAAATTGATTGACAAGTGATTATTAGTAATAAACTCATCTTGGCGTCAATATCCTGCAATATACCGGTTGTGCTCTCGCCATACATAAATCTTCAAATCGCCATAAATCTGTATTTACAATCTCTATAAAAACGATTTTCAACATTATATTGTAGAAGGATAATGGTACCAGATAGTTTTAGTTCGGCCTACCCCACTGGCGATAGATACGAGCGTGAGGTATGTATGTACTAAGAGTATTCAATTAACTGTATAATGAGTATAAGGGTGGTTATACATTATAGAGTGTGCGTTACCTATCTTACACCATGCTACATCCTACTACTACCTATACGTAGAACTACCTTGTGAGGTTTCCCCTGGGGAGTACAACATGGAGTTCTCAATCAATCAATCATGTATTTATTTGTGGTTCTTCAAGAAAGGGGTGAAATGGTTTTTATGGCGTCGGCAACGCGTATTGCAAACGCCCATAGCCTGCGGTGACTGCTTGCCATCAGGCAGGCCGTAAGCTTGTTTGCCACCTTAGTGTTATAAAAAAATGTAAAACAAACCATTCCACGGAAAAAATGTTCCACAAGTGTATTACCGGATCGTATTCGAGACTGAATGCATGCCTGCCACCGCATAAACATCCAATGAACTAGAACAGTATCCGGCCGAGTAACAAATCACTCGATTTGCGTATCTAAAGTGTTATTATAGGATGTATGAAATTGCCCATAATCTATCCGTGTCAATTACAAGCAGCGAGTTGTCGCAAAAACTGGAGTCGCCAGTTTTTTACAATCTCTCCACCTATTTGGATATTTAACTACGACCATTAAACACTTTATGTGGACGCAATAAATTTCATTTTGTGGCATAATTGGTGCAGACGAATGAAATGTCCTCAAGATAACTGTTTAGTGGTATATTTGTTGCTTCTTTCCGATTTCCGTAAAAGAAAAAATAATGTGAATATGTAAATTGGAACGTTATACACATACCTATTATAAACGGGATTTTCTAAAAATGTATTCGTCTGACGCAGCACGTGGCGCTATACTTAGTTGTTGGTTATGGGCAATAATAGAATTTAATATTATTTCTTTACAGTTTGTCGTATCTATTTTCGTCAGCCTTTCTTATTAATTCTTTCGTGTTTATTGGTTTTTATTGCACTTTCACTACACATATTATCGGGTTTGTTACCACGGTTAGTATTGTTTTTACCTCGATATTTCGACGCAGTTGCATGCGTCATGGTCACGAGTTTACTGGTGCCGCTGTGTGAAGTCGCTCCTAAGGACAGACATATCGGTCCACCCTCTTTCGGAACTGGTATTTATTGGTTTCATTGCGTGAATCTAGTTTGGGCGAGGCCTAGGTATACCCAATAGTCGTAAAATTAAATTTAAGATGTGAGAAAAGGTAAACACCTTTCAGTCTCGACTCTAGGTTGGTCACCACCAGTAATTACTGTAAAACAGAAGTACCGACTGTAATCGACAAAATAAAACACTATCCTACCAGATAGCAGACAATGGCGGCGGCAGAATTCATAAAGCAGCCCTTATCTCGTCGCCGATCAAATACACTGAGCTGTAAATAAAATGAAGTCATGTTTTGGAGACTATGCACTCGACACACAATAACAATAGCTTATAAGAAAAACAGACTTTTGCCATTTTAACATCAACTCTTTTTCACACATGTAGTGTTTGTTTCTGGTTCGCTAGCATCGTTGTGGCTGCGGCAAAGATTTTGACATATATTAGTCTGTGGTCTGCGGATAATATCAACCACTTCACGACAAGCGGTACCTGTGAGTCTTCTTTTCTTATTCTAGTTATTTTGTTTCTTTTTAGGATATATGGCCGCGTACGAAACCACGGTTTCTTAACTGGTTTAAATCGAATAATTTTTATTCCTTGCGACTTTTTCTTCCTTTTGTACTCTATCGTATCTCCGTACGGAAGTCACGATTTCTAAAGCTGAAGCACACATTTGCAGAGGTAAGCCTGTCTGCTCTGTCAAACCTAAGCAGTCCGCTTGGATGGCATCCTATTCCTCTGAGAAAGCAATGCAATTTTGTGCTTTGAATTCAAAGACATCGCATCTCATGCACTCGCAATTTTTGTTAGTGAAATTCGTTTCGTACAAAAAAAAACTGTAGTACTATAAATAAATGTGTAAAGAGTACCTAATATAAAAATTATGCTCACCTTTTGTGACTTTCGGACTTCGGAACAGACGATGCTAGAGATACAGTCGAGGACAGTTGTATATGTATAGTCGTTTTCAATGTCGTTGCTAAAGCTTCTCTGCACTTCTCCTCAACGTTTAATTAAATCTCAGCCTTCGCTGCTCGTCCACACCGATGTGCATCGCCCTACACTTGTACCAAAAAGGCACGTATACAACTGTAAACGAGAATACGAGTAAGCTAGGTACTTAACGCTAAGCTATTGGGGCCTGCACCTACATACGGGAAAGGGCATAAAGTAGCTGGAATTTCAGTGTCGGTGACAGACCTCGAATCCGCGACCTGGGGTCGGCGACCGGCGCGCGCATAGCGGGAACGCGCCCATACGCCTAATGCAGCACTTAGCGCATGCGTTGTGCCAACCAAGTGCCAATTGACGACAAACGACGCGTGCCAGACGCCTGCCAAGTGGGATGGTGCTGATAGCCGCCACTGGGTCACTCTAGCTATGTGGGAGGATGGGTTTTCTTCTGTTAAGTAAGGCGGTTGTTTAATTGGTTGCTCGCAGGTTCTAAACTGAACGTGTAAATTGCTATGGCCGAAACCAGGTCACTGGAGTGCCAAATTAGATACCCTGTACACTTCTTACTGAAGAATCTGCAAGTAAACAATCGAGCTTTCACATTGTTAGTATAGAGTAATTCATACCGTTTCTTGACAACAATCACGTTGATAAGGTGCCCTAAATGATTATTCCTCTCAATATGTGCTAATAATCATTTCATGAGTGAGTCTCTCGAGTGTCGTCAGTAATACCCCACCCACTTCTCAATGGGAACAACTGGACTGGGAAGTTTTATTCCCAGCTGTTATTAAAAGTGGGAAAGTTATACCTACTAGAGACGAGTGGGATTTCTTTCCCGTATGTGCGTTCCCTCCTATTACAGGAGAGGAAAATGAGCAAACAGGTGACCTGATGGTCAGTGATCACCGCTGCCAATGGTGACCCGTATAACAGTAGCGTATAGCATTTGAGAAAGGTGTCGGATCCTTGAAGGCCCCAATATCGTACGGCTGAGTATCGCTCAGAAGGATAATTCCATAGCGATGATCATTCTACTTGTTCCTAGTGGGAACGTTCCTGTAATGAGTGAAACTTGAAATTAATGCATTCCTTTTGATTTACTGGGTCTTATTTTTCTTGCAAAAAGCAGGTTGTTCATAATTTGATAATATAGAGGCCTCTGAAGAAGAAGCTTTTCTTCCGTTGTCACAGAGCTTGGAAACGCGTTTGCGAGATTTGGACGCACCCTAAGCGGGTTTGAAAGGCTCACTTAAATCAGATATTCCATTTGCCAATTTCATGAGTCGTCACTTAAAATCCTAATCAGTGGTTAATGACAAAGGTCTATGAGTTCAAACCATTATCCCCGTAAGCCGACAAAGAGCCAGCGTAGAATTTTACGTCTATGTGATATTCTATCCGACTATAAAAACAACTTGAAAGCCCCCCCAGACAGGCTGTATGAACAAACATGCGGTCACATGCATAAAATTAGGAGCTAAGGAGATCGGAAGCTTTGTGTTACGTAATGTTCCTGCTACAGGTGGACAAGGAACCAAAAATCATATTTTGTTTCACAGTACCACAAATAATACGAAACTAAAAAGTCGAAATCTTAAATATGAAAGTCATCCAGATTGCTATCACTGAGAAGGGCGCATTCATGCCAAGAAATGAGGTAGGTAGTCCCAGGAACGAAGTAGTTAATAGACAGTAGCACTAAATAAAAAAATAGGGAAGAACCCCCCAGGCTGTAGTAGGGTGTATAAGAAACGTCAATATTTTTACACAGGCAGGTACAGTAGTCTCTACTACAAGGTCTACTCTGTCATATAACAGCATACAATATATAGAGCTAAAATAATTATATATCGAATTAGCTCAGCTTCATTTGCGGTGAGTATTGAACATTAAGAGATAATTAAAATAATCTTAAAATAATGTTACAATCCATCACATTTTCTTGTAGTTGCGGCAGTAACGGAGATGTATCTGACCTCCACGATCGCATGTTTCACACATAATACTTAGGTATACAATTATACATATTTCTATCAGATGGTGCGAAGTCATTAGTCAAGTAGAGTATACTTTAATATTTTGCAAGACAGGCATTTGACATCCATCTCCCCTGTTGGTAAGTGACGATGCGGCCGAAGATGAAGCATGCCCGACTTGGAACAGCCTATTCACTCTAGCCTTGGCATCTAGATTATATTGATAATTAAAGTTGTAAAGTTATCTTCCTTTGCTTTTCAGTGCAAATTAGTGTAGCGAAATCATTTAGTTCATTACTACTGTCTCAGCCTCCAATGTCACATTGCTGGGTCATCTAGTCGGAATCACCGAGAACGTCCCGCGTACATAGGCCTTGCCCAAAATGTGTATAGCGAGGAATACCAAAAATAAACTGTTATTCAACAGGAAATTCAATATGCAGGAATGTTGTAAGATAACAAATATAGTAGCTTTAAGGCCGCCTTTGTACTGTAATGTGCATGAAGTTTTAAGTAAATAATAAATATATAATTGCACTGCACAGCTAGGACTAGTGATGCTAATACGTCAGAGTATATAAGATACCACGGCTACCAATGGTAGTTATGAGAGCCAGCCTCTTCACAATTTGTTACAACTGTTTCAAAGTTGTATCGCTGCGCCTAGATGAAAATAGCCTATCGACTATGGTAAATTGAACTACCACCACCACCACTACCACCATCACAGCCCGTAACAGTTCACTGCAGGATATAGGGCCTCTCCCACGAAAGGGGAGGTTATTGCCATAATCTCCACGCTTGGCAGGCGGGTCGGAGATCGCAGTGTTTAAATATAACAATGGAAAATGCTGCTGCCCATTTTCCAGACTAGGAAGATTCTTGATATTTTGCCTCGAAAACATTAGTCCCCTTGTACTACACCCATGAGTGTAAGGGGATGGTGCTACTCTACTCTGCCGGACACCCACCGCACGGCCGCAACTACAACAAAATGAACTACAGACACAACAAATCTTCAACAATTTATTTATTTAAAATAAATTCACTATATTACAGTAATTTATTACTAATACAC
Organism: Blastobasis lacticolella; assembly: GCA_905147135.1. Classification (NCBI taxonomy): domain Eukaryota; kingdom Metazoa; phylum Arthropoda; class Insecta; order Lepidoptera; family Blastobasidae; genus Blastobasis; species Blastobasis lacticolella. The sequence goes on from LR990048.1 coordinate 16,149,087, forward strand.
TGCAAATATCAGTATAACAATTTTATAAATTTAAACAAAGTGGTATAACACTCAAAAGGCAACATTTACACAAAATTGTTAAACACATTTAAGAATGACGATTTACGGTTTTGTATGATGTTTTTTGTTTAAGTAGGTATCAGCTTAAATTCGTTATAAGAATTTGGTGCAAGCCGCCCTAAATTAAATTGATTGAATGACACTCATTCATGCATCTGCTCGCTAAACCTTAGGCATGCATTTCGCACATCCATCCATAGTAGCCCAAAACCAGCTTCCAAGCGCAACTCTAACAGCACTTGTAAGTTGTGAGTTGAACACTATGTTTTACTAAACTGCTGTACGGTAACGTTACCATACTGCATTCTTAGTTTAGACGAAAGCCGGTCCTTGGGTGTTGTCTTAGTAATTAGAGACTGTCCGGTCGCGCGGGCAACAATGCCGGCACTTAACTTAAAAGAGGTGACTACCATAATGAAGGTAATCTACATGTTCCCGTTATTTTCGGTCTAACACTTGTCTGAGGAAGTACGCGAAATCGTTATTTGAACTTCTGGGTTTGCAACTTGTTTCGCAAAAATGATTATGGTGGTGATGGTATGACGGCGATATCAAGTCCAATGCTTCGGAAGTTTCGATGTCTTTCGTGACTTTCACGTTTTGACAATTTGGTCGTTTTGGACTATACATATAGGACATTTTAAGGGCATGTTCCGGGTTTCCTACCGCGTACCTATGTTGACGAGTAGCCCGATATTTCGACACAGTTGCATGCATCATGGTCACAAACATGGTCATGGTGCGATAGAAAACCCGGAACATGCCCTTAAAATGTGTAATAATAACCGCGATAGTTTAAAACATTATGTTATATAGGACATTATATGACATTAGCATTTCGCGGTCTTGACGCAGTTTTAAACCGTTGTGACAAAGTGACAGTATGCCTATCTTGATGGCGTACACAGTTTCCACTTCAATCTTTCTGAGTTTTAAGTAAAATGCAGCACCGATGGGAACCTGTGCGTCATAGAAGGAATTCGAAAATGTACCTAATATCCGTCAATATTCGCTTCTCTAGCGTAGATTAAAACAGTTATTCTGGCATAGGAATTCCTCTGATCAGTAGGTAGATAAATTAGAAACATTTTTCCTTTTAACCTACATAGGCAGGTGTATAAATTTATGTTTATGTATAATACTAGTCCCGGACCGTAGTTAAGGACCCGGCAACTTCGTTCGCGTTTTATGCTGTTATGCTTAGTTTAAAATATTTAAGTGTACATAGTTACATACATTGTTACATAGGGGCAGACGGCGCGAGGCGACTTTGTTTTATATTATGTATAGATATAGAATATTATACTGTTTTTTTTGTTTACCTGCTTTCATAGAATAACAGAATAAAAAACCTAACAACAATTCAAATTTTGCTCTTCACTCTGCTGTCATCAGATGTCTTGACGGCCTGCAGCGCGAAGACGAAGGCACAGCACTCAATCCAATGCCAACGCTCCTCGATGAAATCATGGAACATGCCTGATATCTTTTCTACTTGACAGTTACCTGTAACATAAAAATTATTTGACACCTAGTGATGGTTTTAATTTATAAATATATATTATTTTCTTTCTGTGATTACACATTATATGACAGTCTATTGTAAAAATTATATGAATCGCGAGCAATTTTATAACATCAAATCCTCCTCATCTCAAATGCCCTGGTCCATAGGCGGCGGTGTCCACTTTCCATGGCGTTTGTCTGCCGTAAAAAAACATATCTGCTAGCAAAAGTTGGCTTGGGCCCCTGATATGGAGGTGAGGCCAACACTAAAAATTAAAATTCTATAAACCAGTTGCAGGCTAAAACCTGAGTCGACCACCAGAAGATTGTTAAACATTAGAGCAACCACTAAGTAAATTTTAATTACTTTTTGAACACACTGCTCGTAAAAAAACTATTTATTGAACCGATTATTGCTTATTTTAGGTACATAAAAGCACTTTCTATATAAATATAATTCTATTTAGGTAATTAAACTTACATTTCTTTAGCATATCCGTTAACTCGGCTGGCGTCGTGAACATTTCAATCTGGTGCGTCCCTTTAGGTATCTGCTTGAACACATCCTCAGCCAGTATTATGAAGTAGATATGAGAGAGCGTAGTCCTATTAGGCGTAGTGAAGAATATTCTGCCACCTGGCTTTAACGTCTTGACGCAGGACTCGACGAATAACACCTTGTCTGCTACGTGCTCGATTATTTCCGATGCAACGACGGCATCGTAGTGGTTTGCGTGGGTCTTGGCGTGTTCCTTGAAAATGTGAAAAGAAATACATGGGCCAATGCAAGTGTTTTTTTTATATTATAAACGTCCATATCCATTCCATACATACAGATCCGAGCGACGTACGCTTGTGAACTACATCAACAGCCTTTATGAGCCTACACTGGACTATTGAGCCTCCTCCACATACTACTAATCCTACTACTATTATAAATGTAAACATTTGTAAATATATAACTTGGATGTTAAAGGGTCTGGAACGTTATAACCGAATTTACCCATGTTTTATTCTACACAATAATAATTAATCTTCAGTTAGCATTCCATTAGGTGCGCTGTCTATCGTTTGTCAGTTGGCAGACAAGTTACTCTCTTTGATCGCATTCATTTCTTTCTTTAAATTCAGTTATCATCTAACCGTCTTACTAATAAAAATTGTTCATACGTTGATCAAGCGTTGAACGCTCGTTTAATATATTTTTATGACACCCACAAGTCGAAGGAGTCTCTGCTGCCCACACGGTCGAAAAGATTGTTACATTGGTTTGCTACCATTTTGGTAGAAAACTCACCTCAATAGTAGTGCAGATGTACCGCGGCGTGTTCTTAGCCAGCGCGGGGTTTGCGAGCGCGTGTCTGCGCGCGCAATGCACGACCGCGTCGCCGGCGTCCACGCCCGTGACGCGCGCGCCGAGAGCAGCCAGTGACTGCGCGTGCGTGGAAGATTGGGATTTACGAAATCTCTCGGCGATAGAGAGGATTTGGTGTTCGATGTGTCCAAATATTATTTAGTTAGGTATATAGTACTAGCTGATGTAGAGAAAATGAAATATTATACTTATCTATCTCTACCTACGTTTTCTACCTGTTATCTACAGGTAGGCACTTCACGTCTCTGTTGATTTAGTTCAGTTTGATCAGATATAAATGAACATCAACTAGATACTTGAGTATTCAGTTAGCTTTTTCAAAAATAATGTTTTATATTGAAAGTTTGATTTGTCTTTAGAATCGATGATCCTATTAGAACACTACTTTAATTGTTGCACTTGAGACTTAAGAGCAATTATTTCGGGATATTTTACAAATTATAGCTCAAAATGGAATTAGTAGTTAAACAAACTATTCCTCACCTCAGAAACAATGCCGCCTCCACAGCCCACGTCTAAGATCTTAAAACTTTCCAGTGGTTTATCAGTCTGTCTTTGCGCCTTATCCACCATCCCGTCCGTTACGAATGGTATCCTGTTACAGACAATATTAATAAAAAAAGCATCATCATATTATCATTCCCGCCGTCCATCCTTTTTTAAATAAATACAAATAAATAAATATGCTTGGACAAATTCACACAGCGCTATCTAGCCCCAGAGTAAGCAAAGCTTGTGTTAATCAATGTTAAATGACTGATAAATAACGTACATTCATGTTTTAAATAAATTCTTATTATATATAGTAATTAGTACACCTAGGCGTCGGTGGCCGAGCGGTTAGAGTATCCGACTCGTAAGCCAGAGGTCCCGGGTTCGAATCCCGCTCCTGCCATGTACCAATGACAGTTATCTGAGTTATGTACATTAGTTGAATACTAATCGATGCTCTTACGGTGAGGGAAAACATCGTGATGGAACCTGCACATTCAGGCGACTGGATGTGTAACCATGACCCAATCTGGTCAGGTTTCTCTGGTAGCAGGGTCATGGAGATCAGATGGCAGTCGCTCCACTGTAATTACCTGACCTTCCAAGACCTGGATCATGTTCAAGGCGGGCTCCGGGCCTTTGTGCGCGAGAGCACAACCGGGACATTAACGCCAAGTTTTTTTTTAGTTAGTACACCCAGACCCGTAACAGATAGAAAAATTCATCATTTCGGCCGGGAATCTAACCGGGGCCCTCTGGCATGTATTAGTCAATAGCGGAGAGCCGCTAATCATGAGGCCACTAGACCAGCAGTGGCCACGGGCTGTAGCTCTAGATGTGATGAGTACTTACCGCAAAACGTTGAAAGAGTGGAGCCCTCGCAGCGGTCCCTTTCCCGCGTCCCACCAGTCCCTACTCAGCTTAGCGTGATGGTCAATATCACTCTTAACCACATTACGGGTATACGCAGCCGCTTGAGACTCCATCGCTTCCAAAATCTACTTAGAAACGACACAAGACAGCTAGAGGAAATCAGAAACGACACTGGCAAGAGGAAATAAGTAAAATGGCGTTCATAAAATACACGGTTTTTATATAGAAGTACTAACCATTTATCCAGCTGATATAAGTGCAAAAACAATATTTGCCTATCGGCCACGGTTGGAGTGGGATTAAGAACCTGATATCAATAAAAAATCGTAACTAGTGGGCCCGGCGCGACTTCGTTCGTGTTCTTCAATCTACCCTACACCTATCTTACCCCACCTACCCTCTTTTCTTACACAAATCTTGCCCTGCTCTAAACGCATGAGAAAAACAAGAATTAGTGAAATTTGTGTAGCCGTTCTGAAATTATACGCAAATATTGAGTTATATTATTACAGTTTTCCTATTGAACTAAAATTTTTTTAATATAGCTTTGTATAGTTGAAAGAATTTTTTAAATCGGTTTAGTAGTTTTTGAGTATATCCATAACAAACAAAAACTCATACAAACAAACCGAGAAACGATCTAAACGTTCCTCTTTATAATATTAGTATTGGTAAGTATAGAACTCAGTAACAGAATTAACAGAACATTCTAATAAAAATATTGTAAGTAGTAATTTTATTAGTATTTATTGTTACTTTGGGGCTACATGGCGCTGTGTGTGAATTTGTCCACGGTTATTTACGGTTATTTTATTGTGTCATTTTTATTATTTTACTTACTGTACCCGCAATTTCGTTCGCGTGGACTACAGGATGTTTGGTATGTCTCATATTAAGCACACTGTGGTCTGCTTTGAAGCACTCTTATCAAAAAAGGAGCTTTTCGTTTGATTTGTAAAGTCCCTGGTTGTATTTATCAGTCACGTATAAATCGCGGCGCGTAAGTTGAACCAAAATGGCGGTCGTCCGCGCATGTTTAATTGTGGACATAAGTTTTCGACGGAATGCTCCGCGGTTGACCGGGAAATACAAAAATCGTTACGAAACACCGTATTAAAAATATATATTTTTTTATAATTAGATCCTAGTATTTTACAACATAATTTCAAGGTCATGGTTCAACTTACGCGCCGCGATCTGTAGATAGTTTCGTCGCGGTTCGCACAATAAATGTTGAAGCAAAGTGGTTTGTGCGAGTAGTATTTGTAATAAGATTTTCTTGATAGGAAGTGGTCTGACTCTGACAATAGGCCTATCAATATTATGCATATTGTTATTGACGAATCTTAAATGTATGTACATTTTTGTCTGTATTTATTGCTAAGTATATAAATCTACTTGTACTCACTTTGAGCAATACATAAATCTAATCTATGGGTAAACTAGCCGGCTCGTTGCGACTTCGTTCCGTGTTGTTCTACCCACCTTTCTCATTAATCACTCTATTTATTGTTGAAAACCGCATTAAAATCCGTTGCATATTTTAAAAGATCTATGCGTAGGTACATACATACATATAGAGGGACAGACGGCGGGAAGCGTCTTTGTTTTATAACAATAATTTCGCTTTTAAATTACACAGCTGATCTGTTATTGTATTATTATTTCGCGTTTCGAACGAATGAAGTGCTTTATAACCTTGTTACGAATAAGTTGAACATTTTGCGTCCGGGACAATAATATTTTTCAGTTTTTTTAACGAGTGAGTTGGAGAATTTCTATCAACTATTTAGTCATAATATTTTTACTAGTGCCTAAAAATTGTGTAGAATAAATCTCTACCTCCACCGAAAAATTGCTGACGTAAGAGCAAAAGTCAACAGTTTCGATTCGCCGTCTTAACAATCGAGGGGTCATCAAATAAAGGCTCATGATGACTCAATGTCCAGTTAATTTCTCTGAAGTTCGGCATCGCAAATATAATTGGAATTAGGAACCGGTTGATCCCGGGACCCAGTATCATAACGGGGGCTCCGTGAATCATGGCATGTGGGTGAAACGCACGGTATTTTTCTCTAATTGTACGGTATTTTGTATGTCCGAGTTGTTCGACGAATGCACGGATTGTCGGTATCGGAGCTTGCGGACTTTCCCTAATTTATTGCGAGTACAGCAGGCCGAGAAAGGATGGCAATTAAAATTACTAGATACGTTTGTTTGTTTTAGTTAGTTATTTTATGGCAGATATGTTATAACATCCTTTGAAGGCTATCCGCACTTATCCGTGTCGGTGGCCGTGGCGAGAGGGGCGGTAAAATCAGTAGTAGGTAAGGAAATAAAATCTTCTAATTTTTTATAGTATATTAGCTAAAAATTTGACCGCCATCGCACTTGATGGGAAGTAACGAAGCGGCTGAAGGAATATGTTGGTGTTTTAAAACTTTCTTAGCTATACAACGCTTATTTAAGCTTCTGTTTTTAATAAAAATTTATCATATCATCAGTCTTCATCATATCAGGTGGTAAGACTCTGACAAGCCAGAGAAGTCCACTTGGGTAAGTGTAACCACGGTGTAACCACCGCCTTATCTATTTCTGCCGCAACAATGCTTGCATTGTTGTGTTCCGGTTTGAAGGATAAGGTAGCCAGCGAAATTACAGGTAAGAGGCATTTCATCTTATTCCTTACAGTAACAAGGCACTTGCGGTTTTGCATTTTTGTTACCTGCAACCTAAATGTATGAATTGTTGATGTTCATGGGCGAAAGTTACCATCATGTGGGCTTATTATTCTTTTACACAGAGTAGCATTAATAAGAAAGTCTGCAATCGCCTCACCGGCTGGGCACAGCCCCTTATTTGCTAACTCCCAGCAAACTTAACCATCATAGAACCCAAACACAAAGAAAAGTCTCCGAAGACATACTTACATTTCCTATACCGTTCATTTTGTAAACTGCAACAATGTCGCATTGCATGGTTGCGTGACGGTACATACATTGCAGGTTGCAGTGCCATCCCCCCCTCCTGTCTTCCCCCCGGTAGAAGGAGGGCCTGACCCCACCGACCCCATCTAAGTTATGTGCACGACTACACTGGCCATTGTCATACATATTTTCAATTATTCATGACTTTAATTGAGCTAGCTTCAGAGGCTTGCCGCGCGAATTTATTACCTACATTTAACGATATGTTGTGCGATACGGACGGCCTTCCAAGATATAATACGGCTTTTAGGTACTTGACTTTCACAGATAGAAATAGCAATCTTTATTTGTCTATAAATTAACAGATTTGTATCAATGTGTTTTTAAAACAAAAGCTTCTAATAGACAAAAAGGTCCATGACTCAGCTTATGGTAAAACCCACACCCGCTAGATACTCTATGAATATTCAAACTTTGCGTATACATGAATCTAATTTCAGAAAATATCCACAAAATGAGAAAAAGAAGGAATAACTATGTGTCCCCATCCTAACCGCGAAATTATCACAATCATTTTAGATGTCCACAGGGCCTGTCAAAGTGAAAATCCACGTAGATTGGCAAGTCAATCGGTTATGCGTTATCCGCAGCGCCTTCTTGCGATTTTAATCTTCGGTCCACCAGTCCACTCTACGTGCACTGAAATATACAATGTACAAAGGAATCCAATCACTAATTACCGATATTAACGACAATAATAGCAATTAATCGACCGTGGATACCGATCGACGCATCTTAGATCAATACCAGGAAATTTCGATGCAGCATCTGCAGACTATTGCCGTGAGAGTCTCCAATAAAGATCGATAATTACGATCGAAAGTGATCTCCGATAGAAAACTAAATAATTAGTCATTTAGCGTTATCTCCGATTATTCCTATCATAAACATCAACACAGCGATCTATTGGACTTGAGTCTCCTTCGCATAAATGGAGAGTTTTGACGGCTGGCGGATGGATTTGTCGATAAAAAGACTGAAAATGCTGTCACCAAGCTGTCACTCACATTCTGGTCTTTATAGGTCCTAGGGTGACTATCTTTACCACATTCATGAAATTTGAAAAACTAGGTATGGCCGCGCTAGGGGCGGTGGCCCAACATGGCTCTCGCTTTTGTTGAGACGTACTGTAAACAGTTTTGGCTTCATGGTTTATGCCCAGCAGCCTATAACAAGTCAGCCCTCCTAGGGAATGCTGCTGACACCAAAGTATTTAACAAACACTATGGTCTCAATATTTAAGGTTAGTATTTTAAGGCTACGGAGGTTCTAGCTGGTTAGCCTCTCTTTGCCTTTTATGACTCCAATAGTCGAAGAATTTCTCTCACGTCCATCACAAGACAATATTTAAACACATGTAGGTACCTACTTATATACTTGATGAAAGTAAGTTCAGTGATGGGGTTATGTGCCTGAGCCTCTCATGCATTTGTTACGTTGTCTTAAAAATGCTATTGTATAGTTGAGTATTCTCAACGGAACTCTTTGTGAGGACTGCCTGGAATTACGGTCTTATTTACGGTTTCACCATGAAACTCTACCATCTTATTACAATCTTACCTACGTAACGGTCATAACCAAGCGAAAGACAAACTTTCGCATTTGCAATTATTAAGTAGTAGATACGGATAGAAAGTACAAGTAAGTAGATACAGTTAATGAGTTACAACATAATAATTGTAGAATCACAAGATTATTCATTAGGGTTATTATTTTAATTTTATGTATTTAGTTTGAACAGAAAAGCTGTAGAGTATTATTTATCTGCCTACATACGCAAGGTGCGGTTGTCGGCCCGCAAAGCTGGTTGCATAAAATGGATCACCTGATAGATGATTCATTAAAATATCTGCATATCTTATCTAGCGACGTGCGCAAACAGCTAGATCTGTCAATTAAGCCGAGGCGCCAATAAAAATAGCTTGCAAAAATAAACTGAAAATAAAACTTAAACTTATCTGTTAACTTCTCCTCAGACAGAGAAGTCTTTTTAAATACCACTTGGATAACAAACTTACGGCCTGGTAGTAGCAGTCACCGCAAATATCAAATAATAGTTATCATAAAACTAATAGTAGTCGATTGACGCAGATGTTATGCTCGAGAGATCGTTTTACTGCAACCGTCAGTCTTATTAATAAACTGGAAAAATCTTTGATAGCTGCACAAAGTTACGTTTTCGGCAAATACTTTACCACTGCCGAGCAAAGGCCTCCCTAAATCTGCTTAGAATGATTTTAAAATAATTTCCATCTATATCTGCCACGATAACGGCTTCCTGGTATACCAGTAGCGTTAATGAATAAGATATACATTACAGGTAACGTGTTTCCATTCGATAACGAATTAGCAAATCTTAGGAGGTGGCCCGCCCACGGGTAACGGCACGAGCTAAAATTGACACCGAAATTTTTACCGTATTAAAGCTTTTAGAGTTCCACAGATGACTCAGATAATTTTAGTAGCGTACTTTCCATAAATAAAATCAGTCAAATGCTTTTAAGAAAAGGTTCGATCTGAAGAAGTCACGAGTAAACCTTTCAGTGGGACTATGGGCGTTCGTTCGATAAGTTTTGGGAAATCTGTATCCATTGAACATTCGCCGTTGTGTCCGGCAGAGTAGAATCGCACCAACCCCTTACACACGAGGGTGTCGTACAAGGCGACTAATGTTTATAGGCATAATATCTAGTCTCCGTAGAGTGGAAAATGGGCAGCAGTGTTTCCATTGTTATATTTATAACATTGCGATCTCAAACCCGCCCGCCAAGCGTGGAGGCCCTAAGTCCTGCAGTGGACTGTTATAGGCTGTGATTATGATAATTGAATATTGGACTTGTTCTAATATTTAAGAGCATTGTTTCTATTTTAATAGCCTGAGAAAAAATTATTGAGTAACACAGTAATGGTCTCGAAATGGTGTGGAATGCTCCCGATGCAGTTTACTGTCAGCCCGTTCGCCGCAACAATTATTACCTCGACATTGATCGCAAAAAGTTACATCAAAACGCAATTAACCTTCCATGCGATACCCGCTTGATAAATGTGTACTTGCTAACCTGACAACAATTTCTTAATATGCGACCAATCATTTTAATTAATGCAAATGTATCAAATCGAGTGAGTATATGCAAATTACGTTTATCTTTATTACCTACTATAATTAAGAGATACCGTTAGTAATCTATGACTAACTATAGTCAATAGTCGTACTAACGTTGTTCTTTGTCCGGCGGTGGACATTGATGATGATAATTTGGGCAACTTGTCTTCGTTTGTTGCTTTAACAAAAGTCTTTCTTTACGTACTAATTACATATTTTAGGGACTTCGGTCTATATCCATACAGTTACATTAACAGCCCATAAGAAGGTAGTAGTCCACAGAGCCTCCACCACATCCAGTGGAGGGCATTGATATAATCATCAAAATGCTGCAGCCCATTTTTTAATAGGGTTTTAATAGTATATGGAAATGCATATGAAATAAAGCTAAGGAACGCCCCCACCCATACATATGTAGGAGAGTCTATACGGCGGGAGATTGCGCGGAATTTGGTATTATCAATTACTAACTCTTATTTTTAGAGACTTTTTTACTGTATTGAACGCCAAAATACTTTTCCTCAATGGTTTATTGACCGCTATTCAATACATACCTAATAGCCAGAGGCAACAGTTTCCTGCAAGCGTTCAAAGACATCGTTGCCATATTGGGCAAAATATTTGAAGATTATTTAATAATGTACTAGTGGAGCAGTCGATCGCTTGCTTGTCGATCGCTTGAAAAACACAAGCGGAATATTACATACATTCTTAAAACGTCACCAGCTCTTATAAATAGCAAGGCGACGTAGTATAGAACCTGGAAGTGCGTATGAAATAAAGCTTCTCAGCGCCACCCATACTGTGTAGGAGTGTCTGAATGCTTGCCATAAACTGCGTGAGCGCAGCCCGTCCGGCGGGTGATTGCGCGTGATATGGTTATTGCAGTGTCTGCGCTTCGAAGACACGATCACAAAATATTTAATGCCCAATAAAACTTTATAACACCCATAACGGTTATGCAATTATATGTGCACAAAGTTGCGGCGTGTCGATCGGTGCAATTGTAAGTACTTGCTAAATAATAATAATTGCTTTACATGTCTTTGTCGCCGATGGCCGATGGGGCGACCACGTACCGGAAGACGCAGCGTGGGTAGGCCTGCCACAAGGTGGACCGACGACCTGGTAAAGATCGCAGGTACCAGCTAGAAACGGAAGGCACAGGACCGGCCTTTATGGAGACCCCTGGGGGAGGCCTATGCCCAGCAGTGGGCGTCTTTCGGCTGATTTGATGATGTGTTAATCCGCCAATGATAGTGTTATATGCTCCGATAGATACATGCGCATTGCTTGCATATAATTTGGCTATATTTATGTTGGACTGACCTGTCCTCGTATTGAAAAGAAAACGTTCCTCGTGACCATCCATTAAACTGCATTTTTAACGAGTTTATTGAGACAGACACAACAGGGAGGCTTGTTTCGTAACACTCGCATGTACCGTTTTAGATGCATAATTTGATATTCAAATACGGTACAAGTATCACACAGCCGAGAACTCAATTCAAAAAAAGAAGGTTTCTTATTTATTGTCATTGCCTTTTATCCAACTTAAAGACCCGTAACGGTAAACATAGAGATAGCCCGTCTACATCAAACTTGTAGGTCTGAGCAGACGGACACGGCTGAGACGAGTACCGCGCTTGTGCCAGTTCCCAAGCTGGTTGGCAAAAGCTCCCTTATTCGTCTGCGGAAAAGGAACAGCCCGTCGGAATGTCGACCGTACCGTCAATAAAAGTCGATAATGCCAATCAAGGGACACGACATCGGTTCAATTGAGTCGTGACGTCGTCGTTTCCAGTGGGTCAGCAATCCCCACCGAACATCGATGTCGATATTTTGATACCTGTCCTGAGCACCTCCTTAATTATCCGCTGGTTTGTTAAAATACCGTGACTAATTAATTCGTTCCAACGAGCATGCGCTGTTTAGTCTCGTGTCTTCGGCTGTTACGTTGCAAAAAATAATTATGAGTAGCATGCAGAGATAGATTACAATCTTAACACTTTGTTACCTTAACTAAATCGCTTAGTAATTTAGTTAGTTGTACAGTTTGTGCGTCTAAGTAAGTGTTACCAAGAAAATGACTAATTAGGAAGAATTATAATGTATAGATAGAGGTAGAGGTATTACGATTAATCCTTTGCTCCACCCCTGACCTTCTTTCGATTATTATTTATTCTTCTCATTTGTCTACCTATAACACTAATAAATTATTCTATAGGAAGAAACTTCGTCAGCCTTCAGGAATAAATTTGATCCAAACATTCATATTAACTATCAAGAGGTGATGTCAAGTTTAAGAGTGATTTTCAATGGTGGAAGATATAAAAATGCGTAAACACCGACGGTAAATGTGTATTGGTACCTAGCAATACCTAGGTATGTATTCATTGGCAGAGGGTCATGAGTAGAGAATAGTGTCGCGAGGCGCGATTCCTGTTCGGGCGCAACGCGTACCTGATCTGTAAGCGGCGACGCAACGTACAAAAAGGCCCTTAGGCAGCACAACTTTTATTAAAAATTGCTCTTTTATTAATTTATTTCTTATATCCCCTACATCCACAACCCCGCTAAAAGATTCTCAAAACAATTATCGTACCAAGGTCAAGTCGAGAATAGCAAAAAGCTTAATGTGCGCCTGGAAATTGTCCGGGCAATTAAAAAGTCGCGCCTCAGATTGTATCTGCGCCGTTTAGAATGCAATGCAGTCATCGGCGCGGGCGCAGGCCCGAGATAAACTGCTAATGGTCCGCGGCGCCGGCGTCTCTTGCTTTCGCGCTTTAAATTAGCCCGGCCATGTCTAAGGCTTCATTGTTTGCTGTAATTAAGATAAACTCGCGGACTCGGTAGCATTTTCGAAACGTTTGCCTTACAGATTTCTGTTTTATGTCGCCCTTTTATATTGTTTTGTGGTGTTTTATTTGGCGACAGTCTTATTTTGTTGAGCGAAGAAAATTCACTTGCTTTGTTTGTTATTCTCCTGTCTCCTTCTCCTAACACTAATCCACAAATGAATACGGTTTTAAATTGCGTCTTTACTAGGAATGAAATGGTTTTTTAAATTGTTGTAATAACGTCGAGCTCGTCTAAAATGTCTAGTGAGTTTTCGTGAGTTCAGCATTTGTTACGGTACGATTGCTTGCCTTGAAAAGGTGTTACAATAGGGTTGTGGTTAATCGGACCTATAGGTCCAAGTCCGTGGTCTTAAGCAACTAAAGTGTGGAAAGATTCGACGTCTGAATTTATTATACTGTATTTCTACCATACAACACATACATATAAGGCCGGCCGCACATCCACGCCCTTTAAGTTGCAGATGTCATATAGGACGGTGGTCCTATAGGCCCTTTCCGTCCGTGTGCCTCCCTAGGCAATAAAAAAATACAATACCTAATTTCACAAACGAGGTAACAATAATATAGCTCTCAGTTAACCTTTTTTTTCTTCAAACACCGCGTGGTACGTAAACTATCATACAAAAGACTTCAACGCGATCATCTGTTTTATTTAATAAACTTTTGCCACTTCCGGAGAGAATTAAAAAAATTTTTTTTGAAAATAATGACAAATTCAAGTCTGTTTGAAATTAATTTCTGTCGATTACGTTTTAATAAAATGAAATGAAATCGTATCTCATAATCTTAACTTTAGAAAATTAAATATTAAACCAAATAAATAAAATAAATAAATAATCGTGAACAAATTCACACAGCGCCATCTAGCCCCAAACTAAGCAAAGCTTGTGCTATGGGTGCTAGCTAACTGGTATACTACTTATATACTTTTTTAAATACATACTTATTATATATAGAACACCCAGACCCGTAACAGAAATTAAAATTCATCATTTAAATTTCTGCCCGGCCGGGAATCGAACCCGGGACCTCTTGCGTGGCAGACGTTGACCACTGAATCAGGTCGTCGTCACAATAAATCTCTCTGTTCGTCGATATACGATTTCTAAAAAATTATACAGCAGTGACAACCCTAGCTGTTCATGACCCTCTGGCCGAGGCATCATGCTCCAGATGATGGGCTAATGAGCTAATCGCTGCAACACTGCACGATTGAACTGATGGTAGCTCTGTCACCATGAAAGCTGCTTCAATTTTATTGTATGCTAACAAATATTTTCTTTTTGCCATTTTAAGTAATTTAGAGTAAGGTTTTTATTCGCAGGTAGGTTTTTAATTATGTTTTGTTTAAGTTGAGAAAAAAGTTTCCTATTCAAAAAAAAAATCGAGATAATAAATTAATGTGAGCAAAAAAAGTTAAAGAATTGTTACAGTAATTTACTGTGAATAACTAATAACGGATACATGATCCAAGTAGCAACAAGTTCTTGCAATAATACTGCATTAGAACAATAAACTAACTAACTAAATTGGAAAAAGTAACAGTCAAGTTGAAAAATGCGAGTTCGTGAGAGTAATGACTCTCATAACTTGCAGCTGAGTTTTATTATAGTCATGAGTACCCACTCACTCAGCTCATGCTACATCACGGACTCCCATTAGCTATTTACTTGGGGCAATTTCTTACCGGAAAAGATGTCCTTTTAAACTAGAGTGCCATCCTGTCAGAGGTACACAGTAGTGCCAAGTAAGAGGTTATTAATTGTATTTTAATTCATACTTTTACGTCTACATCGCGTGACTCGATGGAGCGTCACTAAGCTGTCTAATGACGATCTGTGGAGTTAAACTAGTTAATAAATCAGCGTGGGACCGCATGCGCACAAAAAGCGGCAAAGAGAAAATGTATGAGATGCGCGCCGAATTGTATTTGCTCGATCACTGCGGCAAGCTGTCAACGTTGGGGGGAACGTGTCATTGGAATGTTTTAAACAAAGAAATTGGACATAAGTGCATAGAAAGAGCCTACTTACTGGTATGTATCATCATCATCATAGCCCATAACAGTCCACTGCAGGACTTTGGGCCTCTCCCACAAATGGGGAGGTTATTGTCATAATCTCCACGCTTGGCAGGCGGGTTGGAGATCGCAGTGTTGCAAACATAATAATGGAAAACGCTGCTGCCCATTTTCCAGTTTACGGAGACTCTTTCTTTTGCCTCTAAACGTTAGTCGCCTTGTACGACACCCACGAGTGCAAGGGGTTGGTGCTATTTTACTCTACCGGAAACCACACGGCTGACATAAATGGTATGTAAAACGTGTCCAAAAGGGACGGCCACCTAATGTTCTAGCGTTTTCTAAGACATTGAGTCATTTGTATAGAGTTGCGATAGAGTGACAGTGTCTATAGCTATGACATTATCTGTAACTATGCTCTATATCTTTGGTTTTAAATTATCACGGTCATTGTTTGACATTTTAAAAGTATTCACCGGGTTTCTTAGCGCGTACCTTGGTTTACGAGTACGGTTTAGAGCGTCGGTGGCGTCATTGTCGAGGGATCCGACGACGAAGTGCCGGGCTCGAACCCCAGTGCATCTATGTAGCAATGATTCTTATCTGAGTTACGTACATTAATTAGTAGAACACTGACCGAAGCTCTTACGCTGAGGGATTACTGCGATTTTTAGCTCATTCCACATCCCTGATTCCAATAATGCAGCTTCTGTGTAGCTTTATGCTCTTCGTCCATTACAACATCTCCTGCCTCACCATCACACACACCATACGAAGGTGTGACTTTCCATGCTTGCATTAAGTATCTGTTTCCCCTAGATAGACTAAGCCCGGCTTGCACAAAGTTCCTAAACACGTTAAAGAATGAAGTTTTTGTATGAAATATTTTGTACTTAAGTAAATGCGTTCTAAAATTTTGTGCAAGCCACCCTAAATGACGCATTGTATTGACAAAAATTTTTTTTTCACTATGAATAAATAGATCCACAAGAAACATCAGCGATTTCAATTCGACGATAGTCTTGTATACTGGAAGTAGTAGTCGAAACAAGTCTTAGCAGTCCGACTGGATTGGTTCTATCGCCTCGGCTATTTCTGTAGTTGCTGTGTTCCTGTCCGAAGGACGAGGTGGTCAATGTAATTATAGACAAGAGGACCTTAGACATAGCAGTAGAGGCCCTTGCCCATTTCTCTTCAAGTTAATGGAATATAATTTTTAATACTTAGATAGATATATACACTCGTTATTGCAGACAAAATTACAAAAAAGAAAATTTAACAGGGTTTTCAAACATTGTGGGCAAAGGCGGCCTTATCGCTCAATACTTATTTCGTTTAATGACAAGCTTCGGTTCTCTAGAGTACTATAAGTACTTTCAATCACCACTCAGCTGATTTGTCCTAACTAAAAACCCTATAGGTTAAAAAGTATGTACTGCCTAATTATCAAAACACACCATCATGAAAACCGTGCATGACGTAAATAAGTTAATTAAGGGGACGCTATTATATAATAAATACTGCTTATTTTTTATTGACATTCATAATTAACCTGTGATTCTAGAACTCATACTGTTACGCAAACCCAATATGTCCTATATTGCACTGCTTTGCTATATGTCGAAGTCGAATGACTTTCTTCGCTAAGGGCATCGACTCTGCGTTTTATGGGAGGTTATGGTTTTAATGCCTCACTGTTGGAAGTTCAAGGAGGCCATGTCCATAAAACGCTTTGTAGAATTTCAGAAATACTGAGAATTGGCGTTTTTTAAGACGGTATGGTACTCCTAGAAAAAGCCTTAATAATTTCAAAACGCGAAGTAATTGACGAAACTACCGAAAAGAGACATTTTTTAATCAGTAGGTGAAGTTTTACAGACAAATCATCAAAATGCATATTTATACTTTTCTCTGCTTTATAATACATACATACATAAAGCTTACTCCTGTGTCAACAGGTGATGTAGGTAGAGACTATGCACCGCCACTTTGCTCTATTCTGATAATGTCTATTCAATACAACTTCCTAGCCTCGTATATCCACAATTCCACGTTATAACACCTACATACATAATAAAAAGTATCCAACAAACAGTAGTCAAAGAATGTGACGAATTACGCTGCGGTTGGGCGACGTGCGTTGACCGCGCGTGCGGTTTGCCGCGAAAAAGAAAAGAAAAAACATGGCCGCACAATGAAACGAAACACCTAGCGCGGTAATGAATTTAATCTACCGTAGGCGTTAGATGACGGCTGGCCGCGAGATCATAGAAATACCGCTTCCTGGAAAGTAGGTACAGAGCTAAACCTCAGACCAAAAACGTGTGAGTTGCACGGTAGCGCTTCAACCTTATCATTCACACATCAAAGTAAAAAGAAGAAATAAAGCTGCACGTAAAACGAACTAAGTACGTAACAGTCCAATACAAAATGTATATGTTAGGATAATATGTCTTTTTATTCGCAATTATCCTAGATGTAGATAACGAATATCGTAGTTTAAAAATAAGACTAGGCGGTCAGACGGCGCCTTTGCCGCGTATTTTTAAATAAACACAAGCAATGCATCTAAAAAGTTACTCCCATGTACATAGGTACGCGGGTCGTCTTTTTAATAAAGTCGTAATATTTATTGCCTCTTTAAACCTCGAAATAGCCTCGTGTGTAGAAGAATGTCGTTTCGCTTCCAGGGCCGAGAAAATTATGAATAATCACTCTTAACTAGTTAATACGTTACGTTTAAACGAGGCGAAATAGAATTATTTATTAGTTATGGGAGGCGTTAAGAGCAGGGGCGAGTCTGCTCCGGCGTGCATGTTCGCGAACCTATTTTTATTCGAGACTGATTATTATTTTATGGAATTGTAAAACAGTTTACTAGCCGTTTAAGTTATTTTCGACGCACATTTTAATATTATACGACATATGCAGTTATGGAACTATTATATTTTATGCTGCAAATCTTTAAGAGCCTCAAGGCAAGTATTGCCTATATATTTTGTACTCGCATGTAATGTTACACAGGTTACACTTGAAAGTAAAATTGTGAATAAAAAATGTGAATAATAATTTACATTTTTTCATTTTGTTTAATATTATGTGTAGGTACTTATTAACTCTTTGTAGTAGCTTATGGGCGAGTAAAGTTATGGTTTCCATCCCGACCCGTGTCGGCGGTATAATGCAAATTGATATTGATTACAGTAATTAAGACAGTTTATGGTATGGAAAACAATCCATACCTAGTAATACGCTAATAATTTATGTACGTAGGCAGTCTATATTTTTCGTAATGGTTGACTTAATAGGGTTGAATTAAATAGATAGGCATCATTTTATACTTGATTAAATTACTGCATAGCCCTTATTTTTACATTTAACATATAGCGTAGTTTCAAAAAGGTAATTTAAGTCAAGTTTAGCTTTCGTTTTTTTTTGTGTATAGCCAACGTAAACGAGGGAACCAAAATAATAGGATGATGCAACTCTAGAACACGCATTCTAATTTCAAAATTCCGGGCCATCACCGTCACGTCAACTGTCAAGAGAGCGTTTCTACCAAATTATTTTCTAATGGTGTATACAGAACTAACAATATCATCATACGCAATCTGTTGTAGCTTGAGTAGATTTATATATCAGTGGCGCCACCACTCTTCGTCATTGTCACATGAAGGGTTCGTTCGGTAGCGCGTGGCGTGCGCGTGCGACAGCGTGAGCGTGCGTCGACCCCACGTGACCCAGGAGTGGGGTCAAGCAGCCAACCCGCCTACCCACTGCGGATAGCCCTGGGCCTGAAACTCTATGGATGAGAACCCGGCCAATACGGTACTTTTACTAGCGTGATAACTTAGATGGGTTACTCAGACAACTGTTTGTAATGCCAGCTTTTACCAGCTTTGGTTCTATTAGAGTAATAATTTTCCCTACTTCCACGATTGTAATTGGAATGTCTGCCTGTCAAAAACCTAGTTATTGTATGATTTACGGGATCGGCCTTTGCCAATGGAATGGTCTCCAGTATTGCTTATCGCCTACAGTTTGAGTGCTTAACAATAAATTACTGGCAGAAGGATCTCCTACCGTCCCGCAGCACGTTTCGTGTAAACCCATAGTATGAAACGCAGGTGTCTTAAGTTGGTATGCAATAACCGATAATTGAAGCAAAAGGTATCCGTTTAATCTTAAAATCGTTAATCGTCAATTTCCGCACTCCCATATAAACCATCACATACCGTTACAGACGGTCTTTAGCAATAAATAATCGAAATACCTATGCATCCAGCCGTCGGACATTGCAGTTGATTACACGTCTCTAGTGCTGTGCCACCAACTTATCTGTTCAGTAGACAAAATCGGAACGAAGCCGTTATTATACTAAAATGACAGTTTGAAACGCCCTCTTCTTCACCACTAGCGACGCCCTCAAGTGAACAGATAAATTGGCCGCACAGTAATAGTGTTGACGCCTTCGGCTAATCGATTTGTTCTCTTTGAACATTACTAATTGGGTCAACACGAGAATTTGGTCAAGACGGATGTTTGTCTTCGGGTTGGTGTGTCTCGTATTTGTAATGAAGAACGGACGGTTTCCATTATGAGAGTTGTACCTAAATGGACAACAATTTAAATGTAAATCGATGTCTGCACAATCGGTTGAGACTGTAAAAAAAAACATTTATGACCTTTACAAATCGAATGTGCGTCATTATATAAATTCAAAACAGTGTTAAATCCTATGGTATACAGTAGTTTTTAGTAATGTACTAAAGTTTAAAAAAATACCTCCCAAAATGCGAATAGATAGCCGAGGCTGACCGGCATATCCGCACTGTATGGCGAGGAAAATTCGCTGACCCAACTTAAGACCTTAAAAAAATATTTTTATTTTTATTTTATTTATTTGGAAGATCAACAGCTTACAATTTACATAAGAGCAGTAATATAAAAAAGTCAATACCCAATTTTGACTCGAATGTGTTATCGGCTTACCTATAATAAATTGAAAATTATTGTTATTAAGTTTAATTAAATCAGCTAAATAAACACCTAACCATTAAAATAAAACAAAACAGCCGCAACACTACTTAAATAGTAGGCGGTAAATAATTCACATCGGCTTGTTTCTGCTTCGTATATAAGCATTATTACCTATGAAATTAGCGTTTCATATGGCGAAAATGACTGAAACTGGAATTATCTGCAATTTTCATACCATCAAACTTTTCAATCCCTTGGTGCCTAATCCGATTACGATGAAACTTTATAGATACCCATAATCAGACAACATTGAGCTAACTGGTGCATACCATTTTATTTTGATAGGCTAGTCAGCCTTTTCATAAAACTGAATAAAAAGGGCTAAGAATTTATATAAACTTGAGCAAATATTTATTATTCAATTTTAGGGACTTACTGGCATCTAAACATACTACTTGAAATCAAGTATTAATTGTTCAATGTTTTGTACAATTGATAATATTATTCAATTATTAATGAAATTTTATAGGTAAGAACCCAATATTGACTCACACAGAGACAACGCTCTACCCACAAACTCCAACTAGGCGAGGTGCATGATTTTACCGCCGACACCGACATCTGCATTTATGTTGGTTACTTCTGTCTCCAAAATATTATATATCACTGTTACTACGCCACCTTTCAGTTCTGTGGTTAGCAAGTAAAGCGCAGACGCAATAAAGCTTGCATTTTATTTGCATGCGGCCGGGGACTGCATGGCGCATTCAACACGCGCATGTCATACGAACATGCCATTGTTCGGTTCTCGCAAATACTCGGTGGACGGAAGAAATGACTTCGCCCGACGGAGTTATGTTGTACCTAGTAGGTATTTGTATGTACTGTACATAGGTACGAAGTCCGTTCAAGTCGCTGGAAGAGTAAAGGGTATGGTTGATTGGAACTGGATGCTGTGTTATCTTATTATAGGTTCCATTTTAGTTACTTTAAAATACACTTGACACACAAAATAGACAACAGCGGACTGCTTTTCGTACTTTATGTTTAAATAATTAGTAGGCCGTGCGGTGTCCGGCAGAGTAGAATAGCACCAACCCCTTACACACATGGGTGTCGTACAAGGCGACTAATGTTTTCAAGGCAAAAGATCAAGAGTCTCCGGTAGTCTGGAAAATGGGCAGCAGCATTTTCCATTGTTATATTTAAGCACTGCGATCTCCAACCTGCCTGCCAAGCGTGGGGATTATGGCAATAACCTCCCCTTTCGCGGGAGAGGCCCTAAATCCTGCAGTAGACTGTTACGGGCTGTGATGATGATGAATTCTAGCTTAAAAGTAGTGTCTTCTATATACCTACAGGTCGTAAGTTTCAAAAAAAATTTGTTTTCTATACATATATTGCGCCTATTAATTACCTCACCTACTCAGAATAATGACGATAAAATCTTAATGTTATAAATGAACTAGTGGACCCGGCCCGATTTCGTTCGCGTACACCTATTTTACCCCTACCTAAAAAATACTTGCTTTTACAATTCTTCTTAAATCACGCTATCTATTGCTGAAAACCGCATTAAAATCCGTTACGTAGGTTAAAAGATCTAATCGTACATAGATACATACATAAGGACAGACGTCGATGAGCGACTTTGTATTATACAATGTAAAGATAATAACAAAAATATTCATCCTAATAACATGTCTTCACTTCACACGCATAATATATGTTTAAAAGGTCTCTCAAGAAATTACTATAACGATGAGGCTTCGTTTAAGTTGTGGAACAGCCAATTTTCTTGTAAATTGAAACTGTCAAGAACAGGCTCTCTTCGGTTAGTAAGTATGGAACGGTCAAATTGATGAGTGTGGCAACTTACTCTCTAGTTATATTTGAAAATAACGCTTGAGTAGTTATAAAAACTACTTAAATTATAAATAACTATTTATTTAAGTATTCCAGTCAAGAGAATTATTTAAGAGAGTATGCTAATATTGTAAGACTAGTTTTACTAATTGTACTAGGTACTAAGTAAATCCATGACAATAGAATGTCTTCTTTAATTTCAAGTCACTATAATTTATGGTCTTTCGCTTTGTCAGTTGGTAGTTTGGTCGATGATGTAAATGAAATCTTATGATGACAGTAGAGTAGAATATACGACACGAACAACTTCTCAAAACTCTCCACTAATGTGCAGGAAGCTCAAGTCACAAATACTGATCGTTACGAGCTGTTAAGGTAATCTTTGATGTACCCGACTTTTTGTCAGATTTGTGAAAATAAATTATGTTTCTTATTGAATTACTTTCTTATTGTATATTTCAGATTTTGATTCACATTATTGATGTATGAGTAGCAAATATCTGTAAAAGTGTATAGTTATGGAAAATATATGACAAGCGTGATGATTATGGCAATAGTCTCCGCTGGTGTGGAGGAGGCTAACATCCAGCAGTGGACTGTTACGCTGTTGATGTAATGTAAATGTCATTACTTTGGTTACGATATCGAAACCGAAATCATATAGAAATGAAAACATTCCGATTATTTAAAAAGGTAGAGCTAGGCGCGATTAGCACTAGAACTCGACAATTTAATAATATATTTATAAAGTAATTTTACAACGTTGGAAGGTTTTCGACAGTTTTTTACCCACATGTCTAGTCGGGAGAAAAATATTTAAATTAATTCCCTTGAAGACAAAAAGACCAAGTCTATGCTAATTGCTTTTTAACAGACGACGGTAAATGCAAAGGAACACTGCATTTACTGCCACGGCTTTTATTTGTTTTTCGAGTTCCATTACTAAGGCCCGGCAAACAAGGCGATGTCAACGGACTGTGAGGCTTTTACAAGACTCGTACTTTGTCACGAGTTTGTCTACTCAAGAATTCGACGAAATTATTATGTCAGCGAGAAATCATCATTAAATCAGTAAACCCCGGCTTTCTTCGAGCTTTTCAAATTTGTGGTGTTTTGGTTTTTTTGGATAGGATGACACAGACTCATGAGAACCAAGTATATCCGTCATTAGGTAATAAGCAGATGAGGTTGGGTTGAGCCCGTGCGATGGTGGTAGGGCACCACAATTCCCCGTAACCGCATAAATAAAATAAAAATAAAAATATTCGTGGACAAATTCACACAGCGCCTAACTAAGCAAAGCTTGTACTACATAGAACACCCAGACCCGTAACTGAAATTAAAATTCATTATTTCAATTTCTGCCCGGCCGGGAATCGAACCCGGGACCTCTTGCGTGGCAGACCGGCATGTTGACCATTGAAGCACTCAGGTCGTCATATATGAACGATTCGACTAAGTTCAATCTTTTGATTTTGATTTTAGGGTAGAGCGCTTGTTATTGCAAACTACCTATACCTAAGCACATAATTAAGATTATTATTAAGCTCAAAAAACATATAAACCCGAAACTGCATACCATACATGCATATGTAATAGTGTCATTACCTAGCGTAAGCCCGTTAACAATATTCCCATAGACATTTAATGGGCTACCCAAATGTGCCTATCGTAATGGTAGATGATATACAATCAGTCAGCACATCATGACTGCCTTTAGTACTCAACTGTTATTTTGTTTTGTTACTCAATGACAAACGAGCAGACAGCTTACCTGATAGAAAGCAGTAGTTCTCGCAAATAGCTTTCCATCAGGTGGCCCGCTTGCCTGTTTGTCTGCCGTATAACATAAAAAAAAAAAAATCTAAGATTTTTTGCACCTACTTTTCAAGTAACAAAAATACAGAACCGCAGATGCGTCGCCACTGTGAGGTCTAAGATAATATGCTTCATGTCTTTAATTGCGCTGGTTACCTTCAAACCGGAACACAACAACAAACATTGTTGCTTAGCAGAAGTGCTAAGGAGGATAGATAAGGGGGTGCTAACCTGGATTTCCTCCACAGCTTACCATAGTTACATTTCCACAATTGGCAGATGGATTCCTAGGGTCATATTCAAACAAACAAATAAATCATTTATTCAAACAAAATCTTACCTAACTTACAATTGAGCATAGTAACTATATTACCTACTTACGATAAATTACGAAAATTCGTACTTGAGATGGTTGTATTTATTAATATAACAAATCTACGTACACGTGAGTTCTCAATTTACTGATATTGTTAATAAAGTTAAATTCTGAACTCAAATACTAAGCAATAGTATATACAATAAAAAATGCAGCACATAAGAACGAACATTAACGTTCTGAAAAATGTCTGTGACTGTGTAGTCTCAATTGAGCACGCATTGGAGATACGACAGAAAACGTCAATTAAATTTTTAAGCCTATAGACAAAACCCTCCACTGTATAACTCCAGACTGTCTAAAAATTTGCCAAAAAAGAAGAAATCACAATGTCATTCTTTCAAATTCCAGGGTATCAGCGCTGCTGCTGGCCATCGCCGCTTCCTGCGCGGCGCCGGCGTCCTCGCTGGACAACTCCCTTCCCGACGACGGGAAGGAGCCCACCACACACGAGCTGCTGAGCTCCCTCGGCCTCAAGAAGCTAAGGATTCCAGCTGCCCACCACAGGAAACGGCTAGCTGAGCAGGGCAGGCGGCACGTCACAGGCGACTCCAGAATGTTCGTCATAAAACTCCCACCCAACCAGAGCTACTACACGCGTCCAGAACCAGCTCCAGCCGCCGCCAGAACCTTACCACTCCAAATGACCAGCAACGGAAAACCAGCACGGGTATACCACTGGAACATCCCAGTACTCCAAAAACTAGCCAAGAACAGACCACAAGCGAGGTTCGATGATGACGTGGTAAATGTAGAAAGCACCCCCACTTGGCCCAAAGGGGTGAGCCACCACCCTAATGCTTTGGATACCCTGGCGTACTACGTTCCAGCCAAGAAGACCTCGTTCAGGAAATACTTCTCGGGCAACGGCAAACCGAAGTCCTTCTACGTTCTCCAAAAGAATAAGAAGGCCACAGAGTATCACAGACTACTGCCATAATTATGCCTTGTGAACTATGGCGCGTAATGTTAATGAAGATCAAGTTTTCAATAGGACTATTTCGAACAATAATATCTATTAGTTAGTGTTCACGATGCTTAAAGTCAACGTCTTTTCATTCAAACAATCCTTTTTAAATTCTTATTTGTTTGTACCTGCTTAAATAGTTTCAGATAAGAATCTCCCAAAATTATTTTTATGTAATTCTGTTTTAGAAGAATAATATACGTATTTAGTATACACGAAGAGAACACTATCATTTATATTTCATTCTCAATACCGTTGGCATAATTTTTATTATGTTCCTTCTCAACCAGTCAGTGAAAAATAATTTTATAAATGTAAATAAAATCAGCTTGTGTAATGTATCTTTTATAAATGTATACTTAAAAATGATACTTTATTAGTTTATAATTATTGTGGACATAGGCTATTATAACTACTAATTTATTCGCAGACGTTTTACCTTCTCATTGTATGTAAGTCAATATTAATTACATGTAACATTCTATCTTCAACTTCACCATTAGATTTTTGCTCTAGGTAAGAATCGAACACATCACGGGTAAACTGAAAAGATTAAAACATGTAATTGTCCAACTAAAACTTGTCTAGCAGCAATGATATTTACAAGTTTTATGAACAAATTTCACTTACTTCCACAGTTGATCTCGAATAATTAAAGAAATAAATGGCCCTGTGTTCTATAGAGCTACTCTCTAAACCCCTAACCCGTAACTAACATTCATATAAACAATCCCGTTCGAATTTTAAATTTTCCATATATTTGACAGTTTATTCGTTTCGGACGACTACGGACAGGCTCAGAGAGTAGACCCTTGTTTAGATAATTATTCAAAAATAGTGTATAATCTATAGGTGCTTAGTTATTACTAGTGCTAGAATACGAAACGTTGTAACGTTGTTAATTATGTTGGTAAGACTGCGATACGAATTTATAATAATTGTCTTAGACCGTAAGTTATGAATGCATTTAACTTAATAATTTTAAATCACCTACTCTTCGATAGACAGAGACTATCGAGAAAGTTACGATCCTGACACACCTCTTTTGCTCCACATTCGTCTATCTTCCCCTGTGGGATACGGTCGTGGCAGTGTATGAATGTACCTACCTATTTCGGTAAACATATTTGATTCATTCAATTTTATTTTATTTTGATCACGGATTTTGAGGAATATAAACAAGCCACTGTAAACCTAAACCATTTCTAAGTAAGGTCTAGGTACCTTTAACTCAAAATGTATGTGATCACAACTTTGTTGATTGGTGCATTGTATTTAAAAACTATCTTACGGTTGCTTACCCACGCTTTCATTATATTCATATAACTTATTGCAGAGCTGTAGTTATTATTATAGACTAAGTAAATAAGTATATACAATGTAATCTACATGCGGTGATCGATAAAAATGTATCTGTCTACTTATTATTGCCTACTACCCTGTCACTGCCCAATTAATAGTACACTCACCGGCAGAATAAGTGGCCCAAATGCTTGCCACAAATCTGTAAACATACTAATTGGTAAATATAAGATGTTTTGATGCGGATACTATTCAAATGAAGTTTTTGGGATCATAAGACTGGACCGTGTTCTCGGGACCGATTTGCCCGATATTTTATCTTGGAAGTGTTGACAAACCCCTACATGATCGCTATGATCGCTACGATCGATTGTGACCAGGCAGAGGCTTCAAGGCTTCAGACTGTATCATTGTTAGTGGACTGACTGTAAGGCGAAGAATGAGGAATACGCTTCGTAAGAAATGATCAGTGTGAGGGCTAGAACTCGACAGGCAGGTCTTGTAATACAGATGAGTACAGGGGTATACCCTTAACGCCAGATGGTCGTAACATATACGTGTAGTGGAAATATAATAAAAATAATTTTTGTAGACCCATAATTAAAAAATAATTTAACCTACCTCTTGGATTAACGTTGAAAACATTTTCTGCGCAGATTGTTAGATATAGTGAGTCATAGAACAAGTTAATATTAAATTACTCAAATGAACATTAGTTTATCAGGTCACTTGAAACCTATCTGCATCAAAAACAAAAAGGAACAGTTTGTATACAAAACAAGTATCTATTTAGGCCACTTTTCTGCCACTGAGTGTACTTATTCCAAATCTCTTTATTATTAAAACCATTGTGTATAACACCTAACCCATAAAATAATAAGTAATTTATCGTAGGTACCTAATTTTTTGTACAACATTTAGTAGCTAAATAAAGGTTTATTTAATTATAAAATCGTGTTGTTTTGTTTATTAATGCGTCATTATCCATTCATAGAAATAATGTGTAACAGTAATGAATCCATGACCTCGTTTCAATATCTGCCATACGAAAGACATCAACGCGATAGATAAAATTCAACTCACAAAAGCAACCTTCGTCAATTAAATCATCGTAAATACCTAATTACCTATTTCAATTTGTTTAATTTATACAACGTTTAAGAAGGTATCTCCATTTTTGTCATCAAATTATATATTCTTCTTCAGAAATCATAATCGTGGAATGTATTTCTACTGATCGCAATCACCATGCGATGGAGAGAATGATAGCAACAGAAATGAAGATATCCGTAGCAGAACTAAGGCCACTGACATACTTACATCATCATCACAGCCCGTAACAGTTCACTGCAGGTCTTTGGGCCTCTCCCAGGAAAGGGGAGGTTATAGCCATAATCTCCACGCTTGGCAAGCGGGTTGGAGATCGCAGTGTTTAAATATAACAAGGGAAAATGCTGCTGCCCATTTTCCAGACTACCGGAGACTCTTGATCTTTTGCCTCTAAAACATTAGTCGCCTTGTGCTCGCCACACACCCATGAATATAATGGGTTGGTGCTATTCTACTCTGCTGGACACCACACGGCCATACTTACATACCTATCCAGAATCGCTAAATTAAGGAGGCAATAGGCAAGTAGCTCACAGACTAGATTTAATGACCGATAGGGCGGAAAGGTTCTCAAGTGGAGACCACGAGTAACGGATGTCACAGCGAAGGACAGCCGCCCATGAGATGGAGGGACAACTTTGTAAAGGTTTGTAGTGAGGCGCAAGAGACACAGAGCTCGGTGTCTCTTGGTGCTCACTTTATTTATAAAGGCCGCACACTACCGAGGGTCGGTGGGATCGGTCAGATCGACGTGGGGGGATGCATATGTTCAGTAGTGAGTATAAATTCTTAGTGCGGAACAAATGGAAGTTTTTTGGGACTACTCAGAATTAGTTAATGCAATGCAACGCACTCGCACTGTTGTTTCTGGTGATCTCGATTGACTTAAAGAAATACAAAAGCAATTTAACTTCGATTCCAATATATATTTTGGAAGAAATATCAATAATACGACTTATATATTTTATTTTCATATCAACTTTAAGTACCTAGGTAATTGAATTTTCATGCAAGACGATATACAGTGCAATATTCAAATTATTTGGGCTGCCCAGCGCAGAGCGCAAATATAATATTAATGCATGTAGAACTTTGTGTAGAGATGAAAAATGGTCTGTCAAGTCTGTGGTGTACTCAATTTTTTTTAACTAGAAGAGTCATGAAAGTTCAATAGCAACATAGAGCAAACATTTTGTATACAGGATTCGATCATCACATCACATATTTTGGGCGAAGCGAATGATTGCGTCTATGGATATGATATCATACTAAACGAAGCGCCACCTACCTCGAATATCAATAACTTCTTTGTCTCTCGTCCGTGTCCATACTAATCACCCGAACCCCAGTTACTTACACCTACGTCGTTAGTAAATACTTCGCCGCATAGATGGCGCTGCGCTCAAACTCTGCTTTATTGACAGAGATTGGGAAACTGTCAACCACATGCGCGGCGCGCTGCGCGGTTTATAAAAATCGTACCAAATGCTGTCCGACACAAATCTATAATTGTCGTCCCTTGCAAAAATGTCAGCTTCATCCAAAGATACTTTAAAAAATATGAAAGAAAATACGGAATTGCATGACTACAGAAATACTACAACAGTGCTATGTAATAAAACTAAGGCATCCAGTGATAAAAGTAAAAAAATTGACGAAAATGCTAATGTTGGTAGTGGTTCCACGGTGATCAAAGTGAAGAGCGCTATCCCGAGGATTAGGTGAGAAATCCTTTTAAATTAAATTACATTACATTAAATTATTCTGTACTTATTTTATACCAATATTAGTTACCTAATGAATCACCCCACTATTTACACAATTTTCCTTGCGCTATCGAAAATATGCTCTTATCAAAGTTAGTGTAGATATAGTCATGAAGCGGTTGCCGGCGATTTGCTCCACATTTGAGGATGCAGAATTAGGCGCCGCTGGCTAAATTTAGCGCCAGAAATATGTATTTCGAATGCTGTTTCTTTTCAAAGTTGTTTGTTTTAATTTTTTGTGTTTACCCGCCAAAATTATACTACACCTACATAGCGTACGTTGGCTTATTATCTAGCTGTACCCAAGACTACTATTCAGAAATTATAAAAGACAAAGGCAGTGAAATGGAAAGCATCATTGTTTATTATATCGATTTTTTCGCGGACTAGATGCCTAATGCGAACTTACTCAGCTGTTATAATAATCATTATTATTCAGTTTTAAATTTGAACATATTGATATTTGTAGAGCTCGACTTTTTTCTTTTTTGTAAAGCGGTTTCATCAAAATATTTTAACTATTTCATCATGATATTATCAATAGACTAGATAGTATAACCATATAGCACTTGACAAATATTTATTTCGGGAAATATTGTAATTACCAGCTTAGTTTTGTATTTATTTTATGTTATTAACGCTAAAATGGGTTTTGATTTGACAAACAGGTAGGTAAGCCAATTTAAAATACTACAGAACTTTCGGATACCTACTTATTATGCTGTAAGACATTTAAGTAAACTTTTGAAAAAAATCTTAGTTAATAAATAATCCTTTTTCAATCTATATAAATTAAAATCTTCGCGCGTAACTTCGGAACGGCTGCACATATTTGGCAATTTTATTTTTATTAAAGAAAAAAATGGTAGGTTGGGGTAGGTTTGGGTAGAGAAGAGGTAGAACCGTCGAACGAAGTCGCGCCGGGCTAGCTAGTATTATACCGCCACGGGTGCCAAATATCTTGGCGTCAATACTTACTTATCCCGGTTGCGATCTCGCTCGTGATAGGGCCCGGGATCCATATTGACCATAATCCAGGATTTGGCAGATAGTAATTACTGCTATAATCATTAGCGTATCTAGGGCTTTTAAGAGAGGTAGGGCATAGCGGGGTATCCCGTTCGAATTGGAGCCGCCCGACTGGGGAAGTACCTCCACCTTACAGAATGCCGCAGCTAAACAATACTCTTTTAAATAGTATTGTGTTTCTGCCGGTGAGTAAGGTTTCCAGTGCTCCATGGGGTGGGGATTTGGGGAACCGTGGCTTTGGCAGTGGAGGAATACTTGCCTTTTTGCTGCCCGAGTAACGTGTTATAGAGGTGGGCAACGCATAGTCGATAGTCTCGGTGTTGCTAATGTCTATATGCAGGGGTGACCACTTTCCATCAGGTGGCCCGCTTGCCTGTTTGACTATCGTCCAAAATAAAAAAAAATAAAAAATTCTAGGGCTATTTTCCAGGGGGGACTAGCCCCTGACGTGGCCGATGAAGCCGAGTCAATCGCCAATGAACAGTCAGTGAGCACCCGATCCTGGGGTGGGCACCAGACCATTCTGTGGTCCACCCGGCCCCCCTCTTCCTACGCCTATGGCTATAATTACGAATAGTAAATAAAAAATAATTTCAAATACGTAAACCGTATTATCGGATGTTACAAGTTTTAGTTACGAAAACCTCTCCAGAGAGCTCATTGTACAGGCTTAGTATACTTGAGAGAAACCCTTGGAACCGCACAGTTAAAGTGTGAATGTGTGATTTATGAATTCCCATATCTACTGTAAACTTCATATAAAATTTCAATAACGTATTAACAGCTTACGTGAGAACGAAGCTAGTTCCTAATTAAATATTTACATTTGCTTCTCTCCATGCCAAGGTTGTCTGGCAGAGATCACATTAGTGATAAGACCGCCCTTTGTACTATCTACCATATTTTTTGTATCTGTACTGGTATTCTCTGGTGTGCAATAAAGAGTATTGTATTGTATTGTATATTTACATTGGTGGTAGGAAGGAAGAGTCCGCCTGGATGAGTATCACCGCCTTATCTATTTCTACCGGCAACAATATTTGCATGGTTAGTACTCCTGCTTGTATCAGGAAAGAGGTCCGACGGGACATCGCCAAGTAGAACGCGAGAGCCAGCGGCTTACGACGTGAGGATGCCGAAGACCGGGCAAAGTGGAGAAGAAAAAGTAGGAAAGCGGTCCCTGGCAGAAGCCGGGATTGACCGCTCGGATGATGATAATGAGTGTTCCGGTTGTGTAGTAGTGCATAATAAATTACATATCCTCACGGTGACAACGCATTTGCAGTTCTGAATTTTTGTTACATGAAACCCATGCGTATACACATATATATAACTGTAGATGGTATGGGCAATAGTTACCGCTTTCCATCCGCGGTGGCTTGTCTGAAAGTTTGTCGTTGAGTGCAATTTTTTGTAACCTAACCAACAGTGGGATAACCTCTGACCAATTTTACTTCAACCCAAATATATTCTAAATTACTAAACTACTGAACCGATTTTAATAAAACAAAGCGTAAACCATCTCGAAGAAACTGGCTTACAAATAGAGATCCTAATCGGTCCTTCCGTTCGGAAGCTACGATGCGACAGACAGACACACAGATAGACAGAGCCACAGATACCCAAATACACACGTCACACTAATTACACCCCTCTTTTTTCGTCGGAGATTACATTATTTTTTACCATTACAACAGGTAATTTTTAGCGATATCTCGCTGCGATATACGTTCGGCATATTATTATGCGTGCTTGTCTACTTGCATACATTTGTTTTACATCGACGTGACATCGGTATAGCGATTGAAATCACGACAGCGAGGTATAACAGATGGGCATATTCAGCATGTAATTACCCTAAGGCTAGAGTAGTTTCCAAGGGTCAACAAAATATTTTGAGGTATATTGCTCATAAATTTTTTGCACGATACTAAAATATTAAGTTTTTTTTTTGTTACTTTTTACGCCACACAGCGCCATCTAGCCCCAAACTAAGCAATGCTT
The DNA here is from genome assembly GCA_905147135.1 of Blastobasis lacticolella. Lineage (NCBI taxonomy): Eukaryota > Metazoa > Arthropoda > Insecta > Lepidoptera > Blastobasidae > Blastobasis > Blastobasis lacticolella. The sequence continues at coordinate 16,181,582 of LR990048.1, forward strand.
GTACTAAGAGCATCCTATAACTAATAAATAATCGTTTTCTAATTCCATGCTTCAACAGTAGAGTTGAATTTGGACGCCTCCATGGCTTCAGGAATATGCTAATGATACTATATTTGTGATCAAGCTTACATAGGATCTTGAGACCAGGTAAATGGAGCTTTGAAGCGAACGTCACCAAAACATATTTTCCTGGGGAAAACAGCGTACGGAAATTTTTATACAAGAAAACAAAAATATCGGAAAATCCATCTAACAACATTCGAACGTACCTATAGTTTTATCACTCTTTTCCTTATTTGTGAACAATGTCAATTTTATTCGATTTGACCACGTAACAACTGTAACTGTAAGTTTGACGACCTGAGTGGTTCAGTGGTCAACATGCCAGTCAGCCACGCAAGAGATCCCGGGTTCGATACCCGGCCGGGCAGAAATTTAAATGATGAATTTTAATTTGTATAATAAGTATGTATGTGTTCTATGTATAATAAGTATGTATTTAAAAAAGTATATAAGTAGTATACCAGTTACCTAGCACCCATAGCACAAGCTTTGCTTAGTTTGGGGCTAGATGGCGCTGTGTGAATATGTCCACGATTATTTATTATTATTAAGTAAGGTTTACAACTGTATCTTTTTCAGGATATTTTTTCATAAATGCTTCATCTTTCTGGAGCATTAGGACCTAAACACGAAGTACCTATTATTAGTTAATGCGTCGACTTAGTCTCTATCTAACTAAAGAACCTCATCTCATAAGGGGTGATACCCGAATTGTCTTATTACCAAAAAGAGCTGTTCTCTATATATACTAATAGCTGGCCTGCCGGGACTTCGTTCGCGTGTTGTCCTCCCTACAAACTTTCCTCTTGAACCACTGTATCTATTGTTGAAAAATCCATTCATCATCATCACAGCCCGTAACAGTCCACTGCAGGACCCAGGGCCTCTCCCACGAAAGGGGAGGCTATTGCCATAATCTCCACGCTTGGCAGGCGGGTTGGAGATCGCAGTGTTTAAATAATACAATGGAAAATGCTGCTGCCCATTTTCCAGACTACGGAGACTCTTGATCTTTTGCCTCGAAATCATTAGTCGCCTTGTACGACACCCATGAGTGTAAGGGGTTGGTGCTATTCTACTCTGCCGGACACCACACGGCCAAAATCCATTGCGTAGTTTAAAATATCTAAGCGTGATAATATACGAATATCGATACGACTTGATCACACAGAAACGCACACACACACACTAAATATCCTTGGAAAGGAACACGATTATGTTTCGACATCAAATATTAGATTTAATGAACAAATATTGACTAATGTCGAATTACGAATTAGAAATATTTTGAATTTGTAATTATTCCTTGAGTTGATGTACATATTTGTTCTGTGGGCCGTGTCCGTTGATTTTTCGGACGAAAAGTTTGTAGAAGACATTCCCGATTCGTTGTATGGACAAATGTTGTTTGATCATTTTTTCAATATTATGGACTTTGAGTCGATGAAATTTTGTAGACGAGATCCAGAAAGCAATGTCTATGTTTGTGGTTTCTCAGATTTTTGTTAAAATATATCGGATTACCAGATGGATTCATGATCACACATTCAGTCGCCGGTTGTGTGCAGGTTCAACACTATGTTTTCCCTCGCCGTAAGAGCATCGGTTAACATTCAATTAATGTACATAACTCAGTTAAGGGATATTGGTACATGGCCGCAGTAGGATTCGAACCTGGTACCTCTCGCTTACTTTAACCACTCGGCCACCGACGCTCCTACTTTTTAGTCTATGCATTATTATAGGCTTTTTCTACGCTCTGGTACATTACCGATTCAATCAATACCTGTGCTTAGAATTATTACATCTAAAACTGACCTAAAATATCAAAATGCCTCAGGCACTTACTATAAGCTATGTAAATGGTACGATAACGTTGTGATAATTATTTACGGTGTAGGCATTTCTGTTTTTATTTTAACAGGATTCCTTATCAAAATAATGTTCGTTTTATCGATTAGTGGTTAATACTGCACCGAACATAATATATTAGTAACATTTCTAAACAATATTCTTTTCTCAGTACATTAGAATTGAAAGCAATAAAGTAAATGAAAGAGAAAAGTTAAAAACTAAAACCCATCTAAGTTAAAATTCGGGCTTAAAAAAGTATGAAATGAACTTCATTCATTACCCTTTCTTGGCTCCGCCTTAGAAGCGTAAAATCTCTTTTTGAAAACAACCTTTTAATATTTAATGGTAAAAAATAAATATAATAAAAATACTGGCCTGAATTAAGAGGGGTTACGATACCCCATCGATATCTCATCATGTAAGACTTTATGCAGGTATTTGAACCAAAGGTATATAAAAGGGAAACAAACGACTTACCGAATTTATCAAATAATGCAATAATCACATTTTGTACAGGAACTGTCGCATGTATAATAAATTGTAACATAATTCGTCCTTTTTAATTTTTTAGGTCCTTACTTACGTAATTCTCATACAAGCAAATTTTCCAATTTCTCGGAAATGACAAATCCGATTACGATGAAAGTTTGTAGATAATCAGGCAACATTAAGCTAATTGTTATGAACAATTTCATAAAATTATATCTGGTTATAGAGGCAAAAGTGATGACAAATAAGAAAGGATATTTTTACCCTTATAAAAATATAACAAAATATTTCTTATTTCATTTTAGGGGCTTACTGTTATATTAATTTTGATATGTTATATAAAATGAAAAAAGAGCATTGACCTGTGTGCCGTAACTGATATGTGTGATGTAGCTTTTAAATATTGGGTCCTTACCTATGAAATTGGCGTTTTTTCTATATTACACATCTACTCAATTGTTTTTAATAGTACATAACATATCCAAATTAATACTTACTTTTGTACATAGAGTATGTTTATATATCAGTAAGCCTCTAAATATAAATAAAAAATGTTTTCTTGTGTTTTGATGGGTGTAAGAATATATTTCTGCGTGACCTCATCGATGAATCGTTAGAAAGTTTACCAGCGTTACGTAACCCGAAGGTAATGAAAGAAAATTCTAAGAGACCAAACGGGGTAATGATTGCCGTTTTCACGACGACCTCCTCAGCAACAGGAATCTGATGGTATGCTTTGTAGGTCAATGGTACTAAAGATACCTGATCCTGCGATGTTGTGACCGACGTCCCCAATGTGACGCACTGGGCAACGAACGATCCTCACAGTACGCGCATTTAATGCTCAGTAATCTCAACAAGCTCGCCAAGTACAGACTTCCTTAGTGGCGAGATGAAGCGGTGAGGACCAGGGGCTCTTAGAGAGTCTCACAATCCCGTTCTTAAGCATGGTTTCAAATTCTTATTTAGTCGCGAAGAGTTTATGGGATGCGAGTCTGCGCCGGCGGCTAGAGACGGGCGGGCCATCAGTAGTTCAATCATCGGTTCATCAATATGATGAGACTTTAGAGTGTTTCGTGACCTTTGGGAGGCCAGGAGGTCTCGTGACACTGGGGAATTTTAATACTATGGTGAATAGGGAGTAGGTATAATTAATAGCCATTGTTTTGATACTAATGTGGGCTAACCACATTAGCAATTTGGCAACTAAACCTCGCGCTGAGAATTTTGTTGAACTATCAATGAGACACTGGTTGCGGCAATCCGGGAGTAAGCCATATTAAGCCAGAAAATCGGACCCAAGTATAGTGTAGTGGCTACATCAGCAATGACGAAATTCCACATAAATTCTCTTCTTAGACCTAGATCTAATCGCAGGGCCTAGTTACCGTAAGTTTTTATTGAGCTGCCGTTAGCGGCGGGAACGTCAAAGTCGGTAGCAGTATAGTGGCCTTTCAGAGAACGCCGAGGGAAGCAGCAGATGGCCGAGCCAGTATCAATTATAAATCGATGTCGTGACCGGGGTCAGTAGTGAACAAACGGTGGCCATTGGATAAGCAATCAGATTCCGCTACTACTCACTGCTTTTTAGTCTGCTTTCGTGCTCCCAGGAGTCGTGCAGCGTTGGCACCAAACTTTTTGTGGTATCAACAGGCCTGTTTCGCTTTGGATGAAGATCCAGACTTACTTTTAGAGTTAGACCGTGATCTAAATGTTTAGCGATGGCGGTCCTTGTAGAGCACGTCGACTTTCGTTAAAAGCTCTTTCATTAATTCGTCACTGTCTGTGGTGCTGGTGCTGGTGGTGGTACCAGCAGCAGCAGGAATTTTGTGAAGAAGGTACCTAGTTATCAAAATGAAATTATATGCACCAGTTAAGCTCAATGTTTCCGGATTATACCTACAAAGTATCATGTAATCGGATTTGCCATTTCCAAGAAATTGAAAAATTTGCTTGTATGAAAATTAAAATTATCGCCATACACAACCCCAGGACGTGCATGGTTAGTAGATCTTATGGGCGACAGTTACCACTACCATCAGGTGAGCTGTCTGCACGTTTGCACAGCGTAGAATAAAAAAAAACTTGTTTCGTACTTTTCAGAACTCGATTGCTTCCTTGGTCAAGTTTTAGTTTTTAAACATAGTTACACATAAACATAGATATTGATCTCTCGGTCAGGACTAATTTGTAAGCAGTCAAAGCGATAGCTGTAACGCTTTAAATAGTCGTGTTCGTTACAATATAACAAAATAGAAGGCCTGCTGGAAGAGATTTCAGATTTTATTTTTAGAAATAAGTAGTGCCTGTTGTGTCTTTAATGTTGTAATTTATGTATACTATGTATTGTGTGCAATAAATTGTTACACATATAAGATTTTATCATACCAATACAATCTCACATTCATGAAATTTTTATTACAAAAAAGGGCTGCAAGTCGCACAGAGGTCATGAAATGCAATTAGAACGCGCACCATCCAACACCAATACTGCACATCACTTCTTCTCTAACAGAGTGGTATCAAACTGGAACAAATTACCACAAAATGTTGTGACAGCTATGTCAGTGAATTCCTTCAAGAACAGATTGGACGAGTGGTTGAAGTCAAACAAACTGTCTCTACTTGATTTAAAATGACTTTCAACACTGTGTGATATAGACACATCAGCAACAATGCTGCTCGTCTATAACCTAAATAAATAAAATAGAAAGGTTTTAACGGTTTTTATGTATTTTTCATGAAATAATGACAGAAGATCAAGGCATACTATTGCCAATCCATTCGGCGCGAACTATAGTCGGCTTGCATGATACTCGTTATAACTAGTAAAGATGTAGAGGGTTGGTACTACGTTCTACACTTACGAAACTTTACACGGCCATCAAGTCTGTACTCTGTATCTATACATAGCATAAAACAAAGTCGCTTCCCGCTGTCTGTCCCTGTGTATCGTTTAAACTACGCAACGGATTCTAATGCGGTTTTCAACAACAGATAGAGTGATTCAAGAGGAAGATTTATAAGCAAAAAAAAGGGCGGGTAGGGGTAAAGTACAAGTACATGTACAGCAAATTTGGTGTTGTGGCTTAAATTATTCCAGAATTAAGTAAATGCAGTTCTCGCGGAAACACGGCATAACTGTCATATACGTGGACGAAGTCGCGGGCTTATGCAAGTACTTAAATATTGCAAGTATATTGAAGGAGTAGTCCGTAAAACTTTTACAACCTCTTGGCCACTGGGGTCTCCAAGCGAGGGCATAGTGAATGTTATTAGCGCCACCATTGACCCCGCTTACATTTTAGTCGTACCTTACAGCATCCGTTAAAAGGTATCGGTTTGACAGTACGTACTTGCATCAGAACAGATAAAAGAGCATTCAAAGCGTCATGAAAATTTAAACCTATATTTTACTTTCCACCTCAGTCACCCCTAAGACAGTGACTAGGTACACATTACACACCCACAGAAACTGTTCACCAAAACCAAAACCTATGCTTAGATTAATTAATTATGAATACCGAAAACTGTTAATGATTTGCGAATGACAGCACCGAATATACTAACGTAATGAAAGTAAAAAATAATTGGTTGCTGATTGTTAGAAGATTGATTTAAAAATTAATGTGACATTTTTGTTCCTTTGCTTTTGGAAAATATACAATTTTATATTTAAGGGAAAGTCAAACACATGTTAAAATGTAGATACAGTATCAAAGCTGTGGCCTTGACACATTGAAAAACAATTGACAAAAATAAGTACAACGAAATTTCTTGGATTACACATAGATGATAACACGAGTTGGTATAATCAGATAGAGACAATTTGTGGTAAACTACATTTTCCTCATTTTTGGGTACCTATAAAGCCAGCGGTTTCGGCTGTGTCGCAGTTAGTCAGCATTACAGAGAGACTCGTATCCTCTATTTAACCGCTTGAATTAAAAAACCCCATCTTAGTCCTCACTTTTGTGCTCTGTATACTGTAAAAACGAGTATAAGCAGTATCAATTGATAGGTTTCTGCGTGCTGACAGTGTCTAGCGTCTATATGACTTTTTTGGTATAAAACGTGATCTGCTTACATTTGGCGCAACTGAAAACGAATAAATAAATAAATATTCGTGGACAAATTCACACAGCGCCATCTAGCCCCAAACTAAGCAAAGCTTGTGCTATGGGTGCTAGATAACTGATATACTACTTAAATACTTTTTACTTTAAATACATACTTATTATACATAGTATGTATTTAAAGTAAAAAGACCCCAGACCCGTAACAGAAATTAAAATTCATCATTTCAATTTCTGCCCGGCCGGGAATCGAACCCGGGACCTCTTGCGTGGCAGACCGGCCACATGTTGACCATTGAACCACTCAGGTCGTCAACAAGCGAGGAAATGACAGGCGCTACTATAGCTTGTATATCAACTCATGTATATTCAACCTCTTTAATGGATAGTGATAATCACCGCACACAACAAGTTAGGGTAATGTTTGACTTTGACCATGTGTTGTAAGTTATATTATAATTGATTCTGTAGTCACTGTGAGGCGCAGATTTGAGATCGTAAACTTATAGTCCTTGAATGAAACAGCTGATCTTGTTACGACAGAAGCTTTTTTCACATTTATCCGCGAGATCTGAGTTTTCTTCAAAGAGATAGCCACCCTTAAAATAAGGATAACATAACCCTTAATTTACTTTCTTTAGAGGTGTATAACGCATTGTTGATAACACTGGTGTCGCTGATGCCCATAGACCACTTTCCATCCGGTCCGCTTGCCTGTCTATCTGACGTATAACCAAAAAAAGCTAGTGACAACGCTGTCCCTAAAATCACAGAGACGTCTGTTTCTAGTTTAGCTAAAGTAGTCTCTAATAGATAACAAATGTTCCGCAAAACACTTTTCTACATTGGCATAGGTTTCTTAAAAAAACATTTTGTCGTTAATGTCTCGGGTTGAGTTCTAGCGCATGAGAGCCCGGGGTCCATCTTGACCATGTTCCAGAATTCGGCAGATCAGATAATTACAGTGGAGCCGACTGCTGACCTCCATGACTCTGCTACCAGGGGAACCTGACCAGATTGGATCATGGTTACACATTCAGCCGCCTGAATGTGCAGGTTTCTTCACGTAGTTTACCCTCACTATAAGAGTATCGGTTAGATTTCAACTAATGCACATAATTCAGAAAAGTGTCATTGGTGCATGGCCGCAATGGGATTCGAACCCGGTACCTCTCGCTTACGAATCGGATACCTTAACCACTCGGCCACAGGCGCTCCTTACCATACATCTCTTCCATAATTAATCGTATTTACCGATTAATCTGACCTCACGTACGTGTCAGGTGACACGTTTCCATACCAAACATCAAAAGTCACGCCATCAATCAAAATATTTGAGTCTCTCACACTTAGAAAATTAATGTGACCTCTTAATATATTAATAGGTTTTCGAATGTGTGTTTTGGACACTGCGATATTTAAGCCGCCTGCCAACCGTAGAGAGTATGGCCCTCCACGAATGTGGATCAGAGGACTTTTACATGGACTGTCCATGATAGGTATGGATGGGTGTGATGCGATTTCATTGAGCTTTTGTGCCATGGCGTCATTGATTTTACGTATACCTACATTTGAAAATCGGGTATAGATACTAGAAAAAAACTGTAAACTACAGTTTGTTGTTTTCAAAACTCGTTGTACCTGACATACGCCACGAGAGGGTCTCATAACTGCGTCATCCACACAACCACATGGCCAACACGGCTTCAACCTTCGACCAAAGAAGCTTCTGACGTAGTACAATACTCGCTAAATATGATGTAATGGAACACAGTAGTAGTAGTAGTCGTAGGTCAGAGGAATTTCATCTATTCTCGCAGTGACAACTTGTGGTTCTGTATTTTTGTGACCCGCGACCTAAATGTATGAGTCGTAGGTGTTAGTGCCGACAGTTACAGCTTACCATCAGGTGCGGTCTGCTTGTTTGTTACTAGTAGTTTAAAAAATAACAGTTACATGCTAAAGGGATTTACTACACCATGTATTTACCAGCTTTTATTTAACTTACAATGTTGGAATGTAACTATGTATTTGTTCAAATCTTGCAAGCCTAAGCTGACCCACTTCTCGGCGTTCAATTGAGCTGTTTGGTATACATAAGTAAATTGGATGACAATGGATTAATATGGTACCATGGAGCTGATCTGATGATGGAGTCGGAAGGTGATAATTAACTAATGAAAGCAACAAGATAACCCTATCGTGTCTGGGCTCTTTGGAATGCCTATAATTCCTAGTTAATATTTAAGGTTTGATGATGATGACGGAAGGTGATCAAAGCACTCCTAAACTATGCATTATAAACCTGTCGAGTTGGACTCTTAACAAATAATCTGACTAATCGTAGAGGTATCCAGTTTTAAATAGAACGTGTAATAAAGCTTGTGCGTAGAAAAAAAATATTTCGTTGACACCTTATTGCCGGATACTCGAATTATATCAACGGATAATAAGGTTAACACATTGAGGAAACTCGGTGAAGTCGCTCAACATACGTATGTATCTTTACTGTATTATCTTTTCACGCGGTTATGTTAACAAGATTAGATAGAGCCGTGTTGCTGACCGATATAATGACGAGGTGCAGTTTGTTATTAGCAATATCGTGCGTTTTTATTATATCATATACTTATCGCTTACTACTACTACTTATTCGTTATTTTAGGTCCAATGTCTAATGCTAATGCTGAAGTGAATCATGTTCCTGTGCAGTTGTTAATAAGTGTTTGGTAAATTAAGGACTGAAAATTGTAAAAATTAAACATAAAGAATTAAGGGGACAAGGGTAATACGGTTTTTGAAGTCTATGGAACAACTAAATTTTTTCTTTCATACACTGCAGGGCTTGGGACCTCTCCCACGAAAGAAGAGGTTATTACCATAATCTCCACACTTGGTAGGCGGATTGGAGATGCAGTGTTATAAATATAATACTGGAATATAAATATAAAAACGCTGCTGCCCATTTTCCAGCCTACAGAGACTCTAGATGTTTTGCGTCGAAAATATTAGGAAACTTGTACGATACCCACGAGTGTAAGGGGTTGGTGCTATTCTACTCTGCCGGACACCATATGGCCGTCCAACATCCAAGTCACATGTATCAAATTTCAGATGAACTGAACGCCGGGAAGTGGGTCAAATTAGGCTTGAAAGTTTCCAGGACATACAATTAGTTCTTATGACCACGCACCGACTCCATCGTCAGCCCAGCTCCATGATACCATATGAATGCATTGTCATACAAGTAACGTCATCATCATTATCATCATATTAGCCAGAAGACGCCCACTGCTGGGCATAGGCCTCCTCCAGAGATCTCCACAAAGGCCGGTCCTGTGCTTTCAGCATCCAGCTGGTACCTGCGATCTTTACTAGGTCGTCGGTCCTTGTGGGAGGCCTACCCACGGTACGTGGTCGCCACTCGAGAACTTTACTGCCCCATCGGCCATCTGTTCTTCGAGTTATGTGCCCCGCCGACTGCCACTTCAGTCTGGCAATCCTTAGAGCTATGTCGGTGACCTTGCGCATCTCCTCATTTCTGATTCGATCGAGCAACGAGACAAGTAACGTAGGTATACTAAATTTCAGAAGTAGTCAAACATAGGCATGCATGAATCGACGACATTCAAGTGAAGGTAATTAAAAGCTTTTACGAAATTACCTGAGTGTTTTACGTATTTCAAAAAATTCTTACATAAATTGTTTCTAATACTAACAATTACTTGTATTTTATCAGCTTTTAGAGAGATTTTCCGATACCTTCCATCTATCTTGTGATGTTTCAATCATCCCCAGACCCAACGAGTTTTCTGAAGACGCTTTGTAGGGTCGAGTAGGTGATTATTGTATCGCCTTGACACACTCATCTGCCGAACTTGAAAGGTAACACTGCTGCCTCAGAGTAAATAATCTTCTACCGAACATGTAGTAGGTTGGCAACTACTTCAAGTAAATATGAATAAGAAAAGTGGCACACAGACAGCAATAATGCGTTAAGCATTAAACAGAAAAGAAAATTATATTCAAATTGAATAAAAAGATGGTCGGCAAAATCATTTTTTATTACTTTACTAGCCAGGCATTTGACCGCCACCTGCTAGGATAAATAGAGCTCAATTATGTAGCTTGTACCCTTGACAAATAAATATCATCTTCCCCCCGCCCTTATCCCATTTGGTGAAGTCGGCCCAACATGTCTCTCTCTCTTTAACCTAAAGTATGACGTCATCAACGCTAGAAAAATAAATATTATGGTAAAATATACTTATTATGAACTAGCTGACCCGCCGCGACTTCGTTCGCGTGTTATCCTACCCCTACCTTACCCTACTCTACCCTACCCCAACACCTACCCTATACATATCCCTAGCTATCCTTTTTTCTTTTATACAAACCTTGTCGTGCCAGGTACAAATACAAAAAAATAGTTATTTATTCTTTATTGTACACAAAAATAATAAATACAATTTAACAGAAGGTAACTAAGTACAAAGGCGAGCTTTACTCAACAGTTGAGTTTTCTACCAGCAAACTTTGGAGTCAAAGAAGCCGTAGGTCAGCATTTAGGCTAGGAAGTGCACACAAGTAAACTTATTTTATTTATCGTATGGCTTTTAAGTTCCTACTGCTACTTAAATTTTCAATTTACATTTCGTCAAGTAGGCGAGAGCTTCGGCCGAAAGGGACTGAAAATCTTTCGCTTGCCCGCTGTACTTGGTATCCGGACATTCAAATATCATAGCCTGGTATGTTACCTCTTCTAGCTAGCTGGGAATCGTCCGCTGTGTGAGTTTCCTGCAGAGCAACGACATCAACATCATTGTCACACAGATTTTTGTGCAAGCAGTCCGTTTTGGCTTTGCTAATGCCTTCAATATTAAGTTGTAAGACACGGACTGAAGGTCCTATGTCTTTTGTTTTTGGACACTGGGAAGTGCCATTTACCTTTGGGCTCTTAGGCGTGCCCTTTCGTCGGAAGCACTGATAAACTAAGTGCTGTTTTGAAATCGGCGCTTAGAAGTGCCATTTGGGATCATTTTCGAAAGCATTTTTGTGCAGTAGGAACAGCTGTGAGGTTCGGAAACAGTACAGCTGCCAAAATTGTTGCGCTCTTATCACCACCCGGGGGCCACGTGTAGGGTTATCTAAGGTAATTCCTACGGACGTGGAGCAACATCGACCCCCACGTCAAGTAAACTAAATAAATACTATAATTAATAATGAATACATAAAAGAATTCGTGTAATAAGTTCTGAAATTTTACAAATTATTAAACTGCCAATCATTCAAATATAATAACGGTGCATCGATCGTTTATTTCCTCTAATTAACACAAGTCTTCCCACATGTGTGTTAATTGTTAAGATAAGTAAATAGCGTTTTAACAAAGTTGTGTGCAATGTAAACGCAGAGTTAATAGACTGCGAGGGTGCCGTAGGTTATTCTATGTCATCGAGTACAAATAAAATTTCACTTTGTAGTCTAAAACAGACGCGCACAACGACTATGTAAAGATTTGAAATATGAAATTGGGATTGGTTGTCTATTATTGTTTCAACGGTAGTAATGACCTTCAGTATTATTGAGTGTTGTAATTGAAATTTTGAAGCTGTTGAATAAATAACATGCATCATAAAATAACAACAATAAGCAATTTGCATTTTATAAATTTGCAAGAGAGGTTAGGGTTCCTCCGTTTACCTACCTACCATTTGTAATATAGGTATTTAACTATGTACCTATATACGCGCACAATTCTGCTAGAGCAGCCTCTGCAGGGTAGAAAGGGCATAAACCCTGCAATTGCAGAAATAAACCACCACCTTAAATAAATTATCACCTTAGTGGTATAATAAAAAATAGATAAGGAGGCCCTAAACTTTAAGGCTATGTTGCAAAACGTGCAGTGCATGCAATTTTTTTTTCGTACGTGCTAGCTGATGTATTATTATGGCGGCCGTGCTAGGATTTGCGTGATGGCTTACAAATGCTTGTAGCGTTATAATCATGCAAACCCTAGCTGCCAACTTATGTATGCCGCCGTGGCAGTGTATAGCCGCCATAATGCGCCATAAGTATTAAAACATGAACTTGCTGGCAAAGAATGACATTTATTTTTTAAATGTTGCTATCCTAGCTTACAGAGGGCGCTGTCTACATTTATTGTGTTACCACATGTAAAAAATAAACCAATAATAAGAACCTGTTCCACCAGAGGGGGAGACTCCTCCTACTACTCAGTGAGGTAGGGTAGTGGTTGAACTACACGCGGACAAAGTATCAAATATAAGTCATGATCTTACTACTATACACGGCGGGTTATTTGTCAGCCAGTATGTCTAATAGGCAATGGTACCCATGCAGAATACTCTGGAAGTTCGAAGTTCACATAGACAATAGCTTTTTATTTTAATTTTATTCGTAAAGCATTTTTATTTATATTCAGGGAGTCCTTGGTTTAGGTTGATGTCAAATATGGTTCCGGTAATAAAAAGGTAATTTTTAGTTCAAAAGCCAAGATCAAATCAGATAAACAACAATAAAAAATTTAATTCCAAAAAATACTACACACATTATGTACAGGTAGAATTAATTATAAATACAAGTTTATATGTCGTGTCGTAAACGTTACGTCATAATAAATAGTTTATCACCTTGAATATGACCCTAGGTATAGTACTTATCTAGACCATTCCAAAGATATCCTAAATACGATGGGGGTAATCCTATCTTTTTGCGTTCATTAGTTCCAATGATCACCTTCCGAGTCCATCATCAGATCCATGGTACCTTATGAATGTTTGTCATCCAAGTCACATAGGTATACCAAAACGTCGGGAAGTAGGTCAAATTAGGCCTGCAAGAATTGACTCCATCATTAATGCAAACATTGAAAGTTAATTAAAAGCTTGTAATAAAAGGAGATAGATTTTTACTATGATTACGGGACCTTTACATAAAGATATTTTTAACTATTTATTTATTTAACAGTTTATTGTGCACAATAACATTTATACAATATTGACATAAGGAAAACAACACAACAGGTACAGCTTATTTCATAAGAAATATCTTACAGCAGACCTACGGAAGAGACAGGGCATAATCAGAAAGGCAGACGGCGTGCACCTTAAAATACCTAACCTACATAACACTACCAAAAAAAATACACTACAATGAAATTATAATACCTAATTAAATACAAAGTTACATACAACATACATACTTAAATACATACACTACTATTATTATTTATTAACCATACTTAGAGAAGAGCGTCGGTGGCCGAGTGGTTAAGGTATCCGACTCATAAGCGAGGGGTATCGGGTTAGAATCCCACTGCGGCCATGTACCAATTACTCTTTTCTGAGTTATGAACATTAGTTGAATGCTAAGAGCGTCGGGCTGTTACATTTTGCACGCGAATGAAACCTGCATATTCCGGCGACTGACTATGTAACCATGATCCAATCTGGTCAGGTTTCCCTTGAAGCAGGGTCACAGAGGTCAGATGACAGTCGCTCCACTGCAATTATCTGATCTGCCAAATCTTGGATCATGGTCAATTCGGACACCGGGCCTTCGTGCGCGAGAACACAACCGGAACATTTACGCCAAACTGTTGATGATTAACCATGCTTATAATTTTCTTGCCAGGTTGCAAAAGTTAGGCGTCGCCTAACTTGATTTAAAGTATTCATAACACATTCCGACATTATAGTCTCTTCACGGAATGTAAGGTTCGCTGGAAGAGATCTCTTTTAGGGATAAGCTCGCCTTTGTACTTTGTATTGTGACTATGTTTAAGAGTAGAAGAATAACAAGAAAAAGCATTGCACCAACACCAACCTTATGTGAAAACATAACTCTTTAAGTCACTCTTCAATTTATGACACCGATTTTGTGTCTACTAAACGCTAAGGATTATTTTATAGCTTCACCTTAGGCGTCGCCTAAGTTTACTGCAATCGGGCAGAATAAAGTTTCCCATAGGTTATTAATTGCTTAAGGCCTTGATCAGCAAAAATCACGATTTTGTCCGCTGAAAAACCTTTTAAAATGCTTCCCTTTCTGATGCTGCCCAAGTTCCTAATCTAACGCAACCAGCGTTTTATTCGCCGCCGATGGTATTCGATACGATCGATTATCGTAGCCATCATACGCTTTAACATCATAAATCAACTATATCCACGCAAACAAGACTATGCACACACATCTTATTTGCCGTGACGATTGATACTTTACCTAAAGGCCGCCTAATGCTTCTACTCGTAAAATAAATATAGATGTACTAAGTGATTACCTAAGTGTCCGCAGGCCGATAAAAATATTTTTAGTATTTCCTAGGGGTATGCTAATGTATTTCTCCAAGGAAGTGTTAACTGTCTATGATGCTGATATGCATAATAAAAAGACGTTAAGATGCATAATAAAACTGTATAGATGTTAGAATTTAGGCGGAAAAAAAAGAGGCGATCACAATAGATCAGGAATGGTCGCAGTGATACTGGGACTGAGAAAGCCTTGAAGAGACCAATTTTCAAATAAAATAAAAATAGAATTAAGGTGAGATTTTTTTAGTTAGAAAAGATTACAAAAATGACTTTCTCAGTCAAAAACTCAACATACTGACATGTGCAACTAAAATATTGAAGACTACAACGCCATTATGTATGTACTGTCGCTTAATATATTAACACCGTTCATTATAATTGTTATTGATGACAATGGATGTCTCTTATTCAGGAAATAGGGTATTTCAGAGGGGAAGTACCTCCACCTTACAGAATATCGCAGCTAAATAAATAAACTCTTTTAAATAGTATTGTGTTTCTGCCGGTGAGTAAGGTTTCCAGTGCTTCATGGGGTGGGGATTTGGGGAACCGTGGCTTTGGCAGTGGAGTGGCATTTGCTTTTTGCTGCCAGAGCAACGTGTTATAGAGGTGGGCAACGCATTAGTGATACTCTTGGTGTTGCTAATGTCTATAGGCAGTGGTGACTACTTTCCATCAGGTGGCCCGCTTGCCTGTTTGCCTACCGTATGCCATAAAAAAAAAAAAAAAAAAAAAATTATGCAAGCTATTATAGTAAGCTTTTATAGTAGGTAGAGCTCGTCTAGTCTAAGATGACGCGCCCCACTACTTAGTTAGTTGATTTCGATGTGTGAGTGCAAATATTGATAACAACACTTCATCTGTGTGGGAGCCAATAAACGACACGTGCTGCTACGTTTGAATCTCACCGGCAACTGAATGACCAATTACAACGGCATTTGTATATGTGTTGCGTCCATATTTTAAACTTGCTTGTGTGCGTTAATGCGATAGTGGGGCGCGTCATTTTAGATTAGACGAGCTCTACTTCGCCATATGGGGTCCAGCCACTGCATTGCATGAACCTAAGACCCATAGGTCTAGATAAGCGCTAGACTACTTGCTAATATTTTCCACCCTTACTTTCAAATACCATTCCAAGGAATGGAACACGTTGCCTGCGAATATGATCATATGTTTAAAAACATTGAGCCAGTGTCAAAGAAATAAACATAATAATATATACATACATACCAACGCTCGAAAAAACATTACCCTCCTGACGCAGTCGAGTAAAAAATTCATTAATTTTCTGGTGGTTCCGCGATCCGGCGGCTGGATTCAGTTAAACTGAACTACCTAACCTTGTTTACAATAGAATAGAATAACATTTATTCACAAACATCAACACGTTAGGTTGGTTCACCGAATATGGTTTTTACACTTAATAACTTCGAGATTGTCGCATATAATCTCCCATGGACGCTATGATAATAAATTATGTCTCCAGTACATAACGCATTCTTCCCGTGGTCTCAACCTATCCATAGTGGAAAATGGCGTATCCAATAACTATATTAAAATTATTAGTAATTAAGCCCAGCTTACACCTAATTGTTAGACACGTTTAAGAATGACGTTTAACGTTTTATCTATGAAGTTTTTGTTTAAGTATCGACTTAAATACGTGAAAACGACTATTAAACGGCTAAGTCAACGTTTTCACGACGATATGACTGTATGGTTTGTAGTGTTAGCCCTGGCAGAGCTAGGACTTGTAGGGATTTTATAACTGTTTAACAGATAAATCATTATAAGAAAACCAATTTACAAAAAAATTACATAAAGTCTTTTGGTGGATTTCACTTCTTTATAATTTAACGGGTCTTTATTTCTTGTGTGGTGACACGTCAGCTGTCGACTGCAGTGTGCATGTATAGATTTTTTCGAATTTTAAGTACTTAAGAATACATATAATATAAACTTTCCGAAAAAAATCTAACCGATGGTGATCCGCATCAAAATCCACTTCGTCTAGGCTTACGAGGAATTAGCGTGTAAACTGACTATGACTATGTAACAATGTTGCCTATTACTTACATTGTAAATAGAGATTTACGTCATCGCGTAGTGTTTTTTGACGAAAAATCGGTTAAGTAAAAATGGAATTCGACCGTGACATTAGGTCGGCACTCGCTGGTGGTACCTACAGAAATATGCAAATATTAAAAGATAAAAAATATGCTTTTGTCTTCTCTGAACTCGTCAATAATGTCGCAATACAAACATTGTTATGTGCTTACTTTAATTCATCAAACAATATTATCCTGCGTTTATGACGGATGCGTCTCCGATGTTGCGAGATGAACAAATATTTGCAGGCATGCTCAACTCAAATGTTTGATGTAATCACTAACCTGTACTTTACTTAAATACTTATCTGTGTAATTAAAGTTGTAAATCGAAATTATTGTAATTATTGTTATTGTAATCGTGTCAAAGTTTCGGAAGTATTTAAGTAAGTCTCTTCGGAATAAAGCAAATGCTACTAACAAGAAATGTATGAATCTAACTGACGACGTCACTTCTGTGACGTCATCATAATTTCACGTTTGCATATGAGAATACTGCGCAATAGCATGCGCATATGTGCATAAGTGTATATGTTAAGGAAAAATTATATTTTCTTAACACATTTCGTTATTAAGCTACATAAAATAAAGTCGCTTCCCGCCTTCTATCCCAATGTACCTATGTATGGTTAGCTCTTTTAAACTACGCGACGGATTTTAATGCGGTTTTCAACAATATATAGAGTGATTCAAGAGGAGGGTTTATAAGCAAGAAAAAAATAGTTAGAAGTAAAGTATGTGTAAGCGAACGAAGTCGCTCCCGGTCCACTAATACTATATAAACCTTGCTGTTTGAAAACTACTTCGGCTATGAACTTCGCTATGTCACGGATCACAACAAACAATATGAACCTACCAAAACTTCTATATAAACTGCGGTTACATACCTATACGTCTTGGGACCTAAGACCTAGCTAGAGTAGGTATTCGGTAATCGCGCGCACGAAGCACTTCGTTACCAACGACCTATCACAACTCGGTATTGTGCACCTCATCATCACAACCCGTAACAGTCCACTGCAGGACTTAGGGCCTCTCCCACGAAAGGGGAGGTTATTGCCATAATCTCCACGCTTGACAGACGGGTTGGAGATCGCAGTGTTTAAATATAACAATGAAAAATGCTGCTGCCCATTTTCCAAACTTTTTTTTTTTTTTTATGTCATACGGTAGGCAAACAGGCAAGCGGGCCACCTGATGGAAAGTGGTCACCACTGCCTATAGACATTAGCAACACCAAGAGTATCGCTAATGCGTTGCCCACCTCTATAACACGTTGCTCTGGCAGCAAAAAGCAAATGCCACGCCACTGCCAAAGCCACGGTTCCCCAAATCCCCACCCCATGGAGCACTGGAAACCTTACTCACCGGCAGAAACACAATACTATTTAAAAGAGTATTATTTAGCTGCGATATTCTGTAAGGTGGAGGTACTTCCCCAGTCGGGCGGCTCCAATTCGAACGAGACTACGGAGACTCTTAATCTTATGCCTCGAAAACATTAGTCGCCTTGTACGACACCCACGAGCGTAAGGGGTTGGTGCTATTCTACTCTGTCAGACACCACTCGGCCATATTGTGCACCTGATTACGTGAGTGGAGCGGGAGATTTTCTTTTTAAATACCACTGTTGCTGCCAAATTATGTAGTTCCTCTAGGGAATTCAAGAGGCCTGTCAGCATCAGACCCTTTTTTTTTAATAGACTAGCCATCTCACCTGATGGTAAGTGACGATGCGGTCGAAGATAGAGCATACATGTCTATTTCATTTCATTTATTGCGTATCACAGTTTTTAAAAGATTTCACAATATTATAAAGTATGTACTTACATGTGACACCCTGTAAGGGCATTGCAAACAAAGTGAGAGAGAGCATGCATTATTTACATTATGTCATAACTTAAGTATTCAATTAAGAGTACAAATTTTTTCCTTAAATAAAAATAATAATAATCAATTAGTTGCATATTAAAATATCAATCAAATAATAATAATAATAATGTCAAGTTAGTAGATATATTAGTCAGATGTCATTCTGTATAGCAATAAATTTTTGTCATCCGTTTTCATGTCACAATGTAATCAAATAATCAAATAGCGATGTGCCGGATTATCTTAATTCGAGGTCAGCAAAAAATTCATTCATATCATAATAACACTTTTGCACTAGAAAAGATTTCAGTTGTTTGGTAAATGACTCAATTTTTTTAATGTTTTTTATGTAGTTAGGTAAGTGATTGTAAATTTTAACCATCATAGCATGAGGACCATTTGTAAATAAAGATAATTTAGAAAAAGGTGTTTTTAATTTGTTAACATTGCGATCGTTTCGTCTAACGGAGATTATAGGTGAGTACATGTACTCGTGTTTTCTTACGAATTTACATGACTCTAGAATATACAATGACGTCACTGTAACTATGCTGTTCTTTATAAATTGGGGTCTACAGGAATCCATTTGACCAATATTTGTAAGAATTCTCATACATTTCTTCTGTTGGATGAAGATATCTTCCACATCTGTAGAGTTTCCCCACAATGTAAATGCAAGTCTAGAATGGACATATGTATAATATGCTGTGAGTGCGGTCTTAAAATTTGTTACCATTTTTAGATGTCTAAATGCGTATATGAATGAGGACAATTTCTTAGTAAGTTTTTGAATTTGCGGTTTCCAGGTTACACTTGTATCAATATCTATTCCTAGCAGAGTAGCCGAAGTCACAGTCTCGATCACAGCATTATTATATTTATAATCAATTTGCAATGGAAGTTTTTGATAAGGTTTGAACTGTATTATTTTAGTTTTTTTTCAAGTTGAGCTCTAAATTGTGACATTCCATCCAAGTTACAATTTTTTCCATAATAATATTTAATTTATTATTGAGCTCCTCCGTATTTGAACATGATATTACTATTGAAACCTCGTCTGCGAAAAGGATACAGTCCTCACCTAGTTGTTTTGGAAGGTCATTAATATAAATGAGAAATAAGCAACACCCTAGAACGCTTTCTTGGGGAATGGAGCCCATGTTACTTTCCACATCCGATCGTATGGTTTGTATCCTCCCGCTTTTATAGTCTGTATTTTCAATCTCTACATATTGTGACCTATCTTCGAGATATGATTTAAACAATTTTTGTGCAATTCCTCTGATTCCAGTGCCGTATAATTTATCTAAGAGAATTTTATGGTTTACTCTGTCGTATGCTTTGCTCATGTCGAGCAATAGACCTACAGCATATATTTTATTATTTATTGTATTAAGTACTTCCTGAATGAATTTGTATAGGACTAATGTTGTTGATCTATTTTTCCTAAAACCGTTCTGGCTGTCATAAAAGATATTATATTTTTCATTAAATGAGTAAAGTCGGTTTACCATTGCAGTTTCAAATATTTTGGCCGACGTCGGCAAAAGGGCAATTGGGCGAAAATTGCTAGGGTTAGTTACCTCTCCGTTTTTATGTATCGGCTTTACCAAAGATATCTTGAGACTTTCAGGAAATATACCCTCAGTAAAAGACTGATTTATTAGTTTCGTATAGGGATAAGCTAATTCATCGCTACATCTTTTGATAAGTGTTGGGGGGATTTCATCAACTCCGCAACTGTTTTTGTTTTTTAAGTTTTTTATAATTTTCAGCACTTCGCTTGGCTCAACAGGTTTCAGGAAAAATGTGTTATTCACATCATTTTGCAGTGGCGGTTGTCGATTTTGGGGTTGGATATTACCAATCGATGCGAAGAAACTATTAAATGCATTCGCGACCTCTTTCGGATTATTTATACATTTATTGTTAATTATTAATTTTGCATTTTGTTTGTTTTGATTGCGTGTTTTGTTAGCTTCACACCGTATAATTTGCCACATAGCTTTCATTTTATTTGTTGATTTTTTAAATTTATTAATATTATTAAGTTTTTTTAATTTTCGGACTGCATTTTTTAATATTTTGGAATATGCTCTGTAGTAATTCTTTATCAGTTTATTGTTTGTCTGTGATAGGAATAGTCTAAGTAGTCTTTTATTTCGACATGATTGTTTAACTCCCGGAGTGAGAACATGTCTTGCTGGTTTTGAATTGACTCTTAATAATTTTTTTGGTATACATTTATTAAGAGTCAATTGTAAAACTTTACTAAATTCATTGTACTTTTCATTTACAACTTTTGCTGGTGTTATTACATCATCCCAATTAATTTTTAATAGTTCATTTTTAAATTTAAGTATATTTTGCTCTCTAAATATTCGTTTTAAAACGTAGAATTGATTTTGACATTGCTTAGGTAACGGGGTCGAGAATAAGATTCCCTTATGGTCAGAGAAACCCAACTCTTCCACATTTATTTGAAAATTGGTATTTCTTAAATTTGCAAATAATAAATCAATGCATGTAGAGCAACTTGGTGTAACTCTTGTGGCTTCCTGTATGTATTGGTGGAAATTATAAGTTAACATTAGGTTTGTAAACTTTCTTTTTGCTTTATTATTTATTAAGAAGTCCACGTTAAAATCTCCAACGAAAATAATGTTTTTATTTTTATCTCTATTTGATATTAATTTTAGGACTTTTTCCAATGAATTATAAAATGCTTCTATATTTTTCTTACTATTAGGCCAATAAATATTTATAATTAGTAGGTTAGATTTGCATAATTCCACAGCACAAACCTCAAAGATACATTCCAAAGACAACGAGCTTATATCTAGTCGTTCCTTATATTCTACCAATGATTTAACCAATATGCAGACGCCCCCGCCAGCGTGGTGTTCTCGACAAAAAGATGACCCCAATTCGTATCCAGCAATTTTCATAAGTGCTTGTTTTTGAGTATTTAACCAAGTCTTGGTGACACATATAGCGTGAATGGGTGGTTTCTTCTCTAATAAAGCTTCGAGAACGTGCGTTTTATTGCATATACTTTGCATGTTTTGATACATGAAATGGAAAACATTAGTTGCCTCGAAAGGAATGCTTCCTACTACGTGCTTCGATTCGCGTCTCTCGCTGATAGGGCTCATCCTCCGTCCTATAGTCGTAACTGTTTGACTTTCCATTACGTACAGTTGATTTTCTACTTCTTTTGATTCCATTTTCATTTCATTTTTTTATTTTTTTTCATTTTTTTTTGGCTAGGAACAGCCTATTCACTCTAGCCTTGAAGGCGTCCAGATACTATTGATCAGGTGTTGTTAGATGCGTCTTGGTCGCGCGAGTGACACTGGGGCCTCTTTTTGAAACCGCTCATATCCACGCGAGCGCTCGCCTTCTAATGCTTGTGTTCTCTAACAGTTGTAAATTATCTCTTCTAAACATTAATCAGCATAACAACAACATAAGCTTGATGTCCTGGATACAATCTAAGCCATGTTTCATCTAATTCGGGTGGGTAGAAACAGAGATACAGTTTGGCCTCCCCGTAGTACTAGCATTCATAGAATGCGGAGGTTATTTAAAATGGTAACGCGGGCAAAAATTAAACTGTCATAAAAATGATTTCCACGCGGACGAAGTCGTTGGCCTAAACTAGTAGAATTCTACTTAATATTAAGATTTGGATTTTTGCTTCTAATGAATAAATTCAAAAACTAAAGGACGGATTTTAAAAAAATCATTTTCTTGTGGAATGCTACATTATCACTGTTTAACATGGTCTACTTTTATCTGGGCTGTAGGTATTTTTAAACCGCTCACCTCTAATTGAACGGTTTTCAATTTCGATTTTTGACATGAAAGTTGTTACATCTCGATATCTACATTTTCACTGCAGTGAGTTCCTAACTTATTTTCTACCCAATTAGTACACTAGTAGTACTACTTGTACAACTGTAAAAGAAACCACCTGCGTTAATAAATAGTTATGGAGGATAACAGTTATTAGGACAGGCACGCTCCGGAAAATGACTATAAGTTTTTTTCCCACAGCGATTAGTAGAAGTTGTAGGAAATTAAAAATCTTTATCAATGACGTATCGCTCAACGTTATTGGTCGAATAGGCTGGGGTCCATACATTCTGCCAGTCCTCCTTTGAAATGAGATGATTAATTTCAAATAATTAATCAATTATTTTTTTCATTCACAGACAAGACCTGCTGAAATGGTACGGCTGGGGCTACAAGGACTCCATGTTCAGACTGGTGCAAGACGTCGCCACTTTCACAGGCGAAAGGTAAGCCTCATCTATGAACCTCGGGACGTGCACTGTTTAACATAAGCCTCCTGGGGCTCCATTTTTAAACCACTCGTATCCACGCCTACCCTAACCTACCCCTACCCTACTTTTTTGTTGCTTATAAATCTTACTCGTATCTATTGTTGAAAACTGCATTAAAATCCGTTGCGTAGTCTAAAAGACCTAAGTGTAATTCGTTATATACTATTTATAAATACAGATGTATAGATACTTGCATATTAGTATCTAGACATAGAGTAAACCATAGAACACCATTGCGAAACCGGGGCGGGTCGCTTGTGCATGGGTTGCCCATCGCATTTCTCATCGTTCGTCTTGGTACAGCTACGGAGACACCTTGGTTCTCGATAGCGCACAACACTCTCAAGTTATCTAGATACTCAGTTTTAGTTCTAGATAGTCATTCGTAGTTGGCTAGTCTAGTATGGCAGCAGAAATTATTGAGATTTCACTGGATCCAGCCGGCATCCGATGTGGGCGCGACGACTCTGGACTTTAAATTGGTATTTCCGCCTAATTGCCCACATCACAACATGTGCTATGCATTAGGTCATTTCGTAAAGCGTCAACAAAGGCCATTACTGTATTGCTGTGTTTCATATTCATTAATTAAATAAACCGTGCTATCTTGACTCTGCGATCTCCAAGCGTGAGGAGGTTCAAGTTCAGCAAGGGAATTTCACCTGCTCTTTCTTAAAGGCAGTTGATGATGATGATATTATTGTCTATATGTATCAGACCTGCATCCATCCATACCAGTCGTTAAGTTTTGTTTATACTACCTAGTCTTCTTGGTTTTCAATTTCGGAAGATATTCCTTTTTTTTGTTTTTTTTTTTTTTAGACATTCGGCTTACCAAGCACGGTCAAGTATATTTTTCTCGATTACGAGTCGAATACTCAACCGTCCGGCCACCGACACTCTTCTCACTCTTCGTCACAGACTAAAACTAACCCTAATAAATACCTACAGTTAAAATTATGTATATCGCATCCATTTGTTACAAAGAATGAACCCTATGCCACCCATAGTTTATTATATTTCATGTTGTCACTTATGTGAGGCATTTATTATCCTTCGTGATTGAAATGGCATTGTCCGCAACCGATGGCAACGTTTGCCGAGCGCACTGAAATTTTTATTGCATTTATCTTTATTATTCTTTGTAGGTAATTGTATTAGTTCAGTAATGGTCTTCACACAACATGCAATTCGTTTATGAATAGCTGAATGGAATGTTGCAGTGTGTTGTAAATTAGTGCCAATACTAAAGTGCACTGTGAGTTATGGAATACCTATTCAAGGGTACAATAAAATGCATTTGTTGACAGTATTGCATGATGTTGAGGGCGTCAGTGGCGTAATGTGTAGCGAGTCGGCCTCGTGACGTAACCGAGATGTGCCGGGTTCGGTCCCCAGTACATGGCGGCACTGAGCACGGCACCAATGACTTTTCTGAATTAAGTCGTACACTACCAGAGTGAGATGTCACATCATAGGATAGGAATTTAATTATAGCTTACTGGCTGATTGTAAATAGACAAAGATTAAAAAAAAAAAGTTGTACACTATTTTTGAAGCGCTTGCATACACGCAAGCGCTCTCTTTCTGATGCTTATCTTTTCTATCTTTAGCAACATACCACGAGTATGAAAGAAATAGGGCTCTGTGCTCTTACGGCGAGGTAAAACATCGTGAGGAAACCTGCAGGTTTAGGCAACTGAATGTGTAACCGCGATTCAATCACGTGAGTCACGGAGGTCAGGTGGCAGTCGCTCTACTGCAATTACCTAATCTGTGTTAACGTGTTATAGAGGTGGGCAACGCATTGGCGGTACTCTTGGTGTTGCTAATGTCTATAGGCAGTGGTGATCACTTTCCAGCAGGTGGCCCGCTTGCCTGTTTGCCTACAGTATGACATAAAAAAAAAAAACTGCCAAATCCGAGATCTTGGTCAACCCCCGGAATTTCGCGCGCGAGATATTGACGCCAAGATGCAGTGCACCTATTGCATTAGTTTGAAATAACATAGTCATTGTGTCATCTATTCGAAAACATAGCTTTAGGGTAGAATAGCTTTAGGGTGAATATGTAGGGTCACTGCGACAATATCATTGCTTATTGAAATTAATTGAAAAAGGGACCACTGCAAAGAATCCCGAAATATAAATCTTGTCTGAACCGGATCACTTTTTGGCCTTGCCCTCCGGAACCATCGGTCTAAAACAGATGATATTAGCACAGAATATTGATTGGTATTAGTTTGGAAAAGGTACCTATTCTCATAACTAAATCCTTTGCAACTCCAAAATTTATTACACTGACGAGCAAGAATAACTAGGCCAATTACACGAACAACGATATTTCCTAAACGACTCATGATAGTCTCTATGAAGGAACATTGAAGTGTATTTCACCAAATTAAAAAATATTTAATGTTTATATCATAACCATTTTTAATTAAGCCCCGACGAAAAAAGAGTGGTATTATAAGTTTGACATGTGTATCTGTGGCTTTGTGTATCTGTGGCTTTGTGTATCTGGGTGTCTGTCTGTGGCATCGTAGCTCCCGAACGGGTGGACCGATTTCGATGCGGTTTTCTTTATTTGAAAGGTAATTTTATTAAGACGGTTCTTGGCTTTATTTCATTAAAATCAGTTTAGTAGTTTAGAAAATATTTGAGTATACATAAACTTGGTCGAGGGTTTTTCGAAGTTTTCTGTCGGTTAGGTTGTACAATTTTTGGTAAATGGAGCACCTTTACTAGTTTATGAAATATCGCCGTTTAAGTGCGTGACCTGGTTATTTTTGATGTGCCCTGTGCCCCCTGTGTGCACCCGGCACCTCCCAGAAGATTGTAAATACATTGTTACATGCAAATCCGAATCATTATCATCATTACATTATGACAATGACAATGAATGTAATTCACATGAATAAAGAACATGTTTAATTATAAATAATTTTAAAGGGTTAATTATCTTTATTTGCGATTATAATGAATAAACGTTACAAAACAATGCAGAAAAGCATAAACATATCAATATTTATTTAAATTAGCATTTCATATTTCATTTATGAAATGCTAATTAAAAAATTTAAGGAAATGCTAATTTAAAAAACTAGTGGACCCGGCGCGACTTCGTTCGCGTACACTTTACCCATGACCTACCCTTTTTATTTATTTATTTATTTATTAAATCTTCATGCACAAAATAGTACAAAGGCGGACTTAAAGCTAAAATAGCCTTATCTACCAGTCAACCAGGAGATAAAGGGTAAAGAAAAAGTAAGGCGGTGCAAGAGAAGCTACTAAACAAGATGGAGGAGCGGAACCGTTCATGCAATTATAGCCGTTGCCTAATTGTTATTATCTTTCTTATAAACCTTCCTCTTGAATCGCTCTATCTATTGTTAGAAAACCGCATTAATTCAATATATTTAAGCGTACATAGATACATAGGGAGAGACGGTGGGAAGCGACATTGTTTTATACTATGTTTAGACATATCGTCACGGAGTGCTAATCTGTTTCCGAGAGTCTAAAACCAGTCCCAGGGTCCAGAGCAGCCCTTATTTCGTTATTATGCATTTAATAATAGTGTGACTACAATATAGCGAACACACTTGCATTGTTTACATATTTTTTTAAATTCTAATAAATATTCCACTGCCTAACCAATACAATAAAACAAACAGTTACCGACTCGCATAAAATACACGCGAACATAATGCACGCTTCTAGGTGCTAAATTCTACTACCTAGATCTGGTCTTATTATGTTTCTGCGCACTCAGTGAGGCTATGCGACCGCAAGGCACGACGTGCGCATTGTTCCGACGCTCTATGGGAGGGAATCCATGAGATGAATTGGCACTACGAGGTCGAAACATCCGCAAACATAGCAGCTCGAGTACTATGAACGGTCATGATGAATCATGATGTTTAGAAACGATGTCGTCGCTTGATTTCAATACCGAATTGGTGTAGGTTAGGTAGGTTCTGGAAATAACGCCTACCTCTAATCGCATTGGCAAACAAAATTATAACTTGCTAACATTGGACGCTAACTACGCAACTCGACTTTTGAATGAACCAATGTAGTTCTTTAGATTTTGTTTTTATACCACTAAGGTGGCAAACAAGCTTACGGCCTGTCTAATGGTAAAGAGTCACCGCAGCCTATGAAACGCAATACCATGGGCATCACCCACGCGTTGCCGACCCCGTAAAAACCTTTTTACCCCTTTCTTGAAGAACTCCATGTTGTACTCTCCAGTGAAAACTTCTCCAGGTAGTTCATTCCAAAACCTTAGTGTGCGTGGGAAAAAGTTCCTTTGGAACCGCACAGTTCGCGACCAATTTGGCTCCAAGGTGTGAGGATGAACTCCCTGTCGGTGGCGAGCGGTGCGATGATTGAATGTAGCTGTAGGCATCATGTCAAATAGTTCTTCAGAACAAACACCGTTGTACAAGTGGTAGAATACACAAAGAGAGGCGAAATCCCTCCGCTGACTCAGCGGCTTAATACCACTTGTGAGCATAGTATAGTATAGAGCATAGTAAGACGACTTGAGTGGTTCAGTGGTCAACATGCCGGTCTGCCACGAGGTCCCGGGTTCGATACCCGGCCGGGCAGAAATTGAAATGATGAATTTTAATTTCTGTTACGGGTCTGGGAGTTCTATGTATAATAAGTATGTATTTAAAAGTAAATAAGTAGTTTATGCCGCTCGCCGTGAGGTGTCCGGCACTCGCCGTGTGGTGTCCGGTACTCGCCGTGTGGTGTCCGGCAGAGTAGAATAGCACCAACCCCTTACACTCATGGGTGTCGTACAAGGCGACTAATGTTTTAGAGGCAAAAGATCAAGAGTCTCCGTAGTCCGGAAAATGGGCTGCAGCATTTTCCATTGTTATATTTAAACACTGCGATCTCCGACCCGCCTGCCAAGCGTGGAGATTATGGCAATAACCTCCCATATCGTGGGAGAGGCCCTAAGTCCTGCAGTGGACTGTTACGGGCTGTGGTGATGAAGTAGTTTATCAGTTATCTAGCACCCATAACACAAGCTTTGCTTACTTTGGGGCTTGATGGCGTTGTGTGTATTTGTCCACGATTATTTATTTATTTTATTTATTTATCATCGACAATTCTCACAGCGCGTTTTTGGATCTAGTCACAAGGACGAAGCTGATATGCTGTATGATTAAGTATATATAAGTATAAGTATATATACTTATTCGTACAAACTTATTAGCTCGGACCTAATTTTAAACAATGTGGACAAGTCTCTAAGGCTGTGAGCAAATGAATGAGAGTCAATAAAACGACTTGAATACCCAGTACAAATTTATAGTACTTATTCTGATGTGTGACTTCATTCGTTTTATGTCTATACGGGATGAGCCTTTCCTAAATTCAGAGAGTCAGAGAGCCTGGTTTTTAGACATTAAAGAAGTGGTTACCACCACCACCACCACCCACGGTATAGTGTAGAAATCCTTATCCTTATATAGTATAAAATAAATTTGCTTTTCGTGGGGATCGTCCAGCTGTCCGCACGAGCCGCTTTGGTTCAACCTTTATAATACGAATTGCTTATTAATGGAACACGTTGCCTGCGAGTGTGTTCCCTTATCACGATAATCTAGACGCCTGCAAGGCTAGAGTGAATAGGCTGTTCCTAGACAGGCATGCTCCATCTTCGGCCGCATCGTCACTTACCACCAGGTGAGATGGTAGTCAAATGCCTGGATAGTCTACAATAAAAAAACGTTATTATCCGCTAACTCCTCCTAAACAACGCAACGGATTTTGTTGCGGTTTTCTAAATTACACCCGTGTGAATCAGGGGCTTGTCGCAAGTAGCATCTTCAATGCATCTTAGTATAGACACCTAGGTTATGTTACAGCCTTCACCTTTCACCACTTCGTTTTACACCGCGAATTCATCTCATTACCTGGCATTGCTGTCTACTTATACATAGGCTTACTACATAGGCTTTCGAGGGTAGGTAGGGGTTTTAGCCGGTAGAATACCGACCAGCACTACCCAGATCACAGAGCCTGGGTGTTCCCAGGTGTCCACGACGGATTTTTCCTGCCTACCTAAGCTAAAAAAAACATGGTAAGGTACAAACAACAGGAAAACTGACGATTGGTATTCTGCGATGCGCATCACGAGTACAACGAAGCTTTTCAAATCGCGTTACCGGCTGTGCAAGCAACTGGAATCTCGACTCGTTGCTCGATAAATATTGAAACAGGCGTGCTGTCGAAATTTACACACCATACACTTGAATCCCTCGTATGCATGCCCGGTATGCATGTATGGATTCTAACTGCATCCATACTGCATTCCTCGAGATGGTTTACTTTAAGTATAGGTACCTATATATTCATAAATATACAAAGCGAGCAGTTTATTCCGCAAATCCGATAAATACTACTCACATTCGTTGTTGTTTTTTTAAGCGTAGTAGTGTAGTGGATCTTCCAGCTATCCGCACGAGCCGCTTTAGTTCAACCTTTATAATGCGTACGGCTAAGGAATGTAACGCATTACCCGCGAGCATGTTCCCTGATCATTATAATCTATATACCTTCAAGGCCGGAGTGAATAGGCTGTTCCTAAACAGGCATACTCCATCTTCGGCCGCATCGTCACTTACCACCAGTTGATATGGGGGTCAAATTCCTGGCTAGTCCAATTATTAAAAAACAAGAACCTACGACAGCAAGAAGCCTTGCTTGATTGGTTGATGGCTGCGTTTTGTAACATTTGTAACTGTCCCTGGAGCTAGGGGCTGTCTCGAGACTTGAGTTCTTTACACCACTAGTCAGTAGAGCCCGCTCCTCCGTAACCCTCAATTTACATTGGTTTGACAAAAACAACAATTTATAGCACGATTGCTTATCCTCTGTACAATAAATCAGAATAAAGATTTGTACTTGCGAACCCTGGCAGACGTTGGGGTTCGACAGCTTTGTATTTGAGTTTCTGTATTTTTTTATTAAAAGAATAAAAAAACTAAAAATTATCGACATACTTTGATCCTGATCAAACAGAAATAAAAATTTAAGAAATTGGTATCTCAATCTGAGAAATACTCGTACGTTTCAAACCTGAATTCGACAATCTTTTTCAGGTCGGCTCAGGTACAAAACCTTGTGTCATCCACTACTCTACCAGTAGGTTTTGATACATGTTTTCTCCTTAAAAACAATGAAGATACTGAACCTTGACCCGTCGCAGCTCAACATCATACATGAATAATGGAATTATTATTATTTGCTATTATTCTTATTGTATTGTTTTTTCGTGTTCTTTCGTCTCGTTGAAGGTTCAAGAAGTGATATATTATGATGTCGCTAAGTAAATCCGAGAGCCAACTTATTACTTACCAACAGCATTACGAAGCGAAGATGCTTTTCTATCTTTTGTATGTAAATAAGTCTCCTTCGAACAAGAAAGTTATTGGGGCAGGCCTGTTCAACAGTTGATGAATATGTTCGCTGTACTCGTATATATATATCGCTGAATATAGGCCTTTGATTAGGATAATAACAAATTATCTATTTAAAATATGTTTAAAAAATTGGCACACATTGGCAATGCATTAGTGAGTGAGTTGATTTATTCGCTACTAGTGGATCCGGCGCGATTTCGTTCGCGTGACATCCTATCCCTATCCTACCCCTACCCTACCCTACCCCACTTATTTATTGCGATAAACATAACTTACTTTGGGTACTATAAATCTTGGCGTCAAAATCCCGAATACCGACCATGATACAGGATTTAGCAGATCAAGTAATTACCTACAGTGGAACGTCTGCCACCTGACCTCCGTGGCCCCGTTAACAGGGGAATCTGGCATGATTGGATCATGGTTACACATTCAGTCGCCTGAATATCCAGGTTCCATCACGATATTTTCCCTCACCATAAGAACATTGGTTAATGTTCAACTAATGTACTATCTTAGAAAAGGTCATTGGTACACGGCGGTACTAGGATCGAACTCGGTGCCTCTCGCTTACGAGTCGGACCCGCTAGCCTATTAGGTTTACGACGACCGACACATATTACTTCCTTCATGTACTCTGGGTCTAGAGCCTCCAATATGAAAGCTACATATCTAAAACAGTCATGTCATTGTTGCTCGTCCTTGAATAATTTACTCTGAAATTATCCCCTTTCAGATACCCAACGATAGCCGGGAAAAATCTGCCGCATCTGATAGAGTTCGCGACCAAAATGCTCGGCATCAACCCCAGGTCTCCACCCAACATTCCCAAATTACCCACAGAATTCCACTCCAGTAGACTGTCTCAGGAAGTGAGGTCGGAGTTGGAGGCAATAGCTCTGGTCAGCGTGGAGGGGCTGGACAGACTGGTCAGGGCCCATGGCCAGACCCTCAAGGACATGGTGAACCTCAGAAACAACACCTTCCCGAGGATTCCTGACGCAATCATATGGCCGGAAACGCACGAACAGGTAACATTAGTTTTACGAATAGGTAGTTGAAACGTTTTATTACCTATATTGATTTTCCCTCATCATCACGGTTATTACTAGCCATAATTGCGGGCGATTGCCCGTGAATCGTAAATAAGTGATGAATAATTATTGATTACTTCTCTAACAAAAAATTATGGTACTGTCAAATAAATTCATGACATTATGTGATTGTGATTCTATCAGTCATTCAGAAAATCGAAAACCGTTATGTATCACAATTAAGATTTTACACTATCTATGCCAAGGATACTTAATAAATAGGTAAATCAATTAATACTAGGTACCACAATTGCGCAGCAATATTTATATTTCGGAAATCAATTAACAACGCCATGATTCGTTGATACAAATTTAACATTCTGCTGTCTATACTATATGATGCTGATGATGATGATTAGAAAATAATGCAGAACTGACTCTGAATATGGGTGTACACCGCCTCTGGAGCCTCAAGTAAATATGCCACTTTGTGTTACCTGCTGTTGTGAAATTTGAAAGACAGCCAGCCTTAAGTTTTATTTTCACAGTTATGTCAAATGAAAAACTCAATAACGTCGTAGTCAATAGTAGAAGTAGGTAGTCGGTCCTATGTCCTACTCAAAAAAGCTTGTTCTATCTATCTATAACTTCGAGCCACCCTTCACAGGTGGTGGACATCGTAGACTGCGCGAGCCGCCACCAACTGGTGCTGATTCCCTTCGGCGGAGGCACCTCGGTGTCGGGCTCGGTGACGTGTCCGGAGCGCGAGGAGCGCCCCATCGTGGCCGTGGACACTAGCGCCATGAACTCGATACTGTGGATCGACAAGGAGCAGCTGCTGGCTAGGGTGCAGGTGGGTTTACTAGTTGATACTACTATTAACCAAGTGAAAAAATCAGTTACACTTGTTAAGAGTTGCTGATTCTGGCCTGTGCTCCAGATAGATAGATAGATAGATTAACTCTTTATTGCACACAAAATTACAGGAAAGAACATTTAACAGGACTATTTAAACATTGTGGGCAAAGGCGGCCTTATCGCTACAAGCGATCTCTTCCAGGCAACCCTTGTCTAGAAAGAGAGAAAGATACAAATCAGTCAGACAAGCAACAAAAATAGCATTAATCATCTAGGTAAACTACTATACTTTAAGCTAAAAATTTACACCTACATACTAATATGCACACTATAGGCTACAATATACATACATATTAACATGATAAAATCGTCGGCAGAGGACAATGTCAACTAATTGCAAACGGAGAGAAGATGGGCAAGCAACTTGGTTTTAAAAGTTGCAAGTGACTTTACGTGGCGAATACTATCAGGCAGGCCGGAAGCTCGTTTGCCACCTGGTATAAAAAACCCTATCCCTCCTAATACCCCGGTTACTATTCCAGGCGGGAATAGTGGGTCAAGACCTGGAGCGGGAGATGCGGGCGCGCGGTTACACGGTCGGCCACGAGCCGGACTCGTACGAGTTTTCCACGCTGGGCGGGTGGGTCGCCACGAGAGCCAGTGGCATGAAGAAGAACACCTACGGGAATATCGAGGACCTCATTGTGCAGACTAGGGTAGGTATGGTGGACGCAAAGTTTGAGTGTGTGGTTGTAGGTGGGCTTTGTCGGGAGTTAGAACTGTATTGTGCAGACTAAGGTAGGTATTATATGTAACCCAAAAAAAAATAGTAAAGTTGTAGGTAGGGTTTACTGACGTCTGTCGGCTAGATTATTGATTTGGTAGGTAGGTACTAGCTTCTGTCCGCGACTCCGTCCGCGTAAAATTTGTTATAACGTTCTGGATTTTATCCCGAAATTGAATTATCCACGAGAACGGGTCTCGTGGATAATTCAATTTCGGGATAAATTAAAGCCTATGTGCTATTCTAGCCTGTAATGCCAAATTTCATCAAAATCCATTTAGTACGTACGACTCAGTGCTAAGGAACTAAGGACCACTTAGCCTACGAGTGTGTTCCTTGATCATTATAATCTAGACGTCTTCAAGGCTAGAAAAAATAGGCTGTTCCATGCGAGGGGGTGGCAACATACAGGCATGAGCATCTCGGACAACCACAAACCCTTCCAGAGACGTTTGCAAAACTGAAAGGACTGCTGCGTTTCCTGGAGGAGTTGGGATGGCAGGAACAATAGGGTATCTTGGAGTACACCATATCCACGCAGAATGGGCGCGAGTTCGCCTGAATGCGGAAAATGGCCCGGATACATCTATCTATCTAGGCTGTTCCTAGATACATATATGTTCCATCATCGGCCGCATCGCCACTTACCACCAGGTGAGATGGCGGTCAAATGCCTGACTGGTCTAATAAAAAAAGCATTTTTTGCGTGAAGGAGTAATAAATATCCATCTTTACAAACTTTCGCATTTATAGTATTAGTAGGATAACTTATCTCTTTAATTTCTATACATATTATTGTTGTTGTTAACCCCTCAGCGTCTACATTAAAATAATAATGGTTGATGTCACCTCTGTATAATATTAGTAGAAAAACTTACTCTATCTAATTGTCTTTAATTTAAATATTATTGTTGTCATTACCCTCTCAGCTTGTACATTAAAATAACAATTGTTCTCGTCACCTCCACAGACGGTGACGCCGACCGGCATAATCGAGCGCGGCTGCCGGGTGCCGCGGCTGTCGTGCGGGCCCGACTGGGAGCACCTCGTCATGGGCTCCGAGGGCTGCTTCGGGATCGTCACCGAGGTCGGTGTCTCTCAGGGGGGCTAGCCCCCTCCAGACGGTGACACCCAGCGGTGTAATCGAGCGCGGCTGCCGGGTGCCGCGGCTGTCGTGCGGGCCCGACTGGGAGCACCTCGTCATGGGCTCCGAGGGCTGCTTCGGGATCGTCACCGAGGTCGGTGTCTCTCAGGGGGGCTAGCCCCCTCCAGACGGTGACACCCAGCGGTGTAATCGAGCGCGGCTGCCGGGTGCCGCGGCTGTCGTGCGGGCCCGACTGGGAGCACCTCGTCATGGGCTCCGAGGGCTGCTTCGGGATCGTCACCGAGGTCGGTGTCTCTCAGGGGGGCTAGCCCCCTCCAGACGGTGACACCCAGCGGTGTAATCGAGCGCGGCTGCCGGGTGCCGCGGCTGTCGTGCGGGCCCGACTGGGAGCACCTCGTCATGGGCTCCGAGGGCTGCTTCGGGATCGTCACCGAGGTCGGTGTCTCTCAGGGGGGCTAGCCCCCTCCAGACGGTGACACCCAGCGGTGTAATCGAGCGCGGCTGCCGGGTGCCGCGGCTGTCGTGCGGGCCCGACTGGGAGCACCTCGTCATGGGCTCCGAGGGCTGCTTCGGGATCGTCACCGAGGTCGGTGTCTCTCAGGGGGGCTAGCCCCCTCCAGACGGTGACACCCAGCGGTGTAATCGAGCGCGGCTGCCGGGTGCCGCGGCTGTCGTGCGGGCCCGACTGGGAGCACCTCGTCATGGGCTCCGAGGGCTGCTTCGGGATCGTCACCGAGGTCGGTGTCTCTCAGGGGGGCTAGCCCCCTCCAGACGGTGACACCCAGCGGTGTAATCGAGCGCGGCTGCCGGGTGCCGCGGCTGTCGTGCGGGCCCGACTGGGAGCACCTCGTCATGGGCTCCGAGGGCTGCTTCGGGATCGTCACCGAGGTCGGTGTCTCTCAGGGGGGCTAGCCCCCTCCAGACGGTGACACCCAGCGGTGTAATCGAGCGCGTCTGCCGGGTGCCGCGGCTGTCGTGCGGGCCCGACTGGGAGCACCTCGTCATGGGCTCCGAGGGCTGCTTCGGGATCGTCACCGAGGTCGGTGTCTCTCAGGGGGGCTAGCCCCCTCCAGACGGTGACACCCAGCGGTGTAATCGAGCGCGGCTGCCGGGTGCCGCGGCTGTCGTGCGGGCCCGACTGGGAGCACCTCGTCATGGGCTCCGAGGGCTGCTTCGGGATCGTCACCGAGGTCGGTGTCTCTCAGGGGGGCTAGCCCCCTCCAGACGGTGACACCCAGCGGTGTAATCGAGCGCGGCTGCCGGGTGCCGCGGCTGTCGTGCGGGCCCGACTGGGAGCACCTCGTCATGGGCTCCGAGGGCTGCTTCGGGATCGTCACCGAGGTCGGTGTCTCTCAGGGGGGCTAGCCCCCTCCAGACGGTGACACCCAGCGGTGTAATCGAGCGCGTCTGCCGGGTGCCGCGGCTGTCGTGCGGGCCCGACTGGGAGCACCTCGTCATGGGCTCCGAGGGCTGCTTCGGGATCGTCACCGAGGTCGGTGTCTCTCAGGGGGGCTAGCCCCCTCCAGACGGTGACACCCAGCGGTGTAATCGAGCGCGGCTGCCGGGTGCCGCGGCTGTCGTGCGGGCCCGACTGGGAGCACCTCGTCATGGGCTCCGAGGGCTGCTTCGGGATCGTCACCGAGGTCGGTGTCTCTCAGGGGGGCTAGCCCCCTCCAGACGGTGACACCCAGCGGTGTAATCGAGCGCGGCTGCCGGGTGCCGCGGCTGTCGTGCGGGCCCGACTGGGAGCACCTCGTCATGGGCTCCGAGGGCTGCTTCGGGATCGTCACCGAGGTCGGTGTCTCTCAGGGGGGCTAGCCCCCTCCAGACGGTGACACCCAGCGGTGTAATCGAGCGCGGCTGCCGGGTGCCGCGGCTGTCGTGCGGGCCCGACTGGGAGCACCTCGTCATGGGCTCCGAGGGCTGCTTCGGGATCGTCACCGAGGTCGGTGTCTCTCAGGGGGGCTAGCCCCCTCCAGACGGTGACACCCAGCGGTGTAATCGAGCGCGGCTGCCGGGTGCCGCGGCTGTCGTGCGGGCCCGACTGGGAGCACCTCGTCATGGGCTCCGAGGGCTGCTTCGGGATCGTCACCGAGGTCGGTGTCTCTCAGGGGGGCTAGCCCCCTCCAGACGGTGACACCCAGCGGTGTAATCGAGCGCGGCTGCCGGGTGCCGCGGCTGTCGTGCGGGCCCGACTGGGAGCACCTCGTCATGGGCTCCGAGGGCTGCTTCGGGATCGTCACCGAGGTCGGTGTCTCTCAGGGGGGCTAGCCCCCTCCAGACGGTGACACCCAGCGGTGTAATCGAGCGCGGCTGCCGGGTGCCGCGGCTGTCGTGCGGGCCCGACTGGGAGCACCTCGTCATGGGCTCCGAGGGCTGCTTCGGGATCGTCACCGAGGTCGGTGTCTCTCAGGGGGGCTAGCCCCCTCCAGACGGTGACACCCAGCGGTGTAATCGAGCGCGGCTGCCGGGTGCCGCGGCTGTCGTGCGGGCCCGACTGGGAGCACCTCGTCATGGGCTCCGAGGGCTGCTTCGGGATCGTCACCGAGGTCGGTGTCTCTCAGGGGGGCTAGCCCCCTCCAGACGGTGACACCCAGCGGTGTAATCGAGCGCGTCTGCCGGGTGCCGCGGCTGTCGTGCGGGCCCGACTGGGAGCACCTCGTCATGGGCTCCGAGGGCTGCTTCGGGATCGTCACCGAGGTCGGTGTCTCTCAGGGGGGCTAGCCCCCTCCAGACGGTGACACCCAGCGGTGTAATCGAGCGCGGCTGCCGGGTGCCGCGGCTGTCGTGCGGGCCCGACTGGGAGCACCTCGTCATGGGCTCCGAGGGCTGCTTCGGGATCGTCACCGAAATCGGTGTCTCTCGGGGGGGCTAGCCCCCTCCAGACGGTGACGAGCGGTTCAGAGCTGGCGATCGGAACAAATGTCTGAAATTACCGCCTCCGCCAGGCACGAACCCGCAGCCCGTAATGGTCGACTGTGACTCTATCCTAGAATGCAGGCGGCTCAAGAATGGTTGATGGTTTCATTTAACGTTATTTCCGTGCTCGACAGGCGGTATAGAGCTTTACTAAAGTTGTCGATATATAATAGGTCCACTTTGACAACTATCATCATTTCCTTGTGCGCTGTGGGCAAAAATATTCGCCTTCGCTCTCCTTCTGTATATATCGTATTCTTTACAACTTCAACTACTAACTTTAAGTAGAGCTCGTCTAATCTAAAATGACGCGCCCCACTATCGCATTAACGCACACAAGCAAGTTTAAAATATGGACGCAATACATATACAAATGCCGTTGTAATTGGTCATTCAGTTGCCGGTGAGATTCAAACGTAGGAGCACGCGTCGTTCATTGGCTCCCACACAGATGAAGTGTCGTTATCAATATTTGCACTCACACATCGAAATCAACTAACTAAGTAGTGGGGCGCGTCATTTTAAACTAGACGAGCTCTACCTACTTATTAATATTGTATGTGTGATGGCGAAGGCGAAATTATCGTTGAGACAAACCTCGAAAGAGGTTTACCAATGTGTTGTAATGAAGATTGTAATGTTTTTGTGAATAAATAAATCTAAATTTAAAAAAAACTGTGTTTCCACCTCCAGGTGACGATAAAGATCCGCCCTTTACCAGCGGTGGTTCGCTACGGGTCGCTGGTGTTCCCCGACTGGGAGGGCGGGTTCCGGTTCGAGCGCGAGGTGGCACGCAGACGCCTTCAGCCCTCCAGCATACGGCTGCTGGACAACATACAGGTGGGGCTGGACACCTAACCTAACCTAACATAACCTAACCCATAGAGAAAATATTTACTAACGTAATAGAGCAGCCATCACAAACAAAAAGATTGTACCAACCTGTCACGTGCGGGAGGTGCGGGGGGAGGCTGCTAAGTCATAGAATGACCGATGAAATGTTATCATTTTCTTTATTTTTGGCCCTCGTATGGTTCATACAGTTTTTAATGCACAAGATGGCGTTTTTTTAAATATCCAAGCCACTGTCAGATTGGTCCGCGTCGCGCAATGTCTCAGAACTGACTGCGGCCACTGTTGTCCATGGACCGCAAAGCGTGGTTCAAAGAAAATACTTGCGGTGTCTCCTCTATTACTTTAGTAAATATTTTCTCTATGACCTAACCTAACCCAACCTCCACCCAAAAAAAAAATGACTACTTATTAGATAGTCATCATCACAGCCCGTAACAGTCCACTGCAGGACTTAAGACCTCTCCCACTAAAGGGGAGGTCATTGCCATAATCTCCACGCTTGGCAGGCGGGTTGCAGATCGCAGTGTTTACATAACAATGGAAAATGCTGCTGCTCATTTTCCAGACTACGGAGACTCTTGATCTTTCGCCTCGAAAACATTAGTCGCCTTGTACGACACCCATGAGCGTAAGGGGTTGGTGCTATTCTACTCTGCCGGACACCACACGGCCAATATTAGATAGTAACAACGACTAAATATAAGGTCTTATTTGTTTAACGCCCTTGTTTAAATAGCATGATAATTTTGATTTAACAACATTTACTCCTAAAGGAGTTAAGCGTACGTTTATTAGTAAAAAAATAACTAGAAAATAATGTATAAACATAAGATTTAAACCTCCGACTATATCGGAGACAAATTCTGTAAAATGGCGGACAGGGGTTTTAGCCGCAGGAGTCCGGCACTACCTGGGCCCTCCATTCCCAGGTGTAAATGATGGATTTCCCTTGTCTGACATTAATTTAAAAAAAAACCAGGGTCCTATCGACCTCTCAGTCATACGGATCGGGTCAGACCTAATCACGGGTGACGCGCACGCTTACTTGCCGGGGGCTCTTTGGGCGTGGACAGCTGGACTGTGGTTTACAGGTCGTAAGGTATTTTGGCAGTTAGTAATGCAGAACAGCAGGTGCATTGTCGCTGTGTGGACTGCCTAATGCCTGTAATTTCGCTGGCTACCTTATCCTTCAAACCGGAACACAACAATGCAAGCATTGTTGCTTGGCGGCAGAAATAGATTAGGCGGTGGTACTCACCCAGGCCCCTCCTCATGATAGAGTCCTACCACCTGATATGGCAGTTGCAGTAACGGCATCAATAACGATATTTTCATTGTTGATTTAAAATTTTAAAACCCGCGTTTTAACATTGCCTCTAATTTTGTTCACGTATCCAGTGAAACGAGCATACAGAGTGTGTCGTGTGAGCGACTTGCATCTTGGTCAAACACGCTGGTAGAGCACGAGCCACAGGTTTTTTTTTCACATTTTTTAAAGAACTTGTACAACAATTACGTAAAAAAACAAAAAAGGTTTGTGCCCGTAACATAGCAATGAGTGTTATCTGAATAACATAAAAATGTGTTGTGGCAACATTATTTATTTCTAAGTCTAGGTTAGTCTTTGCGTAAAACTGACGTAACTACGACGAAATGTAAATAGGGAAAAAAAGCACGTATCAGCTGGTGTAAAACAGGTGACGCTGGGCATGTGACTGGTTGAACACCCTCGAGAGCCGATTATTACCTCGTGATGGTAACTTACGTGATGAAATCCTAAAATTCCTGTATTTTGTTTGACGGGTCATAAAGTGTCCTGATTTTATTGGAGTCAAATACCGTGTTTATCAATAAATAAGAGAGGTAGGGCATAGCGGGGTATCCCGTTCGAATTGGAGCCGCCCGACTGGGGAAGTACCTCCACCTTACAGAATACCGCAGCTAAACAATACTCTTTTAAATAGTATTATGTTTCTGCCGGTGAGTAAGGTTTCCAGTGCTCCATGGGGTGGGAATTTGGGGAACCGTGACTTTGGCAGTGGAGAGATATTTGCCTTTTTGCTGCCAAAGTAACGTGTTATAGAGGTGGGCAACGCATTGGCGATAGTCTCGGTGTTGCTAATGTCTATAGGCAGTGGTGACCACTTTCCATTAGGTGGCCCGCTTACCTGTTTGCCTATCGCATGACATAAAAAAAATTACTGGAAAACTTTATCTTTGAAAACTTACACGCCTGACCGAAAAGTATGAGCAATAGCGTTGAAACGAGAATCTGCGGGAAATTTTCACAAATGTTTACACAATCCGAAAATTCATGGGTAGCCTGTTCTGTAAACTTCTGTAACCATTTCATTTATCTATCTAAAGCAGCCCGTAATAATTCATCGTTGAGCCATATATAGCCTTATCTACAGTTGTAAAGCTTTAGACGTTTTGCCATTATCGTCATCCACGCATGGCAAACAATATCACACATATTGTGACATTGTTTGCCATGTGTGGATGACAATATCAACAAAAGCTTTTCGCCATTTTTTATAGACTTGATTTTAATGAAATGAAATGGTTTTTATGCTGGGAATTTGCAGACACTCGTCAAACCTTAGGTATATCTAGTTTTTATTACTTTGTATTGTTGTGTATATTTGCCCCCTTGTTGCCTGATAAAAATCCTTGATCCGTGATTTATTTTTATCAAATTAGATATTAACTTGTCACATGTTTTTGTGGCCTTGTACATACAGTCTTACAACCAATCAATCGGTTAGTAGTTAGATAACTCGAACTCAACAAAACATATTTTTTGAAATAGGTTTTCAATAAATAATTTTTTGCCGGCCAGTAGCCCTAGCACAAGTGCGTCCGCGACAAAGCTCGGGTCGCGAGAGAGCGTTTCTCTCTTTCTCTCAATACTAAGACGATAGAGATAGCAATACCTATGTCGCGCTTTTTCTCGCTTAACGTGCGCGAGAGCAACTTGTGCTAGGCCCGCACCGCACGCACGAAAAGAACGCGCCAGCGAAGTACCGAGTACGGATACGCATCATGTACAGTCATTCTATAACCTGTATATACATATAACCTATAATACGTGCAGTCTGTACGTCTACTTACCATCAGTTTTTCTTTCCTCTTTCTCCCAGTTCCGATTCGGGCTCGCTCTCAAGACTGAGAACACCTGGGGCGGTGTGTTGCTGGATGGCCTGAAGCACCTGTACCTAACCAAGATCAAGGGGTTCGACCCGGACTCTCTGTGTGTGGTTACCCTACTGATGGAGGGGTCTGCCGATGATGTTACCACGCAGCATAAGGTAAAAATTTAAATATATAATTCTTCCATATGTACCTAAGAAATTGTGAATCGTAATTTCGCATTTCTGACCAGCAGTGGTACCGCTATCTACGATATTACGCCGCCATTTTGATGCAATTGAGTTTAAACCAATCGCAGCAAGACAGCTCTGGCTCTGGCTTGCTGCGATTGGTCCTCACTCAATGAGGAGTTTTCCAGAAGGTATTGATAGTTGGTTTCAAAAAGCATCAATAGATGGCGCTCCTACAATTTTGGTAATCTTTTTATAATCTGTATGATGGTTGCAGTGATTTCATGCAGCCAACTAATACTAAACTTAAAAATAAAATGTTTATTAATAAAAACATAACTGTTAAAGGTTGAACGAAGTTTAAAAAGAAATATTTATAGAAGTTGGCACTATGTTCCATTATTATTACAACCTCTAAAATGGTTGAAAACTATTGACAAATACAATATTATCCAATACAACGTACCCAGTGTTTATATCCTGTTTGCTAAGAACCTATTTCAAGCGATTATCAATTACCAAAATTGTCGGGGCGCCATCTAGTAAGTGGTTAGGAATGCCTTAGATACCTATTGGAAAACTGCTCATTGCTTCAGCATGGCGGCGTACTATCGGAGATCGGCGGTGCGGCTGCGGAAAAATGTTTACTTACAACTTGGATGCTACTACGGTACAAATACCTACTAGAATCGTCATCATCTTCAGCGACTGTTTGGAGGTTAGGAACAGGCAGTTGAGACTCCTAAATGTTTCGATAGATCCATGAATTGTTCGTCAACAGTTAGGCGCTGTCCTAATTACGACTGTACGACCATGGTCGCACGACCGTTGTTAATTAGGACAACGCCTTAGTCAATCAATGTTTAATCAAAGCAACCTCCGAAACACTGGTCGAGGACAAGAGTTAGCGGTGATGCAAATGATGCTGTCCGTTGTTTAACCATTTATGGCTAGGTATA
This sequence comes from Blastobasis lacticolella, assembly GCA_905147135.1. Taxonomy (NCBI): domain Eukaryota; kingdom Metazoa; phylum Arthropoda; class Insecta; order Lepidoptera; family Blastobasidae; genus Blastobasis; species Blastobasis lacticolella. Next base: position 16,224,019 of record LR990048.1, read on the forward strand.
TATTCCGCCAACTATTGAGATTCGGTGCTGAAACGTATGGGGGAAATAAAACTCAGTTTTGCCAATCGGAAATCCAAGAAATGAACCGAAAAGAGAGATTTATAAAATGATCCCTTACACACCCTAGCAGACCATATGATAGTTGGATGTTTTGCAACATGGACATTTTGCTAATTAGGCTTACCTACTGCTCACGTTTCGCACTGTTTGCTACTTAGACCACCCATCTGATTGGTTTGGCCAGTTTCACACGACATTGAGGCGCTGTCCTAATTGGCAGCGGTCGTACGACGGACGTCGCCCGGCCAATCGCAGGCCTCAAAACCGCCCGTCGCAGGCCAACGGTCGTATGACTCTTGCAAATTAGAATAGTGGCTAACACTTTTTAAATGTATTGGTGTAGGTGTTGAACAGCATCGCGGCGCAGTACGGCGGCATCCCGGCCGGCGCCACCAACGGGGAGCGAGGGTACACGCTGACCTTCGTCATCGCATACATCAGGGTGAGTATTAAAAGAGTACAATTCAAGGTGAACGACCAGTAGCCGTATTCACAATGGCTCGGAAATCGGATTGGGATACGGAATCGACAAAGGACCCCGCAAAAGTTCTTAGGAAAATGTGGTTTCAGTTAATTTTGATGTAATGTTTCATATGTTATAGAGAGTAGAGTTTCCGTGGAATCTATCGGGATTCCGAATAACAGTGTTAGAATCGATCGACACGGATTCGCCGCTCACGAATTTCGTGTCGAATCGTTCGGAAACGGTTTCGAATCATTGTGAATACGCCTACAGAATGTACCGAACGAAAAAATTTCAAAAATTCTTTGCACACCTGTCGGCGCCGAATCGTCCGAATCTGGTAGAACCCCACAAATCCAGACGAATTGGAGTCGGCGCGTCATCAGATTCGGTGCGGGCGATCCGATCGGATTGACCGATGCGTCGAACTAGTTCTGTTTGGGTCGGCTATTTTACTCAAACACAAGGAATACACGCATTATTTGACAGTATGGACCATCCTCTTGAAATGAGATTTTTCGTCATTAGTTATTGCATCATCGACTTCCGTCGGGACAGAAATTGAAGTACCCAATGGACTTGAATCCTGGAATTTCTGCTCCTTGTGCTTACCACGTGTACGGTGCTGCTCGAGTCTTTTTTCTGTTTTCTTTTTTATAAATTCGGATAACGCTCATGGAATAAGTACTTTGCTCTGTTTGTGTTATTGGTCTGGTAGTAAAACCTTATCATGTCGCATCTTTCAATGTTGGAATAAGGATATGCTGCAGGCATGATTTTCACGAAGTTTTTTTGTAGAATTCAACAATATCAACAAACATAAATGTTGACAGTGTCAAAAGTGACAATTTACATTTCTTTTAAAGGGCTGTTATTTTAGTTAAAAAGGTTGGGTATCTTTATCAATTAGTCAGTGTAGGGTGACCATGATTTTGGAGACTTAAACTTTTAATTAACAGAAAGTAAAAATAAATAAAAAGGTGTGCACTTCAAACTAAATTACGATGGTAATCGATCAACTAATATTTACTGTATATGTAGTGTTAGTCCTGCTCACGTCTCTTGAATCAGGTATAGAAAATAGTCAGGTATTTGACTGCCATCTCACCTAATATTGAATGCTCCATAATACTCGTTCTCCCTCCCTATTCGACCCACTCAACTTTTCTCTCGTCTCTTCACATTGTGCAATTTAAATATTATTTTACCTTTGGTTTTACTTATATATTGTATCCAGTATTAAGTTTATTTGTTTATTTTATGGTTTTGTATATGTATTTAGTATGTGCTTCCGGACTATAGTTGCATAAATGTATATCCCTCCTCCATTTTACTCAAGTATTTTTGTATTTTTTTGTCTTTCTTTTCTTGCACCGCCTACCTTTCTCAGGCTTAGATTATCCCGGTTGACTGGTAGATAAGGCTATTTTAGCTTTAAGTCCGCCACTGTACTTTTGTGCATAAAGCTTCAATAAATAAATATTGAGTGCAGATTGAGATGTAGACTGTCCCCGTCGCCCCCAGGACCTGGCGCTGGAGTACGGCGTGGTGGCGGAGTCGTTCGAGACGTCGTCGCCGTGGGACCGCGCGCTGCCGCTGTGCGCGGCCGCCAAGCGGCGCGTGGCCGCCGAGTGCGCCGCGAGGGGGATCAACCACTACCTCGTCAGCTGCCGGCTCACGCAGACGTACGTCCCCCCCACCCCCCAGCCCCCCAGCCCCCCCCCCCGGGACCCGGCGCTCGAGTACGGCGTGGTGGCGGAGTCGAGTGCGCCGCGAGGGGGATCAACCACTACCTCGTCAGCTGCCGGCTCACGCAGACGTACGTCCCCCCCACCCCCCAGCCCCCCAGCCCCCCCCCCCCGGGACCCGGCGCTCGAGTACGGCGTGGTGGTAACTGTCGCCCGTCCAACATTACCGCTTGCCAGGTCCATCACTGTATCATCAATATATCACTGAGTGGAGTAGTACTAGATCGTCAGCACCTAGTGCTGTATGCGGCGTACATCTGCCGGTTCACGCAGACAAGCGTGAATGAATCTATGAATTCCCCATGAATGACAAGGGGAGGCCTATGCCAAGCAGTGAGCATCTTTAGAATAATTTATTTATTTATTTATTTAAAACTTCATGCACATTACAGTACAATGGCGGACTTAAAGCTACGTAGCTTTTTCTACCAGTCAACCAGAGAACAATTACTAAAAATTACAAGGCGGTGCTACAAAAGAAGAAGATAAAATAACATAAAACAGACTAAAAGTAACATTAATTAAATAAGTATATCAAACATTCACAGACCGAAACTTATAGATAGTATAATAGGAGAGAGAAAGAGAGAGAGAACAAGGAACTGAGCATAACAAGCTACTGGCACACTCAACAACACTACTGCCCAAACACTTAAAAAAAAAAAAAAAGGGAAAAGAGAAAGACTATGTAGGAAAATATATAAGGTGTAATATATAATAATATGATGAAAAACAATATTAGATCTAAGAAAATCCAAAAACGTGTCACACAGCGGACTCTATTTAAATTACCGTACTATCGTAAAAAAGGTTTCGAGTCTAAATCCCCATCTATTGTACCCATCGTCATCACCCTACCCTTCTTACTTACATCAACTATGTGGGAATGTATAATTATATTTCCCCTCAAAACTGTGCCGTCTAGGCTCTTTACCCCACGTCTAGGCTCGCAACCAAAGACCGTCGTTTATCCATTCATCCACGCACCATCTGACCTCTTCTCCCCCGTACAGATACGACGCCGGCTGCTGTATCTACTTCTACTTCGGCTTCAACGCGCACGAGTGCGCCGACGACGCGGCCGTCGTCTACGAGCAAATTGAGGAGGCCGCGCGCGACGAGATCATCGCGGCTGGGGGTCAGTAGCGTAGCTCATCATCACATCATCACAGCCCATAACAGTCCACTGCAGGACTTAGGGCCTCTCCCACAAAAAGGGAGGTTATTGCCATAATCTCCACGCTTGGCAGGCGGGTTGGAGATCGCAGTGCTTTAATATAACAATGGAAAACGCTGCTGCCCATTTTCCAGTCTACGGAAGCGCTTAGATCTTTTGTCTCGAAAACATTAGTCGCCTTGTACGACACCCACGAGTGTAAGGGGTTGGTGCTATTCTACTCTGCCGGACACCACACGGCCGTAGCTCGGTTGCCGACAAGTATCGCACCACCCGCCGTGAGCTGGGTACTCATCCCCACTGCGTAGACCCTCTGTTGGTCACCACGCGAAGGTTCGAAAGAACGTTTCTCGCTCGTACGATTCGGATGTGGAACGAGCTCCCAGCCACAGTGTTTCCTTTGGACTATGACATGGGATCGTTCAAGAGGTGTATTAGAGGTCTCTTCAGAGGCGGACAACGCATTGGTGACTACCCTGGTGTTGGTGATGGCCATAGGCGGCGGTGACCACTTTCCATCAGGTGGCCCGCTTGCCTGTTTGTCTGCCGTATAACATAAATAAAATAAAAATGAAAATTCTTATTGATTGAAATTGTTGCTTTTGAGATTCCGTTTCATTGATTCCATGGGTTCCGTTGGTGACAAAGGTCCGCTGCAATAAACTGAGACTAATTGATCGATCAAACGTAATCGTTGAAGTAACAATTTCGAGCATTGAAATCTTGGCAATAGAGTTACGTAATTAGCCTACTGGTTAGGTCTTAGGTACTACAGGTCATCGTCATCGTCTTGGCGTCAATCATGGTTGGGCGGGTGGCGATGGCCTGGCGACCGCCTTCTTATATCTCGAGGTGGCATGAAAATACTCTAGTAAAGCACAACAGTTAGAAAAAGAGTTGGATTGAACAACCCATTACCCTGAATCTTTTGTTTTTTCCTTCCTCTATTGAACCTGACACTGCCCTGCAGTTTTGTTACGTTACAGTTTGGCGCCCCACGTTGGGCGCCAAATTGTAACGTAACCTTTTTAAAGGTCAGTACCAGATTCAGTTGATAAAGCGGAACTAATGAGGAGTTTTCCAGTAGGTATTGTCAATTGGTTTCAAAAAGCATCAATAGATGGCGCTCCGACAATTTTGGTAATTTTTTACCAAAAGGTTCAACGAAATGTATTTTAATACAAACCTTTCATATTTGTATTGCGTCCATTCTTGATCCTAGTGTCCATGAAACGAATTGACTCAGAAAAATTTATGTTTGTTTTGTTTGTAATAATTTATTACAACCTCTAAAATGGTTGAAAACTATTGATAAATACAATATTATTCAATACAACGTACCCAGTGTTTGTATCCTCTTTGCTAAGAACCTATTTCAAGCGATTATCAATTACCAAAATTGTCGGGGCGCCATCTAGGGAGTGGTTAGAATGCTTTAAATACCTATTGGAAAACTGCTCATTAGGCTAGACATTCGTTTCCTTTATGTTGGCGCTCTGCGTAATGCTATTTTGCGTTCGTTGGGCCGGTGTGTACACAGCTTTGCATTAACATCGAAGACGATAATCTGATCGAAAGCTCTCATTCAAACGTCACGGTTTCCAGCCAGATAAACTAGAAAAAAATATTGTCTATACGTTAGTATATGAAAAAAACACTTCCGGTTCGACTAGTCTAAAATAATAAACGGTTGTATAATACTGTTCTACGGTTTTTAATTTAATAGGTTTTGATAAAAAAAATCGAATGGTTAATAGTTTTACTGGGATGCGACCGAATAACTCGATTGAACGTCGCAATCTTTAAGTAATCGGATAAAAATGGCGTCACAGCGGAGCGACTGCCTATCATGAAGTTATAGATAAAAGGTATGGAGACCAAACTTCGAATACCTACTTGAAGCATATCTATGTGTTTCCATTTCGCTCTCTGTGGGCAGGCCCTCTCTTTCTAAATAGGGTATCCTTCATTTTAATTTTCCTGGGACAAAAAGAGAAGTCCGACCACAGAGAGTAAGATAGAGTTATGTAGGTATTTGACTCAAGCGGTTGTTCCTAGTGTGGACTCCATTTTTATCTATACCTTCATGCTGCCTATGTAGTTCTCTATCGTTCACAAATGAACGAATGAATGCAGTTGGAGTATAACGATCCGTTTCCTATTTGATTTTGAAACATCGTGTTTTATTAGATAAAATTATAGAACTTGTACTTTGCAATAAAATAGTTTTAGTTTATTTTCGTATTATATTATTTTGAGTGTATCATATGTATTCCGCAACATTAAAATTTATAAATATACTAACATAGTAGAACGGAACATAAAATCCACTCCCATGAAGTTAGATTATAACCAACTTGTAACCAACTTCATGGTCTCGGCCTTTACTCAGAGCACTATAGGATAAACTGTATAGAATAGCTCTGCTAAATAAGGAACGTATGACGTCATCTCTATCCGATTGTTTAAAAATGGCGACGGTCCTGTCAACTTTATGAACCACTGGCATAGTAATAAGTATATTCGCAAAACATTCGCGAATATGAATGCGAATATAAAGAAATTCGCGAATATTTGCAAATGCGAATACGAATATTTGTTACATTACGAGTAGGGAAGACCTATGTTGGACTTTCTGGTTCATCATCATAGTTAGTGCCCGTGACTTTTTTTAATAGCTGGGTGTTTGTACTTGTAGGCACATAATTTAAAATTAATTAAATTTATGTGGAATATGTACCTAAACTATTTTATATCTTTCTGCTTTGAAATATATATCTAAGGATATCATTTTTATTCTCAGGATCAATATCCCACCACCATGGTGTGGGTAAGCTGCGCAAGAAATGGTATACAAGTACTGTCAGTGAGCCCGGAAGAAGGTTGCTGATCGCCGCCAAAAACGCACTCGACCCGGATAATATATTCGCATTGGGCAATATGGCACTCGGAGACAACAGTGATCATGGTTTATCACCTGTGAAAAGTAAACTGTAATGATGTGGATTATACGATCGATGTATTCAATAATGAAGACTGTTAACTAGTGGGTATTGTAGGTTGTGTGTAGGTTCAATGGGAAATATTTTTACGCTGAGAACAAATTAGGGTTTTAATAAAGAAGCTACAGTCTGGAGAGAAAGTCGTGAAAAAATTGAGGGGCGCCCTCAGTTGACAGAAGAGGTACTCAGTTTGACAGGAATTCATTGTTGCAAGAGCCGTATTTCATTTTCACTACTTTCTTGCTAGACTGTACATAGTCTATTTTTGACTGTATGCAAACGTTACTAACCCTGGCTGGTTTACTGGCGCAAAAGTAAATATGTGTAGTGTAGTATATTTTTCTTATTTAGGTAAGTATTCCGTTTTATTACAGATTGTTAATCATAAACGTGATTCGGTTATGAACAATGGAATTGTTTTCTTAAATAAACTGATTGTGTTTATTTACTATTTATTTGTTTAAAAAGAAAAGTTTACACATCGTTAAAATTATTATTGAGTCTGATAATATGAGTTGAAAATGATAAGTACAATAATATTAATTTTAATTTAGACCTTGTTCTTATTATCTATTCCCGAATAAATACGAGAGTTCATTCCTTAAGTAGTATTTTTTTTAAGCGTAGGTACATAATACAATCTACATACTTTGCACATCAGTAGATAGATAAATATGTAGTGTAAAAAGATGAGTACGTAAGTACCTGTGTTTGGCTTATCTCAGAAGTTGGCGTTGCTTAGCCACAACCCGAAATGGGTAGCCAAAGTATCATAGATAGCTATTGAACAGATGTGTAGTAACAATCCAGAAAATTATTCAACTGGCAAACACCTCCCATTGATTAAAGGTAAAAAAACGTGCCTTCTATTGTGTTATATTTATGATTTTATGCGCCGATAATAACTTAATTTTAGGTATCGCATAAAATAAATTAATTAAATAATTGAAAGTAAGTACATAGTAGGTCTAGTCTTATTAATAAGGGATATGGTTACCCGTTGTTACAAATGAGGTGATGTGCTTTTTATATAATATTAATTTAGAATATAGAATGTTCAAATTTGTTTTGATTGGTGGTATATGGATGTCCAAGATACATGCAAATTAAAATAGCAAAGAATTTGTGTTCTTAGATTGGTTTTTAAAAATTGAATAATTATGAATGTAATTTACCTACGTAATTTTTCTACACGTATTATATTTCACTTAATTTGGAATTCCGTCTTAATTATTTCTACTCTGTAAAATTTTATATGTTTGGCCTATCTTTTACCTCTTTACCTTGAATATCAATATTAGCCCTATTATCATGAAAGGTCTGTATCTCTGAAAATGTTATGATAAACCAACTCTGACAATAGAAACTAATAAATATTAAAGGCGCACCAGAAACTCAGGTTACTTTGACGGATTTCGAAAAAATAAGTAGGTATACTAAATTAATTTTACTGACAGTAATAAACTCTAAAAGAGAAAATATATCTCGACGCTATTGAGTAGTCTAATAACCTTTACCGCCGCCTTCGTTGATGTACACCTAAAATTATTCGATTTAATCCGTCAATTTTTGGCGCCAACGTTACTACGTTAAATGCGTCAATAATTGTGAGCGATAGGGCTTTTTTACGAGACGTTAGTGTACTACTTTCATAATGGCGACATGTTAGTTTCTTTTTCCGCCACGCTCCTTATATCCATGTCACATTTGAATTCTGTCACAGAATATTAGATACTTCCAGTGGTCACCACAATTCCTGTTGGGGATTAGTTTCATTATTAATCTTTTTTAAAATAGTAATATATTCAATTCCAATTATCTGTCGACAGATATTCAATCATAATAAGTTACCGGTTTATGGGAATTTATTTCTACACCATTAAATGATTAATAAGTTAATGTAGATAAATGTACCAAAAATGCTACCAATAAATTTATTTGTTTTATTGATGAAGTGATTTTAATTTACCCGTGCATTTTCCCACGCTCTGACTGAGTAGTAAGGTACGATCTCAATATAAATATAAGTTGCACAGGCCACCAACAAAACTCACAATTAACTAACATCTATACTGGGTATGTTACTTTACACCTGTATGAAGCCGTGAACTGGTTGGGGTGTTAAATATATTAAAATGATAGGTACAATTACTTTTGTCGTTCGTGAAATAATTAATGAGAAAACGATTTTCGAACTTTTTTTTATTCAACGTCGATAATGATATTCTGAAAAGGAAAGAGCGCAGCGCTATGAATCAATTGTACAAATCACTCAACGATAATCAGTGGCCCGATTACATAACGGCAATAAAACATGTTGCGACCAATGTTTTGTTGCGGACTTGGAAAAATTTCAATCGATGATTTGCGATTACGAAAAGTCTGCAACATCTCATTCAACCAGCTTGCAATCGATTTCAAGCGATAAAACACTGACATGAAGTGGCCGCGAGTAATGGAGAATATTCGATGACCTACCTTGATTAAAAAATCAGTGTTGTGGTGCAAACGTTACGTATTACGAAACGTTTTCATTTACCAGTGTTATAGTCATGGACTTACTACCCAAAGGGACTGCGCACTGCTTTGACTAAAACCGGGCAGAGCAAGAGTCACCATCGATAGTCCTGTGTCCCTTTCTAACAGTGTAAACACAATGTTATTGGCATAATCACCGTCATTCTAAATTGACAAGTGTCATGTTTGGTGTTGCCATTATTGGAGAAATATATTTACCGTGAATTTGGTATTATTATGGGGTAATCCGTACAATCCGAAAAGTAGTTGTCAAAATACCTTTTGATCTACTGAACGTTTCTCCGACAAACGTCGAGTCGACATAATTATCAACCTACGACTTTTTGTTCCACAAAACAGATAAAAGAGTTCGGTAACGATTTATTCTACAACACTAGTTCCTAAAGAGAAGTGATAGTACTCGCCGATATCTACATTTCGGGTGACAGCTGTCAAACTTATAATTGTCATCTGAAATGTGGATCTCAATGAGTACTATTATATTACTTTAGAAACTAGTATAGTAAGACCAATCGTTTCCGAATTACAACAGTTCCATATTTGACAACTGCCATCCGAAACGTAGATCTCGACGAGCACTATCATTTCTCTTTAGGAACTAGTGTTCTAGCACCAATAGTTTAGGAGTTATTGCAGTTTTAAGTTTGACAGCTGTCATTCGAAATGTAGATCAACAAGTTCTATAAATTCTCTATAGAAACTAGTATTTTAGGACCAATGGGTTCCATGTAGCAGGGAAATCTTGGGCTGGAGCCTGGTGAAAATATGACCTTCAGATTTCACCCGGTCCGACTCTGCCTGACCCTGATCGGTAGGTCGGTGTCCGCGCTAAGTAATAAAAATAATTCGGAATTTGCATCAACCATGGTGGCAACACTAGAAAGGGACACAGGACTATCGATGGTGACTCTCGCTCTGCCCGGTTTTAGTCAAAGCAGTGCGCAGTCCCTTTGGGTAGTAAGTCCATGGTTATAGTACTCTTTGATATTTTGAAACTTAAGTTGTCAAGTCACAAAGTTTATATTTTTTATTGTTTTCTTTGTTATCCGAGTTTTCAATAAAAATACAGTGAAAGTAAGTGTATTATGTACATTTGTGCGTTTTATCATCTCATCCAATTCACGTCGCGAAGGATTTACGTATAGCTTTTTAAGTGATTTTTGTGTTGTAAATATGGCGCCAAATCGCAAAGACACAAACAACAAATTACCCAAATAACACAAACAAAAAAATAATCAAAAAATTTATCGAAAATAAAGAAGGTTTTTGTAATTAAAGTTTATGAAAAGCTATGTTTTCGGCGTTCTCGAAGCCTGCAGACAGCGTCTGAGTTGTTGCAATTGCAATGGGACTGGTTGCGGATTCGAGCTGCCACTTTCATTGCAACAAAGATATATAATAGTATTTTCATACGAATAAATTTTATCTATTTGTCAAATTCCGGTTGCTATTGCAATGGAACTTTGTTAGCGACTGAACCCGTCAAATCGAAGATACGTAATCACAAAAGTAATAATTTCAACCATTTGGCTTGCAACAGCGCGAGAATGAGGAGTTTTCCAGTAGGTATTGATAGTTGGTTTCAAAAAGCGTCAATAGATGGCGCTCTTACAATTTTGGTAATCTTTTTATAATTTGTATGATGGTGGCAGTGATTTCATGCAGCCAACTAATACTAAACTATTTTTAATAAAATGTTTATTATTTAAACATAACTGTTTAAGGTTGAACAAAATGTAAAAAGAAATATTTATAGAAGTTGGCACCATGTTCCATTATTATTGCAACCTCTAAAATGGTTAAAAAAACTATTGAGAAATACAATATTATCCAATACAACGTACCCAGTGTTTATATTCTGTCTGCTAACCTATTTCAAGCGATTATCAATTACCAAAATTGTCGGGGCGCCATCTAGTGAGTGGTTAAGAATGCTTTAGATACCTATTGGAAAACTGCTCATAGTCAGCAACAGAGTTACGTAATCAGCCTGCAGGCCACTTAACTAGACAACATTTTTTATAAAAAACTAGGCAAAGCACAGATGTGAAGATAGTTTTTTTTTAATATATTAAGTTCACAGACTGATACAGTACAATGATACCATATAAACGGTGGTGGCGCCATCAACTTTTTCACGGCTTTCTTGCCAGACTGTACCAACTACAGACAAATAAGTTTTGTTTCTGCAAATCTTTTCGGCCCACATTTTCATAGGAGTTTAAAAGTACAATCTAAAGTTCTAACTACGATCAATAGCTTATCTAGCTGGTAAATAAAATTCTTACTATCACAAGCAGCTCGTGAGAGACAAACACCCGGTTTCTGAAACGCTTGTCAACGCAAAAATTACGTAACAGCTTGTTAAACACTGATTAACACCCGGTTTCTGAAACGCTTGTCAAATCATTGATTAGCTAACAGACTGTCACATTTAACAAGCTGTTAAATCACCGTGGGTTTCTGAAAGGCCAATCAATCTATTGTTAGCTAATCGACCATTAACAAGAGATCAATTTTTTCGTCTGGCTACCCCTACTAAAATCAGTCACATTCATTCACTCATATATGTTTTGTTTCTGTCTAACGCATTGATTTGTCTCTGTCCCTAGCGGTCTTTTGATAGTGGCGGGATATTAAACTTTTATATGAAACTGATAGCGATTGTATAGTCTTCGTGTAAAATCAAATATTATCAAAAAAAAATATATACAGAGCGAGAAAAGAGAAATTATAACAATATTTATGTTATAGGGTCACGGGTTCCAGTGAATCAGTAATCCCATCATCATCATCTTTAGGCAGTTAGGTGAGTCCCGGTCCACTGCTGAATACAGTCCTCCCACGACTTCGGACCAGGTCCTGGTTCAGGTCTAGGTACTGGCCCCGGACCAGGTACTGGTTCAGGTCCTGGTCCTGGAACCGGACCACTTCGTGGTTCAGGTCCAGGTCCTGGCTTCGGACCAGGTACTGGCCCCTCACCAGGTCTTGGTTCAGGTTCAGGCCCTGGCCCCGGACCAGCTCCTAGTTCAGGTCCAGGCCCTGGACCCTGACATATCCGTGGTTCAGGTCCTGGTCCTGGTTCAGGTCCATGTCCAGGCCCCGAACCAGGTCCTGGTCCAGCTAATATTTATGGTCTATGTGCTGGCAAACACATAGACCATAAATATTAGAAACCCAAACTGCATTTAATCAGAGTTTAACAAGCTGTTACGTGATTTTTGCGTTGACAAGCGTTTCAGAAACCGGGTGTAAATGCAGTTTGGGTTTCTGAAAGGGCCAATTGACGGCTTGTTAACAGCTTGTTAACGGATTGTCAAATCTCCAATTAACGGCTGATTAATGTAATTTTGGGTTTCCGGAAAGCTTTTTCTCATGTTAACTGTATGTTATTATTTTAATTGACGAAAATCGACCAATTAAACGATTGTCAAAAGAAATTATATCCGATTTTCTTGGTGTAGGTCTTGGTCCTGGCCCTGGTCCAGGTCCTAGTTTTGGTCCAAGGCAAAGTCCAGGTCTAGGGTCCAGGTTCTGGTCCAGGATCATGACTGCAACCTTGATCACAATTTGAGCTTGAACCAGAACCAGGACCTAGACCAGTGCCAGCACATAGACCATAAACATTAGCTGGACCAGGACCTGGTTCGGGGCCAGGACATGGCCCTGAACCAGGACCAGGACCTGAACCACGGACATGTCAGGGTCCAGGACCCGGACCTGAACTAGGAGCTGGTCCGGGGCCAGGGCCTGATCCTGAACCAGGACCTGATCCGGGGCCAGGACCTGAACCACGAACTGGCCCGTGTCCAGGACTTAAACCAGGATTTAACTAATGGTATTATTGGGAGAAACTCACAGAATCGATAGCCGATGGGGCGGATGTTGTTGAGTGGCTTTCTCTGGATGGCCACCCAAGAGATGGACAAACGACCTCTTTAAGGTCCTAGGGAGCCGATGGATGCAAGATAACAGAGTCGACCAGAGTGTAAGCCGTGGGAGGCCTGTATTCAGCAGTGGACCGGGACCCACCTAACTGCCTAAAGATGATGATGATGGGATTACTGATCCACTGGAACCCGTGACCCTATAACATAAATATTGTTATATTTTCTCTTTAATCGCTCTGTATATTTTTTTTGATAATATTTGATTTTTATTTACACGAAAACTATACAATCGCTATCAGTTTCATCTAAAAGTTGAATATCCCGCCGCTATCAAAAGACCGCTAGGGACAGAGACAAATTAATGCGTTAGACAGAAACAAAACATGAGTATGAGTGAATGAATGTGACTGATTTTAGCAGGGGTAGCCAGACGAAAAAATTAATCTCTTGTTAATGGTCGATTAGCTAACAATAGATTGATTGGCCTTTCAGAAACCCACGGTGATTTAACAGCTTGTTAAATGTGACAGTCTGTTAACTGTTGTTAATCAATGATTTGACAAGCGTTTCAGAAACCGGGTGAACTCATTTTTGACTTCTGAAAAGGTAGATAGAGCTAGTGACCCATCCCGCACATAGTCCAAACCTGGCACCATGCAATTTCTTCATTTTCCCAATAATCAAAGATTTGCTTTAAAGGTTTGACATTTACGAGGCCGGAAGAGACAGTGATAGCTTTCAACAAGCACTTGAAAAAGATGCCCTCTGACTAATGGTACACATGTTTTCAAATTTTATTTGAGGAATGTAAATGAGTTTAAATGTAAATCAGAATACTTTGACAAGTAGTAGGTAAATATATTTTCATCGCAAATGTTATCGGTTTTATTACCACGGTTAGTATTGACAATAACTTAATTATTATTACATGTAAATTGTTTTATTAATGAGTTATGCAAACGTTCAGTGTACCCCATACATTTTTACTACTGTCTGTCGTACAGACTTATCGTGTTCCTATTATTGTCATTTCCTGTAATTTTGTGTGCAATAAAGAGTATATCTATCTATCTATTGTAAATAACCACGAAAGTCTTAAAACCTACATTAATAGATAGATCGCTAAATAGATAATACATAGACCACAACATTAAACAGACAGAAAATACAAAAATATATATATACATAACAAAAGCATGAGGAAAAACATGAGAATATTAAAAAAGCGATAAAATGGGATGTAGCTCACGGGAACATTATTATAAGTCCTTCTACCCTCCTCGTCTATTCTGCTACATCCTCCAAGGCAACAGAAATGTTACACACATAACTAGGACAGTTCTCCAAGTAGAAAATTAGAAAACACTTGGCGTTTAATTTGCATAGAAATTAACTTGCAACAAATCTAGTGCCTAATTTTTCTTCTGCGGAAGTATGTGTGACATCACTCTGAGTGCCTGAATGAATATCTAAATATGCAGCTGTAAATTCACTATGAATAGACTGACGTAACCAGAAAACAAATGTATTCCACGTGGCTGAATGTTATGCTCTATCGGCCTTGACAGTTTAGTCTTCTATTCAAATTCGCTATCGGTCAATGGCAGTATTCTACAAATCACATCATTCGATATTTTTTAATATTTCTAGTGCAAAAAGTTGCAATGGAATAAATGTTAGCTCAGTGCGTTTTAGTAGATAGAAAAATAATATACCGGAAAAAAAGTTTTCTTCCACCTAGAATACCAAATACTTCTTTACCAACTTTTATTATAAAGCTAAAGTCAACCCCTATGTTACCATTTGAGATTAAGTCAGCCATTTTGATTTCAGTATTACTAATAAAAATGCCAAGTATTTTTTGAGGTCTGTCTTTACAGAAACTTATTTCTATGGGTAAAAAATATTAGTATTCTTATTACAGGAATACTAATTTTTCAACTAGAGGCAATATTTTTCCGATAACGTTTCGCACTGTTTGTAACGCGCTATTATTAACTCTCCTACAATTTGATATCGTGTTCTGTTTCATTTAATTAAAAAATTGTGGTTTCCCATGACTCACCATCAAACTGTACCTAAAGCAATAGTTTTGTATTTATTTAATTACAGCTACAAAGAAATTTCACATGAGTATGTGTTTAAACAAAGATGGCCGTTGATGATGTAATAATGGAACTAAGTGGCGCATCTGACGAAAGTCCCTTGAGGAAATTGAAAGACGCGTTAAGGTGAGATTTCTGTCTAAGAACGTTCTGCAGCACCTCAATTATCGGGTTTGAATATTTATTTGAACAGATGCATGAGCGCTGGGATCACAACAGCAAATGACTTTGTTTTTCCTTCATTATGACCTAGAGTTCCGATAAGATAAGACGTTAATTAAATATGTCACATTTTTTGGTAGTCAAATTTATAAGCTTGTCTAAAGTGTTTGATACATTCCCATATCGGTGCATCCATAGGTCGTGTATTGTTTCCTATGATGGCAAGGATGTGTTCGTTGCTTGTCCCCTGCAAGAAGTAGTGTCACTTCGCACTCACCAGATGAACATCACAAAGGTCTCCTCAGCGACGGTGGAATATGAAACAGGTTAGTATAATTTTTTTGTCCCTCGAAGTGCATATTTATTCGACATCTAATTTGCTCGGTTTTAATTGCAGATGATGTTGAAGATGGGATACGATTTATAAAAAAAAAATTAGATCAACACTTACAAGAACAGTTACCGGCTAAATGCAGGAAAATTACATCAGCGTTGCAATGGATTCTAGAAGTGCTACCGCCTAAGTAGCTTTAAGTTTTTAATTTTTATGTCACAGTTCTGTCTATTTTGTACGAAATATTTGAAATTGAAGTTACAATGAATGCTATACGGAATGATTCGCCTGGAAATTTTACTTATGCATACAGTTACGTCCCCAGAAACCTATAAAAGACCGGCACCCAGATTGTCTAAACATTATTTCGATTCCTAGCTTAGGAGCACACATTTTCTGTGAAATCCAAGTTCTAGAATTAATATAATGTTCAAGAATTCGGTAAGTTTCTTTACAATCTTTTGTAAGTTCAGTGTATTCAGTTCTTAACTGCATTTGGGCTTTTTAGACCTTGTCTTCGGTGTCAGTGAAGAAATATTTGGTAGTCAAATTCATAGGGAGCCTCAGTGATTACGCGGGCTTGAAGTGTGTCCCAAGTCAGTGGCTGAATTCTTCTTTGGAAAAGAATATCTTCATCCGCTACCCACCTCTACATGAAGAGCAAAGAGCTATGCTATTAATTATTAACAACTCCCCAGCGCGTACTCACTGGAGAACGTTTGTGGCAAGACTGTACTACCAAACAGGTAAGTCGATATCTAATTACCAAATTACTTAGTTATAAGAGAAATTATATAGTAATGTAATAAAAATCGTCACTTTTTTCTGTTACGCGCCATTTTCTTTACCAAAATTCAGTGACGTCAAAAATAATGTTTTATTAATAAAATGATTAAATAAGGGGAAAAGTTTGGTAAAACCAAATGTGCATGCCTTAAGCGCTCGTGCTATCGAAATCTATGCTAACGCCCTCTTGCACGTTTTAGTAGAAGTCTTAAGCCCTCACTTACTCTGTTTATTATATTTTTTATACATATGGCTGCCTAAGATGTCAATTTTTCAGATGTGCCAGTAAAAATACTTTTGATTTATAATTAAACGAATAATACTTGAGTTGTGGTTTTTAATCAGTTACTCGCAATTATGTCACGATTCTATTAAAATAAAAACCAAGCAAATTAATTGTGTTTTTCGAAAGTTATCGAGATTACTAGTACATACTTTCATGCAATCTTTACAACATTTTTCCAGAAAAATTGATTTTTATATAAATTACAGGGTTAATCGGCTATATATTGTTGGAAAAAATGATCATTGATGTTTTTTCTTTATTTCAGTATGCGAGTTGACTTACTATGACCACGAATAATTAATTTATTTAATTATAAACTCTAACGAAACCGAGATTTCGATTTTTAGGCGAGAGTAGAGCATACCTACGCTCGCGCTTAAGGCATGCAATAAAAATACTTATTCTAATTCAAGTTAATTAATAGTAAAAGTCTGAGTAGTTATATCTTTCTTTCATGAGTACAATGGACACACATATTTTTTTCATGAGGAGATGGCTTCGAAGATGCGATGCTTTACGCGTCGCTCTACATATCTCCGAAAAGAGGAGTTCGATCAGCAGGAGTCTCAACGTCCACCAGCTTCGAAAATACTGTCGTCGACCAGTCGTTTTTCTGCACGTTGGAAGCTACTAAAAAGCTTACATTAACTGAACTATTTACTATTATTCATCCGTTAGTTTCCAGTATTTGTAGCTCCGTACACGCATACTGTGACATTGACAAGAGCCTATCCCAAGCTTTTCAAATGAATGAGCACCATGAGCATCTGCAGGCGCGGGCAGTGACCTATACTAAATTTTTGGAAGCCAAAATGATGCTCTATTCAAATCCGTACTACAAAAATTATATAGAGCTCAATGCTGCTTCTGAATTAATTAGTGAAGAAATCAAAAAAGCGGTGGAACAACTGCTGTTGATATTAAATGGCGGGTTAGAATAAACTTTCGTATCCAAAAGGATATTGGTTTGGAGTATTCATGTTCTTGATAAACAGACAATTTTAATTCATCATCATCATCATATCAGCCAGAAGACGCCCACTGCTGGGCATAGGCCTCCCCCAGAGATCTCCACAAAGACCGGTCCTGTGCTTTCCGCATCCAGCTGGTACCTGCGATCCTTACCAGGTCGTCGGTCCACCTTGTAGGAGGCCTACCCACGCTGCGTCTACCGGTACGTGGTCGCCACTCGAGAACTTTACTGCCCCATCGGCCATCTGTTCTTCGAGCAATTTTAATTAATTTAGTTTTTTTGTTTTAAGTTTTACCGCGAAAAATAAATTTGAACCACTTTGATAAAAACTTGGTTCTGCTTAACCAGCAGGTCACGGGTTATTAAAATTCTGTACCTATATCATTAGTAAACCTGGATTTTGTAGAAAGACAAATTTTAAAATAATAAACTTCGCACGAAATACATTATCACATATTTGCTTTCAATAAATTATTCAAGACTACTAACACCTATACAAGCAGACTGCAAAGTAAGTAGACGGAAAACAAGTTGCATGAAAAGGCCACAAATTATAATAAGCCATGAATCATGTCAAATGTTCTGAGTGCGCTTCAGACATCGAATGTTGTTTATTTCAGATGAAAAGAAAGCTCCATAGTTAGAAAATTATTCGTAAAACATACCCAAAAGTTAAATAAACACTATACCCAAAAAAATTCTCAAAATTTCGGTATGATTGAATTCGCTATGGTGCAGACTATAGACCTTATGCATTTCTGCAGGGAAACATCAACCATATTAATATAAACAATAGATTAATTGTCCTTATAGCAACTAACAGCAGCTTTTGTTATTAGAAAAAACAAACCGGTTGCCCAAAACGAGGTGAGACTAAAGGTGACTTATTATGCGGGTCGCTATTCGCTCATTTCAAGGCCTACCTGCTTCCAACCAGACGTCTGCGAATTTAAATTCGATTGTTTACGCTTCGCTAGACGTTATTTTGATCGGATCAACGGTAAGTTTTGGTAAGACATAGTTTGTTGAGGAAGGTCTAATTGAACGTGCGTATCATTGTTTATGTAACTTTGAATCGTCACTTGAGTTCGATAACTTTTTAATGTTACAAATATTATGATTTATTTCAGGTCAACACTATGTCAACGAATACGTACTACATAATTACATTCATCATGAAGCAAGACAAGAAGTTGAATCCAGTTTACACTGTCCCAGCATCTTGGATCCGATGGCAGAAAGAAAGGATTGAGACTGTTATAGTCGCTTACCCAGAAGAGCCGTGGAAAGTGACTATGGAACGCGTGAAACGTTACGAGAATCCCCAACAAAACTGGAACTCGTTTTTGGCGCGAATGGAAGGCTGCTCTTGTAAGTTTTAGATTCTATGGAGACAATGTCAATTCATTTGTTTGATTTAAAACTTATGATTTTATTTCGTTGCAGATAACTACAGCTCAATGATTCGTAGCATCAACGAACGAAGAAGTGTTGGGCTAGAAACACCACAACCTGGACCTTCACATTCTTCAGCGCCACCTACCAGCGGCTTACCACTCGAAATCGCTGCAACGGAGCTCAGAAAATGGGTCTCTGGTCTTCCATCTTCTTTTGATCAGAATCCATTCCAAATCAGGACTGTGGAAGACTTTTCAATGCTTAAATCTCTGATCTCTGAAACACAGCAGGAAATAGAAGTTGAAAGGAACCGAGCTAATGGAACTTCGGACACACCTAGAAGCTCTGCCCAAAGCTCAAGGTTCGCTGAGCTCGTGCCCAACAGCGGAGTGTATATTGAGAAGTCTGAGCTTGAAATCTGCGTAATGTCTTCTGGAAACTGTCTTCACTTGTCACGGCTGCTGATGAAGCACTTTTTTTCGACAACCGCTTTGAAGAAGGACCCTGGTTTGGAAGAGCGCGCCATTACTGCTATCATAGATTTCATTTCACAGCAGGAACCGAACGAAAATTGTAGAGAGTCAAGCCGGAAATCTATCGAACGTGCCTTACGGTTTCAATTACACTGGCTGAAGATAAATGACAAGTAATTTTAGATTTATGACAGAACAGGATTTGACATAAAAAGGTTTTAAAAATGTAGTACGCTATCAATTTGTACACAATTTTTATAGTAAACAAACTGATCTTCCTAATAAACATTTATAAGTATCGACGGATCTTTTATTTATGATCTTGTTTCTATAAGTAGAATAAATCTGATTACAATTGTATTGTTGAAAATGGTTTATCCTTCACAAGGTTAACCATATCATGTCACAACTAAAATATAATTGTGGTTTAAACGAATAGGTTAGAGTTGAAATAATGTTAGGAATTTAATTACTATGTAGTCCACAATTCTCGATTATATATGCATTACGGAAAATGGAAATGGTTCAGTACATTCAGCGCTGGCTTCTCGTAACAACGCCCTGCGAATTAATATTTAATTTAGTTCCAAATTCATGTGACGTCACCACAACTGTGAAGCTGATAAGCAAAGTTGTTGTTCAACAAAACGGTGACGCATACTTAGAACTGAATCACCCTTTTTTAAGGTAAGTTTGTGTATTATTATCAAACCTAACCACCACCACTTAGCAAAGCCCCGCCACCTAGCGACCGTTGCCTAGCAACAAGGCTTCATATCTTACTAAAATAACTTTTTACTTGGACATTGTTAGAATGGTGTATTTTAAATACTTGTGTGAGATTTTCCAGATGAACACTAATCAGACTCGCGTTTATCACGTGGTGGAATTTAAAAATCCGAAAAATCTAATGAACTGCGTTAAGTGTATACCAGCATCCTGGGTCCGATGGCAAGATGAAGAGTCTTCTAAAGCGTTGGTGACATATCCTGATGAGCTGCCGGAAATCACTCGAGAGCGGATCAAAATCTACGAAAATCCAAGAGGATATTGGAATTTGCACTGGGTCCAGATCAAGTATTCGGCAGGTAAGTTCTAGGCTTTACAGTTTTTCATTCCTCATGTCAAGTCATTATGGGAAAAGGAACAGGCGATAATTTCAACTATAGAGATTTTCTAAAGTACTTAACCCCCTGAGTTAAGGCATGTAGAGGTTGGGAGCCAATTTTTGATAAGATAACAATGATGTTTTTCTTGCAGATTCCTACGACAGTACAATTTGTGATGTCAATGAGCGTGAGCATAGTTCAGAAGAATCCAGCAGTCGGGAAGTCATCAGTACAGAAAATGGAAGTCCTAATTCTTGTGCATCGTTAAGCTCCAAAGTGAATGATAGCATGGCGGTTTGGGCAGAAATTCAAAGATTGCTGAATAGACTACCGAATTCTAATGAGCCGCAAGTGTCGATGGTGAACAGGAGTTACGAGGTAATCAGTTCAGATTCTGGAGTATTGGATCAAGAAAACATTTATCGAGAGGAAAATGATGTTCCTTTGAACCTATCTATACCTTCAAACACTGTCCAGACACTAACACCAAGTGCACAGTATTTGAGAAAGGTCAACGATACAAATGACTTACCTACAAACAGAGGTACTTGCGAGAAGTTGACTTTGAAGTATCGTGAGTATGTCCCAGGACTAATAGAGCTGATGCCCAATACTGGTGTTTATATTGCGGAGTCAGAATTAGATTATTGCTTGAAATTCTCAAGAAAGTGTACTGAGTTGGCGAGACTTATAGTCAAACATATTTTTACTAAAATTACTTTGAACACTGATGACCACAATAGTCTAGAGAATCACAAATCGTTAAGGTGGAAAGCGACTTTCCCGATAATCACATTTGTACTGAATTATGGGATCGTGCGGAATTGGCCTCTGACATGTGATAAGTCTCTCCGCGGCGCCATATGGTATCAGCAATCTATGTTGATAAATAAAAGGTAAACAACCTCATGTTTCGAATGCTCAAGAAATTATTAGTAAAATTTGAAAATGTGTTTTGTTTTTAAGCGTAGAATAAGTTTGTACTCATTTAATACCAAAAATACTAAATTACTCATTTCTAATACTTAAGATTATAATCGATAAGCTCAATGTTATTTCCTTAATTATTTTTAATTATATAATAAACTCTAATTGTAATCCCAAAGCGTTTGTCATTTCAAACACACTTGCCATTACACTCAAGTAAAGCCATATCAGGATAGAGCTTTAGTCACTATTCAAAATTAAAATTTAATCCTTAATACATAGCAACCGTTACACAACTAGTAAAACTCAACAGTAAAGTAATTTGCAATAGCACAATTGTATCTGTTAGCACCACGCATACTTCATACCAAGTAATCGATTTACTTCCTGTGGCCTTGACACTGTAAAATTTGACGAACTCACCGAGCCTAAACAGTTGACTGATGCCCAATATCATTCAAATTCACTAGCCATTTTCTAACATAGTAGTTATTGTTACCATTTTGTTTGTTCGAATGTTTATATGTTTGGTTTTGTTATAGATTCTTGTAGAACAATGCAGCCTATGACTCATAACCTATAAAATCGTCTTCCAAAAATGTATGGATACCTATAGGTTCTCTAGCAAAGTATGACGTGGCTGTGTAGGTTTAATCACTTTCGTGGTTGGTCACTTCAGTCTGTTGTGAGACTTGAGTGTGCCCTGTCGTGGGTTATACTGATTTGGATATTTGATTCCAAGATACGGAAGTTTCTGTGTTCTTCCTAAAAAATACCAGTAATTTTAACAGCAAGGTAAATATTTCTTTCAATTAATTTTTGACTGATACTAGAATAAACTTGTGCTTCGAAGTAACTGTGTCTATTTTTGTATGTTGCATACAAATTACTAATTTTTCTTTCTTTCCTTTGACGTTTTTTTCAAAAACATTTAAATCTAGGTTTCTCATGTCTTTTAATTTATAATTTATCTGTTACAGATGGAACGTGAACTATGCTATCAAGTTATAATCCCTGAGGAGTGGTACATGAATTTTTCAAAACATCAGATATTCGATGAAATTTCCGAACACATGAAAAGGCTCCGTAAAGAAGATAAAGCATTTAATGGCTCGCATTTAGAAATTGGAGGTACAAAGACAACTCTCCAAATAAATCATACGTATTTTTACTGGAGTTTTATCCGAGAAGGCGATGCCATACCGAATCCTATAGATTATTTCTACAGTGGCAACCTGATAACTGAAGCTTTCCCACATTTACTAGAAGAATATCGTGACCATCAGAAACGAAGAGAGCTAGATAAAGAAATGGAGAATTTTGTAGATATTAGCTTGATTGAAAGAGATGAAGGAATTGACATGTGTGCCGGAAAAGAATATTTGGTAGATACTGAGCAGTTGCTGCAATATGAGATGATAGTGCCAAAGATTTGGTACAATCTACCAAACTTTGTCGAACTGGTTGATGAACTTCACTGCAGAATTGATCAGGTTGTCAAAGATGGAAAATACAAACAGTTCGATGTTATGGTATTGGCAGGTCAGGATGCTATTCTGAAAATATGCGACGAAAAATTATGCTGGTGGTTTAGTCTTCCACACCATGAAAGACCGAATACAGAAGAGTATGTTTTTACGGGAGATCTTTTGGAAAAGCATTTCCCGGAGTTGATTGATAATGTCGAGATTACAGCGTAAAGCCGCTACTGGATTTTGCTTTGAAACAAGAGTGTACCAAAAATTAATCGCGTAAGACATTTATGTGTGCTAGTTTTATTTGTTTAAGGAAATTGATTTGTACATACAATAAACACTAATATTCGATATAGTAATCAGATATATCACAAATAGTTCTTTGTCTTAATACCTATGAATTAACCGTTAGTCCTTTTATTAATAAAACATTATTTTCGGCTACTCAATTTTAGTACAGAAAATGGCGCGTAACAGGAAAAAGTGACAATCTGGTTTTACATTGCTATAAAATTTCTCTTATTATTATTTTATTATTTGTAATACTTATTAGATATTATTTTTTCCCTTTGTTACAATAAGTCACTGAACGGAAGTACGTTCACAAATAATATTTTACCTTATAGCTTTACTTCAAACCACAATATTGCATCATGTAAGGAAGAAATGCAATTTAAGTGATTATTAGTGTCATATTGAATGGATTTTAAAGGGTCATGCGCATCATTCTTTTTCGATAAATACAGAAGATAATTCCAAAATTGAATCAATGGAATATTGTTTCATTTCATTTCGATGAATCAATTTTGTCTGTACCAAAATCAAATTATACTTAACTGAAGAGTTCATTACTTTTGTACTCGCATTTTTGATTATGGACAAAAACAACAATTTATAGATTTGGTAAATTTTATTTCAAGCCTAATAACAATAATCGCTCTGATTAATTGAGATGATAAAAACAAGGTTTACAATACTTCAGAGCCATGATTGATTAAATAAGATACTTATCACTAAAGATGTCTATCGTCCGAATCTCAATGTAAGACTTGGCCGGCGAGTTGTTTGCGGGGTAGGCGGTGGCGTTGTCAAAGACGACCAATACCTATTACTCATCTCTTGATGATTTGTGCTATTCAATTGATCTAGAAGTCGAAAATATTCCCAGCGGTTAGAAATTGCTCGCTCTCTTCTGCAAACTTTAACTCCGAACTGGAAGCAGTGGACTGTCCCGAGGTAGAATCCTAAAACGTTGTAGTAGGGGCAGCAGGGTTTCTCTGAGCACTGAAATGCAAAAATAAGTCTCGTTGATTTAAAAGTTCATTATAAAACAAATATTTCAATTTTCCCGCTGATAGTAATAGATTCTTCGGCGATTGGAACGACCTCATACGGTTCGTTGAGTTAATTGTAAATTGATAGGAACGCATGCGCACATTGACTCCATGAGAACGCTATTTACTATGAAAATATCGCAAATGGCTGAAATATCAAAAAAGTTTGGAAAATCCAAAAGTGCACGCCTCATAGCGGTCACTCAATTAAAAGAAAAAACTTAGATAAAAAAAAATAAATAAAAAAGATAAGATTGAGACATTTCAGTTTTATTAATTAATTATTTTTGAATGAAGAATGCTTCGCGCCATTTATTTAACTCAGTACAATACCACGCAAGCGTTGTGAACGGACCTAAGCTTACTAAGTATATACTATATATATATATATATAAATATACAACTAACAAAGTGTCCAGTCGTATTTTTATAATATTAATTACAATTAAACTACGTTGAATTAGACCGTGATCTCCGAAAGGACTTAGCTTAGGATAATACTAAACCTTTTGGAAAAAAAATGGACTAGATCAGTTAAGTTTTTCGGGAGTTATCGTGACCACGCGGTTTTCGCTACATACAGACAAACGGACACTCACGGAATAATTTTGTTAAACATTGTTTTCATTAATTTAAAAAGCAAAAGGTCTTTTAAAAATGTCATAAGTGTTGAAACTAGTCATTTTTCTTGATATTCATGTGTAAATATTATTATATAAGTACGATAAAAAATAAATAGAGACACTTTTAGTTCAGAAAATCACTTGATTTTCGTAAGGCAAGAGTAGAGCACAACCTCAACGCTCCGCTTATGAGGCGTGCAATAGAAACCTTTAAAGTTTTATAGAACGAAATTAAGGCAGCTCGAGGTGCAAAAGCATTTTCTCGTTTCATGTAATCCAGATAATAGCTATCCCTGATTAATTTGTGATACGCAGGTTTTGAAGAAGATCGGAATCAAAACTCTGCTAATATTGAACAAGGAATAATGGAGTCAGACCAATCGAGAAGCAAAAAGAATGTTTTCAAACGTTTTAACATGGGATCATTCAAAAAATACAAGTCGAACGATTCAAGTATCTACAGCTTGGAAGGGCATGGATCTGCGAAAGAGGAATCAGGGCAAACAACCCACGTCAAGATTTCTTATGCGCCAGTTCTTCAGCCTGGTCCATCGCGGGAGTCTTACGCCAGCCCAAAAACTGCTGCCTCAGTAGATGTTCCACCAGATGAGAGTTTGCTGGCTAAACAGCACAGTATCTTACGTAGATTGCACTCTACTCTACATGAGGCAACAAATATTGTTGGGGAGTTCCTGCAGCTATGCAAGCGTGACTAATATCCTAATTCGAATTGAAGAGAAATGAACTGAGTGACGTAAGCAAGGCGTCGTTTTATTGCGCCAATAGATTCATACCTTTGACCGTTTAGTTATTGCCATTGATGAATTTGTCTTTTGAGATTTGATCAAATCAATGGCAATAAATGCCTATAAAACTGCTGTTTCAAACACCATTTGTTTTCATTGTCTTTAAAGTATAATTTATTGACTGCACATTGTTTTGTTAACAAAAAGAACTGCCCAAATGATATGCATAAGTAAGATACAAATTAACATAACACTTATTTAAATACCAAGGGATTTCTCCATATTTTCTCATTCTAGTTTTGTCGCAGTCAGATCTTTCACCATCATGGGCAGTTTTGGTCTAGTCCATGAGCGTTATGTTTCGATATTTTTCCCAAAATGGTTTGGAGAAAACGTTTTTGTTTGAGTGTTTTAATTAATATTAATTTAGGTACTAAGCGTTTGTAAGCTAAAATCTCATTTTTGTCTATGATAAGTAAAATTGTGAGCACTAATATTAATTAAGATAACTATTAGGTTTGAACGTTACTTGTAAGAACAGATAGATGTTATCTAATAAAATACAAAGTAATATTTTTGTTTTATTGAACTTAAGACCCTACCTCATACATAGTAAAGATAAGTTTTAATATCGACCCGTTACTCAGAAACGAGGCTGATAATATTGGGCTTTCCTAGTATGTTAGATATGGTTACGTTACATATGCTGATAAGCGTAGTAACTACCGTTCAGGCAATACATTGCTGGACAAATTAAACTCGCAATGTAAAATATGTCTGGAAAAAATACATGTGAAAATATATTCTACGTCTATTTTTAACTATGCGACATCTATTTTCGAAGTATATATTTTTACCTGCGAGAAGAGTCGGCTAGTTATCATAAATTTGTTTTTGAAGTGAAACTTCTTTATCGATGTGTGAGAGAAATTTTATAGCAATGTAAAAACGTCACTTGTTTCTGTTACGCGCCATTTTCTTTACCAAAATTCAGTAGTGACGTCAAACATAATATTTTATTAATAAAATGATTAAATAATAAGACTTATTCTAATTCAAGTTAATTTATAGTAAAAGTCTGAGTAGTTATATCTTTCTTTTGATAGATCCAACACGTCCAAGTGATTTTGGTATTTATTTTAGGTTAAACTAAACTTTTTCATTGTAAGTCTCAGTAAATGTATAGAAATCCATTTAAATTACCAAAGATGAATTAATGTGACTGTCAATCTATATATACTACATATATATAGATATACAACTAACAAAGTGTCCAGTCGTATTTTTATAATATTAATTACAATTAAACTACGTTGAATTAGACCGTGATCTCCGAAAGGACTTAGTTTAGGATAATACTAAACCTTTTGGAAAAAAAATGGACTAGATCAGTTAAGTTTTTCGGGAGTTATCGTGACCACGCGGTTTTCGCTACATACAGACAAACGGACACCCACGGAATAATTTTGTTAAACATTGTTTTCATTAATTTAAAAAGCAAAAGGTCTTTTAAAAATGTCATAAGTGTTGAAACTAGTCATTTTTCTTGATATTCATATGTAAATATTATTATATAAGTACGATAAAAAATAAATAGAGACACTTTTAGTTTAAAAAATCACTTGATTTTCGTAAGGCGAGAGTAGAGCACAACCTCAACGCTCCGCTTATGAGGCGTGCAATTGACTTCTGGTCGTTATTAAAAAAAATAACATCAAAGTTACAGTTGAAAGAGAATAGAAAAAGATGACTCACATTTTCTTCAATTGATGCACAGCCCGAAGAATCCCTGTGTTTCAGGTTCCACCGGTGCCTTATTGAATGGTCTAGAGCTGCATCCGCCAGAGCAGTCAGTGCCATCAGGAACAGAATTGTCTTCATGTTTAGTGACCGTTAACATTCACATACGGTAGTAAAATGATGTCCAGAAAGGATAGACAGGCTTTTTGATGGTTGTGACGATCGATTCGAAACACTCCTCAGGCTGCATCTGGCATTGAACCGCACCAATTACTTCGACCTGAGAAATCAGTACTGGGACGATTTTTTTAAATGTGGTCATTAGAAAAGAGACGGTTGAGATTGAACACCTCCAAAGGCCGCTCATCAGCAAACCGCCTATTTCCAAATAACTGGTTCAGATAGAACTGGGCAGATTCAGAATTTTGCCTTACGTTATTCAAATATCTTATGGCACTTCTCTGAGATATTCGCTCCCGCATCTCTAAGAGCTCTCTGAGCAATCGCTGTGGGCAATCTACTAGGACCAATATGACATCCTCCAGTCTACCAAGTAGTATGAACTAGAACAAAAGAACAGAAGATTAACGCCATGACAGAAGCATAAGCTTCACAAGTATCTCAGCGAAACCTACCTGGAGGAAATTTGGTACTTCTTCTCCGAACATATTGATCCGCGGATATTCTGTTCCCAGCTCACTCAGCCAAAGCTCTTCTGACGGAGATCGTACGATCCACCAAATAGGATCATGTAGTGCGGTACCATCCTGTCGTCCGAAGAAAACTAAAGTTTAATCAACTTGATTTGTTCCGTTCAATTACAATGTTGTTATCAGGTATTACTTACCATTTCTTCGTCAGAGAAATTGCTTTCCGTACTCCTTATCCTATGTTCACTTGTAACACTTAACATTAAAAGACTTAACACAAAAGCGTTACGCATTCTGATGGGGAATTTAAATTAATTTATTTATTAATACACTACGACACGTTCGATCTCGACGAGTGCGAAGTAGTAACTACGAAATGTTAAGCAGAGTTTACATTTTATTAGTAATAAAGTTGTATTTATCCTCAAATGTTTACGGGTTTACCATTACTGAGTAACAAGTACTGATAAGAGCATATTGGTAATTAAATAACTCGATTTCACGGAATAACCTATTTCCATGAAGTACATTGCGTATTTTCGTGACCGATTATCATTGACTATTTGATATCAACCAAACCGTATTGATGTTGCATTTAGTATCCCAGGCTAATTCTGTCGTAACGAAACTAAATTGACAATGAAGACTGATCCGTAATTTACGCACGACTACAATTGAGACCAAAGTCAGCTGCCAAAGTAGACAGTTGTGTTAGGAAAGGTGAAGACAGTACGCTGACGTGACTCAGACTTAAATTATTATTCGTTGGCCTCAACTGTATCGTGAGTGTAAACTCAATTTATCAATAAGAAGAAATGGTTGAAGAAAGTGCCTATTTGAGGGAATTTTACAAGTGGCTTCATGGAAGAACAAATTATTACAACCAAAAATCATCAATAAATGATGAGTTGTATTTATCCTCATTTGATAAGATCTGTGTTAAATGTTGCCACTCGAACTAGATAATCACAATTGACATTAGAATTTCCGTAATGTTCATCCTGTCATTACTTAAGATGAAATGTTCGGAACAATGCTTGCAGTGTTGACTTTGTTAATTGAATTGACAGCAAAATATAAGCCAAATGAATCAGCTACTCCATTAGGATGCTGTTTAAAAATAAATTCTGCAATCTTCATTAATATATTAATGTAACAATGAATACTCATTGAAGTAGAAGTAACGCAAATAATCTTTTTGGCATTTCCGGGATTTTGTTTATCGCATTTTTATTAAAAATTATCTGTTAATTTTGTTTCCGAGAAGAAAATGAATAAATCATTTCTCACGACCCTAACCCTTGAGGATTTCATATAAATCACGGCGACTGCTTCAGGGATTTACTTTCCCTTTGGCTCTTGAAGCAGATGTTGCGACGTCTGCTTACGGATATTCGCTCTTGCATCGGACGTAAGTGAACAATTTGTACCTCCTTGTTACTTGTGATTATTAGAAGTAGTAGAACTATTCCCTGTGTTAATTGCTATCATTTTTTACAGAAGAAATTCGGGAAGATGGTTGCAATCATCAAAGTCATCCTCATTTCTATTACGATCATCATGGTAGTGTCCGGAACGCCACGATACATCATCAAAGCTCCAACAATTACCAAACCACAAAAAAAAATAACTTGTCTACTGTTGGGACAGCCAGTAAGTGTATCTACTAACAGATTCGAGATGTTTGATCGTCTAGAGTATGTGTAATATTTCTTTTCTATCTTCTTAGTAGGTGATCTAGGGGGGGTAGGTCCGGTCGGTAAAACAGATTTTGGTTCGTGTCCATGCTAAATTGAGAAATGTGCCTCACTGTATATATTTCTCTATGGTAAATTACCAGTCCAAAATACATGAAGAAAATTTGAAAAGTCTGGGCGCTAAATTTAAAGCGTTCTGTTAACTCAAAATAATTTTAATGTTAAGTTCAAATATACATTAATAAACTAACTTAGAATGATTATTTGATAGGAGATAAATAAAAAGATTTGGATTAAATTTTCATTTTTGTTTATTAATTAGACATAAACCAATGTTTTAAATTTTTTACATTTTGCAAAGCACAATAGTCACTCGAGTAACAATGATTCTTACAAAAACTATTGTTAAATAATTTTAAGCTTTTGATTGATGGACATTTTAATTTATCTAAATCAATAATAATTTTATAGCAATCTAGTAAATTTTGAATCAATAATTTCTTTTCCGACCCTTTAACATAAATTACACTCTTATCATTAGTCACATAATTAATAACATCTTTTAGTTTATAATATGACGTCAATCCATCATTCCAGGCGATGCCGTGATAGTTCCTGATTACCCAGGTGTTCATGCGTTGTTTACTTGCAGATAGCAGCTTCCAGTCGTATGGAGGTTGAAATAATGTGCAGGATAACTCTTCAACACCATCAATATCATGCTGAATAGTGATTGACGCCAACTCCTTCACGATGAGTTCGTTGTCCAGGCCTCGAAATCCTTGGAAGTCCACAATAACCTCCATTTTACAGGTCTTCTCTCAGCAGTGAATGATGATTGAATGAAAAAGTATTGATCCAGATCTTCTTTTATAGCTCTTGACTACCCCCACTATCCAATTATTTTAATTGTTATTGGCTCTTATCAGTACTTGTTACTCAGTAATGGTAAACCCGTAAACATTTGAGGATAAATACAACTTTATTACTAATAAAATGTAAACTCTGCTTAACATTTCGGTCACGAAAATACGCAATGTACTTCATGGAAATAGGTTATTCATTACTCTACATTGGAAATAGGCAATTAATTACTCTACAAATTGCCGATAAAATTGTAACATACCCACTTGTTATCATCGCGTGAGAAAAATGTGAAAGTTGAAAGTGGCGTAAGTGGTAAGCGAATCCGTACTATTGTTTGCAAAGCTGTCAAAGGGAATTTTTTGCATGTTAATATACTATAAGCTGTAAATTACGAGGGTTGTAAAAAGTTTTCGACTTTTGGGATCGTCACAACCATTCAAAAAGCCTGTCTATCCTTTCTGGACATCATTTTACTACCGTATGTGAATGTTAACGGTCACTAAACATGAAGACAATTCTGTTCCTGATGGCACTGACTGCTCTGGCGGATGCAGCTCTAGACCATTCAATAAGGCACCGGTGGAACCTGAAACGCAGGGATTTTTCGGGCTGTGCATCAATTGAAGAAAATGTGAGTCATCTTTTTCTATTCTCTTTCAACTGTAACTTTGATGTTATTTTTTTTAATAACGACCAGAAGTCAATTGCACGCCTCATAAGCGGAGCGTTGAGGTTGTGCTCTACTCTCGCCTTACGAAAATCAAGTGATTTTCTGAACTAAAAGTGTCTCTATTTATTTTTTATCGTACTTATATAATAATATTTACACATGAATATCAAGAAAAATGACTAGTTTCAACACTTTTGACATTTTTAAAAGACCTTTTGCTTTTTAAATTAATGAAAACAATGTTTAACAAAATTATTCCGTGGGTGTCCGTTTGTCTGTATGTAGCGAAAACCGCGTGGTCACGATAACTCCCGAAAAACTTAACTGATCTAGTCCATTTTTTTTCCAAAAGGTTTAGTATTATCCTAAACTAAGTCCTTTCGGAGATCACGGTCTAATTCAACGTAGTTTAATTGTAATTAATATTATAAAAATACGACTGGACACTTTGTTAGTTGTATATCTATATATATGTAGTATATATAGATTGACAGTCACATTAATTCATCTTTGGTAATTTAAATGGATTTCTATACATTTACTGAGACTTACAATGAAAAAGTTTAGTTTAACCTAAAATAAATACCAAAATCACTTGGACGTGTTGGATCTATCAAAAGAAAGATATAACTACTCAGACTTTTACTATAAATTAACTTGAATTAGAATAAGTCTTATTATTTAATCATTTTATTAATAAAATATTATGTTTGACGTCACTACTGAATTTTGGTAAAGAAAATGGCGCGTAACAGAAACAAGTGACGTTTTTACATTGCTATAAAATTTCTCTCACACATCGATAAAGAAGTTTCACTTCAAAAACAAATTTATGATAACTAGCCGACTCTTCTCGCAGGTAAAAATATATACTTCGAAAATAGATGTCGCATAGTTAAAAATAGACGTAGAATATATTTTCACATGTATTTTTTCCAGACATATTTTACATTGCGAGTTTAATTTGTCCAGCAATGTATCGCCTGAACGGTAGTTACGACGCTTATCAGCATATGTGACGTTAAAACTTATCTTTACTGTGTATGAGGTAGGGTCTTAAGTTCAATAACACAAAAATATTACTTTGTATTTTATTAGATAACATCTATCTGTTCTTACAAGTGACGTTCAAACCTAATAGTTATCTTATTTAATATTAGTGCTCACAATTTTACTTATCATAGACAAAAATGAGATTTTAGCTTACAAACGCTTAGTACCTAAATTAATATTAATTAAAACACTCAAACAAAAACGTTTTCTCCAAACCATTTTGGGAAAAATATCGAAACATAACGCTCATGGACTAGACCAAAACTGCCCATGATGGTGAAAGATCTGACTGCGACAAAACTAGAATGAGAAAATATGGAGAAATCCCTTGGTATTTAAATAAGTGTTATGTTCATTTGTATCTTACTTATGCATATCATTTGGGCAGTTCCTTATTTAATTACCAATATTGTTCTCTTGTATTTATCCTCAAATGTTTACGGGCTTACCATTACTGAGTAACAAGTACTGATAAGAGCATATTGGTAATTAAATAACTCGATTTCACGGAATAACCTATTTCCATGAAGTACATTGCGTATTTTCGTGACCGATTATCATTGACTATGGAAGAACAAATTATTACAACCAAAAATCATCAATAAATGATGAGGTTCCTTTAAATTTATCTATAAAGTCCACTAAAACAAATAAGAACTTGAAAACATCGCATGATCAAGACCGAGATGTGAACAATATGGATGGAGCGGCTATGAACTCTTCTACAAGCTCCGGAGATAACAAGCACTGGACATTGAGGCACCGCAAGTATGCTGCTGGCCTCGTCGAACTGATCCCCAACACTGGTGTCTTCATTACAAAGAGAGGACTTGACCGTTGTCTGAAATCTTCCAGAAAATGTACTCAGTTAGCGAGATTTTTGACCAAACATATTTTTACTAAAGCTGCTTTGAAGAAGTGTTTGTACGTTGGCTCCTTCTATGTTCGAGAGAGTTTTCAGTTAGACGTCAAGACTTGTGCAGTTATTGCAGATTTCGTCCTTACTTATGGACACATCCACCATTGGCGTCAATCGAGTTATAATTCTATCAGAAGCGCTATAAGGTACCAGTTGTTTTTGTCTAAGAAATAAAGTACTAAATAACTTTATTTCAAGCATTTATTGTGCAAAAATTAAAAATGTATTTAGTTCTTAAGTGTAGAATAAGTTGGTGCTCATTTAATACCAAAAAATACTTATACCTACCACTTTAGACTATGATTGAGCTCAGTGTAATTTCCTTAATTATTTTTAATTATATAATAAACTCTAACTGTAATACCATAGTGGTTTTCATTTCAATCACACTTGCCATTAAACTCAAGTAAAGCCATACCAGGATAGAACTAACGTCACTATTCAAAACTCAAATTTAGTCTCTCAAAAATGTATGGAGTCCTGCTGGACGACCAAAGTTGAAAGGTTAACAAAATAACTATAGTTAGATATACCTATAGGTTCTCTAGCAAAGTATGACGTGGCGATGTAGGATTGATCACTTCAGTACTTTTTAATACTCCTTAAAATACTCCTTTTTAATTAGTCATACGTTATCAAAATACTGACCAAAAACGGAAACGTGCTTATGCCTATCGATTCTTAGGGAAAATGTAGATCAATTATTGGGGGTATATATATATCGCTCAACCTGGGCATTGCTCATTGTACAGCTTGCCCGCTTGCCGTCGACACGTGCTAGATATTTTTTAAATTAGTTCCTCATTTTCGGGACAGCCGTCTGTTAGACAAATTACGTGTCAATAAGTGTCAATTGGGATCAGATCACAGCTGAGGTAAGCGTATTTACTTTTATTTCAGCGAACACACTGAGAAAAGAAATTACTTTTATCAAGAAAATTTTCTTCACACAAGAATATATATTCTTGATAATTATCAAAAATAAGGAGGAAAGTTTGGTAAAACCAAATGTGCATGCCTTAAGCGCTCGTGCTATCAAAATCTATGCTAACGCCCTCTTGCACGTTTTAGTAGAAATCGCAAGTCCTCACTAACTCTGTTTATTATATTTTTTATACATATGGCTGCCTGAAATGTCAATTTGTCAGATGTGCCAGTAAAAATACTTTTGATTTATAATTAAACGAATAATAATTGAGTTGTGGTTTTTTAATCAGTTACTCGCAATTAAGTAACGATTCTATTAAAATAAAAATCAAGCAAATTAGTTGTGTTTGTCGAAAGTTATCGAGATTACTAGTACAGTGTTTCATGCGATCTTTACAAGATTTTTTCAGAAAAATTGATTTTTATATAAATTGCAGGGTTAATCGGCTATATATTGTTGGAAAAAATGATCATTGATGTTTTTTCTTTATTTTGGTATGCAAGTCGACTTACTATGACCACGAATAATTAATTTATTTAATTATAAACTCTAACGAAACCGAGATTTCGATTTTTAGGCGAGAGTAGAGCATACCTACGCTCGCGCTTAAGGCATGCAATATATTTTCTAGTCTCAAGAATTCGTTATAGTTGAGTAAAAGAATTTTACTTGACTCAAGTAACGCTTTTCTGTCGTAGACTTATCATAATAGAAATAATAATTGATATTCTTTTCCTAAGAAATTGAGAATTGACAATATATAATAAATCAAATAATTTTGACGGTTTTCGAGATAGCAATATTTAGCTGTCTTCTAAATTACGCAATTTTTACTTGACTAAGAAAAAATCAAAATTCAGGCATTATTTTAAATAAAAATTTTTGACAATATTTTGAAAAAGTTTGACAATAACGAAAAAAAAAAAATATTTTACCAGTTATCGTTATGTTCTAAAAATTAATTATAATTTTTCTCTATTGTTGTTAGAGTTCGTTTAATCCTAAATCTTAAGTAAATTATTGATTATTGTTTAAAGCGTATACGATAATAACAAAATTTTATTAGAGATATAAATACAACTGTAAATCTTTTAAAAATTAAAGTAAATAATTGAATTATACTATAGAAAAATTAGACTTTATTTTTTACTAACGTATAAAATATAGTGAATATAATGATGCATCAAAGAGTCGAGAAATTAACTATTAAAATTTATCAAAAAAGAACTATAGTTAATAACCAACCACATTAGATGAGAAAAAAAATGAAGTGCATTTACAATATTTTTATTGTTACGAACTTAATCTGAAAAAAATTTCATGTAATTTTTAACCAAAAATAAGATTTATTTTTAGAAATACTTGATTAAAAGTGGTAGTTTATAATCTAACTTACCTCTTAGTCTAAATGTAAACACCCAAAATTATCAAGATGCTTATCAAAATTAAATATTTTTCACAATAATAAAAATAATATTGAAATTAACAATAATAATTAAACAGTTGAAATTATCCCACGTCAAATAGAACTACTACAACGAATGAAAAAATTATTCAAATACGATATTTTAGTTTTAATGAAAATCATAAGTTTTTGAAAATGGCTAACACAAGCATTTCCAGTCACGTTCAGTATTAGTATAAACAGCGTTGTACTTCTTGCTGACAAAATAACTTTCGGATCGAGCAGTGGCTTCGGAATATGATGGTGAAATGCGCATAAGCTAACTCAGCCGCTAAGTTGACTGCGCATGCCGTCGTAAGCTTGAGAGTTGAGAATGTAGATGTGTTACTGTGGTAGGAGGAATATTCTCGAAATAACCCAGCCGTCGTTATTCATTTGAGAACTGGGCAAAGTCTGAATCATTTGGAATTTTGCTATTCATTCAGTGATTTATTGATTGTTTTCCTATTAATAACTCTCGAATTTCTTATTTAGTGTTGATTGTAAGTGGTGAATAGTACAGGATACTTAATAAACATAATCTATCGTATGATAAAAGGTTAGTTCGTTATGTTTTTATATTATAATTGAGAATGCAGAAGACAAAGAAAATTATTTTTATTCTTGATTATTAAACTAATAATTAAAAATATTAATGTTAAAGAAAATGCACCCATTTTTTTTGATTCTCTAAAGATGCATTGTTTTTATTAATAATCTTTCCATATAAAATTATTTTTGAATAATAAAACTTGATCAATGTCTATTACTAAATTCAGTCATTTTATTGTTTATTGTAGCTATCAAAACTATATAAATGCAAGTTTATACATATTTAAACATATAATAATATTAATACTTGAATTAACATAATTAAACCAATAGTACAAATAAAATAAAAAATTCATAGTAAAAATAACTTATATGATCCATTAAATGATAGTGCAATCAGTAGATAAAAATCGGACAATTGTTTTGATTTATTTCCTTAACAATATAATTTTTTTAGTTACGAAAAATTGCATACATTTAAACAATCTAACTAATTTATCTATTGAATCAAAGTCTAAAAATTGTCGAATGTATACTGATTTCAAAATCATGCTATTCACAATACAATTTTTATAATTGAATCAAATTCATTGTCATTTATATTTTGTTTCAGTCATGGATTATACGAAACCGTTTTGTATTGTTGATCGGACTAAAGATAATTTTACAGTTTACCCTACGAAGTTTTTATATTTCAAAGATGAAAACAATCAATTATGTCCTTTATCTAAAGCTAGTGGCCAAGTGGAAACATTATTTGCAAGAAAAGGAGATGGAAAAATAAGACCTATTCTAAAGTTACTGACATTTGGTGGTAAGTCTGTTCTTTACATATTAATCAATTAAAACAAAATAAATTTTCAATGTTATTGTTTTTATATTTATCTATGTTGTGTCATTAATAGTGAAATTTTTTTACTTGAAGTTATTCTACGGTACTTATTCTATTTAATTATTAAATAATAAACAAAAATTTTTTATTATCAAACAATTTCCAATTCAAATGATTAATTAATGATCACTTATTTACAGACGAATCAGAAACCTTGCAACGATCTCTTCAAATCGGTAAACGAGTTAGAATTAGGAAAAATTTATCGATTGCTGATGGACCTGAAAGCAATGCTGCTAAAAAAAAACGTCTCACAATCGCAGAAAAAAAGGACGTCAATTCAAAAAAGGTCAGCAATAAAATTATAATCTATAAAAACTTATATCTTTTTAACAATCCATGAAAGCAAGCAAATACTTATAAGAGTACTTATTTTTTTAGAAGAAGATCAATCAGGCTACGAAGGATGTTTCTGATCGGGAGGATGGCGGTTTTGTGAATTACGTAAAGGTAAATGATGAGTTTAAAGCATAAAAAATTAGTTAAAGCTTGATACATGAATTTTTATATATTATAAACACGTCTTAGTTATGTAAAAGATTAAAACAAATAGTGATTACAACACTTTTTATAGAAAATTTTGGTTATAAAATAAAACAATGGAAAGATTTAGATTTAAAAAAGTAAATTATATGAAAATTCATCATTTTTTTATCATCTGCTTTCTGAAATTTGAACCAACTTCTATAATTTTTTATTAATTTTCATTCTTAGAGAGAAGCATAAAATATTTACATGAATTAACATACATGTTTTCTTAAATTTGCACAAATTTCTTTTTTAAATTTTGTTTTTTATTTTTTGGCAGCCGAGATCTAATGCTAACGCAAATATAAACAAGCAAGTCGTCGATCCTATGGAGGACGCAGATGATAGGGTAGAAAATCATCATGCAGGCGAACATTTGAATATTAGCGAAGATCAAGACGAAGCGGCTAGAATACTGGCAAATTTAGAGTTATTGCGAGTAATGCAAGGCAGACAAGATGACCAGAGTAAAGCGGGAACTAGCCATCAAGTTCACGATAATAATTTGAATGGTCTCGGTGAATATCACGTGATATTTGGTGATACATTGCCAGTTGTAGATCCTGATTTGGATCCTATGCGTACATCCACACCACTAAATATTCTAGAAGATGATCCTCCAATAGCTTTGAATAATGAACGTGACGAAAGTTTAATTGACGCTGGAAGTAATTCAACAAGTAATCAACACTTTGATCATTTTTTTTCAAATTTATGGCCAGAAACAAATGATTCAAATGTTCCTCCGGATCATCAAACAGTAAATATTAATATGATGCAATTGAAACAGTGTATCAAGGAGTTTGAAGGACACTTAATGGAAAATATGTTCAAAATACAAAAGGAAAAGAACAGTAATGGAGAAAAATTCGAGATACCTGCAGTTGTCAATAATAAGGTAAATATTTGGAAATATTTCACTAGTATTCTGAAAAATCAATCAAAATTCATTATGATTTGTAATCAAATCTTTTACTACAATTTAAATAAGATTAAATATAGTAAATTTAAAAAATTTTATTTTCTCCCAATATGGACGTATTATTATATTTAAATTATACTGGATCGTAGAATGCATCGTTTACTTCGGTACAACTTTTATCTTGTACGCTTTCGAGAATTATTTGAGCTTTAAACTTTAGAGTATATACTTACATAGACATGATAAATAATAATTGAGAATTGATTAATATTTAATTTATTATCCAAGTGTTTGAAGCTTAATGTTGGTCATTCTAAACAGTGAACTCGCAAAAATAAATAAGATTTGAGGTAAAAATTCTATCGATTCAAGCATGTTTTGTAACAGTTTTACAAACAAATAATAAGTACATAAATTTATATAAAGATGTTCTAATAATTGTAGTAGACAATCAATATTTTTCATAAATAAATAATAGTCTGTATCGTTAATTGTAAAATATCTTTTTCTGCTGATATATAAAGAAGTATTTTCTTAAAATTTATTCTTTCTCAGAAGATGTAAAGTCAATTACTCAATCTATAGGTATAGTAAAACTAGACATAGAGTTTCAAGTTTATTAGAAAGTACTGATAAATAGTGAAGTAGAAAGAAAATAATCATTAATATATCTATTAAAATTAAATTAATGTACTTTAGTAAAAACAGAGCATTATTGAATGATATAATGAGTTTGCTTTTCTATGTTATATTATACCTATGAATCATGTTTCTGAACTCAACTTAGACAATCCCCTAGATAATGTATTGACCGAATTTGGAGAATTTATTAAACCGGTATTTTCAGATTTTGCTTGATTAATTCAATCACGAAAAAAATTTAACTCAATTGAGTTTATAAGCTATGAAAACAAATGTAATTAGTTAAATGTAAATTAATTGATCTAAAATACTTGATTTAATTGTAATTTTGCAGATAACTATTGATGGAGCAGATCTTGACGCTACAGAAGTTTACAAAGCCAAGGATGTCAAAACAATAAGACGGTGCGCAAACCATGTTTTTAGAGCATTTTATCCACTTGAAACTCGTAAAAAATTGGTTTTGTCGAATAGGAAAAGAAAACCTGCGAACAGCATTACAATTAAGCAGGAAGAAATTGAAAAAATTAAAAGTAAGTACCGTTGGTTATAATTTCAAATGATACAAATTATTCACAACTTATTCTCAATAAATTATTTATTTAATTAAGTGACACAAACTTTTAAAATCAGGTCAATTCATACTTGATAAATAAAAAATTTTACTTTGAATTTAATTATTTAATAAACGCCAACAACTTGAGAATATTAAGTTTAACAATTTTTTTTTCTTCCCAGGCTTTAGAATAACGCTTAGAAAAAAAAAATATTTTTTAACAACAATTTGTTTTAATATTATTATCGAATATTCTATGATAATTATTGACTTCTACTCATTGACTCCTAGTTATTATTCTAAAAATCAATAAAAATTGTATTTTAGTGATATAAAAAAGTTCAAGATTTATTGTAGAATATAATTAACTCTATTTTTATTATCAGGAATCTGTAAGCTTCTCCAGAAGGGACGTAATTTTGATAAAAAGGATCCAGATAACTGTTTGGAAAATATCAGATGCTGGATAACTGAGGTTTTAAAAAATGATAAAAGATCACCAATAACAGAAGATCAGAAGAAGCTACGGAATCAGAAGGCGAAAGAGTGGCGAGAAAAACAAAAACTAGCCCCAGAAGAAAGGGGTGAATAACCTAGAAGAACAAGAAAATCTATAAATCAAGCCATTATTGATTTGCGACTTTTCGTCTCAATGTCTAAGTACTTGTCAAATTAAAAAACATACAATACATGTCAGTCTGTTCCATCAACTATTTTAGCTAATTGACAATAATAAATAAAATACTTAATGTTAACAATTAATAAATTATCACAATGCAATTATTGAATAATAAAAACAAAACAATTTTTTTTTTATTTACCATGCGTCAGATTTAGTAGCCAACTTAGTAGTAGTACTAAATCCGACGCATGAGACATCAAAAAAGAAAATTATTTTGTTTTAATAATAATTATTTAATAATTGCATTGTGATAATTTACTAATTGTTAACATTAAGTATTTTATTTATTATTGTCAATTAGCTGAAATAATTGATGGAACAGATAATGTTTTATTGTTAACACATTTAAATATTTGTTTTGCTGATCAATCAAGTCTATACATACACGAATTTCTCTCAAAATTTTAATCTCAAAAAAATGGAACTACTCACTAAAACTCCTCAATCTTAATTAGTTAAATAAATTCAGAGATATAAATTTATAAATTGCATGATTTAATCATTTACTATCAATCATTAATGAAGAAAATATACAGCATTTCATGAGAAATGAATCAAGTAAAAATCCGAATTATCTTATAAAAAATGATCCTCACTTTTTATCTTCAAATTTTTTTTGCGAAACAAAAGAAAATTAATGGATTCATATAAAAAATGACTTTTCTCGAAAAAGTCACGATGTTTCCGAAAAATTAAATGTTGGAGCTTTTTTTTTCTTTTTAATTCAAAAATCTATAATTCAAAATATCTTGGAAAAAAATCGAAAAAAATTTTTACAATTTATTTTAAACGTTATTTTTGTTGGGATTTCTCAAGATTTTCAAAGCTTATGCCTGTAATTAACAAAATCTGCATGATTACAACTTTTTTATTCTGTTTTTTAAAAATTATGTAAACATGTAAATGTGCTCGAAGCGAAAATCAAAATAATATTTATATAAAATAGGGAATATTAACGCCAAATAAATTATTTTTCACTCTAATTCCTTTCGATTTATAGCTATAAGCTTTCCATCCATTTATACCCTATAAAAAGTGTTTTTCCGAATTTTCCAAATCTTTCATAATATATCAAAAGAAGTTAATGATTTTTTAACAAAAATAACTATTTGACTTTTAAATAGTTATCTGTAAGTTTAAACTTCAACTCATTGGAACGTTATAGTTTTTATGTTTCCTGTTGTATTGTACTTTTTCAGATAAAAAAATTTTAAAAAAATTCGGAAAACGGTTGACCCTAAAGGCCACCCCTGCAACTTCCCGCTCATTTCAGTCATTAACCGTTTGCAATTTCGCTGCTTGTTGCAATGTTTTTGAGCTCTGCGAGCTCAAAAACAAAGGTGCTCGATACTTTTGAGCTCCTCGAGCTCAAAAGTCTGTCGGTAGTTTAATCGACCAGAATTTTTTTTAATTTTCAATCTGCTATAACTTTTGAATAGGTCAATCCTATTCCAGGTCAATCCTCCTAACGGAGATAGTGACAACAAAGTTTTAACAAAATAACTATATTCAAATTATTTTTAACCATAAAAATACAATGTAATGCTTACATAATTATGTCACGCGTTTAATTTTTCTAGATGGACACACGTGAGACTCGGATCTATCACACAGTGAAATTGCTTGTAACGTACGGCGATCCTCAGGAAGGTGTCCACTGTGTACCAGAATCCTGGATAAGGATGAGGGATCTAGAATCACCGTTAGTGTTGGTGGCTTTTCCTGATGAACCATGGAGGGTTACAGAAGAGCGAGTCAAGAACTACGAAAGTTTCGGAAAAGACTGGAATTTGTGTATGGGGCAAATCCTGTACAGCACACGTGAGTTCAATGACTGTTTTCCAATTCAAAATTCACAAAAGCCTGCCAGTGCATTATTATTGAAACCCTCAAAGCAGTAGCTCATCTGTTCGACGTAGATGAGCGGAAGTTGGGATAGAAGTTGTATTTTGAGGTTTTTTAACTCAGAACTTGAGTGTGACCATGACATTTTTGTTGCAGATTCTTACTCAAGTGTGATTCGTTGTCCCAGAGGCGATTGTGATAGAGAAGGGACCTGCACAGGTTCTGCAAGTTTAGATAATTCCATTCTCATAAAGTTATTGCGAAGGAACGAAATTGGTAGGAGCAGCACGTTTCAGATGGAGTATTGTAAATGGCTTCGCGAAAAGTCGAATTCTGATGAGTAAGGTTTGGTGATAGATAATAGCTTATCATCTGAAGGATCAGAAAGCATAACGAAGTGCGATATCGATAGTGATTATGTTCCTTTGGATCTATCGCCAAGATCCTACGACTTGGACGAGAATTCGACATCATAGAATTAAGAACAAGACATAAATATTATGTATGAGATTATTTATTCTTATTACTTATTGGCGGTTTTGTGATACTAAAAGTAAGATGCATTTTTTCCTGATAATTTAAGTTATTAATAAGATTTCGAACTGTAAGTTCTAATGTAGCCATAAAGATGGAAAAATTAAGAGGGAATAGGATCCAATGAAATAATGAATACTTTAAGCTGTTTTTACGGTATAATAAATTTCAATTAATTGTAAGTACAATAGCGTTTTTTATTTGAAAAACCATTTCTATTTACTTATAAGTACAAGCATAAGTAAAAATTTCGTAGGTAAACTAAACTATGATTTAGACTTATCACATACACTATTACTGCACCCATAATAAACATGAAACCTACAAAATACTGAATGATAGTTCAATAAAAAAGTACTTATCGTACTTCTAGGAAAGCTTTTAGGAAATTACTTCAGTTAATTGCTACAGTTGGCAAATTACTTCAGTTAATTGCTACAGTTGGCAAATTACTTCAGTTAATTACTACAGTTGGCGTGTTAAGTCGCGATTACCGCGACCACCGGTAGTTTTCAAGGTTATTTATGACCCTACATTACTATGTAAAGGGACATACGCTGCTACAGGTATATCAGTACTCTAGTGTCGCTTGTGGTGACTGCACGGCATTGGATTTTGGTAAGATTTTACATACAGTTAGACTATTGCAAATAAACTATCAAACTTTAAATGTTGTAAATAACATTGTTAAATATTAAATAATATTTTAGTAAAACAACCGTTTTTATTTCACTGGAATATTCTTAAATTATATTAGATATGTAGA
The DNA here is from genome assembly GCA_905147135.1 of Blastobasis lacticolella. Taxonomy (NCBI): domain Eukaryota; kingdom Metazoa; phylum Arthropoda; class Insecta; order Lepidoptera; family Blastobasidae; genus Blastobasis; species Blastobasis lacticolella. Next base: position 16,267,515 of record LR990048.1, read on the forward strand.
ACTTACAATTCAGTATTTTAGATATTCATTGGCTCTGTAGAGCTCAGTGTAAACGTAGCTTTACTCATACCGATGTTTTATCACTCTGACCTCTAGTGCAGAAATTCATAGTATGGATAACGGGGAAAACGAGGTTAATTAGGTTATCGATCCAAGATGAATCTAAATTGAGACTCAGTTGTTAATTTTTTTGACGTAGGAAATATCACCGGGTAGGGATGGAAGGTAATTAGCTTCAGATAACAAAATGGTAGTATAATATATAATTAAGAAGTTGCGATAAGATGAAGCTTAAGTTACGCAAATGCTGCAGGTTAACTACCTAGGCCTACTGTTGGTACAGCAGTTTCCTGCCTGACCTAATCGCTGCGTCTATTCTCTTCCTAATTCAGCCGGTCGTAATATTAGTTATGGCACTATTTATTTAAAAATATTGAGTCACGGAGTAAGTGACATGAAAATTGTAATTAATTACTCCTTAAATTTCGTCATCTGTTTTACGAGCGGAACCTATTAAGTTTTATCTTTTCTAGCTAAATAGATATTGTTTTTATGAAATTCACCTACATTCTACTGTTCGTTTAAGGTTAAAAAAAGGTACCATTATTTGGAGGACAAAGTATGAAGACACTTGATTGTAAATACTTATAAATATGTAGATTTTTCATAACCGAAAGTACATTGCATTTTAGGTTGACTTTTTTGATCATTTGCGACGTAGCCACTCGAACTAGATAATCACAATTGACATTAGAATTTCCGTAATGTTCATTCTGTCATTACTTAAGATGAAATGTTTGGAACAATGCTTGCAGTGTTGACTTTGTTAATCGAATTGACAGCAAAAAATAAGCCAAATGAATCAGCTACTCCATTAGGATGCTGTTTAAAAATAAATTCTGCAATCTTCATTAATATATTAATGTAACAATGAATACTCATTGAAGTAGAAGTAATGCAAATAAACTTTTTGGCATTTCCGGGATTTTGTTTATCGCATTTTTATTGAAAAATAATCTGTTAATTTTTTTGCGAGAAGAAAATGAATAAATCATTTCTCATGACCCCAACCCCTGAGGAATATTTCATATAAATAACGGCGACTGCTTCAGGAATTTACTTTCCCTTTGGCTCTTGAAGCAGATGTTGCGACGTCTGCTAACTGATATTCGCTCTTGCATCGGACATAAGTGAACAATTTGTACCTCCTTGTTACTTGTGATTATTAGAAGTAGTAGAACTATTCTCTGTGTTAATTGCTATCATTTTTTACAGAAGAAATTCGGGAAGATGGTTGCAATCATCAAAGTCATCCTCATTTCTATTACGATCATCATGGTAGTGTCCGGAACGCCACGATACATCAAAGCTCCAACAATTACCAAACCACAAAAAATAGTAACTTGTCTACTGTTGGGACAGCCAGTAAGTGTATCTACTAACAGATTTGAGGTGTTTGATCGTCTAGAGTGTGTGTAATATTTCTTTTGTATCTTCTAGTGCATGAAATCAAAGGTTCCCTGCTGCACGCTGATCTACCAGAAAACCTTCATGCGACTCAACACGGTGCCAACCACGTGCTTCAAGTTCGGAAAGGGCGAGTGCCAAGTGAACAAAAGCATCGACAACTTCGAAGAGTACAGCAAGTTGGTCAAGCAGCTGAACGGCACCAACTATCAGGAACTGAAGAACAAGTATTTGAGTTCTATTCCAGTTGCGTACACCTGCCCGCAAAAAATGATAATCGAGGTGAACAACGGGTGAAACGGATTTGTCATCTGCCTACCATTCACGAGCAAACAATTTGGTCGAAGTCTCGGACCTCTAAGTGATGTGCTTTGTTATTATTCCAAACACATCACTTAGAGGTCTGGGATTCTAGTCAAATAATCATAATTATTTTGTGTGTGTTTAAGATAAGTGTTTGATGTTGTGTAGATTTGACTCTAGCCCATATTACCAAGTTAAGTTTTTATTTTCCTATCGGTTATAATCAATATCGAACCCAACAATGTAGTAAATACAGTTGTAAAACTAAATTGGCCCTAACAGCTCGATGATTAATGGTCTAGAGGTCTCAGAGACGACTGCAAGTTCATTTCCATCAATTGAAACACCCAGACGTGTCATAATAGTATTGACTGTTCAATGAGCTGCCAATTTACTAATTGAAATTTGATTTATGTATGTCTCTCTTAGTTAATCAATGTTTTAATGTTAAAACTTGTTTAATGGCATTATGTTAGACACGACATCGTTTTAATTAATTTATTAATAGAATAATAAGTAAAATAAAAAATTAATGTACACTAAAGTATAATTTATGGCACTGTTTTCAGTTGGCTTCAGATGTTCTGACTTCATAAACGTATTAGTCGGTTTCTGAAACAAAATAAACTTATTTACTATGGTACCAAACTTTCAATGTACTTCCTGTCCACCATGGCCATCTTTACACATTTAGAAATACTGAGTATGGTGTCGTAGGCACGCGTTCATGCAAATAGTGGTCCCTTTGATTGTTCTAAGTTTGTATTAATAAATAAGGGGGAAAGGGTAAAACCAAATGTGCATGCCTTAAGCACTCGTGCTATCGAAATCTATGCTAACGCCCTCTTGCACGTTTTAGTAGAAGTCTTAAGTTCTCACTAACTCTGTTTATTATATTTTTTATACATATGGCTGCCTAAGATGTCAATTTTTCAGATGTGCCAGTAAAAATACTTTTGATTTATAATTAAACGAATAATAATTGAGTTGTGGTTTTTTAATCAGTTACTCGCAATTAAGTAACGATTCTATTAAAATAAAAATCAAGCAAATTTTTTTCTTTATTTCAGTATGCAAGTCGACTTACTATAACCACGAATAATCAATTTATTTAATTATAAACTCTAACGAAACCGAGATTTCGATTTTTAGGCGAGAGTAGAGCATACCTACGCTAGCGCTTAAGGCATACAATAGTGGTCCCTTTGATTGTTCTAAGTTTGTATTAATAAATAACCATTTCTTGGAGGAGTATCATTTGTAAACTATTCCATGACATGGAAGCTCCAACCGTTGACATGGTACCTAACAGATATGTTGATGATCACTCAGCTGCTACGTGTTATCAAAACACTCGTGGTCTTCTTGAATGGAAAGCTCTTGAGTAAATTGGTTTTCAATTAGCGATAGTGATACTTGAGACATTTCAATCAAAGCGTGCCAATTGATGTTACCTAGGGTACGAACATGCAGGAAGGTACTGTTGAAATAGGTTTCACTTACGGGTCGCGACAGCTGTTGCAGGACATGTAAACACCCAAATATTCTTTGGGATTTGGTATGATCCTCTTGTCATGTTCCTTCCGTAGCCATGGTTGGTCATGATGGTAGCGTAATTGGGCAGTGACACTATTCACGTGGATCCTTGCCCCTTCAACTTTCTTAGTTACTGTTTCGCAAGAGATGTTTTGCTTGAGAATCACTTCCAAAACGTCGGGTGTGTAGTAGTTGAACCATTCTTTTGGAACCAGACAAACGTGCTTAGACATTTTGATGCAACCTATCTAATTGCAAGTGAGTGACTGACGGCGAGCCAGTGAGTTCGATTCCTTATAAACCTACAATGGTCATCGAGATAATTGATCCACAATCAAGTTTGATTGAAGTGTTTCAACCGAAGTTAACGTTTTATGATTGCTATATAGTGATTTTTAGTATGAACTACAACTAGTTATGTTGTACCTTCACCCTTATCTAAAACCTAGATGTATTGACAGCAAGGATTTTGGCTGCAACAAAAAAAGCTTCGTTACATAGTCTTATAGTCTTACCATGGATGGTCGCTGAAGAATAAACAGAAAGTTATCACTTACGATTTAGTTGTTTTAATACACGGCATAAAGACTTCGGTGTATTTCTGGGGGCTAGGTTTTCGTCGAGCGTCTCTTTCATTTTTTAACCATATTTGGTTGCCATGTATGCGAAGTATGGCACGTGTATTATCAATCTGAATCCGTGCTCCTTCTATCTTGTTGGTTTTCTGATAGTGGGCCTCAACTTCACTATGAAGAACCAACCCCATGAACTCCGAAGGATACTTGTCCCATGAATTGGGTACCAAGCACAAATGTTTCTTCAACATAGCTTATCAATCAACAGTACTTTTGTTCAAAAATTTCACTCTAGTAACTATTTGTAGCAGCCTTAAGTTGTCGTAGGATGCGATTCAATCAACACCTCACGAATATTCTTAGGACTCTTGAGATAATGATGTTCAATTGGCAGTTCAATCGTAGAGTTCCTTAATTGATTGCAGTCAAGGTATACGTGTATCATGAATTGTCAGTATAGATCACTATTTAAACGAGGCATCAGCTCTTAAGCCAATTAGTTTACCTCAGCCATTACTGTCATTTAGTATTGTTCCAAGCTCCTTCGTGCTGATCAACGATTTCCGCTGAAAGCAAGTTATCCTCCAGTGACGAGTTCATGCAGCTAAATCACTCTGGTGATATCGATTTTGGAGAAGAATTTTGCTTGCAAACACGTCTCGGCTTGAACAACCGCAATGGCTGACCGCAAGGCAACGACTCACAAGAAGACATCTGATACGGAAGTCTCTGGCTTGATGAAAGCCTTCAAAAATTTTAGCCTTATCAAGCGTCAGTACAGCGAGCTCTCAAAATCGAGCTCGACGTCATCAATGTCATGTGGAAGTAGCTACGCTACGAACCCTTACGTAACTATGACTACAGTATATAGTGCAATGCCTTCTTCTTCAAGCTCTGGACATTCGTCGGGCCAAAAAAATGAATCGCGTCGAGAGAAGGAGAAGGAGACAAAGGAGAAGGAGCTGCTCCAGAAACTCCAGAAGTCTTTCCAAGAAACCTCTAAAATTCTTGATAAGTACGTGGCTATACGTAACGGCAAAAAGTGAACGATGACATCGCTCAACACAATTTTTGGCACGTAGATGCTAACCTGCAGTTATTAAATATTTAAATAACCTTAAATGTTATTTCTTTTCACTTATTAAACGTCCCAATTGTTTTGTAAGGGTAAATTGTAACACTACATGTGTTCATCACTCTACAACCAGAACAGTAATAAGTTCATCAAAGAAGACTCATTCTTTATATTTACAGATCTAGGTCTAGTAGTGCAGGTTATTTATGAACTGTACAAATAAACATCGTGGACTCAGAAGTCAATATGCCATGGCATCAATAGAACATTTCATTGACTTATCATCGACACTTGTTGTGATTGACGTTGATTGATCATTTATCACGCCACAACGAGCTGTTAGCTACACAGTGCCCTGTGGCGACATTGGGTACTTCTAGAGTGAATTTCTGGCTCACCAACAGAAGTTACAAATAATACAACGGAAGTAGTATTTACAATTTATTGTGTTTATTATACGTTACATCAAAGCTTAAGCCTATGTTAATGATACAGCAGAGTAATTTTCCTAATTACGAGACTTAAATTATGTTTTGCTGACCTGGGATCTGGAACAAATGAAAAGATATTACTACTTCATCAGCAAAGTTTAATTAGACGTATCTCTTTCGTTAGGAAGTGACATAATGTATCATTCCGACATGTGTCAATGAGATTGGATGAAACCTCAGGGTTGACAACCAAAAATACAAAATATTCAACTTACATTTTTAGTCGCCCAGGTTAAGCAACATCTTGAAGTAAGATTTGTTGGTTGGCCGTGAAGATTTGTCATTAGTTCTCTTGAACCAGAGCCTCGCGTCAAAATACTCCAACTTAGTTGTTACCGATGAAATTTTAGTGGCAGCCCCGTGGATACAGGTTGTTCTTTTCCGGTGATCTAAGAGACTTTCGGCCATAATTTTCTCCCGTTTCTGTTGCTTCTCATCCTCCCATTCATTGGGAATGATAGCGATGTAATGGTACTGCCCGTTTATGAACATTGTAATTTGTTTGCGATGCGGTATTCCTTGAGAGACAGATGACTGCGATTCAATAGCAAACTGCATTGCAGGGTTTTATAGCACTTGTTGAAGTGGTTTCCAATTGAAGCGTCAATTTGCTTTAATTGTTCCATAGTTTAGGGTTATCATTTGCTAAATAGGTCTGATCCAAAAGCAGGAAAAGTAACAGTAATTATAAATACTACTTACCCATTTCTTTCGGCTTATCAGCTTCTGTTGGTATCAGATTCTCATCACTGCGAAATTAATCCGGAAGAAAGACATGATCGAACAAAGCAGAGACAACCCTAGTAGGCGTTAAGCCAATCAAAAAGGGTGAAACAATCAATCGAAGGAGACTCCGAGCACAGGTCACAATTGAACTCATTGCTGTCAATTAGTCTGCAAATAGTATGACAGATTGCTATGATAAATGTGGCCATGATTCGATTGGATTCGTTGAATGCAATTGTGGAGCAGCTGGCACTTCTTTTTATCTTACTTTGGAAATAGTTAGTATCATTCTTCAGAAAAATGTTATGTATTGTGAATTTTCATAGGGTTTTAATGGGTAATTTATTGAGTGTTACAATAGAATCTATGGTCTATAAATCTATAAATCAATAGCTTTTTTCGTAATGAATTAAACTAGTGATCAACTCTCTAGTGAATAATCCAAGTCCCAACTTTTGACCTCGGTACTCTACCTAGTAACAGAAGAAAGAAAAAATACAAAACTAATAGCAAATTATACCCAGGAAACAAAATAAAAGCAAAATGCATAAAAATACACATCAAATGAAATAAAGCAAGCACAAAGCTGAAAGCGGAAAGCCCCACCCCACACCTCAAGGCCTGCTTTACAAGCAGCCAAGATTTGTAATGTTTGTAAAAGCAGTGTTGACTAGTTCCCTTACAGGGGGAGGCAAGTCATGCCAAATCTTGGCGGCCTCACCTTACTGTCTGTTGAAAACGTAGGCTTGCCATAGCGGACAAAAGAAATGTTCAGAATTCCTCTAGAATTTAAGGGGGGAGTTATGTGTTTTATTCATACTGGTACAATAACGCAAGCAGGCATTCTGCACCCTCTGCACGGCTTTAGCAGTCTTATCGTAGAGGCAAGGTTCATATACACAACCACAGTAGTCAGATGTAACAAGACAAGGGCATTGCACAAGTCTATTCTTACCTTATATTGCCCCCCAGTACATGTTAATTTTCGATCAATTATTTTTAGGTCATTAATCAGGGATAATAATGATTAGAGTTAGATTAGATCTTAGCCTTATATGTTTGAATTATAGAATGAATGTATTAATTCATTAAAAGTAGTGCATTGCAGCATATAGAAGAAGACACACATACATACATAGACATATCTGGAAATTATTTCACAAACATTGTTACAACTAGTGTCGTTCAGAAATATTATTGTTTATATTTTTCATAACTACTTAATGTCTGATTGCACTAAACTTAGGCGACTCCTAAGGTGATGGCATGAAATACTCTTAAGCACTTAGAGGTCATAATTTTTTTAATTATCCACGGAAATAATTATCCACGGCCATATTTGGGCCGGCGAAACTGCCGACCTGCTTAATCCTTTGGACTCCGTACAGAGACGCGCCGTACGAATTGTCGACGATCCCATACAAACAAGCAAGTTAGAACCACTGGCTAACCGAAGGGACTTTGGCTCCCTGTGTGTGTTCTATCGGCTGTACAATGGGGAGTGTTCCGAGGAACTTTTCGATCTGGTGCCCACAGCACAATTCCGCCATCGCACCACCCGCCTTGGGCTGGATACTCATCCCCACTACGTAGACCCTCTGTTGGTCACCACGCGAAGGTTCGAAAGAACATTTCTCGCTCGTACGATTCGGATGTGGAATGAGCTCCCAGCCACAGTGTTTCCTTTGGACTATGACATGGGATCGTTCAAGAGGTATATTAGAGGTCTCTTTAGAGGCGGGCAACGCATTGGTGACTCCCCTGGTGTTGCTGATGTCCATAGGCGGCGGTGACCACTTTCCGTCAGGTGGCCCGCTTGCCTGTTTGTGTGCTAAGTAACATAAAAAAAAAAGTACATACTACATTTTCTGAGCAGATGGGGGTGTCGCTTAGTTTTCCTGACCCAAGCCTCCAACTGGATTATATGTATAGTCTGCCTCTGCGCTCCGTATAGAAACCTGGAAACAATGAGGATTCCGGACGTAAGTACTCTTGCTCGGCTACGCTCATGGCGCCTAAGCATTATAGGTGCCTATGTCTAGTAACTTACTACCTAAAACTAGCAAGAGTAAGCCAGTCCACCAAGGTACACCTGTTCACGAGTATAATGCAGGGCCCAGCTATCAACCAATTCAACCATATTTGAGGGAAAAGAGCCTCCCGTCCCCCACGCCACCGCCAGACAGACCTTTAAGCGAGCGTGCATGTAATAGGCAGCTACCACCACCCTACCCATCCCCTGACCTACCCCAGCGTACCCCTACCCATCCATACCCTACCATACGAATTTCTTTTTTATGCGTTCATTATGTTCCTGTACTAGCACTATAGAGAGAAAATGTTATCTACAGAAGCACATACGTACATACCGAGTTTCAATTCGAAACAAAATGTCACACATCTCTATAACAAACACACTAATGCAAATGCAGGGACGGAACAAGGCAGCCCATCTGCAGATCAGTTATATTTTGCTACGAATTTCCACTCGTAACGAACATAAACAAATCTGACTAGTGGGATTTCACTCCAGACGATTTCGTAATTTTTTTAAATTTGTCCTTAAAATTTTATATTGACATTATAATAAAAGGTAAGGTGTCTAGCGAATCAAACCCACGCCCTGTTACCTACCACCGTCTTTTTGATCTCTCGATCCTACATACCGTGAATCGGCAGTGCTTGCTTTTGGAAAATGGAGGGTTTCGATGATTTTGACACATAACTTCTAAACTAAGTAGGTCATCAGCATCCCAGTCCATAACAGTCCACTGCAGGACTTAGGGCCTCTTCCATGAAATGGGAGGTTATTGCCATAATCTCCACGCTTGGCAGGCGGGTTAGAGATCGCAGTGTTATAAGTATAACATTGGAAAACGCTGCTGCCCATTTTCCAGCCTACGGAGACACTAGATCTTTTGCCTCGATAACATTAGTCGCCTTGTACAACACCCACGAGTGTAAGGGGTTGGTGTTATTCTACTCTGCCGGACACCACACGGCTAAGTAGGTACCTACTTACTTATCGTTGGAAGTATTTTTTTTATTATTTACAGGTTGGACTATGTGACTTCACAATAAATTGAATATGATGCCCTCTAAAGGACATGGACATGAAAAAAATAATTAAAAGGATAGGTACATTAATATATTAAACAGGCAGCATATTCTTTATTTTTAGTAAAAATTCATATTATGATGGTGCACCACAGGACAGAAGGAACTTGCATCTACTTATTATCTTGTTCTTCAAAATGTTTACAACGCAGCACTTCCGATTTGCAACTAGACATCACCATGTCTGGTCTTTAGGAAACCTAGAAAAACAAATAAATGTAAAAAAAAGTAAAATTGTTTCATAAAATATCTGAACATTTATAATGTCATTTAAGTACATTTTTGATATGAAACCCTAATTAATACATATAAAATTGTGGACAGCTATTTACAAGATTTGAGTTTTAAATTCTATACAATAATATCAAATGCGACCCTGTTAACATTAAAATATTTTCGTACCTATTTAGACACTGAAATATTACTCAATTTGCCAATAATTTTAAATCTATCTTTAATGGCATGATGTTTTAAGGTAAAGCATTTCAATTATTGCAAATTCACACTATTACGATGCATATTTATGTCACAATTTCTAAAATTGATTCCCGATCGCCGCGGCCACGAATGAAATTACTTACCGATGAAAAGATAATCCAGGTGTATTTCCATACTTTGCGCTTTCACATAAATGTGCACTAAATTATGTGCGTCTTTTAAATGGTAGGCCTAGTGGAAGAGATTTATTTTAGAGATAAGTAGTGCCTGTTGTGTCATAACTAATCTGTACTTTCTGTATTTGTTGTATTGTATACAATAAACTGTTAAATAAATAAATAAATAAAATTGGTTTGATTTAAATTTTATTAGGAAATTATAAAATTTACACCGATGTTTCAAAAGAAACGTCAGGTCTTTGGGACCTTGAGCAACATGTCGAACGTTCAAAACATTGCGCACGTCACTTTCCGGCTACTTATTCCAATAGGTGAAAAAACGGGATAGCAAGATTCGTAATCATTGTAGAGTGAACGAACAGGGAATATTTGTGATTTGTATCTAGTCTGTTAAATGTCTGGTTTTTTTTTGCGTTGTACGTAGGTACGTACGTGTTAGGTAATAAGGTTAATGTGGATCTGACCCCTCGTTTACCCTCGACCACTATATCTTTAAAGTAGGTACACTACAATATAAAATAATAGATTACTACTAGGTAGGTATTTTAAAATAAGTGAGTAGATCGTATCGTATATTCGAGACGTTATATGAAGACGCAAATTAGGTCAAACAGCACATATCGCTACCACTTCATAAACATAAATAATATTTTTTGTAAAAAAATTATAAAATAATTAATTTAATTAAAATTAAACAAAACCTACGAATTAATTAAAAATAAGTACATACCTACTTTATAGTTAAGTTAATTACCATAAAAACACAATAACAATACCTACTCGTTCAATGCAGTACTACTACAGCGTTTATTCCAAGTGTGTACTGAAAACATGGGCCATAACTAATAAAAATTATAGTTTCCGGTCAAAGACAAACTTTTTTGAAAAGTCTAGTTGCCGGGCGGACTGTGTAAACGATTTTTTTACAAATGAAAATGAAGTCTTTATTTGGTTTGTGGGTAGAGAAAATATTTTTCTAGTTCTGTTCTGACATAACCGACTATTTGCTGAATGTGTCCTGAGCCAACCTGACCTGAACAAAGTGCAATAAAATTCCACCATGATTGACCTTTTTATGCCGTTTCGTACTTTTCTAAAATTCGAGAATGTTTGCACGGACAACAATGTTTTCCGCATGCACTACAAGGTGACGGTCATAATGTTGCTGGTGTTTACGCTGATGGTGACATCAAAGCAGTTCTTCGGCGAACCCATCCACTGCATGAACGATGGCGAAAAAGATAGTGATAAAGATGCCATCAACAGCTACTGCTGGATTTATGGCACCTACACGCTAAAGAGCCGCTACAATGGTAAGTATGATAAACCTGTTAGAAACTACATGATGTCTACATTGCATAGGCTTTGTGTCTTAAAAGAGTGAGATACCCCACAGCGTGACCGATCCCGCTGCCGAGTGCTTACAGCCTGAACTTGCCCTGCCTTGGGCGACATGGAAGTATGAACCGCCTCCGAGCCCAAGTCGTCCGAAGCAAGACAACATGTGTCGCTCAAGCTACAGCTTGGAGATGCCTTGCCTGTGTGATGTATCTCATCAGAAATACAAACGAAATTTTATATGGTATTGTGCCCATTGCTGTTTTCAGGAATTGAAGGCAAAGACAATGCCTACCCTGGAGTAGGCCCTGGCATTGAGGATGATGAACAGATAAGGCATACCTATTACCAATGGGTGTGTTTTGTGCTGCTAGGACAGTCTGTCATGTTCTACACTCCTCGTTACCTCTGGAAAATGTGGGAAGGTGGCAGGCTGAAGGTTCTTGCTGCAGATTTGTGTAAATTACTTTAATAAATTCAATAACACATGGGTAGGCATTTTATCAACAAATGCAGATGTTTCTTTTGTTATACTTACAGCAAGCCCAATGGTGTCAAAGGATTGGTCAGAGTTCCGTCGCAGTGAGCTTGTATCTTATTTAAGCTATACTAACATCTACACTCATAACATGTATGCTTTGCGTTATGCCTTTTGTGAGATACTCAACCTTATCAATGTGGTGAGCATTTTAATTATTAAAAGTTTTTGGTTATGTATGCCAAATTTGAAATGATTACTTTTATCTTGTTATATCTACTTAGCTTACAAAGATTGTTATTCTCAGGTTGGCCAGATTTTTCTTCTGGATGTGTTCCTCGGAGGAGCGTTTCGCAACTACGGTGCAGCTGTGGCGGCCTTTACACACACACCACGAGTGCCACCAGGCAATATAGTGGACTATGCACAGGTCAACCCTATGGATCAATTCTTCCCCAAACTGACCAAGTGCTGGCTGCGTACCTATGGACCTTCTGGAACTGTGCAGTTCAAAGACAGGCTTTGTGTGTTACCTCTTAATATTGTCAATGAAAAGATCTTTGTCATTCTCTGGTTCTGGCTCATTTCTTTGGCCATAATATCTGCCCTGGCCGTCATCTTTCGTGTGCTGGTCTTTTCATCAGCTCTACTACGTATAATGATGGTTATGGGCCAACTCAGATATGTAAAACGAAGTGCTGTATCTAGAATTGTAAAACAATTTGGCTTTGGTGATTGGTTCGTATTGTACTTGCTGGGCAAAAATATGAACCCACTCATTTATAAGGAACTGGTCTTAGAACTTTCTAAAGAGTTGGAAAACAAACCAGTAATGGTGTGAGTCATTTTGCTAGTTTTAAAACCTCTAAAATATTTGTTTAGGTTATTCAAAATTTGCTCAAAATATAAGGAAAAATGACAGGGTATTGTTTAAGGATAATTGAAGACTGACTAAAAATTGATTATTTTCATAACATAAATTAACTATGATTAGCATAGATAGGTGAGTAAAAATCCTTCTTCATTTGTTTCAATTTTGTTATCTTCTTTCTCTTAGGTATGTTATTGTTCTTATTTTGTTTGATTGTTTAAATTCTTTTAGTTATGTTTTTGGAGTTTAAAAAGGCTACTTAATTTTAAGTATTAGTTAATTTAGAGTCCTATACTTATATGTCATAAGTATTTATTACTAATTACTCGGTAAAATACCACTACATTATTTTTTTCAACTAATGATTGTTAGTTCCTGGAAAGTGATCTCTGTTTTTTCCACAATAAAGATGTTTAACTAATATGTAATGTATTTCAATTATTTCCTTAAATTTAGAGATAAATAAGTAGAAATAAAAGCAATTTATTTTTAACAAATTTATTATGGAGTTCTTGAATGCCATTTGTTCTTTCAGATATATAGGCTAAATTCCCCCAACTGGAAAGTCCCTTTAGAGCCACATTTTTAGCTGATTACAAAGGCAACTCACAATAATTAAGACCAATTTTTTATGTACAATTCCAAATTTAGTAGTATGAAGTACATTTAAATTGAAAAAGAAAATACAGTAGAGTGTGACTATGAAGGATAATGATTGCAACAAGGGTGTGGCATCCCTTCTCCGTTATTGCATTTTCTGTACTTTACCTATTGGTAGCACTCTTGTTTTGACATTTTCAATTGAATTATATTTTACACATCATGAGACTTGTGGGCAAATCTTCTGATTGGGCTGATGTTTACTATGGAAGTTTCATTTCGGTGAGGTTTGTGTTGTTTCAAGTACAGAGGATAATTAGGGTTCAATACAGTTCGGTTTGTGTTATGCGAAAGAGCCAAGGCATGGCCAAACTGACTCAGGGATATGCCCAGGTAAATCTCTATCTGCTCAATTCGACGATCAGCCTACCGTATGTCACATACATTATTGAAAAAGGATCCTAATAGTAATTTTAAAATTAGTGTTTTAGTTCAATTAAATGACAGAATTTATCCTGAACAACCTCTGCATCCACAATGTACACATTCCACTATCCTTCCTTCTTCCAATTTACTCTTAGGCACTCTGCATATACAGTTGGTGGCGAAGTTTGTATCTCTGGTTTGTATGCAACGAAGACAACATAAGTTCTCATAACCAGCTTTCTTCCACTTCGCAATGAGGTTAGCGTCTGCTATTTTCTCATCCAAACAGTACTGGTACAATTCCCTGCTAATGGCTTTTCTTCTATAGAACAAGTCGTAAATATAGCGTGACTTCTGGTGATGAATCTTGAAGATAGGCCAAAGGGACTCTTGCTTACGCTTCCCTTCATGAGGTTCTGTCTCAGCTGGAATAGCAAAAAATCATACTTTTTAAATGCTCAAAAGAGGGATTACTGTCTCCTATAGTACAGGGTAACCTAGTTTAGGAGGCAGGTAATCAATATGTGGCTAGAACATACAATACATTTATGTGCCTGAATTGTTTTATACACACATATAATTAAGAGATCTATTGCCATTTATTGTACTGTTATTTTGTTGTATTATTTGGCTAATAAACAATACCTAGGTATCAAAAATGAAACGTGTGTACGCAGTCTGGCAGAGAAAATTAAACCATAGTCCCAATGAAACTAACCTTCTCTCATCTTTTGTTCAAGTTCCTCAAGGGTAGGCTCGATGAGTTCCCAGCCTTCTGGTGGAGATTTTCGACTACGGCGAACTTTCGGCATTGTAAGATATTGCAAGTACTATCACTATAAACAAAACTCACAAAGATTGTAGCAAAAAGACGCGACGTACAAACTAAGAAATGCTAGGGATGGCCGGATGAGGGCATGACAGAAAAATATCGATAGTTTTCGATCATGACCGGTAGGTAAAGCTTGACCGGCCACAGAGGTGACCTGTCAATGGTGGCGTTAGTTCTGCGTTTTATGTAGCAACACCGGAAGCATGTAGTATTCTATGACAGAATTCAAATGCCACCAACAATGCGACATGGACGATAAGGAACGTGACGGAAAATAAACTAACATGGCCATTTTGTAAAATTAGAATAATGACGTTTTAGAAAAAGACCTAGCGCGAATTATGATTCTTGTCAAATGTGTGTAAGACAGTATAATCCAACTAATTTTAAATGGTGCACAATAATTAAGGCGGCTTATTAAGGTTATAGAATACTCAATAGCGTCGAAATATTTCCTCTATAGAGTTTATTATTGCCAGTAAAATAAATTTAGTGCACTCGTTTTTCCGCAATATGTCACAGTAACCTGAAGTCGTGGTACCCCTATATATGCGACCGTTTAATAGGTAGTTACACCGTCATTTAAACTATTATTGTTTCGTCCGTATTAGTCTAGAATCCACACTTTTGAAATATTTACGAAAAAAAACACCGTTTGTTCGTAGTTATAGCTAAGAATTCTGATTTTACTTCAGCATGAAATCCTCGCCATGTATGGCTATAAATCCACCAAACCATGGCTATAACGGACTTTGCCACACCACTCGTTTCTACCGCTACAACTCCTGTGCAGCCAGGATCTACGGCAGCGACTACAGAAAGATACTGAGGCACGCCCAAGGACAAGCTAATACTGTCCGAAAATTGTCACCGCTGCCTACACGTTACTATGGCAGCAAAAAGACTAATGCCGTTGAGCGATAGTTCCCAAAATCCCCACTTGGTTGAGCAACGGAAATATGCGGCATACGTTGCCAAAAATATATTTAAAATGCACCCTGCTCGACGTCGTCTGCTCCTTATAGTTTTGTATAGCGTTTGCGTAGAGGAGCGCGGTGCACGAGGATCAATGGATTTCTTGGGAGATAGGTATTCGTGTTATTAACTAAATAAATTAGATATGGGTAAAATACAAAGTTTTATAGCTAAAAACCTTTGGTTCTATCCTAGTTAGCTTAGAACCAAAAAATATAAATCTGGTTATGGAATACAACAAATAAAAAAAACCTTTGGTTCTATCCTAGTTAGCTTAGAACCAAAAAATATAAATCTGGTTATGGAATACAACAAATAAAAAATGATGTCTCAAACATCGTCAAAATAATAAAAATAGATGAAAAACAATATTTTACGTTTTATCTAACTCTTACGAATCCACCCCACTAACCGATATTTCGAATGGAAGTTTTCACTATTTTTGAATTTGGTACAAAACCATATCGATACTTTTTTCGACAGTGTACATCCTTATGTACTACCACACTGAGTTGCAGTTGACAGTGACAGTTCGACTAGTGTTGCCAGAATAAATATGGTTTCTTTGGTGTTGCCGGGCCGAACCTCTCTCCTTGAGAGCCACTGACCTGAAATAATACAACTTGTGTTATTTAAGGTCAGTGCCGGAGCATATCTTCATCATATCCCAGTATCATTCTCGCGCAGCAAGGGCCTGGGGTTCTCCTTGCCGGAGTTCCGGGAGCATATATGACCCTATCTGTTATGCTATTATGTGCACACCGGCCCAACGAACGCAACTAATGGGTTCGACATCACATCCGGTCCGACCAACCAAACTGCCTTTTGTCGATTGCTTCAAGTTCTATCCCTTTGATGTTACCGCCACACTTTGGATCGCCGGCACACACCAGCGCACGAATGCTTATTGGCGTTTACCATACTATTTAAATAAGACAAACGAAAGTCTACTAAACCCATTCGCTGAAGTTCGTTGTTCGAGCTCGACACCCGTGCACAGCTCGGATCTCTGTAGAATGTTTACAGAAATCCGAACTGCGCGCGGTGACTACCCCGTATGACCGATGTGACCCTATTATTTTTGTGGGATAAAAAGTAGCTAATGTCGCTTGGGAATAGTGTAGGTTCCTATTTGTAAAAGAATTTTCTAAATCGGTTCAGTAGTTTCGGAGATTAACCACAACAGTTCCATAAACTTTCTTCGGGTATTGTAGGTATTATACCTCGCTTGTGCCTATCTATAGTCTAGGGAGGCACACGGACAGACGATCAACCAGGACGATCAAAGAGGTGACCAATACAAGGGGAGCGCAAAGGTGCTGGCCTTTGAGACAGACACTTTAAACCGACATTCCTTTGAAAGAACCCAAGCAAGTTGTAGGTAGGTAAGGAAAACAATTCGACAGGGAGATTTATTGCATCACGAGTCACGTGCAGCAAAAATATATTTATAGCCATAATCCATATCCTCATCAAAGCTTCCAGCGGCTGAGCTACTTGCAAAAATCAGGAGCGGATCCAGGAATTGGTTGAGGGGGGGCAAATGTCAAAATTATATAGGTATTCTCTACTCAAAGAAAGAGCGCCCTTAGTAAAAAAATGTAGCCTTTTTAGTGGGGTGAAAAATAAACGAGCGAGCGGAGCGAGCTCGAAAATTTTAGCTTTTAAAACCTGGGGGAGAACAACGAATGTGTGAGCGAGCGTAGCGAGCTCAAATTTTTTTACATTTTGGGTTTAAAAAGCTGCGGTGATCAATGAATGAGCGACCGGAGCGAGCTCGATCTTTTTGACGTTTGAGGTCTTAAAAGCTGGAGTGATAATTATCTGTTTGGTTTTATTAGCTGTTGAGAGTCAAGGTGAGGCACTGGCTGTTGGCCTCGTTATGGCGAAGGCGTTCGATCGGGTCTGGCATAGGGGTCTTCTATCGAAGTTACCATCATACGGGCTTCCCGAGGGATTGTGCAAGTGGGTAACTAGCTTTTTGTCCAGCAGATGCATCAAAGTCGTAGTTGACGGCTGTTGCTCCAATAGCTTGGACATTAACGCTGGTGTCCCGCAAGGCTCGGTGCTGTCTCCAACTTTGTTCCTCCTTCATATCAACGATATGCTGTGCATTGACGGCATTCATTGCTATGCAGATGACAGTACTGGAGACGCCTTTTATACGGGTCGTGCCAATATTCCTCGTGCCATAGTAGAGGAAAGTCGCGAAGTACTTGTGTCTAAAACGAGAGTACTTTATCTAGAATCTCCGATCGGGGACGACTAAATCTAGTCCAATTCAACCCCACTAAGACACAAGTATGCGCGTTCACCGCCAAGTAAACTCCATTCGTTGTAGCTCCTCAGTTCCAGGACGCACCGCTTGCCATCTCTAAGAGCATACATATCCTAGGTGTCGACATCTCCAGTGACGTCCAATTTCGCAGTCACCTGGAAGAAAAAGTCAAGCTCGCATTTAAAAAGCTGGGTGTGCTTAACAGATCTAAGCAATTCTTCACGCCGGGGCAACGACTTCTCCTTTACAAGGCTCAAGTTAGACCCCATTTGGAGTATTGCTCTCTTCTATGGGCGGAAGCATCGGCATATCAGCTTGGTACTTGTGACTCGATCCAAAAGCGGGCTGTGAGAATTGTCGATGATACCATGCTCACATGTAGTATTGAGCCGCTGAGCCAGCGGAGGGATTTCGCCTCCCTTTGTATGTTCTACCGCTTGTACAGCGGTGCTTGTTCTGAAGAACTGTTTGACATGACGCCTACAGCAACGTTCTATCATCGCACCACTCGCCACCGCCACCGGGAGTTCATCCTCACACCTTGGAGCCAAATTGGTCGCGAATTGTGCGGTTCCAAAGGAACTTTCTCCCACGCACACTAAGGTTGTGGAATGAACTACCTGGAGAGGTTTTCTCTGGAGAGTACAGAATGGAGTTCTTTAAGAAAGGGGTTAAAAGGTTTTTACGGGGTCGGCAACGCGTGGGTGATGCCCCTGGTATTGCAAACGTCCATAGGCTGCGGTGACTGCTTACCATCAGGCAGGCCGTAAGCTTGTTTGCCACCTTGGTGATATATAAAATAAAAAAAATAATGGATGAGCGAGCGAATTAAGCTTGTAATTTGTGATATTTTGCTATTTTAGATATTTTTGTGATCCTTACAATAGTGGGTTATAAAAGCTTGCGGTGATCACTAAATTAATGAGCAAGCGTAGCGAACTCGGAATTTTAGGTTTTGAAAGATTGGTGAATGGTACTCGTATGACAAAACTAAAGGCAATGAATGAGCGAGTGACGCGAGCTCGATGTTTTTGACATTTCCGTTCAAATAATTTGGAGCGATTGATGAAATCAATAAAAGAATTGAGCGAGCGCAGCGAGCTTCGAATTTTTGGCCTATATGCTCATAAAACCGTAGGCGATTGTGAGTCAGAGTCAGGGCTGAGGGGGGGGGGGGGGGGGGGGGGGGGGAAATTGCACCCATTGCCCCACCCCCCTGGGTCCTGGCCTGGCAAAAATAGCTCGCGATAATATATTCTCATAATGTCGTCATAATGTTCTCGTCAAAGTTATAGTTTCAAGTCGGTTCGGTCTGTGTAATCTGCGGACCACAGGGGTCGAGGAACCTAACCATCTTCTTGGGCCTCTTTTGCGGAGTTGCTGGTCAAAAAAATTATTATGGTCAGCCCAGGCACCCAGTTGATGTAGATGAGAGTACGATGGCGCCAAACTAAGCAGGCAGACTGTAGTAATCAACGTTTCTGGCTCGGAAGCCCAACGGATCCAAGTCGTGTGCGAGCATGGGATCTGGTGGGTTTTGGGGAGCACCCGGTACACCAGTCCACATGTGGTAGCAAGACTCCATAAGGGGACGAACCTGTGTTTTGTGAAAAGTCGGTGTTACCCGTGTGAGGCGACGACCAGGGTGGTTCAGTGGTCAACATGCCGGTCTGCCACGCAAGAGGTCCCGGGTTCGATTCCCGGCCGGGCAGAAATTAAAATGTGAATTTTAATTTCTGTTTCGGGTCTGGGTGTTCTATGTATAATAAGTATGTATTTAAAAGTATATAAGTAGTTTATCAGTTATCTAGCACCCATAACACAAGCTTTGCTTACTTTGGGGCTAGATGGCGCTGTGTGTGAATTTGTCCACGGCTATTTATTTATTTTTATTTATTTTATTATGGGTTTATTAAGCACACACGACTCTTTTATAGCCTATTTGGTTTTCCTACCTACTGATGCGAAGGGCATCTACCCTGTTCAATACAGGAGGCAAATCGCCTAAAGCACTGCCCTAATTGGCAACAATAAACTATACTAATAAACGGTACCTATTCCGCAAAATACGATATCTCAGTGTTATTTTCCGTGGTAAGTGATGGGTACCTTGTTTGATATAAGACTTTGTTGTAAAGCTTTAGTGAAGCTTCCCTGTAATGTAGAACCCGTTTGTTGTACGTACTTATCTCCCACACTTTTTCAGGCACTCCCCTAGAAGCCAAGCATATAGGGATAGCTACCTATTTTTCCCGCATTAATAATAAGTGGGGTAAGTGCAATTACTGCTCTTAGTTGTACCTATAGGAACGATTCGAAATCGCCACGAAGAGCTTTACATAGACCTGACTCTCGTTTTTTTGGCTTGACAGAAACCTATAAAATAAGCTTTAGGTATCCATTTTAAGCATAGCAGCAGTAAGTACATTTTATAAAAAAACATTAATAAAGCAGAAAGTATAGCTTAGTCCCACGCACATCATTCATATGGTAGACTCCATTCTTGTTTTACTGTGTAATTAATAAGAGCAGTTAGTAAAATTACTTAATCCATAATTTTAGACTAGTTTAGACTCAATAGTCTCAATAATAGGTACTTAGATTGGAGTGTCAGCAGTTACTTAAGTGCTGATTTCATGCTCTGCCTTCACACTTCACAAATATATCACACATACGTACCTACACTGTTTTATTAAGTATTTTTTGTACTGAGTAGTGAATTGGGGGATGGTTATATATGTATGAAAAACTGAAATGACTGAAACATCTCACAGCCGAAACCGCTAGGTCTAGAAGCTTGAAATTTTGCATCGATGTTGGTTATCATTACAAGCGCATAGGAGAGTTTTTGAAAAATTGAGCCCCTAACGAGGGTGAGAGTTTTTATGAAACCTCTTTATTCATTCAAGGAATTTTCTTGAAACTTTGTAAAAATAGTCTACAATACCTACAAATAATAAAAAGTTATCCCGCTCCGGCCATGTACCAATGACTGTTTTCTGAGTTATGTACATTAGTTGAATACTAACCGATGCTCTTACGGTGAGGGAAAACATCGTGATGAAACCTGCACATTCAGGCGACTGGATGTGTAACCATGATCCAATCTGGTCAGTTTCTCTTGTTAGCAGGGTCATGGAGGTCAGACGGCAGTCGTAATTACGGTCCACTGTAATTACCTGACCTGCCAAATCCTGGATCATGGTCAAGGCGGACCCCGGGCCATCGTGCGCGAGAGCACAACCGGGACATTAACGCCAAGATGATGATGATGACCTACAAATAATAAAAAGTGTTATTTAAAGTTATTAAAAATTTAGGTCCTAGGAGTGAACTGAAACTTTACTATGAAACTGAAAATTACTCATTGCACAGTCGGAACCGCTAGGTTTAGAAGCATGAAATTTTGCAAGAATGTTTACTAAGAGCAAAATGGAAGCACTTAGAAAAATCTATATCATGGGCATCGGTGGTGAAATTCAGCTGCTGAATTTCACCACCGATGCCGTGCCGCGATGCTGAAGTTTGATTTACCATCGATTTCCATCTAGGTCCTGTAGCCGTATTCACAATGGCTCCGAAATCGGATTCGGATTCAGAATCGACAAAGGACCCTGCAAAAGTTCTTAGGAAAATGTGGTTTCAGTTAATTTTGATGAAAATTTCATATGTTATAGATAGTAGGGTTTCCGTGGAATCTATCGGGATTCTGAATAAAAGTTTTCGAATCGAACGACACGGATTCGCCACTCACGAATTTCGTGTCGAATCGTTCGGAAACGGTTTCAAATCATTGTGAATACGGCTACTGGACTGCCAGCCACTAGACAAGTGCAAATAAATAAATACTGTCACGGGGCCCTAAACTATTCAACCAGTCGCAGGGTCCCCAGCGGTAGACCTTGGTCAACCTCGCTTTGCCAACGGTATTCGGAGGCACACCTAACGAGTGGTGAGCTCGTTGCGGCGCTTAATTTCGACTAGCCTCAAAGTATGAATCTCGTAAGCACGATTCCACTTCACTAGTGCTGCTTGCCGTTTGCGCAAAAATTCTGCAAAACCCTTACGTTTTATTAAGCGGGTGTCTGTCTGTTAAGCTCTTGCGGCTTAACCTATACACCGATTTTGATGAAATTAGCAACGTTGGCTACTTTTTATTTTTATTCCCTCCACTCGCAAGCTCACAAGATATAGGTAGATTACAAAGTCATATTAGAAATTATCTAGGTTAGGTAGGTTCTACCTACCTACTAATACGTGGTGTGTTGTCCGGCTTGCCGTGTGGTGTCCGACAGAGTAGAATAACACCAACCCCTTTCACTCGTGAGTGCCGTACACACTACACTACACAAGGCTACACTTACTAATGTTTCCGTGACAAAATTTCTGGAATCTCCGTAGTCTGAAAAATGGGCAATTTACAGCATAGCGATCCAACCCGCCTGCCAAGCGTGGAGATTATAGCAATAACCTTCCCTGGTATGGGCTAACAGTCCACGGCTGTACTTAGGGCCCCCCTAAGTCAAGCCGTGGACTGTTATGTTCACAAATGCCTACCAATACTAACGTTCTTATTAGCAGTTTGCTTTTGGACATGACCCTCCAGATCACATTAAATAAATAAATAAATAATCGTGGACAAATTCACACAGCGCCATCTAGCCCCAAAGTAAGCAAAGCTTGTGTTATGGGTGCTAGATAACTGATAAACTACTTATATACTTTTAAATACATACTTATTATACATAGAACACCCAGACCCGTAACAGAAATTAAAATTCACATTTCAATTTCTGCCCGGCCGGGAATCGAACCCGGGACCTCTTGCGTGGCATACCGGCATGTTGACCACTGAACCACTCAGGTCGTCAAACACCACATTAGTGAGTGGGTTAGAAGAGAAGAAGTGGCAGCGCGCTTGCGAGACCGATAACCAAAGTTAACCAATGCACGCAGAGTCCGGGACCGGAAACTGGATGGGTGACCGTATCCTTCTTTGAGCTAATAGAACTTCAGCACCGCTTCGCAGCCGCTAATATATGAATGGAATGTACCTACCTATTAAGGTAGGTACAGTCAGCTGCAGAGAGAACTGACCCCTATACCAAACATTAAAATGTGTGCTCTGGGGTCCTTTAATTCTGCAGCTGACTGTACTTACCTAGGCAGGGAGGACCTACCTATAGTCAACAAAAAAATTGCAAGATTATCAATCAATAAACAATCAATAACAAATTTTCGCTTACGATAGGGTACCTATAACTAAATTATGCGATTGCAAACTATTTTACTTGTCAATGACCATTGCGTTTACCTGTGTGGTGAATAACGGGGCTACCTACCTATATCAAAACGTATGGGACTTTCTGTCACCGTCTGCGGGACGACGTTCTTCTCAAGTTAGAGCGAGAGAGCTATAGGTTACGTGCCTCCATTAGAACGCTTGGAATGCGGTGCGTTCGCGCAACAACCTACAACATCACAACCAGTCTTCTGGCGAACGCGCTCGGGCTTATGTTGTGTTCGTGTCACCGTGAATTTCTAAGTTTGCGATTTTCAAATTAAAAATATGTGTGAGAACTGCCGTTATTCTAGTGTTCAGTTGTTTTCTGTGTGTGATTAAGTGGCCAGGAGTTGTGTTATGAAGTTTAGTGGGCGCTAAGTGACTATTGGAAGGAACTTGGGCCGCCGTCTCGGCATATTTACCTGTAAGTTTGCCACTACGTGTCTGGGTGACGTTGGTGTTGTTCATTTCATTTCTCGCCGGCTCTCGTTGCGTTCATATTATTTGATTTGACCATTTCGATTACTTTCATGACGGTAGCCCTGTCTCTCGGTGAATAGGTTTATCAGAAAGCCTGATAGTGATCCACAGAAAGCTCACATCAACACCACCAACCATGTACCTACTACCTAAAACATATACTTACCTTACCTACCTATTTACTTACTTTTACTTATTTGCTATTTGTTTTACCTACACATACTTGTTTGTTAGTTAAGTGTTAGTACCTGTGTGGTACAGGTAACAAGGGCAAATATACCTACAACTCTACTACTGCAAAGCTAAGAATGAAAGTACCTAACTATTAAATTCGATAAGAAATCTAACATTTAAATTACTCATGTTTACGCTGAACGCGCCTCTCGGCAGGTGACTGGTGACCCTTATGACTGACCTTTCAGGACGACTGACTTAAGGTCAAGGACCTATAACCTATAATATCCAGAAAGCTCGCTCATAGCATAAATCGTAGTTTGCCCAGCCTGAGTGCCTGCACACTCCCCTAAATCGACACTTTCCATTGCTAGAGTTTAGTTTCAGTAGGTCAAATGCGTAGGTATACCTACATAGTATGTACCTAGATTAGGTAGCTACTAATCTGTGCTACTAGATATTCCACGTATATCCGTTTAAATATGAATATTTAGGTAGGTACTGTTTGTAAGACTGATTTTTATATTCAGGAAAATCTAATAAAGTAGATACCTAAATACCTGCATCCTAGCAACCGTGTAGACTTTATTTAACTGGTACCTGCCTTATCTTGCACGACACAATCACTTTGTTACTAAGATAAATAAAGGATTTTTTTGTGATATTCTGGCCATTCAGCGCGTTTTCTCACAATCTTCACGAAGCGGGCGATAGAGCGGCCATTCTGACGTCAGCTCACGTTTTTTCGATTGTCCAGCCAGACCAGAGCCAGAGCTGCTGCCTACTGCGGGGACTTTTTGCCGTTTCTTTCCCTTACGGATAGATCCTGTCCGAAGCGGCGGTAACTTTTCTTTCCCTTCCTACACACGGTGTCTTTGGTCGTTCCGAGGCTGGCCACTGGTCTGCGTTGACTGGGGTGTAGGGTAGGATAAGGATGAGGTAGGGTAGGGCAGGATAGAGGTAGGCCCGGACGGGCACGGTTCGGCTCTGCCTGGCATTGTCGGGCACGGCCCGGCTCTGCCTGGAATTGTCAGAATGTGCCTGGCATTGTCGGACACAGTCCGGCTATGCCATCCGTCGCCATTGTCGGCGTGGTGTGAGTGTGCTCCGACTCTGGGGCGGCCGGAATGTCACTGTGATTCCTTCCTATTTGCCGATCACTATCCCATTTGACGATTGGAAGAGATAGGTATTGGTACTGTTAATGTCCTACTCAATAAAGATCTTCGTTTTTTATTTCTTAGACAAAGCTGTAAACTGTTCAAAATTGTAGGTACTAAGTTTGCCTGTGTACGAATAACAAGACTTCGTTAGTGGTGGCTTATAAAGCCTATGTTTATAAATACACAGTGAAGTCATGAAATCTTATTAAACGGAAGTGTATAGAGGATATCATTTTCAATCGTACACATTAACTTTAGAACACGATCACGAAAAACTAAAGTTCATGGCCCATTGATTGTGTTCATAATAAGTAGGTAGCTAATGTTAACTTTGATCGATGCGTCATGCTATTTACGTTATTGAAGATGAGGATGCGATACACATCACGGTGGATGTAAGCTTATAACTATAACAATCCACTGCTGACATGGTCTTCCACATCAGTCGCTGGTTTTACTATAAGACTGTGCGTTCCTAAAGGAACTTTCTACCACGCACACTAAAAATGAGCTCCCTTGATTTTTCCCTCGAGAATACAACATCGAGTTTTTCAATAAAAGGTTTTTATTTATGGGCTCAGCACCACGGGACCGATACCCTTGGCATTGCAAACGTCCATAGGCTGCGATAACTGCTTACCATCAGGCAGGCCGCAAGGTTGTTTGCCACTATAGTGGTATAAAAATATAGCGACGCTTGGCAGGCGGGTTGCAGGTCGCAGTAGGTCATCATCGTTCTGGCGTTTATCACGGCCTCTGCCAGGGTCCGCTCCTACCCATTATTATCCACTTCGCCCGGTCTTCGGCGTCCTCCCGTCGCGTCGTAAGCCGTTGGCTCACGCTTCCGACTCAGCGATGTCAATCCCGGCCGCCCACGGGGTCTCATACCTAATACCGCCAGGTTCCGCAAGGTTAGAAATAGAGAACGGAAAATGCTGCTGTCAATTTCTTGTACTACAAAGGTCCTAGCTTGTCAGCATCTCAGGAATCTGAGCAGAGCGTGAAGTTGTAGGAATTTGTGCAATATTAGTTCTCCTCTGCCGGACACCAGAAAGTTTAACTACAAATTGAACTGTTCATTAGTGAGATTGGGAACGTGAATTCACATATAACTGGGGAATGGGTCTTTCTGCAGCATAATTAGGTTTAATTTTCATAATTAGATAAGGACTGAGAATTGGGGCTTCTTCAGAACCAAAACAAAGCACCTTTATCACCTATTTGTGGCTGCTACTTAGGTAAGTAGCTTGCAACTTCATTTGCAGAGACTCAATACAAGGTAGCCTATGTCCTCATATCCTGCCTTTGCCTTAATAAACATATGTCATGTTGTGTTGTGAACGTCATGCGTCAGAGTAGATCAACATTAAATTACTTAATCAGTAGTATCTGCTTACCCCTACGGGAAAAATGCGTATCTAATGTTATTAAATGTATGTAAGAAATATAATATAATATATAATATATCGTAAAATAGGTACCATTTCACTGATGGACAGCATAGCAGCCAGTAGCACCTCTGTAAAGAGAATCTAGGAGCCTTTTCCTGAAAAACGTGGATAATATGGCAATACCTCCCACTAATGCGGGGAAGGCTTAAGTCCAGCACAGAACTGATAAGGGCTGTTGTGGATCTGTGATGTGATGCGGTCATCACAATCATTCTAGTAGATATTTCGCCGTTGAAATACAACAAAACTGACACTTATTTTCACATTTGGTATAGAATGATTGGTAGGTACCTACGGTAATTTAAATGTTATCAAAGTATAAATCTCGTGTTTACGATTTCATTGCCTGTGTAGTATAGATACATTGCCTAAGTAACTGTAAGTAATAAACAAATAAATAATAACCCCCGAAACCTCGTCTCGTCATTGTGGCTAAGCACAAAGCATTCGAAAAGACAAATCAATGCCACGTATTACTGCTTTATTGCTTAATTACATAGCTACTTAAAGCCAATGTTAAATTGCCAACTGTTGGCATTGAACGTCTGCAGGCGGCGCAGGCGCAGGCCTACGCTCGACCATTGCAACGCGTGCTGTTGTAATTTAACGAAATTAGAAGCTCAAATTAAACTTTGTTTATCTATTTATTTTATTACTTCTTCCTAGCAGTAGTGTTTCTGATGTATGCAATCTGGTACAAAACTGAGTGAACACTTAGGCGCTGTCCTTTTTGACAACGGTCGTACGACCATGGTCGTGCGGTTTTGAGGTCTCCTTTGGTCGGGCAACGTCCGTCGCACAACCGTGGTCGCACGACCGTTGCCAATTAGGACAGCGCCATATAGGGAACACCCTACACTGCCATGTCTTGCATTCTCCTATCTGTCGTTGATCGATCCGCCATAAACTCAGATAATTATACATACAATAATTATCTCACACTTTCGGAATCCTACAAACCTCATGTTTCTAGTTGTAATGCTAGAGTCACACAATGTTTATGACAGTTTTTTTAGGTTGCCACTTTATCGTACGCACAGAAGCAGAAAATCGCATTCGCTTGAGCGTAAAAAATGTAATGAAGATAATCAATTAATATTTATCAAGATAATTGACATGCTATTTATCAGTGATCGTTGTCACTTCCATAATGTATTCAAGAAAATGGGTATCAGTATTTTCTTTTCCATATTTTCAACACTGCGATCTTCGCCTAGCAAACGCGGAGCTTATGACAATGCCTTCGACGGTTGTCGTTCTAAAACGTAACATCTGTGGAGGAGTCTCAAGTCCAACAGTGGACTGTTATAAGCTCTTCAAGTACGAGTATCCTCAGCGACAGCGTATTTTGAGTTTCGCTGTGGTCAGTCAGTGTTATTGCTATACACATAAACGGGTTGGCACTGTCGGTTCGGCAGTAGGTACCTAGTTAGCTCGCAAATTATTTGTTTTATGTTCTTACCATTAAAGTGGCCACTAAGTTACCGTCCTGCCTGATAGCAAGCAGTTACCGAAGCCCATGGGCGTTTGCAATACTAGCGTGATCACTCACGGACAATTAAGTTGTCGATAATCATTAATTAAGTACCAATTACACATTAATTTACAACAAAGTTCCCGACCTAGATACTAAAACTGAAAACCATGACAACGAAAGTGACATAAATAATAGTTACGATCATACTTGTCGCAATATTTTCTTCGCTTATCTGGCGCGTCGTGATGAAAGTTTAACGTAGAAAGCGTCGATCTGTTAATGGACGTAGTCCATCGCGGCGGATGATTTCACCGATCCAGCTGTGACGTTGGCTCAAAAACTGCGCGTCGTGTGCACGCGAGTTGACGCAACGAGCAATTAAAGTCTCAATTTTGATCGCCCGCGTCGATCTGCAATACCGAAATATTGTTGAGATTTTCTAATACCTAGAGCTAAGCAATATTACTAGAGATTGGATAATATTTAGCCCCTTTTCAGCGGTTGTTGCAAATTTTTAATACAATTTTGAAATATGTCATATTTAAGTACGCTTGATCTGGATCTCGTTCATCGTTCAGCGTATTTACTATCTCAGTGGACAACTGAATTTGACATAAAATAATGTTACACCGCTATAGCCAGTGGCCTACGTAGATGACGTAGTGTAGAATTATCAAATGTCAAATTCAGTTGCAAACTGAGTTAGACAGTAGCCCACTGGCCCTATTTTTGAATTTCTCGTCACGATTCGAAAGGTTTTCAGTTTTGATTTTCAGCATGAAAAATTCATGTTGCACGTTTTTGCCTTTAGCATGGATTATTTTCGGGCATATTTTAGCTATTTTTCTTGCATCATTTGGGCTTTTTCTGTGATTTTAACGTACTTGAATTGGCCACCTATAATGTACCTACCCAACCGGCTTTACAACTTCCCAGGGTAAAGAGAAATGAACAAGCTGACCTTCTACTAATTGTCGAATTTCACTCTCGTATCGCAATTTCTTCTCAAACGCGTGCAGATTGATTTCGTAACAATGCGATAAAAAAGAAGCCAATTGTTCTAAGGTTTACTCACTCTTTTTAGTAGTTTTTAAGGTCTGATAGATAATCTTCTAAATAAAATAAGTAACATAAATTAATTAAATTTTTAATGCAACGGCAATTTCACACCTTTCGAATTGAAACGTTTAACAAAATCAGGTGAGTAAGTGAACTAATAAAATAAGTGAACCGAGAGTGTAATGATCAATGCACACGCGTTTCGCACAATTTTTAATTATGTATTGAAACAATTAAATATTTAATAAATATAATACGGAAAATGGCGCGCAGCGATCTAAATCTTCGCGCGCAGGTTCCGTAGGCGAGGGCACGAAAAGAAAAATCAACATACAGCCTAATTACAAATATAATTAAGCGAATATTTTCGTATTTGTAACGTAACTTATCGCAAATTGTAAATTATTCAATAAAATTGAATTTCATTTATCGTAATTAAGGAAGTACAATTTATTTAGTCAAGAAAATCTGTTCCTACTATTTTCAGTCGTAAAAACTCTTCGTGGGTCTTAAAAAACTGTATAGATTTCTGAGTATCACCCGATTAAATTAAAATGTTTGATTTAGTTAGATACTTAATGGGGGTACATTATACAACAGTAAAGTAAAAAGTACTCGTACGTATAACCCGCGTCATGAAAGAAGAGACTTGCCAAATGGCAGTGGAGGGGATTTCGCGCAGATAATCGTATACAGCGCAAGTCGAACCACGTGACCCGCCAAGTCTCTTCTTATTTGACACCAATTGTAATATCTTGGTTTATGTGCTTAAAAGTGATACAATAACATCCAAGTTACTAGAAAGTGTGATAAACAAATGTTAAACGTCACGAAACAGTCGCCACGAGACAGTCCGGGAAGGCCTCTATGGGTACATAGGTAGTTCAGAAAATAAGGTTTATATCGTGTATTTTGAACACTATTGCTAGAATCTATTCAAATTCGCCTGGATGGACAGTTTGGCAAGATCCTGAAGTGAACAGTGGACTGTGACCCGCTTGCTTGGTTGCCTAAAGAATAACTTAACCGACTGATCGGATAACCCAACCAAGTTTACATATACTCAAATATTTTTCAAACTACTAAACCCATTCTAATGAAACAGCTAAGAACCATCTCGATTAAACTGGCGTTCAAAAACAGAAAACCGCATCCAAATCGGTCCATCCATTCGGGTGCTACGATGCCACAGTCAGACACTCAGTTACACAGAGCCATACACAGCCTTATTTGAACCCTTTTTTTTCCTCAGGGTTTTAAAATAGATCTGTCGTTTGGTTGTCGAGGAGGCTCAATACCCAACATTGGACCAAAACGGTCTGTTGATGATCACTAATGACGTGAGCAAAGAATGCTATCAGTTAACCCCTAATCAACGAAGTGGAGCGGAAGATTCCGCGATGCAAAACTGGGTTTGTTTTTGCTGCGCCCGCGCCGCGGCCGGCGACTTTGACGAGTGACGTCACCCATCCATTCAAACGTTTTATTGTGCTATGCGGATCTGAACACTTAATTTGGCACGAATAAATAGCTAGTATAAAAGTAGCAGAATAACCACGGTGATGCCGTTTGGCAAATTTTTACATTTTTAGTTATTGAGCGCCAATATATCTAGTAAAAGTAGAGTTCGCAAGGTCTTCGGAGCACCACGTACCAAATAATCAAATTTATGAGAAGTTACATTTCACCGTGATGACTTATATTCTTTCATAATAACGAAGTTTCATGCTTATATAATTTTGTTTATTTTCTCTAGAAGAATTATCTAAATTGGTTCTAGCTAGTTGCGAAAGAAAAAATAAGCAGTTCCGCACAACGCCGTCTCAGCGGTCTGAATCTAGTTTGAGTTCTTGCAATTCCAATTGGCCAACAATAATTGGATCTCCAATGCCCTAACCTAGATAACCTTGTAGAATGCGGTGCGCTATTTTCATTTTCACGTAGAATACCTACGATATTTCCGTGAGATGGAATGGAATGCCAAATGCGCCTATACATCTGTGAGAAATGCCAAAAGTCGGTTTAGTTGCGATGTGCGCATCCCACCGCGCATTATGCTGCCACTAAATGCCAGCGTGCCGACCGGTTGCCTAAGTAGGTATCTCGATGCACAGAGTAAGTATATTGTCTTGTGATGTAACAGAAATGTCCGAATTATTATTTCATAGTCACGACTACTCACGAGCATGTCTAGTCCAAGTCTGCCACATGCGTCCATTTCACAGTAGACTGCTTCAGGCTATGCAGTGTGCCTAACGGTTAACGGGACTAATGGCAAACACAACACAATCAATCTTTCGAAAAATAATCAAATATTATACTTCCCTATCAGTTGCTAGCCGGTGGTGCAACGTGTGAGCACGCCACTTCTGTTTTTAGCGATATCTGAACAAATAAGGTCAATTCTTTTGTTAATGAAAATTTTCTGAATTATTTGGTATCGAGAAGCGTGTCAAGCCAAGTTCAAGCCAAGAAAAGAGAACTTGCGAGCAGCACCCATGTGTAATATTATACGAACCATTTGGAGCCACTTTTGACCATTTAATAACTCAAAAACTGTTTAACAAAAACACAGCAAATTCGGTTTATAATTGACACCCACTAGGTAAAATAGTACGCTAAATTTTATACACAGCTTAAACGGTTATACTGATATTAACGTCAGAAATCGTCAAATTGTTTAAATCCCTGACTGACATAGATCAAAAAGCTAAACAACTTCCAGATGACCTAGAAAGTTGAAATTTGGCATGCGGATAGGTAGTTGTGTGTATACAAAGAAAACAATCAGAAAACAGTGAATTTTTAATTGCGAGTATCTATCGAACCACCCCATATTTTTCATAATATACACTCAGTCGAATCAGTCTATAACTTCATAATTACTTAATTAATTTTAATGAGGTTTTCGCGGTTTGATAGCCAATAAGACAATGATTACCCCTATATTTAATTAATTTCTTCAACACGATAGGTTTTTTCCGTAGACTGGGTTTTTATTTAAATGGGTTCTATGATAGACAAAGTTAAAATGGTCTATCTATGTTTTTTTTATTAAAAATGCTGTTACTTATTGTTTTTATATTGTAAGGTTCTATTTTTATAAATTTTTGATAGAAAAAACTAGCCAAGTCACATGTTGAGGTTTAATAGATCACAAGTTATTTGCTTTATGTAAATAATTCGAATAAGTAATATTTGTTCTTATAAATATAATTCAGAATTGTCTACAGAACTTGGTACCCATTTCGATCTCGCCATCTCACAGACAAGTCTTATGTCGGCGAAGTCGACAACCACACCAAAATTATCATAAAATTTAACTTGGCTCCCATTTTCATATTTGTTTTTGGTGGGGTAATGATAAAATATAGTTGTAACGTGTTTTCATTGGGTTCGTACCACAAAAGCTCATCATAAATATTATACACTCTAACTTTTTTGGGTTAGGTACTTAATCAAGTTATTTTTTCCATGTTCTCTTTTATTTTATTGTCAAAGGAAAAGTATTAGTATTTTTCCCTTGTAGGATGGTAAACAGGGCATGGAGACAATCAGATTGTAGCCAATTCAATGTGTAATATGATTGTGTCGTGTGGGTGGGATACCGACTAGATTGGCTATCAAATTGTCTCGTGTGGACGGACAATCAGATTGTAGGCAATTGAATTGGCAATCTGATTGTGTCGTGTGGAAGCCTCTTAACCACTATCAGCGGGTGGGACGACCTAGGACGACAATCGGATTGTAGCCAATGAGGAGTTTTCCAGTAGGTATTGATAGTTGGTTTAAAAAATGGATGGCGCTGCTACAATTTTGGTAATCTTTTTTTAATCTGTATGATGGTGGCAGTGATTTCATGGAGCCAACTATACTGAACCTAAAAATAAAATGTTCATGAATATAAACATAACTGTTAAAGGTTGAACAAAATGTAAAAGAAATATTTATAGAAGTTGGCACTATGTCCCATTATTATTACAACCTCTAAAATGGTTGAAAACTATTAACAAATACAATAATATCCAATACAAAGTACCCAGTGTTTATATCGTGTTTGCTAAGAAGCGATTATCAATTACCAAAATTGTCAGGGCGCCATCTAGTGAGTGGTTAGGAATGCTTAAGATACCTATTGGAAAACTGCTCATTCAATTGCCAATCAGATAGTGTCGTGTGGAAGCCCCTTAAGCACCATCAGCGGGTGGGGCGAGCGCGTCGAGCGAGCCAATTGCGACACCGCATTCCACGCATGCGCGTTATTAGGGCCGGGCTGCTAGGAACGCGAGGCATTCCACCACATTCCACTCTCTAGGCCTGCCATCGTGCGTAATATCTCCTTGTACCTAGTTAAAAAAGTAAATATGCCCAACTGCCCAATTTGGTTAGGACATCCTGTAAGTTGTTATGTACTGAATGCTTGGTTAGTTGTAACATGGTTTCTACTAAATGCGTACGTAATGGTTTGAAATTTAAATGTGAATTTTTTTCTGCTTTAATTTAATGTCTACTAAATGAAAATTTGGCCGTGTGGTGGCCGGCAGAGTAGAATAGCACCAACCCCTTACGCTCATGGGTGTCGCACAAGGCGACTAATCTTTTCGAGGCAAAATATCAAGAGTCTCCGTAGTCTGGAAAATGGGTTATATTTAAACACTGCGATCTCCAACCCGCCTGCCAAGCGTGGAGATTATGGCAATAACCTCATCTTTCGTGGGAATGGCCCTTAGTCTTGCAGTGGATTGTTACGGGCTGTGATGATGATGATGAAATTAAGATAACACGAAAAGATTGAGAACACCTGAGTAGCGCGCGTTGATATCTTTTGTATTGACGAAGACATTCCTAGCAAGGACGTTAGGAGATAAAAGTTGCTAGAGTAGGCAGTTGGAACGATTGACGAGCTTTATTACGATTATATGGTTACGGTTAATACAGTTTCGACAACTCTTAGATTATATATTATTTTAAGTGTTTTTTCCGGAACTAAGTACCGTAAGTTAGGTACCTACTAATACGGAAAACAATAAAGTGCGCTACGTGTCTAATTTGCAATTGTTGGGTGGACGATTGCCGTACCATAGTTAAGGTACGGTTAGCAAACTCGTAACAATTCTTCTTCTTAGAGGTTAATGAACCTAGGGCACAGAATATTCATACTACTAGGTTATGACAGGTATTTTCCAGAAACAACGCTATGTATGAGAACAAACAGAAAAAAATGGGTTTTAAATAAGTAAACATTTTACTTTTATATATACATATATATATTTTTTTTTTATGTCGTACGGTAGGCAAACAGGCAAGCTGATGTAAAGTGGTCACCACTGCCTATAGACATTAGCAACACCAAGAGTATCGCGAATGCGTTGCCTACCTCTATAACACGTTGCTCTGGCAGCAAAAGGCAAATGCCCCTCCACTGCCAAAGCCACGGTTCCCCAAATCTCCTCCCCATGGAGCACTGAAAAACCTTACTCACCGGCAGAAACACAATACTATTTAAAAGAGTATTATTTAGCTGCGATATTCTGTGAGGTACTTCCCCAGTCGGGCGGCTCCAATTCGAACGAGATACCCCGCTATGCCCTACCTCTCTTCATAATATGCCCTAGTCTCTTCTCTTCTCTTCTGCCATATTATTAAGGTTTTAAGAATTATATCAGAAAGAAAGAAAGAAAATTACAAATTACCTATCTAGTTAGGAAACCGGCGGTGTTACAAAACGATATTTGTGTTTTCATTATAACACCGAGAAGGCAAACAACCTGCCCCCCTGATACTACTAAGTACCTGCCATTTGACGACCCGAGTGGGTCAGTTGGTTCACATGCCAGTCTGCCACGTAGAGGTCCCGGCTTTGATCCTCGGCCGAGCAAAAATTAAAATGGTGAATTTTAATTTCTGTTACGGGTCTGGGTATAGTATGTAAAATGTAAAAATTTATCAGTTATCAAACACCCATTGCTTGCTTAACACAAGCTTGTACTTTGCTTACTTTGGGGCTAGATGGCGCTGTGTAAATTATAATTATTTTACTATTCTGCACCACGAAGGCTGCCCTACCACGGTCGCTTACTCTTCCGTCGTTACCCAGTACCTAATCCCTAGCGACTCGCGCGCAGCCCGCGAGGTAAGTAGCCCACGCGTTTCCGATGTGTGAAGGCTGCACGCAGGCGCAGGAAGCCGGTGTGTCGACACACCAATCACTCGACTCATTCGCCGCGCTACGTTCGCTGACTGGCTAATGACAGGCTTAGGGATAGGGCCTTGTACCAGCGGGCCTCTCGTGTTTCAGTCGAGTTTAGGCCGAAATAATAATACGTATATTCAGTCCGAAATAGGTCCTTCTATTAACTTTCAACGAAAAGATGAATGTTATAAGTTTGATGTATCGGTGTATCTGTGGCTCTGTGTATATGTTGAGATTTGTGTCTGTCTGTGGCATCGTACGGAACGGATGGACCAATTTCAATGCGATTTTCTTTATTTGAAAGGCAGTTTAGTCGAGATGGTTCTTAGCTTTGTTTCATTAAAATCGGTTTAGTAGTTTAAATTTAGAAAATATATGAATATATTGTAAACTTGGTCGGGGGTAAACCAAGTTTTTTAGTTGGGTTAGGTTTATATTAGTTACCAGTAGCCCTCCGTGATTTTCAGACGCATTCAATCCGAATCTCTGCTAACATATCTTTTCGAGTAAATAAATTATCCTATGACACTTTTTATATCTATAACCTTAAACCATTAAAAAAAACAAAATTACCATTCACCCGGTCTCCTTGGTGGAGTGTTTGCGGATGGCGGTAGCGGGTCGCTTTCTGGCGAATCTGTGGCGCGCGGCGGCGGAATGACAATGCGGTGCGCACGCGCAGGCACGCCGCAGCCCGGTGCCCCGGGAGGGCAAGCCAGGATGCTTTCTCGTATGCAGCCTCCGTCGTTGAGTGCTTTGTTTCGGTGTCTCGGACTTAAAGTTTGGTGCTAGATCCTGTTTACCTAATTTTAATTCAAATCTGTTCAGCTGTGTATGCGTGAAACGTCACAGACAGATAGACGGAGTAACTTTAGCTGGTTGGCTAAAGCATCAAAAGTATATGTTGTCGCATGGCGATCTGAGTGGTTCAATGGTCAACATGCCGGTCTGCCGAGCAAGAGGTCCCGGGTTCGATTCCCGGCCGGGCAGACATTGAAATGATAAATTTTAATTTCTGTTACGGGTCTGGGTGTTCTATGTATAATAAGCATATATTTAAAAAAAAAAGTATGTAAGCTATCAGTTATCTAGCACCCATAGTACAAGCTTTGCTTAGTTTGGGGCTAGATGGCGCTCGCGTGGAAATCGTTTCAGGGCATTTTATCTTCTTCCCAAGCGATTTTTAATGACCTCCCAAATGTATAAAACACACTTTTTTACTGTTTAAGTTTAACCATTCGGTGGCTCATTCATTAAAACATCAAAGACATAAAGAAGATACACCCTAATGAAAAACAAAACCCTTCAAATATATTTTTCTAAACATAAATTTGTATGAGGACGATGAAATATTCCGACTTTCACTGTAAAAAGTCCCATAGAAATTATTGAAAAGGTGCGCCTTGTAAGCAAATATTAAAAGAGAGAGGTGAGAGAGCCCTTGGAATTTGAATGAGCTTAAATGGCCTAACAGCTTTCACTGTTTCTTCAACGCGCTCGCTGCCAGCCGATCACGTTTCCTTCAGTGCAAGCCAATTTGCTATAACGGACAGTTTGTTTCTGACGCAATAATGTGTTTACGTCACTTTCAATTAGGTATATCATTTTTGAAACAAAACAAAATCAAAATAAAGGTTGCATGAAAATTTGTATTGAAAAACGTTACCGTAAGTAATTCGACCGACCGAAATAAGTACCCACATTTGCTTTATTTAGGTACACTTTCGTGTTGGTAAACATATTACCTACTTTATTAGTTTTAATACACACAATATTGAATATTAACTATTCATTCAATGCGTGTATTACGTGTTGGCCTTTGCCAACACGAGATAAGGTACTTATAAACGTAATTAAAACCTATCGATTATTATATTAACAGTCTCGTAGCAGTCCACTACTGCAGCAACCTAAGTCTCATTTGTGGAGGCCGTAGGTATAATCTCCACGCTTGCCCATTTTCTATTGTACGTAACTATCGTTTTGTACGACACTCGCCACTGGTGGTGGTACATACTACTCTGCCGGACCCCACACAGTTTACAGTTATCTACTGATGACAACCCATTCGATCCAGGAGTATTTCAGACCACACAATCAAATATAGCCCAACAACTATAAGCCGAACAACCATTTCTGCGACACGTGAAGCTTCAAACGTGTTTGTATGGAAAGGTTGATAAATGCGGAAGAAGCGAGAGAGATTTGTGAGAACCGTAGCAAGTGGAATAATGTGATATCTGCCTCTACGAGAAAAGGATATGATGTGTCTATTTGAAGCTTATGACGGAATCTGATCGGTTAAGTTACACGCCGCACGCCCCTTAGATCTGACTTACATTCGGCTCTATCATCACTCTAGGTAAATGAGGAAGCAGTCAAGCTGCTAGTAGGTACTAGTAAAAGTGCTGATGGAGTGACGACTTCCAAATGGCTGCCGGTGGAGCCAAGGTATAAAAAGAAAGTAAACACTATCTGTGGGAAATGGCAGTACACCCATACCCCAACTCCTTACAACGTATCGTAGTGCCGGCTGCTTTCGCGGTCAAGGTGACCGGCGGTTGCGCAAGCCCCGTTCGCCGGCCTGCACTGCAAGTGACCGTTTCGCCACTAGTGCCTTGCCTATGCGGGTCTACGTGAACAGTGTTGCATACAGAAGTTGAAACCTGTAAGACAGGAGCCGGCCTCTCAAAGCTGGCAAGGTGTGTGCGACATCATGAGTATTGTTTGCCCTTTGTCTTTACGCCTGTCAAGCCTGTTTGCCGATCTCCACAGGCTAAAACCTGGAGGAGGCTAGAGAGCAGTTGACTTATGATGACAGTAACAGGATTATCAACTAAATTATAGCCATAGCTGTCTCAGGAGATGTTGCACGTCTTAATCTGTGCTATGAAAAGCAAGCAAATCAAGTCCAAAATATGTGTAATGATAACATCGCTTTACTTTAAAAAGGTGCATCGTCCCACATCGACCCTAAGGCTGGCTGATCAATCTCGGGATCCGACTGGCATCCTGTAACGATAGGCATGTATGATAATCATAATAATAATCATGATTATGTTATCCAATGTGTGGTAAAGAAGGTAGTGTTTAATCCCTGAGCTTGTATAATATACCCTAGATTTGTCCATCCAACACTATAGAAAGAACAGCTTCACCAAACCGCACATGAACGCACTCCACGCGTAGCCCCAGTCATAATCATTACGCGAACAAACCATCATTACCCGACGGGTGACTGGAAGAAATCGTGTCGACAGTTAGCCCGTTAGCCACACCGCGAGTTTGCGGTAGTACGATGACGAACCGACTAGGGCTATTATAGGCGAAGTGTAATGTCGCGATTATAACAGTAGACCTATAAGTTATAGGCCTACTTGTGGTCGCTGTGTATTTGATTGTTGAGAACCACTCCATTTTCGGAAAACTTATACTCTTCGGAAAAGAAAAGCCTGCGAAAGATTGTTTGAAGTAAGCAATTATAATATAGCGAGTCCTACCATACTGTGTGTTACTGAATAACATCGTTGGCAAATAAAATATGGTGGTTTAGTTCTGCATTAGATGCCGATAACGTCGAATAACGACGTTAATAAAGTACATCTGATCGGCTAGAATAGGCTTCGTATTAATAAAAACGACGCTCTGCGAAGCCCAACTAGCCAAATGTTACTATACAAATCTTACCAAAATAAAACGTTTGATTGTTTACATCTAGATTATTGCAATCATCATCAGTATCACAGCCCATATCAGTCCACTGCAGGACTTAGGGCCTCTCCCACGAAAGGGGAGGTATTGCCATAATTTCTACGCTTGTTGGCAGCGTTGTAAATATTACAAAGGAATATGCTGCTGTCCATTTTGCAGCCTACGGAGACTCTAGATCTTTTGCCTCGAAAACATTAGTCGCCTTGTACGACAATCACAAGTGTAAGGGGTTGGTGCTATTCTACACCACACGGCTGGGCTATTGCAATGTTTAGTTTAATTCCACCGTCAGTATGACTGTAACTTTCTTCGTAACCGTGATTTCCCATCGCTCTGAGAACAGGTCTGTTTACTTAATAAAATAATCTCATTTGTATAATTCATACATTAGCAGAGTATCTCTACACATAGACATTACGTCACGCATGTAGGTAGGTGTAAGTAATTTAAATGATACATTGATATGATGATTCATTTACATAGAAATTACTTTTTTTAAGTATGACAGATGTAAAATTTATAATAGATTCGACAGACCGTACTCCTGACACAAACCTACTAGAACTTAGATCGCCTTCTTGGTTTCTTTTCTTTGAAGTTCGAACTTATTAGAAGATATTGCTCTTAGTCCTAGTACAATTAATAAGTATTGACATGTTATGACAACATTGGGTTAATATTGTCCATTAATCTCAAAATGAAACGTTATTCCTGACTGGACCAGCTGTTACAACTGAAAAGATTCAAAATACAATTATCATGTTGATACCTATGTATAACTATGATATAAGGTAATTGATGTTAGTATGTAGGTACTGTCAAACTATTCTTTCTGAAGTCATGGTAGTAGATAGATTGATAGAAATAAGCTGTATATCAACTATGTCTTTCTAGACATATACTAACTTACATTCTAGACCACGGAACATACTGTTTTCTAGTCTAGAGAAGACATTACTGAACGCAGTTACGTAGTAAAGCCAAATGTAATAAATATCTAAACAACTTTCTTTTATAACACCTTCTCTAAGCTGATAACGGTTATTATGTTACTTGAATGTTGCATGGCACTGAAGTGTTACTATACCTCTAAGCTCGTAGTTACCTTTGCTAATATTTATGTATATTCAATCCACTCAAGTGTCAATCAACTTGTAATTCCGCTTGTATTTTACTTTGCTGTTTTATTGAATCGACTATTATACGTAACGTAGCCATTATAACATAATAGAGAAATGGTTGCTCAGTTAGCGGACGCTCTGAGAAAGCGTACGCGAACATCTGGCGCTGTTCCATGGCTTATTTTGTCCCAGACTTTTTGCTGAGTTAATGATCTAATGATACAGGTAAGTACAAACAATTTGAAAGAAACTTTTGTTCTGACATTGAAATTATGTTCGTTTTATATTTTTTGGTTCTTGACCTAGACTATTTTGTATTTCATTATTACAGTATCGTGAAAGCTGTCTGACGAAATGATGAAATTGTACGATTTATTTACCTCATTCATTAACGGCATCTCCTTGTTATAAAGACATAAATTTTAGCGTTACGCTACATACGCGCATAACAACGCGAATTTTAAACTTAACAATTATTTTCTTTAAACCAAAAATTTAAGCATAATATGAATTTGATTAATAAATAAATAATGTTGATGAAAACAACATGGGTCCTAAAACACTCCCCTGAGCGACTCCCTTACGTAACCCTCGAAATCACAATGCCTCAGCTGTCATAACTTAAATGTAGCAACTCACAGTCATTGCAAAGGTCAATTACCCAATATTAATCGCGGTAGTGGTGCTTTGGCTGTGTATCTCGTGAGGTAATCTGTCATGGGAGTGTCAGAGTGGGCAAGCGGAGGCCTTCTAGGGCGCGGCAACTTTCTTCCGCCGCCGCCGCCGCGTCTCACCCGTTCGCGGAAGTGTGTGAAACTCGCCGATGATGCAGACTCTAAACTACACGATGGCTTGGAATATAAAGTGTTTATAGTTTTCGACGAAGTGTGAGTCGGTTGAGGGCCACACTTCTGTTCTATTGTCGAAGATTTTGAAGTAAGCAAAGTAGGATAATTAGATTGAGATAATAGGACGTTTGTTAAAAAGTTATGAGAATTCAGTTGAAGCATATTTAAACATATGGGATTGAAGTACGTACAAGATGTTCTAGCAGATCTTGGGTTTGTTATATAAAGAAAAGAGGGTGATGTTATGAACACTAATTACGGAACAATGATTAGTCATTATTATTATGTAAACATCCAGCCGCATTTCTTCGTGGAAACTATTCCCATGTTTAGCATATACCTTAGTAGGTGATGGTAAACGGCGTTGTCGTCAAGTATCAGCTTTCTTCAAAGGAAAACAATGCATCATAAGGAACTTAGGTTTTGTCACAACTTAAGTAAAAACATTGTGGTCGCTGCATATTGCCTTCTTGACAAAAAGCGCTATCATTACCAGAAAATCCACCAAATTAAGTCGTGCTTGGTCTCAAAGCTGCAGATCGCAGTTCTTTCTAGACAATAAAATTTGCTTATAAAATGAAATCGTTTCATTTTAATTAGGCAGCCGTATATTCACTTAGCTATTCTCACACTTGGACTGACCTGACCCTGTCCCAAAAACTGCTGCAACGTTAAATTCTAATACACGCCTCATAACGACGCTAAATTGTTTCACAAGACTACGCGAGTTAACTATTTCATCTTTTTTCATGCGTTTACGGTATTTTCTTTTGAAGCCTTGCATCACTTATTGGCTTGTTTTGTTTGGCATCTCATTAGCGACCTATTCAATGACTATACACAGTGTGAATGGCCAGATATGACCCTAATCGGCAATATATGCTAGCATAAAATTCCATCACGTCGTCAACGTCATGTCACTTCACACGAGCAAGCTAAAGGTTTTGATCGGGCTGGCATATGGCTCATCAGGCAGGGAATAAAACTATTAAAAGATAAAACTTTAAAATTATTTAGTGGAGAATTTCATGATTAACTTTTCCACTCGGGGGCGCACGAATGATTCCACAGCTTTTGAATACTAAACGCTAACTTAATCATAAACTATCCTCTCGTAACATCATCTTATGCTCTATTATATTCAAGTTAGACACTAGGCTCCAATTATCTCACTAAGAAGCGTAGAACGAACGGCGCACGCAAACGCTGCGCAAAACCGCGCGCGTTTTTAGCGCATAATTTTAATGACCGTTCGGCCCCGCCCTAATAAGATTACCCAGCTGCGAACT
The DNA here is from genome assembly GCA_905147135.1 of Blastobasis lacticolella. Taxonomy (NCBI): domain Eukaryota; kingdom Metazoa; phylum Arthropoda; class Insecta; order Lepidoptera; family Blastobasidae; genus Blastobasis; species Blastobasis lacticolella. The sequence continues at coordinate 16,309,470 of LR990048.1, forward strand.
CACCAATTAGTCATTGTCTCTACTTCATTCACTAATGTAGCAGCCACTCAGACTAGAGCCCCCTGAATCGCCGTTATGCTTCACCAAACCCGGCGCAGCGGCGGCACCAATGACCTATGACGGCTCAACTTGCACTGGGCTTTAACGCCGCTAAATTCCCAATCCTTATAGCCCTAGTCATAGAGGTCATATTTACCGGCGCCGACTGTATACTTACCTCAGCTGTTACAGCGACATTTGACTGTTAATGCACCATTGTAGTTCGGGGTTAAATGATTGTATGTTCATCCCACATTCTATTGTTTTATTATAGTGAACATTTATAAAGCCTACACAACATCGGCGATGATTGCACAACCGATTCGTACCCGTTCGTTTTGCGAATGACGAAAATGTTGTTAAGATTTTTTTATGACCGAATTGAGTACATGTTGAATAATTTTAATTGCAATTTCGATTTCACATTAGTCATTCAATTTGTACGTCGAATCGCTTCCGAGCAACATTCTTTGTTCCTTAATTGATTTATTTTGTTTACGAGTATTTAATAGTGCGTTATTGACTCAATATTTTGCAATAAAATAACTTTTAATTAAACCTCTGCCATAAAACTTCAATCAAGGCTGTATCCTCTTCCTCTGAATACACAGAATTAAATAAACACTTCAATAAAACGAATCCAAATCAAGCATCAATCTGATCAATCAATCAAAATAAACGAGAACTTAAATTAAGATATTAATAATGCGTACCGAATGACGCATCAAAAGCATTCCTGTGTAGCCCCAGTACTGCACAACTGGTCATGTTAAATTCTAATTACTTAGTCGTTATTGTACGTATTGATTTCACAAGTAGTTTGGCAACCAATCGACGTACTGAAACTGGTCTGCTGGATAGGCAGCTACTAGTTGGGGACTCGATTTGCAAGTTATGAAATACTTTGGAACACAGTCAGGGGCATTCACTACGGATTTAGAAGTATAAGTGTACTTGTTTTTGTTTTTGTTAAGCAATGTTAGTTAATTAGGTACGTGTTATTAACGCCTTAAGTAAGATTGATATTTGTGTCTTTTGTTTTTTTTTGCGTTTCGTCTCACGTGTTGACAATACAACCTGCGTTGCGATTCGATTTCTTAGAGCTATTTTCGGCGTTTGTTATGCAATGACAGATTAATTAGTTTGTTACTCTTAGTTAGATTCGGTTATTACTGGATTAATTAGTACAAATTATTTATATAGTAAATTATTTCATTTTAATTGCGTATTGCCGCAACATCGCTGCAGTTATCTTTCTAGTTACCTTTTGAAGGAAAAAAATTACAAGTATACGACTTAGTCCCTAGTATTTTCGATGGCTTTCATATGACAAAGAGAGAGAGAGAAAGACATAATGAATTGAAACTATAAAGAAGCTTCAATCAATCACTCCACACACCTCATCAACAGCCCATAACAGTCCACTGTTGTAGCACATTGTTGAAGGGTAGCCATAATCAGCACACATGGTTGGCAGGCGGGTTGGAGATACAGATTCCAAAAAACGCAGAAAACGCTGGTGGCCAACTTGTCGACGATGGTGTCTTTATCAGATATACGAAAAAAAAGTACCTCCTAACTCGCTAATTTGCCAAATCTTTCCCGTTGGCGATGATAGCTATGTTGAGGGCCGTTTTTTGGGTATTAAAAATAAAGTTTTTCCGAATTCAACATTGGGCAATTCAACATTCTGATCCCGAAGGTTAGCCATTGAGAGGGCTTTGTTATTTCCAGATAATGCGGCGAAGGTGGGTCATCTTTGCCAAAGCTTACTTTTCTATCTAGGGCTCCGTTTCAAAAGGAAAATAAATTATCGTAAGTATCTCTGCAGGCGTTATCGGATATGTGGAGCGTCAGTGGCCGAGCGGTTGAGTATCCGACTCATAAGCAAGAGGTACCGGGTTCGAATCACGCTGCGGCCATGTCTCTTTTCTGAGTTATGAACGTTAGTTGAATTCTAACCGACGCTCTTACGATGAGGGAAAACATCGTGATGAAACCTGCAAATTCAGGCAACTGAATTTGTAACCATGATCCAATCTGGTCAGGTTCCCCTGGTAGCAGGGTCACGGAGGTCAGATGGTAGTCGCTCCACTGTAATTACCTGATCGCCAAATCCTGGATCATGGTCAATGTGCTTGAGAGCTCAAACGCTAAGTTTTTTTTTTAATCTCTGCAGGCCTTATCGGAACTTTTGTTGTGAATTCCAAATCTTGTGATAATATTCATTTAAAGATAGACTCTCTTCTATACTAAATAGCATCATCGTCATCTATCGCTCAATCCCGGCTTATGCCTGGCTCTGCTTTTGCTGAAAACCATTTATGGTTGGCCAGGTTGAAAACCATTCTCTATTCTGTACAAAAACCGTCATTCACTAAACACCCAGTAGCTAGACCAGCATAGTAACTTTACTTAGGTTAATGACAATGTTCCGGCCACCGGCGGCGGAAACAAACGGCTGTGTAACTTTTCGCAACAAGAGCCTTGCTGTGCGGAATCACGCCACTTTCCTTGTTTATAAACGATTGTCTCTTGTTGGTCTGGCGGTGCGCTGCAAGGAGCGTGTCTTATTTTCACTGGAGGTTTCAACAGCTTCCATAGTTGCTTGTGAATCACAAGTGATATGAGATGCCTAGGTATGTATAATGTATATGTAATTTTGGTAAATGGTTCCAGAAGTCAATCGATGCCGGCACGGTTTTAAGTTTAGTTGCCACAAAAAATATATAACGGATAAATTTAAAATAGACCACTCGAAAAAGAAAATTGCTGTTCGTCAGGGATGAATATGTATGAGAACGGGAGTTGTCCCTATTATTCATATTCCCATTGATCGCGAGACCGATTGCAACCGTTCATAAACGTTATTATGAGGTCTCACAGTGTGCGCGAACGCATAGGATACCAACTGATATTATTTGAGTGACGATCGGCACTACACGCACGGACGCACATTGAACAAAATAGACCAATCATACCGCTGTATTGAACGCTGTAAGCAGACGAGCACTGTGAGAACGTGCTAATTACACAAGTAGAGGCACACGGCTTAAATTGGCATAGAGAAATAAGACAAGACTGTATTTGGTCTGATTTCCGTAACATGTGGAGCAAATTACCTAAGTTGTTGTCAATGGGGACACGGCAATAGATGAATGATACATTTTGGATTTCACATGTATTCCTCTTATACTATTACCATTCTTTGGTTCATTCCCATCACGCTCCTCAACGCTACCTCCAGGTTTGTTGTGCACAAGCTTCTTGCAACGCGTCGATTTTCCGCCGCTTGCGTCGCATTGTCGCTCCAAATTGTTTTATTGGTTTACGCAACGACGTTAGGCTAACTGCTCTATTTGGGCCGCTGCAAGGTTACTGTCATTACCGGATTATTGGCTAGTTGTTTCGCCAAATATGTTATTTTTTGTCAATGTCTTTTGATTGCAAATTGCTTGATAATCGGCTATCCAGTTTGTAAAATACTGACCTGAAATATCACTGACACACCGACTTTTTAACCTGGTGGGCTTTTAAGATGTTAACCCTCACTTCATCCCGTTCATAATTTTAAAGTAATGAATCGAAATCTGACCCGAAGTGAAAATTTAACGCACAACAAAATTTATTTTGTTCCGATTCATCATCGTATCATTATTATCATTTGTTTGTTATGTTCCTATATTTTTAAAGATTATGGAAATAGAATAAGTGTACGAGTCCATTCAAAATGGGTATTCATTGTTGGTCCTACTAAGATACATTAACTTTTGTGTATAAAAAACACAAGTACATTTTCCAATTTACCTATAGTGTAGGTATTACATCTTTTTTACGTCTTGGACTGTTCCGAATAGTTATCACCAAGGACGCAGAGAGTAGCCCTCTGAACCTTAATTAAATATATAATAATCTTTATTTACATATCAGGATACAACCAAAAACAGATTGAGGTAACAGGTAATACACGTTATGATCGAAATATTACATACACATTTTAAGGCTGTCATATCACCTGGCGGTAAATGACGACGTGGGCTACCTTTCACCTCTTTCTCAAAGCCGCAGTCAAAAGCAGCTATACAAACAATATTAAACAATAAAGGCTTACAACCAGTCACGGCTGCACCTGCACCAGCAATTAAGAGATTTCCACCGGCTCTGCGCAGGCGCAGCGTTGCATAAGCGAGAGTCTTCTTGTGGGATCCAGGCAACCGGGTCACTGGCACGGCGCACCGGGACATGTGGCTGCGACAGTGGTGACTCTTGTCGTACTTGCAATAAGGAGGATATTGGAACGTCCATGTTTGTCAACCTGTGTCAGTAGGCTGTGATTCAGAAGGGATGGGCTGCAAGTATCAAAAATGTACTTTAAAGTTTTCTTAGTGTTGTTGGAGCTAAAGCTAACCGCAGACGACTAACTTTCAGCACTTACAATAACCGGTATATCAGCCCCAAATGACAACCGCTCGCAACACCTACTTCTCGCAATGACCACTTCTAAATAAGACGCCTGCATAGTAGTCATGATCGCGTTGGTAATGTCGGCAGGTGCAGCGTGCTTCGAGACAGTGTAAAAGTAGGTACACAACCCAGTGGCTAACGAGCAGACGGCTTACCTGCTGGAAAGTGGTAACTGTCGCCCGTAATACGAGAGAACTTAACCGGTAAAAAACGTTGGCATACCACCGACCAAATATTTTCAAACGACTGAAAATGACTAAACGAACACAAAGCTAAAACCATATTTATTAAACTACCTTTTAAAGAAAGAAAACGGGAGCTACGATGCCACTAACAGACACACCACCACACAGATACACACGTCCAACTTATAACGCCCCTCTTTTTTTCAGAGGGTTAAGAATGCATTTTTTTTGTGACATACGGTAGACAAACAGGCAAGCGGGCCACCTAATGGGAAGTAGTCACCACTGCCTATAGACATTAGGAACACCAAGAGTATCGCCAATGCGTTGCCCACCTCTATAACACGTTGATCTGGCAGCAAAAAGGCAAATGCCCCTCCACTGCCAAAGTCACGGTTCCCCAAATCCCCACCCCATGGAGCACTGGAGACCTTACTCGCCGGCAGAAACACAATACTATTTAAAAGAGTATTGTTTAGCTGCGATATTCTGTAAAGTGGAGGTACTTCCCCAGTCGGGCGGCTCCAATTCGAACGGGATACCCCGCTATGCCCTACCTTTCTTAAAAATAATCTCTCTTAAATGCATAATCGCAGATGCGTGTCACTGTATATGACTAATGCCTATGATCACGTTAGCTACCTCTTTCTTCAAACCGTAACACAGCTACGGAGGCATTTTTGCTTGACAGCAGAAATAGATAGGTGGTGGTACCAGACCGAACCTGCCACCATCCTGAACATGTAGGTCAACCGAAATACCTAAAGCCACATCAAACATTTTGTAAACAATCTACTCATCGTAGTTGCTCTGTGGAAAGTTCAACAATGATGCGTCTTCCATTAGCCAGTTGTAGAATGTCATTTCGTTGTCAACTCTGACATTTCACGAGTGTCATTTGGCATTTATCCTCGTTCTGATCTCACGGTGTTCACGCAAATATTGATACAAACAGAAATAGCAAAGTGAAGACGAAACCCTAGCTTCAATGCTATACCATAACAAATGGCCGTGAACGTTTCATCAAAATATTTTAATTCAACAGTTTGTCTTACAATTATGTAACGATTAAGCACGTAGTAAAAGAATTATATGGCCCCGTGTGAATTATAACTGAGAACGCCTTACGTAATTCCAGAATTCGCAACCATTTTGCTATTACAAAGCTTACCAATTGTTACCAGAACCCAGTTTCAAAAGTATTTCGTATTTGCATATTAAAATAACTTAGGTAGTATTTTCTTTTGTAGTAGAGGCCAATCGAGCAACTTATTTTGTGTTTGCAAGTGTTGAACTCTAGACGTCATTATCATCCTGACGTTAAATCCAGGGTCCGCCTTCCGACTCCTCTTGGTCCACTTCGCTCGGTCTTCGGCGTCCTTGGTGGTGAGATTTTTGGCACGCATTTCATTCTTTTTAACGTCAAACAATCGCTTCTTGGGCCGGCCTCTCCTTTCCCTGCCTGGCGGGGGTGGCTTGGCCAGACATTTGTTCCCTACGTATATTTGCCGGTCTGCGTAAGACGTGGCCATACCATCGAAGGCAGCACTGTGGCAGTTTATCTGCGAACCTTGTCACAAACGCAGATGTTCTAGACTCTAGGTATATTTGCTGTGAACTTCAATTTAATCATTATGTTAGATCGTAGGTTGTGTGATCTACAGAAAAGCATATGACTGAAAAATTACTGAAAGCCCCTGACTAAGTATACATACATTCAAATCTATCCTAAACCAAAGAAAACCCTATTAAAATTTGCCTATCCCTTCGGGAGCTATAATGCCTAGATAGACACACATGCAAGAGCCACAGATACCTACACAAGTCAAACTTATAACACCGGGGGCCGTCGGTTAAAAATAGCTGTATAGCTAGTGTCAAATAAGAAGAGTCTTGGCGGGTCACGTGGTCCGACTTGCGCTGTATACGATTACCTGCGCGAAATCCCCTCCACTGCCATTTGACAAGTCTCTTCTTTCGTGACGCGGGTTATAACTGTGTTGGGACCTCTGATGTAAATGATACATGCCCCACATACGAGAATTATTCTAATTAAAGTTATCGAAGGCTGTCATGGGACGGTAGGCTCGACGTATCGATTCACAGTTCGCCTATTCCGCATCGCGCGGTGAAACGCGCCTGCGAGCTAACGGTATCCCAGAAGACCTACTGAGACCAAAACTTGTTTACAATGACGTCTTGTCTTGTTGAATCATCGTACTCCAATTATGGCATTGTATTATATTCAAATGGGTTATTCGGTACAAATGTGTATTGAATAGAATATAATAGTGAAGTCTCTTTTTGATCGGCACTAGCGAAAATGTCGTGACAGGAACTTATTGGTTTTAACGGTTAATTGGTACCTACCTCAACTTTACATGATAAATATGCATCCTACATGAGTAGATCATGATAATAATCTCTTAATTACATGATAATCATTATTAGACTGAGAAATTGATAGCAGAAGATACACCAATGACTGTTCGTTCACCTATTTAGTTAACACAAAATATTGATACTACCGTCTATTAACTTCAGCAGAATGAGCAACACAAACAGTTTTAATTGATGACTGCCTGGCATGAATTCCTATTTTGCATTGACAAGATCTTGTTAGTACCTAATAACAATGATACATTTCTAAAAAAAATTTAAGTATGTATGTATGTATGTATGTAATCTCTTTATTGCATCAGTTTATAACATTACAGGAAATAAAAATACAGTTTATAATGCAAAGGCGAGCTTATCCCACAACGGGATTTCTTCCAGCTAACCTTTGATAAGCCGAAAAGACCTTTGATGAGCGGTGAAGGCAATTAAGAGTAAAAACAATTAACTTTTAATTAAGTCGTTCTTAAAGCTTAACTACATTTTCCCTTCCAGAGCTCTTTAAACTTTAAGCCGTCTCCTACATTTGAATCTGTGCTATTGCGATGTGTATGATGCTAATTCAATACCCACTTATCGTGGATAGGTTGATGTGACACATTAGCTGGTACTATCATCGTTTTGTCCTTTTTACCGTACTATTTATATAGATACTGTGCTCATACTTCCGATTCTAACCACCGGAATCAATAGTTTTTAGTACTTTTATCGAGGCGAGACTGTTTTTGTCATCAACCTTCAATGGACCACCCTCGAGGTGTTAATAGTTTTTTTGCACCTCTCGAATATCGGTCGAGTAGTTTACTTTGATATTCGGATCGGTTACGTCTGATTCGGTACGCATGACTTTTTGGCAACTGAGTTCGTTATTTCTCTAGGTTGATGATGTCAGAAGGAAGATTTGATCGTTGCTTTTTTGTTCTTCTTTTCTGTGTCAACGGGATCACTCTACTAGGCTGTTACTATGTGGCTGTAAGACTGTCATAGGACATAGGTAGGAATATGTAGCTCCAACTGCCCCTTTCAACATACTTTTTTAGTTTTCAATAAGTAAGTTTTGAGAGAGGTAGGGCATAGCGGGGTATCTCGTTCGAATTGGAGCCGCCCGACTGGGGAAGTACCTCCACCTTACAGAATATCGCAGCTAAATAATACTCTTTTAAATAGTATTTTGTTTCTGCCGGTAAGTAAGGTTTCCAGTGCTCCATGGGGTGGGGATTTGGGGAACCGTGGCTTTTGCAGTGGAGTGGCATTTGCTTTTTGCTGCCAGAGCAACGTGTTATAGAGGTGGGCAACGCATTAGCGATACTCTTGGTGTTGCTAATGTCTATAGGCAGTGGTGACCACTTTCCTTCAGGTGGCCCGCTTGCCTGTTTGCCTACCGTATGATTTAAAAAAAAAAAAAAAAAAAAAAGCAGCACTTCATGTGACCTAAATTTTACTACAGTACTGCCTACGAGTACAAATACTTAAATCAGATCCCGTCTACGGGCCTAATCCAATGTCATTTGAAAGTTATTATGCTACCTTCACAGTTATCATTGGTATATAATAGGCGGCCCTTTATGGGAAACGACGCGAATAAATTATATTGTTAAGGCAATCAGGAGACTTTCTCCACATTCTGCTACAAGGCACGGCAATCAAGTAACAATGTTTATTTGTCATGCCCTAAGTATGCTAGGAAACCTAGACTTCGGCCAGGTTTCTACTAATTTATAATAAAGTATGTACAGTTTGGAATTAAGAATATTACAATATTTTAAATAGTATTATGTTCTTGCCGGTGAGTAAGGTCTCTAGTGCTCCATGGGGTGGAGATTTGGGGAACCGTGGGTTTGGCTGTGGATGCAGAAGGGCATTTGCCTTTTTGCTACCAGAGCAACATGTTAGAGAGGTGGATACCCAATGTCTATAAGCAACTGTGATCACTTTTCATCAGGTGGCCCACTTGTTTGCAATAAAAATTTATAAAGTGTGGTTATTTGAGAACTGTTTTCCAAATATGGTCGTCACCATTGTTTTACCGTTGTTTTCTGTTTATATTGTAGCATTTACACCATACTACCATTTCACACATTAAGTCGCCTGAATGTGCAGGTTTCATGACGATGTTTTCCCTCACCGTAAGAGCATCGGTTAGCATTGAACTAATGTATATACCTCAAAAAAGAGTCATTAGTACATGGTCGCAGTGGGTTACGAACCCGGTACACGCTTACGAGTTGGAAACCTTAATCACTCGTCCCCCGACGCTCGCACGTACTTATTCACGCGTGTGAATAAGTACGCAGCCGAAATAGACCTAAGTGCATTACTTACAACCGACTAGTGCGAAAACTCATAGAAAGCGCCACCATTCTTGGCGACGACGGCGTACGCGCCGCGCATACGATGCTGTGATAACTGGTCTACCCGACTGTCGAGTTGACATTGATTTATTCTGCAGCCCAATAACAACGCGGGCTAGATTGTTGTGAAATTGTCACTTTACAACAATATAATCGCAGTGTCTTGACGACATTTCACCTGGGGTGCGATTCTCAAAGAAACATCCTTGATCGCAACGATGACAGAATGTTCTGTCGGATGATAACAATATTTCAATAGTAATGTGCGCGTTGCTTGGTATCCTGGCCACGATCTGTCATGTTTCATCGTTGCACTCAGGAATGTTGTCTTAAAGAATGATATAGCTGGTGATAACCGGCAACGGAATCAACCAGGGACGGAGCATGTATATGTCAAGAAACTGCCTATCCGCTTCAGCTTTGTAATCATTTGCCAATATTTACGTTTATTCCTGTCACCATTGAAGTTGGTATTCATAAGGGTGCCTTCTCACTAGCCGTAGCACGGAAGTGACTGTCGGGTTAGTGACCCCCAAGTCGGTCGCTTGGTACCCGCATCATGGCTGATTCTACTCGCATTCAGAACACATGCAAATTAGCCCGATCTTGACACTGACATACGCCATAATCGAACGATCTACTAAAAATGCGGTCCAGACCACATTTTGCTTTGGTCTGTTGGGCTTTTTATAGCTCCAATAAACAATATTGTTCAAGGTGTCGGGTTTGCCGGATACGTCAGGCTTGATGGTGACTTTATTATTTTTACAAGTTTATTTATTTATTTAACTGTTTGTTGTACACAATAATGATATACAGAGAAATATAAAAAGTTATCAAGATATCTTTGATATAAGTTCATAAACACTAAAATTATCACCTTTTGTCACATAGGTAACAATAAAATATTGATAGCCCACTACTTATTTCAATGCAAATGCAAACAAATACCAACCTATCCGGGGACAGCCGAACCGTATTCTACGATTCACAGACAGATATTTGAAGGTGTAGACTGTAAAGTGTAGATAGAGGTGCGGCTTGACTTGATCTGGAAGGTGGTGACTAGCCTCGGCCGAGACCTACCATAGGAAGAGAAACACTTATTTGGCCCCAGTCGGTTACCACTGGAATACAAAGTTAAACCCAAATAAATGTGTCTATTCACTGCTGAAGTCACAATTTATATTTTGTTTCCTTTTTTAATCTACTATATAAAAATAAGTCGGGTTTTCCTTCCTGACGCTATAATTCCAGAACGCACGAACCGATTTCCACGGTTTTGCATTCGTTGGAAAGGTCTCGGGCTCCGTGAGGTTTATAGCAAAGAAAATTCTGGAAATATTTGAAAAGAAAAGCGGGAAAATCGTGTAGGGTAGGTGTAGGGTAGGTGTAGGGTTAGAACGCTACGCGAACGAAGTCGCGCCGGGTCCACTAGTGGTGCATATAATACGTCCAAAAGGGACGCCAATAAGTTGTGAAATGCCCCTCTATAACCCCTAACCCCTGCCATTGTCAAATTTAGTGGCATTGATCATCTTAATGTATTCCACTAGCTTCTTCTTTGAGTTGGGTCATTTGTAGATTTGTGAAAGATTGACAGTGTACAATCTCCATAGGTCGAGGCTCTATCTATGCTGTTTGTCCAATATCTTTGGTTAAACCCACGAAAGCGACTAGAATCATCCCTAAAACCTAAAAATAAGTAAACAAACCTCAAAAAAATTCAATAGACATAACGTAACGAGATAACATGTCATATCTAGCCCTGGTCACCATTTCACACTAGGCAACATGTCACACGTATACATTATAATATCCACAGTATGGCGGTTAATTGCGGAAAGTGAAACTTGTCATTACCAACCCTGCTCGGATCCGGAGCCAGATAACATTCTAAACTGCACAATTGCGCATGCTTAACGGCTGAGAAGTGTAATATTCATATTGTAATACTGTAACTGGGTCTGTGGCTTAACCCGTGGGATACAGGGTTAACTGGTACATTTTGTTGACAGCTTGTATCTTATTGTTGCCAATGTCAGCGTGTTGCTGCTGGGAACCGCTGAAACGATGGGTGTTTTGTAGTATATTATGAGCTTTCATTCAACTTTAGTTGTGTGTCCTGGAATCTTGAAAGCTTAATTTGACCCACTTTCTGGCATTCAATTGAGCTCAAATTTGGTAGTTATGTGACCTATAGAACTTGGATAACAATGCATTAATATTGACGTCCTGAGTGGTTCAGTGGTCAACATCCGCCGGTCTGCCACGCAATAGGTCCCGGGTTCGATTCCCGGCCGGAATTTCTGTGACGGGTCTGGGTGTTCTATGTATAATAAGTATGTATTTAAAAGTATATAAGTAGTTTATCAGTTATCTAGCACCCATAACACAAGCTTTGCTTACTTTGGGGCTAGATAGCGCTGTGTGAATTTGTCCACGATTATTTATTTATTTATTTAGGTACACAAGCTTATAAAATTTGTGATGCGAGTGATTTCTATTATTTTTGCCAGATGGTTGCTTGGAATGTGAGTGACGGCGGAAATTGGAAATTTTGTTGATCAAAGGAACTAATGAACGCAACAATATAAACTTATCGTGTTTGTGCTCTTTACGAGTAGAATGGTCTTGATGAGTACTATACCGCGCGATAAAAGCTTGTTATGAAAACATGTTTGTCATTTGAGAACTTATTTTCAACTTGCCGTGTTCGTTGTGTGGGTCATAATCTTACAACTGAATTAATCAGTCACCTATTAGCAACCTATATTTATTTATCTTTTTGTTGTTGTTTGATTATTGTAGTAGGTAAATTGAAAAACAACTCATCACTTTTTGCAATACAATATTAAGTTAACACTTGTCTTTTTTTTTTATTAAGTTAACACTTAAGTAAGTTTTCACAAATAAACCGGCCTTTTATAAAGTTGATTATTTTTTCGTTTTGTAGTCAATTTTTCGTGTGAAAGCAAGATATTGTGAGAATAAATTGATGTTTTCATTAAGACGAGTTGTCTTAGAAGAATGCGTTAATCTCACTAAAACATCTACAGCGTAGAGCTCTTAAAAGCCGATGCAAACTGGAAAAGCTATTAGAATAAGAAAATATGAACGTTAAAGTGAATGCATTATAATTTCGCAGCCGCTGACATCCTAATCTCGTAAATATAATCTATCGCACAATTTAACATAGCGCTTCATAATTACCGCTCGCTGCGGCGTTACGATCAAATACCCGATCCATTAATCGAATGCCGCGTTTTTAATCGAAATCACGGGCATATTTCACAGTCGCGATGCAATGTAGCTGATACTCTTTCTATACTTTCGTAAATTTCACTGTCGCATTCCTGCGTCGGACGCGGCTTATCTACTCGCTCACTTTCTGTGTCACCCGATACATCTTACAACAAATCAATGGGTTTTGTCGATAAGTGGATTTCGAAATTAATAGGCAACTATCGGTGCTATCAGGCAACTAGGCAACTGTTAGTGGAGCAATATGCCTCTATATAATGTAAGGGCTGGCTGTAGGTGGCATAGTCAACATGGGGAGGACGATAAACATGATGTTTCTACTACTAGCGTTAGCACTGGTAAGTCAATCTTTTTCTTTGTATTCAATTAAAAATTCTTCCAATTGAAGTTTTTGGAATCGTATTGCATTTAACTTATAATTTCACAGAACAGTGCCACCGCCCAGTACTATGAGTGCAGCTGCACCGCCACGGCGCCTATGCCCCCGATGTACATTCCGATCCCGGCGCCCGCGCCGTTCTACGTGACGCCGCCGCCGCCGCCGCCGATGGTCATCGAGGTGCCGCAGCCCGCGGCGATTACGGTGCAGCCACCGCCCCCGCCGCCGATGATGTACACTCCGCCGCCGCCACCGCCGATCACGGTGGCCCTGCCGCCTTCCCCGCCGGTGACCTACACGCCGCCGCCGCTGCCGCCGATGTACGTCACCCCGCCGCCGCTCCCGCCCGTGACCGTGACGCCGCCCGCGCCCCCTCCGATGTACGTGGAGGTGCCCTCGGCGCCGATCGTGATCGACCTGCCGCCGATGATTTTCCACCCGCCGCCGTCGGGCCCGGTGCTCGTGCAGCCGCCGCCGCTGCCGCCGATGTCGGTGCCGATGCCCGCGATGCCGCCGATGCTGGTGGAGTTGCCGCAGCTGCCGCCCATGGTGATGGAGTTGCCGGCGCCCGGAGCGGTGACGGTGCAGCCGCCGCCGCTGCCGCCGGTGATGTTGCAGCCGCCGCCGATGGGGCCGCTGACCGTGCAGCCGCCGCCGATCGGGCCGCTGATGGTGCAGCCGCCGGCGGCCGCCCCGTTCGCGGTGCAGCCGCCCGCTCCCGAGCCGGTCTGCCTGCAGATGCCGCCGCCGCCCCCGGTGCTCTTCCAGCCTCCTTCGCCGCCCTCCATCTGCCTGGTGCCGGCACCCGGCGCGCCAGCCCCATGCATGGGCGGCTACTACGAAACGGCGCCCGCGCTGTATCCGCCACCCTACTTCTGTTGAGAACATTATATAACAGAATTTCTGTATATAGGTTTAGTACTTATTTATGTAGTTAAGAACTTTCTGTTAAGTACTAGAAAATAAATATATCGATAATAGTATTAATTAACTTTTTTTTATCCCAAACCGTTCACAACGATCCTTCCCAGCTTGGCCTGTTCTCGGTTTCTGTGCTTATTCTTACCTAGAGCTCACGAAAACTAAAAATGATAAGAAAGATTAGAAACCCAAATTCGATATCTGTACTTTTGGCGAATGATCCAATCCAAGCCTGAATAACTATAGGACAATTTTATATTTTCCGAGTTTCCTACTGCGCACTTGAAATCTCGAGTTCAATAGTGTCTCATTGACTCTTACATAGGCAATACATGCCTATCATACCTATAACATTCACGGTTGGCCTTTTCTTTCGTGTAAGACTAGTCTAACTTCAGAATCGAAACTCGCCATTCGTTATAGTGTCTCCTAACACCGTTGGCGAGGCGAGATTGGTCAAAATCTCTCGCGGGGGACCCTGAGTCTGGTTAGAACCAGTCTATACAGACATTTATTAACCCCTGATGATAAAATAGGGGTGTTATTTGACGTGTATATCGGAGTATGTGTGTGCCTGTCTGGCATGGTAGTTCCCAAACAGATGTACCGATTTCGATGCGGTTTTCTTAATTTACGAGTAAAAGCCAGTTAAATCGAGATGGTGCTAAACATTGTTTCATTAAAATCGGTTCATTTGTTTAGGAAATATTTAAGTATTTATGTAATAAGTACACTTACGTACACAGTGTTCAGAGGATCTCAATTCTTCGGAATATTTTTTTTTGTATTACTCGAAAAATTCTTTTTGCCCTCTCCCCTGACAAACATTTCTGTGCAGGCACCGAGTTTAAAAAGAATGATATCTAATATTGTATGATAAAAAGCTTATTATTCAATGCAACAAAACAAAGTGGCGGTCCATAGTCTGTCTATGCCTACCCCACCTGTGGGACTGAGCCATGAAATAGATATACACTTTATTGCTCATAAAATATTACAATATCAATCACTCATCTTGGCGTTAATGTCCCGATTGTGCTCTCGTTACGAGGGCCCGGGGTCCGCCTTACAATATAAATCACTAAGCTGAGTTAATATGAGTATGAATGTAACCACTCCTCTCTCCCCCAGCATGGCAGCCTCCGGCGGCGAGTGGTCGGAGGGCGCGGCGGTGTGGTTCCAGCCGGCGGGCGCGCCCGCGCCGCTGCCCGGCCACCTGCAGGAGGTGCACCGCGCCGCTAGGGTGCTGCTCGTGTCTGCACTCATCAATGGACAGGTGGGTAGGAGCTATGACTGGAAAAATCAGGGGATGTCGAACCGGGGGCGCCGCCTCCTAACTGACCGGACGGGTTATTACCCGTCCGAGAAGCTGCCCGGACAAAAGGCAAGGCCCGAATATATCCCTCAACGGAGTAAGAAGAAGAAGACCCCGAAAGGTGGATACCTGGATGAGATGACCGCTACACGTATGTCAAAGTGGTAACTCCTTGGCAACCCAGTGGCATCATACGAGCGGTTGGCATTCGCGTCCAACTCGACATTTAGGCACCTTTTTCCCACGGATCTCTGGGGCTTAATTTTCACGTACGGGAGAGCAAGACACCTTCTGACCACCTTAGGCTTCTAGAAGGCTGGTGTTTACCTGAATTGAAACCTAACACTGAATTAAAATAAATGATATTTAGGCGAACTTGAAAGTACCATAGATATCAAACGATCTCTTTGATGAGCACGTCACTAAAATAAAACACACGAAATAAAACAAATCAATCGACAATCCTAATACAAGTAGCACAAACAATTTAAACCGCTGAACAATTGCCTCTAGCCCGAAGTTACATAAAAGTTGACTAACACTACCAACATTCCATCGCAACCTTATCAGCTGTACGATCTATGAAATTCCTACCTAAACGCATTGATTGCAGCGTGATACAATTTTCTAGGTGTTACGAGCACGTGACTAGGTAAAGCAAGGGCATAGGCGAGGCGCCAGCACGTACAGCCAGACGTTGCGTGCTACGGCCCCTCCGCCCGCTGTCGGCGCCTACGCCTGCGTGACTTGTCGCTGTTCATTAAACAGCTGTCACGGAAAAATATGGGAAAATGGCTAACTACAGCATCCAAGACCGCATCAGTCAACGATTTGAGTTATGCCATTGTACGACAGACGGCAGTGAAATCGACAATGCGTGGCATTGTTGTGTTCTGTGATACAAGCCATCGTAAAGTCCGCGATGGAAAGGAGTCATTGCGGCTTGTGCATCTATGTCGTCTAGCCGATTCAAACATTCAGTGTCTGCATGTATTTAAAAAGCAGTAAAGTTGCTGTAGGTACAAAATCTCATAAATCTAGATTTTATGGTAGCGTCGTAGAAAGAGTGCACCTATGTTAATATCGTACGTAAAGTACTTAGGTATTACATCATTCTATACCTATTCATATTGTAATACTAATATTAGATGTACATATATCGAATTTTATAATGAACTCTCACGTTACATTGGTATTATATTTACCTAATTACTGAATTTATTTTTGTTTGACATGTCAAAAGTCATAAAGAAAATCAGTAAGAGGGGCAAAGCGGCCAGCGTTTTGGGCACTTTTCCTATTACTTACTGGGGACTAGAACTAAGGCAAATTTTTCAAAAGCAAAGTTTAATTTTGAGTTTATTTAATAGGAAATAAAATTTAAAGTAGTAATTGATAACGAAAATTATACATTATTATTACGAGGATATTATTTGTCCACGAACTTTTGCTCGATACTTCGTCCGCGTAGGTAATTTTTGGCGTTGTCCCATAGATCCATTTTCCACAATAGTGAGACCACAGAGAAAAAATAAATACTTACACCTTCACCACACTTTTGTTTCACCTATTCCGGTAGGAAATTCTGAGGTTGAAGTAGATACACTTTACCACTCTAGAAAGCTCTAGCTTCTAGCTAGGAGTTTTGGACATACTTCCACTTACTTAGGTACTTTATAAGAAACCCCCTGAAATCGCCAAGATTCCATGTATATATAAAATATTTGCCTCTAGGCCTCAGCCTGAGTGACTATAATCTACAACACTAAGCGACGCCCGTCATATTGATGTCAGGTGTGTATTAATCATATGGCGTGTGTAATGATTATAAACGCACAGTAATCAACACATTTAAGACATTAGTAATAGTAACTAAGTATGTAGGCAAGCATGACAATTGAACCGTTGCCGTCGTCGTACTCCGTAATAACCCAGCCGTCGCTCGCAAGGTCAAGGCGAGATGACCTCTGCATCTGACACCGTTTAACATGCAACTTTTGTAGCAGCGGTATTGTGTAGGATTTTTACACCTGTCTGCAAACCACAAAAGAATCTGAGTAGTAGGTACTCAGCCTAGCTAGCCGTGTAGAATGGTGGAACGTATTGTTAGTTAGATGGTCATTGGCGAGGAAAGGCGCTCGGCCGGCAAGCTGGCAGCAAGGCCGTCGCTGGAATCTGTGGCTGGAATGCAGCTAGAGAGTTGACTCACTCGAACGCCTGTAGTGTTATGCCCGCCTGGTACCCGGCAAACTTGATTCTAATTTAAAAATTGTAATTTATTTAAATTTTTCTCATAACATTTGGTTTTTACAACCCCGTTGATGAAAAATGTCACATTTACATTTATTGCAATCAAATAATAAACGTTAACACATAAACAAAACAGTAGAACGACATAAATACTACTTTACTGACCTTGCAGCTATCTAAGGTCGGTAGAATACTTAATTAACACTTACATAACAGTGAAATAGAGTCTCATTCAATCTTATCAAATTACCGTTCATAATTCAGTAATCGAGTGTAATTGTAGACGTTGATTTAATCGACCACGACCGGCTAAGTTCTTTTCTAAAATTGGTTATTTCCCTTACTGTGGAGGAGTAGGATTATCATTATTTATTGTTGCTTCACAAGTGAGCGAACTTTACCAAGGGCGATTTCTTTCCGGGGCCATATTTTTGTCTTGGTTTTCAATAGCGAAAGCTGTCTCTGTCGTCTTTTGGTTTTTATCATCTTGTATGTACGTAGCAAGGTTAAGTACCTACTACTGTCTCTCCATAGAGTAGTATCCCGCTTAAACAGGTGAGGTCTTCCGCCGGGGACCCGCTAGTAGATATTATTTAATAACATTTTTGCAACACAAAAACGTAAAGAATGTTATTTTGTGAGCGACGCGATTTTACGCTACTTATACGCATATTTGGTTAACTATTTAAATACAAATTACTATATTTGACCTTCACTTAATATCTATCAATATTCTGGGCCTGGACGAAATTCTTGTGCCGAATTCGGGTAATTGGATATCCGTCTTGCCCATTCTATTGATTAACTAAAAGATGCACAAATCTTTGTGAACTCTCTGAACCTTTATCGCCGTAGATATACAAGGTAGGTGGTAATCCAGTCGAACTATCTCATCAACCAACAATAATTGAAGTCTTTCTTTTCCGGGTTTCGGTTTCTGCCTGCCTACATTGCATTGCATCAACACAGCCCCAGCGGAGCATAAAAATCTCATTTCTCCTATCTGTGGATATTGTAGGTACTGTTACCTATTTACGTATTATCTGTGAAATGAGATTTCTTGAGAATCGATTTGAAGGATTCGTTATTAAGTATATTTTGTCGATGGCAGGTCTCTATCAAGCAAGCCTGAGGATTCTGCCTGGTTGGGTACCAAATCATCACCTTCTCTTTTTCTCCCGCCAAGCAACAAACTATGACTGCATTGTTGTGTTCCGTTTATAGTCCTCTGTGGTTCCGTTTAGTCAGCACAATTGCAAGCATGAGGAAAACAATCTTAGTCCTCGCAATGACAACGCATCTGCGATTTTGCATTTATGTTACTTGTAATCTAAGTGCATCAACCGCAGTTGTTATGGACGACATTGACCGCTTTTTGACGAGTGGGCTACTTTACTTGAGTGGTTGAGTTGGTCAACATGACCGCAGAGGTTCCGGGTTCGATTTCCGGCTGGGCAGGAATTTAAATGATAAATAAATTTTCTTTTCTCAGTTTTCTGGCACCATAACACAAGCTTTGATTACTTTGGGGCTAGATGGCGCTGTATGAATTGTCCAAGCATATATATATTTATTGTTTATAAAACAGGCTATGCACCGGCAGGATTTACGCATTGGCAAATTTATTTTTTTAACAGCAGAAATAACCAATTATGGTAATGATTGCTTATTGGCCAGCTACACTGTTGCCTAATCCGGATTGCAGTGTCGGCTGCATATTCGCTATTCCCTGGTCAAACGGGCTGCGCGGGCGCCGTTACCCTAGCCGTAAGCCGACCCGACGCGCGCGGCCATCAGTTACCCTGACCACTGGCCACTAGAGCAGTAATCTCTTGGAATTCCACACTTTTTCTAGTGCAGTTTGTGTGTTGTGCAGTGATATAAAAGTTGGAAATAATCTGTGGTTGCGTTTGCTTTAGTGTTTTTGTGTTTCTATGCCCTTTATTTTGATTGTTTACAACGTTACCTACAAATTTTAAAAGGTTTTACAGAGCGAAAGTTGCTAACTCTAAACGAAAAAGGCCGGATGTTTCAACACAAATAATGCGACGATGTTAATGAATGACTGGTCTACTGAAGAAGAACGGCGAGTGTGTAAAAGCAGAAACACGGATTAGCATTCATGTTATGCAAACATAATGATATCGGAGAAAAACCAACATTTATAATGGAACTCGGAACACGGAACGTTTCGATGATGGTGATTAATATTTGCTAAAATACCTGTCTTGGGAGAGCAATTACTGGCCATGTAATTAACGCTATATTTCTAAGCTGACGTCGGACACTGCTTTCATGTAGAATGCGTTTAATAGAGCTGTGAAGACTGTGCCAGCTGATGCGAGTCCGTTTCGCGCCGACTCCGCACGGCAGCCCGACGCCGAGCGACCGTAGCCCGTCCAGCCCGTCCAGCCCGTCCGGTCCGTCCTTCGTTTCTCACGTGTCTGGAATGGCTACCTGTGGCCGCAGATCCGGCAAGGTCGAGTGGGACGACCCTGTGGCCCACCGCCAGCGGCACAGCGCCCCAGCGACGCTGGAAAACGCTACGGCAACGTTGCCGCGCCGGTTGCCGCGCTCTGCGAGCGACCGGCTGCCGGACTCGACCAAGAGGCTGAGGAGACGGCGGCTGCAGATGTCCGTTCCACGGCTAAAGGAACTGTGTTTGGAAGTTCTCATGAGACACGTAATAATCTTTTTATTTATTGGGTATTGCATCACGTTGCAGTGTCTATTGATGTAATAAAAAATATCGTATGCGAAATGCAGGCGCAAAAGATAACTGAAAACAGTATCTACGTGTATTCAAACTACTTAATTAATATAAAATTACTAAACTACTTGCTAGCACAAGATAAATTTGATTAAATATACGAAATACTTACCTTTTCTTTAGGTATGCAAATGGTGTCCACAATGAAGGACACATAACAGTATCCATCAAGATAATTAAAGTTTCGACTTAGCAACTAACTACATGCAATGATTCTGCGTACTCATGCAAATCATGCAATACAATGCAACGCAGCGCTGCGCGATTCAGAATCCACGTTTATGCAAATTACGTCACGTTACGACGCTTCTCCAAGCTCCAGTATGTCGAGGATCATTGCTTCCAACAATAATGTAACAACATTTGCATTTGCAATGTTTACGTGGATAATATTACGTCAACTCTCTGAAAATATTCGTTACTAGTAGCACAACAAGCCTTTGGACTATGACATGGGATCGCTCAAGAAGTATTTTAGAGGTATTTTCAGAAGCGGGCAACGCGTTAATAGCGCCCCTGGTATTGCTGATGTCCTTAGGCGGCGGTGACCACTTTCCATCAGGTGGCCCGCTTGCCTGTTTGTCTGCCGTATAACATAAAAAAACGATACACTACTAGCAGTCACCCGCGGTTTTCACCCGCGCGCAGTTCGGATATCGGTACACATTCAACTATCCCGCGGAATTTTATTATTTAACCGGGACGAAATGTAGTCTACGGGTATAATGTAGCTTCCTGTTATTGATATGATTTTCATTATCATTTCAGTAGTTTCGGAGAGAGAGTAACTCAGACTTTTCCTCTAAATTAGTATTAGTATTGCGTATTTACTCTTGTGTGATGTTTGGGTTCCAGAATACCAACTAGACTATGTTCTCACATTCAAGACATTCTCTTATCCACTTAGCACATTAAATAGCCAGCATTATAAGTATTCCTAATAAGTTGTACAAACGGTGGTTGTGTCATTTCTGCACTCGCCACTACAATTTTACGTCTGGCTGCAGTTCGGTGTCATTTCGGTAACGCTAACGTTCGGTCAGTCGCAACTTTGCCATGGAACCGTGAATTCATTATGTATTATTACGCATTATTGCCCGCTTATTGTCCTTTACTGACCGCTGTCTGCAATGGGGGTTTAGACAGCTACTTTAAAAAGTAAAAAGTGTACTTCGGCGTGCTGCACTAGATGGCGCTGTTTAGACAGGGTTCTCAAGTATTTAATTTGGTAATCGAAGTTACTTGAAAAGGTGTTTCGTGAAGGGATACTTAGCTTTTCTGGTAAGAAAGTGCAAAATGTCTACATTTTTGTACATCTAACGGTAGCGTTTTGATTTATTTTTGAGAATTGGGTCTAAACAACGCCACCTATTTCAATTATTTGAACTATCTTTTTCTTTTTAATTTCTCGGAAAAGCTCATTGGTATGAATGAGCCAAGGACTGCCGAGTGTTGTCCGGCAGAGTAGATTGTAGCACACCAACTATTCCAATGCATTCCAATCACAGAATATACTCTCTCTACAATCCATTTAGCGGATGTTAAATTCATCATCGTCATAAATTTAAGAACCTCGCTCTTGTCGGTGGAGGAATCGTCATTTCACGTCGCTTTTGATTTCTTTTCCTGGTACGAGGGCCTCGTAGACCAAAAAATAGGCAGCAGCGTTTCTTTTTTGTATTTTTATTAATAATGCTACCTCCAATCCGAGGGGCCCGATCACCTAAAACCGTACGCCAGCATGAACGTAACCGCCAATACCATCAAGAGTTTACGAGTGATATGATGATATCATTTGCGGTTTGAGTGACTGAGATGTCGGTGTATTCTAACATGATGGCGACGTTCAAATTGAGTTAGTTGGTGCTCCCCAGGCGTAGAAATCATGGCAAATCCCTCTACTAAAGAGGTTGCGGCATGGGATTTAGCCTGTTATAGCTCAAAGTTCTAGTCTATTAATAACACTAATTTCCGTTTTCACTAAACTTAGGAATCGCCAAAGTTCTGTCTTACCTCAATTTGGACCTTGCTGATTTTAGGCGATTCCTAAGTTATATGAAAACGGCCATAAGTGCGTGCTTATAAAGAACTTAGTGAAATTTGAGCCTTTGCAATATCGTGAAAATTTGCAGCATCCAGTGTGAATTTACATATATTTTTAACTTAGGTATCATTATGGAGCTTTCATCATAGAACTACTTATACTACAGGGACGTTGTGTTGCGTGCCTTGTTTTTGATTGACATGGAATTGGTTCTACTACTCTACACGACTCGGCAACTAAATACCTACAGACTAAGTCATTTCAATGCATATATGTATAGGACGTATATAGCTGATTCTAAATAATCTATTATTGTAAATATGTATTCGCGTAGGTAGTCTTTGTTTAGCGTGTTAGTGGAGTTACATCATTGTACAAATATGTTTATCCCCATCTCGCGCTGTAGGCACCTACCAAATTCTATCAAGTTAAGTTTAAAATGTTCAAATAGAATTTAAGGCCATAAGAAGAATCCTTAAAAATGCGCTTACGTGCCCTCTCTTGACCTATGATTAGCGTGATTCATATCCGTGAGAACTCAAGTGACCTCACTGTCTACAAACAGAGAGTGCATAAGCACTTTGCTCACTGCACCTACTCATTCCTCACTAGTAAGTTCGTAACAAACGTTGTTTGTTTATCCATACGCTTACTAGTGAAAACAGACTAGGTAAAGTAAGAGTTTAGAGAAAGTTTCGCTAAACTATCGATCGAACACATAAAACAAGACGTTAATTATCAATAATCATTTCAAACGTGGATAATTAATGTTAATAAACTATTTTGCATTGTATACAAAGTCTGCTATTAACTTTATAAAGAAGAAGTTAGAGTTCTTCAAAAAAGGGGTGAAAAGGTTTTCACGGGGTCGGCAACCCGGTCGGGGTGGGTGATGTGCCTGGTATTGCAAACGTCCATAGGCTTCGGGAACTGCTTACTATCAGGCAGGCCGTAAGCTTGTTTGCCACCTTATACTCGTATATAAAAAAGCCGTGGTAGCCGAGCTGTTAGAGCGCTCGCCCTATCCCGTCATCGACGAAGGTTCTAATCCGAGGCAAGAGTCTGTACCTATCAACCGGCACTATAGTTGACCGAAAATTAAAGATAATTAAGATTTAAAAACGAGTAAAAGTGCGCGGCGCGGCAGGGGTAGTCTGCCTCCCGGTATAGCTCATCATAGTGGATTAAGAATAAATGAATGAATGAACACTTTATCGCGTTCCGGCTCTGCCTGGCATTGTCGAGCACGGTTCGGTCGTGGTTGGCAAGGGATACGTTTATCTACGGCCATAGGGCCGTCAGCGTGTCACTGTGTGTTTCCTTCCTACTTTCTTACCCCCCTTACCTTCCTCCTTTTTGACGATTGAAAGAGATATTTAATGTCCTAATCAATAAAGAAATTTTGAATTTTTTGAATTGATTGCACAAATGCAGGATACAAACTTAGGAAGGCTTAGGTAATTGATGGCGATTTACCACAGTGGCATAAGAAGACGAGATTTCGACATAATTTCAATGCGATATTTCCCAAACGGGAATCAGTTTCAAACAGACACAATATCTGATGGACACATAATAATTAGAATACAATAACACAATTAAATTTAATTATTGTAGAACTTGTGTAAAAAGTGTTTTTTAATTAATCATACAATGGACTTCCATCAAGAATGCACTAAACGTATTCGTAAAGAAGTACCCAGTCAGTCTATCTAAAACTAAACCCTCTTTATTGCCCACAGCCGCAGTCCTTCGCCCTCCAAATGGGCAACGGGGAGGAGGAGGGCGACCCCGTCTGGCCGCGGGAGGAGCTCGGCCCCACCGGCGTGGACGACATGACCAAACTCCACGACCTCCACGAGGCGGCCCTACTCTGGAACCTGAAGCTGCGATACGAGCAAGGCCTGATCTACACGTACGCGGGCTCCATACTGGTGGCTGTCAACCCGTACCGGCCCGTCGATGCCTTGTACGGACTGCAGACTGCTAGGAGGTGGGTTTCTGAGAATAACTAAGGTGGTGTGAGGTTTTTGTCGGGGTCCTGTTATGGGGTTACAGCACATTGGTTTAATTCGATTAGGTAGGATTACCGTTGTAATGTGAGTAGCGGAAAATGGACAGTCGTTTGCGATCTTCGAGGGTGGTCCAACTCTTATATAGGGAGAGTATTTAATGGGTTAATGGACTTGTTTAATTAATGATTAATTAAATCACCTTAGTCCATAACGTAGTAAATTGGTTTGTAACACAGGTTTTATAGATAGAGAGGCATCTCTAGTATTAAGAAAAGTGGTTTTGCGGTGATTGGGAAATAAGTGAAAAAAATACTTTTAAGACTTTTAACAGAATAGCGCAACAAAGAGGTTTTACAACAATATACCTATTATTGTCTGTGGTTATGGCGGAAATCAGATCTGAAAAATAACTTGTTACGCATACACGCGAATAAATATTTTATGACTCGTGCTTTTAAATCACTCTCTGTACTCAGTAACTCGCCAAAAAACTTTGCTCTCTTGTATAACAAATAAATATTATCAACTTGTATAACGTATTATTCAAGAATTGCTTTCCACTTTTCCAGGTACCACGCAGCGGAAGCCCTGGGCGACCTACCACCCCACCTCTTCGCCATAGCCGCCGCTGCGCGCGCGTCTCTCCCACAGCCTCAGGCCGTACTCATCTCCGGGGAGTCCGGTGCGGGGAAGACCGAGTCCACCAAACTGGCCGTCCAGTTCCTGGCCGCGGTGGCCCCCGCCCCACCGGGCCGCGCCCCCGTCTCCGAACAGATCCTCGAGGCTGCTCCGCTCCTGGAAGCCTTTGGAAACGCAAGAACGCCAAAAAATCACAACTCTAGTCGATTCGGGAAACTCCTCGAACTATACTTCAAGGACGGCGCCTTAGCCGGCGCTAGAGTAGCCCATTACTTGTTAGAAAAATCGAGAATCGTCACTCAGTCGCCGGGGGAAAGGAATTATCACGTGTTCTACGAGCTACTAGCCGGCTTGGATGAAGAACAGAGACGAGCTCGAGGCCTTTTGTCGGCGGAGCATTATTTCTATTTAAATCAGGGCGGCGACTCGGGCGGCGCGGGCGCCGGCGCCGACTGGTCCGCGCTCTGCGGTGCCATGCAGGTCCTCGGCATCGGCGACGCGGAGAGAGAAGACATCATCAGAGTATTATCTGCAGTATTACATTTGGGAAACGTATATTTCCACAGAAGACAGCTCCGCCACGGACAAGAAGGCGTTCAGCTGGGCGGTGGCTCAGAAGTACGTTGGGCAGCACATTTGCTGAAGGTGCCCGCGGAAGATTTAGTTAGAGCTCTGACGACTAGAGTCACAGCGGCGAGAGCAGAAAGGATGAGGTCGCCTCTACCCATAGACCAGGCGTTGGACGCGAGGGACGCGTTCGCCAAGGCGCTATACTCTTCCCTATTCAATTGGCTGGTCCTCCGAATCAACTCGATAGTCCACCGCGGCGGGCTGCACGACGCTCACCGGATATCTCTCCTGGACATCTTCGGGTTCGAAGACTTGGAAGAGAATTCCTTCGAGCAACTATGTATAAATTTTGCGAACGAAACATTGCAACACTACTTCAACAAGCACATTTTCAAACTGGAGCAGCTGGAGTACCAGAAAGAGCGTTTGGAGTGGTCGAACCTCACGTGGAACGATAATTCTCCAGGTACGTACCTTTCACCATTGTCATCATCAGCCCATATTAGTCCACTGCTGGACATAGGCCTCCAGCGCCAAGCGTAGATGCCCTACAGCCAGATGGAATAAAAAAATTCGAAAGGTTGCCAGTGGAAGTTGGATGCGGCAGGCCACATTTTGATGATAGTTAATAACCATCCCAGCAATTTAAGCTGTAAATCGTTACAATAAAACACTACCACCAAAACCTGGCCTATGTTTACTAGCAATGGATGTCTTGCAACTGTAATAATTGACCAAAAATAACCCAAAAATTTTCATTCCAGTAATCCAGCTGCTGAGTAAGAAGCCGGTGGGTATCCTGCACCTGCTGGACGACGAGAGCAATTTCCCTCGCGCGTCAGACTCCTCGTTCCTGGAGAAGTGCCATTACAACCACGCGCTCAACGAGCTCTACTCCCGCCCACGGTTGGGCGCCAACGAGTTTGGAGTGAGTGCTTCATTGAGTATTCAGTAGCTTTCTGTCCGCAGCTCCGCGCGCGTGGACTATTTTACCTCTATCTTGCGAGCTTGCGAGTGGAAGAGAATTAAAAGTATGCAATAAGCATGCTCAGGTGCTAAACTATCTCCGTACCCAATTTCATCGATATCGGCGTCGTGGTTTAACCGTGAAAGCATATAGATAGATAGACAGAGTTACTTTCGCATTTATAAGGATTAGGCAAGTAACATTATTGTGGTGACGAATGGGGTCGAAGAGCATGTCCGTCTAACAACCTTTTCATCTTACTTACACTGAGTAGGTATGAGAACCATAGGAATTTTATCAATAAATCAATGTCTAATGTCATTTCTGAGTGTCAATGCTGTTATATTCATAGGAGGACACCAATATTAAATTTTAAGTAGTGTTGTTGTAATTGCGAAATCTTAATAATCATACAGCATGGATTATGAAGTCATCATAAACTAGAATCACTCAAAATCACAGCGATCAACTTCCATGCCAAAGCGATTTGTGTAATATTCCTTTTTTTCTTATACTTCCTGTATATTACCCATTTGTGACTCTACATCCCTATGTATACGTGATCGTATAATAATGCAAATTACTCACTCTAAACAGGTGAAACACTACGCCGGCCAAGTGTGGTACAACGTGGAGGGGTTCCTTGATAAGAACCGGGACGCTCTGAGGGCTGACGTGCTGGAGCTACTCTGCAGCAGTGAGGTGCCTTTGGTCGCGGAGATGTCAGCTCAGCTGCGAGCGCACCATGATGCCAACAAGACCCTGCCGAGAGGCGCTAACGGACGCTTCGTAACAATGAAGCCGAGGACTCCCACTGTTGCTGCCAGGTATTTCGTCTATGGTTATGTCACAGGTGCTGGCTGACAACAAACTTTCATTTTTTTAGTTTATGAAGATAAGGAGTGCGTATGTTAGAGCCTTCCTGAACTAAATTCCTGATTAGTTAATAGACAACATTGTATTTCTATAAGATTGAAGTTACTAAAAGTACCATGGCTGACGTATCCTTATCGCGAATCATAGTTGCTAAGCTGAATATTACCTCGTTAATTTCTACTGCACTAAGTTTAATAGTCATGTCAGTAATGGCTTCACACAGACACCTGCAATGCTATTTCTAAAATGAGGTAATAACAAACTGCTATCAAAACCGATACTGGTTTTTAATTTGTTTAATTTAAATATCTTATAAGAAATGTCATAATCTAGAAACTATAATCATTTAGCTTTCTTGATTAATTTACCTAGATTAACTTACTAAAGAAACCCTGCCCAGATAAATAAAACGCAAATAGATAACGAGAACACTTTCACCGGAAATCCTACTAAGAGTCTCTATTTTTTGTCACTGGCAACTCAACCATTCCCGTTCGCAGGTTCTCCGATAGTCTCCACCAACTGCTGGAGTCCATGTCCCGCTGCAACCCCTGGTTCGTGCGATGCATCAAGCCAAACACTGACAAATCCCCCATGAAGTTTGACATGCCGTGCGTGCTCGCGCAGCTGCGGTACACTGGCATGCTGGACACGATCAAGATCAGACAGATGGGGTACCCCATCCGGATACCGTTCCAGAACTTTGTTGAGAGATACCGGTGAGATTTCTTATTGTTTTTTATATGGGAAAGATGCTGCCAGTAGTGTAGGGAGAGCGTCAATGACTTAATGGCTAGTGAGTCCGACTCGTAAGCGAGAGGTGCCGAGTTCGATGCTGAGTGCCGCCATATGCCTATGCATACCAATGACCTTTTCTGAGTTATGTACATTAATTAACCGATGCTCTTACGGCGAGGGAAAATATCATGATAAAACCGGCACGTTCATGCGGCTGAATTTGTAACCATGAGCCAGGGACGTCAGATGGCAGTCGCTCCACTGTAATTACCTGATCTCCCAAATCCTGGATCATGGGTAGACCCCGGGCCCTCGCGCGCGAGAGCACTACCGGGGAATTGCCGCCAAGATGATTATATGCTCCCTGAATGCTACGTTACAAACCAAAGTAACAAGGCATGAAAATGTTACAAGTTTACTTTTTTAAAAATATAGCGGAGCTCATGCGACGAGCCTTAGAATTGTCCGCCGATTCTTCTTTTTTTCTCGACTCTTGGGCCTCCTCTGCCGAAGGCTGACCACTTCAATCGTAAGAAAAATAATTTAATTAATTACTAATACGTATTACGGAGAAATTCTCCTAAAAATCATGACTTGAAACTGTTGAAACAGTGGGTAATTTCACATGCTGCAAAAATAATCTTAGTAGCTGAGAAGGTCGTAAACGATTTCATAGATATCGTGTTGAATAATAGATTTCCATTAACAATTGGTATTTCGACACGCCTATCCCCGCCAACGCAAATCCACTCAAAACTGCTTATTGTAATCCTAATAACTACGTTCATATCTCATACGGTACCCAATTAACTCCTCAGGTACCTGTTGAAGTCGACCCCGACCCGATCTACGCCGTACAGAGAGATTTGCAACTCCATTCTTGCTGAGATGCCGCCCACAGGCGCTGGTATGTATTGGCAAATGACTTTAATTTGCACCTACTGCTAAAATACTTACAGTAGATCTAAATATATGGAACTTGGCACATTGTACATGGATTCATAATCTTTCAACAATACAGTAGGTACAGTATATTAAGAAATTGACGTTATATTAAGAACCTAAAGGTGGTGCTACCTAGTTGCAGATTTTCTGTAATTTTGAGAAACAAAAAACATTTAGTCTTAAAAAATCTGGATGATTTATGTTTCTGGTCATGCTTTTTTTGTGAAGCATGCTATCTGTATGCGCGAAGACATAAAATACTAACTAACAACAATTCTTACACAAAAGGAAACCTAGCGAATAGAATGCGTTAAATACACTTTGAATAGAATTGGTTGATATCACAAACAATCGTTTTGCTTCGTACTATACGGCAACTAACAATCTTACTGGCATTCTTAACTGAAAAAAGTTATGACAGGCGATAACGACAGTACTCTCTTAAAATGTACATGTACCTATCTATAACTGGTTCTGTGCTCGGTGATCTATAACCCAGAGAAACAAATATGCCTCTGTACAACAAAGGGTCAACGCCCATACTAGAGAAGTTGCCATCGTAACTCGCCCAAATACAGCGACGGTGGGCACTACAGCTATGTATGTCTATAGTGACACCCACTTTCGACTCGTATTTTACACAGTACAAATAAACAGTTGTCGGTATCATTTTCATTAGTCACGCCAAGACTGCGGCGTCGTGGCGACGTTACGCGGTGCATTACTACCTGCATCGCTTATTAATTCCACCCACAGCTCATTGTTTGCCATCTATTGTTCCTGAGATATTGCTTCGTATGCGTAACACGTCCTTACGGCTTATGGGCCCAGCGACTGATCGCTTTTCTCTTGCACGTGTAGTTGTGGTGTGTGGAAATAAAGACTATGGAAATATACTTGCAGACTTTTTACTGCAGGTTACTTTACTATTGTGCCATTATCTATTCGGTGCTATTGTGTATTTTTTAAACAACATTTAGACCCCTCTTGTGGGGCCCTATCACCAGCGCCCAGAATATGTACCTATACTTATGACCAGGGCCAAAGTCAACCTCACCTGCTTGTTGTCCCCTGCTGATAGACGGACTAAGCTCTGGCGAATCGGCTTTTCCCTAATAATTAGGGAAAAGCCGATGGGTCGGGCGGGATTCTAGCCGAAGGTACTAATGGGCTGTACAGGTTAGATGGTCGATGCTCGGAAAAACCCAACATACCACAATATTTTAATGACACTTTCAGTTAATCTGAGAGTGCTTTCCTACTAGAACAGCAGACTCTGGGCATTGACCGCTATGATGAGGAAGAATTTTAGACAGCATCATTCTCATTGAAGCTAAAATAACGTATTAAAGTCATCATCAGTATCAGCGTCTTGTCGTAAAATCTGCCTTCCTACTCCTCTTAGTATCAAATAATGTATTACAGTGTCTTACAATAATTTAGACTCCGTAACAGAAATAATTACTACTATTTTAACCATATTTTTTTACCCGTTTAATTTAGCCTACCTATCTAATTTTCTTCCGTCGAAGGCGTCACGTCGTTCATGTTAATCTTAATTGCGATCAACATAACAGAGATATGTCATTAATGACCGCACTAATTTAGGTTCTTACTTTTCTTACAGATAAAACGTTATAACCGTTTATTAGTCAGTTATTTTCACCATGTTAGTGCATGTAGACGAATTTTTAACTATACTGTGATGGATTAAACGTGAAAATGTGGAAAGTTGTGAAAAAACGCACCAGCCTGGTTAGGGCAATCGTTTTGTGTAAGTTTATTGTTAGCTAAAATACTTTTGAACTTACTCCCTTGGCAATAAAATACAAACATACCTACATTAGATTACCTAATTGACATGAGAAGAAAAATGTTTATTATGAAATTTAATTTAAAAAATGTTAAGCTGGCCATTAAAATGAAACCGGTCATGTTTAGCATGCCGTAACTCCTTTATTCCAGTTCAGTAAGTCATATTCTTTAATTGTTATTTGATGCTAATTATGTGAAAGTCGTTTGCCATACAAGTTGATTCAGTTGTTTGACTGAGACTTGACAAGGTTTGTTATTCTTGTTTCTACATCGACAGGTCACAATGGAATTAAACTAAGGGACTAAACAAAGAATAAAACGAGTTGTGAAGTTCGCTATTTCTGAACAACTTAGTAATCGAGTAAAACATACGTCGTTGGCGTGACACAAACTCAATAAAAACTGAATATAATGTCGGAACTATAATGGATGTCGCTTTACGATTCCTATCGATTACCATCATCATCATCTTCTCAACCCTATAACGTCTATTGCTAAACACAGGCCACTCCTCACGCCTTCCTACGACCTACACGAAGCCATCCGTCCATCACGGGACGTCCCACGCCTTGAATTTGTTCCAATTAGTAATTTGAACAGCCCGCGTTTCTTCCAAAATGTCTCAATTTATTTACTCCAACATTTTATATACTTTTCCCGCTTCCTCCCACAGTCGGTGCAGACTACCAACTCGGCGCTGCGCGTGCGTTCTTACGCGAGGCCCTGCATCGCGCGTTGGAGCGCGCACGCGCGGACAAACTGCGCGCGGCAGCCACAAAGCTGCAGGCGCACGTGCGCGGATACCTCACAAGGTGCGTGATCGTCAGCGTATACTAAATTGTGTACAGCTGGGTATAGACCTCGCCAGGTATTTTTTTTAGTTCACCAACCGTTTGTACACAAGATACATAGGTATAATCTATAAAAAATACATTTTGTAGTCCAGTTTTAAGTGTAAAACCAATTATAGATAAACACATCTTGTATCGTTAATCATTGATAACTAACTGGACATCATAATGACAGCAGTAAGTACTTTTATATTTAGGTAAGTTAAAACAGATATAACAAAAATAACGAGTTACAGGTTAATAGTGTAGGTTAATATTAAAAGCAAAATAAATAAAAATCAAATATGGGTTGGGTAGGTATGTAAACTGGAACTTAACTATGTCAATTTACAGCGTTTCTTCGCGATCTAAAGCGCATTTGCGTCGAAAACATGCCTAAACAAAGTGGTCTTAAAACTCATACTCTTGAGGTGGTATAAATCTACATCCGCCGCTCCGCACAAATGATTGTATTCCCGACACATTCGGAGGACTGTGGAGTTAGGCGACTAATGTTTTCGAGGCAAAAGATCAAGATTCTCCGTAGTCTGGATAATGGGCAGCAGCATTTTCCATTGTTATATTTAAACACTGCGATCTCCAACCCGCCTGCCAAGCTTGGAGATTATGGCAATAACCTCCCCTTTCGTGGGAGAGGCCCAAAGTCCTGCAGTGGACTGTTACGGGCTGTGATGATGATGATGACTGAGGACTCCATACACTAGTTAGTAGTAGGCTATTTTCCCAGCAGATACTGTTCGAAATTTCTTGCAATTACGCTACACGAAACCTAGCATCCTATAAGATTTTTTAACTATTTCATCCAAACGAAGATTGAAAGAAAGCCTGCTGTCGAAGATAACCCCAAGATCTTTAACACTTTTTACTTCATTCAGTACCTTGTGTCCGATTTTATATGTCGTCAAAATGGTTAATTTCTTCTTTGTAAATTTTATATGCTTGCATTTATTGTTATTTAAATGTAGTTGATTAATTTTACACCACTAATACACACTATCTAGATCTTGCTGGAGTAAGAGTGAGTCTGAAGAGTCCTCGATAACCATGTACAGTTTCAAATCTACAGCAAAAATAAAAATTTTGAATGGGTGATCCGAGATGCCAAATCGTTGATAAATATGAGGAACAGTAGCGGACCCAAATGCGATCCTTGGGGAACCCCGGAAGTGGCCTCAAATGTGTCCGGCACGTACCCACAAACTGCTACCTTTTGTGTACGAGATGACAAGTATGATTTCATCTAACGAAATACACTACCACAAACTCTAAAAGGCTTTGTTTTCGGAGAGCAACTCAATAAACTATCATATAAGAAGTGCGTAGCGCGGCTGGTGGCAAGAAACCAAGTAGCGCAAATGGGCCTACATAAAAGGTCGATTACCAAATCGCGAGGCGCTACACCGCGCGTTGTAGCATTCGCGCGCGAAAAACTACGCGGCCCCGTCACCCGTATAGGCGCACGTGCGCTAATTCCTTGCCAGGTGGGTGATGAGGCGCCTGTTTGTTTACTCGCGGTGTTGCAATAACAACGTACCTATTTATAAACAAACAAAAAAGCGTCTTATAATAGTGCCCACACCTGTTAGCAAAAGCCTTCGTCTCCAGAGAGCAACACAGTTTTCATTTAGTGTCAACTAAGATTTGTGTGTTATCTACGTGTGGTGGCAAAAACCTTACATTTCAAGCTCGATTACAAAATCGGCCATCTTTTACAGTTTGGCATACATAAGATTAACATTTTGTTCACTAGACATCTGATTTTTGTGTACTTAGTTGATGAACCATTCTCCCCAAAGAATCGCATGTCGCCATAACGCATTCATAGTGCGTGCGGCATCTCCATGAACCACAATGAATAACACCTGCTATTCTCTCGCCCAGGAAACGCTACTCAGCTCTCCGCTCCTCCGCGGTGACCCTCCAATCATGGTGGCGCGGCGCACACGCCCGGCGCCGCTACACCACCGCACGGCGCGGGGTCGTACGCGCGCAGGCCCTCGTCCGCGGACGGCGGGCAAGGCGGCGCTACCATCATCTGAAAGAGCAGCATAGAAGACGGATGGAGGCGCAGAGCCAGGCTGCTAAGTGAGTTTGGGAGTTTGCGTTTGGAATGTGGGCTGTTGATGATTTTCGTATGAAGGCGCTACCACCACCTGAAGTAGCAGCATAGACGGCGGATGGAGGCGCAGAGCCAGGCTGCTAAGAGGTTGTGGACGAATGTTGGGGAGTGTTGATGATGGTGGTGATATGTGTGTGTGTGTGGTGTGAGCTGTCCGTAACAACCGAAAGAATAGAATAGAGTGCACATATTTTATTGTAGGACACTGACAAAAGGGGACACAAGAAAGGGTAACAGCTGAATCTCGGGGATTCAAATACTTTTTGGGATCGTCTGATTTTTCTTCTACGGGATTGATACGTACCTCGACTCGTTTTCATTTAGTGTAGATTAATGGCAGTTAAAGTAGTCAAAACGAGCGTCGGTGGCCGAGCGGTCAGAGTATCCGACTCGTAAGCCAGAGGTCCCGGGTTCAATCCCGCTCCAGCCATGTACCAATGACTGCTTTAAGAGTTATGTACATTAGTTGAATACTAACCGATGCTCTTACGGTGAGGGAAAACATCGTGTTGAAACCTGCACATTCAGGCGACTGGATGTGTAACCATGAATCAATCTGGTCAGGTTCCCCTGGTAGCAGGGTCATGGAGGTCAGATGGCAGTCGCTCCACTGTAATTACCTTATCTGCCAAATCCTGGATCATGATCAAAGCGGACCCCGGGCCCTCGTGCGCGAGAGCACAACCGGGACATTAACGCCAAGATGATTATTATAAAGTAGTTCAAAATGAACACCAGAGAAATAAAGAAAGGCTGTGACTTTTATAAAAAGTAACTTCTAGTCTTTGCAAACTATCTGACCGGGCTCACCCCATCATAGTAAAACCACTGATTCCACTCCGTCACTATCGCAGGCGTCGCGCAGCCCAACAGCGGTCGGAAGCCGAGAGGGCTGCTGCGGCGGCCGCGGCGGCCAAGGACAGCCTGCAGGCGCTGGAGGTGCCGGCCGAGCTGGCCTTCCTGCTCACCAAGCTGGACGACTGGCAGCCGCCGCATACTGACCGACACCTCGCCAAGGTAAGGCACTGTCGCAGGCGGACCGATACCGCGCCAACTGATACTGTTGTATTCAGACAGACACCTCGCCAGGTAAGGCGCAGTCCTTTTATCGGTCTGCCTGTGAGATTGAAGAGCTCAATTGGATGTTTTCAATGCCAGGCAGCGATACCTATTCGCTGTGTTGGGTTCCGATGAGGGTCCTGTTTCGAGATAACCAGTGTGATAAGGTACAATCGCGCAAATATATCTTCTGGTACATGTTAGGCATTCTACCTGCCTTTACTAGTGGCTGACTGGCTTCTGGGTCTAATTTCCTAGTACGGGGCTGCATTAAAAGCCGGTCGTGGCTTTCATGGGAAATTGTTTCCTTTGTTGGCATAAAGTCTGCGAAGGGTTGACCATAGGTACAACATTGAGTTATTCTTGCTTGTTCTTTTAATTTATTCATCTGGCCACTCCAGCCCGAAAGGCTGCAGGTTGATGCTGGAAGGCATATTTCCAGCAGTGGACATGTAGAGGCTGATAATGATAAAATAATCCTTACTATCTTCATTAACCCTTACAATCTTCTACGACCAGGTATCAGGCGACGTGTACGCTGAAGAAGAGCGCGTGCAGCTGCCCCGCGACCTCCACCAGTTCGCGTTTTCCAAGTTCAGCTCCGTGTACTTCGCGGACGGCGGCCAGCTCAGCCCGCGGAAGCATCCGATCACCAAACCTTTCCTCGCTAAGGCTGCTGTTAGGTGAGATACTTGAATTAACTCATCTTAGTCCTCACAGTGAGAGAGTGCTAGGGACATACTGGATTTGTGGGTGTCAAGCGAGCCACCGGCAAGTAAGCGCGCGCATCACCCCGAATATTTCTGAAGCGGTCCGTATGACCGATAAGGTAGAGTAAGTAAGGTAGGTTGCATGTAACACAGGGTCCTAACCCTGTGTTACACGCAATTTAAGTGCACTATGCTATCGAATGACCTTCCTGCAGTGGTGGTTCCAGACAATTACGACATACAAACCTTCAAGAGACGAACCTATACCTATCTCTGCAGGCCGACAACGCATTCACGACTCCACAGCCCACCGATCGATTTAATCCATGCCTCAGTATTTTATACTAAATTGTATAAAAATTATATAATTAAATTAGCTTGTATTTATTGTCGGCTGTCGGTTGAATTGTTGATTTAATTTTTGTTAATTACATTTTTTATTTTTTACAGGGACCAAGATTTCAACGATGCTGTAGCAACATTCAAACTAATTTTACGTTGGTGTGACGAATCGGCAGCCGGGAACGAGGCTAGGCAAAAGGTAAATAAAGATTTTTATAATAATTTGATTGCTATCCTACTGTAACGCTATAACAGCGTGTAAACGTAGACCATTACTTACTGACACGCCTCCCCTCCCCAGGTGCTAGCAGACTACATAGCGTCCCGCGGGATCGCGTCGCGCGGCCTCCGCGATGAGGTGACGGTGCAGCTCTGCAACCAGGCGGCCGGCGGGGAGCCGCGCGCCTGGCAGCTGTTGGCGCATTGCCTCGCTGCGTTCCAGCCCGCGCCGCCTTTGCACAAGTATGTTATAGTCTATAGGGTTTCTATTAGCATTCTTACTTCCTTGGCTTTGTGACATCGCAGATAAGCCGCATGAGTGCCGCGTTCGATGGTAGGGCCACGTCTTACGCAGACCGGCAATTACGTACGGAATAAATATAATTATTTATTTATTCCAAACGCAATATGCCGTACACAAAATGTTGGGCCGTGCCATCCCCGCCAGGCACGGAAAGAAGAGGCCGGTCCGAGAAGCGATGGCTAGACGCCGTTAAGAATGACTAGCGTGCCAACAAATTCACCGGATGGATGCCGGAGACAGAAAGAAGTTTATTTATTTATTTGCCAACAGATTACACTTTTTGTTACATTAAATATTTCTAAACTTAAATGTAAATCCAATAACAGGCAAACTTACGTTCATAGTAGAATCGATCGCTCTTAATTATAAAATATTTCTAAATCTACCACCACTCAAACTTAACTAAATAATGATACCTATGTTAGTGCAAATGGCAAGTAATAAAAGTAATACTAAATGACGTATTTAGTATATTATACAAATATTTTTTATATTGTAATAAAGAACAGTGTAGCATGTCAGCACAATTTTCGAAGTTACAAAGTTTGTTATTTTGCCTGCACAGTCTATAAACTATTTCATTACTACCTACATTCGTTCTGAAAGATACCATGTTTAACAAGTATGGGCAGTCGATTAAACCCCTTACAAATTTAAAAAGAAATATTTGGTCTGACATCCATGGACGATCCCGGAGAGTGAACATTTATAGTGGGACAATCGCTCCTTGTACGAGGTAAGCTTTGACAATTTCCCCTGGTGGACCGTTAAGAAGAACATGAAACGTTTCTGTAGTCTCAAAATTTTGGATATATGGTTTTCATATTGTGGATTCCAGACACAAGAACAATATTCCAAGATGCTACGTACTAACGCATTATAGACATATCTAAGCGCAGAAATACTTTTAAAACCCTTGCAGTTCCTCCAAACAAATCCCAACATTCGATACGATCTATTTATAATTACATCGATATGTGGATTGAATGATAGTTTAGAATCAATTATAATACCAATATCTCTTATTTGACTAACCTCTTCCAGGACATGACCGTTTATTGAATATGAAGTTCTAAGCGGGGACTTCTTTTTAGTGAACTTAATAATGCTTACATTTATCAATGTTGAGAGATAGCCCGTTCTCAAGTGACCAATTGGAAATAGCATCTAGGTCCCTATGCAGAAGAATGAAGTCCACTGGCGACCAAATAATCTTAAATATCTTTAAATAGCACTTAGAATGACAGATTTTAGTAGCTAAATCATTAACAAAAATTAGGATAAGAACTGGCCCCAAATGGGAGCCTTGAGGAACACCTGAACATGCCCCAAAGGTTCCAGACTCATAACAACAAACTACTACTTTCTGTAATCTGCCTGATAAGTAAGAGGCCAGCCATTTTATTAACATTCCACTGCATCCAAAATTATAAAGCTTTTGAAGCAACCGTGAATGAGCAACCCGATCGAAGGCCTTGCTGATGACGGTGTAGATGGCATCGACTTGATCACCAGCGTCGATAGCGTCAGCCAAGTCGGCGCTAAAACAAGCCAGGTTAGATTGTGTGGACATATTCTGCCGAAAACCATGTTGCTCTGGTACAATTAAATGTTTTACACCTAAATCACCATGCACTAGGACAAAACAGCGACTCAAATATCTTGCGAAATTTGTCTGTAATTTGTAATGTCATTCGCATTACCACCTTTAGATATTGGAATAATATTGGCAAATTTCCATTTCGATGGGAAAACACCTGACCTAAGTGAGAAGCCATAAATAATGGAGAGTGGACAGGAAATAGTATCAGCACAATTTCTAAAAATAACAGCCGGGATACCATCCGGACCAGAAGTTGACCACGAGGTAGGAGGGCGAACCCCAAAGCCTCGCGAACCGCTTGAGCGCGCAATTGGGATTAAACGCGAAGTTGATGATAATTTACTTTCTAGGCTTAATGATCCAATCAGTTTCTTGGCCTGGAGGGATTTGTGTTGCAACACAAATCACGCAGAATTGGAACTATTCTCTTTTACATTAGGAGGTTGCTTGCGCAGCGCTTCACGCTGAGCACCGCTTTATCGTGAAACTGAGCGTGATTGTTGCGCAGCTATCTTTTTGCAGATGTGTGATAGTCCCGCAATCGCGCTGTTACCTCGGTGCGACCTAAACTGTAGATTTTCAATGCAAGATTATACGCGCAAAATTATCGGACGCTTGCGTCGTGTGCGACTCCGTGTGGGCCACGTGACATTGTAATTCATGGATTGAACTTATTACTACATTCAATGCTAAGAAAGTAATGCTACGTTACGTTAGGTGTGAACCTTTTAAATGGTCTATAAATCCAGTTATGGAGTAGAGCATCCTTCGTATTAGTGTCATCAAAGAGATTTAATCCCGCGAGCAAAATCTTAAGGATCCTAATTTTCGATCTTCAAGCCTCTTGTGGAGGCCTGTTCTTTCACGAGGAGGTTGAAGTTTGAATTTTGGAGTAGTAGAACGGTCCAACCGAACTCCCCGGCTCAAGCGCTCATTACGAATCCCTTCCTCAGATACCTAGTCCGCTTCGTCTCCGAGCGCGCTCCGGGCCGCGAGCGAGCGCTGCTGCTCCGCCTGCTGGGCAGCTCGGGCGCGGCGGCGGCGCGCGCGGCCGCCACGGCGCGGCGCGGCCCGCCCACGCTGCTGGAGTGGCGAGCGGCCCGCACGGAGGCGCGGCCCGCACTGCCGTTACGGTTGTATGACGGTAAGAGTAAACAACTAGCTGTTCTCAGCAGCACATCCGCGCGTAGTTTGTTTCTCTGTTAAAAATCAACTTTCCTATTATTTTTCCGGGATAAAAAGTACCTTCCTCAGTCATAATGTCGCATTCTATTAGAGAAAAAAATTACCATACGCCAACGCAATATGGTTTATTTTTAAACGAAAGCACTCGTCTACCTACAAGTCTTCACGCGTTGGCCTAGGCTCGTCTAATCCAACAAGTCCTACAGAAAACAGCATATTGATTTTCAAAAACCAGTATAGTAAAAAGGAACTAACGTTGCTATGCGCGTCTATAGAGACGCTAGCTCATCTTATACTGGTTTTTGTTTATCGATATAGCCGGTTTTAACTGACCCCTCCCTTCCAGACACGCAGCACCACGTGAGCGTGGAGTCGTGGACGACGTGCGAGCGCGCCGCCGCCGCCGCGCTGGCCGCCGCAGGCGTCGCGAGGGGGGCGCCCGGCTGGACGCTCACCATGGAACACAATGGACAGCTCACTGGTGAGTTACTGAGTTGGGGAATATGTTGTTTGTGGGAATTCATGTCATCAGAATGGGTACTGAGGGTAAGCATACAAAACTGTAACACTTAATTTGCCGACTAGCTGAGCTAACGGCTACCTCCAGAATAACCTAATAACAAATGCGAGTGTGTTAACTATCTATGACAAAAATACCTACTTAAAATAGTACTTGTGTCAGAATGTACCTCCAAGTTTTTTTAGCTCGGTGATATTCAAGGTCATCTAAACTTGTAAATCGATAACTACATCATAATAATTAGAACTATGTTAAAATTTACTTCCCAGATTTGATAACATAGTACATACAAATGATTAATAAAATATAGTTAAAAATTACATTATCATTTTTAGTCTGACAGTCCAGTTTCGAGTCGAGTCAACTCGAGTTTCTCCAAATTACTAAAGGGCACCATTGTTTCATCTGAGCTAACGGCTCTCTCTGTTCTCATAAATCGTTCTCGTTAGCGTCTAACAACATATTACCACGGTTCACTTACACACATTTCTGAACTAACACCTATCCAGTTCCCCAAAATCTACTGAATCTTTGATAAGGTTCCATCTGAACTTTTTAAGCTCCATCTCAGCTAACATCAGCTCCTATCCCCAGGATATAGTCTCTTCCAAGGTTCTAAAGCGTATTGGAATGAAACACATAGAAGGTTAAAGCAAGACTGATTTATTGCGTATCGGGCGGTGTCAACAAATACCCAGTTTCGCATCTACCTACATACAGTACAGAGGCCCTAAAAAGGCCACATTAGCGTTTCATATTATGATTCATATTAATTTGTCACAAACTTAACTGCAGCGTCGCCATTGTTAACATTGACATGACAATTTAAAATGATGCCACTTAGTTCCAGTATTGGCCACCGGATTTGATAAGTTTATGGCACTCTAGCGTCGCTATAGTGGCCTTTTTAGACCCCCAGCTTCCTTCTAATAAACTGCCCTTGTTCCCAGAATGGGCGGGCTGCGAGTACGCCCTAGACGCAGTGGGCGAAGTGGAGGCGTGGGCGGCGCTGCCCGCGCCGGGCCGCGGCGAGCCGCTGCGGGCCACGCGGGCGCCGCCGATGCCGCCGCCCCGGGCTTCCAGCGTCAACGACGCGTCACAGGTGAGAGTTATAGATTTACTATGTATTCAATGCTTCAGATGCTATCGCGGCTGGAGGTCACCTTGCCATGTCGCAACGGAGGCTCGAAACAACACCAGGGGGCGATTCGTGCGCTGTGACATCTCAAATTCGACATTACCACTCAAATTGGCATTTTATACCTTATATGAATAACCATTGTATTATAAAGCTGTTGATTTTCCTAATATATAAAATAAAATAAAATAAAACTTATAAGACAATATACGACTGTAGAAGATAGTTGAGAAAATGTGTTTTGGCTGAATAGACAGTTCAATGTTATTTTTAATGGAGATTTGTGGCTAAACAAATTCGAAATGTCATAGTGCGAGTGATCTCAGAGATCTCAAGATGGACAGAGGACGGCTCGCCTGAGGGCCTATGTTTAAATGTTAACAAAATTTTCCGGATTTACTGATTTGACTATTTTCAAGATTTATTTTCGACCCACATCAAATATTAAAAATGACAGTTTTTGTAGCACAAAGTACTTTCAGTATCATAGTATTCCATAGTATTTTCATTTTGTATTAATACTAGCCTAAAGATATTGATTTATTTTTTGTCAGCAGCTCACGCCATCGGAGCCTCCGAAATCGCGGTCGCCAAGCATACAGAGATTACTGCAAGAATCCATTGACGAGGTATCCGAATACAACTGGAAAATGGAAAGAGAAGAGACCCATGCAATGAATAAAAGTTCCAATGACTATTCGAGGAAGATATCCCACGACTTACTGTCTCGAGAATCAGCTTTGAACGAAAGATATTTCGAACAGAGCTCTGATAAGATCCGAAGCAGGTCTTTGGATAATTTACTTGGAGACAACCCTGTTCCGCAACCAACGAAACTAGCCGATATGGGTCTCTCGCAGTCTCGTCTGAATGATCGTTATCACTCGGTGGAGAGGTTAGGAGGCGTTCCGAGTGTAACCAGTAGCAAGGGAGCAATGGAAGGGGATTATGGTACTGGATCGAGAGCCGTGCCTTCGAGATATATCAAGTCTCAGTACGCGGGCAAGAGAGCACCGGCTGGTTCACAGTCGAGTCGCGCTTACATCGAGAAGAGTTCCGAATTTGGAGGAGTAAGGTAAGTGTAACGCGTGGATAAGGATGGTTATATTCATTTTGAATGTCACTAATTTATTTTCTATTTTAGGTCATCGGCAATGTCAGACACATCCGAAGCACCGAGCTTGGCTTCGCACGTAAGGCGGGTGCGGGTTCCAAGCCAGGCCTCAGATGTGGACCAATTCCTCGATGACTTATTCTCTCCCGTCCTGGATCCGAATATCGACGAACTCTCCGATGCCAGATCCTTGGCGGCGAGTATCAAAGGAGGAGGCAGTAAAGAGTACAACGAATTCATTGATAGTGTCCTGAACTGCGACTACAACGAACAGCTTGATGCTCTACGTGACGCTACTGAGTTAGGAAATAAAATCAAGGGCGGCGGAAAAGAAGAAAAAGATAAGACGAGTAGAAAAGAATCTAGTGTCGATTCCGTAGACGATTACATAACGAATCTTTTCGATCCTATTTTCATGAACGATAGCCTCAAAAGGTTAACCGATGGAGAAGGATTGTCAGGTGCCATAAAAGGTGGGGGGGCCACGCCTAGAGCCGCGTCAGCAAACACGTCGACTCTCAGCTTCGGGGCGATGTCTCTGCCGCCGACGATGCCGGCCACGCCCGAGGCTTTGGCCGCGGCGCTAGGTCTTCATTTACCTCCGCCCGGCACCGTCGACATCAACTCGTACCACCAAAATCTACAAAGAGCATTCCTGCAGAGCGCCATGGCGCAGAATTTACAGATCCAGCAGCAGCTGCTGGCTCAAAATCAAGCCCTGCA
The DNA here is from genome assembly GCA_905147135.1 of Blastobasis lacticolella. Classification (NCBI taxonomy): domain Eukaryota; kingdom Metazoa; phylum Arthropoda; class Insecta; order Lepidoptera; family Blastobasidae; genus Blastobasis; species Blastobasis lacticolella. The sequence goes on from LR990048.1 coordinate 16,352,301, forward strand.
AACATTGCTATCCGGCCAGGTCGAGCCCTCCGAATCCGAACCGACCTCGCCGGTGAGATCGTCCACCGTGGTCCACGCTCAGGTCCACTCGCCCCCGAGAAACTCAATAATGAAGCCCCGCCGGATATCCAACGAGAGCTCCTCGACGGGCGCGCCGCCCCCGCCCCCGCCGCCGATGCCCCCGCCGCTGCACGCCACGGACCCCTCGGAGGTGCGAGGCTTCATGGATCCGTACGGTCGAGCCAAGACGGTCCGCATCGGAAAGTGGCGCTGGCCCCCGCCCAAGGACGCCGTCAACCAGGACCCCACGCAGGATTTTACAAAGTTCAAAATGCGGCAAATCCAGAGGCGACACACGCCGCAGGCGCAGACGAACGGGTCCGCCGGCGAGCACGAGCAGCCCCGCGGCCGGTCGCGCTCGGAGGCCTCCCCGGGGATCGACTGGGAGGAGTTCGAGGTGGACGGGCCCGGGTCCCCGAGCAGGGAGCCGCCGTCGCAGCGCACGGCGCGCCGCAGCTTCGAAATCGGCGCGCAGCGGCCGTCGCCCGGCAGCGTCGGGAAGCTGAAGCTCAGCTCCGAGATGCGGCAGCGGCTGGAGCGCGTGACCGCCAACCACTCGGTGCGCAGCTCGTCGTCCGCCGCGGAGACCCCGCGGACGGTGAACAAGCTCGAGGACACCCGGAAGCTGATGCTGGAGCGGCAGCTGGGCGGCGCGATGCGCTGGGACGCGCCGCCGCCGCCGCTGCCGCCCGCGCCGCCCGGCCCCGCGCCGCCGCCGCCGCGGCCGCCCACGCCGCCCGACCGGCCCGCGCCGCCGCCGCCCGCGCCCGAGGCCGCCGCCACCTTCGCGCAGCTGCGCCGCGACCGCGACACCTTCGGCGTGCACCAGAACCGCGAGCGCCGCGACTCCGACGACCGCCACGCGTTCATGGCCAACTGGAACTCGCGGCGGCGCGACGACGACGACCAGGCCTGCGACGACCTCGCGACGCGCTTCCTGACCGCGGACCGGCGCGACCGCCGCTCGCGGGACGACTGGGGCGACGAGTCGAGCTCCACCGGCGAGCGCGCGCCGCCCGCCCGCGACGAGTGGGACTCCGAGTCGGGGCTGGACGGGCGCGACCGCCGCGACCGCGACGACTTCTCCGGCCGCGACGCCTCCGAGATCTACGAGATCCACCCCACGAGGGCCGAGCGCCGCAAGGAGGAGAACGGGATCGACGACGGCTTCGAGCGCAAGCGGTCCTCGCCGTACTTCGACGAGTTCGAGCGCTTCGACGGGCGGAAGAACTCGCGGGACATGCTGGTCGGCCGCGCCCGGGAGAGCCCCCGATCTGATATAATGTTTCCCGACACCACTGACAGTGCCCGAAGAGGAGACAGGCCGACTTTCAAAACACATATGGCGCAGAAAGAGAGAGACAGAAAAATAGAGGCCGAACGGAGACATTCGGTTTCGACACACGTCACTGATAAAACTGAACATATTGAACGTGAGTATCTTCTTATATCTTCCTGGTTACTCGTACATACTATACCTTATATTAAACCATGACAATTTCGCAACAAAGGTGACGTCCCCGCCCCTGCTGCCCTGTTGCCGTCGGACCGTTCGTTCCTGACGTACAGCCGCGTGCCATGGAAACTGCGCGTGCGGAAGGAGTTCTTCACGCCCACGGAAACTTACAACGACCCGGCAGTTCTGGACCTGCTTTATGTACAGGTAAGTTGAAAAAAAAACAGGTGGTAGTCGCTCCACTGTAATTACCTGATCGTCAAATCCTAGGTCAAGGCGGGCCCCGGGCCCTCGTTCTCAAGAGCACAATCGGGACATTAACGCCAATATGATGAAGTTGGAAAAAAACATTAAAATAAAATCGTTAATATAGAACATTAAAATGTCTTGGAGTTTTATTTAGTGTTAGTCAATTGTGATCCTTTTTAATCTTTGCTTCTTTGAAATGTCTCATCCACCACAACACAATAATTTCTTCAAACCCGTCAAGACCGTGCCAATTGTCAATATCAATTCTCTCGCCATTTTGAAACCAGTTCTGAAGAGCACTCTCCTTCCTATCAACCAACAAAGAGTGCACGACACGACCACAAAAATATAAATTTATTTATCTACAGTTCTTAACCACCGCATCTCCTCAACAGATAGTGCACGACATAACCTCCACGCTGCCGTCGCTGCGGCTGAACGCGAGCGAGCGTCGCGCGGGCGCCGCGTGGCTGCGGTCACAGGCAAGTATCTATTCTTGATTATTTAACATCATTCATATTCATATCCGCACATTTCGAACTGTTGTCATAAGCATATACATCTTGAATAGCAACCAGCAATAGGCAACCGGCGCCTAAACATGATCTTGTTGGGTGCTATTGCGCAGATTAATCTTTATTGATAATCATTTTATCGAAATCAATATTTCTTGCGCTGTATAACTTCTATAAGCTCGATAAAAAAATATGTTTGTCTGTTGATATGTTTTGTTTATCTGTAATACTTGTGTAAGACTGTTTGTTTTCCTCAATAAATAAATATAAATAAAAAGATAATAAATTTTTAAAGTCATTAGATTATCGGACGGGCCACAATTTTACAGATTATGGAACAAGTGCAATTAGACATAGATTTAAGTCCCTGGAAACTAGACGTATTTACTTAGATGCCATATTTCTGTATAAAATTATAAACAATTTAGTTAATTCCGAATCGTTATTGAATAAAATTACATTAAGAATACCTCGACCTTCCTCATGTACTATTGCTACTTTTCATATCCCACCCTTTCGAACAAATTATGCAAAAAATACTTTTTTTAGACGTTCTTGTGATTTTTATAATAAATGTTTAAGCAGTGTCGACATTTTCGCGGCGAGTATATCTATTTATAGAAAGAGAGTATACGAATTGTTGTTATAAGCAAACATCTTGAATAGCAATCAGCACAAGCAACCGGTGCCTAAACATGATCTTGTTGGGTACTATTGCGCAGATTAATATGTTAATTGTTAATCATTTTATTAAATTCAATATTTCTTGCGCTGTATACTGTAAGCTCAAGGATAAAAGTAAAATATTGTATGTGAATTATGGAACTGTAAGTCTGTAGATATAATAATAATAATAATAATAAATATTCGTGGACAAATTCACACAGCGCCATCTAGCCCCAAACTAAGCAAAGCTTGTACTATGGGTGCTAGATAACTGATATACTACTTAAATACTTTTTTTTTTTTAATTCATACATACATAGAACACCCAGACCCGTAACAGAAATTAAAATTCATCATTTCAATTTCTGCCCGGCCGGGAATCGAACCCGGGACCTCCTGCGTGACAGACCGGCCAGCGTGTTGACCATTGAACCACTCAGGTCGTCATGTTTCGTCGTATGTTTTGTTTAGGTGTAATACTTGTGTAAGACTGTTTGTTTTCCTCAATAAATAAATAAAAAATAAAATAATAAGTAAATAATATATTTTGTGAGTGCCTCCGGCTTATCTATTTCTGCCGCCAAGCAACAATGCTTACATTGTTGTGTTTCTGTTTGCAGGATAAGGTAGCCAGCGCAATTACAGGCATGATCCATTTCATCTTAGTCCACACAGTGACGACGCACCTGCGGTTCTACATTTTTGTTACCTGCAACTTAAATGTATGAATTGTAGATGTTATAGGTGACAGTTACAACTTACAATCTGGTGGATTGTCTTCCTTTTTGTCACAGAATAAAAAAGAAAAGAATATCGCGTTTCTACAATCCACGAGACAACGCTGCTGAGACAATAGAAAGTTCCACGTTTTTCACAATTTTGGTTATACGATACCTAGTACAAATGGACGTTCATACTGTTACTTTTTTCTTAAAACCTAAATCTTCCAACAGGGCAACGGCGCCGCGCCCCGCGCCGCCAAGCGTCAGGCCGTGGAAATGGCTCGCCAGTGGCCGTTCTACTTCGCGCGGCTGTTCTCTGCCAGGATGCCGCCCGGGGAAAACGCCGTGCTGGCTGTCTCGCATAGCGCTGTCACTATTGGAGTTAAAGGTGAGTCGGCTGCAACTGCAAATATTGTCATTTTAAAGATTTCTACTACCCCAGCCCTGCTAAACGCCCGTTTATAGAGTTTTAGTAGGTGCTTGAAAATCTAGAATTCAATTTCAATCATAGAAAAGCTAGATTTTCGAGTTTCATTAACAACTGTCGTACTTTCTGGAATTTACTGATCAGCCAAAACCTGGATTATGTTTAAGGCGGATTCCGGGCCCTCGTGCGCGAGAGCACCACCGGAATGCCACGATGATTATTATGATAAACTACTGTCATATAGCTCAAGTAACCTGATAAAAATGTTTCTGAAGACTGCATGCTGTCGAAATTGCTACCATAATTTGGTTTCCCTGCATTAACAAATGTTGGCACTTGATGGTGAATTGGTCTCATTTCTGTTGCTCTGCCTAACCAAACCACGTTGACCCCAGGCCCCACCGGGCTCACGGTCCGTCGCTCGCTGCCGCTGGAGGGCCTGCGCGCGTCGTCGCCGGCGCCGCACTCGCTGCAGCTGTCGCCGGCGCGCGCGCCGCCGCTCACGCTGCACGCGCCGCTCGCGCACCACGCGCACGCGCTCATCGCGGACCTGGTTGCGCAGTGCGGACAGGTAGGTGCACCCTCCCTAGGATAAACAGTCGTCATATCAGCCGAAAGACGCCCACGCTGGGCATAGGCCTCCCCCAGAGATCTCCACGGCGGCCGGTCCTGTGCCTTCCATTGATGCCTATCCACGCTGCGTCTTCCGGTACGTGGTAGAGCTCGTCTAGTCTAAAATGACGCGCCCCACTACTTAGTTAGTTGATTTCGATGTGTGAGTGCAAATATTAATAACGACACTGTGTGGGAGCGTCGACTGCTCCAATCGAACGACGCGAGCTCCTACGTTGGTGTCTCACCGGCAACTGAATGACCAATTACAACGGCATTTGTATATGTATTGCGTCCATATTTTAAACTTGCTTGTGTGCGTTAATGCGATAGTGGGGCACGTCATTTTAGATTAGACGAGCTCTACGCGCCTGCGCTGCGACACGCCTTGCCCAATTCGACTTTACGTGTGCTACCTAAAGTCGAATATCGTGTGTACTCGAAAAGCTACTTCTGACCTATGTCTATTTCAACTTTTCTCGTGAATTCCAGAAATCAATCTAAACAAAGTAGACTAAATTCCTTTATACGAATTGTTCTTAATATTTGTATTTTTATGGTCTACCCACATTAAGCGGTTTAAAAGAAAAGCGTAATACTTAATCTCTCAAAAACATATAGCAATGATAAAATATATAAGAGAAAATTTAATCAATCATGTTTTCGGTCATACGGATGTGCTAGCTAAGGGTTCCAAGAAACACACACTGAAATTTTACGTATCTAAATCAAACACATAGCTAAGAATATTTGTTCAAAACAATTTAAAAAATGCAAGCGTACTCGTAACGGGTCGAAAACATAACATTGCTTTCTGCCCCGTCGGTCATAGATATAGACACTGTCTAGAAAACACTGTTTAGCAGACAAGGCTGTCGGTCCGTCGCTTGATCCCTCTGGAGGATCTGCGCAACCTCGCCCGCGCCGCACTCACTGCAGCTCTCTCCTCACGCGTATGCGCTCATCGCGAACCTACTAGCGCAATGTGGACAGGTAGGAACCCTTCTTAGGATCCCTCCATCCACTAGGATCCACTACCAGGCTCCACCACTGTCGTTCGTTTTCACAATTTCGTTTGTATGGAGTGCCCCAGCTTTAGGATCCCTCCATCCACTAGGATCCACTACCAGGCTCCACCACTGTCGTTCGTTTTCACAATTTCGTTTGTATGGAGTGCCCCAGCTTTAGGTAATCGACCTATAATTATAATACTCTTGTGTTATCTCTCTAAGTGTTATTTGCGTAAATATCCAGAAACACCTACCATAACATGACACATTTAGACTCCGCCCCTATCCGAAACTATTCGAATGTTTTATATCGGATTCGGTTACCCTCATTTACCATCAATGAGTGAAGTTCTTGAGAGACCGTCCTATTAGCAAAAAAATTGCTTGTCTATATGGAAAATACATATTATGAAACTCACCAATTATACAAAATTCACCTGCCGATATTCAACTCTTCTTATTAACAGCGCCGTATTTCTTAAGTGTTGTAGTTGTATTCTACCAACCATAAAGTTAAGTATGCCTTAATATCAACAAATATCGCGCTGTCGCCTGTTCTTTGCGAGTCTCCATAATCAAGTCGGAAAACGGTTACGTGAGCATGAGTGGATAATACGATTCATTGTGTGGATGCTGTCAAATCCACATCGGTTGTCATACAGCGCTTGGGGCCCGTGACTCAGCAGTATGTAGACCCACTGACATTAAAAGCAAAATCGAGCTCTGCGGGCGAACAAGGCAGTTCCTACTTCCGAATTTGCCCAAGAGCCAGAGGCTTATTTGGAGTGTATGTAAATTGGGAGGAAAATAAATTTACACTCGGGTGAAGGTTTGAGGTTGAAAACCAACCCATGCATACAGGTGTCATCAATAAACGTCAAACATAAAACAGGTGATATACCAAATCGGGACAGTTACCAGAAAAACCTTAGATTATTGCCCAACATTTTATTCAAAATTAGTACATCACCATATGTAACCTTGGTCCTAACTGGTCAGGTTCCCCTGTTAATAGGGTTACGGAGGTCAGACGGCAGTCGCTCCACTGTAATTAGTAATTACCTGATCTGCCAACATCCTGGATCATAGTCAAGGCCCCCTCCAAGGATCAACGGATGATACCCGGGCCCTCGCGCGCGAGATCATAACCGAGACATTAACGCCAAAAGTTGAGAGTCTATTCATAGCGACTTTTACACTTCTACGTTACCATTAGTATTCTGTTCTTCAACTGTTATGTATTAGCATACTTTTTCTTAATGCGGCCCTGTACGGATGAAGAACAAACGATTACGCGACACGCACCGCAACGGCAGGTCGTGATGGCGATTGACACCCGTAGCACGGGATATTATAATATTACCCGCAGGCATATTCTCAATTTGTATAGCCTTTCCTAATATGGTATGGCATCTTAAAGTATATTATAGGTACACCTATAATATATTGCGATGTGCGACCACTAAAATATCTGTCTATCTACAGATAGACAGATATTTTAGTGGTCTACTAAAATATCTGTCTATCTACAGATAGACAGATATTTTAGTGGTCGCACATCGCAATACACATGTAGGTATAAGGTCTGGTGTTAAACAAGATATTGAATGCCTATCTTCGTTACTGTACCTGCGTAGCTACCTACCTATACGTATCGTTCAGATAGACGTACCCCTATTTATTAAAAACTAGTTGCAAATACACAATCAAAATACACAAGCAGTCACACATTTTTTTCATTACAAAATACCATACAAGCAAATATCACCCTTCGAGCTATCAACAGCTTATGTTGAATAAATAAGGCAATTAAAAAAGGCAAACAGCATTATTTACTTTTTTTTTTTTAAATACGTCTAAAATTATCATAATTAACTACCTTCTGCGATGAATTTTGTCATAGTACAGTAAATATGTATCCAGTTATGAGATTTAAGAAGGGATGAGGCTTAAGTTAAGTTAACCAGTAGATTGTTATGGGCTGCTGATGAAGAGATATCTACCTATGCAGGCAAAGCTTGAAATAATTAAATAATAAACACCTAAATAATTTTTAAACCCAAATAATTGGATACAAAGTCTCTTCCTGCCGTCAGTCCCTATAAATTTAAAAAAAATTAAATATCATTTATTTCAAGTTTCACAGACTCATATTCTTATTACATTTCATTAATAATTATAGTTTATAATAATAAATACATTCATCGTTAGCATTACAACGTCACTCTAGAATTAATTCATGTCATAATCATAAAACAAAAATAAACATCGGTATATATGTCAGATAAAGTTATACAAATGTCAGCCTTTAAATAATATGTATTGCATGTCAAAAATATGGAGATCAATTAATTTATAAGTAGGTACAGAATCAATAATAATGTCAAAATAAAATCAAATTATGGATATGAAAATGTCAGAACCAATCACAAACTGAAATGTACTAATTAATGCAATCATCATTTGTATTTTCTGTCAGGCATCTGTAAAGCGATATGTCTGGCACAGCATTTCCCAATTATGTGGCAGTCCAACCTAGCTGCAATCATCACCAGGACGGTGTTGGAGCTGGCCCGTACCCTGCGCACCAGAGACGCGGCACGTTTACGCATAGTTGCGTGGAAACAGTCGGTGTGCGCGTCCGCGAACATGCCCGATGCGCTGCAGAATCGGGGCAGCCCCATCACCGCCCTAAACGCGTTGTTATATTGAACGCGAAGGGCGCTGTAACTTTTGTCAGAATAATTAGCCCATAGGCTGCACGAATACAGAGATGTACAGTACGCTCTAAAGAGGGTGACCCTCACTTCTCTCGAGCATCGGGCAAACCTACGCGCAATCATATTTGCCCTGACCGACAGCGCCCTTCGCTCCCGTTCCATATCAGCATGATCCCTGAGGTCGACGGTGAGTATATGCCCTAGGTATCGAAATTGTGGGACTCTTTCCAGATGTATACCATTTAATTTAACTTCAGGTATGTTAGCGGGGCACCTCGCACCAGCAGCCTCAAAGACCATGTATTGACTCTTCGTAACATTGTATGTTAGACCGTGGCCACACCTATGTATGCAACAGATTTTAATGCGATTTTCAACAATAGATAGAGTGATTCAAGAGGAATGTTTATTTATAAGCCAGGAAAAAGAGTAGGGCGACGGTAAAGTAGGTGTACACGAACGAAGTCGCACCGGGTCCACTAGTCGTAAAATAAATTAGACGTCTTGTAGTTGCACGATCTGTGTGTTCACAAACATAAACTCGGCGTGTCTCCACTCACGCAACCGGTCACACCAACAACTCATTAATTGTGTGACAATTTATATTATAAATTACTGTGATCCAGGGGTCAAAGCTAATGTGGGAAAATTTAGCTCATTTCCATCCATGGGCTTATTACATGTGTTGATAGAATTTGACTTTTAGGAAGTAACTTTGATCGTCGCTTCACTAGCTTTGATAGACTAGAAAAGTAGATAGATTTGTAGGTACCTTAGTACTATGAATCATGGTGATTCACTCACACGTGATAGTGCGGTCCATTTTAAAAATAAAAAATAAAATAAAGTATTTTTTATATGGCTCACACATAATAGGGTTGTCCGTTTTGATACGAGAGAATAAACTCAGATAAATAAACTTAGGGTGGGATGCTTTTTATGAAAAAAAGGATAAACTAATAAAACTACTAACCAGCCTCATCCTGGATCATCCTCAGGTGCTAAAACTATCTCCATACCGAATTTAATCAAAATTGGTGGCTTGGTTTAGCCGTGAAAATCGTTAAATTTTAGTAGGGATCGTCCCCAGAGATGTTTTCATCCCCAGGGGTGCTTTCTAATTCCCAAAGGCATAATACTTAGGTATTTAGAGTTAGATTTACAGGCGATTATAAATTTAAAGCTGTTGCGCTGTCGCTGTCAATCCCCATTCAAAATCCTTTATAATGCGTACGCCAAGAATGGCACACGTTGCCTGCGAGTGTAGTCCCTGATCTTTCTAACTTGGCGCCTTCAAGGATAGAGTGAATAGGCCGTTCCTAGACAGGCATGCTCCATCGGTCGCAGCGTCACTTACGACCAGATGAGATTGGGGTCAAATGCCGACCAGTCTAATAAAAAAAAACAACCGGCTATGAAACTAGCTCATCGTATGCAACAGATCGCACGATCCGTTCGTTTGCACAGAAACCCGGTCGGTGTTATTATCGATTACACTACACACGTAAAATGGATAAAGGAGCCGTGTGTTGTGTAATGCAAGCTATAACAGACGCTCGCACCGATTTGGAGTTAGCTAGATGTTTGAATAATCGGATCGCTTCTCGTTACAAGGTGGTTTAAAGTCTGCATCGGTTAAATAATCACAATAGTACCTACATTGTGATACATGTGTGCTATATTAGTCATAACAGTCTTGACTTTTTTAAGAAAATGACCTGTCTTGCCAAAAGGTCGAGCTGCTATTAGGCGAGCCGCAGGCGAGTGCCCATAGGGCACCCGAGAGTGTAATAATCAACGCACACGCGTTTCATACGATGTTTTTAATGACACGTGCGAGGAAAAACAGACAAATATAAATTGTTATTAACTTATATATCAAATTTCGCGCAGGTGCAAGGTTGTCAAGTACCAACAAAGTACAGCCTATATTAAAAATACAATAAAGCGAATATATTCGTATTTATAACATAACTTATTGAGAATTGTAAATAATTTGACAAATTAAAACTTTGTGAATGAAACTCGTATCAAAATCCGTAATCAATACCGTACAAATGCACAAACACGAGACCCAAATAGTAAAATTATAATAACGATAACCACAATGTTTTAGTTTATCTACTGTGAATATTGTCTTATATAGTTAATTACCTGTTTATTACACAAACTTTCTAATAACTTACATAAGTACTTTGATTTAAAAAATATTTTTGAGACATCCTGTAAAACCAAGCATCTTTCCACATAAGCAATTGGGTAATTTTCTAAATCGTGTGTGTATTAATTACTCACCTATTCTACAGCGAGTTGGAGCGATGCGCATACGCTATTGCGCACGTTACAGACGCATCGAATTTCCGAAAACTATTACGGAGATAAATTAAATACTGACCGAAAGAAACATTTCTTTTCCGCTGCTTCGTACTCGTTTCCACTGCATGTGGTGAAGGAAGTTTCAAAGTTTAAATTTTAAATTATTCGTAAAATTTTACAGCACTTGTAATGTATGCGCTGCAAACAGCGCCATGCTGAACTATTACGGTCGCCTATGTACCTAATTTAAATAAACCCAGTATATGGTAGAGCACTGCAATGCTACATTCTATGTGTAACCTACCAAAATAGCTTATTGTTTGTGTTTTATTGCTTACACACTATCGAGTATTGAAGCAAAAACAATACGTTTACCTACTACGAGTGTTTGTGAGAGGTAGGTGTTCCTCGTTTCTTCAATTGGATACTTACGAGTGGGGTCGCCTTATTATGACCATGTTGAATAATCGTTTACGAGCGCTTTCAGTCAGTTGCATAATTATATACTTGTGTAGATACTTACATAAAGTGTTTGCGGTTAATTTGGCGGCGGTCACCCTGACTTGCAATAAGAACTTCATCAATAATGATTCGAGCCTTTTCAACACACCACGATGTCTCATGAGCCTTACCTCTAATAATTCAAAGATAGAGTGAATAGGCTGTTCCTAGACTGGCATGCTCCATCATCGGCCGCATCGTCACTTACCACCAGGTGAGATGGCGGTAAAAAGCCTGGCCAGTCTCAATTAAAAAAAAACATCCAAAATACCCACAATAGCAACAAAGCGCTCTAAACACCACATGCACTTGTTTCCATTATTATTAGAAACAACATTTGCAATTCCAAGTGGGTATCTCTGCTCCGGTAATGTGCGTACAGTTACCCGGGCAGCATCGTAATTAACACCGCTGCGTGCGGCCCGTGACGGCTATATTTACCCAAATAATGTAGTAAAACAGACATTAATGTTTATTTAATTTCCTACGGTGTTTCACTCGTAAGCTGCCTCTCGATTCCAGTGGTTACCTGATTTGGGTGCGCTTGTAATTAACAATTGTTCTTAACCTTTTTCTTTGTGAGACTTGCTCTAGAAATCGTTGGTGTCTGTGCTTGATTGTTGTGTAAGTCATCTTTTGACCTTAATCCGATTCATAATTAGAATTGCTTTCGGAAGAGTCAGTATACAGAAATGATATTTTAATCAACGAAATTACTTCACTATAAACCTAACCTCACACCAAACCTCAGCTATTTTAATAGCCCTACACGACATGGTAAAAAAAGAAATCGATAATCACACCACCACTTCCTCATGGCGACGCAACTAAGTGCATCGAGCGCATTACCCGTGGTGTAGTAGAACATACCGGCCGCATCACGCTGTAATGTGCACCAAAGCAATACGCCTCCCGTTATAGGTCCGTTACGCTGACCGCGCGCCGCGCAGCAATGGCCGCCGGATGACACCTGCTGCGTGCGTTCTAAACTCAAATTATAATGTATTGCAGCGAAGAGGATTCCAAAAATCCATCGAAATTTAAAACATTTTATTGAGCCACAGGATGTATACAGCGTCAGTTGTCTTTAATTTATATGGGTGAAGGCGGTAGAGCTTTTCTAGGTAGACATATACCACCTCTTAAGCAAACGTTGTGAACGGAAACTCTCAATTAATTGAATAATAACGTTCCTTGTCTGTCCCGGTGGCCAAAGCTGGAATTAAGTGTCGCCTTAGAAATGTCATGTCAATTCCAACAAAAGCGACTCTCTCACCGGGTCGGATCAGTTTGTTGCATAGATTACTTACCTTTCTCTAAACATTCTCTTATACACAAATATATTTTTGTTTTTCCAAATTAACTTAAATTGTATTACTTATTACGCAGGAGTGTGAAAGTTCGTGGGTCAAACGGCGGCGTAGTAAAAGTACCTACACTTCATTTCATAATAAACATTTATGAAACGATTGCCGTCCGCTCTTGGTTTAATTAAATATTACATACATATTAACATTTATTACAAGCGATCTTGCTTCCGACATTTGAGTACTTAGTCAAATGGAGTAAAACTATAGTAGCCTACTCATTTCATAGTATTGCTACAGGATTAGTTGCTTTTAAATTGAATAGTTAGATGCGTTTTTGTTTATTTATTTACTAATTTAAAAAAAATTACCGTAATTGAGTAGCGAAAGTACACGCAAAATGAACGCATATGTAAGGTATGTATCGAGCAAATTGACTAATAATAGAGCTGTATTTAAGCAGTGCCATCACTTAGCCCCATATTTTCAAGCCTAACACAAAATTGATTTGCTAAATAAAGTAGTAGAGATACTACCAAATTAAACGTATATCTCTTCATTTTATACGAAGCAACGATGGGATTTCATTGTAGTCACATAATAACGTATCAGACTAATATATTTTGAAAAACCAGTCCGTAGACAAGTATCTAAGCATTGTTTGTGAATAACATAACTAACTACGGGCGTTAGGTGCTTAATAGTTAACATATAGGTAGGCAACTTAATTACTTTCTCTCCATGTATACCTCCCTACATGATCTGTTGATAAGATAAGCAGGCGATTGTATCTCATAAAGCGCGAGCGTTAGATCATAAACCAGTCAGGCCGTGACGTGATACGGTTTTCGAGACTAGTCCTTCCTATGTGCGTCTTTGCGCTTGCTCTTTTAGGAGCTTTAAATTTATAAGGGCTGTAAGAGTACTTGTGGATCTGTTATTGCTGCTCATTGCTAACAGTAGGATAAAGTCCTAGACCGACTCCTTCATCGTACTTAATTACCTCAGTAAAGATTGGCAATGCATTAGCTACTCCCAGGTGTTGCGGGTGTCTGGGCGGCAATTATCAGTTTCTATAAGGAGACCTCATGCCCGGGTAATTTAGGACTGCTATCTGATCCAATGAACGTCTGATAAACAAATATAATTGAACTTTACAATAAATAACCAGTACCTACTCATAACTCTAAAGTGTTGATTCGAAGCGTTACAATTAAACCGAAAGCTGCACGATTTCTACTGTTCGACCACACTTAGACAATGGCTGCAAGCTATGCATGGTGAATGGTCAACACATTATTATGGTGCGTAGGAAACGATTGCTGCAAATTGGTAGGTTTTCACTTAATGGTCACCTCGAGGTGGGGAATTATTCCGCACTCCTGAGCGCAGCGCGTGCTAACAAAGCTGCCTATGAAAATGGAAATCTCACATTCAAACTGTCGGTTTAATTGTGCACTTAGGGCTTTATTGCTAAGGGTCGAAAGGCTAATTCGCCGTGAAAGTGTTGACATTGCCGAAAAACACATAGATTCGCTGTAATGGTATACGTAAAACTCTCATGGTGATATATTTTCACGGCATCAAGCGTTTTGAAGTGCGACGGCCGACCGCGGAGAAAGTCGGAGCGGCTGCGTGTTGTGATGATTAAGCTAATTACCTATTTAGTCATGATCGACTGGCTCGTATGCAACACAAAGCAGATCATCTCGTCTGACGGTTGTGTAATATTTGTTCGTATGATGAATGATAATCTCATAAAAGTTCGTATCTCCCCAATTGTTTCGGAGCAGATCGTCCAAAATACAAATCTCGTATTAAGAAGTTCCCATGAGTAACATGAATGGTACTTAGTTCAGAAGAGTGAAGCGGCACTGTCGGAACAAATAGATGGAACGAAAGTCACGACCTATCTGTAGTAGTACTACGTAGTAGATACATTGTACCATACATGTTGGAGGGCGTCCGGGCGGACGGTCACCATGGCGTCAGGGGGCTCGCGGCGCGTGCGCAGCGCAGTTCAGCGCACCGCAGTCTTTCCGTGACCGCGCCGCCGCGCGCACCATGCAGCGGCCGCGGCTTTCGCTCGCGATGCGCGACAACTGGCGCCACCTGCAGCGGCTGTACGGCGTGGACGCGGAGTGCGAGGACTGCGCCCCGCGGCGCGCGCCCAGCCTCGACTCCCTCATCAACTCCTCGGAGGGCGCCGCGTCCAGCGCCGACGCCTCCGCCCCCGAGGATTCCGACTCGGGCGCAGACACCCGCGACACCGAACAACACCATCGCGCGCGAACCCCGGACTCGCGCGCCAAAAAGTGCCCCCAAAGTTTCTCGTCGTCGTCTAGTGGACACATGGAGACGATCCACGAAGAGACAACCGAACCTAAAGTGTCAGTGAAGGAAATCCTCGCCAGGTTCGAGAATTTGACGGAAAAAACTGAGACTAGTACACAGGTAAACATTGTAATGTTCCGCTCCGCGTTCACTGGTTATACTTAAAATTCCCTAGATTAGTTTCCGCATAACTATTTGTTAACTTAAGCGTATAAATTTCATAAACTCTATAATTTCTTCCTAGTTTGAAGGATATAAAATCGACAGGTACCTGTATCTTTATGGGTGCGATTAAGAGCCGCTACATAAAGTGCAAATGGATCGCCTAATGTAAATCTATCAGTAATGTAGGCCGGCTCGGCGCGGTATCCGCAGCAGCTATCGGGCACGACAGGTTTGCGAGGATCTGACCCAGTCGTCCTAAACTGACCAGCGCTGGCTAAAATGGACCATCGTAGGAATCTTGCGCAATCTATGCCCATACATTAAACCAAGTATTCGAATGCCAATCCTAGAGCTTCCTAATATGGTGTTAAGAATTCTTCCAAGTTGGCCTTACTGAATTGAGAACTTCTCGAGGTATCTATCTATTTTGGCTACGGTTCCTCTTTTTAATTGGACATATTTCAGCAGAAAAGACACAACATTGTAGATTGCGTCCTCGCTAAACTACGTCTCTTATATCTTCACGTTGAAAGGTCTTAATATTAATTAACTTGGTTAAAATTTGCTTAAAGTCAATACCATTGTATCGCGCACGGTATTTCGAAAAGCGCAGTCATCAAAACGTCGGCGATCACGTATTTAATTAGTGAGCTGACCATATTTTTTATAACAGCCTTGTAGTTTTGCAAGTACCGTAGTAATCTGAAGTATTGCCAAATTAGGCTTGGTCAATAGATACCTGCGTAGCTATACATACTCGTACTGAACAATGACCGTACACATTTCTTTTTAAATTTTATCAATGCTTACATGTTTATTATTACAAACAACCATGCCCCGTGCGCCTATTGGAAAAACTATAATTACTAATCGATTTGTTTTTTACCCGATGCTGCGCGTGCGACCACTTTCGAAACGCGATCATCTCATTTTGCTGTGTAATCGATAATAATGCGTCCATTCAACAGTTGTACAATTGATTTCTGAGAGATTTTTCTGTAATTATGCAAGAGACGCTGGTCAAACTGTTTGCTCTGGAAAGCATTCGAATCTTTATTGAAAATGAGCAAAGTCAAATATTGACTTTGTGCAACAAATTGGAACGGTTATACAGGCAGAAAATAGTGTTTTTATGATTTAGATTTAGATTTAGATTTATTTATTTCTCTCTTAAGTTCTTACATAATTATAATATTCTTATTATAGATTACATTTGGTCAATAAAAGAGATCGTCAAATTATAATATTAGAATTATTGCTTTCATATAAGAAGGCAATATCAAATAATAAATAAATCGAAATAATATGGTAAACAATGTCAAAATAAAAAATTAATACATAAAATTACACTAAGGTAAATTGATACAAAGCATGTCAATACCAGTAAGGCAGGTAATTTATGCAAATAGTCAAATAATAATTAAATGTCCGTTATTGGATACAAAATACAAAAATACAAAAATGTCAATAAATGAAAATAAAACTCATATTGAATAGAATAAAATTGAATTGAAAATTTGTAATGTCAAACAACTAAGTAATAATTCAATATAAATATCAAGTCAGAATAAAAATGTCTTTAAAAATAATTAGTTCTCAACATGAGTTATAAATTCATTAACGGAATAAAATACATTATCCAATAAGAAGTTTTTCAGTCGGCGGGCAAACGCTTCGTCAGTCTGTTCGTTTTTAATAGACGCGGGTAGATGTTCATATAGTTTCGGCCCTATTATACGTGGGTTTTTATCCGCGAGGGCTGTTCGATGGTGGATGGTTGGTGGATGGTGGATGGTTCGATGGTGGTATGTTATTTCATTAGCGAATCGGATAAATTCTCAACTCGGATAAATTGTTTACCAGAGTTAGTTCTAAAGTAAACGTAAACTATTATATAGTTCGTAGTAATTTATATCCAAAAGCCAACGTGTTTCGACTCGAGGTATCCGAAGACCGGGCGTAGTAGTAAAAAATGGCAGTAGCCAGGATAGATAATAAAATTTCCAACTTCTAAATCATAGGTCCTACTAACCCCATCTGCAAAAGCGGTTAAACAAAGTTTCTTGCTTAAAATAGCATTTACCTCGTAGATACTTACGTGGTAATAAAATTAACGCTTAACCACAGTTGGTCAAGTCTGCCCCACTTTCGTGCCTTCATTAAAATAACTATAATAAACTCGCGTACATATAAACTAATTAATTATCATACGAAATAGAGGAAGTTTGTTCCGGTTGTCTTCACAACTGTACCCACTGTTACTTATATCCGTGGCGCGTGAAAAGAATACAAGCATTTAGAAATAGCCGTGGCATTCCTTTTTATTATTATAAATACGAAAGTATCTAAGCCTCTATTTATAATAATTAATTTGTCGGTTGTGCTCTCGCGCACGAGGGCCCGGGGCCCGCCGTGACCATGATCCAGGATTTGGCAGGTTAGGTAATTACAGTGGAGCGACTGCCATCTGACCTTCATGACCCTGCTACCAGGGGAAGCTGACCAGATTGGATCATGGTTACATATCCAGTCGCCTGAATGTGCAGGTTTCATTACGTTGTAATCTATAATGTAAAAGGTATGTATCTAATTATATTTTCATAATTTAACCACTTGCCCGTATGGTGTACGGTAGAGCAAAAGAATCTAGGTTGGAAACGCCAACCGTAAAAGCCCGACTTCGATTGCTTAAAACTTAGGCGACGATTAAGTTGATTCCTCAGCATTCTAGTCACACAAAAAGCTAAGAGTTACCTAGCGAGTTTCATTTTCACATTAGGTTGGTGTTGGTGCAATATTTTTTAGTTTAGTACTATCAGGCATTACACTGTTTCCTTGTGTAGGCCCGAAAATGGGCAGCAGTCTTAACTAACTCTCGTAAAGTGTTCCGACTGTGTTAAGGCGGATGATATAAGCAGTTGATGTAAAAACGCGAAAATGTATTTAGATATCAACCACGAAACAAACATCTTCAATATTTATTATATAAGTCATACTACTCATTTGTCATGGTATCACAAAAGGGCAAGGCTTCGAAACGGTCTTGAGCTCGATTCAGGATTTTTTACGAATAGACCTTAGCGAAGGCTAATATGACATCGAATCTGACAATGAATTCTTATTGCAAGAGTAAACATATTTGCTTATCATAGTGTTTAACCCCTTAATGCAATTAATAGTGTACATACTTACCTACTGACATACGAAATACATAATACATTTTTAGTAACCTTGCTATGGCGGATAGGTACGCAAGAAATGGGCTTCAAATAAAAATAAGCAATTAAAATGGCAATTGTCGGAATGCTTGCTTTGCAACACTTATTAAAATTAATATAATGAGTTGTATATGTGTAATTATATTACCTATATGTAATAGCTATATGATCCAAATTATGGCTACGATAACTCAGCCATCTGATTTTTCTGTATGCATCTCGTATGTGCTCTCCAGCCTAACCTAGCTTAAACCAATGTGGCCGTGATAACGGATCAATGATGAAAACAAAATCCTATGTAACTTTACTGAACTTAAGTATAAAAGCAGCAACTGCTTTCAAACTTGACGTCCATTATTACTTACCCTAGTTAAAGAATGAAATAATTCGATTGAAATTGCACATTATAACCTTTGTTGCCCTCACTGCGCATTAACTTTAACATCTTACTTCACTCGTAAATAAGCTGCCAGTGTCAAAACACTCGCATCTTTATTTCTTCACGACGGATGGTCCGGCTTGCGTGCGCGCAGGCCTCTCGGCGCATTCCCAACCGATTATCGAATGGTTATTTTAAATGCATTAGTGCACGAAACACCAGTGTAACCCTTCACAAGTCAAGGAGAGCCGCCGTGGATTACGTTGTCTGCGCCATCTTGTGATTGTACCTACGTAGAATAGATAGATACAACGTAGCGCATTTGCGGATTGCTGCGGCCACTCTTTGACACTGTCCATAGTGGTTTAACATTAACGAGTTTTAAACGATTTTAACAATTTGCCTAACCTTAAGGTTTGGTCGCCCACGAAGGCGCACCGAAAGTTAATTGAACAGGGCGTTACAGCAATTCCACTGTAGAGTCGCGCTCATAAGGGCATTTTATGCCTATTTAACACATACTCCCCAAAAACTGATATGATAGAACAGTCGGGGAAAAACATTTTTGTAATAAAAATTTTAACTAGAGGCCCAAGGTTGCGAGGAAAATTAAGAAAAATAATTTTAAATATTCAAGCGTTCAGCCCGCGGGCTCAATCCAGAGCGGGTCGAAACGTCTAAACATTCTCGAGCGTTAGAACTACTTTCGATCTAGTTTGATAGGCTTGAACGGATTTCTAAAATTTTTACGCAATGCGCACATAACACTAAAAAGTTAAGCAGTGATAATATTTCGAATCTTTTGTGGTCATAATTCGTAAATCTATTTTACGATCCACAAACGAGTTTGATCTACTTTTTATGCATAGGAAAGTCATAATTTTATTTTCTGCAGAAATAAATGTCTATTATAAACTTATTTCACTGGACGATAATATATTCTTTGTTCACGTTATCGCGGAAGCATGAATGAAGTTAAAACCGTTGAACACTGTGCATATTAATTGTGGGATATTCATTGAATTTAAAGTAATAATTATAAGTAACTCCCGTACTAAGTAATTCCGCGTCCGTGCCGGGAAGTAATGAAACTAATTAGGTAAGTTAGTGCTTTTATAAGCAAGCACATATTAGTTTTGTAAAATATGTGTAATAATCTGTATTTAGGTACTTAATTTATAAATATCAAATAATAAAGAATACAGTTTGAATGGATGTTCGTTTGACGAAAAACTGCTCAACGGATTTTCAGTTTCTATCTTTATATAGCATAAAACAAAGTCGCTTACCGCAGTCTGTATCTATATACGCTAAGATCTTTTAAACTAAGGAACGGATTTTAATGCGGTTTTCAACAATATATAGAGTGATTCAAGAGGAAGGTTTATAAGCAAGCAAAAAGGTTAGGTAGGGTTAAAGAAGGTGTAGGATAGGTGTACGGTAGAAGTAGGGGTTGGGTAGTGGTAGGACGCCAGGCGAACGAAGTTGCGCCGGGTCCACTATTATAAGTAATATGGTACGCTAATGTATCCCAAAATTCAAAGTGGTTCCCGCGAACACACGAAATAGGCACTTCTCAGTGGCTCTTTGCTAAATGACTGCACTACGTTCAATACGGCTTTATGATAGATTCTCAACTCGCTTATATGGAAAAGCCTCGACAAATAACAATTTCTTCATAACTTTTTTAAGTGTTGTAAATCTCTCAGTAGTCGTTCGGCTACAGACAGATATGTGACTATAATAGTTACATTATTCCTGCTGTGTAAGTAAGTAGGTATGTAAATTTAAAAAAAATCACCACAATGAGCCGAGAGCCAGGGAAAGTTCCATGCGTGTACGCAGATGGAAATGTCAATAGACAATTGTATGTCATTACAGCGTTGCGTCGGCCGTTGTCACAGGCAATATTGAATAAAATATCAATTTCTTTAGTCTAATGTTGACAAAGAAAAATAGTGTCGCTTTTAACATTATGTTATTATCACAGAAGCTCGCGGTAAGAAACCCGGAGCATACCTTAAAAGTGTCGCTTTTGCTGACCACTGCTTAGAGAATTAGCTTGTTATAACCTAACTAATCGAAAAAGTTAGAAAACCCCCGACTAAGTTTACATATACTCAAATATTTCCTAAACTATTGAACGGATTTTAATAAAAGAAAGCTAAGAATCGTGTCGATTAAACTGCCTTTGTTATAAAGAAAATTGCATCGAAATTGGTGCATCCGTTTGCGAGCTACGATGCCACAAGTAGACACACACCGACACACATACACAGAGCCCCATATGCACATGTCAAACTTATAATACCCTTGGTGGTCCACGCCTGACGTTCGCAAATGGAGACTGCGACTTGGAAAACCTATAGAGCACCCTGAAAGTAGAGCTTTGAGTAGACTGGAGCTACTAGCTTCGAGTTTTTTTTTTTATACCACTAAGGTGGCAAACAAGCTTGCGGCCTGCCTGGTGGTAAGCAGTCACCGCAGCCTATAGACGTTTGCAATACCAGGGGCATCACCCACGCGTTGCCGACCCCGTAAAAACCTTTTAACCCCTTTCTTGAAGAACTCCATGTTGTACTCTCCAGGGAAAACCTCTCCAGGTAGTTCATTCCACAACCTTAGGAGTACAATTTTAAGTTAAGAAACACCTTCCATAGCTTTACTTTTTATTTTTCCGTATTTATAGAAGTAAGTTTATTATACCATGGTGGCATAATGTCACGTTTTGTTACGCAACGCTGTCCGTGGACACCGTTGTACCATTACTCGGTTGTCAAAACCTCATCAGTGGTGCGGCAGGGTGTCGGGGGCATTTGATAAAATATCGCAGAGACAACTGTTCTTTGTTACACAACATTGGCATGCGTGATGGTGATGAAATTTGTTATTGTGTTTCATTGAAATCGTTTTTGTGATTTCTTGAGTTGTCTTTTTCTGGATTTGACTATTGGGACAATTATTATAGATATTTATGTCTTAATTTGCCGTCCCTTTTAGACTTGTACTCGTAAAGGAATGGGAGGATTTGCCGGTCAATGTGTTTCCCTTTGAACTCCTTCAAAGCTAGAATGAAAGGCTGATTCTCGGGATACATGCTGCATCTTCGGCCGCATCATCACTTACTTACAGCGTTTATGATTAACAAATAAACTTGATGTATTTATTTATTCGTATGGCATATTAATATGAAAAAAGACCCATATTAGGCACTATTAATTCTACAGATTTATTTTACAAGACTTGAGCCACTCAATGGCATCGTCACTTAGGCTACCCCAAATAAGGATAAGGCTAAACCAAAACAAAATAAACAATACCTACCATATTATGTGCTATCAAACCTATATGTCGCAAAAATCCTATACAATAATACTCAATCGACTTAACCGTGGCCAATAGCATCGCATTAGCCAATCTAAATCGGCGTCATCAGCTCGTCCTTTCACATTGTGATTGTAAGGCTGAACATCGCACAATGCGGCTCCGGGCTCAGAACTAATATGGATTCGGCACGTCCAGCCGGCGGGTAGCGAGCCGTGCTTCCGTTTCCGACGCGGCGCGCGCGTCATCGCGTCATCGCGCGTGAGAAGCGTCGCCTCGCCGCGGCGCATGCGCGTAATTTATTCACTGACTGGAACTAACTGGCGCGAACTTGGATCCTATATCGCGCTAAAACTAGTAACAGGTGCAGTTGATACTAATCCGTACGCAGTATAAAATAACGTCGCTTTTGGGTGCGAGGACGTGGTCGGATGTCCGACCAAGGTCAGCTCGCTCGCGCATCCGAATTAATCCAATAGTGTATTTTTTGTACTTCGTAAGGATTAGGATTTATTAATTGCTACAGTAAGTCGGCTCCAGGTAAAACGGAACGTCTGTTAGGTACTAGTTTAAAACGTAGACGTCGATTTTTTTAAACAATGTTAACTTATAACGCGGTAGATTGGGATGACTTATTGTGCGCCACAATTTAATTAATAGTTACGAAATGATTATTTCTAACCATCTACAATGCCAATAGATTACCTGAAACTAGTATGTATGTATGTATGTAAACTCTTTATTGCAACAACATAGTACATTTCAAAAGGAAACACTTACAAAGCAAAGGCGAACTTATCCCACAACGGTATCTCTTTCAGCTAACCTTAAATAAGCCGAAAGAAGCTTTAGTAGTATTAATTTTATGTGCCTTCAAAGCATATTTTTATGTCAGGGCTGACAAGTTTATTAAATCGGCGAGCATCTTTCACGATTTCGAATATGAATCTAGCTTTTTGTAACATCGTAAAGTCAAACCAGTCATGCTGGTTTTAGAAATGAAATGAGTGTTCGTATGGTTCTGGTTATCTAAACATGTTAGATTAAGTAACAACAGTGATGAAATCTAATTGGACTACTTGTGCTGTGAACAAAAATAAACAAATCCGTACTGTCGACTAAGTTACGTGTTTACTTCCGCGCAATACGAGTACTTGCATCCGAACCAAACTATGGTACAATGTATGTAATGTAAAAACATATTATTATGTAATTATGTAGAGTTAAGTACCTACTTAGGTACTAAAATAAACTGTCATACACAATTTTATCATTTATAAAAAACATTCTAAAGTAGGTAGGTTCGTTTAAGTCAATGCATTTTTCTGCTAAAATAGTGTAAATACATTTATTAATAATATTCAATTAAATAAACTTATTCTAAATATTCATTCTGTTATCACAAACTGTAATAAACGGAACAATAGGATATTTCATCATAGGAGTACTGGATTCTGTAATTTGCACTCAAGGTCAAAACATTGTTATAAATTGCAGTTATTGGCATAACAACTTCATAATGTAACCTTTTTAAAAATAATTTATATACTGAAAAACTTTGTAATAAATAAATAGGAGATAATTTGCTTGCACTATAATAGTACTATTTCACACTGCAAACAAAGCGCGCGCGCCGTTACATCGATTAAGAGCAAAAATGACAAATCGATTTTCTGCTCTGCTCACAGAGATAGGTATGCCTGCTTAATGATTGGTATAACGATTATCATTTGTGTCATCTTTCATAACCCATAAACCATAGGATTTTTGTTATAAAACATGTTTTTGTTGTGTTAAAAGAATATAATGTTTTAAACTATAGCGGTTATTATCACACATTTAATAAAATTATCCCACCCAGCGCTCGCAGCTGTCTAGTTGTCCCGTGACCATGATGCATGCGACTGCCTCGAAATCTGTAAATGAAAATCTGTTAGCAAATAAATAAATAAAATAAAAATAAATAAATAAATATCGGGCTACTCGTAAAGGTACGCAGTAGGAAACCCGGAACATACCTTTAAAACGTGTGTTAGAAGCAGTTACAGAAATAACATTGAACTCACAATTTATAGCATTTTCATGATGTACGGAATGTAGCTTAAAGGTAATTTGTATTTTATCATTATTAGATACTATGTAAATCTATAGGTACCGACTTACAAGACAAGGTTTACTTATATAATACCTACACTGAAAATAATGTCGAATGACAGGCTGTTCTACCTACTATGTCTTCGTTGCTGACTACTGATAAATAAAATCTTGACTGTTTTGTGGCTTTCCGCTTCATTACCTTCTACGGTTGGACGCTCAGTGTGTGGTTTCATAACTTTAAATTATTGACATAACATCACATATCTGTCTTCATAAATAATGTACTTGCTCATCTGTATATGTTCTTATATATTGGTAATATTTGAATGTGGTGTGTGGTGCCGCCACCTCAAAGAATAGCACCACCCCATCTCTTCCCGTGGGTGTCGTAAGAGGCGACTAAGGGACAAATCCGAAAGGTGGGCAGCAGCATCTATCTGGGTAGATTTACATCAACTGCACTGCGATCTCCAACCCGCCTGCCAAGCGTGGAGATTATGGCAATGACCTCCCCTTTCGTGGGAGAGGCCCGAAGTCCTGCAGTGGACTGTTACGGGCTGTGATGATGATGATGACAGATGTGTCACTCGACTAATCATGTCATGGCAAATATCTAGCTGTCAGAAAGCCAAACAAGATCTGAAGGATATGATAGAACTATTTAATTTATTTATTTAGGTTATTGACGAGCAGCATTGTTGCTTATGTGTCTATATCACACAGTGTTGAAAGTCATTTTAAACCAAGCAGAGACTGTTCGTTCGACTTCAACCACTCGTCCAGTCTGTTCTTGAAGGTATTCACAGACACGGCTGACACGATATTTTGTGGTAACTTGTTCCAATTTAATACTACTCTGTTAGATTTATTAATATTGATAAGTTCTTCATGTAACTAATATCTATATGACGTGTTAACTGTCTCATGATACAGAAACACAGAACAGAACATCGAAAAATTCGACAGTTTTTATATCAGTTCAGTTGTTTCACAGAACATTGTCGCACCAAAGTTGAGCTTATAGACCTATAGATTAGACAAATATGATATGAGTAGAGTACAGGAACACCTGTCAGCTTGACCTCCATGACTTACCTTGGCGAAAACAGGGCCAACCAACCCGTACTAGGGTGTCGTACAAGGCGACTGGATAACCTAGGATATGTTGGTTTTTGATACTGAGGTACCTATAATATTAAAATACCGTGACTGAGATCTAAAACCCGCCTGTCAAACGTGAAGTTCATGGCAATTTCCTTCACTAATGTGGAGAAGGCTCATGGATTGTTCTAGGCTGATGATGTGGCTATGACAAACGTGGCCAGTAGGTATCTAGATCCGACACAGGATGCGGCCAGGCCGCGTCTAAAACATATCCGGTGTATTATTTTTATGATTCTAGGTACTCACTTTCTAATACAGATATTCGCACTTACTTAAATCGCCTGATTATTTGTTATATTGTCACGAAAACTTGCTCTTTTTACATTAAAACATTACACTAGTTGCTATCTCATCTGATGGTAAATGACGATGCGAACGAATATTAATATAAGTAGGCACCTAATTAAAAATTCTTAAGTTCTTTTAAAAAGAAAAATATAAAGATTAAATAATAAGATGTAGGTATTTAATGCTATTTAGATACTTGAGTCCTTACACGTTATGACTAGCGACCCGCCTCAGCTTTGCACGGGTTTTCTCGGGGCTACTCCATCATAATATGCAAGTATTATACATATAAACCTTCCGGAAGAAATTCTCTAAATGATAGTGAAAACCGCATTAGAATCCGATGGATGGTTTAAAAGATCTAAGCCTACATACAGAGAGGCAGACGGCGGGAAGCGACTTTGTTTTATACCATGTACTTTTAAAATATAATTGTGGGGTGTAACGGACTTCTTTGTATTACATTGTACGTTACGTAGGTAACCCTTCTCCCACATTACATTTAACGACGAATAATAAACATCTAAAATCTTACGCCATGCCTGTTACCTCAACGGGCGCGCCAAACCGACTGTGACAAACGGACGGACGGACGGCCCTCGGAATTTGGACCCTTGACGCGTTGGTGCGTGACTTTGTAAGTTTGTTGTGTTTATTTGGAGACTGTGAAGACATATGTCAGTATTTTCGTATTCCTACTAATATTATAAAATTATGCAAAAGTTTGTAAGGATGGATGTTTGTTACTCTTACATGCGAAAACTACTGAACGGATTTTGATGAAAATTTGCAGGTACCCAGAATAAGACGTTAGTGTAACGGTTCGGCTATAATTTATTTCGGAATTCGACTTGGTACTGCAGGAACCACGACATAATCAAATTCTACGCGGATAAAGTCAGCGGAAACCCTTTGAAATTAAGGCTTTCATGATTTTCCCACCCTATGGCCTATATCAGATATTTGCCTCTGTCAGATATTTTGATTTATCATTAGCCTAGGCTGTCCTATGCTGGGCAAAGACTTCCCACAACCTTCGCCATGCTTCATTGGAGGCATAGCATCTGGACAGCTCCTATGTCACCCACTTTCGCACCCATTACATATGTTTTTAAAGTCTATTTTATAGTAAGATTTGTTGTTAGCACTTATTACGCACGCGCTTACAACTCTTCAATGTTACCTTACCTTTGCTCAGCAGCTGTTTCCGCGTCGCGCAACAGAAGCTGGTAACCACGCATTGGAACAATAGTAAACAGCTTCCCACGCCGCATCTCCGCGATTACAAGTGTGAAACATGTGACAAGTGGCGATTATATTTTTACGCCCGCAATCCCAGTTCTTATTGACATAAGAACATGTTTAATGGGCACTTAGCCTGGTGGATGTATGAACGTATAGGCTGCATCAAGATTAAGCGGTAATGGAAGACGTATCGCAAACCAACGTTCCTACTGAAATTTCGAACGGACTCATCTCAGTTAAATTATAGTCAGAATGCTCGCCAGATAACTCTGCTCGCGGCTGAGAAAGGAACTTAAATTGATAGACAGCCAACCCTATAGCAACCCTCAAATTCTATTAGCTATGAAGGTGGCTGTCTGTGAAACCAAGTTCCATTTTCAGCCGCGAGCATTCAGTACAGAATAACAAATAACTAGATAACAAATTGACCTGTATTCGAAAACGGGTTGAAGTAAATACACAACCTTCCGACAAATCGTGTTTCTTCCAGGCGTCATCTGCGATTTCGTTTTCTACCGCCAAAGAAAGTGTTCCCAATCCGGCAGCCCGCCGTCCGCACACATTGGGCGCTGCGCGGGCGCATGGCGCGGCACACGCTGCGCAGTAATTGACAATTTCAGCAAAACTAATTGCCATGGCAGAACGAGAGCGTGACGCTCTCTCTTTACCTCTTTCCCCGTCATGATAAACCCACTGTGTATCAGCGACTGAGTTTCCGCACTGTTTTATATTGAGCTGTTTATTTTTTACATTAACTACCGTCTACAATGTAGTAGTTCCATCTATCGTGTTGCGCGTGACATAAGTCTTTTGAATTTGTATTCTCTTTGTCACATCTTTATAAAGTTGGATCTGACACGCCTTTAGGCTTGGTATTCAACACTTGTTTTTTTTATTTTCTACACGACAGTATTAATTTTTCAATGCAAAAACAGAGCAATAGCAAAAATTTGTACAATTTCACCAGTGAAAGCTGTGAATTTACCGATACCCTATTTTCGTTACTTAAGCAACGATCGGACAAAAAACGGAATAGGCAGCGGGCTGTGGAAACTGTAACCAAATTGAAAACACGCGGTCCAAGCGCACTAATAAAAATATCGTTGAATACGGACAGCACATGGCTGATATGGGGGTTCATTGTGGGAAACCTTCATCCAGCCATTGATGGATGTATTCCAAACTCTCTAGGAGTACAAAATCCGAAATAAACTTTGTCACAATAACCTAAGCGAGTTGGATCGATAGAAACAGTCATTCGTTTCCTTCGAACGAATCTCGCTATTTTTATAGATATAGCCTACGCGTTTTAGCTGATACCTACTTAAACAAAAAACTTCATACGAAAAAGCGTTAAACATCATTCTTAAACGTGTAATTAAGAATTTAGTGCAAGCCGGGTTTAAAGAGAGAAATTTGTCAGGGCCGTAGCAACAAGTAGAACAATATATATACAAGTAGAACGTATATGTACGGGTGTACAGGAGCAAGCGCGGCGTTATGTATGTAGCTTTAGAACGGTCATCGCAGTATAGTGAGATCGGTCAGATCCCAGTATAAATAGGTTTATCTTCAACTGGTTCTAGAGGTGAACAAGATACACTATTTGTATTCGACGAGCCATCTAACAGGCAGGTTGTAATGACGGCATCGTGTCGTGACTCCATTGTGCGAACGGAAGTGGCGTATTAAGCGCGGTGTTTAGGTGAACTCGCCTTGTCACGGGGTGCCTCCTTCATTGTTTAAATGTGAAGGCAGAGTTCAAGGCTTCGATCATGATTTGAAGGTCTCGGCTAGAAAAACTTCTTACCTAGTTACGTTATGAAATTTATTATAAAGCTAATCAGTGACATGACAAACGAGCAGACCTGATGAAAAGAAGAGTCAGAGATCATTCTCTCTCAAGATGTCAGGGAGAGAATGAAGATACAGAGCGATAGAGGAGTTTTATTCGCCTAGGGACGCACGCGCTCAGGCGATCCACCACGAAACATCCATCGCCTTTCCGCAATAAATAGAGTTGGGCAGGATGATGAAGGGTGGGAGAGAGAGATGATTCCACATGTGAGCGAATAGTTTGCCGCTAATGTACAGCTACTATTGTATATTTTCAACGTTGTAGTCTCCTCCTTAAGTCCTCTTTAAGTAGTGGTTAAATCCTCCGTATGATAAACGTTTAAATGTCCATTAATTATTGGATAGTTACACCCGGTTATTTTTCTAGTCAACGCACTGTCTTCGTTAAAAAAATAGCAATATTTTTATGGTTGACATTTCCCCCTGCATTGTACAAGATTGTAGGTACCTACTGAGTAAGTTACATGTGATCTATGATTTAGCGCTAAATAAACTTATCCCAGACACGCACGCAACACAATGGACAATAGTTCACCTTGCCGCCAAGACCTAGAAGAAAGGCTTGAAGTTCAAGGCTCTTGGAACTATGCTTCCGAATTCTAGCACAGATCTAGGTCAGAGAGTGCAACGTAAAAAGCGTACAATGCCACAAACTTATCTAACGCGGTGGCCAAAATTGGAACTAAGTGTCGCCATCTTGAAATGTCTTTTTCAGTTTGACAACAACGCCGTCATCGGAGATAAGTTTGTAAGTAACAATATTATTACCACTTGACAGTCTGATAGTGATCTCGGATTTGTAACGCTCATTTAGCTTGGCACATTGCGGTGCGGTTTGAAAGGAGCCTATGTTATTTATTAACCTTCGAATATAATTATTTTTTTATTCTATTGCATTTGCATCGTAAGTCGGTCATTCGAAAAGAAAATTAGGTTCTGAATACAGTTGCATTGGAATATTCAACTACCTATCTCTCTAATAGTACCTCGTAATTCGTAATTTATTCAAGAGACATTAATTATATATCTCATTGCGGCAACGAAATGAAGTGACAGTCCCATTAAATTGATAAACGGTATGAAAGTGGCTTAAAAGCGGCTCGTGAGCTTTAAAGTGTAGTAAACATGGGCAATGATTTACGTATCTACCGCCATGGACTCGGCAAGATACACTATGTATCGTACCAACGCTTGACCCTATCAAATAGTCAATTAATATGTGCAATCACAAGCGGCTTAGTAACCATGGACCTATGTGAATGCAATTTACATTATGTAAAACTGATTCTTGGAAATTGAACCTTTATTGAGACTGGAGGGCAACGTGACGTCAGTTTTAACTGAATAAATAGCACTTTAACTACATATAAACAATACGATGAATCGTTCTGTCGGCGAAGGATTTGCTCGTAGAACGAAGTGATTTCGGCGAAACGCCCCTACGTCGAAAGATGAAACGGTATATCTTCTTCCATTTCACTCTATGACTACCTACGCACGACAAACTTATAAAACCCCTTTTTTCGTCGGGGGTTAAAAACAACCCAACGACGATATTCACACCATCTACTTATCTTTTTTAGGTAGGTCTCTACGTTATTATCCATCGAGAATAATCCAGATTTGTGTGCCAAGTAGAGCATAACCGCACCATTCTTATCTCGAAGTCATTCATATTTCCATGTGCTTTCTTGTCACATGACTTTCATCCCTCCGCATAAAATAATCATCTTGGCGTGAATATCCCAGTTGTAGTTTTGCACATTTAGCAGATCAGGTCGTTACAGTAGAGCGACTGCCATCTGACCTCACTGACCCTGTTAACAAAGGAACCTGACCAGATTGGATCATGGTAACACCTGTCACCTGCCACATTTAGTCACCGAATGTGCAGGTTTCATCACGATGTTTTCGCTCGCCGTTGGTTAGTCTACAACTAATGCACCAATGTAACTCAGAAAACGAACCCTGTACCTTTCAATTACAAGTCGAACCCCCCAACCGCCGCTCGCTACTTTCATCCCTGAAAGTATTCAACCCCGAAACCACGCCTTTTACTATTCTTCTCTCCAATTTCAACAACCGCTCTCATCATGAAAATGCGCCCACGCACTCACTTTCTGAACATTTACCGGCATACTTCAGTGGCATACTTAAATCGGGTACTGTTTGCATGTTTGCCGCGGAGCCACAACGGTGTCGCAAAAGCGCTAACCACCCGATAATGACGCTTTGTGGGTCATGAACACAGATATTTATAACCTACACACCATATTAGATACCTGTACCTATAGGCATTTGTTAACAGTAGCTTGCAGCGACAAGTAGTTTAACTCTTCATAACTTTACAGGTTGTTGGGTCTTTCAAGTTTTACTTTTATTATGTTTTAAATATCGGGAAAGCTCGTTTTCAGACCAACCTCGTGTTCGGACTCATGATAAAGTACATCTAGTTTGGCCTAAAAGCTTTAGGTACAAACGGCTTTGGCCTAGGTCGAAGATTTCGGTTAGTGCCAATGACCCGAAACAAACGAAATGATACAAAAAGAGCATGGGCTTCAGTCTGTGGAAAGTAAGAAACACTAACAAAAAAAATATCTAAAATTAATCGTTTATAAAGTCTGTTTGTATGAATTTCCGCAACTGCTCCTAAGCTCCATTACGGTATTTTATGCGATTTTCACTGTCAACCCGGGAACACCCCTGCGAACCGTAGCGGGTCTAAATAATAAACTTGGCTTTTTCAAAATAATTTCGTGCTAGGCCAAACTAGTTTGCCCTACAATAGGGTTTGACTGCTACACATATATTATATTATTGCACCTCAACTCAACTAAACATTAAAGTAGGTACAATCCCTTCGATAACAATGCATCAAAATGACTCTCAAATCAAACCTCGTTAAAACAGCATAGGTAGATACACACCATACACATAACTCGAGACTTTCTATTCCACAACTAAATCACATACCCTCCACCTCAATTGAATACCGGATCGCTTTCCCATCCACACAAACTGCAATATAAACACACACCAGCCATGGTTAGATTGCATTAAAATTGCTTAGCACCAAACGGCGAGGGACCAGCTGGTAACTGTCATTTTCCGGAAGGCGACACGGCGGTTCAATTGACTGCTTTATACTATCGCCGGTGGCTGTAGCTTTCCCTGGAAGAGTCGAGCGTTGCAGTCGTATGTTAACCCGTACATTGAAAACCTGATCATGATAAGTGTTGATTAAGATTTCCTACTTATTACTAGGGCTACGAATTAGTATTTTTTTTTGTGATAAAGTTTTTAAGAGTTTCGTGGTTATTCGCTACACTTTTACTGCACATATTGTCGGGTTTGTTACTATCGCGCTAAGACGCTTTCATACAGCGCTTAAAGATATCTGTCTACCCTCTTTCGGATTCGATTCGGATTCTCTATGTCGTACATAATAAGCATGTAGAGATGCCGTAATTCCATTTCAATGTTTCCTTCTAAGTGGATATTATTAAAGGTATGGTACCTATGTATATCAATTCAAATTCGTGGACAGACTACATCATGTTGCTTTTACTTAACTAAATAGGTAGTCTAAAGTCAAATATCTATCCACATCGCCGAGGACAGGACTCCATGGCGCCGAATAGTCCACGAAAAAGTGATTCAGCGAGGTCACGACCCTCAGCATTGAGGAGATACGACGCAAGGAGAAGTCAAATAATGTATATGTATATAAAACTATCTTCGATAGTTTTAGGTACAAGATTTTTTCTAATATTCCTACATCCGAAATAACAAATGTATGTATTTCCTGTGCACAATAAACTGTTAAATAAATAAATAAATAAACAAACGTCATAAAGAGATTTAGCCATCGGTAGGTGTGTTGTTTTATTATTTTTCGTAATGAGTTTATTCATAATTTTTGTGTAAGCAAATATTCTCTATTTCCACGTAGTATACAACAGTTTTGTTACTAATATTCTTGTACTTTCCTTGTTAAGACTGCAAAGTGAAAAATGGAAGTACAGGCTGTGGTACAGACTACAAGCCTTCTTCTTCTTTGCCTTCTCCCATTACGGGTCGACCCGTTTTGAGGCGACTGTGGTACAGGCCTACTTGTGTCGATTTGTCGACGTTATCTTGATACTAAACAGTCATGTGTTTTTGTAACGGGCATTCACTTAGCTGTTTTCGCGTTGTTCTTCGTTGCAAATCACTCAGTTGTTTGTCGTCATTGTTTATAGGTATAGGTCATTGTTTTATGATCTATAAAATATTTTAGTTAGCACAAAATTGCTCATGTATGTACTTGATAAGGAAGGTGTCTCATTCTTCCACAGGCTTATGCTGTCCAATAAAGTATCCTCAAATATTTGACATGTTGTCATCGAATTTATGACGCTGATCGCATTTTACGATATCACGTCGTATGACGATGTCCACAAGATCGTAGTAATTAGGTCGGCCTAGACGTAAAATACTGCTTTATTATATTTCGTTACAACAAATAATTTCTATTTCTTACCGTTCAAAGTGAATGCTTCATGTCGTTGTGTGCACATTCCTACGCGTCGAATTAGCTGCATGTATTGATTTCCGTTTTAAATCTCAAGATAATTCTTCTTTCCAACTGGACAATTTAACTTCGAATCAATCAGCAGCGATTACCGCAAAAAATTCGGAATTCTTGTTACGAAAAAATTGCGATTAATCGGAGCGAGTACGAAGATTGCATCAATATTTATAAAGATGGCGGGCCGGTGCTGCGTGCGCGGGCGGCGCGCAAACCGCCGCTGCACTCCGCCGATGCAGCGCGGGAACTGCAACCGACCAATCACGATCGAATAATTTATTTTTCATAGTCCCTCTGGGATAAAAACCTTAGTTATAGTACAGCCAGTGCGTGTTAAAGTGATAATAAAATAAATGTATCGACTGCTAAGTTTTAGCGTCAATAGTTCCTAAGCGAAAGTGTATGTGAATACTGAGTAGCGAAATTCATTTCTTTTTTGCAATGATGGAATCGTTCTACGAAGCTGTTAGAACGCTGAGCAGAAAAACTTTAAAACGAAAGAAAAAGGTAACCTATTCAAGTTCATGTCCGGTCTTATCCATGTCTAAATATTCAATTTCCCAGTATCAACAAATGATTTAATGTAAAGTTCTTATACTTCCTTAAAACGATTCTTCCGGTTTGTGCACCTAGATCTTACTTCCGGTCCGATATATTTATAAAAATATATCTGTCTATGATCACCGGAAAGTCGCATTTTAAAACTTCATAATCTTTGTGCTATTTCTTCATCAATTACACCGGTATCTGGCCAGTGAGGAGATAGCGCAGGCGCAGGTGTGCAGGAAAGCGTGAACGGAACGTTTGCGCCCGCGCCTAGCAAATTACAGTATCTTGCTTTGTACTGTTAACGAAGCGTGATTTGATTGATTAATTTGTATTAGTAGGTACAGACCACAAAAATTAACCTACAATTTACGGCAAATATTAGGCGCCCTGGAGAGTACAACAAGGAGTTATTTATGGGGTGAGAAGGTTTTTACGGTGTTGGCAGCGCGTGATTGATACCTCTGGTATTGCAAACATTTTGAACGGTACCGTAACTGCTTATCATCAGGCAGCCCGTAAGCTTGATTGCCACCTTAGTGGCATAAAAAAATAGTCACAGGTAAAAATAAGTCAGTCCCAAAATATGTGTTCCATGTAGCTATTTCAAATGAAAGCGCGTTGCACCAAATTCAATGTAATATTTCAGTGCTAACCCATATCTTATTCATTGTTCTAGGTGCAACCAAAGCCGACTACAAATGGCGTCACCAAGGAACGGATATCGGAACGCGAGGTCAGAGAGGTCCGGGAGTCCAGGGACTCTAGAGATTCCAGAGATATGCGGGAGATCCGCGACTCTAGAGAGGAAACGGAACATGTGGAAAGACGGCAGGCCTCCTCACCCATACCCAGGGAAAGAGAGAGGGACAGAGACAGAGATATCAGGGACAGAGAAATGAGGGACGACAGAAGAGACCAGTCGACACCGCAGCACGACGGAAGACATCCGCTCCTGCAGTTTGCGGTCGACCACTTCCGACAAAGTCCTGAGTGAGTATTTTTCAATACTGGATTATTTCACGTTCTTATGCCTAACATAACCTCTTCCTTAAGTAACACCTAAGTAGGTAAGTACAAAAAACACGTGCTTAGTTCCGCAACCGCTACTGCCGGTAGCGGTTTCACCGCTACCAACGCGGGCCTGAGCCAGCATAATATATCAACGACCTGTCGTTTTCGCTTTCAATATACACATAATAAACCTCAGTCGCCCTCGACGGCCATTACGGCAGAATGATAGTCGGAATGGTAGAGTGCCATTTTTCATTAGGTAATGGAGAACGTCCGCGAAATATGAAGCGACCATCAATATAGTATAAATGTAGGTGCTACAATCACTAATCTAACGTAATTATTTTCTACTACAATAAATGAAGTGAAGGTTGTTCGCTGGTAGAGGCGTGAACCTTGTAATTAAATTAATGATATTTTGGTCAACGGTCGTGATTTTGGAAGTTGTACAGTGCTAGGACACGCTAACAATAAAATTAAAAAAAATCTTATGTATGTAAGTAGGTAACCTATCCGACTCTGTAAAATATTCACTTACTCTACCAACGAACGATCAACCCAACACAATACATAAATCGACAAAACTCCTAGATATAAATTATTATACTAATCTCACAATAAACATCAAAATGTTTCACTTCACTATGAAATAGCAATACGCTATTTCATAGTGAAGCTAAAAATATAGCTAATTTAATGAGTAAAATTACGAAAGCTTTATTAGTTGAGGATCTATCGAACTTACATGCAGTAGCGCCATCTACTGCGTATCGGATGTACTCTCTGTATACGTATAGAAAGTATTTACGAAGATGTGTATCAAGCGGCAGTGTCTACATCTACACTACCACAGGTGTTACTAGTACTAGCTTGACTAGTGCCATCTTTCTATGCGTATCGAATACGTAATTTAGATGGCGGCCTTTCATCTACTAAAACACTATGCTTAATTTATGGCGAACTTGGCATCCATCTAGATCTCCACCCCTTTCTTGGCGAAGCTTTGCGATCGGCATTGTTTGTTTTGAACTTAGGCCACTTTTTTATATTGGAGTAGGTATATTTTGATAGAATCATCCTCACATAGGTGTATTTGTTTTTTCCCTAATAATCATAAAACATAGTTTTATGATCTGTTGTAGCGTAAAATAATCATCCAATTTGAAAGAAGCAAATCATGCTAAATAATTATAAAATTATTATCTACTATAATACCTACTCATACACTGAATTTACAAAAAATATAAATGCCTTCTACTTGTCTATGTTATGTACCGATGATATGCTTACAATATCATTTAGGCTCGCCAACACGCTATTTCAAAAAAAAAATTTTTTTTTTTAATTTTATGCATTATGTGAAAGTGGAAACAAAACATCCATCCTTCTTACAAACTCTCGCATTTATACCTAATAACCCTTCACTATCCCAGCGGTCAAGCCCATTTATAATTTGAATCCGACGAGAACCATATTTATAATGTGGTAAGGTGAGGAAAACTAACTCGAAATGGAATATTCTGGCTGCTTGGGTTACGTCTCTGCAAATATTGGGTATTAGCCAGTTCAGGACACCCAGAAGTTAGACTGTCAAGACTGGAGACAGGCTCTACACTGCCCCATCCTTCATACATGAGGTGAGGATATACTTCGTACATGAGGACCTGGTCCTGTATTGCACAGACAAACCCTTCGGTTTCCCCAAAGAGGTCGCCGAAGGGCAGCGCCAATGCACAGAGTCCAAAGACTGAAATCCGAAAGGAACTACATGTCGCTCGCGTAGCGCCTAGAAGAACCTACCGAGCAACTTCCTCCGAACGGCTTCTCGGTCAGTAGTTTGAATCACTTCCATTTCACACTATTGTTTGGTGGCCTAAGGAGAGAGAAATGGGTTAGTCCTTAACTACGCAAATCTTATTCTCCGATTTCGTCAAGGAGTAGTTGTTGTTATAGACTGTCCTATGCAAAAACTATCTGCATTTACA
The DNA here is from genome assembly GCA_905147135.1 of Blastobasis lacticolella. NCBI lineage: Eukaryota > Metazoa > Arthropoda > Insecta > Lepidoptera > Blastobasidae > Blastobasis > Blastobasis lacticolella. The sequence goes on from LR990048.1 coordinate 16,389,048, forward strand.
CAGAGTTAGTAGTTCGCGACCACCATCCTTGTCCGAGATCTCAGAGATAACGATATCGATGCACCGTAAGGAGTAACCGGCCGAGTTTAGCAGGAACAAAAATTTATCTATTCAGAATGAAGAGAATTCGGTCTGCCAAATTACGTATTCATGTTTATGTCGTTACCAAAAATAATAATAATTGCACTGCCGGTACTGCCGCGGTATATTGATTTTACCTACACGATTCGGACTTAATTATTTAATCACACCCAATCATAATACAAAATAATTTCACACCTATTTCGCTAGATGAAAGTTGTTTGTCACGCTATCTGTACATAAGCGGACGTTTTGGCATTTTATTTCGATTTAAATGAAAAATAGCTGGCAATTAAGTTGTCTTGATTTATTGCCAATCGATTTATGTTTTATATTTATTAACTGTTGACGTCTTCGTCACATCAAACACCGGTTTCAAATTGACTGTCATTATCTTATTGTAAATTTATTTTATGTCTTCTTCACTTCCCGGGAGAACCTATACACACTTACTTACATGTAGGTATGTATAACAATTGTCATTTTACCCAACCATCCGTTTGATTGGCACTTACTCTGGAACGCACTAAGCAGTTATCTGTTCCCGAGTATGTAATTCGTCGTTCTGTTATGTTTCCACACCGACAATGGGGCGCCTCGTTGCGACTAGCAAAAAGCGTGAGCGTCTCTTTAGCATTGAATACAGGAATACACCGTGTTCTAGGAATGCTACATTTGTACTGGCCCGTTTTTGCCTTTGAAATCTGTAGGGTTGACTTGGCGCTCTTTGTGGCGCACTCCTGATTATTTAACCCCCGACGAAAAGAGGGGTGTCATAAGTTTGATGTGTATATCTGTGTATATGTTTGTTTGTGTTATGTGTGTTGAATGAGTTTCGATGCGGCTATCTCTATTTGAAAGCCAGATTAATCAAGATGGTGCTTAGCTTTGTTTCATTAAAATCTGTGTTGAGTTTAAGTAAAAGTGGTCGGGGTTTTTCGACTTTTTCTATTGGTAAGGTTTTTTTTTATTAGTTCATTTCAAAGTTTAACAGCAGTTAATTACATGTAAAATATAAGTACATTAGTTAAGTAACTTGCGCATTCCTGCAATACAGGTACTAAGGTATGAAAATTCTTTAAATTATTGGCCTCGTTACAAAAGGCACTCTTGTGAAAGTATTTCACAAGACTGCCTTTAACTGATCCAAAAGCACATTTTAATTGTACCTACCACTTGTTTTGTCATCCACGTTTTTCACATGGCCGGCGGGAGGCAGGCTGCCGTTTCTAGTTTCGCCCAAAACTTTGTTCCACTAAAGACTTCGTCCCAATTTCCACGGCATTCTTCCGAAATGTTTTGCTTGTATTTCACTTGGATTGTTATATCATGGTGAAGCGATTTTGTGATAGAAAACATTCTAGTAGTCGTGTTCTGCTTAGATATAGGTACCTACTCTTATTTTATTAACGAAAGCTTTTCGTAACGTTAATCACTGCGTTTATTCCATAAGGTAGCTTTGCGTGTTTGTGCACCCATTATAGAAGTAAAGTATTCACATCGTCATAATTTAAGAATCGCGGACAAATGCTTGCGTACTTACACATATCTAATTGAAAGTAAAATTATTTAATGAAATCTAGATTTAGAAGAATAGCGCATCATCACTGAGCTAGGTAACTATGTTGTAACACATCACACCAAAATCAGCTTGCGTCGTCGTTACATCTGTCCGTAATTAATTAGTGTTCAACATTTTCTCTCTGACAAATCCAAAAATAACAGTGAAGAGTCATCTAGTTACGTTCGCAGACACGTAATTACAAACATTCAATAACCATAAAAGGAGCCATTAACTCGCGTAACAGTTGTAATTTGGCGTTGTCGGACTGGGCGATTTCTCATATTGAGGAGCACACGACCCAGATAGCAAAGAACGGTGGCGGTTTTTTCGTAACATCTCTCCACTGTAGTTGGGCAACTGCTGCCTGTGCTGGCGAGACAATGCGCCATAAAAGAAGTTTCGGAAAAAACTGCGGCCCATCGCAGCCCTAGTTAGTAGTTACAATTGTATTGCAGCGGATGGTAGTAAGTAGTTAGTTGTATGGGGAGCGGCGGCTGCGTGAGACGTCGTCGGGCCAAGAGATGCGCTGCGCGGCGTTTTCACAACTCAAAGAGCGAATGCAAGTATCAGCACCACCGTGTCGTCAACATGTTTGTGCAGTTTAGCGCTCCACGGCCGCTTCCGTGTGGCGCCGTGCCGCGATGTGAAATATGTCTTCCGGTTGATTGGTTCGTCAATTTCTAATAGTGAAACAGTGTTGATTGATTGGATTGGATTGTGTCCTATGCAGGCTCTTTCGGCCTTGCGAATAAGATGGTTTGTATCGTTCACCTTTGAATAGAGAAACATGGTATTCCGGAGAGGAAGTTGCGGAAGTTGACTGTAGGTATCTAATGTACAAATAGGTACTGTTGTAAGGTAGGTCAAGGAGGATTATGTCTCGCAATTACCTACAACTTGCTTACGAGTCATATATTTTCCATATGGAAAGCAGGACGCGTTCTTCAGTGTACTTACAGCTGATTATCTTGGAGAACGACGCATTGTTTAGCCGCAAAGAAAATCCCAGCAAACTTAAAGACCTAAACTATGCCACATGAACTAATCTCCTTCATCTCTACCTACCTATTTGCAATGACAAACACAAGCCTGCACTTCGTTTATTTCCTATTTGTTAAAATCAATTTTCACTCCGTTACATCTCGCGTTCACGGTTAGACACACAAACAGGTGTTGCTTGGCGGCAATAAATCTCTATCCGTCAGCGATTACCAGCGACCCCGCCAATTTCCATTCATCGGCTACAATGGCAACGGCCCATTAACCAGGCACGGCCAAACACGCACGACTCGCGGATAATGAAATGCAGAATCATTCGTACGTAATCACATAACATCGGTGTACGAAAACTCGGACTTTCCCCGATATCGGCGCGCGCGCAGGCAGTCGGTGATCGACCGCCGCGGGCGCCGGCGTCATGTCAGGGAGCGAGCGCGCGCCCAGCATGTCCGGGGACAGCCTGGCCGACGACGAGGGCTGCGACGACGACTCCACCGGCACCTCGCTGCTGTGAGCATCCCTTGGGACGTCGTGTGGACGTATTTTGTTTTTGAGGTGGCAGTGTACGCCCCCGCTGGTGGTGGTCACCGTGTTGGTTCTCTGCAGTAGCCCTCGGAAGGGTTGTTTCGTTTCATAGTGTTACCAAAATTGTGAAAGGATATTTCAGAAAAGTGTCATTGTTCGTGCAGGGTCAGTGTTCGAAGTCAGGGATCGAATTTGTCTAAATTAGTGAATTATGGCCCAAATGGATATGGTATAGGTTTGACGTGCCGCGTCGCGTCGCGCCGCGCCGGTCAAGTGCGTCTATCTCAATAGTCCATACAAACTCATAGACTAATTAACCTTGCAACGTAGCGCAGCGTAATAAGTGTGTGGACCACTATAGAGTTAAGATTGTCATTTAAATTACTTCTATGCCGCTATTACTGTTGCTATTCCGCGTAGATAGGTACATGTGTAAGCGTAGCTACCCCTAGGTTAGGGTACATGTAACTCGAATTGGGAATCACTCCCGTATCTAATTATCTAATGTAGTGCTTACCCAAGTCAAGTACCTACCTACCTACAGATGCAACCTAATACTGCAATATCGGTTTCCTATATCTTTTACTATGAATAGGTACAGTAAAACAACATGCTAATAAAAGGAAATAAAATTACATAAATAACACACACAGGTACATTTCGTAAACAACGTTTAGGAGAGGTATTTCTCTAGTTGAGTACATTAATTATACTCGTAAGGAAAGTAATCAATTTTACTTTGCTAACTTTAATGTGCCTATAAACTTCAATGCATAATACTAGCTGTTAATCTAATGCTTAACATTATAAGCCAAGTTCTGAAAGTAAAATTTACGCAATATATAAATTAAATAAACACAATAAAGGTAACTACTAGCCAGTAGGTAATAAAAAGTTAACAAACTTTGCCATAGCTTGCATGTACAAATATACTACATCGGTCATGGCGCATGCGTTCACGGATCGTTATACAAAATGGCAATGCGCAACTGATATCGCAATGGCTAGTTGTTGGAACATTTCAACGGATAATATAATTTATTTCACCTTAATTAACTAGAACATGCCTTAGATTCTTATTAGGTAGGTACATATGTTGTGCCTACCTACTTAGCACTTAGTAGGTACTTACGAGTACAGAAAATTTAAGAGGTTTAGTAATCATAATTAAAAATTCATATGACTACTGACCTAGGTCAAATAAAAAAGAATTATCAGCTTGGCGTTAATGTCCCGGTTGAGCGGTCTTGCACGAGAGCCCGAGGTCCGTCTTGACCATAATCCGGGATTTGGGAGATCAGATGATTACAGTGGAGCGACTGAAATCTAACCTCCGTGACCCTGATACCAGGGGACTTCAGACGCCTGAATGTGCAGGTTTCATTACGATGTTTTCCCTCACCGTAAAAGCATTGGTTAGCATTGAACTATTGTGCATAACTCAGAAAAAAGTCATTGGTACCTCTCGCTTACGAGTCGGATACCTTAACTTCTAAGCCACCGACGCTTCTATCAAGACAAATATCTCCAAGAATAGCATCGTACACTATAACAATTATTTTTATATTAAACTTTTTTTTGGCAGTCAAACGCTTCTCCAAAAATATTCTTTACTGGTTGAAATCTACTTAAGTTACCTAAATAATGATCGAGTAAACATTCTGACCTACTGAGGCATAAAAAAGAAACCAAAATATTAATATGTCTATCAGTATAAGCCCACTTCATCATAGTTTTTAACGTTTATTAGATAATAGGCACATTTTGTAATTATTTAAAAATATGTAAATAGGTAAACAAAACGTAAATTTCTGGCCCTTGTACGGCCGTTAGAATGGAAATAAAGTTGTCGAACTAAAATTGATAATAGAAATTTGGCCGAACGACCTACATTATCGTACGCGACACGCCCTCAACACGTAACGTGAAAATATGAATTTATTATTAACACGCATACGTAACTTTAACTTATTTTAGTTAATAATTTTCCTAGTAGATCTCACACACAAAGCGCGAAATTTACATAAAATTGCACAATAAACATTCATCTTTGTTAGGCAGTTAGAATATTTTGCATAATTAGCGTTATGCTGGGTCTATCCATTTACATATGGAGGTACCTAAACGTGCAAAAAATAAGGATTACGTACTAACCCCAAAATGATATCCCATGCAATTGTGCTTTAAGAAAGTTGGAAATAAACACTAGGTTACATGTAGGTTTGGTGGTGGTGGACAATTAAGGCCTGATCAAAACTTAACTGTCGTGTGTATTGTCTTTAAATAGTGAAACTAAAATAAAAAAAAATAGGTCCTCGAAGGTACAATAATAGAGCTCTGTCAGATCGGTTTTTTGCACGAAACTGTATTTATTATGTAGATGGATGTCCGTCCATCAGACCGAATTAGCCGGTTCCTCTTCACATTGAGCAAGAACACCTTACGATTAGCTAAATTCATTCAGTTTTGTGAAATATATAGAATATTAAACAGTATAGTTGCTGAAATCGCGCGATGCGCTGGTGTGCTGTGACTGATCCGCTCGCTCTAGTCCTATCAATTCTGTGTACAGTGTCTACAATTAGTGCTATATCATAATAATGCATACTATTGTTGAACTGCCGATACCGGGGTATGGTGCATGTATACTTTTTCGATCCTACTTATTTTGTTTTGAGGGTTTGGTGAACTTTGGTCACAGTACTATAGCTACAGCAAATTCGTTTATAATAATTCGGCCAGAATTTGAGGGAGAAAATTACTTTGTGATGCTTCGATAATCTTTTGTTATACGACTTGAAATGCCATATGAATAAATAAATAAATTCGTTAATAATTTTAATAAAGGCTTTAGTTTACCTCCTTTCTCTGATGTACATATTCACTTATTATTCCTTACTTAAGTAAAGTTTTAAGTATTTAAATTAAATTAGGTCATGGTCATCAACCTGGCGCCAATCCATTTTGTGGGCGAGGACCCACGGTCCGCATTTCTGCTTCTCTTTGTCCACCTCGCTCGGTCTTGCCATCCTTGTGTTCAGGCATTTTGTTCTCCTCGTAATTCACCAGACTGCGAGACGGGGCATGACCTACCATCGAAAGCACCCTTGTAGTTTATCATCGATATCACGGACGCAAAGGCTACCGCGAAAGTAGGCGTTTTGGTCGCGGTCTTCGCGTGACATTTCACACATTCACCGCAGCAGCGTAGTAATTTCCGTGACACGCAGCTACTGCTTGCGACGCTTTAGTAGAGTCCACGTAGAAGAGAAGGTCTAATTATAGTCTTATAGACCTGTTCCTACAACTTACCCAGCATTTTGGAATCACAAATGGCCCCCGTTTCCACCCGCCATTTGACCGCATCTTCGCATGCTACCCGTCCAGTAGGGGGATCTGTAGGCACTGTTGCAGGATGTACTCTGTTTCGTCTTGAAATAATATCAGTTAGGTAATAAATGAAATTAATTAGGTTGCTCTATTTAAAAGTGACGATTCGTCAGTACGACTCACAATGGCAAACAAGTCAAAATAACGTGGCAAAAGATTGATAAAGGCAATTTTTCTTCTTTCATTAATAAACCCCCTACCAGAATAGTCAATACGCATCCAAGCCGATGCGTGCAACCAAATGGTCGTGACGGCGCAAGAACTGTCTCATTCGAAAGTCGCATCTTTTGGCGATATTAACTTCATTTCATTCTTGCACATAATTGCAAGAATGAAATGAAGTAAACCGTTTTTATGCACTTTTTCCGGAATTCTGCGCCTCATTCACTCCCATCAGGTGACAACAAATCAACGCATTTTTAAAGTTTAAGCTGTTTATTTTATGTAGGAACCTCACACACCCACAATACATTACGGAAATATTGCCCAATTGAATGGAACTAAGATAAATAGGTAAACACTTTATTGGTCCTACAAAAGATAATACAGTAGATACAGTAAAAATCAGTGAGACAATTGAGCAAAGGCGACGACAAACGAGCTCTTCCAGGCCACCTTCACAGATATGTAAAAGAGACAACGAACAGCAAGTAGAGTTATTTCTGTGATTAGTTATTCGTGTTTGATTATGTAGTAACTGTAGCTACAATGTAATGTAGTCTAGGTAACAAACAACTTACGTACAAATTACCTGTACCAATATTATGGAAGTCATTGCTGTAACCGTCTAATGAACCGTACTAATCACGTAGACTTTACTCGTATACTTCGGTACTTGTACTTATACAATACAATACAATGCAAGTTTTTATATAGAAGTGATTGCCTACGTTTAGCTGGTTACCATTACGTTCTAATTGTAAACGGTACAATAATCGCTGTCTAGTGCCACAATGAAACGCGAAAATAGGTGCAGCGGTTCTCATGCTTAAGTTGTAGAGTATTGTAGGCTTTATTTTTTAAACTATTTTAACTCGGGTAGGTACTTGCTTCGTTTAAGTTTGATGTAGGTTGTGGAGTATAAATACTTAAGGAAACGTTATGGGTATAATATAGGTATATGTAAATATGTATTAAATATGTAATTGTCATAGCCCACATACCTGGTTACCACATAGCCCATATACTGGTTTATGTTATAGTTTAGTAACACTTGCAAATTTTATAGCATGTTTGAGTTGAAAACAGTAGACGATTATTTGTAAGGTAATATAAAAAACTTCTCCTTAGAAATGTCTGCCGCTCTGATTACTCATCGCATGACCACGTGACTTGGACCAACAACCTCAAAACATCAATTTACAAAATTATATGTAGTACCAACAACAACAAAACATCAATTTACATAATTATATGTAGTACCAACAACAACAAAACATCAATTTACAAAATTATATGTAGTAAGCAACCAACCTCATCCGACATCTCCTTACTTATTTACCTGTCTTCACCACCCAGACTCGAGATCCTGAAAGCGGACTCCTCTCTCAAGAGCAAGGCGAAGCGCAACGAATGGACATGGAAGGCACAGACCGACGTTGTGAAGTGGCAGTCGACGCCTCTCCGGGCGCCGTTGCTGAGGCTCCCGGCTGCGCTCGCGCCGCCCGCGCTGGAGTGCTTCCTGTGCGTGCGAGCGTACTGCGGGGACCTGCAGCCGGCGGAACGCGCCGCGCATCCAGACCTCACGGAGGTTAAATGTGTTTACACCGTGCTTATGGTGAGTGGAGTGTAGAGTTGTATTCTTTTTTCACACATATTACTATTTATCATCACAGCCCATAACAATCCACTGCAGGACTTCGGGCCTCTCCCACGAAAGGGGAGGTCATTGCCATAATCTCCACGCTTGGCAGGCGGGTTGGTGATCGCAGTGCAGTTGATGTAAATCTACCCAGAAGGATGCTGCTGCCCACCTTTCGGATTTGTCCCTTAGTCGCCTATTACGACACCCACGGGATGAGATGGGGTGGTGCTATTCTTTGAGGTGGCGGTACCACACACCACTTTGAGGTGGCGGCACCACACACCACATATTACTATTACGTAGTAGTAATAAGACACAGATCAGGTAATTACAGTAGAGCGACTAACATGAGATCTCAGTGATCCTGTTAACAGGGGAAACGACTGGATCATGGTGTTTTTAGTTGTAAAGATATGTAGTCAGGAAAAACCAAAGGATCTGGATTGCGAACATCGCGAGCAAGGCCAAGGCAAATCAATGACCTTAATTAAGATAAAGCGTCTGAATATTAAATCGTATTTATTATCTAATAATTTCGCAATATATGCAAAGTCCGCCAAAATGTCAATATCAAGTTTTACAATGTCTCTTTGAAAATATTCATAGTTTCCTATTTAGAGCAAAGTTGAACCACTTTGCTGTGGTTAAGCCATTCATTCATTAAGATAAGGATAGCAATTCAAAATCAGTTCGGCCTAAGTTTTCAGACCAAACAAGTTTAAGCTGTGACAATTCGTTTGATCTGTGTGGCCAGTATCGCAGGCAGAATGTATAAAAGTTTATTAGTAAGAAGTGCGATCGATATAACCCGTATTACCCGTCCTCATCGCAGCATTGCCACTCGGTGCCGGAGCTACGCGACGAGGTATACTGCCAGCTGATGAAGCAGACGACCTCGAACCGGTCGCCAGCTGCGGACTCCTGCCAGCGCGCGTGGCGTCTCATGTCCATCCTGGCCGCGTACTTCACCTGCTCCAACACGCTCAGGTATGCTCGCTGGCCAAAAGCTGTGTTAATGCCTTCTCTATCCACCAACATTGAAATTTTCCCACTTTTATGATAATGGTAGAGATACTTATATGGTTTATAGGTAGTCATAAAAACACTCAAGTTTATGTACTTAAGTATTGAAAACCTTGGAAAGGATAACGACCGCATAATCCAATGTCGCGTGACTAAGTATAGCACGAATAGTACATTCTAACGCATTCTATTGCGTAACTATTATTCCTATAAAAGATTACCAAACAATTACATACACATTCGTTTTTAAATACATGAGTCATAATAAAGTATATCCGTTCACAGGCCATTCCTAGTGGAATACTTATCAGCAGCGGCGGCGGACAGGCGGCGGCCCTGCCAGGGCACAGCAGCGGTCTGTCTCGCCAATCTCAGAAAGACACTACGCTGCGGCGGCAGAAAGAATGTGCCCAGCGTGGAAGAGGTAATTATGTGGCAAAAGGCTAATTTACCCGTTCATGATTTTGATTAAAAAAAAAGGATGGAAGACATGGCTGTTTAAGCTATGTTCCCTTTGCCTAAACCAGTGACAAACAATTTAATTTCCGGTTCTTTGTTTCCGGTCAGGCAATGGTTTCCACATTTTTTTTAAATATTATTTTAATCTTGTCATTTAATATAAACGGTTTTCGTTAATGATAAATAACTTAATTAATTTATCCATTTATAGTGATCATTATGAATATTTCAATACGTAGTCTTTGTTAATAAAGGTGCTAAAATATTTGGCGGCAATACCAATTTAAAAAAATTAAAAAAGCGCGTAATGTACATTTTTTCATTTGTCAGAGTACGTAAAACTTTCCTCGCGAATTTTCTTTCTTCTCAAAAAAGAAATATTTTCACACAAATAAAATAAACACTATTTAGAACTAAACATGGCTAAACGAGGCGCGAAGTCGATATTTAATGTAAAAGATTTGAATGATATTATGAACGAGTCACAAATAATGAAAAACTCGCCGAAAAATAAGAAGAATCAAAAGCGGCCCAACATTGAAGACACTGAAGATGAAGAAACATCGAAGTTAGCTGACGACTTTCAGTCGAGCTCCAAAAAGAAGAAAACGCAATGTGTCGACGAAAGCAATGAAACAAGGCAAAAATTGTTAGAAGTAATGGAGAATCAAGCAGAAACAAGGTATGATTTACCTGCAATTTTCTATTGCCTCATATTAACTTCGGAATTGCAATTACTGAATTAGGAAATGAATAGATGTTGTTGTACCTACCGGGAAATTGTGCACACAATTATGCGTTTTCTATTGTACCTTGCAAGTTTTACACACTACCGGTCATAAAAATAGATTTACATTATTCATATTCATTTATTTTAGTAAAATCTTACGCAGTAATTTGTTACATACATGCATATCGAATAACAAAGTTTGAATTGTTATCAGAAAGCAATCATCGGAGAAGGTGCTCAAGGGCCTGTCCGAAGTGTTGACGAAGTTGGAAGCAGACTACAGCGTCCTACAGGATAATGAGCAGAAGATTGAACACATCGCCGCTACCTTCATGAAGTGCGCGCAGCAAGCGTCAGCCGCTACCAAACAGAATTTGAAGACCTTGAGAGAGATTCACGCTACTTATAAGAGAGAGTGAGTTTACTTTACTTGTTATGAGTTTTTAATACCAGTTACTTTGCTATTGCTGCACTTATTGCTATTCCAATTTAAACTGCATACTCCACCTGACTTACAAGGAATTTTGTCTACCTTGTCTTTACTACCTAACTAAAGCGAGACTACGCCGTTTTGTTAAGTATAATTACACCAATTTTAATTAAAGGTATATAGTGATGATAGGCCGTGTGGTGTCCGGCAGAGTAGAATAGCACCAACCCCTTACACTCGTGGGTGTCGTACAAGGCGACTAATGTTTAGAGGAATAAATCTAAGTCTCCGTAGGCTGGAAAATGGGCAGCAGCGTTTTCCATTGTTATATTTATAATACTGCGATCTCCAACCCGCCTGCCAAGCGTGGAGATTACGGCAATAACCTCCCTTTTCGTGGGAGAGGCCCTTAGTCCTGCAGTGGACTGTTTATGGTCTGTGATGATGATATAGTGATAACTGGAGTTGACTGTTTTTTAGAAAGGTTGTTTTTAATTCGTGTAACAATAAAAAAGTACTGCTTCCACCAATACATACCACCTGTACTCACTCACTTTACGTTAAATACATGTAACATTTCCAGATGTGAGAACCTGGAAGGATCCCAGCGCAATGAATCCCGCGCTTTGGCCGAACAGCTGTCCCGGGACATGGACCGACTGCAGGCCAAGCTGGTGGCCGACGCCAAGCGGAAGCAGCTGGAAACACTGCGTCGTACCATATTCCACTCTATACAGAATGACATGTAGTTTTAGATTTGTTTTAGTTTTCCTACTTCCGTTTCATTGTTCACGGCTATTCTTTGTAAGCGTAATTCGATGGTAGGTGTTGAAAGTTATATTGTTACTTGTTGATTCGTTATTTGTTTTGGGTAAGGGTTGAAATAATAAATACTACGAATAAGATATTTATGGTTTTATTTTACTTTCTACAATTGATGGCGGTAAGGGAAAATTTTTTCTTTTATGTAAACATAGAATATAACAAAGTTATTCGCCGCGTCTGTCTTGTCTGGCCGAAGGCAATCAATTTAAAAACTACTGTTCAGATTGTCATGCAATTCACCTCTGAATGAAAAGTATATACCGCCTCGGGATCTTGATCGCTAATTTTATTTATTATTAGCGACCCGACCTGGCTTCACGGGTTTTCTTTATTATATACGTATTATACATATGAACCTTCCGCAAGACATTCTCTAAATGATAGTGAAACCCGGAACAAAATCCTTGTGTGGTTTAGTTAGGCAAACGGTTTAGGAATACAAACAGACAGACAGACGCGGAAAGCGACTTTTATACTAGTATGTAAGGATAAGAATGAGTCGAATGCGATAAGAGCTAACAACTTACGAAGAAGCCGGTATAAGCGCTAGAACAATGATGACTTCCTATTTGATATTGACATGTTTACAGTTAGGTACCAATAAAGAACGTTGTATTTGCGATCAGGTGACAGCGGTGTCGGCGGGCCGGTCGGCGCGGCGGCAGCTGTACCGGCTGCCGGGCGGCGCCGAGCGCGTCGTCAACACGCGCTGCGCCACCGTCGTCAACGACATCGTCGCGGAACTCTGCGAGCTGGTCAGTATATGGATGGCCCTGGTGTTGCTAATGGCAGCGGTGACCACTTTGCATTAGGTGGCGCGCTTGCCTTTGACATGTTTTTGTTAGCTTCTGTAACTTTTACTACTTGTAGTACTTACCTGTAGCTAAGATTCTCTCGGTACTTTTCTATGCTAACAAAGCATTATTATGATTCAGTTTGAAGGAAAAGTTAGGCAGCTTACTTACAGGCATGACAACCTATGCGGTTCTGCATTTTTGTTATATGAAATTGAAGTGCATGAATCGTTATGTTATGGGCTATCGTGCCGCTTTCCACCAGGTGTCCTGCTCGATGGACCAAATAAGAAATAAAGACAGAATCCTGCGAACAATATACCGATGCACGCAAAACTACGCTATGCTGAGTATACGTACACGGTCATACTACGCCCCGCCACACACGTTAACAAAACCGGCCTCATGTCACTGTTGACAGCGCGCCATCTTTATTTCTTATGTGATCTGTACCTATCAATATAAAAAAGTAATTATTAACACTGGAATAATTCATCTCCCACGCAGATCGGCGTAACAACCGAGGCTGAGCGCGCAGAGTTCTCTCTCTACTGCATAGTGGCTGGTGACGCCCTCACCATGCCCCTGGCGGGTGACGAATACGTGCTGGACGTCACCACTGAGCTGCAGAGAGCTCACCACCCCTTCTACCTCATATTCTGCCGGTCGGTGTGGCACCACCCGCTAAGGACGGACGCACCGCCACTTTATACGGAGGTGTTGTTCAACCAGGTATGTTTGAAGTTCTGACTGATATTTGATTTGTGAACATTGAAATGGTACGATTTTTTTTGTATTTACATTAGCATGGCAGGAAAGCTGAACACCTAGCCATTGTAGTCTGGGATATATAAAAAGCGCATTATATTAGCACAAAAGTCTTGGTGTATCTGTACAGCAATCAAAGACTGTATTTTATAGGGTTCTACTATAAAAACGTTACTTACTAATCATGTGATTTCTAAGTCTTCACAACATAAAGGCAAAATCCATCGGCTGATTATTACCAAGTGTCAATGACCTTTCGGTCGGCTGGCCGGGTCTTTGACAGTGACGCATTTTTAAGACTGCTTTAATAGTAAACCGTTATGGCCATTGATTTATGGTTGGTAGTAAATCAATGGTTATGGCTCATAATTAAATACGTAATATTTTACACTATTGAGGGATAAGACCTATATACCGGCAAGACATTTTCTTGTAAAAAATAACAATTAAATCGATGATAACTGTCATAGCCCGGTTCGAAGGCACTTTCGACCTAGATACAATTCCGATTATAATGTAATTTTGGTAGTTTGTTTGGGAATAGTGTGGGGTGTGTAATTTAAGTTATTGACCTCGATTAGTTTGTGTTCCCCATAAAACCTCGATTTTTTTCTACTTTTGCCAGTTTTTGCTTATAACTTGAAACGGCGGCATATAGCAAAAAATCTTACACTAAGGTAATCTACATAAAATTCTCTATGGGTACTTTTAAAATTCCTAGCCGTTTACGAGCAATACAGTCTCGGTAGCGCTGACCGACCCCACTTAGCCTTAGATATGTAACCCCATACGCTCCCGCAGGTGGCCCCCGACTACCTAGAAGGGCTGCTGCTAGTGCTGCCGGGCGGCGCGGCGCCGGGCGGGGCGGCGCTGCGCGACGCGGCGCTGGTGGCCGCGTTGCTGCACCGCGCTGCGGGGCTGCAGGAGCCGCCGCACGCGAGGGACCTACGGTTCCTGTTGCCCAAGGTCAGTGCCCCCCTCCCTAGAAGGGCTGCTGCTAGTGCTGCCGGGCGGCGCGGCGCCGGGCGGGGCGGCGCTGCGCGACGCGGCGCTGGTGGCCGCGTTGCTGCACCGCGCTGCGGGGCTGCAGGAGCCGCCGCACGCGAGGGACCTACGGTTCCTGTTGCCCAAGGTCAGTGCCCCCCTCCCTAGAAGGGCTGCTGCTAGTGCTGCCGGGCGGCGCGGCGCCGGGCGGGGCGGCGCTGCGCGACGCGGCGCTGGTGGCCGCGTTGCTGCACCGCGCTGCGGGGCTGCAGGAGCCGCCGCACGCGAGGGACCTACGGTTCCTGTTGCCCAAGGTCAGTGCCCCCCTCCCTAGAAGGGCTGCTGCTAGTGCTGCCGGGCGGCGCGGCGCCGGGCGGGGCGGCGCTGCGCGACGCGGCGCTGGTGGCCGCGCTGCTGCACCGCGCCGCGGGGCTGCAGGAGCCGCCGCACGCGAGGGACCTACGGTTCCTGTTGCCCAAGGTCAGTGCCCCCCTCCCTAGAAGGTCTGCTGCTAGTGCTGCCGGGCGGATTGCCCGAGGTTGGTGACGCTGCAGATGTATCCGGGCCGTTTCCGCATTGATACGAACTCGCTCCTATTCTGCGTGGAACTTCGTGATAGTATATTTAAAAAAAAAAATTGTGATACTGTGAATGTGAGTCAATGGACTTTAAAGCCCCTTTACACTTTGTTCGCTTAGTACTCACCGTTGTACAGCATTTGGACTGGCCTCGAACAATTATTTCATTTGGAAGTTTTAGGACACGCCGAGCATGAGAAGAAGTGGTCCATGGTTTGCAGAGGTACACCTCAGTCACAGGGAGAATTTTTTTAATCTACGCTGCGACAAACCGACAGGCTGCCCATAATCTACGCTGCGACAAACCGACAGGCTGCCCATAATCTACGCTGCGACAAACCGACAGGCTGCCCACTTGATGTTAAGTGGTAACTGTCGCCAATAACATCTACGTTTCTTGCATTTAGGTTGCCTGCAATAATAATGCAGGACCGTAGATGCATTGTCACTGTGAGGACTAAGATGAAATACCTCATGCCTTCAAACCAAAACACTTCGACTCTACCTACTACTCGTCACAGGACATGATGATAATGATAGTTACTCATTTTGAACTTTATTACTATCAATTAAGCTATATTCTAAAGTGTATTTCGCTGCACCATAACCTGTATTAAAAGTAACTTTGCAGTGAATCAGATACGCATGAACTTTTCGGTAGTACATTCATGATCAGGGTTTCGATTCTGGTACGGAATTCGTCTCAGTTGCAGTAACATTACAATTGCATCGCCTGTCAAACGTGTGATTGTTAATGAAATGACAGATGTTGAGTTGCAACTTTCATGTGATTGTTATTGAAATGACAGATGTTGAGTTGCAACTTTCATGAGTTCGCACTTTTCCACAATTCGTTTTCTGGTACTTTAGTTGCATTATGGTTTTATATGGCTGTTGGTACTCCAATAAATAAATTACTAAGTTGCATCTTTCTTAGTTGTCAAACTGCCTTCAATTCTGTCAACGAAAACGTGTCAAAAGTCGAACAATGATTTAACTGCAATTGAACTGGGATGATGCTGGGACTGACTCGATACCTCGACGTAGTTATAGTAACATCACAGTTACATTGCAACATAATAACAACTGCATTGCACACCAAAATCGGTACCCAGATCTATAAAAATCTTTAGATCAGATGAATGAAAATTTATTCTTTTGTTTATATTGACAACGTCCGTAACTAAAAGGACAATGCTCAGCGACGAAAGTTTTTACCCCAAATTGTGCTAATCATTGTTAGTGTATCCATGTACTGAGCAGGCCGAGAAATCTATTCTTTTTTGCTTTCAGGCGATGCATATTCGCTCGTCTCTACTAGGGGATAATTGCGTGGATGTTTAGTTTGTTAGCCTTTTTATATAATTATTGTCATAATTCGGAGCTGTCATGTACTATTTTATTTTACTTTATTCAGAACACCAACAGCAAGTTACAAGTAATACTTACAAACATATATAACAGCGAGGCCATTAACAGGTGCTCGCAGATAGTTATTTAAATGATACGGGATACTAGAAGCAGGATTACAGTTTGTACAGAATTACATAAATTATCGTAAGAAGTCTGAATTACTCTTAGTGTAAAATTAGTTCATCAATTTGATGTTGCGTCTTCGGAAGAATGAAAGAACTTTTCTGCATACACTCTCTGATTTTGTAAAAATGTTCCCAATAAATATGACAAACAAACTAACTATGACCCCCATCCCCACAGCCGCTGCTAGCGCTGCGTGAGCCGCGCGCTGCGAAGTGGGCGGGCTGGGTGGCGGCCGAGTGGGCGGCCGCGAGGGCACTCACGCCGGCTGCTGCCAAGGCGAAGGTGTTGCAGGTTGGTAACGATTATTGTTTTACCTAGATAATGTTATCATCTTGGCATTATTGTGACGGTTGTGATCTCGCGCGCTTGAGGCTGTCCAGGATTTGGCAGACTGGCAGTGGAGCGACTGCTATCTATTGTATGTGTAATGTCCGGCAGAGCAGAATAGCACCAACCCCTTACACTCGTAGGTGTCGTACAAGGCGACTGTTTTCGAAACAAGATCTAGTCTCTAGGAAAATGGACAGCAGCGTTTTCCATTGTTATATTTTTAACACTGCGATGATGACTGTCATCTGACCTCCCCGACCTTGTCAACAACGGGAATCTAGCCAGATTGAATCAAAATCATGTAGCGATCTGTTCTCGCCTGAAGTCAAGAAGTCATGGCTTCTACCTACATATTAGGGACTAGCTTTTGCCCGCTTGGAAATAGTTTTTATGGCAGTTTAATAAACACAACACAGTTTATTTATATATATTGATCATTCCTTTTTGATCATGAGGTAAACGAAAAGTTAAAGTCTTTGGAAACCGTATACCGTAAAACCGTCGTCCTCTTAGCAAAAAAATTCTTCCGGCTATATTGATGATGAATAAACATTTGCCATTCTTGCAGTCACTATAAAAATTACAACAAATAAACACTTGCCACAATCACAAACCACCCCCAGGTGCTATCCCGCTGGCCGCTATTCGGGTCGTCGTTCTTCGCGGTGCGGCGCGTGTCGGGCGCGGCGGAGTGGCGCGAGCACGTGCTGGCGCTCAACCGCCGCGGCGCCTCGCTGCTGCACCCCGCCACGCACGAGACCGACACGCATTGGACCTACGCGGAGCTTATATCTACGAGGAAGGTGGGTTGAGTGTTTGGTGAGGTTCTAGGACTTAGGCCGGCGACATCGCAGCAAGTAATTAACGCATTGGACGTATGCAGAGCTTTGTAGCGATCTCCATAGTGAATCAAAGAGAGCTGGCAAGACAATCAGCATGACAGCAACTGTCAAATCTACATCGCGCTAACGGAGTGTTCCATCTACAACGCTTATATACAAGATCCAAAGAGCGTCCATTGGACTTCGGTCCCCTAGTCACAGCAACTCGGCCAGGTGGGTAATTACCCTTTTCCACCTTCTCCATCTTCGCTTGCCAACATGGCGGCTGGAATTCTCTCCTCCACGTTACCGCCAAAGCTTATACTCGTATCTACTAGAAAGGTGCGTCGTTTGGAAGATGAGGTTTTAGGACTTTTAGGCCGGCGATCCTATCAATAAGTAATAAAGTATTATAGAACAAATATATTTTGGTCACCCAGGCAGCCCAAACACAGGATAGTATTGTCATAAACTCCGCATCTTAATTGTCTGAAAACAGCCTAATCACTAAAAGAATTAGTGAGAGTTGATATTTTTGTAGACATTTCATTTTAAAGTGTACAATTTAAATTAAATTTCATTTTAAAGTGGTCAATGAACCACAATGGACCATGTGAATCTAAACTCGGTAGATGAAATTCAAGATCAAATGACAACAAATTGTCCTTTTAAAAAATAATTGAGTTTATTTTTTAAAAGGGCAATTTGTTTTGGATGGATTTTTTTTATAATATTCATACGATTTTATTTTATTTTGAATGTAATAATTTTTATCCATACTTCAATAATTTTAAATAATCCACCCCTTGGGTTTATTTTTATAGTGCCAATTTGTTTACACTTTTGATCTTGAATTTCTTCACCGAGCACAGAGGCTATATCCCTCCACGGCCTACCCCACCATCCCAATCTTCCACCCATCATAACCCCTCTACCCTCCATCGCAGGTGCGCTCCGAAGACGGCACCCTGTTCCTGGACGTGAAGTGCGGCTCTCTGCTGCAACAGCGCGTCACCAGGCTACAAGCGGAACAGGCACATGAAGTGGCACGACTAGTGCGACAGTACGTGGCCTTGCAGCGAGACTCGAGGGACACCAACCACCATGAGCCGAGGCACGACTGATGGGGATGGTATGCTGTTTTCTTTACTCTATATGATAATTATAACGTCACGGGGTGCGGCTCCCAAGCCCGTCGAACTTTCTTTCGTGGTTATTAGTTTGATTCACTCATTGGCAATGAAAAATACATAAATGATGGGTGCCAATCGACTCCCAAGACTGTTGAACTCTCTTTCATGGTTATTAAAGTTTGACGCCACCTGACTATGGGTTTTAAGACTATTAAGTACTTACAATACAAATATGTTTTTTTTCTCAAAGGCAACCGTAGGTTATATGTGAAACATAAACAGCATCACGATCCTTATTGAGAATTGGAGTCTGTGTTAGGTTATAAAACCTGTGTTACAGATTTCTAGGCTGCAATTGCTGAATAGATTTCTAAATTAAAAGTTAAGTTAAATTGAGATGATTCAGCCTTATCATCAAAATTGGTCCAGTAAAATGTGTTGTATCATTTCTTTAGTAGTTTCCCTATTGGCGGCACGTTAGTTCAGTTTTACGCCACATTCTTAATTTTTAAAGTTTTTAACCGTCGACGAAAAGGAGGGGTGTTATAAGTTTAAGTTGTGTATCTGTGTCTTTGTGTATCTGTTTGTAGCATAGTACCTCCCGAACGGATGGGCATATTTGGATGCGGTTTTCTCTATTTGAAAGCCAGTTTAGGCTCTTAGCTTTGTACACTAAAATCGGTTCATTAATTTAGAAAATATTTGAGTATATATGACCTTAGTCGGGGGTTATTAGACATTTCTGTCAGTTAGGTTATTGTATTAAACCCCACATTATGTAAGTTGAGCAGAGGTGCTCAACACACCTGCATTTGTAGGCATGAATTAAGTAAGGTAAAAACCTAATTAATGGTGTCAAAAATATCAAGATCACGGAACTGTACGGAACTATGCCTCTACGTGACCCTACATTCACTATAAATTATTTATATTGTTTCAGATAGCGAGCCCATGGCGTGCATTGAAAACCAATAATAATAATAAGCATTTAGATGTAAACGTGCTCTGTCCGCGTAATGTTAACGAGTCCATCCAAAAGAGATCTGAGAGAGTCAATCGCGTACTTAGATTGAAATGAGAATAGGATTTTAAAAATACATTTTATGAAGTTGATTTGTTTATCAGAAAATATAGCTAAGACTTCTATTTTCATTTCAGTCAACGTTATTTTACCTTGTATTTTTTAATATTTTATCAATTTGTATATGAAAGTTATCGTCTGATACGTACTTAGATGAATATTGTTTTTGATAATGTATAAAACGCGCGTGTTTATTGCGCTATATTTTGTATTTGAAAATTTAATTTCTTATTATTTTATATTATTCCAAGTTAATACCACCAAAATAATTAACCTTTATTTTTTCTAGTTATTTTGATTGCATGATTTGTGTTACTAACAATTTTATTATTATAAATCGGAATATTACGGTAGTTTTATAGAACAAATGATGCAATCTTAGAAGCACAATGTAATGTTACATACATTCCATATTCTGTAACCCTACAGGGAAGGTTGTAAGTCGTATAATTTAGCTAGCATGTAGATAATAATAATAATTTAACATTGTTGTTGTATATGGAATTCGTATTATGTTATAAATAGTATCGTATTTTCCATAAGCAAAACTATACTGAACAAACAAGTTACATTTTGAAATATGTTTATCGATATAATAATTACTGGTTTTATCATTAGCCTACTATTAATCAATTTACTGTTAGAGAAGACAATTCACCAATTGTGCCTTATATTTTTGCAAACTCGGCCGCAAAGGTGCTACTTTTAAAAGGCTAAATTATATTTATCTATACTTACATAATATCCAAAGACCTGCTGGTCGAAGTCATGTACTGTACTTAATTATTACTTCGTTGTCATGTAAAATATTTAAAGAATTATGCGATGTATAAGAATATATTGTAGATAAAATAAAATATATTTTGAAATATCTATGTTTTTATTTTTCAATAAGAATTTCGTAAAAGACAGCCGTAAGCAAAACTGAATGAATTTCCTTGGACGGCCATCGGGCATTGTTTCGCGGGACTCTATTCATCGGATCTTTATTATTATTAATTTTTAGCGTTCCTCCCGCAGCCCAATGTTACTCCTAAAGAGTTTGATATACCAAGAAACTCACCATTAGACGCAGGAGAACGACATTAGTGATTTTTACGCGCCTACCGCAAATGGTATAATGGCACCCTCCGGACTATCGAGAGAGGGAGGCACAAAACACTCATGTATATCAGCCGGAGAGTTTAGTATGGTACCAGCGTGGCCGGCTGGCTGGTAATGCTGGGCTCGCGGGGGACTAAAGCGCCTACCAACTAAACTCTGCCTTGGATACTCTCAAGGTACCACAGCCGGGAAAGCTTTTTAGGTTTCATCGAATAGGGATGGGGTACGCACAACATTAGTAAGCGTGATGTAGAATGTATGCAGTACAATGCAGTTTCAAGCACGCATAGCAGCCCTATCTAGCGGCGATTTGCTATACTGACTTTGATACTATTTGACTTATTGCCTGGCCAGAGTAGTACGTGGATACCTACTTCTCTAGACAGCAGGCATGGGCGACATTTTGGCAGAATTAGTTTTCAATGTTGTATGCATCAGCTGATTTTACAGCGATTTCAGTGTTGGCGCCATAGTAAAAATGGTCTTTCATGATTTAATTGTTTTATTTTAATAACTTGACAAAAAATTGCCCCTTTAATTTTATCTTATTTAAATATACTTTTTTTAATAATTATTATAATTTTAAATTCAATTATTGGTTGTTATCCCAAGCACATGCATACGGTAGGCACCCCTTTGTATTACAATTTGAAACCTTTAGTGGTAATAGAACAAAACTACCTACTTGTATGATAGCCATCTCGCATAAACTAGACGTGAAAAGAGCATAAGCCCAATTCGCAGAAAAATAACATGTCTATGTCACACCAAGTGGAAACCCTACCGATTAACAATGGTATCTACTGAATGCACAGGCGACAAACAAAAAATTTGGTCTCAAGCATATCAACAGCCGCCTCTGATATGATCTTTGTTGGCGTAGATCCGCGTTTGTAAGCGCGATGGTATCGGTGCACCGCGTGACGAGCGTTTATTACACAAATTTATTGCCCTATTCATTATTTTTGTGTGGGAAAATGAATTCAGTAATTTTTTTCGTGTGCGTATTTCCTTTTATGGTTAAGTTTCACGTAGAGACAAGATGCTAAAATACACCGCATACAAGTATTTAATATGATTTGACCATTGCTTATTAATTAAATTGTGTGGTTTCTAAAAATATTAGGGGAAAATTGAACCATTTTTATGTTTGGACCAAAGTAACCGCTCTCGACAGATAACTTATCAATAATTTGTTAGCATTGATCCTGCATACGTAACGTCTGTGGTCCCCTTAGCAAGGGGACCACAGACGTTACGTATGCCCGATAACAAAGTCACATCTTACTCTTGACGTAATATTTCCCTCATAATTTTTGTTTCATTATAGAAATTGAAATCATTTATTTGTCTAGTTAGATATATGTATTTACTCTTAGTTTACAATGGGTAATTCCTTAATACTAATAAACAATGATCTATGACTCGTCGTATTAAATACCTATCGATCTAGCTAGGTCCCAAACATAGGCTACTTAACACTATAAACAAAGACGATGACAATGGGAAATGAGACCACGGACGGCACCTACCAGCAAAGTCGCATATTTGTGTGGGCGGTACGATCCGCAGCAACGCCGAAGGCACACAATTGCGTAACACCTATAGAAAGTGAATACATATTACTTAATACAAAGTAACTTTCTATTGGAATTTTGGAAGCCCTTCATCCAATTTTAGTTGTAATGACTTAGTGAGCTTTTAAGAAAACTTGTTCACTCTTATTAGAAGACGATGAGGACTGCCACTTATTTACACTAAACTACTAACAAATATGTATTGATCTGTAATTTGTCGTAGCTTTGATGTTATGGGTGACAGATACCGCTTACCATCAGATGCGATGTTTGCTCGTTTGTCACTGATTGTGAGTAAAACAAAAAAGCTTTGTGCAAAATCTCACTAACGCTCTGTTCCAACACCGCCACAGGTAGGCATCAACGAGTTATTAATTGTGGTTGCGACCACGCCTGAAGACACGTCAGTATTTGTCATGGGTACCTAATTGTAGGCATGTCGTGTGCGCGTATAAATACGAATAAGTAAACATCTAAGTACATATTATGTTGTTACACGTTTCCAGTACATCAGTCTTACAGATAGATGGCAAGGTTATGGCCTCCACAAGAAATGTTGATGCAGATCTGCAGAATTAGATCAAATATGGCAATTGTAGCAATCAAACTATCGTTCAGTGGTCTTATTTACCAGGTTGGCCAGGGCGGTCAAATTATAGCGAATTGCCAAGAGAGTTAGGATGAACCAAGAATTTAAAAAAAGGAGCCTAAGTTCCAAAACTATCGAGGTTGCTGCGCTCGCCCATCGCAACAGCGAAGACAGTAGCACTAGATTGAGGTGGCCTGGGGCGGGACTAGATCTCCTCTACATACGCCGCTGCCCACTATTACGCTACGCTAGAGTGACGCGCTGCTGCTGCCGTAGGTAATCATTAAGGGACCCGGTTTACCTAACTTCGCGTAGCATACCTATATGTAAGGCGATAATGGTAGGTAAGTAGCCTACCTATCTGCTCAAACTCGAGTCGAAGATTTAAATAGGTGGTCCCCATCTCTACATCCCTTGATGGCTTCCCGGAGTTTGATGCGCAGGCGCAGGAGTCTGCCAAGGCTCCGCGCCGGTTCCCACGGCTTTGTGCGACCACTCGGAGTGACTCGGACCTCAAGGCTGGCGTTTAGCATGCGCGTCGCGTACCGCTAATGTCCATACGAGGCCTGGGAGGACCATTTACAAACAATAATATTGCTGGTACCTGGTTACTAACACCGTCAGTGCAGGCTACTGCAGCTTTGTTCGCAGAGTAGCTGAGTGGTAAACAATTAAATTCATAATCCAAAAAAATCCGCCCAAAGTAGTGAAATTTTATTAAGCTCCGTGTTTGTAATAATTCCACCAATAGATGTCGGAAGAACTCATTTAAAATGGATTTTAAAAAGAATCTCATCGAAATCTGTCCATCAGTTCAAGAGCTACAATGTTGGATGACTCGTTACACCGTGTCGTGGCCGAACCGAGTCTCGGCCGTAACGTAGCCCAGTCAAATAATATCTCTAATATTTTGTATGGGCTCATGCTTTATCGACCGACTGTCAGCTAAGCAATGCCAACTCGTTGCCCCTATGCATGAGCGTACAAAATATATGGGATATTAGTTGACCGTGCTACGGGCGAGACTCGGGTCGGACCCGCCTCGGTGCAGCGTGAGTCATCCTTATCACAGATACGCTAAATAAAACATCCCCCATTTTGCATCGAGGGTTAAAAACGTGTTAAAAGCAATGGACAAATTACTGAACCCCTTTGATCCCAACAAAGTTTTTTGTGTGAAGTAATTAAACTTGCACAGAGTCGTTTAGTTTTCCCGCGCGTATTTTCCTCAGCACTCGGGGCCACTGCCGCGTGAGAAACCGACAGATCGTCGTAATAATATGTGTCATATTTTAATTCGCATACATTATTTACTCTGTGATTTTACTGAATAACAACTAAACCATTGTGAATCATGCACTGAGGTTACTCGGCAAATCGTAGGTTCTCTAGCAAGGTCTGGCCGACACTTCCATCGAAATAGTCTTCGCTTCCTGCCATTATTATCACGAACATGATTGGTTAACAATATATGAAGGAAATTTACATTGTCTTCCTTCATGCACTCAGGGAAACAAGATTTTTATAGTTTACCGCCAGATGTAGCAAAGTGAGTGAAATTGAAAACTTGGTATCCTCCTTGGGTGCTAGTCTGCAGTCTCTAAGAGTTATCGTACCTAATTTCAACATAAGAGCCCTGATGACAATTTTGATGACCTCAGCGATTTCGATAGGAATAACTGGGTTGAGAAATTATTATTACAATGAACAAGTCAGGTAGCGGGATTGCAAGCACGCGTACTTTGTTTATTGTTTATTAATTGCAACGTACTATCTGCACGTACCAACGCATATTTCTGTCGCATCTAAATTGCAGAAACCGCCTTTTCTTTGTAAATCTAGTACATTATAACAAGTAATCGTTGCTTTTCGTACAATCGCTATTTCTACAATGATTGTATTCTTTCACTATAATAACGTTGGACTAAACGTTCTAAAGATAATTGTATCCTCGTATTTGTCCGGTATGGCATTCCTTCTACAGTATAGGTATTACCGACACCATCATTATGATAATGACGGGTCAATGCTGCACGTACTATTTGTCGGAGTAGAATAGAAGGTAATTAGACTAACAAATAAACAAATAGTATCGGAAGCAGTCGAGTGACATGACAACCGATGTTAGTCATAGCAAGAACATCTTGAAAAGGCGCGAGGACGCCGAACAAATAAAAACTATAAATGTTTGTCAGGAAAAATTCAATTACTGAAATGTAATTATTTTAAAATCAGAGTTCAGAACACTACCATTTACCTAAGTTTAACCTTATGAAAAAAAATTCATAAGCTTTTATTGCGCGGTGTAGTACCTACTTAACAAGACCATTCCAAAGAGCCCAAACACGATGGGGTTACCTTATTGATAGATAGATATATATTGCGTTGATTAGTTCCCATGACCACCTTCAGATTCCATCATCAGACCAGCTCCATGGTACCATATTAATGCATTGTAATCTAAGTTACATACCAGGTTACACACAGGTATACAAAATTTCAACTCAATCGGATACCAACAAATGGTCGAAAGATTGCAAATTTTGAGGGACAACTTACATACATACGAACAGTGCAAGTTAAATAAAAGCTTGTAAAAACAAGTATAGCACAGACACAAGCTGAATTTAACTATTCTTGTACACACGTGTACCGCGGTCACATCACCTTTGTGTACATTAGTGTAACTTTCTGTAGATACAATGAACTCTAGCGTAATCTCAGAACCGGTAGTCACCGAGTCGGCGGAAGGTATCTGTGTCACAGTGATAGCGTCGTGTCGACATAGGTTAATCGGTAGGTTAAATTCACCGTTGGTTACTCAGCGACGACACGGTAACAGGCGTAATTAAGTTCGATCTCATATTCTCTGATCACGCGCCCCAATTTTCCACATGTCGATTGTGTGATCATTACTCTAGCAGCACTCTTGATACTGTGAAAGCTCGTATTGGCGGGTAATCTTATTCTAATCATAAAGAAGTCCTTTAGTTCTATCTTATAATCGTATTATCATTTTCGTCATTCGTTTTTGTTAGTAAATTCCTAGCCGTGAATTCATACCTAACTCTATGCAATGTTACCTTATTGCGAGTGTTTAATTATTTTTTCTATCGTAGGTACCTACGTAACCAGTTTTTAGTTCTTTGTTACTGTCGACCTAACGCCACCTTAGTGTACCTATAGTCAGGCAGGACAATCGAATAACATGTTATTACTTTCTGACTAAATATTAGGTCATACAAAAGGCACCTCGGGCAGACACCTCATAATAAGTGAATAGATTAAATTAAACAGTAGTAGGTATTGACAATAACATTTGACAATGCTAATTGTAGAACTTTTGTATTTAACTTATTGACATTACTTTAAAACGCGCCGGAAAAACGTAAGCGTTTTACAGACTGTGTTCTCAGGAACCAATTAGAATACATACCTATTCTCGAGATACCGCATGTCGTCACGACCATTTTTTTTTTCATTTTAAAATGCATTCGCATTACAGGTGAGGATTGCTTACTTCAGCCCAGAATCCTTCCCAAACCATTGCTATAACTTCAGCACTATATCGCTACCATTTTTACTACGCCCAACTTCCGTTATAGTTTATCATTAGGTATTTCACAACTTCTGACATTATAAAAAGTTTTTAAACTGAGGATTCTGGGCCAATGGACAACCTCACACCTTTTCCTTCCTGTTTACCTAGCCCGCCCACTAGAACTTCCGATATTGTCGCACTATTAGCACTGCATTGGCCCTCAAATTCTAGTTCAAAGGCGAATTTCTCAACAAACTGTATCATTCATTGAACCATTTTGGCGGTCCTTTCGGTTAGCGATGCCCTAAGACGAGTGCGGCCGCGGTTAGCAGCTGTGATGTTGCGAAACCGAGCAATGGGCCGAGCCAGTGTAGGTTGTACCTCGTCAAGGCTCAATCACGCGCGTAAACCTACTTCGAATTTGTGCGTACGTGTTTATGGGTCGCCAGACGCAACAATCAACGCGTGATTTAATATATTTAGAGTAATAAATGCTTACGTGGCGTAAAACCAATCTTTGCTCGCTCACCCACGTAACTTCCTAAGAGTTTACTAACTTTGTATACGTTACTGGACATGAATGCGGTTGACCACAAACATGCCATACGACATCACCATTTATCTTCGCGAGTTCTCGAATTAACGTCATTAATTCCTGTTTTTGTACAACACACCGCGGAATCAGATACGTACATTAATAAAAACAGTGTGGCTTTTTACACGGTGACGCTTACAAATGAGCAAGCACTTTTAATTAATTTTAAACGCGAATGAGTCAAAATACTAAATAATTTGAATGGCACGCACGTTGTGCCTACAGTCAGACGGTAATAAGTGTGCGACACACGGTCTCATTATTTTCAAATTAACTCTAATCTTCCACTTAAACCACGGAGCAATGTACTTCCTGCACCAAAAGGTATTCCATGAAGCAATGTTACTCGCTCGCCTTGATTGGGGTCTATTGTTATAAACTCAAGTTCTACCTGTGGCCATAACAATTTGGAATAAATAAAAAGCGTTTCGGCGTTAAAACTTAATTTATTACAATATATATTAGTAATTCCCTTATCTAATTAAATAACTAGTTTTAATTGCACATCACATCACACATACATTCTTAAGTTGCCTAAATGGTAACTTCAAAATTATAAAAATCACATTCGTTATTTTTGATCTAAGAGTATGTTTGTACATGGTAACAATTTCCGAAATTGCTACGTTAATATGACACAGAATCGTTGTCACGATAAGACTGTCCTAGATAAATACTGTGAAACACTTGTATAGGCACAAGTCTTTGGTACTTTTCACTTCCGACGCATTTAGCTTCTGCACATTGTGGCCAGGCCGGGATTACTCGGTCGGGCTGTGTCTGGGCGTCCTGAGATCTCTTTTCTCGGGCCACTTTCCGGCCGCGTACTGTACGTAGCCGCGGTCGGTGGGCGTCCCGGACGCTCGGTCGGCGTCTCCGCTCTCCTTTTCCTCGATCGGCTCCATGGGGAACAGCGCCGGGGTGTCGCCGCGTTTAGTTCGCGAAGCCTTCAAATAATCCTCCAGTTGTTGAAGAGTAGGAGTCGACACTATCTTTGCCCGCGACGGCGATTTAGAAGGCGACCTCTTCTTATCTACGTTCTTATCGTAGTACGACGGCGACAAATCATCGTACAAACCCGTCAGTCGCCCAGATTTCACCTTCGCGAAAACTGGCGACTGCGGTTCTGGCAGGTAAGCCTCCTTCACGTTGAATTTCCCTTCAACGCTCTCCAAATACTTCCTAAAGTAAGACTCGTTAAACTTGGCTAGTTCCTGTTCGTAGTGGTGCTCTGACAAGGGGTCGGACAACCGAATGTAATTCCCGCCTTCGAAGTTCAGCCCCGTTCTAATCGAACCGAACTTAGATTCTTGCAGTTCATCATCATATTTGCCGTCGTCGAATTTAATGTAGCCGTGCTGCGGCGAGTCAAATAGCGACGGCGACTCGTCCTTTTTCGACAGTCTGTCGTCTTTTCCCTTTTCCAAATCTAAATCTTTAGGCCGCTCCAGTTTTCCTTTATACAAATCAAAATCTTTGGGCCGCTCCACTTTTTCTTTTTCCAAATCAACATCTTTGAGCCGCTCCGGTATATGACCGTTTGTATTCTGCTTCAAAATTGGGCTGCTCTGGTTGTTAAGAGTTTGTTTTTCTTTGTCTTTTAGTGCACTGTTCAAGATATGCGTATCCTTGGTCGAGAGGCCATTTACGCTGAGTGGTTGTGTAGCAATCGATACTTTTTTCTCTGACCTGGGCGACGATATGGGGTCCGTTTGCGAGTGGTGCGCCGCAGTGTAGATCCTCGGCCCCATCAGGTCTATGAGGAACAGGGCAGCGACCAGAAGCGAGAGCGCGCCCAGCACCGACGCGTTCACTATCAAGTTGTGCGGGACCGAGTCCAGAGACGCCAGCTCTAGACCACCTGGGGACATTAACAATGTATTAGAAGTGAGAAAAGCAGCATTCTTCGGTTGATCAAGGTCTTCCGCTGGGGACCTTGAGACTGGTTTAATAATCTCAGGAGCCGATTGGCACCCCGTGACGGTAAATATGAAAACAGTATTCCTATAGGGTTTCGCATGAAAATGTTATACGAGCACGTGCCGTTTATCGCGTGAAATTTACACTCTACGTTTAAGCAAGGATTGGGTGGTAAATCCCAAACGTTCTGATATGACTGCTTGGGAGACCGTTCTTTGCTCCGGCCCCATCAGTGGATGTGTTCTTTTTAAATACCTATAAAATGACAAACAAGCTTACGGCCTGCCTGGTAGTAAGCAGTCACCGCAGCCGATGAACGTATGTGTGTGTGTATGTCTCACCGAGTACGATGAACAGCAGCATCCCCAGTCCGAGGAAGAAGCCTTCCAAAACGCGGCGGCCGCGCGGCACCTCCTGCACCACGCGGCCCAGCATCAGCCCGAACGTGATTATCAAGTAACCTACAACAGTAGAAAGTTATTAAGAAAAGCTGGAGAACACGTCTTTTTTTATTGCCTAGGGAGGCACACGGGTCGACGGTCCGCCTGAGGCAAGGGGGCCATCGTTGACAAGGACCTCTGCTTCCTAAAGGGACCGGATGCGGTGTCGTGTCGGCCTTTGAAAAACCCCGTGGAGTAATGCAATGTAAAGACTTCGAAACTTCGCTCATTCCACATCTTGCACGACTTCGTAGGTAGAGACCGTGATTCGGTAGGTGTAAGTAGGACGCTCTCCAGAGAGCGTCCTGTCCGTACCGGTGGTTTGGACCGGTGGAGTAATAGGAGGGGTAGGCTTATATCCAGTTATTTGATGGACGGAAGGAAGGGGGAATGGTAGGTGGACTCCGGATCCTCGCGTACCGCGTGCTTCCGGAATTTAGCGCCAAGATGATGATGATGATAATAATGAAGATAGATAAAGCTTGAAATTGGAATTAGTTTCGAGATTATACAAGGATAGAGCGCGAGCTCCAGCTGTACCTACAGGAATACGAGGAATAATTTATGAAATTCTTAAGTTAAAACTACCAGTTTTTCGTAGTTTAAGGTTTGGTGTCGAGTATGCGCATGCTCGACACCAAACCACAATGGACAATAAAATTAACATATTTTATAACTATGTGATGTCTAATTAGGTAATTATGATGAATGCTTGTTGCAGCTACCAGAAAATACGCACATATTTCTCTTGCTACTACACATTACAAGACATTGTCATCAAGAATTTCGTCAAATTACCCAAAAAGTAGTTACGTGCAAATAATTTGACAAACTTCGTAACTGGATCACGATAAAAGCTCGCCAATATTAACTTGAACCACATTTCCTAATCTCAGCTTACTCACCGAAGGAATGACAAAACTAATCTCGCAAAAAACCTTATCTGCAAAGAACTTCCGTCCTACTCACCTCCATAAACGGCGTTAGCAAACGCACCGCCCACAGAGTCCCAGGTGACCGAATTGAGGAGGGACCACTCCCGCGACAACTTCTGGAGCAGCAGCGCCAGCCGAGCCTCGTCATCCTGAGAGACACGCTTCGCAACCAGACACGCCACGCACGCCAACTGCGACAGAGATTGTACCTTTTAGAACTGTGTCGGGGATTGGTTGAAATAACACGTGATTTGAATATGAATATTAGTGTGAAATCTTTAGTTAGAACCAAAAACATTAATATACATGCAGAGAAAATTTGTTAAAAAATAAATAAAGCGTTTTAATGAATAAGCAGACAAAGAACATGAACTTACCTTTAGTATGCGTGTTAAGCTTGCGGGTGATATTTAAAGCAACATAAACAGAAGACACATTTCTGATTAACACTAGTACCCGCCAAAGTTGTGTTCATTTATGAATTTGGTTTAGCAGTATTAAATTACAATCAATGTTGTGCAATTAATTGTTCATTCTCTTGTATTTTCTTTTAACTTTGGCGGATACCAGCAAGGTACACATATCACCCACCCAGGTTAAAGAATTTCCAGCAAAAACAAAACAAAACGTGAATGTTATGTTATGATACATAAGCTTTTGGGCTAGATGGCGCCGTGTGAATTGTCAAAGCTTATTTATTTATTTATTATGATAACACCGTGCTGCACCAAGCAAAACACAAACATCCCAATTCCATTCTCCCATTATCCTAGTTCTCAAAACCCGCAAAAAAATGCATACCAAAACCGATTGTTAATGGCCGAAAAAAGCCTTGCGTGCAGCATCTACCCATCCACAAGGAAATAGCACAATGTCCCTATCACAATGGTTGTCCTCCGGCCGCGGCGGCGACGTCACCGGTCACAGCGTCCACCGTGGGAGCTGAGACGCGGCGATTGTGGACGCGAGACGCCAGTATGACACCATTACAACGCAAGCTAGGCCGGAGCATTATGCAGATTACCTCAGGACTCTAAATAGGTTGACATAACTGCTTAACAGGTTGAAACAAAGACCTGTACATTAGTATAATTGTCTAAGGAATCTGTTAATACGTGACGGGGATCACAGACAAGTAATTTCACAAGGTCCTTTGTCTTTACGTCACACACGGGCGCGGGCGAAGTCGCGGGCAATCGCTAGTATATTTTTGCCTGCGATTTCGCCCGCGGCGATTCCGATAAAAGGTCAAGGCGACAGCACTTTTTCTTCGACATTTATAATTTCAAGAAGTCAAACATATTTTTGTCACAAACGGGTAAAGCAAATCTTTTACGTGAAGATAACGTATCTTTCTTAGCGATGTTTTTAGAATGCTTCGGTATGCAGTTCTAGAGATTACCTCTTATAGACAAACACAAATAGCCCTTGAAAGAGCCCTCACAAGATATGAGTTATGAGTACCCACCACCTACCGAAAACTTGATAACGGCAAACTAAAAGCGATAACATGAATATTGATTTTTGGCAACTTTTATTTTCATTGAGAATTTCTCAATCATATCGGTTATCAGTTACGGAACAGAGACGTGGCCGCTCGCTATGGGCCTTATAAGAAAGCTGCCTGTCACCCAAAAGGCAATAGAAAGGGCTATGCTCGGAGAAAATGACGAGATCCGCAAGCGAACCAAGGTCACCGACATAGCCCTAAACATTGCCAGGCTAAAATGGCAGAAGAGCAGATGGCCGGTGGGGCAGTGAAATTCTCGAGTGGCGACCACGTACCGAAAGACGCGGAGTGGGTAGGCCTCCCACAAGGTGGACCGACGATATAGTAAAGATCGCAGGTACCAGCTGGATGCGGAAGGCACAGGACCGGCCTTTGTGGAGATCTCGGGGGAAGGCCTATGCCCAGCAGTGGGCGTCTTACGGCCGGTAAGATGATGACGATCGGTGTATTTTGGCGGGGCGGTTGAATGGTTGCGCCATAAGAATGCTCGTTGCAAACTTCGGTAAATTACGTTGTTAAAACTAAACACTAACAATTACGTTATCGATAAGGAGTTACATTCACTTTTACGAAAGATTGTATCGAAACAAATTATCTAATATTATGTATCAACAACGCGACATAGGACAAGGAAAAACATAGCGGGCGCGGTCGCGTGGGAACCACCTGCATAACCATAATTATCATTCAATCCGAAAACAGTAATGAACTTGCAACGGCTCAGATCAGCAATTACGAGATAATTAGGTAAAGCCAAGTACATAATAGGCAGATGATTCACCCAAAACCAGTCGATTAACAGCGTTTGGACACGGATCTCGCTAATTTTGAATAATTATGGTGCACATACTATTTTTAATTACAATAAAGGCTAGTAATTACCGCCGTGAATTGGCGTTAATTGTTTTAAACTACAGTTTTAGTTTATGATCGTTATAGAATGAGTTTGTTTGCATTGACAAAGTGTTTCGTTTTAGGATTACGACTGCTGGGTATAAATACAATTGTAGAGACATACTGGCTTTTTATCCTGCACAGACGACTATCCTACAGGCAGGTGCAACTAGGCTAAACCCGTTGTACGAAACGGTATTATTACAGGACTATAGATTGTGCGACCTTGACAATAAATTTATTTCTATCGCTATAACATTAACTAGTCCAATAAGTATTAACTGTGACTGAAGTGATTAAATATTAGGAGATTACTGATTACTTATGAAATTGGCGTTTTGTATGGCGAAAATTACGGAAACTGTAATTTTCAAACAAGCAGATTTTTAAATTTCTAGGAAATAGTATAATCAGGCAACATTAAGGTAACCGGTGTATACCATTTTATTGTGATAACTACCATCTTAATAAAATTACACCTGTTTAAAAAGACAAAATTGACGACAACTAAATAGGGATATTTTTAAACCCTTATAAAAGCTTAAGAAAAAACATTATTTTTATATTTTAGAGTTATCGGCATCTAAATATACTCTTTTTTCGAAATAAGCATTAGTTTATGATTTATTTATTAATATATTTATTATTGGATATATTACATATGTACGATTTGATCAAATATATACTTGTGAAAATAAAACAGCAATTTCATAGGTAAAGACCCAATATTATAAACCATAAAAAATTAGTTAATGCAATTTATGATTAATTGCACAAACATTATATTATATTGTAGAGGTCAATTTACTACCTATAGCCACTATAATTTAAAATATTTATAAATAATGCGACCTATACGCAACAAAAACAAGTTATCGATGATGTCAATGAATATTGCGGTCGTAACACGCAGGTGATTGTAAGATGTTTACAATATTGTGTAGTACTCGCATACATTATACGAGGCATATAGCCAGGTGTTTTGCATTCCGGAATGCTGAGGGCTTCTGCTAAGGGAATGTCACATCTTCTGCAGTCAAGTTTCGTAAAATGTTCTAAACTTAATGTTATTTCAGATGCCGATAACGATAAGTGATAACAATATTGGCATGTACCGATAATCCCAACAGATCGCAAGCGAGATAGGGGCCAATACGGGATGTGGAAACTCACGAACTCCACAATCTTGAGGGCGACCCACTTGTCGCAGAGCGCCATCGCGGGCGCGGAGTTATCGCGCGTTGCACCACTGCACTATCACCGACCACCGCGCACCGTGTCACCGCAACCGCATGGGAGTACCGCACCGGACCAACTACGAGCTCGAAGCGAACAGACGGCCGCGCGACGCGGGCGCATACACTGCTTTGACTCGAGCCAACGACATTTCCTCGCTGCGGCGACCTCGCGCGGCATTCGACTCCTCGCCCCGTAAGCCGTAACCGCGATGGTGTAACGCACGCGCCGCCACCAAAACAAGCGAAAGTAAAGCGTGCGATGCAAACCAAATGAAACATCCCGGACATTTAAATCATTAGACTTAAATTTATTATCATCAATACTGGCATGCAATATTACTTAAAAATCTCATAAAACATCGAGAGATAAATTCATATGACCTCGTTACAAAATGTTTTAGATTTTGCTAATTGTAGATAGATAATTTCATAATGCTGTGTTCAATCATTTGCTGAGAAAACAGTTCCAAATTGATTTACTTAAAACCTGATTTTAAATAGACTTATTCACACACAGAAATAGTAAACTACAATAACATGAATATTTTCGTTGAAAAAACATCAAAAAATGCAGATTGCCAGTTGTGCAATAATTCTAACGCGGCCGGGGCCGGGGCGGCCAGGGCGGCCCGGGCGCCCGGCTGCAGTTGCCCTTATTCATAACAATAAACAATAATGTAGACACATGCTTAAATATATCGATGCCGCCTTAAAAAAGCTTCAAATTTAATACATAAATATTTGTTGCCATTTAATTGGATTCTTAATTAAAATACATTTAGGATTAAATTAAAATAATGTCTAAAATTAAAAATTTACCTCTCTTATGTCTTACAAAGAGTGCAAGAGATGTTAGGCGCTTGTGCAACAACAACACAAAAGCTAAAATACATATTTCATGTCAACAGATGAAGAATGTTGCAATTCATTGTAAAATAAACATTATTGAACTTCCACATACTCCTGCAATTTTCATCTGAAATATTTTAAAGTGAAAGAACATTCTTCTTGTGTAGGGAAAATTTTAAGTGGCAAACATAATCCAACTTCTGGGCATTTTTTTTAAGTCTTATCTGTCCTTGGTATATAATTAACTGCAAACTTACTCACCTGCTACTACCACAGTTATTCTCCATTTACGTATCTTATTCCCATCTATAAATAAAGTTAACGAAAGACCCAGTCAATCCCATAGATGCAACAGCGATGAAATTTAAATTGTTAGGTTGTTAAAATTATAACTTAGGTGCTATTTATTGTCAGTACTAAAACCACCGATGCATGCAGGGCAGTGAATAGGTTACGCGCTTAAATTGACGAAAGATGTTGTCTTCAAATTATGGTAATTATTTGGGAAACTACGCCAGAAGAATAACTAAAAATAACACGGTAATAGGTATTATTAGTAGATTAAACGAGGTGAATATTAGCGAACACAGCACAAGGACGGCGGCAGTTCACTGCTGCGTGGACCAAGATAATTGTCAAGCATTTAGCCATCGGATTTCCTTTAGTTCTTTAAGTATCTTACACCACATGAAGCTGTTATTTTGGCTCTTGGAAAGTTTTACAACCATGCGTAGATGCAATTGAAACTAAAGGCAATCCGTTCACATCAAAACAATACAAATACAAGCATCCCCTTGCACTCTACCAAATCCCTAACCTAACACCAAGCGCGGTGCAACAAGACCAAACGGTGCGCTCTTAATCATATTAATTTCATGCAATAAATTAATCAACAACGACGAGAAAAAAATACTTATGATATCCACGACTGGATCACTGTGCAGCGGAGGTACACGATACAACGTAATTCATTAAATTATGACGATGAGTCCTCGAAAGAAAGATCAATATACCAAAAAAACCCACCCAGACGGGCGGACCGTTGATTATGTTGGAGACCGGTGCGGTCTACGCGTGCGGGCGGTAAAAGGAACGTGATTTCGTATAAGAGATATAGTAAGAACGATTATTCGTCTACATAGGCTGCACAGTGTGTCCATCGCGGTGGATTGACGGGGTGACTCACTGGTCGGTCTTGGCGGGAGCGATGAACTCCTGCAGGGGGTGGCGCGCCGTCCAGGGGTTGAAGTCTCGCGGGGGCGGGCCGCGGGGGCCCAGCGCCGCGCCCAGCCCGCCCAGGCTGCCCAGGCCGCCCAGCCCGCCCAGCCCCAGCCCGCCCGGCGGCGCCCACACGGCGCGCTCGCCCGCCTCCAGCCCCAGCCCGCCGCCGAAGTTCAGCGACGCCATCGACGACACCAGCGACTCCATGCCGTTGTTCATTCGGTGCGTCCATCTAGGGAATACAGGGGTTTGTGAATATTATAGAATATATGTAGGTAGCACAAAGTATGCGGGGGGCGGCAGAGCTATGCAGGAGGGGAAGTAGTCTGCGAACTGAACAGTGGTTATTGACAACACCAGCTCGTTTCGCATTGCTCCCATACCGTAGGAACCTGCCCGCCATCTGCAGGTAAAACTCCGTCAAGCCTGAGGAGTCCGCCTGGGTAACTACTACCGCCTTATGCATTTTTGCCGCCAAACACAAGTAAATACAAGCAACAATGCTTGCTCAGTTGTCTTTCGGTTTGAAGTAGTCAGCGCAATTACAGGCTTAAGGCATTCCATCCTAGTCCTCACAGTAACAACGCAGCTGCAGTTTTGCTTTGTTACATGAAACTTAGTGCATGAATCGTAGATCTTATTTATAGGCGACGGTTACAGATTACCAATAAGTGGGCTGTCTGCTCATTTGCCACTGACCAGTATAAAAAGCCTATCAAATTGTATTATGATCATCGTGATGAACGATGAAAATTCAGGCGACTTAATCAATTCAGGTGTCAATCTGGTCAAGTCCTGTACGATTCTATCTCAAATCAGCGTGGTAACATGGCATTAATATAATTATTTAAGTAATAACTTACTTCGCGTTAGTTAATTCGAGTTCTAGTTCGTACCTAATTAGTGTGCACACACAAATACAAATTTTATCATAATTTCATTCTATCAAGACTCATCACAATCTTAAGATTCATCTCTAGTATACTGAGCAGATACGTGCTCGTACAAGTTTCTCTGTTAACAGGGTGACGGAGGTCAGATAGCAGTCACTGCACTGCGACACAAGGTCAAGGCGGACCCCGGGCCCAACCGGGACATCGGCACCAAGAAGCTCATATCACAACAACAGCAACACCACTCGCGCACGAGCGCCCAGGGTCCGCCTTGACCATGGTCCAAGATTTGGCAGATAAGGTTAGTTACAGTGGAGCGACTGCCGTCTGTTCTCCGTGACCCTGCCTATCAGGGGAGCCTGACCAGATGCGATCACGTTTACACATTCAGTTGCCTGAATGTGCAGGTTTCATCGCGATGTTTACCCTTACCGTAAGAACATCGGTTAGTATTTAACTACTGTACGTAACTCAGTGAAAAGAGTCATTGGTACACGGTCGAGTGGGGTACCTCCCGGTACCTCTAGAAGATGATTATACATACAGGGTGTAAAAACACCGCTAGCATTAATTGAAACCTCATATTCTACCCATGAAACTGAACAACTTTCCCCAAGAAACATACCTACGGAAACTCATAGTTTTGGCAGAAATCGAGATTCTATGTAAAAAAAAAAAGTTGTATTTTTGTTCTAAAAAATATCAAGTATCGATAACTACAATCATTCACAATTAATTTAGACACCCAAAGTTCAAATTTAGGTTGAAATAAATGCACTTTAAGTAAAAGCACGCAATGTAAAGCGCGCAGGCTGGCCGGCCGCGCGACGTCAGTGGCCACTGGTCACGTGGGCGAGCGAGAGGCGTGCCGCCGGACGATGAACATTGCGCGTCGCAATTCATTATTTATTTTAGGTAGCGCAATTATGAAGTCATTATCAAATCTCTCCCACGAAAGGGGAGGGTATTGCCATAATCTCCACGCTTGGCAGGCGGGTTGGAGATAGCAGTGTTCAAATATAACAATGGAAAATGCTGCTGCCCATTTTCCAGACTACGGAGACTCTTGATCTTTTGCCTCGAAAACATTAGTCGCCTTGTACGACCCCCATGAGCGTATGGGGTTGGTGCTATTCTAATCTGTCGGACACCACACGGCCAATGGGTAGAATATGGGGTTTCAATTAAAGCTAGCGGTCCTTTTACACCCTTGTATAATGGTGATGGTATCAGTGCACATACTCTGCGGCGGCGGCGGCGCTGCGCTGCGCCTCGTGTATCATGCGCAGCCGGCGCGCCTGCGACCACGGCTCCAGCGTGTAGGAGGGCGCGGCGGGCGGCGGGCTGCAGCCGCCCGCGGCCCCGGGGGCGCCCGACTCCTCCGGCGCGCGGGACAGCTCCACGCCGCGCTCGGCCGTCCATCGGCCCACCTGGGGACACACACACAATCATCATCTCATCATCATCATCGTGGCGTTCATGTTACGATTGTGCTCTCATGAGGGCCCGGGGTCCGCCTTGACCATGATCCAAGATTTGGCAGGACACACACAATCAAATACTCTTTATTACATGAAATTCAAAATTTTACGTGTCATTTTACCCATTGTGAACAGATATAGGCACATCAGCCTTTGGCTGCTCGGCTATTAATTCATAATAATAATTATTATTAAATTACAATTGAAATTATTAGTCTATAAATACATTATTGGGCAACGTTATAGGTAAATATCGACGTTAGGAGATAATTGAAATAAAACGTCTTAAAACTACATATTGTTATATAAATCGTCACATGTATACTATAATTAAAATTAACTAATCCGACAGAGAACCCAAGTTCCTGACATAGCGCATAGAGCCCTTTAGTCGCAAAATGTACAGGTTGCAAAAAGTCCAAGTTCCGCGCCTTCGTCCGCGTAAAATTCGATTACTACGTTCCGGACCCGTTCCCGGGAAATGAGATTGGGTTTCGGGAAAAACTATAGCTTATGTTACTCGCTGATAATGTAGCTTTCTATGGAAGAATATTTAAAATCTGTTTATCCAATTTTTTTGGAGTTCATCCATTACTAGCGATCCAGGGTACCACTTACCATTTTGCACTTAAAGGATTTCAGCGCCTTGCGATATTTTGCAACCTATACATATTGCGACTAAATGCATAGAGCTAGTAAGCTGAAGTGGCAGTGGGCTGGGGGGTAAACGAGTTCTTGTGTGGGTGTGTGTGGAGACCGCGACTCAGAAAACGTACTGTGGGACGCCCTCCGGCCAGACCCGAGAAAGGGATGCTTTGGGGGAGTCTAATATAGGCTAATGACGATTCAGATATTGTATTGTAAAATATATGAATTATCTGAGAGGCTTGGCAAATTAATTGTGAAGTAAAAAAATGTTATGGCGAACTGTAATTCATCGCGTAACCGCTATAAAATTCGGCTAGCAAGATTTCCTATAACCATGTTAGTATGTTTGTGTGGTTATACCTTCCAATTGTGAAAAGTAAGCATTAACGCTTAAGTGGCAGTGCACAACTCAACAGATAGCCGATGGAATGGTAAAGTTCTCGAGTGGCGACCACATACCGGAAGAAGACGGAGCGTGGGTAAGACTCCTGCAATATGGACACCAACGACCTTAAAGATCGTAGTTACCAACTGGAGGTTTAGGTTAATGGGCTCCTTTTTCCGCACTTGAACTTGGTCCTTTGTACGTAGTTAAGGCGTGCTAATTTAGCCAGCCCAGCTCCCTCCAGAAGTCTAGCAGTCTCTTCGGACGCTCGCAGATCTCTCGGAGGGACCCTATTCCTAATGCGATTTTTACCCTGTGGTCCTTGAGTCCCTCACACTCCAGGACCACATGGGCCGCTGTTTCCTCGTCCACTAGGCATCCCCTGCATAAAGGGCTGTCCGTAGCTCCTATCATGAACAGTAGTTTGTTCAGGGGGAGGTGTCCTGTTATTGTGCCAACTACTGTCCTGAGTTCTGTCCGTTTGAGATCTAGCAGTTTAATAGTTAGTCTTGGTGATCGTTCGGTCACCACCAACTTCGACTGTCTACATCCAATTGTGTTTTGCCAACGTTTATTGTGCTGTTCCGTCGTGTGTTTGCTCACCCATGCTCGCAGTGTGTTAAAAGAGAGGGGTAGGGATGGAGGGGGACCAGCAACTTCCATCCCTGATCCCTTTCTTGCCAGCTCATCGGCGGCGTCGTTCCCCATTGAATTGCTGTGACCCTTGATCCATTGTATCGTAACCCTGTTTGTCAGGGAGATATCTTCAAGCGCCTGGTGGCACTCCAGAATTAGGGCAGAGTTTATACTGTTCTTTCCCAATGCCTTCAAGACCGACATGCTGTCCGATAAGATTCGGATGCCTTGGTCGCTTATACCGAGTCTCTTTACTCGCATGGCGGCCTGTGTGATTGCTACACACTCGCATTGGAATATGGTACTATGTTCCCCTAATGGTATGGAACTCTTAATATTCAGATCCAGCGAGAAGATTCCTGCACCGGTGCCTTAGTCGGTCTTGGATCCGTCCGTGTAGATACAGACTTCTCATATCCCAGACCAGTCCGCCTCCGTTTCCGCAGTTTGTATCTGGTATCTCTTGCCAAAAGTGAACTGTTTCGCGATTCGGTCACACTTGGCTTCAAACATAGGGTTACTCTGAACCATTGTTTCCCATAAGGTTCGATGGGAGCCAAGTTTATTGTTCCATTGTCTTGTTATCTTAAGTCTTAGAATTGCCATCTTTGCCTCCTGCTGTATATGCAGATCAAGAGGTGGCAGTCCCAGTAGTACTTCAAGTGAAGCTGTTGGTGTCGAGCGCATGCAGCCCGTTATGGCAGAGCATGCCATTCTCTGGAACCGTTGCAGCCTGTTGACCGCTGTATTGAGCTTGGTTCTGGACCACCAGGCCACCGCGCCATAGGCAACGAAGGGCCTCACCACGGCTGTATACAGCCACCTGGCAATCCTGGGGGAGATTCCCCATGTTTTGGCAAGAAGTCTGCTGCACTGCCACAGCGAGATGCTGACTTTGGCCAGTTTGTGTTCCAGATGTTTGTTCCATAACACCTTGTACCAACTGGAGGACACGACCAGCCTCTGTGGAGATCTCTTAGGGAGGCCTATGCCCAGCAGTCTTTCGGCTGATATGATGATGAAAGTTGTAGTTAATCTTGCGTTAAATCTGACATTCTTGGTATTAATTTGTGTTCCTCGAGACGCCTCTGATAAACATCTCCAGGAAATCGCAACTTGGTGGGACAAGTGGTGGGTACTGTGGTGGGGGTAGTGTGGTGTGGGTGCTGTAGTGCGGGTACTGTGGTGTGGGTACTGTGGTGTGGGTAGTGTGGTGTGGGTGCTGTGGTGTGGGTAGTGTGGTGTGGGTGCTGTGGTGTGGGTGCTGTGGTGTGAGTGCTGTGGTGGGTGTACTGTGGTGTGAGTGCTGTGGTGCGGGTACTGTGGTGTGGGTGCTGTGGTGTGGGTGCTGTGGTGTGAGTGCTGTGGTGGGTGTACTGTGGTGTGAGTGCTGTGGTGCGGGTACTGTGGTGTGGGTGCTGTGGTGTGGGTAGTATGTTGTGGGTACTGTGGTGTAGGTGCTGTGGTGTGGGTAGTTTGGTGTGTGTAGTGTGTAGTACCAACCTCGCGGTACTGCTTGAGCAGCTGCGGCGACTGCGGCAGCGACCAGTCCACGGCGGGGCGCGCGCCGCAGCCCCACGCGGCCGCCGCGGCCGCCACCAGCGCCTAAGGGAATTTATGTTGCTTCATTATGTGATATACGATAGTTGTCGGATATGTTAGTTAATGGCATGCTTTTTTGGAGTCTTGCATGCAAAATAATTG
Source organism: Blastobasis lacticolella (assembly GCA_905147135.1). Classification (NCBI taxonomy): domain Eukaryota; kingdom Metazoa; phylum Arthropoda; class Insecta; order Lepidoptera; family Blastobasidae; genus Blastobasis; species Blastobasis lacticolella. Next base: position 16,431,066 of record LR990048.1, read on the forward strand.
AAGTAGGTATAGATTAATATTAAATTACAGAATGTCAGCAATAAAATTATAAGTAAATAAATAAAAATAATAATCTTCTTGGCGTTAATGTCCCGCGCACGAGGGCGTGAGGTCCGCCTTGACCATGATCCAGGATTTGGCAGATCAGCTAATTACAGTGGAGCGGCTACCATCTGACCTCCGTGACCCTACTACCAGGGGAACCTGACCAGATTAGATCATGGTTACATATTCAGTTGCCTGAATGTGCAGGTTTCATCGCAATATTTTCCCTCACCGTAAGAGCATCGGTTAGTATTCAACTAATGTACATAACTCAGAAAAGAATCATTGGTACATGGCCGCAGCGGGATTCGAACCCGGTACCTCTCGCTTACGAGTCGAATACCGTAACCACGCGGCCACCGATGCTAAAACCTGTGATTAAAATTTTCACTATAGAAATAGCTTCTAACCATAATTCAGATGAGAAAGTTGGTAACAATGAATGGATGTTTGCTACTCCTCCACGCAAAAATTCCTAAACGGATTTTAACGAAATTTGGCAGTACCTAATGTAGCGTATAGCCGAAATAGCACATAGGGTGACATAGTCTGTCCCAAAAATCAATGTGGTTCCGTCTGGAAAAGGCTTCGAACGTAATAACACATCATACAAATGTGCACCTTGCACAAAACAACCATACCCCAAAACCAACAAAGCACCCAACCGCTCACCTTCCGCGCCATCGCGGCGCCGCGATGCGACTTGTACTCGACGATGGCGGCGCAGGAGGCCACCGAGCGCCGGATGCGCACCTCCTGCACCTCGTCCGTGAGCGCGTACAGCAGCCGCACGATCTCCGCCGACGGCGTCGTGGGCGGGATGCGCGATATGAAGATGCGGCAGTTGTTGATCGACGGGCACACGCCTGACGATCACAAACCATTCATTACTTCAGGTGGTAGGACTATGTCAAGCCCGAGGAGTCCGCCTGGGTGAGTCAAGCCGCCAAGCAACAACGCTTGCATTGTTCTGTTCCGGTTTGAAAGTCGGTGCATTTACAGGCATGAGCAGGCATTTCATCTTAGTCCTCACAGTGGCAAAAATAACTAAGTACCTAACACATGCGGTTCTGCATTTTTGTTGGCTGCAACCTATATGCATGGATCGTAGATGTTGTGGGGGACAGTTACCGCTTACCATCAGGAGGGCTGCCTGCTCGTTTATCAATGCATAGAATAAAAAAAATACTGACTACACCGCAGCTCAGAATACACTGTCACAGCGTATACCTCGCGATTTTGACGCGTGATGGCCACACCGGAGCACAAAATACGCTGACGCGACGTATACGCGGCTCATCTCTGCTCAAGCGTCACTTTTTTGACAGTACGAGATTGTTGCGTCTTTTATGTCTACCAGTGTGGTTGCGTCCATGAGACGCAATTACTTCTTACACCTAGCTTCGGCGTAATATAAGCTTCGGTGAGGAGAGCGGGCCTCAAAAAACGCATGAGCCGATGAGCTGCGTATACGCAGCGACAGTGTATTTTTGGTCAGTCCCTTATGGTACTAGTTCGTAGCCGGCTACGGTTACGACGTGTGACCACGACACTACTGGTTTCTATACTAAGAGTAATTCATAGAAACCAGTATGTCGGGGCGACACCTCATATGCTGCTGCTACTTTCTGTAGTATGCTATGAACTTTAAGATCGCAACTATCACTTAGAAGGTTTATAACTTGTCCGTTTTTTTATTTAAGCCCCGGTATGAATAGACTGAAATAGAGCGTTTAGCCACGCACCTTAGACCTATTCGTGTTGTCATTTTGGTCTACTCGAATTAAATTTAAAAAAGGGACTTAGACTTAACAGTGTTTAATATTAAAGCACCCTTACCTAGTTGCCAAGACGGTCTAATCATGTAGTTATTGAACATGCGTATGGCATTGCTCGCCTCGGCGTCGGTCGTGTACATAGCAAACGCGTACCTACGACAAACGGATACAATAAAATAAATATACAAGCCAAGTTTTCTGCTAATAGGACCGCCTCTCAGAAACTTCACTCGAATGAAGTGCTCTAGAGATGGGTAGATAAATCACTGTGACTTTTCACGAAGGAACTGTTTCAAAATCACGTCATAACAAAAGACACAGGATAATAAAGACCCTGAGGGGGCATCAGTATCTTTTTATCAGTAGTTTCCCATCGGCGGCATGTTACATTGAACACAATGAAAGTTCTGTGGTCCTGGCAACTCATAAATGTTTGAATTTCGAAAGGAATATTTTAAAAAACATGAAACTCAATCATTGATTTTATAAAAATCGCGTGTCAATTGTTTTTTATCACAAGTTGAAGTTCGTCGCCCGTAGCTAAAATAGAATTAACGTAAAAAGATTTTAGGGCGATAATTTTTTATGGTTTTAAAAGTTCACTGTCTCCGCAAGACTGCACTGCTTGGCTTCAAAATGCTTTTGGGAGGGAGCACCCAATTTGAGTGAAGTACCCGAGAGGCCGTCCGCAAAAAAATCAGGTGATAGGATATAGAAACAAATTAGAGATGTACTAACTAGTCGGGAAAACCTGGTGTATTACTTTTGTCCCCATTAGCCCCGTTCATATTAATTAGGACATCGAGAATTGAATTCAATTCTATTAAAACGCATCTCGTTGTCCCCGTTGGCCGTGGATCGACGAAACTAGGACAACGGGAATACCTCTAGTGTTTAGTTTTGGTCAGGGTCAGTTCGGACCAGTGGCCTACGGTACCTAGGAGGATACCTCATACCACCCACCCATGACTAGCAAAGCGACTGGGAGCTGGGGATAGTTTTTATCATTTGAGGGATTTTGCCAATTAAAGAGATGTCGACGGTAAATAATGTACATCAGCTAGTAGGACTTCGCAGAGCTCTGTCTTCACCTGCTACACTCGCGCGGGCGACGAGTATCTCTCTGCTGTTATCGGATGGGAGCTTGTTGCGTCAAAAAGAATGGTCTCTCAGCCACGGGCAATAAGGGGTGGACAACATCGCTGTTTAGCGGTTAAAACACCTTGGTCCTGTTGCCGTGCCGTGTCGTGGTTGTTGTTTAACTACTGCCTGAACTCATAGCCATTCCGAAGCCATGAAAATCAACAGACAATCCCAAACACTTCAGACCTATACACATACAAACTATTTGAGAGGCTGCTGTTGTCTGGCCTAGCCTAACTACGCGAGTGTTACAGACCCGAAGCTAGCGGGATTCATTCAGGATTCATTCGGCCAAATTTTGATGGAACCAGATACTAAAAGTAAAGCAACATATTGAACATGGTTTCGAATTAGGGAAGGTAACCGACGCTGTATTCGTGGATCTGTCAGCAGCCTACGATACAGTGAATTATGGAAAGTGGAGACTATGACCAAAGATCACAACTTTGTTAGGATACTCAGATCTACTCCATAACCGTTCCTTAGTTTCGTCTTCTCTAAGAGCTGACGGAGGACACAAAAGGGTAACTCAGGGTAGCGTTTTGGCTCGGATGCTGTTCAACATAATATACCAACGACCATCCATCAAATGCGTGCAGTTTTTTATACGCAGAGGACCTCGTACTTACTATTCAAGCAAACAGTTGCGAAGAGGTTGAGTCTATACTCCTTGGAGGCTCTCAAATAATTTGAGCACTGATTACAAGAAAAAATCAAGACCAAAGCCACCTAAAACTGATCCTGCCTTTTCCAACTCCGCAACAGTCAAGGGAATCGTAAGCTGAACATTGTGTGGCAAGGTAGGGTATACCTGTGGCTCATGGTCAACAAGACCTGCCAAACTATTAAACAGAAGGTGCACACTCACAAAACAACTTATTGAAGCGCCTAACTACCACCGATGAGGAGCTTCGACGCATGTCGCTCGGCCCTGTTTGAAGTCGCTAGGTCCATGTAAACTTGGTGGATACAGTTTTAAACTAGAAATGCCGGATTATAATTAGCTGTATCAAACTGACCCCAGTAAACTTGCTATATCCACTTGGTAAAGCGCCGCCACGCACCGGTTTGTAAGGCAGTGGCTGGCGCCCTTTAGAGAGGCAAGATGGATGTCGTTGCTCACCACCCCATGTATAACCATCCCAGTGTAACGATGGCTGAAAAGCCGTTAAGTGTGTCAAACGGACCAAGCTAGGTGCAACCTTTGGCGCGAGAGTGTATCCATACCGACTCCCTTTGTTCACCCTACGAGAGCCTTCCCTCTGGACATGAATTACCATGGCCGGTGTGGAAGTCTTATACAGGCATCAAACTTAGACCAACCGGAGAAAAGACAACATGTTCAACTTTCGGGTGGCCCCGACGCCAACTGTTCCTGTGGTGCAAACTATATCACACCTCTTATTGTGTTCTGCATACCCAAACAACTGCAGGCAGGAGGATCTGATGACAGCCACCGACATTGCTGAGAATGAGGCAAGTTTTGGGCATTATAGTGTTTACAAGTTTCCATGGAGGAGCTACTAATTTCAAGTTATGTAATAATTTAGAGTATATTCAACTACCTGAGTGGCCTATCAGGAACTTCACTCTAATAAGTACTAGAGATAGTAAGTAGGTGATAAATAATGCTCTCTGGTTCATCCTCGTGTCCCATTACTAGCTCTAAATATTTATTCCTTTATTTCTCCTGTTAACAGGAGAACCTGATCAGATTGAACCATTGTTGCACGTTCAGTCGCTTGAATTTGCAGGTTTCACCACAATGTTTTCCCTCACCGTAGGAGCATAGGTTTGTGTTCAACAAATATCCATAGAAAAGTGTGATGTCTGTTGAGACAATGTTTGATTTTAATTAAAAAATACTCTTTATTGCACAAAAAAACGAGTATTAACATAAAACAATGTAGAAAGGTTTATTTATAATGTTACTGACATATCATTAATTCAACATAAACAAAAATAGCTGAAACTTACCCCCTGTTCCAGCCAGAAAAATTGATCATCAGACGAAACTCAAATAGCTCGCCAGCCTGCCTGAACAATGGCACAAGAGTGTCTTCAAAACAGTCATGAGGAATTCTCCCAATGAAAACCTGACAACATAAAAAATTATATAAGTAATATAATAACATTTAAACTTGGTACAACTGACCAATGCATGGAACAAAGTCAACTTTTATCAATACATAAAACAAAGTACAAAACTATTATTTTTATACAGTAGGTACATGTGCACAAGTGAACACCCTTCAAGAAAATTTTAGGATGCCGCTACAGCAATATTCACAGCATTTTGGTGCATCTTTAGTCAAAATCAGTTCGGTAAAAGAAGGGAGAAATAGCTGACCCTTATTCCCAAAGGACTTGTCCTTTACTCCCCAGGTATTTTTTTTATAATAAATAAAAAATTAATTTATGGATGCTTCAAAAACCGTTTAACAACTGCAAATATAATCTTCGCTCTTGCATTGTATAGTCAACAGCATATAGACGTACCCAAAACCAGTATGAAATGAGCTAGCATCTCTATAGAGGTGCATAGCAACGTTAGCTCCTTTTATACTAGTTTTGGGTCGGTTGATTTACACAGAGAAGAGTTGGGGTCCAAGAGTGAAAAGTGCGCAAAGAAACATCCTGTCGAAAACTAAAGAACAATACTTTGATTGCACTGCAACTCCTGATAATTTGAAAGATACAAAATGTGTAACTATAGCTAAGGGTATAATTAAGGCTCCCCCACTCAGGTGCGTTCTATCGCGCGTTAATATCGCACGCGCTAATGCTGATATCTGTATAGACTAGGAACATTTAAGACGCGCGTGCTTTGAAAGATGGAGAATGTGTAGCAATAACTAAGGAAGTAATCAAGGATCTCCCACAAGATGCGATATAACGCGCGATAATCATGTTCAGAGTAGGTACATCGTATTATCTTAAATTATTACGATTTTACACATAGCTCCGATAATAACAAAAAAATTGCGCACTACGATTTTTTGTCATTGCGGATAAAAATCGTAAATCTGTAATCATTCGTCTTCTTAAAAAATCGTGGGTCCGTTTAAACTTATCGACTATCTATTGTATTTAGACATGGTAAATTTTTTAAGCAACGATTAAAGCTCTTAGTGCTCATATCGCGAAAACACACTTGCGCTCCTGCGTTCTGCGTTGTTGCCGCTAGTTGTGCCACAACGAACGATAACTTAACCGACAGACGGCAAAATTACTAAAATCTTTCCCAAGCATATCCACTTTTAATGAAATAAGGCTAACCATCTTGAGTCTGGTTTTCAAATAAAGAAAACTGCATCGAAATTGATTAATCCGTTGTGCCCGATTTACATTGATCAAGTGTTTACCGGACGCCGGTTGGCTTTCGGTTGACATCGGCAAGACAACTTTGCTTGCAAGCTGCTTTGCAAATAGATCCAAACAGAATCGCTTTTTGTTTTTGTGGCAAGTGCACCCCTCGCGCGCCCGCTTAACCCCCCGCAAGGCACTAGACTCGCCATTGGCCGATTGGCGACATACATACGAACAGTCAAATTTAGCACAGTAAATAGTGGGTGGCCGTCAGTGTTGCCAACTTAGTGGATTTTCCACTAGATATGGTGGTTTAGACTTACCTTTTAGCCGACGAATTTTGGTTTTAGTGGCTAGTGGATTTTCTAGTGGCTTTTGTTGCTTCGGTTAGTGGTAAGGTCCAAATTAAAACCACTAAAATTATTTACATATTTACAGGTAATAACTCGAACATTTACGTTACAAGTGTATATTTTTTATATGTAGGCAATACTCAGAACTATGGTGGTGGTTTGCAAAGTTCTCCGAAAATAGTTTGCCAATTTCTTAAATAATTTAGATTATAGCCAAGGAAATTTATTCTGCAAAAACAGAAATCGTAAAGATGCCGATTCTTCCAAGAAGAATGCCTTTACGATTTAATTTTAGTACCTACTAAACAAAAATAAACGATAATTTTGTAATATAAATTATAATTTTGTTGTTTTTTTTTCTGAAAAAATATTTATGTACAATTGTGTTGTCTGGCACAATATGTTAGTGGTTTTCCTGGTGGTTTGAAGGATCGCCAAATTTCTTGGTTTCTGGTGGTTTTCGTTACCATAATTAGTGGATTCGTTAAAATAAAGTTGGCAACACTGGTGGCCGTATGGCCGGCAGTACGAAAAAAATTTTGAGCAAAGTTGCACGTAGGTCGTCGTTGATGTTGCTCGCCCATATCGACAGATAAATGGCACTGAACTTGCCACTGTACTATACCCGCCACTGTTCTTGACCAATGTAAATCGGGCATTCTGGAACTACGATGCTGATCTGATCACAGATTTACACAAACACACGTAAAACTCGGTCAAACTTATAATATTACTCTTGGTGTTAAAAACGCAGCTATGTGGAAGGCAAAGATTCGGAACGGAACGCTTTAACGCAAAACCGCACGATATTATCGAGCGTTAGGTCGCATCTGTGTAGGAGAGGCTTTAAAATAGATTTTTGTCCAAAACTACTTATATAAAAGCGGCTTTTTCGTCTGTCGATTCAATCAACGCTTTTACCTACTTACTCTGAAAGTCAGAATGCTCACAGGAGTCTCAGGTTGACGCTATAGGTACTACTGATCATGATAGGCAATTAGTGACAAAAATGCAACTTCATAAGTAAAACAAGAAACCTACCTCACAATTCCTTGAAGGTTCGGGTCCAGTCCAAGCATGAGGAGCCTTCCTGTATATTCTTTGTCCATTTATTTGAGTAAGCGTGTAAGATGTATTATTTTCTGTTAGGGATAATAATCTGGTTGATAATTCATACTGATTCACTTCACTAGAAGAATAATGCTTAACAGGCGGCATTTTCGCCAATATAACTTTTATCTTACAACAATAGAAATTACTAAAATAACTAATAGACAATCACACTACTCGCGTGACGCAGAAAAAAGAAAGAAATGAAAAAAGAAAATGGCGCTTTGTAAACAAAATGGAGGCTACGACGACCTTGAAATTTTTTGAAAAACTAATTAAATCCAACTTCTTTAATTACGAATCAATCGCATGCAAATATATATAGTTATGTTTAAATTATATTATTTAGCAGCAAATGTATTACTCAATACGTTTGCATTGACCTAATCAATTATTTTCGAAATATAAAGACTTTATAAAAGGAAAACGGATATGCGTCGCAGAAAATTTTGAAATGACGTTGTGGAATTATAGCATTTCCGTTTCACGACACTTCCGGTCGAATTACTTTTTTCTGTGATTATGAGTCTGTGAACAAAACGAAAAAAGACGAATGGTAAAAATAAAAACCTCATAAATGAGCAGTTTTCCAATAGGTATCTAAAGCATTCCTAACCACTCACAAGATGGCGCCTCGAAAATTTTGGTAATTGATAATCGCTTGAAATAGGTTCTTAGCAAAGAGGATATAAACACTGGGTACATTGTATTGGTTAATATTGTTTTTATCAATAGTTTTAGAGGTTGTAATAAATTATTACAAACAAAGCAAACATCAATTGGTCTGAGTCAATTCGTTTCATGGACACTTGGATCAAGAATGGAGACAATGCAAATCACAGATAATACGAAAGGTTTGTATTTAAATACATTTCGTTGAACCTTTTGTTAGAAAATTACCAAAATTGTAGGAGCGCCATCTATTTATGCTTTTTGAAACCAATTGACAATACCTACTGGAAAACTCCTCATTATATTAACCAATAATAACATGTTATAACTGATAATATTTCAGAATAAATATGGATTAAAATGGCTGTTTGCAGTGCGCGGGACTTGTTCGGATTGGAGTTCAGGCATTCTATTTAATTAAGGTATGAGCAATTCATTTAATTCTATGGTATGTGCATATTGTGTCGGGACGGAACGCAGTGCAAAAATCCCCTCAAATTGCTTCTAGCCGTCGGATAATGCACGGCGGATTTTGATGCCTGCAATCTGCGATGCGGCCCGCCCCGCCCCGATGCGTGAGCATCGTCAGCGTCAGGGCAGTATGCGTGCTATACCAAGCGGATCCGAGTGCACGCGCGTTCTCTTAACCTATAGATACTACTACAGTTGCAAAATCCGGCAGTTTACTGTACTTAAAAAATCCGTCAATGCGCTGTTAGTACCCGGCACGTCACAAATGTGCTAAGTACGCATTTTGCGCACAAAATATCCTACAAATTACAAAAACATAATCCTAGGTCGACTAACATCTTTTGCTAAGGCCGGAGAACCCTGAGAAAAATTACCCTGGTTGAAAAATTAAGTTGAACAGTTTCGGGAATCTCGGGAGCCGATTGGTACCCCTTGACAGTTTTTTAACCCATACATTTTTATTTTTACCGACATTGTCTCTATGTTTAATAATAGATTATCATCATCATCATTTACTGCACGTGTACTCTCGCGCACGAGGGCCCGGGGTCCGCCTTGGCCATGATCCAGGATTTGGCAGATCAGATAATTACAGTGGAGCGACTTCCATCTGATCTCCGTGCTGCCAGGAGAGCCTGACCAGATTGGGTCATGGTTACACATTGAGTCGCCTGAATGTGCAGGTTTCATCAACATGTTTTCCCTCACCGTAAGAGCATCGGTTAGTGTTCAACTAGTGTACATAACTCAGAAAAGTACATAGCCGCAGCGTGATTCGAACAAGTTGGATACTCTAACCGCTCGGCCACCGAGGCTCTTTCAATAATAGATTATACCTATTCCTATTATAAGCAAAATACAATGTAGTAAACCTAGTGGTAAGTACCTATGTTATTCCAAACATGGTGGCAAATATTTTCTCTATCTCCGTTATGTAACTACTAAGAGGGAATTTTAATACCCCATATCTATACCCTTAATTCTAAGTAAAAATGGTACACAAATAAAAATAAAAATAATTGCAAATAACAGACTCTAAATCGCTGCCTTGCGAAAGTGTCTCCGGTATACTCAATTAGCCGGGTAGATATCTCTTGGAACACCTTTTTTGCGCTATGGCCCCAAGGTCCGAACGTTTCCACCCCTAACGGCGCAAATAAATAACCCTGGCCTAGGGATCCATATTTGCGCTGCTTGAGGTCCTCCGCCGAAGAAGCAGCTGCGCCAGCGTTGGCCGAAGTAGCTCTAATGTGGTATGGGGCCAGGGTATCTACCCAGGTCGCATACCAGAGGCCGCCCTTGTGACCAAGCAGCGAACGTCATGCCGTCGGGCCTCTTGCCATCATCCCTAGCCAGCCCATTGGGTTCCAATACCACGTGGGTACGGTTTGGTGGCAAGGACACGGCGGATGTCGTCGCTGAGATTGGCGTGGCGCGACAGACGGCCGGCACTTCGGTGGCACAAGAGCCCATGGTAATTGTATCTACACATTAAAATATACAAGGAAAAAACATAATTATAAACGACACAACAGGCACTACCTATTTCTAAAAAGAAATTTCTTCCAGCAGGTCTTCAGTAGCCGTATTCACAATGTTTCGAAACCGTTTCCGAACGATTCGACACGAAATTTGTGAGCGGAGAATCCGTGTCGATCGATTCGAAAACTGTTATTCAGAATCCCGATAGATTCCACGGAAACTCTACTCTCCATAACATATGAAAATTTCATCAAAATTAACTGAAACCACATTTTCCTAAGAACTTTTGCGGGGTCCTTTGTCGATTCCGTAACCGAATCCGATTTCCGAGCCATTGTGAATACGGCTACAGAAGCGAAATGTTCTAAAGGACGTATCGTTGACGATATCTAAGAACACTTGAAACTCTACCACTCTATCACTCTGCCTTTTTTGTCCCAAAACCTTGCGGCCATTTATTTGGTACTTGGAGGAAATTTTCACTTTCTCGCTTTTCTATTCTATTTCTCTTTATTTAGTTTCGGACACAATATTAAATTGATATCTCTAAAATCTTAGCATGTTTTGAATTAATATCGCTAACGAAAAGAGATTTCTGCAAAACGTGACAAATATAATAATTTACTGTGGCAATACAATTTTTCAATTGTTTTTGACCGAATGAAAAAACATAATTAGAATTAATCCCTACTAATATTAGCTTTGTCTGTCTATTTGTTACGCTTACACGGCTAAACCACTACACCGGTTATGATGAAATTCGGTGTGGAGATAGTTTTAGCACCTGAGGATGGACTTAGGCATCCTGTGACGACGCTCTCTGTAAGAGCCTTTATTTGTGTAGCTTATGTTTTTTCGACTGTACCTGCTACAGTTTCAAAAATATTACAGATCTATCGAATAACACACGCAAGTTTGCATATTTTGCAATCGTATTATTTAAAAAAATTTAATACTACATCGTATAGTAATAGAGTGGCCATATTTAGGGCTAGCAATGGGACGTAAGGATGAACCGGAGAACTACGTTTTTTAACTACGGACTTCGTGTCGAGACTGCTCTTCAATTGCATTCTTAATACAATTTGTAATATTTGTTGCAGTGTAAAATAATCCAATTTGTTTTGATTTATTGATTTCATTATGTCTGGGTTAATTACAGTAATTGCTTCTAACTGCAAAGAACTAATTTCTTCTTTCGATATAGCTGCGGAGAAATCATAGGTAGATTTTCACCCTTAACTGAACAATTTACTATAATATCTTTTGTACGAAAGTTCATGCATCACATCACAGTATCACACAAATGGAGACCCACCGCTGGACTTGAGCCTCCTTTATTATACTAGTGAAGGGTGTTGACAATTTGACTATTTTTGTCTGTTTTATTTTTCAGTTAAAGTACTTTTGACTGATTAAAAGTTTCGACTGTAACAGATATATTAAGGCAGACGAGAAGCGTAAGCAACAAAATGATTGCGTTTTTTTCTCCCGTATGGGTCCTGTCTGCACAGTTAATGCTGTGTGAGTAGTACACTCATGACAATGCTTCGGCTTAGGCAAAAAGAATTCATGAAGATAGGGACAGAAGGTGGCCAAAGGAATCCTTATATAAAACAATGCAACTCTATGAAGTTTGATTTTCCTTGACTAAGAGTATTAGACCTGGAAGGTAGCCAGGTTTTGGTGATGGAGCCGGAAGGTGGCTAGTAGGTTCCATTCCAAGTACGTTACTCACCTATACATTATAAGCACATGTAATGTTTACATAATTTCTATACAAACATGCCTATAAGAATGTTATTTACAAGTCAATTAGATTAGACACCTCTGTCATTTTCATTGGATTGCCAGTATGGGCGTACCTAAGTGAAAAATTTGCCCAAATATAACTGTTATATTTCTCTTTTTTACTTTCTGTATAATATGATACAAATAGTAAGGAAACATTAGCCTAATAATAAAAATGGAAATAAATAAATACAACCAAACAACCCGCCCCTGATTGTTCCCGGCGCAAAGGTACCCATTACACCAGCAGCGGTGCAGCAGGTAAACCGCGCCATATGGCAATAGCTATCTTCTGCGCCAGGAACCAACCAGCGCGGGGGTCACTGCTACTTTCCTTAATTCGGCTTCCTAAATCGCGTACCAAACTTTTCACCTCTGAATCTCAACTGCCCAATGTCTTTACAGCGAAGGCAACAAAAGGTAGGTGGCCTGCATCGCTGCGTACTTCTGCCTTTTCTTGGCAGCTTCATCCTCCGCAGCAGCAGCTGGCGAGATGACCGAGCGACTCAGGTGACTGGAGGTGACAGTGCAAACGCACGTGGCATCCCACACCAAGCACTTCCCGTTTTTCCAGGGCACCAGAGTCAGCCCATCTGGTCTCTTCTCGTCTGATCTGCACAGGCCCGGCGGCTCCAGTACACAAGGGACATTGGCTGACACAAAGGATCTACAGAGTATGTAATTGAGGGCGTGGTGATGCGGAAACCTATCTGTATCATATTATTATATAAGTTTTATAACAAATTGGATTAATTAATTGGTATAGTTGATTTAATGAATAAATTCCTTTTTTCATTCCATTATTTTGTTTTATATATTTTAAATAAATAAGAAAGTGAGTATTGTTGCTCTGTCTGTCTCTCTCCTACGCTTTCACGGCTAAACACTGCACCGATTTTGATGATGATGAGATTGATGAGATTTTGATGAAATTCGGTATGTAAAGGTGTTTACCTTTGATTTGCAAACTGAAATATAACAAAGAAAAATATATTTAATATCAGTGAAATTGGAAAATTAACATCAAGGAATAATTTCACGCTGGCCATCGACGGAATCTTACTCCATTAGATTATCTTTGGGGATATGTCTACGCCGATAAACCGGAGACGATAGATCACAACGTTACCTACTACAGTATTAAAAATATTATAGATCTGAAATTAAATAAAACACAAAGTTTGCATTGCAATTATTATTTCAAAAGATTGAATATTACATTGTAGAGTAATAGAGTGGCCATATTTAGGGCTATTAATGGGACATAAGGATGAACCGTAGTACTACGTTTTTTACGAGCATCTTGTACGAGCTTACTCATATCAAGACTGTTCTTCAATTGCATTCTTAACAAGAATATTCTTCGAGTTGGAGCACTCATTCGTAATATTTGTTGCAGTGTAAAATAATCCAATTTGTGTTGATTTATTGATTTCATTATGTCTGGTTCAATTACAGTAATTGCTTCTAACTGCAAAGAACTAATTTCTTCTTTCGGTATAGCTGCGGAAATATCATAGATAGGTTTTCACCCATAACTAATAATAGACCAAAATATAGTTTGTGCGATAGGAAAGTTCATGCATCACATCGCAGTATCACGCAAAAGAAAAGCACTGCTGGACTTGAGCCTCCTGCACATTAGTGAAGGGTATTGACATAATCATCTCGCTTAGCAGGCGGATAGACCATCCCGACACCAACAGAAAACGCTGCTGCCCATTTTCTGCAGTTCATCTCGAATTGAACGACGCCATCTTTAAGCAATAGGGTCGGTAGAGAATGCTTTGCGATTCTATTGCTTAAAGATGGCGTTCAATTCTAGTTAGGCAGAGGGATGGGAAGTGCGATGGGTATCAGCAAGGAGAGTGTCAGCAGTAAATAGTAGCCAAGCGTTCTAATATAAGGCACGAATGGCTATTTAAAATGGCGAGCTGGTGCCAACGCTTATATATGGTAGTAAATGTTGGGTATGCGGAGAAAATCCACTTCCTACAGAGTATGTGTGGATCTGGTACACTTGCGCGAAAGACATTTGCGCTAATATAGTGAAAACTGCCTACCCCGCTACCCCTATAGAAGACGGGCGTGAGTGTGGATGTATAAGTATGTATTTTGAGATGATTTAATTTGGCCTAATTTTCTTTCTTTAATGAAAAAGATTATTTTGTGTAGTTACACCGTTTGAAGTCCTATTCTGTTTTATTGTGGCCCCAAATAAATTTACCACAGAAAAGTGCTAATAATTTGAGTTTACAGTATACAAGTTTGATTCTGTAAGGTATAATGTTATATTTTTTCGGTTATTTGAAGAGCTTACATAAATAATAAATAAACATCTCATAATCTACGTAAAAAAACTTGTTTAACTGTGCACCTTACCATAATTTGTGAATTACCTAAAACGCCAATAATTCCTATAAACTATTAGTTAGACGTACATGTAAAAAGAGATCCTAGTCTACGTATTTCAACTGATGTCCACTTATATGGTTTTCCATACGCCTCGGGATCAGTAGCAATTCTATATAGAACCTGGAAAGAAATACCTACAGGTAAATATGTAAATCTGTACATAATATTTTGATACCTCGCAAGTCACATACTAGAAAATTAAAGTATTCATGGAAATAATTAGGTAGGTAGAGATAGCAGCACCTCTACCTACTCAAAACCTGATAGAGATATAATCTCTATGGACACGCATATTGCTTTCGGTATTCGTGATTGCTCCTTTTATACTGGTTATGGAATAAGTAAACACAAACGAGCACGGGGAACTTTTGGACCGGGAATGGCCCGGAGTGGCGGGCATATTTTAATACGAGGTTCTTTAATTTCATTATTAATGATAATGTTTTTTTATAAAATGTGAACACAAACACTTCTCTAAAATTCAAACTGAGTACCTACCCTTGTTTGCTCCACATTACAACGATCCAGTTTGGTCATAATATCTACGCTTATGTCTCTGAAAACCTCTGGTGTAATTTTTTCAAGTTCTTTGGCTGGAAATCCGCAAAACAAATATCCCAGCGAATTAATATCTGAGCTGTTCTTGAACCAGTCAAGGCCAATGTAGCGTCTATATGCCGATATTAGTATCCCAAACTAGAAAAATAGTTACATGTGTGAATTATTCTCTGTTAAAACACGAAACAAAACTAAACTAGGCAGATACCCAACCTTGCGGTTATGAAGATTGACTTTATGTTTGGAGAAATAATTCAGCACTGAGGTATCCGGAAAATTAACGTAATATAAATCTTCTTCGGGGACAAAGTTTAATAAAGACCCAAATGCTAAATATTCACGCCCTTGTAGAAATGCTGCAGTTTTTCCATCTGTCAAAATAGAAAACTTTTTGTATATAGGTAAGTTGATAGTTTACGAGTGCTGCGTTAGGGAATTGTAGCAATTGCCCGGAAAAGTACGTTAATAAGTGTACCTAAGATTCAGAATGTAAATTAAGTACTAAAACGTGTAAGGGTGGCGTAAGACTAGCCATTCATTAAAGACAGGTGAAGCGATACGCCGCGTGATTATACCTACCCTATTGCTAAATGATAACCATCTCCTTTTATTTAAAGTACAAATAATAGGTACAAGTAATAATAGTTGGAGAATATTTGTTTCCTTAGCAAATAAATAAACAACTAAACCACCTGTAATCATATCCCATGCCAACAGAACACGGCTCCTAGGTATTAAATGTCTCTTTGTGTGTGATATTATATGTAACATAGTTTCAGCTTCGATCCTCATAAAGGCGTCATTAGGACCGAAAAATATCATATTCATTGACTGTTCATGCCTTATCCAATTGTCCATTTCATCGTAAAAATCCTCGTACATGTCGTCTTCATCTGAAATATTTTTTTTACAATGTAAATTATGTACTATGCTTAAGGCAAGGAACTAAGTATTTATACTTTACATATCACTAAAAGCATTCTCTTTCCACTACCAAAGTCAGTGTACCAAAGTAGGTAGGTACGTACCTATAAGATTTTAACATATAGGTACATAGAGGGTGACCATATCAGGCGTTTATTTTCAAGGCTCCATAGTTCATTGGATCTCGTATAGGGATACATTTAGGCCTTTTATATAATTAGGACCTTCATAAATATTTTAGTTTTTCCCATCTGGTGATTGTTCATCGCACATACTACACCACTACACTATCACCGTCACTACCTGAGACGCGAAACATGTATTGATGTTTACCAGTGATAGTAATAATGGTAGAGGTAGTGGCGGTGGTGGTAGTGTGGTGAGTGGCTGGTGGGACTAATCTAAATTAGTACCTAAGTATTAATTATTTGAGATCCAATGAACTACTAAAGTAGATATGTATTGCGTAAAAAGTTAAAGAAATACCCTTTTCCACGATAGATATCATGCAATTTTTATCGTCTTCATGTTCAAGGGCAATATTTGCTAAAGACTTCACGTTACCCCATTGTCTATTCCTCGAATTTGTTGCAACAACTCTAAAATATAATTCAACTTCATTTAGGTAAATAACAGATAAGTTTTTTGAGAAAATAAATAATAATTATTGTTTGTAAAAGTTTTCATTGAGTAATTAAACACTCTTCTTTGTAGTTATTTAAGAAAATTATTATTAATTATTAAAGTTTTGGAAATGGCTTCGGAAAAAAACACAAAGTATTTAAAGTGTCGTCTAACAGACTGCTTCAAAGTTTGCAGCCGCAATACCGAGCCTCTCTATCTTAGTCATTTTCTAGATTTAGACCAAACCCGACCTACTTTTTATTCAAATTAGTGATGTATCTACACCAGTTTCCACAGGCATAGGTTCCCACTTCGAAAGATGCGGTTCTTCAAAGTGCCAAAATGAGCACACATCACATTCATATCGTAAATGCTTAAATAAATTGTTTATGGACACAGTCCATTCGTCAAATCTCAGCGTAAATCAGTGATCCGCTTTAATGCATTACTTTCGATTTCAATGTTTATCCTTATTTCATAACGTTAACTTTAATTGAAATTGGAGACTTAGGTAGGTAATTTGTATCTGAAGCATTGAAGAGATCTCTTAAATCTTTGGAAGTCTAGTCCAATACACGGAACAGGCAGGTCATTAGCTACCACCCTTGATACCTTTTTCTTCACTAAAGTATCTTCCGCCTTGAAGTGATATGTCATTTTACGTCTCTTACGTGCTGACGGCGCTGATGATACTGGTGATGGTTTTTTATACCACTAAGGTGGCAAACAAGCTTCCGGCCTGCCTGATGGTTATCAGCACAGCTAGCAGTCACCGCAGCCTATGGACTTTTACAATACCAGGGGCATCACCCACGCGTTGCAGACCCCATAAAAAATTTTTTACCTCTTTCTTAATCAATGAATGTTTAGCTCTTTAGTAACTACCTATTTGATGTAGGTAACATGTAGATACTTATTGTGCAATCTCGTTAATCTCTCGAGATCTCGTCAGATTTTTGGCCAAGATTAATCTCGGTAAATATGGCCAATATCTCGCAAGAACGAGATTGCGTTCCCAAGTTCTGTAAAATGAGCACACAGGACACAGGGTTGGTCACCCTCCTCTAACGAAGACTGTGCTTAACTAAAGTCTTACTAAGGCATACCACTATAATTAAGATGTACCACAATATCTTACCCTTGTAAAATAAGTAGATCCACAATCATGCAAAGTAAACTGAACATTGCAATGTTGAATTTTATTCACATTAGTCAATGACTGATGTCTCGATTACTATAGCTATTTTGATTAAAATCTATATGGCTACGTTACGCTTACAGTGAGATGGGCTCGAAAGTATACATATTTAGCGACATAGATACCTACTGCTTGTGTCGATGCCTCGATTCCATTCTAGTTCATCTAGTAGTGGAAAAAGATTGTCGTTTTCTTGACGCGCGCACAATGCAATGTTATTTGTTGCGTCGAAGGCGATGAAAATGTGCCCCTGGCTGGACTCGTGAAGATGTAGCTTTTTAATTTAGCAACAAACGGGGAAAAGATATACAAAATATTAGCTGCGGCCGACTCGGGGAGTCACGGTTGATGAGCTACCCACAAAATTTTCAAAATGCGGAAGAGCCATATATCGAAAACTTATTGAAACCGAAAGTGGAATGTATTTAACAGGTAATAAGGTTCATTTTCCTATTGGAAAGTGAAGCGATGATTTTTATCGGAGGAAACGTTCATCACATTCCCGCGCGAAGATGTGATCCACCCGCGAAACATAGTTATATAATATCTACTAACCAGTACCTTTTCGCGCATTCGCATAAACCCAGAAACTTACTTGAATACTTAGCTTCTTTTCTCCGTGCGTATTTACCAAAACTTCACGCTGCATTCTCGCCCTGTTATCCGATTGTATGCGGTTTTTATTCCCCGCAGAAGCGACATCGGCGTTTATTTCGTAAAGTACGCGAAGGCGAATTAGGTATATTTGAACTACACGAAGTTTTTGGAATATGGAACTTAGAGACGAATCTTGTCGGTGATCCTTCCTATGCCATGCTGATGCCAGCGTCATTCTCAACGTGAATCATGCGGGAATGTGGAGAGGAGACGAGAGATTTAGAGTTTGTGGTCGGTGGTACTGGCTGTCAGCTGTCTGTCTGTGGTTATAACCTCAAATTTGATTTTCGTTCCACAATACCAAACGTATTCTTGCTTCGGTTTGAAAAACATTTTTGCTTGAATTCTTTACCAATTTATCTATTTAGCAAAAAGTCCAATTTGCACAATATGTTTATGTTATATTTTTAAGAATTTCCTTGCAAAATAGTGCGAAAGCTATTAGATTAAAGTCTGTTTTTTGTTGTGTTGTCATTTACTTGGAAACATGGGAATCTTAGAGAAAATTTCTGAAATTGAGAAAGAAATAGCTAGAACGCAGAAAAATAAAGGTAATTTTGAATGTTTTCCATTTTCTTGATTTGCTTGTAACTGACTCATATGCCACATCTAAGAAATAATTATGTTTTCTATAAATTATTTTAATTTATATTACAGTAAATGCATATCTGCAATAGCCCTTAAACGTTTTGGTTCTTAATTTACATTATATACCAATTGAGTCCTACAATCTACTTTGTAATATACTTACCTAGTTAAGCACAATAAATATTTTGAATTTCAACAGCTACCGAGTATCACTTGGGCCTGCTTAAGGCAAAACTAGCGAAATACCGATCTCAGCTTCTAGAACCTTCTAAGAAAGGTGGTGATAAGGGAGAAGGATTTGATGTACTGAAGTCAGGTGATGCCAGGGTGGCACTTATTGGATTTCCTTCAGTGGGCAAGGTGAGTACAAGCACTACTATTTTATGAATTTTCCTATATCTAAAATAAGTCGATTTGTTGATTAAAGCTTTAATTTAAAACCCCATAAACATGTCCCGGAATAATAGTGTGGTAGCATTGGTTTTATTTATTTGAAGATTTAAAATTAGCCAATTTCGAATTTTTTTATTATTGTAATGGTGAAAGAACTAGCCATATTACCTATAGTACTGCTAAACCTGAGGAGTCTGCCTGGGTGGTTGGTGGCAGACGGGTAGCCTATCTAATTTTCCCACCAGTTTGTATTGTTGTGTTCCAGTGTGAACTTCACACTGTGAAGGACATACCTTATTTTAGCCAGCACAATCACAGGCTTGAGGCACATCAGTCATTAGTCATCACATTGACAACACATTTGGTTCTGCATTTTTGTTACATGTAATGTAAACGCATGACATGTGGATGTTATGAGTTACTGCTTTCATCAAATGGGCGTATTTGTCACTGAGTGAATAGGAGAAAAAACTATGAGTGTTTACAAATATTATTTTTACCTTTAATTCTCAAAATGACTGATTGATGTTCACCACCAGCTTCTTGTTCTTGAAAGGTATCCGTCAACAATCATTGATAATAAATTTATTTATTTATTTACTCATAAGGCAAAAATACAATATACAAGAAACACATTTAACTACAAAATAATAAATGATCTGCAGCTATTCATTGGTTTGTTTGGATGTGGGACCATTCCTTTTAGGTGCACTAAGCAATTTATAAGGACTAAAATGTTATTTGATTAAATTAGTCTAATTAAATTTAGATTTTATACAGAAATGTAAAAGTGAGTATAGTAGACAACTGTGTTTAGCAGGTTCCTGCAGTATGTGATTTCTTTGCAAAAAGTTGACTGGTATACCTTAGGACATGTTAAAGTTGACCCACTGGGTGTAATAGTAACAAAAATTGCCTTTGAACCCATTAAAGCGTCGACAATGGTTAGAAATTACCCATGTACCCGTTATTGGATCGAATCACCGGGACCATAGGTAAATACAACACGGCTTGTACAAGTGTGTTCGCAACATAGCCTCTCGCCCCAAGAGAGCTTTTGTTTCCTTCTCTCAATACTAAGATGAAAGAGACAGTAGTACCTATATCGCGCTTTTTCTGAGAGAATATGTGAGATAGAGCTCACTTGTGCAGATCACGGACATCCAAGGCTTCAGTACCGGCTGTATTCCCGAGCCTCATCCATACTCTACTTTCTGTGCCTCTATAACTATATATTTCCCACCCTGGTAACAGTCGACGCTGCTCTCAACCCTCACGCACACGCACTCGGAGGCCGCAAACTATGAGTTCACGACGCTGACCTGCATCCCGGGCGTCATCGAGTACCGCGGAGCCAACATACAGCTGCTGGATCTGCCCGGGATCATCGAGGGCGCCGCGCAGGGGAAGGGCAGGGGGAGGCAGGTGCGTTCGCTGGCATTCAGCATGTTTTTTTTTTCTTTTTTTTTATGTTACACAGCAGACAAACAGGCAAGCGGACCACCTGATGGAAAGTGGTCACCGCCGCCTATGGACATCAGCAACACCAGGGGAGTCACCAATGCGTTGCCCGCCTCTAAAGAGACCTCTAATATACCTCTTGAACGATCCCATGTCATAGTCCAAAGGAAACACTGTGCTTTACTTCTGGTAAAGTGTGATTGGAGATAACTAGATGGCGTTACTTAGAGGTGATTTTCAATATTAGGTAAACGGAAACTCAATTAAACTTGAAAATATGTTATGTGAGACAACTCTAGCTGGTCTTTCGTTCGGTGTTGATATAAACATGACACATTACTAGTGTCTCGCACGCGAGGACGTCATACAACGCAGGGTGGTGTAATTTTCGGTGGCAGCGTCCCAATGCAGTTGAAAGGAGCGTCAGTGGCCTAGTGGTTAAGGGTTCCGGCTCGTAAGCGAAAGGTAACAGGTTCGAACCCCATTGCCGCCATGTACCAAAGACTCTTCTGAGTGCTCTTACGGGAGGGAAAACATCGTGATGAAACCTGCACGCACATTTAGGCGACTGAATTTCTAACCACGATTCAATCTGGTCAGGTTCCCCTGTTCACAGTGCCACGGAGGTCAGACGGCAGTCGCTCCACTGCAATTTGACGACCTGAGTGGTTCAGTGGTCAACATGCCGGTCTGTTACGCAAGAGGTCCTGGGTTCGATTCCCGGCCGGGCAGAAATTGAAATGATGAATTTTAATTTCTGTTACGGGTCTGGGTGTTCTATGTATAATAAGTATGTATTTAAAAGTATATAAGTAGTTTATCAGTTATCTAACACCCATAACACAAGCTTTGCTTACTTTGGGGCTAGATGGCGATGTGTGAATATGTCCACGATTATTTATTATTATTATTACCTGATCTGCTAAATCGTGGATCAAAAACAAAGCGAACTCCGGGCCCTCGTGCGCGAGAGCATAACCGGGACTTCAACACTTCCCCGGCTAACTCAAACTCCAACCAGAGATGCTACAGCAGTGCTCTGTATCGTAGCGCATTGTATGTAGCGGCTGCGGTGCGTCATGCGCACACGCGGAGCGTCGATGGCGGACGCGATTGTTGCGTCGGTCGCAGCGAAAGTGGAACACCAAGATGATTATTATAATCCCCTTGTAGGTGATAGCGGTGGCGCGCACCGCGGACCTAGTGCTGATGATGCTGGACGCGACCAAGCCGTACGTGCACCGGCAGCTACTGGAGAGGGAGCTCGAGAGCGTCGGCATCAGACTTAACAAGCCGAAGCCTAATATCTATTTCAAGGTAGATATAAACTGTCTCTCAAACCAATTTTTCATCAATGCAACAACTAATCGCACAGGAAAATGTTATGTCGTATTATATGTAGAGGTGGACAAGGCACTGGAAATACCCATGGTGTTGCTTATGTCTATGGGCAGGAGTGACCACTTACTATCATGTGGCCAGTTTGTCTACAAACAAGTTTGTTTCGTAAAAACAAAAGAGTGTGTGGTGTGAATTCACAGCATGGTTATTAATTTTGCTTCAGTTTCGTTAGCGAGTAACCTACAAAGATCTACAAATCGCCAACAGTATTATTTTAGTTTTTCCATTTATTTGCATTGATGGAAAGTTGGTTTGTGACAGTCTAACTAAAAAGTTCATAGGTGCAAACTTTGCTGCGAAAGTGTATCCTTACCTTGTCATCTAAACTCAATGGGTGTAATGTGCTAATTACCCTTAAAATGTTTAATAAGACCTATAAGAAAACAGTTTGTACTTAAGTTACATTCTGTAAAATTGTATTTCTTATTTTTGTGTACAATAAAGAATAAAAAAGCTAAACATTTTCCTTAATTTCAGGTTAAAAAAGGTGGTGGTCTGTCATTCAACTCAACATGCCAACTCACCAAGGTGGACGAGAAGTTGGTGCAGATGATCCTACACGAGTATAAGATATTTAATGCTGAGGTTAGTGCATACATGTGGTTTGAAATCATAGATTATTTTATATTCGTTAGTGATGTCAAGCCTGGGGAGACCAAGGGCTCTACTTGTCTCTTTCACACTCGTGGTATATGTCTAGAGGCAGAAGAGCCACGCATTACAAGGCGAGCGGTCGCGTCGAAGCGAAGTTTGCGTCACTAATAAAAAAGAAATTAAAGCGTCGACTTTTCGTTGCGATAGTGTTTACATAGCTTCTTGTGTGGGTTTCGGAAGTAAAATAAACTGGTCAGCTTCATATCTCCTTGGCTATTCTGCTTGTCAGCCACATTATTGTAACTAAAAAGGTAAATGATATTTTGCATACAATATGTGCCAGATTGTGCACGGGCAGACCAACGTTTTGAGGGTATTCTTAACCTCTACAATTGCTACAAAGTGGAATTTTACGATTACGTAGGATAGGTAGGATATAGTAGGTACAGTCGAGTTCATTAATATGTGAGCATTGCCAAGGCTTCAAATATAAATGTACATGGAAGGGTACTTATATATCTGAGCGGATGTACATATCTTTGATTGATGAATCTGCTCAGATATATAAGTACCCTTCCAACTCGACTGTACCTACGGCACCCTTACAGTCTAAGATTGCCCCTTGATGGTTGGGTACCATGCTACGCCGCCACGCTATAAAGGGCGGCTCATATTAGTGTTCCTTTGACCGGAGGTGCGAAATAGCTATCTCCTTTAGCGAACTCTTGACAGATTAGGCCGCGATTGACTGCTACGATGGTGATGACGATTATCATCATCATCATCATCACAGCCCATAATAGTCCACTGCAAAACTTAGGGCCTCTCACACGAAATGGGAGGTTATTGCCATAATCTCCACGCTTGGCAGGTGGGTTGGAGATCGCAGTATTATAAATATAACAATGGAGAAAGCTACTGCCCATTTCCCAGCCTCTAGACGGAGACTCTAGATCTTTTGTCTCGAAAACGGTAGGCGCCCCAGGAGTGTAAGAAGTGGGTGTTATTCTACTCTGCCGGACACCACACGGGCCCAAGATGATGGTAATAATTCAACCAACCTTACCCAGGTACTGTTCCGCGAAGACTGCGGCGCCGACGACCTGATCGACGTGATCCTCGCGAACCGGGTGTACCTGCCGTGCCTGTACGTGTACAACAAGATCGACCAGATATCCATACAGGAGGTGGACAGGATAGCGCGGGAGCCCTACTCTGTTGTTGTCAGGTGTGTATCTATTAGTATTATATGGAAATACATTACTAGTCATCTTCGAGCTCTAAATAACATATAAATGCTTCTTTCTCTGTTAGTGCTGTATACTACTTTCATACATATAGCTCACGCCTTCGTCCCACAGATGCAGAGACTATGGACCCATCTAGTGGGCCACTATACTCTGTCCTCGCATCACCTTTTATTCTTGCAATTTCGGACCCCTGCCTTTTGAAATCATCACTGGTCTGATTAGTGTCGCGATTGCCTCGCTCGTGGAGTTAGCGACGACGAGCGAGGCAATAAAGGCCCAAACGCTTTTGCACTGCGCTGCACAGCGCGACGCGGCGCTGCGATTGATTTTGTATGGATTTGACGTGCCGCGCCGCACAGCTAAGTGCGTCTAGCCCCATACAAATAAGTTTTATTTGAAAAAATCGAATTACACATTATGTTGTTACACGTTCCCAGTACATAAAACAGTCTTACAGATAGATAGAATGCTTATTGTGGCCTCCTCACTAGGGCAAGCCTATATCGTGTGTGCTTATAAGTGGTCCATAGTCTCTGCCTACCCCTCCTGTGGGACACAGGCGTGAGCTTTATGTATGGATGTAAATGTATGTATAAGCCGTACTGATTGCTATTTGAATGTCCCCATCAGCTGCAACATGAAATTGAACCTGGACTATTTGCTGGAGACGCTGTGGGAGTACCTGTCGCTGATCCGCGTCTACACCAAGAAGCCGGGGCAGCCGCCAGACTTCGAGGACGGACTTATCTTGAGGAGGGTACGTGAGAGCACACTATTACTATCGGTTGTCAGCAGTTGGTTGTAGTACGGTTTAAGGTGGTAAGAGATCTGTCAGACACACAGCGTTGACGCATTCGAACGTACGGGTATCGCAAGCTTTTTTACCGTGCACGTGCAAAATATGGAATGAGTCTATACTCCAGTCCGGAATGGGATAAGTCCCAGACTTCGTCGTTCCTTTGCACTATAACATGGAGTTCTTCAAAAGGCAATTCTACAGGAACCTCAATGGGCGGCACCGCATCCGCTCCTATTAGGTTGTAGATGTCTTGGACGATGGTGGCCGCTTTCCATCAGGTGGACCGACCGTCCGTGCCTCCGAAAGCAAATAAAATTGTGTCTCGTACAGAGTTGTTTAATAGATCCCTCGGGGAGCTATAAGACAGAAGGCTCCGCGTTCGAACGTCCCGCGTTCGTTGTCTTGTATTACGTTACTTAGGCACCCACAAAGCAGGCGTTCTGACCGCATCGGTCAACCGGAACGAATAACTGAACGCAGAACGAGAATACTGAACAACGTGACCGCTCTCTGTCTGATAGGATCCATAAACTTACCTACATATCAAACTTTTTGGATAGATCCATAAGTGTAGCGAAAGTGCTGCCACTTCAGAAAAAAATATCTCTTGTTAACCAGAATAATTATCAAAACTACAATTTTTTTTATACCATTAAAGCGGCAAGCAAGGCTACGGCCTGCCTGAGGGATAGAAGTCACTGCAGCATATAGACGTTTGCAATACCAGGGTCGTTGCTGACCCCGTAAAAGCCTTTAATAAAAATAAATATCTGGAAATAGCCGTACCTAACAAAGGCACTATCCCCTTCATACCGGCAAACACTAACCTATCCTAACCCCCAGGGCGTGACCATAGAGCACGTCTGCCACTCGATCCACCGCACGCTCGCCGCCCAGCTCAAGTACGCGCTGGTCTGGGGCACCAGCACCAAGTACTCGCCGCAGCGCGTCGGGATCGGACACACGGTTTTGGACGAGGACGTCGTACAGCTGATCAAGAAGTAGGGCTGGGGAATGGGGCCAGGGGGTGGGCCGTTGGCATAGCTTCCTAAATTGAGCTATTCGTTACGAAATGAGGAGTTTCAAGATTGCAGATGGCGCTAGTGAGGCGTAAGGTCTGCTTGTCAAAATACTGTGAAGCCGTTGGACAGAACCAACTGCTGTAAAATGAGGAATCTATTCCAGCCAATGACAGTGCTTTATTTTGACTGCAGTTTCAGTAACGCCATCTCGTGGATTTTGGAATAGCGAAAACCCTCCGCGCAAAACTTTTCAAGTCTATCGCGACTCCAAAATCGCTCCAAAGTCGCTGCTGAGGCGTGAGGTCTGATGTCGAAATAAAGCACTGTCTGCTGTTGGAATGGATTCGTAATTTTTTTATAGTTCATCCTCAAGAGGACATGCAAAGGAATTGCATTCGTCCTTTTAGCAGTTGTTTCTGTCCAATGTGGCAATTTTGATAACGGACCTTCTCAGTGGTGCTATCGCGAAAACGTTAGGCGATGTTAGTCAAACGTTTTCTGATCAAATTTTGTGCAGGCATGTATGACTGTATGACTGAATTTAGGAAGGTGTGACAACGGCTTACGAATCTACCCTAAAGTTTTTCTGTCAGCAATGAATGAGAAACCTAAACCTGTTCAGTTTCAAACTTGCGAAAGTAAGCCTTGAAAGTCTGGAGGCATCAGGGAAGTTGAAATATTATGTTTTTGAATTTTTTCAAATATTATTTGTATTTGGTTTTGTCGTACTGCAGAGAGTGCCAATTTAAATCTTTACTCACTATATTGGATGGGATAATTTAATTAATTCCCATGGAAATGCATAAAGAACCTGTTTGTGTAAACTTGGACTATTTGAAGAGAATGGTACTTTTACCCTGACCATTTTAATCTTCATACCTGGTTGTCATCTTGTTTAATGTATTGTAACTTTCATGTTACATTATATCTGTTTATGATTATGAAGTATGTTGTTTGGCATAAATCGTGAGTGGGGAAATAAAAAAAAATATTTGGGTGCTGAATGTAAAAGCAATTTAATTTTACATTTTCATAGTTACAAATCAACGAGATAATAAATTAAAAATTCATTATTGTACTGTTTTATTAAAGTTGCAACTACGTACAGCATGAGTCATGCGTTTATTCAAATAATAATAGCCTTTTTACACATACAATAATTTGTCCTCTAGCCGATAAAATGCATTTGTTACTGGACTGGCCCGGCTATTGGCCTCGTGTAGAAGGTCCCTAACCATATATTTTTGTTGAAAATCAAAACTGTAACCTTAATTCAAAACGAGGCACGACAGATCCGGCAGTAAGTGTTTAGTTATACTCGATATTTACTTACATGTTTGTACAGAGTTAAGGCTACAATTGTATATACTCAAGTAAGTATACTTGCATTTAGACAAATAAATAATTTTATAAATACACAACTTTGTTTAACTTAATAACCTCGTAGTCTTTTTTATAAAGGGAAAACCAAAATACAATAATAATAACATACACATACTTTGTATTAATATAAATGCACACAGCGCAATCAATGAGGCATGTATGATCTGTTTTTTCTGACTTGTCTTATTTGGTGAACAAATCACGACTTGCCGTATCAATCACGCTACGTATATTGTGTATAAATGTCTTGAATTATACAAGAAATACATAGAATGTGAAATTTAACGAATACTGCTGCACATTATCCATTTAAATACATAATTTCCTGAACCAAATAGGACAAGTCAGTTTGGACAAATTATACTAAATACTAAACCCACAAATCACCACATATGGCCACTTACACTATATTGCCTAAATATAAATAGCTATTACATTATTTCGGATTGCTCTCTGTGGATGCTAGGAGGTCACTCTCTACGGTCGCGAGAGCATAGCGGTGTTCGGTGATCTCCAGCGCCTCCCACTCTGCCTTGAAGGCGGCTTTGGGATCGGGCGGCATGGCCATGGCAGCACCCGACATTTGCTCTTGCATTACCTTCGACTGGTCTGCCGCTGTGGATGGAACAAAAGGGACTGTTATAACCAAAGCGACTATGTTGGCGGTAAATAGTGCACGTAAGCTATAGAGCGTCGTCCGTGTGTAAGTAGATACTAAGCCAAAACTTTCACCACCGACTAGCGCAACTCAGTTGCAGCCAAGTTGATCATCATAATCTGATAACAAATGAACGAAATCCATTGGACTATAGTCTCCTCCAAAAAGCATTAATTATACATCAATTGCTGTTTCGCTGGCCACACCCACTGGTTGTCATTACTTTAGGAAAGGTCCGCAAACCCGCTAAAGTCAGCAGTATATTCTCAAAACTATCTTTATGTTTGTCGCTAGACAAACAGAAAAGCGGAAAGTGGTCTCCGCTGCATATGGATATTAGCACAACAGGGGTATCTCTAAAACCACAGGACACGAAATGCTGGCAAAAAATAGGCAAATGCTAAAGCCATGGTTCCCGATAACCTCCGCCAGATCCAGAGGCCTCCGCAGAACCGGCCCTGCCGCGCCGCCTACGTGCATAGGCTTCTTAGAAGCAATATATAATTGCTTATAATAAGCAATGTATAAAATATGAAGAGAAAATATTTGCATTTTTGTTTGCAATTAATTATCTCAAAAACAACTGGACCGACTTTAAAAATTATTTCTCTAATAGGAAGCTACATTATTCCCGAGTGACATAGGCAACTTTTTATCCCGGAAAAATAATAGGGTCCCGCGGAAACGTTGAATGTTTACAGAGATCCGAAGTGATATTTTAAGAGAATCGTTATTTTTTACTGCAGTGACAAACAGGCAGACTGCCCATCTAAATGTAAGCGGTAATTGTAATGGATACTAATGAACGTGTTTACTTGACGAGCCATAAACAAGTTACCATCACGGTGCGTCTGGAACTGGAAGATTGTGGAGCATTGGTACAATCAATGTGGCGTGCGTCCGACAACGATAATAATAACCTTTTCTTCAGTACACACTCACGGGCACTATTTTCCACCCACCACTATTATTTAACATATACTCAAAAACGTTTACACTTATAGAAAGCTACATTAACAGGCTTCCAAGGAACAAGGTTCCGGAACGTAGTAACCGAATTTTACTCAAAAAGCTAGTATAGTATTATACATCTTACTAACCATTGTTCTCTCCCAACACAAGAGCGTAGATGGTCCTCAATCCGAACACGTTGAGGAAGTACCACGACGCGGAGGAGACCCACGCGGCGTCCAGATATGTCAGTTCCACGCCTCGCTGCAGCATCGGCTTGAATCGGAGTGTCAGTGGGAACGGCACTTTAGCTGTGGGACATGAAGACTAGTAAGCTAACTTTCATATTAGGTCAGATATAGGTGGAGGTGAGGGATGGTCGCCAAATAAAAGTTACCATCATGGTGCGTTCGAAACTGGAAGATATGACGTTGGAAGATTGTGGAGCATTGGTTCAATCAATGTGGCATGCGTGATACACTACATGTGTTTCAATACTTTCAATAGAATAAAATCGTCAACGATAATAATGACTGTGGCAGTTGTCTTTTCTTCAGAATACACTAACCCCATATTTTACATCCTCATACTTTTCTGGCGTTACAAATCAGTCTTTAACTTCACAAATACTTGATCAATGTTAATGAGGTTTTGTGGTTTTTTAGCCAATAAGACGAGCACAACCGGGACATTAACACCAAGATGACCAACCAATAGGGGATTCAATTTAAAGCGGGTTTATGCTTTTGCTTATTTTATTATCTGTTATTACTTATTGTAGTACTATTTTTGTACCTCCAGAAATGTTACTGAAATTATTTCCAGTTTTTTTAAACTCATTCATTTTTACTATCTTCTATACATTATAAAAATCAATCCCTATTTCGAACTATGCTTGACTGAGAATGGCTTGAATGATTTGACTTTTTTTTTGTTCTATACGCATTTTTACGCAATAACGAAAATGGTAGGTAGGTGTTGGGTACTGGTAGGACACGCATCTGGCCAGCTACTTTATCTATAACTTGTGGACTCGGCGCAACTTCGTTCGCGTACGACCTTCGGCTTTTTCTTGCTTGTAAATCTTCCTCTTGAATCGTTCTATCTATTATTGAACACCGGATTAAAATCTGATGTGTAATTTAAAAGATACATAGGGACAGACAGCAGAAAGTGACTTTATATGATACTACTATACGATGTATACTTGTAGATGTTAGCGGATTAATTCGGCATGTAAGTTGACGCTTAAATTAAAATACTCACTTGTAAGAAAACCACTAAACATCCAGTTGATCCAGCCTCCAATTACAATCATGGGCAGCACATTTGTGACATTTCCTTTCAGCATGTCAGTCATCATGCCGGGATCAGTCATTGGATTCTAGAACAGACAATTTATGATAACAGAGGTCTGTCTGTCTATATGGGCAGCTGATAATGTGATACTCTTTTTTATACAGGATGTTACATAATATAAGTATAAAGCCGTGAACCAGATGGAGTGCTAAATGTATGAAAATGACAGGTACAAAAAGTTCCTCGTAAGAGAGATATAATTGTACCTATCATTTTAATACTCCATCCAATTTACGGCTTCATACATATATTATGTAACACACTGTAGGTTTAGGTTACGGTTAATAGGCTCCTCTCTCCGCACTTGAACTCAAACTTGTTCCTTTGTACGTAGTTAAGGTGTGCTAATTTAGCCAGCCCAGCTTGTAACACCCTGTATAATCAACCTTTTACTACAGATAGCTCCTAAATATGATTACAATGGATATATATTCTGATAGGTTGAATATAAGCTGAAGTTCGAACTGCATGCTTTGTATCCAAACTAATGTCATAAATGTAACTGTAGAATGAAATTTAGCAAGGAGATTGACAACCTAAAAGTTAATAAAACTTGTCTTTATCTTAATATTCTCAAACAAACAATGCAAAAAGGTCCAGCAGTGGACTGACAGACTAATGGCGATAATGACAGAATAACAAATAAAAATTTAAACAAGAATGGCGAGTTTTATGGAAAGCCTCCCTAATCAAGAAAGGAAGTCCATGCACCCGATAACACCAAATTGAAGGAAACTTGCAAGTATGTAAAGTATGCTATTCTTAACACAACCATATACTTCATTAGTTTCATATTTACAAATTAATAAACTAATAATGTATCTTAATCTACTAATAATACCTGCTATAACATAGCTTACCTGGGCATTTGATTGTCTTTTCTGCACTTTGAAATAACCCGTCTCCTCATTGTTAAACCAATAGCGGCGCATAGCAAAGGATTGTCGCGGCAAATACTTGCCATTTTCACGTAGCAGACGAGCTCGTATCATTACTTGGCTAAACAGAAAAGAAAATAAATATAGTCAGAAGAATCTGAACACCTCATTGTGTTACCTACTTTCAGTATTTAAAATCTTTCAATTCGAAAGAGTTATAATGAAAAGGTGGTTTTTGTATGCTGAACATACTGTGACGAGAATGAAACATACGGGAGCAACAGTGAGTACATAGGGGAAGAGAACATAAGTAGTACAGAAGTAGGTAGCCACTTTAATATGAAATTGTTCATCCCAGTTTCATCTCACCTGTCTTGCACCTGCAGCAGTTCAATTTTTTTCTGTGAAGACAATATAATCGACACATAGTGTCTCACGATTCCTACCAGGAAAGTGATAATAACGATGGGCAAAAATACCCATGACCTTATGTTTGGGTCTAGCAATAATTCTGCCATTAGGCTAGCTCAAACTTTAACACAATGTCACAGGCAATGTGGGTGGTTCCTTTTAATACTCTCTTTCAAATAAATTGAAGATTTAACCGGAATAGTTTTACTGGAGACAGAAAAAAGAAATTACAATTTTTTGTACTAAATACCAAAGAGGATAGAAAAACCCTGTCACGATTGTCTTCATGTCTTGTCACTCTAACTAAAAACCAATAATCTCCCATCCTTGATTGTAGAGCATGCTGTACACATTGGCCAATTTTGTCTCTGCCCAGAGAAAAAAAATTATGTACAGGAGCAGAGAGTACATACCACAGACATACCAGACTAAACACAAATCACAAATATTCCCTGTTCGCTCACTCTACAATTATTATGAATCTTGCTATCCTGTTTTTTCGTCTATCCATATAAGCTTAAAGAAAATGACGCGCGCAATGTTTTGACCGTTCGACATGCTGCTCAAGCTACCAACGTCCTAGGGGCTTACCATGAGCTCTTATAGCAGGACCTAAACAGAATTGCTTTCGCTTTAAACGAGACAAGCTTATGTGACACGTATAGCGCTGTCTCGTTCTAAGCAAGGCAGTTCTGTTTAAGTCCTGCTATAAGAGTTTATGGTAAGGCTCCTGACGTTTTATTTGAAACATGGGTGTAAATTTTAAAATCTCTTAAAAAATTTAAATCAAACCATTTAATCTTTTAAACAAACTTCGGTGTAATATAGTGCACAGTTATGAGAAAGCGACAAGTATGAAAATACACCTGGATTATCCTTTCAACGGTAAGTAAACAATCGTGGTCGTGGCTACCGGGAATCAATTTTAGAAATTGTGACAAAAATAAGTGTGAATTTGCAATAATTGAAATGCTTTACCTTAAAACAACATGCCATTAAAGATAGATTTAAAATTATTGGCAAATTGAGCAATATTTCGGTGATCGAAAATATTTTGATGCTACCTGTTAGCTGTTATTTTTTTTAATGATTATATTCAATTTATTGTGAAGTCACATAGGCCAACCTGTGGATAATGAAGATACCTCTCACTTTTCACATGACTACAGCTTCGTAATATAATTATTATTCTCCTTATTTATTTACATTCTTAAGTCTAAATTTTTTACAATATATATGAAAAATAAATATTATAAAAAACCTAAACCTAGAGTACCACCAGCAGCGGGGCGAGGCCCAAGCTACCGGCGGTTAGGGCTGCAGAGACAGGAACCTCCTGACAATACGCGCCGTCTCCAAGAGAACCGCTTTCTGAATCTGGCCCTTGACCCAACCATCTAGCGAGAGACTCTTGAGATGTTGGTCGAGGCTCTTCGCTATGAGACCGTTCACTGAAACGACTATCGGAACAATGATCGTCGAATCAACATCCCACATGGCGGTCACCTCGTGAGCCAAGTGAAGGTACTTACACTGTTTGTCCTTCTCGGCCTTCACAAGGTTTCCGTCATGCGGGATGGTGACATCGACGAGCACTGCTCGGCGCTTCGATCGATCTGTGAGCACGATATCAGGTCTATTAGCTACAATAGTCCTGTCCGTGATCACAGATCGATCCCAATAGAGCGTGGCAAGACCATTTTCAAGAACTGGCGCTGGCACGTATTTATAATATGGCACCTCAGACTCCACAAGACCATATTGACGAGCAAGTTGCTGGTGAATAATCCTGGCTACCAGGTTATGTCTGTGCAAGTACTCACCATTAGCAATACGACCACAACCGGATGTAATATGCCTGAGTGACTCTCCAGGACAGCGACATGCACGACAGATGTCAACCGTACCATCCTTCAGGATATACCTCCGGTAGTTGTTCGTCATGATAACCTCGTCAGCAATTGCACAAACAAAACCCTCTGTTTCCCCGAAGAGATCACCGAAGCGTAGCCAGTTCACCGAGGCGAGCAGATCTACATCAGGTCCTGTCAAGGCCCTGTAGAACCGCCCATGTAGCTCCTTGCTCTTCCATACGTCCTTGCGGTCTATGGTGCTTAGGACCTTTGGTTTGCGCCAGTTCTCGTTTGCCAAGGACAGCGGGGTAAGGCCTCTGTCTACCGCCACCACAGCACGATGCATCCCACACTCGTTGTTAAGAAAGTAGTCTCTAAGACTGCACACCTCACGATTGTGGAGGGTCTTGGCGCTTAAGAAGCCACGACCTCCACATTTACGTGGGATGTACAGTCTCATGACAGACGAGCGTGGGTGCAGCATACGGTGTGTAGTGAGCAGAAGACGGACCCTTCTATCCAGGGCGTCCAACTCTGTTTGAGTCCACCTTAGTATGCCAAAGGAGTATGTGAGCAGGGGCATCACCCAAGCATTGAAGGAGCGCACCTTGTTGCCACCCGACAAAAGACTATTAAGTAGGCTATTTTGTTAGGCGACAGAAGAAACGCTCCTTCACTGCCTGTTTTACACCCTCGTCCACGATACCCAAAGACTGTCACAGTCTTGTAAGTTATTTGGTTACCACACCAAGGTATTTGTAAGTTTCGGCTTCAGAGAGAGATCTGAAAGACATTGTCTCAGAAAGTTGCAAATTTGTTGTATTTGCAACTTTCCCCCGCTGCACATGCATGACCGCACACTTATCTGCACCAAACTCCATTCTGATGGCATTACTAAAAATTTCGGTTATTTTCAATAACTCCATCAGATCCTGGCGTTTTGGTGCAAACAACTTGAGGTCATCCATGTACAGCAGATGTGAGATGACCTCGCCCTCTCTTCGAAGCCGGCAGCCCAGCTCTGAATGCTTAAGCAATGTGCTAAGCGGATTCAAAGCTAAGCAAAACCACAGTGGACTCAAACTGTCGCCCTGAAAAATTCCTCTCTCTATCCTTATAAAGTCCTGGGGAGGAGAATGGTCAATTCCGCCCACTGGTTGACTAAGGACTGTGATCCACTGCCTCATACATGCATCTAAGAATGATCTTAAAGTTGCATTGATCTTATACAACTCCAAGACCCGTCTCAGCCATGAGTGAGGCACCGAATCATAGGCCTTCTTATAGTCAATCCAGGCAGCCGAGAGGGACCCCCTGCTCTGCCGGACTTGTTGGCATATGGTCATGTCTATGAGGAGGAGCTCTTTAGTACCACGAGACCCAACCCTACATCCATTTTGTGACATTGCTAAAATATTATTTTCAATAATGTGGTTATTAATTTTCTTTCTCAAAATGGATGTAAGGAGCTTGTATAGCGTAGGCAAGCACGTGATGGGTCTATAGTTTTTCGCTTCTGTGGTACTACCAGACTTATAGAGCAGAAAGGTAATACCGGTTGTAAATAAAGTTGGTAGGGAACCATGCTCAAGGGCTTCTTGAAATTGTGTTGCCAAGCGTTCATGTGAGCATCGAAACCATTTTATCCAGAAGTTGTGCAATCCATCCGGCCCAGGACATTTCCAATTCTGAGCCGTATCGATCGCACAACTTACATCCTCTGGGCAGATGGAAACCGCTGCCATAGGCTCGATGATCTCACATTCGCGCTTGACAACATTCATCCAGTCGCCCTCCGAGTGTTCGACAGGAACAGACCAAATACTACGCCAAAAATTATTTGAGGCAGAAGCATCGGGCAGGCTCCCGTCGGAACCACTTTGATTGGTTCCCTCCCACTTGCGGTATACCTTTCTCTGGTCACTTTGAAAGAGACGATTGAGCCGGAATCGATCCACACGCTCTCTGTAGCGACGAATGCGATTTGCCCACGCACAAACTTTCTGCTTCAAAATATCGATGCGCTCTGTAGCACAGACCATATAGTCGCGTGAACTGATTCCAGTCCCAGCGAAGGCCTGGTCAACAAAGCGCATGACTCGAGGACGATTGTTGCCCTCTTTGAAGCAGATAACCTTCGCAATGAGAGTCCTAAACGTGTTGATACACCGCTCGATCCGCTTTTGCCATGCAGGTGCGCCCCCGGCTACCCGCGGAGCTCGGTCAGCGTCCGAAAACTTGACGCGAGCAACGCGGCACGCCGTGATAGCACCACAATACATGATCGAGTGCGTATCAACTAAATTATCACTAGCCCGTATGTATGAGTCTAGCAATACGTTTATGGCTCCCATTAACGCAAGGTTGCGTCTATTAGTGGGCAAACGAGGCAATCGTGGCCTAGAGTTGGGTGCGAAGCGATACCGTGCAATCGTCTCCTCCAAAGTCCTCCTCACATACTCATTGGTTTCAGTGCTTACGCTACTCACGTTCGTACAGTCCTCTACGCCGACAGTGGCATCATTCCGCGGTACCCGCGGTGCCGGGCTAGGTGGTGACACCTGAGGCGGTGACGTAGCTGGCAGACTCATGGTCGAAATGGGAACTGCACGAACTGGTAGCGATTCCAAGCGCAGCCGATCAAGTACAGAGTCATCCAACCGTTTTAGACGTTGGATGGCCCGCACCTGATCTGATAGTCTTTGAGCGGTCACATCGATGGCTGGTTCAAGCACCTGAAACAGAGGCAACATCCGGTCACGGTACGCAGACAGGTTAGTTCCCCCCTCTGTAGCCCCATAATAGGCTCGCATGACATTTTCATTTATGGACTGTGTCCATCGCATGCGACGCACTACACCACCGGTAGCGGGGGCCATTGGCGGAGCAGGTCGCCCCGTAGGCCCCAAGCGTGCCGGCAGTGGTCTTCCACGTCGCGCAGGTGGTGGCGGCGGCGCAGCAGACAACCCGCGCTCGTCGCTCGACTCGCTGGTATCGGACGCGGTGGTAAATTCATCGTTCGATGACGATGGCGAGGAGCTGACGGGAGCGGGCGTAGGTGGTGGTTGTGCGTTCACTGTTTGGTTTTTCCGCTTGCTCCTCGTTATCATTTTTCTAGTTTTGATTTGTTTTGTAGCATTATTAGTTATAATATACTCGTATGTCAAATGTCAAATTTGCAGGCAAATAATAAAAATGTAAATGTAAGTCGAAACTTTGTTATAAATGTTCTTTTTTCTATTGCGATATGGTACTGAATCACTGAACTTTAAATAATGATGTATATACACGCAAATAATACACAAAATAAAACTGATTTCAAAATGACGAGTTGATGAGACAGCGGTTTTTTTTTTTTTTTTTTTTTTTTTAATTATTATTATTATTAAGCAGGCAAGCAGTTGTCAAACAACTGATAGATGCCTGTATCTAGCTCTTCTCTACTAATTTTCAAGGTGTATTTAAAAATTTGTTGAGTCTGTATGTATTTGTGAGGTGTATTTAATAATGTCAGAAACAGTACTCGATGTTTACAAAACATCGAGTTTTTCATCCGATACATCGAAAGACATCGACATGTACAGTTCCGATTTATCGAATCGAAAAAAACATCGATGTATTTTCACACAACATTCTTTTCACGACTTTCTTGCTAAACTATGTCTGTGGTCTCATCCAGCATGTTTTGGACAATGTGTAGAGCGTGCTTTAGACTACCGTACATGACCGATGACAAGTACCTAGTGTTTACATCTCTTTGGTACATGACGGTTGTGTTTATTTGTCATTGTTACGTCTTCGAAGGTTTATTTGTTTTTGTTTATTTGATTTCTCCTGGCCGGTCCAACCAAAAATAAATTGTGCCACAAAATCCCAAAAATAGGTATATCATTATTTCTGTCCTTCGTGGAATTAGCACTATATTACGCAAAATGCCAAGAAAAAAGCCAGACGAGAATCAAAGTACTATGACGTCTAACCGGCAAAAGAAATCTCCAAAATCGAAATCCTCCATGGAGCCAACACTAAAGACCCGACCGCAACCACCAACAAAGTCACCAAGGATAACATCCACCACCAAATCTAAAGTAAAAACAGATTCTTTGGGATTGGATATTTCAAAGCATAATCTACCGTCGACATCACCAAAAAAAGTAACAACAGTTGTTGGAAACACCCTAAATAAATTCAAATATAATCACCAGAAAAGACCCCATATCAAAGTGGAATTTGAGAAGGATGTTAAGGATTATTTAAGTAATGAGGTACCACGAATGGATTCGAGTATTACTGCAAAAATTGAATTTTGAATATGTATAACAATAAACAATAATAATAGCTTTATTTAATTTTGTTTCATTGTAGTATTTTAAAAAATTACTTGCTATGCAGTCATTGTTATTGTATTTGTAGGACAACAAGGGCCTGTGGGAGCCACCAAACTGGCAGGAGTTCCTATTGAATTTAAGGAATATGAGATCTAACGGTGATGCTCCAGTCGATTCTATGGGCTGCCACATGACCATGGATGAAAATGCTCCCCCTGAAGTAAAAAGTTTAATTGCCTTTCATATTGGTGTTACTATAATTATATTCTCAAGCTTTTGTAAATAGTTACTAATAACTTTTTGTTGGGCAGGTGATGAGATACCAAAGTCTCATAGCGTTGATGTTGTCCAGCCAAACCAAAGACCAGGTGACATTTGCTGCCATGCAGAGATTACGGGCCAGAGGGTTAACTGTGGATAATATTTTAGGTATGAGTGATGAAGAGCTTGGAACATTAATATATCCTGTTGGATTTTGGAAGGTAATTTTATATTTCTGCCTATTTTACTTAAAAAGTTATTATTTTTAGGTACCAAGGCTGGAGTGAATAGGATGTTCCTAGACAGGCATGCTCCATCATCAGTCATATTGACATATATTGTCACCAGGTGCGATGGTGGCCAAATGCCTAACTAGTCTAAATATAAAAATTGACATTATTTTATAATATCACTAGATAGATACCAACTCACTCTCATATACAGAGACTAGTGCCACAAGCCATTAATTATATTAAATTACTATTTTATTCAGATATCCCAACTGATTTCTAATATTTTAAATTACAGACTAAGGTTAAGTATATAAAGAAGACAACACAAACATTGAAAGACCTCTATAATGGTGATATACCGGACACAGCAGAAAAAATGTGTAAGCTGACAGGTGTTGGGCCAAAAATGGCACACATTTGTATGAAAGTTGCATGGAATAAGGTCACTGGCATAGGTAAGAGGGAAGTTTTAGTGAGCACTTCTCTCACATGTATCTAAATAGCATGTATTAAACACTATTAAAATACTTTCAGGAGTTGATACACATGTTCATAGAATAAGCAACCGTATTGGCTGGGTCAAGAAAGCCACAACTACACCAGAAGACACTCGCAAAGCCCTGGAGACATGGTTGCCATTTGACCTATGGAGTGAAGTAAACCATCTCATGGTGGGCTTTGGGCAAACCATTTGCCTACCTATAGGACCCTTATGCCATGAATGTCTGAACAGTGACATTTGCCCATCCCGTAACATTGGTAAAAAGTCACCAAACAAGAAATCTCCTGTTAAAGTTAAAGTAGAAAATGAAGATGATGACTTTGATTTAGAAAAGAAGTCAATAGTGGTTGATAAATCTCCAAGAAAAAGGAAAGTTATTCCAAAGAAGGAAAAAGAAACAACTGAAAGTACTAGCCAGGAAGCAATAAAAACTGAACATTTACCAAGAAAACTTAATCCAAATCAAGATGATGAGCCCTTTGATATAAAAAAGGAGTCAAATGTGGTTGGTAAATCTCCAAGAAAAAGGAAAGTTACACCAACAAAGGCTTCTATCCAAGAAGAAACACAAACTGAAAAGTCACCAAGAAAAAGGAGAGTTACTCCAAAAAAAGAAAAGGATACTAAAAATATTGAATACACAAATGTTTTAAGTGTTCCCCCCATGAATACATAAAATAAGAAAAGAGAGTGTGAGAAAGAAGTAAATACAGTAATCTCTCAGATAAGATCAAATTTTATCTTTAAAATGATGTGACACTCCAATATAATTCTAATAATAGAAATAGTTAACTAGTGTTAAGTAATGTTTATGAATGTATGTTTCACAAAGTTGTGCATGCTACATTAAGGTAATTTGTGATAGTATGAGTTTATATCTTATTTTTATGTTATTGTTTGATTATGAAACTGAAAGGATGATTAAGGTATTGCATGTCAATTTAAAATTAAAACTATGCCTATACTTAAGATTTGTTTAATTTTATGTATTAATGTTTTCTCCTTCCCACATTTTTCTTTGTTTTTTCTTTTCTTTGATCATTTTTCCCATGGCCCTTTTTGTGAACTGATTTCTTTTTATTTTTAACTCTGTCCAACTTACTCTTCATTTGAAAAACTTTGCTCTTTTGTATCTTTTTAGTAGCTTGCTTTTTCAGAAAGCTCTTTATTTCTTTTTTTGTTTTTAGTTTGTCATCTTTTTCATCGTTTTCAGAGGTTGATGCTTCATCATTTATCTCTTCATCTGAGCCCATGCCTGTAATATTGGTTTCTTTATCTTTAATCGCTTTACTTCGCTTTGGCTTTAAACTATCAGGAATTCTAGGTCTATTCTCTCCTATGACCACATCTTTCTTTTGAAGTGTATCGGAAGACAGTTCAACTATCTTCACATTAACATCAGCATCTTCATATTCTTCTTGCAATAGTTGTTCTAGGTCAGGTATAGGTCGACTGGATACTACTAGTTTCTTGTAAGACTCTTTATTCTGTAAAAAAATAAAAAATACAACTATCAAGTTAACATAAAGACAATATCCATACATTACAATATTTTTATTAATTTATAACAATTGCTAAATAGTAATGTCATAATACTATATGACGTTCTTGTTACTATTTTCAACAGAAGATTTAGAATGAATATCGTCTAATCCCGGCTTCCATAAAAATTCTATGACGTATAACGTCATTTTAGCTTTAATGCGATTAAGCCGTCCTTAATTTACAAAATTAATCTTCGTATGCCTCTTTTACATCCTACCCCTGCCGCTACTCCTCACGGTGCCGTTCGTAATTCCCTGATATAAGGATCGAGAGAAGTCTGTGTAGCAGTGATGGGCGCAATCACTAATTTTTTCAATTGATTGATTAGTAAAACTAAAAATTTAGTGACTAAATTAGTTGTACTAAATAAATCACAACTAAAAGTTTTAGTTATCACTAAATATTTAGTCATCAATTTTAGTTTTCAGTTAAACTAAGTTTCCTATAAAATATTAGAAACTATAAAAATATCTGAATTTAGAGTAATCGATAGATGGACGAACAGACAACCAGCTTAACTGTAAGTTAATTGTACTGGCGATCTCTGTTAGGACCAAAATCTAACAGTAATAAGTTATTCGTTTTATATTCGGTCAGTACTTACTTACAATAGTACTTATATCTATGGAGGAGCATCTCCGACACAAAAATCGTTTAAAGAACAACTCAGGTGAGCTTACAAACTTCAGGGATCACATTGTTCTCGAAAATATGTATTTTTTTATGATCTTTACCACACCACAGTTAATAATATTAATGATATAATACTATACTGGTAGAGATATCTCATCTCATGAAATCTTAGAGCAACGGAACTCGATCGCACTGCGTGGTCCAACTCACTTTCTATATGTCAACACGCTTATTGCTTTTGTTTTACTTACTGGAATTTTAATCACAACTATTAATCATGACTAAAAATTACAACTATTTAGTGGACTAAATTAGTCATCACACGATTGAAACTAATTCAATTTTCAATCGTTACATAAAACTAAATATGTTAGTTTTAGTTTTTAGTCGTCAATCATACCTACTAAATTTTGCCCAACACTGCTGTGTAGAATCACATTTCTTACTACAAACATAAACGCAATTACAACCTGATACGCGGATGACTATGATTTTATTCGCATTTATCTTCGTTAGCGGTAAGATAACGCAGAACACCAGAATTTATATGCGAGTGGAAAGGATTCCGTACCATTAAGACAATAATTCTCAAGTTAACAAGAAGATTTTGATGCCAGAGCAACATGTAATTCGTTCAATTCTATTACCGGAATTCTATACATACGAAAACTTGATGCGTAAATCCGACTCACGCTTTACAGGTTTTTAGTATTTGTTGTTATACTATAGTATTACCACTGAGTATAGTTTAAAAAGTTTTGTCCATATTTTGTATGTACCAATACGCAACCGCAAGAAGCTGCAGCGGCACTATTCACAGCTTGACCATTTTTTGTCGCGACGGTGTGGTGTGGTTAGTGTACGTGTGTAATACGCCTTAATCCTTCGATATCTAGCAACCGGAGATGTTAACAGTTTTTGATGATGAATAAAGGATTGAAATGAATTTAAAATTTACCATTTTTTATGTCATACTGTAGGCAAACAGACAAGCGTGAATGGAAAGTGGTCACCACTATCTATAGACATAACTAACACTAAGAGTATCGCCAATGCGTTGCCTACCTCTATACCACGTTGCTCTGGCAGCAAAAAGACCAATGCCCCTCCACTGCTAAAGCCACGGTTCACCAAATCCCTCACCATAGAGCACTGGAGACCTTACTCACCGGTAGAAAGGAACACAATACTATTTAAAAGAGTATTGTTACGCTGCGGTATTCTGTAAGGTGGAGGTACTTCCCCAGTCGGGCGGCTCCATTTCGAACCATATTTTTAAAAGAGAAAGGAATTTAAAATTGTATCGAAAACAATAATAAGCAATGTATAAGCTAGTGGAGCGATCACGAAATTTTTTACATTCGGGGTCTTAAAAGCTGGGGTGATCCATCAATGTACGAGTATGAGCGAGCGGGGTGACCTTTACCCGTATTCACAATGATTCTAAACCGTTTCCGAACGATTAGACACGAAATTCGTGAGCGGCGAATCCGTGTCGATCGATTCGAAAACTGTTATTCAGAATCCCGATAGATTCCACGGAAACTCTACTCTCTATAACATTTCATCAAAATTAACTGAAACCACATTTTCCTAAGAACCTTTCGCGGGGTCCTTTGTCGATTCCGTATCCGAATCCGATTTCCGAGCCATTGTGAATACGGCAACTGGTTAGTGATATTTTGGCTAATAAAAGTTGGGCAAGAGGATGGGACCAAGATGTTTTTTACTATCAGAAACTTCAACTTCGAAGTGCAGGTTTTGCAATGTTTTCAACTGGTTAGTGATATTTTGGCTAATAAAAGTTGGGCAAGAGGATGGGACCAAGATGTTTTTTACTATCAGAAACTTCAACTTCGAAGTGCAGGTTTTGCAATGTTTTTCGTTTATCTAACGAGAGTCTAGCTGCTAGACGATTTTCTTTTCGACGCTAATCAAAACAAACGTTTTTTCCAGGTTCTTTGTTAGAATCTGAACACCGATCATCGTGATATATTCTCGCAAAATTGAGTATTTAGGCATAGTCAGGGCCGGATTTAAGCTTTTGCCGCCCTTGGGCACTGAAAAAAATGCCGCCCCATCATTGAAATATCACTAAAAGTTATGTAGTTTTGATATCTTATTTTTAAAAAATTAAAATATCTAATGTATTGCAAATAACTTATTATATATTATATACTTTGATATGACATCAAAAAATATTTGTTTTTGTTCGTAGAGCTATACATTTTGGACTCAACTTGACTTATAATTATATTATAATAATTTTATCACAGGCAAATACGCCTTACTTTTTGAATTGCGAATTGTTCGATTAAATCTTCACAATCTAAACGTTGAAGTACGTCTGATTCGATGCATAGAATAGCTAAGCTATTGAGTCTATTTGCACTCATTGTAGAACGTAAGTAGTTTTTAACCCATTTTAAACAAGAAAACTATCGTTCTGCGCCACAGTTTGTTACAGCTAGCAAGAATAAGTCAATAACGTTCGTAATGTTTCCAAAAAAAAAAACAAGTTTAAATTTTACCATCCAGCAAATTAAAAAATCTAATATTACCATTTCAAATCTTCACTTAAGGTGCCAAAATTATAATTTACAAAACTTCGATTTGACAAATATTGTACGAGTCAAATTTCTTGAATTATCTATTAAATAATATATGATTAATTAAAAGAATAAAAAAATTCTATTGAGAAATTTTAATGACAATAAAAAAATTTTTTTTCACTTTCCAAATTTTGCCGCCCTAGAAAATTTGCCGCCCTGGGCACTAGCCCCGACTGCCCCTAATGTAAATCCACCCCTGGGCATAGTTACAGTAAGGTATAGTCGGGCACAATAAACAACAAAAGTACCTTCCTCCCACACACACAAGAGCGTGTTTCAGCGACTCCTTTCGAAGAATTGTTGCTCCCTAGAAGCTCTTGAAAGCTCGATCAATACATGCCAGTTAAATTTAGCCAATTATGTAATATCACAGGGACGAAAACATTTTGCAGACGGCATTTTCAATTTCACTTTCGCCATCTCCGCAGAGAAGAGAGGTTGGGGCAACTATATTGGTGCTGGCAACAAGCGGTAAGCGAACGCTCGTTTATTAAAGTACCCCCAAATATCTCACCATCTAATAACAGATGCTTCAGTCAGTGCCGTCTTAAGCATATTCTGCGCCGGGGTGCGAAAGCCAGTCTGCGCGGGGGCACTTTTTTTTTCAATTTAAAGCCCGCTATAAATATCTACCAAATTAGTAATATTTAATACTATATTATTATTTAGTAGGTACCTATTTGATGTATGATATATTATGATTAGGTATACATCAAACTAAATTTTTGGAACGCTGGCAAATATTAGTAGGTACTGGCCACTCTTTGGGCTGGAGATTTAGCCGGGCGGCGTGTTGATTAAATTTAATTTTTTAGACATATAGTAATAA
Organism: Blastobasis lacticolella; assembly: GCA_905147135.1. Classification (NCBI taxonomy): domain Eukaryota; kingdom Metazoa; phylum Arthropoda; class Insecta; order Lepidoptera; family Blastobasidae; genus Blastobasis; species Blastobasis lacticolella. Next base: position 16,475,540 of record LR990048.1, read on the forward strand.
GCGTTATTATAACTTGTACATTGTGAGCTGTGTTTATTAAAGCAATGATTATTTAATATTGGTGTCCGCACCCCTTTAACCCCCGGGTAGAGAGGGCACTGAGTCCGACCATGAATGGGGAGCCCTCCTGAACGATACCTGTCTGTAGGGCACGTGGCAACCTCATCAACAGCAACAAACAGCACACAATCTGAAGGAGCTAGCTGTACATTATTCCGCTTGCTACGGTGTCTAAGAGTCCTGACAAATCTATCATGCTTCTTCATATTCATCAACCTTTTCAGACATGCTCATCGGTTTAGGTTACCTACTCTTGACCTGACCTTTCTTTAAAATATCTCCAATTTGATCACCCGAGCCCACAACAATGCGCCACGCTCAACCTGTGCGTTGACCTGCGCGCATGCGCCCTCGGCACGTCGTTTCATCCCCTCGCCGGCGAAGGACACCGCCGCCATAAAGTCTACGCCGGGCTTTATTCGCGCGCACTCATCGGCTGAGTCCAGGACCCAGTGGGCGGTCCCACCGGAGTAGAGCCGCACGCGCATCCGGCCGTCACGCCAGGCTCTCCCGTGAGTACTGAGTACTCGCCGCAGCGCGCTCACGGATCTATCTAAGCGCCGCGACGCTTCCCGCGACCGCGCAATTGCGAAAACGCTGCACGCGAAACCCAAAATCAACACCGGGTATAGGCCAGGCTCCTTTTGGGTTGAGACGCCTGTACCCCAACCCCACCTAACGAGACAGCCGCCGAGCAACGCTCGTGGCGACTCACCTGATTAGCGCCCGCCGCCGCCGGCCCGCGTGCTACGCCCCGGTGGTCACTCCACCGGATCGACCACCCAGCCGCCGCGTTTCTGTCCCCTCGGGTCGACAGGGCTAACGGCGATAGGTTTCATACGCTGAGTGCAATTGGGCTGCAACGCGGGGGCCGTTGAGCGACTTTGTCCCGCGGCGGCCAACTCCGGAAGAGACCCCCGGCAGCCGCAGAACCATCCCTCCAGGTCGACCATTCTACGAGGCTTCGGCGACGCCCCTACCACACTAGTGGCAGCCTCAACCCTAAAGGTAAGAGTGCTCGTGCCTGGAAGCCGCTCCTACGCTTGGTCGTTCGCCGGGCTTCCCCCAACGGTGATCCACCAGGTGCGCTTGACTGCGGGGGGCGTGAAGAAGGCGCCAACCCGAACGACCACCCCGTTACAACAGGGTGTGACATACCACCGCTCCGCGCACGTGCGAGAAGAAGAAAAGATTGAGATTGACGATACATACTGTCAACATGTCATAATAATAATGAGTTAGGTAGCACGAGTGTGAAAATGTACTCATGACCGAATAGGAAGTGATGTTATAACTGCCTGCCAACCAAATGGTATAAAAATACCTAATATGATTTCCAAACATATTTTCTGCAAAAATTTCAGCAAGGATAGAGGCTGATTCCTATGCTTCACCCCTGATCCCCTTCCAATGAATCCACTTTTTTTTTGTAATATTGTACATAACACTAGCTTACAATACACTAATATTGTACAATGTAATGCACTTACTCTTGCTAAGTGGATATCAGTGCTGGAGTGAAAGAAGACGTAGTGGCTAGGATAGACAAAGAAATGCTGAGTTGGTTTGGTCTACATTACCAAACGATATATGTATGTGATAGGAGTGAATGGAAGCATTGAAGAGGAAGACTTGAACATCACGATAAAATCGGAGCTATTTAAAAAAATGTCAGGTCAAGAGTTCTCTAAACCGACGAGCATCATCAAAAATACATTTTTAACCTACAGGAAAAGGTTAATGAATTTGCAAGAAGCGAGAGAGATTTGAGGACTGTAGCAAGCAGAACAATGTGGTCTCTGCCTATCCGTACGAGAAGAAGGCGTGACTGTAAGTAGGTTTGGAAATAAACCCTTGTCTGTAATCATGATATTTTGATTAAAAATATTGATTCCAATAGGACAATATGTTGAAGGAACCTTACATAGGCAAGTACCGCGCATAGGTAGACGTGTGCCAAGTAATACACATGCTTGCATGCAAGCATGTCTACAGGTACCTCAAAGGCCGGCACCGCATCCGCTCCCCATAGGTTGCAGATGTCCTGAACGACGGTGGCGGCTTTCCATCAGGCATACCGTACGTCCGTGTGCCTCCCTTGGCAAAAGAAAACAGTAATTTAAGCAGAATTTGCAGTCTTTTTTATGTATACCGCTATCTGGTGAAAAGTGGTCTCCCACCGCATCCTATGGACATCAGCAAAATCAATCAGCAATCTCAAAAATATAGACACCTACTTAAATGTCTATGAATGTACGTACAGGTGCTGGTTGGGTTGTCAGTAGGTATAAAAATTATGTAATTTGCTGCTTTTCCATATCCAGTGTGTCCTGTAGAGTAAGGGGGATTGCGCACTGACTCGAACTCAGCTCGTATTCGATACGGAAATTCACGATTTAGCGTTTTCGCACTTATTCGAATACGATTCGTATTCGAAATTCAGCTCCCCTTAAAGTTCATAGTAACTCTACATACGTCATACATGTATCTACATTCTATCGATTTTAATCGTTCTTCATTCGACTCCTGTCTCTCGTCTCGCGTCTCCTTCCTCATCCTCATCCTCAACATCAGCTTGTTGAAACCCATTGACTAATGACTTATTTATAATCACAGTTCAATTCGTGAGCGAAGCATGAGCTTGGAGTGAGGATTCACATATCTAATTCGAACTGAATAAGTGTCAGTGCGTAAACATCCATATAGAATTACTAGGATAGCCAAACCGGGTCAGAAACGGACACAATTTGAATTCGTATCGAATTTCGTCAGTGCATAAACACCCTTAAGGTTATTTCCAAATATAACTCCATTACGCAGATCTTGAATGTAGCTTACGTGATTTTTTTATTTTATTTTCATACTTCAGTGGGCATATCTTGTAAAGCCCGACAGATTTATGTTGATAATTATTAATTAGTTAAACACGGCAGCATGAAGGCAAACTGAAACAGGTCTGCTTTAGCCAAGCACTCAGCGAGAAGTGAATCACAGAACTGAATGTAAATATACCCTACTGCTCACCCTGTCAGTCCTCTGACTGCTACTACTTATTACACTGGTCAGCACGAGTAACAACAGAAAGAAAGATGAAATTTATTACACGTAGACACCACAACACGTTAATAAGGTACAATAACAACAAAAAAGAAAAAGAAAATAAGCATAAAAAAATAAAAAATGTTTTAAATAAAAAAGAAAAATAATAATAAATGTACCTATCTACCTATGTACAGTTAAACTGTTCCCAGTGGCAATGTTTATACTCCGCGTCGCTGCTTCCAGTGCAACTGGACCCCCTCAGCATAATGTTGTGGCTGCTTGACGCGTACCACAATGCTGATTTTCAGTGGGTCCACCTACCACCAACAGCAGTACTTACCTGCCTATTTTGTGGTATGTAATATGCTCTTACCTCTTGTTTAATTCTCTTCGTTTCTTCCTTCAGCATTCTTTGCATTTGTTCTTGAGCTTTCTTCTTTCTTTCCAACTTTCTTTTTCGGAAACCACACAGGAATTCCCTAGAATTAGAACATAACAAAGATGTTATTAATTACTTAGTATACTGCAAGTAAAGTATAATAAATTGAGGCATACTCCAGTATGAGAAGGACTAACAATTGATTTAAATCTTTGTAAGATCTAATACATAGACACGTAGTATTGTCGCGAGACGTGACCTTCCTGTATCCTTCCCGCCGTCTGTCCTTTTGTATTTGTTAATGCAGTTTTCAACATTAGATAGAGTGCTTCAAGAGGAAGGTTTATAATTATAAGTAAGAAAAAAAGGGTGAGTAGGGGTAAAGTATGTGTACGCGAATAAAGTACTGCTGGGTCCACTAGTGGATAATCTCTATTAAACAGTTACTCGAGTCAGAAAACTCCAAAAACCCTTAACTAAATTGAATACTAGCACAAACAAATCAATTCGGTCTATCGAAAATAGTTTCGGAGTGAAAATGTAGACATGTTACTAAAAGTACACGAGTTTCTTACTTTCTCTTCGTCTCGTCAAACACTAGGGTCACTTTTTTACGATCTTGATTTTTAGATTTTCTTTTACCCATTTTTGGAGTTTAAGACAATGAAAATATGTTTAACTTCACAAAAAATATCCACGATATGGACACCAGTTTAGTTTCATGCCATGAAAGTTAACCTCAAAAACGATAATTCAATCGAAAACAAACCTCATAGAACAATAACCTATCAACCTTGAGTCTTGACAAATGAAATGTCATTATGTCACTACATACATAAGACAGCAAATTATACCATGGATTGCAAAAACTTAACAAACTACAAAGCTCACTTGCCTTCCCATGCTTTCCTTGACCCACCTCCACTTCAAGGACCAAAGCCAAGGCTGGGACAGAGCACCTACGGCATTCCGGCATCTCCAAAAAGGCACGGTTCCAGATTACAGGGGTTCAAAGAATTTACAGTGCATGGGGTTATGGTGGGTAGGTCTAAACCAGGGGCGTAGCTACCGCCGTATCTGCCGTATCAATTATATGGGGCCCCCGGGCTATAGGGGCCCCCAAATGTGTGTAAGCAAAAACACGTTGTCTCTTAAACTCAGTAAAACTTTTCTTTATGTCTCGAAAAATAAATTCAATAGAGAATTTCAGGCCAGGGTCGGGGGCTCCCTCCGCCAAAATAGCAAATGAAATCAAGTGATACAATCCGTTTTCATTTACCTTTCGTTTAAGAGATAATTAACATTTTTATCAAAAAAAAACAAAACAACTCATTGAAATTGTATAAAATGTGCACCCATCAGATGTCAAAAGTTACAACAGTTTTGATAATTTAATATTTTCAGCATTATCGGTAGCACCAAAGGTAGAATATTCTTAATAGGTCATGTGGATCTGGCTCATAATAATCTTGGCCCACACGCTCACACGCATAATCGTCTTGGCTCACACGCCCTCAACCTTTGAATTTGACTCTTTGTTGTTAAGTTAATAATGGAAGGTTTTGATAGCCAACATTTCAGAAATTCAGAGCACGCTACACTCGCTCATTAATTGTTCGTAAACTTGATTTTATAACTCTCCTAAAAAATTTAGAGGTAGCCCGATTTCGATATTGCTGATTTTACGGTATTTTTCAACGTAAATGTGCAATGTTTTAATGTATAAAAAATTTCGAGCTCGCTACGCTCGCTCATTTATAATCACGCAAGGTTTTAATATTGCCAAATCAAGGGCAAATTTATCAAAAATTCCGAGCCCTACCTAGCCTCGTGGACCCGACTTTTAGAGTCTATAGTCACACAAATGTTAAGCGCGCTAGGCTAGTCCATTAAGCTTAAGCTGAGTCTATGTTACTCATTAGTACCCCCCGTAGTTCGGGCTATTTGCTAGGCCTACACAATTATTGATACGGGGCCCCCGAAGGGCACGCTACGCCACTGGTCTAAACCTACCTAACAATTATATGGTCGGTGTTTTAACGCGTTTTGATAATGCATTGTACTGTTATTTATATTGATGTATTTTTCTACTGCGGTAAGGTTCAATGAACAATTTCAGATTTTACAGAATAAAGTTTTTTTGTTTCAATCTAAACAAATTATAATTTTTGTAACATTTTTACGGCATTCATTTTGGCACGAATTCAAGAATTTTTAAATACGTTGTCGGGATTGGTTGATAAGGCCAATTAATTTTTTTTGAGTGCTTCATCTCGTCCAATCAGCGCCCAAGTCCACAATAAAGACGGACTCATCAGCAGCATGGCTGTCAGTATAAATTTGAAGCTTGAACGATGCGCTTCCTCTCGTTACGTTGCTTTTTTTTGTTTGTGAATTTTGACGAAAATGATATCGTTTGTGATTATGAGTGGCATGAAATATGGAAAAATTTGGGTGCAGTGACCTGATACCTATCCTGTTTTGCGAGGTAAACACTGTTTTGGCATTAGTTTGTGATTATTATCAGCGAAACCCTTTTGTTTGTTTTATAATCTCAGCTAAATTTGTGCCATCGAAAAATCAATCGTAAACCACTACGTATGACACTTTCGTAACAATTTAATTTGAGTGATCGAAGGTCGTATTTAGAGGTCTTAGCGGTGCATTGTGGCCAGTGGAAATGCATTTACGTGCGAGTTGCGTTGATGTAATGGGTTCGGATTGGTAGTTGTATATTAGCACTGGCTGCCATATGTTGAATACATGTGTGAGAGGATCGTGAATACGCTCTCGCCACTACCGTTACTATTCTGTGTTTATTACTATTCTATTTGATTCTCGGTTCGCTCTAACATTGCGAGTTTTGGAAAGTAAACCAGCTGCTGTCTATCAATGCTTGTTTTCGCCCTATTCGCCTTGATATTTATCTTTTCTGCCTGATGTTCTATTAAGTATTTGTTATGTAGTGTCCCGTGTACCAGTAAATGTTATTTAGTTTTGACAATTGCAAAAATGAAAATTCTGAGCCTATCTATAAACTAACAATCAGAGATTGTAAATTTATATTATTATATCAATAGGTTCACAGCAATTCATTTTGTTGTTATGAGAGACATGTAATATTGCTTTAATCATTTAACAAACAGTAACAATAGATCAGGCATGATAACAATTTTATTATTTTTGTTCATCTATTAGGTTAAGCTATCTGTCCACATGTAATAACATTAAAAATGATAACAAAACATTTATTGATAAATCTGTATCACATAACTGGGACATTGGCTTATGGAGAATGATATGTTACATTGCAAGTCTAGATAACACTGTTGACCTGAAACCTTGTTTTTAGCATGACCTATCTACAGAATGTCGTCAGACTGCGATCATCCAATAAATTATAAGTACCCACAAATTATAAACATTTTTTATTATCATTAAGAAGAGGTTAATGATATGATATATGTATGATATTGCTTAAGTACTTACACACAAATAAAAATTTGCATGGACTCGAATATCACCTACCTACCATACCCTACCATAGTCTATATCTGTCTGTTTTATCAGAACTTTGTTTGTCAGAATTACATTGCAGATTTTGATAATAGATACATACACAATCAACTATATTCTATAGGGTTAGGTAGAGACTATTGAGTGCTCAAGCTTCAATCCTGACACACCTCTTTTACCTATACCACATGAAGTCATTCTGATAATACTGTTTTACGATTGTAGGATATCCACTTATCCTACAATTGTAAAACAGTATTATCAGAATGAATTAACATGTAGGTGTGTTTATTTTTGGGTTTAGTGTAATAAATGGCAAAATTGAACTAAAATTGGTAATTCAAAGTGGTACTATATACATGTGCTCGAGATAATAAACAACTTTTACTATGACACCAACTCTGAAATCAGGAAAGAATATTAGCTGTTTCATATGAAATTTAAAACAAATTCTGCAACATTGCATGAAACAGCACATTTTTTTTGACTAATTCAGATTTGGTGCCATAGTAAAATTTGTTTGTTATCATGTTTGTATCCATACCTTTTTTGTATTATCAATGTGAGCCTGCAGGATTTATTCATTTTTATCAGCCTATCAGCCTGAATCATCCCATTGCTGGGCAATGGCCTCCCCCCTATTCGATCGCATAGTATGGAAGATGATGATGGTATGATAATAAAAAATTCAAATTATCAAAATGAATATTTTCTTATTTTCATTATAATTTACCCCTACCATACCTGTACCCTCTCGCTTAAGAGTCTGACACCTTAACCATTCGGTCACTAATGCTCCTACCCCTACCCTACTTTACCTTACCTCTACCTTACCTCTACTTTACCCCTATCCTACCCTTCACCTATCCTTTTCTACCCCTACCCACCATACCCTACCCTACCCCATGTAGGTATAACTAGTGTCATGTAACAAGAGATTTGGGGTCACGTGGTTCGACTTGCGCAGCAGACGATTACCTGCGCGAAATCCCCTCTACTGCTATTTGACAAGTCTCTTCTTTCGTGACGCGGATTATACCTACCTACCTTTATTCTTTCATATTGACTTTGTTATGACAATTACAAACCCAACAAAAAAAGAATTTGCCAAAAGGTGCCGGTGCTCGAAGTTTTCACACATTCGGCAAATTTTTTATACATTATAGATTAAAGTGGTATTCATTATTGGCAAAGAGTAATTTGATACAGATTAAATATAAATATCTTTTGTTTATAGATAGATGTGTTGACTAATGTGGAGATAGCTGAAGTCCCGAAGTGATGATGATGTGATGTTGATTTTGTTAGTAAAATTTTACTTAATTATGTTTGCTTTTCAACACATTTTTATTTTGTTTCAGGTCATTTTTATGATTTGAGCCAGCAATCAAAGGCCCACAAATGACTTCTCGGTAAGTAATTTTTCGGTTTCTTCTTTTATCGTTTTACTACAGAAATGATGGGTTATGATGTTAGCCATGGTATTGGAGGATGATGTCAAATTAATTCATTTCTTATAGAAACCCAATAGAAATTTCCATGTTAATCAGAGCAAAATAATCGCGAGCGACCCAGGCAACGTCCGAATAGTATGATGCTAGCGCTGCCGATGGCTATGCCTTCGGTGGGTACACGATAATAGTAGCTAGGTACTCGCGTATTGCATCACAGCAATTAAACTTTATCAATGTGTTTTATAGTGATTAAAAACTTTAATTGCCTATAGCTCAATAAAAAACAAAGACCTGCAGTTCAAGTTAATTAATTGCGTAGATCCATGGATCTAACAAATGTAGATACCTATTTTAGTCGTATCGTGTCGTTGGTAACGCATATTACTAGGTTGGGTTTAAATACATCCGGTCAACAACCTAAGTTGTGCGACTTGAGACTGATATACATACAAATCCTTAGATTCCATTCCAAAGAGCCTCAGAGAAATCTCAATTTTAGCGATTATAATATCTGTCTTTCATCTCCAATGAATCCTCTCCATCGACATCGGGATGTTTCAACATCTAGATTCTAGAATCAAAATCGAGGCAGAAGATTCTTGATCATAACGGTCCCCCAGTCTGATCCATACCGATTGTATAAATTATCTTCATCATCGTCGTCGACTCGACCTTAGAAGCCTTATAAGTCACACTATACGACCCCGTAAGAGGAACGTGTCGGGCACCATACGGCTAACGGCTGCATTTTAGACCCTACTAAAAGAGGAATGTGTGTGAGAAGAGGGGTGTTTAAGTTCATGTGTAGTTACGTGTGTGTGTTTTAGCGTCGATGGCCTAATGGTTAAGAAGTCCCGAGGTACCGGTTTCGAACACCACTGTGTACCAATGACCCTTTTCTGAGTTATGCTTATGTATGTGTGTACTTGGCCGTGTGGTGTCCGGCAGAGTAGAATAGCACCAACCCCTTACACTCATGGGTGTCGTACAAGGCGACTAATGTTTTCGAGGCAAAAGATCAAGAGTCTCCGTAGTCTGGAAAATGGGCAGCAGCATTTTCCATTGTATTATTTAAACACTGCGATCTCCAACCCGCCTGCCAAGCGTGGAGATTATGGCAATAACCTCCCCTTTCGTGGAAGAGGCCCTAAGTCCTGCAGTGGACTGTTACGGGCTGTGATGATGATGTGTGTACTTGAACATTAACCGATGCTCTTAGAAAACATCCTGATGAAACCTGCACATTCATTCAATATGCAGGTTTGTAATACACTTTACGGGTTTTTGCGCGTACCTTGATAAACGAGTAGCCCGATATATCGACACAGTTGCATGCATCATTGTCACCGATAAAATACCTGAACACGACCGCGATAGTTTGATATATATGCGTACATAGGTACATACACACTCACGCCCGCTACCCACAGGGGTGGCAGAGACTATAGAGCGCCACAAATAAGCTACGATCTTGTCACACCTGTTTTGCCTCTTCCACATTCATACATTTACGTGGGAGGGTACTCCTAACCTGCCCTTTTCGGAGTGTTTTTTTAAATCTTTATTTAGGGTGCTTGATCACTATGGAGTTCTCAGGCATCCCCTCGACAGAGGAAATGCCAAAGCACAATTACATCCGTTGACTGTCTAAAAAACCATACTATAAAATTGCATGTTTACTCTAAATTGTTCGTTCCCCACACATTCCATTATAATATGATAAACATCTTCAATCGAGTTACATTTACTTGCAGTTAGGAAAGTATGCTTTTCTCAGCATTTCTCAGCAAACTTCTGGAAAATGGACAGCAGCGTTTTCCATTGTAATATTTATAACGCGATCTCCAACCCACCTGCCAAGCGTGGAGATTATCGCAATAGCCTTTTCTTTTGTAGGAGAGGCCCTAAGTCCTGCAGTGGACTGTTATGGGCTATGATAACGAACATAATATTACCCTGATGTCAACCGCCCTCCTCGCAGCCTAGACCGTCTGTTCGTGCTGCTGGAGGCGGGCGCGGGCGCAGCCACCCGGCGCGCGGCCGCCCGCCAGCTGGGCGAGATCCAGCGCGCGCACCCGGAAGAGCTGCACCGGCTGCTGGGCCGGCTGATGCGGCACCTGCGCGCGCCGGCCTGGGAGACGCGCACTGCTGCAGCGCAGGTAGGTCCACGGCCAACCTTTATAATGTATGTGGTTAGCCGCGGGTAGTTAAAATGGATCGCGTCGCCTGCGAGTGTGTTCCCTGATCACTATAATTTGGACGTCTTCAAGGGTAGACTGAATAAGCTGCTCCTAGTCAGGTATGCTCCATCATCGCATCTACACTTATCACTGGGTGAGATGGCGGTCAAATGCCTGGATAGTCTAATTCTTAAAAAAGGCTTAGCGGAGTAGGCTTCTAAGAGAGCGTGTGCGGTGATGTCAATTTATTGCTATGACCCTTAGTCGAGCGCCCCCGAAAATGCTGCTACTGGTTCCTTCTGAAATCACGTTTTGACGGCACCTTGACTGTTTCGGTTACGGTTGATTAACCCTTTCCGCGTCACGATTTTTACGCCACGGCCCAAAAAGATGTTGTTTAGGTAGTGTTGTGAACATAATACGAGTACATATCGATATATTATACATATAATAGACTCAGTGTTAATGTTCATGTGTGCAATTAAAATAATGGTTAATTATAACTTATTTTCTTGTCTGATATATCAGTCTTTGGCATCATGGAAATGAGATTTCACATATATGTAACTTTGGCGTTGTAAAGGTTAAAGGAAAATCTACGATATAATCTGGTAACGACTGCCACAATAACCTGATCACAGATAATCTGTAAACTCGATTATCTATTGTGTTAGTCTACAAAGGCTTCCCAGACTGTAGGTCTATACGATACCTTACTTTTTATTTACAGATAGCGTTATAGTCGGTATATTTTCCTTGTGAATTGATGAGGATAAATAGACCCCTCGACGATTCTATAGAATCAATTCTATACTTGTTTTGTACACACACGAGTGTATATTTAGATAAACGTATCCTCTGACATACTTAGCGCTCGCCAGTCGCAGTGAAATAGAACGCACTATTGAAAACGCATCGGTTTCATTTGAAAATCACAATTATAACTGAACCGTGACGCACTGAACCATATTTATTGAGAACAAGAACTCCCTTATTCTTGCGCAGTTATTAATAACCAGATTGAAATAAACCATTCTGGTTGGTCAACATTAGGTAGGTATAGCAATTTTAATCGTCGTAGTACCCAGATATATAAGTGCAACGATCAAATCCCAAATCTCCGTGTAAACATGAGCAACATATATGTATTTTTGTAATCTTTGTATGCCAATAGATAACCATAATCTTATTCAGTCAGCGGTGATGACAATATCTTCATCTAGCGCGTATCATATTTCACCCAGATTTTTCTATTCTATACACAAGTAGGTATAGATTTACCACGATACGAATTAGTTTCGTTAGGCTGCGCATCCACTGCGTCGGGATCGGATCATACGCAGCGTACGGAGCGTCGGTATAAACAAAAATGATCTCAAAATGCCGATGTAAATAAGCGTAATAGCAATTAATTGAAATAGCCATTCTTTAGTCATTATTATAGTTACCTACCTGAAGTTCCAAACAAGGTACTAACCCTTTTCAACTGCGCAACTAAACAACAACCGCATTTCTCTAACTCTCTCCAATTTGGCTCGTATATTTAATATTCTTTTTACATAATATATGTACGGTCCGCAATGGCGCAGTATCTCATCCGTATCGATCTCGGATGTGTAATGCGATACGCGCGTGAGGGCTTTTATGAGCTATTTGTATGCGGGTGGGCGGGCGCCGCCGCCGAGCGCCCTCTTTGTGCACTTATCCCCTGTAATTGACCACATTGTATTGTCCCAAACAAGCTAGCTGTACCTGGTACATGTACTTACCGATTACCTTCCGAAGCTGGTTTACAAATGTAGCTGTAGTAGCGCCAGAAACCACTGACTGACTGAAAGCAAAGGAACTGTCAACACAAGCCGTAGCACGCACTTTTTTTTATACCAAACAACAACCTTACGGCCTGCCTGATGGTAAGCAGTCTCCGCAGCCTATTGACGTTTGCAATGCCAGGGACATCACCCCCGCATTGCCGACTCCGTAAAACCTTTTCACCCCTTTCTTGATGAACTCCAATATTGTACTCTCCAGGGAAAACCTCTCCAGTAGTAGTTCATTCCACAGCCTTAGTGCGCGTGGGAGGAAGTTCCCGTGGAACTGCATAGTTCGCGACCAATTTGGCTCCAAGGAATTGAGACTGTGATGAATCAGTCCCCTACCTCAATTGCGGTCTGCAATGGCTGATTGAGAGATTAATCTTCGAGCGCGTGCCGTGCCCTCCGCGTGCGACCGCGCGTGACGGCGACGCGACCGCGGCGAGACAATCGCGTTATCCCGTAAAGGTGATCTAATGACATGACAGTTAATTCCTGAGAAGCGCGGCTGGCGCATGTACTAGTAGAGCAACTTGTTTTGTACCTTTATGTCAGTGTAACTTACAAACAGTTTCGAATTTCTATGTTTTTTGGAAGTCTGTTAAATTCGGTCGTTGCTTCTTTCTTTGCGTACTGCGCGCGAAAACTGCGAGGACCTAAGTCTCCAGTTTACTGTGCGTTGCCAGGACGGCATACTTTTTCTTTATATCGTGGGCGCTATAGACTAGAGATAAAACGGATAGTTGTTTGGCAGGATACCGGATATCCGGCAAACCCATTAGCCGGATATCCGGCGGCCGGATATTTGGCAGGACATAGTCTCTGAACAAGTCTGTGCTATCTATGACTGTGGGCGGAAAATTAGACAACTGCATGTGTTTACGTGATTTCAAGTCAATACAAATAATTTGAACTATATTCTTTTACTTTAGTTTTTCCGATCTCGGGCGGTAACCTCGATTCGAAATACGGGTAATTAGCACCAGCATCATGGACCAGAGTGTAGTGAAAAATTCTCTTAAGCTCGCATAAGAAGACAAACGAAACCGCATGCTACCTCTCAATGTAGGAGCAATTCGTATTTTAACGCAATTTGTAATCATTTATCTTTATTTACCTTAGATTTACTTTGCAAAAATTATTTTTTGATAACTTACCTACTAAATGAAGAACGGGTAGGTACCTAATCAACAGTGCTTTGATAAAGGAATATTTATAATTTTTGGGATTACTTTTTCCTATGAATAAATTCACTTTTACTTACTGTTCTAAATTTTTTTCTATCCGGTGTCTAGCCGGATAGTAAATTAACGCCGGATAGGCGGGATACCGGATAGTAACCGGATATCCGTTTCATCTCTACTATAGACACATTTATAGAAGCACAGAAATCTCTACCCAGAATAATTAGATTCCTGCTTGGCTCAGAATCGAAACCTCTGCAAACAACTAGATTGCCACAGTGACCATTGCGTTATTCAGGTAGCTTTTGAATAATAACATGTAAGGCTGTATAGAGTCTACCGAGTCCTGGATCGTGGTCAAGGCGGACTTTGGGTCCTCGCGCACGAGAGCACAACCGGGATATTATCGCCAAGATGATTATTATATTGTGTTTGATCATAAATAGTATATACTTAGTCTAACTTACGTACGGGTTCAAAACACAGATATTTTTAGGATCAACCGATCGCATTTCTTTTGTTATTCTGCAGGACGTTGACTGTCTGCCCTTCGCGCCGTTTGAGCCAGATCGTATAGATGACATTCTGTCGCCTCGTCTCGTCAGACGACCTCTGTATGACCGTCTGTAAGACCATTTGACATACTTTGTATTTTGTATTCGAGTCACTTGTACGGTCGCGCTCATAAGTGCATTACCACCTTCAAAATTCATATTCCTGTGCAGCTGTTAAAAGGTTTTATAGCATGTATCACACTGTTCGAAAGGGAATCATGTAAAAAACATTTCAAAATCATTTTGTCAGTTTTCCTTTGGAAAGTTACAATGGTTTTTTACTTGAAAAGAGGTGACATTATGTGCAAAAATATTTTAATTTATAAAACAAAGTATGGAAATTCATTAAAGCAATATATATTTATTAGTAAATAATATCGTGCAGTTTAAGAATTTGTTATAAGGGACAGCTAACAGTCCATTATCTTAGCCTAGTCCATTTGTTTTTCAATGCACCTTATATCCTATATGTGGCAGTAGATATAAAAGTTTCTTTTTTCTGAAAGTGTACAAACACTTCTGAGCTCGACTGTACATAATTTTCGTTTGTTATTGCGGTAATATACGCCGGCTATTCATACTAGTATTTGTGGCATTTTTTTTAGGAATTTAATGAGAAACGGCTCAGTTAGTTAAAGAGTAAACTTTAGTCTAAAGAATCGTACAAAAGACATCGTCTCACGTGTGTCCATGAGTTGCAAAAAGGCTGCCAGGTCCTGGAGCATGGTCAAGGCTCACTTTGGCGCGAGAGCACAATTGAGATATTTTCGTCAAGATGATTATTATATTACGTATGAATATCAACTTAGTCTGACTTCACTGTAAGGGTTCGAAATACAGATATTTTTGGGATCCATTTCATGGTATCGTATTTCTTTTAATATTCTGCAGGACGTTGACTGTCTGCCCTTCGCATCGCTTAAGCCAGATCGTATAGATGAGTCTGTTGCCGCGTCTGGTCTGACGACCTCTGTATGACTGTCTGTTACACCATTTTGTCTACGGTCACTTGTACAGTCGCGCTCATCAGTGCAGCACCACATTAAAATTCATATTCCTGTGCAGCTGTTAAAGTTTTATAGCACTTTGTCAGTTTTCCTTTTAAATGTCACAATGGTATTTTGACAAAAAAAAAGTTAACACAACGTGCTAATATTTTTTTTTTATTTATCGTAACCATACATTAATATTTACTAATGAAAAATTAATTGATGACGATGTGATGTGTGATGTTGTGATGTTATCTGTATGTCAATTTTATATACTATTTATTGTGCACAATAAACTGTAAAATAAAAAAAAATATTTGAGGCTGTATTATCAAAAATATTTTATTTTTAATTTATAGGACAAAGTATAGAAATTCATTAAAGCCATTTCCATTTTTTATGAATAAGTTATTGGTGCCTATGGGACAGCTAATTGGCCCGGCCCTTCTTTTAGCCAATTCCATTGATTTAACAATGCACCTAATATCTTGTATGTGCAAAAGATTTTTTTCTAAAAGTGATATCGCACTTATGAGCGCGATTGTACGTAATTTTCGTTTTTTATTGTGGTAATAGACCCTGGCTATTCATACTAGTATTTGTGATATTGTTTTGGGAATTTGATGAGATACGGCTCAGTTAGTTAAAGATTACACTTTAGACTCTAGTCTAAAGAATCCTACAAAAACATCGTCTCGTGTGTGTCCATGAGTTTGCAAAAAGGGCCACGGTAAATGTCTTATCATAAAATTATCCAAAGGCGTGAGTTTTCATGATTACGCGAGTCACCTTGTTATACCTACTTAGTATAGATGTCAAGTATGGAGGTCATTATACCAGTTGATCGAGTTTATATCGAGCAAAGCACTTTCTGTGAGCAGAGTAAAAGCACAGTAAAAGCTCCCAATTGATAATGATGGAAAAGATTTCAAAGTTTCATCATCCTACAAAAAAATATATAATTGTTGGTAGGTAGAGATACCGGTACTTTTTTAAATCTCTTTTTAACATTGTATCTAAATCTTTCGATATAATTATGTACCTAATTGTATTTTATTAACATAATTAATTTTCAAATATTAGCCTTATAAATATCCTTGTCAGAGAACCATTGTTACTAACATAAATATAGATTACGGTCCGAAAGAAATGATTATTTTATTTAATTTAAATTGTAAAGGAAAACGCAACTTGTATCTTTTTTCCGTTTAGTTACGAGTACAGGAAACTCGATAACGACTTCCTCTGTCCTCTTGTAACTTGCTTTTTTGTCACTATAAATAACTTTCACATAATTTATATCGGCTACGGCTACGCCCTAAATTAGAATTACCCAAAACAAAGTGTCTGGAAGCTCAATCACATCATCATCACAACCCGTAACAGTCCACTGCAGGACTTGGGGCCTCTCCCACGAAAGGGGAGGTCATTGCCATAATCTCCACGCTTGGCAGGCGGGTTGGAGATCGCAGTGTTTAAATATAACAATGGAAAATGCTGCTGCCCATTTTCCAGACTACAGGGACTCTTGGTCTTTTGCCTCGAAAACATTAGTCGCCTTGTACGACACCCATGAGCGTAAGGGGTTGGTGCTATTCTACTCTGCCGGGCACCACACGGCAATTGCTATAGGTACAGTGCAAGAGCATAAGCGCATTACTACTTCAAGAAAATTTTCCTTTGCCGCTACAGCAACATTCACGGTATTTGGTGCATCTTTAGCTAAAATCAGGCTGCTAAAAGAATTATTATTAACTGTCCCTTATGCCCAAAGGATAAGGTCGTCCTTTACTCCCAGGGTATTTTTTTATATAATAAGTAAAACATTTTTAATTTAATTCATGAATGCTATAAAAACCGTTTAACAACTGCACTGCAAAGGAATATGATTCTTAAGGTGGTCATTCACTTCTAATGTTGCTAAATGTTATCTCTCTTCAATGCTCTATGTTCAATTGTATAGTAAATCCATACAACCTAGGATCCGAAGTGGGGCCTGGTGGCTGTAGTACAGATCTCGAATCTAGTTCGGTCTCCAGGCTCTCACTACATATTAAGTACCTAATGTAATAATGTACCTACCTATACAGGGTGTTACATAATATATGTATAAAGCCGTGAACCGGGTGGAGTGCTAAATGTATGAAAACGATAGGTACAAAAATTCCACGTACGACAGAAATAATTGTACCTATCGTTTTAATATGTTTAGCACTCCATCCAGTTCTCATACATATATTATGTAACATCCTGTAATGTTACAAATGTTGTGAGGAGATAAATAAATTATATCATTATTGCCTCCATATTTATTTTATTATTACTTTTGCTCTTGCGTTTTACATGCATAAAATAAAACAGCACAGCAACAAGAAACTAATCTAATACATAAACAAAGTTCACTGAAACGGAACTCGGTCGCGGTATCGAAGTGCTGCGAAGTGCAAAATAAGATTATCGTCTCTGCGCAGAGCCATTGCATTTTTATTGCCTTGCACCGAATAAATATGCTCCGAGCTTGTTTGAATGAATTCGTAATCACTGTAATTGAAGCTGTAAAACTACATTTGATAATCCGCCCTGCTAGCAACGTAAGCGTGCAACTTTAGTTAAATACGTGGAAAAATACTCAAAACTATACAAGGCTCTAATGACTAATCAACATATATTATATGGCAGTGCATGTCTGGGAACATCTGGTCTAATGGTTATAGACTTCTGTAATTGTACCTATGACAAGCCGTATGAAAAAAGCGTTCCTCGGAATACTCGGTAGTGTTTAACAAAATAGATTTTGTTTGACTGTTGTTCTCTTACACAGTTTTATCAATATGTTTTGCTTTAGGTATCCCTAAAGCAAAACAATAATTACTTATATTGTTTAATATCAAACTTAATAAAGATTGGCTTGTTAATAGCCATAGTAGATAAATAATATAACTATAACAACATTGTTATTAAAATTAGAAAATAATATAACCCTAGTATTTGTAAGTTTTTAATATTGTAACGCTCGTCAGGGTCATAAGTGTGTAAAAATTACTTTTATGAAGCAGTAAACATTTGAGTGTTGAGTATTGAGTATCTTACCAATGTTACAGAAATCACGAATTTTCTTGAACTGACTCAACTATAGTGGATCGTTTAAAAAGAATCGTTCACTGCCACTTATTACAAAGTAGGCATATCAATTAAAACAGTCCACTGCTGGACTTTAGTGTCCTCGAGTGGAACGTCGCATAGCTGACAGGTTGACATTCGCAGTGTGTAAAAAAAATAAAATCATCTTGCCGTTTATGCCATGGTTTAGCTCTCGCGCACGAGGGTCCGAAGTTCCCCTTGACTATGATCCAGGATTTGTCAGATCAGTAGGCCTAGCACAAGTTGCTCTCGCGCGCGATAAGCTAGAAAAAGCGCGACATAGGTATTGCTATCTCGTTCGTCTTAGTATTGAGAGAAAGCGACAAACGGCCCTGTTATAGTTTAACGCTTACTGTCCGCGTGCATTGAGATAAAATTACATGTTGTTGGGTGCCATCCGCCTTCACAGCGCAAGGATAGATGCGATTCAAATAAACTTTGCACGTTGTGTAATAAAATAACTTTGAATTATTGACCAGGCTAGCGTTTCGATACGCACTCTAAAAAAACTTAGTACGGCTCTCTGTAAGATACCGGCTCATTGAAAAACAATCCCACCAACTATAACCGACAGAAAATGTCGGTAAATCCCCGACCAAGTTCACATATACTCAAATATTTTCTAAACTGCCGAACTGATTTTAAGGAAACATACCTGGAACCGTCTCGATTAAACTGGCTTTCAAACAGAGAAAACCACATCCAAATCGGTTCATCCTTTCAGGAGCTACAGACAGACACACAGATACACAAAGCGACAGATACCTACACACGTCAAACTTACAACATCCCTCTTTTTTCGTCGGGGGTTAAAAATTGGATGGCTAAGCCCTAAACGGTTTCACAGAAAAAAAATTATCAGATCTCATGAAGAGTGTAGCTTCTACCTCTACAAACCCTAAATTTTGGTCAGAAAGTATGGATTGGCCGTTTGTTCTATGAAATATAGGCTAGATGCATGACACATAGGCTGGATTCGGTGCTTGACTGACGCGACTGTTAGGGCTAATATAGCGGTCCGACTGACGACATCAGCCCTAACCGTCGCGTCCTAGCTAGCATTAGTTGTTCATTGTCTCCGATAGAGCTATGTTTAAATCTAGGAAACGGCTAATCTATACTATATATAAGATCTCATGAAGAGCCAAGCTTCTAACTCTACAAAGCTAAAAGACTTGTATATACTCAACGTCACTCGCATCTCATGTGCCACTATTTAATTGTAGAATACATCCATTTTTGTTATCGTGATGCAGATTGTTGTATTTTTGCCTAAATTACGATTAAATTTGTTCTAATTCAAGAAAGAGCTTATTTACGATATTGCTGAGTAGCACTCCTAACAGGTACAGGGTTTCATTGTTTATCCAAAGGCTAAGGTTACCCTGTATATTATAATTTTTCAAACAAATTATACATACAGACCCATATGTGTCACAAATCAGTCTTATTCAGTCAATCGGGAGAGGGATTATCATATCATGCAAACGAGTTATTATAATAAGATTGCAGTCGAGTAAGTAAACAAGCAAAAAATTGTTTTGATACACGTCAACGTCTGTGACCATTATTACTTAAGTGCGTACCCTAAATAGATATTTTATCAATATATACGGATTTTTACAGAGTAATTTCGCTCGTATATCTACGCAGTTGCCTTGTACCTACGATATTTGCCACAGGACGCTGTAAAATCCCGAAAAATGATATAACCGCGATTGTTTAAAACATTACTTAGATATAAGTATGTTTTAATTTACATAAACATTATGACTTATGTATAAATATACAATATTCGAGTTCGGCCTTTAAATCCTGCTCAATCTTTGGTAAAACAATCTTTGCAGTTTGATCCATGTTAAGCAAAGCACTGAATTAATTTATTTTATATTATTCAGTTATGTACAGTTGTTTAGCTAAACATATTGTTTTTGCTATAAACGGCTGTTTTGGGAATAATTTAATTTAGCTTAACTAAGACGGTAATTGTGAATACTTTTATATATTAAAAAAAAACAGTTTATTTCCATTTCTAGACATTGAGTTGAACAGATTTTTGATACTTATTGTGGTTAGCGCCAACAGATTTTTTGCTAAAGTGACATCACTTTCACCTCTCTTAGCGCCTTTACATTAAACTACCCAATAATTTGTTAACCCCTACTTAAGTACTTATGACATCGTTTGTCTATTGCCGACCGGCGTCCAGCAGAGCACAATATAGCACACCAACCCATCCTCTTCATAGGGTAGACCAATGGACAGCACATTTTTCTGTTTTTGTGTGTCTCCAACCTGCCTACCAATTGTGGAGATTGTGGCCAAACATTCCTTGTTGGAGCCATAAAGTAGTAACAGACACTCCGAGTTGGTTGGAGTCAACCGGTTGGTTGACTCCAACCAGTCAGTTGCAATCGATACTAATCCTTACGAATTACAAAATAAAGTCGCTTTTGGATTAATTCGGATGCGCGGGCGAGCCAACCTTGGTCGGACGTTCGACCAACCCGCACCCAAAAGCGATTTTGTTTTATGCTGTGTAAGGATTAGTATCAACTACAACTGACGGTTGGTCGAATCCAGCCAAAACGGAACATCTGTTACTAGTTATAATGTAGGGCAGGCTCAACTCCAGCGGTGGACTGTTGCGTTAACATTGTGTTTGTTTACAGGCCGTCGAGGCGATTCTGTCCAATGTGCCGGAGTGGCAGCCGCCTCCGCTCGCAGGAATAAAAGGTAATATTGTATTATGTGTTAATTGCCACTGCTGTCATGTATCAATGACTCTTTTCTGAGTTACCTATGTCCATTAGTGGACCGATGCTCTTACGGTGAGGGAAAACATCGTGATGAAACCTGCACATTCAGGCGACTGAATGTGTAGTGATCCAAGCTGATCAGGTTCCCCTGGTAGCAGGGTCACAGAGGTCCGATGGCAGCCGCTCCGCTGTAATTACATGATCTTCCAAATCCTGGATCATGGTTATGGTGAACCCCGGGCCCTCTTGCGAGGGATGATTTCATTCTATTATGTGTTAATAATCCCAAAAAAAAGTGGACAGAGGAGCTGTCGTCTGCCTTTGAAAGTGACTGGCTGAATGGCCCTTAAGCGCGAAGAGTGGAAGAATTAAGTGGAGGCCTTTGCCCAGCAGTAGGATGATTCAGGCTAATATAATAAATATAATAATAGACATGAACACATGTTCATTTTTCAATATCATAACGTAAAATGTACTATACAAGAGTATTGCCATATGCATGTAACAGCCTTTTGCAAAAAAAAATGGAGACAGTTAAAAGAAAGGTCCTTTAACTGTCCCTTATCATCTTTGATCGCCAGGACCTTTTTTATTTCTAATATTACTTTACCAACTACACAGGATATGATTCATATGGTGGTAACGCACTCATGCGCTTGTTTTGTACATATTTATTGTATTCAGTCCATATTAATGTTCACGTCGGCGTATGTACTGCGCTTTATCTACGGTGTTTACACGGTGGTCTTTCCACGGATAGTGGTGCAAGAGAAGAGCCCAATGTTTACGAGTTTTCGTCAAACTGTACACAAGATTAGAAGTAATGGATTAGCTTGTCACCTGTGAATCTTGCAGTCGGCTCCGCAGACCTTACAGGTTCCTTTGCAAGATTTTTAAAAGTCTACAGGTACGTCAGTTGCTCGATTTACTCGCGAATTAATGCGAAATAAAATGATGTAACTAAATTCCTTTAAAATGTATATTTAGATAACGTTTTTATCCTAGTAACGATGTGCTAAAGTAGCGTCTTAACTGCAATATTTTTCCTATAATGCAATGCTGCAACTTACCTTGGTGCAACACCGATGATTTGACATGACAGCTTTTACGGCGATGGAAAATGTCGTGAGGAAACTGCACATTTAGGCGTCTGAATGTGTAATCATGATCCAATCTGGTCAGGTTCCCCTGGTAGCAATGTCACGAAGGTCAGATAACAGTCGCTCCACTGTTATTTCCACCAAAACACTTGTGTAAAATAAGGCCAAGGCTCTGCCAAATCCTGTTTAGGATCTCGCAAGCGAGAGAACAATCAGGATATTGGCGTCAAGATGATAATTTTAAAACTGAAACATCAATAATTTAGCACGGCCGTCGTTGAAGCATTTTATTGTATAGGGAAATTCCCTATAGCGGATATTTCATCAACATCCCTTAGCGCATCTTGGGCTATTTTCCAGGGGGGGCCTTGCCCCTGAGGATTCC
Source organism: Blastobasis lacticolella (assembly GCA_905147135.1). NCBI lineage: Eukaryota > Metazoa > Arthropoda > Insecta > Lepidoptera > Blastobasidae > Blastobasis > Blastobasis lacticolella. The sequence continues at coordinate 16,498,097 of LR990048.1, forward strand.
TGGGTTGTATTTAATTTAAAATATGTTTGTATGAAGTTTTTTATGCACATATGTACGTACGGTACATCCTGGGGCGGGCACCAGACCATTCTGGGGTGGCACGGCCCACCCGGCCCTCCCCCTTCCTACGCCTATGTCAACATCAGACTAAAACTGCCTCTCTCGAGACAGAGGCCCCCTTATCATAAATCGGGGTAAGAGGGAATTAGTTCTTAATCCACAACGTTCAGTTGGCTTAGTTGCGCGTTGGCAGATTCTGTGCTGTCTGGAATTACTCTTGCTGTTAGCTTAAAAGTAGGTACTTACTCCTAAATAAATATAATGATGTTTTGGTATCACAGGCAGGTATACTTTGACCACCTGGACGCCTGGGGTTCTATTTTTGAATCGATACGCAAAAGGCCAGAAATCAATAACCTTTTATATGTCTATTATATTGCGTTTTTAAAATACTGTCATTTGCGTGTATGGTACAATGCGTCGAAAGGGTTCAAAAATAAGGCCCCAAGGCAGTTGATGATTTATATTTTTATTGGGACATCTATAACTCTAGGTATAGGATGTGGGTCCGATTTAGAATATTCAAACTGGGAATAATATCCTGTTAAAAACGAGGAGATCGCTTCTCGGTCAATAGACTGTATCTGTACCATACATTAGAAAATCAGCAGGCTGTCTTAAATTCTACACATATCGTTACACAAGACATGATTATTGCATACCACTACTTAACGCCATGTGTTTTTCCGATAGAGGTAGGTGGAGACCACATTGTCTTACTTACTACGGTCCTGACAAACCACTCTATGCTTTCCGGGTGGGCACCATAGGCGTAGGAAGAGGGGGGGGCCGGGTGGGCCGTGCCCACCCCAGAATGGTCTGGTGCCCACCCTAGGATCGGGTGCTCACTGACTTTACATTGGCGTATGACTCGGCTTCTTCGGCTACGTCAGGGGCCAGGCCCCCCCTGGAAAATAGCCCTAGATACGCTAATGGTGGGCACTGCATTGCGCCCAATAATGTAGTTAACATTATTATCTGTTTATGGGCTTAGAGTGCAGCACGATCCAGTTTCTATTTTACCTTGCGGTAAACATTATTATCTGTTTATGGGCTTAGAGTGCAGCACGATCCAGTTTCTATTTTACCTTGCGGTAAACATTGTTATCTAAGTTAACGCGTACTTGGATAACGCGTTCAAATACATTTTCATTTCACCACATATTAACGTAACGCCTACACTTCGGTATGTAGGTAATAATACAGTATTCTCAAATTTTACGGCTTTATCGAATAGTCTATCTATATCAGACATTATAGGTGTGTATTATCAAGGTGTAGGTGTCCCCATAAAAGTTGATATGCAATAGATTTTATGTGTAGGTGCAATATAACATACGAATCGATTTTTCCACCTGCTTCTCTCTCAGCTGTATAAACAGCAATCAAGCAAGTATTTACAGTAATTTATCATTTCTTTACGTTGAAATAATTACATTTCCATTCATTTAATAAAGACACGATCGTGTGTAATGGTTCTAATTATTATTGCTATTGTCCATAAGTTATTGATAACTTCCAACTTTTAATTCAACAAAGACTGTGCTGGGTATGTAAATAATTTAGAAAATTGTGGCCAAAACTTGTTAAAATTTTAGTTCTAAATACTTCGAAGCCGAAATTTTTGTTCAGGAACCTTGGCCTTACTTAACACAAGTGTTTTTGGTGGTAAAAATAGATGTACCAAGATCTCGAAGGATAGTCGAAAAGCACGCTCGTGGTTCTCGCTAGTTGTTTAACATTTTAAAAGTAAATCAAATAAATTCTGCAGCATTTGCTGTTTGTGAATATTTAAATTGGGATCTTCAACCCACGTGACAAACCGAAATTTCCAGACTTGAGGAATGCTCTTCGATAGCAGTAGGTTAAGGCTTCATAGGGTTATAGTATTTTCTTTTGTGATTTGAGTTTATATCCATAGACAGATAAAAAGTATGTGCGATAGATCAAATGGAAAATCGCATGTTTGCCTTGTTTTGCTGTATAATAGGCTAGGAGAGGACTAGCGACCCTACCTGCCTTGTTTTTGTCAACCTGTTTTTGTTTAACCGTATAATTAATGGTTCATTCCTTCTGCTCTTTCATATGCTGATGATATCTAGCTTCGTTTTGACAAAACTTAATTTACCGTGAAGATAATTATGCCTTTTGTCACAAAATACACTTTTTATTTATTTGCCTATCTACATTGTATAAGTAGATATTTTTTAGAGATTTGCCGAAACTAACCTGTAAAACCAATGCATACGGTTTATATTACACTTATCGTTTTTTCAACCGAAAATGTAATATAATATTTAATATAAAGCAAACAAGCATAATGTGTGTCCTTGCATGATATAGCGATCGGTCACCGTCACAGTATTATTGGAGGGTCAAAGTAAAGTTAAAATTTACATTCGAACAATATTGTTTACCTGTAATAAATAAAGTATAGGAACAATATTATATTCAGTTCGCATAATTAATGTAATGATGAATGTATCGCAACCCAATAAAGAGTAGATAATAGCTCCATTAGGTATTTAGATGAGACAACTAAATTATTAAAACTTCGATTCATCAAAATTAAGTCGGCTGAAGAGCAGGGTATGAGAAGAACTCTAGGTCAAAAGGACCATGTGCTGAGCACCGATAGGATGGAACGGAAAGTATGCGGATTATTAATATTCTATTTAACTTCAAAGTCTAGCTAGTAACATTTCGAAAATTCTCCATAGGTGAAAGTTGCACTTCGATATATGAATAAAATATTAATGCCCTCGATGACCACCACTACATCGTAATTATAAAATCAAGATTATAAGATAAGCGAGCAGCCAAAGGCTGTTACGCCTTAAATGCTTAACATCAAGCAGGCAACTTATTTGCTACTAAATATTAAAAAGGCTGATACGTCGCCATCATAATCTAAATCACGAAAAACTAGCATTAAATAACGAACTGACCTGTTTTTTACACACAATGACATAATGTAATATACTAGCTTTCTATATAATATGAAATCTTAGCGTAACGAGTACATCCGTGGCAGCCTTGGCGTGAGAGATATCGCGGATAAGATCGAAGAGGCTCGCGTTCGCTGGTTTGGTCACGTATTGCGCAAGTCCCAAGGATACGTGGGAAATAGGTGCCTAAGGTTTCCGATATCAGGAAAGAGTTTCCGCGGAAGGCTCAAAAAGCGATGGATAGACATCGCCAAGTCGGATGTGAGAGCCAATGGCTTACGACGCGAGGATGCCCAAGACCGGGCAAAATGGAGGAGAATGATTTGTAAAGCGGACCCTGGCAGAAGCCGGGACTGACCGTTCGGATGATGATGACGACTAGCTTTTTCCCCGCGGCTCCACCCGCGTGGACTACACTTTATATAGCGCAAGTAGGGGTTGAGTAGCGTATGTTATGCCACATTCTAATCCAGCTACCAAATTCACCCAAATCCATTCATCCATTTAATTAGGCATGAAAAGAACACACACACCCACAAACTTTCGCATTTGTAATATTAGTGGTGTCAAACGAAGCCGTAAAGAAAAAGAACGCCTCACTGCTTGTATTTCTCAAACGAGTGCACTAGGTCACCAGGAACGCGCGGAGGTCGCCCGCCCGCCGGCCGGAACGGAAAGGATATCCTATTTAATCAGTTGATCACCACCCGCACCCAGCCAGACGGAATTGAGGCATTCACATTGCACATTCTCGCTATTGTGAATTAGTAACCGCTTAATAGGTGCAGTTTCTGTTATAAACATTAATGAGGTTCGTACAATGTAACGGCTTAATGTGTAATAGTTTATTAGTAGGTGCATATGTGAAGAATGTTTATTTATATCGGAATGATTGATTACCTATTAATGAATACGAGTATTGCTAATGATATAAATAAAAATGGGTAACTCGATAGTCTGTTTACCCGTGGCGTGTCGTTTCGAGCGTGAGTGTGTATCTACAAATAGTATAAAACAAAGTCGCTTCCCTGCGTCTGTCCCTATGTACGCTCATTTAGATAGATCATTTAAACTACGCAACGCATTTTAATGCGGTTTTCAAATAAGCAAAAAGGGGTAGGTAGGGGTAAAGTAGGTATATGGTATGTGTAGGGTAGGGTAGGGGTAGGACGCCACGCGAACGAAGTTGCGCCGGGTCCACCAGTGTACGTATACGAAATTAAACCGTAATGTATGCGTCCTATCGGTACAGGCCCAGCTTGAGATTTGTATCTGCGTCATCCACAAACATTTCAGGAGCATTGACTACAGCAACTGTAAAAATGTTGCTAGAAAAGCTAGCGACAAGAGAGACAGACTGTTGACAAACATTCCTGGCTACACCTGGTACACCTGTCGGTTCATACAAACACACCCCTGTCACAATCATGTGACGTGACAGGTTTGTATGAACTGACAGGCGCTAATTTTGTTTACAACTCTCTACGTAATCACCGCGCCATCCATGGTCATCAGTCCTCATTTACGTGTGAAAACTCGTCAACTTTAATCTGTAAGAGTCACAGGTGTCACGTGTAAAGTCAACACTAACCATCACCCTACTTTCCAGAGGAGAAGCTTGAAGATGAGGGCCCCCGACTGCGTTGCGAGACGTTCGACCTTACGAACGTGTTGCGGCACGGCGCGCACCTCATGGGCTCCGAGGGTCGGGAGTACGAGCTGGAGGACGAGCCGATGGGCGCTGCAGGTAAGACTTATAGCATCCAACCCCATGTATTACCACCACTGCGACTTTCAGCCAGAATCTTTCAGCTATTCTGGCTACACACCATCCCGTCGACACGTGACAGTCCACTGTTGGTGGTACCACATACCAACATCTTCGTCATCGTCCTAGCGGTCAATCACGGCTTCTGCTTTCTTCTCCACTTCGTCCGGTCTTCTGCATCCTCGCGTCGTAAGCCGCTGGTTCCCGCATCCGACTGGTCGATGTCAATCCAACGTTACTTAGGCTTATCACATAACAACAACATTATCGTCGTATTGGCAGCAGGACGACCACTGATAGACCTATTACGATTACTGACTTCCGCCGCCGGCTCGCGGCTTTCAGATATTTCACCTACAATATTTAGTAGTTTTTAGCATGAAAGAGCAACAAACAGCCATCCAGGCAATGCTTGTCCATAAACTATGGTGTTTAATTTAAATATGATATATCCAAATAATTTGTCTCGATAACTATTTACTGCTTTTAAATTAAAATTAAAATAATATATTTACCGCATTTATTGGGTCACTAGCTCTACCTTTTCAAAATTCAAAAATGACTGTCTTGTTCGCGGTGTTCGCCGAAGCATTGTCATGGTGCAAAAGAATGCGACTTGGTCATTTCCTTTATCTTTTTCAAAGACACTGAGCAAAGAAATGGAGGTGTATCACTCAGCACTAACACTGTTTTGTTCTTCAAGTGGGATCGTGCAAACAAAAAAATGCAATTATTATTTTGCCTACGCTTCTTGCCTGCCTCAATTTTGTTGGTTTGCTGTAGCCTTCGAACACCCATACAGAAGACTCTTGCTTTCTTTCCGGCATGTAAAAATATATCCATGTTTCATCTCCTGTCACAATGTCATACACAGCATTTAATTAACATATTTTTACACCTATCAACTCGAGTCCGTTTTTGTTCTAGGGGGTAACACTATAACAATATTCGAAATTCAAACATTTATTAACTACCAGGAGCGCAGAACTTTCAGTGTACTCTATGTACTCCGAGCCCTCCACAGCATAATAAATACCACATAATATTAAAATACCACACCACACACTGACGCACAAACATTCCAAACATACAGCATATTGTTTGTTTGGATGTTTGTCCGGCGAGCACTCGAGGATCTGAATGTGATTCTATGAAATGGCGCAAGTCGACTTTCCCGAACCACGTTCTGTCTGATAAGACAATAGAGAGACAAGTACACAAACACTCATTTCAGAAAAGCGCTACCTAGAATACGACCGGAGAGATTAGAAATAGTACCTACCGTACTATTTCTATTGATGTTAGTTAGTGCAGGCTTTAACAATATTTAGTGAGCTACTGTTTGATCTCCCCTTTCCGCTTTGCGTTACTTTTTAACCCCAGTGTGTATTTGTATCTGTGGCATCGTAGCGTCTGAACGGATGGATCGAGTTCGATGCTTTTCTTTATTTGAAAGGCAGTTGGATCGAGATGATTCTTAGTTTTGTTTCATTAAAATCGGTTCAGTAGTTAAGAAAATATGTTCGTATATATGAAAACTTGGTCGGGGGTATCCCGACGTTTTCTGTCGGTTCGGTTATTTTTTTATCTCTAGCTCCTGTTATCACTATACTAACGTAATGCGTCTTAAAAAGTGTGTTGTTCACTATCAATCATCAGTTCACTATCAACTATTTACACATTTTTCGTAAAAGAATGTGTCATAGTGATATTGGGAAACCTGATTTCGTTACGGCAGCGTGGGAGGCATCACGAAATGTTAACTGTGACTTTGCTCCCTTACGTCTTGGTGTGACGTACATTTTGTTTGTGTGGAGCTGCAGAGCGAAACTATGAAACTGTTTGTTTGTTACGGCGCGGCATAAAATAAAATTATCAGCTGAAAGCAATTTATATTAAATTTATAGTATATTCACAGCTGTAACCAATGAGAAATATGAATGTGGTAAAATTGAGACAACAACAATCTCACGATTGGCTTGGTGAGATTTTTCCAAAAGATGTGCAAAATTTCAACATTACTGTGTAAATACGTATACGTACGTTTTACGTACAATAGTAATAAAAGGTCTGTAATTACAATTACAGGCTTCGGTCTAGAACAGTCTTTGGTTGGCAAAAACGATTATTAAAAAAAAACTGTTTTGTTTAATTTTTTAATTATACTGGTGGTTGGTGCATTGTGTGCCAACTGAACTATCTGAAAGATGGTGCCATTTGCTATCGCTTAGGCTTCAATAACACAGGAAAATTTAATTGAAGTAAAAATGTTATTTATTGAAAAGTCGGTAATACTGTAGCTGAATTTTATTCTTTGAGTTGTATAGTAACGGTAGTATGTATCATTATAATTATTTTAATTGTGCCGTGCTCGGAGTCTCTCTGAAGGATAAAATTTGTAACGAAGTAATCAGACAGTAAATCAAAGTCACTTACGTACTGAGCGCTAATGATGATGATAATTATTTTAAGAGTTATACTCTTGTGGATGGACTAATCGCCACTTTTCGCTCAATGTCGTATATGATTTGGACGTACATTTATATATCTGGCTAGATGCGAGAGCCAGCTGTTGACGGCGAAAGGATGCCAAAGACCGGGCGAAGTTCTGCAAAGGACTAAAGGGCCGACAGAAGCCGGAATTGACTACTAGGATGATAATCAAATAAATAAATAAATAATCGTGGACAAATTCACACAGCGCTATCAAGCCCCAAAGTAAGCAAAGCTTGTGTTATGGGTGCTAGATAACTGATAAACTACTTATATACTTTTAAATACATACTTATTATGCATAGAACACCCAGACCCGTAACAGTAATTAAAATTCATCATTTCAATTTCTGACCGGCCGGGAATCGAACCCGGGACCTCTTGCGTGGCAGACCGGCATGTTGACCACTGAACCACTCAGGTCGTCAAATGATGATGATAATTTCTTGTAATGTTATAAATTGATGCAATAAAGAGATTACATACATACATACATGATATAACAGCTTTAACCCCTATCCCTGCAGAGGCGAAGGAGCTAGCGGCGCGGCAGCGGTCGCAGCTGAACGCTCAGCTCGGCTTGGACGTGGCGGCGCAGCTCGGAGTGGACCTCAGTTCCGTATACACTGCTGAGGACCTGTGTCCGAGGTCCCCACAAGTCAAGATCGAGTGTGCTAGGGTAAGTGTCTTGTTAAGCTGGTCCCGCTGGGAGCGAGGCCCCATAGTGTTCTAAGATCCGCTGCCAGCCTCCACCAGTAGATGGAATAGCACTGAGCAAACTGGCCAAGGAGCTGGCGGCGCGGTAACGGTCACAAGCAGTTCAAAGCTCAGCTAGATTTGGACGTGGCCGCGAGGCTCGAAGTGGACCTCAGCGCTGTGTACTCGGCTGAGAAATTATGGGCGCCAAAGTCACCGCAAGCCAAGCCCGAGCCTTGTAAAGCCTTAGCCTCGTATCAACATGTCTTTTGTTTATGAAATAGGCAGCAGCGTTTTCTCTGTACTTTCATTCTTTTATACAACCAGCCCCGTGTAAATGTGGAAAGGTGTTGGTGCCAAAGTTTTTCTAACGTTGAGGATGTTCACTGAACTGTTCAAGTCTGACTACGAGTAAAGGTGTACCGACTAGCTAGGCCGTATTTGTCGGACAACGCCACAGTTTGGCCATCTCTAATTACGTTAATGATGAATTTCGCACACCAACGCAACCAACTCCCTCCCTATTTCCTCCCAGCGTCCGGTCCAAGAGGTGATCCTGGTGCCCGCGAAGCAGCTCAGCTCCCGCGAGATGAACCTGGCCAAGCGGAAAGCGAGGCAGGCGTTCTGCAAGCAGAAGTCCCGCGACGAGGAAGCCGCTGCGCCGCCCACGCCGCCCTGCGAGCCAATCATCAAGAAGACGAAGCTGGAAGCCTCTGATGACTGTTTCTGTGAGTGGCTGTTTCGTATAAGATTGGGTATATTTGTTTTTTAATGTAACGAATTTGTCATATTATCACGGCACCTGAGACTCGTGTGTGAGTTTTAGGAGCCTGTGTTCAACGTCGTATGAATTTCTGCCGTAAAAAACAGATGGAGATCTTGTTTTTGTTTTCATAGAAAAGAAAAATGTAAATATAAGTCATTACGCGCATAGGAATGCGTAACCATGGCCTGATCCGATGGCAATTGGAACATCATAATGATATTTATTTGCATGAATACAGTTTAACAATTCAGGTCTTAAATAAATTTTAAATCGTGACGACGTGACAATATTATCAGACGTGCAAATATTAGGTAGGTACATAAATTTAAAAATGAAAATATCAAAAATAAGGAACAAGTTACATGTCAGGTAATTAAACCTCGTAATAATTTGTAAAAATGTCAATGTCTTAACAAATCTACAATAAAATAAAATCTACAATATAATGGCACAAAATATTGCTTATGCCAGAAATGAAGGGCGGCTAAATGTTAGGTTGTGTAACACTGGTACAAAAATCTTAGTAAATTACGTTAGGCAGGTGCCTGCCTATACTGTAATAGATTAACAAAGTGCGAAAAGCGAATAAAGTCAATTTTATAAGCCGAAATAACAATAATGTCCCATTAGTTCGTCACCAGCCTTTGCCAGCTTGTAGATAGGCTTCTGTCCTTCCACGGTGTCTATTTTTAAGCCATTGTACTCTGTAGTCACTAGTTCACAAAACGCAAAACTGAAGTGATGTCAGTTGCTCTAATTCTGCTTGATTATTCATTCATAATTAATTATAGATTTATTCATTTGTAATCCTTTAGAAATGCTAAAATTGTTTTCCTAAGAAACACCAACATTGTTATCCCGAATTCGCTTTGATCTAAATCACGTGTACGAGTAACCAAAGGCACGAGGCTCAGTCGTGTAAACTTTTACCACGGAAAACACTTGCACAGCTTCCTGGGGGAAATTGAAAGTTCACAGAGTTCAGGGAATTCTTAACAATCACAAACTTGAGCTAGAGCTTGTAGGGTTTCTGAAACTTATTGTTTTACCTGAATAGAGGTAACATTTCTGGAAATCTAAATTTGTAAGGAAAATGTTTATTTTACAATTGCTAGCGGTTTGGCCACATAAATAACGGCCGTATTATTTTTGGCATAAAATTACCTTGTGCGTTGTTTGGAGTTTTGAAATTAAACACCACCGGCCGCCTTGTAATTTGGTGGTTATGTAAATAGTCCTGCCATAAATTCTGTTGCTTTGGTTAATTCAAGTTTGCTTAAACCAAATTTTGACATGCGATGGGCATGGGTTTTTTTATTAGATAATGTATGGGTCCTAAGCTTACATCATCATTTTTGTTCGGTAATCCATACTGAAATCATAGAGCGACTTTCTGAAAGAAAATCGTATTGCAATATTAGCCTTACACAAGTGTAACAAAATACCAGTCGAGATTTTCAATCTCCTGAAACCTTTAGGAAAAGCTCATCTACCGAACTGTCAAATGATTCCTAGATATATCTTTGATGACAGACTCGCAGCGGTAGACCTCGCAAAACCAGGACACCAGCAGCAGTCAAAGCAGTAGGCGAGAGAATTCGTAGATATTCTCTCCGTAAACAAAAGATTATGTCAAGAGAGATCAAATAATGCGAACGAGGAACGCCTGAGTGCGTGACCGCGTCCTATTATATATCTGAAGACGTTATTCACCGAGGAATTATATTCTACAGATCCATCGCACAGAATATATTTACGTCATCTATATGTAAAACAGTTTCCCGTTTATAACACCACCAAATATATGATCAAACGAACTTCGCGAAGTTCGATCGATATTATATGAGTCGCTTCATTCGAAGATATAAGATAATTCACAACGTAGATGTTTGGAGAGGGAAGTTTTGCAAATTTTAAACAAAATATTTTTTATTCATACATTTTAAACAATGTATTAATTATACGGTATCAACCGTAAATTAAACATATTACATAATGGACACTGTGGTTAATTCATTATTAAGAAAGCAAACGGGTTTAACAAATCGGCCGACATCAGCGATCGGCCTGATATAATATCTGTCGAAAACGCGATGTGCTGGTCCTTCGGCCACCGCATTGCGGGCCCCGCCGCGGAGACGCCGCCGCCCCAGCGCCGGACACCGGACGCCGGGCACACCGAGCCACAGCACATGGACCCATGACACACTGCTCTCTGTCATCACCCTGCCAATCCATTGGCTAATGGTTTGGGCCGTGACTTGTTTATGGTGTGGATTGCACGACAGAAAGAGATACTTAGTATGTGCCAGTACTGAGTTGCTCGATTCTAATCAGATACTCCTCGAGTGTGATGGAAGGGGTTATGCGTAAATTAGGTACGAAAGAGCCCTGGATACTAGCGACCTGACCCTAATGTTGGAACTAATTATGATTTTAATGCTATTTGAGGTGGTACTAATATTATCATCCTTAAAAGTGATAACGTTTGTACCCTGTGTGTGTGTGGTACACAGGGCTAGTAATATTCCTAATGGTCTGGTTAACTTTTTATTATGTTTTAGTTATTCGGACGGGACCGAATTTGAAATGTTATCAAATACACTCTCGTGGATTCCAAGTGGCAGTATACCAAGGCAAGCTTGGATTGAATTTGAAAGCTCCTTTTAGTGATCGTTTAATTCGAACATCCTAACTGGGACCTAAATGGGATACGGAGCTGAACGATGATTGTTCAAAGTGTCATGCGAAGCATTCGTATTAAAACAATTACTTAAAATGTTATCACAAATTCGTTAGAATCTTCATATGGATCAGTATTATTCTGCAATCAAAATTGCAAATTGAGAGAAGTGCGGCAAGTGAGAATGCATGAGATTAATCGCATCTACTGCGATAGCCTCCGAGTCCTGTTTGCAGGATAAATAGCGCTCACAGTCGGTATTGACGCGAGACATGAAATCGGTAATCTACCGATACCTCAATCATAGTCTGTCTAACAGTGTGGACTATCTATCGGTAAGCCGAGTCAGAGAGTTTCCACTCTATGTCCTTTACTCTCTTGAGTCCTCGTCAACCTTAATATCACATTACGAAATATGCCGCGCTAGATTCTTTGCATGAAGGTATTCAATACTTCCTTGACAATTTACATAGCTGATAGCTGTGGTGTTATCTACTCGTACCAATATAGCACAATTATTATCGTATGATGCATCATTTTTAGGTTTAGTAAATCCAGTTAATGGGATACTTGAGTTCACATTGCTTCCAACACCCGTTGACCCAATCGTCGCCATAGACGGTTCCCCAGTCAGTACGAGAGCCATAAGTGAAGTTCTCGTTTACATAATGAAGTCCTGAGGGACAATAAAGGGCCAATGTTTTGCGCCCATCAAATAAGATCCTCAAAGAACGTAGAACGGGGGGATATTTATGCTAAAGTTTAAGTAGCTATTATATTTTTAAATACATTTTAACAATAGATAAAAAAAATTGTGTGCAAGCAGCTGTATTGTAGCGCTGGACAAGCTGCTACTGACAGTGCAATAAGTTGAGCGAACTTATATTGTGCAATGGGGAAGAGACGAAAATATATACACTGATTGTGCTATAATGTCGCTTTTCTCCAGTTAAAAAAAAAACTACGTGAAATTCTCAAAATTAAAACATATAAACACTAGAATTTTACACATATTTTTAGGTTGCAAGTTGCTTTTGTTAACGTTGACTATGAATCCGAGACATTGAAGTAATCTGGGCCTCGTTAACATTGCTTAGACATTCCTCGAAGTCATTGCCAATACTAATGATATCGTCTAAGTATAGCACGGATTTTGAGCCTTGAGACCTTAAGAAGGTGAAGACCTTAGTCGTCACTTTAGTAAACCCTCGTGGGGCAACCGAGATACTAATACGGTAAGGCTGAAAATTTGTAAATTCTGCCATCGAATTAAAGCTTTTATGGTTCACAATTTTAAATTTATCATATTTATTCATAAATATATTTAAAAATGTGTTTCTTGGAATTTATTTTGAAATACTTCTGTGGTCCGATATACGTGGTTTGTATAAATTTATTTGTGATTTTAGATTTATGGTGAATCTTTTTTCCCATTCGGTTTAGGTGCCGGGAATATTTTAGATAAAAATTGATTAGGTATGGGGGGCTGCCGCCTGCCCAATACAAGGAGTTCGGCTGAACACTCTAAAATCGCACCCAAATCTACTAACATTTTAATGGACTAGGGGACTCCTTCTTTTTGTCAGGAGCAAAAAGTTTGGTATTGGTCAGGAGACAGAATACTTGTCTATACCAGGGGCAACATAGATATTGTGCCACGGACTTATAGAATGGGACTTCTAAACCGTCCCGAATCAATGCCAACAATTAATTATAAAATAATTGTCCGCGATCAACGTGGCGCAACTGAGTCACTGAAGTGACTATGTAGGCGCGGCTGCGGCGGCCGGCGGCTTCCGCGGCGCGGGGAGGCTGCTTGGCCGGCGCTCGCTGCGGATGCCCGGTGCTGGCCGGCGCGGGGGGAGCCGGCCATTTCCCCGGGCTCGCGTGGCCGAGCAAGGGGTATGTCGATGGCGCCAATTCGCACACAGTACTTCCGAATAGCGTTTCGTTTCGGTGAGTGTTACGGACGACATTCAAGAACGCCTTATCGTTAGGCGTTATTATTATCAGTTTTATTCTCGATTTCGAGTCCATAAAATAAAGATCGCAAGAGTATGCGGCGAGCGTCACTCAGATATTTGACGGCGATGAATATGGTATTCTCCTCGTTGGAGTACATGTTGCGGCGCGGATGATCGCAACGAAGGCGCCGAGTTGCTGCCACGCCGTCGCCGCTTTCTTGTCGCGGCCGCGGGCGCTCTCGGTTATCGAGCCTAAACTTAATTATTACGAAGTTTTATTTTTGAGCCTGGGGTAACTTTATGTTTTCCGGCACTATATTTAGTTAGTTATTACTCTTAAGGATCTTTTCCTTGTAAGGGAGTCACAATAGACTCATATTGTTATGTATTTTGTTCCCGTGCTCGGGTTCGTTGTGGATATTGGCTTCGAGGGCCCGCACCAGCTGTGGGTCTAACTGTGCGCGGGCGCATCGGACGGCACCGACGAAGGCTCTTTCGCTACTCTAGCGGCGACGGCGACCTGGGGCAGGTCTGTTGACGCCTCAGTAGCAAGTAATACCTCTCAGTAATTGCATTCGGAGGTGTGTCGATGTCTAAAACCGCAGACAAATTCATATTATGTCCGTTTTAGAACAAACGAGTTTACGAACGAGTGCTCGATTACACCCCCTACTTTACTAGTAGGTACTTAATGCCCCACTGTTTAAAGTATTATTCTCATCGTTCATCGAGTGTTCATAATATATTAAGGTGTTTGTATTGATCCCGATCAACTAAAAACGATTCCGAAGATAAAACCACGGATATGTGAAGAATGTGGGTATATCCACAAAATAAATCCGCACTGCCGATTCTCGATCGACGGTGGCGGGTAGGTAGATGTCATAGACCTCTATATGATTCTTGATCATCAGCAGGTTGAGACACTTGGGATTATTGCACATTGCCTTCGTGATGGTTCACGACCAACCTCCAGGCTCTGTGTCGATACCGTCGTGTTGGTTCTCGACCAACATCCGGGTGAATATGCACATTGCCTTCGTGATGGTTCACGACCAACCTCCAGGCTCTGTGTCGATACCGTCGTGTTGGTTCTCGACCAACATCTAGGTGAATATGCACATTGCCTTCGTGATGGTTCTCGACCAACCTCCAGGCTTTGTGTCGATACCGTCGTGTTGGTTCTCGACCAACATCCAGGTGTATAATTTTACCGTCGCGTTGATTCTCGACCAACGTCCAGGTTTTTACCATCGTGTTGACTCACGGCCAACCCCCAGGTTTTACATTGAAACACTCGATGCATAAATTACACGTATCACATTAAGCGAAAATCGCGTAAAATAGAAACTTACTTAGTTTTAATCGGAATCTAAAGTATCTAAAAACCTCGATCATCACCAGGTTGAGAAACTAGATTATTGCATATTGCCTTTGTGATGATTCACGACCAACCCCCAGGCGGTGTATGCGTAGTTATTTGATATCGTCGTGTTGATTCTCGACCAACCTCCAGATGAAATTTTAATTATATTCTTAATTTTTTATACATTAAAGCTTAATCACCGTCGTGTTGACTCACGGCCAACCCCCCGGTTTTGTATTAATACACTCAATGCATAAATTATAAAAGTAACTACATTCGGCGAAAATATTGTAGGTACTTACATGAATTTTTATCGGAATCTGAAGTGGAATCCGAGAATATCGCCACTTTGTGACATCGTAGGTTTTTTGCTTTTTATTTTAAAATACCGAATCTTGTTTTCGGCGCTGCGTTTCTACTTTTGAAATAAAATTTTAACAATTTGTTGTGCACCACGTGTGCACGATGTGCTCGCTACCTCGCACGAAAAAGGAATGACGTAAAAATGGCGGCTGGCTGTATCGATACGTAGGATCGAAAAAAATGATCGATTGAAAACAAATCGATTTTACTTTAAATAAACGTGCGAAGCTACCTTGTAGGCTAAAGGGACTACGTTGTGAATTATCTTATATCTGAAGAATGAAGCGACGAAATATAATTACATATGACGGCGGGTACTTCAACATTCAAATCTCCCGACTGTTTACATAAGACTAACCACAACTGTACTGCGTGTTATGTATATAATTACAGCAATAATGGTTGTGCGCATAGAAAACATGAAAGTAGATGTTTTCTATGGTTGTGCGAAATTTAACTTCGATATATTATGGTATTTTCTTTTTTTCTTCAGTTAGGTACTAAATCTCTCTGAGCCCTTTTAAAGTAATAGTTTGTAATCAAAGAAAGGATCGAGGCTCGTAAATGGAAAATTGCACGGTACCTGTAATCGTGTACTACGCCACTTAGTCACGAATTTCACCAGCTGTTCTGCATTTTTGTTATCTGCAACCTAAATGTATGAATTGTAGATATTATTGGCGATAGTTACCACTTACACATCAGGTGGGCTATCTGCTCGTTTGACAGTAGCACAAGAAAGTCTTATGTGTACCTTGGCCGCCTTTGCCGACAATGATTGTGATGACCTGTTAAATTTTCATTTTTTGTAAGTTTGTGTGCAATCAAGAGTGTCTCTATATCTCTCTGCCTTGTGAGTGATCTATCTATCTGCCTTGTCCACCACAGTGTTCCCCCCACCGGAGGGCGCCCCCCTGGCCGTCCCGGACAACACCGGCGGGTGGTCCCCCTCAGCCCGGTGGCCTCTCTCCGGCTGGTGCTCGGCTTTACAGGCCCAGCTGTTCAGCGCGGCGTGGGAGGCGCGACACGGCGCCGCCACGGCCTTGCGAGAACTGTTGAGGGCTGGTGTCGTCAAGTCCGCGGGATGTAAGGCGGGGATGAGTGAGGAACAGGTGGGTTTCTAGGGTTGTTGGAGAAGCTATTTTCAGTGTCGCGTCAGTTTTAAGCCACAGCTCTTGAGGGCCAGGAACGATGCTAAAACACGTGCGAAATGGATGAAACATAGCAGATAATCGGACTCTAGTAGAATAGAAGCCGGGATGACCGCTCTGAATTTCATGATGTTTAGCATCGCCTCCGAAAGTGATTTTATGTGACTTTAACTTTCACATAACGAGCAACCTTAAACCAATTATTTATGGTTATGGATATAAAAAATTATGGAATAGGTCCACGGGACTATTCACAAGTAATTGAAGCTTGATACGTGATCGTGACTGCGAGTTTAGCGCAGTCGCGCACGCGTCGTCGACTCATCGCATCATGTGCGAACTTGAGCGTATAGCAGCGGCTTTCGAGCGACGCTTAAGATATCTGTATCAAACACAAATCGTCCGCAAATAGTCCCTCTGGCGAAGAATTATCTTTTCTCTATATGAGAAAAGAAAAACGTGTTTTCAAAGTGTTTTACCAATTTGTTATGTTACAGATGGAAGAAGCGCACCAAGACTGGCTGGAAGACATGGCGTTGCGGCTCCTGTGCGTGTTGGCACTCGACCGGTTCGGAGATTTCGTCTCTGATCAGGTTAGCAGGATTGTCCTTAGCATATCATGTTTTATTGAGTTTCATCTAATCTGGGGTTGAATTAAATGAAGGAAGAATTGATTATCATAACACATCGCAACGTACTGACAAAGTTTTACACGTTTAATAAAACTACAGAATCGCTCGCGGATGTGTCATCATTGTGAGAACTAAACTGACTACTTAAATATTGTTGAGTAAAGCGACAGAAATAGTCTGGTTTCCTCCAGCCCAAGGGCACAGATGTCTAAAAAATTACGAGACAATGGCGTAACATCCTCAGACCAAGGAAACAAATGCACATGAAATCAACTACAAAATAACAGACTTTATTTGGTTGATTGGTAGATAAAGCTGTTTTAACTTTAAGCTATTTTAGATGATCAACCGAATTAGGAGAATGGTCATTTTGGCGTTAATGTTCCGATTGTGCTGTCGCACGCATGGGCCTGAGGTCCGCCTTGACCATTATCTAAGATTTGGCGGATTAGGTAAATACAGTGGAATGACTGCCATCTGCTACCAGGGGAAACTGACCAGATTGGATCATGGTTACACTTTCAGTCATCTGAATGTGCAGGTTTTGTCACGATGTTTTCCCCCACCTTAAGAGCATCGGTTAGTATTCAACTAATGTACATAACTCAGAAAAGAGTCATTGGTATATGGCCGCAGCGGGATTCGAACCTGGTACCTTTCGCTTACGAGTTGGATACTCAAACGCCCGGCTACTGACGCTCTACATGGCGAAATGATAAAATTAGGGAAATGTTACATCTCTACAATTGCGTGGCGGACCGTCCGCAAAATTCCTTTTTTTTTCAGTTTCATGCCCCTTTGCTTTCTTAGTTTGCGTAGACCTCCAACCTCACTTCTAGCTCTTCAGCCTCCCCTCACACTTCTCCACCCTGGTCTGTGTCGACCTCCGACCTCACTTTAAGCTAGCCTCCCCTTACACCTTTCTACGCCCCCAGGTGGTAGCCCCAGTTCGCGAGACGTGCGCCCAGACCCTGGGCGTGTGCGTGGCGGCGTTGGCGAGCGCTCGAGCGGCGCGGGCGGCGGCGCTGCTCGCCACGCTCGCCCAGCACTCGCAGTGGGAGGCCCGCCATGGCGCGTTGCTGGGGTTCAAGTATTTGCTGGCTGCTAGGCAGGTGGGTGAAGAAATAGGTCTCCATAGCCCATAAAAAATAACTTGGTACAAAGCCTATGAGCATTATTAATAGCGCAAGCGAGCAACTGTGAATATTTTTATGTTGACGAGGCTAGTTGACACTGCTGGCTCACTATTCAGACAATTAATTTATTGTTCTTACATGTAATTTTGACAATATTTTATTTTAGTTTTGTGAAATCAATAAATAAATTTGTTTTATTTTACTCATTTTGACGTGATTGACGCTTATTGATGTGAAAATGTATCGCTTACCGAACGATTTTCAATATCTACATGATTGATTATATTCAAGGTATAGAACTACAGATATATATTTTATTATATGTATAGTTAATACCATATCCCCCCAGGACGTGGCCTGCGCGAGCGGCGCACTCGAGCACCTGATAGCCGGGTTGGACGACGCGGCGGAAGACGTCTCGGCGGTGGCGGCCGGAGCGCTCGCGCCCGCCGCCACCGCGCTCGCCAACGCTCGTCCTATGGCCGTGCCGGGAGTTGTATCCAGGTTGGTATCCCTCCCTCCTCAGTCGTTCATTCTTGGCAGAGTGGTCGTGGTTTCATGACGATTCGTCTTCTCTGGATAACGCAGTCCTCGCGATTCGCTTCCACTTGTTGCGGTCTTCAGCGTTACGGGATCATTGAACTATGGTACTTTGGGTTACAGCCTTTATTAAGCCTGTCCAACGCGTAGGCAAACGACCTCGTGATAGTCAGGTTGGTATATTATACTCGATAACCATTATGACGTTGACTGCGCGAGCGGCGCACTCGAGCCGGGTTGGACGACTCGGCGGTGGCGGCCGGTGCACTCACACCCGCGGTCAGTGCGCTCGCCAACGCTTGTGCTATGGCCGTGCCGGGAGTTGTAGCCAGGTTCGTATCATCATATCAGCCGAAATACGCCCCACAGCTGGGCATAGGGGCTCCCCCAGAGATCTCTACGGCGGCCGGTCCTGTGCCTTCCGCTTCCAGCTGGTACGTACGATCTTTACCAAATCGTCGGTCCACCTTGTGGGAGGCCTACCCACGCTACAGGTTGGTATACATAGCCCTTATGATGTGGCCTGCGCGAGCGGCGCACTCAAGCAGCATAGCAGGTGCCCCTGGGTAGCTCCTGATGTAGCCTGCGAGTCAAAAAGCATTCGACATTGACATGTCGCGATCGACAGCAGAATAGAAAGGAAAATGTGCTGGTGTTTTTTTTTACCATTTAATAGCAAACAAGCTTACGGCCTGCCTGATGGTAAGCAGTCACCGCAGTCTATAGACGTTTGCAATACCAGGAGCATCACCCACACTCTGCCGACCCCTGCCTGTAATTTCTTTAAAAGTATGAATGAGTAAAACTCAACGGACATTTGCGACTTTAAATGTCATCTCTATGCACTACCAGCTAAAGCCTACCCTACTATTTAATTTGTTACTTACCCCATCATCGTCACCCATCAGATCGGTCCACTTATAGACCGTGAGTTTCTCTCATTTCTTTAGTTGCCTATATTTTTAGTAACGAAACGTATTTCCAGACTCTGGCAACTGCTCCACGACCAGGACGAGTTGGCGGCGCCGGCGAACTCCTACATGGCGCTGCTGGCGGCTCTCATGGCGCTGCCGAAGGCTGCCAAGTTGCTACAGTAAGTTGCTTTGTTGAGACGTACGCTTAGAGAGAGATGATAGGTCTGAGTGTATATTTCGGTAAAAGAGATTAGTAAAGATGACAGGTGTGAGTGTCTACTTTGGTAAAATAATAAATTAGTAATACAATATATGATCAAACGAACTTCGCGAAGTTCGATCGATATTATATGAGTCGCTTCATTCGAAGATATAAGATAATTCACAACGTAGTCCCTTTAGCCTACAAGGTAGCTTCGCACGTTTATTTAAAGTAAAATCGATTTGTTTTCAATCGATCATTTTTTTCGATCCTACGTATCGATACAGCCAGCCGCCATCTTTACGTCATTCTTTTTAGAGATACTATGCGAAACTTCCCCACGCGGGCGGGTGTTATATCTTCGAATGAAGCGACTCATATAATATCGATCGAACTTCGCGAAGTTCGTTTGATCATATATTATATTTCGTCGCTTCATTCTTCAGATATAAGATAATTCACAACGTAGATGTTTGGAGAGGGAAGTTTTGCAAATTTTAAACAAAATATTAATTATTCATACATTTTAAACAATATATTAATTATACGGTATCAACCGTAAATTAAACATATTACATAATGGACACTGTGGTTAATTCATTATTAAGAAAGCAAACGGGTTTAACAAATCGGCCGACATCAGCGATCGGCCTGATATAATATCTGGCGAAAACGCGATGTGCTGGTCCTTGCGGCCAGCGCATTGCGGGCCCCGCCGCGGAGACGCCGCCGGCCCAGCGCCGGACACCGGACGCCGGGCACACCGAGCCACAGCACATGGACCCATGACACACTGCTATCTGTCATCACCCTGCCAATCCATTGGCTAATGGTTTGGGCCGTGACTTGTTTATGGTGGTTTGCACGACAGAAAGAGATACTTAGTATGTGCCAGTACTGAGTTGCTCGATTCTAATCAGATACTCCTCGAGTGTGATGGAAGGGGTTATGCATAAATTAGGTACGAAAGAGCCCTGGATACTAGCGACCTGACCCTAATGTTGGAACTAATTATGATTTTAATGCTATTTGAGGTGGTATTAATATTATCATCCTTAAAAGTAATAGCGTTGTGTGTGTGGTACACAAGGCCAGTAATATTCCTAATGTTCTGGTTAACTTTTTATTGTTTTATTTATTCGGACGGGACCGAATTTGAAATGTTATCCAATACACTCTCGTGGATTCCAAGTGGCAGTATACCTAGGCAAGCTTGGATTGAATTTGATAGTTCCTTTTAGTGATCGTTTAATTCGAACATCCTAACTGGGACCAAAATGGGATACGGAGCTGAACGATGATTGTTCAAAGTGTCATACGAAGCATTCGTATTAAAACAATTACTTAAAATGTTATCACAAATTCGTTAGAATCTTCATATGGATCAGTATTATTCTGCAATCAAAATTGCAAATCGAGAGAAGTGCGGCAAATGAGAATGCATGAGATTAATCGCATTTACGGCGATAGCCTCCGAGTCCTGTTTGCAGGATAAATAGCGCTCACAGTCGGTATTGACGCGAGACATGAAATCGGTAATCTACCGATACCTCAATCATAGTCTGTCTAACTGTGTGGACTATCTATCGGTAAGCCGAGTCAGAGAGTTTCCACTCTATGTCCTTTACTCTCTTGAGTCCTCGTCAACCTTAATATCACATAACGAAATATGCCGCGCTAGATTCTTTGCATGAAGGTATTCAATACTTCCTTGACAATTTACATAGCTGAGAGCTGTGGTGTTATCTACACGTACCTATTGGTCAACACAATTATTATCGTATATAACATTTTTAGGTTTAGTAAATCCGGTTAATGGGATACTTGAGTTCACATTGCTTCCAACACCCGTTGACCCAATCGTCGCCATAGACGGTTCCCCAGTCAGCACGAGAGGCATAAGTGAAGTTCTCGTTTACATAATGAAGACCTGAGGGACAATAAAGGGCCAAGTTTTGCGCCCATCAATTAAAATCCTCAAAGAACGTAGAACGGGGGGATATTTATTAGAGATGAAACGGATAGTTGTTTGGCCGGATACCGGATACCGGATATCCGGCAAGCCTCCTGGCCGGATAGCCGGATATCCGGCGGCCGGATATTCACAGATCATAGTCTCTGAACAAGTTTGTGCAAGCTCTAATCGCGGCGTGGGGCTTTATACGACTGCGTGTGTTTATGTAATTTAAAGTTTTCGTTTAATGTGAATAATTTGAACGTTGAACTGAACAATTCTTCCGCCTTCACTCGTGGAAGTTACAAAGTCACACCTATGCCCGAGAAAATTTAGGAATACTCAATGCGATGCGAGAGCATGTGCTCCGCCGCCCCAAAGATCACCTTAGTGCAAGTAGCCCTAAATTTGGCGACGACGACTCTGACGCTGACACCCACACGCCACCTAACTGACGGCGGACCAACGGGACCTGAAGGACAATATTATTGACGATGCTACTGCTCAAAATAGAGAGAAATGGAGGAAACAGACAAGGAGAGCTGACTCCAGCTAATGGAAAAGGCATAGTGCAAAAAGAAGAGACCAGAAAACTATTAAAAATATTTGCTAACCTACCAAATGAACGATACGAGTAGAATAGGTGCCGACATAATCAATAGTTCTTTGATTAATATTTATGGTTTTTAAACGTTTTGATACGACTTATTACTCGACTGCTACAGAAGGGCATATATTTCCGAAGAGCAAAATCACTTTTATGGGGCTTTTTATACATTTCTTACTATCCGGTATCCGGTCGGATATTAACGCATTATCCGGTATCCGGCCGGATAGTAAATTATGGCCGGATAGGCCGGATACCGGATAGTGGCCGGATATCCGTTACATCTCTAATATTTATGCAAAAGTTTAAGTAGCTATTATATTTTTAAATACATTTTAACAGTAGATAAAAAATATTGTGTGCAATCAGCTGTATTGTAACGCTGGACAAGCTGCTACTGACAGCGCAATAAGTTGAGCGAACTTATATTGTGCAACGGGAAAGAGACGAAATTATATACACTGATTGTGCTATAATGTCGCTTTTCTCCAGTTAAAAAAAAAATAATTAAGTGAAATTCTCAAAATTAAAACATATAAACACTAGAATTTTACACATATTTTTAGGTTGAAAGTTGCTTTTGTTAAAGTTGACTATGAATCCGAGACATTGAAGTTATCTGGGCCTCGTTAACATTGCTTAGACATTCCTCGAAGTCATTGCCAATGCAAATGATATCGTCTTAGTATAGCACGGATTTTGAGCCTTGAGACCTTAAGAAGGTGAAGACCTTAGTCGTCACATTAGTAAACCCTCGCGGGGCAACCGAGATACTAATACGGTAAGGCTGAAAATTTGTAAATTCTGCCATCGAATTAAAGCTTTTATGGTTCACAATTTTAAATTTATCATATTTAAAAATGTGTTTCTTGAAATTTATTTTGAAATGGTTCTGTGGTCCGATATACGTGGTCGGTATAAATTTATTTGTGATTTTAGATTTATGGTGAATCTTTTTTCCCATTCGGTTTAGGTGACAGGAATATTTTAGATAAAAATTGATTAGGTATGTGGGGCTGCGGCCTGCCCAATGCAAGGTGTTCGGCTGAACACTCTGAAATCGCACCCAAATCTACTAACATTTTAATGGACTAGGGGACTTCTTTTTGTCAGGAGCAAAAAGTTTGGTATTGGTCAGGAGACAGAATACTTGTCTATACCAGGGGCAACATAGATATTGTGCCACGGACTTATAGAATGGAACTTCTAAGCCGTCCTGAATCAATGCCAACAATTAATTATAAAATAATTGTCCGCGACCAACGTGGCGCACCTGAGTCACTTAGGTGACTATGTAGGCGCGGCTGCGGCGGCTGGCGGCTTCCGCGGCGCGGGGAGGCTGCTTGGCCGACGCTCGCTGCGGCCCGGTGACGGCCGGCGCGGGGGGAGCCGCCCATTTTCCCGGGTTTGCGTGGGCGAGCAAGGGGTATGTCGATGGAGCCAATTCGCACACAGTACTTCCGAATAGCGTTTCGTTTCGGTGAGTGTTACGGACGACATTCAAGAACGCCTTATCGTTAGGCGTTATTATTATCAGTTTTATTCTCGATTTCGAGTCCATAAAATAAAGATCGCAAGAGTATGAGGCGGGCGTCACTCATATATTTGACGGCGATGAATATGGTTCTCCTCGTTGGAGTACGTGTTGCGGCGCGGATGACCGCAACGAAGGCGCCGAGTCGCCGCCGCGCCGTCGCCGCTTTCTTGTCGCGGCCGCGGGCGCTCTCGGTTATCGAGCCTAAACTTTATTATTACGAAATTTTATTTTTGAGCCTGGGGTAACTTTATGTTTTCCGGCACTAAATAACTCTTAAGGATCTTTTCCTTGTAAGGGAGTCACAATAGACTCATATTGTTACGTATTTTGTTCCCGTGCTCGGGTTCGATGTGGATATTGGCTTCGAGGGCCCGCACCAGCTGAGTTAGACCCAACTGTGCGCGGGCGCATCGGACGGCACCGACGAAGGCTCTTTCGCTACTCTAGCGGCGACGGCGACCTGGGGCAGGTCTGTTGACGCCTCAGTAGCAAGTAATACCTCTCAGTAATTGCATTCGGAGGTGTGTCGATGTCTAAAACCGCAGACAAATTCATATTATGTCCGTTTTACAACAAACGAGTTTAGGAACGAGTGGTCGATTACACCCCCTACTTTACTAGTAGGTACTTAATGCCCCACTGTTTAAAGTATTATTCTCATCGTTCATCGAGTGTTCATAATATATTAAGGTGTTGGTATTGATCCCCGATCAACTAAAAACCATTCCGAAGATAAAACCACGGATATGTGAAGAATGTGGGTATCTCCACAAAATAAATCCGCACTGCCGATTCTCGATCGACGGTGGCGGGTAGGTAGATGTCATAGACCTCTATATGATTCTTGATCATCAGCAGGTTGAGACACTTGGGATTATTGCACATTGCCTTCGTGATGGTTCACGACCAACCTCCAGGTTCTGTGTCGATACCGTCGTGTTGGTTCTCGACCAACATCCAGGTGAATATGCACATTGCCTTCGTGATGGTTCTCGACCAACCTCCAGGCTTTGTGTCGATACCGTCGTGTTGGTTCTCGACCAACATCCAGATGTATAATTTTACCGTCGCGTTGATTCTCGACCAACGTCCAGGTTTTTACCATCGTGTTGACTCACGGCCAACCCCCAGGTTTTACATTGAAACACTCGATGCATAAATTACACGTATCACATTAAGCGAAAATCGCGTAAAATAGAAACTTACTTAGTTTTAATCGGTATCTAAAAACCTCGATCATGACCAGGTTGAGAAACTAGATTATTGCATATTGCCTTCGTGATGATTCACGATCAACCCCCAGGCGGTGTATGCGTAGTTATTTGATATTGTCGTGTTGATTCTCGACCAACCTCCAGATGAAATTTTAAATATATTCTTCATTTTTTATTGTATATACATTAAAGCTAAATCACCGTCGTGTTGACTGACGGCCAACCCCCCGGTTTTGTATTAATACACTCAATGCATAAATTATAAAAGTAACTACATTCGGAGAAAATATTGTAGGTACTTACATGAATTTTTATCGGAATCTGAAGTGGAATCCGAGAATATCGCCACTTTGTGACATCGTAGATTTTTGCTTTTTCCTTTAAAATACCGAATATTGTTTTCGGCGCTGCGTTTCTACTTTTGAAATTAAATTTTAACAATTTGTTGTGCACCACGTGTGCACTCGCTACCTCGCACGAAAAAGGAATGACGTAAAGATGGCGGCTGGCTGTATCGATACGTAGGATCGAAAAAAATGATCGATTGAAAACAAATCGATTTTACTTTAAATAAACGTGCGAAGCTACCTTGTAGGCTAAAGGGACTACGTTGTGAATTATCTTATATCTGAAGAATGAAGCGTGAAATATAATTATAAAAAAAAAATTGGCGTTAATGTCCCGGCTATGCTCTCGCGCACGAGGGCCCAGGGTCCGCCTTGACCATGATCCAGGATTTGGCAGGTCAGGTAATTACAGTGGAGCGACTGCCATCTGACCTCCATGACCCTGCTACCAGGGGAACCTGGCCAGATTGGATCATGGTTACACATCCAGTCGCCTGATTGTGCAGGTTTCATCACGATGTGTTCCCTCACCGTAAGAGCATCGGTTAGTATTCAACTAATGTACATAACTCAGAAAACAATTATTGGCACATAGCCGGAGCGGGATTCGAACCCGGGACCTCTGGCTTACGAGTCGTATACTCTTACCGCTCGGCCACCGACGCTCAAAATTAGTAAAACAATTACCCCCGTATTAATAAACGTAGCAAAACATTACATCTAGGAATCGCAATAGAAATTTCTATGGTACGTGTCAAGTTATGCAATTTTTATCAATAGGACCGCTTTACACTACATGACAGATCTACGACTATACCTTGTTTGCGACTAGAAATGACATTTGTGTTCACTACCAGCGCAAAAGCTTTTGATGGGTATCATGTCTTCCAGGTACTTAATTTATTACTTTTTAATTTACCTCATGATCCTCAACAGTCTGTTATTGGACTGTGAGTTTCTCAAATCAATCAATTTCATTAAAAATATACTTTTCCATTGTCCATTTAAGGGTGTATGTTCCGGCTGTCCTACCGCGTACCTTTGTTCACGAGTAGCCCGATATTTCAACACAGTTGCATGCATCATGGTCACGGGACGACTGTGTGATAATAACCGCGATAGTTTAAAACATTATTTTCCATTGTGTTCCAGTCCAATCGACCTAACCGACGTACTACCTCGCCTGTGGCCTTACCTCGACCATTCCACGAGCTCCGTTCGAAAGGCCACACTACAGACCATGCGTACCCTAACACGCCCTCTGGTCATCAACGACCCTGCAGAAACCACCAACCAAACCGAACCAAACACCAACGGATCGGACCACAAAACAAGTGTCAGTGATAGTGATAGTGCAAGTGAAACACCAAGTGAGAACAGTGAAGTGAAAAGTAGTGTAGAAGTGAACGGAGTGGACCAGTATTTGAATTGGACGCCGGAGTTGTTGCAGGAGGCTATGAGACACGTCTACCAAAGAGTGTTGTTTGAACACGTCGAGGACATTCAGGATATAGCGTTGCAGGTAGGTGTTTTGTTCCTGTTTAAATTTTTTGATGTTCTGGCTTTGTTCGAGGTTCTGTGGAATCGGCTTTTCCGTAACGAGTAGTGTAGGTCAGATGGCAGTCGCAGTAAACAGCCTAGGCACCAAACATTTTTAATTAAGTGTTCTGGTAGAAAACCGCTTTCAGTAAATATTAAGCTTTTCTAATAGAAGAGCGGACCCTGGCTGGCTAATTTACCGCTGGCCGCTGAGCTGGTATTTACCGCTAGGATGAAGAGGAATCTGCCGCAAACAGTCAACGTTATTCTTCCTGTTTGACGAACATACTGCCGGCGGGTTAAATGAGAATGAGAATAGTTGTGATTTCAAAATCGTCTAGATGGCGTTACTGAGCCAGAAAGGAGGGACGTTAAAATAAAACCGTGTCATTGGCTGGAATGGATTCATCATTTAAAATGGCACGGCAATATTTTAACAACGGACTTTACTTCTCTACCCTAATGATGGCGAAACCCTATCGCGTATCTATAATCCACCAGATGGCGATACTGAGGCGTGCGGTCTGCTGTCAAAATAAAGCCCCGCCATTTATTGTAGTGGATACGCCATTTTACAGCAGTTGTTCCTGTCAAATAGCATGGCCATATATTGACAACACACCTCATCATCTGGTATATTTCGCCATC
This sequence comes from Blastobasis lacticolella, assembly GCA_905147135.1. Taxonomy (NCBI): domain Eukaryota; kingdom Metazoa; phylum Arthropoda; class Insecta; order Lepidoptera; family Blastobasidae; genus Blastobasis; species Blastobasis lacticolella. The sequence continues at coordinate 16,525,625 of LR990048.1, forward strand.
GTAAAACCCCTCACTGACACTTGTATTCTCCATGGCCAGGTATGGGAGAACCTGCTCCGGCACGCAGCGCTGGCCACGATCCTGGTGGCGGCGTGCCCCGCGCTGGCCGCGTGGCTGTGCCTGGCCATGCAGCCCGCGCGGTTGCCGCTGGATCCCGCGTTGCTGCTGCATAAGCCACATAAGGTATGAATGGATAGTTATAATGTCTTCATAGTTACATATATGGAAAATATGTTGTAATTTTTTAATGTGGATTGGGACTGTTTCTTATAAGATTTACTTCATGTATGGGAAGAAAATTTCTGAATAGCTAAGTTATTAAAATGGGCAAACTTGCCCGTTTTGTTTACATACAAATTGTATGGAAAAATTGTATAGGCACTATCTCGTCTGTAATGCAATCGCGTTAACTTGCCACTGTTTTAGTGGTAATTTAGAAATATGTCAAAGATAACACAAATAAAGTAGGGTAAGTACCTCACAATTGTAGATTTGAATTGAACTGTTCTCGATGGCAGTGGCATGGAGACTTACGGAGTGTATAGCCCCTCGCTACAATGGTCGTCGTGGCATTAATGCCTCGGTTGTGCTTTCACGCGATAGCCTTAAATGTCTAAATGTATATTACCTAAATATTAGCGCTACTGTCCACGGCGGTGTAGCTTCATAGACGCATATTCGTCATTGTGCACTTAGAATACGATAAGCATACTACTACGTGGACAAGCTCTAGTAATGGCTCTAGGTATTCATTACGGTCAATGACGAATACGCGTCTAAGAAGCTACACCACCGTGAACAGTGCCCCTAAGTATTCTATATGGTCCCAGGAGCGCCGCGGCCGCCCACCAACGACCGGTGGTCCTCCCCCGCCCATCGATTCTGAAGCCCCGCGGCCCGTGGCACGCTGGCTGCTGGGCGGCGGGGAGGCGTTGCCCCCGGGCCAGCGCGACGCCAACGTCATCAGAGCCCGGTGCCGAGCCGCCATGATGCTGGGTGAGTGTGTACTGGTAACCCCGCCCATCGATTCCGGAGTGGGAATGTACCACCTACCCCCGCCATTCAAGAAATAAAGAAAAAATTGATACAAAGGACGCCACGATACGATAATTTCGCAATACAATTACATTTAACACAAAAAAAGCAGTACATAAAACACGGGGACAATTATAGGGTTCTCAGTGGCATTCACGAGTGTTTTTGAAGGCCGGTAACCATTGTCGTTTAATAATACATGTACGCTGAACTTGTTTTTGACAATTGTGGAATTGAAGCAATTTGAAAATCGTGTTTTGGCGCTGATAGCTGCAACGAGCGTACTTGAAAGTATATCGCCTGTAACAAGTTACAGGTGATATACGTATCTATTACTCACAGTAACTCGGCTTAAAGTCTTCTACGTCGCCACGACACCAATGAAGTGCCAGCAGCAAAAGGACTTCGTAGAAAGAAAATATCGATATAACCTTAGAAAAAATAAAAATGCAAAGCAGGAAACCTTGCCGGCAGGAACACAACACTATTTAAAATAGTATTGTTTGGCTGCGGTTTTCTATAAGGTGGAAGGGAGGTACTACCCTAATCGGGTAACTCCAATGCGAACGGGTTACCCCGCTATACCCTATCTCTCTAAAATTGTAAATAATGAAATATGTTTTTGTTACTAGGCTACCTCTCATGCTACCTCGTGCAACCAGCGCCCGGCATAGAGTACAAAGCTGAAGACGAGAGTCCCATAGACTGCTATGTTAAGGTAACGTGGTACTAACTGCTACTTATACTTTTTTAACAATCCATTCTAGAATATTTGTCCGTCACACAATTTTACCTTAGTACTTACGACTTCATCAAGTCTGAGGAGTCTGTTTTACTATTGGCTTGCATTGTCGTGTTTCGGTTTGAAGGACAAGGAAGACTGCCTACCAAGACTGGGATTAAGGCTAAAGGCGCATGTAAGGTTTGCTTCTTATTGGGTTTACATTGATGTGAATTGTTTTTGTCATTAGCAAAAGAATGTTATAAAAAATGTAGATTGTTAACAAATTAGTATTGGAGGAAACTCAAGTCTAGTGTATGATGAGGGCTTCCGCGATTTTAAAATGCGAACAGATGGCGCTACTGAGAACTAACCATTATCAAAATACTATCGTGCTATTGGACAACAGCTATAAAATGACAGGCGGACTTCGCCCGCGTACAATTCTGTTGTAATTTCGGGATAAATCTTAGACTGATATTTTAAGCTATCAGCTACATTACTGCCAAATTTAATTAAAATCCGTTCAGTCGTTTTTGCGTGAAGAAGTAACAAACATCTATCCATCTTTACAGAGTTTTGCAAATATAATATTTAGCTAAAATTCCCTCATTATTTGTACCCAAGGTGATGGTGGTATACCTGCGCTCGGGCAGTGCGTTGCAAAGGCTGGTATCCAGTCTGGTGATCTCGTGGTGGGCGCAGTATACTGAAGAGCGAGGGCTGTTCCCGCCAAAATTGCACCCCGCCGACCCTGCCGGCACGGAGGTTGGTTGCTAATTATAATACATATTCTTTGACTAACTTCTGTGTCTAAACCTGTCGGTGTTAGGAATGACTTCCCGCGGGAGGTCCAGGAAGCAAACTGGAGCGAAGTGGTGAAAGAGAAATAGTAAACGGGACCCTGGCGTTAACAAGGATATACTCTAAGATAGTGTTGTAAAAGACTTGTCTTGTGAACAGTCCTAAATTCGAGACTTAAGTCATTTTTCAGGACTCGAGACTAGTAGTGTCACGAGTCGTGAGCCTTTTGAATCTTTTAAGTTCTTTGAGCTGAACTGAGTCATGAGCTTTGTAGTTAGTGTGTGTTATGTTAACAAAGTTTACTTCTTCTCGAGTTGGAGGACTCTGTTCCAAGTTCTTTTAAAAATCATGACTCAAGTCTTCCTTTAAAAGACTCAACTGGACTCGGATTAGTTTTAGTAAAAAGAACTAAGTCTTCAAAGAGAACTCAAGTCCTATTATTATAAAACTTCAGGACTGGGGTATCTTACAACACTACGATAAGATGATGGTGATGATTCTTTGACTAATTTAAATAATTCACTTGGCGACACCTAGCCCCAAACAAGCTTGTAATTGTAAGGCCACTGATCTATTACTTATGCACTTGAAGTTTAAAATATACAGAGTAAAACCCAGACCCGTAACGTTCTCTCGTAACGTCTAAAAAAAAGTTAATCGTTCACCGAATTAGTATCATTATAAACTGGTCGCCTTCAAGGCTCAAGTGAATAGGCTGTTCCTAGAAAGCCATGCTCCATCTTCGGCCGCTTCGTCACTCACCACCAGGTGGGATGGCAGTCAAATTCTGGCTAGTCCATAAAAAAAATTGTTTTCCAGGTAATCAAGGACATAGCGGAGCTGGCGCCGCCGCTGCTGACGGCGACCATACACACGGCTCTCAACCAGGCGCTGTACTACGACGAGGTGGCGCTCAATTGTAACAGGTAATGCTACTGCGTACTGTGTAGGGTGGGCGCTCTTGAAAACGCATGTTTAGATACGTATACGAGCTAGTTTTAGAAATGTATCGTTAGTAATCGCTGGATGAATATTCGTTGTAGTGATCTTCGCTGAACTGAGGAACTCTATCTATTGTATGTTACACTTAATGTATCGAAAATACCCCTCCATCCGAGTATTTTGATTCTACATAAAAATAATGTATCAAATATCCCCTCCATCTGAATATTATGATTTGACATAAAAATAATGTATCAAATATCCCCTTTATCTGAATATTTTGATTTGACATAAAAATAATGTATCAAATATCCCCTCCATCTGAATATTTTGATTTGGCATAAAAATAATGTATCAAATATCCCCTCCATCTGAATATTTTGATTTGACATAAAAATAATGTATTAAATATCCCCTCCCATCTGAATATTTTGATTTGACATAAAAATAATGTATCAAATATCCCCTTTATCTGAATATTTTGATTTGACATAAAAATAATGTATCAAATGCATGACAATGCAATGACGACCTGAGTGGTTCAGTGGTCAACATGCCAGTCGCCACGCAAGAGGTCCCGGGTTCGATTCCCGGCCGGGCAGAAATTTCAATGATGAATTTTAATTTCTGTTACGGGTCTGGGTGTTCTATGTATAATAAGTATGTATTTAAAAGTATATAAGTAGTATATCAGTTAGCTAGCACCCATAGCACAAGCTTTGCTTAGTTTGGGGCTAGATGGCGCTGTGTGAATTTGTCCGCGATTATTTATTTATTTATTTATTTAAATATACCCTCCATCTGAATATTATGATTTGACATAAAAATAATGTATCAAATATACCCCTCCTTCTAATTATTTTGATTTGAGCTGGCTTTGTAGATGCGAAAGCAATGGCCGCGAGTTGATGTTGACTAAGCTTTGTCGTTCTAGGATCCTGCAAGAGGCCCGCGACCTCCACGCTATGATGAAGCACTACAAGCTGCCCGTGGACGGAGAAGAGTTCAATAATATACTGAGGTTGGAACAGGTGAGTTTGATGTTGTACATTTTTGTAGACTAGCGGGTTCTGAAGTGATTATGAAAATTTCACACCAGTACGACTTGTATAAGTGAATTTTTTAAGAACGAAGATTATAATTGAAATTTTTAAATTGTCTGATGTGAGTTAGAGTATTTGAACGTGGCGGTTCACCAGTCACTATCCGTAAAAGCTTTAGTTCAACCTTTTCAATGCGTACGGCTGAGGAATGGAGTGCTTATGGTGCTTGCGAGGTCTTTTCCTGAATAGTGTGTTTTGGTCGGCATTAGTTAGAGCGAGTAGATGGTTTGAGCCCTTGCACATCAGATTTTCTTCATGCGACGTCGACTCGGTTTTCGAAAACGACATCAGTAGCGTTTTCAGCGTATATAGATGGCACTGATAGTGGAGTAGAATAAACCGAAAACTTAGTGTGGGTGGAACTAATTGTAAGAGAAATGATTATTGCGGCAAGTGGTATGTAATACGCTGCTAATCAACATGCTATAAATCTACCCCTGTACCTTAATTTGATTTTTGGTATCCCTTATACCCAGGCCCAAAATATCAATTTTTTTTTTTATAAATATCTCGAAAACAGTGCGTTCTAGTGCCGAAATATGGTCCATTACTAAATTTAAGCCTATAAAGTTCTCTACAAATTTAATTTCATACGCTTTTTCGAATTCCCAACCGTTTACGAACAAACACATGTGGGCTACACACACACACACACACACACACACACACTTATATAATATTATTTACAATATTTATTTACACTCGATATCGATGAGTACCAGTTTGTCGACATCTATCGATGTGGATTATCGACTCCTTGAATGCCTAGTCGGGCGAAAGACATAACAGTCTACCTATAGCTAAGCGAGCGCGCTGTCCGCGGCGCGCGCGCATAGCAGCCAGAATCCGATCTCGACGCCGACTCCACGTCGCTTGGTCCCACCGCTGGCTTACTCGCGATACGCGCTTTTGCACAATTCCTTGCTACGCTTAAATTATTGTTATCTAATTATTATTTCTTCTTCTTGTGCCTTGTGTCTTTGTGGACTATTGCTGTTTCTTCACTCCTTCTAACATTGTGTGCTTACGCAATAAATACAGTGTACCTACCTGCAAGTGTTGGACTTTTTAATTTTTCCGAACAACTATCTACGGACTGCAGGTACCGACTTATTCTTACATTCATAGCCGATACATTACACCACTTATCTTGGCTAAACACACTCGTTTGCGGCGGAGTTGTCTATTTTATTAATGAGTACGAAAAATATAACTATCTACAACTTAACATTTTTTGTTTGATTTCCTTAACTTGTGATTTACAATCTTGCCAAATTTCTGTATTGTAGGTCATCTGGAAGTACCCCATAAGTTATGATAAAGTCACTTTCACTATCAAAGTTTGTGTGGAAAAAATGTGGCCGAATAGTCTGTTTTCCCTACTAGTCAGCAATCTCCAGTAATCTTCGCATGCCAGCATTGGCGGTTACATTATCCCTTTTCCGCAAAAATTAATGACACATAATACATTGCGCAGCGTTACCGAGCACGATCATTGCAGTATGTCATAAATTGCATCGAACACCGTTATTTCTTTTCTTCGTAATGTGATACGCCAGACAAACATGCCATCAGCAACACCAGGGGCGCTACCAATGCCTTCCCCGCCACTAAGGAGACCTCTAACATACCTCTTGAACGATTACAAGTACTTCGCGTACACTTGTGTGACGTCACCACCCCCGTGTTCTCCCAGGTGGTGCAGCTAACGGTGTGCAGCCAGCCGCTGGTGTCCGGGCTGAAGGCCAAGCGCGTGGCCGGCACGCTGGACGGGCGTCGCCGAGCATTGCAGGCTGCCGCCACCACTTGTCGCGGGGAGCAGAACGCTCTGCATGTCGAGTAAGTGAGGGGAGGGCCGTGATGGGCAGAGGGTATAGGCACAGCTATACAGGGTGACCTTAGCTTCTAGACAAATGATGAAACCCTGTTCAAGACTGCTACTCAGCAGTATAATAAAATAGGTACATATTTCTTTAATTAAACTAAAATTCATTAAATTGTTTTTCTAACTAATTAAATTGTAACTTAATAGACAACAATTCCGACATACTGTATCACGACAACACGTAATATTTGATCTAGAATTAATTACTGATATTCATGAAAAGCGAGTAACGTTATGTCACACTTCAAATGATTGTCAAATACATTTTTTTTTTTTTTTTCATTTTATTTAAGCTGTCATCTGGCGCGGAGTTCTAATGCAATGCAAAAATGTTTGCAATGTTTAGGGTACTTCTTAGACGATGCAACTGAATGTAGGCTCCTGAGTGATAAATTTAAAATCATTGATTATTCGATCAATACTGGACTGATTGTTATGATACTTTGCAGTTTTGTTTTAAATACCCTACTCAACTAGTAGTATTCGGCTTTGTCCAGAGCGTAAGGACACCCTGTATATATGACTGAATGCGAGGCACGTGGCCGTCACGCTGCGGGTCTAGCGAAGATGACTATCCCTGCATTCGTAGTACGGCGTCTGCCGCGGCGGAACGCGGCTGCCAGAACGCGCTGCAAGACGAGTGAGTGAGATAATAGCACTGCGGGTATTGCGATTGACGATCGGAAGTTGTCGTTTGCGTTTGCTCAGCATCGCAGTGTTCGCAGTACGGCGCCGATTTACGAGCGCTGGCCGAATGTGGCCAATTGGCAGCTCGGCTAGATACGCTGGACATACACTGATGCTTTGATCGCTCATCGGTTGTGGGCAGTTGTGGCTAAACAGGAGTGGGAGCTGTATGGAAGTAGTGGGTTTTCGTCACCATGGAGCCGCGACCGCGTTACTAAGCCGTAACATCTGTTGTGAACATTTTGTTGCGCTACTGCACGGGGACAACTACTATAAAATAACTAATATATTCCTGACAACTCTTCATTACGACACCACACCTCCCGCCGCAGTAGGCGCCATCTTTCGCGAATGCTAACTTACCTCTCCCCGCCCTTAGGGTGCAAGCGGCGCTGGCGGGCGCGTGCGCGCACCTGCACGCGCTGCCGGCCGCGCTGAACCCGGTGGTGCGGCCGCTGATGGAGAGCGTGAAGCGGTCGCGGGCCGAGCAGCTGCAGCGCCGCGCCGCCGCCGCGCTGGCCGCGCTGCTGGCCCAGCGCGTGGGCCGGGAGCCCTGCCCCAACAACAAGGTGCTCGTCAACCTCAAGGCGTTCCTAAGGTGAGTTCAATCGCGAGTTTCACGGTGGAGTACAACATGGAGTTCTTCAAGAAAGGGGTAAAAGGTTTTTACGGGGTCGGCAACGCGTGATGCCCCTGGTATTGCAAACGGCCATTGGCTGCGGTGACTGCTTACGAGCAGGCAGGCCGAAAGCTTGTTTGTCACCTTAATGGTATTAAAAAAAAAAGTATAAGTTGATGTTTTTTTTATATGATGCCAGTGATAAAATGCCTAGAGAATGGTAACAGTTATAGGAAATAATGTGAATTTTTAAATTTTGATTCGCGTTGGTCCCGTTATATTGGTTAATGCAGCATTCTTCAAACCAAAACACAAAGCAAATATTATATTTGTTTAGTATATACCAAAGTGTCTTTTCGCGTCTGTCTATCTGCTGACACCGCCTAACCGATTGTGATGTGATTTTCAGCATCAGTTGAGAATTTCTTCCGGGTGCTTTACGTGCATTTTATAATAGATAAAACCCGAAAACACTCGTACGAAGCTGGAGCGGGTCCCTAGTGTTATTTTAAGTTGTTTCTTGATATTCAAATTTCTTCCTAGGTGTGACCCGTCGCACACGCCGCGCATATCGCTGGAGTGCGGCGCCGACGACGACGGCAGCGGCAGCGACAGCGGCAACGACGCTCGCGACAAGCACGCCACCGGTGAGAGAGACACCACACACACACAAATACTCACACTCACACGCCAATAATATCACACACTGCACTGTAGTAGCCATATGAATTGGTCATTGACCCCAGCCCCCCAATACTTGCTTTAATTTACATTTTATTCGAAAAAATGTTTAAGTAACGTAAATTTTTAATTATTAAGGTGTGCCTTAACAAGTCGAACGCCAGCGGCCTTAGCAAAGAGGTTTCGTTAATCTACAATCGTATGTGGTAGAAAAAATTTATGGGATATGACACTATTCTACTGTGAACGTAAGTTTGCCTGTTATTGGATTAACATTTAAGTGTTTACTATTTTTCATGTAATATTTAATGTACCAAAAAGTGTAAATCTGTTGGCAAATAAATAAATAAAATAAAATAAAAATAAGCTAACGTTATCTGACATAAGTTGTTTGTGGTAGAAATTCTTGGTCCATAGACAATTCACGTACTTTCGGTGTACAAAGGAGGCGGGTTGGCGGATGATCCTACACAATCAGAGTCAATGTAGATGTTGGTAGAAATAGTCGAACTTGGACCTGTCAATTTTCTACCATACACGCATCACGCAAGCGGAGTTGTCAAAGATGGCTAGACCGGCAGGTGCGCTAAAATGATTGTTCGCCAATTTAAATGGCATCTACCATAGCTACCATCAAGTATGCCTATGCCGAAGACTAGAGCAGAGATGATGACTGCACGCTAGGCAGGGTCGCCATGTATAGACGGGACTTGTAGAATAAAAGATGGTCTGATTAGTTTTACACCATGTTTAATAATGAATTATAATGAAAGGGTACACAGCTTATATGTAATTAATCCTATGCATATTTACTACACACCACAAATCATAATTCCACGAAGGAGGGCGCTAGGTCTTTTTCTGAAACGCCATTATTCTAATTTTACAACGGGGCCATGTGAGTTTCTTTTTCCGTCGCGTTCCTTTTTATCTGCTGCATGCTTCCGGTGTTGCTAAATAAAACGCAGAACTAGCACCACCATTGACAAGTTACCTCCGTCGCCGGTCAAGCTTTGAACATTGTTGACTCGTCCTGACTTGCCACCGTTCCCCCGCAGTGGACCGCTTCGACGGCATCCTGACGCTGCGCTCGCAGGCCGCGGCGGAGCTTGTGCCGCGCCGCGGACGCCCGCCCAGCGCCGCCAGCGCACCCGCTGCCGCGCTGCAACTGGACACCATGTTTGCCAACGAGGACGAGGTGAGCGCAGGGAACATAATCTGGACGCTTTCAAGGATAGAGTGAATAGGCTGTTCCTAGACAGGCATGCTCCATCTTCGGCCGCATCGTCATTTACCACCAGGTGAGGTGGCGGTAAAATCCCCAGATAGTTAAAAAAAAACAGTTTAACGAATTGCGAATCAGTGGGTATTATTGCTCCGTAGCGATTGCACTGCGACTGACGATCGGCTCCCATCGGCTACGTTCGCAGTACTGCGGTCGTCGGACTCAGTGGAATCGCTGAGGAGCGATTTACATCTTGGCTAGACCCGCAGTATTTTTTGTTCTAAAACTTGCCGATTTGAGATAGGTTACGAACATTTTAGCCAACCACAGAAAAAAGTTTTATTGTATTTTATTAAATGTACCTAAAAACTTGGTGTACAAGTGTCCTTAGTGTGAAAGTGCATGTTTTTGTTGGCAACACAAACGGCACTTTTTTTTACAACAGAAGTAGAGTAACATGTTATTGTTCTGCGGAACCAGCAATAATGTAACTATTTTTTGTAAATGATGTGTTTACCTGTAATTGGATAGGCACTAACAAAAAGATTGTAATACCATAGATTTAAATGTTAGATGTAGTGTACATCTGTTGGTAAACCAATAAAATAAAATAAAATAAATAAAATAACATTCAACCCGTTTCCCCAGTCCCGTCAGCAAGTGGCGATCCAGCGTCGCGGCGCCACACTAGCTTTAATACGGCTCTCCGAACACTTCGCGGACACGCTGCCGGCCGCGCTGCCCAAGCTGTGGGAGTTCATCACGCAGCCGTTGGAACGGGTGCTGACTGATGCCGGTGAGTGCGGATTGTTGCCTGTTTAGTAATCGTAAAGTAATAGTAAAGAAGAAAAGTTGGATAACTCCGCCGTAAAAATAAACGCGCTTAAAGGCTGACGGCACATGCCTATTAAAACAAAAGCGCGGACAACAAAGGCAGCAATGCTGACCAACCTTGAAGGCCGAGAGCGTAGTTAAGCTCGGGCCATCATGGCATGCCCAGCAGAACAATTATTACTTTACGCAAAAATGCTTGTAATACATTGCGCTTTTTTAACTAACCTTTCAAATTAACTGGCAAGTGGCTATCCCGTAGCGCGGCAAGCAAGACTTTTCTCAAGAAATAAAATAAAATAAAATTTAAAAATATACCCAACAGAACTAGAGGCGCTGGAAGTAGAGCCCGCTGAAGAGCTGATTTCGCGGCTCCAAGTCCTCGAGACCGTTTGCTCGTCGATCGGGCCCGGCCTTTGGGACGCTGTGGCCGGGGGAAAGGCCTCTGGGGGGCCTAATGGAGAGGCCCCCAACGGCGAGACACCCGGGCCATCTGCGACCAAAGAAACTGGGGGCGCTAGTGCTTTAGCGGCGCTTTGCCGAGCGCCATATACGGCTCTGAGGCATATGGCGGCGCGAGCGCTGGCGGCTATGGCAGCGAGAGACCCCTGTCGCATCATGCAGACTGTTATACATGAGGTATGGTGCAAATTTTATTTGTTTTCTATGGTTCTTTTATGGAAATATGTTATTTTTTTACGTTATGCGGCAGACAAACAGGCAAGCGGGCCACCTGATGGAAAGTGGTCACCGCCGCCTATGGACATCAGCAACACCAATGCGTTGCCCGCCTCTGAAGATGTTAATTATCAATACGGCATTTTTCTCTCATTTCTCTGAAGTCAATTTGAAAGTTAATGTTTTGCCAAGGCTCACACAAATACTGCTGCACTGTGTGGGCAAAATACCGCCTAATAAAATAAGAAGAGGCGGCCAAAAATATATATTTTGCACAACGGCACGCGTGTATATTTTTAGTATGTTGATTAGAAACGTATTACATATCATGGTAAAGATTTCTGTTACAATTACTTCCCTCTCTACTGTAGAATCATTTCTGTTGTAATTAGTTCCACCTCAAGCCCTATTTTGTGGCGCACTGAAAACCAGTGCCATTGCGTCAGCTGTGGCATTATTTTGAGTGCGGCCATTGCACTTCTCCATGGAACGAACAATGACAATTGACATATTTTTTAGTAAAGAATTTTTGTTTTTCTCTTTTTTTGTTATTGTTTCGTATGTTTTGTACTTTGTGCCTTGGAAGTAGGTGCAATACACCTATTTTTACTTTACTTTGCATTTCACTCTTGTCAGGTGCTCTCAGTGCTAACGGGCGAGGGCCCGGGAAAATACCTTTTTAAAAAGCTTATCCTTTTTATTTGCTCTCACGCTCTTTGCTACTAAATTCAGGCTACTAAATACAGTCAAATATCACAATGGCACACCCCCACCCTCACCATTCCCCCCCACCCGCCAGGTGCTGCCGGTGCTGACGGGCGAGGGCGCGGGCACAGCGGCGCGGGCGCGCTGCGGCGCGGCCGAGGCGGTATGGAGGGTACTCGACGCACTACAGCTACATCTCGTGCCGTATATCGTGTTGCTCGTCGTGCCGTTGCTCGGTAAGATCACCTGGAGAGGAAAGATTTTTAGATTTAGATTTATTTATTATCTCATTTTACAGCCTATATTTAAAAAAAGTTAAAGTCTAAAGTTTCCAATGCCTGTGCAAGGAAACACTACACACAGTCTTGGAAGCCGATCGGCTCCTTGTGGGATGATAAATGACAAAACACGATAGCTGACTAATATAACTTTTTTATACAACAAATGCTGGTGGCAAGCAAGGTTATCGTTGCCTATGGACGTTTGCAATACGTTTGCAATGGGGTATCACACCTGCTACCGATTTCATGAAACATTTCTCAACCCCTTCTTCTTCTTCTCAACACTATGTTGTACTGTCCAGGGAAAACCTCTCCAAAGAGTTCGTTTCACAACCCTAGTGTGCGTGGGAGACATACAAAGTAGAATATACTCACACGCTCAACCTTACACTCTACACCTTCTACACCAGCAAATCAATCAAATAATTTATTTGTGAAACACAGGTACAGTTAGATATTACGCCGTAAGGCATACAAATATTATATAAATATCTAATTGGAATAACATAATTACTTAAAAAATCGCGTAAAATCGCTCACAATTAAAAAACACACATCCTTACCCCATCCAAAACTTCCAGGCCGAATGAGCGACCACTGCGAGGCAGTCCGCATAATGTCAACGCGCTGCTTCGCCACCCTCATACAACTGATGCCTCTCGACGGCGCCGTGCCCATCCCGGAGGGGTTGCCACCTGAAATCAGGGCTCGGAGGGATCACGACAAGAGATTCCTGGAACAGCTGTTCAATCCGAAGTCGATCAAGGATTACAAAGTGCCTGTGCCGCTGGCTGCCGAGCTGAGGAGTTATCAGCAGGTTGGTGTTCGTTTGCTATAGTTCAGGAGTGCGAAATAATAAGCTCACTGAATACTAACCGTGGTAACAAACCCGATAACATGTGTAGTGAAAGTGTAGTGAATAACCACGAAAGTCTAAAAACCTATAATAAGCTCGAGTCCACGAGACAACTGGTTTATTTACTTCTACCGCCGCATTCTCTATTAGTGTTGTCTTAACTCTATGAATCATCATCGTCTTATAAATGATTTATTTCAATACTCATATAAGATTGGATGGATTTGCCTTAATTTCAGATTGTGTAATGTATCAGATTGAAATTCGCATTTAGAAAACCATGTTATAGTGCAAAAGAAAACGTTTTTGAAGTGGAACTAATTGTAAAAGAAATGATTATTGCGGCAAATGGTAGGTAATACGCTGCTAATCAATATACAAAAAATCTTCACCTGTACCTGCGGTGCTTTTGATGTGAGGGCCTCGAAAGGTCCCATTTTATGGTTTTTCGTAAATATCTCAAAAACAATGCATCTTATGGAAATGGATGGATTCAGGAGTTATTATTGAACAAAAGGACCCTCTACCGCGGCGCCCAAAAAGGGGTCCCTTTGAAACAACAATAACTCGTGAACCCATAGACATTAAGTAATGATTTAAACGCCAATTTGTAGAACAGCGCAAATACTAGTCCGTGATACAAAAAAAAAATACATCTTAATGTGCAATTTTATTTGATATTTGAAAAAAAAACGAAAAAATAGGTGAAAAAATTGATATTCTATTTTTCTATTGCATTTTACTCGGTGAAAATGTGCGGTGTTGGTATAATTTTATTACTTGAATGGATAGTTAATTTTGTAAGCTATCTAATGATATCAAAAACACGCAAAAAGAAGTAACAGGATACGAACTGTTGATTGTTTTAGCTAATGAAGGTCATAACTTCGAAAAAAAAGTTCAAGTACTTGTAATTTTAAAATAACCCTATAATTGAAGTCATTTTGTCGTTGAAATAGTCCAAAGATCATGCTCCTTAAATTTGACGACTACTGTATATTGACATTTTCCGGGACATATACCAGGATTCCTATTCCATTCTCTATTACCTTTGGGGTTATACCAAGGCTCTTTGCTCAGCCTATCTCTGTACAGCGTGATGACTAGCATGAGGCAGTCAGATGATATCGCGGCGACTGAGAGACTCTGACCAGGGATTAATCCAACGAGTGAATAGGTGGAAAGTGTCACTGGAGAACGGCGGCGGTCTAAAACTGAAATGGTGCTGTAGACAAACCCTTAAAAACTACAGCTCACACAGCTTAACAATACCTATACAAAATTATTTTCTGAAATAACAACATAGCTCACTACCATAGTGTTTTGACTGCCACTTCCCTGTTTACTCGACGGGCTCAATTGGGGCTGCAAACGCGTATCACTAGATGGTGCAGTTCCGCCAACCCGCGTAGTTTGACGGGTTTCGTCACTACACATGCGTCACATTCGTAAGATATAAGATAGTGCCTTGCTTACTGTAACTGTGATTAAAAATTCATTAAATGACGCCACTGGCGAGTAAGGTCCATTGTCCAAATACGTAGTACTATTGGTCAGAATCAAGCTCTCAAAGTTGGATTTCAGCCAATATAATGGTATTTTGACAGTGACAAGAAGGATAACCGCCTCATTGAAAGAGCTAGCTAGAGATTCGCGACGAAGCCCGTCAAATGCTACGGTTGTAATTGTCAAAATAAGCTGTGCTATTAGTCGGAAACATATGCTCAAAGTTGACAGTTGGTTAATGTGACAATTACGTGTATTTCTTCGTGCGACTAAAAATGTTACCTAAAAAACTTATCACGAATGTGGGTGTACGGCCTAATAATGTAGTTACAGGACCCACTAGGTAGGCAGGCATTTGACCTCCATCTCATTCGATGCGGCCTACGATAGATGGACTTGTTTAATCATGCCCCACTGTTCCAGGCGGGCGTGAACTGGCTGCGGTTCCTGTACGAGTACCAGCTGCACGGCGTGTTGTGCGACGACATGGGGCTCGGGAAGACGCTGCAGTCCGCCGCCGCCGTCGCGGGCGCGCACTGGGAGCGCGGCCGCGCCCGCCTGCCGCCGCTGCCCTCGCTCGTCGTGTGCCCGCCCACGCTCACCGGTACGTACGGCCATGGGGCTCGGGGAGACGCTGCAGTCCGCCGCCGCCGTCGCGGGCGCGCACTGGGAGCGCGGCCGCGCCCGCCTGCCGCCGCTGCCCTCGCTCGTCGTGTGCCCGCCCACGCTCACCGGTACGTACGGCCATGGGGCTCGGGGAGACGCTGCAGTCCGCCGCCGCCGTCGCGGGCGCGCACTGGGAGCGCGGCCGCGCCCGCCTGCCGCCGCTGCCCTCGCTCGTCGTGTGCCCGCCCACGCTCACCGGTACGTACGGCCATGGGGCTCGGGGAGACGCTGCAGTCCGCCGCCGCCGTCGCGGGCGCGCACTGGGAGCGCGGCCGCGCCCGCCTGCCGCCGCTGCCCTCGCTCGTCGTGTGCCCGCCCACGCTCACCGGTACGTACGGCCATGGGGCTCGGGGAGACGCTGCAGTCCGCCGCCGCCGTCGCGGGCGCGCACTGGGAGCGCGGCCGCGCCCGCCTGCCGCCGCTGCCCTCGCTCGTCGTGTGCCCGCCCACGCTCACCGGTACGTACGGCCATGGGGCTCGGGGAGACGCTGCAGTCCGCCGCCGCCGTCGCGGGCGCGCACTGGGAGCGCGGCCGCGCCCGCCTGCCGCCGCTGCCCTCGCTCGTCGTGTGCCCGCCCACGCTCACCGGTACGTACGGCCATGGGGCTCGGGGAGACGCTGCAGTCCGCCGCCGCCGTCGCGGGCGCGCACTGGGAGCGCGGCCGCGCCCGCCTGCCGCCGCTGCCCTCGCTCGTCGTGTGCCCGCCCACGCTCACCGGTACGTACGGCCATGGGGCTCGGGGAGACGCTGCAGTCCGCCGCCGCCGTCGCGGGCGCGCACTGGTACCATTGTGTTGTATTGCCATGGAGTGAACCGGTACGAATCTCGAGCCGTCGTCTACTCCATCCCGTGGTACCCCCCCCCCCCCCATAACTTAGGTATATCTGAGTTTTCTAAATATAACACCGCCAAATTATACATGGTGGCAGTTAGCAAACCTGTAAACTAGGCTACACATCGAATTACGAACGACACTAACTACTGCACAAGTTATAGAATCAATACCATATCTCATTCGCCTTTATTTCACAGGCCACTGGGTGTTCGAGGTGAACAAATTCATCCCGTCCAAAGTGCTGAAACCTCTCCAGTACGTAGGCCCGCCAGTCGAAAGGGAACGCCTACGCACCCAAGTGAAGCATTACAACTTGATCGTAGCCTCCTACGACATCGTGAGGAAGGACATAGACTTCTTCAGCAGCATAAAGTGGAACTACTGCATACTGGACGAGGGCCACGTGATCAAGAACGGGAAGACGAAAGCATTCAAAGCGATAAAACAGCTGGTGGCGAACCATAGGCTGATATTGTCGGGGACGCCGATACAGGTATGTGGAGATTTTGTTGTAATTTTATTTATGAAAGATTTTTTTATAGTTTGTTTGCAATCTGGTCATTTGCATTGACATAAGTGCTGTTAATCTGTTGATAAACTAGTAAGCGGGCCACCTGATGGAATGAGATCACCGCTACCTCTGAATATTATAAACATGGTTGTATGGGTTTCTTGCTACCACACACTTCTTGGATGCTTTGAATACATGCTGTACTTTGTACAATGGTTATCACTAATGCGTTGTCCACCTCTACCGCTCTGGACACGATGTCGTGGCTTCAAATAGGCAAATGCTAAGCCCTTCCAATAACAAAGCCACGACTGCCCTAAAAATCTTACTCAGCTGTATGAATACAATATTATTAAAAATAATATTGTCTGATTGCGGTATTCTGTAAGACATGACATAATCATCCTCACTGCTTTGCACAGATGGTTACTAACCGTAGAATCATTCATCGCTAGAGAGCCTAGAATTTCAGCGCTTAAGTTGGTTTTTCGACAGTGCAGACATTCTTTAAAACCAACAGAGTTATTGTATCTATAAAAAGAAATTATTCGATGAGTCCTCTCGATTATTTATATAATTTATTAAAGATCGGTTCCCTGTCGCGCATTGTTTCTTTTACTCGATTTATTTAAATGAACTTTTTTCGGATAACTATATTAAAAACTACTCATCGACTTGAAACACTAACCTAACCGCCACACCCCCAGAACAACGTGCTGGAGCTCTGGTCCCTGTTTGACTTCCTGATGCCGGGCCTGCTGGGCACCGAGCGACAGTTCACGGCGCGTTATTCGCGGCCGATTTTGGGCGCCAGGGACCCGAAGGCCGCGCCGCACCACTTGCGGGCAGGAGCTTTGGCCTGCGAGGCTTTGCATCGACAGGTGAGAGAGCTTTTTGGATGTTGGAATATGATGGGACCGTGTGGCGATCGCTATAATAAACTAATATATCATAAAACGCTAAATAACCTTGTTAATTTTTTCGTTAAAGTTTTCCGAATTATATAATGTAATATATTTTAGCACCAGCTACCACAACCTGTCACGGGTTTGGTAAATAACTATCAATGTCAGAGCCAGAGTATCTGTATATGTCTTTTAAAATACGAACAATTAAATCATGTTGCGTCTGTTGCTGCGTCGATGGCGGCGTAGTGACAGTGGGATCAGAAATAGCGTTTTCTGCTGATGGTAGCTTCTGGGTACCTATTTGAATTTTGTTCCGATTTCTTCAAAACGTTGATTTTGCAATGTCAGAAGCCATTTACTTGATGAAAACATTTTAACTTATTTAGTTATATCGTAGGTACTTTTGTTTGCTACCTTAGCGGTAAAAATTACTCAAAATTATGATTAGTTTCTTTAACTGAAGTTTTATTTCTCTCATCTCTTGCAATTTGGTACTCTTTTATTCTTTATCATTGAAGTCTTGCAGCATCCTACGGGATCCCGCAAACAGGATTGAGAATAATCAGTCCCCCAAACCTAGATTGTTATCTTCCGGGATTGCATTTCCTAGCTAAGCCAAAGAGTTGGACTCCTATTAGTCTAAGAGCCCATGAGGGCCAGACCTTCCTATTGTCCGTAAGTATGAAAGTTTTTCCATGTGTGTCCCCAACACAGGTAAGCATGATCCCCATTCATGAAACCTGGATCGTGGTTCCTTTGGCAGGTAACAGGTAACAAAGGTGTATAAAATCTTATCTCCAATTTTTTAAGTTACCAAGCTCAATTTTTTTGTATTTTATTCGTAACAGCATTAATACTCACGATGCTCATTGCCAGACATATAGTATAGTTACAACCCTCCGCCAGACACCCCTAAACTATAATTCTCTGTAATTATACTTACCTTATATTAGGAAAGCTGAATTTTATAAATGTTATTCAGAGAATTATTAAACTGAGTTTTCTCAGTAGCCAGACAGTTTTTTGGGTTCTATAATCCTGCCAGACGCATTAAAAGTGTCTCATATGCCACAACTGGTGCGAGTGAGACAGAGCGCTCAGTTCATTGCAATCTTATGCTAAACATATACTATCGTTTATTCCAAATTGTTTAGTGATTTTTTTTATAATTTTTCAAGAAATTTAATTAAATAAAATTATTACAGTCTGAATGATACATTTTTAAATCTATAATCAGCAAAAAATTTATAAAAATATCAATCATATCAAAAGTCTAATCACTTAGTTCATAATTCAAAAAGTTATATAAAGGTATTGAAGCAGTCGTGAATATGAAGTAATTGATTTTGATAAGGATTAATACCAAGGTACCAATAAATAGCGTTTTTTAGCGGCGTCATTTCAATTAAATTTTGAAAATAAAAGAACACTTATTGTGACATAACTATAATCGTTAGACATATACTATCGCGACACTGTTTGTAGATAATGATGTGTTCTACAAAGTCGTTGTACATTATTTTATTCTATCATCAATAGTTATCGCAGCACACGCGATGTAAGGAATTTTTTGGGTATTTTTTTACACCTTGGGTTACATTATTAGAGTTTTATTAATGATCCGTAATTTTTTAGAAAATATAATATAGCCTATGTCACCCGGGAATAGTGTAGCTTCCCAACGGTGAAAGCATTTTTGTAAAAGGTCTAGTAGTTTCGAAGTCTATTCAATACAAACAAACAAAAAATCTATTTTATAATATTAGTATAGACGACAGCTGATGCGCAGTAAAAGATCGCAACGAACCGAGCGCTCTGTCTCACTCGCACCAGTTGTTGCATATGAGCCCCACTCTCGCAACTATTAGACACTTTTAATGCGTCTGGCAGGATTATGGAACCCAAAAAACTGTCTGGCTACTAAGAAAACTCAGTTTAATAATTATCTGAATATCATTTATAAAATTCAGCTTTCCTAATATAAGGTAAGTATAATTACAGAGAATTATAGTTTAGGGGTGTCTGGCGGAGGGTTGTAACTATACTATATGTCTGGCAATGAGCATCGTGAGTTTTAATGCTGTTACGAATAAAATACAAAAAAATTGAGCTTGATAACTTAATAAATTGGAGATAAGATTTTATACACCTTTGTTACCTGTTACCTGCCAAAGGAACCACGATCCAGGTTTCATGAATGGGGATCATTCTTACCTGTGTTGGGGACACACATGGAAAAACTTTCATACTTACGGACAATAGGAAGGTCTGGCCCTCATGGGCTCTTGCTCTATATGACGTGAAAAATCCAACCGAAAAATGTGGTGAAATCTCACCTCCGCCCCCCACAGGTGCTCCCGTTCCTCCTCCGGCGCGTGAAGGAGGACGTGCTGAAGGAGCTCCCGCCGAAGATCACGCAGGACTACTACTGCGAGCTCAGCGCGCTGCAGCGCCGCCTCTACGAGCACGCGGCCCGGGAGCAGGCCGGGCGGGGGGCCCAGGGGCCGCAGGGGGGGCACACGCACGTGTTCCAGGTAGGGGGGAGCTAGATAGATCACGCAGGACTACTACTGCGAGCTCAGCGCGCTGCAGCGCCGCCTCTACGAGCACGCGGCCCGGGAGCAGGCCGGGCGGGGGGCCCAGGGGCCGCAGGGGGGGCACACGCACGTGTTCCAGGTAGGGGGGAGCTAGATAGATCACGCAGGACTACTACTGCGAGCTCAGCGCGCTGCAGCGCCGCCTCTACGAGCACGCGGCCCGGGAGCAGGCCGGGCGGGGGGCCCAGGGGCCGCAGGGGGGGCACACGCACGTGTTCCAGGTAGGGGGGAGCTAGATAGATCACGCAGGACTACTACTGCGAGCTCAGCGCGCTGCAGCGCCGCCTCTACGAGCACGCGGCCCGGGAGCAGGCCGGGCGGGGGGCCCAGGGGCCGCAGGGGGGGCACACGCACGTGTTCCAGGTAGGGGGGAGCTAGATAGATCACGCAGGACTACTACTGCGAGCTCAGCGCGCTGCAGCGCCGCCTCTACGAGCACGCGGCCCGGGAGCAGGCCGGGCGGGGGGCCCAGGGGCCGCAGGGGGGGCACACGCACGTGTTCCAGGTAGGGGGGAGCTAGATAGATCACGCAGGACTACTACTGCGAGCTCAGCGCGCTGCAGCGCCGCCTCTACGAGCACGCGGCCCGGGAGCAGGCCGGGCGGGGGGCCCAGGGGCCGCAGGGGGGGCACACGCACGTGTTCCAGGTAGGGGGGAGCTAGACAGATCACGCAGGACTACTACTGCAAGATAGGCAATCGCTTCGTAGCGATATCTATCGGAATTTGTCGTTCGGCGCAATACTGTGAGCAAAGTCAAAGTTAAATAATTTTATTCAATTTGGGTTTACAAAACTCTTATGAACGTCAAAGAAATTGAACATAGAAGCAGAGAATAGAGACCTCGTATTTGAAGTCACAATATTTCTTTTTTTAATTATACATATATACGTGTTGAAAAAGGACAGTCAAATTTGGTGGCTTTGGTCATCTTCAAATTCTAGCTTTTTGTATGATATTGAGTCTTTTGTATATAGTTCATAGATTGACAGTGTACATTCTCTATAGGTCTTGACCTATAGAGCACAGATGGAGCCTTGGCTCCATCTGTGCTCTACGTCTAATATCTTTGACTGCGGGTCTAGCCAATCACTTCGTAATTATTCTTTTGTGTCGATCGGATATTGTCGGCTACGGTCAGCCAGCTTCACAGCGTCCACATCTATCTGCGCTGCCGCCGAAGATTCATATGCCTTTATGCTTTATTATCCTTTGTGTTGAATATTCTCTCAAACATAAATAACAATTCACACAGCACCATCTAGCCCCAAAGTAAGCTTGTGTCATGGGTGCCAGAGCACTGATAAACCACTTACGTACTATATTTTTAAACGTGTTTTTTGCCTACCCCACCTGTTTGACACAGGCGTGAGCTTATGTATGTTTTTAAACCCTACTTATGTTCTCCCAGGCCCTGCACTACCTCCAGAACGTGTGCAACCACCCGAAGCTGGTGCTGTCGGCGGAGCACCCCGCCGCCGCGCGCGTGGCCGCCGCGCTGCAGGCCGAGCGCTCCAGCCTCGACGACATACACCACGCCGCCAAGCTGCCCGCGCTCAAGTCAGTACCGTACGGAGGGGGCGATGGATTACGCATTCGTGTTGTTGTCTTTGGCCGCAATATGTGGCTAGCTAGAATATTGTTATTTTGTCACTTACGGCAAACTTCATGTCAAGTAGAACAGACACGGGCTTTAAGGGGATGTACTTATGTTTACTCATAAGTAGAGAGTGAGGAGGGAAATAATAATTGGGATTTCTTTGAGAAAGCAGTGTTTTAACTGTGTAGTAAACACGGGAGCACAAAGTAGAATTACCTCTAGTATTACAGACTTACATTTAATAAGACCACGCTAAGTCCGAATCGCATACTAAAAAATATAAAATAAAAATCTCTGTATGGCAAGTTATGTCAAGGTTGTTAAACGTTATAGAACATCATTAATAAAAGTTATAACAAACAATTTTCGTAAATTATGCAAAATATGATTAAATAATAGGCGAAACAATTGAATAGGAAATGCGAGAGATAATTTTCAGCATGATTAATAATTTAGACAAACTAAAAGTTCAAGTTCAAGCCAAATAACTGAATATTTACAAGAAGAACTAACAGAGACCGACAAGGACAGATTATCCCCAGTTTATTGCCATATTCACATTTTATAATTTGTACTACTGTCAGTCAATACGGACTTATCGTGGTTCTATTATAGGACGATAAGTAGACCGCAAACTTGTTAGCCACATTGGTATAGAAATAAATGGGAAACCACTTAAGAAATCATGCCAAAAGACGAATTTAATATGTATACCGCGAGTCACATAGTCACTCACAGCACGTCGTCATCACCAAACCCCTTCAACATAATTAACAAGAAACCCCATCCGCAGGCAACTCCTCCTAGACTGCGGCATCGGCGCTTCCACTCCCGAATCGGAATCCGAAGTCGTGGTCTCCCAGCACCGCGCCTTAGTCTTCTGCCAGCTGAAGAAGATGCTGGACATAGTCGAGAAGGACCTGCTACAGAAACACCTGCCAGCCGTCACGTATCTACGGCTGGATGGGAGTGTACCCCCTCACCAGAGGCACGCCATCGTGACAAGATTCAATACGGATGTCACTATCGATTTGCTGCTTTTGACTACGCAGGTGGGTAATGGTAATTTTGTAGTGTAAATGTAAGGCCCTGATGCGCAAACAGTGCATTCATCTGGGTGAACACCAACTACTACCGAGGCTCACGATATCAGTGCTAAGAACCTATTACAGTTCATAGACGCTGTAGAAATTAGCACTGAACTGTAAGTAAAGGGCGCCACAGATTAACAGTTCGCCGGACGATACAAGTCTATCAGTTAATCGTCAGTCCGGACTGACGACTAAAGAGGCGATCACAACAGATCAGTAATGGTTGCAGTGATACTAGGAATGAAAATGCCATGGAAAGTCCACTTTTCAAATAAATAAAAAAATAGTTTGCTTTAGTAAGACTTTGTTCTTGACAGTGTTATTTTTACTGTAACCACTGGTTGTTCAGTTTGGCATAAAGAGTTTGCGAAAAATGAGGGCGCTATCGAACATGTGGCCAATCCATAGTGTTGACATTGATAAAACAGTTCCATCTGCCAACACGGCAAACTATTACTTGCCAAGCCATTACACTGATAACAGGGTCACGGAGATCAGTTAGCAGTCCCTCTCTGTAATTACCTGATCTGCCAAACCCTGTATCATAGACCCGGAATATTAATGCCAAGACACCTGGTGTCCTGTAGTACAGGTTGTCTACAATCTATAGCAGGCGCCAGTCTTCACACGAAGTTTTTGGTTACAAACTTAATTTGTGTTACCTAAAATGTCTGTATAAGACGATCTTTTTTCCTAGGTGGGCGGGCTCGGGCTGAACCTGACGGGCGCGGACACGGTGATCTTCGTGGAGCACGACTGGAACCCCATGAAGGACCTGCAGGCCATGGACCGCGCGCACCGGATCGGACAGCGGAAGGTCGTCAACGTCTACCGCCTCATCACCAGGGGGACGCTCGAGGAGAAGATACTGGGGTATGCGAGGCTCATGTGTTTTCATTAATGCGCCTATTACACATAAATTCAGTAGACTAAATTTAGAATCAACTAGCTTCTAAATTTAGAAGCTTCTGATTACACTGTTCTAAATTCAGTTACTTAATTCATTTACTGGTTGAAGCGTCACGAAGTCGGACGTGTTGTGTACGAGAATAGCTGCAGTACTTTTGAATTCTTAAGTTTTACTTTTTATTTTGATGTTGCGTTTGAAAACTGCACTGCTTGACATTTATATGAAAACTAAACATGATTCTTATAAGTAAGCGATCATCTTGGCGTTAATGACGCTCTCGAATAATGTTTAGTAATGTTTATTTTAAATATGACTTCTCTAAAAAGGCTTCTCTAATGTTAAAAGATTAAACTCACACAGTTAAATTACCAGCCAAAAATAAGTTTCTGAACGTCCATCTGTATTAAGTAAGTTACTAAATGCTATTACACCTTCCTAAATGCGTTTCTAATTAGGCTGCTATATTCAGAAACCATATTTTCTTCTAAATTTAGCATCCTAACTTGTTAAATGCTATTACATTTGACTGAATTCAGTAACTGAATCATTTAGTCTTCTGAATTTAGGCGTGTGTAATAAGCGCATAATAAACCTAATAAACCTTAAATAACTAATAAACCTTAATGTAGCTTCTGTGGCTTCTGTGGGCCTGCTGGAATAAATTTCTTTTTAGAAATAAGAGCCTGTTGTGTCGCAAAGTAAAAGACACAGAAAGTTCCCAGAGGGAGATCTAAGGTGTCCAAATTGTCTCGATTGTACGAAAATTACTTATGTGTCCGTTCTTTTTTTTTTGGAAAAAAGTACTATAAAAGCGAAAGTAACTCTATCTGTCCGTCTGCCTGTCTCTTACGCTTTCACGGCTAATCTACTGCAACGATTTTTATGTAATTCAGTATGGAAACAGTTCAGATAGACCTGAAGATAAATGACATGGACTACATTTTATTCCCCTACACTCGTGCGATATAACGTGTGTATTCCACGCGGGCAGAAAACTAGTTAAGAAAGTTGAGGGAACACACTTGCAGGCAACGTGTTCGATTCCTTAGCCGTGCGCATTATGAACGTTGAACACGCTTTGTACGGATAGCGTGAAGATACATGAGGCCTAATTCCCGCGCTGTGACATCTCGAATTTGACATTTTTTCTAGCCACATATCTCCATCAATAATGACATTGAAATGTCTATTGCAGCCAAATAATATTTTCTAAACTATATGACGTTCACTTTTGACGTAAGGATGGAACGTCCGGCCATCTCGCGTTTCCCGATATCATTTGCCAATGGTATTAGAATCTCACTAATCTCTCGAATGTCTACCTCTAATGGTAACTTAATTAGAACCTCCCGCATTCCAGATTACAGAAGTTCAAGCTGCTCACTGCGAACACAGTCATCAGCAGCGAAAACGCTGCCATGGAAACGATGGGCACCGAGCAACTGCTGGACTTATTCCAGCTGTCCACGCAACCGCAACCCGGCGCGTCTGCAACCACATCCGCATTCGCAGCGGCGTCCGCATCCGCAGCGTCCGGAAAATCTGTCCTCGAGACTCTGCCAGACCTCTGGGATGATAAACAGTACGAAGAAGAATACGACATGACCAACTTCATTAAGAGCCTGAACAAAATGAGCGCCTAAGTTGGTTATATTTGATTTTAATTCAATCGTTATTGGTATTTAGAAATTGTTTTCGTACTTTCGAGATTATGACGGTGACATGAAAATGGTATGGGTCCCAATATTGTACCTTGTGGAACTCACAAAGTTGAATGATGGTAACTTCTTATTTAGTTACCGTTAATAGTTAGTAGTTGTATGTCTTAAAACGTTAAGCACTTTAGCATTTTCGTGTCACAATTTAGTAATTTACACATGGTACACTGTGTCACCTATTTATTTGGTTTGAAGTTTAAATTTTTTTCACGTATCTAGTACACAAAACAACATAGTGAGTGATAGTGATAGAGTAGACCAAGGTGGCTTAGATTTGTGATACGATCGTGTAAAAGGAAAAGCAATAACTTAAGGTATGTAATAACAAGTTTGCGATTATGGAAAGAACTCTACATCGATATGTAACAGGGAATCATTAACATTCTTCAGAAACTTTATTTTATAGTTTACTTTTCTTCAAATCATTTCTCGGTATTTTGTACGAGTAGCTAAACGCAAGCTTAGAAGTCAAACGTTTCGTTATAAAGTAATGGCACGAAGGTTATTAGCAAACAATTATATTATTGTGTATTATTGCTTCGAGAGATACACGGTCAGGCCTACCTGATGGAAAACGGTCACCGGCGTCGATGATATCTGCAACCCTAAGCCCGCGGCCAAAGAGAAAAGACGTAAGACGCAGAAACGTCGCAGACGCGGCGCCCCTTAAATTTACTTTTATACAAAATGCATAGAAGCGTCGCTATGCAAAACATATAGCAAAGATCGAGCGCGGACACGACGCAGACACGTCTGCGCCCTATTGCAAAACATGCAGAAAGGACGGGACACGGTCGTGGCGCTTGCTATCGCTGTCCTGCCTGCGCCCTTGACTTGTCCTAGAAAAGAAAGCGCGACGCTGCCACGTCCGTGCCCTGTCTTTTTTATGTTTTAATAAGTCGTGTCGGCACCCCGTCTGCGCCCTGTCTTCGTCTTACGTCTTTTCTGTCTGTCCGGGGCCTAAACTGAGCGGATGCGATGCCGGCCGGTGTATTATAGAAATGCTTGATATTACGTGTTAGCGTATACTGCAGCGTAGCGTTGAGTTTAATTCATCATAAGTTTAATTTGTCATCGTAGTTATATAAACACAGTAGCTTTAGATGGCTGCCTGTTTTTAGCACGTAGGTATAAAATCGAATATAAAATCGTCATGCTGTTCATCCCACACAAATTCATTGGATGATTGTGGGGTATTAGTAGTAGGTTCTGGGATGGAGCGTCGGTGAGTGGTTGAGGTATCCGACACGTAAGCGGGAGGTACCGGATTCGAATCCCTCCGCGGCCATGTACCAATGACTATTTACCGAGTTATGTACATTAGTTGAATGCTAACCGATGCTCTTACGGTGAGGGAAAACATCGTGATAAAACCTGCACAATCAGGCGACTGAATGATCAGGAGGTCAGATGGCTGTCGCTCCACTGTAAATATCTGTTCTGCCAAGTCTTGGATCATGGTCAAGGCGGACCCCGGGCACTCGTGCGCGAGAGTCGAACCGGGACATGAACGCCAAAATAATTATTTAATAGTAGCTGCTGAGACGTCTATCCTCAACGGGTTATTTAAATGATAACTTAGTACCTACATGAGCAGAAAGTGTGGTTAATGATAGGACTAATTTTGTTGGAGTGAGGAATCAATTTTAAAGTTAGTTATCAATAGTAAAGTAAATGTTTTTCAAAAATATTAGTATAAATCGTTATAGTAAAATATCAACATACCGAGGTATGATAAATAAAGTGGTATAAAAATAAATAATAAATAACATTGACCTTACTGCGAAACTAAGTCAATTCTAAAAAATAAATACAATATTATTGTACAATGGCATAGTTACACATTAGAAATATTAACCATTCAACTTGTAACATAAATGTGGAATGTCCATTTTAGCCCGCCATGTACGATTGTTAATGTTAGTTTAGAATTAGGTAAGGTAATCAAGCCAAAATAAATGAGTTCTAATCTTTTATATGTCGTAGGATTTGTTCAAGGACTCGATTACTCACGATCATAACGCCCATCAAATACAAAAAACTTAAGCATTATTTATTTAGCATTTCTCATTGTAACACATCTTCTACTTTTTATTTTTGTGAATGTATTTACAAAATATTTACTAAAAGAAACAATGTCTAAAGGATATTATTTCTTTTCAAAGTAATACAGGCTGCGCCACTCGAAGTGTTACTAATTGAAAATGCTGGAATTTAGTCAATTATGAGTTTAAAAAAAAAACGATAAACAGTATATCGTAAAACGCGTGTCAAATTTTAATAAAGGTTATCGTTCAATGTAGCCATCTTTAGCGCGGATAACAGCATCGAGTCTGTCCGCGCTATGTACGTGGCTACATCGAACAATAATTTTTTTTTAATTAACATGAATTTTCGATATACTAAAGTTTTTATATAAATAAACTCTCAACTGACAGAATATAGCATTTTCAATTGGTAACTTCGATCGGCGCACCTGTATTTTATAGCTTGCTATAATCTTCATTGTAAGTTCCTTTCATAAGAATTACCTCAATATTTCATTTCTTTACGTATTTATTGTGTAGCAATGTAAGTTTGAAAGTCATATTGTCTTAGTCATTTTTGTAGTGTTAGGAAACTGAAAGGTGTACTTTGATTTGTTCTAATTTTGTACCTGCTCACGACGAAATCGAAGAAAAGCTAGTTTTTGTTAATGTTTTGATGATGCTTATATTACTATTGCACTTATACTGTCTCGACGCATAACAATGGTATCTGTAATGTGTTTCATTTTATTAACTGTACCTTAAATTTAATGTTGTAACATCACATTTTGTTTGTCGTCTATGTTGTATTTTCTTTTTATTGGTCTATTCATTGTTTAGACTGAAATAAACGTGTTTCGATAAATTTGTAATTTTTTTATTTACCCCTGTAGCTATAGATGCCTTATTGCAGAACAACATAGCCGAGTCGCTTCTGAGCTTCGTCTTCTTATTATATAAGTTATTCTAAAGAGTCATCGTGGCTTACCATCCCAACCATCACAAACTGTCTCGAGCGCTCACCGTGAGACTTCAGGTGTGCTTAAAATCTCAAGTCCATAGGTGCCAGACTCAAGCTTCGGTAGGATCTTGAGACCAGGGTAAACACGAAGAAGGTGAACGTCGCTAAAACAGAGCACATGGCTAGCTGCAACGCGGATGTTGAATGTTGAGAACGTACGGAGTCCGGAGATTTCTACTTCGATTTCAAATACCGAATCTTTGAATATACTACGTACTACTATTGCAGTTTAACCCAAGTGGCGTAGTCACGGTAGTCACTATTCATCATCACAGCCCGTAACAGTCCATTGCTACGGGTTATTGCCATAATCTCCACGCTTGGCAAGCGGGTTGGAGATCGCAGTTTTAAATATAACAATGGAAAATGCTGCAGCCCATCTTCCAGAATATGGAGACTCTTGATCTTTTGCCTCGAAAACATTAGTCGCCTTGTACGACACACATGAGTGTAAAGGGTTGGTGCTATTCTACTCTGCCGGACACCACACGGCCAAGTCACTATTGCGACCCTAAAATTACGATCAAGACACTACCGTGGGTACCACGGATACGGACCAAGTCCGTACCTAATGGCTTAGCGTGAGTCAGAGATATCGCGGATAAAATTGAAGAGATTCGAATCGTCTATGCTGGTTTGGTAACGAGCTGCGTAAGGCCCACGCTATGGTTACCTGGGTGGACTGAGTAGATGGACCACGACCAACACGAGAAGTAGGTGCCTGCCGACATCAAAGAGGAGTTTCAAAAAGCGATATGGGCCAAGTGAGGAGTTGTTTAAGCTGCTGCTGCAGAGTTTCACCACTAGACTGGTCCATCTGTACCACCTAAATTAGTGGCGGTCATATACTGTAGGTACCTACGCTTTTCAAGGAACTTCCTGCCGCGTACAACCGTTCTCTGGAATGGTCTTCCTACAGCGGTATTCCCGAGCTAGTACGACATTAGAACCTTCAAGAAACAAGTCTTAACCTTGGTCAGGCCAACATATTCGCGATACCAGTGACCTGCATGCTCGTTTGCTCGGCTCGGATGCCTCGGATGATGAAAGTGCCTGCTCCATGCTCGGTGAGTGAAGAAATAAAGTTTTGTGCAGTGGAGATTCCCGCCATTTTCCTTGTTGACATTTCCTGGCGCCCTCTATAGTTAACTTTCCGTATTATTTCCTTGGAGGAACACCCGACCGGCCTCCGTTTTGTTTTAGTAGATTAAATTATCACTAGAGGGCACTGAATGACCAAGGAGTGCAAAGTGTCAAGTGAACGTTGTGTTTCTATCCTCTTTGGTGTCGAGCGAGCAAGTTGTGGCGAAAGGTTAACGTTTTTTCTGTTTATTGGTCCGCGGGCGACGTCCGTCAAACGTGTGAATAAATTTTTGTTTTCGACGCGAAAATGTTGTTTTTTGTTCGTTTCTAAGTTAAAAGACGCTACATAAAGTTATCCAAAGTGTATAAACTCTAGATTAAGTGGTAGTTGTATCCAGAAAGTTCAAAGTTTTGTCAGGAAAGTTCTAACGAACTGTTGGAGCTCGAATTCAGGTGTCAACGAGGTAAGTACTGAAGCTTATTTCAAGATTACGACTTCTAAAATTAACACTTTCGTGGCTAATGGGTGTTTTCATCCGCATGAAATTGGTTATTAATGCTTAACTTCTAGCTCACTGGATCACCATTTATGTGTAATATTTATAAATACATTTTGTTAAGGTTAGGATATTACGGCTGCTAGCAAGCAAACAACGACCGACCGAGCCACTGGGTAGTATTATTTGGGCACTTTGCTAGTGTAACTTTTATGGCAATGTATCATGGTTCAGAATTTTTCCCTGATTTTGTGGATTAACTGTTTGTTATAATGCACAATTTATTTCTGTCCTAATGTTTATTCTCAATTATATAGGTATTTTTTTTTGTAATTTGTAATATAAATTGTATTTTTATTTTTTATTGGCTCCCACAATTAAAGGCTCACTAATTGAGTTTATTAGCTAATCAAATAAAACCTGTAATTTGAAATTGAATTTAAAATATAGATTAGGAAGATTATTTAGAGAAAAAATTTTATGTAGTGCTTATCATTTATAACAAAATTTTAAAAGTGTCTTATCATAATCTATTGTTCTCGTTACCTTATGGCAAGTCACCGGGAAGGGTTAATTGTCTTGTCTTAATTACAATTTTATTTAACACAACAAAAATAGGTATACCAAAAAACAAAAGATGAAATCCTAACTGAATAAATAAAATCTTTGCCTTAAAATCACTAGGATTACCAGTGGATAGGATATTTTTATACCACTAAGGTTGCAATCAAACAAACAACCTGCCTGATGGTTAACATTAACCAGCCTAGTATAGCAGGGATGTCATGTATGTGCTTCTAGAAGAACTCCAGGTTGTACTTACTTGGAAACACATTCTTTAGCTTCAGGGCCTTACACCTCCAGAGCTTCCACTGCACCACAGCTTTCTACCTGGATTTTCCATGTTGTTGTCTGTAGATGCTACTCCAATTTCAAGACCTTTAATGATGGAGTATCCCAACTTTCAGTGCTATCACCCATCCTGATTCATCTGAATATTCTTTGTATTCATTATTATGCAGATGATCATTGTACCGGCCGAGCAAATATCCCTCGTTAGGAGATGTTGGCAAATCAAATGAGACTTGTGTCTGATATTGAACAATCCTTGGATCAAGTAGCGGACAGCCTGGTCCAGTTTAATCTCTCTAAAGACACGAGTCTGCGCATTTTCCGCAAAGAAAACACCAAAAAACACCCCTGTACATCTCGCAAAGTATAGGGTAGACATTTCAGCTGGTGTGCAGTTTCGGTGGCACCTACATATAAGTAAGGCCAAATTAGCGTCGATAAACCTAAGAATATGCTGAACCTGTTCAAGCAATACTTACCCCCATAAAACCTGCCAGGAAGGATATCTATTCAAGAATATTAGGACGCACGCAATCTTACACACCGCTGCGATGCGCAGCAGTGGGAAACGCATTACCGATAATATAGCGCGTTATATCGCACCTGTTTAGGAGAGGCCTAATACCTTAGAACAGCGCCTATTGCTATATGTATAAGCCACAGGCGCGGAGACATTATGGAATATTGCGGCTAATTCTCTGGCTGGACTGTTTAAGTGTCCAAGATTCCATATACCAAAAATCAACAAGTTAGGACCGGAGGCTGTTCTGATACAATGGGGAATGTTCTGAGGAACTTTTTGATCTGGTGCCCACAGCATGATTCCGCCGCGAGCTGGGTGCTCATCCAAATTATGTAGACCCTTTGTTCGTGTTCACGCGGCGGGTCAAGTAGAACGTTTTTCGTTCGAAAGAACGTTTCTCGCTCGTACTATTTGAATGTGGAATCATGGCATGGGATCTTTAAGAGGTACGTACGTAAGAGGTCTCATTAGGTGTGGGCAACGCACTGGTGTTGCTGGTGTCCATAAGTAGCAGTGACCA
The DNA here is from genome assembly GCA_905147135.1 of Blastobasis lacticolella. NCBI lineage: Eukaryota > Metazoa > Arthropoda > Insecta > Lepidoptera > Blastobasidae > Blastobasis > Blastobasis lacticolella. The sequence goes on from LR990048.1 coordinate 16,557,543, forward strand.
CTTTACGCCAGGTGCCTAGCGTATAATTTAAAAAATTTACAATAACATAGCGACAGTATTTGCATATTCGCGCAAGGCGTTTCAATGACTCGGCTGTAGCAGCGGCCGCCTGACTTTTTTATCTTTTGACCGTCTAGGTCTCATAGTTGTAACAAGAAATAGGTATTTGCATAAGCGGCGGTCAGGCCTCTGACCATCGTCTCGTATCAACCAGCTCCAAAAAAGAAAGAAAGAAGAGACATTTATTACACATAGCATACCACGACACAATAACAGTTACAGACAAAGGAAACATTAATAATAAAAACATCTAAAACAATGCGTTGCCTCCCATGCCACTGTCGGCCAAGGGCTCTAGTGCACAGTTTGATTCCAGCAAGAGCCCGACCGACATACAGGTGTCGGTTTGCCGGAATGGCATCGATATAGTTCCCTTAAGTTGTGCCATAAATAGTTCTCTTGAGGAGCGCCGATTGCCGAGTGGTTAAAGGATCCGACTCGTAAGCGAGAGGTACTGGGTTCGAATCCCACTCTGGCCATGTACCAATGACTCTTTTTGAGTTATGTACATTAGTTGAATTTTAACCGATGCCCTTACCTGCCTACCTGGTTGATGAAACCTGCGCATTCAGCCGACTGAATGTGTAACCGTGATCCAATCTGGTCTGGTTCACCTGGTAGCAGGATAACAGAGGTAAAATGGCAATCGCTCCACTGTAACTACATCATCTGCCAAATCCTGGATCATGGTCAAGGCGAATCCCGGGCCCACTTGCGCGAGAGCATAACCAGGATATTAACGATGAAGTTGCTCCATAAATAGAGAACTACCGCCTTCCTTAATTATCGACGTTTTCCGTAATTCACTGAGTAATATGGCTGCACGTAGTCCCCTTTCTGAGATCACAAGTAATCATGCCTCCTCGACTTCTCTGGTAAGAATAGATAAGCCCGTAAAGAATGTTCGAAGTTCGAACACCCCGCGGCAGATAGATTCACCCTATGGCTTTTGACACCCCTTGTCGGATAGAGAAGCTTTACCAGGGCATGCTATTATTCAACCTTTTTCCAGGTTATTAAATACCTACGTTACCCCAAAATCATATATTAGGTACCCACATATTAACAAAACTAGTTTACCAAAGTTTAAATAAGGTCACACTTTTTCACTCTAGTAATATTCATTTATTTTAATATCCAACAAAATCCGTAATAGAAAATTAAATTGTCCACAGATAACAAGTAACTATATCTAGATATATCTGTATAATCAAATAGTCAACTATATGTATAAACAAACATTAAAAACAGACATGACCAAAAAAAATGCATGATATCTGTATTAACAATGAACACAACAAATTAATCAGCGACAACACCGTAACAGCGGATTCAATAAATTAAGCGCTCACTTACAAAACATAATCACAAAGACACAGATGTGTCATCAATCCCTTTGCCCTTTTTTTAAAAAGAGAAGTTTGCAACAATCAATTCCCTTTGTGAGCGACATCAATGGGAGCGGTTACTGTGTACCTATCCTTTGATCTCGCCGTCCTCTGAAGGATGCGACAGTGCGCTAATACCGCCCGCGCGGGGAGAAACGCAGTAAGCGCCCTTTGATGCTCCCCAAGTAAAAATAAATCTAGTCTTTTAGGTATTATAATGGGCCCGGTGGCACCACAGCCGGCGACGTGCACCTAGGATATTGGTAAGCCTGCACGATGTTGGGCATACATAAATTAAGTCGTAATCGTAAAAGGAATTATTACTATTTATTATATTAAACTGTCATTGAATTATACACTCGCCGGCACAAAAAATTGTCCAAGTGCCTAAACACAGTCATGTAATTTATGAGATGTTTTGATGCGAATAGGTTTCAAGTGACCCGTTTAGTTTATTTAAGGGGATAACCTAACTTGTTATGTGACTCACTTTTTCTAACAATGTGTGCCAGAACTGTATAAAATTACGTAATTTCATTACGCATCTTCAAATATATTATATGAGCTCTAGGCTCGGATGTCTTTTTTATACTAAAATGCGAGTTACGACGTTTGACCTCGCGTCGGAGGGGTTGCCATAGAGAATATTCATAGCTTTGTCGCGTAAGACCCACTTAACGTACCCAGACAATGTAGGAGCACCGACTTAAAAATAAGCCTTTAAAGTACTTTCTTTCATGTCTGATAACAGCTTCATGGCATGAACTTCCTAACTAAAGTATAAGTAACTAAAATATATTGACGGGTGTGTGTGACTATACCTTACGTAATCATACCTATATCATGTTACACTATTACTATTATTGAGCTAATTAATTATGTAACAGTGTATTTAAAAAAATATAGGACCTGTGCCTGAAAATAAACGCCTTTAAAAAAAATTATAAGTTTTTATGAACAGCTTGCTATGAAATATCTAAATTGCCATAACTAACAACGCAGAGATATAATAAAAATCTTCGTCGTATCACAAGATTGGCCCAGATCACGGGATTCGGAAAGTTTTAAAAACTTTATATGCGGGCGTCTGCTGGTTACCTTTCCCGGGTAAAAATAAAAAGAATCGAAAAAGTTTCACTATGTAATGTTTTAGGGAGCGTATTGCACTTTGAAACTTTCCGGAACGGACGTATCTTTAATGCGGGTGGAAGGTACCACTTTCCGTGATTACCTCCTCTTTTTTTACTAGCCTATACCTTGTCATGTCCCATCCTATACTCAGATTTTTAATAGGGGTTACTAAAATGAAAATTAAAACTGTCAATTATTGAGTTTTTATATTAGTCAGTTTTAGATAATTCTATTGGCGACGATTTATTATTAGTGTTATTGTCATGTACAGTTCTATCAATAATATGTAAGTATATTTACATTGTTAAGCCTCCGAATAAAATAAAATAAAATGTACTATTCAAAACTAACAGTTTTGTCATGATACTGACTCGAATTCAGATAATAGATTGGAACTCTGTTTATCTTATTTTCCAATTTAAACTTATCACAAAAACACATTAAATCAATTACCGGTGCTATAAAACAAAATTATAAACATATCAATATCACACAATTAATCTAATTCACGTATCACGTCATTCACGCATACAGAACAAAACACAGCCGCCCGGTATCCGCATCCGACCGCACAAGATCTCGAACCTTGTCTAGCCACTGGACTATCGATCTATTTTCTTGGCGTTTGATTCAATCTGGGGCGAGTGGCGTGCGTATTAATTACATACACGGCCGCGTGGCCTGGCCTGTCGGACGTCGCAGGCGCATCCCGAGTGGCACCCGACGCGGGGCTCCAGCAAATTGTCGGCACAATTACTGGCCAGCTCCGTGGCTAATCGAGCGATAGAATTAAATGAACGGACTGCACTAATTGGCCGGTAAGACAAAGGGGCAAACACTCGCCTTTGACCTGTAGGGCTGCGCCGCGCTCGGCCCGCTCGCTACGCTACAACGGACGTTGTCTATCGGATGTCGCCAATATTGGGCTGCTATTATTATGTTCTGGGCATTGACGCTTCGGCATTTTTGTAGCGGTATCAAATTTGGCATTTACAATAATCTGTAGGAAATAAGAAGGCATTTAGTAGATCACTGTGGAAAATAATAATAGCTTTTGCCAGACATTGTGGTTGCTAGTCTGGCACATTACGATCTTGAGTAATAATTTTGTGATAGCAATATCCATCGATGGACAAACATATCCATTGATCCCTTGTTCTGTCTGTCCTGATGAAGTATAAATTATGTTAATTTATTTTATAAACCTGATTTTCATGGACTTCACAAAAAAATTTACATAGCTTATATTCGGATATATTTTGACTTTTCTATTTATCGAAATATGCCTAAGCCATATTTAAACGCTTTAAATAAACAACAATACACCACATGGTTAAAGACTTTGCAAAAACATATATTGCATGCTACGGGGGGTATCAGCTCTAAAATGAGCATGGTCGTATGTCGACAACGGCGGGCGGTCGGCGCTACGGCGTGAGTGCTCTCCAGCGCTCGCCGCTGCCGGACCGAGTAGTCGCAGGTATTCGATAGTCTTGTGCACGCCCGAATGTTATCTGACCATCGATGTCATTAGTGCATACCTCGGACGACCATCAATCAACATTATGTCTTCAACTCGGCACTGATATCGGCACAGACGGTGCCAACGCCCACCAACTTATCTGCCATCCCAGAAACGTAATTTAATTGCGTATCGCGCGTATTCTGGACACACGCATTCGGCTCGATCGCCAGACCATGTGCCGTTTAGAATAATGGCGCATTCACGTTTTATTGTAGACATTTATTTACACTATAACAGTGTTGTGGTGCTGGTGCGCCGATAATTACTCATTTATCACTTCGCTTTCGTTGGTTTCTTCTGTCGTGAGATTTCACCGAGATTTTTATTTACGCCGCACCAAGAGTCGCTGCTAACCCAATTTAGCCGCAAATAGCACTGAACCTCGTAAACTTTATTGTTAAGAGAAAAGCAACATTTAATTGTGCTTGAGTTCACGTTCCACGGTTTGAAGCGTTCTCGGCGATCTAAATTGACCGTAAATTCCATTAGAGTCCCGTTGGTTGCGCCACTCGCGGAACAATTCCTTTAACGATGGCGGAAGTGCAGAAAAACAGTGCATGCGCCGCATTCCGGCCGCAGCATGCTGTAATTGCAGAACGGACGCGGCGTCTTGGAGGCCCAGCAGCGCCAATTACAGGGCTCGCGCCCCACCCGGGGTTTGTTTGCCTCGGCCGGTTGTGCGTCGGTTGGAGCCCGAAGGGCAGACAGCGGGCACTTTCGCTTTGAGCCCGCCGACACTTGTAGTGTAGGTGTGAATCATGGGTCTCTGTAACGGTGAAGATGGTCGCGTGTGCCCTGAATCGGGTGTATCATTTAGTGAAAATCGAAGCACTTTTTTTTTTGTTGGACTTATTCACAAGGCGTCCAGATTATAATAATCAAGGAATACACTCCCAGGTAACGTGTTCCAATCCTTAGCATTACGCATTATAAAGGTTAAGCTAAAAGCGGATCGTGCTGGAAGATCCACGACATAAGGATGAAGCGCTCGCTATTGGTTAGCACTAATGATATTGGTGCGCTGGGTCGGGAAAGTGTACGCCAAAGACGTCGCCGGGCAAGATGTAGCAGCTGAAGTGCCCAAGGAGTCTCGGAACTGGTGACATCTCACTACCGCGAGCGTGTTAAGTTTGCAACGTGTCTGTAACAAGCCGCATGTAACAGCTGGAGCCGGCGCGGGCGCTGGAGTGGCTCGTTACTGCAGCGTAACGACGCCGCCACCGCCGTCGAGTGTCCGGCGCGGGGGGCGGCGACGCTTTGATGTTCACCTGCGATGATTGATTCCTTAAATCCTCGACTCTTACCGATTCTTCTGAATTCGGAAATCCACGTTCTACGTTTTTGGGTAAACCGGATAACCGGTTTTGGTTGTTGACCCAATTCGGTACGCGTCCGATTTGACAATGTTCAAAATTTGAACTTCAAATTGTGAAATTGGATTTTTCCTAGTCGCGGGAGTATGCTTGTTACTCCACACATAATATATTATAACTTATCTACGATGCTATGTAATAAGTAGGAAAGGTTATGTCTGAAATCGTATATTAAAAATAGCATATTTATTATTTCGATATCTTACCTAGCGGCAAATGAAAAAGGCAAACTGATCGTAGGTGCCGTCGTACCGCTCCAAATCGGACCTATCGGAATCACGATTAAATCGAATCGTCACGAACATCACTTCAGACATCCCGCCAACTTAAGGATTAACCACTTAATTAATTAGATCTAGATATAGATACCGGTTAACATGAGAATTCGATTTGATATAACTAGATTATTTTACCAAATAGCACGCAACGCATGTAAAGTGCATTCCCTCTAATGTTAGATAAGATAAAGGGTAACACGGGTAGTCAATTAGTTATTGCCTTTATCTTGTGACTGACGTTTGATTTCAATGATATTATTATCTTTCTTTCTACGGCTGGTCTAGACTAGACAACACTAGACACTTCTATAACGTGGAGTAGTACAACTGGTTTATTAAATCTTGCACAAGCTTCATTTGTTCTTAGCTACATTATGCTAAAAACAAAAGAACATCGCATAGCCTAAAATCGTTTGTCAGAAATAGACTACAGCCTAGATTCGTTTTAGTATAGTGACGACAAAAAACTGTTTAATGAGATGTCACTGTCAAGGATAAAGTAGCGTGAGCGCAGTGTAGCCAGAAACAGAAGCTGAACTGATGGTAGAAACATTATTTTAACCGGATATGTGTGTAACAAAATTACGCTGCCTTTGCTTTATTTCTCATCTGATAATAAATTGTTAGAAGATAGGAGTTTCCTAAAAAATTATAACAACGAAAACAATAAAGTAGAAGTATCTACAAATGTATATGACACTGATAGGTCTTAGTTATGTGACGGGAAGAAATAGCGATGTCTAAAATGTGTTGAATTTAACAGACTGGTTCACCACACATACAATACAATACAAAACTCTTTATTGCACACCAGAGAACACAAGTACAGATACAAAAAAGATGGTAGATAGTACTAAGGGCGGTCTTATCACTAATGTGATCTCTTCCAGACAACCTTGTTACCTAATGTTAGTATACTAGTATTTGTAACTTTATGAGTCCACAGCACCAACCTAACTGTAATAATAATTTAAAGTAGATAGTAGTAAAATAAAATTGTGTCACAATGAACAAAACAACTATAAAATAAATATAACCTTGCAAATCTATCTAATACTACCTCGATTATGACTACGTCAATGTGTCTGCCTACATATATTTCACAAACATAGGTAGGTTGATGACACAAGGGACATTTTTATGCAAAATAGTTTGATTATTGGAGAAGCACATACATCATCATCATCATTATATCAGCCGAAGACGCCCACTGCTGGGCATATCCTCCCCCAGTCCTGTGCCTTCCGCATCCAACTGGTACCTGCGATCTTTACCAGGTCATCGGTCCACTTTGTGGGAGGCCTACCCACACTGTGTCTTCCGGTACCTGGTCGCCACTCGGTCGAACTTTACTGCACATACAATTACTAACGAATTCAGCTCGAACGAAATTGCGGACAAAGTTGTGACCTACGTTATTTATATATTACATCGTTCTACTCTTTACTAAACCGACTATACCACTCATATCACTGACTGCTATGTACAACTTTTAAGTTTACCCAGAATCTACAGTAACAGAATCCAAAGAATCACGCGAGTTCACTGAGAACACAGAATCTCAGACCGCCCATAGCTACGTCCGACCCGATCTCTGACACAATCTCTCGGTTATACGGACTGCATCAGACCGGATCACGGAAGGTGTGCGCACATATTTCATATTATAAATACGAAATGCGGTGACGCGACACCGCTCTGATGTGCTCTGGTGTCGCGTCGCGGCCGCCGCGACGGTGTGTATCCGCGGGAAGTCGCCGGGAGGGTGTGGGAGTGGCGGCGCGGTCAAAGGGCCCTTTGATGTTTGCCGCCGGCTTAATGCACCGCCCACCCCCGCCCGCGACGCTCATCATTAGCAATTTCCACGTAATTTATTATCTTTATAGGTGTCTATTACAAGGGGTTGCACGCGACTTTGGCCGCGGCGCCCCCGGCACCGTGCTCCCGCTCCGTCTGCGGTGAGGTGACCTTGGGGGTTCCCTCAAACGAATTAGGGGTAATTTTCTTTAAATAAAAACATTAAATAATGTCCCGGTTGTGCTCTCGAGCACGAGGGCCCGGGGACCACCTTGACCATGATTTAGGATTTGGCGATCAGTTATGTTTGACACGCTTAATTAAACTGGAATTTTAAACGTTATTCAGGCTCGGTCGAGCTGTTTAGTTAAAACGTATGTTTATAGGCAAAACTGAGAACTGTGCACTTGGACTGAACTGAAAATCTAATCTAATCAAAATATCATTAGATAAAACTGCTATAGTAAAAACTATGCAGTTAAATATGTATATGTATAGCAAAAAACAACGCAGTTACTTTAATCTTTTACGAATTTTCGAAACCCTGTTTAATTTCAGAGTTTTAGATGAGAGTAGGTTTTAACTAAAAGAGATAACAACTGAAAAAGCCCTCCTTCGTCCTTCTGACGCGTCAAGTAAAAACTCAACTCAACGTGTGGTTTTAATTGCGACTTTTAAGTTAATACTGAAACGCCTAAGGATATCAGGTTTAACTGAACAGTTCGATTATTAAGTTAAAACCGAAGGTCTGCAGCCCGCTTTACCTACTGAGGTAATTAATTTCGTCTGTCATCGACTTCCCCGCCACAGCGTCCCGGACCGTGGCTAACGGTATTTGGTGGTACCCGTGTCATTATTAGCCTTTGTTAGCGCGATTTCACGGGTAGTTCGGCTCACGCCGCGCCGCGCCGCCGCCCGCGCCCGATTGACGGTGACGGTCTAATTTGACGCTGTTTTTGCGCGCTACGCCGCAAACCGAACGTACACACACCGCCTATTTGATTAATGGCTGTTGACGGTTTTTTTTCTAACACCCAAATAAAAAAAAATATGCTTACACAAATTCCATCTAGCCCCAAAGTAAGCAAAGCTTGTGCTATGGGTGCCAGAAAACTGATAAACTACTTCTTTACCTGTTTTTTTAAATACATGCTTACTACCCAGACCCGAAACAGAAATTAGAAAATTAAGAATTGAAATATCGAAATTAAAGGTTGACAGTTTTCGCGGAATCACCTCGACTGGACGGATTAACCTACCAAATCCTACCTACCAAATCAGTTTAATTAAACGCATCAACGTCGCCAACGTCGAGCTCAAGTGCGATTATCAATCACGCACAAAAGAATTACGTCCATAATCCGATGGCCCTTCTGGCCGGATCCACTGAGCCGTGATTGATGGCAGAGTTAATTCACGCTAATCGCAGAACCGCTGGCCCGCTGCGTTACGTGTATGCCCTGCCTATGTACGAATCAATCAAAGCTAGGATTAGTATAGTCGGATTGACCCGATTCCAGTAATCCCCCTCTAACTAGAGGATTGGTTTTGATTGATCGATTGTTTTCGTTCTGACATGTGTTGCGGTGATTTAAATTTTTCCTCGTACGTGCTGCGTAGCGCAGTGGCATTTTCCATCGATCGAATGTGGATTTTAACCGCGAACCGCGAAATTGTGATCGCGGGACGCGAATTTGGTTTTTAATTATTTTTTGGGATATTTATCAGTTTTACTACAATTTGGAAAAGAGGTGATGATAAATATATACACCTCGGTATTAGTTCGTATTCGATATCAGGTGGTAGGGCTCTGTCGAGCTTGTGGAGTCCGCCTGGGTGACCTACCACCGCCTTATCTATTTCTGCCGCCAATTGTTGTGTTCTGGTTTGAAGGATAAGGTAGCCAGCGCAATTACAGGTATGACGCATTTCATCTTAGTCCTCACGGTGACAACGCAGCTGGGGATCTGCTATTTTGTTGCCTGCAACATGAACGTAGAACTTATGGGCGACAGTTACCGCTTACCATCCGGTGGGCTGTCTGCTCGTTTGTCACTGCGCAGTATAAACTATAAAAAAAGCAACTGCCAAATTTCATTTCATACTACTTTATTGTGTTCTCAATAATATCTCATAGATATGGAGTTCAACCCGTGTAACAAACACACCTCGTAACACGAGCGACCCATATGCAGAACCAGCCTCTGTATCTCCTCCTTGGAGCCCGGAATGGTGCCGAAAAATTCAGCAGCACGTGCGTTGTGGCGGCGGGAGGGGCGGCTCATTAGCGCAACTTTGAGGCTTTGCTTTGTGGCGGAGTGGCCGGCTGTTTGCGGCACACACGCCTCCCGGACGCTTATTGCAGCTAGCGCCCTCGGGACTCGCGGGTGTGGCGGATGCCTTGCAGCGACGAAGCGAACTTCTAGTAACAGATGCTCCGATCGATCAATCGTCAGTCGTAGTCGATAGACTAATTCTTAGGATGTACAAAAGAAAGGCGATTTTGGATTAATTCGGATGCGCGCCGGCCCGACCTTGGTCGCTTGGCCGGACGTCCGATCACGTCCCCCGCACCTAAAAGCGACTTTTTTATACTGCTTAAGGATTAGTATCAACTGCAACTGACGGTTGGTCGGTTCCAGCCAAAACGGAACGTCTTTTACTAGTTTTAAACGGCTAAGTTGCAACGTCCCAATATAAAGAAGGGAAGGGCGACTGATTGTTTTATCGAACTTGGGTTTGGCCTACAGACCCACCCGCAAAGGGTTTTTTGCGATTATTCTCACGCGATGGGGTTGAAACGGGATGGGAGTATAAAAACGCGAAAAGCTGTCCGATATAATTCGCTAAAAACAAAGTTTATTTATAACAGTGCACAGTTTGTAACAAGCAATGAGTTCATCCTAACTGCTAAGTGGAAACGTAGCATATTGTCACCCTCACCGACAATATCTCATACCATACCTACGTAAAGTTACACGTTTACGGAAAACCGTAAGTTTGTTACTGTCAAGACGAAGCTGATTGCCCCAATATGGAAATTATACCGCCTATTATCTTAATTATCTATCTGATTGAACACTGAAGTCCAAAATGCTAATTGAGCGGTCTGTGCTCATAATTCGAAGGTGTTTTCTAAAGCAATCGCAACACGCGACACGGGCTTGTATTTCTGACAACTTGAACCTTGATTCTCGATGCTTGCAGCTACTAATTCCCCAGCTGTTGATGACTGTACACTGATGACTGACGTCCGGCGGGCTAAGAGCACCGATCACCGAGCTAGCTATGGGACCTAATGGAGTCGAACGGCTAATTCCCTCGGAGCACCGTCGGTTTGTTCGTAATTAGTTTAATATTCGCCGGGCGGGCGGCGAGCGCGGGCCCGCGATCGAATTAACTAAAATTGCATTGTGAACGGGAAATGCGGCGAACAAACTTGTTTATAGTTTCGCGAGTGCGCCACTCCGCCCCGCGTCCGGAGTGTACCACCGCCTAGTGGGCTAAGCTAGGCTTCGGCGGACGTCATATTCACCGGTACTTCTTACCGTGCTTCCCACGAATAAAATTATACCAGTTTTTATTTAAACGCGTAGTCGTTGGTTTTCTTAGTATTAGCTCACAGTTGCGTGCTACTTCCATATTTTCCGGGTCGCAATATTGTTTTTTATGTAGGAGACACTTTATTAAAATTCTGCAAATGTTAACTCCAATATTCCGTGCCTGTATTCTCTGCTGTACACGGCGCAGTAATCTCGAGAACTGTATCATCGAATAAAATTGTAAAGTAGAATAGTGAACAGCAGAGGCCTCCAGTCTCCAGACGTTGCAGGCACCTGCGGCTGCCGCTGGTGTCTCATTCTGATCTTCTGCAAACAAAGCTTCGGCGTCAAAGGCTCTGTGTAAAAAGGAATCCAGTGATAGAGGCAGTCAACAATGGGCGAGATAACGCGTGCCCCGAGTCACAAACTGAGCCGTTTTACGCAATCAAATTAACGGACTGAGCTATTTAGTTGTATTTACCGTTTCACGTCGATGTAAGAAAATATCTGACGTAGTATAATCGAATATATATTATCGCTAAAATCCTGTGACTGGATAATAGAAAATCACTATCATTTTGGTAATCTGTTAGTAAATGTAATCAATCAATGACATATTTTGAATGGTAGTCCTATTTAGGGTTGCCAACCCTACTATATAATATAGTATCCTACTATTAGGAGTCCACCTACTATAAATTAAAATATAGTAGGCGAAACTACTATATTTAATTAGCACAACATTACCACTTACCGCCAAACGAAACGCGTCTTACGAAAAGATCACCAAAAGAAAAATTTTCCTCATGCAAATCGAATATTTCAGAACGATCTTGAGCCTTGACATTTGTATGACGTGACGTCAAACTCAAGTCAAATAAAACAAAACGGCGATGAAGCTCAATGTAGCAGAAAATATACATTTAAGAAATAATATAAATACGAACATTTTATTTAAAAAACCTACTATATATTTTTTGATTCATTCCCTACCTACTATATATTTATGGCTTCTAAACCCGAAACTACTATATTTGGTCTAAAAAAAGTTGGCAACCCTAGTCCTATTACAGTTTATCGCTGCAGTTTTCCAATCTGCAATCCCCATTTTCTAGGAACTGTATACTGTACCTATTATCAGAAATATTAGTAGTGATACAAGATACGTTACATTACGATACGTTAGCCTTTCACAAAGTATGTGAAAGGACGTTACGTGCGGCTGCATAGGGCATACCCTATACCCGCAAATCGAACGACCGCTATCCAAAATAAGCCGCTCAGCACCTTGATTTGGATAACTGTCAAACGCCAGCAATGCGTCTCAACTCAATCCGCAAGGCGAATTATTTCCATGCTATTGTCGATGGTTCTCTACGAAAGAGAGATAGATATAATCCAATCCACGGTCTTGACTCTCCTCTACAGCACTTTTCTCTGATTGAGATACATCGCTTGTATTTGACATTTATGAAAATGTAGCTGCTATATGCCCGCTCGCGCCCGTGTCCTCCGCCGCGGCTCAGTCGCGAGGTGAGCTTCCGGCGGCGCTTTGTGCGGCATTGATACAGCGCGCCGATAAATATTGTGGCGGCCTTTGAGCGCGCCGCCGACCCCCCCGCGCCGCCCGCCCGCACCGCGCGGTGTTACGAGTACACGCGACGCGACCAAATGTAATGCTGGCTGAATGCACCGGCGACCAGCTCGCACACTTCTTGCACTACAATACTATGGCTGACGTGTTCTATGATTCTGATTTATTTTGCTGTAAGCGTTTGTTGTGACTGGTCCCGTAACCAAAGTGCTGAATACTGAGGCTCCAGCGTTTGTTTTCACTGCAAGGAAACCGACTATATGTTCTGAGCCGTGGATACTTAAAATTTTTGCACAGTTCAGTATATTCGTACGGTTATTAAAAATTAAAGGCCTAAATCTAGTATCTCAAAAGCTCTATCTTACCGGCTTAAGTAAGCCGGTTAGACCGAGAGGAAGGACAGTTGGAGGTGTCCCATTTTTACAGTATGCAAGTTTGCGAGAACATCTTAGACGACGAGATTGAAGTCTCATTCTAAGTATGTCAAAGGCCGGCAACGCATTCGCGACTCCTCGGGTGTTGTTGTCTATGGGCGGTGATCATTTTTCGTCCGATTACTCGTTTGCCTGCCTGTGTTATAAAAATATATACATCTAGCCACTACGCTAAATCGAAACTACAAAAATATTAAAACCTTACTCCAAACGGCCAAATATGTATAATAACGAGTAGCCGACGTTGATAGCATATCACTCAGTTTCAGAGTCTTTTTCAACAGTAATACAAACCGCTAGTCTGTACCTCTAAAATCAATAATCAATTGGAACTCATAGAGAGGATTCATTTATGTCTGCCTTTGAACATGCCCGCCCTCTTTGAGGATAAAGTATTTAGCAGACGTGTATAGAAAAAAAATTTGATTGGATACTATTGTTGATTAATTGATGGAACGCCCATACCGTTTTCAGCCAGGAATTACCAATGATTTAGCCGGGTAAAGTTCATGCCGATAGTAAAATACCTTCTATAACATTTTGTGAAAATCGATTTAATATAATGTTAAATTTCAAACATTGGGTGAACAGTCAATGAAGTGGCGCGGGCGCTAAGACTAGAACGAGAACCGCCTCCCTTTTTTTTTTTTAAGAACAGCCGCATTCGTCAGTCTAGCGCCCAAAGCTTTAGGCGAGACGACGACGTTTAGGGCCAGTGAGACCCTGCGAGTTCTGTGGCGCTATCCTTATCAATGATTTCAATGTACTAGCCAGATTAGAAATGCAACTGTCTTTCGATCGAACTTTGTGGAATGCGCGCATATTTGGCGCCCATCGAGCTACTCTAATAATAACTAATGCAAAGTTAAAGTGTTAATTCAAAACCGTAGCTTAGTAGAATAAAGTTATTTATTTATCGTAACACGCCTTAATGCGCGAGACATAAACCGATTTAGCCTAAATCCAACTAGTTAGACTGGACAACGAATTTTTGTGCAATTAAAATCCGAGCAACAGGTTCTTTAAGGAGACCGCCTCGCCGCGGCTGTGTCATTAAAGGATTCATAAATAAAATTACACAAGGCTTTGTTAATAGTAGGAGTCACACGAATTTGGCGCCCGTCGAGGGACTCCGCCTTAGTCCGGCCGGTATATTAAAAAAGTTTAATTTAATCGTTCACTAAAAATATCAAGAGCTCACGCTCAAACAAGTCGACTCTGCTCAGAGTTCCGTTTTAGGAAAACTATATTTTTCCATTTTGGTGAGGAAAACTTCGTAAGTGCGTCATAATAATTCTTTTGATGAGCTTCTAAATTATATCCATTAAAAATGTTGAGTAATAATAATACTTTATCACCAATTCCTCTATATTAGCAAAATACATCGTATTCCCTTAATTTCGTTGAACTACGTGCGACCTGAAAAACGAGAGAATTTGGCCTGTACGAAATTATACACTTGCATACTTTTCCTTAGTGTGACGTGAATGACGTCACACCCCAACCTACACACAGGTGCCGTAAGCCGGCATGCTGGTCAGCAGAATGAGGCGAAGTGTCACGGCTTTGATCTCTCCCGACACGAAGGCGGGTGCCACGCTAACCTATTGACTATGAACTGCATCAGTTAATTGGATTAGTCGCACAGTGATATAACTTTCATAGTTTTTAGGCATCGCTGAGCCTCAGATTTTGACTACAAATTGATTATCTTAATGTGACTATTTGGAGCAATGTATGATATGCGTACAAAACCACAAGTTCATTCATACATAAGTTAAGAACCCGACTGTACAAATTACATAGATACTAGCTGGCCCGGCGCGACTTCATTCGCGTGGTGTCCTGCTCCTACCCTACTCTACCTCTACCTTTACTACACCTACACTACACCTGCCCTATCTCTACCTACACCTACCTACCCCTTCTTTCTTACATTCAAACCTTGTCCTATAAAGTTCAACAAAAAAGGAGTTCGATAAATAGGTGCATCGCCATTCTGAAATTATGCGCGAACATGCAACATTTTGATACCTAAGGATCAAAAATTTTTTTTATAAGTATAGCCTATGTTACTCGCTGATAACGTAGCTTTCTATTGGTGAAAGAAATTTAAAAAACGGTTCAAACGTTTTTGAAATTATCCATTACAAACAAACAAACCGATGAACAATAAAATATTTTCTCTGTTTAATATTAGGTATAGAAGACAGGTCCTTGGAACCATGTTAGCAGTATGAGAGCGTGTAATACTTTGAAAGCTTTGACGATAGGTACTCACACCCGATTCCAGGAGGTGATAACCGTAGTCCCACGCTCGTCTTATTAAATTACCTCCAGTTATTTCATTCAGGTAAAGGGGGGATAAAAGGAAGAAATTAATAAAGGCGTCAGCTTTGTCATCGTTCACAATCAATTCTTTGTACTACAAGGCAAGGATGCCACGGACTCCTTCGAATGGCGCCAATTTATTCGGTAGGGTTCGCACACATTATAATACTAAAATTGAATAGGCAATTAAGTTTTTATTATTTGAAATTTGGCTCAATTAATCTTACTTCATATTCGTAGTTTTAGAAATCATTTACTTATCGGACAGATTTTTCTGTAATCATGTGGTGTCCGGCAGAGTAGAATAGCACCAACCCCTTACACTCATGGGTGTCGTACAAGGCGACTAATGTTTTCGAGGCGAAAGATCAAGAGTCTCCGTAGTCTGGAAAATGGGCAGCAGCGTTTTCCAATGTTATATTTAAACACTGCGATCTCCAACCCGCCTGCCAAGCGTGGAGATTTTGGCAATAACCTCCCCTTTCGTGGGAGAGGCCCTAAGTCCTGCAGTGGACTGTTACGGGCTGTGATAATGATTTACTGATACATTGAAATCGCAGAATGTATTTATTAAGTGAACAGAATGCGTTGACACTCGAAAAATATTTTATCGTAAATTCTGTTGAATTTAAGTTTGATAATTACAATTATCAACTAAGTGATCTCATAGCTGGCAGCCCTGGTCCTGTGCCGGGCCTGCTTCAAAGGGGAATTTATTATTTAAAGTGAAAGTTATTGAGTTTCGCTAAGGTTAAGTGAGCCTTTGACTCCTCTTGTCTATCTGACGAACACCGTACTTGTAGGAAAAGCGATCTGTTACCGCCCCGATATGAAGTCGCAGATACACACTGCCACTCGAGGGCTTTGTATTGATATACCTAGCGTACAGTTCAAAAGTTGTTTTGATTGAATAAAGCTGGAACAAGTTTTTGAATTCTAATGAGTATAGAGAAATAAAATACAAACGCTAACACAAACAACTCGTTCCACAGGAAAATGAAAAATACTTAGTAAAATATTTATAATAAACAGAAGAAGTATCAACATATAAGTATCAAGCGTCGGTGGCTTAATAGTTAAGGAGTCCGAATCGTACCCCGAGGTTCCAGGCTCGAACCCCAGTGCCGCCATATTATTTACATATTTACATAGTTATTTACACTAGTTGAATACTAACCGATGCTCTTACGGTGAGGGAGCACACCGCCGAACATTCGGCGACTGAATGTGTAACCATGATCCAATCTGGTCAGGTTCCCCTGTAAACAGGGTCAAAGTGAGATGGCAGTAACTCCACTCTAATTAAGTACCTGATCAGCCAAATACTGGATCATGGTCAAGGCGGTCCGCAGGCTCTCGCAAATGAGAGCACAACCGGAACATTAACGCCAAGATGACCACAAGAAGTATCCACATATAGAACAAGTAGATTTCTAAATCTTTTAAATTCGTAAATTTATACACCTGTAGGAAATCGTCAACATAAGTGAATTTAACCACACCGACAGACAAGACTAACGATCAACAAAGAGATCCTGTATGAGTTCCATATATTCCTCTAAATATTTTTTTTACCGCTAAGGTGGCAAGCAAGCTTACAGCCTGCCTGATGGTAAGCAGTCACCGTAGCCTATAGACGTTTGCAATACCAGGGGCATCACCCACGCATTGCCGACCGTTCACCTCTTTCTTGAAGATCTCCATGAACTAAATTGAACCAAGATAGTGCCTAATTAACAAAAAATATAGGGTGTTTTGCAGAATATAAAACACGAATTCTACAATGTGGCTACCTAACTAACTACAAATATAGACAACTATAAATTTGAAGACATAGCAAGGAGACTACGGGAAAATCCACCACTGATATTGAGGCTGTTATGGTCCGCTGAGTGAAATTGATGTTTTTTTTATGCTACTCAGTGACAAACGAGCAAACAACCCACCTGATGATAAGTGGTAACTGTCGTCCGTCATGGGCGTCATCTGCAATTCCTACATTTAGGTTGCAGGTAACAAAAATAAAGAACGTTGTCACTGTGAAGACAGATAAAATGCCTCATGTCTATAATTTATGAAATTAGAAATTTAATACCGCGCAAACCCTAAATGGAATTGATACTCACAAGTGAACCCGTTGGCTATTAATACCGTGGCTCCAGCGTGTAGCAAAGTTGGATTAGTTTGGTCGGATCTTGTCGCCGGCGCTGCGCTGACACCGCGGAGAACTTCCGCGGACCGACCCATTCGCTGCCTTGCTTACCCAGCGATATTGGGGGAATATGGCCGTAGTAGGAACTACTGGAGGCCCCCCGCAGTGCAATCTAAAACTCTGCCAACATTCTGGGATGCTGGTACTTTAACGGGACATAATGTACCCTATGACACTCGGAAAGAATGTAGTGTCCTAATATGTATAGTGAAAGAATTTTCGAATTTTTCGGATTTGTTTAGTAGTTTCGAGAGTTAGGTATCTTTATTAGACAGACAGTCAGTGGCGGGGGTTTGCTGTATAATATGTATACCAGTAGTGTTTCATTATGGGCTGAAATAAAAAGCTCGAAACACGGTCGCGAGACCTCCGGTAGCACAGAATATCTATATTAACGTAACCTGTGGTGAGTCGTGTTGTTTCCCAACCGTGAAGCGTACTCTGCATTATGGTTGGTGACCAACTAACACTTCGCATACCAATGCCTCCTCTTTCTTTCATTGACTCGGCGAGGGCGGAACGACATAATGTTGAAGGCTAGAAGGTTGTTTGTGCAGGTGAAGGCGCGATTAAAGCTTGTGTTTAAAATTATCGCAATAGTGAATATCGCAGCTAAATAATACTCTTTTAAATAGTATTGTGTTTCTGCCGGTGAGTAAGGTTTACAGTGCTCCATGGGGTGGGGATTTGGGGAACCGTGGCTTTGGCAGTGGAGTGGCATTTGCTTTTTGCTGCCAGAGCAACGTGTTATAGAGGTGGGCAACGCATTAGCGATACTCTTGGTGTTGCTAATGTCTATAGGCAGTGGTGACCACTTTCCATCAGGTGGCCCGCTTGCCTGTTTGCCTACCGTATAAC
Source organism: Blastobasis lacticolella (assembly GCA_905147135.1). Classification (NCBI taxonomy): domain Eukaryota; kingdom Metazoa; phylum Arthropoda; class Insecta; order Lepidoptera; family Blastobasidae; genus Blastobasis; species Blastobasis lacticolella. The sequence continues at coordinate 16,576,066 of LR990048.1, forward strand.
AAAAAAAAAAAAAATATGAAGTAGGTAAGTAATGTATTGAATAGATAATAGTAATTTACAGAATCTTTATTCGTTATATGTGCCTGCAGTCAGCTGGAGAGCAATTTTTTTGCTATGTTTGGAGATTTGCTATGGAGGTATATTCACTCTCCAGCTGGTTGTACCGTACGCCTGCAATGAAACCAGAATAAATATTACAAGTATTAACATGACAGAAAATATCGCTGTACGGAAAACGTAGCAACCCAAACAAGTATTCTGTATTGTATGTCTCGCGGCGACGCATAAAAACGCTCCCGAACAGTAATATCGTTCTGCATCGAACATTGCGTAAGGGCAATATTGCGGCTTTTTCCCCCGAGATTAAATAACGGAATCCATTTGTGGGATTCCCGTCGCCCGAGCCCCGATATCGTATTGGAGTCTTGACACAACAATGCAATTTAGGCCTCCGCGCCCGCTGCATTATGCAGATTGCGCCTCGGCGGCGGCGGCGGCGGCGGAGACCGCGACGGCGGTAGGCTCCGTTCGTATCGCCGCGACACGGGAAAGATTGTGGATTCATTCGGTTATTTTTGTATTGAGGGCTACTTTTGGGAATGCGAGCGACGGTTGGCGCTATTTGTGGTAATGAAGGTGTCACGCCGTCAGTTTGACACTTACGGAGTTTTTGTCTCGCCCAACGAAACCTTTAAAACCAAGGCCAAGGTAGTTAGTAGGCAAAGGATGAAATGCATATTAATATGAGTTTCCTAAAAATCGTTTTTGGAGATTCCCGCCATTTAACATAAACGTTTACTCCACTCAGACACACGGCACAACATTACATTTCGCCGCACCAAATTTTTTTTTTTTTTTTTTTTTTTTTATGTCATACGGTAGGCAAACAGGCAAGCGGGCCACCTGATAGAAAGTGGTCACCACTGCCTATAGACATTAGCAACACCAAGAGTATCGCTAATGCGTTGCCCACCTCTATAACACGTTGCTCTGGCAGCAAAAAGCAAATGCCACTCCACTGCCAAAGCCACGGTTCCCCAAATCCCCACCCCATGGAGCACTGGAAACCTTACTCACCGGCAGAAACACAATACTATTTAAAAGAGCATTATTTAGCTGCGATATTCTGTAAGGTGGAGGTACTTCCCCAGTCGGGCGGCTCCAATTCGAACGAGATACCCCGCTACGCCCTACCTCTCTTAAAAAGACCTCCCAAAAAAAAGTCAATTGCTTGGAATAGCCCACTGTAGCATTTCCCTTGATATCGTAGTGTTGAATTGAACAATACTCAGAAGAAAACGGTGCTTACCATAGAAAACATGTTTTCTAAGCTGCTGACCATTTTCTTGCCTACGAAGCTCGTAGCTGGCTACGATGTAGCATTTGGCTACGAAGAATAACTTTCCTAATGGCTAAGCTCTACCTCGGCGTTATTCTACTTAACGACCCTTGGTTTCATATTCATAAATAGTTTACATGTCATTTTTATATTGCCAGAAGCATATATTGGTAAATAAAAAATTTGGTTGGTGATATATTCACCTGTAACGGTCACCACGTGGCCAATCAATCAAATATTTGTTCCGAAACAGCCTATTATACTGTAATTTTATCAGAAAAACCGTTTGGAACCGGTCCTACCGTCGGCCCCTCGCCGCCGCGCCGTCTCGGCCGAATTCATCAGATTGCCTATTGCCTATTCAATCCGCGCGAAACATCTGCCAGACGACGACGGGCGAATGGAAAAATTGTACCAATGCGGAGATGCTGATGGGAATTCGTTGGGCGTGAGCCGGGTTCGTTGGTTTACCTACAGATGTCTTCTAAGCATATCTTGATGAGGTAGTTATAATGCACTCTGTTGGTGTATTAATAGTAGTTTATGCAACTGTCATATAAAAGGGGGTATTAAAACATGAGTGTCTGTTTATCATACGAGGCATAGTAATAGTTTGACACGAGTGTTTTAATACCTGAATATATGCAGTTGCATACACTACTTATCTACACTCATATTTGTATGTTAAAATATCGTACCTATAATTTACTCAACTTTGTTGGAAGTAAGCTGCGAGTCAGTTCTGTTGTATCTACGCGTCGAGGATATCAAGCGGCGGGAAATTCAATTTACTACTTTCACATTTATCTATTTATTTGCTTCAAATAAGAAAAAACATTCACAAACACAAATTACAACAATTAGAAAAAATATTCTGTTTAGCGGGAAAATAATTCCATACGTACTTACACAATCACAAACAAACAGGAAAGTTTGTTTTTTATATTTGATAATGACATATTTAGAACCTATTTAACCGACTCACGGCGCGACAAAAAATTAAAAAGTAAAAGTGTTGCATAATGATAATAAAGTATTTTAGGTTACAGCAGAATTAAAAATGGTATGGAAAATGCTGTATCGTAAAATAATTTTTAATATATTATAATATATACTGGCGTGAGAAGAGTTAAACTTAAACGACTGTTTTCGAATATGTAATTGACACATAACTATGAGTGTAGATAAATAAATAAGTAAGACTTAGCTGTAGTGACCATCGTTATCTTGAAGAATGGGTTTTTTTATGTCAACTATTCGAAGGGTGTTCGTCAAATCTGGTTGATAAGGATGATTAAAAAGACATATTTAGTTAATGCGCGTTATCATATAGAGCTGTGTTATGTAATGCTGATAATTAGCGAGAATTATTTTCAGTTTTTCAACACTTCAACAACAAATCATACTTAGGTATAAGAGACATTGGTGTAGTGAACAGCAAAACAATCCCATCTCCGTCCCCAATAGCGTATTGCTTCCACCCACGGGTACACCCAAATATCAAATCCTACTCGATTCCATCCAACGCCTGACTATTCAAATTGTCGACGAGTCTCGACGACGTCGACGACGACCCTGCTCACAGACGGTTTGGATCCCTTAGGTGTCCTGAGAGACTTTGGATCTCTGTGTGTTCTCTACCGTCTGTACAACGGGGAACGTTCCGAAGAACTGTTTAGTCTGGTGCCACTCGCTTATCTTTCTCCCTCTTCTCTCAGCTCCCTTCTGAAGTCATTCCTTTGCACTATTACATGGGATTCTTCAAAAGACATGTCTACAGGCACCTCAAAGGCGAGCACCGCATACGCTACTCGTAAGGTTGCAAATGTCCCGGTCGACAGGAGCATCAGATGATGGAAAAAGCATAGCTTAATTACTAGTGCCAAATAACTGAGTACAAGGAAAATAATAAAGAAATACAACTCAAAGGGCTCTAAAGGCTTCAGTGGTTCTTTTTTTCTACAGTTTAAAGGCTCGGCCAATGAGTGATAAAACCCGAAAAGTGCAGAAGTTAGTGTGACGCGATTGTCGCGTAATTTTCGTGGAATTGTCGCGACTTGGCGTTAAGAAAAGCGCCCGCCCCTGAGGATCTCTTTACATCAAACGGAATGCACTAGCTGTAGCGCTGGTACGCGGTTACAGGGATTTTCCTACGATAATTTCCCAACATTGACAACATATGTAATTCATGGTGTACTCTATAAAGAGGAAAAGTTTGTTTTTGTAAGATAATCAACGGTTTGAAAATTTAACAATAACCGATGCTCCTACGGTAAGGGAAAACATCGTGAAGAAACCTACACAACAGGGTCACGGAATTCAGATGGCAGTCGCTCCACTGTAACTACCTGACCTGCCAAACCCTGGATCATAGTCAAGGCGAGCATTAACGCCAAGATGATTTTAATCAACGATTCGAAAATGCCTCTTAGTTACTCATCGGTGTCACTAATTAGTTTACATGGCATAAATGTAGGGATTGTTGCATCCAGCCAGTGACAGGCTTGTACAGCCCACAGCAGTCTACTATTGCAGAGGCTCTAGGTAACTAGAGCATTCTCTATATTACTTCCTACCTTTTCGCTTACTGATACCAGTCCGACTACCTATTTCTATGACATATTCGACCTGTTTACTGTTATTTAGATATTCAAAATGTAATCTTGCTATTGGCGAAAACTTGTTAATGACATATTTTTGCAGTAACTAAGTTTTCCGAAGAATATAAAATAAATAATCTCCACGCCTGGCAGGTTGGTTGGAGATCGTTGTATTAATACACTTCATCTATCCATTATCGGGTCTGCGAAGCGGCCCTTGCCGTCCCCTAAATCTACAGTCGACTTTTATTGCAACCGTTTTGGTGCCATATTCTAGTCGGCCGGACACCACGTAGCCAAATCGAAATGACGCGAGGGATTTCCTCCGATTTCCCGGCGCGACACCCCTGCCGACACGATGACAGTTCAGTGTTTGAAGGGCGCGGGGATGAAAGGCGGCGTTCGGCACAACAAAGCGCTTTGTATTTGCCCCGCCGGGTTTGACTCGGCGACTTCCGCCGGTCAAGAGTTGCGTTCGGCTCTCTGCGACGCTCGCCGCAGACTGGTTCGATTGTACCGGCATCGGGTGATTAGATATCTAATTGAGAGATGGGTCTATGGATGAAGCTCGCTACGTACATACGTACGTACGTACCTCGTTTGTATTGTTACGTACTTCAACGACAACAAAAATACGAAACAAATCGCTGTAAAGCAATAATTTCCGTAAGGCGTCCTTGCTTATTCTTATACATTTAAATCTGCGTCTCCTTCCACCTTTGTAGTACAAACAAAACAAAGCCCCTTTTATCTGTGTTCCCCTGAGTTTTATTTAAAAATGTCTTCACTTTGTTCTCTTTATTATATCAGGCTTAAGGCTGTGATAACTGTTCTTCAATTGCCGCCATCACTTTGATTCTCGTAATAGCTACGCGAAATTTAATTTTGTTTTATTTACGAGAATATTTTTTCGGAATAACAACATCAACTAATTAACCGAGGGCTCTGAATCCTGAACGTTTGGTCCGCAATTTTGCTCGTCCCACGTTGGGTGCCAATAATGCAGCAAGGGGTGACAAATTGTCGATTGAAGTATTAATTCGAGCCGTATGGCTGGTGGCGCCGGCGAGCGTGCACAAAGAGCACGGAAGTATTAAAAGGGGCGTCGAAAGCCGCGCCCGCGCACCCTCGCACCCCGCGCTGTCTATGATGTTGCTATTATATATTTCCATTGGTAACAGTGTGTTGGCAATACATTTGTTGTCTGACTAAACAAATATTGTCTGTTTCACAACTAAATTAGTTGTCATTTGTATTACCGAGAAGGATACCATATCCCGTGGCGCGATAGACGGTAGCACACCCGAAACACGTTGCGGCGCGCGGCGGTCAGAGGGCGGAGAGCGGTGGGCGGCGGGCGCTAATCGCAAAGAGACAACTCAAAGTGGAGCGTGCAAATTCGGGGCTCTGGAACAATAAAAGTGCAGGTGACCGCGGCCGAGCGCCCGCGTCTCGCCTCACATCAAAGGGGAGCCCGCGAGGCCATACAAAAGCCCTAATGAGACAAACCCGTGGCGTAATCGAGGCGACGGAAAAAGATGAGGCCCGAGAGGTACAGGGCGAATTTTAATAATTGTCAAAGCGGGGGCGCCGATCAAACGGCCGCCCGCGCGCGGCGCCGCGACGTGTGCGCACCGCGGGGCTCATTAGCGCTCCTGATCTAATGCGACTTCGAACTTCGCCAGCGACGTCTAATTAAACTTAAACAGAATTTCAATTTTACGACTGAAATTTTAATACTTAAAGCCGGAGCCGCGGAGGTTCCGCAAAGGAGGTACGTTCAAAGGCGACGCCGTGCACGTTTTCGCCGATATTAAATGTGTTGACAATTTAATTTTTCATTTCCTTTAGGCGGGCCGCGCGGCGCGGCGGGCGGCGGGCGGGGGGCGGCGGGTGGCGAGCGCCGCGCCTTTGACGTCGCGATATTGTCTTTGTGCGCCGCGTGGGGTGAGTGGGGCCGCCGCCGACGGAGACTTTGTCGCAATACAATGTGTATCAATAAAACTTAGGATTGGCTTTTAGTGGTTGCACTTACGCTTTGTGAGGCGGCGCGCTCACCCTTTGACATTATATGTGGGGCGGCGTGCGGGCGCCCCAGCCGCGCTGTAATAATGCAGCCGCCGGCAGCGCTGCAGCGCTCCAGCGTTCCAGCGCCGCGACGCGCCAGCACACTATTTGCTTGCAGTAATTTCAATCCGACTCATAGTTATTAACTTGACTTATCATATGAAATATGTTCATGATTGCGCCGCTATTTGCTCGACGTACGCTGAGCACTGATGTATGGCCTCGCAGTATTGGCTGACGATCGGTTTCATAATCGAAACTTTTTATAGACTCCTGGACAAGCTGCAAAGGACATATTACTTGTTAATCATCACTTGTTGAAATTCGCTAGGGTCCAACCATAACTTTTTTTTTTAAAGAGTGGAAATCTTCTGAAGATACCACTTCACCCGGGGGAGTAACGTGGATATGTGGGATTGCCCGAAAAGGACCCTACCCACTAAAACCCCTCTATCTATCCACAACCGCTTTTTATTGAAACACCACAGGACCTCATACATAGTTTGCACTGTGATGTTTCGGCGGATACCCAAACTATGTTGGGTCTATCAGCATGTACGGGAGACATCCTGATACACTAGGATGTCACCCATTCATGTGGAACCGTGCAATGCAGGAAAAGACCCACTGGTCCCAGTAGGATGGAAGAAGGAGACGATTGTATCGCCTTCTCCTTGGAGGGTCCAACCATACCTACAGCTAATCGTTATTTTTTCCTAATAGCAACACATCTGATTGCAGACCCTCGGCATTAAAAACAATCCAATTCCGGCAAAACCTAGAATTATTGATGACTATATTCGAGAACTAAAATTATGAACAATATAGGGCCTAACTAAGATTATTGCGGGACTCCGCTTGGCATATATAGTTATCCAGCTGGGAATGTAATTATTGAAACCACATCCTGAGCCCTGTTGTCTATGTATGAGAACTAGTGCAGAAGTCTTGACTAACCCCTATTTTCGACCATTTGGAAATCAGCACAGAGTGATCAATTCGATCAAAGGCTTTACTATAGCCCGTGTAAACTATCTACATCTACCTGGTTCTAATGGTGGGGACGCAGTTATAATGTCATTGTAAAGTACCAGGGTAGAAACGGTTGTTCTAATTCGGAGGAATCCGTGCCGAAAGATGAAACTGACGTTTTTAATATAGGTACTATTATACTTAGTTTGTTATTGCGTACTTATTCTTTCGAAGATAAACTCTTAACAACATTTGTAACACTTTTTAACATTACCATTGATCAAATACATGGTCCATACAAAGTCGCCATGAAAAGCACTAACGAGAAAATATAACTAGGCCGTGAATTAAATTACTTTTGTACAGCTTTTATTAAATTGCAACCGGATTCGAATTACTCATCTTCAGGCAACTAGTGTACAAAAAGTGATTTAATTCATAATACTGGAGTTCCATCATGAAGCCACAACATAAAGGCGCCATCTCCACGAGCGAGAGAATCGCGGCGATATTATCGTCGTGCCACGTATTTCAATTATTTCAAATGTACGCGTCTCCACACGACGATATTATCGCGGCGATGCGACGAGTAGCAATGTGCGCGCGTAACGTCGACGTATCGCCGCGGTATCGTCGCGACTGGTGGCGCGCCCGCCGCGCGCTCGCCGCTTAACGTGGCGCTCTCGCAGCGAGCGCGCGGCGGGCGCGCGCGTGGCATCACTGGCGCTGTGAAACGTAGCTTAACTATTGCACAAAATGCCTCGTCGCGATAACACGGCGATTCCGTTACGAGTCGTCGCGGGCACGCGGCGATTCCGTTACCAGTCGTGACGATACGCTGGCGGAATAATCGCTCGTACGTGGAGATTCTCCGACGATAGAAGCGCGGATACGTTACGATTCTCTCGCTCGTGGAGATGGCGCCAAAGTGTTAAATATAACTAGGTCTCTTAAATAAACGACGATATTTTCCAAACAACTCATGATAGCTCTATGAAGTCAAAGGAACATTGTAGTGTATTTCATCAAAGTAAAAAGGGCTTAATCTGTGGAATATATCTTATTTTAATACATCTACTTTTTGTCCTATGAACCTATCTATACTAGTTTATGAAATATCGTCATTTATGTAAGTGACCTAGTTATTTTTACTCGTCAGTATGTGGAGAGATTTATACCGCTGAGAGCATTTGCACCGCAGGTTGTGCGCTTTATTAATACCACAAGCCACAGCGATACCCTCGCCATTACCCTGCATCGAGTGACAGCGATTTACAAATCGAGAAACTTGCATCACTTGATATTGGGTAGAAGCCACGATATGGAAATAACACGAATATTTTTTAAATTTGTACCGTATTCAACGCTCACATGCTGCTCCTCCTCTCACCTCAAACAATGGGTTGAGGTGAGTATAGCTCACTCACCAGTGACAGTTGTCCTAGGTGGCTGCATTCTGTCGTCCATAGCCAACAGCGCAGCTACTCATATCTAGTCAAGGTGCTCGTTTACTGAGCGAGCTGATACTAATCTCAGCACTATCAGTCCGAGCGTCCGAAGTTGCATCTTGCCGAAGATAGCAAATAACGCGCTGCAGCACCGCTGCGCGCTCCTTATTAATATCGCAGTACAGTGATCGGCCGCGCCCGCGGCGCTTTATGAGCCAACCAACAGACTTTCGTAATGACGCTGCATCGAGTCATGGGGATTTATTAAGTCCCAAATCGCCCAGGGCTCCGGGAACTTGCAGCGCGCCTGGCGTAGTTGTACCTTGAATAGCGACTGTATTGCGTTTCTTTTGGAGGTGCAATATGACTTTGAGCGGTGTACTCTTTGAGATGTGTAGGTACTTCCATTCAATCGTTGTTAATTTGATTGATACATAGAAACTCATTCTGCGAACAATGCACCATGTAGGTAATGGAATTTACATGAACAGTCCCATCGAAATCTTTCATTTCATCGTTGGATCAAACACCGTCGTACTAATTTCAAATTGGACGAATATCGTGAAAAACGTACACTTTTGTAGCGTCCAGCCTTTGATGTTTCAAAGGGATGCGTACCTATACTATTTCCAAAACGCTTTGAAAATAGAGCTCGTATCCTTTGACCGTAACTGCGTGTGCCGGGATTGCATTCACCGCCGCGCCGCCGCCGCATGCATGTGGAAAATATCATCCGACCCGAAACCGGGGGCTCCTTTGCACCGGGAGCGCTTGCTCGACTGACCATAAAAAGTATTCACATTTTTGTAATAAAATTACCTGTTTTAAAAGGACGTTACTACCGAGATTAAGGCGCAGAGCGATGTAGTTAGTCGCCGTCGACTGATCAAAGGGCTCCGCGGGCCAATCGGCGGGCGCTACGGCGGGCTCCGCCCCCGAGCGCCACGTGCGCCGCGCGCACGCCGCCGCCGCGCGGCAGTCGCCTCGCGCTTCGTCGTCGGCGGCGGTCGCCGTCGCCTGTTCACGTTACATCCGAAACACGATCGCGATCTCACTTTAGAAACTCTTCAACTTCGAAATTCAGTGATAAAACTGTGACTATCTGTGAATTGGACTACAGTAATTGAATAACCATATCAGGGCTTGGAACTAGTCGAGTGCAATCAGACACTCATGTGGATTTAAAGTTTTGTGTATGTGTTAAAAGTTAGTGCTCTATGTTATGATAAAAATTGGATTTGACTTGGATTGTCCGTTAAAATTGGATTGAACTCGACAAAGTAACAGGTATAAGAGGATTGCTTTTGACAAACTTTACAAATGCTACAATAATAAAACTTTTTGTGGTGTTCGAGTGACGTGACGGTCGGCGTTGGTTTGGTTGTAAGTTTTTTGTCACAAACTTCGGTAGAGCCCTTGTTTCTAACGCGCATTGTGTAGCCGGCATTGTTTCGGTGCGTTCCCTTGCTGCCTTTGTTCCCGTAGTTTTGTTTAATGCACTCTGTATGCCATTTATTGTTTCTCCTTGCTTCAACGAGGCTTTTGTGATTTTGAACATTTTATTAGTTATTTTTCCTTTCGTATTGTGAGTGTTTGCTGTGCAATATTTGGTGTTACCCTCGATATTTATCGAGTTCAACTGTAAGTGTTGTTCTAATGAATGAAAACATTCATTAGGGTTACAAATCAAATATTCAAAACACTTAACAACTATAAACTCTTTGTCTTTATTTATAGTTGTTGTTAAATACTTATTGATTAACAATTCTTTATTATTTATAAATGTATTATTCATAAGAACAGTTTTAGGGGGGATAAAATGAGTACACGTTCGTTGCAGATTTTTTAAATCTGCCATTCATCGCTGCGCCTCCATGAAGTTCTCTTCTATACACATATTTTCCTCTGTTCCAAGTTTCCAACTCCTTATCAAAGGCATTCTTAATGCAGGATTAACATAAAGGATCAAATCCACCCCGTCGCGCATTTCATTAAGGAGTTCCACAACGATGCTTACTTAAAATCATCGACCACTTCGCATGGCGGCGGCGGGACTGGCCCATGTGTTTTGTAGAAATTTAAATTTTAAACGTTTACAATCCATCTATTATTATTATATTAGACGGGACTTGGACGCGACGTACCTTTATGATTTGTTTTCCCGACGTTTGAAGTCCCGTCTAATATAATAATATGTGTAAAGAACGCGAGTTTAGTTTGAAACAAATGCATCTATTAATCTAAACTTGAGGGAAATCTAAATAATAAAGTATCTCATCATCATCATCTCAGCGGTGAAAAATTTTCTGTGATCGGCAATGCACCGAACCCACCTGAACCAACTAGCTTTATGCCACATGCATCCAATATCCATCAACCGGGTCGTGGTTGTCCAGGTCATCCAACCAAATCACTGACGCGTTAATATTCCATCGCCCATTTAGATAATTACAATTTGTGGAAATCGTAGGTATGTACGGCAACAATATAACTGATTTTCTGAAACCAAATGCGACGGTGAAAACTCTTCTTGGTGTAATCGAGGATCCAGCCAGCGCATCAGTCAGCGTGGGCGGACAGCACGCGTCATTATCACACACATTACCTATAGAGGCGGTCGTCAGTAAATTATACGAAAAAACACCCTCGTGAAAGCGTAATGCTAAAAGCTGAAAGGGTGCGCACGCGGCGTCTTTGACTAACCAAAGAGTGCACAGGACGGTACTCAGAGGGCGAGGGACACTTTGGAATAAATTTCTCGCGTAGTAGCCAACCGGTTTGGTTCTTGGAAGATGCTTAATAATATTTTCTGGATTATGATTCCTCATCATCATATCAGCCGAAAGAAGCCTTCTGCTGGGCATAGTCCTTCTCCAGAGATCTCCACAAAGGCCGGTTGCGTGCCTCCCGCATCCAGCTGGTACCTGCGATTTTTACCAGGGATGATTTTTAAAAATTATCTAGTTTGGCAACGAAAATTAGACCACTGCGCCCGTAATAAACCATGAAGGATACTATGAACCTATATCCCCAAGTCCCAAGCTATCTCCACACAATCAAACCTGTGCAAAGGTTTAGCAGTGAAATGAAAATGCATCCAGCCAGAGTTAGGTGCTTCTGCAATTATAATATTAGTACGGGCGACGGGCCCCGGCGGCCCTGGCGCGGGCGCTGGCGTGCTAATTTCCAAACTGGCCGCAGATAAGGCGGGCGCGGAGGTGTCTTTGATGTGCCGCGGCCCTCTGACTCCGAGGATGAGAGCTTTCAATGAAAGGATTTTTTTCATCTTCTTTCCCTTTGTACTTAATTTAAATTTCGTTTATATCAATGCTCCGAGTTTCCTTTTGGGTGTGTTTTCTCTTTTACTTTGTCGCGTTTATCCTCTTCAATTTGTTATATTCGAGTTCGCTTTGTAATTAAATTTAGTGTTCCTAGTCTCTCTGCTCTAAATTTGTGTTATATATTTTTTCCTCTCTTTCCCCTGTGAAGTCCCCAGACTACTGTAATTGCAATTTATAAATTAGGTGTGCCTTTGATTTAGAGTGCTTCTTAGAAGCGGCCATTCCTTTTGTGAGTAGATTGTTCCCTTTGTGTTTGCGCCGCTTTGATAACGTTTCCGGTAAGGTTCGCTTAATGTCATGCACTTGTTTAGTTTTCGTGCAGCTTCTAGACGGATGGCTTTTCTTTCTTTATCCTGTTATCATTGGAATGCGCGGTGAAGCACCGACTAGCTGGGCCAAGGTCCCGCCCGGCCCGAGCGCGACTCCGGCCGCACTTCCCAGCAACGATACCCAGTTAGTCTTTTTTATTTCAACATCAAAGTCTATCAAAAGCGTTTGATCTCAAAGAGGTCATCAATATAAGGAAATTTGGTATGATACAATGTTATGCCTCAAAGGTGCGCTTGTAAATAAATGTTTTATTTATTTATAGACCATCGGGAAAAGTTCCGACCTTGGGCACCCGTGCAGCTTTTTGCTCTGCCTTTTTAATTACGACGTCATTTGTTAAATGCTCAGAGTCATTCTATAAGTACTAAAGAAATACTAATAGATCTATTATTATATTAGACGGGACTGTAAAGAACGCGAGTTTAGTTTGAAACAAACAGTAATAGATCTGTGGGAAACAGAAAAAAGAATAAGGAGAAAGATGTGATTGTTTGTCAACTTTGTCGTTCTGTTTGTTTGTTTGGATAAACTTAAAATGTGCTTGAGCGGTTTTAAAATTCTACCACACATTCAACTACATGATCAGTGAGTAAAATAGGATTTTATCCTAAAAAAATTGAAATCCCCAGGAAAATTGCAATAAAGTAGATACTTTAGTATATAGTAGATACTAAATATTCCCCTGTTAACAGGGTTTCAGATTCAGATGACAGTTGCTCCACTGTAATTACCTGAACTGGCAAATCCAGGCTCATGCTCAAGGCGGACGTCCCCCGGGCCCCCGTGCGCGGGAGCACAACCGCCTAGATCATTATTTATTTTATTATACCAAAATATTCAAGTGCGAGCATAATTTCTGAACGGCGACACCTATTTAACAAATTCTTTTCTTGTTGTGTTTGTAACTGTCAGGGCAAGGTTTGTATGAAAAAAAAAATGGTAGGTAGGGAGAGGGTAGGGTAGGGTAGGGGTAGGACAACACGTGAACAAAGTCGCGGCGGGCTAGCTAGTTTCCTAATAAAACAACAAAGTATCGTTAGAGGTAACTGCCCATTCATTACAGAGTCAATCAAAGCGTCTTGAAATCCTACGTGGACTCGGTTCGCGAGCTAAATAACCGTAATACAAGTCTCATGTGAGTCCGTTTGCCGATTCAATCACATATTCCGATTGTGAAGTCATCAGGGCGGAGTCACACGGGCGGGGCGCGGGTCAAAGAGTTTGTCGCGAAGCACCGCCACCGCGGCGCACGCGGCGCTTCCCGCGGCTTCGGCGGCGCGGGCGGTTCAAAGGCGCACTCCGCCAACCCGCCTTTGACTTGCGACCGCTCCACACAAACCTTAATAACCTGCTAATAGCTCGCACTCCTCTCACACGCGTCACATCCAACACTTTGAAACGCAACGCGACTCACTGATAATGATACTCCGAAACCGACAGCGCCGATAACCGTTCCCACCCGACAAAGTTACTATAGATATTCTGTGCCGACGCTCACGTTACACCGCCCCGACTAAGAATCGGCCGCCGACGAATCATCAAAGAAAATGTTAAAATATTACGAACCTTTTAACGTCAACAAAACACTCGAAGATTCAATTTTTTTCTTCACATAATTGTATTACTTACAGTTTAATTAGCGCAGCTTTCATCGGAGCCGCTTTGAGATTGTGAACGTTTCAAATAGATTTCACAAGAAGCACTTTCAAAGAGAGCACCCCTAATAAGTACTGAAGAGTCCTCGCACGTGTTTATCAAAGACAGCCTTTCGTTACTCACCGTCTGAATGGCCTCAAAAGAAACTCGTGTAAAATGCTCCACAAAGTGCCGTATCAAAGGGAAAGGCGGGCGCAAATATCTGTTTCGTAAACTAGTAAAAACGGAGCGCTCAAAGGTACTCGTACTCGCGGCAAATTAGGCGGAGTTAAATACAAGCGCCGCTCTCACAAATGTATAACTTTGAAAGTGACTCCTCGCTCATTATTTATGTAAGTCTTCGTAATCGTCAAACGACTCCCCCGAGTTTTATTTGGGCGATATACCCGTTCGGGCCGGCCGCCGGCCGCCCGCCGCCGCCCGCGTGCCCGCGCCGTCGCGCGCTCGCGTCTACGCCTCACATGTGTATCCATTTAATGCTCAATTCCCATATAATTTAACTTTGCGATCAAAGCGAAATTTTGCAAAGAGCTTCCCGGCGGCGGCGGCCGGGAGGCGGGTGCGAGCGGGACACAGACATCGGAGTTCTCGAGATCAAATGCTGGGCCAAATTAGTCACTCTCCGTCTCTCTATCTCAAAGCCGATCCGTAGCAAAGTTTGCGCGAAGATGACATCAAAAGGAAACCACACACTGGGGTGGCGCCGCCCGGCGCCCCGGCGCCCCCGGCCCCATACTTAAATCCGCCGTGTCGCGCAGCGCGTCTTATTGACACGCGAGTGACAACCCGCCGGCCGCCGCTGCCATCGCCGCCGAGCCGCTGCTCCGCCGCACCGCCGCGCCGCCGCTCCGCCGCCGCGCGCGCTCCACTTTGCCGAGACTTATTTAGTTAATTAATACGGAATGTCCTATCAAGTTCCCAACTCCCACAAGGCTGATACACGCTCACAGAACTCCACTCTAAGGAAACTTTAATCGCATGGGTGTGTTTGGACTAATGTACGTTGGTATTAAAACTTGCCGCACGGCCATTCCCTTTAATTAAGGTGCTTTGATGGACTACCAAAGTAGGAGCAACAATTTCGCTAAGAGTTCTCTATGTGTGTACGACTGCCTTGATGTTCTGTGTGTTTGTGTCAAAAGTGATACTGTTACCTTTGTGGACCGGTGGAAGGCATTACGTACATACATACTTCTGCTAAGTATTTAGACTTACCTATTTACTATACATTTACGAGTACTGCACAGGTGAAACCTTGGCCTGAAATGTTCTCAGCACAAACTCGCCAACTTTTAAAAGTTGAAGAGTCGTTGAGTGGCGATAGAAATAAAATTGGAGATCAAAGAGTCACGGTTAGGTTTCAGAAAGTTGAAAAAGCCTTAGAAAAAATTGTTCATAACTTGTGTATTTCGACACAAAGCTGTTCACGAACATAATGTAATTTTATACGGGCTTCGTACCTACTAAATACTTACTTCCTAGAATTAGGCCACCAGTATCGCCAGCGGACCTAATTAGAGAGATAATTATGTCTAAATATTGTGGGACCATCATGTGACCGAGTCATTGCCATGTTATTACCATGATCCAATCTGGTCAGGTTCCCCTGGTAGGGTCAGATGAGATGCTCGGAGCTCGGAGATCAGATGGCAGTCCCTTCACTGTCATTACCTGATCTGCCAAATCCTGGTCAAGGCGGATCCCGGGCCCTCGTGCGCGAAGGTACAACCGGGACGATAACACCAAGATAATTATTTCTTTAACAACGAACAATCGAAATCATAGCTTACCGAATAAAATGTTCGTGGAATTTGGAACACAACACGCGGCTAGGAAGGCGCTGGCTGCGCGGGCGCCGGTTCCTGGAAGCGGCGAGCCGCGCCTACCTACACACGAGATTTTTTCTGCAGGTGACACTGTATGGGGCAGTGTAAAGAAATATTCCCGGCGAACATCGAATTTGGCTCAGGGTTTTAAATGTAATGAAATTATTTGCTGTAGTAGGCATAGAGACGTTATCAAATTAATCAATTAGTACAATCGATGTAGGTACTCCATTATTATTAAAACGTAAATACATTAATGTTGGATAATATTAAACCGCATATTTTTCGTGATGTTGTCTCTCTGTGACGTCACAAACTCGGCAGTGTTTGTTCTAGTCAGCTTCCCTCTTTCTAATTGAAGTTCAGTGTAGTTTTGTTTAGTTTCGCTTGTTTGATTTACTCGTATGCTGCGCCGAGCCGTACCAACTTCTGGAGACGAAGAAACTTTCAATCTAACTAATTAAAGAACGGCGTATTATCGCGTGTTCATGTTATATCTAGAGTACCAACCGCTAGGTACTGAACTGCGTGGTAGTGACAAGTATTATTATACCTTTTTATTATTGGATGAACATTTCAATAAAAAATTAACGACCACGAATCGAACAAATTTTACTTTCGTTCCGATTTCGTTTTCAAATTGCCTGTGCCATCCATCATCCGTGAGACGTCACACACACCTCTATTTTGTATGCAGCTCACTCGCCATCGTTCAACTTTTTGTCCCATATTACTCTCGTAATGTGATTACAATTTTCTTGCGTCTGCCGTCCGTCGGTGGCCTTCGTCGTTTTAGTTCTTAACTTGCGATTGTGTCGTAGGGTCTTGTTTCGTGTGTGTTGCCGTCGCACCAGTGTCAGGGTCTTCCCTGCCCCCCGCCTTCGCTGGTGCGGGGACGTCCGCGGGGTTTGCGAGACGTCGCTAAGGATCACCGAGGTTTCTTGGTCGGGTCCACAGGCTGGCATCGGCTTCCATTGAGCTTGGACCGGTTCGGATAAGGAATGCCGCACCACGACCGTGCGCTGATGTCGGTTAGCGTTTTGAGTGCTTCTCTCTTTCTTCAAACGAACGCTTCTTAGGTTATGTATTTATCATGTTGATGTTATTTGTTTCAACTCGAAAATTACTCTGACTTCAAAGTACTAGTTATTGTCCTCCTCATAGCGGTACGGATATTATATTAATTTACAGTAAATTGCTTCCATGAACGAAACAACACTGCAACATTAACTAAATAATTAAATATAAATTACTATGCTCAAAGTCTATTTAACATGTAACTACACATCACGAAAACACTAAATCATCACATTGAAACTGGTAAAAAATGAAATGAAATGAAATGAATGAAATACATTTATTGTCTCAGGACACCACATCACAAGTTCACAATACACATATAATTACAGACAGTAAACAATACACAATACACATAGCATCGGAACTGCTGTAGTGGTACCCCTGACGACAATAGGACCTCGCTCAGCGTATGCCACGGCCTGAGCCGCGGCGCTGGTCTTCCGCGAGTCCCGGTAATGGTAATGGTAATAAATCCATCACAAAATCCAGCGGTGGTGGTTGCATCGCTCCAGCGCGGCGGCCGCTGCGCGCGCGCCGCTTTCTCGTCGGCTTTTTGCTTTGGGTGCGCGCGCGGCCCACGCAGCGCGGCGCCATCGGCGATAAGGGCGCGTCGCAAATATTTGTGAACCCGCGCCGCGGCACCGCCACCCTTTATGAGTCATGGAGGCTTTGGTACCTAACAGCCGTGCCTTGAAGAATGTAGAGGGGAAAAAGTTGCACCGCCTCGCAAAATGTGATGTTTCAGCAAATGTGGCTTGACTAAATATTTAGCTATTATTGGATAAACTAAACACCTACTATACGCACAGGTATACTTCTAAAAGTAGAAACTGACTGGCTGACGAATCATCGCACAGTCAAAATCACAAGATATAACTTAATTTTGCGCAGACTTCTTAAATTCCGCAAGTTAGTTAGGATTTTTGACTAAAATCGGGTGAATTGATTTGAAAGGTACGTGGGGTCAGTCTCCAAAAATTATCTAAAAATGGACGATGACGGAAAAAAGATAGTTATGTAGGTAAGTGGAGGTGAAATTTAAAGAACAGATATCGTTTGACACTGTCATATGATATCAGAATAAAGTTTTCTGAAATATTTCCGTGGGAAGAAACGAGCACACCATTGAATACAATTACGTCTACATTGTGTGTTGTGGTTACAGTACAGGTTTCCTTGTGAACACTTATTTGTCAGAATTATCTTCCCGCGTAGTTGTGAATTGTTGAAAGCGTTCGTGGCGGTGTTAATATGATTTACGAGGGGTACACTGGTCAAGACTGTTTTACTGGTTGCTTTTCCACATACGAGGCAGTAAGAGGTACATTATTGCTTCCAAGATTCCAACTACGGAGCAAAGAGAAGCGTCGAATGGGAGCTTCAGTTTTGTTTTTAAAAGCGGTATGATGTAATCTGTTAGAGCATTCAAACATGTTTTCTAATGACAAAAGCAGACATCTCACTTTATGGGAAGCAGCTGTCGTCATGAATTTGCGATTCATTTTATCTGTCTGATTGTTTGTAACAAAGTCATGAAATCGCCAAAGCTACCACAGATTCCCTTCACACACACACCAGTTCATGCCTCACACCTTATTCTTTCCTACCGGAACTCAACACAACAGTAGTTCAGTTGTCTTGCCAAAACAATTTTTTCTTTAACTATAAGATTATCATCATCACAGCCATAACAGGCATCTGCAGGACTTAAGGCCTTTCCCACGAAGGGGAAGTTATTGCCATAATATCCACGCTTGGTAGGCGGGTTAGAGACCGCAGTATTATAAATATAACAATGGAAAACTTTGCTGCCTATTTTCCAGTCTACAGAGACTCTAGACGTTTAGCATCGAAAACATTAGTCGCCTTGTACGACACCCACGCACGAGTATAACGGGTTAGTGCTATTCTAATATTCATATCTTGATAATAAATATGACATTCAGTATGAAGCTACCACTCATCTAAAAAAATCGGTACCTTTTGCTAAAGCTTTTGGTCGAGTTGTACGAGTATATTGCCTCAACCGAGCTGTTATCTCTCATTCAACACAGTCGAGCGGCGTAGTCGCAGTCATCTTTTTCTCAAGAGCTGTCATGACACAGGTGACTATATCGGGTCACAAACAATAGATTTGCTATTGTTATAAATTGGTATGTCCGATTTATATGGATCGGTGGGGCCTTTTTTAAATTTTGCTGTTACACTGACCAAACCTATTTTTTTGTTCCTGTCAATGTAACAGCTAAATTAAAAAAAGCACCAATATCAGGCATTGGAATTGGGTATCACGGGTTAATCCATCGCATTCGCGTTGATTTAGCCAACGTCAAGTGCATTGTGAGTAATTATACAGTCGCAGTCAATTACGTGAAAACAACCGCCGCATGCGCAAATACTCGAGTCCGCGGGCGGCCGAGGCACCGAGGGCTCCTCAAACACGAGATCATCCGACAACAGCATTAGCTGATTATCATGCTTTGCGCCCTGATTGTTGGCATTGCTGTAGTATGTACTTGAATAGTAAATACTGTGTTGGAATAACATTAGCGGATAGTTGATAGTAGTCAGTCGTGGAAGTAGCTAGAAGCTTTTAAAAAAGGAGATGAAAAGTTTTTAAGTTTAAAGTGTGATTTGGCAACACGCGAATAATGTTCTGGTTTTGCCAAACTAGGGGAATGGATGGTTTATGATAGAAGCGTTGGTGGCCTAATCACTAGCGGGTCCTCGTAAGCAAGAGGTGCCGAGTTCGATCCCCAGTGCCGTTTTCTTGAACTTGAACATTAACCGGTGCTATTAACCTCGACGCTTGGCGCGGGTTGGATGGAGACCACAGTGTGAAAATAGGTACTGTACTGAGGTACGACACGGAGAATACAATACTTCAGCATAGTTAGAAGAAAAGTTTGTTTCTTTAACAGTCTTCTGTATCGTTTTATATGGTGACTGCTTTGTCCATTTTTCGGTTTCGGTCATTCATTATATAGTTTAGCCAATTAAATAATATAGCGAACATAGAAGTTAGAAATGCTTATTGAAATATTCTTTTTTATTATTTTGTCCATTCTATGTCAACATGCCTTTCAATTATTCATTGTAATCATTACATTACTTATTTTATGGACAAGCTGTTTGTGATTTAACTTTACCATAATTTGTCTCATTTATTGGTTAAACTCACCTTTTCTTTTTTGTTACAGGATGATATTTTCCTCCTACGCGGCACCATACAGCTGATACAAAGGTAAGGGCACAAGGAGCATTACTATTGTCATTAAATATTCAGTAATCATCGAAAGGTTAAGAATTAAGACGAAGATTGTTGTAGATAATAATAAATTATCAAAGGGCCTTTTGACACGGCAAGAATAGCTCTCTATTTTTGCTTCTCAATAGATTGTAGGTTATCATTCATTTTGGTAAAAAAGCTGAAAGTGTCGGCTAGAAAAATATTTTTAGGTGGAGTATACAATTCCTTACATTTTCCAGTGATTAGGTTAGGCCCACTAGGAATACAATACTAAAATATCGTTAGCTTTTAACAACCTAACCACTGGAAATCTAACCCGGTTTGGCGCCTTAGTAAAAATGACCATTTTTGGTTTTTATGCCCAAAAATGTATAAAACGTGAATAATGTATTTTGTTTGTATTTCTCAATCATCATCATCATCTTGGCATCTAACCCGATTTAATCTAGTCCGCTTTTATTTCTCATTAAATATGATTAAGGGCCGATTTTTCAATCCTCAGATAAAGTTTATCTGCCCGATAAAGTAATACACAGCCAAATTAAAACAAACTATAATCCTTTACAATTATATAGTAATTATACAATTTAATTTTAGTTGCATAATAACTTATCAGACTGATATGTTTTATCTGAGGATTGAACAATCGGCCCTAAATCATCTGAATGTATTCGCGAGTAAGTCATAATTTGCCTACCCTTATCCCATTGAAAATCACTTGTCGCGGTCTCTATAATTTTGGTCTCGGCAGCCGTTGTTTAAATGTCGACTTAGGGCAGTGTACTACCATCATCACCCTAGCATTAAGGCGCGCGAGAGCCCGGCCCTCGGGCTCCGCCTTCCTACTTCTCCTTGTCCTCTTCAATCTGTATTCGGCATCCCTGGTGGTGAATTTGTTGGCACGCTTGACTTCTTAACGATGTCAAGCCATGGCTTTTTGTGGCAGCTTCTTTTTCCTGTGCGAGACGGAGGTGACATGGCCAGACATCGAAGACGACCGCTTATCTGCGATATAACGGACGTGAAAGCTGCCACGAATGTGGGCGTTTCGGACGCGGTCTTTGCGTGAAACTCAACACATCCACCGCAGCATCTTCATTTCCGTTACGCGCAGCTCCTACTTGTGCCGTTCGTAGAGGCCAAGTCGCTACCGCCAACCGATTCCCAAACGGCAATATTATTGGCAGCCCGCGCCTAATATACTCTTTGCACAGTTTTTGCAATCTCCCCAACCCACTTCTCAAGCTTACTATAAAAACCTCGTCATCGGATCACGTTCCTAATGTTCTCACTAAAGAATATAATTCCACGAGCTCGCCATTCACCACTTCCCTTACAGGTGCCGCGTCGGCGGTTCTATTCAGTCGATTATGTTGTAATAACTTCGGCAATAACGAGTTGGCTCGCGCGGGCGTTTTCCGCCTCTTGCTACTATTAGCGGCTGATGCTGAATTGGATTTTTAGGTCAGGCTCGTTAAGGACAAAGCTCGCCATTTCATATTGTAGTTTCCTCGAGCCTTTCATTATATACCCCGAACTAGCTGCGCCCGCGACTTGTTCCACATAGGCCGAGTTTGAACAAAATTATCGTTTCGTCAAGTTGTTCCCGTCATGTGGACAACGTGCCGTCATTTACCCTTTGTCCTCTTGATGAAGAAGCCTGGCGATTTTAATAGTTATAGTTTCTCATGTACTACAATACAATTAAACACATTTAAATACACACAGTAATGTAGTAACTTCGCATTAGAAATAAAGCAGTCTACACCAATCTTCAGTATCGTCATCCTAGCGGTCAACCTCGGCCTATGCCAGTCTTGTTAACGGCTGGCCACGCTACATGTCTGAGCACAAATTTTCAGGTCGCTCCAACTAGTGTTCAGAGCTGTGTCATTCAGCCAAGTCTTATTATGTAAAGGTGTATTATCAGTGAACGTATTTGAATAGATACTCTATAGTTAACAATATACTCGTAACTTACTAATCGAATTGGCAAAATACAAAGCCAGGACTAAATGCAAAGGTGACAGAAGGGCAGACGATGAGATTATTCAATCAGCCATCGATCCCAATTCGCACTCAATTCACTTTGATTACTTACTTTTTTGAAGTCTTTTCATTCAACGATCCCAATAATTCAGCTTTGTCTGGTTAATTGCTTCGAAGTTCGAACTCGTGCGCCAAGTCTTTCATCGAGAAATGAAAAAAAAAACTCAAGTATCTCTTTATTTATCAAGTGAATCTGATTGATATTGATCGAAACGTTTAATTGCGTTCATTATCATCTATCGTGCAACGATTAGATATAGATACTAATAAACGGCTAATACATTAGGCGCTTCAGGCCCTGTTTCGTCAAGTGCAATAATGTTCAAAGACAAAACACGTTTCCCGCGCCGTCCGGAGTGCGACCTCAAGAGATAACGAGCCGCAAATAAAAAGGGCCGCTTTAATATGAATCAAATCGCGTCGCTTAAAATCTGCAATCATAATCCCATTACTTCTACGCGTTTAACCTCAAAAGGGGCAACTGTAAACCTCGCATCGCGGCAAAAGCGAATTTTTATATTAAACCGGCTTTCACGTGAGGGCACTAGACGGCAAATTAAGTGACATTATGGGCATAATGCCGCCGGGGGAAGCGGGGGCCGCGGCGGCGCGCCACGCTGCGATAGCCCCAGAAGTGGCCAGACGTTCAGCTCCTGGATTAGCGAGCGCTGGAAAATATTGCAGCACCCGCGCAGTCAGCGCAGCCTGCTGCCACCTGCAATGTTTTGAGACGATTTTCAGGGTTCCGTACCTTAAAGAAAAAAAGGGTACCGTTATTATAGGATCACTTTGTTTTCCGTCCGTCCGTCAAGACCGCGCGAAGGAATGCCTCGAGGTTGGTTAAGGTTGCGTAGAGGAGCTGAAATTAATATCAAATATCAGGTCTGCAATTAAAGCAGTGAAAAAATTTAACTTAGTCAACACAATCAAAATATACGGCGGTTTTTGCCGCATATTTTGACGCTCGCAACGGAATCAAAACCTACAGGGCCTCGTTGATCTATAATCATGAAATTTGGCAAGAAGCAATGCCTAGTAGCACAAGTAAAGGAAATATCTTGAAAACCGTTAATTTGTAGTTGCATCACTTAAAAAATTAATCAACCAACTTATAAAGTGTATAGCAAATGTTTCATACAAGTTGTATAGGTAGGAGCTAAGTCCATTTGTAATGTCGTAGTGTGTTTATAGCATCAAAAAGCTCTCTTTGCATTTACTGTAACTTAATTGACAGACAACTACGGAACCCTACACTGCACGTGGCCCGATATGTCTTGACTGTTTTTTTTTATCGAGCCTCGGAATCGCAACTCCGATAGATAGGTAATAGGCATAAGGTGCTCGAGTTCTACACCAGTAACTTTATTCTTCCAACAACGGACAGTTATTTTCTATAAGTTAAGCTGTAATACTTTTCTTTTTCGATTTGTCCGACTAATCTTTTTGGAGCAGATGGCATTGTGAAACTTCGTTCTGTCCCAATGGAATTGCAGAAATCAATTTTTTCCGGCATCTGTAATGTTGGGAGCAGCTGGGGTTCTTTCTTTTCTTTCCATCTAATTTTACTGCCATTTCCTTCCGATTAACTGTGACTGTAAGCATTCCACCGATATTTTCAATTTCTAGTTTTTGTCACAAATAAATTACGATATTTACATAAGAGATCTGATTGATGCTTTACTAAATTTACACTGATTTAACTAATTTCCAATTAAACAAACTTCATTAGTTTATTATCATCATCATATCTTTAACTCTTGTCGGTGGAGCAAATGCCACTCCTCTCCAGTCCGCCAACCTCTTCATCTCCTTATAATCCCCGGCGCTCACTTTTTTCTTTAAGTCCTTCCTTTATTTAATACATAGTAAAAATTCAGAATTCATGCACCTTTTTAAAGGTCGACAGCGCATTCGCCACCACCCCGGTGCTGGGGATGCCACGGGCGTCGACGCGTCGATTCACTCACCATCAAACTGCTTCCTCGTTTTTTTTATATTCATATGTATTTCATGTAAAACGAAACTGAATTTAAATTTTCTCATTTCTGTTTATCTCCCTCTGCTATAAAAAATTTCAAACAGCGAAATGGGTCGTTTCGAGAGACCGCGTCTGAAAAGTGTTGCATTGCTTTGCATCGTATGCCACGCTTTTCTCATCAGCGAGCAATATGCAATCATCGCACCGCTCGCGCACTAATTGTAAAGTCAATCAAATGGAGTCTGCTCCCCGAAATATGTGTATTCATCGAAAACATCAAAGGGAATCGAACGGAAATATGACTGAGTAGAAGCGTGCCAAAACTAATTTACAATTTTTAAAATTAAAATATGCAGTGATGTTATAATATACATACACACATACATTTACATTATAGATACATTTTATAACAAAAATACATTAAATATTCCTTTGTTAATTTTACATAAAGTAGTTTTAAGTTCACCAACATTTTATTAAAATCTGTGACTAATGCAGTTGGTCTCACGGATGCCACGGAATATCCATTGTTCTCTGTAATATACCTCTGATATGTACATTTATTGTAAAACGGTTTACAAGTCCAAATAAAAAAAAAATTTCATAAATCGGGCATAAAATTATGATTTAGATTAGATCTTGACTCTGTACGATTGAATTATAGAACGATGTTATTGTGATATTTACTTTTATTTAGTCATGTACATAACTGTTTATTGCACACGATAAAGAAACTTAGATAAACACTATTAATAGAAATGACACAACGGGCACTACTTATTTCTAAAAGAAATTTCTTCCAGCAGACCTACAGAAGTTAACTTTTATACCTACTTTAAAATTTCATTTATTTGAAAAGAATATCACAAACATTGTCACAACTACCTGTCTGTTCAGAAATATTATGTATTTATAGATGTCTTAATCACATCCAAATGTGTAGGACATACCTGTGTAGGGTCATTAAAGCACTGATATTGATTGAATGGCTCGTTATTGGTATCACAGAATGCGCTAACATAAACACTCGAAACCCATTAATTTTAATTGAATGATGCATATGTCGCAACACGAAAAACTTATATGTTGCACAGTTTTAATTTGGAAAATTGCTTTAAAAACTTGCCTAAACTTCATAATGTTAGTGTTTACCAAAGTCCAATTTAACATACCAAATATGAATGTCATGCATTGAATGTCAATGCATATTTTATCCACATTTTAAAGGTATGACCGGGTTTCTTACTGCGTTTCTTACATCTTTAGTATCCCCATATTTTGATACAGTTGCATGCATTATGGTCACTGCCGCGTGTTAATAACCGTGATAGTTTAAACATTATAAATTTATTTACTTAGTATGATTGAAGTCTCAACCAGTTTGCTTCAATAGCAATAATACTTAGAACGTAGACTAGAATGATGCATGTTTCATCAAAATACTTCACTCCTATGAGTTCAGTCTAAGCATCGAAACTATAAAATACGTTTCTTGTTTCTTAACTTTTCCAAATCCAAATGTCGTGAACTATAGCAATTACGCGTAATCTGCTTCATCACTACTATGGCCTGATTCCATGTCCAGGCACAATGCTAAAGTAATAACGGACAGGATTACGGCCATTGTGCTTTCGCAGGACAGGAAAGCCTTGTAAGTATAGAAATATCGGTAATACCGGCCCGTATCAAAAGAAAACTATGAAATGACAATATTGGTTGCCCAGTGGTCGAACAATGACTTAACTACATATTTTGCGCTACATACTTCATCTTTTCATGTCGGACGTACAGTCAATTTAAGCGGATGTGTTCAGTTCTGATTGGAATTCGCCTCTGTAATACTTATTACATCATTCTAAATTATTTATGCACTTATATTATTATGATTTTATTAAAGACTAGCCATTCGCAGTAGCTTTCACCCGCGCGCAGTTCGGTTCACTGTAAATATTCAACTATCCCGCGCGATCCTATTGTTTTTACGGGATAAAAATGCTGTTACTCATTGATAATGTAGCATTCTTTTAGTGAAAGAATTTTTAAAATCGTTTCAGGAGTGTTCCAGATTACCCCCAATAAACCAATTCACAAACGTATATAGTTTTCCTCTATATAATATTAGTAAGACGTATAGATATCAATAATCAGTATTTCTATTCAGTATTATAGGAACTTCGTAAATAAGAACGAATTAGCCACTGCATTCAATCCATTACTAGATAGGAGAGGGGCCTGCTCAATAGGCGGCGCCAGGATTTTGCCATCTCCACATTTTACAAACGGATCTTTATTTTAGAATTTCAATGCGTTTTTATTGTTTTATTGCGTTTGTTACTCTTTTCTAGTCTACAGAGCTCTAAGTGCTCTTACGTGGACTCCCTCTGAAACATTAGTTGCCACAACCAGCCCGCGTATATCAAAATTACATCTCCCGATATGACGTACATATTCCAATATGCTTTAGTTGATACAAGAAAAATGCACTCTACTTCCCGCATCTCGCCAACGAGATTACAGTGATTGCTTTTCGACGATTGCTGTAAGGAATGCGTGCGACGGCACTCGCGGTGCCGTATGCCTTGCTTCAAATTACATTTCCTCCACTACATCCGGCTGATATGACGGAGTGGCTCGTAGATGAAGCCATAAGCGGCAATGTAAAACAAATTGACTGGCAGATGAGATTTCGTCTTTCATTTCGTTCCTTAGAACTCGATTTGTTTTGTTCATAATGAGGCGTACTAGGGTATTCCTAGTTCCGCTTGCCGAGTTGTTGTCTCCCTCCACTCAAGAACTCGTTTACTTCATCAGTTGTCAGTTCTTCCGCTTCTTGTCCTGCTTCTCAAAATTTTTTCTCCTTAACTGCAAGTGTTTCCCAGGTATTGTACTTAGAAACAACTTCAAGGTGAAGGACATTTACGACGACAGGTCCAAGATCAATGTAGGCATTGATCATGATGTTGGTTTTGTCCAATATTCAACAATTCATATTGAGACCTATCCACTACGACACTGATGCTAGGCCGGACAGCATACGTTGAGTTGTGCGAGAGCCGCTCGCCGTTTATGTTGATGCCCATACCTTTTTAGTCCAGAGCATCTTAAACATTATTTTAAGATGCGTTTGCGTGTTACTCGTCTGCGCAATTGGATGGCTTCAGTTCGACTGCTGGTCACACAGAACACAAAACTACTTGCATGTGTTCTGTGGCTGGTCCTGTACTTGGATGTTAGCGTCTACTTGGCGTCGCAAAATTTACGAGTTGACGAATAAAAATTTTGCGGGTTTGTCAAATTGTCACCTTCTAACCGCTTTCTTCATGAACTTGGTACTGAACCTGTCGGCGCCGATAAGCAACGATGTTGTGAGTTCACACGACGTACATAAACGTCGATTACAACTCCGCAAAAAAAAATACGAATGTGGAAGGAGAGACGGAGGTACGATTTCTTTCGAAAGTTTCGCATTTGCAGAAGTGGAGGCGAGGTTGCGTTACAACCCTAGTAGGAACTGTATTAGGATCAGTTTGTTCCCTACATCTAGCTATTTAAAATTGCCTTACTGTGTGATGAGTGTGCTATTAGTATTTACTGCTAACGTTCAAGAACAATAATAATGACCATCATCAGCCAGACTTTATTAGTCCACCGCTGGACATATACCTTTTCCAATAACAACCGATGTACGCTTTTTCCGGCATGCCCAATCAAGCTTCCACCTGCAGCCTAATATGTAATTATAATAAACATCGGATTTTCAACAAGTCCCTCAAATATACAATTACATCGTCAAATCATCATCTCGTTTCGAGCGTCGAATTCAAATTAATCATAAGTCCTAACGAAAACCGCTTACAAAACAAACCTTGTGCCGGTCCGATACAAAACGAAAACGTTGGTTAACTAAGCCAATAACCTGGTAATGTTTGATTTATAAATCTGAAGTCTCGCTTTGACGTGGCGACTTTCAAGCATGAGGGAAAGAAATAGATGATAATAAAATTTTCATATTTGGATAGTCCGAGTGACGCCTTTGGATGGCACTCTGCGGCTGATTGGAATGGATGAATAAAAGATGCGACAATTTGTGAAATGAGAACCGCAGCCGATTATGTATGCCATATTCAATTATTGCTGGGTGTCGCTGGTTCTTGAGACTAAGCACTGTGATGTGGAAGGGAACAGCTGCTTTTCTTAATTACTATTCCTTTAATGAAATAGGTAAAATTTCCAGTAATCTTCTTGATAATTTTTGATTTTTTTTAAATATAATACGGTAGGCAAACAGGCAACCGGGTGCCCAGGCACTGAATGAAAGCCGCTTCTGCGCAGTCACATGCCTTGTTTAAGAAGATTACTGTTACCTATTCCTACATACTTGTGTTATTAATTGGATTCTATTTGCAGTCGTTAATGCCGTTGGGTATGGGGTTCCTCAGAAACAGCTTGTTCCATTTCATATGGTTTCACCGTGTTCAGTGTCGGGCAGCCCAAACCGGTGACAGTAAATGGACTATATTCAGCTTCTTTACTTCTGTGTGTTGGGGCCAACTACTGAAACGATTTTAAAAATTATTTCACTAGTATGAAGCTACATTATTTCCGAATCCAGAGTGACATATTCAACTTTTCATCCCAGCTAAATAATTCCGCGGGGTAGTTGAATGTTTACAGAAATCCGAAATGCGCGCGGGTGAGAACCACGGGGGGTTACTAATATTGAATATTTTTAAAGATATGCCTATTCCGTATTCCGTCTCCTCTATTTGCATTGCGTCTTAAACATGTAAACCCTACCCGCAATTTAACGCAAATATGATCAGACAATAGTTGTCACAACAGGCGACTTCCCGCGGTGCGCGTGCGACTGACAATAATGACATTCAGTGTAACCATACCCCTCCCCCTGCCCCTTCGCCAACCCTTGCCGAGTAGACACGCGGAATAAATTGGACAGTGATACCTATAGAAATGCTGCACGCCTGTCATAACCTATTTGGCTGAAACGTGAAGCGGCCGTGAAATATTTAACAAAAAAAGGGGACGATTTGTTACGGCATTTCCGTTTTGGCAACGACTCTAATGAAGTGTCTAATGAGGAGGTTAACAAAGACATATCAACAACACAAACGCATAAGCTTTCTTTGTCGCAAAAGGCTCACTTACCGTCGGTTATTTGCCTCCCTCTGTTATAAAAAGCCCGTTTTTTGAAAGCAAAAAAAGACCCGATGTAATCTTCATGCTTGATTCTGCCATACCTTTTGATTTCAGATTTCAATATAATCGTAAAGGGCTGGTCTATGCGGTGCTCTGGCGGACATTACTCAACCAAATTGGGCTAATCAACATGAATCCGATATAATAGGTATCATTACGGTATTGGCATCGAATTGTCCCTGTACGGTTTCGATTTTCCAATCGGAGTCAATCAAAAAACCGTTTTCAATTTCCCCGAAGCCCCGAACTCCCTGTCGCGGAAAATGTCAGGGAGCCCAGACTCGCGACCCGCGGCCCGAGCAAGTTTTGTTAGATGTGAATGAATTCATTCATAACTTTGTAATAGCAAATTATGGCTTATTCATTATTGTTGGAATTGGCAGAGTAACTAGCGGTGTGGTTTTGGAGAAAGAGCCGCGTTCCCTAATTGATCGATGAAATGTCAAACAGCACGGATGAACTCGCGAAATTATAAGTCCACGGTGGTTGACACTTCATAATCGGGATCGATTCTAGTTTCACGTTTATCAAAATAGGGGGCTGAAGGGAACCACTAAATTGACTGAATAAATGAATAACGCTTTATTGCACATTAAAAAAATACAATGGTACTTAAAGTTAAGCAGCGGGAGAAGCAACAGGCCAATTGTTTCTTACCAAGCAACTCAATGTTTTCCTACACGTTGTTATGGTGCCCACACACATAAGTCCTTGTTCCACAAAATATTTTAACTTTATTAGTATGTAGTTTTTAACTTAGACTTCATTGGCTAAATCCATCTAACTTACACTTACATGTGTTCGTCGTTAGATATGTGTTGATGCCGTTACGATTGTGGCCCTCTGGCAGTTAACAAAAACTATATTCACTTAGTAAACGATTTACTTTTAGTAATGGTCATCATTTCGCTATATGATTGCACTTTTTATCTTTCGATAAGAGCTTTCTAGACCCGCTACCAAACAGCCCGCCGCCACAATGTCAATCGGTGTTCGGCCAGCGGATCGCTTTTATTTCTATGAATACCGGAATTGATAGCTTCGATGGGCCTAAGCCGCAGATGTCTATGCGCGCGATGGCTGTGGCAGGCTCGTGGACAGGCCAGGGGTATCGTGTTTTTCGCGTTTTGCAAGTTTGTTGCATTGTCTTGTTTTCCTTGGAAACTAACAAAATTTATAACTGGATTTTATATTTTATTTGTACAAAACGTTCGTGTTATTCGGTTGGTGTAGTGCATAAAAATAGCTTATTGTTACTTTAAGAGGGAGGTAAATATATATCGTACCGCCTGATCGTCTATAAGTAATCATATTTTTGGTTATTGTTTGTATCGTTTTGTAGTGTGTACCTGCAACTCCTCAATGCGCGACACATTTCTCATTATCATAGACCTTGTGATAGCCTCTCCCTAATGACACCCTAGCCTAGGTAATCTCTGGTGCCACGATCGGCTTTCTGCCTGCGCTGTCCCGTTAAAAAAGTCTAATGTAAATCCAAGACAATTTGCCGGGGCCGCCCGCCGCCGTGACAGCGCCTCCCGGCACTCATTGTATGCAAACGTCTGGCGCAGCAGGCATTGTTCAGGCCGAGATTAAGGTGGGGTCCTCCATTATTCACGGCCCAGGGCTGCAGGGCCGCACGCCCGATTGGATTGGAGGTGCTCCGGGCCCGCAGCGAGAGGACTGCCGGCCGCAACCTCTGCTTCTTGGAAGCTGTATGTTTTATTGTTTTCCTGATTGTATTATTTCCATTTTTTGTAACGTTAACAATATAATTAGAACTTCAAATGAATTAGAAAGCCTAATCTGAGTTTCACTCCCGACCGGAGTTAGTGAAACATCAGTAGATAAATGTTGGCCTGACTGACACACACAATGTCAACAGCAGCGATACTTTAAGCTTCAAAAGGTCCTATTACGTACAAAATATGAGAAGCAATTTGGCACAAACCGAGATCTAATTTGGTCGTGTGTTTCTCCACCTGCAGACGCCCGCGACCTAATCAAGCCTGTAATCGAGAAAAACAATGCCGGATTTGAATGGAGGTAAAAACGCCCGGGGCCGCCTGTCTTTTTGTCCCACTGATTTGTTTTCCGAGACAGGCTTTAGAAGCAATCAGCCCCGTAAATAGGGTGTAGGATTACACACGATTTTTGAAGACACCGAGGAGCGTATTTGCTGACAAGTGACAACAAATGAATTCCACGAGAGATTGCTTTTCTAAGGAGTATCGGCGAAATTTCTTTTCATGTTTGTCTCAAATTACTTTCCGATTGTTTTATGTTAATCACAAAGGTCGAAGGACTGGCTTAGCTTAATATAGCCGAGTTATTTGAGTAGCTGTGAAATGAAGTTGAGTTGCGTTGATGTACCTATTTTTGAATAATTTCTTTCCAAGTCGAAATATGTACCGGATCGTTTTCCAATCTTCCCGAGGACAATTCTCGCAAGTCCCGCAGTGGCGAGGCGACAATTCGCGCAACATTTCGAAAGAAATTTCGCACGAACCACTCTATTGAATTTAGCGCTGTAAGCCGACCCCGCACCACGTGACTCGCGCCTAGGCCGAATTGCTACCTTATTCAGAGCCGGGAAGCCCATGGCGGCCATAGCGGCCGGTCACGTGCGCTGGTCAATTTCCCCTCGTTCGTTGTAGGGAAATGGCTGAATTGTAACGTCAAATGCGAGGGGCGCCAAATGGTGACACTTGAGCGCGTTTGATTGGACGCGTCCAATTGTAAATATTCCATTCAGTGTCCTGATGCAATTAACTACACCTGAGCGAGGATGTTATGAAGATATCGTCTGTCTGGCGCCTACACGGCAGTCAGTTTCCGATGCAATTAAAATTGAATTCTCGTTTGCGAATTGATTCCGGGGAAATAAAGTTCAATCATTTCATCGGAGCGCGGATTAAGCAAAGCAATTTGTTTATTACAGTTACGCTTCTTGGTAATGAAATAATTAAACTATTATAGTTATAGTTTTTCATCTATGCTTCGAGAATGATATAATGTATTATCCAAAATTGTATATCATGTTCAGTCAGACCTCTAGTGCTGACTGCACGTCTCCATATCTCGAAATTCCATCAATAGGTATAATGCGGCAAGATCTCCGCCCCGTAATATTCGGTCGCATACCTCCGATATCTGGAATACTGCATTTCAATATGGTGAATACTTTCAAAAATAGAATGGCCGATGTCCGGCTGTGGTCGTCGCGGCAAAAATCACGGTCGGCCGCCGCCGCGCCCGCGCGTGCATCCCGAGTCTGCATGCGTCGTGTTCGCATTTCGAATTTCTCTACTAAAGTCGCTTTACATTCTTTAGGGGGAGTCCTGTAGTATATCTAAAAAGGCAAGCGCGTAAATTTTGCCGCGACGACCGCAGCCGGCATTGGCCATTCTATTTTTAAAAACAATTAGTAAAAGTTGGCGCTAAAACTGACCGTTAGAATTGGCAAAAAGATGTAGAAATTATATACTCAGCGGCACAAGTCCAAGTTCTTATCGTTCAGAACATCGCATAAACAAACCCTTGGTTTGTTTATGCGATGTTCTGGATTGGTTTCCAGGGACTAAGGGGTAATTTATGATTAACTTGTGCTCTTGACTCACTTATTCTAACAATGGTTGCTTTTTGTGTCGGTGAGTTTATTTGAAAGATATACTGAAACCAATACGATGTTACAATGAAATACACGCGCACGCGTCGCCATGAGTACTTTTAGCTGTTTGGCTATGCAGTATTTACTAATACGCGTTTGTTAGATAGGGTGTATAGAGTGTACAGATCTCGCGTGTGAATTTAAGTATTTAGAAGATATTAATGATGGTGGTCTAGTATTTTATCGAAAACTAAGGGTGGAAAGCTTAATGAAATAAAAATAGGGCACATTAGTTAAATATAAATAGCTATTTATTCCAGAAAGGAAAAGCATATTTAAACACACATATTGGATCAAATTAGATAAGTTATTATATTATAGGATAGGCAATCATAGCAAACAAAGTTACATGGGAAATATAACAATATATTCTGAACATAATAAAACATGGCAAAATACAAAATCCCTAAAAATAGGACAATAGTATTACGTATGATTCAATCAATAACAGATTATATAGATGAATAAAACTAATACAAAATATAAAGCAACAATAAAACAATGCAAGTTTGTACTTAACTCTGTGCCGGGTCTGGAGCAACAAGGCCCTCCCAGTCTTTCGACTGGGTTTATATAACCAACATTCAAACGGAAGTTAGAAGCCGTTACATTTCAACCAATGACAGCACGTTATAATAATTCTAATTAACTATGAAATATTGTGCAAAGATAATAACCAAATTCATCGAAATAGTTCTTAAAACTATTTTAAATAATTATAAGATACATTAGATATTTAGAAACCAAACTTTTAGTTAATTAGTACTGAATGTACTCAAAGATTAAACATCGTTCAGGAATTTCGTACATTTGTTCTGAAAGGACTATAATTTTATTTGGCAATATTATTTATTATTAATTACCATAGTTTTACTTTTAAATAACAATTAAAAATAGACTATAATACCATATAATATAACACGTTTACACTCAATTAAATTATCCGTTTTTACACAGCGACTGAGTTTCAAATGGAAACGTTGCGTTTTACCTGGCCAGTAGCTAAGCTGTACAGCAGTATCATGTCTTCTTCATGACAAAACGAATAAGTGCAAGTAATTGAATCACTTGAATATTTAGATTTTTGACTAGTTTAGAATACAGCACTAATCCCTTCCTCTTAGGGATGTCAACAAGGCGAGCTAAGATGCTCAAGTAGGCTCTTGTTGATAATTTATTCGTTTTTTTTTGTTTCTTTGTCTGTGTTCCATTAAGTTAGTAGAGCTAGTAGGCACTAGCTCTTGGCCACGAAGACTTGTTTGAAAAAGTAGCCTGTCCAATTGCAGATCAAGGTTTATCGCAGGTAAAGCGGCTAAAAGCAGGTACGTAATTTAATACGGGGCAAGGTACCTAATGAAGCTAGTCAGTCTTAAATCGAATACCTTAGTACGCGATTCACATCACACCGCCTTTACTCCGTGGGTAATAATAAATAACGAACTTACTAACATGTAAGGGTGGCTTTATTAACCTCGTTAGAAGCTATCTAAGGTGGGTAATTATATTGGTTTTATATGCACAGTCTGTAGTGTAGTGTACGCTAAATTGTCGTCTCATTTGCGGGCCTATTAATGACATTACGCGGTGTGGTTCGGCCTACAGAGGCCCCCTACCAGTATAAAAGGAGCTAACCTTGCTATGCGTGTCTATAGAGACGCTAGCTCATCTTATACTGGTTTTGTAGGTCTATTGTGCTGTTGACTGTATAGTGCGAACACAGCTATTCAGTTGACGGCGTCGCCAGTGGTGAAGAAGTGGCCGTTTCAAACTAGCATTTTAGTACAATAATGCGTTAGTTCCGATTTTGTCTACTGTATAGATAAGGTGGTTCTCGCGATTCGCCTTTTAATACTCTTGTTACGGGACAGATGACGGTTTGCATTTGCATTTGTTTGACGAACGAATAGTGCAAAAACTTAGAGGAAAAAACTATGTAGTTTCTCTATGTGTAAAAAGCACTGAATTGATTTGTGTGAATTTAGAATGTAACATAGAATTTCGCAAACGAATTAGGTAGACCGTACACTAGTGACCTGGAATCAGGGTTCGGAATTATCAACATAATTTTTTTTTTTTTGATAATTTAAATATAATAATTAATTAACGGGTATTTATCAGCTGATAATCTCAGATATCTCATTATTCTATGAAGCATTCCCCGCCCACAAACTGCTGTTTTTTTTGCTGCAATGTATTCAATAAAACTCAGTTAAAAACAGGGTCTTCGGCATTTTGGTATAGAAAAAATTTGTGTCATTTTTTAAAAGTGTCACTACGCTCAGAAGTGGCTAATCGCGTTCACATACGCGTAAATGGACATTTTACAGTTATTGTGTAAAACGATTTAGGGAGGGAATCAACCATGAATTATGTCTTAATAGTTCTTACGTAAGTACACAAAAATTGGCAAAGATTATAACTTTGAGAAAGCATCAAAATCTTAGATAAAGTTTAAATTAAAACGAAAGTTGTTTATTACCAAAACATAAATATTAGTCGAACCTAGTTACAAAACACACGTTCCTAAACGATTAAAAACGATTCCTTTGATAAATAAAAATATAAACAAACCGAAATTGTATTCAATGTTTCCTTTAGATTCTTACGTAACAAATATTAAACAAGGGTGGGGTCGGCCGATAAGAATATTTTCTGTTTCTCAAGAATTTTTTCTTACATTAGGTGGGAGGCAATAACTGGCAAAAACTGTCTTACGTATTAAATAAATGGCGCCCTATCTTAAGACTAAGTTCCTACTGACTGACCTACCTGGAGTCGATGTGAGATACAGAAGTGACGAGCTTCAAAAACGTATTATTGTTCAATGTTTCCATATTTTGTATTTCTGGGAAATGTCTGTATTTTGTGTATCTGGGAAGAATGTTTTCAAGTGATTGAAATTATGAGAAAGATATTGAAGGAAGTCCTCTATACAAGAGTAACGCAGTAACGCCGACTAACGTGTAATGGGAAAGTTAATTTTGCCGCAAAAAGCACTCCTTGCTTTTCATAACGCAATTATTCGCTGATCAGATCGGAAATGTTCTTTAAAAAGCTGGGGTCCGAAGTGGCAAGAATAAAGAATACAATATGAAGAAAAACATCAAAAGAATTGTAGATATATGCGAAGCTAGCTAGGGAGAGCAAAGTGGCGGTCAAAAGTCTCGCCTCCTGTAAGACAAACACGTAAGCTTTATGTATGAATGTACATTTTGTATTTTCGATCTAAATAGACACCTATGTACTTACAAAAACTTAAAAAATGATTTATCTCGCTATAATTTAGAATTTTTTATTAGTGCCATTGACGAGCTCGATTTAATTAAGTGACTAAATGTCTGGTTATTTGCTTTTGAAGTGGCTTCACCCCAAACGTATACATGTTTGGGCAGCGAGGCCTCTATTTTTCCACCACAACAGAGCCGGGCGCGGCGCTCTGCTACCGCCTACCGGTCAAAATAAATTACCTCTCCCCCTTCCCTTTGCGAATTTGCTTCTTTTGATCATTTCTAAATCAATTTCCACGCCCCTACCATAAGTTACGTAGACATTGATAAAATTGTTAACAGTTATTGATTGCTGATTGATTTTGAGGCGTACTTGTTATTTTTATTTTAAATTGTTAGCTCGGCCCGTGCGAGATGAAAGGAACAAGGAAAGTAGGTGCCTGCTCGTCTCTTCTTACAGCCGGCACGTGAAAGGTGCCTTCGTTGTTGCTTTATTTTGGTTTAGGTTTTTAATTCCTTTTCTTTTTGCGCTTTTGCGTTTGGGTAGGCTAATCGTTTTTTAACACCTTAGGAGTTAGAAGGAACAGTTAATACACATTATGATATGTAATTAGATGATCTGGCATTTACGCTTTCGGAACAATTCCATTTTAATCCATCGATAAAACTCATTACAGCGGTGTAAAGTCGCGCACACGCCACACATCCAACATCGCAATCGTCGCCGCAAAGCACGGCGCACGTCGACGATAGGAACTCATTATTTTTCCTTTGTAATTAGTTTCTGTCCCGCTCCTGCGTGAAGGTTTGCGTTTAGTTAGAGGAGTTTAGCGCAGATAGTGAGCTAATTCGTCAAAGGGCAGCGGCCCTTTGTGCCGGCTTATGGTAATCAACGGGAGCGGCGCAGCCCTACTGGGGATTTGATTTGCGCTATACCATTTTAATGAGATTTATTAGCTAGCCACTCACTACGTTTGTATGCATGGCGGTGGGCCGAATGTATCGGAAATCCAAAAGTGTGTTGTATACAGATATAAATGCGGTGCCTAACGGGATTTAAGCTTTTAAAACGTCAAAAGGTCAATGGTGAGTAAAACAACAAAAATTTATGTATGCTGCGTGTAAACGTGATTTCCATAACAAAACAATACAGGTATACTAGCACTATAAAATACTCTTAGGTGGCCCAGCGAATGTACTTATTCACCTTTGACCCCAGCCTTTGACCGTGATGACAGACCACCGTCCAGCGATCAATTTGCATCAAAACAATGACAAATTAACGATGGCGAATTTATTACGAAGGCTTAGAGGAGAGGTGGCGTATCATCTGAGCTCAAAGGGCGCCGACAAAGCGGCGGGCGGGGGCGGGCGGCATTAGCGGCGCGTTTGATCCCGCCGCAGGGCTGCCGCGCACTGACCTACCGCAACCGGCCTTGCTGGCCGGGCGCGCAGGCTGCCTCGAGCGACGCACTGACACCACCGACTAACACTCACTTGACACCAGTTACATTTTGCGATATGGGTTCCTACTCTATCTGAAATTAAAATCTGTTTGAAAGAAATATTTAAGAAATTTGCCTGTCCATTTATTGCAAATAATGCTATAAAGCATTTGTTGAATGTTTTATTCGTCCCAAATAGAATTGTGGTATAGCAGAGGTTTTAACATACAAAATACTTAGACTTGACTCAAAGCGTAGCTACTATCGCAGTCTGTCCGCCTTTGTCGGATCTCTCAAAAAGACTTTGTTTAGCCATAAATAGCCGTCTAATTTAATATTCTCTTAGAAAATGAATTACCAAACCTCTTTGTTGACAATCTCTTTTGAGTGGAACGGCGCGCGCGGCAGCCCTACGTGTCCCCCCAGAGCGCGGCTCAAAGTGAGTGTGTTACTCTTTAACCTGCGCGATTCGCGACCGGCTAAACTTACCACTCCGCTAAATAAAGTTAAAAGGCTCCTCCAGCTTTGTCTCGGCCCGCCTTTGATGTACGGTGAGAACATCCCCGCGCCCCCCACCCCCGCCCGCAAACAGTTCACCGCAACCTCCAACTATTGCCTTTAATGCCGATTGGGGAACAACTCAACCCCCACACGATTGATTAGTATGTTATGTAGTGCCAAAGGAATTCTGAGGAAGCGGTCCCGATCAAAGTGGACCCTTTCACGGAGGATCTCTGCTTCTGCGAAATTCACATTATTTTGAGCTCTCTACATTCGTACTTGCTATTTAGTTCGCCGTTATTGATTGATGTGTGATTGAGATAAGTTGCATATTGGATTCGTATTTCGTAATCACGGTCTCTCGACTCGACTGCGAACTACCTTAATTAGACCTTAACTATTGCTAAGTTTAAACTTCAAACTGCTAAAGTTGTAGGTACGCTTGTTGGGGCCACCAAAGTCTGCTGACAGGTGGTGGCGCGCCTGTTGTTTCCTGTCATTGTTTATATTGTGACTTTGTTCTTGTTGGCTGTCTGTCAAGTTTAGTTCCTTTGACATCCGCGAGCAATACTTAATATCAACTACTTTATTTAGTTCCATAGTACATGACGGGAGTCATTATTACTTAAGTACAAGAAAGAATGTACTCATGTAGTGTCTTTGATGGGTACTGAAAAGTCTGCCACACCAAGTTTGTAAAACAAAGTCGTAGCATTAAAGCCCGTGCTCACGGCCGCTGCTTCCCGGGCGGGTCGTCCCGAATTCACCGGCGCGCTCCGAGGCTAGGAAAATTCAATTAGTGTAATAACAGAGCACAGTTCCATTACCAATCAAAGGAAAGCGGAAAGTTTGTGCACATCAAAGAGTCGCTTAGTGCGTGCGCCAGCCGCCCAGAGGCCGCCCGTCAAATGACACTTTGGCGGGGCTCCGGCGGTGGGTTGATGGGGAGACGGGATCAACCGACGCGCACCTATTCATTGATGTGTCGATCACATCACATCGCATAGGTAACGGTCGCTTATAGGTATGCCTATGCCTATGCTGGTGAATAGCCGACCTAGATAGGCTAAGTTAAAGGTATAGATTTTTGTTTTGTTAAATTTTAAAATTAGAAATGATTGGGATGAAACGGATAGTTGTTTTACGGATGCCGGATATCCGGCCAGCCTACAAGCTGATTACCTAATGTATCTTTGCTAATTATGCCCAAATTGGTAGTTCCTAGGTAGTTAACTAGATACCTACTTATATGACTTTCTTTGAATTTGTTTCAGACGTCACCCGCTGCCAAAAGAAAGACTCTACGATGCAGCGGCTATAGGCTGCTAAATAGGTAGGTAATTAATTAGTTTTGTAAGTAGTTAGGTAATTAAATCTAAGTTACCACTGTTTAGCGTGGAAAAGGTGTGAAACATGTGAAACGTGCACGTGCAAAATTTTATTTGTTTATTAGAAATCCAACTAGTTGATGGGGACGCTCAGTGCGCTGGCAACCTGGTCTATCATTTTGGGACTTCGTCCTCGTGGTCACTTTCCCTCCATCTTCCCAAGTACTGCAGGTTCGAACGAGCGAGCGAAGAACAAGCAGCTCCTGGATTATTTACAATTGGGCTTCTTGTTGAGTTACGTATGCGGTTGGACAAAAATGAATCCAATGTTTATTGTTTACATTACTTTGAACTATGAGAACAGCGGTCCTCTTTGTTTTATTTAATTTGTTCCTGGAGCTGTTAGATGTGATATCACTACGTAAGCTCAGGAGTACTCAGGACTGTATTTTGTTGATATGTTTAAACTTTCAGTCTCTTTGTTTCGCTCGCACGTCGATCACATTCGTTCTGTGTGATTGAGAAATTAAAAATATCTCAAATACTTTTTTAAACTAAACTTTAGTTACCTAGTTAACAATGTGGTCTCAGCTCTGCCTACCCCTATAGGGAAGAAAAAAAGGCGTGAAGGTATGTTTTTCTTTAATTACCTGAGCCCATTTAGTTTTTCTTGAGTTTCAGAGAACTGAACTCCATTTCCAATTTCCAACAGACGTTGTCTGTTATTTTATTATTACCTACTTACATCTTCACAATATATACAAAATATTTGTATAAAGCCGCGATTAATCCGTTATTGGGTTATTTGCGAGATGTAATATAATGTTTGTAACTTTAATCATAATCAATCTAAGATTTGGCGGATCGGGTGCCTACTTATTACAGTAGAGCGAATGCCGTCTGATCTCTGTGACTCTTTTAAACAGCCTGACCAGATTGGATCATGATTACACATTCAGTCGCCTGAATGTGCAGTGCAAGTTTCCTCACAAGTCACGAGTTCACAACACGATGTTTTTCCTCATCATAAGATTATTGGTTAGTGTTCGACTAATGTAAATAATACTCAGAACTTACTACCTACATGGCGGCACTAGCGTTGTTTGTCGGTATTTCGTACTATTAGATTATCAACCCTTTAATAAGGAATCATTCAATCCAACCGATTTTTTAATATCTATTGTTTTACCACACCACAGAATTATTATTTAAATTTCTGTAACTTAAATTATTATTCCTGAGTTCAATGCCTATAACCTACCTACCGTTAGTTATCTAAGATTAGGACCAAAGTATCTAGGAGTAGGACCTAGATACTTCGATGGAGTTTCCTACGGGAAGGGGTGAAACTGAAAGAAATTCAAGAATAACTAAACAAATAAACGCAGCTGCTTTTCTTTAAATCTACTGTTTGAATTAATATTCACACTTCATGCCGCCAATATTCATATGAGTAAGAGAGAACTGATAAAGTGAATACTACCGCCCTCTAGTGCAACTTCTGTCTCTTCTGTTGATATGCAAATGAGCGCCGCCGCGCAGAGCAGTCTTTCGATTTCATGGCGTCGTCGCTAGATGGCAGTGACGGACAGCTGACTATCATGGCGGCGGTTATATTGTCAAAAACGTCATGTCAAACATTCTTGTACACAAATCCACACCAAGCTAATTTATAATTTTGTTTCAAAGTAACTTTTCTGTTCATGTATCACATTTTCTTCAGAAACTTTTCACCACATTACTGTGTCAGGTAAGGACATCCAGTATCTTACGGTATTTCAGTCATTATTGTGCTAAAAATATGATATCTTTCGGGAGATGGTGTAGGATTTCGTTGGGCATGGCTGTTTTTGTCATCCACACCTTCAGGCTACTAAATCATTATCACAAATTGAGAGCCTCGTGGTGAAACTTGTTACCTGGTATTTTTTTAGGACGCCTATAGTGTATTCGTGACAAATTCACGAGATTTGGCTTTGTTTACAACTTGTTTCCTGTCGTTACGGGCGTCGCATAGTTCGTATGTAAATTTTTTGTTTACACATACATAGTTTCTTGTTTTCCTCTCTAGATTATCGCTATTTATTGACTTTATAATTTTCAATTTCATAATTGTGTTCATTCATGAATATCTGTATAACTCATACAGGTGTGTATGACCTACCTAAGTTTCATACTATGGTCATAGTAGGTGTATAGCTTCTAACAATACCTACCATAGTAATTTATTAGTAGGCTACTTTTAAATCTTGTTCATAAATTTGATACAGGTATTTGTTTACATTATAAACTGTTCAGCATTTTTTGGTATTTTAGTTTACTCCTTGAAATGACAATGTAGATATGAGTTATTGATTTTATAAAAATCAAAATCATAACAAAAACACTGCATACAACTCAGCATAGAGGGTTGAAAATGATTGATCGGTCTCCATTGTTGAGATTCTGCGGCCAACTGCCGCTCTCACTCGCACCGTAGTCACTACGCTGTGCAGTCGTGCTGATCTCTATTTAATTTTTTACCTTAAATAACCAATATAATACCATATTTAATATCCAGTAATAATTCTATTAACTTGTGAACTACTGCCAAAGTGTATTGTTTGTCTCAATACAATGAACATGGTAAGGTCTATTATAATTTTTTGCCCTTCATATTTTTTTCATCATGGTTATTGAACTGTGCAGTTATGATTTAATTTGTTATGACATGCTCTTATTATAATCTATCCCTTTTATGTTATGGTTTTGGATGCAAAAGAATTTTATAAAAGATTTTAAATATTTGTCCGTCACGGCTGAATTTTTTTAGTTCTTTTTCTAACTGTTGTGTGAGAAATGCAATGCATTCCTGATATACGATATCTTATTTTAATAGTTAAGTGGATTGAATTTGTAATGGTTAGGCTTTTTATACTGTTTTTTGTGGTAATTATGATCTCATGAAAGTTTGCCCGACGCCGATCGATGCCGGAGACTCTTGACTTCAGAATTTTCTCTCACTCTTTTTGCTGGTGTCCTTTTCTAATGTATAGAAATCAAATGTAAGGCTGGGTATGATCCTTATTGTGTAGTCTATTGATTTTTAGACGAGGACTTGGTTTTGATGTTGCGTAACTAGAGTACCGAGTATGGAACCTGGAGTCCGGATTAGAGGGTTGTAAAGTATTATTAGATATGTTTGTGATACTTGTGAGTTGAACCAGTATATTGTATTGTATTAGTAATATTTGTACAAAAAAGTAATTATTTATTATTGGTTTGAAGGTTTCAACATTTGTGTTGGTTGTTTTCTACTTGTCCAAAAATACCACAATTCTATGAATTAACTTAATAGTAGTAGTATGTGTACTTCTATATTTCTAGTTTCTACAGTCATGCTACTAATACCTAAGTACACAAAAAATATTGATTATTTTTTTTTTTAAGTTAGAGAAATAATTGTTAAGATGAATGTATTATTTATGTGTGCAGGTGGTGTCTCGCCATGCAGCGCGCGGGTGGGAGAAGGGCCTGTGCGCCATGAGCCACACTCCTGTCGGCGGCCACCCGCAAGGTGAGGCAAATTCATATCGCACTGACTTTATTATTTGTGTATTTAATAACTGATTTTGTTTGAAGAAGGATAGGTACACTCTTTGGGTGTAGTCAAAACACTGACTGCAAACGAACGCGACCGTAGTCAGACTAAGGGCCGATTTTTCAATCCTCAGATAACATTTATCTGTCTAATAAAATAATATACTGCCAAATTAAAACAAACAGTTATCCTTCACTTATACATGAAGATAGGTACGTTTTTATTTTAGTCGTATAATAACTTATCAGATTGAAATATTTTACCCGAGGATTGAACAATCGGCCCTAAGTCAGATACTTTAGTACCGTACTCCAACGTAATTTTGCAGCTAGCTTTAGCTACAGCTGTTCGTTCGGATCGTGCAGTTAACAAATGCAGACATTTCATTCAATCAATCAGTTATATTGCCGTCCATACTGTTGAACGTAGGCCTCCACCAGAGAGTGCCATCCATCTCAGTCTTAGGCAGTCCATATCAATCCCCTACCCGCCTACCTTTCCAAGGTCGTAGACCATCGCGCTACGTTTCAGCCTTTTAGTACCTTTTTCGATAGAAAAAGAAGGATAATACTGTATATGGCGTAAAAAGGAACTAATATGCCGCCAAGGAATCTATACTGAATTAAAGACAACTTACGCCCTCCGCACGGTCTTTATTATCGTCGACGCGCGTATGGCTGAAGGCCGCCTATTTCAAGTATATTCTTATATTCGCCTCCTTCTCGAAGTTATGACGGCCAAGTTGTGTGGTTTGGCCGAGATATACGTTTTCTTGGATAGCGTCGTATCGAGAGAGCGATTTCGTACTGAAAATAAATTAATTACTAGTCTGCTTACCGCTAATAACTACTGAGTTTTTGCTTACTTATACCTGAATACATCTATGCATGTTTCCCGTGCAGGTTGGGTTAGGTTACGCATTTACTACTTAAAGCTAATGTATCAGGTAGTAGGACTCGGTCGATCTGAGGAGTCCGCCTACCAGTACCTCCGCCTTATCTATTTCTGCCGCCAAGCAACAATGCTTGCATTGTCGTGTTCCGGTTTAAAGGATAAAGTAGTCAGCGCAATTACAGGCATGAGGCATTCCATCTAAGTTCTTACAGTGACAACGCACTAGAGTTTTTGCTTACGGGTCGCCATAGGTTACGCCTAATTATACGTTTTTCCCGTGCAGGTTGGGAGCACAAGCTTGCTGACAGGTCGTCGCTGCCGCCTGCTTCCGGGGAGGAGAGGAGCAAATCTCAATCCAAACATGTGTTCACACAACCACTCTCTAAGTAAGTTAATATTTTTATCTGACTAGGTATCCTTGCAGAATTTTATTATTTGCCTATGTAGGAACTAAATGAAAACAAACTCTATAGTAAACTATTCATATTTAAGTTTACATTTTTGAAAATTGATGTGTGCAGTCGTTCGAATCCCTAATCTTCTTAGACAAGACCTGCTGTTGTGTTTAGTTAACTATTCTAGAAGCTTGCAATTTTTATTTTAAATTGAAACAAATTGTATTTATTTCTGCCAGTCCACCACAGTGTGCATAATTTTGTCAAAAAACATATTTTCTAGAAAAACAATAACGCGACATTGATATAAGTGCTGGCAATCTTATGAGAGTTTTGACGAATTCGGGGAAGGTTCCCGCCACCACCAATAGT
This sequence comes from Blastobasis lacticolella, assembly GCA_905147135.1. Taxonomy (NCBI): domain Eukaryota; kingdom Metazoa; phylum Arthropoda; class Insecta; order Lepidoptera; family Blastobasidae; genus Blastobasis; species Blastobasis lacticolella. Next base: position 16,620,631 of record LR990048.1, read on the forward strand.
AATAATACTATTTAGTTGTTATTGTGTTTTATAAGACACATTTAGATTTTATATTGCAACTATTAAGATATGTGAGTAGCGGCTTATAAGTCGAGGGTCGCCGAGGGAGAGAGAGCGTACCAAAGTCGCTAGGTCAGGAGATCAGGTCTTGCTACCCTAGGCGATAGATATATATTAGATAGTATCGTGATACACTGGTTCCCCCAGGGCCGGCGCTGGCGGGGCGGCGGGGCTCTCGTGGCGCTCGGAGACGGAGGGCTCGTCGGGCAGCTCGGCGCGCTCGCCCGCCGCGAGCTCGCCGCCCTACATGCGGTGGGCACGGTCCCTGCATTGCCTGCTCGAGGTACGTACACGGATATACACGCACCCATACACACCCACACATCACACACGTGAATAGTCTACCGTTGGACTTGTGCCTCTGTATAGGGCTTTGCCATATTCTCCACGCTTGGCGGGTTGGAGATCGCAGTGTTTGAAACACAACAGAAAATGCTGCTGCCCATTTTTTGGTCTTAAGACATTAGACGCCTTTTACGACACCCAGTCTATGGGTAGGTGCAATTCTATTCTACCGGACACCACACGGCATCTCTTATCAATATTCACCGTGCTGGTTTGCTTAGCTGCCCCGGCAACCTCCATGCTTGCGTTGGGCGCATGTACAGATCAAAACACACCCAACTCACCCGTTATGTCCTATAATCATAGCAAAAGCTCGCTTCTAAAAGGCCTTGGTCAACCTTGTTTGGCCAACGGTATTAGAAGGCACAGCTAACAAGTGGCCAGCTCGTTGTGGTGTTGATGTACGACCAGCCTCAAAGTACGAAATGGTCATCCATTCAGTTCCCGGACTCTGCGAGCGTTGGTTAACCTCGGTTATTAAGCGGGCTACAAAACTGACATCCCTAGTGTCTACAGACCTTCAGTTCGAGTGTTTCAGTTAAAACCACACATTGAGTTGAGCTTTTACGTGACGCGTCAGAAGATGGAACGAGGGTTTTTTCAATTGTAATCTCTTTTCGTTTGGCATAACCTACTTTCAATTCACTCGCTTCTAAGAATCGTTAAGAGAAGGTCAACAATAACAACTGCGCAGATTTTGCTACACACTCACAATTTTAACTGCACTGTTCGACTGTACAGTCAAGACTGTGCAGTTAAAACCCAAGATGTGTTGCCCGTTTTAGTCACTAGCCTTCCTCAGTAGTTCCTCCCATGTTTAGCTGCACAGTTCTGTATACTCAAGGCTGTGCAGTTAAAACTGAAGGGATGTAGCCCGTTTTTGGTCTCTACCCTTACTCAGTACTTCCTGCAATGTTGCCAGGACGCGGAGGGCGTCCGGCTGTTCCGCAAGTTCGTGTGCGGCGCGGGCGGGCTGCACGTGGACCGGCTCAACTTCTACTTCGCCGTGCACGGGCTGCGGCAGGAGAGCGAGCCCGCCAAGATACGGCAGGTCGTGCACGCGATCTACAAGTCAGTATGCAACTAACGTGGTTTTTTTGCGGCAGACAGGCATGCGGGCCACCTGATGGTGGGGTGAGCTGAGGTCAGAATTGTTTAGTAATGTGTCGATTCTTGTGTATCGCTCAAAGAGCGGTTGCAGTGCAATGTTTTCTTTTTAACAGATACGCGTTTTCTAAGGAAAGTTTGCTCTCGAGAGTTTGACTTTGGGCTTGTTGATTATTTGACTTTCATACATTTGGTTCTTAGTGTATAAAAAGAACTCGGATATTACTAAATTATGATCTGTCCAGACTGACTTGTTTTATTTGGTGAACAAAGAATACCCAAAATCACGACTTGCCATATCAATCACGCTACGTACAATATGTATAGATGTCTTGAATTATATAAAAAACACATAGAATGTGAATATCAATAAATATAAATACTGCTGCAAATTATCCTTTTAAATACATAATTTCCATAACCAAATAAGACAAGTCAGATTGGACAGATTTTACCTCGCCCGGAACGCGTCACTCCCATTTCTGTGTGGCCCGGCCTTTAATGCTGATAGTATCGTAAATTCATTCATTGATTCGCGACCGTAGCTAGTGAAATAATATGGTATCTGCCTAACCCTACGGGAAAAAAATTGACTTTATGTATGTATCGTACATTCATAATATTCGAATAATGATTCGGCCATAGTCATATTTTCCCTCATCTGTTATACATAAAAAACGTTCATTTTACAAGAGAATAGAACTGAAATAAGAAAAGAAATATCCACCTTGGTCCAACTACAGGGTTGCTATTAAGATAATTTACGCTCATCTTTAATTTAATCGAGTTATATATCAAATCAAAGATATTTTTTCCCCTATCCAGTAACGGTATATGGTTGCAAAGCCAAAAGTTGGTCTGAACGGTAACATCGTTGAAATTAATTATGTAATTGAATGAAAATGATTTCATGAATGTTCCCCGGATCTCCTATAACCGTGGCGTTCCCTTTAGGTTCCTGCGCAAGTCCGAGCTAGCGATGCCCGAGCCGCTGAAGCTGCTGGTGAAGCAGAGCCTCAAGGACGGCGCGCCCATCGAGCGGACCGTCTTCGACCACATGGAGAAAGAGGTATGCTGGCTGCTGACTGCTGGGCCTTATTGCAGGGGAATAAGAGCGATTTTAGAATTTTGGAGTGTTTGTTCTGTGGTGAAAAAGGTGCCTTGTTAGAATGGAGTTAGGTATGTTGTGGAATGGCTACTAAGTTCTTAGTATGTGGGAAGAAGAAATGCACATTACAGATATCCAGCACCAAAATGAGCATTGTGATATTATATAGGTGACTTATAATTAATTTTTGGTATTAGAAGTATGTGCTTAAAATAACAAACAACTTTTACTATGGCACCAACTTGGAATCCCGAAAAAAATCTCAGCTGTTTCATACAAAATTGAAAAGAAATTCTGCCAGAACCTATAAGACAGCTTTTTTTTTCGCGATTTTAGTGTTGGTGCCATGTTAAAAGTTGTATGTTATCACAAGTACTTATGCGCTTATTACACATGCCTAAATTCAGAAGCAAAAAGCGTGAGAGCAAATCAAATCAAAGTGAGAGCAAAGTAAAGCTCATAGAATAAGGTCCATTTTTGCATCACTAATATTATGTTATAGCGTGTGTCAAATAAGAAGAGACTTGGCGGGTCACGTGGTTCGACTTGCGCTGCATACGATTACCTGCGCGAAATCCCCCCCACTGCCATTTGACAAGTCTCTTCTTTCGTGACACGGGTTATACGTGTTGCTCCGCTTTGCAAAAGCCGTGACACAAAAATGGATCTTATTTAATGTGCAATACATTCCACTTTGATTTGGTCTCCCGCTTTTTGCTTCTGAATTTAGTAACTGAATTAAGGCAGGCATATGTAATAAGCGCATTACCCCTTGGTATCAATTGTAAGGTATTGTGGTATAAGATTAGTAGTCATTTTTTCTTGAGTTTATTTACATGACTTAAGCCCTAGTTTGACTTGAATTCGCCCCTCCTTAGGTGACGTTGGCGATAACGGAGTCGACGTACGCGGCGTTCCTGCGGTCGGACGCGTACGTGTCGTACGTGGGCGCCGCCACGCAGCCGCTGTCCTCGCCCGACGCCTCGCCGCCCGAGCACGCGCCCAAGGTACGTAGCGTGGTCCGTCCTACAGGCGACGCGTACGTGTCGTACGTGGGCGCCGCCACGCAGCCGCTGTCCTCGCCCGACGCCTCGCCGCCCGAGCACGCGCCCAAGGTACGTAGCGTGGTCCGTCCTACAGGCGACGCGTACGTGTCGTACGTGGGCGCCGCCACGCAGCCGCTGTCCTCGCCCGACGCCTCGCCGCCCGAGCACGCGCCCAAGGTACGTAGCGTGGTCCGTCCTACAGGCGACGCGTACGTGTCGTACGTGGGCGCCGCCACGCAGCCGCTGTCCTCGCCCGACGCCTCGCCGCCCGAGCACGCGCCCAAGGTACGTAGCGTGGTCCGTCCTACAGGCGACGCGTACGTGTCGTACGTGGGCGCCGCCACGCAGCCGCTGTCCTCGCCCGACGCCTCGCCGCCCGAGCACGCGCCCAAGGTACGTAGCGTGGTCCGTCCTACAGGCGACGCGTACGTGTCGTACGTGGGCGCCGCCACGCAGCCGCTGTCCTCGCCCGACGCCTCTGGATAACTAGTCTGGATGCACGTACATGCCAAGGGCGTGAGTGCATTCGTCATCATAGCCCGTAACAGTCCACTGCAGGAATTAGGGCATCTCCCACGAAAGGGGAAGTCATTGCTATAATCTTCACGCTTGGCAGGCGGGTTGAAGATCGCAGTGTCGCAAATATAACAATGGAAAACGCTGCTGCCCATTTTCTAGTCTATGGCGACTTTAGATATTTTACTTTAAAAACGTAAGTCGCCTTGTCCACCCACGATTGTAAGGGGTTGATGCTGTTTTACTCTGCTGGGACACCACAGGGCCTTGTGCATAAGTGTATTAAACACTCCAATAAATGTTTCTTTGACTCTACAACAATATTCATGATATTTTGTGCATATTTTGTCAAAATCAGTTTGCTAAAAGAAGAAAGAATTAGCTGTCCCTTTTGCCCAAAAGACTCGGCCTTAACCACCAGGGTATTTTTAATTAAGCTTGCCAAGCCTCCTTTTTTGTGAAGGACAGTCATTATTTTTATAAATAAAATGTTTCTCTACCTTTCTTGTACGCGAAAAGAATGAAAACTAACCATCCGCAACACATTTCTTGTATTCGAACTAAACACGCCTGAAATTGAAACATCCAACATTCCCTGAGATGACCATGAATTGACCACCACTACATTATGCAATCCTCTTCCAGCCGATGGGCTACGCGCTAGCCACCCTGCACGAGGGGGAGGAGTTGTCGGTGGGGGGCGCAGGGCCCGCGGGGGGGCCGGGGGTGGGGGCCGCGGGGGGCCCGGCGCGGCTCACGCACGGCGCGCTGCTGGCCTCGCAGACGCGCCGGCTGCATCACGATATCGCACCGTGAGTATTCATTCTAGCATTCAGCTTAACTATAATGTACTGGAAAGTAAAGCGGCAGCGGACTAGTGGCAGCGTGCTTGCGAGACCGATAAAGGGGGGGGGGGGGGTTATGGATGGAACTACATACATTGGGAACTGGGAACTGGACATGTCACGTCAACGCAACATGCTCGTTAGATGTGCCTCCTAATACCTTTAAGCGAGCTCGATCGAGGTCTTCCGCTGGGTACCCTGAGACTGGTTGGGCATTCTCGGGAGCCTATTGGTACCGTATATTATTATTTTGCTAGCCAGCAATAGTGAGACGCCCCGTAATTCTTTCTACACAGTATGAACTGATTACTACTTCCATGTTACTGTAATCTTACCCCATACTAATGTATGTGAATGAAGTATGTTCAATGTATCTGAAATATAAACAATGGTGTTTAAAATTAAATAGAATGGGAATATACAGCTTTGTGGTCTTTAGTAGTGTAAATTCCACGTTGAACATACTTATACACTGATTCATAGCAATAGCACATCATTTTCTAAACATAAAGCTAATTAGTTGAATTATTAGTTAGTTTTAATTATTTTTGTTTAATAGGTAGTTTGTACAAATGTCAGTAGTTTAGTAAACAATATAGAACTGATATAATATCCAATGTAGTTACACTAGCTACAACATAGATGTCGCTTATCATTAGAAGTAAATGTGTGACCCCGAGCATTGCATGAGCAAACCCACAGCACATTTAATTTCGCCTTTTCTAATGTTGTTTTTCTTTTTTGTTGTTATTATTATTTGCTCTGTGAGTTTGGGCGCGTTCAGGTACTACGGAAGCACTATATTTATAATCCCTAAGTTGAGAAATTCTGATATTTTTATTGAGACCTACGACTCCAATGACAACGCACCTGCGGTTCTACATTTCTGTTTCATGAAACAGTGTGAACCAAATATATTATGGGCGACAGCCACCACTTTCGATCTATAGGCTAATTACATAACGCTGTTGCAAGAAATTATCTGATTTCAATTATTGAAATTGTTGCTTTTGCGAATTCGTATCATCGATTTCATGGGTTCAGTTGCTAACAAAGTTCCATTGCAATAAACTGGAACTATTAAATCGATTATTCGTAATCCCAAACAAACAATTTCAATCATTGAAATCAGAGAATTGTTGCCAACAGAGTTACGTAAGTAGCCTACTGGTGTCTGATTCTGGCGCCCTTTTCGTCACTTTCACTTTATTTTTCAATAAACTAACTTGTCACGGAGATCGTAGAGTAGACTGTCCCCGCTGTCCCCTTATGTGCTTCCGTAGTAGCGATCGCCCCCCTCACTCGCGCCCGTTTGCCCCCATGTGTGTCCCCTGCGCCCGCGCATGCACCGCACGCTCGCTACGCGCCGACGCCGCCGCTGCTCCTGTCTGTCCCACATCACTGCCTATCCTAAACACTCATGTCTTTGTCCTTATTTCCCGAAATTTTTGTTCTGGTCGATAAATCGATCGTTCGATACGTGAAAAATAATATTCACTATAAATCATTACCATTTTCCTTATTTTCTGAAATTTTGCTTTTTGGTCGATAAATCGATCCTTTGATACGTGAAAAATTATATTCACAATTGTATTATTAACATTACAATTAAATTGTTTTTACAATTTTTCTTAATTACATTCCAACTTCGATACGCACGAAAAAAAATCGATACATAACTACCTAATTCAATATTTTCATAAAATACGAATATTCATATCAATCCATGTATATCCATCGCCATTGCCATTCACTCAAATATGGAATGTAAACTTCTCTATTATTTCTAACTTCTTTTTCAATTCCATAACTTCTATACAAAACCTCACATCGCCCCGAAACCCCATCACCACCGACACTCCCGCCGCACCCCCCATCCACTACCCGCTGGGCTCCCACGCGCCGGCCCGCCAGCCACCGCAAGCGGTCGGTGTACAGCGCGCACGTGACGTACGCCGGCTACTGCCCCGCCTCGCGGCAGGACTCGGAGCGCGCCAGCCTCAGCAGCGGACGCGCCGACAGCGACGCCGTCTCCCTATCTGGGAGCAGTGTGTGAGTATATACCACTTGTATGAAGATACCACAGTGAAATGGCTGTGTCCGCGGAGTCGAACGCTGATTTAAGGTGGGTAATGCCAATTCCAAGGCCAGAGAGACGGATAAACGTGAAAGAAGTGAACAAGAAAGCAATATGAAATTGCTTGAACTATGGCCCTGACGTGATTTACGACCTCTGTGAGCTCAGTAAAGTTCCTTTAGGCATCGGCGCGGGATTGAGTGTCTGTCGGGAACGACTTGGTCAGAATGAAATATATTTATTTATGACCCTATGTGATTGGTGCTAAGTTGAAAGCCTGGAGCATCGTCCTTGGGTTGCGCGTCTGGACTGGACACCTTAATTACCTGAGTGAGAAGACTGTTACTAGGCAGGCATGCTCCATTTTTAAACTCCTTCCGTCATCTCTTACGTAAGAGAGCTGGCGGTAACGACAGCTAATAGTATTCCAGTTCGTAAGGTAAGATAACAAATTAGCATTTGCAACTCTTGGCGAGACTGGTCTTATCCACTACCAATAACCAAGTAAGTACTTCTGACATAGTCGTAGACATCGATGTATATAATTTCTGTTTATTTTCCCTTTTAATTTTGTTCAGTTTTGTAAAGCTGTTTTAAATTTGCACCGCTAATTCATTATAATTTTGCATCATAAAATCCCTTGCCCATACTTACAACATTCACGACCATGTTTTATGTTAATGCGTTGGATGTGGTTGTCATTTTGACTTATCAAGCATTGCTTGAAAATAGACTTGATGTTTCAGAGATAAATTGTATGCACAAATTCATTTTATTGCCAGAAGCATATCTGGATACCCAATGCCCGGCCGGAATATCTTTCTGTTTCTTCAATAAAAATGTATCCCATTAAAAAATATAAAATAGATTGCCAAGGCCCACACAATGCTTTTATTGATAAAAAGTCTTTAATATTTGGATCTATAAAATGGCCAAACCATATTTCTGATCAAAATGAAGGGTTACTATAGTTTAGCTTTGTAGAGTTACGGACTTAGCTCTTCATGAGATTAGATAACTTTTAAACAATGAAACCGTTATGAGCTTGTGAGTTTTTGAAATCTATTTTACTAGAAATGTTTCTGAAGAAATCCATTTTTAGAGATGAAACAGATAGCTGTTTAGCCGGGTACTGGATATCCAGTCCAGATATTTTCGTTTCAAAATGCGGCAATGCATACTTTTCTAAGTTGGAAAATGTTTGAGAATAAAAATGATATTAGGAATTCTCCCATTTTGGTTGGTTTTATTTAGGAATTCTGCGTTACCCAGCAATCGTTTCTAATCCGCAATCACCTGATATGCCAAATACTGCATCATGGTCAATGCCTTGGCCCTCGCGCGATAATAATTGACTCCAAGATTAGGTTCTAATGGGATGATAATGTAAATGGGGATCCGAATTACTTACTGTCTATGGTCCAGGTTCTAATCTACATCTTCCCTCCCCACAGTGACGGGCTGTCGCTCCGCGGCGGGCGCTCCGGCGAGCGGCGGCGGCGGCTGCCCGGACTCGACAAATACATGAACAAGGAACAGGACACCGGCATGGTGAGACTATACAGCGTTGATAGTGTTTTCAGATATAAAAAGGCTAAATAGAGTAGTATAACTTGAAAATTACGTACAGTGTTCCCATACGAAATGACAAACAAATTTCAAATTTTGTGAATTTGAAGGTCCGATGCTAAAAATACAGTGTTTGTGTACTTTCAAAGTTTATTATGGTTGACGATATGACACAAAAATTCAGTGAATCTACTGTAGTTACAGTGCATCTGGAAGCAGTGATAGTATTATTTGAGAATAATTAATTTAGCTTTGTCCCAGGCGCCAATAGCACAACCATATCACTAAACTAGCACTGGTAAACCTTTACACGTGTTTCGCTATCCAATGAGTATCCTCGGAAAGCCTTTAACTATAAGTCCCTTACTTTTTATTTATGTATCGTTTATTGGGTTTGCCGTGTACCCGGTGGCCCAATCTACCCAGGCCAAGAAACACGTCAATATCGCTCGCTTTCTCGCGCCATGTATCTCGTGATAATATAATATCCAATTCAACCAAAAAATTATGAGTTTGTCTGTCAAATAGAAATGCTATAAGTGAGGCTGCAAATTCACGAAGAGGTGATACACTTTTAGTTTAAGACACTAAGAACAAAACAATTTTAGATATTTCTTGTTGAAACCCTCACTTTCAGCCGAGTACCGGACGCCTTACCAAGTCATCTAATAGTATAACATATCCACAGGTGATCCCCCGCACGCTACGGCCATCGGAAGCGGGTCGCGTGCTGCCTCCCGCGGAGTTCGCGCCGCTACTCATCGAGAGACTCGAGAGGTTGCGACGCGACCGCGACGCCAGCGATCGCCTCGACCGGAGACTGGATGAGGTAACACACCCCACATACCATACGGCACTCACCATACACCATACCGCACACCGTGCATCAAAGGGTGACTCCACTACCTTTGGTTTATGTCCGAAACTAGAAGCGGAAGATTTCGCCGATGGTTCCCCCTAGCAAACGTCATCATTTAATAAATAGTGTTATAATTCACATTTTTTCAAATCTCGGTGTAGCTTGAGTTATCCTCTCTATCCTAGCAATACTGCGATAGTCCGTCCCGCCTAAGGAGTTCGTGCCCTTCAGTTGCAAAATGTTCAAGTTAAGTAAGTCCAATGTCCAAGTACAGTGACCAGAATAATGTCCGGATAAAATGTCTGGAAAAGTTGGCAACCCTGGTTCTAAGGTAGCTCTGCCAGGGAGTATGCTCTGCAGCAGAACCACAAACAATCATTATTTTGTTACCATTGAACATCATTTTTATAAAATTATAATTGATCTGTATTAATTAAGGTAGTTCGTCGGCAGAGTATGACACAGACATTTTAGTGACTTGAACATTTTGCGCCTAAGGGGTTCGCGCCTTACTCGTCGAGTAGCTCGAGCAGCTACGGCGCGACCGCGACTAATTATTTTACAATTTGTACCCGTTACTTTCTACATTTTTGTATACAAAACTTCCACCCTATTTACCCAGTCTCCCACCGAGCTCGCCTTGAATCCTTATGTGTTCCCTCTCCCAGGGCGAGGGCTCGGAGGCGCTGCCGCCGGCGCTGGTGGCGGCGGCCATCCGGGACAAGCTGCAGCTCGACGACGACAACGACCAGGACATACTGGGTGAGCTATACCGTGATTTAATGGTCGAAGATCCGGCCAGAGGAATATGTTCCCTTGTCAGTTATTCAGTAAAATCGTGCATTATTAGGTCGGCACCCCTTAAGTTGCCAGATACCCTGAACGACGGTGGCCACTTTCCATCAGGTGGACCGTTCGTCCGTGTGTCACCATAGGCAATAAAAAAATTATACGGGGGAATAGGATTCAAATAAGAAAATAATATATTATTATTTTATGAATGTTCACCGATATTTCTGTTGAGACCAAGTTTTGCGCAGGCTTCCATTTTTGTTGAATAAGGAAAAAATATTTTTTATTTGACATATAACTCAATTAAATAACAGATGAGGGAAATATAGCTATGAAAGGATCTCCTACTATAGGTATCGAGTGATGACGAAGTGGCTGTGTGGTGACCAGTAGAGCTGGCCCGTCTACTTGTTTGCCGATTATAGAGTACAGACCTAGTAGTGGAAATAAATTGTTGCCAATATCTGAAATATGGATGGAGAAAAACTTGTCGGCAAACTAAATTGTCGTTGTGGTCCAAAACGACATGCATTGTTACGTAAACTTGTAAAATTACTGATGAAAAATTAAATAATGAATCACTATGTCAATGTCGAAATTAAAAAACCATGACGTGTACTATAAGTGTCATTTATGACATTAGTACATTCGAAACCACCGCAGACTTCATAAAAAAAAGTGATCAGCCTACATTGCACCTCTTCTGCGTCTATACTCTGTACCACCGATCGCCACAAACCTGCCACTAACCAACAACACCCGTGCCCCCCGCAGACCAGCACGTGTCCCGCGTATGGTCGGAGCGCACCCCCGGCGGCTCCCCCCCCGGGCGGCGGCGGCGCCCCCCGCACGCGCACCCCCCCGCCCGCCGCGCGCCCTCCGCGCTGTCGGCGGACTCGGGCCACTACGACGCGCCCGAACACCCGCACCACCATCACCATGCGCACTCGCTGGCGCGCAGGTAACTATGCGATTGAAAGACATCACACATCGGCTACGGATGGCTGAGAATACACATCACCACACACCACCCAGACACTGCCGCACACCACCACCCACACACCACCATCCACACACCATCATCCACACACCACCACTCACTACCACACACACCCACTCACTACCACACATCACCACACACCACCACTCACTACCACACACAGAACACACCACCACACACACAACACACCACCACACACACAACACACAACACACCACCACACACACAACACACCACCACACACACAACACACCACCACACACACAACACACCACCACACACCACAACACACCACCACACACCACAACCCACACATCACCACACACAACAATACGTCCCAACTCAGTCATGTAAACTCGCTATAGTTCAATTGCGATAAGAAAATATACATAGACATATCTTTATTTGGTCCAATAACACATTAAAAACCTTAAAACTAACAGAATAACAGAAAATAGCGAATCATAGTTTTCTGCCGGCCTTGCCGCTCGACCAATCGGGTCGCAACAAATTAGAAAGCTAACTTCACAGTGACCAATTGACGACAGAAAATAATAAAAATGAATACCTCGCCGATTGAAATAAACAGCAAATACTAGACTGACTGCTAAGCAAATGGATAGCCTAGACTTTATTTTTAATTTGAGACATTTAAGTTGATTTTAATATTTTAATAAACTTTATCTTTTGTGTTTGAACTTTTACTTCACTGTGAAAACAAACACCTTTACTCACTATTTTCTTAACGCGAATGAACGCGTGTGTAACGCAGTTAACTAAACGAAGGGCGACACCATGACACAGCTTCGCAGACGACACACACACTCGCATATACAAACACACGAATACACATCGCCTGAACTCCACCACCATTGTGCTTATACAAATATCACTGCGCGGACATTCGCTCGAAGATTAACTAACACGCCACACCGACAATCGTCACACCATAACACAATACGTTCCTTAATAGTGCCAAAACCCACCACGGGATGTAGGCCTATACTACTATCGGATACTACATCGTCGATCTCCACTCTTCTGGCAGACAATATATCGTACACATTTGCGCGTAGCACCGACCCTACTCTGTGAGCTCTGATACGCTATACTCACTCAATACAATACTTACACAATACACACGTCATGACACTAATCTGAGTGGCTCTGACTTACATTCGCGCGTAGATGCACTCCACAAACTGGCACATGTCGCATAACATACAGCTAACAATAAAACTGTACATTGAGATATAAACAACATGTTTGATGCTCTCATTTACACAAATCTGTTAATACAATATTGTAATATACTTACCAAACCGCACTTAAAACTTGAATTTAAGTAGCCACTATTGTATGTAAATAAATACTCTCTCAACAGCAACGGCTAGTTGGCTTCGTAAAGCATCTCAGTCGCACAAATACTGAGCTGAAACTAGCCGATGTGCATTACTTACTGCCCACTTCTGTAGATAATTAATTTGAGAACTAGAATTTCAATATTGATTGGAACCAATGAAAGCCTAGTCCAGATCTGCCTACACGAGCATAGTGCCTGTAAGCAGCTCTGGGCTACCCGCTACCATATTGGCTGTGTCGATACCCTCCGAATGTTTGTACCAAACTGTTTTCATTCAAAATTCAGTGTTTACGGACAGGTCTGTCTGGACTAGGCTTGAAGTCGCAATTGTTATTAGGTAACGACTAACAGATGCATGATTATTTGTTTGGTTTGCATGTACACTAGCATACTAAGACAACTGTACGCTAATTACGTAACGCTGTTGCTAACAATTCTTTGATTTCAATGATTGAAATTGTTACTTTTACGATTACATATAATCGATTTAATATTTTCAGTTTATTGCAATGGAATTTTATACGCAACCAATGAAATCGATAATACGAAATCGTAAATGTAACGATTTCAATCATTGAAATCACAGAATTGTTGGCAACAGGGTTACGTAATTAGCCTACTGAGATACGGACACGATTCCACTCGAGTTACGCTCGCACTTATAAGCTTCAATATTCATTCGTGAAAGTGTTTCACTGTTTTAGTATTGGTTTGCCTGTTTGAAGTGTTTCATTGTGTTACACTACACTATAACTAAAACCATGAATATTGTTTTTTTGCTAGCTGCAATTTTTTTTACAAATTTTGCTTTCATATTTTGTTATGTTCATATTTCAAGTAAGAAAAGAAACTATTGTCTTGAAGCACTTCAATCAAATCCGCCTCTTTTCGTTGTATTGTGTGAGAGTATGGCCGTTTCTGCATATATTATTCGTTTCGCTTGTTACCGCAAAAAAAATTATAAATTCAACATTCAATTCGTGTCGAAAAAAACAAGTGAGTAAAGTAATTTTTTGTTGCGAGCGTGGTGACTTTAAATCACAAACCAGCAAAATAGTCTTAGAATTGAATGACGAGCGTAGCAAGTGATTCTAATACTACTACGGCTACGTAAATTTCACTTTCCAGATCACAGCTAAATCGCTTTTACTGCGGGTTTTTCCCACTGATTATTTCACTTTTACTCATACCCTAAGCAAAAAATTAGTTGGCTACGAATATTTATTTATTTACGCACCCAAAGCATATTTTTCGTCGTGTACAGTTGAAAAGCTTAATTTCCCCGTCCTATCACATCATTATGAACACGTTCACTCGCCCAACCACTTCCAATTCTGACTCCCCATTACCCCACCCAGGTCGATGTCAAAGAAGACGGTAACGGAGCTGACCGACAGCGGGGTGTCGGTGGTGTCGGAGGGCGCCGGCAGCGGGGTGGAGCCGCGCGTCCTGCTGTGGGTGGCGGCCACCGACCGCCGCGGGATGGGCCGCGACCGCGACCGCGACTCGCGCGGCTCCAGCGCCGACCGCGACGACCGCCGCCGGGGGAAGGAGCGCCCACGGTATGTATGGCTGCCGGGGACCGCCGCCGACCGCCGCGGGATGGGCCGCGACCGCGACCGCGACTCGCGCGGCTCCAGCGCCGACCGCGACGACCGCCGCCGGGGGAAGGAGCGCCCACGGTATGTATGGCTGCCGGGGACCGCCGCCGACCGCCGCGGGATGGGCCGCGACCGCGACCGCGACTCGCGCGGCTCCAGCGCCGACCGCGACGACCGCCGCCGGGGGAAGGAGCGCCCACGGTATGTATGGCTGCCGGGGACCGCCGCCGACCGCCGCGGGATGGGCCGCGACCGCGACCGCGACTCGCGCGGCTCCAGCGCCGACCGCGACGACCGCCGCCGGGGGAAGGAGCGCCCACGGTATGTATGGCTGCCGGGGACCGCCGCCGACCGCCGCGGGATGGGCCGCGACCGCGACCGCGACTCGCGCGGCTCCAGCGCCGACCGCGACGACCGCCGCCGGGGGAAGGAGCGCCCACGGTATGTATGGGTTGCTGAGGATCTGATAGCAGATGCTAGATGGACGGTGTGAGGGACACGCGGTACGGTGTTTTACGACATGGCGTTTCGATATAAACACTAGGCCGTCGTCGTTAAGACTTGGGTAAATAATAGTCTCGACGTGTGATATCATGTTAGCTACGATATTCTCATCGCCTTTGACGTAATTTATAATGTAGCTGAAACGACAACACATATCATATATTGGACTCGAGGTATTAAAATTGTCATTATGCATTGAGAAATAATAAATAAATAAATAAAATAAATATAACAGACAACAGTATCAAAACTCAGGTAGCGGTATTTCGAGTTGAGTGTTGTTTTTTCGACATTCCCCATAGTTAGTGCCTACCACCTACCTACCAGCTTTAAAATCCCAGTGTAACAGCTACCAATTTTCTGGTACAGAGTACAGACTATAACAACCGAGCCATTTTAAACTCCCAAATACTTTCAACTTACTAAACCACCACCTCTCCACCCACAGCAACAGCGGCAGCAAATCCAGCAGCGCGAGCGGTGGGACCGCCGCGCCCCCCGTCCCCCCCGCCCCCAGTACCACCGACCCCACCGCCACGCACACGGTGGTGGTGCTCTCGTTCCTGGACGAGGCGGTGCCGTACCGGCTGCGGGTGCCCGCCGCGCCGCTCACGCTGAGGACCTTTAAGGAGTACCTGCCCAGGAAGGGGAACTATAGGTGAGTGGATGCCTGCCCAGGAAGGGGAATTATAGGCGAACAGGGGGAGAGGCGATAGAAACTTGTTTGGTAACCACTAAGGTGACCTTTGCCCTGCAGTGGTACACCTAAGGTTAGTAAAAAAAAAGTGGCAACGAGCAGCCTGCTGGTAAATGGTTACCGTAGGCTATGGACATTTGCGATACCAACACGACTAAAATAAGTATACCGAGACAGAAATAGCGTCACGAAAAAGCGTTTGTTTCCTTCTCTCCCAGTATAAGATGACAAAGAAACCAGTACCTATTGCGATATAAGTGTATAGTTGTGCTTACCGTGGTAGGGTATCACCAGCTGTAAGAACCATTTCACATCCTTGAAGAACTTTATAATGGGAAAACATCAGCAAGGTGCTATTTCCACAATCTAAAGGGCCCCACACATTAACAGTCCGTCTGCAGTCTCTGGTCGTATCGGGCGGCCTGCCGTCCTAGGCCAATAACGTCTACACACTAGCACTTTAAGTTAAGAGTATGTGAAAGAAAGATCTATAATAACCGTCCGAATTACCTAGCCGTAGCCAGCCTGCCGTAAATTGATGGAGTTAGGCATCAAGGCCTATCAATGGGCCTGCCGTAAATTGAAAGATTCGAATGAATGAAGGCATCTAACAAACAAACCCTCCGCAGGTACTTCTTCAAAACGGAGTGTGCGGATCTCGACAACACCGTGATCCAGGAGGAGGTGAGCAACGACGGCGACACGCTGCCCATGTTCGAAGGGAAGGTCATGGCGAGAGTCAAGAGCGTGGAATGAACATATCACCATCACCAGCCTAGTCCACTGCTGGACATAGGCCCCCCAATGATGCCAATGCACCGTGTTCTCGTCTCGAGGCATCCAGCATCCTCTGCCCGCAAATCTTTACTCCACCTGGCTGGAGACATGATGGAATCCTCGGTGTTAGATAGACGTCAAATACCTACCTTAAAGTTGGAATTATATGTTGGTCCGACTGAAGCCAAGTATGTATGATGAGGCAGTCGATAAGAATACAGCGTATAGCCAGGTTGAAGAGATAGGACGCGGACAGGCAATAGCAGAACGGGAAATCAAGATAAGTTATTTATCTAGTAGTCATCTAGCCAACAAAATATGTCACTAAACAAAAGTATCGTAATGTGCAAATGTTGCAAGCTAAAGTAGACCTTGTTGTAACGAATCTTCATGTAATGCCATTGTACAAGCTTCCATGCAGCCTTGTCCACATCCTATCTCTACATGAATTGCGCCATTGTAATATCACATAGTCGCGGTAAAACTAAATTATTTCATTGTGCACCAGCACCGAAATAATCGTCCAGCTTTAGAAAGAGAGTATTCAAGCAGCCTCACGTTTCCTGTACTAAATGTACGTCATACGAGTTTGCAGATCGCGCTGATTGCTTCTTTTTGAAGCACGATTTGTAATACCACAGCTGCGTTATTCCAGTCCATATCCATGCCATCATTGTCGATCTTGTCGTTAATATATAGGGCTAATGCTCTCTTAACGGATGTTTCACTGTTCATGTTTTCGGATTGTTTTCTTTTCTATTTATATTATTGAAGTAGATTCACAGAGCCATCTTTTAGGTGCTACGGCAAAATTTGTTTCCACTAATAAAACTTAGCTAATAATAAGAGATACTTTTGAAAGAAATTTTGTTGACATACAACCCACACACTCCCATAATAACAGTGACAAATAGGACGTTCTATAATTTAATTTTCGTTTTAACTCTCTGATCTAAACCATATTATAAATCTTTTCGATAACGCATATTGATGTTACGTGTTATTATTATTTTTCTACTTTGAGTTTCCTCCAGATTCACAAATTTCTTTCAAAACTGTCACTCATTATCTTACTAGTAATTAAGAAAATAAAGATTACCAGTTGCCAATCATTCAGTGCAAAAGAAAACAATTCGATAGCTAATGAATAATTCTGCGCTTAATTGAAAATGGCCGTGCTCTTGTTATTTTATTCACAATAGCTTTACTTACCAAATTTTAAAGTGATTCAAATTGTGAATAAACATATTTACAGCGTTACGCATAACTGATAATCTGCCAAATAACGTCTTGGCTTCCAGATAGTAAAATCAAGGATCTATTGTTAGTTTTATTTTGAATTTATTTATTGTTCACACAAATGAAGTACGATGCAAATGATAGTATCAAGAGTATAAACGCGACTAGATCGCGCGGCCGTTTGGTGCGAACCTGGTATCGCAGGAGTATTGCGAACTGACCGTATTAGTACAATAATTTACGAAATAATGGAGGAAGAGGTCAGAGCAATACTCTTATACCTTGCCTTGCCAAATAGTGTCATAATATCCCGTTTTGGGGCCGAACGCGCCGCGCCCTCATCAAATTCGGTTCCTCTAAGCTTTAGCTTTGATTAATTTTAATTATTTTTATACTTGGAGCTAGTTGAGTACGCTTACTACTGTACGATATTTTTTAAAAGCAGAATTAAGGTTCGCCAGTTTTTTTTTATAATATTAAATTAATTAATTTTACCCTAGTGTTACGTGAATGACTGCTTAGTTTGTATATTTTTAAATTAATTGAATAATTAATATTTTAGGTATAAATGACCTGTTATGCGACAGCTGTTTATTTCAGTTAGAAATTTGGTGTTGAGAATGTCAAATAAAATTATGAAGTTATGAAAAATAATACATATAATATCGAGGGTCGACGTATTGTTATAATCATTTAAGGTGACTATTTATCAATACGATATTTACGTTTCCTTCGGCGCCCTCTCGTGTTATCATCACATATTATATTCGCTCAAATCATTTGGGGAAATCATGCTGAATTATGAAAGTTGTTAGAATATATAAAAAACAAGCACACGGTGGGATCTCTGACATATTTATATCGAAGTTATATCTATTACTATAATTAATGAATTAAATTATTTCCGTTCTTCAGCTGTGAGTAGAGAAGTAGAGAGTAAGAGAGAGACGTTTATAATTCTTTTGCTACTGGAGATTCAAAGTTATTCATTCTTGGAGCAACATATAGAATAGATTTTGTTGACAATACTTCTAAAGTATACTTGGAAATTAATGTGCTTTATTTTTAAATCGTTTTGCATCGACTTTAGAATTATTATGAATAAAGAATCCTTTTTTCAGTACCTTCCTAGTCCTTTTGACTAAACTCAGAATGGAAATCTTTGAATCTACACTGTGTTCTACAATAAAAACTGTATATTTTCTATGACAGACTGAGTTTCCCAAGAACTTCCATATTGTAATGACTAGTCTTAACGAGCGGCCTGCGCCGAAGCGCCAGGATATGCCTACGACGGCCGCGGTTCGTCCTACAGTACTTACTGCCGGCGGAGGATCAGCTGATTCTATGGAGACCTGTCTAAATATCCACATATGTTGTTTCTCTGCTAATATATTTATACTATTATATATACAAAATTTGGAAATCTCAAGAAATAAATGTGTCTACGACATATCGGGCGATTGAGATTTTACTTCGGTTTTATTGTTTGGGATTTCGAAATTGATAGCGCAGTTAATGAAAATATAGGTGGCAGTTGAAGTATTCAACTCACGACTCAATATCATGTTATGTTCTCCATAGAATCACCTGGTACCTGCTGCGGTTATATGTATGTCATTTGTAAATAAATATAGTTAGCTTGTGAAGTCCGGTCCACAGTACATAAGGTAAAGTACATAGGGAGTGTTGCCAGCGATCGGGTGCACCTGACGATGCACAATATTAAGAATCGGGTGCGGAAAAATGTGCCTTCAATGTTGATACGTTTTCATAGTTGATGCTTCTAAGTAGCTGTAAGCACACTTGTAAATATAGATATAATGCGACTACGATTCGAACTCTTTATTTTATAGTAATTTAATATTTTATTTATTCCCCCAATCTCCGCCGCGTCTCGCGCACTCGCGACGCGTCGCTGTTGTATCTTCCTCGAATTTCGAAACACTGCCATTTATTTAATCTGTTTCGCTATTTTTTAATTCCTTCCTGTTAACGCTTCTAAGCGAAATACATTGTACAACATCTCATAGCATATACGTCGATGTATTCAGTACCCAAAGTCTATAGAATCAGTCTTTGTAAGCGTTGTTATCGGTCTTCAGTTTGAAAGTTGTGTGTGAGACGCGAGTCCGACTCAGTCGTGGTGGCGGCTCGCAACGCTACACTGTACATACATAGATGAACTAAGTTAGGCACTTTCAGTACACTGCGTCTCAAAGTACCTTACTATCATAAGATAACAGTCCAAGTGGGCTCAAATATGTCGAGTTAAAATTGCTTGTTAAAATTGTAAAAAGAAATATGTTTTCCATATAAGAGTGTATTACGGGACGATTACTAAGTTGAACGATTTGTAATAAAATAATTATAGTATAAAGTATTACGTTACATGTATCGAAAGTTAGAAACTGTCAATCCGACTGTAATAATTATTGTAATAGTAAAAGAATTTCACTAATCGGACTGTATTATTTTTTTAACTAGCACATGTAACATTTAAAATAAACTGGAACTGTGCCATATAATTCAAGTATTTCATTTAATATATCCTCTGAAAGCCTGAAAAGTTAAAATCCCATAGAAAACATGATTACTTTCATGTTTTCTATGTACTACCCGTCACAATAAGTTTTCCGGTCCGCAGAATACTGCCAACCAATTACTGCAAAGCCACAATATATATGCTAACGTAAAGAGCGTCGGTGGCCTAATGGCTGGCGGGTCCGACTTGTAAGCGAGACGTACCCAATTTCATCCCCAGTGCGCCATGTACGAATGACCACGCTCTTACGGTGATCCTGCATATTCAGGTTATTAAATATGTTACCATGATCCAAAGGTTCCCGACCTGTTAACTGGGTCGCACACTGCGATTACGTGGCCGCCACTGCAGAACCTATCCATCCGTTCTGTGAGCCACGTGGCTTGCCCATAGCCACTTCGGTTTTGCGACCTCAGACCATGGCTATAACTTCAGAGTTGTAACTGGACGATGTTTTTTACATTTTTTTATACCATTAAGGTGGCAAATGAGCTTACGGCCTGCCTGATGGTCACCGCAACCTATAGACGTTCGCAATATCAGGGGCATCACCCACGCGTTGACGATTTCATTTCACCAATTTTACTGACTAATCCTAAATCAGGACGACTTCGTCCACTTTTCCAACTCTTCCACTGCCATTCACTGGCAAGACTTTTGTCTTAAGACACTGCGGTATTTTGGACGAGATCTTCAACAATTTCCCGAACGCTACCTGCTCGTTTGCCTCCAGGGATGGCGACCGAAGTCAAAATTTTAGTCAGTCAGGTATTATAAAAAATATTAGACGAGCATTTTTCCTTTTGTTACACGAACTAAAAATAACGCCGAATTTTGCTAAGTGACGTCACGATCTCCATTCTTGCAATTTCATACGCTATATCTTTGTTTTTTTTTATTGACCTGATAAATAAAAAAATACGTGTCTAATATTTTTTATATTCTTAACTGACGGGCCAAGTAGAATTAAAAAAGATTCGACTATTATTGTCCCAGTCATCATCCCTGTTATAAAAAAACGCTGCTCAACCATCGATTGGCCTTTTTCTCTAAAGTCTACTTAGATAATTGTTCATTAGGCGAAAAGTCGCAGGACAGAACTTAGAGTTGAGGCAGACATCAATTAAAAGACGTGAGTATTGAGCGACATAATTTATTTGGAGTTAGTCTTTTATTTTTATTTTTTTTTCACAATTTTTTATTGTCCATTTACATTTTTACAGCTAGTCGTAATACTGGTCTATATAATAAGTACAGTCGCCTGCAGATTAATCGGGCGTCATACTGCTATACTACTGATGTGCGCTGGAGAGGCCCGAATTGTCTGCAGGCGGCTGTACATAACTAAAAATAATATTTACGAAACAGAGTCTGTGATGTTACTTTATCAATCGAGTATAAATCAAACTAAATAAATTAAATTTCCTTTATGGTCCGTTCTACTAAGTCCAATTTCTCTGCTGGCGACCGTACATATAATTTCAAAACTGATGTACATAAATGCCGAAGACTTTGCCTTCCAAAGGCAATTTACGAGTAGGAGCAATACAGATTAAAATCGAACCGCGCCATCATTATTATAGGAAATTGTATAAACAACGACACGCCGCGCGCCGTGCCGACGATGGGTTGCAGATGAGTGATGGGGTCTTGCCCCTTAAGAAAAAAGTGTCCAATCCCTTACAATGTCCAACATATTATGTAATAGTCGCGTTCATCGCAACAGATAGATATCGTCCGAAAAGTGTGTACAGTCGAGTTCATAAATATGTGAGCATTGCCAAGGCTTCAAATTTAATGTACATGGAAGGGTACTTATATATCTGAGCAGATGTACATATCTTTGATTGATGAATCTGCTCAGATATTTGAAGCCTTGGCAATGCTCACATATTAATGAACTCGACTGTACCATTTGCCGGAACATGAACTCTGTGTTTATTATACTTAAAGGAATTTGTTGTTCGCGGATCGCTTAGCGCTTCATTATTAGACGTGGGTGTCGGACGCTTCGTGTGCATAGTATTCATAGTGTAGTGCGGTCCGCGGACAACAAACAAAGACCTTTATGTGTACTATACATAAGAGTTGATTTTCGGGCAACGGGTACACATTATACCTATCTGTCGCGACCACAGAAATCAAAATAAAATAAGTCAGTACAAGTCTTAAGCGCGCGTGACTTTATTGCCTGACACTATCTGACATCAGAGAGTTATTGCGCAGTAATACAGTTATGCGCAGTAGTGGCCGAGGCGTCAAGCGACAATTGGCATTTCTATTTACTTATGTTATTTTGATTTGTGTGGTCGCCACCGATGCACGCCGACTTATAATGTAATTGGGTTTTACGGGTGAGATCTACAGCACTTGCACTATCCCGTGAGGAACGCTATCTGAAGATGTCCCGGATGCCGAGCAGCAGCCGCTCTGTGATGGGGTCTTGGTCGCCGTAGCCGGCCGACCGCATGTGGTGGGAGACGCTTGATATGCACTGGAAGAGACATTCATTCATTGTACTGGGTGGAAATTTTCAACGCTACCGTACTCTAAATACTGAAGATAGGAAAATTGGCTAAAAAGTAACATTCCTTTATTTCTTAAATAAATATGCCTGCATTCGAATATTTTCGAAAATACGGTTGCCACACCCGGGAATTGATCCGGCTAAAACACAAAAAAATACCACATACTTATACAGGGTGTCCCGTAAGTCGACGTCAAGCCGGAATCGGGT
The DNA here is from genome assembly GCA_905147135.1 of Blastobasis lacticolella. NCBI lineage: Eukaryota > Metazoa > Arthropoda > Insecta > Lepidoptera > Blastobasidae > Blastobasis > Blastobasis lacticolella. Next base: position 16,643,418 of record LR990048.1, read on the forward strand.
GATAGTCCAAATCATAATAGAAACTAGAAAAATTAAAAATAAAATCTATGTCTTGAATTTTATAAATTATAGTCATTTCTTTTTTTTTCGAGAAAATGTACACCCTGTGATGGATTTTTAGCTCCTATTGCTACAAATCTTAACTTTTTTTCAATTTTATTTTTCTTATGTAATCCCGAATAGTGCTAATCTAACCTATTACTTAGAATTCTAAGTCAACTGCTCCAGCTTGGAAGAAAGTGTCACATTATGCCGTACAATGAATAGACAATTAATATTTCGTCCAACTTTAACGGACCGTACTGAAAAAAAAAGAACTACGCCAGGTTGGCAAGTAGCACTAAAAGTTGACGCATTTAATAAGGATTCTAAAATGGTATAATACTTGCTACATTATTTCTTTGATTACGGGGAAAAAAAATTCCTTCAAGAAACCCAGTTTCGAATTTTTTTTCTTTAACTACTAAAAATTATTCTAGTGCGTTCAAAGCTTGCCTAAGACCGAGTGAGACGGAGAGTCATTCATGAAATGTGAGTGAGACAGGTAGTGATGCTTTCAAGTCAGAGATGCTAACTTTTTGTTAAATTTAGGACAAATTTTCCTTAAGTTTAAAATTAAACACCAATTAGATGCAAAGATTTATTATTTACAAAAGATGTTCAAACTGCCTTCCTTCAACTGCAATACAAGCTCGACATCTTCTTAAAAAAGATCGGATTATCACACGGGCAAATTTTCCGTTGTTGACAAATTCAGCTGCTTCCGTAATTCTTTGCCGAAGCTCAGCTACATTTTCGATTGGCTTAAAATAAACTTTCTCTTTCACTGCTCCCCAGTAAAAAAAATCTAATGGATTTAAGTCCGGTGAACGGGCTGGCCACGAGATCGTACCAGACCGACCTATCCATCTGCCCGGATATTCTTCATAGAGAAATGCTCTAACTGAGCGGGCATAGTGCGCTGGGCAGCCATCTTGTTGATACTACATCTCTCTGTAAATACCGAGTGGCACGTCTTCCAGTAAACTAGGTAAACTGTTTTGTAAAAAATCTAAATAAACTTCAGCAGTCATTCGGTCTTAGGCAAGCTTTGAACGTACTAGAATAATTTTTAGTAGGTAAAGAAAAAAAATTCGAAACTGGGTTGATTGAAGGATTTTTGTTTCCCCGTAATCAAAGAAATAATTTAGCAAGTATTATTACCATTTTAGAATCCTTATTAAATGCGTCAACTTTTAGTGCTACTTGCCAACCGGGCGTAGTTCTTTTTTTTCAGTACGGTCCGTTAAAGTTGGACGAAATATTAATTGTCTATTCATTGTACGGCATAATGTGACACTTTCTTCCAAGCTAGAGCAGTTGACTTGGAATTCTAAGTAATAGGTTAGATTAGCACTATTCGGGATTATATAAGAAAAATAAAATTGAAAAAAAGTTAAGATTTGTAGCAACAGGAGCTAAAAAACCATCACAGTGTACATTTTCTCGAAAAAAAAAAGAAATGCCTATAATTTAAAAAATTCAAGACTTAGATTTTATTTTTTATTTTTCTAGTAACTATTATGATTTGGACTATCACCCGATTCCGACTTGACGTCGACTTACGGGACACCTGTATGTCATCAATCGATAGGGTCAATCGAAAGGGATCAAATCTCTCATACAAACACGGTAAATTTAATTAAAGGAAATCTATTACATTTAATGTTATGGCGAGTGTTTCACGAGTGTGCTTATACAAACGTGGTTCCACCATATTTTCAATATTACGCTATCAAAGTCAATGAAATTTTGTAGACGTGATCCGGAAACCAATATCTTATGGTTTGACAGATTTCCGTTAAAATTTTCCGTGCCAAATTTTATCTAAATCTGTTCAACAGTTTAGGCGTGGAAACGTAACAGTCATACCGTAGTCATACAGAGTTACATCCGGATTTACACATTTAGCACCAGAAAACTCAGCCTGAAACAAACCAAACCACCCACCTTATCCAAATAGCTGAGCCCAGCCTCGGGGCACAGGTCATTCACCAGGTCCACAGTGTACTCGTTGGGCTCTTCGTCGGGCTTCATGACCCCCCGCAGCTCCCGCAGGAACCCCGGGAGGCTCTCCATCGTCAGGTCCGGTTGGAGCCGCACGCTGAACTGGTAGCCGATGGGGATGTCGTCCGGTGTTGGATCCAAGGACTCTTCGACGCGAAAGCAGCTGCAAGGATATTTTTAAATTTATGCTACGCAGTGACAACACCTCAGTGCAGACAGATCACCTGATGGTAAGTGGTAACTGTCGCCCATAACATCTAGGATTCATGCGTTTAGGTTGCAGGTAACAAAAATGCAGAAGCGCAGGTGCGTTGTCACTGTGTGGACTATGATGAACTGCCTCATGTTTTTTTATTTTATATTGCTTGAGTTTGTCAGATATTTGGATATCTAAAGTGAGTGTATGTAATACTACGCACCGATACTGCGAAGCGGTCCGTCCCCTCGGCCAATGCTGCGAGGTAATCACAGCCAGCAGCGGACACGACGGCCTCTCCAAGCCCCGTTGTAAAGCCCGTTGCGAGCGAAGGTCCCTGTCGGAAGGTGCAGCTCCGAACGTGGGGTGCGAGTGATGCCAGGCGCAGGCCACGGCGCCTAGTGATGCTAGGTACTCGGCGGCGGCTGATTGGGATACTGGGGGGGATTAAGTTGGATAAGTAATGGAAGTCACAAGTTGTAGACTTGTATTTTAGTATGCAATAGACCTGAGATGGTGCTACTGAGCCTCGAATGGCATGATTTGAGGTCGCCGACGCGTCGGACTGGCTCATTTTCCGCTGGAAAAACGTAACCCATTGAATTGATACGATTCTTATCATGGAAGAAGACTGAGCCGAGAGGTCAGATATCAAAATAAAGCCGTCATTGGCTACAAAAAATCTGTCATTTTAAAACACCTATTTCCGGCTAATTACACGGCAGTATTTTGACATTGGATCATAATATCTGTGCTGCGGCGGCTCAGCAACGCCATCCAAAAGAATCAAAGTGATACGTTAATTAGAGCTCAAAACCATATTACATCTCTCTAAATCTACATAGCTGCATTCAAGTTGTTATATGTGTATATTCGTATGTAGGTATATATTTATACTTTGTATTAGGTGTAAGTTCGCTAGTTTAAGTCCACGTTGCTGACTTGACTGTAGTCTTTCTTTATTCAAAGGTTGCCTGGTAGAGATCACTTGCAGCGATATGGCAGACTTTGCCCACAACCAGATAAGGTTTTTCTCTACTTTATAACGTAATTATTCTTGTGTGAGAAATAAAGAATTTATCTATCCATCAAGTGAAGCCAACAACATCCTATTACATAATATGTACTCACCAGGATCCATATCGCAGTGCGTCCCTCCGGCGGCGGCTCTTGCGCGCCGGTAGTGGGTCACGGTGAGTCGCGCCGGGGCCCCCGCTGACCCCTCCGCGTCCGGGGGGTCAATGGGGGGCACGTACTGCCCCCCCGCCAGCCCCATGACCTCCCCGCGGGAGGTGTGGGCGTGCGCGTCCATCGCTATTAGCGCCGAGACGGCTATGCGGACTTCGTATGGGGCCTGTGTGGTTGGAGAGGTTGTTGGTTAACACTTTCTTTTCTATCAGGTATATTAGAGGTTGCTTCAGAGGCGGGCAACGCATTGGTAACTCCCCTGGTGTTGCTGATGTCCATAGGCAGCGGTGACCACTTTCCATTAGGTGGCCCGCTTGCCTGTTTGTCTGCCGTATAACATAAACAACAGGTACAGAAGGCAGCATCTCAACCTACAATGTTTAGATTTTGGACTGTTTCCAATTTGTACGCGTACCCATAGTGATGCCAGCTCATTTTATCCGCGGACGGTGGACCTATTATGTATCGACAACTTTCGACTACAAGCAAGGCTCTAGGCGTTGAGAGAGTTCTGTCCAATATCCTGATCCTCCTACCCTGCAGAACTGAGGTCTGTAGCACAGTTTTCAGTATCTAATTCTTACTTAGTAATAAGTTTTAATTGAATAAAGATTTATTATTATTAATAATATGTAAGCAGCGGACTCACCGGCAACTCAGCATTATATAACCGGCACTGCAGCAATGGCCGTGGCCTGGGCGCCCGCGGTCGCGGCGGCCGCGCCGGCCGCGGCTCGTCGCCCACCGCGTACAAGTCCCCCGCCGCCGTATGCATTATCGTGTAGCCGCCGGCCCCGTCGCCCGGCTGGGGGACGGGCAAGGAATGTTTGTTAGAAATACACAAGGAACCATATAAGGTTATCGATTTTTTTTACATAAAGAACTAAAGTTATCGATATCGAGAGAGCAAAGAGTTAGTAGCAGAGAGATTTGTCAGGATCGTAGCAAGTGGAATGATGTGGTCTCTGATTACTCCTACAGGAAAATGGCGGATGTTATGTATGTATTAGTAACACGCAGTGGGCAGACCACCATATCTACAGTATGTCGGCGTCTACATATAACACTGTGGCAGGGCCGACCTAGAAGGCAGCTAGACAGTTGATAGTAATTCTTACGTAGTTTAAAATAAAGTCGCTATCGGAAGCGCGACGTTCCCCGCTTCCAAAAGCGACTTTATTTTAGCATTTAGCACGCATGTAAAAGCAATGGATTTTCTATTTTTCTCTAATAAATATCAATATATTTTTTTAATTTAAACTTCATATTGGTTAACATGTATGTACATGTATCTAATCAACTGATCAACTGGAGAGTTGTCTGTTCTATACTGTAGTACTCTGGTCTTGTCTCAATTTGCAGACTTCTTCAAGGTCAGTGATTATAGTGTATGAATAGAACCAAAACCAAATATGTCAAAATCACATACCAAATGTATCCTCTTCTGTCTTTTAGGCATGGGCTCAAACTTCCGCAAAGGCATTGCAATGGGGGTTTCCTCTACTGATGAAGATTTCGTAGATGGAGCCGGCTTCTTATTCTTTTCAGGCTGCTCATTATCACTGTCTACATCAATTTCTATATCACTTTCTGGTTCCGTGTCTTTTTCTAATTTTATCTGCAGAAGCAAATAATAAACATCATGAATATTAAATATTATCTTAGCTACATATTTTTATTGAGCTATAATAATTTAGAGAAGACACAATATAAAGAGTTATTTGCATAGATAATAGGCATGCTCAATCTTCCATCGGGTGAGATGGCAGCCAGAAGCCTTACTAATTACTATAAAAAAATTATTAGAGTAGAATTACCACTTGTTCCCCTTCACTCACGGACAGGGCCTGTCCAGAGCTGAACACAATTTGCATTTGAGGACTCTTGATATCCTCTGATGTGCCAGAATCCATCCTCTGTCTGCTTTGAGGTGACTTCAGGCTTTCTTCACTTCTCTTTCTAATCAATCCCTTATCGGAATTTCTAGAAACTTTTCTCCTGTGATTTCCAGCCTTTCTGGCAACTTTCATTTTCTCCTTTTGCTGGTTGATCATCATATTTCTCGAAAGCATATCTGCTGAATCCAAATCAGAGCCAACAGACTCTATACTACCAACCACAAGGTCATCTTCATATAAAATCTCTGCCGGGTTTATGGCTTGCAAGCCTATGGTCTTATTGTCTAACAAAGGGTTTGGTTCTGAACTTAATTGCTGCACCAAATTTTTTGTGTTATTCTTTTTTCTGAATGGTTTCTTTCTTGTAACAGGGATTGTTGTGGTGCCAGTGGTAACCATTTCCAATACACTGGAGACCTCATCTGTAACTATTTCCTCCTGTACAACTGTGGGAACATTTTCATGATCTTCGTTTTTGTCAAGGCCAAATAATGGGGTCTCCAAGTTAACCCCATATTCCGCTTCAATTAAAGCTTGTATTTCAGCCTCAGTCTTTGTTTTTAAGGTTTGTGAGATTTTCCTTACATTTCTACCAAATTTTGCCTGTAACAAATTATTCATATTCATTCTTTTCATCATCACAGCCCATAAAAGTCCACTGCAGGACTTAGGGCCTCTCCCACAAAAGGGGAGGCCAAAATCTCCACGCTTAGCAGGCGGGTTGGAGATTGCAGTCTTATAAATATAACTAAGGAAAACACTGCTGCCCATTTTCCAGCCTATGGAGAACTTTTGTCTTGAAAACGTTTGCCGCCTTGTATGACACCCACGAGCGTAAGGGGTTGGTGCTATTCTACTTAGCTGGACACTACATGACCACTTAGCCGTTCATTCATTCTATTTCTAATACTATATTTTGCTATTTTTATGATGCAATTCTTAAACTACTGGGATAAATGAATACAGCAAACTCATAGCTTTTATAAATGTTTAAAGTTTATCACTTCTACAACAGCAGCAGCCCATAACAGTTGACTGCTGGACTTGGGCCTCCTCCATATTCATAAGGGGTCTCCCATGATCTCCACACTTGGCACGAGGATTGGAGATTGCAGTGTTTACAATATACAACATAAAAGCAAAGACATTTACTGTAAGTCTAATTCGTCACATTTTACGACACCCAGTCGAAAAGTTGGTGCAATACTACTTTAACTCCTAGAATAAAACGCAGTAGTTTACGTAACTTACAACTTCTTTAGCTAATAAGTCTTTTTCAGCTGGACTCCATGTTGTGAGCATTTCATTATTATGTTTCCCTCTAGTATTATTTCCTGTAAGTTTCCTAAAACAAATAAACAGACATGGTAGATAATATTTCTATTTAAACTAGGTATTTTTTATGGTGGATGGTTTAGGGCTCACCTATTTCTGCTTGTTTGGATATCATACCAATTGTTTGCAGTGGAATCCAAGAGCCATTGAGGGTGCACAGTGTCTTCCCTACTAGAACACGAAGGGCTGAAATACAACGAAAACAAGTAAAATCAAGCCAAAAAGCAAATTCTTTGCACAGAAGTATATCAACAACAAGATACAAACAAATATTGCAAATCAAGCCTATAACACTAATTATAACTAAAATGACCAAAACAAAGAAGTGAAATTAATTAAAAATAATAAAGTAATTCAATTGTACATACATTCCTTGGCTATTTTGTGCAAAACAAGAATTAAAAGAAAAATCCCCCAAAATATCAATTTCATCATCGTCCGCCATTTTTGTTTATTTGTTGTGCGATGATTCGTTTTCATCAATCGAGTAATCCGTTATGTCAAAAATTCAATTTTAAATTTATAATACAAATTTTGTTTTATATTAGAATTATTATTAGTAGGCATAGTTTTAATTCGTAAATCTCTATCTAACTAAAGTATATTTGCTATAATTATAAAGCAAAATTTAGGGCCAAATACAAAACTTATCTAGATAGTAATTGGCTCGATCTAAACAAGCCACCATAAACTGTCAATGCCAGATTGACAGTTGACCAAGTATTTGACAATTTTGACACACATTCTGGGATGCCACGTTTATGTAATTATACAATAAGCGTATAATCCTGTCCGTGTGGTGCCGGGCAAAGAAGAACTACAGGCTACCGAAAGTGGGTGGACCAATATGTCTGTCCTTGGGAGCGACTTCACACAGCGGCACCAATGAACTCATGACCATGACGTATGCCACTGCGTCGAAATATCAAGGTAAAAACAATACTAACCGAGGTAACAAAGCCGATAATATGTGTAGGAAAAGTGTGGCGAATAACCACGAAAGTTTTAAAACCTTTATTAAAATTGGTTAATTTTATCCCCTTGTATGTTTTTATACCGACTGACAAAAATATTACCACTAATATTTTAATAATTTAGAAAATTTGAGGTAGGACTTGGCTCAAATCTAAGAGTGGCTCTTGGTGGTATCGCGAGGCGGAAAGCCGTACACGACGCGTGTGATGAATTAGGGTAGATAGAATGCAATGGAATAAAATTTAGTAACATTTACGTTTAATAACCGACTTTCTGATTTGATTAGTCAAACGTAAAAAGTAAAAATAATACTTAGTCCCGTGTCTCTGCAAGCCATCGCACACTAGTTACGGCTGAAATCGTTCTTGATGGATGTAGATAGGTAGAACAGAGCAATTTATTTTGTTTTATTTCAATAAAATCGGCCGTCTTGCCATGCCATGGCCAACTCAACTGTAGCCGTATGAAAATTGTTCATATAAATAGAAACTATTAATTTTATGATGGCAACCCTGACTGCACGGCGCAGCGCTAGCCAGCTAGCCCAAGGCTTTCGTGTTTATGAATTTTATTGCTTTGAAATTATATTTATTTATCACTCGTGTTGTGCTTAAACATAACATGCGCGCCGTGTAGTCCACCAATGTTTTAAAGCAGACACGTCGTCTCAGTGCACTTACATAATGAGTAAAATAGTGACCAACTTTCGACCTTTATATCCTTCGGTATCCAACATAAGAAAATTATCGGTTTCTGCTACATTTAATGAAAAACACTCGTAAGTTCATAGTTATGTTTATAATTATACTGTTTTATAAACTTTTGATACCTACTTTACATCTCCACAATAAACTTAGTAATACTAGAGGTATTAGGCAGCATAGGGCCAAAATCCTTTTACTTTCAAATTTTTCGGAACCGTAACGTTACCGTTAGTTTTAATAGTTTTAAATTACGACGTACTGATGCGCTGTTTTTGTACTGTTCTCTGGCATAATCTGAACAAACTGCTTAACCGGTTACTGTAGTGGAGAGATGAGTGTAGAGCTTTAAAAACTGTTTTGTTTCAGATGTAAGGTCCTGGTGGTGGGCGGCGGGTCGGGCGGCTGTACGATGGCCGCTAAGTTTGTCCGCGCCTATGGACCGAAAAAAGTAATAGTCTTGGAGCCGAGTGATGTAAGTTATCAAAATAAAAAATAAAAACAAACAAGCAATGACCTTGAGTGTGCAGTAGCGAATTTACATACAAAAACACATTTTGAATGTAAATTCGCATTCCCCCATTACATCACCCAATGCTTAATAAGTTTTCTATGGGTACTGCAGTGAACTACTATAGGTACTACTGATATTTATTTATTATTTACCATAATTATTTATTCATATTTTTAACTGTGATCCTATGTTATTATCATTAAGTATCATTAGTCAATATGTAAATAAATAGGCATGCATGTCAATATGTCAGATTTTTCAGGCTACAGTTTAACAGATTATTGTATTTGGTTACCTGGGAAATTGAGCTTACATACCTACCTATATCATATTCCCAGGTAAAAAAAATACAAAAACACTGACATAACTCGCTCATAAATTATTTCGATAATCATTTGGTAATCTTAAGTAGTGGTGTGTGGTGCCGTGCCGCCATCTCAAAGAATAGCACCACCCCATCTCCTCCCGTGGGTGTCGGAAGAGGCGACTAAGGGACGAACCCGAAAAATGGGCAGCAGCATCTATCTGGGTACATTTACACCTACTGCACTGTGATCGCCAACCCGCCTGCCAAGCGTCGCGATTATGGCAAACCCTTCGCTATTTGGTACAGATACTTCCCGAAACAGCCGTGCTCAGACAGTATCTGCACCAGACGGAAAGTCAGCACTCCATGTTTTCTGTCTACCCACTCCTGAAGGACGGGGCGTACAGCGTTGATAGTCCGTCGTCCATATGTCGGATTTCCGAGACTATCCCTCCATCGTCCCATTAAAACATCTTGCGCTTCACGCCTTCTTTGGTTTACCTCTTCACGAGCAGGGCGCTGCTCAACATTTCTTCCTGCTAATATACCGACGCAAGAACTTCTGCATCCATATCTCAAGGAGGGAAGCCAGCAAGAACGCAGGCGGCGCCCGTCGACACCGTCCTGTATCCTCGTATTGCTCTCACTGCTATTATCCGCTGCGGTCTACGCAGCTGAGATCTGTTGTCAGCAGTAAGAGCATCCGAACAGACAGGTGCACCGTAGAGGACCATGCTACGTATTACTCCTGCGTACAATCGCCGACATCCTCCATTCGGACCCCCCAAGTTCGTTCCCCAAGCAGGAGGCGTCCAAATGGCAAAAGACCCTAGAGCCAAGTTAACCCGACACTACACTGAAGATATCCCGGACATCAACCTGTACGAGATTAGTATCGCTCTCAAACAGCTTAAGAACAACAAGGCGCGGGGTGATGATGGAATTGCGGCTGAGCTTCTGAAAGCTGGTGGCAAACCTGTGCTTAAGACCCTTCAGAAGCTTTTCAAGCGTCATCCTCGAGGGAAAAACGCCATAAGCATGACACAGAAGCATAGTGATATTCTTCTTCAAGAAAGGTGATAAGGCTCTCTTGAAGAACTTCAGACCAATATCGCTGCTGTGTATAAGCTGTTTTCGAGAGTCATTACGAATCGTCTCGCACGCAGGTTTGATGACTTCCAGCCTCTCGAACAAGCCGGATTTCGAAAAGGTTAGACCACATACATACGCTGCGGCAGTTTATACAGAAGACCGAAGAGTATAACTGGCCATTATGCTTGGCGTTTGTGGACTATGAGAAAGCCTTCGATTCGATCGAAAGTTGGGCGGTGCTCCAGTCTCTACAGCCAAATTGACTAAAGATATATCTAAGCACTGAAGTGTTTGTACGAAAACGCCACTATGACAGTTCGTCTCCAGGACAAAACCACAGAGCCTATTTAGCTGCAGCGAGGTCATCACCTTGTGTCTAACACAAGGTGATGTCATATCACCGAAGTTGTTCACCGCTGCACTGGAGGATATTTTTAGGCTTCTGGACTGGGACGGACTTGGCATCAATATTAACGGCGAGTACCTCACTCACTTCAGATTTGCTGACGATATCGTAGTCATGGCTGAAACCCTGGAAGAATTGGGCAAAATGCTCGACGACCTCTGTAGTGCCTTTCAACAAGTAGGTCATAAAATGAACATGGACAAGACGAAAATTATGTCGAATGTCCATGTTGTGCCTACTCCAGTGACAGTTGGAGGCATTCCACTTGAAGTTGTTGACGACTATACATACCCAGGACAAATAGTCCAGCTAGGTAGGTCTAAATTCGAGAAAGAGGTCAATCGACGAATTCAACTCGGTTGGGCAGCGTTCGGGAAGCTACGCCATATATTTTCGTCCCAATTACCGCAGTGTCTCAAGACGAAGGTCTTTGACCAATGTGTATTGCCAGTGATGACTTACGGAACTAAAACGTGGCCGCTCACTGTGGGCGTTATAAGAAAGCTCACTGTTACCCAAAGGGCAATGGAAAGAGCTATGCTCGGAGTTTCTTTGCGCGATCGAATCAGAAATGAGGAGATCCCCAAGCGAACGAAGGCCACCGACATAGCTCTAAGCATTGCCAGACTGAAGTGGCAGTGGGCAGGGCACATAGCTCGTAGAACAGATGGCCGATGGGGCAGTAAAGTTCTCGAGTGGCGACCACGTTCCGGAAGACGCAGCGTGGGTAGGCCTCCTACAAGGTGGACCGACGACCTGGTAAGGATCGCAGGTACCAGCTGGATGCGGAAAGCACAGGACCGGCCTTTGTGGAGATCTCTGGGGGAGGCCTTTGCCCAGCAGTGGGCGTCTTCTGACTTATATGATGATGATGAATCTTAGGTAGCAACTTAGTACTGACAATGCAGTCAGTTATGAATAGATTGTAAACAATGAGTAGTGTAATTCTTGGTTCCATAATTTGTACACAAGAATGACGTAATTTTCTGGTCGAGCAAATCTTCTCGATTTCCTACAAGAGGAATAACTTTGAGGTTGATTTGTTATTAACTTTTGCATGTTTCCTAGGTTTTCATTCTTTTTACTCATGTCTATGTAATTGAAGTAAAAAATAATTATTATTCAACAACATGCTGACGCCTTATTTGACGAATATAACTATCTATTGAAGAACAATCCCTTGGGCTTTAGGTAGTACCTATAGTATACGACTAAGAGGTCAATGTCCGTTATTCTCAATCCCATTTGGCATGAACTACCTATAGTGTCATCCATCCAATAATTTCAAAGCACCTACACCATACAAACCCTCTATAGTCGTAATGTAATGCTTAGAACTAAGAACAATAAGTAGGTAGTTAATTATGACATCTATTGCAATGGCTACCTAAGTTAAGACTTGCCTTGTTTATATTGTACTAACAATATACAATACAATACAAAAACATATAGATTAAAAATAAACTCTAACACGTTTATACTTACGTGTTTGTTAGCACAGCGACGAAGAGTAGGTACCTAACTATGTTACTATAGTGGTGATAAATGTGCAAACATGACGGGCAGAGTTATCGATGTCGTAATGGTTGGCTATCTATTTCCACAAATAACTAGGTACCTACTTGTATTACCTACATACATTTTCAGACTACATTGTAACGAATATCTCTCTATCCGAGGTGGGGTGGCTTTATGATGTCCGGTGATAGCGTCCGGTTAAGTACCTCTATACCTATTGTCGTTTTGCATGAAAACGGTATAATTTATATTATTGTTCCATTTCTGAACCACTAAGGTGGCAAGCAAGCATGGGCCTGCCTGATAGTAAGCAGTTACCGCAGCCTATGGACGTTTGCAATACCAGGGGTACTCGGAAGCGTGTTGCCTTCCTCGCAAGAAACTTTACGCATCCTTCTTGAAGGCTCCATGTTGTACATACTTGAGATAACCTTGAGGTGAGGTGGTCGCTATTCTAACATCCACAGTGTCGCGCGGCTCTTACTATAGCGCAACAGTCGTCCAAGCTACACTGTCACGATGTTCGATAAAAAAATCATCTTGGCGTTAACGTCCCGGTTGAGTACTTGCACGCGAGGGCCCAGGTTCCGCCTTGACCATGATCCAGGATTTGGCAGATCGGGTAATTACAGTGGAGCTACTGCCATCCTACCTCCGTGACCCTGCTAATAGAGAAACCTGGCCAGATTTGAATCATGGTTACACATCCAGTCGTCTGAATGTGCAGGCTTCATCAATATGTTTTCCCTCACCGTAAGAGCATCGGTTAGTATTCGTTCAGCTAATGTACATAACTCGGCAAAAGAGTCATTGGTACATGGCGACAGGTTTCGAACTTCTCACGCTTACGAGTCGGACCCCTTAACCATTCGTCCGCCGACGCGTCCAATGTTGTTCGATAGTGACCCTTATTCCTTCCTGATCCTGATGTTACCGTTTGATCCCCAGGTGCACTATTACCAGCCGCTGTGGACGCTGGTCGCGGCGGGCATACGGCCGCTGTCGGTGACGGCGCGGCCCGAGGGGTCCGTGCTGCCAGCTGGCGCCAAATGGCTGAAGGTAACACTTTACTATGGGATCTTTAATCACTTGTACAGACTTTGGTTGACTGGATAAGAAAAGCGATAAGCACGCCTTTTGTTGCCCACATGATAGTTACCTAAGGTCTATGTAATTATTCTTGTGTGAACAATAAAGAGTGTGTCCGTCTATATGTATTAGAGGGAAGCATCAGATCACCGGATGGTAGGTAAGTGATCAATCACTCCAGGCGGGGGAGGATTCACGGCCAGTAAATTGCTCGGTGAGTGTGGATGCAATCTATTTGTGCATTTGGTGCCCAGTTCTTTGGCAACGCGCGTATGAAATGGCTCGGTACCGAACCGTTCGATTTATCCCGAATTTGGCGCAAAACTTGCAAGGATTGGAAATGCTAAGTCCCAATTTATAGATTTGACAAGTTACGATAATACGGGTAGGTACCTACTGGTTTATCGCGTCTTCAGACCGTCGTCGTGTCGTGTGCGGCATGGCGGCGACTCACATGCGACGCGTAGGGTACCCATATCAAACATAAAGCCGCTTGTGAATAGCTCAGTGTGCGATTGCCTTAGGTATTATTAAAATTCAGTAACGATTGGGAACTTATTGACAGTCGGGTCGAATCGAGACGGAATCGGATCGCGAGCTTCGTGTTCCCGAATCTATTATGGAAACATCTAGCTAGATCCAAGGACTTGGACTGAAGACTGAAGAAGTCGTCGTAAATTATACTTTGGAGTTAAATACTAATTGTTTCTTGCACCACCAAGAGTTAGGGGCTAACCTTGAGTTAAAAAACTTAAGTGGTGCTAAGGATTAGTCAACTTACATGCAGGCATGTCATTTCAAAACTTACAAAGAAATAGACTTATTTGAATCACTGTGGAACGAGAGAGAGCAGTAGACTTCAATCACCAGCAGCAGTAGACCAATCGTTAGTGACTAGAAGAATACTTTGACTAATGGCCTAATACTCGCCTAGTCGCTAAATCGAAAATTCATTTTAGGTAAACAAATATTGTAGAACACCGAGGCCTTGCTACGACATTCTATGACATTATATCAATAGCCAACGGTTGACATTACTGCATCATAATACCTAAAAGATAACAAAACAAGCACCGACCAACTAGCAATTGTCGTCAAAATACGGAAACAATGATACATTGTTAACGCTTGTATAAATGGGAATGTATGTATGTTCTATTTTATGTGAACCTGAACATTAATGAGAGTACTTTGTGTGTGAGGCGTGAGCCTTGCTTCTATTTCTGTTTAGAAAGAAGAATGCTTGCGTAGCGTTATTGTGTCCCGGGTCAAAGCCCTGCAGCCAGAGCGTTTCAGATGCTGCCGCTTTCCATCAGTAGAGCTTAAAAAATCTAATGTTTACTCACATACTTTATTTATGCATCGCAGTGGTAAACGAGCAGACAGCCTATCTGATGGTAAGCGGTGACTGTCGCCCATAACATTTGCGATTCATGCATTTAGGTTGCAGGAAACACAAATGCAGAACCGCAGCTGCGTTGCCACTGTGAGGACTAAGATGAAATGTCAAAGTCAAAAGCTTTTTATTGCAGAACAGAACATAGTAAATACAAGGCTACAAATTACTTCATCTGCTGTAATGGTAACAGAAGTCTTCATAGACCAGTGTAACGTGACCCCTTTCTTCTGCAGGACAGCGCTGTGGACATCGACCCTAAAGCGGGCGTGGTGGAGACCAAGTCAGGCGACAAGATCAAATACGAGTTCCTTGTGGTGGCTCTGGGCATCGGCAACGACTATGGAGCGGTATGAATTATTTACGTTCAACTAACAGCAATAATACTCTTTTAAATAGTATTGTGTTTCTGCCGGTGAGTAAGGTTTCCAGTGCTCCATGGGGTGGGGATTTGGGGAACCGTGGCTTTGGCAGTGGAGTGGCATTTGGTTTTTGCTGCCAGAGCAACGTGTTATAGAGGTGGGCAACGCATTAGCGATACTCTTGGTGTTGCTAATGTCTATAGGCAGTGGTGACCACTTTCCATCAGGTGGCTTGCCTGTTTGCCTACCGTATGACATTAAAAAAAAAAACAGCAATATGTAGCCGTGTGGTGTGGTGAGCGTGGAGGGCGTCGGTGGGGTAATGGCTAACGGTACAAACTTGTAAGTGAGAGGTACCGAATTCGATCCCTAGTGCTGCCATGTACCAATGACTTTTCTGAGTTATGTACATTAGTTGAACATAAATGGTTCTCTGACGGTGGGGTAAAATATCGTGTAGTTCAACGGCTATGCTATTAGTTTTCTGAATAGTGTAAAACAAACTGTTTCTGTTTGGAACTACTCGTAATAAGCTCCTAACCGATGGTTATAATGATTCATGAGGAAAATTTAGGTTTATAGTTTTGAAGTCGAAGCATGTGAGCTATTTCCCGCGGTGTTTACACACCCACGACAATAATAATAAAACTTGAAAACCAATCCATCACAGATAGACAATTTATTTATTTATATAACTTTATTGCACATAAAATACAATTGGCGGACTATCTTCCAGTCAACCAGTAGACCATGCAGAGAGTGAGCAGGTAGGTGCTTAAAACAACACAAACGACCTCAATACTATATTTCGAGTGTTTAATTAATTTTATTTTGAAAGATTACGTGTTCATTCATTGAAGTCATATAAATAAAATAATACAGGGTTCTACCCATGAAACTGAACAACTTTCCCCAAGAAACATACCCGTGGAAACTCATAGTTTAGGCAGAAATCGAGATTTAGATAAAAAAAAAAGTTCAAATTTAAGTTGAAATAAATGCACTTTAAGTAAAAGCGCGCAATGTTGCGCGTGCAGGCCGGCCGGCCGCGCGACGTCAGTGGCCACTGGTCCCGCGGGCGAGCGAGAGGCGTGCATCGGACGATGAACATTGCGCGTCGCAATTAATTATTTATTTTAGGTAGCGAAATTATGAAGTCATTTCCGCATGTATGTTTCTTGGGGAAAGTTATTCAGTTTCATGGGTAGAATATGGGATTTCAATTAATGCTAGCGGTCTTTTTACACCCTGTATAATGTCAAAATTAATCATAATTTGTCTTCAATAAATGAACACGTAATCTTTAAAAAGAAAAAAAAATAATGTTATTGTTATTATTACTCGTAAAACGCGCTGCAATTATCACCGAAACAGGTCACAACCCATCCCAATGTTTACGTAATAAAAAAGCCGATAACTCTGCGATAACTTTTATCAGTGTGAATTACTTTTATTTCTGCATTTACTGTGTTTAATCATCAATTCACAAAACAAACAGCCACACCTTCATTAACGCGTTATTATACATGTTTATTAGCGAAAGTTAATGAAGTCAGTTGACGAAAGTAACTTAAATGGCACGCGGTTTAGTTGCAAACAATAGTTTCTTACATTTTTCAATTCAAGAATAACATTGGAATTAGATTCAATGACTGAACATAAATCTGTTTCATTCATTTTGAGGTGGTTTAATACCTGAATGTATTATCTCGATACATTGCCTTGCTAATAACATAACTATTTTAATCGATAAAGTTATTTATACATGGTAGCACTGCGGATCGAACTCGGTACTTCCCGCTTATCTATTTATGTATAGGTTGACCATAAGTTAGTTCTTGATACCACACATGCATTGAGAAAATTAGCAAGTTTTACGATGACACCAACTCTGACAAAAGCGAAAATAAAATCAGCTGTTTCGCACACAATTTGACGACGAATTCTGGTTAAATTTCACCCTGAATACAATTCATACCACACCGCTTGGATTGAATAACTTTTGGATCCACTGTAAAGCATAATAAAATAAAGTGACATTTTAATGTTAACATTATGATTATCACGATTTTATTACGGGTAAAATAATAAAATAGGTACTCTTGTTTCTCTGTACGCCTTAAAGCATTACCACTGAGAGGAATCGATAACGATGGTTTTTGTAGCAATTTTTTGTGCAACATCTTTATTATGGGCCATTAAAATAGATAAGCTGAATGAAAAAGTATTTATTGAATTAGGATTACGTTAATTAATCTCTTTTCAAAAGTCAAAAATCTAACGGAAAACAAAGGGAAGTTAAGCGAGCTCATCCAGGTAGGGGGCGACGCATGCAGACCGATCAGCGCGTACGAGTGCTTACTCCGGCGAGACACCGGGCACCGATACGCGCCACGCACATAACCGCCTAGGCGAATCATGTGCGGCGCGCGCCCGGCCCCAGCCAGCCCGCCGGCGCTCACACCCGCACGCACCAGCCGGCCTACCCGCGTCGCGCCCTGAGCTCGGAACAAATAAGTAAAAAGAATGTCGTCTGTCTGTCAGTATGCCGCTTCAGTTAGGAAAATGACCATCTGTGGGAAAAAGAAACGGCAAGAAACCCACAGGTACATTTAAATATGATTACATTGCATTGATACATTTGTCAATTTAATTTGAGTGAGCCTGTCTTGATTGGAATATGATGTGAACCTCTACAAATCGGTCAAGATAACTAAAAATAAAAATAAATTAAAAAACAAAAAATGGCACAGCAAAAGCAGGCCAGTCCACCAAGGCAGCACCCGTTCACGAGCATGACGCAGGGCCCAGCCATCGTCCAATTCAACCATATTTGAGGGAAGAGAACGACCCGACCCCCATGCCACCACCAGGCAGACTTTTAAGTGAGCATGCGCTGCCAATGCCGTACACATTAAAAAAATATTTGTTATTCAATGACTATTACACATCAAATTATCCTCACCCAATTAACAAAATTGTAAATTTATAAATAACTTCCTATTTCGAAGAGCTAGTAGTACACCATACATTTTTGTCATTGATATATTCATCAATTTTATAATAGGCTTTTTTCATTAAAGTTGTTTTCACCTTATCTTTAAATTGTAATTCAGGCAAATTAATAATACATTCAGGAATATGATTATAAAATCTTATACAGTTACCCATGAAAGATGAATTTACTTTACTTAGTCTGAACAACGGTGTTACCAGTTTATTTTTGTTTCTTAAATTGACATTATGAATATCAGTATTTTTAGCAAATTGGGTAATATGCTTTCTAACATACATAATATTATCAAATATATATTGACTTGAGAAAGTCAATACATCAATTTCTTTAAACAATTCTTTGAGCGAATCACGTCGACGTAATCCATATATTGCTCTTACAGCTCGCTTTTGTAGTTTGAAAATGATGTCACTATCAGCACACTTGCCCCATAGTATGATGCCGTATGACATAATACTATGAAAATAACTATAATAAACTAATCTAGCTGTATTCACATCCGTTAGCCTCCTTATTCGCCACACGGCAAATGCAGCCGAACTTAACCTACTAGCCAATGATTCAATATGTGGGCCCCATTTAATTTTTGAATCTATATTAACGCCTAAGAAAGTAGTTTTCTCTACCAACTCAAGTTGCGTTTTATCTAATATAACATTACATTGATTACTTTGTACATTAGGGAGGCAAAAATGAACGCATTTAGTTTTTTTAGAGTTTAAGACTAAGTTATTAATCGTAAACCAATGAAGCACATTCTGAAGAACACAGTTTACTTCGTCTATATTATTATCTTTCCTATTAATTTTAAATATCAGTGAAGTGTCGTCAGCAAACAAGACTATACCAGCAATATTCTGCACCATGTATGGAAGGTCATTTATATATACAAGAAAGAGAAACGGCCCCAATATAGATCCTTGTGGCACTCCAATGCTCACTTTCCCACCCGCAGATAACTCGCCATTTACATTTACTTTTTGAACTCTACCTTCTAAGTATGATTTCATCATTTCAAGACTATCATGCGTAAAACCGTAATGTTTTAATTTTAGTAATAGTGTTGAATGATTTACACAATCAAATGCTTTAGACAAATCGCAAAAAACACCTACTGCATTATGATGTTCTTCCCAAGCGCCAAAAATTTGTTGAATGAGGCTAATACCAGCTTCGGTAGTATTGCGGCCTTTTGTGAAGCCATATTGTTGTTGATGAAATAATTTATTACTGTTAAAGTGCACAATCATTTGACTTAACATGATTTTTTCAAAGATTTTACTGAAAACGGGCAGGATGGATACCGGTCTAAAATTATTCAAACTATTTTTACAACCTGATTTGAATAATGGCACCACTTTACTGATTTTCATGAGGTCGGGGAAAACACCTACTTCGACGCAAGCATTAAAAATGTAAGCTACAAACGGTGCTAAAATATCAACAACAGTACTTATAACTCTAACTGACATTCCCCAAATATCTTCCGTATTTTTCAACTTAATGCTTTTAATAATAGTTTTAGCGTCTACTTCGGAATAACAAAAGCCATTTTCACAGGCACCTATATTTTCTTTTAACAAGTTTTCTGCACTAATTGGGCACGAGTTTAGCAGTGAGGTAGTTTTAATCGGTATTTCGGTAAAAAATGTTTGGAACAGCTCTGCCACTTCTTTATTTGCGGTACTAGTTCCGGTTTCTGTTTTGATTTCATAATGTGTATCACGAGGCTTTGTTTTCCCTGCCTCCTTATTTATTACATTCCACACAGTCTTAGCCTTGTTTGAAGACGAACTTATAATTTTCTTATAATGCTGTGATTTTGCAATTAGACAAACTTTCTTAAACGTTTTTGAATATTTTTTGACATATTCTACAAAATCTTTATCATGGCAATAAGCTCGTTGACCGTATAGTTCAAACATTCTATCTCTGCTTTTGCGGATACCTAAAGTAGCCCAATCACTAAATTTAGATTTACAGTTACTTTTTATTCTTTTTTGCGTAAAAACACTTTGATAAACATTATTGACAGAATTGAACATATCAGAAAATAGAATGTTTGGGTCATGAGAATCAAGAGAAAGGCCGGCAATGGTCTCCGATAAGGCTTGTTTGAAGTGTTCAATTCTCCTTCGAGTAATTGGTCTTGTAATTATTTCATTGATATTACATTGTTCCGTAAAATCAAAAACAACGAATTGTCCACTATGGTCAGATCTTGTAAAATTTATAATAGCCTTTTCGTTGACCTCGCAACAGCAGAACACATTGTCGATGCAAGTCGCTGATGATTCTGTGCATCGTGTCGGCTCTAAAAATACATAATTAAGATTAAAACTACGAAATAAGCTTATTATTCTCTTACTAAACGTTGTTTTTTCTAGTAAATTAACATTAAAGTCTCCACAAACGATTACCTTTTTTTACACGTACAAAGTCTTTCTAAAACTTGTTCCATAGTTTTTTCATAAATCTCATAGTTTTCATTGTATGGTGGCCTATACACACAAAGTATGATGCACTTTTCTAGCTCCACGCAGGATAACTCAATCTTATGTTCAACTGAGAGGCCAGAAACATCTTTCCGGTCTTTCGATTTAATATTTTGCCGTACTGCAATTAATGAACCACCACGGGAAATAGATTTCCGATTAAAACAACTAATTATATTATAGTTAAATAAATTAAATGACATGTCAGATTCCCTCAGCCAGTGCTCAGTTAAACATAAAACTTCTACAGGAGTTTTCTTTAAATATAATTCTATTTCATGTTCTTTGCCAGAAAAACCTTGTATATTTTGATGAATTAATCGTAAACAATTCTTGGGCTTTTCTTTTGTCTTAAAATCTAGTTTAAAGAGCATCCTTTGTCCTTAGATGATAACATACAGGAGCCCTGGTCAATCCTACTTACGCTAATATTGTTATAACAATTAATATTATAAGCTAACAATGTAGCAATATACTTTTTGTCCTTTTGCTTGAGATACAATGTATCATTTGTACAAATAATATTGCCAACAAATTTGTTGATGTCAAAAAATGTAAATGCGTTACTATAACGAGTCAAATTATATAAACATGTATTCAGTCTATGAATACGTCTATTTAATTTAGGGTCATTATTTGTGTATGGGAAAGCACACAAAGTAATTTTATTAAAATTATGGGACTGAATTTTTTGAAAACTCTCTACGATATCATTTCTAGTTATTCCCATGCTATTTCCGACCATTACTATAATATTGGTACGGTCTTCATTACATTGTTGACTAGCTACATTTATTATCTCATTAAATGATCGGTTTGGCAAACAATGATTACAAACAGATTTATTGACATCATTACTTATTAACATGCCCATGCCTTTGCCAAGCGAATCGGAATATATTATGGTGCGTATTGAACTCTTTGCCGTGTCCGTAGTGCCCGCCAATGTCGTTGTCGCCACGACGGCCGGGGCGGCTGGGGTCTTGTGGGGCCTGACGACCGCGGGCTGGATGTGGGCCGCGGGGGCCGTAGAGCGCGTCGATCTCCTTGCTATGGTGGCATAGGAGGTGGCCGCAATAGCCGGTGCGTCTGTGGCCTTGAATGGCTCGTCGACCGCGGGCTGGATGTAGGCCGCGTGGGCTGTAGAGCGCGTCGTTCTCCTCGCAGCGGCGGCATAAGAGGTGGCCGCGAAGGCCGGGGCGGCTGAGGCTTTGGGGGGCCCGCCGACAGCAGGTACGATGTGGGCCGTGTGGGCCGCGGTGGCAGAGGTGGTCGCGACGGCCGGGGCGGCCAACACCTTACACCCGGCGCCCGCGGGCTCGACGTTCACCGCAGGAGCCGCGGTGCTCGCAGCGTGTGCCTCGGGGGCGACGTCAGCGTTTTGCGGCCGGGGCGCGGGGCGTTGAAGCTGCGAAGCGACACACTCACATTCCTCTTCTTTGGCAGCTACCTATACCATATCGTTTTTTACTTATGTTTGTAAGAAACGGTATGTTATAAAAGTAATGTATGCGATAAACAATACGCATTCATCATTATTTGTCCAGTTTATCACACTAAGCAATTTATATTACGTAGAACTATCATTGTGAAAATGTGATTCAACGGGCTTGCACTACACATGTCTAGGGACGGATTATACCTTTGCTAAATCCAGCAACCTAACACATCAGAGAGCAGATCAAAATGAATGTATTTTTCTCAGAATAGGGTCCATTTTTGTATCACACTTTTTGGAAAGCGGAGCGGGCGCGTAAAATATAAAAATGCGAAACATAAACACGCTATAGTCCTCCTCCCCCTAATAAGTGTAGTATATGGCAGGGATGGCTAAGAAGTCGACCGCGGTCTACCAGTCGACCACTAAGGCGAAATATGTAGCCCGCGAGAGTAAATTAAACTAATGGAAAATTATGAAAAAATCACCTTTTTATATCCAACTGACAGAAAAACGTCATTTAAACATATTCAAATATTTCTTAACTACTGACCCGATTTTAATGATACATAGCTAGGAATCCATCCAGCCATCTGTTTAAATCTGGCTTTCAAATTAAGAAAACTGCATCGAAATTGATCCATCCGTTCTGGAGCTATGATGCCACACAGACACACATCTCCAAATATACACAGATACACATGTGAAACTTATAACACTCCTCTCTTTTCGTCAGAGGTTAAAAATAGGACAGTACAAGGTTTTAGACTGAGTTATTGTGACAATAAAGTCCACTGCTGCGGGTTGTACATCAACGATAAATCCCGGCTTATCTTAGTCTTCCTCTTCTCCACGTCACCCGGTCTTGGACATCTTCGCGTTGTAAGCCGTTAGTTCTCGGACCCGGCTCAGCGCTGTCAATTTATCCGTGCTAGGTAGGTTTATATTTATTTACTTTAAAACTTTATTGCACTAAAAATAATACAATTGGCGGGCTTAAAGCCATCAAGGCTTTATCTACCTGTCAACCAGTAGGCCATGCGTAAGTAATATCGCAAAAAGCTTAGCTAAAAGTCGTATTAAAGGTTTATCGGTGACAGCCCGTCGTATAAAATCATTTGGCAATATCATTTGGCTCTATAGGCAACCACTCCTTCCAGATCCCAGGCTTCCAGGAGGGTCTGGACGACCCCGACAGCGGGGTGTCCACGATATATTCGCCGCGGTACTGCCAGAAGACATGGCAGGACATGCAGCGGTTCAGAGGCGGCGAGGCGGTGTTCACGTATCCGGACTCGCTGATCAAGTGCCCCGGCGCGCCGCAGAAGATCGCCTACCTCGCTGATTCGTATTTCAATAAGGTTGGTACCCGAAAATATAATTTACAACAATAAATATAGTCGTACCCACAATACATGACCCGGGGCGATATTTTTCAATCTCGCTTCGCCAACGGCATTAGGAGTCACACCTAACGAGATGCGATGTTGTTGTGTTGCGGTGTTGAAGTTCAGTCCCCGGATTCTGCGAACATTGCTTAACCTTGGTTATCGGTCTCGCAACCACGCTGCTACTAGATCAATGTCGGTCACATGTGCATCATAACAGCGAAACAAAGGTCTTTTACTATAGAAACTGTTAAATAAATTACTGTATTCGCTACGGCGAGAGATGAACAAAATTCAATGACATTCAATAGAATGTGCGTACTACATCACTCTATCTGTATGTAGAATGATCGTATCAGTTTACAAGCTTTGAATCAATCATCCGGGGCTTTGTGTGCCCGGATGATTGTTTTACGCATACGGATAGTGGTTGTGTTTTTGAAATGTTAGTACAACTAGACTTGACATGGCGGGTCACGTGGTTCGACTTGCTTAGTAGGCGATTACCTGCGCGAAATCCCCTCCACTGCCATTTGACAAGTCTCTTCTTTCATGATGCGGATTATACAAATGTTTAAAATTCGGATCGCCGGTACAGTACCTATGTTTTAAAAGTACTATGTTAGTAAAAGTGCAGAGGCGAGGTCTGTTGCCAAAATATAGCCGTCTCGTTAGTTATAATTTACGTCAGTGTTATGACAACCAACACGGACGTACCGCCTCTGTAGCGCCATCTAGTGAAGTTTTAGTAACAATGCAACGAAGTTAATTTGTATATATTTGACAGAAGAAAATAAAAGTTGATATTTATAGCTATACCTTGTCTAAAATAGGATGATAATTTTGACAATTCACAGTAGGGATGGGGTAATGTAAAATCGTTAATGAATCTATTCGATTATCGATTATCATTCTCATAGAACTTAGAATCGATAGTTGCATGGGTATTCAGTACATGTTACACAAAATAAACTATTTATTTTCTATTGAAATAATAATTTATTAATACGACATTAAAAACCCTTCCACAACGACGATTTTGACCCGTGCGTATCACTATTCGGTCAGTCATCCTATTACGTAGAATACGCGCGACTCGAATTCGTTGTTGTAAAAGGTCTCTTAGGGTGAAATCCAAACAAGGAATAAGAGTTTAGTTACAAAAAATAATAAGGTTACCTAAATATTAATTTTAAATACTCGATTATATTTTATCAATACCGATTTTCGATTGTTTGTTGTTATTCCTTATTCGTGATACTTCACTAAAGGGGCGGGGCCTGTCTATGAAGTACGACATTTTCCGTAGTACATTTACCGAAAAAAAACATGAAACTTCATAGGCGTGCGCCAAAGACCAACAATTTGTGAGCTGTCAAAATTATCATCCTATTTTAGACAAGGTATAGCCGGCCCGCCGCGACTTCGTTCGCGTGGCGTCCTACCCCTACCTGTATATCGGTCTCCAAAATTAGAATATGTAGAGCCTTTTGATATGTTTGAATTTAGAATTAATTCTATTGACATAAGATGGATTTGTTACGAATCACGAGTTTCGACCTTCACGAGTAATTGATATAATAAAAAGTGTCAAAATTATGGAAATGTTCCTTTTTGTTCGAAAACTAAAATGTGGACTCGATTTTTCTAAGGGAATTCTCATTATTTAATACGCCAAATTCAACTAGAACGTGAAGCTCATAGATTTACGTATGATTCCGCAAAAACAACGAGCCTAAACGTGTGGAAATGTCACCTTTTGTTCGAACACTTTCGAACACTCCGTCATTTACTATCCCCGCTCCTTCGCTCCACAGACGAAGGTGCGTTCAAAGACGAACATATCGTTCAACACGTGCCTGCCGGTGATATTCGGCGTGAAGAAGTACGCGGACGCGCTGCTCCAAGTGGTCAAACGGAAGAACATCAACGTCAACTACGAGCATGTGCTGATCGAGCTGCGGCCCAAGAAGAAGGAAGCCGTTTACAAGATTAGGAAAGAGGGGCGCGAGGTGAGTAACTTATGGTCAAAGATTCGGCCATAGTAATGTGTTCCCTGATCTGTTATTTAGAAAAATCTAAATAGCTGTGCGGTGCTGTGCACACCGAATTGACAAGAATTATTAAGATGTTCGTTTTGAGTTATTTGAAAGGTGTTTTTGATATTAGGTCGTAAGTAACGGGTATTTTGGGTTTAATTTCGAATGCCTCGGAAAGGTACTCTCACCTTTGACCTACTTCCACTTTATAGACTCACCAGACGCTTTCGAGCGTATATAAAGGTTGTATATAGTCGGGACTATCTAGACACTCTTCTTAGTTGTTCATATCGGACCTTGTGTCCGGCAGAGTAGTATAGCACTAACCCCTTACACCGGTGTCGTACAAGGCGACTAATGTTTTCGAGGCGAAAGATCAAGAGTCTCCGTAGTCTGGAGAATGGGCA
Source organism: Blastobasis lacticolella (assembly GCA_905147135.1). Lineage (NCBI taxonomy): Eukaryota > Metazoa > Arthropoda > Insecta > Lepidoptera > Blastobasidae > Blastobasis > Blastobasis lacticolella. Next base: position 16,669,224 of record LR990048.1, read on the forward strand.
GCAGCGTTTTCCATTGTTATATTTATAACACTGCGATCTCCACCCCGCCTGCCAACTGTGGAGATTATGAAAATAACCTTTCCCTTCGCGGGCGAGGCTAAGTCCTACGGGTGAATTTTATGGGCCGTGATGATGAAACCATAACCCCCACTCGACGACCTGAGTGGTTCAGTGGTCAACATGCCGGTCTGCCACGCAAGAGCTCCCGGGTTCGATTCCCAGCCGGCCAGAAATTGAAATGATTTATTTTAATTTCTGTTACGGGTCTGGGTGTTTTATGTATAATAAGTATGTATTTAAAAGTATATAAGTAGTTTATCAGTTATCTAGCACCCACACAAGCTTTGCTTAGTTTGGGGCTAGTTGGCGTTGTGTGAATTTGTCCACGATTATTTATTTATTTATTATTGATTAGGTGGTGATGCCCTACGACATGATCCACGTGACGCCGTCGCAGCGCCCGCCGTCCGTGCTGCGCTGCGACGCGCGGCTCGCGGGCGACGGCGGCTACCTGACCGTGGACAAGCATACGCTGCAGCACACCGCCTACCCCAACATCTTCGGATTGGGCGACTGCACCGACACGCCCAACAGCAAGACGGCGGCGGCTATCGGTGAGATGGGGACACGGGCAGTGACACAAAAGGGAAATTACACACCCACACACACGCACACACCCACACCCACGCACACAGGCAGGGGGGACCATGGGGTGACAAGGGCACCTTCTGACGCGAGATAACGCGCTGGCGCTCCCTGACATTGGAGAGTAAACACCACGGGTAAACACACATGGATACATACACACAGTGAACACAGTTGCATACGGGCACATTCACATACGAGACGGATAAACAACAATGATTTACACACAACGAGTAACGCACACTGAAACCTCTATAAGAACACACGTTAACACTGACATATGTCACATACTCAACCGTGACATCACGGTTGACTATCGCCCGCTCTTTCTAATTAGGAATTTCAATAATTCATATCTCGCTTATTTTTTTAAATATTCAAGAACTAATTTACTTTTCTACCTGTTAAGTGAAATGCTATCAAATAAAATAAAAAAATCCAATCATGCCTATTCTGTCTTCGAGTTACTTCGAATTACAGTTTGGTGCTACATGTGCCAATACACCCAATATCGAAAACAAAGCTTGAGAGTAATCAATGGCATACATCGTCCACAGCGAAACAATGCCTAGTGGTGGAGCGCAACCTGCTGTCCGTGGCGAGCGGGCAGAAGCCCCCACTCTCGTACGACGGCTACGGCGCCTGTCCGCTGGTCACGTCCTACAACACCTGCATACTGGCCGAGTTCATCTACGGCGGGATCCCGAGGGAAACGCTGCCTATTAACCAGGTGGGTGGGTCGTGGTGACGAAAAAAATACATGACACAAGAGGACAGGCCCTTTGGTTTAATTTCGATGCGATGACAGGCCATGGGCGTGCCGATTCGCCATATTGTGTACTTTGATGCTAGGAAGTTCCAGTTCTTATGGTACTTCTTTTTGCGTCGGCCATTTTGTATATCAAAACACACACTACACGCATTATTTGCCAGTCCTCTGTAAAGGAGGTTCTTTCTTCTTTGGTGGGTGTCTATGTTCATTTATGTTCATTTATTCATTTATTGTCGGGTGGTGTCCGGCAGAGTAGAATAGCACCAACCCCTTACACTCATGGGTGTCGTACAAGGCGACGAATGTTTTCAAGGCAAAAGATCAAGAGTCTCTGTAGTCTGGAAAATGGGCAGCAGCATTTTCCATTGTTATATTTAAACACTGCGATCTCCAACCCGCCTGCCAAGCGTGGAGATTATGGCAATAACCTCGCCTTTAGTGGAAGAGGCCTTAAGTCCTGCAGTGGACTGTTACGGGCTGTGATGATGATTCATTTATTGTGATATATTGAGATGCTGTTTTTAATTATCGAGAACGCTTGTTGCCACTTAGGCCACTATTGCGCATAACTATAGTACTTTGCAAAGTGATGGTCTGATGAATGAAACCAAAGGGTTATTCAAATATTTCAAACTTTTGTTCAACTGACATTTCCTTTCAGGCGAAAGAGCGCATATTGGCGTTCTACATGAAGAGGGATCTGTTCCCGTTCCTCTACTGGAACTTCATGTTGAAGGGCCACTACCACGGACCGGAGTTCGTTAGGCGGATCATCAACCCGTTCGCGGAGTGAGCCAGCCGGCGGTCGCTGTGGGGTAAGGCGTAAGCGTAAGTGCGTAGTCGGCGAATCCGGCCTGGGTATGCCTCTAACATTCACTCAATCTCTCCCAATCTTCTTGACAAGTCCTTTTGTATGAGACTTTATTCGAGCCTGTGATAGAACTTCGAGCAATGTAGAAGGCAATTTTTATCTTTTATTTTGATCAATCTATTTGGAACTTTATGCCGATGGCAACACGCCTCTAGGTTGTGTACTCTTATTTTTTTTAAACACGAGTCAGCCTTGTGGGACTTTTATGAGTTTTATGCGTCCTTACATTTTGACATGGAGCTAATCAATGGGGAACTAGCAACATATATGAAATGTATTTAGTATTGTAAGCGGCGCTGTATTTTTTATTCATGTATCAGTGAAGTCGAGTGTAATAAATCGTACACTCCAGTTTTAGACTTCCAACTCGTTAATCGCCGGAAGACGTGCCCTACGTAGTAGGAATAGCCCATCATGGAGCTCTTCACCAGTGGAGAGTGTCTACATTGATAAACTCGACTCAATTTGGTAGTGCTCAGTGGACTAAAATGCTCGCGAGACCACAGCCAGTCGAGCGCAAATGATCGGAGTACAAACTCGTGTCGAGTAGACGAACCTAACTTCAATTGTCTATAGCTCGAGTTCGATAATTCGACTCGAAGAAACTTCTCCTTAACCGAGTCTCGACACAACAAGCAGCTTTTCAAAGTTTGTTATTTACTTTCAACTCTCTAACAGTACAACAGACTAAACTTTACTATAGTTTAATACACCACAAGTTGTAGTTGTGGTCCAAAACAGCGCTCACCACCAGACACGAGTGCGTTCGTTACAAGAACAGACTCGAGCGCACAATAGACTCGAGCACAATGCTGTAGAGTTCGGTGAGCGCGCATACAAAAGCATAAGGGCATGGCTACATTAAGGATCATATTTCTGTGCAGTTGTTAAAAGGTTTTACAGTTTTGGTAATTAAGTTTTAGTTTTTTGTATAAAAAATATCCTGGGTATCAAAGACGAGTTTTTTAGAGTTTTAGCCAACTAATTTTGGCTAAAGATGAACCAAATACTCTGTATGCATAGGCGTAGGAGAGGGGGGAGCCGATTGGGCCGTGCCCACCCCAGGATGGGGTGCTCACTGGCTGTATGTACATTGACGATTGACTCGGCTTCATCGGCCACCTCAGGGGCCAGGAAAATAAAATAACCCTAGATACGCTAATGCCTGTATAGTAATGCACTTTTTACCATGTACGTACCTCCGATAGGTTTCTGAGCTGGTTTAATTTGCTCCATGTAGCCCATTCAATCGACTTGGTTCGATTTATAAAATAACGTCTGGTTTTAAACCCTGTCGACATGATTGGTGTTGAGGTCCTGCACTACAAACGCTATAGAAATCTGTTTACGCGAATATTAATGTTTTACTTTTTAAGAAGCCATTGATAAATAATAATATATTTTTTTACGTAAAAATATTTTTTTAACCATTTACATTTTTATTTTATTTTTTATATTTATTAAAAAATAAATAGGAGATCGTAAATATTTATTTAACCTACGAACCGATAGCCAGCCCCACTAACGGAAAGTAGCAACTATAGCTCATAAAATATTTAGTTTTAATAATTTATTTTTAAAACTTTGTGACTGTCACATGCTCACGAGTTCATGTAGAGTGCCAACTTATCTTACTCGGTGGTAAAAACTGGAACTAAGTGTCGTCATTTTGAAATGTCACTTTGTTGTCAACAACAGCGACGCCGTCGCCGGTTTATATGTTTGTGGCACTCTACGGATGTTGGCGGTAAATAATGCTTGGTAGAGCGCCGTCTCTGTCGCACGCGGAGAGTAAATACGTAGCCGAAACTAGCCGATGTGCATTATTTGCCGCCTTGTACTGAAACTTGGTTTTGTCGTAATAAATATTATGTGAGAAAATGAGATTTGAAATGTGAAATAGTTATTTAATATTTTTTAATGACATAAATGTGAATGTATTTCTGTATATTTTGGATGAACCACTAGTAGGGTCGGTATGAATTGTGCTCAATGGTGAAGGGTTAGTAAAACTAAGAAATTTAGACCACATATTGGAGTAGCCACATTATCTGCCCACTGCAGGGTTATATCATTCATCCAGGCTCAAAAGTTGTATATTCAAGCCCTTGCTAATCAATGAAATTCAATTTGAAAGAGAAATATTTTTTTTTATACTTTTTAATATATTAATAGATTTGGAGTCTACGATTTGTTAATCCTGTTGTGAAATTATAGAGGTTGTTATTATTTTTATTTAGAAGTTATGTACTCAACAAAATTTGTTTGTATACAAAGTTTTTTGTATTTTTATTGAAGTTTTGTAAAGGTGTATAAAGTTATTGATCCAAAAAATAAACTATACTTTTATGTAAAAACTGTTGTTTTAATCATTGTCATAATACTCATCTTGGAACAACTTACCTTTCCAGTACTCTTCGCAGGTTTCGCAATTTCAAAATGCACCAGGTGGCGCTCCTGTGAATCCTTGACCATATCCAGGATTTGGCAAATAAGGTACAGTGGACGACTGCTATCTGACGTCCGAGACCCTGTTAACAGGGAAACCTGAACCTGAGCTTGGATCCTGGTCCCCTGAATGTGGTCAGAAACAACTATTCTGTTACAAAATGCCGAACATATTCCAGTCAGTTCTCACGTCTCAGTAGCGACATCTGGTGCCCTTTGGGAATCGCGAAAACCCTAATTGCATAAGTTTTCCCTCTGTCAGCTAGAACTGCTGTTGGTGACACCAACCCGTTCCCCTATTACCGTTGGAGTACCTACACCAGGGCTCTGTGCTCGGTCCATTTCTTTTCGGCATCTGAGATTATCATGAGCAGCCTCCTCAGTGTATACTGTTGATATCGCTCGGGCAGATTTGAGCGGAATGACAAGGGGCGACTAGTACAACATCTATATGTGGTATCTCGTGAATATGTGAAAGGAATCACTTGAACTGAATGTGGCGAAGTAATCAAAAAACAAACTCACCACCAAGGATCTCAAAGACCGAGCAAAGTGGACAAGGAAAAGTGCAAAGGCGGGCCCCGGACACTCGCGCGCGAGAGCACAACCGAGATGTTGACGCTAACATTATGATGATATTTGACAAGATATGATCTTGATGCTGAAGTATACATATGACGATAATAGGTACTTATTTTGTTTTATTTCAAACATTTCAATATATCCCACATCTAGCTGGTCTAGACCCCATCTCATCTAATTACAACGTCAAATTTCTTTAAAAATGTCCTAGAGCACTTAAATTAATTAATTTCGACCAACATCACAAATTCTAGTTTATGTATTATGTAATAATCAATTTATTTTATTATTGATGGGGTTTTTGACAAGAAATATTAGGCCCTTAAGTTTCACCGCGTTAAGATGTTGTGGTACGACATCAGATAAGAAAAATCATGCGTAAGTTTGATGTTAATTTTACTTTCATTTTGAGTAGCTTTGAAGTTACCATTCATGACCGTCATTCAAATAGAGTACCTGCTGTGTCCGATTTCCGATTGGGCAGTAATCGAAGTGCCTTTGCTATTCCGAAAGTAGCTCAGTAAGTCAGGACCCTCGCAAGTGGAACCCCCTACACCTACGAGAAAGAATCGTGACATTAAAATACGGAAGGGGAACGTACAAGTGTGAAAGACGATGTAGTAAGTGTAAACTATGATTGAAATAATCGTCGATCGTTCAGGAAGTTTATTGTTTCTCGTCGACAACACCTTAGTTCCACTGGGGGGCTAAGGGGCTTTCGTTGACTCAGCAACTGACTACCAGCAAGCACAGCCTACCCCTGGGAGTGCATCACCACGTGAAGGACTGACGACTATTATAAGGTCATACGAAACTACGAATCCGATGAACACAATATGCACAGAGTCAAGGTAGTATTCAGTGCGCGACCGACAGTCCGCGCGTACATCGGTCGAGCAGTCACGCGTAGCGCTTGCGCTGTGTCGATGGCAATGTATGAATGACGTAGCTATACGTGTATAGTGTGTCTCAGTACTGAACTGATACAGCTACGAAGGTACGTAGGTAATAATCATTATCGCGCACGCGAGGCCCTGGGGTACCTAGTAATAATTAGAGATGAAACGGATATCCGGTTACTATCCGGTATCCGGCCTATCCGGCCGGATACCGGATAGTGAAAAATGTATGAAAAGTCCATAAAAGCGATTTCGCTTATCGAAAAAAGGCGTCCCAAAAAACATAAATATTAATCAAAGCACTGTTGATTATGTTTCTACTGTACTGCTATCGTTTATTTGGTAGGTTAGGTTGAAAAATATTTTTCGCCTTGCCTTACACCTTTTCTATATTTCTATTATTTGAGGAGTAGCGGCGTGCCCATTCCATCGCATTCAGATTTTAATAACTTTTTTGAGGATGTGTGTGACTTTGTAACTTCCACGAATGTGGACATTACATACTTTGTCCTACCGGGTGACACCCGCTGACCAGCGTAACATGCGCATTTCTGTCGTATGTAGTTTTGTAAAAGTGTTGTTTATTTTAATAATGTAGTGTAATCATTTTTCCAAAGTCAATACAGGTAAATAATACTGCATAATATCGTATTTCGAAACTACGAATCTGTCCTAGGTGGGAAGAATTGTTCAGTTCAACGTTAAAATTAGTCACATTGAACAAATACTAATGATATCACTTAAACACATGCAGTCATCTAATTTTCTAGACCGCTATCACAGCTTGCACAAACTTGTTTAGACACGATGTCCTGCTAAATATCCGGCCGCCGGATATCCGGTATCCGGCCAAACAACTATCCGTTTCACCTCTAGTAATAATACAGCATAACAATGTGAAAGGCTCGGGGGAAGCCTATGTCCAACAGTGGATATCCTACGGCCGATATGATGCTCCACCTTTGCCCTTTCCAATACGTACGACTATGGAATGGAACTGATATATTTTGCCTGTTGTGTTCCCCACATAGCACCAACAATCTGGGGAGTTTCTTTTAAAGAGGCATGACCCATCTTCTGCTGTTTCGTTGCTAAGGTACCTACAGTCAGACAGCTGCAGAGAGAACTGATCCCCCCTAATACTATAACTAAGGATCTATTAGCTGCATGTTAGTTCCTTTTCAACACATTTCGTGCCATATGTATCCTTTTGGAAACACAAATAAAAGCTTTTGTACTGTTATTAATTCGCTGGCTCTCTATGCAGGCATTCGTATGCCATATAGTATTATCGTCGACTTCCCTGACTTGCGAGTGTGTTCCCTGATCATTATAATGTGGACGAGACCATCCGAAACAGGCATGCTCCGTCTTCGGCAGCATCGTCAAGCTACCACAGGTGAGATGGCGGTCAAATGCCTGGCTCGTCTAAAAAACTTATTCTTTTGAAACGAACTTTACGCTCCTTCATACATAACCCCAGTCCACCTCTAGTTGCAAGCTGCTGATCGTGGGCGGAGGCACGGGCGGCTGCAGCACCGCATGGCGGTTCGCGCGCCGCATGGCGCCCAAGGACATCATCGTATTGGAGCCCAGCGAGGTAACTAGCCGCTTGCGGACGCTTTCTATAAAATATTGTCCATAGTATAAAAAGTTTAGCAGAAAGGCGGACCCCGGGCCCCCACATGTCGCGTGGGAACGCAACCGAGATTTAACGCCAAGATAATGATGAGTCCATAGTATCAAGTTTCTAAGCGAACAGGGGTCCTACTTTTGAACTGCTCTCCACGAGTCGGAACAGTTTTCAACTTTGAATTTTCGGCAAGAAAGCTCAATATTTTGATGCATGACGCTGATTTTCGTTATAGTTACATATATATATTGATGTTGCGAATGTAATTCATCACGTCAAAAACAAAATTGAAAGCCGTTCGATTTGAGGCAAATAGAGTCCCAGGGATTATCTCATAGATGGTCTGTGTAGCCTAGCCATGTTTGTTCGATTGTACTGGCTTTCGAACCAATATAGAGATATTGAGCAAGAGCAAGAGTGCTGACCTCCGTCGCCACTCCAAAATAGTACCAATAATAAATTTTATTAATGGTTTCCAGTACCACTACTACCAGCCGCTGTTCACACTTGTGGCCGCCGGCCTCAAGCGGTTCGGGGCCAGTCGTCGTGCTACCAAAAAGGTGAGACTGCATCAAAGATCCGTCATCCATAATTAGCCCGTATGTGTTATTGTTTACCGCAAACCACAACGCCTTATCGTCGTCGTCAACTTAGCCGCGAGACGCCCACTGCTAGGCATAGGTCTTCTGCACCGAGCGCATATGTGCCTCTTGCATCATGCTCACATAATCTTAACAAGGTTGTCCATCTCAGGTAATCGTCCTAGTTGCGATTGCCGGTAGGTACTCACATGAACGTCACTTTCCAGCCATCAGTCATCGGTTTTGCGAGTTGTGGCCTGTCTATTTCCACTTCAGTTTTGCGACTATAGACCCTCATCGCCCTCATCGGGAATTGCTCTTTCCATCATTTGCTGAGCTACATTAAGCCAACAAGTAAATAAATAGCTTTACTTTACACTACTTTATCACAATGGGTAGTGGGTTTACTATAATATCCTTACATACTTTTCGGACCAGACAGCTCAATTCCCAAAGTAGGTACAAAATAAAGTCGCCGCGTCCGCGTCTGTCTGTATATCCGCTGATTCCTCCCCGCTAGCCTCGCAAAGGAATTTTGAAGAAATATATATTTTTCTTTCACCTCTTTTTTCTAACTAATTAGCTTAAAATTTTTTGAACATAACTTTACCCTTTAGCCCTTTCGGAATACTCAAACCATGGTCTTCAGTTAACTTTACCGGGCAGGTGATGCCCAAAGATGTCCGTCTGATGGTCGACTCGGTGGCGGAGTTCGAGCCGGACATCTGCGCCGTCACCACTGCCAACGGGGAGCGGATCGACTACGACTATCTCGTCGTCGCCATGGGCTTGGAGAACCAGTACCATTTGGTGAGTAGCGAATTTTTTAGGCACGCATTTGATCGTCATCTCGTCGGCTCATATTTAATAAGATATATAATCGTCTTAGCGTCAATATCCCTGTGTCCTCTGGTGCGCGAGAGCCGGTACGGCCGATCCAGTTTGACGATATGGTGAATCAGGATTTGGTACATTGGAGAAACTGCCATGTGACTTCCGTAACCCTGTTTACAGGGGACCCTAACCAGATTGGGTCGTAATTACACAATCTTGGATTCAATTGCCTGAATGTGCAGGTCTTCTCACGACATTTTCCTCACCATAAGGGCACCGAGTAGTGTCCACCTAACGTAGATACCTGTAGATATTCTATAACATAACTCAGAAAAAGTCATTGGTATGGGGAACTGGGGACCGAACTCGGTACTTTTGGCTAACGCGTCGGGCCCACTCGTCATTAGGCCACCGACGCTCTCGAGATCGCAGTGATCGCACCGTCATCAGGTCCATGTCAAATGCTATGTAAACCATTGCCAGTTTGTTGTAGTAACTGCATGTTATGGGCGACAGTTATCTTCTGCTAGTATCAAGCAGACTGTCTGCTTGTTTTTCACTAAGTACTATAATACAAAACTTTGTTTCGAATCGCAGATCCCAGGTCTCCGCCAAGCCCTGGACTGCCGTAAAAGCGGTGTGTGCACGGTATACTCTCCGGAGTACTGCTGCAAATGCTGGAAGGCCATTCGCAATTGGCGTGGTGGACATGCGCTGTTCACCTTCACAAGCCAGGGGTCGAAGTGCGCCGGTGCTGCGCAGAAGGCCATGTACCTTGCTGATGATTATTGGAGGATGGTGGGTAAATAGATAAGTGAATTTACACAGCGCCGCGTGACGCACCAATCCCGTACACTCGTGGGTGTCGCACAAGGCGACTAATGTTTTCGAAGCAAAAGATCTGGAGTCTCTGTAGGCTGGAAAATGGGGAGCAGCGTTTTGCATTGTTATATTTATAACAATGTCAAGCGTTGATATTATGACAATAACCTCCTCTTTCGTGGGAGAAGCCCAAAGTCCTGCAGTGGACTGTTATGGGCTGTGATAATGATGATGACAGCGCCATCTAGTTCTAGACCTACAAATGTGGTACGGGTATGAGTGTGTATGTATGTAATATATTATTTATTATTCTTCCGACCTGTTTCGGTCATGGCGACCTCTTCGGCCGCTAATCGAATCGGCGCTACGCACGAAGTGTGGGATGTAATGTATGCACTGTTGGCATCCCCAGCGCGGCGTGCGCTCCGCCACCAGCATAACGTACTGCACGGGCGGCGCCGCTCTGTTCGGGGTGGCTCGCTACGCGCGCACCCTGGACAACGTCACCTGGGCGCGCGGACTTGCTGTCAACACCAAGGCCGAGCTGACGGCCATCGAGCCCACGGGGGCCGTGTTCTCTGTAGCCGATGCGAAGGTCAGTCATTTTACTAATCACAAATCCCAGGGTGCCAATCTGCTCCCGAGCCTGTTCAACCAACCTTAGGGTGCCAAGCGGAAGACTCAATTACTAATAATAATATACCAGCATGGCTATCACAAGTGTGCTCTCGCGCGCGACAAGCGAGAAATAGCGCGATGTAGATATTGCTATCTCGTTCATCTTAGTAAGAGATTGAAACAGAGGCTATCTCGCGGCGCAAGCTATATCGCGGACACACTTGCAATAGCCGTGCAGAGTGCCAATTCGTTCCCGAGCCTGTTCAACAAGTTCAGGGTCCCCAGCGTAAGACTCAACCTCGCTTCGCTAACGGTACTCGTATCGTGTTAGGTTAGGAGCTTAGGCACACCTAACGACTGGCGAGCTCGTTGCGACGCTGAAGTTCAACTACCCACTAAGTAGGAAACGGTCACCTATACCGCTGCGGTAACTTCCATCAAGAATGTCGGTCATTTAGCAAATTCGTTTGAATAAGGGCTTTTGCGATTCCATCATCAGATGGCGTCACTGAGATGTTAGGTCTGATGTCAAAAAGCCCAGTTATTAGCTAGAATATATTGCAGGTCATTTCAAAGCTGTTGTTTCTGTCCAATAGCACGGCAGTATTTTGACAATGGACCTTACTTCCCAGTAACACCATCTGGTGGATTTCGGAATCGTTAAATCTCTTTAGTTCCGTAGTAGTATGTGTCTGATACAAAGGCTAGGCAAAACCTTAACCAATCATAAGCTACCTAAACCCACAAACCCCGCCCCACAGAAAGTGACAATCCCCTACAACTACCTGCACGTGACGCCGCCCATGGCGCCCCCTGACGCCCTACGCACATGCGGAATGCTAACCACCTCCGAAGGATTCTTGGACGTCGACAAGTACACGTTGCAGCATAATCGCTTCCCCAACGTGTACGGGATAGGAGACTGCACCAGCACGCCCAATAGCAAGACCGCTGCGGCCGTTGGTACGTACCTAAATAGATCTTGAACTTCAAGCGACTTCCACAGAAAGTGACGTCACAGCTTTGTATCGTCATTTAAAACACACGTACCTAGGCTCCATTCACGCCGTACATCAATGCATTAGTCTGTTTTCTTGATATACCTTCGCGTACAACGACTTATACTTCGCATACAACGACTTAAACACTTCCTATACGTATCCTCATCTCCCAGCCTGCCAAAGCCACGTGCTAGAGCAGAACCTGCTAGCCACCATGGACGGGAAGTTGCCGCCGGCATCCTACAACGGCTACGGCGCGTGTCCCCTGCTCACGTCGTACCAGAAAGGCATCATGGCGGAATTCCTGTACGACAAGAAACTGCAGGAGACGCTGCCTGTGGACCAGGTGACTAAAAGTCAAATATAAAATAAATACGCTATCACGGGGCACTAACTGTTCAACCAGTCTCAGGTTCCTCAGCGGAAGACCTTGATGGGCAACCTTGCTTGTTGTGTTACGGTGTTGAACTTCGATTATCCTCAAAGTATAAAACGGTCAGCCATCCAGTTCCCGGACTCTGCGAACGCTGCCACTAGACCCAGTACCGCTTTCGTTATTCTTATTTTGTGCTATAGCAATTTCAGTTGTGTGTAGGACAGAGTCGCGTCCCTGAATTGCGCGAGCGTTATGACAGTATATTTACGCGAGAGCAACAGAGACAGGTAGTAACAGTTCTATGTACGAATGTCTTTATATTCCGCGACTTAGGTTTAGTTCCGCTGATAAGTAGAGGACTTTAAAGACGAAAAGCTGTCTAGATATGAGATAAAGCGTGGCTATTGAACGATATCTAAATGAAAACAAATTAGTCACTCAACTAGTCTCTATCTTTAGGTTAGTTGAGGGCTGAGTGTAAGTTTTGTTTCGGTTTTACTTTAATATCGCGTTTGCGTTTACGTAAAAATTTGTATGGAAAAATGTATAGCGCCATCTAGTGCTACGTAAATGAAGTTTATTCTTTATACTTATTCAATGGGCTGAGTGTAAGTGTTCCTGCGATTTTATTTTACTATCTGTAGGTGGTTAATACAATTCATTCGGTGTTTTCAGAGCGTAGAGCGGCGTGTAATATACTTCTTGAAAACCCGGATAATGCCAACACTGTACTGGCACGGCATCATAACAGGCAAGTGGAACGGCCCAGCGAGACTCCGGAAAATGATCAACCCATTTGGCAAATAGAAACATAAATATGGTGATATCAAAAGCTCACTTTATTTTTAAATACTTAGGTAGAAATAAAATAATACTTATTTGCTCTCAAATATACAAAACTAATAATTTAAATATTGAGTAGAATTTGTTAGTTCAAATGACATTGTTTGTTTATAGGACTAGTTAACAATATTTAAAATTATACAAAGCTACCACTTAATTTTTATTTATGTACATGTGAATGTTGTAATGTTCGTATAGAAAATTGTCACTGTGAAAGTATAAGTCAAGAAAATCAACTTAAATTAGCGCCATCTATGATTCGTTTCTATAAACTTTGGTATAGAATCATTAGTTTAGTATTAAATTAAATAAGATGGTGTAAAACTATTCCAAAACGTTTTATTTGTATGTAGAGGAACTTTATAGCGTTGGTGTCATCTTTGGGTTTTAGATATAAGTTATTCTCCATCATCAGCTAATTATACTAGTCCACTGCTGGACATAGGCCTCCCCCAATGAGCGTCAATGGACCCTGTCCACGGCTCGCCGCATCCGGTTTACACCTGCAGTCTTTTTCATATCGACACTCAATCTAAATATGTGATTGGTATTCATACACGAATACAATATATACCTACACATAAATGATATTTATAAATCTACCTATCCATTTATGTTAATATCATACTAATTTAAGTGTATATATAGGGTTATGTAAATTATAATAAAAACCCGTTTTCCTTTTGTCCGAGAAATGGAATGTTAGAATGTACAATTTTGATAGAACTTGCACTGGAAGACGAAGGTCTACACTACTGTGAAAGATTTATGAAAGGACCCTGCGGAGAAAGTTAACAAAGTTGCAGTCTTAAATTTCATAATAACAGCTATGTATATAATTATTATCGACCTGCAAAACAACTGGTTAATTACAAACTCCTATACATATAATTATTGAATACTTACCTAATTGCAGTTATTTTCAAAACGTTTTTGGGTCCTCACAAAAATGGCTTAACAATTTAATAAATAGCGATATTATATATTACAAAATACCTACTTCTTATATGTATGTATAAAATGTGTTATCTGTGACATTGTATTATCTCCAGCTTAGACTACAACAATAAAAACATTATATAAATTGAAACAGTAACTCTGATTCGAATCACCGTGTTTGTTCATGGCACTACTACATAATACTACCAACTACCAGTACTCAGTTTCTTAATAATATCGTCCATACACTACGCTCTATTTAGCGCTGAAAACTGTTCTTTATGAGTACCATTTGAGTTTTTAGCGTCGGTAGCGCTTTGACGCTTCCTTTTCAGCGCCGCTTGCTTCACTCGATACCTTCTTCTGGTTTTAATGAGGTACACTGCGAGAGCAGTCACCACGAGTAGGGACAGCACTATGCATCCGCCAAGTATTAGAGTGAGAGACGTCACTTTGGAGTCGAAACCGGCTCCGGTTGAAGGCTGTAACTGGAAAGGAAGGGGTGGTTACAATATGATACCGTGACCGGAAATGACGAATTTAATAATGTTTCGTAATATTACGGATCGTTTCAAGAACCTTTATTAGAGAACTTCAAAATTTAACTAATATATAAGATTTGCCCCGCGCGATTTTCAGCCGCGCGCAGTTCGGATATCTGTAAGTATTCAACTATCCCGCGGGATCCCGTTATTTTTCCGGAATAAGTACCCAATGACACTCGGGTATAATGTAGCTTCCCGTTAATGAAATAATTTTCGAAATCAGTTCAGTAGTTTACCCCCGACATTCAAACTCTCAACGTACAAATTTTCCTCTTTATAATGTTAGTATACATTTATAATTATAATTGGCTGTTATGTACCTCTAAACTACTACTACTACACTACAACTTCCCGGGTTCCGCGGGAGACCCAAAGAAGCGATGGAATGATATCGCCGAGTCGCATACGAGACCCAACGGCTCACGACGAGGTTGCCCAAGACCGGGCCAAGTGGAGAAGAAAGAGGAATAAAGCGGACCCTGGCAGAAACCAGGAATGACCACTCAGATTATGAGGGAAATAACATACGTCTTTAAAAACTCACCATATATGTTTCATGCGGGCCAGAGACCATTGGGTGGTCGGTACACATGGCCTGCTCAGTCCAGTTGTAGAAGTGCACTAGACGGATACCCTCGTAAGCCGACGGCGAGCTGCACCTGAAATTTTCACGTGATATTTGAAACTGTGACTAGTAACCAGAAGTATAATAAAAAAAGTTCAAAATAGAATCAAGAGGTGAGGCGAAGTGCCAATATTTTTTTTTATATTCATATTATCATATGGTGCCCGACAGTGTAGAATTGCACCAACGTAATCCCATCGACTGTGAGCGTCGATGGGGGGTCGAACCCAATAGGAGGGTTGATGTGAGGAGGCGGCCGGACAGTACCCGTATTCACAATGGCTCGGAAATCGGATTCGGATGCGGAATCGACAAAAGACCCCGCAAAAGTTCTTAGAAAAATGTTGTTTCAGTAAATTTTGATGAAATTTTCATATGTTATAGAAAGTAGAGTTTCTGTGGAATCTATCGGAATTCTGAATAACAGTTTTCGAATCAATCGACACGGATTCGCCGCTCACGAATTTCGTGTCGAATCGTTCGGAAACGGTTTCGAATCATTGTGAATACGGCTACTGAACTTTTTTATAGCATGTCACCGAGAGGGTGCCGATGCTATTGTCCGAGAGGATTGTTCACGATGACACTAAGGCTAGGATATGGTGCTATTCATATCTAGGTACAATAAAATAAATAGGTAAATAATGTTGGACAAATTCACACAGCGCCATCTAGCCCCAAAGTAAGCAAAGCTTGTGTTATGGGTGCTAGATAACTGATAAAATACTTATATATATTTTTTAAATACGTACTTATTATACATACTGCCCAGACCCATAACAGAAATTAAAATGCATCATTTCAATTTCTGCTCGGCCGGGAATCGAACCCGAACGCAAAAGGGGGTGGCGACCGGCATGTTAACCAACTGAACCACTCAGGTCGTCAATAACAATACAAGAGCATACGTACATTACCACCTTAAGAATCATATTCCTGTGCAGTTGATAAAAGGTTATTATAGCAATAAATTTTAATTTTTTAACAAAAAAATATCCTTCGATGTCTAAACCTAAGGGACAGCTAAATAGTCCCTTCTTTTAACCAACTTAATTTGGCTAACGATCGATGCATCGAATACCCTATATGTTGCTGTAGCTAATGGACTTAGGCTCACGTACTGTATAGATTACGTACGTTTACGTACGTACGTGTAGTACGTTTGTATAGATATAGGAAAAAATTCAAGTTACCTGAATTCGGCTAGTAGTCTGGCATTTTCCTTATACATTCGAGGTAGGAGGTCGTCCACCACCCATTGCAGGCGGCAGGAGCAATCCCAAGGGTTGAACTGAAAATCCACTTCGGTGACCGCGTCCCAGTTGAGAAGAGTCCTCGGTATGTACGTTAGATTGTTCCTGCTTATGTCTAACTGTAAGAAAAATATAACATTTCAGATTCGGATTAGGTAAGAGACAAACGACGTCACGAACTTAGGTTCCATTTATGTAGCATCCCACGCATAGAAATACTTAGCGAAATTAAGATGCCGAAAGTTGTCATCCAAGTCTAGAGATTAGATTTAAAAATGACAATCAAAATATAAGAGTCGCCAACATCCAAAAGGTTAAAGGTTAAAGATGGATGATGAATAGACATGGATATAACTGAATAGTAGTGCCCAAGTGGTTTATTATGAATTTTGACTAATATCAAAATTAAAATCTTACCGTACACACAGACGTAGCAGCAAAAGCGTCTACTTTTATTTCTCTTAACGAAGGACAATGAGACAGATAGAGAGAGAAACATCCCAAATCGTCCTCCGTCTCGTTCACACCCCGACCGACCACGTTACTGAACGCCTTATCCTCAACTACTTGCAATTTATTCAAATCATTCATGTATAAACTCTTCAGAGCAATTATGTTTTTGAAATAAATGCTCTCGAAGGGGTTGCCATCTAGATGCAACTCCCTCAACATTGGTAGTAGTTGGCTGTTCAGTGTCTTTGGTACTTCTGGTAATTGATTGTACGATAAATCTAAGGTGCTCAGGCTCGGTAGTTTATTCTCAATGTTAACGTCTTTTATTTGATTACCAGCTATATTCAAACTCTGTAAAGTAAATAGGAAGATTTATTACAACAAATTATGTTTTTTATGATAATTATTGTTCGTATACTTAGTAATATCTAACATCAAAGATAATTATTTGGGTCGCGGGCTTCATATATATTTGTGCATTGCGTTGCCGTCCAAAAAGGTGAAGAACCGCTGGAAAACAAGTCGGTTATAATAGTCGTGCAAACCAATTACCTCTAAACTCTCAAAATTGACAGTATTCTCGTCATACATTTCCGAAAGCCTATTGTATGAGAGATCTATGTAATATATGCTGCTTGGGAACTTGGGCCAGTGGTACATGGCGTTGATTTTCAGTGTGACAGTCTGCAGCAGCGGCGGCAGTGCGAATGTGAGCGTTATGTTGTTCTGCGCAAGGTTCAATTCTTTAAGACCCGTGCATTCGAGGAAGGCCTCCTCTTCTACGATCTCAATTATGTTGTTTGACAAGTCCAGAGACTCTCTGAAAGGAGATAAAGCTAATTTTTAATCAACAATAAAAGAAAATACATATGTGCTTTGAGCGATTTGAACAATCCATTAAGGCATCCATCACAATCCACTGTTGGACTTCTCCACATTAGTCACAATTTCCACCTGTTTACATCTGAACTTTATATTATTATTAGAGAAATACCTTATTAATACTTAGCACAGACAGGCAATAATATGCCTCGCCAACAAACTTTCCTTCTATTTTTGCAAAACTTATAACAAAGTGAAGAAATATATGTAGGTACATAATACTTACAATGTATTGTTCTCAATAAAGGAGTCCTTCATTATTGACCGTATCCTATTCCCGCTCAAATTTAATCTCTTCAGACCCTTTAGCATCACGTCGTTACTCCTTCTCAACAAAATATCATAAATGACATTCTTGCTGAGATCCAGGTCCTCTAAAGCACTCATTGGAGCCAACGCATCCACGGGAATCTTCTTCAACATGTTACTTTGCAAATTCAACCTTTTCACGTTGTGCAACGTCTTAAAATCCATTGTGTTGAACTCTGCCAGTTTGTTGTATGAGAAATCCAGGTCTTCAAGGTTTTCTATGTTGGTGAAAAGGTCACCGGTGATCTCCGTAAGGTCGTTCTGGGCGAAAGAGAGCCGTTTCAGGTTCGGGAGTTGACTGAATGGGTCGGGCCAGTAGGTTTTTATGATGTTGTTGCTGAATCGCAGAGATTCCACCTGAGAGTTTGGCGGCAACCTGAAAGAAGGCAATCGAGGGAGAATTAGAATAATAATGTCATGATAACAAAGGACGAGTTCAAGCATACGAATAAGAATACAAAAAGTAGCGCCAGTTACGGAAAAGATGAGGAACAAAGGCTAAAGGCTTTGAGTAAGTATGGGCATGTTATTCAGAAGGATGAAAGTCATCTCACGTCAATGTAAAGGTGAGGAATATCATGGAATATGGTTGTAGAGGGATACTTCAACAAAGGTGGACCTAAAAAAAGATGGATGGACTGTATGAATGATGACATATGGATGAAAGGAGTACTGATATAACGTGTGATGGGTTAAACCCCACCCTCCTAATGGGATAAGAGCAGAACAAAAAAAATTGATAGAAACGCTAATAAAATATTCCAACGCTTTAGTTGTTCACTAAAGCGCTAAAGCTGATGTAGGTAGATATTCTACGGCCATGATTCAATCTGATCAGGTTCCCTTGGTAGCAGGGTCACAGATGTCAGATGGCAGTCGCTCCACCGTAAGTAATTATCTGATCTGCCAAATTCGGATCATTGTCAAAGCGGACCCCAGGCCCTCGTGCGCGTGACCCCAACCCGGACATTAACGCCAACACTACTTCATACTACGTACCTACTCAATTTAAATCGAGACCTAGATAGAAGATTCCAAGAGTTAGCAAGACTCATGAAGTGGTTTAATGGGGCGGAACACTCACTTGGTGCTGTGTAATGTAGATTCGCCACGCATTGTCTATCATAGCAATCATATGTCTCGGGTATCCTCGCTCGGGAACGTAAGTCTAGCGAATTCATATTTATGAACGACAGTCGATATAAATTGGGAGGCAGCTGACCCATGTATTGTGTAGTAGGTAGATTTCAAATGAGGTAGGTATAGGTACCTAGTATAGAAATATAAGTAATTACAGAATTTAAATACCATTATTTGTTGATTCCGATTATTGGTAGATAGAAAACGTAGGTACCTTCATTATATCAGTAGGTACATCATCAGTGTACATAACTCAGTAGCCCTTTGGGTACAATACAACTGTAGATTCTGGCTAAATAGGATTTGTGTTGGGAACGAGTGGTGGGGCGTAGCCTGTTAAAAGCGTATCTACATCAACAAAAAACAGTAACACTTGTAAAATGATAGTTTGCTTGAAATTTTAGTACCTACTCTCTAAATTCCTAAAAGTTATTCAAACGTAATTTCGCTAACTCGAGATTCCGGTTAACAAATGGCGTAACACTAGCCCACACGTGCCCCATATACCTACGGCATTTCTTGTACAAATTGTCTTATCTGTAGCCCGAAAATGTTTTTATATTCCGCTATTTCAACCTTATAAAACCTATGAACTCATCTCAAATAGTGCCGGTACTGACTCACGGAGCATGTAGGTATTAAAGGAATCAACAGTGGGCGTCGGTAGAACAATTTTAAGACGATCAATCAAGAATATCCTATAGTCGTAGGTTGTGAACCATTAGTTTACTGCCGGCAGCGCTGTACTGATCTCAATTACACGATTGCTCTGCCTGTGGTCAGAAAGTACCACTTTAACTGTCAGTAAAGATACCTACATTCACACAGTAACACATTAATGTAGTTCTCACAGTGGCATTGCACCTGCGGTTCTGCATTTTTGTTACATGAAACCTAAGTGCATTGCGCTTACCACCTTGGCAACTTAGTAAGGAAAATGTGTTTTTATGCTATTCAGTGACAAACGAGCAGACAGCCCACTTGATCGTAAGTGGTAACTATCGCTCATAACATCTACATCTCATACATTCAGGTTGCAGGTAACAAAAATGCAGAACCGCAAGTAATTGTGAGGACTAAGATGAAATGCCTCATACTTGTAATTTCGTTGGCTACCTTATCCTTCAAACCGGAACACAACAATGCAAGCGTTGTTGCTTGGCGGCAGAAATAGATAAGGCGGTGGTACTCACCCACGCGGACTCCTCAGGCTAAGGCGGAGTCCTACCAACTGATGAAGTACCTTGTGCCTTATCAGCGTGCGTGATGATAATAGTCTAATGAGGTAATAATAGGCAGCGAGTGGAATACCAACCAACATCATCCGCATTTCTTACAAGACGGCACACTAACAATTTGAGCAGCGCGGCTTTAAAAATCGCGAATCAAAATAAAAAACCGGCCAAGTGCGAGTCGGACTTGGTAAGTCGGTACCGTACCTAACTCAAATAATTTAGATAAATCGGCTTTAGGTGAATGGATTTTTGATATGTAGGTAAATTTCTGGTATGGGGACCATACTTAATTTGTAACTTTTCATCCGACTGCGACAGGAGGGTTATGTTTTATTATTTGTTTTTATGGTGGCCATCGTAACACATAATCTATCAAAATGTTAAGCACCCTATCTGCCTATTACCTACGATTCCAAAGATACAGGGTGCGATTGTGACAGAGAGCTGAAGCTTAGTTTTCACGGGTAGTTCTTCATCACAGCCCGTAACAGTCCACTACAGGACTCAGGGCCTCTCCCACGAAAGAGGAGGTTATTGCCATAATCTCCACGCTTGGCAAGCGGGTTGGAGATCGCAGTGTTTAAATATAACAATGGAAAATGCTGCTGCCCATTTTCCAGACTACAGTGATTGTACGACACCCATGAGTGTAAGGGGTTGGTGCTATTCTACTCTGCCGGACACCACACGGCCACGGGTAGTTACGGAACCCTAAAATCGTAGTTTCATTGAAGATAACCGACAACGTGATAGCCACTGAACAGGGGTTTAGCTAGGCGTAGACAATTACTTCTCATCAATCATAGTTGTATCAGTCAGTCACCGAGCGGCGCCGGTTTACTTTGCGAATCATCGCATGGCTGAGGAAGTGGCCGCGATTTGGGGGCAAACGAGACTGTGGCATTTAGGCCGGTAGAATGGCAAACATACTGCAAAGTGTCGCAAATTTGCAAAATTAGTCAAAGTTATTTAGGAAGGGAGGCGTGAGTATTTCATGTACTTAGTACGTACCTTAGGTACTTAGGTACCTATTTTCTCTCTTTACAAATTTTTGTGTACCTGGGTACAGTCTGTTCGTGTGTAGTAGCAGTAATATATAGTGCTGAGGGTACTGATCACTCTACAGGCGAATGCGCAAAGATACGGGGCGCATGTAGGTTCTGATCTTCGGGTCTTACAGATTTATAATTGGCAGTACGTTCATGCCAATTCGGTTCAAACAAAGCAAAAGAATTTATCAATGGAACATGTTAACCATCCACCCAACACCCATCACATAGGTAACCTAGCTAACACATATATGAGGGCCTCGAGTTACGCTGACATAAAAACCATCGTTATATGTATTAGCATAAGAGTTAAAATCCAAGTGCATACGGATAGCTGCGGGCAAACCGATGCGCCGGCGCCTCGCCTTGCCCATTGAGATTTATAACCATTCCGACCTCTTTTGAGGACGTACTCGATTCCGAAATTGCCTTGACTAATTGATTGGGCGATTATCCTGCGTTTAATTCATGTTACATGCACTGCTGTGACGCCATTTTAAGTTCTCGGAGTTATAACATTACAATGCAAATATAAGACGATACTGACCTACTAAGTGTGCCATTGTTCACAAGTATTTAGGTTCATTTTGACAGTGTAAATGAAGCCGGTGGTGTTTATGATTGAAAATGTTTTTATGTTGTACTTCGAATCTTTACTACAGCCAATAAGCATGATATAGGTACCCAAAATAATATTAATGTATTTGAATCATATTTATGGGATGGTAGTGTGTACCTGATGGAAAGTGGTCACCACTGCCGATAGACATTAGCAACACCAAGAGTATCGCCAACAGGTTGCCCACCTCTATAACACGTTGCTCTGGCAGCAAAAAGGCAAATGCCCGTCCACTGCCAAAGCCACGGATCCCCAAATTCCCTCCCCATGGAGCACTGGAGCCTTACTCACCAGCAGAAACACAATACTATTTAAAAGAGTATTATTTAGCTGCGGTATTCTGTAAGTTGGAGGTACTTCCCGAGTCGGACGGCATACCCCGCTATGCCCTACCTCTCTTAAAAGCGGCCTTAAATCCGCCTGCTAATCGTGGATATTATCACAATAACTTCTCCTTTCATGGGAGAGGCCTTAAGTCCTGCTGTGGGGCTGTGATTATAAGTGTTGCACTGTAGCCTTCTGATATCTATTTCGTATCGGAGCTCGATAACGCGGTGCATTGTTGATTACATACATTTATTTGTGAGTGTACCTATGTTTCTAGAGTAAATATTTAACCGAACGTATGAGTAATACGTTTATGTTGTTATTACAATTATTGGAGTCAGTAAAATGTCCATTAAAGCTTAGTTTTCGAGTATTATTAACCCGTGGCAATAACTTCCTAACAGAAATTGACTTACTTTCGACTGTTTTGTCCCTTGATTCGGCAAATAATAAATAAATACTCAAAGTGGACAATTGGATATTGTTGGACGTTGTAACGGTCATTGACGCTGACTTTACAACTTCCACTCACCCAAGCCATGCTTCGAATTTTAATCATAATCTTAACCTAGTAGAGGTTCCTACGTCACGCCCTGAACTTAATAAGGAAACTCTCAGACAAACAAAATTTAATCGCGCCCTTTAAGCCATGTTTGCCAAGAGTACACCTAGGTAAAGATAAGAGCCCAAGGTGAATCACTTACCTCTGTCGATATAAAAATATACGCTGAATCTGACCTAATTAAAGGCAAACAATTTTGTGACAGAACACCGCAGATAATAGCAAATTAGCCTAAACTAGGCTAAGTAACCATATTTTGG
This sequence comes from Blastobasis lacticolella, assembly GCA_905147135.1. Taxonomy (NCBI): domain Eukaryota; kingdom Metazoa; phylum Arthropoda; class Insecta; order Lepidoptera; family Blastobasidae; genus Blastobasis; species Blastobasis lacticolella. The sequence goes on from LR990048.1 coordinate 16,692,347, forward strand.
TTAACTAAGCAACAAATTGTTGCCATGGTCTTATGACAATTTAATTGTGATGTTTTGAAATCAAAAGCAGACGATTGCAATCGCGATTGCTACACCGAAAAGAGCTCTTAAACTATGATGATGAATAAGTTATAAGAACTTTTGGAGTCAGTGAAATAATCTTAGCGTTAATGTCCCGGTTGTGCTCTCGCGCACGAGGGCCCGGAGTCGGCGTTGACCATGATCCAGAATGTGGCAGATGAGGTAGTGACAGTGGAGCGACTGTCATCTGACCCCCGTGACCCTGCTACCAGGGAAACCTGATCAGACTGGATCATAGTTACACATTCAGTCGCCTCAATGTGCAGGCTCAACATTTTCCCTTCACTGTAAGAGCATCGGTCGGTAATGTACATAACTCAGAAAAGAGTCATTGGTTTTCGAACCCGGTACTTCTCGCTTATCTTAACCATTCGGCCACCGAGGCTCCGAAGAGTCAGGGATTAGCGATTGATTAGCTTTTTAGATAACCGTTATATAAAATATACTGACTACACACGCTGCTATTAAATAAACATATTTCACTAAATAAGTATAAATAAAAGAAACTCACTTCCCAAGCGTCGATATTCCCAGTCCTTCGAACGCCGCGGATATCTTCAATCCTAATGGGTTTTCCGGCCACTGTATCCTGTCCAGGTCTGCGACGTTGTCGATCCTCTCCAGTTCCGAGCACTGGATGTGGAACACCAGGTCGCTATCGTCGAAATCCCCAATTTCACTGCACGTACAAAACTCACACAACTTCAAGGCTCTACCGGGACTTTCCTCCGTCACTTGCCCGTTTAGGGCAGTAAAAAAGAAACACAAATTCAAAAATGGAAACGCGCGCATTTTGTGTCCACTTTTTTCTAAACAAAACAACCGGCTCCTGACCGTGCGCGGTCGCGGCCTGCAATCGATACAGAATGTCGAGAATCGAGATACTATTACTATCGCAATCTTATCGCTTCACTCTGTGTACATTGCTGAAAGTGACGCACAACTAACTGATAACAGCAGATTAGGGAGAATAGCCCCACGATTAGTTTACTCATCGAGGTAGGCGATCGAGCACATTTTTCAGGAATTTCTCACTGCATACTTTCACTATACACTGTATTTGTGTTCGCCGTGCACGTGTTTCGTTACAAGGAATTTCCCTCATAATGCTGCGTGTTTTGGATTTAATTAGATAGGTACAATAACAACGACGAATCTCCGCGGTGGGTAAACAGCGAATGTAAACATCGCGCGGCTGCGGTGGGCTGGAGCATTCAACCGGTAATGCGAGACGCTCCAACGGCGCGGTGGATAGGTAGCGCGGACACGTACCTGCCCTATCGCACTGCAGTGACCTACACTGCAGCCGATAGTCATTACTCACTACCAGCCCGCACGATAGGGATTACTTAATGAGTTGTTAAAGGTTGCATGTCATGATATTTCTAAAACTCAGTTTATCGTCGATGCAGTTGATAAGAGCTGAGGGCCTACCTTCGAAATAATTGGCAAATTCTTATTAAAGTCTAATTACGAACAAAGAGTATTCCCGTCGTTCCTATGATTATATCCATTAACGGCAAGGTCGACCAAAATGTAATTCTCTAAATGTAATGATACTGCAAAATTCAGTTCTGAAAGTTTTTTCCTAACAGAAATATCATCATTGTCATATCATCCAAAAGACGCCCACTGCAGGACATAGGCCTCCCCCGGATATCTCCACGAAGGCCGGTCCTGCGATTTTTACCCAGTCATAGGCCCACCCATGTGGGAAGCCTACCCACGTTTAGTCTTCCGGTACGTGGTCGCTCGAGAACTTTACTGTACCATCGGCCATCTGTTCGCAGGCTATATGCCCTGCCCACTGCCACTTCTGCCTGGCAATCCTTCACAAAAAAAATTGTACATAGGTATGAGGATAAGCCGTCTTCTTTTAAAAGAATACATGTTTCTGGATACAAAAATATTTATTTTATTATATTTCAATTATTCAACAAATTAACAATGTTTTTACAAATCTAAATGTAAACATTTACATTTCAAAGTCTTTATATGAATATTTTCTTACGTAATTCTTGATATCTATACTTGGTAAGAAAAATTCTACAAATATTTATGAAAACAATAAAATGTTGCTTCGCAATTAGTGACAAGCAGTTTTGAGACAAATTTATAATTTCTCATGAGTTAAAATATCTTAATACTGTTCTCATTTTGTTTCTCATAAAATTCGACAGTCAGGCAATAATATAAGGATTGACAGTTTTATAAATTGTATACTATATTTATTATTAATATATGATGACTTCACCTAAACCGGTCGCAAATTCATCACATTTGTTTAGTAAAACAGTGGAATTAGTGTTACTAAGTGTTTGACTTCCAAATCAATTATATATTTTTTTAATTCTTGCGATTATTCCTGAGACTTTGCATATTGACAGAGGACAAAATTACAAACAAAAGTTTGATATTGCAAAAATTCAAAGCCGACAAACTTCACCGTTTTGATGGGCACCCTGAGACTGGTTGAACAATTTAGGGCTCCGAGATGGTATTTAAAAAAACTTATGATATCGATATTTCAGAAGCGAATATCTCGCTACAGAACGCTAGGAGGTTTTGCTAGGGGAAATATTTTTTTTACGTTATGATGTCTTCTGTTGATTTGTCTCTCTTCTGTCTTGTGAAGGACTCAAGATAATTAAAAATATATAAATCAAATAAACACCTCAGCGGAAGACTGTCGATATTAGGAGTCACACCTAACAAGTGGCGAGCTCGTTGCGGTGTTAAAGTACGCCATTTTTACCCATCCAGTTCCCGGACATTGAGAGCATTGCTTAACCTTGGTTATAGATCTCGCAAGCATATTGCCACTAGACCAGTGCCGCCGATAAAGAACTCATAAAAAGAAGTTAAAGTATTCAGGCTTCATACAAAATGTTCTAACACCTTTCTATAAATGCACGATATACAGTCATCAACACGCAAATGTATGTGCATTTGTCGTCGCGCTGTGTGTTTAAGAGCACACTTGGATATGCTTTTCAATCAAGCCTTGTATGTGAAAAAGGTGGCATATAAAATGTATGGAATGCCAAAAATATTAAGTACAGTTGAAAGCACCAAAAATATACATATCTAAACGAAAACACTTTAAACTTAAGTCTATTAAAATCGATTGTATCGAGGTATGCACCAAATAAATTCATCTTACTGTATTACATACAAAAGAAACAATTATCTACTTATTGTCTTCACAAACTATATTATTTAGGAGGTTTTAAATTTATATATAAATTCGTTGGTAAAGCTTAAAATTACGTTGACTTGCAATTTAAGTTTACGTATTTAACAACAGGAAGAATTGCGTTTTTTAAGTTTTAATACCTACATACATAAGTATCAAAATATGAAGAAGGTACTGACTAGTTGTTTTTTTTTTCTTTTCGGAGAAAAGAAACATAGAAAGGCACAAATCGGATTTCTAATTTATGCAATTTATTTAAAGCTTTACATGGTTAATATTACACAAATACCTCACTTGTAATAGGTTTAAAGTAAGTCGGAAGACTTGAATGTTGAGTAAACCTAAGTCGCGGCCCAGAAAGAAACTCGTACAGAGACCTGTTACTGCATGTCTCTGTTGCTCCCGCGTAAATATATTTGCATCACGCTCGCACAAAGCCGCGTTCTTGAATTTCTGGTCCGCGACTTAGATTTAGATATTACATCCTTGGCACAGAAAATAGTTTCCTATGTATAATATATAACGTCAGCTTACATATAGGTTGTCAGACATATGGCGGCAGATGGCATCAAATTAAAATATCCCGGCTATATAGAGCAAGCATCAAGCAAAGAAAAACATGAACCAATTAGGAGATCAAAGTCTCAGTCTAAATGCAGTAGAAATTGGAGAAGAGTCTACTGGAAACTAGTTGTTCTAAAATTGGAAACGAGAAATGTTAGCTCATGGCGTCGCCCGAAATAACTAATCGAAAACTAAGTTCGTTGGTTGAAAAGAATATAGCTTCACATCTATATATATGTATACAAAAGAAAGTCGTGTTATAGTAAACGCCAAATCTCGCTGCAGAGAGGGCCATAAATCATAAACAGGCTAGGGTTGTGCGTTAGCGGCGCGGGCGCAAGGCCGTTATCGATAAAAACCTGTGAGTCATCAAGGGCCCGCCTAAAGAAGTAAACAAGTGACTAACTGAAATGGAATGTACTAATAATGTGTTTGAAGTCGCCACCAAGAACAGCACTTTTAAAATCGCTGATGTTGAAAAAATACTGCACGAAGCCATTTCTAATGTAACCATTGAAAACTGGCAACAATGTGTGAAGCATGCAGAAAATCTCCAAGACGATGACTTGAAAAAAGCCCATTTAAATGAAGAATTCATTATTCATGTAGATGATGATGATGACGACGATGATGATGATGATGACCCTGATGATTAATTTAAGTTTTGTTTTATATAAAGTCTGTTAATTATTATGTTGAATGATTGATAAGATTTTATTTATTCCTTATTTTATATTATTTTAATAATTTCTTTTATTTATTTATTTCTTTGTATAAATTATACTAACTTTAGTAATAAACATAATATTGAACTATACATGTTTTAAATTTCTGTCAACCACCTTTAAAAATACACTATCGATAACGCTCATCGACAGCAATAATATACAGCACTACGCGCCGTCTACGTCACTCCATAAGGCCCGTGAGCGCGAAAGGGAGCGAAGCTCTCGCGGCACCGCTCCCACGTTTTATGACCGAGTCTGCAGCGAGATTTGGCGTTTACTATAGTTACACTTTTTATAACTCAGGAACGGCTGAATTGATTTGGCTGAAAATTGGTGGGGAGGTATCTTAGAACCAAGAGACGGACATATGATACGTTTTATCCTTTTTTTTTCAAATAAAAATACAATGATTGTTTCCAAATGATCTCATTTGGAAAGGGAAAACATCCTGATGAAACCCGCACATTCAGGTGACTGAAGGTTTAAAAACAAGAAAAAAGGGGTAAGTAATTGTAGGGTAGATGTTGAGTAGGTGTAAGGTAATTGTAGGGTAGGGTAGAACTAGGGGTAGGGTGGTGTAGGGTTAGAACGCTACGCGAACGAAGTCGCGCCGGGTCCACTAGTTCATTATAAATGTGAAGCAGTTTCATAGTTCGTATTTATTACGAATTATAACAATAACACCGAGAGTACAAGGTCCAGTTCCGAGCACCAATACAGATAATAAAAATAGCACATTATAAAAATAACATTTGTATACTTATTGTTGGTTAGTCATTGACTTTTTATGCTCCGCAAACTTATCTGGCGCAGTGACGGCGTCGCTGTTGTGACAACAAAATAACATTTTTAAATGGCGACTCTTAGTTCTCGTTTTGGCCACCGGGTCAGATAAGTTAGTAGCATTGTAACTTTGTAAATATGTTATTTGAAGGCTATTCAAGCTGACACTTGAACAGCTAAAATAAAAAGCTTGTGTTTAAATTGTCTATGCCATACAGACAGCCATCAAAACCTAATCTATCTACAGTGCCAACTTATCTATTTAGTAGACGGCGGCGCTAGTGAGGCTATTGGCGTAAATGTCGTGTACAGATAAGCTGGTGGAATTATAAGCAATTTGTGACACTACTCGATATGTTATGTCCTGAAAAAAACAGGCTACGAAGTCGTCAAGAATACAAACCAGAGACTAAAGGCGACCACAGACTATAAAAAAGTACAGTACAGTCTCACGGTGATTGTCTGTGGTCATCTTGAGGGAGGCACAATGTTGCCACGTCATAGGGCGTCGTGTTCCTTCAGTAAGAAGTGTCCGACGAGCCGCTTCTGTATGTCCGTCACACCGCCGTAGATCTGGGTGCCGCGCGCGTCCCTGTTGACAACATGCTACTCTAACTACTAGAAAATGAAGCCGACATTCGTGTGCCCCTCTGTTTGTCCTCTTGGACGGAATAAATTCAGCGGATTTGGCAAGATTGCTATTGTTCAGCAGATGCCTTATATTTAAATTTTCTTCTTCAAGAGGACCGCTCAATCAAAACCTTTCAATCAATTTAGGTTTCGAATAATGTCACTTAATACTAAAGTTACGTACTTCACGTAAATGGCAAACAAACGAGGCTTTTCGCGATTTCAAAATCGATCAGATGGCGCTACTTCGTAAGGTCCGTTGTCAAAATGCCGTACTATTGGACTGAAACAACTACTGTTAAATGACGGATCCATTCCAGCCAATTACAGGGCTTTATTTTGACACCAGATCACGTCTTAGTAGCGCCATCTGGTGGATTTTGGAATCGCAAAAACCAATACACATAAAGAATCACGGTTGTCCGTCTCGAATTCTTATTCAACAATTTATGTGAACAGATAAGCTAATAGCTAAGGAATGAAACTCTTTACTTGCTAGTGTTCCATACAGCATAACCTGGACTCCTTCAAGGCCAGAATGAATAGGCTGTTTTTAAACAGGGTTGCCCCACCTTCGGCCACACCGTCGCTTCCTATCAGGCGATGGCGGCCAAATGCCTGCCTAGTATGTTGTAAAAAAAACCACATTCGTAGCACAACAAGCAACAAGGAACGGAGCACGTTGCCAGTGAGTCTGTTCCCTGATCACTATAATCTGTACGCCTCCAAGGCTAGAGTGTATCTTCGGCCGCATCGTCACTTACCATCAAATGAGATGGCGGTCAAATGCCTGGTCATAAAGAACCAGCCCATCGCACAGCATCCAATCCTTACCTGTAATGCCTCTCAGCGGGATAGTTGATGGACAGTCCCCTCCCGCCGAGGATCTGCACGCAGTGGTCGGCCACCTTCGTGGCGTTCCGGCCCGCCACGTACTTGGCCATCGCACTGTTCTTGGTGGACACGTCCGCCGCGGCCCGGTAGGTCAGCAGGCGAGCGGATTCGGTGAGGATGCTCATCTCTGTTAGGCGGTCCTGGGGGCGGTGGAGAAAGAAGGAAGACATTTATGGAACGTAGACGACATGACACGATAATTAGGTACACAACAAAAAACAAAGAACTAAGCGTACATACAAAAAAGAAAAAAAGAAAAATTATAATAATAAATGTACCTACCTAAAGTTTATCTATTCCCAGTGGCGTTTTTTAAACACTGATGGAGATTGGTGGAGATGTTTTTACTGATATTGTGAAATGAAAATGTTTGTAATGCTCGACCAGGATCAGGGACGTTATTGAAATGCTCGCCTCGAGTGGAACGGTTTTAAATTTTATTTTCGCCTATTGAATATCGCAATATTTTTTAAATTATATTGGCAATACCGACCGCGAGCCGTTCAAAATAGGGAAAATTAGCGTCATTAATCAAAATTTTGAATTTTTTACGCTGAATATAATAATTGAAAACCGTTCGACACTATGCGAACGGTTAAAAAATTGTCCCTGAGGTGACCTGGCAATTGAGGAGCTAGACCGGAATCTTAAAGTATTCTGTGACAGAATTCGAATGGCGCCAACACTGCGACAAGGATATTAGGGAACGTGGCGGAAAAACAAACTAAAACGTTGCCATTATGAAATCAGAATTTATGAAAGCGTACAACAACGATGGCGGCGGTAAAGGTTAGACTACTCAAATAGCGTCAAATTATAGAGCAAGGTATAGTCAAAGCAACCTGAGTTCCTGGTTGAGATATATTTGTGTATAATCTTCGGAAATACGAAATCGAATTCGAAAACTCTTTTAGCATTTGTTTAGATGACAATCTCGGTAAGGACTTAGGCCACTTTTTATCTCCAAAAATAAATCTGAAGATGGTGAAACCAGGTATGAAAGTCTCAAAACTGCATAAGGATTATACCTAAAACGCCATGGCTTTGATGATTTCGTTGCATCAGTAAAATTATTGACAGAAAAGAAAATGGCGGAAAGAATTGACCCTGAACAGAATGTAACCAACCTTAACCGAAGCCAGTCTCGTGAGGGTCTTGCCGAACGCCTGTCGGTTCTTCGCGTAGTCGATGGCAGTGTCCAACGCGGCCTGCGCTATGCCTGTTAATAAACATCATCATTAATAGTCCGTAAAAAATCAATGTTGGATTTCTTCTATATTTTAAGTTAGTACTAAAATATAGATGTACTAGCAGCTAGTTCTTTTCGTAGTCGAAAGAAGATTGAAAACCACTGGTGCCATACTATCCTTTGTTGAAAACCACACTCCCGAATACCTTTTATTAAATTTTATTTTAAAGCGATTCATTTTCATCACCGCATCAGGCATACCTACTAGACTAGTACGCCCAAGTCCCACGAGCGTTGAATGTTGGGTCACCTGCCATCATATGTAATTTATACGTAGCTAATGTATTGTGTGGCCTATACTATAGATTAGAACATCATTATAACGGCAGGTGGCTCAAAATCGAAATCTCCCAACTGCATAAATAATAGAAACAATAATGAAGACGAACTTCCGCCTATATGAAAAAACCTACGACTAAAAAAATAATAGTACCTTTGGCGGTGAAGGGAATAGGTAGCCACCAGTGTTGGCAAGCGAAGATGGAAAAGTATAATTACCCACTTGGCCGGGTGTTGTGATCAGGCGACCATGAGTCCAAAGGGACCAAATTGATCGTTGGAAGTTGTTTTTATGCCGCGGAAGTTGGTACACTTCTCAAGCTCGATGTAGAACGGTCAGCGCCATCTATGTGCGGATGCTTGCCAACCTTGTGTGCGTTGTACTCGTAATGTTAGTATTATTGAGTTTCCCTATTGGAGCGATAGATGTCGCTACATCATCATATTAGCCGAAAGACGCCTGCTGGGCATAGGCCTCCCCCAGAGATCTCCAAGGCGACCGGTCCTGTGCCTTCCGCAACCAGCTGGTACCTGCGATCTTTACCAGGTCTTTGGTCCACCTTGTGGGAGCTAGATACCAAACGATAATGAACAGGAAACTCACCAACAGCATGCGCGGCGATCCCTATCCGGCCCAAATCCAGCTGCTCCATAGCGATCTTGAACCCCTCGCCCACGTCGCCCACCAGCCAGCTGTCGGGCACCCGCGCGTCGCCCAACGTGAGGTCACACGCGGTCGCGGCCCTGGACACAGTGCTTCGTTCCTGTTTAATTGGCCCTATTCGGTGGCGGAGTTGGACGTATTATAGGCGGTAGGGGGAATACGGGGGATGTCTAAATAGATAACATATTTAGACCAATACTAGAATGAGGGCTGACGTAGCTAGCTGAACGCAAAGCATGAGAGGCTTTGTCGCGCCAGACTTTAAGAGAGCGAAAAAAGCTCCAGCTTTTAGTTCTTTCGATTCGTGCTCAAGTGAGCTATAATAAGACCACGCTATGTCCGAATCGCTTTTTAAAAAGAAAAAAAAATCTCTGTATGGCAACTTATGCCATGACATTTTTCCGATATAGAACGTCATTCATAAAAGTCATAACAAAGAATTTGACTGACATGAAAAATATTATTAAGGCGATTGGCACATTGGGACGCAGCAGCAGGGTAGAGGGCGCCACCCTCTCGGAACATACTGAGTCTGTAAATTTATTTATTTATTTATTTCACAGTAAATTAAAGTCACTGTCAGTCGATTCGGACTTAGCGTGGTCCTACTATAAACACAAACTTATATTTCGTGCGATAAAGCCCACGCCAGCTGGCGCTATCCGCGAGTAAGGTCTAGTCACTGTCAAAATAATGGTTCTTTGATTTGATTGGCATTTATGATCAATCGCACCACGGACCGCAAAATCCAGTAGCGGAACCTTGCGGAAATTTGGTTCGCGTTAGCCCCCATTCCCGTTGCCTCCATGTTCGGCATCGAGAGCGATCGAATTGCAATTTAATGTACTTTACAATACGACTGAATATCAATATTGCCTCCACCGCTTCTTGGATGTCCTTTCAGACTGTTTAAGGTTGGCTGGGAGAAATCCCATTGTGGGATAAGCCCGCCTTTGCTTTGTAAAATTATTTTTGTAACTCCTGTATTTATTAAGCAATAAAGAGTTTACATACATACATACTGAAATTGGCATGGCGAAACTACTTGTTCAATTTTGCTATGGCAATTTCAGCCGTATGCGGGGCACATTAAGTTGCATTTCGATTGGTTTTGCAGTCAATGGGGATGGGAATCATCGGAACAACGGTAATGGAATGTGGGTGCCGAAGCCACACACAGATACTAACACACAGTTGTTGACGCCAGTATGCAAAAGTGGCCCCAAAATAAGCAGTTTGTGTTATGGGTGCTAGACAACTGATAAACTACTTATATACTTTTAAATACATACTACTTATATACTTATTAAAATTCACCATTTCAATTTCTGCCGGCCGGGAATCGAACCCTTGGCAGAGACATGTTAACCACAGAACCACTGAGGGCGTTAATATACATCCGTGACAGAAGGTAGCCATTATACATCACATACATTATAGATATATAGAAACACCCAGACTGTGTGTGTGAGAATCGGTACTAGGCTAATTATGATGATAGAAACACTTAATGGTGGGTCAACGACCAACCAGTGCTCCTCAGCACTGGTTTTCAGTTTTTGTTATAGTTTTCAAGCTACTTCCATATTTTGTTAATAAATATTGACAAATTCGGTAGCCGCCATCATCCCTGGGGCCTAATTATCGCGCTGTGACTTCTCGAATTCGAAATTTTCTCTAGCAAATTATCTCTATTATAAATGATATTATGGATGGCTTACGGATTTTTGTGATATCAAAATAAATCATGTCTATGTCTATGTATGTCCAATTTAAAACGATCTTCAACAATAAAGGATAAGAGACAATCGTTGAGAATAAGTTTTTGCTTGCAATAGCGATCCATTCAGTAGATGTGACTTTTTAATAGATATTTGTGGTTAAATAAAATTTCGAATTTTAATGTCGGAAGCTTGAGAATTGCCCCTCTGTTGTTTTGTGTTTTCTATTGCAAGCTAATAGTTAGCAAGCCGAGTAGTTACCTGACGCCGATGATCTGTTCCTTGTTGCCGCGGAACACGCCCTCCGTCTCCAGCGGGACGAGGAAACCTGCGGAACGACATTAGTGTTGTTAAGAAGAATGTGATGTTACCGAGTGTCATGTTGGAAACGGATAAAATCGATTGATAGATGTCTCAAAAGAAAGTTTATATTTATTTAATTCAGTCGCTATGGAGCGTATCTCGGAGAAAACGGTGATTCGGCGACTGTAGCGCGTAGAAGATTCTGCAGTATTCGAGGTTTTCGCCACTCAAATGATGCGCCAAGCATTCCTCTTATTCGAAAATGGGTCAAAAAGTTTGAAGAGACCGGTACAACGCTGGAAAAACCAAAATCCGGACGACCAAGGTCATCAAGAACGGTAGAAAACGTGGCGAGTGTTAATCAGTCTGTTCGTGATGACCCGAACCTTTCAATTCGGAAGCGCGCAAGTGCTTTAAATGTGCATAGATCATCATTACACCGCATTTTGCACAAAGATCTAAAGCTGCACCCCTACAAAATTCAATTGGTGCAAGAATTAAAGCCCCAAGATGCCAGTCAGAGGCTTGACTTCGTAAATCAGGCAATTGAGCGCTTTTCAACGTTTACCAACATTTTGTTTTCGGATGAAGCTCATTTTCATCTTAATGGACACGTAAATAAGCAGAATTGCCGCTACTGGAGTGCAACGAATCCGAAACGCAAGCATCCGAAACCCCTTCATTCGCCTAAAGTGACCGTATGGGCAGCGATGTCGGCGCGAGGAATTATCGGCCCTTACTTTTTTGAAGACGAAAGGGGGCGTGCAAATACAGTGAATTCAGAGCGTTATGTGGAGATGTTAGACGACTTCTTGGTGCCTGAACTGCAAAACTTTCCTGGCTATAACCAAAGAACATGGTTCCAGCAGGACGGAGCAACGTCACACACGTCCAATACATCTCTGCCACAACATCGTGAAATTTTCTCGGGCAAATTAATCTCATACCTAGACATAAATTGGCCTCCACGCAGTCCTGATTTAACCCCTATGGACTTTTTCCTATGGGGTTATCTTAAATCTAAAGTTTACGCCAATAAACCGACTTCCCCGAAGCGTTTGAAAGAAAATATCCGTCACGAAATGGCAGCCATCACTGAGTCCACCTGCCGAGTCGTCATAATAATTTTACTGTTCGATTAAATGAGTGCCGCGAACGCGAGGGTCTACATTTGGACGATATTATTTTTAAGAAATAAATTCCCAAATTGTTTTTTTTAATAATCAATAAACATTTTTTCGGTACACGGCTTACTTTTTTTTTAATCGATCCACTAAATATAAACTTTCTTTTCAGACACCTTGTATTATATATGGTAAACCAACAGCTACCGAAATTAGGATAATAATCAAATTATAGGCTCACGTTGATATAAATTGTTGGTACAATCCAAGAGCATAGCATTCAAAGAAGATGGAGTTTTTCTTAGTGGTAAGTATATAAAAGAATAGCTACAGTGCCTGAACAGTAGGGCGGCGGCGCTAGTGTGGCTAGTGGAATAATATTTTATAAATAGCGTCTACAGTTCCGATCTATCTATAGAACAGATAAAATATACGATGGTGGTTCTATAGCTATTCTGTATGTAGCGTCGATGGCCTTATGGTTAAGGGGTCCAACTCGTTAGCCAGAGGAACCGAGTTTGATCGTGCCGCCACGTACTTGCTGTGAGTTTTTTGAGTGATGTATATTAGTTGAACACTAACTGGTGGTCTTAAGGTGTGTGACTGTGTAACTGAATGTATAACCCAGTTCCCATGTTAACAGGGTCACGAAGGTCAGAGGCAGTCGTGACGTGTCACAACGTGGATTACGGCCAAGATGGCCCCCGAGCCTACCAGAGCTTAACCAGGACATTGCCACCACGATTGCCACTAGCTACACTTACAATTGATTCCCTTGTGCTTGAGCTGGGGCTCGAATGTGGCGAAGATGGCGGCGGCGGCGCCCTGCGTGGCGGACGTTACCCACGCCTTGCGGCCGTTCAGGATCCAGTGGTCGCCATCTTTGCGAGCAGTCGTTTTTATGTTCGCCACGTCGCTGCCAGCACCTGTGACAGGGAGATGATGTTTTTAACACAGACTACACGTTTGAGTCGTAATCGCTACGAGAGAGCGAACGACTCGCCTGGCCGGTCCATACAACGCGCGCGCTACGCTATTTAAAATTGCTCCAGACTCTCTGATATTTGGGTTAGCGGGAGAGGTGTTAACCCAAGACGAAAAAAGAAGGATGTTATAAGTTTGAGGTGGGTATCTGTGGCTCTGTATATGTGTGTGTCTGTGGCATCGTAGCTCTCAAGCGGTTTTCTTGATTTCATCGAGATGGATCTTGGCTTTGTTTCATTAAAATCGGTTCAGTACTTTACAAAATATTTGAGTATATGTAAACTTGACGGTCTTCCGATTATAATTGTATATATAGTATTATTTGACTGTGGTATTTCGCAAGGGGGCTTCAAATGGGAAACTCGTATCCCGCTATGCTACCTCCATGGAAGTGGTGAGTGTAGGTAGGAGATGGCTAGAGTTTTTGAATGTTCCTCTTGTGCTCGGTAAGGAGGAAAGAAGCATGGAACCAATTTCTTAAGCAAATTTTGTGTGGACGAAAAACATGGCGCTACTTTGACGAAAAGCTGCTGCATTCTATATTCATTATTCAACTTAAGAGACCAACGTATACGTAATAGTATTGTGATGTCGTAATAAATAATACCTAATGACATAGAAAACCCGAATGACGAATACAATCATAAATCAATGCAATGATTTAATGAAATGTTAATTATTTCATTGTAAGTCAATGGTCTATTTTGACGGTAGAAGAAATAAATTACATGTGGACATCCACATGTAATGTATTTACAAAATTGTAATACAAAAATGGACAAATAGGTATAGGTTGACATTGTCGGGAATTTTGCCGACATATGACAGTTAGGTAATTTAAATTATTTACTTTATATTTAATTGCCCAGAGAGGCACACGGTCAGGCGGTCCACCTGATGGAAAGTAGCCACCGTCGACCAGGACCAGCAACCTAAGGGGACCAGATGCGGTGCCGGCGTTTAAAGCACCTGTAGCTAGACAATACGTAACTATTACGTTAAACCCGTTTACCTGGCTCGCTGAGAGCGAAGCACCCGATAGAGCCTCGAGTGAAAGCGTCCAGGAACTGCTCCTTCTGCTCTGGAGTCCCTCTCCGGTTCACCAGGTCCGCGTACAGGAAGTTGTGGATGGAGAGGATCATGCCGGTGCTGGCACAGCCCCGGGAGAGCTCCTCAACTACGAGGGCTAGGGAGACGCGGTCCAGTCCTAAGCCACCGTTTTCGGGGTCCACTGTCACGCCCATCAGCCCGAGGTCTGTTAGCTCCTTTATCTGTAAGGATGAGAATGAAGTTATAAGAGCCAGGTCACAATACTGTGGCATCGTAGAAATCTGCCGCGTCGTACAACGCATCGCGTATTTGTTCGATACGCTGCCGCACCCTACAAATCTGCGATGCGACGACACGCTGCCGTTCACTCAGTGTCCACACTTCGAAGGCAGATAGGTAATTCAGAACACGATGACTAATTACGACACCGATTATTTCATTTCTTAAAATGAGGAACGTCTCGTCCTTTGAGATATGCCTCACTGGAAACTGAAGTTCTGCTCGTTGTCTTATACATGTCTAATTTGTTCGTGTTGTGTTACCGCATCGTACTGCGTTGGGACGTCGTTTTTGCGATGCGACGCCGCAACGCAGTATTGTGGCTTCGCCGTAAGATCGCCAGCGGCTTTGAAAACCCTTTCGTTATCTCAGACTAATGCCATCTATATTCGTGTGTGCCATGCTAGCAGTCGCCGAGTCTTTTGAACGATACTATACATTATCTAAAGCTTAAAATGATGTGATATCACTGTGATACTGACGATCGCTGCGACCCCGGTGTCAATTGCGACAAAGGCGATTGTGAGTTGAAAATGACGATGACGTTTACAGAATTCCTTCTATAATATAGATTCATTCATTCAGATACTGTATGAAAACGACTTGTCAATCTGGTTAGGTTCTCGTGTTAACAGTATCACGCTATCAAATCCTGGATCATGGTCAATGCCGGGCCTTTGCGCAAGAGCACAACTCAGACATAACGCCAAGTGATGAAAATCGATCGCCGAGTCGGTTGCGAGAGCCAATGGCTTACGACACGTCCATGTTTACATTGCAATATTTTTTATCGACATTAAACGATCGGGTCCGGACCTATCATCTTTTGCAATAGTTGTTCATTAACCAACAAATATCAACATTATTAGATAATATAGTTCCACGACTTGATAACATTGACTCCCGTATCAACGCCGAGACAATCACGTAGTTATCTCTGAGTTACGACAGTCCTGATAGCCGTCTTCTGTTTCTTTTACCTACTGATAATATAACGTGATATGGTTAGCACTGTATAGGATGATACAGTAGGTATATCTACTTACTAAGCCTTTCATTTTTGCTTGCAGTTGCAGTGCTATTGATAACTTTGATAGATCGTCTAAGATATAAGTACTGTACTCGTATATGTATGTCTACCTAAGTCCTAATGTAAACAGAGTTTGGAATCCACACTGGAACTAGCTAGTGTTTGATATCTCCTTTTGTAAGTATTACCTGTACCCATTTCCCAGGACCGCCATTGTGGACTTCAAACTCGGTTAACTATCAAGATTTCTGCGGGTACATTATATTTTATTTTCTTACACTCGGAAATACATAATTTCGTACATCATACACAAAGCTTACAGCTTTGTCCCATAATAATAGTGTGAGTAAGTACGCGTACTTGTGGCTCGACGACGTTGCTTGCTCGTGTGGCAGCCTGCGTAGGTACTTTAAAACCGCCGAGTAAGTTCGCCGGCGTTCCAACATGTTTGATTTTTACTCGTAGCTGGCGGCCTGCGGCTTCGGCTCGCGCGTCTGTCAGCACCGCGAGCCGCGAGCCGATTGTTTTTTTTTATGTATCTCGTGCAGTTGTGTTTTGTGCATAAAATTAGTTTAAGTTTAATTAACATTATGGTTTTCTGTTTCTAAAATGACTGATTTTTGAAGCTATTGACTCGAATTATTTACGGAATTCATAAAAATCGAGCTGGATAAGTTCGTGAACTTAAAAACCGCATACTTTTAGTTCGTACGTCTATCGCCCATGTCGAGCCGAGTAAGTTCGCGAACTTAAAATCCGCGTACTTTAAGCTCGTACGTGTGTCGCCTTCTTTAGTATCAATCAGAAAGTTATTTTTTTCTTATCTCAATGAATTATGCGCACTTCACTTGGTAGGTATAGCCTACTTTTGCATGATAAAAGATTTCCAAGAAGCAAAAATGTTATTTATTTAATAAAAACTGTTTTACTTTTTAACTTGTAAAAGGATCCTTTTGTCAAACAACGTGTATTGTAAACCGTTGTTGTAAGTACCACACTTGACGTATTTTTATTTGCGCAACATAAATTTACTAATTCGTAAATAGTGACAGAATAGTCAAAACTGAATTTGTAAAACGCAACCGATCGGCGAAATTAGGAACTAATTTTACATTCAACAAGTTTCTACATTACAATATTGACCTATATACACGTACAAACAAATATAAAGCTTTTTGACTAGTCTGTGGATAACTACAAAATTACTATAAAGTATTTACTAAATATAATGTGTACTAGTTTAGTACAAAGATGCATTGCAGAGCAAAGGTTCATTCCAAAAATAAACAAAATGGAAGTTTAAAATATTTTGCACATTAAGAGAAATCAATTTCTAAAATGTACTTAAAATGTGACCAGTTGAATCAGGTGCTGCAGAGCGCGGTCACCTCCTGGCGAGTGGGAGTCGGGTCTCTGGCTACAGGCAATGCCCTCTAAGAACATCGGCACTTTACTCGACCGTGCCACGTTTAGGATTGCCACGGCCCTTCGTCTTGGTACACCCTGTAGCGCTCCTCATCAATGCCGCTGTGGTCGTCCTGTAGACAAGCTCGGCCACCACGGCTTGTCTTGCGGCAGGAGCGCCGGTCGCATTCCTCGTCACGAGGAAGTAAACGATGTTATCCGCCGGGCCTTTACCACCACTGGTGCACCCGCGGTGCTGGAACCGATTGGGTTAGCCCGCGATGACGGTAAGAGGCCCGACGGAATGACACTCACTCCGTGGAAGCTTGGGCAGCCTCTGGTATGGGATGCTACTTGCATCGATACCCTTGCGCCGTCCTATCTTCCAGTGACCGCGTGTCAGGCTGCGACGGGTGCTGTCGCACCTGAGAACGCCAAGCGGCGCAAATATGCTAGTCTCAGTGGCGATTACATATTTGCGCCATTTGGCGTTGAAACTCTTAGGCCGTGGGGACCAGGCGCACATTCCTTATTTCGGGAGTTATCTAAGCGCCTGGTCCAAATTACAAATCACCAGAAGGCTGTTCTCTTCTTGGGTCCGCGTTTAAGCCTCGCTATTCAGCAGGGCAACGCGGCCAGCCTTCTGGGGATCTCTCCAAATTCAGGGGACCTGGGTCAAGTTTTTTATCTTTAGTTTATTTAGAATTAAGGTTTTTGGTGTTAGAGTAAAACTTTTTTTAAATGTTAATAATTGTAATTTAAAATGTAAATAAACTTCCCGTTGAATCAGGTTGTATTTGTAATGTAAACAGAACAGCAATGGACTATAGTTTTTTCCGACGTAAAATTCTTAAAATTATAGTAAGATTCAAAACTAAATCAAAGTAAAAAATTCAAAGTTAAATAATAATTATAGCAACTGTTTAAACAGGGTGTTACATAATATATGTATGAAGCCGCGAACTGGATGGAGGGCTAAACATATTAAAACTATAGGTACAATTATTTCTATCGTATGTTGAATTTTTGTACCTATCATTTTCATACATTTAGCACTCCATCTGGTTCACAGCTTCATACATATATTATGTAACACCTGTATACTACCAATATAAATATGTATTTATATTGGTAGTATGCAGGCAGGCCATGTGGTACAGGCCACACACAATATAAGTTTAAATACTGGTTAAACAGTTCCCTATACAATACCGCCAAATAACATAACGGCAAGTTCTTCCCACGCTATAAGGCATTGTCTGGTGTATGGACTCAACATAATACCTAATGCCGATGTTTATGTCCTTACCTTACATTAAATAATACCTTAATTAACACTAATATAATCTTGATGTCATATTCCGGCTGTGCTTTCAAGAGCCTGAGGTCTGCATTGGCCATGATAATTCACAGATTGTGGGAATTGAGATGTAAATAATATGAAATCTGATTATCTACTTACATATTCAAATGGAAATCGAGCCTCAGAATCCAGTTTAGCAGCGTTAGGTTTTAGTTTCGCAAGGGTGAAGTTTCGAGCCAGCTCTTGGACTTCTTGCTGCTGTGGTGTAAGCTGCATTGTCAATGTGCGAATTGCTATTTGCTTCGTACATTGTAGTGTGGTAGCTGTGGGATATATTATTTTGTGTTTTAAGTATACACAGAAGGAGGATATTCAAAAATATGTTTTTTTTCCTTGTCACCCCCTTTGTACCCCAGCACCACCCCAACCCCCACCAGTCACCCTCAACACTTGATTTGACACTTTTGTATCTGTATACAGGAGAGAGGGTGTTGTATAAGCTTAACAAAGATGACACGACAAGATCTTGACCTAAAAATTAAAGCTCACTTGAGATTACTTACTGGTAAACTTAAGAGTCCTAAAAAGTGATGTGGCCATGGTCAAAACAAATATCAACTGAAATTAACAGATAAACCAGTTGAATTATACAATACTGACTATCTGTTGACACTCAAATGTCGCGATATGGTATTGTATGATAATGATAAACACAAGGTCACACAACAGTCCAAAAAACGAGTTACTTTATTAACCGGTTTTGCTGCACCAACAAATTAATCTCATTTAGACCAGAACATAAGAATTGCACTTATGCTTCTGATTCCCAAATATTAAATTGTTTAATAATAAGACTTTGCCAAGGGTTTTGAACACAAACTCATATCCTTTAAAACAATTTACGCTGAAGTAACCGGCGGGCGGCAAATCCGACTTCCATAACAAAATGCGTTTTGTTTACTTCCAACCAACGGAATAGAGAGAGATGCGCTGTGTACTGCCCCATACAAAGATGAACCTGTGCACTTTCGTTTCTTTTACTTGAAGCAATTTTTCTGCAACATAGGCGCATCACATTGACAAAATGACAATCATAAACGTCAATCTTCAATTTCGGTGTTCCCAACATAGGTGATTTATGCCATTTGGGCTATTCACAATAAGAATCGGCGACTGAGCTAGAGCGCACAGGTGACTTTTGTCACGGTAACTGTTGTGTCCCTCTTATAAAGTCTGTGGATATGTATATAGGTCCTAGTATTTATTACTATATTAAGCAATAAATGAAGCTATTTAAATAATAAAACTTTTGCAGGAATTATTTCCGATTGGTTTTTTACTATTGGATTAATATGAGATGCACGCATGTTACGACGTATATTTGTACGCCACGCGCGCACGGCTGACAAAACTGTCACTCTTCGCTTCGTTTGTCTGTCGACTATCAGTCTATCAAAGGCGCACGAAAAAAGGCGTCAACATCTACACAAAATGATATTATTTTGTGCTTATAGAAAAGTGGGTTAGGGGACACCAAACGGTGCAATTAAAAAAAACTTTAAAAAAACGAGATTAGGCACTCGGAAGGGGGTTAGCGTTGTGGTGTTGGAAGGCACTTGGTAAAAAAACTTCAGATTTCAGATATAACGGATATTGCTAAGATTTGTATGGACTATAGTACCCATTCAAATATTAGTAGCTATTAGTAATAAGCTGTAAGTACGTAGGTATACTTAGCTATATTCAAGCTGATCAAGATACGTAAGTAGGTAACAACGTACTATCCATTTGTTAATCCGTTCCGAACCTACTGCGTATTTTCTTTTTTCCCACCTCCTACAGCGATCTGTAGCGATCGCTGATAGCCTCGCTGAAAGGCATTGTCTACAGCTATCACATCGGCGGTTTATTAAGAAAGCAATCGAGAATAATAATCATCACCACAGCTCATAACATTTCTATTTAGAAATAAGCAGCGCCTGTTGTATCTTTTATACTGTTATATTTCTCTGTATATTATTCTCATTATTCTGTACAATAAACAGTTAAATAAATAACAGTTCACTACAAAAATTAGAGTCTCTCCCACTAGAGGGGAGGTTATTCCCCCTATCTACCTATATATATATCAAAGATCTAGAATCTCTGTATGCTGGAAATTGGGCAGCAGCGTTTTTCCTTTTTATATTCATACCACTGCGAGAATAATAATATTATGTGAAAAATGGCGATATACGATTCTGCGTTGTTGGCAATACTCAACACTTGTCAAGTTAATCAAACAAAGTCAATTTTGCTTTTGGGGAGGATATTCGGGAGATGTCTTGTTTTTATTTATCGTTTTTCGATAACTGTGTCATTGTGTGCTGAACATTTTGTAATTGTTGAAATCGTAAAGCAGCAGTTGCGTAACCCGATGCAGTAGATAGATAATATTAAACTGTCCCGGTGATCACGACGATGACTTCGATTTTAGATCAATATGAGCAAGCCTCTCAGGTTTCGCAGCATGCGAAGCCTGTATCGGAGCCTATGACTTCTTCTGGTTATATCAGCATGCAGATGGAAGACAATACACCCATGTTCTCCAAGCAGAAGATGAACTTCAACCCCTCGGACTTGATAACTCATGTTGCATTGGCCAGCGACTACTTGGTCCTTGCTATGGCCAATGGAAAGATCTTCCGATTGGATTTGAAAATGCCTGATAAGCATGAAGGTATTTTACTGCAGTTAATATAAATTCGCATTGAAATTTACTAATAATAATTATTCACAAACTAGGAACATTAAAAACCATTATGTTGCTAGTTTTCCTTGTTTTATATTATTACACTGTGATAAGGATATCTGAATTAGAATTTTTTTTGTTGTACGGTTGTCAAACAAAAATTTGTTCTATAAAAATTATTCATTGTTTACAGAAATTCAATACGCAAAATTTGTCCAACCCAACTCAAAACTAACGGGTATATTCATGGATCCTCTTGGCTACCACTTATTAATGGCATTCGCTGCAAGGAATAAAGAAGGCAACCCCGAACTCATTTATCTTCACCGTAAGAGTGCAAAACCAAAGTCTGTGTCAAAATCTAAAAACTATGAAATAACTGAAGTTGGTTGGAACAATGAGAATACTTCAGAGATCAATACTGGGCCAATCTTGCTGGGCACTTCTCAAGGTCACATTTTAGAAACGGAATTAGAAGCTGACAGTGATAAGTCCTTCACAGCCAGTCAGCAGTATTGGAGACAAGTATGTTTTCTAATAAATAAGGAAAAAATACAGTTATTACATGTTTATCCTGATTGTCTTTATAAATGAGTCACATTTCTTCTATAATGAAATGATCGTTCAGGGCTTGAAGCCCTATAGAAGAAGAATAATAAGTTAAAGTTTTATTAAATAAAAAATTATTTAGCCTTCTAAAAAATTTATTCCTAAACATGCATAGAATTTGTTTAACAAATAGATACTTACAATTGTTTAACAAGTTCGCTGCGGTCGCCTCCATAATTGAGTAGTATAAGAGAGCGCACAAGTCATTTGGCCGTTCCATACAAACTCGGCCGGCACATATGTATGGTATATTTCGGCGGCTATATAGCTGTGTGCACGACTCATCTTGCCTTGTTTGTTAGCACCGCACCTGACTCTTTAATACGTGACTTTTTCTGTTCTGAAATATTACTTATTGGAATATCTTTTGACGACCTCTGTTGCTTTTTTATTAATGATATGTAAATTTTTATACAAGCTGCCTAACTATCTACCTCTCTATGGAGGGAAGGAAATTGATGGACTGGTAAAGTTGTTTTTTTGTGTTCACATCAAAGTTTTAGTATATAGGAGAATGAATGATTGTTTTCTTGTGTATTTGCTGTGATATGCATGTCAAGACTTCTGGTTTCAAATAAAACTTGATATCTGCAGTCTGCATGCCATATAAATATTTATTTTGTTACTCTAATTCCAGATATTTGACATTGGTAGAGGAGCCGATACTCCTATTACGGGTCTACAATTTAACCGTGTTGGAAATTCAAGCAAATACTTCATTTTCGTTACAACTCCAACTAGAATCTACCAGTTCATGGGCCATGCGGTCACCACTGATGGTAAACCGTCCCTCCAATCTATCTTTCATGCATATTTAACTACAGCTGAGACTGGATTCCAAGAAATACCTTCTACACTGAAATACTCCAAGCTCCAGTTCTATTTCAACTCGGAGAATGTGCCAAAGACTTTTGCGTGGTTGACTGAACCTGGAATATTTTATGGACAGGTGTGTAGTAATGGTACTCCAAATATTTGTATAATATTTATATTTTGGATAATATGCTTACCAAGACTGCTAGACTTTTTTATATGGAACCTAGATAAGTAGATTAGATAGTGCTACTTTACTGGCAGTATCAGTTTGATATTCCATATATTTAAATCATATTAAAAGTAAGACTTACAGATATTGTAAGTTTTTCTCAAAGTATAGTACATAGAAAAGGCAAAATGGCAGGTATTATACAAAAATGGCAATGAAGACACTTCAATCCACTTTTCTGAATTAAAACTCATTCTGAATTTCGTTTACAGCTGGATCCTACATCACAACAGAACTCAAACAGTCTTTTCACACAAGGTGAACTAATAAACTACCCGGTGGACAAGGAAGATATAAAAGAAAAAGCACCTTTGTCTTTTGTCCTGACTGAGTTTCATGTTATCCTTATGTACTCCGACAGAGTTAAAGCCGTATGTCTTCTAAATCAAGAGCTGGTCTACCAAGATTTCTTTTCTGAAACTCACGGAAAGTTAAAAAATATAGTGAAAGACCCAAAAAGAAAGACCATATTAGCTGTAACAGACAAAGCTGTTTTTCGATACAAAGTTGTAAGAGAAGAAAGAAATGTTTGGAGAATTTATTCTGATAAAGAACAATTTGATTTGGCGAAGGAATATTGTTATAATAACCCAGCGTTCATCGACATAATAAACGTTAAGCAAGCAGAGTTACTATTTTCGAAGGGCGAGTACAATAAAAGCGCTGAAATATTTTCTGACACCCAGAGCAGTTTTGAGACTGTGTGCCTTAAGTTTTTCGAAGCCGGGCAGATAAACGCGCTCCAAGTGTATCTGAGTAGGAGACTGGAGGCTTTGGATGATGACAAGACTCTGATTTCGATGATCGTCATCTGGATGAGTGAGTTGTACTTGTCACAGTTGGGTCTGTTGAGGAGGACGGGGAAGGAGGATTCCCAGCAGTACCACCAGATCCAGAGTGATTTCGAAGTGTTTCTCCTGCAACCGAAGGTGGCGAAATGCATGCAGCACGTGAAATCTGTGATATACGACTTGATGTCCTCACACGGCGACAAGCAGAACCTTATCAAGCTCACAATTATAAATGAAGACTATGAGAACGTAGTCGCACAAAATATTTACAAGAAATCATACCTAGAGGCCCTGAACACGCTACAGTCTTTGAAGAAGCCCGAACTGTTTTATCAGTTCGCTCCGACACTGATGGAGGAATGTCCGAAGCATACTGTGAATGCTTTAATTTCGCAAGGGCCGAGGTTGAGCCCTTCTAAGCTACTTCCAGCACTCCTCTCATGCCAGAATGATGTAGAACATGTGACTGAGATAATTAGGTATCTGGAGTTTATGGTTCAGAACTTCAATGTGAAGGACAAAGCTATACACAACTACTTACTAACGCTGTACGCGGAACACGACAACGTAGCGTTGATGCGGTACCTCACGAGGCAGGGACAGGATCTGGTGATGGTCAATTACGATGTACATTATGCTTTGAGGTGAGATAGAGTTTTGCTACCTATTCTGTTATTGTACAACCTGTTGTACTGCTAATTCAATTCGAATGCAAGCGATCTTCGACCCTAATGTCTGTGTAATAGTGGCAATTAACGTTTTCAACTACACTTAGTCTTCAAATATCAAAAACGCCTAAAACCTTAAGTCTTTTCATTGTCATTAGTCTACAACAGCGGCAGTTTTGGTTGAGGCTAGGGATGCGCGATCCAGATCATCGATCCGATTTTAAAGGATCGGACCGGATCGTAATGCGTCGATCCGCTCGTAGATTGGATCGCATGCCGTCGATCCGATATCAAGGAAATCGATCCGGATCGGATGCAAAAAAGCAAGCCAATTATTATTAGTTATTTATTATTTAAAAAAAACATTGCATGCACTTATAAATAAGAACAAGTCTTGTGGCCGCCTTTTCAACGTAATGTGAGTGTCACATGACACAATAAGTACAAATCGCGAAAAAAGAATCGTTTATAGAGGGAAACTAATAATGTGGATAATGATGAACAAAAAATCCCTTTTTTTATTAACTAGCTTTCGTCCCGCAGTCTCACTCGCGTGGACTATATTTTATATCGCGGGAGGGATGATCCATGCCCAGAAGCCTATGTCCGTCCCCATGGAGCATACTATCTCTGTACCAAATTTCATTAAAATTGGTTCAGTAGTATAGGCGTGAAAGCGTAACAGGCAGACAGACAGAAAGACAAGACAGACAATCGCCGCACAAGTTTGGAACGTAACGTAAACAAATGATCAAATTCGGTCCTAACCGGTCGGTCGGTTTAGATGTAGGTAAACACCGCCATCCAGTTTATACGATCCATGCGATCCGATCTTTAAAGTTTTGTATCGATCCGCCAAAAAATCGTATTGTCTCGATCCGATCCAAAAATCGACGGATCGTATGGCTTTCGATCCGATTTTCTAAAAGATCGGATCGGATCGGCGCATCCCTAGTTGAGGCACAGACCTCCATTAGTCGTGGGTTGGCGTACCTAATGTTGGTTGGATAACTACAGAACAAACATCTTCAGGTGCCTCAAAGGCAGGCAGGCACCGCTTCCCCTCCCCTTAGATTGCCGATGTCCTGGACAACGGTGGCCGCTTTCCATCAGGTGGATCGTGCGTCTGTGTGCCTCCTTAAGTAGTAAAAACCTATGTGTATGTATGTATGTATGTATACCCACCAGACTCTGCCGCGAAAAGGAGCTGCCAGAGGCCTGTGTGAAGCTGTCAGCGTTGCTGGGGCTGTGGGAGCCGGCGGTCGCGCTCGCACTGGGGGTCAGCCTGCGACTAGCGAAGGACGTGGCCAACATGCCCGATGATACAGAGACGCAGAGACAGCTTTGGATCAATATTGGTGAGGATTTGTTTCGATTAATGTGTGTTAGGCTGAAATAAATGATGATAGGTAGATTTTCTGTTGTTCAACTTTAGTAAAATGTTAAATAGCGTAATTAGGGAACGTGCTACACGGCTCGCACTTTGCTTCCTTCTCTCAATACTAAGATAAGAGAGATAGCAGGATCTATGTCGCACCTTTTGACGACCTGAGTGGTTCAGTGGTCGACCACGAAAGAGGTCCCAGGTTCAATTCCCGGCCGGGCAGAAATTGAAATGATGAATTTTAATTTCTGTTACGGGTCTGGGTGTTCTATGTATAATAAGTATGAATTTAAAAGTATATAAGTAGTTTATCAGTTATCTAGCACCCATAACACAAGCTTTAATTACTTTGGGGCTAGATGGCGCTGTGTGAATTTGTCCACGATAATTTTTTTTTTCGCTTTTCGCTCTCTGGCATACACTTGTACAAGCCAGGTTATAAGGTCAGATCTATGCAACCCGCCTGCTAAGCCTGTAGCAGTCTTAAAGAAAACTCATGCTCTGCAGTGGTTATTTCCTAATACATTCCCTTTCTGAATTAAAACTGCAATAAAGTTTGAATTAAATAAATAATTCGCATGGTCATAAACTTCGACAAACTTGAATATGTTGCAGCGGAGCACGTGATAACGAAGAACCAGGACTTGAAAGAGGCAATGGACTTCCTGAAAGAGTGTCCACTGATAAAAATCGAGGACATATTGCCTTTCTTCAGCGACGTGGTCACCATCGACCATTTCAGGGAGCACATTTGTCAGTCTCTGCAGGTACTGTTACCATTTTGGTGTTTAAGTATACTTGCTATATTGTACTGATTTTATGGGTTTGTAATTTTTTTTTCAGGAGTACAATAATCAAATAGAGGAGCAGAAAGCGGAAACGGAGGAGGGCACGAAGTCAGCGGAATTGGTAACAAACGATTTATTTATACTATTATAAAACTGAAGAGGCCGTGTCTGTACATTGAAGATATTTCAGAAAAAAATTTCGGTGTACTGAAACGTAAGCAGACCAATGTCTGCGCGCACATCACAAAAAAACCGCTTAACCATTGTTGATGGGGTTTACACTGTTTGCTAACTTGGGGTCCAACTTACAAATCTAAGCCATGTTTTGTCTAATTCGGGTAGATAAATAGTCGTGGACAAATTCACACAGCGCCATCTAGCCCCAAAGTAAGCAAAGCTTGTGTTATGGGTGCTAGATAACTGATAAACTACTTACATACTTTTTTTTTTAAATACATATAAGTATGTATTCTATGTGTTCTATATATAATAAGTTATATATAGAACACCCAGACCCGTAACAGAAATTAAAATTCATCATTTCAATTTCTGCCCGGCCGGGAATCGAACCCGGGACCTCTTGCGTGGCAGACCGGCATGTTGACCACTGAACCACTCAGGTCGTAGATAGAACCAGAAATAAAATAAAGCTTAACATCTCCATAGACTAGCATTTAAATTTGGTCTCCTGAACGAAAATGCGGACGAAGTCAAGGGCAAAACCTAGTAAATTATATCATCATCAAACATAATCCGATGCACGATTCATGACGAATGTGTCTACTGATACTTCAACTACTACGCCAAAGAAATTGGACACAGAGGCATAGAAGGAGCATACTAACAGCTGAAGTCACAATATATTTATTTTGTTTTTTTTTTTATTTGTGCATATAACATGTCCATAAGAGACGGTTATAAGTTGTCAAATACCCCTCCTGTCAAATGTGGTGGCCTTGGTCATCTTAATGTACTAGCTTTTTGTATGACATTGAGTAATTTGTATAGAGTTGTGACGGATTGACAGCGTACATTCTCTATAGGTTGAGGCTCTATCAATATCTTTCTACTACGCTGTTCAGCTTGAACTCACTCTGACGTCAAGCTGAATAGCTGACTTCAACATGAACAATACAACACAACCCCTTCTCTTCCCCGCAGGTACGCTCCGACATAGTATCGTTCCGAAACCGCAGCGTTCTAGTCTCGGTAACGGACGCGTGCTGCCTGTGCGCGCTGGCGCTGCTTCTGCGGCCGTTCTATCTGTTCCCGTGCGGACATCGCTTCCATGCCGACTGCTTGCTCAGGGAGGCTGAGCCATCGTTGGCTAAGGGTGAGTTTGTGTACTGGTTAGGTTTAACGGAAGGGTCCAAGGGGAGCTAACGCTGTCAGACTGTCCCTAGGTGGCGCTGGCTAGTATCTTTATTACAAAAAAAAATATGTGTGGCACTCGGGGACTGCCGCGGTAAAGCTATTGCATAGCATTTTTTATCAACTTATGCAATTATAATTATTTATTTATTTTATTTATGCATGTTTTTTTTCTTTGATATTAATACAAGTTTTTTCTTTGATATTAATTCACAAGTCGCGGGCTCGAACTCACTCGTGGACGCGGCCAAAAAGCACGCTGTCTCACCTAGCATTGTGTCTAAAAGAGATAGAATCAGTTATGAGCAGTTAGCAGCTAGTCTACACGCATACGTCTAGTCGCACGCACGCAAACACCGTGCCGAAGTCTGCCGAACTGAAACGACGTTAGACGATGCACGGCTTTCAACGCCGCACCGCTGTGCCGGTCGGAGTGGGGGGTGTTAGGTTTTTTCGTTACGGAATTTCTTGATTCGGTCGCCGCGCTCAAAGCCCGCGATAAAAGCTATGCAATAGCTTAAAAGTACCTGCCTTTTGCACCGGTATAATTAATTCTTATCTATACAATTTCATTGCACATATTATTGGGTTTTTCGCCACGCTTAGTATTGTTTTTACCTCGATATTTCGAAGCAGTTGCATGCGTCATGGTCACGAGTAGACACATATTTATGTGTAGTGAAGTTGTAGGAAATAACCACGAAGGTCTTAAAACCTATGTGACTATCTATAGTCTAAATTCTTTGGACTCTACTGAATCACTGGGCATTGTTCAGATCGAGAAACTTCTCCCTCCTCCTCTCTGGAAAGTAAGTGGATCGAACTACTTCCCAACCAGTCACGACTTCATATTTTATTATGGCATTCGAAGGCAGCGCGTCAACCTACCCGCCACCAGTATAAAATGAGCTAGCATTACGATGCACGTACAAACCGGAGACGGTCCAAAGTCTTTTTGGGCCGTCAAAAAGTTAAGGTGCTGTCTTCTATACAGTTTCTTCCTATTACTAGTCACAGTCGTACCGTTTGGGATAGAGGCGACCAACCGTCAGTTGCAGTCGATACTAATCCTTACTCAGTATAAAATAAAGTCGCTTTTGGGTGCAGAGGACGTGGTCGGACGTCCGACCAAAGTCGGCTCGCATGAACATTCGCTGTTTAGTATCGCCTGCAACTGACGGTTGGTCGGCTCCAGCCAAATCGGAGCGTCTGTTACTAGTTACCTTCCTATCAGCTGCATTATCACTAAAACAATCCATCTCCCCCTCCCGCAGAGACCGTGATCAAGCTAAGAGACCTGCAGCGGCAACTAGCCGTCCTCTCCAACATAGAGCTCTCCACGGTGACGTCATCGGGTCTCCCTTTGCGCGAACTCCTGCGCAACGAGATCGACGACATTGTCGCCAACGAGTGCATATTCTGCGGCGAATACATGATCAACTGCATAGACAAACCTTTTATAGAAGATAGCGATTGGGAAAGAGTGCTCAAGGAATGGGAGTGAATGATTAGGGTGTTTGTGAACGAGTAACGGCTAAAGAGGCTTATGGAGGAACTCTGGGCGGGTATACGTTTGTGAGAGTCACAAATGTATACGTAGTCAAAACGTATTTCAGTCACATAATTATCGACTTTGTGTAGTTGAAATAATGCCTACAATGAAATAACAACTTGGTCCATAGTCATTACGACTACGACACTTGCGAGACCAGCGATTGTCATTAACGCTAATATTTAAATTCTGTGAATGTCCATTACAATAAATCTAACGCGACAGCAATAATAACCGTGAGGGGGGCGTTAGTTAGATGTCTCTTAGAGTATAGTTTTGCTATTGGCGGCAAGTTAGTTCCTTTTTTACGCCACAGTCAAAATTATCGTCGCGATCGAAACCTACTTTAGTGGACGGCGGAAAAAGGTCTGTTCTTTTCCGTCGCTAAGACGTACATAACGACATATATAAGATGCTCAAGTGTCGGAGGCCAAGATCCACTTAGGGTAGATAGTATTGTATGACGAATGTGTGTACTGTGTTCTATTATAGAAGAATATATATTTACTGCATTATTTTCTTTGTATACTGTGATAATCATAATTAGTTGAGATATATTTTAAAAAATTAATTAAGCTTGCACTGTGTAAATCATACGGTCCTAATAAATGAATTAACACAATTGCTGTGGCTTCATCATTTATTCATAAAATTGTGTTATCAAGTAGTGATAAACAATAAATTAATTAAATATTAGGATTTAAATAAGAGACCATTTTCAAATCCTCAAAGAGGGCATCCTTCGAATAGCTCAAGTTAATGTACAAACATAACATAAACACTATACATGTAAAACCAGTGTTAAGCACAATGTAACACCAAGAGGGAAGGCAGAGCTCGGGCCTCTGCGCTGTACGTATCTCTACACGAATCAATTCACTAAGGCGGCTAACTATTGACTAGGCGCGTCCACTTCCATGGGCTTGTCGCCCTGGCTGGCCACCTGGCCGGCGTCCCCTTGCGAATCCACATTCTCAACGCTATTGCTATCTTTAGTCGAGTCTTTATTATCCTTACTCTTATCACGTTTCTTTACATTTTTAGCACCTTTTTTTGGACTGTTCTTATCTACTTCTGTTTTGTCTACTTCTACTTGTTCGGGCTTGGATTCTGTTTGGTCGGATTTGGTTTCGGAATTCTGTTGGGGGGCGTCGGCGGGCCGCGTGTCCGCCGCCGCGGGGGCCGCGGGGGCCTCGGCGGCCGGCGCCGGGGCCGGGGCCTCCTCCTTAGCTTCCTCTTTGGGTGCTTCAGTCATTTCCACCTCTCCGTTCTCCGTGGCCTTCTCCGCAGCGGCCTCCTGCATCTCCACCTCCTGGGGCGCGCCCTCCTCCTTCAACTCAGCCTCCTGCGCGCCCCCCTTCTGCGAGTTACTCTCCGCCTTCGCCTCCAGCACGGATATACACTTCTGGATGCACTTGATCGCCTCCCGCCTCGCCAGCCGGATGTTCTCCTTGCCCTCGGTTTCGATATTGTCTAATTTGATAAGGTTTCGCGTCAGCATCTCGTCGAGGAACAGGTACCCCTTGTCGTTTTTGGTTCCTGTGAAGTTTTCGACGTCGGTCATGAGGTTCAGGACGTCCGTCTGGATGGCCAGGATGGTCGTGATGGGGTCGGCGGGCGACGTCTGCTTGGGCGGCGGGGTCTGGGCCTTCGGGGGCTGCGGGGGTTGCGGGGGCTGCTGCGGCTGCTGGGGCTGCGGTCTCTGCTGCGGCGGTTGCTGCTGCTGCTGCTGCTGCTGCTGTCGCTGCTGCGGCTGCGGCTGCTGCGGCTTCTGCTGCGGCTGCGGCCGCGGCGCGCCCGGCTCGTGGTGCACGGGCACCTTCACGTAGTGCTCGTCGGGGTGCTTCGGCGACTGCGAGCGCTGCGGCGAGCCGGCGCGCCCGAACGCCGTCGCGCTCTGCGGGAACACCTTCTGGTGCACGAACGGCTGCGGGCCCTGCCTGAACTTCCCGTACGGCGTGCCGAACGCTCGCGTGAAGTTCGCCGGCGGCACGTACGGCGCGGACCCTTCCTGCCCGTACGGGTCCTCGAAGTACTGCTCCCTGTCGTGCGGCGGGTGCGGCTTCGGCTCGGTGAAGTGCGCTCCGTGGTCTACATTCTTATTTATCACCGGCTCGTCTCTGCCCTCGACCACGATCGGGATCACTCGGACGTTCGACGGGTGCGCAGGCTCCGGCCTGGGCTGCTGCTGCTCGCTCATCCTGGGCTGGTTCACGCGGCCTTCGGGGGGCGCTGACATGGACCGCTGGCCGCGCTCGTCCGCATCAACCAGGCTGGGGTCCGCGGGGCTCTTCTGGCCTAGGTCGACTGTGTTCCGGAGGCCGTACTGGGGGAGTGTCTGCGGCTCTGGCGCAGCCTGGGGCTCTTGCTCGGTCTGTGTGGCGGCTGCTTGCTGGGGCGGTTGGTGCTGTGGGTGCTGCGGTTGCTGAGGATGCTGTGCTTGTGGGGGCGGCTGGTTAGGATCGTCGCGACCGAACCGGCGGTTCCAATGTGTCGGGAAGTGGTCCCTGAACTCTGGCGGGATGTCGTCGAACGGGAATCTGTCGAAGCCGCCGAAATTGTCACCGAAGTCTGCAACAATAGAAATGTCCGGGTCAAACCATGAAATCTAACGTGGTCGCATGGTGCGTTTTTGTGTAATGAATGTTTATTATTTCCAAACTCGTCCCTAAAACTGCTAAATTGCACGTTGTCTGTCGTAAAACTGCAAAATTGCATAATCCTGTAATTTTGCAGGTTTACGTGGGAAATATGTACCTAAAACTCGCGGTATCAGGAAAGAGGTCCCGCAGGATACTAATCAATGGAGCGAGAGCCAACAACATGAGCATGGAAGCGGACCCTGGCAGAAGCCGGGATTCACCGCCCAGATGATGATAATGCTTTTTCCATCTAGAGGGTCGTACGCTTGCTTGCCATCTTAATACATACATATATAATACAAATTAAAGTCGCTTGCCGCGTTTCTCTGTATATATTTCCTACTCCTAAACCTCGCAACTGATTATGATGCGGTTTCCACCATCAGTTAACCTATTTCTTCCGGAAGGTTTATACGCATAATACATGTACATTATAATAAAGAAAAGTCGAAAAACCCGTACGAAGCCGTGGCGGCTTGCTAGTAGTAAACAAAAAACCTTCACATACCGTCAGCGTCCTGGCTGGAGGGCCGCCGCTTCCGCGCCCAGGTGGCGGTGGCGGGCCGCTGCCGCAGCCGCGCCGCGATGTCCGGGTGCCGCGCCGCGAGCTCGCTCCACGCGCCCGCGCCCTCCTCCTCCTCGAATGGGAACCCGCGCTGGAAGGGAACGATGGAACGTTAGGCAGGTTGCATTGCGATACCTCTCGCGTCAATACCAGGTTTTTGTCGTATGGGATCGTTACGGCATGACTCGTATCGATACGACAAGGGGGTGGTGTAAACATGTGAGGCGCGTATGCGACGGGCGGTTTTGAGGTCTCCTATTGGTCAGGCGACGTCCGGCGTACGATCATGGTCGCACGACCGTTGCCATTTAGGACAGCGCTTAAAGGTAGGTTTATGAAATATATCCATGTGAGCGTCGGTGGGGACCGATTCGTAAGCGAGAGGTAGATACCGAGTTTGATCCCCAGTACCGTATTATATAATCATGTACCAATGACTTATTCTGAGCTATGTACATTAGCTTAACACTAACCTTACAGTGAGGGAAAATATTGTAAGGAAACCTGCACATTCAGGCGACTGAATGTGTAACCATGATTCATTCTGGCCAAGTTCCCGTGTTAACAGGTTCACGAAGGTCAGGTGGCAGTCGCTCCACTGTAATTACCTAATCTGCCAAATCCTGGATCATGGTCAAGGCGGACTCCGGGCCCTCGCGCGCGAGAGCACAACCGGGACATTAACGGCAGGATGATGATGAAATTCAGTCAGATACCTGTCGTATGGGAATATTACAACAGGGGAGTGCGGTGACGTAAAGTTACTAGCGCACGGGTAATGAAATCTATTTCATGGCGTACAGGAATAAAACATCGTTCGTTTACAGACATCAGTCAAATTTTCGACGATATACTCGTATGCAGCAATGTTGCGATGTGCGAAATTACCCGCTCTTGCTTTGTTCAATTGATCAGGTGTGTTTGAACCACAACCACACTATCTAAAACAGATTCTGCCGGCATAGCAACGATGAGCATTGCCAGATGGCAACAGGTCACGGTTGTGAACTCGTTTCATTCGGTTATTGACGCCAATTTACATCTGATTGAAGTCATAAATATAGGTGGGGGTTTCCTTTCCCAATTGAACTTCATAGACCGACGAAATAGGCCATAGGCTGACAATATAAATGTACTTTATTTATAACCTACAAAAAACGAGTACATAATTAACTAAATAAAACCGCCACTTAATAAAGCCCAGTATTAAATCCCCATTTAATAAAAATGCGGAACCCGGATGGCTGCAACAGCCACATGGATGGCAATAACAGTCGCATTTACATACAAATGCTTTCGGTCGCAGTATGGAACCCGGCAGTGCAGAAGGCGGCATTCTTGTTATTTTCGTTAGGTTTATATATGGCGGTCAAGTATCAAAAATGGTAGCGCTGGGCAAGACGAAAGCCTTTCGGCGCGACAGCTGCGATATTATCGCATGCGTTCTTGCGAAAATGCGTTCCATTCCACGCCCTTGCTGCGTTAGTATCGACCTTTGTTTACACTTTACACTTTTTTTTTAATTTGACTAGCCAGGCATTTCACCGCCATTTCAAGTTCGTATTAACACTACCTACAAAATTACTAAAAACTAATATTGCAATAACGCAAGAACGCAAGCATACTATTCTATTTTTGCGTTATCGCAGCGGTGTGTCGTGTGCGTCCTAATACGAAATGTACATTTCTGGAATAGATATCGCACGATAATGGCGCGCGAAATAATTTCGCACCTGTTTGGGAGCGGCTTTAGGGTTACTAGAGGTGTCAAGGTTGCTGATACTTATTACAGAATAGGTTATGTGGACAGATAGATATGATGCATGTAAGTTTAGTAGTTAATACATACAGTGTGGATAAGGCACCGGCGGTTATATATTTTAAAGGGAATTTTATAACTTTGGTTTTGAATTTTACTAAAGTTTCTATTAGAATTTCGCATTTTATTGTTTATAGATTTTTTTTATACTAAGTACGCAGTGACAAACCAGCAGACAGCCCACCTGGAGCGCGGTAACTGTTGTCCGTAACATCTACGATTCATGCATTTAGGTTGCAGGCAAAAAATTCTAGAAACGCAGTTGCGTCGTCACTGTGAGGATTAAGATGAAATTATTATGTGAAAAACATCTCACTAACCCCCCAAATCAATATCACTTGTATGAATATAATATGTACTTTTAAGTATAATACCTAATAGCTTGTATGAGGAAAAAAAGTATAATGCCCATTAGCGATCATAATGTGATCGGATCACCCTGTAGGTATTACAAAGTATAACAACCGGTATACGTAAGTGTTCGTTGAACGATGTCCATATATGGCAAGGCCGGCGCCGGTGCGACCTCAGCGCCGGACAGACGGACTTTCGTATTATTATTATCCTACATTGATATAACAGTTCGTCTTAACACCTCGCGTAATGGACATCTACGGCTGAGCAACGGCAGCAAGATATCATTGAAGCAGTCGGTCGCAACTGGCAAAGCGTATGGCCTACCAGCGGGGCTATTGGCTAACTCAGTTGACAACTGTATTTGACACTAGATAATTCTACACCACGTCATCTACGTTGAAAACTGGCAATAGCGTCTACCAAATTAGAGTAGTGTCAGATTTTTTTATGTCAAATTCAGTTGTCCACTGAGATAGCCGATAAGCCCTCTGATCTATACTAGGTTAGGTAATATTATAAAGAGAAAAGATTTGTAGTTTTGTATATTTAATGTGTAAAGGAATATCTTATTGTAAAAATTCATAATAGTCGTTGAAACACCCTTACTAAACCCGGTTAGATACCTTTATTGAACAAGCTTGCACGAATCGAGTGTACAAATGGAAAGATAAAACCTTTAAACACAATTTATTAAGAGAATCCAATTATCCAGCGATGTGTATTAAGGTGTAAGGTGTACGTCTGAAAAGTTAGCTTTTTCAACTTTTCCAAAGGCAACTAAAAAGCTGGTTACATGAAAAGACGTTTTATTCTGTAAACGAACTATTACCGAAAAGTTAAGATTAAAATGTTTAAAAGTAATACAATTGTACTTGACTTTTTCATATCAGAAAGGATTGAGTATTTTTGGGAAGTAATCATGACATATTGACATGACTATTTTGGTACCAATACTTATTGAATATAAATGCATTGATTTAAATTGAATCAGCTGAAGTTACTCAGATCAGCAGCCTTTATATCCATGACGAAGAAAACAGTATACAGTTTACATTAAAATATTATGGTCCCGGCGTATAATCCCTCGAAATGAACACTTACAACCTCAAGACAAAGAGTGAGTTTGCTACGGTTTTGAGTCAAAAGCATTCAGTTTATGTACTCAGCTGTTAGCTTTGTGGATTCCGTCGTTCTGAATCATTTCCGTCAAATACATTGCCTGCTACGTCATATTTACAAGCAGAGAATACTAGCTTTGGTCCGTGGCTTCGCTTGTTATAGTAAGAAAACAATAAAATTCGCCTATTGAAATATGCCACAAAATGTAGAAACGACAAAATAGACTCACTTTTATAATCATTCAGTATTTTTGTATGTTAGACTTGCCAGGCAATTGACCGCCATTCCACCTGGTGGTGAGTGGCGATGCGACCGAATATGGAGCATGCCTGTCTAGGAACAGCCTAACACTTTAGTCTTAAAGGCAACAAGATTATAATGATCAAGGAACACACTCGCAGGCAACGTGTTCAATTCCTTAGCCGTACGCATTAATAAACGTTGAACCAAAGCGACTCGTGCGGATAGCTGGAAGATCCACGTCAGCTATTTAGCTCAGTTGAGGATCTAGAATGTTATCAATATACAATAATAGCAATTATTAAAAAAATGCTTTTTCAACAAATTCAACTTGAGTTTATTTATTTATTTATTTAGGTTATAGACGAGCAGCATTGTTGCTGATGTGTCTACATCACACAGTGTTGAATGTCATTTTAAATCAAGTAGAGACAGTTTGTTTGACTTCAACCACTCGTCCAATCTGTTCTTGAAGGAATTCACTGACACAGCTGTCACAACATTTTGTGGTAATTTGTTCCAGTTTGATACCACTCTGTTAGAGAAGAAGTGATTTTACTCCCGGATTAAACGGAATCTGATCATTTAATTAAAGCAATGCTACAGTGATCCTCTCTACACTCAACATAGCAGACCATACGTTCGTGAGGCGTAAATGCATACTTAATAACGACGCTCTATCCTAATTGCGTCGCTCACGCGTTCGGAATGTCGACTTTTTGCAAATGTGGGCGGAATTTGTGTAAAAAATCTAATCTTCATATTTAAAGAGCACGATGTTGTTCAAATTAACTTTTTTGCGATACAAAATGAGACAGGTTTTATGAAAAATATTAGAAACACAAAATGGATTCGTTTTAGAGGAAGGGATACGGATTTAAGAAGATAGACAGGGTTCTAGACCTAACGAAGGACACAGGTTACTTTTTATACTAGGTATATTACCAAAGACCAGGCAGAAGATAGAAATATTTATGGCATGCAGTTTCAAATGGGTTGCTTATGTAACAACGGACATACCATACCTTAGTAGGTACCTTAGTGGTAGTCCACTAATGACGATAAGTGCTGAGTATTAGCATAGCAAACGTGCACAAGTGTTAACAAACAATGTCACGTGGCATGTTGTTATGGTCTCAAATAACAATAAATATCTAAGTCGTAATATGTATTACCTATTTCTAGACTGAATCTTGATGTAACTCCATTGCTATAATAAACAAATGTTACTTTCAGGTTACTTCCATCAGGTTACGTTAGCGAGGTTTTCCCTGTCTCGTATGAAATGTGATTTAAAAAATAATGGCTTTTAGGAAAAAGTCTAAATAAAGCAAACAGTTGATGAATCTAAGTCCCTATGTAAAAAGTTAACCTTTTACAGGCCGTTTAAAAAAACGACAGAGTACCAATAAATCAAAAATTCCATACAAGAAGAACCAGCGAACCCGCCACCCGATCCGACTTAAAAAATAACCGGCCACAAAACACGAACAAGAGTCCACGAAAAGGAAAAAGAAAACTTTCAAAACACGCGAGCGCTATGTTGTAAACAGGTGATGTGGACGCGGTGACATCACCGCGTGGGTCGGCTGCGCGGGATTCGCCGAACCATGCTGAACGGCTGTACCTGCGAGGTGTGACGTCACGAACGCGACCGCCGAAGACGGGGCACGTGTCATGTCACGTGACTGTTGCTGCAGCGACAATGAAAATGCTGTAAACAGCTGTAGCATGTTGGAGGAATGAATCCTATAACTGACGAAACTGCGCCAGACCAACTACAGAAGAACCAAAATGTGCAGGTGCTTCTTGATACTTTATCATCATTAATATGAAAAGACTGCGATAGACCACTGCTGTATATGAACCTCCTCTTTTTTTCGTCGCTGGCCAAAATGAAGAGACAAAATGAGCAACCGCTGCCAATGCTTTTTGAGAGAGGCGGGCCGTATGCATGACTGTTACCTTGAAAATTTGGTAGACATGCGACGCTATAATAAACGAATGTTACTTTTTAGCTGAATAAAAAATAAACGGCTTCGCTAAAGTGCCACGACTTGTAGTGATAAAAACTTGCTTCAACTAACAATACTTAAAACTCAAAGTAGAGTTAATGTTGATAGAAATGCTGACGTAAGCGGTGTCAACGACCTCGGGTATAGTTTGGGTATAACTGTTTGATGCTTTTAACACAAAAGCGCAACTGACAAAGCGAAAGTAACACTGTACAAATTTGAAGATAACTTATTTCGAGAATGAACAAATTAATTATGGTGTAATGCTATTTCAATATATTGATGTTATTGTCGCTACTGAATAGTTGCAAAATCAATGAAACTGACCTGGACAATTACAACATTGGAAGTTTCAAGAGCCCACGACTTCTGTTTCCGCATTGGCTAAAGAGTCGGTCAATAGCTTTTATCACTGACCCATATAGCGAAATACCGGCTGATTCACTACGTAGGAAGAAAATGACTGGGTCTATCGCCTTTTTACGGAGTAGCAGAACGAGTTCTAGCTAATTATCTATTCTGAGATAAAGGATGGCTTGGCGCATTAGGAAAAGATGTAGAAACAGTCCTTATAAGTGTTTGAGGCTGATCCGAGTGGGCGCCCATGTGACGTGTACCGCAAGGCTCGACTCTAGACACCGATTATACACACGCAACATTTTACCTTCTAAACTAAACAGTGACATCACCGTCTGAAGTAAGTGATCAAACAGAGATTTATGAGAGCCCGAGCAAAAACGACGAATCCATGAACTTGACTGGCAAGTTTTTGCGGTGCCGGCTGATTATTTACAATTGCCCAACAATCGTGTTGTGACACCTTAACGAGCACTTATCTGTGTATTTTGACTCAGATGATGTAAAATATTTTGCACAATTTGTTTGAGGCACGTACATGTTATGTTACTAGCAATGGATACATTCAATGCCAATGTAATTATAAGCCGGAAATCTGTAAACAATGGTTGCATTACTGATCCCATCTCCCAGTCACACTCCAGAGAGCCGATTTAGATAACTAAGCTTGAGCTGCCGCATATGCCGATTATTACCAGGAACCGATAAGTACTTCAATCGCAATCACTAGATATTATTGGATCGTTTTTAGGGCGGAATGCACTCAAGCCGTAAAACAAGGCAGATGGGGGACTTATTTACAACAAGATGCGCTGGTGTACAAACACGAAACGTTTATGGTTAAAACATGTGGCCAATGCTATTGGCTCTTTAAGTAAGCAGAGTGTAAAAGGTTTTTCTAAATCGAAAACCAAGACATTTTATAGCTCAAGCGTAGACAGTAGAAAGTAACAATATTACGTAAGCTCCAATAAATTATCCGATTGAATCTAGGTCTCGCCAAGCCGTTAGTGATCTAATACCTCTCTTTA
The DNA here is from genome assembly GCA_905147135.1 of Blastobasis lacticolella. Classification (NCBI taxonomy): domain Eukaryota; kingdom Metazoa; phylum Arthropoda; class Insecta; order Lepidoptera; family Blastobasidae; genus Blastobasis; species Blastobasis lacticolella. The sequence goes on from LR990048.1 coordinate 16,731,697, forward strand.
TAGAGTGTCCTGAATAAACAATCACGACGGCGACGTAAGAGACTGTGATACTCAGAACCAACGATCGAAATCCTTAAGCAAATTGTTATTGGGACACAAGTTTCAGGGTGACAGCCTCGAATGCGACCGCAAAAACTGCAGTTCAACAAAAAACATGTCGAGAGCAATTAATAAATACTGAAGTGCTGGATCTATAAATGGAGTTTCGATAGTGTGTGCGCGTGCGCGCCAGCCAGTGACTCAGGCGACGCTCCGCGAGACTCGACTGGCCAGCTCGACTGTTTACACTAGGACCGGAGTTATAGCTTTTTGGAAGGTAAATAATCCAACTCATCTATTGGTGGTTTCTGTGGGCTATTTTTGACGATTAAGTAACGCGAATCTGCGCACAAAGTATGATAGATATATTTGTTTGTTTACGAGGAAAATATTGCGATTGGCCATGGAATACGCTGAAGGAAATATGTATTGTCAGTTATTGTAAGGTAGTATGTTACATATGTATTGTTGTCCATCGATTCGATAAGAAGTGGGTATGTTACAACGCCCAATATAAGAACTTTTATTGGTAACGAACGAAGCCTTAATTCCTTGCAATTCATGTTATTTATTTATTTATTTAATTTGCCAACAGATTTTCATTTTTTTTACAATGCTCTTAAACTATAGTAACAATAACAATTAACATAAATGTAAAGCCAATAACAGGGAAACCTTACATGCACTATATAAATCGCGCTTATAACGTTAGCCAGAACTTACAGTGCTATCCGAAGAAACACTAAGTTTTGACACTCAGCCGGTTTAAAAAAGCTAATAGGTACTTAGAACAAGCAACAAACTGCATTAAGAAGTAAAGGTAAAGAAAAAATTTCATAAGACATCTGTGCTACCAAAGAAAATGGTGGCAGGGAAAATCTCAATTCTATTGATATATAATCAAATAGAAGCATAAGTTAAAAATCTTCCAGAATGAGAACTCCAAATTGATAGAAAACAGGCAAATAGTCTCTGAGTCTATGTCATTGTTTCCCCGGACGATCCGGCGGAATGTCGCCAAACTAAGCCTATTTTAGCCCAGCGAGGCCAAAGTGGCTTGGCTTCCTGGCCGATATCCAAAATTCGAAAATGGAGAATAACGTTCAATGTCAACACTCGTATTGCTAAATACGCTCAAGTGATATCATCCTACCTTCTAGGTGTTTTAAGTTTATTCACCCAAAAGAAAAAAAGAACTATAAAAGTAGAATCTATCAACGTTTTACGAGATTTATTGAAGCAATTTTTACAACCTTTTTTACTTGACTGGCAATAAATTAACAGACTTCGATATCAACAGTAATCGTTATTAATTTGCGCTTTTAATATTATGGTCATGCTACTAATTTCATAAACTATACATAACATTTAATTACCTACTAACTTTGTTAAACCTAAAATGAGTCAATGGCAGATGTTTTGAATGACTGTTACCGTTTTCCTTTAGGTGGGCTGTCTGCTCGTTTGTCGTCGAGTTCATAATATCAGAAAGTGACATGGAGCACAAAATTAAAATGTTAGAAAAAATTTACATTGACTGAGAAAGAAGTGCTGGAAAAAGTTTAACCGGGTTCCGCTCAAAAATTATTAAAAAAATCCAGTATAAAAAAAGTATGTAAACAAGAATGACTAATAATAATAATTAACCTTGACCATGATCCAGGATTTGGCAGTTCAGATAATTACAGTGGGGCGACTGCCATCTGACCTCCCGTGACCCTGCTACCTGGGGAACCTGGATTATGGTTACACAATCAGTCGCCCGAATGTGTAGGTTTAATCACAATGTTTTCCAACACAATAAAACATCATAACAAGAAACACAAATTTATAAAATAGTAGTAAATATCAAGTGACGTTATGTTTTAATAAGTCTTTCCCTGAATGTAGAGCTACAATACATGAGTCAACATAACTGAACTTCGTAAAACTTATTTAAATTAACTTTATTCCTTAAAGAATAAGTCTTGACGAAATAAAAAATCACTGCCAAATTAAATCGTGCCATAAACGTGCAGGCCTTCAACGAACACCTACGAAAACGTTGCAACTTCATTCGTTCCTGATTCACCACTGATAATTATTATTATAAATTTCAACACTAAAAAGCGTGTTAATTATAAATATTTGACTAACAAACTCACCTCATTAGCGGTGGTATACTCTGGCGGCTTATCGAGTACTACAGGTGATTCCATGTTACACTGATTACTGTCCACTATCACAATACACTTCGCTGTTCTGTCACCGTGTTTACAAATGCAGTCTCGTGTTCAGTACAGTCTGTCACTGTGTCGCGATTGCTACTGCCGCGACCGGCCGCCCGCAGCCATATTTATACGCGCTACGGAAAGCTGCCGACTCTACGGGAATGTGCTCGATGGTTCGAGAGAAGCGTGGTTGGGAACCTCGCGACGCGACCCACGGCGTTGGGTACGCCTTTGTGTTGGACCGAAACCATTGCTACTTCACTTTGTACTTGCTTATCGTCGATTGTGAGGAGAGCCAGCAATGGACAGAAATGCGAGGGTCGGGCTATTCGTCGGTTCATGTAGAAATAGAGGTCGGTTAAGCGCCTGCGCTATAAAGCTTTTATGGTGTGGAAGTTTCGAGTGCTCGTGCTTTCGAGGTGCGTTTTCGGGCACGTTCCGTCATTGTATTACTTGATTTGTTTGTATACTTATCGGTAAAATCTAAGGCTGAAAGTAAGGTATAATTGAAATAAATTTTTATCTACTCTCATAGCTTAATGTTTCAATTACATTTTCGGAAACAGTCGTTTGAGTAGGAACCTTTTTCACAACAATTAATAAAAGTTTAAAAAGGTATTTTTTGGATCAGCATTTCTGATACTATCTTTTTTTACAGCTGTATCATAAAATAACTTTTATTTTTTAATTCAATGGCATGGTGGGTGAGTGAACTGTGCTGAATGGAACTAAGGAATTATTTTCCCGCTAACAGTTTTTTTTTCTTTTGCATTTTCTGCTTGCGCATGTTTTTTGAAAATAGTGAAATAAATTTCACGCCACTTGATATCCTCGACGCGGCAACAGACTCGCAGCATACTTCCAGCAAAGTTGAGAAAATTATAGGTTCGAAATTTTAACATGAAAATATTAGTGTTGATAAAATAGTGTATGCAACTGCATAACCACAGCCCATAACAGCCCACTGCAGGACCTAGGGCCTCTCTCTCGAAAAGGTGAGGTTATTGCCATAATCTCCACGTTTGGCAGGCGGGTTGGAGATCGCAGTGTTGTAAATATAACAATGGAAAACGATCTGCCCATTTTCCAGCCTCGGAGATTCCCCCTTATGCCTTAAAAAACGTTAGTCACCTTGTACGACACCCCTGAGAGAGTAAAAGGGTTTTTGCTATTCTACTGTGCCGGAAACCACACGGCCATAACTGCTATAATACACATCATTACTAACTGCACAACTTGCATATCATTACTAGTAATTATATTATTTTAAAGATACTGTATAAGTAGCCCGTATGTTCTTGTTTTTAATTAGTAGTGAAACTAAACAGTCGGAACATTCATTTACTGACTAGACATAAAAGAAAAGTTCAAAATTGTCAGCAAGATATTGAAATAACAATTTTAGTTTGGAATTACAATTTATGAAAAATGTTGCCTGTAAATTAAGAGCACTACAATACAAAACAACAACTGAACTACCAGGAGAGGTTTTCCCTGGAGAGTACAACATGGAGTTCTTCAAGAAAGGGGTTAAAAGGTTTTTACGGGGTCGGCAACGCGTTGGTGATGCCCCTGGTATTGCAAACGTCCATAGGGTGCGGTGATTGCTTACCATCAGGCAGGTCGCAAGCTTGTTTGCCACTTTAGTGGTATAAAAAAAAAGCAACCGGTGACATCGATCAATTCAAAATGATTTTTCGTTTCCGAATAATGAAGAAAGAAACACAAAGACTATTCCGCTGGACAGTGAATCATTCCAATAAAATCAATTTCGTTACGTTGACAAGACAATGCCAGTTAATGAATGTATTTATACTTTTATAGGTACTCCCAGTAATTCGTTGTAATTCGTTTATACACCAGACGATTCTCTGGTCCCTTATTATTATTGATGACGACTGGAGTGGGCAGGCCCGCCCGATCGATTCAAGAGTCAATCGATAAATTAATGGTAATTCACATTGTCTGTGACAGCGTGTACTTCATGCAGTTGTTTACACCTACTTTAAATCTTGTAGCCGTTGATAACCACTGATTATAAATGCGGAAGTACGTCAATTCGTCCTTCTTCCAGCAGTTGAAGAAATCGACGTGATTTACGGACCGCTTGTCGTCGATGCTCAAGGATGCTCAGACGATGAAACAATACCAGCTAAACGTAAATAATAGGAATTGGAAGTTGTCTCATTTGTATGAAATTTATGAAACCCCGTCTCAAATATGTTTGTAACCCCTGGGGGGTGTCTGGGGGTGTTTGACTTGCATAGCAGTGTGTCTGACTATGGCTTCGTGTCTCCCCAACGATAGGATCCATTTCGTTGCGGTTTCTTTAATTTGGAAGCCTTGGGGATTGTACTTAGCTTCGTTTCAAAAATATTAGAACTTACATAAATGTAAATTTTGTTCATTCCCATTCTACTATTTTTATTCTGACGGGTCGTTCTCTTTGCCCTCTCGCAAGGACTGTTGTTGTTTAGAATACTTTAGATATCTCCAAAAATAATCTCGATAAAACGCTATAAGTAGCGACTGACTAATCTCAGGAATGCGATGAAAAGTGACAGAGCGTGGCGGTGCTGTTGAATGAGGTCGCGTTTTAAAAGAAACTTTCATTTTCTGCAAATACTCTAACCTGCGTATGTCCCTAATCCTTATCTATTTTTGTATCACAAAGATAGTAAATCAGCGTAGAGATGGCCTACCTACCTGATGATAAGCAGTTTACGTTTAACGAGTTGCAGTCGCGTATTGAAGACGGACTTAAGACTTTAACCGACTATATACATACCTCATTAATTTATTGAATCATGAAAATTGTTAAAATTAGCTAGTACTCGCACTTCGCTCACTTTATTACACCAGCGGTCATTACACGGAAGTATTAATCACCTATTTGTCAGATCTAGAGCGATTGCCAAAATCTTCTAAGTCAGCCCGTACGGGCGTTAATAAGAGGCGATGACAGACTCGGAACAAAACACACGCGGCCAAGGCGAGTCCAGTCATGGGAGAACTTTAAGAATAAACAAATGAGATTCATGATGAAAGCGACAGGACAGCCCACCTGATGGAAAGTACCTACTATGGCCCAAAAATATTGTAGTTAGATAATGGCAGATTTAATACATATACAAACGGTTTGATGGATAAGGTAGTCAGCGAAATTACAGACATGAGGCATTTCATCTTAGTCCTCAAAGTGACGACGCACATGCGGTTCTGCATATTTGTTACCTGCAACCTAAATGTATGAATTGTAGATGTTATGGGCGACAGTTACCACTTATCATCAGGTGAGCTGTCTGCTCGTTATCACGGAATAGCATAAAAAAATACACCTTTCATTATTTTAGACCAAACCAAAATCAGATGCAGAAGGTTGCAGATGTCCTGGTCAACGGTGGGATTTCCATCTGGCGGACCGTTGGACCTTCGGACCTGGTGGAGTTTTAATTCTAATTACCCGATCTGCCAAATGCTGAATGATGGTCAAGGCGGACGCCAAGATGATGATGACCTTTCATTATTTCTAAAGAAAAGATGCAATGGCACTCTGAGAATAAACTGATCTGACTCAGATTCAAACTGAAACACAACAAGCATTTCCTTTACAGTAGAAATGGCAATGGCTTATGGGAATGGAAATGGCGGTTGTAACAATTTTTTTATATGTTATACGGTCGACAAACAGGCAAGCGGGGCACGTGATGGAAACCATCCAGGCGGATTAATCAGGCTTGACAAGTCCTGTCGCCAGCAAAATCTATCAAGTTCAAATAAAGTGTTGACGATCAAGTCTTTTATAATGTACCCGGTGAGATTTGTAGAGTCATTATTTAGAATCCAAACGCAACAGACTCAAATGTTGGAAAAGACTGGCTCATTATTAAACTCATGGGAGTTTCGTAATCGTAATGCCATGCATGACAAGCCGCCTGGAACCTCTGTGGATAATATAATGTGCGATCGGTGATCTCTAAACCGACTGCCCAGGTGAAGTTTAAAGGTAGCGCCATTATAGTGTATGGCGCATGAAAAAAAAATTTGTTTTTAATTAATAAAAAAAATCGCAGCAGTTCCCGAAATATGAAATATATCAAAAATCTGGAATAAATGGTACTATAACCGTGTGCAAGAATATTACGGGTTTCCTTGCGATTCCCGAGATATTCTGGTTTTTAATACCAATTTCATACAACTTTTTCAAAATATTCCTCATCTATATATATTCATGGCAAATTGTCTCAACTGATATGTTTGAGCATAATGCATATTGCAGATAAGCAGACGCCAATTCTAGCAAAAAAACGACACCTAACATTTTCAAAACTTATGTCTACAAAAGCCGTTTTTCACCGACTGTTTAATGATGCGATCTGACGCGTCACTCATCATTCGGCCAGCAGACATATTATACACAGACAGACCCTACACGTGTATGTCGCGTCACTCGCATCAAATGGAGTAAGTCCAGTGTGGCTCTAATGTAACGTCGTGTAACACCATATCACATCACGCTAATATGGCGGCACCTCAAGGGTCCACCCACACGCACTTATGCGCAGTTTGTATAGAGCAAGATGCACTCGAGCAAATTTGCTTCTCTCTGCGCAGCACAAATGCGTTGGGCCTTTACATCATACTTGGAGGTGGCTTATCAAACAATCGACGGTTAGGGACAAAAGAGATCCAGCGGGAGACCCAAGAAGCGATGGATTGACATCGCCGAGTCGGACGCGAGAGCCAAAGGCTTGCGACGTAAGGATGCCGAAGACCGGGCAAAGTAGAGAAAAAAAAGTAGGAAAGTGGACCTCGCGTGATGATGATAATGATGAGTCGACGGTTAGGGACTAACAGCCATGCCTGCCGACCCTCATCCAAAACCGCATTACTTCATCTCACGTCGTGAGCCATTATGTAACAACCGAGTGCCAATCAATATCAGCTGATTGTATGTATGCGACTTGGCAATCGCCAGCTAACGCAAGGTCGACGACCTCACCAAACTGTTGGTTTGGTGCATGCAAAAACGCGAAACGAATAACTGTACGCACTCGTGTAATTATGGAGCCAATTACATTAGTCAATAAAGTATTCGTGCTAGTTGTTTTTGGTAGTTGTAATTGTTACCGGCAAATTATAAGTATCCAGTAGCGAATTAGAAGGGTAGTTATAATTGGTGTGGACATATTTTCTTAACGGGCATTATTCGCACCGCTGTAACTACAGTTTGGTCAGGATCTACAACGGCGATCCGAACAGACTGAATTTGACGCTCTGTTTTGCCCCAGCTAATACTGCCTTGGATTTGGAAACCGCAATAATCTATACATAGTAGGTATAAAACGAAGTCGCTCCCCGCCGTCTGTTTCTATGTATCTGTGTACGCTTAAATCTTTTAAACTACCCAACGGATTGTAATGCGGTTTTCAACAATAGATAGAGATTAAAGAGGAAGGTTTACAAGCAAAGGAAGGGTAGGTAGGGCTAAATTAGGTGTAGAGTAGATATAACTAATTTATAGAGCGTAGAGTAATAAAGGTTCGGTGTAGGGTCGGTAGATATAAGGTAGGGGTAGGACGCCACGCGGTCGCTCTTTTCCCTCAAATATGGTTGAATTGGACTGCGTTATACTCGTGAACGGGAGCTGCCTTGGTGGACTGGCTTTCTCTTGCTGTAGTTTTAGGTGGTTTTCTTAATTATACTAGACATACCTATAATATATCGAACGCGGTCCGGCTCTGCCTGGCATTGTCGAGCACGGTCCGGTTGTGGTTGGCGTGGGGTAGGTTTGCTCCGGCCATAGGGCGGTCAGCGTGTCACTGTGTGTTTCCTTCTTACTTTCCTACCCCTCCTTTTTGACGATTGAAAGAGATATTTAAAGTCCTAATCAATAGAGAAATTTTGAATTTTTAACGAAGTCGCATCCATCCATTCGGGAGCTACGACGCCACAGATAGGCACACACCTCCATACATACATACAGAGCCACACATACACGTCAAACTAATAACTCCTCTTTTTCAACGGGGGTTAAAAATGTGCTGCATGCTACGAACGACGGACACTGACTAAACGAATAAATACTTGAATGTGACATTTTGTTGTCAATAAAAAATTTGGCAGAAGCAGTAAAGACTGAAGTTAGCTAACGTCGCCACAATATCCATAGACGATTCGGCGACCGAAATACACGTTATTGCGTCTAACAGCGTATTCTTCAGGTGTTGCCGTTCGCACTCGCGTAAGATGTGTCTATCTGTTTGTTAGATCATGACATGACGTACTGTGAGCTCGCTCACAGCTTGCATGCTGGGACAATTCACACAACGCTATAGATAGCGCTATAGATAGTTTTCTTACTTTAGAGCTAGAGCTCTAAAGTAAGAAAACTGATAAAACTATTCATAAATTTTTAAATAAGTACTTGCTTATTACACAAACAACACCCAGACCCGTAACAGAAATTAAAATTCATCGGGAATCGAACCTGGGACTTCTGCGTGGCAGACCGGCCGGGTGCTAACCAACTGAACCACTCAGGTCGTCAAAGGTCAAATATATGCTAGCTACGCAAAGTTACCATGACCGGTAAAAAATTGGGCAACGCAGTGATATCTCTAACTATTTAATAAAGCCAGTCACGAATGGAAGGAAAGAACTTTAAGTTGCGCTCCTTGCTAGAACTATTCCATTTGTCTTGCCATTCATTGAGCAGGCTCACGTGCACTTCAGCACAAGTTACTGTAACAATACAAGTACACAAGCCAGCGACATAGCTCACGCCGCGAGAAAGCCTTTGTTTCCTTCTCTCAATACTATCTATCTCGAGTCATTTCACGCATATCGCGCGCGACAGCACACTTGTGCTGGCCGTGCAGATCAACAAGGACAGGGCATCTGTGCTTACCGTACGGAACGCCTTACTTACACAAAAATGTAACTTATACAATCGATGTAAGTAGCATTATATTTTATTTTTAAAGTTTTGAAGCTTAGAACCAAAGTGAAAGTTAAAATTCTTCCTCTTATATGCTAGCGTTTCCATATTAGGATCTCACCAAAGTGTCGTTAAATGGCTATTGCCTCCATTTGGGGGCGCCCGCGGTGAAGTAACTAGCGTCTAGCATAGGACGCGCGCGCTCCGCGATCAAAAAGTAGAACATTGCGGGTCATCCCATGTCACGAATCACAAAACTCATTCAATTTTGCGATACTGTTATAGAATACCCCTGAAATATCGATTCTAACAGGCAGGCAAAGAGCCAATACAATTTGCTTCATATTAGACTGCACTATACTTAGCAGTCAAATACTAAATTAAATCAATTAATTTAAACATGTTTCTAACTACTAAACAAATTTCAGATCAGCAAAACCTCGAATCGATTAGCGTTTTGGACAATGTGGTTTACACGTAGATATATCCTAAGTAAAACTGCTAGCGTAAATCGATCTATCTGTATGGGAGCGGTACAGATTCCGACAAATTTCTTGAGCAACGACCTTCACTGCGCAGTAGCCACTAAAACGCGTTCGCAGCCTTACCCCAGTACGTTAAAAAGCTGGCCGACAAATATATCTATAACTTCATCGCGCTCTCAGTTCAGTGCTACCGGGGCAGTAATAAATCTAGACTCAAAACGCACCATGACGCTCCATCCACACTGGAAACACTCCAGCGCCGATCAGAAACTATAAACAACCTAACGAGGCCGGGAGGGGCCAACGTAATATTTATTATTATCAATTTCACTCAAACGTATTTAGGATATTTACGCAATATTATATGGGACGACAGGACAGGTACAGTTTTAAAAATAAATGAACGCAAACGGGTGACATATCCGATATTTCGTGAGTCACTTGCTTTGGTTATTGTGAATTGCGGATTGGCCTTGTGCCCATATACATAGGAATAACCGTCTCCTGTACGAAGTTTTAAAAGGTGGTAAACACGAATACACGAATCGTAGTAAACAAGCGTACGATTCGCCTGATGGTAAGTCATCATCATAAGTGGTAAGCTGTAATCGTAGCCTATAGAGATACTGGCTTTGGATTTCAGGAGAGAGCTCAGAAGAACCTTAAAAAACACGCGGAGAAATTAATTAATACCTTAACAAAGTAACAGTTACGAAGAGTTGCAAGTGTTTCAGACATGCTAGAAACCCGCGCCGTTTCGGCAAACGTATCGCATCCAGCCATCTGGAGCCTCAATCAAAATATGCAATGGACACGAAAACCGAAAAACTATCGGTTCCATTTGCATGTAAACAAACGTAAACTGGCGCGTGTAACCGCCGGCGCCTGCGCAGCGACGCCATCTATTTCTGTACAGAGACATGTCTATGTGTACTCACGTTCCGTTTCATTGCGCTGCGATCACCGGTCAATAGCGTCACATGGGAGGGAGACGAGACAATAGCCGGTGCGATGGCACGGAACGCAACTCTCAAATGAACCCGATGGGCACCAGGCGGACACTGCGCGCGCTCCGCCGGCCTGTGGGTGTGCCCCCGAAATAGAACTTTGGGAATAACTCCCAAGAAAATTATTCTTCCTGCGTCACTGTGGGCAACACTTGACGCGCTGGAGACGGCTGGCGGATACGCGAGATGGATTGCACTTTTTTCGGCCCCTTAACTGACACAACTTCAGGCCGCACTGTCGAATCGCCGCCGGTTCGAAGTGATTGACTGTGGTAACTAGACTGGGATCCGCTGCCAAAGGAATTCAGGCAATTTGCCACATTCAGGTGTAATGTTTGACAACACGAGTCTTCACGAGTATTGCGTTGAACCATTGAAAACCTGACCTATGAACTAGGTAGGCAAACCAAGGATGTTAAGGTATATGCGCATCTTAAGTAACTAAGTACAGCCATTGCGTGTACTCTTCATTGTTTCCTCAACCTACTCAAACCGTACCCGATAGAAAGACAAAACAATAAATTAGTATTAAGATTAATGTAGGGACCACGTGTAAACAGCCAGGTGCGAATAAGAGACAATTAAGTGAGTAAAATCAGTAGAAGGGAAGTCCTTGGGCCCACATTGGCGTCGATTCATTAGCGGAGCGCCCACGCGCGCCAATTGCAAGCAAACGAGATAGATAATACTGCGTTGGGGCTCCTGCGAATGCATTGAGCGTATCAGGGCTGCTGAACCTCGCAAGTGACCAAATTGTGCCACTCCATTTAGATCGAAATCGAATTTTGGCAGGAGCGTGACTTTGAGAGTTGGCACAGCAAAACAATTTACAATTTTAGCCGTTTTGTATCATTCTTCAACAGCTGATTTGAATGTATTACAATGTGCGCAATGAGAAAGCTCCAAGTCGGTCAATATGACTAGCTTATCGTGAATATCATAATTTGAAGTCACCCAATGATCATACGTGAAGAAAATGTGAAATAAGGATAAAGAAAACATAAAGTACTTCGGTGCAATCATTGGCATGAGGCATACAACTTAGTTAGTAGACATGGCACCTGTGGTGATACATTTTAGTTACGTATACGAAACATTTTATGGATGACAGTTACCACTTTCGATCGATAAATTTTGATCAAAAAGCCTATTTTGCATAACGTCTTTAACGAATGTCTAACCCACTTGTTACTGAATAAAAATATGTTTGTAACAGGCTTGCAATTTTGGACACGTCTGTACGGGCGACAAAAAAAAATTATAACTTTTAAAACGGTGAAAAATGCCGTGCCTTTAAAGATATTCATCATCATGTATAAGAGTAATACTCTTGTCATTAAAGATATTATAGCAGAAAAATCAACTACTAGGAACTTTAAAAACTTATTGAAATATTTGAGTTAGATTTCGTAGTTGTGTCGTTTACGACACAGTAGGCGTAAGTGGGCTAAGTTTAACGTTGTAAAATGTCAATGTCTGTTCGCCCGTCACTGAGTTGTATTTAAAAAAAAAAATAGCCACGATACCGCAACCGCAAGTGCAAATTGACACAAAACATAGAAAACATAGCATAGACAGCATGGTGCTAAACAAAACCAATCACAAAGACGGAGACCAAGAATCGTGTCAACCATGCACGAGTGTAATTCACCGAACAACTGCGAGAACCGCTTTATTTTAATGAAAACAAATGATCAATGGCGCAGAACTGCGGTGGCTGATGTGATCCTTGCATCGAATTAGGTCTGATTGTCCCACTGCAGTGATGACCTCAAAGGCGATCAATTTAACGATAAAATGACTAGTTACGTATATGCTTGAATGCGATGAGTGCATAGACTACAACTGCGCGATCTGTTCTAGCTTTAATATGTACTAGTGACCGCCCCGGCTTTGCAAGGGTTTCTCGGCATTTCTGTGCATGTGTGTGCATGTATTATACATACATTTAAAAAGGCTGTACACAAGCATTATCTGCATTCCCCTTAATTACATTATTCCCCCTATTATTTACTCCTATGTATTATCCTATGTACCTATCTTTAGTATGTATTTGTTGTTTAACTATTTCTTGTATCTTTGTAAAACTGTATAAATTTAGCATTTATAAAAAGTATATAAATGCTAAATTTATAAAAAGTAAAGTATCCCTTCCTTCACCTTATCGTATTGTTTATCCCGCACCGTCTACTGTTTTCGATATTTTTTTTGTCACGGTTGACTGGTAGATAAGGCTACTTTAGCTTTAAGTCCGCCAATGTACCTTTAGTGCATAAATATTTAATAAATAAATAAATATAAACCTTCCGGATGAAATTCTCCAACAGATAGTGAAAACCTTCGTCCGAATCAATTTTTATTATTGCCAATTGGCACCTGATGGAAAGCGACGATGAGGTCGAAGATGTACCATGATTCTAGAAGATACCTATTCACTGTTGACTTGAAGACCCTAAGGTTATATTTGTCGGGGAACAGTGACTCAGGCAGAGTTCTAGTCCTTTGCAGCGCGCATAAGAATAGTGGAATCCCTCAAAATCCGTTGCGTGATTTAGGAGTTAGCAGAAACACACGCGAAAAGCTAGTTTATTTAATACTGTATAAGGATTAGTATTCTGTGGTTTTAGTACTAACTTTGTACATACAACATAGGCGGTTGTGAAGAAACCTTTACCTATCAAACAATATAGTTATTTTTAAATTTGATCCCTACGTTTTCCATGGTACTGGTAGAGTAAAAGACAATATAAAGACATCATACTCACGAGGAAAAACAGCAGCCGTATTTATCTGACATACATCCCGTGTTTGAGACCGAGTGTGTACAAAGGTATGTGATGATGTTTTTATATAACCGAATTTTTGTGTGCGAATGATGTCACCAGTGCGTGATTGGGTCAACTATTTACGGATAAAATCTGCTCAATTTCAGTACCCACTGTCAAAGTTTAGCTGTGTACTGTGTAAGTTATTCGCAACTAGACGTGTTATCGCGGTCTCCATTCACCCGTGTGGAATTTATGACTGTGGTAAAGATTAGTTTTTCGGATACCTTTTATGTGTGCTACTTTTGTTCCCTAATAAATGCAGTATATCTAAAGATTTTTCCAAGTATATCACTCATGAATATGTTACGTAGGTTCCATTAGATAGCATTGCGATCACCGGCCAATCATGAAACTAAACTAAACTCTCTTTATAATCTAAGTATTATGAGACCACGATAAATAAGTACCGAACCAAACATTTCTTATAAAAAGAAACAGCAATAAAAATCTAAGGCCGACACAAACAAAAACATAAAACAATGCTCTGATTCGGAGAGACTTTCTTTGTACTGTAGAACTAATATTTTTTTTATACCACTAAGGTGGCAAACAAGCTTGCGGCCTGCCTGATGGTAAGCAGACCGCAGCCTATGGACGTTTGCAATACCAGGGTCATCACCCACGCGTTGCCGACCCCGTAAAAACCTTTTAACCCCTTAGATGAAAAAGATTGTTGTCATAAGAATATTATCAGATTAAGGGTTCTTTTACATCTAAATTAATAAAATAAATACATCTCTGACATGACATGTCGTCAATATCTCGGTTGTGCTCTCGCGAAAACCTTGACCATGATCCATCCAGGATTTCGCAGATCAGGTAATTACAGTAAAGCGACTGCCATCTGATCTCCCCGATCTGATGACCCTGTTATAGTAAAACCACTAAAGTGTGTTATGAAATTAGAAAATAGTAGAGACTAGATAAAAATTGGGTTGCGGAGCGTAGGCCGTTTCGTATGGCGTGTTGTGACAACATGTCGCCGAATTATTTTGCTATAATGACGCAAGAGCGGCCTCATTACCCTCAAATGTAGGCTGCACCCTAGAATCTAGACACGATTAAAGCGGTCAACATATATATATTCAACCACATGATAAGCAGATGTAACTCTATAACAGTGTTGGGCAAAATTTAATTGCAAGTTACAATTAAAAATAACAATTGATTAATTGTTAATTGTGAAATATCAATTAACAATTGATTAATTGTTAACTGTGACGTTGCAATTAACAATTGATCAATTGTTAATTGTGACGTTGCAATTAACAATTGATTAATTGTTAATTGCGAAATTTAATTGTGACGTTGCAATTAACAATTAATCAATTGTTAACTGTTCTTGTAATTAAACTTTAATTAAATTTAAATAATGTAAATAGTAATATTATAAGATTAAGGAGTGGCACAGGGTAGGGCTTTCACAAGCTTGACCTTAATGGCCATGCTAAATCGTTCTTCATGATAGCCACACAGAATATATATACTAGTACTTAAGAATAGAAAATTCTTTCCGCAAATAGCTTTCAACATAATAATGCGTTTACATATTATTTTGTCTCTCTCGCGTCCTACTCTTACCTCTCAGCCCTCGAGCGGCCCGATCGGGCCGCATAACAATATAAATCTGTGATGGTTAATTGTTAGTTTTAACTGTCTCTTGTTACAATTAAAAATATTAATTGAATTATTTTAATTGTCTCTTGCAATTAACGTGAGTTTATTTAAATAAATTAATTGCAATACGCAATTAACAGATTAATTGCAATTAAATCAATTGTGATTAAATTAATTGCAATTAATTTTTCAATCAATTAATATGATGATTAAAATATCAATTGTTCATGCCCAACACTGCTCTATAATACCACAGCACGCCTATCACAGGTATGCCCGCGACACAGGTGGCGCCGCAAGAGAGCGTTTGTTTCCTTTGAATCATCATCACAGCCCGTAACAGTCCACTGCTGGACATAGGGCCTCTCGCATGAAAGGGGAGGTTATTGCCATAATCTCCACGCTTGGCAGGCGGGTTGGAGATCGCAGTGTTTAAAAAATATAACAATGGTAAATGCTGCTGCCCATTTTCCAGACTACGGAGACTGTTGATCTTTTGCCTCGAAAACATTAGTCGCCTCGTACGACACCCACGAGTGTAAGGGGTTGGTGCTATTCTACTCTGCCGGACACCACACGGCTTCCTTTGAATACTAAGCTGGAAGAGATAGCAGTGTCTATGTCGCGCTTTTCTAGATCACGGAAAAATATTAGTGGTGGACCAAAAATCGCCTATAGATTTGTTGGTTTACGTACCTACAGATTTGACGCCATAGTATAAAATGTTAGGAATTGTATACTCTATCTGAAAATTACCCACAATAGTTCTTTCTGGAGAACAAACCTAGAGTCGTTATTGTATGTAGTGAGTGTATATTGTTACAATACAAGTGTTAACCTACATGTTCCAATGTTCCAATAACTCTGCTTACTTCAATAAGTAAGCAGAGTTATCTAAAAATTCTTACAACCTAGGTATTCGTATATTACGTGCATCTTCTTTACCGAGATCGAAGCATCTTCGACACTCCTACTGTATTCTATAAATAGGGCGTACTAAATAGTACTTTGGCCAAAATTGGAAGAGGAAAATGCTTATAATTATCAACATCACGTTAAACACGATATAGAACATCACAACACACTCCAGCTGCAGGAATTCCTGCGAAGTCCCTTGTTGTTTCGAGTTCCGTGTCGTTGGCAACCGGCAGTTCAAGGGCAATTAACAAAACAGCCGGCAAATGGCGATTAGACGGCACAGATCGATTCGAACCGCTGTCGATTATTGAATTGACCCGGCCAATGACGAGTCAATCGACTTATTATGACGGTGCGTTGTATATCACTCTATACTGGGTAAAAATTCCATGGACGAACTTTAAGTCGTCTACAAATACAGCACCAATGACAAATGCTGTTGATCTGATTACAAATCTTCTTCCTGGCGCTTTTCCCGAATCAGGTTCGGAGTACTCTTGATCATGATCCAGGATTTTACATCCGGGTCAGGTAATTACAGTAGAGCGACTGCCATATGACATCAAGTGGACAATCGGTACATCAAAGTGCCAAAAATTTATATGAAGACGCCAACATGATTGTCAAACACTCAAAGAACAGGATCAGCAGTCTACTCTAAACCCATCCAGTTTAGTTTGGTCCGATGTCACATCGCCCTACTTAATTTTTTTGAAAATTCAATTTTAAATTATTTTGGATGTGTATTTGGGCCCAATATAGATATTTCTATGTCAATTGCGAAAAGGAGTGAGACATATATCCCTGAAACTGTTCACAAACGCATTGGAGGATATGTTCACAACACTGGAGGGGATAGGTTGTTCACAAACGAATTGGATATGTTTACAACACTGAAGTGAGAGGTATGGGTATCAAGATAAACGGCGAACACCTAACGCACTTGAGATTTGCGGATGACTGCAGTTCTAGCAGCGGAGTCGCTGGACTACTGGCTACAAGGTTTGCTCTAAGCCTACATTCGCGAATGCTTTCGTATGGGTGTTTTCTCTCGTATATGTAACTACTGTGTATGTTATATGTATATGTGTGTATGTATACTCAGCGACGGACAAACGTCTTACATAACAACAGATCCGTGCGTCGAACATATTTATTTAACGTTTGCGTCACCATACTTAATACAGGACAGAATTTAGAACCTTTTACATATTATTCTAATCGAGAAAGCAGTAGAGAGTTCCAATAATTTGCAAAAAATCACTCCATTAAAAATTTTAATTGTATTTATTGAAAATACTCGTATACTAATCCTACAAACCTAAAATTTGCATCAAATATTTGGTGACAATCAAAACACAAGCCACAGAATATCTATAGGACACAGTCTAGAGAAATAAAATAACCAATATTCGCATAGGCGGCTAGATTTGTATCCATGGCATGGCATTGAACTCTGGGCTATCGGCAAGCTACTCCAATATCGAAATACAGCTGCGATTCCAAAACAAAGTCTTAAAGACGTTAACTAGTGCTCCATGGTTCATAAGAAATACAGAATTACATGAATATTAGGTATGACCACTATAAAAGAGCAGATAGACAAATCCTGTAAAGCTTACAATCATCATCACAGCCCGTAAGAGTCCACTGCAAGACTTAGGGCCTCTCCCACGAAAGGGGAGGTTATTGCCATAATCTTCACGCTTGGCAGGCAGGTTGGAGATCGCAGTGTTGGAAAATGCTGCTGTCCATTATCCAGACTACGGAGACTCTTAATATTTTGCCTCGAAAACATTAGTCGCCTTGTACGACACCCATGAGCGTAAGGGGTTGGTGCTATTCTACTCTGCCGGACACCAAACGGCCAATGACAGACTGGAATGTCATGAGAACCAATTGGCTTCAGCGCTCTTGGACACTGACAATAGTGTATTCCGATTAAAGAGAACAAAACTAGGTTCAATCTGAAATTAGCTACTACTGAGTGAGATATCACAATTTTGATGTGCTAAATCTCCAATCTCAATTATGATGTCAACAAATTTAATTATAGCGTACTGGCTGATCGTAAATGGATGAAAGAAAAAAAATATTGTGTAAGGCAAATTTTGCGGCGCACATCTCAGCGAGACCGCAGTTTTTATTGTTTGTTTCGAAAACACAATACAGAGTGGTTATTTTCCTTGAGTGATACCATACTCACATAGCAGGCATTTAATGATACGACAGATAAATAAATTCTTTATTGCTCACACAAGAATAATTACATTAAAAAGTTCCGACAAAAGCCATAACTAGTTAAAGATTACAATGGTTTGGTTCTACATCAGCCGCTGATGGCAGTCCACTGTTGGACTTGAGCCTCCTTCACATTAGTGAAGGGCATTGCCATAATCTCCATGCGTCGGTCGAACTCGTTAGCGTAAAGTACCCGGTTCGATCCCCGGTGCCGTCATGTACCAATGACTTTTTCTGGTAGTTTATTTATTTATTTATTTATTAGTAGTAGTTGAGCATGCTATTACGATTATAACTCTTTCCGATGCTATCACGGGAAAACATCGTGATGAAACCAGCACATTTAGGCGACTGAATGTGTAACCATGACCCAAGTCAAGTTTTGTTAACAGGGTCACGGAGGTCAGATGGCAGTCAGGATAGCAAAATTAGGCAAATTTAAAGCTTAGTCGCTCGAGATATAATTTTGTGTCTCGCTTACTTCAACGCAAATAGAAAGAGCTAGCTAGCTAGAGTAAGGTACCTCGATCTCTCGCGCACGATAAAGCCTTTTATATAAAACGAGCAAATATAAGTATGGCTAGAAGATAACAATAAACCCTAAAGATCTCAATTGATTTTAATCTTTGAGTACTTGTTAATTTTCTGTGTCTTTGATCAACCCATATACTCGCATGGTTTTTGTCGGTCATATAATGCTCCTGAGACCACTCTTCACGGCTGGCCGACTACTACCAGATAGATACGACCAAACAAACCCACTACCGTATCGTATATATTACATGGCAGTTACTGAGTTTGGTTGAATTTAAATTTTTTATAAAGACGCATTTGATAATTTGTCTACGCTGTTGGTTTCTTGTTTCAACAATTAGTTATGTTGGATAAGTATACATCTACGTTTTATACTAATAATGCAACTGGAGCCTTTACTCAGATAATAATAAATCAACTTAGCGTTAATGTCCTGGTTGTGCTCTCGCGCACGAGGGCCTCGGATCCGCCTGACTATTATCCAGGATTTGGCAGATCAGATAATTACAGTGGAGCGACTGATATCTGACCTCCGTGACCCTGCTACCAGAAGAACCTGACCAGCCTGAATGTGCAGGTTTCATCACGATATTTACCTTCACCGTAAGAGCATCGGTTAGCGTACCAACATTAGTTCATTAGATTTATTCATTAGAATATAACTCATAAAAAAGTAATTACTACAAGGCCGCAGTGGGATTCGAACCAGGTACCTCTCACTTACGAGTCGGATACCTTAACCACTCGGCCACCGACGCTCCTTTCCTTTCCCACCGGAGCCTTTGCTCCGATACGGTACCTATATCGTGATTCCAGGATGACCCCATCACGGATGATGAAGCCAAAAGCTTTAGGTTTAGATGACACGGGTGGGCAGAACAGTTCAACGCCAGACTATGTCAGTGTAGACATTACGAACTTTTCCTAACAGCACTAAAGTCAACAAGATTATTCTTAGTGAACATACTCGCTCCCGACTGGGCCGACTTTTACGAGTTATAAAACGCTCAATGTGGGCACAGAGCCACACAGCATATCGTTAAATACGTTGATAATGTTGACTAGTTTATCCTTACTACTGCGTAATATAATAATTGTAAACGTCAGAAATTTTGTTTATTAATTCTTCTCTTTCGCGCTAATATCTGGAACTAAAATTTCTACGTCAATAGGAAGCTTTATGTCGCACGGGATTAGTTAGAAATGTAAGGATGATGGGAATTTTCCTATACTTTTATTATGTAATATAATGGCTATAAATTATAAAAAGGAAAAATTTGATTGTTTGTAAAGAACCGATTTCGAAAATTCTTTCACCTATAGGTACCTATATAGTCAAAATTCCCAGGACAAAATGAACCACCACCACTACTAGAACCACACACCCCTCGCAAAAACTTTGTAAAACTACTTTGGAATCAGTTGTGACAAACATACAATAGACAATTAAATGTACTATATATACTTTCCGCGTGTCATTTATACCCCGAAATAAAAATATACTGTGTGATAGTCGAAAGTTTGCCGAAAAACACACAAGAGCGAAAACCGCGGTAAACGGCCCTGCCACACTACAGACCTACCAACTTTCCATCGGCCGACTTCACGCACATAACCCAACTAACATCTATTGCTAGTATTATGGACAAAAAGCATTCACAAATTATGCACCTACGCACCGAAATCTCCGAATGAAATAAAGCATCTTATCATGGCCATTAGCATACGTCTTGGATATGATACATACCAGGCCTGGCATATGTATTAGCAGTGCGGTTGGATAGATTAAAAACGTATTAGAGTTACACGACATTCCACACAGCGTCTATGCTATATAGCCATTGATATATTGCGAAATATAATGTTTCACTCCATATTACCCAGAAAGTAGCAATATTGTCATTGATGTTGCATCCAATCATCATCACAGCCCATAACAGTCCACTTCAGGACTCAGGGCCTCTCCCACGACAGGTTATTTCCATAATTTCCACGCCTTGCAGGCCGGGTTGGAGATCGCAGTGTTAGAAATATAACAATAGAAAAGCTGCGGCCCATTTTTCAGCCAACGGAGACTTTAGATCTTTTGCCTCGAAAACTCGCCTTGTACGACACCCACGAGTAAAGGGTTGCGCTATTCTACTCTACCGGACACGCATCCAATGCCATGCGGTAAAGACATTAAACTACAATAACGTCTGTGCGCCAAAATTGAATGGCGAACAATAAATTTTGCAGCACGTTTATTATTGTGCATTCAATAACAGTGGGCGGCTGCAATGTCGCGATATTATCATGTAAAAATTGAAACAGCTCGGGTGCAGTCAACGACAATGTGAGTCAGTCGTCGATTAATCATGATCCGATTAGTTGACACAGCTAGTTATGCAGATCGAATTGTAGGAACAATCATCGGTAACAAAATATTGCAACAACTGCTCAGCTCACAATCGGGCGGCTGATTGAGTATACTGAGAAATCGCACTCATCATTAGCGAATCATTCACGCCTACAATGAGGAATTTCCCATAAACAAGTATTTTGAATGAAAACTTAACAGACTCACAGTAGAGACGATTCAGTCTACAAAAACAGAGTAAATAATCATCTTGACGTTAATGTCCCGGTTGTGCTCTCGCACGCGAGGGCTCAGATTCCGCTTTGACCATGATCCGGGATTTGGCAGACCAAGTAATATTCAGCAAAAGAGTATTTGCACTAAATATTAAATCAAGTATACATGATAGAGAGATAAAGCCATAACATTTGACAGTTACAAATAAGCTAAAAAAATTATGTATCGATGACAACACGACATTATGCATCGACGCGGAAACACCTATTTTACAATAACGACATTTACGACTAACTTAAAAAGGTGGTCTCCTTAACTGGGTGTCCTAAAGTTATCTAACACGGTGGGGAGAAATAAATCACAGATTGATTTTCTGAAACCGCCCACAGTAATTGTTTGTGAAAGGAACCAACGTAGTCGCGTCGATTTGCGAGTATCAAATGGGAGATATTATTAAAAAAAGTCAGGTCAAGAGTACCCTAAATCGACGAGGATTATTGTATAATGAGGTTGATGAAGGGGAAATAAGCAAGACAGGTTTGTCAGGACCGTAACAAGTGGAACAATGTGGTCCCTGGCTTTATTTATCACTGCAGGGGCATAACTCTCACGCTGTGACATCTCGAATTCGACAGTTTTTCTAGCCATATCTCCATTCAAATGACATTAAAATGTCGATTGCACCAAAAAATATTTTCTTAATCATCGTCGACAGTCGTATATTGTCTATATCTCTGACGTTTTAATTTTGGCAAGAAAATGTCGAATTTGAGATGTCAAAGCGCGGGAATAACCCCCAGGAAGAAGGCGTGACATTACGTATGAATGTACATCGAAGTATTATCACAGGTATTATTTACATGGACAAAGAGACAAATGAATAAACAACTAACTTAATAAAAAGAAATCACTCTCTCATGTTCTCCAGGAAAATCCTTCGTCATTTCAAACTCAAGAAAATCTCTAAAAGCATGTCGCAGCACACAGGTCACTCTTTAAATCTGAAGGCCACAGGTTCAAAATTTTTATCTTTATATGGTAACATATAACCTACGACAACTTATGACAACTGCTTTTACCTGATGGAAGTACACTCAAACCAACTTGTTAGAAATATTTTAAATACAGAGCGAGACACAGCTAGGCTGAAGGTTGGGCAAATGTCTACTTCAATTAACATAACATAACCCAGTCTTTAGTGGAATACCGCTTAAAAGTAGCCATTATCAAGAAATCATCTGTCTATGGCTATGACAACCGATTGTAGATACAATTGGATAAGAAAAATACCTTTATTTCCAATCATTAGTTTCTAAAAAAGCAATATTACAGGTGTCACTAGAAATATGTATCAAATGTGCTGTAACGCAGCAAAACATATGCAAAATACGAAACCTCTAAACTGCATTTTTCTCAAAAGCAATTCTTTGTGACATCGCATGTTTTTCTAATTGATCAAAAACTTCCTAAGCATCATATTATCCATCTTACACAGTTACATACAAGCTAGCTAAACATATACAGATAGCACAATGGTGCTATCCGTGTACCTGCTTTGCACTAGAGACGCAAATTCTCATAAAAACAAACCAAGGTCAGCCAAGACACATCATTATGGTAAGAAGTAAAATTCGTCACTGTTCATTTTGAATAAGTAACTATTATATTATGTGAAGAGTCTATTAACTGAGAACGAAAGAGACAATATTAGCATCAGAAAAGAAGGATGCAACGTAAATTGACATTGTGTGATTTGTTTACATAGCTACTAGAAATTTGGCACACATAATACTCAAGTGTATTATGAAACCTAAATCATGTATAGTAACATTGCATAATTGTGGTGAAATATAGATTAATTAATTTACACAATATCTTTAAATTGTTTGGTACAAATACATTTTTCAGTTTTTGTTTATTTTAGGCAATTTGTGGGTGTCATCAATGGGCGCATTTATTTGACTATTTCTTTTTTTGTTGGGTTTGTAATGGCCTGACCATGGCAGGGATTGTTGGAAGAAAAAAGGGTAGGTAGGGGTTTGGGTAGGGTAGGGTACAGGTACGAGTAGGATAGAGTAGGGGTAGGGGAAAGACACCAATATACAAAATTGTGGCAGGCCAGACTGTATATTACTAAAAGGTTTGACAATAACCGTAACAGTTTTACATTACAAAAATGAAAATAATTGGAAAGATGTACCAATCAAAATATTATTGATCATGTGTACACAGCAACAGTGTTGAAATAGATTATATATTAGGTAATTATAGTGATAAGAAACCTGATGTAGTGGCGAGATAGCAGCGCAATGCTAATATGTGCTTGTGAATAAAACACCTCACATACACTATATCACATAAATCACATTAGGAAAAGCATATCACAAAAATCATAAATATGAAACTAACCTCACAAGCAGGCAGTTAGCGAGGCACTCGGGGGCACTTGGGTTATGGAAGGCGTCAGTTTTCCTGCGGAAGACCACCACACTGTCAGACTATCATGGCAACACACTCCATACAATTCCCCAATTTTAATCCCTCGAAGTTATTACAAACAGTCAAGGATACTACACTTGGACGAGAGCCAAAAATGTGCTGCACTTTTAAGCATCAAAACTGAAAATCATCACTGGGTTCGAAAATATATTTTCCTTTTCATCATGCAGATTAGTGAGGTTATTAACACAAAATGAAAACAAATCGATCACATTGCATTATGTACGAAGACAAATGTATATGGGTCGTGCAGCGATTTTAAAAAGCAGGATGACTGACCGATAGACGATGATGATAGAAAGATATCAAATAACGTAAAATACTTACGAAACTTCTGTCTCCAAAAGGCATTTCAGTCACACGAAACAATTTGTTCACAACAATTTTCACTACATATGACAGCAATTATTCCACATAGGTTCAAATCCAAACAATTTCACAGCAAATTGTAAATTGCAGACAAAATTTGACAAGAGGACGTACGGCCAAAGCTGCGGCTAGGCTATTCTAGAACAATCAAAATTGTGTTTATTTTTAGTTTACTAACGATAAAAATAATAAAATAAAAAGAGTAATAGAAAACTGAGTATGAAATGGAGTATCTTCTGTTTCACTCTTACAAAATAATGCAATCAGATTCTAGTCTACAAAAACACACTTTGAAGTGTTTTCCAGATTACGCAATTAAATATAAAAGAAAAGTGTACGAAATGGCGACCTATGACTGCCAAAACTAAAAGATAATAATTGAAAGTGAAACAAATAAAAGTCTTAAATAGGTGTACAATATTAATTACCTAACTATATTATTTGGGAAGTTAATAGTAAATCAAGCAAGTCTTAACTATCACGGTATCAATACCTGCTAACGGAACGTTATTGACAGCTTTTGAAGTAATGTGAAAAATTAATGTTTCCGGCTTTTATTATAAATTCCATTTAACATTATACTAGTGTTACGTCCCAAATAATCATTCGTGCGCGCTAGCGTCCTGAGTTTAATGAGCAGTAAGATGGTTTCAACAATAATCAAGAGATTTGATAAGATTAAAAATTATAAAAAGTCTCAATAGAACGTCTTTAACATTAACGGAAAAAAATATCTGAAGTATATTTAATTTACCTGTTTGCTAAGAATTTCTCATCTGTGTTTATTTTTGCGATACAAATCTTCTATTTAGCTTTGCTACTACATATACGCAAGAAATAGGCAGAGTTTTATAACTACACAACGTTAAACTTGATGAATAATAATCATGTTTTTTATTATGTTTATAATCTCGTTTTTTGCTAAAACTGTCGACTGCGCCATCTAGTAAGAGCTTATTCGATAAATACCACTTGGAAAACTGCTCCTTAAATTCTGCCATTTTCTTCAAAATATTTAAAAATTTAAAATAATGTTAATACAAAAAGTTAAAATTTAAAATAGTTAAATGGTGTCCCCTGAAATGAGCAGTTTTCCAATAGGTATCTAAGGCATTCCTAACCACTCACTAGATGGCGCCCCGACAATTTTGGTAATTGATAATCGCTTGAAATAGGTTCTTAGCAAACAGGATATAAAGACTGGGTACGTTGTATTGGATAAAATTGTAGTTGTCAATAGTTTTCAACCATTTGGAGGTTGTAATAATAATGGAAACAGGAAAGTATTCGATCTAGAAAGTTAGTGGACTTAGCAGAAAATTAGCAGCCGAGTCAATGACATCACAACAAATTCAATGTCAAGGCTACTAGAAGTTTATGTTTAGTTGTTACGTAGAAGCGGTCAATGGCTTCTCAATACAACTTTGGAATTTACTACGTAATTCTAATAAAAGTGAATTTTATTCGAGATTATATTGTTTACTACGGATGTATAAATAGCGACTAGTGAACGAATTAAAATCATAGTATATTGCTTTTTGAAGATAGAATTAAAATTTTGAACAAATCTCTCTGTATAGTAACAGATAAAGATTCGATGCTTCATAATTGTAAGTTATAAACAAAATTAAAAATAATTAGAGAGTTATTAATGGTATAGTCATCAGAAAATACCAATTGATACGGATTTAAAAAACAGGAAAACCGCGTTAACTTAATGCCTACTAAAAATAAACGAAACAATCGTTTGGTTATGTAGCATGTATTGTTGCTAATGAGATTCTATTTATCGCTCCTTTGGGAAATCCAGGGAATTTACTTGTTGGCAACATGCCCACTTGTACGATAGAGAGGGAGCTATTGGGAAACTCCGGGTTTTTATCAGTAGAACTATTTTATCTAAATAAAAATTGTCGATATTTCATTCTCTGAAAACTGGAACGTTAGCAACAATTTATTGGTTGATAAATTGGTGCGCGCATTCTTGGAAATTTTTAATTTTCCGTTGAATTTTCAGGCCAATATTGATAAAGGTGGAAATTTTTTAAAGTTTTCTACACCTATAATCTTCATGAAATTATTGTTTGATTGTTAACTTTTGGTAATAATTAAAGTAAAATTGAATTAATTACCACTTTTCGAATTCAATAACTATAGTTCACTTTCATTTTGATATTTTGAAATGGAAAATCTAATTAGAAATTGTCTTATACAGGGTGTTTCATAATACATGTATAAAGCCGTGAACTGGATGGAGTGCTAAACGTATTAAAACGATAGGTACAATTATTTTTTTCGTGCGTGGAATAGTAAGCGAGAAAATGACTATCGAACTTTTACCTTTTCAATGTCGATAATCGACATTTTGAAAACGAAAGACCGCATCTCTAGAAATCAGTTGTAAAAGGTCACTCAAGTTCATAGTACTAGGCGCAATGATATTAAGGAGATCTAAATTAGCCATTTTGTATTTTTTGGTTTGAGGGTTCTGTACAAAAAAATATTTAATTTTAATTTAATAGGTTCCTTCATAGTTTTTTCGAAAGTGCACCACCACCTAACTAATAGCAAAGTAGTCTAATTCAAATTACTGTGGCATATTAATGTAGCAAACTCTAATTAATGTAGATATTTGTCTTTATAAGTTTGCTTTCTCATGTCATGCCTGTCAGTCATGTTTCAGTGTCGCAAAGGTAATCGTATCTATCTGCTATGAGATTTTTCAGTAACTACACACACATATTTTTGTATTAAATAAAACAAATAAAATACCTTAGTGTAATGAATGAAACATAAATAAAACAAAGACAGTAGAGAGTGGAGTTTAAGACAGAACCCTCCACTAATGTGGGGAAGGCTTAAACTCTCAGAGGACTGTTATGTTAAAATCCGTACGATTTCACGAATATTTCTCATCAACAAAAATTAACTAAATGAATCTTAGTTGACGGAGCTATACCTGTAAATATCCCATGCTTCACCCAGTTGGGAACCTAGGCAGGGGCGCAACAACCGCCGTATCAGCCGTATCAATGATACGGGGTCCCAAATCGTTTGTAAGCAAAAATACGTACTGTTATCCTCAATTTCAGTTAAACACTATTTCCCGGAAAAAAAAAATTCTTTAGTGATTTTCAGACCAGGGTCGGGGCCCCCTCCGCCAAAGATGCAAATGAAATCAAGTGATACAATCCGTTTTCGTTCCCCTTTCGCTTAGAGATAATTATCATTTTTAATAAAAAACAACAACTTAGAGCCCCTCACGCGCACTCACTCATTACTTCATTGAAATTGTGTAAAAATGCACCTATAGCAAAAATGAGAAAAATCTTGATCTCATGTACAACATATTCAGCACTATCGGTGAGATCATAAGATTTAAAAAACTCCTTACACTGTTCATTGCTCAACGGGTCAGATGGACCTGGCTCATAATAAAATCGTTTTGGCCCACACGATTTTCGAATTTGACTGTTTTTAAGTTAATCGTGAAAACTTTATAGCCAAAATGTCAGAAATAGAGCTCGCACGCTCATTAATTAATTGTTTGCGAAGTTAATTTTATTATAAACCAGATGTCAGAAATGTCTACATCGTATGTCGTCGTATGTCGTATCGTCCATTTACTGATTTTATGTTATTCGCGCAAGTATTCTGAAGGGGTAGTTTGTGAAACTATCGAGCTCGCTACGCTCGCTTATTCAACAAATTATGACATTTTTATATTTATCATGCAAGGTTTTAATATACCAAAGTCAAGGGCCAATTTACAAAAATTCCGATGTCCACCCCGGCCTTTAAGGAGATTCTTGTCATACAAACTACCAACATAAAACATTAACAAATTATACACCTAAATCTTCCTCAATAGACAAAGTAATTCCACTTTGTCAATTGGTGAAAACCGCATGAAAATCCGTTCAGTAGTTTTTGAGTTTATCGCGAACAGGCAGACAGACGCGGTGTGGAACTTTCTTTCATACATATGTTATTCTTACTATTAAGGTGATTCAACGCCCATACTAAATTTCTCTCGATATTCTTTCATTTGTTTGAGTGTTTAGTGATTGTGTTATGATTTCTACTCTTAGTAAATGTATTCAATGGTGCGCAAAGTGGTTTTCTTTTCAAAAGCAGTTAAATCGAAAAAAGCACAAATCGCCGCTTGATAGCGTTGTTTTGTGATTTAATTATTTTTCTTTTTCATTGCTTTGTTTTACATTATTAACATGTAGAAATCTATTTCGCGCACAATTGAACATATTTTCTAATAGCCAATTGCACAAAAACGTTACATAAAAATTGTATGAAAATCGTACCGCCTTAACACGCGAATGGCTTGGATTTAAGTTACTCATTAGCATCCCTTGTAGCCGTGTGGTAACCGGTAGAGTAGAATAGCACCAACCCCTTACACTCGTGGGTGTCGTACAAGGCGAATAACGTTTAGAGGCAAAATATCTAGTCTTCATAAACTGGAAAATGGGCAGCAGCGTTTTTCATTGTTATGTTTGCAACACTGCGATCTCCAACCCGCCTGCCAAGCGTGGAGATTATGGCAATAACCTCCCCTTTTGCGGGAGAGGCCCAAAGTCCTGTAGTGGACTGTTATGGGCTGTGATGATGATGATGATGATCCCTTGTAGTTGGGGGTACTAACTATGGGGCCCCAGACAGCTATTGATACGGGGCCCCTGGAAGGCAAGCAACGCCACAGAACCTAGGTCACCTAGGTGAAACTCGGACCCAAACACAATTTTAGTAATTACTGTCTGTACAAATTACCCGACAAAATAGTGGTAAGCAAATGTATTCCATCACCGACATCATAAGGATTATTATTAGTCCACTGATGGACTTGTTTGAGCCTCACTTTATTAAATAAACACAATCAACATTACGGTGCATCTACCAGGAGAACATAAGAGGCGAAATAAGTACGACCCCTAACACGCGGATCCCTAAAGCCAGTGTTACCAGCAGTAGTTTCCAAAAAAGTACGTCTGGGCTCTTAAAATAGTACGAAAATGGCTAAAAAGTTACGATTTCTTCTTATTATCTTCTATATTTTATCGGCCTTGGGGGGGGGGGGGGTGATTTTTAGTCAATTAATGACGTTATTTTGTTGCCGGTGGCTAAAATCAACCCTTCCTTCCCATTATTTTTCAGTATTTTGCGCACAGGAAAGGTGAAGTGACCCCTCAGCTAAATTCAGCATTTTGTAAAAACGTACTAAATAGTACGATGTGGAGCAAAGTACGCTTTAGGTACGACAGTCGGCCAAATAGTACGTAAATCGTACTAAAAGGTACGATCTGGCAACGCTGCCTAAAGCGCTGCCTGCTGCCACGCCTCCCGCCTCGCCTCCCGCCCCCCGCCGCCCCGTGCGCCGCGCCGAACATGTGTCGACACGCCGGAGTTTTGGCAGTGTGCATGCTGCACTTGGGTGTGTCGTTTGATTGAACCGCTGACGCCGACAGCGTGGCTTCTTGTGTTACCTATTTTCGAGTCGTGTTCGTTTATTCGGTTTTTAGCTTTTCGCGTGATCGGTGTGATTGTTTGTTGCGTTGTATGTATAGGATACCTAAGTACTGTGAAAATAACTGTGATAAGACTGTTAACGATATGAATGAATGAATGATTTATTGCTTCAGGTACCAATATTAACGTAGTCTTGTTTGTGTACAATGTTCAACAGTTTAAGTATTGTGATAATCATTATTCTGTGCATGAGTGCAACCAAGCAGTAGGCCAAAGACCATGTTACCTACCTACTTACGTATTGCATAGCAACCAGTGCATGCTGTAGTGTTGTGTAGCTGTGTGTATGAGTGTATTTACCTATCGGTCATAGCCACAAGACAGCAAGAAAGTGTGGTTAACTGCGCTGGCACCTGACACTGTTTGTTTCCATAAAATATCGTTTAAAAGGTACGTACCTACATGCTTTAAAGGTCTAGGTGCTAGCTAGACTAGGAGACGCTACCTACCACCTAATAGTGACGTTAGAAGCGCAACCGCCGCGCTCGGTTCTTTTCCGACGGGAAATAGGTAGAAAAGACAACGCTTTTATCTTTTCATAAAAACATGTAGGTATTTAGTGGAACCTGTCTGTAATGTGTTTCACCAAAACTAGATTCATAAGTGGTTCCCTAGGTACGTAGGTACTTAGATGAGGGAACCGTGTTAGTAGGTACCTAGTACTTACCTATCTGTGTAGAGCCATTTTGTCAATTGAACGAATCCCGTTTTAGTGTAGTAGATATCTACTTTAGTACGTAGCTGACTATGTTTATTTTTATTTAGTTTAAGTGCCTGCGGCAGTCCACACCGCGGGTCCGGCTGTCTTCCAGACTGATTAACATGTTTTGTTTTTTATTTACGTAGGTTCCTACCTACCTAACCTACTTAGATACTGTTTTTAGGCCTTTAGTTAATAAGTACCTAAGTATTATGATTTTAATTCTTATTTTACTTTTGTTGTGCTGGGGTGGTTTGTTCTGTTAGGTACCTACCTAGTAGAAATCATCTCGGTGTTAATGACCTGGTTTTGCTCTCGCGCACGAGGGCCTGGGGTCCGCCTTGACCATGATCCAGGATTTCGCATTTCTGGTCATTACGTCTGACAGTCCTGAATCCTGCCTGACCCTGCTACCAGGGGAACCTGATTACCTGACCAGATTAAAATCATGGTTAGACATTCAGTCGCCTAAATGTGCAGGTTTCATCACGATGTTTTCCGTCAGAAAAGGTCACTGGTCACTGGTCACTGGTACGTGGCGGCAGCGGGTGTCGAACCCGGTACCTCTCGCGTACGACTCGGATACCGTAACCTTAGGCCACCGACGACGCTCCGACTATTTAAGCATACCTACCTATTGAAAATAATTAGTGTAGGTAAGTTCCTAGTTAATTTGGTAGAGATTATTCATGGAGATAAGTAGGTAACATTTAGTTCGGCGCCTGGTAGCAAGATGTAGGAGGTTCGTTTGTTTTGTTATGAATGGCGCGAGGTTATTAAACTCTTCTTTATGGTGTGTACTGTAGCGTGTGTGCTCATGCAGGCCTTAGGTAAGGACGGGTTCTAGGACAGGTAGGTGTCGGAGGCCGTATGTTTGGACGGGCTCTAAGTTAGGTAGGCATTCGGGTTGGCCTGCTGCTCCTATAGGGTAACCGGGGCTCTAGTCGGTTAAGTAGGTTAGAGCAAGTAGGATATAGGCGTGTAGGTTTAGATAGGTCGGAGCAAGTAGGACGCAAGCTATTAGCTTGCGTCTATGGGCACACATAGCACTGGCTAGGTGGTAATTCAAATGGGTTCCATTTGAATTAGATCTAAGGTATTATCTGTATTTTATATCATTCTTTAAACCAAACTGATCAATACAGTATCTATTAATCCTTTGCATTTTTATTTAAACTCAATATAGCAAACATTGCTACAGTGGTGGAGGCGCCGGGTACGAAGAAGTCGTACCTACAAAATATTTTGTTCAGAGAGAACTAGAAAAAAGTTCGAAACAAGAAATTTATGACAAAGTTGTCAGAACTAGTCAATTCTTTTCCGATTGTCAGAAAAGATATCGAAGATAAAAAGGGTCAAGAAAAGGCTAAAGAAAGTAAAGGAAAGGCTAACGGAAGAAGCCTATAAGAAAAGACGCACCAACACTGGAAGTTAAAACAGTATCGTTGTGTAATTATTTACTAGAATTAAATAGAATGAATGGGGAAGAACTATTTTCCGGTATAAATGATGTCAATAATTTTATTTCACGCATCAAGCGTCATTTTATTAGTAAACGCCTCGCTGAAGAGGAAAAGATTGCAACGCTGCCGGCCTACCTATGCGGCCCGGCAGCGGCGTTTGTGAATGAATACGAAGGAATAAATGAAACTTTCTCGTTTGATGATATAATATCTGCCCTGTCAGAAGAATTTTTACCCACCGTTAATTATGTGGAACAATTCTACTCTCGCCAACATTTGCCGGGCGAGGATATCTTAACCTTCTACTATAACCTCTCAGAGATGGCTACAAGAGCGAAGATTGTTGACGAGAAAATATTTATTAGCAGCTTTCTTAAGAAAGCCAGAGGATTTTATGCATATAAAGTAAACTCCTCGCTAATAACATCAAAAGAGCAGTTAAAAGCGCTCATAAAGCAATTAATTATGGTTTACGGGAAACCCGTAGACACGAATCCCAAAGTAAAATTTTCGAGCCTTCCATACGCCATGGATACCCATCAAAGCGTTCCAGTTCATTCCAATGATCCAGTTCAGGGGTCACCAATCTATCAAACCCCGCCTAATGTACTTAGCGACACACCTCAAAGGCCGAAGGTACCAAGATATGGGCTAAGATCATATACACGCCAACAGCAGCTGCCTCAGCAGCCACAACAGCAGAGATACTTTGAGCGGCAACAACCGCATACACGCCAGCGGGCGCAACCTCAGCAGCCGCAGCAGCAGGAAGACTTTGTGCAGCATCA
This sequence comes from Blastobasis lacticolella, assembly GCA_905147135.1. Lineage (NCBI taxonomy): Eukaryota > Metazoa > Arthropoda > Insecta > Lepidoptera > Blastobasidae > Blastobasis > Blastobasis lacticolella. The sequence goes on from LR990048.1 coordinate 16,764,451, forward strand.
TATCAGAGGTGCATTTGCCACGCAGAACGCACCTATGATGCCACAGCCTTCTTCGGCTAATTTTGATACGGTCAGACCATATATCTTGTGTAGATTTGGAAGTAGCCAGGATATTCCTGCGTTAGTCGATACAGGAGCATCTATCTCTTGTGTATCGAAAAGTGTTGTGGATAGAATAGGCTTAAATATGATGAGCTGTGATGATATTTATGTCAAAGCCGTGAATGGCGCAAAAATTAACATTTTGGGAAAATGTAGCGAAATAATTAATATAGATAGTAGGGAATATGTATTACCCCTAGTCGTAGTGGAACACCTAGGGTGTGAGGTCATAATTGGCCAAGATTTTTTATATCGCCACATGGCAAGTATAGATTTTTCTCAAAAGTGCGTGACATTGGGAAAGAACCATCACGTTAACTTTTTATTGAGGAGAAATATATCTAATGATAATGGGAATTTATACCAGGGTTCTCTAGATTCATTAGGGCACCAGGAGCAATTTGATTATATTTATTATGCGTCCTTAAACAAAAGGGCTGCGTCTCCAAAATTAATAAATACCGTTACCTCTCCACAGCTTCCAAAGGACAAGCAGTTGTCCTCGTTAAATGATGGTTTGCCTGGTCAGGATCGAGAGGAGTCAAGGAACCCGTCGAATGAACTCTTGGATAGATTAGCATTTGATAGTTCTAATTTTAGTCGATCAAACGTGGTGACTACAGACGTGGGAACATGTGATAATATTCCTATTAGTAGTTTTCCAAGTCGTGTTTCGCAGGTGCAGAACGAGAGTCCGAACACCCAGGCAGCGGAGATATTGGAGTTAGACGTAGTTAGATTATCTAATGTAGAACGGGATTTTGATTTGGCTCGTTGTGCAGGTCGTGAAAAGGTCATCACACATTTTCTTAGTAAAAATCGTTTAGCTGAAGATAATCCGGCTCCGATGATGAATACTATACCTCCAGATGGATTAGAATTGTTCACGAGGGCCGAGAGTCCAACTCATAGTAAAGTTTTTGCTAGGCGTGCAGATGAAATTTGTACAAGGTATGCAGGTTGGGTTCGCGATATTAAACATGATAAGCTCTTGTATAAACGGGCTCGTCGTAGAGTCATGCTACGTGATGAGTGCATTGTATTCCTTTTGATAATGTTCGCTTATAATAGTAGTGTGAAGGTTTCCCCGTATATGATGGTTTTCGGCAGAGAGTCACTATCACCATATGACGCAGAGTTGCGGAGCAATTTATGCAATGTCGGTGAAACGTTATCTCAGAAGGTTATAAAAATGCGTGCTTTAACTAATACCGTGATTGCAAATATTTCCAGAGCACAATTGAAACAGAAGCAGCTGTATGATCGGAAGGCGAGTTCGGTGCGTTTCGAGGTTGATGACCTCGTATTACTATATACACCCAGACGTCTTTCCGGTAAAACGTTTAAGTTGTGTAGGTTATATAAGGGACCATATGTGGTGGTTAGGTGTATAAACAACAGAAATTATATAGTCAGAAAGTTGGGTAGAAGGCCAGCCAGACCGCAGGTGGTGCATGTCAACAGAATGAAGAAGTTCCATGTTCGCCCGAGGGTGGTATAGGCAGCGTCCGAAGATAAGCAGTGGACATTGCTTTTCTATTATTTCCTACCGGTCAGTAAGTTATATGGTGGAAACTAGTCATAGGTATTGTATTGTTCATTGGTATAGTCCGAAGAGCTTGCAGTGTTTACAAGGAGAGTTTTCGTTCTTCTCTTCTTCCATGAGGAAAAATTTCATAACCCTCCTAATTTTCGTGGTAGGTTAGTAAATATTTTTTCTTGACAGCGAGGGAATACAACTGGAGTAACACTGTATACTGATGGTCTAGTGATGATTCTCAAATTCTATATAGGACCAGAGATATTTATGCTTATCCATTAGGGTAAATTTTATCATTTTTGGTCAAGCACTTCAAAGGTTCATTTTTTATCAATGAGGTAAAGTAAATTGGATAGAGGTTAGGTGTTGTAAGATACGGATATTTTTTTTAATTGGGTTTTGGTCATCATCAAGTTGGAGTCATGTTATATTGGGTCTGACGTTAGGTGCCCAGTGTGTGATCCACTTAGGTGGTCGGGAGGCTATTTAGTTTATGGAAAGGATAAGCCTTTAGATATTATAAACGAGTTATAGATAGTTCAGATTTATACTGGAAATAAAATGAAAAGATTTGTTTGAGTTGATCTCAAGGATATTTAATCGTGTATGGTGTATGTTTCTCTCCCTACCTTTTATTTTAATGTATAATTTTTAATGTATGTCTTGTGTTTCCCATGTGGCGATTTCTTCACGATGTCGCGGTTGGTGAGCGGGCCACTACTGTGGTGCGCTACACCAATCGTAAACGAAAGCCAAATGCGAGATGTTCCGAACGTGACATCTCTTCGCTGGTCGTTCACCAGCTTTATTGTTATTCGGCTAAAAGAAAATCAGCAAGTTTAATATCAAATATTTAAGAGAATGATTTATAAATATTTAAGTTTCAATAAGAAATTTTTTATAATCAATATGAACAATAGGGAAAGTTCTTGGGGTTTATTTCTCCATTTAGAAAGAAAGGGGTATACTTTGTATTCGTCTCTTTGGGTACAATTACTTCTTCAGTATATGGACGATCGCTTTGGATTTTTTTTATTTTTCAAAGGAAATAAATTCGCGGTCCATACCTGATGAAGTGAAGGGGTGATCCAACCGGTTCACCCGTTCACGAGTGCTTGTACGCATTTGTCCTAGGAATATGCTGACTTAGGGGCTTGATAGGTCACAATAATTTTGGCGGCAACCATACTAAATCCCATATGGGATATGGTGCGACATGTGTTGTGTCACAGCTGTCATTTATAGTCTGACCAGAGATTTGGATTGAATAGGAGCATAGAGTTGGCATATGAATTTAAGGGTCATATTTATAGTAAGCTCTTCTTGGGTTGACCATAGACTTACAATATCTCTTTGATATCAATGGGGTCACAGATTCAGTCAGGGACCAATTACTAATTTAGGAAGGTTGTCAATGTCTCGTTTGACCACAGACCAATTAATCTTTTTGTTTATCTGTGTACCAGGTCGGTTCACAGACACGGTCGTGGACCAACCAGTTTTCTGAAATAGGTTATATAATATTAAAGTTGCGTGGGTTTGGTATATTAACCTGACATTGACATTATAAGTTATTTTATGGTAGGAATATTTCATTGAATGATTTGATATGGGAAGGTGTTCTTGGTTTGCAGATTGTAGGAAGTCGTAATGTGCAGTTTTACAGCAATTATTTTTTGCTCTAACTACAACTTGCTGATTTTCGTTCTGTTTGCATGGCTCGTACATATTGTTGTATTATTTCTTTTTATGGATTTCATATAAAGATGTTTAAAGATAAATTACTATTAAGGATCGAAGGAAGGCCATATTGTTTAATTGATAATGGACAAGTCAACTATAATATACAGATAGACTATGGTCATTATGACAATATTTGATTAATGTTAAAGTATTTATTTATGAAAATATGGCCATTCTGCGGTGAAAAATATTTTTCTTCATACATGTATAAGGTTAGGGCAGATTATGGTTAGAACTTTGCATTGTTAAAGGATTATTTGAATTTTGCTTTGAAGAAGTAAATAAGTCAAGACAGTTTTGTGATAAGGTTCTGTAGGCCTTGTGCAGATTGGCATGGTTTTTTACGGGGTTTTGCCCAGCCTTGCTTTTGGGAGATGGCTCCCAAAAGCAAAATCCGTAGCAGGGTTCTTCTGCACAATGCCGGTAGTTAGATTGATTCCCCGTTTAGGTAGAATAATTTAAGTCTTAGTAAGTAGTTATTAATCCGATATTAGGATTTAATCATTGTATTCGAGGGGATTAAGAACAGACTAAATTTTTTTTTAAGAAATTACTACTTAATTTCTTTATTTGGGGCGGGGGTAGATGTAGCGTGTGTGCTCATGCAGGCCTTAGGTAAGGACGGGTTCTAGGACAGGTAGGTGTCGGAGGCCGTATGTTTGGACGGGCTCTAAGTTAGGTAGGCATTCGGGTTGGCCTGCTGCTCCTATAGGGTAACCGGGGCTCTAGTCGGTTAAGTAGGTTAGAGCAAGTAGGATATAGGCGTGTAGGTTTAGATAGGTCGGAGCAAGTAGGACGCAAGCTATTAGCTTGCGTCTATGGGCACACATAGCACTGGCTAGGTGGTAATTCAAATGGGTTCCATTTGAATTAGATCTAAGGTATTATCTGTATTTTATATCATTCTTTAAACCAAACTGATCAATACAGTATCTATTAATCCTTTGCATTTTTATTTAAACTCAATATAGCAAACATTGCTACAGTACACACTCAACTTACGCCAACGAAGCGTTGTCGGCCGATTTGGATTTCTAAGGTCCAATAGGTAATTGCATTTCGTGGTCAAGCAAACAATCTTTGGGAGTTTTGGGAACCTATTCGGGCTCGTAATCGCACGTTTGTTCGTTGGCCTTCGGTATCCGCCCAAGCTGCGTTTGGTCGATTGCTTCTATCCGTTTGATGTTACCGCCACGCTTTTTTCATAGGGGTCGCACGCGGTTATTGAACTTTTCCTTCTAGGATCATCAACTTGAAATAGAGCTGCGCATCAACGTAGTCGATATGGTTATTTTTCTTTAAAAACGAAGATTTTTTATAAAAATTAAAATTCAATGTCTGGATAATATGAAGTCGCCAGTGTACTCTTTGCAAGCTATACTTTAACACCCTTTCGGCTTTATACATGTATTATGAAACACCCTGTATAATTAGCATAATATCGGTACAATCAAACTATTGTTTATGTTAAAATCCATTTGTTTTGCTTTGCAGAGCAACATATGATATAATAACATTTACTGTGGTAGCATAAAAGGAAAACATTGAACCCATTGTTATATTGGTTTATTGAAAATAAATATAGAACGATATCTTTCGGGAAATCCACGCATTGTAAATCGCTAATATAAATTGGCTTGATGCCAATAGTACTTATTTAGAAATAACTTAGCTTCAGTCCTACACTGGCATTGCTTAGGGACAGATAAACTTTTCTTCTCATTTGAAATAATGGAGTCTCTTTTAATCAGGGAAATATTCGGTGCAGTGGACAGCTGGGGAGACAATTTTCTCCATGACATTTGTGACCAGGGGTGTGTGTCCTTACTCTTGCGAGCTGGATGTTGGTTGGCCCTTAACAAGAAATATCTGCTGTGTGAGTACAATTTTCAAGGATATCAGTGTGTCCATATTGTAGCGCGAAGTCATAGAGGGCAAAATGCTGTGCTGTTGCTGGAAATCCTGATAGAGATGGGGGCAGACCTGAACGCACCAGACAGAATTTCTGGAAGTACTGCGCTTCATCATGCTGTTGTTCATCACTCTGCACACAGCAGTGCGAATCGAAAATGACCAGTGTTTGACCAATAATATAATATTAGTGAAGTTTTTAATTGTGTTTTAACTGCAGGATTGACAATTTTATATTAATTTATTTTTGTTGTATTTTCAATTTTAATTCTTTCATTATTATGTATTGTTTAACATATGGGTCTTTTGCCTGAAATAAAGATATATTATGATTATATTATTATATTGGAATTTATAAAAATATTTGGTCGGTCATCCATGTACAATCCCGGAGTGTATACATATTGGGACAATCGCTCCTTGTACGAGGTAAGCTTTGACAATTTCCCCTGGTGGACCGTTAAGAAGAACATAAAGCGTTTCTGTATTCTCGCAATTCTGGATGTATGGTTTTCATATAGTTCTGTCTTAGGGCGGCAGGGTTGCCGTTACTACTTTTTCTTTTACTTTTTCTTTTACTTATCCTAGCTTTTAAGAGCCAAAATAATCATAAATTGAATTAAGTTACTTTTATTGTGATTTAGATCATAGGAGCTGCAATTCAAAAATTTCAACCTTCTAATTTCTAACTAGTAATTTATAATTAATTTACTGACATTTTCTTGTTCGACTGGCTGCAACACTGTAAACCGTGAGATGTGGACGTACTGAATCTATGTTAGGAAAACATTTTTCTCGTTTTCATTTTTATTCTTATTGGAAACGGTCAAGACGGTCTGTCTGGGGCAGGTTTGAAGGGGAACGCATTGCTGCTTGGCTGGAGTAATAGATTTGCGCCAACGTCTACTACATCAAATATGGCACATTTAACAAGAATCCTAATTCCATGAATGAGGGAAAATACCTAGCGTTGCGCCACATTTCTTGTTATCCATGTCACATTGTTTGCGGCATTCGAAATCTGTCACAGAACTCACAGATTAATAAAAAGTTAGGTTTTGCTAATTAAAAAGCAGAAATAGCTCAACGATTGACAAGTCACCACAATCCTTGGTAGAGGTATACTTATATTATTATATATCTAGGTAGGCACAGTCTGTAAACTAAAACAAGAATTTGACAACTCTAGCCTCCAATGAAGTTTAGGTACTGAGTGCTCCTATAGTCAGAGAGTTAACCTACTGTTTTTGTATTACTGTATTTTTCACTAATGAGTAAAACTCAGAAAACTAGTCAAGCAGAGTTACAAAAACTAATAAAAAGGATAAAATTATGGAACAAAGGCACGACGCGCACTCCGTTTTTTATTCGCATGGAGATGGCGCTAGTGCTGAGTTAGTATGGTGTTGTGTAACTAATTCCTAAAATATAGGGTAATGTAGCACACCGTCGGGGAACTTGATAAATAACACCCGGGGAAGAACGATGTGAAGGTTTTATTAGGTTTAATGATAATAAGTCTAGGTTTTAAGCTTAGTACAATATTTGAGACGGCGAGCGAAGTCGAGCCGGCGCGCGGACATTTCTGACTGAACGTTTAGTTCCATGCGATTACACTAAAGGTGCGTTTACATCACCTGCCTGCCATAGTAAGTTCATTGGTATGGTGTTCTGTAACAAATAAATATTCCTAAAATATAGGGTAAGTCCATTAGATGGAAACACTCCCATTTTGTCGGAACTCGGAGCCAGTCGTAGGTTGGTTATGGTTGCACGTTGGTTGGTTCATGGTTGACTTGACTTGCTGCTGAGTGACAATGGTGCTCTGACATTGACATTTGTTATCGCGGCGATATCAATGTGCGTTGCGTGTGTAAATTGTTATTTTGAATAATTTTATTGTAACAGTACGTGAAAATCATACCTAATTAAAAACCAGAATTGTTATTTTCCTAGTTCTGTAAATAATTCAATTAAACCAAGTTTTCAGACACAAAATTCAATTCATTTTCTGCACTTCAAGTTGTGCGTTGTTTTTCAAAAGTTTAATTTTTTACTTGTGTAATAATGGCAACAAAGGAGGAAATTAGGACACAAAATAAAATAAAGATGTTGTTTGAAAAAGTGGTGGAACCTAACTATGTTTTCAATAGTTACTATGCAGACACTCTACTAACCAAGCTCTCGAACTGCAAAGATCCTGGTAAGTTATGATTATAACAACAGTACGTATACATACATACCTACTCATTTAGATGAATGTCTTGTTCAATTTATCGTTTGTAGTTCTCCAACCATTACTTAGCTCTTTAATGGTTGTACACATAGGTAATTAGTCTCTGCAGTGTGCATTCGCACTCAAACTCATATTTTTTAAGTAGTGATTGATGATGACTTGTTATTGGATATTGGCAAGGCATGCTTTACTTTATAATTACATCTTATGATCATAGGACATTGTTCTGGTTGATTGGTATTTACTGTTATGAAACTTTGTCAGCCATTGTAAATAATCATTTTTATCAATTTTTAAATAATTAAATTATCAAGCAGTTATTAATTATCCTGTTGAAGACCTGAGTGGATCGGTTGGTTAACCTCTGGTCTGCCATGCAGAGGTGCCAGGTTCGATTTCGAGCAGAAATTGAAATGATGAATTTTATAACACAAGCTTTGCTTACTTTGGGACTTTATTGGGGGTTTCATAAATAATAATGTTAACATCTGAGATGAAGTCATTAATTATTTTTGTGAATAAATGGTGAACAGTTGATAATTGCCAAAATTGTTGAATTAAAAGTTAATGATGATCCAAGACTAAGGTTTGACGTTTGATGATATAGATGTCTCAACCCTTGTTGACTTTCAATTTAGTACTGTGATTTCATGTAGTCTCGAAAATCTAAATAAAGTGCAGTTATTTGTTGACTAATACAATAAATCTTTCTCACTTTTTTGTCCAATTATCATTTAGGCTTGCTGTTTACTTCACTCAACCGATTAACTATACTGGTTAATTGGTGATATAGCACTAATCCCAGCCTCCGTATGCATATTCTTTTCCACTTTGACCGGTCTTTGTTGCTCCATGCAGAAACTACTTTACGAATTTTGATGAAATTTGGCAATAATAGTTATAGTCCAAAATCGCACATAGGCTCCAAAATTCTAATTGGTTCCTGGTTGAATCTCATGCCAGGGTCTGCTTTTTTGCCCTTTCTTCTGCACTTCGACCAGTCTTCGGCATCCTCACATTCGACTCGGCGTTGTCAAACCACCGCTTCCAGCGGTCCCTCTTTCCTGATACCGATTCACGTATCCCTGGGGCTTACACAGCATGTGACCAAAACCAGTCCAGGAAAGCCTCTTCAATCTTATCCTCGATGAATTTTACACCAAGGCTGCCACGGATGTACTCGTTACGTACACGGTTAAGTCGTGTCCAATCCACCGCAGCATTTTCGTTTCGTCGGCACTGAGTTCGCGTACGTGCGTCGTCAGCGCTGGTCATGTCTCGCAGCCATAGAGCAGCACAGACCTAAAATGCTCTTGTATAGCTATAAGCCGCTTGAGTTTGATAGGGATGTTAGGGTCAGTGGTTACTGCCGCAATCTCCCGCCCTTTGGGCCCGAGCTGCGGATATACGGGACTTGACATCGGAGCCGATATCTTCGGTCTCGTGTAGCACGGATTCGAACACCTCCACCCAGGGTCCTATCGACCTCTCGGTCATACGGACCGCGTCAGACCTAATCACGGGTGATGTGCACGCTTACTTGCCGATGGCTCTTTGGGCGTGCGCACTTCTTGACACCCACAAATCCAGTTGTTCCATATGCACTCTCCCTTAGCGGGCTGACGTCACAATACACACTCCTGCTCCGTCGGCCGGCTGCCATACTCGTTCGCTCCCTCCTCCATCTCTTCTTCTGCTCCTATTCCTCCTCCATTCTCCTCACGCGGTGCCATGCGTACGCAAACTCTCTCAACCTTGCGAAGTTCGCCTCTGAGGACACAAGGTCCGTGAAGTAGACCGGACCCACTTCCTTCCGCTCTAACCCAGCAAGCATGATGCTGCGCTCCTGTTGGTACCTCTCGCATTCCCACAAAATGTGGTCCCTAGTCTCCAATGCCTCCCCGCATAAACACTCTGCACAGTCGTTCAGATGAAATGCCCATAATCGCGCTCTAAATGCGCCATGACCGGACAGCATCTGGGAAACAACATAATCGGGCTCCACCCACGTGGCCCCTAGTCTACCGCGGACGCACGGGAAGAAGCGCTTGAGATCCGCACCCTTCTCCTCGGCATCCCAGCGCTCCTGCCAGGCGTCTACCGCCTCATCATGGGCAGTTTTCTTGAGCTCGATCACTGCCCTTCCGTCCAACCCGGTACGGCCCGCTTCCACCTTTCCCATCCGCCCCACCTCCAGGTCCGCAGGCAGGACACCAGCAAGCACCGCCAGAGCGGCAGTACTTGTGGTACGGTACGCCTTCGTGAGAAGGATCAGTGCCGGGCGCTGAGTTCTGAGCAGACGGCTCTTCACCACATAGAACCCGATCCTACTGCACCATACAGAGGCCGCGTACGTCACCGTAGCAACGAACGTACCAAAGTACAGTATTCGGAGCGCTCTATATTTAATCCCCCAAGACGAAGTAGATACCCTAGTCATTTTCCCAAAGCATCTTGCCGCCCTCTCCCCAATATCCTGCGCGTGGGCCGCGAACGAGTGCGATTCGTCCAGCGTCACCCCCAATACCTTGACGGTCGAGACACTCCTGATCGATTGCCCTCCTAGGCGTAGCACAGGTGGTCTCTTAAACTTTCCCTTTAGAGTAATCTTTGCGCTCTTCGCCGGAGCGAAGGCCAACCTGTTTCTGAGGCCCCATTCTGTCACCAGACGTAGGGCCTCAGCCCCATGCCGTTCGATTTCCGCCCTGGAGTTCGCCTCTATCAGAAGCGTCACGTCGTCAGCGTAGGCGACGGCCCGCACGCCCTCCGGAAAGGGAAGGCGTAGCAGGTCGTCCATTAGTAGATTCCACAATGCGGGCCCCAGGACCGAGCCCTGAGGACACCCCATTGTCGAATTTTTAAGCGCACACAACCCCCCCCCCACATACCTACATGTCTGTCGCAGAAATACGACGAGAACATCCTATACATGTTGGGTGGACACCCCCCCTGTTTGAGTTTCAGTAGTATCATTGGCCACCATGCGTTGTCAAACGCCCCGGAGATGTCCAGCATGATCGCCTGGACGTACTTGCAGCAAGACGTCCGTACTACCTGCAGCACAGCGTTAAGCGCCGTTACTGTAGAACGCCCCCTTACAAACCCATGCTGGCCGTCGGATATGCGAGAGTATAGACCGGGCGTACACTCACACATCACTCTTTCGAGCACCTTCCCAAAAACAGGAAGGAGGGTCACGGGTCTATAGGCTTTGGGGTCAGTCAAAGCCTTCCCGTTCCCCTTCGGAAGGACTACCAACCTACCTACTTTCCATACACTTGGAAAGACTCCTTCCCGCACACACTTCGCCATGAGCTCAGTGATCTCGGCGGCGGATACCTTCCAAGCCGCTTTTATAATGCGCGCGGTGATCCCGTCCACCCCCGGGGCCTTGTTCGGTAAGTCCTTCACGATGCGGCCTATCGCTAATCCGTTCAGTGGTTCAGAGTTCCGGCCAGATGGTAGGCAAGATGCTGCTAGCCTAACCCCCCTGTGATATTCAGAGTCCGTCGCTGGTGCGTCATCCGGACACATCACCTTTAGCACACCGCTTAACGCCGAACCGGCGTCCCCGGCGTAACCGTCTGCAAGCTTCATTCCGTTCACGACATTTGCGGGCGGGCGCACACGACCGCAAGCGGCTCTGTACGCCATCCCCCAAGGATCGTTGTTCCCACTGTTTGCTAGTTGCCGGAAGTGGTCGGATTCAGCCTCCCGCATGGCCCTTCGGTACTTGGCGCGTTCAACGTGAAAGCGAGCCCTATACTCCTCCTCCATCATCCCCGTACGCCTACTCTCCTGCCACGCTCTCCTAGCCCGGTTATGTTGCCTCCTCAGCGCATCCAGTTCCCCGGACCACCACTCGTAGCCGGTTTGCGGTCTATCCCGCTTTACCCCCAAACACTCCGCGGCTGTACGAACAAGGGCCGCGGTATACTCGGCACATGCTTGCTCCGCAGGTTTACGTAGGTCTAACCTACCCACACGCGCTTGTAGCGTGCCCTGGAAACGACCCCAGTCCACTCCCCGATCCCTGAACCTCTTCGGCTCCCCGTCTGGCTCTGCGTCGCTGACTCGCGGGGCTGGATGCCCACTCCCCACTGCAAATGTGATCAGCTGGTGGTCGCTCGTGCTCGCCTCTTCATGGACTCTCCAGTGATTTACGTGCACTCCTCTTGTCGACAGAGTCACGTCGATGTTTGACTCTCCATTCACCGTCTTGAACGTCGGCGGTTGTCCCTCTACGTTGTGAACACTAAAGCCTCTTGACATAATGAAACCTTCCATGGCGTTCCTCCTGGCATCCGTGTCCGCTCCTCGGCCGATGTAATGCCGTTCCATGCTGTGCCATAGTGGGGAGTGGGTATTCGAATCTACGCAGATCAGGATCGGCTCTCCCTTTAAATAGTCCGCAACCTTATCCAGGTGCGCCAAATGGGCCTCGATCCGGTCTGCGCACGGATTCGAACACGATAAAGCCTCCGGACTTCAACCCGAATCGAGTGTAACGCCTGAGGAAGTCGATACGGCTCTTCGCCACATGAAAAATCGGAAAGCCGTCAAATCCGATAGAGTCCCTATTGTGGCATGGAAACCGATGAGCATCCTTACCAACCTTTAAACCACCATACTTCTCTCCTCACCAGGAAGTTACCCAACCAATGAAGACTGAGTACCTGTTATTATCCAGTCTTCAAAAGTAGACAGGGTTTCGGCGCGGAAGTGTAGCAACCACCACTGTATAAATGTCTCACACCATAAAGGGCTTCTAACGCACTGTGGAGTCTCGGAATGTACAGTCCTATACATTTCTGTCGGATCCGAGACTTCCCGGAGTATCAGCAAGAGCGTAGCCAGGATTCTGTGCGCAAGAAAACCTACAGGTATACGGTGTCGGTCTTAGCGGTGTACAGACAGCCATCGCGGCCTTTTGAAATTACCCCCGTCCCCCTTTCCATAAGAGGAGTGTTTCCCGAGCGCTATCAAAGCTAATGAAATTATGTAGACCTGATCCAGAAACCAATATCTTTGCTTGTGGTTTGTCAGATTTTCGTTCAAATATATGTTTGTATAGTTGCGTGCGTACCGCTTTCGGTTTCTCACCTGTAGCCGTATTCACAATGATTCGAAACCGTTTCCGAACGATTCGACACGAAATTTGTGAGCGGCGAATCCGTGTCGATCGATTCGAAAACTGTTATTCAGAATCCCGATAGATTCCACGGAAACTCTACTCTCTATAACATATGAAAATTTCATCAAAATTAACTGAAACCACATTTTCCTAAGAACTTTTGCGGGGTCCTTAGTCGATTCCGTTTCCGAATCCGATTTCCGAGCCATTGTGAATACGGCTACTGGGGGACGATACTCGCGCTGTGACATCTCAAATTCGACATTAAAAACTGTATTAAAACCTCACTGAAATTGATCTTCGATAATTTACGGTTGTGGAAATATGTTTTGCAATAGACATTACAATGTCATTATTAATGGAGATATGTGTCTGGAAAAAATGTCGATTTCGAGATGTCACAACGCGGGAATTAGGCCCCTGACATCCTCGCGGCCTCGTGTGTATAAATATTCCTAAGCGCTCCCAGTTCAGAAAAACTCTCCTGCCTTTGCTCATGTATTATGTATTACTTCTTTATCAAACGCAGCTTGCTTTGTTTTCCTTATTATTCTCTATTTAACAATAATAAGTGCTTTTAAAAAAATAATGTATAATTTTCAATATACATTGTGAACTAAGTTGACGTAGGTTGTATCGTAAGGAGCTTGCGTCTTTTTTTGTTATACGGCAGGCAAACAGGCAAGCGGGCCACCTGACAGAAAGTGGTCACCGCCGCCTGCAGACATCAGCAATACCAGGGGAGTTACCTATGCGTTGCCCACCTCTAAATAGACCTCTAATATACTTCTATGTCTCTAATATGCGTCTGTTCAGGATATAGGTATAAGGTGTTGTACTATGGTCATCAATCACGATGACCCATGTGTATTATTCAAACCGTAAAACAATATCGATCCATACGAATTATGGCCTGTGTGATAATTTGTGTTTCTTGGTAGTTGTAAAACAAAGCCTATATTAGTATTATTATGCTCAAGGAGCTAAGTATTGTCGCTCTTGGTTAGTAGATTTTCTGATTCAGCCTTGGATATGCTGTTTTTTTTTTGTTAGCCTTCCAAAGATATGGGCATATATCCTACTATTATGATATATAGGAAAGTTTGTGTCTCTCTGTGTATGTTTGTTACCTCTTCACGATTAAACAAATAAATAGGTTTAGATGAAATTTGGTAGGTTTATTAGGTAGCTGGATTAGGGTCTGAAATAACACATAGGCTATTTTAATCATCACCCCCCCCCCCCCCTACTCCCACTTGCGCGATGTATAAGTATATGGACATAGGCCAGGCTGGCTAGTGTTTTATATTGTGAAACTGTAGGAAGTTCACAGAATATATATAAAATCATTTTTGACGAGACATTTTTCCTTTGATCCATTCTACTATGGCAGCCACCACACGACACACATAACTATAGCTACGGACGGAATTACGGATTCAGAGTACCTAGGTATAGAAGAATATTCGTCGCGTGTCTACAAAATACCATCCCAGACTGCGTATCGCTGGCTAAGTCAGCCCCTATACCTGATAATAAGATAATAAAAAATTAAATAAACACAAAAGTCGCTACACGATTCGTATGATAAATGTGTCTAGCGGTACATTAAATCTAAATATTGCAGATAAAATAGAGGCTGCATCGTTTGTACAGTATGTACTAAGCTTTCATGGATGCTGAAGACAGAGCGAAGTGGACCAAGAGGCGTAGGAAGGCAGACCCCGGGCCCTCGCGTGCCGAGTTCACACACGCGAAACCGCAATTTAACACCAGGATGATGATGATGATGATGATGATGATGATCCTGGCATTAATTTAAATTTGTCACGTCGGGCTATGTCGGTAAAAATTTAAAAATCTGCGATTAATCCGTAAACAGTTTAAAGTATTTTAAAGTTTTACTTCCATACAGCGTCTCCTTATTTTGGCTAATCTGGACACTCAACAGTTCCACTCTGTATTTACAGACTATACAGAGTGATTTCAAATTGATGATACCAAGGGTATCGTATGCGTGTTCTCGTGGTAACAAACAACTTTTACAATGGCACCAACTCTAAAATCGCAGAAATCAGCTGTTTCATACATTTGGCAGTATTCGTTTTAAATGGTCGAGCCGCGTGGGTGGGCTAACTTGCTCAATAATTAAAGCGCTCATACATATACTCCAACCTAATTGCGGATTTCCTGTCTTCTGAGTGAATTCACAAGGGTGGCAATGTATAATATCAGTTACGAAGTTAATATTTAAATCTTAATAGTTATAGGTAAAAAGCTAGTAGTCTCTATCGCATTAGGTTAAGCCTGTAATTATAGTGCTAATAAGAATAAATAAAAAATGTATGAAACAGCTTGTTCTTTTTGCGATTTTAGAGTCTGTGCCGTAGTTAAAGTTGTTTGGTATCACGAGCACATGCATACGGTACCCGTTGGTGTCATCAATGTGAAATCACCCTGTAGTATGCCTAAGATCTGATGACTTGCCACATTTACAACGTTGGAAAAAAACCTTACCTCCGATACTTTATTTCCGATACCTACTGAGTCACAAGACCCCTATTGAACTTGCAAATTTCGCAAGTTGCAAATGTGGCAAATCCTGGATGGTTGATATTGCGGCGATGACTTTCACATGATACGTTGACTTCTATTTGGCACCTACTTTAGTACTGTAGCATGAGTATTCGGGCATCCTTAGGATTGTGCTACCATAGGGTAGCCTGGGCTTTAGTTGGTTAAGGAGGTTGGAGCAAGTAGGATGTAGGTCTATAGGCTTAAGGAGCTTGGAGCAAGTACATCGTAGGTCTATAGGCTGCCTCTACTCTCTCACATAACACTGGCTAGGTAGGAATTCAAATGTGTTCCATTTGAATTAGAAGTTTTTTTTTTATGTCATACGGTAGGCAAACAGGCAAGCGGAAGTGATGAAAGTGGTCACCACTGCCTATAGACATTAGCAACACCAAGAGTATCGCTAATGCGTTGCCCACCTCTATAACACGTTGCTCTGGCAGCAAAAAGCAAATGCCACTCCACTGCCAAAGCCACGGTTCCCCAAATCCCCACCCCATGGAGCACTGGAAACCTTACTCACCGGCAGAAACACAATACTATTTAAAAAAGTATTATTTAGCTGCGATATTCTGTAAGGTGGAGGTACTTCCCCAGTCGGGCGGCTCCAATTCGAACGAGATACCCCGATATGCAGCTCTAAAAAGCTAGCAGTACAAAGTGAGCAAAAATTAAAAAAAAAAATGGTCAAAATTTGTTGCTAATTTGTGGCTAATTAGTTGCCGAAAAATCGATTTTGTTGCTCTTGCCGATTTCGGGAAATCGTCAACAATGCTAGCTTCAACATAAGCTGGCATGGATTTTAAGATAAAATCATAAACTAAATACACAAAATCACTACAAATTTGTTGCTAATTAGTTGCTATAAAACCGAACTAAACTAAAATTTGTGACTATCATGGCATTCAAGCAAGCATGGCCGGTTTGTTAGTCACCAATTTTATAGACACCCGATCTGTGGGTGTCTATTTAGTTGCTGGTTCTCCAAGTGATACTTAACAGTTCTGTGATGAGCAACAAATTTATTTGGTTTTTTTTCTATAAAAAATCGACATTTAAGCAAGCAAAGATAATAAGAAAAATTATTTGCAAAAAAAAATTTTTTTGTACATTTTTTTAGTTCGGTTTTATAGCAACTAATTAGCAACAAATTTGTAGTGATTTTGTGTATTTTTTTATGATTTTATCTTAAAATCCATGCCAGCTTATGTTGAAGCTAGCATTGTTGACGATTTCCCGAAATCGGCAAGAGCAACAAAATCGATTTTTCGGCAATTAATTAGCCACAAATTAGCAACAAATTTTGACCATTTTTTTTAATTTTTGCTCACTTTGTTCTGCTAGCTTTTTAGAGCTCCGCTATGCCCTACCTCTCTTAAGTATGACATCTTTTATATTTTATGGCGTTCGTTTTATTAGTCTTTCGTCAATACAGTTTCATTCAATTAAGCAATTTATATCTTTTACTTAGAATTAACGCCTTACCCGGTGTTTTTCAAAATTCAAAATTAATTTATTGATTAGGACATTAAATATCTCTTTCAATCGTCAAAAAAAAGGGAGGTAGGAAAGTAGGAAGGAAGCACACAGTGACATGCTGGCCGCCCCATGGCAGTAGCAAACCCGCCCCACGCCAGTCACGACGCTCAATATATTACATTATATTATTAAATATGTCTAGCAAAATTAAGAAAAACCACCTAAAACTACAGCAAGAGTAAGCCAGTCCACCAAGGCAGCACTCGTTCACGAGTATAACGCAGGGCCCAGCCATCGTCCAATTCAACCATATTTGAGGGAAAAGAGCCACCCGGCCCCCACGCCATCGCCAGACAGACTTTTAAGTGAGCGTGCATTACACATGCTGCATGTGATAGGTAGCTGCTCCCACCCTACTCTATCCTATCCCTATCCTACCCCTAGCTTGAACCTACCATATTCTCCCACTATCTTACCCCTACCCTACCACTATTTTAACTACTACCCTACCCCTACCCAACCGCAGACAGAAGTCACTATGTGTGGGAAAGGAAGGAAATTTAACGCCGCTTCCAAGGTTCTCCGTGGGGGAAAGAAACGGCAAGAAACCCACAGAGCCTACGTTAATTCTTTTTTTTTAACACGTCTTATGTACTAATACATTATTTGTCCTAGATACTATCTTAAAAGTAAATACCTGTATAGAACAGCAGTTCAGTCCCATGGACTTTGTCATTTTCATATTCAGATATACTATAATAACTTTTTTGACATAATTTGATTTTTATAGTGGCTTTAAATTGATTCAATGATAAATTCTGTATATCTGTTGGAACCTTATTATAAAAGCGTACACATTGACCCATAAATGATTTGTGGACTTTGGCCAGACGACAAGAACCAGTAACAAGTATAAAGATAACTTTATTTCTAGTATTCCTACTATGAACATCACTGTTCTTCATAAACAAGTGTATATTTTTATGAACATAGATCAAGTTTTCATATATGTATTGTGATGGCATTGTCATAATGTCATCATTCTTGAATTTATCTCTAAGTGAAGTTCTCGGTCCCAATTGGTAAATCGCGCGAATAGCCCTTTTCTGCAGTACAAATACATTATGCCAGTCGGCAGCGTGTCCCCACAGCAGTATTCCATAAGTCATAATGCTGTGGAAATAACTAAAGTAAACTAATCTTGTTGTAGCCTCATCAGAATAACCTCGTATCTTTTTTACAGCATATGCTGCAGAACTTTTTCGCTAATTTATCAATGCGCGGACCCCATTGTAAGCTGCTATCTAGAGTAAAGCCTAAAAATACTGTGGAATCAAAAAGATCCAAATTTTCGCCTCTTACTTGTATATTAGTAGGTACTGATCTAACATTTGGCAAAGAGAAGTTTAAACATTTTGTCTTTTTGCCATTCAGTAAAAAATTATTAACCGTAAACCAGTTTACCACTTCTAAAATAGCTTTGTTCACGTCGTCATATGTTAATTGTTGTCTTTTAATTTTAAACACTAAAGATGTATCATCAGCGAACAAAACAATTTCGTTAGTATCTAATACAAAGTACGGCAAATCATTTACATAAATAAGAAACAAAAACGGACCCAGAATTGACCCCTGTGGGACCCCCATAGAGACAACAGACCCTGCAGATCTTTCTCCGTTCACATCAACCTTCTGAAATCTCTGACTTAAATATGAACTTAATAAGTTTAGAGCTAAGCCCTTTATTCCATAATGTTGCAATTTCCTGACCAAAGTTTCATAATTAACACAATCATGTTACACTACCTACTACAGCTAGGTACTGCTGTAGTGGCTAGCAATTTGAAATCACCTGTACTGCCTGCGATCTGATGACTTGCCACGTGTAAAACGTTGGAAAATTCCTATCGCCGATACTTTACTTATTTACCTACCTACTTTTTTTATTTAGACACCTACTGAGTCACAAGTCCCCCATAGAACTTGCGAATCTTGCAATGTCATGGCCAATCCTGAGACGGTCGATACCGCGACGATGACTTTTACATGATATTGGCAAACATGGTGATGTAGACGCTCCTATATTACCTTTTTATAAAAAAAGGTGCTGATAAAATGACTGTCGATTTTGCTTAGGGGTTATGAGTACCCGGATTCGATTGCAAATACTTAAAAATAGCTATTGATTTCTCTGTCTGTAATATCACCCAGACTACTTTATTAACTGTAAATTCAAAAAAAATATTATCTTGGCGTGTGGCGTATTAGCCGTGTGGTGACCGGTAGAGTAGAATAGCACCAACCCCTTACACTCGTGGGTGTCGTACAAGGCGACTAACGTTTAGAGGCAAAATATCTAGTCTCCATAAACTGGAAAATGGGCAGCAGCG
Organism: Blastobasis lacticolella; assembly: GCA_905147135.1. Lineage (NCBI taxonomy): Eukaryota > Metazoa > Arthropoda > Insecta > Lepidoptera > Blastobasidae > Blastobasis > Blastobasis lacticolella. Next base: position 16,783,560 of record LR990048.1, read on the forward strand.
TTTTTCGTTGTTATGTTTGCAACACTGCGATCTCCAACCCGCCTGCCAAGCGTGGAGATTATGGCAATAACCTCCCCTTTTGCAGGAGAGGCCCAAAGTCCTGTAGTGGGCTGTTATGGGCTGTGATGATGATTATCTTGGCGGTAATGTCCCGGTTGTGCTCTCGCACACAAGGGCCCGGGGTCCATGATTCTAGATTTGGTAGATCAAGTAATTACAGTGGAGCGACCGACATAACCTCCGTTTCCCAGTTACCAGGGGAACCTGACTACATTGGAACATGGTCACAAATTCAGTCGGCCGAATGTGCAGGTTCCACACGATGTTTTCCCTCACCGTGTTCTCTCAGAGCATCGGTTAGTGTTCAACTACCATACATAACTCAGAAAAGAGTCATTGGTACATGGAAGCACTGGGGTTCGAACCCAATACCTCTCGATTACGACTAGGCCATCGCGTTCACCGACGTTCCCAGTAAATAATAATAGATGCAGTCCAGTATGCGGTCGTCACACGGGAATCTACGCCGGCACATAAGATTGTGGGCAAATTTACGGCACTACGTTACCGGTCTGACCACTTGGCAAGAACTATAGGGCTTAGCTGAAAATCAGCGCTGTGGTCTCGCTGCCTCATCATCGTCGTCCTTGCGCTTATTCCGACCTCTGCCAGTGTCCACTTTCGTACTCATTCTTCTCCACTTCGCTCGATCTTTGGCATCCTCGCATCGTGAGCCGTTGGCTCTCGCATCCGACTCAGCTGTGGTCTCACTGCCTACAGCATATACTCGTATATACTGCGCTGAGCTCTAGTTTGGCATGACATTACAATATTTTTACCTATGTTAAGTTAGTAAGAAATATTTTGTTGTTTATTTATATTGTAGAAATAGCCAAATAAACATTTTGTCTATGTCAACTGTCCGCCCATTGACCATCGATTTTGCGATCCATATTGATAACGCTATTATTGGGAGTAGTCGCTATTAAAGTCAATGCTCAGTGGTAATATCTAAGAAAATAAAAAATAGATAGTGATACCGCAATCAGTGTGTGATGAAACTCTATGTATACAATGGTTACCTACATACTGTACTGATAACTGATTCTTAGTGGTGTAGGTATAGGACTATATATTAAATTCTTTGTAAAACACAATGCAACATACATACAAACGAATACATAATTATAGTGACGATCGCGAACTAGCCTCTATGAGATATCCTCCAGCTAGATAAAGCTAGAGCTCTTTCAAATAAATAAATTTATGCTTGGACAAATTCACACAGCGCCATCTAGCTTCAAAGAAAGCAAAGCTTGTGTTATGGGTGTAGGAACACTGATAAACTATGTATATAAATTTTTTTAAATACATACTTTTTATTCATAATTATTACACCCAGACCCGTAACGGAAATTAAAATTCATCATTTCAATTTCGGCTCGGCCGCGAATTTAATCCGGGACCTCGGCGTGGCAGATCAGCATGTAAACCAACAGAACCACCCAGGTCGCCCAAAGCTACTTTTTATAGATAAACGGTTCGTGATTACTAATTTAGGCCACTCGTGCCAAGCTGGGTTATCATGTTTAACTCGGAGGTAAATTTTACTTTGGAGTTGAATTCTAATTTTATCTTGCATCACCAAGAGTTAGGGGCGAACCTTGGGTTAAATATTTATGGTCTTATTCATAAAAATATCTTATAGTATATAGGTTTAAAACGTTCATTAGGTAAAACACTCATTAGGCCCTTATGTATTTTCGACACTTACGATCTCTAACTCGCCCGCCAAGGGTGGAGATGACGACGATACCCTCCACTTATGTGGAGGAGGCTCATATCTAGCAGTGGGCTTGGATAATTCTTACAAAACCTTGGCCGTAAAGATTCGATTCGATCCGAGTTGTGGGGAAATTCTCTTATGAAAGATTGCACGGATCTCGATTATCGGGTTCCGCTGATATTTTATCTGGAACGATACCTACGTTTGATAAAAAATTCTTTGTGAATCAAAATATAATATTAAGCAATCGATCATACAAATATCTCGTTCGGAAATTCTAACGAATTTATGATATCTCGTATACTGATTCCCAAGGTTTCTTAATTTGGTACAATACTTGAAATATAATTGTACCTCCAACCGTATATAGTTGTATGATTGTAATATTTTTTCTGGGAGATGTCCTAAGTCCTGCAGTGGACTGTTATGGGCTGTGATAGTGATGAAGATGAATATTTTTTCTGGACTATAATGTAATATTAGGATTATAGTAGTTATTATGTTACCAGCATACATTACATTATATTTTGTAACTCTCACGTTTTTTCTAATTATCAAAATTCTCGTTCCAGAGATATCGTTCCTGGAATCGATGCCGCTGGTGTCCGACCTCCTCGTGGACGCTTTGAATCGCACGGTGAACGCGGAGAACACCGTTAAAGTGTTCCTGATGAGAGTTTTCGCGGTGATGTCAAAACGGGAGCTGCACTTCGCGAAAATGTTCGCCAAGAAAGGGGACGACATCGCTCAAGGCTTCAGGACCATGAACACGGACACGATGAACACCAGCCTAAAGGTCGCCTACATGGAAGTGGCTCTCGCTATCGTGTACCACAATTCAGGCATCGCATGGCTCCTAGAGACGGGCGTATGGAAGGAAATACTGAGCCTGTGCAACGAAAGGCGGACGGTATTCATCGTTCGACAAACGTACAAATTCGCCGCCCGGTTCCTCTGGAAACTCAACGATTTGGGCGACGAAGAACACATCAAGGAGGTCATAATAGGACATATAATGAAGCCAATAAGTGACATAGACTTCATAAACATACGGTCAATGACTAGCGAAGAGGAGGAGAAAATCGCCAAAGTAGTAGAACCGATGCTGCAAATTTTGCTGTCGATAATGTCGGAACCGAACCGTATACAGAAATCTACTTTGCTAGTGTCGATATTGCTAAAGGACTTCAAAATCACATCGCACTTTTACGTAATTTTCGATAGAACGCGAAGGGAAGATCTCACGTTGCTCACGACTAGGCTAATATTCTTGCTGGTGATTGCGAAAACGTTTCTGTACAAGCCACTCGAGCCTGGAGTCGTTTACAAGAAGGAAGATTTCTTTGATTTGGGCATCATGTATTTCAACACGATACAGGCGCTGATACAGCGCCGAAGCGCCACCTTGGTTCTGGATTTCTGCAACGCCGCCAACATGATTTGGTCCAATATGTTGAAGGAGAACGAGGACATACAAAACGATTGCCCTTGTCACATAAAATTGCAGAATCAGTTGCTATTTATATGTCTGGTACCGTGCCTGGTCTATGTGAAGAAAGTGGGTAATTTGTCCCTAATGACATACGAGAGACTCGACCAGTATATTATAAAGCTTTTGAATAACAGCTGCGAGCACACTGCTAGAGCTGCGTACGCGCTCCGAGATCTGACCTTGGAGTTGGATACTTTGGCGGTTACTCTGCAAAGCGTGAAGAGGCTGACTTGCATGAAGAGCCACTTGAACAATGGCCAGGCGAACTTAGTGTTCCAAGCTTTATTCTACGTTCTAAAAGAATTCGAGCCAGTAAACGACGAAGGTGAGATGAAAACTGAAGAAACGTACGACGAGAGTGAAGAAAAAGTGATGGTCATGACTTACGTGCTGGACGTGGTGCTGTGTCTCGTGAAGAACCACAACATCAACTGGCACGAGAGCTTGGAAGTGTTGTGCTTGTATTCTGTTATCTACAATATTTTACAGAGGCCAAATCTCTCTTGTAAGGTCAGACTTGCTTCCTTATCTTTGCCCTTGTTTATTTCTACAAACGCCTAAATATTTAGTTTTAATTTTCTTCGCAAAGCTAAAGGTTAACTGGTACAGGATTACTCTATTCGTACAGCTAAAATGTTAGAGTTTTGCCTATAAGTATACTCAAATATCATGTATCCTGGATGACACTGACTACTTCCCCATCAGGTGGTCCGTCTGTCTGTACTTTACTTTTGCAATAACTTAACGTATTAGGTCGTCGTAACGTAACATCTTGTCGCAAACTATCATTGGGCTAAAGCCAATCCAGGACAGTGGTCAGCTGTTGTGTTATTCCATCTACTCACCAATGCCAATCCGTTTGCAGTTCGTGGTGACAGCTTTGAACCTTATCGCTGTGACAATAAAGAAGTTCTTGCCGCCCAACCTAACGTTGCTGTTGGAGACGAAGCCTGGTTCAAGCATGCACGAGCTAGGTGAACTGGTGTACAAGAAACTCCACGACCGCAATTGGGAAGTGAGGGATTCGGCCCTGGAGCTGCTCTACGTGTGCACGGAGCTGTCGCTTATCAGTGAGTCTCTGAATGTTTACCGACTAATATTATGAAGGCGATAGTTTGTGTGAGTAGGTTAGGTACTCATTGTCCAAAAATGCTGACTTACACGCTGGAATACCACATTGGCTGTAATTGAACCCGAAATTTGAAGTTCCCCACGGAATACCGCTGTAACCGAATTTTACGCTAACAGTAATCATAAAATAATATGATGTACGATGAGTGGTGTAAGTCCTATTCGTTATAGCTAGTGTCAAATAAGATGAGACTTGCCGGGCCACGTGGTCCGACTTGCGCTGTATACGATTACCTGCGCGAAATCCCCTCTACGCCATTTGACAAGTCTCTTCTTTCGTGACGCGCGTTATACCTACGTTATAAAAGCTAACATGTAACGCCTGAACATTACCTCATGGCAAATAACCATCTTTGTAACTTTGCTCGACGAACTCCGCGACATCTTAATACAAGCTCGTTTTAATCATCTCATCTGTAAGTCGTGACTAACTACACTTGAATAGGTACTGTGATAGCACGAACCGACTCACTGGTGTCGTATAAGGTGATTGAAGTCTCAGAGGCAGATCAGCTAACACCTCGCTAGACTAGAATCTGAAGAATCATTTGGATATTTTCAAGTCCGGGAACCGATTGGCACCCTGTGATGTTATTTTGATTCATTTTCAACACTGCCATCTCCAACCTGCCTGTCGAGTGAGAGATAATGTCAAAAAGGAGGCTCAAGTCTTACTGTCTAGCTATAGACTTAGCTCTTACTTTACCCGGGACTTCGTTCGCGTGCCAATCGTTTTAGGGCTGTTTATCGTTTCCCGAATGACCAGGTTAAATTACCTCTCTAATGTACGAAAGGTAAATAGTACTTAGGCTCTCTCAAGCTGTATTTCTGGTTCTACCCAACTGAATTTGATGATACATGGCCTAGATTTTAAGTTGGACCCCAAACTACCTAACTGTAAAAGCCTAATCAAAGTCTATTAGGCGCCATTTCCATATTTCTTTTAGTTTAGCTGGTCTGTTAAGGTTCAATATCGGGCGTTCCAGTTTCCAAAATCAATTATACCCTATATGTTGCCCAAGCTTAATAATTAAACAACAAATGAGTTTCATTCAAATCCGCCCAGTAGATTCGGAGACACAACCATTTTAAAACACTTACTCTTTCATTACTATATCTTCTTCGCCCTAAAAATTTTTTGGAAATATAATAAAGTTTTTACTGTTTTATTTAATGTATAGATTGTTACAGACCGAAGATCTTACTGACCTTTTTTAATAAAACTTTTCCTTCCATCTTCTTCAGAATTCCCGCCGTTCCAGAAGCAAATATTGGAGAACAATCTGATCAACGTCTCCACGGCCATCGCGTTAAATGACCACGAGTTCTATGTACAAGTGTCTGCGTTGAAGTGCCTTGGTGCTTCCAGCAAGGTTCCTAGTCTATGGGACCGGTTGAAATTCCAGTATCCTAACGTTGAGGTGAGATGGGAACGTTTTAACGGTTCTGAAGGCCGTTTTGAAGGTTGATGTGGCGTTTTTGGTGGCGTTTTTGGAACCCCGGCTTCTGCAAGGGCTCGCTTTCCTACTGTTTTCTTCCATTTCGCCCGATCTTCAGCATCCTCGCGACGTAAGACTTTTTTTTGTATGTAATACGCAGACAAACAGGCATGCGGGCCACCTGATGGAAAGTGGTCACCGCCGCCTATGGACATCAGCAACACTATGGGCGCTACTAAGACGTTTCCCGCCTCTAAAGAGACCTCTAATATACCTCATTGGTATGTATTCGTGCCCAGTACCTCGCCAAATTTTTCACGCACGCTAAGGTTATGGAATGAACTACCTGGAGAGGTTTTCCCTGGAGAGTACAACATGGAGTACTTTAAGAAAGTGGTAAAAAGGTTTTTACGGGGTCGGCAACGCGTGGGCGATACCGCTGGTATTGCAAACGTCCATAGGCTGTGGTGACTGTTTACCATCAGGTAGGCAGTAAGCTTGTTTGCCACAAGTGGTATAAAAAAAAAACTAGGTAAACAAAGCTAGGTCTCTGCTAGGTCAACCCATAGCTTCTGTGGCCTTCAGTAAGCGCCACCTTTTTCCTGATACCGGCAGACCATCGGAATATATATTAAAACTGGCTTTTGCTCGCTTCTTCCGCGTGGACCTCTTTTTAAGTTTTCCCGTTCATTTCTTTTCATTCAACCCATTCCCGTTCTAAGATTGTTAAAATTTCAAAAGAACATGTGGATATTGGTATGAAACTTTTCTTGTATGCAAACTTTAAACCCCCATGCCAACCACTGAGGGGGTCAATTTCTAGATATCCCATGTCAGTGCTCATTTATGTCGCATTAGAAACCTCCATGCAAAATTTCAAGCCCTAATATCCAGCAGTTTTCGTGTTTGTTATTAGCAGTTAGTCAATATAACAAAACTCGAATTTATGAAAATCTTGAATTACGTTATGTTAGTATTTACAAATATTCCCAAAATTACAATGATTTAAAAATAACGTTAACCCTTTCACAGGAGCAATTGATATCAATGCTGCGCTTCAACCAAGAGGGCATTGTCCGCAAAGAAGCATGCAACGTACTCTATGAAATATACCAAAATCAGAAGCTGACGCCAACATTCAAGAATGAACTTTATCAGCACATGGTGTCTTCAGCACTGTCAGATTTCCACTGGGAAGTACAAATGAGCGCGCTAAAGTTCTGGAAACACGCCATATGCACGCACTTCAGTGATCAAGGCATGCTAGACGGGACTTTCCCCCCAGTAACATTTTCCAGACAAACAAGAAAGATCGTCAACCTAAACGAAACAGAAATTAAACGGAGACTCCAAAGTATTTTAGACGAGCTAGCCTCCATTGGATGCCTCACCGTACTAGTCAAGTTGCTACACGAAGAGAACGAAATCGATATCATGGAGTCAGCCATGAACATAGCATTACAGTTATTGGAAATTTTAGATAAATACAAAGTGCCAGATGTTATTAAACCAAATGATAATGAACCGAATAGCGTTGAAGAACTAATGTACTACATCAAAGAAGAAGGTAATGATTTAATGGAGGAAGAACTTATTGTGCCAGACTCAAATCTAGATGCTGATAACGTAATAGAAGGCATTTTGAACTCGAATGACATTAATCTTTTGGCGAATATATACGAAAGCCATATGAGTCTACAGAATAAAAGCAGCGACAAACCAATCGTGCCCAAAGTACTGCTGTTAAAGCGAGCTTCGCCATACTTATTCGTAAATTTCTTAAAGAGTAAAGACTTCAAAGCTATGGTCGAAGAGAAAAGGAAATGGAAAGATGGTATAAAAAGTATATCCTCACTCCTTGATGACGTATTGGGAATCTATGACATTAATGATGAAATTAACACTTTAGACTGTTACTGAGATTGTAGATATGTTTTCTAGTATGTAAGTTTTACTTTCGTAGATTTAGATATACACGTAAACACATTAATGTTAAATAAAATACCGAAATATACAAGTATATTTTTATAAATACAGTTCAGTGTTTCTAATTTAATTTTTTTACTTACTAAGACTTGGTTGTAATACTATTGGCACTCGTCAGCTATGCTTTCCTCTTGGCATTCGTAGCTTAAAATTTCGTCTAACAACCCTTCAAGAGTACTGGGTCCCGTACACCAATTCTTTTTGTTTTCGATTATCGAAAAATAGTCTGTATTTCTGAAGTCTTTAACAAATTTGCTTATATCTACTAAGTCCTTGAGAGGCCCTGGCACCAAGGGCTCCTCTTCCATGGGCTCTTGTTTGATTTCGAAGTACCTATCAGAGCATTCGGCAATGAGATCGTGGATATCTGTATTAACTATATTGTCCATTACTTGCGCACGCAGTTCCTTTTCACCCCTATGCGAGGCGAACGACAAATCCATGGCTTCATCTCCTTCGATCGAACAATCAGACGGGCTTGGACTCGTACAATCAATAATAATTTCTGGCGAAACTGAAACGGGCCTTTCTATTTGATTGTCTGCAGTATGAAATTTGTAACAAGTCAAAATACCCATTAAATCTTTGGTGATGTTATAAGCTTGCTCCATAACTTCCAAATGGTATTCATCGTTCAGACATCTATGGAGAACGGTTAAGCATCCAACGGCCGATAAATCCCTCATCAACGTGTCCAGTTGATTCGCTATCTCTTTCTCGTTTAGCGTTATTATCTTTCTTTTCTCTTTGGAGAACGTTACAGTTGGAAATGTGCCATCGATCATGCCTCTGTTGCTCATGTGATTCCAGACAACAGACTTCCAGAAGGACAGGGCTGTTATCTGTACTTCCCAGTGTAAGTCGTCCAGAACAGCTGAGGCCATGACGTTGTATAGACATCTGGTGAAGTTCCCGCTGGTTTTTTGGTGGTTGTACATTTCAGCGAGCACGTTCGCCGCCTCTTTCCGCACGAGCCCTTCGGAGTTGTGCCGCAACATGTAGATTAACTGCAACTGGAAGTAACGGATATTGTTGTTTTAAGGTTGTAATATTGTAATATTCACATCGTTATCATGTTTTATGGGCGGAAGACATCTACTGCTGGATAAAGGTCATGGGATATGTCTATGCCGATAAACCAGAAACGATAGAATACAACATTCAGTGATTTATTAGTTCGTTGCAAACGGTCGTATCGTTTGTTGCGAAAAGTGTGAAAATTGGACGTCAAAAATTGGAACATTGGACAAACCGGTGACGGTTTTCTGTATTTTCTACCTAACCTACTTAATAAGTTTTTCTGTGTCTTTTTTCTTTCTTCTGTATGTTTCAAATTATTGTGGTGTTTTTGCCACGAGTTAAAAAATTTAGCTTCTCTATCAGAACATTTTCCGCCGCCATGATGCATCACAAAGACAAGGATATCAGCGCCTCTGACGGTGGATAGTGTAATAACTAGTCAATGATATGATTCACCATATGAGATAGCTGTTGATATCGTCAAACGATGATTATTCATTGATCTGGCCAGACTATTATCATGATATGGACATATTAGTCACAAAGATCAATTCTAAGATCTCTCAAGTACAGATACCACGGTCGTAGCCAGGTTTTGGTTTGGGGGGGGCTCGCTACGCCTATGAGCCTATGACAGATACATTGGAAAGATAAGTATTTCAAGAATATTGTCTTTATAATATCTTAAAACAGACCAGAGCTTTCCAATGTGGAGATTTCTTTTTTATTTTCAGTTGGCTTGAATTTAATCTCACCGCACTTGATGGGAAACGACGATGAGGTCGAAGATATAGTATGCTTGACAAGAAGATACCTACTAACTCTCGTGTTGAAGATAGGGATGAAACGGATATCCTGTCACTATCCGGTATCCGGCCTTAATTTACTATCCGGCCGAAGACCGGATAGTGCGTTAATATCCGGCCGGATACCGAACAGCAAAAAATGTATGAAAAGTAAATAAAATTGATTTTGTACATCGGAAAAAAGTAATCTCAAAAATGATAATAATTAATCAGAGCACTGTTGATATGACTGTTGGTAGGTACCTGTTGCTCATTTAGTAGGTTGACAAAAAAAATTTGCTAAGTTTACCTAAAGTAAATTATTATAAATTGGATTAAACTACGCCTTGCTGCTACATTGAAAGGTAGCAAGCGATTTCGTTTGTCTTGACCTTATAAGAATCTTGTACTGCACTCTGATCCACGATGCTGTAGGCTAATGTGTAAGCGCGTATTTCGAATCTATAACTTGTAGAAAATATTAAAATGAAAGTTAAAATTATTCACATTTTACGAAGACTTGAAATTACTGACTTGTTCAGAGACTATGTCTCTATGTCAGATAGAATATCCGGCAGACGGATATCCGTTGATCCGGCTAATGAGATGGCCGGATATCCGGTAACCGGCCAAACAACTATTCGTTTCATCTCTAGTTAAAGACCCCAAGGTTATATTTTTGGGGAACAGTGACACAGGTAGAGAGTTCCAGTCTTTAGCATTCGTGTTCGTGAAAGGTTGTCCTATTAGCATAAAAACTGACTTGTAAATACTTTGTTGAAGCAAAACTGCTGGCAAAAGCTGCTAAAGTATACTCACATATAAATTAGGGTTCTCCGAAGTCACCTCAGTCCATAAACTCTTTGTTTTAGTCGCGGCGGCCAGGCAGCGCAGTGCCGTGGTCCTCACGTAGTACTCTGGGTCTTGCATCGCCGCTTGGGCAGCTAGTGTCATCAGCTTGTGTTCCAACAGTAGCTTCTGGAGCGGCATGTACTCTGTAATGCAGAGATCATAGATATTACGTCTTCATTCATTATTAGATGTTCGTCATCATCTTCCTCGCTAGATAACTGATATTCTACATATATACTTTTGAATACATACTTATTATACAGCGTGACGTGGGTAGGCCTCCCACAAGGTGGACCAACGACCTGGTAAATATCGCAGGTACCAGCTGGATGCGGTAGGTACAGGACCGGCCCTTGTGGAGATCTCTGGGGCAGGCCTATGCTAGCAGCGGGCGTCTCTTGGCTGATATGATGACTTATCCCTCCGATCATGCTCACATAGGCGTAGGAAGAGGGGGGGCAGGGTGGGCCGTGCCCACCCCAGAATGGACTGGTGCCCACCCCAGGATGTAAAGATTTAATCAGGCCGATTCGTGTTCACTGACTGTACATTATCGATCGACTTGGCTTCATCGGCCACCTCAGGGGCCAGGCCCCCCCTGGAAAATAGCTTTAGATACGCCAATGCATGCTCATACCACACTAACCTATTGCTGTTCATTTTGAATTTAAGAAAGAAAGAAAGAAAGAAAGACAATACATTTATTACACACAGCACACCACGACACAATTACAGTTACAATTACAGACAACGGACATATTAACATTTAAAATATCTTAATTAAGACAATATATTGTAGTCTCCCATGACACTGTCGGTGCCGCAGCGGCTAGCGCAAATGGTACCCACTCAGCATGTGCTGTGAGGCGCAAGAAACGACTCACAGCGCTGATATTCTGTGGGCCCATTGTTTGGGCTACTGCTATTGAATTTCTGCTACTGGTGTTAATTTTTTGGGGTCAGATAGGGCCAGCTGTGATAATGAATTGCTGGGACTATTCTGTTAAAAGCATAGTTCTCGAAGTAACTTGGTTCTAACTTGGCCAACACAAATACTTAGGAATTTAGGTAGGTACTTTGTGCATTACAAATGCCAACTAATGTTATACTTAAAGCGAAAAGATTTGTATTTTTGTATGTTAGTCTCTATGTTTGTAATGATAAAACTCAAAAACTAGACAGATTTAAAAAATTCGTTCACTAACAGGGAGCTACGTTATTCCCGAAGGACATAGCCTACTTTTTAACCGGGGAAAATTATAGAGAGATTCACAGAGATCCGAACTGTGCACAGGTGAAGGCCGCTGGGAACGGTTAGTAATGAAAAAACTCAAAAAACACTAGACCTCTTTTAAAAATTGTTTCGTTAAATAGAAGGCTACATTATCACTAAGAAACATAGACTACTTTTTTATCCCGGGAAAATACAGGATCCCCCGCGGCAAACTTGATTGTTTATAGAGATCCAAACCACTCGCGGGTGAAAGCCGTTAAGAAGGCCTCATTACATAAGTAGCAAAATAAAAATAAGATGCATGCGACATCCATTGACGTTGTACCAACAGAACGGACGTCACTGAATAATTAGCGCCTTGACACTCGCTAACTTGTTGGGACGCGTAGGTATGTATGATCACTTATTTGTTTATGCGAAGCTAGTTTCCCCTGAGCACGCTCCTTACTGATCATATTTTCAATATTACGCTATCAAAGCCAATTAATTTTTGTAAAAACCATCTTTTTCTATTTATGCATGTGGTTTGTCAGATTTTTGTTAAAATATATAGATTCAAAGTTATAGTGCAAGCCGTGCAACTTTGAAACGATATATTTTAACGAAATATTATTAGTCCCTTTATTATTTAGGTACCTGATGTATGAATTAAAATTCCAACACAATTTTTGTCTTGGTATTATACTAAAAAACGAACACTTATAATGTTTAGAAGATATACTCACTCACAAACGCCACTTCGATGCAACTCAGCAGCAGGTGCAGCGTGGAGTCCCTGATCTCCCACTCGTCGTGCTGTATGTGAGTCCTTATCACCGCGCCCAGCTCGGCGAGGGTGCTGCCGCTGCGGCTCTCCATAAGCAGAGCCATGTCGGGCGACAGGAACTTCTTGATGCTCAAGTCTATCAGGTCGATCGCTTGCATGAGTTGCTGCAAGATAAAATGTTGGTTTGTCTCGTAATCTTGTCGTGGAAGGTTCAAAGAATGAGTTGGATTGGGGGCGTAGCATAAAGCTTCATTTTGTACATTCAAATACCTATCAGTCAAATAGGTACATGGGAGGAAATTAGGTACATACTTTTTATTATCACTGAACACCATGTAGGTACTGTGTTGTAAGTGTTTTAAACGATGTAGATTATTATATATATTTTAGAGTTTCATAAGGTACAGGACTGCATTAGAAAGAGGTTTAAGTATGCTATATAAATTGTACAGCTTACCTTCGGTGGCATGAAGTTTTGCTTTACTAAATCCATCAAAGCCTTCTGGAGAGACACTATCTCGACATTTTCATACCAATTTATAGCATGTCGTTTCAATAGCATCTTAATCGCTTCCATAGTGAGGGACAGGAGTTTGACATCGTCGGAAGTCTTTAAAGGGCTGTCATTGAGAATCAAAGCACCCTGGCCATCAGACGCCACGTGTAGGCGAAGAGTGTAGAACAACGCCTGGTATAACAAGCCAGCTTGAGAGACATTCAAGGAATCCTTCAGCAAGAATATGTCACGTAAAGCCTGAATCACAATCTGTTTACCGTTGCAAGTTTTCAAAGTGTCCTTGAATACATAAGCCACTTTCACTAAGTGCTCAGCATTGATCGTAGTCATCTTTATTGCGAGGAAATTCAGTGCCTCTTTCATTTCGTTGTTGTCTCTGCCCCGGGATAACAAGGATACGTAAGCGACCAATGGAACGTACACTAAGGTAATCAGCTGGCTTCGCATATCGTACACCTTGCCGTGACGCTCGAACGAGTCCGGCATTATACTCGTGTAAACCTTATTCCAGATCAGGACACAGTTGACAGCATATTTTACTGTTGTCTCGAGCATACGTCTGCTTATCAGCAATGTGGTGAAGTTGATATAGTCGCTAATAATGTCGAATCCGTAGTTTCTTTTCCCGTTGGTCTTCATAGTTTCTATCGCGTTGAAGAGAGTAAAGTAAAAACTGATCTCGCATACCTTAGAGCACAGTTCTGCGTTCTTCGTCGCACACATTATCATACGCACACATGGCTCTATTATGAAATATTTGGTCAGGAGTTGACACACCTTGTTTCGGGTTGTGTAATTTACAAAATCTTTCACGATGACGTGTAATATATCCAAGTACATCATTATCGGCTCGTATAATTCCGCTTCGTTGTCCAGATTCAGGAGGGTAATATTAACGTATGGATTGGTCCTGAGTGGGCCTACCACAAATTGTAGAACCTCAATGAGAGTAGATTCCTCATCATAATCGTTCAATTTTTTAATCAGTTTTGAGATGAAGTTGTATAAAGCACGTCTTACTGCGATTGGCTTCGAATGAGTATTTGGCTTAAGGATAATCTCCCATACTTTATATTGGATGAGCCACGCTACACCGGAGCTATGAGTGGTTTGCATGGTGGCTATTTTAATTCCAGCTAAGACAAGGCTAGCCGGTAGCGAAGGGGTATATCTGCTATTGTCATAGAATTCTAAATAGCCATAGATATTATCATTTATCATGTGAAACCCATGCATATGCGACATCCGACTGAACTGCAGCTCATTCTTAAGAAGTACAGCAGTTATTTCCAATAAGAACGATTTCACTGATAATGATGCGTTTCCTATTTTTGGCAATGTAGACAAAATAAGATCAGAAACGTATGGAGATTCCACTATTTTATCTGGAAAAGAATGAACATATTCATATAAAAATAGGCAATAGGTTTAATAGATCGTATGGAAAAATCCCGGTAAGCAAAGATTTTGACACCGTGTAAGTAATCATTTCATCGACAGTATCAAGATCGGGATTGCACACAATAGTTTCACGTAAACTGCTAGAACTCTATTACTTAAGCCTGTGAAGCCATGTGCGATGCGATGAATAAATGTGGCTGATGACCGCTTGAATCATCACCACTTCTTCTTATCGTTTCAATAATTAATAGGTTAAATACAATTGTTTATTATTAAGTACTTATATTTTACCAGACCAAAACCGAGCAATGCGGATGGCACTATCTGATGCATTAAAAACATCTTCGAGCGAGCAGGAGTCGGGGCAGACCACTGCCATACATAAACCCCGTCGCAAAAAGATTGGCATCATATGAAGTCTAGGATCAAGTATGAAATTATGTCTTTGTGTATGTTTGTGACTCTGCTATCGTAGAAGTTGAAGGGATGGGCGATGTGAGATAGACGATGGATATGGAAGGACCGATTTCGATGCGTTTTTTTATTTGAAAGCCAGTTAAAGATAGTTCTTGGCTCTGATAGTTAATTATAATCGGTTAAGTAGTAAGTTGTTTGAAAAATATTTGAGAACAGATTTTGTCCGTAATTTTACAACGTCAGTCTGTCGTTTAGATTAGGTAAGTAGATAGGTACTATTATATCTTGGATTCCTCATTTCCTACGCCTGCACAATAGTTCGACTTCGAATGTCGTGATCGTCTACTTTGATCACTATATCCACGCTATGATTGCGTGTTCATAAAATATTTAAACAACACAAACTTCATAAAAAGACGATAAACTTAAGTACCTAGGTAGAGCTCGTCAAATTTAAAATGACGCGCCCCACTATCGCATTAACGCACACAAGCAAGTTTAAAATATGGACGCAATACATATACAAATGTCGTTGTAATTGGTCATTCTGTTGCCGGTAAGATTCAAACGTCGGAGCACGCGTCGTTCATTGGATCCAACACAGATGAAGTGTCGTTATTAATATTTGCACTCACACATCGAAATCAACTAACTAAGTAGTGGGGCGCGTCATCTTAGACTAGACGAGCTCTAACAACCTCTTTCATAACGTGTCGAGTTAACTTTCTAACCATAACCGATCTTTGCTCCATTAAAGGAAGCCATAGATATAAATAAAAGAGAGGCAGAAATATTCTTTTGTTGTAGTAAATTGACACCTACTGTTCAAAATAGGTAAATATCGGTTAACATAATCGCGACGTAAACCTTTGGCACCTAAACATGCTATTTGGACCCCATACGGGACAGTGAAATAGTGATTGATAACTTTTGTTCTTTTTACGAATTTATTTAGATGCACTTACCGAAAGTATTGAAAGAGCTTCACAGTAACTGTTTTTTTTTGTCAGATTAACTTTTGAGCCTTCCAGTTTAGATGGGTGTCAATAGTTATCTATGACTACCTATTTTTGTTTATTTGTATCTTCAATGACTTGCCCAGAGTTTATGACCTTTTTAGGGGCGTAAATAAGAAATAAAGGGGGATCTAAAATGCTACCTTAGGGGACTCCATGACAGACTTTTTCGCTTTTTGAATGAATTATTTCTATGGTTTTAGTCTCTTTATTATAAAATTCTATTGGTATTGTTTATTCCCTGTTTGAGACATATTATTATGAGTAAATAGTTGATACGCATTGCTTCTTTAAGGTCTTTATGGTCTAACTGTTTTAGAATATTATCTCACTTTTCTGTTGAACACAAAGGCTTTTGTTTGTGTTCAACTGTGATAAGGTTTAGGTAGGTAGTTAGGAACTAACCCCAAACTGGGCCGAAACTAAATGGTCCCCATTAATTTCCAGTTCTTATATAGAAATTAAGTTCCCTATTTGTCACCACTTATGAAAAATAGTTATGAAATAGAACTAAGCGTACTCCACATACTCGCCGAAACTTTTGCCGGGACTTTGGTAGACCTCTACATTCTCGCCTATTAGGAAGTGGTAGGTGTCAAATGCGTCGATATTATATCGATTCATCGGTGTATCATCGGTAATATACCTAATCTGGTACCTTCTGCTGTAAACACAGAGGTCACAGAGGGTCACATTGGTGATGGCAGCTGCTCTACTATAATTACCTGATCTACTAGTATCCTGGATCAAGGTCAAGTGTACCCCGAACCTGTTTCGGGAAAAAGCGCTAAGAAGATAAATATAAAATCGATACATCTCTACTTTGTCTATGAAATAGGCGAGACATGCCAAACATGCACGGGACTATACAGGGTGTCCCAGAAGTGACACGTCACAGTGACACCAGGGGTAGGTCAGCGTATGAGGCACCGAACCAGCCTAACATGACCCCAGTAAAAGTTGCACGGTTTTCGAGTTATTGCCAAAATAAAGATTTTACTGAATTTTCCCTTTTTTTAACAGTGCTACTGCCAGCATTCACTTGGAAAGCTCTCGAAGTTAGTTTTTTTAATGTGTATGGAACCATGAATAGTTAATTAAGATTTTTGAAATGTTATTTTGTCAATAAGTTGAGTAAACTGCTGAAAAATACGGGATTGATCTCGATTTAAATTTTCAGCAAAAAAATAATTTCAACTTTGACCACCTGCCGTGAAAAAAAAATCCTAGAAACGAAACGAGCAAATAACGTGGAATAGTTGAGCATGTTATGCAGATTCAGAAATGGTACGACACAAGTATCTTACTGCAATAAAATAGGAATTCGTTTCACTTTTACGGTGCCCTGAACTAAATTAGAACTAGGAACCCCGCAAGCTGTCGCTGTTATGTAAAAAAATAATGCTGTACACTACGATATCTCATTTGTTACCTGACTCTTTTATTATTAGCCAAATGTACGAGAGTGAAAGAGATGGAAATAATGTTTATCTCCCTTTTGAAGGATATCGTTGGCTACTAGCTCCGACTCTGACGCACGTGCTACTTACTACCTAGCGTGACCCCTCTATCGCGGGCTTTGTACCTGTTTTACTTTATTTTGATGGATAGAGTTCTTTGTCCGTTTATTTACATGTAGCACAAGTAGCAGTGGCTCTGGAAACAATTCAGTTCGTTACCTTGCGTTTCGTGCGATACCTGTCTTCTCTGCGTCCCTGTAATTCGTGTGTTCCTAAACTAAATCGACTTGGCTTTTCTCTGGACTCTGTTTTTTTTATTTGTACTGTTTGTGGTGTGGAACAAAACGACAACTCGGCACTCTATCGAACACTGATGTTGCTTTGCGGAGCTGCATTACTACGATGGCAAATCGTAATCTCCATTACACTCATACAGAGTACGCTGACATGCACTTAATTTATGGCGAAACTAGGCATGTTTCGAATCGAGGCAACGTTATGTACAACGCAAGACTGGCTGCAAGATTGTACTCGGAACGATATCCAAATCGTAACCCGACGACTTATGAAGTTATTTTACGAGTCGTAAACGGTTATAGCGAGGGCATATTCCCAGGAACGAATAGGCGAGAAGGAAGACCTCGGACTGTAGACGACGACGTGGTTTTAGAAGAAGTACGAGTGGAGCCAGGAACTTCAGTGCGAATTATTGAACGCCGCACTGGCATCTCCAAATCCTCGGCACAACGAATTCTGAATCGTCACAGGTATCATCCCTAACCCTATCCAACGCGTCCAAACACTTCTTCCAACTGACTACGCACACCGTGTTGAATTTTGCCGATAAACATTATTTCCATCTCTTTTACTCTCGCACATTTGGCTAATGATAAAAGGATCAGGTAATAAATGAGATATCGTAGTGTATAGCATTATTTTTTACCTAGCAGCGACAGCTTGCGGGGTTCCTAGTTCTGATTTAGTTCAATAGGGCACGTTAAAGTGATACGAATTCCTATCTTATTGCAGTGTATTGTACCATTTCTGAATCTGCATAACATGCTCAACTTTTCCACGTTATTTGCTCGTTTCGTTTCTAGGATTTTTTTTTCACGACAGGTGGTCAAAGTTGAAATTATTTTTTTGCTGATAATTTAAATCGAGCTAAATCCCGTATTTTTCAGCATTTTACTCAACTTATTGACAAAATAACATTTCAAAAATCTTAATTAACTATTCATGGCTCCATACACATTAAAAAAACTAACTTCGAGAGCTTTCTAAGTGAATGCTGGCAGTAGCACTGTTAAAAAAGGGAAAATTCAGTAAAATCTTTATTTTGGCAATAACTCGAAAACCGTGCAACTTTTACTGGGGTCATGTTAGGCTAGTTCGGTGCCTCATACGCTGACCTACCCCTGGTGTCACTGTGACGTGTCACTTCTGGGACACCCTGTATACACGAATATAGGCGAATACTCCCTCTACATTCTCGTGATCCCGCGGAATGACGAACATGTGGAGTACGCTTAAGAGTACAGTGGAGTTCATTAATATGTGAAAATTTCCAAGGCTTCAAATATAAATGTACATGGAAGGGTACTTATATATCTATAGCAGATGTACATATGTTTGATTGATGAATCTGCTCAGATATATAAGTACCCTTCCATGTACATTTATATTTGAAGCCTTGGTAATGCTCACATATTAATGAACTCGACTGTATCTACTACTAATAGTATAAGAGCCCCGAACTGCTCTGTAATTAAACGTGCTAAGACTATAATTTTTCGCGCCTTTTTCTCGTTGGGTATGTAGTGACGACATCGTTCCATTTGCTACGGTCCTAACAGATCTGTCTCGCTTCTTCCACATTCATTTATTTATTGCGATATCATTAACCTTCTCATACATCGTACTCTTGGTCTGGACCTTTCTGTAGGACATCATCGATTTGATAGTGGATCGTTTGAACTACTGCTATAATATACATAAATATATTTTTCGTAAATCCCTTTCTTTCATATTATCTACATGCCCCAAATCGGTTAAGCATTCCTTCAGTCCAACAAGGAGGGTGTGGCCCAACACATTCCCTTTTTACCGAAATTTTACTAAAAACAACGCTAAACTTAAAACTTCAATATTTTCTAAAAATATTAGACGTAAGTAAGGAGCTATGGACTTAATGTAGATAAGTACTTCTCAATTTCATAACCCAGTAACCAACAATTAATCAAACGAATTGGGAGATTTTTTCAAACTGAAAACAACAAACACTCACACCTAGATAGATAATATGTACTTAATGTCGACTTATAGATAATTTGTACAGATAATACCTCACGACAAATGAATAGTTAGGTGCACATAAGTACAAAGGTTAACGGTAAATAGCAGTTATTAACTTTGAGTTGTTAATAAAACTTGTAGTTATGCGAAGTCTTACACCGAAACTCTACAGGGTGCACTGCGAGCAGACATAACTAGGTAATTAATATGAACGACGATATTTTTAAAAACCTCATGATAGTTCTATGAAGTCAAAGCAATATTGAAGTGTATTTAATTTAAGTAAAAAGGTTTAATGTGTAACATAAAATACTTTTTAACAAACTTTTTGTCACATGAAGTTATCTGTACCAGTTTATGAAATATCGTGGTATACTCGTATTGCTCGGCAGTCTATTCGCCCAAACATCACTTCGGCCCTTTATCTAATATCTCCAAGGAAATCGCTAATCTACTCAAGGAAAACAGGAAACCAAAATAAAACTTACGGTCCTCCGCTAGATATTTCAACAAGTTGTCCGTAGCATAACTGTCCAACTCGTAGTTCTCCTGAAATAACTTGTCAAATAAAAGTTGGAATTTCTTCTTGGTTTGTTTATTCACTTCCATTTTGGGTTATTGATCGCACGGGCACTGACGCGGTGACACGCGGTGTGTTATTTGCTACATATCACTGACTAAATACACGATTACATATCAAACTGCGCGAGCTCTAAGGCCTGTATGGTGCTGTGAGTGGTGGGGCAGTTTATCTAGTCGAGATTATCTGCTTACTAATTTTCGTCCTATATTACATGTTTTGAAGCGGCCCATGTGTCGGTTATGGCTTTTTGCGACGTTTAGATCTTCACGAACTGCTTTGATTATCTATCTACATTATTTAGCGAAAGCGAATTTATTTTTCTATGCCGTGAAGTAACTATGGGTTTCTATTGACGCACGTCACCATACGTGTCTACGGTTTTAGATATCTATCTATACATAGTATAACACAAAGTCGCTTCCCGCTGTCTATACCTATCTTTGTACGCTTAGATCTTTATAACTATAAAACGCAACGGATTTTAATGAAAGAAGAAAGAAAGAAAGAAAGAAGACATTTATTACACGTAGACACCACAACACGACAATTAGGTACAACAACAAAAAAAACAGGGTAATAAAAAAACATAAAAAAAATGTAAGAAAAAAAACAATAATACCTACCTACAGTTAACTATTCCCAGTGGCATTATTAAAACTCCGTGTCGCGGCTTCCATTGCAACATGACCCCCTCAGCATGATGTGGCCGCTTGACGCGTACCACAACGCTGGTTTTCAGTTTAATGCGGTTTTCAACAATATATTGATTCAAGAGGAAGGTTTATATGCAAGAAATAAGGGGTAGGTAGGGGTAAAATAGGTGTAGAGTAGATATAGGGTAGGTGTTGGGTTGATGTAGGGTAGGGGTCGGATGCCACGTGAACGAAGTCGCGCCGGGTCCATTAGTAGGTAAGGCCGCCTTTGCGCGCATATAAATTGTTTTTCTTATTTCTTGTTATGTATAATTTTTTGTGTGTGCAATAAAGAGTTTTTACTCACTTTACTTACTTATATTACAATCTACATCAAAGATGGAGTAATCGCCATTTCACTCCACCGTCCGCATATGATTTCATACACAGGTAAAGAGGAAGGTTTAATGTATGGATCGTAAAAATATGTTTCAGTACAAAAAACAATTTAGCGGACTACGATGTCAATGAAAATAAGTTAATAACAGATTTTCAACAACAGAAAATTCAGTTCACACACCGCCCTACTCTGTATCGTTCGTTACATGGCTCTTTCGTATCTATGAGTCAGCGATGGCAATCCCTCACTTTGTCATCAATTGTATATATAAATTTGAGATAACCGCCGGATCAAATGATTTTGGGGTGGCCTTGAGCCCCTCCCTGAATACGCTAGCATATTTTATACATATCAATATTCCGGAAGAAATGATCTAAATGGTAGTGAAAACCGCATCAAAATCTGTTGCGTGGTTTTGGAGGAGTTAGCGGAATGCGACTTTATATGCTTTATACTAAGTATGGATGATTATAACAGCAAAAGTGCTTATTTTGTTCGTTTCTTAGAAACTGTAGGTACAGTTCAGCTCTGTCCATTTACCTCTTAAATTGTTTGCACTAGACGGAAACGCAAACGGGTTTTTATGATAGGTAAAATAATAGAATGGTTAATGACTGTAGTTCTATGTTCGTAGGAATTTACTTGTTTTTCATTTACTTAAAAGCATTTTCATTTTTTGTCGTTGGAATAAGAAAAGTAGTAGGTATGTATTTTATTTTTTAGCCATATCTGTCCCATCGCAGGGCAATGGCCTCCCTATCGAGCTTCCAAAAGCAGTAAACTGTACCTCAGTTTTGTTTGCACTTTATCATAAGTAGTTAATTTCGTAGTTTATATACCAACTTCGCATAAGTAAAACCACAAGTTTTGAAATAATCTTTATATTATTTTTTTTTCAAATAATGCACTAAATAACGTAACACTAGATTAAAATATCGTACATCTAATCAGGCCTATTCGATCTCTATAATCGCGCCCACTTTTGTTAACGCCTCCTTCAGTTTTTCAGCTTCATCTTTGGAAACGTCGGCTTTCACAACCGTCGGTGCGCTCTCCACGAACTTCTTCGCTTGTACCAGGTTAAATCCTTCCAGGAGGCTCTTCACTTCCTTGATTAGCGCCACCTTCTGTTTATCGTCGAATTTGGTTAATTTCACCTGAAACAAGGATACGAGTATTGTGAATCTGCGATATTTTTAACGATTTTCTCACACCTTGACAGAGGTTACGAGTTTATAAATGTGGAATAATAATGACAGTAATAACGTTTAGGGACTCTAATCGCAGCAAGGCAGCTCTGGCCCTACTCAATTGGATCAAGATAGCGACGTACTATCGGAGATCGGCGGTACGGCCGAAGGTCCATGTCCTGACCAGATCTGCCCACAGGGCCGGGCCACCAAACCAAACCGGACGAGATCGGTCCGGATACGGAGCAGGACTTGACCTGACCTAAGGTCCGACGATCATAGCTGAGACGCATATTCGTGATGCGAACATAAAGTTGCAAACCAATCTTCCGATGATCGTTACAATTCAATCTTACAAGAGGCGAAGAGGGTTACCCTACAACATCGAGTACAAGAGAAAATAGTCACAAAAGAGAAAAGTGAAACTGCCAAAAGGATGTGAGGCACCCCGGTTTTTTTACTTATAGAACCCACACAAGAGGATAATGTAAGTATTGT
This sequence comes from Blastobasis lacticolella, assembly GCA_905147135.1. NCBI lineage: Eukaryota > Metazoa > Arthropoda > Insecta > Lepidoptera > Blastobasidae > Blastobasis > Blastobasis lacticolella. Next base: position 16,806,460 of record LR990048.1, read on the forward strand.
CGCTAAAAGTCGAAGTTTGGGCCACAAAACAAAGTTGTGCCAGGTTGTGCACGGGCAGACCAACATTTTATTAGTCTCCTAAACGAATAGGTCTATGACTACAAAGTGGTTTTTTTCTTCTACACGATGACGTAGGATACCTACAGCGCCCTCCCGTCTAGCAAAGTTTCGTGTAGAGAACATTGCGCTCAAATTCGTGACGCGAAAAGCCACACGCAGCAAATGCTTGTTCGCGATTCATGGAAATATGGTCCATGTCAGGAGAAGCCCTAGCAGCGTCACCATGACTGTACAATAAGAGTAATATAGTCTGTAGTCACTGCAGTCGAAAAAGTTGACACCACACAACAATATCTTATCATCGATTCTGTTCATATCTGCCGATAGACGTTCGACAGTCATAATTAAGTCGCTAAAATGGGGTATGGATTAACAACAAACAATGCCAGTAAACAATTAATAATATCTAATGTACGTAGGTGTAATCTGAGGTTTTTAAGGTAGGTGCTGGTTAGATTAGCATGTCCTATCTCCGAAAGCGTCAGATCTTGAAATTTATCATTACATACATTATGTTATTACTACGTCGTCGCAGCAAACTGGTTTAAAATAGCCTAGCCAAACTATAAATTAGCAGTTATTACGACCAAAAGTGCTCGTGTGGCAGTGGCGTGACTGCCGCTGCCTCCATGGCGTTTTCCACTCTGTAACTCTGGTCCACTTATGTAACAAGAACAAGTATACCAAGTCTTGTATCTATGACAAAACTATTGGTATTAGTACCTATCTAACCATTTAGTGCGAACCCACCAATGTTTTGGTCAGAAATAAAGATATCCGTCGCAGAACTAAAGTCACCGACAGATAGTTCACAGAGTCGCAAAACTGAAGTGGCAATGGGCAGGTCATTCTCGCAGAACCGATGGCCATCGGCCGAAAAGGTTCTCGAGTGGCGACCAGAAATCGCAGCGTAGGGCAGGACCACAGAACGACAGGACGCGGACGCGACTTTTTAAACATACAGCGATTGACAAATCGAATTTTTATCGACATTAACATTTAGATAAATTCTAGCCTTTATGGTATTTATGTATTATTTAGTTTTTATATAATTAATAACAATGAATTGAATTTTGGAGGGGTAGTGAAAGAGGAAGATACAATACACTAATAAATATTCAATCGAAATTCTTCTTTTCCTATGTCGACGCAAATAAAATATACTATATACAGCAAATATATTATATCGATAAGCAAAATAGTTTATCGATAAGTTCGGTACTTGTGCACTAGATTGCGCGCAACGTGGCCTTGAGCGCGAGCCTAAAATACTGACAAACACAGGGTTTTTAGACTTAGCGGTGAAACGAAATCCCTCTTTTTGTCTTAGAAGACTCTTGGCTTCTTGCTTTGCAATTAAATTGCGCAACACGACATATTTTTAATATCTTAGGCATAACTTTTTTGGATTCCGCAAGAGACTGACGGCGGGATCGCGCGCCTATTGGAAAAATATGGACATTTCTTCTGTTCATAGAAAGTTCATATTAGAGATGAAACGGATATCCGGTTACTATCCGGTATCCGGCCTATCCAGCGTTAATTTGCTATCCGGCCGGATACCGGATAGTGCGCTAATATCCGGCCGGATACCGGATAGCAAAAAATGTATGAAGAGTATACAAAAGTGATTTTACTCATAGCAAAAAGTAATCCCAAAATTTATAAATATTCCTTTATCAAAGCACTGTTGATTTGGTACCTACCCGTTGTTCATTTAGTAGGTAGGTTAGCAAAATAATATTTTTTGCGAAGTTAATCTATCAAAAGTAATTCTAAGGTAAATTACTATAAATTGGGTTAAAATACGAACTGCTCCTACATGGAGAGGTAGCGTGCGGTTTCGTGCGTCTCCTTATGCGAGCTTAAGAGAATCTTTCACTACACTCTGGTCCACGATGCTGGGGCTAATTATCCGTAATTCGAATCCAGGGTACCGCCCGAGGTCGGAAGAATTGTTCAGAATAAAGATCAAACTTTTTTTTTAACGAAGATTTGACATCACGTAAACACATGCAGTTGTCTAATTTCCCACTCACTCTAATAGCTTGGACAGACTTCTTCAAAGACTATGTCTAGCCAAATATCCGGCCGCCGGATATCCGGCTATCCGGCTTATGGGGTGGCCGGATATCCGGTATCCGGTATCCGGCCAAACCACTACCCGTTTCATCTCTAGTTTATATCGAGTTCACAGTTGTGGCGCGCCTGCGCCGCCCACTTAACCTTTCTAATCAAAATTTTTCATCTAACATAAATTAGATTAACACCCGGATGCACCAATATGAAAGACAGAAACATTAATTAATAATTAATGTATTTGATGACACACAATAACAATGATTAAAAAGAAAAAAAAGCATATTTATTATATGCATATAAGATAATTACCGTTTGGGTGACTTACAGCTTAATAAACATAATTACGGTATATGGCTGATATTTTACAAATTCAGTCTCTCTATTTACAAATTCGTAAATGTAGGTATGTTGCCATGTTGCGCCAAAATACAAAAAGCGTGGTACAACAACGTTTTACAACTTAGAGCAATAGGCCACCGGCGAACCGAAGCCGGCATAGTGTTGCAGTTTTACAATAGTGGGTGATGCCCCTGGTATTGCAAACGTCCATAGGCTGCGGTGACTGCTTACCGTCAGGCAGACCGTAAGCTTGTTTGCCACCCTTGTGAATTAATGACTTTCACTTTTTACGAATTCGTTTGATGAAACTATTGTTGCAACGGGCTGAGTGTTCGATTTTTCATTTAAAAGCGCTGGATTTAACTAAAACATGTACTACTCTGAATACTGAAATATGCATTCCATCAATACACAGCGCATATTTGCGATTGTAAAGAAAATCCGACAACGTAGAATGAGTTAGAGAAACAGTATTTGAGTATTTATTTATACTGTTATCAAGTAGTATCTTTCACTTATCATCATTGCAAGCCATTATTACGATAAATATATTTTAGAGATTGTAAAGTACGAAGTAAGATTACGTAGATAGATTCTTGCAGGGGCGACATTACATTCATCATAAAACAAAGTCACACGCCGTGTCTATCTGTTTGTTCGCGATAAACTCTATAACCACAGAACAGATTTTCAAGCGGTTTTTACCAACAGACAGAGTGCTTAATGACGGAGGTATTTATATGGTAGAGCAACACAGGAAAGAAGTTGCGGCGGGCCAGTTAGTTATAGCTTGTCTAAGCTGAAATGACGCGCCCCACTACTTAATTCATAGAACAAATAAGTAGTTAGAAAAGCTAAGTAGGCGGTGCAGGCGCGCCACAACTATGCGCAAATGAGCTAGTTTCATCCAAAAGGCGCGAACGCGCCGTCAGTCTCTCGCACAATTCCGCGGAGTGCGCATTAAAAAAAAGCTGTGCCTAAATTGTAAAAAATATGACATTTTGCGCAATAATTAACTGCAAAACCAGAAGCGATCAGGCTTCTAGAACATAAGGAGGAATCTCTTTTCACCGGTAAGTCTAAAAACCTTGTATTTATCAATATTTTAGGAAAAATATTTACCCGCGCTCAGGGACACCTTGCGCCTAATCTAGTGCTGTGCACAGTAACCGACCATATCGATAATTTTTTTTGTTTATCGATATAATATATTTGTTGTATAGTAGAATTGACATCAAAAGAGGAGGAAATTTTTATTTCGATTGAATGTACTTTTATTGTAGGTACTTGTGTTCCTTGAAATTTCCGTCAATTGTGGACCGATTTTGATGTTAGTTTTTAGTAGGGGTAAGGTAGGGGTACAGCAGGGTATTGTAAGGGCACGGGTGGGGTAGAGGTGGGATACCTATAAACTAAGGAAATCGCGATAGTTAATTGCTTTATAATTAATGTGCGTCGATTACGACGGCGCACAGTGCCTTACTCCCATACAAGAGATTGCTCGTAATTAAAAAAACCGAAGGTAAGTAAAGTCGATCCTTTTACTTTTATTTTAAAGACAACTTACTAAAGAGCAATAAAATATAATTTTTTTCCTTAAAACTCATTAGAACAGTAAAATATTTTAAGTTGAAGTATCTCTATTCATTGTCGTATTGATACTTGAAAAATCGGGGTTTTTCTTCTTTGCGATTGCGATTTAATAAAACTGATGTACTAAAGTATATGGTAGTGAAAGTTATGCAACTTGCTAAAGAAGGTTTGGACTTTTAAAATATATTATTTTAATTGTGATAATACCGACTGTTTTAAATTAAGATTATCGTAAAGTTGTCATTGTATTCGTTGACTTTTAATTTTCTATATCAACTTTCGAAAACCAGGCAGAAAAGTGGTATTTTTTTATTAATATGTTACACTTCTATAATGCTAAACATATTATATTTAGGGCAATTTGTGCCCCGGAACATAACTTTTTTCAGGTGCAACTTGTACCGTGTTTTGTATGGTTTCCACCAAAAAATGGACAGTCTGGTAAAAATATGGACCCTTTCTACAAGTAGGTACAATTTGGAATGGCAAAAAATTCGAATAAATGATAATGAAAATAATGTTTAATTTATTTTTTATTTTCTCATGTGGAAACCACTGAACAACTATCCTGTGTGTCCTGTTCCACATACCTTTAAAACCATAAGTAAATCTGTGTTTACAACGGTATTTGGTATTTTCTGACTGACTTAAATTACGAGCAATCGCTTGTATGGGAGTGGAGCACTGTGCGGCGTGTAGAACCAAAGTAAAAAACGCGAAGCAAACCATTTGAGCGGCTTGAGCGAGGGATGCACCTGTTCGTAGTAATATTGATGACGTACATTACTTTTTTAATATATTTTATAGTTTTCCTAAAGAGCCAGCCATAAGAGAAAAATGGATTGAAGCAACTGGTAGAGAAGATTGGATTCCTACTAAGTACAGTACCATTTGATCGAGACATTTTAGAGAAAAGGATTATGCTGTGAAAAAATCTGGAAATAAATACTTACTAGATGGTGAAATACCGCGTGAAAAATTTTTGTGTATTAAATCTTATGTATGTTTTTAACCGTGTGTTGTGTAATACCAATACAATTATATTATAATATTATGCATGCATATAAGTGTTTAATTATATTTAACGCTGTCACTATCCAAATGCCTTTTTAAAAATAGGGTAAAAATAAGTTTATACTGAACGAAGCTACTTCGTTTGAGTGGTTCCTATTCAACGAACTCCTAGCCCCCCTCTACCTTAGCTCTGCACTATCAGTAACCCTACCCTACCTCTGCCGTACCCCTACCGTATATCAGCCCTGACCCTGCCATACTATAACTGTACCCTTACCTTAACACTAAAATAAAATAAATAATCGTAGACAAATGCACACAGCGCCATCTAGCCTCAAACCGAGCAAAGCTTGTACTGTGGGTGCTTCTTCTTGGTCGAGTCAATTTTTGAAAACCCTAGATGTGACCTGCCGTGTAGTCGGCCACGGCAAAGGAACAGTTCCTCCCTAGTGCAGGTAGCAGGACAAAGTGGACAAGAGAGTAAATGCTCCATGGTTTGAGATGGGTGCTAGATAACTGATATAGTACTTATACACTTTTTTGAAATACATACTTATTATACATAGAACACCCAGACCCGTAACAGAAATTAAAATTCATAATTTCAATTTCTGCCCGGCAGGAAATTGAACCCAGGACCTCTTGTATGACAGACTAGCATGTTAACCACTGAACCACTCAGGACATCGTACTCCTGACATAACTCTGCCGTACTAATGCCATACCCCTATGGTAAATCTACAGTACCCTTACTCTATCTCCGCTTTATGCGTCCTTTAGCGGCTTCAGACCCCCCCCCCCCCCCCCCCTCAATATAATAACATTTTCAATTCATTATTATTAAATAATAAATACCATAATAATATCAAAATATTAATATCGACAAGAATTCGATTTTGTCAATCCCTAGCGTAAATGTAAATTCAGAGAGGATTTACAGCACACACGCAACGCAATGTGTGTATGTGGTAGTGACCGATTGACTAATCACCGCGCTCCGTTTGACTGTGCGTGTGCGTGCGTAAGCCTGTGCATATTAAGTTGCATGAGTAGTAGTAAAAATAGTGGGGTCGGGAACGGCGGCATCGGTTTCGGTACTAATGGCGAAGATGACACTTCTATCGTGTTCTGTGACTTAATTAGTTGATTTCGATGTGCGAGTGCAAATATTAACAACGACACTTCATCTGTGTGGGAGCGTCGACTGCTCCAATCGAATGACGCGTGCTCCTACGTTTGAGTCTCACCGGCAACTGAATGACCAATTGCAACGGCATTTGTATATGTATTGCGTCCATATTTTAAATTTGCTTGTGTGCGTTAATGCGATAGTGGGACGCGTCATTTCAGCTTAGACGAGCTTTAACAATAAATAATAATAATAGTGACAAACGAGCAGACGCCGCATCAAAATCAGCCTATCAGGTTACATTTGGCTCAATTCAGTCGTCAAAATTCAGAAGCAGAAAGCGTGAGAGCAAATCAAAATGGAATGTAGTGTTTATAAAATAAGATATATTTTTGTATCACGACTCTTGAAAAACATAATATAAGCGAAACAAAAATTGACCTTATTCAATGAGCAATACATTCCACTTTTGACTTGCTCTTCCGCATTTTGCTCCTGAATTTAGTCACTGAATTTAGCCAGGCGAAATACGCGCCTAACCTAGAAAGCGGCAACTGTCGCTCATAACATCTTATACGATTTATTGAAAAATAGAGAACGACTTACTAGGAGATAATAACCAAATCGTTTCGTCAAACAATGTTTGTCAATGTTATCTGGCAAGTTTGCCCGCCAAATGAATACCGAATACCGGATATCCGACAAAACTAAATAGGTTTTGCCGGATATAGAAATTGTAAAGCATCCATAGAAAACAGTTAAGTCCTTACTGTCGTGGTCATCTTAGGCCAGATCATTACCGTTTGAATTCAACACGAACAGGTAAAACCAGTAGACGACCTAAACAAACATCCAAAAGAAAACAATATGATCTCAGTACCTGTCTGTGAAAAGATGAAAAGGTACCATATTTGCTCCATTGTCGACCTCATATAAAATATAATATACAAATATTTTGGTGTGGATCATTTTTATAAGAAAGTAGATAATAAAAACTGCTAAACACAAATACGCCTTGCACACTAAACGTTATTTTTTATTTTTAGCTACTATTTATCTGTGTATCAAAGAGTGTAACGATTATATTACATTAAATAAAAATTAAAAATATTTTGCTTAGACAATTTACACAGCGCCATCTAGGTCCAAAGTAAGCAAGGTTGTGTTATGGCTGCTAAAGAACTGATAAACTATTTATATATTTTTAAATTATAAATAAATTAAAAACAGAAATTGAAATTCTACATTTCATTTTCTGCCCGGCCGGGAATCGAACTCGGGACCTCTGCGTGGCAGACTGTCATGTTAACCAACTGAACAACTCAGGTCGTCAAATGTTAAAATTAAACCAGGCAGACATCACATCTGCAGGCTTGGTTGTCCACTACTGGACGCCTGGACTTGAGCCGCTTTCATATTTGGGAATTGCCATAATCTCCATGATGGCTGGCGGGTTGAAGATCGCAGTGTTAATAACCAATAAAACACACTACGTCCACTTAGGGTCCTAGTCCGTCAATAACTAAATTACATTTAGCAAAAATTTGTTACGCTTTACTATTTCAGGAGTCATCATTACGCGTAGAGCCCTAGCTAATCCTTTCCAATCGTATCGTACCAATTTCAGTACATAGGTAATATGTACTAGCGTAGCAAGTACTACTAATGCCAGTGGCTTGTTAGCTTGGCAATTTTAGCTTCGAGTCTTTTCCGTTCACTTATATTGATCCCTATGTCAGACAAGGTTCAGGGGCCCTATTTTTTAAACCGCTCGCGTGGATGGGAGCAGTTTCGAATTATCACTCCTATTCACTTTTGCCCCTGTATAGTATTTTTGAGGTTGAGTACAGATACCGGCAAACTTCTTGGTACAATTTGGGCGTAGTGGAAGTTCAACAAGTTTATCGCTTAAATCAGTCAGTATTGATTTGGAAGTCGATTCGCTTTCGTGTTTTTTTTTATGTTAGACTATCCAGGCATTTGACCGCCATCTCACCTGGTGGTAAGTGACGATGCGGTCGAAGATGGAGCATGCCTGTGTAGGAACAGCCTATTCCCTCTAGCATTGAAGGCGTCCAGATTATATTAATCAGGGAACACACTCACAGGCAACGCGAACCATTTCTTAGCTGTTCGCATTATAAAGGTTGAACCAAAGCGGCTCGTGCGGGTAGCTGGAAGATCCACGACATAAGGATGAAGCGCTCGCGCGGATCGCGTTTCCCGATGGCGGAAAGGGGCGGCGGAATGAGGTCGTGCAACTGTTTCGCACACTTTCCGAAATGCGACCTGTAGAAGACCGACAGACACGCAACCCTGCGCCGATACATAAGGCTCTGCAGCTTAGCCTCAATTAATTGCGGGTCACAACTTATCTTCTTTGCACGTTTTTTCACCGAATCCAAAGCGGCCATTTGGTATTTGGCTAATCTATCACAGAGATGGCAGCAGTACTCCGTGCATGATCGGACTAATGCTTGATATAATTGAAGCAACTGCTTTGAAGTGAAGTACCGCCTGACCTTCGAGAAGATACCAAGTTTCTTGGCTGCAGTCTTAGCTTTGAAATTGGATGTACTGTCCAAAGTTAAGATTGGTTGATAGCTCAACCTCAAGGAGCTGTAAGTTGTCGGTAATTTCCACAGCCACATTCCGGAAAGCCGGAGCTAGATGGAATGGACTCCGTTTGGCGGAAAATAAACACGACTGTGTTTTGGTAGCGTTGAACGCCGCTAGATTGGCTTCGCCCCAGTCGGAGACTGCCTTGAGAGCTTCGTTCAAACGCCTAACCATGGCCTCTCGACAAGACTGAATGTCGTCCCTGTTAGCTTTTGCCTCTGACAAATATCTATTCGTTACTGTGCTGTCGTCAGCGTACCCAAGGGTACGGGTACTAGAAGATCGTTAATATGCAGCATGAAAAGAGTCGCGGACAGAACCGACCCCTGAGGAACTCCCGCGTTGATAGCCTGAAGATCAGACGAGTAAACATCGAGAACTAATCGTCCACTCAGAAAGTCTGAAATCCAGGTGCAAAAGTCAACAGGAATACCAAATGAAGGAAGCTTGCTTAGAAGGGCTGCGTGCCAAACCCTATCAAAGGCCTTAGAGATATCGAGCGACACAGCAAGGGCCTCACCATGCTATACAATGGCCTCACTCAATATATGAGTGGCATACACCAGAAGGTCCCCAGTCGACCGACCACGGCGGAATCCGTACTGGTAATCGCTGAGGAGATCATTACCTTAGAGTTTGTTGTTCAGTGCACGCTCCACCTTACAGAGAATGGAGGTCACTAAAATAGGGCGGTAGCTGGCAGGGTCTGCGCAGCTGCCCTTTTTAGGCACGGACTGCACATTGGCAAGCTCCCACGACTTAGGTACAATACCAGTCTTAACTGAGAGGCGAAACAGGCGCGTGAGAATAGGAGACAACTCAGGGGCACATCTACGCAAGACCGTCGCTGGTATGCCATCAGGTCCACTAGCCTTGTCCACGTCCAGACTCCGCAGGATTTGTACAATCTCTTTCTGATGTATTCGCACGTCTGAGATAGTGTAGTCAGCGCGGGGTGAGATGGGTGGAGCTTTTCCTGCAGTATCTAAAGGCGAACTCGCCGCGAAATGAGAAGCAAGCCAATTCGTTTTCTCCTCCGCGGCATGTGCCAATGTTCCGTCTGGCTTCAGCAACGATGGTAACGAGGATTGACTAAAATTGGATTCGACCGCTTTTGCCAAAACCAAAACGCCTTACTCCCAGGAGGGTAAGAGGCCAGTTTGGCGCCAATCCGGCTTATGTGGTCGAATCGAGCCCTGCGTAGCGTCCTTTTGCAAGACTTGTCGGCGAGGTTAAAGACTCTCTTCAGTTTGCGAGTATCTGGAGACTTTGACACTTCAGCGCGACTGCACTCAGCATCAAACCATGGACGAGACTTGCCGTTCATCGCTACGTCAGAATACGGAATAAAGTACTCCATACCCTGCCGCATAACCGCGGTAACGGCTTCAGCAGAATTCGACGGATCGCCTGAAAAGAAGCATGCCTTCCGCCAAGGATAGGACGAAAAGAAGTGGCGCATCTCATCCCAATCTGCTGACTTGTATCGCCACACCCGACGGGGGTTGCAAAGGGCTTGCTCCGGTGGGGAATAGACTGATACAGATTTCACCAGACAGTGGTCGGATGTACCCAGCGGTGCTGAAACCGATACTGAGTGCCTGTCCGGATCAGTCGTCAAGGTTTAAGCAAGTGGTGGACCGGCAGTCGACAGACAGAAATCAGACCCCTTAAAGCTCCTGAGACGCCGAGTACAGATGACATCGCGAGCGTACACACAGACTCCGGCACGAGGTACGAACCTGTGCTCGAGAGTGTACCCTGGGTAGCTGAGGTACGACATCTGATCTGCGGCTCAGTAAGGAACAGCAAAGCTGCGGCTTTTTAGTCTCAAGGTGATTGTGGACAGCATCGAGATTGGAGTGCAGGCCTCGAATGTTGGTGAGGTGCACTTTAAGTGGGTGGACGTGCAGCCGCTGTATATCGTTTCTCCTTTGTTTTTTGTACTTCATATTTGTTGAGTGAAAAGGATGGGTTAAGAGAACGGAAGTTGGACGAGGTGGTGCTCCGCCGACCAGCTAGCATGCTCACAATTGCCGCACGGGAAGGTGCCTGACGCGGAGACCGCGGGGACGTACGAACCCCCCCCCAGATTGGCTACCTGGCCCTCCCATCCGGTCGCCAACCGGCAAAGTAGAGCAATCTGGGATTTTTCGTAAGATGGCGAGGCAGCCTTTCACTGGTGGCTAACCAGCTACTTGGGCCCCCAACTATCTACGGTCGGCCAGCGGCGGCACCGTGCTTCGGAGCCCGCTGCCCTCCGAAGCCAGGAACCCGGTACGGGAGTGGAAAGCAGTAGAAAAATCGGTTAGGCAGAGCAACCACAACTGTCTAGACCCGTCCTTCTAGATGGCTACTCCAGGCACTGAAACGAAACACTTCTGGGCCGCTTGACGACGCGTTCGCCTGGAGGGTGGTCGCTTCTCAACGCTTTTCTATCAATTAGATAAAAAAGGTTGAAGTGAGGCGCACGGCAAGGTGCTGTACCCAGTACCACGTAGGTATTTCACCCTGCCCAATGACGCTTCCAATCTGCCGAAAACCTACTGCGTTACGAGCTGAACGTACCTAAAAACGTAACCAATAGCAACTTTTCATAATGCTGTAAATGTTGTACGAGCTATTTTAGGTGCATTCTGTTGCTCCTCCTCCTACTCTTTCTTCCAGTTCTAATTAACAAACTCAATTTTCAGATACTCAATTAAACATCTCAAATCACTCACTGTGAAACTGGTCTTGACTGCCTTAGGGACTGCCTCCTCCTCTTCTGAAGCTGGAGCAGCAGCCATCGCGAAACCGCCGGCTGGCATCATTGGAACGTCAGGCAGGTTGAGGCGCTTCTTCAGGACCTGAAAGGGTAGTGGTTACAGTTAATACTTGTCAGTTGTTTTTGTTTATGTGCAAACTTTCTAAAGTGACAAACCAGCCTTTGGCCTGCCTTATGTTATTTTTTATTTTTTTGTAAGGTGGTTTGTGTAAGGTGGCAAACAAGCTTACGGCCTGCCTGATGGTAAGCAGTCACCGCAGCCTATGGACGTTTGCAATACCAGGGGCATCACCCATGCGTTGCCGACCCCGTAAAAACCTTTTTATCCCTTTCTTGAAGAACTCCATGTTGTACTCTCCAGGGAAAACCTCTCCAGGTAGTTCATTCCACAACCGCACAGTTCGCGACCAATTTGGCAAGGTGATAAGATGAACTCCCTGTCGGTGGCGAGCGGTGCGATGATAGAATGTAGCTGTAGGCATCACGTCAAACAGTTCTTCAGAACAAACACCGTTGTACAAGTGGTAGAGCACACAAAGGGATGCTCAATACCACATGTGAGCATAGTATCACCGACAATTCTCGCAGCACGCTTTAGGATCGAGTCACAAGGACCAAGCTGATATGCCGTTGCTCCTGCTTATAGATGGGAGCAATACTCCAAAAGGGGTAGGACTTGAGCCTTAGTATTGAGTGTAGTATTGCCTTATGGTAAGCATTTGCAATACCAAGAGATGCAGTACTCCTACGTTGCTGAAAAACCTCTTGAACCCTTCCTTGAAGAACTCTTAGTAGAACACCCAAAGTTAATCCTAGGCCAATAAAAGCAACTTTTAACTTTTTGGCCAGCAACTTCGACCATGTAAAATTTTATTATTAAAGTTTGGATACGTTTCCTCTGTTCCCGTATTACCTACCTACATTGAATTTCGGGATAAGTTTTTTTTGTTTTTTTTTTTATGACATGGTAGGCAAACAAGCAAGCGGGCCACCTGATGGGAAGTAGTCACCACTGCCTATAGACATTAGCAACACCAAGAGTATCGCCAAAGCGTTGCCCACCTCTATAACATGTTGCTCTGGCAGCAAAAAGGCAAAAGCCACTCCACTGCCAAAGCCACGGTTCCCCAAATCCCCACCCCATGGAGCACTGGAAACCTTACTCACCCGCAGAAACACAATACTATTTAAAAGAGTATTTAGCTGGGATATTCTGTAAGCCCCAGTCGGGTGGCTCCAATTCTAACGAGATACCCCGCTATGCCCTACCTCTCTTAAAGGTAATGTGCTATTCTGGCCTATAACCTACATTGACATTCAAAATCCAACAAATCAGTTTATGCATGAAGGAGTAAACAGACCCATCCATCCTCACGAACTGTCAAATTTATAATATTTGGTACATTTAATTTGTTGGTCAGTGCAATTTTAGTTTAGTGGAGGTTTAGCAATAGGGTTCCAATTTTACTCCATGGATACAGAAAAAAATATAATTTATGATATATTTAGCTTTGTTTGTAAGACATATGTGCAGAGTATTCTATAGTATTATGATGAAAATAATATACAATTCAGTCAACAAATCTAAAGAGGTTAAAAACAAATATAAATAAAAAATAATGTCAGCAGTTAAAATAATTACTAAAAGAAGCTAAAAGAGTACTTCTCTATAAAACTTCCAATTAGCTTTGCAATACAGGAAGAGCATTAAGATTGTTTATATGCATACTGAAACTTAAGAGTATATTCAAGAAAGATGTCCTCACCTGACTTAGTTCTGAGACTTCCAACAGGCTTAACTGTGTTATATCCGTGACTAGCTTCTCAATTTTGGGTGAAACTGGCTTATCAACTCCTTCAGGTACCGGAACTGTAAGTGGGTTTACTGAAGAAGCTAACTCCTGATTCAAGGCAGCACTGTAAATATGGAAAAAAATATTTAGACATAAATAGGATAACATAGGATCTATAAGTGATTAGGTGGTATTTTTCAAGAAGGTAATTAATTTTCAAATAGTTTTCAAGCATGGTATGCTCCAGTTAGGATTAGATAACCAAAAAATATGATCAAGTTCTCATCCAAATATAACCTATATTTTTGTAAAAGTTAGGATTATTTTACCATCGAGAGAAAGCTCTCCATTGGCGTGGAAGAGTTTTCATTATTCTGATAGAATTCATGTTTTTATTGTGATAAAAACTTAAGATTTTACGGCAAAAATACAGCGGCAAGACGCAATGTGACAGGTGACGGCCAGCTGTCAATATTGTTTTTTAAATCTTTAATGAAAGTCAGAGGAAACTATGTTTAATACAGCCACATTTTCAATAAGATTGACTACCCTTAATTTAGGAACCTATATATCTAAATATATAAAAGAAAGTCGTGTTAGTTACACTATTTGTATAACACTTTTTATAACTCAAAAAACGGCAGAACCGATTTGGCTGATAATTGGCGGGGAGGTAGCTTAGAACCAGGAGACGGACATAGGATTTTTTACCCTTTTTTTTTTCTAGAGCTAACATAATCAATATTGCGAGTATAGCAGCAATAGTTACCTATCTACTTTTATGGAAATTTTGTTTTGCTCGCTGTGGTCACTTATTCATCGCCCAGTCAAATTCTCTTTTTTCTCGTTTTGGCCAAGTCTCGTTTGTTTCACAGACCAAGTAAAGATTTTCAATCGATTACTTTGTTGTCGTCTCACCTTACGTTGAATCACATCACTTTAGATTTTTCTAGCCCAAAAATGTACGAAATTCAGGTAAGTAATTTATCTTAATGGTGCTTTTTCCCGTAACAGCTTCGGGGTACACTTGACCATAATCCAGGATTTAGGTAGAACAGGTAATTACACTAGAGCGGCTATAAGATGTATCGATATAATATCGGTGCATTTTGGCATTTCCTGCATCCCTACCACATTGGCAAGAATGTAGAGGGTCCATCAAAAGTCTCAATTCCGGTAAAAGTTATGCCAAAAGTTTGGACCAACTGGCTAGGGCTGTTGGGCTCTCAATATCGTCCTAAGTAAGGGTTGAATCATGTTTCTACGCAAATATATATTTTTTTGCTCTATTGGTAGATATGAGTTATCTACCAACTCTAGCTAGCGCACTCAAAGTAGATTTATAGCTTATAATGGACGTGGCATAATGGTTCAATTTCTTTTGCCTAACTCTTCAAATCAGCTGATGATGTTTTCTTTTGTTGTTTTGTTTTTCCTGAGTTTTCCGCTTTTTCCTTCTTTTTAATTGATCTTTTAAACATAGTGTTTTAGGCAGAAACCACCAGCAAAATAATAAACATGAAATCTTTCTGAAATGTAAGTACTTAATCACGCAAATTAATTACTTCTATCTTAAGCGTTTTACTTACTATCTATACCTACTCTAATAGCGTTTTCGGTTGAGTATGTTCAACACTGCGATCTCCAACCCACCTCTCAAGCGAGCAATAATGACAATTCTCTCAACCTAGTTGGACTGTAGGTACATCAACCTACCCAAAACCAGTACAAAAGGAGCGCACATTGTTATGCGCGACGATAGAGATGCTAGGTGATTTTATACTGGTTTTTGTAGGTTGATTGATATTCTGTCTTCTGTACCTGACGTACCTGACTACCTACCTCTAAGTCCAGCAGACTACATGTATATACTCACTCTATACTTACCTACTAAGGTAAATATAGAGTAAGCATCTATCATCATTATTTTCCGGTCGGTCCCAGGTTCTACCAGGGTCCACCTACGATATTATGATGTAATGGACGTGCAACGTCAATTTCATCAACGTGCAATTTTACGCTACAAATACACTGTACTAAACTCGACTGTCTTTTTTTACTACACTACACTGTTATTTTTTTTTTTGCGCTTAACGCAAAGAAAATGGTCACCCTCCGGTATGCGGTTGGGAAGGAGGAGGTGAACTCTCATGAGTACCAGCCGGCCGGCCGGACTGGTTATGCAACACTCGCCAAAAAAAAGGGACCTAAGCGCATACGTGCTAAAAATTCGCTGGGAGCACGTGTAGCCGGAAGGGCTTTTCAGGTTTCATCGGATGCGACACCCCGTAGGGACGGGGCCGTGCCGGTAGCGAGTCGAGTACCGCGCGGGGTTGAGCGGCCGCGAGGGGTACACTTGCCACAAAAAAACGATCCTATTTTGATTGAATTTTAAGGCAGCTTGCAAGCCAAGTTGACGCTCTTTTACTTGACTTTACTTAGTCAGTGTACTTATCAACTTTACTAGGTAAACACTTGACCAATGAAAATCGGGCTTTACATTATATTTCCTGTAGGTTCATGTGGTCCACCAATATCAATATGTCCAATGTAGGTAGCAGTATCAGAGCTCTGATATATCATCTGATATATCAGAGCTCTGTACCAGAACGTCCACTTTAATGTCCACTATATCAGACCGTCGAACTCTGACAGAATGTCCACTGCATCCGGTTTTAAATAGTATTGTGTTCCTGACGGCGAGTAAGGTTTCCAGTGGTCCATCCATGGGGTGAGGATTCGGGGAACCGTAGCTTTACTTACCAATATTCTATCGCTATCCCGCGGGACACTCTTAAAAGTAGCGCACTCAGAAATAATGTAGCTTCGTATTAGTGAAAGAATTTTCAAATCAGTTCAGTACTTTCGGAGATTACCCCCAACCTCTTTAGGATATACGGATTACAAAATAATGGCAATGGAAATACGAATTCTATGAAAATTGCAAGTGTCAAATATGCACCAGTGATAGACAGACGCACATACAGTACGGCTGAACAGGGTTCTTTTAAGACCGCGGACACGAAGTTTTTTTTTGCGCCTAACGCAAGGATATGGGCACCCTCCGCTCTCATGAGTACCGGCCGGCCGGACTGGTTACGCATTGTACAAATGATTAAATGCATCTGCGTGCGGTTCGCCGCTGCCACCGCCCGCGCCCCGCTGCCCGCTGCATAGCCGCTGACTTCGGCCTAATACGCTAAAAAGGATATTTAACCCTTACACCGTGCTCAAAATTGCTAAATAAAAATAAAAATCACTTTTAAATATATTGATATAAAAGACATCAACGGGCGCGTCGTTCGCGTTAAACCATTTTGTATGAATAGTCACAATTTTCTTGAATTGCATCCTACTATAGTTGTCGAGTTATAATTGACCCACTGTGACAGATGTTATCATTTTCTTGTGTCCACGACATAAGGATACGCGCATAATAACTTGACAATGATTCGTAGAAACAATAAGTATTGACAATTGACTGATAGGTACAAACTATCAAACATTGAGAGCGACTCTTTAAGGTGATTCGTCACTCATACTAAATTTCTCTTACCATACTTTCATTCGTTCGAGTGTTTAGTAATTGTACCCAATATGGTTTATATACTATTAGTAAATGCATCTAATTAACTGCGAAATGGCTTTCTATAGCTAAAGCTTTACCATAAAATAAAGAAATAACAGCACGTCCATTCCCGTTGTCCTCGAATTATGTCGTAAACATGCCGACTCACTAGGGTTGCTACTGTATTTATTCTGAATTTTCAAAACAGTATTTAAATGGATGAATATAATTTAAAGATCATTTACAAAAACTTGTCCTTTGCCAAGGATTAATATCGAATCCTTCTTATCTAGTTTATGTGATCATAAATGCTTCCCAAGCTGACGTTATCAGATTTTCCGAACCAGCTCCAGACATTACGACTTTAGTAAGCGGAAAAATAATTTACTGCTTTATTAGCTCTTTTAAGTTCATCGCCATTTGATTATATGCTTGCTTGGACAAATTCACATAGCGCCATCTAGCCCCAAAGTAAGCAAAGCTTGTATTATGGGTGTTAGATAACTGATAAACAATTATATTAACAGACCCTGATACTTTCCCTTATCTGGTAATATAGTTCCAAGGATTCTCGTCAAGATAAATAAATACAACAATACAACGAGCCCAAAACACGATAGAGTTGAATTGTAGTATTAAAGGATTCCTGTGGCCACATTTCATTTCCATCATAACATCAACTAACTGACAGCGTAATATAATAATGCGTTGGCATATGCCTTACCTATATGCGTATACCTTCAGTCGAATACCGTAGGTGGTAACGGATTCAATTATCGAAGCCGCCCGACTGGCGAAGTATACACCCCTCCACCTTACAGAATACCGCAGCTAAACAATACTCTTTTAAATAGTGTTGTATTTTTACCGGTGAGTAAGGGCTCCAGGGCTCCATGGGGTGGTGATTTGGGGTCTTTGGCAATGGAGGGGCATTTGTCTTTTTGCTGCCAGAGTAACATGTTATAGAGGTAGGCAACGCATTGGCGATACTCTTGGTGTTGCTGATGTCTATAGGCAGTGGAGACCACTTTCCATCAGGTGGTCCGCTTGCCTGTTTGCCTACCGTATGATATTTAAAAAAAATTGTAGTTTGTTCATTGATACTTTTCCGCTGACATATTCTTATTAGATTATTATTATTTAATTTTATCCATCGACGATCTCTTTTATAGTTCTAAGTACTAGATACAAAGTGGCTTTATAAGTATAACACAATATTTACCTAAATACTGTAAAATAAGAAATTAAATAAATCTAAATCTACCAGGAAGAGATCTTGTAGTTGTGGCCCTGCCTATGCAATCACAAGGAAGAAACAAAGCAATTGCTGGATCGCCGGGTAACTATCGCATCTAGGTCGAATTGATAAGCTCCCGCTATAAATATAACTGCCACCCTTGTTATACGCGCTATATCGATGATATTGCGTTTGGTAACGTTGCTAATTGGCTTACAGCGAGCGTTTCATAACTGACAATTAATTTTTCGAATAATCATTATACAGTCCGGACACAACTCCCTAGCCTCGCATATGTCTACAGCTCTTTTCATACGTCTATCTCCTTTTATTCTTAATAGAGCGTCGGTGGCCGAGCGGTTAGAGTATCTGACTCGTAAGCCAGAGGACCCGGGTTCGAATCCCGCTCCGGCCATGTACCAATGACTGTTTTCTGAGTTATGTACATTAGTTGAATACTAACCTATGCTCTTACGGTGAGGGAAAACATCGTGATGAAACCTGCACATTCAGGCGACTGGATGTGTAACCATGATCCAATCTGGTCAGGTTCCCCTGGTAGCATGGTCATGGAGGTCAGATGGCAGTCGCTCCACTGTAATTACCTGACCTGCCAAATCCTGGAACATGGTCACGGCGGACCCCAGGCCCTCGTGCGCGAGAGCACAACCGGGACATTAACGCCAAGATGATTATTTATTGATTTCCTTTTATTCTTGCCACTTTGGAACCCAGCTTTGTTGAGTACATTACCGATCTGATCAGTGAATGTTTTGGGTCGTCCTTTTAAACAGGTCAAGACAGAGCAAAGTGGCGGTCCATAGTCTCTGCCTACCCCACCTGTGGGACACAGGCGTGAGCTTTATGTATGTATGTATATGTAATTATACAGTGTAGGTAGTGTCACTTAAACTATTGTTGGTTGCATAATATTCTTGTTGATACGGTTCAACTTAGGTACAGTCGAGTTCATTAAGATGTGAGCATTGCCAAGGCTTCAAATATAAATCTACATGGAAGGATACTTATATATATGAGCAGATGTACATATCTTTGATTGATGAATCTGCTCAGATATATAAGTACTACGTATATAAGTTCCACGAGTTTCCTACGCCTCGATTTACTGATGTCAAGATTTCGAACTGAAAACTTATTTTTATCAAAATAAAATTAGTCAAATATAGCTTTTTAACCCCAGACGAAAAAGAGGGGTGTTATAAGTTTGTCGTGTGTGTGTCTGTGGCTTTGTGTGTCTGTCTGTGGCATCGTAGCTCCCGAACGGATGGACCGATTTGGATGCGGTTTTCTGTATTTGAAAGCCAGTTTAATCGAGATGGTTCTTAGCTTTGTTTCATAAAAATCGGTTCTGCAGTTTAGTAAATATTTGAATTTAAGTAAACTTGGTCGGAGGTTATCTGACGTTTCTGTCGGATAAGTTATCATGTCATACGGTAGGCACACAGGAGAGTCGGTGGCCGAGTAGTAACGATATCCGACTCGTTAGCGAGAGGCACTGGATTAAATGCCACTGCGGCTATGTACCAATGACTCTTTTATGAGTTATGTACATTAGTTGAACAGTAACCGATGCTCTTACGGTGGGGGAAAACATCGTGATGAAACTATGCGGATGTCCTCGTTCTCTAGGAACACATCAAGGTCTTCTGGGTTGGAGTCTGTCATAAAAACATACATAAGGAACCGTTCCTTGTTCCTATCGTTTAATATACATGGTGCCGCCATGTACCTTTGTTTTTAACCGATGCTTTTACGGTGAGGGAAAACATGACCCAATCTTGTCAGGTTCCCCTGGTAGCAGGGTTTTGGAGGTTAAATGGCAGTCGCTTACTGTAATGCTCGATCTGCTAAATCCTGGATCATGGTCAAGGCGGACTCCGGGCCCTCTTGCGCAAGAGCACAACTAGGACATTAACGCCAAGATGATTATTTTTTTATTATACGGCAGGCAAACAGGCCTGCGGGCCACCTGTTGGAAAGTGGTCACCGCTGCCTTACATAATTTTAGGGCCCGTTTTGTGCATTTCTCAGACAGGTAAGAATTTTTATTTATTTTTTATTTGATAGTTTATTATACACAATAAAACAAATACAGAAAGTACATATTAGTTATGACTCAACAGGCACTACTTATCTCTAAAAGAAATCTCTTCCATATTTTTAGATCATCCATACTAAATTTATTTACCAATTCTATCATAAATTCGTTTAAATAAATAAATAAAAACCTAAATAAATATTGTTTGAGTGTTTAGTAATTGTATTATGGTTTATACTTTTAATAAATGAATATTTATTCATGTGCGCCAAATGCCTCTACATGGGTCTATTCTAATTATATAAAATAAAGCAGCCGCTAGATGACGTTGTTTTTAAATTTTCTTTTTCATTGCTTTGTTTTATATCATTAACATTTACAAATCCATTTCACGCTGAATTCCAACCTACATTATCTAACGTCCAATTGCATAAACATTCTTACATTAAAGCACACCAAACCTTGAAAAAATGTAGGTAAATAAAAGGTTACATAAAAAAATTGTATTAAAAAAGGCACCTTAATGGCATTTTCTGTAAATCCCTCGATAAGACCGTGTAACATTACATAAATCCGTTAAAGACCAACCGAGTTGTTTGCAAAGGCATGTGTAGGTACCTAATCTCAGAGCACGTGTTGATATTAACTTGATGTTTTGATTTAATGTTGCGCCAAGAGTACAATAGCGCCTCACGAGTAGGTAGCTAGCTAGCCGCTGTACCTTGTTATGTTGCTAGGGCGTTGTGTGTACGTAGTTTCATCACCACGGTAATGGCACACTGTTGATTAGGCACAAGCTAAATAAGGATACTTGAAGATGAAATTCAAGATAAAAGTTTTTTTTTTTAATTACTTTACTAGCCAGGCATTTGACCGCCACCTCACCTGGTGGTAAGTGACGATGCGGTCTATGATGGAGCATGCCTGTCTAGGAACAGCCTATTCACTCTAGCCTTGAAGGCATCCAGATTATATTGATCAGGGAACACACTCGCAGGCAACGCATTCCACTCCTTAGCCGTACGCATTATAAAAGTCGAGCCAAAGCGGCTCGTGCGGATAGTTGGAAGATCCACGACATAAGGATGGAGCGCTCGCCCGGATCGCGTCTCCCGATGGCGGAAAGGGGCCGGCGGAATGAGGAAAGTGTAAACAAACTGGCCCTATACAAAATAAATCCAATGGGTGGGTTATTTAAAATAGTGTTTTTTAAACAATTAGAATAGGACCACGATAAGCTGGCTTTGACTGACGGTGATAAAAATGATAAAGAGTGGATATGGCAATATGGATTGGATGATCTGTCCTTGTCAGTCTTTCTTGTAAACATTCAGTTACTTGGTTACAGTAGGTACTACTATTAGCCTGAACTTGTATCTACTTTTAGTTTGTCGAAATTATTAATCATGCTGAAAATTATCTCCCGCACTTTCTTTTTAATTGTTTTGCCCATTATTTTATAATATTTTTCGTAACTCACCAAAATAAACCCTACATAAATAAAATTGTTTGTTATGACTTTTATAAATGACGTTCTATGATGTTTAAAAAACTTGGCATTTGAAATCAAGAAATTTAGATTTTTTTTTCTTATCGTGGTTACATGAATTTTTTCCGAAATTTTGTTTTGTGAACTATCGTCCAACCGATCCTAAAAATCACTCTGCAGTCAAACTTTTTTATATTGGATCGATCCGAACCAACAACCGCTTAGTATTAAGCAATCAAGACAGTAAATATCCAAATTAGGAACAAAGTTTAAGGTTGTTCAAGTTTTTGACTGTCTTCCCTTAAAGTAAAATACTCTTATACAGATTCGGTATTACATCACACGGGCCCAACCTTTATTGGCTCGGTTGCGTAACGTAACTGGTTTACATCAGCCTCCCGTTGCGTAGCTCTCAAATGGACACCCTAGCGTAAACAAGGGCCTTGGATTCAATAACCGATTATATGATGCACCCTCCGATAAAGCCTGCCAGCGACAGTGGACAGGACCAGGGATGTTACGGAGGTGATTTGCCGGTGTCGGATTTGGAAGTTAGGATACCTAGGGTTTATTTATCGGAGATTTGGAGATTCGGAATCGGAAGATAGGAAACAGTTTTATTTTATTTATTAAATAAAAACATTCGGTATTTATCTATACTAAATAAAAAAGAAACCCTTACTTAATCTTACTAATATTAAAGGTAAAAAATTTGCCCCAAGTCCCTAGATTGCGGAAAAGTGCCCAGATCGCTGTATAGCGAGGCTTATACGCTGACCCAAAATTTTAATACGTGTGGCAAAAATACAACGCATGAGGAACATATTTCGAAAATGACTTTCTCTGTATAGTAATAAGCTGTAAGGCGCTCAGATCAAGATCGAACAGTACAGCAGCCAAAGTAGGTTATTCTTTAGCACCACCAGGGAACACATGCAGGGTAACGGTGGGTAATCTTTCTGCGGGCGCGAATAACATTTCCCCCCCATATGTAACTGATGAATAGTGGTAAAGATCGTGCAACATCTCGATTGATACTTTACAAAATAAATTAACGTTAATGTTTGGTACAATAGTTAGACCAACACGGTGACCCGATAAAGAAAGTAGGTAAATCTCCTTTCTCTGGCTGGTTTATTTATTACTAGATGTAGCCGCGACTTCGTTCGCATGGGCTACAGGATGTTTGGCATGTCTATTATTAGCAACACTGTGGTTTAGCACTCTTATGAAAAAGGGTAGTTTTTACTTCGGATTGAAAATATCCTAGGTTGTATTGATCAAAAGACAGTAGGTTAGGAAGAGTTACGTCGCGGTTCGCACAATGAATGTTGAAGCAAAATGGTTTGTTCGAGTAGGCTTTGTTATTTCCACTGTACTGTGAAATAGTGTCATGTTACCGAGGCTCTCCTCGTTTAGAGGCAGGTATTAGATTGTGTAGTTCCATTGCTGTCTCCGAAATGTAGTCGGGACAGGATGTGATCACGAAATTTCAGAGGAGGGAAACCAACAAAGGGAAAAGTGTTGAATTTGTGGAATTTACCTACAACTGAAAATCATCATCATCATCATCTCGGCGTTAAATCCCGGCTGCGCCCTCGCGCTACACGCGGATGCCCGGGGTCCGCCTTCCTGCTATTCAATCAATCAATCAATCAATCAAATACGTTTATTCAGTTTAGGTTTTTACAAACACTTATGAATGTCATACAATATAAAATGAATGAATGCTAGGCACCACGGCACCATCGAGCGCACATCGATTCCTAGTCCACTTTGCTCCGTCTTCGGCATCCTTCATAGTGAGTCGGTTGGCACGCATGTCACTCTTAACGACGTCCAGCCATCGCTTCTATGGCCGGCCTCTCTTTTCTGTGCTTTCTGGGGGTGGCATGGCCAGACATCTGTTCCCTACATAACTAAGACGTGGCCATACATTAATAAATAATAATAATAATAATACCATCGAAAGCGACACTATTGTAGCTTATCTGCGATGTCACGGACACGAAGGCTACCACGGATGTGGGCGCTCCGCAGGCGATCTTTGCGGGAAACCCCACACATCCACCGCAGCATCTTCATTTCCGTGACTCGCTACTCCTGCTTGTGTCGCTCTAGTAGAGGCCAAATCTCGCTGCCGTATAAGAGAACAGGTCTAATTATAGTCTTGTAGACCTGTCCCTTCAGTTTTATCGGCATCTTGGGGTCACAAATAACAGCCGTCACCTCCCGCCATTTGTACCAAGCCGCGGATATTCGGGCTTTGACGTCGCTGTCGATGTCACCAATTGCGCTTAGTACCGACCTCAGGTATCTGGCCTGATCCGTTCGTTTGACCTCCTCTTCAACTATGCGGATGGGTAGGGGGTCTGTACTGTTGTAAGCCATGTACGCTGTCTTCGCCACATTTATCTTCAGACCGCCGTTCTCAAGCGACTCCTTCCATTTTTCCATCCGTTGGACAAGACGCCCCTTGTCAGAGTCTGTCAACGCGATATCGTCAGCATACATGAGTAGCCACGGAGGTACCTCATTATAGTCTCGGATGCTGTCTGACAGTACGTCTAATATCACGTTGAACAGAAGTGGGCTGAGCACAGAGCCCTGGTGTACCCCAACGGTAATCGGGATAGGGTTGGTATCGCCAACAGCAGTCCTAACTATGGAATCGGAATCGCGATACATGTCTCGGATAATGTCAATATAGGCCTCAGGTACTGACTTGGACCGCAACGCCCACCAGATCATCTCCCGAGGGACACAGTCAAAGGCCTTCTGCATGTCCAGAAACAGGAAATACAAGGGCGTGTTCCGTGATCTGTATTCCTCCATGAGAGTTCTTAGGGCAAATACGGGGACCATGGTCCCACAACCCGGCCGAAACCCATACTGACAATCCGATATTGTACACTCCCGTCGGATTCGAGAGTCCACAATGCGTTCGAAGAGCTTTATGGTGTGAGATCACCTTTATACCGCGGTAGTTGGTGCACTCCCACACTGAACCCTTACCTTTAAAGACTTGGGTAATTATACTCAGCCTCCATTGGTTTGGT
The DNA here is from genome assembly GCA_905147135.1 of Blastobasis lacticolella. Taxonomy (NCBI): domain Eukaryota; kingdom Metazoa; phylum Arthropoda; class Insecta; order Lepidoptera; family Blastobasidae; genus Blastobasis; species Blastobasis lacticolella. The sequence goes on from LR990048.1 coordinate 16,831,268, forward strand.
ATCTTCCCGGTGAGGAGAATGCGGTAATAAATGTCGGTAAGGATGCTCACACCACGAGAGCCCATCGATTTCCACGCCTCAATAGGGACTCCGTCGGGTCCGACGGCTAAGAGCCCCCTCGACTTCCTCAGGCGTTATCGATGGCACGAGTCCTTGATTCGGTAGGTGCACCTCTTTATGCTGCTTATTCAGTAGCTCGTGGAAATACGAGCGCCATCTCTCCTTTACCGCGCGGTAGTCGCATAACAGGTTACCTTGAGGGTCATTTACACAGCGACAAATGGAAATATCCTGTGCCGCTTTGACCCTCGATCGTGCCAACTTGTAACTGAGATAATAAAATTTCTGGGGGAGGCCTATGCCCAGCAGTATGCTTCTTTCGGCTGATATGATGATGATGAATAAAATATTGCAAAATATCTTCAATGTACAACATTAGATCTGTTACAGTTGTATCATATGTTTTGAGACTGGTAGCGCCCACAGTGCTCTGAAACGAGTGAAATAGTATGCGATACGAGAAGGGAGACGAGGGGTGACGTTGTACGGGCTCTACGCGGAACGAGTACCATTAGTTTAATTTTATTGACTTAATGAGGACCTGAGTGGTTCAGTTGGTTAACATAGTACCACGCAGGGGTTCCGAGTTCGATTCCCGGAAGAACGGTTTTTGGTCTGGGTGTTATGTGTATAATGAGTATGTACTAAAAAATAGTTTAACAGTAGGTAGTGCACCCGGAGCGACTTCGTTCGCGTGGCATTCTCCCCTACGTACACTTACTTTACCGGCTTTACCCCTACTCTTTTTTTATTGTATATAAACCTTCCTCTTGATGGCTTTAAGTCCGCCAATTGTGTTATTGTGCAAGTTTTTTAGAACGGCATTAAAACTCTATCTACCAATAAAGACAATTCTGATTTTGATTCAGATATTGTTGAATACGGCATTAAAATCAGTTACGTAGTTTAGTAGTTCTAAGCGTACATAGGGACAGAAGGCGGGAAGCGACTTTGTTTTAATAAATAAATATTAAATAATCGTGGACAAATTCACACAGCGCCATCTAGCCTCAAAGTAAGCAAAGCTTGTGTTATGGGTGCTAGATAACTGATAAACTACTTATAAACTTTTTTTTTTAAATACATACTTATAATTCATAGAACACCCAGACCCGTAACAAAAATTAAAATTTATTATTTCAATTTCTGCCCGGCCGGGAATCGAACCGGGGTCCTCTTGCCTGGCAGACAACGGCATGTTGACCACTGAACCACTCAGATCGTGTTTTATACTATGTATTTATAGATATAGCACCCATATATTGCGCGATTACTTTTTGTTTTGAAATATGTGGTCAATGTTGTGGATTGTACAGACTTCACTACGATTTGTTATGATTTCTTGTAATTACTAAACTTATACAATTGTTTTTTGACGCGAATAAAGTAAATAAATAAATAAATACAAGCTTTACTTTGGGGCTAGATGGCGCTGTGTGAATTTTCCTGCTTGGACAATTCGAAAAACTTTTTTATTATTATTCGTATTATAATATATATTCAGAACGTTGTCGGACGCCGAAGCTCCGTATGCGCATCGTTAAGCCTTAGTTCAATGGTTAAGCCAGATTACCTTTAAGTACCAAAGACCAGGATTGTGCACATCTGTGCGCCGGTAATTGGACGGTCCACGTAATCGGACCTTATATTCAACATGGCTGTTTGTAAAGGGATGATGTGAATGTGTCGGCGATGGGGCTCGTATTGATGGCGATATTTGAGGTACCTTATTAGTCACTAGCTTTTGTCCGCGAATTCGTGGAAATCGTTTTTAGGGCAGTTAATCTTTTTCCCCAGGGACAATTTTAAATGACCTCTCTAATGTATGAAAGCTAGTACTACGGAGAGGTCAAGCTGTATAACTGGTTCTACCCAACCGAATTAGATGAAACATGGCTTAGATTTTAAGTTGGACTCCAACTTACCAAACTGTAAAAAGCCCATCAAAATCCATTCGGCGTCATTTCCATATTTCTTATAGTTTTGCTGGTCTATTATGGTTTATCTGGTGTTCCTGTTTCCAAAATCAGTTATACCCACCACTCATCACCCAGGCGTAATAGATATGTCGCAGCCGGGTGGTTAAATTAGCCGGTTAATTAAATAGCTTTTTAAGCAGTTATTTAATTGAATATTTGCCAAATTCATGAACTTTGAAAGTTACGTCTAACGAACGATATTGCCCCGAGTTTACGGAGCTCCTCCATGCATTGTCACAACATTAACCCAACCCAACCGAATTAAATCCTAATGCAAACTATTATTATTGTTTGAGATTATTGTGATTAAGTTAGCATTGGGACAATATTTGGAGGAGCTCCGTAAACTCGGGTCAATTACTTTCTTTTAACAGTATTTTAAAAATTCTTGAAATTGACAAATTTTCAATTAAATAATAGCATAAGAAGCTAGCCGTTTCATTAACTGGCTAATTTAACCATCCGGCTGCGACAGATACAAAACAAAAAAGTTTTATTCAAATCCGTCCAGTAGTTCCGGAGATTAGCGTGTACAAATAGACAAAGAGAAAAACAAAATTTAAAAAAAATCTTGCTCTTTATATTTTTTAAATTCTTAGTCTTATATCTTTATTTCTATTTCATCATTGCCCATAATTATTTTTTTCTAAATATATTCAATGTACAGACACACTATTTTACTGTTTTATTATATGTAGACAGATATTTAAGAGATCTCAAGATCATTCAGCGTGCGGTGGAGAGAGTTGGATTCGGTCTTCCTCTACATTATAGCATCAGAAATAAAGAGATCCGTAGAAAAACTAAAGTGACCATTGAGTTTTCAGAGCTGAAAGAGAAAATGAAATTTTATGCAATAAAAATCTGTAATGCGTAGTTTTGCATGTGACGTCATTGTTGCATAATTCTGACGTTTAATTCGTACAACGGAGGGTGTGGCCATAGTTATTCACGAGGTCTTTGTACCTTTAACAATACCTGTAATCAGCACAAGTTGCAAGTTTCTGATAAAATAAAAGGTTTCTCTCTAGTTCCCTATTCCGTATCCGTAGCAACCAATTCCCCTTTCATCTCGAGAAATGAGGAAAGTCAATCGAGGAAACCCCGAGAAAACATTGGGGTGTTCAGAAAAAGCATGTTAAATCTTTGTTTCAATTTCAATTTGTTTATTCGACCTTTGACCCTTGGGTTTAGAGTTGCGGGACTCTATGGACGGCATTGGTCACTTACCATCAGATGATCCGCTTGCTCAGCTCGTTTGCCTTCCTCTGGAGATTAAAAAGAAACCCCGCCTCAAAAAGCCATCAAGGCTTGACCGAATAGTCTGTTCTTAGTCAGGAATGTGAGGTATGACGGCTAGCTAGGTTTTTGACCGGTATCTCCGGTATTACCTGGTGGTAAGTGACGATGAGGCTGAAGATACCGGAGATACCGGTCAAAAACCTAGCTAGTCCCAAAAAAAAAAAAAAGCCTGTAATTTCACCATATCGCGAATTTACTGTGTGTGAATGCCATTCTGAATTAAACTACATATTTATATTACGAAACGTGTGTCAGCAAGTATTAATGTATAAAAACAAATAAATCTGGGTTAAATTAAATTTTGCTCCGCAATCATTTTCCGACCGAAGTAGGTATTATAGGTAAGTAAATGGTTCGTATTACGACTATACACTGACTGTACGTTCTTAGCGACGCCAAGCGGCTGAGAGCTATCCTCTCTCGCTCACTCGTATGCTCACAGATGGCAATGGCGAGCATGCAAGGTTTTCCGCGGGTCAGTTTCCGTTGGTTCGCGACTAAACTGTCGTTTCAACGGCTGCGTATTGTGTGGTGTTATTGAAAACTCGTGGAACGTTCTAGAAGCGGGTTTCATTGGGAAAGTTCGCCCAAGGGATCACTTGGTCCTGTTTCAGCTCAGTCTCCAGGCAGATCCCGAAGGATTCTGACGTGTTTGCCATAGTTCTGGCAGAAATAACACGCTCACTCCTGCCCATCAATACTATAGCAAGTAAGTTTGTTTTGATTTTTGATGAATTATTGAGCATTCTCCCGCGAAATATTTTTAGCATTTATTTTGAAAATCTGCTTGTCGGGCTTTACATGATTTTAATATGGAATTTTCTGGAGACGTCGGAGAGTTACTGGAGCCTTCGTCTTTCCTTTCGTCAGTCTGAAGGAAGTGGCAGAAACTTGTTTCTAACCAGAAGCGGACACTACTTCGCCGTCTGTGTTAAAAACATTTTTTCCTTTTTTTTTTAATTAGGTACAGATAGAGAGTCAGTCCACCTGAAGGAAAGCCTTCGTTTTTTTTCTTTAGTTAATATAAATAACATTTAAAATGGGTGGTTAAGAATTAGGTACCTACTACCTACCCAGTTAATAATAACCGAAGAGGAATGTAGTTGTACCGGTTGTAGTGTTAACATGTAGCTTTCTCAAACAAATCCACTTGGGGAAGCACCGCGGGCTTAAAAATTATACTGTATAATTATGTCACACCTGCGGTGCTTAGCTGGGCACCGTTGGTCAAATAGTTAACTTCGATAATCGATAATCCGTTACTAAAACAGTTAACTTAGTAGAATAGCACCAACCCCTTACACTCATAGGTGTCGTATAAGGCGACTAATGTTTTCGAGACAAAAGATCAAGAGTCTCCGTAGTCTGGAAAATGGGCAGCAGCATTTTCCATTGTTATATTTAAACACTGCGATCTCCAACCCGCCTGCCAAGCGTGGAGATTATGGCAATAACCTCCCCTTTCGTGGAAGAGGCCCTAAGTCCTGCAGTGGACTGTTACGGGCTGTGATGCTGAAGAATGCCACCGACTACTGACGAGGTCGCGACATTGCAATAACATTACCGTGACATTGCTATTTGACATTTCACGTTTGGCATGATGAGGCCGCTGGTTATGAAGAAAAAAGTAGCGGTATAATTAGTGTGTAATTCAAACCGATATAGAGACAGTCAATATCATCAGTGGCCCTAGCACAAGTGTGTCCGCGACAAAGCTCGCGCCGCGAGAGAGCGTTTGTCTCTTTCTCTCCATACTAAGACGAAAGAGATAGCAATACCTATCTCTTATATTATCGCGCGCGAGAGCAACTTGTGCTAGGCCTACTGGTATAAGAATTTGTTACTGTGGACCTTTGCAGAAAACCCCCGAATAAACAAGCGACGAACTTCTGCGAAAAAGTGCGCGTGTCTCTGGGTAGTGAGCTTCGACTTTGTGTATGTAATACAAGCTAATTTTCGAAGTGTTTCTTAGTATTACTATAACGTTTATGAAGTTTGAAATTTAACAGAACTAGAATTTTTAACGTTTAGTAGTTTTTAACACACAAATCTAATAAATAATCGCTATATTAGGCAAGGCGGAAACCTATCCGACGCCAGCATTTGTTGCTCAACATTTTTGTACCTACAATTTAGCTACTATTATGGATGCATTTCTATAGCAAATTTAACATATAATAGGAATTTCCAACATTTAGGAGACCTTTAGACACTGTCCTGATTGGCAACGGTCATGAGTACGGTCGTACGACGCGGTTCGACGGACGTCGCCCTACCAATAGGAGACCTAAAAACCGCCCGTCGCACAACCGTGGTCGCATGACCGTTGCCAATGAGGACAGCGTTATACATTAAAAAATCACGACTAATCACATCGTGGCGCTGGGTCGCCCCAAAATAGTGGGGTTGTCGGTTGTCGCGCTGGCAGATCGCAGATCGCGCCACAGACGTATTTTTGCAAGGTGATCGCCGCCCACTGGATTATCGATTAGCGGACTTGAGGAAATTTAACGGAAGTTAACGGGTCCGTTAACATATTTTAAAGTTAACTTAAAAATTAATCCGTTCGTTGAAATGTTAACTTCGTTAATTAACGATTGACGGTCTTGTGCCCAGCTCTCAGGCCAGCCTTCTAGACTATAAACTAGTAGATATAAGTACTAAGTATATTTTATACCTACATGGGTCAGTCAGTATTATTACAAGATTATCCTCGTCTATGCAATTATCTATCTATCCGCGCCCAGTGGATGTATGCAATTTTTTAAACCCCTCAAGAAAAAAGAGAATCATATAAGTTTGACGTTTCTGTGTGTGTCTGTGGCATGGTAGCTCCGATGGACAGATTTCGATACGGTTTTCCTTTTTTAAAAACCAGTTTGACCGAAATTGTTTTTAGCCTCCATATTTGAGTGTTATGTAGACGTTGCCGGCGGTTTCCGCAATTTCTTACTCTTCCACGCAAATACTACTGAACGGATTTTAATGAAATTTTTCAGTGTTGAGGCTGACCCATAATCACACATTTTGTTAGTTAACAACGTTTTTATATGTTAAAACGACGCGCAGGCTTTGTTAGAGCATCTCTAGCCTTTTAGGTATTTGACTGTATACATTTTCAATCGAAAGTAGGGACTGAAGTAGATAGTCACTTTCCTCTATCTTATCTATCCTAACAAAACTCCAAGTTTTCAACTCATTTCGTTCATCATCACATCATCATCACAGCCCATAACAGTCCACTGCAGGACTTCGGGCCTCTCCCACAAAAAAGGAGGTTATTGCCATAATCTCCACGCTTGGCAGGCGGGTTGGAGATCGCAGTGTTATAATATAACAATGGAAAATGCTGCTGCCCATTTTCCAGTCTACGGTGGCGCTTAGATCTTTTGCCTCGAAAACATTAGTCGCCTTGTACGACACCCACGAGTGTAAGGGGTTGGTGCTATTCTACTCTGCCGGACACCACACGGCTAATATATTGCTTGAGAATGTGCAATTTCCACAACCTCTGTGGCCATTTCATATTATCGTGAAGGTGAACGCGGTTGTGTAACAAGATTATCAACGGTTGATTAGCCTTGATTCCGCGGTCTTCGCTGGGCGCAAATCGAGACTCTAGGTAGGTATTTAATACTTAGTGTGAGTTGGTTTGTTATTGATTGATAAAGAAACTAGCGATCCGCCCCGGCTTCGCACAGGGTTTATCGGCTTTTCTATGAACGAAACTTTAAAGAAAAGTGCCAAGCGGATGTGAGACACCCCGCTTTTTTTACTTCTAGAACCGCACACAAGAAGTACTCTCGCTTTTGGATCGAAATTTTTGATCACTAGAAAGAAATTTACCAGGTTGTGTAAGGGAAAATCAACGTTTTGTTGGTCTGCTATCGCTACAATGTGGAAATTTTCTTGTACTTAATGACGTAGGTAGGATAACCTACGGCGCCCTCATGTCTATTAGGAGTTTGCGGAAATATCTACAGACATCCGCGGAAAGTTACTTTAATTTACACTATGTATAGGCTATGTAAGCTTATGGATATGTAGACCCATGTAGATACTTATACTACCTATATTACTCCAGTAGCCGTATTCACAATGGCTCGGAAATCGGATTCGGATACGGAATCGACAAAGGACCCCGCAAAGGTTCTTAAGAAAATGTGGTTTCAGTTAATTTTGATGAAATTTTCATATGTTATAGAGAGTAGTTTCCGTGGAATCTATCGGGATTCTGAATAACAGTTTTCGAATCGATCGACACGGATTCGCCGCTCACGAATTTCGTGTCGAATCGTTCGGAAACGGTTTCGAATCATTGTGAATACGGCTACAGAACGGTGTAACTTTCTAAGCAGCAATAACCGAACGCGGATGAAGTAGGAAGTGAAGTAAACTGTGAAACTGAAACCGCATAAAACTGAGAAATCCTGCATATATGTATTATGCATGACACAAACATATAAGTATAAATAGCGGTGTTGACATTGATTTTACTTCTAATACCTACTGACATAATGTTACCAATGGATTGCCAAGCTTGTGGCAGTGGACAGGGCCTTAGTACCTATAGGATAGCATAGGGCAGTTAAGTTCTCGAGTGGCGACCACGTACCGGAAGACGCAGCGGGGGTAGACTTCCTACAAGGTGAACTGACGACCTGGTAAAGATCAAAGGTTCCAGCTGGATGTGGAAGGTGCAAGACCGGCCTTTGAGATCTCTGGGGGAGGCCTATGCCCAGCAGTGGGCGTCTTCCGGCTGATTTGATAATTATGATGATGATGAATGAAGTTACGAGTCAAGATACAATAATATTATATAAACACAATAAACTTAACTGGATTTGCTATTTTAGACTAGGATCATATCTCTTCATAGGATCTAGCGGGCATCTGATATTCTCCTCCATTTCACTCAGGTTTGAAAATACTCACGCCGTAAGTCTTTGGCTTTTGCACGCATCCGATTAGAAACGTTCAACAATCGCTTCTTGGGCCTCCCCAGGACATATATCCTGATATCGGTAGGTTTGGGCGTTTGTCCATCAGGGGGATGGACCGCTTCTCTGAAGATTTTCCACGTATCCCAGCTTAAGCAGCGCGTGACCAAACCGGTGCTTATAGCCGGGATAAAAAAAATTGTTTTGCTGCACCCGTCTATCGTCTGCCCAATATTATACCTAAGTAGGTAGCTAGATCTAGCCTAGTCATACCTCATATATGTATAGTATGAACTGAAATCAAACCAAGTTTCTTAAAAGTTTCATTTGAAATTTTGAATTCATTCAGTAGTTTCGGAGACAGACAAAAATGAAAAAAATTACAGTTTTGGCTTCAGTATCGTTTATAATAAACTCCAATAAAAAAATTCAAAATATCTTTAATATACAGAATTGGACCCTATAGCTTACCTTATTATTTAAATCTTACCATGTAACTAAATTGCAAAGCATGCAAAGACTTCTAGGTATTATTAAAACATGTCATTTTGAAGACTAAGCCTTCTCTTCTCATGCCTTAATCTTTTCATGCCTACATTTAGGTACATTGCATAATTAATACAGAACATGCGTTCGTATCTAAACTACTCGAGTTACATCGTTCAAGGTTGCCGTTGTGCAATAGCGAGTGATTACGAGTGCACACGTGTTCCTTAGTAATATAGGAACCTAGGCTAGGTATTGTGCTGTAATTGTAGTTTGCTATCATCATAGTTTTGCGTTGCTTTGCCCGGAACTGACCTAGGACTATGGCGATTGTACGGCGATCACGTGCGGTGCATAGTTACCTATTTGACACTCAATATCGTGTCCCAGCAGTGGTCACGAAAAAGCTGGATTTTCGAAATACGAACGGGGCGAATCGCGAAAGGGATCAAACCCGCCAAAATGAACAATCCGTACCTATATTCCGGATTCCCCTCTGCTGCGTCACTGGGTGAAGCTCCACACCGAACACTAATTTACGTCATATATAATAACTACTAACACTAGTATGTAAGAGAAATTGTTACTAACACTATGGATGTATCTGTCTGAAATAAAAATTTTCAATTTCAATATATGTAGAGTAGGCAAACAGGGAAGCGGGCCACCGGCCACGTGATGGAAAGTGGTTACCGCGCGCCACCTAAGGACAGCAACACCAAGTTCTTTATCCACCAGTGCGTTGCCCGCCTCATAGAAACCTCTAATTAATATACCTCTTGAAGGATCCCTTTTAACTAACTGAAATAAACACTGGCTAGTAGTGAAATATGCAATGATATTTGAAAGCACAGGTACGAGCCAGAAACGTTCTCACGTATCGTCGCCGCATCATGTGCTAAGCGGAAAGACACCCGGAAAATAATTTCAAAATATGTTTTCTTAGCACGTTTCATTAAAATTGGTTCTGTAGTATAGAAAATAAAATTGGTCGGAGCTTATCCAACTTTTTCTGTCGGTCAGATTATTTATTAATTTAGTTTTTCTTTCGTCCCAAGCTAAACCGCCGAGATGTTAGACGGCAGCGTGCTCTGGTTCCGCCATGGCCTGCGGCTCCACGACAACCCTTCGCTGCACACCGCGCTGGCCGACCGGAGCAAGCCGTTCTTCCCAATCTTCATTTTCGATGGGGAGACCGCTGGTGAGTACTTGGGTGGATTATAATCCCACTTGAGACTATAACTAGCACCAGACGCTCCGATTTGGCTGGAGCCGACCAACCGTCAGTTACAGTCGATACTAATCTTTACTTTGAACAAAATAATGTCGCTTTTGGATTAATTCGCGTGCGCGGGCGAGCCGACCTTCGTCGGACGTCCGACTATGTCCCTCCCCCGCACCCATAAGCGACTTTATATTATACTGCGATAGGATTAATGTCAACTGCAACTGACGGTTGGACTTTTATGAGGTTACGTAACGCAGACGATAAATGGCGCTGCCAGATGGTTAAAACGCGGTGGAGGCAGCGATCGCTGGGTGGAGGGAATCCATATAAAACAAACTTTTCTGTTTTCTATGAAAGCAACCGAGCAAGTGCCTCATACAATTTTACACCCAATGGGGGTTATTGCGAAGGGGTGCACGGTCAGAGGGCCCACTGTCGGGAAGCCATGCGGGAAAGTGGCCAACGTTGTGCAGGATAACATAAATTGCTGAAGGGGAAAATGTGCAAAGCAATCCCATGATAAGCGATCAAAGTTGCCCATAACATCAACGTTTTCTTAGAACAATAATGCTAAACGCGACTTCACAATTGAGCACCTACACGGAAGATTGTATCCTACACTCTACGCTTGTCACAACACTATAAATGTCAATTCAATGAATTTCTTCGAAAAATAATATTTATTTTACGAAGGTAAACTCGTGAGATACCTAGGTAAACTACATAGTCTTCGTAAATTATGCACATCGTCGGCTTGTTACGGCTTCATATTTATTCGTATCACCTACGTGAGCTACGAAGCCGAACTATACCTTGTCTCAGATCAATTTTCCGTGGACGTAAACAAACCATAGCTCGTCAATCCGCCAAAACATGCGCTATTTTTGAAACCGCTGGCATCCACGCGAGCGCTAGCGTGCGCTACCTATCTCTTTCACACTCGTGGTAACTTGCTAGTGATAGAAAAGCGAGCGCTCAAGAATTCACACCATTAATTCACCAATTTTGCGTCAGTTCTGTTATAAAAGAACCACTTAAAACGCACCACTAATTACTTTATTGAATTGAAACGCAGTGTTTGTTTATATTCAAATTTGTCTGAGATAATTCGATGTGCACTATGTACCGCCTAAATATGTATTTACCTTTTCCCTGTCCAGGCACGAAGCTGGTCGGTTACAACCGCATGCGGTATCTGCTGGAGGCGCTGAACGATCTCGATTCGCAGTTCAAGCAAGTCGGCGGGAGACTGCTCATGGTCAAGGGGAAGCCGGCGGTGATCTTCAAGCGGCTTTGGGAGGAGTTCGGTAATTCATTTAAGCACCTAGTAATAACACTTAAAAGCTTTAAAGTAAAAGAGATACTCACTATATGCATCTCTTCGCTTGTTCACTTAGTCCTCCTTTTCGCGCAAGGATGAATTATTGTTAGTTATTCACGACGATGGACTACGAAGCTACTTGACACATACCTATGTTTGCCTCCTTAACCACTTTAGATGCATGTACGCCGGTTGAGATACTCTTGAATTGCCTTTGGTTGGATGTCCAGTGCTGAACATAGGGCTTCTCCCGACATAAAATCGACTTTCCCAACTAAAAATATTACTCCCTCCAACTTAACTTGGCCTTTTTCTGACCAAAGAACATATTCCTTGGAAAAGGCCGTGTTCATTACTTACCCTAAGCGCCTGTCGCGAGATCGGAGTCACGTGCCATGAGCTGGTCTTGCGAGTAATCCAGTGAACTCAACCATATTAGGAGCAGAGGACGTTCCACTATACATAGGCTCCTGACCAGACCCGCCTGAACATAGGTCTCCCGCACATAACATAAGTCTCACCTGATGAAACATATGCCATTTTTTAATAGAACATCTCCTCGAGTGAACATTAGCCTTCTCCATTTGAACACACACCTGAATAGAAGCCTCTTCTGACAGAAACTCATCATCATCATCACAGCGCATGACAGTCCACTGAAAGACTTTAGGGATTCTCTCATCCACGCTTAGAAGGTGGGTTGGAGATCGCAGTGTTATAAATATAACAATGGAAAAAGCTGCTGACCATTTTCCAGCCTACGGCGACTCTAGATCTTATGCTTCAAAAACATTAGTCGCCTCCTATGATACCCACTAGTAAGGGGTTGGTGCTATTCTACTCTGCCAGACACCACACGGCGTACATAATGACAGAACATAGGTATAGGTTAAAAAGCTTCATGTTATCGGTCCATCGCCCAGGCTAGACCTAGTTTCTGCTCTTACCTGACCAATAAATATCCTATCTTTCCGCTCGCCCAGGCATCCGCAAGCTGTGCTTCGAGCAGGATTGCGAGCCGGTGTGGCGCGCTCGCGACGACAGCGTGAAACGTGTCTGCCGCGAGATTGGCGTCGGGTGCCACGAGCAAGTCTCGCACACGCTGTGGGAGCCAGATACTGTCATCCGCGCCAACGGAGGCATACCGCCGCTGACGTACCAGATGTTCCTCGTGAGTGTTGTAATAAGTAATTATTTGTTTCAGAATTTTAACAATTTCATATTTTTAGTAGATGAGGTAGGTTGGTACAGTCATTCAACTAAATAGTAGACCCTCTGACCTTATGATAATCCATGTATCTATATGGAGTAAGGGGTCAGCTAATTAGATAGATATATAGATAATTATAATTTGTTGTGTGACTGTACATTCATTTAATATGCCATATTAAGTTGGGCTGATACTTTTTTTGAATTATACTAGACAAATAATTGACCGCCATTATGTCAAGAATGTGAGGATGGAACATGTCTATCTAGGCATCTATCATGCCTAGGATCAGGCTATTCACTCTAGGCTGGAGTCCAGATTGTCGACACTATTCGGGGGACACATTGGCAGGGAAAGCGATCCATATGTGTATAGGTAGAGACGTATTTTTGAACAAAAGTAGGGCAGAGCTCAGTAGGAAAAGAGCTCTTGCTCACCTATCGTCCGTGTCTCGTGCCTTAGAAAGAACTGTCCTACTCGATCATGCCTGTTTGTTTCCATATTATGCCCATAAGTGTCCAGATTATAGACAGGTACTTGTAATTGTAGTTATGGTAACCATACAATAATGTAAAGTATCTAAGTACAGTCACGTCAAGTAAGTGGTTGATTAGTTTTGACAAAACTTAGGTAAACCAAAATATCGCGAGACTATTGGTTCTGTCAGGTCATTGACAGGTCAAATCGACCTTGTTGCTTACAACTGAATTTCCAATTTCCTTGTCGAGTTCACATAACGTCACGTATTCCCGTCACTATGTCGCACGTAACACGGTGCATTTTCATCCAGCACACGGTGGCGACGATCGGGAACCCGCCAAGGCCCGTGGGGGACCTGGACTTTCATGGAGTGAAGTTTGGCACGCTGCCGGAGTCCTTCAATGACGAGTTCACCGTGTTCAACGAGGTATGTGGTATTCTTTTTGGTAATCAGGTGTACTGGGCACCTAATGCTGCGTGGTCAGCACCTACGCCAGGAGTATCAGTACAGACTGGACAAAACTACCCGTTCGCTATATATCATGGGCCCGCGGATCTATAATAGACTGCATACGGATATTCGTGAATGCAAAACCTACCACAGGTTCTGCAAGCTATTAAAATTGACATTAATAAAAAAAGCATACTACTCTATAGATGAGTTTTTAGATGAGCGAAGCCTTTAGTCCCTCTCCGTTATTAGATTGATATCACCCACTTCTAGTCATTTAATTGAATACAATGAATAATATACTATAAAAAATTGTTTCTTTCTGTGACACGCAATATTGTATGCGACTATTTGTTTCATTGTATTGTATTCCATATTGTATTTCATATTATGATTTAATTTTATATTTGACATGTTTGAAGCATTTTGTATTTTTCTTATAATTATTTAATTTAACATTTGACTTAATTATTATTTGATATTATAATACTAATTTAATTCCTGACAATTTCGAATCATGATAATTTGATACTATTGAATTCATTGTTTTTTAACATTGACATCAACTATTAGTACTTAATTCTATTCATGAAACTATTTTAAATGACGATGTATGATTATTGCTACGAATAAATGAATATGAATATGAATAATATGAATATCACCACAACAACAAGGGAAAATAATAGAAATGATAATTGTCACATGGTCATTGGCTACAAATCTTTGCAAACAATACCCTAGTCTTAGCAAAACACCTATTTATAATTCGGGTGCAGATACACCATTGCGCCCATACATTATGCATTGTATGAATTACGTCCATAGGCTGCAGTGACTGCTTACCATCAGGCAGCTTGTTTGCCAACGTAGTGGTTTGAAAAAAGTTACATCGTTTAGAGAACTGCGTGTCTGATGGTCAATTGCAAACTTTAGGCGACGCCTAAGTTGACATCAGAGTTCAGATATTCCAAATAAGAAAAGCATTACACCCATTACCAATATTAGGTGAACACTAAACTCTCTAAGTCACTCCGATTTTGTGACGCCTAAATGCTTAGGAAGTTTACGGAAATCAGACATGAGTCTCGTAAAATATGTAAGAAATATTATACAAGCTATCAAACGCTATGGCGGGCCCAGCCATGTTACTTATTTCGTATTCAGTGACCTCATATCGATCGAAAGCGGCAACATCGAGTCACATAATTTACATTCCATCGTGTAAACATAACAAATGTTGCTTCATCGAGAAATGTGTGATATGGGCCCGTATAGTATATTATACTTACTACATTTATACTAGGAAATCCTGATTCTAAATAGAGTTGTGAAGTTGTTTGATTTTATACCTGCTGCGGAGTATCACATACTATAATAGGACCACGACAAGTCCATATTGACTGACAGTAGTAAAAATTATAAGTGTGGATATGGCAATAATCTGGGGATAATCTGTCCTTGTCAGTACTTCTTGTAAACATTCAGTGATTTGGCTTGAACTTGTACATTTAGTTTGACTAAATTATTAATCATGCTGAAAATTATTTCTCTTACTTCCTTTTTAATTGTTTTGCCAATTATTTAATAATATTTTTCATAACTCACGAAAATAATCAATCCTCCAGAAATCAAATTGTTTGTTATGACTTTTATGAATGACGTTCTATTACTTTAAAAAAACTTATAATAAGTTGCCATACAGAGACTCTTTTTTAAATAAGCAATTCGGACTTTGCGTGGTCTTATTATATCTGTCACAAATTAAAGTTAAATCAGTATCGGAGTGGTAGTAAATTACCGTACCCTTTTCAAAGAAAATTCTGCCGCGTTCGATCATACTATAGATTGCTACAGCGGTATTCCCGACCTGTGACATCGAATAGGCTCAAGCATCTTAGACAACCACAAACACTACCGGAGACGTTAGTCAAGCTGAAAGGATTAGGCACTGCGTTGTGTGGAGGAGTTGGGATGGCAGGAACAGTAGGGTATCTAAGTATAAATTTACCTACCACTGGCTAACCGAAGGGACTTTGGCTCCCTGTGTGTGTTCTATCGGCTGTACAATGGGGAGTGTTCCGAGGAACTTTTCGATCTGGTGCCCACAGCACAATTCCGCCATCGCACCACCCGCCGTGGGCTGGGTACTCATCCCCACTACGTAGACCCTGTGTTGGTCACCACGCGAAGATTCGAAATAACGTTTCTCGCTCGTACGATTCGAATGTGGAATGAGCTCCCAGCCACAGTGTTTCCTTTGGACTATGACATGGGATCGTTCAAGAGGTATATTAGAGGTCTCTTTAGAGGCGGGCAACGCATTGGTGACTCCCCTGGTGTTGCCGATGTTCATAGGCGGCGGTGACCACTTTCCATCAGGTGGCCCGCTTGCCTGTTTGTCTGCTAAGTAACATAAAAAAAAAAAAAAAAAATCCTGACCTCCGTTCCTTGACCTTGACCTAATACATTGAGTCATGGTTACACATTCAGTCGCCTGATTGTGCTGGTTTCATTATGATATTTTCCCTCACCGTAAAGGCAAACCACTGACACTCCTTATGTATGTTTTTTTATAACAGACACCGAGCCCAGAAGACCTGGGCGTGTTCCTGGAGAACGAAGACATCCGCATGATCCGCTGGGTGGGCGGCGAGTCCGCCGCGCTCAAGCAGATGAACCAGCGGCTCGTGGTCGAGTACGAGACCTTCCAGAGGTGAGGCCATACTTTACCTGCCTATATTACATATCACAATTGCTCATAAGAGTCCACTTTTCTATGTTTAAAAACTACAGATCAAGCACACAACTGGTATATCGCCCGCAGTGAGGTAGGCGGGAGGGGGACGTATCAGTATTCTTTCGGGGCTGAACGCGGGGGCGTAGGTCAGGGAGATCAGGTGTTTTTCCGAGAAACGTCATCAAGGGACGTCATCAAAATGCTCACTGCCCCACGCCCTGCGTACTGCCCTGAAATTTCACCCTCCCATCATCCGCAGGCGATGTAGTGGACGATCTATAGCCAGGTATTTGACAGCCATCTACCTGGTGGTATACTTAAGTGACGAGTCGAAGATGGAGCGTGATGCCTGGCTTGGAAACGTCTGTTCACTCTAGTCTAGAAGGCGGCCAGATTATAATGATCGGAGAACACACTCGCGGGCAACGAGTTCCACTGCTGCACTTGAGCCTCCTCCACATTAGTGCCATTGGCATGCGGGTGGAGCTTGCAAAACTGTGCCAAAATGTAAAGTAAAACCTCATTTAACAAAGTCTCCCACTCAGTAATTTAGTCGCCTACGCAGTAATTTTGATTTAAATTAACAGGCCACTGATCGTTGCTCATTTTGTTACTCAACTTTTGGCAAGTTTATTTGTCGCAAACTGATTTTGATATCGCTCAAGTCAGTATTATTTATTGTATTTATTTCTTCAGGAAACATACAGTCTTTTAACAATATTACACGCAATTACAATAGACAAACAGACCTACAGTTCCATATAAAATTAAGCAAGTTTTACTATAACTAGTCGAGCAGAAAGAGACTATTGCACGAATACGACATAACATTGCAAGCAACACTTAAAGTTAAACAACGGAATTCAGTATGAAGGTAGATATTTTTCTACATTTACACTAAAAGGTATTATAACTTCATTATAAGTCGCCAACGTATTCTTTAGTCCACGGTTAATTATGTTGCTTTTATAAATACGCATGTAACTGTATTGTTGCAGGGGCTCCTACCTACCCACCCAAGGAAACCCAGACTTGCTCGGACCACCCATATCTCTTAGTCCAGCTCTCAGATTTGGGTGTCTATCCGTGAGAAGGTGAGCTATTAATTACTTATAGGTACAAAACACATGTCATTTAATAGATATGATTGGTTTAGTTGCAAATGGTTCCATTCCCAAACTCGTCCAGTTCCCACAAGACCCCATCCCCAAATGCTCCTATAGCGACATGTATCGCTAAAACAGGGAAGCTCTGTGACACCATGATTGCGAGTGCGCGAGCACAATGGCGCCGCTGACCATCCTACATCGCGCTCTCAAAGTGTTCCATCTTCTGCCGGACCCTTGTCCCCTAGTCAGAAAACCCAGCCAGGGGGGTATTCCTGTTCCACAGCCACTGCTTCACTTGCCAACATTGGCGGCTACGTTATCCCTCTATTTCTTGTCATGTATATCGTCCTGTTCTGATGGTCTCATTGCTAGATCATTTGTGCAATTAACTTAACCAAGAGATCATGAGGAGTCTGCTAATTTTATTTAACTCAGATGCTATTGATATTCAATAGACAGACCATTACGATTTAGTTGGTTTCAGCTCTC
Organism: Blastobasis lacticolella; assembly: GCA_905147135.1. Lineage (NCBI taxonomy): Eukaryota > Metazoa > Arthropoda > Insecta > Lepidoptera > Blastobasidae > Blastobasis > Blastobasis lacticolella. The sequence continues at coordinate 16,849,063 of LR990048.1, forward strand.
TTACCATTTACCTACGCTGATGATTTCAGATTCTACTGGGCCATCCAAGACATCTTCCTCCAAGTGCATCAAGGGCGTCTTTCCAACAACCATTTTATCACGGGTAAGTGAAGAAGAGCTGACTATTTTTTATTTGCCTGGACAAAGTATGTTTTTTTAAATTATTATTTGGAGCGGGAAATCCTAGCCAGGCATATTAGACCGCCATCTCACCTAGTGAAAAGTGACTATGCGGTCAAAGATGGAGCATGCCTGTCTAGAAACAGCCTATTCACTGTTGCTTTGAAGGCGTCCTGTTTATAATGGTCAGGGAACACACTCCCAGGCAACGTGTTTAGCCGTACGCATATTAAAGGTTGAACCAAAGCGGCTCGTGTGGATTGCTGGAAGATACACGACGTAAGGATCGATATTTTCTGGATTTTATATGGAAGATGATGATGTCAGTAAAATAATCATAACTACGAATCTCCTAATAGCCGATCCAACCTCTCAGAGGGGCGCACCGAGTGCGCTAGCGCACATAAAATTTTATCGTTCACATAAAATTACGTCACTGAAACGGAACACGCGACTTTCATGGCCATTGTGTAACTACGCCGAACGTTATTACACTACCAATGCACTGACGTTTCCTGATTTTCAATACTCAATTCACATATATTTATTGCCCCATAAATTTTACCAATATGTACCCTGACGGGCACTGCAACTATAGAGAAAATATTTACTAAAGTAATAGAGGAGACACCGCAAGTATTTTCTTTGAACCACGCTTTGCGGTCCATGGACAACTGTGGCCGCAGTCAGTTCTGAGACATTGCGCGACGCGGACCAATCTGACAGTGGCTTGGACATTCAAAAAAACGCCATCTTGTGCATTAAGAACTGTACGAACCATTCGAGGGCCAAAAATAAAGAAAATGATAACATTTCATCGGTCATTCTATGACTTAGCAGCCGCCCCCCGCACCTCCCGCACGTGACAGGTTGGTACAATCTTTTTGTTTGTGATGGCTGCTCTATTACGTTAGTAAATATTTTCTCTATGACTGCAACATTAAAAAATTAAAAAACTAGGGTTAAGTTAGGCTCGTGCTTCTAAACATAAATAATTACCATTATTATTGTGTTGTTTTCCTTATGTCAATATTGTATAAATGTTATTGTGCACAATAAACTGTTAAATAAATAAATAATTAAATAATTTCGTTAACAGTTAGGTATTTCCCGGGATGAAAAATACTAACTACTAATCTAGCATTAAAATAAATAAAGTGTGGAATGGGTACGTGACTTATCCTTTCTTCTTGTCCCTTCCACTTATCTATTTCTATGCAGCCATGTTGGTATTGTTGTGTTCCGATGTGAAGGATAAGGTAGCCAGCACAATTACAGCCATGAAGCATTTCATCTTTCCTCACAGCACAGTGATAACTCATCTGCGACTCAGCTTTTTCTTTACAAGTTTTTATTTAGTTTCACATGTCCCATGTATGTTCGTAAAGGTGCGTACGAATTAGAGGCAGCCTCAGGTTGAGGCACGCACGGCTCGCCCATTTGCGCAAATTCGTACGTGGCTCACGCGCAGCTCGCGGCGCACCGCGAGCGTGTGCGCCGCGAGCCGCCGATTGTCGGTTTCCTGTCCATGCTCAAAGGTGCCTCGGCGTGCGTGCCTCGCGATGTTTGGACGTGACTACGAATGCGCGCGTATTGTTTATTGACACTTGACAACTTTAATATTTTCATGTCAATTAAACTGTTGGTCTTCCTAATAAATAAATAAATAAAATAATATAAATAAAATAAAATACATAAAATAAATAAAATGAAATAAAATAAAATGAAATAAATGAAATGAAATAAAATAAATAAAATGAAACAAATAAAATAAAATAAAATGAATAAAATAAATAAAATAAAATAAAATAAAATAAAATAAAATAAAATAAAATAAATAAAATAAAATAAAATAAATAATATAAATAAAATAAATATATTATTTGGAAAACTTATATACTAAACAACATACATGGTAAGCAGAAAAAAGCGTTATGGCATCGACAAAACTAAAATTATTTTAACAATCCAATCAATAATGATAAAAGCAACATCAACATTTTATTTGTGCGGCGCATTTGTGGCTCACCGCGAGCACGTTGCCTCAACTCACAAACAAATGCGCAACTGAGCAGCCTCGCCGCGCGCGGTGAGCATCTCGCTGCGCGCGGCGAGCATGCCTCGTTAATTCCTAATTCGTACGCAGCTTAATAAAACCTTGCAAGCAAAATTTTACCACCTTCCCGGTTTCCGATTGAACTTAAATTTTGCACACCTATGTAAGTTCGGTGACAATGCAATGTTATGATATGATCTGGTGATGGAGCCGGATGGTGGCCATATTAACTCCTAAATTACGCATGGTAAAATTTGTGTTCTCTCTCCACAGGTCAGCTCATATGGCGGGAGTACTTCTACACGATGAGCGTTAACAACCCCAACTACGGTCAAATGGCCAACAATCCAATCTGTCTGGACATACCCTGGAAGAACCCGGAGGGAGATGAGCTGAAGAGGTACAGTCGAGTTCATTAATATATGAGCATTACCAAGGCTTCAAATATAAATGTACATGGAAGGGTACTTATATATCTGAGCAGATTATTCAATCAAACATATGTACATCTGCTCAGATATATAAGTGCCTTTTCATGTACAGTTATATTTTAAGCCTTGGGAATGCTCACATATTAATGAACTCGACTGTACCTACGTTTGTTTAAATACCTACGCTATATTATGTTTTAAAATAAATTAGACAGCTGTAGCACACCGTCGGGAGAACTTGATAAATAACACTCGGAGAATAACTATTATAAATATATTAGCAACATTAAGGATGGGACAAGTTGCTCTGTCTCTACTGCACTACTAAAGCCACGTTTCCCCATAGAGCACTGGTAAACATACTCACAGGCAGAAACAGTATCTATCTTGAAGCTGTTCATCTTCCAAAAACTAAAAAAAAATATTACTAGGAACGCCATCTAGCTAGTCTAGCCGGAATATAGCTCATCCCAGTGCGTGCGGCGTAAGATTTTTATTTTTATTCCACACTGTGGCAAACAAGCTTACGGCCTGCCTGATTGTAAGCAGTCACCGCAGCCTATGGACGTTTGCAATATCAGAGGCATCACCCACGCGTTGCCGACCTCGTAAAAACCTTTTAACGCCTTTCTTGAAGAACTCCATGTTGTATTCTCCAGGGAAAACCTCTCCAGGATACTCGACTGATTGAGTAATTATGCCATATCCTGGCTCATGGTCAAAGTGGACCATGGATCCCCGACCCTCTTGCGCGAGAGCATAACCTCCCACATGAACGCCAAGATGATTACTTTTATCTTACTTTGGGGCTTTGCTTCTTTTGGGGTTAGATGGCGCTGTATGAATTTGTCCAAGCATATTACTATTATTACTCTTGACCATAAAAAAACGCTTTCTCTCCCTCCGCTAGATGGTGCGAAGGCCGCACCGGCTTCCCGTTCGTGGATGCGGCCATGCGCCAGCTCCGCAGCGAGGGCTGGCTGCACCACGCCGTCAGGAACACGGTGGCGTCCTTCCTGACGCGCGGCACACTCTGGCTGTCCTGGGAGCATGGGCTCAACCACTTCTTGAAGTACCTGTTGGATGCTGATTGGTGAGAGTTTTTTTTATGAACTACGGTACAAAACACACAAGCAGACCGCCTGCCGCCGGGGCCTCTCTCCTGAGGCATTGAACATTTGAAATATCGTTAACCCTTTTACCCCCTTGCCCCCTCTTCAAAGAAAAATCTCGCTTTCCAGGTCGGTATGTGCCGGAAACTGGATGTGGGTGTCCTCTAGTGCCTTCGAAGCGCTCCTGGACTCGTCTGACTGCGCGTGCCCGGTGCGGCTCGGACAGCGACTCGACCCCAGCGGCGAGTACGTGCGCCGATACGTGCCGGAACTAGCGGCCATGCCCACGAACTACATGTAAGTAGACGAGACATGAGCCATACTACATTACGTACCTGCACACATTGAGCCACTACATACATTGAGCCACTACATACATTGAGCCACTGAGCATACACTGAACCACAGCGCAATTACACTAAATTAAATTCAAGCCACACTACTTATGAATCTGTACTCACTAAGCCACTACATACATTAAGCCACATCAGTGAACCACAGTGCATTACACTAAACTAAATACACCAAGCCACACTACATTATGTACCTGAATTGACTGAGCCACAAAATACATTGAGCCACACTGACACTTCATAGACTGAGCAACCGCATACACTGAGCCACAATACGTACACTGAACCACTACACGCACAGGGCCATTACATACATTATGCCACTGTGTCACTATAACACAGAGCTACTGCACCTGTTGATATCTTATCGTAAGCATAATTGCTTGGAGAAATAGAGAAGATGGTGATACCTTCCAAGAGAATTCCTCTGGTTTGACAGGACCGATAGCCGTTGCATACAAAAAGCCATTGTAAACAAACTACCGCTGCTGCATATTACTCAACTACTACTGCATGTAAAAAAGGTCAAGAAGAGCTCCAAAGCGCATTTGAGGCCCTCTTGGACTTATCGAAGTTTCCGAGTAATTTGACGCCTCCTAGAGCGTACAGTAAAGTTTTTGGACTGAGTGGGAAAGGTATGGGCCTTGTGGGCCCCCTACAACGTGGACCGATGACCTGTTAAAGATCCCAGGTGCCAGCTGGATGCGGAAGGCACAGGACCGGCCTTTGTGGAGATCTCTGGGGGAGGCCTTTGCCCAGCAGTGGGCGTCTTTCGGCTGATATGATGATGGTGGGGAAGGAATATTTGAGGACGATACTTCTACTTCGTACTCACTCCTTCAAAATCTTGCTCCACCGTTACAGTTACGAGCCTTGGAAAGCTCCAATTGACGTGCAAGAACGCGCCAACTGCATCATAGGGAAGAACTACCCCGCACCGCTAGTCAACCACATAGCCGCAGCGCAACGCAACCAAAACGCTATGCAGGTACGTGTGTCACCATGTCCATCCTTCATATCACTTAATCTCCCTCTGTGGTCCCTCGTAACAGCTTCGTAGGTCTGTGGTTCACCTTGCAGTTTCATCCGATCCCAGATAGATGGCGGTAGTGGACTGTCTGCGTAACGGTTCACTTTCGTTTGGCGCAGTGTACCCCAAGGGTCGGCTTGCGTGGTTTCCAAGTAAAATCCTTTAGTTCCATTCCAGTCCGAGCTTCTTAAGAGGCCGTCCGTTGATTGCGTGAGGTGTCTTTTTTTTTCTATATTACCCCCCCTCGCTCCCTCTTGGTGAGATATGGTGCGACCCCCCTTCCCCCTCACGTGAGATATAAACTATAATTTTCAAATAATTAATTTCAGTTCTCTCTGCAGCTGACTGAACCATCAGATGAGATGGTCAAATGCCTGCCTAGTAATTGTAAAAGTCCTACCAAGGTGGAGGGCATATAACTCACGACACGATTTCATGAAGAGGTTTTAAACTACGCACTTATACAATACAGTCAGCTGTCTTGATGGAAAGTGGCAACTGTAGCTTCGACTGTAGTACTTAATAATAATTCCTGTGTATTTTTCTCAAGGTTATTTTTCGTCTCAAAACAGGCTTACTGCCTGATGGTAAGCGGCTCCTGTCGCAGATAGAAATTTTAGAAACCAAGATGCAAGATGAGTTACTATACAAGACTCTGAGGCCTGGATAAGCCTTTTGAGGACTTGCTGGGCAAACTAGCCGCATAGCAATGCTAACAATGCAGGGATCCTGCGATCCTGGGACCGCAGTGGGTCGCTGCTGTGGCGGCAATGTTATAGAAGGGGATGCCTTTGCACAACAGCAAGTAACATACAGTACCATGTAGTTTGTTTCCCAAATGGAAGGCTTTCACACAGCCGATTAAAAAGGAAAAATAGTTGGCTTGATATAGATGGCGTTGAATGACACGTTTCTCAAAAATTATTAAAAACGAGTCGGATAAATTTATAAAAGAGCAGACCTTTTATATGTTTCTGACTGTACCTATTATTTATTACTAAACTTTACGTAGTAACTTTACACTAAATCTTTATTCCAAGTTACTTTAGCTATCCATTTCAAATAGCTATCCATTTCAAATGTTTGAGATAAGTCTCTGAGCAACGCCATCTAGTGAGACATACCGAACTACATTTCTTCTTTTTACTAACCATTATATAGTTCTAACATATTTCGAATACATACCTATTGAAACACCTACCTGACTTTCCACTAGCGCCATATTGACATTTCTTCTTACAAACAGATACCTAGCTATTATTATTGAAAAGTTCACGCTTACGTACTAAATTCCGTTACACCTTTAAATTGATCCAGAATCATACATACACCACTCTATACCCCAATCCAAAATTCTAAATACCATACCCTGGTTAAGTTGTAGGTACTACGCAAAAATATTGGAAAGTTTGCGAAAGCTCGTCTAAGCTGAAATGACGCGCCCCACCATCGCATTAACGCACACAAGCAAATTTAAAATATGGACGCAATACATATACAAATGCCGTTGTATTTGGTCATCCAGTTGCCGGTGAGACTCAAAGCGTCGTTCGATTGGAGTAGTCGACGCTCCCACACAGATGAAGTGTCGTTATTAATATTTGCACTCACACATCGAAATCAACTAATAAAGTAGTGGGGCGCGTCATTTCAGCTTAGACAAGCTCTACCTTCATGGCTGAGTAGACTGACAATTTTTTTAAATTTTCTCTGTGGTACTACGCAATCAATTCTTGCATCGCAAAAAACAGCGGCACCCCGTCAAAGAGTGCGATACCTCTTTGTGCAACGCCGACAATATGCTGCGCTACCCTCAGTTGGTAGAGAGCTAAAGCCTCAATAGGAACAGGGTCCCTTCGAGAAGTCTGTTACCGTCCCAAGATACTAAAAGACTTCTGAAAGGAGCTGGGCTGGCTACAATAGCCGGCTCTCAGTCACGTATAAAGAATTTGAGTCCAAGTACGGAAAATGGGAGCCCCAAACCAAAACCTACCCTTAGTTGGTCCATTTATAAGACTTAATTGTATTGTAGAGTATTGTGTTGTAGAGTATTGTGCAGTGCACTGACCCGGTGACAGTGTCGCTGTTTACTGTGTAGTTACTTACGACATTTTAAATGGCGACACTTAGTTCTAGTTTCGGCCACCGGGTCAGTTAAGTTTGTGGCACTGTAGAACAATGAGTAGATTATAGCAAGAACTAGTGTAAGATTTACCATTTGTCCATTTGACAAAAAACTATGACACTTCAAATTATTTAGATCTAGATCTCTGAGATTAAGGCTCTGTAAACATTCAACTATCCTACATGATCCTGTTACTTTTCCGGGATGAAAAGTACCCTATGACACTTGGAAATAATGTAGCATTCTATTAGTGTAATCATTTTCGAAATCGTTTTAGTAGATTCGGAGATTAGGTAGCTGTTAATTGGTTTTTAATTCGTATTTTATTTTTCTCATCCATACCTATCTATCTAATGTAAATAATAATATCTAATCTACACTCGAATTGAAATAAATTGGACTTTAACAAGATTTTAACTTAATTAATTAATTAAATAACCACTTAAACATACAAAAATGTATTGAATAAAAAGTTATTACATCAACTTCTTAAACTGGGGGCCTCATTCAGCTTTGCCGCCCGGGACTCTGAAGGACTTAGTCCGCCACTGTCGGTTCCCGTATACGAACAAACTTACCAACTATTTCTATACTTAGATAATATTTTGCGACAACTAATTATACGGTTCAGAATTTAATACACAATACACACAATCACAACTTATATTCTTAGCCATACCCATCTAAGTAAGCACAATTAAAATCAAAACTATTTACATTGACTGAAATAGCTCCAATTTAGCTGGGAATTGTAAATAAATAGGTCCTGTAATTAACCCACGTTCCTAGATCCATCCGCCAACCATTTTCTTTGCTCGTAAACCAACACCGTAAGTATATGAGGTAATATATTATTTAATGTTTTGCAACAACAAAACCATACGTACACACGGCAGCGCCACAAGTTAGCAACACTGTTTGGACATTACACTGAGTCGAACGAGCAGACAGCCGAGCTCGGGCTCGACTCAGCTAATTTTTTAACTAATATTGAATTGAATCTCAATTGCGACTATTACGATTGAGTTCTATTAGGTACTCTGCAGACACTTTTATAGAGTCGTAATGCAATCGTCATTGACTCTCAGCAATTGAATAGTTATTGGTGTTGCCTTCTAAAATCTACCAAAAAAACGCCGTTTTAGTCCACAATCGAGATACTAGGAAACAGTCCAATGGCAGTTCAATTAAATGTCAAGAAAAACCATTGGCTATTAGTATTGGTCTGACTGAATACCAATAACGTGTCAAATTTCCTATTGAGAACCAATCGAGACTCAATTGAGCCAATCGTAAATTGGCAAAGTTGTGGCCCTGATAGAAAGTGGTCACTGTCGCCCGTAAAAACGAATATTCATGTCACGAACTTATGTTTCATGTAACACAAATGCCAAACTGAAGCTTATATTCCCAGTTGTACTCACCAGTCGTTCCTAGTAACGTTCCCAGTGGCTACGACTGGGAATATTTATTCCTAGTTATTCAATGGGTACGTCAGATGTACCTATGGCAGGGGTGCATTAAACTATGAGCAAATTGGTATGCCTCATGCCCGTGATTACTAAAACGTAAGCATTACATACCTATTTCTTGACGCCAAAAATAGACAAGGCCGTGGCTTGACATTCTCACCTTGGTAAAAGGAATTACCCAATATCGAAGGTATCAGTGTGTGCTACCGTGTGTCCATACTTCAGGTTTCTAAGTATTCGTCATAATGACATTATGAAGGAATTCTGGCACGCTTATTTGGTGGTATATTGTTTTTGTACCTAACGGTAATCTTTGTTCTATAACCTATACCTTCAATAAATAGGACCGCTTGTTTACTTGCCTACATTTAAAATATCTTACCTTTCTTATGGTAACCGTTTTCTGGGTTTCTTTATAAAAGCATCTTATCTGCTCTAAAAAAGCACAAAATTATTAATGTTGGTCTAAAATCTATTTGCAACGACGCTCAACGCTCTTTGTCGATCGAATTTACTGGTTCAAATGATATAATTTTCATAGTACTGCCGCTTCATTTTCATAAACATCAAACGCGAGCGTTGCACCGCAGTCCCACAAAATCGCTGTCAAGGCGAGTTAGGCGGTGTCCTAATAGGTTCTAAGGTCGTGCGACCATGGTCGTACGACGGGCTCACTCGACCAAGACCTCAAAAACGCCCCTCGCACGATCATGGTCGTACGACCGTTTGCCAATTCGGACAGCGCCTAAGTCCATTGTATCGCCGCAGTCGATGTTCTCATAAGAAAGAGAGAGATAGAGATAATTAAATGATAGAGAAGCACCTATACGAAATTAAAATGTCAAAAAAAAACTCGCTATGACAGCACTTTTCACTCGCGTCTGACTTTTATCAAAATCAAGACGCTGATCTGCGGGGCTACTGTCTAAATTAATTTGACATTAGATAATTCTACACTACATAATCTACGTTGGCCAGTGGCTATAGCGTCTACCAAATTAGAGTAGTGTAAGATTATTATATGTCAAATTCAGTTGTCCACTGAGACAGCCAATAGCCCCGCTGTTTAGCATGACGGTCTTTTACATCATACAGATTTTTTTTAGTATGTCTGTATTTCACATAAATAAAGAAAACCTAAACCGATCACGACGCCGACCATTGCGCGTCATCAAACCCTTGGAACCGCGAAAAGTTGTAAACCAGCCAGTTATTGGTCTAGCGCCTCTTTCAGGAGCTGCGCATTATACTGCAGAAGGCGCCCCCCCACTGCTGCCCTTCCTCCGACGAGGAGGTCCGGCAGTTCATGTGGCTGGGGGACGAACACCTGCCAGCCATCGCCACGGCCGAGTGAAGACACCAGGGGGCGAAGTCGGGGGGATGAGAACGGGGGGGCGAAAAGTACTCGGGGTTTTTGGGAGGGGGAGGGGGGAATGACAACGCTACAGGGCGATATACTTCGCAGGTAGCTGCGTAATGGGAAGGAAACCACTTTTGGTAGTAAACTAAATAACTATCAAATGGGAAATTTTTAGACTTAGGTGAAATTCGTACAACAAGCCACTGGCTACCAAAAGTGCGGGGATGCCGTGATAAATTCGGGGGAAAGAATGTCACGGACACATAGGTCTTGCTTTGTAGCGGGGGTTTTGAATCTACCTATAGCTACACTGCCGTGTTCAAGGGCTGCGCTCCAAAGCACTGAGCACAAGCGCAATTTTTATCTATGGGCGTTGGGTGGCTCAGTTTCTAACGAATCGTACAGAAATCAGCACATCAGAGTTAGCATCTTCATGGAAGCACATAGCAATTTAAGGCTCCTTTTATACTGGTTTTGTGTACTTTGATGTGCTGCCTTCTGTACAATGCCACAAACTTATCTGACTTGGTGGCCAAAACTGGAACTAAGTGACGCCATTTTGAACGCCGCTGAGCTTGAGCTTTGAGCAACGCTGTCACCTGTTCAGATACAGTGCCAGAAACTTCTGCTCCGGCGACAGTACCTTTAGCTGTTGTTGACAACAAAATGGCGACACTTGTTTTAGCCACCGGGTCAGATAAGTTTGTGGAACACCGGTTGCGACTTGACAACCATCGATGATTAAAGTCTGTTATACATATTGGCCGAACTCAAGCCAACGCAAAGACAAACTTTGTGGGTTTGTGGCGAGTGCTGCCTTAGAGAAATGAACCCTATTCACTTGCCTCCAATACTTATAGGCGAGCATCCGACCAAGGATGGTAAGGCAATTGCTTTACACATGTTGATGTTTGTCTTCACTCGTGTTTCGGCCAACATAATTATAGTAGCCTAAGAAAACGCTCTGACATTTGTCGACTGTCGAAATGGGTGGCAATACAATCCATAGACGTTTTTTAAGGATCCAATCATCCACCCCGGGGTAGCTGCGCCGTCAACAAATGGAAGTTATCTTATACAGTCGTATTCGAGCCGTTATAATCAAGTTTATAAATTAAAAGGTTTGTTTTATTGGGTTTTAATTGTGTGAGACTGGGCCAACATTTTCTGAGAAGAGTAAGAAATGTTGGCCCAGTCTTTAAAACAGTTTTTAAAACCGCTCGCGTGGATGCGAGTGAATTCAATTGTGGATGACGGCTCACTTTGGGTAGTCTTTGATGATCTCATAAACATTATCTTCCCCCGAGTTTGTGGGCAAGTACAACGTGACGGAAGATAAGAACATCGTGGAACCATTTGGTTGAGTTGCTAATTATTAGATTAGTGTAATTTGTAATTAATTTGTATTGTATAAGTTAAGATAATAGTTGCTATTTTGAACTTTAATGCGGAGATAAGACAGAACGCCGGCGTTGGTTTAGTAGCAAATTGTCCCAAACTCGTCCCGCAGATCGTCCCGATCCCAGTAGATCCCCTTGCTAGATGAACTGGAACCATTAATCCATGTTGCAAAGTTGAATGTGTAATTTGATTGGGCTACATTTCAAATTGCATGGACGAGTTTGGAATGGGACATTTACTACTAAACACTATCTTTCTGGTCCGACACGCTGTACCTAAGTAACTAACCGAAACTATGGATCATATCGTTCTGATTTCTCGTGCCTCGAATTCTCTGAGGGAACAGCACAGCATTTTCCCATAGTATCGGAACATGGACTACAGTCTAGCTAGGCCTAAAGTAGGCCTTCTACTCCATTATTAGGCAGACAACGAAGCCCTGTAAAGGAATTAAGGTGTCAACATACGTTCCGATTTGGCTGGAGCCAACAAACGATCAGTTGCAGTTGATACTAATCCTTACTTAGTACAAAATAAAGTCTCTTTCGGATTAATTCGAATGCGCGGGCAAGACGAACTTAGTCAAACGTCCGACCACATCTCCCGCACCGTTTAAGGATTTGTCTCAACTGGCACTTCGACAAGACAATAGGTACTTATGAAAAGACGAAAAACTTCCAAAAAAGGCTCAATACAAGGGCTGTTGATGGAAGCCTGTGTTGAAGTTCCCCTTTAATATTTTTATCTGAATATTAACTGCTCCGACAGGTACATACTTAATGTCATTGTAGACTGATGCCCGATTGCACTAAATTTAGGAATAACTACGCTTAAGTTATTCCTAAGCAGGCGTCACAAAATCGGTGTAATAAAGTTGAAGAGTGACTTGCAAATTTGTTTTTTTCTCATTTAAGTTTGGTGTTGGTGCAATGTATTTCTTGTTAGGAATATCTAAAATCAACTTGGGCATCGCCTAAAGATATGCAATCGAGCATGAGGGTAGATGAGAACAAGGCTGTGTACACTGGACAAAGAGTCAACTTTTTTCAAGATTGATGTTGAAGGTAGATTGCACTGCTTAATTCGATCGCGATTCCAAAATCCACGAGGTGGCGTTACTGTGACGTAAGGTCTGCTAAAGCCCTATCATTGGCTGGAAAATATTCGTTATTTTACAGCAGTTGTGTCGGTCCTATAGCACGGCAGTATTTTGACAACAGACCTTACACCTCACTAGCGCCATCTGGAATAGTGAAAACCCTCGGTGTCAGTAAAATGTCCACTAAAACTAAGATACAACTGGTATTATAATGGGGCAGAAAGGGTTATGAGTTGTTATGTTTCTCGTATTACAACTCAGAGCATGTATCTACAGGTAGGTACGTAACTTAGTCCTGTCCAGACTAATTATTGTCTTATCGAAGTTTGTTCAACTGATTTGGACAATATTACTGTTACTTGTATAATACCTATACCTACCTAGGATATTTTTAAAGTTGTGTTATCATGTCATTAGGCGCTCATTAAAATTTATTTTGAACCTAGTCACACTGGTTTAATACCAAGGTTTTTGTTTTAATTTAAAGTAATTGTGTCACCCAGTGAATGCCTCTATCACTTACCTTCCTAGTTTACTAGCTCTTTCAAAATTCCTAATTTGAAAATCTACAACTCACTAGCTGTAACATTAATTCGCATAACATGGAAATGTATAATTTTAGAGCATATAATTTTAAGACTATTTCACTAAGTACAAAAGGCAAAAAGATTTGGGTTAGTGTGGGTTGGCTAGGTAGTATCTATGTTAGTATTGTTTAAGTAGCAATGAGGAGAACGATACGAAAGAATGTTAGGACTTATTTGATCAAATAATTATTTTTATAAATAGGTTTCAATCGTTTATTACACATTCAAGTTATGCGAAATCCTATTATATTTAACCTAATTTATGTTAGTAAGAAATATTTTGTTAACTTATATTGTAGAAATTGCCAAATAAATATTATGTCTATGTCTATTATGGACTAAATCCGTTATGTTTATTTATGATAAGGATAATAAATTGATGGATTTTAAAAATTACGAATTTTCATGGTTAATAATAATAACAATGTATTTACGGATTTCAGTATAAACCCGTCCCAATCCCAATTTTACTCCTGATACAAGTATTTCTATACTTAATACGAGGGAGATCCCCACCTAAATAAGATGTGTAAAACTATAAACCATTATTATTATTATTATATAATCACCTGTTTATTGGCTGAAAATTAGCACTATAGGGAAATCTGTAGCTTGTTCTCTATATTGAAATTATTATTGTTTTTGTTTATGGTTCTGTAAGCTCTTTGAGCGGATTGTGGAATCTCGGGTCCGCCATGTGTGCATTTCGGGGTGTCAATAAAAGTTTCGGCCAGGCTGTGGGACAATGGACCCCGTATTTGCCATTAGAAAACTCATGGAGGGATACAGGTCAAAAACAAGCCGCTACATTTCCTGTTTCTGGCCTTTGACTGTGTCCTTCGTGAGATATCTGGTGGGCGTTGCGGTCCAAGTCGGTACCTGGTGCCTATATTGACATTATGCGGGCCATGTTCCATATATAGTTGGGACTGCCGCTAGTGACACCAACCCGTTCCCTGTTACCGTTGCGGTACACCAGGGCCTCAAGCCGCTAATTTACTCGCTAGTGTAATGAGCAGTTTTCCAATAGGTATCTAAAGAATTCCTAACCACTCACTAGATGGCGCCCCGACAATTTTAGTAATTGATAATCGCTTGAAATAGGTTCTTAGCAAACAGGATATAAACACTGGTTACGTTGTATTGGATAATATTGTATTTGTCAATAGTTTTCAACAATTTTAGAGGTTGTAATAATAATGGAACATAGTGCCAACTTCTATAAATATTTCTTTTTACACTTCGTTCAACCTTTAACAGTTATGTTTATATTAATAAACATTTTATTTTTAAGTTTATTATTAGATGGCTGCATGAAATCACTGCCACTATCCTACAGATTATAAAAAGATTACCAAAATTGTAGGAGCGCCATCTGTTAATGCTTTTTGAAATCAACTATCAATACCTACTGGAAAACTCAACGGCAGTTTTAATTGTATTGAGCTACTAGTAAAAGTAGCAGAATACCAAAAACGTCCAAACTGCCATTGAGCTGCGTTGCGATCGAACGACATAGCAAATTAGCGGACTTAAGGCCTCTGTGCTACTGTTCAGCATAATATTGGACGTTCTGAGCATCCGAGACTATCATGAACAGTCTCCATTGCTGCGGAAGAGCGTCGGTGGCCTAATCGCTAGCGGAACCGACTCGTAAGCGAGGGGTACCGAGTTCGACCCCCGGTGCCGCCATGTATCTACCAAATTTTTCTGTGTGTCTGTTGATGTTCTTATGGTGAGAAAAACATCGTGATGGAAACTACACATTCAGCTGCATGTAACCATGATCCAATCTGGTCAGGTTCCCCTGTTAACGGGGTTACGGAGGTCGGACGGTAGGTCCTGGATCATGGTCAAGGCGGACAACAGGGATATTGAAGCCAAGATTATTATTATTATTGTATCTGTCAAATAGGACTAGGTATTATTATTTGACCTAAATGATGCAGACACCTTCTTTGTAAGTAGGTAAATAGAGATGTAGAACATAAACATGTAGCCAATGATTTTATTATGATTTATGATTATTCAGTTATTTAATTAATAAATAATATGGTAGGATTATTGTGTGTATGTTCATGTTATATGTACAATACTGTTGTTTCTTTATCATTGTAATATTTACTGAAATCCGAATTTATATTACCTATATATAGATCTCAGGGAAAAAAATATACTTACTACCTAGGTAATCAAATATCATCATGTAAAGGCCATATCATCATGTAAAGGCCAAAGTTTGAGAAAATATATTTTTATTTTCAATTATTGAATCACCTATTTACATAGTAAATTGTAGAGTTAACTTATACATTGTGTATATATTTTTTAATTACACGAATTCTCATTCTGCAATACCATGCGTCAATATGGAATGTTCGCGATTCCAAACTGTACACTAGATGGCGCTACTAACACGTGAAGTCCGTTGTCTCAATACAGGCGCGCTATTGGACAAAAACAACCGCGGGAAATATAACTGACCCATTCTACCCAATGACAAGCAGCAATCCTCACGGCCCATTAACGCCATCTGGTGGATTTTGGAGTGTCGCGCGAAAACCCTAATTAGGTAGAGCTCGTCTAGTCTAAAATGACGCGCCCCACTACTTAATTAGTTGATTTCGATGTGTAAGTGCAAATATTGATAACGACACTTCATCTGTGTGTGAGCCAATGAACGACGCGTGCTCCTACGTTTGAATCTTACCGGCAACTGAATGACCAATTACAACGCGATTTGTATATGTATTGCGTCCATATTTTAAACTTGCTTGTGTGTGTTAATGCGATAGTGGGGCGCGTCATTTTAGATTAGACGAGCTCTACTACATATTATGTTTGATAGCATTTGATGCAGCAGTTTGATGTCATCATTTCCCTAAGTCCACGACACTGTGGCTTGGACGCAAGGAAATGATGACATCTGTCAAATCTAGTCCATTGTATCATGACAACAATAGACTTTTGGCTTTGTGCTATGTGTACACTTCTTACAGTTGTAAGTTGATTCTACAATGCTGCTGTTAATATTTAAAAAAAGGGCGAATTAATTTACTAAAGGGCTTAGAACATTTTTGTATAAGTAGTATAGTAGGAATATACCTACTCTCATAATTTATAAATTATATTATTTTCGTATTTTTTGTTTTAATTTGCACAGCCAATCCTGTGACTGCGTATCTATAGAGGAATTTGCAAACAAATAATTCCCATGGCGAAATGAAATCTTCTTAGCATGCTGTTTAAGCGAGATATTCGCTTATCAAATACTAATATAAAACCTTTGAAGTAGAATATCTTAGGGCCGATTGTTCAATCCTCAGATAAAACATATCAGTCTGATAAGTTATTATGCAACTAAAATAAATTTGTATAATTACTTCATAATTGTAAAGGATCATAGTTTGTTTTAATTTGGCAGTGTATTACTTCATCGGGCAGATAAACTTTATCTGAGGATTGAAAAATCGGCCCTTAGTTAAATAGCCCGCTAAGAAAATATTGTCCTTTACCGAATTGCAAATTTAAGCATGCGCCGCGCGAACTTATGTAAATTTATGTTATGTAAAAAAAAGTATACCAAAAATGTTCTGACCCCTTTGAGTAAATCCATTCTATACTTCCTAAAGTCATCCAATCTTTCCATATTGATGATGTTGCCTATAATTTAATTCCAATTTTCGAGAATTATATTTTTATATATCATAAACAAAAATATATAATAATTAATTAGAAAGGCATTTTATACATGTATAGTAGGACATTTGTATACACGTATTTTGATGGATGTATTGTGAAATAAAGGTAGATTGTAATTTTTTTTGTCGTTTTTTATAACCAACCAGTCCCAATAAACTTAACAACAATAATAAGGAATCATTTATGAAAAAAAATTTAGATTTGTAACAATTATTGTCTCTTTTTCTGGCAAAACGGCCTTTGCATGTAGGTAGGTAAGTTATGTGATGTCCCTTTTCAATTTTGCTAAAAACTCAAGTTCTGGGACATTATGAAAGTCTGAAAAACTACTTGTTTTCTTAAAAATATAAACTGATTCTATGCAAGTACTTTACAGTATCTATACATTAACGTTTCTGATCAGAATTTTTTTGATTTTCGAATAGTTTGACCAGTGTACTTTTTTACTTACTGTACATAGTTTGAGCCAACAGATGAAATAACTAGGTATTACTATCATGCATCACCAGACCCACCATCTTTCGTTAGACGTCTTACTAATTCATTAAACACTTTACTTGTGTTTGAATCTGGAAGCTCTTTGACTGCTGCCAGTCCTTGGCCAGCTAGTTTACCGACACGAGGATCTATTGGGACACTGCCTAGAAACTCAATGTGGGCGATATCTGCTAATGACTTGCCTCCACCACTTGAGAATATATTGGTACACTCACTGCATGACGGACACTGATATCTGAAACAAGAAAGGTTTGTTTAAAAAGTACTGTAGTGCCAGCTATGGGTTTTTTGTTATAGCTATAATTTCAATAGAAGACCTCAAGCTGTGCTGTGCTCAACGGCGAAAGCCCAAAGTGAGAGAGATACAAAATAAACATCACCTGCCAAGTAATAATGCTGATAACCTTATTAACAGTAACTAAGGTAGGGTAGAGTAGACCAGGGGTGGTAGAGATAGGACACAAACGAAGTCACATCAGGCAGCTTGTAAGTATATAAAAATGATACACACCCACTCATATTTTCAATCAATCCATGAATTGGTATTCCAGTTTTTCGGCAGAACGTTATTTCCTTCCTGACATCCTCGATGGCGACTTGTTGTGGGGTGGTAACCAAAACGGCTGAGCACTGCGGCACTTGACGCAGGTTTTCCATAACTGTTATATGTTCATCTGATGTGCCTAAAATTGGAAATTATCATAATTTAAAAGTTTCTTCTACACATTTGAGTCGTAATCAGTGCTATGCTTATGCACACGACTAACCTGGCTGGTCAATTTAATATGTAGGCTACGCTAGTTAGCACTGACAGACAGACTCACAAACAAAATGAATTTATGTTTGATACAACAATAAAATAATAATCTATTACCTGGTGGAGTATCAATAACAAGAAAATCTAAATCATTCCAGCAAACGTCTTCCAGGAACTGTTTGATCATTGAGGTCTTCTTTGGTCCTCTCCAGACCACTGCATCATTTCTGGACCCTAGAAGAAACCCTATAGACATGACGCCTAATCTCTGTTCTGGATCCATGTACACTGGGATCCAACCATCGGGACCTTGATGAACATTATGATCTTCCAAGTTCAGGATATATGGTACACTGGGACCGCATAGGTCAATGTCTAGTAGCCCAACCTGGAAAATGGAAATAATTACCATTGAAACAAATTTGGTAAAAGTTTAGAATACTTTGACACTTTACAGCAAGTTGAAAAAATATTAGGTAACGTAAACAAATAAGAAATAAAAAAGGATATTAGGACATTGAAAGTTTTCTAACCTTATATCCATTTTCTTTCAGTGTTAAGGCGAGCTGTGTGCTGACAGTAGACTTTCCAACTCCGCCTTTACCAGAAAGTATAAGTATAACTCGTTTTACTTGTTCTAACATATTCACAGATATAATACGTTTCGCAATTCATGAAATTCCAAAACTTTTGGAAAAGTTAACCTACTCAATCAACAACAAATAAAACGTCAATAAATCAATCAAAGACCAAAAATTAGTTAGACATCAATCTGTCACTGTCAATCATGTGTAAAAATATGATTGTCTATGCTTAAGATGTTCGGATACAAGCATTTGGATTCATAGAATGACAGCGCTTGCGCCAAATGCTTGCGATGGTGGCGCCACCACAAACATATTTGCCTCAGTTTTGTAAAGATTTTTGTGGCGGAGGTTGTGTGTTTTGTGAAACGGTGCTAAAAACGGGAGATGCTACATTTTTCTCATTTTCAATTGGATTTTTGGACGTTTTATGACTTAATTAATTTGTGATACAGCTTTTTGTGTTGATTTGCCAAGCTTTAGAGAGTGAACTGTTTGTGTTTAGTGTCTTTCTTACGTAGAACTTTGAGTTACTGTGCTAGTGAAGGATTTGTCCCATTCGTTCGGCTGCGGTTTGTTACTTATTCTTGTTACTTCGCGTAAATATTGAGGTATGTATGGCACTGGTAATATTTTGTATATGTGAAAATAGTGTCTTATGTAATGTGTAGTAAACAATATGTACGTACTGGTGAGTTGACTAAATTAGTTCCATGCGGGCTCGGTTAGCGTAGCACTCCCGGGCCAGGCAACCCTCCCTCGCGCCTCGAAGGGTGATCGCCGGACGGATAATGAAGGCTTGCTTCTCAATAATAATCAATTCCTTTTCTAGGGGAAGATATGGGTCTAGTTTGTTTCACCATACCTAAATGTACCTGAGTTTTCTAGCAATACGTGGTACACCATTATAATACTTCTTATTAGATTAATTTAACTAGAATAGGCAAGGGCTAGCAATTTTCTTTGAAATAGCCAAAGGCTAGCAAAACTCGCTATAGAGCAAGAAAATTATGAATTTTTAATAGAACTTTAAAAAAATGAAATAATTATCAATTTTTATTATATTAATTTTTAGATACTTAAAAGCGCACATTACTTATTTTTCCTACGTAAAACTGGTACATTGCTGATGGAACATGTTTATTATAAAATATATTTTATTTAATAAATATTCACAAATGAATAAAACCGAGATAATCTATAAATCAAATATCCTCTAGATGTTACTACTACCTACCTGATGTAAATCTAATCAAATTTTTATGAACATTTACAAATTATTACAAAACTTCAAAGCTAGTTCTTTGGGCTAGTTGGCAGGTCAATCATGCTATTTGACTTAAATACTAAGTATAAATCACTAAAGATAACTTAGTAGGTCCATTGATGTATGTTTAATATTTTAATTTGTTCCATTTGCATAAAAATAAAAATCATCACATTTACAATTATAGGTATGGCTAGAGGTATTTATTTTGATAAAAAACTATAAGGATATAATATCTAGATTTTAAAATTATTCAGATTTGCATTCATTCCCTAATTCTCACTTACATGCCTTTTATCTACCTACTTGAAAAACATTTACACATAAGTGTAAATTACTTTTGAGTTTACTTTAAACATTGTTTGTTTTTTTATTTAGATCCTACTACAAGGACAACTATTTATGCTTTATAACATTAACACCAAGATGAACCAAAGTAGTTTCTTTACTTAACAATTCCTATCTGGAAACTATATTGAAATTTTGAAACTAATAATTGTTCCCATTAGCGAATAACTTATTGGTCCCTTGTTCTTATTATCAGATAAAAATCTATAATCAGACCTGATTTGTCTGTATTTTTTGAGATACAGGCATCCTTCTATGAGTCTACACCACATGATAACATTTATTGATCTAGTTCTTAAATTGAATGATGTTTATGGCTGAAAACAAATCTTTATTTATTTATTTAGACATACCAACTGTACAGATATTAAGACATTTACAACTTTCATAGTTAACATGTTGCTGATATGAATGCCATTTACAAGCATGTTAACTTATAATATGTACGGAATATATAACTCTGCCACTTAGGTTAGTACTACTTCTGGTAGAATTTTAAGTCTAGTGTTATGAACATTGATTTTATACCAATACACCAATATTATTTCTTGTAAAACCATTTAAAACCTCCACATCTGATTTATGTACATAAATAAAAAACGTATGCAACTAATTAAACTTTGTTACACATAAATGACCAACCCAACACTTTGATCTCTAAATACAATATATATTCTTAATTTTCCAATTGGAATGAATAAATAAACATTAATTCCCAAACCCAATTCCCCATTAATTACCACATCACCCCCAAGGCCGTGGTGTGGCACCCCTGCACGGGACGCCCGAATAAAATGGGGTGTAGTTATTACTCCTGGTCACCCCATGACTCATGCCCTGGGGTGCTACTACGGAAATATACGTACTTGTTTTTTGAAAAAAATAAAATACGCCTTTCACAAACCTACACCCTGAACATTATACTTTTATGGTAAACATAATCAAAATGTACGCTCGATACGTCCATCTTATAAGTATTAGAACATTTATTGCCACAAATCACCACGACAGGACACAAATAAACAAATAAAAAAAATACAAAAAAAAAGAAAAATCTGTCTTATGTAGGTAAGTACCACTATCTATCTATATTAGCCCGAATCATCCCACTGCTGGGCAAAGGCCTCCCCCCGATTCCTCCACTCTTCACGATCAAGTGCCAATGTCTGCCAGTCACTTTCGAAGGCCCGCAGCTCATCTGTCCACCTTTTCTTGGGTCTGCCGCGACGTCATTTCCGAGAATTGGGTGTCCAAACTGTGACGGTTTTAGCCCATAACTCCTCCGACATGCGGCAAACATGACCTGCCCAGTTCCACTTCAGTTTTCCAGCTTTAATTGCTGCGTTTTGGAGCGCAGCGTCGAGTTTCGAATAAGCGAATGGGCCATGGAGCGTAGCATGTTAGGAGTTAATGGAAGTACCACTATCAACAGTAAAATGAAACTACCACCTACATAAGTAAACGCACACCTACATTGATTCCCATGGCACTGTCAATGTCGCGGCGGCCAGTGCAAAATGATCCCACATACCTTATTCTGTGAACCGCGAGGCGTCTCACAGCGCTGGTTTCCTATAGGCCCTAGATTACGAGATATGGTTAAGAGAGCTGCGAAAATCCAACTTAGGTAGCATACGTAGGTTAGGTATACCTACAACATGAAATACAGCAGATATGGATTTTAATGCCATGCATTGGCGTATCTAGGGCTAGTGGCCGATGAAGCTGAGTCAATCGCCAATGTACAGCCAGTAAGCACCCCATCCTGGGGTGGGCACCAGACCATTCCCCCCCTTCCTACTCCTATGATGCCACGATGTGGAGGAGGGTCCAGCAGTGGAGTAGTTTCTAATGTGTTATTGACGATGATGATAAGTTTCCATAATTATTATCATCCGAGTGGTGGATCCCAGCTTCTGCCAACTAGGGCCCGCTTTCCTCTCCATTTCGCCCGGTCTTGGGTATCCTCGCCTGAGCCGTTGGCTCTCGCATCCGACTCGGCGATGTCAATCCATCGCTTCTTGGGCGTTTAGGCACCTAGATGTTGACTATAATTTAAGTAACACCAGAGCCAAAATGTCGAACAATTTTGTATTAATTTAAGGACGCCATGGCCCGGGGCCGAGGCAGGGTTAGACCTTAATACGCCACTGGCTCTGTCGTTCCCTACAGTAACGTTTGTACTTAGTAGTCCCCTTGCGGGGTGCGTCGTGTCATATATCATGCGGATGTTTATGCGGATTTGCTTCAGGAAATAAGTTGGCGATATTATATTGCACGCCTTGCATTATGGTTCATTTTCGCAAAGGTCAGATTAATATCTGTCGGCGGCTTTCTTTCTTTTAATTAAGTAGATGACAGTTTGATTTTGATATTTAAAAGTCAACGCAGGTATTTCGTTTCGCTTACCTAATGCTTTACTTGCGTACACGGTTGTGTTGGCGAAATAAGTTGCATTACTTGCATTCATTCACAAATATAATCTGACTGATATAGGAAAGCCCCGACAAAAATTACATTAAAGATACACAAATTTTGAAATTAAAATGCTGAACCGACTGACTAATGAAACAAGACAACCGACCGAACTTAATCGTTGATGTAACTATCTTACTTTCATAGGTACTCAAAATCGTAGATGAAACCTTCGTTGACTACCTTCACTACACTCGTACCTAGCTAGACACGGCCACGGGTCGGTCGTGAGCCCGCGAGCGGTTTGTGGTCGGGCCACTACCGCCGGACAAAGCCTCTATGGTCAGTTCAATAAATAAATCAGGACATGAGCCTTTGCACTGATAGGTGCTTAATTAAACCAGTCGGATCACTAGTTAGTCCGATGCGATTATCTCAATATTTTATATACTTACTTAGATACTTTAATTTGATGAGGTAGGAACACCGACGACCCGAGAAAGTCAACGATCGGGCGAAATGGAGGAAGCGGCAGGATAGCGGAAGCGGTATTGACTGATAGGATGATGATAATGATAAGCAAGGTAGGTAACTGGTTAGGGCAAGGAAGCGTGTGCTTTAACTGTAGAATCATGGTGCAAATTATGGTGACAAATAAGATGAATGCGGTGACCTCACCTGATTGGCGGTGGTTAAATCATCCTAACCGCGCTTTAAATTGTTAATTGTTGTTATTGTATTGTGCCATAAAGAATGGAATTTGAACTACCTCGCACGAGTAACATACGATCGTTTAACGTGTTCCTTAATCTACATTGTTGCTGACGCTAAGTCATCACCTTCTTAGCGTCTATCTCGATGTATGCCAGGGTCCGCTTTCCTATACTTTTGTTCCACCTTTTCGCCCGGTCTTCAGTCCGTAAAATCCTCACGTGGTAGGTCATCCGACTCGGCGATGTCACGTTGCTAAAGCTAAGTCTCAATCTCAATGTCTTAGTATTTTATGAAGCCATTACGAGCAATCCTTTCACAGCGAGTTGCGATCACGATAGGACAGCTAATTGGTTTAGAAATTGTTTAAAAAGACCATCTCCGAAGAGGCTTTACTTGTTTGCCTTTGAGGCGGCGCAATAATCTCATTACAGACCTCTCTCCGGGTAACAGCAGTTGAAGTGACACTTTGTTGGAGTATTATGTTATCCGGGTGTAGCTACGTGACAGGAAGGCGGGGAATGAACTGTTTTGGCGGTGGAATTTCGTAACCTTAAACTAGCAGCAGACGCTCCGATTTGGCTGCAGCCGACCAAACGTCAGTTGCAGTTGATACTAATCCTTACGCTGTATAAAATAAAGTCGCATTTGGGTCCGGGGGACGTGGTTGGACGTCCGACCAAGGTCAGCTCGCCCGCGCATCCGAATTAATCCAAAAGCGACTTTATTTTGTACTTCGAGTGGATTAGTATCGACTGCAACTGACAGTTGGTCGGCTCCAGCCATATCTGTTACTAGTTGAAGGCTCGATAAGGGCTTAATCCAAACTACACGGGGCGAAGAGTTTTAACCTCAACTTGAAAGCAAAGCAGCCGTTGCGTAAACGGCTAAATGCCAAGATGTTTACGCAAGCGTTGAGGTGAGCATAAAAATTGATAAAGTCACAGTCTCGGCTTGGTTTTTGGCGCTATGATAATTTGCCGTATATGTTTTTAACATTGGTAAATATTAAGTGACAGAGGTAAGGCAAGAGTTTACAGCCCTGCCTCCTAAACTAGGGCTTAATCCTGTATCTTAGGAGATAGTGTTCGACAGTGTCAACATATTTTAAATGCCATTTATTTAGCCACTAAAGTTGCGTGAGTGGACTTGTACCTACGTCAGTGGAGTAGGTATGTGGTGTAGGTGTAGGCATTAATATATGTTATTGTTATTATAATTTTTATAATTAGTACCAGCTCTGCGAGTTGCAAGAAATTAATTGCAACCACAATATCATGGCTTAATCGACAGGTCGGAAAACCGCTGAAAACAAATTCATTCTATTAATCGTTTATTGCCTTATTATTACATGTTGCTACTTATCACTAAAATGTTATAATAATGCTAAGTGACCAAACATAAAAATAAGTAACAATAAGGCAAATGGACTCTGGGCTCAGATTATGCTGTCAGAGACGCTACCGTTCCGTGCAGCGCCGTTTTTCGGCCATGCCCAGTTGTATAGGTAAGTACAAAAAATATATAAAACAAGTAAATGAAATAAACAAAACAAAAAGACAACTAAAATATATGATGTCGTACTATTGAAATGAAAGAAAAATTAAGTAAGTAGATACTTTTTTTTACATTAATCTCAATCTTTCAAATCAAAGCATTGAGTTAGAAAATTACATAAAATATAGTTGGAGTAGGTACTTTTGAATGTGTTTGTGCCATTTCCCAAACAACTTAAACTAGCGGGTCGGACTCGTAAACGAAAAGTACCGGATTCGATTTCTCGTACCGCCATGTACCAATGATTTTTTTCTGAGTTATGTACATTCGGTAAGTAGTTGTAACTGATTGCGGTTGGTTGGTGTTGCGGTGTGTCGTGAAGAAACCTCTGTTCCATTCAGACGACTGAATGTGTAACCGTGATCCAATCTCGTAGATTCCCCTAATAGGTTACGGAGGTCAGATGGCAGTTTCGACCCAGCATAGTTTGGGTATCCGCCGAAACATCACAGTGAAAACTATCTATGGGACAGTCTGTAGCCGGGAAGGCTTTTCTGGCATCGGATGCGACACCCCATGACGATGAAGTCCGAAACCAAATTTGATACGACAACTTAATACCGCGATGTAGAAATTGCACAAAACCTGAACAGCGCCATTTAGCGGCAAGACTTGGTACTATGTACTAACTACCTTTACACAAGACACCCCCTTTTGTTTAAAAGATCAGCATCTATAGATTCCTATGCGGCTATGATGTGGAAACCATCCAGTACCTGCTCGAGAACACTTGAGCCCACTTGAGCTGTACTTTGTTACAGGGATCGTTGATAGATTAACCAATTTGCGTTGTCAGCGTAAATCACACGCACACAGATAGGGTACGATCCGCTCTGTAGCACGTAGCACTATACGCAATATCAGAAGAGATTTTTATGTTATTCGCCGTTGTTGAAAAGGGTTTATCAAGGATTTCAGTCAGCAAAAACGTAAATGGACAGTGGATGGATACTAACTACTCTTAGAGTACCAGCTCGAACTAAGGAAATTATAAGTAAAGTTGTCTTTTGAGATTTACCAAACGAACTAGTTAATCTTGTAATGTGCGAAAAAAGCAAATTATTGAAGTCAATATTCACACGATCATTAACGCGAAATGTAGCTTCTCGTTACCACATGAAGGTAAATTAAATTATGAACGATATTAATAACTGCCACACTTGAAGTTAAGGTAGGCAAACTGAACGTTGTTTTACTGTAAACTTATCGGTTCCCTTTCCCAGTTTCTTTGTTATTGCCATAAAATAAAAATATTTGGAAGCTAGTTTCATCGAGACGATTCTTAACTTTGAATCATTAAAATCGAATCAGCCGTTTGGGAAATATTTGAACACCTATATGTGGACTTGTCGGGGATTTTCCGACATTTGTCCGTTGTTAGCGGTCGCCGTTCCAAAGTCACATTAGGTTACACCGCCATATTCGAGTTCATCCACTCACAAATGCCTAATCACCCTAATATATATAAGTAAAGTCATTATGTTGCATACAAAAATGAAACTTACATGACAAAGGTCTCTCCGGACCAAGTTTCCTCGTTACCCACACTCTCGATGAGTCAGGGAACACGCAGCGGGAACTAGGCTAATATCCTTTTTTGCCCCGCCTCGCCAGCGATGGGACATGAGACTATTCTTGCGTTGCGATCCTTTTCTTCCGTATGACCTCGCTGTTCGCTTTAATAGGTCAGAGGCTATTCTTTCGTGCGATGCTTAGCTTCCTAGTACGACAGCAGTTTGCAGTTCTTTGTTGTAGTTACGTAGAGCTCGTCTAATCTAAAATGACGCGCCCCACTATCGCATTACCGCACACAAGCAAGTTTAAAATATGGACGCAATACATATACAAATGCCGTTGTAATTGGTCATTCAGTTGCCGGTGAGATTCAAACGTCGGAGCACGCGTCGTTCATTGGCTCCCACACAGATGAAGTGTCGTTATCAATATTTGCACTCACACATCGAAATCAACTAACTAAGTAGTGGGGCGCGTCATTTTAAACTAGACGAGCTCTACTTCTTTAAAAGGTAGATAGGTATGATTGTCGATTGTTTACGTTTAGGATCGTGTCGATCAATGTTCAATTTGAGTAACAAAACCACCCATTTTCCATCAGGCGGCCTGTTTGCTTGTTTGGAAACATGCAAAGGTGAACAGGTGGACCGAATGACAATGCGTGGAGCGCTTTAAAATACTGTTGCCCATTTTCTGGTCTAAGACATTTGTCGTCTTTTACGGGATCTACTTGAAGGGTTGGTGCAATTCTATTCTACAGGACACCGCACCACACAGCTAAGGTTTATGCAAATGTAATATATATATAGTTGAATGCCCATCTCCTCTCCGTTTGCAATTAATATTGTATTCTGCCTACCATTTTATCATATTATTTATTTATTTAACAGTTTATTGTACACAATATAACAAATACAGAAAGTACAGATTAGTTATGACACAATAGGCACTACTTATCTCTAAAAGAAATCTCTTCCAGTAGGCCTACAAAAGAGATATGTGAAAATTAAACGCAGATAAGACGTGCACAATGACTAGAATTATAATACTATAAATAAATACATACATAAAATTCTAAACTTACTATACTAATTATTATGTACGTATATTATCTATATATACATATTAGTAGCCTATAGTGTGTATAGTATAGTAGGGCTATAGTTTGTAGGTGTAGAATTTTTAGTATATAGTGTAGTATTTTACCTAGATGATTAATGCTATTTTTGTTGCTTGTCTGACTCATGTTTATATTTTTCTCTTTTCTAGGCAATGGTTGCCTGAAAGAGATCGCTTGTAGCGATAAGGCCGCATGTTTGAAAAGACCTGTTACATTTTTTCTTTTTCTGTAATTTTGTGTGCAATAAAGAGTATCTATCTATCTATCTATATATTACCCATATTGCCTAAGCTCTATATCTATAATGTTCAATATCTAGCCGTTAGTCCGCACCCATGTGTAATTTGACGGCGTTTCGCGGTGTTTAGAACTGACGAGTAAACACACTTTCAACAATTAGTTTTAGGGTTACACCCCACTGTGTTAGTTACAAATGGCTGGGGTTCTGCCACATGCTATTTGGAAAGCAAATATGCCTTCGTTCTACTAAATTGATGCAATTATGATATGTATGCCTTGTGACCCCAATGTTCGTTGCTGCCAGTTGAATGTTCAAGTCAAAGGTATTCAGTATTGTTTGGTCCCTGGCCATTGTTATATTATCTAGGTACATTAGTATGTTCATTTGTCGGTATTATGAAATATCCTATTTTAAACTAGTTCTATACATAAATATGTCGATTATTTTCTTTTTATTTGACTCAATAATACTATGTGTTATTGAAATATGCCACAGTAATGTTCAGTAGAACAGACTTACCATCTATCCTAATGTATACTCTGTTTTTAGATGTTTAAGGTTGCCTGGTAGAAATCGCTTTAAGCGATAAGGCCGCCGGTTGCTTTTATTTGTTTATTTTTTTTTCCTCTGTTTTTGTTATATTCTATGTATAAGCAATAAAGAATTTTTCATTCATTCATTCATTTCATTCATTCATTTTCATTCATTCATTATGTGTTCGACTAGATTACTTTGATAACGAAAGACATGCGCATTCAAGCGCTTTTCTCCCAACATGGCGTGTCACAAATCCGTGACCCCGAGGCAAAGGTTACACTGTCTTACGTAACGCGTCTACTGTAGCTAGCAAATGTAAACCAGCAATACATCCATACATCCATACATACTTACCATACACACGTACAGGCAATGGTCGAAGTAGCCGATCGAAGTTCGAAATGCATGTTTGGCAAACTATTGGCAGATGGGTGCCAAGCGGCGCGATCACTTAATGGACGAGTATTTACGAAGTGCTTTTGGAAGTTTGACGACGTTGACGAAGGCCTACCGGCGTGGCCTATTGGATAATTATTTTGTTTGTGTTAAATAACTTAATGCACGGTACACGCTTGTGACGATGTATTTTTAATTATTTTTATTTCCAGGGCGCGAAAAGAAAGAAAAATATTTATTGCACATAGACACCACGACACGACAATTAGGTACAAAAAAATATAAAAACGAATTATGAGCAAAACGTACATAAAGTAAAAATAAAAAATATGTAAAAAAAATATAATAAATGTACCTACAGTTTATCTATTCCCAGCATTTTCGTTGTAGTTTTTTTTTATATGAAAATCAGTTTAAACGAGATTGTATTTTTATTGCTTAGGAAGGCGGACGGACGGACGGGCCACCTGATGGAAAGCGGCCACCTTCGTCCAGGACATCTGCAACCTGAGGGAAGCGGATGCGGTGCCGGCCTTTAATGGTTCCTAGATAGTGTTCCATTAAAAATCTATTCAGTTGTATATGAAATATTTGAGTACCTATATAGGTTTTCTGGAGGATTACCATCAAACGTCTGTTATTTACCAATCTACCGAACTAAAACTAAATCTACCTCGTGAGTTAAAGCTTATAAATTTATAACCGTAAACAGCACGCTTCTGATATCTTAATAACACCTACCCGTGCCCCTTTGCAGATTATTCGGTCAACTCTAAACTTCATATGGCAAACATAACTATGTCAATGATCCAGTGTTGCAAATTATCGTTCCCTACGACCCACGTTATCAGCGGCAGAGTGCGATATGTAAGTGGTGTGTCCGCTGTGTGGACGATAAAAAACATCAGCTCTATGCATGCATAGCGGGGTTCCCAGAACTGTCTGTTTCTAGGAAATGCGCTAATGCAACGAAATTGTAATCCTTTTGTTTGAAACGTTGGCGGTGGGTGGTCGGCCATGTTGCACAATGGTGTGACAATGGAAACTCTGCTATGTAAACAGTATTTCTTGTTTGTAACAATAAATCAATATAATTCAATTCAAAAACATTTGTTCGAATTAGGTTTTTACAAACACTTGGGGACGTCATACCTACAAATATATTAATGATAACTAATAATTATTCAGCACAACGACACCTAAAGGGTGACGACAAAACAAATAATTATTATGCTACTTGTTCGCGTATAAAATCTTATAGAGCGATGTAAGTATCCAGCTTATTTTGTTTGGGTGAGAATGTTTCGCTCTGTGAGGGATCATATCAAAAGACCATTTAGCATCCTTCATTTTTGCTATCCTAGCTAGATCTCCAATTCAGTTTTCTCAATAACAATCTCGTATCATCAGGCAGGTTACTTGCCTTGACCTTGTTTTCGCGCATTTTATCGTTCTTACGTTAAATTCTTCAAATATCTGTGACGCGCAGATGTTAGTTATCACAGTAGCTGTGGCTAGGTTGTTATGTAATTATTGCTCAATTAGGACCGAGGTGCAGGGCACTTAGGTTCTAATACCAAGTGTAACAAGGCAAACTAGATGTGTCAAACTCTTCTGTCAAAACTACTGTAATGAGCAAAGAGTTTGGTATACCAGTAAATTTATGGTAATGAGTAATCGCATACCGTCTCTGGGTTCCGTCCGGTCACGTCCTCTGTCTCACGTTAATGGAGGTGCTAGTTTATTATAATGCAAGAAACCTTTCTATATATGGTGCGGTTGTTTCAGAGATTCAACCGAAAGGTTCCTCTTTATGTCATTAATATTCAATGCTGGCGATTAGTATTGTCTTGCATACATTGCTAGACATGGATACTGTACCCATGTAAACAAAGTTTTCATATCTTCATACCTAATTGCGCACACGCCTATTTAAGGCAACTTGTATAGCGCAGCGAGTATTGGAATGATATTATCGCGGACACGACATTTCGAGCACATTGTGTTTAGCTTATGACTGAATACTTCACGGTATTATGTGATATTATGTGACTAGCTTTTGCCTGCGTCTTCGCCCGCGTGGCGTGGACAAACCAATATCATAGTTCTAACTTGAGAATTATCGGGTGGAATTAAAGCGGTGGTGGGTGAGCAAGTCACCAGCGTCACGGCGACTGTCGTGGCATATGCTGAGTGTGGCCCCATTGCACTGTCCACATGGCATAAGTAACGAGATTAGAGAATCTTTTTTTTTTTTCTTGTTTTGTTTATGTCTCTGTTTCATTATAATCTTTTAATTTCATTTTTAGAATTTTGTGCTGTGTGTTGAGTGTAATAAATGTGTTTTACTTTTACTTTACTTTACTTTACAAGTTCATTTCAGTTTTCACATTTGTTATGGTCGAAGGTTCTTCCCCAGATTATCATCTATAGCAAAAATATTTTATCATATACAACTGGGTAGTACCAGAGATTAGCGCGTTAAAACAAACGAACAAAAACTGTTTTATCTTCAATATCAGCAACCTTAACTTATCAATTCTTACTATTATGTGCGAATCTCTTTCTGAAATTACACAAACGACAGCTGTATAATAGTAGAGATTGGTGCTATTCTTGTCTGACAGACATTTCCGGGCTAACATTTCGAAACTAAAGTAGCAAAGTTAGGCGCAAAGCCGGTACCTGTAGGTACATATTAGGTGTAGCAACCGTATCCTAAGTCATAAGAAATAGTCTCTCCCCTAGAAAGTCACACACAAATTTAACTTGGTGCTCCATTGCTTATAAATATGGCAGTTAAACAATAAGGAGTGTAGAGTAACAGTGGTATCTCCGGAGCATAGACAGGATGTGGAGTGCATTGATTCCTAGCGTACCCATTTAAGGCCCTCCAGCCGAATGTGGTCGACCTATGACGGTATCGTAGATACATAGGACACTGGCCTTCCTTCATTTGATGCGTGGCCTGAAAATTAATGTCAAATTATGTGAATGATTAGTTCCTTGAATGATTCACTTTGATTTGTATTGTCCCACAGAATGCTGACTGCATTGTAGTGTTATTGGGTAGATCGAAGGTTCGATTGTTCTCCGAAGATTAAGTAGTAATGGAGCTATAGGTATCACATAATATAATATCGCTATAGTTGTCATACCGCGATGACCGCGACCTTTTCAAACTGTAATTTCACAACGCCCTTCTCAAAACATCCTGCCCTGTAGATCTAGCAGTCATGAACTTCAATGAATATGATTCTGTGATCATTTATTAGCATTCGTTTTTGAACAAATCCTCTTTACTCCCCAGTGCATCGCGACGCACAGTATTATTAGATTATTCAGTACAAAAATGTATTTAGTTATTTTATTTCATTCCTAATCAAATATGTAGCTCTATTTATTTAGTGTGTAGTTTTAGTTGGGTGAATAAATCAGGACTTCCTGACTCTAACACAGATAATAATATGACACATCGTTTGTTGGCAGTCGACATGTAAACGTCGATGATGTCAAGATGCGGATTTATAAAGCGTATTAAAGTAAATTAACGTATGAAGCCTAAAGTTAGCTTTTAACGTTTAGGTTGGGCCTTAGTAGCTAGAGATTAAAAGTGTAAAAGTCGAAGGAAAACTGAAACATTAGTCCAAATCCGTATAATGAAATCATTTATTTAATCCATAATTAACCCACTGACGAGACTCGTGCGTGACATGACATATGAAACGCAAAAACATATTCGTTATTGCCCATTTTATTATTCCTAGGTTTATTATTTATTTATAATTTAATATCCACCTGAATCATTCCACTGCTGGGCAAAGGCCTCCCCCCCAATTCTTCCATACTTCGCGATCGTTTGCTATTGTTTGATGACCCAAAAGGCGATGGAGAGACAAGTTGTTGGCATTCGACAGGGACTGGCAAACCATCCTAGGTTTACCTTTTAAATTAAAATGACTAACTTAGAACCAAGCTGGCTCATTCTCCGCAGAAGTCTAGCTAGAGTATGCTAATTATTATTCCATGGCCTAAGTTGTGCTGTCGCTCAGAGAAATTATCAAACTTCTGCGTTAGAGCTCATTTGACATGTGAATTTGCAACTAGACGTGGAAAATTGGCTCGACTTCTTGCCAGTGGGTAGGTTTCCTGCACAAAAATTAAGGAAAATTGTATTAAAACTGGATATGATGGTAATGGTGTGCCTTTATCAGTATGGTATCTTATCTTACTTCGTACTAATATTTAAATGCTAGTGTAAGGATGGTTGTTTGTTACCCCTTCACGCAAATTTCGTTGAATTTGGATTTTTATAAAATTTGGCAATAATGTAGCTTACAGCCTAGAATAGCACATAGGATATAATATTTCCTGAAATTCAATGTGGTTCCAGCGGAATTGGGGCCGGAACTTATAAACCGATTTTTACTCGAACAAAGTTGCATTCAAAAGCTAGTTCAACCATATCACCAACCCGTAGCAGCCCAATGTTGGACTTGAGCCACCAGGTAAGTGGAGGGTCTTGCCACAATATCTATACACTAAAGAAAATCGGTTGCCTATTTTCTGATCAGCACAGTTCCTGGCTGGTTTGCCGCTTTATACACAACGTTGCTTTGTACAACACGTTCGTACATCGATGGGGTTGATGCTATATTTTACTCGGCTACACGTTTTAGCGTTCTAAGGTGGGATGCGTAGAATAGCTATAGCTTCCATACTTCATTTCGTTCAAAGGAGCGTCACAAAGCTACCGCAAAAAGGCGGTAGCTCCGTAGTCAGTCGAGTTATAATTAATGGAGCTTTCATTGTAGGTATATCTGATTTATAAATCAAACATAGTATACCAGCCACCGTATCGCATAGGGGTAGGCAGAGACTATCGAGTACCACAAGCTACGATTCTAACACACCTATTTCGCCTCTTTCTTTCTCTTTAATTTATAAATAGCTAGATGACAAATAAAACTGTCAGTTAGTTATTATTTCGGGTTATATGTTACTCAAAACTAGCAGTTTAGTTTGTCATTTGACTGATTCGAATTATAAAACAGAGTATAGAAGAGAATAGAAGCCTTCGTGGAGTGACGCCTGTGACTAATTGTAGTTGCCATTTACGATATTCAATTTGATGTAAGCCATTTATGATTATGTAAATGGTAAAACAGTTAAAGGTCAAGTAAGAATGAAGTAATCGCGTCGGTTTGACGATGACGATCTCCGTTCGTTCGATTTGGCATGTAATTTTTTACAGTTTGCTTTTGGGCGATGGATTAATTCGAAGCTGACATTTATTTAAACTATAATTTCATGCGCTGTCGCAATCAATGGACGTGTTGTCCGCATACTTGAAATAAACCGGCAATTTTATATGTTTAATGATAGGATTACCTATTATTTTGCGGTGCTGAAATTCGACTCAGAATTCAATTTCAATTTATTCGCAACAAGCTCGCCACTCGTTAGGTGTTCCTAATATCGTTGACGAAGCGGAGTTAGCCAAGGTCTTCCGCTGAGGACCCGGAGACTGGTCGAACAGTTTATTATATATTCTTTATTGTACATAAAACAATGTAACATCGTTAGAACTTAAACATAGTTTACAAAGGCGAGCTTATCTCTGCAAGAGATCTCTTCCAGCCAACCTGAAAGGTGTGGAAGCGATATCACGGGTACTTGAGCATGTACTTTTAGATAAAGTTAAAAAAAAAGCTATTAACCTAAATTAAATCCTATAATATTAACAGACATTTTACAGACAGTTTACTACCCCGTGACGGCATATTTTTTTGTATTCATTATTTTGCGCCTGTATGGATTCGCGTCAGATATGTAAACGTAAATACAAGCTTGCCACAGCCGCCATACTTGTAATCAAATGACAAATGATTGTATATCAACTCCCGCCGTGGCTTTGATCTTGCGAACGGCACTGCACTCCATGAATAATTCCGAACACACCTGCACCACTATATTCAATTCACGAGCACTCTACATGCAACGAATTCAAATATTGACTGCTCGTTTATTATGTCACCTCACCACACCTTTGTTTTGAAGTTCAGATAGAAATTACGCCCGTGTCTCGTGTCGTGCTCAGTGCACATCTGTCTTTCCCCAGAAGTGTGATAGGGACGAATACAGCGACATAACCATACGTACCAATTCGGTATCCTTTGTACGTATCAGATGACAGGTAATATTAGAGGTCTTATAATTGATTGTACATCGCCTTGATTGAAGCAATCCAAGTCGTGTCAATGCGAGTTAATTTATAATATATTTCGTATAGGTGCAAATCTTTCGGTTTGTTATCTCTTAACCCTTGTGTTTGTGGGTAGGAAATCCGGAATATACCTTTAAACCGCGATAGTTTAAAACATTATGTTTGTTATCTCAGTCTCTTTGTCGTATGGGGTTAATAGACAATACCACAGACTAATTCGTTAATCAATCAAATGAGCAGTTTTCCAATAGGTATCTAAAGCATTCCTTATCACTCGCTAGATGGCGCCCTAACAATTTTGTTATTTGAAGATCGCTTGAAATAGGTACTTATCAAAGAGGATATCTACACTGGGTATCTTGTACAGGATCATATAAATACATTTCAACAATTTTAGTGGTTAAAATAAATTATTACCAAAAAAAGCATCAATTTGATTGAGTCATTCCGTTTCATGGACGCTAGGATCAAGAATTAACGTAATTCAAATATAAAAGGTTAGTATTAGTAAAATGGAACATAGGCAACAACCTTCAAAAGCTATGTTTATATTAATAAACATTTTATTTTAAGTTACTATTAGTTGGCTGCATGAAATCACTGCCACCATCATACAGATTTAAAAAAGATTACCAAAATTGTAGGAGCGCCATCTATTGATGCTTTTTGAAACCAACTGACAATACTTACTGGAAAACTCCTCATTGAAGACGATTTCATGCCTACATAGCCAATTATGCCACAGTAGAACTTTCACACAATGACAATATCGATAGGTATAAAGATACCTACCTACCTATTCAGTCATTTCATTGAACGAAATCAGAACATCCGCTCCATAGCGCTAATTAATCAGTGTAACGGACGTCGGGTACCCGCAGTTTTGTCGCTGTTAGGCTTCCATGGAAGCTTTTTTCGCGGAATTAGGTTAATTCCAAGCGCAAACACGTCAATGGACGCCGAAGTGATGGGACAAACGGACAAACGTACGTTCGCCTGAATTAGTCCGTTTCGATTATCCAGGCGGGCTCATGAGCGTATCCAAAAACAAAAAAAAAGCATTGTTGTTCCAGATTAAAGGTTGCATGGGGTATGTCAGATTTGTCTTCCCAGAGCGACAACGCGTATTCTGCATTTTTTTATGTCATCCGGTAGACTAACAGGCAACCTACCACCTGGTAAATTGCCCACCGCTGCATATAGTCACTAGCAACGCCAAGAGTATCGCCAAAGCGTTGCCCACCTCTAAAACCCACACGCTGCTCAGATAACAAGCAGTCAAAAGCTTGGCCCCTCTACTGCCAAAACCACGATTCCACACCCCCTGGAGACTTTACTCACCTTATTTTTGTTGTAACTTTAATCTTCTATATTCTGTAAAAGAAAAACCAATTAATCAATGTAGCCGAGGAGTGTCGGCAACGTTCCGACACTGCGCGGCTTCCGTAAAAGCATTTTTCACGGATTCTTACGGAATTAGGTTAATTCCACGCGTAAGGGCGGCATTGGTCTCCTCCAGGATTGTAGGGCTTGGCGGTGCGCCGTTATCGATCGTAAGTTATTGCTGTTAGGGGTAATTATTCATTGTTATCGCCTTTTTGGAGCTGCACTAAAATAATGCCAGCTTGGAGACTTGCTGGCGAACAGTTCTTGTTCGAGACTCTTAATTCAAATAATATGGTAGAGATTTATATAGCACGAAAGTTTGTATCCCGTCATTTCGTAATATTTAAGTACTAATTTTTTATTTTATTTGTAGATACTAATATATGCATTGTATACTGATACTTGAAGTGACTTGGCTATGGAGTAATTATTTTATGAATTTTATTACAGGGATAACCAATTTGAAAGCCATCAGAAAATAGTGAAAGTATTGAAATAGCTTAGCATCGATTCAAAATAGTGTACCGTTTTTTTATCACCACAGGAAAAAAAACTTTGAAACATCTTACCATGATTTATTGAGGCATACTAATAACTACGTTAGTTGCGTAAAAGTAACTCTTAAGTAGATCATTTTGGCCTTATAGACCTTTAGAACCAGTTTCTCCTCGGAACTATTCTGTGATGTGATTTATTAGAATTTGATTTGTTGGTAATCATCATCCAATTGGAAGACGTTTGGTAACTAATAATAAAGTTGAACCACAATCTAACCAGGAGTAACGGGCTTGTAAATTTTGATCGTGAGAAGAAATATGACTACCTAAAGACGGCTGTCAAAGTGGGCCTATTATAACTCGAGAACTATACTATTTGATGACATTGTGAGCAGGTATAGTTATAAAGAGAGAGGAAGCTTACACTTTAAATACCTACTGCACTGTATAAAGAAGAAATCGGACTTTATTAAGTTTTTGCGCGGTATAAGCGTTTACTAGAATTAAAATCGGGTCCCAGGCGGTCGAGCAAGTTATCCACTTGGGCGTCAGGAAGTTTCGCTGGCGCCGACGCCTCGCTTGCCGGAGGTCTGTGCTGAGAACATTGCGTAATCTCCTCCAGAGAGTTTGATTTAAATTGAACATTATGAAGAATAATATAGAGAAGTTTGAGCTTGCCATTCTTGCCAAATTTTTCTCTGTCAAAAATATTACGAAATACGATTCAGGTAAAATCGTTGTCATGTATTGTAGATATGAACACGAACGTGATTTCATTTGATTCGTAGAATTTTTGACGGACAACATTCCCAAGAATGGATCCTTTAATCTGTCTTATAGATTATCTATCGTATAGATTAGTCTGTTTTTAGACAGGATTAATTGTTATACAAGAAACAGAGGAAGAGGAAGGCCAAGGTTTGAATATTGGAAGGACGTGAAGGAAATAATGAGCGCCGGGGATTGTAAGCAGAAGAAGAGTGGCGATTGCTGCACCGACTAGAGTTATACTTTTAAATATATTATGATGATGTTAGGCATAGATACTATTGGCTTCCGCACCTGAGTACCTAGTTATTTTCCCAACCGGAGCAAGGCACGTTACAGCGGGAATGTGTGCTGTGAACGCTTCGGTTTATTGACTCCCAGTTGCCAGAAACTCAGAGACCCTAGACCGCAGCCCGCTCTCAATTCCATCGTAGATATTCGCGCATCGCGCAGGCGGTTCAAATGTTTTAATTAAGCTCCTCTGGCGGGTACATTGCTCATTACTTTACAGTGTTCAGACGTGACAGCCATTTCCGAGTCCTCAATTCTGACGCGTGTTACGTGTAAACTGCTTGCTTTAACTTTAGCTAGCAAGAATGAATTTTCCGTGGTGCTTGTGTTCCAGACATTTGGAACAATAAAACAAAATAAACACAATACATGGAAATAGGTATAGATAACATCGGTATTCTGTGGAAGTAGTAGAATTATAAACCGAAACATAGGACATAAGCTGACTGACAACTTCCAGCCGAAATGTTTTTTAACTGCTGAAACAGTTCCGACATCGTTATTTTGTGACCAATCGTCACAAGTCGAAAGTCGTTGTATTGATGGGCACAGTTGAATTGTTTCACAGATGAACACAACTTGTCTCGGATCTAACCTAAATAGTATTTGGTTTCATTTTAAACATTGAAGCTGCTACAACATAATTGGACGGGATAAATACAAAATCTGAACTTAATCGAATAAGAGCTCCTCCTCTGGTGTGTCCAAATTGATGAGTGCTCCGGAAATGCAATTCGCTTCAATTCGAAGCCGACCGTGCAGATTGCTTCGAGCACACCTAGCGGAGTCTGGCAATTACAGTGAGCAAAGAACAACACTCGAACGGCCGACAGGGCAGCCGGTGGCGAGAGCAAATTGACTGGCGCGATAACCTGACGCCTTTTTATTTGCTCATACAAGATAAACCTGTCCGCAGCTTAGGTTGGATTTATTGATGAGGTAACGCAATCGAGACGTCGATCGATCGAGTTGTATTGGCTGGGATCGTTTTATTTGGAGCTTTTTTGTTTTTTAATGAAGACAAATAGGTTTATTTCGTACAAAATATGGATTGAAGATGCAAATGATGTTGTTTACCGACGTCGTCTACACTGACTGATAAGTATAAACAGTAACTAAGTTCAAATACCTACTCAATTTAAAATATCTAAGTTGTTACTGACATCACGAG
Source organism: Blastobasis lacticolella (assembly GCA_905147135.1). Lineage (NCBI taxonomy): Eukaryota > Metazoa > Arthropoda > Insecta > Lepidoptera > Blastobasidae > Blastobasis > Blastobasis lacticolella. The sequence goes on from LR990048.1 coordinate 16,888,196, forward strand.
TTGGCCGTACAAGGCGACTAATCTTTTGGAAACAGGCCAACTAGGATCACCGCAAAACAGAAATTGGGCGTTGTGTATTTTCACCACTTTAATCTCCAAGGCGTCTTTATGTGGCAAAACACTTATCTCGTTTGAGAAACCAGCAGTGGACGATTAATACGAGCTAATTATAGTGATGATCAGTTCCTTCATAGCTAGTACGTAGGAATTTCAACATCACGGCGTGTTGACAATGTATCTGGAATGTACGAGACATTTTTTATCACGCCGTTATCATGAAGGTAGGTTAGTTTGCAACGCATCTCTGTTGCGGCAACCTAGTTCTCTTAAATCTTGTTTGCAAGCCAAACAATGTGGATGTTGTAACAAGTGTACGATTAAAGAGGTTCACAAGATGAATCAGTGCATCTGCTGACTATAACCTTGTTTCGGTATATTTTTACTGATATTATAAACGCAATAGTATATTGTTTGATTTGGCCACATTCAAGATTTTTGCAGTCAGATGTTTTTTGCACTTCGAGGTATTTCGAGGCGCAAGCTATTTTTTGTAGAAGCCTTCACGAACGAAATCGCCAAGACCTCAAGGTTATAATATTGTAGAATCCCACAGGGCTGTCCAGTGCCACAAGCTACGCTGACACACCTCCTTTTCTTCTTCGACATGCCTCTACCACATTCAAAAATAAGTAGGTAGGTACTTAAACACAGGCAATCTAGATAGTGTAGTGTCAGCCAGGTGTAAAGTTGAAAGCGTACGAGGCACTCAATTTTATTGAAACTCCCGTTGGCTGCCACACAATCTGATGAAGCCCTTAACTCGATGTCCAATAAACCGGACGTTCTACATCCGCTCATGGCTTCACTCGGCTGCAATTTAATAACGGCACGTCCAATCCTTTCTGTCGATACTGATTTATGCTAGTTAATGTATGATGTATGCTGCTCTTTGCAAAGCCAGAAACTGGAGCTTCCACATGAGCTATAGGTAATCTAGTTACATAATATAAAATATATCGGTATTTTGGGGAAGTATTTCTTGAATTTGAACATTATCTCAATTATTTAAAGAAGTTATTGTTTTAAAAAGTATTTTTTTTTTTAAATGATATTTTAATCGTTTTAAGCCATGGAAGTTCAATAATGGACGGCATTAGACTGTTCGACAATTTAAGATTAGTTTTCTTTAAATTACCTATCAGAAAAATGTGTTCTAACGCCAAATATAGTGAGTTGATAAGCAAAGAACTGACTAATGTCAGAAAGCTTAAGTAGGGTTCCAATTTAATTAACATTTGCTTTGCATTTTGAATTTGATTATGTGCGCTAGGTTTACTAAAATTTGTGTAATCCAGTAATTTCATTTCGATCTCAACGAGAATCAAGTCTTGCTGAACCTTTTAGTAAGATTAAAATAAAAATGTTACCAAGTCAACAAATGTACGGGTACTTACGACAAAAAACTCACTCCACAAATTGCATTTAATCAGTGTCATAATTATTTTAATGTTTTTTTGCCTTTTTTTATGGGTTGAATGGTTTATTGTATGGATATTAAGCGTTTTCATTGAGATGCGCGATTGTCAAGCGGTTTCGTCAAACGGACATGTTAATTTCTTTTAACGAATTTTATTACAGTCAATGCATGATCATTATTGTTCAGTTGTTGTCATTGCTTGTCTAACGGCTCACTTCTTACCTTATCTATTAAGTACCAAGGGTAAAGTATAATTTCGTACCTAACTGTGCAAAGCTAGAGCTTATCGCCAGAGGAATTTAATTAATTTTTTTTTACAAATTTGTTTTTGCTGTATTTGGCGCCCAACGCGATGACAAATGGAGGACGTCACACTAATTATAAAATAGCTAAGTAAACTTGCGATTAATATAAAAGGGGAGTTATTCTCACGTGGCGCCGAGCCGGTGAATGGAGCACGTGGGCTCGGGCGCGGCCGTTCGATACTGCGGAGGCTGCGCGCTGAGCTCCCGCCCGGAACTGTCTTCCGGCCGCCAGCGAAAGATGACCTGCCCTACGCCCCCCACACACAACAATCCACTCCCAAATTCGCAGCTCCAACAAAATTGGACGCCTCAATTGTAGCCCAGTCACACAAGACCCCCCAAATTGGAGTTACAATAATGTGCAGTTCACGTATCGACGGGTCAAACAAAATGGATGAGTATATTAGATATTCCGCCAACCTTCCCCGTTGCAAAGCGTGCGAGGTGCGCCTAATGACCGTGATTTACGATACAGTTCTTGCGGGCCGCGTATGATGTCTTCGGATTTCCCGGATGATGGATATCTTCGGCATGGTAATGACATGGCAGGTTTAGTGGGTACCTAGCTAGATCGTAATGCAAAGGCCCTACAGCGCTCAAAGGCTTTAATCTATTTTTTTATCTACACCAATACGACGATACCTAACGGTATAATACAAAAGCGATGCAAAAGTGTGTTGCTTGATCTCTTTTTGTCACATGAGACTATCGTAACGCCATGTGAAATGCCATGCAAATGATATAACCTAATTTGTTACAGTTTCCCAACATCAGAAATTCATCCAATTAAGAGGAAACAGAATCACAACCGCATAGATTTAGACGGCAAATGGACAGACTAGTTTTTGCCCGTCGGCGGCGCGGCGGGGCGCTCGGTCGCTTTATATTTAGGTCGCCAGAGCAAAAGGGAAATGGCTCGGTTGGGGGGAACTCCTGCCACGTTAGTCTAGTATCTTATTTCAACGATCTTTGTAGTTACTTTTTGTTATTGTATTTTCTTTTGTTCTTAGTTTCGGTGATCTCCAGTTTGCTCCAGAAAATGGTCACTCGTTCTAAATTAGTCATAATTAATCACCCAAAATTGCTTGGCTGTTACGAATATCCTAGGAGACGTATAGAGCAGGGCTGGCCGCCATAGTTGGAGGCATGGTTGAGAACGGAAACAGGCGCCCACAAACATTATTTATGGTAATACTTCAGACAAATAAAAATCAAAGAATTGTCACTCAGAAACCATTCAACCAGAGCCGGTACAAGAAGTCGTAGAAAATACATATGTAGATGCCAACTCCCCGTGTCTGGCAACATCCGTCTCCGATATACTTAAACTTTAAAAGTACCAAAACACAATCGGCAACTGATTTCCGTCGCCGTCGAACCGGAAACGGGATTCCATAAAGTTTGCCCAGCGAAGCAGAGCCGAAATCTTTAATCTAATCTGGGCAAATATTGGCGCCGGCTTGGCACATCGCGAAATTCTATTTGATTCGCCGAATTGACGCTCTGAAGTTTAGATGTTGTTCGAAACAATAATTGTTCGACTGTTTGTTGAAATTGCATTGATTTTCTATTATTGGTGATGATGGAGTCAAGAATATTTACCTAAATTTAAGAATATCTACACAAATTTAGGGTCGGCTATTGTGTTTCTGATTGACCCTTAGAGTTTTTAATTATACATTGCGCAGATATTCTCCAGATCCCCAATCAGTTTTTAGGTAGGTAGTTTTGTTACCTTTTACTATTACATCAACGAAATTGGGAATAATCAAAAGTTCCTTTATTATCTCCAAATACTTATCCAGTGCTTCTAGAGCCCAATATTAGTCCAATGACAAATTAGTCTACTTTCATCTTCTGTTGCTGACGACCTTAATTTTTGGGCTGAAATGGGACGTGGCAAAGGCATTGGATTCTATTCGGATCGCCGAGACTGGAGAGATAAAAGTCCGTGTCCGAGATAAGGCCGGGGCGTTGAACCCTCCATCCCTTTTCTTGTGCCAATTCTGTCACGATTGAATAAAGTTACAGTGTTAGGGTGGTCTCCGCGTTGCTTGCCAACCGTGTCACCGGGATTCGTTATGTTGCTTATGTCCAAGTTTGGTTTAAGTGCCTCCGTTGTTGGGTGTGGATTAGGTTTACGTACAGCAACCAGCAACCCGTTAATTGTATATCTACTTGTATTATTTTATTTGGACCTTAAGTTTCTTCTCAATTTTTTTTTTTTTTATGTTACTTAGCAGACAAACAGGCAAGCGGGCCACCTGATGGAAAGTGGTCACCGCCGCCTATGGACATCAGCAACACCAGGGGAGTTACCAATGCGTTGCCCGCAATAAAGAATCCTCGAAAAAAGAAGTTTTTGCTAAGCACTGCTGTGACCTAAGCCCAAGACCCAATTTTTCAAGTTCACTCAGATATCGGAACCAGGGGTTCGTATGGTATTTACTGGGTATGTACTGGGTTTTCCCGCAGCTTCGTCAAATAAAACTTGTTTGAAGCATATTTTCTTTAACCTATAATTTACTATAAATACTTTTTATTATTATTATTTCAATCATGTACGTTCTGCTACAATCTATACTGACAGACTATCTGATTATGGCTCGACCAGCAGATTGCAAATAACAGAGAACAAGTAAAACTTAAGTTACAGTACTTCTATGAAACTGCTGTAACTTAGTAAGGAAAATACATCTGTCTGAGTAGAGAACACTAAGAAATGGAATTGACTCCTTAACAATTGTTATTCATGCCAGCCACCAGTTCTACAAGGAGCGCTCTCATTGAATTACAAAACAATCTGATGTCCATAAGCTCAATAGCTGACACAGATGTCGCTCAATGATAATACTCGAGAGGAGCAAACCAGTTTACCGGAGAGTCCGTATATGGAATGTGTCTGAGGTCACGGAAGCGAGGCACGTTGCGTTACGTTACCTCACATGATCACAACATATGTATTGATTTGAAATACATGTGTACCCAAATTTTTGAAAATAATAAAACTGATTGTGCTTGATTTTATAGTGTCTAGACGTTACGTACGTATTGCAAAAATGTTCGCTTGGTATTACATATTTAGTAACATTGCTTACTTCCTTGAGAATATTTCCTAACCGTTGTTCACGATTACTTAGTTCCAGAACTATTTATTTATGTATTTAAGGTACACCAACAGCACCCACATTTTTTTCACATTAGGTAAAGACTACAACTAATATGTTAACCAATTATAGGTGTTCACATCATTCACCGATGTACAAACACTGATTAAAAGCAATACTAAATAAAATTCGGTACCAAAAATTACGTAGAACAGTTTAGATTTATATTTTGTAATATCTAAATCAGGTAAAACAGCATTTTAACAGAATTGTATAAAGAACACATTCTAGAAACTGGAGCATGTTGACCAATACCAAACAAAACATGTCTCTCCATATTTTACAAACTCACTTTATGCGCACATCTGTGCAAGTATTTGTGGTAACACAACTGTGTCCTCTATCGATCGTAGTTATTGACCGCTAACAGCTCTATTGATCCGAGACTTTGAACTCTATACCAATAGCGTCATTTCTATCTACCTCCCATCTCGTGATCAATTCATCTCCTTGGCCCCGTGACCTACAGCGATGATTCTTTCAACAAGTAATTCTAAATTATCTTTTAATCGTTACTTTGCTATATTATTTGCTCTCTCTATATCTTTTATTTACGAAACATAAAGCGGGACAGCTGTATTATTTCTTCTGCATCCATTAAGAGTTTTAGTTCGCTGTTGTTCGCTCTCTGAATGGGTGGAAAGTTCAATTGAGAGTTCCAAAATGAAGGATAAAAATAATAGCAAAGTTTGCCCCGCAGACAACCGACAATACTCGGTAATTTGTAAATGAAAGGAATGTTTTGGGCCTCCTTTAAATATTAAAGGAGATCCTCTTACCTCTCTTAAATGGTCGGAGGTCGGCCCGTATTCATAATAAATTATGTTTACGGCAGATTTTATTATAGTCACTCTGGAGCATGTTTAATTCTGTTTGTTTTAGGGACGCTATTCTTATCTTTATTGTAATGGCCTATAAAGTATGTAGGTACTATAAGTATTGTTGAGACTGTTGTTGTTCTTTATCTATTCATACATACTTAATATGAAAATATGTTTGTCAGTCATTTTGGTAATAATGGATGGCATTTGATACATCGGTATACTTATATAGTTTCGCACGTTTTCGAATGTCCCCTAAGTAGAAAGGGATTTGTCCAATGATCTTGAGAACGAAGATGTGGCAGGTGTCTAGAATGGAATTAAAAAATATATTCCATTGGGAAAACCAGTAAGCGTGTATAACAGCGCATACCTACTCTGTAATTCTACTCTGAAATATGTTACCCTAATGAACGATCAGGTTTAAGAGCAAAGGACCTTGTCACCTAAAAACAGCCTTTTCTAAACGTTCCCGGGCTGTACAATATGACGCACGACAACGCAAAAACCCAACGTAACTTCGTACCACAATACAAGGCCGTTCTCTATGCAAATGTCGACCTAAAGCTCAGCTTTTTAGAGTCCGGAGTCGAATAACTCGCGCACAATACGCTGCAGTTTGAACTTTGACTCCGAATGGCGTGTTTTTGTGTCCTTTTGGTTTCGTTTTGAAAATAGACCGTGCGCTCCCGTGAAAGAGCCCGGCGTCCTTTGTGGAATCTCGGAGGACTCGGCGAAATGTGCCGATGGTCGTGCCTTTTGTTGAGGCTCTGCACCAGGATTTCGCGAGCAGTGGTTTGTAGCGATTTCACCCGTTGAATCCCGATGGAGTAAATAGTACCGCACAGCCTATGTAGGGTTCTCGCGGCCTTGTTTCACTCAACCAGCACTAAGAGACCTTTCTCGACTATGAGTGGCTCCCCCTGCGACCAGAGAATGGGGCTCTCTGAATTTTGGCCGACACCAAGGCACGTGTGAGGGTCCCAAACAAAACACCGCAGCGTTACTCGACATTTCTTTTGACTGCATTTTTTGTTTGCCTAATGTAATGTAGCGTAGGGCTTTTTGTAAGATTCGTAAAAGGTGACCCAAAGTTCAACGCGGCAAAAAAGGGTCTCGCTTGTGTTAGTTATAACAGTTCAGAGTTTGCAATATTTTATAATATATTTTACGGGCGCGGCGGAACGCTGAGCCTTTGCCTTTGCCCTGTATTCACGGCTGATTTGCTAAATCGCTGCGCTTTGGCGTAACAAATTCGTGGGATCGAAAGTGAAGGGATACGTCGACGTATTTTTGGCTCCTTTTTAATTTTAAGCGATTGATTTACTCCCGACAAACCTTTACTCGTGCTACTGGCTTATGGCGTTATAATAATCATTTTGGCGTTGTGCTCTTGCGCACGAGGGCCCGGGGTCCGCCTTAACCATGATCCAGGATTTGTCAGATAAAGTAATTACAATAGAGCGACCGCCATCTGGTCAGCGCCGTGAATCTGACCAGATTGGATCACGGGGAATCTGACCAGATTGGATCACGGTTACACCTCCAAGTCGCCTGAATCGCCAACCATTAGTACTTAACTCAAAAAAGAGCCATTGCTACATGGCCGCCGTGGGATTCGAACCCGATACCTCTCGCTTACGAGTCGGATACGTTAACCACTCAGCCACCGACGCTGCTACTTATGTCGTTATTTTTACTACTCTACAAATATTACTTGGGGCCCTGTTATAGTACTAGTACTACGGACCAAGTCGACGAATTACACGTACATATTTACTTAAATGTAGGTTTAGGGTCCCTTATATGACCAACTATGTCTTCCTTAATGTTGGAATTGTTCCATAACTGAACAATGGTTCCCAAATATTATTGTTACGAGAACAATACCTCCTGGCGCGTTACATAGCATGATGTGTACAACTAAACACATTCATTGTGGCCGCTTTAGTCTATTTTGATACCAAAAGCGATGAAAGCAAAGACTTTGAGCGGGCATATGGTATATTTAGCAGAATTCTAGATCGAACAGCTGCCACTGTAGTGCTTAATCTAACTGAACAAATATTTTCTCCATTGAAAGATACCCACGTATTTCATGGAAATTTACAACTACAGTTGTTAGAGGTATGATAGAATAATCCGTGATTGTTCTTTGTGTCGCGTTACTTACATGTTATCTTTTAATGTGCTTGAAGTTTGGAATATTTTCATAATTTGTTACGACAATATCCGTTATGCGGACGCCGAAGTTTTAAACAAGTATTTTGTCATAAAAATTACTCAATAAACCAAGATGTTATCATTTCCTGTCAGCAAATTAAAACATAAATTGTTTTTACGCCTTCATTTCTTATGTCAAGCTTCTGAGAGTTTGCGGGAGAGGAGATTATTACCGTTATTATGGGTGGATACCCAGCGCCAGTGTGATTCGTTGGACAAACTTATTCAGAAGAGTAAGCTCCAATTATTGAAGGTGGAGAGTGTTTTAAAAGTATATGAAAAACACCTTTAATATTTTTAAATCATTTCAAACCCAAAAATACACGCTTACAATTGAAACGGTGACACTCCAGAGAGAGTATAGACAACCTAGTTCGTTTGAGAGTGCCACCCATTGACAATAAATTGATTAGATAGCATATATTGATCGTGAGTCGTGGAAGATCGAAAGGGAGGCCTTTGCCCTGCAGTGGGACAGAAATGGCTAAACATAAAATAAGCATATATTGATCAGAGATTGAAGTTTTTCATAGATATAATATTAAAATGATTTGCTCCCGTTTTATCTATAAAATAATGCCTATGATAGATAGAGCATAAACATAGTCACGTCGAGTAAGAAAAACTGATCTAGATTTTTTGTTGTGCCCCAATCGATTTGAGCGAAGTAGAGCTAAATATTTGCAAAGAACCGTTTCTAGATCAATGTGCTTTGCCTACTTTTAACGTCTGTGTTGAAACTAGAATTTATTGCAGTTAACCGATGAATGAAAGTGTTTTGTGGTTTTCGGTACCTCTATGGGACTACGCCACAGTATTACTGTCCCAAATAACTGCTTTCACCTTAATTATATGGTAGGCGACAGGGCACCATTGTGGGTAAGCCAAGATTTTTAACGGTTCACTCGGCAGGCGTATTGACCGTCGCTTCACCTGTGTTATTAAGTGACGATGCGTCTATTACGTGAGTAGGTTGTATTGTTGGAAAATATACTAAAATTAACAAAAACTAACACTGCTCAGGAGATTTCTTTTTTAATTAAATTAGTAGATAAACAGGCGAGCGAGTAACCTATTGGAAAGCGATCACCATTACCTATGGACATCACCTATCAACACCAATCCTTAATATAAGCCCGCAAGAAAGATTCAATGAAAGAAAAGAAAATGAGAGGTGTTTTCCATGTCAACAAGCTACTCGAATACGCGACCGAGATCACGGGGATCTCGTTCAGAAAAAGAATATGAGGGTGAAACGTGGTGGTTTTAGTTGGTAGGACTATCATTTTTAATCATAGGCGAGTCCCACAGTGGCCGTGTGGTGTCCGGCAGAGTAGAATAGTACCAACCCCTTACACTCGTGGGTGACGCACAAGGCGACTAATGTTTTCGAGGCAAAAGATCCAAGAGTCCGTAGTCTGGAAAATGGGCAGCAGCATTTTCCATTGTTATATTTAAACACTGCTATTTCCAACCCGCCTGCCAAGCATGGAGATTATGACAATTACCTCCCCATTCGTGGGAGAGGCCCTAAGTCCTGCAGTGGACTGTTACGGGCAGTGATGATGAGTCCCACATAATCTTCTCGCCATCCTCGAACGACGAGTAAATATCCGTAAATTTTCGTAAATCCGGATTTTACCCACGTAAAAAAGGGGGTATCACCAAATTTATGACTACCCACCGTACCTAAAGAAACAAAGCTAACAAATACCCTCCACTGCTGCTACAATGTGAGCTCAATGTAGGCACATATTGCCCGTGTATGTGATAACGTGTTACCGTCCAGCGGTAATTGATTACCGTCGCCAGTGGTCGTCGGACACGCGACACGCGACGTACGACGCCGTGGGTACAACGCTTTGTGGATTTGCTGGAATAATGTGGGTAGCTGGATATATTGTGCCATTGGTAACTACAAGGGACTCGATTGTTATTTTTAATTACCGTGTAATGTGTGGGTTGTATTCGTGACTTGATTTGTTGCTCTAGGAATTTATATTAGGTGTATGACTTAGGTGTACATATAGAGAAATAGTTTATTTGTAAGGGGAGTCTTAGGGGATTCTAAAATTATTTTGCTGATAGAAGCCTAAATTTTTTCTATCTGTAATATTCTACTGATATCAATGCGAAAGGAGGCCAGAATCACTAATTTTATATCTCAAAAATATTCAAGGGCGGGGTGAGGACTATCCTACACACTACAAAATGCTAGATTAAAAAAAAACGCGTAGGTATATTTTGATACCAGCAACTTTCAAAACTAATTTCATACTATAATTTTAATTTCAAACTTATCAGCTTAATTACCTACTAGTCGTAACGAAAGTTAAGCGTCTCTAACTTCTGATATTGCCCCTGGGATCCAATCAATAGTTGTAAAGTTCCCTAAAGTTTATAATTAAATATTTAAAAGCATGGTTTCGGTTTTGTCGTCTCTATAATGATGCATGCTTAAACATTTATTAAATGCCTTAGATTATAGTTCACATCACATCGTTTCTATTCTTTTTAAACTGTAATAATTGCCTTCTTTACATTCCGAATCTCTATTCAGATATAGGAATTTCTTTATCCCTATTTCTGAATCTCTATTTTTACTGGTATAGCCTGTGAACCCACCAGTGGGGCAAGGCGGTGGGACCACCTGTTAAAGTTTTCGGCTCTACCGACAGCGGTGAACTAAATAGACAGGATATAAACTAACACAATTTCGGGACTCTGAATAAATTAAGTACACATGTATAAGTTAACGAAGGAGCATGAATATGTAATAGGAAACAACCTATAAATAGTTCACCGACCTAAAATCCTGCAGTAATGTGTCGTCCGTCATCTATCTATACAATACAACATAACCAGAGCTACCTTTTTGCTATTCAACCCAAAAAAAATAGAGCACATCGCCTGATTTATCAAACAATTTCCATTCGCCTCATTTCTTGTTGCAAACGAGACAAATGGTGGCCGTTCAACCGGTGCAAATTGCATTCCGTTATCCCGATAGCGAATTGAAACAAAAAAGCGTCACCTGGCGCGGATCGGGGGCATCCTTTCAATGCTGATTTCACGGTCTGGCGCGCCTGCGCGGACTGGGTTGTGGGGAGAATGGAGTTTTACGAAAGACCTAAACTGCATAACTGTCACTAGCGAGGACCTGTAATTGGCTTGTTGGTTCTAAAATAATATTTTTTATGTTTTATATAGCTGTTGGAAGTCCAATTAATAAATGAAAAGGTATGAAGCATGTCCCTTTGGTGCTCACCAAGGACGATGCACTGCGTTTTAATGTTTTGTTATACGGTAGGCAAGCAAGCAGACTGAGGAACGCCTGAGGAAATCAAAACACCAGGTTCGTCACCAGTGTGTTGACAACCTCTAATGAGACCTCTAATATACCTCTTAAAGGATCACACCAACAGTCCCCAATAGTCCACTGTCAACTGTTGGACTCGAGCATTCTCCACGTCAGAAATCGGACAACAGAAAACGGCGCTCCCCATTTCCTATCTATGGAGAGCCAAGTTGATCTGAACTTCTATGCCAATCAGTTCTTAAATGAAACGTAAGCGTGTTTGCCACCTTTGTGGTATAAAAAAAAGGTTTTCATAACAAGCTTTTATCGAGCAGTATATAGTACTGATCAAGACCCCAAGGTCGCACTTCCATGCAGGAAAATCGCTTGAGTTGCAGGAACTTATAGGAAAAAAATAAGAAATTAAAAAGGTACCAAGCAATGAATTACTGCAGCTACATTTCTATCACGCTTCATTATCATAATTAAAACAGACGATAAATTGACCCCCCCTACCGCGTCTGTCTGGTTTCTAATAGCCTTGTGAACTTTATATCATTTTAACTATCAACTCCAACAGTAGATATTGTGTACGTATCTGCAGCTGTTGCATAAATTGTAGGTCGTAAGTAGGTCATCGGCACATTGAAGGTGGTCTACAGCGGTTGGTACAATGTCGTTCTTCAACAAGTCCAGGTTTTTAAATCAATAACTACGGGTAATTTAATCTACTATATGTGCCTCCTTGCAATTTCAATTCCCGGTAACACGAGCCGCAGTGAAACCAATCAATACCCGATAGCCCCTGTCAGTGCTGCAGTGCCATAAAAAATGCACGCAACCTTGTCAGAGCGACAGTCAGGTGACCCCATTGCGGTGGCGAATTCGCGACTTCGGATTGTGTTCCAAGACTTTGGTGGTCGACAGAGTTGCTTAAGGATTTACTGTTTAATTATGATAGTTCATGATCATCATCCATACACCATACCAGTCCTTTCTCGAGCCTCCTCTCCACATTAAGTGGTTCAAGTTTACTTCATCATATCAGCCGGAGAACGCCCACTACTGGGCTTGGACCTCCCCCAGAGATCTCCACACAGACCGGCCCTGTGCCTTCCGCATCCAGCTGGTAGAGCTCGTCTAGTCTAAGATGACGCGCCCCACTACTTAGTTAGTTGATTTCGATGTGTGAGTGCAAATATTGATAACGATACTTCATCTGTGTGGGAGGGAGCCCGCTTGCAAGTTAATAATTAGTAGTAGGGTTACACCCACCGTGGTCACGAGACGACGAAATGGGTGTAACCCTACTGAAACGTCGGGAAAACAAATCGAAAAGGTACGTCGCGTTCAAGTCCCGTCTTATATAATAATATGTGTAAAGAACGCGAGTTTAGTTTGAAACAAATATCTTATATAATATTTTCCTAATTGAAGTTTAATGTTCTTTGTTTCAGGTTGGTACCTAAATCGGGTTGTTCGCGAGGAGACGACCACACCTAGTTTTGGTGAGAGGTACTAGAATTAATAACTGAAATTATTTGTCTTTGTAACCTAACAGATAGGTGCTGCCAGGACAAGAGTGATGTTTACCTATTTTATAAAAACTACGCGGGAACGACGATTTTACGAGGAGTTACAATGCCACACAGAAGAATGCCTCGTTAGGGCAAATATTTAAGCTATAAATAAATACAATACGCGTCTAAAATTAGAATTGACGCCTCATGAATGGCAATACAGAGGTCTCATCTATCGACTTCAAATTTGCAACTTAGCCAAACACAATAACGTATTCAGAACGAGCTTCCCAATGCCGACTTGAAGGCTACTTGAGTACGGGACCGTTTAGACGAGACAGGTCATGCAACAAGCTCATATGGCAACGAAATCGTGACAAAACAATGATACAACTTCCTTTTAGGTAGGTTAATGTTAATTAGAAAACATATAGAAACGATAATCTAAGAATTATTTTGCATTATGCAAAGCGGAAACCTACAAGAATATTCAGCAACAGACACGAGCTGTCACTTTCAGCTACGAGACTTAGTTGATTCACCCCGCATAATTCAACACCTACAGTTCCTCAAGCTGGGAAATATACTCGTGTAGCAATTTAGCACCAGAAACATGCACTGCCGCGGTGCTGGGCGGTATTTATTATTAGTACATTGCATTCGAAATTCGTTTTCCAAGGCCAGGGTACGGTTAAGTCCGTCAAGTGCACGGCCGGCGGTCGTTAGCCTGGGCTTAAATAGCGGGCCTATTACGATGCAATTAGTCAGACTTTGTTGAAATGTAACTATCTTTGGAGGTGAAGGTTGCGACGTCGTTAGCTTTTGGTAACTGGACTGAACGAATAACGGTAAAGAGGTTTAAAGGTGTAGCTATAGCGGTAATATTGTTACCAGTAAGGGCAGGAGACTGAAATGGAAGATAAAATACACATTCCCTGAGTTATCGGTCTGGTAACTCACCAAATTACTCCTGTTATTGGCGTCCATAGTCATAAACAACAACGCCTTCACAGCGTGTAATATACAGTAATATGTTACGGTACTCGGTATTATAATGCTATTTCCGCCGGTCCCGTGACACCAGTCTAGTCTCCAAGGCCATATTCAACTCATTACGTATTACAGTTACAATTCCGCCGAGTCCACGACCTATGAAGGCCAGTGGGTCGTTACCTTCAGCCTAAATAGACTAAATAGATTCCAGACTCGCTTGCTCAAATGTAAGATTAAGTGCTGTGAGTCATTCATCATAGTTGACATAGTTCAGCTTGTGCCAGGATGTACCAGCCTCCCGTCAGTTTTCAAGGTGTATGTTTCTATTTACCTTTTATAAATTGCTTTTTATTATTATTATTATTGAATGCTGTGTAATGCTTTTATAACAAGTTATAATTAAGGCGTATAAGAGTCCCAGATATCCTTATCCAGTTGAATATTGGGCGACAAAACGCCTATTTCTGAAGTTAAGGAATTCTTCTTGTTAACATTTGACAATGGACTGCACGTTAGACGGGTAGATGAATATCCAACAGACCATAAACCCCTATGGAGATTTTTCTTCTATAATGGCATTTGGAACTACAGTTACTCGTAGCACACTGTGGTGAATATCTCTCTTTTTCACTCATTGATATTTGGAGCATTTGATAGAAATATTCTTCGCGTTAAAGTATTTTATATGTCCGTTTTCTAAGTATAGCCATTGTAATCATTTCGCTTTACTGAACACACTCCACTCTATTGTTGCGAATCTTGTCCGGAATGATTTCCCAAAATTATAACTGTGCCACCACCGCTGTCGTGCAAAGCGTTACCTTGACGATATCAGAAAACTACACGATCAAATTGCTACAACATTATCATCAACAACAGCCCATAACAGTCCGCTGCTGGATCTGAGCCTCCTCCACGTTAGTGGAAGGTATTGCCATAATCTCCACGCTTGGCTATCGGCTTGGAAATCGCAGTGTTGATTGTACTCAACAGGAAACGATGCTATTTTCTGGTATATAGAGATCCTAGCTGGTATCTACGACATTAGTTGCCTTTTACGACACCCAGTCGAAGGGGTTGGTACAATTCTACTCTGCCGAAGACTATTCGGCCAACTTCAACTAATTAACCGAGATGTAAAAGAACTTAGTGTCATAACTCAGTAGCTCTTTTGATCCTCCACTGTAGATTTTGGCTAAACAGGAGTTGCGGAGCAATGAGAGTGAGTGACAGGACTGTACACTGCGGCAATGAAACCTTGAATAATCGAGCCTGTGCCCGACACCCCTTTCGCGACTCCCTGGGTGTTGCGGGTGTCTATGGGCGGCGGTGATCACTTTCTATCAGCTGACCCGCTAGCTCGTTAGCCTCCCTCTAATACCGCATTCTTTGCAAGGTGAGAATTGTTGTTGCCATTCTCCACTTGCCATTTACTTGCCACAGCTTCTCCGAACGTTCCCCCGAACTCATAACTGGCCGGGCCATCTCCGCTGTCCTTCGGCGCGATATCGCGACCGATGCGAAGGCCGGGGGCGTCGACCGTGCCGGAAATAGCTGCCCACGTGCCCAGCTGATGGTGCGGAAACGACGCTGGGAGACGGCTGTTGCACACTCCGGTTTTGTCTCTCGATTCGATTTGGGGAGTTGGATCGCGGTCTTGGAAGCCGGATTCGCTTTGGTGGAAATTGATTATTTTATTCTTCTAAGTCTAAAGTCTCAGGGCAAGACTGGTGTGTTAAACCGTCCACTACTACCGAACAGTTTCCCAAATCGTCTAGTCCCACTATGATCGCTTCCCAGAAAAAATGGCTGGGGTACAAAATATATCCGGTGTCTCATAGGATGTCTAGTATAGCTAATGTAGTAGTAGGTAGGATAGCTTATGTTTATATAGCTCATCTCTATATTGCTGAGCCCTTACGGGGTATCTTGTACTACTATCATCAATGTACTTGATTATGCAATAAAACTGAATTACTGAATTAGTTTTGGAAAAAGCAGGTGCCATGTGCTTCAATCACTTGTTTTGATCTCTCCTTTTCATTGACCATTTCGTTTTATGACCAACTTGTCCAAGTTTTATGACTAAATTTTGTCCAAGCATAATTTTCTGCTGTTCTATGAGCAGAACACGTCTAACGTCGAACTTCTTTATCTTTTTCTCCGTACAGTTCTACTAGTAGGAGTGCACGGTTTTCTGTTTTACTGGTTTAAAGTTTAGTTTTACTAACATACCTGAACGGTAGAATTCTCCGGACAACTTAGGCGCAAACTGGCGCAAATCTCGTCGTGAATAAGTTTGTGGGACAGCTTAAGCAAACAGAGACGACCTGAGTGGTTCAATGGTCAACATGCCATAGGCATAGGTCTGCCACGCAAGAGGTCCCTGGTTCGATTTCCGGCCGCGCAGAAATTGAAATGATGAATTTTAATTTCTGTTAATTAGTTAATTAAAAGTTAGTTTTACTGTGCACTGAAAGCATTTGCATCACTGCTTTTAAATAATATTTGAAGATATGAAAGTATGAAAAATAGAGATTCGATAGCGACCAGATTTAAAAACGACACAACTAAAATCATGTAATCGGTCAATGATTTGCGAAATTCATTTCACACCAACGTGTGAAATGAATTTCGCTTTTTAAACAGATCATTGGAAGATGATGTGTTTATGCGATATCCATAGTCCAACCAAGGAGCTCGCATAAACAACGAGTTGCCAAGATATCAGCATGACACCAACTGTTAAATCCATCTGATACACTTAAAAACAAGATCCAAAATTGTGTCTTCATGCCACAACACCTCGGCTAAGTGGGTAATTTTTTCTTTTCCTTTTTCCTTTTTCTTCGTCCATCGCCATTGCCAACATTGGCGGCTGGATTTCTTTCCCACCTTTACAGCCAAAACTATACCAAACTTTAATGCCAATTGTGAAAACAAAATCAATATAAAAACTAAACTCTTTTTCTTTATGACCATTTAAATTACTTGAAATTAAAAAAGAAATTCCACCCCATTTCCCCCTCACACCCTTCCTTACGACGGGTGTGATCCCACGAGCTCCATTGTCACAGCACAATCGTACACGCACGATCACCAACACCAACATAAACCACCGCCCACGCGACACCCACCTCAACGACGCCCTTGTGAAAGTTAAACAAAAATCCGTATTTATCACCGATGCGACGACTGGCGCGGTGATTTGGACGCCAGTTGTGAAATTATTGGCGTCGAAGCCGACTCTGTAGGAGGTTGTCGCTTTTAAGCGTTTTGTAATCCCGATTACGGAACGAGACCGGTGGATTAGATCGCTAGTCTGTGTTGGAATCGGAATTCGGATCTAAGTCGGCGTCAAAGCTCTGTCGAGGAGCTCAAGACTCGGTTTTGTTTCGTATGTCTTGAGTGTTCTTTATCTTGGGTCTTTCCTGCAAATGCAAGATCGGCGAATTTTGCGTGTTTTGTCAGTAGCTAATGTTTCGTATGTCTTCATTGTGATGTTCGATAATCTATTCGATTCGTGATAGATTTACGAATAAATACGAATATGTGAATTACGATGTGAACTATTTCTATTTTTCGCCGATTTTTACCGCTTTCACATAGCGAAAAAGAGACATGAGAATTTTAAAATTTCTAATTAATATGCTGAAACTACCTGTGGTAATTTTCAAATCACATATTATTTCTATCTATCGGAGACAGCTCTTACAGACCGTGACTAAGCAGAAAAGGACGCAATATGTCAGTGAGACTAATGCATGCTGCATCAGCCGGTAATGGATCTGTCTTATGCTTACGTTTAATATAAATAACCGTTCGAGACGGACGGACGGGTGAAAGTGTATAGGATATTAGTTTACCGTAATATTCCGCTTAATGTGACTATGATTTATGCATTTGTAGGTTATGTACAGTCAGCTTCAGAGTGGTAGTAGTAAAAGCAATGAGATAACTGTTCACTAGCGTTGACTCTATAGTACGTGTGCTTGATATTTAGTTTACAGAGAAACGCCCATCTACACTGCTTTATTGATAGATTTCTTAATGTTATAATATTTTGTTTTAGGACAAAAACCAATCTCAGAACTTCTTATTTTTCTTTTTTATCCGATTATTCACACTGAAAATGGGAACACTGCAATTATGATTGTTGTTATTGTAAAGAGTATGGGCTAGATACAATATACTAAAGACTCTACCTTTGGTAATAGTTCAATGAATAGTGCTGTACTAATCATAGTAGTAAGAATAGCACCAACCCCTTACACTCGTGGATGTCGTACATGGCGACTAATGTTTTCCAGGCTAAAAAATCGAAGTGTCTCCGTATTCAAGAAATTGGGCAGTTGCATTTACCATTGTTATATTTGTAACACGATCTCCAACCTGCCTACCAAGCGTGGTAATTATGGCAATAACCACCCCTTTCGTGGAAAAGGTCGTAAGTCCTGCAGTCGATTGTTATGGGCTCTGATGATGAATCATAGTAGTGAGGGTGTATGTTTATTACTCATTCCCACAAAATTTACTGAACGTACATTGTAGTTTATTACGAATCCGACTAATACATTAGCCTGAACTGTACGCCGAAATCCAAAGTAATTCCTTCGGGATCACTAGTATCTTAAATCGGAAGCTAGTTCCTTAAATTTCAATATTATCTCGTCTGTAGACACGACCTAAATATTATTTGACACTGTATTAGAATATTCATTAGGCTGATTCATACGTAAATCCAATTGCAAATGGCGCGTGCCCTTACAAACTGGAGCTGAGTGTACGAAAGGACTTAAAGGCTTAGAATGTGGACGTAAATCGTTCAAGACGTATTGTTGAACACGCTCATTAAACAAAAATAAAAAAGTACTGTAAGTACATTTGTGATTTTGTTTATGTTAAGGTTAGGTATTGAAGGTATAAAATGAAAAAAAATTCAATTTCAATTTGACATAGATCTAGAAAAACACGTAAAAGATAAAAAAAAAATATTTTTTGCCTGAGCTAGAATAATGGGATACCCTGTGTTTCAGGGCATAAATTACAAATCTTAAGTATAAAATGCAAGCGTCTTATAACTAAACATTCAAAACTACCTCTCAGATACAGATATCAGAGGATCGTGACAACAAAAACACGCATTTAGTGTTCAATTAACGATACGTCTAGTCTATGTATTAAAATAACGATGCCACACTTCTGTGAGAAAAACTCCGCGTAAAAGCACCGGGTCAAAGGGTGCATTCAAGGTGGCGGTGGCAAATTCGTTATCTTTAGTGGTTCGTTAGTCGCGCCTAGCAAAAGGCACGCGACGGGGACGAGGGCCTACCCCGGTAGTTCACGGGTTATTTTCATTCCAACACTCGTTAATATACACCAAGGGTGCAGTCCACCGGGGTCGGAAGGGGATGTCTCTATTGTGGATGTAGAAATTCACGCCCTGTTGTGCTCGCTGCCGTTTTTGAAGTGCCGCTCTCTTGGGAGTTAAAGTTGTGGGGATGTAGGCGGATAGAGTTGGAGGTTGATTGTTGGGTAGTGATTGTTGTGGGGTTTAATATACTAACGTAAAACTTATGTGTTTGTTAAGAATATTTCTGCCATTAGCCGTTCTTAAAATTTAGGCAATATTTTTAAAGAAAGAAGACAACGGTTTTGAAATTACCAATTTCATTAAATCTGTAACTCAATCTGAACAACTTCAAAGTAACACAACAAGCAATGCGTTGAAAGCTCTCCTACTCGCATACGTAAAAAGAATAAAACCTATTCAAAAGCTTTGTGTGCTACATTATAGGCTTCCAAACCAGGCCACTCTGAGTCACGTCATGACTCAGCAATTCGCTGAGACCCACTAAAATTCACTGCCCCTCATGGCTTCTCAAATAAAAAACTCGACGCCGTTTTAATCCGCTTTTTCAATTTAAAATATAAAATTAAATTGCGGCTCCTAATTCTACTTTAGCAATTTCGCAGAGGCTCCTCATAAAGGCTTATTAAAACTCGTTCACAGAATATATATAACGTAAACTCGTTGAAAAATGCATTGCGGACATATTCAATGCAATGTGGTTGCTGGATGCATATAAATATTATTCGGATAATGTTTAAAAGCTGTTCAGTAATGCTCTCCTTTTTCAATGCTTACATGTGTGTACAATGACATAATAGGCAGTCCTTCCTGTGGTCCTACCGACCGTCTAGGATCAATCTCAAGCGAGCAAGCAGTAGAGTTACAAAGTACCTTATCGGTTGTTCTAAAGTTCAATTACTTAAAATTGCTGATACATCCCCGAAGCAACTGTCGGCTCCTGTTGCTTAGAGCTATTCAATTACCCGAGAACAGTGAGGGCGGGCTACGTGATTCAATGTTCTCTCACGTTAAATTGTTTTTTCATTACCTTCTGCGGCATTCCCAACAAGAACATAAACTGGTGTAGGTGTTTGTCGTATAGTAGAAACGAGCCTGTTACCGGAGACTTTGTCCGTGTGGTACGGCTTTTGTATTCATCCATTAGGTAATATGTGAATTTTTATATCCCTTCCTATGTGATAATTCCCCAATCTTTCAGGTTTTTACACAGTACAACAGTTTAGGTAGCGGATATGATAAGTTAGTCAGCCAGCTTTTTGTTTTGAGCGTTTCGTGCAGTTGGTTGCTATGAAACAAATAAAATATGGTAGGTACCCATTCGTGATGATTAATTTATGGTCTGTGACTTAGTCATGTTAATAATCGAATTCGCACTCCTTAGTCTCATTTTGTGGCATGACGCACCGACGGAATTGATTCCGTGAAGCGGCACCTCCGTTTCAGCCTTCGAGCAATCGTCTCGGAGGAATGTTCCCGGTATTGTATAGTATTGTCTCAATTTAATGACCGCAAGTCAATCGAGCGCGCGAGAGTCTCGGGCGTGAGGTATGCCGACACTGCGCAGCCAGCTTCCATTGTTTTGGTCGCGCGCCGCCTGCGCCCCACCAATAAAACCAGCGACGTGATACCAATCTGTGAACGCGTCACGTTCCCGAACGCAACCTGATTTGAATTTGGAATCGCATCAATGCATCCGAATTTTAGACCCGGCCGCTTCAGAGATAAATAAAAGCCGCGAAGCGCTGGCTGGAAAAGATTTGCGGTATTCGTTATTTGAATAAAGATATGCTATCGATATTCGATTACGATCTATATCACGCGTTCCGTTGCGCTCGTATTGAACCCGTGTATTTTGAATTGGAGCGGGAAACGCGATATCGGTATTGGTGAACGAACGTGACATTGATCTTGAATTCATTCGTATGTTAATTTCTGAATATGTAACGGAACGTGTTCCTGATTGCCAAGTATTGTTCATACTGCTGAAAGTTGTTTAGTTTCAAGGCGTTTTCCACGACACACTAATTTAAAGCTTTTGTACTAATTTACGACTGTATTAATTTATGTAGTTTGACAGAAGCGGATGAGGACTCATAATTTTCATAAATAAATAATATATTTCTTTATTTTCGCACTAAATTAACTCGCAAAACTTTGTTACGAATTCTCCTAAATAATACCGAAAGAAAAGAACTTGCAGTTTGTGCGAAAGCAACTTGCCGGAGCGTCACAGGAAACTCGAGTGACAAAACATCGGAAAGTTGCAATTAAAACTGCTATAGTTCGGGCTGCGAGGTATGCAACTTAACACTCAAGGCGGTGCCAAGTTCTCCGCCTTTTCAGGTGCGAGCACTTGTCTACTTTTACTTGGAGTTTTACTTGCCAACTTCTCAGTCTCGTGTTCGTTGCAGGCGTCTGTCTTTACAGAAGACACCGTGTAAAGTTCCCGTTAATGTATGATGGGAAAGTATCAAAATTGCTTTTCAAGACACGCGTTCATATAAACTTTTGAAGTTTAACTGCCCATTATGATCCTTTACGATTTGAGCGTGGAAAAGATCGATGAGGTATATGGATTCTCTGATGGTTATTGAACTGCCATTACAGCATATTCTTATCTTTAGTCAATGGTAAAGTTACGTATTTTTATACCACTAAGGTGGCAAACAAGCTTACGGCCTGCCTGATGATAAGCAGTCACCGCAGCCTATGGACGTTTGCAATACCAGGGGCATCATCCACGCGTTGCCGACCCCGTAAAAACCTTTTCATCCCTTTCACGTGTTAGAAGTCGCTCAATGTCTAAGCTTATAATAGAATTAAGAGCTAGTCAAACACACGCAGCTCACCCAATCGAGTGGCTCCATCAACCAGAAGAGGTATAATCTAGTCACTCAAGCTCGTCCGCGGAAACTGCTAAGCCATCTTCCGCGAAGGAATAAATCGACGCCGTAAATAGATCGTAGGGTCAAACGATTTCATTCTCACTATTATTTACTGTTCCTTCGAGTGGTAGTGAGGTAGAGACCGCCAAAGCCCAAATGTCCAAAATGGACACTTGTGAGGCCTTTCTTTAAACTACAACACTTGTAAGCAAACGAACGTAATATACATTGGAAATATTGTTCTTTGAAGTTTAATCATCATCTTGGCATTATTGTCCGGGTTGTGCTCTCGCGCACGAGGGCCCGAGATTCGCCTTGACCATGATCCAGGATTTAGCGGATCAGATAATTATAGTGGAGCGACAGATTGGATCGTGGTTACACATTCAGTCGCTTGAATGTCAGGTTTCATCACGGTGTTTTCTCTTACCGTAAGAGTAATGTACATAACTCAGAAAAGAGTTATTGGTACATGGCCGCAGTGGGATTCGAATCCGGTACCTCTCGCTTATGAGTCAGAGGCCTTAACCACTCGACCACCGTCGCTTCTAAGTACAATAATATTAGGTTAATATCTGAGTAACGGCGGTTAAGCAAATTTACTGTCACACAAAAACACATTTTCACACAGCCTTTTATCAAGTTATGCAAACATTTTTATCATAAATCGGAGCAAACATTTCTACATACATGATTCACTCAGCCATCATTGGCAATCAATGCCGTACTGCATAGAACAACGTGTTCTTTTTGAGATGCGCTCTTGAGGGCTCTCGTTGTCGAGATTCAAGCCACCAGCTTATAGCGTGATGGGAGCTACTCCACGGCTAATTGATGGCATTTACAAAGTTGATTAGGTCAAGTACATTCGCTTGTGAACTATTTGGCTAGGTATGTGGTGTGTTTGTGTACTCGTATGTGTTTTTCGGGTGAATGGAGGACCGATGCTTTTGTTTCAAGGAGTGGAAAGACCGTACTGAGTGTTCAAAGGAATGGAATAACAGTAATTACTGCGTGTTTTATCTAATATTACGCTACAGTTTGTCCGTGACTTTGTCTACGGGCATTTTGACAATTATTGTCTTTCCTCGGCGCGGAGTTTTCTAGCAGTTTCGCAATGAAATTGTAACTAACGTACCAACAAATCAACTTTAAACAAGGATAACATTTTATTTTAATTTTTTGTTTCGTTTCATGACTTTCTATACCGGCCCATATCACAAAGATACTACGATTTAAGGTACGGTTGAATGACAACTAAAATAGCTGTTGTTTACTCTTTAATCACCAGAATATTAAGGAAACTGATACAATGTTACACGTGCTTTTATAAGCGCATCCTTAGTGTTGCCATTTTGAGCACATCCGAATTGATTAAATCCATTTATTTTCTACAGAATGGAATGTTTTTTATAAATGGCAACACGAGTCACAAATGACAAGTTTGACAGTATATTATTGATTTTTAACAATCGAGTACGTTCAAGATTTTGCTGTTAAAATGTTACAAGTTCATCGTCAATATCAGTGACGTTATTTGTTAAGGTTTGTCTTATGTTTATTACTCTAACACTACGAAATGGGATAAAAGGGCAACATCCTTCAACTTGAGGTGAGATTTTTGTGTGCGTAATCTTGTAGCCGAATCCATACAATGCGGGTTGACCCAGATGCGTTAACGAAGTTAAGATAACAACATTGAATACATTCTTGTAAATTGGTACGAATAGTGCTACTTCCAAATAAACCTATTAACAATTAAGATAAGTTAACTGGGTCTTAAGTTGTTTTCTGCTAAACAATTAATCTTAATTAATCATTAATATTGAATCATTGTTAGAGTTGGTTTGACATGCGTTTGCTGCATGGAAAATTCTATTAGTATCGAAATATTCTTCAAAACTACTGCTTTCTTAATACGAGTAGGTATAATACTGTTTGTTTAATCTACAATAGATTCCTCGCCTAGTTTTCAGATAGGTTAACAACAAGTCTACATTGTGGCGTAATCTCCCTTGGAGTACCTTTCGAACTCATCTCTCTTAATTCGAACACCATACGGTTCAAAATCGAACTGCTAGTGTGTAGTGATACGTATGGCCGAGTGTGTTTGAGAGCACCCCAGTTCGGGGTGCTCTCAAAGCAATAAACAGAAGGCTTTATTGAGCCCCGGTGCCCAGCGTGTTTTGTTGCGGGGGCGCACTGTGTCAGCTTTGACGCGTTTCGGTTAATGTCTCCCGTGGTTTCATTTTATAACGAAACTAGCGGATTCGGCGCGACTTCATTCGCGTGCACCTACTTTACCACTACCTACCCTGCTTTTTCTTGCTTTGCTCTTGAATTACTGTATCTATTGATGAAATCGGTATCAAAATCAGTTGCGTAGTTTAAAAGATCTAAGCGTACATAGATAGAGACGGCGAGAAGCGACTTTGTGTTATACTATGTGTAGATGTACATAAACTCAACTACGTTGCTGCTTCAACTAACTCTGCATACTGCTACAAACTTATCTGACACAATGACAGCGTCGTTGTTGTTGAATTTAGTCTTGCCGCCAAATGATATTTCAATTCGCGACAAGTTCCAGTTTTGATTAGATAAGTGTGTGGGTCAGATAAGTTTGTGGCACTGTAAGAGTGGTGGGTCGTGGTTGGAGTAAAGTGAGACGTCTTTACAGACAGGATAAAGACATACTCGTTGGTTAAAGAAAATGGTGTATATTTCAAGTACAGCGGGCTGCCAATGAACTTCCGAGACTTTCCAACCAGCTTATCTCTTGAGCATTTTAATCAAACACCGAGTGTTTAATTTGCGAGCGCCGATAAGCGCACTCCTAACAGTCCAGTTAACAGAACTTTAATGAAGGGTTATCATTAAAACCAGCTTTGATCGCTTACACCCATATCCAAATCAGCCGTTCAACATAACTGGACCTATCGCGGTGCAGCGATCGTTAAACATTACCATCACCACCACGGGTCGATCCTCGCTGGTTATTAAATCTCACATCCATACGGACCTGCGCTTTAAGACTTTAATTCGTGCAAATGTCCGCCGATTATACGTATCGCTGGCGTACACCGGGTCAAGATACGTTTTACGGGCTAGATCTGGCGTTCGACCATTCTTTATTGATCCGCTACTATTTAGCGCGGCGCGAGTTTTGATATCGATATGAGGGGTCTACGATTATTGGTAGGCAGTGTTCGAACGCCAGCGGGGAAGAGCTCTGATTGTCGATTGCGCTTCCCGTCGTGGTTTGAGTTTGGAGTATGGTGGCGGGGCGGGGCGGGTCTCGGTAGACTGGTCGGCGGGGAAGAGTTCCGGGCGGGAGCTCAGCGCGCAGCCTCCGCAGTATCGAACGGCCGCGCCCGACCCCACGTGTTCCATTCACCGGCACGGCTATCAGTACTACCACGTGTGCTCGATTATAGTATTCGCGGAATAATCCATAGTAAACGCTTATCGAGTTCACGTAACGTCGGCATTTACAATCTCTCATTTGAATCGATTGTGACTTTCTTGGCGCCCAACAAGGGCCAAGTATAAAATGACTACCGATGTGTTTCTAACATGTTAATTATATAATAGTATGAACATCGAACAAGTAGGACGTACGTGATACGAATATTGCAATAAAATGAGTTTCCACGCGGTCCCGTTGATTGGCGCCCAACTCGGGACTTTGATGAGACAACTTTTGTTTCACGATCACTTTTGTTCGGTCCTCTTGTTTTTATCACGGCCTATTAAAAACCTGCTCCTAAAAGTGGGTAGGCGTCTGACATTGTTATATTTATTAGCGACTGTAGAAGGGGGTAGTGGGTGAAGGCAGAGGGAGGGAATACATGTTTTGATTTCTACGAAGAAGGCGGCTGCTGAACGGGAGGCTATTAATTTTAACGGCCCTTAAAAATAGCAGTGTTTCATGATTAGAGCCGCCGACTTTCCTTTTTCTCGCCGCTCGGAATTAGCAGGTCGTTGCGCCCGAATTCTTTGCGTTTAGGGAGCAGTTAGCGCGGTGGAGTGAAGAAGGGCCGAATTTTGTGAATTAAAATCGCTTGTTGTACTCTAATTAAGCAATGTCTGCGACTTGTTAGGTCCTAGACTTTAAAACAACTTGGTGTTTCAAAGGACAAACAGAATACATGTTTCTTTATCGTTATTTTAGAAATATATACAACTACGCAATTTTCAACTACGCAACGGATTTTAATGCGGTTTTCATATATAGATAGAGCTATTCGAGAGAAAGGTTCATAGGCATGAAAAAATGGGTTGGTAGAGGTAAAGTAGGACGCTACGCGAACGAAGTCGCACCAGGATAGCTAGTAGGATGATAAACAAATAAAGACTACATTCTTGTACAGAAATGTTAAAACATACATTTATCCTTACGACTATTACTCACATAGAATATGAATTGCGAAACACAACAGCTCTGCCCATGAAAAATGCATGATCTAGCTGTACCCGACGTGGAAATGACTGTCTATTATTCACTGCCCTCATAAGTGACCATGCACTTTAGAATATATCCCAATATTGTACCATTTGTTATTGTCGAGATACATGTATACATACACACTTACGCCTCTATTCCATAGGGGTAGGGCAATGGAAAGGGCTATGCTTGGAGTCTCGTTGCGTGATCAAATCAGAAATGAGGAGATCCGCAAGTGAACCAAGGTCACCGACATAGCTCTAAGGATTGCCAGACTGAAGTGGCAGTGGGCAGGGCACATAGCTCGAAGAACAGATGTCCGATGGAGCAGTAAAGTTCTCGAGTGGCGACCACGTACCGGAAGACGCAGCGTGGGTAGGTCTCCCACATGGTGGACCGACGATCTGGTAAGGATCGCAGGAACTAGCTGGATGCGAAAAGCACAGGACCGGCCTTTGTGGAGATCTCTGGGGGAGGCCTATGCCCAGCAGTGGGCGTCTTCTGGCTGATATGATGATGATGATTATGAGGCAGAGACTATCTAGTGCCACAAGCTACGAACCTGACACACCTCTCTCGTCTCTTCCACATTCATACATCTTTTCATGCATTTACCGCCGGTTGAGGATACTCCTGACCTGCCAGTTACATGCGATACATACACCCTGTTAAATTATTAAATCGTTGCCACACACAACACCAACCTAACCAAACTTAAGTGAACTTTTAACATGGGGTTCTTCAAATGGCATATACCCGGCATGGTAGATACCCGCTCCTCTTAGGTGCAGAAGTCCTGGATGACGGTAGCCGCTTTCCATCAGGTGGTCCGTCCGTCCGTGTGCCTCTCTAGGCAATAAAAAAACCCAAGTTCACTTTCCATACACTTTTTAATGGTACACAAACGAGTAGACAGCCCACTATCATATAACAATGCAGAACCGCAGGCTTGTTGTCGCTGGATTAAGATGTTAGGACTAAGATGATATGCCTCATGCCTGTAATTGCACTGACTGTCCTTCATTCCGGAACGCAACAATGCAAGCATTGTTGCTTGGTGGGAGAAATAGATAAGGCGGTGAATCTCATCTGGCGGACTCCTCATTGTTGGCAGTCTTGCCGCCTCTGCTACCTTAACTAAACCCTAAATGATCATGCCTTATGCCTAAAACAGATAAGGCCGCCTTTGTTCGTATTATGTATTACAATTGATTGTTTTTATGCGCAATAAGTGTTTATCTATTTGTGCCAGCAGCCGCTTTTAATCCCGGACGAAAAAAGAGAGGTTTATAGCACCCGTTTGGTATGTGTCTCCGTGTGTCTATCTGTGGCATCGTAGCTCCCAAACGGATGGACCAATTTTGATGCGGTTTTCTTTATTTCTAAACTTGTCTAATCGAGATGGTTTTTAGCTTTGTTTCATTAAAATCGGTTCAGTAGTTCAGCAAATATTTGAGTATATGTAAACTTGGTCGAGGGTTATGTGACTTTTTCTGCCGGTTCGGTTATTATTAACGATATCGTAAGTCATGACTGTCAAGCGAAAACAAATCCATAACGAAACGTAAAACGCTTCTATTCTTCATAATAATCCCTAATATATTATTGTCTAATAGTCTCTACACATAGTATAAAACAAAGTCGCTTCTCGCCGTCTGTCCGTCTGTAGGCTCGTCTAATCTAAAATGACGCGCCCCACTATCGCATTAACGCACACAAGCAAGTTTAAAATATGGACGCAATACATATACAAATGCCGTTGTAATTGGTCATTCAGTTGCCGGTAAAATTCAAACGTAGGAGCACGCGTCGTTCATTGGCTTCCACACAGATGAAGTGTCGTTGTCAATATTTGCACTCACACATCGAAATCAACTAACTAAGTAGTGGGGCGCGTCATCTTAGACTAGACGAGCTCTACCTATGTATGTGTACTCGTATCTTTGTACACTTAATCTTTTGAATCAAGGAAAGGATTTTAATGCGGTTTTAAACTTATTTATTTATTTATTCGTATCTCATTAATAGCTGAGTCGCTAATTAGCGGTTTTAAATAATAGAGTGATTCATGAGCAAGGTTTATTTATTCATTTATTTCAGGTAACAGAGGCCCATATTTATAAATATACACTTGAGACACAACATAAATACAAAATACAGACAAAGGTAAAACCTAAACCTACATACATATTATTATAAAATGTAAACTAATATATAAAAATTAATATTATTGATTTATATCTTAAAACCTAACTGGCACTTATAAACAGGAATAAAGTGTTGGTACCCACAGGTAAAGTAGGTGTATGCGAACGAAATCTATACAATTACAAAAATACAGAACTCATATACAGTTAGGTAATCACTCCACAGCAGTCGAATGTGGTGATTAATGCTGTGCAATGCTGAATTCCACGGTTCCGCCTACCCGGGGACCCTGACAGGCCTATCCGGCCCAGATCTGGCGACCGGATATCGACCGCCGGCTCTGTTATCGGCGGAAACGAGATGAGTATCTCCAGTGTGGCGACGGTTTCACGCTTCTGTACCTATGTATACGATGTAATGGCGGACACACCTATCTCGCCTCTTCCACATTCATACATCTTTTCATGCATTTACCGCCGGTTGAGGATACTCCTGACCTGCCAGTAACATGCGATACATCACATCACAGCCCGTAACAGTCCACTGCAGGACTTAGGGCCTCTCCCGCGAAAGGGGAGGTCATTGCCATAATCTCCACCTATCGCAGTGTTAAAATATAACAATGGAAAATGCTGCTGCCCATTTTCCAGACTACGGAGACTCTTGATCTTTTGCCTCGAAAGCATTAGTCGCCTTGTACGACACCCATGAGTGTAAGGGGAATGTATTTACATGTTATTAATTGGTGTAATATGTATTCTATTGCGACGCCGACAAATGCCTCTTTTCGATAAAGTTTAATAGAGATTATAAATGTCAATAAATAGAATATCCAATCCAAACATTCATCCTTACATACTGTGCATACTTTTACAAGCTTTTATTGAACTTGCAATGTTTGGAAATATGTACTTACGAATGTATGTTCGGAGCAAATCTTGTAAGCCTAATTTGACCCACTTCCCGGTGTTCAATTGAGCTGAAATTTGGTAAACCTATGTAACTTGGATGACAATGCATAGACATGGTGCCATTGAGGTGGTCTGATGGTGGAGTCGGAAGGTCAAAGGAACTAACGACCGCAATAAGCTATCCCAATCGTGTTTGGGCTCTTTGGAATGGTACGAGTACTATACCGCGCGATAAAAGCTTGTTATTATTATTATTATTCCTGAACAGAGGCAGTTGGAACAACTGACATGACTGTCTGTATCTCATTATCCTCAACCCATTGACATACTAATTTTTCATTGTTATGAAAAAATATGTTTTATTTCAGGACTTATTCGTTTTACAATATTAGTGTATAGAAACCGGAACACTCGTGTTTTCTTAGATTACACTCAAGTTGTTATCCTGTACATACATACATATTTACACATTCACGTCCGTAGGAGTATAGGACGATCGAGTGCCCGCTATAAAATTAATAACATTCTCATGTATTTTAGAATATTTAAAACAGTACAAATGGGAACATCATATGAAAATTACTAGCAGTTAGCAAGCGCCCTACAAGTACACGACGTACACGACTCCTACACTTTAATTACGGTGCAACCGTATTTCGTGGTTGACCCGGTGAAATTCCACCGGCTCTGTCCGTCCGGATATACTTCTATCCGCCTCGTGGAACACCGGCCGACATGCCCGGCGCTATGTCTCTATCCGTTAAATAAATTAACATGCAACGCTACCCGGTCAGAAGGGTCGGTGTAATAACCCTTTCTGTGCCGGATAAAAATTGTACGCCGCCGTGTAATACCCGGGTGGCAGTAACAAGGTTTGGTGCCATTTTTGCGCGGTTCACCGGCGGAGTGGCTAGTTCACCGACGCTTTTAAGTGTTCGTGTTTTATATGCGTTAAAAACCTTCGAAAAAAAAACGTTCGAAAACCTTACAGGGTTTCGAACGAGATCTGTCCGGACCGTAGCAAGTAGAACGGTGTGGTGTCTGCTTATCCCTAAGTGAAAAAACCATTATGTTAGATATGTATGTAAATTGTACATACATACATAAAGCTCACGCCTCTGTCCCACAGGTTGGGAAGGCAGAGACTATGGATCGCCACTTTGCTCTGTCCTGACACAACGAACTTCCTAGCCTTGCATATATCCACAATAACTTTCATTTATCTCCTTTTATTCTTGCCACTTCCACCCACCCAGCTTTAGTAATAGTGATTGTTTCAGTATTTATTTAATTAATGCCATGCAACATTATGGAAATTAACAAATTTTTGTCATTTCGAAATAGGCTCTTATTCACGGAAGGTACTTAAGACTTACCTAAGCTAGGTAGAGCTCGTCTAATCTAAAATGACGGGCCCCACTATCGCATTAACGCACACAAGCAAGTTTAAAATATGGACGCAATACATATACAAATGCCGTTGTAATTGGTCATTCAGTTGCCGGTAAGATTCAAACGTCGGAGCACGCGCCGTTCATTGGCTCCCACACAGATGAAGTGTCGTTATTAATATTTGCACTCACACATCGAAATCAACTAACTAAGTAGTGGGGCGCGTCATCTTAGACTAGACGAGCTCTACTTAAGACTTACCTAAGCTAGGTACAGACATTGAAACTAAACCTTTCGTAAATAAAATCCGCCGGTCGTGTGTCGGATACTTATATAAATAAAAGTTATATTGTATGAACAGGTGTTCATTGTATTTACAAAACATCGTATGATTGTGCAGAGTGAATTTTGGCATTTAAAACAACTGGTTTCGAATGCAATGCACCTGTTGACCTTCGATTCTCTCTCTTGTATGTTGTATTATTCCAAGCAATTTGAGTTAAATTTAAAGATACGTCGGTATCCGAATTTTTATTCATATTTAAATAGTCATTAAATTGGTCATTGTTAACCTGCCTGACAGATGAAATGGCCGACAACAGGCCGAACTGTAAAAGGATTTTCTATAGTCATACACTTACAATCTATTCCGATGCAGCTATTCTGTAAAACTGTAAGAGATCTGCTTTGACCTTAGTCTGAGCTTACTCCATAGACGCCAATTTTAAACTAGTAGCAGACTCTTCTGAAACTAGTACTAGACGTTTCGTTTTGGCTGGAGCCGACTAACCGTTAATTGCAGGTGATACTAATCCTTACGATGTAGAAAATAAAGTCGCTTTTGGACTAATTCGGATGCGCGGGCGAGCCGACATTAGCCGGACGTCCGTCTACGTCCCCCAAACAAACGTGACTTTATTTTGTACTGCGTAAGTTACGCAACCAAATCAGAGCGTCTGTTACTAGTTTAAGTACTATAAAGATCAATTTAGAACAGACAATTCGCCAATCAGCCTACAAAGTCCTACAACCATCCCACATGCCCAAATTCCGCTCAGCAACGCCATTAAGTCTAGTACAGACCAATCTGATGTCTCCAAGCAAAATTGATCCATACAACGAGCAGTTATTCTATTAGGATAGACGAGTGGGTCCCAATTGCTGGTATGCGTACCCCTGGAGGTGGGGTTTGCTTGCAATTGGTCTGTCGTCACACAGTTTAATGGTGCTATTCCCAGGTAGGCCCTTTCTAACATTGTTTTAGATGGTGAAGTGGTAAACAAGCCGTAAGCAGTAATAGTAATTAGTATCTCTTAGTACAAATTACTGAGCGTCGGTTACGTGGTTAGGGTAGCAGACTAGTAAGCGAGAGGTATCGGGTTCGATTCCCGCTGCGGTCATGTACCAATGACTCTTTTATGAGTTATGAACATTAGTTGAATACTAACCGATGATCTTACCGGAACACATAGTGATGAAACCTGCACTTTTCAGACGACTGAATGTGTAACCATAATCCAGTCTGGTCAGGTTCCCCTGGTAGCAGGGTCACGGAGGTCAGACGCTCCGCTGTAACTACCTGATCAGCCAAATCCTGGATCATGGTCAAGGCGGACCCCGGGCCCTCGTGCGCGAAAGGGTTAGGGGTTTCCTCGAGCCTATCTATAGCATGTTTATTCGACCGTACGTACTTCGGAACTCTACGCAGGAGCAAGTAATCCGGATCCACTGATAGATAATGGCCCGCTTGTCTCCCCAGGCCCGGGCGTATTTAACTGTGCTTGATAAATTTAGCGGCGGCTGCTGCCGGACGGACGCATCAGCGGCCCCGTCTATTGTCGGAGCGGCTTCCAGAAACGATTCTTGCTGCTTCCTGCCACTGGTTGTGGTTGTTGGACGTTTTTGTTTCAGATGTGTTACATGATTGTTCGATTCGTTTGTTTATTCGAATGGCATGTTAAACCACTTGTTAATGAATAAGACTTTTTTTGTAAAAGGCTTGAAATTTGGATATATCTATATTGGTGACAAATTAAAAAAAAAAGGAAGAAAACAACAAAATAATGAGAAAAATGCCGTGCCATAAAAGACACAGTAGGAAAACCTTTGAATATTCTTGAAATATTTGACGTACCATACATAGACAGACATACATATTATTACCGTTTAAAAATTATTGACGTAGTTTCTGTAGGTGTGTCATTAACGACATAGTAGAAAATAGAAACCTATATTAGAAACAATTAAGTCCACAGCTCTATTTTAAAAGACTTGAGCCACTTAATGGCTTCGTCACTCAGGCTGATCAGGTCATCCGTAAGGCCTCCGATGTATCGCGTTATAGGACATTCTGAGATAATATTCAATGTAATCAATTAATAATCACAGCCCATAACAGTCCACTGTAGGACTAAGGGTCCCTTTTACGAAAAGGGAGGTTATTGCCATAATCTCCATGCTTGACCGGCTTGGCGGGTTGGAGACCGCAGTGTTATAAATATAACAATGGAAAACGCTGCTGCCCATTATCCAGCCTACGGGGACTAGATCTTTTGCCTCTAAAACATTAGTCGCCTTGTGCGACACCCACGAGTGTAAGGGGTTAGTGCTATTCTACTCGGCCGGACACCACACGGCCGAGAGTATAAATTACGGTCTTAGTTCCAGTTCCCAAAATAGTAAGAGAATAAGAGTATGTTTACGTATATAAGTGGGACATTTCTTACATGCCTTCTAAAGAGAGATTTCTCAACCATACCAACCGCCATCATTTCCATCAGAGATTGTTTGTCACGCCATCAGTAACGATCAATAAAGAAGTAACGGTCCAAAAGAAATTCTATTTGCACAAGAAAGGCGCGATTCTTTACGAATGTTTGCAGCTAAATGGCTTTGTACAATCAACGGCGCTCTCGCATAGGCATCTGTTTAAAATAACGGGTCAGGGCCACATAAGAATCACAGGCGCGTGTGACAGCCACATGACAAAATGACAAACATAACATATCGTGAGTCCCGCAGACGGTACATTCTTGGTGACACCGCAAATCATTAGTTGTTATACGCAAATGGACAAGCGTGACTTCGTTAGCGTGTTGTCCTACCCTTTTTTAATGTAATACGGCAGACAAACAGGCATGCGGGCCACCTGATGGAAAGTGGTCACCGCCGTCTATGGACATCAGCAATACCAGGGTGCCACCAATGCGTTGCCTGCCTCTAAGGAGACCTCTAATATCCCTCTTGAAGGATCCCATGTCATAGTCCAAAGGAAACACTGTGGCTGGGAGTTCATTCCACATCCGAATCGACGAGCGGGAAACGATAAACCTTTCTCTTGAATCACTCTGTCTATTGGTAAAAACCGCATAAAAATCTGTTCATTAGTTTTTGAGTTTATTGCGAACAGACAGACAGATAGTCAGTCGCGGCGTGGGACTTTGTTTTATAAAATGTGGTGAAGTTTAGGGACTTACTAGCAGACATCCCGCATGTGATGCTAACGCCATTCTTTAATGCAGTGGTTCATATAAATTTTTGTGTATACCACATCAAGATAGACTTTAAGCTCGTGTATCGCCTAGACTGGCATTATGCGCACAATATATTAGATTTCAGGTTTACGGTTTACGCAAGCATTGTTGGCGGCAAAAATAGATCAGCCCGTGTTGATCTTCGTATATGTAAGTACACAATTGGTATTGTTTCGAAGCATGCAATCGCACGAATAGTTGGAATATCGAGATAATTTTAACTCCGGTGTAGTAAATTACCATGAAAATGTAAAAACATAATCGGATTGTTCGTGTTTCTGGTTGGGTCGTGTCAACGAGTGTGAGTTCCAATGCTTTGATAATCATATTTGGGGCATACAATCTGATTGTCGGTGTTCCATCCGTAAATCCATTAGGTTTCTCGCTATGCCATGCGGCAGTAAAGTGATTGGAGTGCAGCATATGAAGATGAATCATGTTTATTAGTGACACACAATATTTATTTATCATAAATTTACATATTACAGTAATTTACTACTAATACACTGCAAATATCAGTATAAAAATAAAAATATTAGCACAAAGCTTAAAAATAACTTTAAACTAATTAATTGAAACACACTCATTCATTCAGCTCGCTAAACCTCAGGCATGCATTTTGCAAATCCATCTATCGACTAACAAATGTTGGTCACAGCGTTCTCATTCTTATTCTTTATTGTACACAAACATGACATAATGATACAGTACAGTAACAGAGATGTACAAAGGCGAGCTTATCACATTAATTGAGTACATGACTCATATACATGACTTTGTTTTACTACTCGTGTTGTATTCATATAACTAGTTCTTGTCCGCGACTTCATCCACGTGGAAATAGTTTTTTTGACAGTTTAGCTTTTGCCCGCGTTTCCATTTTAAATGACCTCCATATCGTATGACTGCTAGTACTACGGGGAGGTCAAGCTGTATCTCTGGTTCTACCTACCCGAACTAGATGAAACAAGGAATACATATATTGTACCCTGGACTTCAAGCTACCAAACTATCAAAACCGAATCAAAACCCGTTCAGTAGTTTTTGAGTGATGCGCGAACAGACAAACATAAACACAAAAATTTTAAAAAATATTTTATATTTCCAAGACTCCTATCCCGACTTTTGTTTCTGGTAAATACTAATATGTTCAATGTACAGAAACGGCTTCTTTACAGTTTTAAAATAGTATACATATTACTTTTTTGTATGTACTCAGTAAAAATAGTGATTGAGGAACGCTTTGAAACTTACACGTTTGTTTGTTTTATTACTCAAAGTAACGAATAAATTGTCAATTAATATAATAATTGTACAGCTAGCTATATATATGCTTATAGCGGGGTATCTCGTTCGAATTGGAGCCGCCCGACTGGGGAAGTACCTCCACCTTACAGAATATCGCAGCTAAATAATACTCTTTTAAATAGTATTGTGTTTCTGCCGGTGAGTAAGGTTTCCAGTGCTCTATGGGGTGGGGATTTGGGGAACCGTGGCTTTGGCAGTGGAGGGGCATTTGCTTTTTGCTGCCAGAGCAACGTGTTATAGAGGTGGGCAACGCATTAGCGATACTCTTGGTGTTGCTAATGTCTATAGGCAGTGGTGACCACTTTTCATCAGGTGGCCCGCTTGCCTGTTTGCCTACCGTATGACATAAAAAAAAAATGTATACCAAATAGATATCTATCTGCAATGCGTTGTCTAAAACGCGTAGGTCGGTGACAACACGACAATCGCAACAAAGCCAAACAGGCAACAATAGACGGACGGACAGACGGCGATAGCTTTGCATGGAGGCGAACTGTTGGGCAACCCTTTGTATGGGCTGGCGCTCATTGGTTTGAGTATAGAGTTCAAGGTTCTATAGTTATTGAAAAAGCTTATTGCTGATACAGTGAAAGTCGAGCAGGCAGCCAATTTTTTCTAGTAATACGTGCGTGACGATATGTATGTTATGTACGTAATATCTACGCCCCATATCTACGGCTATTGAATCAATAAAATAAAAAATAAAAATGTATTTATTGACGACAAATATACGTATTTGGCCGTGTGGTGTCCGGCAGAGTAGAATAGCACCAACCCCTTACACTCATGGGTGTCGTACACGGCGACTAATGTTTTCGAGGCAAAAGATCAAGAGTATCCGTAGTCTGGAAAATGGGCAGCAGCATTTTCTATTGTTATATTTAAACACTGCGATCTCCAACCCGCCAGCCAAGCGTGGAGGTTATGGCAATAACCTCCCCTATCGTGGGAGAGTCCTGCAGTATACTGATACGGGTTGTGATGATGATGATACGTATTACATTGGAAGTTTTTGTAATGTTAACAGTGATATGGCAAGACAATACATCCCCTGTCTCCTAAACTAGGAATAAATCGTGTACCTTAGGAGACATGGTTTGATAGTGTTTTCATACCTTAATACATTCCATTTAGCTAGTAAAATTGCGTGAGTTGACATGTTTGTGTATGAATTAGGTAAATGCGGAATCTTGAAGTAGACCTCAGAAAACTGTTCCGGCTTTTCAGGCGTGCGGGTCATGTAATGCCCACATGACCATTCGAAAAATCTATTAGTTACTATACTCAAATAGGTACAGAAGGATATTGTAGTCTTATTATTTGTAGTATTGTTTTTAAGTTTGTAAATAAATGAAAGTACCTATTTCATTCCACATTGGTGAACTATACTAAAACATATATATACTTGTTTATATTCAAGGAAGTTGAATATTCCTATAACATGTGAATTACGAGTTCCCACTAAGCATCTAATATTAACTTTATGTCCCTCGTCGGGTCGTGGTATTAGCTAGCGGAACAATGAACCTTCTTTACTGGTTCCACTTATTAGATATGGGCGAGTACACGTTAAAGTTATGAAAATCTCGTATGGGCTCGTATTCACATCCGTAAAAGAGATGCTTCCTATTCAGAAAGAGTAGGCTCTAACAGTCTAACTAAATAGTGTAATAGGCGTAGGCGAATACGCCATACGCCTGTGTATTCTTCACTCAGTTTAAGCTACTCGACTGATTTGAATACTGTTGTCGCCAATGAATGAATGTAATTTTTTCTGTGCGATGACGTCGCGGGTTGGCACTTCTCAATAATTGAATGGGATTTGTTATGCACACTGGGTGTCATTGGGTAATTAAATATAGAAATATATTTCTTAAAATATATTTGTCAATGTTCTTGTTGTCGTTCTTGACGCACCTGCATCGAAATATCGAGGTAAAAACAATACTAACCGTGGTAACAAACCCGATAATATGTGTAGTGAAAGTGTTCTTGTTGTTTCTTGTTAATGGTCCATAGTCTCTGCCTACCCCACCTGTGGGACAGAGGCGTGAGCTTTAATGAATGTATGTTCTTCTCAATGTCTACTAAAAAGATTTTTTTTATACCACAGATGGCAAACAAGCTTACGGCCTGTTTGATGGTAAACATTCACCGCAGCCTATGGACGTTTGCAATACCAGGGGCATCACCCACGCGTTGCCGACCCTGTAAAAACCTTATTACCCCTTTCTTGAAGAACTCCATGTTGTATTCTCCAGGGAAAACCTCTCCAGGTAGCTCATTCCACAACCGTGTTAACCTTAATGTCTTATTATTCATTGAGACTGGATGAGCAGTCTCAGGAGCCAATATTTTTCTCTGTCTTTATAGTTTTCCCTTTTCGCGGGTAATTTAATCAGATTTAACCTGTTTATTTTAATTATATCAGTACTTTAACTTCAATTTATAATTGGGCGTGTATTATGTTCACTAGGTAGCCCTTCGTACATTTTAAAACACAATAGATCATAATTATCTCAACTTTCCACACTCATAACACTAACGAAGTGTTTATTATTCCAATATCAAATTTAGAGGCACTTCATCTGTAAGTTCCGAAGCCCACACAACATTGTGCCGGTAATGGCATAAACAATATATTATAATGGGCAATAAAAGTTCATTATAGACAATGGGCTTGATTGATTCGGGATAACGAGTGGAGGGAACCGTCTATCGGCTATTGTTTCAGATAGTGAGCGATAGACAGATTGCAAGACGTTACCGTTCCTTGAGCTTGGAAATCTGGGTGTTGTTTTGTTAAGGGGAGAGCTAGTATTACTGAACTCTGAAATAAAATTCCAAGATCAAAAGTTTGAATAAATTGCCCCTAAAAATAGACCCAAGGGGTGGATTATTTGAAATAATTGAAATGTCGATAAAAATAATCACATTCAAAATGAAATAAAATCGTATGAACATACTTTTTTATTACGGGATAAATAAAAGGTTCCCGCGGGTAATTTGATTGGCATCATTACAGGCATCCGAACTGCGCGCGGTTTAAAGCCGTTGAGAACGGCAAGTGTTGGATGTCTCGGATGCATAGAGCCGATAATAGTGCAAGGTGTATGTAGAATATTTATGGAGCCAGAGCGAACAAACGATAGTAAACCACACAATCCCGATCGGATTACGGTATCTTCTTCAACATTGTGTTTCCTCAGCTACTCTCACCGGCCACTACCAGGCATTCCCTTCTACATTATGCCCGAGTGCAGTAAACTTAGGCGACGCTGAAGTTAACATAATGTTTTTTTAATAAGACTATACTGACATTTGACCGCCATCTCACCTGGTGGTAAGTGACAATGTGTAGTTAAGTGGCGATGATATAAAATGTTCTTAAAAAGAAAAAGCTTTGCACCAACACAAACCTAAAGCGAAATCTAAAGTCGCTAAGTCTCGACTAACCCTAGAAACATAATCGATACAAGAATTTGCATACTGTAAATAATTTACCTCTTTTTGTACACTTTTTTTAGTTTTAATTACATTGTACAGGGACGGCATTTATTAGCTAAAACCTCGAAGACTATCCGGGTGCTGGGACCACCTGTGTACAATACCACAATCAGTGGTAGAAGCTCCAAGCTTCGCAATCTTTAAGCGAAAACTTCACCAGTGGCTCATTGCGCAGGCGTTCTACTCGCTTAATGAATTTCTAGATAAAAAATTAACATTTATATTCATTATTATTTTACAGTAATTATTTGTATATTTATTTGTCATTAATGATCGACCAATGTTATAATTTATATGATTGAATAATTACGTGCCTATTTTTTATATTGACATTTACTTTTTTATGACTAGGTAATTTATTTATTTTAAAAATTTTTTATGTAATTATTGACTTATTTTGTTTGATTAATTATAACAAAGACACGAAATTAATATGTTTGGATGCTCTGACCTAATCTAATGTTATGTATATAACCTATTGTACCTATGTAACAACAAATAATGACTTGTAAAAATTTTTTACCAATAAAATTATGTCTATGTCAACGTCTATTTCCTAATTTTAATGTAGCTTGGTAATCTCGTCTCGTAAAAAATTGGACTCCTCCAACTGTCGCGTCCATCATCATCATCATCATATCAGCCAGAAGACGCCCACTGCTGGGCATAGGCCTTCCCCAGAGGTCAAAGGCCGGTCCTGTGCCTTCCGCATCCAGCTGGTATCTGCGATCCTTACCAGGTCGTCGGTCCACCTTGTGGGAGGCCTACCTACGCTGCGTTATCCGGAACGTGGTCGCCACTCGAGAACTTTACTGCCCAATCGGCCAACTGTTCTTCGAGCTATGCGCCCTGCCCACTGCCACTTCAGTCTGGCAATCCTAAGAGCTATGTCGGTGAACTCGGTTCGCTTGCGAATCTTCTCATTTTTGATTCGATCGCGCAACGAGATTCCGAGCATAGCTCTTTCCATTGCCCTTTGGTTAACAGTAAGCTTGTGAGCGGTGAGCGGTGAGCGGCCACGTTTCAGTTCCGTAAGTCATCACTGGGAACACACATTAGTCAAAGACCTTCGTCTTAAGACACTGCGGTAATTCGGACGAAAATATATGGCGTAGCTTCCCGAACGCTATCCAACCGAGTTGGATTCGTCGATTGACCTCTTTCTCGAAATTGGACCTACCTAGCTGGACTATTTGTCCAAGGCATGTATAGTCGTCAACAACTTCATGTTCAGTGCCTCCAACTGTCACTGGAGTTATCACAACATGGACATTTGACATAATTTCACTACGTTACTACGTTTATGAATATGGGTGTTAGTCTCGTAGCTACACCTCTGCTCGCCTCCGAATGCTAACGAGTACCATCGGATCCATTCCGTACGCGGTCCCATTACACGGAGCACAATGCACCATTGGAGATGTGGCTGCGCGCTTGCGCAATGCTCCCATTTCTAATGCACTCGTGGGCTTCCACGCCTAATATAGAAAGTTGGAGCGTGGTTTTGCGTTGCTCCCTTTGCGCTGAGCCGTTTTGTGTTAGGCCGTGATGACCACAGCCTATGGGCTCTTGGTGGAAAGGTGCTGTAAAGGAAACGACACTTACATACACCGAGCCCCAACTACATACGTCAAACCCCAAACCAGTGCGTCCAAATACTCTTTCCAAGTTTGCCTGACAATATCAATATCAGATCACTATCACCATATATTATGAAACAAAGTCCCACTCCGCGTCTGTGTCTCTGTTCGCGATTAAATAAATCACTGCTGAACGGATTTTCATGCGGTTTTCACCAGTAGACAGATTAATTCATGAGGAAGGTTTAATTGTATAAATTACGTGCGAAGCCGGGGCTAGTCGCTAGTTATATCTAATTATATTGTTATAACTAATATCCCTATTTTTCGTCGGTGATTGGAAATAAAATAACTTAGCAACAACTTTGGTGTTCATAATAACAGGATGTCCTAATTAACGAGTTAGTTATAATATAAACGTAATAATAATTCATTACAATAATATGTTATAATTAATCGCGATAAAGCTACGCCCACAATGTCTCGGCCGCGACCTGCGTGGATTCGATAACATTGACATTATGACCGCGTAAAGTGTGTTTACGATGACGCCTGCTTTTCGGGCCGACGCGACGATAGGTTTGGTTACCTAATTGACCATTAGTTACCTTTTGGGTGAACTTTGATAAGTGATACTGTGTACACAATCCTGTTGAGTGATTGTATAGAATACACTTGTCGGTTGTTTAAGTACTTTCCGAATCAAGCGAATCAAAGTCATTCATTAATAATGTAAGTGAAAAAATTGCTTTGGGTTTGACTAAAGTGTTGGAGTTTATTAGTTCCTCTGAGGTAAGAGTAGGTTAGGGTAGAGTAGGGGCAGGAGTAGAACACGCGAACGAAGTCGCCGGGCCAGCTATATCTTAGCTATATCTATATCTTATAATTATAGTTGCTACCAAATAAATTGACAATAGCGGACATTGATCTCTCGGTAAAAACATGATGTAAATTGTAGTATTTTTATCCTTCGCTACATTATAATGAAATAAAAGAATTTCTAACAGTTTTCAATTATTATTCATGGGTTACTGCCGGTTTTTGACCAAGTGATCAAGGCATGCTCTTGCCAATCCATTTAGCACAGAACTGACAGATGTCGAAAAGCCCTCGACAGGAATCTCGATTGGTTACTTATTTTATTTTAAAGGAAAACCAACAACGGTGATTACAGTGATTAAAGTGGCATTGGAGAAAATCGCATCTAAATTTGTCTATCTGATACGAGCGAACGCGATGCTACAAACACAAGCGCCAGCTAGCCCCAAAGTAAGCAAAGCTTGTATTATGGGTGTTAGATAACTGATAAACTACTTATATACTTTTTTATGACCTACTTATTAGACGAGTACATACAACACCCAGACCCGTAACAGATGATGATGGTTTCAATTTCTGCTCGGCCGGGAATCAAACCCGGTGCCACATAAGCCATAAGTCAGAAGCGATAGCTAGCGTTCAAGTTAGCCGGTCGTGCCCAGTGTCTGCCATAGTAACATTGCAACGAGTTAACAAAGAAGAAGTCTTCATCAAGCCTCCAGCTTGGCATAGCTGGCTCCCAGCCAGAGTCGGACTAAGTGATCCAATTGCAAAGCCGGCCATTGTTCCACTGCTGTTTACGGCTGTATCTCAGTTGAACAATGAACGCGCCTGATGGTCGCGACTAGACTGTTCTGTTTATCTTAGGTGTGGGGGCGATTAATGGGGTGACGGCGAACTTAATTGTTGAGATAAGAGCCTATGCTTTATTATATCTTTACGATCGTTGCACGAATAAGCGTTGTGGCAAACTCGGACTGACGTGTTGAGCGGTTAAAGTTGGTGTGGTACTAATTTTATGCCCTCTTTTTCAGGTAATTACTCTACATTAACTCACCGTTTTTAAAGTTGAAATAAGGTAAGTAGGCACTCCTTTTGTACACAGTATCAAACAAAGTCGCTTCTCGCCGTTTGTCCCTATGTATGTATCATCCACCTTCTTTACCCCTACCCTTTTTTTCTTTTTTATAAAGTTTCCTCTTGAATCACTCTATTTATTGCTGAGAACCGCATTAAAATCCGATGTGTAGTTTAAAAGATCTAAGCGTACATAGATACATAGGAACAGACGGCGGGAAGCGACTTTGTTTTATACTATGTTTCGATAATAAACTTGTAGGCAAGTTGTGACACTTCAACTAGCAAGTTTCAAGATCAACGTGTCTATAAA
The DNA here is from genome assembly GCA_905147135.1 of Blastobasis lacticolella. NCBI lineage: Eukaryota > Metazoa > Arthropoda > Insecta > Lepidoptera > Blastobasidae > Blastobasis > Blastobasis lacticolella. The sequence continues at coordinate 16,931,294 of LR990048.1, forward strand.
CAGTCGGTCACATAATATTGGTCTTTAGATAGCCAGCCAGAAACCTGTTCGGATCCAATGTTGACTCATGCCAGCAGCTTTAATAATATACGACCGGACTCTGTCTAGTTAAATAGGTATCGTCTGGGAACTTAGTGCATCGGTGCGTGGATTCCTCACACGAAAGTTGGTTTGTCCTTGCGTGTTGCAAGTTACAACTTACTATTCTGAGCTGATTAGTTCTCGGTAGAGAGACTCCATGGGCTCTGGCATGTCGTTTCGTAAGTGTTTTATACCTATTTTCTTTGCCGTATAATTGGAATGGGCTGTGGACTGGGTTACAAGTGTGGTTACAAGTAACAGTTTAATCAGAAGCTGTTTCTATAGCTTTCTTATATCCGTAAGTGTCTTGGGTTTTTGTGCTGTTACACAAATTCTTTAGTCGTCGCGTCGGAGCGTCGGTAGCCGACTCATAAGCGAGAGGTACCGGGTACGAATCCCGATGCGGCCATGTACCAAGGCTTTTTCTCTTAGTTATGTACATTAGTTGAATACTAACAGATGCTCTTACGGTGAGGAAAAACATCGTGATCGAACCTGCACATGCAGGCGACTAAATGTGAAACCATGATCCAATCTGGTCAGGTTCCCCAAGTAGCAGCGTCATGGAGGTCAGATGGCAGTCGCTCCACTGTAATTACCTGATCTGTCAAATCCTGGATCATGGTCAAGGTGGACCCCGGGGCCTGGTGCGCGAGAGCGCAACCAGGACATTAACGCTAAGTTGATTTTTTAATACACAAATGCCTTCCGCATAGGCAATATTATTCAGGAATTTTACTGCCATCTTATTTGATAGCGTGCAATATACAAGATGAAGCATGCCTGCCTACGATAGCCTTACTATATATATCAATTACATGCAATGCAGACTTGTGTATCATAAATCTTGTTTCAAATCCTGTTTCACAAAAATAGAGCATGTTCAATCTAATTGGCGGCATTGTATCTGTAGTGTAGTACCGATAATACCCAACTGGAACACTTATAAACAATTTTTAGTCGCCCCCAAGCGTCTAATAGCTAGCTTCAGAGCAGCTCCTCTGCGTTGCTGCATTTTGTTGATACAGGATCAGTCATGTAGACGCACAGTCAATGAATAAATGTACCAATGGCTCTTTTCTGAGTTATGTTTAATAGTTGAACACTAACCGACGCTCTTACGGCGAGGGAGAACATCGTGATGAAACCTGCACTGTCAGAAGACTGTGTAACATTCAGTGATACTGATACATAATCTAATGTTGTCATGTTCCCCTGACGGAGGTAAGATGGCAGTCGCTCCACTGTAAATACCCGATATGCCAAATCCTGGATAATGGTCAAGGCGGACCCCTGGCTGCCGTACGCGAGAGCACTACCGGGACATTAACGCCAAGATGAAGATGATGATGCTAGCCAACATCTGTTCTTGTTCTGCTTCCAAGAAGTCCAAGTTGCATCCTGTATAGTGATTGTGGGCTTGTATCTCTTAAGATTTTCATTGAGGCTTTCAATTAGACCGCCGGCGCCGCCCACGGGCGTACGCCGTCTAGTTTTGCCACTGGAACAGTCTGCTCTGAACAACTAAGATAACTTAAACCTTATTAGTTCTTGTATAAAGTCTGTTTCGGTATGTATGACATTTTTAATAGAACTCTATGACCTATTTATATAAAGTTTAATTTTCTCCGTATTCTGAAATTCTGAAGTAGTGACAACCTGAGAACCTTTGGGGTACAACGCTCCGATCACTGTCGAGATGGGTAAACATCTTGATAAACTTAGGTTGGAAGTGTTCACATATACTAGCTGATTATTAGTCGGTGCTTGACTTGAGTGATGTTCGAGAGTAATTCGGTTTTGCTTCATATTAACATTAAACATTGTTCACCACAAGATGTCTCCTGTAACATTACATAATAAGTTGACCACTGTCACAGAGTATTTTACACGCCCTGCTAAAGGAATTGTCAAGGGATTATATTGGTGCTCGGCAAGGGATTACATAGGATGAAGGATCTATAACATCGCATTTTCGCGTAGGGTTCCTCTTACTAAAGTAGACACCACATTGTTTCATTTGCTACGGCGGCGCTACGACTCTGACAAACTTCTCTCGCTTATTCCAGATTTATCATACTTTTCATATACCGTTCGTCAGTTTGGTTTGGCTTCATTGGAGACTGAAGAGTGTTTCTATGTTTTGTCTTTTGTTGATACAAACGTATTTTTGCGATTGAATAGCAGCATTGATTGTTAAGAGCTTTATGGAATTAGTCCTTGTTTCTTACCCAATATTTTAAAAATTTCTCAGTTTGGTAAAGCAGTGCCTACCACGTTCTGCCACCACAACACCTGTTTAATTAACAGCTTCGGATGCGATAAACGTTCATTTATTTACCTTCAGAGTAGTTTATCATAGGTATATTAGGTATCTGCTCTCTCGAAACCCGCAACTAACATACAAGAAGCAGGTTGGCCACAAATCACCACTGTACAAAGACACAAACTAAATAGCTAGTTAACGAACATGGAACAACACACACGGCTCGCGCTTCACCGGAACTTCGCAGAACAAAGCGGAGTTCCGGGGCCGCAAAGTTTGCGACGTCACGTTGGGCGACGAGGGTCGGATGACGGTGGGTATCAGTAGGGCTGTCACCTATCACTGTGAGCGTGTGCTGGAGGTGTCTGAGCAATGGTGATAACGCTTGTGTTAATGGAGCTGACGTATTTTTGCTCGCCAGTTGGCGCCACCGTCGAGGAAGGACTTGTTATGGCAAATGTGTTGTAATGTTGGCTGTTATTCAACTGTGTATTTTGAGCGACGGTGGCCGAGTGGTTAAGGTATCCGACTCAAGCGAGAGGTACGGGGGTCGAATCCCACCACCATGTACCAATGACTCTTTTCAGGATTATGCACATTAGTTGAATGCATTAGTACGATGCTCTTAGGGTGAAGGAAAACATCGGGATTAAACTTGGACATACAGGCGACTGAATGTGTAACCATGGTCCAATCTGGTCAGGTTTCCCTGGTCACGGAAGTTCGATGGCAGTAGCTCCACTGTAATTATTGCGCGATAGCACAACCGGGACATTAACGCCAATTATATTGTTATCCAACTGTAAATATTGAACGTTTGTTTTTGATCAATGGCACGGTTAGCTAGGAAGGGGCATGCCTATTCAGAAACAGCCTATTCACACTGGCCTTGAAGGAGTCCAAGTTGTACCGTTTGAGAAATATACTAGCAGGCAAAGCGTTTCATGCAATTTTAATGCGCTTTAGGCCCTAGTCCGTTCCGTGGAGGTTTTGGGGGACTAGAGCGGAATTGTTTGAAGAGGTCGCTGGGCTTTCGTAAGTACGGAGGGTTCACCGTCTCACTGAAATATAGGATGGCAGATTGTTACACACTACGATACTCGCTCATTGAGGCTCGATCAATCTCGATCACTTTTTTACGAGCTCATGTTATCAAGCTGAAGAGTTTGTTTTTTGTTTATAGTATAAAGTCGCTTTCAGTATCTGTCTGTCTTTGTATCCGCTCCTCCTAGCACGCAATCGATTTTGATGTGGTTTAGACTATCGCTTAGGGAATTTCTTCCGGAAGGTTTATATGTATAATACATATCTATTATAGTGAAGAAAAGCTTTAAGAGCGGGTTTCCTAAGCGGGTCGCTAGTTTACCATATAAAGTCTGACAATACTTTATGTGAAAATGAAATAACAGCGCGGGCGGGCCATGCGACGCCGTGGGATACGGTTTTACGACCAGTGAAACTGCAGGTCACATATGTCATCAATTTTTAAAATAGCAAAATAAGTCTTGAAATTAGAAGAACATTAAACTTAAAATTCTTTCATACATACATAACATCACGCCTCTTTTCTTTCATCATTCTATTAGGTACTTCGCATATTACGTCAAAGATATATACTGTACTAAGTTGGATGAGATCACTCAAGTGTTTATCGTATATTAATGCTTGCATGTTGAGAACTTGAGAGTCAGGGGCTGTTAAGATAAAATGAAGTACTCGTTTAATAGTGCAATGAATTAATATTTACGGCGCACAGACGTTTGCAAGTCGTAGGTTCTTCGAAGATGTATTTTTTATCTGTTGTTTTATTCATTAGCTTTGAAATGAAAAATAAACTTTTTTTTACGAAGTCGTCCGCCGCATCCGTCGGCCGCATCGTGACTACATAACTACCACCAGGTGAGATGACAGTCAAATGCATAGCTAGTCTAATAGAAAGAAAATTTGAAACAAGCTGTCAGCCCATCTGATTTGAAAATGGATTTCACCAAAACCTGAAATCATCCGCGGTATTCATTGACCTTACTGCCGCTTTTGATACCGTTTGACGCCAGGGCCTCCTATATAAGCTCCTGAAGGTAGTGCCATCTCTCAAAATATACAGGCTTCTCGAGAATGCACTCACCAACAGACCATCCCAAGTACATCTCGGTGATAACACTAGCAGTGTAAGAGTGCTTAACAATGGTCTTCCTCAGGGTTCTGTCTAGGCCTCATTACTGTTTAATATTTATATCCATGATCTACCTAACACTGCCTGTACGAAATTTCTATATGCGGATGATCTAGTCCTCGTTACACAGAGTAGAAGTACAGAGACTACAGAAGCAACACTGGAAAGAGATATGAAAATCATGGACAACTTTTTCAATCGGTGGCGCCTATGCCCAAATGCCACAAAAACCGAAGTCTCTTGTTTCCATCTCTCCAATAAACTGGCAAATAGAAAGCTGGCGGTGAGGTTTAGGGCCACTTTTCTACAACATAATATCCATCCTAAGTACCTGGGCGTGACCCTGGATAGAAGCGTACATTTTAAACATCATATGAACAAAATCTGCAAAGTTGAAAACCCGTAACAGTGTTAAGCAAAAACTAACAGGCACAACCTGGGGAGCCAGAGCATCTATACTTTGAACCACTGCGTTATCGCTGGTCTATCCTGCGGCAGAGTACTGCGCTGCGGTCTGGCTAATCAGTGCTCACGTTTGATGTGCAACTAAACCACACAATGCGGTTAATCTCTGGATGCCTAAAGCCAACCCCAACATACTTGCTGCCTGCGATCTCCTCACTTACGCAGAAATGCCTCAGCCGGGAAGTGGAAAAAATGAAATCGAACTCGATGCTACCCATCACCCGTCCCACCAGGACCACAACAATTTTAAAGTTTCTCGGCTGAAATCTCGTAAACCTCCGGCGCTCCGATTTCACAGTGCAGCACCTAAGGAGGATCTCTCTGACGTTTGGACTGCTAAATGGGCACTGAGCGCTCCTGTCGATGCTCCCTTCAGGCTGAACGTAAAGGGTCAACAGGCTTTAAAGAGTAACGGCGCGTCTGGTGTCTGTTGAACCGAATAAGAACAGGCGTCGGAAACTGTGCGTATCTATGGCAAAAATGAGGTTGGTGCGAAGCAGCGGCATGCCAGTGCGGCTACACTGAGCAGTCAGTAAACCACATTATAACCACATAAACCACTTGTTTAGTAGCTTCTCTTGCACCGCCTTACTTTTTCTTTACCCTTTATCTCCTGGTTGACTGGTAGATAAGGCTATTTTAGCTTTAAGTCCGCCTTTGTACTATTTTGTGCATGAAGATTTAATAAATAAATAAAAATTATATTTGAATGTCCGGATACCAAGCACAGCGGTCAAACGAAACGTTTTCAGTCCCTTTCGGCCGAAGCTCTCGCCTACTTGACGAAATGTAAAATGAAAATTTAAGTAGCGGTAGGAACTTAAAAGCCATACGGCAAATAAATAAATAAGCCCACCTGATTGAAAGCGGTAACTGTCGCCCACAACTTATACGATTCAGGCACTTGGGTTTCATGTAATATCAATTCAGACAGAACCGCAAGTGCGCTGTCTCCGTGTAGGCCGAATGCTTGTAACTGCACTGTCTATACTGTAAGGATAAATTGTGGAATTTACAATGTATGGTTTGTAGCACTTTGTAAATCCTAATATTGTATACTAAGTAGGTGCTTTTAAGTAAAATTGTTACTGTATAATATTTTATAAAAGTTTATTCTGTGCTATAAGAATTGACATCTAGGATAGTTGTAGGTCTACAAGCTATATAATTGGAAACTCATGCAATGTAACATGTCCGTTTACTACCTGAATTAAATAAATAAATATACTGGCTATAGACTGTGCGCTGCACTTGCATTGACGGCTAATAATACATATTTGATTATAAATTCGAAATCATGAGATGTCGATATAATTATAATTTACCTAATTTTAGTTCCCTCCAGTCAATGCTTGCATTGTTGTGTTCCGGTTTGAAGGATAAGGTAGCCAGCGCAATTACGGGCATGGTTCATTTCAGCTTTGTCCTCACAGTGACAACGCACGTGCGGTTCTGCATTTTTGTTGCCTGCAACCTAAATGCATGAATCGTATATGTTATGGGCGCCAGTTACCGCTTACCATCATTGTTATCGCGCGCTATAGGTTATCCTAGGTTATCAAGTACACGAAAATATCCACTTCGTAGCGATAAAAGCGGTTTCGTTCTACAAAACGTTGGTCTGCGCGTGCACGACCTGGCTTCAACCTCCACTTTTCCTAGCGATAGTGCTTATTTATTCACTCTGTGGGTTCTAGAAGTGAATAAAACCAGGGTGCCTTTTGGCAGTTTTCCTAGTCAGCCTCACGATAGTCACTTTTCTTTTTGATGACTTGTTTATAATGTGGCTGACCAGCGGCGCTGTGCGGGATATGTGGTGTTAGTATAGGTATGGGGATCAAATCTTAGAAACGGATGCCGGAAGTTCCTGCCAGTGAGTAAGGTTTCCAGAGCTCCATGGGGTGGGGATTTGGGGAACCGTGGCTTTGGCAGTGGAGTGGCATTTGCTTTTTGCTGCCAGAGCAACGTGTTATAGAGGTGGGCAACGCATTAGCGATACTCTTGGTGTTGCTAATGTCTATAGGCAGTGGTGACCACTTTCCATCAGGTGGCCCGCTTGCCTGTTTACCTACCGTATGACATAAAAAAAAAAAACTACTTCTTGGCATCTGATTGAGCTGAAACAATTTTGCGATATTATTTTAAATTGGTTTTCAAACATTTTATTAATAATTGAGCGTACCTAAGTTTATTTATCGAAATATAATAAAGAATTCATATAATATACACTGTAGCTTATTCTATGTTTTTGACGCAAGAGGTCCCGGGTTCGATTCCCGGCCGGGCAGAAATTGAAATGATGAATTTTAATTTCTGTTACGGGTCTGGGTGTTCTATGTATAACAAGTATGTATTTAAAAGTATATAAGTAGTTTATCAGTTATCTAGCACCCATAACACAAGCTTTGCTTACTTTGGGGCTAGATGGCGCTGTGTGAATTTGTCCACGATTATTGTTTATTTATTTATTTTATTTATTACAAAGCCAATTATCTGCCTAATTCTCTACTCAGTATTTATTTATTTTATTTTATTTTATTTATTTATTCAGGAAACAAACAGTCTTTAACAATATTATATGCAATTTCATTTTACAAACAGACCTACAGCTCCATATAAAATTAAACAAGTCTTACTATAACTAGTCGAGCAGAAAGAGACTATTGCACGAATACGACACAACATTGCTAGCAACACTCAAAGATTTAACATCGTAATTCAGTATGAAGGTAGACAAATATTCAAAAGCTAGTTAGTTCTCTTCGTGCTTGATGTTGCCCTGAAGCCTTTTATGCGAAGATTTCTATCCCGAAGTAGAGTCCAACGCTCCTCTGGCTCGTGATCACGATGATCGCGTACGGGAAGCCCACACCGCCCATCACCAGGTCCACCTCGGCCTCGGAATGGAGGTAGTCCAAGCATTCTATTGCCTGCAGGGACGGAAGAGTGGTTAGGAATTACCCTTGAAAGGTCCTCTCGTGATGCTGGTGGACGAACATTTTTCTCCTGTTTTTTACGGCCTGAAAGCCTGAAAGTTTACTTACATAAATTTTGCTAAAGAATCTAAAAAAGAAATAATTGAAACTCTCCCATTGCCGACTCTAAAATCAATTGACGGTAAGTTAAGTACCAAACAACGAATGGAGTAACATAAAAAATAAACAAACTCAGATATTACAATCCATAACAGTAACAAAGCGACGCGCCGTAATTTTTTAATAGTAACAAGTCTAATAGCCCAATTTTCAACAGCCAGCAGTAAATGTAAACGGGTAATTCTAATTTCAAATACCTTGATCTCCCTGTCCTCAGGAAGTTCGTAAGCGAAGATGTACTCTCTTCTCATAAGCGGTATTCCTTCTTTGTAAAGGTCCTTTCTATGCACACGACGAAATTCAGTAGAGTTTCCAATAAAAAAGTTATTGGCAATCGAAGTGTTCGTTTTTCGAAACGCAGAAGAGCCAACACTCTTTCTATTGATTCTTGGAATCGATGTTCTATTTAGATTGCGCAAATTGCGCAGGGCAATGGTTAGATTATATGTTTCATTGTCATTGGTTGCTGTCGATTCTTCACTCTCGAAATATTTAGTAGTTGTATTTGTTGTTACATTTGTGTTAGAGCTGGTTGTCACTTCCAAAACACTGTCTGAACTTGTCCCATTAGCACAGTACGCGTATCCGAGAATTGTGATGTGAGCCACCAGTAACGTTACAATATTCATTTTCGTGGTCCCTAGCGTCTCTGTACGTTTAAAATGGAGCGTGTTCTAATCTAGACTGCGGCTGGGAGTTTTAATTCCTTTGCAACTTACAGATAATTTTATCTCACCCATATTAATGGAGCGTGGCCGTAATTTTCGTGACTATGACGTAAGAGTGGGTATTTTTTTGACCGATTGGGTATTATTTATTAGAGAGTTTATAAATAACAGGTGTAAACAAAAATGTGTAGAATTCTAGTTTAAATTCGTTTTAAAGCATTTTATTATTAATTGAGAATACCTAAGTATCCAATGTTGGCCGTGTGGTGTCCGGCAGAGTAGAATAGCACCAACCCCTTACTCTCATGGGTGTCGTACAAGGCGACTAATGTTTTCGAGGCAAAAGATCAAGAGTCTCCGTAGTCTGGAAAATGGGCAGCAGCATTTTCCATTGTTATATTTAAACACTGCGATCTCCAACCCGCATGCCAAGCGTGGAGATTATGGCAATAACCTCCCCTTCCGTGGGAGAGGCCCTAAGTCCTGCAATGGACTGTTACGGGCTGTGATGATAATGATGATGATGAAGTATCCAAGTTTATTTATCGAAATTTAATAAAGGATTAATGTAATATACACTGTAGCTTATTCTATTTTTATTACAAAGCCTATTATCTGCTTAATTCTCTACTCAGTATTCTAAAGCTAGTTAGTTCACTTCGTGCTTGATGTTGCCCTGAAGACTTTTACGCGAAGATTTCTATCCCGAAGTAGAGTCCATGGTTCTCCTGGCTCGTGAGCACGATGACCGCGTACGGGAAGCCCACTCCGCCCATCACCAGGTCCACCTCGGCCTCGGAACGGCGGTAGTCGAAGCATTTTATTGCCTGCATGGGAGGGATGAGTGGTTAGGAAATTACCCTTGAAAAATCCTCTTGCGATGCTGCTGGACGAACATTTTTCACCAGTCTTTTACGGCCTGCAAGCCTGAAAGTTTACCTACATAATTTTTGCTAAAGAAACTAAAATGTCGGCTAGTTGATAAGACGTTTTGCTCTATAAATGAGTCCTTTTTAAAATAATCGATCATCATCATCATCGTCCTAGCGTTAACTATCAAAATTTGCAAATTTCCTATTTTAATAAATTTAAGCTAAGGTCATAAAGATGAATAGAGAAAATTAACTGGTCGAAATGTCTATTTTGAAAGGCCTTAAACAAGTTTCCGTTGAGCTCAGAGCGTATTCCCTGAACGCAGCTCACTCTGTGAAAAAGTGAAGTCGGTACTAGACATAGCGTCATCTAGAAAAATAATTGAAATAAGAAACAAAAAAATTGAAACTCTCCCATTGCTAGCTCTAGAATCAATTGACGGTAAGTTAAGTACCAGACAACCAGTGTTCGAGTGCAAGACACGAATATAAAATGTAAATTGTACGGACAAATATGATTGGAGTAACATAAAAAATAAACAAACTCAGATATTACGTTGTTTGTTTCAAACTAAACTTGCGTTCTTTACACATATTATTACGAGTATATTAGACGGGACTTACACGCGACGTACATTTTCGATTTGTTCGATTTTTTTATTCGTGACCACGGTGGGTGTAACCCTACCGAAACGTCGGGAAAACAAATCGAAAAGATACGTCAGATATTACGATCCCTAACAGTAACAGAGCGACGAGCCGTAACTTTTTAATAGTTTCAAGTGTAATAGCCCAATTTTCAACAGCCAGCATAAAATGTAAACGGGTAATTCTAATTTCAAATACCTTGATCTCCTTGTCCGCAGGATGTTCGTAAGTGAAGTCGTACTCTCTTCTCGTAAGCGGTATTGCTTCTCTGTAAACGTCCTCTCTATGCACTAGACGAAATCCAGTAGCGTTTCCAATAAAAAAGTTATTGGCAAACATAGTGTTCGTTTTTCGAAACGCAAAAGAGCCAACACTCTTTCTATTGATTCTTGGAATCGATGTTCTATTTAGATTGCGCAAATTGCGCAGGGTAAGGGTTGGATTATATGTTTCATTGTCATTGGTTGCTGTCGATTCTTCACTCTCGAAATAAGTAGTTGTATTTGTTGTCACATTTGTGTTAGAGCTGGTTGTCACTTCCAAAACACTGTCTGAACTTGTCCCATTAGCACAGTACGCGTATCCGAGAATTATGTGAGCCACCAGTAACACTAAACTATTCATTTTCGCGGTCTCTGTACGTTAAGAATGGAGCGTGTTCTAATCTAGACTGCGGCTGGGAGTAATAACGCCTTTGCAACTTATAGATAATTTTATCTCAGCCATATTTATGGAGCGTGGCCGTAGTTTCTGCGGTTAAGACGTAAGAGTGTGTATTTTTTGACCGATTGGGTATTATTGATTAGTGAGTTAATAAATAACAGCTGTAAACAAATATGTATAGGATTCTCCCGGACTTCGCTCTCTTGGAATTTGCGCGTTAGGTATACAACAAAACAATGGGGAAGCTAATGAAGTGCTGTCAATAATCCGTCAGCTTTGGGATTTAATAGAATGCTTTTAGCGGGTTCGATCGACGGGCCCAGATAGCAGTGGGGACGTGGAGTCCATGATTGGCATTGGCTGTAAATTACGTGTAGAATAATATGGTGTGATATGGTTATATCATTATGTTTAGAAATCAACGAGATCACTGGAGGTTGGGGTATTTTGGTAGTTGGTAGGGTATCTCGAGAATATTGATGGATACATTAATAGCAGGCAAGAATGACAAACATACAGTCGTTTGTGTATTTATAGTGACGATAGAGATAAGGATTTATTAGGTATTTATCTATTTTAATTTATTTCGAGGATGTACTCTTGACCCGAAACCTGAATTCCCAATATGAATAGATAAAACGAACAAACAATAATTATCAAAATTCTAGGAGACCACTACTTCACATGTAAACGTAAACAATATAAAAGAATTTTGTTAGTTCATATAAAACTACTTAAATTGTGCAACGTAATTTTACAAAGTAACATGGACTATTGATCTAAAAACATTTTTTATCCAGCTGTCCAGTAGGTATGATTGTGTCGAAATATGTATGTAATTCTTTGTAAGTATAAATGTTGTGTTGTGGCGTCCAGTTGATAATAAATGATTTATTTATTTGTATGTACATTTTGTGTGAAGAGATGATTATATTGATATAAGACTATTGGCCGTGTGGTGTCCGGCAGAGTAGAATAGCACCAACCCCTTACACTCATGGGTGTCGTACAAGGCGACTAATGTTATCGAGGCAAAAGATCAAGAGTCTCCGTAGTCTGGATAATGGGTAGCAGCATTTTCCATTGTTATATTTAAACACTGCGATCTCCAACCCGCCTGCCAAGCGTGGAGATTATGGCAATAACCTCCCCTTTCGTGGGAGAGGCCCTAAGTCCTGCAGTGGACTGTTACGGGCTGTGATGATGAAGACTATATGTTCAAAAAACACCGCAACGAGCTCGCCACTCGTTAGGTGTGCCTTCTGATACCGTTGGCGAAGCGAGGTTGACCAAGGTTTACCAAGGTGTTCCGCTGGGGACTCAGACTCTGGTTGATCAGTTTCGCATCCAGTGACGGTACGCTAGGTATATACTAATTTCCCGCCAAAACCACATCAAACCGTCCGCCACATGTCATCACCTATGTCAAATGCACACAAACTATGTACTTCTCTGTGTCCGCTACTAGGCATACCACGTTGACAGCGTCTTATGTATTCCCACAGTGACGGTACGCTAGGTATATACTAATTTCCCGCCAAAACTACATCAAACCGTCCGCCATATGTCAACACCTATGTCAAATGCACACAAACTATGTACTTCTCTGGGTCCGCTACTAACCACGTTGACAGCGACTTTTGTATTCCCACAGTGCGTGCGCAACATGGGACCGTTAAATCTCAATTAGAGTCATGCCGGGATCGGCTTTGTGGCGGCGCGCGCGCAGGTCAATTGCGGCTAATTGCCATTACGGCCGCTACAGCTGTTCACGGGGCTGCATATGTGATTAACTCCTGTGAGTTGTGTGTGAGTTCGATGGCTGTGTTGTACGTGTCATTTTTTCCCATGTTTCAACGGACTATCAATGGTAAAAATGCCGAGCCATCATAAGTTTACTGACAATTAGTAAATAAATAAATAAACATAGACATAGATTTTATTTGGCAATACCTACAAGTAGATATGACAAGTTGTAATAATATCAACAATAGATAAAAACCAATGGTCCACTCTCAAAAAGGTATTTCCTCGTGACTCCTTATGTCGGACTCGCTTTGTGTGCTGGGCTGAGTTTGCAAGTCATTACAAGTCATTAATATAATCTTTGAACTTTTTCTTTTCTACTGTGATTAAAAGAATTTGTATCAGTATATGTTGTGACATCATATTTTTCTTTATTTTGCCTTTCTTATCTATATTCATATTTAATTTCAAGCTATATTTATATGCACAGAATCCAGGAGATAGAGACATAGAGACGGGAATCGTTGGCGTAATGCGTCCGGAGTTTGTACCACTGTCCTAGTTGGAAAGTTCAACGATAGATACTATTAACTGTTTGTTTGACCTGTGGATAGTTGTTGAATGTGAGTTGTCCGAGTTAATTCAATTAGATAGAATACCAGTATCTCATACCTAATACCTACCTGACATAGTATCTGCGTCACTAGGCAGGTTTAGACCTGCACTTACCTTAGACAGAATATATTGATTGTCACTTTAGTTTAATTTAATTTTAATTTTATGTCATACGGTAGCCAAACACGCAAGCGGACCACCTGATGGAAAGTGGTCACTACTGCCTATAGACATTAGCAACACCGAGAGTATCGCCAATGCGTTGCACACCTCTATAACACGTTGCTCTGGCAGCAAAAAGGCAAATGTCCCTCCACTGCCAAAGCCACGGTTCCCCAAATTCCGCCCCATAGAGAACTGGAAACCTTACTCACTGGCAGAAACACAATACTATTTATAAGAGTATTGTTTAGCTGCGATATTCTGTAAGGTGGAGGTACTTCCCCAGTCGGGCGGTCACTACAGTAATATAATAATGTAATTTCTATTGTTACAGATGTGCACCCGGTGAAGATATGAAGCCCAGTTACTTCAGTAACCCCCTCGGAGCCATAGCGTTGTCCTAGTAACAGACGTTTCGGGCTTAATTGAGATAGGTACGTATTTTTAACCTACTACGGCGAAGCTAAAAGGAAGGGTTATGAATAATTTTACATTTTATAATGTAACTTACCGCCACGTCTCCGCCCGCGTGGACTAATTGTACTGTACCTAAATCTTTCGAGCTTGTAAGTAGATAATAATTAAAAGTAGCCTATGTCCATACTGATTTTTTTTTATGACATGCGTTGCAAACAGCATGCAAACAGTCAAGCGGGCCACCTGATGGAAAGTGGTCACCACTGCCTATAGACATTAGCAAAACCAAGAGCATCGCTAATGCGTTGCCCACCTCTATAACACGTTGCTCTGGCAGCAAAAAGGCAAATGCCCCTCCACTGCCTAAGCCACTGTTCCCCAAATCCCCATCCCATGGAGCACTGGAAACCTTACTCACCGGCAGAAACACAATACTATTTGAAATAATATTGTTTAGCTGCGGTATTCTGTAAGGTGGAGGTACTTCCCCAGTCGGGCAGCTCCTATTCGAACGGGATACCCCGCTATGCCCTACCTCTCTTAAAATGGTAAACTATTTCCATACCGAATTTAATAAAAATCGTTGCAATGGTTTAGCCGTTTACGTTTGACAGAGAGAAGAGTTACGTTCGCATTTATAACATTAGTAGGGAAGAGGATTGTCTGTAAAGTCTCTCTATAGTAACTTCTGGGCGACAACGTTCTCATTTTCGCCAAACTCGTAAGGGAGGATAAGAAAACTTGTTAATCCAGAAACCTAGCACACTGCCTGTTTATTTATGAATTGGTACATTTTAATCGACCGATAAAATTTAAGATGTGACGCCCATACCGGTGCCAGTTTCCGATTATCAGCGAGATACGGCCTCAAATATTTTATCGGTCGGTGTCGGTCATAGAGTATACAAACTCCCTTATTATTTTAGCTTCCAACCAATAGATAAGTTGTAGATTTTAATACATGTAAAAGTGTACTAAACAAAACAATAATATATTTATATGTATAAAAGTGAAGTTCAATTGTCACACCAAGTAGCAGAGATAAAATAAAATAAACAAAGAATAAATTATAATTGAGAAATATTTAAAGTGCTAGTTTGGCATGACGTAAGAGTAAGAAATATTTCTTTTTTTTAACTTTGTTATTCATTCGTTTCTATTGTAGAAAAGGCCAAATAAACATGTCTATTGTATGTACCTATTGAAAGTTGTATCTATTACCTCTTGAGCCTTCACTCGAACAGGACGTTTTACACCAATATTCAGACCAGAAAGTACTGCTAAATATGTTGCTATTCATCTATAACTTTCAAATCTATAAATTTTAGATTTTGAAACATTACTCTTGTGTGGAAATACGACAAGCCGGTGACCGGAGACCACACGCCAAAATCCGCTATCCCACACCCATTCCGCCTAAATAAACAGCAAGCATGGGAAGTGGCATTGCGAATATATCTGGCCTAATTCAAAGAGTCTCTAATTACCGTGTCGTCTCCAGAGCGGCAAATATGGTTGTTCGCCGAAAGGCAATGTGCGCACAACGTGTGGCCCGCGGCTTTTTTGTCGCCACATGGTGACGAGCCAGGCCACAGAGCTTTGAAGTCCATGTGTGTCGCCCTGGGTTGCGCGCGCGGGCGATGTGATCATTGTTCTGTGGTCCAGGAGCTGGGTTGTTGTCATTAGGATGCGTTATCGGGAATACGATTTTGTTGTTCACTAGATTTGCATAAGTTAGCAAAATGTGGAGTGTATCAATCTGCATCTGCAACTTTTCAAACTCTATTTAGTCCCGTGAAGGTTATTTTTTAAGTACCTATCATTAAAATGTAATTATAGGCACGGTAGATAAGAACGGCTATTTTGTTTTACTTGTGTACCTGTCTTTGTTATTTATAATGAGTGTAATAGAGTTTTTATTTAGTTACAGTATCTTAATTACCAATGCAGGTGAGACAGAACCTGTAATCCATGAAAGATACCTATAGGTTATGGTAGTATCAGGATGTCAAGGCTCGGTGCTGTTAAACTGTTTCACCTGTCTCAGTAGGGAAAATAAGTAGCTAATATACATTTTTCCGTAACACCACAACCGCTCGCTCATTCCAGCGGTGATCAGCCGTCACGATGGGCGCCTCCGGCGTCTCGGACGAGTACACGCCGCCGCGGCTCTCGCGGCTGCTGCACTCGCTGCCGCACATCAACGTGACGCTGCACCGCGTGAATGACACCTTCGCGCCCAACTCGCCGATCTACCTCGAGGTGGGTATCATTATCACAGCCCGTAACAGTCCACTGCTGGACTTAGGGCCTCTCCCACGAAAGGGGAGGTTATTGCTATAATCTCCACGCTTGGCAAGCGGGTTGGAGATCGCAGTGTTTAAAAATAACAATGGAAAATGCTGCTGCCCATTTTCCAGACTACGGAGACTCTTGATCTTTTGCCTCGAAAACATTAGTCGCCTTGTACGACACCCACGAGTGTTAGAATTTGGTGCTATTCTACTCTGCCGGACACCACACGGCCGAGGTGGGTATCGCACGGTCAATATACCCGAGTATGCATGGCCTTGCCACTGCTAGACACACTGCCATAAGTACATCAACGTGACGCTGCACGTCATGAAGGATATCTTCGCGCCCAACTTATCGATCCATCTCAAGGTGGGTGTAAACGACAGCTCATACAATCAATATAGGTACTCGGTCTACTGCGAGGTGGTTCAACGCCCAAAGCCTGGACAATATTGCGACAGACAGACGCAGTGGGCTTGGAAGGTAGTGTCCTCCTAGGGACTTCATTTTAGTGTTTTACACTTTTGGCTTGTTTTTAACGCTACGAATATCGAATGCGATTTATGACTCTTGTTCAATTAACAGACTACTTAGACTAACAACAACAGCGGCCAAGAAGCCACCGAAGCTTGAGGGTTACTTAAACTATGGATACTGTCGCACTCAAATCTCATATACACTTTGAAGAGGGTCCGAAATTAAATTACAAAATAAAATATCCCAATTGGTCTTACAATTTAGTCACCAGAACCATACATATTGCAGAGCTTGGGCATCCTCGGCTCAATTCCTGGAGCATGGCTGATCCTGACGCTGCTGGTGCTGCTGATATACCTGCTGACGCGCTGCTGCGACCGCAAGCAGCGGCCGCCGAGGAGTATCACTGCGCTGAAGGTGAGATTCATAGATAAACATTTGTTGCTCATGTAGAATATTAGGGAGACTGTGTTAATTGAATTGTGTTATCTGGAGACGTCAGTCACCACAAGGTGTTAAACTGGTGGTGCATAATAATATAAGCTCATAGCTTAGCAATTTTGGTCATTAAGAGCCTGATTCGACTGAGTTTTGTAAATTGATTGACGCTGCTAACAAACGAATTTACGTTTTAATACTCTGATCTGCCAAATCCTGTTCATGGTCAAGGCGGACCCGAGCGTGATTTCACTGTGGGATATTGACGTCAAGCCGCCGATACAGACCCAGCTATGTTCTCTGCGTCAAACTGATTATTTACTCTACATCGTCAAGTTTCAAAGACAACCATAAAATAATATAGATTTAATAAATATCAAAATTCTACAAATGTGATTAATAAAAAAAAATGTAATTAGTTTTTAATAATTTAATTGACAGAAAATTTCCAAGAAATAACCCCCGACTAAGTTTAAGTAAACTCAAATATTTTCTAAACTACAGAATCGATTTTAATGAAACAAATCTAAGAATCTTCTCGATTAAACTGACTTTCAAATAGAGAAAAACCGCATCCAAATCGCTCCATCCGTTCGGGAGCAACAATGCCAATGACAGATACACAAAGCTACAGATACACACGTCAAACTTATAACGCCCCTCTTTTTACGTTGCGGGTTGAAAATTACGTGCTTACTGATAAAAATACAGATAAAAGTCCTTTGAGTATTTCCAACATCTTTAACGATTAACGAAACGGTCGCTGGAACACTCAACACTTTAGGTCTGTTTATAAAAAATCGAGCATGTAGTTAATTCCAAAAGCAGTAAAACACTTCTGCATACGATCGCCACAACACATTTTAATAGCTTGTGGGGTTCTGATGTGGTTTATAATAACTAAGCCATATGTTGCTGGGCGTCCATTTTATCTTTGTGGGAACGGAACGCGTTTGATAGCGTTCACAACTCAGTTCTATAAATAGATGTTCTTCCTCAGGATTTTGTATGGATTAAAACTCTATTGGCTATTGTGTTACGCTGTTTCTCTATTTTGGTAAAATGTCTCTTTCTTTGTGAAAAGTTCATAATTTTTATGGAAGTTTGATAATTTTTTTCTGTGGGATGATTAGGTATGATTATAAAATTTGAATACATGAAATTAGTTGTACTAAATATTTCATATAAATTTTATGGTGCTCTCTAGCAAATATTATAACAATAATTCTGCCATTTTGACATGTCGCAATTCTTTATTCTAGGTCAAAAAACAATGACTAATATTTTTATTCATTCATTAATTTTTATTATTTACATTATAATAATTGTCACATCAACTTTATTCTCTTATTCAATGAAAACAATGAATGACTGTATATTTTCTGTTTAAGCTAATAAGAGGAAAGGAGTGCTGATGACCCCATGCGATAGGTCTACGTTAAGTCTAGATGTAAAAACAATTATATTTTCTTACAAAAATCTGACATCCTATATTAAATCTCAGGACGCTGGCACATAGATAATATTATATATTTTAAAGCTATGTTCCGGGTTTCTTACCGCGTACCTTAGTTGACGAGTAGCCCGATATTTCGACACAGTCGTCCCGTGACCATGATGCATGCAACTGGGTCAAAATATCGGACTACTCGGCTACAAAGGTACGCGGTAGAAAACCCGGAACATAGCTTTAAAATGTGTGATAATCACCGCGACAGTTGTAAACATTATGCATATTATCTATCTATATCTATACTTATATTATAACGAGGAATGGTTTGATTTTTTGTTTGTTTGTTTGTATTGAATAGGCGTCGAAACTACTGGACCGATTTCAAAAATTCTTTCACCGTTGGGAAGCTATACTATCCCCGGGTGACATAGGCTATATACCCGTGTACCCGTAGTGGTACCCGTGCGAAGCCGGGGCGGCTGCTAGTATATAATAAAACTCAGCTACTCATGAAGATTTTTTTATTATCAATAGGCTTGCATTTGACCTCAACTCACCTGATGGAAAGCGACGATGTGGTCAAAGATGCGTGCCTAGAAGATTGATTTTTAACAATATACATTCACATTCCCAGATAACGCTGATGATCCTCTCGGTGCTGTGCTGCGGCGCGATCGGCGTCGGCCTCTTCGGCAACGACGACCTCCACAACGCGATGCTGCAGAGCATCCAGGCGGGGAACCAGCTCGCTGCACTGGTTAACACCGTCAAGAACCAGGTAGGCACTGGATTCATTACCACCCACGGTCCCTTACAACTCTCGACTGAAGGGACTGCTTCTGCACTCTTCCTTAACGGGCTGATATCACAACACACTCTCCTTAGTGGGAGCTGTTAGTGCATACATTCGGTATTTCGTATTAGAATTATCGATCTACTTTGTTCTGTAAACCTATTAGAGCTATTTGAGTCGCATGAACCAAATTTTCGTCATTGCAGAGAAAAGTTATGATGTCATATTTTTTTTTTATGTGGAAATAATTTATTTTCTATAAAACAAATAAAAGGGCTTCGTAAACCGGTTCCAAAAATAAATAACACTTTTATCTTACTGCCTCATGTCCTTAAATCCAAAAAGTAATTTCAGAACCATGTTTGAGGATCTTCAGGTAGGAAACTGCTGAATCATTTTTTGTGAAACATGCGCCAAATTACTGGAAATATTTAACATCAAATAAGCAATTTTGAAAATATGTACCTCGTAGATAACTTATTTCCTTGTCTACCTTCATTTTTGGTCTCTTGTACCTTAATTAGCTTCCCCTACTTCAAACTTTAAATGCCTACCATTATATTTCAAACTCGAATCCCTTCCCCAGTCGAGCATCCTCGAAGAAGCGATGGGATCCCGCGCCCGAGCCCCCCTAGCTCGCTTGGCCGACGCCCTAGACGCTCCCCAAGCATTACTTAGCCAATTATATGCTTCCACTGATAAAATTACAATAGATTGCCTGCCATCCTATTTCAAACTCGAATCCCTTCCCCAGTCGAGTATCCTCGAAGAAGCGATGGGTTCCCGCGCCCGAGCCCCACTGGCTCGCTTGGCAGACGCCCTCGACGCACCCGTCGCCAACCAGACGGCGCTTGGCACGCTGCTGCGAGCTTTGTCGGCATTGAGGAACAATGCCAGCGCCGCTGCCACTGCTGCTGACAACCTGAGGCGGCCATTGGTGGCGTTGAACCTTGATGCGTTTATGAAGGTTTGTTGTTTATTTTTTTAGGGTAAAGTTTAGATAGACAGCTTAAGCCTAGGTTATGTAAAAAAATAATCATCTTGGCGTTAATGTCCCGGTTGTGCTCTCGAGCACGAGGGCCCGGGGTCCGCCGAAAACAAGCATAGCATTATGTAATTAAATTAAAATCTACTTAATTTGCATAGGTTTCTGATAAATTTAGGGTTGTCCATAATTTCGCCCCATGAATCAGCGAAAACATCAAGACTTGGTTGTTGTTGTTGCGTGTGTTATTGAATGACTTGGCGAATGTGAATGAAATAGATACTACTTGGTACGCTTTTATGAACCAATGTATAATATATCGGATTTTCCTTCAGTCGTCGGAAGTCAGATTTACCTATTCATTCAAGCCTGCATCATTATTTAAAATATTATAAACAGTCAAGATCGGCACAATATTGTGGCCGTGACCAGGATCGTTATTTTTAGAGATGAAACGGATAGTTGTTTGGCCGGATACCGGATATCCGGCCAGCCTCCTAGCCGGATAGCCGAATATCCGGCGGCCGGATATTCACAGGTCATAGTCTCTGAACAAGTTTGTACAAGCTGTAATCGCGGCGTGGGACTTTATACGACTGTAATTTAAAGGTTTCCTTTAATGTGAATAATTTGAACATTTAACTGAACAATTCTTCTGCCCTTATACGGATTGATAGTTTCAAAATACGGGCTTACACATTAGCCCACAGCATCGTAGAGGATAAACGACATCGTATACTACCTCTAAATATAAAGAAATTCATATTTTAATGCAGGATAATATTTTTTCATATCTATAATATCAATATATATCTTGATTGACTTTAAATTATTACACTATGTACATTATAATACTAAACAGCACTTGTCAAAACTACACACGACAAAAATGCGTATTTATGCTGATCAGCGGGTGTCATCCTGTTGGGTAAAGTACGTAATGTCCACACTCGTGGAAGTTACAAAGTCACACCTATGCCCGAGAAAATTTAAGAACGCTCAATGCGATGGTGTGAGCATGTGCTCCGCCGCCCCAAAGATCACCTTAGTGCAAGTAACCCTAAATTTGGCGACGACGACTCGCTGACGCGGAAGACCCCACACGCCACCTGGCTGACGGCGGACCAACGGGACCTGAAGGACAATATTATTGACGCTGCTACTGCTCAAAATAGAAAGAAATGGAGGAAGTAGACAAGGAGAGCTGACTCCAGCTAATGGAAATGGCATAGTGCAAAAAGAGAAGACCAGAAAACTATTAAAAATTTTTGCTAACCTACCAAATGAACGTTACGAGTAGAATAGGTGGTTGCCGATGTCGACATAATCAATAGTTCTTTGATTAATATTTATGGTTTTTAAACGTTTTGACTTTTTACTCGACTGCTATAGAATTTTGTTTCCGATGAGCAAAATCACTTTTATGGGCTTTTCATACATTTTTTAATATCCGGTATCCGGCCGGATATTAACGCATTATCCGGTATCCGGCCGGATAGTAAATTATGGCCGGATAGGCCGGATACCGGATAGTGGCCGGATATCTGTTACATCTCTAGTTATTTTTTTTTATTAATTTTAATAATTTTTTCAATGCGTAAAAATATATTTTTATACCTCGAGTCTAAGCATGTGCCTAAGAACCGTTTAAGCCAAATGGTATTTGAACATAGCATAGTGGATGAAACATCGATATTATTCCACTTCAGTAAATAAAATCAGGATTGCGATCATATAAAACGGTCACTACTAAAACGTGACAAACTGACGGCCCGTCTGATTCAAATGGGTTATTGCTGCCTTGATAACTATGTAGAACTAGAGGACCTGTGCATAATTAAATCGCGTTGCTTCAATCACGCCACACAAAACAGCAATTTCATAGGTAGAAAGTGAAAGTGCGTCTGGTTGAGCTATGGGTGCTATGCGCCTATGGGTGTGCTAAACTATCCAACGTATTGTCCCGGCGTATGCTAAGCTATCCAACGTATTGTCTCTAGCGTCTATGAGTATGCTTACCTATCCAACGTATTCCCCAGTCTATGGGTATACTAATCTTAATGTCAATTTCAATTTATTTTATTTGTGGTAACACAGGTACAAACTATTTTTATGATATAACAGGTTATTTTTATGATATTTTATGTATAATGTAGATCGTTTAGTTTGTTTTTATGTATTCAATCTAGGAAACTGTAGGTTATTCTTTTAAAATTGTATTCTGTATAAGACTGTTTGATAATAATAATAACAATAAAAAAAAAGATGTAGATATAAGTGTGCTTAACTGGGACCTGCCATTCGGCGTACAAATTATATCCCCTATCTTACCAACGTATATCCCCAGCATCTATACCCATGCTAACCCATCCACCGTATTCCCCCAGCGTCTCTGGGTGTGGGAGGCGGCCCGCTGGGCGGGCGGCATGGCCGGCTGGTGCTGCGGCGGCGCCGTCTGCGTCGCGCTGCTGGCAGCCGCCGCTAGGCGGTCGCGGCGGGCGTTGCTGCTGTTATGCGTGAGTTTATTTGCTCTTTTCGTAGTGTATATTAAGTAGTAAAAAATCTTGACATGTAATATTTTGACTTTTCCATATTGACATTCGTTTTTGTCATTTTTTTTAGTGAATTTTAGTGATTTTAAAATATCTAATTACATTTTGAAAGAACTATTTTTGAATATTATACTTTGATAGTAATTAATTTTGATATAATCCTCCAGATTGACATATATTTTTGACAATTTAATTTATTTTGTAATAATAATAATATGTAATTTATTTAAACTTGTGAAAATCACATCTTACAGACCAATAAGCTTACTTCCGATACTGTCTAAGCTTTTTGAAAGAATACTTCTGCACAGACTCCAGAAAGCACTTTTAGAAGGAGGCGTTGTGCCCGACCATCAGTTTGGTATTCGCCAAGATCACTATACCACAATAGAGCAAGTCCATAGAGTGTGTGATGTTGTCAGGAGAGCCCTGGAACGTAAAGAGTACTGCTCTGCTGCTTTCCTGGATGTGAAACAGGCATTCGACAGAGTGTGGCACAAGGGTCTTCTCTGTAAAATTAAACAGCTATTACCTCACAAATTCTACAGCATCCTTGACTCATATTTGAGCGAGAGATTATTCCAAGTAATAGAAGGTGATTCTGAATCAGGGTTTCACAGTGTTCTAGCTGGTGTTCCACAGGGCTCAGTGCTGGGACCAATTTTATACACAATTTTCACTTCAGACCTACCGCAAGTTCCTGGAGTGACAGTAGCGACGTTCGCAGATGACACAGCAATACTTGCTACTGATTCATGCCACATCAAAGCTTCAAGGACCTTGCAAATCGCATTGGACGCAATCAATAAATGGTTTTTAAAATGGAAGATCTGCGCTAGCCCATCAAAGTCTGTGCATATAGCATTCACGCTACGCAAAAATGACTGCCCACCCGTCATCTTAGGTGGAGCTGAGCTACCACATGAGAATACTGTTAAGTACTTGGGAATGCATCTAGACCGTAGACTAACATGGAGGACGCACATCCAAGCTAAAAGAAACGAAGTCAACTATAAATGTAGGGGATTTTACTGGCTCCTTGGAAGAAACTCAAAGCTGTCTATTGACAACAAACTTCTCATATACCAAGCAATTTTGAAGCCGATCTGGACCTATGGCATTCAATTGTGGGGCTCTGCCAGCAACTCCAATATTATGATTATACAACGAGCCCAGAACTGCATATTAAAGCAAATATCCAACGCTCCTTGGTTTATCACCAATTCGGAAGTCCACGAGCTATTGGGAGTGAGAACAGTGCAGGAGGAAATAAAATCGTGCTCCTTGAAATACAAAGCTCATCTTGAGAGGCATCCTAACAAATTGGCGATGGAACTCACCATCCCGGATGATTATGAGACGTTTGAAGAGACGTAAAATAATGGAAATCGACGACAGTTACATTAACTGATGAGGCATTACCATTGGGGAATGTTCTCAGCACGCTTCTTGTCTTTCAACTCATCTGCTCATAGTCCTAAGACTGATTGCAAGATTCTAGGAAAAAAAAAAAATTAAACTTGTGAATGGTGTGACACTCGTGAATCTGTACGAGCTTACAATTAGTTTATATCCACTATTGAATGCTGTCTACTGTCTACTGTCTAAATCCACTATTGAATTTTTGAATGCTGACAATGCTGTAATTTTTTTATTTGTGAAAAAAAAAATCTACATCACGACGAATTTCGACGCGGTTTTCACAATCATTTTCCTTTGGTGTTCCAGGTGGGCGCCCTGGGCGCGCTGGTGTGCTGCTGGCTGGCGGCGGGCGTGCTGGCGGCGGGCGCGGCGGCGGCGGCCGACGCCTGCCAGGACCCCGCCGCCGCCGTCGCGCACCACGCGCCGCACCGGCTGCCCCAGGACGTGAGTACCCGAGCTAGGGCTGGCGGGCGGCGGCGGCCGACGCCTGCCAGGACCCCGCCGCCGCCGTCGCGCACCACGCGCCGCACCGGCTGCCCCAGGACGTGAGTACCCGAGCTAGGGCTGGCGGGCGGCGGCGGCCGACGCCTGCCAGGACCCCGCCGCCGCCGTCGCGCACCACGCGCCGCACCGGCTGCCCCAGGACGTGAGTACCCGAGCTAGGGCTGGCGGGCGGCGGCGGCCGACGCCTGCCAGGACCCCGCCGCCGCCGTCGCGCACCACGCGCCGCACCGGCTGCCCCAGGACGTGAGTACCCGAGCTAGGGCTGGCGGGCGGCGGCGGCCGACGCCTGCCAGGACCCCGCCGCCGCCGTCGCGCACCACGCGCCGCACCGGCTGCCCCAGGACGTGAGTACCCGAGCTAGGGCTGGCGGGCGGCGGCGGCCGACGCCTGCCAGGACCCCGCCGCCGCCGTCGCGCACCACGCGCCGCACCGGCTGCCCCAGGACGTGAGTACCCGAGCTAGGGCTGGCGGGCGGCGGCGGCCGACGCCTGCCAGGACCCCGCCGCCGCCGTCGCGCACCACGCGCCGCACCGGCTGCCCCAGGACGTGAGTACCCGAGCTAGGGCTGGCGGGCGGCGGCGGCCGACGCCTGCCAGGACCCCGCCGCCGCCGTCGCGCACCACGCGCCGCACCGGCTGCCCCAGGACGTGAGTACCCGAGCTAGGGCTGGCGGGCGGCGGCGGCCGACGCCTGCCAGGACCCCGCCGCCGCCGTCGCGCACCACGCGCCGCACCGGCTGCCCCAGGACGTGAGTACCCGAGCTAGGGCTGGCGGGCGGCGGCGGCCGACGCCTGCCAGGACCCCGCCGCCGCCGTCGCGCACCACGCGCCGCACCGGCTGCCCCAGGACGTGAGTACCCGAGCTAGGGCTGGCGGGCGGCGGCGGCCGACGCCTGCCAGGACCCCGCCGCCGCCGTCGCGCACCACGCGCCGCACCGGCTGCCCCAGGACGTGAGTACCCGAGCTAGGGCTGGCGGGCGGCGGCGGCCGACGCCTGCCAGGACCCCGCCGCCGCCGTCGCGCACCACGCGCCGCACCGGCTGCCCCAGGACGTGAGTACACTGCTCGACATAGGCCTTCCCCCAGAGATCTCCACAGAGGCCGCTCCTGTGCCTTCTGCATCCAGCTCGTGCCTGCGAACTTTACCAAGTCGTCGGTTCACTAGTGGGAGGCCACCCCTCGTCTTCTGGTAAATAGTCCGACCAATGTCCCGCCAAACAATATCCTTCGGAATGTATCTAGTTGATCAAATACAGCCCTCCAAGGTCGTAAAGATCACCATCGCTACATTGACGTTCACGGAATGACTTTCGCAATTGCAGATGGCTCTCAAACCTCACGTCTCAGTCGCGCCATTTGGAATCGCAAATACCCTCATTCTAGGATATAGTAATACAAAAACATGCGCAGCTAATAATCAACTTGTACAATCTTCCAGATGGTGCACTACTACCTGTCGTGCAAGGTGTCCCGCGAGAACGTGCTGACGGCGGAGCTGCGGCACGCGCAGCGCGCCGTCGTGGCCGTGCGGCAGGCGCTGGCCGTGCTGGCCCGGGGGGCGCCGCAGCTGTTCACGGATCCCGGTAAGGGTGGGGTCGGGGGGTTGGGGTTGGGTTTGGTGGGGGTTACAGGATTGGGGACGTGGAAAGCGAGGGGATTGAATGCTTGCGCAATTACGGTCGCCGATACCGGTAAGGTTGGGGTCGAGGGGTTGGGGTTCCAGGATTTAGGATGTTGAAAGCGAGGGGATTGAATGATTAATAATAAAATAAATATATAAGCCACTATACAAGTCCCATTCTCCACGGCAGGTCTCCAGCCGGCCCTGGGCGCATTGGGCGCGGGCACTGGCGAGGCGGAGCGCGCGCTGGTGTCGCTGAGCGGCGCGCTGGAGTGCCGCATGGCGCGGACCTACTTCGTGGCCGGCGCCCGCGCCGCCTGCGACGCCGGCCTGCAGGTGGGTGGCTAGCGCGGCTCCGGCCATCCGGGCTGGAGTGCCGCATGGCGCGGACCTACTTCGTGGCCGGCGCCCGCGCCGCCTGCGACGCCGGCCTGCAGGTGGGTGGCTAGCGCGGCTCCGGCCATCCGGGCTGGAGTGCCGCATGGCGCGGACCTACTTCGTGGCCGGCGCCCGCGCCGCCTGCGACGCCGGCCTGCAGGTGGGTGGCTAGCGCGGCTCCGGCCATCCGGGCTGGAGTGCCGCATGGCGCGGACCTACTTCGTGGCCGGCGCCCGCGCCGCCTGCGACGCCGGCCTGCAGGTGGGTGGCTAGCGCGGCTCCGGCCATCCGGGCTGGAGTGCCGCATGGCGCGGACCTACTTCGTGGCCGGCGCCCGCGCCGCCTGCGACGCCGGCCTGCAGGTGGGTGGCTAGCGCGGCTCCGGCCATCCGGGCTGGAGTGCCGCATGGCGCGGACCTACTTCGTGGCCGGCGCCCGCGCCGCCTGCGACGCCGGCCTGCAGGTGGGTGGCTAGCGCGGCTCCGGCCATCCGGGCTGGAGTGCCGCATGGCGCGGACCTACTTCGTGGCCGGCGCCCGCGCCGCCTGCGACGCCGGCCTGCAGGTGGGTGGCTAGCGCGGCTCCGGCCATCCGGGCTGGAGTGCCGCATGGCGCGGACCTACTTCGTGGCCGGCGCCCGCGCCGCCTGCGACGCCGGCCTGCAGGTGGGTGGCTAGCGCGGCTCCGGCCATCCGGGCTGGAGTGCCGCATGGCGCGGACCTACTTCGTGGCCGGCGCCCGCGCCGCCTGCGACGCCGGCCTGCAGGTGGGTGGCTAGCGCGGCTCCGGCCATCCGGGCTGGAGTGCCGCATGGCGCGGACCTACTTCGTGGCCGGCGCCCGCGCCGCCTGCGACGCCGGCCTGCAGGTGGGTGGCTAGCGCGGCTCCGGCCATCCGGGCTGGAGTGCCGCATGGCGCGGACCTACTTCGTGGCCGGCGCCCGCGCCGCCTGCGACGCCGGCCTGCAGGTGGGTGGCTAGCGCGGCTCCGGCCATCCGGGCTGGAGTGCCGCATGGCGCGGACCTACTTCGTGGCCGGCGCCCGCGCCGCCTGCGACGCCGGCCTGCAGGTGGGTGGCTAGCGCGGCTCCGGCCATCCGGGCTGGAGTGCCGCATGGCGCGGACCTACTTCGTGGCCGGCGCCCGCGCCGCCTGCGACGCCGGCCTGCAGGTGGGTGGCTAGCGCGGCTCCGGCCATCCGGGCTGGAGTGCCGCATGGCGCGGACCTACTTCAGGACCTACTACGCAATACAGGCTGAGTAATCTGAATGGGCCAATGAAGAGAAATATAGAAACGATTGTAACTTGGCGAGTAAAAGAAGAAACGCTTTGGAACAAACTCCTTAAACACGACTATGTTTTTTACCCTTATTTAAAGAATGCACCAATTTCTTTTGCAGGCGTTGTCGCTCCAACTGCTAGCGGCGGTGGCGGCCGGGTTCCTGTTCACGGCGATCGTATTGGTTGACTCGCATGCTTGGATCTACATCAACACCAAGTAAGTAGAATTGATTTTGATTAATTTTTTGACTTCATTCATAAGATATTAGAGGCGTGTCACGTTTTGGGGTACACGTTGCTGCTAGCCTGAAATGATATTTATTTGCCAAAACCATTGGATACCATAATCAACCGATGAAGGGATCGTACCGAAACTCCAACACCGACAAGCCCCACTTTCCGAAACCCCGGTCTAACACTACCCCCGACCCGCCCCCAGACACGTCGGTGGCGTCCGCAACCGGGCGTCCCGTACGCCTACTTTCCCAAAACCTGGTCTAACACGTCCCCCCACCCGCCGTTACACGCGTCGGCGGCGCCCACAACCAGGCGTCCAAACGCCTACAGGAAGGCACAGGACCGGCCTTTGTGGAGATCTCTGGGGGAGGCCTATGGTCGTCTTCTGGCTGATATGATGATGATGATGATGCTCCCCAGACGCGTGGGCGGCGGCGAGGAGCAAGCCCCGTTCCTGTCGTCGGGTGGCAGCAGCGCGGCGTCGCGCACTTTACCGCGCCCCGCGCCCTACAATAATGGGAAGCCGCCCTCGTACAGTGCCGCCGTGCAACTCATGGACTTGGGGGATACGCAGCGGCCTAGGTAATGTTACTACATACATACATAACGTTACGCCTTAGGTTAAGCCTGTGCTGTTACATGAACTTCATCATAAATTATTGTGACACTGTGGGAAATGTCTATCCTGTGTCCTGGTCACGGCACTGCCTCACTGTACCTAACCCGATCTGATTTCAGTCCAGTGGACAGGTCGCGGGTAGCAGTAGACAGTGGGCAGCGCGACACCGCGATCCATTATAATTTCATTCTACCGCACACTGCTCAACAAAAATAATTCTGAAACCACCATATCCTGTTCACGGCGCTATATCGTTATACCTAACCCCACATGATTTCAATCCTGTCGGCAGGTCGCGGGTGTCGGACAGCGTTACTGTTTTTTTTTATTCTACTTAGTGACAAACAAGCAGACAACCAACCTGATGGAAAGCGGTAACTGTCGCCCATAACATCTACGATTAATGCCCTATTATTCTGACACCACCGTATCCTGGTCACGGCCCCATATGACCTAACCCTCTCCGTTTCCAGTCCCGTGGGCCGCTCCCGCGTCTCAGGCACAGCCACCCTAGGCCGGGGCGCGTCGGGCCTGGGCGCCGGGGCGACCCTGGGAGCGCTCTCCGGCGCGCACACGCTGGGCCGCGCGCCCCACAACGGCAAGTACGCGACGCTCAGCAAGCAGTGCAAGACATTGGAGAGCAACGACTTCTACTGAGACAGGCCCGGCGGCGGCGCGATCTCGCCCGAACATAACGCAGGTGGGTGTGTGGAGAGTTTTTTATTTTAATATTTATTTATTTAAAAAAAATTACACTTTATTTTACACTTTATTGCACACAATAAATTACATAAACATCATACATATAAACGACACAACTATTTCTAAAAGAAATTTGTTCCAGCAGTTTTTTTTATGTAATTCGGCAGACAAACAGGTTTACGGGCCTTTTGGAATGTGGTCACCGCCGCCTATGGACATTGGTAACACCAGGGGCGCTACCAATGCTTTGCCCGACACTAAGGATACATCTAATAGACCTCCTGAACGATTCCATGTCATTATTGATTACAGTGGCAAAGAATGCACAACAAATTTCGTCAAGTCAAGTTGAACACCTAATTACTGCAGTCAAGCATTTTAAAATGTTGCTTCTATGCGACTACGAATGCTGTGCGTGGGACGTGATGTAAAACAATTTATATAAAAAAACTTTTTGACGTTTGGGAAGAGTCCCTCTGCACGCGTCTTTTGCATTCCGCGTTCACATGATCTTTCATTTATTTATGCCAGTTGAGAACATCTTAACTTGGGCTTGTAGTTTCTGCCCATGCAATGCAAAAACTAAGAGACACATTCATCTTGACGACCTGAGTGGTTCAGTGGTCAACATGCTAGTCTGCCACGCAAGAGGTCCCGGGTTCGATTCCCGGCCGGGCAGAATTTGAAGTGATGAATTTTAATTTCTGTTACGGGTCTGGGTGTTCTATGTATAATAAGTATATCTCTAAAAGTATATAAGTAGTTTATCAGTTATCTAGCACCCATAACACAAGCTTTGCTTACTTTGGGGCTAGATGACGCTGTGTGAATTTGTCCACGATTATTTATTATTTATTTATTTATGATCTATATTTCCAAAGATACGATTTCCTTTATCGACTTGACTAATTCCCATTCTCACCCCAGGAAGCGGCAGCAACTCGCGCGCGAGCAGCCTGAACCGCTTCGACCCCAAGTACGCGTCGTTCGGGCCGCGCGCCCCCCGCCCGCGCGCCGCGCCCCCCGCCCCCCACCTCGCCACCTTCTCCTCGCCCCCCGCGCCGCCCGCCCCCGCCCCCGCCCCCGCCAACGCCAACGCCCAACCCGCCCCCCCAGCGACATCCAACCAGGACAAGTACGCCACAGTGCGAGCCCCCAGACGCGCCGAGCCGCAACCCCTGTCCGCGGCCGCTTTGGAGTACCGCTCGCTGCAGAGGCCGAGGCGGCAGCCGGCTCAGCCCCACCGCCGCCGACAGGAGAGAACCGAACGCCCGGACCGACCCCACCAGGGGCCCCACCAGTACCACCAAGCTGATGTGCGTGACTTATACGCGGTCACGGAGTTATAAGGCGGTCAACGGCGCTGCGTTGGCGCTGGGAGCCGCTAAAGTCTTTTAAAGCGTTTTGTAAGGCCGACGGAAAGCTTTGATTGTCTTGAAACTGCTGGTTCGAGGGTCAAGTTATGAGGAATGCTGGTTAAAGGCCTTAACGATCACAGCGCTAAAATGTTGCCGTTAGAGCTAACGCACCTTCTGAAAGCTAACGCACCTTTATAAGACTTGAGTTTGGTTGGTGTACGAGAAAAGGTGGGAAGTATACGATACGAAAACCAAAAAACAATTTTGTGCATCAAATCTGGAAGTGAATGTTGTCAGCCGTTTGAAATACGTTGGTATTTTTGACTCGATTCCGCCGAAAAAGTTAGACTACGACGTGACGTGACAAAAAATTATCTCTACTAAGGGACTGTTTTCATTCGAATATTGGCTATGCTGCTATCATAGCGGATAGAGAGAGTGAAGTGTGCTTAGACTTAGACCATAAATGTTTAGGCAGTAATGCGAAGTGAGAATTATTGCGACGGTTACCGCGTTGGTACTAAAGAAGTTAAGCGGCAAAATTAAAAGTGGATGTTTAATAAAAGATTGCTCAAATCTTTGTAATTTATGTGAATACTTGTCTGATGTATTGAATTGAACAATATTATGTAAAATATTAATTTATTCCTTTACTATTAATTAGTACATAATAAAGGGTTTTCGAAGTGTTTTTTTGCACAAAATGTTTTATAAAACTTTTTTGTACGGTGGAAATTTCGAGCGGCGGGGAAGGCCTACGTTATTGTTTTTGAAATTTTTCGTAACAATAGGAAACGCAATTATGTTCGTCAGTTGATGTGTTGTGCCGTCGTTTAATTTAAAGAAAAGGTTTCGACGAATCATGAAGATAAAATGTCCATACTAAAGGCTGTGTTACCATACACTAACACTTAAAATGACCAATAAATTAATGATGATTTTTCACACAAGCAAATAAATGTGGTTAAAATAACTGTGACAGACTGTGCGTTTTTGACTCTGTTTTCGCTCAATCTAGTATTAAGGTTAATTCCGGTTACGGTGTAACATTGGGCTAACTTTTGACTTTGATATCGACTAACGACGGTTTGTATTATAATTATCTTATGAGACCAGGTGGTATATTTTTGAACCGCTCGCATCTATGCGAGCGCTCTCCTTCTAATACCTGTCTTTTCTAGCAACGTACCACGAACGTGAAAGGGTCAGGTAGCGCACGCAACGAAAATAGGACACCTGATTTTCATTTAGGGAATCTCTTATGAAATCTTCTGATGATCTGATTTCGTCTTTACACACAAATTCCATTTTCTAAATCCACAACATATTTTCAGTCCAATTTATTTACTTCCAACAAATATGAAACCGTGGTTTTTCGGCAACGTCATAATGTTACAATCATAGGTGAATGCTTGTTAGTAAGTCTAGATGAAATGCCAAATCTGTAGAAGTTTCTGGCGATATTCGTAAGGATAAATACTAAACTAAATTAGTATCGGCTTTGAGCCTGAATGTAGGGTACTAAAAGTGTTGTATCTCTACTTAACATTTTACAATATGTATATAGCGGTGTGTTTATCGGGTTTACTGCTAAAGGTTGAAATCTCGGCCAGAACTCGTCTATGAAACATCAGGAAGAGTATATAATTCATTGTTAATATTTTAATGGCGGTAGTTCAATAATATCGATAGAAAATTGATTACTTGAAGGTAAAAGTCTTATTACAATCGATTAGATTTGGAGTCGTCGAGTTCTGGCCTTCATGCCTCGAAAGACCAGGCCTGCGAACCCTATTTAATATAGCCTCGTGTGTGACTTTTTATATTTAAATAAAATTCAATCTTTTGCATAGTCTAAAAGGTAATAGTCGAATTTTTTTTACTAATTAGAATCTCTAGAACTTATGATTTCGGAAGCAACTCGTAACTATTTAGTGTAAAGTAGCACGGGTCTACTTGTACATATTTATTTATAAGTACACTTTAAAACTATGAATAATTAAATAGTAATTGAGAAATTAATCGAGCATTCCATCGTGTGTGAATTAGATGAAATCGGTAGGATGCAAATCAAATTGAACTCTCTGTAAATGTAAATATGGTGCAAAACTGCCATCTGATACGAATGTACTAGTAATAAATTAGTCACTAATGTAAAGGACAAATTCTGCTCCAGCTATAACACCACAAGAACGTAGATTTTAATCGGAATCTTTTAATGAAAATGATATTATAATTACAGCTAAATTGATTAAAGAAGTGAATCTAATATCATTTTTAGGAGATATCCCTAATATTTGTAATCTAAATAGCTCTGTATTTACTTAGTGGTAAGAAGAAATGGTACCAGTGGAACTATAAATAAATAAAACTAGACGAATACGTTTTGTATTTCAGTATTAAAATAGGGAATTTTGTGAGATTTTACAACGACGTTTGTATACGTTTTTTTTTGATGGAGCAATAATTCTTTTTTTCGCTTCTAGTGCGGGCTTGTATTGAAATGATTGAAGCAGTATGACTAATATTTTTTCTTATTTACTGAATGAACTATCCATATACACTTTTCTCGTGAACAGCTCATTTCTTTTGAGTCCCAAATAGGCAAATGAGTCCTATTTTTTTAATGTAACATTCGCCAATCGGTTCCCGAAACTCTTTAACCAGTCTCAGGGTCTCCAGCAGAAAACCTTGCTCAACCTCTTACTTTTTTTTCTATATAATAAAAAAAATATCTGTCAATGGTTTCAAAACAATCCCGCACACTTTTCATGGTACCGTAAGCAGTGTATTCGCCAAAGATAATGCATAATTGATCATAAATAGTATACAATAAGATTAATGTAATTTATTATAAGGTATTCGTAGTTTCTCATCATTCGTATTGCATGTTTTCATTAAAAAGTTTGAAAAATAATGTAAATCGTGTTACTGTCTATGACTGATATTGCGGTTCATGAAAATAAGAATTGGAAGTTCAATAAAACTGTGTTATATTTCCCAACATGCTAAGGAACTGTGCAATGCGTATGTTGAGTTTGTATTTTGAGTCTGTAAATTGCGATCTGAGTAACTGGGAATATTTAAATTAACGTAGCGTACCCTATTTAGTTTTTATGTTAAAAACACTGTTCATATACCTATATTATATATGCATAAGGATTTATTTTCTATAAGAACTCGGATAAAGTCTGCTTGATATGAAGTAAAAGCCCTTTTGAACTAGCGAGGAAAAGAAAAGCCTATGTTGACTGGTCATGAGGAAAAGCTGCTAGGTATGTACCTCCATACAATGAAGGTATATTGAGTACCAAGTACTACTATTTACTTATCCCACAAAGGTAAAACATTGACAAGTTAATGACTGGAGCATTTCTACCTATATTATACTCAGAACACAAAGATTTTGCAATAATGTTGTACATAACTGTGTTCAGTCTAAATGTTTCTTTATTAAATTATTTATTCATACATATTTACAAAGAATTTATGTAATATATCAGTTATCTATAGCACCTATAGTACAAGTTTTGCTTAGTTTGACGCTAGATGGCGCTGTATGCGTTTCTCTTTATCATAATAACTTAAATTGGCTTTAGATTTAATCTTGCCAATCCTGCACTTTTACTTCCATATCAGCAGACTAATCTTTATGTATCGAAATGACTAATACAGAACACAATAAACCAAATTATATTAAAATGTATATCTGTTGTAAACGATAAGACACACCAGTTTCAATGTAATTAATGCACTCTATTTATAAATAATTAATAATTAAAGTTTAGCCTGGGACAGAGGTGCATCACTTCTAACCTAATAAAGGTTTCGAGTGCAAATGCACTAAATATGTACTTATTTTATTTATTATTCTATAATCCGGTTTAAAAATTATCAGATTATTCAAATCATTATATGAGCCGGTGTTCATTATCTTATCTTCAGCTATAGACATACGTAATCCATGCTATCTATAATCTGTCCAGACTGACATGTCTTATTTGGTTAAGGAAATTATGTATTCAAATGGATAATGTGCAGCAGTATTCCTTGAAATTTACATTCTATTTGTTTCTTGTATAATTCTCGACATCTATACACAATGTACGTAGCGTGATTGATACGGCAAGTTGTGATTTTGGGCATTGTTTCTTCACCAAATAAGACAAGTCAGTTTAAACAGATCATACACGTAGACCATACTACGTTGATAAAATTAAACAGGCGACGAGAAAGACCCGCGTAGTGGCACGACGGCACGGCAAGGGGACAAGTAAAAGAAACTCTAGTAAAGTAAAACAAAGTACTCAAAGTAAAGTAAAGTAACTCAAGGAATGATATACATAATTATAGACACTCACGCCCGTATCCCATAGCAATGACAATGAAGTATAGGGGTCCATATTCTCATCATAATAGTCTTCCAAGCGGTCAAGGCTTCGGCCGAGGTCCGCTTTGATGATGATTCTGGGGTCTTTTGGCTATCCACGGCGACTGGTGCCAACTCGCACAATCCGTTAGGGAAGAACTGATTCGCTAGGGTCGCTTGGCGTTGATGTCCCGGTTGTGCTCTCGCGCACAAGGGCCCGGGGTCCGCCTAGACCATGAT
The DNA here is from genome assembly GCA_905147135.1 of Blastobasis lacticolella. NCBI lineage: Eukaryota > Metazoa > Arthropoda > Insecta > Lepidoptera > Blastobasidae > Blastobasis > Blastobasis lacticolella. The sequence goes on from LR990048.1 coordinate 16,966,887, forward strand.
CTAGTATTTGGCAGATCTGGTAATTAACCAGATATAGTAGTTTACAATCTTATTGTTTAATCTTTATGAAAGCAAATAAATATGAATATGAATTAATGGAAATGGAAATCTAGGCTTGGCGCAGTATTGCTTCCGTACCCACAATCGTTGTTAGTGGAGTTTGAACTTTATTGTCATTGTTTTAAGTTACATTTTTGCTCGGCTCGTAGTCGTCGGAGATACTAGGACCTTTACGGAGGTTTGAAGTGATGTACATTTGTTCCTGTAGTCATTTGTGAGGGGCGTCGAGTCCGTAACGGGCTAATACACAAGGGCTACTAATTTTTGTTACATTTTGTACTGGAGATTGTAATGACACAATATTTACATAATTTGTACGTATTTTTCACGTCCCTCGTTGTTTGTGAAATGATTAATCCAAGTATCGTATTTATATTGTAAGTTACAGCAGTTACCATTAATTTCAATGTAATTTATTTACTTATTCCATTCGTTTGTGTAGGTTTCACTTGTCATACATTAACTTCATTTCTAATGACAGAATAATCCTCTATATTTTGGAATTTATTTGTAACGTACTCTAGTCGGCGGCGAATAAAGCACATCGGGTAGTTTCGGCTTCGTAGAGGAGTACGAACTAAGCCGAAGTGTATTACATTTTACCATCTGTACAGCCGTCGAGTGCGAGAAACAAGTTTGTGCCATATTTTCTTTTGTTTGTTTTTTATAATTATTTGAAAATGGAATCTTACATTTTGTTAAGTCGTTATTCTCCTATATTTGTTAAGCGTTTTTTAGGATTCCTATTTTGTATTTAATTTTTTACGCATTGTTTTGATTTTGATGTCAATTAAGGTGCGCCCTGTGTATATTGAACTTAATGCATTTTCATCGCGAATATATTGTGAGTAATTATTAAAACAAACGCACATCTACAATTTTAAATGATCACAAATGAATTGTAGAGACAAGAGCAACAACATGATAAAAAAAATGAACAGACACAAACAAGAAAAAACAAAACTAAAAAACGGGTACTTGAGTATCAATAAAATCAATAAATAAAATTGACGTAATTTATTATTACTTACAATGTATTCGTGCATTTAGTATCGTAAGTCTCGATCCGAGGTTACTCCGTGTATTGTAATACTATTAATAAAAAGGTTGATGAGTATCGAGTATAGAACAAGTGTATGAGTTTACAATGAAAATAATAAATGGATTAAAATTATTTTCTCGTTTTTTTCTATTTTTCTTCTACGTAATATTGTATAGGACAAACTAATGAAAGAGAGGAGAGCAAGTATAAATGATTATGACATCGCTCATTTGGAGAAACAAAGACTAATTCGACAGTATTTTAAAAACTGAGTTAAATATGTCAATACTATCGTTTCAACGGTTTACGTCAGGAGAAATAAAGACAGAATTGAATTTTCGGTAATAGGACGCCAGATGGCGTCAATGTCGTTGTTGAAGTGAGCGATTTTGGTACATTTCTGGTGAACCAACGTCTGATTGGCCAGTTGCGCGGGGTTCCCGGACAAGTGCGGACGTGTTCTGGAGCAACAACGACGAAAAGGTAACTACGACATTGATTTTACCTATTATTGATACCACAAAGACGAAATTGTACAGTTTAGTCGTTACAGCGTGAACTGTTTACTACATTCTTTTGAGAATTAATGACCAAAGTGTGTAATTTCGTCATTGTGGATCAAAAAAAAAACATTTTATTGGAGTATCAAGGACAAAAGTGGGTAGTTTAGACATTGTGACTTTAAATATTGTTTATTTCATTGGAGAAACAACGGAGAAAGTACACAATTTCGTCATTATTATCCAAATTTTTCAATTTATTGAAGTAAAAAGAACAAAATTGTGTAGTTTCGACATTGTGACTTTGAAACTGTGTAATTTCATTGGGGAAACAACAGAGAAATCACAAAATTTCGACCTTTTTATCTCCATTTATTATTACGCTAAAGCAATAAAGACGAAATTGTGTACTTTAGACATTTTTGCATGAAACAAATATAAAAAATATCTAAATCGGGAGTAAAATACGACGTAAATGAGCTTTTTTGTCTTTGTTTTTCCATTTAAATTAAATTAAAATTGTACTATGGTTGTTTAGTATTTTATGTAGTTGAATTTATATTATTTAAATGTTCACAGTATCACATAAGCAGCAACATTTATTTTTTAGGTTATCAGACTAATGGAAAATCGTGCAAGGAGATTGGTACAATGTGCAATGGAGAAGAATATTCCCCATCCATTTGCCAAAGCAAACAGTACCAATTTTACACGAAGTGAAGTTGGTATGTTTTTTTATTTTTACCTACACCGGAGGTTAAACTATAAAATACTTAGTTTTGTAGTCACTTACTATTATATTTGGTTTTATGGTACAGTCGACAAAAAAACTGGTCCACCACCCTACGGTTGAAGTAAGTTGTTCATGTTAATAGAGTTCATTTTCCTGTTCTGGTAATTCCGACTCTTACAGATAGTTACCTACATAATATTTTGTTTTTTTCATGTCATCATAAATGGTATAAATTTTTTCGCTCATACCGACACCGTGGTAATGAACTAGTTCTTTCTAAGAAAATCGTTACTTCAGGATTTATTTTTGACTGCTACAATTGATTCTACCCAAACGAATCTCTAATATTGCTTTCACTGTTTCAACTTTTTGTTTAATGTCAAAATATCTTACAAACTAATTTACATATTGTACATTTGGTTGCAGTTGATAGCCAAGACGAGCAGTTAATGTCAATAGCAAAAGATGTTCAGCGCGAAGACAATATATTATATAATGACATCATTGACAACAGTAAGGGTGTAGAAAACGTCGAACTTGAAGTTCAACCCTCTGTACAGGAGAATTACGCTAACAATGATTTAAACACACCGAAATCAACGAGAAAATCTCGATATCTAAGAGCCTTAGATTTTAATGGCATAGATATGGATGTAAAAGATGGTAAAGATTTTTCTCTAGCGGAAAGTGATGATGAATATCGGCCAGAGAAAAAGAAACGTGCGCCTTCACTTACTAATATGAGACAAAGATCACTGTCATCCTCTTCAAGTTCGAGTGTTACGTCGTCAAGCTCTTCTTCGTCAAGTTCGTCTTTATCAAGCAGCAGCACGCAAAGCAGGTCAATATTAGAGCAAAATTATAATATCTCGGACGAAACCCAACTAATCAACCCTGACAATAATATTTTGATTTCAAGTGGTAATATTAATGAAGGAACCTCTACAGCTCATGATACTGAAACACCTGCAGTAAGAGAAGCAGCTAAAAATGTAAAAAAAGAAATGTAGAAGAAATGTTAAATCTTGGAAGAAAGTTCAAGCAAAGGAGCTCAAAAATTCAGGACATGAGTATATTTCTCAAAGAGGCAAAATAGTTTCAGCAAGAAAAATGAAGCCTACCTGCAACGAAAAATGCAGGCATAAATGTTCGGAGAAATTTACAGAGCAAGAAAGGGCTGAAATTTTTCGCATGTATTGGGCTTTATCATCATTCCAAAGATAGCGCGATTTCTTGAATTCAATAATAACTGTAATGCAGTCACAATATCGGCGTTTGAAAACCGGTATAGCGAAAAACAAAAAACCAAACACTTATTGTTCCTTAATGTATAACGGAAGACCCATAAGAATTTGCAGAACGTTTGTGCTAAATACTTTGGGAATTGGCGATCGTACTTTGCGCACCGTGGTTGAGGCCAAAACGAAATCTGATTATTTGGGTCCAGCGCCGGTTGACAAACGCGGCAAACACGGCAACAACAAAAAGACAGACGAAGAAATCCTTGAGTCAGTGCGTGCCCACATAAACTCAATTGCCCGTATTGAAAGCCATTACCTACGCGCTAACACGACTCGAGAATACATTGATGGCGGCCTTACAGTAGCTGACCTACACCGCGATTATACGAAAACTAGAGAGTCGGAAAACAAAACAGCTGCATGTTACGATTCTTATTACCGTGTCTTTAACACAGAATTCAATATTTCTTTTTTCATCCCAAAAAAAGATAAATGCGACACGTGTGAACAATATGAAAATGCTGATGAAGCTGAGAGACAAGAATTACGAGAAGCGTTTGAAAGTCATTGTGAAGAGAAAAAACTTAGCCGAATCGAAAAGAAGACTGACATTGAAACGTGCAAAAAAGAAGATCGGAATGAAATAGTCGCAATTTATGACCTGCAGGCAGTTATGCAAGTGCCGATTGGCAATTCGTCATCTTTTTTCTATAAATCAAAATTAAATTGCCTAAATTTCACGGTATGAACTTGCATATTCACCTTGTTGTACTGTTTTACTTGTTAAGTTTTAAAAGCTAGACCTTCCTCTTATTTTTCTATTACAGTCACTGATTGCGTATTTCTATTATGAATGGCCTAATTGTTACTTTTTTGTAGGTAACTGATGTGAAGGACGACCAAACCTACTGTTACTTCTGGCACGAAGGTATGGGAGCCCGTGGTGCTGTTGAGATTGGTTCCTGCGTTTTCAAATACTTACAAACAGTGGCCGAAAAATACCCAAGTTGCAATGTAACATTCTACAGTGACAATTGCTGCGGCCAGCAAAAGAACAGGTTTGTTAAATATTGTTGCTTACCTTTTTTTTTGATAAACTTAATCTATTACTAAGGCCTACCTAGTTATCAATAGGTGGTGGCTAGTCTATTTTTAAATTTTATGTTAGGTATTTAAATTATCTTATACCTGCTTACTTACTATTTCAAATTAATATTATTACAGATTTATACTATCGATGTACCTCTTTTCCGTCGAAACTCTGCGAATCAATAAAATAACTCATAAGTTTTTGATCCGCGGCCATACACAAAATGAGGGAGATACAGCTCATTCTATTATTGAAAAAGCTATTAAACAAGCTAGAAAATCTGGGTCTATCTACGTGCCTGATCAGTACGTCCAAATCATAAGATCTGCAAGGAAAAACCGCAACCCATTTATCATCGAAGAGCAAAATTATGATGATTTTTACGACATCAAAAAGTTAGCTGACGAAATTGGGCTGAACATTGTAAAGGATGTACAGGGTAATACTGTAAAACTACATGATATTCACATTGTTGAATTTACAAAAGGTAACGACAGATACAGATACAAAAATAAATACGGCGACGATTGGCTGGAAGTTGAAAATAGGAAGAAAAATAAAAGACTAAGTGCAAAACAAAATGCTAATGAAATGGCATTTCTCGAAATGAGTTTAAGCTCTGCTTATAATTCAAAAAGAGACATTGGAGAAGGCAAGAAAAAGGATTTGAAAATTCTACTGGACAAAAATATAATTCCTCGATACTACTCTCATTTTTATAATGGTATTTTGTAATAACTATTTACACGACACGTGTCTTTTTATTATTTTGTCTAAGTTAAGCTATATTAGTACGGTTCAATGAAGGCTGATTAGTATCAGATGTGATGATAATTAATGTGCCATAGGTATTTCATATTCCTAGATTAACAATAATGATGACTGATTTTACTAGATAATCGGAGTCAGACAAATTGGATACCTAACCTGTTTGTTTTACTACCTAGTAGTAAGCATACCATTATTGTCTGATATTGTGATTTTTTACGTAGGTACTTAGCTGTATACCTAATATGGTTGTGACTAAACTTGTGATCTCTTTTAGATATCTTTAAGAAAACTATTTTTTTATATTAAGCATAAGAATAAGAAAAGTATCTATACCTCTAAAGCGACTGAAAGTTGATTAAGTTTTTGATAATAATATGAATAGCGACTGTTAAGTTTGAAAAATACCTAGTAGTGGTCATAAGTAAAGATATACTTACCTAGACATACTGACATACAGTATGTTTTTTTATCGTTTTCTTCAATAAAAAGGAAATAAAATATAGTTCCTACTGATTGTTTCCATCCAAGTTGTTTGATTGTGTCTAAATTTCAAGATTCCTATACAGAACGACTAAGCCTTCACGCTGAATTCTGGTGACAAAATGACGAAATTACACCCCTCTATATACATTTATGTGTTAAGTCAAAAATCTATAATGTTTAAGGTAAATGTAAAAACACTTATTGAAACTACAATAACATCGTTTAATATTCAAATCCAAATATTTGTTGAAAGTACTTTTCCTTAACCTACACTTACATCCAAAACTTTGATTGCTTCTCCTGTAAAATCGCTAAACATGCAGTTTTGTCTTTGTTTCTCCAAATGAGCGACATGAAGTATGACCCCTGACCCCTAGGTCAGTTCTCTTTGCAGCTGACATAATAGTTATCAGTTGTTCACTTTTCATTCTTCTTTTGGGATAAACTGAGAGATAACACAACAACACTGCAATATTTCATCGAAATCCTTACTTGTGACACGTTTTGCGTGTAAGACCAACGAGATTTTAGGTGCCCCTGCTAACAGGATAATGGAGATCAGATGGCAGTCGCTTCACTGTAATAACCTGACCTACCAAATCCTTGAAAATGGTCGAGGCGGAGCCTGGGTCCTCGCGCGCGGTAGCAGAACCGGGATGTTGACGCTAAAATCTTTACTATTTTTATTATAAGTAAGGTAAATCGTTTGTTGTAAATCATATATTTATTTTAACCCCATCAATTTTATCCCCATTCATCACCAGGGGTCCTATTTTAGAACCGCTCGCATCCTTTTGTTATAACGCAGTTCGCCCTATATCGCGGGTGTTTCCCGCCCGACGATCCACTCCACGCTCGATTTTCATGTCAATATTGTCATTCTCGCTGCGTTGGAGATCGCTGCGGTAAAAACACAACAGAGAGCGCTACTGTCCATTATGGGTCCCAGTGGTCTTAGCTGGTATGCCTGTAAGTATAATATTATAGTGTAAGTATAGCATGATGGCCGAACAATTCTTAACCCCGCGACAACCGCCCCCGCTGAGTTACCAATATATATTACGGAGAGGAGCATATCTTTTGTTTTCGCGCCAAAATGAAGGAATGTTTGGTATCATAAAATATGGGGTGCGTACTATAATTGTTGTATGTTCACGAAGTTCCCGATAATATTAGATCGCTATAATTCTATAACTCTCCATAATACTAACGATGGTAAACATATTGTAACTCGTTTTTTAATAGGTGAATACCTGATACCCACTTACCTAATTTTATTGGGGATATATTACTTGCAGCTAATTCCGGTGACCTTCATTAGTCACATAAAATGTTTAAGTAAGATAAGTAAGTTTTACATTTATTATTTATCTTAATCTATCATTACAGGTATTAAACTAATGCCTAAACACGGAATATATAATAATTACACGGAATATATATCTACACTCATAGCGTAATGTTCTAATTTCATATTCGAAAACAGTTGTTTAAGGATACCCTTTTTTCACGCCAGTCCATAAAATTTTAAAAAAATTCTTTTCGGTACAGCATTTCCCATACTAATATCATTACAGCTGTATCGTAAAATAACTTTTTAATCATTATGCAACACTTTATTTTTTAAATTTTTGTCGGGCGTCGAGACACGGCGAAATGTAGGCTGAATACCTAAATGTCTTTGACAAATTCAAAATTCAAACTTAACATTCAAATTTTCCTGTGTATTTGTGTGTAATGATTTTCCCGCTAAACAGAATATTTTTTCTAATTGTTGTAATTTGTGTTTGTGAATGTTTTTTCTTGTTCGAAGCAAATAAATAGATAAATGTGAAAGTGATTAAGTGAATTTCCCGCCGCCGCTTGATATCCTCGACGCGTAGATACAACAGAACTGAGAACTGACAACCGGGACATTAACGCCAAGATCATTATTATTTTACACTACACCACCACAAACAAACTCCTTGCGCATCTTGAAGGTAACGATCTCCCCAGCGATCACCAGTACGGATTCCGCCGTGGTCGGTGTATGCCACACAATTATGGAGTGAGGCCATTGAGAGACATGGCGAGGCCCTTGCTGTGTCTCTTGATATCTCTAAGGCCTTTGACAGGGTTTGGCATGCATGCCTTCTAAGCAAGCTTCCTTCATTTGGTATTCCTGTTGGCTTTTGCACCTGGATATCGGATTTTTTAAGTGAACGTTCAATCCGTGTATTTATCGATCGGCTACTCGTCTAACCTCCAGGCTATCGACGCGGGAGTTCCTCAGGGATATGTATTGCCCGCGACTTTATTCCTGCTGCATATTAACAATCTGCTTGTACCAGGTACCTTTGGGTATGCAGATGATAGCACGGTAACGGATAGATATCTGTCAGATGCAAAAGCCAACAGGGACGATATTCAGTCTTGTCGAGAGGCCGTGGTTGATCGTTTGGACATAGCTCTCAAGGCAGTTTCTGATTGGGGCAAAGCCAATCTGGTGGCGTTCAACGCAACTAAAACTCAGGCGTGTTTGTTTACCGCCAAAAGGAGTCCATTCCATCTAACTCCAACTTTTCGAGATGTTCCTGTGGAAATTACCGACAACCTACAGCTTCTTGGTGTTGAGCTATCTTCAGCAACTTCGGTCAGTACATCCAATCCAAGGCAAAGACTGCAGCAAAAAAACTTGGTATCCTCTCGAAGGTTAGGCGGTACTTCACTTCAAAGCAGTTGCTTCAGTTATATCAAGCACAAGTGCGGTCCTGCATGGAGTACTGCTGTCACCTCTGGGATGGATCAGCCAAATATCAACTGGCGGCTTAAGATTCGGTGGAAAAACGTGCAAAGAAGATACCCCGTTCTGACCCCGTTGGGTACCCGGTTTGTGACCCGTGGTTGATTAAGGCTAGGCTGCAGAGCCTCGATAATCGTGTAGGGTTGCGCGTCTGTCGGTCTTCTACAGATTACATTTCGGAGAGTGTGCGAAGCAGCTGCACGACCTCATTCCGCCGGCCCCGCCCCGCCATCGGGAAACGCGATCCGGGCGACCGCTTCATCCTTATGTCGTGGATCTTCCAGCTATCCTTTATAATGCGTACGGCTAAGGAATGGAACGCGTTGACTGCGAGTGTGTTCCCTGATCAATATAATCTGGATGCCTTTAAGGCTAGAGTGAATAGGCTGTTCCAAGAGGGGCATGCTTTATCTTCGGCCGCATCGTCACTTACCAACAGGTGAGATGGCGGTCAAATGCCTGCCTATTATAAAAAAAAATGTTTGTATTACGTATTCACAACTAACTTGGACAGCCTATGATATATCTTATTATATTAAAGAATGTTATGGACAACGATCAAAGAATGTTTAAAGCTGATATGGAGTAAAAAATATTTATTAGGTACCTACCTATCCCGAAAAATGTTAGTCCTGGCCCACGGAGGAAGAACAAGGCCCACGTTTGCGGTGACTACCGATTCGTCTCTTGTGCGACAAGGGATCATGATAAATGTATAGGATTTTTTTTTACTTCGGCCCCCTCTTTCGGTGTTGCCAATGTGATTTTAAAAATATTGAATTTTTCACGTCGATATTCAACATTGTAAATCGTTCGAATAGAGGCGAGCGATTCAATAACTGAACCCAGGGCCGTTTGTATGTTAGTTTGAAGTTGCTTAGTTTTACCATGGGTTACTGAAATTCTACCGAGTGCTATTGAAATCGTAATAATGTATTTTTTGACATTACTTGGCTTAAATGTTGTATCTACATTCATACGACGACGACATTAGGGCCTTCAAGGAACAAGCCTCTATAAACGAATTCTCGACACCACTGGCAGGCTCGGTAGAACAGTCCTTAATAAGTACGCGCCAAGTATGACGCCTAAAACTAAAAAAATGATGGTTTCATTCGTCCTATTGCGGTAGGGACTACCTACCGACGCCGGTTTTCCACCCCCCAGCCCAGCAAATTACTTCCAGCATATCCAGCTAGACTTTGGATCTAAAGGTGACTGCGAAGCCGCCGTCAACGCCATAAGAACTTTCCTCCAAAGTAATAGTGTTGAAGTCGTACTTAAGGGTGACGTAAAAATGGATTCAACTCCGTCGATAGAGGCGCTTTGCTTGGTCAAATACGATCTAAGCTGCCGGCCGCTTATAAGTTTATGCAGCAATGCTACAAAAAGCCGAGCAATCTTATATACAAAGGCTACCTCTTGCAATCAGTAGTCGGCTGCCAGCAATAGGCGACTCTCGAGAAGCTAAATTCTAAATTTAACGTGTGGTAGTACGACCTACTTAAAACACGAGATCCTACGAGGGGATGCAAACACGGTTTTACAGGATTTATAGCTCCTCTTGCGCGAGTTGAGGGTGATTGGTGTGCAGTCCGAGGGCTGGTACCATTTCTGCAGCTTTTGACGCTATTGCTATTACAATGTCGTCGACAAGGCGTGACTTCACCTTCTAGCCTTTGGCACGAGGTTTTTCCGGAGGTCGAGCTCCCGAAAAATTCCTGTTCCCAGCGGGTGTGGGGCGAGCCTCGCTGCAGATTGGTGCGAATCAATCTTTTAAGCGCACCAACTAACTCTGCAGAGCGTGCCCGTTTGCTGGCTGCTGGCCAGTGTAAATCAGGTCTCTAACTTCAGGCAATGTCTTCTAAAAATATTGGGACACTTCTCGACCGCGTTACGCACTATATCATCCGCCGGGCCTTCACCACCTCTGGAGCACCCGTTAAGCTTGAGCCAGGTGGTTTGGCCCGTGATGACGGTAAGAGGCTCGAAGGGATGACACTGTCGCCCTGGGAGCTGGGATGACGTTTGGTCAGGGACACCACGTGTAGCGATACCCTTGCACAGCTCCATCTTCCAGTAACGGCCCGATGCCGTCTCAACTGAAAGTGTCAAACGGCGCAAGTGTTGGTGGAAACCACATATTTACGCGGTTTGGTGTGGAAACCCTTGAATTCTAGGGTTTCCATTTCATGCGCACACTCCCTATTTCGGGAGCTAGCTAAGCGCTTGGTCGATATTACTAAAGACCCTTCCTAAAGATAAGAAGATAGATAGAAGAGAAGATATTACTAAAGAAGGGCTGACTTCCACTTCGGACGGGGGACAATACGGCCAGCCTTCTGAGCAGCATTCCTAATAGTTCTAATACCGTGGACCTTGGACAAAATTAGTGATTGTTTTATTAAGTTAGTTGTTATTTGTATTATGTCAGATTAGTATTCATAATTTGTATTATGTCTGATTAGTATTATGTCAGATTAGTATTATGTCAGATTAGTATTCATAATATGTATAATTGTTATTCCTACCTTAATAAATACTTTATTTTTCAAAAATACATTTTTACGTTCTCCTCGTTTTTTAAAGATTGTGATTGAACCATTAGTCTCACATAGTTCGTTCTGTACATCATTTAAAGCAAATTAAATGTACTACAACTCCCTTTTAATTTTTTTTATAATAGAACTAGCAATTTTGCCAATAATTTGCTCCGGACAGGAGCAAAACCTAAAATTGAAGTTTTTCGGGAAAAATAGACCATCTTTAAAGAGTCATAACTTGGTTGCTATACGCTTTATAGAGCTGTGTTTGGGCTTAAATCCTTGCAAATTTAATAAATTTTAAAAGCTATTCAGCTTTGTTGGTCGAAAAATGCAAAGTTTTTGAGTTTTAGACCTGAAAGTGAAAAAAGTCCCAAAATTTTGCAGTTTTTCACGTATTACGCAGGAAGCACAATTTTTTTTTGCTTGCAAAATGTAGTTTCACACTCTCTTAAGGGGTCCAAATAACATACCAAAAATGCAGCGTTACATCGCGCTTTGCGTTTTAGATGTAAGATTTGACTGGCCTAAAACTTTATATTCAATAAATGGCCATGTTCTGGAAGAGGTTAGTCAAATAAGGGATCTTGGTATTGTAATTGATTCTAAACTATCATTCAATCCACATATCGATGTTATTATAAATAGATCGTTTCGAATGTTGGGATTTGTTTGGAGGAACTGCAAGGGTTTTAAAAGTATTTCTGCGTTTATATACAGGGTGTCCCGTAAGTCGACGTCAAGCCGGAATCGGGTGATAGTCCAAATCATAATAGTTACTAGAAAAATAAAAAATAAAATCGAAGTCTTGAATTTTTTAAATTATAGGCATTTCTTTTTTTTTTCGAGAAAATGTACACCCTGTGATGGTTTTTTAGCTCCTGTTGCTACAAATCTTAACTTTTATCAATTTTATTTTTCCTTTGTAATCCCGAATAGTGCTAATCTAACCTATTACTTAGATTTGTCCTAAATTTAACAAAAAGTTAGCATCTCTGACTTGAAAGCATCACTACCTGTCTCACTCACATTTCATGAATGACTCTCCGTCTCACTCGGTCTTAGGCAAGCTTTGAACGCACTAGAATAATTTTTAGTAGGTAAAGAAAAAATTTTCGAAACTGGGTTTCTTGAAGGAATTTTTTTTCCCCGTTATCAAAGAAATAATGTCGCAAGTATTATACCATTTTAGAATCCTTATTAAATGCGTCAACTTTTAGTGCTACTTGCCAACCTGCCGTAGTACTTTTTTTTTTCAGTACAGTCCGTTAAAGTTGGACGAAATATTAATTGTCTATTCATTGTACGGCATAATGTGACACTTTCTTCCAAGCTGGAGCAGTTGACTTAGAATTCTAAGTAATAGGTTAGATTAGCACTATTCGGGATTACATAAGAAAAATAAAATTGAAAAAAAGTTAAGATTTGTAGCAACAGGAGCTAAAAAACCATCACAGGGTGTACATTTTCTCGAAAAAAAAAAGAAATGCCTATAATTTAAAAAATTCAAGACTTAAGATTTGACAATTATGATTTGGACTATCACCCGATTCCGGCTTGACGTCGACTTACGGGACACCCTGTATGTCTACAACGCGTTGGTACGTAGCATCTTGGAATATTGTTCTTGTGTCTCAGAAGTGAGAGAATACAGAAACGTTTCATGTTCTTCTTAACGGTCCACCAGGGGAAATTGTCACAGCTTACCTCGTACAAGAAGCGATTGTTCCACTATAAAATGTTCACACTCCGGGATCGTCGATGGATGTCAGACCAAATATTTCTTTTTAAAATTGTAAGGGGGTTAATCGACTGCCCATACTTGTTGAACATGGTATCTTTCTCTGTGCCTAGACGCAATGCCAGATTACTTAATTTTAGACCGTTCGCACTTAAAAGTATCGGAACGAATGTAGGTAGTAATGAAATAGTTTATAGACTGTGTAGGGAACATAACAAACTATGTAACTTCGAAAATTGTGCTGACATACTACACTGTTCTTTATTACAATATAAAAAATATTTGTATAATATACTAAATACGTCTTCTTGCCATTTACACTAACAATAATTATTTAGTTGTTGAATTTTAGTGGTGGTAGATATAGATTTATTTTTTAATTAAGAGCGATCGATTCTACTGTAAACGTAAGTTTGCCTGTATTGGATTTACATTTAAGTGTTTACTATTTTTCATGTAATATTTAATGTACCAAAAAGTGTATATCTGTTGGCAGATAAATAAATAAAATAAATAAATAAATAAACACAACTATGTTACCCCTTATTTGAAGATTGCACCAATTTCTTTTGCAGGCGCTGTCGCTCCAACTGCTAGCGGCGGTGGCGGCCGGATTCCTGTTCACGGCGATCGTATTGGTTGACTCGCATGCTTGGATCTACATCAACACCAAGTAAGTAGAATTGATTTTGATTAATTTTTCGACTTTATTCATAAGATATTAAAGGCGTGTCACGTTTTGGGGTACACGTTGCTGCTAGCCTGAAATGATATTTGACTGTATTTATTTGCCAAAACCATTGGATACCATAATCAACCGATGAAGGGATCGTACCGAAACTCCAACACCGAAAAGCCCCCCTTTCCGAAACCCTGGTCTAACACGCCCGCTCACCCGCCCTTAGACGCGTCGGCGGCGCCCACAATCGGGCGTCCCGTACGCCAACTTTCCGAAACCCCGGTTTAACACGCCCCCTCACCCGCCCTTAGACGCGTCGGCGGCGCCCACAACCGGGCGTCCCGTACGCCTACAGGAAGGCACAGGACCGGCCTTTGTGGAGATCTCTGGGGGAGGCATATCGGAGGGCGTCTTCTGGCTGATATGATGATGATGATGATGCTCCCCAGACGCGTGGGCGGCGGCGAGGAGCAAGCCCCGTTCCTGTCGTCGGGTGGCAGTAGCGCGGCGTCGCGCACTTTGCCGCGCCCCGCGCCCTACAATAATGGGAAGCCGCCCTCGTACAGTGCCGCTGTGCAACTCATGGACCTGGGGGATACGCAGCGGCCTAGGTAATATTACTACATACATACATACATAACGTTACGCCTTAGGTTAAGCCTGTGCTGTTATATGAATTTCATCATAAATTATTATGACACTACCGTGTCCTGGTCACGGCACTGCCTCACTGTACCTAACCCGATCTGATTTCAGTCCAGTGGACAGGTCGCGGGTAGCAGTAGACAGTGGGCAGCGCGACACCGCGATCCATTATAATTTCATTCTACCGCACACAGCTCAACAAAAATAATTCTTAAACCACCATATCCTGTTTACGGCGCTATATCGATATACCTAACCCCACATGATTTCAATCCTGTCGTCAGGTCGCAGTATCGGACAGCGTGACTGGTTTTTTTTATTCTACTTAGTGACAAACGAGCAGACAGCCCACCTGATGGAAAGCGGTAACTGTCGCCCATAACATCTACGATTAATGCCCTATTATTCTGACACCACCGTATCCTGGTCACGGCCCCATATCACCTGACCCTCTCCGTTTCCAGTCCCGTGGGCCGCTCCCGCGTCTCAGGCACGGCCACCCTAGGCCGGGGCGCGTCGGGCCTAGGCGCCGGCGCGACCCTGGGCGCCCTCTCCGGCGCGCACACGCTGGGCCGCGCTCCCCACAACGGCAAGTACGCGACGCTCAGCAAGCAGTGCAAGACGTTGGAGAGCAACGACTTCTACTGAGACAGGCCCGGCGGCGGCGCGATATCGCCCGAACATAACGCAGGTGGGTGTGGACAGTTTTTTTTAAATATTTATTTATTTTATTTTACACTTTATTGCGCACAATAAAATACATAAACATCATACATATTAATGACACAACAGCCACTACCTATTTCGAAAAGATATTTTTAAATGTAATTCGGCAGACAAACAGGTTTACGGGCCATTATTGATTACAGTGGCAAAGAATGCACAACAAATTTCTTCAAGTCAAGTTCAACACCTAATTACTGCAGTCAATTATTTTTAAAATATTGCTTCTATGCGACTACGAATGCTGTGCGTGGGACGCGATGTAAATCAATTTATAAAAAAAACGACGTTTTGACGTTTTGGAAGAGTCCCTGCACGCGTCTGTTGTATTCCGCGTTCACATGATCTTTCATTTATTTATGCCAGTTGAGAATATCTTAACTTGGGCTTGTAGTTTCTGCCTATACAATGCAAAAACGAAGAGACACATTCCTCTATATTGTCACACCTTCGTTGCACTTGCTACATAAAGACATTGCTGGCGACCTTATGCCGTTTGGTTGATGAAAAACAGATATTATTACACACGAGCACAGACAAAACGCGACCGTATTCTATGAGCCCGAGGAGGGTAGTGATGGATAATGAATAATGGAAGGATATAATTTCCTTTATCGTCTTGACTAATTTCCCATTCTCACCCCAGGAAGCGGCAGCAACTCGCGCGCGAGCAGCCTGAACCGCTTCGACCCTAAGTACGCGTCGTTCGGGCCGCGCGCCCCCCGCCCGCGCGCCGCGCCCCCCGCCCCCCACCTCGCCACCTTCTCCTCGCCCCCCGCGCCGCCCGCCCCCGCCCCCGCCCCCGCCCCCGCCAACGCCCAACAAGCCCCCCCCGCGACATCCAACCAGGACAAGTACGCCACAGTGCGAGCCCCCCGACGCGCCGAGCCGCAACCCCTGTCCGCGGCCGCTTTGGAGTACCGCTCGCTGCAGAGGCCGAGGCGACAGCCGGCTCAGCCCCACCGCCGCCGACAGGAGAGAACCGAACGCCCGGACCGACCTCACCAGGGGCCCCACCAGTACCACCAAACTGATGTGCGTGACTTATACGCGGTCACGGAGTTATAAGGAATGGAAGCCGCTAAAATCTGTTTGTAAGGCGAGCCGGCGGAAATTTGACGCCTGATTTGAGGGTCTGAGGGGTTAAAGGCCTTAACGATCACAGCGCTAAAATGTTGCCGTTTGAGCTAGCCTTCTGAAAGCTAAACGCACCTTTATAAGACTTGAGTTTGGTTGGTGTACGAGAAAAGGTGGGAAGTATACGAATACGATACGAAAACCAAAAAACAATTTTGTGCATCAAATCTGGAAGTGAATGTTGTCAGCCGTTTGAAATACGTTGGTATTTTTGACTCGATTCCGCCGAAAAAGTTAGACTACGACGTGACGTGACAAAAAATTATCTCTACTAAGGGACTGTTTTCATTCGAATATTGGCTATGCTGCTATCATAGCGGATAGAGAGAGTGAAGTGTGCTTAGACTTAGACCATAAATGTTTAGGCAGAAATGCGAAGTGAGAATTATTTCGACGGTTACCGCGTTGGTACTAAAGAAATGTGGCAAAGGCGACAAAATTAAAAGTGGATGTTTAATAAAAGATTGCTCAAATCTTTGTAATTTATGTGAATACTTGTCTGATGTATTGAATTGAACAATATTATGTAAAATATTAATTTATTCCTTTACTATTAATTAGTACATAATAAAGGGTTTTCGAAGTGTTTTTTTGCACAAAATGTTTTATAAAACTTTTTTGTACGGTGGAAATTTCGAGCGGCGGGGAAGGCCTACGTTATTGTTTTTGAAATTTTTCGTAACAATAGGAAACGCAATTATGTTCGTCAGTTGATGTATTGTGCCGTCGTTTAATTTAAAGAAAAGGTTTCGACGAATCATGAAGATAAAATGTCCATACTAAAGGCTGTGTTACCATACACTAACACTTTTAATGACCAATAAATTAATGATGATTTTTCACACAAGCAAATAAATGTGGTTAAAATAACTGTGACAGACTGTGCGTTTTTGACTCTGTTTTCGCTCAATCTAGTATTAAGGTTAATTCCGGTTACGGTGTAACATTGGGCTAACTTTTGACTTTGATATCGACTAACGACGGTTTCTTGTGAGACCAGGTGGTATATTTTTGAACCGCTTCTAATACCTGTCTTTTCTAGCAACTTACCACGAACGTGAAAGGGTCAGGTAGCGCACGCAACAAAAATAGGACACCTGATTTTTTATTTAGGGAATCTATTATAAAATCTTCTGATTGACCCGATTTTGTCTTTACACACAAATTCCATTTTCTAAATCCACAACATATTTTTTTAGTTCAATTTATTTATTTCCAACAAATACGAAACCGTGGTTTTTCGGCAACGTCATAATGTTACAATCATAGGTGAATGCTTGTTAGTAAGTCTAGATGAAATGCCAAATCTGTAGAAGTTTCTGGCGATATTCGTAAGGATAAATACTAAACTAAATTAGTATCGGCTTTGAGCCTGAATGTAGGGTACTAAAAGTGTTGTATCTCTACTTAACATTTTACAATATGTATATAGCGGTGTGTTTATCGGGTTTACTGCTAAAGGTTAAAATCTCGGCCAGAACACGTCTATGGAACATCAGGAAGAGTATATAATTCTTTGTTAATATTTTAATGGCGGTAGTTGAATAATATCGATAAAAAATCGATTACTTGAAGGCATTAGTCGTATTACAATCGATTAGACTTGAAGTCGTTGAGTTCTGGCCTTCATGCCATCTAAGTCTCGAAAGACCAGGCCTGCGAACCCTATTTAATATAGCCTCGTGTGTGACTTTTTATATTTAAATAAAATTCAATCTTTTGCATAGTCTAAAAGGTAATAGTCGAAATTTTTTTACTAATTAGAATCTCTAGAACTTATGATTTCGGAAACAGCTCGTAACTATTTAGTGTAAAGTAGCACGGGTCTACTTGTACATATTTATTTATAAGTACACTTTAAAACTATGAATAGTTAAATAGTAATTGAGAAATTAATCGAGCATTCCATCGTGTGTGAATTAGATGAAATCGGTAGGATGCAAATCAATTTGAACTCTCTGTAAATGTAAATATGGTGCAAAACTGCCATCTGATACGAATGTACTAGTAATAAATTAGTCACTAATGTAAAGGACAAATTCTGCTCCAGCTATAACACCACAAGAACGTAGATTTTAATCGGAATCTTTCAATGAAAATGATATTATTTTTACTGCTAAATTGATTAAAGAAGTTAATCTAATATCATTTTTAGGAGATATCCCTAATATTTGTAATCTAAATAGCTCTGTATTTACTTAGTGTTAAGATGAAATGGTACCAGTGGAACTATAAATAAATAAAACTAGACGAATACGTTTTGTATTTCAGTATTAAAATAGGGAATTTTGTGAGATTTTACAACGACGTTTGTATACGTTTTTTTTTGATGGAGCAATAATATTTTTTTTTCGCTTCTAGTGCGGGCTTGTATTGAAATGATTGAAGCAGTACGACTAATATTTTTTCTTATTTATTGAATGAACTATCCATATACACTTTTCTCGTGAACAGCTCATTTCTTTTGAGTCCCAAATAGACGAGTCCTTATTTTTTTAATGTAATATTCGCCAATCGGTTCCCGAAACTCTTCAACCAGTCTCAGGGTCTCCAGCAGAAAACCTTGCTCAACCTCTTATTTTTTTTCTATATAATATAAAAAAGAATATCTGTCGATGGTTTCAAAACAATCCCGCACACTTTTCATGGTACCGTAAGCAGTGTATTCGCCAAAGATAATGCATAATTGATCATAAATAGTATACAATAAGATTAATGTAATTTATTATAAGGTATTCGTAGTTTCTCATCATTCGTGTTGCATATTTTCATTGAAAAGTTTGAAAAATAATATAAATCGTGTTACTGTCTATGACTGATATTGCGGTTCATGAACATAAGAATTGGAAATTCAATAAAACTGTTATATTTCCGAACATGCTAAGCAACTGTGCAATGCGTATGTTGAGTTTGTATTTTGAATCTGTAAATTGCGATCTGAGTAACTGGGAATATTTAAATTAACGTAGCGTACCCTATTTAGTTTTTATGTTGAAAACACTGTTCATATACCTATATTATATATGTATAAGGATTTATTTTCTATAAGAACTCGGATGGAGTCTGCTTGATATGAAGTAAAAGCCCTTTTGAACTAGCGAGGAAAAGAAAAACCTATGTTGACTGGTCATGAGGAGAAGCTGCTAGGTATGTACCTACATACAATGAAGGTATATTGAGTACCAAGTACTACTATTTATTTATCCCACAAAGGTAAAACATTGACAAGTTAATGACTGGAGCATTTCTACCTATATTATACTCAGAACACAAAGATTTTGCAATAATGTTGTACATAACTGTGTTCAGTCTAAATGTTTCTTTATTAAATTATTTATTCATACATATTTACAAAGAATTTATGTAATATATCAGTTATCTATAGCACCTATAGTACAAGTTTTGCTTAGTTTGACGCTAGATGGCGCTGTATGCGTTTCCCTTTATCATAATAACTTAAATTGGCTTTAGATTTAATCTTGCCAATCCTGCACTTTTACTTCCATATCAGCAGACTAATCTTTATGTATCGAAATGACTAATACAGAACACAATAAACCAAATTATATTAAAATGTATATCTGTTGTAAACGATAAGACACCAGTTTCAATGTAATTAATGCACTCTATTTATAAATAATTAATAATTAAAGTTTAGCCTGGGACAGAGGTGCATCACTTCTAACCTAATAAAGGTTTCGAGTGCAAATGCACTAAAGATGTACTTATTTTATTTATTATTCTATAATCCGGTTTAAGAATTATCAGATTATTCAAATCATTATATGAGCCGGTGTTCATTATCTTATCTTCAGCTATAGACATACGTAATCCATGCTATCTATAATCTGTCCAGACTGACATGTCTTATTTGGTTAAGGAAATTATGTATTTAAATGGATAATGTGCAGCAGTATTCCTTGAAATTTACATTCTATTTGTTTCTTGTATAATTCTCGACATCTATACACAATGTACGTAGCGTGATTGATACAGCAAGTTGTGATTTTGGGCATTGTTTCTTCACCAAATAAGACAAGTCAGTTTAAACAGATCATACACGTAGACCATACTACGTTGATAAAATTAAACAGGCGACGAGAAAGACCCGCGTAGTGACACGACGGCACGGCAAGGAGACGAGTAAAATAACTCAAAGTAAAGTAAAACAAAGTACGCAAAGTAAAGTAAAGTAACTCAAGGAATGATATACATAACTATAGACACACTCACGCCCGTATTCCATAGCAATGACAATAAAGTATAGGGGTCCATATTGTCATCATAATTGTCATCCGAGTGGTTAAGGCTTCTGCCGAGGTCCGCTTTGATGATGATTCTGGGGTGTTTTGGCTATCCACGGCGACTAGTGCCAACTCGCACAATCCGTTAGGGAAGAACCGATTCGCCAGGGCCGCTTGGCGTTAATATCCCGGTTGTGCTCTCGCGCACAAGGGCCCGGGGTCCGCCTAGACCATGATCCAGTATTTGGCAGATCTGATAATTAACCAGATATAGTAGTTTACAATCTTATTGTTTAATCTTTGTGAAAGCAAATAAATATGAATATGTGGAAATGTCAACCTAGGCTTGGCGCAGTATTGCTTCCGTACCCACGATCGTTGTTAGTGGAGTTTGAACATTATTGTCATTGTTTTAAGTTACATTTTTGCTCGGCTCGTAGTCGTCGGAGATGCTAGGACCTTTATGGAGGTTTGAAGTGATGTACATTTGTTCCTGTAGTCATTTGTGAGAGGCGTCGAGTCCGTAACGGGCTAATACACAAGGGCTACTAATTTTTGTTACATTTTGTACTGGAGATTGTAATGACACAATATTTACATAATTTGTACGTATTTTTCACGTCCCTCGTTGTGTGAAATGATTAATCCAAGTATCGTATTTATATTGTAAGTTACAGCAGTTACCATTAATTTCAATGTAATTTATTTACTTATTCCATTCGTTTGTGTAGGTTTCACTTGTCATATATTAACTTCATTTCTAATTACAGAATAATCCTCTATATTTTGGAATTTATTGTAACGTACTCTAGTCGGCGGCGAATAAAGCACATCGGGTAGTTTCGGCTTCGCAGAGAAGTACGAACTAAGCCGAAGTGTATTACATTTTACCATCTGTACAGCCGTCGGGTGCGAGAAACAAGTTTGTGCCATATTTTCTTTTGTTTGTTTTTTTATAATTATTTGAAAATGGAATCTTACATTTTGTTAAGTCGTTATTCTCCTATATTTGTTAAGCGTTTTTTAGGATTCCTATTTTGTATTTAATTTTTTACGCATTGTTTTGATTTTGATGTCAATTAAGGTGCGCCCTGTGTATATTGAACTTAATGCATTTTCATCGCGAATATATTGTGAGTAATTATTAAAACAAACGCACATCTTCAATTTTAAATGATCACAAATGAATTATAGAGATAAGAGCAACAACATGATAAAAAAATGAACAAAAACAAACA
This sequence comes from Blastobasis lacticolella, assembly GCA_905147135.1. Taxonomy (NCBI): domain Eukaryota; kingdom Metazoa; phylum Arthropoda; class Insecta; order Lepidoptera; family Blastobasidae; genus Blastobasis; species Blastobasis lacticolella. The sequence continues at coordinate 16,988,542 of LR990048.1, forward strand.
AGAAAAAAAAAAAAGGAAAAGGTACTCCTGCGTATCAATAAACTCAATAAATAAAATGGACAATATAATTGATTATTACTTACAATGTATTCGTGCATTTAGTATCGTAAGTCTCGATCCGAGGTTACTCCGTGTATTGTAATACTATTAATAAAAAGGTTGATGAGTATCGAGTATAGAACAAGTGTATGAGTTTACAATGAAAATAATAAATGGATTAAAATTATTTTCTCGTTTTTTTCTATTTTTCTTCTACGTAATATTGTATAGGAAAACTAATGAAGGTGAGGAGGGCAAGTAGTGAAATGTAGAGTTTGATGAAAGATTATGGCATGAAGTATGACCCCTGACCCCTAGGTCAGTTCTCTCTGCAGCTGACATAATATATCAGTTGTTCACTTTTCATTCTTCTTTTGGGATAAACTGGGAGATAACACAACAGCACTGCAATATTTCATCAAAATCCTGACTTGTGACTAGAGATGAAACGGATAGTGGTTTGGCCGGATACCGGATACCGGATATCCGGCCAGCTTCTTAGCCGGATAGCCGGATATCCGGCGGCCGGATATTTGGCTGAACTTAGTCTCTGAACAAGTTTGTGCAAGCTGTAATCGTAAGGTGGGACTTTAGACGACTGCACGTGTTTACGTGATTTCAAGTCTTCCTTCAATGAGAATAATTTGAACAACTCTTTCGACCTCGAAAGTATTCGTAGTTTCGAAATACGGGCTTACACATGCCCCCAGCATATCGGAGGACAAACGACATGGTATATTACATCTAAATATAGAGTAATTCGTAATTTTATCCAGCATAAACCTAGATTGACTTTGAAAAAATGTTATACTAAACAACACTTGTCCAAACAACACACGACAGAAATGCGCACTTTTTACGTTAGTCAGTGGGTGTCACCATGTTCGGAAAAGTACGTATCTAATGTCCACACTCGTGGAAGTTGCAAAGTCTCAAAAATCCCAGAGAAAATTAGAGCACGCCGAATGCGATTGTATGGGCATGTGCTCTGTCACCCCAAAGACCACTATGGTGCAAGTAGCCCTACATTTGTCGATGACGACGCGCTGCCGCGGTAGGCCCCACTCGCCACCTGGCTGACGGCGACATTGATTTATTATTGGTAGTAGATCAATGGACGGCGATCCAACAGGACCTGATGGATAATATCATTGACGCGGTACTATCCGGTATCCGGCCGGATATTAACGCGATATCCGGTATCCGGCCGGATAGTGAATTAAGGCCGGATAGGCCGGATACCGGATAGCAACCGGATATCCGTTTCATCTCTACTTGTGACACGTTTTGCGTCTAAGACCAACGATATTTTAGGTGCCCCTGCTAACAGGATAATGGAGATCAGTCGCTTCACTGTAATTACCTGACCTACCAAATCCATGAACATGGTCAAGGCGGAGCCTGGGTCCTCGCGCGCGGGAGCAGAACCGGGATGTTGACTCTAAGATCTTTACTATTTTTATTATAAGTAAGGTAAATCGTTTGTTGTAAATCATATCTTTATTTTATGGGGTCATCACCATCAGCCCTATTTTAGAACCGCTCGCATCCTCCACCCATCGATCCACTCCACGCTCGATTTTCATGTCAATGTTGTCATTCTCGCTGCGTTGGAGATCGCTGCGGTAAAAACACAACAGAGAGCGCTACTGTCCATTTTTGGGTCCAGTGCTCCTAGCTGGTCTGCCTGTAAGTATAATATTATAGTGTAAGTATAGCATGATGGCAGAACAATTCTTAACCCCGCGACAACCACCCCCGCTGAGTTACCAATATATATTACGGAGAGGAGCATATCTTTTGTTTTCGCGCCAAAATGAAGGAATTTTTGGTATCATAAAATATGGGGTGCGTACTATTGTTGTATGTTCACGAAGTTCCTGATATTATTAGAAACATATTGTAACTCGTTTTTCAATAGGTGCATAGATGCCTGATACTAACCTACCTAATTTTATTGGGGAATATTACTTGCGGCTAATTCCGGTGACCGTAATTAGCCACATAAAATTTTTAAGTACCGTATAGATAAGTAAGTTTTACATTTATTTATCTTAATCTATTATTACAGGTATTAACCTAATGCCTAAACAAGTAATAATTTATATCTACACTCATAGCTTAATGTTACAATTACATATTCGAAAACAGTCGTTTAAGGGTACCCTTTTTTACACCAGTCTATAAAAATTTAAAAAAATACTTTTCTATGCCTTTACTTACTATTTTCATTGCAGCTGTAACGTAACATAACTTTTTAATCATTATGCAACACTTAAATTTTTGTCGGGCGGCGAAATGGCCAAATGTAGGCTGAATACCTAAATGTGAATTTCCCGCCGCTTGATATCCTCGACGCGTAGATACAACAGAACTGACTCGCAGCTTACTTCCAGCTTAGTTGAGAAAATTATAGGTACCTACGATATTTTAAGTTGAGAAAATTAGGAATTAAAACACTCGTGTCAAACTATTATCATACCCGGCTACGCCTCGTATAATAAACAGACACTCATGTTTTAATACCCCCTTTTATATGACAATGAGGAGTTTTCCAGTAGGTATTGATAGTTTGTTTCAAAAAGCATCAATAGATGGCGCTCCTACAATTTTGGTAATCTTCTTTTAATCTGTATGATGGTGGCAGTGATATTATGCAGCCAAGTAATACTAAACTTGAAAATAAAGTGTTTATTAATATAAACATAACTGTTAAAGGTTGAACGAAGTGTAAAAAGAAATATTTATAGAAGTTGGCACTATGTTCCATTATTATTACAACCTCTAAAATGGTTGAAAACTATTGACAAATATAATATTATCCAATACAACGTACCCAGTGTTTATATCCTGTTTGTTAAGAAAATATTTCAAGCGATTATCAATTACCAAAATTGTAGGGGCGCCATCTAGTGAGTGGTTAGGAATGCCTTAAATGCCTATTGGAAAACTCCTCATTGCATTAACTACTATTAAGAACCTATCTTTAAACTCTAACTTATGAATAGCTGACTTTATTTTCAATTCACTCCGCTATTACATATTCACAGCGGTGAGGAAACAACTTGATGAAACCTGCAACCAGGCGACTGAATATGTAACCATAATCCAATCTGGTCAGGTTTCCCTTTTAACAGAATCACGGAGGTCAGATGGCAGTTGCACCACTGTAATGATCTGATCTGAAAAATCCTGGATCATAGTCAAGGCGGACCCCGGGCCTTCGTGCGCGTGACCACAACCGGGACATTAACGCCTCATTATTATTTTTTATTTTATTACGTATTCACAACTAACTTGGACACCCTATGATATATCTTATTATATTAAAGAATGTTATGGACAACGATAAAATAATGTTTAAAGCTGATATGGAGTAAAAAATATTTGTTAGGTACCTACCTCTCCCGAAAAATGTTAGTCCTGGCCCACGGAGGAAGAATTTTGCGGTGACGCTGCGTCTCTTGTGCGACAAGGGATCATGATAAATGTATAGGATTTTTTTTTCTGGTACGTTACGTATGATTTGTGTCTTGACCGGTACCTAATAGGTATCTATTGACTGGTATTACCCTATCAATGTGTATAAAACCGGTCAGGCAAACTATTTACAAAATGTTGATTGTGCCTAAAACTTAAATAATAACTTATTTCAGTTTCCATAAAATTATAGTAGACTAACTAAAGTAACACTGTAAAGAATTTATCAAAGAAATTGTGAATATATGTTTCAAACGAAACTCGCTTTCTTCACACATATTATTGTAAGAAACGGGCGGTACACGCGCCGTACCTTTTCGATTTGTTTTCCGTGCGTTTCGGTGGGGTTACAGCCGGAGAGGTGATGCGCGGGTGTCTACCCTCATATGGAAGCGGGTAGGCGTCCCACCCTCACATTGAATTGTCAGTTTGTTGTTGATCCGGAACTTCACGGCGCACAACTTACGCGCTTATTACACATGTCTAAATTCAGTAGACTAAATTCAGAAGTAACTAGCTTCTAAATTTAGAAGCTTCTGATTACACTGTTCTAAATTCAGTTACTAAATTAATTTATGGTTGAAGCATTACGAAGTCGGACGTGTCATGTACGAGAAATGGCTGCAGTACTTTTGAATTCCCGCCAGTCTGTTTTACATTTTATTTAGATGTTGCGTTCGAAAACTGCACTGCTTGACATTTATATGAAAAGTAATCATGATTCTTATATAAGTAAGCGATCATCTTGGCGTTAATGACGCTTTCGAATAATGTGTAGTAAAATACTTTATTTCATTAATAAACATACAAAATCGTGTGCCTAATGTTACAAGATTAAACTCACACAGTTAAAATACCAGGCATAAATGAGTTTCTGAACGTCCATCTGAATTACTAAATGCTATGACACCTTCCTAAATGCGTTTCTAATTAGGCTTCTAAATTCAGAAACCATACTTTCTTCTAACTTTAGCATCCTAACTTACTAAATGCGATTACATTTGACTGAATTCGGTAACTGAATCATTTAGTCTACTGATTTAGGCATGTGCGCATTATGAATGAACGTGTATCTGAAAATTGTTTTTTCCTTAAGTGTACGGCAATACTCCATTTTCCCTATATACTTTTAAACACTCGAAATAAATTAAAGAATCATCAGAGAAATTTAGTATGGGTGACGAACCGTTTTAAATGTTGTTACCTTCTCAATACGAGCAGAAACTCATATAGTCTAGTGTTTGCCCAGGACGCTACACTCAGCTAGGGTCTACTAGCGAGTTAATTTGACGGCATTAACTATTCATGCGTCCGATCGATGTAGCCTTCGTAAAGAGGTAGCGCCAGCCTGAATTCCTAAGTAACCTAAGTATATATTTTGTTGGTGTTTCCCTTGGTAATCGAAGTAGTTCAGCGGATGTGCAAACTGCCTCATTTTTGACGGTAAATTGTATTTGTGAACGAACATTACAACTTTGTGGCACCTAAACTTTTGGGCTTTGTAACTGCTGTTGATGTGCTTCTGGGCTTTATAACTGCTAGGGCATTACTACGTGACTACAAATCCCAAGGCATTTTAACCTTATTTAATGAGCTAGTCTAGGTTTGTAGTGGAATATAAATCACACTGAAATCAGAGTCTCCGTACTCTCCGTATTTCGTATTATTAACTACTAGTGACAATAATCGTTTAGCATAGAATAATAATACTTTTTTCCATTAGACAGCACTACTATATTAAATTCAAACAAATTAAATTCATACATCGACACAGGTCTGAAATTCTCTATTGGCAGATTGGGAAATTTTGCTTACACATGTTTGTGGTTTGGGTCCCCGGGGGGCCCCACATCATTGATACGGCTGACACGGCGGTAACTACGCTCTTGGGCTGTACCTACTATGAGGAATGTTTTGAGAAACTATTTGATTTGATACCCACAACACAACTATTTCTCGCTTGTACTATTCGGATGTGGAATGAGCTCCCAGTCAGCCACAGTGCTTCCTTTAGACATTGACATTGGGCCGTTTAAGAGGTATAGGTACTAGAGGTGGGCAACGCATTGGTGATGCTGATGTCCATAAGCGGCGGTGACCTCTTTCCATCAGGTGGCCCGCTTACCTCTTTGTCTGCCGTATAACTTTAAAAAATATCAACTTCTATCTTTAGACTAATGAATATTAGTACTCACAGTACATTTCAAAAGAAAATATCAAAAATAGGTGGGTACCAGAGCACGTTATCAACAAGTAGCACAGAAATCTCAATAAATTAACTTATTTAAATAAATATGTCTATTATAGGTAGATTCTTCTTTTGATTTCTGTAGATAATATTTATCGATGGCGTGCTCTACTACTGAAAAGTACTTTAGATAAAGCCTAGTACCTAGTCTTCATCATCATCATCATCATGTTGATGTGTTTCTCGTATATTGTATTTTTGCCATACGAATAAATAAATAAAATCATCGAATATACATGGGGGCAGTGATCGCATACCATTAGGTGACTTGCTTACTCGTTTGCCTCCTTCTTATATACTAACAGAAAAAAAACGATGCCAAGCGATTATGGCAAACCCCTCCTCAAATATTGAAGAGGCCCAAGTCCAGCAGTGAATTTCTATATCAGACAGTGTGAACTCGTCAGGCAAAAGCGTTCTGTTAATGAATTGTGTGTTAAGGCTGCCTAATGTTTAGTCACGCATCCCTCTGTATATTTTCTGTGCCTATACGATTGATTTACATAACAATATTTTGGTTCTGTTTTCTTGGAATTCCATTGGAAGAATCAATCATCTAAGGATGTTCGTAAATAAATATGAACACTTTTAGAAAAAAAAATCTTTCGTTGCTTATCTACTTCGTTTTCGTACATAATCTTTCCTATTTTGCTGTTACATACATGATATTAAGTGAATATTTAAATAAATGGAATTGGCTTAAAGATGATTGGTGAAAAGGGCCCTTTAGTTACCAATAAACAATTTTTAAACTGCGGGTATTTTTTATTTAATAAATTGAACATCTTTATTTGTGGTACGAAAAGCACATATTATTTACAATTAGAAAGAAATTAAACACTAATACTAAAATATTATCTATATATTAAAAAAAACACACCGTTGTCCCGCGGAATGGTGCCCAGAAAGCTAGCTACGTTGCCTCGTTGGATAATAAATTAAAATTGTTTTAATGAATTTCTATACTTTGTTTTATAAGTAAATATTTTTTGTTAATACAGCCCTGAATTTTATTTTTAATGTAGTAAGTAATAATGTGTACCTTCTCGTCAAGCGTAGTGTGGGACGCCCTCCGGCCAGATGGAGTGACGATTTATATGCGAAAGGCTGCGATGCTGGATGCGGTAAGCTGAGGACAGGGTGCATTGCCGCTCATTGGGGGAGGCCTATGTCCAGCAGTGGACTAGTATAGGCCGATGATGATGATGATAGGTATGGCTACAAAAATTAAAAAAGTTATATGTAAGTATAAACTTTTTTAATTTAAAAAACCATTGTGACTTTTAAAAGTAAAGCTTTCAAAGTGATTTTGAATTGCACTTGCAATTGAAAATTTGTTTTTATTTTATAATGTTTTCTATTTTATTCCCTTTCGAACAGTATGCTACATGTATGTATGCTGTATGTATGCAGTATGTATAAAACCATAACAGGTTCCCAGGATTATGAATTTTAAGGTGCTAAGCACGACTGTACAGGGATAAAGCGATAAGACTACAATCATGTTACACTATACTCTGCTTCGAAGAAGAGTTTGTGTTGCAGTCAATTTTACCTAACTAAAGTACTTAAAATTTTTCAAGCCTATTTTATCCCTTCTTCTTGGCGGATGCCTGTCTATGTCGTGTTAGTGTACCTATAGTTTAAAGCACACTCGGATCATCACAAAATATATTATACATTCATGTCGATAATACAGAATTGGTGAACGAAAAGAAGACAAAACTCACGGTCATTATTTATCTATTGCTTACTGTTTTCGCGCCCAATTCTTATGGTCAAAAATTAACGGCCAGTAGTTCGCACGCAATTTATTAGTTATCATCATCATCTTGGCGTTAATGTCCCGGTTGTGGTCTCGCGCACGAGGGCCCGGGATCCGCCTTGACCATGATCCAGTGGAGCGACTGCCATCTGACCTTCGTGACCCTGCTACCAGGGGAGGTACATTTATTATTATCCGTCTTTTTTTTTTTTTCTAACATAATTTTTATTTTTTTTATGTACGCATGGATGTATGTATTTTTTTATTATCTTGTTTTTTGTTGTTGTACCTAATTGTCGTGTCGTGGTGTCTACGTGTAATTAATGTCTTATTTCTTTCTTTCTTTATTTTTATCGTTAATGATCAATTAACATTCGTCATCCTTATATATAGCGAGTTGTAGACAGGCACGGAAAGAGTTTTAATCGATGATTAACATTGGCAAGCGTTGCAGAAACTGGACGTAACTCAAATTAATTTTATATTTACAACGCGTGTTGTTAATTTTCGAGTATAGTTAGTTGAAATCCATAAATAGACGGTAGGTTTGGTCTTCCTAGTAAACTCGAGTCGGATCTGTCTCCAGCCACCCTTCAAACGCCTCCGTTTAACAAGGAAGGTAGAGCTTAATGAAAAGGTATGAATTCCGTTTGCCACTTCATGAACTGCCTAGTCATTACACTTCGGGACAAAATTTATGTTAGTTTTGTGTAATTGAAATAAAATGATTAAAACAGTACAGGCTTGAACACATGCCTAGGGGGCGTCCAAATCTTGTGATGCGTCGTGAATGCGCCGTTGCAGCAACGACTCGTGCAGTCTCTGCAACAGCGCGCGAGCGGCGCGGTGCATTTTGCGGTGCGCGTGCAGGCGCGCAGCACGATTTGGACGCACGCTAATGCACTCAAATAAAGTTCGGTTATGATATTATAAGTAAGGCGCTGTCCTAATTGGCACGACCGTTTCCAATTAGGACAGCGCCTCACTACGGATGTTTGCTACGAGTTATTTAAAATAGCGACGCATGGTAAGTAGCACTGCAAAGGATTAATTTAATAGTAATAAATGTATAGTACAGAGTAGATTGAGGCTTATGTAATCTATCAACGTACCTATTGTTTCTTGCAATAAATAAAAATAATGAAATAATGACGCATGAGAGATATTCTTCATACAGAAAGTAACAAGGTCACCTTGCATCGTAGCATAGCAAGACTAGGTAAGAATTCATCATACCTACATAATACAGTAGAGCTCGTCTAAGCTGAAATGCCGCGCCCCACTATCGCATTAACGCACACAAGCAAATTTAAAATATGGACACAATACATATACAAATGCCGCTGTAATTGGGCATTCAGTTGCCGGTGAGACTCAAACGTAGGAGCACGCGTCGTTCGATTGGAGCAGTCGACGCTCCCACACAGATGAAGTGTCGTTATTAATATTTGCACTCACACATCGAAATAAAGTAATTAAGTAGTGGGGCGCGTCATTTCAGCTTAGACAAGCTCTAGTAGTAGTGTTGTTTTTTTTATTGCCTAGGGCGGCAAACGGACGGTCGGTCCACCTGATGGAAAGTGGCCGTCGTCCAGGACATCCGAAACCTAAAGGGAGCAGATGCGGTGCCGGCCTTTGAGCTACCTGTATGTATGTATGTAAACTCTTTATTGCAATAAAAAAGAAATACAGTAGGTAGAAAAATATCATTTTACAAAGCAAAGGCGGGCTTATCCCACAATGGGATTTCTTCCAGCCAACCTTAGACCCTCTGAAAGGAGATCTAAAGAGCGGTGGTAGACATTTTTGAAGAACGTCATGTTGTTGTGTGTGTTAATTTACTGCAAAAATTGGAGGGGTTTCCGGTAAATCCACTTTCCGCTGCACGACACTGCACGCGGCTCGCAATGAGACACTTCCAAATAGTTGCTCAATTTTAATTAGGCACAGGTTGGAATTCCATCGATCGGCATCTACGAGATCAAAGGGGCGGTGACAAAGGTGAAATTGCTTTGAAGTGTCGCCGGCGTTAATGAGTGCCGAGCGCGCTGCAGACAAAGACGGCACAAGCGATTTTGACTCGTAACGACCGTTCGGGTTGTTGTCAAACGTAGCCGTGATTTCATTACTTTTACATTAATAGAGAAATGTTTATTGGATAGCGCTCCGATTGGAGCGGTATTTCGCAATTAAAATGGGAAGGTATTTAATTGCGGACATTGTTCTGCTCCGGAGTTTAATATTCACAGTAGATTAATCGGGATCCGCATACCTAATTTGGTCATTCCAGTTGTATACATGATACATTTAAGCCTGTGTGTGAGTGTAGAGCTGCCGTGCAGGATGCTGAGCATATTGCTCGGGACTGTCCTCTTACAAAATATAGTGGAGAACCGGCAGACCTGTTCACCTTTACAAATTACGTAATCCTCTGGATACAGAATTTGAGGCAGAAAATTACTTTATAATCATATGGCATTTTAAGTCGTATAACTATATTGTTATACGACTTAAAATGCCATACGAATGTATCAACTGGGTAGAGCTCGTCTATTCTAAAATGACGCGCCCCACTACTTAGTCAGTTGATTTCGATGTGTGAGTGCAAATATTGATTACGACACTTTATCTGTGTGGGAGCCAATGAACGACGCGTGCTACTACGTTTGAATCTCACCGGCAACTGAATGACCAATTACAATGGCATTTGTATATGTATTGCGTCCATATTTTAAACTTGCTTGTGTGCGGTAATGCGATAGTGGGGCGCGTCATTTTAGATTAGACGAGCTCTACCTATATTCAGAGTATCCCATTTGATAATTACTAAACTAGTGGACCCGGCGCGACTTCGTTCGCGTACACCTACTTTACCCCTAACTACCCGAATTTTCCTAAATCACTCAATTGTTGAAAACCGTAAACATCCGCTGTGTAGTATAAAAGTTCTAAGCGTACATAGACACATAGGGACAGACGGCGAAAAAGCGAATTTGTTTTATACCATGTAAAGATTAAAAATTAAAAAAAATAATGGCGAATGCATTTTTTAAGATTGATATTTTTTGCATTCCGGAATCGTGGTCTCCCTACTCTGTCGCACTAGTGGGGTCAACACAAAGTCGTGTACCTAAGCACAGAGTACCTGTAAAGAGCACATATGTAAGTACTGTAGCGTGTGTGCTCATGCAGGCCTTAGGTAAGGACGGGTTTTAGGACAGGTAGGTGTCGGAGGCCGTATGTTTGGACGGGCTCTAAGTTAGGTAGGCATTCGGGTTGGCCTGCTGCTCCTGTAGGGTAACCAGGGCTCTAAGTTCGTCGGTTAAGTAGGTTAGAGCAAGTAGGATATAGGCGCGTAGGTTTAGATAGGTCGGAGCAAGTAGGACGCAAGCTATTAGCTTGCGTCTATGGGCACACATAGCACTGGCTAGGTGATAATTCAAATGTGTTCCATTTGAATTAGATCTAAGGTATTATATGTATTTTATATCATTCTTGAAACCAAACTTATCAATATAACATCAATTAAACATTTGCATTTTTACTTTAAACTCAGTATAGCAAGCAGTGCTACAGTACCTACGTACAACCATGTTATTGTAACATTGTATGTAAATCACCACAGAAATGGGGGCTTAAATAATAACGCAAAAGCTAATGCTCTGCGGCTAGGTCTCCCCCGCTGAACGCAGCGCTGCCTATTGATTTGTACTTAATCGAATTAGGTACAGTGTTTTGAGCAACGTAGGCTTTGAACTTACATCGACGCCAAATGAAGCCCAAAACGACCTATTTCAAATCTATATCTACACTAATATTATAAAGAGGAAAGATTTGTACCAATTTTTGTATGTTTGTATGTTTGTATTGAATAGGCTTCGAAACTACTGGACCGATTTCAAAAATTCTTTCACCGTTGGGAAGCTACACTATCCGCGGGTGACATAGGCTATATTATATTTTCTAAAAAAATTACGGATCATTAATAAAACTCCAATAATGTAACCCAAGGTGTAAAAAAATAACCAAAAAATTCCTTACATCGCGTGCGCTGCTAAAACTATTGATGATAGAACAAAGTAATGTACTACGACTTTGCAGAACACATCATTATCTACACAAAGTGTCGCGACAGTATATGTCTAACTATTATAGTTATGTCACAATAAGTGTTCTTTTATTTTCAAAATTTAATTGAAATGCCGCCGCTAAAAAACGCTCTTTATTTGTACCTTGGTATTAATCCTTATCAAAATAAATTACTTCATATTCACGACTGCTTCAATACCTTTATATAACTTTTTGAATTATTCAATTCTGACATTCCATTCGAATGATATCACGAGTTTAAAAATGTGAATATTAGAAAAAAGTCGCGTGTTCGCCGCTCAGTCCGCTCGGCTATCTAGGCAGCACGGGGTACGTACGGGAGGGGAGTCAATGTCAAGAAATACGGCCGTCAGGAGCCGGGTCGCCCCCTTCCCTCTAAAATGGTTGAGGAGACGGTTGGAACTTTTGTGATCGTAATATGGTGTCCTGTTTGTAACGGGACACTACTCAGTACATACTTAAGTATAATATAATTACGTCATATTTTAAAACGAAGTCCCACGCCGTGTCTTACTGTCATTCTGTACGCGATAAACTCAAAAACTACTGAACGGATTTTCATGCGGTATTCACACACAGACTACATAGTGCGGTTTTAGACAACGTGATTCATGACGAAGGTTCAGGTGTATAATTTGTTAAGGTTTACTACCCGTACGAAGCCGGGGCGGGCCGCTAGTAATATTATAAAGATAAAAGATTTGCATTCATGCAATGAATGAATACAAAAACTACTGGACCGATTTAAAAAAATATTTCACTAACAGGCATTTGTTTTCGCATGCTTCGCCATGCCAGATTCGCGTTTATGTGTGCTGTTATAAAGTTGAATATCATCTGTAGTTAAAATAGCAACATACGACCTATGCTAATATTGTTTTGTGAATTACTGTGAATCTAATCAATGAAGACAACATTCCTTTAAACGAATTTTGGCTTGCTGTATGTTCTTATTAATGGTGTTACATAATTAGATTTTATATTTGTATCGGCATACTTAAGACGGTGATCCTTCGGGTACAAGCCAACTTAGAGTTAGACCAGCTACGAGGCTGTGGATAAAGAACCAGACAGCAGTATTTTTTGTTGTGTGTACCTAGCTACCCTCCCACCTTTTGAATTCTACTCTTTTGTGAAAAACCCTTCGCAGGCTTGGCATCGTAAAGCTGCGGATGCTTTGTTTATTTTAGTATTCTATGCTGATACGCTTCTTTTACCGTAATATGGAGATCCTATATAAATGCTTGGTCTTTAAAGTTTTAGTGGCGTGTACGATATCTATGCAAGGAAGCGGTTAACGCCATTCTGCTCTGCTGGCCACTGTACCGCTGTGCAAACTAACACAACCCGTCCATTGAGACCAGTGGAATGTGATAAATTTGATTTTATGGTTGAGTCGATAGACGTTTGTTCATGCTTATAACGTAGAGTTTAAGCTCTGCGAATTGGAATCATTGGCTTCGAGCTAATCTTGGAGAGGGCTATGAAGGAATGAATGCTTTTTGGATGTACTACGTAGGCTTAGCACAAATGGAAGAACTTAACTGACTGAAAAACGTTGGAAACGCGACCGAACCCGAACCTAATGACAAAGTCTACTTATTTCATAAACTATACTGGTATGATTTTAAATTATTGATTATATAAGCCGTTAATTCGCGAGACTTTCTAACTCATATATAAATGGTATAAAACGAAGTCTCTTCCCGCTGTCTATCCCTATACGTTTATTCATTTATTTCACAGTTTTACAGCATATGAAATATTATTCAAAAAGGTTACATTATTAAGTTGTCCATAACTGCAATTTATAATTTTAGTAATTAATATAGCCAGTATAGGTACAACATATAAAATACAAATAGAAACAAAAACAACAATCAAAATTCAAATATAAACTTCTCTCTCTAAAATCTAATATATAAAATTCTCGTGTCACAGTTTTCGTTGCCATACTCCTCCGAAACGGCTTGACCGATTTTGATGAAATTTTTTGTGCTTATCCGGTATCTATGAGAATCGGCCAACATCTATTTTTCATCCCCCTAAATGTTAGGGGTAGTCCACCCCTAAATTTTTTATTTTATTTTTTAGACAAAATTTTTAATTTCTATTTTTTTTGATACAACATACAAAAATACATACAATCCAGGAAATTATCTATATGGCAAAACAACGTTTGCCGGGTCAGCTAGTATAATATAAGATTCTCTTTCTGTATGTGTGTATGTTCGTGAGTTTGTTTAATGTATGAGCGTGTTATGATTGCATTATGGTTATACATTCAGTCGCCTGAATGAGGAAGTTTCGTCGCGATGTTTTCCCTCACCGTAAGAGCATCGGTTAGTGCTCAACCAATGTACATAACACATGAAAATAGTCACTGGTAAGAATCCGTTACCTCTCGCTTACCAGTCGAACACCTTAACTATTAGAACTCCGACGCTTTTTCTTGGTAAACAATCAACTTTCTATAATACTGGTGTAGTCAAAGGCTACGCTCCGTTACGTCAGTCGTAGCACGGGCGTAGCACGGGCGTAGCAAATCCGTTCCCACATTTCGTATTCATTCTATTTGTTATTGAAACATTGATAAAATTCAGAATGTACATACATTCCGGTAACGTAGCAAAAGTAATGATGTAGCATGAGTTGGAGATTCGCACTGTATTTATCGACAAAAGAGATTAGAGATTAGATTCTGCTTGGGATTAGGTTTGTAGATATCAAATGTTTTTTTTTTCTGTTTCGCTGTACAGTGGAGCAGTACAGTACAGTACCTACACCAATAAGTCATTAGGTTACTCTCAGTTTATTTCCTTATCGTGCATTCCTGTTGACAGTTTTCTACTCGAAAAGTATGCCTGGCAGAAATTGCTTTAAGCGATAAGGCCGCCTGTTGCTTTTTCTGCTCTTAATACTTTTGCTGCGAGTCCAAATAACAAACAGTCAGACGTGGTGCTAACAAATGCGGCCAAACGAGTCGTGCGCACAGCTGTATGGTCGCCGAAATGTACCATACGCGTGTACGGCCGCCCTGCCAGGTGAGTCCGCGATGGCGCGACGCGTGTGCGCGGCCCTACGCCGATCGAATTCAAAAAGTAGAATATTTTCTCGGTATTAGGTATCTGGAACCGTCATGTTTTATGCATGACATAAATAAACACTATTTAAATATTTAAAAAAAAAATTTGAGTTCCTTTTTGCTTTTCTCAAAACAGGTGTTAATGGTTTCATTGCCCTATTGAAGTAAGCCGCTCCAAGAGATAACATTAATCGGTGCAAAGAATATTTCTTCGATTATACTTGCTTTGTGTACCTATATAACACCTTATCTTTAAAACAAATTGTTGAATTGGATTTCCAAGAAATAAAAACAACAATTACAAAAATATTATAATAAACGAATATATTGGCTACCGTGAAGAACCGCCAGAAAGCTCGAAAATAAAAAAGTGTAATAAATCCTGCACAACATAGATAGCAAACCTATAGTTTATAAAACAAATTATTATATAGAAAAAAAAAATTTACACATTCACTGCCTCTACAAAAATTCGTCTATACGACGACCGTTGCTTTTTATTTTACGCGTGTACATACCTACGCTACGATAGATGTTAGTTCTGTTCAATAGAATAATATTATTTGCCAGGCAACGCCGCGCCGCAATGCTAGTCCACGCGTTGGGGCATTTCGTATGGCCCGGCCGAACGAGTCCGGCCGCATTCGCGTAACGCCGATTTTGTATGGACCGGCGAATCGAGTCGTGCGCACGCGTAACGCCAATTACGACCCAAATGTTGGGTCGGCCGTAATTTGTAACTACCCATTGTATACTTTAAAATGTGCAATAAAGTGTTGTTTATTCAATCATTCCTGTTGTATGTTATTTATTTATATACAGTTTTATAGCAATGAAATTAAGTTATAACTGTACAATTCAATGCCAATAACAAAACTTATTTATTTACTTACTGCGCTGGCTCAGCGACCCAAAGTGGATCTTAGTTTCCGACACCAGAGATCGCCACCTCTTCCTATCCTGCGCCATCTTCTGCCAATCGAGGATTCCTAGTGCGTCTTCCTAGTAGGTCTTTCAGAACTTGATCAATCCAGCGATATCTGGGTCGCCCGACCGGTTGACGTCGGCCGACCCACATATGCTCCCCTTAAGGCGCGATCCTCCCCCATCCTCTCCACGTCTCTAAATAATAGTCATTTATTTCAGGTATTTTACACCCATTGCTAAGCCAACGCAACCTTGCGGCCTTGATCTCCCCCAGAATATTGGGTTCGGAAATAAGCTGTTCCACCCCCTCGTTCTTCCTCCTCTTCAACATGCCGTCCTCTCCCTTTGTTGGCCCCAGAATTCTAATAGCTCTATATACCGTAACGGGGTGCCAATCGACTCACGAGATTGTTCAGCCAGTCTCAGGGTCCTCAGTTGAAGACCTTAATCAACCTCGCTTCGCTAAGGTATTAGGTGGCACACCTAACGAGCGGCGAGCTCTTTGCGGTGCTGAAGTTCGACTAGTCTCAAAGTGTAAGAATTTGAAAAACGCGCTACAGCTGACATCTTCGAAACTATAGCGATTCAGGTAAAACCGTACTCAACTATTGTACAAACTTTCTACATGGATGGATAGATAATGGTGTGCAAGATTCAGTTATCTACGTGAATTGTAGTGTGTAGCTCACACCTCACCCCGCACTTAGGGTATATAAGTAAGTTAGGCTAGGTAATTTAATCCAAGATACGAGTATGTCTAAACGCGAGTCAGAGAGTTTTATTGAATACCTACATCCCGTAAGCGCCAGATTGCATGGCGATCATGACATCGCTGCGCGACGGGTACTTTTAATGAAATAAATTTAAATAATATAAAGTTAAGAAGAAATATTGAAGAGCTATTATATCAAAGAATAAATATGAAAATAAATTACGTTTGGGGAACATTTTTAAAATCAAGAATCAGAATATTCTTTGAAATTATTGAAGAAAACTAAGGAATTATCAAGATGAAAATTAATATGGCTAGCTACTAGCTATGGCAAGCAGACTAGAATGCAGCGGGAGATGTTGGCGACCTGCGGGGCTATCGGCTATCTCAGTGGACAACTGAATTTGACATAAAAAAATCTGACACTACTCTAATTTGGTAGACGCTATTGCCAGTTTTCAACGTAGATGACGTGGTGTAGAATTATCTAGTGTCAAATACAGTTGTCAACTGAGTTAGCCAATAGCCCCGCTGGAGTGGCGCTAAGGTCTGAACGAGGATGATGTAGGAGCTGGGAGTGCGAAGTGGACTGGATGGATATAAAGAAACAAGCAAGAGTAGCGGCGGAAAGTAATTATTGTAGTGAAGAGAAAACGGATTGTGTTAGGTATTAAAATAGTGAATAACTATGTATTTTACTTAGCTCGTAAATTACTCGTAAAAATATATGTTCGCAATATGGTCAAAATAACTAGTAAAACTCACTAAAATATTCAAAATACATGGTGGTAAGTGACACACATTATATTAAATACATTTCATTTAAAATTGATTATTTATCTATGAACATCGTTGAGCACATAGAAAAAAAATAATACGTGTGGCACTCGGGAACTGCCGCGGTAAAGCTATTGCATAGCCTTTTTTATCAACTTATGCAATTATAATTATTTATTTATTTATTTTATGCAGTATTTTTTTTTCATTGATATTAATTCGAGCTAATTAATGCGAGCTTCGTACAGTCGTACCATATACATACACGTTAAGGTTCAACTAGTCGCGGGCTCGAACTCACTCGTGGACGCGGCCAAAAAGCACGCTGTCTCACCTAGCATAGTGTCTAAAAGATATAGAATCAGATATGAGCAGCTAGTCTATACGCATACTTCTAGTCGCACGCACACAAACACTGTGTCGAAGTCTTCCGAACTGAAACGACGTTAGACGATGCACGGCTTTCAACGCCGCACCGCTATGCCGGTCGGAGTGGGGGGTGTTAGGTTTTTTCGTTACGGAATTTCTTGATTCGGCCGCTGCGCTCAAAGCCCGCGATAAAAGCTATGCAATAGCTTAATAAGGTTGAGCACATATACAGAGCTGTTGCAACATAATATTAGATTATTTCTTTATTTTTCATAATTAATCAGGGCTATCTTTCTTTAAAATATATCTTTCCTTAAAAATCCCTTCATATACATACAGCCATACATTTGACTATCTCAGTAAACTCGTATAAACCTACAAGCGTATTTGCTATATATTAATTTAATCTTATTATAACAATAAAAGCATGTCAAAAAAAATTAATTCAAACTAACAATGACAGTTCAAATTTCATTATGTAGGTCATTCAAATTTATTGAAAACGCAGTCAGTAACAGCGATAAGCGTCGCCAGATGCTGACGACGCAAAACGTGAGCGGTGCTGGGTTGCTCATCGCGACAACAGGATTACATTTAAATGAATCACATTTGAATAATTTAATTAGGAGTGTATAATTTTCATAATTATAAAATCAGCGCTCAGCCTGTATATGTGACAACAAAATTCTAATTCAAAAGTTCTATTAATTTCAGATTTTTTTTAATATTGTGGAGATAGTTGGATATTTTAAAGAAAACTATAAGTGTGGTTAATTAGTTATAGGTATAAGTACACGGCGATGTATTAAAATATCCATTTGTGTTTACAGAATACTTATTTATTTTATTTATTAGGAAGACCAACAGCTTTATAATACAATAGTTCTTCATATAAGAAATATAATGCCAATTAAAGGTCTCTACAGATAGGTATCAAAGATAATACAACACAACAAAAAAATAAAGTGAGCACTCAATTAACATAAAAATGACAGATATCGGTCTATATGTACATAATCCATATCTATAAGAAAAACCTTACAGTTTTGCCAATGATAAACACCGATATAATTTTAGAAAACGCTCATTGCTTGATAAAAAGCTTGTTACTCAACAAACGCCTTGCCGACATAGTGCTAGTGTTGAACAAATCAAAATCGAGTTCCATACTTGCCCTATTGAAAACATTGCTTGCACGACAAATGTAGGAATTAAGTCTATAATTGGTGGATGCACTCTCCAGACTGATGGGTAGGTTAAATCTTAACACCCTGCGCGGAACTGATAGGGATAAAAGCAAAGCAGATCAGGACAATCAAGCATTCCTTGCGCTATTGTCAACAGAAAGTTTAAATCAGCTGTCTCTCTCCGCTGCTCAAGGGGAATCAGGTGATGCTTTCTACATAGGTCAGGATAGTCGTCCGAAGAATCCGTATCTTTAGTGCGGAAACATAAATGCTTTATAAAACGCTTTTGGATGCCTTCCAACCTGGTAATATATGTCATATAATTAGGATTTCAGATCTGTGATATATACTCAAGGTTACTTCTCACAAATGTGCAATAAAGGATCTTCAATGTTCTAACTCTATGAAAATCCCTAGAGCACCGCAGTACAAACCCTAAAGCTTTGGAAGCCTTCAATATAATTTTATCGATATGGATATCGAAAATTAATTTAGAGTCATGAAAGACACCTAAGTCACGCACCATTGACTCTCTTCGCAACGCATGACCCTTATGCGTGTACTTGTATTCAATTAGGTTGTGTTTACGGCTATACGTTACAATTGAACACTTAGAAACATTTAAATCTAAGAAATTTTCGCTACAATATTGTTCAAGCTGTTTCAAGTCTATTTGGAGGGCTTCAGCGTTAGCGAGCGATGCAATTATGGTATAAATGTTCATGTCGTCGGCAAAACACAAAAGGCGGGTTGACCGTAGGCACTGGTCGATGTCGTTCACAAATATAATAAACAGTAGAGGACCCAGCAAAGAGCCTTGCGGCACGCCACTGGGGATGTCAATCCATCTAGATGTGTAATTATGCAAGGCCACCGCTTGGGATCGTTTCTCAATATAGGATGAGAACCAACGATGCAAGTCGCCACATATTCCAATCGCAGAAAGCTTCGTTAAAAGCATGTGGTGATTAATTTTATCGAAAGCCTTGCTATAATCAGTGTAAACGACATCGACCTGCTTCCCCCCTTCCATGGCCGCCGTAAGGAAATCATTGAAAAGAACCAGGTTCGAAACCGTTGAGCGTACCTTCAGAAAACCATGCTGAGATGGGCTAAGTTACTGTCTTATTGATGGATAGACCTGCTTATATACCAGGTTCTCTAGAACTTTAGATAAATGACAGAGTTTAGATATTGGCCTGTAATTAGTAATATCACTTTTAGCCTAACTACTTCTGTATAACATATTTAGGTACATTGTTTGTGGAAGGATATACAGCGAGCGATGAGAGAGAGATCATTGTTTTGATTAGTTGTTGATTTAAATAATGATTGGTAGTTATTTTAGAATAGATATGGTATTGAATGAGTCATGTAAAACTATGTAATGTTGATACAAAGTAGTGATGTAATAGTAAGGATTAATGGATGCATTGGTTTAGGAAGAAGGACAAAGGCTTGGATGAAGAAATGAGAGAATGTTGAGTGTTTTGATTAACAGTAATTGGACAAATGGCCTGAACACCCATGAGTCATAACGATTTCGGTTAACCAATTATCAAGTTGGATAACAAGTTAATTATGTAAGGAAATGGAATTGGCATATTATATCTACCGTCAAAGTAATCAGGGTACCTACACATAAAATAAAGGTTAGGGGTCGATCCTTCATTTGATGGCCGGAACTTAGTTTTCCCCGTGAAAATGGTTGGAGACAGTTATAAGTCTTAAAAGAAGTGTCCCTTACTTACAGATAAATAAATAATAAATATAAGAGTCTACTAATTATGTTATAAAAGTATATTGGGTGGCCACCCCATACAATAATAAATGTGTACCTTATTTTTTTATTTAAACTTAACGCACTGTTATGTACAACGGCGGCCTTAAAGCTTCATAGCTTTATCTACCAGTCAACCGGAGAGCTGATAGTTCAGGGCCTTATGAGTTAGTAAAAAGGAAACGGATATATTCATGATGGCTTTGGATGTGTTTGTTAGTCTTTGATAATGATGTATGAAACCAGAGACTAAATGAGAGAAAAGAAGTAAATTTGATAATGTCCTTTTATTTGAATATTTTTTAATTATTATTGATGAGCAAATAAAAATTATCTATGGTACTTAATCGTCTAAGTATCTTTTTTACACAAAAACACTTTGCGTGTGTCACTTGATCTGAGATAGTAAATATAATCATATGTATCTAGATGTAGGTGCTGTTTATTGTCAACATAGCGAATAATTATGTATGAAAGGCGATAAATGAGAGAAAATGAACGCATAAAGAAGGAAAATGAAATTATTGGTAATAATGAATAATTTGAAAGTGTGCGATTACTAAAATACATTATTTAAATCTATTTTATTATTGATGTGCAATTTTATTAAAGGCGTGTGTCACTTGAACTCATTTATGTTGTTTTACAAAATTTGTCAATTTTAATTTTACAAAACTGCCTATGGTCAACATAGCAAATTGGTCACTTGTTATAATGATATGATTTAGAGTTATAATAAAAATATCTGTAATAAATTGCAAACCAAAAACATTAACGTGCCTGTATTTTTTTATTGCTGTGTGATTGATATTTTATAACATATTATTTTTTCATGTTAAAATCATAAATTCATTATGTGAAATATTGACATTGTTTTGTAAAAATTAAAATAAACAACACGTAATTCTGTAGGTAGAGCTCGTCTAGTCTAAAATGACGCGCCCCACTACTTAGTTAGTTGATTTCGATGTGTGAGTGCAAATATTGATAACGACACTTCATCTGTGTGGGAGCCAATGAACGACGCGTGCTCCTACGTTTGAATTTCACCGGCAACTGAATAACCAATTACAACGGCATTTGTATATCTATTGCGTCCATATTTTAAGCTTGCTTGTGTGCGTTAATGCGATAGTGGGGCGCGTCATTTTAGATTAGACGAGCTCTACCTTAGTTAGGTAAGTACCTACCTATAACCATATATAAGAATTATTTATCTTGACTATATTATCAGTTTATTATTAAACATGTTTGTGTGCTCCGACATGTAACATATTATAATCTTTGCATTTAAGTTGATATTTTTTCAATATCAAATTTACTTATGTTAAAAAATTACTTGGAACGTAAGAATTTTTCAATAACGGGGGAGGTGTGTAGTGTGTAGCGCACACCTCACCCCGCACTTGGGTATATAAGTAAGTAAGGCTAAGTAATTTAATCCAATATATGTCTAACCGCTAGTCAGATAGTTTCATTGAATACATTCCGTAAGAGCCACATTGCAGAATAAATGTACATTACTATCTTACACCATGATGTAATGTTTATGCGAAGCTAAGTTTTTAGACGATAACAAAGATAAGCCAACTTTGGTATCAAAATCATTAGATCGTTATTTAGTTATCAGGACAAAGACGTATTAGGTGTATTATCTACGTCAATGTATCGAAGTTCTGATATTGAGTTGTTAGTGAGAGATTAAGCGTCAACATTAGAAAGTAAGCCTAAAACCACTAATTTCTACGACTAATATTGGTTACCGGCTCCTGGCTCTCTATAGCAGCGTCACTGGCCGAGTGGTTCAGGTATCCGACTCGTAAGCGAGAGGTACCGGTTTCGAATCCCCATGCGGTTATATACAAATGAGTCTTTTCTGAGTTATGTACATTAGTTAAATGCTAACCGATGCTCTTTTGGTAAGGAAAAACATCTTGATGAAACCTTCACATTCAGGCGACTGAATGTGTAACCATGATCCAATCTGGTCAGGTACCTCTGGTAGCAGGAGGTCAGATGGCAGTCGTTTAACTGGAATAACCTGATCTGCTAAATCCTGGATCATGGTCAAGGCGGATCCCGTGCCGTCGTGTGTGAGAGCACAATCGAGTCATTAACGTCAAGATGATTTTTTAAAATTATTATAGTATGTGGTAGGATATTAGGATATTTCAAACAAGACGAGCAGTTTGCTTCCCATCCTTCCTAATCCTTGCTTTTCTCATCAGCCGACTAGCTGACTAGGTCAGTGATAAATGCGACAACAATGGGACTAGATTAAGGCTATGTACGTAATTAATTCTCGTCAGTCCGTGACTGTACGAGGTGTCAACACGTAGACCGTTTAGGAGGTAGATAAGGCATTATTGAAGAAATGGGGATCAGACGTTTTTTAGCCTCCAACGAATAGACGGCTATGTCTGTCTATGTCTATGTATGTCTGTCTGTGGCATTGTAGCTCTACAATTTAATCGAGATGGACTTTAGCTCGTATTGTTAAAAACAGTTAGGTGTTTAGGAAATATTTAAGTAGCATGTATTGCTCGGGGGTTTCTACTACTATAGGGGTACTAGAGTGCCCCAGGTGGCCATATCTGGAACTAAGTATTGCAATTTTGAGTAGTTACGTAAATTCCAGAGCGACGTTTTCACCGGATCAAATTTTATTTTACTGTACAACTCAGTATCAAACGCTTTGATTGAAATTGGCAACTGTCGCTCATCATTACCATCTCAGCGGCAGGGCGTCGTCACTTCTGGACCAAGGCCTTCTCTCAAGCCATTCACACCAATCGACTTTGTCCTTTCTGCATCCACCGGAACTTAACCAGGCTCCCAATCCATCTCGTGGGGGCCGTCCCACGCTGCGATTGCCTTTCCAAAACCAGCCTAAAATTAGCTAACGTTGCTATGCGCATCTATTGAGACGCCAGCACATGTTACTGTTTTAGGGTAGGTCGATGTGCTATTGACTGTAGGCTGTCGCCACTTGAGAAACTTTCCAACCCCCGGCCATCAGTTCTGCGAGTTGTGTGGCCTGCCCTTATTCATATTAGCCAAATGAATGAATGAAATAAATGAAAAACACTTTATTGCACATATAAAAAGATTACAAAGGGCACTAAATAACGGTCTTATTCATAAAAAATACCTTGTAGGTCTTTAAACCGTATTTTAAAATTTATTGTACAGCTGTTCGTTCGTACGTTCATTGCTCTGATGAATTTAAAGACGAAAGCATAAAATTAAGAGAGTTATAGAAGGGGTCAGTCAACCTACTATAAGTTCCGTTTATGAGCGTTTTTGCGATAATATGTCCATATTATCGCAAAAGTTCCATATTTTAGTAAGCTTAAAACCTTTTTTAAATCTTCTTTACTCATACCTTTTTATAAATAAGATCGTTATTTTTAATTTGTCGTGTCTCCAGCATGATCGGTGTCCGTCCCACCCTCGCTTAGGTTTAGCTTTCGCAGCGGCTGCTTATGATGTGTGCGGCATAAATTCAGGAGACGGGGCTAGCTTGAACTTAATTGAAACTTTGAAACTAGTCGCGGTTCGTTCACACATTGAATTCCATGTCCACGTTCCATCCATACAACCATTCACGACAATCGTAGCGTTCAGTTTGGGGTGTTCCATAGAATAGAGTAGTGGTAACCGGTTCTACTCATGGGTACCCTGTACAAATGTCAACGGTAAATAATCTTCATCTTAGTGTGGTGACGACCTGAGTGGTTCAGTTGGTCAACATGTAAATAAATAAATAAATTATCGTGGACAAACCACGCAAGAGGTCCCGGGTACGATTCCCGGCCGAGCAGAAATTGAAATGATGAATTTTAATTTCTGTTACGGGTCTGGGTGTTCTATCTATAACAAGTATGTATTTAAAAAAAGTATTTAAGTAGTATATCAGTAATCTAGCACACATAGCACAAGCTTTGCTTAGTTTGGGGCTAGATGGCGCTGTGTGAATCTGTCCAAGATAATAATAATAATTGATAATAATGACAAACACAATAATGTAGTGGCCCAAAACTAAGCCACATTGACGGCACTTTCAGTGGCTGTCATCAGATCCTCCTGCGTGCAGGTGTTTGGGCACTTAGGACACGATAAGAAAGAGGTGTGACTTAGTTTGGATAGTACCACAGGAACAGTTGGCATCGAATACATCTGAAAGTCCTCACATGACCATGTTGTCCTTACTCCGGCTGGTCTGAGTCCGAAGCATATTTAAAGATTTCCAAACCGGCCATGGTAACTCATTTTTGGAAAAGGCTCTCGGAGAGTGAAATAAAGGGAGTCAGTAAGGATACTCTCGCGTCAAAGGTTGCACCTCGTTTATTTCGGTTCGGCAGATAGAGACTCGACACACAATGAAAGCTTTACGTATTTTCAGCTTTTGTTGCACTGGGACGGTATCGTAGATGGGGTGCCGAGCATCGACATTCTATCCGTCTTCTCTCAAGGGCGCTAACCACAGCCTTACGAACCGGTGGCGGCGCTATACCAGCAAGATAATACGTTAAACAATGCACTTCGTATATTCACACGCGTGCGACAGGGACGCATAGGGATAGATGGCGGATAGCGACTTTGTTTTATACTATGGAAAGATATCGCAAGAAGGCTGGACGCAGGAACGCAAGCGTCCTGCTTCTATTTCTATGTTATTATTGCAGCGGTGTGTAAGATCGCGTTCATTCCAATGCGAAGCTCGCAATATGTCGCAAAAGGAGAACGTATTATGGCGGGTCACATTATCGGAAAAGGTTTAATCCACAGAATTGAATAAGCCATAAGGGGCGCACAAAGTAGCCCCCGAATCGGTACGCACCACTCCGTAACCCTGAATGATTAAACATAAGAACATAAGGCATCATAATCGACATCACCTTTGCCCGAATCTCGCCACCCGGGAGCCAGGCCACCAACTGCGGATCCCGGCTCGGCGCACTCATCCGATTTCCGAACGGGACCACTCAAAACTTTCTTGCCAAGTTCTAATTGCGTTCGTACCAATTTAATATCGCCCTTAAAGCGATTGCACAGGGTCGTTGAAAGTTGCCCGCTTTAAAATTTGTGAGTAGCGGTGTTGGTAGAAATTTGAAGATTTACCTAAGTAGTTGGCGATGGTTTTGACTAACAATGTAATTTTTTTTTTCGATTAAAAAGCTATCGACGAGACAAACTTCTGTAGACCAACCAATCGAAGTACTGAGGAGCTTTAGTTATTTATTTATTTTTAATAAAGGCAAATCAACGAGCACGCAGCTCACCTGATGGTAAAGGCCACAGAAAACGTGTAGTCTACTCTATTGGCGCGCACACGACGCGGTGACTACGCGGGTGCAGCACAACGTCTGTGCGGGTGCGACACGATTACCGTGCCGGGTGTTGCGCGTTTTACAAATAATAAAATAATGATAGAAAATCATAAGTGCAGAAACAAATCGTGTACGTCTGTATGAGCTATAGTGATCACAATTTTATTTAATTTAATAATGGACATTCATGGACATTCGAGCTAAAAGTTTATCAATTTATCTTCATCGACACGGTAGCGTTGCTTTTAAAATTTTGATTAAAAGCGGTAAATATCGCAAAAAATCTACGCTTCAAACATTTTATCAAATCAAATAGTTTATTTGCAAGAATACAGTAGTTGATAATACAGTTCTTAAAATTAATACAGTGGTAAGTATTCAACTTGCATGCAAGTGTGCAAACATTGGGAATCTAAATAATTTGTCGTTCAAACTTTAAATTCTAGGTACTCTTTAACACTATAGAAACAATGGTGGAGCAACCAAGCAGTCAATTTAGACTTGAATGACTTACCAGTCAACAACTTCAAGTCTTCAGGAAGATGGTTAAATAGAGCTACACACATGTGGCCAATATTCCTCTTATATATATCTTTGTAAGCAGTGGGCTGATATAACAAATTCATAATTTTCGGCCTAGTTTCTCTCTGTCTAACTTCCCGTAATGTCTTCCAGTTATCATGGTTTGATGCAACAAAAACACAAACATCTCTGATGTACATACATGGAAGTGGTAAAATATTATATTTTTTTAAAAGAGGTTTGCAACTATCGTCAAATTTGGCACCACAAATAGCCCGTATGCACTTTTTTTGCACTTTAAAAGCTTTTTCCACGTCAACTGAGTTGCCCCAAAGAATCAATCCGTAACTCAGAACCGAAGACACGTAACCGTGGTAGGCTGTTAGTGCCGCCTCAGTAGAGATTGTCTGTCTTAATCTTTTAAGGGCAAACACAAAGCGGTTCAGCTTAGTACATACTAAATTGATGTGCTGTTTCCAATTTAGATGCTTGTCCATCATAAGACCTAGGAACTTTATACCGTCTGCATTTTCCGCTATCTCATTGTCATGTCTTAACTGTATTATAATTTGATTAGAATTATACGATAAAAATTGAATTAATCTAGTTTTAGTCACATTTACTTGAAGATCATTTTCACCCATCCATTGAATTATGTCCTTAAATGCATTTTTTACATCAGATTCAAAGGAGACACTGTCTGTACACTGTATCAGAACAGTTGTATCATCTGCAAACTGTAAACATCGGTGGGAAGTGGCAGCAGGTAGATGGTTTACATAGAGAAGGAATAATAGTGGGCCAAGCACACTTCCCTGTGGAACACCCACCGCGTTAATTCTAAAGTTGGATCTGTAAGTTTGCTTAAATACAACACCATCCGAAGCATTCAGTTTAGTTATTTCCGTGCATTGTTTTCTATCTTTTAGAAAACTAGCAATCCAATCGAGTGCTTTACCCCGAATTCCGCAATGTTCAAGTCTACGCAAAAGTATGGAATGATTTACGAAGTCAAATGCCTTGCTCATATCTAAAAATACCCCTACTATGGGAGTATTTCTGTTTAAACTTTCAGTTATAGTTCGCACTAAATCAAAACAAGCATGTGTTGTTGAAGTGCCCTTACGAAAACCATACTGTTCAGGTCGAAGTATTTTATATTTTATTAAAAACTCATTTATTCTGGATTGTATCGCCCGTTCAAAAATTTTTGACAGAATTGGAACCAAAGTAATTGGCCTAAAGTTTGCTGGATCTAGTGGATCTCCCTTTTTGAACAATGGCTTTACTATACTTATTTTAAGTTGTTCTGGAAAAACCCCTTCTACAAATGATAAATTAATAAGATGTGCAAGTGGATAGCATAGATGGTAAGCATTTAACTTAAGAACTTTGGTTATTATGCTATCATATCCACTAGCTTTGCTGTTTTTTAATGACATGATAATATTGTACACTGCTGTCATTGTAACTGGTTTTAAAAATATGGAATTTCGATTAGTTAGATCTTCATGTAAATGTGACTGTGTTATTTTGTTTTTTTTGGGTAATGTCAGCTTATTAGTTAAATCTATAAAATAATTATTTAAAATATTACATATGTCATCAGGGTTAGAATAATAACCATTTTCGAATCTAATTTTGCTTATGTCAGTTTTATGAAAATTATTAGAAATTGTTGAAGAAATCGTATCCCAAGCAGCTTTGCATTTATTATGATTAGATTTTACATAGTTATAGTTTTTAATTTTTTGCGCACAATTTATACATTGTTTTAGAATTTGGTTATATTTCTTAAAATTATTTTTATTTACACGTTTATTTATATTATTTGTTCTATATTTTAAATACAGTTTGCGTTTTGTTATACATGACCTTTTTAAACCTTTACTTAACCAGCGCAATTTTGTAGGTCGGTTATTAATTTTAACTTTAATTATTGGGAAACACAAATTATAGAACAAACATAGCAACTCATAAAAATTGTTAAAAGCTTCGGTAAAATTTGTGCATTCTATAACATCCGAGAATGTCAGGGCCGAAATGCATTGACAAAATTTTTCAACATTCTCTTCACAATAATCTCTCTTGTATTGAAACCAGGTAGAGTAAGCCCTTTGCTTGCTGACATTTATTGTAAGTGTTTGTGCCGTTTCATGATCAGAAAGACCTAAATAAAGCACCTCAGCTTCAACCGATTTCATATTGCTGGCCATCTGATCAATGCAAGCAGTTTTCCTGGTTGGAACTAGAATGTGGGGTTCAAAGTTGTAATTATGGAGAAGAGACTGGAGATCTTTCGAATGTTTATCTTGTTTTAGAAGATCAACATTCCAATCGCCAGTCAAAACTATCTTCTTGTTTTTATATTTTTTAGACAATATATCTAACAATTTCTCCATTTTAAAGAGAAAAAATGCCACATGTGAATTTACTTTATTCGGTATTCTATAAATATTAGTCACAACAAGACCCATTCCTGCTATCTCAATACCGCAGCATTCAAAATATTTTTTTGTTGCAAGCTCTGTTAAAAAATTTAACGGTTTTGAGTCATAAACGGATTTAACTAAAATGCAACTTCCGCCTCTACTATTTTCACGGCAAAAAGCTGAAGCTAATTTGTAATTTTTCAACCTGATGTTAGCCTCCATGCCCTGTTTGACAAAGGTTTCGCTAAGACATATAATATCGACCCCTTTACCTTTTTGGTCAAGTTCCTGTAATGTAATTTCGAGCAAATCTAGCTTTCCACAAAGCCCCGCTATATTTTGATTAAATATCCGCAATTTATTGGTACACATTGTTTCACTATTGTCTAAAGCAGTTTTAGCTAGTGTTTTATTCGCTTTGGGAACGAAAAAACAATTTATTGAAGTTAGTTACAGTTTCCTGAGTGTACTTTGCACCTACTAGCTCTAGATTAGAGCTTAAAATATCAATATCTGCATTTAATGTGGAGACAATAGAGTTTATGCACACCAATGAGTAACTACGTAAACTTTTTTTACCATTAACATCGATTAACTTACAGTTTTTATAATTACTTACAAATAATTTCATCTCATTTTGAAATGCCTGGTGGTGCAAGTATCTATATTTCTGAACATTAAGTAATAAAATATTATAATCTTTAAATTTATATAGTACATTACACAGGTTAGAAAATAACATATAAGGGTTTTTGTCATTACATCCAATTGATAAAATTATTACATCATCTTTTGTTACAACATTGATCAATCGATCTACGTCTTTTATTATATCTGTACTTGACGCATAGGGCTTGACCAGTGCTGATACACTGTAGAAATCTTTCTGTCTTCCAAATCTGGTGCGAATTATCCGTGTAGATACACCACGTACTTGTTCGTCGCCGATAATATAAATAGTTGGCTTTTTGGGTACATAGTTCTTAGCTATGGGAGACGTCGAACATTTAGAAAATTTTGAATACTTTGAATACTTGTCCCGTGTAAGAGTAGTCATAGCCATTTCAGACGTATTAGGAGTGCTGACGTAATTTGGTTTATTTCTTGAAGCTTGTCGTCGTCTAGCTTTTCCTGTGTTTCGTGGTGTTTGTAAATTATTTGTTTCCACTGCTATGTCCATATTTATTATACTTTGATTTGCTTTTTGTTTGTTAATTAGCGCTCTCTTACGACTACTACTATGTTTTAATGGCGTGGTTTTACTAATTATAGATAGTTGACTTATTATGTTTTGTTGCCGTTTTATTTCATTTGTTAGTGAATAATTCTCCGATACCAAATTATGTACCTCCTGTTCCGCTGATGCCAGTCGTTCCCGCAATTCCAAAATATCTCTCTCCATCCCTTCAGCTTTCGAATAAATTCTCGTTTATTCAGGACAGCTTCTATTTAACTATTGATTTTTACTTGATGAAGTCGACGAGCTCTCCAGGTGGTCTTCATTTTCATCAGACATCAAACAAGACAGTGTCCCAAAAGAATTAGTAGTGGGAACTATGGGTCTATAATTACGACGAGTGACATTTTTAGAAGGCGAATTTAATTTCCTTAGGCAAGGATCACACCTCCAAGTAGCCTTGTCTGCCATAATATTAAATTGCTTAGTAGTCATGGAGTAACATTTTAAGTGGTATACACTTTTGCAGGTTGCACAATTCAGAAAGTTCCTACTCTGTATTGATTTTGTACATTTATCACAATACAGCGCCATCTCTGGGAGTCTATCAGATATATGTTGCTTAAGGCTTGGTTATTGATGTTTACGCAACACCACTCGATTTTTCTTACAGCTTGTATCAAGAAGAGCAGCTTCTCAACACTAGATGTCGCCACAGCTGCAATTTCGGTAAGCTTGCTAGATTTAACGGGTATCAAGCAGTTTTTCCTCTCACCACTAGATGTCGCTACAACTACAGCTGATATACTAAGCTAAAGTCAAGCAGTATTTCCTTCCACCACTAGATGTCGCCACAACTGCGGCTGATTGGATTTGAAATAATTAATGACTTACGCAGTAGAGATTTTTATTCAGCGAGCTCTCTACAAAGCCCCTTCTGCCGCATCACTGCATAACAAGAATTTTATAGCGACATGTAGACAAGTCCAAAGGTCAATTTTTATTTATATTGCGAAATGTAGGTACGTTAGGAAGTAGAATTCAAAACTTATAACTTAAACACATAATTTCTTTTAAAAGTTTTTCGATTTTTGGTCTCTGTAGAGCACAATTTATATTATGTTATTGCACTATTTGTTCTTCCACTGGTTATTTATTTGACATTTTTCTTCCTGATTTCAATGTTAATTGCTTTAGTTTATACTCTAGAAAAACTTTCACTAATAATCACACACGAAAATTGGAACATTTTGAATAGTTTGTACACTTATTTAACTAAAGAGCATTTATATTTACATTTTTAAATAAAAAACACATACGGAGCCAAATGTTTACGTAACAGCGCCCTCAACGAAAGAACAGACAACTCTAGTTTTCATACCGAGCAAATCTAATCACGCCATCAGGTTTAATCCACCGAAAGTGGTAAATAAGCTAAGTAAAGATCTAGATCATGACAATATACCTAGGTTTTCGTGACTTTCGTGGTTATTCACTACACTTTCATCACACATAATCGGGGTAAAAACTATACTAACCGTCTAACAACAAACCCGATAATATGTGTGATGAAAGTATCATGGCAATATGTCATCAGTATTGCAGCAAAACAGTCAACAGCTGCTTTAATTAAAAAATACTTTTTTATATGAAAAGTTGAGAAAAACCAGCATTGATCTAGTGACAGCGTGCTTGCGAGACCCATAACGCTCGCAGAGTCCGGGAAATGGATCGGTGACCATACTTTGAGGCTAGTCGAACTTCAGCATCACAACGAGCCCGCCACTCTTCAGGTGCGCCTTCTTACCGTTGGCGAAGCGCCCAAGATTTAAGAGAAGAAGAGACAGTCTCGAGCCGATTGGCACGCCAAAACGGTATA
This sequence comes from Blastobasis lacticolella, assembly GCA_905147135.1. Taxonomy (NCBI): domain Eukaryota; kingdom Metazoa; phylum Arthropoda; class Insecta; order Lepidoptera; family Blastobasidae; genus Blastobasis; species Blastobasis lacticolella. The sequence continues at coordinate 17,020,364 of LR990048.1, forward strand.
TTATTACCTATTTGCTTATAAACAAGCAGACTCTTTATTTTATATATGTTATAGTATACATATATAAAATAATCAGGACACATTCAATAACAAACTAAAATACTGGTGAATAGAACTTGCCACTTATTAAACACATATGAACAAATAGGTGTTGGCCAATAATACTAAAGGTAAACTTAAAAAATGAATTAGGGTTGTGCTGTATATATCAGACGTTTCGTATGGTATTATCTTATATAAAACTGTTAAACACAAACGGCCAGTTAATACGGGTATCGTAATGACCCAATCTCTAGCCGGTAATAAAAACCATTATTAAGCCGATAACAAGATCCCTGGAATGAGATATAGAAACATAAAGGACGTGAACGCAGAAAAAATTACGAGAGCGTGAAATCAGCGACGAAAACAGCTACTCACCACATCACAAAGGAGGCCCAGCACAATAAAACACATTTAATTTTCAATTAATAAACAAAAAAAAGGACATCATTCATTCAGTCTTAAGCTTTGACCAAAGGGAATATATGCCCAGCATATGAGCCAACAAACCCAGAAAGAACTTTGTAAATAAATAAATAAATAAATAAATATTCGTGGACAAATTCACACAGCGCCATCTAGCCCCAAACTAAGCAAAGCTTGTGCTATGGGTGCTAGATAACTGATATACTACTTAAATATATTTTTTTTTTAAATACATACTTATTATACATAGAACACCCAGACCCGTCACAGAAATTAAAATTCATCATTTCAATTTCTGCCCGGCCGGGAATCGAACCCGGGACCTCTTGCGTGGCAGACCGGCATGTTGACCATTGAACCACTCAGGTCGTCAAGATGATGATGATGTAAGATGCAGACATAATTTTTTTTCTCTATTGTAAGAAGTAACCAGACATAGATCCATAAAACATGGAACCTACATGGAACCAAAAAGTTGAAATAACAAGGAGATTAGCGATTTCTACAATATGTACTAGGGCTGTATGTAGTTAGAGCTCGCTGCTGTACTGATGCTTTCAGAACTAAAGCGCCTATGTGATGGAAGGCGAAGACTGGTGCCCATAGCAATTACAATGTGTACCCAATAATTTTCATTCGCCTAAGAAACAAACTGATGTCTCTTTGTAGTGTTTGTTATTCTGTGATGGTAGTAAAATGAAATACTCATGTTACCTTTTTAGTGTTTATTTTTATAGTGGCCATTGTAACACATATTCTACGATAGTTTGACCTGTTACGTTTCCAAAAATATAACTTTGTGACAGGCAGCCGGCAGATGGACGAACGGACAGACAGACAGTCAAGGCCTTTTCCCCCCTTCGGGTATGGAACCCTACAAAGGGTTCTAGTAGTAAAATAGAACGATCCCCTCATCTGTGAATCCCGTGATCGCAGCCACAGCAGGCACTGCCCTCTCCACGGAAGTTTGCTCGGAAAACTCCCAACTTTAATGACTAATTATGTTCCCCGCCTTCTGCAGCCCGCGGCCGTCCTCACTTCGATCTTTGACCGAACGGAAAACGATCGCGGATTAAGCATTAATATTCGAGGGAATCGCAAATCAAATCAAAAGTTGATTCGTAGTTATCTTACATATATTTCTTGACCGAGAAATATTTGTGAAGGCATAAGTCGTAAGTAAGTAAGACCACCGGCTTCCTTTGCCGAAATAGCAATTAAAAAACCTCTAGTTTTACTAAGATAAAATTATATTCCCGCAAAAAATTAATAAAGTAATACTAATATTTTTATTATGGTTGATTCCATTTCCTTTTTCTTTCTTTTATATTTTGCATCTAATAACCGTAACGGCTAACAGTATTTTCGAATTAATGTTTTGTTTTGTCTCAGTAGCACTAAATTGGTCGTCGGTCTTTTGATTGCAGGTTTCGATAGAGTTTAGTCGGAATCCCGCCTAATTTCTTCAAAATAAGTTTTAGTTTAACTGTGTAAATCTTTTGTTTGGTGAATCTTTGATATTTCAAGGTATAACTATCTATTATACATAGATTCATTTGTTACCTACCTGCGTGAGATACAATCAGAAAATAAATGACTTTATAAATCTTCGCATAGTTTAAAACAAAGTCGCTTCCCACCGTCTGTCCCTCTGTATGTAGATGTAGGTACACTTTGATATTTGAAACTACGCAACGAATATTAATTAATTTCTTTGATGATGTTGGATTGAAGAGCATAGTAAAGCCATTTCTTCTTTTTGGTCTCCAGAACAACCTGTCTGCCAGGCGTTCTTGAATATGTTTGGATTGAAGAGCATTCATTTCTACTTCGTGGTCTCCAACTCGTTTGCAAGGCGTATCGATTAAGTCACAGCCATGACCAAGGTGAAGTTCTCAAGGCTCAAGTTCAGAAGTGGACTATGCTGGTATATTCTGTCTACAGATATAAATCCGAAACATTTCCCAACACTGAACCTCTTCCCCCCGGACCACCGCAAGGTGTAAACGTGCCCCTGACCTTACTTCGTTAAATTTAAAATATTTTAATTAAAATTTCTGTAAATAAATCAGTTATAAAAATTAGGAGTGCATAAATCAGGAAGAGGTGCATTGCTACCGGACCGCCACGGATCGACGAGTCGATGGTACGTCAAGCTACTACTACATAAATAATACGCAGCTTATTGCAATACTTGCTTGGGTGTGTGAATGCACTAATATTGCACTCCCCGCTTGTTGCTTACCGCTGCGCGCGAACTGTTTTGAGTTTATGCAATCCTAGTACCTGGCCTGTCGTGTGCGAGGACAAAATAGAGAACCTAGATAGAATATCTAAGCTTTTTTATAAAACCTACTTTTGCTTATTACTGCGCATGGTCTACCTGAAGATCATGCTTTCTTAGTACCGGCAGCGCAGAGCAAAGTAGAGGGGGAGGACTAACCGACGCTGGAGGACCAACCAACGCCGTGCATCTTTGCTTGTGTGCATTTTCTACACGTACTCATCTGCACTGCACTCATATATAGCTATTATTGTTGCTTACCGATGTGTATTAACTGCTTTAAACTTATGCCATCCTAGTACATGGCTTGTTATGTATAACTGAAAAGTAGAAAATACGGAGGATTCTATTAGACCTGCGCTACTAACGCTTAAGTTTGCCTACTACTGCGCACGGACTACCTGATTGCCTGAGGGTCTTGGTCTCCTAGTACCGGCAGCGCTGAGAACGCTGCTTATCTTGGCTTCGTCCGTCCGTCTTTGTTTGTGAGCATCTGTTTACACGCACCTACATACACTACACACAACTATCTACTGTTGCCTACCGCGGTGCACAGACTGCTTTGAGTTCATACTGTCCTGGTGCCCCGCCTGCTATCATTTGGTTTTTATTGTTGTTCAATGACGCTACTCTCTTACTGTGCCTACTACTACGTATGAACTACTTGGAATTCATGTTGTCCTATAACTGACTCCGTTGTAACAAGTATTAGGGAGCAAAACGGAGAAAGACCAAATTCGAAATATAGTAGTGTATGGTGGGTCCTTGCAGTCTGCGGATACGCAAAAATAGATCTGAGCTTATGATACCCTAGCAACGGGCCCGCTACGAACAAATCAGAGCGTTCCTTGGACACAAAAGTACTTTTCTGATTGTGAATGTACCTTACTTACTGCTACAATGGATGGCAAGTTGAATAAATCGTCTTCGGAATTCGAAATAAACAACCTAATGCAAACTGATACTACGCCGAAGTCCTTTACAATCAGTCGCAGTAAAAGAAGAAGATCTGATGACTTCGATATTGCTGGTAAACTCGATAAATTTAAGGAAGAAATGAAGTCTATGTTTTCCTCAATGATGACTACCCAACAGCTAGAATTTAAAAGCCATGCAGCTACTCTAAAAGAAATTCAACAAACGAACCTCAATATAGAGACTTCTATAACTTTCTTATCAGCCCAAAACGACGAGTTCAAGAAAAGAATCGAGCTCCTCGAGGAAGGACGGAGGGATGACAGGAAATACATATCTTTACTTGAGGATAAGATTGAAAACTTGCAGATGGATTCTAGAAAAACCAACATAGAACTAGAAAACGTACCAAGGCAGCCAAAGGAGGACAAAAATGAATTAATAGACATGGTACTTAGTATGTCGAAAACAGTTGGGTGCCAAATAAATAAATCAGACATTAAAGACGTGTACAGAGTTCGAGGGAAAAAGGACACCAATAAAACAACCAGCACGCCAATTGTGGTGGAAACTACTTCCACACTCTTGAAAAATGAGATACTGAAATCCTGTAAACAGTTTAACACAACTCAAAAAACTAAATTATCTGCAAAACACCTTGGATTACAGCATTTGGAAGACAACCCCGTGTTTTACCCCATTACAGAGCAACTGACTGCAAAAGCGGCTCGTCTCCATTTTCTAGCGAGAGATCTCGTAAAAGCTAAACAGTATAAATTCTGCTGGACAGCTTACGGGAGAGTCTACCTGCGGAAAGACGAAAACTCACCGATAATCCTCATAAAATGTGAAGCTCAAACACAGGATCTCACCACGACCAAATGACTAGCCCCAAAAATTGTTTATTATCAATATTGTTATTATAAACAAAAGATTAATTTATTTGATCATGTAGTAAAATTATTGTGCTGTTACGGTTTTATCATAAATATGTACCAAACACACACAAACAATACAACGCACCTACTCATACACACTATCTTTCACATAATATTAAATTCACACACTCATTTCTCACATAGTCACACTACTAACTATAATATTATGCATAAAGTAAAGTACACTCGAAATAACACAATAAAATTGTATTTCATTCATAATAACACAAATACACACCATTTCACAAAACATAGTTCTCATCATCTGACCTATTGGATATCCAGCGGTTTAAGGCTACTCCAAGCATCAATGTGGACAACTTTAACCTATAACAAAAACATACCATTACATCCTCTAACTATTAGTATGCATAAATAATGCCCAACATCCTAAATACTATAGATGATATAGACACTACGACGCTAGCGAACTCAATAGAGTGCAATGTGCAAGACCTATCTAATGAACTTAATTTGAATGCGACAGATCTCACCGTGATAGCACAAAACATTAGAAGTATATATCGCAACCTCGATGATTTTGAAGTAATGCTTACCGGTCTCAATTTCTGTGTTGATGTAATTGTATTAACGGAATGTCGTCTGGACAAAAATAAACAACTTCCTCAAATCAAGAATTATACAGCGACTGCAACTTCATTCAGCCAAAATCAAAACGATGGAGTTGTTGTGCATGTAAAAGATGACCTCGGGGCTCATAGAGAAATTAAACTAAAACACGCAACTTGCATCCAGACCACCGTTTCTAGCAATGTTGTCCTGGGAATCTATCGATCACCCTCACAAAGTAATGCTAGTGATTTTATTGACTCATTAAATTCCCACTTGGAATCGATTAAGACCTCGAATAGCATAATTATCACAGGGGATATAAACATTAATATTATTCCTAAATCTAGTGCAGCGCCAAATGAATTAAATAATAGAGTTAATTATCTTAACATGCTCTCTATGCATGGACTACTTCCGGGTCATGCTCTGCCAACTAGACAACAAAGCTGTCTGGACCACTTCATCCTAAAAATCAGTAAAACTAAGTTTAGGGCTTCCATAGCAGTACTGAACACCACCATTACGGATCATTCTACGATTTTCCTTAGCTTAAATAAATCAAAAACCCCTAATCTAAGCCCGAAATCAATAACAATTACCGATTACGATAAAGTCTTTGAAAATGTGTCTAATGCAAACTTAGAAGCCCTTTTAAACTGTCAAGACCCAGAAGAAATGTCAGAGCAGCTAATAAGTAAGCTAAATGATGCATTAAATGGAGCTAGATCTGTAAAAACGATCTCTAATAAGAACCGTGCCATAAAACCATGGGTAACTCCAGGTATACTGCGGTGTATCAGAAACAGAAATAACTTACAACTTAAAATGAAGGCTAACCCACACAATGAGGTTTTGAAAATAACGTTTCTAAGATACCGTAATTATTGTAACAAGCTAATTAAACGACTTAAAAGAAAATACGAAAGAGATTTTATAGAGAAAGCAAGTAATAATAATAAAAGCCTATGGTCAGCAATAAAAACTGTAACTCACATTAAAAAAAGTAAGACGCAAAGCGGAGAACTACTTAATATAAGGCCATCTAATACTGAATCTGTCAATTTCATAAATGATTACTTTGCCAGAATAGGGAAATCACTTGCAGAAGAAATATCTATCAACAACACACACGATCATGACTTATCAACTTCATCTTCCCCTACATCGCTAATAAATTCGTTTGCTTTATTAGACACTGATCCCTATGAGGTCAGAACCATAATTATGTCTCTGGAAACGGACAGTGCCCCTGGCTGGGATAATATCCCAACAAAGCTTCTTAAAACATGTCTTCCCATTCTTGCCCCTGTCATAAGTCACATGGCTAATCTGTGTTTTGGGACTGGCATCTTCCCAGCTACATTTAAAAAATCACTTGTTACTCCCGTGTATAAGTGAGTGGGAGGAGAGACGATGTTAGCAATTATAGACCGATATCAGTGCTACCTGCTATTTCCAAAGTGCTAGAAAAACTGATAAATATACGGCTTATGAACTATTTGAATAATAATAACATACTCTCCAATTCTCAGTATGGGTTTAGACAAAAAGTCTAAACAGAGGATGCAATAACATCGCTAACGTCATCAATTACGAATCAGTTAGATCAAGGCGGTAAGTGTCTCACTGTATTTATCGATCTAAAAAAAAGCATTTGACACCGTTTCTTTTCCTCTCCTACAACACAAGCTTGAAGATATTGGCGTAAGAGGCACACAGTTAGACCTGATGAAAAGTTACCTTCAGGGGCGCACACAGAGGGTAAGAATGGGTGACATAAGTAGCGAAGACACTAATGTAATTTTTGGTGTCCCTCAAGGTAGCGTGCTAGGGCCGACACTATTCCTGATATATATTAATGCATTGACGAACCTAAACATAGACGGTGGTAAAGTATTTTCCTACGCAGACGACACGGCCTAAGTATTCACTGGAAAAACCTGGAGCTCGGTGTTCGAAAAGGCGGAGTCAGGACTTGATATAGTTTCCAAATGGTTAAAACGTAATCTACTTACCTTAAATACTAGTAAAACGAACTATATATGTTTTACTATCAACAAAATAACTCAGCCTGATAACAATCTCTCATTAAAAATACATGAATGTGACTACATGAACACCAAATCCTGCCGTTGCAATCCCCTAAAACGAATGGCCTCCATAAAATATCTGGGGGTAGTTTTGGATCAACACCTTTCCTGGCACCCACACATAGATTATGTCACCGATAGGACAAGAAAACTAATATGGGTCTTTAAAACTCTACAACATATCACCTCCACTAGGCTATTACAAAATATTTATATTTCACTGGCCCAGTCGATATTAGGATACTGCGTCTCAATCTGGGGGGGCTCAACTAAAACAAAATTCTTAACTGTAGAAAGAGGGCAACGAAGTCTTCTAAAAGTAATGCACTTTAAGTCCTTTTTATTTCCCAGCGTCGAACTATATCAAACGGCTGATGTACTAACAGTGCGCCAATTATATATTCTGGCAGCAACTTTAAAACTACTTAAATATTTGAATTTTGATTCGGCACTAACACTGAGAAGGAGAAATGATAATGCACCCACACACACACACACACACACACACGTACATTTAGAATGACTTGTACACGACACAGTCTTTTAAAAACACGTTAAACTTTTTGTAAATTAAGCAAGTATAATGTATCATTAATTAATTAATTTGACTTGATTGTAACTTTAAATTCATATTTTTATTTGTATACATTCAACGACGCATCCAAGTCGCAGTCGACCGATGCTGCTCCAAAACCAAGGCTATCAATACTGCAGTACCCCAAGGTTCGATGCTATCTCCCAAGCTGTTTCTTCTGCATATCAATGATATGCTGAATATCCCTAGTATCCATTGCTGTGCAGATGACATTACTGGAGATGCTCGTTATACTGGCCCATATTCGTCCCTCGTTGTAGGAAAGCCGAATAAGACTTGTGTTAGACATTGAACACTCTTTGGAGCAAGTTGGTCAGTGGAGCCGACTAAACTTGGTCGAATTCAACCCCTCGAAGACATGGCCGTGTGGTGTCCGGCAGAGTAAAATAGCACCAACCCCTTACAGTCTTCGGTATCATACAAGGCGACTAATGTTTTCGGGACAAAAAATCTAGAGCCCCCGTGGACTGGAAAATGGACAGCAGCCTATTCCATTGTTATTTTTACAACACTGCAAGCTACAGTATTTTCTTTGGACTATGACATGGGATCGTTCAAGAGGTATATTAGAGGTTTCTTTAGAGGCGGGCATAGCATTGGTCGCGCCCCTGGTGTGAAGGACGAATATAAGAAACACAACATACGATCCATAGCTGTTTGATTATATTGTGACATAAATACGGATGATAATAATTACTAAATATTTTGATGACATTGAAGATTCATTTTTTTCTCGGAATTCTGGAGTATGGACAAGATGACAATTCACCCTCGTATATACGTGCGAAATACCTATAGTATTATACTATAGTTGATTAAATACTAGGTAGGTACGCAGTTATAATTTTTTTATGTTGGAACGCCACACATTTCAGTGATAATGAATTTTAGAAATTGTGAAATTTTTTAATCTTTAGTAGTTTGTTAGATTACGGTTTTTATCTAATTATTGTTTCATAATTCTAATTTTAGCTATAATCACCGATCCAGATATCACACACACATTTAAACTCCGGGACACATCAACTTTGGCGGCAAAAACTTAAACAAATACTGGGCCCCGCCATTGCCAAAGCCACGGTTTCGCATGGAGCACTGGAGACCTACTCACAGACAGAAACATAAAATATATAGTATTGTTTGGCTGCGGTATTCTGCAAGTTGAAGGTACTTTCCATGTCGAGCGGGTTCAATTCAAATGGGATGTCCCGCTGTGCCCTGCCTTAATAAGAACAGCCAATTATACCTTTCTAAATAATGATGTCAGCGATTAATGATTTAGAGGAACTACCTAGACCTCCTTCAACCAGAAAAAGGGCACCAGCTTAATATGTTGTGGAGAATAATTATATATTATCTGTGGTTGTGTATTCTCAAACTACGATTTCCGACCCGCCTGCAAAGCTTGAATATTACGGCAATACCCTTTATTGTTGAGGTTAAGGCTGTGATGTGGAAAGTGGACTGCGATGTGCTAATGATATGAAGTTCATAATCACTCATAACAGCAGAATTGTCAAAGTCAAGGTATGATGAATATGACGACTTTGCATTACTCATCAAGCACTGCGTTGTATACATATACTATCGTTATCTCAGGAATCTGACCGACTGATATGTATTACGCAGAAATAGTAAATAATTACTCACCGATGTTTTGTGTAATAATAATAAAGAATAATACGGTGATAAGTGCAGCAAAATGCTCTTGATAATTGTTCACTGCAAGTGCATTCACTGAATCTCGGATGCACTATGTCAAACAAGTGTCTAGTGAATCAAACCCATGCCCAGCGGGGCTATTGGCTAACTCAGTTGACAACTGTATTTGACACTAAATAATTCTACACCACGTCATCTACGTTGAAAACTGGCAATAGCGTCTACCAAATTAGTACCAAATTAGAGTAGTGTCAGATTTTTTTATGTCAAATTCAGTTGTCCACTGAGATAGCCGATAGGCCCTCTGATACCCACCACCCTCTTTTTAAACTTTCGATCCTACATACTGTGAATCCGCAGTGGTTTCTTTTGCAAAAAGGAGGATTATGATTTTGACCGGTATGAATGTTTTTTTGTTGCCCGCTCAAAACTTCTGAACCAAGTAGGTACCTGCTTACTTATCGTTAGAAACGTCTTTATTATCCACAGGTTGGCTTAGGTGACTTCACAATAAATTGAATTGATGTCTTCTAGAGGACAAAGTCTCGGCTTACGACGAGAGGATGCCGAAGACCGGGCGAAGTGGGGAAGATTAAGTAGGAAAGCGACCCTGTTAGCAGCAAAATATTTTCGTACCTATTTAGACACCGAAATATTGTTCAATATGCCAATAATTTATAATCTATCTTTAATGGCATGTTGTTTTAAGGTAAAGCATTTCAATTATTGCAAATTCGCACTATTACGATCCATATTTTTGTCACCATATCTAAAATTTATTCCCGATCGCCGCGACCACGAAAACAAATGAATTTACTTACCGATGAAAAGATAATCCAGGCGTATTTCCACAATTTGCGCTTTCACATTAATGTGCACTAAATTACACCGTCTTTTAAATGATTTGATTTCAATTTTATTAAGAATTCATAAAATTCAAAACATTGCGCGCGTCATTTTCTTAGAGCTTATATGAATAGACGAAAAAACGGGATAGCAAGATTCATAATCATTGTAGAGTAAGCGAACAGGAAATATTTGTGATTTGTGTTTAGTCTGGTATGTCTGTGATTATTACTAACGTTTTTTAGGTCTCCTGTTCAAACAACTGTTCAGCACGTTGATACTTTTATTTTCAATTTTTATACGTATAATAATCGCTTTTATGGGTTTCCTTGGGTTTGGCCCTTCAGGCTTTAATAGCTCTCCAATTCATTCTATTATATTCTGAAAAGGAGAGGATACTATGTTTGTTTGGATGCGACCATTATTCTAAATCGTCTACGAATTATGTATTTCTTGACATACCTTTTTGTTTTGTTAATTTATTTCCTTTTGGCCTTGAATACGTATTTTTAATAAGTTCTTGGCATAAATAAGTTTTTAAGTAAATGACGTACCATAGATCGATGCCATGATGGCAAGATTTTATTTCTATTTGCTGCCCACGAAATAAATAAATAAATATGTAAATAATAAATTTGATATTGATTGATGGCTAGAGAAAATAATTCAGACTGATGTCTGGGAGTCTGAAGTTGGGAAGTGAAAAGGATATTTCATGCTTATTTACAAAAATCAATATTATTTGAAAATATCCAGTATTATTATTGCTTAGCAGAAGCTAGGTTGACTATGAGTACTGGGCATCAATCTCCTTTTGTGCCAAATCGTTCTCGAACGTGATTAAGTGATGATCCGAGCCTTTGTACAGCTGAGGAGTGGACAAAGTTATTCTAGCCTTCGAACTAGAAGGTGGATCAGTATTATAACCCAAGGCTTACTTTAACAAAATCCAAGTGAATTCAGTGATCCTGCCTGGACTAAGGTTATGTGGACTAGACTCTTTTTGGAACTTTTGTGCTTTATTTAGACTATTTTGTTCACTAAACTAGTTTCCGGTCTGAAAGAAATAAAACCCATTACCCTGAATATTTGTGTCTTCTTTATTAACTGAACCTGGCACCGTACGTGGGACAGTGTTACGTACAGCGCGCGTCGGAAAAGGTGACAACAAATCAGTGACTAACTACTTAAAAATATGAGTCAGAGTAACATAACATTACTCTACTACTACATTACGATAATGATATTTCTTTTCTTAGTATTATGTTTAACTTTGTTTATTTGTGTCTTGTCATGGGGTCTTGTGACCATCAATGTTATTATTGTTATTCTTATCAAAATACAATACTGTTTACTACTTCTACTGATCCGAACTTCGATTAGAAGATTTTCTTATAGTCTACACTCTCTCTTCGGTTCTTCAATTATCTTTGGCCATATAATATGTTGGTATACCTATATTAATGGTACGCGTGTATTTTTGCGACTTTTACAATTAGGTTTATAAATTGACAAAAACATGTGATGAAAAAAGTAAAGCATCCAAGTAAAGGGGAGAGAGCATCTACAGGATGTAGAGTAAAATAAAGCTAGAAACATGGATACAGGTATTAAACTATATATTTTGTTTTTTAGCTGCTTTGACTTCGGCGTCCGCTAAGAAACGAAAAGATTTTTTAAAGCTCTCACGGGAACGGGGGATGAATCGATGATAGGAATAATGTATGGGAAATGAACGGGGAAACATACAAAGCGGTACATGCGCGTAAAATAGTTAACAGAAAGAAACTATAGCTGTTGGAGTTTGATCTTTCTACAGCGGTTCTACTGCTGGACAGATTTGGTTAAAATTGGCAAGGATATCATAATGGCTACCTACTTTTATCCCTAAAAATAACGAAGTTCAATGACTTCGTTAGAAAAAGGCAAAACCAAAACATTAGCGACCTTGCCAAGGCTTCCCCGTGATTACAATGATTCATTTGTCCACCACTTACTGCGTCTCGTGAGTCATTATTTGCGATATACAAGTACAGCATAGCACCACTATCATTTATCTGCGAGCCAAAATAAAGTTAGCTAAGCATGAACATGATAGTCACCTCATTGTCAGTTATCTATGGTGAAGAATCGATTTCCCTGATTAGATTATGTAGGTACGAGTTATTGAAAAGTTGGAGGTATTAAAAGTAGTACAGTACAACGTTGGTCTAGCATTCGAACGGTGGCAGTACCACCAAGCGCGACCTTTTTGACAGTTCGCTTTTGAGTGGATTTTTTTAACCATGGCTCCGTGGCTAGATTTACCGTACGAGATAAAGGACGTCACGCCCGAGGAAGATAAAATCATCAAGAAATGTGTGCTAGGTTTGTAGGTTTTTCCATTTGTGTTTATGTTGTGCTTTTGTAGTGTTTAAAATCGAAAACGTTTCATGGATTTTCTTTTATGGTGGCCGATACAAATAAAATAATAAAATAACGCATCGTAATAATTGGCCATAAACTTGTTTGCCACCTTGTGGTATAAAACATTTTGTGGCTTGAAGTAAAGAGGTAGACGCTGTCAATTATAGAAAATATAAATAGAACAGATTTATTCAGAAAAAAAACACCACAATAACAAAATAACATTAAAACGACAAGAACAACACCTAATCGAAAGTACATAATCGAGAAACGATTTTATTTAATTATATTCTGGGACAAAACTAATATAGTATACCTAACAACATAACAACATACAAATAAGCATATTATCTAATAAATATCGTGTTGATATTTGGCTGTTCAGCAGTGCCCTTGTTTGAATGAAAAATTCAATTTGAATTTGTAGGGCGGCAATATTTCGTTTATCATAAATGAAAAAGTTACCAATTTCGATCAGCTGGGCTGTCTGCTCGATTGTTACCGAATAGTATGAAAAAACTCTATACTTCTGCCATTGAATTGTGATATCTATATCTGCATTTTAGGTCCGAACCGTAAATCCCATAACGCCCTAACAAATTCTGAAGAACGTACCTATCTCCATAGCGGGAGGCTAGACTAGGCCACACTATCCCTTGTTATGATCTTGACAAACCTCTCGCCTCTTCCACTTTCATCAACCTTTTCCTATAAATATGCTCGACCCGAAGCTCTAACCGCTCTTTCTGAACCGCTCGCCTCGAGCTGAAGGGTTTTCAAATTTAATCTTCGGCATGAACAATTCAACATTTGGAATACCATTGGCATCGAAAGCTAACGGTTCATAAATAGTGAAAATCAGAATCTTTCATCAAAACATTGAATTTTTCATGGCAAAAAAATCAATATTGAAACCGTTCGATCGGAAGTGAGCGATTATAACTCTCCACACTCGTGGTAAGTTGTTAGAGATAGAAAAGACAAGTAATGCTCGTCTTTTCTGTCGAAATTTTAAGAGAGGTAGGGCATAGCGGGGTATCTCGTTCGAATTGGATCCGCCCGACTGGGGAAGTACCTCCACCTTACAGAATATCGCAGCTAAATAATACTCTTTTAAATAGTATTGTGTATCTGCCGGTGAGTAAGGTTTCCAGTGCTCCATGGGGTGGGAATTTGGGGAACCGTCGCTTTGGCAGTGGAGTGGCATTTGCCGTTTGCTGCCAGAGCTACGTGTTATAGAGGTAGGCAACGCATTAGCGATATTCTTGGTGATGCTAATGTCTATAGGCAGTGGTGACCACTTTCCATCAGGTGGCCCGCTTGCCTGTTTGCCTACCGCTTGACATAAAAAAAAAAAAAAGTCGAGCGCTCGCCTGGATACTAGCGGTTTCGAAACAGGTCCCCGATCATTATTCCTTTTGGCGTGTTTGGTCCTATTCGCGATTCTTTACGTAGATCCTCTAGCAACGATAAGAAATATGGATGAATAAAGAACCGAACTTTTGGCTTAAACTATAAAGATATCAGCAGTTATCACGAGATAACAGTGGCCTTGATGACATCTATTTTATCTTACATATTTAAAAACTCAGTCAGGCGTTGAATAACATTAATAAAATGTACAAAGTTTAATCACTGATTGTGTGATAGGATCATAAATGAAGGTGTTCGTATCAGAACTAAAACTCTGCTCGTTCAGGCGACTGAATGTGTAACTATTCATTTATATACTCGTAGTAGTAGTATTGTACTAGTTATAATCTTGTATAAGTTGGCAAGTGTCCAATTTATTATCGGTATAAGGGTATCAATAGATTTTCTTATTTGTATTCTAATATCAGTCAACGAAAATCTGTAATTGGCATTCTGTTTCGTAAGAATATTAATATTATTTTGTTGGATGGCTGTGGGTCCTCCAAATGAAATAAAAGTGTTAAACAGAAATCATGATCCAATCTGGTCAGGTTCCCCTGTTAACAGGATCACGGATATCAGATGGCAGTCTCTCCACTGTATTTAGTTACCTGATCTGTCAAAATTACACTATAGTCCATGAAAAATTGATACGACATAACAGGCATTGATCTCTCGTTATAATTTTTTAACTATGTGTTTGCCTACACTCCACTACTCACCAACACGAGTCGACTAGTCGAGTACCCTGGAATTTTTAGGCTATTATCTGTGCTTTTCATAATTAAAAAGCCATCCTCTCTGGTACACACAGTACATAGGAACACACAGTAATGCATCACGGCCTTGTTCTCTAAATAATGACAACGCGCAATCGTTGCAACGTCTTAAAAGAGATCAAGACATGCACCTTCGGGCTCCGTCCTCGATTCGTTCTCGGATCTTGATTATCACCAAGGAATAAAGTTCTCATCAAGCCAAACAAATGAGCCCAAACTTGATAAAGATCTATTGTTACATTTAAGAGTTTATCTGACCACTTTCCGACTCCAACGTCAGATCAGCTTGCTGTTACCAAAATATTGCATTGCGATCAAACTTTTCAGTTTCAATCGAATAGCGAATTGGATCGAATACTGATATAGAGTGCCAAGGTTCCAAGTACCTTACTCTATTGAGATGTATACAGTATTTGATCCACTTCTCGATAAAAAAAAATCATCTTGGCGTTAATGTTCCGGTTGTTCTCTCGCGCATGAGGGCCCGGGGTCCGACTTGACCACAATCCAGTATTTGGCAGATCAGATAATTACAGTGGAGCGAATGCCATGTGATCTCCGTGACCCTACTACCAGGGAAACCTGACCAGATTGGATCATGGTTGTGCAGGCCTGAATGTGCAGGTTTTATCACGCTGTTTTCCCTCACCGTAAGAGCATCGTTTGGCATTGAACTAATGTTCATAACTCAGAAAAGAGTCATTGGTACACGGCCGCACGGATTCGAACCCGGTACCTCTCGCTTACGAGTTGTATGCCTTAACTACTCGGCCTTCGACGCTCCACTCCACAATTTGATCTACTTTCCGATTTACTATAATATTGAAAGTGTGTGACACATGAATTTTTTTAAAATTTCCCGTATTTTTTCATGTTGCTATAGTTCATATATCAGTTCGTTTGACCTGACCGGCCCACTTCCAAGTCTACCCAATCCCACATACACTGCCAACTGATCCTATGTATGATATCGCCTATCTACTATCACTATCAATTCATAAATTATCACGCAACCACCTTCACTACACGTCTGACAAGCGTGAGGATTATGCAAAAACGTCGATAACGATACTTACATGATTATGACACATTGTAAGTACACTAACTTTTACCGGGGCATCGGCTTTTGCTGTATATGGTACAGGTTCGTCCCCATATGGAGCACTGCTCCCACCTATGGGCTGGTGCACCCCAATACCAACTCCTTCCACTTTATTCCAATGTCGGGCTATTCGTATTGTCGATGGTCCCCTTCTCATAGATGGTTTAGATTCTTTAAGCCTCCGGAGACGTTGGCTCTCTGTGTGTTCCCTACCGTCTGTACAACAGAAAATGTTTAGAAGAACTTCTAAATTTAGTGCCGTCACTTTTCCGCTGCCGCACTCTCTGGCGACAGGACATTCATAACAGGACATAAGAGAGGTAGGGCATAGCGGGGTATCTCGTTCGAATTGGAGCCGCCCGACTGGGGAAGTACCTCCACCTTACAGAATACCGCAGCTAAATAATACTCTTTTATATAGTATTGTGTTTCTGCCGGTGAGTAAGGTTTCCAGTGCTCCATGGGGTGGGGATTTGGGGAACCGTGGCTTTGGCACTGGAGTGGCATTTGCCTTTTTGCTGCCATAACAACGTGTTATAGAGGTGGGCACAAATTTCCAGGATTCCATCAGGCGGGACGTCCGTCCGTGTGCCTCTCTTGGAAATAATAAAAATTCTTGAGGCTTCGGTTATTACGTTCTGGCTCAGTTCCCGAGAAAACCACATTGGCCTTCAGGATAAATTAAAGCCTATGTACAGGGTCCGTCCGTGTTTTCAATTTAAAATGCTGTTATATTGTCAACTTTGTTTTTCTTTACGAACTCAAAAGAGAATTGAACACTTCATACAAGCCTTATTAGAGACCATTGCCTTTGTTTTGATTCTCATGACCCAAACCTTTTATTTTCTGATATGTTCAATTCTGTCATAATGTTCATCAAAGTGTTTTTATGCAAAAAAGAATAAAATATAGTAAAAGTAAGTAAGTAAAAGCTCTTTATTGCACACACAAAAAATTATACATAACAAGAAAAACAATATATATGCGCGCAAAGGCGGCCTTATCGCTTGAAGCGATCTTTTCCAGACATCTGTAAATCTAAATTTAGTGATTAGGCTACTTTAGGTACCCGCAAAAGCAGATATAGAATGTTTGAACTATACGGTCAGCGAGCTTACTGCCATGATAAAGAGTTTTTAGAATATATAAAAAAATATTCATGTCAAATGGCATAATCTATAGAAAGAAGAAAATTATAAGTTCGTCTTCAAACAAGGCGAAGATAAAGAGGTAGGGAAAACAAAGCCTCGTGATACAAATAATGAAATTGAAACAGAAATTGGAATAAAGAAGTGGCAGAGTTGTTTCAAACATTTTTAGCGAAATACCGATTAAAACTACCTCCCTGCTAAACTCATGTCCAATTAGTGCAGAAAACTTGTTACAAAAATATAGGTACCTGTGAAAATGACTTTTGTTATTCCGAAGTAGATGTTAAATCTATCATTAAAGCTTTTAAAAGCATTAAGTTAAGAAATACGGAATATATATGTGGAATGTTAGCCAGAGTTATAAGTACTGTTGTCGATATTTTATAACCGCATTTAGCTTACATTTTTAACGCTCGCGTCAAAGTAGGAATTTTCCCCCACCTGATGAAAATCAGCAGTGTTGATGGTGGTGGTAATAGTCATTGAATTACAAAGATTTTGTTGTAATACGTTTGGCATTGGCAGTGCATGCTCACTTAAAAGTCTGCCTGGCGGTAGCGTGGGGGTCGGGCCGTTCTCTTCCCTCAAATATCGCCTAGGTTATGTGCGTGGCGTGTATCGGTTCCCGATGTCTCGCCGGAGTAATCACTCGTACGCGCTGATCGGTCTGCATGCGTTGCACCCTACCTGTATAAGCTCGTTTAACTTTCCCTTTGCTTTCCATTAGATGTTTGACGTTTGAAAAGAGATTAATGATTTGTAGTCCTTATTCAATACATACATTGTTCATTTTCATTTATAAAAGGCATTATTATCATACAATCGATCAATTTATTATCGATTGTTTCTGTAATCCAATAAATTATGGATAATGCTTGCATATGGCATCCGGAAATTGCATATCTGATTGCGAATACTGGCCAAGATATCTGTCGAATATTTTTTAGGGTGTTACCACAGTCATTCTCACTCTAATTCCCCTCACAGTTTTATAAAGGCAAAGCAGAAATAAAATATGCAAATGTATGCTATTCTGAATACATTTGTAGTATATGTTTGTCCCATAACTAAGTTCACCAGATGTTAACTTAGGTCAATACAAATATCTTCGAAACAGTTGCAGTCGTTTGTGTCCCTACACAATTATGCTAGAAGATTCATAACTTTATCAGCAGTTCAGACTCGACACAGGCCTGGAGATTTTTAAGATCACTTGGCATTTCTAAATCACCTGACTTTCGAGGGGTCAGTAGATTTAAACTCCCTTAATGACCACTTCTCTGTCCCACCTATTGTAGCCGATAGCGTTCGTAAAGCCAAAACCATATCTAATATCGCAGCCCGACCTTTGCCAGTTTCTAGCTCTTTCTGTTTTAACGTTGTAAGTGAGGAGGATGTCAAAAAACACATTTTATCTATAACATCTACTGCCGTGGGTTATGATTGCTTATCATCCCGTTTGATCTCTCTTCTCCTTCCTGAGCTATTATCTATACTAACTCACATTTTTAATTTCTTCTTGGAAAATAGCTCATTTCCCACAGCGTGGAAACATGCTAACGTTTTTCTTCTCCCCAAGATTCCCAGTCCCTCATCTCCTACCTACTTCCGGCCAATCTCAATTTTATCATTCCTCTCAAAAGTCCTTGAGCATATTGCCCACAAGCATTTAAACACATTTATTTTAATTAATTATCACCCTATCAGTCTGGTTTCCGCTTTGGTCACAGCACTGATACCGCGCTTTTTAAAGTCACAGACGACATTCGTTGGGCTTTTGAAAATAAGTCCTTAACTGTGCTTGCCTTACTGGACTTCAGTAGTGCCTTTAACACCGTGGATTTTGACATTCTCCTTTCTGTTCTTCGTTCAGTTAATGTATCCTCTTCAGCATTATCTTGGTTCGATTCCTATCTTAGGGGCATACAAATAAGTTCACAAAGTAATTTTTGAGTTTTTTGGCATTGTATCTTACGTCGTGAGGGAAATTAGATGTCTGTTATGGAAATTAGAATAATAATTCGGCCGCATCGTTACTTGCATACCTGGGGGATGCAGTCTCGACATACATAGCGATCGCAAACTTATCGATTTCTTATGTCATGTCAGGGTATAGATATATAAGTATAAATATATGCTTGACCAAACAAGTAACTATCATCGTTACCATATTAAATAAAATGGCCCAGTCTCTTATGCCACAAACTTACTTGACCCGGTGACAACGTCGCTGTTGTTGGCATTTATATAACATATCAATACGGCAACACTTAGTTCCAGTTTTGGCAACCGGTTTATGGCACTGAAATAAACGTCAGTCAATTGTAAAAGCGTACAAAATTGTTGCAACGTAATACCTAAAATATAAATTCTAAACAGTAATAATTCGCCAATTACAAATCCAACCTTCAATTCCAACCTTTAATCTTTATCATTTTATCTCCTTTAAAATTATGCCACTTTTGTTGTTGTACAATTCTTTAACGATTTAACACATTTACAACAAGTTTTTATTGATGTGTTGACTGCTTTGAAGCTACGTTCCATAACGATATGATTGTTATTGATTAATTTGTATTCTCATTTGTTATCTATTTTTATCTAAAATTATATCAGTTTCGCAAAAACAAAATCAACGGCATTATGCCGCCGGTGCAAAGTCACATCGTGCGCATATATGTAAGACGGCTAAATCAAAAACAAGCAGATGGAGTGCATTGAATTTGATTAAACGTGCCGTCCAATCATGGCCGGTTAATAATTTAGCAATAAACATTGAAATATTTATTGGGAATGCTAAAAACATAAATTTTATAAGTAATTCATGATGTTTGTTATACTTTACGGAAAAAATATACTTAATCCATTTTTCTGGTTACTATTTATCGGAATTAGTGCATGTTTCCTACGCAACTCTGCTTCCTTAGTTGGCAAAGTAATGACCGATTCGTATACATGGCCAAAACGTCACTAAGACGACGTTGGTGCTCCATTGCAGTTTTAGCTCTAATGAAGTGGTGTCATTGCCTTTGTACAATGAACCGGTCCATATATGGGCTGTTTTTATCAATATAAATAGTTCCCAATTAAAATTTGTAAGAAATTACCAGAAACTGTCCTATCTATTGTTTGTAACATTACACATTGTATTTTTTTAAGCGTTTAAAGATGAAAATTCCTGTAATGTTACTAATCTAAAGAAATTAAAAATTATATATTTGCAATACTTTGTTTGTTTACTTGTCAATTGACATTTTGGCAACGTCAAAGTCGTACTCCGTGACGTGCTTGCTAGCGATTTATTGTTAACTTTGCGGGCTGTCAAATTTGTTCGCTATATCTAACGTAGAATCGTTATTTTGGCAGCTGAATTCGCTAAGTTACCGATCTTCATCGATAGCTTCGAATCTACAGACTCCGGAATATTGATAAAATCTAATCACTTGCAACTTTTACAACCAAGTTGCATGCCCATCTTTTCTTCGTTTATCATTGTCCTCTTCCGACCATTTTATCATATTGATATGTACACATATTATCTATATATATAACGACCGAAATCGATAAGTTTGCGGTCGCTACGTATGTCGAGACTGCAGCCCCAGGGCTAGTAAAATAATCCAGTAACGGTCACTGTGAATAGTATCTTACTTCGCATAGTAACTGAATTTAAAATCGATGGATAGGAAGATACCGTTCGTATTGACGCCGTATGATATGAACTACAATTTATCAACATGAAAGGCATGATTATCCTATAATAAAAGGCTTTATGTAGATACTAGCGGACCCGACAGACGTTGTCCTGTCTACACGTCTTTAATTTGAAAATTTCAAACTTTTTTTACAAAATTGTGAATCTAAACCATTCCCAGATCCCCTTGAACACACACAAAAAATTTCATCAAAATCGGTCCAGTCGTTTGAGAGAAGTTCAGTGACATACACACTCACAGAAGAATTATATATATATAAAAGATAAAAGATTCGCCGTGTGGTGTCCGGCAGTGTAGAATAGCACCAACCCGTTACATTCGTGGATGTCGTACAAGGCGACTAATGTTTTCGAAGCAAAAGATCTAGTCCCCGTAGGCTGGCAAAATGGGCAGCAGCGTTTTCCATTGTTATATTTATAACACTGCGATCTCCAACCCGCCGACTAAGCATGGAGATTATGGCAATAACCTCCCCTGTAGTGGGAGAGGCCCTTAGTCCTGCAGTGGACTGTTATGGCTGTGATGATTATGATCATATAGACATATTATCGATAGATTCTGTAAGCCAATAAATTATGCATAACGCACGCATATGGCATCCGGAAATTGCATATCTGATTTCGAATACTGGTCAAGATACTGAAATCTGTCGAATCTTTTTTAGGGTACTAACACGTTCACACGTTCACGTAACACTTGATATTGCTACCACCGCTCGTTAAATAGCTCATTTCGGACTATCCAAGGTAAGGTTAGCTGGAAGAAATCCCATTGTGGGATAAGTCCGCCTTTGCAATGTATATTTATTTTCTTTTATTATTGTTCTTTATGTAGTTATACGCAATAAAGAGTTTACATACATACATACGTTCATACTCACTGTAAAGTGTTCTCAGTCTAATTTCCCTCACGATATAAAGGAAATGTATGCCATTCTAAATACATTTGTACTGTATGTTTGTCCCATAACTAAGTTGACAAAGAAATTTTTGAGTAATATAAGCATTGTATTTTATGCCGTGAGGGAAATTAGAAAAAGAATAAGTTGGCCGCATCGTCACTTGCAGATGGGGGTTCAATGTCCCCACTAACCCAGTAACGGGCACTGTGAATAGTATCTTACTTCGTATTGTAACTGAATTTAAAATCGGAGGACAGGTAGATACCCATCGTATTGATGTCGTATACTATTTATTTATTTATTGGAGTACCAACAGCTACATAAATTTAATAAATATTATCTTAGAACCAACAAGCTAATCTTGACTTGTCATCGCAAGTAACACCGATATGAACTACAATATCACACAAGTTGGCTATAGTACGCTTAGTGCACGTGAACTTAAATTTATGAAATTTATCATCATGAAAGGCATAATTATCATACAATAAAAGGCATTATATAGATATACTATCGATCGATTCTGTAATCCAATAAATTACGCATAACGCTGTTTACGTCATTCATTATGGCATCCGGAAATGGCATACGTGATTGAGAATACTCGCTAAGATACTGAAAATTTGTGGAATCTTTTATTTATTATTATTTTATTTTATTTTTGGGAAGATCAACAACTTACAATTTACATATGAGCAAAAATATAAAACAGTCAAAAGCCAATTATAAATCTTCACCAATACGTAAAAATAAGCTAAGTTTTTTTGGGTGTTATCATGCCAATCGATCAGTAATTGACGACCTGAGTGGTTCAGTGGTCAACATGCCGGTCTGCCACGCAAGAGGTCCCGGGTTCGATTCCAGCCGGGCAGAAATTGAAATGATGAATTTTAATTTCTGTTACGGGTCTCGGTGTTCTATGTATAATAAGTATGTATTTAAAAGTATAAAAGTAGTTTATCAGTTATCTAGCACCCATAACACAAGCTTTGCTTACTTTGGGGCTAGATGGTGTTGTGTGAATTTGTCAAATAGAAAAATAATAATAAATAGTAATTGACCTATGCTACTGATCTTTGGCCGATCGATGGTCAGCGCTCGATCAAATGTCATCGATATTGCATTAATTGATAATACAATGATCTCTGCATCATCACGCTTATGTCCATTTGTCAGTCGATGTCAATCATCGACGCCGATACCGATAGAGTATGGTGTGGTAGGAACTGCCACCTTACGGCGACTAGTGAGACCATTAACTATAGGTAGGTTAGTGTGTTAAGACCCTTAAGCGGATTGTATAATCAGGACAGTTCATTTACACAAGATATGATATCGTCGTAATCATGTTATAATCGTGTTAATTAATCATAGGTATTTGTTAAATTAGACTTTTATAGAAGAAACGATTATAACAGAGCTTTGGCGAGCGTACAGGGCGCTGCGTATTGGACACCCTTTAAAACTGTATGAATATGAATAACGAATCATAACATGGTGCTTTAAGCAATTAGCTTTGTCCCCGGCTTACCGTTACTTTCTTTCTTTGGCCGCAGGACACATGAAACCCTTCGTGAAATGCGGGAAGACTGGTTACGTGATGCCTGGATCGTTCAAGAAGCACGCCGAACAGATATACAACATGGAAGTCAGACCTGACGACGTGTGGGTGATCACCTTCCCCAGATCTGGTAAATACCGCTTTTAAATAATCGTAAAAATATTTACAACATTACATAAATTTTTTTTAATTATTTGACCCCATCTCACCTGATGGAAAGCGACGATGAGGTCGAAGCCGGCTACTCTGCGACGGTGTCCCAGACCCAGAAGGCGAGACCACCAATCTGTCGTTTGGCACGTCTGACGATAGAGTCAAGAGCTTCCAGCTGATACTTGGCGGACCCATCCCAGAGGTGACTACAGTACTCCATACATGACCGGAGTTGTGCTTTGTATAAATTGAGAAGCAGTCCAGGTGTGAAGTACTTCCTCAGCTTGGCGAGGACTCCAAGTTTTTCAGAAGCAAATAGGGCTTACCAAAAAAATCTTGACTTACCATATGGTCCAAAGTTTATGGATAGTGATAGGATAACACCAAGCAGCTCCAACTTGTCGGCCAAAGGCAACGACTCACCCCGGAGAGACGGTGTTAGGTGGAAAGGGCTACGTTTCGCTGAGAATAGACATGCCTGGGTCTTGGAAGGATTAAACTTGACCAGGTTGGCTTCACCCCAATCAGTCACAGCCTTCAGGGTCTCATTGATGCGCCTGAGTAATGCCTCTCTGCTGGCCCAGACCTGAGCCCCAGTAGCTCGCGCGTTCGATAGGTACCTATCTACAACAGTGCTATCTGCTAGTAATTTTACACTTCGAGTGACGGGCCTTGTCCTGGAGGACGGTGACGGCATCCCATCAGGTGGACTGTCTTTGCTGCGTTTACATGCGTTCTATATTAACCTGATACCATCTACGATCAGTCAGAGAACTTGTCTTAAGACAAATAAAAAAATAATAATCTGGGCTTATCATGCGTAGTTTACCACCTTCCGTAATAATTATTAGATGTTGATAATCTTTAATTCAAGGCTGGCTCTGGTACCATTAGGTCATGCGTTCTCATAACTTCTTATTATTTAAGTTTCACAATGTATATCTTTATGATATTAACTGCGGAATTCGATATATCTAACAGTGACTGGCACAATTTTCTTTTTATATAACCGCATTGTGTTGTGGGTGACCTATCTGACAACTAAATCTACAGATTGGATGACAGTCATAATGATAAAGTGCCTTTTAGAATAACATATTATACAGTCGAGCAAACACAGAGACTAACACACGGCGCCGTTTCTAATTCGAACACGGCTATAACTAGAGTAAACAGTACTGAGGACAAAAGCTATGGTGGCCGAGTGGCGGGAGCGTCCGGCTTGCAAGCAGGTGGTCCAGGTTTGACACTTACGCGTGACCTTGTAACAATGTAACTATAGGCTTTTCTTAATAGCCTAAATTTGAGTCTGAATTTTGCGTTTATACGATCAGTTTACGAGTACCACGCGCTTTGTGCTTTGGATAGCGTTAAGCCGTATGTCCCGGTTGCTGTCAGTTGGTAGCAGTCGTCATAAGCCACGTTGTAGGCCACAAAACTTTGACATCAAGTTTTATATCCCCCACGATAATTATCGCCCATAACATCTACGAAAATTCATGGACCGCAGATGCGTTGTCACTGTGAGGACTAAAATGTAATGTCCCATGCTTGTAGGTCAACTGGTCCAAATCACGCCTGACATAATCAGAATCTGACATAGTCCGAATCTGACTAAATAAGAAACTGAAATATCTGACTAAGAAATTGAACGAAAAAGACCAATAATACTTCTTCGAACACATACAGAACATCACATCTTTTTTCAGTTTCAGGTCCAGTACTTCAGTTTCTTGACTTGACCTTTCTTAGCCCATTCGACACAGTTTAACAACTTACTCGTTTTGCTTTCCAGGTACAACATGGACACAGGAAATTATATGGCTGTTAGAAAACGACCTAAACTACAAAATGGCCAAAGAAGTCCCACTTTACGAAAGATTTCCCATGGTCGAGTAAGTATTTTGTGAACTCTTTTGCTAAGTTGAGTCATACCTGGTACTAATTCCCTTATCTTACTTGATAGGCAGCGATGACAAGGTTAGGGGGAAACATAAGCAGGTTCAGGTAACTCTGTCACTATCTATTTATTCCTGAATCGAATACACCCAGACTAAGATGCTAGATATGCACATCACAAAATTGAAGGGTGCGATCCTGGGAAAATTAACTCAGAAGGGACTTTGCTTATGTTGTTTTACATAACCGTAAGAGCATCGGTTAGTAATGAACTAACTCAGAAAAGTCATTGGTACATGGTGGCACTGAGTATCGAACTAGGCGCATCTCGCTCATGTCTATGATTACTCTGGATATTCTTATATACTTTAACCGAAAAACCGTAAGGAAGGACTTGAATAAAATACGCAAGTATTAGTGTATTTATTATTATTATTTATTTATTTTTATAAATTTGATTGTGGTTGAATAAGCTTATGTGTAATCTTTACTTGTAAGTAATCTTCCTGCACCGCATACCTTTTGTCAACTGTTATCTCTCCTGGTAGACTGGTAGATAATGCTATTTTAGCTTTAAGTCCGCCAATGTACTGTTTGTGCATGAAGTATAAATAAATAAATAAATAAGTATACTCTCTAAATCATGAGTGAAGCTTAAAACTGGCCGCCCATTTATGTGTTTGCATGCTTTGACCCTATCACAGGCGTGGTACATAATCAAACAAAATAACGGCGGATTGTCAGACCTGGTGTATGTGTATGTGTGTGAGTGTGTAGTTCATGTACAACAAAGTAAACTGGCAAGAAATTGTCGTACCTTGCCTGTTTCACTTCTCTTTAGTGTAGAATCGCGTTTGTAAGCAGTCGGCAAATCGTAATCCAACTACGCAACAAAAAGTATTTCAATTCCCTTCTTGCAACTATCCCAAAACCTTGTATGGCAGACAGGCAGGCACCTAATGGACAGTGCCACCTAATGGAAAGTGGTCACCGCCGCCTATGGACATCAGCAACATCAGGGACGCTACTAATGTGTTGTCCGCCTCTGAAGAGACCTGTAACGTGCCTCTTGAACGATCCCATGACATAGTCTAAAGGAAACACTGCGGCTTGGAGCTCATTCCACATCCGTTATCTGCGAACGAGAAACATTCTTCTAAACACTCGCTCACTTTTTCAGACTCACGACAATGATACCAGAAATTGCGTTCGAGCTCATCAAGATTAACTTCCTGAACCTCGCCAACTTCCAAGGACTGAACAAGGCGTGCAGGAAACCAAGTTGGAAGAGTATAGAGAATGCAAAGTCGCCACGTTTCATCAAGACTCATCTACCTCTCTCCCTCTTACCGCCGAAGCTGTTAAGTACAGCCAAGGTTGTCTATGTGGCAAGGGATCCTCGAGATGTATTGGTGTCGTACCATTACCTCCACAAGATGATTTCGAAAATATTGGTGCGGTCTACAGTTCAACATTTCTGGGAGGCCTTCAGGAGAGATTTGTGTAAGTTGGAGTGAAAATATAATTTAAAATTTCTTCTTGTCCGTCGTGGACAAAAAGACAGCAACGCTAACACCGAATATCCGATTTTATTTTCCAAATTGAACCCTGATCAAAACAGGACAGTCCTACATGGTAAATAGTATCGAATTGAGACAAAGTTTTAATAATTTTCCTGTGTTTGTATATTGGAAATACAAAGAAAAAGCAAGCGCTGTAAATAGGTGTAGAGTTAGGCGACAGTCCCATCAGGATCTGCCCCAGAACAGAATACCTATCAGGTACTTGTATTTCGAGTCATCATCATCATCATCTTGGTGTTAAATCCCAGTTGCGTTCCCGCGCGGCACTCGACGGCCCGGTGTCCGCCTTCCTACTCCTCTTGGTCCACTTCGTTCGGTATTCGGCATCCTTGGTGTTCAGTGTATTTGCGAATGTCATTCATAATGACGTCTAGCCATCGCTTATAGCATTTTGTGTTACGAATGTGTGTGTGACGAAGTATATTTGAATCTCTATTTTAATTTTTCCACAGTACCCTGGACACCGATTGTGGCGCACACGAACGAGGCGTGGACGAAGCGGCATCATCCAAACCTTCACTTCCTTTTCTACGAGGACATGATCAAAGTACGTAATATAGGATATCGGGAGCGTTTATACGTCGCCGCTTACAAATCGCGTACGTGTCGCGTTCGCCTAGCCACCGCGTAGCGCCCGAACAGAAATCGCGCCTAAATCGCGCAGCGTACCATACCAGCGTACCATTGGCGCGGACGATGACGGGGTAGGCGGGTACGACGCCACGACTTAGCGGGCGCGACATAAGCTTTGTGTCATTAGTATATCAACCAAAATCATGATCATTTGGACAAATCATGAAGAAATCGTGAAAGACTAAAAAATGTATTGTAGCGTTTTTTTGTTGTGTATTTTTGTGCGATCCACAATGCGATTCAACAACCCGCTTGGCAAATTTTAAGGCTGTGGAAAATGGGAAGGTTTTAAAAACCGTGAATCGATAATTTTAGGTGTTCATAGTTACAAAGCAACTGATAAGTAGACTTTTGTATCGCAGGTGATCTACAGACCAATCATATCTACCTAAATCCTCAAGTAAATGTTGCCTGCGAATGTGTTCCCTGATCATTGTAATCTATACGCCATCAGTACTAGAGTGAGCAGCCTGTTCCTAGATGCTCCATTTTCGGTCGCACTGTCACTTACCACCAGGCGACACTGCGATCAAATGCCTGGCTAGTATAATTTAAAAAAAAAATGCAACAGTTGCATTCCCTCTCGTCTCCTGAAAATACGCATTCACAAAATCTCTGTCTCTGGTTTGTTCTAGGATCTTCCAAATGAAATTAACAGACTGACAACATTCCTGGGGAGAACGTATACCCCCGAGGACCTCGCCGGTCTTGCGAAATACGTCAGTTTCGACAACTTGTCCAAGAATAAATCCGTCAACAACTCGACGAAAGAAAACGGCGAAGTGCAGTTCCTTAGAAAAGGTAGAGTAGTTAACTAAATATTTATCAATACCTACTTTAATTTTAGTTGTGCTAATGTATAAAGAACAAAATATTTTAGATTTGAAAGCCGAAGAAATCACATTCTGTCTGTTCACTATATGATCTCGCCGCTTCTTGAATCGAAGACACTCAGACTAACTTGCATGATATGTACGTCACAAAGTTAAAGATTGCAGTTTTAAAAATACCTTAGTATTTTTCCCAGAACTTGAAGGGACTTTGTTCATCAGCGTAAGCTTGTAAAGTTGATTATATAATCATCTTGACGTCAATAACCCGGTTGTGCTCTCGAGCATGAGGGCCCATCGAGGTTCAGCCTTGACCATGATCGAAGATTTCAGATTAGATAATTAAAGTGAAGCGACTGCCATCTGAATTCCGTGACCTTGCTACCGGGGGAACTTAACCAGGGGCTTTTGTTTTCAATTTTGATTTATGGCATGATAAATTCAACACTTTTTAAATCACATTGGCAATAGTGAAAGAGTATCGTTCAGAAATTGGGAAAATTAGCGTCATGCAATAAAAACATCGATATTTTCATTTCGAAAATTTTGTTTTCAAAAATAGTTCTCCAGATTGGATGTTGATTATACATTCAGTCGCTTAGAATGTGCAGGTTTCATCACGATGTTTTGCCTCAATGTAAGAGCATTGGTTAGTCTTCAATGTAGGGACGTAACTCAGAAAAGTGTCATTGGTACATTGCGGCATGGGATTGAAAGGCGGTACCTTTC
The DNA here is from genome assembly GCA_905147135.1 of Blastobasis lacticolella. Classification (NCBI taxonomy): domain Eukaryota; kingdom Metazoa; phylum Arthropoda; class Insecta; order Lepidoptera; family Blastobasidae; genus Blastobasis; species Blastobasis lacticolella. Next base: position 17,049,591 of record LR990048.1, read on the forward strand.
GCTTGCGAGTCGGATACCTTTACCACTAGCTATCTCTATAATAATCAAATGAAACTTTTCATTGACATCCGTCCTAATGTAAGTCAGCGATTAGATAATCACTACGTAATAGATCGATTTATTAGATATGTAACCGTAGTTATGAAAACATATTATGTTATTTTGTTTTTATGCTACTCAGTGACAAACGAATTATTCTATTAAGAGTCGTAAAATTGTGAACTAAGTACGTAGGTATTAAGTACTAAGTATATGGAAATCTAATCTCGCGAGATCAGAATCTAACGATGTTCACGATGATACGGTGACATGAAATCCATACATTATACACATGCCGGCGGTAAATAATGTTCGGTTTCGTATGATTTCGTGGAGTGTCGTCGCTGTAGTAAGATGCCGAAATTAACCGATGCGTATAATTTACCGCCTTGTACTGTAATAGGCGCTGTCCTTATTGGCAACGGCCGTGCGACCATGGTCGTAAGATGGACGTCGCCCGACCAATAGGAGACCTCAAAACTGTCCGTCGCAAGAACGTTGCCAGTTAGGACAGCGCCTTAGGCTGTGAGGGCGCCGTAAGTTAGCCTACGTGATCGAGTATAACAAAAATTACATTTTGTAACGATAGTAGAGTTTTAGGAGACCCAGAAACCGTTGGTGTGCAAAAAAAGTTATTGATACAAACTTCTATAGAAGTATAGAAAGTTTAATTTTGTGAACTTGTCAACGTAATAGTTCCTCTTCTTACCGAAACTACAATTTGTCAATTTACCTGTTCCAGGAAAATCTGGCGGATGGAAAGAGCATTTCGATGAAAAGATGGAGTTGCAAGCTGAAGAGTTCCTCATTGAGAGGCTACAGCCCCTTGATCTTGAATACCCATCCTTCCCGCTAAGAGAAGAAACCCACTTATGAGAGTACATTTAAGTACAAGAAGTCTGAATCACTACTGTGATAACTCGTAGTTTATCGTTGAGATATCTTGACGTGTCGACATTACCTATTATCCAACGTGTTGCTAAGTATAAGTTTGTGAAATAATCTCCAAGTTTTGTTAGGAAAGATAGCATTCTTCAAGGGCCAGAGGATTTTTCGTGTACAATAAATGTATTATGCCGAATGGAAACTGGGGATGAATGTTGTAAGTTGACAGGTTTAAATGTTAAACTCGTTATTTTAAGTGCCCGACGGTATCATGGGCGAAGGCAGGGGTACTCCCTTGTCATGAAAATGATTAAGAAATATTTTGTTAGTCAATAGTCACTATATAGATAGATAACTACACCCATACGTACTATGATTCTTAATTCGAGTCCGAACAATAACGATTCAAACAGTTACCATACTCAATACTCAAATCTAATAGTTAATCTAATAATTTTATTTTTATTTGCTCTCCAAATAAAAAACAGAGTAGAGACAGTCCAAATAACTTTATCTATTTTGGGTATACCTAGGTTAAAATTATTGACGACCTGAGTGGTTCAATGGTCAACAATGGTCTGCCACGCAAGAGGTCCTGGGTTCGATTCCCGGCCAGGCAGAAATTGAAATGATAATTTAAAATTAAAATTTCTGTTACGGGTCTGGGTGTTCTATGTATAATAAGTATGTATTTAAAAAAAAGTGTTTAAGTAGTATATCAGTTATCTAGCACCCATAGTACAAGCTTTGCTTAGTTTGGGGCTAGATGGCGCTGTGTGAATTTGTCCACGAATATTTATTATTATTTATTTATTGAGTTCGCTTGCAATGACTTACAACTGTTGAAAGACATTGCAAGCGAAGGTAGTGGGTGAAGATTGAGCTTTAAATTATAATTAATTGTATTTAATGTAATGTATATAGTTTACCAGTACTTAAATAAAATTCAAACTGTTACCAGAAAATAATAGTTAATTGTGTGGTGGATGACACAGTGCAGTAGGTACAGTCAGTTGCAAAGTGAAATGCATTACATTAAATGTATGGTAGGGGCGGTCCTTCTGCAGCTGACTGTACAAGTTTTTTAGGTGAAAAGGGATCAGATCCGTTCACCAGAGTCTTTTTGTTACGATTGCTGTGTCTTAGCTCTTTTATTAGTTAATTGTACGTTACCAACTTTATGTAATTTACTATTATGTATGTTTATTGTCGTTCCTATTTTTATTAAGTGTAAATAAACATTTTTGTATGAAACATTCTAAATAATAATTTTTTATTAAACCATAGTCACAAATAAACATGTACGCAAAAGCCTACTGGCTTTTGTTCATAGGTACAAAAAATACAATATTTTTGTATTATATTGTACGAACTGGCTCGCCGCGACTTCGTTCGCGTTTTGTCCTGTCCTATAAACCTTCTTCTTGAATCACTATATATAGTTGAAAACCGCTTTAAAATAGTTTATACAAACATACAGAAGATCAGACGGCAGGAAGCGACTTTGTTTTATACTACTTAGGGGAAGGAAGCCCAAAGCGGGTAGGCTTCGTAAGCGGGTAGTTTAAACATAATATAATGCTAATATGGGGGTATGTCGAGAAAACTCGAACATGTTGTAAGATCAATCAGTCAGACCGAGGCGTTTAAGCTGCTTACTTTGGTCGTATTTAAGTAATTATAAATTTTTGACTGATTTGCTAAAACATTTCAAGGTATATGAACTCTAATCAGTTTAGTTTCCTGTTCCAAAAGGTCTGTGGTTGTTGTTGTGCATGAAACTGGCATACAATTTACAAATTCGTTTAACTTTTTGTATACAGGTTTTGAGGTTATTTTTTAATGTTTTTAAAAATACCCCTATGCGCAAAGCAGGTAAAAGCTTTGTAAAAAGTAATCAGTCAGTGATATTTGGAAACAATCCGCTGATGAACATTGCATTCTAAAACGTCGTGAATAGAAGTCGGGTGATTTGTGAGGTTTTTCTTCGCATTAGATTCATTTACATAGCATTTCGATTTTTAATGAGAAAACCAAGTAACTTATGGATTAATTTCTAATCGTTATGATATATCGAGTACCTACCTCATTATTTTGTTACATTATTTTTATAAGACCCATTTACACGATACCAATACTGGATTGGCTTAGTAGATTGTCCAGGCTATTGGCCTCACGTAAAATGGATCTTATTTCCCCTTAAAACCGGAGCAAGTTTTCGAGACAATCCACTGTCAATCCAATCGTGTATTTTTGATGAGATTGCATTTGATGACATTGACATTGTTCTCAAAGTCTAAGCTTTGTAGATTGTCTTAGGAATGTCCCCGTATAAAATGTCTCTTACTTTAACTATTTAGTTTATAGTGATAGCCTACCGCTCCATTGGGATATACGCGTACATACGTTGCTTATAAATAAAAATTTGAAGTAAATTTAATTTTTTTTTAATATTTTCTACCCGTTTTGCTCACTCTTTACTCGCTTTGCCCAAAGAGCGTACCCGCTTTAGGCATCCCAAGGGGCGAAGCGGGTAAAATAGCCGATGGAGGATTTTTATGTCACTAAGAGATTCGTGGATTAAGAGGGGAATTTGTTTTACTATTTTATAGATTTTTATATACTTCACGTTGTAAAGCAAGCCAAACACACTGAAACATAATAATAGTAATAATTATTATATTAGCCTGAATCATCCCATTGCTGGGTAAAGGCATCACCCCTTCTTCTTCTACTCATCACGATCAAGGACCAATGTCTGCCAGTCACTTTCGTCAATGTCAATGGATATTTTATTTTACCTTGAACCTTAAGGTACCCGCTTTGGGCCCCCTTCCCCTAGAGACTGTTTTTCAATTGAGTTTCTCACTTATATGGTAAAGTGGTAAAATTAGAATCCCAGCTGAAGCGGATATTTAATGAATAACTTTCGATTTCTGTTCTTAGTCGTCTTCTTTTTACAATTCTTACCTTAGGGTTCTCTTAGTGTATGATGGCCGCAGTGGCCAACTCTTCTTCATCCTTGCAGTAAATCCCGGTTCAGCGGTTACAGAAATATCGGTGAGATATCACAGACATAACAGACTAAACACAAATCACAAATATTCCCTATATTCCCACTCTACAATGATTATGAATCTTGCTATCCCGTTTTGTCACCCATAGGAACGAGCCTCTCAGAAAGTGAAGAGCGTAATGTTTTGAACGTTCACCACGTTGCTCTAGCTAATAACGACCAGACGTTTCGTTTGAAACATCGTTTTAAATAAATAATTTACATAATAACATTTTAATTGCTCAAACTTTAAATATGGTAAAGTGCAGTGCATATCTCTGTGACAATAGTAAAGTAAAGTAAGGTAAATATTTATTGACAAATTTAAAATTATTGGCAATCTAAGCAATATTTCAGCAATATAACAGGGTTGGATTTAGTATTCATTTTATAGAATTTTAATACTCAAATCTTGTAAATAGTGGTCCACAATTTTATGTGTTTCATAGCGAAAATGTACCTAAATGACATTTTAAATGTTCAGAAATTTTATGAAACAACTTAATGGATTAATCGCATATTTACGTTTATTTACATTAATTTGTTTTTCTAGGTTTCATAAAGGCCAGACATGGTGATATCTGGGTTGCAAATTGGAAGTGCTGTATTGTAAACATTTTGAAGAACAAAATAATAAGTTGATGCAGGTCCCTTCTGTCCTGGTTAGAGAATACAAAAAAGGATCCCGGGATCCCGAGATTCGGGATCCCGCGATCCCGACCGTTTTCTGGCCCCGAAAATCCCGGGACTGTACTTGGCTAATCTCGGGATTTTCGGGATTGCCACAAACAAGTCTAGTTTGTATTCCATAGTCCGTTGCGCCTTGAAAATAACCTTGCCTAGATTATTTTAATACATTACGACAAAAAGCAACTCGTACAATACGTAGGTACCCACTATTTACTACACAGGTACAGTTCTAATAATATGTTTGTGGTAGAACTTAGAAGGGACTTCCCTACTCGGAATACTTTAATACAATACTCTTAAGGTAATTCCCCAACGAACCAACAGGGGAATCACCCGATCATCTCATATCATAATATTTTGCGGGTATTTCCCGTCGGGGATTCCCTGTACGAAAGTATAAATATGCAAATCAGGTTTTATTTTTTTCATTTATTGTTCTGTCACTGTCAGTGACGGGTTACGTAGGCTACGTCAGTGACGACGGGTTACGTAGGCTACGTCATTAAAATTTAAAAGTCAATTATCTGAAATTAAGTATTTCAAATGGCGGGAGACTTTGTTAAACATAAAAAAGACAGTGATACGACGTCAGTGTGGAGTTATTATTTAGTTGCGAAGGACGGGAATAGTGCTAAATGTAAGCGATGCCCAGCCATCCTCAAGACTTTGGGTGGATCAACTAAGGGATTACATACACATTTGTTATCAAAACATAACATCAAGGTTATATCAGCTTCAACAAGTCAAGATTCTGAAAATCTGAACACAGCACCGCCGCCAGCCAAGCGAAAGTTAGATAATTATTTTACTAAAAGTGCCGACGATAGCCTGGATGATATTTTGGCAAGAATGATTGCATTAGATGGATTTCCATTCAGTGTATTCATAACCTCAGATGATTTGAGAAAATTGTTCTTAGCAAAATACACGGATTTACCAAAGTCAGCCGTCACTGTTCGAAAACGTGTTATGAATTACAGTGAAAAAATCAGAAAGCAAGTAACTGCAGAATTAAAACATTTAAAAAGTGCAGGTGAAAGATTTAGTCTTTCTTTCGACGAGTGGACTTCAACTTCCAATAAACGATACATGGCGGTCAACGTTCATTCATATAAAAAAAATTGGAACTTAGAACTTGTTCCTATTTACGATAGTATGATAGCTGAAATTGTCTTCGTATATTGCAAGAGCGTCTAAGTAAATTTGACATTTCCCTAGAAACTGACATCATGGCTATTGTAACCGATGGACCGAATGTTATGATAAAAGTGGGGCGGCTTGTTTGCACTCAACAACAACTGTGTCTCGCACATGGTATCAATTTGGCGGTCTGTGATGTGCTTTATGAAAAACATAATAATTTGCAAGATAGCCCTACCTCAGATGATACTATAAATGAACCAGCTGTGAGGGCTGTGACTGTTGATTATATGGACGACAGCGATGATGAACACCATTTAGAAGACTTAGACTGTCCAGAATCAGGTTTAATCGTAATGTCACAAAATGATCTTGCGCCAGAACACGTACCAGAGTTAACACAATATGAAAATATTAATGAGCTGATAAAGAAAATCCGCAAAGCTGTAGTGTATTTCAAAAGATCTCCATTGAAAAATGAAACAGTTCTTCAAAAATATGTGAAAATTGAACATGGAAAAGACTTGTCACTTCTTTTGGACTGTAAAACCAGGTGGAATAGTCTTTTAACAATGCTGGAGCGATTTTATCTTTTATAAGCATGCATTCAAAAAGCTCTTATAGATCTCAATCATCCAATTCGTTTAGAAGATGTTGATTTTGAATTGGTAAATAATATTGTTGATGTGCTGACCCCAATTAAATTGACAGTAGAAGCAATCTGTCGGCGAGATGCTAATTTATGCACAGCTGATGCCGCTTTGAAATTTCTTATAAAAAACAAAAACAAAAACAACTAGCAAAAACTCAGCACTTGCCAAAAAAATTAAAATATCCTTAGTGGAACGTACAAAGCAACGACGAAGTGATGATTTAACTGGCGTGTTAAATTATTTACAAAATCCACGAATGGATGTTGAAAATCAGTTATTATCGGATTTGGAATGGCACGACTTATTTCCAGTTCCGACACAGGCTTTTGTGAGGAAGCAAATAAAGATTATTAAAAGTAAGTAAGTGAGTATTGTTAAAAGACTTAATAGTCGAGATTACACGGAAGAAGAAGCAAGGTCAGGATCACAAACAGATGATGAGCTAAGGTCAGAAACCTCCCAACCCCAATTGACATTAAAGGAAAAGTTACAGCTGGAAATTAACAAGAGTATGAAATCCCCAGATCCTGAAGTACAAGTACAAAATGAATTGGGGTTGGCAAATAGTATTAGACGTGAAATGAGCCTGTTCGAAAATAGAGGAGTTCGTGGATATCACTTAGAAATAGCATATAGAATATGCTGCCTGTTTGATATATTAATGTACCTATCCTTTTAATTTTTTTTCATAAGGGCATTTAGAGGGCATCATATTCAATTTATTGTGAAGTCACATAGGCCAACCTGTGGACAATAAAGCCGCTTCTAACGATAAGTAAGTAGGTACCCACTTAGTTTAAAAGTTATGAGGCAACAAATAAACATTGATACCGGTCAAAATCATAACCCTCCTTTTTGCAAAAGCAAGCACTGCCGATTCACAGTATGTAGGTTTAAGAGACCAAAAAGACGGTTTTAGGTATCAAGGCGTGGGTTTGATTCACTAGACACCTTACCTTTTATTATAATGACAATATTAAATTATAAGGACAAGTTTAAAAAAATAACGAATTCGTCCGGAGCGAAATACGCCCCACAAATCAGATTTCTTTGTGTTCGTTACGTGTAGATATTCGTAGCAAAATATAACTTATCTGCAGATGGGCTGCCTTGTTTCGTCCCTGCATTTGCATTAGTGTGTGTGTGTGTTATAGAGATGTGTGACATTTTGTCTCGAATTGAAACTCGGTATGTACTCTCTGCTTCTGAAGATAAATTTTTTTCTCTATGCGAGATATGCGTGAGGGCGCCATTTTAGGGTTGTTTCAAGTGTTTTTCTAAGAGAAATTGGACATAGAGGCACTCTATGTTCAGTATCTTTGGTTTTTCTGAGCAACGTCACCAAGTGACGTCTCGCGGAACCAAAGAAAGAATCTCAAGTATATAGATGAAATTAAAATACTGTAGGCGGCAAGTCCTAGCACGTGCTTATGTACCGCGTGCCCACGAATGGCTGTAGGTATTTATATAAATAATAAATATTCGTGCACAAATTCACACAGCGCCATCTAGCCCCAAACTAAGCAAAGCTTGTACTGTGGGTGCAGGATAACTGATATACAACTTAAATACTTTTAAATATATACTTACTCTACATAGAACACCCAGACCCGTAACGGAAATTAAAATTCATCATGTCAATTTCTGCCCGGCCGGGAATCGAACTCGGGACCTCTGAACCACTCAGGTCGTCGAACAAGGATAGGGCTGAGTTGCAATACTGATAGACTTACTTAAATCTATCTGCTAAGGGTATCTATATGCTAAGCTCCTTACGGGCTATATATTTAAAATTTTAAAATGCAGTTTTGTCATTGGCATTTCAACCATAATGTACTTATATTTTACATGTAATTAACTGCTGTTAAACTGTGAAATGAACTAATAAATAAATAAATAAACTTTATCATGACTAAGGTGGCCAATAGCTTACGGCCTACCTGATGATCAGCAGTCACAGCAGTCTATGGACGTTTGCAATACCAGGGGCATCACCCACACGTTGCCGACCCCGTAAAAACCTTTTCACCCCTTTCTTGAATAACTTCAAGTTGTAGTCTCTAGGGAAAACCTCTACCAGTGAGCTCAATCCAGAACCTTATTGTACGTGGGAGTTAAATTCCCTGGCGAGCGATACGATGAAATAATGTAGCTGTAAGCATCATTCAAACATTTCCTCAGAACAAACACCGTTGTAGGTACAAGTGATAGAACACACAAAGGGAGGCGAAATTCCTCCGCTGATTTGCGGCTGAATACCACTTGTGAGCATGGTGTCATCGCAAATATACTACTCACTAATAAACTTTCGTATATATATCATACAAATAATACTTGTGTAAATACAGTTATCAGCGACAAACAGGCTGAATACGGTACCTGATGGGAAGCTGTAACAGTCGCCCAAACATTTACGTTACATGCAATGAGGAGTTTTTCAATAGGTATTTAAGGCATTCCTAACCACTCACTAGATGGCGCCTCGACAATTTTGGTAATTGATAATTGCTTGAAATAGGTTCTTAGCAAACAGGATATAAACACTGGGTACGTTGTATTGGATAATATTTTATTTATCAATAGTTTTAAAACCTTTTTAGGTTGTAATAATAATGGAACATAGTGCCAACTTCTATAAATATTTCTTTTTACACTTCGTTCAACCTTTAACAGTTATGTTTATATGAATAAACACTTTATTTTCAAGTTTAGTAGTAGTTGGCTGCATAAAATCACTGCCACCATCATACAGATTAAAAAAAGATTACCAAAATTGTAGGAGCGCCATCTATTGATGCTTTTTGAAACAAACTATCTATACCTACTGGAAAACTCCTCATTAGGGTGTGTGCAGGTGCTGCAACAGTCCGCTAGCGGTGCATTTTATCGTATGGTACAGTTAGCTGCAGAGAGAACTGACCCCCTACCATACATTTAGTGTATGCTAGGTGGGTCCATTTACTCTGCAACTGACTACAATTGAAGTCATAGATATGCAAATGAGACGTTGCTGCAACGGCACATCGTCACATCCGTGGCGCATTCGCGAGATCTAGACGCACTTTTAAATGCAGAATCGCAAGTCAGTTTAATCTCGTACCCTGATAATGTCAATCAGTCAGCTTCTTGTTTTATGTAAATTATGCTAATTGGGGATTTCCAGACAACTACTTAAAAAGTAATTAACTAAAATAGTAAACTAAACTAAAGTAACTAAAATAAGTGTAGTTCGGCGTGCCTCACTACATGGCGCTGCTTAGACAGGATTCTCAAGTATTGAATTTGGTTACCGAAATTTCTCGGAAAGGTTTAATGTAGTGCATATGCGCCTAACCTATTTGTAAGCGAGCGGCATCTTTCACTGACAGTCACAGTGACAGTTAGACGATCAGCGTCGCGGAGTTTTTTTTTATGGCCTGTGGTGGTAGTGCCGCGGCGCCGAAGCATTTTATTTTTAATTATGTAAAATATTTAAGATTCCGACATTCATGAGTGTTTGTAAAAGCCTAAACTGAATAAACGTGATTTGATTTGATTGATTTGATTTGATGTAAAGATACGTAGTTTTAGTCAGTGGCGTAGCATGGGGGGGGCGGAGGGTGCGGTCCGCACCGGGCGGCACTTTGCCGGGGGCGGCGCTGCGGAGGTGGCAGATAGAAAAAAAAATTAAAATATAAAAAAAAGTTAATTTCTTTCAGTGTTTTTTTCGTCATTTTTTTTGGTTGTTACCTAGCTGCGAGCGCCGGTGCGCGCAGGTACAATCGGAACGAAAATAGTAACATGCCAAATAAATATATAATTTCTAACTACCAAACTTTACAAAACTTTACTCTATGTCAAAAAATGTTAATTTCGCTTTTCAGGTTAGTGTTAATCAATAAAAGTACTCTTTTTACCATGCCCCAAATGTTTTATAATGGATTACAAAAATAAGAAGGCGGCAAATTTGGAATCCGCACCGGGTGCTAGTGACCTATGCTCCGCCACTGGTTTTAGTACCTTTTCAGAGAAGAAAGCGCAAAATGTCTACATTATTCTACATCTAACGGTCTCGTTTTGATGAATTTTTGAGAATCGTGTCCAATCAGCGCCATCTATTACGATTATTTGAATCACTTTTTCTTTTTAATCGGCTCACAAAAAATCGGCCATTCTACAAGCGAAGAAGCATTAATATACCATAGAGATAACTCGATATCCCGTCGGCTGTTACATACTCGATAAATTTCAGCCACTTTGGCTACAAAGTGTTTAGTTGGTGAGCATCGGAAACTCGGCTTGTCGGAGAACTTTGGCAATAATTTAATCGGAAGCAGATTATAGCATGCAGAGGCTTTGATTTATGGCGGTGGAATATGTATGAGGGTTTGTTTAAACATTGACTAGAACATTACATATTATAAAACAAAGTCACGAGAGTTTTTAATATTAGTTCACAATGATGTTTAATTTAATGCTGAAGCAACAGTGTACAAGCTTGTTTAAGACTTTTCGAAAAAATGATATATATTGGTTTATTGAAGTCCTATATGGTCTATTTAAAACATATTTAGTCGCCTTGTGCTGTACATATGACACCCTTCAGTCTAAGTGATTGGTCCTATAAACCTTCTCCACTGGACACCACACAATATGTACGCATCGCGTCTTTCTGTCCGGGGCTTCAGGCTCAGGAAAATTTTTGAAACCTTCCTTACAATCACAAGCTAATTATGGTCTGTATCCTCCACGCACCCGGGAAGTGGCGAAATTATGCGGGCGCGGTGTGTATTTTGCGTTTATTTTATCTTAATTGTATGTTCATTGTGTGGCCACAATGGACCCGCGGTCGCTGTCAGCCATTATGGATGGGCCGCCCGGAGGTGCGTTCCGCTTGGCTGATTTCAATGGAACGAAATAAATCAAAAATCTACGCGTTACCGAGTATCAGAGTTCCACTAATGCTAGTAACATCCTCACACCTATTGGACAGGTCAAGCTTCGGCAACTGAGAGAAAATATTCGTTGTGGTGACTGAATGTGTAACAATGATCCAATCTGGTCAGGCTCCCCTGGTAGCAGGGTCACGGAGGTCAGACGGCAGTCGCTTCACTGTAATTACTTGATCTACCAAATTCTGGATCATGGTCAAGGCGGACCCCGAGACCTCGTGCGTGAGAATAAAACCGGGACATTAAAGCCAAGATGATTTTATACTGGGGGAAAATATCGTGATGAAACCTACATATTCAGGCGACTAGTGTAGGTAACCATTATCCAAAACAGGGTTATAGAGGTCAGGGCCCTTACTGGCTAACTCGAATAGAATGTCGCCATCTTTAGCCTATAGGGATAGGGACCGACTACTAGCTGCCTGTTCCTATCCCTACAGGCTAAAGATGGCGACATTGAATTCTAAGGCCCCAGATGGCAGTCGCTTTACTGATCTACCAAATCCTGCGGATCTATCAAAGCGCGGGAGCACAACCAGGATTGTGAGACTAAGATAATTATCATATTAGCTTCGGTAACTGATTGCTTACCATTACATTTCGATTTATTTATTTATTATTATGACAGTAGGCGGGTCACATTAGTGGCCTCAGAATGTGGAAGAAGCGTACAAAGTCTATCAGGGTAATAGCAAGTGGAACAATGTGGTTCTGCTCACCACTAAGTCATTGAGACATGAAGTTTTGTATGTACAGAGTGGTTCAGTTGGTTATAATGCATGCGTGGGCTCTTTTACATAGGACAAGGTTTGCTATTCGTAAAGTAAATAGACGCAGCACAAAATCATACTAATCATAGTAGCCACCCCTATTCCGGCGCGTAGTGGCAAAACCGCGCCGGTTCCGCCGCGACGAGGCTACCTTCATTTATCGTTGATTAATGTTATAATTACTCGCGGAGGCTTGTAACGAACACCAGACAAAGCCTGCGTGGCCCTCGCTTTGTCCGTTTATCTTTTTAACACGAAAACATACAATTTTAGGGCCTTACTTGATGGAAATTGAAATGGGAATCCTTCGCTTCCTGTTTTCGGTGAGGCATCTTGCGTTTTGGTATTGCATACAAGGATTAAACAGTTTATTCAGTGAAGGCTTATTTGCACCACGACTTATGATGTGAGAAGGCCGGAGACTGGGCGAAGTGAAGAGGAGTGTGTAGGAATGCGGACCCTGACAGAAGCCGGGACGTTAGCGCCGGGACGATGATGATGATTCAGTAGAAGCTGTGGTAAGCAGATATTTCGTAAAGGCGGATGCTGAATAACACGCTTGACCAATTAGAACTATCATGAGGCTTGACGAATTGTATACTAAATCGCTCACAGTACAGCACTTGATTGCAAGTTAAACAATTTGTTGGCTATCAAGACAAAATAGAGAAATGCCAGAAGGTCCACTCCCGCCGTCCTCGAAAATTATGTCGTATCCTTGCCCGAGTTCTAGGGTTACACTGTATTGATTTTGAATTTGGAAAAGAGGTGGTACATGTTCACAAACATGGAAGTAAACATCTATTTGTTTATTCTGTACTTGTGAACTTGTTTGTACACCTACTTTACCCCTACCTAACCTTTTTTCTTGCTTATATAGCTTTCTCTTGAATAACTGTATCTATTGTTGCACACTGCATTAAAATCTGTCGAGTAGTTTAAAAGAGCGTACATAGATACATAAGGATAGACGGCAGAAAGATACTGCTTTGTACATTCTACTTGTTATGGGTACATGTTTAATTAGATAATGTTATTTTGTATCATATAAAAACACGCATAAAGCAAAAAATGCTACATCAGGATATGTTTTAATTAACTTGAAAATAAGTAAACACATTCTTTGCTCCGGTAGCATAATACATTCACACACATGCTTGCTCATACAAAATTCGTAATGTAACTACCCAGTATCCTGCCAACCGCCCGCTAGCACCCCATTCCGTCCTCCCGAGCACTTCATTGCCTTAAATACGCCATAAATAAAAACTTACGGCAGTTAAAAGAACTACGGCACCGCTAAACACCCATATTTGGCAAACATGTTCCCGTAAAAATCGACGAAAACAAATATAAAAGTACGTAGTTTTATTCAAAACGGCCCGTTTAAAGGCATCGTGGATTGCGGTGATAAGTTTTCGACTCATAAAATAAGATACAAAGCTGTTTTCGTCTGCGTTTGTACCCCTTTGTGCGTGTCTGGATTTTGTGTTTCTGAAAAGAAGCGTATAAGCCCTCAAATCGAAGACTGGCTACCGCCCTCCACCGCCTTTATGGCTCAAGTAACGTAGAGAAACGCCTGAAGTGATTTTGTAGGCAATCTCACAAGAATGTATATTGAAAGCAGTTGTGTTATTAGGATTTATAGGAGTTATTGTGTTATATTAAAATATAACCGTTAATGTTCTTTCCCGAGAATTTCTCTAAGCATACTTATTTCTATCTATAACATGTAGATGTAGGTAATTAAATAATTTTTACCGACACTTTTACGTTTAGTGGTCGTGGTAGCCGTAGATTTTTTGTATATGAATCTTCAAGTACTTACAATAGAACATTAGAAATAAAAATTATGCTATTTACGTAAGTACAAATTGTGTTGGTAAATAGTCCGATTTCAATTCATTTCTGAAGTCAATTTAACAAATATGATTTGAAAATAAAATCATAATTATACACCATTTATAACAAATCAACTAAAAGGGAACCGTTAACAACTTTACTTCTTCTACTGTAGGTAAGTGCCTACTTAGCAAGACATCAATCGAACAGTAGGTACACAACTGAGAAAATGTACCACCAACAATAAACAATTTAAAATATTGGATGCAATAAGTACCTACGGCCAACTAACACGTAGTTGACACTTTGTGTTGTGCGTTCTTGAAGGAACTCCTTTATTAGATAGATTAAACACTTTTATAGACTGGATTCACTGAATATATATATTTATCGTATGGCTTATAAGTTTCTACTGCTACTTAAATTTTCGATTTTCATTTCGTCAAGTAGGCGAGAGCTTCGGCCGAAAGGGACTGAAAATCTTCCGCTTGCCCGCTGTACTAAATATATTATATTTAATGCTAGAAGATGACGTCCAAGACCGGTCGCAATTAATTAAAAGTTTATAAATATTTGTAATATATTTAGTGAAACTAGTGCATAAACGCGTTTTAAACTATAACCAAACTGAAATGCTTTATTACGATAAGTAGTAAAGCTTCTTTTAGTGACGAAAGAAATTAGAGTTCACAAAGCAATAATGATAATTTTTTTTTAAATAGAGTCGTAGTCGTTACAGTAGATTGGAAACGTTTTCCAGTAGACACACCCATGAGCTGCCCCCAGATACAGATGACCTTGGCCAATCTTTAAATAACAATCATTACATATTGATATCGTCGAATGTCCCGTTGATATCATTAAACGTGTAGGTACGTTCTAAAACTATCATATTGAGTTAACTCTTTATAGGCAAATAAGTACAATATACATAAAATCCATCAAAGGAAATGATAGCTCTCGGGCAAATTAGCGTCAGGTAGAGACCGTTCCAACATTTAGTACCTATGAAGAGAGAGAGGCGCTGTTTTCCAGACTAGCCATATGTATACTTAGCTAATGTTTGTAATTCCTCTTATCACTGGACTTAAAGGATGAAAGTATCTTTATAAAGAATGGGTTGGAACCTTGTCCATCCCATTCAGATCGCACGCGGATTATATCTAGGTTCCGTACCGCAGGTTGTATTGTTCGATATCATGAAAATCATTTACATACATAACATACATAAGTACCTACATGACCTCACGCCTTTTTTCCGTGCCAGAGACCTGACAAACCTCTCTCATCTTTTACGTATTCGTCAACCTTTTCATACAAGCTCGTTGATTTAGGGTAAGTAGCAGGTACGGTGAAGATTAGGTAGGCCTAATCTTCACCTGGCCTTTGCAAATTGATGGTTTTCGCACTGTGGTAAAAGAACGTTCTCTCAATGGCGGATACTACACACACGATATTTATCGTGATACGTATCGTGATCCATATCGAGTAATATTTTGGATCGCAAGTCGACCCTACACACACGATAAGAATCGTCGATATTTTCATTAGTCTATGCATTCTTTCATTCATTTTGATGGCTGAATAGACTAAGTTGCCAATGCCTAGCCTAAAAAAAAAGCATTTTTGACGCGTCGCTGGTGTATATTTACGATTTTTAAGTATTTTTACCAAAATGACTGATAAAGCTAGCGTTGCTATAGTATTAGCATAAGGATTAAAAAGACGCGTTAAGAGAAAAAAATGAGAAAAATTATGAGGATGAGGATCTTGTTGACTTTTTATACTTTTATAGTAACTGTCCAGGTCCATAGTGGCCACAGCAGCATGAAAATAAATACAAACAATGAAAATAAAATTGAAATTACGTTATTTATCTGTCAGTTTGACAGAAATGTCGTGATAAATATCGACTAGATACTAGACGCTCGATATATATCGCACGATAGTTGATACGGATCGTAGATTTCTGGATTTTCGGAAATCCTGTGATCCGTATCACGATTCGTGATACTCTAGGCTACACACTCGATAAATATCGTGATCCTGCGTGAATCACGATATATATCGTGTGTGTAGTATTCGCTAATGTAATATTTTGTAAATGGACCTAATTTTGTATCACAGATTGAATATAGAATGTGTCAGAAAAATCAAACCACAGATTCAAGATACTACGCGCTTGCACAGAGCAGAAACGAGTTTCCGAGCGCACCATAGCGGTCACAATCAGACAAATAGCCACCAAAAAGGCCAGTTGCGTTGCGCGGGCGCCGGCTTCGAACGTGTTTAAATAAAGAATCCAACATGGCCGCCCGGTCCTTCACCAGCCAGTGCGTAAACACGCTCTCAAAGAGATGTTATAGTTCGAAAGCCGATAAAAATGTCGCCTTCCTGGGACTCGGCAATATGGGAGGATACATGGCCGCCAATTTGGTAAAACAGGTAAGCTTCGACATGAATTACTATAATACTACAGACCGGGGCCGGAGTACGTAAACAAGTTTAAATAGTATCCTGCTTTGCGTTCGTAATATGTTAAGTCTGAATTAGTTTCGTATAATTTATTCGGTCAAACGGTGCGTTTCTTATCGCACTTATATAGTAAAATATTATTCCCTATTCTGCGCTTCTGTTATGATTTACCTTTGTAATTGTGTTCTCTAATTTGCATTCGATGAAGTATAATGTAGTTATAACGAACGTCAGTGGCCGAGGGGTTAGGGTATCCGACTTGTAAGCAAGAGGTACCTACGGGTTCGAATCCCACTGCGGTCATGTACCAATGACTCTTTGATTAGTTGAATACAATACTATTACGGTGAGGAAAAACATCGTGATGAAACCTGCACATTTAGGTGACTGAATATGGAACCATGGTCCATGGTCAGGTTCCCCTGGTAGCAGGGTGACGGAGGTCTAATGGCAGTCGCTCCACTGTAATTACCTGATCTGGCAAATCGTGGATCATGGTCGAGGCGGACCCCGGGCCGGAACATTAAAGCCAATGTGCTTTTTATTTTGTAGATAATTACACTTATACTTCTAAAACTTACTTAATACTTATAAAAGTATGAAGTAAGTATCTATTTAAAAAGTCGTCGACAGAAACACTTGTCGTAATCGCTATGATATCGACCATCTATCAGAAACTCGAGTGTGACCTTCTACATACATATAATGTAGTTCTTTTATTTATTTAGCAGTTTATTGCACACAATGTAGAAACTTTTATATAAGTTTTGAAGTTTTTATGTCAGTAAGTAAAACAATGAAAATTTCCGTCTAAGAGGTGTGAAAGTTCTGCTACATTAGGCAAAAAGTAATTTATTTCTAGCAATTTATTTGTAACTATACCAAAATTTTCATAGACAACTTCTTGCTAATCTCGTCTGCTACACAAAAAGCCATTAAGGGGACCCCCAAATGGAAGGGCCTCATGTATAGGCTACTTATGATGCTATATTCTGGTCCACACAACAGTCTTTATCAGTCCACTGCTGGACTTGAACCTCCTCCATATAAGTGAAGATTTTCCACAATCTTCACGCTTGTCATTTGGAGATCGTAGGGTTAAATACACAATTCACAACGTCAAACTTTTTTCCTTTGAGGTAGGCAGAGGCCAGGCCCAGCCTGTGCCCATTACTCATTTACGGACAGGCAGCTATCTCTAAGACATAGACATGGAGTTCTTCGAGGATGTGTTGAATCGCTACACTGGAGTGATTGTCCCGCACGTCTATCACAAGTGTGTCCGCGACCCAGCGCGCGCCGCGAGAGAGCGTTTGTATCCTTCTCTCAATACTAAGATGAAGGAGATAGCAGTATCTTTGTCGCGCCTTTTCGCGCTTATCAACTTGTGCTAGCCGTACTGGTATTGCAAACGGCCATAGGCTGCAATTACTGCTTACCACCAGGCAAGCATAATGCGACGTTGACGGATGTATGCAGTTGTTCGAATATTTGGTCGCCCATCTCTGCGGACTTCTTGGTCTCCTGTCCACACATAAACTCTACATACTGCTTTGTTACTTATGACCGACTTCCTAGACTTCCTATATATCCCATCATTTTGAAAGAGAAACGGGAGACTGACTTGTAGAGGCTACCATACACACCACATGTTATAAATCCACGGTAATTCTATCATGGATGTTGCATCGATGCAGAAGCAATACGGCGCCAATCCCATGGCTAACGCGTCGGTTTGAACCCCAGCTAGCCCAGGTACATGGCGGCAGGCAATATCTCAACCTAGCCTTTCCCATATATTTAGCTTTTCTAGGCAGTTTATTAGCTTTATGTATCTAGAATTGCCTCAAATAAAATATTTCTAGAATTAAAAAGAAATTAATTCACTTCAATAAAAGAAGACACTTCATATTATATATAACAAAGTATATTATTTAATAAATCTTATCAAAAAGTAAACGGTTAAGTAAGGTTTTTGTTTATTATAGGTAAATAAGAAATGTTTTTATTTAATAAAGATTTCGGACAAAGTTCATCTAAAATAACCTGCTTAGACTTTGGACCGTCTCTGGTTTGTATGCGAATCCAAAGTGATGCGAGTTCATTTTATACTGGTGGTGGGTAAGTTGATGTGCAGCCTATTGTGCCACTGACTTCATCTGAATTATGTACATTAGTTAAAAACTAACCGATGCTCTTACGGTGAGGGACAACATCGTGAGGAAATCTGCACTTTCAGGCGACTGATTGTGTAACCGTGATCCAATCAGAGGGCCTATCGGCTATCTCAGTGGACAACTGAATTTGACATAAAAAAATCTGACACTACTCTAATTTGGTACTAATTTGGTAGACGCTATTGCCAGTTTACAACGTAGATGACGTGGTGTAGAATTATCTAGTGTCAAATACAGTTGTCAACTGAGTTAGCCAATAGCCCCGCTGGTCTGGTTCCCCTGTTATCGGGGTCACGGAGGAATTACGTAAACCTATTGCTAACAACTCCCTTATTTCAATGATTGAAATTGTTACTTTTGCGATTCCGTATCATCGATTTCATGGATTCAGTTGCTAACAAAGTAACAATTTCAATCATTGAAATCAGAGAATTGTTGGCAACAGAGTTACGTAATTAGCCTACTAATTTGCGTAATTCTGAACATGATCATGGCGGGTCTCGCGTGCGAGTGCACAATTGGGATATTGACGCCAAGACATTATTATTTTACAAACCCTATTACAGCTAATATGAACGACATAAACAAGTACCTTCATAATGATTAAATCTGTACACAGTTAAATATTACACTGTTACGTATTGTGATAAGATAGTAATATGGTGCGTGTGGTGATAATATAACTTCATAAAGTTGATAATCATACCCTCCAATATTTACCCGTTGATTAGGTAACCAGACTTTCATAAAATGATTACAAGTAAATTAATTTCATGATACAATGCCAGTGCAGAATTTGACGCATTCGCGTTTGACACGATTTTAGTATTTTGCCCCTGTCAGTAACGGCGCGATTGAATTGTAATTGGTATTCTGCTACTATTAAAACTGCCGTTGAGCTGCTTTTGCGATCCAATTACAATTTAATCAGAGTTAAGTAAACTGTAACTGTACCCTCTTCCTGTACACCACGATCTTCAGGAGTGGAGGGATTTTGGCCGGTTTGCAGTGAATGAGCGCACAACTAGAATGACGTAGATCATATTCTGGACTCCAAAAGTGATCAGTGCTTATCTTTTTAATCAATTTTATACTCATTCTGACATAGCTCATGTCATAAAAAGTTATGAGCAAATATAATGGGCGTAAAAACTGTAAATTTATTAGTCAAAGATCTAATATGTTCCCTACTGGTTTAGATCTCATGTATTATTACGAAAACACGTCTGTATTATTATGCAATAACATAGTTATTATTTAATATTAAGTGAGGAAGGGCGCAGCAGTCAATTGCTCGATCAATAAAAGTAATGTCTTGATAAGACTAGTGCCCGGCATTGACCGATTGACATTCATAGGCTGTCTCGTTGGTTGTCAAGCATTCGAGTGTGATAGAAGATACCGTTATCATGAATGTTGAATGTATAAGTATGTAGAATTGTGGGTGTGTAAAATGAATTATTAACCGTCATATTATAATATTACGTGGTTCAGTCCGTGCATGTATAATTTAAAGAAAGAATTAAAGAAAAAAACATTTATTGCACATAGACACGACAATTACGTAAAAACATTTGAATTTGAATGTCAAATGATTTTGATTTCAAACAAAAAAGAAAAGAAACAAATTTCAAAACCAAGAGCAATAGCCGAAAAGCGTCTACAGTGTCGTCGTATTTAATGCCAAACCCGAATATAAAATTATATCCCAAAGAAGTAATTTGTATAACAAATCTCATAATAGAGGCGGCAGTCCCCGAAAGCGCTCCAGATATTCAAATTAATCAGAATATTCAAAGAAAAATCGTATCCAAAAGCCATTTAATGTTACTTTTAGCGAATTTAAAATTAAAATCCTTTCAATTGATGCAAAGATTATGCTAAATTATGCAGATGGCGCTTTTCTACGTAAAACATTTCGGGTCGGCGGGACTCCAAGCAAAACACATCAGAACTTAGATTTTTGGGAACGTAATTTATTTGAAAAGTTTAAGTAAGTCTGTAAGCTAAGTGTTAAGCCTAAAAGGTACTCTGGAATATA
Organism: Blastobasis lacticolella; assembly: GCA_905147135.1. NCBI lineage: Eukaryota > Metazoa > Arthropoda > Insecta > Lepidoptera > Blastobasidae > Blastobasis > Blastobasis lacticolella. The sequence continues at coordinate 17,070,289 of LR990048.1, forward strand.
CAATTCTAAGTAATTTGTTAGTCTCGCTTAAAAGCCTTTAACTTTGGATCACTGGAATACGTAATTATCGGTGCTTGATATATTTGTTTAATGTACAATAAAACAAGCTTAATTATCAGCTACATTTTCTCTTAAAGAGGCGTCTAAAAAAGTTGAATTTCCGCGAATTTCTGTCCTTTTATACTGTAAGAATCAACACACATTTTGAACTTTTGATTCATTTTAGTCCTATGGGTCCATATCCACCACATTAAAAGTCTTGCTCTCTATTCCAGGGTTTCCAAGTCCGCGGCTACGACCCTTCCAAAGAAGCACTGAACGCTGCAGCCAAGAATGGCATAAGTGGAGCCAGCTCCATCGCCGCAGCAGTAGATGGAGCTGACGTGGTCGTCTCCATCCTGCCCAGCAATAAGGTGGTCCTAGACGCCTACCTCGGCAAAGATGGAGCCGTCAAACATGTAAGTATTGCAGATAAAATTGATGGTAATACAGAAAGAGTAGCAGAAACATTGAACTACGAATACTAGTATGGTCATCAAAATCATCAGCGATCTCAAACACATTATTATATCGAACATCCAAGCTGGTCTGCCTCTAAGGTTTTAGTCTCCTTGAACGAGACCAGTCAGCGGAAGGGGTTCGTGCTATATCCAACTCAGCTGGACACAACATAGCCGCGTATGGTTTAAACTCTTAAACCAGTCTTGAAACACTCGCCAATGAAAGTATCTTCCTCTGTGTGGGCAAATTTGCATGCCCGTTGAGACTGGCTAAAAGTGAACATGTATGAACTATTCTGTAATAATATTAACTATTAGAACTATTATTGAATACCACGTCCTTATTAAAAAAAATATGCTATTCTGTTCTATTCTGTTTATCCTGTTCAGTTCTGTTCTGTTATATTCTATGATGTTCTATTCTATTCTAGGCACCCAAAGGCGCGCTGCTCATCGACTCCAGTACAGTAGACCCCAATGTGCCAAAGGAGATATTCCCTGTCGCAATAGAGACCGGAGTCGGTTTCATAGACGCGCCAGTGTCAGGAGGTGAGCCTTTTATGTTATAATGTAACAGACAAGCAGGCAGCCGGCCGCCGGAGGGAAAGTTTTCTCCGTTTCCTTGGACATCAACGACAGTGATACTTTAGAAGCATTCATCCGAGTGTAATTCTGAATGTCGACCAAAATAAATTTATGGGCACTGATTCATCAATAAAAATATTCATAACAATAGAAATATTCAACTTTTGTACATTTTAAGTTGAAAATTCGATTCATATTTTTCATTGATATTGCATGAATTTGTGATAACGGCTATCATATAATTTGGCAAAACGGGAAAATCACCTAGAAGTTATCTTTAGGCGAGGTTTTCATGTTATCATGTCTGTAATTTATTTAATTAATGAGGGTTATAAGTGTATCAGCTGTGTTAATGATTAACAATTATTTCATAATACACTTGTACTATGGCCGTGTGGTGTCCGGCAGAGTAGAATAGCACTAACCCCTTATCGTGGGTGTCGTAGAAGGCGATTAATGTTTTCGAGGCAAAAGATCTAAGAGTCTCCGTAGGCTGGAAAATGGGCAGCAGCGTTTTCCATTGTTATATTTATAACACTGCGATCTCCAACCCGCCTGCCAAGCGTGGAGATTATGGCAATAACCTCCCCTTTTGTGGGAGAGGCCCTTAGTCCTGCAGTGGACTGTTATGGGCTGTGATGATGACACTTGTACTTTTCATTTCAAAAGTTATCAGTAAAAAGTTTCTGAAATCTATGACTTAAAATAAGAATATAACTAAAAACTGAACATTAAAGGTTAGGTTAGAATGAACGATTATTATCCGTGCTTTCATTAATAATATTTATTTGTAAAAGTAAAATAAATAAATATGCTTGGATGGGGCTTGTGTTATGGGTGTTAGATAACTGATAAACTACATAAATCCTTTTTTAATACAGACTTATTATACATACTACACCCAGACCAGTAACAAAAATTAAAATTCATCATTTCAATTTCTGCCCGGCCGGGAATCGAACACGGGACCTCTTGCGTGGCAGATATTGACCACTGAACCACTCAGGTCGTCAAGTAAAGTTACATTTACTTTGCAGAAAGATTTATTCAGTTGCTGACGTAAACTTGAGAGATGGTCTCGTAGTGTACGTGACAGGCTTTTGTATTTACCTACGTAATAATGCGCATTGACAAACAAGATAAAACGAAAAACAGTATAAGTAATGCGAGCAAATGAAAATGGCGAAAAACAAGACCGTTATCTTTACTGCCAGTGTAGTATTTACTATCTTGATGAATCAAAATATTACGATTACAGGTGACATTGACATGCTTCACTTAACCAAAAACATGTTAGGTAATCACCTGTTTTTATGTGAGAAATGTGGTTGAAGTTCTTCAATGTTCTTTTGATTGATCCTCGTAATACACCCATTGCAATACGACCCTTGAGACTTGGTTACACGCTTTCTTACCTCATCTAGGCGTTAATTTTACGGTTGTGCTCTCGCGCCGAAGGCTTGGGGTCCACCTTCACCATGATCAAAAATTTGTCAGGTCAGATAAATACAGTGGAGCGACTGACATCCGAGACCCTGCTACCAGGAGAACTGTAGATTTTAGTTATTTTAGTACCTTGTATAGCATTTTACTTATTGTCTATACATAGTAACAGTAACAGTAGTTAGAAATAGTAACAGAATAATTGATCGTTCACACAGATCCGAACTGCGCGCGGTTGAATGCCGCTAACGGCTAGTCATGTATTCATGTCATTCTTTGCCGTCAAAATAGAACGGGCCAGAGAGTGCGAACTAGTGTGGGCTCCTGTCTCGTACTTACATTTTTAATTTTGTAGCCTATACAAAAACTAATGTGTAGTTTAGTTTTTAAGGGATGTGACAGAGAGAAAATAAAACCATATATATTGATATAAACCTCCTCTAACTATCAATAGAACTGCTCCCTGAACTCTTGCAATCTCCTCATCTCCAGGCGTGATGGGCGCTCAAAACGCAACCCTTGCGTTCATGGCTGGTGGTCGCAAGGAAGACTTCACTCGCTCCCTGCCAATGCTGAAGGCGATGGGAGCCAAGCAGTTCCACTGCGGAGACGTGGGCGCTGGACAAGTGGCCAAGCTGACCAACAACATGCTCATGGGCATCACGGGAATGGCCACAGCTGAGTGCATGAACATGGGTATTAAGTGAGTGTCAGCAGAATTGTTGTAGGGACTTCATTGAGGTTTTGGTGAGAATATATTAGGAAATAGGCGTGCGGTTCCAAAGAAACTACCACGCATATTAAGATTGTGGAATGAGCTTTCTGCAGAATAGGTAAAACGTGTTGTTCTTCAGAAAAGGGGGGTTGGAAAGGTTTTTACAGGATGGGCAACATGGTAGTCATACTCCTACTACGTGCTTACCACCAGGTAGACCGCAACCATGTTTTCAATTTAGAGGTATAAAAAAATGGGAGATATTCACTGAGTTTCCAGATAGTTGTTGTTTAAGAATAGTTCCGGTTTCCTCCAGTACTCAAGGTAGATATCCTTATTCTTCCTTACAATAAAAATAAATAATCAACTTGGCGTTTATGTCCCGGCTGTGCTCTCGCGCACGAGGGCCTAGGGTCCGCCTTGCCCATGATCCAGGATCAGATAAATACAGAGCCACTGCCGTCTGATCTACGTGACCCTGCTACCAGGATAACTGATCAGATTGGATCATGGTTACACAATCAGTCGATTGAATGTGCAGGTTTCATCACGATGTTTTCCCTAACTGTAAGAGCATCGGTAAGTATTCAACTAATGTACATAACTCAGAAAAAAGTCATTAATACATGGCCACAGTGGGATTCGAACCCGGTACCTCTCGTTTATGAGTCGGATACCTTATCCACTCGGATGCTCCTCTTTTAGCTGGGCTTTTCTTTACTATAACACATTACATATTATGTAGTAAAGAAAAGCCGAGAAACTCCATCTGATTTAGGGGCAGGTCGCTAGTAAAACATAGAAATAGTTCTTCAACTTACTAACCTAAAGATATCTTGTTACTGTGTGGGCTAGAGGTAATCTTTCGGGCTACTGATACGATATCGAAAAATGTATTTTTTGCTGATAGGAAGCTACACTATTTCCGAATGACGTAGTAACAGGTTTTAGCCTTTATCTGCAATCACACCTGGTGGCAAGTCGTGATATGATGGTGTGCCATCAGATGAAATGACAGATAAATGGTACCTATTGCTTATAGGCATCTAGATAGTGTCTGTACAGTATTACATTTAAAAGAAAATGTAGTACACTTTCATTACACATATTATCGGGTTTGTTACCATGGTTAGTATTAGTATTGTTTTACTTCGATATTTTTGCACAGATAATGAGGAGATTTCCAGTAAGTATTTTCAGTTGGTTTCAAAAAGCATCAAAAGATGGCGCTCCTACAATTTTGGTACTCGATTTTTAATCTGTATGATGGTGGCAGTGATTTCATGCAGCCAACTAATACTAAACTTAAAAATAAAATGTTTATTAATGTAAACATAACTGTTAAGGGTTGAACGAAGTGTAAAAAGAAATATTAATATAAGTTGGCACTATGTTCCATTATTATTACAACCTCTAAAATTGTTGAAAACTATTGACAAATACAATATTATCCAATACAACGTACCCAGTGTTTATATCCTCTTTGCTAAGAACCTATTTCAAGCGATTATCAATTACCAAAACTGTCGGGGCGCCATCTAGTGACTGGTTACGAATGCTTTAGATACCAGTTGGAAAACTGCTCATTACGCAGTTGCATGTGTCATGGTCACGGTCGCCATCGTTGTCAAAATGTACATAACTCAGAAAAAGTCATTCATATCTGGCGTCACTGGAAATCGAACTCGGTATCTGTCGCTTACGAGCCGGACTCTTTAACCATTAGGCCACCGATATTCTTGCTAATCTGCATCTTCACCTTTCAGAATGGGCCTGGATCCTCAAGTGCTGTTGGATGTATTGAACAACTCCTCGGCCCGTTCGTGGTCTACTGAAGTGTATTGCCCCGTGCCCGGATTAGTGGCTACAGCGCCATCTAGCAGGAACTACGACGGCGGCTTCAAGAATGAGCTCATGGTTAAGGTGAGGATTGTGTACGAGTCACAAATAGAATTTCGGTAAACCCTATTTCAACATGGTTTCACTCGGATAATATGGAACGTTGCTTAATACCGACATCCTTAACTCCGAAACCACTCTGACAAATTGTATTTAGGTCATCATTTAACTAGGAAATGATCTAATTTCGACAACCATAGATGACCGACATTAATTAATTTCGATGAACACTACCCCAAAACCTGATTAAATTCGACATTATCTATTTGATGATTAAACGCTATCTAACTATGAAGGTGATGCATCAAAATCGGCTACAATTTGTAGTCCGTGGTATTGAAGAGTCTCATGCGAAAGAGAGAGAAAGGGATAATGAACAGAAAGAGACATGCTTATATGATAGACAAAAATATCACGGACTAACTCGCATATAAATAAATGATAAATTAATTACTCTGTTATGTACAGCGCAATGTACATAACAGAGTAATTAATTGTGGCAATGTACAGCATTTCACGAGATTCCACTCCATGTCAAATCAGAGTCTCCTTATGAACTGTCAAATGAAAATTGAAGATTTGCGAGGTCATTCCTGTTAAGACCTCTAAAAATAAAAACTAAAGTCTTTTACATTCTGTTTTGGCCACGGGGCCAGATAAGTTTGTGGCACTCTAAATAAAAATCACGAAGTTCTACATTGCTCCAAACCCTATCTTCGTTTATACGATGAAAGAGGTTCTGACCCAACTTATTTTCAATCTATCAAACATCATATTGTTCCGCGCTTCCTCTGTTAATTTCTTCTTTTCCCTCTTCCTCCAGGACTTGGAACTGGCTAGCAACATGGCGCTCGGCATCCGATCACCCATCCCGCTGGGCGCGGTTGCGACGCAGCTCTACCGCATCGTACAGTCTCGAGGCTATGGCCAGAAGGACTTCTCCTTTATCTTCCAACTGCTTAAGGACGAGGGCGATAAGAAGTAGAATAAATTATGTATATAAATATGTGTATATAAAATATAAATATATATAAATCTCTTTCGGTCGTTTTGTTGTGGGAGGGTATGGGTTGGGAAAGTTGTAGGTTTGGAACATGGTTTGGAATGATAGTGCGAAGTCTTTGATCTGTGACTATTTGTTGGCTAATTTCAGTCGTCTGAATTCATAAGCATAAGCGTGAGAGCAAGGTCAAAGTGGAATGTACAGTATAATGTATTACGCCATAATAAGATCCGTTTTTGTATTTCTTATAAATGTGTGTAAGGCGTGATACAAAAACGGACCTTGCTCTATGAGCAATACATTCCACTTTGATATTGCTCTCACGCTTTTTGCTTCTGAATTTAGACGACCGAATTTAGACAGTATAATACGCCTTTAGAGCAGGCAGTAAGGTAAGGTTATTTTAGACAGTAAGGTAAAACCTACCCGTGGTCCACCTGACAACTTTACCTGGGTGGACTATGGGCACTTATATTGACCATACAAAACAACCAAATAACACCAGTATATCAGGCATAGTATCAACTTTCTTTGCTATTGGCAGGCAGCGTCTAGCTAGGCAGACATGTGTTGTAATCCGCGTCATGAAAGAAGAGACTTGAGACGTGTAGAGGGGATTTCGCGCAGGTAATCGCCTACTAAGCAAGTCAAACCGCGTGACCCGCCATGTCTCTTCTTAAATGACACTACTTGTAAGTTAGGTTGCTAGGCCCCGCGCGTGCCCCCCTCCCGCCAGTCTTAAGCGATACTTCAGCTGCTACTTTGGTGTGAATTAAGCTTAAGCTGGAAGGCTACAAGAGTTGTGTATATATGTAAACATTATGTACTAGCCTGTTCTCAGCGGCTTTCACCCGCGCGCAGTTCGGATTGTTTACAGCGGTAAACTATCAATTTTGCCTAATTTTTCCCTGGTATAACAATACAGTAGTTTATTAGTACAGCGATTGTACACTACCTTTCACGAACGCAGGATATTGAAAATAAAATTGATTTCACCAACCTTGGCCCCATCTGAATCTATGAAAAACGTTAGTCCATTAAAATATTAGCTTATATATACTATTTGAGCAGTTCTTGACTGGTGCTTCTAGTGTTGGAATCAACCAAGAAAACCTTAAAATTCTAATTTATTTATTAAAAAACTTATTGTTCCAAAGAAACTTTAGAGAAAGTACAGACTAGTTACGACAAAACAGGCACTACTAATATCTAAAAAGAAATCTCTTCCAGTTAATATACATTATTAAGATTTTCGTTTCAAGTCTTCCCCGCCACGGCTTAGCGTAGATTACAAAAATTGCGTACGTTTACATAAAAATGTAATGTGCTTAAAACAAATCTGCTCCCTAGCTGTCGTTCCATAAGCCCCGCATTGTCCTAAAAGGCTACGTCGGCCCCTTTTATAATTCCAAAATGGTGGACCCATGCGGCGGCATTTAGCTGGTCTGTAAGTCAAAAAAAGCTTGCAAAAACCCTCTATATGGGGCTGACTTTCATTTATTACCGGGTCACATTAACGTAAGAACTCTTTTGTGCCGAGAAAAATATGATTATGACACAGACCGTCCCTCCTATTGTCCTTTATTTGATTTTTTTCCCTCCAAAAAGCTCAATATGGCGCCCATTTTTGCCGGACCGGAGTGGAATTTAAAAAAATGGTTACGCTGTTCGTTATTGTACACTTTTTCGGGTGATCTAGAGTGCTTTCAAGAATTATTCCTGAAACAATGAATAGGCAAACGAGTAGTGATCGAGATGAAAATTTGCTAATACAATATGAGCAGGCGCTAAATATTATCAAGATTAATAGTAAATTTTCTAACACATAGTCCGGATAGGTACTCTGTAAAATTTCAGGCTTTTCTTCCGAACGAGCTACCAGCCTACGAGTGCAAATAAATAAACTGTGTCTACAAACGCCAATGGCATTCTCGTCACGACCGGCCATTACTTGCCGACAGTGACTTCCAATTTCCACTAAATCCACCGTTTCTAAACATAAACCTGGGCACATCAAAGGAAAAACAACCCTACCCCTCACGATTAGAGTACAACTCACAGAATAGACAACGTTGAGATGAGCCCTTCGGCAATTCAAATGGGAGCTGTAACGTGAAAATTTAAAATTTTGTGTTTAAGTGAAATTTTATTGGTATTCCCCATTTCTGCTGGATCCTCGCCAACCTGAAAGCCAGATGGGGTACTATGGCGTTTTAGAAAAATATCTACATAGTTCCTCCACCTCCCAACAACTTATAAATTTAGCATAGAAAGTATTGATTTATTCGTATTTATTCTTTATTGTACACAAACATGACAAGTGTTTGATATATTATATAGGTACCAATTACTAGTTCCGGCTAACATTGCCGATACATCATTTGAGCATATAGGTACTTTTTATATTTTTCTCACCTATATTATCAGGCTGGATTTTGTGAATTGTAAGAAAAATAAGACTTCTTGCTTATCCACGACATTAGAGCACTAGCAGTATCAAATAATACACAATTACATTCTTATATCCTCATTTATATTATCCTGAAACATATATCATTTTTACGGTGATTTCGTATTTTTAAAATTCAAGCACATATCACAAGATTTAATAAAAAAATATTTATTTATTATTTAGCAATATTTACAGCCGTTTAAAATACTCTTCAAACATAACAGGACATAGATCTCTTGCAACTTCCTTGGACCAGGATCGACCATTTTGTACCTCATCTGGCATACCATCCACTACAAATCCATCGACCACATATCCGCCTTCAGCTATGACCTTGTTAAGTCTTGTGTCCAAATAATCGAAATTATTCGAATAAAGCCTTTGGGGAGGGTAAAATGAAATTTCTTCAAGAATTTCGACACCTGTAAGCATAGATAGAACAGAAATCACTAGATATAGATATTTATATTACAGGAGCGTCGGTGGTCGAGTGGTTAAGGCATTCTACTAAGCGAGAGGTACCGGGTTCGAATCCTACTGCGGCCATGTACCAATGACTCTTTTCTGAGTTATGTACATAAGTTGAAAGCTAACCGATGCTCCTACGGTGAAGGAAAACATCGTGATGAAACCTGTACATTCAGGCGACCGAATGTGATTACCATGATTCAATGTGGTCAGTTTCCTCCGGTAGTAGGATCACGGAGGTCAGATGGTAGTCACTGCACTGTAATTATCTGATCTGCCAAATCCTGAATAGTCAAGGCGGATCACAGGGCTATTCATATTCGAGTACCACAAACTATTTGATCCGGTGGCCAATACTGAAACTAAGTTATGGCTTTTTGAATTGTCATGTCAATGTCAACAACAGCGACGCCACAGATACCTACGTTTGTGACTAATTAATATGGATCATATTATTAAACCGTTTGGCCGTGTGGTGTCCGGCAGAGTAGAATAGCACCAACCCCTTACACTCATGGGTGTCGTACGAGGCGACTAATATTTTCGAGGCAAAAGATCAAAAGTCTCCGTAGGCTGCAAAATGGGCAGCAGCATTTTCCATTGTTATATTTAAACACTGCGATCTCCAACCCGCCTGCCAAGCGTGGAGATTATGGCAATAACCTCCCCGTTTCGTGGGAGAGGCCCTAATTCCTGCAGTGGACTGTTACGGGCTATGATGATGATATTAATAAACGCTAATGTGGCATTTTTAGACACCCCGAAGCTCTAGATTTGACACTTGCACCCACACCGGTGATGAGAAACTATTGTAAATATTTGGAAACACCCGATGTGGAAGCAGTAATCAAAGTTTCGAAATATTTCAGATATAATTAAACACTTTCACGAACAAAAGGAAACATGTAAAGTCATTACATGTTTGCAACATGAAAAGATGATGATGATCCAAATAAAATTTGAAAATTTTACAAGTACCTAATTTTACAATTCCTAAACTCATGGAAACAAAGGGAAACTTGTAGTAACATTTGTTTGCAAACACCGGTCTGGGAGCACCATTCGAGATGAAGTGACAGTATTCATGTTATTGTCAATAACTAAATACCAAAATCGTCCCTACCTTCATGTAGTTGGATAGTTTATCCAAAGAAATTGGACATGGAGGCATAGAAGGAGCCTACTCACAGCTGACGCCACAATCTGTAATTTATTTCCTGTTTTAATGGTGCATATAACGTGTCCAAAAGTTACGGCTATAAGTTGTCTAATATGCTCCAATTTCCAATATCTTTGGTTTTACCTTTTGTCACTCGAATTCTAAAAGGCAAGCGCAGCTAAAGCGAAAAGAACAATATATAACCATAAGTACGTCGGAGATGGTCATGAGCCTCTTAGTCCATATCTTTGGCCTGGACGTCGATTGGTGCGCCTCCACTATTCCGGTAAATACGTTCTGATGGCCATTCCTCGCCCATGGGCGAGGCTTTCCTACTCTTTTCCCGGGAGTATATACCATTTGGAATTAAAATTATATTATAAAATTTAATTTTGCCATTGCAAACTAATAGGTTAATAGAATAAAACCAAGATAAGTTAGCGTCGAAATTTTTAAAAATATTAAAAAGACTCTCTGTATGGCAACTTATGCCAACTATTTTAAACGTCATAGAACGTCATTCATAAAAGTCATAAAAAAACAATTTGATTTCTGTAGGTTTATGAAAAATATTAATAAATAATGGGCAAAATAATTTAAAAGTAAGTGCGGGAGATAATTTTCGGCATGATTAATAATTTCGACAAACTAAAAGTACAAGTTCAGGCTAATAATGACCAAGTAACTGAATGTTTATAATAAAGACTGACAAGCACACATTATCCAATCGATATTGCCATATCCACACTTTATAATTTTTACCACTGTCAGTCAATGCCAACTTATCGTGATTCTAAGAACTAAATACTCGATGATTGATGACATGACAGAATATTGTAAGTAATCTTTTACCTTGACATGTCCTTGCTGACTTGATTTCGGTTTGTTGTGGCGTACATATTTTTCTGAATGCCTCCGTTAGCGCTTCCGCAATATTTGGTTCCCAGGTCAGAGGGGGACAATAATTTTTTAACAAGCTAAAACATAAAAATCATTACGCACACTAAGGTTGTGGAATGAAGTACCTGAAAAGAGTTACCCTGGAGAGAACATGGATTTCTTCAAGAAAGGAGTGAAAAGGTATTTACTGGATCGGCAACACGTGGGTGATGCCCTTGGTATTGCAAACGTCCATAGGCTGCGGTGACTGCTTACCATCAGGCAGGCCGTAAGCTTGTTTTTCACCTTAGTGGTATGTAACAATAATTTAGTAAACCTATATAAGCGTAGGTGGTTTTTCAGTTTCAAACACTTACTGAATGGTTTTACGAGACATATCCTTTCCGATACCTTGACTCGAGAGTTTTAGAGCTTCGCCTCTGAGATTTCCTTCTCGATTTTTAATTACCCAATTATTTGGTAAATTATTAAACGATCTAATTGCAATTTTATTTAAATCCAAGTAAGTGCCGCCAAATTTATAAAGTAGCAAGAATGTAAGTATATCTGAATAGCCACATTTGTTTTCGCTTTTAATGAAAATTTTCTTCAAAATATTCTCTGTATGACCTGTTAGCCTTGTGAGGTTGATGTTATTGTATTTATCAATTAGTTTCATGAGTGGATTTTTGCAAATAGCTCCTGAAATATTTCCTATGAAAGTGACATAGATTTTCCAATCTGGATGCAGCCTGGCAGCAGATTCTACTGCACACGCTTCTCGAGGGACTATAGTTCCATTGCAGGAGGGCGGTACAAAGAAAATATTGTTCTGAGCGTGGTCCTTAGTATCGGGTAATATTGTATCGATTGTACGAATTTTTTCTCTAATTTCATCAACGCATGATCTATTCCCTTTCGAATTATGCCATGCAATGCCATTTTCTTGTACATCATTAATGCCCCCATATCCAAACTTATCTTTATAGATTTTATAGATATTTGGACAATACTGTTTTGTTAGCTTGGCGTAAAGGCTGTCCCGCTCGACTTTTAGATCTTCAGTTATTCCGTTCCACAGGTGATGTGCGTATGCTCGTTTGTGTTCGAAAAATTCTAAATTTATACTATTGTGAAAATAAAAAGATGCTTGTGTAGATGGGAATGGAAAAAATGTTGTGTGATTTAGTGTATGTAAGTCTGAAACAAAAAATGATAATTAATAAATTAATAAAGTAGCACTGGACCAAACATGTGTACGTAGTACAAGGCAATACAATATTTACAATACTTTCGATCAATTATTACTATTACTTACTATACCTTGGCATAACATAATTTTTGATTGGTCGCGAGGGTTTACTTTTTTACAAGCTGTTTCTACAACTTTAGTTATTGCTCCAATACTTTTCACGGTCCAATTAGTTGAGTTATAATTTTCCATGTAGGTGCTGTAAATTTAAATGAACATAATTAATCGGAGTTTAATTCACTTCTAATTCGAAACAGCAAGCCAATAACCTCAGCGTCTGGCAGAGTGGAGTAGCACTAACCACTTCTACACTAAGGTATCGTAAAGGGTACTAGAATTTATTATTTGCCAATATGTACGCCAATACAAGATGGATGGACGACCATGTCAAGGTGTCGATCTTCGAGGGAGTCAAGGGAGTCCAGGGATGCAAGAGATTCAGGGTCTGTCAGTGTGGAAAGCGTTGTGGGTGGACATCTTGTGGCTGACACGATGTATGATGATAAAACCTCAGAGTTGAATTGAGGAATTTTTTCATAAAAGTTTGGGGTAGAAAAGATCATAAAAGTTGCATCATAAGACATAATTATTTACCGGAGAAATTGTGAAGCCAGCTTCCTTCCTGTAAAATTGTCTGACAATGAAAAAGCCGCTGATCCCAAATGCAGCGAAGACTCTGAAACGACCCAATTTTGTGGCAGTGTGTTGAATGACTTCATAACTATCATGTCTGAGTCTAAATATGTGCCACAAAACTTGTTTAACGTCAAGAATCTGAGAGCCTCCGAAGCGTGATGAACGCGGTTTTTAGCACGACTCTTCATTATTTGTCCAAACAAATGCTTGACCTCCAATTTTTCGGCGAAGTCCAGTGAATATATTCTGTAGAAATGTATGTTTTCGTAACCATACAGTTCAGTGAAAGGGCTCGTGTTTCGTATTGTATGGTTCACAGGTCCTGCGAACAATACAAATATTCTTCTGGACGGGTTTGCATTGGCAGCTGACTCTACACTGCAAGCTTGTCGAGGGCCCAGTGTTCCTCTGCATGATGTTTCAAGAAAATAGATATTATCCTCTCGGGCTTTTACTACCATATGATTTATAAGAGGAAAATCATCCAGCACTCTTTTATTGTGACACGATATATCTAACAAATTCGTCTTGGCTAATGATAAAACAAGACACAATGTTGTAACCACTAGGGATATTAGAATATTCATAATTCAATGTGGCGCACTTTATTTTATTTAACATATGGTAAAAACATCTATTGTTCTAATTCTGATAAAACGAATTTTGAATTAGAGATTATTAGATAAAGTTAAAGACTCGTTAAAATTCACCGGGCAAATAAAGTACAAAACACATTGTATTGTCTTTTATAGATTTTTCAATTACCAAATATTTGTATACAAAGACAGATGTTTTGCTAATGGTACTGAATATTACAATAATACTCCTATTGTTAAAGGGCAGTTATTAAGTCATTTCGTTTTGTTTTTAAATCACGAAAGACAGTTTCAACTGTCACTTAAAAGACTATTCCTTTTACAGACATAAGCGGACATAATATACCTCTATAATAGCTTTCTAGCTTTGTTTTAGCTCTTTATAATAACATAGGTAAGTATCCATATTTATCTCAAGAGCTAAGTTGTGTTATACTTATTCTATTTTGCCGGCTTCACACCGCTAGTTTACAAAAAATTCTGCAAGATTGGCTATCATAATAATTAAACATGCTATTTATCAACTCGATACGAATACCCATAAATATTGAAAACACTGATTTCAATTCAAGATATTGAAGAGAAGCACAAACGGGAGTGCTGTTAACATTTATTTGTCAAAACGTCGACAGGAGTACCGACACCCTTTCGAAGCTTTAACGCCGCTCAACGGGAGCCACAACCATTTGTTATCACTTATTTTGAATGACGAACGTGAAGTTGTATTTATTTTGGCCCATTAATCATGGAAAAACACTACATCTTGTGTTATTTCTTGTAATGAAAAACGTGTTTTCACACTTGTGATTATCAGTAGTCATTTGGAATGATCTGTAAAAGGAATAGAAGTGCTTTTTTAGAGTAGTTATTTGTAACGATCAATGGCAAGGGGCCTAAATAGTGGAAGCTTAAACACTAACCGATGCTCTAAAGGTGAGGGAAAGTATCGTAAAGAAACCTGCACATACAGGCAACTGAATGTGTAAAAATAATCCAAGTTGGTCAGGTTTCCCTGTATTACCTGCTCTGTCAAATCCTGGATCATGATCAAGGCGGGCCTTGGCCCTTGACGCGCAAGAGTACAATCGGGATATTGAAGCCAACATGATCTTCGAATAAAACGACCGTTTCGGTAACTTTTTTTTATGTTACACAGCAGACAAACAGGCAAGCGGGCCACCTGATGGAAAGTGGTTACCACCTCTGGACATCAGCAATACCAGGAGTCACCAATGCGTATTCCACCTCTGAAGAAACTGTAATATACCTCTTGAACGATCCCAAGTCATAGTCAAAAGGAAACACTGTGGCTACTTTTATTTTTAATTCGTTTATTTCCTAGCGCCAGCACAGAACCTTAGTAAGCACTAACTTTAGATCTGGCTCTCAGACGTATCGAAAATAAAACACGAAGTCTTGTTCACTGGAAACATTCTCCTTTTAGTCTTCTCTTTTCCTCTGGGGAGGGAATCGTCTTGGCGCTTTCTTTGTCTTTGTCTAATAAGAAATAGTATTCGAAATCTTTATTGGAGTCAGAGCACGCCTTTGTTTAGTGTTCAGTTGTGTGCTAGGAGGAAATGCGTTTAACACTTAGTTCTACATTTTAAAATGCATTCTTATTCTGTGAATAAGTTAATCTTGTGTTTATTTCATGCAATTTACTTTTTGGAACTCTTGGTTTTTACAGTCCTTCACACGTATGAGATGCGTGACGGACTGTTTGTGTGTTTTTCACGGGTCATTAGTTGAATTTCTTTTGGAAAGATCATCCATATGAATTTATCTAGGAGTGTCGGTGGCCGAGTGGTAACAGTATCCGACTCGTAAGCGAGAGGTACCGGGTTTGAATCCCACTGCTGCCATGTACCAATGACTCTTTTATGAGTTATGTATATTAGTTAAATACTAACCGATGGTCTCGCTGTGATGGAAAACATCTTGGTGAAACCTGTACATTCAGGCGACTAAATGTATAACCATGATCCAATCCGGTCAGTTTCCCTGGGGAGCAGCGTCTCGGAGGTCAGATGGCAGTCGCTCCACTGTGATTACCTGATCTGACAATCCTGGATCATGGTCAAGGCAGATCCCGGGCCCTCGTGCGCGAGAGCATAACCGGGACATTAACGCCAAGATGATGGTGATGATGATGATCCATATGAATTTATTTTTGAATTATAATTATCAGAGGGAAACAAATGATATATGAGCTGTTTAAACTGACTTGTTTTATTTGGTGAACAAACAATGCCCAAAATCACGACTTGCCGTATCAATCACGCTACGTATATTGTTTATAGATGTCGAGAATTATATAAGAAACTTCAACTAATACTGCTGCATATTATCCATTTAAATACATAATTTCCTTAACCAAATAAGACAAGTCAGTTTGGACAGATTATAACTGCTACCCGTTGGTAAGTCATAACCGTCGCCTATGGACGCTCTCCCGCATAATATTATCTTAAAAAAAGAGTTTACTTACATAAGACAACTTAAATAACATTGCAGTGTCAACGAGCTACTTAATAATGACGGCTTGCAATAGCACTTAGCATCTTCCCCTGGCTCTCAAGCTAGGTAAACCTGTGTTTCAATTTCAATTTTAATTTCATTTATTCATCAACATAGGTAATACATAGCTGTTATGAAATAATTCAAAGTCCTCTAGTCCGCGCCGGTTGGCACATGAATGTAGCAGGTACGTATAACAAAATTACAAAAAGTTGTGTTACGAGAATCAGTGGTCTCACTCCGCGGTTGATAGTTTATCAATCGCGGTACAAGCTCAAGTTATTTATCAGCTACAACTAAGCAACAACAAGTCATTCTGGCAATGCAAATATAAGCTAAAAAATAAAGAGCAGCAAAAATAAATGAAAAGCAAAATGAAAGCTTAGAGAAATAAGTGTGGGTGGTGTATGTGTGCGTGCGCGTGTATTTATGTGAGTGATAGTGAAATAAACTTGCAAATTTTAGGTTTACGTATTGGAAATCTTTGAACAAAAAAAAATGGCTTCAATATTTCTTTATTACTTTCTCTTTATTCTGTTTAAATTAACTATAAATTCCGTCCACGTTACAATCTCATTGTTATACGGTTACTTATTGTGCGAAAAAAGAAACCTTAATTATATTTTAAAGAAACAAAAGCTTGTAGAAAGAAAACAAAGGACCAGTCGAGTTGGCTCCACATTTACAATTCAAGGGGGTACAAACTTCCCTAATTGATTGTTTCGGGGCTGCTTTTGAATGAAAAAAAAAGGGAAAAGCCAACTTTTTCAATCAAGCTCTCGGAAGGTTCTTTACTCCTTTAAATCCGGTGATTAAAGTGCACATTGTTTTGGAATGCTGCCTTTTCAACCACTTTAACATAAATGAGGTTAATTGTTACTAGTAGAGATGTTATTACTGTAATTACCTGACCTGCCAAATCCTGGATCATGATCACGGCGTACCCCAGGTAGAGCACAACCGGGACATTAACGCCAAGATGATTATTTATTATGATGGTAATAACGTAGTCGACAGAAAATGTCGGACAAGACCTACCAAGTTTACTTAAACTCAAATATTTTCTAATCTATAAAATAGATATTAATCAAACAAAGCTAAAAACCATGTCGATTAAACTGGCTTTCAAATAGAGAAAACCGCAATCAAATCAGTCCATTCGCTCGAGAGCTACGACGGCACAGATACGCAAAGCTCACACACACAGATACACACAGATATAACATCCCTCCTTTTTATCGGGGGTTTATAAATATTGCACCCTGTGGCCCAAGTATGTCCGCGACAAAGCTCGCGCCGCGAGAGAGCGTTTGTCTCTTTCCCTCAATAATAAGATGAAAGAGATACCAATACCTATGTCGCGATTTTTCTCGCTTATCGTGTCGCAACTTGTGCTAGGCCTACTGTCCTCGACTTGCTGATTCTACCGATTGCCTTCACCGATGCTTACTAAGGGTGTCCTACAACGCTCCATCATCACCACAGGACTGAGGGCCTCTCCCACGAAAGGGGAGGTTATTGCCATAATTTCCACGCTTGGCAGGCAGGTTGGAGATCGCAGTGTTATAAATATAATTGCCATTTTCCAGCCTACGGATGCTTAGATTTTTCCTCAAAGACATTAGTCGACGATTTTTCCTCGAAAACATTAGTCGCCTTGTTCGACACTCACGAGGGTAAGGGGTTGGTGCTATTCTACAGACCACCACACGCTTACTGAGGTCATGTTGTGGTCTCCACTCAAGAACTCGTTTACCCCTTGTCGGTTCTAACTTCACGTCTAACAAAATGTAGAACCACACGCCCAAATTCTCCACAAAAGTGGAGACCGAAGTACCGCCACTCGCCGCATGTAAACATTGGCTCTGATTTTAATATTATTTTATGAATATTTAATGAGAATTATAAGTTAAAAATATTTAAGAAACTACCACATGTGTTTATTTCAAGTGTACAAGTGTTAGTGAGGATAAAGGACTGGACATTAGTGAAATACTGAACTATTATGTATAAATGTTGAGTAAGGTGATTTGACTGTATACGAGATCTTACGAGTAAATTATCAAGAATTTCCGAAAATAAAAACTTACCTGAGTAATATAGAACACAAAACAGAACTGCACTAATAATTAATCTAAAGTAATTATGTTTACTAGAAGTGCCACCGTCAGAAATTAATTTTGAACACAGGTGAGTTGACATTATTGTAAACAACCATCAATTCATCACATTACCTACATTTCATATTAAAAGCGACGAATCACTACCGCCATCTAACGTCAAATAGCGGAACTAAAACCGCTGATCAATTGAAGTATTCGTTGCCTTCCGGATTTATATTTAAGAGACATCTAGCGGAAATCCAAAAAAACTATTTACGAGAGCCATCTAGCGTCAAATAGCGGAACTACGAGATTAATAATAGTTAATGGTATTTAGTGGCTACACTACTACAAATTTAAAACGCAAGAGGGCGATACTAACATGAGTTATAAAGACACAAAATGTAATAAATGTTTCCAGCCTATACGTGGCAGACAGTTTCTTGTCTGCTTAAACTGTAAGAAAACTTATGATTTAGCTTGCACGAATACCGAGAAAAGATATTTCTTAATGTCGCCACAGCGGAGGGCAAATTGGAAATGTGTAAATTGCAGAGCAAAAAAGTTAAAGAGACAAGACGATATCAGTATTGAAAGCGCACTGAAAAATAAAAAGGGAAATACTTGTGATGTTGGAAAATATATGATCGATAAAATGCCACCTAAACCTCTTACACCTGAGTTGGTCGTCTTATGTCCGAATGTGGCAACCTCTTTGGTAGAACCATCAGCAACACCTGAGACAAACTCTGGAATGATTTCTGATTGTAACATAGACAAGTATGAAATTAATATACCGACGGAAAACTCGTTTCAGTCATTGTCTTCTGACGGTGATGGCAAGGATGAAGTGATAACCACCGGAAACGAGAATTTCGTCACTACTCGACGTACTAAAAGACCTCTAAAGTCGATGCAAGACTTGTCGGCCTCCTATCAATCACTACAAACTTCATTACCCAACATATATGAACTAAACAGTTACTCTCAAAGTGTACCTGACGTCACGACTGGAAATGATTTGCAGATTAAGGAATTGAAGGACGAAATTGAGAAATTACAAATGGAACTGGACTCGGCGAATAACGAAATAGAGAATTTACATTTGGCTAACAGAGAACTGTGTCAGAAGGTTCAGGAAAAAGAAAGAGTTGTAAAAATGTATAAATCCATTCGAATAGATAATTTAAACCCAAGTAAACATAACACACCATGTATATCCACACCATTATCATCACACAAATCGTTCAAGAGTATGGACAAGAAAAGAGAATTGTTGGACTATTCCGACCTGGCCTGTAATGTTTTAGCACATGCAGTCTCATCTAAAGAAATCCAATACAGCAGTGGAACGACCAAGTCACATAATCTTTGTAGTGATGGTGGTTCTAGGTCTCACAACAATCAAGTAAATGAGGACAGCAGTACCGTGCTCGGCGATAGGTCATTACTCCAACATACGTCGCCTACTAAAAATCGACGAAAAATAATTATAATTGGAGATGAAGAGGCCTCTGATTTGTCTATTGCATTACTAGAGGCAAGGAGAAATACCTGGAACGATATTTATTTTCCCTTTGCACTAATTAAGCCGAACGCCCCGTCGACCGAAGTACTTAAATACTGTCGAAACATAAAACAAGATTTATCACCTGAAGACTGTGTGGTGATTTGTACTGGAAATCATGATGTAAATCCGATTAAATTGTTTTCGAATGTGTGCGTGGCCTTGAATGAACTATCCAATGTAAATGTTTTTGTTCTACCGGTCAATAACAACAAATATTTAAATGTTAACATGTTAAATAACAATCTAAAACTCTATGCAAAATCTTTTACTAATTGTACATTTGTCGATCTAGGCTCAGTGTCAAATATAGAGCATACTTATTTTGTAACTTTATCTTGCCAAAAGATAAACGTGGCATTGGATTATCCTGCTTACGAATTACAATTTCTAAACAGAATTTCCGCCATTGTCCGTAGCCGCTCAACTAAAACCAATGTTAAAAACAAGCCGCTTTCTGATAATGTTAAAGGGAAGATCCCCTTTTATTTTCCAATATTAAAAAAAATTGAAGTGAATACGCCACAAAATCAACCAGAGTTAGATGGTAGAAAGCTTTTTCGTGTCCAACCGGACTCAGACATCGCTTAGCAGTTTACGTGTATTTCACCAGAACATTGCGGGGCTGTTAAATAAACTGGATACCTTGGGCATATTATTACAGGAATTTCAGGAGAAAAGTGAAGAGATTCACGTTATTTGTACCACCGAGACCTTTTTAAAGAAGGGGGATGATAAGAATGTTCGCCTGGCCAACTTTAAGCTGGCAGCGTCATACTGTAGACCAAACGAGAAAAGAGGCGGGTCTTGTATATTAGTTAGGTCGGATATTCCATTTAGTGTGTCGAGGATTGCCGAGGAATATGCCGTGTACAAAGGCTTTGAATGCTGTGGTATTCACTTACTAAATAACAATGTTATTATAGTGTGTGTCTATCGTACACCTAACTCAGATATAAGTGTTTTTTTCCGTAATCTGGAAGCACTGTTACTGAGTTTGACTGGCAAAACAAAGAAACGAATAATAATAGCAGGTGATTTCAATATAAATACTATAAAAATAAATATGCATTCCGTGCACCTGACACAATTATTAAATACATTTGACATGACTCTACACATAACGACACCTACGAGACAATATGCGTGTATCGATCACATAGCGAGCAACATTAAATCAATTAAATCCTCTGTATACGAACTGGGACTCTCTGATCATGCAGGTCAACTAGTAGAGTTTAAAATAAAAATCAAGGGAATGGTCACACAATGGTACGAGGAGAGGAGAGACTTTGGCTTAGATAATATTAGAAAATTCCAACATTGTATTTCATCGTTGTCGTTTTCGGAGGTTTATGAGGAAGCTCATACTAATGAAGCTTTCAATAAGTTTCACTCCTTGTTTAGCTTATTTTATAATTTATGCTTCCCAAAGTGTAAAATAAAAATAACAAAAAAACCTAATAAATGCAGGTGGGTTACCAAGGGTATAAAAAAATGTTGCAAAGTAAAAAGATCACTACATGTAAAATATCAAAAAGCTAAAAGGCATGAAAAATTATTACATGCACATAATTATAAAATATATGCAAAAATCTTGCGACGATGTATGTTGCATTGTCAAGAGCGTGGAAATAGAAGATACATAACATATGCAAAAAACAAACCAAAAGCCGTTTGGAATATTGTGAACTCTACTGTTTCTAATGATGAACTTGTAACAGAATTTGACGAAATAAACTATAACGAAAATTCAATTTCAAACCCTAATGACATTGCTAATATTTTTAATAACTTTTTTATTGACATTAATAATAATAATGATAATATTTTCCGAGATAGTGGTAATAATAATAATAATTTAAGAAATGACTTACACAAGAATGCACCTGAAGCTTGCTGCTCAAGCATTTTTTTAAATCCTACAAATTCAAATGAAATCTATTCTGTAATTAATTCCTTAAAAAACACGAATTCTGTTGGCTATGATGAGTTCTCAACAAAAATAATAAAAGTGGTAGCTGTGCACATTGCCCCTGTTCTCAGCTATATTGTCAACCTGTCACTCAGTGAGGGAATATTTCCAGACCTTTTAAAGATTTCTATAGTGAAACCGCTTTACAAAAAAGGTGATAAAAAGGATCCCAATAACTATAGACCAGTTACTCTAATTTCCGTATTTGCCAAGGTTTTTGAAAGAGTGGTTCATACTAGATTAACTAGTTTCGTAAATAAATACAACATAATACTACCTGAACAGAATGGATTTGTTAAAAACAAAAACACAGCCCTGGCCATATTCACTTTGATTAAAAAAGTTACAGAAAACCTCAACCTTCGTAAACAGGTTATAGCGCTATTTCTTGATCTGAGTAAAGCATTTGATTGTGTAGATCACAGTAAATTGATGTCAAAACTTGAGGACTGTGGGGTTAGAGGAATAGCTAAGAGCTGGTTCGCTAGCTATCTCAGAGATAGAAAGCAATGCGTGGAAATTTCTAAACTTGATAAAATTAATAATTCATATGTTAAGGTAGCGCATAGATCAGGATTCAAGAATAAAGATTGCGGAGTACCTCAAGGAAGTTTACTGGGTCCAATTTTATTTATCATCTACATAAATAATCTTCCAAAAGTTATCAAACATCTAACCATCCTATTTGCGGATGATATTACCATTGTTATAGAGGGCGATAACGTAGTGCAATTACAGAAAGAAATTGAGGACACATTACAAAGGGTGGTTGAATGGCTAACACATAATAACCTAAAAGTTAACCTAGATAAGACTATGATCATGAGATTTCGTACATACAAAACGTCAATAGAGAATCTAAGAATAAATTACGAAGATCATGATATTCGACAAGTCACATCGACAAATTTTTTAGGCATAACGATAGATGAACATTGCAACTGGAAAGATCATGTGAAACAAGTTTGCGATAGATTAAGCAGATTTGTCTTTGCGTTGCGTAGATTAAGAGAAACCGTTTCTCCGGAAGTGGCACTGGAAGCCTATCATGCTTACGTGGGGTCGGTTATACTGTATGGTTTGATGTTGTGGGGCAACAGTACAGACAGCGACTTGATTTTTAAACTTCAGAAAAAGTGCATCAGAGCATTATGTGCCGCGGGATGTGTGGATTCATGTCGACCATTATTTAAAAAATTGAAAATATTAACAGTACCTTGTTTATATATTAAGCAGATTGCAGTGTTCGTAAAACAGAATCCACATTTGTTTGAGTTAAGAGTTACGTTTCAGCGACTGAGACGGAGGCCTGAAAATATTTTGTTGGTTCCTCAAAACAGGCTGACCTTAGCTCACAAGAATAGCTATATAATGGCGACACGGATTTTTAATAAGCTACCGGATAGGATACGGGCTCTAAATGGACCGATGTTCAAGCGAGAGTTACACTCTTGGCTGACTGACCGTTGTTTCTATAGTGTAAATGAGTTTTTGACGCGTGGCCCAGATTGACATTATATCTTGACATTTTATCTTTATTATTAATTGTATTAAATTATTGTAGCTAATTTATTAATTTCTTTTGTAGTGACTGCTAATCTAGTAATTTAAGTACTGATATAATATTTGTATGCCGCTAATGGCCAATTTTGGCATGGACAAAATTGTATTACTTAAGAAGATTATGTAACCCAAAATTTATTTTACAAATAAACATTTGATTTGATTTGATTTGATTTGACAGCTCAAGTTGTAATAGTGGAGTATTCTTGGTGAATATGATGACAGCACAGACTCGTACCTGAATCTTTATTCTAATAAAGTGTAAAATAAAGTCGCCTGTAGCTTATGTCTAAATCTTGGCCTGTATTTCACCTAACTCCTCTTACACCTGGTCATCTTGGCGTTAATGTCCCGGTTCTGTTCACGCGCGCGAGAACATGGCGACCGTCTTGACCATGATCCAGGATTTGGTAGATCAGGTAATTACAGTGGAGTGACTGCTTTCTGACCTCCGCGATACTGTTAGCGTTCAGTCGCCTGAATGTTCAGGTTTTATCACGATATTTTTTCCTCACCGTAAAAGCATCGGTTAGTGTCCAATAAATGTACATAACTCAGAAAAGAGTTATTGGTACATGGCGGCACTGAGGTTCGAACCTGATACTACGAGGTACGAGATGGACCCCCTAACCATTAAGCCATCGAAGCTACAAGCAAACATGAGCATATTTCTCTTTAACATAGTATAAAAATAGATGCGCTTGCCGCGTATATCTAACTCTCAGTATTTGTTTCACCTAAGGTGCTGTCCTAATTGGCAATGGTCGTGCGACGGGCGGGTTTGAGGTCTTCTATTTGTCGGGCGGCGTATATCGTAGGCGCCTAACTCCTCTTCCAAAAAGCAACAGATATTAATGCGGTTTTTACTAACATTTAGAGAACTTCTTCCGAAAAGTTTTTATGTTTACTACATGCCTATTGTAATTAAGAAACTCCGGGAACAATACGTTTGTATTAAGTTTACTTCATGAACACTATAATTGAGATTGAAGTTTTTTCAGAAAAAAATTTGCGCACTTTCTTCTTTGCAATTAGAGACAGACGGTGAATCATTTGCATAGCTCGATTGTGTTTTATTTCCAGCGTAATTAACAAAAGCCTGTTTATTAGGTGATTTAGAATTTTGGTTATCAATATAAATATTTCTTTGCTAAGCCAAGAGAGGTATAGGACAATTTATCTGTGTGAATTTTTTAATTATTAGGTTCGGACGACACGGAAGTTTAAAATGGTTCGCTTAAACGTATTTTAACTTTAATGAGCATTGGAGTGCCACAAGGATCTATATTGGGATAGTTTCTTTTTACACTACAGCATGCACTGGTTGCTATGCAATACGTAAGTATGTAGGTAACATGGTCTTTGGCCTACTGCTTGGTTGCACTCATGCACAGAATAATGATTATCACAATACTTAAACTGTTGAACATTGTACACAAACAAGACTACGTTAATATTGGTACCTGAAGCAATAATAAATCATTCATTCATTCATATCGTTTACAGTCTTATCACAGTTATTTTCACAGTACTTAGGTATCCTATACATACAACGCAACAAACAATCACACCGATCACGCGAAAAGCTAAAAACCGAATAAACGAACACGACTCGAAAATAGGTACATTTTAACCCAAGAAGCCACGCTGTCGGCGTCAGCGGTTCAAACGACACACCCAAGTGCAGCACGCACACTGCCAAAACTCCGGCGTGTCGACACATGGGCCTCGTGGCGGAGTATTTCCCGCGACTTTCGGCGCGGGGCGCACGGGGTGGCGGGTGGCGGGAGGCGAGGCGGGAGGCGTGGCAGCAGGCAGCGCTTTAGGCAGCGTTGCCAGATCGTACCTTTTAGTACGATTTACGTACTATTTGGCCGACTGTCGTACCTTAAGCGTACTTTGCTCCACATCGTACTATTTAGTACGTTTATACAAAATGCTGAATTTAGCTGAGCTTCACCTTTCCTGTGCGCAAAATACTGAAAAATAATGGGAAGGAAGGGTTGATTTTAGCCACCGGCAACAAAATAACGTCATTAATTGACTAAAAATCATCCCCCCCCCCCCCCAAGGCCGATAAAATATAGAAGATAATGAGAAGAAATCGTACTATTTTAAGAGCCCAGACGTACTTTTTTGGAAACTACTGCTGGTAACACTGGCTTTAGGGATCCGCGTGTTAGGGGTCGTACTTATTTCGCCTCTTATGTTCTCCTGGTAGATGCACCGTAATGTTGATTGTGTTTATTTAATAAAGTGAGGCTCAAACAAGTCCAACAGTGGACTAATAATAATCCTTATGATGTCGGTGATGGAATACATTTGCTTACTACTATTTTATCGGGTAATTTGTACAGACAGTAATTACTAAAATTGTGTTTGGGTCCGTGTTTCACCTAGGTGACCTAGGTTCAGTGGCGTTGCTTGCCTTCCAGGGGCCCCGTATCAATAGCTGTCTGGGGCCCCATAGTTAGTACCCCCAACTACAAGGGATCATCATCATCATCATCACAGCCCATAACAGTCCACTACTGGACTTTGGGCCTCTCCCGCAAAAGGGGAGGTTATTGCCATAATCTCCACGCTTGGCAGGCGGGTTGGAGATTGCAGTGTTGCAAACATAACAATGAAAAACGCTGCTGCCCATTTTCCAGTTTATGGAGACTAGATATTTTGCCTCTAAACGTTAGTCGCCTTGTACGACACCCACGAGTGTAAGGGGTTGGTGCTATTTTACTCTACCGGTCACCACACGGCTACAAGGGATGCTAATGAGTAACTTAAATCCAAGCCATTCGCGTGTTAAGGCGGTACGATTATCATACAATTTTTATGTAACGTTTTTGTGCAATTGGCTATTAGAAAATATGTTCAATTGTGCGCGAAATAGATTTCCACATGTTAATAATGTAAAACAAAGCAATGAAAAAGAAAAATAATTAAATCACAAAACAACGCCATCAAGCGGCGATTTGTGCTTTTTTCGATTTAACTGCTTTTGAAAAGAAAACCACTTTGCGCACCATTGAATACATTTACTAAGAGTAGAAATCATAATACAATCACTAAACACTCGAACAAATGAAAGAATATCGAGAGAAATTTAGTATGGGCGTTGAATCACCTTAATAGTAAGAATAACATATGTATGAAAGAAAGTTCCACACCGCGTCTGTCTGCCTGTTCGCGATAAACTCAAAAACTACTGAACGGATTTTCATGCGGTTTTCACCAATTGACAAAGTGGAATTACTTTGTCTATTGAGGAAGATTTAGGTGTATAATTTGTTAATGTTTTATGTTGGTAGTTTGTATGACAAGAATCTCCTTAAAGGCCGGGGTGGACATCGGAATTTTTGTAAATTGGCCCTTGACTTTGGTATATTAAAACCTTGCGTGATAAATATAAAAATGTCATAATTTGTTGAATTAGCGAGCGTAGCGAGCTCGATAGTTTCACAAACTAACCCTTCAGAATACTTGCGCGAATAGCATAAAATCAGTAAATGGACTATACGATGTAGACATTTCTGACATCTGGTTTATAATAAAATTAACTTCGCAAACAATTAATTAATGAGCGTGCGAGCTCTATTTCTGACATTTTGGCTATAAAGTTTTCACGATTAACTTAAAAACAGTCAAATTCGAAAATCGTGTGGGCCAAATCGATTTTATTATGAGCCAGGTCCATCTGACCCGTTGAGCAATGAACAGTGTAAGGAGTTTCTTAAATCTTATGATCTCACCGATAGTGCTGAATATGTTGTACATGAGATCAAGATTTTTCTCATTTTTGCTATAGGTGCATTTTTACACAATTTCAATGAAGTAATGAGTGAGTGCGCGTGAGGGGCTCTAAGTTGTTGTTTTTTATTAAAAATGTTAATTATCTCTAAGCGAAAGGGGAACAAAAACGGATTGTATCACTTGATTTCATTTGCATCTTTGGCGGAGGGGGCCCCGACCCTGGTCTGAAAATCACTAAAGAATTTTTTTTTTTCCGGGAAATAGGGTTTAACTGAAATTGAGGATAACAGTACGTATTTTTGCTTACAAACGATTTGGGACCCCGTATCATTGATACGGCTGATACGGCGGTTGTTGCGCCCCTGCCTAGGTTCTCCAACTGGGTGAAGCATGGGATATTTACAGGTATAGCTCCGTCAACTAAGATTCATTTAGTTAATTTTTGTTGATGAGAAATATTCGTGAAATCGTACGGATTTTAACATAACAGTCCTCTGAGAGTTTAAGCCTTCCCCACATTAGTGGAGGGTTCTGTCTTAAACTCCACTCTCTGCTGTCTTTGTTTTATTTATGTTTCATTCATTACACTAAGGTATTTTATTTGTTTTATTTAATACAAAAATATGTGTGTGTAGTTACTGAAAAATCTCATAGCAGATAGGACCTTTGCGACACTGAAACATGACTGACAGGCATGACATGAGAAAGCAAACTTATAAAGACAAATATGCTACATTAATTAGAGTTTGCTACATTAATATGCCACAGTAATTTGAATTAGACTACTTTGCTATTAGTTAGGTGGTGGTGCACTTTCGAAAAAACTATGAAGGAACCTATTAAATTAAAATTACAATATTTTTTTGTACAGAACCCTCAAACCAAAAAATACAAAACGGCTAATTTAGATCTCCTTAATATCATTGCGCCTAGTACTATGAACTTGAGTGACCTTTTACAACTGATTTCTAGAGATGCGGTCTTTCGTTTTCAAAATGTCGATTATCGACATTGAAAAGGTAAAAGTTCGATAGTCATTTTCTCGCTTACTATTCCACGTACGAAAAAAATAATTGTACCTATCGTTTTAATACGTTTAGCACTCCATCCAGTTCACGGCTTTATACATGTATTATGAAACACCCTGTAGATAGGTCTATTATAGCTATTACGTATTTTAAACTTTATAATATGTATAACATATTATAAGCTTCGAAGTTTTGGTTTCTGGTTTGCCCTATATATTTATTTTTATTTATTTATAACACTTTATTGTACATTAAAGGAGATTGTAAAAATACACTTTAAAACAATATAGGTACAAGGTAAGGTAAGGTAAGTATAAAACAAAGTCTCTTCCCGCCTGCCGTCTGTCCCTATGTATCAATGTACGCTTATATTTTTAAACAACACAACGGATTTTAATGCGGTTTTCAGCAATAGAGTGATTCAGGAGGAATATTTACGAGAAAAAAAATTTGGTAGGGGTAAAACCCCATGCGAACGTTGTCGCGCTGGCTCCACTAGTGATATATATTTGGTTTTCTTTGATTTTACTATTTATAATGAAAATGAAGATATGGAACCATATTCCATATTCTAACCGCCGGCGCCGGCCGTAATGGCCCCGCTCGCTCCGCCGATACAATGTCGTGTTCGTCGAGATCGATGCCGATTTTTTTTGCAACTGCTAGTATTAAATGTGTGCAGTTTTCATATTCAACTTCTGGGCAGCCAGCAATTTCTAAATCATTAGATAATAAAGCTTGGTCTCGATCAAATATTTCATTCTGCAGTTGTGCTATAGTATTTTCCAGACCTGTAGTGCTACTCGTAAGCTTTTCTTCGGCTTTGCTCTCTAACATGCACAACCTGATTTCTAGCTGTTCAATGCGACTGTTTTGGGCTGTAATTGTGTTGCTTAGACTGGCCATCGCCTCCCGAAAGCTATCCATTTGATTTTGAAATAACTCAGTCAGATATTGCTTTAACTCCGCAACTATAATATTCGTGTTTTCCGAATTTGTCATTTCAGAGCTAAGTTCTTGCGTTGCTTTCCTACGATGGGTGACATTGCGATCACATTGGTCTAATACGACATTTACTGCTGATGTGTTGTGATTTGGAGTATTATTTCCTGCCTTTGGCCGTTTGTTCAAGCATTCTGGACATTTCCACTTATCCTTTCGTTCGATCGAGTTAAATTGTTTCGTTCCGATATTTGCACAGTCTGTATCATATCCTGACTTACATATCATGCAGCGTAGGTAATCCTTTTTTGGAAGTGGATTCTGGCATGTAGCACATTTCAATGGCGCACTCATTTTTAATGTAGTTATAAAGTAATTTATTTCATGAAAAGTACTGAAAAACTGAAGTATTGCTATCTTCTCTTACGAGCATCACATTAAAAAAACTAATAATGCGTAATAAAAAAAACACATGTAGTATAAAATAAAATATAAAAATAAAATAAAAAAAGTAGAAAAAAAAACTTATGTACGACAAGGAAATTCGAACCGGGAGCACCCGTTCGAGCTTCAGTTCGTTCCACGTCGGCTCTATTGACACCCGCGATTCAAGTGCGAAAAATTGTATACGTATCGACTATTCCTAGGAGAAAAATCGTTGAAAAATTTGAATTTCGAAGCGTCTTGAATTTGAAAGCGTCTGTTTAGATGCAAAAAAATATTGTTATTCAAAATTGTTCTACGGCGCACTTTTACCTTCAAATACGTCCAGGGTAGGTAGGTAATACACGTTTTTCACTGTTTATAATTGTAATAACTAGTTTGTGTCTCGTTTTGGCGGCGAACTATAGCTTATCACTTTACGTTGTTTTTACACTGTTGTATTAAAAACTCAGATCGAATAACACTTTCACTGCACAGTTAGGTATTGAGAGTACTGGATACTATAATTTTATTAGGTATTTTGCCGATTTACTATTTTTAAAAGAGTTAAATGTACAGAGCCGACTTGTACCGGGTGACAGCGCCACCTATCTCCATTGTTTACAAGACATGATATTATTTCACCTCAGCTTGTCTGAAAGTTGTATGAGTTGTGCAGGCCAGGGAGCAACTCTCGCACTGTGACATCTCAAATTTGACATTTTCTTTAGCTAAAATACTGTCGCAATAAATAAAATTAAATCGCAAGTGAAATTGATCTTCGACAATATACGACTGTCTAAGATAGTTGAGAATATTCTCTAATATTCTATTAAAATAATAATAAATATTAAAGAATATTTATCCTTTGCAAAATATTAAAGACATTTAAATGTCATTATTAATGGAAATAACTGACTATGTCGAATTCGAGATATCATCAATTCGGCCCTTGTCAATAAAAAGCAAAAACTAATCAGAATTAAAAAACGCCGCCTCAAAAAACAAAAATTAACAACGTCATCTCAAACCTTACCGAATGAACCACGAACCCATACAAATGCATGTTTTTTGAACTTCCATTTGCATACCGTGTACCAAGACCCGCTTTTTCACTCCTTATTTCCTAATGGCTGTCACGTTAGGTACCCGAGCAAGCAAAGTTTACAGCCCGCCGCACAGGTAACCATCCTTAGTGCAAAGGAACAGGTGCGCGGGTGCAGGGGAAACTGTGCGTTGGAATGCACACGTCGCAATTTGCTTGGTTAGGCTTCAATGCATGGTAGACTCAAAAGACGTCAGTGGTTGGTGCAAGCGTCTTTGTGCTTGGTGCAAGTTAGGGACTCCTGTCACCTCCTGGTGGGAGGAATAAATTGGGTTTGTAAAATGAAAATGAAAATGTATTTATTGAAATAGGATTATGTTAGCGTGGGCGAGTGGGCCCAATATAGTCGTGCGAAACTACTACTACTTATCGAGTACGACTACGATGGAGCAACGCGAACGGTGACCTAATGGGTGATAGGTCCGACTCGTATCCTTAGGTTCCGGACTCAAATTCCAGTGCTGTGACGGACCAATGACTCTGAGTTATGTACATTAGCTGTCAGTCAGTCAGATCGCAGTCGCTCCACTGTAATTACCTAATCTGCCAAATCCTGGATCATGGACATGCAAAATCCATGACCATCCAGTCAAGGCGGACCTCGGGCCCTCGCGCGAGCGATATCACAACCGCGACATTAATCATTAACAGGGTCCGATGGTAGTCGCTCCTCTGTAATTTTTAATTACTACTGGAATCGTAGTAATTACAGTTCGTAACAATGGTGGTAAAAGTGGACCGTTAAAGGGGCCAAATGTAATTATTGCACCAACCAATTCTCTCGGCGAGAAAAACATTGTGATGAAACCTGCACATTCAGGCGACTGAATATGCAACCATAATACAATCTGGTCTGGTTTTCCTGTTAACAGGATCACGGAAGTCAGATTACAGTCGCTTCACTGTAATTACCTGATTTAGTAAATCTGGATCACGGTCAAGGCGGACCCCAGGCCCTCGCAAGCGAGAGCTCAACCGGACACTAACGCCAAGATGATTAATAAACCCTCATTAACTTACGACTCCGTTCTTTTGTAACTTGGGCGATATCCGCGCTCGTTCTTCAGTAATACTTGAAACACAATGCCAAGGTTCCTTTGTGGTTCGGTAAAGGATCGCAGAGGCGGACGCCATTCGTCACAACCCACCGGTTTTTGTACTCACGCGCTTCCCCGGGCGCAGTGTAGCCATGTTTATCGTTGATTTTTCGCAATTTTGTAGGGAAATTCTACGGGTGTATGACGAAGCGCGAGGACAATTGTAATAATAATGTTAAGGTCTTTAATAATTCAATTTAATTGGTTTACTTGACATTTTTAGTTATATTGAGATTGTAATTTGTATTGTATTTGACATGGATATATTGACATTTTATTTTGTATTTAATTTGACACTGTACCTAATTTTGTAAATCAGTGTATTAGTGTACTTATTGTATTGGCTATCATGAGCCTGAAATAAATGACTTTTAATTTAATTTAATTTAATTGCAATTACAGTCAAAATTTTATGTGTATTGTAATAGTTATACTTTAAAATTAAAGTGTAATCTATTGTTGGGATTCTATCAAACATGTGGACTTCTGATGTAGGATCCCTCTTGTCTTATTTTATTACTTACGGTTATGAGGACTCCTGTTTTAACATTGGTTCAGCATGTTGAATACTTTTTATAGTATAATATCGTTTTTAAGGGTATCTTTATATTTGGCCCTTCAGGCTTTAATGGCTCTCCAAGTCCTTATATTATATTCTGAAAAGACAGGATACTATGTCTACGAATTATGTATTTCTAGACGTAGGTACTTGTTTGTTCTGTTAATTCATTTCCTTTTGGCTTTGAATACGTATTTTCTATTATAATGTTATTAAACATTAATATCTGGTATAAATATTGTTGACAAATTGTTGTGAAGTTGTCAAGCAGTGACGTACCACAAATCGATGCCATGATGGCGAAGATTTTATTTCTATTTGCTGCCCACGAAAAAGACTGGCTATGATAAATTTGAAATTGATTGACGGCTTGAGAGAAATAAAAAGGCGGACGGATGTCTGGGATTCTGAAGTTTGGAGGTGAAAAAAGTTGAGGATTTTACACGATTTTTATTTTTACTAAATCAGCCTTCGAACAAAAGGGTGGACCTAGATCGCCACTAGAAGTTACTGTTATCGCCATGCAAAATTAATGAAATCGATCTTGGACTAAAAATGCACAAAGGCTGCATCAATTTTAATGGAATTTTATCAAAGTGAATGATATGATCCTACTGGACAAAAGTTACGTGTAAGACTCGGTTTGACCCATAGTGGTTTGATATGGATATTTATTTCTGTTACAATTAATATAAAACTTGCTTAGATAATCATTTGCTTAGAACATTGGGCAAAAGCTACTGAGGATGAATGTGTGGATGAATGTTTTTTTACTTTTTCCTAAAAAGCCTGTTGATATCCGATCAACAGGTTTTTGTCTGATTAATAAAATTTTTCAGTATCAGTATCTTTTTTATAGATTCTATGTAGTTTCAGTGCGAGAACGTGTCAGAACCGAACTGTCATCATCATCTTGGCGTTAATGTCCCCGTTGTGCTTTCGCGCACGAAGGCCCGGGGTCCGCCTTGAACATGATTTAGGACTTGGTAGATCCGATAATTACAGTGAAGCGACTGCTATCTGACCTCCGTGATTCTGCCACCAAGGGAACCTGCAGGTTTCATATGTTTTCCCTCAATTCAGAAAAGAGTCATTGGTACACGGCCGCAGTGGGATTCGAACCCAGTACCTCTCGTTTAGTGGTCGGATACCTTAACCATTCATCAGAACCGAACTGTATACGAACGAAATCCGTGCAAGAGATAAATAAATACATATAGCTAGGTAAATTCAGGCATGATAAAACAGTTGGCATATCACTCTGTACAAATGGCAACCCCTTGCATATTACTGCTTTACCGTAGCAGGTACCCTCGTTTCGCTTTGTGCATACATTTCCTTTAAGACATGGCTTGTTTGTCAGGGAACTCATTACTGCCGGATTTTGCCATTGCCGTGATGTAGGTAGTTTGATATTTGCTAGTCGGAATTATTAGTCTCTAATTAGAGTTGAAAAATTGAGTAGGTACGCAGTTCCCGTAAAATAAAAAAATGTTGGCGTTAATGTTGCGGTTGTGGTCACGCGTATAAGTACTCGGGGTCCGCCTTGATCGTGATCCAGGATTTGGCAGATCAGTAAATTACAGGGGAGTGACTACCATTAGACCTCCGTGACCCTGCTACCAGGGGAACCTGACCAGATTGGATCATAGTTACACAAGCTTGCTTACTTTGTGGCTAGATGGCGCTGTGTGAATTTGTCCACGATTATTTATTTACATTCATTTCAGAAAAGTGTCATTAGAACATTTCCGCAGTGGGATTTGAGACCGGTACCTCTCGCTTGCGAGTCGGATACCTTAACCACTCGGTCACCGACGCTCCATGAAAATGAATTATTAAAAAGATCTCTTAATCTAAGAAAATATTATATAAATCTCAGAAGGCTTGATGTTAAGTATGTATTTATCTACAGTAATAATAATCATTCTGTAGATTGATTCAAGGAATTTTAAGGAATCGGCGTCAATCTCTTGTGCTCTTCATGACCATGATCAAGGATTTGGTTGATTACAGTATAGCAAAAGTCGTCTGACCTCTCATCATCCGAGCGGTCAGCCCCGACTTCGACTGGTCCGTCTTTCGACCCATTCATTTCCATTTCGCCCGGTCTTGGGCATCCTCGCGCATCATTGGTTCTGGCATCAGACTTGGCGATGTCAATCCATCGCTTCTTGGGTCTTCTGCGGGACGCCTTTCCTAATACCGGAAAGTTTAGGCACCTAATTCCCACGTATCCCTGGGCTACCGCAACACGTGACCAAACCGTCACAATAGCGAGTGTCGTCTGACC
Source organism: Blastobasis lacticolella (assembly GCA_905147135.1). Classification (NCBI taxonomy): domain Eukaryota; kingdom Metazoa; phylum Arthropoda; class Insecta; order Lepidoptera; family Blastobasidae; genus Blastobasis; species Blastobasis lacticolella. The sequence goes on from LR990048.1 coordinate 17,104,797, forward strand.
TCTGTGACTCATTTAATTGAAGAACCTGACTATATTGGATTCGTAGACCTGTTTGTGTAGGTTTCCTCACAATCTTTTCGCGAAAATCGCGTACTTCTGTACGGCCCACAAGATATTCATATTTTCACCACGGCCATAATAGCAGCAACGGCAGGGATAATATCTCAACGACTATACAATGTCTTGTATAGTTTACAGAATATTGTGTCGTATTTTTAACGAGAGGGAACATTGTAGCGACGCCGACTCCGCTGGGAGCTTCAATCATAATTTGCGGGGCTCCTCAGCGGAGTAAGAAAATATTGCGGTATCCACGAGTCGGTTTTTCCCAGTATTTTGATGGAAAAATCAAATGTTTATATTAAACTAGGTTCGTTATTTGTAGGAGAGCTTTACAGTTTATTAATGCACAAAATTTTCTACAGTGGTTAAGCTTTTTTATGTAATAACTAGTGGACTCGGCGCGACTCCGTTCGCGTGGTATCCTACCCCTACATTACCCTACCCCTACCTATACCCTATATTACCCTACTCCTACTCCTACCATACCCCTACCCTACACCTACTTTACCCCTAACCTACCCTTTATTTCTTGCTTATGAACCTTCCTCTTGAATCACTCAATCTATTGTTGAAAACCAATGCTTAGTTTAAAATATTTAAGCGTACATAGATACATAGGGAAAGAGGGCGGGAAGCCTCTTTGTCTTATACTATATATAGATAGTCACCGGTCACTAGAGGTAGATAATGTGTACCTATGTGATGTTTTTTTTATGTCATACGGTAGGCAAACAGGCAAGCGGGCCACCTGATGGAAAGTGGTCACTACTGCCTATAGACATTAGCAACACCAAGAGTATCGCCAATACGTTGCCCACCACGTTGAAATGATGAATTTTATTTCTGTTACGGGTCTAGGTGTTCTATGTATAATGAGTATGTATTTAAAAAAGTATTTACTAGCACCCATAGTACAAGCTTTGCTTAGTTTGGGGCTAGAAGGCGCTGTGTGAATTTGTCCACGAATATTTATTTATTATTAATTATTTACCTCTATAACACGTTGCTCTGGTAGCAAAAAGGCAAATGCCCCTCCACTGCCAAAGCCACGGTTCCCTAAATCCCCACCCCGTGGACCTGGTTATTTATTTATTATCAAGTGCAAGTTAAATGATCTGAAAAGTTACAGGCCTAGACATGAAGATTGCAGCATTGGTCACCAGAATTTCGAATTTATAGTACAATTCATGTTCAATTAACAGCTTTGGAGGATTCACAATTTCAACAATTTATAGTACCTACAGTTAAATTGAAATTGTCAGGCAATTTCTTGCATTTAGATGCATAACACAGTGACAGCGAATCACGAAACTTCCATTCACTTTTCTACGAAAGACATGACAAAAATCACTACAACTCGAGACGATATTCGCGGCTCGTTGTATACCGCATGGCGCTGTCCCTGGGAGAGAATTCCTCTTATATATTTCAGAGACTGTGCGTCAAGAAGACTATATTCGGCGAGCAATGCGGATGGAAATGAGACGCGGGACTCTCCGCCCCGCACACACGACTGCGCGCGATGGACAACATATCTTGTAATTCTGTTCCGGGTATGGGTTATCATCATCATCACAGCCCATAATAGTCCACTGGAGGACTTCGGGCCTCTCCCACGAAAGGGGAGGTTGTTGTCATAATCTCCACGCTTGGCAGGCGGGTTGGAGATCGCTGTGTTATATAACAGTTGAAAACGATGCTGCCCATTTTCCAGCCTACGGAGACACATATATTTTGTGCCTCGCCTTACACCCACGAGTGTAAGGCGTTAGTGCTATTCTACTCTACCGGAGACCACCGGGTCTGGGTGTTATATGTATAATAAGCATAGTACATAGTAAAATTATATAAATTAAATTATATAGGTAGTTTATTAGTTTTCTAGCACCCATAACACAAGCTTTGCTTACTTTGAGGCTAGATGGCGCTGAGTGAACTTCCCAAGCATTTTTTATTTTTATTTATTTATTTAATAACTACAATGTATTGAAACAGATGGTATTAACTTTGAGCACCAAGTCCATTTGACTGTAAAGTGATAGGTAAATTCGGCACCACCCGTGTAAGTCAATCAAGGTATATTTTTAGTGCAATTTACATTCGTAAACTAGAATATAGGTATATGCAGTGAGTGACGTCTGGTATGCAAGGGAGCGTCGGTGGCCGAGTGCACAGGGTTCGAATCACACTGCGGCCGGGACTCTATCTGTGTACATTACTTGAATACTAACCGATGCTTATTCGGTGAGGGAAAATATTGAGATGAAACCTGCACATTATTATGTGCAGGTTTCCTGTTCATATTATTATGTCACACGTTGGTCTTCATTATCGTACAGCCTCAATGTTATTAGCGGTAGGCACTTCTATCGACCTAACGAAATGTTAAAATTGCCGTGGTTGAAATGAATATACCACCGTTCTATTGTCCTCAGAGATGGACACATTGGCCTCAGGGCAATACTCATTTCATTGTAACATTTGGCAAACATCAGGCTCGAACGCCACGCTTAAAGTTATACAAAAGAGTTACATGAATATCATAACGAGACAAGTCCGCCATTTTCATTTAGAAAACTTATTTAAAATCGAACAAACGATTCGTTGCCGCTAAATTTGTTTTTCCTTTTTTAGAAGTATTTAGATTCTGTGGCTTCAAATCACAATATTATTAAATCTATGTAGTTTGCATACGACAAATCTTATGTAGCGCCCTACGTATAAGGCTAAAGTTTTATCTAAAACTGTTTGTCTGGTATAAGTCTATTTGGGCTGTGTCATATTTGCCAAGGCTTATGTTATAACTAGTCAGTCTCCGCCGCGGGCTCTCCACCCGGGCCCACCCTGTGTGTAGAACAGGCTAAAGTCCCAGGGTATTCGGTTTGCTTTAATACAATTAGTCTTTCGACCAAGCCTGGCGAATTCAAATTATGTACGACGGACAATTATCGGCTTATTTCCCGAGGGAGCTTCTAGAAGGCGAAAGATTTATTTTTAGTGTCCTTTTTTATTTTATCACCGACATACCACCTAATAAGATGTTTCTTTCATAATTTATTTGCTCTGGGTATCACGACATTTTTTGCTTGTATTCGGGGTGCTTGAATCGAAAAACAGGACTCTTTGAATCGCTGCTGTAACTTTTGGCTAAATAGGAGTCCCGGCTGTATACGTAGCAAGATGAATGCCAAGCCCAAGCCTGTTAAAACTAAAATAATTTCAAATAAAACACTTTTTGTCGAATTAATAAAAAATCTAGGCGTTAATGTCCCGGTTCTGCTCACGCGCACGAAGGTCCGCCTTGACCATGATCTAGGATTTGGGAGATCAGGTAATTATAGGAGCGACTGCCATCAGACCTCCGTGACCTGCCACCAGACGTACCTGACCAGATTGGGTCATGGTTTCATCACAATGTTTTCCCTTACCATAAGAGCATTGGTTAGAATTCAACTAATGTACATAACTCAAAAAAGAGCCATTGGTACATGGCTGCAGTGGTATTCGAACCCGGTACCTCTCGCTTGCGAGTCGGATACTTTGAATCGCACGGCCACCGACGATCCTTTTTAACGGATTATACGGTTTCTCATTTTTCACTTTATAACGTCTTTTCGAATACTTTAACAGTACTCATGGCCTGGTTAGACAGGTGACCTTGATTCATGCATGATTTAAACTGAAATCATGCAAGGATCACCAGATAATAGTTTTGTAGGAAACGCATACAGTTTTGACCATTATTTTTTTTTTTTTTTTGTATTTTAATAATAATAATAATATAAGTTTATTGCAGCTTCACAGTAATACAATTTCATGAGTATTGAGTCATACACATAGGCACCACTACATTTTGTTGTGTTACAAACTAAGTACTTAACATGAGTAACAAGTGGATAGATTAGAAACCTATAATGTATTCAATAGTGTACCCAACCCATGTGAGCACTGTCCCTTACACTAGGATGACCTGTATTGTAAGGTTACAGTACCTTCCACCGGCCTATTTGTTTAGGTATATACTTCGTGAATTCACTTATGACTAAATTCAATATTTAATATAAGACTTACAGTTATAGCAAGCGCATATCGCCATCCCGCTGTCTTTTTTCGTGTCGGCCACAAGCATTGAACTGGTAACTATACCGTTTTCAGTTTCGAATTACTAATTTGGGTGTAAGTAAGAGCCAACAAACACTATGGGACGGGATATCGACAGTAATGTAAGTAATTAATACCTAAAAATACTAGTACTAACGCAAACACAATGTCTAGCATTAAAATATAGTGAAATCCGGGTAGGTCATAAAAATACGATATTTGTAATATACTTGTAATACGATATTTTAATATTAAGATAATTAGAATGAAGTCGTGGCCAAAGGCTAGTGAACAACCTATGAACAAAAATATGTATGATGGGTATTAAAAAAGTAGCTTTTTTATATTTTAAATAAAAATATTTTGTCTCGGTTTGAGGTATGAGGTAAATCCATAAAACTTACGTGGCTTAAATAAAAACATTTCTTGATCTATGTGTTTAGGTATATTCTTCGAGAACAATATCGCATGAAATATCTATCTATTATATTAACACAACTTATGGCCTTAAACTTCTGTAACAGAGGTGCTGTCAAACCTTCTTTGTGATTATTTTCATCATAATGCCAACAAGGGTAGGAATATTGCTACTAGTGATGGGAAAAATCACGGGAAACTCTTGACCAAGACGTAGTCTCAGTATTTTATTGGGATGAATGAGATAGTTTCACAACCAAATGCTGTTTTATTTCGAATTTAGAAATCACATTGTCAGTGCTGGACTTGAGCCTCCTTCACATTAGTGAAGAGGGTTGACATAATTGTCAACATTGCCAGGCGGATTGAACATCTTAGGCGGGTTGAAAACGGTACTCCCATTTTTCTGAAATAAGGCTTAAATCCAGCTGAGCGTTTCATTCCGAAAAACATTTACAATTGAACCTCCCCTCCAACAGTGCCATTTAGTGGAATTTTGACTCGCGGTAGCTTTCATTGTGGACTGTTAGGGGCGATTGATGTAGCCCTTGTTGCAACATTTGTTCACAGAAATTAGAAATGACTTTTTAGAATATGTTGGATTACATACATGCCCAAGCTCGTATCCCGTAGGGGTAGGCAGAGACTATCGATTGTCACAAAGTACGATCCTGACACACCTCTTTGGCCTCTTCCACATTCATACATTTCCGTCGGTTGAGTGTACTCCTCATCTGCTCCTTTTTTATCATAATATCCTTATATTAGATTTGTCCATGTTACTTACAAATAGTTATGATTACTTATAGGTACGAAAATTATTTAATGTACCAACACAATATTACACATTTATATGAATATACAATCTTACTTTATTAATAAAATAATTTACGGTTATAATAACAATATACACTAATACCTACACCTAAAACACCAAAAATATATACAGTAATACATATAAAATATACTAAACTAAACCCTTATAAGATACTAGCTGACCCGGCAAACGTTGTTTTGCCATATAAATAATAAAAAAATTTAGGGGTGGACTACCCCTAACATTTAGGGGGATGAAAAATAGATGTTGGCCGATTCTCATAGATACCGGATAAGCACAAAAAATTTCATCAAAATCGGTCAAGCCGTTTCGGAGGAGTATGGCAACGAAAACTGTGACACGAGAATTTTATATATTAGATAAATATTTTATTATCTAACTAAACTACATTAAAAAAGATGTAAAAAACCAGGGCCAGGGTATGGTGCCCATCATGGCGGCGGCATTCCCGCGCTGGATGGCGATACTTATCCGCTGCGCGAGAAAGCTGCCGGCACGTGAGTCACCCGTCGCCTCCCTGAGCCGCTTACCAAGCTCCATGAAGAGCGAGTGTGCGCCCGGGCCCCACGGACCCAGTGTCTCGACACCAAATGCAACAAACTCGTATTGGGCGCCGAGACAACTGTACTTGCCCACCTTAGAGCGCTCTCATATCTCAGCCGCCGCGCCAGCCCGTTTGCGGTTGCCGGAAGATAGGTCGCAGCTAGTGTGTCGGCGCACGTGGCGTCCCACACCAGCGGGCGACCCATCCTCCATGGTATCATAGACATCCCGTCAGGTCTCTTGCCATCGTCCCGTGCAATGTGTTGAGGTTCCAGGATTGCGGGGACGTTGGCGCTGACGAGAGACCGTCGCAGGATGTCATTGATCGCGGCGTGACGGGAGAGGCGGCCAGCACTCGAAGAACAGGCAAGCCCATGGTGACCGAGGCGGTCAACACTCGCTCCACAAGAAGCACAACTATGCTCGATACAAACCTTGGCTCCCAGCCGGAGATCGATGGCGAGACGGTTATAGGTTATATCGTAATTCGGTTCTGAAGGAAGCTAAGTTCAATAGCAGACAGCTGAACAGGGTGTCTGGTGATGACCATCACAACTCGACAGCATGATTAGGTACTATAAAAAATTGCCAATAGGAATCTTTAACCAAAACTTCCATATAAGTTTCGGTATAATTCCCAAGCGCAACCCCCATCACTAGAGGTCGTCACCGCAGAATAAATACGAAGCAACCTATTTCGGCACAGATGAAAAGGGTGCCCACAATATCTTTGACAAGTTTCAAATTACAGTATCACATTTCTGGATCCTTCCCGGCTGCCATGTGTACCTGCGAATACCACTACCATGGAACTTCGTACATTCGAGGACCGAAGGCGTTAATGTAAGAAATATATTATTTTAAGGGTATTTTTAGAACTTTTTGTGCTTTCCTCAAGCTCACCGCCTGGATAAACTATAGTGGTTCTTGCCTTGGTGTAGAGTCAATAATACATGAAAACATTTATTGTAAAATAAGTAATACATTTCAATCTTAATATATAAAATTCTCGTGTCACAGTTTCCGTTGCCATACTCCTCCGAAACGGCTTGTACGATTTTGATGAATTTTTTTGTGCTTATCCGGTATCTATGAGAATCGGCCAACATCTATTTTTCATCCCCCTAAATGTTAGGGGTAGTCCACCCCTAAATTTTATTTTTTATTTTTTAGACAAAATTTTTAATTTCTATTTTTTTATGATACAACATACAAAAATACATACAATCCTCAATTTAAATTATTTATATGGCAAAACAACGTTTGCCGGGTCAGCTAGAAATAAAATAAATTAATGTCAACAAATATCAATATCATTAAATAATAATACAACCGTCAACACAATGCTATTCACAATAATGCTTCGTCCAAAATGCGGGTAGTCAATGAGGGTAGTAAATAATGTAACGTCAAAGAAATGGGAAAAAGAAAAACCAGCAACATGAAATAGCGTCGGTTGTCTTATAGTCCGTTTATACGTCACCGCTAACAAACCGGACAGTACCAGCGTACGCGTGTGCCCGTATAGCCATAGCAACCGGACAGAAAACTACAGTCTATCCTCTAGGCGCGCTCATCACGCGGTGACTGTGCGTGTGTGACACGATTATTGTGCGGGGAATATGCGGGCGCTTCGCGTTTATTTTAAGACACTTATACATTTGGGACAAATTGTTTTGGTCGCGAAAAAGTCACATAGCGTACCATATTCGCGCGGACAGTGACACAGTGATCAGGCCGGCGCGACGTCCATGAAGTTGCATGAATTAATAAAATTAAACGCTTGATGTGAACTGAATAATTGTGAATGAGTATCAACACGTTCATCCCACTGCAACTCCAACGAAACTACAGAAACAAATTCATAAAAATAAAAATCACCTTGGCGTTTATGTCCCGGTTGCGCTCTCGCGCACGAGGGCTCGTGGTCCGCCTTAACCATGAGCGACTGCCATCTGAGCTCCATGAACGTGGTACCAGGGGAACCTTACAAGATTGGATCATGGTCATACATTCAGTCGCCTGAATGTGAAGGTTTCATCACGATGTTTTCCCTCACCGTAGAGCGTCGGTTAGCATTCAACTAATGTACATAACTAAAGAGTTATTGGTACAAGGTCGCAGTGGGATTTGAACCCGGTACCTCTCACTTACGAGTCGAATACCTTAACCATTCGCTCACTGACGCTCCTACAGAAACGAATTCATAAATTAAGAAATTTCTATGTTTTTACTGTGCGCAATAAATTGACATTGATTTTTATGTTGGAAAATTCGATGCTCGCAAGTTTAAAAGAGCTTCACGCGAAAGCTGTATTCCGAACAAATGGTAAAAAATATTGGATTACACAAGGGTTTTTCTATTATCGAATATAGTAGAACCCGTAACTTTATAACGAAAGTATAATAGAGTGTCAGCTACTGCAGGGCTATTTTGTTACAAAGGAAGTTAATAGGGCTACAGCAATGGGGTTGTTTTCGAGAAAATCAATATGTTTGTGCTGATGCATTTTATCCTTTTCTGTTTTAAACCTGATAAGGCTTTTTCGTTGTTTTGGGAACTACACATGATATGATTTAGTTACTGATTAGAGGTATATCTATACCTGAACGAATGAACATCTGTTCAATAAAATGCACATATGAAACGTCCTGTCCGATGTACAGATATAAACACAGAAAAATCTTTATTTGGCCTAAAACACATCCAAAATTCTTAAAAATTAAGATATCATAGAAAAATATGACGATGCGTTGCGTGCTGTGCTTGTATATTGTACTAGTTATTTTATCGTACTTATTAGCTACGTCTGGCTTTTTTGATATCGTATGGGAATCTTTTATGAAATTAATAAATTCGCTCGGAAATACCTATGGTCAAGTATATACATGCCATGTATTCAATCTTATTAAATACTACGACAGAAAATAAGCGATTATTTGGTCAGGCTCCATTTTGTTGGTGAGACAACACAACGTAAACATCCAATGTAACCAATTTAGCACTTTATATACTTGCCTGTTTGCCTACCATATGACATTAAAATAATCAATTTAACCCAAAATAACCCTATAAATGGAAATAAAACTAAAGCACTGTGTGGAAACTATCTCAGTTTCTTGTATTTTTTTTATATTAGACAAGACAGGCATGACCGCCATCTCACCTGTTGGTAAGTGACGAGGCGGCCGATGTTTCTCGAAGGAACATCCCTTTCACTCTAGCCTTGACTTGGCATCCAGGTTATATTGATCAGGTAACACACTCGCAGGCAACGCGTTCCATTCCTTAGCCGTTCGCATTATAAAGGTCGAGCCAAAGCGGCTCGTGCGGATATATCGCGCGTGTATCTTTTGCCAATTATACTAATAATCCATTTTACGTACTTATACTTATATATATGTCGTAGATTAGGGCAGACTCTAGCAGGGGAGAGATTCATCAGAAGGTATTTTCGGGATAGTGGTATTGAAATAAAAATTAGAAGAACAGTTTAACAGTGTATTGAGGTAATTAAGCATGATTACAATAAAAATAGCAAACAATGAAAGAATACGATGAATTTAGGATAATTTCAGTAGCAGATAATAATGTGGGACTACCGAACCCGTGGGTCACTGGAAGACCCGCCACCACCCATGGCCATCCCGCGAGGCCGAAACGCAAGGTGCGCCAGGGAATCTATTCACGTGCGCCCTTGTACAAATTATAATTTGGTAGTCCCTTCTGTACTCACACTCTCCTTTATGGAGTACGGCTATGTGATGTGAGGCCATAAATAAAGACTTCTTCTTTCTTCAATGGATGAACAGCTAGTTACACGTCTTGACTCGTCGATGGTCGAATGGGAAGTGTTCGTGGCGACCGCGCGCCGAATGACGTCTTCATAGTATTTTCAGCTATCCGCAAGGTGGCGCTTCCATTGACGTTGCGTTTCTTAGCCAAATGATGACTAGGCTCATGACCCTCTCCTACATATATTTCGTATCGCGAATAACTTAGTTATAGTTAGCAAGCACATACCCCAATCAAAGTCGCACCGTCCTAAATACTGGTACTGGATAATTATAAACTCGTCGCTAGAACTCTCAAGACTCGCGTGGAGTGTATGCAGGTGTGAATGGAGCCATATAAAGCACCGCTAGGACTTGGGCGTTGGGAAGCTAGTGACGGAGCTAGCTGTAAGAAGTACTGGCTTACAATTTTACAATATGTTTATTTTCAATTTTTACTTTTGCTTGTCCTTAATAAAATATTGCAAGTTAAATTTCGCGTATTCCCGGTCTGATTGAGCTAAAATTTTGCGTACTTATGTAAGTTCGGTGACAATGCAATGTTATGATATCATCGAGCTGATCTGATGATGGAGCTCCTCCGGAGATGGAGGTACGCCTAAACTACGCATGATAAATACATTGAGTTTGGGCTCGTTTGATTGGTCATGACAAATAGTTTCGGGTGTTTGTTTTAAACACTGCTATCTCAACAGCATTCGCAAGAGTCAAGCATGCGGTCGATCATAAAACATGACGTCAAAACTATTTACCGCAAGGCTCCGAGAGACATATAGCGCCGACACAATCCAGTGAGTTAAAGACAAGAAGATGACGATGACAACAATGACAAATATTTCCTACAACCAGCTCCCGTACCATACCGTATTTCGCCGTAGCGGATACGAAGTTGGCTCCCGAAGTCCCTCGGGAGACACCTGTCGAAGTTGCACAATACAGTGCCCAGTCCCGCCCAGTTAGTTCATTAGTATGTATCGTCGCTGTGCAGACGAATGTACAGTCTGGCCCTAATTTATGTAACAGGCATATTGCTGGTTTTGCATGCTCAATAGGGATATGGCTGGGTCAAGATTTTAAAATTCGAATTAGCACGTCAGTTGGATTATAAAAAAAATAAAAATAAAAATTATCAAATTAATAAAAAATTAAAGAAGAGTTTCAAAGTTTCAGAGTGGGCGTTGTGACGTCACTTCTGAGTGAAAGTTGACCTCAGGCGTGACGTCACGTAAAATTTAAACGCACTGTATCTGCGTTATTTATTTATTTTCAGTAACAATACAAAAATACGTGTCCAATATATTTCGATAATCTACCTAACAGAATAAAAAAAAACTCCCTCCTCATCCCTATTCCGCCATCGCACTACTCACTAGTCCGTGTGGTGTCCGGCAGAGTAGAATAGCACAAGCCCTTTACACTTTTGGGTGTGATAAGCCCAGCCGCACTGTTTTCTTCGGATTATGACATAGGACCCTTCAAGAAGTATATTAGCGGTCTCATAAGAGGTGGGAAACGCACTGGTGACGCTCCGGGTATTTCTGAGGTCCTTAGGTGACGGAGACCATTATAATCATGAGGCCCACTTGCCTGTTTGCCTACCTTATAGCATAAATAAATAGATAACTACGATAAGCTACATTAAGATAGTAATTTGGCGGTAACGTGGAGGAGAGAATTCCAGCCGCTCTTTGGATCTTGTATATAAGCGTTGTAGATGGAACACTCCGTTAGCGCGATGTAGATTTGACAGTTGCTGTCATGCTGATTGTATTGCCAACTCGTGAGTGCGAGCTCTCTTTGGTTCACTATGGAGATCGCTACAGTAATAACCATTTTGTAGGCGACTTCTGTGGCTCAATGCTCGGTTGACTAGTTGCTGTCATGCTGATTGTCTTGCCAACTCGTGAGTGCGAGCTCTCTTTGGTTCACTATGGAGATCGCTACAGTAATAATTATTTTGTAGGCGACTTCTGTGGCTCAATGCTCGGTTGACTGACTTTGTTCACTAATGTTGGCCACTCACCTTTTTGCCGCTTGTCAGTTGGCATGACCCAACTGACCGTGTGTAGACAACATTTAATTTTTAAAGACTGTGATTATTACGTGGAACTACAAACATTATCGAAAGTATATATCTATGCTAGAGACAACAGCACCACTCTTCAAAGGTACTAAATGTTGAAACAGATTATAGGCACACATTTTGGTAAGATGTCATGCCAAATGACAAGCGGCATGAAGGTGAGTGGCGACACAATCTATCTTAGTAACTCCTGTTTCCGACTTTTGTTCGAACTTTGAGTTTTTCTTGAAATCTTATAACTTTATGCTAGTCGTGGTTTTTTAATTTTTTTAAATACACACTGTGATATTTAGGAACCTAGAATATGCGAGATTAATATAAAAATCGTATTATGTGCATTTAAATCTACCATATGCCTGGTAGGTGACATAAGATAAGGAAGTGACTGTACCAAGCCTCGCCTTGAATTTCGCTAGTTGAAAGTAGTTAGCTCGAATTTACATGAATACCTAGTGCTTTGAGATTGTATGTTATTATGTCGTTGCGCATTAGCACAGAGTATATAGTCCTTTGTGGTAGTGGTAACTATTATCTAATCTCACCACGTAGATCCTCTGTTGGTATCCACACGATAGTACGAAAGACCTTTGGCGGTGAAGGGATAAGATAGCCGCCAATGTTGGCAAGCGAAGATGGTGAGAAGGTAGAAAAGGGTAATTACCCACCTGGCCGGGTGTTGTGACCAGGGGACCAAGGGCCCGACAGTTGATCGTCGGAAGTTGTATATATGCCGTGGAGGTTGGCACATCTCTCTAGCGCGATGTAAGACGGTTAGCGCCATCTATGTGCGGATGCTTGCCAATCTTGTGCTCGTGTACTCGTAATGTGAGTATCGTTGAGTCTTCCCTATTGGAGCAGTATAGCGATAGATGTCGCCACAGACCATTTTCGTTTATGGAATGCGATCCCAACTACAGAGAAACCCTGGGAAGGACGGAAACCTTTGAACGGAGAAGCATTATAGGTGGGCTACGCATTGGCAGCCCCTAGTATTGCTAATCGCTCTTCACTTGAAAAAACCCAGTTATATTTTTTGGGGAATACTGACGCAGGCTACCCTACAGTTTACCTTAGAGTTACTTACTTTTATTTAATTAAATACGTAAGTAGGTAGTAAGTAACCTTAATGACGTACAGTCTAGTTCATTAATATGTGAGCATTACTAAGGCTTCAAATATAAAAAAAGCTTCAAATATAAAGCCTTGGTAATGCTCACATATTAATGAACTCGACTGTACGTATAACAGCTTCGCATATTCGTCACCTTTCCTTTACGATATGAATTTTTAAATTTACAAAATGTAATAGACATCGCTCGACTCAAACAAAATAGAGTAATGAAACATGCCACCCCCTACAGGGCCCATAGAGGGGTAGACCAGACCCCCCTGAGGCTCCCTGGAAATATGAAACACGTTGTCATCTCGTTGATTGAATTTGTTTCGGGGCGGACTTGATCTGACATGTGCTAGTACGGTTTAGGGATCCTTGGTACAGCCAAAGGATTTCTAAGTAGTATTTTTCATTATTGTTTAAATACATTTTATTTTTGGACGTTTTAAATTTTCGAGTCAAAAATTATGATATGGAATGATATCAATTAATGACGATTGTTGATTTATTTCAACTATGCTTACTAATATTTTAAAGAATGTATATTTCTATAAGTTTGGATGTTGCGGATAATCGCCAAAACTAGGTACTGACGCGATTCCGATTTTTTTTGCATTTGATAGATGGCAATCTGTGGAAGATATGTTATTTTGAGTTGCTCTTTTATTATTAAAAATATGTATATTTTGTAAATATGTGTAGTTATAGTAAACCAGGCATTTGACCGCCATATCACATGGCAGTGATGCGAAAGTAACTCTACATTTCTCGCTGATCTTTCGTCAGATTATCCGCTTACTAGTTTGCCTCCAAACAGTCTACTACAACTCTGTCTCAAATTTCTTTTGTTTTTCAATTTTTATATAATTGTTATTACTCCTATACGTTTAATAAATTTCGCGTTTCAATTAATAAAAAAATATAATTTTTGTTTGTGATTCGTAGATAGTGTTAAGTGGTTTTTTGCAACAAAACTGTAGCAAATTTGTTGCTAACTCAAAAACCCATGCTGTGAATTCACACCTATCCTTTTATTTTGACGGATAAACAAGTACATTTCTGACGCGAACTGGTCTCTATACATCGATAGAAAACCGGTTCAAGACAAACTATACCATGTATAACGAACAGCACACAAATAAAATCGGCACACGGAACCCTCGCAACGAACAAACACCCCTGCAGCGGTGATCGCTCGTCGCTTCGAGAGGCGCGGCGGACCACACCGACAAATGGTTTGAATACATCGGTGGAAAACCGGTTTGAGAGAAACTTTACCATGTACAACACCTTTACCTTAGAATCAACAAACAAAATCGGCACGGAACCCTCGCAACGAACAAACACCCCTGCAGCGGTACCGTGATCGCTCGTCGCTCCGAGAGGCGCGGCGGACCGCACCGACAAATTGGAAAACGTGTCAACCGTGCACTTGTTAAAAGTTATTCGCTGCGGCTTTGTCGGGAATTTTGAAAAGAACCCTTCGATGTTACTTTTGGATGTGAAGGGAGGACTCTGCCTAGTCTAGAGGCTTCGAGAAGAGGCTGGGTTGGAAAAAGTTCGACTGGCTGCGATAGTTGCTCATACACGCGTAGAGGATGACGTTGTAGGAGAAAGGACTAGCTGTCGAAATTAGTGGACTTTGAAAGCTCGATGAGTTTGCCTGCATGGGTATCACGGCAGTTACGCCAAATAAGTATAAATAAGACATTGGTTAAATTTATAAATCGATACCGATCCGGTTACAATGATTCATTCATTCAATATTAAAAATATGCAATAATATGATCATATTATAGTAAGGTTTATGTTCAGGTCATATGGTCAGGTTCCCGTGGTAACAGAGTCACGTTGGTCAGATAGCAGTCGCTGTAATTGAGGCCAAGATACTGTAAGGATATTGAGACCAAGATTATTATCGTGCTAAGGTCCTCGCACAGCATTCTAGAAGCACAAAACTGTGACAAAAAATCCATGCCAAAATATTTTTTTGTGAGCTGACTCTTTATCAAATTTTCTTTATATCGTCGCACATACATAATTTAGAACAATAATTTTATTCGTCGAACCATGATCCATCGAACTACCGATAATCGATCTTTTGTAGTTCGAACCAAGATTACGGACTCGTGTAGGATGTACACCCGAGAGTACTAATTTCCTAATAGAACAGCCGAGAACGTAAAGAACCAACTTGAAAACGCTCAAACAATCCAGAATACAGCATTTCACGGACTTCACAGCTACAGGGCAAGTGTGTCAAAAGTTTTAACTATGAGTAGTTCTAAGTTCGAACAGCTTGTTCGAGCTGCGAACTAACGATTCAACTTGGGTTGTTGTCCGATTATTGCGTCTCCCTTTTATTCGCTAGGAGGAAAAGAAGGAAAAAATATAGATTAGGTCTATTATGCCACGTGCTTGGAGCTACAGTGTTTGTGTTGAAGGCAGTACTGTTTTTAAGCAGGTGCTGCCATCGGCTAGCCTTCATATAATTAGCAGGTAGCGTGCTCTAGAGGAAACTAAATTGAATTTCGGGATGAATTAAAGTGTATTAAGTATTTTTAACATTATCATCGAAGAAATAAAAAATAGAAACTACCGTCACGGGGCTCGTAACAGTTCAACCAGTCTCAGGATTCCTACCGGACGATCTTACTTTAGTCAACCTCGCTTCGCCAACGATATCAGGAATTGTACCTCCTCCTTACGAGTGGCGAGCTCGTTGGGGTGCTGAAGTTAGACTAGCCTCAAAGTATGAAACGGTCACCCATTCAGTTCCCGGACATTGCGAGTATTTCGTAACCTTAGTTATAGGCCTCGCAAGCACGCTGCCACCAGCGCCGCTGCCTAATATCACCCATAAGTTTTATATCATCCCATGAAATGTTGCCGAAACTGTACGGAGATTAAAAAAAAATGCCCAAGGCGCTGTTCTGATTGGCAATGGTCGTGCGACCACGATCGTTTGACAAACGTCGGCCGACTAATAGGAGAACTGCAAACCGCCCGTTGTACGACCACGGTCGCACGACCGTTGCCAATCAGACCAGCGAGTAAGAACGCTTCAATTTGTTTCAGACTCAAACACAAAGACAGCCTAGCAGCCTAGCATAGCCGCTAGTTAACCAAACTTAAGAGTGCAACTGACTCTATTGATCTATCTTGTTATGAAGTTGTTTAAGCATCTAGTTACAAAGGGAGTCGCCACTTTGTACGTAGCGTTATTTATTATTCTGCGGCGCTATAAGCATCTCCACAGCGCGGTCTCCGGCGGAGTTATAATGAATTTATGCCTTTAGTTTATGAAGCGGTAATTTTGGAACGCGCCGTTGTTTGGCTATTTCCACAGTACACTTTGACCGGCTAATTTCATGGAACAAAATACCTAATTATGGTGAGTTTAGTAGGCTGAAGCTAATTTGTGGGGTAAGTTTATTTTGCGGGGGTAATTGGATTTGCTGGCTTTTTTGAGAGTAGAAACTTTGTAATGTATTTTATGATTAAGATATGGCCGTGTGGTGTCCGGCAAAGTAGTATAGCACCAACTCCTTACACTCGTGGGTGTCCTACAAGGCGACTAATGTTTTCGAGGCAACATATCTAGAGTCTCCGAAGGCTGGAAAATGGGCAGCAGCATTTTCCAATGTTATATATTAATCACTGCGATCTCCAACCCGCCTGCCAAGCTTGGAGTTTATGGCAATAACCTCCTCTTTCGTGGAGAGGCCCTAAGTCCTGTAGTGGACTGTTATGGGCTGTGATGAGATGATTAAGACGGTTCCGACATCATTTCGGTAGTAAGATCTTGGCGTTAATGTCTCGATTGTGTTCTCACACTAGAGGGTCAGAGGTTCGCCAAGACCATGATCCAGGATATGGCAGAGCAGGTAATTTTAGTGGACCGACTGTCGTCCGAGCGATGTGACTCTGTTAACAGAGGAACCTGACAAGATTGGATCATTTTAAGGGAGTGGCGTAAGTTCAGCTAATATTTAGGAGTGAAGCACTACGCTGCGTTAAGGTGACGTAAAGTTCAGCCAATGGAGGCAATTGAAACATTACGCCGTCTAAGAATATCTAAATTTTACAATTTTACATGATAGGAACTTCGAACTCGTGAAACCGAAATCTCTCATACAGCTGAGACTACGACATTCTTTTAAAATGGGAAACGTTATTAGCAAAGAAATAGATAGATAAATACTTTATTGCTCATAAAATATCACAATACAAATAACTTACTATAACAAGGAACACATGTGAGCAAAGGCGGCCTTATCGCTACAAGCGATCTCTTCCAGGCAACCTTTACAGAAATTGAGATAGGAATTTTACAGTAGGTAGTGTTGAGCCACAAGATACAAGAGAATGCGTTGTGCATTTATCTAAACACTAATAAACAGCCAGAAACATGACATAATAGTACTTTTGAGAGAGGTAGGGCATAGCGGGGTATCTCGTTCGAATTGGATCCGCCCGACTGGGGAAGTACCTCCACCTTACAGAATATCGCAGCTAAATAATACTCTTTTAAACAGTATTGTGTTTCTGCCGGTGAGTAAGATTTCCAGTGCTCTATGGGGTGGGGATTTGGGGAACCGTGGCTTTGGCAGTGAAGGAGCATTTGCCTTTTTGCTGCCAGAGCAACGTGTTATAGAGGTGGGCAACGCATTGTGACTACTTCCCATCAGGTGGCCCGCTTGCCTGCCTATCGTATGTCATTAAAAAAAAACTATTATGTAGGTATACTTACTTACTTACTGCGCTGGCTTAGCGACCCAAAGTGGATGTTGTCCTCCGACACCAGAGGTTGCTACCGGCAGAGATTGTAGGTATACTAAAATAAAATTTACAAACCTTTCGCTTAATAGTATTTACGGAGTTTTGACTTAAAGCCGCTAAGTAACCGCCACCAAGACAAGTATTGTTTGTAGATACGGTCAGATTTGCATGAATTTGTTATATACTCAGTAAAACACCATGATTATTTAATATGAGTTTGTTAAGATATTTGACTTATATCGAACAACAGGCGTTAGGAATAAAGCAGAGACAGCTAGGAGGTTGCGATTCGCGACTAGCTCAAACAGCTACGCTCCAAATAGGCTGCATTTGGATACCACAGTTATTATCGACTAATTTGTCACTGAATAGTAGTAGGTATATAAAAGTCGTATGTAGATCTATTAGTGTAGAGACAGAGCAAACAAAGGAAGATATCTCTTCACTACACTCCCTTCACCTCTCCGCTCAACTAAATAAGAAATTTAAAGTACACCGTTGACAGCCAACGGGTTCTAAATTTAAACGGGCCAATCACGGTCACGTTGCTCGGCGCGCATCCCACGCGCTCTCTAATTGGCCATCTCTGGGGCCCGGTGATGTTTATGGAGGATACACGTGCCAATGATTGCACGGTAATTTTCTTTTTTTAACTGTACCAAATTGCGCAGTTATGGGGGGAAAATGTTTGACGCGTAATGACGGTTATTTGAGTGCGCGGTGCGTTTGCTGTTAAATAAAATATGGCCACGAATTTTTGTTTAAATGGCAGAGTTGTTAGAGGTGGTCCCTAAAAACGGTTGTGGAGTATCGGCATTGGTTCTAAACTGTCGTTTAATTGAATATCTATTTTATAAGTACCTATTTTGTGCACTACCACAGGCTTCATCATCTACTTTGTTGAATCTGTAGACCGTTTTTATTTGTGTTAGATTTTTTTATTTAGTTATTTAGTCCCATACCAACCTATGTGTTCTTTTTTATGATACTCACAAAATATGAATTAAAATGTTGTAAGAAAGATTAAAATCAGAATTTTTAGATAGGTACCAAGTCATCACCATCTTTCCGTCAATATCCCGGTTGTGCCCTCGCTCGGGAAAGCATGGGGTTCGCCTCGACCGTGATCAGGATTTGGCATATCAGGTAGGTTAATAGGGTGACCTCAATCTGACCTCCGTGACCATGTTAACAGGGGAACCTGACCAGATTGGATCATTGTTACACATCAAGTCGCCTGAATGTGCAGGTTTCTTCACGATGTTTTCCCGCGCCATAACAGCATCAGCATGTACATAACGCAGAAAAAAGTAATTAATACATGTTGGCACTAGGGGATCGAAATCGGTAGAGCTCGTCTAGTTTAAAATGACGCGCCCCACTACTTAGTTAGTTGATTTCGATGTGTGAGTGCAAATATTGATAACGACACTTCATCTGTGTGGGAGCCAATGAACGACGCGTTCTCCTACGTTTGAATCTCACCGGCAACTAAATGACCAATTACAACGGCATTTGTATATGTATTGCGTCCATATTTTAAACTTGCTTGTGTGCGTTAATGCGATAGTGGGGCGCGTCATTTTAGATTAGACGAGCTCTACCTCTCAGTACGAGGCCGACACGCTAACCATTACGCCATCGATGCTCCAAGAAAAATGGTGCCAAATCACGACTAAAATCTAGCAAAGCCTCATCCGTATGTACTACAAACATCCTTTATAGTCACAACCACAAACATCTGTATATTTACAGTAATCTAATCTGCACCCCTACAGGGATCCAACTAAATCGGCCATCATCGTCACAGCGCCTACCCACGTCACGGGGGAATCCGTAGATGAAATTGAAAGAAAAGCCCAAAATCCGCGAACGGAGTCGAATTCGTTCGCGTAACAAATCACGGCGTAACCGCAGAGATCTCGCACTATCCCGGTGCGAGTATCAAGTAATGGAGGGAGTACTACAATTTTAAGGTGCTACCACAGTTTCTTGTAATGTTTTGTTTTCTTGGGGATAATTCCGCATTTTTCACTAACGTGGCAAACAAGCTTACTGCCTGCCTGATGGTAAGCGGTCACCACAGCCTATAGACGTTTGCAATACTAGTTGCACAACCCACGCGCTGCCGGCCCCATAAAAATCATTACCCCTTTCCTGAAGAACTCCATGTTGTAATCTCCAGGGACAACATCTCCAAGGAGCTCATTCCACAACCTTAGTGTTGTCAGCGACATGTGAACTATTTACATCCGTTCCGAAATCCGGAGTAGAATAGCTAGATATACCTTATTCAGCTGGCCTAATCAGCTGTCAGCTGTCAAAATATGACATCAAAACTATGCAGAAGGTACCCACATGATGATATGGGTTCAAGTAATCTATCCTACTGAAAATTTTGTATGCTTAAGTTTGGATGTTGGAGTAATGTCTGAACCCACTTTATAAACAAGGATAGACTGCAAGGGCGCCGTATGTTATCCTACATCATGGAGTACATAAAAATATATTATAAATAAGAGCGTCGGTAGCCGGGCGGTTGAGTATCCAACTCGTAACCGAGAGGTACCGGGTTCGAATCCCGCTGCGGCCATGTACCAATGACTCTTTTCTGAGTTATGTACATTAGTTGAACACGGTGAAGGAACTTACGGTGAGGGAAAATCGTGATGAAACCTGCAAATTCAGGCAACTGAATTTGTAACCATGATCCTATCAGGTCAGGTTCCCCTGGTAGCTGGGTCAAGGAGGTCAGATGGTAGTCGCTCCACTTTAATTACCTGATCGCCAAATCCTGGCTCATGGTCAAGGTGGACCCCGGGCCCTCGTTCTCGAGAGCAGATTATTATTTTTTATTTTTATCGCGTACAACGTTAAGTAAATCTGGAGATCTGTAAATCGTTGGTCTGCCCATGCACTAACAGGCAAAAAAAAACTTTTTTGTGACCCAAACTTCGACTTTTCGTTTTGATAGTACTTACATATACTCTTGTGAAAAAATCACTTGTCCTCATGTAATCTTGGTAGTTTCGTTTTTCGACCACATTAAAGTCACTTTTCTATATCTATCTTTATCACTCGACGACCTGAGTGGTTCAGTGCTCAACATCAGTCCACGAATATTTATTTTTTTATTATTTATTAATGGTGACTATTCTGTGGGTATTTATTACTATATTTTGTGGGTCTCCTAAGCGTCTACTATAGCTACAAAGTGGAATTTTAGTTGTACACGATGACGTAGGAGGACCTACGTCACTCTCATAGTCTAGAAGCGATGCTCTTCCTGAGGATCATAGGGTTCTTTTGATCCCAAGAAAATAATAGGATCCTGTGTAATTGAATGTTTACAGTTAGGATGTTGGGAATCATCCCCGACACTAGTAAACCTGTTTCGATAATAAATAAATATTCGTGTACAAATATTCGTGTACAAATATTCGTGTACAATTTCACACAGCGCCATCTAGCCCCAAACTAAGCAAAGCTTGTACTATGGGTGCTAGATAACTGATATACTACTTAAATACTTTTAAATACATACTTATTATACATAGAACACCCAGACCCGTAACAGAAATTAAAATTCATCATTTCAATTTCTGCCCGGCCGGGAATCGAACCCGGGACCTCTTGCGTGGCAGACCGGCATGTTGACCACTGAACCACTCAGGTCGTCAATATATATATAATATATGATGCATTTGATAGACGGCAATATGGGGAAGGATATATGCTACATTTAATTTACTATACCAATATAACAAAGAGGAGAAGTGTGTGTGACAGTTTGGATGCTATATTAGGAGTTATCTCCGAAACTAATAACTGGTTAATACCCTAGTCTACAAATGAAAGAATAATAATAATAATAATCGTGGACAAATTCACACAGCGCCATCTAGCCCCAAACTAAGCAAAGCTTGTACTATGGGTGCTAGCTAACTGATATACTACTTATATACTTTTTTAAATACATACTAATTATACATAGAACACAGAATTACAGAGTATAAAAAATAGAGCTCCATACGAGTTTAACACAACCTTCGTGACAAAACAAGCAGCCAGCCTCCCTTGAAACCTTTGCTCCGACCTACAATTTAGCTTTGTTCATGTGTAACAAATATGTCGCAACCCGTGTTCCGAGACGCCGTCAAATAAACGCGAACGCAAAGCTCGTTAGTTCCAATTGCTGCCTCCAGGTGTCTCTCATTTCCAACTGTGTAATCTTATTCCTTCTAAGCGATTGCCATCGAGTCACGCCCGAGTTGGGGGATCAATTTATTTTCAATTTTTTCCCTCCGTACCTACCCAGTGACGCCAAATTGGATGTCTGTCGGTTCACGCGTGACCTGGGCCGGGATTGCAACCCTAATTCGGCCCTGTCACGTGATCGGTGAAGATTTATCGAGACTGAGACGAGTATGGTTGGAGGTGGCTGACGTTATCGGCGGGTGTGATTATTTGGAGCAGGGTCGTAATAGGGGTTAGAATGATTATTGGTACTAATTATTACAATAAAACTGTACCTTTGCGGTTTTGATCGGACCCCGCGGTAGGCGAACTATGGCACTCGCACGCGAGTAAAATCGATAATGACATCGGGATGGTAATGATGATGTTCGGTTTTTATCCGTATGGTGTGCGACTTGTGCGAGTCGATATGTATTTGTCTTAAGAGGAGTGTTTCCGAGCGTACTCAATACAAACGCAGTTTGATTATATGTTCAATATTACGCAATCAAAGCCATTGAAATTTTGTAAATGTGGTCGAGTAACCAATATCGATGCCTGTGTTTTGTCAGATTTCGCGCCAAAGTTCAAAGTTGCGTCAGGCTTTATGATTTTCATACAGATTTAAAACCCTCGTTTAAAAACTCTTTTTATTTAAAAATAAAAGAGTTTTACTTGTAAGCGATATTTTTTAACTAACTTGAATTTTTATGTTTATAGGTTATAGGTACCTAGAATAGGTTCTGTATTAAACTGTATATAGGCTACTTTTTACAAACAGCGATTAGAGAGTAGTCGCATTAGTAAAAGTTGTAGAAATTTTAAAATCCTTTGATATATCGCTTAACGTTATTGGACATATAGACAATTTCTTTTTATAAATAAGCAGCGCCTGTTGTGTCTTTTATTCTGTTATATTTCTCTGTATATCATTATTATGTACAATAAACAGTTAAATAAATAAATAGGCTGATTTTTTAATTACGAAATTAAGTTAATTTCAAATGACCATAACTTTTATCCCACAGCGATTCGAGAGTTGTCGCCATAATAAAGGTGTAGAAAATGAAAAATAATTTCGAATGACATATCGCTTTACATTAGTCATATAGGCTTAGTTGCCCGGACCGCCTTTGATTTAGAAACAAGCTTTAAACACTGTACAGCAAGAGAAAAATCATTCTAACAACCCCGCTTCCAGACTCCAATAATGACGGGAAGACCTCTACGGACTCAACAGAAACACGTATTCTTTACGCGTTCAGAATTCGAACGCGAATATTTGTTCTTTTTTCCGCAGAACACTGGCCACAAAAATTTGCTTGCAAACGCTGGGTGTGCGGGGGAACGTTTGTCTTCGTCCCGAAAGAAGTGAAAATCCGTGACTGAAATAACTCGGTGGGAATAA
This sequence comes from Blastobasis lacticolella, assembly GCA_905147135.1. Taxonomy (NCBI): domain Eukaryota; kingdom Metazoa; phylum Arthropoda; class Insecta; order Lepidoptera; family Blastobasidae; genus Blastobasis; species Blastobasis lacticolella. The sequence goes on from LR990048.1 coordinate 17,128,177, forward strand.
CTGAGACGAATTCCCTGCACACGGGGGAAATACCCCGATGTGGCCGAAACGACGTATTGAGTCGCGAACATTTATATGGCCACGCTAACATTACTTACCCCAACTTACCCTGTTATGTTCTGTTTCGCACTTTGGAGGTAGTTAGTTGGTTGTTTGTTGTTCGTTTGTAATCATTCGAAGCAAAGTTTATTCGAGCTGTTTTTTAAAATACATATTTCAATATCATGAATTTGTCAACCCATATTATTTGCTCATATTTTACGCTCACTGCTGGGCATAAGCCTCCCCCCGAGATATCCATAAAGGCCGGTCTTATACCTTCTGTATCTAGCTGGTACATGGGATCTTTACCCAGTCATCGGTCCGCCTTGTAGGGATCTAACCACAATGTGTCAGTCCGGTACGTACCACTCGAGGACTGTACTGCCCCATCGGCCATTTGTTCTGTGCCTTGCCCATTGCCACTTAAGCTTGGCAATCCTTCGGGCTATGTCGGTGACCTTAGTTCGCTTGCGTATCTCCTCATTTCTGATTCGATCGCGCAATGAGACTCTGAGCCGTTTACATTGTCCTTTGGGTGACAGTGAGCTTTCTTATAGGTAAGGCCCACGGTTATTATTGATTTCGGAAATAGAGTATGATGCCGGAATGCTACAAATAAAAAATATGTTATTCACATGATTGCCAAAAAGTACTTACCCTATTTTATTTGTAGTCAGAAACACAGAAACTTCTACTCATACACATCTTATAAAGTAGACAATTGGCCCGCAGACCAGTATTTGGGTGGGCTAGATCCCTTAATTATATGTAGGGCCTTGGTAAGGCATCAAGTGTCTACAAGGCGACTGCACATAGCGGAAAAGTTTTCTATAGTACACGAAGTATGCAAGTGCGGAGTTTCTCGGTCTTGGAGTAGAAGCATGGTCAATGAGCTTGCTGATTCTTATGATAACTAAAAATGTATGTATGTTCAATTATTGTGTAAATAGTGTGTGTAATAAGTAACTGTGCTTTAATGTGTAATTAATATTTTTGAGAATATGTATGAATGTGGAAAGCTTTGTGGCAGGACAGTAGCACAGTAGCAGTACAGGACAGTAGCAGTAGCAGACTTTGGCACGCTTTGGTCTCAGCCTACATCTGTGGGATGCGGGCATGAGAGTGCATGTACTCGTTATACTTGTATGTAGTTTCACACCTAGCTCAGTTCCTTTTTGTTAACAAAAACAACCATTGCCATAAATCTTAGCATGCCAGTTGGGTGTTATAATATGTAGAATTGAATGTAAAAGAACTATATTATATAAGCAATTATCGAACTTGCCAACCCTCCGACTACTACGGCTCTCTATCCCAAGACGCTGTTACCCAGATGTCCCGTTGATCACAGAATAAGAGGGGTTTAACTCATAATTAACTTTGCCCTATCACTGGATAGCAGATAAAAGTTTTTAATTGACTTTTCTCTGTCTTCGCTCGGCACCTCCGTTTGTTAATCCCGACACTTTGCGATAATTGCCGATTCAACACTCGTGCCAGTTTTGGTCCAAGTTGTTAGCTACAGCGCCTCAAGCAAAGAAATTGAACATTGAGCCATAACATGAGCCTACTTACAGCTGAAGTCACAACAATTGTTTTATAGGTTTGAAGACTTTCGTGGTTATTCACTACACTTTCACTACACATGTTATCGGGTTTGTTACCACGGTTGAAACAATACTAACCGTGGTAACAAACCCGATTTTTCAACAACAATTGTTTCTTTTTTTAATGGTGCATTAACGTGTCCAAAAGGGAAGGCTATATGTTGTCAAATACCCCTCCATAACCACTGATATTGTCAAATTTGGTGACCTTCGTCATCTTAATATACTAGATTTTTGTATGACATTGAGTCATTTGTTTCAATTTGGTTGTGACAGATTAACACTTGAGGCTCCGTCCATGCTCTATGCCCAATATCTTTGACCTCAAGTTAGCACGTGGTAAGAAAATGTACTAATTTTGACATACCTGCCACGGTAGGGGGCGAATATGGGAGTCCCATCACCATTCTCTGGGCCCAAGCCAACCTTACCTGCACGCGGTTCCCCTGCTGATAGACGGATAAGACTCCGGCGAATCGGCTTTTCCCTAACGGGTTGTGGAGGTGAGATGACAGTCGTCGAACGTTAAAAGCTAAAACATAGACTAGGTAGATAGGTAGACTGGCTTACTCTTGCTGTAGTTTTAGGTGGGTTTTCTTAATTTTACTAGACATATTTATATAATATATTGAGCGCGGTCCGGCTTTGCCTCTCATTGCCGGGCACGGTCCGGTCGTGACTGGCGTGGGGTAAGTTTGCTGCTGCCATGGGGCGGCCAGCGTCTCACTGTGTGCTTCCTTCCTACTTTCCTACCTCCCTCCTTTTTGACGATTGAAAGAGATATTTAATGTCCTAATCAATAAATAAATTTTGAATTTTGAAAAATTTTGAATTTTTGAATCACAAATGTTCACCGTCTTACTAATAAAAAGGACAGATCAACAAGCGTTGAACGCCTTTATAGTACTCATTCGTTAGTTACATGGCCTGTGTACAAACTTATCTGACCCTATGACGGTGTCGCAGTTGTTGAATTTAGTATTTAGTATTGTCGCCAAATAATATTTCAATTGACGACCCTTAGTTCCAGTTTTGGTCACCTGGTCAAATAAGTTTGATTTGACGTGTGAGTAACTTGACAGAAGCCGACAATCGGCGACAGACTCTCGAGATATTCTTCCCAAACAATCTGACCCGATGGCCAAAGCTGAAACTAAGTGTCGCTACTTTTAAATGTCATGCCAATTTCAACAACAGCAACGTTATCACCGGGTAAGGCAAGTTTTTGCACAGGTCATAATTATTTGACGTAAGCCTCGTATAGTTATACACTCGTTCAACGAGCGATCAGCGATTGATCAACGTCTGAACAATTTTTGTTAGTAGACGGTTAATGATTAGGATTCTGGTTGGTAGGAAGTGCTTTTCAAGTAAGAAGGCAGATTTCCCGCTAGTCGCAGAGCATTTAGCCACTAGGTTGAAAAAGAAATGCGTAAATACAATAAATGAGGTAGATTGTTATTTATTTAGAAAGAATCTTCGAAACTTCTAATTAAACAGAATTTACAGGGTCCGTACTCGGAAGTGTACCAATTATAAATGCTGCGAGTGACGGCCAAGTATGTAAAATAAAGAAAATGGAGAGAAAATGAGTTTGTGTTATTAGACGTTTTATGATTTAGGTAGAAAAAGACAAACTATACCACATACCGACAATAAAAAGTCACAAAATATTCTAACTTGAACCTGCAGCGCATTAGTGAAGGGTTTAGCTGTACTCTCCATACTCCACACAACGAATCTATGTAATTCGTGTCGTCCAATATACTACTGTCTCACTTTCTGATTCATTTCCTAGTCTCCAGAAGTACTAGCTTGTGTGGCCCGAAGACACATTCTTGTGGGACACCCGTAAATCGAAGAAGTGCGTGTCAATTGTCGTCTGTGAAGCACACGATATATGTATTGCTATTGTGATATTAGATACAATACAATGTTTATGTTTATATTTTACCATTGTTTCATCTTGGTGTCAACCAAAATATTTAACATAATTAGAATCCAGCAATTGAGTTTCTACTATGTTTAAATCATTACTGCATCCAACAAGACAGTGTAGTGCAATTTTAACAATGACCGATTCGGTTCAGAGTATCAAGATAGTGAACATAAATGAACATGGCAAATAATGTGTTTACTTCATTTAAGAGATAATAATCTACAATACAATAAACATAAATAAGATAAAATTAGTGCTTTTACGGATATTATAATCAATAACAAAAATGATGGTAAACAGAGTCAAATATGCAGTGATTTACTTACATTTAATTATACCTGTGTATCTGATCGATGACTTTATCAATGACATATCGTGTTACAATAAAGATGTGGGCCATACATTACCTTTAAAAACCGAAAGCACGGCATTTAACGACATTGAAAAGAACAATATTTTCTTTCTTGAAACGTCTTGTAGAGGCAAACTCAACGAGCGACAAGCATGTGCCATAGAATCTGCAGCTAGATCTAACCCAAACTCCACCATCAAAGTGTTATTTGCAGGGCCTGTAACTGAACAAACACTACATTCAGACCCTCTACTTACTCTAACAGAGTTAAATAATGTACGCCTAGGAAGAATTCACATAGGCAACTACACTAAAGGTACTGCACTCGAATACATATTTAAAAATAACATATTAAGACTCAGTTCCAAGAAAGTTTACCATGTCGCTGACATATTGAAGTATCTAACACTACACAAATTTGGTGGAATTTATTTGGATCTGGACATTATTGTTGTGAAGGCATTTAACTTCCCCAGAAACTGGTTTGCGAGAGTGCGTAAAGATCTTATTGGTACATCTGCTTTAGGGTTATCAAATTTTGGACTTGGAAGAGCACTTGCCATGGATATTCTAAGGTATGTATTATAGTAGGTTGTATGTATTATAGTATGAAAAATACTCCTGATTTGTCGTGAACAATAACTTATTTATATTTTAATACAAATTTTAGAACAATAAGAAATACAAGTGACCCTCACGATTGGAAATCAAGAATTAGGGAGAAAATTACAAGTAATCTCGAAAAACTTTGCTCACCGAAACCTGTTAAGTTAGCTACATTGAAGTACTGTGAAGGTAATTAGCATCTTGTCAATTATTATTTTTAACATTCAATAATAATCAAGAATTTTTTTATACATTTCAGGCGTACGTGTGCTTCCTAACCAATTCTTTTACCCTTTCACATCTAAGTATTGGAACCAACACTTCGAATATATGTTTAATACTAGAAATAAGAAAAATAATTACAGCTTTGCGTACCATACATGGGATAGCCTTTCGCGTAATACAACAATACACAGAGCCTCTTTATATGGATATCTTGCCGAAGAGTTTTGTCCAAAAATATACTATAAGTTTGCAGATAAATTCGGTGGAATAAACCGAGCCCGTCTTAATGAAGGGTCCCATACAAATTCAAGGAAGATATATTGCCATAGCGCAACACAAAAAGATGACCTACCAAGAATAGAAGATGGGAAAATTAGTCAAGGAAAAAAGAATATCTTCTTTATAGAAACATCATGTCAACGTGGGGGTAAATTAAGCGTGCGACAAGCCTGTGCTGTCGAATCCGCTGCTAGGGCTAACAAGCTATGGAATGTACACGTTTTATTCCTCGCACCTGTACCCTCAAAGTCTCAAAATACAGGTCCTATAACCATACTAAAGAAAGTGAAAAACATAAAACTCTTAAGATTATACTCGTTGAACTACACAAAGGGAACTTACGTAGAAAAATTGTTTTCACGTAACATTTCAGACGTCATCAGCTATAAAAAGCATCGTTACTTCGATGCGTTCAAATATTTGACACTCTACAAATTTGGTGGAACGTATTTAGATTTTGACACGGTTGTTGTTCGATCTTTTGATGAGTTACCAGAGAATTGGGTGGCGAAAGAAGATGATGCCACTTTTGCTGCAGGAGCCTTTGCGGTTTCTAACGATGGCATTGGACATGACCTTATGGGAGATATCCTTCAGTAGGTTACTACAAATAAAATTTATGAAAATTATCATTTAAAAGGTAGTACTAGAAATAGTACTAACATATACCTAAGTATCTAAAAAATGACATTAATTTTCAGAGATATGGAGAAAAGCTTCTACTATTCTGAGACGACTTTCAATAGTAAAAGTGCTCTAGTTAAAGGACTTGAGAAAATGTGTTCAAATCCGAACTTATTTGGATCACCATGTCACCAAGGTTAGAATATTAACATAACAGTAAATCCTTGTGAGGAAATTTGTCTCGTACTGTCGAAGCACTTTTCTTTCAAAGTTGCTTGTAGTTGTTGTTGCGGCCAACCACAAACGATAATTATAAGCGAAAAATATCGTATCGAATAAAAATTAACAACATTGCCGTATTCTCTAATTCTTCGTTGTAAGGTGCTTTTAAATATTATTTGTATCCATTATAAATTGAATATCAATTAGCGTCGGTGTCCTAGTGGTTAAGGCGTCCGATTCTTAAGCGAGAGGTACTCGTACCGGGTTCGAACTTCAGTGCGGCCGCCAGTGTAGCAATGTCCCTTTTCTGAGTTATGTTTATTAGTTGAGGACTAACCGATGCTCTTACGGTGAGGGAAAACATTGTGTTAAAACCTGCGCATTTAGTCGCCTGAATGCGCAGGTTCCCCTGTTAATAGGGCCACGGAGGTCAGGTGTAATCTGTAATTACCTGATCTGTCAAATTAGGGATCATGGTCGAGGCAGAACCTAGGCCCTCAGGTACGAGAGCACAACCGGGACATTAACGCCAAGATGATTATATTTCTTTTATAAATGTAATATTATTATCGATTATTGCGATGGATTGACATATTTTGGCCGGGTGCGAGAGCTAACGGCTGACGATGTGAGGATGCTGAAGATCAGGCGAAGTGTAGAAAAGCGGACCCTTGCAAAAAGCGGGATTGACCGCTCGAACGATGGCGATGATGATAATCATCGAGCATAATAATTTAACTGTACTTAGTATGTGTAGTAATATTATTTATTGTTTTATTTGCAGACATAAAAATCCTCAACAGTTCATATTTTTATCCTATACCCTCCCAATCATGGGGCAGTTACTTCGATAGTTGCAAGCTTCCATTGCAAGCCGAGTCAGCGTATGCTTACAACCTGTGGGACAAGTACTCTAAAAATGTTAAAATTCCTCTACAATCATGGTATGCCAGACTTGCTGAGGAGTATTGTCCCACCATGTATAATTCGTTCCCGAATGAGTTTGGGAGACACGAAATGAGTAAAAGTGATATTTCCCATCTGGGAAAATGCAATAGTAGAGTGGTATCTGTATCAAACAAGGAGAAGAAACAGTTGCATTGGAGTTTTGTGGATGTGAGCTAAGGTTTTATAACCTAGAATATTATAAATACATTCGTACATAAACGAGGATATCTTCCTCGTTGGAGCTTGAGGTGAGCCGTTTCCTCGCTTGCCATAAGAATGCATAAAAATACCGTGTTTTTAACTAGGTCATCATGGAGCAATTCGAATCTATTGAAGTTTGAAGAAAATTGTCTTAGGAACTAAGGAAGGTCCTTTGTGTGAAAATGTAACAATGGTAAAAAACATTTCAAGCGTGATTTGTCGATAACAATAAATGAAATTGCTGTAAACATATTTTTTCTTTCTATACAATGAAGTACTATGTGAGTCGAGCTACATCAACTACAATACATCAATCATAATCGAACATATCTTAGTAGAGAGAGACTTTTATCGACCTTATCAAAATTACAAGTTTTTAGTCAAGGATGAACGGCATATTTAGTCTTTTAGAAAAATCTTCCTTTAAAAAAAATTAAATTTGTACAAAACATGGTGATTTTTTCGTATCTTTGCAACATGGAGGTCTCTATGCAAGATTATTTATTTTATCTTACATTGAGATTTGGCAGATCAGGTAATTACAGCAAAGCGACTGCCATCTGACCTCCATGACCCAGCTACCAGGGGAACCTGATTGCATCATGGTTACACGTTTAGTCGCCTGAATGTGCAGGTTCCATCACGATGTTTCCCAGACTGTAAGAATATCGGTTAGTATTCAACTAATGTACATAACTCAGATAAGAGTCTTTGGTACATGACCGCAGCGGGATAAACAACTTTAATAACTAACTCCAGCGTTGTGGTACGCGTCACCAGCGTTGAGTTACGCGTCACCAGCGTTGAGGTAGAGCTCGTCTAATCTAAAATGACACGCCCCACTATCGCATTAACGCACACAAGCAAGTTTAAAATATGGACTCAATACATATACAAATGCCGTTGTAATTGGTCATTCAGTTGCCGGTGAGATTCAAACGGACGGAGCACGCGTCGTTCATTGGCTCCCACACAGATGAAGTGTCGTTATCAATATTTGCACTCACACATCGAAATCAACTAACTAAGTAGTGGGGCGCGTAATTTTTGACTAGACGAGCTCTACGCGTCACCAGCGTTGAGGTACGCCTCACCAGCGTTGAGGTACGCGTCACCAGCGTTGAGGTACGCGTCACCAGCGTTGAGGTACGCGTCACCAGCGTTGAGGTACGCGTCAAGCGGCCACAACATTATGCTGGAAGCCGCGACATGGAGGTTAAACAATGCCACTATTAATAGATAAACTGCAGGTAGGTACATTTATTATTTTTTTTTTCTTTTATGTTATTTTCGAAAAAAAAAAAAAAAGTTTCTTGTTTTATTTTGTTGTACCTAATTATCGTGTCGTGGGGTCTACGTGTAATAAATGTCTTCTTTCTTTCCCGTGTCCCATTATTTTCATTTACCCACATAAATAGTACTGACTTGGGAGCCGGTTGGCGCCCCACGACGACATAATATTATTATAATTATCAAATGTTTTGCAAACACTGTGAGACAAAACACAACCGAACAATTAAGGTCGTCACAACAAGCTACCGATATAATAATAATTTCGCACTCCCGGGGCTGCAATCAATTGAATGGCAAATTAATTGCGAGAGATTTCCTTTTTGTTTGCGTTATCATTGTTGACAAAATATTGAAGCTTTTGTTGGTCAAAACTCGTTTTTGTTACAATGGCGTGGCGCTGGAGAATAATTTAAAACAATATTATTTCGGCATCGGTTGGAGGTGATTAATTTTTTGGTTATTATTTTGTGATTTATATATTTAAGAACCATTGTGCCTAAATAGTATGTATTGATGAGACTGATTTAAATCCCACCAATGCAATGAGTCTTTTTCTGATCTACGAACAGAGTATCTAACTGTTAACCCCCGGCGAAACAAGGTGTTATAAAGACGTGTGTATCTGTGGCTCTGTCGATCTGGCTGTAGTATTGTAGCTCTCGAACGGCAGGTCTGATTTTGCGTGTTTCTCTGTTTGAAAGCCAGTTTAGTCGAGATACGTCTTAGTTTTATTTCATTGAAATCGGTTTAGTAGTTTAGAGAATATTTGAGTATACGTAAACTTGGTCGGGGATTATCCGACTTTTTCTGTCGGTTGGGTTATATTTGGAGATTTTGAAGGTACACTTTGAAGAAATCTGTCAACGCCTAGATAAAATTTGAGGATGTGAAATCCGTCAACAGTGGATAGAGGGATACAGATCGAAGACCTGACCTGAGGCCTATATTGGTATTATCCGAAACATGTACACACGACATGGACCTGCCTACCCTGCAGCAGTTTCTTAGAACGCTCTCCGAGACCTTTTTCAAGGCCGCGGAGGAGCATCCCAATCCGCTCGTGCGAGGGGCAGCAGCCTACGCTCCCCGCCCGGTCTCCGGCCACGTGGTACGGAGACCGAGACACGTCCTCACGGACCCCCCCGACGAACTGTCGAGCGCCCTGAACCTCCTCCTGGAGGCTCAGGACGACTCGACAGAGCCCCTCACTGCCGTTTCAGCGGCCCCCGTAGGCCCCCAATCCCAATCCACAGCAGCGGGACCCCCTTCTGGGGTCTCGCTATAAATTCTCCAGCGTATGCTCCGTAAGGAGTGACGTTGAGCGCACCCCGTCCCTACAGGGTGTAGCATCCGATGAAACCTGAAAGGCCCTTATGGCTACAGGTGCTTCCAGGGGGTGTTTAGTACGTATGCGCCTAGGTTCTTTTGGCGAGTCGTGGATAACCAGTCCGGCCGGCCGGCTGGGATACTCATGAGAGTTCACCTCCTCCCTCCCAACCGCTATACCGGAGGGTGCCCATTTCCTTTGCGTTGGGCAAAAAAAAAACATGTACAGCGATTCTACAATTCTAAAGTATAGTGAAGGCTACATTCGCAGATAAGCTGCAAGAGTACCGAAGATATGTTTGTCCATGCCACCTCCCGGCACGGGAAAGAGAGGCCGACTAAAAAAGCGATGGCTTGAAGTAGTTAAGGTTGGTATGCTTGCCAACAAACTCACCACTAATGATGCCGGAGAACAAGCGAAGTGGACAAAGGGATCGGGACGAGAGTACAACTAGGACTGACGCCAACGATTTACTACCCATCACACACATGGAGCGTCGGTGGCCGAGCGGTTAGAGTATGCGACTCGTAAGCCAGAGGTCCCGGTTTCGAATCCCGCTCCTACCATGTACCAATATCTGAGTTATGTACATTAGTTGAATTCTAACCGATGCTCTTACGGTGAGAGAAAACATCGTGATGAAACCTGCACATTCAGGCGACTGGATTTGTAACCATGATCCAATCTGGTCAGGTTCCCCTGTAATTACCTCACATGCCAAATCCTGGATCATGGTCAAGGCGGACCCCGGGCCCTCGTGCGCGAGATCACAACCGGTACATTAACGCCAATATGATGATGACACAAATTACGGTTTCATTCACTGTGTTATGATCGTATACTCTTCTTTCAAACCATAATCCAACCTGGTCAGGTTTCCCTGCTAACAGTGTCACTGAGGTCAGATGGCAGTGGCTCCACGGATCATGGTCAAGGCGGACCCTGGGCCATCGCGTGCGAGAGCACAACCGGGACATTAACGCCAAGATGATGGGTCATCTTTCAATATCCGTCTCATGCTTTCCATCACTTGAAAGCATACTCGAATACAGAAACTCTTTTACTCTACTCTTTACTTTCACTTCAATTGAAGTGACTGTCATGCTTTCAAACACAATTACTTTCGACTGTACCACATTAACTTTCATGCCTTTTCTTTCGAAGTTTTAACGTTGCCGCTCGTCCTACTTATTTGCATTAACATCTGAACAAAAGCGATCCAAACTTATGCTTCCCAATACAAAACAAGTTGAAACAAATCAAAAAGAGGGTAGCAAAATATGATTTTCCGTCGCAATGAAATCGTATGAATCAACCGGCGGAACACATCCGATTTTATGACGTAATCGATAGCTCTCGTCCGAAACACGAGGATAAATTATCGGCAAACATTTGCAGTATACTCGCTCGTACATTCAGTGGAAATGATTAAATTTACCAGCGACCCAGTGTAATAAATTGCGCTTCGAATCAATTGGCTAGTTTGAATTAGCGTACGGGTTATTTGTTTGCCTTCTACGCAGCTTTTCGCGTTGATTTTCTATTTAATGAATTTTAATGGCAGCCATTTTAATTAGGGACGCACGTTTTAATTGTAGTATTATTTAAGGGTATGTGTATCAAAACATCATGGGTGATGTTGAGAATTAGAATTTCTGTAGACAGTGTATTACATTCAAATTGGACTGAGTAAGTGCCCGGCTTCGCATAGGCGTTAATTCTCGTGAATAGTAAATAAATATTCTTGAACTAATATCATAATCGTAATGATTTTATGTACTCAAAGAAACTCAACAGCAATGATTACAATATAAAACCATACTGACAGCACAAAGCCAATTATACGTTTCCATCGATAATTCTTGCCTACGCCACCTTAAATTAAGAAAAGCTTGTTGAAACCACGTGAGAACCTGCGTACCCAGTTAGGTTTCGATATACTTACCTAATTGAGGTAGTAACGGATATTAATTTAGGTTTAGTCCTTTTCCTTGCATTGCATTGTATAAAATGAAGGTGCTTTCTATGTTGTTTTCTTATTCGTATCCTCAACTACTGCTCAACCACTCCTATCACTTTCACTATCATTTAGATAAATTCTTCCGGGTGGTTTACCAATACATGCGTAATATTATAATAACCCTGAAGATTATAGAAACCCTGAGAACAGTCGTGCGAAACCTTGTCGAGTGGCTATATCATAATTTATGTTGACCGGTGGTAGGACTCTGTCAAGTTTTAAGGCTGTTATATACCTACGATACATACGGCAGGGCCGATCTAGAGCTAGACAGTGGATACTAATCCGTAAGTGGTAATTCGGACTTCCCAAAACCTCCGACTACGGTCGCCTGTCTCGCGCCGATTAAGGATTAGGATCCACTGTATTGCTGCCTCCTAGATTGGCCCTACCGCAGTGCCGTAAAAAGGAAGAAAGCATTGTCAGAAGCGCCTGAGAAGGCTACCTGGAGGTACCCCTTACTACCGTACCACCATACGTATTTCCGATATCCAGCGACAACAGCTATCAGTATAGCATAACCCACGGTCATTGATGTCGTAAAACCTACGATAAAATCTACATTTACAAAAAAGTCCAAACTTTTATCCGATTTTAGTGAAGCAAAGCTGGAGAGTATCTCGAATAAACTAGTTATCAAATAAATTAAACCGCGTCGAAATAGTTAGGAACCCGTTAGGGATATGTGATGCCACAGAATATAGACATACAGATACCTACACATGTCAAACATTATATTATAACAGTCGTGTTGGCGGATAAAAATGTAAATAAAGAGAAAAAAAGTTTTAGATTAGGTAAATACCTATGTAAATGTTTTTGTGAATTTTTAATTCAAATTCGCCTATTCAAGTAAAATGGCGAACATTTTTGTTCCCAAAAGACGCTGCACTAGATTCTTGCATCCAAGAAAATGTGTAGACGGAAAATTTTGGGAGAGCTAAGAGAAAATGAAATAATGTGTTTAGTAGCGCTACACGGGAAAGGATATTAAATATATTTCGTCTGAAAATTTTGTTTATACCAAATTTTATTTTAGTAATATTTGTACACTATATATACGGAGTAAATTCCCGGTTGTGCTCTCGCGCACGAGGGCCCGGGGGTCCGCCGTAACCATGATCCAGGATTTGGCAGGTCAGGTAATTACAGTGGAGCGACTGCCATCTGACCTCCATGACCCTGCTACCAGGGAAACCTGACCCGATTGGATCATGGTTACACATCCAGTCGCCTGAATGTGCAGGTTTCATCACGATGTTTTCCCTCAGCGTAAGAGCAACATATTATTATTATTATTATTATTATTATTTATTATACACTAGCAGCTGCAAGCTGATGCGTGTATATCACAATATTTAGTTCTTGTAATGTCTATCCAGTCTATTTTTAAAACAGTTCACTGATGGAGCACTGATCACTGATTCCGGCAATTCATTCCATGCACTGACAACCCTATTTGGCAAAAAGTTGTGTCTGGGGTTACTGGTTCCCTGTGATCTTGACAATTTCAGTGTATGGCCTCTGAGGTTTTTGTTATTATTTAAGTTGTAGATGGTTTCTAGTCCCTTCACATCATAATGTCCATATAGTATCTTATATGTTTCTATCAGATCACCACGTTGTCTACGTCTTTCCAGTGTTGATAGTCCAAGTTCCTGTAAGCGTTCCTCGTAGCTTTTACTTCCAATCCCTACTACCATTTTTGTAGCTCTTCTCTGTACTCGCTCCAACAGGCTGATGTCTTTTTTCAAATATGGGTTCCATACAAGAAAGCAGTATTCCAGTATTGGTCTGATATATGTTTTATACAGTTTCAAAAATAAGTCTTTGCTAATTATAGAGAAGGCTTTACGAATGCAGTATAGTAATGAATTTGCCCTTTTAGTTATACCAATAATATGTTCCTCCCATTTTAAATTTTCAGTTACAGTTACTCCCAAATCTCTTTGCGAGGATACACTTTGGAGCGAATTGCCATCAATCTTATAAGTTAGTCTAGGATTATTGGAGCCAATATGCAGCACTGTACATTTACCAGTGTTCAGAGTAAGAAGCCAATCTTTAGTCCACTGCGCTATACGGTCAAGATCCTCTTGAATTATGTTATATGATATTAGCGGATTACCGAAGATCTTGGTGTCATCAGCAAATAACAGGAAACATGACACAATTAGCGGGTTAAGATCAGTCAAATACATTCCAAAAAGAAGTGGTCCCAGCACTGATCCTTGAGGAACACCACTATGCACGTTATGTGAGTCAGATAAACAATCTCCCACTCTTACTCTGAACCTTCTACTAGTCAAAAAGTCCTCTATCCATTTCAATAAGTTTCCTCGTACTCCAAAATGTTCCAACTTACACAATAGTCTTTTGATAGGAACCCTGTCGAAGGCTTTTTCGTAGTCTAGGTAAATAACATCTGTGGGATGCCGTTCATTCCAGTTTCTCGTCCATACGTCCATACAGCTCAACAAATTTGTAACCGTAGATCTCCTAGGAACAAAGCCATGCTGTTGATCTATAACAACTTGTTCATCATTTAAGAAATTTCGCAGCTCCTCCACAATTATCTTCTCCATTGCTTTACAGCCAATACAGGTAAGACTAATGGGTCGATAATTACCAGCCTCCAGTTTGTCACCTTTTTTATAAATAGGCGTAACGATGGCCTCCTTCCAATCATTCGGCAATTGAGCCTGGGTCATTGACTGGTTCATGATGTCCGCCAGTAAGGAAGAAACAATGGTCGAGCATCTCTTTAGCAAAATAGCCGGTATCTGATCAGGACCCATTGAAGTGCAATCGTCAAAACTGTGGATGATTTTCGATACCTTATCCGGGTGAAAAATGATCTGCTCAATGGAGTTTGCCACTCTCGGCGAATTTACAGAGGGAATAGCCACATTATCGGGTTCTCGGACATAAGCTCGCTCAAACTGTTCAGCAAAAAGATTTGCTACCTCCGCCGGATCATTCATGACTTGTTGCGTTTGGTTATCTCGTAACGATGGCGGTACTGCCACCCTCGATGAAAGCTGCTGTCGTACGTATTTGTAGAAAAACTTAGACCCCCTGTTAACTACTCCAAGTTCGTATTCCATTCTTGCCTTCCGCACTGCAGATACGATTTTATTATTTGCTTTTCGGTATTTTTTGTAAGCCTCAGGTGATTTATCCACCGAGTACAGTCGCCAAAGTAGGTTCTTTTCACGAATCAATTTTAAAACAACAGGCCCAATCCAGGGCTTATTTAGGCTGCGCTTAGTATTTGTGCTTCTAGTTGGTACATACAACTCTATTGCGTCATGTGTTACGTTTTTGAACATTTCCCAGGAGTCATGTATCAAGGGGTTCGCTGTATTAGACACACTTTGACTAAAATAGGATGAAATTTTGTCATAATCCGTTGCACTGAAGTCTTTTCTTGGCAAATGTTTGACTAAACCCCCCGTATATTGCGATTGAATTTGAATTGTAGCCAGTAAAACCTGATGATCACTCTTGCCTATATAGCCACAATGTTCCACCTTAGTACATACATTTTCTTCATTGCAAAGAATCAAATCCAACAAGGACTCTTGGTCGTTCCTCTTTCGAGTAATATTGGTAACCAGCTGAGTCAATCCTGTTTCACACATCATTTCCACAAATTTTCCATGTACCCCACTATATCCCTCCGTCTTTGTCAATGGCCATTTGATATCGGGTAAGTTAAAGTCACCCATTACAAATATAAACTGGTTACTAGCGCAGGCAGTTTTCAGTGAATCAAATAACAGTAAATCTGTCTCCTTTACATCATAATGAGGAGTACGATAAATCCCCGCCACCAGAAGACTAAATTTACCATACAGTATATTTACCCATAGGGCCTCGACCGTAGAATTGTTATTCAAAACAGGATGTAAAGTAGTATATAAGTTAATATTTTCGTGAGTGTGTGCCACATAAATGGCGACCCCACCCCAACCCTTTCCACCTGCTCTGTCTCGCCTAAACAAGCAGTATCCACTAATATTCACTAAACTATCGCTAACTTCTGGTTTTAGATGTGTTTCGGTAATTATTATCACTGTAGGTTTCAATCTATTAACTTCCATCAGGAATAAATCTCGTTTCGCCGTTAACGATGCCAGGTTCGTATAAAAGAAGGTAAGATCTATGATTCCATTTATTACTTTTTTGGAGGATTCATGGACTTTTTAACAATTTTCGGCGTGTTATTAAAGTATTTAATAGTAAGGTCTGGCTCACCATTTTTAGTCCTTATCTCCAGTTCAGCTCTCAGTTTCTTCAAATACTCGCGTTGGTAAGGGGTTAAATCATTCTTTACCTTGACATCTGCTGGCAAGCTCTTCCCATTCTTTAGAACATGGACAGCCGATTTCTTGCTGCCATAAACCAACTTCAAGGGACGAGGATTCGTTGCATCTGCCTGCTGCGGTTTACCAAGACGTACTACGGCTAGGGGCTTATCCTTACTGGGAATGGAGAGTAGTGCTTTGTTGACTTCCGTTGCATCATGCTGTTTTCGAGCTTCGACATCCGCACTTGGATTTTTATGTTCCGGGATCCCAAACATAATGACATTGGAACTGCGGCGGTCGCGCTCACTTAGCTCATCCAACACTGCTTCCAGCTGAAGATTATCACTCCTTTTGCTTTTAATGTCTTCGATCTCACTTTTTAACTCAGAAACTAGTTTCCTTAGAGCCGGCAATTGACGTACCCCCATCACACAATCGGGACACAAATACTTGAGCGTCGGTGACTGCAACATAATTACTCTTAGCTCGGTAACCAGCAACCCGCTACACTTCACACATATTTGCCTCTCGCAACCGTGACAGGTAATTTTGGGGTTTTTGTCATCAACTGCAGGAATGTCTTTCGTGCATTTTAAGCAAGACGCCATTTTTATTTAATACTATGGTTAATTTCGCAAAACACTTCACTTAAGTTATTTTCAAAACTAAATGACCGGATAACACTTCCACAGCCTATTTGCGATAATTTCAGGTTAATATAACAAAATCACGCCCTAATAAAGTTCATTAACTATTTTTAAAGAATTTTCAACAAGGAACTATCGAAAACACAAGTGATCAATTTAAGAGGGTAGACGTGAAAAAAACATATTAATGAACTAGACTGTACCTCAAAGGCTGGTACCGCATCCGCTTCCCTTACGTTGCAGATGTCCTGGACGACCGTGGCCGCTATCCATCAGGTATACCCTCATTTCGTGTGCTTACCGAGGCAATAAAAAAAACAGTTCTCTTTTGAGTTTTCTCCATATTCATCATCATCACTACAGCCCATAACAGTGCAGCACTTAGGGCCTCTCCCACGAAAGGGGAGGTTATTTCCATAATCTCCACGCTTGGCAGGCGGGTTGGAGATCGCAGTATTATAAGTATAACAATGGAAAACGCTGCTGCCCATTTTCCAGCCTACGGAGACGGAGATCTTTGTCTCGATAACACTAGTCGCCTTGTACGACACCCACGAGTGTAAGGGGTTGGTGATATTCTACTTACTCTGCCGGACACCACACGGCACCATCTCTATTACTGGTAGGCTTTCCTGCAATCACCGCTCTTGATGTGGTGGAGACTGCAGTCACAACACAAGTTTAAATAATAAACTCATGTTTTGTTGTTTTTATTTATATTAATAAAAAAAAGATATCATCATCTTGGCGTTAATGTCCCGGTTATGCTCTCGCGTACGAGGGCCCATGATAACGCATTTGGAAAATTAGATAATTACAGTGGAGCGACTGCCATATGACCTTCGTGACCCTGACCTTACCAGATAGCATCAGTCGCCTGAATGTGAAGTTGTCATCGCGTTCCCTCACCGTAATTCCCTAACTAAATTACTAAACTGATTGCAATGAAACAAAGCTACAAAACTGATTTTCAAATAAAAAACTGCATCGATATCACAGATAGACACACATATATACCAATCAAATAACACCCCTCCTTTTGCGTCGGAGGTTGTAAACAGCTAAACTTTCCCCCACTTTAGTAATTTGTTATGGTTTTCGACGCGTCTTAATGATTGATGAGCCATCGATCGACGGCCTGCGACAGGATTGGTACGGACATCAACAAAAGTCGGACACTTTCGATCTTTATCAATGTAGCCATTAACTGATGAACATCAGTGGCGAGCTGTTCAGGACAACAGCCGAGGCTGTAGAGAGTAAAATGATTTCTTAAGTGGGAAGTCTTATTTACGGGGAATTTCAAAAGAATGTTACCGTTGTAAAACGGGTTAGAGGTCGTTTGGAATATCATGATAATTTGGGGAATTGAGATTTTAGTACGGTAATAT
Organism: Blastobasis lacticolella; assembly: GCA_905147135.1. NCBI lineage: Eukaryota > Metazoa > Arthropoda > Insecta > Lepidoptera > Blastobasidae > Blastobasis > Blastobasis lacticolella. Next base: position 17,146,213 of record LR990048.1, read on the forward strand.
TACCATAGTTCGTAAGAGCGGGATACTTAGTCTCATTTCCCTCCTCTCTCACACCTGAAATATATGCAAAACAATTTCTTGTAGTAGATGACGTACCTGTACGGAATTTTGGTTTTAGTAATCACTCACTCTGCTAGGAAGGAGATTGCGTACAAGACGCTTTAAAATTAAGTAGACGGAAGCATCAAAAGCGTATCGCCACCCTTTAAGCCAATCGATTGTATTTCTATCAAAATGGCGCCTAACAAACAGCCATATGTCATATTCGCTCGCATTTAGCTAATAAGTTGTAAGCGATTAAGCAATAGGAATCAGTTCTTTTAAAGACCGAAGAAAGAGTTCTTGGGCCGCTCTAAATATTTGATTTAGGGTATTACCATCACTATTCCGATTAGTGAGCAATGACGAAGCTCTGGCATGAGGTTGCACTGTGAGCTGTGCCCAAGCGATGCTTTTCCCAAGTCTACAGTGAGTCGAGACTGGGTGGGGACAGTGAGAGGCCGCAGGTAAACGACTAGGAAGCACGCGTCCGTGCCGACTGTGGTCAAAGGGCTGTGACTGCTGTATGCAGAGTCAGGTAAGGATCACACCAGGTTCAGCACTTTGGCGGTGAAGGGTTTAGGTAGCCGCCAATGTTGGCAAGCGATAGATGTCACTTGCTTCGCCAACGGAATTAGGAGGCACACTGATCGGTTGGCGAGCACGTTACTGTGCTGAAGTTCGAATACTCAAAGTACGAAACGATCACCCATCAAGACGGACTCTGCGAACGTGGCTTAACCTTTATTATCGGTCTCGCAAGCAATGCCTCTTCTATTTATTTGTTTGCAAAATATTTATTTTCTTCTTTGTCAGCATTTCGCGTCCCAAACCCACATGATCCGTGACTGTGGCAAAGGAAACGTTTATTTTGTCAACGTACACGCCAACAATGGGCACGGAGGTAATGTGTTTTTGTGCGTCCTTTATCTCTCTTACGCTTAAAGAGCCCGGAATAGGCTGGGCGGAATAACATTGGGATCGTTGGAACGAAACAGGAACTATTGATAGCAAACGGGGAATCTTATCGGGACAAAGCGATGTCTATTTTCGAATTCATCGCTTATTTTTCCATGTGGTCCTTAGAGTGATGGCAAGAATCATGTTTAGTCTGATGGTTCTTTCGATTTAAATTCTGTCGGTTTTGGCGTGGAACACTCTATTTGGCGTGGAAAGTCTTGGGCTGTTCTGACCAGGCGCACACTGACTATTCGTAGTTATAATAATAATAAATAAAAGTGTTTATTACGGATGACACAGATCCATACATCCAAACGTGAAACATAAGAATAAAATTAAATCAAAATTGTAAAAATAAATTACAAAAATTAAATAAATCAAATTAAAACTTGGACAATTTTTGGACATCCTCGATTGGCAGGAGATGGCGCAGGAAGAGGTGGCGGGTGTCGGGGGCCAAGATCCACTTTGGGCCGATTAGCCAGCGCAGTAAGTAAGTGAATATTTGTACAACATTAATATTCAAACATATCACAATGAATCTCTTCGAATATCTTAGGGTGCCGTGTGCAGATACCCAATACTTCTGCAACGCTTATAACCTCATAGACGGTCTCATATTGCTAGCAAAACAACTCCTTCCGTTATTAACTGCACCACTAGCTGGATCAAACAAGAGCACTTACAATTACCTGACCCGCTTGCCTAAGGGATCTAACATCTAAAAAACCGTGTTTTTTCCTCGTATTCGGATCTTGAGTTGGTAATTGATTTAATTAACGGAATCCGTGACTAGATTCAATTAATCCACCGGCAGAATGAGTCTTGGCTTCACTCCAGCAGACTCGTTTGCCCGCACCAGAGAACTCGCTGTGATTCTTAAACAGCGAGCGTTTTTAGCGAAACAATTCCCTTTGTTCGAGGCTAAACGCTCCAGTTACGAAGTTTTGGTCTTGTGCAGAGCTAGTGATGGAGGAAGGAGGCCACCACCAGCGTTTGGTCATGTATTTTAATGCCAAATGCAATTAACAAATGTATATACCCGTACGGTCGCGATCAGAAGTGCATAACCACCTTAAAATTCTAATTCCTGTGCACTGTTGAAAGATTTTAAAAGAAAAGAAAATAGAAAACATTTTAAAATTATATCAAAATTGCTTGAAGTAATTTTTTGCGATACGAAATCACTCTGTCAATTTTCCTGTTGGTTTGGTTTTTTGACTTTGCACATTATGTGCAAAAAATTTAAAATTTAAAATTATATGACGAAGTATGTAAATTTTAAAAGCAATTTTCATGTATTGAATAAATAGAAATCCGTTAAACAGCAGTTTAACAATGAGTTACTGGTGCCTTAGGGAATGCTTAGCTGCAGCATTAGGGCCTATTAAGGCCCTTCTTTGAGCCAATTCCATTTGTTAAACAATTCACCTAAGATCCTGTATGTGGCAATTGGTACAAAGTTGTTTTTCTAAAAGAACTTATGAACGTGACTGTACATTAATATTCTCACCGTTCTCGGTAGTCTTATTAGGCAGTCTCACTTATCTACATATTGTTATTTCTTTTTTCTATTATCATTATTTGATTGTTGTCCTCTACGACACGGCATTGCCATAATCTCCACGCTTGCGTGCCACAAAGATTTTGACATCTATTGCGGAATAGATGGTGCTATTTTGCTCTGCTGGTGGCCACGCAGTACAGCCATGAAGTTTGGGGATAATTTTTGAGTAATAAAAATTAAATGTTATCTATCCTTAAATTTTTTACTTTGAAATGACATTATATATTGAAAACGCCCAACGATGCAAAAAGTAAATGATTTCTGGCAGTTGAATAAACTCTAGTTCCATGGATTTGCTAAAGGTAGAACATATTATGAAATCCTTTATATCATTTCGACGACCTGAGTGGTTCAATGGTCAATAGCCGGTTTGCCACGCAAGAGGTCCCGGGTTCGATTCCCGGCCGGGCAGAAATTGAAATGATGAATTTTAATTTCTGTTACGGGTCTGGGTGTTCTATGTATAATAAGTATGTATTTGAAAATATTTAAGTAGTATATCAGTTATCTAGCACCCATAGTACAAGCTTTGCTTAGTTTGGGGCTAGATGGCGCTGTGTGAACACGAATATTTATATTTATTTTATTATTATTATTATTATTTTGTGTACCACGTTATACCATGTCTCAATCCTATAATTACATTGGCACGGTTTCCTCTTCTTTCAACCAAAATACAACGCATTTCTTGGAATTGAATGGATCTCCCAGCAAACATCCCACACAAGAATTCCCTTTGTTTTGGCCTCCGACGACACCTACGAAGATAAACAAATAAACACCAAGGCTCAGAATAGAAACCGAATTTCAACATATCGATTTCTCGCCGCAAGGCATCTCTGTTATATGTAGTAGGTAGGATTGGAACACAGTTAGAAGCTTAATAAAGCCTTATATTGGTTGACTGATGTTGTGGAAAATAAGCGACTTAATACAAATTTAAATTCAATTATTTATTGTACAACATGATACTACAGAGTATTTAGTATCACACATAAAGCCAAGTCAATTAAAAGAGGGCATGAAAAATTTAAAGAGGGCGACACAAACAAAAACAAAAAAAAGAGACCTCTAGAAAATGCAAACAAAAATGATTGAAGCAGGATTAATCGATAACAAATGTCATCGAACTCTTTGGAAACCAAGCCTTTGGTGACCTTAACCAGGTAGAAACATATGCTGTAGGATATCCTAAGTCACCGAGTACAAGGAAAATTCCACTTTGCGATAGTATAGGGTTAGGTGTCAGGAATACATGTCCGATATGGTTAACACCGTTTAAAGAACTACAGCCTACCTACAATAAAAACTCTTACTACTAAGTTTAAACTACATTCATACATTACAAGACCCAAAAATCTTTGGTCTACCCGTGCAAAACCTGCGCAAGATTTTTTTAGCGACCTTAACTTTTACTTTTTGTAGCGATAGTACTTTCTTATATCTAGTAGGTGTGGTACCTGCCAGTTCCAAGAAAAATACAAAAGGAAAATACTTGCTTTCAAAATCCCATAAACATAATAACATCGAAAAGAAAATTATTTACATACTTGTATATCTTGAGAGATATGTATCTCAAATCCTTAGCACTTAGAATGCTTTAATTCTAAGAACGCGACATTTTCCGCTAAAAGGAAAACGAAACACAATGGTGGAAGGAAAAAAAACTTTTTGAACCGAAGACAAATTCGCGAAGTTTCCCAAAGTGATAATTATCCTGATGGGGCCAGTATGAACACGACGTCCACATTTAGAAAACTAGAGAGGACATTGTGCTTTGCTCGTATAATGTTGGATTAAGGCTTTTGGTGGCCACTCACGCATGCCGCTTGGTTTGATCAAGAGCCATGATAAAAATAGGCAAGTTAATAGTTTGTATGGAGTATTTTTGATGGAACTTCATTGTATGATAGGATTAAAAAAAATTGGCATGTTATAAATAATCACTTTCGTCCGTGCTTCACTGTAGGGCGCACTGAAAACCAGCGCCATAGCTCCAGCCATGGCATGCGCTGAGTGTGACCCCTTTGCACGTCTTCCCATGGCACGGGTAGCGATACATTATGGTTATAATGTTACTGTTTCTTTTTTTTACTATTTGAATGCACCTATCCTGTTATGGGTTTATGTGTAATAAACGACATTTATTTATTCATTACATTAAAAACACTATTTACACTATTTACCGCTTGCCTGTTTGCCTACCGTACGACGTAAAAAAAAAAAAAAAAAACACAAGTTTCACTATGGTCTCCTTAAAAATGAAAAAAATGAAAATGAAAAAGTATTTATTGAATTAGGATTACGTTAATTGATCTCTTTTTAAACGTCAAAAATCTAATGGAAAGCAAAGGGGAAGTTCAGCGAGTTCAGGAAGGGGGCGACGCATGCAGACCGATCGAGCCCGCCGGTGCGAGCACCGCCCCCTGAGTTCGGAACAAATAAGTAAAAACGAATGCTGTCTGTCTGTCAGTACGCTGCTTCAGTTAGGAAAATGACCATCTGGGGGGGAAAGAAACGGCAAGAAACCCAAAGATACATTTAAATATGATTACATTGCATTGATAAAGACAATTTTATTTGAGTGAGCCTGTATTGGAATATGATGTGAACCCCTACAAATCGGTCAAGATAACTAATTATAAGAATAAGTAATAGTACAGTACAGTGTGGTGTCCGGCAGAGTAGAATAGCACCAACCCCTTACACTCATGGGTGTCGTACGAGGCGACTAATGTTTTCGAGGTAAAAGAACAAGAGTCTCCGTAGTCTGGAAAATGGGCAGCAGCATTTTCAGGGCAGAGATTATGGCAATAACCTCCCCTTTCGTGGGAGAGGCCCTAAGTCCGGCAGTGGACTGTTACGGGCTGTGACGATGATTTAAGTGTGTATGTATGTAACTCATGTGTTGTAGTCATGCATTTGTAGTGCCTATTAGTCGTTTTTTTAGTATTAGGTAGTTCATTACATACATCGTATTTTTAAGGTGCCCGCCGAGGCAGACGGCGCCTCTCTGATTTTGCTTCCGTACGTCAGTTCTTGCTTGTAGGTCAGTAAGACAATCTTACAGCAGAAAATAAGGCAAATAAGCCGTACCTGTTGTACTGTATTTATTTATTTATTTGTTATTGTGCACTATAAACTCCTAACCAAATAAAATCTACACAATTTATATCAATTTTGTTTTGTTTCGGCACAGATTACAAAAATAAGAGAACTGCATCAAAAAAGGTGATTTTGTTTCTTGGAATAGAACACCCATACATGGAAAAGCTTGCGATGGCTCCACGTTGAGTATTTCGTTCAACCATTACATTTTCACTGTACATTTCGTGTTTGTTTCCAGCTGTGTTTCATTATGTTTTCCATTCGGAAAGCTAAATTGCTACTTCAAACGCACTCGTTTCGATGTTCTTGTTTTGTCAGAACAGACAGTTTAGAGAATACAACGTGTTGTTTTACTGTTACTGTTACTGCTATCCGGCAATGAAATGGCCTTTTGTTTTGGAGATCTTTAATGTTGTAATTACATTATGGAAATTCAGTACTCTAGATACAAATATGGCTGATAGTCTTATAGAATATAGAACTCTCCATTTCGTCGGGCGAAGTCCGTCGCACGACCGTTGCCAATTAAGACAGCGCCTAAGTAGTTTTTATTTAAATAAGCAATTTGACACATCATCATCATAAACAATACTCTTTTAAATATTGTGTTTCTGACGGTTAGTAAGGTCTCCAGTGTTCCATGGGGTTTGGGGAACCGTGGCTTTGGCAGTGGCAGGGCATTTGCCTTTTAGCTGCCAGAGCAATGTTTGATAGAGGTGGGCAACGCATTGGCGATACTATTGGTGTTACTAATGTCTATAGGCAGTGGTGACCACTTTCCATCAGGTGGCCCACTTGCCTCTTTGCCTACCGTATGACATAAAAAAAGAATAATCGATTCGATCGCAATTCGGAATCATTGACAGATTGGCCTGCGTTGACACAAACTTTTTAATTAGTAAGTAAACCGTTCGCTAAAAGGTCTACACTCAAAATTGCAAATGAAACCTCCAAGACCTCAATGCAAGTAGTACCCTCAACACCAGCCAAGGAATAAACGTAACGCCGCCAGCTATTGTTTCTCCAATCCCGGCGACGCATTAGAGATACAATCAGGAGGAGCAAATGGCAGTGACGGCCACGGGAAAAAAAAACCTTGGGGAAATAATAGAAATAATCTCGTACCCACCCCTTCGCAGAGCTCGCTCTCTATGCAAATAGGCAATCCGCCCCGGGCGGCGGGGCACTGTCTAATTTCCAGAAAACAACGTTTCCGATCATAGAGTAGGCGGCGACGCAGAAGGGGCGATAGGTAGAAAACGGTTCGATGAGGTGTCAAATTGAATTGCGAGACGGGCGTGAGTGCGTATGTATGTATGTATGAAATGTTTAGTGTGGGTAGTTTGTCTATGACGTTTGTTTACTAAAGATATGGATTAAAGTGAGATACGCCAGAAAAAATAAACGGTGTGTACATATTATAGGATAGGGGTAGGTTAGCGGTAGGGGTAACCTAGGTGTAGTGTAGGATAGGGGTAGGGTAAAGTAAGTAAATTGGCTTTATTCTACTCTGGCACAAGGTATAACAAACAGAAAGAAAGAAATACATAGGCAGAAGAAGGCAAGGTGAGATGGCGATCACATGCCTGGCTAGTCTAATATAAAACAACAAAACAAACTGACATAAATATTTAAATACACAAGTAATGAGGAGAGTTCAATGGGACCACACTCAGTATATGCCACGACAGACGCCGTGACGCTGGTTTTCAGTGGGCCACTTAGTGATGGGGTAGGGATAGGGTAGTGTAAGGTAAGGGTAGGGGTAGAGTTTATAAAATTGAATAGTTCGTACAATGAAAAATAACTGCTCAGATGGTTCGTTTTGCTACCAAAACGATATAAAAAAAATGGATTGGACCTTATACTTCCTTTATAATAAACCGCCTCAACCCATTAAGATCATTTACTACAAACTACTTATTAAAATTGCACACTCTTGTTATAAAATGAATCCCCTAAATGCATCTTTCTTTAAGGCATAAAAGGCACGAGTTTCCTATCTATCCTTTTCTAATCTTCCGGTTAATCCTGAGACAGATACCGTCTCTGAGATTCCCTTGAGCTCACCTCAAGCGATATGATTATTTTTATCTTAAAGTTTAATGTTGAATCTGAGTTGAATTCACTTTATACTAACTTTTATGAAAACAATAGTGTTGATGAATTAGCATCCATCTCAGTGGAGGGTTTTGCCATAATACGACAAAATGACGACCTGAGTGGTTTAGTGATTAACATCTGGTCTGCTTTGTCTGCCACGCAGAGGTACCGGCTTCCATTCCCGGCCGGGCAGAAATTGAAATGATGATTTTTTATTTCTGTTCGGGTTTGTGTCTTATATGTATAATAAGTATGTATTTAGAAATATATAAGTAGTTTATCAGTTTTCTGTAACAAGCTTTGCTTACTTTGGAGCGAGATAGCACTGTGTGAATTGTAGAAGCATATTTATTTAATTTAATATTATTTATTACCTGTGTTTGATAGTAGTGGCATCATGAAGGCAAGTGAATTAGACGGTCTCTATCAGATATAGACGAGTCCTAACCGTAATAACCTAACCGACAGATAAAGTCGGCTAACCCCCAACCAAGTTTACTTAATCTAAAATATTTTCTAAACTATTAAACCAATTTAGGGCCGATTGTTCAATCCTCAGATAAAATGCCTGTTAACTACTCAGCGAATAAAACTATTAGGCTGTTTATCGGTATGCTAATCGTTGCCTATTTTTCAATGGTAATTTATCTCATGGATAACTATCTGACCGAATATTTCAATTCTGGCAACACCAACTTCAGAGAGGTGAAACAAAAATATTGCTTACACAATTGTTAGAGCAGGATAGACTAACAAAGCTGTTAGTGGCAAGCAAGTGTCATTCTTAAGGTTATTATATATGACGGATCACGGTCAATAGTATGTACTCATGTGGTCAATAGTACGGACTCATGACGATGAAAACGGAAGTGGGAGTGCGCCCTCTGGTGGGGCGTGCTGACAGAGTCTCGACGGCACGACTCGGGCCGAGTGGCGGCCATTCTTGGCGCGACCGCCGCCGAGGAGTGACGCGTCTTGAAACTGTCTCCACATTTCATTTGTTTACGTTTGAAGTTCGTTAATAGAAAGTGTTATTTACGTTTAAAAATAAAGTAATTTTAAAATCACCTTTGAAATAAGAAAGTAAATTACCTCAACTGCCTACATTTGTAATACCGCTGTGAATTCTAGTGAAATTATAAGTGATGTGCAAAAATGAAATGGAATAAATACAGTGGAGTAAATGTGAACCTTTTCTTTAATTTATCTGGACGAATACGACCTAATACTGATATCACCACCCTGATGACAGTGATCCTGATACACCCCTTTCCTTCACGCGACGACATCAGAAGCGGTGATGACGAGCGCAACGCCCAAGAGATGGTATGATGAAAAGCAACAAAGAAAATGCAGATACGCTACGTGAAAGCGTAATAATAAAAGGTGATTACTCGATCCAGTTGAGTTGCCTACATTAAAATGTAAAATGATTTAACATGTTCAAAGCGCAGCCAAGAGTCCAAACACCCCGAGATATAAGACAAAGACTTCGTCAGAAAGATTGGGGGATCCATAAAGTAAACAGCAGATCATCTGTACCAAATGGGTCATGGTCAAGGCAGACCCCAGGCCTTCGAGAGCACCACTGGGATATCGACAAAATTATTAAAAATCGAGTGAAACTTACTATGGACGGCACTTTGGTATGGCTTCTTTGTTTTTGTTAAATTTAATTTAGATTACTCATGTAAAATATTTTCCTTTTTAAATATAAAATTGTGTTAGTTAAATAATTTGCGTAGTTCTAAATTAGCCAGCTAAAGTTTATTCAATGACTTTAAAGTAAACGCTTACATTTAGATTCATTTAGCAGTGTGGTTTGACACCATAAGTAAATTAATTGCTTAGATTTCTGCAGATTAAATAAAATCAAACAATTAAAAACAGTGTATATTATTTTTTTTATTTTTGTTTTACTAATACAATTATTTTCTTCTATTGCATAACAATGGTGCACAACGGTTCGCTTCACCTACGAGAACAACATTGGAATGCAACGCTGGACTGGTAGCCTCAACGTGATTGTTTCAACATGGGACGACGATGGTAGACAATCTGCGAGTGTACATGACTGAGAAATGATGTGATATTAACAGTTCCTCTCTATCTGGTGAGTCCTATACATAATTATTATTTAGTAAAAACCTGTGCTGAAGAGGCTCCCTTGCGGATTTTAGGAGTTATTTACTTTGACAATTAAGAAAAGTATTCAGACAGAAACACTATTGATACCGTTAGTAGAGAGAATGGCAGGTTTATTTGTATCTTTAGTGAAACTACAAATAGAAAGAATGTAAACAAAACATAAACAACGTCAGTTACGTCAGTGTTACAATTTGTTGGTAAAAATGTCAAAAACTACTGCTAAGTTTAAAAATGTTAGCTTTTGCGGGTACCTATGTCAATTAATGTAGGCTGTCTGATAAAAAGTTACTAAGAAAAAAAATCACTCCACAAAAATAGTAAGAATTATGTTAAATCCGTCCCAATGTCAAACAGTGTTTATAGTAAAAAAAGTGTTATTTAATCTAAGATTATTTTACCATCTTGAAACATGGTGCGCTATGATTTTACGTATTACCAACATCACGTCAGTTATCAGAAAACAAGAATAAGAAATACTTGGAAAGCATAGTGCTATTATTTTTATAAATTGAGTACGTAAGCATAGTTATTTATGGTGGTGCTGCTGCTGACTGACTTCTTCTTCTTGATCGTTGCCTCACTGCTGAGGATCCTGACATCTTCGGTAAACTGCATGTCTCCATCGGTTTCGATGAATCGTTCGGATATTTGGTCCACCCATCTCTTCGGACTTCGGCCTCTGGGTCTCTTGCCTTCGACTTCTCCCGTCACCATAAGTCGTTCCAGATTGCTGATTAAGTAAATATTTGATAATAAAAGTGTGGCAGGGATGCCGTAGCAGTGAGTTTGTGGAACAATTAGCTGGTGTACTTTAGGATGTTGTCTCAGAGATAGGATAGGCTTCACATAGGCTTCGAATGTGCAAATTCAATAACGACCCCGCGATCTCCGCGATTTCTATGCGAGCGGGAGGGTGCAAACATGTATCGAGAGAAAAAAAAGAGAAAAATTATTAGCGTGTTTGTTTACATTTAACAAGAGAAATTCGAACGAAATTTTCCATATTTCAGTATAATGTTTGTTATTGTGGTCGTAGTTTCTCAATGTTGTAGAATAGAGAGATAAGATATCCGCGGTAAAAATGGGATCACCGATATACGTTTCTTTTAATACTACAAAAAAAAAAGGTAGTTTGGTTAGTAACGTAATTTTATATTAGTATCAAGTTATTTAACGAAAAAAAAAAGTAAACACGAGTAAGTGAACTGATTGACGGTAGATAATTTCGAATTATGTTTTGAGTAACTAAAGATAAACCTGTGACATAGTTCGACGGAAAACCATGTGTACTAAGTCAATGTGACTTAGTTTGACCTGGATAAAGACTTTGTTAGACGGATCAATCTAAGACGCTAACCCAATACGTGACGACTATCGAGCCGAGGTTTTTATGAGATTTATGTGATCGTTTTGTTTTCTCAAAATTTGTTGCATCATCGGATGAAGGTGATCGTGTTTTATCAGTGATGGTGGGCTAATGGAGCCTATGGGAGAGTTTTATGGTTGCTTACCGGCCTGATGGAGGCTATGGGAGCGTAGCTAATAGCAGGTAGTTTGCTTTGTGAGAAAGTGTTGAACGATAACGATGATGAGAAAGTCCAGATATTTTGGTGATAGTTCAATAGCCAGTTTTATAAATTATTTTTAGCTTCGAGTACTGAAATTTCCTTGATTACTGATATAAAGTAACTATTTTGAGTTCTGTTGTTGTGCCAGTAAGATAAGACAGTGTAAGCAATGGTGAGATTTCATATCCTTCTGCCAGTACAAGTTTTTAAGTACCTGAATTGTTGTTGAGGTCAAACATCCAGATTTATTTGGCTGACTTGGAGTGACCCGGGAGTCATGTGTGTGACTCATTGGGCTAAGAGCCCCGAAAGTCTCGGATGTTGTGGCTGTAGATAGCAAATTTTATTTTGTAATTTTTTTAGAAGGCGGCTTGATATGGGATGCCTTCGTTATTACAAACATTGTTAAATGGTTTCAAAATGGGAGCTTAAACGTAACGTAAAGTCTAGATAGAGTATACTCGTTCGAACAGTTAAAATCGATGACGATGATTATTGCTTGTTTAGTTTTGGTGTGGCAACAAATGGACTATTGGTACCTATAACTGGCGTATCAAATAGACGTGAGAGCTTCTTATTATTAAACTTCTGGTTTAGTTTTGATATTGGGCAGTAGAAATAATGTTTATTTTTATTTTATTTTATTTTGTTGTTTTTGTAGAGATGACACCGTAAACAGTTGTTCGGATCTGTGACGATTACTTGTTGTGTAACTCGTAGACCGTTATTGACCGGGTTATGATAGCAGATAGACTGTTACCTATCACTGACTTAGTACAGATTTGGTCGAAGGATTGACCACGAGCTGATAATCTATAGACAGCTTCTATTTATTTGTCGCCGCCTGTGTGGCTCCCGTCTGTGTGGCTCCCGCCTGTGTGGCTCCCGCCTGTGTGGCTCCCGCCTGTATGGCTCCCGCCTGTGTGGCTCCCGCCTGTGTGGCTCCCGCCTGTGTGGCTCCCGCCTGTGTGGCTCCCGCCTGTGTGGCTCCCGCTTGTGTGGCTCCCGCCTGTGTGGCTCCCGCCTGTGTGGCATCCCGCCTGTTTGGCATTTCGCCTGTGTGGCATAGTCTGTGTGACATTAAGTCTGTGTGGTATTTAGCCTGTGAGGCATTCTACCTGTATGGCATTTCGCCGGTGTGGCATTTTTATGTGTGGCATTTTGCCTCTGTGAAATTTACCCGTGTGTGACATCTTACCTGTATCGTGCTTTGGTAGACGTGACACAGGATATATGATGAATAAACTCATAGTTTGACGATTAGAGTGGCACTGACCAGAGTGACACCCAACCTGTGTGGCACCTAGTCTGTGTGGTATTTCGCTTGTGTGCAGGTCCAGTTGCGTGGCGGCCTGGTTGCGTGGCGGCCCGACTGATGGCGTCCGTCGTGTGGTGGTTCGTCGCCTGTGTGTCATTTCTCCTGTATGGTAACATTATTTATTCTTTTTAAATTAGGACGGCGCTGACGGATGACCAAAAATCATATGGCATTTAATGAAGGAGTGTTTCAATCCCACTCGAAGTAACATTGGGTCTTTTGCTGAGTACTGAAAATTTGATGTAGGTATGTCACATATTTGTAGTGAATCTAAGTACCTACAGTAATGGACGTCGGGGACGATACGCGAGCTCTGTGATTGGGGCTTGTTTCCCACTCAACAAGAGCATCAAGGGGAAAACACTGGTGACGATGATTAAACCTTCTTCATGGGTGGTAATTGTGATACGGTTCATAGTCTGGTGTTATACCTTGTCACGCCTCTCTAATGAACTGAAGTCGTAGCTGAATTTATGTCGGCAACTTATAAAGAATAATTTATGTACAAGATGATGTTGTTATCTCTCAATCTACAGAAGTTTAGTATGATAAATGATAATGGACGTATGTTTTATGTGAAGAATTGGTGGGTTAATGCAGTCGTGATAGATCCAGTCACATGATTCATGAGACTTATTTGGGTGATGTGTTGTGGTCAGAAGTGACCGAGTGAATATAGTACTGTGCTATGGTTTTCATGTTTCAGATTACACACGAGGACGTGTGTACAGCAGGACGGCCGTGACGGATCACGGTCAATAGTATGTACTCATGTGGTCAATAGTACGGACTCATGACGATGAAAACGGAAGTGGGAGTGCGCCCTCTGGTGGGGCGTGCTGACAGAGTCTCGACGGCACGACTCGGGCCGAGTGGCGGCCATTCTTGGCGCGACCGCCGCCGAGGAGTGACGCGTCTTGAAACTGTCTCCACATTTCATTTGTTTACGTTTGAAGTTCGTTAATAGAAAGTGTTATTTACGTTTAAAAATAAAGTAATTTTAAAATTACCTTTGAAATAAGAAAGTAAATTACCTCAACTGCCTACATTTGTAATACCGCTGTGAATTCTAGTGAAATTATAAGTGATGTGCAAAAATGAAATGGAATAAATACAGTGGAGTAAATGTGAACCTTTTCTTTAATTTATCTGGACGAATACGACCTAATACTGATATCACCACCCTGATGACAGTGATCCTGATACACCCCTTTCCTTCACGCGACGACATATATAACTTAATATTAGGAGGAAGGTTATTCATGAATTGTTGTTTTCAGTTATTTTATTTGTTGTTTGGTTGGATTGTGGGTTTATATTTTTGTGATTACCTTCTTTTGAAATTTAAGAAAATAGGGTAACTGCAAGTTTCTGATCTGAAATATCTGTTCGTTTATGTGTGTTACTGCGTAGATTAAAAACAAAAATTCACTACACGCAGTTTAAATTACATTACGAGTAAAATAATTGATTCACATTACAATGAAAAATAAGTATCAAGTCGACTTATTCTTGATCCGCCAGTATTTTAAGGATAATAAGGCATTCTGCCTCAACTGACTTGTAATCAAAATCAGTAAAAAGAATAATGGCCATGGCACACCTAACTTTGATAGAAGTTACTGCGCTCTTTAAGCGAATTCTATAAATGTGGAGCACTTTAACAGACACAGATATATTTTTTTCTAAATCAATGTAGACTGTAAGGGCGCCATAGTTTATTCTCGATAATCACTTTTCTTTTTAGTAAGTTTAATATGGCTGATAAGCGGAACTGCCAAGAGGATAAGACACCTCGGTTTTATTACAGATCCCGCACAAAAGGATAAGTACTGTCGCTACGAATAGTCGAAGTTTGGGTCATTCATAATTTTTTTTGTGTCTTGTTGGGCACGGACAGACCAACGTTTTGTGGTTCTCCTAAACCTCTACTATCGCTTCAAATAGGGATCGTTCTCGTATTTGATGACGTAGGATACCCTACTGTAACAGTCTGACCCTTAAACCAAAATATTTCACGCGAAAAATATCCCACAAATATGTACTTCGAGTTCGGGAGTCGATACCTTTTTTAAAATAGATTATAGGATCAAGTTATAATTAAACGGCTTTGTTCAAAACTGATCGATCACTGACGAGTTGCGAGAGATTCGTAAATATTTTGTTAGTTGGTGTCCATAGGGCGAATCTTTCATATCTGTTCTGCAACTAACGCCATCTGTAGATTTCGATAGATACGATTTGACGAGGTCGCTCAATATCACGTTAACAACGTCATCTATGTGCGGAGTATAGTAACTGCTATACAGTTCTCTCATGTTTGAAATGTGTTTATTTATTATTTGAGTGTTCTAAAATTATCTTTGTTTTAATACTTATAGGTTTAAATATCTATAGGGTTGTTGAAATCAAAAGAAATCATGTCAGTGTGTATGGCTGTATGAATATAATTTGTGGCCACAAAGCTTAGAGAAAGAAAAAAGTAAGCATGAGGCCTACCTCCTAAGGTGGGGTGGATTGATAGGCAAGGTCGAGTCGACACGAACCGTCGGGTTCCGTAGCTGTCTTTCACTATCCATAATTTAAAAGACGAGTAGTTTATGCTGTATTTAAAACATATTTTAGGACAGTAATTGCATCTAATTTCGATGTCATTCAATAGGTACCGATTAAAGGAATGACTGGTTATCAAATGGGTACGTCGCGAGTAAGATTTGATGATTGAGGGGTTTTCATGTTTCGCTGAAGGAACCCTGCAGGGTGGCGTGATCGCTGTGTTGTTTTTGTTCTCGAAAGATCGACAGATTTTTGGAATCGATATATAAGGGAGTGGAAGGTTCGATGGGGGCTTTTTCTCTGTTCAACAGTCGACGAAGGCGGACGTCCGGGCTTCTACTCGATACATTTGGGGATTTTCCACTCAAGCTTTAGCTTTGGGGCAGTAGAAGACGAGAAAGAAGAACAATCGGGATTATTTTTTAACGGGTCTTTGAGTTAGATTCAGTGAAGTACAAAACCAGGTATGTTAGTGTTCTAGAACAGTGATGAATAATACTAATTGTTTGTTTTTGTTTCAGGGACCCCTTGGCAAGGCATTGCACACTGCCCTTGCTTATGCTTTCAGGTCCTACTAAGGTTGAAGACCTTAGGCCGTTTGATTCGGACAGCAAATGGCTGGATGTTACATAATATTCCATTATTAACCTTTTGTTCCGATTGGAATTAAGTAATTGTCTAGTATCTTTCTCTGGAATTTTTGTGTGACATTCATAGATCGTCTGACTTGGAATTTAGGCACTACGAAAGGATCTGGGATTCGTCAAGTGTTTCCACGCATGGTTGCAAGGCCCTCGCCTTCGCTTCCCAACAGTAAGCCCCGTAGTGCCGAGGTTCCGAGGTCTTGTCACACAATGTATTCGGCATGTCCCCAGGCAGTATCATGTCGGATATTCTTAGGAATAGGTACAACTTCTGGCTACACTGGTCAGACCCACCACTGACTGGCCCAGGAGACGATAGGGAATACCTTAGTACTTGGTTGAGCGATCTCGGTCGCTATTCCAGTGCTGAAAGTTAGGTTTAGCTAGTCTTTAATTTAGATATGCATAGGACTTATGTATGGGACACTTACATCACACTTACACAGTAAACGGGGAATTTATTTGCACAAGGATATGCTTAGGCTTCGTCTACTGGGATAAAGAAAGGGGTAGGCCCAAAAGTAGTTCGCTTAGGTTATCTTTTAAATAAACAAAAATCGACTCATCAAGTATTGTAGGAATTTAGGCGCAGATTAATATATTCATATATCGTTATATATCCACTAAATAATCATTAAATCTGTAAAATAATACGGAATTCCTAAAGAGTTATGGTTTCGGAGAATTTTATGAAATACGACTGATCTAATAGTGGTAGCATATTTCGCCGCGCGTTCAATAGTTAAAGTTGCTTGTCTAGAGAGCGTTCGACTTTACCGCGGAGTCAACCGACGGTCCCGGGTTCGATCCTCAGAGCGAAATATCATAAGTTTTAAAAATGGTTTTTCTTAATTACCTTTTATGAAATATCAGCCGCGTCACATTTAATACGGTTATTAATTATCGTTTATACGTACTTCAATCTTAGGTTGTCCTTACTAAATTATCTAAAAGTAACGCGGTAGACGGCTTCTGTTTTGTACTAAGTACAGTTATTATACTCTATTATTTGAAAAGGATTGAAACAATTACCGTATAAATCAATGTAATAAAGGAATAGATTTGAGAGAGATAGAGAGAGAGATGAGCGAGAGTGAGTGCGTTAGATGTACTAAAGATTTTCTAGTCCGAACGGATTTAGGGGCGAGAAATGAATATCATACATTCCTTCGTTGTCAATCAGTATGTACCTACGTGAGAAAGACAGAGCGTGCGTTTTTGGTCTATAGTATGGACGATGTTAGTGAGTATGTTATGTGTGTATGAGTGCGTGTCAGTATTAGTATGAGCGCGAATGTTAGTTGCCTTTAAGTAAATTAATAAAGTTGTAGGCCATTATTTGTATTAAAACAAGTAGGCTATTAGGAGTTGATGTGTTCTCACATCTTGAGAATAAATTTATAACGAGCATTTATTAATTCGCTATTTTGAACGTTTAGGGCTGTTTGGAATGAAATACTTTAGAAGTGGGATGACTTCATTGAGCATTGTAATTTGGATTTTAAATCCTTAAATTATTTTCTTTATAACTTTAATGTGTAGATATTACTTTAAAGATATTTATTAGAGATGGCATGGAACATGATTTTGATAAAATAATATTTAGTATCCTTCTATCGGGTAGCATACGTGACAGATCGGGTTTTATGATTGGGGTCCTGTTGGAACACCAGTATTTTAGGGCTTAGTCCGCGCAATCCATTTATGGGTGAGTTGGTGTTATGGTGATGTGGAGAGATTACGGTCTTGAGATATCATTATAGCAGCTAACCTATCTGAATCTAAGGTATGTTGCGAAAACGTCCTAAAATCAGTCTTTTCTCTTCTAAATCATCTTAGAGCTTAGTCCGCGCAAGTCAATTTTTGGGCGAGTTGGTGTTATCGCGATGTTAATAGATTGCGGTCTTGAGACATCTGGATAGCAGCTGACCAGTCTAAACCTAATGCATGTTGCGAAAAGGTTCTAAAATGTATTGGCAAAGCTGGAGTCCGCATAGACAAACTTTTGGGTGTACCGTTGTTATCGTGATATTGAGGGACTTCGGTCTTAAGATGTCCGGATGGCAGTCTGTCAATCCAAATGTATTGCACATAGCGAAAACAGCGATGTTAATGTTTGTTTGTTGTTTTGATGTTGAGGAAGCTCGCTTCCAATATAACGAGATAGCAGTTAGTCTTTCTGAATCCCATGGTTTTTGCAAAACCTTTCTAGAACTTAGTGGTGTGCCGATGGGACAACTTTAATACGACCAAATCTGTACGTTGGGATTGCTTAGGACCAATGAATAAAGTTCATTGTTATTTACTTTCATAACTAGATGGTTCAACAGTATACAGACCCCTGATACAGTTGTAACACCAATAATATTCTATAACTAGAAACAAACTTTGGAGCTACTTTTCTATACCAATTGGAGTCCAGCATTTGAAATATTTATTGAGAGTACCTGAAGTTACAGGCCTCAATTACCAGTTGTTTATTACAATATTAGTTATTTTTATAACTAATTTAAATTAGCCTTGAGCTATTTATCGATATTGAAGATATCTATCATTTGTACAACTTACTTACTTGGGAGATTTATATGAAGAACTTGATGTTATACATCGAATGCATTTGGGATTACCAATTGAAATCATAATTATGTTCGCCTGCTGTTTTTACATTAATTCAAGGATTGAGTTTTGTACCCGTGAGATGTTTGGCTGTGTGAGAAGTTGGCCGCTTCGTTCCTCACATGTAGGTTCCATTTCCGGAGCGGTGGTAGCCTAAAATATACCTGCACTACCTTACGGACTGACCTATGGGACTCTATCTCTTTCCCTTTAATTATTACTAAAATATTGTGGCTTTAGCCATTTGGAACAACACCATGGTTCTCTGGAACTTATCCATCACTGGATTTTGAAGAAATATTACAAACTGAAAACTTTATTATGCATAATCTGCATTTGTGTATGGAGCACTCTCTCCAGGGCTAACTGCCGATTCTATACTATTCTACCTATACTATATCTGTGCTGCTGAATTCGGGCCCTTTATTGTTGTCGAAGGAACACTGTTGTAGTCCGCCTTTGTATGCTTATGGGGTATCCAAATCTACATCGTCGAGTCTATTGGACCCTGCATACGCGATTGACTCAACCTGTGGTGTATCCTAAGACTTGTCATTATGCTCATGAGTAAGCTCTGGTACATGATATACGTTTCACAACAAGAAGATGTGGAGAGACCTGGAGCAAGCTACATGCTTTATTGAATTAATCACACCTACAATTATTATATGGATATGATCCACAGGCATTGGTTGTTGTTGTTGTGCCCTCTTACATTATATATTATGAAATACTAATTGACTTGACAAAGACCTAGAATCTTGTGCCATCTCTTAAATAAAATATCAGGGTAGGATGAGGATGTCTCTGGTTGACTCATATAGTAAGCTGCGGAGTGAAGCATGGGCTACGAGTAGCGAAGTTCATGCTGGAGTCAGTTATCTGGCTTTGGAGCAGCTTACCCCTCCTCTAATGAGGGGGGCCCTGTTTGCTTCTCTTGGACATAATATCTGTTTATTTTTCCTTACACATAATATCTGTTTGTTTCCCTTGGACATAATACCTGTTTATTTTTCCTTACACATAATATCTGTTTGTTTCCCTTGGACATAATATCTGTTTGTTTCCCTTAGACCTAATATATGAATCTGATTTTAAATTTAGCTATAAAACTCTTGGCAAATTAATCTCTAGTATAATTATCTCTTGTATTTATTTAATTATATAATTTCATACCTGTTTATACTTCTCCACTCTAAAAGCATCGGGGTTACTAACATCATAACGTAGAGTTCCATAGACGATCACAAATGGCCTTATTTAGTTTAAAACGTCGATAATAGATTTTATAGTCTTACGGTTTATAAATGGTAGTTTTAGAGCTTAGGTTTCAGTGTGAATGAGCGTGTGTGTGAAAGTATGAGAGAGTCTGTTTTGCTGAGAGGGCGAACGTTACACTACGGCGCCCTCACAGTCTAATACGGTAGACATATATTTAATTTGTCAGTTACTACAATTATATCAAACAATAAGTTGTAACAATATCAACAATTATAGGTATAACATGCTAAAGCTACGGTGAATATTGTAGTGTCATGCCAAATTATAACTCAGCTTAACATAAATTAAATTGGTTTTAGAATCTTCGAGAAATTTTGTTTGTGGGTAAACTTTAAGAAACAAAACAACAGAAACGAAAATTGCCTCCATTTAAGCCATTGGTCTGACCCAATTATAACAGAAGCCATTAGCCACAAAAAATGCCGGCCAAAAATAACAATCAACACTAAAACCCTGGCATATTAGGGAGTCATAACTCCCGAGCGCCTTTGTTTGAGCGCCGCTATCTCCTACATTTGTCCGCGTTGCCGCCGTCGAACAAAGGGAGGTTTCCACGCGAGAAATAAAATTGAAAACAGACAAATAAAATGGGTTTCAGACTACTTTCGTGTTGCGAAATGGGCCTTTGTTGTTTAGGAATGACAGGTCTTTTTATTCTGCCTCCGCGGTTTGGGCGACCTTTATGACAAGGCCTCTGTTGCCTTGGTCGACCGCTGGCTTAAATTCGGTGTTATTTCTTACTATATAATGGGCACAATTGCCTATTTTAAGAAATGTTCACGAAGTATTTTTTTCAAAACGATCAAGTTGTCATGGTCTGCCTATAATAGTTTAGCGTTAAACTTCAACCTCCTTTGTTCTCAATTTGTGAATAAGGTTACAAAAATGTTGTTGATTTTTGTAGGGTTAACTCTATGCTTCTAGAGAAAATCACCGCGTTTTCGCAAGTCTTGTAAGCAAGCAATAGAATGAAATTCGAATATGAAATTAAAAATTTAATTTTATCGATTTACTAGCGCCCCTCTCCGGCTTAACAATCCTGAAAACTGCATAAAAATCCGTTCATTAGTTTTTAAGTTTATTCCGAACAGATAGAAAAACGCAGCGTGGATTTAGTTTTATAATATGTAGCAATGTAGTCACGATCGCTACCAAGTTTTTTCTTCATACTGTGATCATCATAACCATCATGCGAGTATGCTTTGCAAGTTAGATTCTCAGGCCAACCGAGGCATAAAGAGGGTTATTATAAGTTTAAAGTGCCAGCTTCTGTGTATCTGTATGCCTGCCAGCTCCCGAACCAATAAATCGATACTTACGTAAACACAACATATTTCATTCCACTTGTTCAAACAACCCTCTGTTTGCATGATTATTTCATTATAGATCTGTATGCTTGTAACATAGACGGACATGCTGGGACCATGCAGGAATTGGTTTAGACCAGGGATTCCCAAAATGAGGTACGCAAACCCCTAGGGGGTCGCCATTCAACGGTTCGCGATAAGATTTACGTAATGTGTGTGATGGCGTAAAGCGTTGAATTTACTTTTACCCTTTCATAGCAAATGTTATGGGGTTTATTATCACGGTTAGTATTATTTTTACCTCGATATTACGACGCAGTTGCATGCGTCATGGTCACGAGTAGACTGGTGAAGTGTGAAGTTGCTCCTAAGGGCAGACATATCTGTCCACCCTCATTCGGATTCAACGATTACCCACACTTCGAATTCTCGAACCACTACAATTGTTTGTCGCTTGATTCTGACGACACACGAAACTTACTATGCCCTTACGCGGAACTAAAGTCAAACTATTTTTATGAAAGTGTAGTTAATAACCACGAAAGTCGTATAGCCTATATAACTTTTACCCTTCGATACAACATACTTATGTGAGAGTGGGTTTTGTCACCTGGTAAAATTGATATCATTTGCGACATGAAATAAGCCCACTCATTAAAAAATATTTTTAGGTACTGTATTTGTTGCCTTTTATTGAAATAAACAGGATATTTTATTATTTCCTTTAAAGGGGGGTGTAATGGGTTCGCTGTCACTTGAAAACTTCATAAGTTTGAGAACCCCTGCTTAAAACGGATAGATTCAAATTGCTCTGCATTGAATACACTGATAGGAAAGCAGAGTACTCGTCCCCTATTAAATTCGTGTTCACTGTGTACCTATCCTATGTACTCAATGCGTCAACGTAAAGGCTGTTTGGTTGGACAAATTGGTCCTTGCTTGGACAGAGTCAAAGCTAGTGGCGATTGGACTATCCTAAACAGATTGTTAAATCTTACACGCAGTGGACTCAAAATAATGACTTTTACATGACAACAAACAACCTTGACTTTAGACAAGTCGCGGACAACTCTCAAACGTAAATTCTGAAGCCAAAACTGTGGTATATTGATATATCTCAAAATTCATTACCCTTAGGAGAGAGAATGACTTCCATCCAGGCTTCGGTATCGTTTATTTTATGGAATATTGCCCAATATTCCATAAAATAAACACTTTTGACCCTTGTAATTCCTGGAATGAGACCACTTCCACGTCATCTTCACTTAATATAAATAGAAATAAGAAATCAAAACGAGTACCTAAATTGAAAAAATGTATAAAAAAGACATATCATAAAGTAAAGTCATCAAGGCAAAACAAAATTATTTACCACTTATCCAAAACAACGAATCAGTTACGAAATGATTTTGAAGAATGTAATTCAAAATTGGTACGTGCGCAACAAACCCATACCACGGAGACACACGAGACGTATAAAAAATTTAAAATATTGCAAATAGACTTAAAGATAGTAAATAGAAAATATAAAATTGCACAAAATGAAATAATGACTTGGAGAGAAGCTATCTCTGAAATTGTCAAATTGTCGAATGAAAACTCGGACATGATCGAACGTCTGATGGCTGCCAAAGAAGGGGAATGTGAGTGTGTCGCCTCGCAGCTTCAGCGCCCCGCGCCCCGGCCGCAAAACACTGTCGTCGCCCCCGAGGCGCTCGCAGTTAACGTCGAGCCCGCGGTCGCCGGTTGTAAGGCCGAGGCCTCCCCGGCCTTCGCGTCCTCCTCTTCCACCGCGGCTCACATCGTACCTGCGGTCATCGGGCCCCACAAAGCTTCAGCCGCCCCGGCCGTCGCGGCCACATCTTATGCCGCCGCTGCGAAGAGTACGACGCGCCCTAAGCCGACGGGCGCGGTCGACGGGCCATTCAAGGCCACAGCCGCACCGGCCGGTGCGGCCACCTCCTATGCCACCATAGCAAGGAGATCGACGCGCTCTACGGCCCCCGCGGCCCACATCCAGCCCGCGGTAGCCATCACCACCGAGCACGCTATCCTCGAGCCCGTACCGGCCCCGCGGATAGCACCGCGCGCTGCGCCGAGAGCGCCGCCGCCTCGCGCCGTTCGGCCGCGCGTGATCACCGCCTGCGGGCCCGCGGCCGATACAGCAGCGCCCGGGGCCACCTCCGTCGCCGCCGGAGTGCCCGCGGCCGCCACCGTCACGATCCCCGGCAAACTCAGCAGGCCTGCTAGCGCGAAGCCGACGCAACATTGCGAACTAATGTGCAGACACAAAGGACTCTAGTTTTTTCAGATCGAATAGGCAAAAATATGGGCGTGTTACTAAACGACTGTACGAATTCCAAAATAACCAATTATTGCATGCCTGATTTGTCGTACAGCGGTATTATCCAAAAAATATTAAAAAATTGAAAACACATTGATTAAAATGTAAATATAGTAATTTTAATAAGTAATAGCCTTAAAGTACGAAAATATGACATAATCAAGGGTGTTGAAGCGTTGCAAGGATTGTCTGCAGGAAAAATTGTATTATGCGCATTTCCCTTCGTAAAATTTTTTTATAATACTGAAAATGACCGTATTTATATGTTGAATACTTTGATGTATAATTTGACTTGCAGTCAGAAAGACGCATTTACTTTTTTTGACTGTAATAAATTTACAGATAAAGTAGTTTTAACAGAAGATACTATGTATCTTCGACGTAGATACAAAGTCAAACTGGCTACAATGTTAGCGTACCATATTAATTTATTGATTTCTCCTACCGTAGGTAGATATGACCAGGGTGCCGATTTGTTAATAAACAAAAAGAGTCACTGTTTAAACTAGTATGTAAGACAAAGGAGCCGTCCTGTATCATATCAGCAGCATATAACAGTCCACTGTTAGACTTGAACAGTAAATCTTTTGATATTGTTCAGAATATACAGGACTGTTCTGGCATAAAGTCATTAGTAAATAGTGGTAATAAGCTTTTGGATGTACGTAAAGTAAAATGTTATAATAATAAACAAAATTGTATAGTTAACTTAGTACATCAAAATATCCAAGGCATGACGAATAAAGAATTGGAAGTTGAGCTATTCATGAACGGTGAGAATGTTGATATTTTTTGCATTACTGAACATTGGTTAAAAGATCACCAGCTCATATTTGGCTTTAACAACCATAAACTTGCAAGTTCGTTTACAAGAGGGCAGGCAATTCATGGAGGTTCCCTAATACTTTGCTTGTTAAAATGCAAGGAACGCACTGATATTGTCAAGCTGTCTGTTGAACGATCTGCTGAAATTGCCTGTATAGAACTTGAGCGACTTATTGTAATGAGCGTATACAGACCTCCGGCTTCATCATTTGATTTGTTCGAGAAAATTAGGATAGAATTGGAAGTTGAGCTATTCATGAACGGTGAGAATGTTGATATTTTTTAAAGTTAGCAATTGTAATAAAAATATTGTTGTTTGTGGAGATTTTAATATAGATTTATTAGACGTATCTTGTAAATATACTGGTAGGCTAATATCATTATTTAAGTGTCATAATTTAATCAACTTATTTTTAGAGCCTACTAGAATAACAAGTACTACATCAACTTGTCTAGACAACATTTTTTGTGATATCCAGGCATGTAGCCATTCTGTAATAAACAAATTGCAATCCGATCATTGTGGTCAATTAGCTGTGTTTAATGTTAATATGAGGAAAGAAACAAAAAATACTATTAAATTTGTACCAATTAACAACAACCGTCTAAACAGTTTTAGAAATAACATTATAGAGAAATCATCTAATTTAAAGTATTTTGATGAAACAAATGAATATTATAATTCAGTTTTACACATGACAAAAACTGAAAGTAATAGTATATTCAAACCAAAGGTGAAGGCAGAAAACAGCAAACTTATGTTTAGCGATTGGGCGACAGCAGGAATACATAAGAGTAGAAATAAATTATATGAGCTCTAAGCAAAACGGGCGTATAATAATAGCGTAGAATTTGCTTAGTATGTTAAACATTATTCGAAGTTATTTAAACGCGTTTGTGCTACAGCTAAATCGAATTTCGTTAAACACAAACTAAAAAATAGCACAGATGTAGTAAAATCCACATGGCAGATAATAAATAGTGAAACTGGAAAAGTAACAAATCGCGATACTAAATACAGTTTAAAGATGATAATGTTGTTACCAAAAACTCGGAAGTTGCGGAGGCATTCAATAAATTTTTTAAAGACATTCCAGTGTCAACTACGAAATCCTTAAATTCGTCTCCTGCCCTCGCTGAATCCTTGTTAAAACAAAATGTACCCGAGAGTGTCATCGATTTTAAGTTCGAGCATGCAACACCTCAAGATATAGTTAAGGCTTTTAAAACCATAAAAATGAAAGCAACTGCCGACATTGATGGTATGTCAGTAAAAATTATTAGCTCTGTAATTGATGTTATTGCTGTCCACTTAGCGAATATATTTAATAATTGTGTTGATAATGGTGAATTTCCTGACCTGATGAAGCATAGTAAAGTTATTCCATTGTTGAAAACAGGTAATACAACGGATCCTACAAATTTTAGACCAGATTCAATTTTACCGGCTCTAAGTAAAATATTTGAGAAAATCATATTAAAACAACTAAAAGCTCATTTTTACGGAAGTAACCTATTGCATCATAAACAATTCGGTTTTACTCGCGGTCGTTCAACAGCTGATGTAGGTGTTGAACTTATTAAACATATCTTTGGGGCCTGGGAGGAATCACGTGATGCCTTAGGGGTTTTCTGTGATTTATCCAAAGCCTTTGATTGCGTTAATCATGATATTTTCAGGAAATTACAACATTATGGAATAAAGGACTTGGCCCTGAACTTGCTAAATTCATACTTGAGTCATAGAATTCAAAAAGTTGATGTGAACGGAGAGAGATCTATGGGGTCTGTTGTCTCTATGGGTGTCCTCCAGGGATCTATTTTGGGCCCGTTTTTGTTTCTTGTTTATGTAAATGACTTACCGTACTTTGTAAAAGATACCCATGAAATTGTCTTGTTCGCGGACGATACATCTTTAGTGATTAAAGTAAAAAGACAACAATTAACATATGAAGACGTGAACAAGGCTATTGCAAAAGTGGTAAACTGGTTTACGGTTAATAATTTATTACTGAATGGCAAGAAGACAAAATGTTTAAAATTCTCTTTGCCAAATGTTAGATCAGTGCCCACTAATGTACAAATAAAAGGCGAAAATTTGAATCTAGTTGATTCTACAGTATTTTTAGGCTTTACTCTGGATAATAAATTGCAATGGGGTCCTTACATTGATAAATTGGCGAAAAGGCTAAGTTCTGCAGCATATGCTGTAAAGAAAATACGGAGTATTTCTGACGAGGCTACAGCAAGATTAGTTTACTTTAGTTATTTCACAGTATTATGGCCTATGGCATACTGCTGTGGGGACACGCTGCCGACTGGCACAATGTGTTTGTATTGCAGAAAAGGGCTATTCGCGCGATTTATCAATTGGGACCTAGAACTTCACTAAGAGATAAATTCAGGAATATTTATATAATGACAATGCCGTCACAATATATATATATGAGAACTTAATGTATGTTCATAAAAATTTAAACTTATTTAAGAAGAATAGTGATGTTCATAATATTAATACGAGAAATAAAGATAAGCTTGTTGCTGGTGCTTGTCGTCTAGCCAAAGTCCACAAATCATTTATGGGTCAATGTGTACGCTTTTATAATAAGGTTCCACCACATATTCAAAATTTACCATTGAATAAATTTAAAGTAGCTATAAAAAACAAATTATGTCAAAAAAGTTATTATAGTATATCTGAATATGTAAATGACAAAAGTCCATGGGACTAAACTGCTTTTCTATACAGGTATTTATTTTTAAGATAGTATATAGGACAAATGATGTATTAGTACATAAGAAATGTATAAAAAAAAAAATATATACGTAGGCTCTGTGGGTTTCTTGCCGTTTCTTTCCCCCACGGAGAACCACCTTGGAAGCGGCGTTAATTTTCCTTCCTCGCCCATACATGGTGTCTCCTGTCTGCGCTAGGGTAGGGGTAGGGTAGTAGTTAGAGTAGGTAGGGTAGGGTAGGAGTAAGATAGCGGTAAGGTAGTATAGGGTTGGGTAGGGGTAAGATAGTGGTAGGGTCGGGGTAAGATAGTGGTAGGGTAGGGGTAAGGTAGTGGTAGGGTAGGATTAAGGCAATGGTAGGATAGGGTAGGGGTAAGGTAGCGATAGGGTAGGGACAGGATAGAGTAGGGTGGTAGCGACTACCTACCACATACAGCATGTGTGATGCACGCTCACTTAAAAGTCTGTCTGGCGGTGGCGTGGGGGCCGGGTCGCTCTTTTCCCTCAAATATGGTTGAATTGGACGATGGCTGGGCCCTGCGTTATACTCGTGAACGGGTGCTGCCTTGGTGGACTGGCTTACTCTTGCTGTAGTTTTAGGTGGTTTTTCTTAATTATACTAGACATACCTATATAATATAATATAGCGTTCCGGCTCTGCCTGGCATTGTCGAGCACGGTTCGGTCGTGGTTGGCGAGGGATACGTGTATCTACGGCAATAGGGCGGTCAGCGTGTCACTGTGTGTTTCCTTCCTACTTTCCTATCCCCCTCCTTTTTGACGATTGAAAGAGATATTTAATGTCCTAATCAATAAAGAAATTTTGAATTTTGAATTTTGAAATTTGAAATTTTAATGTTTTTCAAAATATCTTCAATATACAGAATTGGAAAATTTACAGTTTTATTACATTCATCCACCGTTGTGGATATCGTTATATTGAGATACCAATTTTGAGACTTTTATAAAAAAACGTAACTTTTTGCAACATTTGTAAACATTACACTTAAAAATATTAAAGTCTATCTAGGAACATTGGAAACGGCATGAAATTATTTCCAACGTTTGTAAACAGTTTGAAACAAAACAAAATAACCCGAGGAAATTGTTTGCAAGACCGGTATGGAAGCATTTTAAAGTAGAATATAACCAAGAATTACGGGGGTGCTAAACAATAAGCTCAGACGTCCCGTGACCATGATGCATGTCGAAATATCGAGCTACTCATCAACAAAGGTACGCGGTAGGAAACCCGGAACACACCCTTAAAATGTGTAATAATAACCGCGATAGTTTAAAACATTATGTAATAAGCTCAGAGTCCACGACACAACTGTTTTATTTACTTATATCGCCGCATAGTAGTATTACCAATTATTTGTGAAATAAACTGATTATTATTATTATTACATGCTACATACCCTACACTTATGACCGAAGAAATACTTAGAACTTATACTACACTCGCAGCATTAGAGGAGAGGCGATTCCGTCCCGCAATCAAATCAATGTAACTCCAACAAAGACAGTTACAAGTTCTGAATCCACATTGCATGCAAATGGGGAGCGTGGTGCGCTTTAGCAGCTGTACGATTTCAAAACCTAGTAAGGGACTAGAGACAAATTTTACGGGAAATTCCAAAAATTGGGTCACTTTGTGAGCTTGCCGCTTCAAGACAAATCAAATCAAAATTTCTTTACTGAGTAGGACATTAAATATCTCTTTCAATCGTGAAAGATATGAGTGTAATTTTGGTCACTCGTGTGCATACCGACTGTCGTTGGCATGACATGTGGTATAATAAAAATAGGCTTGTCAAGACAACTTATCGTGTGTGGGGAGAAATTTTGAAAGGTCGTCAGCCAAATTGGCGGGATCAAGCCAAAATGTGCTAGGTCAAGCCAATTTTTGTCATGCCTACTTATTGTCGGGTGTGTATCCGTATGAACGTGAGTGGCCACCATTTCATTCGATCAAACGACGTGGCATATCCTTGGCTTTCTACTAGTTAGTTACAGTTGTAACTAAAATTAATAAATAACTCTCAAAGTAAAAGTGATGGACAACTTTAAAACCTAGCAAAGGATGATCCTTAGTCCTCCTTTTTGTGTCGTTTATCCTCAATGCTGAGGGTCGTGACCTCTTTGAATGGCATTATCGTGGAATATCTTATGACAGCTCACTCTATCTTCGGCAGCATGGATGACATCGCACACCAAGCTGTCCACGGTAGAGGATTTGGTTAGACCAGCGCAGTGGGCTTCTACCTCTAGGCCTGTTCCCTCTTTTTAAATTAAACTAGCCTTGCCTGGTAGTAAGTGACGATGCGGCCGATGATGGAGCATACCTGTCTAAGAAGGTTGTCGTGCCCCTTCACTAAGCTTTTTAGACGTTTTAGCAATGCGAAATGTCTATGATCTAGTAACCTGCAAAATGTAATAATTTTTCACGACGGCTGAAATTCTACAGTCAGCGTCTTCACTTAGTCTGGAATAATGAGAAATTACGATTAGAAGTATTTTTAAATTTTTTTGAGATTTTAAGTAGCAAAATATAAAGATTCATTTTTCACAGATGTGTGCCTTACTAGGTCTCGAAATTGTACAGTCGGCGTCTTCTTCACTTAGTCTGGAATAATGAGAAATTTCGCACGTAATAGCTCCCTAATTAGTCTTATGACGAACAATGGGGATGATTCTGCGAGCTTTGCCGCCGGATTGTTAAGTTAATTGTATTCATTGAACGGAGAATTAATTATGCACGAGTTCCTGACAGCCCACATACGTCCCATTAGTAGGTGGGCGCGTCTGGTACGTTCACCTTTATTTACAGTTGGTTGTTGCCGTTCTTGTTACACTGCTGGGCGCTGTGATTGTTCTGCCTTTGCTTTGCAGGCGCCGCGCAGATCACAGCCTCATTATATTTTTGCCGCGCAATACCTGTTTTAATGATAAGGTAGCCGTCACTGACACAATGAGTGAGAACGTATTGAAAAATTGGTACGTTTTGAAATTGCAGTTTCCTTAATTTTCGCTATATAAAACGCCAATTTTATAAATGAAAGACCTTTATAACACGAAGACACTATTCGCATCGTTCTATTATTAGATTGGATTTTCTTCACTTTTACCAATAAATAGAAATTCAGAAGAAATATATAGCTACAGGTATGGGTGAGAACTGCGTAAGAGAAGAAGTAAATCGATGACACGCCGCCAGATTCTTAAAAAGCTACATAAAAAATATGTTCTTAAAAGTTGAGGATTTTATTGCAATGTACACTTTGTGCTAATTGCATCGCTATAAAGTCGTCGCGCTTAAAAATACTTCGCGGTTTCACTCATATGGACCAATATTTACATTCCGCCAGGATCGCAAAAAGGTAAAATAAAATTATAAAACTTTTAAATAAGTACTAACACTTCGATTTTAAGATCACTACGAACAAAATTTGGGTTTGTTTACATTATCAAAACCTTGTAATACTTTATATTGCCTTAAAAACCGTTTATTATTATTATCACATTAGTAACGATACACCTTACACACCACCGTTCATATTAGCTTATCTAACCCAAAGCAACTATCAAGTCCAAATTAAAGTACATTAGGCATTGCCTTAATCTACACTAATTTGTACCTAGATTGCCTGCATGGGTATGTAAATTGCCTAATTAACCTTTGAACTGGAATACCGCGAAACTGTGTCTAGGATTATTATGGACTAATTAATGCTCAGCGTGACTTCCAAGTAATATTTATTGAGTCTAGAATTGCAATTATTGACAGGTTGCTGGCTTGAAACAGAAGATACACAATAAATAATAATGTTATTTATGTATCGATATTTGGTACTAGGTGACACCCTTGCATATCATCATCACAGCCCATAACAGTCCACTGCAGAAATTAGGGGAGAATCCCACGAGAGGGGAGGTTATTGCTATAATAGAGATCGCAGTGTTATAAATGTAACAATGGTAAACGCTGCTGCCCATTTTCCAGTCTTCGAAGACTCTAGAAGTTTTGCCTTGAAAATATTAGTCGCCTTGTATGACACCCACGAGTGTAAGGGATTCTCATCCCAATTATACATTTATCATTTAATTCCAAAGTAGCTTTTTGCGCGGGGTGTGTGAATTAAATAGATTTCATTTCCAGAAGTCGATGTCGGTTTCAAACTTCAGTAAAAGACCTATTGTTTCGACCCTATCGGGCGGAATAGAACGTAGCGCGATGTGAAAAACTTTCAAACGATTGTTTGACACTTCAGTACAGTTATAATAATGCTGTACAAGCTCACAACGTCCAAACTTGTAACCCAAGGGACTACTGCAAAAGTTAAGGCGTCACGGTCGAATCGATAGGAATGGACTAGGTTCGTGTGCAGATTGAGTTTCGTTGTATTTTGCCTTGTATTTTTTATGAGAAGTAAAATTTTTTTTGTAAACTAGTAGATTGCCCGCCTGATTAAAAGTGGTAACCGTCGCTATATACAATAACACGGGCTTTTGCCCGCTATTTCATCCGCATAAAATTTGGATATAGTGTTCGAGACTCGTTACCGTAAACCACATTAATTTCGGGATCAGTTTAATGATGTGCTATATTGCTGCCAAATGTCATCAAGATCCTATCACTAGTTTGTGCTTGAAGGAGTAACAAAAATCTATTAATACATCCTTACCAACTTTTAGTAGGATATCTACGAGTCAGTTATAGGTAGCGTCCTTCATTCCTAAATTCAAATTAATGAAGTAACCCCTCCCAACTTCCGACTAATGTTGGCGGGTCAGATTGTGGGACTAAGAGAACTTCCTACAATTGTTGACTGGTCAGATTGTGGGGCTAAGAGATCTTCCTACTAATGTTGGCGGGTCAGATTGTGGGACTAAGAGAACTTTCTACTAATGTTGGCGGGCCAGATTGTGGACCTAAAATATATTCCTACTAATGTGGGCGGGTCAGATTGTGGGACTAAGAGAACTTCCTACTAATGTTGGCGGGTCAGATTGTGGGACTAAGAGAACTTCCAACTAATGTTAGCGGGTCAGATTGTGGGACTAAGAGAACTTCCTACTAATGTTAGCGGGTCAGATTATGGGACTAAGAGAACTTCCTACTAATGTTAGAAAATAGGCAACAGTATTTTTAACCCGACCATATTACTTAAACGTAATATTTGATGGTATGTCGATCCACGTTTGGGTTTGCCATTAATATTGGATTTTCATGATTTTGACGAGACTTTCGTAAAATTCAAGTACTTTTGTGTTGTAAGGACATCTCACATCACAAATAACTAAAATTGTCTCATTAGGTATTATTAGTATTTTCATCACAATAATTTGTCTGCCACCATGTTGCATCACAATAACAAAAATATATCAGCGCCTCTGATGGTAAATAATGTAACGATATGATGACTAATGTTTGACCATATCATGAAACAGGCCTTAGTTAAGCTATTCATATCATCAAAAGGTGATTATTATTTAATCTGATAAGACCATATTATAATGTGGGTAGCAGGCACTTCCCATGTCATGCAATATATAAAAATATTCTTGGTCAATTCATACAGCGCCATTTAGCCCTAAAAAGTACAGCTTGTAGGTGCTAGACAACTGATAAACTTCTTATATAATTATAAATACATATGTACTTATTATATTGTTCCCAGATCCATAATAGAAATTAAAATTAATCATGTCAATTTGTGCTCGGCTGGGAATCGAACCCGGGGCCTCTGCGTTAACCACTGAACCACTCAGGTCGTCAAAACACAACCATTTTATGAAATGGTCGGCCACTTGTCTTTATGCATGTTTTAAGTCATCAATTATTTTTGTTAACAAAACAATTTACAATTTAATTCTATTGTATTAGAATTCTTAAGTATTATTCAAAACGAAATCGATTAATTGTATTGTTCTAGACGTGAACAATGTCTGTTATGAACTTTTTAGAATTTGTCTTTCTTTCAATTTGTACGTCGATGCGAAGTTGGTCCAATGCATTAATTAGGCGCTATTGTTCGAGTTATAGACCATAGACTTCGAAACATAGAGATAGGACGTACAAATTTTAAAATATGTAATTTTATTTATTTTTTCTGTGCAAGCAGGCCAATTGTAGTGTGTGATCACCGCATGGTGTTGTATGGGTGTTATATCATGACCATAGAAATGTTAACTTCGGATCAGTACCCGAGTACATACGATTACGCGGCACCGACCTACAGGGCTATTGGCTATCTCAGTGGACAACTGAATTTGACATATAATAATCTTACGCTACTTTAATTTGATAGATGCCATAGCTAGTGGTCAACGTAGATTTTAGACGTAGACGTACAACGTAGAACGAAATTCAGTTTTCAACAATGACCCTGCTGAGCGTGTCGCTAGATTTAGAACTGTGCACTGTTTAGAAAAAGTACGTATGAAAGAGATTTTGGTGATATTATTTGGCAGTAATGTACCTTATAGGCCAGAACACTACATAGTTTATCAGATGGTAGGACCTTGTTTAGCCTGAGGAGTGTGCCTGGGTAAGTCCTACCTATCTACCTACCTACCTTATCTATTTCTCCCATATCGTAAAGCAACAATGCTTGCATTGTTGTGTTCCGGTTTAAAGGGTAGCCAGCGCAATTACAGATATGAGGCATTTCATCTTAGCCCTCACAGTTCTGCGTTTTTGTTAACCTAAATGCATGGGCATGAGCATGGTAATGTTATGGGCGACAGTAACCGCTTACCATCAGGTGGGCTGTCTCGTTTGTCACTGCGCAGCATATAAAAAGATCATTTTTTAATTTTAGCGCGTTTAATGTTGCTCCGGCTAGTCCGGGTCTAGAACGGGTCCGGAACGTTATAACCGAATACGTGAACGAAATCGCGGGCAAAAGCTAGTCTTCTAAATAGGTTAAATATAGTTACACAAAGTAACTCCAAACATTCACTAAACCTCTTGATCTCTACTTGAACATCACGAGTATTTCCATAAATTAGTTTGTTAATAAATACTTCTCGTGAACAAATTTTCGTTCAAGTTCACTTCTGAAACTCATCTCGGATTCGGCCGTCTCTATTTGTGCGAACTTCCCCGAAGTTAAGGAGTCATTTGAAAAATTAATCCCGAAGTTGCGCGCTAGAGTTCAGCGCAATCGGTCGCCATTCCAAAAAGGCAAATGATTTATTTCGCCAATACTTCTCGTTATTGGATTAACGAATTTCAATTTATAGACGCGATGTTCCGTGAATAATTCTAATGGCCATTATGGAATCATTGGGTCGTGATTTTTATTATAGTCGCAGTCATAATATATCTATTCTATTGCGACTTGACCGAGTGCGTTACAATTACATCCCTACACTTTCATCATATAGATTATCGTATTTGTTACCACATTTAGAATTGTTTTACCTCGAGTAGTCTGGAGTCGCGGTATAAAGTCGCTCCTAAGGACAAGGCATATCCAGATCGGTCCACCCTCTTTCGGATTCCACGATTACCCTCACTTCGAATTCTCTACCATTGTCACTCATTTGATTCCAAGTCTACTCGTAGTAAAGTGTAATAAAAACCACAAAAGTTTTAAAACCTATAAGCACATTCCTACTGATCCTACCAGGCGTCATTGGATCTTTAAGAATTAATATTTAACTTAGTCCCACCACCAACCTAACCCTAACACTAACCACACTACATCACCACCACTGGCACTACACTTTCATTCGTAAATTTTGGTAAAAATTAACACGTGATTCGCTCCTCCAAGGAACATCCTCAGGAAACCGTTGATCGTAGAGTTAAGTTTACATTATGCCAGCAGCTCGGCCTAACAAATTAATCCTGGCTGGGCCGAGTAACTCGGGCATTACTTGACTCGCCTTTCACCATAGTAAAGTAATTTGGCCCCGTAACATCGCAAAAGTACTGGTCCCAGTTTGTGAATTGAAAAGATGGATCGGCGAAACGTAATATATAGGAGCTTCTTTTATTGCCTTGGGATGCACATGGGCGACGCTTCACCTGATGGATAGCAGCCACCTGCAACGGCTTTCTAATGTTTTGTTAAATGAAATTGAAGATTCATTCTTCATAGTCATTCAAATCATTTTTGGACTGAGTCGGCGGTTTACACAGGTCGAGCAGACAGGCCTAGTCGAGTAAAATAGGCTGCGGTGACTGCTTACCATCACGCAGAGGACGTTCCGCACGAAACCATTCGACTCGCTCAGGACTCTGCCCAGCTTACTGCCCATTCGTTTACACTGGTCGAGTTCGCCTGCTTTTTATCGCTCGCTACTCTACTCGGTCCCCTACTTGACTAATGTAGACTACGCCTAATTTATGTACCGATGTTTACTATTTATAGTTTCCTGGAAAAAAAAGGAAGCCTGATCTGGTACACAGATGGATCCACATCAGGCCATTACGTGGGGAGTGGAATATATGGGGAGCGACCAAGGGTAAAGAAATTTCTAAACCTGGGCAAGCAGGCCTCTATATTGCAAGCCGAGGTTTACGCAATTTTAGATTGCGCGGACATAAACCTCAAAAGGCACTACGTGAACCATTGTATTTATATACACTCAGACAGACAAGCTGCTCTATTGGCCCTATCATCAAACTCTGTGAGTTCTAGATTGGTGCTAAACTGTGTGAATGTTCTCAATTCCTTGGGTGAGAAAAACCAAGTAATTTTCCTTGGGGCCCAGGACATAAAGGGATCGACGGCAATGAAATTGCAGACGATCTACCTAAGGCTGGTAGTGTTTCCACAACACATGGTCCAGAACCATTCTGTGGCATACCAAAAAGCCTAGTCAAACTGACCCTACGGACAAATTGCAAAATGCAATCATTAGAGCACTGGGATAAGCAGTCAGGCCTAAACCATTCTAAAGCATTAACCAAGGCCTACAAAGAACGATTTCTACTCAGTAGAAATAAATTGCGGATCTTGGTAAGGGCGCTGACTGGTCACTGTGGGCTGAATAAGCACATGTTTAACTTAAAGATCAGCAGTACGAAGGACTGCAGATTCTGTAAGGAGGACGAGGAAACGCCTCTACACTTGATCTGTAAGTGCGAAGCCCTGACGCGCAAACGTAGCACCCATCTTGGTAAATTCCAGCTACTACTCGATGAGGTGCACGATATCAGTGCTGAGAACCTATTACAGTTCATAGAAGCTGAAGGGATCAGCACTGAACTGTAAGCTAGAGGCGATCACAATAGATTAGCAATGGTCGCACTGAAACTAGGACGTTTAGCCTTGAAAAGCCCACTTAATATAATAATAATAATAAATACTATTTTTATATTAGTGGTGGTTTCATCACGGTGTTTTCCCTCGACGTAAGAGCATCGGTGGTTAGTGTTCAACTAACTCCGAAAAGAGTCATGTACATGGCGGCACTGGAATTCGAACCTGGTACCTCGGGGTACCTACGAGCCGGACCATTATGGCGACGCTCTGTAGCACGTAATAAACCATACTAAAACTTTACTAAAAAGGAAAACTGAAACTGAAACACAAAACATTATTTATAAAAGCAGCTCGTACAAAAACTTAGAATCGCACAGCTGTCGTCGCTGCAATTTCAGAAATCAAAACCAATTCTGTTAATGCATAATATAAATGCGAAATATTTATGAAGGCAAAAACGAATAAAAAAAAGTAATAAAAAATTACCGCTTAACCCAGCCAGCTACATTTAAATTATTTGCGGAATTTAAAATTCGAATATGATTGTAGCGTATTGGAATAATTTGCGAGCTATAATTGCTGTCTGCAATTTTCTGTTTCATGGACGAGGGAATATCCAGAGGGGGAAATATGGATATTATATAGGCAGAAGTTGGAAATGAGATATTCGGTGGGAGAGAAAATATCGTTTTGTGCCAATAGCCAGGAAGGCCGGGACCATCATTTGTAGACGACTTATTCACTGTGTAGGGTGACCATGTTTCTGATAAAATGAAATGGCTTTATATGAACGGAACTTGGAAATGGAAAGCCACTTAGATATTTGAAAGATCCTTCATGTCGGTTTGTAACGGTATTATGACGACATTAAAAATGATTTATAAATGTAAATGTAATCAGCATAGGTTTTATCCTTCTACTTGATAAAAATAACATATTTAGTTAAAATTGATCATTATGCGAAGTATTCAGCAATGGAAAAGTTTAGATATTCAATATCATACCCAATTTAAAGACTTAATATTCAGCAAAAAAATTTACTTTACTAAAATAAAAAAAATCATTTTAAACCCTGAGTACTTCAGTACTTTTTTTTAACTCTTCAGAGTTTTAGGCTAAATAATACGAAATTGATTGAATTTACAGTGATTTCAAGGGCTTTATTTCAGAGAACGTTGTCACACACAGACACTGTGAGATGGCAAGAGAACTGTCAAAGTCAAATTGAGTTTGACAGTTCCCTTGCGACCTCGTTTTAAGTTTACAAAGCAAGTTACCAAAACAAACAATGTTTTACGTAATTGATTTGCGTTTACAAAGACTTTCCAAAATGTACTCTCTAAATTGTACCAGAAAAGCACTCATTACGTATGTCCCAACATTCGAATCGTCACCGTCACTGCAAACACAACCAAACATCAATATTATGTTAATGTTTGCCATCAAACACAATGGCGGGCCATGCTTCTCCCCATAAACGTACCATAAAAGCCTTTCCCTGTTCCGAATAGAGATGTCCCGTTCCAGTTCTTTCGAAACTAAAATATA
Organism: Blastobasis lacticolella; assembly: GCA_905147135.1. Lineage (NCBI taxonomy): Eukaryota > Metazoa > Arthropoda > Insecta > Lepidoptera > Blastobasidae > Blastobasis > Blastobasis lacticolella. Next base: position 17,184,105 of record LR990048.1, read on the forward strand.
CATTTCTAGACACAATGCTAGGTAGATTTTAAATTCTATTTTCTGGCGAAACTACCTATTGAATAATATGTCTGCTTGTGGAATACAATGTACGTCTGTTAATAAATATTAATATTGAAGTTACTGAATTAATTTTATGTGATGCATTGATAAACATATACGTTTACGATGTATGATGTAAATTTATCTTTACAAAACCTCAGGAGCTTTGCTTTTTTAAGATTAAATAGCGTTGTAGTTTTATTACATATAAAAATAAATAAATAAATACATTTTCGTGGACAAATTCATACAGCGCCATCTAGCTCCAAACTAAGCAAAGCTTGTACTAAGGGTGCTAGATAACTGATATACTACTTAAATAACTTTTTTTTTAAGTACATACTTATTATACATAGAACACCCAGACCCGTAACAGAAATTAAAATTCATTTTTTCAATTTCTGCCCGGTCGGGAATCGAACCCGGGACCTCTTGCGTGTATAGTTAAGTTAAAGGGTTGGTAGCAAATTTGTAGCTTAAATACGTATAGTTCATATAATGTACCATGATCGCTATGATCGCGAGAACGCATTTATAATAATCTTATTATGAATTTATTGTGCGAATTGAAATTATTTTATTCCCATTTAAGGAATGATACCCCTCGGTAGAAGAGGCCAAACGGCCGAGGGTCAGGGCCCGAGAGTGCGCAATTGGCAGACAATAAATCTTAATTTATTAATATTTGTGTAATATTCGTAAAGTAATGTCTTATTTTATTAGTGTTTAGTAATAAAATGAAGTATGATTATGACATTTTCATGTGGATATTATATTAATCGCCGTGTGGTGACCGGTAGAGTAGAATAGCACCAACCCCTTACGCTCATGGGTGTCGTACAAGGCGACTAATGTTTTCGAGACAAAAGATCAAGGGTCTCCGTAGTCTGGATAATGGGCAGCAGCATTTTCCATTGTTACATTTAAACACTGCGATCTCCAACCCGCCTGCCAAGCGTGGAGATTATGGCAATAACCTCCCCTTTCGTGGGAGAGGCCCAAAGTCCTGCAGTGGACTGTTACGGGCTGTGATGATGATTATATTAAAATAAAATTGTACGACAATGATAATTAGGTAAGAACTATTAGCCTCGGTCCCCGCTCTCATAAACCGCTAAGCGGCCTCTATTCTACATGGCCTCGATTTTATAGCCTACAATCGGCCCTCTAATGCTGGATTTTATTTTTCTTTTACTGTTCGCCGTATAATTGGCCGTGAAGTTTCCTTTTTGGACGGCGAAAACTGTTGGTGCTTTCAGTGTTATTTATGGACACCCTGGTTATTATTGCTCTGGTTGTTAAATTTCAGTATTATTCCATTGAGTTGCTGAAAAGAAGTACGGTTGCTCAAATATAAGTCCAATCGCGGTTGTGCTCTGAATTTGGCAGATTTGGCAAATCAGTACACTTAATGCCATCCGAATTCCGTGATGGAAAACAATTACAGGGAATCTCACTATTAGATCATGGTTACACATTTTGTTCCCTGAATTTCAGCAATTTTTACAGGTGTCTTTTTTATATATTATACGGCAGACAAACAGACAAGCGGGCCACCTGATGGAAAGTGTCTTTACGATTTTAATGCGACAGAGACTTTTCCTGATGTTTAGACAACATACACACGTACATATAAACACATTACATATTAAAAACTAGGTACTAGTGCATGGTGTTTAGATGGCTGCCATGTTCGGCTTTAGTCATGTTTCTGTACTTGGTCAATAAAACCCCGTGAATAGGTTTCTACGGGGTCGGCAACGCGTGGGTGATGTCCCTAGGTTGCGGTGACTGCTTACCATCAGGCAGGCCGTAAGCTTGTTTGCCACCTTAGTGGTATCAAAAATGCTTTTCTGTATGTTTGTTTTAAAATAGTTATTAATGAAATTCTTGAACTGGTTACACTCCAACGGGTTGAGGGCCTGGTGATCGGTAAGACAGGTCTAAAGTTAGTGCAGACACCAGTCTCTCACATAGGTTCTGGGTATATTACAATATATTTATTGTTTAATACTTTACCCCTAGCTACCCTTTTTTCTTTAAAATTCGTTGCGTAGTTTAAAAGATCTAAGCATATCTACATACATAGGGACTTTATACTTTAGCATATCTACAACTTTGTTTATGCTATGTAAAGATGAGATAAGATAAGATGTTTTCCCTCCCCACAAGAGCTGTTATTGTTCAACTAATGTACATACTCACCTCAGTAAAACTACGACAAGCTCGACGGTAACTACGAGGGTAATTACGTACACTCGGAACCCAATTTATTTCCCTGTTCATATCAATCCATTTCGCGTCCGCATGAACAATATTTGTCACCAACCGCAACGCTTTAATACAGGGAGGTACTCAGTGAAAATTGCTTTATTTGACCGCTTTGAAATTAAACTGGGCCTAATTAAGTGGTCTCGCTGTTTGTCCCGCGGCAATGCGGTGCAATTTGATACTCGGGCGGCAGAGTTTGTCATTATCAGCTAATTTTTAGTTGATTCATCGTCATCACAGCCTATAACAATCTACTGCAGGCTGAAGGGCCCCTCCCACGAAAAGGGAGGTATTTGCCATAATGTTATCGCTTGGCAGGCGGGCTGGAGATCGCATTGATACTTATAAATATACCAAAGGAAGACGCTCCTCTTTTTCCAGCCTACGGAGACTGTAGAGTAGAGCCTCGAAAAGATACCCACAAGAAAAAGGAGGTGGTACTATTCTACTCTGCTGGACACCACACGGCCACTGCACATAATAGGGGTTTATGCAACTGTCATATAAAATATGGTATTAAAACATGAGTGTCTATTGTGATAATAGTTTGACAAGAGTGTTAATTACACACGAAATATAAACAGAAAAATTTAAATTTTGAATTTGTTTGTTTGACCATCAAGGTATTTAGACTGCAATTCGCCAGCGCCCGACTTTAAAAAATAAAAGTGTTAAAAAGTGCATAATGATTAAAAAGTTGGTTTTCGATACAGCTGTAATGAAAATAGTATGGGAAATGCTGTATTGAAAAGTAATTTTTTAAAATATTATAGACTGACGTGAAAAAAGGGTCCCCTATACGACTGTTAATATTTTGAATATTTAATTGGAACATTACGATTATGAGTGTAGATAAAAGTGTTTTACTTTACTTTACTTTACTTAGTTGCAGTTATGGTCACCTGGTAAAATAAGTTTGTGGTGACGTGTGTATAACTTGTGACAGAACTCCACAAACTATCTGAACCGGTGGCTGTCGGGCTTTTAAATTATTAGCTCACCATAATTGTAAAATGCAGAACCATATTTATTTATTTATTTTATTTTATTAACATTTTATTGCACACAGTAAAATACATAGAGAAACATCATACATATAGACGACACAACAGGCACTACTTATTTACATAGTGATCAAAGCATATATTATTTTTATTATATTGTTTAATCCTGATGAACTGTATAATTCTGCTGCCCAAATAATACTTTTGTATTACAACACTTTATTTCGCAAACATAGGTAATCATTAAAGCAGCCCAAATATCTACTTATTTTCCGACAATCTTTGATTTAGTTGATGACCAGGTTCTGCTAGTGTTTTTATTTTACGGGTGACAAAAACAGTTATAATTCTGTCAAAATAACTTTTTAACAGATTTTTCTTACTGACTGGATTTTTTTTAATAATATTTAATTATTTGCCTTTTTATACTGTGCTTGAAATTATCACGTTAAATTGTTCATTTCACCTTCAAACCGCACCAGCAATTTCATTCATAAAAATGAAAAATTCCCAACGGGAAAAATGCTAGTGACATTAAGGGCAGTTCAGACGAGTAATTTTTCAAGCTCGACGCGACGATCAAGACTGATGGGCGGATTTGCGAGGCGCGTGTGCGCGCGGCCTAACGCCTCTCGTTTGTATCAAGTGTAGCCGCGACAGATGACATATTCGGCCATTTTGTTTTTTTTTGCGCTCCGTCAGTGTCTGCAAATAAGCCTGGGGAGAGGTTTGCGTAATTATTGTGTATCGTTCTAGGTCGGTAATTTTTTGTAGGTCTGAGGTGGCAATGTCTATATCCAACGCCAGGTGGAGGAGGTTGTGGCGAAACCCTCCTTTGAGGAGGAGGAGGCCAACACTAGTAGCGAACTTGATGTGAAGTAATTTCAATCATTACGTGTAGAAGAAGCGCGGTGGTGTCCGAATTGATAAAATGGCGGGAAACAAGACGGGCATGCTTCATCTTGGGCCGCATCGTCACTTACCAACAGGTGAGATGGCAGTCAAATGCCTGCCTTGTCATAATATAAAAAAATATATAAAACTTAGTTCGGAAAATATTGTTAATCTCTATTGTAGATGTTATCGCAACCGCGATCATGCGCACAAAAATTACAGATTTTTTACGTTAAAATGCTTGCATAAACATATACACACATAACAATAATTATGTTTTAAAACCTCCTTTTATATACGACTTGCATAAACAATTAACAGTTAACAGTTAACTACCCAAAAAGGTTGCCTGGAAGAAATCGCTTTAAGCGATAAGGTCGCCTGTTGCTTCTCCTGCTGTTAATTTAAGTTACCCATTGTTTACTTTTGATTGTGCAATAAAGCGTTATTCATTCATTCATTCATTCATAAACTACTATTTTGAAATTTTTTACATCTATTCGGCATTACTATATCGGGCACGTATTTTTCGTGCTTGTTTCATGACTGGCACACAGGTTTTAATACTAACCGAGTTCGAACTTTGATTATACATTATTAGCTCAGCGGACTATAATGGAGGTGGTAGGAAGAGAAACGAAAAAGGAAGTAATCGGGAAAGGCGTGGAACCACCAACATAACTGTTCTATCCTCAAAGTTTATTACACTATCCAATTTCCGGCTCTGTTTTAGATCCTAAAACGACGAAGAAGCTATCTACCTTTATCCGTAATATGAATAGCTTATCGATTTGTGAACTTGTGCAGAATTTTGATTAATTAAATTATTATTTATATATTTAAAACGGGGTGCCAATCGTCTCCTGTACCCAGCAGCAGCAGCAGCAGTGGTCTCAGTGTACCCAGCGGAAGTCCGTGTTCAACCTCGCTTCGCAATTGGTATTACGAGACATACCTAATGCGAGGCGACCTCAATGCGGTTCTTTGTTTCATTTGGAATGCCAAGTCGTCAATATTCCTTTTTTTTATACTACTCAGTGGCAAACGAGCAGACAGCCCACTTGATGGTAAGAGGTAACTGTCGCCCATGGCATCTACGATTTATGCATTTAGGTTGCAGGCAACAAAAATGCAGAACCGCAGGTGCGTTGTCACTGTGAGGACTAATATGAAATGCCTCATGGCCGTAATTGCGCTGGCTACCTTATCCTTCAAATAGAAACACAACAATTGGCGGCAGAAATAGATAAGGCGGTGGTACTCACCCAGTCAGACTCCACAGGCTTGACAGAGTCCTATCACATGATATAATTTCCTAATTAAATTCCTCTTATCCTCGTTGCATCTTTCACTACTCAATTCACACAATTAAGTATCAAAACATCCAGTGGCAAGCGAGAATAATACCATACACACAGGCACAATATTTCGCCGAGCCCGCGCCGTATTTAGTTTTTAAAAATATCTCGCATTTCACAAATAGCGCGGCGGAATTCCTAGCCGAGCTCCGCGCCATGTCTCGGTTAAAACTTCAACTTTGCATACAACAGCGGTAAATTCTCATACGAGCGTTTGCATATCCGGCTTGTTCCGGCTTAATCCGGCGAAAACCGGTATTTACTGGACGCAAACACGGCGTTACTGGTTTTTGTGGAGCAACTTTATGGCGTTATGAACGATTTTAGTTTATTACCGGGGTAATAACGGTAAAGGGTGTTTGCGTTTGTTACGGCAAATAGCTCGTTAGATGCTCGTTAAATATAGCAACGATGTAATTCTATAGAGAATCAAAGTTACCGATATAGGGCATAGAAATACGTAGCTGGGATTGCCATATCTGCCGAAGAACTGACAATTGGCTTACCCCAGCGGTTGTCGGTTCTTGTGTGCAGACCGGAGTTCTTTTGTGGAGACCATGACTTGGCAAGCGAGGTGTGGGTCACCCACCGGCCAGGTGGAGTGACGATTTGCGAAATGCTGCGGATGGATGTTGGATGCGGCAAGACGAGGACAGGGTGCAATTGCGCTCATTGGGGGATTCCTATGTCCAGTAGTGGACTAGTACAGGCCGATTATGATGATTTATTGATGTGGTGTGTGATAAAGAGTGCATTGGTAATGTAATTACCTACTTCTCTATTCATATTCATTAATTTAGTAAGTAATTTAAACCGTCGTACATTATTTATCTAATATTCATCTATCTATTTTAAGAGCGGTAGGGCATAGCAGGGTATCCCGTTCGAATTTGAGCCGCCCGACTGGGGAAGTACCTCCACCTTACAGAATACCGCAGCTAATCAATACTCTTTTAAATAGTATTGTGTTTCTGCCGGTGAGTAAGGTCTCCAGTGTTCCATGGGGTGGGGATTTGGGGAACCGTGGCATTGGCAGAGGAGGGGCAATTGCTTTTTTCTGCCAGATCAACGTATTATAGAGGTGGGCAACGCACTGGCGATACTCTTGGTGTTGCTAACGTCTATACGCAGTGCTGACTACTTTCCGTCAGGCAGCCCGCTTGCCTGTTTGCCTACCGTATGTCATTAAAAAAAAACTAAATTTGTATATCAAAGATGGATCCCAGAGGACCCATCTACTAAAACTGTAACCACTGCATAACTTGTGTATCACAAATAAATAAATGATTATGGTTTAATGTTTTCTGTAAGTGTGTATCATGAGAACTACCAAAATGGGGCTGAAAACTGCAACTAGCGAAGCCAAAGTTTAGGCCCTTAAGGTGAAGCTCGAGGCTGGCAGCCGGGATCTATGCGATTGCCCTTGCATGGTTTGAGGGAATTACTTTCTCCACTCGGGTGTCCACGAAGCAACGCCATACCTTTCCGGTGAAAGGGTGTCATGTCACATGCTTTAGAGACAGATTGTCTAGTATATTATTATCTTCAAAGGAAAGAAAGACTAATTAACTTTTACGTAGATAATGCTACGCCGTTCACCCGTAGGCAATGCTAAGCTTTTTTCGTAGACAACTCTACGTATTTCCGTAGTCAATGCACCGCCTTTTTCGTAGACATCTAAAACAGCTGCCAGTTGCCAAGCTTTGGTGGACCCTGATTGACTGATTGACACCCCACTCTCCCCGTCTACTTGTTACAAACGTAATAGGATTTATATACAATAATGTGTTTGTTGTTTTGTCCTTCTTAGTGTGTATAAGTATGACGTATTGATAAAAAGTCAGACAAACCTAGCCAGCTAGCGAGGGACGAAGTCATCAGTATGGAACGTAGTTTAATATGACTTTGTTATTTGTAAAACATTCCATGTATAGTTTGGTTTGATGTCACTACATTGCGCTGCCTACCTTGTACATCTCCAAATCTCATACATATTCCAAATCAATTTATTAGGTGAATATTCAATAAACCATTTTTGAATGTGGACTGCGACTGTTTTCATTCTTAACCCGTTCCTAGTGCGCCTACCCTTGGGAACACCTGGACGTGTTAAACTTGCAAATATTGCTGAGCTTATTCAATTAGCCAATATTAAAAGCGTTACATATTGCATCGGAAATTATGCACAAAACAGCCGCAGGTATTATCGTGCTATATGACATAAGTGCGGTTTAATTACTTCGATGACAGTCCACTGCGTCAGTTAATATCCGGGAATACACTCGTTTGTTACGTTCTGCGGTTTTATATGCATTATTGGTGCAATTTGTAGGCATTTTTCACGAAATTTGTAATAATAGAGAATGAAGGGAATGTCCTGGTGTGAAAGAAGAGGTTGGAAGAAAGAAATGATGAGATAGATTGGTCAAGTGGAGATGATATGAATAAGACGAAAAAAATCATCTTGGCGTTAATGACTCGGTTTTGCTTGGCGGACGAGGGCCCGGGGTCCGCCTTGAACATTATCCTGGATTTGGCAGATGGTACAGTGGGGCGACTGCCGTCTGACCCCCGTGACCCTGCTACAAGGGGAATCTTTCCCTCATTCGATGGCCCACGTTCTCAAAGAATTTTTTTTTGGATCTATACACTGACCATTTGTTTAAAATATATACTGTCGATATGAAATGTTACGATGGTCGAGAGTTGTCACAAAGCTGGATAATGTGTGAAATCTGTTACAGTTTCAAGGTCGCCCCTATAGGTACCTTACAAACAATCCGAAACGCATTTGAGGAGTCAAGAAATGGAGACATGATGCGTAATTTTTAAATTACTTTGTACATTATATTTTTATTGACATTCAAATTATTATTGACACTATCTTCTATTGACATTTTAATTAATAATGACATTGAATAGTGCAATTTTATAATGATTATTTAAGACTAATTTTATATTGTTGAATGTTTAATGTATATGAAATTATTTAAATTCTAAATTGTAATTACCCACTCCAAATTTGTTTGCCGATGGCAGGTCACAGGGGACCCATCTACTAAAATTGTAACAACTGCATAACAGGTACCACGAATAAATGAATTAAATTGAATTGTAAAATTTTAGAATCCGTAGTCAAAAAAGCTTTATGCCTACAAGAAAGCAAGAGAGGTCGAGGACGCTCTCCGTGTACATGGTGCACCAGCACGAACTGACTTTTATCAAAGGCTAGCCGTTCCCAGAAGATTTCACCCGCACGCAGTTCGGATCTCTGTAAACGTAGAATACGTTCCCGTGGGACGCAATTATAGGATTCCTGGGATTGATAGCCTATGTTCATTTTGGCGTTAACCATAGGTTAGCATTTAACTAATGTACATAACTCCGAAAACAGTCATTGGTACATAGCCGCAGTGGGATACGATCCCGGCACCTCTCGCTTAGGAGTCTGATACCATAACCACTCGGCCACCGACGCTCGTTGCCTATGCCTATGTTGCTCGGGAATAATGTTGCTTCCTATTAGTAATTGAATTTCCAAGTTTGTTAAAGTAGTTTTTTAAGTTTATCCATACAAACCGACAAATAATCAAATCTTTTCACTTTATAACCGAATAAGTGTAGAAAAATTTATCGAACCCAACAAGCGATGGTGAACTGCAATATCCTTGATATAGGAAATTAATACCACGATAAAGGGTTCGCTCAATTACGTAATTTTCGCATCGCTACTAAATACAAACTGCAAAAACTTGTACAACGAAATAACATTCTAGTTCGGCGCACCGAGACTGAACTAACCTAGTTTGGATCGTCCTCACGTAGGTACTAAGAGAAGCCAACATTTAAACTAAAGTCAAGTGAGGATCCGAAAGTAAACAAAACAAAAAAGGGGTTGCTTTAAACCGAACTAGCTGAAACAACTGAGCAAAGCTGGGCTTCCGAACAAAAAAGTAAATAGACACAAAATAAAAGAAGGTAAATAGTGTAAAAAAACACACAGTTGTAGCCGCAATAGACGCTGAATTCGAAATGCGAGTACAAAAGTACGGGATTGGTTTCCAATGAACGCTCTTTTGTAGGAATAAATGTTGTTATTTTGGGGGCCTTTTTGGTCGACAATGGCACTCGTGAGCGGGAACTATTAAGGCCTTGCCACATACAAAGCTCGGCGCGAGCGCGGCGTGAGCGCGGTGCGATATTTGCTAGGCAACCATCGCGCGGCGCGTTATTTGCTAGGCAACCATCGCGCGGCGCGATGGTTGCCTAGCAACTATCGCGCCGCGCGATGGTTGCCTAGCAAATAACGCGCCGCGCTCGCGCCGAGCTTTGTATGTGGCAAGGCCTTTATGCCTCTTTTAAACCCCTGGTTCAAGGGGAAGGACGTTATTTGAAGCAGGAAATAAATAATTGTGTTTGTGTGAGTGTTTGTGGCATCGGATAGTTCTTGAAACATACCTTGATCTCTGTGGCAGCTGTCATCGATAGTAAAATATTGTGATTTTAGATTAAAATACAGAGTGGTTTCAAATAGAGGACACAAATTGATGAAATAAAATCAGATTTAAATCGAATGCGGCTAAAACTTAGTACCTATCTGAAGCAGCTGATTTTTTATTCGCGATTTCATAGTTAGTGTCTTAAGTTGTTAGTTATCACGAGCACATGCATACGGTATCCCTTTGTATCATCAATTTGAAATTACCTGTTTATTTTATTATTTGTCAAGAAAACGTCATACTTTTCTACAAACATAACTAAAGTATGAGATACAATTGCGTAAACAATTCAATTATAAAAATCAATACTTTATGAGGTTTCTTGTTAAATATTTGGAAACAACATTTAAATTTTGCAAATGCGTCACCATTCTGACGCTCTAAGCATTTGTTTCCTGTATACACTGTACAAATATCACCATAGTATCCACAAGGCTCAGTAAATAGGCCCTAGATCAGCATAGCTGTGGAAAGCAGTGGAAACACTGGAAATGGAGTCCAATTTTTCGTTCCAATCTATCTCGGGGGGCCTGCCAGCAATAAAACCCCGTCTGCCCGGTGTATTCCGTTTCGTGACACGATAATTGTTTTATGAAATCCCAGGACAGCCGCAGTGTCGGTCGGCAGCCATGTTTTTTCTACCGGCTGCGAGTTGGGGTTTTTCTTTTTCCTTTTTTGCATGCGGCCAGCAGCGGTCTGCATCTATTGTTTTCGTTCGTCGATGCTCTCTGTTGCGACTGGCCACTTTGTTGGTCACGTTTCTGTAATATGCAGAGGAAACCAGTGATAAAGTCTATCTGCAGAAAGATGTTTATCGTGTAAACGTCTGAATAATATTTGATGATATGTGGAATACCAAGGAGTATCCGACTAAGAAGAACACTGAAATTAAAATTATTATTGAATTTTATTATTGCTATTAACGACCTGAGCGGTTCAATTGGTTGACATGCCGGTCTGTAACGCAGAGGTACTGGGTTCGATTCCCAGGCAGAAATTGAAATAATGAGTTTTAATTTGTTATGGGTATGGGTATTGTACGTATAATAAGTATGTATTTAAAATTATTATAATAGTATTAGCACCCATAACACGAGCTTTACTTACTTTGGGGCTAGATGGCGCTGTGTGAATTGTACAAGCATATTTATTTATTTTTCCTAGCTCAAAGCGTATTTTGAATGTATCGTAAAATTATTTCATACCTTCAATGGAGACGGGACATAAAATTTAATCGTTATTGTTATTTATATCCCAGAATTTACTGCTCTATTTATTTACTACAACTACGTAATTCTACATCAAACTAAGTAGCAGCTACAATGTTTTACGTGCCGTAGCGAAACACAAACTCCATAAAAGAAAGAAAAGAAAAGAGAAAAGAGGCTGGCGTTAATTATCGTGCATACTGGCTTGTCCTACGCGGGTATTAAAGTTCCAAGGCCGTAAATAAATAAAAAGTTAAATTAGTTCTGACGGCTCTCGCTGGGGCGAACACCTGGTTCTTTATTTAAATCTATACCAATATTGTAAAGTGGTTAAGTTTCCACGATAGAGAATAATATCGCTAATGGGGTAGGCATTGCTACTAAATCGACTTAAAAATGGTTGAAATAGTATTTTTATTGTAATGGAATAGAATGGCTAAACTAGCCTTTTTAATGGAGCGTTGGTGGCCTAATGGTTAAGACGTCCGACTCGTACCCCGAGGTACCGGGTTCGAACCCCAGTGCCGCTTTGTACCAATAACTTATTCCTAAGATCGCTGTATATTAGTTGAACACTAACCGATGTTCTTACGGTGAGGGAAAACATCGTGATGAAACCTGTACTTTCAGGCAACTGAACGTGTAACCATGATCCGATCTGGTCAGGTTCCCTGTTATCAGGGTCACGTAGGTCACATAGCAGTCGCTCCGCTGTAATTACCTGATCTGCCAAGTATATGGATCTTGGTTAAGCCGGACCTTAGGCCCTTGTGCACGAGACCACAACCGGGACATTAACGCCAACACGGCCAATCTTTTAGCTTAATTCAGTACAAGTACTGTTATCGAAACGAGGTAGACCAACTTCTAAATAGGTTTTGATAGCCGATGGTCACAAGCAAAACTAATGTATGATATTGTAACGCAGTGCGTGTACACGTCACTTGATCCCCATTTATATATTCAAACAGACGCTGCAACATTGACATCCGAGTTTCGACTTCCCTAATGACGCAAACTGCCACAAAATACCTACTATTGCAAACAATAGCATCCACAATTGACCGGCAAAGGTAAAATTAGGCTTAATCAATGGCCATGAATGATGTATGCCGGTGCAGGTGCGTGCGATAATGGAATATAACGGGCCATAACCGAAATAATAGATGATAACGGGTTCAGCTGTGGTCATACAAACTTATCGATATTGTACTTGTAATGGTCATCTTGATGTGTCCCAGTTGTACTATTGCGCGCGACGGCCCTGGGTTCGCCATGATCATGATCCAGGATTTGGCAGATCACATAATTACAGTGGAGCAACTGCCATCTGACCTTAGTGTTAATGCCTGCATGAGCAGGTTTCGTCACGATGTTTTCCCTCAGTGTAAAAGGATCGTTTAGTGTTCATCGTGGAACTCGAGTTCCAGCCTGGTACCTCGGGGTACGAGTCGAGAGCGTCGAGAGCGTCGGAAGCCGGGCGGTCGAGTATCCAACTCGTAAGCGCGAGGTACCGGGTTCGAATCCCGCTGCGGCCATGTACCAATGACTCTTTTCTGAGTTATGTACATTAGTTGAATACTAACCGATGCTCTTAGGGAAAATATAGTGATGAAACCTGCAAATTCAGGCTACTGAATTTGTAACCATGATCCAATCTGGTCAGGTTCCCCTGGTAGCAGGGTCACGGAGGTCAGATGGTAGTTGCTCCACTGTAATTGGCTGATCACCAAATCCTGGATCATGGTCAAGGCGGATCCCGGGCCCTCGTTCTCGAGAGCACAACCGGGACATTAACTCCAAGATTTTTACTTTAGGGTACGAGTTGAACCCCTGACCCATTGCGCCACCGACGCTCTGATGACTAGCAACCAGATCCGGCTTCGCAAATACATATATGTACAGCTTTAACCTGCCTCCTAAATCTTAATTATAAATTATAAAGTTTGTAAAGATGGACGATTGTTACTCCTTCACGCAAAAACTACAAAACGGATTTCGATGAAATTTAAGCAGTAAAGCAGCAGTTTAAAGCCTAGAGTAGCACACAGCTTATAATTAATCCTTAAATTCAATGTCATTCTTACGGAAACGGGTCCGGAACGTGATATAATAACCTGGAGACAAGAGAGAAAACACTTTTTGCACTTGGTTAAATGGTTTCTGTTGTATAGGATACACATATACAGTACTTTATTCGGATCCCCATTGCATTGTATAGAGTTGGATTGTTTTATTACAGAGCTCTTATTTCCACGTTCTGGCTCCATCTTCAGATCAGCTCAAGACCCCATAATATCACGTTGCCATCCAGTTCTGAGCCAAGTTCAAAGTATCAAATGTCTAGCTTGTCGGGAAGATAGGCTAAAACCGAGTGCATTTGTAGCGAACAAACAAACAAACAGACGAGAAAGGTAAAAACGTGGTAAAAAGACGATGCTCGTATCTCATTGTTTCCACTATCTCATGTTATAACGAATGATAATAAGGGTAGAGATGGATGGAGGTGGCTGAAGGGATCTGGTCTGGGACAAATTTTACGTTTTCGTTTTCCCACCTCCACACTGCGCGGGTTGGCTTGATGACTTCCAGAGTAATCCATGTCGCAACCAATAAGAGAGGTAATGTGCATTTTTTTGGGTTAGATACACAACATTACTTCGCTTCAAGAAAATAAAAAATATATAATATTTCTGTTTATCATATCCACCGTACTAAGTTTAAGTGTACACTTTTGGTACCTGCATTTAAGTTAAACCTGTTCCTATGACTCCAAGGTTTGCTGGTAGAAAACTCAATTAATGAGTTAAGCTCACCTTTGTACATCTCTGTTACTGTACTGTATAATTATGTCATGTTTGTGTACAATAAAGAATAAAGAATAATAATAAATATTTGTGGACTAATTCACACAGCGCCATCTAGCCCCAAACTAAGCAAAGCTTGTACTATGGGTGCTAGATAACTGATATACTACTTACATACTTTTTTTAAATACATACTTATTATACATCGAACACCCAGACCCGTAACAGAAATTAAAATTTATAATTTCAATTTCTGCCCGGCCGGGGATCGAACCCGGGACCTCTTGCGTGGCAGACCGATGTTGACCATCGAACCACTCAGGTCGTCAAATAATATTCGTGTAATAAATGTTCCGGGTATCCGAGATTTCAAACTTGACGTCATCGCTAATTCGGCTAATTTTAGACTCTACCAGTGTGTTGTGCGCGGAATACCAACAGAAAATATTGCGAAAATGACGCCTTCTTTCCAGTGTCACACCAGACCATATTTTAAACAGAGGGGTGTAATAAGTGTGACGTGTGTATCTGTGGCTTTGTGTATCTGACTGTGGTACCCCGAGATTTTTTTTAAATATTTTGACAATACAGGCATTTGACCGCCGTCACACCTGTTGGTAAGTGACAATGCGGCCGAAAATGAAGCATGTCCATCTTGGAACAGCTTATTCACTCTAGCCTTGAAGGCATCCAGATTATATTGATCAGGGAACACACTCTCAGATAACGCGTTCCATTCCTTAGCCGTACGCAGTATAAAGGTCGAGCCAAAACGACTCGTGCGGATGGCTGGCAGATCCACGACATAAGTGAAGCGCTCGTCCGGATTGCGTTGCGAAAAGGTGCCGGCGGAATGAGGTCGTGCAGCTGCTTTGCACACTCTCCGAAATGTAATGATCCGAGATGGTTCTTACCATTTATATCATTAAAATCGGTTTAGTAGTATAGAAAATATTGAAGCATAATTATGTGTACTTAATGCCGTGTGGTGTCCGGCAGAGTAGAATAGCACCAACCCCCTCATACTCATGGGTGTCGGACGAGGCGACTAATGTTTTCGAGGTAAAAGATCAAGAATAAATAAATAAATAATAAATAATCACAAAAACAAGACAAATTCACACAGCCCCATCTAGCCCCAAACTAAACAAAGCTTGTGTTATGGGTTCTAAATAACTGATAAACTACTTAAATACTTTCAAATTCATATTTATTATACATAGAACAACCACACCCGTAACAGAAATTAAAATTCATCATTTCAAGAGTCATCAAGAGTCTCCGTAGTTTGGAAAATGGGTAGCAGCATTTTCCATTGTTATATTTAAACACCCGCCTGCCAAGCATGGAGATTATGGCAATAACCTCCCCTTTCTTGGGAGAGGCCCTAAGTCCTGCAGTGGACTGTTACGGGCTGTGATGATGATGTGATTCAGGTCAGGGGCATTCGACTTTTTCTGTCTTTTGGGTTAGTACCTACATTTATTGAAGATTGTTCTTATCTGAAGTGTCTTCAATAAATATTTACATGGTATAAAACAAAGTCGCTTCTCGCCGTCTGTCCTTAGATACATACGCTCTTTTAAACTACGCAACGGATTTTAATGTGGTTTTCAACCATAGATATGATCTGTTTGAATTGACTTGAATTATTTGATGAACAAACAATGCCCAAAATGACGACGTACATTGACTATAGATGTCTTGAATTATACAATAAACACATCTAATGTAAATTTCAACAAATACTGCTGCACATTATCCATTTAAATATTTAATTTGCTTAACCAAATAAGACAAGTCAGTCTGGACAAATTATTGAGTGATTCAAGTGGAAGGTTTATAGACAAGGTTTTAAGGTTTTGAGAGAGGTAGGGCATAGCGGGGTATCCCGTTCGAATTGCAGCCGCCCGACTGGGGAAGTACCTCCACCTTACAGAATACCGCAGCTAAACAATACTCTTTTAAATAGTATTGCGTTTCTGACGGTGAGTAAGGTTTCCATTGCTCCATGGGGTGGAAATTTGGGGAACCGTGGCTTTGGCAGTGGAGGGACATTTGCCTTTTTGCTGCCAGAGTAACGTGTTATAGAGGTGTACAACCCATTGGCGATACTCTCGGTGTTGCTAATGTCTATAGGCAGTGGTGACAACTTTCCATCGGGTGGCCCGCTTGCCTGTTTGCCTACCGTATGACATAAAAAAAGGCAAGAGTAGATAGGGGTAAAGCAGGTGTACGCGATCGAAGTCGTGCCGGATACACTAGTTCTATAATAAATTGTGACAAATAAGCAGACAACTGTCTATGTAAACATTGTATTATAGTATTCTTGACAATTTCGAATCATGATAATTTGATACTATTGAATTAATTGTTTTTTAACATTGACATCAACTATTAGTACTTAATTCTATTCATGAAACTATTTTAAATGACGATGTATGCTTATTACTACGAATAAATGAATATGAATATGAATATGCAAAGAGATTGGAATGTTAGCGACCTTCATAGTTACAAGAAGGTCGCTAACATTCCAATCTCTTTAATAGTATGTATGAAAAGCGGCCTTCGTCTATTCAAGAGTCAATGAAACAGTGCCTACCCAAATTCGATACCAGACCAATTACTGTTATTATAACTTTTTGATAAGGCGCCTTTCATAATTGGACCCCATGAGCGAATGGGCAGTCATTGATGGGATTCTGACGAGGGTATAGCATGCATTTAATTGTCCACAAATATTAGGGTGGAAAACGATGCCTTATGGTTAGAGGCTTACGAGAATGATATTGTTTGATATGTATGATATGGTTTATGATGTTGTTTACATCTGTGACTTTCAATAAGTATATTCTGCAAATATTTATATAGAATAAATATTATTTGATCTTTAACTTGAATCCAAATGTTGAGGTAAATAGTTATATTTAATAAGATGTACAGGACTCATGTTATTATAGCCTTGCTCTAATAAAAATATCGTGTTTGCGTCAATATCCCGGTTGTATTATTTACCGTCATACTGTAATATCTGTGTGTGGATGTGTGATGTGTATGTGGATATTTGTTTCAAACTAAACTCACGTTCTGTACGCATATTATTATATTAGACGGGGCTTACACGCAACGTACCTTTTCGATTTGTTTTCCCGACATTTCGGTAGGGTTACCCACCGTGATGACGAGAAGACTGCCGTGGAGAGGCGACAGCTGCGGTGATGTGTTGGTAGACTCCTACCCTCACATAGAATTGACAGTTTGAAAGAAGGTAAGTCCCGTCTAATATAATAATATGTGTATGGTGATGCTTAGTACACTCACAACAGCTTGTAATTATAAATGATTAGCTTTTTCACGCCACTTCGTCCGCGTAAACTTCGGTTATGACATTCCGGACCCGTTCCCGCGGGACCCATATAAAATTTTGGGATGAATTTATGACCATGTGCTATTCTGGTTTATAAGCTATATTACATTCAAATATTTAAAAAAGTAGTTTGAGAATGATGGCGTAACAAACATCGCTACAAGTTTTTGCCGTAAGCTTTCGTGTTAGACTAATGCATTACTTATATTTGTAATCTGTGTCTTATATTTGTAAGACTAATCTCTGTCTCATCTACACATAGTATAAAATATTCCTGCCGTCTGTCGCTATGCACGTATGTACGCTCTATTAAACTAGGCAACGGATTTTAATGCGGTTTTCAGCAACAGATAGAGTAATTCAAGAGGAAGGTTTCTAATCAAGAAGAAAGGGGTTGGTTGGGATAAACGCGAACGAAGTCGCGCCTTGTCCATTAGTACATTTAAATAAATAAATACACAAACAAAAAAAAAAACAAAATTACACAACTTTTTTTAAATTACTACTCTCTGTCTCCACATTATAATTCTGTGTTTCTCGTATGTATTTTTACCATACGAATAAATAAAATAATAATAACCTTCCATTGATGTTTATATTTATATTTGTCTGTAATAAAATATACTTACTAATAATTTGGTCGACTAAATTTATATTTAAAGAAATACAAAACAGCTTTAAGTTAATTAACTTTATTCGAAGTACCTACTTCCATAAAATTTCTCTAGGCGAAATATAATATTGAAGCCGTAAACTTTTAATTTAAGCGAAAATATAATTTGAGATTTAAATTTAATACGAGATACATGGAAAACAGCAATTAATTTAACGAATATCTCAATTTAAGAGATTAGGAGCGTACGAAAACACATGTGCTCAAGAGCTTTCCCACCTTGTGGTGTAAGCCATGAGAAAAACTTGTATTTTATCCCGCTTTGATTTTGCATGTGTACAGCAACCCTTTCATCGAAGAGACTGACTATATAGGGTGTTACGTAATATATGTATGAAGCCGTGAACCGGATGGAGTGCTAAATGTATGAAAACGATTGGTACAAAAATTCCACGTACAACAGAAATAATTGTACCTATCGTTTTAATATGTTTAGCACTCCATCCAGAAACACCCTATATATTACTATAGAATGCGCCACTTTAAGTGTTACCAATTGACAGAATGAGACAACGGATGCCTTAAAGATCGCTCATTGACGAGAATGGGACAAAATATGTGCAGTCTTCGGAACAGACTCGATGCTACAGCATCCGCGCTAAAGGTGGCTAAATCGAACAGTAACCTATTTTTATAAAAAATTGACATATTATTTTTCGATATACCTTATGAAGGTTTTAATTTAAAAAAAACTCAAGATTGGTAAAATTTTTGTCATTATTTTCAACTGGTAACATTTCCAGTGGCGTACCCTGTAGTTAATCTGTTTAAGTATAATATCAGTATTTGCTTCAAACTAAACTCGCGTTCCTTACACATATTATTATATTAGACGGGGCTTGCACGCGACGTACCTTTTCGATTTAATTTCCCGACGTTTCGGTAGGGTTACACCCACCGTGGTCACGAGACGACTGCCGTGGAGAGGTGACAGCTGCGGTGATGTGCTGGTAGACTCCTACCCTCACATAGAATTGTCAATTTGTTTTTGATTCGGAACTGCACGGCACACAACACTCACGATGTCCACAGATACGTCTGACGATAAATCTTGAGCCTTAATTTGGCACACCACTGCATTCCACGACGCCGAAAGCTTATATCCATCTTCCCGATTGAAAGTTTGTACTTTTAAATTTCAATCGCTTCCCGAACCATACGCAGATAATATTGCCGGTCGGTGGAGAGGACATTGGGCGCATGCAGTTCTATCCAGTGGTTTGGGCCAGAGTTGAGCAGGTGGTCTGCTATGGCAGATTTATTCGTCTGGTTGTTTTATACTGCAGCAGGGTATTCGTTAAAAAAAGAAACTATTTTTACCTGTTAGGCTATAACCGCTACAGCTGTAGCCCTACACCGTACCCACACAAGGCGTTCTCTAGCGAGGTCGTTAATTAAAATTTGTTACACAATTAATTGCTGGAATCCTTTCTACGTCTTAATTAGGGCTGTTTCAACGCGCTCGATGCGGGGGCTGCCTAACACCTTGTTTGACGCGGGTTCCCTGTGTTGTTAAACTCTATTTCACCGCCTTTACACGAGCTTTTTCTTTCTGTTATATTACTGTGTGCGAGCAATATGTTAGTTGCGCGTACGATCGGCAGGTAAGCCCACGCTAAGACTTCGTATGTCACGGGTGTTTTGGACATGGTAAGGACAAATGCAATAGTACCTATTAGAACCACGTGTAGAAGTTACGCCCATGAAATTGCCGTCTTGTAAGCGTGAGGTACCCACTACGGCCATGTACCAATGACTCTTTCCTGAGTTATGTACATTAGTTGAATACTAACCGATGCCCTTACGTGGTCACCACTCGAGAATTTTACTGCCCCATCTACCATCTGTTCATCTGACATTGGTGCGCTTGTGGATCTTCTCATTTCTGATTGTATCGCGCAACGAGACTCCGAGCATAGCCCTTTTCATTGCCCTTTGAGTGACAATGAGCTTTCTTCTATGACCCACTGTGAGCGGCCACGTCCCTGTTCCGTAGGTCATCATTGCCAACACACATTTGTGAAGGTCCTTTGACTTAAGATACTGTAATTACCTAATCTGCCAAATCATGGATCATGGTCAGGCGGACACCGGGCCCTCGTTTGCAAGAACACAAGCGGAACATTAACGCCAAGATGATTTTTATTGGGTAGCGTTTTATTGAGGAGACGAATGGTTGGCTATGCTTAAAAACATGGTGGACCGTTAGATGGTTTAGTTCTCAGTATTTTAGTAGAAAGTGGCGGTATCTTGAAATGGATGGATCCTTCCATATTTAGGCGACATGGTTGTTTTAATGTGTTTATTGGAAAGATAAGGTAGCACATATTAATTAATAAAAAATTAGTATTAAGTGTTACTAGCGGCATACTGACAGACAGACGACATTCTTTTTACTTATTTGTTCCGATCTCAGGGGGCGACGTGGGTAGGCCGGCTGGTGCGTGCGGGTGTGAGCGCCGGCGAGCTAGCTGGGGCCGGGCACGCGCCGCACATGATTCGCTTAGGCGGTTATGGCCCCGGTGTCTCGCCGGAGTGAGCCCTCGTACGCGCTGATCGGTTTGTATGCGTCGCCCCCTACCTGGATGAGCTCGCTTAACGTTCCCTTTGTATTCCGTTAGATTTTTGACTTTTGAAAAGAGATTAATTAACGTAATCCTAATTCAATAAATACTTTTTCATTTTCATTTTCATTAAGGCATGCGGACTTTACACGCAGTAATTATAGTGCTAGTGCGGCTTCAAATATAACTCTCAAATATTTGTAACGAGCCTATATTGGACAGTCTCATTCTTAGTAGAACTGGTAACTGGTATTTTGACCTTTGTAACATGCATTCAATGCTTTGAATTTAATTTTGTTGCCCTGTACACAGTTACATCATAACTTGACACTTAAAAGATGGAATTAAATATGTTTAATTAAACATTATTTTAAACACATTGACATTTGAATAAGAAATTTAATTATTTGATATTGCAGTATTACAATTATTTCACTTGTCATTTTAAATCTACATGTAAAATAATTGAATTATTTGTCTTGAATGGTAGCGTATTCACTACGTCCAATCATGAAATCTGGACATGACATATACTATAATAATGTCCAGGTTTTCCTTAAAACGGCCCAGACAGTAATCCCCGGTCCCCATTCACAGGATCTTCTAATTTATTACCCACCTCTTTCAGTAAACGCCTCGTGAGTTTTCGCACACATGCTGTACTCATCCCGCTTAATCCCCAAGCCGTATACAGTGTGTTTCTTCACGTACTGCATACAGAGCGCTCCAAGAATATAGATAAATTTTCCTCGTTAACACTTTTGTTTAATTTTAGCTCTACGCTGCGAACAAACGTGACTAGCTTCGTACATGTTATTAGGTACAGGAAGAATGGAAGACAGTTCTAACGAAGGATGAAAGCAAGTGGCGAGCTAGTTGCGGTGCTGAAGTTTGACAAGCCTCAAAGTACGAGCATTCAGCCATACAGTTCCCGGACTCAGCAGGCGTTGATTAACCTTGGTTATCGGTTATCTTCTAAAATAAGTACGAGCGACGTCAACAGCCCATAACAGTCCACTGCTGGACCTGCGTGTGGACGTTAGTAGTAGTACGTTGCCATAAAAGTGCTTTAAGTTCGCACAAGACAAATTCCACTTTGTAGCACTAGATACCCATAAAACGTTGGCCTGCCCGTGCACAATCGGGTACAATTATTTTTAATGACTCAAGCTTCGGCTGTTCATAGCAATAGTACTTCCATATCCTCTTGTGTGGGTTGTATAAGTATGAAAATTACAGTTTTATTTTTTTCTAGAGTAATATAGACTGTGAGGGCACCGTATGAATGAATGAATGAATTATTTATTGCTGTAAGTGCTTAAGTGCTGAGGGCACCGTAGGTTATCCAACGTCAGTCACTTTCCTTTTAGGTGAGTCCTATGTCACCCTAACAGAACTTATGGCACCCTTCTAACTAGAACCTATGGCACCCTTCGTTGCGTTCACGGCATGAAATTAATTTTGGTGTAACTTCAGTGGCGCGAAGTTTGGAAATGATGATAGATGTCAAATGTGAAATGTGATTCTACTTTAGACATATTTTGTGTGGCCAATGCGTTTTTGTTGCGTTGCCGCCAAGTACCAATGACTTCTTCCAATTTGGATGAAGTCCTAGATGGTCTCTCTCAAAATCTTGTAACAGTCTGTTCCAAAACTCATGTCACCAGGCAAATTGGTGGTTTAGTATGGACAGATTGCTCCAAACAGCTATCTTGGGATAGTAAGTACATACACTCCTTTTGTAGGCAATTTATGTGGCTCAATGGTGCTTCCACTGACTTTATTTACCTCAAAAGTCAAAAAGTCAAAAGTCATAAAGTCAAAAGTCAAAAGATAAAATTTATTTATTAAGTAGGTACAAATCTCTTTCTATCGTCAAAGAGGAGGGGGTAGGAAAGTAGGAAGGAAACATATAGAGACATGTTGGCCGCTCCACGGCTGCAGCACACCACCCCCGCCGACAACGGCCGGACCGTGTCCGATAATACCGGACAGAGCCGGTCAGTGCCCGACAATGCCAAGCAGCCAACTTCACTATAGTAACTCCTGTAATTATATCCATTTTTAAATGCATCACGTCTAGTTTATGTATGAAACTAGCTTTCCGCCCACTGCTCCGTCCGCGTGGGCTACACGTTAAATCGCGCAAGTGGGAGTTGAGGAGGGGATAAAATCATGCCTAAGTCTTATTCCAGATCCATAGCCACCAAATTTCATTCAAATCCTTTTATCTGTTTAAGCGTAAAGAGTTATCAAACATAGACACAAACTCTCGCATTTACAATATTAGAAGATATAACAATAATGTAATAAATAATAAATTGTTTTGCATTAATGTCACCATAACGTATTTATTGAATTATTTGGATAGTTCAGTCTATACCAAATATTAGACTCTATGACACCCGTTCTGTCGAATATTACACGGCTACCCGCTACGGTAATACCAATAGTGCAGCTTAAACTACATACTGTACGTCAAACAAGTAATACATAAAACACCCGCTATAAAGACCATGCCCGCCTAAGCCGCTACGTACAGGGTGTTCGCTGCACCGGCAGTCATTCCGGCTTGTTCCGCTCGGATCAGAGCTAAGCGCCTCTAATTGAGTCGCAGGTTTGAGAGCACCCTTTGCACAGATTATTTTAAATCCCCCTGTATGTTATGGAGTTTTTTCTCCTTTTGCTCCAATTGCAAAGGCAGTGTAACGGCTAGTGTATTTTTTTCGACTTATAATAATTAACGAAACTTACTCAATTAATAAATATTGAGTTGTAATTGGATCACAATCTCAGCCCAATGGCAGCCCACGATCCAATTACAATTCGATTAGTGGAGTTGAGGGCCAGGCGTACCACCCACCTCATTCCACTAAGCATGATTTTTTCTATTCATTCATTGTGTTGATAATTCAACAGATACTTACCTAGATTCCTGTAATCTATTCATCTATTAATGCTATTCATTTATATGGACAATAGGCATGTGTTTGACTTTATCTCACCTGACGATGAGGTCGTAGATTAAGCTTGCTTTCCTAGAAGATACGTATTCACTCCTGACAAGACTCCAAGATATTAGACTCCTTATATTTTTAATAAAACACAGACGCAGGCAGCAGTTTTTAGCAGCACGAATGAGAACAGTACTACGCTGGTTTAGACCAGCGTAGTACTATTCTCATTGTACGTCAACGTACGTTTGTTCTCAACGTAGGTCGTCTGTCATGTATGGATGCCCCATCTCGTTGCCGGATGGAAAGTTTATTGTTCACCTTACAATTTAAATCCTCTTCAACTATAAATTCGTCTTGTAGCAAATCAGTAGAAAGTTCCATAGAAAGTGGCGTACTTAATATAATACTTTTAGTATTGACTGATTGCGGACGAACTCCACGCCAACGAACAGAGAATTCAGCGGTGGATGTGCGAAGTTCGCGAGTTGACCGAGTACTGTGTGTTCTTAAGAGTTTATTATAAATTTGAACGGATTTCCGTACCCCTCCTGTATTTGTTAATACCTACTTCAATAAAGCTTTAATAATCCACTTAACGGTTACGCATTGAATTTACAGCGTTCCAATTAAAATTGTTGTTTAGAATTGTAAATTACTAGGTTTGTTAGTTTCGGATTTAATCAAACACTTAATCTAAGCGAATACGTTTCGATCCACGTTGAGCTCGCGTCGAAATGATTTACACGTTCCATTTTACGGTTGTGTCCATGATTAATTAATTTGTCACTGCAGTGGATACAGTTTTTGTTTGGCATGTTTGATTGGCGCCAATATTTCGCTTTGTGTTGCTCGCTTCGCTCTCAATGATGATTCGTTGACAGGTGAATGGAATTTTGGCGATTAAACGGCAGCATATTTTCGCCGAATTTATTTTACCTACTCATATATTACAGCAATATTTGTATAATAATGATAATGTTGGCGTTAATGTACCGGAGGTTGGGTTAATGTGCTCTCACGCATGATCCAGGATTTGGCACATCAGATAATTACATTGGAGCGACTGTCATTTGACCTCCGTGACCCTGCTTCTAGGGGAACCTGACCAGATTGCAGTGGCGTGAATGTGCAGTGCACATTCAGGCCACTGTTTGATGCATCACAAACCTGATGCAGGTTTCATCACGATGTTTTCCCTCACCGTAAAAGCATCGGTTATTATTCAACTAATGTACATAGCTCAGAAAAGAGTAATTAGTACAATTCGAACTCGGTACCTCTCGATTACGAGTCGGATACTTTAACCGCTCGGCTACCGACGCTCCTGTTATACCTACTTGTAAATTACAGCAATATTTGTATCTATCTAAACATAAGAATATAATCCCAGTCCAACGTATGCATGCTGCTTAAAAATAAAAATTTAAGCGATGTTTTTATTTATGTGTACTTACGGTTACTTTTACGCCGAGTACTTAGGTCACATGGAGCTTATAAAGAGAAGAATGGCAAAATCCCAGTTCCTTCATGTCTGGTTTGCATATTTTTTCGAATCATGTTCAGGAATCAAGAACATATCGATTGGGATTAGGAATTCTAAACTCAATGCCATAGGGTACATTGTGCTTCTTAAAAATAACAGGATCGGGATAGTTGAATGTTAGCAGATTTTATATATATACGAAGGGACCGGAATAGACCGGCTGGTATATAATAACCCCACTAAGTGTGGAACAGATTTCCCCATAAATCTTGCCGAGAGGGGATCTTGGCACAATCCTCTGCGTAGGACTCAACTTGACACTCGCATATAAGGATAACACCACGGAACTAAAAGAAATACGGACGTAATCTCTCTAAATTCATGAGTGAATCATAAAAATGGCCGTCCATATGTGTGTGCGCGCGTTGACACTTTCACTGGCGTGACAGCGCGGTACGAAATCAAACGAAATAATGGTCGTACCTGCGGGCTATTGGCTAACTCAGTTGACAACTGTATTTGACACTAGATAATTCTACACCACGTCATCTACGTTGAAAACTGGCAATAGCGTCTACCAAATTAGAGTAGTGTCAGATTTTTTTATGTCAAATTCAGTTGTCCACTGAAATAGCCGATAGGCCCTCTGGTGTATGTGATTGTCGTAACTATGTGAGTGTGTAGGCTACATGCAACAGAAGAAAATGTCGTACCTTGCATGCTTCAAGTTAAGTTAAGTTAAAATTTCTTTATTTCTTGTGTAGGACATTAAACATATATTTCAATCGTCAAAGGGGAGGGTATAGGAAGGTAGGAAGGAAACACACAGTGACATGTTGGCCGCCTCTTCTCTTAAGTGTAGAAGGGCGTCGGTTTTTTTTTCAGCTAAGTAGTAAATCTGCAAATGCTTATATACTTCCCGGTCTGTGGAACGAGTCAAATGATGTTCAGGGTGTAGGGTAGCCGTTTTATTATCGGCGCTACACAAGTAAATGTTTATTTGCGCGTTTACGATCCTACTGGATGTTTAGCGTGTTTTTTACGATCCAAATTACGATGGTGCGATTGGTGTGAGTTAGAGTAATTCAGATGGCATTCTTGGTTGATTGTTGTATCTAATTGTACCTGTGAATGATATTTACAATGTGTAAAAGAAAAACGGGAAAGCAAAGTTTCTACAGGCTTAAAAAAGATTTCTCGTTTAAAATAAAATTTGCAGCTATCGAAGTAATTGTATAAATAAATAAATAAACTTAGACAAGCGCACATAGCGCCAACTAGTTCCAAACTAAGCAAAGCTTGTGCTACGGGTGCTAGATAACGGATATACTACTCAGATAAATTCGTTTTAAATAATACCCAGAATGCATAAAAAACAGAAAAATACTTACTACTAAATACTCCCTTTCGCTCTCGCGTTTGCTTTGTGTCCCACCGAAATCCTGTGAGCCATTACTACTGCGTCGGATCGCCGATATTAATTTTAAAGCTGTAATAAATTCCCGCCGATTCCTTTCCTTATCGAGGCACTGGCGCCCAGCGAGCGACTGGCGCTCTAGTAGGGACCGGGGGCACGAGAACTATTTTTGGATATTTTGTGCACAGAACTATATAGTTACTAGATTCTCACTCAAAAATTATTAATTGAAATAGGATTAATCTCTTATCAAAAGTAAACAAAACTGTGAGAAAAGAATGTGCTCGTCTAACAAGCTCCTCTAGGTAGGGCCGACATGAAGACCGAAGTGAGTACAGTAAAGTTTGAATGCAAGATAACTAACTACTATACTTTGAGTGCTGGAAAACTAATATACAACATAGGTAATAACTTTTTAAATGTAATTAAAGGCATAATAGACGTTGTACTCCTAATTTTATAATTGCACATTGTATAATGTTGTAATAGTCAAAGCGATTGTAGATGTCGTAACTGTCGTAGACTACATCGCGCATGACAGTTGCGGCAGCATTTAGCCATATAGACCAAGGTTTAGTACTTTCTTTTGACGAAAGATGGCGTTGATTCAGAAATGCTGAATCTGTACATCGCGGTGGCTAGTTTGCGGTGCGTTTGTATATATATGTTTAAAGGTTTTTGGTTATTGTACTGTTTCATCTTCACAAGACGCAACTAGTAAATAAAGCGGTTTATTTTGTCTAGTTTAGTCTATTTCTTTCCTCCGGCTGGCCTGATCAATCTCGGTCTTGTACATGGTCCTTCATGAGCCGGATCACTGAGTATCAGTGATAGTGGAAACTTTATTTACCTTGGCAAGCACGGGGAGTGGTTCAGCAATATTTCACGGTTCGAGCGGCGAACTGAGACAGGGGCATTGGCACTGTCAGGAGGCGGTACTGCGGACCAAGGCTCTTCAACAACCCGTCAAGAACCAAGGAGGAGCAGCATCGGAGTGATCAGGTGTGATCAGTGGTTAAGTGAGTGACGAGGACAAACTGTAAGTTATCTTTGTTTTCTTAGACTTAGCAAATTTGATTCGGGAAAGTGAAACGTCATATGGACTTAGAAAATTTAGGACTTGTGTTTTAGAAATAATCTGTAGACATAGTCTAATTTTAAGCATATTGGGTTACTACGGGGAATCCACGCCGGATTTCATAAAAATTGTCAAACACTTAGAAATATTTTTAATCTTTTTAGACTTGTATTTTTAAATATAATTTCTATGTTATGGTTGCTTGTCAAAGACTGAATTTTATTGAAGGTTTGACTGTCAAACACTTGGGATATTTTCGATATTTATTTTGTTGTATTTTGTATTTATTATTTACTTGATTAAAAATGGAAGCGGAATTGAAATTACAGGAAGATAATTATAATCAGATTATTAAAGCCAGACGTAATTATAAAAAATCTCCAAAAGAGAGAATTACCGAAGCTTATATACAGGTTCGAATCGAATCCTTGGAGATGATGTGGACAAATTTCTCTACCAATCACAAGGTATTGTTAAGGCAATTTTCTAAAGAACTTGGAGAAACTAAATACATCGAAAATGATGTATATGAACAGGCGGAAGAACTGTACACTGACTATAAAACGGAGTTGCGGACAGTGTTAAATATATTTAAACGGGTTAACAACGAGCAAACACTGCCGATAGAACCTAAACCTAGTTCGAGTTCTGTGAAGCTTCCTCCAATTAGTATACCTTCATTTTCGGGGAAATATACTGAGTGGACCACTTTTAGGGATCTGTTCATTTCTCTGATTCATAATAATGTAGATTTGAGTAATGTTCAAAAAATGCATTACCTCAAAGGCTATTTGTCCGGTGAGGCTGAGCAGCTTTTGAGACAGATACCGATAGCGGAGGCAAACTATCAACGCAGTTGGGATTTGATTAATGCTAGATATAACAACAAGCGGTTTTTGTCTCACTATATTTTAAAAAGGTTACTCAGCCAAAGAAATATTCTACAGGAATCGGCTAATTCCTTAAAGGAGTTATTAGATACCACAAATGATTGTCTTAGTTCTCTGACTAACTTAGGGATTGATGTTAAATCGTGGGACATCATCATCATTCATTTACTCACCCTAAAACTAGATTTGGACTCTAAGAAGCAGTGGGAATTTAGCGTAACAAACAACAGCAGCGAAGAATTACCCACATACCAACAGTTTGCAGAGTTTTTTAGGCAATCGTTATAAAGCTCTGGAATTTTTGGACGCTAAATCGCCTTTTGTTAAGGGTCAAAGCGGTCCTTTTGCTGCACAAGGTGCAAATAAGATTAAGGCCTTGCATGTTACAAACACGCAATGTCCTTACTGTTCGGATGCACATAAATTGACTGCATGTAAAAAGTTTAATGCAGAGAATGTGATCGTACGTAGAAATTTCGTGACGCAAAACTTTCTTTGCTTTATATGTTTGGGTGCAAACCATGGAGCTAAGTCCTGTCAATGTGCGACAAGGTGTAAGATTTGTAATAGACGTCACCACTCATTGTTACATCCCAAGGGTGTAGTGGGTGTATCGGAGCTCACTTACGCCAAAGGTCAGCAAGGGGGAGAAGATGGTGCAGGATCATCAAAAGGAAATAATAACACGCTGGTATCTTGCTTTTCGACAGGATCGGGAAATAAACATGTCTTGCTTGCCACGGCGCTTGTCAAGGCAGAGTCGAAAAGTGGGGTCGATCATGTCTTGCGAGCCTTGTTAGATCAAGGTTCACAGGCCAACTTTGTTACTGAATCGGTTGTTCAGTATCTCGGGTTATCAAAAACACCAATAAAAGGTAAAATCTATGGTATAGGTGAGGATAAAACTTTAATATCAAAGGCTATGGTGAACATTAAGGTAAAGTCAAGGGTGCAGCCTGAAATTATTATTTCAGTGCAGGCATACGTTTTAAAAACGATCACTTCTTTTCTTCCTTCGAGGAAGGCGGAAGAGCTGGTATGGCCGGAGTTTCAGGAGTTAGAGTTGGCGGATCCTGATTATAATATACCTAATAAAATAGATCTCTTATTAGGAGCTGATGTTTATAGTCAGGTGATTCAAGAAGGTGTGAAGAAAGGGCCTTCAAGTTCTCCTGTGGCGCAGTCGACATCATTAGGATGGATTCTCTCTGGTCTCATCAATACACATAATATTAACACGGATTTCGTTGTGTTTCACAGCCATGTGAAAAATGATGACGATTTCTTGAAAAAATTCTGGGAACAAGAATCGGACGAGTTTTTAAGTAAGGAAAAAATGCTTACGGATGAAGAAAGGCGATGTGAGGAGTTATTCCTCAAAACCACGACGAGAGATCTCGAAGGTAGATATGTGGTTAGGTTACCTTTTAAAACGGACGACCCTCTCTGCAAGTACGGGGACTCCAGAGGAATAGCTGAAAAAAGACTAAAAGGATTAGAAATAAAATTTAGGAAGAATGCGGAATTTAAACAAAAATATAATGCTGTAATAGATGAGTACTTACAGATGGGACATATGCAGGAAGTTGATGTAGCAGACATTGACAAAAAGGAGGCATGTTATTTACCTCATCATGGTGTAGTTCGTGAAGATAAAGATACAACTAAGCTACGTGTTGTTCATGATGCATCATGTAAAGGAAAAAATGGAGTTTCATTAAATGATACTCAAATGTTAGGACCATCGCTTCAACCTGACTTGAGACATCTTGTCATGCGATGGAGAACTAATGCTATTTGCTTGACCTCGGATGTTGTAAAAATGTACAGGCAGGTAAAGGTTCACGAACAAGATACAGATTTTCAAAGGTTACTTTGGAGAGAAGACGAACTGTCCGTGATTAAGGACTATAAGCTTCTTCGTGTTACTTTCGGTGTGTCTTCTTCTCCGTATCTTGCCGTGAAAGCTTTGCAACAGGTCGCTCATGACTACGGCCATGAATTTCCATTGGCAGCACTTAGAACGTTAAATGAATTTTACATGGACGATCTCATGACGGGTTGCGACTCAATAGAAGAAGGAATGGAAATTTATGGTCAAATGAATGCCATGCTGAATAAGGCAGGGTTCGAGTTACAAAAATGGACAAGCAATAGCCAAGAATTGTTAGATAAAATAAAGAGTGGAGGAGGTTTAAAGGAAACGATTAACTTTAAAACAGATGAAGTTATGAAAATTCTCGGTCTTACTTGGGATCGAAGAGATGATTCTTTTCAATACTCAGTTACAGTGGCTGAAATGAAAGGTCCTATTACTAAACGAAAAATTATATCGGACATTACGCGCCTTTATGATCCTTTGGGTTGGGTATCGACTTGTATAATTACAGCGAAAGTAATCATACAAAAGCTGTGGCTTACTGGTGTTGGATGGGACGAGGAAGTACCTACCGAAATTCTTAAGGAATGGTGTACTTACCGTAAAGAATTGCAGGTACTTGGACAAATTCGTGTGCCAAGATGGATCCAGACTAAAAGCAGTGATGTCAAGGTCGAATTACATGGATTTTGCGATGCTTCCAAGGTAGAATATGCAGCAGTCGTCTATGTTCGTGTAATAGACTCTAACGGGAATGTACACGTTTCAATAGTGACAGCCAAAACCAAAGTTGCTCCTTTGAAGCGGGTTTCAATTCCGCGACTCGAATTGTGCGGAGCGGTATTGTTGACACGATTGCTTTTGGAGGTATCCAGAGTAATGAATATTCCAAGAAAGGATATTCATGGCTGGTGCGATTCCACAGTGGTGTTAGCTTGGTTAAACAGCCACCCTTGCAGGTGGCAGGTTTATGTTGCAAATCGAGTTTCTGAAATTTTAAACTCTTTAGAACCTCATCAATGGTTTCACGTGACATCAAAGCAGAATCCTGCTGATTGTGCTTCGAGATGTGTGCGACCAACTGAGCTAATAAATCACCCGTTATGGTTATCTGGTCCAAAGTTTCTGGAAGATAAGGTTATCAAATACGAGAAGCCTAAAGACGTTACAACTGACTTAGAATCAGTAAAGATTCACTGCGCAGTTGTAAAAAATGATATATTTGAAAGGTTTTCAACTTTGACTCGATTGATAAGAGTTGTAAGCTACTGCAGGAGGTTTTTGAAACTAAAAAAGAAAGCTGGTTCACCTGAAAGAACAACAATGATTAGTAAAGGTTTAACAAGTGGAGAACTCACGGAATCTTTGGAAACATGTTTACGTATAGTTCAGCAGTCTTGTTTTGAAGATGAGATTTCTGTTGTGAAAAAGAAAAATGAAGTTAAAAAGAAAAGTAAACTTAGAGCTTTAAATCCATTTCTTGATAGTAGAAATGTTTTAAGAGTCGGTGGCAGGTTGGAACAGTCTTCGTTAAGTTACCAAGGGAAACACCCAATTATAATGCCCAAAGTATCCCACTTGACTAATCTAATAATATTGCATGCTCACCTACAAACGTTGCATGGGGGGTCGGCTCTCATGTTGAATTATATTAATAGTAAATATATTATTATAGGAGCGAAACAATTAGTTAAAGCACACGTACGAAAATGTGTTACCTGTGTGAAAAATCGTGCAGCTCCAACAGCCCAATTAATGGGTCAATTACCTGCGGCCAGGGTTACCCCGTCGCGTCCATTTCTTCGTAGCGGGGTAGATTTTGCAGGTCCAATACAAATTCGTACATCAAGGGGCCGTGGTCAGAAGTCGTACAAGGGTTATATTTGCTTATTTATATGTATGGCAACGAGAGCTGTACATATAGAAGCTGTTACAGACTTAAGCTCCGAAGCTTTTTTGCAGTCTTTTAAAAGATTTACTGCAAGACGTGGTCACTGCCAAGAAATTTGGAGTGACAATGGATCTAATTTTGTTGGTGCTTCGTCTGATATTAAAAGGTTGTTTTTATTGGAGAAATCAGGTATATTACCTGATGTTCTTACGCCAGGTCATTTCCTCGTGGGTGATGCCTTAATAACGTCTCCTGATAAGAATTACGAACTAAGTAATATTGGTTCTTTGAGAAGATGGCAACATACTCAAAAAATGTTGCAGTATTTTTGGCGTAAGTGGTCTCAGGAATACCTAAATCAATTTTTACGTAGATATCGGTGGTCATCTACGGTACCAAACCCTAAACTAGATGACGTTGTACTTATAAAGGAAGACGGACTTCCTCCATGTCGTTGGCTTTATGGAAGGGTTATAAACGTACATCCAGGTTCCGATGGAATCATACGTGTTGTTACTCTTAAGACCAAAAACTCGGTGATTAAGAGATCAGTCTCAAAACTGTGTGTGCTTCCAATCACACAGTGATGTTTTTTTATGCTATTGTTTTTATAAATGGTTAAGAATTGTTAAGTTAGTATATAATGTCGAATTAATTTTAATTTGTTTATATGTTCCATGGTGGGCGGTTATTACAAAGAAAGGACAATGTTAAATTGCCCTTTGGTGGGCGGTATGTATAATGTTGTAATAGTCAAAGCGATTGTAGATGTCGTAACTGTCGTAGACTACATCGCGCATGACAGTTGCGGCAGCATTTAGCCATATAGACCAAGGTTTAGTACTTTCTTTTGACGAAAGATGGCGTTGATTCAGAAATGCTGAATCTGTACATCGCGGTGGCTAGTTTGCGGTGCGTTTGTATATATATGTTTAAAGGTTTTTGGTTATTGTACTGTTTCATCTTCACAAGACGCAACTAGTAAATAAAGCGGTTTATTTTGTCTAGTTTGGTCTATTTCTTTCCTCCGGCTGGCCTGATCAATCTCGGTCTTGTACACACATTGCCCGTTTGCTTAGTCGTCGTAAGATTAATCACTAATATTTACAAACTTTAAAACGTAGTCACAATATATTGTTAAAAATATTAGATCATAAAGATCAATGTCTAACTCTTAGTGATGAAGCATGAAACTCGTTTTTTTATTGAACGGCTTTGTTTGCAAATAAATGCAATTGTATTTATTTATAAGTACAGTAGTACTCATTCAAGACGATTCCTTAACAATTTACTGGCGCCCGGAGAGGGACTGGCACCCTAGTAGGGACCGACGTTATTTTACATCGCATAATCCAGGTCCAAGTTAAGTAAGTATTGTTAGTGTGGCTAGAAAAAAGAAAGGCTTAGTTGGTTTGGTCTTGTAGAGGCCGCATTGGCGACACAACGGCGATTTTGTCATACGTTTACATATACTCGTTATCACAAAATGGCTGTTTTGCCAGTATGGCAGCGGCCTTGTTGAGAATACCAAATCCTACATGAGGTGGGTGGAGTAGAAATTTATAAGACATTCCAATCAACTTAGTACTAGTACGTAGTTACTAACTAGCTATATAGTTTGGAGCTCCAATACAAAACCCTCGATCACTTAAGTTCACGTCTTCATTTGTAAAAGTTAAGCCGCTCAAATGGTCTCGGTGAAGTCCAATTTTATTAACGTTTCCACTTACTACGTTTTGCGGAAGGACTGTAGTGAGGCTGTTTCCATTGAAGATTACGATACGTGGTCCGATTCAAAATTAGCCACGCATTTCCCCAATTCGTGGATTACCTCTACTTATTTATGTGAATAGTTATTTTTCACATTCAGGTAAGGGTTTGCTTGTAATATTTTATCATCATCATCGTTTCAGCAGCAAAATATCCACTATCTTGAACACCTGTATGTGTAGCAGCTCGCTGCGACCTTGATTCCTTGTAACCTATCGATTACACAATACTAAATAATTATGCTGGTGAAATATGTTTCAGAAACAAGGTTTTGTAAAATATAATATTAGTTCATGTCACTAATGGTTTAGTAACAAGTGTTACTTGGATAATTATCTTCTCCAGATAAAAATTTACCTAAATTCCAAAGTTCCAAATATCGGCTTCGTATACCGAAAAAGTAAAAATAAAACAGACTTTCATGTTTATCATAATGAGTAAATGAGGATGATCTAAATATTGGCTCATGACTGGATATGTAATCAATCCGCTTAATTCCAATAAAAGCAAAAACAGGTGAAGATTACCCGAACACAATGGGAACACGCCACCAATAACAAAGTAGAAACTTTTTTATTAGTTTCCGTGCTTTTTTCTTCTCTTTTTTCCTCAGGTACACGTCAATTTTCTCTCACAATCGTGCGGGGCGTTTAATTGACTTTCTTACTTACGCCACTTCCCCGCCCGGCTGGATTAGAAATGTGAAGAGAAGTGATAAAATGGAAGCGGTCATTTCATCGGATTCCCAGTTCAGTTCTTTATTCTCTTTCATTAGACGGGGGCGACTGTTGATTCAGAATTGTAATTGAAAAACTTTTGAAATTTACTTAACCTGGATTTTTATACGAGAAATTGTCTTTAGACTTTTCCAGCTGTTCCTTCTTGGTATTCAAAAGGAGTTGTAAATTACTTTTGCGAACTTGAAGTCCTACTTCCCTGTGTCTGAATTCAATTAACCATAATTAGACTTCCAATTAATATATTTCAAGAATTAAACTTGAAATAATGGTCTTTTGGGAAAATAATAAATTAAATATAGACGAGAACTTCGATTTCACAAAGAATCTCAGTATAAAAAGGTTATCTCAACAGAAAACTAATTTCTGCATTGTGCATCGGGCGAGAGATGAAAAATTGGAAAAACTGAACGCCATTTGAGCGTCGGACAATGGTTTTTGTACCAATGCGAGTTCGCATTGTCATTCCGACTTTCCATGCTGGCTTTTTTATTGGAAAATATCCGGGTTCGTTCATTCGTTTTGACTT
The DNA here is from genome assembly GCA_905147135.1 of Blastobasis lacticolella. NCBI lineage: Eukaryota > Metazoa > Arthropoda > Insecta > Lepidoptera > Blastobasidae > Blastobasis > Blastobasis lacticolella. The sequence goes on from LR990048.1 coordinate 17,219,426, forward strand.
ATTTGATAGATCCATGTGCCTTGATGTGAAACGTAGTATTTTACCCAGCCCAAATCCGAAGCTGGCTTTCGATATTTATTTTGGGAATAAAAGCTGTTGCTTTATATTTATTTGAAAATGGAATAGGTATCTAGTTGCTAATATATAATATAGCTATTCAGTGTGGTTTTGACCTATGTGTAGTTCGATCACTGTGGTTATTCAACTGTCACGGGACCTTATTACAAGTACCCTACGACACTCGGCGATTACGTAACTTCCTAACGAATTTTCGAAATCGGTTAAGTACTTTTTAGGGTACCCCTATATATATTATATTTTGTTCTTTTTATGCTCTTTTATCTTTTTTCTAGCATTCATATGTTTATATTACTTGGTTTTATTTTATGAAGATGTGGCTTTTTGATACCAGTCTGTATTCTGTTGTTCGATACATTTGTATCTGTACAGTAATATATACCTGTAACTGATATGCATATTAGATTTAGATTAATACTTACGGTAACGACGACTTTACCATAAATAAACTGAAGAGGCAACATCTCGTTTCATAGCGGCAGCTGCGCCAATGTTTGTTTCGCAAGCATCACATATATTTCCGCCTTTTGAAAAATGGCCCCGTATTATTGCCTACATTCGAACAGTTTGCAAATAAAATAAATCAGACCATGTCATGTTTGTTGAATTTGCTACTCCCAAAGCTAATCTGTTGGCTATAATATATCTCCTTGGAATATAAAATGTTAATCTTTGTTTCTTAAGGTGCTAAACGCATAACCTGAAATTCTCGTGGTCAGAATCATGCGTAGTACTGGTTCCTTTTCATTTCTGGTTTTATTTTCTAAGATTTTATTTATACCTAAGCTTTTACTAGCGACTTTGCAACGGACCATCAGGGGGCCTATTCTTGCACTGTGATACCTCGAAATTGTCACCTTTTCTAGCTACAAATATGTATTAAAAACTTACTGAACTCACTACTGCAACCAAAAAACTTATCTTTGCCAATCCATTATTGTCTTAGATCGGTTTCAAGGACATCTTAACAGAGATATGTGTCTAAAGAAAATGTCGAATTCCAGATGTCGCAACAAGAGAATATGCCTCCAGGTTGCAATATATCTCTTTACCAAATCTGTTGATCAGTTTAGTAGGCGTGAAAACACGCCTTACTGATAAGAGTTACTTTTGCATTTATAATATTAGAGTTATGAAATTATTAGAATGAGTATGAGAACAAAAGCTCTTCTAAGTTTTTGGTGAAACATTGAATACTGGAGTTGAAGCGATCTTGTATAAAACCCTATACGGTTTTTTGTGGTGGTGTGGTATCTCTGATATTTCAGATGTCTAAGGGTCAAACTTCCATCTTGGTAACTGCTTACCATCAGGCAGGGCGTGGGTAAGTTCCATCATTAGTCATCTTTATGCCGACTGTCAGTTAGCATGACATGTGGCATGATAAAAATAGGCTTATGTGGCGATAAAGTTTGGAAAGACGTCACGCGTAATGAGCAGGATCAATCCAAAACATTTTTAACTTGTAGGATCAGAGCTAATTACGTTCATCCTTGTAATTGCAATGGCCAACTTTTCAGATAATAATAAAAACACAGGCATTTTGTACAAAATATATTAATTTTTAACATTTTTCGGTCAGTTAACCTATTGACAATAACATGACGTAATAAAAAATAATTCTGTACCTCAAAACGAATGAAATTTTAAATATAAAAGTCATCACATTTTGCAAATATGCGAAAGCAGCAACCAAAATAAGTTTTTCTTGAAATTTTTAAATCAATAATTCTTCTAGAATAGTCATAATTGACTTTATTATTACTTAATTAACTTACTAAAGACACAATTAAAACAAATGCTACGTACGTATCAGAGATTAATAGAATTGATTGATACTAACATCGGTATTTTAGAAATAACTACTGATGAATATAATAAAGCAAGGAACCTATACAGCGAATATAGAATTATTGCAACAGGCAGTGTCTTTTTGGGGTTTAGGGGAACCTATAATTACTTTTGACTAATTTTATTCTTCGTGCAGTAAGCTAACAAAACTTCTAAACAAGACCTTAAACTACATAGTTATCGTTACCACCATAAATTAAGAATAAGCAAAAAAATTTAGTAAATCATCCTCAGTCAACAATTATTAAAAAAAAATACTGTTAATACTGGGCTTAGCGCAGTAGGCTTTTGCAGAGCAGGAAGGATTGCAATAACATTGTTATGTTATTGCATTTACTTTCTATGTTCTCGAAGAATTCCACTACTCCAAAAACCTATTGAGTTAAGCGCAAGTCATTGAATATAAAATGCTCAAATGAGAAACGAAGTAATTACATTCTGAGAAAATCGACAAATTATTCCAAATTCAAATCTTACAAACGATCAAAAATAACTAAACAACTTACTTGAAAACGAAACTACAATAATTGTAACACAACGTTTTATGTTTCAGTTAGCCTAGTAACATCTTATACTAGCAACACGAGTATTTACATTACAGCTTATGTTATCGACGAAGTTATGCGAGATACGGTCAGTCGATGTTTCTATTTTTTCAATACAATTGTTTTTGTTGACGACTATACTGTTCTTAATATAATATTCACAATCATTAACATTAGAAAATGCTACATTTCCTAAAGCGTGGATACTTAAATATATTTAGTGTGAAGCTTTGGTATCTTTTTGAATATTTATAAGTTTCACTCACTACCCCGAATTGTAAAAAATAATATATTCGTAGTGTGTAGTAGATATTACTTATGAGATTAATGATAATTACGTTGGCATTTTATTAGATGCGTAGAATGAATAAAATCATAATATCAAAATAGATTTCGAAGATTAGATCATGAGCCACCTTTCAATTTAATTATATATCTTCAAGCAATTGACTTACATTGGTGAAAGCTTGGATATCATCTAACAGGTAATTATATCTTGGAATTTTAGAAAGAAGAAAACAGATTACATGAATTTTGATGAGTACTTATCACTTTGGCTACTATCACCTTGTTCTAACCTAATGATCCGTTCGAAGCGATAACTATTATTTTTAATACACTACATATCCCATACTACATCGAGGTGGGATGACGTACCTACTCTAATTTCAGAGTTGTTAAACTGGGTGGTATAGTTACAGGGTATATACAATAATTACAATCAAATTGAGCGCCTTAACGTTCGAACCCTCTTTCGAATGTACATCTTAAACTATCGATGAGAGCTAAATGCGTTTAGTTCTTATTCTAAGAGACATGTACTCGTACTTGTGAAGACAATTACTTTAATATGAGCAACAACTTGATCTATAGTCTGAACGACTTTGTCAATTGGCTAGAGGGTTCTTTAAAAATCATGAAGTATATCAGGCGCTCAATAAAGCGTCTGTCAATGCGGACTCCAGTCAAGTGGTAAGTCCCTGGACAGAGACCGCGAATGGAATGACGGCGGCGCGTGAGGTGCGCCGCGGGCCGCATGTCAGTAATCCAGGGATTCTTCGTCTGGGGACCGCTTGCGGCAGCACAGGCGCCAGGCACCAGCCAGAGCACACAGCCCTAGAATCACTGCCAGTCCTGCCCCTAACGCTGGCGCAGTCCAGTCTCCTTCACCAGCGCTCCTCTTCCCAGCACACAACTCAGGACTCTCATCATTCAACTTCCCCAAAGGAATCCCGCTCAACCCGTCCAGGTAACCCAATCGCCGTAAACTGTCCTCGAAGTACGCCTCCCTTGCTCGCTTGTCCTCAGCGGTCCAGAATTTCCGCTCACCAGACGTTATGTTCGGACAGTTCACGACGCCATTGCAAATCAACCGAGCCGGTATACAGACGGCCTTGTCGCCTGGACATATGAAATCGCAACCCTGACCAGTACTAACGCTTTTTGAATTTTCGTCAGTCAACCGGGACGTCATGAGACTTCCATCAGAGTTTTTGGGTAGATGATATAGACCAGTCCAAATTATTTTGAAAGCAGCACCAGCTGGCGAAGCACTGCCTATGAACACGAACCTAATGGATCTGGTCTTCTCCTTCTCCATATTTAATGGGTCATCCAATGATTCAAAGCCTAGTTCACCAGCCGATAGAATAGGTAACTCACGAGCTAATGTAACGTTTTCTCCACACACAGAATAGTAAGGTTCCAGCCTGCCTGGTAAATAAATTTGTATGTTGCCATCGTCACAATGTAGCGATGCAAATTTAATGCTATCGAAACGTATCCAGATATCCCTCTTGTCCTCGATTTCGAGGTCCCAAATACATTGGATTCGCTTTGGTGGTTCAGTATATCCTAAAGCTTCTAGGTGAGGATACACAATTTCTCCATCGGAAGCGGCAGCCAAGACCGCTGGACCACAAAGTGGGCCATGGACGAATTCATACCGAGCCTCGAATAAAGGTGACGGGTTTTTGAAGTACGAAGCCGCCGCATGAGCATTGTCTACAATCAGCTGGAGATTTAAAGTTTCACCTGAAGATACGACTCTGTATGGCTTCGCTCTGGACACGGTATTGGCATGCTTAGCACAAAGACAGGACCCCAGTGACCTTTGTACTGCAAGGTGAAGAGGTAACGGTGTAGTGCTGATACCACTCGAAACATTAGCCTTGCCACTTCCCGGCAAAGGCTCCCAAATAATAAGCTTATCGGCTCGATCTTCGTAGCAATTTTGGCACGAGACAGGGGTGTACGGATGTTCCTGGAACAAAATGTAATTACAATTAAGAAGAAATTATGCGGAATCTTTTTCTTGCGTCGCTGTTTAATGAAATTTTATTTGACCTTTGAGTGGGAGGCAAATTTTCTCGGTGATCTTATTAAACTCTGATGAGTTCTTTTAATATTAATATAGTAAACAAATTAAAAATATAGGTTTAGTGGCACTGGTCTAGTGGCAGCGTCAGTGCTAGACTGATAACCAATTTTAAGAAATGGGTGACGGTTTCGTACTTTGAAGCTAGTCGAACTTCAGCATAGCAACGACTAATTTAACATAGTAAGATATGCCTCATACTTTGGTAATCATTCGTATATCGTGCAACGATGCATCAACAAATGTAACAAAGTTGAATCGCAGTCTATTATCGATTATTTCAGTTTACTTGCACTAATTTATGTCATCCTTACCTTGAAATTGACACTGAGTATAGTCAAAATGACCCTTGCGTAGATTCTTTTATCTGTGACAAATCTGTACAGACAATGTACATCTTCTCCTGGAGGTGCTTGCTTGTACACGAGAGTATTGAGGGGCGATCTAAGCCGACCAGCCCTTTGCTTCCAAGATGCAATGACTTCATCACAGGCTGTACCGGCAACAGGTTCCCCATAACGTGTGTTGTTAAAGAAGTCGTAATGCGCCCAGTAGTAGAGAGATGACCTGGAAGAATTGGCTAATTTAGTGTGTTCTGCTACTGATGTCACGATTATGATAGTTTTATTGTAATACTAACTAGTCCGCCGCGATTTCGTTCGCGTGTTGTCCTACTCTATAAACCTTCCTCTTGTATCACTCCAATAGTTGAAAACCGCCTTTAAATCCGTTTCGTAGTTAGACGGCGCAGTTTTATATGTATAGATGTATAGATTAATATCATCCAAGGTTCGCTCATTTTCGAGCCATTAGTTGAAAATGCGGTCCGATGTAAGTATTTTTTTCTGTAGAACATTATTGATCTCTCTTTTTAGCTTGATTGCTAAGTTGAGTGACAATACTAGAGTTTTATTTTTTGGTAAGATAGGTTTATTTTGAAAATGTAGTTAAAGGGAGTATAATAGCTAATTTTTACCTACTTCTAATAACAGAAATATCCAGTACTGTTGTCAATACTTTCTTCTTAACGACAAACAAGATAAACACTCGAGCTTACCCGCTATAGCTCCCAGTCTTGCTTTCAAATCTGACGAACAAGGCGTTCCCAGTTGAAACGAAGTCGTGTTTCTCCATCGGCCGACTGAAGGTATCACAGAATGTCTTGATGATGCGAGCGTCATCTGGCCTTGGCGCGTCGTAGAGAGTGAGGGATTCCCCGCAATCCCCTGTCCAGGGGACTATGGGGGATTCTATGCGGTTAATGCGGAAGCTGTGGACAATAAATATATTTAAATATGTCGTCGTCCTCTGACGTCTGGACATATAAATTTTATCAGCATATATGTGGATCTCTGAATGCTTTAGAATCACAATTAAACCCTTAGGCTAATTACGTAACTCTGTAGCTAACAATTATCTGATTTCAATGATTGAAATTGTTATTTTGCAATTCCGTATCATCGATTCAGTTGGTAACAAAGTTCCATCCATAAACTGTAATTATCAAATCGATCATTAATTAAAAAAGTAACAATTTCAATAATTGAAATCATTGAATTGTTGGCATCAGAGTAACGATATTAGCCTACTACTGGTTTGAGTTAAAATATTTGTGTAGGGACATAATAAATAAATTAATAATGACTATAACAATACCCAATAACAACAACTGCGCATAGAAAGAAACCACATATGAATGGGTTGATGACAGAGGATGAAAATTGTTTATTTATGATTATAATAGATTCAAACATCACAACCACTAAGTGCTAATCAGTACTAATATGTTAGTTGGAATCAGTAGCAAACAGAATAACATTGCGATTCATTTGCGAATTAACGTCCCATCCTAGAAGACTACACCGCAGTAACAGCGCTTCACATCCAAAATCTAATTCAATGCCATTCCGATGGTAAACAGTAACAGTAACAATACGACAAATGTGTTGTTACACGAACCATTTGCGGCGCGAACTATCAGAAGCAATGGTGGTAAATGCTCATTAAATTACATGGAATGGCTCGCCGTTACGGCCTAAACACAAGGTGCATCGTGTTGGGCTTAGCCCGACAAACAGGCGATTGACCTGTTTGGACTGTGATTGTTCTTGTAGGTTCGTATGTTCCAGTGTCTCAGCCAATATGCATGCTGCGTTCGGTATCCTACGTCAATCGAGTACATGAAAAAATCTACTTTGTAGCGATGGTAGAGGTTAGGAAACCCACAAACCGTTGGTCTGCCCGTGAACAACATTTTTGTTTTTTTAACACTACTGAGGTTGTAAACAAGCTTGCGGCCTGCCTGATGGTAAGCAGTCACCGCAGCCTAAGGCCGTTTTCAATACCAGTGGCATCACCCACGCGTTGCCGACCCCATAAAATCCTTTACATGGCACAAAATATTTTTTAGTGACTGCAAAGTGGATGTTTTGCAGTCCGTTTTTTTTTACTTTTAGAACCTATACAAGAGGATATATAAGTTCATACTATCGCTATGAAAAGTCGCCTTCTGAGTAACTAAAAAAAACTTTTCTGTGCCAATTTCTGCTCGATGACGTTGGATAACCTACGGCGCCCTCACAGTCCATAAAGTAGAAGTTTATCCAAATGCGACGCTTGACATGTAAATTCCAAATATTTCCTATCCAGTTTAATGTAGTTGTTTCTATCTAGTTTAATAGTGTACACATATCGCGTCACACCTTTTCCCACATTGTTTTACTTGCCACAATCCTGAGAAAGCTCTCTAGCTTCTTCCATATTCATCAACCTTTTCATACAAGCTAGTCGGTTAAAGGTGAACGTACACTTATCCGAGCCGTACACGCCGAACGAATATAAGTCAACGAGGCCTCGCACAACAATCCGTAAATGTGGTCTATGGTATTGTCAACGATAAACTCCCAATACTGGAACTTGTACTCACCTTGGAAAGTAAAGTCTGACCACCTGACCCGGGAATCCTTGCATCAGGTAGGTGCAAGACGTATGGGGTGGATACCAATGGGCCACCGAAAGGAAAATGCCTTCAGAGTCGCCAGACTTCTTCAAAGATTCAGCTGTGAGCAGCCAATCGCAGTTCCCGACCTTGGACCCTGGGGCTTCCACATGACCAGGCCAGTTCCCCACATTGAAGTGGAAACCGGTGTTTAGAAGAGGACCTGATGGATGAAAGGTTATTTTTAAAATGGGTAGTTAAATAATACTAAGATACCGTCATGGGGCTAATGCCGTAATCGGCTCCCGAAACTGTTAACCAGTCAAAGTACTACTTACACCATTACAGAAATACACACTCACGCCCGTATGGTATATGTGTAGGCGGAGACTATTGACTATTGAATTCCTAAATCACGACTTTTCCCGCTTTCATATTCATACATTTATTTTTTTATTCTTTTAGGTCAGAAGTACTTAAATTGTTACATAGTCTATGTTTTGTAAATCCGTGAGGTGGGAGCCTGGTGACCTGTATCACAGGTCCTCTGGAACCTATTTCAGGCACCAGTCTCTCACAAATAAATATAGTTATAAACATTGTACAGAGCTTACTACTTACATACTATGTACTTACATATTATTTATTTATTTGTGAAGAGATTATTTTATTTTTTTATTTACTTATAAGATAAATTATTTGATTCTTGCACTAATCAACAATAAACAAAAATTTGTGGGTAATAAGACCTGTCATTTACGAAGTACGTAATACAGACAGTACGTATTACAGAATTTCATAATAAAGATCTTGTATTTGCACTTTCACAAACATATTTCGCTTTTTGCTTCTTTTATAGTACGACGTCCTATTGTTACTTGTTCTTATAGCAAAACCCCTTTATTCCTGTAGCGAATAACATAACCATAATAGAGAATGACTTTTTGCTGCTTAGAAGCTCTCATCTTGAAAAGTGCTTTCAGAGTAAAAACTGCAGTTAAAACATTTCCTATTTTCTTGCGAGTGGAGTGCACAATACAAGTTTCTGCTTATTTCTGTAATGTTTGCCTTAAAGATGTCTTTCTATAATAATGGGAACGTAAAGAATATCTAGTATACCGTATTTTATGACTGATGTTTGTCTATACTAATATTATAAAGAGGAAATGTTTGATTTTTTGTTTGTTTGTTTGTTTGTTTGTTTGTATTGAATAGGCTTCGAAACTACAGGACCGATTTCAAAAATTCTTTCACCGTTGGGAAGCTACACTATTCGCGGGTGACATAGGCTATATTATAATTTCTAAAAAATACGGATCATTAATAAAACTCCAATAATGTAACCCAAGGTGTAAAAAAATACCCAAAAATTTCCTTACATCGCGTGCGCTGCGAAAACTATTGATGATAGAACAAAATAATGTACTACGACTTTGCAGAACACATCATTATCTACAAAAAATGTTGCGACAGTATATGTCTAACTATTATAGTTATGTCACAATAAGTGTTCTTTTATTTTCAAAATTTAATTGAAATGCCGCCGCTAAAAAACGCTCTTTATTTGTACCTTGGTATTTATCCTTATCAAAATCAATTACTTCATATTCACGACTGCTTCAATACCTTTATACACCTTTTTGAATTATTCAATTCAGACATTCCATTCGAAAGATATCACGAGTTTAAAAATGTGAATATTAGAAAAAGTCGCGTGTTCGCCGCTCAGTCCGCTGGGCTATCTAGGCAGCACGGGGTACGTACGGGAGTCAATGTCAAGAAATACGGCCGTCAGGAGCCGGGTCGCCCCCTTCCCTCTAAAATGGTTGAGGAGACGGTTGGAACTTTTGTGATCGTAATATGGTGTCCTGTTTGTAACGGGACACTACTCAGAACATACTTAAGTATAATATAATTACTTCATATTATAAAACGAAGTCCCACGCCGTGTCTTACTGTCAGTCTGTTCGCGATAAACTCAAGAACTACTGAACGGATTTTCATGCGGTATTCAAACACAGACTACATAGTGCGGTTTTAGACAACGTGATTCATGACGAAGGTTCAGGTGTATAATTTGTTAAGGTTTACTACCCGTGCGAAGCCGGGGCGGGCCGCTAGTCTTATTATAATTTTGTTTCTGAATTTACTTTGGCAAGAAATGAAGATAACAATGTACGAAACATTTTATAACCAGTAGAGACATGACGTACACTCATTACACCATATTTATGGAAGAAAGTGTTGTTAAACTCTGGTCAAATGTCATAATTTACAATTTTACTCAAGTATTTACAAATATAATAAGACACTCTATAGAATACAATGCATTTATGTATGTATTGAGCATTTACATGCTTACACCTATTGCATATACAAACATAACTTACTGCATTTCTAAAAGCCCTTTCTAAACGTCCCAAATAATGTTTAACCCTTCCTTAAACCCAAGGATATTACCATAAATAATATATTACCACATGGCAAGGCTCCCGAGGACACTGAAGGACCCAACTTTAATTTTGATAAAGGCAAGCGGTATATCATAATAACATAACAGCTTGGCAGATTTATTGGCTTATCGATCCAAGCCCACTTCATGCAGGCTTCCGCAATGAGCCTTGTCTAGATTTACGAGGCGAAGAACTTTACGCATTGAAGCCTAAAAATCTCCTTCAATATTCAAAAGGTAATTGATACGCTAAGTTCAAGTTTCAGGGGCTTCTAAACGAGCAATATTCTGAATTTAAGAACAGTGGCCGATATTGCCGGCAACCATAGCTAATTTTTTTTTGTATAGTTGTTTAAGTCGCCCTCAATGAGAGGTTTTTAAGATGACATTTAAAAAATAAAAGTGTTTATTATCGTCAATAAATGGCGCGGTTCGATACTAATATGTCAAACACACACAGGCCCCAATCATATTGAATGAATGACTTTTTAGATTTTTATTAATCGGACAAATTTCAACGGGGTGATGATCATTCAACAACATGGGCTAACTATGCTCAATTTACGACGTAAGCCATCTATTAACAAGGAGATATAACTTGTTTCTTTTACTATAACTGTCAAATTTGAAACCTCTCATAATTGTGGCATAGTGCATCCTTTTCTTTAAAATGTTTTGTCATAGCCTGGCCATAATTGAGAGTATTGCAGTTACATTATTACAATAAAAATATTGCCCGGTTTTAGCTTATTTTGGACTCTCATCTAGCTAATGCGCTTATTACACCTGTCTGAATTCAGTCGACTAAATTAAGCAGCACATGGAATAAGTAAATATTTGCACCACTTAAATTAGTACTGCGGCTTTTGGAAAACGGAGCGACGCATAACAATTATTTAAGTGGTGCCAAAATGGACCTTATTCCATGAACAATATATTCCACTTTGACTTGCTCTTACGTTTTTTGCTTCTGAATTTAGACGACTGAATTTAACCAAATGTAAAAGCGCTTAAGATTGTTTTTTTATTTTACAAAACATTAGACTTCAAAAGTCGTATCTATTTGGAGACATTACTTTCTACAATTATAATATCCTTTTCCAATACAGGAATAGCGTCAATAGGAAATACCTAATAATAGTTACTAGACGATCACGAACTTACCAGCCGGTGAGCTGACGAACTCCACAAACAAGTCTTGCGAAGTTCCTATGATGGAGTACGGGAATTTCCCCATGCCGCAGAAAGTACCGATGACCGAGGCAGACTCGTCTTTGCCGTCGTATATTTTTATATAGTCGAAGGGACAGTTTTCCGAACCTGTAAGAGAGTACACAATTTAATCTATTTTGTAGGCATTTTTAATAGCAAATAGATATTTAATGGTATTTTTACGGCGCACAGTTTGGTGTATTGGAATTTTATTATTATTGACGGGAGTTCTAAGATTGAGGGTTGTATCCAGAGGATTTTTATGTGATAAAACTGAAGGCAAGTTGGAGAGTAAATTGAATTACGTTGCATCGAAGTTTTCCCTGTTCATGACAGTTTTGTTAATGGATAACTGGTTTATTTACTTCGCTTTGCTCTGGAACTTTAATAACTTCCACTCTGATTTTGTAACGTTTGTAACGATCTCTCTTTAGATCGATCGCTCTCTCACTTCACATTTGATCATGATCTCACCCTTAAAAACCTGACATGTACTACTACATAAATCAATATTACGCTACTACGCTACGCGAAACTGTTCAACCAGTATCCGGGTCTTCAGCGGAAGACCTTGGTCAACCTCGTTTCGCCAACAGTATTAAAAGGCAGAAGTTGCGGTGCTGAAGTTCGTCGAGTCTCAATGTACGAAACGGTCACCCATCCAGCTTCCTTACATTGCAAGCATTGCTTAACTACCAGCAACCAGATGAATTTGCGACCAGATGCATGATTGAAAAAATACTCTTTCATAATTCCGTTTTTACGTTTAAAAGTTCGAAGCCGTAAATAGTACGGTAGGTAAGTAGAAATAAAATTTCGCCTGAAACATTTTTACATTCGCAAATAACTGCGTCCAAAAATGGAATAACTTCAATAAGCAAGAACTCCTCGAGCTCCATATTAAAGGAGTCTCATAAAGGTCCCCTATTTCGACATCTTTGCAAATATTTCCTCGCGAAATTTTCTGTCCGCCTTTTGAGCACCCAGTCTAAGGGATTATCATTAAAGGGGAGGGTTTAACGCTTTTATTCGGGCGACTATCAGGTAAATTGGTGCTCCGTAATGCCCCAGGCCTCTTTGCCGAGCCGACGAATACACTCAAATTGCCGTGAATAAAGACTGATTTGGATTTCAGATTCCGTAGCACGAACACGCCGGAACGTTAGGTGTGTTTTGCGGTGCTATCGTTCTAGTGGCACTTGGAGGCTTAATTGTGGTCGTAGCCATGTAATGGCTTTCTTTTTCTTTATTTACTTTGTTTCATGTATTAGTATCATCATCATCGTCATTCATTTAAGAATTATTAAATACGATTTATGTTTCTAATTCTACTATGAGTTACTACAACTTTTTTATTATTAAAGAAATTAAAACAGATTTAAGTTCAAGATTAAAATTATTTATTTTATATTCCGATATTGTATCCATTAAACTTATACCAGTACACAAATTATTACATACAGTGCATGTACCTATTACTCAAGATGTCCAACTATATTCCATAAAAAATACTGTAATTTACTACAACCCAAATATCATCATCATAATTAGGTGTTAAACCCCAAATATAAACGAGCCAAACACACGAAACAAGAAACACTCCTTACGGTACAGCTTTTAAGCACAGTCCCAAAGAAAATTCAATAAACCGCAGTAAAATAGAGGAACAAGACCAGCTCCATATTTACGAGCTTCATAAATTTTATGCCTCACTCCGCCGAAAAGAGAAGCGGTGTGAAAATTTAAAGTTCTCGTTCATTGCTGTGAATTCTACTAGGAATTGTACTTAGGTACCTAATACACGGGAAATACGAGTTTTATAGATCATCAAAAACCGAATCAGTCATCAGAGCTTATTTTTTGACCATATCATCGTCATTGTTGCTTTCAATCTCTGCTTCTGCTAGGGTTCGCTTTATGGTCATCTTGGCATTCATGTTCAGGCCGGGGTCCGCAATGGCCATGATCATGAGGATATGGTAGATCAGATAATTATAGTGGAGTGACTACCATCTGACCGGTTAAGAACGGAACCTGGCCCGATTGGATTTTGGTTGTACATTCAGTCGACTGCATGTGCAAGTTTTAATATAAAAAAATCCCTCAGCGTTAGATCGGTTCATTATCATCACAGCCCGTAACAGTCCACTGCAGGACCTAGGGCCTCTCCCACGAAAGAGGAGGTTATTGCCATAATCTCCACGCTTGGCAGGCGGGTTGGAGATCGCAGTGTTTAAATATAATAAGGGAAAATGACTCCAGACTTCCAGACTACGGAGACTCTTGATCTTTTGCCTCGAAAACATTAGTCGCCTTGTACGACACCCATGAGTGTAAGGGGTTCGTGCTATTCTACTCTGCCGGACACCACACGGCCAGAGATTGTGATCGAGTTAGATCGGTTAGTGTTCAACCAATGTACATAACTCAGAAAAGAGTCATTGGTATTTTTCGGTACTAGGGTTTTAACCGGTTTCCTCGAAGTACGAGTCGGACACCTTAACCATTAAGCCAATGACGCTAGGGTTCGCTTAATACGCAACTACAATATATATCCCATTTTCTGTTCGACAGATGCCTTAGATAGCTAGTGCCTTAGCGGCACGACTGAATGTATAACCATGATGTAATCTGGTCAGGTTCCCCTGTTAAAGGGTTACGAAGGTCAGTTACTATAATTATCTGATCTGCCAAGTTCTGGATTATGGTCAAGGCGGCGCTCGGCCCTCCTGTGCGAGCCAACTTACACTGTTATCCAAAGAATGAAAACACACAGCGAAGTCTAACTTCAAAATGCTAGCCAACCCAATTCAGTGAGGAAGTGGGAGCATAAAACGGGATTGCTCTAAAAAATGTCGTCACATTGAAAGGGGCTGCCCCACTATTCAGATAGCGGATCACCCATTTATCAAATGCAACGGCGGCGAAGAAAAATCCAGGTGGTTACTAAAGGTTTCTGGTGCTTAAGCTTTTCAGCCACTGTGAAAATTGCTTTCCATGAAGGGATTTCATTATTTAGAGGATCAACCATTTTTATCGGTATATACTCGGTCATATTTTCCGAGTTGATGGAAATATGTTTGCTTTAGAAGCTATATGTATGGAAACGTAAGAAAAAAACAGAATGACATACAAAGTTCCACAGATTTTAAAAAAGTAGTACGTCAGACAATCAGGCAAGCGCCACCTGATGGAAAGTGGTCACCGACGCCTATGGACATCAACAATACCAGGAGCGCTACCAATGCGTTGCCCGCTTAAGGAGACCTCCAATATAGCTCTTGAACGATCGCACATCATAGTTCAAAGGACAGTATGTGGCTAGGAGCTCATTCCACATCCAAATCGTACGAGCGAAAAACATGATTTCGAACGATCGCGTGGACACCAACAGAGGGTCTACGTAGTGGGGATAGTTTCTAAAGTTTTATAATTTAGGAAGGAGCCTTATATAAAATTAATTTGGAAAACAATTAGAACATTAATGACACGGCACTGCAATATGGCCAGTGGCCAGATGTCTTATAACCCGTTCAGAAACTACTCAAATTGCCTTATATATATCGCACCTTTGGCCCCTCACGTCAGAGAACAGAGTTCAGACAGACTGAAGACGTATTGCGGAACTTGGGCGGTAACTTTACTCTTATATCAAGCGATGGGCCCCTCGGGACCCAACATGAAGTTGTATCTTGGCATTCGGCTTTGAATTTACGCCCACGGATATTGCTCACGTGATTTCGCGTTTCGGTTCGTATTATTTTCTATATTGCTTTGGTGTCGAGGCAGGGATTTTGTTATTATAATTGTGGCTGGACGACCTGACTGACTGATGGATAGATTCCATTGCACTAATATTTGCATGCTATTTACTTTCTAGTATCTGCTTACTTTTTTTTTATTTCAATTTTTAACAGAGCAAAATTACAATGTTGGACCACATGGCCAGAGCGTAGCAGTCGGTGTTTTTAGTATTAATACTATTTTTTAATAATGTGCAACACTTAATAAGATTTTAATGTAATTTTTCCTCACTAGTCTGATTTCTGACGTGCAATTGAAGCAGGGTATAGTAACAACAAACCAGTCGCACCATAGAAAGCACAATTCATCAATGGCTTTCTAATCGACAATGGAAGTTCAGAGCCTTTTGGTGGAAGATCAGTCTGAAACACACCGATCGCCATGTTGTAAATTTCTCCTGATATTTTTGGAAGATGAAGTAAAAGAAATAGGAATATGCTGCCTGTCAACAAGTAGCGCAATATTGGATATTGATTGAGTCTCCTGGTAGACTGGTAGATAATGCTATTTTAGCTTTAAGTCCGCCAATGTACTGTTTGTGCATGAAGTATAAATAAATATATAAATAAATATTGTGAAACACTTTTTGGAACTATAGCCATACTTTTACTGAAAGAGGAAGGAAGGAGAGCTACAAGAAGTTATGTGCAGCAAGTAAATGCGGGAGTTGGAGACATGTCGCAATTTTTATGTTACATGTACGGGGAGGCTAATAGAACCTCAGTAGACCAATATTTCAAAAACAAATTCTAAATTAAATATTCTAAAAATTTCTATCTTATCCTCATCATAGGTACTTAGAAACGACATTTTCAGCAAACTTGAAACTTGAAAGTCTGGCTTGTATTTTGTTGCTAGGGCATTCTCGAATTTAAATTTCCCAGTAGACGAGTATGAAAATACTTCGTCTTTGTCCTTAGTACGAATGCTCGAAGTTTCTACTAACTTTTATAGAGCAATAATAAATAGGTCTCAGTGGAAAAGACTTCAATTTGGACCCACACTGTTCGTAGAAAGAGGGAATTCAGTAACTTTAGTACAAAGCGTTAAGTCTGAGGAACAAAATGATAAACTTTGTTTTATAATTTTGAGTTTTCAGTAAGTTTTACAATTGAAGTAAAAATTACTTTAATATCTGTGAGTATTTTTTTATTTAACTAACGGAATGTAATAGTCTCTTTTTAAAGTACGTTGATTCGACAAAATATGCTTATGCTTTTAGGTCTGAACGGTTTATGATGTAATATTTATCTTAGTTTTATAACGTTATTACACAGAATGAATTAAAAGTTATTGTCACGGGTTTTTGCTCAAAAATAACGGATTTATTTACTAACTCGAATTGAGTATAGGAATTTAAAGAGAACAAACAGTCCACCTGATGGAAGTTGGCCACCATCGTCCTGGATATGTCACAGGCATGACAGGCAACCTAAGGGGAGCAGATGCGGTACTGAACTTTGAGGTAGGTACCTGTAGACATGCCTTCTGAAGAACCCCTCGATAACAATTTTACTTACCAGAGGTGATCGGTCGCATGGGGCACGTCATTATGTTCTCGCAACGCTGCCCATCTATGTTGAACTCTTCATTTTCTATGTACAGCTTAATGTATGGCAGCCGGGTGTTGAGGTGGTATCTGGTGGATGGATATCAAGTTTATAATCATAGAACACTTTTAGGTCTAGATGGGTTATTATTATCGTATCAGCTGTATTTCCCACGTAATTCCGAAAGGCGTTTGATCCATTTTCATTTCTACGAAAACTATTAGTCAATCTCCTGTAGCCGAGGTTTTGACCAACACTTAACCTATTTAAACAGAATTCGGTGATATTTTACGTCGACTACACAATGTGTCGGTTATATGTATGGTCGGTGAAATGAAATTCGGTACGTTTTTCGATGATTCGTTACATCGGTTAAATAAAGCTTCGTAGAAATGAGGCATTGTTTAATTGAGTCATGGATTAATAGTTTTCGTTATAATTAAAAAACCCATACATTTTAGCTCATCGAATAACAATTACAGGCTGAGTGACTGCTTACTATCAGGCAGACCGTAAATTTGTAGGCCACCTTATTGGCACAAAACTTTTTTTTGACCCCTAAAATATATGCGAGATATGTACGTAGGTAACGCCTACACAAATACTGAAGGTTGAAGCAGATGCAGCTTCAAAGTAATAACGAAGCTTATACAAACCTTGCAAAGGGAACATTCACAAAGGGAATGCAATATGTGAAGTATAAAATGTAAACTCTCACTAACGAGGCAAATCACATTGAATTCCAACAAAACCTACGATAAAGAAAATCATACTGAAATATCAATATTTCCGCACGATACGTATAAATTACCTATTAACTGCCGCCTATGAAGGCACTGCAGCGAAATATAGACCTGATTCAATATTACCAGGTAATAAAACTGTAATGTAGTTACCTGCAATGCAGGTTGCGTGGATACACTCCAGGGTACGCCGCCGACTGGACGTAGCAGGTCTGCAGTCGGCAATCCCTGAACACTCTCTCGCAGTAAGACCTGGATGATGAGAAACATTATATTCTAGTTAGTAGCAGTATTTGTAGTATACTGTATTTGTAGTAGCGCATTTTATAAAACAGGTTTGGTGATGTTTTCCTGTGATGTATTTTATAAAGAGGGAAGAAAGTAAAAACATTATAAAAGGATTTAAATTCTTTAGAATTGGTTTAAATGGTTAACTATTTGAGACACAATTTCAATGATGAATGACGATCACGCAAATTGGGTAAAATTTTAATTAACTCGAAAAGTTAAATAGCAATATTTGCGTAGAGAACCGCAAATTCAGGAAGAAAATGAAGCAAAAGGGGATCTCCCGACAGCGCCAGAGGAAATGAAAAAAACGTTTAACTAAAGCCCGCGACAATTTACTTGAATTTGTTTAGTTAATTAAAGCAGCCAAGGAAAATAATGCAAAATATTTTCAGCCAAATACTGTTTATATAACGGCGGGAGGAATACTCTGAAATATATTTGCAAACATAAATTTGGCTCACAACGGTGTTTCTGTGAGATATTTTGGTAAAATGAATTGATATTTTTGCTCATCTTTCTTATAATGAATGCGAATTTTGTGGAAAGTGAAACCAGTGCGAACCAAGTCGCTAGTCTATTGCTAAGACTGATTCATTGATTCATTAAACTTTCTTTTTGTTTTTTGCTGAA
Organism: Blastobasis lacticolella; assembly: GCA_905147135.1. Taxonomy (NCBI): domain Eukaryota; kingdom Metazoa; phylum Arthropoda; class Insecta; order Lepidoptera; family Blastobasidae; genus Blastobasis; species Blastobasis lacticolella. The sequence goes on from LR990048.1 coordinate 17,237,897, forward strand.
CCAAATACTCGTAAATTAGCCTATTACATAATCATGACATGTAACCAAATCGTGAGGGTCTCCAGTCCCAACATTGAATACACGCGCTAGAGCGTTCCAAGTCGCCAAAAACATTAACATCTCCAAAACCATTAATATTCCATCAGCACCCAATAGTCTGAGCACTCGATAACCTCCAATCAATCCCGCTAAGGGAGAAATCATCTCGAAGCCGAAATAAATCAAGCACCGACTTGCCAATTACTTAAGGGGCTTATCCCGATGTCGCAAAGCGGCGGCGAATAGTCGTGGAATCATTTTCTGGGTCCAAATGGCTGGCACTTTGGCCGGTACGTGACCGAAATGGGGAATAAATCGCGTCGAGGATCGTGTGCCCTCTATTATTACAGCCGAATGATTTATGCCTAGTAATCAAGTGGCGGAATTAAAGCTAGGTGAGAGGGTAACGCTGAGTCGGGGATATGCAAGTTCGGCGGGACTTGCGCGAGAGGAGCGGCGGCGGTGTCGAGATTGTCTTTGGCTGGTTTTCGGGATCCAAGGTCAGCGAATCAGCTTGCATTATCGATGAAGCCGGAGAGATTGACCGTTTTTTTTTGGTGAAAATGTTTAGCGCAGTAAAGGACATCAGCAACCTAGGGGGAGCAGATGAGGTGCCGGCCTATGAGATACCAGTGGCGTGCCTAGGGTTTCAGAGTAAGGCAAGCCGAGAAATGAAGTTTTTGTAGTTTTTACGGTTATTAAAAATAAATCCATCTTTTTGCCACATTACTGATCAATCCTCACTTATCACTCTTCAGTTTTACATACATACATACATAAATAAAGCTCACGCCTGTGTCCTACAGGTGGGGTAGGCAGAGACTATCTTCAGTTTTATTCCAGCAATATAACTTGTAAGAGAGAATAACCAACAATCCAATGAGTTTGGTACACCGATCAATGAAATTGTCTTATAAGCGATTTAATAATCTGAGAAATAGGTACGTAAATCGGGCATAGGTTTTGGCGAGGAAATAATTTGTTATTTTCTGAGCGATGTTTAAAAACTTTAAGTACCTTTTCCATGCAAATCAAAACTTATGCACATTTTAAATCATCACAAAGGGCTTTACTTCCTCTATTGTTGATCAATCCAATTAAATCACTTTTACTACAAAACACAACACAAACACCACAAAAAACTAATCACTTATCCGCTCAAAACAACAGTGAAGTTGGTACGAATTCCAGCATTCAACAAACGTAGCGCATGCGCGAAGTCGCATCCGTGTACAACTTCATACGCATGCAGGGCTTAAAGTCTCGTACAATTTACTATATAAACAAACGTATAGTTATATCTCATTATAGGAGAGTTTTCATATGTAAGAAAGAGACATATCGGCCGGAATCGAAGCCCGCTTACAAGCCAGCGCGTGCGAGCGAGATGACTGGCCGCGGCTCAATTCAACTCAGTCTCAACTTGCGTGTGCGTTCGGATCGTGTTTCGTAACCTAGGCGCACGATGGCGCTGCTTTTCGGCGCGTAGTTTGAAAAGTATTAGGAGCGCGAACTTTTAATAGTTCGCGCTCGCATTACCTTTGATTTTTGATAGATAAATATTTTTATAAGGCAAGCCCGGCTTTTGGGCTTGTATGACAGTAACGCCACTGTGAGATACCTGAAGACACCTATTGAAGAACACCAAGTATGTAAAGGAAAACCTTCGGGAGGGATCATAGTTCATACCACATACTACACGTTCGTGATACAAAAGCAGCGACGCACGTAAATTTATGGCGTCTCAAATCGTCATGAAACGGCATATTAACAAAACATTATTATATCAAGAGAAATAACTCATTAAATTGAAATCAACGAAAGAAGTAGTTAGTACCTACTAGGCAGCCAGTGATTCATATAATTCTCATCTCGTGTTTAATTATTATATTTCTTACACCAATCTACGTTATATATAAGATAACGCATTGTTAGTACAGCAAGCAAGCCCCTCTATCCGACATGGAAAAATAAATTTCATATCCTAATGGTTTTCTAATCAGTCCATCAACTACTTGCTTAACAGTTAGACTCTCAACCACTCCACTTATGATTGCGATGGAAATATTACTGGCAACCAATCTGGCAACTGTGAAATCGATTGCAGCCATCGCGTTTCCGCCTCGCTGGTGTCGATACAACAATCTCGTCTAGAACAACGAATAGCCTTTCCGCGCGATTGGCTTCGATATGTTCATCACGTGCGGGCCCCTTTGAAGTGTGCTGCAATTTGGCGAATAATTTGAATAAAGTATCGGGCCTTTTTGTTTTTGGAATCGTGTCTCGTTACGTGCGACTCATGCTGAGTGTGATTTGTGAAGGTTTTTACTGGCGGATATGTAGGTTATGTGTTTTTGTTTAAAATTGATGAATGTTACAGTGCATCGGAATTATGGCAAGTGGTCAGTATCGTAGGTACTATAACCTAATATAGCAGATTTTATAATCGGTTAAATGATTTTTTCGTGCCCGTGGGGTAAAACGCGAACCGTATTATTAATCCTCCGTTGTCAGTCTGTCTGTCCGTCATAAGCCTTCAACTATGGAACTGTAAAGGCGCTTGAAATTTTAAAGTGAAAATTGATAGGAGTCCCCATATACGAATCTGTTTTTTATTATTGTTATTAATAGCCAGGCATTTGATCGCCACTGATCGTAAATCGAGGCGGCCTAAGTTGGAGTATACCAGCCGAGAACCAACCTTGTAGAATTCCATGTATATTTGTTACTGGAGTTATCTGGAGTAGTACTTATAAAAAGTTTAACATGAAACTTACCCGGCTACAACTTCTCCTCTTCTGTTGGGATACAACTCTGGATGCTGCCCATATCTGAGGTATACTTCGAATTGTTGCTCAGCCCTGCAAAGAAAATGTCAGTTGTAAGATATATTTTATTGTTCACTAGTCTCGGAAGCCTATTGGTATCCTGCATTTTTAGTAAATAAAGGATGATTCGGGTCGGTAAGTATATAAATAACTACCTAAATATAATACGTATATAAATTATTGTATTGTATTGTATTTTTATTTATTTATGTCATACGGCAGACAAACAGGCAAGCGGGCCACCTTATGGAAAGTGGTTACCGCCGCCTACGTTGTACGTTGCGTTGTATATTTGTAATATCGTATATATTGAATCCTCATGTAATTTGAGTAGCTGATTTCATTAATTTCGTACCTAACTGGAAATGCCAATGCTTTTAGGAATTTGATTCTTGTTTATTTAATAATGTGTTCATCTAGTATAGTAATTTACATTAATTTATCATTGTGGTATTTAATTTTCTTTCGAATCGAGTATTAAAATGAAACAAAGAATGTCGGTGGCCTGAGAAAACATTAACGATAAAACCTGCACATTCAGGCCACTGACTGTGTAACCATGATCCAACCTGGTCAGGTTCCCCTGTTAACAGGGACACGGAGGCAGTTGCTCAACTGTAATTACCTGATCTGCCAAATCAAGGTTCATGGTGAAGGCGGACACCGGGCCCTTGAGTGCAGGAGTACACCCGGGATATTGAAACCAGGATGATTAGTTTTGAAATCGAACATAATAATAATATTTTGTTCGCATAGTAACACTGGGTCTGCCTGAAAATCAGCGCTGTGATTAGCTGCTGTCCTTCACAGCATTACGTTGCGACTGGTCCAGTTTGGTCTGACGTCTCAACGCCCTACTTTGCTACTTTTTATTCCTTTGGGTCAAATAATGATTTGTCTATGTCAATGTCTATAATGGCTATCACAAAAAAATTACATTTACGTCTACTCCGAAAACAAACCCAATTAGGAAATAAGTATGAAACTTTCTTCCTTTCATTCATTAATTCTATATCCGTACGTATCATTCGTAAAACAGAAAACAATAACGAATACAACAAATTACTCATTCGCCGCCAACTTGTACTAAATGATTCCCTATCCCAGAGAAACGTGGTACCAGGCACCGGGGCCTCGCTGAAACAATTTATCATACTTTTAATAAGCAAAAGTTCATGATTAATTATCGTAAGGCTACGTTCAGGAATCACCACAGCGGGGGGATTATTAATAAAACGGTATCGAGCAAAAATGGAGGGTTAATAATACGGGTAGGTGCGAAAAAATTAAATTGGAACGGCTCAATTATGTTGGAACCGAGTTTTTTTATTAGTTTAAAATTGGATACTTTGTAAAATAACGTTTAGAGATAAAACAATGTTGGTCCTATATTGGCTGTTTTATTTCATATTTTTTGCCAAAGGATATTTCCTAGAAGTTTCAATATTTTTATGTTAATCAAGTTTTGACAAGACATAGGTACTGCTGTCTCTTTCATTTTAGTATTGAGAGAAGGAAATAAACGCTCACTCGCCTCGCGAGGTAATTCGTGGACACATTTGTGCTAACCATGAAGGGTTATTATTTTTCGGCTTGGTTATTGGACATATCCGTCGGCCATTTTTCATTACAGGCTTGTTTAGGTATACACGCATTATTTAAGAGTGATCCCTGTCCTCTTAAATGGAGAATCTATCGTCATTGAGTAACCCCGAGACAAACCCCTAAATGCGATTACAGAACTTCCATCCTTACCTAGAGTCGAAGCTGAAGTAAGTTTGGTCAGTGAAGTTGTCCGCATGGAAGACGATCTTCACAAAGTTCGTCTCCGATATGAAGGTCTGCGGTTGTTCTATCTCGCCGCAGAAGAGACCTGGCTCCTTCCTGTTCGAGACGTCTGTCTTTGCGTTGCCGTCGACTATCTGTGGAAAGGAGATGTGTGTTAATTTTAAGTCAATAGGGGGTAAATAGCGCAACTTAAGGTAGACATTCCCCAGCCGCTTGATCCAGTGGCATAATCAAATAGGCCTGACTAAGTCAAATTTACCCAACACACGAGAATTTTCCGTCAAGTGGCACGTCCTTCTAAAATTTCTCCCCACACACTGTCAGTTTGGCTCGATCATGCCTAATTTTATCATGCCACTGAATCAAGCGGCATGAAGGTGAGTGGCTACCATTATGGGAAGAGTTACGTGCTATGTCGACTGGCATACCATAAAAATGACACGTAATTTGATAGAAAATTAGATTACTTTAGTTGGGTTCTGGCATGGTTCTGGACTCTTTAGACGACAAATGACCGATTCTCGAAATGTTCAATTCTGTAATTGATTGATTATATTGATGAGCCTGATTCTGTATCTTAACACCATAATATTTCATACAGAAAACTATAATGTTAAAACAATACATAAATATAATTATTATTCATTACAGAAATAACTAGAAGGCAATTAATAGCTAGACGCCGAGCAAATATTTCTTGGAACGGAGCTATCTGAGCTGTTTCAGTAGATGAAAACTCAAGCCGAGTAACTGGAATAATTCACAAAACAATATCGTACTTAGGTATTTCATCCAATGTGATTGCGAATAACTTTTCCGGTTCTACAATTAATGAAACTCAAGCACCTAAGCCAATATTAGAAAAGCAATTCGAGATACAGATAAGGCGTGTATGAATATTCATGTCAGATTCAAGAATCAAAATTGAAAGCGGAGGCGCCTCCAAACTTATTTTAATCCTGTAAGTAGCTGAATGATCCTATAATTACTTGGCCAAATTGGCTCGCAGTTTCACTGTCAGGGTTGTCGATTACACTTTAGTAAGTTGCGATTAAGTGTTTACGGAAATAGGTAGAAGGGTTTTCTGCTCCGTATTTTCAAGACGATCTGCAAAAATCTGTCCAGAAGAAGAAGGTAAACTGACTGTACAGTTCGGTGGGTATTAATACTCGTAGGTATGATAATTTATGTAATCTGTAGAAAATAAAATAATTACGTAACTAGAGCATGGAAATTAAAAGCGTAATCTGAAAATACGCAGGAAATTAAAAAACCTTACTGTGGTATCACTATAACCACAGTACAGAAACAATCAGCAGGTCATCTTCAAGAATCGACTGAAACGCGCATTACGGGAAGTCTTAGTAAGGTACTTGGAACCTTGGCCTGAACCACTTCCTGCTATTTGTTTGAACTGACATTTAGCTTAAGTACAAGTCAGAGGGCAATGCAATTATAAGATCAGAAGGACGTGCCACTTGACGGAAAATTCTCGTGTGTTGGGTAAATTTGACTTAATCCGGCCTATTTGATCATGCCACTGGATCAAGCGGCTGGGGAATGTCTACCAAGTCAGATGGCAATGCAATTATAAGATCAGTGAGCTGATCTGACGATGGAATTAATGTCGCTTCCTTTGTCTTGATGAGAACTCTATTCTTAATATATACTCATGGTATGATGATGGAGCCTGAAGGTGCATAGCTTTGTATCTGCAAAAACTATGCAAATAGAACGTGCGGCGGAATGTCATTATTTAGAGAATCTGGCCGATATGAATTACTGATTGTTTCTATATACTGCGCGTACCAGAGAGGATTTATTTAAATATGTAATACTTCTATTAATTTGTAAAAAATCAAATAATTCACGCCTACACAAAACGTAGTCTAGTAATGGTCGTGTAGCGCAACTGAGGTAGAATAAATGTTCAGAATGTAGTGTTCTATCAAACTAATACTTCTAAATTTTTACCGACACTTTCTAAATTTTTTATACTTTTTGAATGGTGTCCTTTACGTAAGTTTGACATAGTGTAAACTATAAAATACCAATAGCATAGGATAATAATTTCCTTCGTTAGACTAGAATTTATGTTTTCGTGTCGTTTGTTAGAAGAGAAGCACTTTTATTTACTTTAAATATTTTATATCTTTCAGACTACAAGTATAATGTATAACTTTAAATCTAAAAGCAGCAGCCAATTAATATAATAGAAGTAAGTTTTTTCTGTATAAGTGTTACGGGGCCCCACCACCATCTGAGGGGCCCAAGCCAATCTCACCTGTTCGTGGTTGCTTCGTTCGTTTGCATCGTTCATCTGCTGGCAGATGAACGATGCTCGGTGAATCGGCTTTTCCCTAACTTGTTTTACGGCTCAGATGGCAGTTGCTGTACGTAAACGTCCTACAATATGTATTTAACTAAACTGCTTAAAAACGGCTGAACCGGTCTTAATGACTTTTTGTGATTCAGTGAGTCAAAGGATAGTTTAAATTTTTGACCTGGCAGGTTGCGTTGCTATCGGATACTACAAAATATTTGTCCAACCGGGGCAGGATGCCAGTAGTGTAATAAATAAAACCAAAACAGAAAAAAATAGCGCCCATTTCATTTGCGAATAGAATACTCAAACAGAGTTAAATAAAAAAACAGAGCTAACTCAACGCGGGACTAGAAAACTCCAGCAAAAAAGACGTAAGTAACCGGAATCCGTGTGATGCTTCGGGCAAACTAAAATGGGTGGGTGCCAACCCTATCCGAAAACGAGTTCCAGAGTTCTTTTGGCCGTCAAACTTCAAAAATTAATTACTAGAATTGGAAAAGCGCGAAGCAACTCAATTACAGCAGTTCCCGGTCTCCCTCGATTCCACGACTTTCGGACTTGCCAACTTTTATGTTTTTGTTTCTACTGAATATTTCAAACGGCTCTCTTTACAGATTAAAGATGGCGTCGTCATTATAATTGGACGGGAGTTGGTTAGTTTCATTTAGTGCGCGGTATTTATTTTTAGGCAAAAGTAAGTGCGGGGAAAAAATACAAAATATTTACTAATTAGGGGTTCGACGTAATAGAGAAGTTTGTTTACTCGTTATATTTCAACTACATTTCCCTGTTTGACCAACAAATATGTATAAAGGCCTGGAACGCATTCGGGACCCGCGGTGTTGCAGATATCCATGTGAAGTGGTAATTACTTACCATTTGTCTCCCTCAGATACATATTTAAATAAAACAAAAAAGTTCGTTGACTCCTGAATTTCACGAAAATGAAAGAACTGGCGGGAAACACGGATTATTACTCAAATTGTTCATTGTTTTCTATTTGGAAAAAAGAAATCCTTTCCCGAATACACGCTTAACACAGGGCCAATTACGATATACGACGTACCATTGTTTTCCTAGAAAAGCAACTTATTTAGTTATAGTACCTAACAGCTGTACGTCCGTATCTATACCTAACTGAATAAAATAAAAGAAAATAAATTAGAGGGCGTGTATTATCCGTATCCTGCAATGCAATTTAAAAAAGAACGAAGGACAGCATTATCCTTGCAGTCACGAGTGTTGAATAAGACAATTAATTCCATAGTAGCAGATCTAATACCTGTGGTAGTTGTAATCTTACCTGCATGTAGCCTTTATGACACGTTGTACCGTTGATTAGTGTTCCGACTTTGAACTTCTTGAACCTGATCCTCAGTATCCAGTCTTTGGGTGATCCCCGGAATGCCCTAAACCTGTAAGAAAAAAAACCTTATTATTCGCCTTACACGCCTGATGAGTTTTGGTCGTATGCACTACCTGAGCTATACCTACGTCTGTAGGCAGTGTTTGCATAATCACCGCAAAACCAAGTGTGTATCGTGTGCGCACCAATAGCGTAGACTGCGCATTTTCTATTAGTTGCTGCGCGGTGATATTTCGCGTGGAGGCTTCAACTCCGTGAGAATCTGTGGTTATGTAGCCACTATGCGTTCGCGTGATGGCGAAGGATATGTCACCAAGAGAAGAGTAAATATAGTGCTGCTCAGGGATATTGCGGCACCGCAGTAACCGAGTCCGACTTCCATTTGCGTGCTGCGACACCACACTATGTTAAGAGTGCGATGCGTGAGGAGTGTTTGTAAGCGGTTAAGATTAACTTGGTTTAACAATACTGATAAAAAATTTCACTAACTTACCTATATGTACACGTAAGGGGCCTCCCAAAGTTTTCTGGCGTGACAGGCGGCGAAGATACATCTTCATAAATTTCAACCGTCTTGTTGCAGTGGTCCCTTTTTGAATCTGGAACAGAAAATATTTTCGTGAGCGGCCGGCATCATTGATACAGGTGGGTGAGGTGACAGACGGCTGGCGGCGCTAGCGTCGCACAGTTTGATTGATCTTCATTTATTTTTTTACGGTTCTGGACTCAAGGTCTTTTGAGCCATGACTGATCATGCCGCGAACCAACCGTTGCTGGTCCGATAATGACGAGGCGCATATTCACTATATGGTTAGCTTATTTGTTAATTACGTTTAAATGATGATGGCTTGTATCCCATTGTAATAAAGATATATTGAAAATGAAATTTTAATTAAAATAATATGAAAGAAAATACAGAAGTTTATCTAGAGGTAGTCAAGTTATTATAATACACCTTGATTTGGCTGTCTGTTAGTTCGTTTTTGCACAATTGATTTTACGGCGATTTTGCCAGCGGTAATAAATTCATGAATAAAATTTGTACTGTACAACAAAAAAACGTCCTAACTACAATACTTTTCCAGTTTAATCATAAAAGAAAAACTACAAAAATGTACGTCTCAACATGTCTCAACTTTAGAAAAGGTTTGTCTTGTCACTGCATCCCTAGTCATACCCATAATACAAGGACGCCAGCAAAAGGAAAAAGTACGGACGCATTGTGCCCTAGAACAAAGATGACATGTCTCATCTTTTGTGCTCTCTCCATTAAAGCCGCAATATTCGCCACGACACTGCAAATATCTCAGCGACGTTTTGTCCTCCATTACTTTGCGAGACATTACTGCTGACACCGTCTATTTTTACTCGACTTTTCACGTAAAGGACTGTAATGTTTCCTGCTAGCACGAGTATGACGTGACAGTCGACGCTGCAGCGCGGTGCAAAGAAAATTATTGCATTCCACAACATGAGTTACGCTCCTGGCACTGTCTGAAGGATATATTTCTGTGAAAACGGAAAAATTGGACGTATGCCGCAGCGTATTTGTCAGTTTATTGTTATTTTCTTAAAATCTGTCACAACTACAGCGAGTAAAATACAAATTCTAGTTTTACCAAAATAAGTTAATGAATCCTTTATAAGAAAGACCATTAGGTTATTATCATTATTATAAGCGAAAATTAAATTCCTGGCCGCTCGTGCGAACTGCATGATTGAAATGGAATTTTTAATTTCGCAATTCAAAGTTTCAGTTATTTCAATGTTCATATTGTTTGATGTAGATAATGAAATGGGTGGAATTTTATAGGGAACTGCGAAACGAACATGCAGTCTGATTCATAATACGAGTCAGTAAAAGGACGATGAAAACGACGTCGGAATTTCGAAGAGAGGATTAATGATTGCAATAAAAAGAAGTAGGGAGCGTCCTACATGAGCTGAGGTAGCTTAAACCCTTAATATAAGGACTGGCATAATGACACTTGGAAAGAAAGTAGCTTCATCACAAACTCTTCAGCTTTATGTAGTATGTGTTGTAATTAGCCTCAGGAAATGACTGGCATGAAGCATTTTGTCCTAGTCCTTACAAGGATACCGCACCTACAGTTATGCATTTTTGTTATCTACAGCCTAAATGCATGAACCGTAGATATTTTTGGCGACAGTTGCCAATTAACATAAGGTGGGTTGGCTACTTGTTTGTGATCGACTAGATTAAAAAATTTGTTCTTTCAATGATTGCAATAGAAATAAGTTTAGCGCTCAACAAGGAACGAGGTAGATCGATCGTATGATGACATTCTCTGTAATGCATTTTGCGTACAATAAAGAGTTGCACTACTATTATCAATGATACAATTTTAAAATACAGGAACCAATTTTGATGAAACTTTAATTCCTTCCACTGTACCGCGGGATCATTGTAATTTTCCGGGACATAATTACACTCAGGAAGAAGCATCCTGTCAGTGAATGAATTTTTGAAATCGGTTTTTCGCAGTCGGAGTTTCAGAGATTGGCATTCAAACAAAAAAACAAAATCAGCTCTATTTATAAGCGTATATTTGGAACGAGTTTCTATACTTTAGTCACAAATTCTAAGAACAACTGCAACATCAATGTCTCTTTTCATTGCAATTATTGCTTTTAAAATGAGTTTGGCGCCTGATAAGAGACTAAGCAGACAGACTAGTGTGAGGGCAATATTGAGTTAATTCGAATTTCTATAGTTTAATCACAATTTTTAACACAGAGGAAAAACTGCAACATCAGTGCTTCTCCTAATTGCAATAAAAAATTTGGCGCCCGACAAGAGACTAGGTAGATGGACTCGTAAGATGGTAAATAATGTAATACACGTATAAATATTAATACAGTTATTATACCTAGCTTACATAATTGCCTAAAATAAAAATAATATGATTGACATTATATTATTTAAAAAAACCGATTAGTTCGAATATCTACATTTCAATCACAATTTTCAAAGAAATGGAGAACTACAACATCAATGCATAATAAAAATAAGTTTGGCGCCCGACAAGGGACGAAGTAGAGCGACTCGTATGATGGCAATATTGCGATACACTCGCGTCCTGGAGCTGTATATCAACAGTAAGGCTAACAAAAACTCCACGCTTTTTATTTTCCGCCGAGTAGTTGAAGCCCGGGGGATTTCGGCGCGAGCTCCCACTCAGCCGTTGAGGTTTAAGTTATACGAGTACATAGTAGTGTGTGTGCGCTGTCCGCCTAAAACTTCACAAACGATATAGTTCATGAATGCTGGTTTGAGTATAAAAATAAAGTATCAACATAAACAGTTAAAATTAGGGATAACTTTATCCCTTATTTTAAATGATCATGTTCATACTTTATTTTTATACTCAAACCAGCCTCTGTCTACATTAAAGGAACAATTTTAATACACTTGATAGTAAACTAAGGCCAGACTTCCTCTATCTATACGTGAGAATAAGGCTACTAGCGCTACCATTTTACATGTCCAGATGTCGCTCCAGAACATGTGTTGAAAAACTACGAAAATATGAGAGCAGTCTCAGCAAACCGAGTTTTAACCTCGAAAGGCGCAAGCCAAGTGACGCGGCTGGAAATGATCGCCATTTTTGCAATGCCACATGTGTTCCAATCCACGAATCTATTTCGACGACATAAAGTTCAAACTCCAATCGATATTCTACGTCGCCTTGTAACACGTTCAATCCTCCCAAGTTCGCAGTGTGAAAATGTTTTCCTCCCGTGAAATGTTGCCGAATTTTGACGGATGACGCCCGATGTGTTTACTTTTGGATGGGGGGACGATAAATGACTTGTCAAACGTAATTGGTTTATGTGTTTGGATGTGAGCGCGCCGCTTCAGTGATACGTTGCGCAAACGAGTTTATTTTTCATGAAACACATACGGTTGCGTTTTTATACGTACGTTTGTAGTTTAAGTCTGGATCTTGATAACTCATTTTTTTCCTTTTTATTTGACACATTCGTTTTAGTCAGGAAGTCTGGAATAGCAGAGCCGACCTCGTGATGTCCGGATTTTGGAAACAATACTTATTGAATATTCTCGCATGGTGTTGGGCAAAGTAAAACATATAAAAAATTAAAAAGGCATAAGCATCGTATTCTGAAGTGCACTTTCAACGTTGCGATCTCCATTATAGCCAAGCCTTTCAATTCATATGGATTCAGTGCAACAGTGAACAGACTGGTATAGTTTCAGTTTGTTATAGTAGAACACAAATTATTGGGAAAGCTAACAACACGAAGTAACTACAATTCTAAAATAAAATGTGGTCTATTCACTGTCCAATGACCGCGAAAGCATGCGGCAGCTTAGAAAATTCGAACCAATGCAGATATATAAGGGAGAAATATCTACCAATGGCTTGGGCCATGTGGAAATCATTCAACTTACTACACTAATATTACATCATACCTTCTTTTTTGTGTCTTGCGGTAGACAAACAGGCAAACCTGATGAAAAGTGGTCACCGCAGCCTATACACATTAGCAACACCAGAGGTGTGCCAATTCGGCGACCAAAAGAGCCACTAATCGCAAAAGTTTCTAAACTACACGTATTACAATTTACGGCGACACCTTACACAATTTGTAAGCTTAAAACACCCATAATAAACAAAGAGATAATCCAACTGGCAAAACTAACACAACAACACGGAAACATTTAGCAACAAGCACCGTAGAAACTTCGCCCATAGAGGGAGCTAGTGCCTATTTATTTTTATCTAACCCCGAAACTTTGCTCCCTGTTCAGCAATAAAACTATATAGAGAGAAACCGCGAACAAAATAATATTTCCGGGCAAGTTCTGCTGCAATGGAATATGGGTTCGTGCGAGTAAATATTAGACGAGCTGGTCGAATCTCCAAATTGAGGCAATATCTCTAGGAAACGTCTCGGCATTTGTTTTGAGATTAATTCCGGGAGTGTCTTGTTTTATACACGTTGTGAGATGTATAACGTACTGAGAGTCAGTCCAAGACAGCCTATGTATTTCAATACTTGAGGATCTTCCATGTTTAACTATAAAGTGAATTCAATGTTATAAGGATTTCGTTTAAAAAAATTGCATGTCACGATACAACGAAATAAATATACACCGAAACATATTAAAAAACGAGAAAATTATTTATGTTGGTTAACGAGTAAAAGTTGTGCAACCTTATCGAACTTTGTCAAAATTAATCGACGCAAAAATAGAATATTTTGACCAAAACGAATATTGTAGTTTAAAACAAAAACCCAACCCATCCATAAAGAAAAATATAGAATTTTCTCCCTGTCCGCGCCCTCGGTGAACTAATACTTCTTTGAGAATAGTTGGGGCGTGGTATGCAATAGTGGAATTCCACTCCACCCATTTCCACGGCTCCGGTGGGCTGTGAGTCGGAGATAAGTTTTTATGAAGTTATGGAACAAAAAGTTGGGCAATTCCAGTTTGAAAATGAGAACCTTGGTAGTTAGGGTTCCGAGTTAGATGACCAAACTTTTTTCATGTTTGTTTTAAGCAGCTATTGCGTTAAACCGTGGATTTTATTTGCCTGTATAATGGAATAATGGAATAAAGTCGCGTATAAATTACATTATTACATAATTTATTTAATTATATAATTTACATCATCATCATCTTGGCGTTAATGTTCCGGTTGTGCTCTCGCGCACGAGAGCCCGGGGTCCGCCTTGACCATGATCCAGGATTTGGCAGGTCAGGTAATTACAGTGGAGCGACTGCCGTCTGACCTCCATGACCCTGCTAACAAGGGAAACTGACCAGATTGGATCATGGTTACACATCCAGTCATCTAAATGTGCAGGTTTCATCGCGATGTTTACCCTCACCGTAAGAGCATCGGTTAGTATTCAACTGATGTATATTATATAATTTACATATATTACATAATTTATTTGAATGAGATACATAGTCGTGAATGGACGTAATTGGCATAGAAAGCGCATCTGTCGTATAACTGCTGCGCAGTTTGACAGTCTTTAAAAATGTAATATGTATTACTGTCGTATTGGTGGTTGGTAGACCAGAATGGTATCAACACATTGGTATCGGTAAAGACGAATTAGTATTGGTATTGGTGGTATCATAACCTAAGTATTATGTGTATATTATATTACACTAGACGTTCTCCGCGGTTTTCTCCTGCGCTCAGTTTGGATCAACTATCCGAATCCTATTACGTTTCCGGGATAAGTTACCCTATGATACCCGGAAATCATGTAGCTCCTTGTTAGAGAAAGAATATTTAAAATCGGTCCAGAAGTTTCCGGTAACCCAAACAAACAAACATACAAACTTCTTCGATGATAGTAGAATAAATGCAGTAGAAAAGAGAGTATTTAGAGGTATGGAAGGAGTATCAATGAAAGATAAAATAGTGTAGTAACAGTGTAATAATAGAACGTACTGAAGTGAAAGAAGAAGTAGTGACCAGTATAGAGAAAGGAATTTTGGGAGAATGAATGAAAGGCGATTAACAAAAAGGTACATATGGCAGAAGTGAATAGAAGTCTTGGAAGGGGAAGACAAAAACGAACATATCACGACAAAATGGGAAAATTTTAAGGAAAGGCAAGTGAAGAATACCCCAGACTATACATAATTATGAGAATGTTGATAAATGTGTTCCCATCCTGCGCCATTTTAGAAATACCTTTTGTATTTTATGTGGCATCCTTGTTGTGCCTAAGTACTTTTTCCCAAATTGAGTCAATACTCTTTAACAGCTCAGCGAATAACCCGCCATACAGTAGATCTTACCGGAAACATTTATAGCCCTGAATAGCGAAAGGCCAAATATTAGATGTCAAATCTGAGAAAGTTACAACCCATCTCACCGCTTGATATCGGCATACCGCGAACACCCGAAAAAATACAATGAAAATGCACACCTTTGCCCTTAGTAATAAGGTTCAGCCAGGTACGTGCAGGTGTATCTAGTATTGAACGAGAATATACTGAATATAATCCATAATGAAGTCTTAGTACAAAACATAGACCTTACTAATATCACTGCGAAATTTTCCTACTACTAAACTACAGATTTTCGACAAATGGAATGTAAATATTCCAAAAGTAAAGATCACATTCCGGCCTGTAATTGGAAATGGCTTATTGATAATAAACACCAAAGAATGCCGAAGAAATTGGATTCGGAAATAAGTATTCTTGTCTTACTGACGAGGGGACAGGCGTTTATTGAACTATAGGAATTCAAAATATTTAATTTTTCCGGAACAAATTCAAAATTTGATTATTTATTTGTGTAAATATCAGCCATGTTTGCTATTTGTATACAATAAACACGCAGACAAAATAATGGCTATAATGGGTTGTTGTAATAGTTCATAAATAAATAAAATAAACATACTCCAATTGATCTCTGAGTCTTAGTTCCTATTTAACAGATTGAATTATAAATTTACTAACTCAAATTATAAGTCACATAATGTAGGTTCATAATACTAATTTAACCAAAACCAATATCAACATCATATCAGCCAGAAGACGCCCACTGCTGGGCATAGGCCTCCCCCAGAGATCTCCACAAAGACCGGTCCTGTGCTTTCCGCATCCAGCTGGTACCTGCGATCCTTACTAGGTCGTCGGTCCACCTTGTAGGAGGCCTACCCACGCTGCGTCTTCCGGTACGTGGTCGCCACTCGAGAACTTTACTGCCCCATCGGCCATCTGTTCTTCGAGCTATGTGCCCTGCCCACTGCCACTTCAGTCTGGCAATCCTTAGAGCTATGCTCGGAGTTTCTTTGCGCGATCGAGTCAGAAATGAGGAGATCCGCAAGCGAACCAATATCAACGCTGATTATAAATTCTATAAAGTAGCACGCATACATGTGTAAAATGCAAATACACATTTTACCCCCATTACCCATATCCATACTCATTATTTCGGAAGACAACATTTTATCACGTCAGTTAAATGCACCTGTACCTGTTGGTATAGTTAGTTTTCTGCCAAAAAAAGGTAATCTCATTCGCCGCTGGCTTGCACCAAGCATCGGCGGCGCCGAGGATTTATCTAATTACTTCAGACTTCATCGGGAATATGAAAGAGACTGCACCCGAGCTGAGGTTTGCCGAGATTCAAATGAGATAAAGGCACCCGGGCTCACCAGAATCCGTTGACCCCTGACATTGGACCGGCGAATTTTAAACATTACGAGAGCGAATTCAAACTAAAGGGGCGGAGATAGCTCATTTTAATTTTGCTCGAACACCATGCGCCCAAAATTCCTTGAGCCCTTACAGAAAATGTCTCCAGGTAACAATGGAGATTTCTAGCAATATACAAAGGTCAGCCGTGGCTGGGCGGATATAGCTGAAGTAGCTACTGTCGGACCAAAGTCAGGATTTAAGGTTAAAAGTTAAGCTGATTCAGACTGCGCTGAATGTTAATTCTGCGAAGCACTGTTTCTCTTTTTGATGGTGCCGTAAATCAAGATTTCGTTTCAGGATTTAATGCTGGGGGTTGAGATGAAGTGCCAGATAAAACTTTGTGTGGAAAAAATGTGTCTTTTATACCTTTTGTGAAGCGAGTTTAGGCCTACGGCGTGGGACCTTGACACTGGTTGAACAAGCTCGGGGACCGATTGGCACCCCGTTCAAGTCATAAAGGTTTTTTATTTCACCATAATGAAAGATTAAAGTGTTATCTGTCAGCCTTCATGTCTACTACCTTCGGCCTTAATTCTATTATGCTACTATTTTGTAAGGGCACTACTATAACGCCAATGGACACGGAACAATCGGGTATCATTCTCGCTAAATCAAAATAAGATGAAACCTTGTCGAAGTAAACCGAAATAAATAAATAAACCTTTTATTATCACATGGACACCGCAACACAAATACCCAAAAAATTAAATACCTATTTCAACACAAACTTATATCATTATAAAATAAAATCAAACTTGGCATAACCGTGCTGTTGCCCTCCTGGTAGATAAAACGACTTCAGTCAGTATGAGCCGTAGCGTTGGTCTTCCGTGAGCCCTGATCTGGTACTCGTACTACGTAATGATAGCTCTTGGTCGAATTTTAATCATTCAGAATAAGTTGGAAAGTAAATCAACCTTTCGATGGCCTCAACTGGGTATAAGCGTCGCTATCCAGCGGGACAAAGCGGTCAGTCTTTTAGACATTTTCCGCAATCTAGGGACCTGGGGCAAATGTTTTGCCTTTAATATTAGTTAGGTTAAGTAAGTTTTTTTGTTTATTATAGGTTAACTAATCAAAATTATTACTTTAGTCCATAAATTTCACAAAGAATCACGGCAATGATAAGTCTAATACTACTAAGAAAAACTACTATTCATTTGTAGCAATTTATCTATTAGGTATTTATCTTAATCACTATAATATAAGTACAAATAATACCTTTCGATTTACGTGGACAAGGTCCTATCATATTCCGACCGCGCGCGAATTATTATCTATTATATGTCAGATATAAATTCCATCACGTCATTTCTCATCACAGACAGATCCATTTACAGGCAAGGCAACAATTCTGCAAATACGAGTAGGTATCAACGATTTCTTGCCCGTGGGGCAAACTGACAGACCAACTCGGTTCACAGCCAACACCTCGCGAACTTACGAACTTTTGTCGCTTCACACCTCTGCTCGAGGTAACGTGAAAATATACGGTCGCATTTTGTATTCCATTGCGAATGCAAGTATTTCAATAAAATTAAGTTAATCCTAATATAATGTGAATCTTTAAGAAATATTTTAAATTATTTTCTGTAATACCTACATTCGAATTCATTTGGACACTTTTTAAAAACTTTTCTAATGTGAACGTTAAGTTTTTCGAGATCAAAATTACTTTACATTATCATCATCATCATCTTGGCGTTAAGTCCTGGTTGCGCTCCCGCGCAGCATGCGGGGGCCCGGGGTCCACTTTCCTGCCAGCCCACTTCTTGTTATCCCACTTTGCACGGTCTTGAGTATAGTCAGTGGCGAGTCCGTTAGCAATGTTGGCCACTCTTAACGACGTTAAGCCATCGCTTCGTGGGCCAGCCTCTCCTTCCCGTACCTGGCGGAGGTGGCGTGGCCAGACATCTGTTACCCACGTATTACTATACTTTATACCGCAAACAAATCAAATCAGGTACAGCAATCACGGGTCTATTTTTGAATCGCTCGATTCGAACGATTTTCTATTTTGATGTTCAGCATGAAAAAATTATAATTTTTAATCACATTGACTACACCGGAAGAGTATATCATGTATCAAAGTATCGAATTTTTCAGACCGAAAATCAAAATTGGAAACCGTTAGAATCGAGGCGAGCGATCAAAAACAGAGCCCCAGGTACTGAGTCTCCCTATTTAACATCGGTAGGGTTCCACTCCTGTATGTTTTCACTATAGGTTGCACTTCAGATTTTCCGCTGTGTCTTATTGGTTTGTCACTGTCTGTGCGACCCGCCGGCGGAGTTTCCCCCACTGAGGAGTTCTCGAAAAAGAATCTTTAACTACAGCTTCGTGTATCCGAAGTGATTTCAGAAGTGGAAAATATTGAAAAGTTGCACGAAGCGCCATGTACTTTTCTTTTGCTTGGCGATAAGGTGCGTTTTGCCTGAAAAATGAATGATTTTTTCTCGGAACTGCTGGGATTGATTTTGATGTCCTCTTGTACAAGAATATAGAATAGGTCATGACCACAATGCTGCTGGTTCATAGACCAATTGTGTCCAGTCTTCTTTCACGTTCATTTGTTTAGTCTCTTGGTAGGTAGATTTTAGAAGGCAACACCTAGGAGATTCGATGACAACTCAATTGCGCTTACCTACAAGTTTTAGTAGACTAACCAATTTGTATCGAGTTGTAATCTACTTGTAATCGAATCACAATGGAATTGTGAGATAACTAAAAATAGCGGACTTGAAGCCCAGGTAACCTGCTTGCTCAATTGCTTCCCTATGTTCGATAATAACATTCTTGAAATTGATCTAATTTATTAGCAAATTTAGCTCTAATTTATTAATACAATGTCTCATATCAAAGCCACCCACTTAACTATCACGAAAACGTTCCTCCTACGATATTACCGGATATAGGAATAATGTAATCGCATATATTAATATGATATTCTCTTTATTATATCATATTATGCCTAATTTTATTACATTATGCTTTGCGACTTCTGAAACATGCTCCTTTGTTCATACGGTCTTCTTTCACGAATCATTAACGGTGTTATTCACAAAAATTCCTTATAGTAAGATTGGTTGGAAGATACATTTGTCTAGAGCAAGCATAATTTTCAAACTTATAAAATGCATATCTGAAAGAAAGTATAGCACACTAGGTAAGAGGAAAGCTAATTCCAACATTTCGTTTCACTTTGTAATAATTTTTCATCCATCTCACATCTTGAACATTTACATTTGCAGTTCAAATTAAAGAGGAGGAGCAAAAAACTAAAAGTCGGAATTCAGCGAAATTGCTGGTTTTCATCTAATTTCCTTGGATCGTTTCTCAGCCAACTTATGATGGGAATTCAGACTTTACGGAGGTGTTTTAAAGTTTACTTTTGATTGTTTCAGGTGACTCGAAGGGATGAGAGTGGGGGTTTAATCAGCTGATTGCGCTGAGAAACTTTTATTCCGTTGTAAAGAACACAATTTGTGCAGTTCGGGTTGTAGCTAACCAAATGGTGCGATGGTAATGTTATTTCGCACGCGATTCTGAATTTTTGCACGACGGTTACGGAGTACTTTTTCTTGGTGTTTCGGAAACTGAAGCTGATGAAGATAATGATGACGCCATAGCGTACATATTATTACTGCAAAATTTCTACAAGGAAGGTCTCCCTTTGGAAGCACACTGTTACAGCCAGTCTATCATTTTAAACAACAATGCATTCGTTATTGTGCAACAATTTGAATAGCATTCTCATAGCTTCTCATAATTACCCTAAGGCTGACACAGAATGTTCAATAAGGTGGAGGAGGCTGAAGCCCAGCAGTGGACTGATAATTGTTCCTGAAAACGATGAAATATCGTGAGCAATGATTACCACTTACCATAAGATGGACTACGCATCAGCATTCTAACAAATAATATAAACAGTATCTCAATAACGGAGAAGTTATGCATATATTGAATTCAAAGCTAAAATACAAAACGGCTCACAAATACCTACCTAATCAGGAATCTGAGTTGACATTCCAAATACCTAGTACTAGCTCGTTACGCCTTTATGTATTATTTATAGAATAAAGAGGAATAATAAAAATAAGTTTGCTCTAGCCTCCTGACAAAGAGGTGCTTTTGATCATTATAGCTTGAAAGCTTTGATAGAAACGCCGTGTTGAATTTCCACAATTATTTTGCTAACAAGAAAGCTCCTGCTTTAGTTTGCTAACAGACAAGAAGCAGGAAAAATGAATATGTCGATGTTTCTTTTATATAACAGATTTGAGTATCTGTATAGTTAAATAATTTATTCAAAAGGAATCTAAGTATCTTTTGTTTGACCGTATCAAATGTATCGCCGATGAGACGGCGGTTAAAGTTCATTTAATAGCAGTACTATTGAACTGAAAGACATAAAATGTTGCAAATCGTACGTCGACACATAGAAAACCTAGCTACCCATTTCCTAAACTACAGAAGTCTTAGATTTTCTAACAGTTTAGGTTAAGATTCCAGGTTTTTCTCTCTGCAAATACAATCTTCATTCTTTTCGGTTCTCCTTTATTTTTTTGGGAATTCATGCGTATATTTCTGGCGCCTATATCTGAACACGAACAGTTTGTGTAAGAAAACACAACTTTCCAATAAGTAAAACTTTTATTCTCTCCACATTTGCTATTCTCAATCAAAATAACATAATAGCCGCTTGTGCATTAGCCTGAAAGGGACTTGGACAATAGAACTAACTGGACTTATTAACAAGGGAAAGAAAATAGCCCGCGCCATTGTTGTGTGATGCGAAAAAACGGCCAAGCACATTCCCTTGAAGCCTTGGGGTTCTGATTTTGGGACTAATTTCATAAGAAATGTTTACCAAAAGATATTGGACATAGAGCATAAATGGTGCCTCGACCTATACAGAAAGTTACATTGTTAATCTGTCACAACTCTATACGAAGGACTCAATGTCATATAAAAACCTATGGTGACAAAAGCCACAAAATTTGACAATAGCAGAGAGAGCTATGAAGGGGTATTTGACAACTTATAGCCGTCCCTTTTAGACACGTTATTTTTACCATTAAAAAAGAAACAAAATGTAGATTGTATCTTTAGCTGTGAGTAGTATGATAGTTATATGATTAGTCAATTTCGTTAATTTTCACGGTCGCATAGTGCCAATCGCCACTCAAGTATTGTCAGTTGGAACTCTGTACACAGTGAGAACTGTGGTGGTTGTAAACAGACCTTAGCTGTACATTGTTATATTTGAGCGTCCCCACGTTAGTGGATGACATTTGCCGCGACCTCCATACTCGGCAATCAATTTGGAGACCGCTGTAGTGAAAACTAAATAACTTGGGGGTTTTCAAGTCATACCTTAGATTGCAGATGTCATGGACGATGGTGAACACATTCCATCAGGACCGGCTGAACCTATGGCTGTCTGACTAAATAACATATTAAGGGGTTCTTCGAAAGGCATGATTACAGCTACTTCAAAGTTCGGCAACGCACCCACTTCCCTTACGTTGCAGAAGTCCAGGACGATAGAAATTAATACATAGAATACATTAAAATATGAGACTCAAGCTCAATAACTTTCGAACGTTTCGATAAACATTTTCAAGGGCATTTGTTTTTGCGCCCAACAAATCAACGGCAAGAGCTGCAACTAAGTATTTTTCGAAGAAATATTGTCTCGAAACCGATTTCAACGAGAAAAGAAAAACATGAATTTACCGCCCCATGCGGGGCTCTGAATTAGGAACAAAAGGATGAATCTGTATTCAACGCGAGCCACAAAGCTTTCCCAACGAAAGAAGCTCCGCAGAGACTGATGTTAATTGGAAACTGCCGAGGATCCACGTCTTTGTACCCATCATTATGTCGGAATGTACTAAGGAAGCAGGGGAGACTTAGAATAATTTGGTCGTGTGTATTCTTGTTATGACCTGGCTATTGTTCAAGGATTTTGTGAGGTAAAGGCGGGCAGGCTCATAATCTGCACGCAGAAGTGGGCAGGATTACGCAAAAGTAGTGGAGTTGTGGATAGACCGCACATGTGGAGGTTACAATCCGCACATAACGACTAGCAAATGTGAAATACTGAGGATCGATCTAACTGCCACGGATAGGCCTACGACAACAAATGAACTGACGATGACTGCAAAACTGGTGGCAAAAAGCACTGAGTTTTGCTCAGCAAACCCAAGGACAAACTAATATAATAGATACTGTCTTGGCCACCCGTAAGAAATGATGAAGACTTTGTTTCAAATCTTTCTCTGATCTGACTCTTGATCTAGCGAAAAATCTCCAGAAACCGATAAGCCTAGCTCCCCGGGGGCTGTAAATGACTTTTAGCAGCGGTGATCACTTTCCATCAGGTGGTCCGCTGCTAGTTTGCCTCCATCTCAAATATATAAAAACAGAATATCCAGCCCAGTGATCCAAGAAATTTAACGCCAAGTCCCGTGGAGAGGAAAGATATTTTTTTATTATTTTCTAAGCAAACAGCCGCAGAAGGCCGCAATAAATTCGGCGAACCACCGGGTAACCGCCATAAATTCACACCCTTATTCAAAAACACCCCTAACGAGTACACCCATTTATAAAGCGCACTATCTCCAAATGTAGAAGGAAGTATCCAACATTAATATCACCCCATAAAGGACTCTCAGCGCGAAACTCAAAAAGGAAATTTATTTTCGTGTTTTATTAAAGCAATTTTGGGGCGCCACTAGGGTTGTCTGTCACTCAATATTCCGCAAAATGAATGCCTTAATAACGTCCGATTTAATTATCTTTGTTTCTCATTTTGACCGGGGATTTTTATTTTCCGTTTTATAAGTACAATCTTTGCCCGTAATTCGATTGGATGAGTCCGCCTTCGGTGATTTTTTTGCCAACAAATTGTTAGATCAGAGAGGTCGTTTGTCATTCCTAGAATAATAAATCTTGACAAAGAAAGGAATTTGAGGTATTCCAGAATATCCGAATTTAATATTTTCATTGAGGAAATACAATTTTGTTCCGCCGAGCGTTTCCCGAAAATTTTCCCCAAAAGCCCCCAAGATGTACCTCGTGTACTAGCTGACACTGTGTCAGAATTAATAACGTCAGCAGCACAAAGGGGCGACGGCTTTCAGCGAAGCCGTTGACAACCCTAGTCAAGTAAGTGCGAAGTTAATGGAGCCAGACTGGAGTATGAATATTATGCGAACTAAATCTTTTATATTACGCCGCCGTAGGGTGGCGTGGCGGGCATCTTTGACACCATAACTAATATCGGTTAGATTGCTTCTATTAGGGTTTTGGACCGTTTAAGTTTTGTGCCAGAGACACTAGTGTTATTTATCTACTAGTAACACGCTTTGGCTTCGCACGTTTTTTTCTCGTTTTCTTTATTGTAGTAAAGAATTACCATCTTGGCGTTAATATCCCGGTTGTGCTATCGCACACTAGGGCCCGGGGTCCGTTTTGACCATAATCCAAGATTTAGATAATTACAGTGGAGCAACTGCCATCTGATCTTCGTGACCCTGCTACCAGGGGAATCTGACCATTGAAACTAAGCGTTAAGAGCATCGGTTAGTATTCAACTAATGACCATTACTCAGAGAAGAGCCATTGGTACATAGTCTTATTGAGGCTTGATTCAAACCCGGTATCTCTCGCGGAAGAACGTATTATTATCTAAATGACAGTGAAAACAGCACCTAAGTCCGTAGCATGGTTTAAGAGAAGTTGGCAGAAATACATACATACAGACAGACAGAAGCGGAAAGCGACTTGAGTTTATATTCAGAAAGGATAAGAATAAATATGTCCCGATAGACAGAGATGTGGGATAAAATCAGTCACGCGCACTGTTGTTTGATCTTTTTAATCTTGTCCTGTATTGGTACTGGACTTATACGTAGTTGCAGTAGATTGTGTCTTTACAAGGGCAAAGTATTAAAAAATTGTGGTACCGCCTCGGTACGGCTTCCTGCTGAATGGAACAGACCCTCTCTGCTATTAAAAATTCAACTCTACAGATGTCTGTACAAGTAATATAGCTTAACACATACCTAATACGTTTTCCAGTTTTGTTATTACATTTAAATCATAGCTAAATAATATCAAAATATATTTATTTAAAATTAGTGCATAACATAATACTTAATTTGAATATTTAAATAACAACCAACGAAATCAACGATTCAACGAAAAACTTCGATTGCTACGCAATACACGCAATAAAACAAAACGTGCCATTCAAAGAAACCGTTCGAAACAAATGTCCACAGTAAAAACAAACAAATGGCCGGCCATTCCCGCGTTACAGACGTGTTAAACACCCACCATTATCCCCACGTACCGTGTACACGATAAAATGGTTAATTAACCTTAATATTTCAACTCGCTCTCCCTTTTACACGTGATATTTTAAAGAGTGTGCTCAGTGAGTTATGAAACACTGGCCGGTTGCGTAATTTTTACACCGCTGACGATGATAAAAATAAAAACTTTTTGCTCTTTAATTTTATTTTAGTTTATTATTCTAATTCTTATTTTTTAGATTTAATTTTTTCGTTGCTGATACTGGCCAGTATAATTTTGAATGGGGTTTGATTTATCCTTTCTTTTTTAATTTAAAATGAATATACATAATTGTTTTTTATTGTTATTACTCTTGCAATTATTGGTTGAAGCACCTTTCGTCTAGTTCATGTACTAGATTATTATAGCGATTCGGTCTTTTTGCACCGGTGGCACGTCTGTGGGAAGATATGAGAAGTACTTTTACTTCTTCTTCCAAACCATTCTTGGAGAAAACGAGGAAATGTAAAGCATATGCAGAAGAATAAAATATAAGAATATATAATGGAGCTTTTTGTCTTTAATAATAATAATTATATCTTTATTAGCTCCACAAATAATTATCTTACAATATTAGGTGGGCAAGATTATAATAACTAACTAGTTCATTTGTGCCAGGCACTCCCTCATTATGCTATGAATAAACACAGATTCCAGGAGATTCGCTCATCTACAAGTTTTATGTATAGTGCTCATAATAATACTCCCAATCGGGGTGCCAATTGGACCCCGATACTGCTCACCAGTCTTAGACTGCCCTTTATCAACCTCGCTTCGGGAAAGGTATTAGGATTAGCGGGCACACCTAATGAGTGGCAAGCTCGTTACATGAAGTTAGACTAGCCTCAAAGTACGAAACGGTCACCCATCCAGCTTACACAACAAACAACTCATTATGACCGGTATAAGTAGTATATTTAGTATATATTTGTATTCCATATATGTTATGTACATTTGTCCGTGCCTCGCTCAGCAGGTCTCACTGAAAACCAGCGCTCCGGTTCACGCCGGGGCATAATGCTGAGTCCTTTTTGCACAAACACACCACCACAACACTTTATCAATTACACTTCACAACAAATACAAAGACCAAGTGGGTATATGCATCGGCGCTGTGTAGTCTCCGTGTGTCATTTAATGTTTTAATGATTGTGTTCTTTTAATGTATTTTTGGTTTACTGTTTTTTTTTATGTTGTGGTGTTGTTGTTTGTGTCAATAAATGTTCTTTCTTTCTTTCTTTCTTTCAGACTCTGCGAGCGTTGCTTAACCTTCATTATTGGTCTCACAAGTCCGCTACAACTAGTCCAGTGCCGCTTACGCCCGTAATACAATTTAGTAAATACGTGATAATTATTGGAAAGTGTTTCTAAAATGCAGCGCTTTTGAGTTCAATATAAAGCGGACTTGCAGCCTGACTTACTTAGCTTGAAAGCTGTGAGCTTTCAAAATGTCACTTAAGTACTGGAGCAATAGCGAAACTTATAGCGCTTAGGTAGTATAGTTTCTTTGCAACTTTTACAAAGGCTGGTCCCAGGTGGACTTTTAGGGCTTTTGAAAGCGTTTTAAAGTAAATGAATAACTTAAAGTGATGCTTTAGACGATGGAACTTTATTACCATACAATTAACCGTTTTTGTAGTGTCTAGTGTAGACATGAGCTCCTTACAGTCTTTTTTGTTGTAATCGTTTTTAGGGATTTATATGAAGTTGAAGTTTCGGGATGCGATTAGCACCAAGTGACGGAATATTACAACTTCCATCACAACTTCATAATTTAGCGATTTATTGAAATATAAACATATTGTAGTCATTATTTATTTTTTACATTACTTAGAGGTAATACAAGATGACTTGTACTTGTGATAGGTACAGTCGAGTTCATTAATATGTGAGCATTACCTAGGCTTCAAATATAAATATACATGGAAGGGTACTTATATAACTGAGCAGATTCATCAATCAAACATATGTACATCTGCTCAGATATATAAGTACTGTAACTTCTCAGTCACCCTAATACCTATCTGTCTGTATAAATAAATACACACATACGAGTATCTACCTATAAAGAGTAGACATAACATGATAAATATCATTTCACATATTGTGATTTGGCCGTAAGCGAGTGATCGTCTAGTTTTTAATTGTATTTTCAGACCCATTACGTTGTGTACACATTTTGAGAAACGTCACAAGGAATATGTAAGTTTATAGCAATACTCTGTAATTCAACCGCACGAATGTCCGGAAGATATTCGCAAATGAATAAAATTTAGTTCACATAAATAAAAGTAAAGTCAAATATCAAAATCCTAAAAAAAATGAAACTAATAAAACATAAATCCGCGTAAATAATATGATTTAAACGTAGGTAATCCACGCAAATCGAAATAGTCAAACAATTTATAAAAATTTACAAAAATTAAACAAAGTATAAAGTAAACATGCGACTTAGCTTTGACAGCACTCGAAACGGCAACGGATTCTTCTTTCTTCTGTGGCCACTCTAACCCTATGATTGCGAAACCCTAACGTTATCCTCACTTAAATAATATAGAATAGAGGCCATTAGGTCTCGGAAAACCTACCTAATCGATAAGGAACTGAGACTCCCATCACACCTCATATCTCAGCCAACCAGCAAAGCCTTAGAAATCAAACGAAC
Organism: Blastobasis lacticolella; assembly: GCA_905147135.1. Classification (NCBI taxonomy): domain Eukaryota; kingdom Metazoa; phylum Arthropoda; class Insecta; order Lepidoptera; family Blastobasidae; genus Blastobasis; species Blastobasis lacticolella. The sequence goes on from LR990048.1 coordinate 17,265,497, forward strand.
CAGTGACCTATTGTCTACTTCGCTCAAACCGTCACTCATATTCCGATCATCTCGTCAGGCATTATTAAGGTCCTTCCTATCGACTCATGAGTCAAAGGAGAGACTATTATTTAAATTTTATTTACTTCGCGTGTGTAAGATGTGTGCCTATGTGAGGGACGATAACGACTCGGGCCAGGTTTCGATCCAAACTCGAGATTCATGTCCGTAGGAAAATGTCATTAAAGCTTTACAAGCACAAAGGGTATTAAACGGAACATGGGCCAAAATCGTACCAGAATTCGGCGGCAAAACTAGGCGTAGACTTAGTTAGAGCGCCTAGGCCATCGAAGACCAAGTCGGGATTCGTGCCGGACTCATTCTCTTAGAGTGTATTCGATGTCACATCCGAAACTGTGTCCCAGGTTAGTTTTATAGTTTTTTATTCAGTGAGGGTGTGTACTGATGATATTTAATTTGGAAATATTTTCCGCAAAATTTGTGTTTTAATCACCTTTCACACTTATGTTGAAATCTCTAAGAGCCCTAATAAATACTCTTGACTACCATATAAGTAATGAGAATGTAACTTACGCTTTCCAAACTTAATAACAAAGACAAATGTAAAACAAACCAAATCACTGACACTATATAGATTAAGAAATAGATAGAGAACGGAAGAAACGACACAATGCTGAAAGATAACACAAAATAATGAAGCACTAATTAATTTAACAAACTACACGCGAGTTGTAATGAATTTTTCGAGGAAATTTGGAAAATCCATGGGGTTTCTTAGTTACGGAAATGGATACGATGATGTTCACGCGACGCGACCCAAGGGCTGACTGTCACGTTTCTACTCCTCTGGCCACCTTGCTTAAAATCGTTATCGTCAAAATTCCCACAGTTCAATATTTCAAACAAACAAAAAATGAAATATTTCTAAGTTTATGAGGTCTAAAGCGACTGCTCTTATAACGTTCGCACATCCATAAATTTTACAAAATGTTCCTGATAAACCGAAAATAGTTAAATGTTACAACAGCTAGGGATGTAGGGATGTGTGCATACGACGTTTTATTTATTTACCGAGTCGATTAAATTTAAAAAACGCAAACAAAAATACGTGAGCAAATGGATTCGATGTGTAATTTCTTTAGACCAAAATTTATAATGTAGGGAGTTATAAGTAAACAATATAAAGACATTTTAGGTACTATAAACTCGATGTAATGTTTCATCAGACTGAGTATAGAGATATTTAATTCTTATGAAGCAAATCCATTTGAGTCATCAAACAAGTACATTAAAATTAAATTCTAGACTCGTTTAATATTTAGGTGTGCTTTTATTTAATTATTTATTTCGATATTTCGTTGGAACATATTTGTATGAATTTCACATCACTATCACTTGTGAGTATTTTTCTTGAGTCCCATACTTGACGCCAAACATTTAAGATATTCACGATATTTTGCCTGTCGTCCAACCAATCAATAGCGTAAATTTATTACGGGCTTTTGAAGTAAAATATTTCTGTTATCGTCAAATAAATTGTTTAAGTTTATTACAAAACCAAGTTTTGGTTAAGTATTTGAGAGCATTTGTTAAAAGAAATCATGATAAGCAAACTATTTTTTAACCACACACTGCTCTGTGTATGATATGCGTATTCATTTCCAAGTCCATCAACTACAACCATATGATATATAAATAGATTGTACGGTGACGAGCTCATGGTACATAGTGATCGTTACAGTACCCTTCCATATACATTTATATTTGAAGCCTTGGCAATGCTCACATATTAATGAACTCGACTGTACAAATTTTTTGTTTGTGTGACATTTGATTATTATTAATTTATATATTACAAATTAATGTAATTTGTGTAATTTTTGTATCTATAACAACTGACATGTAATAAATATTACCAATGAATAAATATGAATATGAATATGTCATGCTCGCGTCCTTAGTCCTTGCATGAATATTTATAGTAAGTATTAAAAGAATATTAGTTCGACCTCCATGGTTCCAACACCGACCTGCATCCTGCGTCATATTTTCAATAAATGAGCAGTTTTCCAATAGGTATCTAAAGCATTCCTACCCACTAAACTAGATGGCGCCCCGACAATTTTGATAATTGATAATCGCTTAAAATAGGTTCTTAGCAAAGAAGACATAAACACTGGGTATGTTGTATTGGATAATATTGTATTTATCAATAGTTTTGAACCATTTTAAATGTTGTAATAAATTATTACAATCAAAACAAACATCAATTTGACTGAGTCAATTCGTTTCATGGACACTAGGATCAAGAATGGACGCAATACAAATATGAAAGTTATGTATTAAAATACATTTCGTTGAACCTTTTAGTAAAAAATTATCAAAATTGTAGGAGCGCCATCTATTGATGCTTTTTGAAACCAATTGACAATACCTACTGGAAAACTCCTCATTGCGTCGAAAGAAGCTGCTCACATAATTGTGATCAAACTTCACGTACAGGTAAGTTCGTTTGTTCATCAATTATTATAAGTTTTTACAATGAGGTGAACGCGCAACTGGATAAATTCTTACGGACGCCATATTTATGACGTCATTGTCGTGTGTCTTTAACATTTTATGCAGCTTAGAAAATTAAACAATTTTAACTCTTAGCTTGTGTAACTCTACAGTAAAAATATTTTATTGATTTGTAGAGCTATAAACCTAAATTTTCTGCTGGGAACCCTGAGATTGTGCCAATCGGCCCCAGAGACTGTTCAATCAGTCTCGGGAGTCGATTGGCACCCGTCAGAACGCATACAGACGTACACGATTTCTGCAAGGTTTGTCGCAAATGTTTATGCAATTTAGGTTTCTATATTTATGGCAGAAATGTTATTTTACTATCTGTCAGTTAATGCTCAGCCGCCGCACAGCCACCGTGTTGCAAATGCCTAGTCGTTGTGTGTGCGCGCCAATTAAAAAATATTTGATACCGAAGAATATGAGACACAATTGTTAGTGAATAGTTCTACAAAATAATATGAGAACATTAAATGTGCATATGGTTTATTAATGGAATTACCTACTTTTAGTTAGCTTAATATGATTACGTTTAAATTACTGAAAACTAAAGTCTATGATATAATGCATACGAAAACACCGATGTGCCTGGTGACATAAGTTAAGGTATAGACTGTACCAAACAGGTAATATGAACGTTATTTAGGGTAGTAGCGTTTCAAGTTCGTTACGCGGTGACTAGGCGGATTCGACGCGTATATATATGAAACCAAATGCACCACTACAAACTCGAAAACCAAATCACAGTGGACCAGTTGCCAAGCCGTTCCGGAAAACACACACGACCCCAGCCCCAGATTGAGTTCGATGTAAACAGAACTCGGTACAACTTTATCAGCCGCAGAAAGCGAGAAACTGAGTCGTAATTCTTAAGTTTATAGCTGGCCGGTCAATTTTCCTGAGTGCATCATGCGAGAACAAATAAAGTGTTATGCCCCTCTCATTCCCACCAATGGGCGCTCGTTATTTCGCTTGTCATGTTCGCCGGTATTAGCGCTAGTGATGGGCTCGGTTATTGGTTTGGTTCGGATGGACCAATACCAATCGGCGTCTAAAAGCATGTAAATGTAGCGAGTGGTGAATAACTTTCGACAGATTTTGTAGTGTGAACGCTATAACTGTGAACGCGATTCCAAAGGAACTTTCTCCCACGCACATTAAAGGTTGTGGAATGAGCTTCGTGGAAAGGTTTTCCCTGGAGTTGAAGAAAGGGGTAAAAAGGTTTTTAAGGAGTCGGCAGCACGTGAGTGATGCCACTGGTATTATAAACGGCCATAGACTACGGTAAATACATACCATCAAGCGGGTCGTAAGCTTGTTTGCCACCTAAGTTGTATTAAAAACGCTGTAGTTAAGTTAGTAAATCAATTGTCTGCAAATGATTGTTACGGTTCTGATAAGTCTGCCTGCGGGTCTAGCAAAGTTGCCAATCGCTTCGTAGCGATTCTATTGCCATTGTCAATTGACATTGTCGGCTACGGTTGGCCAGATTACTATTAATAAAATTGGTCCTAAAACAGACCGACTTTGAGCCACACGTGTATCATCGCACCACTAGCCGGCCTTCATATAAATAACGGAAGCGATATTTTATGCTTCCCGAACCGGATTTGGGCGGATTCTCCCCTGGGGATATGATTTTCCCAGGAACGGGGTATTTTTGACGACTACGCGCGGTGCGCGTCTGTTGGACGTATCCTTTACCAACCAGTACGTCAAATACATAGACGGCATACAAATATTTGACGTTGTAGATTTTGCCCGCGGCTTGGTCACCGTAAAATTCTGTTACACAATTCCCACATAGGAGTTAATTTGGTTTTGAGACGAATTGTAAAAGTATACGTGTTCTTATTACAGCTAACGACAAGCGGGATTGATGATGGATTGACGCTGGCATGATGATGAAGTGACTGTTCTAACATAGGAAAATTAGCTGTTTTATATAAAATTTTATTCGTTTTGGCAGTTGCTATGGCGGCCGGAGGGGAACGTTTAAGCACTATATTCGATCTGAATTTGAGAAAATGTTGTAATGGCCACAGTACGATAAGGCCGCCTGTTGTTTTCTCTGTTGCTACCGATATGTACCCAGTGTATCTTGTTATTTTCATTCATAGATTTATTGATTCATTATTGATACTGTTGATAGAATACAGTTTTATAAAGCTTTTTTACTTATCAACTTATTCGTGTGGTATCCTATAGACTAGAAAAGCACTAACGTAGTAGATAGGAAGAAAGTAGGCAGCTGTGGGATCTGCTGAGGAGTCAATCGGCCTGCCAAGAGTGGAGATTATGGTAAATCCTTCTACTAATGTGCCTACATGGCATAAGCCCGGCAGCGGACTGTCATGAGCTGTTGAATTAATTAATTAAAATTAATTAATTGAAATTTATCTACGAATACCTACATAAACAAATACAAAATAGTATTAAAAAACATGCCCTTTGCTCACACCGTTATGTGAATAATTTCTGATAAACACTTTAATTTTAATCATTCCCTCCACAAATACAATGCCATACAATCATATTTTTCCTGTTTTTTTCAGAGCAGTTTTTCATCGAAAAATTTCCTCGAGTTTCCAGTACATCAATACCAATTATTTTTCTCTCGGAGCCCCATTGTTCGTAGGACGTGGGCCACAGACCTCGTATTGCGTAGATCCGAAATCGATATAATAAGTTTCCCATCTCATTGACAACCTCTTCCCAATTTTGGTATCCAGTATGTACTTCTCTTACTATATATACTGAAGGTCTTAACCCAAACCGGTATTAGTTGAGGATTTAGCCATGTTCACCACAGTTTCACATCACATCAACAGCCTGATACAGGAATACGACCGCCTAACTCGAATGATGTCGCTTATGACTTGCCATCTCGCTCGAATGCGAAAGTCGCCGTGAATGAAGCAAGCGAGATGAAGTTTATGCTATCGCAAATGCAGAAGTCAGAGTAAGGAGTTTGCGGTGCATTCATCAGATCAGGACATATCATAATCCCTCCTTCCCTACTAGTCCCTACTTATAAATGCGAAAGCAACTCTGTCTATCTGTCTATTATGCTTTCACGTCTAAACTACTGCACCGATTTTGACGATGTTCGGCACGAACATAGTTCAGAGACTGAGGCTCTGATTCCCCGCCACTCGCAAGATATAAGTAGGTACAATAGTCCACGAGGGCGAAAAGCGAGTTGGCCATTTAAAAACAAACAAAAAACTGAACGTGTGCAAAACGCTTTCCAGGCACTCTGTGTCACTCATTAATCAAGCTGACGCTGTCTGGACGTTGCTAGCTCTGTGGCCGAGGGAAATCACGCCGTTGCCATGGCGCTCGGTCAACGAATAATTCCTACCGAATGGTAAGATTAATCGATTGGTGACTGCGGAGGGCAGGATCAGATGAAGTATGGCCGCTCATTACTCGGTACGCTCGGGTGGGTTAAGTAGTCCACTTGTTTTGTGGAACTACTTTGGGGTCCCATGGATTTTGATTTCCAGGGATTGGGGTACTCGCGAAATTGTTTTCTAGAGGAGTTACACATGGAGTTAGCTAGTTATTGATTTTACAAGCATAACGAATAATTTATGCCTATGCATGGTAAGATGGCCGTGTGGTGTCCAGCTGAGTAGAATAGCACCAACCCCTTACACTCGTGGGCAACCCCTTACGAGGCAAAAAATATAGAGTCTCCGTCAACTGGAAAATGGGCAGCAGCGTTTTCCGTTGTTACATTTACAATACTGCGATCTCCAACCCGCTTTCCAAGCGTGGAGATTATGGCAATAACCTCCTCTTTCGTGGGGAGGCTCTAAGTCCTGCAGTGGACTGTTATGGGCTGTGATGATGATGATGATGAATGGTGAGATTAATCGATTGGTGACTGCAGAGGGCAGGGTCAGATGAAGTATGGCCGCTCATTACTCAGTACGCTCGGGTGGGTTAAGTAGTCTAGTTTATGGAACTACTTTGGGGTTCCATGGATTTGTGTTGGGGGATTGGGGTACTGGTGATATTGTTTTGTAGAGAAGTTACATGAGGGGGTCATTGCAAGCAAATCACAGGCATGAGACATTTCATCTTAGTGCTCACAGTAACAACGCACCTGCGGTTCTGCATTTTTGTACCCTAAATACCCATATACCTGCAACCTAAATGTATGAATTGTAGATGTTATGGGCGACAGTTACCTCTTACCATCAGGTGGACTTTGCTCAGGTTTGCTCGTTTATCACAGAATAGCATAAAGCACGTGCATAAATTATTGATTTTTAAAGATTTTGTACAGATACCAATAAAGTATGATATTTAGTTGTATGTATGCCTCATGTATGTAATTGTAAAAATTCAATACTTTATTATCGCTGACGAATTTCGTGTGGAACTTACGTAAGCCTGTTTCTTTATCTTACTTCTACGTCTTTATTTAACTTGTTGTGGTACAATAGGTACATCAAAGTATGACAATAATATAATTTTTAGCGTATCAAAGTGCTAAAGAAATTATTAGGAAACTCTTTTTTTCTCATCAACGATCCGTAGAGATTCAAAACTATGATATTCAAGACATGTCAAAGTTGCCTTGTTTTTAAGGAAATCTTAAAACCCGTGTAACTTTAAAACGTTATGTTTTTAATGAAAATTTGATAAACCGCAGACAGAATATATTGGTTTTTGAATCACGTCTACAGAGTTTCATTGGCTTTCATTTCATTTGAAGCACTTTAAAGAAACTAATGGCAACGAACTTCTTCTCTGGTGACAATCTTAGTCAATCGTTTTGAATATTGAAGTACCTCTCTGCATTCGTTGTTTGTATTCATTGGTTAATTGGTTTACAATAAGCATTGATTTTCTTTTGTGTATATGTATAGGTATGCCTTCAGCATCTTGTTTTATTGTTATAGGTTGAAGTGTAAGGTGGATACTTATCATCAGCATATTATTTTACAGTGGTTGCACTGTAACCCAAGCCAGGCTTTTTTATGTTAATAAACAAGGTTTTACTTTATACCATAGACATTTCTATGGGTAATCCTGCCTGTCAAGTTATTTTATGTTTATTGTGCTGTAAGTCACTCAAACATTAAATAAAGAAATACCGAAGTAAATAAATAATATTGAAAAAATCAAACTTCGATTGTATGAAGCGCGCTCGAGGGACACTCCTCTCCAGTCAGCACTAAACTTACCTTGTTACGTATACTGAATAGATCTGGATCTCAGTGTTAGTGATATAACACTTACCTGAAACAAATTGTAGCACAAAATTAGTTATTTTTGTTTGATATTGAATGTGATTGTAAAATTACAGTTTCGTTTTGCTTAGAAAAGCAAGAAAATATTCTAATTATTTATACAGGCTATAATTTACCGCATAATTCAGAGGGAACACGGCATACAGTGGCATGCACTTCATTAAGGCAAAAAATACACTGCCTACCCTACCATTCTGTACTGATAACAATATTTTATAATTATCTACGAGAATTTTTCTACGGCAGCATCATACCTACACTACATCAACAAATCAAAATTTAGATGCAGTATTTTTGCTAAGTTAATAATTTTTGCCTACCCTGTATTAAAACTCTGTGCACGCCACTGACGGCATACCTAACCGAATTGTACGCAAACGAATTCACGGGCGGAAGCTAGATATAAATTTATAAACATCAGCAATTATTGAAACAGAGCCAATCAAATCAGCATATAACATACCTACAGGGAGGGGAGACAGCTCCCACAACGTACGGCTTCGTCCCGAGTAACTAGTTACATCCGATTCGAACCGGATAAATCCAATATGGGGCCATCGATCCGAGCTCTTGTTTGTTCCGAGTGGTGCATACGGATTACATTATCTAAGTCTTCCAAGAGCAATGTTTATGGTAACATGCCACTTGGTTATACCTCAGACCAAAGATATTGGACATAGATGGAGCCTCGACCTGTAGAGAATGTACACTGTCAACCTGTAACAACTGTATACAAATGAATCAATGTGTTATAAAAAGCTAGTATATTAAGATAACCAAAGCTACAAAATTTGACAATAACAGTGGTTATGGAGGGGTATTTGACAACTTATAGCCGTCCCTTTTGGACACGTTATATGCAAAATTAAAAAAAGAAACTATATATAGATCGTGACTTAAATTGTGAGGGTACTTCTATGCCTCTATGTCTATGTCGAATTTCTTTGCCTCAGACAGGCTCGCTGTCAACAGTGACTTGAGTCCGGTTTATACAAGTGTGCCATGGCGTACTTTGGTTGTCAATAGGCCCAGGGTTTCGATTCTGGTACAGAAATCGTCTCAGTTGCTGTAACATTACAATTGCATCGCATGTCAAACGTGTGATTGTAATTCAAATGACAGATGTTGAGTTGCAACTTTCATGAGTTCGAACTTTCCCATAATTCGTTTCCTGGTACTTAAGTTGCATTATGGTTTTATATGGCTGTTGGTACTCCAATAAATAAATTACTAAGTTGCATCTTCCTTAGTTGTCAAACTGCCTTCAATTCTGTCAACGAAAACGTGTCAAAGGTCGAACTATAATTTAACCGCAATTTAATTGGGATGATGCTGGGACTGACTCGATACCTCGACGTAGTTATAGTAACATCACAGTTACATTGCAACATAATAACAACTGCATTGCACACCAGAATCGGTATCCAGGCCAACTTTCATTGTCAATGTGTGCATTTGACCGTTTACGTATACACAGCATGGTGTAGTTTTACCTGCGTCAGTATGTCGTTCGCAGTATTCGGTCTATATTTCTTATTTAGTCTGAGGGTTATATATACGTCTAACAAAAGATATAGTGAAATATATTTGAACTTGCTACATATTAGTTTTCGGTACATACTCTCATGAAGGTATTAACTATCCGTTGACATGTAATTTGTAATTGTGCACGACAGTAGAGTTTCCTTTTTAACCGGCAAGCGGGCTACCTGATGAAAAGTGGTCACCACCGCCTTTAAGCATTTGCAACATCAAGGGTATTCGCCTATAGGAGGGATCGCTGAGTGGTTCAGTTGGTTAACATGCCGGCCTGCCAATTAGAGGTCCCGGGTTAGATTCCCGGCCGAGCAGAATTTGAAATGATGAATAATTTTTGTTACGGGTCTGGGTGTAGTATGTATCAAAATAAAGTATACGCGTATTTTATCAGTTATCTAACACCCATAACACAAGCTTTGCTTACTTTGGGGCTAGATGACGTTTAGTGAATGTGCCTTAGCATATTTATTATTTATTATAAACACGTTGCCCCCATCTAAATCCTGGAGACACGTTTCTCTGACAACAAAAGGCAAATGTCTCTCCACTGCCAAAGCCACGGTTCCCCAAACCCCACCCCACGGAGCACTGGAAACCTTACTGCGGTAATAGCGGTTGGTAGCTTGTTAATTATCAAGTCATAGGTACAATTAACAATTCAATTGTCAACCACAACAAAGACTACATGCCAGGTAAATCATAGGAAACCACTACAAAACTCATTATGTTAGTTTAAATAATGAAAATGTAGTGACCTTTTCACCTGCTCTGTTTGTAGTTATTTTATAATTGCGATTCACCAAAGTCAAACATATACCTCAGTTGGTAATTTCGCTAGGTGTAAACGTGATTTACATCAAGAAAACGTTAAAAAACTTATAAAAAAGCGAAACTTAAATTAAATAATTATGTTTTAAACTATCGCGGTCATTAACACAAATTTAAAAAACGCGAACCAGATTTCCTATAGCGTATATTTTTTTTTACCTTATTTGAATTGGTGACAAAAATTTCAATTTTTTTTCAAAATTTTTCATCTACTATTTAATGTAACAATAAGTGTAAATCTGTTGGCAAATAAATAAATAAATAAATAAAATAGAACTCTAAGTTTTGTCAATTGAAATATAATTTGGCGGCAAATTAAATTCAATAGCAGCGACGCCGGCATTGGGCCAGATAAGTTTGTTATCTGGCTTTTTTAAATTAGGGAGACAGTAAAAGTTTTACCGAGTGCGGCCTCTATACGTTTAGTCTCAAAATGTCCCAGTTGCAAAATGTCCACTGGTAAAAATATGTCCAAGTCGCAAAATGTCCAAGTTGCAAAATGTCCAGGTTGCATTATGTCCAAGTTGCAAAATGTCCAGGTTGCAAAATGTCCCGGTTGCAAAATGTCCAGGTCGCAAAATGTCCACATTGTAAAATATCACTATATAAGTCGCTAAATGTTGTACATACACACTTACTACTCATGGGTTGCCGCTTATATTTATAAATTACGATATATTACGTATTTATAATTTTTTTTATATCACTAAGGCGGAAAACAAGCTTACGGCCTGCCTGATGGCAAGCAGTCACCGCAGCCTATGGACGTTTGCAATACCAGGGGCATCACCCACGCGTTGCCGACTCCGTAAAAACCTTTTTACCCCTTTCTTGAAGAACATGTTGTACTCTCCAGGTAGTTCATTCCATAACCTTAGTGTGCGTGGGAAAAAGTTTGTTTGGAACCGCGCAGTTCGCGACCAATTTGGCTCCATGGTGTGAGGATGAACTCGCGGCGGAACGAGCGGTGCGATGATATATTTATTTATCAACGATATCAAACTATACGAAAAGAGCAGGTATATTGCTGACTGTGCGGTGATTCCGGGTGGTTGGTGGGCCCACTGAAAAGGGCCGTAAGCTTGTTTTCCGCCTTAGTGATATAAAAAAAAAATTATAAATACGTAATATATCGCGAAATTTATAAATATAAGCGGCAACTCATGAGTAGTAAGTGTGTACAACATTTAGCGACTTATATAGTGATATTTTACAATGTGGACATTTTGCGACCTGGACATTTTGCAACCGGGACATTTTGCAACCTGGACATTTTGCAACTTGGACATTATGCAACCTGGACATTTTGCAACTTGGACATTTTGCGACTTGGACATTTTTTTACCAGTGGACATTTTGCATCTGGGACATTTTGAGACTAAACGCCTCTATATGTAGGTATGTATGTCTGATCTTCGGACTGCGCATCGAGACTGCGTGCTCAAATCAAACTGTCATGCGCTTTTACACGTACGGTTCAGAACGGGGGTAGGAATGGCGCGTGGCGTTTCTCGCAATCCGATCTTTCCGTGTAAACGCCGCTAACAACACGTCGTTGACACAATGTAATCGCATCATAAGGTAGCAATAATTTAATTTCATCGGTTCTGCAATTTTCTTACCCTAAATGCATGAATCGTAAATATTAGGTTCACAGTCACACATAATCGCAGTTTTCAACCAGTCAGGACCACTCATTTATCATAGCAAACAACTTGCGACAAACTGCGGACTTTTTATGCGAGTAGCAAAATGATACTACTCCCTTTCTTTGTTGCGGCTAGAAATATTGCCTTTAAAAGTGTCACATTTGTTGTAGCTAGCTGCAAGTTTGCATAACTAAGCGCTATGCACTACAGTCTAGCGACAGTGGCGCGTTCTTATGAAGCTCATAGCGCGCAAACAATAGACTGCACTTAAAACTGAACGTGGGTGCGAGCGAAATTGAGCCGTGCGGTATCTGGGATAAGTGAGGGGGTTGGAGCGGTTACGAATACGTGGTGGTAGAGATTATAGGGGCTATTTTTGCTTGTGGTGGTGTATGAAGAGATTATTTTGTTTTTAGAGACTATTTTTGCTTGGGATTTGGCGTGTGGTAATTGGGAATTGAGTGCTGCCCTTCATAGCATTGCGCAGCTATATTATTCTCTAAGACAACATTCGTGAGCGCAGCAATGAAACGTGGCAGATCATGGCAAGGTTGCCAAGCAACGCGCAAATAATATATTGAATATTGGATTAATATTATCATCTGACAGAACATCCAGCATTTCATCATTGCCATCAAAGATGTTTCTTTGGGAATCGCACCCCTGAGATTGATTTCGATTAGAACGAAACCTGTATGTGTCTATATATTGTGTAATTATAGGTTCTTAACCTGGGAATCAGCCTACTACAACAAACTTGTGAAATTTTAATACGTACTTTTTTTGCTTATTTACATTTTGTCGTAGTTACGTCAGTTTTACTTAAAGACTAACTTAGACCTAGATATAATGACCTAGAAATAATAATGTTGCCACAACACATTTATGTTATTAAGATAAGACTCATTGCTATGTTACGGGTACAAACCTCCTTGGTTTTTACGTAATTGTAGTAGTATAAGTGTTTATAGAAAATGTAAAAATAATAATAAAAAAAAAAATAAAAAAAATTGTAACTATTATTGTGTCGTGGTGTGCTATGTGTAATCAATTTCTTTTCTTTCTTTCTTTCTATATATCTCTATTTTTATGTCAAAATCTTTGACTTTAGACGGCGTCTATGATACCACGACTCGGGAAGCGTAGTACGCTCTCCGGCCAGATTTTATTACACATAAACATGGGGAAATGAAAATGTGAAAGAAAATAAAAGCTTCTTAAAACGAGATAGAAATCGCTTTGACCGCCTCCCTTGTACCACGCAAACCCCTAGTTTGTTCGATGACGCAATCTGCGCGATGCAACTTCGCTAATGGATAAATAATCAGCTACACTACGCCTCCCAAATGCTCCTACAGTACGAGTACCTTCAGACCAAAGATAATATACTAGCTCTAAACTAAGCCTGACTAAAGTAATAGGACAAACTTTACTTGCAAATATCATTTCACAAATAAATGGAGCTTGTGTGTCCGACTCGTAAGTAAGATGTACATGGTTCGAATCCCGCTGCGGCCATGTACCAATGTCTCTTTCTGAGTTATGTAGGTACATTAGTGAATTCTAACCGATGCTCTTAGGGTGAGGGAAAACATCGTGATGAAACCTGCAAATTCAGGCAACTGAGTTTGTAACCATGATCCAATCTGGTTCCCCTGGTAGCAGGGTCACGGAGGTCAGATGGTAGTCGTTCACTGTAATTACCTGATCGCTAAATCCTGGATTATGGTTAAGGCGGACCCCGGGCCCTCGTTCTCGAGAGCACAACTGGGACATTAACGCTAAGAATATTATTATTTCACAAATATTGCTCGTCCATTATTAAACAATTATTCTTATTACAATTACAGATATAAAAAGTAGTACATTATCTAAAATCCCCGATTGCTGTTAAAATACTGAAAAGCAATCAACAAGCAGATTGTTGCAAGTTGTCAACACATCGCATGACCAAAAGGCTGACCAATATATTGGTCAACGGATCAGTCTCGCTATACAGCGAGGCAATACGGCTGGCCTTTTGGGAACAATTGCATCTACGAGGGATTAGGTGCAAGTTTTTTATTTATAAATATTATACATTTGACGACCTGAGTGGTTCAATGGTTAACATGCCGGTCTGCCACGTAAGAGGTCCCGGGTTCGATTCCCGGCCGGGCAGAAATTGAAATGATGAATTTTAATTTCTGTAACGGGTCTGGGTGTTCTATGTATAATAAGTATGTATTTAAAAGTATTTAAGTAGTTTATCAGTTATCTAGCACCCATAACACAAGCTTTGCTTACTTTGGGGCTAGATGGCGCTGTGTGAATTTGTCCACGAATATTGATTTATTGATTTTATTGATTTAATATTCTATTTTATTTGTTTTTACCTGTTAGTAAATGTACTTAAAGGTGAAAAAAAATACCTTATTATGTATATTAAATAATAATTCTTAAAGAATAAATATGTTTATCTTTTAGTAATAAAATTGTAATTGATGTGTGTAGCTACTGTGAACGCGTGCTAGCTTTAGTAAAGGAACTATCTATCTTTTAACCTACCTTTTACTTATGTAATGTGTACAGAATACGGTTTTTGAAACTTTAGATACCTACACATAACAACTTTAATTGGCTGAACATAAAGGAAGTTATAACTATAGAACAGCTATTCTTAGAGTTTCTTACACTGGCGTTCAAACGAAATATTAAAACTTACTGGTACAGTTACCCTATAACATTTTATCTTGAAAGAATAGCTAATTTATGCTTCCAACTTTATTATTCTTTACATTTAATATCGCTTGTACGGCAATTTTAATCCAAATGTATTAATATAAAATACTGCGAATTGAATGCAACACAGATATAATATAACGTTTTAATATGAAAGAATAGCTAATTTGTGCTTCCAACTTTAATATTCTCTACATTTAATATCGCCAGTAACGCAATATTAATCCGAAATATTAATTTACAATACAGCGATATGAACGCAACAAAGTTACAATGTTATAACTTACAGTTATAGTACAAGTATAGGCTCCGAGCCTGTAACATTATTAAAACACTATATCGTGCCGGGTCGCTATCGCGAAATTGCCCGAGGCTTTTACCAAATTAAGTACACAATATGAACCCGCCGTAACCTGGATACATCCCTGGTTATTGTTTTATGAAATCACGTGTACACTAAAACAATATTCTAGGGTCATCATTGTTTCACCTGGTCGTAACAAGACTTGGCGCGGGATGTATAATTGGATGATTTATGAATAAGAAATGTAGTGTTGCTGTGTTTTTATGTATGGGCGTACGATGAGAGGCATAGGCGTAGGAAAGAGGGGGCCGGGTGGGCCGTGCCCACCCCAGGATGGGGTGCTCATTGGCTCTACATTGGTGATTGACTCGGCTTCATCACCACCTCAGGGTCCAGGCCTCCCCTGGAAAATAGCACTAGATACGCTAATGGTGAGAGGGAGTTCCTTCAGAAGCGAGTGCTACTCCTCGTTAAGAAACGTCCTTAGGCTGCTTTCTGCTAGGCGAGCCGTGAGCCTTTTACCTGACTGCGACAGAAGTAGGGTTATGTTTTTCGTGCGTATATGTGTACTAGCCTCGGCACGGGCTACAGCCCTAACGGCTTAATGGATTGTAACATCTGAGGTTCTTCATCATTCATCTTTTTACGCGGAGTATATAAATAAGTATTATATTACCCGCGTCACGAAAGAAGGGACTTGTCAAATGGTAGTGGAGAGGATTTCGCGCAGGTAATCGTATACAGCGCAAGTCGAACCACGTGACCCGCCAAGTCTCTTCTTATTTGACACTAGTTATAGTAGTATCTCTTGTTTTGTCTAAGGTTAAAAAAATAACAACATTACCACCGCATGCTGTCGGACTAGCTTTGCTATTACAGCCCGGTGGTCGCGTCGCCGTCACGTGACGCACGCAATAATATTACCGAATGCCGCCGCTTCGGCCGTAACTTTGACACTGTCACATTATATATAATGTGACAATGTCAAAGTAACTAACCTAACCGACAGAAAAAGTCGGATAACCTCCGACCAAGTTAACTTAAACTCTAATATTTTCTAATGTTCCGAAACGATTTTAACAAAAAAAAGCATACCGTTTCGATTAAACTGGCTTTTAAAAGGATAAAACCGCATCCAAATCGGTCCATACGTTCGGGAGCTACGATGCCACAGACAGATAAATAAATAAATAAATAAATATTCGTGGACAAATTCACACAGCGCCATCTAGCCCCAAACTAAGCAAAGCTTGTACTATGGGTGCTAGATAACTGATATACTAATTAAATACTTTTTTTTTTTTTTAAATACATGCTTATTATACATAGAACACCCAGACCCGTCCCAGAAATTAAAATTCATCATTTCAATTTCTGCCCGGCCGGGAATCGAACCCGGGACCTCTTGCGTGGCAGACGCAACCACTCAGGTCGTGCAATGGTCAACACATACACATACACCATCCCTCTGTTCTCGTCGAGGTTTAAAAAGCGAACCATTTCTTTACCACCGCATGCTGTCAGACTAGCTTTGCCATTACCGCCCAGTGTTCGCCGCGTCGCCGTCACGTGACGCACGCAATAATATTACCGAATGCCGCCGCCTCGGCAGTAACTTTTACGGTAATGTTCGCGGAGACAGGAATTTATCGCGGCCAATTTATTAATGTTTAATGCCGTGCCTTTGGCCGATAGCTTCCCTTGTTCGGACGTGTACAGATTTTTGTATAGTGATACCAAATGGGTCTAAACGTGACCCACACCGGCGTTGAGAAACGGTTGTGAACATTTAGAAACATCTGATGTTGAAGCAGTATAAAATGTTTCAAATGTTTCAGATACAACAAGAAACTTAATAAGCAAATAATAATTATTGTTAAAGCACATCATGGATGTAGTGATGGAGGGTGATGTGAAGATACTGACGTAAAATAATAAAAAAACGTAAAAATTTAATCCAAAATGTTGAAAATTTAATAAAGCGTTTTCGTGGTGTTTTCACCGTAAATAAGCGCTGAGAGAAAAACCCTCAATAGAGTCTACGGCCCACTGAACATTCTCTCTCTCCAGTCGTACAACGAATTAGCTGACCACATATTGCATCAATTATCAGACGGTCAGATGATCAACTAATTCTTTGAATGTCTGATCGGCTGAACGACTACTTTGAAGAGTGTGCGATAAAAAAATAAGAAAGATATAAGTTAATTAAAACAGGACCTAATTAAAAAAATATTGTCCTAAATATTAACACACCTTTTTTTTTTTTAAGTGGGGAAATCTTCTGAAGATACCACTTCACCCGGGGGAGTAACGTGGATATGTGGGATTGCTCGAAAAAGGACCCTACCCACTAAAACCCCTCTATCTATCCACAACCGCTTTTTATAGAAACATTACAGGACCTCATACATAGTTTGCACTGTGATGTTTCGGCGGATACCCAAACTATGTTGGGTATATCAGCATGGACGGGAGATATCCTGATGCACTAGGATGTCACCCAGTCATGTGTAACCGTGCAATGCAGGAAAAGAGGCCCCCGACAACACACCTAGAAATACATTTTTTTACTTAATAACACAAAATAAATATTCTTCCAATTTAATCAGCTACAAATTAAAAATTTAATAACTCAAATACGTTAAGGAGGCGGGGCTGACTTAACGAAGTTAGAAATTATGGAGTTCCCGCCCCGCCTACGGAGACAGTTAAGTCTTGGGGTATAATTTACAATTTACCAAGAACTTAGGCCCCATTAATGGAAATTAGTGATTCCCTAACGAGGGGGGGAGGCTTAAGAGATAATATGAATGGGAATTGCAGAACTAAAACCATAAAGGCATACATCGCATTAACCAAAAATATGTAGACCTCGGCTTTAAATGTGTTTTGGACTGGTCACTAGGGTAGTTTAATTGTTGGAGGAATTAATGTTTCACATGTTGGTTGTCGTTTTCCTGAAAGTCTAGATTCTGAAATTGATAATTTTGGCATTTGAAGAAGTAGTTATGGGGAAAACCTGACCCATTCACGAGACAATTCGGGCCCAATGATTTGCTATGTTTTACCAAGAATGAGAGAGGAGATGATTATTCTCGATTTTGTCTTTCGGATTTCACTTATTCACTTAGCCGTTATCCCCTCACTTCTACCTCAATTCTAGACTCCATGATATTATGATTAAAACTCCAAAACTATTTTATATTAAGTAAATTATCGAGATTGGTTGATATTCTATAAAAAAGGAAATGCTTAAGTTGTAATAATGGAGCACACTTAATAGTAGTACACTTTTATTTTGACGACCTGAGTGGTTCAATAGTCAACATGCCGGTCTGCCACGCAAGAGGCCCCTAGTTCGATTCCCGGCCGGGCAGAAATTGAAATGATAAATTTTAGATTCTGTTACGGGTCTGGGTGTTCTATGTATAATAAGTATGTATTTAAGTAGTATATCAGTTATCTAGCACCCGTAGTACAAGCTTTGCTTAGTTTGGGGCTAGATGGCGCTGTGTAAATTTGTCCACGAATACTTATTCTTTAATTTCCTTTGAAGTCCTACTACAGAATATTGATACTAACATAAGTCCTACCCTAAGGAATACAAAATTAATATTAATAAGTGATCTTAAATTAAGTTGGACTTCGTTAGGAATCTTATCGACATAGCGTAATTGGATCTAATGAAGTTTGATTGGGCTTATTAATAAGCCGATTTTGTTTGCAGGTGGTTCACTGGAGAAAAGAGAATTTTTATAAGGAACTTTGATATTGCAAAGTCTACTGAACTAAATTGAAGAAATTTAAATTCAGAAATCTGAAATCTAGCGCTTCGGTTCGCATCGGGACAAAATGCTGAGTGAGGTCCTTTTTACACATGCTTTACACCACTAACACACACCACTTATCTACTACCATACGCATCGACACTATGCTAGCTCTTCTTTGCTTCTGCTTTTATGTGCATTTTGTTAATTATTGTGTACTTTTTCTTTTCTTGCGTCGAGTTTTCCAATTTTTTCGTGTTGTGGTGTTTCTATTCGTGTAAATAAATAATTATTGTTCGTATATATTATTCAGTACTGAGCAAATCAAAAGGTCAGTTATCCACATATTACGACGTAGCCTAAATAAGCTTCTAATCTAAGTAATAAATGAGGAAAACATCTTCCTTATATATTATTACATTATTTTGGGCTAAATAGTCTTGATGTGTCTTCTGTGAGCGAGCCAGTATTGTATGCTTGTTTACCATCATAGTAATCACTATGGTAGTATGTTAAAAGTAGCCTGTTCTCCTTGTAAATATGTCTGTCTGTATTACAAATAAATAAATATGTTTGGACAAATTTACACGGCGCAACACGTTATATATCCGCGGAGTCCTTCTAAAGCAAACAACGGATTTAATGCGGTTTTTACTACATTAAGAAAGGTCTAAATATTATAGTTATCATCTTGGCGTTAATTTCCCGGTTGTGCTCTCGCGCACGAGGACCTGGGGGTCCACCTTGACCATCATCCAGGATTTGGCAGATCAGATAATTACATGCCGACTGCTATCTGACCTCCGTGATCCTGCTGCCAGGAGAACCTGACCAGATTGGTTCATGGTTACACATTCAGTCGCCCGAATGTGCTGGTTTCATCACGGTGTTTCCCTCACCGTAAGATCATCGGTTAGCGTTCAACTAATGTACATAACTCAGAAAAGAATCATTGGTATATGACCGCAGATGGATTCGAACCCGGTACCTCTCGCTTACGAGTCGGATACCTTAACCACTAGGCCACTGCCGCAAGGTTTATATATATTATCAAAATACATCCATATTATAATAGAGAAAGCCCGAGCAACACCGATCGCTAGTGAATCTATAACTCACCTCACCAACCAAACTACTATTCTAAGTCCGCAGACATTCTTACGGTAAACAATTTCCAATTGAAGTTAAAACTAACTTGCAAGGAACGCGTCGCCGCAACTTTTATTACGTATGCGGAGTCGGCTGGAACTGGTTCGAACCGATTCTAGGTAGTTCTAGCTCGGCTTAGGGCTGTACAGCTGGAATAGATGCGCCGATTTCCAGTAATTACGTTGTATTGTATTAATATATGACTGCTCCCGACATGTGCAGCATAGTGTATGAAGTCTGATTATAATCTGCAGCCAACTCGGACTTTGTACTGATTATGAACAGGTATTAAATAGGTAAGGCATAGCGGGTTAGGGTAGGCTTTAAGAGAGGTAGGGCATAGCGGGGTATCCCGTTCGAGTAGGAGCCGCCCGACTGGGGAAGTACCTCCACCTTACAGAATATCGCAGCTAAACAATACTCTTTTAAATAGTATTGTGTTTCTACCGGTGAGTAAGGTTTCCAGTGCTCCATGGGGTGGGGATTTAGGGAACCGTGGCTTTGGCAGTTTAGGGGCATTTGCCTTTTTGCTGCCAGAGCAACGTGTTATAGAGGTGGGCAACGCATTAGCGATACTCTTGGTTTTGCTAATGTCTATAGGCAGTGGTAATCACTTTCCAGCAGGTGGCCCGCTTGTCTGTTTGCCTACTGTACGGAATAAAAAGAAAATAGTATAATCGGCACTTTCATTATGAGTTAGACAGCCATCCTCCATAACATGGATGGATGGATGAAGCAACATGCTCTAGCTAAAAGATTTCTGGAAGTTGTTGGCCGGGAAAATAAAGATTATGATGGTAACAGGCTTCTTCAGAACAGACACAGTGATCTAAAAAGTAAAGAATTCGTAAATTGGTTAGAAATCCTTCGAATAAAGTTACAAAAGTGCGGTCTACAACCCTATCCTTCACTGCATGTACTCGGCTCAAAATATTCCAGCCCGACAGTAGTTGGGTGCGTTATATTAGAATACTAAGCTCACACGAGCGGGCCAAGTAAGTACTTAGTTTTTATTAGTTTCCTGGGCTAAGTTCCGGGGAATAAGTTTCAACTTTACGCTGCTGTTGGGAAATTTTAAAACTTCATTATTAATAATGTTGGTTTCTCAAAAATTTAAGCAGGCATTATGAAAATTTAGATCCTTCGTTATTGCATCTATTTGTTTGAAGTATCTGTCTATGTGATTATATATCGTTATTTAGTGAAGGATTTGTTAGTCGTCACTATCGTCGTTAGTAATCATTTCATATCACATCATCTCCTTTTACAAAACTTTGAACGAGTTTCTAGTGTTATTGTTACATATTATTCAAAGTTTTATATAGTCTTACTGGTCATTGCTTAGTAAGGAGAGGAGTCATCATCATCATCATATCAGCCGAAAAACGTCCACTGTTGGGCATAGGCCTCACCCAGAAATCTAAACAAACCTAGATCTGTGCCTTCCACATCTAGCTGGTACCTGCGATCTTTACCAGGTCGTCGATCCATCTTGTGGAAGGCCTACCCACGCTGAAGTATATAGAGTGCGCTGTGTGAATTATTATTTATCCAAGAATATTTATTTATACTAGCATACCACTAGTTTATTTAGTGAAAATAAGTAGAATTTTATACTTACTATAGGTCATGAATATTGGCCGCGTGGTTTTCGGCAGAGTAGAATAGCACCAACCCCTAAAACTCATGGGTATCGTACAAGGCGACTAATGTATTAGAGGCAAAAGATCTTGAGTCTCTGTAGGCTGGAAAATGGGCAGCAGCGTTCTCCATTCTTATATTTACAACATTGCGATCTCCAACCCTCTGTCAAGCGTGGAGATTATGGCAATAACCTCGGGAGCAACCCTAAGCCCTGTAGTAGACTGCTATGGGCAGTGATGATGATGAAGTCGTGAGTATAAAGCTTTATCTTTTTTGTCGTAGTCAACGAGCACGAAGTTGAGAGAAAAAGCTGAAGTCAAAGTAATTTAATACTAATTCTTTTACAAAAAATAACGATTCAGTCACGTTGGTTATAAAGTCCTCTGATTTTCTTTTAAACACTTGTCGCATGCAATGCTTCGCTGTAGTTTCTTAATATTAAAGTCACGCGATAGCTGTCTGTAGGTACAAGAAGTTCCGAAAACAAAAATGACTTCTTAGAAAATTTCGTTGAATATGTTAATTTAAAGACACAATACTCATACTTTGAAATTCATTTGATTAAAATTTTGGGGCAAATAATATTTTAGAGATGTACTGGTAGGTAACTCAGATTGTCATCGTAATAAATTAATTTATAGTTGGAATGATTTCTCATTTAAGCAATGCGATTATGAAAATTGTTAAACAATTTTAATACAATTGCAATTATCATATGCAATGTTCTTATTTCGTGAAAGTTATTACAACTTGTAAATGTAGTGATTCCATACCAAATTTTTTATTCATTTGAGTGTAGGTATCATCAGCGGAAAGACGCGCACTGCTGGGCATAGGCCTCCCTCAGAGATCTCCACAAAGGTAGGTCGGTATAGTAATTGAATAATAGTTGATGCTCTTAGTAAATTTATTAAATTATGCGCAAAATGGGTTTGTATGGGTAAATTATTTATAACAAAGCAGTTAAATCGAAAAAACCACAAATCACGCAAAGCCGCAGGACTTAAAAACTAGAAATTTTACTTGACATTAAAATGAGGAATATAACAAAAGACTCGGGCGAATCGCGTTATCCTTTTTTCCTCAAACCACGCCCAAAAAGGAAATGAAAAGGCAAAAGAGGAATGCACTTAACCATTTTCTTTTAATGGTAAACAGTTCACAGAAACGGCCAGTGCGCTGTAACGGACGCGCCAATAAACCGTCAATGTCAGCTCGAAAATCGAATTCCGCCCGGCCAATTCCTTTTTTAAACGGGAACCCTTCCGCCGTGATTAACGCTCGCGAATCATTCACTGACAGCACCCATTAACTGTTCGTTTGTGCCCTATTTGTTTGGGCGTCCCGAGCGCGCCCGAACCCAGCCGAGGCGAGCCGAGTCCCACGAGAAACAAGGGAAGATTTGTTTTTCGTACCTTTCATTTTTAATTCGGAACTTTGTTTTGCGATGTAACGAGTAATCCGGTGCGAGCGGTGTTCGCTTCTTGTTGGTTCTTGTTTTTCTGGTCTATTTTTGTTATCCAATTTCGTTGGGTTCCTGGCTGACTCGAAAGGGATTACTTACGTAAAAGGATAGGTACTCGTATTATCATAAAATATAATGTTAAATTACTTGTTTATCTTATCCGTAAATAATAAATAAATAAATATTTTACTATTGTACGTTATGCTCACTTCAGGATAACTGAACAATGAAATTAACAAGTGCCACAGTAATTCTCTATCTAGATTTAGCCATAATGTTAAGATGGTTTTATTCTAAAAAAACAGGCTATAACTACGAAATTGCAAATACTTCGTCTAAGCTCTACAAAAATAATGATAATATATCCATGATGTATATCCTTGTAGGGCGATTTTAATATTAATCGGCTTAATAATGTTTTCCTAAGCGGCTTAAGAGCTTAATAGAATAAACAAGTCGTTTATTTAGTTAATAGCGTGTGCACTATAAGACACGCGCATATATTGAAATACCCTCGTACACGGCAAAGTTTCGTCTATAAACAAAACGGGAATGGCCCATTCGTTCACTCATTCATTCACTCCCTCATTCGTTCGTCCATTTAGTTAGTCGTTTCTACAGAGGCGGCCATTTTTTCCTACTACAGCGCGAATGCCCGCGAATTTTTACTCCTGCCCGGTTAATTTGTTAAACCCAACGAGTGTGTTTTGATAATAAACGTTGAATAGAGATGTGCCCCGTTTTTCCGCGAAGTTATGAGCCGGTGTTCGCTGTGGCCGGTAATTTAAATTGTTAATCTCTTGATACCGTCTCGGGGTAAGTGACGTTGAAAATGGACTTATGAAATATGGAATGAGGTCGACAGTTTTCAACTTGTGGGTTCGCGGTTTATTCATATTTCGTACTGAGGCGGTGTGTAACTCGCGGTAGGTATATGTGACTTACTTTTTTAGATGCAAATGCAATTTTACAATACATAATTTACCTCAGTCAAATGACTGACTGTCAAATGAATGACTATCAACCAAACTTTCATCATCACAGCCCGTAACAGTCCACTGCAGGACTTAGGGCCTCTCCCACGAAAGGGGAGGTTAGTGCCATAATCTCCACGCTTGGCAGGCGGGTTGGAGATCGCAGTGTTTAAATATAACATTGAAAAATGCTGCTGCCCATTTTCCAGACTACGGAGACTACTTGATCTTTTGCCTCGAAAACATTAGTCGCCTTATACGACACCCATGAGTGTAAAAGGTTGGTGCTATTCTACTCTGCCGGACACCACACGGCCAACCAAACTTTAAGTATAGGTAAATACCTATACTTAAAGTTTGGTTGATAGTCATTAGTAGCATAGCCACCACCAGCGATACTAAATAATAAAAATAAATAATAATAATGTCGCCATGCGGTTGGAATGACCGGCTTGCAGACAACGTATTAAGAAATACTGTATACCTATGTGCATACTAAATAAACAGCAAGAGCCCGTACAGACGTACACGATTTGTCCCAAATGTTAATGCAATTTTAGTCTCTATTACTACGCGGTGACTACGCCGACACGATGAGTACACGTTTACTGTCCTGTTTGTGACCGGCTTCAAAATCAAAATCAAAATTAAAATTTCTTTATTGATTAGGACATTAAATATCTCTTTCAATCGTCAAAAAGGAGGGGGGTAGGAAAGTAGGAAGGAAACACACAGTGACACGCTGACCGCCCTATGGCTGTAGATAAACGTATCCCTCGCTAACCACAACCGAACCGTATAAACGGTCCCCTGAATTACTAAGGTGGAGAATCTCATTTACTTACCTTGAAATAATTTGCTTCTAAATATATTATAACTACCGATGTAATGGGTCTGCTCGGGCACAATTAATATACAATTTTGATATATAAATCAATTAATTCAGCTTTAAAATCAATATAATGGATACGATTCTAATTAAGTTAAATTATAGTAAATTTGACAGAAAAGTGCCCAATTTTTGTTGATGGACAACTATGTATGAAAGATGGAAAATATATTTATTATTAAAGTTAACATCAGTTGCGTAACTCGGTAGGTAAATAATTTCATTAGTTGAGAGTAGTCCCCATTTAATAAAAATAATCAAAATATTCTGATATCGGCGTCCCCGGTTGTGCACTCGTGCGAGGGCCTAGGGTACGCCTTGACCATGATCCAGGATAAAGCAGATCAGGTAATGACAGTGGAGCGATTGCCATCTGACGTCCGTGATCCTGTTTATAGGAACCTGACCAAATTGGAGCGTGGTTACACATTCAGACGCCTAAATGTGCCATTACGATATTTTCCCTCATTGTAAGAGCATCGGTTAGTGTTCAACTAATGTACATCACTTAGAAAAGAGTCACTAGAGATCGCAGGTTACACATTCAGTCACCTGAATGCTATTTGAATAAGTTATTATAGATACCTATTATAACTTATAAAAAAGTCCAAGGAAACTCCCAAAAATATTGTATCTTTATTCAAAACTCATAAAGTTAATTCAGCAAGTAAAGCAAAGTTGTCTTTGTCACGGAAACTAGCTGAATAAATTTGTTGATACTTTTGTGAATTACTTACAGAAATAGAGACGCGTGTATTTGTGGATCGAAAAAGTTTTGTGGAAGAAAAAGCTGAAATTGAGATTGATAGGAATTCCAAGTAGATAATTCCAAGTAATGTCCAAAAGTCCCTAAAATTTTCGTTTCAAAAAGTTTCTATAAAGCTGCGTATAAAGAAATTTAGTACTTCTTTCTGTGATGGAGGTAGAGGATCAAACGAAAAGGGGAGAGAAGATTGCTAATCTTCATTTGTGCATAATTTTATGCTTGTTTAACTTCTTTCTTGAAACCGTAACTTCCAACCTGTAATCAACTTCGATTTTATCTGGTAACTTTTGTAAAGCTGTATGTAGCTTCGCCTTTGGCCACCTTCGGCCAACATTCCTTCGGCGCGAAACCCGGCCGAAAGTAGTTTTTAATATTGTTGACAAATAAATTGCAAGTAATTTTTTATCATCTCTAGATCATATATCACTTTTAGAGATGATTTCAATTACCTTTATATGTTATATAGTCAAAATAAGCTTTCAATATTAAAGCTTTAAAATTATATATTTTTAATTGTAGCTTGTAGCCAATCTTGTACAAAATTTCTTAGAGCTTTTGGCCTTTGACTTCGGTTTTGACCGAAGGTTGTGGCGATAGCGGTCGTCATCGTCGCGTTTCTGATCCCTCTCTGCGGGAGGCAGGTGCGGGCCTATGGGCGGGCTAACCCCATGCCCGGGTTTCTTCTTGGACAGGCTTCATCTTGGTAGGTCATGATATGTCGCTCAGATGCGCAATCGTGGCATCGTTTGCCGCAGCTTAGGTGCTTCGATAGCCGATTAATCCGCTTCGGCTCCGGCCAGAAACTGACCTATGTTTGGATACTAGTAAGTAGTCACTTTGTACAAACGTAAGCGCATCTTCTGCGCAGTTTAACTTAGCAGTGTAGACGTGAGATTTCCCATGGATTTATAATAACAATAATAACAACTGTAATCTCACAACGTAGCTGCACGCCTACAATTATTTCGTAAGATGTGGTCTCTATCAATCCATACGTTAAAAGGCGTGATGCTATGTATGTATATACAAGTATCCTTAGATTTTTTTTAATATGTAACAGATAAATTGAGCATTGCGGCGTGTGAGTATTATTGTTATTTATATTAAGCGGATGTTCTAAAACTAAATTCAGTTTGATCATACACATACAATAAATTTAAACCGTATGACATTTCCGTCAAATAATTCTGGGGTGATTTTGAATAACATCTCTCTTTTGTAGGCCTTCTGGAAGAAATTTCTTTTTAGAAATAAGCAGTGCCTGTTGTGTCTTTTGTTCTTTTATATTTCTCTGTATATCATTATTGTGTACAATAAACAGTTAAATAAATAAATAAATAAAATAAACAATTTCAATTATAAATTACATATTTTTAATAGGGCCACATCAGTCTTCTTTGATAGGGTTAGGTAAATAATATAATACAATATATAATTTACATAGTAGAGTAAGTAATATAGTAAGGTAACGAGGTGTTTTTGAATTGATAGTGTTGGTGTAGGCGGCGGTGACCACTTTCCATCAGGTGAACCGCTTACCTGCTTGTCTGCTCGCTTGTTGATCAGTACTCATTTATTAGTAAGTTTCTATGAGGGTTACATTAGTTATGCCTTAAAGCCGTGAGGGAAAAGGCTTAATACTATCTTCCACTCTGCCGGATATACATGCCCAGCAATTGTCACGTTAATATTATGGTTTAGGTTAGATTGATTTGCATCCTAATGTTGCACCATTGCGTGATTTGTATTCCAATCTATAGCATACATTCAAAGGTCCTCCCTTATTCCCACTACAACCATAAGACATAATATATCACCAAGGCTTCTTGCGGCCTAAAGTAAAACCAAGACGTTTCAACGAAAGCTTAAGGGCGACCCGGCTAAGAACTTATCCGGGGGAATCCGGACGCGTGGTCAAGTCCCGGGCGACCCGGGCAGTAATTGCCTCTGTCCAGTATATTAACAGGGTGTGTTTTTATTACTCGAGCCCGTGCGCCTCAGTGGAGAGCACTTATGTCTTCATTGTGGTGGAGTTTTATTTTTATTGACCACCCTGTTGAGTGCGTCCGGTTAAGTGTTTAGGGCTAGTGGCGTGTGTCGGTTTACTGCCCGTGACGGGATGTGCTTCTACTATGTGCCTGAGTTCGTCCGCCTATACTAAGTTGAGAGCTTTCTGCAATTGGAGTTTTTAAGCCGGTTGCCAGCAGTTGTAAGTTGAGAGTTATGCCGGTTGTCGGCGGAGTGAATAGCAGAAACCGAATCCATTGACGGTTGTCGTAAAAAGCCTGAGTCCGTCTGGGTGAGTATCATCGCCGTATCTGTTTCTGCCGCCAGGCAACAATGCTTGCATTGTGTTCCGGTTTGAAGGATAAGGTAGCTAGTGCAATTACAAGGGATGTGCTTCTACTAAATGTGCACGAGTTCGTCCGCCTATACTAAGTTGAGAGTTTTCTGCAGTTGGAGTTCTTAAGCCGGTTGTCGGCAGAATGAATAACAGAAAGCGAATAAATTAGCGGATGTCGTAAGAAGCCTGATTCCGTCTGTGTGAGTACCACCGCCATTTCTATTTCTGCCGCCAAGCAGCAATGCTTGCATTGAAGTTCCGGTTTGAACCGGTTGAAGGATAAGGTTGCCAGCACAATTACAGGCATGAAGCATTTCAACTTAGACCTTACAGTGACAACGCAACTACGTTTCTGCATTTTTGTTGCCTGCGACTTAATGCATGAATCGAATCGTAAATGTTATGTGCGATAGCTATCTGCTTGTTAGTCACTGCGGTAGAAAAAAGAAGTACTAACGTCATAGAGGTAGATATTGTCTACGTAGACCATAAAATAGGGAGCAGGATCTTCTGATTAGTTTTTAAACAATGCGATCTCCAACCCGCCTGCCAAGCGCGGATACTATGGCAATGGAGACTCCATTTCGGAGGAAACTTAAGCTGTGGGTTGTTATTATTGACAAAGTTTATACGTTTTTTTAAGTACCATTATCTTGATTTAAAGAAAAATACTATAAAAAGCTACTAATTTTGTAAGTGCTGTAACGGTACCTATGCCATAAAATACAAAATCTTTCCTCTGTCTTCGTAATACAATGTGCTTATATTTCATTCATAAGTTTTTTGACAGTACATAACAAAACAAGTATTATATATACTCTACAATATCTAGGGCCCCAATTCTTAAAAAGTGTTTCTCATAACCAGTAGAACAAAATATTTGAAAACACATCGTTGTACTGCTCACAAGCACATCGCGTTCCAATATTTTGAATTTCACATTATCAGCTAACACATTCATAAAACGGAATTTTGAATTCAACAACAGACCCCAAGTACATGCTTCTAACAGTTTGCGAGAAACTATGCGAGACCAGAATACCGCGTTGAGCACTCAAGGATACTCTTCAAATGCCTGGACGCTCCGATAGATACTCAAATAACTTTAACATGCATCGAACGCTTTGTAGGGAAGTCGTGGAAAACTTTGCGAACAAAGTGTTCGGGCTATGCTAAACTTTCCAATGTTTTCGACGGTATGCGTGGAAACTGGCCGACCGGTTCCCGAGTCTGCCATTACACTGTGAATTTGATGGAATTTGGTGTTGCAATCTATTCTATCGGTTTTGTAACACTGTTATGACAAAGTTTAAGGTAATTCAGGGCAGTTTTTGTAAAACGAATCTCGTAATCTTAAAGAGAATACTGCAAAATGAATTTTGACCTAACTGAAGATAAAGCCCATCTAAATACAGTCCTGCTGGCACGGTGCCTATGTCCTAATTGGGAACGGTCGTACGACCATGGTCGGTTTTGAGGTCTCCTATTGGTCGGGCAACAGCCATCGCACGACCGTTGCATTGGCAACAATGAATTAGGACAGAGCCTGATTATTATTGATTATTGATATTAGGAGAGAGTGATTAGGAGGAGGAATTGGTTGAATTAGGACAGCGCCTGCAGTGATTTATTTTTTTATGAATAAAATCAATTTGCTTTCAAAACCTTTGATTTCGATATTCTGAATGCAGAGACAACCCAATGACTCTTCAATGACACAATCAAAATTCATCAATTTGGATACATCCCGTGCCCAATATCGGATAAATTGCTCTGTTAGACAAATAACACTATGCACTCTTCTCCCATATGACTTTTGCCTGCGCCAGAAAAGGTCAGATGTATCAACCTCTTCGCCCTGAGTGAGCCGAAAATCGCAAGGGTACGAAATCATTAAACATTCATGAGACAAAACACGTATATGAATACATAGATCTTTGTTACAGAAACGTTCAAGTCACAAGCCCATAGAGGACAGGATAAGTCCCATGAATCATGCAGAAGAAGGTTATTTGAATAATGCTGATACCACTTTCCGAATCGTGTGGGATGCAGGAGATTTAGTTTTCGTAGGTGTCGTTTAGATCATCACTGTTGTAATAGATCAGTCCATTAGCTTTTATATAATTTAGAATTCAGTTTACGTCCTTATTTTCCTTTTTTGTGTAGTGTTTTGTTGTAGTAGTTCTAGGATAATAGTCGCATAATTTAGAACTAAATATTGTGTGTTCTCGTATTTATTGTTATGGGTTGTGTTTTCCTGGCTAGTTCTTTCTAACCTAACTGACAGAAAAAGTGGGATAATCTCCGACCAAGTTTACATATACTGAAATATTTTCTAAATTACTGAACCGATTTTAATGAAACAAAACTAAGAACTATCTTGATTAAACTGGCTTTCAAATAAAGAGAACTGCATTCAGATAGGTCCATCCTTTCGGGAGCTACGATGCCACAGACATACAGATCACCACAGAACCACAAAACACAGCTCGTTGTTCGTCGCGGGTTAAAAAGAAACTCCCACGATTTTTTTTATAACATAGGTACTTAGTAAAAAAATATTATTCATTAGTTAGCCTGTTGTTGGTTGGGTTTTGATGATCTTCAATGTTGAAAAATGTTCTTGAATGAATGAAAATCATTTTAAATTTCTTATGTAAAAATCTATTAATAAAGCTTATAAATGTATAACTTCAGCTTGTACCTTAAGCCGCACCAAAGTCTACGTCTCGACCTTGTTGGATTCATACATTATGTTGAGCTCATGTCTTTACCACGCAAAATGCGTACATTATACCGCTTCAGTACATAAAATGTGACATCAAAGCTCTCTATTTTATTTGCGATTAGACGTTCTGCCTAATATGAATTTCATATTGAACTTATCTTAATATTATATATGTATGTTCCCTATGGCGTCCGGAAGCGCGAGGATGCCGAGAACCAGGCGAAGTGGAGCAGAACTAGTAGGAAAGCGGTGACAGTAGCTGCGATAGACGCTAAGATGACGATGATGATGTTCCATATGGAATCCTAAACGGCTGGTTCGATTTTGATGAAACTTTCAGGCAATATTCTACGAAGTTTGTTACCCATGAAGCGTGGACGCTAGTAATAATATAAATAGAAAAGACTAACTTGTTAATTTGAGCGTTTCAGAAAAACAATAGCCTGACGAAGGTGTATATATTGAAGATAAAATTTTCATGGTCAACAATATCATCTACTTTATCAAGTTTACCAAATTACGTTATGAATTTACTAGCGTAATAGCGAAACTAGTAAGTAAAGACGAAATATTACTTAAACTACATATTTTTTACCCAGTACATCAAAGCTACTGCTTTACCTATAACTGTATTAGAACAAGAAATAAGCTTACCTCTACACAAGAAACAGGGTAGTTGCAAGTAGGCTTTACCGTCTAAAACCCGCGTTCAAGTTAGGTCCACACCCCAAGACGTCTTTGCAAGGATCCCGCTCGACCTTGCCCAAGGGAACTACCGGGTCGTGTTCAGAACGTACGCTCTGAGCGTATCTTTTTATAATCACTTTCCATCATGTAACCTAAGAGCTTCTTTGCGTCTTCTTGAAAAAATATGGGCGTTTAGGGATTCATTGCTTCCCCTTGATATATACAAATATGGGCGTTTCGAAATTCAGTGTCAAAAGCAAAAAACACGGTTTTTGTTTTTTTAATGGCGACTACAAAAAGAAAAGTTGATTCTGATGTCGAGTATTTTGACCCTACCACCATTGTAGGTACCCGTACCCAAAGTAAGTAAACAAAGTAAAAACAACTATACGCCCATGAAGTATCCAAGAAACATTACGTGTGTAAGGACCAGCCAGATCTTTACTTACCCCGACACGTAGGTTGTCTTCAAAACTCAATAGATCTGGATATCAATGTGAGTGCTTAAACACTTACCTGAAACAATTTGAAATATAAAATTAGCTACATAGTAAGTAATATTGTATCAAACTTAATTATATCTGTAATTATAATTGGGCTTGGAGTAATGAGATAGATAATTATCTATATCATTACTCCATGCAAGCCGGGCTATTCGTATTGTAGACGACCCCCGACACACGTTTGAGGCACTTTGGATCCTGTAGGCCTCGGAAGGACTTTGTTATTACTTAGGGAGGCATTCGGTTAGAATGACCACCTGAAGGAAAGCAGCCTTTGGACACTATCGACCAGACCATGTGAAACTTAAATTTGGAGCGGATGCCGGAGGTATCTTCAGACATGTCTTTTTAAGACCCCATGTTATAGTAGAGCTCATTCCACTTCCTGCACGTGCTCGGTGAAAAGGCTCGCGATTCCTATACGTAAATTAGATGCCAGGCATCTAAATGGTGTGAATGAAATCCATCCCATCGTCGAAGGGTGCGGTGGTGGAAAAGCCGTGGCACCAACCTAAACAGTTCTGCAGAACAATCCCCGTCGTGGAGACATATACAGAGCCATCTATTATTGAGACAAACCAAAGAGGTTTACCAATGTGTTCGGAAATAAATTAAAATGCTTTTTAAATAAATCTAGAAATTAATAAATTAAAACTAATTGCAAGAAAGGCAAGTGCAGCGTCAAAATAAACAAACGAATTAAACGATTTTTTAAAATCAAATGCGCCTTTGGGTCTATATTATAATATAGGGTTACTAACAGCCACTATTTTTCTTTGTCTTACGAACGAATTTACTTTATTCATACGTTAACGTCGCTTGAGTTTAGTACAATCGTCAGCGGCCGTTCTCTACTTCCACGGTATGAGTAGCAACCGCGCAATCTTACTTCAAGGTCGTGAACGCACCCCAGGTGTTTACCACGGCGACGAATCCGATATGCTAATGTGGCCCACACCAACGGATGTCACCGGTATTATTGGGAGGTCGTATTTTCAAGAAGCCTTTCAAGTTTGGTCTGCTAAGTGAGTCTTCTGTCCGTATTACTTAGATATTCGAGGTTATATAACACAGGTACAGGCCAAACACAAAACTCCTCCTTTTGGACTTCACCACAGCCGGAGTATAAAGGAACAGTCCGTTTAATCAACTGGGACCAAATGTCCGCTACCAATCAATCGCCAAGCTGTAAACGAATGAAATCCGTGAATGAATCACTGAGAAAACGCCGCCCCTTAAAATTTCCCTACCGTCGGTCGTCAGACTGGGCATAATGAAGCCACCGAAACGATTGCAGACGAGTCGGACACCGAATCACGGGGCTGTTAATTCGGGCCACGGGGCCACAAAGGGAGAATTAGTGAAGCTGCGTAGAAAATTGGAGGGGCCCCCAGTTATTAGAGCTTGAGTCGTCGCAATTGATTATGGGCCCCCGTGGCCTGATTTGAGAGCCGTGGTCTTGATTTTTATAGTGGCGTTTTTGAGATTATTGAATATTCGATGAACTTTAATAGAGAATAGAAGTCGTGCATGTGAACTGAGTTATTAATTTCTTTACGAACTGACATTCAAAATCTTTTGGAAGAAGCCATACATAAGAGAGCGTACAGGGTCTGCTTTCTACTCTTTCTCCATCAATTCGCCCGGTCTGCAACGACCGTGCGTCATTGATGTTATTTTAAAATTTTACTAGCTATGGGCTCTCGCATCCGACTCTGCGATGATAAATTTGTGGCCTTTGTGTGCTATTGTGAGCTATAAGGTATAATCCGTTCACTAGTTTTTTGATGATTAACAAACATCCGTCCATCCTCACAAACATTCGCATTAGAATATACAAAGCTTTTATATTATAAAACTAGAGATAGAAGTAATGAAAGATTCCGGCTCTCCAAGCGATGAGTTTTTGATTGAAACGCTGCTATAATTTTTTTCAACACAATGATTCCTCACGGTTCAATGGGAGTCGAAAATAATTGGACAACCACGCTCCGAGTTGGGGATAATAATGGAGCTGTATTGTGAACGGTCGGATTAGCTCCCTTGGTTTTTTCTAAGATGAATTGTTGTGTTGTAATTTGGGATCGCGGGCAAGATATTTTTAAGAGTCTCCTGGAGTTGGGAAGAAATTCTTAAATATATTTTTGAAATGTGTCTTAGTTTTTGGCTTTGAGTGGTTTGTGTTTGTGCAAGAAGACATTTTAATTTGTAGTTTTCACCAGTATATTAGTCAAAGTTTTGTTGTCATAAGACGTTCCTTCGTTTGTAACATAGCGATCTGTGAGTGACTGAAGTGGCTGAGTCCAATAGACCCAATGTGTGCGGACCACGATCGGAAAATGAGTGACACATCTCCCCTTCGGTTTGATCTAAGTTACACGAAGATTTTATCCTAAACAACAGAAGAAACGACCCAACATTTTCCTATATCAGTGGGGAAATATCTAACGATTATGAAAAATCTGGCGGCCTCCTTATGTAACTGAATGAGGGGTCTGGCTCTAATATAAAAGGGAATGAGAGTTCTTACGTTCTACTTTAATCCAGCCCAATGTGCGCTGAGCACTAAAGGTTGGTCGACTTTTACGGATGGTTCGAGGTATTCTTTTATTTTTATGCTTATAGGTGTTTGTAGACCTGTTTTCAGCTAGTGAAACTTCTAAGTATTTAGAAACGGATCTTTTTTCGGAGCATGGCGTAGAATGCCTCAACAGTGCTTATTATTTGAGTCAATTTTTATATAATAAGTTAAACATTTTGCTGTACATATGAAATTAGTCAAATCACATTTTGCACACTAGATCAAAAGGTGTTTTAATTCATAATTAGAACGGAGTTGTATCACGAGGTCAAAACACAAAGCATTAACTGCTCATATGAATTTGAAAGATTATCTTTTTGTTTTGCCTGTTTCGTAATTTCAAACCGGTTTTATCTGCCACATCCACATTTCATGATGAAAAAAAAAAGTTTATTTGTGATGAAATAGTTAACCTAATTTCGAAAACATTACACGTCTGAAGTCTTATGACATGATATTACTACAAATCGCCTTATAGCAATATTGAAAATGTCTTAAACGTATTCATTCTTCCGACACTTTTTTCCGACACTATAAAATTCAAACCTTCATACTGACTTTATGTCGCTTTCACGTTCGGCTGTATATCGCTTCATGTGACCGTTTACTGCGACCTTCACCATGCATTAACATGCATAATGTGCATTAAAATTTTTTCGTACATTAGTACAATATATTATATGAAAAATAAATTACTATAACCAATGTAGCTTTAATCCTACAGATTCAGAGTTATATTCATGCATAATTTCGTTAAATTTAGACAAGGTGCGAGAAAATTCAACATAATTTAACTAGGTACCTGCAACAAAAGGATGAAAAGGTTTTTACTGGATCGGCAACGAATGGGTATTGCAAACATGACTGCGGTGACTGCTTACCATCAGGCAGGCCGTAAGCTTATTTGCCATTTTAGTGGTATAAACAAAAAGCAAAGCTTATTCTTCCAAAGGCAGAGAGCTCCACTTGAACACACGCAGATGAACAGAGTAAATATTGGTTCATTTGATAACAAAACCAACCCAATTAAAAACAATTGAAAACCTTGTTTGTCATCGAACAGTGTTGTTATGATAATCTAAACTTTTCAAGAAAGAGCCAGAGCACGCTGTAAGCAATCACGAACGACCTCGAACTGCCTACAATTACTGTACGAGTATTATAATATTCTCTGCCTCCGTTTATTTTTCTTTCGTTTAAGTATTAATTATTAACGTACTCGTGTTCTCTCGGAAGTAATTTTCGTAAAACATCTCGAAATCCCAGGTGGCTACATAAATTCGGCTTACAAGTATCGTGCTGCCAGATTCAACTGAAATTACATTTGTCACTGTCAAACTTAAGGGTATTATGATGTGACAGAAAAAGACGGCTGTCCCGGATATATCATTTTTGTTCAAAGAAAATTCAGGATGTGCTTAGACGGTTGTTTATGGAGATGCTGAGGAAGAGAAAATTATAATTAGGATGTTTTTTTATGCCCCAGGAATACTCATGGAATAGTATATATTACAGATAAAACTAAGTTCACAATTCAAGTAAACATTAGCACCAATATGATGATTTACATTCTCCAGAATGATGGGCAAGAAAAGACTTGCCGAGATATCTTCAGTTCGTTGTGATAATCATCATAATCCACCCATAATAGTCCACTGATGAACTAAAAGTATAGTAAAACCAAGTATTCACCTGGCCTGATGGTAGGTACCTCAGTAACAGTGGAGCGACTGCCATCTGACCTCCGTGACTCTGTGAAAATGGGAACCAGACCAGATTGAGTCATGGTTCACATATGCAGTCACCTGAATATGTAGGTTTCGTCATAATGTTTTCCTTCACCGTTAGAGCATCGGTTAGTGTTCAACTATTGTAGATAACTCAGAAGAGAGTCATTGGTACATGGTGGCACTGGAGTCAAACCTGATACCTCTAGCTACGAGTCGGACCCCCTATTCATTAGACCACCGACGCTCTATCTTATCACTCCTTCACGAAAAAAAATTTGAATGGATTTTTATGAAACTTCCCAGTGTTATACGGCAGTGTTATAACACAGTTAAAACATAGGCTATAATTTATCTCTCTTGGGATCACGCTATAATTGAATTTTACGCGTAGCTGCGGGCACAAGCTTAAAAATAAATCGGTTGGAATTGCTGTGTGGCACTTTCCTGAAAAAGGCACTCACTTAGCTTAGGCACGACCGGAGCCGCCACGCTATGACCTTTACGTACCGACGTTAATATAACCAACTACTTAGTGGAGCGTCGTGAGCGTCCGAGCTACCGGGTTTGAATCCCGCTGCGGCCATGTACCAATTACTCTTTTGTGAGTTATGTACATTAGTTTAATTCTAACCGTTGCTCTTACGGTGAAAGAAAACATCGTGATGAAACCTGCAAATTCAGGCAACTGAATTTGTAACCATGATCCAATCTGGTCAGGATCCCCTGGCAGCAGAGTCGCGTAGGTCAGACGGTAGTCGTTCCACTGTAATTACCTGACCGCCAAATCCTGGATCATGGTCAAGACGAACCCCGGCTCCTCGTGCTCGAGAGGCACAACCGGGACATTAAAGCTAAAAGATGATTATTTTATTACTTCAGTATCTTTCATAAGTTTCTAATTAGTTTCATCATCATATAAAACAAATTTAGAAAATGCAGTATTTCATTTGCACTATAACATGGGGTTCTTCAAAGGCAAGTCTGGTGCCTCAAAAGCCGGCACCGCATCCGCTTCCCTAGGTTGCAGATGTTCTTGACGATGGTGGCCTTTCCATTAAATGGACCATCCGTCCACGTGTCCCTAGGCAATAAAAAAAGAATGGATGGACTTCGATTCAAATTACAAGGGAAGGCATCATAATTATCATCTCAGCCTTAGAATGTGCAATTTTGGATTCGCCGACTGACCTCTTTCTCGAAGTTGTATCTGCCAAGGGTGGCAGTGTAAACTATAGCTAATTGCAACAAATCACTAAACACTACAACAAACTCAGTTTGGACTACACCGTTCTTATTTCGAACACCACAAGAGCTAAAATCGCGGTATCCTACTGCTTGGAAACACATACGAGCAGTAGGATCACAAAAAACCAAGCTACACTCCGAGCCTTATTAAGCCAGACCCATTGAGTTTAAAGAGGCCATCTCGAGAACTATCTCCAGTAAAAAAGGCTAGTGACGTCAGCATCAAAAAGCTAATAACGGCTATGTATGAATATCCAGAAGTGGGACGTTCTACGTTGGCTCGTCGCCAAGTCGCTCCGCCCATGGGAGCCGTGCCGGGTCACTTGTCACCTCCCTGTGTGATGGATTTATGCCCTACGGTCGGCTAGTCAACTTTGAGGAGTTTATAACTGTTGGTTTCTTGCTTGTAGGCTGACGTTTGGCTAGTTTTGTGGTATTAGACCTATAGATATCGCGGAGTGAGTTGTTAGTATATTTTTGTTGTCATAAACAATACCTGTAGCGTTGATAGAGTGCTTGTCTACTAAATAAACGCACTGGGTTAAATATTATTGGTCAATTTTGTTCGTTTTGTCGGGCGCGTAATGCCGAACGCCACTCAAGTATTATCAGCTGGAACCCTGTGTGTTCGTGCACACTAGGAGACCTCAGTAGCGTTTCTGAATACGTGTAATTTATTATCTGAAGCCAACTTCTCCCTCTACCTCTACCTCTTCTAGTCAGTACAATACGCATTGATACGGATTGATTAAGTTCAGATGGATCTTAATTGTATTACTGGATATTCTTAAGCAGCCACAATCAGAACGACGAGACCTCCCAACAGTCCCAACTCGCGTCCAACGCCAATCGGCCACCCGAACCGCGGCGGAGTTATATTTGAATTTGCCGCCAATTTATTGTTTCCCCTTTTTTCGGCGACTCAATAAGTCAACTCATCAGCGGCAGCCGACCCGATTCAAATTGAATTATACCGCCGTAGTAGGGATCAAAAACCGCACGCCCATTTTACCGGACCGGCTCCGTCAAACACGGCCGAAATGAGAGGGTTCCGCGAATTTACCCCGGAATTGCTGCCGATTTTTCGCTAGTGGAGTCCCTCATGCGTGTTGCCAATGGATTTTCGGGACGCTCCACGCGTAGGTAAAACAACGAGTGAAATTGAAAACATTGGTGCTGTAGGTAGTTTACGTTGTGGAAAATAAAAAAAAATATTGTAAAAAAATTATTGAACTTGGCTCACCTCATGGCGACCCCATCGTCGGTTTCGCTATATCTACATATATAAAATAATTGTAATGTGTACTCAAGTTTAAGAAAACAATTATTCGAATCAAAAGATGCTACAGAGCATTTAAACGGCAAACCCATTTTTTTAAATATTTTTACGTGGTAATTACTGATTCAGCTAATGAAAGGATGAAAAAGGGTTGTCAAGGAGCATAAAGTATACATTTAATAATAAGCTGCTGGGGGTCCATATACTCCGTGGCTTACTGTACCCAATATCTTGTGTTGAATCGAAATATTATGAAGACAATGGTGATTTTATTTTCTATCAGCGTGTTGTCGAGTAAAAATTATTTCTTCCTTTAGTTCGATTGACTGTACAGGCCAACCTCAAACTCAGCACGTGTATAAATATTCCCCACCAATTATCCCTCTTAACCTTCCTCGACGGTCACCCTACACATACACAGGTCCACCCCACTCTTGTTTTCATTTAGTTCCACTTGAATGGACTCTTTCATTTCGTGTTCATTTCCTCGGCCAGCGAGGGATCAAGTGGGTGTTTCTAAGGGGCCCGCAATGGACTGAACATTGGAGCGATGAAATTCTCTAATTACTGTGCGCTACTCGAGACGTG
The DNA here is from genome assembly GCA_905147135.1 of Blastobasis lacticolella. Lineage (NCBI taxonomy): Eukaryota > Metazoa > Arthropoda > Insecta > Lepidoptera > Blastobasidae > Blastobasis > Blastobasis lacticolella. Next base: position 17,304,715 of record LR990048.1, read on the forward strand.
GTCATTTGGTACAGGTCAATAGGGGACGCATTGAGAGGACTTGTTGGAAACTTTGGAGTGGTACGGGTATTATGATAGGTACTATATTCGCCTATATAGGCAAAGAGGTAGCGTTAAGTTGGCAGTTTAATTTGAGGTAATATCCGTTCAAGCCAACAATAATTTTTTTTTATTTATTAGTCTAAAAAATGAGAGTTAGAAAATGAATGGGTAGTTTTTGTCCCAGAAAAATAAGAGGATCCCGGGATAGGTCAGAGTTCATAGATCTATATGTGAGTGAAAACCGCGGGAGACCGATGATAGTATTGGTACTGGTAGATAAATTATGAAATAAGCAGAATATTTTCTAATAAAAATATCCAAGGTGCCTTGGACAGTTTGATTTTGAAAATCTCAAAGCAACGTATCGATACTTTGAGTCTCATAGGACCGTAATCACCGAAACTTATACTTTTTTACATTAAATTGTAAAAAGTAACTTACGTAGTGCTTTTCGTCATCAACCGCAGGAGGTTAAACTCGAAATATCTTTGCCTACGGCTATCCATGTTCGGCAATATTGTAGTTGGAACCAGAAATTCGTCTGTAGGCAAGCGTCAACAAGTGATGGCGAGGCAATTCAAATCAGCCTCTACACGTTGGCGTTTACGTCCACTCGTGTCCCATCGGCTAAGGGACCGATAACACCTTTGCTTAATCCAACAACCTAAGTCATCAGAGAGCAGATGAAAATGGAATGTATGCTCGCAGTATAAGGTCTATTTTTGTACCACTTATAATTTATGTGCCCGCTCCGCTTTCCAAGAGGCGTGATACGCCTTGAAGAAGTGCGCGAAATACATGTGTGTAACCAAGCTGTAAAAGGCATGACGTTTGTTCTGTCTTTTTGAGAATCTGTCCTTTTGAAAATGCGTCCTTTTAAAAACAAAAGCGTCGTTGTTATCAACTCCGATCATGTCTTGATCTAACTAAAAGCATTTTATTAAAGCTCTTGCTAGATCATGGTGGTGATTCGGCCAGAAGCTAATCGTCAAGATTCTTGTCAAATCTCGATGTCACGATGGAATATCTCATTACAAGTCAATTAAACGTTTGGTCAGAAATTTATTAAGAAACAGACGTCTGCGTCTGACATTGGGCGAAAAATTTTAGTCTTGTTTTCCGATTCCTGTAATTAGTCTCGCATTATTAAAAAGGAAAAGTCTGTAAGATATTTCAATACCAGAAACCCAAGGCTATAATATATAACTAGAACTTGATAGGTACTCGTATATTATATTTGTAAATCCGCATTGAATTTGAATCTTTCTAAACATTCAATTTTCCCCCGGGATGCTTACATTTTTCCAGATCCAAAAGTCGCTTATGTCACTCGGGAATAGTAGAGCTCCCTGTTAGCAGAATTCTTTAAATAAAATCGGTGCTTTTAGGTATTTCTCTATGAATACACACAATGTGTTTTATACATTAGTATATACTTAGAATTTTAGGTTATTTTGGAGATACAAAGTTCTTCGTATTGCCATCCCTTTGTCAAGTTTGTCCGAAACTGTACCTGCAGCAGATTGGGCTTGAAAACGTAACAGACAGACAGTCAAAGTTACTTTATAATATAATAAGTACAATAAGTACGTTATGTATAATAAGTACGTATATAAAAAGAAAAGTATGAAGTAGTTTATCAGTTATCTAACACCTATAACACAAGCTTTGCTTACTTTGGGGCTAGATGGCGCTGTGTGAATTTGTCCACGATCATTATTTATTATTTATTACTTTCACATTTATCTATGCCAGATTAATCTTATAAAGAGGAAAACTTTGTAAGTTTGGGAGTTTATATGTTGGGGGTAATCTTCTAAACTATTAAACCGATTTTAAAAATTCTAAGGTGAAGATACTTTATTTCCGAGTGACAGAAGCTTTTCATTCCGGAAAAATAATACGGTCCAGCGGGAACTGTGCGCGGTTGAAAACGGCGGGGATAGCTGCTATAGTCTGTATTTCTATACTTTATAATGTAAGTAAGTAAGTAAAAACTCTTTATTGCATAATATACAAGAATCATGGCCGTGTGGTGTCCGGCAGAGTAGAATAGCACCAACCCCTTACACTCATGGGTGTCGTACAAGGCGACTAATGTTTTCGAAGCAAAAGATCAAGAGTCTCCGTAGTCTGGAAAATGGGCAGCAACATTTTCCATTGTTATATTTAAACACTGCGAACTCCAACTCGCCTGCCAAGCGTGGAGATTATGACACTAACCTCCCCTTTCTTGGGAGAGGCCCTAAGTCCTGCAGTGGACTGTTACGGGCTGTGATGATGATGATGTACTTAGAAATATTAGTTATCTCTTTACCTAGACATATAGGTAAATAAGCTTTTCTTGAAAATAAGGTTATTTTGGAGATACAAAGTTCTCCGTATTGCCATCCCTTTGTCAAGTTTATCCGAAACTGTACCTGCAGCGGATTAGGCGTGAAAACGTAACAGACAGACAGTCAAAGTTACTTTCACATTTCTCTATGCTAGACTAATATTATAAAGAGGAAAACTTTGTAAGTTTGGGAGTTTGTATGTTGGGGGTAATCTCCGAAACTACTTAACTGATTTTGAAAATTCTTTCAATAATACGAAGCTACTTTATTCCCGAGTGACAAAGGCTTTACATTCCGAAAAAATAAAACGGTCCCGCGGGAACTGTGCGCGGTTGAAAACGGCGGGGACAGCTGCTATAGTCCGTATTTCTATACATTATAATATTATAAGGAAGAAGGATTAGATTAGATAATAATAAATTCCCTCAGGAAAGTTGATTGTTTACAGAGATCGGAACTGCGGGCGGGTGAAAGTCGCTGAGAAAGTCTAGATTCAAATACATTAATGGAATGTCAGTAGTCAGTAGTTTACCTTACATTGTCAAGTTCACTGTATTTTTCGGATCTAATCACTAGTACAGTACCAATCTCAACTCAACACACATTGGAACAGCTATTACTAGCACTATAAGGTTCAAATCCAACCCTCAAGTTAACCTATTTACACGGAGCACCGTTCGATTTTCCCCCAGCCAAAGTTAACCGACTAAATTGATAAGGTGTAACCAGTTATCAATTTACTTAGCGAAGTGTACGCCCTAATTTGGCTGGCTGGCACTGGTCCAAGGCGCGGAGTTAGCTCGAAATTATAAAGCGACCTACTTGAAACTGCGAGCGAAGCAGGCTATTGCATCGATCCATTGTTGAGTACCCTTGCTGTTCAAACGGATACTTAGTTTAACGTTGCTGTGTTCGTGAAACAAGGAGTCGATTGTTATTTTCGCCAGTGAACTTGGACGCAAGAGTTTTAAAGGCAACTTGTTCATTTAAGACCAATTGAAAACGTAGGACAACTGAAAACTACAATAGAACATCGCAATAGTTGTATGTGAAGCTATAGAGACCGCACTCGAGAGAAACTTTTGCAACTCGTGATGTTTTGTTAACCTTGTTGTTTCTTAGATGAAAGAAATATACAGTTAAAGGCAGTAAATAAACCGCATCGGCTATTGAACGCTTCGTATCTACTCACACGCTTTTATTCCCGGTTGTAGTAGGGTAGGTGTAGGGTAGGTGTAGGGTAGGTGTAGGGTAGGCGTAGGGTAGGCGTGGGGTAGGCGTAGGGTAGGCGTAGGGGAGGCGTAGGGGAAGCGTAGGGGAGGCGTAGGGGAGGCGTAGGGGAAGCGTAGAGGAGGCGTAGGGGAAGTGTGGGGTAGGTGTAGAGTAGGTGTATATTATAGGGGAGATATAGCTGTGGTGTAGAGTAGGGTTAGAGTAAGTGTAGGCGTGCGATAGAGAAGTCACTTTGCGACATAGCCGATGTGAATTACCCTCTATAACGTTTTAGTTAATGGTGTTTAGAAAGATAAATTACATTACAAAATTGCAGGTTTTTAATTCTTAGATTTGTTCCGTTTCTTGATCATAAATTGTCGGTAAGTGACGCTTGACGCTTTCAAAGAACTGAAATGGTGTTGCATGCTCAGTGCTCCGTGTTTGCAATTTCCCTGCTTTTTGCAGTGAATGGCTGTAAGCTTGGAAATGTAACTCATTGAGTTATTTATGGTGGATATTAAGGAACTTCGTGGGGAACTGTCGTCGATACCTATACAATCCTATTAATATATAACCCATTAATATTATAAACGGGAAAAATTTTGAAGAATTAGTTGTACTTAAGAATCGATATCGCGTGATATAAGAATAGCCATATAGTTCGAAACTAGATGTTTGTGACTTATTGTAGCATATAGCCCATAGTCCAATAGTATAGAATAAGCAACTTTTAGTATGGTACCAGCTCTGAAATCGTGCTGAAAAAATCAGCTATTTCATTTATTGTGGCAGAATTCTTATACAATTTGATAGTTTTTAGTGGTAAAAGTTGTTTGTTATCACAAACACTTACATACGGTACCCCTTTGTGTCATCTACTTGAATTCACTCTGTATACGTACTATCCTAAAACCACTGGTAGAATTCTGATTAATGATCCTAGAAGATACAAGTATGACATCAAGAAAGGAGGAAAGAGGGTGTCACCGCCTATCGAGATATAAGCGTAGCTCAATGCAACTGAAGTCAAGCCCGAAGTAACCTCAACCAGCCAGCCAGCAAACTCGATCTCCGCGCGTATCTCCCCACAATTCCGCTGCTCCACAAAGGAATCAACAAACTCGGAGAGTTGTCGCCAAAATCTTGGTTGCTGGAAATTATTAACGAGAAAGGAAACTTGCTCAGACGCGACCTCGCCTTAGTTTATCGATCCTTTGTTGTCGCGAGTCCCAACTTGCGAGCAGAGCTCAAGTTTGAAGCTTCTCGTGACTGCTTTCTGGGGTTAGATACTAGTTAGCAAGTTGTCCTCTATGTAGGCTTGCGTCTTCCTTTGATTGTGAAGGAGTAGTGGTAAACGTGACTCACGTCTTGCGGCAAGGGATGAGACCTGCACATTAATGCGACTGAATGTGTAACCATGATCTTATCTAGTCAGTTTCTCCTGGTAGCAAGGTCATGGTGGTCAGATGTCAGTCACTCCACTGTAATTACTTAATCTGCCGAACCTTGGATCACGGTTAAGGCGTGCACGAGAGCACCGCCGGGATATTAACGGCAAAATAACCAAGTAATGCAATCATAAAACTAATATCGGTTAAGATGTGAAGCCGGTTTAGGAACCTCTGCGGCATGTTGACCAACTTAATCACTCAGGTCGTCAGGTGGTACAATTTTGCAACTAACTACAAACTCATACAACAACATTCCTCCTATCATAACCTACCATAACTCCTAAAGCCGTGTCAACCCCTTATGTATACACATGGCGTACACAATACAAATTGCAATTATATCCTGTATTGTAGTCACGGAGAGGCTGCGAGCGTCCGTCCATGCAGCCTGGAATGCTTATTGGCTTATTAGACGCATTAATTTGTCGTCCGTGATTCGGGATTGTGCAGTCACAGCAATGGAACACTAAGGTTAACTAGAACAGCAGGATGCGATACAATACCTGCATCGTCCGAAATTGGGTACTATAATGGTGTTGTAGGTACTATATATTGATTGGACAAAGTAGATATGGTTGACAGAATAGAATGATTATTTTCTTCAAATTAATAACGAGTGGCCGTGAAGATATAAAACGCGCCCTTATCTTTCGCAACCTACGTTTCCGATTAAAAATATGGTAAATAATTCCGCGAAATAAACTTTAAAGTCTTTAATTAAGGATCACTAAGAGGCAATGCATGTTATAAGAGTCCCAGCCACGAAACACGAAAAAAACCAGTCAACAGTACCTAGAAGCACACATAAGCAGACAGCCAATGAACAATAAAAAATCTAAAAACAGTAGACGATTTATATGTTCTAATTGCACCAAATTTGTGACAAACGAGCAGCGAACTTAACATTGTTTTATGTATCATAAAACGTCCTAATCTTATATAATACGAGTAATATCATCACAGAGAAGCAAGGATGCTTGCGTTCTGGCAAACATCCTTGCTTGCAGAACGAAATAACGCGATAGTATCCATCCAACCGGAACACACGCGAAATCCCCGGAGTAAAATAAAGAAACTAAACTCACACTATATTCTCTAGCACCTCACGTTTTGTAACATTCTCAAGTGGACAGTATACAAATAGTTTTCTCGGGCAGCTCGTCACAGTGGAACAGTGGAGCTAAACGCTCCCCCGTAACTTCATTGTCCTCTGGGAGTGATAAATTGTTGCCGCGATTACTGGTGTGATGTCGTGGAATGAATATACAGTCAGCTGGTTGTTGCCCGAATACATGTTCAGCGAGCTTGCTTGCTGGCGGGTTAAATCGGTGTACTTTTGCTGAGGATGCAATACGTCTAGTATTAGTGACAAAAAAAATCAAAAATCTTGAGTACCAATCAATTATATTTGGTGGGGATGGGGTCGTTTTTTTCTTATGACCTAGTGAGGTACACAGTCAGACGGTTCACCTGATGAAGAGGCTATCAGCAACATAAAGGCAGCAGATGTGTTGCAGACCTCTGATAAACCTGTAGACATGCCTTTCGCAGAACCTAAAGATATACTTCGACGAGATCTCATTCCATACCTTGCACGTGCGCGACAAAAAGCCGTATGACGTGGATCAAATCCATCCCATTGTCGGGTTACATACATATTGTCAACTAACTTTTGGTTGCTTCTTGGGTCACGTGGCAAGTGGTCACCGCTGCCTATGGACATCGGCAACACTAAGGCCGCTACCAATGCGTTGTCCGCATCTACAGAGACCTTTAATATACCTCTTAAACGACCCCGTGTCATACTCTAAAGGAAACACCGGGAGATTACCGAAAACCTACATACATGGTTTCAAAATGTTACCCCCTAGATAGGATTTCGCCAAATTCTTAGCGCAAACTCTCACATCGTAAAGTGTTCCTCATCTATTTCTTTAGGTCACATAAAACAGAGCATTAAGATAATATGCTTCGCGTGTATCTCGTAGTATCTTTCTCGGGGTTCCTTGGAGATTTATTACTCGACGGTACCAGGGTTATGCAGCGGGGCTGGTTTAAGTGCATTGTGACATCACACTTAGTGACCGGGGCCCCGGTACCACGAAACAACTCTCTGTGTGAAGAGTTATTATGAGTAACACTTTGCACATTGTATCAACAAGCAAACTGCAAGTTTGACATGGCAATTTTAGCAAAGTGCTACGTCAGGACTGGAGAATGAGTGATGATGGATTACTTAAAAATAAAAAAGTTTGTTTCTAATAAATGGATTATAGCCTAGACTTTGGATCAATCATTATGTTAAAACTTTAACTGAAAAAGTATTGAAACTCATAATCCATTTTGCTCTGGCAACTGGAACGGTGAGCGAATTTATCCATGTCGAAGGCGACGCACAAAGTATTGAAGTTTCAGCTATGAAATTATTCTTTCATAACATGATAGGCAAGACAGAAGACGAACAAACAGAATGACTGGCACTTGTATACTATTAGGATAACCACACAATAGTAACAACTCATCATCAAATAGCCAAAGCAATAAATAATCATATTGCCGTCAATATCCCCATTGTGCTCTCGCTCGCGAAGGGCCCGGATCCGCCTTCACCATTATCCAGGACCTGGCAGATTATGTAATTACCATCGCCACGATTGCCATCTAACCTCCATGACCCTGTTAACAGGTTACAATGTTTTAACTCCATTTACTATTGCAGTCTGTCTAAGTGACATTCAGCAATACTAGTGTACATTCCTCTAGTCATGCAAGGTAAATGTCCTATGACATCTACTTATTATTTGATTTAAGAGTAAGTCTTGCTGGGAATATATAATCCTTAAGGTGGTGGGCTAGTACATTTGAGTGTTCCTGCAATCTCTTTTTATATGTTTCGGCTGTGTCTATTTCTACTTCCTTAACGAATTTTATGCCAAGGTCAGGGTGATGTCTTTCATTTGTGACGTATTATGGTGCGTCAACTATCATTGTCAGCATTTTAGATTGAAATCGTTGCAGAATTTCCGAACAGGTTACATAATTTAGAAAAAGCTAGCTACACTCTAGCATGGCATAAAGGACAACGTTTTCGTCCAACCATTCAAACAGGTAACCTCAAGTAAAAAAAACTGAGAAAAAGCATTAGGTACATGGCGGCACAGGGGATCGAGCTCTGTATTTCTATCTGTATTCTTACGAGTCCCATTAGGCCATCAACTATCAGTCCATTCCGATCTATCTCGTCATAGAGTAAAGAAGTACAATTCGAAGCACAATTCTACCGTCCTACATCGCGCTAATCTATTATCCAAATGTGGACATCCCCCTCGGCTTTGGAGTTGCATCAACTGTCTGTCAAGATGATTAATTGTGTCGGTCGTTCCAGTTGAGTGCTCCCTCTGTGTAAATAGAGGGCCCTTTTGCCTTTACTCGTTTGGGAATTCGAATGGACGAAGGCAGGTTACTGTATCGTACCTTCATGCTTACTAAGATGGTTGTGGTTAATGATAGAGGATAATATACCTTGCGCTTTGCATGTGTTTGTGAGGCTTAGTGGCTAGTTTGTATTGAATACCGTAATTATTAATGCTATATAGTAGTAGGTAGGGCACGAAAGTATACGGTGAAGGAAAAATTATAGTTTATGGAAGGCAAAGATAGTTTCCCCGACTTTACGGATTTATGGATGTACCATCCATCACGAATTAGGTACAGCTACATCATACAAATCAATGCAATGTAGGTTTTTAATTTTAGTTTTTAACAATAAAAATATAAAATATATACATTATAAAAAAATAATATTATAAGAAACCTAAACGTAGAATACCGCCAGCAACGGACCGAGGCCCAAGCTACCGGCGGTTAGGTCACAGTAGACACAGATAAGCCAATTATTGGTTCTCGCTGATAACCACAGACAAAAATGAATAATATCGGAGGTATCTTTACACATTACCAACAATATCGTTGCTATTCCGCCATTTTATCAAAAGACTATCAAGCCGTATATTATAAAATTAAAGCCAGTCTATTATTAAGTCTGCGTAGAATATTCAGCAAACAAAGTTTCTCCCTTTGTGTGTGTCGTAATGAGCGAGCCTTCACCTTTACTTCGTTTTACATTACAAAGTTGCCTATCTCCCTCCTGTTTTATTGTTCCTGTCACCCTGTTATTTCGACGCTCGCGAATGCCGCTGACAATTTATCACTTACACAATTGAGATTGTACTAACGCCTGGCGACATTTTAAGTGGCCTACACTTGTTGGAGACAATACTTTTACAGTGTCGCATTTATTTGTTTATAGGTTTCTGTTGCTAACGGATTATGTGGGTTTGCTATGGGCAACCTGATTGGTTCTATTGGTTGGCCGGTCTGCCACTCAGAGGTCCCGGGTTCGATTCCCGGCTGAGCAGAAATTGAAATAATGAATTTTAATTTTTGTTACGGGTTTTACAGTGCTCGCAAACACACAGGGTTCCATTTACGATCGATACTAAGCGTCCGTCAAAATAAACGAAATTGACCAATCATAGAGCCGTTGGACCCAGTACGTTCACTTAGCAGACGATCACTGATTATCGCAAAAAGGCACCACACGACGGATTACGGTAACACGGCTAATTTCAGAGATATGTCAACTTGTTAAACATTCAGTTTCCTTGACTGTACATATGGTAGATAACTCTCCTTCTGTCGCAGGAGGCTAATAAGAATCATCCATAGCTCCAACTAGGTAATCAGAAAGAATAATCAAGTGAACTATTATAGTTGTGTCCAATCAAACTGTTCGTATTTGTACAGTATATATTTATATTTATTCAGAATACACCAGCTATATCCAAAACATTACGCCGATACCTAATACCCATCTTATATCAAAATAGGTACTTAAACTGTGCCAAAGTTGAACTTAAAACGTGCGTCCATATATTTCTCTTCGAAACCGTACTGTGAGGAGCAAACCCATTTATCACAACAGACAATGCAGCAGTGCCTGGGGACAGCTAAAGTGCGTTTGGCTCCACGATAGTGTGTGAAAAGTATGCGGGTACCTATCGCAATGATATATTTCCACTCCAATTCGGTAACTGTTCAGTTAAAATTTTCTAGGAGAATAGAGTTTTATTTTCAAGGTAGTTAGGTCAGATTTTTCAATGATTTTTGTGAAAATCTATTGTTTCAAAGTTACACGGGAATTAAAATCTTTCCGGAATCAGGAAATTCCGTGTAACGTTGAAACGATATATGTCAACGAAAATATAATAAACCACAAATATAAATACCTCTTGGTTTCTAGATCACGTCTACAAAATTTCATTGGCTTTGATAGCGTAATATTGAAAATATTATCAGACTACATTTGTATGGAGCGCGTTTGGGGGAGACTCCTCAATCCTCATAAACGGATTTATTTTTATTTTTATCTGTAAGTGGGTATTTATCTCAATATCCTGACAGTCTATGAGCGCCGAATCGTAAGCGAAAGATACCGAGTTCAATCGCCAGTGCCGCCGTGTACGAATGAGTATTTTCTGAGCTATGTACTTGAACACTAACCGACGTTCTTATGGTGAAGTAAAACATCGTGAGAAAACCTGCCCAGCAGGCAACTGAATACGTAACCATGATCCAACCGGGCAGGTCCCCGGGCAGGTCCCCCTATCATAGTCAAGGCGGACCCCGAGCTCTTTCGTGCGAATTAACTAAAAAATACAACTTAACTATGTAGATAAAAAATCTCCCATTATTGCCTATGATTGATTGATTGATTTGTTACACAGTTTAACAGTAATGATTATTTGTGGCAGTTTTTCTATTACATAATTTTCACTCATAAGAACCCAGTACACTGTTGGACTTGACCCCCCTTCACCTCCATGGGAGTTTAATTTTTTTTTCTTTTTATTCTTGTTACACGGCAAATAAACAGGAAAGCGGCCCGCCTGATGAAAAGTGGTCACTGCCACCTATGGGCATCAGCAACAACAGGGTCGCTACCAACTCGTTGCCCGCCTCTAAAGATACCTCTAATATACCCTCATAGATCCCATGTCATAGTCATAGCTGTTAATCTTTTTACATAGACTTTTTGGCTATCACTCCGAATTTTCTAACATCAGACCTTTGTTCTTCACCGCTTCTCGCCGTTTCCATCGCAGAATGTATTGCATTTTCACTCGCTCTCGACTCTAGCAAATAGAGGCGGCAATTTGTCACCGGAGACAATGCCGCTGCAACGTCCTGGGACGTCTCAAGTGCCGACCATTGTTTGGTACTTTGTATAGGACAAATGTGCGAAGCGACAATTTAATTTCGATTTTGTGCTTTTTCTAGCAAGTGTGTAGGAGTTTTACGTTGGCTGTTTGAAGTTTTTCTAGTACGAGTTTCTGCGTTGCTTGCTGTTGGGTGTGACAATTTTCTGAGGTCAGGCTGGTATATAATACATGCATATATGTGTATATATATGCTCCCTACTCCTGTAGGATAAGCATGCTTGTATCCTACAGGGGTAGGTAGAAACTATCGAGTGCCAAAGAGGTGCTATTCCTAATATTGAACTTGGCTCCCATTTCCACATTAATGTTTGTGATGGGATTGTAGACTGTTATATTTGTGGATACTATCTCACAATGTCTCATAACATTTATATAAAAGCTCAACTTGGTGGTAGTTAGTTTTAGACTCGGGACCAGGGGGTCTAAAAAGGCCACATTAGCATTTCATATTATGATTCATATTAATGTGTGACAAACTTATCTACAGCGTCGCTGTTGTTGACAATGACATGACAATTCAAAATGGCGTCTTTTAGTTCCAGTACTGGCCACCTAATCAGATAAGTTTGTAGTAGTCTAATATGAATCATAATATGAAATGCGAATGTGGCCTTTTTAGACCCCCAGATAACATTGCTTTGAGGTTATGGCGTCCTGTTTATATTGTAAGTTAATATTGTTGACTGTCTGTCAAATTTAGTTCCTTTGTCATCCGCGAGTAATCTAATGTGGCCCCAGGTCTATAATAAATTGCTATACTGTAGACGTGTGCCTTTCATTGCTCCACCAAATACCTATCATAGACCACCCAAGTAACCGAAAAAAAACGATTAATTCCAAAAAAATGTCACGCCATCTATACCTAGGTACCAGGAGCGCATAACATAAAAGGCGTTGCTTTTTTCGCGGGCCTCCCCGTTTGCAAATGGCGCGTCCGATTTATCACGTGGTACAATAGGGTGCACTGGGGACAGTTTGAGCTGTGAGTGCGTCGCTGTGACAATCGCCCTTGCTGTGTGCGCGAGCCTTTTCGCTCTAATAGGTAATATGCGTTTCAGTTTCATAAATCAAATCAAATACGTTGATTCACTTTAGGTTTTCACAAACACTTATGAACGTCATACAATATCAAATGAATGCTAGGCACCGCGGCATCATCGCGCGGACAACGGTTTCTGCCATAGACGTAGTAGATAGGCATAACAGCTGTTGTTACATTTGCAGATCCGGATTTCCAGATTAGCGGTAAATCCTGGAGCGGTAACTCCAGCTAGGGTTCGCTCTTATATAAGGAAAGCGTTTTCGGACTTACTGAAAGCGGTTTTTACCAGAATCTGTAACTAATAATTTGTGGGATTTTTGCTTTTAACGTGCGGCAACTGCCATCTGACCCGCACAACGCGTTAGGGAAAAACCTATCCGCCCGAGCCTCGTCCGTCTGTCAGCAAGGGGGGCTCGTGAGGGACTCCCGGGGGACCGCGAGCAGGTGAGGTTGGTTTAGGCCCCTGAGATGGTGGTGGGCCCCCGTAAATGACGGTTACATATATATTCCATATTCGACGCATGCAATATTGCAGAACGCGTACTGCTTGCAGCATGACAAAATTTTACCACAATTACCACCTTGGTAACATGACACAAATAGGTACTTTTCTCTGTACATTTATGTCAAGCTTTATATTAGCTAAGTTAAGTTTTCAAAGTGCAGGAAGAACTGTACTGAAGAATGTTTCAATTCGTGATTTTAATCAAATGCCAAATTTAAACGAATCATCATTTGTTTATTGAAGATATACCTACACAGTTTGCGTGCCAGCGAACACCGCCGTCGAATCAAATTTGACCAAGGTCTTCCGCCGGGGCGCCTGATACTGAATGTATTCATTCAGTCTCTGACTGCCCTGAGACTGAATGGGTATATTCAATCTCGGGCATCCGATTGCCACCTCGTGACGGTATACAAACATTTCAGAGTCTAACCTAGTACGTATAACTGGATGTCTAAGTCTAACCTAATTCGTATAACTGGATGTCTAAATAAATTCACTATCATCTTTCTACATGACAGAAATATTCAGAAATTCGATTTAGGTATACAAATTTGTGTCATGAATTTCAAAGTCTAACCTTAAACCTAACTCTAACTGGATGTCTAAATAAGTTCACTTTCATTTATCTCACGACAGATATTCAGAAATTCGTTTTATACGAATTTCGGTAAAGAATATCAAAGTCTAACTTAAAACGTATAGCTGGGTGTCTAAATAAATTCACTATCACCCATCTACACGACACAAATATTCAGAAATTCGATTTATACGAATTTGTGTCAAGAATAACATTTAAATTTCACCAAAATTGGCTCCGACGTTGGCGCGGCAAGTAAATCTCCCGCTGCGGGGAGTGAAATAGTGAATAATATAATACTAGTTCATATTTAGGGAACTAGATTTCACTTGCAAATTCGTGTGTGTAGATTCCGATAAAATGTAGAGTAGTTCCTTTCCCGAGCTCATAACTACCTACTTAGGTATATACCGACATAAAGGTCCCCTCTTTGTTCCACAGGAGGGGGAGGTAGAAACTATATGGCCGCTATGAAACTGCCACAAGCTCCTGTCTATAAATATCGTTGAAATGATTGATTGATTTTTCTGAGAAAATTCCAATTGGATTTAAAACAAAAATATTCGTAATAGAATAGAAACGTTAAATTACTTACCCTGGTCCAAAATAAATAGCTTTGCTATTAACCAATGATAACCATTAAAGTGGATCAAAATAACCTCCCCTATATTCCATAATAAAAAATAATGCAATGATAAAGATAAAAAAATACTTAAATATTGTGTTTATTTCTTATATACTATACCATATAAAACAAAGACGCTTCCCGCCGTCTGTCCCTATGTATGTATCTATGTACGCTCAAGTCTCTTGAACTACGCATAGGATTTTATTGCGATTTTCAACAATAGATAGTGTGATTCAAAAGGAAGCAAGTTAATAAGTATGTAATTCAAAAAGGGTAGGGTAAAGTAGGTGTACGTGAACGAAGTAGCGCCGTTTCCACTAGTGGGTATAATACGAATCAAGCATTCGCGAAAACGCATCACAAAATCCTTAATAGATTACAAAAACACATTGCAAACCCACATATTCCGTTGCCACAGAAATCACGTTTCCGCTGAACTATCCAATCTTCCGTTTCCGAAAACCGCCGGCGGAATCGCCCGAATGTGGCCGAATGTGCCCGAATCGGCACTCGTTCGAGCGAAATTCGGTCCCCTAGGCATTTGGTATCAAAAACGTCGTCTTATTACGGCCGGGCCGCTCCAAGTTATGATTATTATTGTTGAACTTCCATCGGTGTTTTTTGGAACGTCGCCAGATAATTTCTCGGTATGACACACATTATTTTATATGGCCCGACGTTTTAATGGATGGCCGAATTAAAGTGGTGGCACGCGTAACTGTTGTCGTTTGTTTAGGTGGAAATTAAGCGAGACGCTCTTTTGTGGCAGTTTTTTGAGTTGGCTATCAGCGAGAGAGACGCTCATTTTGTTCTCTTTTTTGTGGGTAGGTACAGTTTCGGTTTTGCGGTCTATGATGTAAGGTGTCTTGTTTGTTTAAATAGTTGTAGGTTGGTACTAACAATTTTTAACCTAGAACAAAATAATATTTGACAAATAACAATACAGTACCTATAGTTCGATAATTATATGTAGTTAGTCAGTTTTCTGGCACCCATAACACAAGTTTTGCTCACTTTGAGGCTAGATGGCGCTGTGTGAAATGTCTAAGCTTATTTATTTATTTATTTAATACACTGTAGTGTGATTAACTGTTAAAAAGAATAACCACTGAACAGACGAAATAAAATGCCTAGAAAGTGAAATATGTTTTTAGATACAATATTGCGTTCGGCAACGTCAGCATAAAATAACACAACAAAGCGATATGACGCGACGTTTTCACAAAACAGCTATTGTGTTCGAAATATGAATTATTTACATTTTTTCTAGTGAAAAGCGACAGAACTCCTTTCGTACAGCCAGAGGGAGATTGGGGCAAAATGGACAACATTTCAGCAAATGGCCCGTTCTGCGCGCGATGCCGGGGGCAGTGTCAAAGATCAATTTTGATATCGTGTAGACTGTAACACTCATTTTATTTTAGATCGAATTGGCGAATATAAACGAATTGTGGAATAAGTATAAGAACCGTTGAGAGAGTAAGAAATTTAGCTAATCATAGGTTATATTTTATACAATGAAGTATTAAACTTTTTAAAGTTGTAAGTTTGGTTTTAAGTTAAAACTACAAATAATCCATGAAAATATTATGTATATCTCGCTTGAATTGACTATTCAAAGTCACGAGTCAAAGGCCTAGATATTAGAATCAAGCAAAACAAGTTACTTACAGTTACAATTTTCTATTTCTATTTTGACAAGACTTGTTTTTTTTTTCAATAATAAAAAGCTACACTATTCCCTTGTGTATATAGGTAAGATTTTTGATCCCAGTATAATACCTTTTAAATTCCGTACGGTATATTAAAAGGTCGCAAGGTTCATAACTCGCGAGTCAAAACCGCGAGACAAAAGACCGTTGCAGTTTAAACGGAAGTTCGTAAAAATTTAAGTTTTAATAACTGTGTGTTACTCTTTCCCGCAAAAACAACTACTAAACGAAATTATTTATTGTCGTAGCTTACTCTCCAGAAGAATGTAGACATTATAATTTATATAGGCAAAAAAAAAGTAAATTTTGCGGAAAAAAAGAGACACTCTTTGATAAAAGTTCATTATGTCAAAAAAGAGGGGTGTTATAAGTTCTACGTGTGTGTGTCTGCGGCATCGTAGCTTGGATAGACGGATTTGTAAGCGGTTTTCTTAATTTGAAAGCCTTAGTTAGCCTAGCCTAATTCTTAGCTATTTCATTAAAAACGGTACCGTACTTTAAAAAATATTGCGTTTAAGTAATTGTAAATATTTGTCGGGGGTTATTCGACTTTTCTGTGCGTTAGGTTACTTATACTATAATAATACATTTCGTTCCGTTGACTCGTACCCAAGATGGCTGGCGCGTGCCTAAACGAGACGACATTAACTCTCTCATTTCCCATCTCTGCTCACGCGCCGTCTACATTAATTCGCTCCGCCATGACAGCCGGGATTCCGGTCACGTGTCCTTGAGGCGGGGGCGCGTGAAAAATATCACCGCACGACAGATAAACAGGCCTCCTGATTTGTCCCAGTCTCCTCGAGATTGAGCGCTGCTCGTTATTTGTTCCAAGGGCTCTACTTTTGTACTACTCGATTGAAGGCGAACGGATTTCAATTTCGATTTTCGGCATGCACATTCTATATTTTTTAAATTACATTGGCAATCAAAAGTGGACGTTTTCAAAAATGTAGAAAATAAGCGTCGAAGCTAGCGTGCGTTTCAAAAATATTTTGAAGGTGCATTCTGTTGTCTGAATGCCGAACCTATACGGTATGCTACACTTTTTGATTATAGCAACTACATCGTGCGCTGGCCATGTTGTGTCAGGTAGAGCAGAAAATAAGACAAATGGCTCAGGACTCGATAATACGTCTACGCAGCAACCGCTTACATGGAGCACCAGCTTTCAAACAGCGAAAGTGCAGCGAGCGAACAGTAAACGTGTTATCACCACTTAGAAATGACATGAAAAATTAGAGGTGCGGATACTGCGTGGTGATTGCGCGGACTCTGCGGATTCTTTGACGGTGCGGTACACCTATTTTTATAATAGTATTCTCAACAAATCGATCTCATACGCGTTATGACTCAAATGTGAATGGGAGCAGTGAATTGTTACAATGATGTGGTATATTACTTCGATTTCAGAGCGCATCCGACACAATTCAGAGAATATACAGTTCAAGGTGGTCATAGTCTCTCGCCGAATCGTCATACTGTGATGTCCATCACTTTCTCTTGTATCCACTTCTCCGGCTATATGCCAATGTATAAATACTCTTCTTCTAAGAAGTACCCCGCTCTCCTCACGACCTCTAAATAAAATCCTAATAGAAAACAGACAAAATGCGATTTGCATTACTCATTGCGAGATTGCTCAGACAGTCACAGTAAGACAAATACGCGACTTAATATGTAGCTTTGGCAGTGAGGGATGGATCACTTTCATTTGAAATAATACGCTTTTTTGTTACAGAAAATGAAAACGGGACGTCTGAATAATAATAATGTGGAGAGCTAAGGACTCTTTCGTGTACCAACAATTAGTCGGGGTTTAATAGATGTCGGACTTTAACTTTAACCTTCGATATCGTCTGAAACCCAAATAATTTAAAAGGACAACTATTTGTGTAAGCGACTGAAATATACTATGTTTACGTGGAGGAGGACTACACGGACAGAGTCTCGGTCAGATGCTAGTCTAATATTACTGCAATGAGGTTTTTGTTTGTTTCTTTGTCGGCAGTGCTATTGAACAAATTTCGAAAAAGCTTTCTATAATATACCTAATTCCGCAACATCCCCGAGCGACACAGTCAGAGCAAAAATCGCAGAAACGTTTAAAGTTGCTGACAGCAAAACGAATGTTCAGTCAGGCGAATCCACGCCAAGAAAACCGTGGACCCTCCGCTGTGCTGCAGCAAAGTCCTTCACTTGTCACCAACATTGTCAGTACATGAAATCGTGCACAAATTTCGCAACGGACGCGTTCCATCGCCGACTTTTAAAGGGGAAACGGGGGCTTATCATAACGCGGCTCACGTACGCGCCAAGCTAAGAGGTCGCGCGAAAAATATTACCGCGTCAGAGATAAACAGAACACTTGATTTGTTCACGCGGCGGCCCCGCAGAAGATTGATGTGCGCAATGATTCAGAAGGAATTTATACCCCATCGAGATACATTACGCTTGTGTTGCGTATTTTGCATTGCCTTACGTTACGCTTGTTTGATGGTATTGTTATTGATAGCGGTTCTGTTTTCGATCTGGTTTAGTTGCTTTTGTTTTTAAGACTTAAAAGGATGTGTGAAAAATATATGTGGGTAATAAAATAAGTGTCAACCGAGCTACGGGAACATCACATTCGATCACAAAGATCCCACAATTTAAAACTGTTGTGTTAGTCATTACGACCTATCATGACCGTCAACTCACAAAAATTAATGACTCAGTTCTTTAAAAACAATTTAAATGTAAATTACCATTGTATTATTAATTGGCAATTTCAATTATTACGAACCACTTCATTCTTTTTTCAATTGTGGCGAGATCGTTACGGCGCTGAACTACGACTGCTGCTAGCCACAAAGTACGACATGGTTACCCAATCAGTTCCTGGACATAGCGAGCATTGCTATCGGTCTCGCAAGCAGTTTTATGTTCTGTTTTATTATATTTATCTTCAAAGTTGAGAGAAATTGCGACCCAATTACGACGTTAAATCTTCAAAATGGCTGCACAGAAAAAACATAATACAATTCACCAAACGTACATTCTTAATCTAATAAACCGGTAGGAGACCTCCGAAAGCAAACAGCGCTGCAATCGCGAGCGAAACAAAAAAAAATCCTTTTATTTCTCCGTTGAAATCTGAAAAAAGCACGTCTATACATTGCAAAGCCGTGGCTGTAGGCACATTTCCTGTCTGAGCCGAGCGTGACTGCCATTTCGTATTAGAGGCCCATTCGACGTTGTCGCTTAGCTACCAACGAAGAAATGTATCGTTCCTTCCATACAGTTATTACTGAGTCGCGGGCTGTTGGTGCCGTGAGGGTGAAATTGCGAAGGAAATGTTCTTCGTATCTTTGAAGGAATAATTGTGCTACCCCGTTCTTTGATGGGGAAATAATCTTTGAGGGAATAATTTGTGCTACTCTGTTATTTGAGAAGTGTCGTAAAATGCAACTAATGTCTTAGAGGCTGTGGCTGCTGTTGAAGGTTTTCAACACGGCGATCTTCAAGCTGATCGCTAATCGTTGAGAGTATGGAAGTCGAATAATGTATAGGAAGTTCAAGTTGCTTGTTATGGCTCTTGACATAAAATAAAATTTCACAAACAGTAAGTATTCTGTAGCAGGAAAAATAACTTTGAAAACGAACTGAAATGAAAAAAAAATCGTAACAAGCTTTTATTGCGTAGCTTTTGATTGAATGTCATAGGGATAATCCAAAGAGCCCAAACACGATGGGTTTATCTTCCACCTTTCGTCATCATTATTATATCATGAATCTCACCTAGGAGTGTAATACTCATCAAGACAATTCCAAATTGGTATTAAAGCGAATTTCTGAAATACCGGTCAGATGCCCGATGTCTTTTTGGTTATTTTATTCTTGAAACAAGTCGCACCCCGTATACCAACGCTACAAATAGCAGTTGGTCGATGCACTCTGTTTCAAACTAGACTCTCGGTATGAGGAAATTGTTTGTTCCATTTTATTTACTCAGTAAACGTTTTTGTTGAGAGCACGCGATTGAAACTACTCCAAACAATTATTTGTTAGATTTATGATTCGAGTACTACTAGTTTTAGCTTTGTCTGCTTTGTTTTTATATTAATCGATAAAATGCATTCTAGAATCCTTTCAATTTTTTTTATATACCACTAAGGTGGCAAACAAGCTTACGGCTTGCTGATGATAAGCAGTCACCGCAGCCTATGGACGTTTGCAATACCATGGGTATCACCCATTCTTTGTAGACCTTGTAAACAACCTTTTTTATCTGATGAACAGACTTTAACTCCGTCATCTACTAGTACTGAAAATTCATTGATGTTCTTCATATTAGTTATGGCATGATTACACAATATAGATGTTAAAATAATATTCCTCAAAAGTCTACTTCTTGATATGCTGGAAATTATTTATAAAATATTTGTATTTTCCACCCCTACATTTCTTTTCAATCACCATCCCATCAAAATCGGCACCCAATGAACTGTGCGTTTATCAATATTACCCTCACATACTCAATAAGAAAAAAAAACTAAGCTACCTGAATGAAGTGCAAAATAGAGTGCATCGGAATGGAATGGCCATCGATTTCCCCGCATTGTAGGCCGCGTGTTGGGAATGAGAGTGGACTGCCCTTTTTGCCCCGGTCTCCCCTGCTCCAAATACGTCCCCTGGGCCCACGGGAAGTCGGACGAGGGGAGAATTAGGCCGATTAGCAGACTGTCGGGGACAGATTATCGCTGAGCACACTTGATAGAGGCACTTATTGTGTTAGTTTCACGCCTACGTTTTGAGATAGTCGAGCATGGTTTTGTGATGTCAGTTGGTTCTTTCAGATTTGCGATTTTTATTATTGGTTTGTTGTTAGAATTGATTAGGGCTCTTCCGACCATAGTTAGCATCGAGGAAACATGATAATATGATAATAATTAATTAATAAATTAATAAATGATAATAAGTAACGAATTTGATCTTAGGCGATGAGTCCAGAACTGACCAACTTTTATACCTACGTGTTAAACTTTTGACGTTTTGCACTTTTTCTACAAAATCTGTGTGAGGTCATGGGACATACTTATATTGATTTTTGTGTATAATGCCTAATTGTACCAGTTATAACTATGACATACCGACACATTACTGTGACAGTACCGAGCCTTATAGCCAGGCACGGATTAAGGCAGTTGTGATGGACAGGGCCCTAATTCCCCGCACGTCAACGGGCGTTGGGCCCGCTAGGGGCGCAAGAGGGTCGTATGATTAGCGACCTGTCGCGTTCGGAGTTATCAGCGGTCCATCTGGTAAGATAGCGCTGTTTGAAGTTTAGCTAAGATTATGGCTGAAGGTACATATGTGTTATAAAAATTGTAGGGTGAAATTCGAGTTGGTCAGTAATAAAAATTCATAAAAGAAAACAAAATTGGTTTTAATGGTTCACACTTACTTTAATTCCATTTTTCTTTATATCTTTACGAATTTCTATCTATGAAAACCAAATACAACATATCAATATGCTAGGCTATTCAAAATCAATATTCCTTGTATATCCTATGGCTGTTTGTGGACCTTTTATGACATCGTAAATTTCATTTGTTATATATTTTACTGCCGGACTAGTTTCTAACTTAATACAAACGTGAATGTTTAAATGTGAGAAATGAGGTATGCAGATATATACAGTATAGTACATTTCAATAGATAAATTAATGAATAGATCACGACAACGACAAGTATTTATCCACTGATGACTTATTTAGATAAATTATAAATTTATTTAGATATAATTTTGTCGTGCTCCACTTTCGTCTTTTTCTATTGCATTGAAACGTTTTTCTATTGAATCTGTACGTTACAGTTATTAAAATTCGGTGTCTACAATAAATAACTGTATAATCTGTTTCCAAATTAAATACCTATGTACTATATTAGCAGTACTACGCTACCCATTGGAACTAAGTGAAACCATTTTGAAATATCGTTTTGTTGTCAACAACAGCCCCGCTGTCATTGGGTTTACCAACATAATAATAATCATCATCGTGCTAGCGCTTATCCAGGTCTCTGCCAGTCCGCTTTTCTACTAATTCTCCTCCACTTCGCCCGGTCTTCGGCATCCTCGCGTCGTAGGCCGTTGGCTCTCGCAACGGACTCAGCAATGTTAATTTATCGCTTCTTGGGTCGCCTGATACCGGTAGTTTACCAACATAACAATATAAGCATCTATTCAATTTTAAAATTGCCTATACCCTGCAATTCAACACACCTTATTGCCGGTTCAGGTGCCTCATACGTAACAAAATCCTACCGTCACAAGCAAACACTTAAACCAATTCCCTGCTACCCACAAATTAAGCAAAATTCCTCGACTCACCGGGTAGGTACCAAACATTTGCGAAGCGTGTTTGCTTTCAACTTGAAATGCTACTTCGCGTTGTCACCGCCAATCTGAGAGAATGGCGAATATGAAAATTCAGGAACGACTGTGTAAGTGCCTTGTAAAGAGGAGCTTCGGTTTCGAGGCGTCATCGTGACGAACCAGGGACGGCTTGAGTGTTTTAGGGGCCCTGTTTTTGCCTGTTCATTAGCATAATTGTTTAGTCACTTTCTGCATAGTTAGAGAGAAAAGGAATGTACAAGGTTTCGAGAGAAAAATTGGGTTAATTTATTACTGTAGATGTTTTTACATGTTTCACGAGATTCGAGGCACTCGAATTAAATAAAAATATATTTTGTCATTTTTTTAATTGAATTGGGACTTTGGATGCTGTTTCGGCGCTTCTGAGTTATACTTTAAAGTTTTGTATTAAATATTAAAACACTAACACTAGCTTAAAGCATAATTTACTTAATAACACTAAAACAAACTTTACGGAAAAAATCTACCTACTCTCCTGCTGCTAACTAAACTTACTACGTAATTTCTAGTGCTTATTCTTTAACAACCAGAGTTACGAAAATACGAAAGACAAATGGTTTTCCATAACTGGTTACGAGCAACAATTACGAGCGTGGATGAAAAGCTTTTTCTGACAGAAAGCCGTCTCTGTCAAAGCTTTCCGCATCTCAGTGCGAAGCTTTGTAAGTACTTAGCACTAATATCTTGGCGTTCTCAATTATGCAAAACCGCCTTAGCGAATGTTATTATACCAATTTACATGCGAGCATTCCAGCAGACTGATGTCAAACATTAGAAGGTAAATAATAGAAACATACGGGGATGAATGCTTGGATTTAGTTTACGGAGTCACCGACTTCTGGGTTGTTACTGTGGCACTATTCTACGATCCTATTGTTATTAGAAATTTGTAAGGATGATTTGATGATTAGATGGTGGTTTGTTACTCCTTCACACAATATCTACTGGATTTTTATGAAATTTGGCAATTTGTAGCCTGTAGCCCTGAATATCACATATTATAACCCGAAATTTCATGTGGTTTCCACAGGAATGGGTCCGAAACAAAAAATCAAATATGAGTGCCTAGTGAAGTAAATAAACTTTATTTCAGCATAATTTCGCCATTATTCTTGTATTTATTATCAAATGATATACAAATAATGTAATTTTTTTTCATTTGATACACATGTAACGTTATTGAACCACACGCACCGTTAGAATGCAGTCCCGTGTGTCGCCACAAAACTCAACTACGTAGAGTCGGAATTGTCTCAGTGTACATCCATACATCTCTCCGTTTACATTTCTATGTAGAGTACAATTGCGAAATACACACACATTTCGTGGAATAATTGTTGGGAAATTTCAAACGAAGCTAGAATGCAGGGTTCCGAGGATGTTATGTACACCGCCATGAAAAGATTTAATCTCGTATTATTAGGGTTAGACCTGTTTATTCAACGTAGTTTCATTAGTGCAGAGTATACAGGCTTTTCTATTTAACCAGACTAAGCCATTAGGCTCTTCTCTTTAAATAGACTAGCCAAACATTTGACAGCCATCTCACGTGGTGGTAAGTTACGATGCGGCCGATGATGGAGCACACCTGTCTCATCATCACATCACAGCCCGTAACAGTCCACTGCAGGACTTAGGGCCTCTCCCACGAAAGGGGAGGTTATTGCTATAATCTCCACGCTGGGAAGGCGGGATGGAGATCGCAGTGTTTAAATATAACAATGGAAAATGCTGCTGCCCATTTTCCAGACTACGGAGACTCTTGGTCTTTTGCTTCGAAAACATTAGTCGCCTTGTACGACACCTATGAGTGTAAGGGGTTGGTGCTATTCTGCTCTGCCGGACACCACACGGCAAAGGCACGCCTGTCTAGTAACAGTCTATACACTCTAACCTTGAAGGCGTCCAGATTATAATGATCAGGGAACACATACACAGGCAACGTGCATACTTTGCATTGCATTTTATTCAGTCATGTATCGGCAGGATTGCAATAGCGTTCTGTCGAGACGAGGTTAGGAATATAGCATACAGAAAGCGGTCACACGATCGTGTTCCGAGTTCGAATTCTTCGGTCGTTTTGTATTAGGTTACGTCGACAGACCCACAGCAGGCGGCCAGGCCGCGTTGGTCTACCAGAGCAGATTCGAACATAGAACGAGAACGTGGATCGACGACCGCGTGACCACTTTCTGTCTAAATGATACGTTCCCAGTGGGTAAGACCGGGAATAAATGGAAGATTAACCTTTTTATTTAGCGTTCTGTCGGACTATATTGCGAAAAACAAGTGAGCGAACGATCACCGAGATTTATGAACTTTCGGTCTAGCGTTCGTCGGATTTCGTCTGTCGGTAGGTACCTACATGGTAGATTAATTGAACGCATGGCCGGAGATAACTAGTACCTAATAATATTAACGCGTTGGCTTGGCCACGTGGAGAGAAGGGGGAGGCTCGCGCCGTAAGGGGAGCATATATGGGTCGGCTAATCGGACGTCGACCGGTCGGGCGACCCAGATATCGCTGGATGGATGAAGTCCTAAAAGACCAGCAGGCACTGGTCATCTTCGATTGTCAGGAGGTGGCGCAGGACAGGAAGAGGTGGCGCCCACTGGTGTAGCAGGGGAAGATCCGTTTTGGGTCGCTGAGCTAGCGCAGTAAATACGTAATATCAACGCCAGCTGTATCTAAAAGGAAACACCAACATAAACTTCTGTGTTCATCTTTGGCAGCTAATCCCTACTGTACCCCTACGATTTGCGTTCAGGTCGTTCTGTGTTCCATTGGGGATGCATTTGTTTACCGAGTGCGCTAGATACTAACGTAGTTTGATATTATTTTCAATATTATACTATCACAACGAATGAAATTTTGTAGATGTGATCAAGAAACCAATATTTATGCTTGTGGTCGTAACTTTTTTAACAAGGTTTTTAAATTTGTATGAAAATCTTAATGCCAGGAAAATTTCTTTCCCATTTCATAGCTAGCTTCAAAATGGGACTTTAAACCCATTTAAAACTCAAATTCAGTAGCTAGCTCCATAATGGGAAATTTTTCCCCATATCCACCCACGAAATAGGACGAATGGCTACCTACATTACAGGCAATTACTAAAAACACTAGCCTCTCCCAATCCTGTCCCTAATGTCTGTTCCAACGTCTAGAGAAGCCAAACTCCCAGCTAGCAGTGATTACGGCACATTAATCACAGCTTAGCAATTATTGCACAGCCACGGGAGCGGTCGCGCGATAAATCTACTTGTGTGTAATAATAAACGCCCAGCACTGATATACCGACGCTAATGTGTTTTGTTGAAACTGGTGGGTAGCGGGCTTGCTGGTGGAAGGGAGCGGGTAGCGGATTGTAAGGGGCTAGAGGGCGAAGTATTGGTAGATTTTTTATTTTATTTCGGTTTATATTTATTGGTTACACAATTTTTTTGACAGGGCGGCAACGCTTTCGTGATCGTGGTGATGCAAATATCCGAGCGGCGGCGATCACTTACCGTCAGGGGATCTGTTTGCTCGTTTGCCTCCTACTTGTTATAAAAAAAATTTTTGATGGTGCCAAAGAATCCGCCGATTTGTGACCATAGTATTACGGTAGGTATAAGATGGTCACGTTTCGAGATTGGAAGAGAGTTGGAATTCCATAGTAGGTATTAAGGTTAGGTTGTTTGTCTCAATAGCCCTTTGAAGCAAAAATATACAACAGAAATTACTTTCTTCTTTACTGAATGCTAAAATCAATGGTCTTTTGATTTTTTGAAGCGCTAAACACAGACATATTCGTGTTCATCCTGACATTATATCATGTTCATACTCGGCTGCATCGTGTCTTACCAACAGGTGAGATGGCAGTCACACACCTGTCTTATCTAATATATAAAAAAAATCAGGCACCTAACCCTATAAAAAACTACGTAAAATACCCGCTACATATTCCTCCCCCGCTGCCCCATAACCGCAACCTTACGGTACAGATTACAATATAATAGCGGCCATTGAGCCAACACGAAGGCGTACGAGAAAATATCGGTGGTATATTTTTTGTCAGCCACCAACTGTTACTAGACTACGAATAAATGATGCCTGGACGTTATGGCCGTAGGGGAGTGGGGAGGGGGGGTGACTTCCACTGCCTGAACTTACTGATGGAGTACCGTCCTGCTAGTAATAACGGCTGTTTTTGGAGGCTGGGTGTTTTAAATTGAAATAAATCGAATAAAAATGTTTTTAGCAGGCTCCGTCTAAAAAGTCACGCAATTTGGTAAATTAGATCAACCAAAAAATAATGTTCCGGTTGTGCTCACACACGAGGGCCCGGGCTCCGCCTTGACCATGATCCAGGATTTGGCAGATCAGGTAATTACAGTGGAGGTAATTACAACTAAGATCCGTGGCTCTGCTACCAGCGGAACCTGACCAGATTGGATCATGGTTACACATTCAGTCGCCTGTATAAGCAGGCGTCATCACGATGTTTTCCCATACTGTAAGAGCATCGGTTAGTATTCAACGCAGCGGGATTCTTGGGAAATCAGATGATGGATCGAAATCAACAAGTAAGCAACTTGATTTTGAATTATGAAGACGTACATCTTTTAGCTACTGTCTTGTTGGACGTTGTTAGATGGACGTCTTCATTATTCAATCAGTTATGCTAACTTGTTGATTCCGATCATTCTTATAATTTCCCAAGTGTCTATACTTTTTAGACACAGTCTTTTTGTAGCTGTATTGGACAGATAATTTTATGCGTGGCCGCATGGCCGAAATAATATTCAAAAATGTATGATGTTTAAATATGATTTCGGCCATGTAGCCGCTGTGTTTATTTACAACCATTCAACCAAAAGTAAGCTTCAATGCTTGACAAAATTGGGCATGGAGGAAAAAATTTACATGAACGCATAATTTAACCGAGTTCGTGCGATTTAACCCCATTGGATTATTTTCTTTGGAGATATCAAATCTCTTGTCTACGCCGATAAACCAAAAATGTTGGAACATAATATTCAGTGAGTAAGTAACGGAAGATTCTATTAAAGTACACATAAATTATTGACAGTTATAGTAAAAATATACACTAATACATTTAAAATACATTTTTCAAAAATTAAGAAAGTCGTCCACACCGCTGCCCCCTGGAATGGTGGCCAGAAAGCTACGATACCTTGTTGGATAGCGATGCTAATCCGTTGCTCGAGGAATGAGACAGCTCTCCGGTCGCCAGTGATGTCATTTAATAATTTAGAAATTTCTATAAAGCCCCCAATTATGAAGTTTTGGGTTAGACTTTCGTATTTCCTCCGCTTGAGGTCATCTGCTGAGGCCGTAGACCCAGCGCAGCTTGCAGTGGAGACCACATGCGAAGGCTAAATAAATTAATGAAAATAATTAAGGATTAATTACTCATATTATTTATGTTTAATTATTGATAGACTGCTGTAATTATTTTTAATCTTATTAAAGTTATTTGTTTTTTTAAATCAATTATTGTGAAGTTAGTGTAAGCGCAACTAATGACCTGTAAATAATTTTATCAATAAATCAATACCTGTGTCTATGTCTTATGCGCCAGTGTGTCCACACAGTTTGTGTCCCACACCAGGGCCTTCCCACGCTGCTAGTCGATGAGCGTCATGTCATTGGGCCTTTTGCCATCTATGAGTTAATAGCGAAATATATCCGTAAGATTCCTGCTCGATTTGTTCCAAATATTCACGCTATATTAACTAACGCGCAGCGCCCGCATCGCGCCCGCACCGCGCCCGTGCTGTCACTGTGTCACGCCCGCGCCAATAAGGTAGGCTGCACGTTTCCTTTTCGGCGCTACACGGTAATGTGCTTATTACACCTGGCTAAATTCAGTCGACTAAATTCAGAAACAAAAAACGTGAGAGCAAGTCTAGGTATTGTAAATAGAATAAGGCTCTTTAGGCCCCTATAAAATGCATATGCAATATATGGCAACGTATAAACATACGTTGCCACTTGCAAACCGCGTACGCGTCGTGTCTGCCTAATCACCGTTTATTTTGTCACCCTGTAGCGAAATGAAGCTAAAAATGTGTGAAAATTTAACATCTAGATTGGGCCATCTACGGGCCAGTCGCGGCGGCGACATAGAAATCTTATTCGAATAATAATATATATGGCACCAAACTAGATTTTTTTTATATCTTTACAATAAGCTAATTTCACTGGTATTCTAAATATTTATCTTTCTTTTATGACGTGAAACGATTTTAAAATCACATAGCAAGTCACAAAATTGGACCGTAACGAAAATGTCTATATCGTCTTACCTTAATAACTGCAAATCTATTATTCTTATAAACATTAATCTAAAGTCATTGTTTAGCCTATATAGTCAGCTTGCTATTTTGACCTTAAATTTATGACGGATATACGTTTGTGATAGTCATAGCTATCGTCGGAAAGAGGGGGTCATGGGCCAAATGTGAGTACCCCAATGTCCGGTGCTGGGCAAGCGAGGCGGTTTCAAGAGCGTCTCCAAGCTTGGCATGTATAGTACATTTGACGGTAAAACCTCTAAAACCCTCTTTTCTAAATGTTCTAAATTATTGTCGTGTTATGAGAGCCGTGTGGTATCCGACTTTTACGGGTACCGTGTAAAGAACGACTCACGTCATTGTGACAGGTCCGAGCCGAATCTCGGCCGAACCATGATCATATAATATCATATATTTGTATGGACACGCTCATGCTATTTCGAGAGGTAACTGAGTAACGGTATAGCATAAGCGTGTTCAAACAAAATGTAAAAATAATTATCTCGTTAGTATCGGCGTACCGGTTAGAATCGTTGTCCATATAAAATGTATGGGAGACTCGGCTCGGACCCAGCTCGGTATAACGTGACTCATCCTGAAAGCGACTAATGTCTCATAAGCCCTTTTCGAATCAGCTGAAATATTCGGTTGAATAGACTTGACGAGAATCATCTTTGAAGGAGAAAAAGCGTACAAAGAAGAAGTTTGTAGACTAGAAAGGATTCATGTCTTGCAGTGAACGTCGGAATGTTAGTTGAGATGAGAAATGTATTCTTTCAGTCAACTTCAACCTTACAGAAACCTAAATACTTATTTAATTAAGTATACATATATTAATACCACGATTTCTCGAATTTTCCATATTATAATATTTTCACAATTTCTTACGAAAGTTATGTCATCATATGATAGTGAAAACCGCATCAAAATTCGTTGCGAGGTTTAGGAAGAGCTAGCGGAAAATACAGGCAGATAGACGCGGCAAGCGACTTAGGGTTAGGGGCTCCCATTTTCCGTACTTGGACTCAAATTCGGTCCTTTATACGTGACTGAGAGCCGGCTATTGTAGCCAGCCCAGCTCCTTCCAGAAGTCTATTAGTCTCTTGGGACGTTCACAGACTTCTCGAAAGGACCCTGTTCCTATTGAGGCTTTAGCTCTGTAGTCCTTTAGCTCCTCACACTCCAGGACCACGTGAGCTGTCGTTTCCTCAGCTACTAAACATCCCCTGCACAGGGGGCTGTCTGTAGCTCCGATGGTATGCAGTAGTTTATTCAGGGGGAGGTGCCCTGTAATTGTACCAACTACTGTCTTAATTTCTCTCCGTTTTAGGTCCAGTAGTCTTTTAGTTAGCTTAGGTGATCTTTCGCTCACCACTAATTTGGACTGCCTGCATCCGGGTGTGTTTTCCCAGCGCTTGTTGTGCTGGTCATTTGTATGTTTGCTCACCCACGAGCGTAGTGTGTTGAAAGAAAAGGGTAGAAATGGGGCGGGACCGGCAGTCCTCATCCCTGATGTCCTCGTCCTTGCTAGCTCATCGCAGCATCGTTGCCCATTGAGTTGCTATGACCCTTAATCCATTGTAGAGAGACCCTGTTCACTGAGGAGATGTCCTCTAGTGCATGGTGACACTCCAGGATCAAGGAACTGTTAATGCTGTTGCCCATTAGAGCTTTCAGTACGGACATACGGCGGCAAGCGACTTAATTTTATACTATGCAAGGAAAGGATGAAGAAAATTCAAACACGTAATAAATGTTCGAATAGCTGCACTACATTGCCTTATTCACTAGAAATTCTAGAGGGCAGGAATATTGTTACTACTCACATAATGTAACACAAACTAGCGACACTACAAAATAATGCCTGACTTCCATAATTACAAAGTAAAAGAACGTGAGAGGTAATATTTGTGTTTCCTTTGGACTACGACACGATCGTTGAAGAGGTATATTAGAGGTCTCTTTAGAGGCAACGCATTAGTAGCGCCCCTGGTGTTGCTGATGTCCACAGGCGGCGGTGATAACTTTCCTTTAGCTTGCCTGTTTATCTTTTTTTTTTTTTATGTCATACGGTAGGCAAACAGGCAAGCGGGCCTGATGGAAAGTGGTCACCGCTGCCTATAGACATTAGCAACACCAAGAGTATCGCTAATGCGTTGCCCACCTCTATAATACGTTGCTCTGGCAGCAAAAAGCAAATGCCACTCCACTGCCGAAGCCACGGTTCCCCAAATCCCCACCCCATGGAGCACTGGAAACCTTACTCACCGGCCTTAGCCTTAGTTCTATATTTAACTTGAGTGTAGATGTAGAAGACTCAAAATCCAGAAAACAATTAGAAAATGGTATGTATAATTTCAATTCACTCGAAAATAAATATAAATGTTACATGCTATAGATTAATCGTTGTTTGAAAAGATAAAAGTAATTATGGACTAGTAGTAAAACTGTTAATGGTTTAAATAAATTATATTTAGTTTATATTAATCTAACTTAGTTTACCTTTCTCCGTTACACTTGCACAGTACAATTTTACTGACGCATTATCTGTCACAAACATTAGGTTTATTTGACAGTTGTCTTTTTATAATACATACGGTCGAGAGATGAAAGCCAGCTGCAGTTATAGATAATTTGGCCTGTTTTATTGTATGGAAACTGGTTTGTCCATTGCTATATATTCTACAGATATGCATCCATGGGTTTCTGAGCGCCTTCACGTCCATCGGGTTCGACCGTCTTACCCAGACGGATTATACTGTATCATCTTACTCGCCTAAACCGCAACCGAGTTAGATGGCGATGTGTCGAGCCTTCAATAATTGCTACTCGAATTATTTAAACGGTCGTGCCCGATGGACATGAACTCGCGCGCGCACTGTAGGTATATCATCACAAAATTACATTAGTATGTCAACCAACAGTGAATATGTAGGTGGCTCAAAATTAAAATCCAATCTCCATATGCATCAGACACTATGACAACTGTTTAAGGTTGGCTGGTAAAAATCCCATTGTGGGATAAGCCCGCCTTTGCTTTGTAAAATTATTTTTGTAACTCCTGTATTTATTAAGCAATAAAGAGTTTACATACATACATACATGCAACTGTCAGATAAATCTGATGTATGTGACAGATTAAACTGTCTAATTAAAACTGAAAGATAAATTGTAATCTCATGATTTGCCCGCTCTGGTATTTGTACACCCGGATTTATATACGGTGTGGAAAAAACAATTACAGCTCTCAAAGTTACTTTAAAGCAAACGGTATTTTGATATACAGCAAACTGTTTCTTTTAAACCCTGATTTTTCCTCTTTCGTGAGTTTTTGAAGGCTGTTATTTCCTCCATTTGTCGTATGTCGTTTTTATATAAACTTCGCATTCAGGATAGCTCGCTGTGTAAGTGTGGCCTTTGTCTAAGGCTCTTTGGAGCATATATTTTTATCTGCTCTAACCTTCAGTGCTCGGATACCCTGACCGTTTGGCCCACTCCTTTCGCTCGTTTTATCAGTAACTAAACTAAAACCAAATCAGTCGTTCCCGGCACAGGATCACCAGATGCTAGAAGACACATCTGCCTCTGCGTCGAGTGCATAGTAAACGCCATTACAGCCCAAACTGCCATCCCAGGGCACAGCTGCCGTCGGGACTGTGTTAGTTTTATCACTGAACTTGTCGGCTGCGTTGTGTCGGTTGGGTTTGACAATCAATACTTTACTTATTTGTCTACATCCTACTAGTGTCATTTTAGGCTTTTGGATGTAATAATGGACTAAATTGTGATTTGTCTGTCTTTACCTTAACTCCGTTTTAAAGTCAGAGTGAGAAATTACTTCCTACTAGGGGAGATTTATTTTTTTACCATTATGTAAGCAGTCGAAGCGTATGGACGTTTGCAACACCACGATAGATCTGGGATAATTGCGAATCTAAATTTATTAGTAAAATAATTTTGATCTGTTCTAAACTTGCACAGGCAAAATTAAATAAATTGTCCCCAGATACCACTGTTTCATTCGGATTCATTCGGATTCTGTCATGGGATCCTTCATGGGGTTACATAAGGGGTCTCTCTGGTTACGCCCATGGTGTTGCTAATGTCATTAGACGGCGGTGACCACTTTCTATCAGGTGGCCCGCTTGTTTTTACCCTACCGTTTAGCGTAAAAAAATATACAAACTTTTTCTGTTTATCATTTGAGGATAGTTAGGTGGATGTACAGAATACATAATTAGGAATATCTTTTGTTAATGCAAGAAGACACTCAAGCCCGTAAAACGCGTTCAAAACTTCATGAAAGCAATATGTTATAACACCACTATATTGTTTCATACGTTACGTCATAAAACATCTTTCACTATAAGGTTTTATGATATATTTCGTCTCTGTTCAGAGCCGATGCTCTGTCTCAGAGTGCCATTTTACTGCAAATTCAGAGCGAAACTTCGTAGTGTAATATTACAATGTGTTAGAATAAAAATGCAGCGTTGTTTACGATTATTGAGCTGTAAAACTTTGAACCCTTGTTTGGACTACCATTGGAAATTATTTACGTCCGTATTCACAAACAATACAGTAAGTATACAATAAGAGTAAAGTAGCTTGACTATGTGTTCTCACAGAGCTAGTCTGGTAAGTGAACGTTCTGCTTTCAATACGGCAGTATGATTAATCAATTACGTCCATTTTGACGGGCGCATACGGCCGAGCGCCACTCAAGTACTGTCACGAACCCTGTGCGTTCGCGCACACTGTGACACTAGTCATCTTGGCATTTATGTCCCGGTTGTACTCTCGCGCTTGAGGGCCCAGGGTCCGTCTTGACCGTGATCCAGGATTTGGTAGATCAGGTAATTACAGTGAATTACAGTGGAGCGACTGTATGTTCATAACTCAGAAAAGAGTCATTGGTAAATGGCCGCAGTGGGATTCGAACCCGGTATCTCTCGCTTACGAGTCGGTTGCTTTAACCACTCAGCCAACGATGCTCCTAAATACGGAAGTTACTTCCCAATTTTCGGTCATAGTTTCCGTGGAGCAAGCGCAATATTATTCTGTGATCTTTTATTTAAGCCATCGTTATCATGAATAGTAATTTTTAAGGCTGATTAATGACTGATAATAACAATGATTGAATATGTGTTTATTGTTAATTCAGAAAAAAAATCCAATAATTGCTGGATAATTTTGATAAATGGTTGATATATCACTCAAAAACATGATAGCGTCTAGAAGATAGCTGCCATCTTTGGTTTACCTTGCGGGACGAATGCCCGTGCTGCGTTTTCCGACATGTAGTCGCTACTTGATAGCATAGACAATAGTATAGTTTTCTGTTTTTTAAGTAAAAAGTTTGCAATGCATTTTATGCTGTAATAATGCGTGATGGCGATGGGAGTCAAACATCGTTTTTAACTTAGGTACTACATAAATAGGTATGTATACCTGAATTTGAAACGCTTTGTCCAAGAACGAAAGAATTATAAAGTGTATACATACATACATACACTCTCACGTCCGTCCGTATCTCATTGAGGTACGCACAGATTATCGAGTGCCACAAGCTACGATTCTGACACACCTCTCTCGCCTCTTCCACATTCATACATCCTTTCATGCATCAACGCCGGTTGACTCAACTTCTGACAGTATATGTGATTTAGAAGCGTACTTCTGTAAAAAAAAATGTTCGAGTTTAGCCACACGACAACATATATGACGGCGACAGACTGTATCAAATACCAATAAAGAATAGCGAAATAAAATAGAAAATAATTTCAAATAAAGTGAAAGCATAATAATCCCAGCAAAGAAATGGAATAAAGATATTTAACAATTTCCAAACAATCATAAAATAAATATATTATTAGAAGCAGAGGTACTTAGATAAAATATAATCTAAATTAATTACATTGTGAAACTTCCGAATGAATGAACAAGAACAACTTGATTAAAGAAACAGTCACGAAAAAATGCTAATCAACTTTCTTACAAAGGCCCGAGGTTCCCCGAAATTGGATAGTTAAGTGAGCACGAGTGACCTTCTCATAAGAACTCACAAGAAGTTCGGAGAAAGAAATTTCTTTCAATAATGAGCTTGAATACATAATTTGAATATTAAAAAGAAAATCTTACGGCTAGTTGAATACATGTCAAAACAAATATCCGCCGAAACCGGCTTTCCGGATGTAATTAAAATTGACACCAAAAATACGTCGCCAATAAACACCGCGCTTCGCCCAATAGGCTTCGAACGTTCTCTTTGTTCTCAAGCGAACCATATCCAATATGAATACGATAACCCGTGCCGTATCTAAATTATTTATTAACATTACTGACCCATTTTGGCCGGATTCGCCGACGCCGCCAAGGCTAAGCTGAGAAAGCAAAGCACATACTTCCACGCCATCGTGTCTTACACTCAACAACAATCACACAATGATCCGTCGGTCACTGATGAACTGATCACATTTTTCTTTCCGATCACTACGTGGCTACGCGGCGTAGCAGTCGTAGCTCGTAGCAGACGCGTCCGTACGGAGCTACGGCTCCGGGTGTACTGAGCGGGGACCGGCTACAATTTAGCAGTGGCCGGTTACAGTTTATTGATTCCCTTAAAATGGTTATTTTTGGCGGTTTTTTCACACGTCGCGATCGTTTAATGTGATCTTTTTTAATTAGTTTAATTTTATTTAAGTAATTTAATATTTTCAACAAATGATCACAAGCGGATTTTAAGGGTAGGGTAGAGCCGTTTTCCGCTCATTATTTTGTGGGTGTATTTATTTCAGACTACGCATGCTTACATTAACATAATGTTTATCATACACGTGTTTCCTGGTGGAATAATATTATTCCTAAATTTAGGTAGGTTCATGGAGAAAATTTTCATTTCCATATATTATTTTTAATATAGTGAAACCATTGTTAGATGTTCTACCAATGTGGAGGAAACTCTAGTCCAGCTGGATTTTTAAGGTGATCGTGATGTGATTGCAAAACTGAGGGTCATCACCGAGAGTTTTATGTATAGGTACTATGCATTTGCATCGTTTGGGTAAGTCTTTAGCATAAATTAGGTATACTGGGTCAACTAGGTAAGTTTTTAGCACACTGACCCGGGTATCAAATTGGGTATATTGGGACAATTAGGGTTATCTTTTAGCATATTGAACCGTATACTATACGATTGCTTTTGTTGGGCTAATTAGGTAAGGTTTTAGCATATCGAACCGGGTACTATAAAATTAGACGTATTAGGCCGATTAATTAAGCATTTAGGACAGTTAACTAGGTACTATAAAATTGTGTATATTGAGCAAATTAGGTAAACCTTTAGCATATAGGCAGCGGTGACCACTTTTCATCAGGTGGCCAGCTTGCCTGTTTGCCTATCGATGACATAAAAACATTATATTTTTAATGTTTAATATACCTTAAAGACAGTGGGTGTTTAAGGTCAGGTTGATGGTGATTAAGGGTGCCAATTTTATTAGTTTATTGATGACCTAAGTATTTCAGTTGGTTAACATGTCGGTCCGCCGCGCAGAGGTTCCGTTTCGATTCCCGTCCGAGCAGAAATTTTAATTTCTATATATTCAAAAGTATATAAGTAGAGTATCAGTTATCTAGCAACCAAAACCCAAGCTTTGCTTACTTTGGGGCTAAAAGGCGATGTGTGAATTGACTAAACATATTTATTACTTATTATGAAATTGTTGGCTTTGATTGTATAATTTAAGTACGGTATAATGTTTACAGACACGTTTTCAGATCAAAGCGCTTAGAGATTTCCTTGTACTGAGAGAACGGCAATGGAGCTGTAAACATGGGTTGAATTCCCAAGTGGATCAATTATTAAGAGTCGACTTATCACGTGTCTTTTACCTGTATTACGAAACGTTACTATGAGGTCTCACAGTGCGCGCGAACTAATTCCAACTGATAATACTTTGCGTCCACTATGCGTCCGTAAGAATGATCGAAATTGCCCAATCACGAAATTTTTTTTATTGTTCCAAGACAGGCATGCTCCGTCTTCGGCCACATCGCCACATACCAACAGGTGAGATGGCGGTCTAATGCCTGTCTTGTCTAATATATAAAAAAAAAAGCTGAGTCGTAACGCATTGCGTTCACTTAGCAGACGAGCACCGTAAGAACGCTTAGTAAACCCTACTTAGACAAGTAGAGCTCGTCTAGTCTAAAATGACGCGCCCCACTACTTAGTTAGTTGATTTCGATGTGTGAGTGCAAATATTGACACTTCATCTGTGTGGGAGCCAATGAACGACGCGTTCTCCTACGTTTGGATCTCACCGGCAACTGAATGACCAATTACAACGGCATTTGTATAATATGTATTGCGTCCATATTTTAAACTTGCTTGTGTGCGTTAATGCGATTGTGGGGCGCGTCATTTTAGATTAGACGAGCTCTAATTGTTTGTGAATAAGTCTGTGGTGAATGTTATTCGATATTTGTATGGGTAGTACAAATATCACAGTTAAAAGGAAAATTACGAAAGTTAGGTGAACTCTTCAAGTTAACGAGTACCAACCAACTTATAAAGTGTAGTTGGATAAGTAAACATTTCATACAATTTGTATTGAAATAAGTTGGATCTAGGTGCATTAGTGACTTTGTGAGGTATTTATTTATGGTATCAAAAAGCCCTCTTTTGCACGCATTTGTACGCAGCCCTATACTGTACGTGGCCCGAAACATCTTGGTCGGTTTTTTGCAAAGAAATACTTCGTTTCAGACCTGATTGCACTTCTGTGTCATTATGGGCAATAAATGAATCTACTTCTGTGATCAATAAGCAATAGGTAATGCAATGTACGTTAAAACAAAATACACACATACATAAAGCTCACGCCGCTGTCCCACAGGTGGGGTAGGCAGAGTCTATGGACCGCCACAAAAAATTTCGAGTAGGTACATTTTTTATATAAACTGCCAAACTACAAAGTAGTTTGTTGGCAACACATGCTCAACTCTAATTTAGCTTTTTAACATTACATTACGCAATATGCCCTAAGGGGCATATCCTATCCTAGGGGGCTATCCTAAGGGGCGTCCCCGGGCGATATTTTAAAACATTATATACTAGATAAGGCGACTGAATTTGTAACCTTAATCAAATCTGCGGGGCTATTGTCTCACTCAGTTGGAAACTAATTAGACACTAGATAATTCTACACTACGTCATCTATGTAGGCCATAGGCTATAGCGTCTACCAAATTAGAGTAGTGTAGGATTATTTTACGTCAAATTGAGTTATCCTCTGAGATAGCCAATAGTACCGCTGCGCTGGTCGAGTTCCCTGTAGCAGGGTCACAGACGTCAGATGGCAGTCGTTCCACTGTAATTACTTGATCTGCCAATACCTGGAGTTCTTCAAGGTTTTAAAAGGTTTTTACGGGGTCGGCAACCCGGTGATGCCCCTGGTATTACAAACGTCCATAGGCTGCGGTGGCTACTTACGATCAGGCAGACCGTAAGCTTGTTTGCCACCTTGGTGATATAAAAAAAAAACTGGATCATGGTCAACGCGGACCCGGGCCGCGCGCGAGAGCACAATCGGAACATTAACGCCAAGGTGCTGGTTTTTTATTACTCTACAGATCGTTACGGGCTGATACCTCTTAAGTAAATTACTTATTACAATATTCAATAGCGTTAACCCTTACTTTGAAATGGCTGTAAGCGCATCCCGTTTCATTCGACCCGTTTAATGACCGACCCTCATCATTATCCGTACACTGCATTCCTCAGGTGCCGGAGCTCACGCGTTGGAATTTTTAATTTTAAACTGACTTGCAAGCCCGGGGGACTCTTCCCCCCACTGCCCCCCCTACTGCCCCTTGAGGGGGGTCCACTCCCCCCTATCCTCTCTCACGCCTCGGACGACGTCCGCATATTTATCGCTATGGAAATCTTAAAATATTTCAGCAATTTCATTTCGCTGTTTAGGTGCGCTCTGTTCACTACAGGTTGTTTTGGGGGTATAGTTGATATGTACTGTAACTTCTCAGTCACCCTAATACCTATCTGTCTGTATAAATACACACATACGAGTATCTACCTATAAAGAGTAGACATAACATAATAAATATCATTTCACATATTGTGATTTGGCCGTAAGCAAGTGATCGTCTAGTTATTGATTTAAATTTTCAGACCTATTACGTTGTGTACACATTTTGAAAAAAACGTCCCAAGGAATATGTAAGTTTTATAGAAATTCTCTGTAATTCAACCTAAATAAAAGTATCAAAATCCTTAAAAATTAAACGAATTAAACATAAATCCACGTAAATAAGATGATTTAAATGTAATTCACGCAAATCGAAATAGTCAAACAATTTATAAAATCCGTACAAAAATCAAACAAAGTATAAGTAAAGTAAACATGCGACTTAGCTTTGACAGCACTCGAAACGGCAACGGATTCTTCTTTCTTCTGTGGCCACTCTAACCCTATGATTGCGAAACCCTAACGTTATCCTCACTTAAATAATATAGAATAGAGGCCATTAGGTCTCGGAAAACCTACCTAATCGATAAGGAACTGAGACTCCCATCACACCTCATATCTCAGCCAACCAGCAAAGCCTTCGAAATCAAACGAACCAGTGACCTATTGTCTACTTCGCTCAAACCGTCACTCATATTCCGATCATCTCGTCAGGCATTATTAAGGTCCTACCTATCGACTCATGAGTCAAAGGAGAGACTATTATTTAAATTTTATTTACTTCGCGTGTGTAAGATGTGTGCCTATGTGAGGGACGATAACGACTCGGGCCAGGTTTCGATCCAAACTCGAGATTCATGTCCGTAGGAAAATGTCATTAAAGCTTTACAAGCACAAAGGGTATTAAACGGAACATGGGCCAAAATCGTACCAGAATTCGGCGGCAAACCTAGGCGTAGACTTAGTTAGAGCGCCTAGGCCATCGAAGACCAAGTCGGGATTCGTGCCGGACTCATTCTCTTAGAGTGTATTCGATGTCACATCCGAAACTGTGTCCCAGGTTAGTTTTATAGTTTTTTATTCAGTGAGGGTGAGTACTGATGGTATTTAATTTGGTAATATTTTCCTCAAAATTTGTGTTTTAATCACCTTTCACACTTATGTTGAAATCTCTAAGAGCCCTAATAAATACTCTTAACTACCATAAAAGTAATGAGAATATAACTTACGCTTTCAAAACTTAGAAACAAAGACAAATGTAAAACAAACCAAATCACTGACACTACGTAGATTAAAAAAATAGATAGAGAACGGAAGAAACGACACAAAGCTGAAATATAACACAAAATAATAAAGCACTAATTATTTTAACAAACTACACGCGAGTTGTAATGAATTTTTCGAGGAAATTTGGAAAAGCCTGGGGTTTCTTAGTTACGGAAATGGAGACGATGATGTTCACGCGACGCGACCCAAGGGCTGACTGTCACGTTTCTACTCCTCTGGCCACCTTGCTTAAAATCGTTATCGTCAAAATTCCCACAGTTCAATATTTCAAACAAACAAAAAATGAAATATTTCTAAGTTTATGAGGTCTAAAGCGACTGCTCTTATAACGCTCGATAAACCGAAAATAGTTAAATGTTACAACAGCTAGGGATGTAGGGATGTGTGCATACGACGTTTTATTTATTTACCGAGTCGATTAAATTTAAACAACGCAAACAAAAATACGTAAGCAAATGGATTCGATGTGTAATTTCTTTAGACCAAAATTTATAATTGGGAGTTATAAGTAAACAATATAAAGACATTTTAGGTACTATAAACTCGATGTAATGTTTCATCAGACTGAATATAGAGATATTTAATTCCTATAAAGCAAATCCATTTGAGTCATCAAACAAGTAGATTAAAATTAAATTCTAGACTCGTTTAATATTTAGGTGTGCTTTTATTCAATTATGTATTTCGATATTTCGTTGGAACGTATTTGTATGAATTTCACATCACTATCACTTGTGAGTATTTTTCTTGAGTCCCATACTTGACGCCAAACATTTAAGATATTCACGATATTTCGCCTGTCGTACAACCAATCAATAGCGTAAATTTATTACGGGCTTTTGAAGTAAAATATTTCTCTTATCGTCAAATAAATCGTTTAAGTTTATTACAAAACCAA
This sequence comes from Blastobasis lacticolella, assembly GCA_905147135.1. Lineage (NCBI taxonomy): Eukaryota > Metazoa > Arthropoda > Insecta > Lepidoptera > Blastobasidae > Blastobasis > Blastobasis lacticolella. The sequence continues at coordinate 17,345,402 of LR990048.1, forward strand.
GTTTTGGTTAAGTATTTGAGAGCATTTGTTAAAAGAAATCATGATAAGCAAACTATTTTTAACCACACACTGCTCTGTGTATGATATGCGTATTTATTTCCAAGTCCATTAACTACAACCATATGATATATAAATAAATTGTACGGTGACGAGCTTATGGTACATAGTGATCGTTACAGTACTGGTCTATTATCATTTCTGGTTTTAAGTACCATCCGTTTACTTGATTCAGGCTAGAGTTAACAAGGATTACTATACAGGATGTTACATAATATATGTATGAAGCCGTGAACTGGATGGAGTGCTAAACGTATTAAAACAATAGGTACAATTATTTCTATCGTACGTGGACCCTTGTATATCATAAATAACAAATTCATCAGTAGGTAGGAATTTCTAGTAAATAGTAATATACTGTCGGCAAAACTGTGTTTTGACAACCTGAGTGGTTCAGTTGGTCAACATTCTGGACAACGTTTACACGGCAGACCCTGAGGTCCCGGGTTCCATTCCCGGCCGGGCAGAAATTGAAATGATGAATTTTAATTTCTGTTACGGGTCTGGGTGTTGTATGTATAATAAGTATGTATTCATATATATTAATAGTTAATCAGTTTTCTGGCACCCATAACACAAGCTTTGCTTACTTTGGGGCTAGATGTGTGATGTGTGAATTGTGCAAGCATACTTTATTTCATTTATTTATTACTGTCACAGTGCCAATCGGCTCCCGAGTCTATTCAACCAATCACGCATTTCTAACGAGTACGGCAAAATAGATTCTACAAATTGGTTTCTAATTGACAAGAAGTATTCTATACGTTTGTATTATAAATGGAAGACAGAGCACTACAAATGTATCGGCTATACTCACGTACTTTCCCTTTCTGAAAGGCTGTTTGTTTGTATATGACTCGGGAAAACCTTCACGATTGCAAGTAGGGTGACCATACGTCTGATATTGTACCAGAAACATTTAGGTTTCTTTTTTAATGTTAGTTAGGTTAGGCCTTAGTTAAAATATACCGTTTTAAAATTGTTACTAATTTTAACATGAGCTGTAAAAGAAATTGAAATGGGTTATGTAAATCGATACTTTAACATATTTAAAATATACAATAAAACAACAACATTACTTTTTTAATCATTACAATAATAATGCGTTGTATATAACTTAAATATCGGTATAAAATAAGTTTATTGTGTGTGTCTAAAACTAGTGCTTTAGCACCTATGAAATTGGCGTTTGGCCTAATCTTACCGATTAAAAACTTTGTCGCTAACATTCTTTTGACGTATTTTCTCAAAGAATCCAAATCCATTTTTAAACCAGCAACATGGCCGCCATCTGTAAGCAACACAGTAGCCATGACTTGTTGTTTCGAAACAGCACTTTAATGTTGCCGGTGACTGGTGGTTTTGCAGAAACCTACAAAGGAACAGTTTTTTATGTGACTGCTGGTCTGCCTCAGGATTTTTACGTCTCATCCATCTTGGGAAAGGGGCGCAGTGAATGGTGCGGTGCATTCTCTTTTCGAGTTCCGTAGCTGAAAGGTAAAAAAGAAACGTATACGAAGCCTCCGTTGTCTCTCTGTCTGTCACAGGCTGTCACAGACATCTTTGGAACCTACAGCTACATACTTTCACTTTTAAAGTTTCAGTGGCCGCTATATCATCACCAAAGAATAATTTTACGCTAAAACACAAAAACATGCTTTTCGGGTGCTGTCAAAACTTTTTCTTATTTCTCTATCCTAGTAACACCAATACCTACAAGCATAAAACCTTTTATGATTTTAGTGATGATACTAAAGTATAATACTAAAAATCGGTCAAGTGTGAGTTGCACTCGCGCATCAAGTTATTGAATTGAATAGAATTTTACGAACTACCTATGGCAACGAAATCTTATTGATAACTCAAGAATTATTGATAATGGTAAGGAACCCTTTGTGTGTGTGTTATATTTTCGATTGGCCTGTTTTTTTTAATGTAGCATTTGAGGAATATTTTCTTTTTTATGTAGTTGCCGGTAAGTTGGGGAAAATTTTCGTACAATGAAATTATAGTCATTCGTTGTCACTGTCTCTCCTGTACAAATATACATATTGCCATCGCGCTCGTATGGATATGATCACTTTTCACACTGTTTATGGCTTGACCTTGTGCTTAGATCATTTACATATTATTACAAAAATGCATGTATTTTTTAAGAGCAATCTATTTCGGACTGTGCATTTTCCAGGCATGCAGTTTGACACTCTGAAAATTTCTATCTCAATATTTATAGTTTTCATTTTGATATTAATATTTCCCTGGTTTGCAGTTTGAAACTATGTGAATATTAAAGCTTTAAGTCCACCTTTGTACTATTTTGTGCATAAAGTATTAAATAAATATGTGATATTAAATTAATTTTGATTAGTCTAAAAGCTAAAGAACCATGGTCACCCCAGAGCATACAGTGAAACCAATGACCGTTAATAACATCGTCTTTGATATATCTCTGCCTCCGAACCTCCTACTTTATCACCCAATCACTTGAGTGATCCGAGTTTAATATTTCGACCTTACTTGTGGGCTGAGATTAACATATTGGCTACTTTTTCGAGAGAGGATCCGTTAGGAAAGTTATGATCCCCCAGGGCATCATGGGTCGAATAACTCGTCCGATCGAATTCGGATTAGGTTTGTGTTTGTGATTAGTTCTAGATTTTTAATGAAAATTCTTTTTGATTTAAGTCTGATTTGAATTTAATTCGATGTAACAGTAATATTATAATTAATTTCTAAACGTGTTAGAGTTTCACATTTGGACCTATCGTGCTGTTTGTCGGATCGTCATTTTGACGATTGTTATTTTATTTTTAAAGTGGCACCTAGTGGCACATTAATGGCTGACACTTACTATCGTGCGCCTTGTCAAGTGGCATGATAAAAGTAGGCTTGTTCCCCAAATTTCAGACTCAATCCCACCCATTATATAAAAAAAATCCTTATCAGACCATAAGGTCCGTACATAAATAGGTACACTTTTATTCATTTGCTTTTATTAAAGTGAAAGATTTATTTAAATAACATGCGACTTTAATGGCAAGATATAGCATAAAATATTTACAGTTATAATAAAAACATACACTAATACCTACATCTAAAATATCAAAAATATATACACTAATACATATAAAATAGACTAAACTAAAACAAGTTATAAATATTTTATTATCTAACTAAACTGAATTTAAAAAGATGTAAAAAACCAGGGCCCCGCGGTGAGGTGCCCATCATGGCGGCGGCATTCCCGCGCTGGATGGCGACACATCAGCTGCGCGAGAAAGCTGCCGGCACGTGGGTCACCCGTCGCCTCCCTGAGCCACTTACTAAGCTTTGCTTTTTATTATTATGTAAATAAGTAATTGAAGCCATAACCACCACATCTGTACATAGCATTATATTCCTTCATCAAATTATCATGCCACTTGTCAAGCAGCATGAAGGTGAGCCGCCGGCTTCTTATTGCAGTATAATACAGAATGGGACGGTACCTTGTAAAAGTATATTAAATACTTTCTCCGACACCGTTTTCTCCGGCAAATGCTGCGGAAACCTACGCAAGCCGATTCCAACTGCCGCCATGTACCAATAACTTTTTCTGAGTTACGTACGCTCATGGTTTAACATCGCCATAGAAGTTGTATCAAAGGGCCTGTCCTTCATACGGAGTAAGAAGTTTCTTTCGTCATTGTAATATATATAAGTATATCTTCGCCAATGGTTTCTATAGACCGACTCTGATTCCCGATAACGTACACAAAATCCTAGATTAATTACATTTCTTGCCGTTCCGGTCAGATAACACTGTCCATTGTTGCAGGACCGAGACGGCCCTTTCTTACCGCGTTAATTGGAAGATATTGCTTTTGACAGTAAGCTCGGAACGAGTAGAAAGGTTTAGGTGCTATCGCCTTTCGTGATAGGCTATTGTTACTGCTACTGAAGGGTACTGTAAGATCATCGTTTAGGAATTAAAAATTGTACTGTTGCTAGCGACCTGCCTCTTACGGTGAGGGAAAACATCGCGATGAAACTTGCATATTTAGGCGACTGAATGTGTAACCATGATTCAATCTGGTCGGGTAACACTGGCAACAGGGTCACGGAGATCAGATGGCTGTCGCTTCACAGTAATTATCTGATCTGCTTAATCCTGGATCACGGTCAATGCGGACACCGAGCCCTCGTGCGTGAGGACACAACCGGGACATTAATGCCAAGATGATTATGATTATTATTAATGTACATTCACTACTATAATAAGACGTAGCATGGTCAGGCCTTACGCAAGGTAGGCCGATGTTCTGGTGTAGGTCGTAGATAACAGCTGAACACGGACGGCACAGGATCGGCACATGTGGAGATTTATTTTTTAGTTTGACTAGTAACTAGGCAGGCATTTGACCGCCATCTCACCTGATGGGAAACGACATGCAGCCGAAGGTGGAGCATGCCTCTCAAGATCTTTGGGGAGGTTGACGTTCAGCAATATGCGTCTTTCGGTTGAAAACGAAGAGAGAATAAGTTCCAGGCCAGAGAACGACATATTTTGTCCTATCTTCATTTTCCCAGGGTTAATCAAGTGACAAGCGCCCAACCAAGCTAAACATGTTCTTAGCTGCCGACTGCTGACGGTTAAAAGTATCAAGCGCCTGCTATTTAGTATTTAAGAAGCTTGACAAATGCTTGCTGTCAATCAAACTAAAATATCCTGAGCTACCGACTCCTGACGGTTAAAAGTATTAAGCGCCCGCTATTTAGTATCAAAAAAGCAAAGCAAAATGCTTGCTGTCAATCAAGCTAATATATCCTGAGCTACCGACTCCTGACGGTTAAAAGTATCAACCGCCTGCTATTTAGTATTTAAGAAGCTTGGCAAATGCTTTCTGTCAATCAAACTAAAATATCCTGACCGACTCCTGATGGTTAAAAGTATCAAGTGCCCGCTATTTAGTGTCAAAAAAGCTTGACAAATGTTTGCTGTCAACAAAGCTACAATATCCTGCGCTACCGACTCCTGACGGTTAGTCAAGTGTTAAGAGCCAGCTATTTAGTCTCAAAAAAGCAAAAGAAGTGCTTGTTGTTAATGACGCATACTTACCACCACCCATTTATAGAGGTATAAAAAAAGAGCTATAAATATCCTGAGCTACCGACGCCTGACGGATAATAAAGTGTCAAGCGCTCCCAATTTTGGTCCAAAAAGCCAACCATATCACATCACAGCCCGTAACAATCCACTGCAGGACTTAGGGCCTCTCCCACAAAAGGGGAGGTTATTGCCATAATCTACAAGCTTGGCAGGCGGGTTGGAGATCTCAGTGTTTAAATATAATAATGGAAAATGCTGCTGCCCAGTTTCCAGACTACGGAGACTCTTGATATTTTGCCTCAAAAACACTAGTCGCCTTGTACGACACCCATGAGTGTAAGGGGTTGGTGCTATTCTACTCTGCCAGACACCACGCGGCTCAATTTTATTCCAAAAAAGCCAACCAAATGCTTGCTGTCAATCAAGCTAAAAATATCCCGAGCCCCCGACTGTACCTGTTTCGGGGAGGAAAACAAATTATACCAGCAAATAGGCACAAGAAAATGCCAAACATTTCTTTTTCCGACAGTAAGTATTATGTAAACCGACCCTCATCAACGTGAACAGTAAAATTAAAGGCCTCTTTCTTACTACTGACAGACACCCGATTCATAAAAGCCACATGTTGCCTGTACTTTTCGCCTACGAAAAAGGGTAACGCGGAAAAAGTAAGTTCACTTTTAACTTACGATTTAATTGTGTTTTTCTATGGCGAATGCAATAGTATTGTGTTTCTGCCGGTGAGTAAGGTTTCCAGAGCTCCTTGGGGTGGGAATTTGGGGAACCGTGGCTTTGGCAGTGGATATTTGCCTTATAGCTGCTAGAGTAACGTGTTATAGAGGTGGGCAACGCATTGGCGATAGTCTCGGTGTTGCTAATGTCTATAGGCAGTGGTGACCACTTTCCATCAGGTGGCCCGCTTGCCTGTTTGCCTATAGTATACGACATTAAAAAAAAAAAAAACATACTCGATATTTTTCGTGATAATATAGAGTGTGGATCTTGGATCACGGTATTTATCGAATGTTTCGTATTGATTCGTGATACGCCACACTGGTTTTATACAAATCAAGAATACGACGATTCGTATCAATAATACGTGTCGCGATAAATATCGAGCGTGTAACACTCGAGTCAGAAGAGGCGCGCCTGGGCTGGTATGGTCACTTGCGGTGTAATCTCTCAGGGACACGTGGGAAATATGTACCTAAACCTGCCGGTATCAGAAAAGTGGTCGCGTGGGAGTGTCAAAATGCGATGGGTCGCTGTGCCATATATGAGAGGTGTCGGCTTAAGACGCAATTATGCTAACAAAGAGTAGCACGTGGTCACCACTCGAGAACTTTTCCGTGCGACCGAATATCGGTTCTGCGAGCTGTTTGCCATACCCATCACCACTTCACTTTTTAATACTAATATTTACGTTTATGTATTTACTGTGAAAGTTTTACTTCCTTTAGATGCATTTATTTATTTATTTATTCATTCATAGTTTTTCAGCAGTTAAATACAATTAATAAATAAGTACAGCATGCTTGAAATGTCGATGGCAAAACTGCAAACCGCTGAAATAAATAATTATTTAAACGTAACTCTTATAAGTAGTGCAAAAATGTAGTGCCTACACCCGAATAAAGTTTATTCCGTTCAAAACTAAAGAGAACCACTCGGAAGCTCATACACTGCGACATTTCTGAGAAAACCCTCCCGGAGTCGACTAAAAATTTCCGCTTTCCGACTAAACCGACCGTTGCCACTGCAACCGTGGGGATAATGTAATATCGCTTATGTTAGTACGTGATGCATAAAAGCATTTTTATATTCTACGTCGGGTGTACGCTGGCGAATGTACGTTGGTGCTAAAATTTTACGATGAGCGAACCGGATTGAGTGAAGCGACGTGTATTACGTAATACGTGAGGGAATATGGCTACCGATTCGTATGTAGATGCTGGGGCTGTTAATTGAAGGAAGGATGGTTGGTTTCCTTTTATGGTGTGCTGAGTGAAAGTATGCCACTAAGTGCTAGACTGTTAGGGCGCCGTAGGTTTCCTCATTTGTGACTGTAATGTTGCTGAAAACCGAAACTGCTGAGAGGATGTGAAGCACTCTGGTTTTGTAACAAGAGGATATGTGAGTATTATCGCAAAGAAAAGTCAAAATATGGGACACGCAAAAAAATTTTTTTTCTAGGCTGTATACTAGCAGACCAACGCTTTGCGGGTCTACTAAACATCTACTACCACTACAAAGTGGAATTTTTCTTTTACTAGATGACATAGGATAACCTACGGCGCCTGCACAGTCCATTATTTCTCACTCAGTAAATATACTCACTAGTGTTACCGTATAAATAGGAAACCTTTGCCATTGATAAGGCTAAATATTGTTAAATATTTAAGCAAAGCAGCTGAGACCTAATGGCTATCTAAATGGTTAGCGAACTCCATATATTTGATCTATGATCTACTCTTGAGGACGGCTCGTGTTCGCAGAAGGCACCTTAGAGGAAATCCAGACCATCTCGATCTAGACATGGCTGCCTCGTGTGGCAGGAACCCTTTGCACAAATGACAATAAATATTATACAAACATAGCAGACAGTCCACATAGCTTCAACTCTTCGATGAACGCTGGTCAGAACCACTTCCCGACGCCATGTGTGGGTTACGGTTTAGCAAAGGTATGCTTTCAGTTTGGATTCGGGCGAGCAACTGTTTTCGCCAGGATCATCCTTTCGCGTTCACGATCAATTGACGCTTCTTCAAATGGAGCGCCAGATGACGCTCGAGACAGTGATCCTCAATAGTCCATCACTCTTTCAGGTCCAACCCTTTCAACCCATAATGGACTAGACTTGGGTCTCTGGAGGGAACTAGGCTGGCTAAATTAGCACGCCTTACTTGATTGATGGAGCTTTTTCTACTACTAATTTTGTAGTAATTATTAAGTGTAATTAACACTTACAAGATACACTTTTTTTCTCTCGTCTTGATGATATGTTTTGTGCTTTATAGATTCTTTTACAACTGTGTTTTGTTTTGACGTTCATAGTGTTTTTATTAGAACCTAAACTGAAAAAATATGTTTGACTTTGACTACACCCTGAAAACAAAGATAACCTTATTACTTGAATGCTACAACAATTTTATTACCTTTTATTGCTTAGCGATTTATTAAACGAACATAAACGATTTGCCTTTCGGGCATCATTGCTCAGTGAACGCATCATTAAATACATTCATACAGAGCACGACACATTGTGCTTTGACTGATTTTTTCCACCACACTCAATCTTTGATATTTCTTTCTTTGGCTGCCGCGACCGGCCAAGCGTGTGTCGCAGCCGAGCGGCATGATTTCAAAGGCATACTCGTACTTGTACTGAGTGGTTTCTCATTTCCGAGGTTAGCGGTGCATGAGATTCGGAAAGGGCAACGGGTCGAAATGTACAGTCGAATTTATTATGACAAGTTGTGCTTTTAATACAGATTGGTTGCAGCGGAGTAGTTGGATAAAGTATTTTCTTTATTGACATTGGAATTTGTATTGTGGTTGACATTTATATCTTGACATTGTATTCTGTTGAATTTGACATTGTATCTAACTTTGTAAACTTTGTAGTGCATGTACTTTATGGGCTACCTTGAGCCTGATATAAATGATTTTTTACTTTATTTTTTTATTTTGCGTATGACAGGAATGAAGCGTGATCGTCGGTGACCGAGTGGTTAAGGCAGGCACTGGGAATCGAAGTCGGTAGGTATCTCTCGCTTTCGAGGCCGCTCCGCAAGCCTTTGCGCCACCGACGTCAAGGCTCTCATATACAAAATCGTAAAATGTATTGTAATTTTTTTTGTATATCGGCAATCACTTGATCCCAATTTCAATTTTAATATGTCTTTATTTGAATAGGATACACCGTATCAACTTACAAACTTCATAAACCTAATATAACATTAATTAATAGAATGATCCTTCGAATCTTGATTTGACCCTTCAAAGACACAGGTCTGCGCATTTTCCGCCAAAAAGGATCCCTTTGTCATAGTGCCGCAGTTCCAAGGGACACCCCTTTCCATCTCAAATAGTATCGGGATCCTTGGTGTCGACATATCGGATAACGTGCGATTCCGGAGTCACCTAGAAGGTAAGGCCAAACTGGCTTCGAAAAAGCTTGGCATGCTTTACCGGTCCAGGCGATACTTAACCCTAGTCAGCGCCTGCTGCTGTGCAAGGCACAGGTGCGGCCTCATATGAAGTATTGTTCCCATCTTTGGGCCGGCGAAACTGCCGACCTGCTTAATCCTTTGGACTCCGTACAGAGACGCGCCGTACGAATTGTCGACGATCCCATACAAACAAGCAAGTTAGAACCACTGGCTAACCGAAGGCACTTTGGCTCCCTGTGTGTGTTCTACCGGCTGTACAATGGGGAGTGTTCCGAGGAACTTTTCGATCTGGTGCCCACAGCACAATTCCGCCATCGCACCACCCGCCGTGGGCTGGGTACTCATCCCCACTACGTAGACCCTCTGTTGGTCACCACGCGAAGGTTCGAAAGAACGTTTCTCGCTCGTACGATTCGGATGTGGAATGAGCTCCCAGCCACAGTGTTTCCTTTGGACTATGACATGGGATCGTTCAAGAGGTATATTAGAGGTCTCTTTAGAGGCGGGCAACGCATTGGTGACTCCCCTGGTGTTGCTGATGTCCATAGGCGGCGGTGACCACTTTCCATCAGATGGCCCGCTTGCCTGTTTGTCTGCTGAGTAACATAAAAAAAAATGATGTATATGCGCCCCAGCATCATCGAGCCAGCAACGGTTCGTTCTATGTATGATCGTGGCATGATCAGTCATGGTTCAAAAGAACTTGAGTTCAGAGCCGTAAATAAGAAATCCTTTTAATAAATTAATGACGATCAAGCAATCTGTGGTCATGGCTCGCAACATTAGCGCCGAATTCTGAAACCTTTATTATATTTATATTACTTATTTTCAGTTATCTATCTATTTATCTGTACTGTTATCTCTGGTTCGACTATGATTGCATAAACGGTTCCCCTCCTCCATCTTGTTTAGTAGCTTCTCTTGCACCGCCTACCTTTTTCTTTACCCTTTATTTCTGGTTGACTGGTAGATAAGGCTATTTTAGCTTTAAGTCCGCCTTGTACTATTTTGTGCATGAAGATTTAATAAATAAATAAATAAATAAACCTGTTTTAGAAATTACTCATATCAAAATAATTAAAATTATGTTTTAAACAACACGATACCAACAACAATGATAGCTCCAAACAAAATCTCCCATGCCCGCTGTCAAAACTGAACGCAAACCCGAAATTGTTCGCGCAACAAAATTTGCATATCCAAAAACAAATCCTCATATATGTAACAAGCACTAATTAGGAGGTATGAAACCTAAAATAAACGCAAAATTCAAACGGCGCTCCTTGCGGTGGCCACCCGTCTAGGATTCAATTAGACTGGTTAACGAACTGAAATGTTGCTAGCTGAGGCGACCATGCTGCTCGCCTTAATCAGGATAAACTGAGATGGCGCAGGATAGGAAGAGGTGACTCTCTGGTGTCGTTCCAAGATCCACTTTAGGTCGCTGAGCCAGCTTAGATAGAAAGAATATATAATTTTAAAATTATTATTTTTTTTTGAAGAATTTTCTAAAGCCTTCGCCGGGGCCCTTTAACACCCCTCCTTGTAGCGAGGTTATTCAGGTTATGTCTAATAGGTATGTGTGGTCACTACTTGCGAACATCTATATTCTAGCACATAGGACATTGCTACATGGAGTTTACATGCTTTATAGCTTATAGACTTAAAAAATTCGTAAATATATGTCTGTTGATGTTACCAGTTTATGTTATACAGGTCAATTACGATCACCACAACTGTACCGCCTCCTGTATCTGTACTCTTCCTTCTACTCTATTTTCTAAAATACTAAACCGATTTTAATGAACCATCTCGATTAAATGGCTTTCAATTAGAGAAAACCGCATCCAAATCGGTTTATCCGTTCGGGTTTTTTTTTTTAATTATTGGTTAGCCAGGCATTTGACCGTCACCTCACCTGGTGGTAAGTGACGATGCGGCCGATGATGGAGCATGCCTGTCTAGGAACAGCCTATTCACTCTAGCCTTGAAGGCATCCAGATCATATTGATCAGGGAACATACTCGCAGGCAACGCATTCCACTCCTTAGCCGTACGCATTATAAAAGTCGAAACAAAGCGGCTCGTGCGGAAAGCTGGAAGATCCACGACATAAGGATGAAGCGCTCGCCCGGATCGCGTCTCCGGGAGTTACAATGCTACAGACAGACACACAAAGCCGTGTGTGTATCTGTACACGTCAAACTTATAACACCAATCTAGTTTCGTTGGGGGCTAAAAAGGATCGAGTCCAATCTGGAGACGAAGTCCCACAAAAATCGAAAGCATGGCCACGCTACCCTGTCGCAAAAGGGGAACTATTACGGAACCCATTACTTGTTCGATAATTGTTCGATGGCGAAATTAAATTTCAGCGGAGGTAATTAACCGTTAGCGAAATAGTGGGGGACGCAACGATCGACATCAAAGCTGGCAAGTGGGTGGAAATTTACTACTAATTGGTAATGTTAAGGGGTGATTAGTGTGTGTATACGAATGTCGACTAAGTCCGCAGGTCATGAGGGCAGAAAATTTGGTGCGTGATGTAATTTTATGGATTGACTTCAGGTTGTGAATGATTTTTTCGAGATTGTGTAAGGTTTTTGTCATGTAGTATTAATAATATAAATCTTTATTTCAGAAAATAAAGTTGTGCAAATTTATTAATGAAATTGCAACTGTGTACTTAAACCTAGATCATATAAAAATAATTTTTATTATAACTTTATACATACATACATTTTATGAGTACCAATGATATTCGAAATTATGTTTTAAATAGCTTAAAACAAAATTGGTTTCCTTCTGTTTGATATTTGATTGCTTATATGCGTGAAACTGAGTAAATTTGAGGTAAAAGCTGATCCAGTATGTTAAAATTTTGCGTATTAACTCCATTACATTCACATTTTTTAATCCACGGCTACTAAATACACCAAGTCTTTTAATTGTGAAGCAGCAGATTGCATTCTTTTGTACTTATGGAAAAAAACTGTTTTATTCAACATACAATCACCTACAGAAATGTGACACATATCATCAAAAACTAGAATGTCTAATAACTAAATCTCCAATATTTTATTCATTCACGCCGATACCCTTTTCTTCAAACGTACTTTAACCATACAAATCTTAATAACATATTATTTACATATCTGATCTTTACGTCTTTTAAACCATCTACGCCACACGACCGTAATTTCGGTTGCGCAATCTGCCTTCAAATAAAATAACCAACTGATTTTGCGTCATTTTGTGTAAAACAAAACCGGAATGTAGCTCAAACGCGACCGAAATTCTCGTTCGTGTGGCGTCAGCAATGAACAAGATTTTTTTATTCTTACGGCGTCAGCTTTAATAAACGAATATAAATAAGAAAGTCGAGAATTCCCCCCCGAGGTGGTGACAAGGTTGCTTTAATTAAAAAATTGGACACGACTCGACAGGTAACAGCCCGGGGTTTATTTTGTTTCGTTCTCACCTTAATGAACTCTCGGGCGATTCTTTAAGCGTAATTAAAATGGCAACCGTTTTGTACATCTGTAGTAGTTTATGTGCCGGTATGAAAGAGAATGTGTACGCTCTTGGAAGTCCTGTAATTTTGTATATTAGGGGGACGGAAAATAGAAAGAGGCAACCTGAACACCACCAGAGGGACGAAAAAGAGTCCCCGCTATCCGTAGACGAGTGTTCAGGCGTTTCAGACCGGTTTGGTTTTGACTTGCGTGTCGAAACGCCTGATCAATTTAAATTATTATTTATCCTCAGGCGTTAAAAATTCTATATAAAAATGTTTTTTAATCGACTGTCCTAAAACCATTTTTGAGGACATTATCAACTTTAAATTTTTTACCTAAACCAGACCGGGCCGAAACGCCTGAACACTACCGTAGACACCCACAACACCCAGGCGTTCGCAAATGCGTAGCTAGCCTTTGAGATACCATTGCATAAAGGCACGTTTCCCGTGAGATTTAGACTGAGATGACTCCTTGTTATTTTGTAGGTAGTTATTTACGGCCAATCTTGTCTTTAAAAGAAAATTCTTCGCATTACCTCATACTATGATGGAAGGGTCAGGTTCTGGAAAATTTGCTTAATACACTCGTTATCGAGTGTATTGAGAAACAGTTTAAACTGTTTTGTTGAATCTTTATTTCTATGAAACGATCCCGGCAAATACATTCCGATGGAATTTATGAAACTCTCCAATGATCCGGGAGAATCATAAGACAGAAATCACAGAAGGTAAATGCAAAAGGTAGCCAACTTTACAAACGCTTTGAAGACAACATGTACTACTGTTTAAGACACGGATAACATTTTAAGCCCAGTTCCTGTAACGTCCCCTTTACATCAGGTAAATATCCTGTTCCATTTCTTGTCAACCACAAAAAGGGATTAACAATGCTATATGACAATGTATGACAGTTGGAAAAGGGTATGGGACGGGACGTTTACGTCATGTAGGTGCAGGTGTGTTGGAAGATATACCTTTTCCTTGGGCATAATCATTCGGGCATTTTATAACAATGAAATTAAGCCAGTTATTCCCACGAGTACATAGCATTATTCTTTACATGCGGCATAAACGCTGGAATGACTATGATGGATGGCATAGGACTCATGTTATTGCATTAACTTTTCGCCTGCGGCTCCAGGCACGTGGGCTATTGTACCTAAATCTTGCGAACATGCGAGTGGAGGGGACTAAAAAGTCATACAGACAGAATTTCATCATAATCGGTGCAGTGGTTTAGCCGTGAAACCGTAACGGATAGACCGACAGAGTTACTTTCGAATTTATAATTAAAAAAAAAAATTGTAGATTTAATAAAAGAAATTACAATGCTGACAAGTTTTTTGTGTTTTTTTAGAGGCGGAGAACTTTAAATGAAATAAAACCAAGAAAAAGTAATTCACATTAGTCAAAGTAGCTTTATTGGAAATCATTTCGGTCATGTGGCCGTCGTGTGTTCATTAACTTAATCATTCAACCAAAAACGAGCTTGATCGCCAAACAAATGTATGGGAAAGAAATCAAAGAATAATTTCACGTTGGCTACCAAGATTGTGTGATCTAATTCCATTACATTATTTTTTTCGGAGATATGTCGTCATTTTTCTGCTCCAATAAACAAGAGACGATCGAACCCAACAATCGGTGAGTTATTATCGAAATACGGCTGATATTTTGTTGCGAAACGTGTATGAAAATAGGATATCCAGATTGGACCATCTACGCGCCAGTGACGGCAGCCACATTGCCGAAACTATATTAAAACAAAAATGCCATAAAATTATCTTTCCAATAAAGTTAGTTTCGCTGATAATAAATACTTTTTTCTTAGTGTTAATTTAATGTAAAGTTCTCCGCCTCTAAATAACACTCTTTACTTACTAGTGGTCAGCTACATTATTTTTGAGTACCACAATGTACTTTATGTCTCCGAAGAGTAACAGGATAGCGATAGTTGATAGAAGAGTTTTGCACTGAACGCGGTGAAACGATGATTGGTCACCAATATCAGTAATTTGAGAATATATTTTTTAAATATTAACACAGACAGGCAGGCGGGCCACCTGATGGAAAGTGGTCATCGCCGCCTATGGACATCAGCAACACCAGGGGCGCTACCAATGCGTTGCCCGCCTCGTCTCTGAAGAGACCTAATATAGGTACCTCTTGAACGATCCCATGTCATAGTCCAAAGGAAACATTGTGTCTGGGAACTCATTCTACATCCGAATCGTGCGAGTGAGAAACGTTTGTTTCTTATACCCGTTTTCACAAAAAATACCTACTTGTCTAAGCATTGCGTCTATGCGTTCTTAACTGTGTTCATCTGTTAAGTGAAAGCATTCCATTCAATACGGCTTTATGATTGATCAATTTCGTACATTTTGACGGACGAATAGTACCGATAGCAATTCAAGTTTTGTTAGTTGGAACCCAGTGCGTTCGCACGCAATGTTAGATTTTATAGTAATATTTCGTAAAATTTGATCTGTCCAGACTGACTTGTCTTATTTGGTAAACAAACAATACCTAAACGCACGTCTTACCGTAACAATCACGCTACGTACACTGTATAAGTGTGTATATATGTCTTGAATAATAAGAAACAAATCAAATATGTAGTTCCATTTAAATACATAATTTCCCATATTATTATATTAGACGGGACTTGGACGCGACGGACGTTTTCTCGACGTTTCGTCCCGTCAAGTCCCGTCTAATATAATAATATGTGTAAATAACGCGAGTTTAGTTTGAAACAAATACATAATTTCCATTACCAATTAAGACAAATCAGTCTGGACAAATTCTAGGTATATGTATCAAGCTCAAAGCACATTCTTAAAAATAGATTCCTACATTTTACTGTATTTATTCATCAAACATACTAAATAAAAGGCTATTTATATTGAAAGCAGAAGAGGAAAAAACACATTTTACTTGAATCCTACATTTTACTTCATATTATGCTTACTGTCAGAAGTCCATTTTGCACGTGTTTCGAACCATATTTCTGGAGTAGCAACGTGAGGCTCCACAGTCAAGTCCGACAAGTTGGTATTCACTGCCTACGATAGGAGGTCGAGTATCCGACTATTGAATTTACATTCTATGCGGAGGAAACTTCTCCTGGCATCTTGCCAGCCCTTATAAGTAATTGGTTGGCTGTTTAATATTAATTTTTTGTATCAATTTTGGGGCTCTGCTCTCTGTGGCAAAGTTGTGGGTGTTTGTTTTCACTTGTGCGCGGAGAGGGGTTATTTTATTTTGTTAATACCCACTGATGCTTTTTTACGATAGCTAGAATTGTCACAATAGCATGAACGGAAAAATAATGAAAGGAAAGAAAAATAATTATAGAGACAATACATATTTTCCAGTTCGGTTTTTTCGATTCAAGGAAATCTGGAATTATGTTATCTACCTACATAGCTGTAGGTAGTATTTGCTTTCTTTGTTTCTGAAGTACTTATTATTTACCATAAAAATTACTACTTATGTAACACTTTTTTTTATTTCATTTACTATGCGTCGCCTAAGACGTTCTCGCAAAGTATACACTAAAAATGGGACACTACTCCAACTGTGCATCCGCTCATTCTAATTGGAGCCTTCAAGAAACGAGTCTATACTACACTCTTCTTTCAGGCTGGCAACGCCCCTGGTGTTGCGAATGTACATGGCGACGGTAATCAAATACCATCAAGTAACCCGCTTTGTAATAAAATACCATAAGTATTTAGGCTGCAGTGATTTTCTGTAAGGTGTAAATATGGACTTTCCCAGTCGGGCGGCTTCAATTCCAACTAAATACCCGCTATAACCTACCTCACCATATCAGCCAGAAGACGCCCACTGCTGGGCATAGGCCTCCCCCAGAGATCTCCACAAAGGCCGGTCCTGTGCTTTCCGCATCCAGCTGGTACCTGCGATCCTTACAAGGTCGTCGGTCCACCTTGTAGGAGGCCTACCCACGCTGCGTGGATATATCCTACCTACCTTTATTTAATTTATACCGAAATGCATACCTATATACTATCCAATACAAAAAATACAAAAAGTAAACAAATTGACTCCAATCGGCAAAAAGCGTCCACTAACCCGGAAACATGTCCCAAATAAACAAGCGTTGCACGTAAAAACACAGTATGACATACAGAGCGCTCGCGTAAAAGTAAAAACTGGTGACTATTTTTATAGCAATCAGACCGCCATATCTCTTTGTGTATCACTCGGACCCTCCTGAATTTTGTAAGAGTACGTGTATGTGAGATCAAAGCGATCGGTCAAGTTATCTTTGCCTCCCCATCTTGGTCAGTAGCTCTCAACCGAGTGTTCCGTCTTTAAGATTAAGGTTAATAAAATTCTTCGTATGCGTGCGTCGTTGTCTTTAGACAAACCATGGTTATTGTTTCATACATATATTTGTAGTTATTCGTTTTTTATTATTAGATTCTATCATAATATTATGGAGTGTTAGCTTTGCAATCCCAAATCGACGTAAAATTTAAGGTTTGTTTTGAGAAAAAAAGTTATATATGTTCTAATGGAAAAATCTTCCCCAGGTTTTTTCGCCACCACTATCCTTGTCGGACTTACACGGAACACATACGACTACATGTATACTACTATCTAGTAATTTTCCACATATCGTCACCCTTTCGGCTGATAAAGCCGTGGTCTTATGTCACTCTATCTTTATTGATACCGTGTTTGTCACTGCGATGCCTCTTTCCCATGCTTGTTTACTTTCACTTCAGTCTGCAGATTTTTCTTCACAACGGTCCAAAAACATTTAGACCTAGTGATTATTTATGACTCCAGCAGCGCACAAATACAACCCAACAACCCCTGCTTAACCTCTAGTACGTAAATAAAAAATAAAGAACGAAAGCTCACTTAAACAAATCCAACATCAAAAATCCCCTTGACAGTTACCAAATACCAGTAGTGAACCAACAGTTTGAGAGCTTCCAGCACGGCGCTATAAAACGGAGTCCTTTGCCCTTCCAGTTATTATGGAACCGGGTTTCCGTTGGGCATTCGGAGGTTTATTATTTTCTTTGAAGCTTTCTTTTTATCGGAGACCCATCGTAGGGCTCCGCATTTGTGCCTAGTGTATTGGTCTCGTACATTTTTTATGATATGATGCCGGAATAGCCGACGCTTTTTAATATTTGAGTCGTATCAGTCCGTGTTATCGGAGATGAACGAGGATGAATGTTAATGCGCTGGCGTGTCTATTGTTGGGATGGCGTTCGCATGTCTATGGCCTGTCTTTTGTTGGGATGGTTCTGAAATGGATACGGAAGTCTAAAATGTAAGGCATTTCGTGGGAAATAACTACACAAGATTTCAATAACCAGAGCGTCGGTACTCGTAAGCCAGTTCTTACGGTGGGGGAAACATCGTTATGAAACCTGCACATTCAGTCGCCTGAATGTGTAACCATGATCCAATGTGGTCAGGTTCCCCTGTTTACAGGGTCACGGAGGTCAGATGGCAGTCGCTCCACTGTAATTACCTAATCTCCGAAATTCTGGAACATGGTCAAGAAGGACCCCGGGTCCTTGCAGGCGAGAGTACTACCGGGACATTAACGTCAAGATGATGATGATTTCAATATCCAATACATTTACAAAGCTCTCCCTTACTCTCTGCCTGAGTTACTGTTACCGGATAAGTATAGCCTTGGAGTCTTTAAGTCAAGAGTGAATAGGTATCTTCTAGGCACGCATGCTACATCAACGACCTCATCGTCGCTTTCCATCAGGAGAGTTGACGTTAAATAGAAGTCTATCGATAATAAAAAATTGACATAGGTAGTCGTCTGATGACCAAAGTCGGCGTGCATGTGTGAAAACTTGCGATCTACTGTATGTAGTACATAACTCACGATACGTAGTACACATTGAAAGAAGTCTTGAAAAAGAAGAGAAAAGCAAGGCTAGGTCTTGCTCAAGACGTTAATAAAAATATCGTGGAAAGCATGCCCAGAAGATTGGATTATTTTGGCAAGAGGAGGTCACAATTGTTATTATAATTTCACATATTAACTTTTTAAATAAAAAATCTAAATGAACTTAATATCTTTATTGC
Organism: Blastobasis lacticolella; assembly: GCA_905147135.1. Taxonomy (NCBI): domain Eukaryota; kingdom Metazoa; phylum Arthropoda; class Insecta; order Lepidoptera; family Blastobasidae; genus Blastobasis; species Blastobasis lacticolella. The sequence goes on from LR990048.1 coordinate 17,364,339, forward strand.
TACTATTTCTTATTGTTTAAAGGTTTACATCGATTTTATTAAATTTATAGAACAATTATATTCAATTAAATTAACTTAAATCGAAATGACAATGGAAAGGGCAATAGAAAGGGCTATTGCTCGGAGTCTCTTTGCGCGATCGAATCAGTAATGAGGAGAACTGCAAACGGACCAAGGTCATCGACATAGCCCTAAGGTTTGTCAGACTATAGTGGCAGTGGGCAGGGCACATAGATCGAAGAACAATTGGCCGATGAGGTTACTATCTCATCTTACTACTACAACCTTACTAGGTTCTCCAGTGGCAACCACGTACCGGACTCGAGAGGCGACCACATACCAAAAGACGCAGCGTAGACATCACACAAGGTAGACCGACTACCTAGTAATGATCGCAGGTGCGGATGCGGAAGACACGGGACCGGTTTTTGTAGAGATCTCTGGGGGAGGCCTATACTCAGCAGTCTTGCGGCTGATATGATAAACTTAAATCGTCCTTGGAACGTAAATTTTCTTAGCTGTCTGTTTTTTCCCATAGGAGTGTCTACGTCAATACAGTTCACAAATAGGTGCCTATACAATTAAAACTTAACATAAAAATGACAATTAAGCAGGCTATACAAGACTTTTAATAACTCGAAGCTTTTGACATCTCCATAATTTAAAAATAGGAGTATCACTGTCTATAGGCCAGACATCTAGACTACCGAAATATACATCATGATATACTTTTAAGCAACAATACTTTGATTATATAAATGAATAACAGGTTTCTACATTAAGAACGAAACTTGTGTTTTGGTATTCAATTTCACTCTCATTATTTCATAGTTAGACCCAGCTATATTGTCATGATTATTGTCATCAGGTTTTCCTTTAGAAGAGGGAGCCAGCATAGAATCAATATGAGGGAAAGTAACCGATTCATCCCAATCTGTAAGAGAAAAAGAGCTAGAAGTATTAAAATCGTTTGTGCTATTGGTCCAATTCGCGATTAGTCCAAATTTGCTATTCGCGGTTGGTCCAAAATTTGTAGATAGTTAATAAGATTTAACGTGTACAAAAGTCAATAAATGAATATAAAATCCCACCGAAAGTAGGGAAAGTATGAGGTTTAATAAAGTATGAACTTTAATGATAAAGTTAATATTATGAGTATTGATGTGAAGTACAAGAAAAGTTGAGTATTTTTTATTGTTAGAACAGTTTGGCAAATCAGAAGTTAAAAACAAAAATAAAATTAAACTTAAAACGAATATGAGCAGTAAAGTTAACAATTACTTTGGCCAGCAGCTGAGAGATAGTATGAAAAAAAACTTGGAATTCTGAATGAAGTTGATATCGAAGCAACCGATAGCAAACATATCTACACCGAAGCTGAAATGTCTGCTGATAGATAACTTCATGCAAAATTTATGTTCAAGTAAAATATAAGTTTAAATGTATAGATTTGTGGGTTACCAGTATAGAAATAGGTATTGCAAACCTATGCCAACAAATAGTTTTACCGTTTGGCGAATTACATTAAGAAAATACCATTGTACCATATTCCTGATAAATTAATAAAAAAATGTAGTTTGAAAATTAAAAAATAGATATAATGTTGACAGCTGGAAAATAATGCATTGTAAATTGAAATAAGCCCCAAAAGAAAGAAGTACTATTTCATAACCATAATATTTTCATTTAGTAGTCGGCTATAATTATTACCGCCCTACTACTTCAGTAACTTCGGGTTAGGATATTAAAAATGACAGATAGCGGACTGTAGTTTAAAAATTTAATGCGTTGTATATAAAAAGAATTACAACGGTAATAAGAGGCTTCTTATTCTCGTGGAATCTAGCTGGTTAGTGACAGAATGAATTTAAATATTTTAATAGCGTTAATGAATAAGTTTCATAATATAAAATTAAGGGAAGTTAACTTAAACAGCTAATGTCTGTATAAAAACAAAATAAAAAAAATGAGGAATTATTAATAGAAATAAATTTATTTATTAAATTGAATAAATTTCATTACTTGTCTACGGCTACCTTCTAAATTTAGCAACGAAATGGGACTAATACATATTTTATTTACTTCAGATAAATGTTACAAATATATTAATCTCATTAATCAACCTTGCCTTATTTGAGCTTTATATACATAGAAATTAATAAAATAAGTATTTTTAGTAATTCTCATTTTTCAAGTTTTCAAGTTTAGATTTAGTTTACCTACATTGATCAAAAGCAAATACGTGAGATTCTTAGTTAAATATACCAGAATCACTTTACAAGAATTGCAAGCAAACCAAAATAGGGTGGTAACCTGATACTGAATAAGCCATATTTACTAACAAATAGGAAAATAGATAAAATACTTTTTTACTTGGGCAAGCTATAGACCACCATCTCACCTAATGGTAAGTGACGATGCGGCCGAAGATGGAACATGTTTGTCTAGAAGCCTATTCGCTCTTGCCTTGTAGTTCAGATTGTACTATAACAAAAATTTACATCGTTTCAAAACAAAAGGGATTAAAGCTTTTAGTGATTGTGGGCTCTCTCTCTCACAGTAAGGAGCTTACCGTGCATTTTAAATGATGATAGAGGGTTCTGACGTCACAGCCAGGTAAAGCTCTCTGTGTCTAAATAATAATTTTAAACGATCAATCTTGTTTATTTTTAAAGTTATTGAAAAATTCAATTTGCTCAATGAAAATCCTTTAAAAAATAAAAAATCGTATGCCATGATATTGAAACTAAACTCTCTCAAGAAATCACATAATAGATATTAATGAACAACACCGCGGCGTATTAGACTCTGGACAATGAATGAGTTATCCAAATAACTTAATCCATACACTTTTTTCTAAATCGCTATTATAATACTTTGTTGTAGCCATAAATCTATCACCTAATTTTCCTCGCATGGGGATGTCCATAAAATGATGTCGAGCTCTTGGTGGTGTGCGTGTGGGTGTCATCTTTCTGAAAAGATTCCCAAAATTTTCTTCCGGTCGGCGGATATGCGGAATCCTCACCACTACCCTCTGTGTACGAGTAGGCGGGGGATGCATTGTTGTTATGTTACCTGGAATTCAAATGACATTATAAACAGACAAAAAAAAAGTGATACTCCTACTCTAACAGACTTGCTTTTTCTAATAATCATAAATGCGAATGTTTGTAAGGATCGAACAAATCTTTAATACTGTTGTCAGTTCTGCCACACATGTTTGACGCGCAAAGGAAAAGTTTGATAAATTTCTTTTTTTGTCTGAACATCCTAATACTTAATTCCTGTTTCTGGTGGTTTCCCTGAAACTGTGTTGCCCCTATATTTGTGTTCTACAGATATAAATCCATGGGCAAAACAATTTCTTGGTATAAACATAAGACGTTGTGACATTATCTGTACGTCAATTTTGTAAACTTTTTATTGTGCACAATAAACTGTAAAATAAATAAATAGACGTAGTGGCTTAACATTCATTTCTTCCAACTGCTGCCCTGCTCTTACGAAATAAGAGGTTTCAAGATGATATTAAAAAAAAAGAGTTTTTCTTATCCTCAATAGATAGCGCAATTCAGTGCCAACATGTCAAACATACATACAAGATCAATAATATTGAAAGATAGATTGTTTGAAATTTCGTTTCTTCCGACAAGTTTTTACGAGGCAATCACGGTTTAGCAACATAAGCTAGCCTTACTCATTTTAGGACATGACTTGAGTAATATCTCCTCCTGTCTGACTCTATGGACAAGCTTAACATAAGATTTCAGTGCAGCGCCATCTATTTACATGCAGATAAGGCTTGTTTTTTTTCTTTTAACTGTGAAATTGGAAACCTCTCGTTGGTTTTGTAGGATGTATTTGTTGTTGGCCGTCTGTAAAATATACTTTCATTTACAAATATGAGCTAAAGTTATATTGCGAGCACTTTAATGTGATATATTGACAAAAATCTAGAGTAGTGTAGGACCAGATCCGGCCAGATGGAGTGACGAATTGCGAAGGGCTGCTGGTGGATGCTGGATGCGGCAAGCTGAGGACAGGGTGCATTGGCGCTCATTGAGGGAGGCCTATGTCCAGCAATGGACTGGTATAGGCTGATGATGATGATTGACAAAAATCTATGGCAACTTACTTTGGGTTATTGGTCGAGAACGCCAACTCCGATTGTATACTTTTTTATTAGGTGAATAAGGTCTAAGTTGGTTCACCATTGACTTCAGAACCTGGTCTACTGCAATCTGAAATACATGTTACAAAAACGTCTCAAAAGTTGATTAAATTTAAAAAATTAAAGGCAGATTAAAAATTTAATACATACATAAAGCTTACGCCTCTGTCCTACTACACACAATAACAAATGACATTAATTTATTGTTTTTATCTAAAGCATGTTCTTCATCGTTCTTACGGTGAGGGAAAAACATCGTGATTAAACCTGCACATTCAGGCTCCCCTAGTAGCAGGGTCACGGAGGTCAGAGGCAGTCACTCCACTGTAATTACCTGATTTGCTAAATCCTGGTCAAGGCGAAGCCCAGGCCCTCGTGCGCGAGGGCACAACCGGGACATTATCGCCAAGATGACATAAATCATTTTCTTGATATCTACCGAGGAAGGATTGACATTTAATCATGATACAATATTTTGGTTAAATAGCATCGTTGTTTTTTTGGCAGGAAATACACTTTTGATGACGGAGTAAAATTCACAGTTAGGGTTTCTGTACTGGATTCCACGAATTTTGTTCACATTTTCTGCTTTGAGTTCCTCATAGGTCTCAAGGTGGTGTGCATAGACCGATTGTACTGTAATATCGTCAAAAGTTTCCATCCTGCAAAAATGCAACGGTGGTTATTCAACCATATTTTTACGTCAATCTTTTTTCAATATACATCAAGGTAAAATTAAATACACTTCTATTCAGTTCTATTTTTCACTTCTATTCTATTTTAAATTCAACTAACTTTTGAGACACCTTTTATAAAACTGCCATTAATCTGTTTCATTTAAGCCATCAGGCATGGTCTAAAAAGCGCAGTTAGATATGGATCTTAAACTATTATTAACCTTGGTTTAACCTTGTTACTAGGACCACAAAGTAAAAAACGACACGCCCCAAGCTAGGGCGCAGGCCACAGGGCCAGGTCACGGACAAAGAAGGTCTGGCGCAAAGGTTGTCTAACTTAATATTAGTGGGATACTCTGCAGCTGACTGTACAAAACATAAGAATAACGAAGAAAATATGATAATTAGCTGTCTGTACCAAAAACTTGTAATAATACAAGTTGTTTAAGTTGTTTTTTAATATCATTTTTGATAAAGAAGCACAAAATATTGATATTTACTAATATAAATAGAAGTACCTAACTAAAATTATACCGAATATAATTCTTGTATATTTTATATTACAATTACGGTTCAATATTTTTATCTTAGTATAGTCATACATAAGACGATAATCACAAAATGTAATCATAAAAGTTGATATATTTCACACGCAAAAAATTGAAGGGTATGAAAATATAACTCGGATTGATGAAAACTGAGGGTATAGTTACTCATTTAAATATAAAATCTGCGCCAGGCCTTGGTTTGTCGACATACAAACATTATTTAAAATATGAGTCTGTAATAATGATTATAAAATACATTTTAAAACCAAGGTCAATTTACGTAAATACCTTTTACCTTCAAGACTATAGTTCCTAGACAGGCATGCTCCATCTTCGGCCGCATCGTCACTTACCACCAGGTGAGATGGCGGTCACATGCCCGTCTAGTCTAATATACAAAAAAATTCACTTGTTACCAAAAAAAAGAGTTACTACTTACTCCAACTTTCTCCGGCAAAACACGCAAAAACGCCGTGAACGACGCACACACATACTGGATGATGCTTGTTATTATCAATAAATATAAAATTATGTGACATAATTTCATATTAGCTGATTGTTAACCATAATTTATCATAATTCTTGAGGAACATTGATATCATTTTGGCCTTCACTGTTTTGATTATCGACGTCTAAGCCATACGACAATTGAATAACTATCTGCATATCAAACCACTGTGACTCAATATGTTCGGTACAGTTGGCGGGAAAAGTGAATATTGATCGGGATCACAATATAAAAAAATGATTGCCAATATTTAATGGAACAATGTTGGAAATATTGGAATTAATAATGCTCGGTAGCTATCACACAAATAAATTTAATAAAAATTATTTCTATAGTTTAAAGAAAGTTAATCGTGGATGTAATTGCAAGATAAGACTGAACGATTGGCATGGTACACTTTTATTATATACTACTTATTAAAGGCAGTACAATGAAATCATTTATCCAACTCTCCATTCAACTTTCCCTTTATAAATTTTCTCATTCACACAGTAATACATTGACATAATAAACTATATTTTTATTGAAATAAAATAATATATTATTTCTAGTTGACTACTTAACATTGGCCACTTCAGTTGAACATAACATGGCCGTGTGGTGACCGACAGAGCAGAATAGCAGAAGAGCAATAGCAAGGTAAAATATCTAAAGTCCCCGTTGGCTCGGAAATTGGCAGCAGCGTTTTCGATTGTTATATTTATAACACTGCGATCTCCAACCCGCCTGCCAAGCGTGGAGTTTATGGCAATAACTTCATATTACGTGGGAGAGGCCCTAAGTCCTGCAGCGGACTGTAAGGCTGATTGATGACTTAGCATTTGGGTTGTCCCCAATGCTAAGTCATCACTATCTTTACTTTATTGTTTTATGCTTTTCCTTTATGGTGTGATCTGGAAAATATTTAGATTTACAAATAAACAATTAACTGTGCTTTTAAAGGAAACGGGTAAAAGTCAGTACATACTTCCGTTGACTTTTCGATGTGAATTTAAAAGATATTCCAACTATAACACATCACATCATCAGACCAGCCTACAATAGTCCATTGCGGACATTGAGCCCACTTTACATTAGTGGTCATTGGATAGAAATGGTGTTACACTGAACCCTGTCGGTAACGTTTTTATATTCAATTGATACAAACTACATATTTTATAAGAAAGTTTAATATCCAATGAATTTAATTACATTAATTTTAAATTTTCAATATAGTAATTTTCAATAATTAATTTCAAACAATTTCTTTAAGACGTCCATCAACTTCTGATTGCAACTATACGAGTTGTCAACATTTTCGGTACAGTGAAATAAAAACCACCTCGATTGTTTTACTAGTAACAAAGAAGTTTACATATAGGTACGTTTGTCCAACTGCTCCAATTAACATGTTATTATTCCCAGGGATATACAGAATACAATACTATTATCTAGCACTATAACTAGGTTACAACAACTTTATGGCACAGGTTTACGTTGGTCTAATGACTGGTAACAACACCACTATCATATCATCTACTCATATTGTAATGGTTTAAAAATCGGTTATTCATAATAAACATAATATTTTACATCCTTACCTACTGGGACTTTTTATTCCACTTACAATAATTAGTCCGACTGTCATCATGTTGGTCCGGTCCACTTGTCGGTCTAAGTGGACTATAAAATTCGTTTTAGTCTGATGGTCGTGCTAAAGAAATAAAAATTTCCTTTTTGTCTCATGGTTGGACTAAATGATATAATAAACAAAAAATCATCTTAGCATTAATGTCTGAACTCGCGTGCCAAGGGTCCAGGATCTAGGATTTGGCAAATCAAGAATCACAGTGGAGAGACTGCACTGTGATTCCTGATCTGTGCGACTGTGACCGTGACCCTGCTACCAGGAAAACCTAACCAGATAAGATAATTACGTCACCATAAGAGCATAGGTTAATATTAAACTATGTGATTGGTACGTGGCGGCGGTGGGATTCGAACCCGAAATCTCGCTTACGAGTAGGATACCTTTACTACTAGGCCACCGACGTTCCTTCCTACTTCCCCAGTGATATTATCAGTTATTGAGATATCCGCAGCAGCTGAGAGGTTCTCGAATTTCAACCACGTACCGGAAATCGCAGGGTGAGACGCCCCCCATAAGATGACCTTGGAAATATCGTAAAGAGCCGATAGATGCAAGAATCACAGAAACGGTGTAAAAGACGTGGGGGGGACGTCTGCCAAATCCTGGATTGTGGCCAAGGCTTACCCCGGGTCCTCGTAGGCGAGAGCACAACCATTAAATCAAAGAGGCGGATCTTCGCCACATGAAAAATCGGAAAGCTGTCGGACCTGATGGAATTCCTTCTGAGTTATGGAAATCGATGGGTTCTCATGGTGTGAGCATCCTTACTGACCTTTTTAACCGCATCCTTTTCACCGGGATGATACTCATGATCACCCATGGAGGCTGGGTATCATTACTTTAGTCTTCAAAGTCTGCATGGGAATGCAGAAATTACCGCAGTATAAAGGCGGTGTCTCACACCATAAAGCTCTTCGAACGTTATGTGTGCTCTCGGATCCGACAGAAGTGTACAGTCACGGACTGTTAGTATGACTATCGGCCAGGGTGTGAAACTCGTAAGATAATCTGGTGGGCGTTGCGGTCCGAGTCCGTATCTGAGGCCTTAGTTTCGTCGTATCTTAGACATTATCCGCGACATGTACTGCGATTTCCATGAGATGACTGGTGTAATTTGTTACCCCAAAATGCAGGCAAATCTGAAGGGGCAGGCCTCTAAGACCATCATTAGACCTGCTCTCTTATATGGCAGCGAGGCTTGTGCCACTACTACAGCAACACATGCAGATTCTGCAGTGAATGTGGAGTGGATGTTCGAAACTTCGACATTCGCGGTAGCCTTAACTTCCGTGATATTGCAGAAAAACTGTATTAGTACCGCCTTCGATGATACGGCCACGTCTTGCGTCATCCCTGCCAAGCACGGGTAGAAGAATCCGGCTCAAAAGCGTGTTGAAGTTCGTTAAGGATGACATGGGTGCAAACACACTGGATGAAGGATGCCAAAGACATTGCTATGCACGTCCATAGAGATGCTTGCCCCTCTTATACAGATTTTAGATAGGTTGATGTGCTGCTTTCTGCACTAACCTACCAACAAATAAAAATCAGAAATGTTGATATATATGCCTGTCAGTAGATCAACGTAAACTTGACAGACTTAACTTCCTAAAAATATAATTCTTAAGCCGTAATTTAACGTCCGACGTACATTTTTGTCTGATGTAGTCCTTCTGGGACTTTACAAACACTATAAAATACGCATATTTAGACTTAAAATTATTAAACTAAATAGCACTGAAACATCGTATCAAAAAGAAGCAAATCCTTACCGGCGGCGGTGCGCGGTGAACGGCGCGTTCTAGATTTAAACTAGTAATAAACGCTCCGATTTGTCTGGAGCCGACCAACCATCACTTGCAGTCGATACTAATCCTTACGTTGTACAAAAAAAAGTTGCTTTTGGATTAATCCGAACCGACCTTGGTCGGATATCCGACCACGTCCCCTGAACCCAAACGCGACTTTATTTTATAACGAAAAAGAATTAGGATCAATAAGCGAATTACATTTACAGGACAACACGATATTGTATACAGAAATTAGATAAGGAGTTTTAGTAATCAATCACCACAATAAATTTTTATTTACGAGTATAAATCGTTTCCCACACGCATTGGCGTTGCTAATGTCTATAAGCAGCGGTCACAAGACCGCTTTTCATCAGGTCGTATGGCAAAAAAACTTGCTGAATGAGCTATTTTCCTAGCGATATATCCGTGTCTTTGTATGTGGTGCATTGGGTTAACAGTTTCAAATAATTGGGCCACATTGAGAGGGAGCGCAGAGTGTTGTCGGTGAAGAGTAATATGATTGCCCGCAGGTTCGCACGGTGTACTGACGAAGTAAAGATAACACTGTTCAAGTCATACTGTCAGTCGTTCTACTCCAGTACCCTGTGGGTGTCATATACGCGACGTGCCTACAACACTCTGCGAGTTCAGTACAACAAAGCCTTCAGGATGTTGTTGCGGCTGCCCAGGTTTTGCAGCGGCGCCTCAGGAATGTTCGCGGAGGCGCGCACGAACGGCTTCCATGCAATCATGCGCAAGAAAGCCGCGTCGCTGCTGCAGCGCCACAGGAGTAGTCGCAACAGCATCCTGAAGACCATTGCGGAGAGTGGACTGTCCGATCCAAAACAATTTGATAAAAATAGCCATTGGAGTTAAGAAATAAGCTAAATTAAATTTTTACTAATAGTACTAACATAAAAATTAGGTTAAAGTGTCACCTAACACACTTCTACTAAAACTCTATTGATTTTAAATTCTGAAATAAATATATTATTATATTATAATTATTATTATAAATACTCTCATAAATCAGAATAATTATTTTTAATTTGTTGTTGTCATCAGAGTTTAAGAATATCAAAGTATCCTTTAGAACCATGCAGCCATAAGATTGTTGTATTTGCTTACGTTCTTAGGCATCACCATCTACTTACGTTCTTTTTACTTTAGCTAGACTTTGAGACTTCGTTCTTTTGGGTATGAACAATGAATGAAAAAGCTTAAATCACGTTATTCCTTCTTTGGTCCTTGAAATCTTGCAATGGTCTGATACTTAAATGAATATTAGATTACCAAAGTTTTGCATATCATCTTCATCCGTGTAATCAATGCATGTCTCAGTTACTGCTTCTGTTGTCTCTATTTCTATTTTCTTTGTTGTTTCTCTGATTGGATGGAGGGTAGGTTTATATTCTCTGCGAGGATAAGTGGCAGTTGTATAGCCTCTACGAGGTTGGTGGGCAGGCGAAGTTCTTGTATAAAACAAGCTGTTTTTATTTTTCGTCCGAATTAATTTCTTCATAGGTGCCCGAGTTGGTATCACTGTTGAAATACATACGTTGTCATTACAATGAATTAAAATCCGACTGGCCGTGTGGTGTCTGACAGAGTAACATGTGTGGGTCGGTGAGGAGAAATTCGAAACTACATAATACAACGTAAATTGTTCTTGGGAACCATAAGCCGACTGTAGAAGAATATTAACTGCTTTAAATTTTTTTGATAACTATATTAAGTAGATAAGTATTATCAGCAACAATAATAATGGCAATAAGTGTTTAGCATTTTTTTTAAATTGTATAAATTTATTTACACAATATTTGTTAGAAAAATATGTTCCTGACCTACAGTAACAGTTCCGCTTAGGCCTCGTGATTCACGTTATCTCTTACAGGTATTCCAGGATTTGAGTTTTTATAATAATCAGAGACATAGAAATTACAGAAAATAGCATTTTAAATTCTAATAAAATATATGTCAATACATATATTTTTAACCAATGTTAAGGACCTAATCTAGTCAAAATAGTTAAAAGTGACACGATTTGATGAACTTCACTTTTTTGTAATTTTTCAACGTAATGACAAAACTATTTACATTTTATATTTAACTTTTGTAATCAACTAAGGGAACGTACCCATACTACGTGACCTGTTTTTTAAGATTTTTTGACCCCCCCCCTCCCCTCGGTGACCACTCTCGTAGTATATGCCAAGACCCCCCCCCCCCTTAAAGTTTTTCGTAGCATTGACAAGTATTATTTTTAATTATTTCGCAGGCAGAAAGTGTAACAAATGAAAATAATTTGACTCATATTTGCAATTTCTTGCGGCGAAATCGACTACGTAACAAAAATTTAAGCCACCCCCCCGCTCCTGTGACTGAGCGTAGTATTTTGAAGATCTCCCTCCCCCCCCTAAACGGGTCACGTAGTATGGGTACGTTCCCTAAAGACAATAAATATTTACAGACAAATTCGCTTAGTTTGACTCTTATTTGGGGATAGTTTTTTAAGCCTTTATAGCTTTATGTGACATTTCTGTAACAAACCCAAATAATCTCTCTAAAATACGTACGAAATTTATTTAGTTCATTTAAATCTTTGTAGCAATACTATAACATATCACTGAACAACTTTGTATCGAGTAAAAATCATTGATGGGGTAACCTATCGACTTGTGTGAATTTGAATTTTGCGCGTTGAATACAGCGACAGATTAGAACACTAGCAGGTTTTGAATTTCAAAATAAGTTATAGAGAATGTATAAAATTGTGTTGTTTACGTGAAAACCTATAGGTATGTATATAAAGTAATGCGTTTCGTGTTAGCAATGCAAAATTTTATCTTTTTTATATAACATTGGTAACTTTTTATGTTTGTAACAGTCCTGTTACATTGAGGGGCAACGGTTATGTAAGTTGTAAGTAAAGTATACAAGTATTGATGCTAAAATGTCTCATTTTATTTTAAAATTCGTTACGATCGATGCAGTATGATGAGGTTAAATTTAAATTTAAAAAAAAAGCAAATTATTGGTATATTATATCGAAGAGTAAGAATCTCAACTCAAGAATCAAGAACTCAAGAGAAAAAGATCTCAATGACAAACAAACGTCTTCATCATAATTTTGACTTGAGATAGGTGAAACTTATGCAAGCTTGGCCTAATGCCGAACATCAAGAGACGAATTTCTTTAGGAATAGAAATTCAAGCCAAAGAAACGTAAGGGTCCTGCAGAACAAGTTCCTGCATTGGCAGTAAGCCAGGACCAGGTCGGCCACTGGCCGATTTGGGTCCAAAAACTAATATGTTGCAAGATGTCCAAATGCACTGGCGTTTCACAAACAATTTGTAAATTAGTAAATATCATACAACTTAAAGCTATTGGCCATGACGGAATACCCATAGAAACCTGGAAAACAATTGGGACCCGGGGCATACTTTTGCTTACTAAGCTTTTCAACAGGATTGTAGCTACGGGGCTTTTACCTGACGCGTGGCGCGTAAATAATATCACGCCAATCTATAAAGGAAAAGGCAGTGTGCAAGAGTCCGGCAGCTATCGAGGTATCAAACTTATGAGCCACACAATGAAGCTATTCGAACGGATTATTGACCAGAGACTTCGCCATGAATGCTCATTGTCGGAATGTCAATACGGCTTCAGGCCGGGCTGCAGCACCATGGATCCAATCTTTGCTCTCAGGGTCCTCCAGGAGTCCCATTGCAGTAGGAATAAGCCGTTGCATTACGCATTTATCGACCTGCAGAGGGCTTTCGACAGTGTCCCCCAGGAAATAATTTGGTGGGCTCTGAGAGCAAAGTCTGTGCCCGAGGCGTACATTTGTATTATACAGGACATATATGCCAATATTGGAGCTGTAGTCAAAACCATCGTAGGTCATACTAATAAATTCCCGATTACTGTAGGTGTTCACCAGGACTCTGTGCTGAGTCCTTACTTGATTTGCATTGTGCTCGATGCCCTCTCAGCGGAAATTCAGGACATGCCTCCCTGGCATTGTACTGGTGAGCAAGCTCAGGCAGGACCTTGAGACTAGGGTAAATACGTGGAAGGACGTGCTAGAAAACGGTGGTTTGAAAGTGAACGTCGCCAAAACAGAGTATATGGCCAGCTGCAGCGCGGATCCCAACACTATCCGTATAGGTAATAGAACTGTTAATAGAACACATTTGACGACCTGAGTGGTTCAGTGGTCAACATCCAAGTGGTCTGCCACGCAAGAGGTCCCGGGTTCGATTCCCGGCCGGGCAGAAATTGAAATGATGAATTTTAATTTCTGTTACGGTGTTAACGGGTGTTCTATGTATAACAAGTATGTATTTAAAAGTATATAAGTAGTTTATCAGTTATCTAGCACCCATAACACAAGCTTTGCTTACTTTGGGGCTAGATGGCGCTGTGTGAATTTGCCCAAGAAAAAAAAAAAAAATTAAAACAGATAAATCTATTTACCTCGGATCCGTGATGCAAGAGTCAAGTCCCGAATCCCTCAGAGGGCTTATATACAAGAGTATAATTAGACCTGTGATGCTCTATGGTTGCGAGACATGGCCAGCGCTGACGAAACACGTTTGCGAACTTCACGCTAACGAAATAAAAATGCTGCGCTGGATGTGTGGAGTTACACGGCTCGATCGAGTACGTAATGAATACATCCGTGGCAGTCTTGGCATGAGGGATATCGTGGACAAGATCGAGGAGGCTCGCCTGCGTTGGTCACGTGTTGCGTAAACCTCAGGGATACGTGAGAAATAGCTGCCTGAACCTGCTGGTATCTGGAAAGAGGCCCCGTGGGCGACCCAAGAAGTGATGGATTGACATCGCTGAGTCGGTTGCGAGAGCCAACGGCTAACGACGCGAGGACGCCGAAGACCGGGCGAAGTGGAGAAGAACTTTTAGGAAAGTGGACCCTGGCAGAGGCCGGGATAAGCGCTAGGACGATGATGATTATTTCATACAACTGAAGTTTTTTTTACGTTATAACTCAGTGTTGCAGTAATGTCACACTCCCTAAAATGTCAAATAAATGATGAATAATAAATATTTTTAAATTTTTGCGAAATATGTGATTTTCCCTTTTTTAATAATTGTTGTAATGATCTTGAGTTATAGAGGGTTAATAACAAGCAAAAATGTATCAAATATTTTCACACTTACGCAGCACTTCTCGTTCCATAATGCGTGATACAACATTGGCCCTTATTCTATGAGCAAAGCGTTCCAGTTTGGTCTGTCAGTGTATATAAACAAAAGACTAACGGGCCCCTTGTCCTTAAAGTTTCGGATTTCTCCTCTCCTGCGTTTGCCGGCTCATGTACGCCCCGGGTGCCAACCTATGCTATGATGTGCCTACACTGATGTTATCATCTATAATATTTGTAACAAAAGGAATATATCTATTGACTTACCTCTCAGCATATGTGGTATCTTAAATATAAACTCCTTTTCAATCTGGTTCCACTCATCAGCTGTCTTAAACATCGGAACTTGGATTATCGGAATATTCAGGTTCCCCTTGTGCATATCGCGTGGAGTCGTCAACGTTGGACTGAAACTTCCGCTCTGAGATATCGCGGACCTCCTGAAGCCTTTAAAGTATAGCTTGTTTTAGTTAAAGCAAGGCATGATTACGTTCAAAACAATATTTAAGACTATTTTGTTTTAAAAATGTAGTTTAGTTTCGTATTTATTAAATATTATATTAGGAGTCGTAACACACTCAGTGTTCAGTCACAGTCCGTGTAGTGCCGGCAGAGTAGAATAGCACCAACCCCTTACACTCATGGGTGTCGTACAAGGCGACTAATGTTCAAGGCAACAGATCAAGAGTCTCCGTAGTCTGGAAAATGGGCAGCAGCATTTTCCATTGTTATATTTAAACACTGCGATCTCCAACCCGCCTGTCAAGCGTGGATATTATGGCAATAACCTCCCCTTTCGTGGGAGAGGCCCTAAAGTCCTGCAGTGGACTGTTACGGGCTGTGATGATGAACACTGAGTAAACGTTCCATTTATAGATCCTCAATACTGAACAGTCTTTGAGCATAGTTGGTCTAATGGTAAAGGGGTACTCTTGCCGCCATGTACTAATGACTATTTTCTAACCAATGAGGGGAAAACATCGTGATGAAACCTGCACTATTAGGCGATTGAATGTGGATAGGTACCCCTGTTAACGAGTTCACGGAGGCTAGATGGCAGTCGCTCTACTGTAATTACTTGATCTGCCAAAGCCTGGGCCATGGGCAAGGCGGACTCCGAGTGCGCGCTCAAGTGCACAACCGAAACAATAACGCCAAAATTACTAATACTGGATGGTCTTAATTAAGTTATGATATACACGCTAAGATAAAGATAAAGTTTTCTTTACGTTTCTCTCGAAAAGAATAAGCTATACGTAAGCTAACCCTTTACTTAAAGTTGCTAAAGTAGACAAATACTAGCATAAGTATACAGGGTGACCTTACCCTCTGGACAAATAATGAAACCCTGTTTAAGACTTCTACTCAGCAGCATCATATAATAGGCATTTCTTTAATTAGACCAAAAAACATACATGTATTTTTTCTAACAAATTAAATTGTAACTTGATCGGCAACCATTACAACATACTGTATTAAGACAACACACTTAAGAAGCGTGTGACGTTATGTCACACTTAAAATTGTTGTCAAATTACTATACAATTTTTTTATTTTTTTAAAGCTGTCTACTGGCGTAGAGTTCTAATGCAATTCAAAAGAATTTGCAATGTTCAGGGTACTTCTTTCACCATGCAACTACATACAGGCTGCTCCTAAGTGATACATTTAAAAACGTTGTTTTTCGGTAAATACTGGACTGATTGTTATGATACTTTGTAGTTTTGTTTTAAATACCCTACTCAACTAGTATTCGACTTTGTCTAGAGCGTAAGGATACCCTGAATAAGCTAAGCATAACTATCAATTCATTAACATTAAATACTTTCTAATCAGAATTCAGAATATTACTTACTGTCTAATGCAACTATACTACAAACGAAGCGAAGCGAGGTCGGCCAAGGTCATGGGGACCCTTACATTGAAAACAGTCTCAGGAGCCGATTGGCACCCCGTGACACATAATTATTACTATTATTTTGTTCCATAACTAAGTTCTACTACAACTACTTGCATAATTCTACATACCTATTTTACAGGAAATGTGTAAAATCTAGGAATTATACACATTTACTAGGGAATGTATACAATGGCGAGCCGATTTAGGAAATCTTTATATTTTATTAGTCAAGGTTCTTCCTAGGAAATTAATGTGTTTACTAGGCATTGTACACAATTTTTAAATTGTAGCCGGATGTGTTTGATTTGATTTGAGCCAGATTTGAAGTTATGTTGACAATAACACGAGATAATTCCATCGTTCAAGCGCTAAAAAAAATACTCGCGCATAGCTGCAAGAGCCATTGTACAAGCGCGCGCCGTAAAAATGCCATTCCGAAAAATTGAAGACTTGGTTCTGGTACTCGCCGGCCGGTGCCACTATAAGCTCGCTTCGCTCGCTCGCCTCGTGCGCAGTGGTACATATCAACTAACATGCTTGTCACTTCGCTCCTCGCAACCTAACCCTCTGTGACGGAACGACATTTTTGATAGATTCGGTTCTTTTGACAAATTTTTAAATAAAATAATGAAATTAACTCCGATTAAACATTTCCGATTTTTATTCAGGAAATGTACGGAATTCCTAGGAAAAGTGTTTAATAAAATTTATTTTACACATTTCCCAAAAATTATTCTATACATTTCCTAGGAATTGTATATAATGACGGATTACATACATTTACGGTGACATCTACACTACGTAGGCTTGTCCGACAGCTTTTCAGTGGCTTCCTACCCATTATAGTCTTTTAATATGTTATCGTATTAAGGCA
This sequence comes from Blastobasis lacticolella, assembly GCA_905147135.1. NCBI lineage: Eukaryota > Metazoa > Arthropoda > Insecta > Lepidoptera > Blastobasidae > Blastobasis > Blastobasis lacticolella. The sequence goes on from LR990048.1 coordinate 17,381,612, forward strand.
AATATTGTTCTGAACTCCTAGACCGAAAACCTCTGGCTGGTGAACTTTAGTTATTTTTTAAATAACGTCTGCAGCTTTTACCCGACATTTGATATCCGGGTTCGGCCAATTATTATTAAATTTTTCTCCACTAATTAGGAACTCCACCGTGTCATCGTTTAGGTTCCTCCCTCTGACCTTGTTTCGAAATCAATATGGCGGTAGCATGTGTTAAATTTTCGTGTGTTTCCGAATTAATCATAATATAAAAGCATGAACTTTACATGAGAATTAGTTTGTGTGTTTTAACAACCTATTAAAAAAAAGCTAAATGAATTTAGGTTCTAAAGGTGCAGCTAAGTTTGTAATTAATCGCTTAGGAGATACCAAGCCGTCGACTAAAAACTTTCTACATGTTAGTTCGAAGCACCTACTACACTTGATGTACCTGTTCTGAAAATTTTGTGCAGAATACGAATCCCTCGTTGGCATGTTTAGAATTGGAATTTCGATAATTCTCCCAAATGGTGATTTTAATAAGTTCGGTTCGAGAGCTGTATAAAATATAATTAGATTTATTTGCCAATAACTGAAAAAAAGTTCACATAAATATACTTTGTCAAAATAAGGATGATAATTTTGACAGCTCATACTGTAGTGTAATATCGTTATTCGATTATCGATTATCATTCTCATAGAACTTGGAACCTATAGTTGCATGGTTATGCCACGTACGTATTACACAAAACATTTTTTTTTCTTATGAATTAATAATTTATAAATACTCGTAGGACAATGTAATAACCCTCCAAACACACGACACACAACGACAATTTCGACTCTTGCAATTTTTCATTCAGCCTATTCAGTAGAATAAGCGCGTGTCGAAATTGTTTTCGTGAAAGGGGTCTTAGGGTTAAATCAAAACAAAGAATAAAAATTTTGTTAGAAAAAAAATTATTATTACCTAAATGTTGATTTTTTATGCTTAAATAATCATCTTGGCGTTAATGTCCCGGTTGTGCTCCGGGTCCGCCTTGACCATGATCCAGGATTGGCAGGTCAGGTAATTACAGTGGAGCGACTGCCATCTGACCTCCATGACCTTGCTACCAGGGGAACCTGACCAGATTGGATCACGGTTACACATCCAGTCGCCTGATGTGCAGGTTTCATCACGATGTTTTCCCTCACCGTAAGAGCATCGGTTAGTGTACAACTAATGTACATAACTCAGAAAACAGTCATTGGTGCCGGAGCGGGATTCGACCCCGGGACCTCTGGCTTACGAGTAGTATACTCTAACCGATATAATTTTATGTATTAGATGATAAAAAATTAGTGAGCTGTCAAAATTATCATCATAAATTAGACAGAGCATAGTATAACCTAAATGCAGGAGTAACTAAGAAATTTAAACTACATATTATTAAAAGAGCAGGCACTTTGCCCGTAGTTTCACTGACCATTGGCCATTCCGGCCAATCTTTAAAACAGATTTTGCCATTGATTAAAATAAGAGCCCTGTATCTTTTTTTTTGAAATTATGAAAAGGATTTCTCTTAAAGCAAATAAATAAACTGTCTCTTTCTTACCATCTAATATTCTCCCGTGCTGCGTGGTCCATTCCGGAAATCTGTAAGGACCTAGCGTATATTCGCGCATCATGGGCAATACAGGTATAACGTTCTTTCTTCTTCTTGGTGCCTCATCAATCCATTTCTTACTATCCATGTAGTTACCTGTGACCTCCCGTATCTCATGCATTTCCATGTTATTTATCATTTTGTTTGACAATACGTTGGCTGGCTTGTCTATGTTGGCAGGTCTCGTTCTATATAATAGCATTTTCGTGGTTGTAGGAGTATGTGTGATCTTAATCTTGGCTATGGTCCGTGTTATGGATCTTGTTGTGCGGACAGTTGTAGGAATAATTACTGAATCGGTCATCGCCCGTCTCGGTGGCGCTATTTCTAAATCTGTCATCGATCGTCTTGGTGCAACTATTTCTTCTGGTGTCTCCGTGTTTGATGGACGTTTTGTGGTATTAACAGATGCCTGCATTGTGTTCATATTCAAAGTTTCGTATGTACGTTCGTTAAGCACATTCTCTTCGCATTCATTGAAGTATTCTGTGGTAGTTTCTGGGTAACCTGAAATGGTTTTGTTTGTTTATTTTAAATGGCTCATAATTTTAGTTTGAATAATCAGTAGTTGATTAGTATGGTCATGTAATTCTCGTTGTCATACTGATGTGTCAAACTTGTATGACCTTGAAATGAAAATTCTATGACTTGTTACATGGAAAAAGAGGATTGGAGACCTAACTAAAAAACTTGATTGCTTATTTTTATTTTTATTTTATTTTATTTTATTTGGATGTCTCACAGCGTGCAACAAGAAAATATATAATAGCATAACATCGGATAGCCAATTAGGAGACACCACAATTAAATTTCACAGGTTACACAGAAAAAAAAAGTCTTATACAAGTTTACAACTTAACGCAAATCGGTAAAAGAGGCTAACAATACATGCATAACAATGTAAAACAAATCAAAGAAAACAATACAATGCTTAAGTTAATATACTTAATATTTAGAGAAAAAGCTCTTGGCCATGATATCCTTAACTAGGGGTACGCTACTACAAAATAAGTCAAAGCGCTCATCAAGAGATAAATCATTAAATGCTCTTGCTGACCTCAGCAAGTAGCTATTCTTGCGATAATTTGTGCGCGCGAATGGAATATGTAGCAACTCTTTGAACCGCGAATGATGGTATGGTACACTTATGGATATACTAGTCAGAAGCCGTGGACAATCAATTTTGGATTGAGCAATCTTCATCAGGAACGAGACATCAGCGACATGTCTACGGATGGAGAGAGGCAAAAGATGGAATCTGGCACAGCGTCTATCATAGTCAACTTTGGGGATTTTAAATTTGAAACAAAGGAATCTAGTGAACTTCCTTTGAAGTTTCTCAATTCGCTCAGAGTGGATATTATAATGGGGATTCCAGATCTGACTAGCATATTCCAGATGACTCCTGACGTAAGCACAATATAAGACTTTTATGGTCTTCATCCGCTTTAAATCTTTACCACAACGAAGAACGAAGCCCAAAGCGCGAGATGCCCTGGCAACCACGTGATCCATGTGCCGCTCATACGTCAACTGGCTGTCAACTACAACACCTAGGTCACGCGTGAAGTTAGACCGCTTCACAGATGTATTTGATATGCGATAGTCGTATACATACAAATCTTTCTTTCTCGAGAAACTAATAACAAGGCATTTCGATACATTGAGGTCTAGTTTATTGGAGTGACAATACCGATCAAGTCTCAATAGGTCCTTCTGTAGCAAGGACGCGTCTTCGCCGCTGTCGACAGTTCCGAATATTTTCATATCGTCGGCAAATAAAAGATATTCGGAATTTGGGAAGCAGTCACCTATGTCGTTTATGAATATTATAAAAAGCAGCGGGCCCAGCAAAGATCCTTGAGGTACCCCAGATGGCACTGTTCCCCAAGAAGATGTAAAACCGTTAAGAACAACTGCCTGTGTCCTATTCCTTACGTAAGATGAAAACCACCGGAAGAGATCGCCACGAATACCCAGACGAAGCAGCTTCCCCAAGAGGATATCATGGTCAATACGGTCAAAGGCTTTGCTGTAATCTGTGTAGACAGCATCTGTTTGATGGCCCTTGTCCATATTGGCACTGACATAATCAGTAAATAATAAATTTTATTTATTCATTATAATTTGATAAGTACTTACTATAGATTTTATGAGAATAATGAGTGGTCTTCATAGGCCTTTTAACTGCATTTTTAAAAGTATTCCACATTCCCTGAAAAATACAAACAAAAAATATTAACTCAGACAACAATTTTGCTTTTCTTTAGGCTGATATAAAAATGGAAAGGTTGTTGAATATGGAAGAAGCGAGAGAGATTTGTCAGGAGCGTAGCAAGTTGAACGATGTGGTCTCTCTTTACCAATACGGAAAACAGACGTGACGGATTAGTGTGTGTATATATGTTTTTATTTTATTTATTTATTTATAACTCTTTATTGTAGTATTTTAAGAGAGGTAGGGCATAGCGGGGTATCTCGTTCGAATTGGAGCCGCCCGACTGGGGAAGTACCTCCACCTTACAGAATATCGCAGCTAAATAATACTCTTTTAAATAGTATTGTGTTTCTGCCGGTGAGTAAGGTCTCCAGTGCTCCATGGGGTGGGGATTTGGGGAACCGTGGCTTTGGCAGTGGAGTGGCATTTGCTTTTTGCTGCCAGAGCAACGTGTTATAGAGGTGGGCAACGCATTAGCGATACTCTTGGTGTTGCTAATGTCTATAGGCAGTGGTGACCACTTTCCATCAGGTGGCCCGCTTGCCTGTTTGCCTACCGTATGATATATAAAAAAAAAATAAAAAAAAAATTGTACATACAAGGACAGTGAAACATAGTTACAATATAGTACAAAGGCAGACTTATCGCTAAAAGCGATCTCTTCCAGACAACCATTTTTTATTTATATTTTAAAACTTTCCTTTTACACAGAATGTTGGAGTAATAACGATTCATGGTGAAAAACACTTTTTTAATCTCCGGAGCTACAATATGTACTGACAGTTCATTTGTAACTGAGAGTTTGTCTGTGATTGCGTAGCCCCAAACGGATATTTATTTATTTATTTTCCAAAAAGTACATCATGCACTCAGAAACTGCAAGTCGTGTGGTGTCCGGCAGAGTAGAATGGCAATAACCTCCCCTTTCGTGGGAGAGGCCCTAAGTCCTGCAGTGGACTGTTTCAGTGGAATTCACACAATGTTAGTTTATGCTTAGTTTGCGCATAGATAGATGAGCAAACTAAGCAAAGCATACTTATTATATGTACATATTATATTATTATATACATAATAACACCCAGACCCTTACTAGATATTAAAATTCATCATTTTAATTTCAAAGAAGCAGGGATCTCTTGCGTGGTAGATCGTTGAATCACTCAGGTGTATATATATTCGAAAACTTGTTCGGACTGAATCTCCCGCTCAACAAGTGCGCAAATACCTTATATAAGTTGTGAGTTGCAGGTGTAGAGTATTTTCAAAACAACACTTGACAACTTTACCGACTGATATTGGAAAGGTACTGCACTATGTTAATGAGGAAATGTTTGTAAGTTTAAGAGTTTGTATTGGACTATGGAACCGATTTTGAAAATTATTCGTTCACTAATCTGTTCACTGAACAGATTGGATCATGATTACACATTCAGTCGCCTGAATGTGCAGGTTTTATTACGATGTTTTCCCTCACCGTAAGAGGATCAATTAGCATTCAACTAATGCACATAACTCAGAAAAGAATCATTAGTACATGGCCGCAGTGGGATTCGAACTCATCATCATCGTCCTAGCGCTTATCCAGGCCTCTGCTAGGATCCCCTTTCCTACAAGTTCTTCTCCACTTCGCCCGGTCTTCGGCATCCTCGCGTCGTAAGCCGTTGTTGGCTCTAGCATCCGACTCAGCGATGTCAATCCATCGCGGTTAGGGTATCCGAATCATAAGTGAGAGCGCTTACGAGTCGGATGCCCTAACCGTTTGGCCACCGACGCTCTTATATATACAAATTTAATGAACATTTTAAGCTTAAATCTGAAATAGTGTATTCGTACACAATTGTTGTGTTACGCCTGTGTCGCTGGCAATCCCTAAAATCGATTGAATACTTACCACAATTCCATCCGGAATCTTGTCGAAAAAACCAATTCTGCCATCCACAGAAACAGACACCAAAGCCAAAAACAGAAAACAACCTATGCACAATCTCCACATTTCTATTCACTGAAGGATTCACGAGCAAACTCGAGTAAAGACGAGTAACACTCTGTAAGTAATGAGTAGAAACTAGATTAATAAACGGTACTGCTCTTTTATAAGTTCTAAAATAATCTGACAAATGTTATAGAAGTTGAGATGGGTAGGGCACAATGAACAATGATGGTGTGCTACTGAGGGCTCTGTGATTAAAAAACATTGTCTATTGCTATGATATCATTGGCGCGGTCTAGGTACTTCGAAAGTACTTGACTCAGTCTTGCTTAGATTTGTATTTGCCATTAGGCATAGTGAAATAAAGACATACATAACATCGCTTTTTTATTCGTAAGGGTAGGTAAAGACTTCATCGTTACACTTGCTATGTTCCTTACGGATTTATCTCGCTTCTTCCACATCCATTGTCCTTTCCATACATGAACGTGAACGCTTAAACACCAACAGCCTCGCGTTCATACAGGGAACCATACCTATATCTTGTTTTTTCTCTTTAAACGCTTAGTTTTTTTTTTGAGTGTATAGTAGTATAGTAATTGTATTATTATTTATTTTATTTAACATTTTATTGCACACAGTAAAATACATAGAGAAACATCATACATATAGACGACACAACAGGCACTACTTATTTCTAAAAGAAATTTCTTCCAGCAGGCCTACAGTATTGTAATATTAAAGCTAGACCAAGTTTGGTTGGCGTAATTAATTTGTTTGAGCTACATTTAGTTTTAAATTATAAATTGCAATTTAGTTATTGGCACTACAATTTGATAATGTATCAAATTTAAATAGAATTAAATTGCTGTTGAGCTGTGAAATAAATAACTTAAATAAATTATGGTACGCTTCATTGTTGATCGTTCAGCCGCTTTGGTTCAACCTTTATAACGCGTACGGCTAAGGAATGAAACACGTTGCCTGAGGGTATGTTCTCTGATCCTTATAATCGCCTTTAAGGTGAAGGGGCTGTTGCTAGACAGGCATGTTCCAACTTCGGCCGATTTGTCACTTATTTGGAGATGATATGGCAGTCAAATGCCTGGCTAGTGCAATAAGAAAAAACAACGATTGACCTAAAGAAAAGTGTTTTATTAAAATTTGTTTAGCGAGTCAGATGTCAGATGTCGAAGAAGAATTAATTGCAATGCAAAACGGGTGGTCCGTCGTGTGGCTGTTTTGTATGCATAAACTTATACCAAACTCTTTGGTTCTATGTGTATGTCTGTAGCAATGTATCTCCTAATAAGACAGCTTTCGAGGCGGTTTCCTTTGACTGACAACTTTAATTGAGACAGTTCTGTCTGAGCTTTGTTTAAAATAATTGATTCAGTTGTTTGGGAAATGTTTGAATATATGTAGACTTTGTAGACTTAGTTGAACACTAACTGGGCTTCGATTCTGGTACGGAAATCGTCTCAGTTGCAGTAACATTACAATTGCATCGCATGTCAAACGTGTGATTGTTATTCAAATGACAGATGTTGAGTTGCAACTTTCAAGAGTTCGAACTTTTCCACAATTCCTTTTCTGGTACTTTAGTTGCATTACGGTTTTATATGGCTGTTGTACTCCAATAAATAAATAATTAAATAAATTACTAATTTGCATATTTCTTAGTTGTCAAACTGCCTTCAATTCTGTCAACGAAAACGAGTCAAAGGTCGAACAATGATTTAACTGCAATTTAACTGGTATGATGCTGGGACTGACTCGATATCTCGACGTAGTTATAGTAACATCACAGTTACATTGCAACATAATAACAACTGCATTGCACACCAGAATCGGTACCCTGATGCTCTTACGGTAAGGGAAAATATCGTGATGAAATCACATTTAGGCGTCTGAATGTGTAACCATGATTCAATCTAGTCCGGGTCCCCTGTTAGCGGTTACGGAGGTCAGCAGGCCTTCCACTATAATTACCTGATCTGCCAAATCCTGAATCATGGTAAAGACAGACCCTGGGCCCTCGTGCGCTAGAGAATAAGCGGTTTATTAACGCCAATATGATGATGATGATGAGACTTTGTCAGGGGTTTTGCGCCGTCTGTATGTAAGGTTTGGTTATTTTCCATTTTAATAATCTTAAAGCTATTTACAAACAAGCGACAAACGAAAAGACATGCCACCTGATGGGCGATAACTATCGCTGATGACACTTATTATTTAAGCGACTAAATCTTAGTAGCTTTTGCCCGTGACTAGGTCCACGTCAAATTCAGTTATAACGTTTCAGACCCTTTCCCGCGGGAACCACATTGAATTTCGGGATAAGTTATAGTATTATAGTACCTATATACTATTCTATTTTACTGCAAAATTTCGTCAAGATCCGTTCAGTATTTTTGCGTGAAGGAGTAATAAACATCCTAACATACAACCATCCATCACAAACTTTCACATTTATAATATAGGTACTAGTGAACCCGGCGCGACTTAGTTCGCGTACACCTACTTCACCCCTATCTACTCTTTTTTCTTATTTATAAACTTGCCTCTTGAATCACTCTATCTATTGTTGAAAACTGTATTGAATTCCGTTGCGTAGCTAAAAAGATCTAAGCATACGTATATACAGACAGCGGGAATTATGGGACTTTGTTTTATACTATGTATTTGCAGAAGTAGGTTTAGTAGTATATCTTACCAATTAGACTCGACCACACCCAAATGCCTATTCACTCATGCCTTAAAAATCATCACCAAGTTATTTTAGCTAGAATGCGTTTCACCCAGATGCCTAATACCTTAAAAGTCATCACCGCGTCACTTAGCTAGAACGCGGCGATAGATTCAGTCACTTGTGGAATACTCGTAAGGGGTGATACGCGTTTTTCACGTCAAGAAGTCGCGACTCGTGACACTGCTCGGGAAAGATTCGGGCTGACTCATGCAGGCTGTGGTACACTGGGGGATCGCGAGAAAAGATTGTTGATAGACAAAAGCTAGTCAAAAGCCATTACTTCATTCGCGTACGATTCAGTTATTATGTACCGAACCCGTTCTGCGAGAACCACATTGAATTGTGAGCTAAGTTAGGGTCTATGCGCTCTCTGGGCCATAAGCTACGTTACAAGAAAATTTCATTAAAATCCGGTTCCATCAAATTCCATTTAATTTCAGAAAATGAAGCAGACGAGGTTTACTAAGACCGAAGCAAGTGGAATATTGAGGTCTCTGCCTACCGCTACTATACATAATATTAGCTGATAATATTACAGTACAAGGAGCTTGGAAAGTTTGAAGTTAAGTTGCAGGGTTGCTATAAAATAATGGTTTTGCTTTGTTTAATGCGGATTAATGTAAATTATATTTAAACATAACGAGTCTATTGGTTGTGACACGTCACGTTAGATGGCACTGGATGTCTGTTAGGAATTTAGGGATTCAATGTCGTTGTACGTTTCCACCGGAAGTATGTAATATATTTGTAACATCTCTAGTAAACGGGTTACGAACAGTTTTAAAGTAGTGTTTTATTCAACGACTCGGGCTCTTTGCGCGAATTGTTTACTCTTTATTTACAAGTACAATACAATGACGACTTGAGTGGTTCAATGGTCAACATGCCACGCAAGAGGTCCCGGGTTTGATTCCCGGCCGGGCAGAAATTGAAATGATAAATTTTAATTTCTTTTACGGGTCTGGGTGTTCTATGTATAATAAGTATGTATTTAAAAGTATTTAAGTAGTATATCAGTTATCTAGCACCCATAGCACAAGCTTTGCTTAGTTTGGGGCTAGATGGCGCTGTGTGAAAATTCACACAGCGCCATCTAGCCCCATATTCGTGGACAAATGTCCACGAATATTTATTTATTTATTTAATGAAAGCGGTTCTATTCAGAATTATACTGGACTTGGCCCTCTAAACGTAGTCGGCAGACAACAATCTGTACTTCAAATAATCATAAATCAGTAAGAATATTTCCAAGCTGATAATAATAGCATTTGCATGCCGAGTTAAGAGGTAACTAAATCGTATGATATTCATTATAGAAATGAAAAATATTTTGTATACCATCAAGCCAGATTTGCTTACTATGGTTATAACAAGCGCCCAAGTGCGTTTCGAAATTGTACGAATTTGGCTGTCATATAGCCAGCGCTTGTTATAATTCGTTTCATACAAATTCATATAAATTTAAAGAGTGCCCGTTACTAGTCATTGTAGAATTATTATCAGTATTTTAAACTAGTGGACCTGGCGCGACTTCGTTAGCGTGGAGGCCTACCCCTACCCTACACCTACCATACACCACCCTATACCTACTCAATATATACTCTACACCTACCATACACCTGCTTTGCCCATATTTACCCTATTTTTCTTGCATTTAAACCACACTCTTAAATGACTCTATGTATTGTTCAAAACCACATTAAAATCCATTGCGAAGTTCAAAAGATCTAAGCATACATAGGGAGGGACAGACAGCGTGAAGCAACTTTGTTTTTTTGTACTATGTAGGTATTTCTAAATATCTATTTCTCTCCCGGTGTGCCCTCAGCGTTCCGACAGCCCTTAACTGCTCGGGAGGTGACTCTCACTTTTGAAGCACTCTCCAGACCCCGCCATAAGGAAGGGGCATTTTTTACTGAACCCATGAAAAATGTACCAAGTGTTGCCAGGGGAGTGCTCAATGTTATTCTCAGTTCTTTAAAGAAGCCATTTCATTTTGGAAAGTTGCGAGAAGCGATGTTTGTGTGACGTATAATGTATTGGGCTAGCCAATCCCATTCGTACCAATGAATGATTCAGTTTAACTTTTTTATTTAAAGGTAGGATTGAAATATTACACGATGCAAGCAATTCGGGAATATCTGTACTTTCGTCTCGTTCGTATAGCCTAATGCTAGGTCTAATGCTCGATTTCCATTATTCAAGTACTAGCACAAGTGTGTCCTTGACAAAGCTCGCGCCGCGAGAGAGCGTTTGTCTCTTTCTCTCAATTCTAAGACGAAAGAGATAGCAATACCTATGTCGCGCTTTTTCTCGCTTATCGCGCGCGTGAGCAACTTGTGCTAGGTTTTATGACAGTGACTGTTTACATTAGAGCGAGTCCAGTGCTAGCCGTGTGGACCGGCTGAGTAGAATATCAGCAATCCCTTACACTCGTGGGTGTCGTACAAGGCGACCAATGTTTTCGAGGCTGCCTTCACCACGATCCAGGATTTGGCAGATCAGATAATTACAGTAGCGACTGCAATCTGACCAAATTGGACATAGTTACACATTCAGTCGCCTGAAGGTGCAGGTTTCAACACAATGTTTACCCTCATCGTAAGATACAGCCGGCCACTATACACTGTGCTAAATTTAACTGTTACACCACGCCAGGGTACCGATTCTGGTGTGCAATTGTTATTATGTTGCAATGTAACTGTGATGTTACTATAACTACGTCGAGGTAACGAGTCAGTTCCAGCATCATCCTAGTTAAATTGCAGTTAAATCATTGTTCGACCTTTGACACGTTTTCGTTGACAGAATTGAAGGCAGTTTGACAACTAAGAAAGATGCAACTTAGGAATTTATTTATTTATTGGAGTACCAACAGCCATATAAAACCATAATGCAACTAAAGTACCAGAAAACGAATTGTGGAAAAGTTCGAACTCATGAGAGTTACAACTCAACATCTGCCATTTGAATAACAATTACACGTTTGACATGCGATGCAATTATAATGTTACTGCAACTGAGACGATTTCCGTACCAGAATCGAAGCCCAGTGGCGATAAGTGCTTTGGAGAATCGATTGAGAGGGTGCGCAAGGAGTGCACTTACCACTTGCAAGGCTTGCAAGGGAAGTTGACTCGCTACTCTCCGATCGGTATACACCACTTACTCACTGTACTTGCCATCTTCGCTAAACACTCGACTAATGTAAATCGGGCCTAACGCCTACAGGTACGATCTAAAGCGCAATAATGTCTCATTAGACTTCACGAATATAAGAGAGGTAGGGCATAGCGGGGTAGAGCTCGTCTAGTCTAAGATGACGCGCCCCACTACTTAGTTAGTTGATTTCGATGTGTGAGTGCAAATATTGATAACGACACTTCATCTGTGTGGGAGCCAATGAACGACGCGTATTCCTACGTTTGAATTTCACCGGCAACTGAATGACCAATTACAACGGCATTTGTATATGTATTGCGTCCATATTTTAAACTTGCTTGAGTGCGGTAATGCGATAGTGGGGCGCGTCATTTTAAATTAGACGAGCTCTATCTCGTTCGAATTGGAGCCGCCCGACTGGGGAAGTACCTCCACCTTACAGAATATCTTTATAATACTCTTTTAAATAGTATTGTGTTTCTGCCGGTGAGTAAGGTTTCCAGTGTTCCATGGGGTGGGGATTTGGGGAACCGTGGCTTTGGCAGTGGAGTAACATTTGCCTTTTGCTGCCAGAGCAACGTGTTATAGAGGTAGGCAACGCATTAGCGATACTTTTGGTGTTGCTAATGTCTATAGGCAGTGGTGACCACTTTCCATCGGGTGGCCCGCTTGCCTGTTTGCTACCGCATGACATAAAAAAAAAAAAAAAATTCACTTTTTTCTTTTGTTACTATAGTAAGGATAAAAAGTGAAACTGCCAAGAGGTAAGGCACCCCGGTTTTTTACTGATTGAACCCACACATGAGGATGTGACCCACAATGAGTATTGTTGATACGAAAAGTCAAATTTTGGGCAAAAAAAAAAATTATTTATGCCAGAATGTGCACGGGCTGACCAACGTTCTGTGGGTCTCCTAAACGTCTCCTATCACAACAAAGTGGATTTTTTCTTGTACCTGATCATCATCATCATCATCATGGCGTTAATGTCCCGGTTGTGATCTCGCGCACGAGGGATCTCCGCCTTGACCATGATCCAGGATTTGGCAGATCAGGTAATTACAGTGGAGCGACTGCCATCTGACCTCCGTGAAGCTGCTACCAGGGGAACCTGACCAGATTGGATCATGGTTACACATCCAGTCATCTGAATATGCAGGTTACATCGCGATGTTTTCCCTCGCCGTAAGAGCATCGGTTAGTATTCAACTAATGTACATAACTCAGAAAACAGTCATTGGTACATGGCCGGAGCGCAATTCGAACCCGGGACCTCTGGCTTTCGAGTCGAATACTCTTACCGCTCGGCCACCGACGTTTTTTTCTTGTACTCGATGACGTACGATAACATACGGCGCCCTCTCAGTCTATATGCATAGTAGCGATATCTCTTCCTAGTCGACTTTGTTCTAGGACGCATGTGATAGAAATAGATGGAGGATGTTATCCTGCTTCCTGTGTGCTTGATAGTTATTGATATTAACTGTTCATAGTGTTAATATGTACGTCCTACGAACATGATCTTGTTCACATCCTGTGTAATTAACGCTAGTAGAAGTTACTATAAATATGTATAAGTGTGGAAAGTACACTGAGGCATTATAGCAAAAATCACGTGCTACATCTGTGTGGGAGCGCCTCCATACTTTTGCATGGATGACATTCATAATTCAAAATATGTACTTTTAGAAGCAAAAACTTGTTAACCGATGAATGTTTGCTCATGTTATTACCAAATAATGACGATCATCATTATACAGGCGCAAGGAATTTTCCTGAAAGAGTCTTTACGTTATTGGAATGTGGTCATATAAGCATAAATGCCCTGGTAGTAATCTCGGGCGAGAGGGCCGTGCTCCGTCTTGACCATTATCCAGGATTTGGCAGATCAGGTAATTATAGTGGAGCGACTGCAAACTGACCTCCGTGACTCTGTTAACGGGGGAACCTGACCAGATTGGATCATGTTTACACAGTCTGTGTTTACGCTATCGATTTCTACGTTAATGTACTGCATATGTACATCCTATACGTTCTTCCAATGTTGTATTCATACATTTCGCTCACGAAATTATTTTCATGCACGTTCTACTGAGCCAAACTAGCCGTACGTAACATCTGTACGTAAAATGAAATTATTTAAGGGTAGGTATTTACTCGTTCTATTACTTTTTATTTCTTATGGAATATATAATACTTCAACAGCACGTAAGTATGTAATTTAAAAATCAATTAAGTAATTAATTTGAAAAACAGTTTAAAAACGGCTTTCTAACAACAACAAATTTGACTTTAGCTCCCCTTTCGTGGGAGAGGCCCTGCAGTGGACTGTTATGGGCTGTGATGCGTGTGTGTTTGTGTGTATGCGTGCGTGCGTTTCGGTTTATCTACTACACTGTGTTGTGTCCTGTAGTTGGAGATGAAATAAAAGATTAAAAATGTAAACACACAACTATTAATGTCAAAGGGACTAATCCAGGGGTATAAAACCTTTTGTTTGCAATACCAAATGGTTATGCATCACGCACACTCTTCAGTGTGATTTACAATGGCTGGTGAACTTTATAAACGGTATTATTATTTGAGAAATTAATTAAATATCTCTCGGCTTCTGTCAATCCCTTACTTTCCAAGCCTCTGCAATTATGTACTGTAACAACGAACCAAAGGTTTAAAATTTCTTACCATTACCAGTGGCATAAATGAAAACTACCTACCCATATTTGATATGTCCATGTCATACCACAAATATAAAAAAAACATTTCCCTATTTAATTCAGTGAAATATTTTAAAATATTCATATGATTTTATTTCATTTTGAATGTAATAATTTTAATCAATATTTCAATTTTTTTAAATAATTCTCCATTTGGGTTATCTTTTTTATAGTAGCAACCCATTTGTTTACATTTTATATCTTTAATTCGATCTCGCACTATATAATTTTTTTTCTCTATGGTTATGTGTTTCTGTCTAATGTTTACAATCTCCTTCATATTTGTCCGCAGTTGTTTCTTCGGTTGTGAGTGAGCTGGGTAATGGATATTGCTGTAACTACTTAAACTTTGTTTTTACTACGAACTAGTGGTGACATGAGTGAAGTAGTGATGATTATTATTACTTTAATCGCCTAGAGTAATTTCTATAGATTATAGGTATAAGGTTGATGTTCTTATCCCATGTTAAGTTAATTGAGTGCCATATTGTATAAACGTAGTCACACTTATTCGTAGTTTTGCTCATGTATGTATATGCATATTTAAATTTATATAAGTGTGGATCTATTATTGGCATCCAATGATGTAATTTGAATTTTACGAAGTTTATATAGCTGGTGATTCACCGAAATAAATAAAATAAAATAAAATATAGGTGCAACATGTCTGGTTCCAAAAATATGTCACCATACATCTGCCAATCTATCATAGCACACGTAATAACAATACAAAGCGAGTTCTATTTCGAGGTACAAACGCCGATGACCGAAAACGAAAACTCTGCTCGGAAGCCGTCGCCTGTCCATTATGTAACCAAGCTGGGGTCCCGATAAAATATTCATCGTCGTAAGAGCGTTTCTGTGTCGCTGTCAACGATGTCCGGCCGGACCGTGGTGTTGCAGACGGTTAATTACGCGGCTATTTTAAGAAGTTCCCGGCTGCTATTGCAGTTTTAGTGGCTGAGTGTATTTTCGTTTTCGATACTGGAAATGATAATTTTCAGTATCGTAAGATATTCCCAGTCAGATTGGTATTTTGCCGTGTGGTGTCCGGTAGAGTAAAATAGCACCAACCCCTTACTAATGTTTTCGAGGCAAAAGATCTAGTCTCTGTAGGATGGAAAATGGGCTGCGGCGTTTTCCATTGTTATATTTATAAAACTGCGATCTCCAACCCGTCTGCCAAGCATAGACATTAAAGCAATAACCACCCCTTTCGTGGAAAAGGCCTTTAGTCCTGCAGTTGACTGTTATGGGCTGTGATTATGGTTGGTATTGGCAGAGTGATCGTGGTAGTTAATGGTTGGTAGCTTTCTTCACATTGCTGCTCTTCTTGTGCACTGAGTTTTTCTTTATTGACAATGGAGGCATACGGACGGACAGTCCTCCTGATGTAAAGTAGCCACCGTCGACAGGACATTTACAACCTAAGGGGAGCGGTTGTGGTGCCATGCCGGCCTGTAGACATGCCTTTTGAAGAACCCCATGTTGTTGTGCAGTGTGCTTAAAATTATGCTGGTGCGAAAAATAACCTACATCTATCTACACCTAGCACTACACCTATCAAGCTCCGCATACACTGCCATATTAAGAGCCCTAGACTAAAATTAATATAATCTACACATTGGTGCTTATCATAACAGAATCTTAGGTGTTAAACACTTACTTACTTACTGCACTGGCTCAGCGACCCGAAGTAGATCCTGGCCACCGACACCAGAGATCGCCACTTCTTCCTATCTTGCGCCATCGCCTGCCAATCGAGGATTCCTAGTGCGTGCAGGTCTTTCAGAATTTCATCCACCCAGCCATAATAATATCTGGGTGGATGAACACTAGCATCACCTATTTGTACACTGTACAAATATACTCCTATGTTTACGTCTACGTGGGCTTAGCCCAACCTACACTAAAGGTCTGTCAGAACACACCCTACAATATATACTCTTTAGCCTGAAACATTTTCAGAAGTACAGATTTAAAATCCCACTTGAGCAACGACCAAGAGAAATGTCCACAAAAATAATGTACGTCGTTCATTATCGGAGTCAATTAAACCACGTTTCGAATTGTAGAAAATAAATCGTTCTCAGCTCCCTGCCGACCAGAATTTTCTCATTAAGTGAGTGGAAAGAGACAGCATGTACCTATAGAGAGAGACGGCTGCAGAGGGGTGTCAGAGACACCTGCCTCTGATTTATTTGTTTGAAAGAATTTGTTTTGATGGCAAAATTCCAATGGCGGTTTATGCGAAAGGCGGTATGTCCCTTTTTCGTGAATTCGATACAAGTTATGGTCACAATATTTTTTCTAGCTAGTCAGTACAGTCCAATACAGGTAATATTTATAGGATGCCAAACGTGATTTACTTAAGCGATTGAGATTAATCACATGACATTTTACAATTAACTGATCTGCTATAGTCTTCTCACGGTCTTCTTAATTATTACCCAGTAACATAACATAACTTCCCATAGCACAGGGTATCCTACTTTGGGAAACAGGGACAAATACAACCAGTATTATATAAAGCTCAGTAATGTAAGTAGATCATAACGTGTATATTATCTATAATTGTCTCTTTCTACTTAATTATTTGTGCCCTGACAAGCAACGCAATAAAGATTAATCATCTATCAGATAAAAAAATGGGTGGCTTTATTCCTTTTTCAATAAGGTTTATAACATCACACCACCACATCCATAAGTTAGCCTGCTCGCCGGATTGTCTACCGGTATAATCACAACTCATTCTACATAATATCTTATTCTATAACATTATAAGGTTCGAAATAGCGTATGGCAACAAATAATCTAGGACATAAATAACCAATCACCAAAAGGATACTTCACTGCCTTGCTCAGCCACCCTACCCATTCAAATTACCAACGGCCGGGTTTCCTCCTGACAAAAAGCAATCCAAGGCCCGTCCAGAAAGAGGGGCTGACTATAAATCCTAGAGCGACACTATCTCTTGACACGCTTAAGGGCCAAGGGCCTCGTAATGTATTGAAATTCTTCCACCCTTTAGTTTATTGCCTGAATGACGGCAGTTTTCCATAGTAGCTCGGCGATTTGGGCATTCGATTTTACGCTTCAATCCGGTGTTGAGTTATTGCTGTGTTGACTGCGGATGTGTAGGTCGTTAGAGGGATTTTGAGTTAAGGATTTTTTGTGGAGCAATTTAGGGAGGTCACTTTTCGTCAACATTTCAGTGAATTTTCCTGTACAAATGCATTTGGAACTACTTTGTTCAATTTTTGGTGATATTTCATTATATAATTTTCCATCAGTCACTTTACACAACGATGTAGGTATGTCGTTTTAGAACACAACGACGATTTAGGTTTTCCCCCTGTCTCAGCTATTGGTCAGAATTGATTTTTAACTGCAAACACACTCTCAGGCAACGCGTCCCATTCCTTACGCACGCATTACAAAGGCTGTACCAAAGCTGGAAGATCCATGACTAAGGATCAAACGTCCGCCCGGATTTCCTGATGGCGAGAAGAGGCCAGCGGAAAGAGATCGTGCAACTCACCGTGTGGGTGAAGAGAAATGGAACGCGCTGCCTGAGAGTGTTCCCTGATCATTATAATCTGGACGCCGTCAAGGCTAGAGTGAAAAGGCTGTTCCTAGACAGGCATGATGTCATGGTCAAATGTCTAGTTAGTAACGTTAAAAAGAAAATGCCATACGATGCTACTCACCTGAGTCTGTGCTCTATATATGAAAGTAAGTACTTACTCAATGGTAAGCGGTAACTGTCGTTCTATCCAAATTCGCTGACCGTCAGTTTGGCTCAACAAGCTTATTTTGTTTTAAACTGTGTATAATGAAGCTGGTATAAGTGCAAAAACGTAAGGAGGTACTGATTTTGATAGTTTTAAAAAACAATTTGGTCCTAATTTAAATTAATAATTTTGGTGGTGGTTGGTGGTGGTTGGTTGGTGGTATTTGTAAAAAAATTACAAAAATGCTTCGGATGCGGGTTTGGTTATTTTGACAACCTTTGAGCAAATTCGTGCTCCCGCTCTACTTGGATAGCCACAAGCTTTCGGGTATCGGATTTCGCATTTCGAAAACACAAATGCAACATATAAAGAATTGCCCACTTTTAGGGTAATCTTCCCGTAAAAATCTTGCCACATTGTTATTTTTGTTCGAAATTTACACCAAAGTAAATTTTTATTTCATAATAATGCGAAATTAGCACGAATCATTTTCACGTTGTAGTAACTGATATAAAAAAATATTCACGTTATAAATATAAACGTTAAAAAAAGTAATATAATATTACTCTTTTATTAAATATCCTGATAGTTATTGTAAAACTTTGTAGACGTTTAGTTCTCTTTGAAACACTCAAATATCCCTAGACAGTGTTGATGTGTGTATATACCTATTTATTTATTTATTTGACTATTTATTGCACACAATAAAGAAATACAGAGATATAACTGGCACACTAACCTATATTTAATCCCACTGCCATTTCACCAGTCCTCTCCAAACAGCCTACTGATAAGACGGAGTGCATCTCGAATAAATCAAGTGAGACGATATAAAGTCAATCGAGACGAGCCAAATCGGATGCGTGTGCCTCCTTCGGGCTGAGCAGCCAAGATAACGCGATTACCCCAGGATTGGTGATTGACACCGACATGAGGCCATGAAGTGAGAGTGGTTTACACCCGTATTCAGAGACGTTACTATGAGGTCTTATAGTGACTGCGAACGTATGGGGCTGCCACTGATAATACTTGCGTGGTGATTCGCTCTATTCGTCTAAAGGTATTAAGTGAAAATATTGTATTAGTAACAATTATAGATAGAGGGAAAACGTCGTGATAAAACCTGCACATTGATGAGTGAGGTTTGATGGCAGGCGCTCCACTGTTATTACCTGATCTGCCAAATCTTGGATCATGGTCAAGGCAGTCCCCGAGTCCTTGTGCTCGAAAGCATTGCCGAGAAATGATTATTTTAATTGTATTAGTAACAATTGTACTATTTTATGTTATGCTAGGAATAGGAGGCTCACCTGACGCACAATATAACAATACTACAATACTCGTACATTAATACTGGTGAGCGCATTGTTCGATAAGCCTTAAAGTAACTGTTACATGCATCGGCGTGCATTAAAAATAGCTATCTATAAGCTGTTCCTAGAAAGACATGCTCCATCTTCGGCCGCATCGCCATTTATAACTAGGCGAGATGACGGTCAAATGCTTGGCAAGTTAGATAAAAAAATATGCATGCCATGGGATAGATTCCTTAGGCTTAGATACCTAGAGAGGTTTTGCCTGGAGAGTACAACATGGAATTCTTCAAGAAACGGGTTAAAAGGTTTTTACGAGGTCGGCAACGCGTGGGTGATGCCCCTAGCAAACGTTTATAGGCTGTGGTGACTGCTTACCATCAGGCGGGCCGTAAGCTTGTTTGCTACCCTAGTGGTATATTAAAAAGAAGATACGTATATGGTATTTGGTTGCTGGCTGAGGACGGCTGTCGCATGATGGCTAGTAATTTGCCTCTGTTTGTATTCTGTTGAATGGTCTTCCGAGCTCACTGCCAAACGGAGACTTGTTTGCGGAATGTTTTTATGTTATTTGTTAATTTCCGGCAGACGGTTCCCCTGCTGACAGACGGACGAGACTTTTCGCTAACGGGTTTGGTGCGTGCTATTTATTTCCGGTCGTACCCACTAGGTACGACTGGGAATGTTATTTTCAGTCGTCGAGTCGGATGGCTGTCGCCGCACCTTGACAAATTTGATTCTGATAGAAAACCGGTTCTAGTTAATGTAGAAGCGCTATCCTAGTAGAAGAGCGGACCTTGGATTGCAGATTTAGCACTACGAGGATGAGAAAGATTATATGGTTTTGGAAAATATCTGCTGCTTCCCATCAGGCAGCCAATAAGCTTGTGTGGCTTGCTTTGCTTTGCGTTTGCTTTGCTTGCACTCACGCACTAATGAGTCCTTTTCAATTGATTTCACTACTACATCACCCGCTATAACTTCAGCACACAGGTCTGCTCAAAGCATTTCGTTTGTTTACATTATGTGTAACTCTGATTGAAAAATTGTGTACAGGTACCTCAAAGGCCGGCACAACACCAGCTCCCCTTAGTATGTAAATGCTGTGGTTGTGCCTCCGTGGATATTAAAAAGAAAAAAGAGGAGTAAAGTAAGTCCTATTTCATTGTAAGATCCATAGAGGACAACGTGAGTGGTTCAGTTGGTGCCGGTCTGACACGCAGAAGAACCGTTTTCGATTCCCGGCCGAGCAGAAATTGAAATAATGAATTTTAATTTCTGCTACGGGTTGGGTGTTATATGTATATCTAGCACCCATAACACAAGCTTTGCATACTTTAAGGCTAGAGGGCGCTGTGCAATTGTCCAACTTTTTTTTTATGTCCTACGTATGTATGTAAACAGACAAGCGGGTCACCTGCTGGAAAGTGGTCACCACTGCCTATAGACATTATTATTTATTTATTTTCATAGTTTTCCGCAAATTTGGCGGCCACACCTCCGTCTGGTATCCGAGGTATCAGTGATCAAGCCTGATTGCACATTAGCATGTCAAGCGTCGCCTAATGACTGATCGCGTCTCGGCAGATAGCGGCAGCTTATCTAGATTACCTAGGAGATCTTCAAGTCTGGATCGTAACACGATTAGACTTTAAGAGCACCTCGAGTGTTCCATCTGTTCTGTCTGTTTGGTTGAATGGATTTTGTGATACATCTTGTTGGGTAGTTATAGTAAATAATAATAATAAATAAATAATAAATATGCCTGGACAAATTGAAACAGCGCCATCTTTTTTTTTACAAGACAGGCATTTGACCGCCATCTCACCTGTTGGTAAG
Organism: Blastobasis lacticolella; assembly: GCA_905147135.1. Taxonomy (NCBI): domain Eukaryota; kingdom Metazoa; phylum Arthropoda; class Insecta; order Lepidoptera; family Blastobasidae; genus Blastobasis; species Blastobasis lacticolella. The sequence continues at coordinate 17,402,903 of LR990048.1, forward strand.
TGATAATGCGGCCCCCAAGCAAGCAAGGCTTGTGTTATGGGTGTTAGATAATTGATAAACTACTTATATACTTTTTTATATTGAATACATACTTATTATGCATACTACACCCAGATCCGTAACAGTAATTAAAATTCATCATTTAAATTTCTGCTCGGCCGGGAATCGAACGCGAGACTTTTGCGTGGTGACTAAACCACTCAGGTCGTCGAATTATCACTACTACAATAGCACTTTTACACCGGCGTAGCAGCGGTCAATAAGTACTGGCAGTATCCAGTTCGACGAAAGAGGCTTCCAGTACCGCTACAAGTGGCTTTCAAGCCTGTTCTTTATCTCGTACCCATAGAGTCTACATTCGCGTGTGCTCCGCTGGCAGCTACTCGTATCGCCTAACGCGGCGTGCGACGTAGACGGGTCGAAACTTTCAAGTTTATAAAAGGATTTAATGGTGCATTAGTCTAGAGGGAAATCCAAAGCTAGCAGGTACTATTATACTCGTATTTACAAATACTTGTATAAGTATAATACGGCTCCATGGTAAATTTGGTTAATTTCATTTATTTTCAAAAAAGAGGGGTTTTATGTTTGACGTACTCGTATATTCGATGTTGTGTATCTGTGGCTTTGTATATCTGTCTGCGGTGTCGTAGCTCCCGAACAGGATAGCACGACTTGGTTGCAGTTTCTCTATTGAAAGCCAGTGTAATCGAGGTCGTACTTAGCTTTGTTTCATTTAAATCAGTTCTGCAGTTTAGCAAGTTTTTGAGTTGAAAGTCAACTTGATCAGAGGTTAAATGACTTTTTCAGTCGGTTAGGTTATTACGGACGGTCGCCACTCAAGCATTATCAGTTGGAACCCTATGCCTTCACGCACATTATGATACAGTACCTATTTATTTATTTATTTATTCAGCACAATAAATAGTATACAAAATAGACATGCAGAAAAAAATCATAACAGGTACAGCTTATTTCTAAAGAAATATCTTCCAGCCGACCAACGGAAGAGAGAGGTCAAAATCGAGAGGCAGATGGCGTGCACCTTAAATTTACTTACCTACTATAGTACAAAGAAATATAAATACATACACCATACATAATAGTACATAATACATACATATATACACATATACAAATATCAATAATATAAATATATATATACACATATACATATCATGGATAACAAATGGAAAGAAAGTGTTCTTTTACTCGTTTTTAAACGTATCTATAGTAACATTTCAGAGAACGGGTGGTAATGCTAGAGTTATCCGATTTTTCTGCTAAGTATTGTACTGTGCTTACATATTGGGCCCTAATTTAAAATAGGGCCCCTGATTAACTACATATACTATCAAATAAGCCCATTGGATCAAATCGGCTTAAATCGACCAAACTAAACATAATTTGGGCGGTCGGATGTGGTCCAAACACAAACAAAGAACAAACTAAAGCCTTATCCAAACGAATTCGTTAACGAAGCATTCGAAATGTTTAATGGATTTTCTTCGTTAGTCCACTGATGGGAATGATCCATCTCAATGGGCACGGACTAGGTAAAAATACGGACGCCATTCTACACTAAGGAGAAGTAAAGCATGCAAGGTTTATTTTGATTTACTTGACCTACACACTCACACAGATACACCCGGTCTGAAAATCCGACGCCATTTTGTTTGATTTAAGACCGCGTTGTCACGCCAGTGAGAGGCAAACAAGCTTACGGCCTGCCTGATGGTAAGCAGTCACCGCAGCCTATGGACGTTTGCAATACCAGGGGCATCACCCACGCGTTTACAACCCCGTAAAAACCTTTGACTGTTACTTCGTACATATACATTTTATTTATTTTTAAACGGTGGGTCGATTGACACCTAGTGACGATATGTTTTTAACGGGCAATTCCCACCGCTCGCTCCCACGGCTATAACTTCTCTATAGCCAGAAACTATAGAGTTGTTGCTATTATATTTTAATTATCTACATGTATGTAAACTCTTTATTGCATAATAAATATGTATAAGAATGACAAAAGTATAATTTTACAAAGCAAAGGCGGGCTTACGCCACAATGGGATTTCTTCCGGCCAACCTTAAACCATCTGAAAGGAGATATAAAGAGAGGCGGAGGCAATATTGAGCACTTAATTAGCTACATAATGTTCTTAGATAATAATATTATTAATATCAATTGATTTGGTCGAACAAGATTTTGAGCCGCCGAAGCATATACGCCGTTTTCCGGAAATCTAAAAGCACGCCTTTGGCGGCTTAAAACATGATTTTAGAGGCGGTACTGTAATGATAAACAAGATATTATGGGAAAAGGGAACCGCAAGCTTATTTTAATGATCGTTTAGTGTCAGTTTGTAGTTGTCGGCAAGTCGTATTTAATTCTCGCTATTTAAATTCAAATATTTATTTGTAAGAGACGAGTATTACAGAGGCGTTCAGTAATCTTCGACAGTTCCTCCATCCTTTGCCCGCATGATGAGGCGTACAAATCAATAAATGTAATTGATTTATTTTTTAGTTCTTTTTTATACCACAAACAAGCTTACGGCCTACCTGATGGTAAGCAGTCACCGCAGCCTATGGACGTTTGCAATACCAGGGGCATCACCCACACGCTACCGAGCCCGTAAAAACCTTTTTACCCCTTTCTTGAAGAGCTCCATGACGTACACTTTAGAGAAAACCTCCAGTTTAGTTTAACTTTAAAATTAGATTTACATAAATTGAATTAAATATACTTATACAGACTACGTCATGCATCGATAGTCGGTGCTACACATCTTATTTTTTTTTTTTTTTTTTATATATTTAAGTGATATCGGCTCAAAAAGAACCGGAGAAATATGGCACGGGCCTAAGCCAATATTATAGTTATGAACAACTGTTGGGTTGAATGCTTCTCAAAATAAAAAAAAATTCAAAATTCATAATTTATTTATTGATTAGGACATTAAATATCTCTTTCAATCGTCAAAAAGGAGGGGGGTAGGAAAGTAGGAAGGAAGCACACAGTGACACGCTTGCCAAGATTATTCTTTCTGTTATTCTGATCTAAGAATTTGTATAATCTATTTTTAAATTCGTTTGTGTTCGAGGCTCTCACAACACGATTGGTTAGGAAGCGTTGGTGTGGGTTGTTAATAGTGAAAACATGAAACCGTGGGAAAGATAACTATTACTTCCATAGAGTCTGTTTTCTAAATAATCATCTTTCATGAGAGAAGACAATAACCTGACTTAGGTCGGCCACTAATTATTTGTAAAGACCACATGGTTGGTAATTTTTATTATTTTTCGTACCGGAACTCAATAAAGACGATAGGTACGTAGCATAGACCTTCACCAGATAAAAATAATCAAAATCGTGGTGATATACCTGATATTTTAGAGTATTTAATGCTGGAAATAGATAAGACGGTTCCTCAGGCTTGACAGAATCTTACCACCTGATGAAACGGCGGGACAAAGTAATGTTCGTGGGGAGCAAATGGATGCAAGCACAGAGCCGCTCGGTTTGAAAGGCTAGAAAGTGACTGAAATTATAATAGGTCACAAAAGATAACGCGATCGTAAAATTAAAAAAGTCATATTTGTGACAATATTATGGTTGTGCACTCGCACACAAGGCCCTGGGGTCCGCCGTGACCATGGTCCAGGATTTGACAAATCACTTAATTGTAACAGGGGAACCTGACCAGATTGGATAATAGTTACATTCAGTCACCTGTTTCCCTCACAATGTTTTCCCTCACCGTAAGAGCATGTTTGTTTATTAACCAATGCATGTAACTCATTGGTTAAAGGCAGCACTGAAGAGGGAAATCGGTACTTCTCGCTTTAGAGTCGGACCCGCTAGCATAATGACCACAGACGCTCAACCTAGGCTTATCAGAAATGTCGAGGCGAAACCAATAAAAATATACCTAAAAACTTTATTTAAAAAAAATTATATATTTCCACTATAACGCTGCTTAATATCAACAAAATCCGCTCAGTAGTTTTTGGGTTGATACATTTTGAATAGAAAATAATTGTGTTTACATATCAATGTGTATGGGAAAAGGAAAAGGTTCCGATAGGGCATTACAATGAGGCCGGATATCCTACGTTACACAACAATGGTTGTCTCTTTGACAATTGAAAGCAACTACCTACATAATGGGAAAAGAAATAGATACATCATTTTCTAAACTTATCAGTTAGACTTTGTTACACAAGGCGATTTATTGGCGGATGTATGGTCCTCGGTAGCTCACTGATTATTTTTAGTTATTGTTGATGACTTTGACATCTTTCACTGTAAGTATAATAATCATCTTGGCGTTAATTACCCGGTTGTGCTCTCGCGCACAAGGGCCCGGGGTCCGCCTTGACCATGATCCAGGATTTGGCAGGTCAGGTAATTACAGTGGAGCGACTGCCATCTGACGTCCATGACCCTTCTACCAGGGGAACCTGACCAGATTGAACCATTCAACTAATGAACATAACTCAGAAAATACTCAGTGGTACATGGCCGGAGCGGGATTCGAACCCGGGACCTCTAGCTTACGAGTCGGATACTCAAACCGCTCGGCCACCGACGCTCTTGTAATCTTTCACTGTTAGTACCGTGCTTTTTTTTATATCACTAAGGTGGCAAGCAAGCTTACGGCCTGCCTGATGAAAAGCAGTCACCGCAGCCTATGGACGTTTGCAATACCAGGTGCATCACCCACGCGTTGCCAACCGTTTATATCGGGATTTAATTTATTACAAATAAGGTAGTTGTTAGTGGCTTTTGTTGCTTATTGAAGGTTTGTACATGTTATGATGTGATATGTTACGTAGTTAATCGGTAAGTAGCGTGCATATTATAAATATGCTCAGACAAATTCACACAGCGCTATCTAGCCGCAAAGTAAGCAATGCTTGTGTTATGAGTGCTAGATAACTGATAAACTACTTATATATTTTTAAATACATACTTATTATACATATAACACCCAGATCCGTAACAGAAATTAAAAGTCATCATTTCAATTTCTACCCGGCCGGGAATCGAACTCGGGACCTCTGCGTGGCAGACCGGCAGACAAAACTGAAACACTCAGATCGTCGAATAATGGAATAGATAAATAGGGCAATATCACAAAATAAAGAACAGCCCATACAGAAGATCCACTGGAAACAATGTGCCATTTCCGTCACACACACATTGACGTTTCGTTTACAGACATTCTCACGCAATTCTCAAGCAGTGCTCGGTCGCGATTGTGTCGACTTAACTTGAATATTATTTAATTAATAATATTATTATTGATAAAATAAAAGTACTTGTACGTAACTAAGATTACTTAATAAGTCCAAGAACTGATGGGTGACCATTTCAGACTTTGAGGCTAGTCGAACTTCAGCACCGCTACGAGTTCTAATGCCGATGGTGAAGCGAGGTTGGTCTTCCGCTAGAGACCCTAGGACTAGTTGAACAGTTTCAGGCACCACGTGACAGTTTTTAACAGAATAAGAAACTGTAATGGCCACCTTAACATTTTCTAGTCGGAAATGCCTGATTAGTCTAATAAATTAAATCGCTGACCACCTTCCTTTCCCATCATCAGATCAACTGACTAATACCATAATATTGCATTTTCATCAATTTACATATGTATGAAATTTTCAATTCAATTGATTACCGGGAAGTGGGTCAAATCCCATGTCAGGGAAAGGTCTTGGGGTCTGATGATATAATCAGGTGACGATGAATTTAAAAAAAGTGAATAAGCAGTAGATTATTATTACGCCTACTAAAGGCATAATGTCTGAAGCTGGTATGGAAAATCTAATACACTTGAACACAATCTGAACAGCTTGGGAAGTAATTATGATCACATTATGGCAAGGATTAGATATTGGTCCTTTGCAAGGGACATGTTATTGTGAACGATCTTTAAAATTCTTTTCGCTCTTTTAAATACTCTTTTCAAAATTCAGAATAAATACAGCAGCAACCCTAGAGAGTCGGCAAGATTACGTCATAATTTTCAAGGACGACGGGAGTGGACCTTCTGTAAGTTTTCTATTTTGTGGCAATATGTTTATCGAAGTCTATATGGACCAAATCCCGGACAAGAACAAACCAGTTATAGATAAAACCTCGTAACTATTGAAACAGTATGAAAAAGTATTTATTGAATTAGGATTACGTTAATTAATCTCTTTTCAAAGTCAAAAATCTAACGGAAAACAAAGGGAAGTTAAGCGAGCTCATCCAAGTAGGGGGCGACGCATGCAGACCGATCAGCGCGTACGAGGGCTTACTCCGGCGAGACACCGGGCACCGATACGCGCCACGCACATAACCGCCTAGGCGAATCATATGCGGCGCGCGCCCGGCCCCAGCCAGCCCGCCGGCGCTCACACCCGCACGCACCAGCCGGCCTACCCGCGTCGCCCTCTGAGCTCGGAACAAATAAGTGAAAAGAATGTCGTCTGTCTGTCAGTATGCCGCAGTATTACTAGCCAACAAATACAGTATAGCTACTTATAGCCCCTAAGGCTCTGTTTGCTCTATATTTAGTAGTTTATCCACTGGACTCGACCGCTGTTTGTTCGAACTCAGAAACTGTCCTAAACAAATGTAGACAAGCACGCTGGAAATTCCATGAAGGGCCTGGGATTATGTGCTGGGATTACGTATGGGTTATCGACGGTTGAGTAGCTGGGAAACTCTCTGGGGGAAATAGAATTTTAAGATATGACGATCGGTGACACTAAAAAGTGTCACTAAAGGCCGGTTTACATTTATTAAGTTGTTAAGTAGCGGTGTAATAAAAATAAGACAAATCTTAACAAAAGACTTCACTGATATAATAAAAAAAATATAAATTTTGTGATTGGTGTTTATAAAGCGCCTTCCATTCTGTGGAAATTAAATTGATTGATCTATTCGGCGGTGCTCAAAATAGCAACACAAAGAATACGCTTATAAAAACACGTGTTACCTTGTATATGGTTCCTTATTATTCTAGTGATCAAAGAGTAAAACACAATAGTTCCGTATTTTATGTTTTTATTCAAAACAGAAAGTAAAATACCTTACTTCTAAGTTTAATGCCTCTAACAGTAGTTAACTAAACAATAGGCCACTTAATGCTGGCTACCTTAACATTCAAGCCGGATCACAATAACGCAAGCAGTATTGCTTCGCGCCAGCAATATAAAGGCGATGGTAGCCATCCAGGTACGCGTGGTCCTACCACTGGTAGTAATCTCTGTCTGACTCGAATAGGTATTAGGCAAGAAGCATGATAGAGATGAGATAAGCTTTCTTGAGTAGCGATAGGTATTATACGTCCATCAAAATGAACGAAATCGACCAATCATAAAGCCATATAAAACTCAGTGCCTTCGCTTATTAGACGAGCACTGTAAGAACGCATATAGTAATAAATAAATAAAAAATCCTAATTTATCAGATCATTAGAGCATCCAAAAACATGTTAATAATCACTACATAGTATAAAACAAAGTCGCTTTCTCTGTCCCTATGTCCCTTTGTATGCTTAAATCTTTGAAACTACGCAACGGATTTTGATGCGGTTTTTTTTAATAGATAGAGTGATTCGAGAGGAAGGTTTTTAAGTAAGAAAAAAAGGGTAGGTAAGGGTAAAATAGGTGTACGCGTACGAAGTCGCGCCGGGTCTACTAGTATAACATAAATTAATCTTACACCACTATGTTAGTGACGGTATTATCTAATGCTACCTTAGACATACCAATATATAGATGTCGTTTATTTATCGCCAAATAGATAATACATAGACCATAACATTAAACAGACCGAAATACAAATGTACATATAAACATAACAAAAGTGGGAAAATAAATAAATGTAAATATAAAATTAGCGATACAATAGAATAGAATATGGCTCAGGGGAACACGATTATAAGTCCTACTTAGCTAGGTATCGTTTGTAAATATGGGTGTATCTGTTTGGCTATCGCAGTGAATAGCGTGAGAATAGTCACTGTTTAGTATCAAGACAGTCTTACGACAACGGACGGAGAGCGAGACCTCTATTTTTGAACCCTTTCGCATGCCTGTCTTTTCTTATTTACCTCGAGTGTAAAACAGATAGGCAGCGAACGCGAGCGCTCCCGTAGAGGCGAGTGGTTTAAAAATAGAGTTCGTTATCTCGCATCCCCGTGGCACAATCTCACGGACTTTCGGTACTAAGGTAGCTCCTCATTTCAAGAAAAATGGACTCAATGCACACACGGCGGGGTGATTAATCTATCCACCGGACCATAAATGGCTCCAATAAATACAGATCTAAGGCTGAGAGCGTTCCGTTGTTGCGAGCCATCGCAACGATTTGCGGGAGGCTGTTGACAAATGTACCTGGGGGGCTGATCTGGCAAAGAAGACGGTCTAGTACGAAGACAGGATATATGTAAATCTTTAGTGTAAAGTAGAATTAGTATGAGTGGCGGCATTTGGTGTCGTGGGCCCAAGATCCTCTTGTTAGTAAGTAGAGCGCCACAAACTTATTTAATCCGGTGTCCGAAGCTGGAACAAATACAAATAAGTTTATTGAAATCGAATTAAGTACATACCATGTTGTTGCACGTTCCCAGTACATCAAACAGTCTTACATATAGATAGAAAGGTTAGGAGCAGTGTCACCATTTTGCTGCCTTTCGACGTACAAATTTAAATATCTGTGTCTCTCTGTACAACTTTTAATTTTAATATAGCTTTTCTAACAGTAAAATTACTTGTTACCCGTGCTTGATAAAAATATATATTTGCACTCCATACGTGAAATAATTATGAAAAATAAAATCTATAATACGTACTCATTATTTTTTTTAATCTCTTTTTCATAAATACTTCAGATGTGACTTCTAAAGTTGTCCCGCGCGGTCTTGACAGTGACAAAACGGCGCTGCACCCCCGAATTAGCCAGGGGAAGTATCGGGCCAGCAGAATCAATTAGGTCTCCAGGGAAACGACTCGCAAAGATAAGGCACTGCCGCATTGAGATGTTTGCTTAGGAATAATAGTGATGGATGCTTTGGGGGTTCTGTATTATGGGCTAATGGGGATAATATTTAGTTTGGGGGTAGTATTTAGTCGCTGTTTCGGAGAACCTTTATTAGAGGAGGCCTGATAATTCTCATTGATTGATTATTATGATGATGATAATTGCTCCTTAGTGTAAGTTGTGCATTCATAAGTGTTTGATGTAAAACCCAACTTGAATAAACTATTTGACTATTGACTAGTAAATTGATTTTAATAGTAGTGTTCTAAAAATCTCGAGTCCAGGAGTCTATTATGGTGATATTATTATTATGAGTTCATTAAATTTTCGAGTTTGAGATTAATGCTCGAGTCTATTGTGCTCTCTAGTATGTTCGTGTAACGAGTGCTGCTCGACAAGAGTCTTTAAATATCTACTGACGGGTGATGTGGTGAAGTGTGTTAAACTGTTTACAGTGGTTTCATATTAGCCTTATGGTACTTGAGAGATAAGTAGTAGTCGCTTAGAGTCAAGTTTTCGAACTAGGTTTTGTACAAACATGAGCTGTGGTTATGACTCGAAATATTTTTAGAGTCCGTGCTCTAGACAACTTTATGCAAAACTAGATGTAACCCTCCGTGTCACTCCCTGTTTATTAATTCATCATCATGATGTAAGTTAGAACCGACGATTCAAAGCTTTAGATTTTATCGCATATAATAATAAATGTAAAGAACATCGATTTTCAACTTGCAACTTTGGTGTCTACACTAATGACAGAAAGCTTATTTTATTATTTGTAAAGGCCGCTCAGTCGTTGCTTAGTGCCTGCGTAGTCACCGCGTCGTCGTCCGCGTCAGATTGGCTGCGCGATTTAGGCGCGATTTCTATTCGGGCGCTACGCGGTGTCTAGGCGAACGCGACGCGTACACGATTTATTAACGGCTACGTATAAACTCTATATAGCTCCATCAAGTTTAATTTGAATAAACCCTTTCTCCAACGTCTTCTGGCTAATAATGAACAAGAAATGTTTCTTTTTTTTAGAAATTTTATAAATAACGAATGAAATAATAAATCGTCAAACAGTCGCACAATGGAAAGAAGACGTTCAAGATGAGAAAACTAGAAATAAGTATAAAAAAATCCTTGAATCCTCGTCGGAAAGTAAAAAGCATTCTCGTGTTGAAATGCGATACTCATAGGGATAAAGCAAACATTTCTGACAGGGGGAACAAAGAATTGTGGTCGACGCCACGAAAAAATACGGACACCATTCTACACTAAAGAGAAGTGAAGCATGCAAGGTACGACTATTTTGTAACAAATTATTTTGTTGTACATGATCTACCCGTAAATATTAAGTATTCACATACTTATAAGAAAATGGGTCCCCGCCTGCTTTCAAGTTTAAATTAAACTAACGTTAGCACTTTATTTTTTTATATTATAAAAGACAGGCATTTGACCGCCATCTCTTTATTCACCTATTTCTAACAACATTCGGCTTGTTTCTATCTTTTCAGTTTATAGCAGTCGGGGTTTCTAGTTTTGTCAATGTGATTTTAATAATATTTAAGTTATCAAGCCGAAAATAAAAAATTAAAACCTTTCGAATCAAGACGAGTGATTCGTCAGTCGAACTTCGACAACTTCGAACAGTCTGACAATCTGCCGCCACTTCGTTTGATTTTGTACAGTGCTGTCTCGCCACTGCACACACACAAGAAATGACACACAAGAAATGGCAGCCATTTTACGCTCATTATTTTCGAGTGTCCGTTCGTATTTTTGTCAGGTTCGTGGGGGAACAAAGAATTGTGGTCGAGACAGCGTGGCTGTGGCCCGGGTACACTTTTATTGTTATATTTTTGAGAAATTACAAACTAACGTTCCCGCAAGCTTTTGTCCTCATATTTCGCGTTTGCTTCTGAATGCTGTAATGTTGTTGGCGATTTGCATTTCGCTTTAAAATATTAGGGAGAGTACTGCCGTTAAAATATTCTTCTTCTTATGGTGCCATCTTCTAACGGAGGTCGGCTATCATTAGGGCTAACTTCACTTTAGAGACTGCGGCCCTGAATAAGGACTTAGTACTCATCCCATACCAGTCTCTGAGATTTCTCAAGTAATTTTTTTTAAATTGATTTAGAGCTCGTCTAGTCTAAGATGACGCGCCCCACTACTTAGTTAGTTGATTTCGATGTGTGAGTGCAAATATTAATAACGACACTTTATCTGTGTGGGAGCCAATGAACGACGCGTTTGAATCTCACCGGCAACTGAATGACCAATTACAACGGCATTTGTATATGTATTGCGTTCATATTTTAAACTTGCTTGTGTGCGGTAATGCGATAGTGGGGCGCGTCATTTTAGATTAGACGAGCTCTAACAGTTTATTGTTCACGAGATAAAACATACAATATATGTTACAGAAGTATAAGACACAACAGGCACTGCTTATCTCTAGAAAGAAATCTCTTCCAGCAGGCCTACCAGAGAGAGATGTTATAGATCCTTAAGAAAAGGCTTTAAGTCCACCTCTGTACTATTTTGTGCATAAAGTGTTGAATAAATAAATTTCTCAGCCAGGAGGTCAGTCTTCGGCCAGGTGGTCTGAGGCCTTGTATTTTACCCTGGATTGAAGAGCAATTCATAGCAATGGATAGCTGCAAGATGATGTATTTGTCTTTCGCGTTACGTTCCCTAGGTATTGTAGTTTCCTTATTTTGATACTCTTCATAAGATCCAAGCCTTTGTTTAGTCTTAATAACAATGTTTAAAAAAAAGCTTATGTAAAATAAAATGAGTTATTAACACAAACAATGTAGGCTGGCAGGCTCTTTGTGTAATACGTATCACCGGTGATCTTCCATATTAAAACTATAATATGAAAGCAAAACATTGCCAGCTCTGTATCAGTTTCTTGTCTACCTTAGATGAAAGACCTCTATTTTTTAAATGTTTTTACTTGAGAGCGCAACTCTATACGTTTAAAAAGAAAGTTATTAATTATATATTTTAGTTAAGTTATTAAATTGATTATCTTTTTTTAGCTTTGCGTTAATGTACCGGTTGCGCTCTCGCACACGAGGGCCTGGCTTCCGCCTTGACCATGATACAGGATTTGTGCAGATCAAATAATTACAGTGAAGAGTCTGCCAGCTAACCTCCGTGACCCTGCTACCAGGAGAACCTCACCAGATTAGATCATGGTTACACATTCAATCACCTGAATGTGCAGGTTTCATTACGATATTTTTCTTTACCATAAGAGCTATTTAAAGTTTTAAAAGAATATATCCTAAAGCCCTTTGAATAAACTGTTTTAAGGTTTGAAAAATTGCTTTAAAGTTTTTCGAGTCCGTTATATGAATGCAGCTATCCTGGCGTAAGATATATCATGGGTATAATCCAATAGGCCCATCTGCGCTGGTTTGCCTAATCACTACGTAAGTGGAACCTGTAAGTAAGGGTGTAGGGCGCCATAGCCAACGGCCGGGCCCAAGTAATAATTAAATAAATCAATATGCTTTAACAAATTCACACAGGAACATCTAACCCCAAAGTAAGCAGAGCTTGTGTTATGGGTGTTAGATAACTGATAAGCTACTCATGTAAGTTTCTTTTTTTTTTATCAATACTTACTTATAAACATACTACACCCAGACCCGTAACAGAAATTAATATTAATCATTTCAATTTCTGCTCGGCCGGGAACCGAACTCGGGACCTCTGCGTGGCAGACCGGCGGCATATTAACCAACTGAACCACCGGTCATCACTTCGTCAATATGGCCAAAATCTTTTTTTTAAACCACTAAAATGGCAAACAAGCTTGCGGCCTGCCTGATGGTAAGCAGTCACCACAGCCTATATATGTTTGCAATACCAGGGGCATCACCCACGCGCATCATCAAATCTAGCGATATGCAGAAAAGTCGAAACAGAGCGTTAAAATTGGGAATATCAAGAGGTGTACAAGCAAACGCAGAGGCGGTCAGGGAGCTAGACATTGGCAATGCGGCATTTTAATCACAAGGCGCACTAATAGATGCCTCACGACAAAATATCCTTTAACAATGAAAACATTTATGAAAAATCCAATACCGAGAGATTTATTCATAACACGAGAGGTTATAAAGCAAAGAAATAAAAATACAATTATTCGACGAGTTTATTCGGGTAATAGTCATGAAAGCAGCCTGGCCGTAAAATAAATTAAATTTCCAATTTGATATTTTTCGTCCAATTTATTTTACTATGGGCACATAAATGAGAAGGCTCGTAAAAATTTCAAGGACCTTTATTAAGATTTATGTTTTAATTGTTTTCCATTCAATACGGTGATCGCTCGTTTTATAAAAGATGAAACTTTTATTCGTGTTATGTTTAAGTAAGTACTTTTGAAATAGATAATTAATTTACAGCGGTGTGATGGTAATGTATCTCGGACAACGTACCACCACTCACTCGCACCGCTCTTATTCCTTTCCTCTTATTCTTTTTTATCTTTAATTTTATTTTTATGAGGATGTGGTATAAAGTTTGACCATGTCACCCTCGTAAGTATGGCCAATACTATAACAATAGTTAACTTCTTAAGCTTATACCGCTGCAACTTATGTTCAGCCAAATATTACAACGACAACCCGAAGCTAAGTTTTAAACTCAGGAACACTCGGGGACAAGCCAATACTGTATTTCTAATGTGCTAATGCTAATGCACATTAGAAATACAGTTTGTATTTGACTACTTTTGTATATGACTACACACCCACGGATATAAAGTTTTCAAGCTTACCTAGTAATTGCAAAATGTTCTTCTATTCATCAACGTGTACTTTTTAAATATTATTTCATTTCATTAGAGTAAAAGACATAAAAATTACATTTAAACCCATTCGGAAATAGCAATGTGGTTATAGTACAAAAACAAATGGGAAAGTCCTTTACACAAACACTACTAAGACTTACAGATACGGATACTTCACATACGGATCCTATTAATTATGTTCCAGAAAACATCAGCTATAATATGTGGACTAAATTTTTTGTGGTTCCCATGGCTTGGCATTATAACAATATTTTTAAATGTTTACAGCAATCATAGCACTATCCCAAGCTAGACGCGTCCCAAAAGTCAGGATATATGAATTAATCCAAGAAAAAGACTCACAGGACCAACTAGATTACGACGACTTAACAGGAAGATTCGATCCACCTAAAACAAAAGGAAAACGTGGACAACTACTTCAGGAAGAAGCAAATGAATATGACAGCGACGAACTTAGAGAGAATATTCTACTCAAGCTCTTGAATAGGAAAAAGAGGAACGAGAAGAAGGCTGTGTCTGTATCAAAAAAGAGACAAAGCGCTAAAAGTTTAGCAAGAGAGTTGAAGAAACTGGTACAATATATACAACAGAACTCAGAAAATGACTATGAGGTCGAACCGAAAATCTACTTATCGTCCAAAGTAGAACGGCAACCTGATTCAGAATACAAATTGCAGTCACTGAAAATCGCGAATGATGATGATGATGACGATGACGATGACAATAACAAAACCAAATTGAAGTAAGTCTGTCTACTTATTAATTTCATTTCAGTTTTCCCAAGCGACTCCGTGGGTAAGGACTTTGATGAGTAGCCTTACAATATCGTTCTATAAATAGGTATAAAGGAAAAAAATTAAATGAAAATAGGCAGGTCACATAGCTTGTAGAACCGATGGCCGATAGAAATAGGGCGGGAAGTCTCGAGTGGCCACTTCGTACAGGAAATTATAGAGTTGTAGCACGAGATTTTGAGGGAGCCAATCGACGCAAGAGACACAAAAGCTATCAGTGAATACTTATGGGGAGGTCTTTGTCTCAGTCTATGGTATAGTATAGTATCTTCCAGGTTTGAAAAACATTCTCGATTAAAAAGAGATTTTTTATAAATACACCCTCCTCGCGTTGTATTCTTTATTACTGTGGGTCGCAATCCTCGAATGAACAGTCAATTTATATGCTTTACGATGTCTCTTTACCAGCATCGTCCTTAGTACCATGGAGTGCATCATGCAGCTTTATATTGAGCGAATTTGCGCGTTGAACAAATTTGATCACAATAGAATATTAAAGTTATAAAATTAAAATGTAAAATTGTAAAATTGAGGTAAAATTTGTGCAAAATATTCACTTAAAAAAGATAATATCATCATCATCATTATAAGAGTAAGACTCTTATAGAGCAATTGCCACTAGTCTCTCCGATATAAAAAGCTCTAAGGTACGGATTAAAAAATAAGCCTTTATATCACATCTTCTGAGAGTCTTCTAGATGAGACTATTACCATTTTCATTTACTGTAAAAATTACAACAGGAGTCTCCTGCAAAGGGTTGATGAACAACAACAAGAAATACAGGAAGAGATTCAACAAGAGCTTCAGAAGATGTTGCAGAGGCAGTTACTACCAAACTAGCAATTACAACAGAAGTATTTACTAAATCTCGCATTGAGAGAAGAAGAATAGAACCATTATTTTGATAACATTTTGTTTTATTGGTAACCCATGGTAGTACTCTGTAAAGGCCATGGAGTTTGCCTAGTTGGGTAGGTATGTATTTCCGCCACCAAACAACAATATTTGTGTTAGTTGCGTTGTTGTGTTCTGGTTTGTATACGTGCTTAGATCCCACAGTGAGAATGTACGTGTGGCTCTGCATTTTTGTTAGACTAGCCGTTCTCACTGTTCTCACCGCACGTAGTTCGGATCTCTGTAAATATTCAGCTATCCCGCAGGATCCTATTATTTTTTCGGGAGGAAAGGAGCGACACTCGGGTAAAAAGTATTTCGAAATCGTTTTAGTAGTTTCGGAGATTACCCCGAACATAGAAACATAGAAACTTTTACTCTTTGTTCTATCAGTATTAGTATTATGGACGACTGTTACCAACTTCACTGTCACTGAGTTGTATAAAACAAAGTTACTTGAGGAGACGCTTAGTTACTGTAATACAATATTTTATAAGTCTCTAGAACATATCAGCCGAATCGCAATATGTGAGATTTGTGTTTGTTTGTAACAGAACAAAAAACCGTAATATTCACCTTAATAGCATCTGTGGTCTCCATTATCAGATCAACTGACTATTATAATAAATTTTCATCTAATTGACATGTGTATGAAAAATTTCAATTAATTTTATTTCCAGGAAGTGAGTCAAATACTGTGCACGTTATATACAAGGCAGTTGGAACCTTAGCACTCGATATTCAACCATCATGTATACAATATTTGATCTACTTTCTGGTATTCGATTGAATCGTACGCATGTAGGTAGCTAAGTCAGATGACAATGCAATCTTAATTTCTTAATTCTTAATCTTAATATATATATATATATATATATATATATAAAATGCTTGTGTGGGTACGTGTGTGACCGGTTTTCTTTATGACCCCCAATTCCAATCAACACCCCATTGGGGTGGTAGACACCCCTTGGGTCCTAGAAGGAAGTAAGGGAGTTTGGGCGCGGTGGGTGTAAGTGGGTGGTTGTGGGAGGCAAAAATGTAATATAAGATATATAACCTCATCCTTCCTCATCCTCGTCCTTTTCTAAGTCATTAGAACTTCGGGAAAGTTCTGAAAATATCTAGAATGATCTAGAAAGTACTGAAATTAATAATCTGTCCTTTTTTAACTCATTAGAACTTCGGGAAAGTTCTGAAAATTTCTAGAATGATCTAGAAAGTACTGAAATTAATAATATCGGTTATTATCATTCTGGAACGTTCCAGAAAGTTCGGTGTATATTTTAACCCATGCAACGCCGGGTTTCGCAGCTATATTATATATTTCTTATTCTATGTTGTTTAAGTACTGTTATTACTGTCACCACAGGAACCCTTCAATAATACAATGCAACTCTATTGTGTTTTACGCTCGTTGTATTTATCTTGATGAGGACTCCTGGAACTCTATTCCCGGGGAGAGGTTATTCTCAGGGTCTGATGATTTAATCATCCTTGGCAAGAGACAAGTTATTGTTAATCTATAAATTATATACGATCTTTTCAATACTCTTTTTAAATTCAAAATAAATACTGTAGCAACCCTAGTGAGTCGGCAAGTTTAAGTCATAATTTTCGAGGACGACGGGAGTGGACATTCTGTTACTCAGTGTGTTACACTGAAATTAAATTTTGTTACACTGTTATCTTCAGACACGTGCGGTTCCCGAAAGTGTTCGCCCGACTGGTCGAATTTACAAAGTACGAAAAGCGTTGGAACGTTGTAAATAAATGGTGAAATCATTTTTCAAAACCAAATATATGAGTTAAATACAATACGTAGCTTCTTTTTTGTAGAATTATTATTTGAATCGGTGCTGTGGTTATGGAGATTTTCTCTTGCGTGCAATCTTAGATACAAACTCTGTCTCTCAGCAGGTAGGTGCAGTCGCGCTCATAAGTGCATTACTACTTTTAGGATACAGGATCATCATCATCGTCCTAGCGCTTATCCCGGCCTCTGCCAGGGTCCGCTTTATTACAAATTCTTCTCGACTTCGCCTGGTCTTCGGCATTTTCGCGTCGTAAGCTGTTGGCTCTCGCATCCGACTCAGCGACGTCGATCCATCGCTTCTTAGGTCGCCCACGAGGCCTCTTTCCTGATACCGGCAGGTTCAGGCAACCTATTTCCTACGTATCCCTGAGGCTTACGCAACCAGCGCAGGGGAACCTCCTCGATCTTGTCCGCGATATCCCTCACGCCAAGACTGCCACGGATGATTCATTACGTACTTGATCGAGCCGTGTAACTCACCACATCCACCGCAGCATTTTCATTTCGTTGGCGTAAAGTTTGCAAACGTGTTTCGTAAGCGCTGGCCATGTCTCGCAGCCATAGAGCATCATAGGTCTAATTATACTCTTTTATATAAGCCCTTTGAGCTTCCGAGGTCCACCTGTGGTGGACGGTGTCAGTGTATTGATATAAATGAATGTAGTGTAACACCAGCATTGATTCTGAAATAATACTGTACTCGTAAAATGTACGCATTGCGTTTAATACGGCTTTATGATTGGTCAATTTCGTTGAATTTGATGGATGAATTTTCAGTTGGGACTACAGAGCAGAAAAAAATGTACCTGTCTAAAGAGATGCCTTTGACGCTTTCTTAAAAAAATGCGTGCCAGATCAGCGTCAATAACATTTTCTGGTAGCAAATAAAAAGGAATGTTCACTCTGTCTACATTCCTGTCGATTTTCGATGTTCTAGCGGATGATGACATTTGTCTTATTAAAAACCTTTTCAGGCATCACCTTACGAGAACACTTTAATGTTTAAATACACGATAAAAGACGAATCTAATGTATAGAGATTTCACTATAGATGCAGTTTATAATGGAACAGCAAGAAAACATAATCGCAAAAACTGACTGTACATTCATCGCAGTCTACAGCTTAGTACTTACTAACTCGTGGTTCGCGACTAACTTCATGTAAAAATAAAAGGAATGAAAAATGTACTATGCTTTTGCATAACATGGCACAAAAAAACTATTTTTTTAATGACCCAAACTTCGACTTTTCGTAACAATAGTACTTGCGTATCCTCTTCTGTGGGCTCTACAAGTAAAAAACCAGTTTTCCTCACATCAGTTTTGCTTTGCAACATTAAAGTAACTTGTCTTTTTGGTATGACAATCTACTGCCCCCTTACAGTCTATTAGTTGGTCTACAAACATCATCATCTTGGCATTATGTCCTGGTTGCGGCCCCGCGCAGCACGCGAGGGCCCAGGATCCGCCTTCCTGTACATCGCCAATCGACATGTACGAATTCGAAGCAGGATTTTATACTCGTCCGCATGGGTTAAATTAGATTCGCTACTGTTAAAAATTCAACTACACCGTAGCAAACGATGTAACGAAATCGCCACTAGGTGCAGAGTTAGCGGCGCACGATGTCGTCGACATTCGGTATCGAAATAGCTGTAACCGATATCAATGGTTGTAAACTTTGTACATGAAAAGAATTTTATAGAAATTCAAGTTTATTTTTATTTATATAAGCTTTTTTTAAGTTGCAATGTTTGTAACTATGTTCTGGACAAATTTTGTAAGCCTAATTTGACTCACTTCTCGGCGTTTAATTGAGCTCAAATTTTGTATAGCTGTATAACTTGGACCATGGAGCTGGTCTGATGTATGTGAGAATGAAGTTGGAAGGTGGTCGTAGGAACTAATGAACGAAACAAGGTAAATCTTGATGAGTACTATACCCCTAGGTGACAGTTAAGGTCCGATGATGATCACGGAAGGTGGCCTTAGGAACTACAGAACACAACAAGATAAACCCACCGTGTATAGGCTCTTTAAAATGGTCTTAATGTGTACTATACCCCTATGATTTTCAACTAAAAGCTGCGCGATGTAAGTTTGTTTCATAAAAATGTTTTTCATTTGAGAACTCATTGATATAATAGATACCAGAAGATGCTGTTGAAGATATTCATGGAATAAAAGTGTAAGAAAGGCAAATAGTTCAGCCGCCAAGCAATTACCTTTACGTCGCTGATACGAAACTTTGCTTTCGGGCAAATATTTATTTCAGTTATGTATTGGAGTATCAACAGGTACATAAAACATAATACATTTTATTCTAAATGTAAAGAACATCGATTTTCGGCGCAATTTGTCCCAAATGTTTATGCAACTTTGGTGGCTACACTAATGACAGAAAGCTTATTTTATTATTTGTAAAGGCCGCTCAGTCGTTGCTTAGTGCCTGCGTAGTCACCGCGTCATCGTCCGCGTCAGATTGGCTGCGCGATTTAGGCGCGATTTCTATACGGGCGCTACGCGGTGTCTAGGCGAACGCGACGCATACGCGATTTATTACCGGCTACATATAAACTCCATATAAAGCGTATAAAGCGTCTTCTGGCTAATAATGAACAATAAATGTTTCTTTAAACAAAATTTATGATCGATATAGATGTTTTATAAATAACGAATGAAATTATAAATCGTCAAACAGTCGCACAATAGAAAGAAGACGTTCAAGATGAGAAAACTATAAATAGGTACAAAAAAATCCTCGAATCCTCGTCGGAAAGTAAAAAGCATTCTCGTGTTGAAATGCGATAATCATAGTGATAAAGCCAACATTTCTGACAGGGGGAACAAAGAATTGTGGTCGACGCCACGGACTTGTAAAAAATACGGACACCATTCTACACTAAAGAGAAGTAAAGCATGCAAGGTACGATCAGTTTTTGACAAATTATTTTGTTGTACATGACCTACCCGTAAATATTAAGTATTTACCTACTTATAAGAAAATGGGTCCCCGCCTGCTTTCAAGTTTAAATTTAACTAACGTTTGCAATTTTTCTTTTATATTATTTAAGACAGGCATTTGAACGCCATCTCTTTCTTTATTACCCTATTTCTAACAACATTCGGCTTGTTTCTATCTTTGCAGTTCATAGCAGTCGGGGTTTTTAGTTTTGCCAATGTGATTTAAATAATATTTAAGTTGTCATGCCGAAAATAAAAAATTCAAACCGTTCGATTCAAGACGAGTGATTCACCAGTCTGACAATCCGCCGCCACTTCGTTTGATTTTGTACAGTGCTGTCACGCCACTGCCAGTGTTATAGCACACACACATGAAATGGCATCCAGTTTACGCTCATGATTTTCGATTGTCCGTCCGTATTTTTGTCAGGTCCGTAGGGGAACAAAGAATTGTGGTCGAGACAGCGTGGCTGTGGCCCGGGTACACTTTTATTGTAATCGTTTTGAGAAATTACAAACTAACGTTCCCGCAAGCTTTTGTCCTCATATCAAGGGACTTTGGCTCCCTGTGTGTGTTCTACCGGCTGTACAATGGGGAGTGTTCCGAGGAACTTTTCGATCTGGTGCCAACAGCACAATTCCGCCATCGCACCACCCGCCGTGGGCTGGGTAATCATCCCCACTACGTAGACCCTCTGTTGGTCACCACGCGAAGGTTTGAAAGAACGTTTCTCGCTCGTACGATTCGGATGTGGAATGAGCTCCCAGCCACAGTGTTTCCTTTGGACTATGACATGGGATCGTTCAACAGGTATATTAGAGATCTCTTCAGAGGCGGGCAACGCATTGGTGACTCCCCTGGCGTTGCTGATGTCCATAGGCGGCGGTGACCACTTTCCATCAGGTGGCCCGCATGCCTGTTTGTCTGCCGAATAACATAAAAAAAAAACAATATTTCCGTTTGCTTCTGAATGCTTTAATGTTGTTGGCGATTTGCTTTTCGCTTTAAAATATTAGGGAGAGTACTACCGTTGAAATATTCATCGCCATCTTCTAACGGAGGTCGGCAATCATTAGGGCTAACTTCACTTTAGATCCTGCGGCCCTGAATAAGGACTTAGTACTCATCCCATACCAGTCTCTGAGATTTCTTAAGTCATTTTTTTAAATTCATTTAACAGTTTATTGTTCACAAGATAAAATATACAAGTTATGTTACAGAAGTATAAGACACAACAGGCACTGCTTATCTCTAGAAAGAAATCTCTTCCAGCAGGCCTACCAGAGAAAGATGTTATAAGTCCTTAAGAAGAAGCTTTAAGTCCACCTCTGTACTATTTTGTGCATAAAGTGTTGAAAAAATAAATTTCTCAGCCAGGTCAGTCTTCGGCTAGGTGGTCTGAGGCCTTGTATTTTACCCTGGATTGAAGAGCAATTCATAGCAATGGATAGCTGCATAATGATGTATTTGTCTTTCGCGTTACGTGCCCTAGGTATTGTAGTTTCCTTATTTTGATACTCTTCATAAGATCCAAGCCTTTGTTTAGTCTTAATAACAATGTTTAAAGAGTAGCTTTTGTAAAATAAAATGAGTTATTAACACAAACAATGTAGGCCGGCAGGCTCTTTGTGTAACCAGTGATCTTCCATATTAAAACTATAATAAGAAGGCAAAACATTGCCAGCTCTGTATCAGTTTCTTGTCTACCTTAGATGAAAGACTTCTGTTTTTAAAATGTTTTTATTTGAGAGCGCAACTCTATACGTTTAAGAAGAAAACCGCTCCCTCTTTGTACTTCCTTTTCTTTTTCAGCTGTCACCGAGGAGGATGTTAAGAAGCATACTATTTCTATTACTTCTACTGCAGTGGGCAATGACAACCTTGGTCCCCGGATGATCTCCCTCCTTCTTCCTGAACTCGTACCAATCCTCACTCACATATTTAACTACTCATTGACTACAAGGTCTTTCCCGTCAGCCAGGAAACTAGCAAATGTTATCCCCCTTCCAAAAACTTCCAATCCCTCTACCTTTTCTGATTTCCGTCCCATATCGCTGTTACCTTTTTTTTCCAAGATCCTATAACATTATCTACAGTCAGCTCACTCAGTATCTATCATCTAACAGTGTACTTTCCACTTTTCAGTCTGGCTTTCGGTCAGGTCACAGTACCGTGACAGCACTGCTAAAAGTCACTGATGACATCCGTCTCGCGATGGAGGATAAGTCCTTGACGATTTTAACTCTGCTTAACTTTAGCAGTGCTTTTAATTCTGTAGACTTTGATGTTCTTCTTGCCATTCTTCGCTCTCTTAACATATCTCCTCCTGTGGCGGCGTGGTTTGAATCTTACCTTCGCGGTCGCCGGCAGCGTGTCCGTTCTGGGGAGTCCTTCTCGGACTGGCATGCCTTGCTTGCAGATGTACCGCAGGGTGGTATCCTGTCCCCTCTTCTATTCTCTATCTTTATTAATGCTGTTACTTATGTTATCTCTTCGAATTTCCATCTCTACGCCGACGACTTGCAAATTTACCACCATTTTAAATTGTCTGCTATAGATAATGCTGTTGCCTGTATTAATGCTGATTTGGATAGAATTTCATCTTGGGCAAAGTCGTTTGGGCTGTTAGTAAATCCGAAGAAATCTCAGGTTTTGATTATCGGCAGCTCATACATGTGTAAGCGGCTTGGTTCTGTCTCTCCTATCCCCCAAATTGTCTGCGATGGTATTCAAATACCCCTGAGTAAAACAGCAAAGAACCTTGGCTTGATTATTGATTCCAATTTATCTTGGTTGTCTCACGTCAATGCGGTCAGTAAAAAGATGCAGTTCTCGTTCCATTCTATCAAATGCCTTCAAAGTTTCTTACCCCAAAAAACAAAAATTTCATTTGTCCAAACACTTCTTCTTCCACTGCTCCACTATGCAGACTCCTACTACTTGGATGTCACTGAGGAACTCTTAAATAAATTGGAGCGCTTACAAAACCTGTGTATCCGATTCATTTTTGGCCTGCGCAAATATGACCACATTTCAAAATATCGTTCTCAACTCAAGTGGCTCCCAATTCGCTTGCGCAGGAATACTCATATCCTAACCACCCTCTATAACGTCCATCATAATCCTTCCGCTTCCTCATACCTCCGTGACCGATTCCACTTTTCTCGTCCACAAGACAAACCTTGTCGTTCCAGTGTTAGATCGTCGCTGGACATCCCCATCCACCATTCCGACTTCTACTCCTACTCCTTCACTGTACATGCCGCAAGACTGTGGAAGTCTCTTCCGCACGAAGTGCGCTTTTGTCAATTTATAGCAATCTTTAATAAGCGTGTAAAGGATCATTATCTTTCCTTATGTGCCTAAATGTTCTACAATACCTGTATATATTTTATTATGTATATATGTATGTGTATTTATATATATACTATTGTGTGTATTTAGTATCTTATTTATAATTATTTATGTAGTTTATTAAATATGTATATATTAAACTATTGCGCACGTCTCATCCCCTATAATCTATAATGTCTCTCTTCTATAGGCCTGCTGGAAGAGATTTCTTCTTAGAAATAAGTAGTGCCTGTTGTGTCGTTTTTAATTTTGTAATTTCTGTATACTTTATATTGTGTGCAATCAATTGTTAAATAAATAAATAAGAAAGTTATAAATTCTATATTTTAGTTAAGTTATTAAATTGATAACCTTTTTAGCTTTGTGTTAATGTACCGGTTGCGCTCTCGCACACGAGAGCCTGGCGTCCGCCTTGACCATGATACAGGATTTGTGCAGATCAAATAATTACAGTGAAGAGTCTGCTAACTGACCTCCGTGACCCTGCCTACCAGGAGAACCTGACCAGATTAGATCATGGTTACACATTCAATCGCCTGAATGTGCAGGTTTCATTACGATGTTTTTCTTTACCATAAGAGCTATTTAAAGTTTTAAAAGAATATATCCTAAAGGTGTTCTACGGTGTTGCTAGGTGTTTTTTATAGTCCGTCACTGCGTATTGATTATTTTTCGGCTCTGGAAACTAAGTTGGACTGCTTATGCCCTCTTTATGACCATACCATTATTCTCGGCGATTTTAAAACATGCTTATTAAAAAATGATGCTCGTGCATTGAACCTATGTTCCCTGGCCTCCTCTTTGAACATGAGTATCCTGCCACTTTCAGCGACTAACCACGCTCCTCAATATATTGGTCACTCTCTGTTGGACTTGATTATGGTTGATGACGTGAATATGGTTGCTACTCATGGTCAACTTCCTGCTTCATTCTCCTACCATGACCTGATTTTCCTATCCTATAAAATTCGTCTTCCCAAACCTCGTCCCAAATTCCTGTACCTTCGTAGTTTCAGAGGCATCGTCGTGGAGCGCTTGCGGGCTGATGCGTGTGGTATTGACTGGTCCAGTGTGGCTGGCTCGGACTGCTTGGACGAGAAGGTTGCAGAGTTCACGGCCGCCATCACTGGTTTGTCCGACGAGCATGCTCCTGTCAAGCGTGTCCGTGTAAGGCATTTACCGGCGCCATGGTTATCGGACGCTATAAAAAGGATGGTAGCGAGGCGAGACAAAGCCAAACGTCTCTATGTCAGGGATCGTAGCGAGATCAATCACTCGGTTTATAAGAAGCTTCGTAACCTTTGTGGTCGAATATGTAGAGATGCTAAAAGGCACCATATTCACCACTCCATAGAAAGCGTTCACGCCTCTCAGGTATGGAAGTTCCTAAAAACTCTTGGTGTTGGAAGTCTACTACTGATTCGCCTATCTCCCTGGATCTTGATCACTTAAACGATCACTTCTCGCGAGCTCCGGTCTCCTTGAATGATCCTGTAAAATCAGAAACAATAAATCATCTTCTCCGTAAAACTCGTCCTAATTGCACTTCTTTCTCATTTCAGTCTGTCACGGAGGGTGAAGTTAGGAGATCTCTTGAGGCTATTTCCACCAAGGCGATTGGGGATTATGGACTCAATATTCAAATGTTTTCCCTACTGTTGATGAGCTTGTTCCTATTATTACTCATATCCTGAATTTCTCCTTTAAAACAAGCTCTTTCCCATCATTATGGAAGAAAGCACTTGTCCATCCACTGCCTAAGATATCCAACCCTTCTTCCTCGGGAGATTTCCGTCCAATATCTATACTTCCCATCCTATCCAAGGCGCTTGAGAGTTTGGTGCACAAACAGCTTTTTAGGTACCTTAGTGTGAACCATTTGCTGAGTCAGTTCCAATCGGGCTTTAGTCCGGGCTGCAGTACTCTTACGGCGCTGCTAAAGGTATCGTACACAATGTCGATGAGGTTCAGCAAGCCATTGCTTTGTTGAACAATGATTTGAATAGGATCCGGGAGTGGGCGGGTTCTTATGGGCTTCTCGTGAACCCAGCAAAGTTTCAGGCATTAATGATTGGCACGTCACTGTTACGGGGTCGTTTGTTTGGATCTGGCCTCTTTACCGGCGATCAGTTATGACGGGACGCCCATACAACTTACACCACATGCTAAGAATCATGGAGTTATTTTCGATTATCATCTATCTTGGGCTGGTCATATAGCGCTGGTAAGTAAAAAAGTGCATTACACGTTTCGTTCACTCAAGCGTCTCCAAAAATTTCTGCCTTTTGAGACCAAAGTTGTCTTGGCTCAGTCGCTGCTTCTCCCTCATCTTGATTACGCTGATGTCTGTTTTGTGGGCGCCCCCGAGGAACTTTTGAATAAATTGGAGCGGCTGCAAAACGTGTGCGTCCGGTTCATCTTTGATCTACGTAAGTTTGATCATGTATCTGAATTTAGAACCCAACTGAAATGGTTGCCGATACGTCGACGTAGGGAGGCACATGTTCTCAGCACGCTGTTTAATGTTCTAAACAATCCGCGGACTCCTCAGTACCTCAGTGAGCGTTTTGAATAATTTTCCATAGTAGGTATGTATATATAGTGATATGTATGTATATATACCTACAATATTATGTATGTATAATATGTGTTTATATACATATTGCTTACACAAACACATACTAAAAATACATACATATTACAATATGTATGTATTTTTAGTATATGTTTGTGTAAGCAACTGTGTTTATAAGTACTAAGTTTAAAAGTACACTTTAAGTACCTGCATTTAAGTTAAACCTGTTCCTATGACTCCAAGGTTTGCTGGTAGAAAACTCAATTAATGAGTTAAGCTCGCCTTTGTACATCTCTGTTACTGTACTGTATCATTATGTCATGTTTGTTTACAATAAATAATACAAAAAAAAGCCCTTTCAATAAACTGGTTTTACCTAAAATCGGGTTTGGACGCTACCAACAGGCTTCTCATCGGTGTTGTCACAGTATGAACTGAAACGGACTTGTAATTATATTTATAACCATTCATTTACATACATAACCATTCAAAAAGAGTTACGCCGAGGCCAAACTAGGTTGCTCTAAAGTTTTTACGAGTCCGTTATATGAATGCAGCTATCCTGGCGTAAGAGATATCATGGGTATGATCCAATAGGCCCATCTACGCTGGTTTGTCCAATCACTACGTAAGTGGAACCTGTAAGTAAGGGTGTAGGGCGCCATAGCCAACGGCCGGGCCCAAGTATAAATTAAATAAATAAATATGCTTTAACAAATTCACACAGGAACATCTAACCCTAAAGTAAGCAGTGCTTGTGTTATGGGTGTTAGATAACTGATAAGCTACTTATGTAAGTTTCTTTTTTTCATCAATACATACTTATAAACATACTACACCCAGACCCGTAACAGAAATTAATATTAATCATTTCAATTTCTGCTCGGCCGGGAACCGAACTCGGGACCTCTGCGTGGCAGCCCGGCGGCATGTAAACCAACTGAACCACCGGTCATCACTTCGTCAATATGGCCAAAATCTTTTTTTTTATACCACTAAAGTGGCAAACAAGCTTGCGGCCTGCCTGATGGTAAGCAGTCACCACAGCCTATGGATGTTTGCAATACCAGGGGCATCACCCACGCGCATCATAAAATCTAGCGATATGCAGAAAAGTCGAAGCAGAGCGTTAAAATTGGGAATATCAAGAGGTGTAGAGCTCGTCTAGTCTAAGATGACGCGCCCCACTACTTAGTTAGTTGATTTCGATGTGTGAGTGCAAATATTAATAACGACACTTCATCTGTGTGGGAGCCAATGAACGGCGCGTGCTCCGACGTTTGAATCTTACCGGCAACTGAATGACCAATTACAACGGCATTTGTATATGTATTGCGTCCATATTTTAAACTTGCTTGTGTGCGTTAATGCGATAGTGGGGCGCGTCATTTTAAATTAGACGAGCTCTACAAGCAAACGCAGAGGCGGTCAGGGAGCTAGACATTGGCAATGCGGCATTTTTATCACAAGGTGCACTAATAGATGCCTCACAACAAAATATCCTATAACAATGAAAACATATATGAAAAATCCAATAGCGAGAGATTTATTGATAACACGAGAGGTTATAAAGCAAAGAAATAAAAATACAATCATTCGACGAGTTTATTCGGGTAATAGTCATGAAAGCAGCCTGGCCGTAAAATAAATTAAATTTCCAATTTGATATTTTTCGTCCAATTTATTTTACTATGGGCACATAAATGAGAAGGCTCGTAAAAATTTCAAGGACCTTTATTAAGATTTATGTTTTAATTGTTTTCTGTTCAATACGGTGATCGTTCGTTTTATAAAAGATGAAACTTTTATTCGTGTTATGTTTTAGTAAGTACTTTTGAAATAAATAATTAAATTACAGCGGTGTGATGGTAATGTATATCGGACAACGTACCACAACTCTATGAGTGTACTAGGAAAGCAGCAATTCGAGAGGAGTGGCGCCGGGTAGTGAAGCGTGCTGCCAATCCTCAACCGACGACCACGACCACTCTGGTAAGAGTGCAGCGACTTAGAAAACGACCACCACTCACTCTCACCGCTCTAATTCCTTTTTTATCTTTAATTTTATTTTTATGAGGATGTGGTATAAAGTTTGACCATGTCACCCTCGTAAGTATGGCCAATACTATAACAATAGTTAACTTCTTAAGCTAATACCGCTGCAACGCATGTTCAGCCAAATATTACAACGACAACTGAAGCTGAGTTTTATACTCAGGAACACTCGGGAACAAGCCAATACTGTATTTCTAATGTGCTAATACTAATGCTTTGTATATGACTACACACACACGAATATAAAGTTTTCAAGCTTACCTTGTAACTGCAAAATGTTCTTCTATTCATCAACGTGTATTTTTTAAATATTATTTCATTTCATTAGAGTTAAGGGCATAAAAATTACATTTAAACCCATTCGGAAATAGCAATGTGGTTATAGTTCAAAAACAAATGGGAAAGTCCTTCACACAAACACAACTATGTAAGACTTACAGATACAGATACTTCACATACGGATCCTATCAATTATATTCCAGAAAACGTAAGCTATAATATGTGGCCTAAATTTTCAGTGGTTCCCGTGGGTTGGCATTATAACAATATTTTTAAATGTTTACAGCAATTATAGCACTAGCCCAAGCCAGACGCGACCCAAAAGTCAGAATATATGAATTAATCCAAGAAAAAGACTTACAGGACCAACTAGATTACGTCGACTTAACAGGAAAATACGATCCACCTAAAACAAAAGGTAAACGTGGACACATACTTCAGGAAGAAGCAAATGAATATGACAGCGACGAACTTAGAGAGAATATTCTACTCAAGCTCCTGAATAGGAAAAAGAGGAACGAGAAGAAGGCTGTGCCTGTATCAAAAAAGAGACCAGGTGCTAAAAGTTTAGCGAGAGAGTTGAGGAAACTGGTACAATATATACAACAGAACTCAGAAAATGACTATGAGGTCGAACCGAAAATCTACTTATCGTCCAAAGTAGAAAGGCAACCTGATTCAGAATACAAATTGCAGTTACTGAAAATCGCCCGTGCGAATGATGAGGATGATGACGGTGACGATGACAATAACAATAACAGATTGGAGTAAGTCCGTCTACTTATTATTTTCATTTTCCTCAGCGACTCCGTGGGTGAGGACTTCGATGATATCGTTCTTTAAATAGAAAGCTATAAATAGGTATAAAAGGGAAAAAATGTAATGACAATAGGCAGCTCACATAGGTTGTAGAACCGATGGCCGATAGTCTCGAGTGGCCACCTCGTATTGGAAATTATAGAGTTGGAGCACGAAATGGTCGGAGTACCTACCTGGTAAAGTTTGAGGGAGTCGATCGACGCAAGAGGCACGAAAGCTATCAGTGAAAAAGACTTAGGGGTCTCTGTCTATGGATGACGAAAATCGATTTTTTTTACAGTATCTTCTATATTTGAAAAATATTCTCGATTAAAAAGAGATTTTTATAAATACACCTACAGCGATACATCCTCGCGCTGTATTCCTTATTACTGAGGGTCGCAAATCTCCGGATGAACAGTCAATTTATGCTTTACGATGTCTCTTTACCAGCATCGTCCTTAGTATCATGGTTTGCATCATGCAGCTTTATATTGAGCGAATTTGAGCGTTGAGTAAATTTGATCACAATAGAGTATTAAAGTTAAAAAAGTAAAATTGTTACATTGGGGTAAAATTTGTGTTAAATTTTTACTGTTAAAAAGATAATATCATCATCATCATTATAAGAGTTAGACTCTTATAGAGCAATAGCCACTAGTCTCTCCGATATAAAAAGCTCTAACGTACCTATTAAAAAATAAGCCTTTATATCACATCTTCTAAGAGTCTTCTAGATGAAGACTATTACCATTTTCATTTACTGTAAAAATTACAACAGGAGTCTCCTGCAAAGGATTGATGAACAACAACAACAACAACAACAAGAACAACAGGAAGAGCTTCAACAAGCGCTTCAGGATACGTTGCAGAGGCAGTTACTACCAAACTAGCAATTACAACAGAAGTATTTACTAAATCTCGCATTGAGACTTAATGAAATAAAACCATTATTTTGATTACATTTTGTTTTATTGGTAACCGATGGGAGTACTCTGTTAAAGGCCATGGAGTTCGCCTAGTTGGGTAGGTATGTATTTCTGCCACCAAACAACAATGTTTGTGTTAGTTGCGTTGTTGTGTTCTGGTTTGTATACGTGCTTAGTTCCCACAGTGAGATTGTACGTGTGGCTCTGCATTTTTGTTAGACTAGCCGTTCTCACTGTTCTCACCGCACGTAGTTCGGATCTCTGTAAACATTCAGCTATCCCGCAGTATCCTATTATTTTTTCGGGAGGAAAGTAACGATACTATGGTATAAGGTATTTCGAAATCGTTTCAGTAGTACTGAATTATATTATTATTGGCGTTAATCATTTTATGCAATGAATAACTAGAAATCCATTTTGAACATACAACAAAAGTATTGTTATTGAAAAGGAAATTATGCGATTACCGTTATTAACGGTGTCGGTTGGCACTCACATACTTTTGTATTTAAAATTTAACTTTAATAATATATGGGAAAAATATAGCGTCCATTTAGAAAATAAATTAAGGATTATTCTTACAAACTAGTCAGTATAGTTTGAAGCACGAGTTTCAGGGATTAAGTCGTCCGCGTCTTATGCAGTATTAATGCAGAACCCTTCAGGGTGTTACCTGCAACCGTTTTAGCGATGTCGTTCCAGGCGTCGATTTAAACAAGGTTTTCGAGTCTCGCAAACGTGGTGAAAGCAGCACGGTGCAAGTCCAGGTTTAGGTCTCGTTCCGTTCTTCAGAGGGGAAGTCCGTCGGTCGTGCAAGACATCGTGGATTGTAGTAACGATGCCCATTGACTTGTAGAAGGGCCTCGTGTATTATCTGAAAAATGAAAACAGCACAGTACCATGTTCGCTCGATCACTCCTGACCCTATGGTAGTAAAACACCCGCTACTACTAGCTCTCTCGTAGTATGTAACTCAAAGCAATATTCTTTTTCTCTAGGAAAAACAAAACGAAATTAGACATCGCTAACATTTTTACTCATTGAAGTTCATTCGTCACACTTTTGTAACAGGTACTTGTAGGTCGATTGCTGCATCGGCAGGAGTCCAACTCTTAAATTTATGATGCTGATGAAAAGGTACTGCTGTACTAGTCGTACTTATATAACGTGTACGTACACCTGTTAGGCTATATACTTAGAATAGCAATTTCTCAATATAAAATAGTTAAAATCATAAAGTAGTAGCTATCAATACCCTGTCTGCTCATTGTTTATTCTTTAACCAAACCTGTACTAGGTCCATCGGATATACTAGTCATAGGTAACACAGTCCATCGGCTACTACACCAAAAAAGCTAAACAATAAAAGTAATTTACATTAACGTACCGTAGTGCAAATAACCTAACACAAACTAATTTGGAATTTAACTACTCGTATTTACATTCATTTGGTAAAATTATTTCTTACCAACAAAAAATTACGATGACTTTTTTTTTCAATGTTGTAGGTAGGCAGCTTTTCAAAATAATTTTAAAAGTTTCGGCGGTCAATGTTAAAATTATAATCACACCACCTCATTAAAAAAAATTTCAAACTTTACTTTAGTGTTCGTATTCGTTTCTGGACAGGAACTTTAGTTTTAAATCCATTGTAAAATTAATTAAATTCTAATTCTGTTACTAAGCAGGTGCATAGTTACTTAAGAATTTCTCGACTTTCTCAATGTGTTCGTAACATAATAGAAAAGAGAAAAGCATGATTTTAAGTTGGTTTTAATCTAAACACTACAAATAAATCTCACGACTCACCGATTAAAAACTAACTAGTAGTCGTCGAGGACCAAACATCGTAGACCCGCATCTGCGTTCTGCACGTACTCGCCGTTCCGCGTCGTAAGAAGAATCCAGCTTCCACTGGCTCGTGCGGGCGGAGAGATCACGATGTAACATAAAAAATAAGAATGTTAGAAATATTGTAGGATGTTGAGAGTCCTTTATCCCACTTCTGAAGTTAGAAAGGGTGTATAGAGTGTTCAGATCTCGGGTGTGAATTTAAGTATTTAGAAGATATTAATGATGGTGGCATAGTATTTTATCGAAAACTAAGGGTGGAAAGCTTAATAAAATATAAATAAAATGGAACAATAATTAAATATAATTAGCTATTTATTCAGGAAAGGAAAAGCATATTTAAACACACATATTAGATCAAATTAGATAAGTTATTATTTTATAGGATGGGCAATCATAGCAAACAAAGTTACATGGGAAATAAAACATGGCAAAATACATATTTATCCCTAAAAATGGGACAGTAGTATTACGTACGATTAAATAAATTACCGATTTTATAGATAAATAAAACTAATACAAACTATAAAGCAACAATAAAACAATGCAAGTTTGTACTTAACTCTGTGCCGGGTCTGGAGCAAAAGCCCCTCTCAGTCTCTCGACTGGGTTTATATAACCAACATTAAAACGGAAATCAGCTGCCGTTACATTTCAACCAATGACAGCACGTTATAATAATTCTAAATAACTATGAAATATTGTGCGAAGACAATAACCAAAATGATCGAAATAGTTCTTAAAACTATATTTAATAATTATAAGATACATAAAATATTTAGAAGCCTAATTTTTAGAATTTTTTTTTTATATCACACAGTAGACAAACAGGCAAGCGGGCCACCTGCTTGAAAGTGGTCGCCACTGCCTATAGACATTAGCAACACCAAGAGTATCGCCAATGCGTTGCTTACCTCTATAACACGTTGCTCTGGCAGAAAAAGACAAATGCCCCTCCACTGCCAAAGCCACGGTTCCCCAAATCTCCACCCCATGGAGCACTGGAAACCTTACTCACCGGCAGAAACACAACACTATTTAAAAGAGTATTGTTTAGCTGCGGTATTCTGTAAGGTGGAGGTACTTCCCCAATCGGGCGGCTCCAATTCGAACGGGATACCCCGCTATGCCCTACCTCTCTTAAATTAGTACTGAATGTACTCAAAGATTAAACATCGTTCAGGAATTTCGTACATTCGTTCA
This sequence comes from Blastobasis lacticolella, assembly GCA_905147135.1. Classification (NCBI taxonomy): domain Eukaryota; kingdom Metazoa; phylum Arthropoda; class Insecta; order Lepidoptera; family Blastobasidae; genus Blastobasis; species Blastobasis lacticolella. Next base: position 17,436,282 of record LR990048.1, read on the forward strand.
GAAATGATTATAATTTTATTTCGCAATACTTTTTATGATTAATTACGATAGTTTTACTTTTAAATAACAATTAAAAATAGTCTGTAATACCATATAATATGACACGCTCATAAGTGCATTATCAATTTTTGGATTCAGGATAATCATCGTCATCCTAGCGCTTATCCCGGCCTCTGCCAGGGTACGCTTTCCTACAAATTCTTCTCCACTTCGCCCGGTCTTCGGCATTTTTGCGTCGTAAGCCGTTGATTCTCGCATCCGACTCAGCGATGTCAATCCATCTCTTCTTAGGTCGCCCACGAGGCCTCTTTCCTGATACCGGCAGGTTCTGGCACCTATTTCCCACGTATCCCTGAGGTTTACGCAACACGTGACCAAACTCGATCTTGTCCGCGATATCCCTCACGCCAAGACTGCCACGGATGATTCATTACGTACTTAATCGAGCCGTGTAACTCCGCACATCCACCGCAGCATTTTCATTTCGTTGGCGTGAAGTTCGCAAACGGGTTTCATCAGCGCTGGCCATGTCTCGCAGCCATAGAGCATCATAGATCTAATTATACTCTAGTATATAAGCCCTTTGAGCTTGATAGGAATTTTAGGGTCACAGGTGACTGCCGTGAGTTCCCGCCATTTGGCCCAAGCTGCAGAGATTCGGGACTTGACATCCGATATCGCCAGACACGTGCATCACGGATCCGAGGTATTGGATTTATCAGTTCTATTGACAGTTTCGTTACCTATACGGATGGTGTCGGGATCCGCGCTGCAGCTGGCCATATACTCTGTTTTGGCGACGTTCACTTTCAAACCATCCTGCCACGTGTTTACCCTGATCTCAAGGTCCTGCCTAAGCTTGCTCACCAGTACAATGTCGTCAGCGTACTTCATAAGCCAGGGAGGCATGTCCTGAATTTCCGCTGAGAGGGCATCAAACACAATGCAAAACAAGTAAGGGCTCAGCACAGAACCCTGGTGAACACCTACAGTAATCGGGAAGGGATTAGTATGGCCTATGACGGTTTTGACGATAGCTCCAGTATTGACATACATGTCCTGTATAATGCAAATGTACGTACGCCTCGGGCACAAAATTTTCTCTCAGAGTCCTCCAAATTATCTCCCGAGGGACACTGTCGGAAGCTCTCTCTGCAGGTCGAGAAATGCGTAATGCAACGGTTGATTAATACTGCAATGGGACTCCTGGAGGACCCTGACAGCAAAGATTGGATCCATGGTGCTGCAGCCCGGCCTGAAGCCGTATTGGCATACCGACGACGCAAGAGTACGCCCCGGGTCCCCATTGTTTTCCAAGTTTCTATGGGTATTCCATCATGGCCAATAGCTTTTCCGTTCTTCATACGTACCAGAGAACTCTCCACCTCATCAGGGGTAATCGGGCTTATCATGCCAAGGTTTTTAGGATACAGGATTAGATACAGATGTTACGTGCATTATTAAACAAATAGAATTTGCTATTATTTTTAATAGTATAATATATGCTATATTTAATAGCAAGAGATAAAAATTTAAACTTGATAATGCACTTATGAGCGCGACTGAACATCGATTAAGCACATTCCCACAGTATAAGGTATGACTACCTAAAACCCTCATTTACACGTTATAAAATCTTCCATCCTCATTTCTCTCACTGCGATCAGTTTCATACAATCGGCGGTATTTGATAATCAGTATACTTACACTAACTACACTAGACTTGTGATTTAAAAAATACTGCAAAATATTCTACTAAATATTTTTCCTCCATAGCTGTAAATCAAGCAATATTACGTACCAAAAATGGCCATTACCTTAAACCATTCGCTTTACCAATTTCTTACCAAGAAATAATTGAGCAAAGACAGACGATGCTGGCTTGTATCACTTACAAAGACATTGTAATACCATCTGCAGAGCAAAGATCTGTGTTCTCATTTAATTAGTCGTCCAACGTATCCCCATGTCACCTTAGATCTCTGAGCCATTTATTAAAGGTAAGCTGGCTGTATACGTCATCCTTCTCCATCTGTTTCAATCTAACTTAACTGTGACTGCTGTGGTGGACGGTGTCAGTGTATTGATATAAATGAATGTAGTGTAACACCAGCATTGTTTCTGAAATAATACTCAACTCGTAAAATGTACGCATTGCGTTCAATACGGCTTTATGATTGGTCAATTTCGTTGAATTTGATGGATGAATTTTCAGTTGGGACTACAGAGAAAAAAAAAATTTAACTGACCATAGAGAGGCCACTGACGATTTTTTTAAAGACCCAAACTTCGACTTTTCTTACGTATCTTCTGCTGCGGGCTCTACAAGTAAAAAACCAGTTTTCCTTACATCAGTTTTTCTTTGCCACATTAAAGTAACTTTACGTTTTGGTATGACAATCTACTGCTCCCTTACAGTCTATTAGCTGGTCTACAAACATCATCATCATCATCATCTTGGGCCCAGGGTTCGCCTTCCTGCTATTCTTGTCCCACCTCGCTCGGTCTTCGGCATCCCTAGTGGTGAGCTTATTAGCTGGTCCACAAACGATCTACATAATATCAAAACATACATCGCCAATCGCCATGTACGAATTCGAAGAAGGATTTTATACTCCCCCGGAAACAGTGGTTTAATTAGATTCGCTACTGTTAAAAATCAACTGCACCGCGGTAGCAAACGATGTAACGAAGTCGCCACTAGGTGCAGAGTTAGCGGCGCACGATGTCGCCGACATTCGGTATCGAAATAACTGTAACCGATAGCAATGGTTGTCAACTTTGTACAATAGAATGCAATAGAAATATAAATTTATTTTATTTATACAATCTTTTTTAAATTGCAATGTTTGTAATTATGTACGTATATGTTCTGGACAAATCTTGCAAACCAAATTTTGTATAGCTCTGTAACTTGAATAACAATGCATTAATATGGTACCATGGAGCTGGTCTGATGTATATGAACTTAGGAACTACAGAACACAACAAGATAAACCCATCGTGTATGGGCTCTTTGAAATGGTCTTAAGGCCTTGCCACATACAAAGCTCGGCGCGAGCGCGGTGCGTTATTTGCTAGGCAACCATCGCGCGGCGCGATGGTTGCCTAGCAAATAACGCGCCGCGCGATGGTTGCCTAGCAACTATCGCGCCGCGCGATGGTTGCCTAGCAAATATCGCACCGCGCTCACGCCGCGCTCGCGCCGAGCTTTGTATGTGGCAAGGCCTTTAATGAGTACTATGATTTCCAATTAAAAGCTGCGCGATGTAAGTTTGTTTCATATAATGTTTGTCATTTGAGAATTGATTGATATAATCGATACCAAAAGATGGTGTTGAAGATATTAATGGTATGAAAGGGTGAGAAAGCCAAATAGTTCAGCCGCCAAGCAACCTTTACGTTGCTGATAATTTTGCTTTCGGGCAAATATTTCTTTTATTTATGTATTTGAGTATATAAAACATAATAAATTTTATTTTACAACCAACAAGCCAATTGCTGGTCCTCGCCTGATACAATGCAGAACTCCACTATGATAATTAAGGCTTGCGCAATTGCAGACAAATTGGTGAGCGTCGGGTCTTCACGTTCTGAACGGGAGCACAACCGGGATTTAACGCTAAGATGATAATGATGTTGAGCTTCGTTGGCCTAATGGTCAAGAGGTTCAAACCCCAGCGCCGCCATGTACTAATGAGTATTTTTACATTAGTGTAACACAAACAGATGCTCTTAGGGTAAAGGGAAATATCATAATGAAATCTGCAGATTCAAGCGACTAAATGTGTGACACAACCCAAGCTGGTCAGCTTACCATGTTAAAACAAGGAGGTCAGATGGCAGTTGGTCCACTGTAATTTCCTGATCTGCCAAATTTTGGATCATGGTCAAGGCATGACTGGGCCCGGTCAACGCACAACCAGGACATGAAGGCCAAGATGACAAATTACAGACAAATTTACTTGCTCGCCTAACTTATAACCTAACTGACGGAAAACCGTCGGCAGATAACCTTTTGCCAAGTATACATATACTCGTACATCATTGTTCACGAAAGCGATTTCATGAAACATAGTTAAGATCCTCGATTAAACGGGCATTCAAGTAAGAAAACCGCAACGAGTATTCGAGAGCTACAATGCCACAGACACACAAAGCCACAAATACACCCCACATATTCGTCGGAGGTTAAAAAACCTCCGACGAATATGTAACCTCTTTGGAGATCAGACGAAGTTCCAGTAAATTTACTTTCAAAAAAGCAGTTCACAGTTATTTCCTAAAGTCTCTGTAACACCTTATATATTTTCCTACATAGTCTTTCTCTTTACCCTTTTTTTTTTAAGTGTTTGGGCAGTAGTGTTGTTGAGTGTACCAGTAGCTTGTTATGCTCAGTTCCTTGTTCTCTCTCTCTTTCTCTCTCTCCTATTATACTATCTATAAGTTTTGGTCTGTGAATGTTTGATATACTTATTTAATTAATGTTACTTTGTAGTCTGTTTTATCTTTTTTAATCTTCTTCTTTTGTAGCACCGCCTTGTAATTTTTTGTTATTGTTCTCTGGTTGACTGGTAGAAAAATTATACTGTAATGTGCATAAAGTTTTAAATAAATAAATAAAACCAGTCCCTGTATATCACTGGCAACCCTACAGTCACCCGAACACCGTTCCCCGTATTGTAAAATCAATCACGGTTTGTTCTAGGATTTCAGTTCGTTAGTCCCGGTAATGAAATCGGATATACGATACGTGAGCCGGGACACAATGTCCGGATCCGGGCATTGTCTCTTTGTTACATTTTTTTTCTCACTTCCTCCAACCTTCGCTCTTTTGTTCTGAACCCCTCTCGGATTGGACCTGTAATTGACTGGTCAAAGATGAAAGAGTGAATTTGTTATATTAATACAAGGAATAGTATAGAAACGAAAAACTACAGGTAGCCTACAGGTGAATTATATAAATGTAAAAAAAATTAAAGTGACCTGTTTAGTATAGAAAGGTTGGCAATTTGAGATTCAACTTATGTAATGATTCCCTTTTCCTAACAGTTTTTGCCAGAACTGTTTTTGACGTTTCCGAGAGGTAAGTAAAACTATATTTTGAAATATGGGTCAAAGCAAGGTCAAAACAAAAAAAAATTAAAGTTTTATTTATTGCTGGTCCATTTCGATTCCAGAATAGATTAAAATATGCCGTTTACTGTGTTGGAGCTACTCAGGCGCTGTAGTCAACCGGACAAGGTCGAAATCTAGACTGCAGTTGTTAATGTACCTCCTACTTACCACCATAAGATTTGCGCGTAAGAGGAACACTCGACTGGTATACACGGTGACCAGCTGGTGGAATAATACGTTATCTACGAACTGCAGAGAAACTGCTTTCTGACTGCTTAATCAATCAGAAATTTAAAGCGGCACATGGTATAATTGTCAGTGACCACACCTTATGACGCGAATTTGAAGCGTTGGCAACGCAGTTTAAAGCAGATTTGAAGCGTTACTTTATTCTATTCAAATTATTTATTTTATTATAATTATGCTATAATGTGTTAGTAAATAAACAACATTGACTATGCTATGTTAGTAGATAATTTAATTTTCTGAACATTTATAAAATTATATAAAATTGCAATTACTCATTTCACACTTATTCTGATGTCAAAATAGATGTCAAGTGAAAAAATAATAAAAATACCATGTCAAAATAAATGTCAAATAAACAATTTATGCGGTCAACTCAAAATTGTATGATTTGCTAATGAGCTTCGCTTGACATCAATCCATCACCATCACGATCCACCCTCGCGGTGGTCAAACTCGTGACTACATGAATTGGGCTATCGACAAACGGAACAAGATCTTGTTTACAGATTAGCGTTAAGACCACCAGATTATCGTTAGAGAGCATACAAGGCATTTGACGACCTGAGTGGTTCAATGGTCAACAGGCCGGTCTGCCACGCAAGAGGTCCCGGGTTCGATTCCCGGCCGGGCAGAAATTGAAATGATGAATTTTAATTTCTGTTACGGGTCTGGGTGTTCTATGTATGTAATAAGTATGTATTTAAGTAGTATATCAGTTATCTAGCACCCATAGCACAAGCTTTGCTTAGTTTGGGGCTAGATGGCGCTGTGTGAATTTGTCCACGAATTTATTTATTTATTTAAGGCATCGTTTGTTTCCAAATTTGTGATAAGCACTTGAACAACTTTCTCTGTCGGTAAGAGTTGGTATCGAGGTACCTACGTTTCAGATTGAAATGGGGTTCCATACTGTCACTGACTGTAAAACATAAAGAAATAATCAATTCATAGGCGAACACTTACATCGCAAACGTCAAAATATGACTGTTGTCCAAATTAATGTATTCATGTATTCACAGACAACAGGGATTCCCGGTGGGCGAGCGATAATCATCACACGTTAAACATTGAATGCGCGGGAACCACAAATTAAATTCCGAACCTGGCCACACAATTTCAATCGCCGCAAAACACTGATCTAATAATTAGCTAATAGAATTCATGTGGCTGACTCCCTTGCACCTGAGGTAATCTTATAATGGTTTCTCCCTCACTCTGGACTAGAAACAGTGCGACTGTCAAATTAAATATGCTCCGCCCACCGTACGGGATAGGTAGTGAAATAGATATGATTCGATCTAACGAACTGAAATGCGCCGTCGTTGGGGCCATCAAGTTTGATATTTTACTAGGTTGTGCGACTCACCTTCATGCCGCTTGACAAGGGGCATGACAAGTGGCATGACAACTTACCATCAGGCAGGCCGCAGGCATGTTTGCCACTTTAGTGGTATAAATAAAAACTTGAAGGTATGTGGTAAAATAGGCGGGAAAATTTAAATTTTTGTCATGCCACTATACAAACAGCATGATGACGGGTGCCACGCATTACTTAGGTTTAAACTAAGAGCGTCGGTGGCCTAATGGATAGCGTGTAGGACTCGTATGCAAGAGGTACTGAGTTAAATCCCCTATGCCGTCATGTACCAACGACTTTTTCTGAGTTATGTACATGTATTGAACACAAATCTTTGCTCAAGTAAGGTTGTGAAACACTGTGATGAAACCTACACATTAAGACAACTGATTCAATATGTATATGAGTATATGAGACCAGGTCTAATGATGGTATTGACCTTTCAGCTTTACCGGTATTTTGGGGATACCAAAGACACCCGTCACCTTCCACTATTTGGCACACGTCGCGGAAATTCGGGCTGAGACGTCGTTGTCGATTTCCCTGGTTGCGCTTTACTTAACTTTATTTATATTTTTTATTATTCCTGAGCTGTTATGGTCAGCTCAGGAATGATGAGAGATATAAGAATACACATAGATAATGTTTTGCCTGTGTCCCGTAGTGATTTTAGTGAAATAACATGGAGCCCGCAGCTTGCGATGGAGATAATCGCTAGATTTGCGGCGGGTTAAATTTCAAACCGGCTGGTTCGCAGACGAACTTGATCGACGATTTTAAATTTCACCTCCTTGGGGTGTCACACAAGCGATAAAGGTTATCGAAGTAAAAGTACGCGAACTTCTCGCACGTCTAACTCTAAAATAATCTACAAGCTAACCTGCAGAAAAAGACGTATAACCCTCGATCAAGTTTAAATAGACTCAATACTTTCTAAACTACTGGATCAATTTTAATAAAACAAAGCACAGAACCATCTAGATTAAATTGGCTTTCATTGAAATAGAGAAAACTGCATTCAAATCGGTCTACCCCTTAGGGATCTACGACGCCACAGTCAGATACACAAATCCACAGATACACACGTCCAACTTATAAAACCCCCTATTTTCGTTAGGGGTTAATAAAAAAAATAACATAACGTTTATTTCAGACAATAGAAAGTATCTGTAGTAGGTATACAAATAAGTCTCATATTTTGTTAGTATCAATATTATTTGTTGTTAAAAGATACTCGCAGTTTTAGCGGCCCAACACGCTGTCGTACCCAGCACAGCGCGACCCCGTATCAATTAGACCGGACTCAGTAAATATGGTCCGGGACTGATTGCGTTCAGTTTTGTTTCCTCGCGACTCGCCAACCCATTGTCTCTTGTTTTTATTTTGTTTTTGTTCTATTCCATCGCCGCCGGTATACTTTAAAAAGCCGGCTTGGCCGGCGCTGGTAACGAAATTTGCCGGTTTATCAAAGTCGATTTATCGCATTGAATGCGGGACAAAAGGGGGTTCAGGCTCAGGAAGCTTTGTGTTTACTGAAGTGTTGTCGTCGTGTGGTGACCAGAAAAGCGATAGCACCAACCGCTTCCTTGTTATCTTGCAATGTGGCGCTTACGGGATGGTGGAATGTATCACGTTTAGACTACAGTGCATCAAATTACTTAGCCTAATATAATTATACATCCTAATGCGGGAGTGAGACATGGAGTGGACAATGAGATTGCCATATGTGGCAATCTACCTGATAACATACCAGATAGGTATTGCCATAATCTCCACGCTTGTCAGGTGGGTTGGAGATCACAGTGTTATAAATATAACAAGAGAAACATATGCTGCCCATTTTCCAGCCTACCGAGATTCTTGATCTTTTGTCTCAAAAACAACAGTCGCCTTGTACGACACCTATTAGTTTTACTCTGCCGGACACCACACTTCCGAGGATTCATAGGGTTCATGTATGCAGAACCGTTATTACTGTAAAGGCCAAGGTTTGGGTTGTGCCAAACTCTTCTGACGGTAGGCCTCCACCGCAGCTGCACCCTCCAAACTCCCAGTATTCCCGAACCCCTATTCACAAACAATACTTGTCAAACACAACCATGCAACCATGATTGACAGAAAATTGGCTGTCATAGAACAATAAAACACTCGTGGCTGTCATACAAGGCGACAAATGTTTTTAAGGCAAAAGTTCTGGAGTCTCCTAGGGCAGCACTTTCCAGTTCTATATTTACCAGTCATAATTTTGGACCACGTCTTTGATTTCCTATCTAACACTTGTTACGGTAGGTATAACAATGTTTTCCTTAAAGAAAGATGCCAAACAGACTTTGTAGTCTGTTTGGCATATGTATATGTATACGAGTAGGCCAAACAAGCATAAATGCTTACACAATGGGGCCAAAGAGCTCATTGTTTGCTGCGGTAAACCGGTTTCAGAGCTCACTGTTGCCGCGGCGAACCGGTTAATTATGAGCCGTAAATCAATTTTCGCGGCAATCGAGCCGGCGCTGGAATCCCTCAAGTGTAATATGAATAGCGACGAGCGTCTAGACGGCACGCGAAATTGGATATTGAAATTTGAGATAATATCATCCGTGGTATTTTGGTTTATAGTTACCTGCAGATCAAATTAGTTTCTGTTATATTTTGCAGGGAAGTGTATTTCATTCGATTCCGTAAAGAATTTACGAAACTCTGTTGAGTTTATATAGAAAAGAACGATGTCACCAATGTTTTCATAACATTTCATTAACATTTTCTATTGTGGTTTTGTACGAATCCAGCATCTTAGACTCATTATCAATTGTCATCATTCAGCCATAGGACGTCCACTGCTAAAAACAGGTTAATAAACAATAGGCTTCGCCCCACGCTTTCCATACCGGTCAGCTCTATTCCTCTTGCATTCATCGGCTCCCTACGATCTTTACGAGGTTGTACGTCTATCTTGACTATCCACCCATCTGCGTCCATGTTATACTAAATATTAAAAAATTCTAGTGTCCATACAAACCCTCACTCCACCCTAAATCCAAACACTTTCAGCTCCCTTCAAGCTGAAAGTACAGTGCAGAACAGATAACCACTTAATTAGGTGTCTGTAAGAAATCAATTTTCCCGCCAATCCATTTGGTGTCTGAAACCGGTTTCCCCCGGCACCGATTACGCTTTTGAACCGGCTTGGTCCGGCTTGAACCGGCTTGCGATGCCGGGCAGTCCGGAAATAGTTTCACATCCGTTGCTGTTGGCTTAGCTTCTGTAACGGAGTCGCTGCTACATGCGTGCTGCTTACAACTGATCCGGCAACACATACAGCTCATATACCAAAAAGTGTAAATCTGTTGGCAAATAAATAAATAAATAAATAAATATATTAAGTGATGTTTTTTGGTAAAATGAAGCTGTATTTATTTATATTTCTTGTTTAGGTATAAGTTGATATGTGTGCATGGAGTACCAAATAAATGCTTTTCTAATCTATTCTATCCACCGAACAGTTGTTTGGAAAAGGGGATGAGTCCTGAATTCTTATGATTTAAGGGTATATTGTTGGACATGGGTGGACATGTTTTGTACCACTACGGTGGCAGATAAGCTTGCCGATGGTAAGCAGTTACCGCAGCCTACTGGGCTTTTGCGTTTGTTTGAGACCAGGGGTATCACTTACTCCAGAACATACAAGTTAAGTTAAATAAAAGCTTGTGAAAAACTATTGTGATAAGCATTATTCTTATTTCAAAATGTTCATGTAGGTATTTAATGAAACATATTGTAATGTACTTGTTGTTCTGTGAATACTTATTTGTGGTCATCTGATTCATTGGAATCAAATCGATAGCTTCTCTAACTAGGCGTGGTCTGGTATGGTAATATCCAACCAATTAGTCAACCACCAATGACACACACAATCCACATTAAAGGCCCCTTTATACGTCGCCGCTTTCAAACTGGACAGAAAACCCGAACGCGTCGACCTCGCGTAGTCACCGCGTAGCAATCGGACAAAAAACGGGCAGTCTACACTATAAGATTAGATTAGATTTATTTATTTATCAATGAAAATTACATTATATCATATTTATTTCACAACATAAGCAACTCACAAGGATATCGTCAAAGGTGTAAATAATAATAACAATGTCATGATAATAATTCATAAGAACCTAAACAAATATTTGTTATACCTATTAGTCAACTGATTAATTATTATTATTAATGCTATACTCATTTGTCAAATTTAAAATAATGTCAATACAATATAATAGAGAGGTAGGGCATAGCGGGGTATCCCGTTCGAAATGGAGCCGCCCGACTGGGGAAGTACCTCCACCTTACAGAATATCGCAGGTAAACAATACTATTTTAAATAGTATTGTGTTTCTGCCGGTGAGTAAGGTTTCCAGAGCGCCATGGGGTGGGAATTTGGGGAACCGTGGCTTTGGCAGTGGAGGGATATTTGCATTTTGCTGCCAGAGTAACGTGTTATAGAGGTGGGCAACGCATTGGCGATAGTCTCGGTGTTGCTAATGTCTATAGGCAGTGGTGACCACTTTCCAACAGGCTTGCCTGTTTGCCTATCGTATGACTTAAAAAAAAATTAGGTATACGTAACAGTATACGTATGGATTTAAAGTAATCGTAATAATAACATGTCAAGTAAAATAATCAAAAATATCAATCAATCAAAAAATCCAAATGTAATTAAATAAACATTACCGTACCGTAAGTAGTACCGGTGCAGGTACGATACCTACTTTATTTGTGGATATCCGCTCATGGCTGGAATCAAAAACCAAATTCTAAATTGAGGAATTACTGTCCCCTGCAACACAGGTCATCCTAGTGCAGGAGTCAGGAAATCCTATCCTAATCAGGAAAACCTAATATAAACACAACTGCATTGTATTTTATTATATTACTTGAGATCTGTCTGAACTTAAAGATTGTTATAACTGTACTATAATACTCTGTAAGGTTGTAATTTTGGCAATAAATTATTTATTATTATTATTATTTTAGTCAATTAAAATTATAAAATCAATGTCAAATATTTAATTCATTAAATTTTTTTTATCGAATGCAGAGGGTTTGTTAATAAGAGGTCTTTCGCCTAAGTCGAGAGTCGACGCCTAAATGTTTCGTCACAAGATTCATTTTTTAAACTTGCTCAGTAGTAGTCAGTCAGGTAGTCGCTCATAGAACGACGAATTTTAGCCACGGCGACGCAGTGACTATGCATGTGCGGTACGACGACTGTGCGGATACGATAAGGTGATAGTGCGGCGTTTGTTTACAAATAATAAAATATGCTTTCTGTCATTAGCAGAGAAACTAAAATTGCATAAATATTTGGAATAAACTTTACAGAAATCGTATACATCCGTATAAGCTGTAATAAAGCATGCTAACCACTCACACTATTAGAAAATTATTACCCCGCATGTAAAATGTGAAGACGCAGGGTAGGCCTGCCAAAAAGGTAGACCCACGACATGGCTGGATGCGGTAGGCACATGACCGGTCTTTGTGGAGATCTCTGGGGGAGGCCTATGCCCATCAGTGGACATCTTTCGACTGATATGATGATGATGATGTGCAGAAATCGTATACATCCGTATGAGCTCCAAAGAAGCATGCTAACCTCCGACACTTTTTGAAAATAATTACCCCACATGTAAAGCGTAGGTATTCGAACGAATAAGAGTCTCACACTATTAGAAAATTGTTACCCCGCATGTAAAGTGTATTCTAACGAACGCAGGACTCTGTAGGGTCTACGAAAACACAATAACGTAGTTACCTCCGGAGCTGCGTTCAGCCACTCGCGAACAAGTGCGCGTCGCATCGTTTTAATGATGCGACATGGGATGTGGGGAGGGGCTAGGGAAGTTTAGACGTCGCAGGAATATTATCTTATCACGAAACGCCGCCGCCGATGAGTCCGGCAACGCATTCGGGAAACCCCTAATGTTGCGAATATCCGGACGGTGATCACTAACCATCAGGGCCTCAAGAATTTACTATGGCTTGGTTGAATTGTTATTGGATCGCAAAAGCAGCTTAATGGCAGTTTTAATTGTAGCAGAATACCAAAACACGCATCATACTGACATTGATATCCAATTAAAATTCAGTCAAGCCAATGGTATATTAGCGGACGTAAGGCCCAGGTGACCAGCTTATCAGTGATCACTTATGAGTTACACAGAATAGAAATGTGCGGAAGCACGCGATTCGTTCATTCAATACAGTGCCCCTTCCCTGCCGCCCCACCCACCTCCGACGCAAATTCCAGGTCAAAACTGCGAGCAGACTATATAATAATCGTTTTGAAGTTAGTGTCCAGTCTTCTGTACTCAGTACTCAGTGTGATTTTAAAGACGTTTCACGTCAAAAGACGTAACTAAATTTTATTGTATTTAAAACACTCTGAGAGCATATTCGTAACCGATTTCTTCTTTCATCCACGCTTTATGCACTTACGTTTCAACGCAAATGCGCATAACAAAAGAAAGGAACCGCAGGTGTGTTACCAATACCAATACCAATACCTACGTTGATAGGAATGTCTTATCCTTCAAACCGGAACACTATATTGTTTGAGCAGGAAAAGTACGCTATACAAGTACTAAATAAACATCCCGGCGGGCTCTTGGCACGCTCTCAGGCTCGACAGAGTCCTATGACACGAGTAAATTTCACTAGAAACATGCATTTACTCAGCCGCCTCTGGCAGATATCTAACTCTGTGTCCTCAAAAGGCCGCAAGTCCTGTCGGCGGACAGTAGGGCCACTCCACACTCCGCGTGCCGCGACATTTTAATGAAGCCGCCTCTACGAGAGCCTTAGCTCTTCAACAGCTTATGATGTTGTTTCGTAAGGACTGCGAGACTGAATAAGTATTTATGTACGTGCTTTTTAAAATGTAAAGGGGAATGCATGTGTATTATATATTCACAAAAGATTTAATAATCTACCTACTTCACTTTAATAGGTATTGACTGTGAGGGCACTGCAGGTTATCCTATATATCCTACGTCATCAAGTACAAAAAAAAATCCACTTTGTTGCGATAGTAGTTGTTTAGGGGAGTAAGTAAGTAAGTAAAAAATCTTTATTGCACACACAAAACATTATACATAACAAGAAAAAAGAAAAACAATTTATATGCGCGCAAAGGCGGCCTTATCGCTTTAAGCTTTCCAGACAAGCTTTGGGAAGAGGTAAGTTACCACCACAAAATGTAGGACTGCCGTGCACAAAGTAGCAAAAAATTACCCAAACTTTGACTGTTCATAGCGATTGTACCTACTTACATATCACCTTGTGTAGACTCTATTAGTAAAAAAAACTGGTTTGCCTGACATTTTCTTGCCAGTTTCGCTTTTCAGCCACATTATAGCCACCCAAAATAAAAGTGACTATAACGTGTCTGAAAACCGAAATTGTCAATCTCATCCGCTCGTAACGCCCCCATAAATGGGAATAAAAATTTACAATTTTTCCATTTTTAAAATTGGAGCAATGGCGAAAAGCTAAGTAAAATGGATTGAGTAAATTGAAAAAAGGTATTTATAATTTCGTGAGTGGAATAATTCAAAAGCTGGATAATTCATGACCTAATTGAAATGGGATTTAATTTTATATTAATGTCTAAAATTGGAATCCTAGCCATTTCAATTAGATATTATTAAACTCTAATTTGAAAGCCTTAGTAATAAAACAGACTACTGCGCGCAAAACCGTTTGAACAAAGCATAATTAAGTTTTACAAAAAACTTTTCAGATCTTTAGTACCTAAAATCTATACAGGTTGTATGGTATTTGTCGTACTGTATCCATCATAGTAAATATAAGAATCATAATCATCTTGGCTTTAATGTCCCGGTTGTGATCTCGCGCACGAGGGCCCAAGATCCGCCTTGACCATGATCCAGTATTTGGCAAGTCGTGTCATTACAGTGGATACTGCCATCTGAACTCCGTGACCCTATTATCAAGGGAACCTGACCAGATTGGATCATAGCTACACATTTAGTGGCCTAAATGTGCAGGTTTCATCACGTTGTTATACCTCACCGTAAGAGCATCGGTTGGCCGTGTAGTGTTCGGCAGGTGGATTAGCACCAACCCCATACTTTCGTGGTAGTCGTATAATTCGACTAATGTTTTCGAGGCAAAAGTTTAAGAGTCTGTAGGCTGGAAAATGGACAGCGCCGCTTTCCACTGTCATAATTATTTTCAACACTGCAATCTCCAACTAGTCTTAAGCGTGGAGATGACTATAGGCTGTGATTATGATGATTCAATTTAAACCATTGATACTTCAACCTGTAGACACCCCTGATATTTCGGTGAGAAAAATTTAATCACAGCGCTGTCACTGTAGCATTCTAATTTTAATCCAAGTCTAGGCACCCCTGGCTTTGGTTGCTGACGTGGAATTTAACCTGCTCGTTGAAAACGATATTCTTTAAACATACTAACGTATTTATAGATTTAAATCTGGTGTTTAGTGTCTGTTTCAGACTACAAAGCCGGCAAAACATACGCTCCCCTTACGGTTGCAGAAGTCCTGGTCGACGGTGGCTGCTTTCCATCAGGCGGTCCGTCCGACAGTGTACCTTCCTAGTCAATATAATCTAACCAGAAAAAGTCGGATAACCCCCCCCCCCCCCAATTTCACCTAAACTTAAACTACAGAACCGATGTTAATGAAATAAGCATCTCGATTAAACTGGCTTAATAGAAAAAATTGCATCCAAATCGGTCCATCCGTTCGGAAGCTACGATGCCACAGACAGACACACAAAGCCACAGATACACACGTCAGACTTATAACACCCCTCTTTTTTGATGGGGTTAAAAAAGCCAAGGCAGTAAGGTCGCCTGACGGATAATGGCAACTCATCATCATCATTGTCCTAGCGCTTACCCCGGCCTCTGCCAGGGTCCGCTTTCCTACAAGTTATTCTCCACTTCGCCCGGTCGTATACTTCATTAGTTGCTATTATACGTATAAGTATAATAGCAACTATTAAAGCATTAAAGGTTTACATTTTTTGCAACAAAGGATTTTACGATAATATCTGTTTATCGATAGGCTTTTGAATGCTTACTTTTATTTTGTTTATTAGTATTACTGCACTCGTTATTATGTAATCGGTGGATACCTGTTATTGGCTCAGTTCATATGTAGTTGAGATAATATATTACCATTAAGTTTCGCTGTTGTAATTCCAATAAAAAAGTAAAAAATAGTAGAATAGTAGAATACATCTCCTTCTCTTACATCTAAGTACAATCCGATCCGAATCTGAGAAACAAACAAATTCAGTCCACAGTAATAAGTAAGATATATCCTAATATTTCGCATTTCGAAACACAAGAGACCAAACAAATTACGCAGGTTGACGCGGGTCGGCCAAGTTTGGGCGTTCGTTTTAAATTTCCAAATATACATTGATGAACTGTGAAACTTCTAGTCCCTCTACGAGGACTCTTAAGATTTGTCGCCCCTAGGGGACGTATTCAAACCTTTCATGATGCTGCGACCCCTTGTTTAAAGGGTTACGAGGGATGTATCTACAAACTGAGAATAGGAAATGTTGTTCGTACTTAGTTTGTGAAAGGCGCTCATTTGAAATGACATTTAAAGTGCTTCAAGTATCGTCCTAAAAGTTGGGGTGCCAGTGGCGTTTTCTTCGCCTTTGTGCTGTCCCTACGAAATGAAATGAAATGAAATCCTTCCTTATCCTTACTTATACATATTGTGTCCTTACCTAAGAAATTGGCGTTTTTTCTTGCAATTATATTATTATTATTTTATTTAACATTTATTGCACACAGTAAAATACATAGAGAAACATCATACATATAGACGACACAACAGGCACTACTTATATATTTGCTCAAGTAATTTTATTTGTACATAAAATATAAAAAATTAATACTGAATTTCGAAAAAAGAGTAGATGAAAAAAGAGAAGATCTAGATGCTAGTTAGTCCCTAAAATTGAATAAAAATTATTATCTCAAGTTTCTATAAGGTTTTGAAAATACCCCTTTTCACATGTCGTCAGTTTTGTCTCTTTAAATAAATAAAATAATCATCGTGGCGTTAATATCCCGGTTGTGCTCTCGCAAACGAGGGCTCTGGGTCCGCCTTGACCATGATCCGGAATTTGGCAGATCAGGCAATTAAAGTGGAGCGTCGGTGGCCGTGTGGTTAAGCTATCCCGGATGTTATTCCCTATAACCTGATCAACCTGAGTGGTTCGTCATTTAGAATACATAGAATATTAATGTATTTTTTCTATTCGAATAAACATTAACATTGTAAGTAAATAATATTAATATTAATTTTAATGTAGTTCAGCTTGTGTAAAAGTGTTAACACATTCACATTTACGTAATAACAGTTTAACCGCAGATTTAGGAACATTTCGCAATATAGTTTTACACCTTGCGCAGCTTTCAAATAAAATTAAATGCCACAGAGTTCTTCCTTGGCAAGTTCACGAAATTTCAAATTTCCAGTCACAATGTCCATGTGAGTTACATTGTATGAAAATTCAAGCGTCCGAGAGCATTTGCAGGTGCGCGGACGTGCGAGCTAGCTCATTTTATGCTAACTGGACCGTGAAGTAATAGCAGAATAGAATGTCCACTGGTAAGTCATATGCCGGAAAACGCTTTATCATATTTTTTTATATCTGTATTTATAATAATGTGACTTGGTTGGTGTCGTAACGTACAAGGCAGGTGTCGTATAAAGCGACTAATGTTTACGAGGCAACATTTCTAGAGTCTGCGTAGACTGTAAAATGGGCAGCAGGTTTTTCTATTGTCACTTGTCACTGTTATCTCCAAACCGTCTGCCAAACGTGTAGATTATGGCAATAACTTGCCCTTTTGTGGGAGAGGCCCTTAGTCCTGTAGTGGACTGTTATGGGCTGTGATGATGATTTATAATATTGTGAATTGGAAGTGTATGGGTTTCTTGCTACCACACACTTCTTGGATGATTTGATTATAAATGATAAGGCTAATATCCGACGACTTGGTTTATTGCTTAATAAGGAGTACCACGCGGCTAGACGTCCGTGTAAGTACTGATACAAAAATAGCGCTATGTTAATTATAATAAAATGTTGTTATGTTGTGTTATTGCTGCGTGCGCAGAATACATATGTACATGCTCCCGAGGGAGAAAAATAAACAAAAATAATAAAGTATAGTAAAGTTACAAATAATGTGAACTTAAGAATTTCATTCAAGTATTAAAAATAACTCTTCTTAAAACTGGCGTCGTCCCTCGCTCCACTCTGGCGGGGTGCGGTGCCGGCGCGGTGGCGGCGGCCACGGCGGCAGTAGCCGGCTCGCTTTCTCTTCCATATCGCCAGTGCGCCCACGATAATTATTGAACCCAGCACTAAATATATGATGGAATAGTGATGGATATCGTGGTAAGATATCTGATCTGTTATTGGCACTTCTTCGGTCTTGATGGCTTCTATTTTTTGATGTAAATTCTCTAACATTTGATTGGTATGGTCTTTAGACAGGGTTTCGTTCCCGTTGAAGGGCTCTATCGTAATATTCAAGATTCGATTGATGGTAGGAATAGAAAAATCTTCTAAATTGCTTTTCACCTTCAAAGTATTTGTTAATATTCTATGTGTCAAAATAGTAAAGTTTTCAGTCTTGACAGTGCAGCCTTCTTCGAACTTGATAATATTTGCTTGCGTTAGCTGGACCGCGGACAGCTGATCGCCGCATAGCGTTCTCAGTTCGCACGCGTTGCAACAATAATACAAATACGTGTTCATATTATTAAGTGCATACCACTTGTGTTTGCACTCGGCGATGTCTGTTCTGCATTGATTTTTCTTATTTTTTGTACACAAATCTTGATAGGAATTCATCTTGAAGATTGGGTTTCTCAGGGCACATAGATAGGTTGATGCGTCTTGATCAATGCAGTTATTTATCTCATTCTGCAAAGTAGGTATGTATGCATCCTTGTGCAAATTTATCCCAACGTAGTCAGCTGCTGGTGTTACGTATACTGTTTTATTCCCAATCTGTCTCGGAATAGATATTACTTTGTATAAGTCGAAGTGGTCTCTGCTTATCAGTGGTAACTTGAGTTCAAACAGCTGATAATGTGACGTCATTCTTGTTCTGATTCGCAATAAATTATATATTTGTAAAATGTCCTTTTGAATGTTTCTTATTGGCAAGGCAAGGTCGTTGCCTAATTGGCTTAATACAGTGCTCAGTTCCTTCTGCAGCTGTTTCGGAGAAAATATATGAAAATCTACTTTTCCATTGAAGATATTCGTGATCGTGTCCAGGAGGTTATCTTGAATGTGTTTTAGAGTTGTAAACATATTATTTGCTGCTATTGCTGACAGGACGAATTCGTTAGTCCATTCTATTGTGTTTACTTCTGTGCTTAATGTATTTATAGCTTTATCTCAATTTGATATGTGGTGATTAAATAAATTAGATTGGTTATTTATTGCTTCTTGTGTTCTCTTTAGTAAATTAAATTCCGCTTCCACGATTGAAGTCTGGTTCTTCCACAGTAATTGAATATGTTTTTGGTTCAGCTTGATTAGATCAATGTCCTTGCTGTATTTTTCAGCGAATTGTTCGTCCAATACTCCGAAAAGGCTCCGCGCGACGCTGCCCACAGCGTTGATAAGGCCGCGCCTGCGCCGCGTTATAGAGTGAGTTGAGATGAGAGAGATGCAGTAATACTTCATTATAGTGCTCGAGTTCGGAGAATTGATGTTGTGTTTGTAGCATGATAACTTCACAATTTGTTATGTTTTTTATTTTACTACAGATGTAGTCTAAATGTCGAGCGTATTTTATGTAGGCTGATGTCCCTTCCCAGTAAGGGTTTAAATCATAATAAATTATGACATTCCATTCATCTCGTATGATTTGTAAATTTGCCATTTTGTCGAGATATATAGATTGGTTGCTATTAAGAGCTGTAATTTGATGACAGCAGCAGTTTGTTAGAAGTGTCATAAAGTACATTAAAGTGAGCAGAATTGTCTTCAAACTTGATTGCTCTCGCTTCTTGGTACAATGTTTTGCTTTTTCTTGATAATTAAATTCTTGCTCGTTCACTGGTAGTTTAGACAGTTTGATCACAGGCCGTTTTAGATGCCCATTTTTGGTTTTAACGTCACTACTCTGACGTAGCCATCTTTTCCGGGGTGTAGTTCCACTACTCGTCCCATAGACCACTTTCCTGGTGGCAGATTGGCGTCGTTGATAATTACTACGTCGTCAACTTTTATATTTTCCGTAGGCGACTTCCATTTTGATCTTGCTGAGAGTTGTGTTAAATATTCTTCACGCCATCTTCGCCATATGTCTTTAAAAATGCGATGTGTAAATTCCCATCTCGGCCTTTCATCCTTTTCGGTATCCAATATTGTTAAAGTTGGTCCGCTAGCAAGAAAATGTGATGGAGTCAAATAATCCAGATTATCAGGATCTTCAGTTATAGTACAGAGCGGCCTGGAGTTTAATGTTGCTTCCAATTGTGTTAGAAGGGTAGTAAACTCTTCATAAGTTGTGACAACATTGACTTGCTGTATTTTTCTAACATCTTCATTTGTTTGATATTTTGGCTGTTCTTTTTCATTTTCAGGTTGGTAGGTAGTGAGCCACTGCGGCCCTTGCCACCACAGTGGATGATCTTGTAGTTGAGACGCTGTGATTCCCCGGCTGGCACAGTCTGCTGGATTATTGTCTGATTTTACATAGCGCCAGCAATCCGGAGCAATGACAGCTGTAATTTTTGTTACACGATGAGCAACAAACGGTTTCCATTTGTTTGGGTTTCCTTGGAGCCAACCCAAAACTGCTGTGGAGTCGGTCCATCCAAATAATTTCATGTTATAGTCTGATAAACACTGCTGAATTTTGATCATCATTTTCGCAAGTAATTCTGCCCCACACAGTTCCAACCTAGGTAATGTGTGTTTTTTCTTTTTTGATATTATTCTTGATTTTGCTGCTACTAATGTTACTGCGCTTCCTTTCATGCTAGTTGCTCTGCAATAAATGACACATGCGTAGGCTTTTAGCGATGAGTCACAAAAGCCATGGAGTTCGATATCACTTTTTTGCTCTGTATTCAGTCAGCGTGTAATATTTATTTTATTTATATTTTGGATGTCATTTTTAATTATAATCCACTCTTCATAAGTTCCTTGCGGGACATTGTCATCCCAGTCTAAATTTGCTTCCCATACTTGTTGAAACAACAATTTTAATTTCGTTGTAACTGGAGTCAGCCATCCCAGGGGATCAAAAATCTTCGAAACATTCGACAATAATGCTCGTTTCGTTATGTTTTCACAGGAAGTGTCTTCTAGTTTGGCGGTGAAAGTAAATTGATCTTGTTGTGGGTTCCAATGTAGGCCTAAAGTTTTTGTAGACCCTGCATATCGAAACTCAAAATTTTCATGATTTTCAGTTGTATGAACTCCTTCTAATATTTCTTGTGAGTTACTTGCCCACTTTCTTAGATTGAAGCCGCCAGATTTTAAAATAGTGATTAATTCTTGCTGTAATATTTTCGCTTCTTCAATAGAGTAACTTCCACGTAATAAGTCGTCCATGTAAAATGACTCTTCTATCACGCGCGGCGCTTCGCTTGTTGGATATTTATATTGCTCGTCTCTTGCTAACTGTTTTAATGTCATCATAGCCAAAAAGGGTGCGGCCTTGGTGCCGTATGTGACAGTGGTGAGTTGGTAGTCTTGGAGAAGATGATGTGGAGAATCACGCCATATGATTTTTTGGAATTTTTGATCTGCTTCATGTACCCAAATCTGTCTGAACATCTTCTCGATATCTGCTGTGAAGACCACTGGATACTGTCTCCATTTTAATATTAAGTTTTGAAGGTCTTGTTGCAGGTTTGGGCCAGTGTACATTAAATCGTTCAAACTTTTCCCGCTTGTGGTGTATTGCGATCCGTTGTAAACGACGCGCAGTGACATAGTCTCGGACGAGTCTCGAATGACGCAATGGTGCGGTAGATAGTAGTCGGGCTGCGAATTCTCGGTACACAGGTTCATGTGTCCTAGCGCCTTATATTCATTGATGAATTTTTTATATTCTGTTAACACGCGGAGTTGCTTGCTTAATTTGCGTTCTAGTTGAAGGAATTGTGCGATAGCTTTTTGCTTCGAAGATCCCAACTCTTGCTCGAAGTTAGGTTTTAGAGGTAATCGTACATCGTATCTGCCATCTTCGAGTCGTTTTGTTGTTTCTTGATAGAATTGAATGCATCTTTGATCTTCCAATGATAAGGTTGTGTCTTCAGAGATGTCCTCTATTTCCCAGAATTTTTCGATGCTGTCCATGTTATTTAATACGACATTGCATTGTAGGGTGTTGACGCTGCCGCATAAAATCCAACCCAGGCGCGTCTGTTGAGCGACTGGCGAAGATTGATTTGATCTGCAGATGCCTTCCAAGATAATTTTGCTGTATACGTCAGCACCCAAGAGAATATCGACGAGGCGACTGATATTGAAGTCAGGATCGGCTAGGTTAATGTTGTCTAAATGCTGCCATGATGGTCTTGAGAATGAATAATTAGGTAAATTTTTTATAAGACTCTTCATAATCACGGCATCTGTATTAAATTTGTATGCTTCGTTGATGGACTGGCAGTTGATCTTGATACGTCCTTTACTGTTGCTTTCTTTCATGCCGACTCCAGATATAACTCCCTTGCATCTAATTCTCGGCAATGAAAGGCGTTGAGATGCCTTTTCTATTATAAGTGAGAGCTGTGACCCTTGATCGATGAGGGCGCGCATCGTAATATTTATTTATTTATTTATTTATACTTCATGCACAAACAGTACATTGGCGGACTTAAAGCTAAAATAGCATTATCTACCAGTCTACCAGGAGAGATAACAATTGACAAAAGGTATGCGGTGCAGGAAGATAACTTACAAGTAAAGATTACACAAAAGCTTATTCAACCACAATCAAATTTATAAAAAAAAATTAAATAAATAATAATAATAAATACACTAAAAGTTAAAAGTAGCAATAGATATTTTACACTAATTAATTAATTAATTAACTGCATGAGTTACCCAAAATTATTCAGGTACTTGAGGCTTTATGAAGAAAAGAGATGAAAAAGGAATAAAGGAACAAGGAATAAATTAGGAGCTAAGGAGTGTTCAGGAAATGGTTATGTACTGCTCTCTTAAAACAGAATTTCTTAGATATTAATCTTATGTCAGGGGGAAGATCATTCCAGAGTCTCATCGCTGTTAAAGCAAACGAATTAGAAATAAACCCAGTCCGATGAAGAGGGAAATTCAATAAAAGATTGTTTGAAGAACGGAGATTACGGTCGTGATTATCAGAGAGAAACTGGAATTTACATTTTAAGTATTTTGGAATAGCTGGGTCGTGTAAAATTGAATGAAGGAGAGAAAGAGTTCTTAAGTTACGGCGTTGTCGGATGGAAAGCCACTTGAGCTTAGCTCGGTAAACCGAGACATGATCATACTTGCGCAAACCAAAGATGAATCTTATGCAGTTGTTAAGAAGACGATCTAACTTACAGAGAAGGTCTTGGTTTGCGCCAGTGTAGCATACATCGCCGTAATCAATGATAGGCAGAATCAAAGATTGCACAAGTAGCAATTTGGTAGCAGGGGGAAGGAAAAATTTAAATCTATAGAGGGAACAAAGAGTCGCGGTGACCTTCCTGCTGACCTCTGTCACATGCGGTACCCAGCTGAGTGTGCTGTCAATGTAAAGCCCCAGATCCTTTACCTGGGAAGAGTACGGGATAATTGTACCATTGTAATGTAAAGGTGGCACCAGGGAGAGATCAAGGCGTTTAATTGCGTATGGGCTGCCCATAATAATAGCTTGGCATTTGGATGGATTGACGTGTATACCAAATCTTGATGACCAGTCCAGGATGGTTTGGAGCTCGCAGTCAAGAGCACTAATTGCATCAGAAATGTTAGCAGCCTCAGCATTTGCATATATCTGGAGATCGTCAGCATAAAGATGATAGGAGCATATAGGATCCGTCGCTGGTCTGCACACGAATAATTGCTGTTGCCAAGAGGATTTCTGGAGGATTTCTGGAATGTCGCCTTGCTGCGACACGTGAGAGTGCTGATTTTGCTCGCTTGTTCGTGGAGTGGTAGGCAAAGCGGCAGCGGCACGGAACGCGCTCAAGTTCTCAAAGGTTTCATGTAATATCGTGTTATGTGCTCCGTTGCATTCGCGGCATCGTTTCGTCGAATAACATGTTTTTCCATTATGATTAACAAGGCAGTTCTGGCATAATTGGAGTTGTGAGATAGTTTTGTACTTTGTAATCGGAGACATCTTCTGGAATTCTTTGCAATAATAAATGCCGTGCTTTTCTTTGCATATTGGGCAATTATATATTTTGTTGTTTGTAGTTTCTGCTTGTGAAACTTGCGATTGTTGATTGCTTTGAAATGTTCGATTGAAATTATTTGGTTTTTGGTATTTAAAATTTGGCGCTGATTTTTGTTGAAATGCGATAGATTTTTGCTGAGTATTGGGTTGCTGTTTTCGTCGTGTAGATTCCAGAGTCGTAAACTTGTTTTCCAGGAATTCAAGGAGGTCATGAAGGGTTGGTAACTCCCTTGGATTGCTTAATGATGCTATGTATTCATTGTGCGTGTCTGAATCCATCTTCTGCGCCATAATATGTACAACCAATGGGTCCCATGTTGATATATTGACTCCAAGGTTGCGGATTGCATTCAAACACTCGTTGATTGTATCGTGCATTTTTTTCACTTGATCTGGTGATTGATGCTGCATATTAGGAAGAGTTAAGAGCGTGTTGACATGTGTACTGAATATTAATTTCTTGTTATTATATCTGTGATTCAGCAGCTCCCAGCAGGCATCATAATTCTCCGAACTGATATGAAGATGTTGTACAATTTTCTCTGCTTCACCCCTTAACCTGCTTTTTAAAAATTGCATTTTTTGCGCGCTTGACATGAGGTTGTTTCGATGAATTGTTTCCACGAACAAGTCCTTGAAGGAAATCCACTGATGATAATTTCCGTGAAATGTAGGTACATCCATTTTCGGCGTGATTTGCTCGCGGTTAGATGTGGCCCACATTTTATTGTTGATGCTCATAATCCCAGTTTTCTTCAAACATTTCGCTGTCGATTTCCCAGTGAAGGGAGTCAATTACTGCCCATCTTGATTGTAATGTTTTCAAAACGTCTTCAAATTCCCAGTTATCAGTAAATCTTCTAAATTTAAATTATTGATGGTACGTAAGAAAGCCTTAAAATTGCTCTTTTGCTTCCGAATCAGTTCTTCGTTTTTGCTGGAATTACCTCTTGATGTGGAGGCAAAATATTGTTGTTTCGTTTCCACCGGCTTAGTTTGATCTGCTACCACGGGGACTTCCGCGCGAGCTAGGCTAGCGGGGGCTTCCGCGCGAGGCGTGCTTGCTATTTTCGACTCTTCTGGTATTTTATTGCTTATGATGTACTCACGGGTTTTTTGGTAAAATTCCATTGCGTCTTGATAACATTTTTTCGTGAAGTACGGATGATCACTTGCTTCAAATTGTTTTAATGCTTCATGGTTGGACTTGAACTCCTCCCAGTATTGATCAAGGATTCTTACGCGTTGATTGATGTGTGTTGTTGTTCTACGGCTAGGGCCGTCCTTCTTGAAATTTGATAAAAGCTTCTCCATCTCTGCCGTAATATCTTGTTGTGTTTGGATGAGGTCTTCCATGTTTGTCAGACTCATTTTATGTTAACTTGATATTATTATTCACTTGATATATATACTACTTGATACTTGATATAAACTTGATTACTTGATACTTGATATAAACTTGATTACTTGATTGATGTTGATGACCTTCTCTCAGTGATAGTAAGAGATTGATGCGATGATATTCGCCTACTCGGTGTTGATTGTCTTGATGCTCGAAGGACCATAAAGAAGATGTATGGGTTTCTGGCTACCACACACTTCTTGGATGATTTGATTATAAATGATAAGGCTAATATCCGACGACTTGGTTTATTGCTTAATAAGGAGTACCACGCGGCTAGGCGTCCGTGTAAGTACTGATACAAAAATAGCGCTATGTTAATTATAATAAAATGTTGTTATGTTGTGTTATTGCTGCGTGCGCAGAATACATGCTGTACTTTGTACAGGAAGGTAGACTTGTTCTGGGAGACTTCGCTCCATCTTATACCTTAGTATATTCGCCGTATCAAAAACAAACTCATTTACAAAAATATTCTTCAAAAGTCATGCATTGAAATCAAATTGAAGTCATGCCTCTTCACGTAGGGGTAATCAGTAGACCCCAAGTACAAGAAGATATA
Source organism: Blastobasis lacticolella (assembly GCA_905147135.1). Taxonomy (NCBI): domain Eukaryota; kingdom Metazoa; phylum Arthropoda; class Insecta; order Lepidoptera; family Blastobasidae; genus Blastobasis; species Blastobasis lacticolella. The sequence continues at coordinate 17,462,448 of LR990048.1, forward strand.
TACCATAGGTACTGTAATAAGTATTTTTGTCTCACAACGTCGTATACGGCCAACAAGACCCGTCCAACATTTGTCACAAATTATAACCGGCGCGGCGTTGCCGAGGCGATGCTTCGTGCGTCAGAGAGTACCTATTAAGTGTACTGTTAAGAATTTATAGTTACTTAAGTGTATTACAGATTACTATGTTATTATTCCCACCCGCCTGGTAAGCTTGGAGATTATAGCAATAATCTCCCTTTTTTGTGAAAGAGGCCCTAAATCTTACAGTGGACTGTTATGGGCTGTGTTGATAATGATGTTATTATTTACTATTGTTTTCATTTTCCATGTTTAAAATTAGTTAAGTTAGTCTATTTTGTTCAAATCTCTATGTATTTTACTTATACGGGCCTTCATAGTTCGGTACGCGTCAAGCGGCCACAACATTATGCTGAGGGGGTCCAGTTGCACTGAAAGCCGCGACACGGAGTTTTAACAATGCCACTGGATACAGTTAACTGTAGGTACATTTATTATTCTGCCGCACAAATTTAAAATGCAGTAAGTGCATTTTTTCACTTTTGGGTTTATTATATTTTTGGAATCAGGGAAACGAGATCTACTCGAATCAAAGACCCGTTTTTGAAACCTACTCTGGAAACAAAAACAAATTAAGCTATAAACGCAGTAAGTGCATTAATGAGTCGCAAGTGCATAACATAAACGCAGTGAGAGATGATACTGCAAACTAATAAATAAAATCATAACCCAAATTTACGAAAAGCTTAGCATAAACGCAGTAGGTGCAACTAAGACATTTTTTACGTAAGTGGGAAAATAACTTTTAAAAGAAATCCTTAGTATAAACGCAGTAAGAACATCAGCTGCATTTTATTTAACAGTCCGATATAAGGAATCAAACTGACGCATAATATAAATGCAGTTCCTTAATAACAGCACTTACTGTGCTGTTATTAAGGACTCATTTAGGTATATTTTATTGTCATATCCAATAAACGCAGTGAGTACATATTAATGCATAAACGCGGTGAAATTCACCCACTGCGTTAATGCTAAGGAATACTCACACAAAAAGGAATAAATCCTAGACACAAAGTAAAATTAAAGTAACGGGAAGGGATTATTTAGAATTCCATCTGTTAAAAAGAGTCTGCTAATAAATTTCCCTTGCGTTTTTCTTTTTCGGAGTGACCTTGAACGGGCCAATCAATCGCCAATGTGTTATTAAGTACTTCAGTGACGAGTGTTTTGACGCCAAATAACAGAAAAAGTTTTTGGTATGATTTGCCGACATCATCATCAGGAGATTGAAGATTCGTAAATATTCATATATTTTTTCGAATTATCTAAGTATTTTGACTTTGGTTTTACTGACTGTTGTTCATTTTTTTTTTTTTTTTTAATCTTTATGTTAAGATAATAAAGAGTATCCGACTCGAAAGCGAGAGGTACCGGGTTCGAATTCCGCTGCGGCCATGTACCAAAGACTCTTTTCTGAGTTATGTACATTAGTTGAACACTAACCGACGCTCTTACGAATTATAATACCAGATTGGATTATGGTTACACATTCAGTTGCCAGAATGTGCAGGTTTCATCATGATGTTTTCCCTCACCGTAGGAGCATCGGTTAGAATTCAACTAATGTACATAACCAAGAAAAGAGTCATTGGTACATGGCCGCAGCGGGATTCGAACCCGGTACCTCTCGCTTTCGAGTTGGATACTCAACTGCCCGGCTACCGACGTTCTATTAAATTACAATACAATGAAATTCACAATAATGCGTCGTCCAAAGAATAATTACAACTTGTGTAGAATTACTAAATGTGAAGTTTGAGCATTTTAGTAAAGACCCCTTTTATGTAGGGTCATGAAGTAGGAGTAAAGATTAAAATGAACAAAACAAATAAAGAAGTTAAAATATATTACCGCAGTTGCTATTTTTCTAAACAACTCGTTTGTTTGTTTACAATAGTTAGGTTCTCAATTCTTAAGTAATAACTGTATCTTCCCTTTTAGAGATGTAAGGTTTTTAGAGGGTAAGAAGTACGTGAGTGCAAACCTCCAAAGGCTACGGTAACTGTTTACCATCACGCAGGCCGCAAGCTTGTTTGCCATCGTAGTGGTATAAAAAACGTTCCTTTTTGAAGTAAAATTAAGCCTATTAAAGACTATGTATTTTTTATAGATTACTTTTAAAACTACTTTTAATTACTTTAAACTTACTTGTTGCTTTGTTAAATATGACTATTTGAATGTTTTCTTCTTTGTTAAGTGTAAAGTTAAGTACCGTGAAATATGCCAACATTGCCCCCTGGGGTTACTTTGCCCGAAGAACAATTTATAAGCATAATTTTGATATTCCAAAATATCTTTATCTTATGGCAACATTGATTGACTTTGACGGAAAATAGATTATATGTATGGCAATACTGACTATCGTGTTTGTTGCCATCTTCGCCTAGTAACTTGTTAGAACTCATTGAGTGAGGTGTGTTTTTTTGCGGGCAAATTTTAGTGCAAATTTGAACGTATATTCTGCGAGATGGCAAAAACACAGGTTAGTTTACTTTATAACATGTCATAGAAAATTATTTGTACAGTATATTAATGTTAGTGTCATTGCTCAGGGTCTTTTAAAACTAAAGTTATGATGATGGGCAAAGTTATCCAGTAACGTTCCGACTTACGATTGACAACATTGCCCGTTATCAAAAAAGGCTTAGGGTTGACACATTACGAAACTTTGTATTATTATTTTTATCCTTATTAATTTATGGCTAATACTGAGCTTATTTAATTTTAAACATAAATTAGGTATTTAATTAAATTCAAAGATTACATTAGTTATTAGGTACTGCGTATATGCTCCACACTACCTTATAATACAAACTTTTTTAGTATTCGTGTACTGGTTGGCCCCGTAATCTCCGAAACATAGTAACGGGTTCGAATCCCGCCCAGTGCAAACATTCATGTGAGGAGCATTAGGGTTTGTCTTGTGTCTGGATGTTGTTTATCTATATAAGTATCTATTTATCTATATTTGCATACATATCTAGCGGCAGTCTGGTACATACTCTGCTTAGTTTGGGGTTAGATGGTCGTGTGTGAGATGTACACATATACATATTTAATAGCATGGTTTGTTTCAGAAAGACAAACATAAATCTCGTATTCGACAGAGGAAGTCAAGACGAACAATTGGATCCCGGGTATATAAAAACTACACTGAAGAAATGTTAAAACTTGCATGCGAATCAGTAGAATCAGGCCAAATTTCTTCACGAGATGCTCAACGGCAACTTGGTATCCCAAGACGCACAATAATAAATAAAATAAAGAACAAACATTTGAAGTCAGTAGGTCACCCTACTGTTTTATCAGCTGTAGAAGAGAACCAAATTGTAAGAGTTTTACAAGCTTCTAGTGAATTTGGCTCCCCGCTTTCTAAAGTGGATCTACAGCTTGTAGTCCATGAATATCTAAAGAAAAATGCTCGAGATCATATGTTTAAGAATCGGATTCCCGGTGATGCATGGGTCCAGCTTTTTGGCAAGAAATGCTGACAAATTGACTGTGAGAATGACTCAAAATATTTCAAAGGCGAGAGCTGAAAAAGGTCCTCAAGAAATAGCCGAATACTTTGATAATTTAAGCACAACGTTAAAGGATATACCAGCAGAAAATATAGTCAACTTTGACGAAACCAACCTGTCCGACGATCCAGGTTCTTCAAAGTGCATTTTTCGGAAGGGAGTAAAGTATCCCGAAAGAATAGCGAAATCCACCAAAGGAAACATATCTCTTATGTTTACAGCCACCGCAAGCGGTGAATGTCTCCCCTTGTATGTTGTTTACAAATCAACAAATATGTACTCAGAATGGGTTAGTGGAGGACCACCAAAAACCAGGTATAACTGCACTAAATCGGGGTGGTTTGACAGCGCCATGTTTGAAAATTACTTTGAAACCATAATCCTCCCCTGGGCGCAAAAAAATGCAGGGACGAAAGTGGTCATTTGCGACAACTTGTCTAGTCATTTGAGTGTTAAAGTAATAGAGTTATGCGAGCAAAATAACATCAAATTTGTTTTTATCCCTCCAAGGTCAACACACCTCACCCAGCCGCTAGACCTGGCATTTTTTGGGCCTTTGAAGAAAACCTGGCGTAAAAATTTGTACCAGTATAAGCTTCGTAGTGAGTTCTGTTACTTACTGCGGTTATGCTAAGGAAACAGCCAATAGGCGCGGCAAAGCGCTGCAGTGGGATCACTTACTGCATTATTAGTAAGGAACCAACGTAAATTATGCTATTTCACCTGAACTTTAGCATGGTAATTAAGACAGACAATAAGACAACAGCTGACTATAACTATTGTATTTGTGTCCAGCATTTTAATTTTTATTCCTTTAAAGAAATAAAGACTGAAATGCTCAAAACAAATACAGAAGCTAAAATTGCTTACCGTAGTTGTTAATTCTCGAAACTTTTCGTTTGTTTGTTAAAAATAGTTAGGTACTTATAGGTATAGGTAGTATATTTGATTTGAAAGACTGCGGGGGTCTTCCGTATTGATCTCAAATAATTTAACAAATTAAATAAATTAAAAAAAAATTTTTCAAAGTGATTATTCTTTCTAATAAGTACAAACCTTACATTATTTTTAAAGCCTAGAATTTGTTTTAATCTCATAAACCTATTGTGTCAATAAACCAGACGATATTATTTACTCATTTCCTGGAAGAGTTTGGAAAAAAATCATTTATTTATAATAAAAACAGCTGCTGTAATACAATTCATATATTCTTCTCAATTACCATGCTAAAGTTCAGGTGAAATAGCATAATTTACGTTGGTTCCTTACTAATAATGCAGTAAGTGATCCCACTGCAGCGCTTTGCCGCGCCTATTGGCTGTTTCCTTAGCATAACCGCAGTAAGTAACAGAACTCACTGCGTTTATGGGTTGTGAACATGTAAATTTTTTTTGACGATTCCAATACTCTAATTGTTTTGTGGTAATATCTCCCTTAAATAATTAAAAATCTTCTATTTTGATGTTAAAATCATAATCTGCCCGTTTTTTTCTACCAGAAAAGTAATTTCAACCGAGCTTTTTGTCAAAACAAAACATGTAACATCAAAAATAAAAACCTGTACTGCAAACGCGTTTTTCTCAAAACTAGGAAAATGCACTTACTGCGTTTTAATTTTGTGTTGTGCGGCAGTATTGTTGTCCTGTATTTTTTAAATATTTTTTTTCTGCCTAATTTTTTTTATTTTATGTACTTTAATTACCTTTTTTTTTTTTTTACCTTATTGTCGTGTCGTGGTGTCTACGTGTAATAAATGTCTTATTTCTTTCTTTCTTTCTTTCTTTCTTTCATAGTAAGAGGCAAAAAAAAACAATTCCAACCATAATCTGGAAAGTACATACATTAAAACCAACCCCATTCAACGCGTAAGTATCTCTCGTAATCAAGCACTATTTCCGCAACGAAATTCAATCTGAACCGCGCGACTATATTCCCTCCCCTATCAAGGAGGGTCTCGAGACTCGCCGAAAACGCCTCGCATTCTGCTGGTGACTTATCTAATTATCTCCAACGACTCGCCCGGTTCCAACCGGTCTCGAAATTCGAAAACAACAGGATATCCGGCCGGAAGCAGCCGCGGACTCCGGATGAAAGCGGAGGAATAATAAATTTTAATTGTATCCAACAAAGGAGTTAAAACGCAGTATAATGGCGCTCGCGAGTCTAGGCTCGCCCGTTTAAAGTGTTCGAAAGTGCATTTTCATCGTAATAATTTAAAACGGCTCGCGTTATTGCCGCGTTGGGCATTAAGCCCTCCAGCCGTTTCGTTCTGTACCGAATTATAATTGGAAGTCGGTTGTAATTATTTCTTTGAATGTTTAATTTATTTATTCATTCAATGAACTCACAAAGTAACGCTGGAGAGTGGTAATTGTCGTTTGTACTTCAACGATTCTTGTCCAAACGTTATTCAGGATTAAATTTTTTGATTAAATACATTTTAGAATATTGTGCAGCCTAAAAAATCTTAATCTACTGAATCGATTTTAGAGAAACAAAGAAAGAAAACTTAAAACAATTTCGAATGGCTTTTTGAATAACAAAATCGCATCCAAATCGGTTAATCAATAATTGATTATTTCGTATTTTATTATGTCCACTAGTTCTATGAATAAATAAATAATCGTGGACAAATTCACACAGCGCCATCTAGTCCCAAAGTAAGCAAAGCTTGTGTTATGAGTGCTAGATAACTGATAAACTACTTAAAATTTTTTTTTTTTAAATATTATTATCATTCAATCATCATTTTAATTTCTGCCCGGCCGGGAATCGAACTTGGGACCTCTTGCTTGGCAGATGTTGACCACTGAACCACTCAGGTTGTCAGAATAACTTTGTCGATAACATTTCCGTGTAATCCAGTTTGCCCATTTCTTTCCGGTCTTATGATATCAATTCACGACACTCAAAAAGCACCACGTTGCTCACAAAACATTATGTTTGAAAACATCTCGCACACACAAATTTCCCTATCCAAGGCCGCTTTTTCAGGCCGGAACCGTCGTAACACCAAATCAAATGCACCGTGGGACATAACTTTCGCTTCAAAAAACAATAAAACAAATCCACCCGCGCCTCCGCAGGGTGAAACAGCCTGGAAACGAGAGCGAATATTATGTATGTGCTCACGATTGTTGGCCTCAGCAACTGATAGATACGGCAAATAATATTTAAAGCATATTTGCCTGTTGATGTTCGTAGTAGAGCCAACGCTTTCCGTTGACAGGTGTCGTAGAAAGCGATAAATACCCGTATTTAAAAACAATATTTTTCTAAGTAAAGTAGTTCTCACAGTGCTCGTCTGCTTGGACGCACTGCGTTGAATACGGCTTTATGATTGGTCGCTTCATTCATAGTAGCGATTGCCACTAAATTATTGGCAGTTGGAACCTTATGCGCAGTAACGCACTGTGACACCTCATAGTAACGTTTCTGATTGCGAGTGCAATGTTATAGAGGCAGGAACTTGCTAGCATCTCCGTAAACAAGAAAATAACTGCATTGTTTACTGTTGAGTATTTTTAACTCTGCGATCTTAACCCGCCTGAACTCAAATGCCTTCCTCCCCCAAAAGTATGGTATCTCAGCCATTGGCCAAATTCTCAAAATTGTGACCAATTGACTGATAATGCGTTTTTAACACCTTCCGTCCTTTTGTAAAAATCCATGAAGTAGTAGATAGCTGATAGCTCTCTTTTCAAAACACAGTAATTTTTTATTGTTCCAGGGCTGGGGACCTTGCTCCGTGTCGGCTGCGCTCTAGCTCTGTTGATCGGTCATTGTTGGACGCACGTTGCGCTTGGCATTGTTAAACACGGTCTGGCTTTGCCAGCCGTCGCCGTTGTCGACAGAGCGAGTGTGCTCAAGCTCCAAAACTACCGATATTCGACTGTATTTCTTGCGACATAATTGATAGATTACACAATTTCGTGGCCACCAAGACGTGTGCCCGTTAGTGCACCCGTGTTGTATTTTTATTTTTATATATATATGGAGCAAATTACATGCTTTTGAGATGTGAAACATGGTGAGGAGACATGCGCGTATAATTTCCAACCAAGCGTGATAATTATGGCAAAATCCCTTACATAGAAGTCCTCGTTCAACTATGAGCTAGAAGTTGATCTAGTAGGCTGTCATGGGATATTTTTGATACATATTGGTGAGAGTTATCGATCTAATATCCACCTCGCTCTAGGACGCGCAATCACGTCCAGGGCTCAATCAATACATTTTGATAAAATAGACTTTGCTAGGGTTGGTCTTTCTGTAGACTGGACTTATCGGAAGAGTAAACATTTTAAAGTGAACGTTTTAATACAGTGGACAACATTGTGCAGTGTACATTTTTACACACTGGACCATGTGAAACTAAAGGATCAGTATCATATCTAAAGTTCGCTGGAAGAACTCTCATTGTGATTCAATCTTCACTTTATAAAATTATATTTTTCTAATTTCTGTACTTATTTATTAAGCAATAAAGAGTTTACATACATACATACATACATCTATCCCTATCCCTATCTATCCATCACTAGCTCTACACCCAAAGCGGAGTCAGTGGATGTTAAATCACTCGGAAACCTTCAGGCGGCGCCGCGAATAAAATGCATTCCATACGAGCCCGATGTCATACCTACATGCAGGAATATTCCTCACGTTTCGGCCACATTTCTCCAGTTTACGTCTTATTTTTGCAGCTGAAGGTGGATATTATGGGAAGAATGAGGTGTCTGATAGAAAGTTTGAAATAGAGGATTCCTAACAAGACGTGTCTGATAAAACTGTAGGAGTTAAAGATGGGGAATATATTTTGTGATGTGAACGTGGTTCATGAAGCCGTGTGGTATTTGGCAAGCATAGTTCATCATCATCGTCCGATCGGTCAATCCCAGCTGCTGCCAGGGTCCACTTTCCTGCTTTGTTTTCTCCACTTTGCCCGATCTTCGGCATCCTCACGTCGCAAGCCGTTGGCTCTCGCGTTCGACTCGGCAAGCGTAGTAGGTACATTTTTTTATGTCATACATTAGGCAAACAGGCAAGCCACTGCCTATAGACATTAGCAACACCAAGAGTATCGCCAATGCGTTGCCCACCTCTATAACACGTTGCTTTGGCAGCAAAAAGACAAATGCCCCTCCACTGCCAAAGCCTCGGTTCCCCAAATCCCCACCCCATGGAGCACTGGAAACCGTACTCACCGACAGAAACACAACACTATTTAAAAGAGTATTACTGCGGTATTCTGTAAGGTACTTCCCCAGTCGGGCGGCTCCAACTCGAACGGGATACCCCGCTATGCCCTACCTCTCTTAAAATAGCACCCCTTCCAAAGATTTTGACATAATATATGTTCCCTTCAATTTACGGGTATCGTAGTAAGCAAACATCTTGTGACCGAACATGGTTCCAATTATCTAGAAAATGTCATCTGTAAAAATACTAAATCCTCATTTGTTTATTGACATGAAATCAAGACAATTGTAGGCATGACAGATTAATTCTAACACCCGTATTCACAAACAATACTTGTATAATAGTACTTTACTATGCGTTCTCACAGTGCTCATATTGCGATTACTTAATGTAACGATACTTGCTTTACAAATGTAAAGTAGCATTAAAAATGACATGTAAATCTATTTACCAATAAATGATTGTATTGTATTGTATTGTATTGCTCGTCCGCTACGTAAACGCACTGCGTTTAATATGGCTCTATGATTGGTAAATTTCCTTCATTTTGCCGAATGCCCTTCAAATATCGTCAGTTGGAACCCTGTGTGTTCGCGAGCACTGTAAGATCTCACAATACCGTTTCTGTATACGGGTATTAGTTATTTCTAGTGTTTCCGAACAATAATTTTATAATGTATAAACTTCTAAAGCTGTTCATCTGGTTGACTTATACTTTTACCGTCAACAGTTCATCGATCATGTGATCGTCTAATACAGAATTCAAAACTTCGAGAGAAGATCTTCGTAGACTATGGACAGCAGCGATGTCTGTTTCGTATTTTCAACATTGCGACCTCGGGTGCCAAGCGTTGTGGCATACTCTTCTACTGATTTAAAGTCGTACTGTGCCGAAAGCGGCACTGGTTTAGTGGCAGCATGCTTGTAAGACCGATAACCAAGACTAAGCAACGCTCGCAGAATCCGGGAACTGTTTGAGTGACTGTTTCGTACTTAGAGGCTAGTCGAACTTCAGCACCGCAACGATTTCGCTACTCGTTAAGTCTACATCCTGATATCGTTGGCGAAGCGAGGTTGACCAAGGTCCTCCGCTAGGAACTCAGACAGGTTGAACAATCTCGGGAACCGACTGGCATCCCGTGACTGTATATTATTATTATTTAAAGTCTAGACGCCTTCACGGCTAGAGTGAAGAGACGGTTCCTAGACAAGCGTGCTCCATCATCCCATACCAGGCCGCATCATCACTTACCAGGTGAGATGGCGGTCAAATACCTGGCTAGACTAATTATAAAAACAATAGTAGCGCGAAAACTCGACCCCACTTCAATAAATTATTCAGTACCTAAACTGTTTAGAAATCCACCTGTACAATTCCGAGAGTTTGTTAACTTTCTATACGTAGGTCACGACTTTGTCCTATAGTTTAAAACCTCAACAAAGATGTCTGAAGGGCGAATGAATGAACAGTTGTATTTCTTATTTAAAACCTTTTCACTTTAGTACTGACTCAATAAAACTTTTTCATGATGATAAGATTAACTGAAAGTCGTAAAATTATTATTACCCTACAACTTTATGTGAGTACAACGAACTTTCAATCGTTGTGGTTAAAGAACTTGAATTTTTTATCTAAATTCTCCTCAGAGATAAGTATTTCAATATTTTGTTAAAGCAACTATCAGATCAAAGTGGTCTTTAATGTCAGTTTTAGCCACAACAAATTACTTGAACAATTCGACTATCTTCACAATCCTGGTGTTAAATCCCCGTTTCACTCTCGGCACGCGACGGACCGAGGTCCGCCTAAACCATAGTCCACAAGACTTTAATGTGTTCTGTGGCCTAAACAATACGACCATAATCAACCATAAAAAACAATCGGAATGAAAGGATTTTCGAAAGAATTCTTCTAATCAAGAAATCAAGCTCATTTTCTCCAAATTATTTAGAAAACTGTTAACTCTGTTAATAGCTTCAATCACGTCCAATTATAAATAAGTGGTATGCGCAAGAAATATAACCTGATCGAACCTTTTCCGTCATTTCAAAGCGCGTAATAAATCTACACAGTATCGTCCCCGAATCACCTCCAGCGATCTCCGATTGTCCCCCTCAAATAGAAATCTACAAGAGCCGAAAAAGGGAACGCCCGGTATCAGAACAGCCTTATCTATTTCATTTTCGAGGGCAATGTTGACCAAACATAAATAAACGTGGATACGGGCAAGATTGATAACATAGATCAAACGCCCGCTGGGCGCTATTTGCTCTCAGATGCTCCCAATTTTTTTCTAACTAGTTGGATCAAGGAAAAGGGGATGTAAATTGGCGGGTACTGGTTGAGTATCCTTCTAATTTTCTGTAACTGGTACGGAAATGTTTAAGTTTATTATAAGTGAGAGCGAGTGAATTATTTTTATTCTCATATGTCAGTTTCCAAAAGTTTCCAAAAGGATAATGGAAAAGGGGACAAAAATTGGCGGGATCCGAATGACTGTACCTACTTCTAATTTTCTATAACTGGTACGGAAATGTTTAAGTTTATTAGGTGTTTCTTATATTGTAACTTTCAAAAAGGATAATCATTTTGTTTTCATTGCCACACGGATAGTCGGTCGACCGGATCAGTGGCAACCGTTGTTTAGAACATCAGCAACCTAAGCGAAGTGGATGCGCTGCCGTCCTTGGAGGGACCTGTAGACAACAGGGCTAAAAAAAATTACCACATGAAGGTAGCTAACTTTCTAACATTTTTGGTATAGGTTGCGCAAAGGAAAGACTTCGGGAGGGCGACGCGAAGCAGATAATTCCACGTGTTGAACGTGCGCAATAAAAAGGTTTGCGATTTCTATCTCTGCAATCCTTTTCCAGCATTTACTAAAACCTTAAAACAGCTCTAGAAGTACAATATCTGAAGTACTTTTATTAAGTACCTATTCAGAGGTTCTTATCTTCTTTAGGTAACAATTAATCTTCACGGTATCGAATGGGGCCCAAACACCCTTGGCCCCACAATCACGCATGATCATGCTACGTATCTGCGGAATTAGGGGGCCATTTTAAAAGAATGATGGGGACATTCCGCCAGAATTCCCAATCTCCACATCCCCTTTTCCCAAACGATCCAAATGTGGACGTAGACGCCAGTTATTTTTGATTTGGCGCTTTAATGGGGTTCTGGATAGTGGTTGTGTCGGGCAAGTTATACGCCGTAAAATGGGTCGAAATGAAATATTTGTTTTCATTGACGAATTGTGATGCTTCTTATATTTGAACGTAACACTAAAATTGTTTATTGGAGGTATTCATATTTCCACGACCCATTATATTCACGCTTGGCTCATGGTAATAACCTCAGATCATATATTTATTCTAAGGTAATAACCGATGCCCTGACGGTGAGAGAAAATCGTGATTAAACCTGCACATTGAGACAACTGAATATGTAACCATGATCCAATCTGTTCAGGTGTCCCGAGATCAGAGGCACTATTTTTAAAGTGAATGGTTTTCAGTTTTGATTTTCGGCATGAATAATTTAATGTTTTAATGTTAGACGCTGATTTTACCCTATTTTATAACCGTTCGCTTTCATTATTGCCAATGTTCTTCTACTGTAATTACCAGATCTACCAAATTCTAGATCACTGTCAAGGCGGTTTGTTGCCTCGCGGGCGAGAGCACAACCAGGATATTGAAGACCAGCTTCCGTCCACGTCTCTAGACCACCAGTCCTCTTATTTCTAATCAGCTAGTCATATCATATCTCTACACAATTTAAGTAACCAGGATTCAAGCTGGTCAGTTTCTCCGAGATCAGATAGTAGGCGCTCTACTGTAATTACCAGAACTACAAAATCCTGGATCTTTGTCAAGACTAACCCCGGGCCCTCGCGGGCAAGAACACAACTTCTATCCACGTCTCTAGTTAACAAAGTCCTCTCACATCTTATCAGCCAGTCATATCAAATATATCTACACAATTTACGCAACCTCGTAAATGCTGCGAGGAATTCGATGGTATGACCGATGTTACGCTCTAAGTATTTTGTGCATCGGAAATGAACTAAGGCACCTCAAAAGCAATTTAGGTCGTCCCAGTTCTGCTATCTCTAGTTCGGTTGTGTGGTACAAACAGTAGAGGGGGCGGTTGGAATATTTTGACGTGGAATGTTGTAAATCAGTTTAAGTCAAGTGGTTGGAAAAACAAATTAAAATAGGATGGTAAACCACTTAAGAAAAGAAATAGTGAACCCGGCGCGACTTCGTTCGCGTTTACCTACTTTACCCGTACCTACCCTTTTTTACTCTATCTATTGTTGAAAACCGCATTAAAATCCGCTGCGCAGTTTAAAAGATTTAAGCGTACACACAGATACAGATAGGGTCAGACGGCGAGAAGCGACTTTGTTTTATACGATGTATAGATGAGAAGTTTTGTACCACTTCTATGGGTTTGATCTAGTTAACTATAATGGTACTTTTTTAACACGCTAGCGTAAAACTTGTTAAATTGAATTGCTTGGAAAGTGTAGAAGAATATATTATTATATTATACAGGACTTGCACGCGACGTACATTTTCGAGTCTACCATCACATCACCGCAGCTGTCACCTCACCACGGCAGTCGTATCGTGACCATGGTGGGTGTAACCCTACCGTAACGTCGGGAAAACAAATCGAAAAGGTACGTCGCGTAAAAGTCCCGTCTAATATAATAATATGTGTAAAGAACGCGAGTTTAGTTTGAAACAAATATGTAAAAGAATATCTTAAAGATATTTCCATTATACTAGCAGCGCCTTCTTCAGTTACGGTAAGAACAGTGAACAAACTGAATACCACTGCAACAACTGCACTGTAACAATTTCAAAGGACGTAATTTTTTTAAATACCTGTGACAATATTTTGAACAACCCAGATATAAAATTGAGAATTGTCAGGAACTCCCAAGGATGAACCAGGATCCAAAAATATTAATTCTAACTATTTGTACAACGCAACTCGTTACCGCGATGTAGAAATATATCGCTTTCATTGACAGCGCCATCTATCGGCCACTGCAGGTATTAAACTTTTACATACACTTTAACATCAGTACTTTTGCGTCTCTGGAACCTATTTCGGTGACCTTAATCCTTACAGACACAAAATCAGATGTTTGTGGAATAGTGTCTAGACTCTTATTGCTTACATCCCGAACGCTTATTTTGCAATTAACAAGGGTGGGAGGGTGAGGGAGGGGTGTCCCGATAACGCTGCACTTCGCGGCGTGATTACATCACACTACAATCGTTAGCTAATGTCTATGTATGTACTTGCCGTCACGTAAAATAGGTATATGGAGCACTGGAACACTTGATTACTCAGAATATATCACAGGCAACGTTCGTAGGGAGCGTCGGTGACCGAGTGGTTACGGTATCCGACGACCGAGATGTACCGGGTTCGAATCCATCATCGCTTCGTAACAGGTAGCTGTTGTCTGGCAACATATTACACCTAGAGGTTATAACTACATAAACAGAATATTATAATCCGCGTCACGAAAGAGAGACTTGTCAAATGGCAGTGGAGGGGATTTCGCGCAGGTAATCGAATGCAGCGCAAGTCGAACCACGTGACCCGCCAAGTCTCTTCTTATTTGACACTAGCTATAATAGTAATTACGACTACGGCCATGTACCAATGACTCTTTTCTGAGTTATGTACATTAGTCTAATACTAACCGATGCTCTTACGGTGAGGGAAAACATCAGGCTACTGAATGTGTACCTAACCATGATCCAATCTGGTCAGGTTCTCCTGATAGCAGGGTCACGGAGGTCAAATGGCAGTCGCTCGACTGTAATTACCTGATCTGCCAATCTGGTAAAGACGATAAAAATTATTTGAAATTAGAGTTAGACTATATACATATGTCGCAGCCAAATGGTTAAATTAGGCGGTTAATTAAACGGCTAGCTATTTAAGCAGTTATTTAATTGAAAATTGGCCAAATTCATGAACTTTGAAAGTTAAGTCAAATGAACGATATTCCCTCGAGTTTACGGAGCTCTTCCATTCATTGTCATAATGCTAACCTAAACTAACCGAATAGAAACCTAATACAAACTATTATTATACTTTGAAGTTATTGTGGGTAGGTTAGCATTGGAACAATGTGTGGATGAGCTGCGTAAACTCGAGGCAATATCGTTCTTTCAACATTACTTTAAAATCTTATGAAACTGACAAATTTTCAACGAAATAATTGCTCCAAAAGCTAGCCGTTTAGTTAACTGGCTATTTTAACTATCCGGCTGCGACATATATATATCTCTACATATACAAAAGGAAGTGGTCTGCGGCCGATTCTCTAAAGTCCGATTGGTCAAATGTTTAGCATAGTTGACAAGTACAGTAAGTAAAGTGGTGTAAACCAATCCGTCCATCCATCCATCTATTCCTACAAATTTTCACATCCATAACATCGAGAGTTTAACTAAGTTACTGGAATTTTCCACAGCCATGCAAAGTATCATTGTGATATCCTGAAGGTACTACTATTATCCCTTAAAATTTTTTGTACCACTAATAAGGTAAGTAAGCAGTTTCCGCAGCCTATGGACCTAAGAGCAGAGGATGCTGTGCAGCCCTTTGAAGTACCTGAAGACATGCCCTTTCCTTTATAGTGGATAGGAAAGACTTCGGAAGGGAGCTCATTCCATATCTTGCACGTGCTCTGTAAAAAGGCTCACGATGATCTTGCATCATTTAGACGCCCGGCATATGATTGATGTGGATAAAATCTATCCTATCGTCGCCTAGGAAGGGTGCGGTGGCGGAAAACTGACGGTGGCACCATACTAACCAATTTTTCGGCACGTATGCTCGGGCGTAAAAAAGTATATTGAACCCAATCGGCAATTTTCTTAATTTATCATTTGTCATTTTTCTAAAATATTATTCCAATAAATTCTTTTAGTATACGTTTATAACTCCAATACTTGACCGCGATTTGCCGGATTCGATGCGCTTTCGAAAACTCCTTTCTTCTACTGAAAAAAAAATGGTGGCAAGAAATGAAAAACCAGTCGCAGGCAAGGTCGGTAGCGCGTTCTAAAATAACGCCATCTAGCGATAAATAAAATCACCCACAATTAACCCTAAGATCGAAAAACGGCCCACACCACAAAATACCGGTACGCGGATGACTTAGCAAAACAAAACGCTAATTTTCCGGCATTATTACCGGGGCCGAGCGGTATAATTTATTATTATTTGGCGCCCAAATTAATTCCCCCGTTTCCGGGGCGCGTACAACGCAAGTCATTATTTGCATAATCTCTTTGATTTGCGAAATAATAACGCCGCGGATTGTGCTTTTAATAATACCGGTATTCCGGGAATAACGGTTATTATCAACGTTACCGGAGAAATTGCTTTACTGAGCTACAAGTTCGGGCTTATTCAGTATATTATAGGTACGGCGATGGCTGTAATTCGAGAATAGGGTGGGAATCAAGTACATCTGTTGGTATAATTATTATATTAATACATAATAAGTAATTCAAAATTTATTCAAAATTACTTAGTTTATAGTTTGAGCGTTTACTGTAATCATATAAGTATATTTATATTTCTGTGACTGTAATGTAGGGAATAAATAACATAGCATAGATTATGGCCAGATTTTACCCTAATGTTCAAGTCAAGGAGTGGTCGAATACGGTTTGTAATTATGATGATCGTACCGAAAAAATTACATAGTCCGTATCTAGAAACTTGAAAGGGTAACCATCATTTATACTGTTACGTTTTTGATTGAAAACAAATTATGTTATGAAATATTGTTATCCTCTCTTTTTTTTTGTTTTATCAAATGCAACAGTACTCAGTTAATTGTTATTCGCAACTAGAAATTATTTAATTTGTCGTTCAAATGACGTAATATTTTCCACCAAACATTTGTCAATAAGGGCAAGAATTTTTTAAGTTATACGGCAGACAAACAGGCAAGCGGGCCACCTGAGGGAAGATGATGATTTTTTTGGAAATAAGTTATTGGAATTCGATATTCGAGCGACACCGTAAAACAAATCAAGCGAAACTGAAACAACTTAGTTCTTAATAATATCTTTATCTATGTATAAATAAAAAATGTTCAGAATGTAATACGGTTTATTTTCTAATTTGGGTATTTTTCTACAAAAAATATAATTAACCATTCTGGTGTTTGCGTGGCAGTCATTGTTACAAAATTGTTAAAATACACCCAGCTTAAAATTCTTATTGTAAATGCGCAATTTATAAGGATTAAAGTGGTTATTGTCGCCCATAACATCCACCGTACATGCACGGTTTCATATACGCAACAAAAACTCAGAACCGCAGTGCGTTGCCACTGCTAGGCCCCATACAGAGCAAATACAGACGTAGATACGTGATTTCTGCACGTCCCATTATCCCAAACGTTTATGCAATTTTGGTTTCTATACTAACGACAGAGAGTTTATTTTATTATTTGCAAACAACGCGCAGCACCCAAACGAAGCCGTAAAAGCTAGTAATTCTAAAACTCTTCGAAGGCAAATTTATTACAAAAGCTAGTACAGCAAAGCCTTACCGTAACACGTTAGCTCTATTTGTTACTTTGGCATGCGTAACATAATTTACTGCAGTAGTAAACACTGACTTGAGTCAACTACATCCAGTATTCCGGTATTATTTGTAGTACCGGTACTAACGGTTGTATGTAGTTATTTGTTTTACGACACGATGTGCTCCACGAGTTATGTTATGGTTACGTTATGTATCTAGGATAGGTACGGGCCGTTAAATAAATATAGTATCGCCGGCCAATGTAAATATGGCAACATTTGCGATTTACAATGATATATTGGATTGATTTACTTAGCGGGTACGTACAAATATTTATTTTGATGGTAAAATGGGGTATGGTTTCGTATATTGTTATTGTTACCGGTACATGTAATTGAAACAAAACACGGTCGAATATGTTTCGTAATTTAATATTGTTGGTGACGAGTTTTGCGAAGTTTATTTTCGGGTACTGGTCTATTTCTGTCTCTTAAGATTGTTTCTTGTAGGAACTTCTACCTACGTAGCTTACTTACTTATGTCCATTATGAATGCTATTTTCGTGTGCTCAAACTCCCACCATAATTGTGGGACAAAATTAATCAAAATTTTGCTTGATAGAACATCTTTGTGGAGCGAAATAACTTATTAATTTAGAAACTATATATAGCCTGAAGCTCTATTTTTTAACCCGCCTTGACTCGATGAAAAATTACATATTTTGATGCATGATGTTGATTTTCCTAATTTTTTTACCATTCGCATTCAGTATGGCCAACATAATACGAAAAATATTAAATTTTTAATAACGACAATCAAATTTGAAGACCGTTCGACTAGAGGCGAGTGGATCAAAAAATAGGGCTGCCCTGTACCGTTATTCTCCCGGCATTACCAATACCAAGCCACGAACTTCTATTAACCAAAACTGAAGCTAATTCGCCAGAATTCCTATACAAACTACGAGTTCTGAAAATCTAACACCGACAGTTACTACCCCGACGTGACAGCTTCGAAAGCTATTCACTACTATTAGTTGCATAATTTTACGAAAAGCAGCCATCAATTAGTGTCAAGTTAGTGTTGCGCACACTGTTTAAGTGCACGTACTGGTTTTAGTGCACACGTTTGAACGTTTGGCATTCGTGTCGCTGTTGTTTGTTAAGTTAGCTTATGCTTGGCTATTTATCGCAGAAAATACATTTTCTGATGGTGTGATTTCTATTTGTTCTATAGAACATGACGTCAGTGAACAAATGGGTCAATTTTCCTCACTTCGTGAGCATTTCACGGTCCGGTCGTGCCTGGCGTGGGGTGGGTTTGCTGCTGCCATGGGGCGGCCAGCTTGTCACTGTGTGGTTCCTTCCTACTTTCCTACCCCCCTCCTTTTTGACGATTGAAAGAGATATTTAATGTCCTAATCAATCAATAAATTTTGAATTTTCTACACTTCATGCGGTCTTCCAGCATCCTCGATCTTGGTTACACATTCAGTCGCCTGAGTGTACAGATTTCATCACGATGTGTTCCCTCACCATAAGAGCATCGGTTAGTATTAAACTAATGGTACATGGTGACACTGGGGTTCGAACCCGATACCTCGGGGTACGAGGACTCCCTCAACTCACTCGATATAAAAAGAGGTAGATAGATGGTGTAGCGTAGGCGTAGGGTAGGGTAGGGTAGGGTAAGGTAGGGTAGGGGTAGGACGCCACGCGAACGAAGTCGCGCTGGGCCCACTAGTCTATACTAATATTATAAAGATAAAGGATTGAATTGTTTGTTTGTTATGGATAAAACCAAAGACTACTTTTTATTAGTCGATTTTAAACATTATTTTACTTGTATAAAGCCACTTTGACAGCGAGTAACATAGTTCTTACCAATTCTATGTGGTTCCCACGGATCCGGAACGTAATAATCGCAATTCGCGGCCAAAAAAGCGAATTTATTTTATAATCCTCTAATTTATAAGCGAAATTAGTGGCCAAATATAACTAAAAACTCCCCCCTCACTATGACCACTCACAGGAAGCACAAAGGGATGCTCGCCGACAAATTGTCAGGTTTCATCGCTTGTCAGACTCGTTGTGAGCGTCTGATGTTGCAGTATTGGTATTTAGTTTATAGAGAATATTCAGCGCTCAGGGCTTGTTTATCTGGTTCGGACTACAAATATGTCACAGAGGGATTTTTTAAATAGAGATTAGTCAGGTACTTGACTGCCATCTCACCTGATATTAAGTGTAGATGCAGTCTGTGGAGATGCATACCGGTCTATCAAATACCTATTAACTCTTGTCTTAAAGATACTCAAGTTGTAGCGCTCAGGGAAAACAAGTGCAGGTAGCGAGTTCCAGTCCTTTTCCGTTCGCAAAAGAAAAAAGTTATAAAAATGATGAGTGCGCATAATGTGGAATGTCGATAACATGGGAATGGTACGCTGACGAATCTGACTGACTGAGAATCTGACGTTGTCTGAATCTGACCTAATAAGAAACCGACTACCTCAGAATCTGTCGTCCTGTGAATCTGACAAACATCGCCGAGTTCCAGAGGTCATTGAGGGCCTCATTACGAGTTCTTCAATAGACAGGAAAATGGACAGTGGTATTTTCTCTCGCGCAGTGAAATGTCCGTCAGAGTGACGGTAAAAATGTAAGTGGTCTATGACAGCTGATAAAGTCCAAAGTATATAGATTTCGACGATTAAGGCTATGAACATTTGACGATTAAATAAAAACTAAATCGAAATCGGTCCATCCGTTCGGGAGCTACGCAACCACTGACAGACATGCAGATACACATTTTAACCTTATTAATGACTCCTCGACGCATAAGGACCTGGGTACTACAAGGGCTAAGAACTCGACGCATAAAGACCTAAAAATCTTATTTTGCGGTAAGGGTTAAAGACTACAGGCAATCTGTATAATATTGACTTTCCAATCGTATGCCCAGCATCGAAGCTTTTGATCTAATTGTTTGTAACTTTCTCTTCAAGCGGCGTCAGCTGTGGCAATTTTGCTGCATCAACTATTTTCATGTACTTGAGTTACACAGTAGACTATACATATTGTATGAAAATTTGTTACTCATTTACGAAAGACTTCTTACGTTACTGAATAAGCAGCCTATTAGGCCATCGCTATCACACCTAAATGAAGCAACGATGCGGCTGAAGATGGAGCATGCCTGCTAGAATTCAGCAGATGGAGCATGCCTCCTATTCACCTGACCTTGAGTGCAGGTTGTACTATACGCGGAACATACTAGCAGGTAAAGTATTACACTCCTTAGCTTTACGCATTAGAAAACTCGAGACGAAACGGATAATAATATCTACTACATTAGGGTGGAACGCCTCCCCGCCTCTTATGCCCCGAAGGCGGAAAGGGGCTGACGTCATTAGATCAAACAATTCCTTGGCACATTCTCCGAGATGCAGCCTGTAGAATACCGACAAACCCGCAACCCTACGCTGATCAGCTCCGACTCATGAAACTTAGCATACTTCTCCACCGAATCCATAGCAGCCAAAGGTAAATCAATCCAATAGGTGGAAGCAGTACTCCATAGAACATCAAACAAAAAGCAATTGTTTCGAAGTACCGCCTAACCTAACCTTTGAGAGGATGCTGAGTTTTTGGCGTTAGATTCGGTGTATCGGCCAAAGTTTACGGTAAATGTTCGCTCAACACCGAGAAGCTGGAGCCAAGTTAATGTGAATGGGACAGGCGCATCTCGTAAGGTTTCATCAAAACTGGTGAACCGTAGCACGTACGTTATCCTTAGATGATTTGTTTTACGTCTATAAATTGATATTAGGTATCCATCAAACCGGAACACAACAATACAAAGCGATGGTACCCAGATGGACATGATAGCACTCGTCGAGATCTACATTTCCGATGACAGGTGTCATAGAGGGCGCTAGGTGATAAACATATAAAATCAGTAGTATTTTATTTTCTTCCGGATTTATGACTTTGACTATACAAATGTCTGACCTAATCAGAATTTGACGTAGTCCAAATCTCACTAAATAAGAAACTGGCTTTCTCAAAATCTAAGAATCTGGCCGAGTGCGATTTATCATGCGTGGCAGAGTCCTACTACAAGCAAGCAATACATGGATATTATCGCAACACCCAAAGCTCGTAGATGCAAAAGAACCGTATCCATGTAAACGGTTGTTTGGAAGTGGTCGCTATTGGCGATAAGACCGCCCTTGTATTGGTTATAATCTTACAGAATCTGTAATTATTACCTACACTGTTAATGTACAGTAAAGAGTTAAATAATAATAATAAAAGCTATTTATGATCATTCATAAGGAAATAATAATCTGCTCGTGCTAAAAACTGTTTGGCACTGGACTGGATACGGTGGTAATATCTGTTTCATTCTGTGTATAACCTTCGTTAGTCAAATAGGATATTTGCATGGATATGACCGTAATCCTAATACACAAAGATTATAGGGAAAGCTTTTAGCATGTCTTTCATCGACGAGTACTAGGTCGATGTTGGGATGGTAATTGAAAAGCGAGCTTTGGTTTTTTCAATACGGTTGAGAGTTCCGTTCCGAACTAAAAAACTAATAAATAGAATAGAATATAATAATTTTTATTTGCAGTAAATGTGGTAGACAGTTAGTACATATTTGTTGGTACATATTTACAGTGGGTATAATCTTATTCCAGCACACGTTTAACCAATTAATCTTGATATGCAAACTGAGAGATCTATTCAAAATTTAATAACAATAGAAAGGAAATACTTTTTATGTAATTACAATAAATGAAATTAAAAATTAAGAGGAGAGACAGTAACTACAACAACACTAGCTCTATCTATCTTTGTAAACGACAAGTTAAATATTCTTCAACACTGGAGAAACAGCTGTCGGACAAAAATTGGCTCAACGTCCCGCGACACCGATAAAACATTTCATCCGAATCTGTTCAATAAATAAGTTAATAGTCGAAGTAAATAACGTTTAAATATTATTTTAAAATCACAAAAAAAGATTTGATTTTAAATGAACATAAAAGGCAAACTGGAATTTACGCAAAATGATTGTAAAATAATTTTGTTTTTGAACCAAACTTTTACACTAACTGTATTAGTTCGCCCCTTGTCTAATTGTTGCCCCGGTTGCGCTCTTGTACTCGAGGGCCCAGGATCCGTCTTGACCATGGTCCAAGATTTGGCAGATCGTTTAATTACAGGGGAGCGACTGCCACCTGACCTCCGTGACCCTGTTGACAGGCAAACCTGACCAGATTGAATCATGGTTACAAACTCAGTCGCCTGAATTTGCAGGATTCATCACGATGTTTTCCCTCACCGTAAGAGCATCGGTTAGAATTCAACTAATGTACATGACTCAGAAAAGAGTCATTGGTACATAGCCGCAGCGGGATTCGAACCCGGTACCTCACGCTTACGAGTCGAATACTCAACCGCTCGGCCACCGACGCTCCTTCTTGATATTCTTTGTATTTTTGTTTATTATTTCGCCCAGCAGTTCGCCTAATTTAGACTGAAACATTCAGTATTAAAATTTCTAAAAGCGTCATAAAGCGAGACGAGGGGAGGGAAATATTTTATTCATTTAAGGACGTAATAATGTGCACGAGGAATTTCATTCAAACGCTGGTATCTTAATTTTGTATAGGAGCATGAAATAAAAATAGACTTGAGCGTCTCCCTACAAGTATGCTTATGTATAGAATACTTACACAGCCTCTGTATTAGATAGCCAACATAGAAATGAATTTTTGAAGTAATTGCTTTTAGTGGGCTTGCCGGCTTGCCATACACTTTTTGTTTGTGGAATTATTTTCGTATCGGTGTTTTTATTTTTACGTAACAGCTATGTTATTCTCCATGGACTTACTACCCAAAGGGACTGCGCACTGCTTTGACTAAATCCGGGCAGAGCGAGAGTCACCATCGATAGTCCTTTGTCCCTTTCTAACAGTGTAAACATAATGTTATTGGCATAATCACCGTCATTCTAAATTGACAAGTGTCATGTTTGGTGTTGCCATTATTGGAGAAATATATTTTTATCGTGAATTTGGTATTATTATGGGGTAATCCGTACAATCCGAAAAGTAGTTGTCAAAATACCTTTTGATCTACTGAACGTTTTTCCGACAAACGTCGAGTCGACATAATTATCAACCTACGACGTTTTGTTTCACAAAACAGATAAAAGAGTTCGGTAACGATTTATCCTACAACACTAGTTCCTAAAGAGAAGTGATAGTACTCGTCGATATCTACATTTCGGGTGACAGCTGTCAAACTTAAAACTGTCATTCGAAATGTAGATCTCGATGAGTACTATTATATTACTCTAGGAACTAGTGTTGTAAGACCAATCGTTTCCGAGTTAGAACAGTTCTAAGTTTGACAGCTGCCAGCCGAAATGTAGATCTCGACGAGCACTATCATTTCTCTTTAGGAGGTAGTGTTCTAATTCAAATTCAAATTTAAATTCAAAAATCATTTATTCAAATTAGGTTTCGACGAAACACTTATGAACGTCACAACATAACAGTAAAAACACTTAAATGTAGATCTTAAATAGGTACTAATTTCTACATACAAATTTAAATATTATAATAATCCATGTCCAAAATTAAAAAACGATAATAATTATCATAACAATAATTCATAATCACACAATAATAATGTCAGTATAAAAATAATATTTTTAAAAAGTAATATCAGAATTTATCTTCATTATATTACTATACATAATAATAATAACAATGTCAAAAACTAATAATAATAATAAATAATGATGAATTATTTCATAGCCATGGATTTTTGTCATTAATATAGTCTTTTACACAATAATATGCTTTATTTAAAAGTCTACTTTTAATAAAGTTTTTAAACTTGTCGAAGGGAAGCTTCTGAATATCCTCAGGAACTTTGTTGAAAAACAACTAGCACCAATAGTTTAAGAGTTATTGCAGTTTTAAGTTTGACAGCTGTCATTCGAAATGTAGATCAACAAGTACTATAATTTCTCTCTAGAAACTAGTATTTTAGGACCAATGGGTTCCGAGTAGTAGGGAATCCTTGGGCTGGACCCTGGTGAAAATATGACCTTCAGATTGCACCCGGTCCGACTCTGCCTGGCCCTGATCGGTAGGTCGGTGTCCGCGCTAAGTAATAAAAGTAATTCTGAATTTGCATCAACAATGGTGGCAACACTAGAAAGGGACACAGGACTATCGATGGTGACTCTTGCTCTGCCCGGTTTTAGTCAAAGCAGTGCGCAGTCCCTTTGGGTAGTAAGTCCATGTTATTCTCTAAGACAACTTCCGTGAGCACAACGTTGAAACGTGACAGATCGTGGCCAGGTTGCTAAGCAACGAGCAAATTTCTATTGATATATTGTTGTCATCAGGCTGAACGTTCTACATTTCATAATTGCGACCAAGGATGTTTCTTAGACAATCGCACCCCAAACGCAATACTCAATATTTCTTAACTAGCTTTGCCAGTAGTTAGGTACCTGCACCAGAATAACAAAGTAAATTTTTTTCAAAGTTGTCAACGGCGTAAAATTCGCTTGCGTGGTGCAAGCTAATTTTACGCTAGTATGTAGCCGTGGGCGCAAGTTTCGCCCATTTGTCCCCATCACAATCGTCTTGCGAACCAACCACGTGTAAATTGCACACACAATATGAAGCCATACACCGTGACCACAACACCATAAAGGGTCCCATAAAATCAATACGCCGAAACATAACTCATTGCGGCAAATATCCCATACAGCGGCTCGATTGGGGGAAAAAGGGGCTTCGAACATTAATGATATCATTTGGAGTCGCCGCAAAGATGCTGAGCAACGGTTGATAGTCGATAGAACGACAGTAAAGGCGGTTTAATGGGTATATTATACGGTGCCCCCTCTCCCCCATTACGCCGGTTCCAGCCCAACCTTGCCGCGATAATGGGCCTGTAGTGTTGGAAAATGTAAATATCTGTCCGCCAAGAATACGGGATGTCGTGCTTTTTGTGAGAAAGCATCAAAGGGTGTCACTGGCTGACTTCTGGCTCAGTTGTATCCTGAGATTTGAGGCAGGAGCGTCATTTGAAGGTGTTAAGGTTATCATTGTTGTGTAGTCTATTTTGCTGACTCTGCCGAAGGTCACCAGTAATGAATTTAGGTCCGTCTACCATTTAACAATGCAAATCGCTGAAACTATCTGGCTAATACCAATCTGGAGATACCTCTTGTGGAACAAGTATAAAGCTACACAGGGGCTGTAAGCAAAAAAACCAAAATGAATTTAAATAAATTTAATTAAATGTACAAAATTACAAATTTTGGTTTATAAACTAATTAATCTAGAACGTGGCGACCCGATCGATGTGAGATCCAAAGTGCCGTTGCCACGGTGCGCGATGGCTCGTTTCCTTCAACAACGTGTCTTATGCAATGTCGGGGAGCATATGCCTGAATTGGCATATTGCATGGAGTTAACTTACGTATCAGACGCGCTTTGTTGGAGCCTCTGTATACCCTTGTTTGTTCAATTGTACATAGGTACGTATTTTTATTCGTCGCCAACGCAACTGCCTGCCAATATCGTTGCTACTCTAGTTGCCGAGACTTCAATATATACATTACATATGCCGAGAATTGGATCCCGCCTCCCGAGTTGGCTACTCCATTCGCGCATATGTACGAGCTGTACTCAACTAATATTTCACGACGTGAGCATGTTTCATTCGTATCGGAAAGTTGGAAGAAGAATCTATGTACCAAATCTCCATTAGGGAACTGGTCCTACCTAAATTTATCTATGTATTCTACAACACGTCTGATTCTCCGGCTGTAAGTGTAGATAATTTAATTTGGGAGATGTAGATATGGCGGTTATCGCACGCTCCCTATGACAGGTAGACTATCACTCCGGTACTTCAAGGAGTGATGTTTAATATCACCGCGATTTAAACCCCCAGCAGCTCCATCTAACGTCTACTTATTTTTTATACCTCTAAGTGGGCAAACAAGCTCACGGCCTGCCTGATGGTAAGCTGTCAGCACAGCCTATGTACGTTTGCAATACCAGGGGCATCACCCACGCGTTGCCGACCCCGTAAAAACCTTTTCACCCCTTTCTTTAAGAACTTCATGTTGTACTCTCCAGGGAAAACCTCTCTAGGTAGTTCATTCTACAACCTTAGTGTGTATGGGAGAAAGACTTTACGTACCTTTATAGATGTCAATTTCTCAAGGGGTATTAATAGTCTGTGGTTAGGTTTACGAAATAGGTCCACACGGGCAAAGTCGCGGGCAAGGCTAGTTATCAAATAAACAAAGGGTTGCAATGAAACTAATAAATAACCCAAAGCCTCAGTCTATTCCGATATTTCACCCAGAGACAGGTCGGAACATTAAAATGCAAAGGCGGACTTAAAGTAGATGCTATCTCGGCCAAGATCAGATA
Source organism: Blastobasis lacticolella (assembly GCA_905147135.1). Lineage (NCBI taxonomy): Eukaryota > Metazoa > Arthropoda > Insecta > Lepidoptera > Blastobasidae > Blastobasis > Blastobasis lacticolella. The sequence continues at coordinate 17,489,329 of LR990048.1, forward strand.
AATCTTTTGCAACTCTTCTTTATTTACTTTAAGGGTAAATGCTGGCTTAAGGCAGATGAGGGTAAAGCCCTAGAAGTAAGGTATTGGGACGTCTGGATTTCGCAAGCTAAAAGAAATTTACATAATTTCACCTTAGAAATTTACATAATTTCTATAGGCAGGCAAATAAAATTCTAAAAAGAAATATTTAAATACAGGTAATGCTTATCATAAATATAGGTACGGTTGGGCCTCTCGACCTAGGTATAGGTACGATTTTCATCAGACCATGATTCATTGTATTTTCATAGACGTCGGTTCTGCATTTTTAAAACCTAAGCGCATGAGTCGTACCTACATGTTATTGAACACCACTTCATGTGTAAGAAATTTATCTGACCCGGTGACAGGATCGCTATTGCTGGAATTAACATGACATTTCAAATTGGCAACACTTAGTTCCAGCTTTGGCCACCGGTTCTGATAAGTTTGTGGCACTATGTATCTTTGAGGTCATGCTCTTAAATGAAAAACTAGTATAACCACCAGGAAAATGCGCTTACCATCAAGTAGGAAGGAGTGCAAACTAGTTTATAAAAATCTTCTGTTATAAAAATTAATAAACATCATTTATATCAAGTTTCTTAGACTCATTGCATGTCAATAATAATATTAGTTAATACTATTAAATATATTTATCAAATTTAAATTAAGCATTACAATGTCACTTTAGAATTATTTCGTGTCATATTCAATTTAAATAAAATAAACATACGAGTACCATGTTAGTTAAAATATTATATAGTTGTCACAACCTTCCAATACGCACACAAATTGTACTAGTTCTCAAAGCAAATGAAATAATGATAAGAAGTTAAGCAATTAAATCTGAATTTAGCAATAATTGGGTGAGAATCACATTTTCTAGCGGCGGCGACAGTAGCGCAATACTAACCAAACTCAAACAAAATCCAAAAACTCATTAGCAAGTACGCCGACTCGAATAGCTTTTAATAAAATAAGTAAATTAATTTTATTCAAATTAGTCCATTCTCTTTTGCCGCCGCATAAATATTTACTTTCTTAATTGAAAAATTATCTCCGGTCCATTTTGGGCGGTGCGTCGCTGTGGTTTTTGCGGGTATTTGCGTAGCTAACAATAAGTACCGCCTAAATTGCTCCTAAGTTGGTCCTAGTGAAGCCCGGTGTCAAGAACGGGAGACGCCCTCAAGAATATAATTAATATCCTTCCAAATCTCGAGCGATCGTTTGCATAAAATTATCAATATTTTCGTCGCAGAAGATATTTAACAGGCCCTTGACCTAAATAGGCCTAATTAGACTAGGATAGAATATTGACCAAGGCTTAAGTCGTTTTGCTATTTCTGCCCGGCCGGGCTTTGTAAAAATGAAAATGAAAAATGAAAAAGTATTTATTGAATTAGGATTACGTTAATTAATCTCTTTTCAAAAGTCAAAAATCTAACGGAAAACAAAGGGAAGTTAAGCGAGCTCATCCAGGTAGGGGGCGACGCATGCAGACCGATCAGCGCGTACGAGGGCTTACTCCGGCGAGACACCGGGCACCGATACGCGCCACGCACATAACCGCCTAGGCGAATCATGTGCAGCGCGCGCCCGGCCCCAGCCAGCCCGCCGGCGCTCACACCCGCACGCACCAGCCGGCCTACCCGCGTCGCCCCCTGAGCTCGGAACAAATAAGTAAAAAGAATGTCGTCTGTCTGTCAGTATGCCGCTTCAGTTAGGAAAATGACCATCTGTGGGAAAAAGAAACGGCAAGAAACCCACAGGTACATTTAAATATGATTACATTGCATTGATACATTTGTCAATTTAATTTGAGTGAGCCTGTTTTGATTGGAATATGATGTGAACCTCTACAAATCGGTCAAGATAACTAAAAATAAAAATAAATTCAAAAACAAAAAATGGCACAGCAAAAGCAGGCCAGTCCACCAAGGCAGCACCCGTTCACGAGCATGACGCAGGGCCCAGCCATCGTCCAATTCAACCATATTTGAGGGAAGAGAACGACCCGACCCCCACGCCACCACCAGGCAGACTTTTAAGTGAGCATGCGCTGCCAATGCCGTACACATTAAAAAAAGATTTGTTATTCAATGACTATTACACATCAAATCATCCTCACCCAATTAACAAAATTGTAAATTTATAAATAACTTCCTATTTCGAAGAGCTAGTAGTACACCATACATTTTTGTCATTGATATATTCATCAATTTTATAATAGACTTTTTTCATTAAAGTTGTTTTCACCTTATCTTTAAATTGTAATTCAGGCAAATTAATAATACATTCAGGAATATGATTATAAAATCTTATACAGTTACCCATGAAAGATGAATTTACTTTACTTAGTCTGAACAACGGTGTTACCAGTTTATTTTTGTTTCTTAAATTGACATTATGAATATCAGTATTTTTAGCAAATTGGGTAATATGCTTTCTAACATACATAATATTATCAAATATATATTGACTTGAGAAAGTCAATACATCAATTTCTTTAAACAATTCTTTGAGCGAATCACGTCGACGTAATCCATATATTGCTCTTACAGCTCGCTTTTGTAGTTTGAAAATGATGTCACTATCAGCACACTTGCCCCATAGTATGATGCCGTATGACATAATACTATGAAAATAACTATAATAAACTAATCTAGCTGTATTCACATCCGTTAGCCTCCTTATTCGCCACACGGCAAATGCAGCCGAACTTAACCTACTAGCCAATGATTCAATATGTGGGCCCCATTGAATTTTTGAATCTATATTAACGCCTAAGAAAGTAGTTTTCTCTACCAACTCAAGTTGCGTTTTATCTAATATAACATTACATTGATTACTTTGTACATTAGGGAGGCAAAAATGAACGCATTTAGTTTTTTTAGAGTTTAAGACTAAGTTATTAATCGTAAACCAATGAAGCACATTCTGAAGAACACAGTTTACTTCGTCTATATTATTATCTTTCCTATTAATTTTAAATATCAGTGAAGTGTCGTCAGCAAACAAGACTATACCAGCAATATTCTGCACCATGTATGGAAGGTCATTTATATATACAAGAAAGAGAAACGGCCCCAATATAGATCCTTGTGGCACTCCAATGCTTACTTTCCCACCCGCAGATAACTCGCCATTTACATTTACTTTTTGAACTCTACCTTCTAAGTATGATTTCATCATTTCAAGACTATCATGCGTAAAACCGTAATGTTTTAATTTTAGTAATAGTGTTGAATGATTTACACAATCAAATGCTTTAGACAAATCGCAAAAAACACCTACTGCATTATGATGTTCTTCCCAAGCGCCAAAAATTTGTTGAATGAGGCTAATACCAGCTTCGGTAGTATTGCGGCCTTTTGTGAAGCCATATTGTTGTTGATGAAATAATTTATTACTGTTAAAGTGCACAATCATTTGACTTAACATGATTTTTTCAAAGATTTTACTGAAAACGGGCAGGATGGATACCGGTCTAAAATTATTCAAACTATTTTTACAACCTGATTTGAATAATGGCACCACTTTACTGATTTTCATGAGGTCGGGGAAAACACCTACTTCAACGCAAGCATTAAAAATGTAAGCTAAATATGGTGCTAAAATATCAACAACAGTACTTATAACTCTAACTGACATTCCCCAAATATCTTCCGTATTTTTCAACTTAATGCTTTTAAAAGCTTTAATGATAGTTTTAGCGTCTACTTCGGAATAACAAAAGCCATTTTAACAGGCACCTATATTTTCTTTTAACAAGTTTTCTGCACTAATTGGGCACGAGTTTAGCAGCGAGGTAGTTTTAATCGGTATTTCGGTAAAAAATGTTTGGAACAACTCTGCCACTTCTTTATTTGCGGTACTAGTTCCGGTTTCTGTTTTGATTTCATAATGTGTATCACGAGGCTTTGTTTTCCCTGCCACCTTATTTATTACATTCCACACAGTCTTAGCCTTGTTTGAGGACGAACTTATAATTTTCTTATAATGCTGTGATTTTGCAATTAGACAAACTTTCTTAAACGTTTTTGAATATTTTTTGACATATTCTACAAAATCTTTATCATGGCAATAAGCTCGCTGACCGTATAGTTCAAACATTCTATCTCTGCTTTTGCGGATACCTAAAGTAGCCCAATCACTAAATTTAGATTTACAGTTACTTTTTATTCTTTTTTGCGTAAAAACACTTTGATAAACATTATTGACAGAATTGAACATATCAGAAAATAGAATGTTTGGGTCATGAGAATTAAGAGAAAGGCCGGCAATGGTCTCCGATAAGGCTTGTTTGAAGTGTTCAATTCTCCTTTGAGTAATTGGTCTTGTAATTATTTCATTGATATTACATTGTTCCGTAAAATCAAAAACAACGAATTGTCCACTATGGTCAGATCTTGTAAAATTTATAATAGCCTTTTCGTTGACCTCGCAACAGCAGAATACATTGTCGATGCAAGTCGCTGATGATTCTGTGCATCGTGTCGGCTCTAAAAATACATAATTAAGATTAAAACTACGAAATAAGCTAATTATTCTCTTACTAAACGTTGTTTTTTCTAGTAAATTGACATTAAAGTCTCCACCAACGATTACCTTTTTTTTACACGTACAAAGTCTTTCTAAAACTTGTTCCATAGTTTTTTCAAAAATCTCATAGTTTTCATTGTATGGTGGCCTATACACACAAAGTATGATGCACTTTTCTAGCTCCACGCAGGATAACTCAATCTTATGTTCAACTGAGAGGCCAGAAACATCTTTCCGGTCTTTCGATTTAATATTTTGCCGTACTGCAATTAATGAACCACCACGGGAAATAGATTTTCGATTAAAACAACTAATTATATTATAATTAAATAAATTAAATGACATGTCAGATTCCCTCAGCCAGTGCTCAGTTAAACATAAAACTTCTACAGGAGTTTTCTTTAAATATAATTCTATTTCATGTTCTTTGCCAGAAAAACCTTGTATATTTTGATGAATTAATCGTAAACAATTCTTGGGCTTTTCTTTTGTCTTAAAATCTAGTTTAAAGAGCATCCTTTGTCCTTAGATGATAACATGCAGGAGCCCTGGTCAATCCTACTTACGCTAATATTGTTATAACAATTAATATTATAAGCTAACAATGTAGTAATATACTTTTTGTCCTTTTGCTTGAGATACAATGTATCATTTGTACAAATAATATTGCCAACAAATTTGTTGATGTCAAAGAATGTAAATGCGTTACTATAACGAGTCAAATTATATAAACATGTATTCAGTCTATGAATACGTCTATTTAACTTAGGGTCATTATTTGTGTATGGGAAAGCACACAAAGTAATTTTATTAAAATTATGGGACTGAATTTTTTGAAAACTCTCTACGATATCATTTCTAAATTGTCCAAGCATACGTAACTTACGAACTAAGTCCTACGCAAGTACTACGTAAATCCTACGTAAGTACCTTAATAAATGATTTTGATTGTGATAAATATCTACTTGTAAATATTCTGACACAACGATCCTACCCAGAAAATGAGCAACAAAACAGGACTACCCTCAGAAATGCAAATTATTCGGACCATTAGTCCTTGGAATAATCCCCAGCGAAGCCGGGTCAGACGTACAAACATCCATACCTTCCACACACATGTCACAGTTTGCTGGAAGTAAATCGACCATAGTTTCACACGTTACGTTTACAAACTTTCTAGCCTTGGCGCGTTTAGATGGTACGACTTGCTTTTTAGCATTAAAAACTGTAATACATTATTAAATATTAGAAGTATCGTAGAGAAAGCCAAGTTGGCTTCTAAAAAGCTTGCTTGGTAGGGCGAGGCACTGTTTCACACAACAAGAAACATATTTGGTTTGAGCTCTACCTATTCATCATAAGTCATGGGGAGCATTCTGAGGAGTTCGAGGTTCACCAACATACTTGCCTCACAAATTTTAGTTATATTCGTTCATTTTTTACACTTGGATGGGTAGTGGTTCACTACCGTATGCTTCCGTAGCTGTAAAAAAATTTTTTAACACACAATTACACCACAAATACAACATAATATAGGACCACGCTAAGTCTGACTTGACTGACAGAAGTAAAAATTATAAAGTGTGGAAATAATCTGGGGATAATTTGTCCTTGTCAGTCCTTGTCAGTCCTTTTTGTAAACATTCAGTTATTTGGTCACTATTATCTTGAACTTTGTCCTTTTTATTTGTTTTTCCCATTAATTAATAATATTTTTCATAACTTACGAAAATAAACAATCCTACAGTAATCAAATTATTTGTTATGACTTTTATGTATGGTCAGTGGCTCGACTCCAGAGCCGTAAAACAGACAATAAAAAAACTAAAAAAGTATTAAGAAAATGAAATCGACATAAAAATGCACAAACAAAACTGAAATGTTAAAACAACAAGTAGACAACATACATGAATAGAAAAAAATTAAGAACAGAGCCGTTGCATATGTAACGGATTCTTAATCCACATGGATTTGGTGTGGTGTGTAAAAGGGACCTCACTCAGCTTCATGCCCTGCCGAAGACCAGGGCGCTGGTTTTCAGTGAGACCTGCTGAGTGAGGCACGGACAAAGACGTTTTAAATAGATAAATAATAGATGGAGCATACCCGTCTAGGAAAAGCCTTGAAGTGTCCAGATTACAATGATCAGGGAACACACTCTCAGCCTACTATTTTCCAACAAAAAACAAGAACTACTACTACGAGTCAGAAGTTTAAAATTTTTGGTAAATATTTTTACTGTAATTTTTTTTATTATTGTCTTTTGCACTTTTGTGCCTTGAAAGTAACTGCAATAAACATATTTTACTTTACTTTAATATTTCATCATAAAATTTTATAAACTGGTCAGTGTCGTGTCGTCGCATGTAAAGCAGCCATGGTAACGTCCCTTGGATTAAGTCCGTGTAATGAGGTGTAAAACCCCTTGTTGTTTAGTGAACTAGTTACCGAGTTTATATTTAGCGGACTGCGGCTCTGGTTCCTTTTATATTTTCTGTTCACAAGTTAATTATGGACTTTAATTAGTTGCCTTTAGGGTACGTAATAGTTGCAAATAATAGTTGGCAATTTGTTTGTAAACCTTGTTTATGTTTGTTCTTTTGGAGTATGGTTACGGGAAATCGAGGGGAGAAAACATAATCATCTTGGCGTTAATGCTACGATTATATTCTCGCGCACGAGGGCGCGGGGTCCGCCTTGACCATGATCCAGGATTTGGCAGATCAGGTAACGGGGAAATTTTCTAAAAAGAAACTAGCTACCTACGTTGCACACGTCCTTAACTACATCGGTACATACAGAGTCTGCCAACAGTCCAATTTGTTTACATGTCTAACTAAGGTAATAAAGCATCGTTTAAAATCTTTTCACGGTAGATTTGGTGGTTTATCTTTACGCTCTGTACCGCTAGCACAAGTTGCTCTCGCGCGCGATAAGCGAGAAAAGGCGCGACATAGATACTGTTATCTCTTTCGTCTTAGTATTGAGAGAAGGAAACAAACGCTCTTTGTGGCGGACACACTTGTGATAGCCCAGTGGCCCTAGCGCAAGTGTGTCCGTGACAAAGCTCGCGCCGCGAGAGAGCGTTTGTCTCTTTCTCTCAATACTAAGACGAAAGAGATAGCAATACATATGTTGCGTTTTTTCTCGCTTATCGCGCGCGAGAGCAATTTGTGCTAGGCCTACTACTGTTCTATGAAAACGAGTGGTGCACGTCCTGTGGCAGATACCGTGACTCAAACCATCACTGATGCTGACGCTTGCTTTCACGGAGTAGTTCGCTGGTCTAAATTGTCTTCTGATTTGCACTTTAACCACGATCGTTATATTTGATTACATTTTCAGAATCGTAAAACTTTTTAAATCAGGTAAGGCAACATTTTCAAGTCAGTCACGTTCGTGTAGCGTGTAAAGTCTTCTGGGACAAGCTTGATGTTTACAACTGGTAACATTATTTTTGAAATACATTACTACACATTACAGAGCTGGGCGCCATATGACCAGGCTGGTGTAATGATGCAGTTGAAGGTCAATATTTTATTTTGGACATAATATAAAAATTACAGTCGAATAAGAGCGTCGGTAGCCGGGTTGGATACTCAACCGTCCGGTTGAGTATCTAACTCGTAAGCGAGAGGTACCGGGATCGAATCCCGCTGCGACCATGTACCAATGACTCTTTCTGAGTTATGTACATTAGTTGAATATTAACCGATGCTCTTACGGTGAGGGAAAATATTGTGATAAAACCTGCAAATTCAGGCAACTGAATTTGTAACCATAATCCAATCTGGTCAGGTTCCCCTGGTAGCAGGGTTACGGAGATCTGATGGTAGTCGCTCCACTGTAATTACCTGATCGAGCAATTCCTGGATCATGGTTAAGGCGGACCCTCGTGCGCGATATGTTATGGGCGACAGTCTCCGCTTACCAGTAGGTAGGCTGTGTGCTCGATAGTCATTAAGAACAATAAAAAAAAGCAAACAAGCTTACGGCCTGCCTGATGGTAAACAGTCACCGCAGCCTATGGACGTTTGCAATACCAGGGGTATCACCCACGCGTTGCCGACCCCGTAAAAACCTTTTCGCCCCTTTCGTGAAGAACTCCACGTTATACTTTCCACGTTATACTTTCCAGGTTGTGCTTTGTTAATTCACACCAAAATCCCCGACAAAGCAAGCTTCGTTACACATACAGCGCGTTACGAAACATTCGTATTCAAAGCGTACACATTCGGGTTAATATCGCCGCTCGCAGGTTAACGGGGGCCATGAAAAAGCGAGGCCAGAGCATAAACTTAATCTTGCCCGTTAACTTATGCACGTGTTTCGTTATGTTCGCACGTAAACGCGGTTATTTCGGGGAATAAGAGTGATATTGTTTTAATAATTCCCGTTTACAGCGGCAGTGACTTTGTAGTCACGGGTTGCAATGTATTGCGAAGTCTACTATTATATTCGGTAGGTTTTCTAGTCAATGAATACTCTAGATCAACGATAAATAAGGTACGTCGCGTCCAAGTCCCGTCTAATATAATAATATGTGTAAAAAACGCGAGTTTAGTTTGAAACAAATATAAATAACTCTAGATCAACTTTAGATTAAGAATATATTATTTGAACAAATTAATTCGAGAGTTACAATTTCAAAAGATCGCCATGTTTCTCAGTCGACCGCGCACAGCAGAATGGCCGTCCGACATTGTGGCCAACCGCGCAGCATTCCATAATTTTCTGTTTTATTTCAATTTATCAGAGATTGAATTACAAGAGTTTTGAATTACTACTGCTTTTAATAACTTTCTATTGTTTATTTAGGAAAGCTAACACAATGGACCAACGAAAGTTGCTGCTCGCCTAATTTTAAAAAAATATGTTAACATTATAAGCCTAAAAGGCCGTAGGCGACTTTTGTTTGTAATTAAAATAAGTAATTTAGAGCCCATAGCCGTAGGTATACGACTTCTGCACGGTTTGTCCCTTATGTTTAGGTCATTTAGATTACTGCACTTCATTCGAGCAGAAATCTAAATTGCTTAAAGAGAAAGCTTATTTTATTATCTGTCAGAAAACGTGCAGCGCCCGCGTAGTCACCGCACAGCCACCGTCTAACATCCGCGCCTGCGTCAATGGCTATCACAAGTGTGTCCGCGAAACAGCTCGCGCCGCGAGAGAGCGTTTGTTTCCTTCTCTCAATACTAAGATGGAAGAGATAGCAGTATCTTTGTCGCGCCTTTTCTCGGTTATCGCGCGCGAGTGCTACTTGCGCTAGCCGTACTGCACGTTTTCTGTCAGGTTGCGACCCGGTGACCATACGGGTTAGAAGTTTTACTGTGGACCTCCATGGCGGAGATTTGTTTATATTATTCTATCATAAGGGACAGAAACAGGCAAGCGGCTTGATGAAAAGTTGTCACCGCTACTGGACATAAACAACACCAGGGGTGTCACCAATGCTTTGCCCACCTCTAAAATCCCGGGACACATTGTGGCAGCGATATCTTTAAGTTTACCGGCAGTATTGTATTGTGAGTTGTGAGCCACTGTAAGCAAGATAAAATCCATAATAAACATAAAGACCCAAGTTTTTTGAATATTTTCAACACTGCGATCTCTACACCGCTCGCCACTAATAGGTGGACACGACGACCTGAATCTCGAGTCCGCTAATTTACTTGCTTCGATCGAGTTGTATTTGGATCGCAATAGCATCTCGGTAATTACCGGACTCGAGGCCCTGGTAAAGATCGAAGATACCAGCTGGACGTGAATAGCATACGACCGGCCTGTGTGGAGATCTCTGGGGGAGGTCTATGTCTAGCAGTGGGCGTCTTCCGGCTGACATGATGATGCTGTATGTGGATGAGATTCGAGTCTAACAGTGGACTATGGTCTTGGTGTGTGATATGATATTATCTTTTTTTATGTTATGCGGCAGACAAACAGGCAAATAACATCCTGATGGGACGTGGTCACCACCGCCTGCTTGTACTTATTTAAAGAAAATAAATATAAAGTCAGTGGTGTGAAGCAACCTGTTATAAGGCAGCCACACCAACAGCATCACTTAACCCCTTACGATAACATTAGCGATAAAACATGGTCTACAGTAAAGTAAGCATCCCTACCCACCCTAAATACAACTGCGAGCATACCAGCCGTCGATATAAACGTAATCTCAGGTGAGGGTACGAGGAAAGTTCTTACGGCACTTAGGAGTTGCTTGTAGGATACTACGGAGATAAGGTACCGAGGTAATGTTCGTAACCACGAGCTTGGTCATAATCTTTGTTGGGAGATAACAGGACGAAGGCTTTTATGATTAGACAGTATTTATAGCTGCCGCCGTATGTAGCGAAATTACAGGCATGAGGCATTTAATCTTAGTCCACACAGTGACAACGCAAATGGGGTTCTGCATTTTTGTTACCTGCAACCTAACTATATGAATTGTACCATCAGGTAGGCTGTCTGCTCGTTTATCACTGAGTAGCATAAAAAATATGAGTAGGCCGTGAAATATAGCTTGTGCTATGCGCACACGGTGACATTTCCTTGCCTCTAGTTAAACTTAGATCTACTATAGACTGAGGGCCACGAAACTTTGCTGACAGGTAATGGCGCGCCTGTCGATATTGGCTGTGGTCGGTCGGTACTGTGACTGAACTTGACATTGTCAGTCAAATTTAGTTCGACTTTCAGCCGGGCGCAAAGTCGCGTGGCCCTCAGGCTACCACATAAAGCCGTTCGTGAGTATTACCTCAATAATCTTTAGTGTTGGGGCTCACGAGTTTGTCTCCGATCTCCCCCATGTTTGACTGAGCTTCTGGTTTTGTCTCTCCTTTACTTGTGCAGTATATGTATGGTTATCTATTCTTGCTATATTACCCACTCACTCACGTTTATTTCTAGCTTTATTATATTTATATTACTTATTTTCAGTTATCTATCTATTTATCTGTACTGTTATCTCTGGTTCGGCTATAATTGCATTAACGGTTCTCCTCCTCCATCTTGTTTAGTAGCTTCTCTTGCACCGTCTTACTTTTTCTTTACCCTTTATCTCCTGGTTGACTGGTAGATAAGGCTATTTTAGCTTTAAGTCCGCCTTTGTACTATTTTGTGCATGAAGATTTAATAAATAAATAAAGATATTGGACATAGAGCATAGACAGAGCCTCGGAGACAATAGGCTGAATAAAGAACTGAATTTCTATAGCTTACCATTATTCCAGGTGAAAGACAAAATCACAGTGTGGCTACTTTGCTTGGATTATGCAAATACGGAATCTCTACTCAAGTGATCTAAAACTCATAAATGTGGCTAAAAATCACACGCGCGCACGCACACACACATACACACACACACGTAGGTTAACTAGAGAACAAAATCAGAAACTAAGTTGGATACTGAAATTTACTTGTCGGTTCACGGCTAATAAAAATACTATTTTTAATATAGCCTAGTTTTATGGGAATAACTGTTTTTCATAGCACAGGATATTCCTAGTTTGGAAAGCAGGGACTCCACTATAGACTAATTACAACCAGTATTGTATTGTATAAAAAAAATGTAATATCAATCTGTCATAACTCTATGCAAATGAATCATTCAAAAAGCTGGTAGAACTATCTACATTAAGACGACCAAGGCTACAAAATTTTACAATAGCGGTTATGGAGGGGTATTTAACAACTTATAGCCATAACTTTTGTCTCGTCATATGCACCATTAAACAAATAAAGATTATGACTTCAGATGTGAGTAGGCTCCTTCTATGCCTTTATGTCTATGTGTATCTAAGTAGTTGCTATTGTTTACGTTAGTATTGTATTTTATACATTGACTAAAATGTTAATATTCTTTGATCAGTTTATGTGTAAATGGTTGCCTGGAAGAGATCGCTTTCAGCGATAAGGCCGCCCTTGTACCTATATTGTTTTAAACTGTATTTTTACGATCTTCTTAAATGTACAATAAAGTGTTGTAAATAAATAAAAAATAAATAAATAAAAAATTAATAAATATGTCCAATTTGTTTAATACCAGCGGAGCTATTAGCTAACTCAGTTAGCAACTGAACTTGACACTAGGTAATTCTACACTACGTCATCTACGATGGTCACTGGCAATTGCGTCTACCAAATTAGAGTAGTGTAAGATGTTTTATGTAAAATTCAGTTGTCCACTGAGAGGGAACAGCCCCTCAGAACTAGATAGAGCCTCACGAACTAACACAAAGGAAAATATTGGCATCGTCTGCAAATAATTATAATTATAACAACTGTTTGCGTCGTCTGACGTATAGCCGAAAATATCGGAACAGGACGGCTATGGAAACCATAGCCATATGGCATATTTCATAGCCAGCTAGTGAAAGTAATTGAAATAAATTATTGAAGTAAATTTCAATTCCTTTCTGACTCGCACAACCTCAATCTGCGCTCTACACATAACAAACTATTGAATCTGCCCCTTCACCGCACCGGCTTTACCTCTAACTCTTTTGCAGTTAAGACCATAAGGCTCTGGAACGATCTTCCTTCTGACATAAGACTATTACCTAACAAATATTCTTTTAAGAAAGCGGAGCATGGTCATTACTTGGATGCTCCATAATACTCGTTCTCCCTCCCTGTTCGACCCACTACACTTTTCTCTCGTCTCTTCACTTTGTTCAATTAAAATATTATTTTATCTTTGGTTTTACTTATATATTGTATCCAGTTTTAAGTTAATATGTTTATTCTATGGTTTTGTATATGTATTTAGTATGTGCTTCCGGACTATAGTTGCATAAATGTATATCCTTCCTCCTTTTTACTCAAGTAGTTTTGTATTTTTTTTGTCTTTCTTTTCCTGCACCGCCTACCTTTCTCAGGCTTAGATTATCCCGGTTGACTGGTAGATAAGGCTATTTTAGCTTTAAGTCCGCCACTGTACTTTTGTGCATAAAGCTTTAATAAATAAATAAATTATTATTAGTTATTTCCATATCTAAAAAAAATACACGTTTTAAAAGTAATAGTCTTACAGTAGTCTTAATAATAATCCTATCTATCTTTAAATAAACAAATATTCGTGCGACCATGGTCGTATGACGGACGTCGCCCGACCAATAGGAGAGCTCAAAAGCGCCCGTTGCAGGACCATGGTCGCACAACTGTTACCAATTAGGACAGCGCTTAAGTGCCGGGTGGTTTAGAAGGCTGATAATATTAATAGTCATTTGTATATTAAATAGGTAGTGTTAATTTCATCTTCCGTTTGTAGATTTTCTGGCAATTCATTTTACTGCACTGAAAGCATCGCCATTGTCGCCGTAGTTGATCAGTTATCTAGCACTCATAATACAAGCTTTGCTTACTTTTGGGCTAGATGGCGCTGTGTTCTTTTTACTCTAAATACTCACTGAGGCATTGTAACACGTCAAGTCGATCTCGCAGTGGCGCAGTTTTTAAGTGACGAGCTATTTATATCTAGTTCTGGTATATTTGATCTGAGTTTATTAGGATACCAGCTAGATAGCCACTGCATAACTGGCTTGTTTATAGAGGTCTAAGTTTTACGTTCGAAGTGAACATTTTGTATAAATTGAAATGCTTAGCTAAGTGAGAATTGACAGTAAGATAAGTAATTAACAGTAATCTACGGAGCTAGATGTAGCATGTTAGTATGTACGGTGTGAGAGAACAAAGGAGGTTAATTTATTTCATTATACTGATTGTGGAGGTTTTAAAGTTTTGTTTATAAAAAACCTGAACGTAGAGTTTGTAGATTATATGTCTGACAGCTAGACAGCTACTGCTTTACTTTATACTTAACTCCTTCTAGGGCTTCTTCTATATATCTTTCCCCTTTTTTCAATTCCAGTATAGTTTTAATGAAGTCATCGTCCATTTTCGCATTCTATCCTCGACGGTTCCTAATAAGGTCCTTTTTTCATTTGCGATAATCAAAACTTTCACATTTATCTTCATTACAGTCCAACTATAGTTACAGCTTTCCTTCTACTAGGCTTGACAGAGTCCTACTTCTCTCTTCTGAAACAATAAAAAGACAAAATCTTCAGCAGGGTACTTTGAAGGAACTGGGTACACGATAACAAAATGTTAAAGCATGGAATTCGTGACAACGTACAGTCTGTTCTCTAACTTATGCTTCCAGGCGCATTTGTGGTTTTGAACACCTCAGATCAAATAAGAAATAAAGATGACAATCAACAGTGATGTGAGGCGGGTTACGTAAACATGTGTACCATGGCGTAGTTTTGTTGTCCCATAGGCTCAGGCCTAGTTTGGTTATCAATGTGTGCATGTGACCAGGTAGGAGTAGCAGAGACCACATCGTTCCATAGGCTGTACCGTTCAAATAATACGATTAAAATAATAATTGAATAGGGAAACAATTGTTATTTACATTCACCTCACGTAATTAATAATTTCATACTCGAAACTATATGGTGCTTTTAGAAAAATTTAAAAAGCTGTGACTGTATAAAGTTAAGGAAAACGAAAGTTCAGTTATAAGTAATAAATAACTTTTTTTAAATCTGTGGCTCAATGCCTAGAAATACAATACAACCATCTCAATGTGACTATTTGTTGCGGCCTATAATGTGCATACAAAACCACCAATTATCCTGCTGACAAGTAAGAGTTAGACATTCTGGCGTAAATTTCGTCGAAATTAAAGCGCTTCCGGGCGAATGTGCTCGTCTCGTGACGGGACAAGCCTTCGAATCAAGAGTAATGGTGGGATTCAAGGCGCAGTGAAATTTTTACGTTTGTCTGCGCAAGGGTTGACGCGTCTCAAAACGGTGGAGCTAGCTATTCACTCTCCGACTTTCCCCCTCGCAGGATCGGTTAAATCAATTCGGTCGTACGGGTTGACTGTGTGAAGTATTAGGCTTCCTTATCAAACGATTAAGTGTATGAGTTGGTTGAAAGCAATGTGTGAATTCATGTGTTTAGGGAGGGAAGGTTGCTTGGTGAGGCGGTTTTGTATTATGTCAATAAATTTAACACTTACGTGTAGATAAAAAAATCAGCACCTACTAGTTCTTCCTTGAGCCACAAAATAGGCAACAGTTTTCTGTTAATGTATTTTTAACACAGACAACAACCAGACAGAAAATTTGTATGAAAACTTAAAACCCGTGCATTGAAACGATATATTTTAACGAAAATCTGTCAAACCACTGACATAGATATTGGTATTTGAATTACGTCAAAAAAAATTAATTGGCTAATATCTATACATAGTATAAAATAAAGTCGTTTCCCGCCATCAGCCTCTATGAATCTATGTACGCTTAGATCTTTTAAACGACCCAACGGATTTTAACTCGGCTGTCAATAATAGATAGAGTAATTCAAGAGGCAGGTTTATAAGCACGAAAATAGTGTAGGTAGGGTAAAGTAGGTGTACGCGAACGAAGTCGCGCCGGGTCCCCTAGCTGAAAATAAGACCAAACTTCACTTTGACACTTCTCTTCAAATGGCTATTGATGTGAGATATAATGGTCACGCAGCAACTGAAATGTCGGGTCCACAGTGTGGGTTTGAACAATGTTCACGCATGCACAGTTATCTGATATCGGTTATCTACATGGAACAAATGGATCATTCGCTTCAAAGTCCGGTTGACCATATCAGCTTTCATGCGATTGGTCGTGCAATTGTATTTCAATGACAATGCAGTATTGGCAAAGCGTAGATTTGCAGGGGTACAAATTTGTATAGTGTAGAGTCAAGGCTGTAAATAGTAGCTAAGTAACTAAATATGCCATCTAACCCAAAGTAAGCAGAGCTTGTGCTTTAAAACTTAATTCAAAATATATGTTTTTCAATTTTCTGCCCTCATGACATAAGCTTTTTGGGGCTAGATGGCGCTTTGAGAATTGTCCAAAGATATTTATTTATTTTTATATATCTACCTACATGGGACGCAAATGCAATATCAATAAATAATGCAAATGTACAAAATGGTGGCGAATGAAAGTCGTCCCGTGCACATTCAGCCTTAGAGTTTTATTCTACTACCGTCGGATCTCCATAAACCGCGATCGCGCTCCGCGACCTGTTGAGGAGCTGTTTACGTTCGGTGGGTGTTCATGTTTTACTACCTACGCTGAATAATTATGCGGATCTGAGCGCAACGTTTATAGCCCGCCTTATGTTTGGATTTCGTTACCTACAGAGCTGAGCCACGGTGAGCTGCGTGAGTGTTAAGCTTTGAGGCGGTAAGCTACTTGAATTTATCGATTGAGTGTGTTAAATAATTTTGTGCCGAAATTAGAGGCTGTGACAGAGGCTTCGTGGTGTCCAGCAGAGTAGAAAATGTAGCATCAACTTATTTTGTAAGCGATTCTTGCCAATATGCTCTCGGATGCTAAAGACCGGGCGAAGTGGAGAAGATTGAGTAGGAAAGCGGACCCTGGCTGAGGCCGGGATAAGTGCTAGGAGGATGATGATGATGCTCTCGATGCTGAATTGAGTTGTTTCAGAGCCTATTATGGATTGCTTAGATTTAAATAAACTAGCGGGAAGCCGATAAAGCCTTTTAACTTTTACAGCTGGGCTGAGCCACGGTGAGCTGCGTGAGTGTAAAGCTTTGAGGCGGTAAGCTACTTGAATTTATCGATTGAGTATGTTAAATAATTATTAACCCCCGACTATAAAAAGAGAGGTGTTATAAGTTTGACGTGTGTATCTGTGGCTTTGTGTATCTGTCTGTGGGCATCGTAGCTCCCGAACGGATGGACCGATTTGGATGCGGTTTTCTCTGTTTGAAAGCCAGTTTGATGGAGATGGTTCTTAGCTTTGTTTCATTAAAATGGGTTATGGAGTTAAGAAAATATTTGAGTTTAAGTAAACTTGGTTAGAGGTTATCGGATTTTTGCTGTCGGGATAAGTACTGAAATTAGATGCTGGTGTGCATAGAGACTTTGTGGTGTCCGGTAGAGTAGAATATGTAGCACCAACTAATTTCGCAAGCGACTCTTGCCAATATATATAATCACGGGTGCTTTCACAAAAAATACACTTTTTCCTCAGATAATAATTAACCTACCTATGTAATTTTAACCATTTTATCATGTGGTGTCCGGTAGAATAGCACCTACCCCTTCGAAATGGTAAAAAATCTGCTTAAAAGTAATATGGCATGAAGGATACTACATTTTTATGGAGATACTATATTTTTAACTCCCTGAATAGAAATCTTCTATAATCTTCTTAACCGTTTTGGCAACCTTAGTAGCCAGAGGCTATCGAGTACCACAAGCTACGATCCTGACCAACCTCTTTTGTCTCTTCCACAATCATACATTTCCCATTGAGGGTACAAGAATTAAATCAATAAATCAAGCCCCTCGAACATGCTAAAACAGGTTTAAGCCAAATTACGTTGTTTACGCTGTAAATTATACGCCTCACGGAGTAAGGTACAGTACAGCTGAGTAGGGGATCCCTTTTCTATTGCCGTCAGCGTCTGTTGTTGTCTCTATTGTATTATTTGCTGACCCAACTTTTCAAACTGTTCTTCGTTTATAGTATTCGAGGTAAGTTGTGTAGAGAGAATGTGGTGATATGAAAAAAAAAAATATTTTTTTCCCAAGTTGTATATTAACCGTATATTGGCCGTGTGGTGTCCGGCAGAGTAGAATAGCACCAACCCCTTCACTCATGGGTGTCGTACAAGGCGACTAATGTTTTCGAGGCAAAAGATCAAGAGTCTCCGTAGTCTGGAAAATGGGCAGCAGCATTTTCCATTGTTATATTTAAACACTGCCATCTCCAACCCGCCTGCCAAGCGTGGAGATTATGGCAATAACCCCCCTTTCGTGGGAGAGGCCCTAAGTCCTGCAGTGGACTGTTACGGGCTGTGATGATGATATTAGAAACAGGAGAGTACAAAATTTGGTTTCAGGATGTCGATGGGGATTCTCCGTTTCTGTATTGCATCGACAATGTTCTCAGATGCAAGAGTGGATGGCTTTCATGCTATCTTGCGTAAGAAGATGGCGTCGTTGCTGGGTAGGATCCGGGACAGCTCAAATAGTATCCTGAAATCATATGGCATCAAAAGTGTGTGTGTACTTTTTGTAGGGAAATACCACTGTACTGACACTTACCTTGTTGTTTTCTATTATATTTTTTTTAATTGTGTGAAATACAAGGATTTTATTTTTAAATCGTGTCAAAAACAATGATTTTATAAGTGTTGTATTTTTAGACAAAGGAGTAGTTTACTGATGGGTTTTGCTATATAGCCTAACCTTCCGCTGCAAATTATCCTACCTCATATCTTACATCATAGAGAAAATATTTACTAACGTAATAGAGCAGCCATCACAAACAAAAATATTGTACCAACCTGTCACGTGCGGGAGGTGCGGGGGGAGGCTGCTAAGTCATAGAATGACGGATGAAATGTTATCATTTTCTTTATTTTTGGCCCTCGAATGGTTCGTACAGTTTTTAATGCACAAGATGGCGTTTTTTGAATATCCAAGCCACTGTCAGATTGGTCCGCGTCGCGCAATGTCTCAGAACTGACTGCGGCCACTGTTGTCCATGGACCGCAAAGCGTGGTTCAAAGAAAATACTTGCGGTGTCTCCTCTATTACGTTAGTAAATATTTTCTCTATGTCTTACATGAACGAAACTATATTGTAGTATAAGTTTCTACTTTGGTGCCAATTTTGATGGACAACAAAGTGATGCCATAATGGTCCAGAATTCTAAAACCAACTGAATATATCCCTTCTTTTGGCATTGCCATGGTCTGGTAAAGCCAAAGAATTTAAATTTGGTAAAGCGTTGTATCAAAATAGTGCCAAACCTCTAAACGAGATAACTTGAAACAAAACACTGAGATACAGTACCAGCTACCGCTAACAAACAAATATAGACCCTGTGCCTTTAGTAATACAGGACAGGACGACTGAAATTGAAATAGTGTAAGTGTATCTAAATATTGCTCACTGAACGATAATACAAACGGTACTAATGGTTCTCGAAAAAATAATTAGTTGATATGATATCAAATATCCGTGTGGCGTGTTGATATGATATTAAATATAATAGGCCGTGTGGTGTCCGGCAGAGTAGAATAGCACCAACCTTACACTTATGGGTGTCGTACAAGGCGACTAATGTTTTCGAGGCAATAGATCAAGAGTCTCTGTAGTCTGGAAAATGGGCAGCAGCATTTTCCATTGTTATATTTAAACACTGCGATCTCCAACCCGCCTGCCAAGCGTGGAGATTATGGCAATAACCTCCCCTTTCGTAAGAGAGGCCCTAAGTCCTGCAGTGGACTGTTACGGGCTGTGATGACGATGATATCAAAAATTTTTTTGATTATTAGACTTTTACGCATAAAAACTTTTTAAAGCATATTCATCATCATCATCCGAGCGGTCAATCGCGGCTACTGCCAGGGTCCGCTTTCCTGCTTTGCTTTCTCCACTTTGTCTGATCTTCGGCATCCTCACGTCGAAAGCCGTTGGCTATCGCAACCGGTTGGATTGATCGTAGGTAGTTGACGACTGTACGAAAACAGAGTAAAAGCCGCCGTAGAAGCGATTTTAGTTCATTTATTGGTTTTAGTTAATTTTGTAGTTAAGCAACTATATTTTGTTTTGCTTGATAATGGTACGATACACTACGGGTACGATTCTTATTCTACATTCTGGCTGAATTATAATATTTTTATTTAAACGTTACTTACACAAAACACGTTTCACTCCTTTTAATCAACCCCCCTCTTTTTTACAACAATTTGTTAGAGTTTCGTCCCGTACCTATTTCTGATTCATATATTCAACTAATATTATACCTCTCATTACTTGATACTCGGCATCGATGTCCGAGAAATCGGACATTTTTCTCGCGGTACCGCCGATACCGCCTTGCCTTTGACGACCCGCCATTTGCTTTGACGAGCTTTTTCGAAGGCAACCCTTAATATTATCAATTCATAAAGGTACCCGAATTCCCGATTTAGCGGATAGGCAGCCTTCGGTCAATCGAAGGAATCAGGAATCATGTTATTCCGCCCCCGTGATGAATAGCGGTCGTAAAATCCCGTTTCGGTGGTACTGTCATTTATTAGAAAGAGAGTACCTGTGTAACATCAAAAATAATCATCTAGGCGTTAATGTCCCGGTTGTGCTATCGTGTTTGGCAGATCTTATAATGGAGCGACTGCTCTCTGACGTCTGCACACAACTTGTAAACAGAGGAACCCGACCAGATTGGATAAATGATTATACATTCAGTCGCCTGAATGTGCAGTTTCCCTGACTAAAGAGCATCGGTTAGTTAGTGTTCAACAGAAAAGAATCATTGTATTGCTTGGCAATGGGGTTCAAACCCGGTACCTTTTGCTACGTGTCGGACTCCTTAACTATTAGGCCACTGACGGTCGAAAGAGATAACGTTAAATTATTGATTTACTTATTTATTAAATCTTTATGCACTAAAGGTACATTGGCGGACTTAAAGCTAAAGTAGCCTTATCTACCAGTCAACCGTGACAAAAAAAAATTCGAAAACAGTAGCCGGTGCGGGATAAACAATACGATAAGGTGAAGGAAGAGATACTTTACATCAATAAATGCTAAATTTATACAATTTTACAACGATACAAGAAATAGTTAAACAACAAATACATACTAAAGATAGGTACATAGGATAATACATAGGAGTAAATAATAGGGGGAATAATGTAATTAAGGGGAATGCAGATAATGCTTGTGTACAGCCTTTTTAAATGAGAATTTGCTAGTCAAAAGCCTAATTTCAGAGGGGAGACCATTCCAGAGCCGCATTGCCACCATCGCGAAGGAGTTGGATATAAAACCAGTGCGGTGAAGAGGAAAGTGTAACAACCGGTTGTACTTCCTTTGAACGACAGTTGAATAATGACTGAAATCGACAATAAACGTGTTATTCTAACCCGAATTCAGAAACATGAGTATGAGTGTCTCACACCGCGCACCACCGCTCAGGATCCCAACTGACACACTTAGGTGGACATCAGCACTATGCGTCCGCCAACATTGACCAATAGAGCCGTTTTGAAATTCAGTGCGTTCACTTAGCAGACGAGCACTGTGGGAACGCATAGTAACGGTACTATTGTTTATAAATAAGGGCGTCACAGAATCAGTCATACAATTTTCGTTTTGGTGCAGACTACGGGAGCACATTACAGTCCAATATAACTAAATTGTGTGCCCATGCTACTTTCGGCCTTATACTCGAATGTCTCTTAATTTTAAGGGCTCATTAGATATCTTGCTATCCCTTTTCATTGTCAAAGATTTAAAGTGACAGCATGATCTTTAAGAATCCCTTAAGGTTAAGAATATTTCAGTATACGGGCTGTAGGAGTAGAAATAGACATGACGGTTGAACTTGTCTAGACTGGCAAATCCAAAACCCTGCCAGTAAAAAAGGACGACATTCCAGCGTTTTTCATTCGCGAAACACAAAAAGCCAGACCCATAGCTATCCCATATCACACTGGCGCCCGTGGTACGGCACGGAGTCAAAGTTGTAAAGTTATAATTCTGCCGTAAATCCTTTAGGACATTAAATTTATAAGTCGAGCGCGCGAGTTGGAAAGATAAGCGCGGCGCGGGTGCATTTGTGATGAACCCCGGCGAGAAGGCCGCGGACGGTGAGCGAGGGAAGGAACCAGCCTTTTTAGACAACGTAACTGAGTTTCGTAACAGAGTTTCGTGACATAATATTTTTTTTCATGTTAATCGGTAGATAAACAGTGATTGGTGGAAAGCGGACTTTACCAACACCAGGGTTATCATCAATGCGTTGCCCACCTCTAAAACTCTGGGACACTCACTCAAGCAAGTAGGCAAATGCTATGTCTCTTCACTGACAAAGCCACTTACCCCATAGAGTACTCGAGATCTAATTCACTGGCAAGAACACAGTTGCACGACCTCATTCCGCCGGCCCCTTTCCGCCATCGGGAAACGCGATCCGGGCGAGCTCTTCATCCTTATGTGCTGGATCATTCAGCTGCACGAGCCGCTTTGGTTCAACCTTTATAATGCGAACGGCTATGGATTGAAACGCGTTGCCTGCGAGTGTGTTCCCTGATCACAATAATCTGGACGCCTTCAAGGCTAGAGTGAATAGGCTGTTCCTAGACAGGCATGCTCCATCTTCGACCGCATCGTCACTTACCACCAGATGAGATGGCGGTCCAATGCCTGGATTGTCTCAAATAAAATAAAAAATTTAAATTGGCTGAAGAATTCCAGATGAAGGTATTTTCTCAATTGGACGGCTAACTTAATAATAAAAAATTAGTTATGTTGCCGACTGTACATCCCGGTTGTGCTCTCGCGCGCGAGGGCGTGGGGTAAGTCTTGATCATGGTCCAGGTTTTGGCGGAGCGTAAGCTCTCTTAGCAGCTCGACAAAATTATTTCACAAATATAATTATCACAAGTAGTTATCGTTGTCGTGTCTACCTATTCATAATCCACTAGTAGAATTAATTGCACACCTCTTTCATATCCCCGTCCCATCTCATAACTTAAATTGTCACGATTGTGTCAGGCTATTTCGCGAACTTCCTGACAAAGTGCTGCTATTCATAATTATTTCACGGACAATGAAGCATTTAATCAAATAGTTTAATTTTTTATCGTTTATGTAATATTTTTTCGCAGTTTTCTTGACAATGTTCCTTTATTACAAGTTATTGCGAGTTGATTATTTGTATAGATGCAGATAAAGCGTACGAACTGCAGTTTGTATACCCACTTGTTTCTGAATGAAACATATTTGTAACTGGCTTGAGATTTTGGAATGTCTAATTGGTGACAAACGCAAACAGGTCAATCTTTGCATTTTCGTAGAAACATGTAACCGTAACTGTCAAAGTTCAAGTAGGGTTATAACCTCTCTGATATACTTCTGTTACTCGTATATTCAGACACAATCAGTAGTCATGATAGAAATATGTTGATAGCTACCATGAACGACGAGTACAAATCACCGATTGGTAATACTAATAAAGTAATGGCACTTGGACACTTCAAACTGGACACTTCGACTAAGAAATTGCATCATATTTCTTCCTATAACCCGGAAATAAAAATAAAATTTTATTTATTTATGACATAGTCAGCTTTTTGCGACCTAGCCAGAGGGTCCCGTGACCATGATGCATGCAACTTGCAAGCAGTTGCACGACCTCATTCCGCCGGCCCCTTTCCGCGATCCGGGCGAGCGCTTCATCCTTATGTCGTAGATCTTCCAGCCATCCGCACGAGCCGCTTTGGCTCGACTTTTATAATGCGTACGGCTAAGGAGTGGAATGCGTTGCCTGCGAGTGTGTTCCCTGATCAATATAATCCGGATGCCTTCAAGGCTAGAGTGAATAGGCTGTTCCTAGACAGGCAGACAGTGAGTAAAAAAACTGGATCAAAATATCGGGCTTCCTGGAAACAAAGGTACGCGATAGGAAACCCAGATCATACCTTTAAATTGTGTGATAATAACCACGATAGTTTAAAACATTATGTTATAGCCCGAGGGATTTGCTGACAAGGGGCGGCATCTAAAGTGAAAGCTTAATGAGACTATAAATAACTGTAAAACAAGTTTAAAACAAGCCGCTAGGACTTGGAACAAGAAGCTTCATCACGTCTTTATTTGTTGGGTAGCTATAGACGATTATTAATCGCATAATATAAATTAGGCGCATAATTTTCTACCTAAATAATAAGTTTAATAATTAAATATGCTTGGACAAATTAACACAGCGCTATCTAGCTCCAAAGTAAGGACAGCTTGTGTTATGAGTGTTTGATAACTGATTAACTATTTTATTGGTAGGTAGTTTTTAATATGTAATTCTATGTTCTTTGTGTAACGTTTAAGCTGTAAATAATAAATTTTATTACTATGTATATACTTTTAAATACATACTTATTATATACAAAACACCCAGCCCAGTAACAAAAATCAACATTTCAATTTCTGCCCGGCCGAGAATCGAACCCGGGACCTCTTGCGTGGCAGACCGGCTGGCGTGATCACTGATCCACTTAGGCTATAAGTGTCCTTTCAGTTTACGTTTAACCATGAAAGGAGTCCAGTTACCGTTTAACCTTATGCTCCTTGACATGGATTAAGTTTTATTAATCATAAACTTTTATCGTCTTCTAAACGAGGGTAAGATCGTTCCCGGCAACTATGGCAGTAAATAGGCAACTCAGGCAACTACAGTAAATAAATAGAGTCTCATAGATCAGCGGATAGATTTCAAGTTTATAGTCTGTCAATAAAGTCGTGAGAACTACTCACACATCCACGAGGAGTGTAATCACCGAACATTTTTTCTCACCGTTTGTTATTTGTTGACAGTTTGACAGCTGTCATTTGTTCTACAAGATGTCAATAGATGGCTCTGTATTAAATTATTAATTTATGACGGTAAAGAATTGAGTTTGAATTGAGAAAGCGCGGCCGGTGTTTCCATGATAACGTATCCAGCGCAATTAAGGGCATGAGGCATATCATCTTAGTCCTTATAGTGACAACATACCTGCGTTCCGTTTTTCTGTTGCCTGCAACCTTAATGCATAAATCGTAGTCGTAATCTTATGGTCGATAGTTACCGCTTACCATCAGGTGGGCTGTCTGTTCGTTTGTCACTGTGTCATATAAAAAAATAAGTCAAGCATCATGTTAAATGGACGTCACAAATCATTGTGTCATTATTTGCATGTTTTCATTATCGTACAAAGTTCATAAAAAGTTTCTGATTTGGCTGACTGTCCAAACTAGAATTATTCCTCAACTACCTGGCCCGCCGCGACGTCGTTCGCGTAGTGTCCTGCCCTATATCTTTCTCTTGAATCACCCTATCTGTTGTTGAAAACCGCATTAAAATCCGTTGCGTAGTTTAAATGATCATAGCACACATACGTACAGAGGGACTGACGACGGGAAGTAGGGTTACCAGCTGTCACTGCGTGATTTAAGGGTTACCAGCATAAAAATACGGGTTTTAGATTTGATACGGGAGACAATTAAAACACCAGTGTTTTATGTAGATAATTATGTTTTTACCCCGTATTTTAATTTCGCAATTTCGGGTTTCTGTATTATCATAGCCTTAAATACGAGTTATCCGTAAAATTTGTGGCATCTGATAATCCCTAGCGGGAAGAGACTTTGTTTTATACTAAGATAAGAAGATTACGAACCGAACATATATTGATGTTATGAAAACATGCTTCTAACCTCCATAACTTAGTTAAGTAAATAGAGTAAGCTAACCCAGCCTTTAGCAAAACCGAGTAACCGATAATTCAGCACTTCAGAGCCGCTTTGGTGCTGCGAAAGCGAAATTTCTTGACAAACTACACTCATTTCTCTGTAACAAATTCACAGGGCTCGCCCTGTCCTCGGCCCAAACTTGTAACTTGTAACAAGGTACAGGCGGTAGAGAATGGTATTTTCAACCCCCCGCGTAAAAGGGGGCATCACAAGTTTGATCAGTTGTACTATGAATCTGTCTGTGGCATCATAGGTTTTAAGAGAGGTAGGGCATAGCGGGGTATCCCGTTCGAATTGGAGCCGCCCGACTGGGGAAGTGCCTCCACCTTACAGAATACCGCAGCTTAACACTCAACTTAAAGCTTAACACAATACTCTTTTAAATAGGATTGTGTTTCTGCCGGTGAGTAAGGTTTCTAGAGCTCCATGGGGTGGGAATTTGGGGAACCGTGGCTTTGGCGGTGGAGGGATATTTGCCTTTTTGCTGCCAGAGTAACGTGTTATAGAGGTGGGCAACGCATTGGCGATAGTCTCGGTGTTGCTTATGTCTATAGGCAGTAGTGACCACTTTCCATCAGGTGGCCCGCTTGCCTATTTGCCTATCGTATAACATAAAAAAAAAAAAAAAAGGTTCGTATGAATAGCTTACTGTGGCGTTCCAGTATGTGCCCTTGCATGCAGTGCACACTATCTAAGAGGTCCTGTGGTGTTCCAATAGAAACCGGCTGTGGATACACAGAGAGGCTTTAGCGGGTAGGGTCCAGTTTTGGGCTATCCCACATGTCCACGTCATCCTCCGGGTGATGTGGTATCGTTCGATAGATTTCACCTCATAAACAAAAAATGAAAGGTTTGTATGGAGACCGGATTCGTCCGAATTAATCTAGATAGTTCTATTAATCAAGTCGGGAAAAGGACAGAGGTCGAAGGAGAAAATTTATTCCTGCCAGATTAAAATCTCACCGTAGCAACAATCTTCATACACAGGATGACAAATAAACTTTCGGCCTAGCTGTTGGTAAACCAGACGCCGATGAGGTGATTCTGCGAATGGATTACTCGCAGAATCACTTGGTCGGCACTAATCTTCGCGGGAGTTGGGTCAGAGGAGAGAGAAAGAAAAGTTGGGAAAGTACTGCGAAGCATATAGCGTACTAGTGTCACTTAGATCGAAAATAATTGCAATACGTTTTTTGCGTTAGCAAAATGCTCTCACGGTTTAATGACATCGCTTTGTCGGATAAGGAAAATCGTTATAACATCTACTGTGAAAAGGTTCTACAGTGGGTCACGTACGACTCACGATGAAGGTGTTCGAATGTATATCAAAGAGTCAATTGGTAATTGTTCACCACTATCGCCCAAGTTTAACACTTTAACCCTACACTGAAGGGTAAGGGTTGAAACTTAACCCCCAGAACCACCGCTCGCCTTTGAAATATAACCCTAGTTTATCTCTCGACAGTGTTCAAGCTCACGATATAATTTGTTAAGGAGCTCAGACGAGATAATTCGTAATTTGCACAGTTCTGTCTCTGTTGCTAAGACATTGAAGATAACAATTTGATTCTCTGTTACCCTTGATGTAAAGTTGGTCGAAACTGTTATATCATCCAAAAGGTGCTCCCATTTGTATATGTCGCAGGTTTATGATTAATTCGGGTTTTTGGTTGAAAACGTAGGTGTAACGTTTGATCCACAATCGACGACAAAGTTGTTACTTAATCTTATCAAACACATAGAACATTATGTTAAAAATAAATATTAAAAACTTAAACTGATTTAGTTTTATGATAAAATCAATTTATGACAATTTATTTCATTCACGTAACGTAATAACGTTTTTATATTTAATTTAAAGGAGGACCGGCAGAATTCCTTTCCAATAACATATCGCTCAACGTCATTGGTCATATTGGCTGGGTTGTACCACAAAATAGAAAACTAACAGAAGGTCCACTCCCGTCGTTATCGAGAATGATGACGTAGAACTTGCCGACTCACTAGGGTTGCTACTGTATTTATTCAGAATATTGAAAAGAGTTTTTAAAAGATCGAATAGAATTTTAAAGATCGTTTACAATAACATGTCCCTTGCAAAGGATCAATATCTAATCCTTGCCATAATGTCATCATAATTGCTTCCCGTGCTGTTGTTATAAGATTTTCTACACTAGCTCTCACATTATGCCTTTAGTAAGCGTAAAAAAAAATTACTATTTTTTCTCTTTTTAAAATTCATCGTCATTAGGGTCTGATGTACATAATCAGACCCAAAAAATAACCTAACCCTGACTTGGAATTTGACCCACTTACCGGTAATCAATTGTAAATTAGATGAAATGCAATATTATGGTATTAGTCAGTTGAACTGATAATGGTGAAAGAAGATGTTCACCGATATTTTTAAATTTAGACTATACAGGCATTTCTGACTTGGGTTTTGTTCTGTTAAAAACTGTTACCTGGTGCGTGAAATTGTTGAATCAGTCCTAGGGTCTCTAGCGGAAGACCTTGGTCAACCTCGCTTGGCCATCGGCATTAGAACTCGTAGCGGTGCTAAAGTCGACTACCCTCAAAGTCTGAAATGGTCACCCATCAGATCTCGGACTCTGCGTGCGTTGCTTGCATGTTATTAAGTAATCTTAGTTACGTACAAGTATTTTTATTTTATCAATAATAATGGTGGTGCTAAAGAGTAATTAACTTTTGGCTGCTGCACTGCTTTTATCTATGTCGATTTATGATATTGATAGCCTCGCAGTAAATTATGTCTTTGTTTTCATATTAATATGCCATACGAATAAATGAATCAATAATAATATCGTTTCATTAAATAATATTCAGTTTACGTCGTCAATACAACGGATTCTCGCGTTAACAATCGCGACCGAATACTGCTTGAAACTGCTTGAGAATGCCTGTAAACGTAACGTCAATGTGTGCGTGACGGAAATGGACAGTGGACCTTCTGCTTGGGGCGGGCCGTTCTTTATTTTGTGGTTGTACGGGCATACTTTATATAACAAAGGATATCTAAAATTTTGAATTATTTGATACTAAGAGTATTTCGGTATTCAGTCAGTAAATATGCCCGTTGAATGAAATATCTCTGTTATTTGCCCACTAAAAAAAAAGGTGATATGCTGGAGTGTTGTAACTATCGATGCAGCTCCGTAGTAATGCGCTTATTACACATGCCTAAATTCAGTTCCTAAATTCAAAAACAAAATGTGTGAGGGCAGATCAAAGTGGAATGTATTGCTCATAGAATAGGGTCCATATTTGTATTACTTATATTATGTCACGTGTCGCTCCGCTTTTCAAAAATCTTTTTCCACATATAGATTAATCGTGATGTGGGAGTAGTAAAAACAAAGCCTCAAAATGTATCAGATACAAAAAGGGAACTGTTTCAAATATAACCTAACCGATAGAAAAAGTCGGATAACTAACGACGAAGTTTACTTAATCTCAAATATTTTCTAAATTATAAAACCGATTTGAATGAAACAAAGCCAATAACTACCTCGAATAAACAGTCTTTCAAATAGAGACAATCGCATCCATTCGTTTGGAAGCTACGATGTCACAGACAGATACACAACTACACAGATAGACACGTCAAATTTATAACTTTTTTGTCGGGAATTAAAAACGAAAAAAAGAATTTTTATGCAAAATTTGTCAATGTGTATCAGTAAACTGTAAAATCACAAAATGAAATTGTTTGCAATTGCAAACTCCGGTGTGGTTAACCTTAAGATTAAAGTTCAGTTGCAAGTCAAAAGGCAACAAAGTGACTTTCTCTTGATGATTCCAAAACATCAGCTACCTAAGGTGAACGGATGAGATGTCAGCCTTTGAGGTACCTCTAGACATGCCCTTTGAAGAACCCCAAGCTCAACTACAAAGGGCAGGCATCTTAAAACATATTTAAAAATTGATTTGATTCAACGATAATACCCGGTACTTACACGTAGTTCACCTACCTGTCAAGTCGTTTACCTTCCTATTTGAAATTCTGTTTCGAATAGTAAAGCTGAGTATATTTCCAAGCCGTCCCCATAAATAAGGCTTCCAAGTAGCCACTGCATAAAACTAATTTAGCTTGTGCCAATAGTTGAAGTCTAGTGCAGGGCTGGCCAACTTTACAAAGTTTGCGGACAGCAATATTGTGATATACATAATTCAGCATGCGATATATTATGCATCAGGTCGCAATATGCCTTCAAGCATGTATTATGTTCTTATTAACTTGCTTGTTGTCGACAGTGTTTGCCTGAAAACGTGATAAAGCGGATGTTTAATACGCTTACGTAGATATCAGAATGTCAAAAGTAAAAAAAACAGAATCCGATAAAATATCGAAATTGAATACCAATATAGTGTGTAAATCCGGAATATCTTCACCGAATTTTATTTTCCCGACAATGTTTCACGTTTTTGTTTTCATAATTTTCATTTCACCGAAAACATACCATACCTAAGCCAAAATCTCAAAATTTCAACTTTCGATTTTTTTTAACGTTTATGTTTTAAAATCACACTCACCTTTTGGCCGAAGCTATTAATGCTAGATTATTTAGTTTCCAGAAAAAAGTTGCCAATATTATGACCGAACTACTTTTTGAATGAAAAATCATTGAAATCCATTAACTTTGGACACACCAATTTATTATTACTTACTGTATAAACTATTAAAATACATATTCGTGTTAATGTCCCGGTGTGCTCTCGCGCACGAGGACCCCGGGTCCGCCTTGGCCATGATCCAGGATTTAATAGATCAGATAATTACAATGGAGCAACTGCCATGTGACCTCCGTGACCCTGCTATTAGGGGGAACTGACCAGAGTGGATCATGGTTACACATTCCGGCGACTGAATGTGCAGGTATCATCACGATGTTTTCCCTCACCGTAAGAGCATCGGTTAGTATTGAACTAATGTACATAACTCAGATAAGAGTCAGTGGTACATGGCGGCGGCAGTGGGTTTTGAAACGCAGCACACGAGCAACTATAAAGCATATCGTCGTCACAATTAAAAATAACTCACATTTACAAAAACAAATAATTACTTACTCGTGTTTGACAGTGACGATGCGCACAGCCGAACTAGCCGACGTGATTTTAGTCTTTGTTGTATTCAAATTAAAATTCTAAATTTTTGTATTGAGTAGGACAATACATATCTGTATTAATCGTCAAAGTGGAACCCGCCCTAGGAGCCGACAACGGCCGGACCGAGCCAGAGCCGGTCAGTGCCCGACAATGCCAAGCAGAGTCAGACCGCGCCCGACATATATAGGCATATTATACTTAAGAAACCCACCTAAAACTACGACCTGTATGATAAAAGTGATTTTTTTTGTTTTTTGCGCCCAACGCAAAGGAAATGGGCACCCTCCGGTATAGCGGTTGGGAGGGAGGAGGTGAACTCTCATGAGTACCAGCCGGCCGGCCGGACTGGTTATGCACGACTCGCCAGAAAAGGGAACCTAGGCGCATACGTGCTAAACACCCCCTGGGAGCACCTGTAGCCGGAAGGGCTTTTCAGGTTTCATTGGATGCGACAAACCGTAGGGACAGGTTGCGCTTATAATAGTGACTGGTTTAAAGACGCTACGAGACCTATTGACTAGCAGAGTACTGGTACTTATATCTTACTCATTCGTAAGTGTACCAGCCCTGACTCGAACCCCCAGACTTCTAGTCGAAGTTTTTAAGTATTCTTTTGATTTATTCCCCGTTGCCCGCTTTGTATTTATGAAAAAATACGACCTTTTCATATTTATCGCAGAACTTCCCACCTAATATTGAAATCAGCGTTGTAATTGAAAATGTCCGATGATTTATTGGTATTCCGAACTTTCGGGTAAGAGGGTTGAGCGTCGGTGGCCTTATCGATGAGGGGTCCGACTCGTAAGTGAGAGATACCGAGTTCGATCGCCAGTGCCACCATGGATCGAGGCAAGAAGATGTTATTCATTGCATGGTCAAAGATGTGCAGTGCACTTATCAACAGACGTTATTTGAAATCCAGCATTTTTAAGTTTTGTGCTAATGACCGAGCGCTACAAAAAGCCCGAAGCTTTCTAAATACTACGCGTTCGCTGTTCGCTCGCTGTGCGTAGGTACGCGGTTTATACGGTAGACATATAAACGGGCCGTTAGGTTTACGGTAAATTACGTTACCGACTGAAAAATTCTGATAACCATCGACCAAGGTATAGATAGATAGAAAACGCTTAATTGCTCATACAATACACACATGTATTATATATTATAATTAACAATTTTAATGAAACAAAGCTAAGGACTGTCTCGATTAAACTGGCTTTAAATAAAAAAAGAGCATCAAAATGAGTCGCTAGTTTGGGAACTAGGATGCCACAGATACTCCTGCACAGATACACAGAGCCCCAGCCACACGTCAACCTTATAACACCCCTGTTTTTTGCGTAAGGGGATAAAAATACTACAGAAAAAAACAGCTTGTGATCTTAGAAGGTATTCCAAGATTTGCGTGTAATCCACAAACGTGCAATAGGCCCAAGTACGGGGGCTTAAGGTCTATTTTCCTCTTGCCGAGATTCGTGACTTTCCATAAGCTAAGTTTGGAATTCGCATAATCTATCAAAACTGAACCGCGATTAATTGTCGCGCGAGAAAAACAACAAACACATCAATTTGTAACGCCAAATCGGGATGAAATATATCAATGTAAGTATTCCTCAATTTTTCATATAACACAATGGACTGGACTACATTTGTCAATGCCGTGACGTCATTAGATTGTGGCTGAGAAATATTAGCGCGTGACAATCTGTTCTTGATGTGGCGGTGTTTGGAACTAGTGTTTTCTCAAAGGAATTCTGTAAAAATTTGTACCGACAGCGCCTCAGTTATGAGCGAAGCGATCGGCGAAAATATATAACGTCTTAATAAAATATATTGGACATAGAGCATAGATAGAACCTCGACCTATAAAGAATGTACACTATCAATCTGTCACAACTCCATACAAATGACTCAATGTCAAACAAAAAGTTAACCTTTATGAAGTATTAAGATGACCAAGGCCACCAAATATGACATTAGCCGTTATGGAGGCGCATTCGACAACTTATAGCAATCCCTTTGGACACAATATTTGCGCCTTTAAAAAAGAAACAAAATATAGATTGTGACTTCAACTGTGAGTTAGCTCCTTCTATGATCCGTTTAAACTGACTTGTCTTATTTGGTGAACAAACAATGCCCCAAATCACGACTTGCCGTATCAATCACGCTACGTATATTGTGTGTAGATGTCGAGAATTATATAAGAAACCCATAGAATGTGAGTTTCAACGAATACTGCTGCACATTATCCATTTTAATACATAATTTACTTAACCAAATAAGACAAGTCAGTTTAAACGGATCATATGCATCTATATGTGCTCACAGTGACAACGCATATGCAAGTCTGTATTTCTGTAATAAAAACCCAAAGTCATTGATTTATAACTAACCGTAGATAGCGCATGAACGCTTGATAAGTGGGCCGGTGAAGGACTGCTTAATCGCTAGTCAAGCAGTCCTTTTTCCGTAGTCCATCATTAGCCGTCGGCACGTAAGCATGCCCAATGCCCAAGTGCGCGTTCAAAAATTGTCGAAACAATGGCCTTAAACGACGAAAAAAGGATGGGACTTCATATTTTGCGTGAATAAACACATTATACATCTTATCATGCATAAATATAACGATTTACACATAAAAAACCATCAAAAATAATTATTTTAATCATAGACATATTGTCAGTGTCAGACGTCACGTCAGTTGTCTCAATCATGCGCATGCGTTAAAGCGAAAACAATGATTGCTCACTAAAAGAAATGCAGTCGCAGCATTATCCACAGCGCGAAAAGCAATTTTGAGCTTTATAAGTATGAAAAAAAGTTGATATTTGGTAAATACGATTCTGTACGTAATGGCATTTTGATTAGGGCGTGCGTAGTTAGCCAATAAATTGCTACGTACAAATGTATAGTCAATTAGGCGACAGATTTCAAGCGCATTTTTGTATGAAGTGCTGTATCTACGGTTGGTAGTAAATCAATGCCCAAAGTGCTTAAATCGTAAATGTCGTCAGGTGGACTGTCTGCTCGTTTGTCACCGAGTTGTATAAAAGAACCACTAAGTGCTAACAATATATTAATACAATTTTGACGACCTGAGTGGTTCAGTGGTCTGCCACGCAAGAGGTCCCGGGTTCGATTCCCGGCCGGGCAGAAATTGAAATGATGAATTTTAATTTCTGTTACGGGTCTGGGTGTTCTATGTATAATAAGTATGTATTTGAAAACATACTTATTATACATAGAACCCATGGGGCCGTGTGGTGTCCGGCAGAGTAGAATAGCACCAACCCCTTACACTAATGGGTGTCGTACAAGGCGACTGATGTTTTCGAGGCAAAAAATCAAGAGTCTCCGTAGTCTGAAAAATGGGCAGCAGCATTTTCCATTGTTATATTTAAACACTGCGATCTCCAACCCGCCTGCCAAGCGTGGAGATTATGACAATAACCTCCCCTTTCGTGGGAAAGGCCCTAAGTCCTGCAGTGGACTGTTACGGGCTGTGTGAATTTGTACACGAATATTTATTATTATTATTTAATACTTGCGCTATAAAACGTTTCAAGCCCATACAATCAACTATTTGATATGATGATATCTTCAATATTTATATTTTAAATGTCTTTGTAAATTTTTTTGGGAGAAAATAAAAAAATATAAAATATAAATCCGTAAAATACAGACATTCACGATTTGTCCAAAATGTTTATGCAATTTTGGTTTTTATACTAGTAGCAGAAAGTTTATTGTAAACAAACGCGTAGCGCCCGCGTAGTCCCCGCACGGTATAGGTTAAAAACATAAGTAATTCCCCTCTTGCGTGTGTAAGTGAAGTATCATTTCATATTTTCAAATGTCAAAAATCAAATTTCTTTAAAATACAGACATTCCATGTCGATCCGAACACGTCACTCACACACGCTAGAAGGGCTTTACCTAAGTTTTTTACCTATACTGTGTGAGGACTACGCGGGCGCTGCGCGCTTTTTTACAAATAATAAAATAAGCTATATAGAAACCAAAACTGCATAAAGATTAATTTAGCAACACATTTACCAATAGGGCAGACTGCACGTTTTCTGTCCGGTTGCTAAGACTATGCAGACACGACGCGTACACGTTCACTCTCCAGTTTGTGACGTATAAACGAACCCCACCAAACCAAGATACGACCAAATCTCCCATTCCATCTGCTAAGCCCAGTATCTGTCCGTTCCCAGTAAAAATGAACCCTCGCGTCCGAATTAGGAATAATTAATGGCGGAACGGGTCCGACCTTCGGTCACGGCCCGGCGTATACGCACGGAAATAACAAATTAAGGGACGTAAACGCTCGCCCTAATGAGCACCGGTTAACGCCACGGAAAAACAGCTGTGTGTGTGTTTTAAAATTCATTACGATTGAGGTTAGGTTCGGGTTGCGCTCCATCTTCGTTTGTGCAACGGAGTTTGGGGCGGATCTTTCGGTATCTATACTTAGTATAAAACAAAGTCGCCGTCTATTCCTATGTGTCTATAATATAATAAATAATAAATAAATAATCTTTATTTACATATCAGGATACAGCCAAAAACAGATTGAGATAACAGGTACACGAAATATTATGATCGAAATATTACATAATTCTTTTATACGATACAATACTGGACTATGTACTCTTAGATTATCTTTTAACCTACGCAATGGATTTTAATGCGGTTTTCAACAATAGATAGAGGATTGAATTGAGGAATGATTCAAAAGGAAGGTATACAAGTTTAAAAATGGGATAGGTAAAGTAGGTGTACGTGAACGAAATCTCGCCGGGTCCACTAGATTTTTTATAAAGGGAGACAAACGAACAGGCATGGCACTTGAAGGTAAGCGGTTTCGGTAAAGGCTTCACTGCCGAACTCACGCATTATGTAGATTTTTTTTATGTCACACGGCAGACAAACAGGCATGCGGGCCACCTGATGGAAAGTGGTCACCGCCGCCTATGGACATCAGCAACACCAGGGGAGTCATCAATGCTTTGCCCGCCTCTGAAGAGACCTCTAATATACCTCTTGAACGATCCCATGTCATAGTCCAAAGGAAACACTGTAGATCGATTGATAGAGGCGATTGTTAAATGGAGCCATTTTACCAACTATGTTATTATACTTTATTTACATTTTAAATTACAATTATAAACATTAAAAAAAAAAGTCTGACTCTAACACCAAAAACCTTAATTGTTAAATTGGTCTAATTTAAAGCTCATTTTAAAAGTATGTTCCAGGTTTCATACCAGGTACTATTGTCTCCAGCCGTCCTGTGACCATGATATAGGATCGGGCTACTAGTAAACAAAGGTACGTTGTGGACACCCGGAATATACTTTTAAAATGTGTAATAAAAACCGCAATAGTTTAAAACATTATGTGTAGCTGTTTCTTGAAAATCTTCAATTTACTCACATCCAATCCAGAAAAATGCTGTCTGAGTTACTATAGTTCATGACAATTGGTTTGGCAACAGTCAACATTGATTTCTAGATTTGAATTACTAATTAGTAATTGATCACAGCGATATGTTACGACTATACATATCATTGCAGATTTAAATAGTTGTATTTTGTGATTTATAATATATAAGGGACGAATAATTTTAAAATCTTTAAAAGGAGATTCGTGCCACTGTACACTGCCTTATATTGTACACTGTACAATATAAGGCAAAATGTCGTACATAGAAAAGCGATATAGAAAATTCTGTCGCGAACACAAGACATATCTATTAAATAACCGAACCTAACTATTCGAAAAACACTCGTATTCTTTTAAATACCAAAGCTACATTCCCCCAGTTCCGCTAATAAAGCAAAACCCTTGCCCCGGAGCCTTACCGATGTAGCATATTTCAATGAGGGCTATATTTCACACAGATCTAATGTTTGGTGCGAAAAAGGGGTCTCGGTCAGACCCTATTTAAATGGCCAGTGAATTATAAATGTCGTCCGGAACAGCCTTTGTGCAGATACAATGTATTATCGTGTATCTTGATTAAATTATATGGGAAGACTCGTTGCGAGTTGAATATTAATTTAGGTTTTTATATTTGAAGGAGATAGTAGGTAATTCGCTGAACAAAAGTAGCTCATTGGTCGTGTAAAGCGTATAGTGGGGTACAAAAGTGTAAAATTTGCATGTTATTTGGTTTATAACATAGCGAAGACGAAGACTCATTATCTTAGTGTTAATGTCCCGGTTATGCTCTCGCGCAACGAGGGCTCGAGGTCCGCCATAGCGAAGACGAAGACTAACACCCGGTTTCTGAAACGCTTGTCAACGAAAAAATCACGTAACAACTTGTTAAACTCTGATTAAATGCAGTTTGGGTTTCTGAAAGGGCCAATTGACGGCTTGTTAACAGCTTGTCAACGGATTGTCAAATCTCCAATTAACGGCTGATTAATGTAATTTTGGTTTTCCGGAAAGCTTTTTCTCATGTTAACTGTATGTTATCGCCTTGTTATTTTAATTAGCGAAAATCGACCAATTAACCGATTGTCAAAAGAAATTATATCCGATTTTCTTGGTCTAGGTCTTGGTCCTGGCCCTGGTCCAGGTCCTAGATTATGTCCAAGGGAAAGTCCAGGCCTAGGGTCCAGGTTCTGGTCCAGGATCATAACCAAAACTGCAACCTTGATCATAATTTGAGCTTGAACCAGAACCAGGACCTAGACCAGTGCCAGAACATAGACCATAAATATTAGCTGGACCAGGACCTGGTTCGGGGCCAGGACATGGACCTGAACCAGGACCAGGACCTGAACCACGGACATGTTAGGGGCCAGGACCTGGTCCGAAGCCAGGACCTGGACCTGAACCAGTACCTGGTCCGGGGCCAGTACCTAGACCTGAACCAGGACCTGGTCCGAAGCCGTGGGAGGCCTGTATTCAGCAGTGGACCGGGACTCACCTAACTGCCTAAAGATGATGATGATGGGATTACTGATCCACTGTTACCCGTGACCCTGTAACATATATATTGTTATAATTTCTCTTTTCTCGCTCTGTATATATTTTTTTTGATAATATTCGATTTTACACGAAAACTATACAATCGCTATCAGTTTCATCTAAAAGTTGAATATCCCGCCGCTATCAAAAGGCCGCTAGGGACAGAGACAAATCAATGCGTTAGACAGAAACAAAACATATATGAGTGAATGAATGTGACTGATTTTAGCAGGGGTAGCCAGACGAAAAAATTGATCTCTTGTTAATGGTCGATTAGCTAACAATAGATGGATTGGCCTTTCAGAAACCCACAGTGATTTAACAGCTTGTTAAATGTGACAGTCTGTTAGCTAATCAATGATTTGACAAACGTTTCAGAAACCGGGTGTAAGTGTCTATAATCATTTTATGTCATACGGTAGGCAAACAAGCAAGCAGGCCCCCTGATCGACAGTGGTCACCGCTGCCTATAGATATGGCAACACCAGGGGTATCACTAATGCTTTGACCACCTCTGTAACACGTTGCTCTGACAGCATACAGTCATTTACCTCGTAGCGTCCGCGTAGCTGCCTCTTAACATCTGTGTAGGCACCGCGTAGCGTATGCGTATCATCAGCGTAGCTACCTCATAGCGTCTCCGTAGCATCTGCGTAGCCAACACGTAGCGACTATATAGTCACCGCGTAGCGTCTGTGTAGCCAGCACGTAACGTCTGCGTAGTTAAACGATACTAAAAACTACTATAATCATCTTAGCGTTAATGTCCCGGTTGTGCTCTTGAACCTCGGCCCAGGGTCCGCCTTGACCATGATCCAGGATTTGGCGATCAGGTAATTACAATGGAGCGACTACCATCTGACCTCCGTGACCCTGCTACAAAGGGAACCTGACCAGATTGGATCATGGTTACAAATTCAGTTGCCTGAATTTGCAGGTTCCATCACGATGTTTTCCCTCACCGCGGCACCGTAAGAGCATCGGTTAGAATTCAACTAATGAACATAACTCAGAAAAAAGTCATTGGTACATGGCCGCAGCGAGATTCGAACCCAGTACCTCTCGCTTACGAGTCGCTTCAGCCGCGAATACAGCAGCCTGTACTATATTTTTAGAAATCGTAATATCTCTCATAACATCCATCTCGAAAGGTACCGGCGAAAACAAAATTAATACATATAACCTGCTATTTTACTGAAAGATTTTCCCAAATGTATATTGAACATTAGCATTTGCTATTAGCAAATGCTAATGTCCAATATAAACAAGAGAGGTGGTCTTAAATAAGAGAGAATAAAATATTTAATTTTGCTATAATGGTCCATTAAATTGTAAGTACGTAAAGTATGAAGCATATTTCTTAATTAACCAATTTTCACGCAGATATCCCCTGATTTAAAGTGGCCATCGACGTGATAAGTTGAGTTTGGACCGAGGCCAAAATATACCATGTAATATCCGGTTGAATATCAGTAACGAAACCAGGCATTAACCAGAGGAGTCTAATAATAGAATAAAGTTCTACCATTACCACTTGCCACTGGAATTTAAAATTGTTTTAAATTTTAAAATGGAATTTAAGTTGTTAATTTCGTTGCTTTAGGTGTCTTTATTAAGTTTGACCATTATTTAGCTTGATCTTTATTAGGTTTGGACATTATTAAATTCGATCATGGTTGTTAGTCATTTTTCAGATTACTTGTAGATATTAGTTTATAAACACAACACAACCCATTACTGTCCGGTTTACAAAGGGCGGCGTATTAACTTGTTTATAAATAACGAAGTTTAGTATGTGGTTTTAGACAATGAAAAAGATAACCTAACAAAGTTGTGTAATTGGAAATCTTAGATGAGGTTAAGGTGTATTGTGTGATGTATAACAAAAACGTTATTTCTTTCTTTTTCATATTGTATTCTGAGGGCCTCTTGGAGAAGTTTCACATTATACTACTCAACTATTTTCCAAGCTTTTATTTAGTTATTTAGAGACAGAAGGTTGTCATAGGAACTCCTAAACTACGTATGGTAAACCCATCGAGTTTGAGCTCGTTTGATTAGTCTTGACAAATACTCTGACTGGTCATAGAGAACGCTCGATAAAAGATTGCTATTCCAAAATATTTTTCATTTAAACTTATTATACCAAATTCTCGGAAACGACGTCGCGGCAGACCTCAAAAAAGGTGGATAAATGAGCTGCGGGCCCTTGAAAGTGACCGGCAGATATTGGCACTTGATCGCAAAATTAAATATTAAATATCCTTTATTTCAAGTTTCACAGACTCATATTTTTATTACATTTCATTAATAATTATAGTTTATTATAATAAATACATTCATCGTCAGCATTACAACGTCACTTAAGAATTATTTAATGTCATAATCATAAAACAAAAATAAACATAGGTATATATGGGTAACATAGGTATGTCAGATAAAGTTATACAAATGTCAGCCTTTAAATAATATGTATTGCATGTCAAAAATATGGAGATCAATTAATTTATAAGTAGGTACAGAATCAATAACAATGTCAAAATAAAATCAAATTATGGATATGAAAATGTCAGAACTAGTCACAAACTGTAATGTAACTAATGAGTGGAAGACTGGCGTAAGTGACGATACAGCCGAAGATTTGGCATACTCGTCTTGGAACAGCCTATTCACTCTAGCATTGACGGCTTCCAGAACTTTTTCATTTAAACTCGTTATACCTACAGCCCGTTTAGCGAAACGCCATCCGGTGCCACTAAAAACGTCTGCGGACCCCTCCAGCTCCCAAAACGCTTTGCGGTCGCTCCGTGCGTCCAGAGGATTAGTTTCCAACACGCAATTTAAAGGGGCAAAATTAATACTTTAAACAGAAAATCCCTTTAGGTCCACGGAAACTGTGGGGTTAATCGTCTGAAATACGTAGGTACGGTGGCTCGGTAATGCCAGAAATACGTTTTGTTTATTTATTTATGAACTCTGTATTGTATGTTTACAAGACAACTAAAAGGAAACACTGCACGATTAGGTGGCGATTACTTTTTAGGAGGTGGTGCGTCGGTGGCCGGGCTGAGCATTCGACTCGTAAGCGAGAGGTACCGGGTTCGAATCACGCTGCGGCCATGTACCAATGACTGTTTTCTGAGTTATGTACTTTAGTTGAATTCTAACCGATGCTCTTACGGTGAGGGAAATCATCGTGATGAAACCTGCAAATCAGGCAACTGAATTTGTAACCATGATCCAATCTGGTCAGGTTCCCCCTCGTAGCAGGG
Source organism: Blastobasis lacticolella (assembly GCA_905147135.1). Lineage (NCBI taxonomy): Eukaryota > Metazoa > Arthropoda > Insecta > Lepidoptera > Blastobasidae > Blastobasis > Blastobasis lacticolella. The sequence continues at coordinate 17,530,616 of LR990048.1, forward strand.
TCACGGAGGTCAGATGGTAGTCGCTCTATTGTAATTACCTGATCGCCAAATCCTGGATCATGGTCATGGCGGACCCCGGGCCCTCGTCCTCGAGAGTACAACCGGGACATTAACGCTAAGATTATTATTATTATTTTTACTTTTTAGTAGGTGTGTTTCCATAAAATTTTGTTTTTTAGACAAAAAAAGAGGCTTGTTATAAGTTTGACGTGTGTGTCTCTGTATCCGTAGCTTTGTGTTTGTAGATGGATCGAATTGGATACGGTTTTCTCTATTTGAAAGCCAGTATAGCATAGATGGTTTAAGCTTTGTTTTATTAAGATCGGCTAAGCACTTCAGGACATATTTCAGTATATGTAAACATGGTCGGGAGGTAACTATTCCACTTTTTCTGTCGGTTAGGTTATAACCTAGAGAACTCGAGTAAGACACACTTCAAAGTGAGAGCCACTTTTGATGCTCCGACAAGTATTCTAGTTGTGCATTGTTGATGGACTTTCTAGTAGCGGCCTACTATTGACTAAATATCTATTTCGTCCATATACGAGACAATGAGATTTAAAACTGCGAAATTTTGTTAACTTTATCACCATCCAACATCTTTCACATGGCAGAATTAGGTGACGCTTCTTAAGATATTCCTTAGCCATTAGGTGCCACAAAATCGGTGTTATAAAGTTAACGAGCTTAGTTTTTACATAAGGTTGGTAGGTAATGCTTTTGACTTGTTTAGAACATCTTAAATCAGCATATGCATCGTCTAAGCACTCTAAACTATAGTGCAATCGGATATGAGTGTATCGCATCCGTATAGTGAACATTAACATATTGGTGCAGAACACAGTACAGCCTACCAGTATAAACGGATTTAACATTGCTACGCGACTATGGTGATTTTCAGTAGGTCCATTTGTAATTGACTGTAATACCGGCACAAATTCGCCACCTAAAGTCTATACCGAAGAACGCTCTGGTGAAAAATTCGGTGATAAAATACATAAATATCACCTCGTACAGCCTCTAACTCGCCCGCCTAAAATCAAGAACGGTTTCCAATAATCGTATTATAACTTGACTGTTAATTAAAACGGTTCCAACAGTCCGATGGGACGGGACAGTCGTGAAAAATGGCCGTTCTCGCATTGGTACTGGGGCCAGATTGAATTTCTCATCGTCGGCGGACTCTGGAAATTATTATGTCGCCTGCAGTCGCGCCGTCTTCATCCCGCTCGATTGCTCAATTTATCAATACAGCTCTCGCGGCATAGAGTAGGTAGCGGTGCAGATGGGACCGTCCTTTGAGTTCAAAGTGAGGCTCAAAATATTGACGAATGTAGACCAAGATAAGATGAAATCGTACAGTCTGGTCGATAACTAACTGTTACACTTACTGCACAAGGCACATTGATGGTTTTTTAAGCATAATTTCACCATGTACTCATTACATGATCTATACTCATTTTAGGGCAACTTTTGTGGCTGTGACGTGTGCAGACAGGGGAATCTGAGATTGTGTAGAAAATATTCAATAGAAAAACAAAAAAATAGCTACTGCTCATTTATTGGACATTGGTCGCTTGTGCGACACCCGTTAAAGGAAAGGGTTGATTCTAAGTGGACGGTGACCTCTTACACCCATATGCACAAACAGTATTATTACCTACTCAAATAAGTAGAGCAGCTTTACAATGCGTTCTCACAGTTCTCGTCTGCTAAGTGAACGCACTGCGTTCAATACGGCTTTATAATTAGTCTATTTCATTCATTTTGACGAACACAGAGCTGATCATCACTCAAATATTGTTAGTTGGAACCCTTTGCGTTAGCGCTCTGTAAAACCACATAGTAACGTTTCTGAATGCGAGTGTCGGTTCACAAAGTAAAAGAATGGGCGTAAAGACAAACGCTATAGCGCAACATTTCATAGACAAACTTTTAACTTACTTAAGACTTTCGTGGTTATTCACTACACTTTTATCATACATGTTATCGGGTTTGTTACCACGGTTTGTATTGTTTTTACCTCGACGATATATAGTGAGTTTCGTAGTAGTAGCGAGTAACTTGTGTTGCACACTAATGTAGGCTTCCTTCCTACTTTCCTACCCCCCTCTTTTTTGACGATTGAAAGAGATATGTAATGTCCTAATCAATAAATAAATTTTGAATTTTTTTTATAGCAAAGTTTAGTGTTCAAAATGTTAGTGGTTCAAAAATTCAAAGTGAGGGTAATCGTCGAATCCGAAAGAGGGTGGACAGATATGTCTGTCTGTGTAAGGAGCGACTTAACACAGCGCCACCAGTCTCCTCGTGACCATGCCACATGCAACTGCATCGAACTATCGAGGTAAAGGTAGGTCGAAGTTTATTACCCCGACAACATATGCGATGAAAGTTACAACTTACTTACCTAACATCCACTCCACGCCTCTTCATCTATGACACACAAGCCGAGCCCGTCGATTTATTTCGAGCGCGCTGTATCACTTACGTAAGATTTGCCCCAGCCAGCCCCGGGCGGTGTCTCTGGGGGATATTGGCTGCGATTGGGATCATCGCCCTTGTACGAATCGGCGGGATTACAGTCAAGTGTTAAGAATAGGGTGACTGGGGCGCCTGCGGTGGGTATCGAGAGGCGGGTAGTGCTAATCAACTCTAATGTACACATTTACTACGCGTAATATCGGGTTTGTTACCACGGTTAGTGTTGTTTTTGTTGTATGTGTAGTCAAAGTGTAGTGAATTGTATGTGTAACGAAAGTCTTAAAACCTTAATTTAGTTCTGTCTGTGATGGTCAGATTTTTCGCCTGTTCGTGGGGCCCGTTAGTGGAACAATAATTGATTCTTCATCCTTATTACGTTATAAATATTAGGTCCTTAAAATAGGCGTTTTGTATGGCGAAATGATGAAAACTGTAATTTTAATGCAAGCAAATTTTTCAATTTCTCGGAATTGGTAAATCTGATTACAATGAAACGATTTAGGTATAATTATTCATTTAGATAACCACACTCTTTATAAAACTACTTCTGGTTAAAGAGGCAAAACTGACGACCAAATATGAAAAACATAAACTCTTTTAAAACTATTGATATTTTTTTTTATTATAAAGGGCAGGCATTTGACCACCATCTCACCTGTTGGTAAGTGACAATGCGGCCGAAGAAGGAGCATGCCCATCTTGGAACAGCCTATTCACTCTATTATTATTTTATTTCTATTTAGGGACTTACAGGAATCTTAACTTATTTTATTTACGAACTCAAGTATTATTTTTGATATTCGACCTATGTACAATTCAAAACCGTTGTCCACGAAAAACGCCAATGTCATAGGTAAGAACCATATAGTAGATACAAAATAAAGCCGCTTTCCGCGTGTGACCCTACATCGGATATTAATGTGGACTATGGATGTTCACTATCACGCTAAATATTCCGGAAGGTTTATTAATGCGGTGTATTTATCATTAATTCTGTTAAGGATATTAATTTATAGGTTTAGTTTCAAATGAGTTTCAAACATCATCGCTATCTATGACAAAGACATCTCAACTATGTTCAGAGTAAGGTGACTTTAAAAATAATTATGTAAGTAACAACATCTCCATAAAATGGCTTCGAATAAAAAAATACCATCACGAGGCCCTAAACCGTTAAACGCCGGGTCTCCAAGTCGATCTTTTTTGTTCCAATTTATTTTTCCACAAAATGTTTTAAGGGCAGACATCGAAATCGAAACCCGTTAAATAACAACCAGAGAATTGCGAAAGGCAACCGTAAATGACCTGTGAAATTGCGACCTTGTGAACTTTGCGAAACAAATGACAAAACACCAGACCGCGACAAAGGACCAAATGACGATCGAAAACTCTTTGGTCCCGCCCGACTCGGCTTATAAACTTTTTTGCCTTGTTTATGGTCCGTGGTTTTTTACGAGAAAATATCAAAGTGCCTTATTACTAACTTTAATGAGCTATATGCTATTTTGGTCGATGGTATTTTCTGAGGTTTGCTTAGACTTCACGATTTAGTTAGACTTTTTTACAAAGTGCCTACAAACTGTAAACCGACATAACGGTGAGGGAAAATATCGTGAGATCTGCGGGGCTATTGGCTAACTCAGTTGACAACTGTATTTGACACTAGATAATTCTACACCACGTCATCTACGTTGACAACTGGCAATAGCGTCTACCAAATTAGAGTAGTGTCAGATTTTTTTATTTCAAATTCAGTTGTCCACTGAGATAGCCGATGGCCCTCCTGATCAGGTTCGCCTGTTAACATTGTAATAAGACTCTCGTACACAATAGCATAACCGGTACGTTAACGCCTATCTAGGCGTCATCATCATCAATCATATGATTATCCTGATTTACGGAGTTCTACTTAATAATAAATAACAATAATCAAGGCATCTATATCCCGGTTGTGCTATCGCACACGAGGGCCTGCGATCCGTCAAGACTTTGATCCATGATTTGGCAGATCTCATCGCAGAGAGAGAGAGAAACGGAAGAGCGTCGGTGGCCGAGCGGTTAGAGTATGCAACTCGTAAGCCAGAGGTCCCGGGTTCGAATCCCGCTCCGGCCATGTACCTATGACTGTTTTCTGAGTTACGTACATTAGTTGAAACTAATCGATGCTCTTACGGTGAGGGAAAACATCGTGATGAAACCTGCACATTCAGACGACTGGATGTGTAACCATGATCCAATCTGGTCGGGTTTCCCTGGTAGCAGGGTCATGGAGGTCAGATGGCAGTCGCTCCACTGTAATTACCTGATCTGCCGAATCCTGGATCACGGTCAAGGCGGACCCCGGGCCCTCGTGCGCGAGAGCACAACCGGGACAGTAACGCCAAGATGATGACTTCACAGAGAGAAACGATTATGGTTTAGAACACTTCCTTTTAACCCCGAAAGAAGTGGGGTGATAAAAGTTTGACGTATCTGTGTAGACATGTAGGTATCTTGTAGTAGGTATTCTGTGTATCAGTCTGTGGCACCGTAGTTCCCGAACGAATGGACCGATTTCGTTGCGGTTTCCTACCAACTATACCAATAATTATCTTCCGAGCGTTTAGTCCCGGTTTCGGCCAGGGTTCGCTTTGCGACTCTTTCTTCTCAATTTCGCCCGGTCTTTGGCATCTCGCGTCGTAAGTCAATGGCTCTCGCATCCTACTCTATGATGTCAATCCATCGTTTCTTAGGCCTCCCGCGGGACCTCTTTCGGTGGAAGTCCTAATATTCATCATCACAGCCCATATCAGCCCACTGCAGAACTTAGAGCCTCTACCACGAAAAGGGAGGTTATTGCCATATTCTCTACGCTAGGCAGGCGGGTTGGAAATCGCAGTGTTATAGATGACGGATCACGGTCAATAGTATGGACTCATGTGGTCAATAGTACGGACTCATGACGATGAAAACGGAAGTGGGAGTGCGCCCTCTGGTGGGGCGTGCTGACAGAGTCTCGACGGCACGACTCGGGCCGAGTGGCGGCCATTCTTGGCGCGACCGCCGCCGAGGAGTGACGCGTCTTGAAACTGTCTCCACATTTCGTTTGTTTACGTTTGAAGTTCGTTTATAGAAAGTATTATTTACGTTTAAAAATAAAGTAATTTTAAAATCACCTTTGAAATAAGAAAGTAAATTACCTCAACTGCCTACATTTGTAATACCGCTCTGAATTCTAGTGAAATTATAAGTGATGTGCAAAAATGAAATGGAATAAATACAGTGGAGTAAATGTGAACCTTTTTTTTAATTTGTTTGGACGAATACGACCTAATACTGATATCACCACCCTGATGACAATGATCCTAATACACCCCTTTCCTTCACGCGACGACATCAGAAGCGGTGATGACGAACGCAACGCCCAAGAGATAGTATGATGAAAAGCAACAAAGAAAATGCAGATACGCTACGTGAAAGCGTAATAATAAAAGAAAGGTGATTACTCGATCCAGTTGAGTTGCCTACATTAAAATGTAAAATGATTTCATGTTCAAAGCGCAGCCAAGAGTCCAAACACCCCGAGATATAAGACAAAGACTTCGTCAGAAAGATTGGGGGCTTCATAAAGTAAACAGCATCATCATCATCATCTGTACCAAATGGGTCATGGTCAAGGCAGACCCCGGGCCTTCGAGAGCACCACTGGGATATCGACAACATTATTAAAAATCTAGTGAAACTTACTATGGACGGCACTTTGGTATGGCTTCTTTGTTTTTGTTAAATTTAATTTAGATTACTCATGTAAAATATTTTCCTTTTTAAATATAAAATTGAGTTAGTTAAAAATTTGCGTAGTTCTAAATTAGCCAGCTAAAGTTTATTCAATGACTTTAAAGTAAACGCTTACATTTAGATTCATTTAGCAGTGTGGTTTGACACTACAAGTAAATTAATTGCTTAGATTTCTGCAGATTAAATAAAATCAAACAATTAAAAACGGTGTATATTAATTTTTTATTTTTGTTTTACTAATACAATTATTTTCTTCTATTGCATAACAATGGTGCACAACGGTTCGCTTCACCTACGAGAACAACATTGGAATGCAACGCTGGACTGGTAGCCTCAACGTGATTGTTTCAACATGGGACGACGATGGTAGACAATCTGCGAGTGTACATGACTGAGAAATGATGTGATATTAACAGTTCCTCTCTATCTGGTGAGTCCTATACATAATTATTATTTAGTAAAACCTGTGCTGAAGAGGCTCCCTAGCGGATTTTAGGAGTTATTTACTTTGACAATTAAGAAAAGTATTCTGACAGAAACACTATTGATACCCTTAGTAGAGAGAATGGCAGGTTTATTTGTATCTTTAGTGAAACTACAAATAGAAAGAATGTAAACAAAACATAAACAACGTCAGTTACGTCAGTGTTACAATTTGTTGGTAAAAATGTCAAAAACTACTGCTAAGTTTAAAAATGTTAGCTTTTGCGGGTACCTATGTCAATTAATGTAGGCTGTCTGATAGAAAGTTACTAAGAAAAAAAAAAATCACTCTACAAAAATAGTAAGAATTATGTTAAATCCGTCCCAATGTTAAACAGTGTTTATAGTAAAAAAAGTGTTATTTAATCTAAGATTATTTTACCATCTTGAAACATGGTGCGCTATGATTTTACGTATTACCAACATCACGTCAGTTATCAGAAAACAAGAATAAGAAATACTTGGAAAGCATAGTGCTATTATTTTTATAAATTGAGTACGTAAGCATAGTTATGGTGGTGCTGCTGCTGACTGACTTCTTCTTCGTGATTGTTGCCTCACTGCTGAGGATCCTGACATCTTCGGTAAACTGCATGTCTCCATCGGTTTCGATGAATCGTTCGGATATTTGGTCCACCCATCTCTTCGGACTTCGGCCTCTGGGTCTCTTGCCTTCGACTTTTCCCGTCACCATAAGTCGTTCCAGATTGCTGATTAAGTAAATATTTGATAATAACAGTGTGGCAGGGATGCCGTAGCAGTGAGTTTGTGGAACAATTAGCTGGTGTACTTTAGGATGTTGTCTTAGAGATAGGATAGGCTTAACATAGGCTTCGAATGTGCAAATTCAATAACGACCCCGCGATCTCCGCGATTTCTATGCGAGCGGGAGGGTGCAAACATGTATCGAGAGAAAAAAAAAAGAGAAAAATTATTAGCGTGTTTGTTTACATTTAACAGGAGAAATTCGAACGAAATTTTCCATATTTCAGTATAATGTTTGTTATTGTGGTCGTAGTTTCCCAATGTTGTAGAATAGAGAGATAAGATATCCGCGGTAAAAATGGGATCACCGATATACGTTTCTTTTAATACTACAAAAAAAAAGGTAGTTTGGTTAGTAACGTAATCTTATATTAGTATCAAGTTATTTAACGAAAAAAAAAGTAAACACGAGTAAGTGAACTGATTGACGGTAGATAATTTCGAATTATGTTTTGAGTAACTAAAGATAAACCTGTGACTTAGTTCGACCGAAAACCATGTGTACTAAGTCAATTCGACTTAGTTTGACCTGGATAAAGACTTTGTTCGACGGATCAATCTAAGACGCTAACCCAAACGTGACGACTATCGAGCCGAGGTTTTTATGAGCTTTATGTGATCGTTTTGTTTTCTCAAGGTGATCGTGTTTTATCAGTGATGGTGGGCTAATGGAGCCTATGGGAGAGTTTTATGGTTGCTTACCGGCCTGATGGAGGCTATGGGAGCGTGGCTAATAGCAGGTAGTTGTTTTAAGCTTTGTGAGAAAGTGTTGAACGATAACGATGATGAGAAAGTCCAGATATTTTGGTGATAGTTCAATAGCCGGTTTTATAAACTATTTTTAGCTTCGAGTACTGAAATTTCCTTGATTGCTGATATAAAGTAACTATTTTGAGTTCTGTTGTTGTGCCAGTAAGATGAGACAGTGTAAGCAATGGTGAGATTTCATATCCTTCTGCCAGTACAAGTTTTTAAGTACCTGAATTGTTGTTGAGGTCAAACATCCAGATTTATTTGGCTGACTTGGAGTGACCCGGGAGTCATGTGTGTGACTCATTGGGCTAAGAGCCCCGAAAGTCTCGGATGTTGTGGCTGTAGATAGCAAATTTAATTATGTAATTTTTTTAGAAGGCGGCTTGATATGGGATGCCTTCGTTATTACAAACATTGTTAAATGGTTTCAAAATGGGAGCTTAAACGTAACGTAAAGTCTAGATAGAGTATACTCGTTCGAACAGTTAAAATCGATGACGATGATTATTGCTTGTTTAGTTTTGGTGTGGCAACAAATGGACTATTGTAACCTATAACTGGCGTATCAAATAGACGTGAGAGCTTCTTATTATTAAACTTCTGATTTAGTTTTGATATTGGGCAGTAGAAATAATGTTTATTTTTATTTTATTTTATTTTGTTGTTTTTGTAGAGATGACACCGTAAACAGTTGTTCGGATCTGTGACGATTACTTGTTGTGTAACTCGTAGACCGTTATTGACCGGGTTATGATAGCAGATAGACTGTTACCTATCACTGACTTAGTACAGATTTGGTTGAAGGATTGACCACGAGCTGAGAATCTATAGACAGCTTCTATTTATTTGTCCCGCCTGTGTGGCTCCCGTCTGTGTGGCTCCCGCCTGTGTGGCTCCCGCCTGTGTGGCTCCCGTCTGTGTGGCTCCCGTCTGTGTGGCTCCCGCCTGTGTGGCTCCCGCCTGTGTGGCTCCCGCCTGTGTGGCTCCCGCTTGTGTGGCTCCAGCCTGTGTGGCTCCCGCCTGTGTGGCATCCCGCCTGTTTGGCATTTCGCCTGTGTGGCATAGTCTGTGTAACATTAAGTCTGTGTGGTATTTAGCCTGTGAGGCATTCTACCTGTATGGCATTTCGCCGGTGTGGCATTTTTATTTGTGGCATTTTGCCTCTGTGAAATTTACCCGTGTGTGACATCTTACCTGTATCGTCCTTTGGTAGACGTGACACAGGATATATGATGAATAAACTCATAGTTTGACGATTAGAGTGGCACTGACCAGAGTGACACCCAACCTGTGTGGCACCTAGTCTGTGTGGTATTTCGCTTGTGTGCAGGTCCAGTTGCGTGGCGGCCTGGTTGCGTGGCGGCCTGATTGCGTGGCGGCCCGACTGATGGCGTCCGTCGTGTGGTGGTTCGTCGCCTGTGGGTCATTTCTCCTGTATGGTAACATTACATATTCTTTTTAAATTAGGATGGCGCTGACGGATGACCAAAAATCATATGGCATTTAATGAAGGAGTGTTTCAATCCCACTCGAAGTAACATTGGGTCTTTTGCTGAGTACTGAAAATTTGATGTAGGTATGTCACATATTTGTAGTGAATCTAAGTACCTACAGTAATGGACGTCGGGGACGATACGCGAGCTCTGTATTTGGGGCTTGTTTCCCAATCAACAGGAGCATCAAGGGGAAAACACTGGTGACGATGATTAAACCTTCTTCATTGGTGGTAATTGTGATACGGTTTATGAACCGTCTGGTGTTATACCTTGTCACGCCTCTCTAATGAACTGAAGTCGTAGCTGAATTTATGTCGGCAACTTATAAAGAATAATTTATGTACAAGATGATGTTGTTATCTCTCAATCTACAGAAGTTTAGTATGATAAATGATAATGGACGTATGTTTTATGTGAAGAATTGGTGGGTTAATGCAGTCGTGATAGATCCAATCACATGATTCATAAGACTTATTTGGGTGATGTGTAGTGGTCAGAAGTGACCGAGCGAATATAGTACTGTGCTATGGTTTTCATGTTTCAGATTACACACGAGGACGTGTGTACAGCAGGACGGCCGTGACGGATCACGGTCAATAGTATGGACTCATGTGGTCAATAGTACGGACTCATGACGATGAAAACGGAAGTGGGAGTGCGCCCTCTGGTGGGGCGTGCTGACAGAGTCTCGACGGCACGACTCGGGCCGAGTGGCGGCCATTCTTGGCGCGACCGCCGCCGAGGAGTGACGCGTCTTGAAACTGTCTCCACATTTCGTTTGTTTACGTTTGAAGTTCGTTTATAGAAAGTATTATTTACGTTTAAAAATAAAGTAATTTTAAAATCACCTTTGAAATAAGAAAGTAAATTACCTCAACTGCCTACATTTGTAATACCGCTCTGAATTCTAGTGAAATTATAAGTGATGTGCAAAAATGAAATGGAATAAATACAGTGGAGTAAATGTGAACCTTTTTTTTAATTTGTTTGGACGAATACGACCTAATACTGATATCACCACCCTGATGACAATGATCCTAATACACCCCTTTCCTTCACGCGACGACATAGATATAACAATGGAAAACGCTGCTCCCCATTTGTCTATAGAGAGTATATATATTTTGCCTCGAAAACATTAGCTGCCTTGTACGACACCCGCGAGTGTAAGGGGTTGGTGCTATTCTACTCTGCCGAACACAACACGGCTAATAATATAATACTAATCTATAATACTATCTATTTATTATTCAATATCAATCACTTACTTAGGTTTTTACATGTTACATCAAATATGATTGAGTTGTTTTCTCATATTTCCGTTGCTCAAAACTTTAAGCAACAATAACTTATTTTCAATTTTATTGCTACTAAATTACCCTACTACACCTACTTTACCCCTACTTACCCTTTTTTCTAAACGTACATACATACATATAAAATATAAATATAAATATTCGTGGACAAATTCACACAGCGCCATCTAGCCCCAAACTAAGCAAAGCTTGTACGTACTATGGGTGCTAGATAACTGATATACTACTTAAATACTTTTTTTTAAATACATACTTATTATACATAGAACACCCAGACCCGTAACAGAAATTAAAATTCATCATTTCAATTTCTGCGCGGCCGGGAATCGAACCCGGGAACTCTTGCGTGGCAGACCATTGAACCACTCAGGTCGTCACACATAGGGACAGACGGTGGAAAGCGACTATGACACTTACTACTACTACTATGAACAAAAATAGATAGATGTATCAATTGTAATCTCCGTTATTTTCTCCATAATATTAACTGCCCCACAGTCTTCTAAAGAAAAGTAACTTCCTACGCTATCCACAGCCCCTTTAAAGCGTTGAAAATAAAATTAGGCTCCCATCCCAGCAATGGTTGGGGTGTTTAATAATGATGAGGAGCGCTGGTCGCCTGCTTTTAAAATAACTCGATTTTGAGGCGCAAGTAATCCTTTTCCATTGTGAGCTGGCGCGGTTATAAGCCGGGTAAAACCGGGAAAAACCGGTTCGGAGCAGATTTTTCAGACTGCCGACGGATTTGATTGGGATAAGGCGCAATTGATAGCGGGAAAGGACAATTTTGAGGTTATAAAAGTGATATTTTACAGATATATCGACCACAAAACTGAAACGCCTATCGGGTAAAAGGTAGCACATAAAACGCTTTGTACAGAAGACTGCATGTCGACCTACACAAAACAATATAATAAGTTAAATGAGCTAACGTTGCTATGCGCTAATAGGAGTGTACCTATAGTACTATATGTGGGAGTAAGTGTATAGAAATTAAACAAAGAAGTATGAAAAATAAATCCATGTATATTATTGCAAATAACATACTAAATACAGACAAATTCCCAATCATTAAAATTGTAATTTCTAAAGAAAGCAAATAGAACATAGCAATAGTACGAGTTATACGATTAAGGCCCGATTTTTCAATCCTCAGTTAAAATTTATCTGCCCGATAAAGTAATATACTGCGAAATTAAAACAATCTGCAATCCTTCACTTATATATGAAGTAATGATACAATTTTATTTTAGTCACTTAATAACTTATCAGACTGATATATTTTATCTGAGGATTGAAAAATCGGCCCTAAGCAAGATTACTGGTTTTCGATTGAGCTGAAATTGTGCACACGTGTGTACACAATGTTCAATGAAAATGCAATGTTATGATACCATCGAGCTGATCTGATTAAGACATTAAATGTTACTTTCCGTCACTTTAGGTGTAGAGATGTACTTTGTCCCCCTTCGCTCGCACCAATTATTACAAAAACTCTTTTATGATTCGCGCTCCTAGAGCATTCAATAGTTTGCCACGCGAAGACCGTTTCGACTTATTTGTGAGTAATATAGTTGGAGTAAAGGCGGCACTAACTAAAGATATGTTCGCAACCTGAGTTAATTGTATTGTATACATATGTTTCGTTTTAGTACTACTTGTAAACTGATTTTTGAACTTACGTTGTTGATGTGACAGGTTTAGTACATGTGTGATTGTATTCGTTAAGTAGTATGTTATAGCTCATAAGAAAAATATTGATTACTTAAAAAGTATCTTGTTAAATTTGTATGTGGCGGTTTGTAAATGGCTCATAGATAAGCTATTTTTTAATGCATTATGTATTACAGCTGTAAACCACCCGAATAAAATAAAATAAAATAAGACGGAAGGTTCCCATAGGAGCTCCTGTACTACATATAGTAAACCTATCGAGTTAGGGCTCATTTGATTAGTCTTACCAAATAGTCTGACTGATCTTAGAGAACGTGCAATTAAAGCTTTCTTTGACAAAATAATTTTTATGAAGAACTAAGTACCCTACCCATAACTCTTCAGTTTTGCGATTATTATAGCTGTTATATTCTGTGAATGAAAACGAAATGAAACTCTTTTCATACTCTATGTCTTCCATATTGTTCATCTTAGAGAAACTAAACCGTCACAGGAAATATTTTTAAATGTAATTCGCTATAACTGAGGCCCAACCCTTAACCAGAGATTACCGGGTACTTCGTGGCTTTCAACCGGTCAATATTTTCCGAGCATCTCTTTTGGAGTCCGCGGTTCCTCCGAATATATGATCCCCTTTTAAGGCTACGTTATATTGGAAGAATTTATTGTCAAACCTTTTTCAATACCTACGGCTGTTTCAGACTGGAGTCTTCGTAAAGTTGGGGATATGTTTGTTTTGGTTTGTTCCTTTTTGAATATGTATGTGAGGGCTGTTGGATGATAAGTAAATATTATGAGTAATGGTTCAATACTCAATTATTGACCATCAAATATATAGACATAGACATAGCTAATAATGAACCAAATTGAAATTATCAGTACATATTATAAAACAAAGTCCCACGCCGCATCTGTCTGTCTGTCTGTATGTTTATGATAAACTCAAAAACAATTCAAATCCGTTCGTCACGTTCGAACTGCTGAATGGATTTTCATGCGATTTTCACTATCATTTAGATAATTTCTTACGAAAGAAAAAAATTCTATATTATAATAGAGTAACCACGAGAAAACCCATGCTAAGCCAGGGCGAGTCGCTAATCTAAATACATAGTACAACACTAAGTCGTTTCCCGAAGTCTGTCCCTATGTATCTATGTACACTTAGATTAGATCTTGTAAAGTATGCAGCGGATTTTAATGGGATTTTTAATAATAGATAGAGTGATTCAAGAGGAAGGTTTATAAATAAGAAAGAAAGGGTAGGTAGGGGTAAAGTAGGTGTACGCGAACGAAGTCGCGGCGGCTTCACTAGTATTTTTTATAAAATAAGCAGTAAATAAATAAATATTCGTGGACAAATTCACACAGCGCCATCTAGCCCCAAACTAAGCAAAGCTTGTACTATGGGTGCTAGATAACTGATATACTACTTAAATACTTTTTAAATACATACTTATTGTACATAGAACACCCAGACCCGTAACAGAAATTAAAATTCATCATTTCAATTTCTGCCCGGCCGGGAATCGAACCCGGGACCTCTTGCGTGACAGACAGGCATGTTGACCATTGAACCAGTCCCTACATAATGTATATAAATAAAGAATTTTTGAGTTTGAGTTTGAATAATATTTTTTTATATCTTACGTATACAACGAAAAATATAATAAATTGTCCAAATCCCTGTGTTTTACAGATACAGGATAAATTTTAATTAAGAAGTTTCCCAACTTTGGCCCCGAAACCTTCTAACACCAACTTGCTCCGGCTGTTTAATAAAGCTTAAATTAAGAGGAAAATTCTTTCACGACTGCTGCCGTCAAATTGGCCTACAGATACTTCGATATCTTTCTTTTTTCAATTAGCTACTTCAAGGTGACGGATCTAGGTCTGAATTAAATTGCATATTCTGAAGATGATTCTGACTGATGACTAATTCTACTAATTTACTAATGGCTAAATGGAAATGTAATTGATTTGAAATCGCAACACAACGACAGTTTTAATTGTAAGAGAATAACAAAAACGCGTAAAACTGCCATTGAGCTGAGGGCCTAGTGTGAGTTCCGCTTCGATTTTACTTAACTATCGCGTTTGCGTTTACGTCGAAATTAGTATGAAGAAAAAAACTTCATTTACGTACCACTAGGCGGCGCTATATATTTTTCCATACTAATTTTCACGTAAACGCAAACGCGATAGTAAAGTAAAATCGAAGCGGAACTCACACTAGGCCCTCTGCTCTCGCGCTCCGATTACAATTAAGTCGAGCCATTAGTAAAATAAGCAGAATACCAAAAACGTGTTAAACTACCATAACGCTGCGATGGCGATCCAATTACAATTCATGGGATCTATCTGCAATTCGATCGGGGCATTAAATTAGCGGAATCGAGGCCCAGTTATAATCACAAACACTCGGTGCTTCGGTGGCCTCATGGTTAAAGGGTCCGACTCGTAAGCTAGAAGTAACGCCATGTATCAATGACTCTTTTCTTAGATATGTACATTATCGTAATGGTACCCACACATTGAGGCGACTGAATGCGTAACCATGATCTGGTCAGGCTTATTTGTTTAACAGGGTCACGGATGTCAGATGGCAGTTGCTCCGCTGTAATTACCTAATCTGCCAAATCCTGGATCATGGTCTAGGCGGACCCCGAGCCGAGCACAACCGGGACATTAACGCCAAGATGATGGTGAATGACTCTGCTAAGACTGTTATATCTAACAAGAAAATTTGATCCTAATTTTAACAATGACATTAGTTACAGGAATCGGGTGTAAAATATTAAGGCGTCTTTATGTGGCATCTTAACCTATTCGCTGCGGGGGCCTCGACATTTGGGTCGTAATTAGCGCACGACTCGTTTCACCGGTCCAAACAAACACAATCGGACTTGATTTACTGCGGACTATGGTCTGCGCACTCGCATGATGCCAGCGCGGGCTCAGCTGGCCGGGTCGCACACGCGTATTGTATATTTCGGCGGCCATACAGCTGTGCGCACGACTCGACACGGCTCTTTGATATTTGGGTTCGCAGTAAAAGTGAAAATGCCGACAGTGACACTTGATGAAAACTCACTCAAATGTAGTCTTACTCAGTAGGGTCTGTTGCACGATCCAATTAAGCCGGAACCTTTCTACTTTCGCGACATACTACGCAGGCGAACATTCCATCCTTTTGTCCGGATCTTCTAGCTATCTGCGCAAACAGCCTGGCGCAAAATTCCTGGCTATCGAGTTAAAAAAAAAGAATCTCCGCCATCTTTATCTGTAGTGTATCAAAAACCTATCCCAAACGAGCCACGAGAACGAGGGCTGTCCGATAGAAATATTCAGGAGTCCGGATCTGCCGAAACGGAATTTTATGCAATACTCCCGGTATTCCGGATAATTTGTTTCGGTACGTCGGGAACAAATAATTTAGTGCCGGCAACGAAAAATGAGCTCGCTCCAGTGAATAAGCATCCACCTTCCAGGGAGGAGTCGTAATCAATTTTTCGTTTTGGCTTAATAGGAAATAGAATACTGTTATTAGATAGGGAATCGAAGAATTGGTCCATCTCTTGGCCTGATTTGACGTATGACGAAACACGTGACCCGTGGTCACGACCAAACTTTAAATTGGGACTTAGCTTAGCATTGAGAAAAAAAAAATGTGTACAATAATAGTAAGGCTTAGGAGTAAAGGTCCGTCCAAAACAACAAGTCAACGACGCGACACAACCGCGACGCGAAACTGGATCGTCTAGAATGCGAAACAGCATGTACACTTAAACCGCGTAGCTCATTTGTTTAATAAAATGTCATTGATTCCCTCGCCGAGATTGCGTAGGTATGCAAGGCGCCAATTGCTGTAATTTGTGCAATAAAGTTTTTACATAAATAAATAAATAAAACTACTCAATGGACAAAAAGTCGATTGGTGCAACAATTAATTTGTATACAAAAAAAATGTTAATATGTGCATAATCAAACAAATGTTCAATATCGTTTTAACCCAAAACAACGCCATAAGACGGGCAGCGCTCCTGCTTCACAGTCGCTTTGTTCGCGCAGATTTGGCCGGAGCTTAAAGTTGTACGATCCAATCCATCCAAAAACTGGGTTAGCTTACCAGGGTTCCGTCAATATGACACAGCTGTAAAATCCAAAGTCGATTAAATTACATTGAAATCGGTCCAGCTGTTAGGAAGATGCGATGCTGACACATGTATACAGAAAGAGATACAGTAAGTACGTCAAACTGATAACAAGTTGCTATTTGCAAATACAATCTTTAGGCGCGTATTTATTTTATTTTATTTCATACGATAGGCAAACAGGCAAGCGGGCCACCTGATTAAAAGTGGTCACCACTTCCTATAGACGTTAGCAACACCGAGAGTATCGCCAACGCGTTGCCCACCTCTATAACACGTTACCCTGGCAGCAAAAAGGCAAATGACAGCTGTAATAGAAGATCAAGCTATATTTTCTGAAGTTGTCTTTGTTGCTATTTATGCAATGTTCCTGTACTTCTAGATACCGGATTATAAAAAATTTACCCTTACACACATCGGGCTTTGTTATAGCGGCTTTGATTATTTTTACCTCGATATTTCGAAACGGCTGTACGCTCCATGGTCACCAGGGCTTCGATTCTGGTACGGAAATCGTCTCAGTTGCAGTAACATTACAATTGCATCGCATGTCAAACGTGTGATTGTTATTCAAATGACAGATGTTGAGTTGCAACTTTCATGTGATTGTTATTCAAATGTGAGATGTTGAGTTGCAACTTTCATGAGTTCGAACTTTTCCACAATTCGTTTCTACTAGTACTTTAGTTGCATTATGGTTTTATATGACTGTTGGTAATCCAATAAATAAATAAATAAATTACTAAGTTGCATATTTCTTAGTTGTCAAACTGCCTTCAATTCTGTCAACGAAAACGTGTCAAAGGTCGAACAATGATTTAACTGGGATGATGCTGGGACTGACTCGATACCTCGACGTAGTTATAGTAACATCACAGTTACATTGCAACATAATAACAACTGCATTGCACACCAGAATCGGTACCCAGTAATCTTGTCACGATCAGTTCAGCAACTGCTTCGAAATATCTAGATAATCAAAACTGTGGTAACAATCCGATATGTGTGAAGTTACCACCAAGGTAGTGAATACCCACTAATCTTAAAACCGAATTCCTGGCTAGTCTTATAAAGAAAAATTGAACACAAATTACGAAAATCGACCGCGGACGTCCCAACGACTTTACAGTATCCCCGTCCGTCCGGCTGTGCTAGTCCGAAATTCAGGGCCTGCACTAAAAACAGGCCGCTCTAAAGGCACACACTCATCAATTATTACATACACTTAATGCCTCCGCCTGCGAACGTGCCGGCCTGATAAATAATGCACCAGTGTGTACCGCACCTGAGCACGAGCTGCCTATAAAGAAGAAACTTTGTATGGTACTTGCAATTAAAATGTCTCACCGCTGGGCGAGTGTATGGATGATGGGCTTGAGTTATGCGGTGGATGGTGGTTATTAACGCATCTAATAGTAGGAGTAGTATCGTACAAAATGCTTGTTCAAATTCCTTTTGGAGCTGATAGGTTTTTTTTCAACCTGTTTAAGGTACCTATGTACCTCGGGCAACGCTTAAGTTTGGTCATGTAAAGAGATAACGCTGCCAGCATCTAGGGAAAACACTTCGTTTAAATTAAAATTTCTGCCTAAAGGCGTAATGTTCTGTTCCTCACTCCACGGGTCCCGCGGAAGATTAGCGCCGCGGTCCGGCCGTGGCTCATACTGACTGAGGTTTTTTGTTGGGAGGGAATGCACAGTAATTCCGAATGGATTTATATTTAAGTAACTAGCCATGTTTATTTTGTAATTTGGTTTTTTTTATTAATGTCATTTTTCGTGTGAATGTTGTGTCTTTGTTACGCATATTTGTTTAATTTTAATTAGAATTACCTATTTAATAGATAATTAAGTTTGCAACAATGATTTAGTTATTACCTAACTGTTTGTTTAACATCTTCAATTGTCACAGTATACTTATAGGTACTATACGTAAGTATCACAAAAAATACATTATTCTAATCCCATACAGTAATTTCGCTAGCAAAAAAGCCAAAACAACACTCCCGACCACCACAACCCAGGAAGTCATCGCTCAAACCGGCTGTCAAGCAAAAATGAGCCTTCGATCTGTTGACTTAGGATACTCATAAATCACCGGTGCAGGTGACAAAGAGTTTGAGCGGTGCTGTGTTCCGAAGGTATTAAAGGTACGCGAAATAATGGCACAACTTCCCTCGTTCCGTCGCGTGGATCTTTGGAAGTTTTTCCGAAAGTTTGGGCTTATGTCTGAGTCGGTTGGCGCGAGTGGGGAGCGGGAGCAGGGTGGATGGGTGAGGATTAAAAAGTACATTTTACGGTTAGAACCACTGGTTAACCAAAGGGGCTTTGGCTCCCTGTGTGTGTTCTATCGTAGTATACGAAGATCCTCTGTCGGTGTTCACGCATATTGCCGATCGTCTCTCAAGTATTGACAGCTGGAACCCTGTGCGTTCGCGCGCTCTTTATGACCGTGTAACTTTTCTGGAAACTATAAAAGTTAAGAAAGTGACGTGCTTAGAGTGTAGAGGGCTAAGAGGATAATATGAATGAAAAAGATTCCTTATTTCTCAATATCTTACAAGGTTTAACGCGGCTTGAATGAGGTGAGAAATTGTTACACCAGCTGTGAGGTGTGTATGTCATACCCAAAACGTTGATATTGATTTTTTGATATTATGATAGTGTAATTAGCATTTTTACTCAGATATATTAATATTAGTATTAAGAATTAAGTTCAAAAAGCGGCTCCCCTGCCGAAGGCCTCGTATAGCCACAGTAACACTAAATAAATCTAAGTTTGACAACGTCGCGGGCATGATATACCCCACCTCACTAACCCCGGGTTAATTAAGTGAGTACTGAAGACGCCATTGATGCGCTCGTTTACCAATCCGCTCATCGCTTGTATCTTAGCGGGTGACGTCACAAATATTTGCACAAAACTGATGGAAACCGAGCTCTCCCATTGTTTACTTGCCCATTATATTATCGGGGGACTTTGTTAGAAAAACTTCATGTGTACACCCATACGGGCTAAGGCAGTTTATTAAATAATAATGAGAATATAGTTAATAAACAGAGGCTTATTTCTTTATTACCTACTTACCTAGTTATTATGTAAGTTTATTGCTTTTCTGGCGAATGAGTGGTTCAGTTGGTTAATATCTGGTCTGTCATGCAGAGGTCCCGGGTTCGAATCCCGGCCGAGTAGAAATTAAAATGATTAATTTTAATTTAATTTAATTTTGTATGTACTTAAAAAATGTTTATCAATTATCTAACACCCGTAACACAAGCTTTGATTGCTTTTTGGCTAGATGGCGCTACGTGAATTTGTTCGAGCATATTTATTTATTATTATTTATTTTCTTTTTTATTACTGTTATTGTGTCGTGGTGTGTCATGTATATTGTGTTTCGTTTTCCTTTTTTCTGTCTTTCTTTCATAATCGTGAGCTTTATCCGGCATTCCACTGCGGGATTGAAAATGTAAATTTTAATGCAATATGCATAATCTCTACCCATCCCTCCTGTAGTACTAGTGACTCGCCCCGGCTTCACACTGGTTATCTCAGCTTTTCTTTACTATGCATTTATTATACATAGCTAAGCTAAACTATCGAGATAATATTCTCTGATTATGAAAACAAAATACTTGCATTGTTGTATTCGGGTATGAAGGATATGGTAGCCAGCACAATTACAGGCATGAAGCATTTCATCTTTGTTCTAATAAGGACAATACACCTGCGGTTCTGCATTAATGTTGGCTGCAACCTAAATGCACGAATTGTATGTGTTATGGGCGACAGTTACCGCTTACCATCAAGTGGGCTGTCTACTCGTTCATACTTTATGAGCAGATGTACAGACAGATAGAAATCGACTGTATTTTATACTATGTTGCCGTGTGGTGTCCGGCAGAGTAGAATAGCACCAACCCCTAACACTCGTGGGTGTCGTACAAGGCGACTAATGTTATCGAGGCAATAGATCTAGAATCTCCGTAAACTGGAAAATGGGCAGCAGCGTTTTCCATACTTTTATTTATAACACTGCGATCTCCAACCCGCCTGCCAAGCGTGGAGATTATGGCAACGCCTCCCTTTTCGTGGGAGAGGCCCCTAGTCCTGCAGTGGACTGTTATGGGCTGTGATGATGATGATTATACTATGTAAGAAGGTGGTAAACAAGTACAGTCCACTAGTAAGCAGTTGCTGTAGTCTAAAGCGCTTCCCGTAAAAATATTCATCACAGTACTTTAGAAGGTACGTATCTAACTTTGAATGTGGAATGAGCTCCCAGCCACAGTGTTTCCTTTGTACTATGACATGGGATCGTTCAAGAGGGATGTTAGAGGTCTCTTGAGAGGCGGGAAACACATTGTTAGCGCCTCTGGATTTGCTGATGTCCATAGGCAGCGCTGACCACTTACTATCAGGTGGCCCGCTTGCCTGTTTGTCTGCCGTATAACATAAAGAGAAGCTTACGTACTGTACTCACCAGTATATGTTTAAATATTAATCCCTTAGCCCGTCTCTGCCCGAACCCATGTGCGATGTTGGATAAAACTCTCAACGAGATACGAGTATAAAGACTTTTTAAGACGCAGGAGTTTAGAAATACTTCACAATTTCATTGTGGACTTAGCACTTGTGTTGATTCTCGTTCATCCCGCTTTGCTATCTTTTGTATAGAATAAGAATAAAGACACTTATTGCCACAAGACACTACGACACGACACAAATACACGTTTTCTGTTTATGTTTGAGACAAACAGGCATGCGGGCCACCTCATGGAAAGTGGTCACCGCGGCCTATAGAAATCAGTATCACCAGAGGCGCTACCAATGCGTTGCCCGTCTTTAAGGAGACCTCCAATATACCTCTTTAACGATCCCTTGCCCTACATTGTCCAAAGGTAACACTGAGGCTGGGAGCTTATTCAGCATCCGCATCGTACAAGCGAGAAACGTTCATTCGTATCTTCGCGTGGGTAATAATACAAAAGAAAAGAAAAAGCTTTGCCTTACATAAGTAAGTAAATACACCGTCTGCAGTAATTAATGACACCTACACGCACACCTACATTGATTCTTATGACACTGTCTATGATGCAGCGGCCAGTGCAAAGGATCCCACTCAGCTTATGCTGTGAACCGCAAGGTGCGTCTTACAGCGCTGGTCTTCTGTGGGCCCTAGCGGACATTCGAGGATTTCAAGTGGGTAACAGAAATTTTCCAGGACGTAAAAAGTTACACGTTGGTTTTTCAAATAATTAATGTAAACCGAATTAACAAAAGGAAGAACACAAGGCTTAGAACATTGAAAGCCACATTGACATCGGCATCTTCAAACTTTTCTGCCTTATAATATTAGTAAAACAGTGGCAACGCACCTGGGTACCGATTCTGGTGTGCAATGCAGTTGTTATTATGTTGTTATGTAACTGTGATGTTACTATAACTACGTCGAGGTATCGAGTCTGTCCCAGCATCATCCCAGTTAAATTGCAGTTAAATCATTGTTCGACCTTTGACACGTTTTCGTTGAAAGCATTGAAGGCAGTTTGACAACTAAGAAAGATGCAACTTAGTCATTTATTTATTTATTGGAGTATCAACAGCCATATAAAACCATAATGCAACTAAAGTACCAGAAAACGAATTGAGGAAAAGTTCGAACTCATAAAAGTTGCAACTCAACATCTGTCATTTGAATAACAATCACACGTTTGACATGCGATGCAATTGTAATGTTACTGCAACTGAGACGATTTCCGTACTAGGATCGAAGCCCTGTGGGTCTGTCTTTTTGTTATGGGTAACCTTAATGCTTGAATCGTAGATGTTATAGGTGACAGTTAACACTTAGTATCAGGTGTTGTCTGCTAGTTTGTCACTGAGTGGTATAAGAAATAGATTGTTATTATTATCATAAAATATTCTAAGACTGGAGCATCGGTAGCCGGTAACGGTATCCGGCTCGCAATGTACAAGCAAGGTACAGCTTAAGCTTCGCAACTATTATAATATACTATTAAATAACCAATAAAAATTGCATATTTTTTTAAAAAGTGTTTGTTAATTAAATATTATTTTAAACTGTTCGCGTAACGCTCGTGGGATGCATGGGCTTTTCTGAAAACTAACGCTGTGACAGGCATTAGCCTTCATAGCATTAAGCTGAGACTGGTCCATTTCGGTTTCCGTTACATCACTGGCTGGTCTTATATAATTTTCAATAAATATAAGTTACTTTCTATGTCTATGTCTACCTAGTTCGAATTACAATGCCACCATGTACTCTTTTCTGAATTATGTACATTGGTTGAATACTAACCGATGCTCTTACGGTAACGAAAACCATCGTGATGAAACCTGCACATTACAATCTGATCAGGTTCCCCTGTTAACATGGTCATGGAGGTCAGACGCAGTCGCTCCACTGTAATTACCTGATCTGCCAAATCCTGGATCATGGTCGAGGCGGACCCCGGGCCCACGTGCGCGAGAGCATGACCGGGATATTAACGCCAAGATAACCAATATATTCTGTATTATATACGTCCATTGGCTGCGGTGACTGCTTACCATCAGGCAGGCCGTAAGCTTGTTTGCCACCTTAGTGGTATATAAAAAAAATATTCTAAGAAAGTTGTTAACAAAAATCGTTTTCTATTTGTCGACAACAGCACGGGACAAAACAAATCACCGCAGGTTAGCGGCGCAAAAGAAGAGATATAGCGATAACACTATTGTTATTTTGTTGTATAGTTTATTGTGTGTAATGTTAGGCTCTATGGCCAATTTTTAATTTCCTTTATGGAAATACTCATCCAAATTATTATAACAAATGTGGCTTTAGAGCGGCAGTCGTTTTTTTTTGTTAATTTCATATTGTGAAGCTGTCCGTTTTTACTTAGGGACCGTCAAGGAATCTTCGTTTAGGGTTTTACTTATTGAAGAGCAAAACCAAAACATTATATTCAACTTTAAAAGTAAGCTAGATATTGAAATTTCTAATCAGATAGAGTGGTCTTTAGTGGACTGTGACGTCAAAGCCCCCCATCCCCATTTAAAATGAACGGTAAGGTTCGTTTTATGATAAGAAATTAAAGATTTCTCAAACTTAAAAGCATACAATATCTTAGTTTTTGAACAGATTTCTATTATATTTATTTCTATTAGGATTATATTTATTTTTATTTTAAACAATTGCTGACAAAAGAGTCCCCAAATTGTTAACGTAATAGGTAAAATTATTAGCGCCGAGCATCGAAAAAATTATTTTTATACTAACAGATTCCAGTTTTTAGTTTTATTTTACGCTGCCTCTTCAATTCCACGTACGTACTACACGTCGTAGACGTCTAGCTACGCCTCGTAGAATAGCTACGCTCCGTAGAGAAACATAAGGTCTCTTAAGTTAAAGAAGTACGTTACTTTATCCTACGTTAAAAACCCTAATAGCCGGTAACAGACTGTATTTTCTTTAGCCGTATACTGATCATTGTTTCAACGTTACTGTTTATGAGGTACTGGTAGTGGACCCGGCGCGACTACGTTCGCGTGGCGTCTTACCCCTACATACACATACTTTACCCCAACATACCCTATTTCTAGCTTATAACCCTTCTTCTTAAATCATTGTATCTATTGTTGAAAACCGCATTAAAATCCGTGATTAAAAGATATAAGCAGCGGGAAGGGACTTTGTTTTATACTAAGCATGTGTATATGTCGCAGCCATATGGTTAAATTAGCCGGTTAACTAAACGGCTAGCTTTTTGAGCAATTATTTAGTTGAAAATTTGCCAGTTTCATAAGATTTTAAATTGATGTTGAAAGAAAGATATTACCTCGAGTTTACGCAGCTCTTCCACACATTGTTCCAATGCTAACCTACCCACAATAACTTTAAAGTATAATAATAGTTTGCATTAGGTTTCTATTCGGTTAGTTTAGGTTAGCATTAAGACAATGAATGGAAGAGCTCCGTAAACTCGAGGCAATATCGTTCATTTGACTTTACTTTCAAAGTTCATGAATTTTGCCAATTTTCAATTAAGTAACTGCTTAAATAGCTAGCCGTTTAATTAACCGGCTAATTTAACCATTTGGCTGCGACATAGATATAGCTTGCCTTGAGGAGTATTATTAACTGATTTTAAACGGGTTTTGTTGTAATCTTATACATTATTCCACAATCCACGGTCCGTTATTAAATTCGGAGCAAGGTCTGTCCCTCAGACGTTTCCCATCGTCATTTATCATGCGCACCGTACAAATACCAAGGGTACCGTCCACGAAAAAATATGAAAAATAACCACAGAAAACGGATTTCATTCATGAGGTATCCGATGGGCGAAGTTTCCGCTGCAGATATTCTGTACAGATTATCTTTTAATGGAGTTATTTTTGTTTGTGTTTACTTGTTTCGGGCCTTTCGAGGCATAGTTTCAATAACGTAAATGGCCAATACGTAAATTTTTGGCCAAATGCGAGATTAAATGGGAAAACATAGTTTCAATTCTATGAAATATTGTTTCAGTTGGCCGTGTGGTGTCCGGCAGAGTAGAATAGCACCAACCCCTTACACTCGTGGGTGTCGTACAAGGCGACTAATGTTTTCGAAGCAAAAGATCAAGAGTCTCCGTAGTCTGGAAAATGGGCAGCAACATTTTCCGTTGTTATATTTAAACACTGCGATCTTCAACCCGCCTGCCAAGCGTGGAGATTATGGCAATAACGTCCCCTTTCGTGGGAGAGACCCTAAGTCCTGCAGTGGACTGTTACGGGCTGTGATGATGATAACGTGTTATCTGTGTATAATATTTATCTGTGAAAGATTGAAGTGCACATACACTACAATGTGTCGTAAGCGAGAGGTACCGGGTTCGAATCTCACCGCGGCCATGTACCAATTACTCTTTTCAGAGTTATGTACATTGTATGCTCATGCGGTGAGGGAAAACATCGTGATGAAACAAGGCGACTGAATGTGTAATCATAATCAAATCTGATCAGGTTTCCCTGGTAGCAGGGTCACGTTGGTCAGATGGCAGTCGCCGCACTGTCGCCTCATTTGCCAAATCCCGGATCATAGCCAATGCAGACCCCGGGCCCTCGGGCGCGAGAGCGCAACCGGGACAATTAGGACAAGTTAATTTTTTTATACATTGTAATGTAAGTATTTGTTATGACCAGGTAGGGTAAAGCGAGGTTTGCTGTTGGAGTTGGCGCCGCCACACTGCGAAAGTACCTCCTCTACCATACTTTAAATTTCCGGTGAGTAAAGTCTCCAGTGCTCCGTGGGATGGGGATTTGGGGAACCGTGGCTTTTGGCAGTGAATTGGTATTATCTTTACTATAGGAGTATTTGCTGCAACATATTATGGAGGTGGAAAACGCATTGGCAATACCTCTAGTGTTGCTAATTTCAATAGGCAGCAGTGGCTGCAACCGGAGTATCGAGAGTGTACGAAACCGCGACTTCATAACTGGTTTCGATCGAAGATTTTTTAATCCTTATAGTTAATTCAGTATTAAAACAAATTTTCGGGAGATTTAATTTTGTCTAGGTATTGGTAATGGTAATGATTGGTATACATTTCGAGTTGTCACGTAAAAAACCAACGTTTTCACGAAATAATTACTAAACGGATTTTGAATAAATTTTGTATTTTTATAGTTTATGTAATCAGAGACAGGAGTATTGTTCTGGAAATTTTCCACGTAAAAGGAATGAGTCTGGAATATAAATAAATATGTATGAAGTGTGTGAACACAAACGGGATAGCGATAAAATTAGTTAAGAAGCTAGTAACTGACAAAACTATTTCATTAGCAGATAATTAACTATTCTTATAAATCCTTCCTCATAAAACACCTTATTTTACCCTTAAAACCAATAAAACGGGCCGGATATTAATTTTACCTTTCAAACGTCTTAAGACCCGGGTCCCGGATTCCGGATATGAAATCCGGTTAATAACCGGTTGGGCGACCCGACCTCTAGCCATTGGCAGGGTTAATACTTGACACGGTGATAAAATGTAAGTTTTAAAGCCATTTACGCTGGGGCAGTGGTGGCGCTATTATTTATCACTAAAATATATGTACTTTGAGAAATAATTTAGTTCGAGATATTGTCGAAGGTTTCCATTACTAGGAGCGTCGGTGGCCGAGTGGTTGAGGTATCTGGCTCGTAAGCGAAAGGTACCGATTTCGAATTCCAATGACTCTTTTCTGAGTGCAGGTCTCATCACAATGTTTCCCCTCACCGTTCGAGCATCGATTAGCATTCAACTGACGTACATAACTCAGAAAAGAGTCATTGGTCCGACATCAGACATCCAACAACGTCCTCCGCATACGAAAAGCGACTTTATTTTATAGTGCGTAAGGATTAGTAGCAACTGTCTAGCCTCTTGGGTCGGCCTTGCCGCAATGTCGTATGTAGCCTTAACGTCGCTGCCCATTTTCTTCTGGTCTACGGAGGGCCTAGCTGGTTAGAAAGCATACAAGCTATAATTCATCCCGAAATTCAATGTGGTCCCCGCGGGCACGGCTCCGAAACGTAATAACCAACTTATACGCGGGATAAGTCGGTGGCAAAACCTATTTTTTTTGGAAATTGTCGTGCTTGGTGACTAGACCTCTAAAGCCAAATCGTTATTTTTCACAACATAATAATTATTTCTAATAAATTAACCGTACACTGTCCACTGAAGTAGACATTATATTAGAATATAGAAAACATAAAAGCTTTTTGCTTGCGTTAACTCAAGAAATACGTTGGCAAATGAAGGGTCGCGCCCCAGACGTCCGGGCTGACCCCAATTTAGAAATTGATCTGATACGAAATATGGTGGGCTTGGATCTCCCCGGATTGATTACTGTAATCGAATAGATAACTTTTTAAAGGGTCTTTGGATGTTTTTGGATGTGTCTACTGCTCGATTGCGCGGTTTTAAAATATTAACTTAAACGGTACATTCACGCTTGTATCTCGTATAGGTAAGCAGAGACAGTAAAAAACAAAGTAGAAAAAATGAAAGAAAATGAAAAAACGTAATAAAATGTCTTAAAATGAAATAAATCGGAAAAAACCAAGTAAATTTGTTTCGTGGTTAGGAGGAGTTCGTGAAAATACATACAGACAGACGCGTATAGCGACATTAATTTATACTATCTTTATCTTTATATATATAATTCTTCTGTGAGTGTGTATGTCACTGAACTTCTCTCAAACGACTGGACCGATTTCGATGAAATTTTTTGTGTGTGTTCAAGGGGATCTGGGAATGGTTTAGATTCACAATTTTGATTAGATTCAATTAGATTCAAAATGGTCCAGAATGTTTTAGCTTATTAAAAAAAGTTTGAAATTTTCAAATTAAAGACGTGTAGACAGGACAACGTCTGTCGGGTCCGCTAGTGTATACATATAGATATCTTAAAATCGTGACTACTCCAGAACAACTTAAGAATAATCATTCCACAAAACGAATCAGAAACCAAGCTACAATTTAATCAAACACTATCGCGCCCGTACGCTTGCCATTTAGCTAATAGCTGGAACGCAGCCCGCAGTGGACGGTGGCCATTCCAGAAGATTCCAGAGGCAGCGAGATTTATTTAAAGTCTCACTGTAAATGCAATACACAAATTGCTTGGCAAGCCGGTGACGGCGCGGGCGGGGCCGTTAAAGCGGCCAGCTGACTAATGGCACGGCCCAGTGTTGCATCTCATTGCAGCCGAGGTGGTGCAAGTTAGTGGATTAGTACTTTCAAAATACACGTAGAGAGGATCGGAGATTATTTTATATTATTTACTTAAGAAAAACCAAAAGCAATTATTACAATATTAAATTTTGGCGGTGATGGGATAAAGTAACCGCCAATGTTGGCAAGCAAAGATGGAAGAATGTGGAAAAGGTTAATTATCCACCTGGCCGGGTGTTGTAATCAGGGGACCAAGGGTCCGACAGTCGATCGTCGGAAGTTGTATATATGCCGCGAATGTTGTCACATAGCGCGATATAGGACGATCAGCGCCATCTATGTGCGGATACTTGCCAACTTTGTGTTCGTGTACTCGTAATTTGAGTATCGTCGAAATTCCCTATTATATATATGTAGCTACAAAATAATACTGGCAGCACAGAGCCATATAGGTTTTCACCGATAGAAACTAGATCGCGCAGTGAAGAGAGCTTACTCTGGACGACCCATGATAGTGCAATAGAGACGAAGTGCTGAAGGACCTGATTGATCTTTGAGGTCCATGTGAAAGGAACCAGTTCAGGATGGCCATGAGAAGCGTCATT
Organism: Blastobasis lacticolella; assembly: GCA_905147135.1. Taxonomy (NCBI): domain Eukaryota; kingdom Metazoa; phylum Arthropoda; class Insecta; order Lepidoptera; family Blastobasidae; genus Blastobasis; species Blastobasis lacticolella. The sequence goes on from LR990048.1 coordinate 17,559,831, forward strand.
TTGTGTCGTAGGGCAAGATCACTTCGCTGCGCTAAGCCAAGAAATATCTTTTTTTTTATGTCTTACGGTAGGCAAACAGGCAAGTGAGCCACCTGATGGAAAGTGGTCACCACTGCCTATAGACATTAGCAACACCAATAGTATCGCCAGTGCGTTGCCCACCTCTATAACACGTTGCTCTGGCAGCAAAAAGAAAAAATACCCCACCACTGCCAAAGCCACGGTTCCCCGAATCCCCACCCCATGGAGCACAGGAGACTTTACTCACCGGCAGAAACACAATACTCTTTAAAAGAGTATTGTTTAGCTGCGGTATTCTGTAAGGTGGAGGTACCTATCATTCAGTACTTCATCAACGTAATCAAGGAAAAAATTATTGGTTATTAATAGATCCTTTTGAGTGGTTATTTGCTTACAAAACTGAAGTAAAAGTAATATGGACTCAACTCAGATCTGTTATTTTGTTTTGACTGATTGACCTTTTATTGTCCAATTTGTGGTTTGTTTACATCGACGGTAAATAGGTTTGAGCTAAGATTATATTAAGTGGTATGCTGCCGTCAGGACGAGACGTCGAGGTCGAGGTCGACGAGGTCAGGCGAGAGGGCGCATTTGACAAATCTAAAAATAGAGTAAAAATATAAGGTTCCAAATATTTTAAAGCCTTGCTGTCCCCGAAATAATAAACTAGGTACGAATGTGAAAGTGAAAATAAACATTTAGACGACCTGAGTGGTTCAATGGTCAACATGCCGGTCTGCCACGCAAGAGGTCCCGGGTTCGATTCTCGGCCGGGCAGAAATTGAAATGATGAATTTTAATTTCTGTTACGGGTCTGGGTGTTCTATGTATAATAAGTATGTATTTAAAAGTATTTAAGTAGTATATCAGTTATCTAGCACCCATAGTACAAGCTTTGCTTAGTTTGGGGCTAGATGGCGCTGTGTGAATTTCTGTCTTTGCTGTCTTTATTTTTTCTTAACACAAAGAATATACAGACAGTGCAAATATTTAGCAGAAAGGTCGTATTTGGTCATTGGCGTAGTTACCTTCTAAGTTCCGAGGGATTAAAATCTCATTTTCGTGATAAGTGTCAGTGACACCCTTTCGTCTTATTGTGTCGGACCGCACATGACTTGGGCAAATAATTAACCGCGTGCTCATTACTAACCATGTCTTAATAAAAATAAAATCGATGGCCATCTTACGCAACCTTGCTTAAGGTTTCGCAAAAAAATGAGGTGACTGCTTCAGTCATTTACACCAGAAACCTTTTACGTCGCGAACTCCTCTCTTGGGGCCCATGCGGAGCTTTTCACGCACATTCAACAATTCAAGTGATTTATAACAGTTGCCAAGCAAAACTCGCCTTTACTGCCTCTCCAATTGTGTTCACATTTTAAACCCAAACGGTGGTGACAACTGTATTTTATACAGATACTCGAAGTCCAATACAGTCAGCAAGAGTAGCATCTTCTTCAAGATGTATTGTTTGTGTGGTCTTTGTTAATGCTGTACTAGAACGGTAGGAAGTGCTCTGATGAGATACCATTAAAAAATGATTTGGTTGACTTGAACATTGGTATCGTAGAACGATCTTGCGAACTTTTGCGATCCATTTTAACCGCAAATCAATTACAGAAAATTAGGGCCGTCGATGGCCGAGTGGTTAAAGTATAAGCGATAGTACCGGTTTTGAATTTCACTGAGACCATGTACCAATGACTCTTGATTAGTTGAATGCTTACCGATTCTCTTACGGTGAGGGAAAACATCATGATGAAACCTGCACATTCAGGCGACTGACTGTGTAATAATTATCCAAACTGCTCAGGTTCCCCTGGTAGCAGGCTCACGGAGGTCAGATGGCAAACGCTCTACTGTAATTACCTGATCTGCCAAATCCTGGATCATGGTCAAGGTGGACCCCGGGCCCTCATGCGCGAGAGCATAACCTGGACATTAACGCCAATCCATTTACAAATGACTCTTTTCTTAGTTCTGTACATTAGTTGAATGCTTACCAATGCTCTTACGGTGAGGGAAAACATCGTGATGACACCTGCACATTCAGGCGAGTGTATGTGTAACCATGATCCAATCTGGTCAGGTTCCGCTGTTAACAGAGTCACGGAGGTCAGATGGCAGTCGCTCCACTGTAATTGTCTGATCTGCCAAATCCTGGATCGTGGTCAATGCGGACCCCGGGCCCTCACGCGCGAGAGCACAACCGGGACATTAACGCCAATATGATTCATTAGATTAGATGCATACGACAAGGCGATCATAATTTGATGTTCAAAAACAAACTCCAATCCAATTAACTGTGTATAAAATATGATTAATTTGTTACGTTAATTAAATTAGGCACGGCACATCTTGATTACAATCTCATATCACCCTTCATAGATATCACAGTGTCGCAACTCATAGGAGTGGATATTAATAAATCATCGTATTCAATTAAGGTTACATCACTAAGCTCTACGATAGTTCGATATCGATAAATCGTGTGCCATTAGTACATACATCTCTGCGATACATGAGCCACTTTAGGATTTGTTTTGGTATAGGCACTTGCCACGGTTGAGTCACTGGTAAAGAAAGGACGAATGGTTGCTTGTTAATACACAATAAGCTGGTATAATAATATGATAAACTAGGTTAAAAAAAAGGTAGGTAAGCCGTGTTTTCGTGAGAACTTATTGAATGTCGAGATGAATTGTAACCTGTATGTAAGTACATGGGATTTTCATAAAAATCTGTTTAGTTGTTTTTAAGTAAAGTACGGTAAGATATGGATAGTGCAATTATCGGTGAACCAGGAATTGTTTATTATCTTTTTTATTACTCTAATGTTGTCAATATAGATATTTTTTATTTTAGTTTATCCAGAGAATACTGATACAAAAATATGAGAGCGTAATTGAGCTGCGAAATACAAACGTGCGAAGAATACTGGTTCGAAAGATCGTAAACAACCACGACTCGTGTAAAAATGTCAATGTTATCATACAAACTTTGTCTTAACGGAATTCGAATCCGGGATCCAACGCACTGTTTTATGCGATTTCAGTGAATGTGTTGTTTCGAACTGTTGTTCATAGCAGTGGCGTTCTTTCGCACTAGCGTTCGTCGAAGAAGTATTCTGTCGCTACACTGTTTATCGCACTACCATTCCTTCGCACTTTCATTGATCGCACAAGCAATCTATCGACCAACTCTCTCGATCTTTCGAACCAGTATTCTTCGCACGTTTGTATTTCGCAGTTCAATTACGCACTTCAAAAATATCGTAACAACATTTCAAAATTAGAAAAACTTATTTTATTGGACGATATAAGCCACCTTTAGCATGAATACCAACATCGAGTCTGCCCCGAAGAATTCACTCGCTGCAAGAATGAGGTTTAATGTCCGGTCTGATATTTTGTCCCAATCTCGTCAAAGGGCGATCTTTAGGTATTGGCCGTCTCATATTGTTTAGCTGATACTTTGGCCTTACCAATGGACATTGGAAAATCCATTGGGTTTAGGTCCCGGGTATATTGTGGCCATTCTTGTGAAGAAATGAAGCTGGAAAGTTTTCCTTGTAAAAACGATGGATTCTAAGAGATATATGGTGTCTAAACGGAAAATCTCGTTCGAATTGGAGCCGCCCGACTGGGGAAATCGCAGCTAAACAATACTCTTTTAAATAGTATTGTGTTTCTGCCGGTGAGTAAGGTTTCCAGTGCTCCATGGGGTGGGAATTTGGGGAACCGTGGCTTTGGCAGTGGAGTGGCATTTGCCATTTTGCTGTCAGAGCAACGTGTTTTTGAAATGGGCAACGCATTGGCGATACTCTTGGTGTTGCTAATGTCTATATGCAATGGTGACCACTTTCCATCAGGTGGCCCGCTTGCCTGTTTGCCTACAGTATAATAAAAAAAAACTGTCTACTGATTTGTTTACGTGTCTAAGGTAACAAAGCATCATTTAAAATCTTTTCACGTTAAAGTTTATTTACCTTTACGCCCTGCTCTATGAAAACAATCAGTTCACTGGTCCAAATTATCTTTTAACTACAGCATCGTTTAATTTGTTTACATATTGCAGAACGGTAAACATTTTTGGATCGAAATAGACCAAATTTTCAAGCCAGTCACGTTCGTGATCCGAGCGAATCGTTCAGGACAGACTCTATGCTGTTATCTGCGCTAAAGGTGGCTAAACCGAACAATTACCTATTTCTATTCTGACATGTTTTTTTCGACATAATGAGGTTTTTAATTTAAGTTTACTTTTAGTTTATTCAGAACACCAAAAGCAAGTTATAAGTAATACTTAGGAAATACTTTAATTAACATAACTCAATTGACAAAACTACTGCACTTTCAATTGGTAACACGGAGTGACGGATCTAGCATTTAGATGATAAAGTAAGTGTTAGTTGTATTACCGGTAAAATAACCCGATAAAAGAGAGATAACCGTGGTTTCGTGCCTACGAATAAGTATGAGGTCTTGCAAAACGAAAAACTAGTTGAAGAATGATAAATTAAAACTCTTTTTACACAAGATTTAAAGTAGACTTTGTGTAAATAAAAAACGCCTTATGAGCAGTATTAGCAAAATGCATTAATGAAACTAAAATGTTTTTAATATATTAGCAAAATGTCCCTGTGGAAAAAGGTCTTGGCTTAAAAAGACCCAGAGTCGCCAGAAATTTTATAAATGTTATTATATTCATAATATGTACATCAAACATATATAATAATTTACTGCAAAATCGATGTGGTATACTAGATATTTTGTTAATAAATGATACAATCTCCATACAAATCAATTAATTGCTCTGCGTTAATCTCGCTATAACTCGAAAACGGCTGGACCGATTCGAATAATTCTTCTTTTGTTTTGTTGGTTATAATGCAGGGGTGGTTACAACGAGAGATAAAAATATGCCCTTACTTACCATTTTTTACTTTGAGTTTGGTAGGTATGATTCTCATATAATACAATAATTTCTATATTACATGTTAACTATAATATAGTGAACACATTTTTATTCATTTCGTTGCTGGCGATTCTGGGTTTCTTGTCTATGACTTTTTAGCCAAGCCCTTTCTTCTATCAGATGTATATCGGTCTGTAGGCGGGTATTAGTTTCAAACTTTTTAACCTCCGACGAAAAGTGAGGGGTGTTATAAGTATGACGTGTGTATTTATGTGTCTGTGGCTCTTTGTATGTGTGTAATTGTGTCAGTCTGTGGCATCGTAGCCCCCAAATGCATAAACCGATTTCGATATGGTTTTCTTTATGTAAAAGCCCGTTTAATCGAGTAGGTTCTTAACTATGTTTCATTACCATCAGTACAGTAGGTCTAGAAAATATTTTAGTATATATATGTCGCAGCCAAATGGTTAAATTAGCCGGTTAATTAAACGGCTAGCTATTTAAGCAGTTATTTAATTGAAAATTTGCCAAATTCATGAACTTTGAAAGTAAAGTCAAATGAACGATATTTCCTCAAGTTTACGGAGCTCTTCCATTCATTGTCATAATGCTAACCTAAACTAACCGAATATAAACCTAATGCAAACTATTATTATACTTTGAAGTTATTGTGGGTAGGTTAGCATTGGAACAATGTGTGGAAGAGCTGCGTAAACTCGAGGCAATATCGTTCTTTCAACATCACTTTAAAATCTTATGATACTGGCAAGTTTTCTACTAAATAATTGCTCAAAAAGCTAGCCGTTTAGTTAACCGGCTAATTTAACCATATGGCTGCGACACATAAACTTGGTCCGGGCTTATCCGACTTTTTCTGTCCTCTGTCGATTAGGTTATCTTTCTAAATACATGTGTTACCGTACATGCTTACACCGTAGGCCTTGATTGGCGGATATTGTTCGGCTGAATAATGAATGTACAATTAGCGACTTAGCAAGCTCGGAGACTGCCAGGTGGCGTCATCGCAGTGAATTGTCTGCTAGATACCTACTGCTCAATTATATCGTAAGTGGTTTACATTGAAGGTGTCTTCATTGTAAAGCATTAATACTAACAGAAACGTTACTACTATATCTTACAGTTCCAACCAAAGATCTTAGCTAAATATATTGGATATGGAGTATATAGATGGGACTTCCACCTATAGAGAATGTACACTGTCACTTTGTCACAAATCTATACAAATAACTCAATGTCATGCAAAAAGCTAAAACATTCAGGTGAGCAAGGCCACCAAATTTATCAATAGCAGTGGTTATGGAGGGGTATTTGACAACATAAAGCCGTCCTTTTAGACACGATATATTTACCATAAAAAAAGGTATCAAAATATATATTGATTTCAGCTGTGAGTAGGCTCCTTCTAGGCCTATAGAGGCATAGAAAGTCTAATTTCTTTGGTTCCAACTGAAAATATTGATAGTCAAATTGAACGAAATTGATCAATCATAGCCATTGACCATTAGTGACGACCTGAGTGGTTCAGTGGTCAACATGCCGGTCTGCCACGCAAGAGGTCCTGGGTTCGATTCCCGGCCGGGCAGAAATTGAAATGATGAATTTTAATTTCTGTTACGGGTCTGGGTGTTCTATTTATAATAGGTATGTATTTAAAAGTATATAAGTAGTTTATCAGCTATCTAGCACCCATAACACAAGCTTTACTGCCTTTGGGGCTAAATTGAGGGTGTGAATTTGTCCACGGCTATTTTATTTAATTATTTTATTTTATTTATTAGGCATATTGAACGCAGTGCGTTTACTTAGCAGTCGAGCACTATGAGACCGCATAGTAATGCTATTTTAGCCGAACAACGGCTAAATAATGAATGTACAATTAGCGACTTAGCAAGCTCGGAGGCTGCCAGGTGGGGTCATCGCAGTGAATTGTCTGCTAGATACCTACTGCTCAATTATATCGGAGGTGGTTTACATTGAAGGTGACGTCGTTGTGAAAGCATAAATGAATGAATAAACAGAAATGTTTATATGGGCTTTCAGAGAACTTACGCGCGAATGTAAAAGGTTCCAACCAAGTTCCAACTGACAATACTTGAGTGACTAATTAATATTAATAAATAAAATTTCATACTAATACTAAAATAATATTTAGATCCGATTTATTTAATTTCTCATTTTAAAGTATTTCGCTACATGTAAATATTGTATTAAAGTTGACACTTAAAACTGTAAAAGAGCTCATCAACGAACAAAATTAAAAATACTTTCCTAATAGGTAACGTTGAATTTATACAATAAATCAATAAAAATAGTAAGATTACGCAAAGTAAAGTTATGGCCGTATTGCAATAAGAACGTTTACTTAGCAGACGAACACTGAAAGAACGCATAGTAACGCTATTTTACTAATACAAGTATTCTTAATAAATAATAAATAATCGTGGACAAATTCACACAACGCCATCTAGCCCCAAAGTAAGCAAAGCTTGTGTTATGGGTGCTAGACAACTGATAAATTACTTATATATTTTTAAATACATCATTTTTTTTTTTATGTCATCCGGTAGGCAAACAGGCAAGCGGGCCACCTGATGGAAAGTGGTCAACACTGACTATAGACATTAGCAACACCAAGAGTATCGCTAATGCGTTGCCCACCTTTATAACACGTTGCTTTGGCAGCAAAAAGCAAATGCCACTCCACTGTCAAAGCCACGGTTCCCCAAATCCCCACCCCATGGAGCACTGGAAACCTTACTCACCGGCAGAAACACAATACTACTACACAATACTTGTTTTACATAGAACATCCAGACCCGTAACAGAAATTAAAATTCATCATTTAAATTTCTGCCCGGCCGGGAATCGAACCCGGGACTTCTTTCGTGGCAAACCAGCATGTTGACCACTGAACCACTCAGGTCGTCAAGTATTCTTAATGAATACAGATAGTATTGATAAACGTTTTTTAAATAATTCGTACCCAATTCGTTTCAAAAGTAATGGAGTCGCAATTGAGTCTCAAGTGTAGGTATATTGAACTAGAAGTATTGGGCCCCAGTAAAGAAAACACTGTTTCGTACGCGGCCGAAAGGTACAACATGATTCGTGTATATGAGCTCTAACTCGGACGCATTTTTGATATTGAAATCGTAATCTAATTGTTGAAGTTTGGTACATCCAGCCATTAACACTGCAGCTTACTGTACTATATTCTACTCTGCCAGACCCCACACAGCTATGAATTTATTACTGTCAGCAAAAAAATCCTAGCTGCCTGTAACATACGAGTACTACAGACCACTGAGAAGGTGTATATAGAATGGAGATTTCTTAAAAATAATACACACCCAAAGACTTGGCCCCGTAAATTTATTTGCCTACCTTGTGTCGGAATAAAAAGCAGCCTAATGTCCCGTTACGTTCTCGCCTAGTGAAAAAAACAGGCGATTTTTAACAACGTCCGCAACGGAGTAGAAAGAATTGGGCCAAGTCAGCGTTTGATCCGTCAAGGTAGGGTTCACCACATATACCTCTTTGGTGCCTTACAATTCATACAACAAAGTATGGAACACGTTGCCTGTGAGTGGTTCCCACGGTATTATAATTAGGGGGTCTGAAAAGGAAACATTAGCGTTTCATATATTAGCTAAACATAGTATAAAACAAAGTCGCTTTTCGCCGTCTGTCCCTATGTATCTATCTATGTACGCTTAGATTTTTGAGTGATTGAAAGAGTGATTCAAGAGGAAGGTTTATAAGTAAGAAAAAAGGGTAGGTAAGGGGTAAAGTAGAAGTAAGCGAATTAATTTGTGCTGGGTCTACTAGTAATTCATGTTAGAGTGCCACAAACTTATATGATCCGGTGGCCAATACTGGAACTATGTGACGCATCTTGGATAGTCATGTCAATGTCAACAACAGCGACACTGCAGTTTGTGACAAATTAATATAAAACATATTGTGAAATGCTAATGTGACCTTTTTAGAGCCCCAGGACACCTTTAAAGCTGTTTCTATATAGGCATGTGGCATGTTCAGATGCATCGTAATTGTGATGATGACCAGTAGCCGTATTCACAATGGCTCGGAAATCGGATTCGGATACGGAATCGACAAAAGACCCCGCAAAATTTGATCTCCGCAATTTGGCAAAGATTGTTAACCAAGAGTCTGTTCTCACTGCATATCATGGCTATGTTGTGTCGAGGTTAAGGTATGGCATTATCTTTTGGGGTAATGCCACAAATATCGAACAGGTGTTTATCTTACAAAAGAGATGCGTAAGAGCAATAACGGGCATAAAAAGAATGAAATGCTTATTTCAAGCAACTCAAACTTCTGACTCTACCATCGCTATACATTTTAGAATCCGCAATTTTTGTAATACGGCACTTTAATCTTTTCTCATTTGTTCAGCGAGCACGACGCTGTGATCAGTTGTGTCTGGAGCCGCAAAGAACCACGCTATGTATGAAGAGTGTTCTTACTATGGCACCTAAAATATATAATAAATTGCCTGCCAGTATTAGGGCACATAACAAGGATATCATAATGTTCAAAACGAAGCTTTTTGACTACTTAATTGATAAAAATTACTACAGCTTAGGAGAATTTTTTAATGACACACTTCGTTGTTAATTGAATTTTATTGACATGTTAAGTATTTAATTAATGATAATTTCTGACATTTCTTTTTTGTTCTATTTTATTTGAATGATTTATTTGTGATAATTAATTAAGTGTACCTACTCTAATTTTATATTGTATGCCTAAAGGTAGACCACAGCGCTCTAATCTCTATTTATATAAGACCTGCATTTAATGTATAACCTGTGTGTCACAATAAACGTATTTGATTTGATATGATTTGAAAAAAAGTTCTTAGGAAAATGTAGCTTCAGTTAATTTTGATTAAATTTTCATATGTTATAGAGAGTAGAGTTTCCGTGGAATCTATCGGGATTCTGAATAACAGTTTTCGAATCGATCGACACGGATTCGCCGCTCACGATTTCGTGTCGAATCGTTCGGAAACGGTTTCGAATCATTGTGAATACGGCTACTGGAGACTACACAAATAATATTGAGTGGATCCTTTGACAGACAAGCACACTTCGCTGGAAAATTGACGTCCATTCCTGTCAATCACACGAACATGGCTGCGAGCGAATGAAGCCATGATAAATCGAATCATTTTCATTTCGCTTCCTTTTCCGTGTCAATTGTCGTTTCCATGGATTGTTGTTGTTTCGTTGTCTATGGTCATCTTGGCGTTAAGGTCCCGGTTGGGGTCTCGCGCGCGAGGGCGGGGTCCACCTTGACTATGTTCCAGGATTTGGCAGATCAGTTAATTACAGTGGAGCGACTGCCATCTGCCCTCCATGACTTTGTTAACAGAGGAACTGAGCAGATTGGACAATTGTTACACATTCAGTAGCCTGAATCTGCAGATTTCATAGTCTTGTTCATCATCTGTTAAGAGCATCGGTTAATTGGTCCGTTGTCTATATTATCTATATATAATCGGACCACAGGGTATTTTTTTTTTTCTAATATTTAGTCGTGTAATGAGGGTATGGTTGAGCCACAATTTCGATTGAGGAATCTTTACAAAGGTATTTCGTGAAACTATTATATTCTAAACTACAGCGTATTTAAGTAGATCAAGTTGCTTCGCAATAATACAATTTTCCGCCAAGCCTCAGCCAGAAACTACTCATATCATAATCTCCTTACGAATGCACACTTACGTCAGACCCTTACACGCAAGGTACCCTAAAAATCTAAAAAACATGTAAACAGCTCACTCGCTCGGCCGGCACCATCCTGTATATGAATAAATGAGACGGGCACTGATTGTGTTTGAAATATTCACAGGGTGTTCCATGTTTTTTCCCGAACTGAGCTGTTTTGTGTCCAGTTTTGTGATGTATCCATTTTATTTTTTTATTTAGTGGGCACAGCTAGCGTTTTTATTGTTGCGCGGGGTCCTTTAAAATATTCAATTCGTTTGTAGTACTTTTTGAGCCGTACTTACGTTTTATTTTGTTTTGCCGTAGTACGTAATTGGGCCAGATTCGTTCTTGCGCATAACTGCAGTGAAATTGTTGTTGGATCCTCTTATTAATAATAGGTACCTATTGTAAAAGTAGTTCAGTTATTATTGTTTCTGTAAATAGTACCGAACCGACGACCTCAGCGGTTCAGTGGTCTGCCACGTAAGAGGTCCCGGGTTCGATATCCGGCCGGGCAGAAATAGCAGGCCTAGGTGTCGACATCTCCAGTGACGTCCAGTTTCGCAGTCATTTGGAAGAAAAGGTCAAGCTCGCATCTAAAAAGCTGGGTGTGCTTAACAGATCAAAGCAATACTTCACGCCGGGGCAACGACTTCTTCTTTACAAGGCTCAAGTCAGACCCCATTTGGGGTATTGCTCTCATCTATGGGCGGCAGCACCGGCATATCAGCTTGGTCCTTGTGACTCGATCCAAAAGCGCGCTGTGAGAATTGTCGATGATACTATGCTCACAAGTGGTATTGAGCCGCTGAGTCAGCGGAGGGATTTCGCCTCCCTTTGTGTGTTCTACCGCTTGTACAACGGTGCTTGTTCTGAAGAACTGTTTGACATGATGCCTACAGCTACATTCTATCATCGCACCACTCGCCATCGAAAGGGAGTTCATCCTCACACCTTGGAGCTAAATTGGCCGCGAACTGTGCGGTTCCAAAAGTACTTTCTCCCACGCACACTAAAGTTGTGGAATGAACTACCTGGAGAGGTTTTCCCTGGAGAGTACAACATGGAGTTCTTCAAGAAAGGGGTTAAAAGGTTTTTACGGGATCGGCAACGCGTGGGGGCCGCCCCTGGTATTGCAAACGTCCATAGGCTGCGGTGACTGCTTACCATCAGGCAGGCCGCAAGCTTGTTTGCCACCATATACATAGTGGTATAAAAAATACTTGTGACACTCGGGGACTGCCGCGGTAAAGCTATTGCATAGCATTTTTTTTCAACTTATGCAATTATAATTATTTATTTATTTTATGTATGCAGTATTTTTTTTTCATTGATATTAATTCGAGCTTATTAATGCGAGCTTCGTACAGTCGTACCATATACATACACGTTAAGGTTCAACTAGTCGCGGGCTCGAACTCACTCGTGGACGCGGCCAAAAAGCACGCTGTCTCACCTAGCATGTGTCTAAAAGAGATAGAATCAGTTATGAGCAGTTAGCAGCTAGTCTACACGCATACGTCTAGTCGCACGCACACAAACACCGTGCCGAAGTCTGCCGAACTGAAACGACGTTAAACGATGCACGGCTTTCAACGCCGCACCGCTGTGCCGCGATGCCGGTTGGAGTGGAGGGTGTTAGGTTTTTTCGTTACGGAATTTCTTGATTCGGTCGCCGCGCTCAAAGCCCGCGATAAAAGCTATGCAATAGCTTAAAAATTTGAAATGATGAATTTTAATTTCTGTTACGGGTCTGGGTGTTCTATAATAAGAATGTATTTAAGTAGTATATCAGTTATCTAGCACCCATAGTACAAACTTTGCTTAGTTTTGGGCTCTGTTTTGACTCTGTGTGAATTTGTCAACGATTATTTATTTATTTAACCCCTACTTATCGCGTCAGATGAGCTTCTTCATCTTGGCATTAAGACTCTCGGTCTGACTAATCGAACTCCTCAGCTGGTATATGTATGTAGTACAATGCGATAGCAAAAACGTGGTACAGACTGCACTTACCTTCTTCAACATCAAAAGGCAGAGAACGTCTCCAAGTGTCCGTAGAATATCATAACTGCAGTGGCAAAGGGCACATAGCTCGCAGAAAGATGGCCGATGGAGCGGAAATATTGCTGTGACATTACGTGTGAACATCGTATCGGCAAGCTCCACGAAGGATGCATCGTAGCTGTATTTACACGACTACACTACTTCAAACAGGAACACAAGATCCAAAACATTGTTGCTTGATAAATTTATACGGAGGTGGTACCCATTCCGACGGACTGCACATGCTTGAAGATTTTTAGCATAGCTAAAAATGGACTACCTAGAAATGTAGGTGTACAGTAAGCTAATGACGTAACGCTGTTACCAACAATTCTCTGACGTCAATGATTGATTTTGTCATTTCTGCGATTCCGTAACATCGATTTCATGGGTTTAATTGCTAACAAAGTTCCATGCAATAAACTTAACCTATTAAATCGATCATGCGTAATCGCAAAAGTAACAATTTCAATCATTGAAATCAGAGAATTGTTGGCAACAGAGTTAAGTGATTAGCCTAACTCTACTTCCCATTTTAGCTGATGTGTCTTCTAATCATTCGGCATCTTGTATAACAGCTGTTAGCCGAAGTTTATATTTTCTAATCAACTGAACACCACTCGGCCTGTTTCACAATAACAAATTAATTAATAATTTACAATTACATACAAATAACATCCTAAAATCTCGTCAGAACAAAACAGAAATTGACATAATCCAGCCTGATCTAAAATTAATCACAGTTTGAAATTAGTTTTGACAATAAATACCAGTTTCATTCGTCCCAGTTTTGTTTACAAAGTGAGATTTGTACTCGAAAGCGGTTTCGGTAGGTCCCCAGGGCCTGTGTCCAGATCGTTCGTCCATTCTGATGATTTCATGATGTTATTGCTAAGAATATTATAACTATTCTTTATGCTTCATCAGTCACAGTCAGTAAATGTTAAACATTTACATTGACGTTACGTGTATTTGAGTATACTTATTTTAATCCTAAACCTTAAACTCAAATGTTATTTATTGATTAGGACATTAAATATCTCTTTCAATCATCAAACGTCGTCAATCGTAACTTAACTTTCCATGTCCTCCTTCCTTCCTTCCCGCTTTCCATTCTTCTTCCTTATTTGTATTCCGTAGCGTATCTGTGAAGACCTATAATTGGCTTTATGTATCTTATCGTATTAATTTCTAATTTGTAGACGACAGTTGGTCTTCGTTATAAAAATGTCTGTCTGTCTGTCTGTACATCCACTAAATTCTCCTAAACTACGTTTAGAGTTAGGTTTATATGCATAATACTTACATGTTACATTAGAGAAAACCCGAGAACACCCGTGCGAAGCCAGGGTGGGTCGTTAGTAATAATATACAAGTATATAGTGTAATATAGTGTATACATATACAAACACAATTTTGCTTTCAAACAACACCCAAACATCAACAGTTTGCGTACTTATAATTAAAAACGGTAATAAACCTACATTATAGTACCTACTACGTGTTAATACGGTCAATATCCCGACCGGTCGGTATCCGGCCATAAACCGGAATACGGTATAAACCCGGGTAATAGCTGTGGAAGTGTGTTAAACAGTAACAGGGGCTACCGGGTAAGGGGTGGCGTACACATGAGGGTTACCGGAAAGATAATTGAATGTGTATTACTATCTAACGGGTAGGTGTAGGGTAGGTGTAGGGTAGGTGTAGGGTAGGTGTAGGGTAGGTGTAGGGTAGGTGTAGGGTAGGTGTAGGGTAGGTGTAGGGTAGGTGTAGGGTAGGTGTAGGGTAGGTGTAGGGTAGGTGTAGGGTAGGTGTAGGGTAGGTGTAGGGTAGGTGTAGGGTAGGTGTAGGGTAGGTGTAGGGTAGGTGTAGGGTAGGTGTAGGGTAGGTGTAGGGTAGGTGTAGGGTAGGTGTAGGGTAGGTGTAGGGTAAGTGTGGGGTAGATGTAGGGTAGCTACTAATATTTGACATAAAGTTCTGATAATTAGATAATTAGTCAGAGGTACTCCACTTCGCCGTGTTGGCCCACTTGGCCGTGTGGTATCCGGCAGAGTAGAATAGCACAAACCCCTTACACTCGTGAGTGTCGTACAAGGCGACTTATGTTTTCAAGACCAAAGATCGAGAGTCTCTGTAGGCTGAAAAACGGGCAGCAGCGTTTTCCATTGTTATATTTACAACACTGCGATCTCCAACCCGCCTGCCAAGCGTGGAGATTATGGCAATAACCTCCCCTTTCGTGGGATAGGCCCTAATTCCTGCAGTGGACTGTTGATGAGCTGTGATGATGATGATGACTCCACTTCGAGCGGTCTTACGGCATCCTCGATCATGGTTACACAGTCAGTCGCCTGAATGTATGGATTTCATCACGATGTTTTCCCTCGCCATAAGAACACCGGCTACTATTCAACTAATGAAAACAACTTAGAAAAAAGTCATTGGTACATGGCGGCAGTGGGATTTAAACCCGGTATCTCTCGCTTACGAGTCCCCTTAACCAATAGGTCACTGACGATATACCCTCTATTAATGTCAAATCCAGCAGAAAACTGTTAGGTAACGGTTGTTGACCAATCTTGTCTTCATCTACAACTTGAAATAAAATATAAATAGCCGCCAACAAGTGTACGCAGACCTTTACACCTGGATATTGCCCTGATTTAATCAGCAGCTTTATTAAACAGCCAATTTGACTGCAGTATAATATCGTTACCTTAAAGCTGTTAACACTAAATACGTATTCAGAACGGTTCAGTACTAAGACCCTTGCTGTTGGATGGAATTACTGGCTCTACGTTATAAGGAAGTGATGCGTGGCTTATAATGGGAAGAAACTGTATGAAGTACGCAATGGTAGTAGTTGGGCTAAGTCTTGGCAGAAACTTAATAGACTTTGAGGGAGCCGTAGGTTATCCTATGTCTAAGTCGCAGCTTGGGTTACTAATAAAAAAATTTTTATTCAGGCATGGGCAGACCAACGTCTTGTGTGTGTTTTTTTTTGTACTCAGTAACATAGAATAGCCTACGGTGCCCTTACAGACTAAAGGCAGTACAAGTAAAGACTAAGATGGAACATAGTATGGGAGGCACTTTAATCGAACGAACCAAATCACCTACCTACCAAATTTCATTCAAATCCCGTCATCACTTTAGGCGTGCTTTATGGCTTAACGATGCGTTGTTTTTATTTTCGTCTCAAATGCAGTTTTTCAGAATCAGTTCGAAATAAATAAATGTAGATATGAATTCACCGTATGTCTTGGTTATGCTGATTACATGACATCCATTAATGGTCATCATGG
This sequence comes from Blastobasis lacticolella, assembly GCA_905147135.1. Taxonomy (NCBI): domain Eukaryota; kingdom Metazoa; phylum Arthropoda; class Insecta; order Lepidoptera; family Blastobasidae; genus Blastobasis; species Blastobasis lacticolella. Next base: position 17,575,882 of record LR990048.1, read on the forward strand.
CGGTAACGTTCCGGTTGTGTTCTCGCGCACGAGCGCAGGATTTGGCAAATCAGGTAACTACAGTGAAACGACTGCCATCTGAGCTCCGTGACCCTGTTACCCAAGGAACCTGACCAGATTTGATCATTCAGTAACCTGAATCTGCAGGTTTCCGCACGATGTGTTCCCTCACCGTCAGAGCATCGGTTAGTGTTCAACTAATGTACATAACTCAGAAAAGAGTCATTGCTACATGGCGCTGGGGATAGACACACATTACCTCTCGCATACAAATCAGACCCCTCTATGATATCCATAAACATAGATCCTATCCAGATTGGACCTAGACCGCAAACAGAGGTATTTCGAACATTCCCAACGTTACTACCAATACAGCCATACCATTAGCAATGCAATGACCACAACCGCTAAAGCTAAAGTTCAAGAATTCCTATAAATTATTATTCGCATTGAAATTCAATATGGAACACGGAACGCGTCGCGCATTCACGAGAAATACCATTCTGTAGTGAAATAAATTTAACAGCGGCCCTCAAACTTTCAGCTTTTAAAATTTAGTGGCGCAAAGTTCTCTACATATTTCCGGTTCGAGATTCTACTCTTCTATTATTATATTTCCAATTTAGAGATTTTGTGAATCGAAGAGAGGTAGGGCATAGCGGGGTATCCCGTTCGAATTGGAGCCGCCCGACTGGGCAAGTAAGTACCTTACAGAATACCGCAGCTAAACAATACTCTTTTAAATAGTATTGTGTTTCTGCCGGTGAGTAAGGTCTCCAGTGCTCCATGGGGTGGGGATTTGGGGAACCGTGGGTTTGGCAGTGGAGGGGCATTTGTCTTTTTGCTGCCAGAGCAACGTGTTATAGAGATGGGCAACGCGTTGGCGATACTCTTGATGTTGCTAATGTCTATAGGCAGTGGTGACCACTTTCCATCAAGTGACCCGCTTGCCTGTTTGACTACCGTATGACAAAAAAAAATTTTCACTCGAGAACCTTACTACGTCAGTGGCAATTGAGCCTAGGATTTCCGACCGCCGCCGTGGCGACCATGTTCTGTAAGACGTAGCGTGGACAGACCTACCGCTAGATAGGCCGATGACACAGTAAAAGTTGCAAGTACCAGCTGGAGGCCTTTGGAAGAGCGCTGCTATGCCTAGCAGTAGGCGTCTTTCGGCTGCCAGGATGATCATGATAATGATTTTTAACCTATTTACTTTAAACGTTTGTATACACTGACTGAGTTAGGCAGATACTGTTGACTTTTTTGCCTTTACCACATTAATACATTTGGTTGTGTTGTGAGAGACGATTTTAATTTTAAATTAAATCGACGACATAGTTTCGATATAAACAAATTATTACTCATATTGTTTCATCATCATCATCATTACAGCCCGTAACAGTCCACTGCAGGACTTAGGGCCTCTCCTACGAAAGGGGAGGGTATGGCCATAATCTCCATGCTTGGCAGGGTTGGAGATCGCAGTGTTCAAATATAACGATGGAAAATGCAGATGCCCATTTTCCAGACTACGGAGATTCTTGATCTTTTGCCTCGAAAACATTAGTCGCCTTGTACGACACCCATGAGTGTAAAGAATTGGTGCTATTCTACTCCGCCGGATACCACACGGCCATTGTTTCATAAGTATACTGTATATGCTCTAACTCCTTCTAAACTATACAATGGAATTTGATGCGGTTTCCACGATCATTTAGATAATTTCTTCCGGCTTAACCAAGCATATTGTAGTAAACAAAAGCAGAGAAAACCCGTGCGAAGCCGGGGCGGGTCGCTAATAGGTCACAATAAATGATAGGTCTATCGCACACCGTCGGTAGAAACAGAAAAAAAATCAATCAAATATGCTTTGACAATTCACACAGCGCCATCTAGCCCCAAAGCAAGCAACGCTTGTATTACAGATTAAGTTGAATAATAAAATAATAATCTTGGCGTTAATGTCCCGGTTGTGCTCTCGCGCACGCGGGCCCGGGGTCCGCCTTGACCATGATCCAGGATTTGGCAGGTCAGCTAATTACAGTAGAGCGACTGCCATCTGACCTCCATGACCCTGCTACCAGGGAAAACTGACCAGATTGGATCATGGTTACACACCCAGTCGCCTGAATGTGCAGATTTCATCACGATGTTTCTCTCACCGTAAGTGCATCGGTTAGTATTCAACTAATGTACTGCCGTTTCAGAGAAGGAGGCGGGATATTGGTTACATGCCATTCCTTCACCCAATACAGGTACTCTTCTCACGGGAGCTACACTTTCTCTTTCAGTGTGCCTGCGCCTGTGTGTTAACGAACTACATCGCTGCCATTGCGGAAGCATTGCAGATACCCTTGGGCACCATGGCCTGTCGTGCCAGCGTAGTGCCGGCCGCTTGTCGCGCCATGCGAACCTTAACGACGTCATCCGCCGTACCCTTACCACCATCAACGTGCCAGCTGTATTAGAACCCAATGGGCTGGCTCGGGATGATGGCAAGAGGCCCGACGGCATGACGCTCGTTGCTTGGTCACAAGGGCGGCCCCTGGTGTGGGATGCGACCTGTGTAGACACCTTGGCCCCATCTCACATAAGGGCTACCTCGGCTAACGCTGGCGCAGCTGCATCAACGGCGGAAGACCTTAAGCGGCGCAAATATGTTTCCCTAGGTCAGGGGTATTTATTTGCGCCGTTTGGGGTTGAAACTCTAGGACCATGGGGCCCTAGTGCTAAAAAGATTTTTCAAGAGGTATCTACCCGGTTAATAGAGGCAACCGGAGATCGTCGTGCTGGCGCGTACCTCGGACAACGTATTAGTTTGGCTATTCAACGGGGTAACGCCGCCAGCATTCTGGGAACGCTTCCGCTTGGCAGCGATCTAGAATCAGTTTTTTATATGTAATTTTTTCTTTTTGTGTATAATTTTTATTTTGTTCGGTAGTTTTAAGTTTGTACATATTGTAATGTTATATAATAATAATAAAAAATAAAGACATATTAATATCCACTAATGTACATAACTCAGAAAACTGTCATTGGTACATGGCTGGAGCGGGATTCGAACCCGGGACCTCTGGCTTACGAGTCGTATACTCTATCCGCTTGGCCACCGACGCTCCCCGAAGTTGAATACAATGCTTAAGATACAATGCGATCATAGATGGCGCCGAACCAACAGTTTGAGCACCGCTGGCGAGAAATAAAATGCTCGAATAAAAATCCTTGGGGTGTCGTCTAAAGTCACGTATAGCCGTAAACTTAAGGTGGACTTTAACGGCAATGCAACGCGCAACTATTCTAAGTAATATCGAAACATAAATGTAACCCGTACAGGAAATGTACGCTTTTATACGTATAATAAAAATGTTAGCCAGACTAAAATGTAGGATGTGTTATAGGAGGTCCGGTTTAGTTTACAAAAGAGATTTTTAACACAGTATAAGCCTGGGACTACAGTTTTATGAGGTTGCCACCTTATCCTCTAAAGAAGTTTACTAGATATGTAACTAGACAATGAAATATATCTACGAAGGCACTGAAAACACGTGTACAAATTTTGGGCGTCTATAATTTATAACGTTTTTTGCCATCGACTCGCTAAGAAGAAGAACTGAGCAAAGGGTTGGGATTATCGCTGGAAGAAACACATGGATTTCCAAGGATTCACTGTACAAAAACTTAAATACTAGTTGACCCGGCAAAATTTCGTTCGCGTAACGTCCTACCCCTACCCTACACCTATCCCACCACACCCTACCCTACCAGAAACATTAAGCGTGAAAGCAAATCAAAGTGGAATTGCTCATAAAATAAGGTCCATTTTTGCATCTCGGATTTTTGAAAAGTGGACGCTTGACTTAATATAAGTGGTACAAAAATGGACCTTATTCTTTGAGCAATACATTCCACTTTGATTTGCTCTCACGCTTTTTGTTTCTGAATTCAGTTACTGAATTTAGGAATGTGTAATAAGCGCATTACACCTACCCTACGCACCTAAGAACTCTCTTTTTAATACCCCTAAATCTTATCTTGAAAATTACAAATCAAACAAAAGAGAGCGTCTCGATAAATAGCTGCAGGGCTTTGATTCTGGTACGGAAATCGTCTCAGTTGCAGTAACATTACAATTGCATCGCATGTCAAACATGTGATTGTTATTCAAATGACAGATGTTGAGTTGCAACTTTCATGAGTTCGAACTTTTCCACAATTCGTTTTCTGGTACTTTAGTTGCATTATGGTTTTATATGGCTGTTGGTACTCCAATAAATAAATAAATTACTAAGTTGCATATTTCTTAATTGTAAAACTGCCTTCAATACTGTTATGGAAACGTGTCAAAGGTCGAACAATGATTAAACTGCAATTTAACTGGGATGATGATGGGACTGACTCGATACCTCGACGTAGTTATAGTAACATCACAGTTACATTGCAACATAATAACAACTGCATAGCACACCAGAATCGGTACCCAGGCGTTCTGAAATTATGCGCAAATATGCAACTTTTTGATAGCTAGCGTTAATTTACTAGAGATCTAAAATTTTTTGAAGATAAAATATAGCCTATGTCCTCGCTGATAATGTAACTTAGTAATAGCTGTAGTATTTTTGAGGTTATCCATTACAAATCCACAAAAAATACCGACAAACAATCAAATCTTTCCTCTAACGATATACCTATAAGTATCTTAGCTAAAAACTTATCAGACTACCCACGTTGCTAAGCTCGGCCGACGTCATTGACGAGAATAGGGCCGAATATTGAATACCTAAAAAAAGACGCGCTCTAGTCAAGCGGTGACCTAAATTAATCAATTTTCCAACGTTAAAGCGGTACACTTTTTTGCTAAAATGACTTTTTTCCGTTCACTGAGCCGAAAATAACAGTTCATTTTCTACCCACACACTTCACACTGACGCTTTACCGTCATGCTACGTGGCGGCTGTAAAAGCTAAGATTAGTAGGTATTAAAACTAAAATTTGTAATGTTACCTATGGTGATGAATGCGATTATGGTTACTCAAAAGTTGTAGTATAAGGCGTTTTTAAAGAAATAAAAAAATATAAAAGTAACGTTCTCAAGTGACGACCACGTAGCGGAAAACGCAGCGTGGGTAGACCTCCCAGTAGGTGGACCGTCGATCTGGTAAAGATCGCAGGTACCAGCTGGATGCGGAGGCACACAGTGGGCGTCTTCCGGCTGAAAATAAACGGACACAGGAAAGGAAACTTCATGAAAGGAAAGTCCGTATTGAAGACATAGGTAATACAACTGTAACTTCTTCACGTTACTCCACTCCTTAGGCGTGTTTTCGAGCTCTTCAGCTGGGCACCCTGAGACTGGTTAACCAGTCTCGGGAGTCGATTGGCACCCCGTGATGGTATATTTTACATTCTATTCTAACAGAGATAGAACTGTATCTATACATAGTATAAAACAAAGTCGCTTCCTTCCTGTAGTCTGTCCTTAAGTTATACGTGATACGAATACGTATTTTAATGCGCCTTTCAACACAAGCAGGAGCAGCGCGTCACGGAAATGAAGATGCTGCGGTGGATGTGTGGAGTTTCACGGAAGGATCGGGTTCTAAACGCCCACATTCGGGGTAGCCTTGGCGTCCGTGGCATCGCAGATAAGCTGCAAGAATGCCGCCAGACGGGCAAGTTATGTGGGGAAAAAGTGTCTGGCCATGCCGCCCCCGCTGGGCACTGGAAGGAGAGGCCGGCCCAAGAAGCGATGGCTTGACGTAGTCAAGAACGATATGCGTGCCAATAAGCTCACCACTAGGGATGCCGAAGACCGAGCGAGGTGGGCCAAGAAGGAACGAGAACCCCGCGCAGCACGCGAGGGGTGCTGCGCGGGGGCGCAACCGGGACATAACGCCAAGATGATGATGATGATGATTTTGATAGAGTGGTTAAAGAGGAAGGTTGATAAGCAAGAAAAGATAGGTAGGTAGGAGAAAAGTGCGTGTACGCAAGTCGCGCCTTCACTAGTAAATAATAATGTGCACAATAAATACACACATACAACGAACATGCGAATTCGTTGCAAAATATCATGTTATTGACAGAACCCCATAAACATCACGTGGGACATGTATTGGCGCAAATACAAGCTGATTTACCATTCTGGAATATTTGACGTAAAATCCTTTCGATTCGTGGAAAGTGACGGTGTGAGCGGAAATGTAAAATGGATGGAAGGATACTTTACTCACAGTTTACAATGAGTTTGAAATAGTTTATGTAACTTACAAACATAATTCTATTGCTACGAGTGGTTTAGATTTCAGAAAAATGAACGTGAGGAGGGCGGCGTCTGTTGTCTTTTTTATGTTAGTAAATTTTTAATCTGCATCTGTCTATACCTTTATTAAATTGTAAAAAGGCCTTGTCTGTACATTAAAGATATTTCAGTAAAAATAGTCGGGATGGGATCCTAAAAAATAAAAAAAATGACATCGATCTATACTATTATTAAACTGTAAAAAAAACGTGTCTGTACATAGAAGATATTTCATAAAAAAATAGTCGGGATAGGATTCTGGGACGTAACTAATAAAAAAAAAATGTTTAGTTTTTCCTAGTCTGTCTGTTCGCGCATCACGCAAAAACTACTTAACGGATTTTGATTCGATTTTAATAGTTTGGTAGCTTTAAGCCCAGGGCACAATCTTAGCCATGTTTCAACTAATACAGGTAGGTATAACCAGAGCTACAGCTTGACCTTCCCGTAGTTCTGCATTTATATGATACGGAGGTCATTTAAAATGGTAACGAGGGAAAAAGCTAAACTTATCAAGAAGCATCAGTGGCCTAGCGGGTAAGGGGTCCCGCGTTCGAAGTTCGAACCCCAGTACCGCCATGTACCAACCAATGACTCTTTTCTGAATAAAAATAAATAAAAAATATTCGTTGACAAATTCACACAGCGCCATCTAGCCCCAAACTAGAAAGCTTGTACTATGGGTGCTAGATAGAGAATACAATCCCGAGCATGTTTTTCAATCCCGGGCTTACGGAATTTTTGAAGCCTTTTCCCGGGATCCCGGGCCTATCCCGGGATTAGACTATGTGGTTTTTAATTGGGCTAAAATAAGAAAAACACGAGTAATTAAAAAAAAATGTCTTTAATGTCTTTGCACAACACAAATCAGAATAATAATAAGAAAAGAAAAAACACAAACCAAAAAATACTATACTTTTGCAAGAAATTAAAAAACAGCACAAAATAACTATTTAGAATTTCGAAAATATAATCGCAGAAATATCAAAGCATCCAATGTTTGACTTCCGAGCCTGCTTCGTAGTTTATTGCCAACATAAGCAGCAGCTGAAAACGCTCGTTCAGCTTCTACGCTGGTTGGAGGAATAGACAATAGATACTTATATGCTGTTTCTAAGTGATATCCACGAACTCCTCCATTTTCGAACAGGCTCATTTCACGTCTAATACTATTTGCCAACCCTAATTCATTTTGTACTTATACATCAGGATCTGGGGATTTCATACTCTTGTTAATTTCCAGCTGTAACTTTTCCTTTAATGTCAATTGGGGTTGGGAGGTTTCTGACCTTAGCTCATCATCTGTTTGTGATCCTGACCTTGCTTCTTCTTCCGTGTAATCTCGACTATTAAGTCTTTTAACAATACTCTTTATTTGCTTCCTCACTAAAGCCTGTGTCGGAACTGGAAATAAGTCGTGCCATTCAAAATCCGATAATAACTGATTTTCAACATCCATTCGTGGATTTTGTAAATAATTTAACACGCCAGTTAAATCATCACTTCGTCGTTGCTTTATACGTTCCACTAAGGATGTTTTAATTTTTTTGGCAAGTGCTGAGTTTTTGCTAGACAGTTGTTTTATAAGAAATTTCAAAGCGGCATCAGCTGTGCATAAATTAGCATCTCGCCGACAGATTGCTTCTACTGTCAATTTAATTGGGGTCAGCACATCAACAATTTTATTTACCAATTCAAAATCAACATCTTCTAAACGAATTGGATGATTGAGATCTATAAGAGCTTTTTGAATGCATGCTTTTAAAAGATAAAATCGCTCCAGCATTGTTAAAAGACTATTCCTCCTGGTTTTACAGTCCAAAAGAAGTGACAACTCTTTTCCATGTTCAATTTTCACATATTTTTGAAGTACTGTTTCATTTTTCAATGGAGATCTTTTGAAATACACTACAACTTTGCGGATTTTCTTTATCAGCTCATTAATATTTTCATGTTGTGTTAACTCTGGTACATGTTCTGGCGCAAGATCATTTTGTGACATTACGATTAAACCTGATTCTGGACAGTCTAAGTCTTCTAAATGGTGTTCATCATCGCTGTCGTCCATATAATCAACAGTCACAGCTGGTTCATTTATAGTATCATCTGAGGTAGGGCTATCTTGCAAATTATTATGTTTTTCATAAAGCACATCACAGACCGCCAAATTGATACCATGTGCGAGACACAGTTGTTGTTCAGTGCAAACAAGCCGCCCCCACCTTTATCATAACATTCGGTCCATCGGTTATAATAGCCACGATGTCAGTTTCTAGGGAAATGTCAAATTTACTTAGACGCTCTTGCAATATACGAAGACAATTTTCAGCTGTCATACTATCGTAAATAGGAACAAGTCCTAAGTTCCAAAATTTTTTATATGAATGAACGTTGACCGCCATGTATCGTTTATTGGAAGTTGACTGTCCACTCGTCGAAAGAAAGACTAAATCTTTCACCTGCACTTTTCAAATGTTTTAATTCTGCAGTTACTTGCTTTCTGATTTTTTCACTGTAATTCATAACACGTTTTCGAACAGTGACGGCTGACTTTGGTAAATCCGTGTATTTTGCTAAGAGCAATTTTCTCAAATCATCTGAGGTTATGAATACACTGAATGGAAATCCATCTAATGCAATCATTCTTGCCAAAATATCATCCAGGCTATCGTCGGCACTTTTAGTAAAATAATTATCTAACTTTCGCTTGGCTGGCGGCGGTGCTGTGTTCAGATTTTCAGAATCTTGACTTGTTGAAGCTGATATAACCTTGATGTTATGTTTTGATAACAAATGTGTATGTAATCCCTTAGTTGATCCACCCAAAGTCTTGAGGATGGCTGGGCATCGCTTACATTTAGCACTATTCCCGTCCTTCGCAACTAAATAATAACTCCACACTGACGTCGTATCACTGTCTTTTTTATGTTTAACAAAGTCTCCCGCCATTTGAAATACTTAATTTCAGCTAATTGACTTTTAAATTTTAATGACGTAGCCTACGTAACCCGTCACTGACAGTGACAGAACAATAAATGAAAAAAATAAAACCTGATTTTCATATTTATACTTTCGTACAGGGAATCCCCGACGGGAAATACCCGCAAAATATTATGATATGAGATGATCGGGTGATTCCCCTGTTGGTTCGTTGGGGAATTACCTTAAGAGTATTGTATTAAAGTGTTCCGAGTGGGGAAGTCCCTTCTAAGTTCTACGACAAACATATTATTAGGACTGTACCTGTGTAGTAAATAGTGGGTACCTACGTATTGTACGAGTTGCTTTTTGTCGTAATGTATTAAAATAATCTAGGCAAGGTTATTTTCAAGGCGCAACGGACTACGGAATACAAACTAGACTTGTTTGTGGCAATCCCGAAAATCCCGAGATTAGCCAAGTACAGTCCCGGGATTTTCGGGGCCAGAAAACGGTCGGGATCCCGGGATCCCGAATCTCGGAATTGTATTCTCTAGTGATAACTGATATACTACTTATTTTTTTTTTAAATACTTACCTATTATACATAGAGCACCCAGACCCGTAACAGAAATTAAAATTAATCATTTCAATTTCTGCCCGGCCGGGAATCGAACTCGGGACCTTTTGCGTGGCAGACCCGGCATGTTGACCATTGAACCACTCAGGTCGTCCTAGGTAGGAATTATGTATTATGAACACTAACCGAACGGTAAGGGAAAACATCAGGTGGAAACCTACACATTAGGCGACTGATTGTGTGAACATGATCCTGTGAACAGGGTCACAGAGATCAGACGCCAGTCGCTCCACTATGATTGCCTCATCTTCAAAAAAATCCTATCAAAATAAGGGCCACATTTCTATTATCGTACTGTTGACCTTGTTGTAAAATACCCTCCGAAATAGTGCTTTATTACAGAGCCGGAAATCAATAGAACCTGTTGGGAAAGTTCCATCCGGGCCGGAAGTTCTGTCCTCAACTCATCGACGAGGTAAATAACAGAATTATTGAAGCCTCTCGGCAAATGTTTGCTATACTACTTTGGGAAACAATGATAGCTCTCAGAACAGTAACAAAATAATTACATTGTCGTAGTTCATAATGGAAGTATAATAGTAGTGAACGACTCGGGTCATTATTTTAGTTTTATTAGTTAATATTAAAGGAATTTCTAAGTAATTTAGAAGTCTAGTCGGAAGCCGCTTCCAATAAATCTCATCATCTTCATCTTGGCGTTAATGTCCCGGTTTTGCTATCGCGCGCGATTGCAAAGGGTCCGCTTTGACTTTGATCCAGATTTTGGCAGATCAGGTGACCTCCTGACCTCCGTGACGGAATAACCTCCTGACCTCCGGGGAATCTGACCAGATTGGATCATGGATACACATTCGGTCGCCTGAACGTGCAGGTTTCATCACGCTGTAGCACTGGTTAGTGTTTAACTAATGTACATAACTCAGAAAAGAGGTATCGGTACATGGAGACAGTGGGATTCCAACCCAGTACCTCTCGCATTGCGTGTCGGATATTATGTGAACCGCGACAAAACTTTCAACTAACCACAAGTCGCTGGCACAGTAGAATTCAAAATTCAAAATTTATTTATTGATTAGGACGTTAAATATCTCTTTCAATCGTCAAAAAGGAGGAGGGGTAGGAAAGTAGGAAGGAAACACACAGTGACACGCTGACCACCCTACGGCCGCAGCAAACCTACCTTACGCCCACCACGACCGGACCGTGGTCGACAATGCCAGGCAGAGCCGGACCGCGTAGCTAGTCTAAAATAAAATATGACGTGATTAATACAGACAGTATTATTTTATTCCAAGTACCTATTATACAAGTAAGAAAATACAAAATACAGCCGTCATTCGCTTCGCCCAAATTTTGTCCCAAGTTCGCCGCAAAACCATTGCTCCTGTGACACAATTTGTAACAATAAACAAAATTAAACCATGTATGGGAGGGCCCATACATTGCCTGACACACGACGCGCCATGTGCAAATTATTAATTTAAACAATTAATTGCTGTAAGAGAACTCCCCGAACACAAGTTTAGGGAGTTTGCACTTATGACTGTGATATTTGAAGAGCCCTGTAGGTACAGACAGCAATAAGAAGTGGTAAACATTATATTTAAAGTTAGATATTTTTGTGGAGGTAATGGATTTATTATTCAGTTGTGGGTATGTATGGCAGCGGATAGGGATGAATGGAGAAAGAAAACACTGTGCTGACCCCAAATGATTGGGATAAAGGCAGGCAAATTATGATGATTCGGTTGTGAATTGTGAAAATACAGTATCGATAGTGTACAATCCAAGTAACTTAAATCAATATAAAGTAAGTTAAAAATAAAGAAAAGGGTAAGGTTTTAACGGGTAGGTAATATGCAAATCTTACAATACAATCGCCATTTTATTGTAACATTAAACACATAATCATTAATGAATAACTCGAACTACGTACCCATTCATTGTAATAATTTCGAAACCCGTTACAAAATCATTTTGAAAATCGAATATCGCAATGATTTAACCAATCAAAACCCGCGTTCCACATTTCTGCAGACCGTGCGAAACGCACGTTCAGGCCATTTATTTGCGTATTTAATTCGAACATATTTTCAATTATGGAGAGCATCTAATTAAATCTTGAAAGGAGTTGTTCCCGACTTGTGCAAACTTCGTCCTGGGACACACACGCGTGATACGACTGCTGGAAATTGAGCTCCCGCCGCTCTCCTGGTCCCTTACCAGTTGAGCAACTTATCATGCACCAATAGGGAGCCGCGTTGGCCTCCAGGGCTCTTTCTCATTGGTCGCGTCGGTACAGAAGAGGAATACAAACGATCTCGCTTAAAAGTTTGATGCGCTCTATACCAACCTCATTAGCATTTTATGGTTTTACATTTTAAACAGATGTTTGGTGCTTTTCTTTGACTGCCTCTGTGCGTGGGGTGGATTATGTAACTAGGGAATTGAGTGATACAATATTTGGTAGAGTTGTGGAATTTATATTTGATGAGAATCTTGCCACAAGAAAGCGATATTTTCTTGTAAATATGAAGCTATACGTACACAACGTTTCTCTATTTCTCGGTTAAGGTTGGCAGACGTACTTCGGCGCTGAAAACCTGTAGGTCTGCTGGAAAGAAGTTTCTCTCTAAACAAGACAAATGCCTATGTAAATAAAAGACACATCATAAGCACACATTACACAGACTCGTCCACATCAGTATTTTCCTAGCCAGTAAGTTGGAGATAAAACACTCCTGCCTTTTTCTGGTCTACGCTACGGAGCCTGTAGGTAATACATTAGACATCAGGGGCCTTACTGTCATAGTCTTTACGATAGCTTTATGACTTCATCTCACTCGCTCCATTAGCAGAACCTTTCGCGAACGACCGAGATGGCAAATCAAAGCGATAGCATTCGAGTTGGGCGAGAAGACTAAGGGATTTGTGCAATATTAAGCTATACCGGACACCACAATGCCAGTTTTATACCTCCACGTTACAAACTGCTAGTATACTGTTTCGTGTATCAGTATTTTAGAATTCGCAAACATGTTTCGGCATCCAGCGCTCGCTCCGGGCGATTCCAGTGATGTTGCGAGTTTTCCGCGCGTAACGCTCCAGCGGATTTTGAAATTAATTCACTGGATGCTTTTGCTGCATTTTGGCGCGATTTAAGAGCAAATATGGTCAAACAAGCAAACGAACTGGGAATGTAGTTTTTACTGGCGAGAATTTGCTCCTGAGGTTGTTCTACTGTTCGCCTCCACATTTATATTTGTCGAGGAGCCAAGGAGTAGATCTGCTTCCTGCGGATCTGTTTGGTAATCTTGGCATTAATGTCCCGGTTGTGCTCTCGCGCGCGAGTGCGTGGGGTCAACCTTAACAGTGGAGCGTCTGCCATCTGACCTCCGTGACCCTGTTTACAGGAGAACCTGACCAGATTGGATCATGGTTACACATTCAGTTTCCTGAATGTTCAGGTTTCAACACGATGTTTTCACTCACCGTACGAGCATCGGTTAGTGTTCATCTAATCTAAATGAATGTTCGGGTAAGCGTCATAAATGATTAAAATAGAGAAATGAAAATGGTATCAAAAGACACGTAATATAAAACAATTTTATCAGGTCTGTCAATCATCTTCGCGTTTATGTCCCGGTTGTGCTCGCACGAGGGCCCGGAGTCCGCCTTGGCTATGATCCAGGTTTTAACAGATCAAGTTATTATTACAGTACCTGCATGACCCTGCTACCAGGGGAACGTAACCAGATTGGATCATGGTTACACATTTACTCGACTATACGCGCAGGATTCATCACGATGTTTTCCCTCACCGTACGCGCATCGGTTAGTGATCTACACGAGCCAGAAAGAGTCGGTATATAGCGGCACTTGGGTTCGAACCAGGTACCTCGGGGTACGATTGGCCACCGTCGCGTAGCTCCGATCTGCCCGCTGATCTGGTGGTCGACTCTTGCTTTACTATATTCGCCTCGAATATTGATATAATCAGCATCTATTGTTTTTTTCCTGTGTCGGCTATAGTAGGTTATTTCTATCCACTCCATTCCGTAGCCAAAATTCGTATATTACATAATCAATTTGCTTTTCACGAAAGCAAGACCTTTCCAGATTATATTATAATTATCTTATGTATGAATATGATTTTGATAGAGTATAAGAATATTCTATTGTATTATCCTCAACATGCAAGTCATGCTACCGATATGCGTGACGTAGCTAGAGAAGAAATGTCTTCTGTAAACAAAGAAGCGTTTTCACTCATAATTGACAATCTCTTGAACACTTGACCGCCTTTCTCACGAGTGACAATGTTTAGACACGATTCACTCTATTGTGCTTTGTGGTATTCATTCAGTTCCTCGATAAACAAATCCAGTAACTTGTTTGAGCAAATGTGATGCAACTCGACTAGTTGATTCACTGTCGCGAAGAGATATGGACGAGTCGTGGATATTGTTACTTTTGATTCTTTCACCAGTTTTCATTGTAAGTTTGTACGGTTCGGTTCTTTCATTTCATTTCAAGGTCATGGCCTAAATCTGTAATCAATTTACTAGTTCCGACGTGAGAATAACTAAATATTTTACTTATAATATTATGACATTGTTAGTACATTATTCTTTGAGGCGTGACCAATAATTGTAGGTCAGATTATCTATTGGCCATGCTTTATTATTGACCAATTCCCTATATAACCTTTTCCCTATTAATAATGAAATTTTGAGTTACAAAACTTATTAACTTAAAAATCCTTGAAACCCGCGGTTTTATACCAAAACGATTCTAACCAGGAAGCATGGAGGTCGTCACAAGAGGAGAGATGGCATAACCAGGACGTAAGAGGAGATAAGGTCGTACACTACCATTCTAAACGACATATGCTGCCGCCAGAGAAAAGACAACCCCAACCATTACGAAATATCCAGAGAAAAAAGGTAAGAAGATTGAAGGGGTAGGAAAAGGGGAGAGGAGGTATTGACTATGTAAAGACATAAAAAATAAATATTACGTCTCGCTCGTTATATTTAAGGCCGGAAAGTCTTAAGAAGTCTACAATCATAAATTATCTTTCTGAAAAAAAACAATTACAATATCAAGATTTTACTCTTTAAGTGAAAGGCCAGTGTCAACAGTAAAGATGGTACAATATGCTGATGCTGATGTATGTTACGTTAATCCACAGCCATCTGGTCATCTAGCACCGCTTCAAGAGGAAGATATCGACAACGATGAAGTCGTATCAGTCGCTATAGGCCCTCCGCCTATCAGACCAAAATTCGACAAGATGAATTATAAACCACCGCCTAAAAACATGTCAGGTACTTCGAGCGTACCGGAAATGGCTGTTGACCTGATAAAGAACGTGCTATCAGAACTTGGACGAGAATTCCTAACGAAACAAGTGAATGAGGATTTCGTGTTCGGGCAGTACGTCGGGAACTCCATGACAAATCTAACCTCAGAACTGAGGTTGAAAATGCAGCATGAGGTCTTGGAACTTATAGTGAAGTAAGTGATTTTTTAAATGTCCCACTAACAGTCCCACGTCAAAGCTATACAAAAATACTATGCTTCTTGTACACATACACAATACAAATTAAAGTCGATTTCCGCGTCCATATATATATATATATATATATATATATATATATATATATATTTTTATGTTATACGGCAGACAAACAGGCAAGCGGACCACCTGATGGAAAGTGGTCACCGCCGCCTATGGACATCAGCAACACCAGGGGAGTCACCAATGCGTTGCCCGCCTCTGAAGAGGCCTCTAATATACCTCGTGAACGATCCCATGTCATAGTCCAAAGGAAACACTGTGGCTGGGAGCTCATTCCACATCCGAATCGTACGAGCGAGAAACGTTCTTTCGAACCTTCGCGTCGTGACCAACAGAGGGTCTACGTAGTGAGGATGAGTACCCAGCCCACGGCGGGTGGTGCGATGGCGGAATTGCGCTGTGGGCACCAGATCGAAAAGTTCCTCGGAACACTCCCCATTGTACAGCCGATAGAACATACACAGGGAGCCAAAGTCCCTTCGGTTTGCCAGTGGTTCCAACTTGCGTGTTAGTATGGGATCATCGACAATTCGTACGGCGCGTCTCTGTACGGAGTCCAGAGGATTAAGCAGGTCGGCAGTTTCGCCGGCCCAAAGATGGGAACAATACTCCATATGCGGCCGCACTTGTGCCTTGTACAGCAGCAGGCGCTGCCCTGGGGTGAAGTATCGCTTGGACCGGTTAAGCACTCCAAGCTTTGCGTCGTGACCAACAGAGGGTTGGTCCTACATAGTGAGAATGAATACCCAGCCCACGGCGGGTGGTGTGATGGCGGAATTGTGCTGTGGGAACCAGATCGAGAAGTTCCTCGGAACACTCCCCATATGTCTGTCTGTATGCGTTTCCACTAACTCCTCTTTACGATTTTGATGCTGTTTTTGACCATTAGTCAGATAATTTTGTTCGTAAAGTTTACATTTACAATACATGAATATTATAGTAAAGGAAAGCCAAGAAAATCAGTGCAAAGCCGTGGCGGGTCACTTGTTTCTGTATAAATCGCTTGCTTAACCTTTAAAAGTGGAACATAGTATAACGCATTAATTTTTAATATCAATCCTACATTTGTTTGGATTTTAAAATAGATTAAACATGTTGAAGGAACATCATCATCATCATCATCTTGGCATTAAATCTCGGTTGCTCCCCAGCGCAACACGCGGGAACCCAGGGTCCGCCTTCCAGCTTTTATTCTCCACTTTGCTCGGTCTTCTAAACGTGTTGAAATTATATGGTGTAAATTTTTTTATTGGTAGGTTATTTGCAAATACGTAATGATTTATGTACTACATTTTTAAAAGGTTAAAGCTTAATAATGTACACCTCAAGGTCCATACGGCCATGTACAATGTACAATGACTCTTTTCTGAGTTATGTATTATATATTCAATGAATGCTAACCGATGCTTTTACGGTGAGAGAAAACATCGTGATGAAACCTGCACATTCCGGTGACTGTGTGTAACTTTGATCTAATCTGGGCAAGTTCCCCTGGTCGCAGGGTCACGGAGGTCAGACGGCAGTCGCTCCACTCTAATAATCTGATCTGCCAAATCCTTGATTATGGTCAAGGCGGATCTTTTTTCAGTAAACTATTGATGAATTTGAGTTTCTTTCGCATTTTCCAGATATCAGAAAATGAACAGAAATAATATATTGGAGCCAACCAAGCAAGAAGACAAGCCAATAACAGCAATGAAAGAAATTAAAAACGACAAAAAGGTGCCCTTGTTAAATGACACAGATGAAGCGTGGCCTGACTTCTCTAACTTGGCCAAAATCGTCGGGTAGACCACGTGAGGAGAAGTTGACATAGCAAAGGTTATGTTGTATTTCTAATTGTTGACTATTGTGCATTGTTAATTATTTACAACAAATAAAAATATTGTATTTTCTCGTTATCACCATTCTTTCAATTTAATTTGATGTCCTGATTGAAAAAGTTCTTAACGGGAGCAATTTTAAAATTTTGTACTACATTTCATAGCCACAATTGACCATATTGCAGCTCCATAGGACTCAGTAGAGCCAATTTAATTAAGATGTAATCATTATCATCATCCGAGCGGTAAATCCCGGCTTCAGCAAGGGTCCACATCATCACCATCATATCAGCCAGAAGTACGTGGTCGCCACTCGAGAACTTTACTGCCCCATCGGCCATCTGTTCTTCGAGCTATATGCCCTGCCCACTGCCACTTCAGTCTGGCAATCCTTAGAGCTATGTCGGTGACCTTGGTTCGCTTACGAATCTCCACATGTATAATTTGTTAAACAGATATTTTAGTTACCGTGTAGACCGCCATATATTCATCCCAGATTGTCCACTAAAACTTCGTAACATTAATATCGTTTACATTCCGAAGGGATGTCGGCCATACGCACAGCAAAGTTTCATTGTAGGGCTTATCCGATATAACAGGGTTAATAGTAAAAGGAACATTAATAGGATTACACTGAACGTTGATATCGCTAGTTGGTACACCAATATTATTCTTTCATTACAGTTTCTAACAGGATTACGTGTTGCCCCAAAAGTTTTCTATGAAACACGACGCCGTTGTGAAGCTTACGGATATCATTTGGTCTTTTGTTCTTTTAGGAGATTTTTGAAGTGAATTCGATGAACTTCCTCGGCGTTCTAACAGGCATTCCAGAAAAATTTAGTCGCGAATGATGTGTACTTTTCGAGGTTCATCCTCCTAAAAGTTTAAAACTTAGAAATATGTTACATAAATCGTGGTGAAGATCCATCTTGCGGCCATACAAAATATATATTTCTTTACTACTTTTCCCACCCACCTCCCGCTATGACGTCTAAGACCGCGAAAGAGAGGAATGAAAATGAAGTGTCGTGCGGGTGCCGTTCAGTACAACTCTCTCTAGCATCAAGACTTCTTGCTGGATTTTACCAAAAAAAAAACTGAATTGAATAGATTAAAATCTATAGGTAAAAAAATAATATTATTGGCTCATTAAAAACATATTAGCACGCAGAAACGACGAGACCAAAACTTAAAAGAATAAAATTGTAAAAATACGGGGAGTTATTCCCGTTTGCCACCGATCAAACCACTTTAAGATGTAGACAGACAAAGTCTTCATCGTTTAAAGAAGAAAGAAGCCCTAAACAAAAACACCAGTTCGAACCAGGTTGGCGAAAATGCCAAAAGGCGAATCCGAAAGTCAACTATTTCTACTTCGCAGCCTGCTTGAAAAATGTTCGAATGTAATTTATTATTTATTTATTATTTAATAGTTTATTGCACACAAAAATGGTAACAAAGATATGGCAAATATATACATGACACAAAAGTCACTACTTATTTCGAAAAAGAAATTTGTTCCAGCAGGCCTACAGCAAAGAGAACGTGATGACTGGAAGTAGTTTAAGACGTGCACAACACATAAATATTTAATTATTAAAAATAGACTACACTATATATAGATACATATATACAATACATACATATATACACAATATTAGACAGATAGAGAGAAATAATGCTCCTTAACGCGCTTCTTAAACATCGTGATAGATTAGATTAGATGAATGAATCGAATTGACAAAAAAATTGCGATAGTAGCCAGATTTCTAGTCACCTCATATTTTATCAAGGTAACGATGGCGTGAAGTTTTAAGTAAGTGTAAGTCATAAACTCGTGGAATTCAAAAATCGCCTGTCTGGTGTTGCAGATGTCCATGGGCGGCAATATTTAACATCAGGTGATTTGCTGGCCATATATTAAAAAAAAATACTATGGAGCTCAGTTAATTAACATTAAAGAGAGATTATTTCGATTTATAGAGAGATTAGTCGAAAGCAAAAATAATGGAACGATGTTTTTTGCCTAACATAAAAAGCTGGTAAAAGGTGTTTCGTTATGTATGTGTCGCAGCCATCTGGTTAAATCGTCCATTTAATGAGAAGCCTAGTCCGTTAATTAAACGCCGACATTCAATTTAATGCCTAGGCCGATAGTTGATTTAACTAGCAACACTCAACGTTTATCTAGTTGGCTTATAATAAGTTAGCCCCTTAAGGACGGCTGACGCTAAATCAGGCAGGTGATTTAAATGTAGTTTAAATGGTATCCACTTCGGCGCTGGTAGTGCCAAAACAAATATGGCGTCAGACAGCTCGCACAGCAAGCTTTTCTCGTTTTAACTGTGGTACCCATATGGTTTTTAGTATGAATTAAAATAACTTTAAGTGAGAATTAAGATAACTTAATTTGTTCAGTTTCTATTTATACTTATAATTAGAAACAATCTTCAATCTTGTGTCCCGAAGGCGGAAAGGTTCCCCGAAATACAGCCTGTAGAATACTGACAGACGCGCACCCCTACGCCACTGTTCAAGACTCTGCAGCTGAACGGCTCCTTTGAAATCTCAGGTAATTGGTCTAATCTGGAGCTATTATTTACATTTTCATGTTTAAGAACGACCTAGCTGAGTATTCGACTGAGAGGAATTAATTTACCGCGAAACATTACAAGAAAGTTGTTTTCTTGAATACACGTTAGGGCTTGATGCTAGTAACAGCGGGTTCCTTCAAAATTTGGTCTCTTTTTGATAATATATTTCTTTATTTTATTTATTTATTTAACAGTTTATTGTGCACAGGAAATACAAAGTAAAAAATGGCACAACAGGCGCTACTTATTTCTAAAAGAAATCTCTTCCAGCAGATCTCTTCTTTACTACTTTTAGGTTTCTTAGGTTAGGGAGGTACAGTGCTTTCCTTTCCATGCCAAGTCTTACATTGTCATGTCATGTCAAGTCACCCGGTCGGTTAAGTTCGTTGCACTACATTTCTATATTCATGTGTGTTTTCGTTACGACCGAAGTTTGTAGACCTAAATGTAAATAATTAAAAATAAATTTTATTTTAAAGCTGGCCCGGCGCGACTTCGTTCGGAAGATATTGCCCTACCCTACCCTACTCCTTCATATTATTTTTCATAAGACCACAGAATAATAATAATTATTTCAAAGAATAATACTGATGGTAAGCGGTAACTGTCGCCCATAAGATTCATGCATTTAGGTTGCAGGCAACAAAAACGCAGAACCGCAGATGCGCTGTCACTTTGAGGACTAAGATGACGTCTCATGCCTGGGTACCGATTCTGGTGTGCAATGCAGTTGTTATTATGTTGCAATGTAACTGTGATGTTACAATAACTATGTCGAGGTATCGAGTCAGTCCCAGCATCATCCCAGTTAAATTGCAGTTAAATCATTGTTCGACCTTTGACACGTTTTCGTTGACAGAATTGAAGGCAATTTGACAACTAAGAAATATGCAACTTAGTAATTTATTTATTTATTGGAGTACCAACAGCCATATAAAACCACAATGCAACTAAAGTACCAAAAAACGAATTGTGGAAAAGTTCGCATGAAAGTTGCAACTCAACATCTGTCATTTGAATAACAATCACACGTTTGACATGCGATGCAATTGTAATGTTACTGCAACTGAGACAATTTCCGTACCAGAATCGAAGCCCTGTAATTGATTGATTCATTCAATTGTGACTTGTATATTATTATTTATTATAATTCTAGTCGATACGCGACCTTCGCTGGCCTACCACGGTAGATTTTGATATCGTTACCAGAGCAGTACCTATTTAGAAGCGGATAACAATACAGACATTGGCACCACACCCCAACCTTCCTTACCTTACCTCAGCCCCAAGTGTACGGTATTTTTTCTCGTTTTTATTACAGTTTGCTTTTAGGCCCGTTTTATACCTCTTCTCCAAGGCAATTCCCAAACAAACCTTCGAGATTCGCGAGCCATCAAATTAAAATATATCGCCCGAATTTGTTTGCCTACCCTCAAATTGTGGATGGCGAATTAGGGATGGCTCGAGGGATGGATTTCTCTAAATTTATTATAATGTGTTCTTAACACGTCAGGCTACTGCAGGGTTTTAGCGAAATATTTCATTTATTTTATTTTAGTTAAAATAGAACGAAGTAAAGTTTGAAAAGGTTGTTACCTCATTTGTATAGGCTTATATTACCACTTTACCGACCTAATATTATGGTAGAGGTATTTCTTCAATAAAAAGTACATAATATTTATGTACCTACAGTATCACAATAATATAAAATGAATTAGGACTAAACAGTTATATATCATTGAGTATCATTCAAGCGACTGAATGTGTAATAATGATCCAATCTAGTTAGGTTCCCCTTTTAACGGGATCACGGAGTTCAGATGGCAGTCGCTCCACTGTCACTGCCTGATTTTTGTTTATTGCTAAAATGTTTGTATTGGTTTAATGTTTTCTCTCTTTAATTAATTCATGAAAATTACATCTAATTAATTATAAAAAACTGTCGACAAATAAAAAGGGATATTTTCAAATCCCTATTTACTGCTAGATGCTTGTCACTTACCACCAGATGAGATTTCGGTCAAATGCCTGGGAAGTCTATCCTGTTTTCTGTACTTGGTACAATTTTGAGAAATAAATACTTCATTTATAATTAAAAAAAAAAAAATTTGGATCTGTAATGTACATCAAAGGCCGGCACCGCATTCTCTCCTCTTAAGTTGCAGATGTCCTGGACGACAGTGGCCACTTTCCATCAGGCGGTGCCACCCTAGGCAATAATAAAATTACCCGGTTGTACACTCTCACGGATTGATCGATGTACAACACAAACGCAATTCTACCTATTCGCGATTCTACACAATATGGATTCCGCACAACTCACATTCAACACATTATTTATTCCACACAGTCTTCAATTATACACAAAAGCGTTTCTTCCTGTTCGCGATTCTACACAATATTAATTCCACACAACTGCAGAAATTTATCAGATTCGCTATTCCACATATTCGTTACGTTTTTTAAATCATTTCATCATCTTGGCGTTAATGTGCCGGTTGTCCCGTCGCTCACGAGGGCCCGGGATTTGCCTTGACCATGATCCAGGATTGGCAGATCAAGTAATTACAGTGGAGCGACTGCCATCTGACCTGCTACCACACGAATCTGAACAAATTGGATCATGGTTACCTACACATTCGGTCACCTGAATGAGCTGGTTTCATCATGACGTTTGCCCTCACCCTAAGAGCATCGGTTAGTATTCAACTAATGTGCATAAGTCAGAAAAGAGTCATTGATACATGGCAGCAGTGGGATTCAAACCAGGTCCCTTTCGCTTACGAATCGGATACTATAACTCAGTTATCCTTTTAAGTAGAGGTGACCCATTAGTGTATTGTTAATTTACACTGACAGACCAAACTAGAACGCGTTGCTTATAGAAGTCTCATAGTAACTCTGATCCTAACTCTGATCCAACTAACCTGGCCAACGCTGAGGATCCTGGACTGCCATTTACACATTCGTCAACTCTGGGCACCATGAGACTGGTTGTATTGTAACCCAAGCTTAGAACTAGACCAGAGCCTATGTTTCGGACCTATTAATAAATTAATAAATTTTGACAAAGGTCAAGTCTGGTTAAATAACCTGGTCAAACAACCTGGCCATCGCTGGGCACCCTGAGATTGGTTGTATACCCAAGCTTAGAACTAGATCAGGACCTAAGTTTAGTCGACCTAGTAAAGGTTGACCAAGGTCAACCCCAGTCAACCAACAAAGCATTGGACCAGGTTCGTTAAATAGGGTTGACCTTGGTCAACCGTCAACTGGTTCCACTAAACTTAGGTCCAGGTTTAAGTCAGCCAGTACCAGGTCCCCAGCGTTGACGAATATGAGGAATAGCGAATCTGTTGAATGGCAGCAGTTGTGTGGAATTAATATTGTGTAGAATCGCGAACAGGAAGAAACGCGTTTGTGTATAATTGAAGACTGTGTGGAATAAATAATGTGTTGAATGTCAGTTGTGCGGAATCCATATTGTGTAGAATCGCGAATAGGTAGAATTGCGTTTGTGTTGTACATCGATCAATCCGTTGAATGGCAGCAGTTGTGTGGAATTAATATTGTGTAGAATCGCGAACAGGAAGAAACGCGTTTGTGTATAATTGAAGACTGTGTGGAATAAATAATGTGTTGAATGTCAGTTGTGCGGAATCCATATTGTGTAGAATCGCGAATAGGTAGAATTGCGTTTGTGTTGTACATCGATCAATCCACTCTCAGTGTGGCTCCGGAGTCCGCCTTGATCATGATCCAGGATTCACCAGATCATGTACAATAAAAAAATATGTGAGCAAATGTGTTTTATGCGAAAAGAGCCAATTTCATTGTCCTATTAAATGGGTTAATTTTACTCACCTCCAAGTTATGATAATTTTAGACCTACTTTAATTTTCCTTAAAAGAATGATATTGGTTACGTCTTCATTCATTAGGTATGCCTTCACTAATGACTTCTCCAATCAAGGAAAAATGTATTTTAACTGAATCGAAATCAAATAGGTACGCAGTTTTCGAATGAAGTTTAATTAGGTTCGAGACATACCAAGAAAATTGTTAAAAAATAATATCAATGCGAAAGTTTGTGGGTATGGATGGAAAAACTATTTAATGAAATTTTACAGTAATGTAACTGATAGCCTAGAATAGCGAATAGGCTTTATGTCTACATTTAATTTGGTTCCCGCGGGTCGAGCCCGTAACCGAATTATAACTGAATTTTACGCGGACAAAATCGTAGGCTAAAGCTGGCAAGTGTAATGTAACGTTGGAAATTGTTATAAATGTTTTGTATGTAGGGAAAGTCATACCTATGCACTAACAATGGGTATACTGATAAACGCGGGCTTATGCCTAGTAGAAATATAACTAACACTAGAGCCGTTCCTCGCGGTTTTCAGCCTCGCGCGTGTATGATATTATAATTATTTTTATGTTGATTTGATGGATTATCTAATAGAATATAGTTCGTAAATACTTCCCTTAGTATTTACGTATAGTAATTAATATTATGTGCAGTTTTTAATGTTTCCGAACGAAATGTTCGTTCTTTATGTCAGAACGAATCTCTTTAACAGATTAAGTACTAATTAACTGAAATATATATTTGTAATTGTGTAATAAATCCTATAATTTATTAACAATAGTTTTAAAAACTATTTCGATGTCTTTCGTTAAGTATTTTGGCACAATAACTTCATATTTAACTGGCAGTGTATAATGTCTTATGATTGGTTGAAATACGTACCGGCTTCCGATTTCCGGCTAAATGTTGGATATATAAACCTAGTTGAATCAGTCGAAAGGACTTTTGCTCCAGACCAGCCACAGAGTTAAGTATAAACTTGTATTGTATTACTTTGGTGCCTATTGCTGATTTCTAAATGATTTATTTGTGTAATCCTCAGGCGATATAGCCGCTATACTTCATTTTGCTATGTTTTATTATGTTTAGAAAAGATTAGCATATTTCCCATGTTAATTTGTTAGCTATGACTGCTATCCATATAAATAACTTATCTCATTTGATCTGATCCCAGTGTTTGAATGTAAATATCCTTTCCTGAATAAATAAAAAGTTATAAGCCCTATTTTTTATTTCATTCAACTTTCTAATCTTAGGTACTAGGCCAACCTAACTCATATCCCCTAAATACTTAAATTCACACATAAGATCTGTACACTCTATCTATTTTTCTAACACGCGCAGTTCGGATCTAAGTAAACATTCAACGGAGATACCGCGGGAGATCTTATTATTTTAACGAGATCAAAAACATTCTTGTTAGTGAAAGTATTTTTGAAATCGATTCAGTCATTTCAGATATTACCCCCAACATCATCGTCATAGCCCATAACAGTCCACTGCAGGACGTAGGGCCTTCCTCCATGAGACCTCTTCCATAAGATTACCGCCATAATGTCCACGCTTGGCAGGTGGGTTGGAGATCGCAGTGTTGTAAATATAGAAATGGAAAACGCTGCTGTCCATTTTTCAGCCTTTGGAAACTCCAGAACTTTTGTTTCGAAAACATTAGTCGCCTTAGACACCCACGAGTGTAAGGGGTTTGTGCTATTTTACTCTGCCGGACACCACACGGCCACAACATACAAAAGTCCAAACATTTTTACTTTATTATATAAATATAGACCACTAACTGGTTGTCCCGCCTTTGCATAATAGACGTAGTACAAAGAACGCGTCCATGATAAACAAACGAATAACTTTATTCCGCACCTATGACCAATCAAAGCCTGGTAAAAAAAGACGAAAAAAGGCCTTACTTAGTTACTTACTTCGTTGATTCGACGGCCCGAAGTGGATCTTGACTTTCGCCACAAAGAATGGTCCATTGTCCACCATTGGTCCTAATCCTGAGTGATTTAATCCCAAAAAATAAATCAGTAGCTTTTTATGTGAACAAAACAACTTAAACTTTACTTCTGCACTCACTGTGTCCCCGGTTTCCTAATTGCTTTCTAATTACAAAAAGAAACTGGGGCGTTAAAAAGACAATATTAAAATTGCGAGTCGTCGAGGATAAATTATCGAATTAAAGCTTTTATTTAATTAGCAAGTAGAGACTTGACTTTGGCAAAATCAGTGCAGACAGCCTCTGGAAAAAGAAGCTAAGATTCTTTCATTGTAGCTCTAATTGACAACTGAAAGAAATAAATGATTGATTACGAGAGAGAGTACGAATTGACGAATTAGACCCCCAAGGAAACGTAGCTCGTGTTATCGGTGTTAAAAAACTGATATACAACTTTTTTTTTCAACACCACGCAGAAATTAAAATTCGTCATTTATTTTCTGTTCGTGGTAGACCGCATCTTAACCAACGGAACCACTCAGGTCGTCAAAATCTTGTACAATCGAACAAACGTAAAGCTAGACATATCCTCAAACATCCCGCTACTTTCGTGCAACCCCTATGTCTATTGTCCATGTATGTCTATGTAGGTATTTTTTGACTGTGCGTGTGTCTACATAGGGTGACCATATAATTAGTTCTTTATACCAATTGATTTCAGAGATTGATGCATACCACTAGGTGTCATATTCATATTCATTTATTCGTAGTAATAATCATACATTGTCATTTAAAATAGTTTCATGAATAGAATTACCAATAGTTAAAGGCTAAAATACAATGAGGAGTTTTCCAATAGGTATCTAAAGCATTCTTAACCACTCACTAGATGGCGGCCCGACAATTATGGTAATTGATAATCGCTTGAAAAAGGTTCTTGGCAAAGGGGATATAAACACTGGGTATGTTGTATTGGATAATATTGTATCTATCAATAGTTTTCAACAATTTTAGAGGTTGTAATAAAATGAACCATAGTGCCTTTTAATAAAAATATGTCTTTGTACATTTCGTTCAACCTTTAAAAAAGTTATGTTTATATTAAAAAACATTTTAATTTTTAGGTTTAATATTAGATAGCTGCATGATATCACTGCCAAAATCATACATACAGATTTAAAAAACCATATTTTACCAGAATTGTAGAAGCGCTATCTATTGAAGCTTTTTGAAACCAACTGACCATACCTACTGGAAAACTCCTCATTAATCAACCAATCAATCAATTATTAAGAATTAATTTAAAGTCATCCTGATTTTTTTCCAACTTATGGTGTGTTTATAATGGAACGTTTTTACGTTACTGGGAGGCGACATATTATGTTAAAAAAACGTTTTGAAAATCAATATGACATGCTACCAAAACATTTGTTCGGTGGAAGACTTACCGGGGCGTGCTTTTAAAACGGTTGTATAGCATTTCGATGGCCTTGTTACGTCGACTGAGTGCTCAGAATAAACTAGGTTCCAGAGAAGCAGCGTACTGTACTAACGAATACCTTTCAAAGCATATCGCAATTTCTGTACTACTTGTACGATTGTAATTGGATCGCAATCGCAGCTCAATGGCAGATTTACGCATTTCTGGTATTCTGCTACAATTAAAAATGCCGTTGAGCGGCTATTGCGATCGAATTACAATTTAATTGATAGAGGGATCGAGGCCCAGGTTACCCGAGGAAATTGATCACCGCCGTCCATGACACCCAACACCCAGGGACTAGCGAATGCGTTGCCGGCTTTTAAAATATATGTTGACTCTTTCCTTGAAGGTTTCAACATCGTAACGATAGTAAAATTTTCTTATATATTTTTTATTGCTTAGGGAGGCACTCAGACGGACGGTGCACCTGATGGAAAGCGGCCACCGTCGTCCAGGGTATCTGCAACCTAAGGGGAGCGAATGCGGTGCCGGCCTTTGAGGTACCTGTAGACATGCCTTTTGAAAAACCACATGTTATAGAGCAATGGAAAGACTTCGGGAGCGAGCTCATTCCACATCTGAAAAAGGCTCGCAATGCGTTAGTTGGATGCCAGATGGTGTGGATGAAATCTATCCCATCGTCGGAGGGTGCGGTGGCGGAAAAGTGTTGGTGGCACCAAGTTACACTTCTTCTTTACTTTCGATTGTCCCTACCCGATAGCACTCTTCCTAAACGGGCTTACACACAGCACACTCATGTGCCCCGACGTCCAGCTCCCGTCATCGTCATGAGCGCGCACTACTCCTGACTAGGTGTGACGCGGTCCGTATGACTAAGAGATTGATAGGACCCTGGGTGGAGGTGAGTTTTTTTTCCATACCTACCCTTCCTACTCAAATAGGCAAGCTAACGATCCTGTATTTTACAGTATAGATCGGCTATCATTATAGTCGTGTCTTGTATTTGAATTGACCATTCGCAGGCGCTCTTCTAGTCATAAAACTACTAGTCATTGCAGGTACGGCAGGTAGTTGGTGCGGAAGGCGCAAGACCGGCCTTTGTGGATATCTCTGGGGGAGGCCTACGCCCAGCAGTTAGCGTCTTCCGGCTAATATGATGATGATAATGATGCCTGATAAACCCACTTTGTCCCATATTTTTCCTTAAAACCTGCAATTTCATATCACACGTCCTGTAAAATTACCACACAGTGTTGGCCACCCTATACTCAAGGATATAGTAAAAATATTCTTGAAGCAGTTCAGCTAGGATCTCCATAGACCAGAAAATGGGAAGCAGAGTTTTCTGTCGCAAATTTTCAACACTGCGATCTACAATCCGCCTGGGAAACGTGGGGTTTATGGCAAACCTAGGCTGGAGGCTTAAGTCCAGCAGTGGACTGCCGTTTTCATTGTAGACTTTGATCTCACATACCGCAAGAAGGGGCTGAAACAAACTTTTTTTTTTTTTTTTTTTTTGCGGGTAGGCGTAGCCCAAGAAACAACAAAATAGTGAGCTGCACTTTTAAAGTATCTTAAAAATATTTTATTGAGTATTTTACTTACATGGTGCTATAATTTTAATTGATTATCCCATCGCCACCTGTTGTGCATATTTTCTACCATTTCCTGTGCACTATCACCAACACTTTGCACATCAACACACACCATGGAGTCTTCATCACCGCTTGTGTCCAAAAAAGTTGACATCAATAGCCTGTTCACAAGGATGAGTAGCTTTGAGGAGAAGCTCGAGAGGGCTACCACTTCCTCATCACCTCCTGTAATGGACTTGGCCACCCTGGCTCGAGATTTCCATGACTTCAAAGCCCTTGTCTGGAAGCTCTTTAAAAATGTGAACACCAAAGTAGACCTCTTGTTATTGGGTCAGGAAAGACACGAAGCATTCCTACGTAGGAACGTGCTCCTTGTCCATGGAGTTGCTGAGAAGAAAGAAGAAAAGATTGGTGAGGTTGTTGTGAGCATAATAAATAACAAAATGCAAGTGTCTGACATTACCACAGAAGATTTGGAATCATGTCACCGGTTGGGGGCCTCTGCCTCCAAGCAGGGCAAGCCTCGTCCAGTTTTGATGCGCTTCCGCGACCTAAATAATCGACGTATGGTTTGGGACGCCAAGACCTCCCTTAAAGAAACGGGAATTGTTATCTCCGAATTTCTTACAAAACCGAGGCACGACCTTTTCATGGCGGCACGGAAACACTTTGGTGTTAGCAACTGTTGGTCCGTAGATGGGAAAATCGTTGTTATCCTTCCTGATAAGTCCCGGGAAAAGGTCGAGACCGCTGCTCAACTGCAAGCTTTGACAGTTTCGTACCCAACGAATATTAAAGTCACTGTGCCAGATGCGAAGACTGCAAGAGCGAAACCTCCTCAAGTGGAATCAGCGACCTCGGTGAAACCTAAAGCTTCTGCCTCGAAGCCGCCGGCCTCCGCCATCGTCAAGAGAACGAGGAAGTAGTGTGCTCTTCGGTTCGACTGTCCTCGTAATTTGGTCGGATAATGCAAATACTTAGGTAACTTTTTCTTTCGTTTATATTTTACAAATGAAGAGGTCACTTTGCTTTTATGTTAGTAGTAAAAATAATGTAGGTTAGTTTTGAATTTCAAGTTTGTTTACAAATAGTCTACTTGTCAATTTTTCTACATTCCAACTTATGACTTTTTTTTTTTTATGAATGTGTTTTGTTACTGCAAGTCGCAAGCAAAGTTGTGCCAAATTTTTATTTTTTTTGTGGCCTAACGCCCTGTAGTGCTTTTTTTGAACGAAGCGTGAACTGTACTTGTTCTGTATCTCAAAATATGTATCATTTTGCACCACAAGAAATTCTACAGCACGCTACGGTGAGCGATGGTGATAATATTATTGAATTAATAGATTCGTTACGTATTATTGTTCTTCATTATATATTATTCTATAACAGTATTATATATTTTATTAACCAATATTTATTATATTTTAGGCATTTACATACTTAGGTACCTATTGTATGAGTATCCAACATGGCATTAATGATAGCTTTTTCTCATGCTCATCAACTGAAAGCTTTCTTAGCGCAGAGTCCGACGGTGACCCTGGTGGATCTGCATGTCTTTCTGTGCATGAACAGTTGAAGGCTTCCTTTTCCCGATTCCCAAACAACTTTAATGTTGTACACATAAATTCCCAGAGCATTCCTAGTCATTACGCTGACTTACTAGCGTCTTTTAGTAACAGTCCGGTTGATGCTGTTTTGATTTCTGAAACTTTCTTGAAACCTTCTCTCTCTTCTTCCCAATTTTTAATTCCTGGTTACACACTCATTCGCAACGACCGAACGGGCAAGGGGGGCGGTGGTGTCGCTATTTATCTCCGCGAAAACATCGCGTATACAGTTATTAGCGTATCACCAAGCGTATATTCCTGCTCTGCCGAACATCTCTTCGTTGAATTAACACTGCGCCATAAGAAAATCCTGCTAGCCGTGTTTTATAGTCCCTCTCTACAAATTAATTACTTTGATTCTCTTGAGAATATATTGTGTAAAATTTGTCCTAGCTATGATGACTTTCTCCTTTTAGGGGACTTCAACACGTGCCTGCTTAAAAACGATGTACGAACACACAAATTGCAGTCTCTTTTGTCCTCGGTCAATTTGCATATCCTCCCACTTTCTTCCACTCATCATTTCCCGAATTGTACTCCATCTCTTCTTGATTTGATGATTACTTCCTCGCTCGATAAAATAGCGGTACATGGTCAATTCTCCGCCCCTTTCTCCTACCACGATTTGGTATATCTCTCTTTTAAGGTTCGGCCTCCTAAGCGTAAACCAAAGTTCAGTCTCCTACGCAGCTTCGGAGGTATCAACTTAGAGGCTTTGAGGCGCGATGCAGTGAGTGTTGACTGGAGTCCTATCCTTTCTGCTGACAACATTGACGTAAAGGTTCAAGAATTTCAAACAGCCATCTTTCAGTTGTTTGATATCCATGCTCCTCTCAAGAGAGTCAAACTGAAACAAGCGCCTGCAGTATGGATCACTGATGAAATAAAAGGTATGATGGCAAGGCGTGATAACGCCAAGCGACGTCTTAAAAAATGCCCTTGCGATCGTCATCAAGAACGTTATAAACAACTTAGAAACTATTGCAGTCGTCTGTGTAGGGATGCCAGGAGACGCCACATTCACAACTCTATCAACGGCTCTGAACCTGCAAAGGTCTGGGCGTTCCTGAGGTCTCTGGGGGTAGGCAAATCATCAGTGTCCTTTGATGGCCCTGTTGATTTAAACTTACTTAATGCTCATTTCTCTTCACCGCCAGTGATCTTAGCTCCTAATATCAAATCCCCAACCTTAGCACAGATAGATGGTAAACCACGCCCACTATGTACTCCTTTCTGCTTTACACCTGTTGCAGAGGAGGATGTTAAGAAGCATATTATCTCTATAACTTCTACTGCAGTGGGTAATGATAACCTTTGTCCCCGAATGATCTCCCTCCTACTTCCTGAACTCCTACCAATCCTTACCCATATATTTAATTATTCGCTATCAACCAGTGTTTTCCCGTCTGCGTGGAAACTTGCTACTGTGATTCCTCTTCCAAAAACTAGCAAACCCTCCACTTTTTCCGATTTTCGTCCAATTTCCTTACTACCCTTCCTATCCAAGGTCCTTGAACATATTATCCATAATCAGCTCACTCAGTACCTAACATCTAACAGTCTACTTTCCCCTTTTCAATCTGGTTTTCGCCAAGGGCACAGTACCGTGACAGCACTGCTAAAAGTTACTGATGACATCCGTTCTGCAATGGAAGATAAGACCCTAACCATTTTAACATTACTTGATTTTAGCAGTGCCTTCAATTCAGTAGACTTTGATGTTCTTCTAGCTATTCTTCGCTCTCTTAACATCTCTCCTCCTGTGGTAGCGTGGTTTGATTCATACCTTCGCGGTCGCCAGCAGCGGGTCCGCTCTGAAGAGGTTTTCTCAGATTGGTGTGGCCTTGTTGCAGGTGTACCGCAGGGTGGCGTACTATCACCTCTCCTATTTTCGATATTCATAAATACTGTCACTTTAGTCATCTCCTCTAAATACCATCTCTACGCAGACGACTTGCAAATTTACCGCCACTTCAAAATTTCGGAATACAGGGAGGCATTTGACCGACTAAATAACGACTTGGAAAATATATGTTCTTGGGCTAAATCTTTCGGTCTATTGGTTAATCCGAATAAGTCGCAGGTTCTAGTCATAGGTAGTCCATACATGCGTAGGCTGTTTAGTTCTGTAACTGCGGTACCTCAAATTATGTATGACAATACCCTAATTCCACTTAGCAAATCTGCTAAGAATCTTGGATTGATTTTAGATTCTAATTTGTCCTGGTTGCCTCACGTCAATGAGGTCAGCAGAAAAATGTATTTCTCATTTCAATCAGTCAAAGGTCTCCAACGTTTCTTACCTCTGAAAACCAAAATATCACTTGCTCAAACACTTCTTCTTCCTCTCCTTGACTACGCAGATTCCTGTTATTTAGATGCAACTGAGGAGCTTCTAAACAAATTAGAGCGTCTGCAAAATTTATGCATACGATTCATTTTTGGTTTGCGAAAATATGACCATGTATCTAGCTATCGATCCCGGCTTAAATGGCTCCCCATCCGCTTGCGTAGGAATGCTCGTATCCTGTCCACCCTCTATAATATCCTCTACAACCCCTCTGCTCCCTCATATCTCCGTGAACGGTTTCACTTCTCCCGTCCGCTCGACAAGCATTGTCGGTCCAGTGTAAGGTCTTCGTTGGCGATCCCTATCCACCATTCCGATTTCTTTTCCTACTCCTTCACTGTTCATGCTGCAAGACTCTGGAACGCTCTTCCGCACGAAGTGCGTGACAGTCAGACAATTTTCACTTTTAAGAAGCGTGTGAAAGAACATTACCTAACATTATGTGCCTGAATGTGTTATAGTGCCTTTAGTATATGTATTTATAATAGTATATGTATGTATTTAGTTATTGTATGTAGTTTATAATAATATATATGTATGTAGGTATATTTAGGTATAATATGTATATGTATATACATATATTTTTTGTTTTATTGTGCACGTCTTATCGGCGTCTATTATATCATCTCTCTCTGGTAGGCCTGCTGGAAGAGATTTCTTTCTAGAGATAAGCAGTGCCTGTTGTGTCTTAATCTTCTGTTACATAACTGTATGCTCTATCGTGTGAACAATAAACTGTTAAATAAATAAAATAAAATAATGTGTGTAAGGAAAATGAAGAAAAGCATAAGCGGGGGGAAAGCTATATTCCGTCCATACTGACATTTAAAAAAGTATTTAAGTAGTATATCAGTTATCTAGCACCCATAGTACAAGCTTTGCTTAGTTTGGGGCTAGATGGCGCTGTGTGAATTTGTCCACGAATATTTATTAATATTTATTATTTATCCGTGAAATAGGCTGACCGTAAACAAATCATAATCTTGACAGCTAGTGTGGCGTTTCTCTAATAACTAAAGTAGTTCAAAGAACACATGTAGCTACACTATGCTGCGCCACTAGTTGTCACGATGTATCGAGCTGGCTTCGACAGCTCTTCGCTACCCTGTCGCTGCAATTGGGGGCAAGAGGGGGCCGACCAATATTGATGGGGGCTATTGTGACCCCTTTAACCAGCTGCACTATGTTCCGAGCGTTGCGATTTTGCTGACGTTCCACGCGACCCACCATTTTAAGCTGGCCTCTCGTCCAATTTGTATTCCGAAGTGTGAACGTCAATTGGCGTAGGGCGCTAACTTTGAACGGGTCAAAGTTTGTTGGTCAGTCCATTTTTGTCTACAACTCCTCGGTGCAGAGTTATAAGTTCTAATTGCGCCGTAATAAGGGTTGTTTTCCTTCGCTTTGAGTGTAAGGGTGATCTGTAAGGCTATTATT
Organism: Blastobasis lacticolella; assembly: GCA_905147135.1. Classification (NCBI taxonomy): domain Eukaryota; kingdom Metazoa; phylum Arthropoda; class Insecta; order Lepidoptera; family Blastobasidae; genus Blastobasis; species Blastobasis lacticolella. The sequence goes on from LR990048.1 coordinate 17,609,958, forward strand.
TCGGCACTATTCAGAATGAGCTGTCAACGTTGACGTATTGTAGGCTTTTCACAGTTCGGTGCCGAATTGATGGCCGGTCTGAGTGAGAATTGATTGTGAAATGAATAGCTCTGATGGTTGATGATTAATTAATGAAACGCAACTGTTTGGTTGGTAATTAAGTGTAAGTAATTGTGTTTGGGAGCCGCACTGGCGAGTAGCCGTAGCCAGCTCCTAATCGTTATCAGTTTTCATTCATTCGAGCGCTAGCCGGTCTAAATGCGTCACCTGGATAACCTGGTTTATCGGTCCTTTTGTTTTCCCATGGTTTTTCGGTTTGACCTTTGTGATGTGGATGGAAGGAATCGTGTAGAAAAACGTTGATGCAACCTCTTACACTCGAAACTTGTTTTAGAAGTGTAACTACCCTGGGAAAGAGTTCATAGGTACTAAAAGTATGGAAAAATATTGCACATCATACAGCAAGAAGTTTTATTTTCCCTTGCAATAATATTATGGCCTCAACCATAGTAACATTTTGAGTAAGACGTCAAGTTTAAGCGAAGCTGATAGGCCACTTTCTTTGTCGACCATACTATCAAAGAAAATGTTTTCACCATCCTCATCAACATCACAACTCCGATCATACAGGCATTGGTTTGTTTTCTATAAAAAAAGCATTCACAATTTAATTATTTGGCGTAAAAATGCCGTAAATATTTGACAGTACTTTACCTCAATACGTACAGATGCCAAAGATTGGATGAAGAAGTAATAGTAATAAATCGGATCCTGGCAGATGCCGGGATTGACCGCTCGGATGATTTAAGAATCACTCCAGTAGCTATACCATCATCATCATCGTCTTAGCGCTTAACCCGGCCTCTGCCAGAGTCCGCTTTCCTACTCATTCTTCTCCACTTTGCCCGGTCCTTAGCATCATCGCGTCGTAAGCCATTAACTCTCACATCGCGATGTCAATCCATCGCTTCTTGGGTCGCCCATGGGCCTCTCCCAAGAACCTGTATTTATGAAGTAAATTATAAATCCGTGATTTATACAGTGTTAGAGCTCGTCTAGTCTAAAATGACGCGCCCCACTACTTGGTTAGTAGATTTCGATGTGTGAGTGCAAATATTAATAACGGCACTTCATCTGTGTGGGAGCGTCGACTGCTCCAATCCAAATTGGTGTCTCACCGGCAACTGAATGACCAATTACAACGGCATTTGTATATGTATTGCGTCCATATTTTAAACTTGCTTGTGTGCGTTAATGCGATAGTGGGGCGCGTCATTTTAGATTAGACGAGCTCTTATAGCTCAACTTATCTGAGCCGGTGACAGTTCCATTACAAAACAGCGAGATTAGTTCCAATTTTGACCACCGGGTCAGATACGTTTGGGTGCACTTTACTCCATTCTACCGAGTAAATAGGTTCCTATTATAGAGATTGGGTTTCGGTGAGCATACTACCAGTAGCAGAACTCTTCCAAGCCTGAGTAGTCAGGCTAATTTCATCCAAATATTGTGATAATGAAATGCGACATTACATAATACATGAAATTGCAGTAAATTATACAGTAACACAGCTTTTTTTAACCGAGCACAGTCTCTAGCTCTGAATAAGGATTTATCCTGTTTATACTAAACTTATAGTATTATATATTGTTGCCTTTTTGAGCGAAATAAACGTATTTTGTATTGTATTGTATTATTCGTATGTTTGTTACGTTGTCAAGGCAAAGTCTCAGCACCTAGGCTGCAGTGGGACTTAATAGTTTTTTGACCATACTAAGTTACGGGCAAAATAATATTACACCGTAAAGTAAATGTTAGGACTTTGCGCCCTATAAAACTAGGCTGAACCACGTACCGTCAAAGTAACAAAATACACCTACCTACGGTTATTGCAGTCTCCGAGTACTGTGCAAACAGCAGCGAGCCCAGACAAAGGCGATATTGTGCTTTTTGTCACCACCCGATATCCGAGAAGCCTCAATTCGTCTTATTGCACAGTATGCCCTTGGTTTTCTTACTTGGGGGTAGTGGTAAGACTGGGTTCTCAAGGTCTTCCCTTTATTATTTTATCACGAATTATTATTGATATCACGAAATCGCTTGTCAACTTATAAAAATATGGCGAGTGTGTCATAAGATGTTTCACCGAAATTTATTGGTCAGTTAACATCTCTACTATCCCTGTCGAAAAAAGAGCGGTGTTATAAGTTTGACATGTGTATATGTGGCTTTGTGTATCTGTCTGTGGGCATCGTAGCTCCCGAACGGAAGAACCGATTTATGTGCGGTTTTCTCTATTTGAAAGCCAGTTTAATAAAAATAGTTCCTAGCTTTGTTTTATTAAAATCGGTTCAGTAGTTTAGATAATAGTTTAAGTAAACTTCGTCGGGGGTTATCCGACTTTTCTGTCTATTAGATTATCGATGGGTAGGACTCCCGCCTTACTTACACATCAGTCTTACCCGCAGTTCCCCTATAATCAATTACGATCGATGACTGATGACCAGGGTACCGATTCTGGTATGCAATGCAGTTGTTATTATATTACAATGTAACTGTGATGTTACTATAACCACGTCGAGGTATCGAGTCACTCCCAGCATCCAATCTCAATTAAATTGCAGTTCATTCATTCATTAATTCATGTTTTATTGATAATTGTTAATTACAAGTCAATTACAGTATAAGTATGTCAAGCTATGGATTTCAAAAATAACAATAATGATTAATAATAAAATAATAGTAATACATTACACATCTATGTCAATATCCTTAGTTCTAAAAGTTAAATCATTATTCGACCTATGACACGTTTTCGTTGACAGAATTGAAGGCAGTTTTGACAACTAAGAAATATGCAACTTAGTAATTTATTTATTTATTTATTTATTGGAGTACCAACAGCCATATAAAACCATAATGCAACTAAAGTACCAGAAAACGAATTGTGGAAAAGTTCGAACTCATGAAAGTTGCAACTCAACATCTGTCATTTGAATAACAATCACACGTTTGACATGCGATGCAATTGTCATGTTACTGCAACTGAGACGATCTCCGTACCAGAATCGAAGCCCTGAGTAGCATAGTGAGATAGCATACCGGTCTTGCATTCCAGGGGACTGGGTTCGCTTCCCGGCCAGGCGGAAATCTAAGTGACTAGCTTTTTATACTTTGTATGCGGTACGCTTTGATCTGCCAAATCCTGGATCATGATCAAGGTGATGATTGACTATAATCAAGGCGGACCACGGGCGCTCGTGCGCGAGAGCACAACCAGGACATTAACGCCAAGATGATTATAATTATATGCGCTTTTCCAAAATTGATAAGACCCTAGCAAAAAATAGCTTTAATAGCCTGTTAAATTATTATTAATTCATTAACAAGAGAAATCGTACACACGCATAAAGCTCAAGATTGCGCGCCTGCTGCAAAAGATTAGCCAATTTGCAGACAGCCGCTGCCGTAAATTGCTGCTATGTTTTTGAGATCAGGCGCTAATATTTTATTTTTATTGCTGCGTTGTTATTATTTTTTTCTTTTAATTACGGGCGTGGGTGTTGTTGGCCAAGGAACATTGATTAAAAAAAATCGCTTATACGCAGTCTATAGCAGTAACAACAGCAAAAACAATATGAAATACAACGAGTTAAGTTAATTAACCAACTTTACAAGTATTTCTTAATTAAACTGAAAAACCTGCTATAATAATCTGCTGACCTCGCTATGAACCTGTTAATTTTCATTAGTCGATCGCTAAACACTTAGATATTTTTTAAATCATCTTGGCGTTGTTGTCTAGGTTATGCTCTCGCGCACTAGGGGCCGGGGTCCACCTTGACCATGATCCAGAATTTGGTGGATCAGGTAATTACAGCGGAGTGACTGCCATCTGACCTCCGTGTTCTGCTACGGGGAACCTGGCCAGATTGGATCACCGTAAGAGTATCGGTTAGTATTCAACTAATGTACTCAGATAATAGTCATTGGTACAAGCCCTCGCAGTAGGTTTTGAAACCGGTAGCTCTCGCTTACGAGAGCTCGCTTCGCTTTTTATCAATAAGTATAGCTATTTCCATGCTACCTACTTCGTTTCTTTGGTTTTGTCGCTAACCAATAAGTAAGCACTTTTAATGTCCATGTATATAAACCATCATCATCCTAGGATCCATCCCGACTTCTACCCGGGTCCGCTTTCCTACTCTCCGGTAGAAGGAACACTTCACATCTGACTCAGGAATCTCAATCTTTCTTTCTTTCCTGATCCCAGCAGGCTTTGGCCCTCAAGTTTAAGCACTTATTTCTCTCACACCCATGCTGATACGGATATACTCGTAATGCACTCGACCAAGTCCATTCATAGTTTATTCGAGATTTCATGTAAAAAAAGGAAAAAATTTTTACAAAAAAAAAAGTAGTACGGAAACATAAATCGAAGGAAAAAATATACTCTAATCTCGTTACCTGGGCCATGTGGAGAGTGCAATGGGGCCACACTCAGCATATGCCACGACAGTCGCCGTGACACTGGCTTTCAGTGGCCCCCTGAGTAACACCACTCCCTTTCAGCAACTCATAACCACATTAGGATCAACTAAACCATGTCCTAGTAACAGTAGCTAGCTAAACAGTACGTATACATACGTACGTATCTCAATTCATTTGCGCCCGAATTCTCCTCCCGTGAAGTCCATTACAAACTGTTTGTGCTGCAAGTAGGGCGGGTGTCGGCGAGCGGGGCGGCATTGTATTAACTCTGTTGTACCTAGGGCGGTGGTTTTGAGCAAGCGTTTGGCCCTACTACGGACTCTGGTAAGGATCGCAGGTTCCAGCTGGATCGGGGAAGCACAGGACCGGCCTCTGTGGAGATCTCTGGAGGAGGCCTATGCCCAGCAGTGGGCGTCTTCTGGCTGATTTTGCGGACTTAAAAGCATTTATTGGAAAATATTGGAATAGCAACTATTGCGGACTCCATCTCAACCTCACACATTAATAATCGAAATAGGATTACTATTGCGGACTGTATCTCAAACTCAAAAATTATTTATTTAAAGAAATAATTTTTACTCAGTTACAGTCATACAACGAATTAGCTGACCACTTATTCGATATTGTCAAATGGATACGGTTACCTTTAGTGGAGTCTTTTTTATTTCTATTCTATTATCCTATCAATTCTTGAAATTTCTTACAGGTTCAATTATTCACGAGGATTGTACAACATGAATCTGTGAGAAATCGGATCGCTTAGTAAACAATCGTAGCTAAAAATAACACTTGTTATTATGGTAGTACCACAAGTGACATCATTCATAAACACGCCATTAGTCTGTACACTGTGTGTTGCTTATAGTCCTAGTAAATTCTAGGATAGGGTGTTGTATTGGAGTCCGGCCGGAGTTGTTCAGTGCCAGTGATCAGCTCACACCTGGGTGCTTCCCATGAGCTCTTATAGCAGGACCTATCAGAGCTGTCCTGCTTAGAACGAGACAGAGCTATATGTGTCGCATAAACTTAGTTCTTAGCATAAGGGTAGTTCTGTTTAGGTGCTGCTATAAGAGCTCATGGTAAGCCCCCTGATCCGTCCTAATTGGCAACGGTCTTGCGACCATGGTCGTACGACGAACGCCGCCCGAGCAATATAGAGCATTCCTATTGCTTAGACTATTCAACCAGTATCTGGATCCCCAGCGGAAGTCCTTGGTCAACCTCGCTTCAACAATGATATCACAACACTCAGTAGGCACAGCTAAAAAACGAGGGGCGATTCGAGCTCATTTTGATGCTGAAATCCGACTAGCCTCACGGTACGAAACGGTTACCCATCCAGTTTCCGGACCCTGCGAGCGTTGCTTATCCTTTAATATGCATATTTATTCAAAATCAGACTTTCAAATTCTAATTCCCTTAGTAAGGGTCGCTCGCTTTCGCATTAGCGGGCGGCGGTTAGCTCATTAGGAGGCCAAACTCAAATTGAACGAATAAACGGTTCTAAACTCTCACCCGGACCGGACGCTCTCTAATTAGTTTCGAGAGAAACTATTTAATTTTTAATTTTGTGGCCGAAGTTTGACTTCAAACGAAATTAGAAGGGAGGTATTGTACTTTTAACCCGAAGGCGGGTTAGCTTCAGTAAAGTAAGCGCAAGATAACTTTGTGCGCGGCTGAAAATGGAACTAAAGACGAGAAGAACAACTTCCAACAAAAACTATGACTGCAACTCCATAATAATAGTACTTAGGTGCAGACTTACCGTGAACGTAATCTAGTATAGTGACGTGCACCGAAAATTGCACCTATAATTCCAGTTTTTCCTGGTTTGTCATATCAGTACATCAGTACATATACATAGTACATAGTATCATATTTGTATCTGATGATCTGACGTTTGCCGACCTTTGAAAAAGGTATATAGCGCCACAAACTTATCTGATCTGGTGTTCAAAGCTGGAACTAACTGTCGCCATTTCGGAATGTCACGTCAATTCCAACAACAGGGACAATGTCACCAGGTCATATTAATATTTTGCACTATTTAGCTAGGTACGTTTCTTGAAGGCCGGCACGTAAATATCAAACTGGCTCAAGAATTCCTACCACTGCAGGAGGATCATTCCGCCGCTAAGCGAGGAAGAATTTGGTATCCACAGTAGCCACAAGTAGGTCCCAACACCACCTTGCCGAGACGTGGTTTCCACTCAATAATTCGTTTAGCCCAGCAGTTCTCGGTTTTTCAGCAGATATGGCTAACCACTTACTAATACTATTGGTTATCTGTCAGGGTACTTTGTTGTGTGTTTTATCTTTCGAAGAGACTGAACAAAACAAACTGGACGACGTCGGTGTACTCAGCTCACAAACTAAGATTCTATTCAAATACTCCCTAGATTGTAGTTTGTACTTGAAGTACTTGGGTGTTTTTATATTCAATAGTATAATAATTCATTCAATGACTATAAACAAGAAGTGAAGAGTTCGGAATTCTTTGTTTTGTTATAAACGTCATCTTGATGTTAATGTCCCGGTTGTGCTCTCGCGCACGAGTTGAATTGGTAATGCTAACTTATGATAATAGAAAACACTTTAAACTATTGTGAATCGCTTACAGCTTCATCAATACCTATTTATTCTACTATAGCTTTCATCTATTCTATTAATAGCTATCTATTCGATATACGACGTATTGTCATAGAATAATCGAAAAAAAAAAACCAATCAAGAATTACAATTTTTTTTCTTAATGAGCTATTTTTAAAACCCATATCTTGTTCTCCCAAAGTAGGTTTTTCGTTTGCCATAATCTCCACCCGTAGCAGGCGAATTATGATCACAGAAATATACAAGACGAGGTAAAAACATATCTAGATTAAGATCAAGTCTACAGCTGATAAGCATGTTTACATTTAACTCTACAAGCAAATATGGTTCCATTTCAAGCCCGCAAAATAAAACACACTTTACTTACGTATTTCTCACTATCAATTTGATTTAACAATAGCCTATTATTATTGGATTTTTTAAATACAAATTTAGAATGATTGCTGTAATGTTGATTAGGTTAAAATTAAAAATGGAATCTGTAACTCAGTACGTAGCAATAGGTAGATAGATGAAGTAACAATTCAAACAGTCACTTATTTTTGGTAACTTTAATATGGCTAGCGAAACTGTCAAGACGATGGAAGGCACCCTGGTTTTCACAAGAGGATATGTAAGTATCATCATCACAACCCGTAACAGTCCACTGCAGGACTTAGGGCCTCTCCCACGAAGGGGAGGTTATTGCCATAATCTCCACGCTTGGCATGCGGGTTGGAGATCACAGTGTTTAAATATAACAATGGAAAATGCTGCTGCCTATTTTCCAGACTATTCGGAGATTCTAGATTTTTGAGCGAGACCCATAAGCGTAAGGGGTTGGTGCTATTCTACTCTGCCAGACACCACACGGCTTTATGTATAGTACTTACATATCCTCTTGTGATACGCTGGCGGATAGCTGGTTGAGCTATCCGACTCGTAAGCGAAAGGTACCGGGTTTAGTCCCATGCGGCCATTTAAAACTAACTCTTTTCTGAGTTATGTGCATTAGTTGAATGCTAACCGATGCTCTTACGGTAAGGGAAAACATCGTTATGAGACCTGCATATTCAGGCGATTAAATGTGTAACCATGATCCAATCTTTCTTGTATTCGATGACGTAGGATAACCTACGGCGCCCTCACAGTCTATTTCTAATTAAAGTTTTGGAATAAAATAAATATTGGCCTGTGTACTGATCGGTAGGGTAAAATGTAGCACTAGCACTACAAACACCACCCGCACCACCCGCCGTGGGCTGGGTGCTCATCCCCACTACGTAGACCCTCTGTTGGTCACCACGCGAAGGTATGAAAGAACGTTTCTGGCTTGTACGATTCGGATGTAGAATGAGCTCCCAGCCACAGTGATTCGTTGACCACCGGACTTATATAATAATAATATAATAAAACTTTATTTGCATTAAAATAGATATTTACAACTTAAACATAAAATTACAGATAAACAATAAAAACCTCTAAATTACTCTAATTAGATGAATAATTTTATTATTTCACCACACATATTATCGGGTTTTTACCTCGATTAGTATTGTTTTTCCTCGATATTTCGACGCAGTTGCTTGCGTCATGGTCACGGGTAGACTGGTGGATCTGTGTGAAGCCGCAGTTTAGGGAATGACATATTTGCCCACCCTATTTCAAAATTAATTATTTTGCAATATTTTCCATTGTTTACTTATGCGCTGATTACATATGACTAAATTCAGTATCCTAAATTCCTGATTTGCTCTCACGCGTTTTGCTTCTGAATTTAGTTACTGAATTAAGTCAAATGTAATTAGCGCATAAGTAAGCAATGGAAAATATTGCAAAATAAATAATTTTGAAAGAGGGAGGGTGGGGTGGAATTTTTTTATTGATTAGGACATTAAATATCTCTTTCTATCGTCAAAAAGGAGGGGGCTAGGAAAGTAGGAAGGAAGCACACAATGACACGCTGGCCGCCCCATGGCAGCAGCAAACCCACCCCACGCCAGTCACGACCGGACCGTGCCCGTCAATGCCAGGCAAAGCCGGACCGCGCTCAATTTTTATATAAAGTTAATAAAACCCACCTAAAACTACAGCAAGAGTAACCAGTCTACCAAGGCAGCACCCGTTCACGAGTATAAGTCAAATATAATTATCGCATTACTTATATTTCCTCTAGTAGGTAAGTAATGATCAACTGGTTATCTATGTGTTTATGTGTAGGTGTGTGTGAGTATGTCTTATAGGTATTTATGAGTCTGTAGGTGAGTAAATTTTCTGTTTCCCTGAAGCCACTTCTCTATTTTGTTTTCAGTTTCGAACTTGTTCAAGTTTTATGCGTCTTGAACCTAATGACAATATGATATGAATACCATAATGGCTACAATGTAATATTATTGTTTCATTTCTATCTGTTTACTTGAATATCCATCTGCTTAAACAAAGGCATTGAGTGTATTGACAGAAATACAAAGATCTGGCAATGCTTTCATCGTAGTATTTCACAGACATTTGTATTATTATGCTTACCTATACTCATGTATACGTTCATAATACTAGACTATCGGCGTAGGGTTGCGCGTCTGTCGGTCTCCTACTGCACGACCTAATTCCGCCGGCTCCTTTCCGCCATCGGGAAACGAGATCCGGTCAGGCGTTCCATCCTCATGTGGCGTGGATCTTCCGGCTAACCACACAAACCGCTTATGCAGATAAGGAGCGGAAAATTTTGCTTGCGGACGTGTTCCACAGAAAAATCTAGACACCTTCAGGGCAACCTCCTTATACGTCACCGCTTACAAATTACGTGAACAGAGCCTCAAGGATCAAATTGTAATTGGATCAGCTCAATGGCAGTGTGACAAGTGTTTAGTATTATGGTACTGTTACTAATGGCTCGATTGAATTGTAATTAGCTCAATCGCAGTTTTACTACTAGAGCGTCGGTGGCCGAGCGAGTAGAATATCCGACTCGTAAGCCAGAGGTCCCGGGTTCGTATTCCGCTCCGGCCATGTAACAATGACTGTTTTCTGAGTTATGTACATTAGTTGAATACTAACCGATGCTCTTACAGTAAGGGAAAACATCGTGATGAATCCTGCACATTCAGGCGACTGGATGTGTAACCATGATGCAATCTGGTCAAGTTCCCTTGTTAACAGGGTCACGGTGTTCAGATGGCAGTCGCTCCACTGTAATTGCCTGACCTGCCCAATCCTGGATCATGGTCAAGGCGGACCCCGGGCCCTCGTCGCGAGAGCACAACCGGGACATTAACGCCAAGATGATTATGATGCAGTTTTACGTGTTTTTGGAATTCGATTACATTTCGAACGAACAATGTAAATTAGCCGACTCGAGGCCCAGTAATCGCGCAGCAGTGATTGGTATGGACAATGACACGGTGACTCTGCGGGTTTGACGAAACCGAAGCCAGGGAAACACGATCCGGGCGAGCGCTTCATCAGCCGCTTTGGTTCAACCTTTATGATGCGAACGGCTAAGGAATGGAATGCGTTGCCTGCGAGTGTGTTCCCTGATCACTATAATCTGGACGCCTTCAAGGCTAGAGTGAATAGGCTGTTCCTAGACAAGCATGTTCCATCTTTGACCGCATCGTCACTTACAGTGGTACACCTAGTGAGGTGAGGTGGCGGTCAAATGCTTTGATAGTGTAAAGTTAAAAAAAGTAAGAAACCAAAATTGAATAATCATTTTTAACAAATCTTGCAGAAATCGCGTACGACTGTATGGGCTCTCAAAGCTAGTGAATAGGCTTCATATTCTGTTTATATAAAAAAACCTGTACCTATATCTGTCAAGGTACAATTTCCTTGGTCACCGGTGCCGTTAACTGTCGACCATATGTAGTGATGAGAGACGGCAATGATAAACAAATAAATAATCCTGGAGAAATTGACACAGCGCCATCTTGCCCCAAATTAAGGGTGCTAGATAACTGATATACTACTTAAATACGTTTAAATACATACCAGTTATATAAAGAACACAAATTAAAATTGTCGGAAATCAAACCTGGGGCCTCTTGTGTGGCAGACCGCCATATTGAACTATTCAGATCGGCATTATGTCATAATAATGATAAGAAACAACACGGCGGGGCGGCGCTTTCAAAAATTTCCGTACGTATGTGTTTCTTAGAACTCTTAAGAGGAGTCTCCCCCGAGCGCGCACCATACAAAGCTTATAAGCATATAAGCTCGGCTTTGCATTATAAACTGTATTTTTATTTCCAGTAATGTTATAAATTGATGCAATAAAGAGATTACATACAAACATACATACATACAAACGTAGTTTCAATTATTTTCAATATTAGGCCATCAATGAAATTTTGTAGACACAACAAAATTTCATTGGCTTTGATAGCGGTGTCAGTAGGGTAAAATTGGGGCATCTGGATCAAGAGTTTTCATTTGTTGAAAACTCTCGCTCCAAATGCCCACAATTTCACCCTGTGTGTCATAAATCAGTTTATGACACTGATGTGAATGAATGTGTGTGAATAGTGCAGTCGTATTAAATTCATTCTTTTTTTGCAAAAAATAATCTGAAGTCATTATTCTAAAAGATTCTGAATTGACGACACAAAGTGCATGCAAAATGTAAACAAACCGACTACTCGTAAAGACATTAGCGCATCTTATTTATTAGGTACCTGCGCTGCGTGTGGTCGCGCACTCAATGCATTACTTGCATTGGATTCCTGGAACAACAGCAAGGCCAAGAGCAGTTGTGCTGTTGTTTAGACTATACTTCATACCTACTTCTATCATTTCGCATAAGTGATATAATTGGAATACTTAAATGTTTTATCTATCTATACACATAGCAATATGGTAAGAATTAACATTTGTAAGTTTAATTGTAAGGTGGAACTCTGAAACGATTTTAAAAAAATATTTCGTTAAAAGGAATCTATACTATTCCCGAGCAACATGGGGTAGCTACCTTGATCGCCACCTTTACCACGAGAAGATAGGTTGCGAATCGAATATAAGGAAAATGACACAAGTGGAAAGGTAGAATAAAGAAAACCATGTGTAGTGACTGTTCAATATATTTATTTCATGTAATACTTTTACGGATAACGTAACATTGATTATTTCAGTAGAGATACAATTATCGATGTAGGTAGCTCTTTCATTTAGCAGGCTCCATTTTTTTATGTTATTACTTTGTTTCCAAATTGGATTGGATTTTATGTAGGATTTCTTTTACAGCATTATATATGTCATCACATAAAATACTTTCACAGACATGCTGTACACAAATATCCGCTTCACAGTTACATATTGAGCTTTCATGTACTTTCTTAAAAACTTCAGCATCATAAATTTCAATACGTATTACTTTAAATGCCGAACTTCTAGGTTTCTTAATATATGAATATAATGCTTGTTCATCTCTTGGTCTTTTCCGCAAAGACAAACCGATAGTCCTTCGACCATCGCTCAGCTTAGAGTTAGCGTTCGCGTTTGGGCGCACGAAATTGAACATATCTTCAGTATCCTGCAAACAAAATGAAACATATTTTAGTAAAATAAAATCTTTTCGAGTCTATTCGAATAATGGCGAAAGCAAAAAAAAAAATACATTCAATTAAAATGTAATTAAAAGTAATGTACTTACCGACATTGTAGAGACCCAACTATCACTACTGAACAAAATATTCTGTTAGTTTCACAAAATTATGACTTCCTTATATACGATTAAAACCTTCCACGTTAAAAATAATTTAGTATAGCCGATTTGGTACTCGGTATATAGTAAAAGGAAAACGCACATGAAGCATTATTATCACTATATACATAGTATAAAATGAAGTTTGTCCGTCTCAATGTCAATACACGTAAACGTTAGTTTGCATGTCTGGAAGCGTGCAAAGTCGGGGCACCAGTACATAGTATAAAACAAAGGCAGGTGAGGATTGAACGGACCCGATATTTTGTTTATACCTCCATAGGTATATAAACCCATGTTTATGGTAAGTGTATTTTACGGAATCGCTTATATAATATTAATTTATTGTATGTCTATACCAGCGCAAAGCCGGGGCATATCACAACATAGTATGAAATAAAATCAGTTGTCCGACTGTCTGAACGCAATTATCCTAAAACTACTAAACGGATTGTGCAGTTTGGTATGTGTTTAAGTATACTTTACAGATGGCGCCGGGGAGGAGTCAATAGTATAGGTAAACGTTTTACATTATTTTTCTAACTAACGAAATATGTAATGCATATTTCACGTGGGTGGCATTCTGCCCCTACCATAAGTTCACGATATTCATATTTACACTCACTCAGTTCTATTCCATACTATATATTGAAAACCTTACTAACAAGTATCAATCGACTTCGTATACACATGGTAGGGTCATGCATGTGCAAAGATCTAATTTGCTAAATTGCAATTTCGATTATAAACATTTGTCAGCAAATTCAGGCGCATTCCCATTCCTTATATGGGTGCATTTGCGGTATTTAAGCGCGGTAGTGCAGTATCCTGTCATCATTCTCCACCTCCGGCAATCACAAGTGACAAGCAGCTTCCAGTAAAAGAAAAGTGATTTAGTGAATAGTGAAATAGTGAATAGTGACATAAGCGGCGAACGTGGTAATCATGTAAGTAACAAATTTTATTAATTTATTTCTGAATATTTAAAGCGTTTCTATGCTTCACCTATGTGAATAGAGATATTGAATAGATGAACTATTTGTCTATTCAAATATATCTATCTATTCGCACCCAAAGCCCCTAAAAGTTCACTGCGAGACTTAAACCTCCTACACGTTAGTGGAGAAGCGGCACCATAGAATCGTCGCTAGACAAGCGGGTGCCATTGCAGTGTTTAAATACTCAACAGAACATAGCGCTGCCCATTTTCTGGTTTTACTGAATTAATTGGTGTCCTGCAAAGATCAAAAGTGTTGTCACTATATAAAACATTAACCCAAACAGTGGATTATTTCAAAATCATTTATACTGTGTGTTTGTGTGTGTGTGTAATCCGGGTGTGTGTAAATATTACAAAACGAAGGTTCTATAGGTCACCAGTAATTAAATCATCATGGTCCCAAATTATTTAAAATTAAAACTTAACTTTTTGTTTTTCTAACAAATTTAAATTCAATGTAATGACAAAGCAATAGTTCCGCTCAACTCGGAACATCTCGTTGACATTTTATGGGTTGTGTCAGCTGATATTATCTTATGTCCTGTATCACGACATTGACAATGTTAGCGATAATGTCGTTTTACAATATTCACTGATTATGAATCGTAACTTTAAATTCTTATTGTGTGTAATGCATGGGTTTTGGTTAACTTGAAAATGAAATAAAGCCATATGAATACTTAAAAATATTTTGACTGAATTAAATAGGGAACAATGTTTTTTATATAACGTATTTGTGCTGTTTCAATTAAATATGAGTACTTTTTATTTATGCCACTGGTAATGATAGGAAATTCTAAACATTGGTTCGTTATATAGTACATTACGAAAAAGCTCGGAAAGTAAGAACTTGACCTTCACCGAGGCAGATATACTTACTGTTTTTCTTATATATTGCATGGTAAAAATACTAGATTTTATAACTACAATTTTACGTAGACTAAAAGCTTAGCGCTATTATATTCAACCGGTCACCACACAGTCACTATCCATTCATTGAATATTATTTATATTCAGTAGTAAGCTTATATTCAGACCACGTGTGGCTGAAGTGGTGTTGATGATAATGGTTATTGAATAAATAAAATTATTCTAGCTGTAGTTAGTGTACTGCGTTCTTTTACTTCTTTCTTTTTTTGTTATTTAATTTATAATATCTATATTACAGGAGCAGCAAACAAGTCACGGCTGACGAGTTATTCCCGTCCGATGGCGAGCACGCCGAGCAATCCGAGTGTCATGAGCGACAGGACCAACAAGAGGCAAGACCTAAAAAACGTGTTAAGTCATCTAAACTTGATTCTCAGCAGCTCGCTTCAACCAGGAAGATAAAGCAGGGACGCTGCATGCCTAGGATCTCTCCGATTCCTTTGCTGCCCAAGACGACGGCTCGAGACCTTTTTGGGACGGACAGTGAGGACAACGATGATGGTGCAGATCACACAGCCTCAACATCGGGTAAACAAAAAATTCAGCCCCTCTATTCGTATTTTACACGAAAAATTGCTCGGGGTTATTCCCGGCAAAGTGACGAGAATAAGCTTGGCTCGCATTATATCGAGCTTAAGATATACAAATGTAATGAAATAGAGAAAATATTGCCTCTAAATAGATGGCGCCATACAATTGTGACCATTAAGAGCAGGACAAATGATAATACAGAGGCATGGCGCCGACTTTCGGAATTTGTCGCTGCCACACGAAAAGAATTTCGTGACCAACCTCCTACATTTATTAATTCATATTTATAAGTTGTGTTTTTTAAATATATTCTTGTTATATGGCTATTTCCTTACGATGATTATTCAATAATATAATCTGAGCTGATAATTTCAACGTTTCTCGACTATTTAATCATTATTTTTAAACACTTGTTATCATGTCTATGTAAAACAATTAATCAAATGATCAATTAACATATTGTTAATTTTTTTACAGTCCCACAAAAGCTTCATAAACATCGGCGCTCACATATTAATGATTCAATGATAAATAACCATGAAACAATTAAAGATTGCAATGATCCAATGATTGTGAATACCCATGATATAATCCAATGTACACAATGTAAAATTGAAATTCCTAGACATCAATATCAATATCACATGAGAACCAATATCCATAAATCAAATAGTTTAATCCAGACCCAGTTCCAGAATATACATATCATAGCCACAGCATTCAAAAACAGAATTATGACATACCGTTTAAATCCTATACAAGGAGTTAAGTACCTCTCCCCAGAGGACTTCTTGCAGGATAATAAAGATCGAATTATAAATCTAATGAAATTATTATTAATAAAACATGACTGTATCAAAGTAAACTTTGAGTTGTTTGCCTATTTTGTGTTACCACAGTCTAGCCAACAACTATTAAAATCATTCAATATGAAGTATGAGATTGTGTATCATAATACTGATATGAATGATTTATATTACCATGTAATAGAGACATTTAAAAGGAAAGTTTCTGAATTTGAGCATTGTGACTCAGGGTGGTCTTACATGTCTATAAGCCACCTTGAGATTAACATTAATAAGCATAGCCCAATGAAAGGTGGATCTTATTTAGATCTGCCTCTAGCTATCAAGAATACCAAAAGTTGCCTAAATATTAAGAATACCGATAATAAATGTTTCTTGTGGAGTATCGTTGCTGCATTACATCCTAGTAAAAGAAATGTATGCAGAATGAGTTCGTATCCACATTATTCATCCGTATTATGTACTGAAGGAATGACTTTTCCTCCTTCATTTAATGATATCAAGTTATTTGAATCAAAAAATCTCGAAATAAGTGTAAATATATATGGTTTAGATTACAAATACCTTGTAACAGGACCACTATATATGACGAAAACTAAAAAAGAAAACCATGTCAATTTGTTATATTTTGAAATAGATAATAAAGGACATTACTGTTTAATAAAAGATCTCGTTCGTTTAGTAAGACGACAGATCACTCATCATAAGGGCAAAGTATTATTATGTGAATCATGTTTACAGTTTTTCACCAATGAATCAAAGTACAGAACACATCAATGTTCCAAAATATTGACTATTTTACCAGATCCTGAAACAGTACTCCAGTTTAAAAATTATGACAGAAAACAAAAAATTCCGTTTGTTATTTACGCTGACTTTGAAAGTGTATTGGAAAACTCCAATATAAATACTAGTGCGAATACGCGTACATACAAAGTTCATAAACCAGCATGTTTTGCATATTATATATGTTGCTCTTATGACACAACGTTGAATAAATATGTCACATATAGAGGTCAAGATTGTGTGGATAAGTTTATCGAGTTATTGATTGAAGATGCAAAGCATATCAATGAACAACTATCTAATAAACAACCCATGAAACCATTGACAGTTTTCCAAAAGAGTAATTATTTCAATGCTTCAACTTGTCACATTTGCGGAAACTACTTATTCGGAGATAAGGTGCGTGATCATGATCACGTTACGTCTGAATACAGAGGAGCTGCCCATTCGTATTGTAATTTAATGTTACGAGTTTGCCCGTTCATACCTGTTGTTATCCATAACTTATCGGGTTATGATTCTCACATGTTTATAAAAGAATTAGCAACATACAATGGGCCTATTAAAATTATTCCTAAGAGTAAAGAAAAATATTTAACCATAACTAAAACGATACAAAATGAACACAGTCAATATCCAATTCAGATAAAATTTATAGATTCATTTCATTTCCTCAGTGCAAGTTTAGATACATTAAGTAAAAGTTTATCTGATACGAATTTTATTAATTTGTCTCGAGAATTTCCACAGAAGGCAAAATTTAAATTATTGCGTCATAAAGGTATTTATCCATATGACTACATGGACTCTTTTGCAAAATTTGATGAAATAAAATTACCTTTACAAGAACATTTTTATAATAGTCTAACTATGAGCCATATAAGCGAGGATGACTACAATCATGCTTTATTAGTTTGGAAAAAGTTTAATATTCAAAATCTTGGTGAATACACAGATTTATATTTAAAATCTGACGTATTACTATTATGCGATGTTTTCGAAAACTTCCGTAATATAAGTTTAATTCACTATAAACTCGATCCAGCATACTATGTCACATCGCCGAGTTTAAGCTGGGACGCTATGCTTCTGTATACAGACGTAAAACTAGAATTAATTAGTAACTTAGAGATATATCAAATGCTAGAAAAGGGAATCAGAGGCGGGTTAGCTCAATGCTCGTTGCGCCATGCTAAGTCTAATAATAAATATTTACCGCACTATGATGACAGTATACCGTCCAGCTATTTAGTGTATCTTGATTGCAATAATTTATATGGTTACGCAATGACTAAGAGCTATCCAATATCCGATTTTACATTTCTATCTAGGCAAGAAATAGATAATTTAGATATAACAAGTACTTTAGATGACAGTATATTTGGTTATATTTTAGAAGTCGATATGATATATCCAGATCACTTACATGCTTTGCATAGTGATTTGCCGTTTGCTCCCGAAAGATTTATATCGCCAGTAGGCACGAGCCCCAAACTTATTGCGAGTTTATATGATAAATATAATTATGTAATCCATTATGTGCATCTCAAAGAATGTATAAAAAATGGTCTTATTTTAAGAAATATTCATCGTGTTTTGAGATTCCGACAAGACAATTATTTGAAAAGATATATTGACTTAAATACTGAACTTCGAAAAATATGTACAAATGAATTCGAGAAAGACTTTTTCAAGCTTATGAACAATGCTATTTTCGGAAAAACAATTGAGAATAAACGAAAGCAGGTTAATGTTAAATTAGTGACGAAATGGAGAGACAACAATAATATGACAAATAAACAGATTGGTGCTGAGAAATTGATCACTAAACCAAATTTTCAAAATATATCTATATTCTCTGAAAACTTTGCGGCTGTTCAGTTAAGCCCTGAAAAAATTATTTTGGATAGACCTATATACATCGGTTTTGTCGTGTTGGAATATGCTAAACAGCACTTATATAAGTTCCATTATGATTTTATTAAAAAAATATATAAAGATGATGCACAACTTTGCTATACTGATACTGATAGTTTATTATATTTTATTAAGACTTACGATTTTTATCAAGATATATCTAAACATTTATCAGAATTTGATACTAGCAATTTCAGCTCTGATAATCCCTATTACATTCCTCGAGTAAATGCAAAAATTCCTGGATTGTTCAAGGATGAAATGGGAGGTGAAGTGATTTCCGAATTTATTGGTTTGAGGGCAAAATTGTACTATATAAACAGTGTAAAAACTCAAATTAAAAAGGCTAAAGGTATAAAGAAGTCTGTCACAAATCGACTTAAATTATCAAATTACAAAGAAACCTTGTTGCAAAATAAAATTAAAAGATGTAAAATGAATAACATTCGAGCTATTCGTCATGTATTATGTTCTCAAGAAACAAATAAAGTAGTGTTAAGTAGAAACGATGATAAGAGGCAAATACTTCCAAATCAAATAGAAACTCTACCTTGGGGCCACTGTGAGACAATTTTATGATTTATTTACACTGATATCTGGTTGATCTGGTAATGACATGATAATATTGATTGATTTTATTTGTGAAATAATAAATGTCTTTGTGGTGAGAGAATTAAAAATTAGTTGATAATTATATATTATACTTTAATTAAAATGTACTTCAGTTAGTAAGTTTATGAGTAATAAAGGATTATTATTAATTAACAGAGTTTGTTTTATTTTTACTCTTTATAATAATTACTGGGCGGGAAATCATAACAAAACAATAATGAAGGTACTGGTAAGTATTGGAATAAAATAAAACTGCTTGAAGACATTTATTTATTAGTCATTAAAATAACATCCATTAAACTGCACAATTCCATTAAATATTTAATATAACTCTGGTGTTACAATCTTATAATTTCTTACAAGTTTTTTTCACTTATTCTTTTAACAATTTTATTAATCACTGTCTCCGTAGCATCCATAATTTCATCATACGCATTTTCAACAATATACTGCACTGAAACACTATTATCATTTTCACTATTATTCATGGGTAGTATGTCTATTTTTATCAGATGACGTCCTTTACGCGAAGTTTTACGAATAACATACGATGTCGAAGCTGACGTTTTCCTTTGGGATTTTCGAGCAGATTTTTGAGTTGATTTACAAAAATCAGATTTATCAGGCAATTTTTCTCCTTCATTTGCATTCAGGCTGCCCATGTCATAATTATCTAAATAACTAGACAAATCTTGAGCATAGTAAAAAGGAGTTGTAATGGAATTTATTTTTAAATTATCATTACCAGTAGAGAGGGCGTCAGACATTTCTGTAATAAAAATGCAACAATTTATTAAATAATAATAGAATTGATACAAGCTATTATTGTTATATACATATTTCATAAAAAGCAACTTACCTACTGATAAATGTGGTGATATTAGTTATCACAAAGAAGGATGATGTGTGTATATGCTTCAAAGACTAGAGTTAAAATGAATAGCGAGTTTCACTTTTCATTCTTGCTTATGCACAAAGTTTGTTTACAAAAGTACCGACGTAAGTACCTATATAAAGAAAAGGAAGGATCAGCTTTCATACACTCCCAAAATGAAGTTCGTAAAGCAAACTCAAACATTGGAAGTAAATAATATAAAACTAGAAAACAATGTACAGAGAACATCAAAACATAGTTTACTATTGCCTAATACCATTCGCTGTATAATATGTGGCCCATCAAATTGCGGTAAAACCAACCTTATGATAAATTTATTGATACATGAGAATGGTCTAAAGTTTAAACATATCTACTTGTATTCAAAGACTACCTTCCAATCAAAATATCGTTTCTTAAGACATATTATTGATAAAGTTCCAGAAGCACAGTTGTTAATTTTTAATGATAATAAGGAAGTTATTCATCCCAACGACGCACTGCCAGATTCTATAATAATTTTTGATGATGTTGCCTGTGAAAATCAAGTAAACATAAGAAATTACTTCGCTATGGGGAGACACAGACGAATAGACTGCTTTTATTTGTCTCAAACCTATTCCAAAATACCCAAACAACTATTGAGAGACAATGCTAATGTTCTTATTATCTTTAAACAAGATGATATCAATTTAAAACATATATACAACGAGCATGTAAATATGGACATGACTTGGCTAAACTTTAAGCAACTTTGTGGACTTATATGGAGCAATAATTTTAACTTTTTGTTAATAAATAAAGACTGTGCTTTGAATAACGGGAGGTATAGACAAAGTTTTGACACATTTGTATACTTTTAGAGTATCTGTCTATATAAATAACATCATTATAATACAAATAACTCATTCAAAATTACGTAGTTGATAATAACAGACGAAGATACGTTAATAATATAATGAATATAAAAGAACAAGTTATTAAATCGGTGAATACTATAAAAAATAAAATCAAAAGAATCAATACAGAGGAAGAAGAAGCGAATTTGAAGTTTAAAAAAATATTTAAACCTATCATAAAACCTCTAGAAAGGCTGACTAAAGAAAAAAATAGCAGTTATTTAGATTGTGTTATTTCCAATGGAACACAGGAAAGTGATATAGATCATCAATTAAATTCTTCTACGGATTATGAAGATTTTAAAGATTTAATTACAGTGCACTCTAAAGATGATGCTGAGTATTATAGTGGTGATGACTATAAATCTCCTTTAAAAAGTAATAATGAAACACTAAATTCTCTAAAAAAAGAAGATGTTATGGATATTTATGAAGGAATAAATGTTCCATTTGGTATACGTAGTGAAAATAAAAAGTTTATGATGGGAAATTCGGAAGTATCGCTTGCACTATCAAAGAGTTTATCAAGTCATGGAAAATCGTATGTGATGACTCTTAATAATAAAAAATATGAATTAACTCCCGGATTAACAGAACTTTTAATACGTAGTAAACCTAATCTTAAGATAGTAACTGACAAAGACAAAATGATATATAAAGATATGTTAGAGTTAACAAACGCCCATAAACGAGATTGTCATCCATCGGGACAGATAAAAGGTGATAAGGGGATAAAGTACTGTCAAGTAATTAAACCACTTTTTTCACAACAAAATCGTGTGACTAAACTCCAAAAAGACCTAAATACAAAAATTGGTGGCGCCTTACCTAGATTTAAGAAATATAAAAACAATACGGATTATATCTACTGGGATGATCCCAACGAATTAGTTGAGAGATTGAAAATTTTGATAGCATCAAAAAGTGCCGGCAACAGTAATCACGACAACGAAATTATTTCAATAATTGAGGAATTAAAGGAAGCTGGTGTTATAGAAGAATAAAACTCTTTTAACATCATATTATCTGTCAGTTATCAAAAGTCCCTCCAATATGGTGGACATAAAAAATGAATAGTGAAATCCAACAGACAGACAATTTAATGAAAGATCTCAAAATCCGAGATTCTGTAATTAAAGAGTATATTAATAACCTTTTAACTGATAGTATACAAAAACTTGAGCATTTCAATAAAGCAATTGCATCTTTACAAAAACGAATAAGTAAAATTGAAGAGGACAATAAAAAAAGTGCAATTGCAGGGTCATTAAGTAAACATTATGAGCAAATTCGACGTCGTAAATGAAATTCATAAAGTTGCTAGACGAAACTTTCCTAGAAGGACTGTGTTACTAAGGGATATAGATGACCTTTGGCAAGCAGATTTGATTGATATGCAGTCAATATCGAAAGTAAATTGTGGGTATAAATATATTTTAGTCATTATTGATGGTTTCTCGAAATATGCCTGGACAATTCCGCTAAAGCAAAAAAATAAACAGGCATTGTCTATTGCATTCGAAAACGTGCTGAAAAAAGGCAGGATACCAAAGAATCTTCAAACAGATGCAGGGACTGAATTTTACAATGATAAATTTAAAAACATAATGGAAAAATATAACATTAATCACTACTCTACTTATTCAACTAAAAAGGCTTCAATAGTGGAAAGACTAATAAGAACATTAAAGAGTAAATTATATAAAGAGTTTAGCTTCAAAGGAAATCACAAATGGGTTGATGGTACACTATCTGATAAGGTGTACGAATACAACAATACTTTTCACAGAACTATTGGACAAAAACCTGCATCTATAAACCATTCCAATAAACATATTATATTACAAAAATATATTGACATATACAATTCAAAGGACAATAAAATATGTAAAAAGTTTGATGTAGGGGACTTTGTAAGAATCAGTAAACATAAAGCATGCTTTGAAAAGGGTTTTACTCCTAATTGGTCGACCGAAATTTTTAAGATAATAAAGGTGCAGCATACTAACCCTACAACTTATTTACTGGAAGATGCTCGATGTAGACCAATTTTAGGAGCATTTTATGCTCAAGAAATTCAAATGACTAAGCAACCGAATGTCTACCTAGTAGAAAAAGTTTTAAGAAGAAAGGGAAATAAAGTGTATGTCAAATGGTTAGGTCTTCCATCTACTGAAAACAGCTGGATAGCTAAGACAAACATTTTGTAGCTAAATATTGTTTTATAGGCGTTGACAAATTATTAAATAAACGTATTTAAAGCTAAACTTTACCTATTTTAATCATTCACATTTCGTTGTTTATACGAGAAAGACCATTTAATATTCATAATGATAAATAAGCGACTAATAGCACATAAAAAAGAGCGAGAAAATAAAACTACCAGCAAAGTGAATAAATATAATGTGACCTCAGGGACTGGTTTGAAAAAAACCTTTAAAAATATCGTGTCGCATGCAAAGCATCATATTCAAAACTTAAAACCAAAATGTAAAAAAATGTTAACGGAGTTAGCTTACGCTGCGGCTCAAGAATTGGCGTCGGACTTACCGATTAAATTACCAAGAGTGATACCTGTACCCAAAACTGGTGGATTTCTTCCTTTGATCCCAATATTTGCTGGGTTGTCTGCTGCTGGAAGTTTACCTGGTGGAGTTGCGGGAATTACGAGCGCTATTCGCGATTACAAATCAGCGAAAAAACAAATTAGAAATCAATTAAAACGAAAAGATATTCCTATGCAAGCCGTGTGTGTCGGTAAAGGTTTACAACTTAAACCTTACAAAGGTGGTTTAGGAATTTATGTAACAAAACAAAAAAACTAAATATTCGGTTACCCAGGAGAGCTTTAACTAATGTTGATATTATAAATCATTCAAGAACTATTCCGTTTTTTCGTGGCGTATTTATGAGAGATAAATTGCCAAAAAAGCCATCAAAAATGGAATGTGGTATTATCAACTTGGATTCTTCTTGTAACTCTGGTACTCACTGGGTAGCCTATGGAAAAATTAATGATTACATTCAATATTTTGATAGTTATGGCAATCTGAAACCACCAAAAGAGTTCATTGAATATATGGGCTCGGATTTTCGATACAATTACGATAATTTTCAAGGGAATAGTTCATATAATTGCGGACATTTGTGTTTAAAATTCCTAAAATCATTTTGGGTTACACACTTATTTAAAAGTTAAATGCACTTACTTAATTTATTTAAAGTCAGTCTGCTACTGTCTATTGTAATGATAGCACATATAACATTATTATTTGAAGATGATTAAATTTAATAAAATATCAGCGGTTAAGATAAAATCACACATTTCGCCGTCTAATTCGAAAGGAGTAAGACGTTTCAGACGTCGCTTAAGATTTAAAAATATCACAGAAAACAATAAAAAGTTTCTAAGTGCTCTTGGATTAAAACTAAAAAATGCTCCAAATCGCAGATTCGACACATTACGATAATTCAATCGAAAGTTATGAGATCCATAGTTATAATCCTTACAACAATAGTTTTAAAAATAACGATGAAATCAGAATACCAATTCATCAACAAGATGCATATGTATTACCATCGGCTAGTTCCATTTACATTGAAGGGTACATATGTGTGAGTAACAAGGACGCATCAGGAAAAGTAACAAAAAAGAATATAAATTTTATTAATAACCCTGTAACATTCCTATTTCAAGATATTCGATACGAGTTGAACGGAATCGAAATAGACAGAATTAAAAATTGTGGAATTACAACCACGATAAAATCATATATTTCAATGAACAGTGGCGATAGTAAAGCTGCTGCTTTGTGGAGCTGGAATTTAAATGGAACGAAAGAAATAGATGGACATTTCAGTATTATACTGCCATTGAATAAACTACTTGGATTTGCTGAAGATTATAACAAAATAATTATTAATTGTAGGCATGAACTTATTTTACACAGAAGCAGTTCTGTATCAAATTGTGTGATTACTGATAAAAATGATGATATATTTGTAGATATACAAAAAGTTCAATGGCGTGTACCACATGTAAAAGTTTCTGATCGTGATAGATTGTTGTTACTTAAGCATTTAGAAAAAGACCGCTCTTTGCAAATAGCATTTAGAAATTGGGATTTATATGAATATCCACTATTGCCTAAAACTTCCAAGCATTCATGGTCTGTTAAAACCGCATCTCAACTAGAAAAACCAAGATTTGTTATATTTGGCTTGCAAACTAACAGAAAATTTAATACTTTGAAAAGTTCATCAGTATTTGATCATTGTAAAGTATCGAATGTAAAATTATTTTTGAATTCGCAATACTTTCCGTATGACTCCCTTAATCTGAAGTTTGATGAAGGTAAATATGGTATATTATATGAAATGTATGCTAATTTTCGTCAGTCTTATTACGGCTCTAGTATCGACCCCTTGCTTGATCTGCGTACCTTCAAAGAAACAGCACCGCTTTTTGTTATTGACTGTTCACGACAAAACGATTCTTTGAAAACTGGACCTGTCGACGTGCGACTAGAAATCGAGTGTTCTGAAGATATACCAGATAATACAACCGGTTACTGTCTGATTATTAACGATCGTCTTTTCGAATATAAACCTTTAAGTAATATTGTTCGGAAATTATCATGAATGTTATTGTTGACTTGCAAGGCTTTAAGAGTGACGATAATAAATTTATTCCAAAAGAAATAGCAATACGATCTAAAAATCAAGTCATTGTGTTACTGATTAAGCCGCCATACCCATTCTATAATTTATCGAGAAAAGAACGTTCACATGTAGTGTGGATAGAAAAAAATCGCGGCATATTGTGGAACGAAGGATTTGTGCCACATTATAATTTAAAGTATATTGTACAAAATTATTTAGAAGATAAGCGTATTTTTGTGAAAGGTCGTGAAAAAGTGTTGTGGTTGAAACAAATACTAGAGAATGATAATGTAAATAATTTGGAAGATAAAGGTTGCCCTAGTTTAGAAACTCTACACGAAAATTATTTAATGTCACCTGATATTCAAAGTTGTATTTACCACTCTAAGGTATGCGCATATAAAAATGCGTCATGTTTGTATAAATGGTGCATTGAGAACAATAAATAAAATAAATAGTATAATTTGTTTTATTTAGTAACTTAATCCTCTACTACCTATGTATAATCATTAACAGTCCGTAATAGTTCACTGCGCACGTGAGCCTCCCTATAGAGTCACAATTATTACTACAGTTTAAGAAATTTTTTCATTTACCAAATTAATAAAAAATTGTGACAGAAATTGGTGAATTAATATTTCTCAACTACGAAGTGATACACTACAAATATGACGAGGCAATTTAAACATGCATTTCCAATGTATGAACCTTTTGAAAGTAGGTTGCGTACCTATGAGAACTGTCAAAATAAAGTTTTACGTATAAAACAATTAGTTGATGCTGGTTTTTTTTATTGTGGAGACGGTCTTACTGACGATACAAAATGCTACTCATGTGGAGGTGGTTTGAAAACTTGGCTCGTTGATGATGATCCGTTTGAACAACATGCGATGTGGTTTCCAAGATGCTATTTTGTTGAGTTGAAAACAGCTGCTGTCCATCAAGCAAATGAAAAATATAAACAGAGATCTGTAAGTTTTAATAACAAGGTTGTTGATCATATAGTGCCTGGTCGTGAGGAAGATAGAACTGGTACCTGGCACCTAGATGCAGTTCGGTTCACGATGCGCATATCCAGTTTCGAGACTTTGTTACATGATCAATCAAGAAAAGAATGAATGTAATACGACTGCACTATTTTTAACTTTAGAGTGTCATACAAACACTGGGTGAAATTGTGGGCATTTGGAGCGAGAGTTTTCAACAAATGAAAACTCTTGATCCAGATGCCCCAATTTTACCCTACTGGTGTCTAAACTACAAATTAGTTTGGGGAAACTAGCCTTAGTATTCGTATAATGAAAAACACGATTAATTGAATTTCTTTGCTTTATTTTAACCTTTAAACCTATTATACAGTATCTACTGTAAAATTCGTTTATGAAATTGTCTCTAAACTATTTATGTTGCCTATATTTCATAAAAAAAGGTAAAATACACATTAGTCGTTAGTCGCTTTTTCAAGTATATATATTATCTACAAGGCTCGACTGAATAGGTTGTTCCTAGACAGTCAGTTTAAGAGAGGTAGGGCATAGCGGGGTATCCCGTTCGAACTGGAGCCGCCCGACTGGGATAGTACCTCCCACCTTACAGAATACCGCAGCTAAACAATACTCTTTTAAATAGTATTGTGTTTATGCCAGTGAGTAAGATTTCCTGTGCTCCATGGGGTGGGGATTTGGGGAACCGTGGCTTTGGCAGTGGAGGGGCATTTGCCTTTTTGCTGCCAGAGCAACGTGTTATAGAGGTGGGCAACGGATTGGCGATAATCTTGGTGTTGCTAATGTCTATAGTCAGTGGTGACCACTTTCCAGCAGGTGGCCCGCTTGCCTGTTTGCCTACCGGTATGACATAATAAAAAACATATTTCATCTTTGGCGGCGTCGTCACTTACCACCAAGTGAGATGGCGGTCATCTGCCTGAATAGTCTAAATAACAAGATAATACCTATTCAACTTTAAGGGAAAAACATGTAAAGGCGATGACAGGCGACAGAGTCCTTTTGTAGCTATTGTTGGACATATTTCCTGTTTACTTCAATTCATATTCATTCATACGTAATGGGAGTCCCCTCAACCGACTGACGACAACTGTCCCGTCAAAACAAGGTAATCTAAATGACAGACTTGGCTGTGCAAAGATTTACTTGCTTCAGTTTCCTGTGTGACTCGTGCAAGTCAAACATTAAACTTTTTTCCTAGTCAAATACCAAATTGTTTCATTTATATAGTTTCTTCAGGAACAGTTAATAAAACACTATACTCTTAGCAATACACTCACAAATATTAAATATTCAGTTTTTTAATTAGAGTAATTTCTTAATTTGGTGAGAGTTTAGTGCTATGTCTTTTCATTGACTATTTAGTCTAGTATTAACTATTTAAGTCTATGATATGTTTAAACTGTCTTGTCTTATTTGGTAAACAAACAATGCCCAAAATCACGACTTGCCGTATCAATCACGCTACGTACATTGTGTAAATATCTCTTATAATTATACAAGAAACACATAGAATATAAATTTCAACGAATACTGCTGCACATTATCCATTTAAATACAATATTTCCTTAACCAAATAAGACAAGTCAGTCTGGACAGATTATAGTATTAGGAGCGTCGGTGACCGAGTAGTTATGGTATCCGACTCATAAGCGAGAGACACCGGGTTCGAATCACAGTGCAGCCATGTACCAATGAGTTATGTCGTTATTTGAACATTAGGGAAAACATCTGCGATAAAACCTGCACATTCAGGCGACTGAATGAGTAACCATGATCCAATCTAGTCAAGTTCCCCTGTGAACAGGATCAAGGAGGTCAAATGGCAGTCGCTCCACTGTAATTATATGATCCGTCAAATTCTTGATCATGGTCAAGGTAGGCGATTATTTACTCCTACCACTCGTACCTAGCCACTAACTTCATGCCTTCAACGCAGCGGTGATCAACTGCGGTGATATGATATCACCATGTGTAACTCCTCGCTGCAGCTGAATTGGCTTGGAGTCTGGAGACGTACTCTCATGGCCACCATTTTACAACACTACAACACTTCGATACATCGATGCACCTCTGGAGAGACTGAATCACAGCCAAGGTTTCGATCGAATTAAAGGGTTTCGTAGCCCACAAATGTCAAGCATAACATGTCTTCGGACTTCTGTATAATCTGCCGCAGGGTATGTACTCGTATGTGGTTGATGGAAAATCCTTGTCAGAACTCGACTTTAACAGACTTAATGACTCTCGAAAACAGTTAAATACAGATGGCTCATTTCATCAAGATACTCTTGCCACCCTTCATGAAGAACAATTTCACTATAAATCGAATCTATACGTTTTTCCCTCAAGGATCACGAAATTGAACAACTTCTGAAGGGTACTAATCACGGGTCTACCACCAGCTTTAAGAAGCTCAGTCATAAGTCCATACAATACCTGGCGCCTATTGTTAGTTTGTGTGCCTACTAATCTCGCAGACATACAGAACATATGGCCGATAGGGGGTAACATTCTCAAAATACCGACCACGTATCAGAAAAGGCAGCATGAGTAGACTTTACGCAAGGTTGCCTGACGACCAGGTAAAGTCGCAGATACCTCAAATCTCGCTAAGAAACTCAAACGCCTACTGGTTGATATGGTCCCATACTCAATTACTGAGTTCTTAACAAACATAAAATCGTTGACCCAGTCATGAAACCTTTTTATTTTTTAAATAAGAATGCGTTGACATAATTATACTTATGTGTAACTGAATGATGAATTTGATATTGTAATAATAAATGAATTATATAGTATAATTCAACTTATAAGTATTTGAATAAAATTAATAATTGTACCTAGACATATATTTACCCATATATGCTTCTAGTAATATAAAAATGACATGAAAATATTATTATTTATGAATAAATATATGAAATATTTAATATGATAATACCAGCTGGCTGCGGATAGGACAGGACTAGCATCTGCGGAGATCTTTGGGAAAGGCCTACCCTGCAGAGGACATATTTCATATGAAGATGCTCCATACGCTTCTATTGTACAGTCGAACAAATATAAGGTTACATAGAGATTGTATGCAAATTGTGAGAGCCCCTGTGTAGCCTTATGTTTTTTTTTACTGTACCAGTAACTATTACGAATCGGAAAAGAAAACAAGCCTATTTAGGATTTGACTATGAATTTAATTTTAGACAATTTAAGTTTTTACGAAAACTACTTAGATCAAATATCACAATGTTATTCCTACCTAAATAATATGATTCACTTTGAATGACTTAGAAAAAGGCGTTATTGGATATCATAACCTTCAGTTGACACGTAGTATACTCCAGTCTTGTTACAAGGATTCCAGTACCCTGCAATTGTGACGTCGTTGGCGGAGCAACTACCGCTTTTAAACTCTTTGTACTTATCGCATTTGTATGCCATGAACCAGCCAGGGTTCTTGACTGTGGCCGTCCAGAGGTCTATACACGCTCTATGGTTACACTTGGCTGCTTTGGGCGAGTCAAAGAAACCGGGAATCAACGGCGTACCACAATGAGGCTGGGACTGACCTTTCTTGTTGAAGAGAAAGTCGATGTCTCCCAATATGCTTGTCGTGCCTAAGGCTCCAGAATTGCAGTGGTATATCTCCACGTACTCAGCTACTCCTGATCGAACTTGCTCCTCAATTAGACTCTTGGAGAAGCAAGGGCCAGCTGGATCCAGCGCTGTGATTCTTGCTATTTTAGTGCCAGTGTTTTGGTTGAATATCTCGCCAGTATTACCCAGCATCTGGCTACCCAAACTGTGGCCTATACAGTGTATGTTCTTCGGTGACACTCCTCCTTTCTTCAGCTCAGTGAGCATTGACGCCAATGCCTTGCCGATATAGTGGACGTACTTCACAGATCTCTCATAGCTTTTGATGGCCCCTTGGTTGTCGTTAGTGTACATGGAATGGTCAAGTATGATCAAGTAACTGTTAGGTAATTCCCTGAAGGTGTCTCTGATTCGCTCCTCAGTCTTTTTGTTGATATGAGACTTGTAACCTCCGACGAATACTATGAACTTTCTCCTTTTATCTAAGGGTTTGTAGTCGAGTATGCCCTTAGCAGCAGTCGCTATTGGATAAGATCTGATGTCCAGTTTTTCGAAGTTGTAGAAGTACACATCCACGCCGCTGACGTCCAGGTCTAATGTTCTGTTGTGGTCACCTGCAAGCAAATTACAATTTCGTTTTAATAATTTATCTATTTGGTTTCTGCCGACGAGTAACGTCTCCAGTGCCCCGTGCGGAACCATGGTGGGCAATGGGCTTAGCATATGCCTGTTTACTGCAGGACCACCGTGTCTCAGGGTTTAATAAGCTTGCTTGCATGGACAAATTCACACAGCGCCGTCTAGCCCCAAAGTAAGAAAAACATGTGTCATGGGTGTTAGGTAACTGATAAACTACTTATATACCTACTTTTTCATATACACACTTATCATACATACTACCCAGACCCGTAACAAATATTTAAATTCATCATTTAAATTTCGGATCGAACCCAGGACGTCTACGTGACCATGTTAACCAAGTGAAACACTCATATCGTCAAATAATCATCACAATCACAATCAGATCGTAAAGAGTGCGCCGGAAACACATTAATGACGTGATGCCCCTAATGTCGCTGTCCTTACGCGGCAGTTACCACTTTCCATCAGGTGACCCGCTAGCTTATTTGTCTGCCGATAAACATAAAATCTCTTTTCGCCAAAGTCACTATCCGTTATTTTTATGATAAACTAATTCACATGGAAGATTAGATTATCCATGTCAAGGTAGGTCGTTGACAGTTTTATCCAAAATATTTACGTTCAGGTACGATAAGTACATAGATGTTCTAAGGTCATTAAAAAGAATAATGGTGCATTGTCCCTAAAACAATGATGTCATTCACGATTAGATACATCGTACTTTCAATTTCGTACTGCTTGGTCAAAGCCAATGGACACATGAAGTGGTTGACGATATTGCGAATTCATTTGTATGTCAAAGCATATTGAGTTGAATTTTAATTGTTAGGTAGAGCTCGTCTAATCTAAAATGACGCGCCCCACTATCGCATTAACGCACACAAGCAAGTTTGAAATATGGACGCAATACATATACAAATGCCGTTGTAATTGGTCATTCAGTTGGCGGTGAAATTCAAACGTAGGAGCACGCGTCGTTCATTGGCTCCCACACAGATGAAGTGTCGTTATCAATATTTGCACTCACACATCGAAATCAACTAACTAAGTAGTGGGGCGCGTCATTTTAGACTAGACGAGCTCTACCAACTACGTTCTTCCTCGCCGACCCTTGGTTTTGGAAAATACCTAGATCGTAGATATACGAGATAATTAGCGTATGCCTATAAAATAATACCTACAGCACGATACACTAATTGTGTATGACTAGGAGCGTCGGTAGCTGAGTGATTCAGATATCCGACTCGTAAGCGAGAGTTACCGGGTTCGAATGCCACTGCGGCCATGTACCATTGAGCTTCTGAGTTATGTACAAAAGTTGATTGCTAAACGATACTCTTACGGTGAGGGAAAACATGGTGATAAAACCTGCATATTCAGGAATTGAATGTGTAACCATTAACCAATCTTGTCAAATAGCAGGGTCACGGTCAAATGGCAGCTCCACTCTGATTACCTGATCTGTCAAATCCTGGATCATGGTAAAGGCGGACCCCGGGCCCAACTGCGCGAGAGCACAACCGAGACATTAACGCCCAGGCGTTTTTTTTTAAATAATTTCTACAGTACAATACACTAATTTATGTATTGTGCTTTTAGTAACACAACAGTGTGTGGTGTAGCCTATAATAAATTACTATAATGCACAGGCAGCCTACCTGTTAAAAAACGGTAACAATGGCCCACGACATCTAAGACACATTACACATTTATCTCAAAGATTTAACTGGATTTGACCTTATGCATAGCATTAGACCAAAATTAAGTGTCACGTAGAACTTACATTTTATCAAATTGGACCTTAACGCTATTTGCAAAGGTCCAAATTTCTCCAAATCGCCACGGCCCCACGCGTTGCATGTGTTACAACCGATCGCATACACAACCAGACAAAAGTACCACTTCAACATTGTAATTGGACTATTTCTTTACTATTAAATAGACTAGTATTTTCTTAGTGTCGAAATATAGTCTTAACTAAAATAATCACTATCCTAAATAATCTACCAAAAATATATCACAAGAAATAAATAAAATTAAAATATAACGGTGACTATGTGATGTTTACATCACATCACGTGATGGTAAATGGTAACTACACGACAGTTTGCCGCGAGACCGTCGGAACTACTGAGCGGAAGGTTACTGTTGCACGTTGGATAGATAACAATGAAACGAGTGACAGTGGTAAAGGAGGCTTCACAATGGTGACTAAACGCTATTTTGTGTGTGTGAATGTGACTGGGATTCCCTCGTGGGATATGGACGAGATTCCACCGGTGGATCTCTGGGTATGCTTTATTTTCCTTTTCAATCCATTATATTAAAACAAATGGAGTTGTTTTTTATGTTATCACGTATTTTTTTTTTATGTCATATGGTAGGCAAACAGGCAAGCGGGCCACCTGATGGAAAGTGGTCACCACTGCCTATAGACATTAGCATCACCAAGAGTATCGCTAATGCGTTGCCCACCTCTATGACACGTATAAACCAGCATTGACTACGATTTCAGTTAAATTCATTGTGCCGAGGATGAATGAACCATATGAATTTAAATTAGTTATTCTGGATTTAAGCCAGGTCGAACATGGCAAAATTTCATGCAAATCCATTTAGCCGTTTTTATCATTTCAACAATCATACACAAATATCATTTCATATTTGTAAATAGTATTAGAAGGATATTGAGCAATTTTTATTTTTTAATTACGGAAAATCCATCAATTTGTGTACGATATAGGTAGGCAACATAATTATTAAAAGTTTTTTTACCGAATGAAAGAATATAAAATAAACACATCTTAGCGTTAATGTCCCGGTTGTGCTCTCGCGCACGACCTGACCACGTGACTCTGCTACCAGGGGAACCTGACCAGATTGGATCATGGTTACACACACATCCAGTCGCCTGAATGTGCAGGTTTCATCACAATGTTTTCCCTCACCCTAAGAGCATCGGTTAGTATTCAACTAATGTACATAACTCAGAAAATAGTCATTGGTACATAGCCGGAGCGGGATTCGAACCGGGCTTACGAGTCGTATACTCTAACCGCTCGGCCACCGACGCTCCGAATAAAAGAATATATTAAGGACAAATATTTGAGATAAATTGTTACCGTTTGCGAATAAGGAAAAGTCAATGAACTTCTTCCAATAAGTATACCATCCAACCAAAGCAGCGTATCAAAGCAAAGTACAAAAATCTTAAAATCGCTACCGCTACTTTAGGCTATTCGCTTAAACGAGCAGGTAACTTGACATCAATCTTGACGTAAGTACTTCATAAAACGCTCGTCAGGAATATAAATTACCACTGGAAGATGTTGTGTTTGTTTATTATGCCAATGACCTTTGCGTAAGCGGTCTGGTCTCTCTGGAAATGGTGACGCAAGGTAAATGACTTAATTTCGAGTTCAATTCTTTATAACGGTGAGGCACTAGTATCAGTGTTGACAAACAAATTTAAATTGCTACCTATATGTAACCTACAACTGACAGATTACCCCTGATAAAAACTACATTTTTTAAAGTCATACGGTAGACCAACAGGCAAGTGGGGCTACCTGATGGAAAGTGGTCACCGCTGCCTATACATACCAGCAATACTAGAGAGTTTTTTTTTAATATACGGTGGCAACCAGACAAGCTGACCACCTGATGGAAAGTGTTCAACACCTCCAAAAAACATCAGCAACACCAGGTGCGTCACCAACCTCCAATGACCACTCCCAATCCCAGACATCCCAATACTTTGTGAGATGGTCGGGGGATTCCTTGCAACTGCGGTACTTTGACAAAATCCATCGGTACGCATCGAGCTAAAAGGCAAATCCATCTGTCCTCTAGGGCATAGGTATATTCTTTCCCTAATATTTGTTAAGGTTAGATAAATAAAAATGCTATCACAATAAATAAAAATGCTGCGTAAAACTCAAAACACGCCCTATTTACCATTGTGAACGCCGACTAAGGTAACTCGCCTTGTGTTGCGCGGATGGTGTCTTGTTTACCTCAAAAGTGGACCAATCAGCTGTGCTCTCTTGCGGTTACTCATCTTGGCTATCTCGAGGTGATATCATAACAGGTCCTATATCAGACTAATAAGTAAATAGTGTATGTTTGATGAGTTTAGGGAGTGGGCAGGTGTTTCTGATAATTA
The DNA here is from genome assembly GCA_905147135.1 of Blastobasis lacticolella. Classification (NCBI taxonomy): domain Eukaryota; kingdom Metazoa; phylum Arthropoda; class Insecta; order Lepidoptera; family Blastobasidae; genus Blastobasis; species Blastobasis lacticolella. The sequence continues at coordinate 17,645,164 of LR990048.1, forward strand.
AGCTTATCAAACGAAATCTTACTAATCGGTGTTACTAATGGAGTTTAGGCCACTGAGCTGGGTTTGGCCTTGGTGGTCCATAGTCAAAAAGCTAACACAATGATTAGTATTGACAATTGATAATATTTTAAATAACAAATACATTATTAAATGTTTAGATTTAATATCATAGGATCTGGGCAACGGCCTCCCTCCGATTCTTCTACACTTGCACTTTTACCAACAGTGGGATCATACAGGTGAGTGAGTTTGTAATTATGATCCAATCTGGTCAGGTTCCCGTATTAACAGGGTCAAGGATGTATGTATGTATGTACACTCTTTATTACTTATACGTAGGAGGTCAGATGGCAGTTCCTCATTGTAATTACCTGATCTGCCAAATCCTGAATCATGGACAACACAGACCCCGGGCCCGCGCGAGCGCAATCGGGATATTAAAGCCAAGATGATTATAATTATAGCAATCACGAGATTGGCGCGCGTTAACGAAATTTCGATTAATAATTAGGTAGAGCTCGTCTAGTCTAAGATGACGCGCCCCACTACTTAGTTAGTTGATTTCGATGTGTGAGTGCAAATATTGATAACGACACTTTATCTGTGTGGGAGCCAATGAACGACGCGTGCTCCTACGTTTGAATTTCACCGCCAAGTGAATGACCAATTACAACGGCACTTGTATATGTATTGCGTCCATATTTTAAACTTGCTTGTGTGCGTTAATGCGATAGTGGGGCGCGTCATTTTAAATTAGACGAGCTCTACCTATCTCAGTTGCAGAACGTCCACTGCTAGACATAGGCCTTCGCGCAAAGCCTTCTTCACATTGCATCCAAATTGCATCGGGGTCGACGAAACTCGTCATATTTACAACTTGTCACATGTTCCAACTTGTCACATTAACAGCACTTCTGTGCACACATTTCTTATTTCAGAAATTCTAAAATACTAATAGACACCACAGGTGACAGGAAAACTGGCTCGTTCCTCGGTCAGAGAATAAGCTTTGCTATTCAACGCGGTAACGCAGCCAGTGGGTACAATTCCAGCGGTGTGGACGACATTTAAATTTTTAATGCGTATGTATAGCGTTTTTTTATGTTTTTGCCACTTTTTCTTTCATTGTAAGTACCTACACTTAATTTTTTTTGTTTTATGAATAAATAAATAGTGCATCAAACCTATCGTATAGGATTTCGAAATTATTTTCCAAGTAAGACGAACCAATCGATGACCACTCCGAACCAAGAGGAACCACGGCAAGATTAACTGTTATCAAACAGATAAAGCGTTAACTCGGCTTAATCTGACTTTGAGGCATGTTCTTCGGTACGTCTGGAGCTACTAAGCCTGATTGCCCTATTCGTCAATGGGCCAGCTCCCCTTCCTGGGATAGCTGGGCAAATAAATATCAAATTGTAGGCCCATTTGTTATAAGGCTTGCTAGATTTCCGCCTTCAATCCTGGGAACGAGAATAGACTTGGAGAAAAGTTCTAAATAGACACGAATACACTCGGTAGGAGGTTGTTTAAGATACATAAGACACAGTGTCTATTAGGCCACGGGCACGAAGTCAGCGGGTGCGGGGCGGCGGCGGCGCGGGGAGGGACGCGTTCAAATGTATATGTAGATTACGCTCCGAGTACCACTTATAACTACGAGAGGACTTTTTGCCAAATTTCACGATTTTAGATCTATACTTTGTCAAATATAGGATGATAATTTTGACAATTCACAGTAGGGATGAGGTATTGTAAAATCGTTAATGAATCTATTCGATTATCGATTATCATTCTCATAGAACTTGGAATCGATAGTTGCATGGTTATTCAGTACGTGTTATACAAAATAAACTATTTATTTTCTTTTAAATTAATAATTTATTAATACGACATTAAAAACCCTTCCACAACGACGATTTAGACACGTGCGTATTTTTATTCGTGTAGAATACGCGCGAGTCGAAATTGTTGTTGTAATTGTCTCTTAGGGTGAAATCCAAACAAGGAATAAGAGTTATAGTTGCAAAAAATAATTTAATTATCTAAATGTTAATTTTAAATGTTCGATTATTTTATTTGAATACCGATTTTCGATTGTCTGTTGTTATTCGTTATTCGTGGCACTTCACTAAAGGGGCGGGGCCTGTCTATGAAGTACGGTATTATCCGTACTACATTTTACCGAAATAAAACACGAAACTTCATGGGCGTGCACCAAAGACCAACAATTAGTGAGCTGTCAAAATTATCATCCTATTTTAGACAAAGCATACGATATTAGATTTTAGGTTGCGATTAATGAGTTACGAGATTCGGGGACTGCTTAGTCTTACAAAGACTTATTTTTACTTCATAATCAGGTCAGTAGCTTTATTATTTGGTAATAATTTCAACTTGATACTTTAATTGGTTCCTGAGAATCCGTTTCACTTACCAACGTCGCCTGGTCCCCTTTCTGGTGGACTCTTCTAGAATGGTAGTACCAGGACACCAGTAAAACTGAATTCCAACTACGGAGAAACTGGCCTATTCCATAGTTCCAGGCGTTATGGCAATATTGAAAATCATGCTCATAGCGAGCGGGTCCCAAGTGTAACGATTTGAACTATTTTCCGAATGTTCTAATGAAATATCCCGTAACCATCGGCGGGTAAATGCCAGACTGTGAAAGGTGGGGTCCGACTCATAAGCTTCAGGACTACCTAATTATCATAAATCCAGTTTTGAAAGATAAGGTAGCCAACACAATTATAGGCAAGATGTATCTTGTAGTAGGTGCCATATGGATTGACAATAAAGGTCATTGAACCCAACTGCCTTGCCAAATTCCAAAAGTGTAACTTAAATATTCAATATAAATATTAATAATTTAGACGTTCTAAGAACATTAAAAATATTAAAAATTATATCGATTAAAAATTTTAATTCAAGACTTAAGTTTGTTAAGACAAACAGCTAAGCATATATTTTTAATGATTGCCCATTAAATAAATATCATTGAAGTCCTACAAATAATACACATATTAATTCCAATATATATCAATATATATAAAATCAAATATCAGTTAATTAGTACCTATCTCTTTCACACTTGTGGTATGTTGCGAAGAGTGTGAAGAGATAGGTAAATTTTGGGGACAACGAGAATAATCGCCCTGTCGTATGTTCCCGTTTGTCCCCCAAATCGACCTATCTCTTTCACACTTGTAGCATGTTGCGACGAGTGTGAAAGAGGCAGCTAGATTTGGTGGACAACGGGAATAATCGGAGCCTGTTTCCCGCTCATAGTTTATGGCACTGCCCAAATCATAAAGCGTGCCATCAAAGGAGTTTCCCAAGAATTCCTTAACAGTTATATTGCGTTTAGCAGGGACTTAATTAACTCGAATATTTATTTAACAATAAAATTTAATTTCGAGCAGTAAAACGGGAGCCGAAGAGTGGATGAGAAGAATAGAACGTTTAAGCATTCCATCATTAATACGACGTCGAAGAAACCTTAATGATTTTTTTATTAAATTGCTTACGGGGGCATAATGGGTGGGAATAATTGTTGGAACCGCCTCACGTGTTGTGCTGTGGTAGTTGTTGTGGGTTACTGAGTTATGTGCGAGTTTTCTGTCGGTCAAGTTTGTCGGTATTCAAACACATTAGGTATCTCTACTTGTCTAAGTGCGCTTATACGGTAGGCAAACAGGCAAGACATATAGACATTAGCAATAACAGGGTACCGCCAATAAGAAGGTTGCCCACCTCTATAACACGTTACTCAGGCATCGAAAAGGCAAATGCCTCTGAGATTCACACTTCGAAACATCTGATTATAATTGCGAAGCTTATAGGTTACATAAATCAAAATTTATTATATCGTAATTCGGGCCTGTAGTCTAAGTACAAAGTATGTTAGGGACTATGACTGTTCAATAACATTTCAAAATAAACTACGAGACTTGTTAAGCAAAAGCGTATACAGCCTGCAAGAGTTCTTTGATGACAAATTTAAATAATCTTTCTAAGATATATTTTTTAATTTTCTTGTAACATTCATATTGATCTATAATATTGACCAATAACGTATTTATAGCATGTATTAATTTTAATTTTAATTTTAAAATGAAATAAAATTTTAATGTTATAAGTTAAAGAGTATTCAGTATTTGCCCCTCCAGTGCCAGTGCCACGGTTTCCTAAATCCCAGCTAATGGAGCACATCCTGTCTGTCTATCCGCTAACTCCTTACAAACCCGCAACCAGGCGGATTTTGTTGCATGTTTCGCTATCATTTAGATAATGTCTTCCAGAAAGTTTACATGTAGGTAAGTTCACCTAACATATACCTGACGACCTGTTTGGTTCAGTTGGTTAATATTAGTTGGTTAATTAGTCTGTCACGCAGAGGTCCCGGGTTAGATTAGATGATAATTTTAATTTATGTATTGTGTATATTTATTTATATAAGTATAGAAGATAAAGCGTATCAAAGTTCGTGAGTACTCGTGACGTCACTTCTGAGTGAAATCTCAAATCAGAAGTGAGGTCACGCAACATTTCAAAGCATTGTATCGGCATTATTATTTGTTTAAGTAATTAACAAAAGAAAAAAATAACCGTCCAATATTCTTTGATCTAAATGCACTATTTCCTACTCTACAACGACATTGTGTACAAAAACAGCAAACTCTTAATAGATTTTAGATCAACGGAATATCAAAAGCCACTCACTACAAAACCAACCTAATACGGTAAAGGTAACGACCATCCAACGCGGCAGATCCATCAATTATAATTAGGTGCCCACCGCCGCGGACTCCTGGCGTCGTGAATCAGAAACACAATGCCCCAGACGTTAACTGCTGCTCTAATGGGAGAAGTTTAATTTATTTTTGTGAGGTTCCCCCGTATTATTTGTTTACATTAACACGGCTATGGGCTGGTGTGGGCTGTAAGGAGGTCCCTGGTGTATTGTATTATTAAAGACTACCTAGTTAAATTGTATTTATTCATCTGGATGATAATATTAGGTTCGTAGGCACAAAAATTACGGGAACTGAATTTTTCATTCAACAATTTTTTCAATTTCTTGGAAATGGCCAATCTGATTACGATGAAACTTTGTAGGTAGTTATTATTATACAAGATTAAGCTAACTGGTGCATATCATTTCAATTGATAAGTACCCTTTTCATACAATTACAACTGATTAATGAGATAAAACTGACGATAAAGAAAAGGAGGTTTTTAAAACCTCTAATTTTTTTTTCGTTACTTACTGATATCTAATCACACCCTATTTTCAAATTCAATTCTTGATTTTGAAATGTTATATACAATTAAAAATTGAAAAAAAAAACAAATTTCATAGGTAAGAACCCAATACTGCCTGTCTTTGATCGTCGCTGGGCCAAACAAAGCTGTTGCTGGCTCGACGATGCCGCGCTCGGCGCATACTTACCTACTTATTATTGATGATTTGATTATTAAGTGTATCTTGAATGTACACACATTGAATAAAAATTATAAATCTTTGAATATTTACCAAGTATTTTATTTCAGACTATAGTACTACTTACTTCTATCTCAGTGGAAGACGGTGAGTGTGTGGTGTCAATCCGGACGAGTTCGCCCTTTTCTTAAACATGTCCTTTTCAAACTTGACACTTTCCTAACTCGTCTTTGTCTTACTTTTAAATCGTCATTTGTGTAATAGGTTGTTTGTTTTTCAGCATTTCTATTTTATTTTGATTTCTGTGATCGAGGAAGAGGAGCGTCGGCGGCCTAGTGGTTAAGGTGTCAGACTCGTAAGTGCGAGGTAACGGGTTTGAATCCCACTGCTGACTCTTATCTGAGTTATGTACATTAGTTGAATAACCGATGCTCTACGGTGAGGGAAAACATCAATTCGTGATGCAACCCGCACCTTGAGGCGACTGAATGTGTAACCATGATCCAATCTCATCAGGTTCCCCTGGTAGCAGGGTCACGGAGGTCACAAGGCAGACGCTCCACTGTAATTACCTGATCTGTCAAACGGTCAAGGTGGTCCCCGGGCAATCGTACGCGAGAGCAGAATCGGGACATCAACGCCAAGATAATTCTAATTTCTGTAGTAGCAGCTTATGCCACAAGTTTAAGTAAATTAAGGACTTACGTATGAGTAATTCAGGTTTATTACGCACATAGGCTAGATCCAGATATCCTACACAAACCATAAAGCACTGGAGACTGTTTCCTCACGCCCCGCGAGTTCCCGCGTCATTACCATACCTAACAAATGTTCCTAGCCGTTATTGCTCGCACGAATTGTGCCATAGAGTAGGAAAAAATAGTAAGTACAGACGATGATAAATAGAATTCCAAAATTTATACCTTCTCACCGTCTGTCCCTATATATCTATGCATGTATGTGTCTATGTACGCTTAGATATTTTAAACTACACAACCGTTTTTAATGCGGTTTTCAACAATAGATAGAGTCATTCAAAATGAAGGTTTATAAGTAAGAAAAAAGGGTAGTACGTAACGTACTTAGGTACTAAGAAGCTCCATTGCACTCTATGCTGTGCCTTCTCCTGCCAGCAGTCACCCTGGAGCCCCGGAGTTCCGACAGGTCCCTTTCTATGTCGTCCCTCCAGCGACGTCGTATTTCTTATTTCTATATTACTTCGTCATACCTGGGACGTCTGAACGGAAATGTATGTGGTAGGCAAATATTTGTTTACTGTTGTTGTTAGTTACTAATGTATGCCAATCAATAACTATCAGGCGTTCATATTCAAATTCAATTCAATTCAAAATTTATTTATTGATTAGGCCATTAAATATCTCTTTCAATCGTCAAAAGCAGGGGAGTAGGAAAGTAGGAAGGAAACACACAGTGACACGCTGACCGCCCTATGGCCGCAGCAAACCCACCCCACGCCAACCACGACCGGACCGTGCTCGACAATGCCAGGCAAAGCCGCATATTACAAGCAACCATTTTTGTTCCAGTAAAAGAAATGGGTAAGTTCGAGTTCCTTTTTTTTATGAAATATGGCAGACTAACAGGCATGCGGGCCACCTACTGCAAAGTTTCTTGCAAGAACAAACGGTGATCTCGGTGGTCGGTGGTACTAATAGAATTTGCATATCACCAATGCGGATATTACCAAAGTATCAATGACGCAGCACCAATCCTCCAATATAGTGAAGGAAACTCAAGCCTGACAATGGACTGTCATTGTCCGTTTATTATAATCATAGTATGAAGTATCATCTCTTGTTACGGCGTTTTCGAACTGAGACCAAAGGGCTGCGACGTTGTTTGTTGCCATAACCAGAGCCAGCCACTCAAGTATTCATAACTGTAACGGTTCATCGTCTTTATTATCTTCGCGATAAATCCCGATTTCGCTCTCACTCGGCACGCGTGTCCCCGGGGTCCGCCTTCCCACCCCTCTTAGTCCACTTCGCTCGGTCTTCGGCGTCCTTGGCGGTGTGTTTATTGGAACGCATGTTATTCTTAACCTCATTGACCTTGTTATTGTAATTTTAAACCACAGTTTTGTTATTGGCATTGCAACTTTGAATTATACTTTTATAACTAAATTTAATTGCTGTAAAACTGGAAATAAATAAATAAATAAACCTTTCCGTGCCTGGCGGGGGCGGCACGACTACTATGGTCAGATGATTCCCTAGGTAATTTGGCGGTCTGTGCACGCCGTGGCCATATCATCTAAGGTGGCCCTCTTGCAGCTTATCTGCGATAAGTGTAACGGTTAGAGTCAATAATTTTTTTTCATTTTAGCTAAACCTAAGTCGCGGACCAGAAAGAAATTCGTAAATTGGCCTTTTCGATTTAGGTTTACAATCAAAACATTGGAATAGTGACGACGGCATAATGTGCAGTCTGAAGCAAGGAGCACGTGGTGATTATTTAATCTGTGTATACCTAGATGTTACGAAACCCAGGTACAAGGTTCTAATGTGATTCGAATCTGGGTCTCCCGCTCGCAAGGCAGGCTCTCGCCACTCGGGCATTAAGCGCTCAACTGATAGCCTATATATACTTTTTTACGATCAAGAAACTTGTGAAATTATTATTTATAATTAACAATGAAACAAAAAGAGGAAAAAGAAAACCAAAATAAGCCTAAATTACACACACATAAACATATAAAAAATCGTCCACACCGCTGCCTTAAAATGTCTTGTTCTCTGCTGTCTACACTCTGTGGCAACTTGTAAATTCTGCCCACCGTCTTGGTAAGGGTCTATAAATTGCACCACACGTGCATTCGTTAATGCACCCCGGGTTAGAAATAATTGAGTTCCGGGACTCACTGTTTTCCTTAAGCACCCATTATGGTATCCGGTGCGGCGAAAGCGTCGGTGGCCTGGTAGTTATGGTATCCGACTATCCGATAAGCGAGAGGTGCCAGGTTCGAGTGGGCCGGCTTTGGGCCGCCATGAATCAATGACTCTTTTCTGAGTTATGTTATGTTATGTTACCCTATCCAAATCACGGACTGAGGCAGGTAAGGTGCCGCGCCCATAGGGTAGAGTAATAGAAGCTTTACTGAAGATATTTACTAGATTACTTGCTTACCCATTTAAGGTATTAAATTACGGTATTGATCCTGTTAAAATGGTTCACAACGCAGAACATTAATAGTAGGTTACTTAACTAAACTTAAAATTAAATAAACGATTAAGTCATTAAGATCGTCGATAGAAGTAGGGTCCGAAAGACCGAAGGAATCCAAATTGTATGCGAGAGGTACCGGGTTCGAATCCTACTGCCGCCATGTACCAATGACTTTTTTCTGAGTTGTGGACATTAGTTGAACACTAACCGATGCTCTTACGATAAGGGACAACATCGTGATGAAATCTGCACATTCACTCACACATTCAGGCAACTACACATTCAGGAGACTGAATTTGCAACCATGATCCAATCTGGTCAGGTTCCCCTGGTAACAGGGTTACGGAGGTCAGATGGCAGTCGCTGCACTGTAAATACCTGATTTGCCGAAACCTAGATGAGATCATAGTCAAGGCGGACTCAGGGCCGTCGTGCACGAGAGCTCAACCAAGACATTATCGCCAAGATGATTTTTTTCATGTGGTGTCTGTTGCTGAGTATTATTTACTATTTGTGCATAGCTACTGTGTATGTGTAACGATGTAAAGCAAAGACAACGAGAAGAGATAAAATTTGTAAACAAAAGTAGAGTGCAACAAAATTATCTGATACGGTAGCCAAAACTGGAACTATGTGTCACCATTTTGATATATCCCTTCGTTGTCAACAACAGCGGCGCCGCCACCGGTTCAGATAAGTTAGTGGCACTCTATAGTTACTTGTCATTTCAAACAAAGCTGTCATGTCACATGTTAAGGTGCGGGACTACGAAGTTTTATTTACAATCTTGATCACCTCTCGTTGAGGGTTGGCCTTGCCTTATGTATTTGCGTTATAGAATCACGAGGGCTACTCTGCATCTCCGTTGTTCATGACATTCATAATTACGAATGTTAACAGAAGAGAGGTAGGGCATAGCGGGGTATCCCGTTCGAATAGGTGCCGCCCGACTGGGGAAGTACCTCCACCTTACAGAATATCGCAGCTAAATAATACTCTTTTAAATAGTATTGTGTTTCTGCCGATGAGTAAGGTTTCCTGTGCTTCATGGGGTGGGGATTTGGGGAACCGTGGCGTTGGCAGTGGAGGGGCATTTGCCTTATTAATGCCAGAGCAACGTGTTATAGAGGGGGGCAACGCATTAGCGATACTTTTGGTGTTGCTAATGTCTATAGGCAGTGGTGACCACTTTCCAGCAGGTGGCCCGCTTGCCTGTTTGCCTACTGCAAGAAATAAAAAAAAAATTGACAATCTTGATCACCTCTCGTTGAGGGTTGGCCTTGCCTTATGTATTTGCGCTATGGAATCACGAGGGCTACTCTGCATCTCCGTTGTTCATGACATTCATAATTACGAATCTTAACAAATCATGGATAGAATATTTTACATGGTAGGTACTATAAAATATTCTTGGAGTGATCATATAACTACAATTAGTATGATTTTGATAGTGCACATGACCTGAATTCAGCCAAATGTAATAAACATTTGGCTAAATTCAGTCGTCTAAATTCAGAAACAAAAAGCGTTTCAGCTAGTCAAACTGTAATGTATTGCTCATAGAATAAGGTATATTTTTGTATCACTTATACAATGAGGAGTTTTCCAGTAGGAATTATCAATTGGTTTCAAAAAGCATCAATAGACGGCGCTCCTACAATTTTGGTAATTGTTTTACCAAAAGGTTCAACGAAATGTATTTTAATACAACCCTTTCATATTATCTGTGATTTGTATTGCGTCCATTCTTGATCCTAGTGTCCAGGACCGAATTGACTCAGTCAAATTGATGCTTGTTATATTTGTAATAATTTATTAAAACCTCTAAAATGGTTAAAAACTAGTGATAAATATAATATTATCCAATACAACGTACCCAGTGTTTATCTTTGCTAAGAACCTATTTCAAGCGATTATCAATTACCAAAAATGTCGGGGCGCCATCTAGGGAGTGGTTAGGAATGCTTTAGATACCTATTGATACGCGTCGCTTCGCTTTGAAAAAGGCGTGATACCAAAATGGGCCTTATTCTATGACTTTGACGAGCTCCCACGCTTTTTGCTTCTGAATTAAGTCGGCTGAATTCAGCCAGTTGTAATAAGTGCATAACACCTGACCGGATCGTCAAGTGCTTCTAGCTCCTCGTACTCGGATACCCAGCACCTTGCCGATGCAATACTTGAGCAAAAGTACATTACCTGGAAGAAATCGCTTTGAGCGATAAGGCCGCCGGTTGCTTTTCTTTTTTTCCTCTGTTTTTGTTTTATTAATAAAAATAAATAAATAAATATTCATGGACAAATTCACACAGCGCCATCTAGCCCCAAACTAAGCAAAGCTTGTACTATGGGTGCTATACTACTTAAATACTTTTTTTTTTAAATACATACTTATTATACATAGAACACCCAGACCCGTAACAGAAATTAAAATTAATCATTTCAATTTCTGCCCGGCCGGGAATCGAACCCGGGTCCTCTTGCGTGGCAGACCGGCATGTTGACCATTGAATCACTCAGGGGTATTGTATGTATAAGCAATAAAGAAGTTTTCATTTCATTTCATTCCATTCATTACCACCTCTTACTACCTCTTATTACCTGTCATCATATTCTTGTGCTGTTACATATGATAACAGTTTTTTTTTGTAGGAAACTAGTGAAACCGACGCGACTTCGTTCTCGTACACTTACTTTACCCGCACTTAACTATTTTTTTCTTTTAAACCTTTTTCTTGAATCACTCTTATCTCTTGTTGAAAACTGCATTAAAATCCGTTGCGTAGTTTAAAAGATCAGCATACATAGATACATAGGGACAGACGGCGGAAGCGCAAAGAAGTAGAAGACTTTTTCGAATGTTCGAAAACATTCGAAAATATCTTCTACTTCTTTTTTTTTTTAATTTTTTAACTTGGTCGTGTCGAAAATTTGTATAATTCAGAGAAAAATCATAACTCGAAAACTATGAACAAGCGGATAACATACATGGGGATGATTCAGATATCCCGCGACACGAGGGACCTAATTTCTTATTAGACGTCGATGTTTCGGCCACCTGTATATACGAGTAGATTGCATATTGTCAAGGCGCGTCCTAATTTCGCGAACGAGCCGCGAATGAATACGGAACGCACTCTAGAAAAAGTATAGTAAAGTAAATTAACTTCTTATAATACAACGCAGCTGTAGTTAATATAGTTGCGCAACTGGTGAGTGTTTCTTTTGCCGTACTTACCACTTTTAGTAATACAGTCATCTTTACATGGGTAATCCATTCTTACCTCTTACGCAAATACCCAGAATAGGCCGACCTATCATTTGTTGAATCCATAGCGCTACAGGCTGGCTAGCACATGCTGCTCTCGCGCGCGATAAGCGATAAAAACCGCGACATAGATATTGCTATCTCTTTCATCTTAGTATTGAGAGAAAGGAACAGACGCTCTCTCGCGGCGCGAGCGTTGTTGCGGTCACAGATGTGCTAGGGCTACAGGAATGTTCTAAAAGGAACAGTTTTTTGGTACAGATAGGTACATATAAGTAGTTGCGGAAAATTATACAATTTCCGCTACTGCGCCTAAGTCGCCATAGTTAGCGTGCGTGCAGTGTACGAGATCCAACCTTAAGGTACTTATCTCCATTAGCTTCGTTGACATTAACCTTCATTAACCTTAACGTACCACACTGACCTCGCAAACATACCATCGACTCATGGATATCATAGCTACGTTAACAGAAAATACAAAATTAGCAGACCGGATCCCTAATGATCCAATCTGGTCAGGTTATCCTGTTAACAGGATCACAGAGGTCATACCGCATTCGCAGGCACAGTGGATGGGCGTACTCACCTTAAGTTAACGATGTAATGTTGAACCGGATGAAATGCTGTCTATATCTCTATAGTAAGTAACTGATCTGCAAAACTCTAGATCATGATCAAGGCGGACCCCAATCCCTCGCGCGCGAAAGTACAGCCGAGACATTAACGAAGTGGTGGCCTCAATATGCAGGGTTCTCATAGAAAAAGTTCTCATAGAGAAGGTGGAAAAAGTATTTTCCTATAATACTAAGTTTATCGATTTAGTTGTCGCTGTTCGGTAGCTTAATATGTTACTGCTAGTGGACCCGGCGCGACTTCGTTCGCGTACCCCTACCTACCCTCTTCCTTGCTTATAAACCTTCCTTTTGTACCACTCTACCTATTATTAAAAACCGCATTAAAATCCGTTGCGTAGTTTAAAATATCTAAGTAAGAGACAGATGGCGGAAAGCGACTTTGATTTATGCTATAGATAGATAGATAGTTACTCGCCGTGTTATATTAGTCGTCCACTTACAATAAGAATGTACTAATTTCTGTAACCCATATTACGTAATTAGATAATCTATAATCGGAATTATCAGCGGCTCGATTAAAACTAACTATCCTGTGAAAATCTGATGTTGTTGACATTGTAGCTCGAAGCGTAATCTACAGAGCAAACAGAACCCCCTACCATACATGTAATGTATCCTGGCGGGGTCTGTGCACTTTGCAGATAACTGTAGCTACAAGCAGGCTCGAACATTCACACTCAACTACAAAGACTAGACGTCTAGGGTTACATAAACAATCACACAAACCGAAACATCTGCCCATCGCCATATTGTAATGGATTGTAAGTGTAGTAGAGTACCTATCTGTACTATAGCTAGGGTTGTCAACCCTGCATATTATAATATAGTCCTTCTGTTTTAGATAGATACACCCTCTATTGCAAACAAAACTACAAAAAAAGAATTGTACGTGTCTTTTCAAACATTGTGGGCAAAGGCTGTTTCAAGGGTGCGCCTACTATGATTATAAAATTTTAATATAGTAGGCGAATATACTATATTTTATCAGAAAAGTCTCTTATCAGTTTCTTTCCGTAAAATGAAATGCATCCTGAATTGAAATTTGAACAACTTTAATTATGAAATAACTCAGCTAAATACCATCCTGAACCAGGATGAATCATACTTACTGAATATCAATTTTATACTAAATTTTGCAGCTGATAAATGGCAATAAGTGTTTCCCATATTTTCTGAGATGAACAAAAAAAATTTAAAATGAGTAATAGAGCCAGCCCTAGCACAAGTGTATCCGCGACAAAGCTCGCGCCGCGAGAGAGCGTTTGCCTCTTTCTCTCAATACTAAGACGAAAGAGATAGCAATACCTATGTCGCGCTTTTTCTCGCTTATCGCGCGCGAGAGCAACTTGTGCTAGGCCTACAGTACGTCTCGTAAAAGCAGAGTTAATGGTGGTTAATTATTTGAAATTTGATTGTAATAATAATTATTAAACTTTCCCCAAAATTACTCATCACCAATGTTTTAATATATATTTTATTAAAAAACTATCTATTTTTCAAATTAATTCCCTACCTACTATATTTTTATGGCTACTGAATCCGAAAATACTATATTTGGCCTTTAAAAAGTTGGCAACCCTAACTATAGCACATGCTATGATCTCAGTGGCGTTATATATTCACTCATTGATCGTCGCCGCTGGCAGGCACTTGTGAAGGTTATTATAACCGGCCTTTTATAAAAATAAAGTCAACAAAACCAAGTTTCCTTAAAATATCGTTGAATTTAAGTTTCGTTTTTTCCCTACAAATAATCATTGAAGTGTGAAATCATGAACTGTGACATTATGAAGACTGTATTTGCTGTGTACTTATTGTTCGTTACGACAAACGGTTGGAAGTTTACATCGCAGTTGTACTACGATTGGATAACGTGTAAGTTACAATTGTACTTGTGGTAATGAGCTTGAGAATGAGAATTACTAACTTTGGTTGGTATCAACTCTTTGAGGCACTTTAATCATTTAAACCTACCTAAGTAATTGTGCTCTGTTAATGGTTAAATAAATTAATAAATAATATACAAATAACCTTTCTGATCCTAAAGAAATGAGTATCCTAATACAGTGAAACTTGGTTAAGTGGGACCTTGATAAGTGAGAAACCTCCATAACTGGAACCAATGCTGAGGTCCCAACACTTTGGCACTAAATTACCTCTGTTAGTGGGACAAGGTAAGCCTCTATATCTGGGATTTGTTCTTTCGATTTATCATCATAGTTACCTCTATAACTGAGACAGCGAGCAAATTTTATATGCATAGACCTCTGTAACTGAGATAACATTGTTTGTTTACTCATTCTTATTCTACCCACAAATTCCACACGTAATTCCAAGTACGTAAGTAATTTTGAGCTTCAATTACCTTCAGTTTTAGTTTCGCTTTACTATCATACAGATATTTACAAAATGTATTTGAAAAATGCCAAAACGAAAGCTACAATCGTTATCATTACGTGAAAAACTGAAGTTAATATCCGTTTATGAAAGTGGGAAGACACGCGAAGAAGTTTGTGCCGAATTTAATGTGCCAAATTACTAACTGTAACTGTAGCTGAAAGCTTACAAGAGGAGGACGAAAATTTAGAAACTGATCCTGAAGATTGGAACTTAGCCATCAGCAACGACAATAATCAACAGCCAACATTCCAAGATTTTATAAACGTCGACGACGGTTTAATAGTTTCAGGAGAACTTAATGAAAGCGACATTGTTCATGCCTTCTCGTCTTCTTTATTGGAAAATGAAGAAGAAGACGATGAAATGAGAGCGGAAGTAAATTTAGTAAAAATTTCTAAACGCGAAGCAGTAAAAGCACTAGAAACTATGCACAGTTATTTTGAAATGTCATCAATTGGTGACCAAAGCATATTTGATAAAATTTATAACATCGAAAAACATCTGATGGCTGATACTTCCAAACGACAAACTAAAATGACAGATTTTTATAATTGATACATTTTTGTTGATTACATTTGTATGATTACCTTTAAGTACTAATTTTTTTTTATTAAAACTCATTTTCATACATAACACGTTATTTTATTTAATGATCGCACCTGTATAACTGAAATAACCTGTATTCTCACCTCTATTAATGGAACCCTCTATAAATGAGACAGATATTTATTTATACCTGTATATCTGAGACACTGGGTAAGTGGAATACCTCTATAAGTGAAACGACATTGCAGGTCCCTTGATGTCTCACTTAACCAGGTTTCGCTGTATATTAAATTCCCAAGAAAAGATCGACTCCACAAAGTTATTGCTTTGCATCTAATTAGCTACCCGCCCGGTTTCGCACGGGTTTTCCCGAGGTTTTTATATTATGCATGTTTAATACATGTAAACCTTCCGAAAGAAATTATTTAACTGATGATGAACATCGTATCCAAATCTGTTGCGTTGTTAAGGGGAAATTAGCGGAAATTATACATACAGATATCTATCAAACCAACCTCAGTACCTCAGTGACTGTCTGTCTGACAGACACTGCATGCAACTTTAATAACTGTGTATAGATCAAATAAATTAGATATAGAGGTTTAGAAGGAGCCGAAGCCGAGCCGAGCCGAGCCGAGCTCGTTTACTCACAGCTGAAGTCACAATCTATATTTTGTTACTTTTTTAATGGTGTCCAAAAGGGACGGCTTTAAGTTGTCAAATAACCCTCCATAAGCACTGCTATTATCAAATTTAGTAGCCTTGGTAATTTACTAGCTTTTTGTGTGACATTCAGTAATTTGTATAGAATTGTGACAGTTTGATAGTATATATTCTCTGTAGGCTTAGGTTCCATCAATGTTCTATGCCCAATATCTCTATACGGAAGTCGACTGGGGCAAATCGAAGGTAGGGTGCATTGGCGACTAATGAGAACCCAACATACAAGTTTTATAACTTTGTCATAGCATAGGTTTTGTTCACAAAAAACAATTATTGAACTTAATCAACTGTTCAACCTTTACAATAGATGTGTTAATGATTCGAACGTACATGTTTAAGTTACCCTTGTAAAAATATTATCTGTTTTAGGTCCGAGTTAGGTTGTGTTCGTTTCAATTGTGACCATACTATTAGGTATTATGCACACTAATAAGTATATAGTTGATTTGAATTTGAATCTAATTATAATATCCGGAGAGCGCTCGTTCCTCGGTCAAAGAATAAGCATTGCTGTTCAACGAGGTAACGCAGCCAGCTTGCCGGGTACAATTTCAGGGGGCAGCGGTGTGGACAACTTATTTAACTTTTAATGCCTATGGATAGTGCTTTTTGCGGACATTTATCCTCTTCTTGTTTCAATAGAATAATAATAAAATACCGTCTAGGGGTGCCAATCGGCTCCCGAGACTGTTCAGTTCAAACAGTCTAAAGGTCAACCTCGCTTCGCCAACTTGAATCACCGAAATAAATAACAACCGCTTTTTGAAGGAGGAAGTCGAAATAACTATCTTTCCTACTCGTACCCGTTACTTCTTAATTCAAATTGTTGCGGTTTCCAAGACAGTATTAGCTTGTCCTCGGGCGCGCCTGAGTTTTGTTATTTATTTTGAGTTTACGCACTAAATATACGAGTACTTTCCCGTCTTATCCTCAGTGCGTTCGTTAGATCGGGGATAAAATAGCCTGGAAATAATCCTAATACAGATCTTTCACACTGTTACCAAGGGACATCATACCCGATAGGACACATTGTTTTGAAGTACCAATTTCAAGCTTACACAAAATTTTAAATTTATCATAGTCTAATTTAATATTATCGTAATCATCGTCATCATTTACGAGTTCGTGTCTTGTCGGTGGTACCACCCCGAGGGTTCGTAACCAAGACCCGCTTTTCACCAATGACTCTCTTCTGGGTTATATACGCTAGTTGAATACTAACCGATGCTCTTACGGTGAGGGAAAACATCGTGATGAAACCTGCACATTCAGTCGATTGAATGTGTAACCATGTTCCAATCTGGTCAGGTCCCATGTTAACAGGGTCACGGAGGTCAGATGGCAGTCGCTCCACTGTAATTATCTAATCTGCGAAATCATGGATAATGGTCACGGCGGATCCCGGGCCCTCGTGCGCAAAGGAACAATCAGGACATTAACGGAAAGATGATTACTTTTTGTTTTACCGATTTTATCATATGTGATTGGATATTCAAACCTCTATAACATTATGTGTTTACATAAACTCATCAACATAACACTGTAGTTTCACATCACCTTAAAAGATAGAACGCAAACAAATCAGACACGTGACGATTGACACTGTTTTTCCGATAAATTAAGACAAATATTGTCTTTGTCATCGTAGCAATTGAAGTTGCCTTTAGATAAATAAATGGCCTCATAATATCTACTATGTAACGTCACACCAGCGGACGATCAAGACACTTTCACAGGCTCATTTGTCAAATTATGATAAGTAGTTTAGAAGTTATGAGGAACGGATAAATATACATACTTACATACATACATTTGCATATTGATCAAAATCTCCGTAGTCGGGTAATAAAATAAAGTGGTTATTTCCGCGTCTGTCTGTGAGAAGCGTCGGTGGCCGACTCGTAAACTAGAGGTACCGGGTTCAAATCCCATTGGAGCCATGTACCAATGACTCTTTTCTGGATTAAGTAGGTGTATTAGTTGAATGCTAACCGATGCTCTTACAGTGAGGAAAAACATCGTTATGAAACCTGCACATTCAGGTTCACCTGGTAGCAGGGTCACGAATTTATGTATTATTATTTAATGTTACCTATGTAGGTATGACGTTCATAAGTGTTTGTAAAAACCAAATTTGAATCAATGTTTTAGAATTTGGAGGTCAGATGGCAGTCGCTCCACTGTAATTACCTTATCTGCCAAATCCTGGATCAAGGCGGACCCTTGGCCCTCGCTCGAGAGAGCACATTCGTTACATTAATGCCAAGTCACAAATCTCAAACTTTAATTCTAATCTTTAATAGACTATAGCGGGTAACTATAGCTATTACCTTAGAGAATATCGAATAAAATTTTATTTTGATATACATATCTATCTGTCACCAAAATAGGCAGCATATTCATAATACAACTGAAAATACCTAAACATAGGTCTGTGTAGGTAGGTTCGAGTATATCATAACATCAATTATTGAGGTCCAATACTCAGTACAATAAATACCATGACCGAATAATCAAAATAAATTTTAAAAATTCTATGAAACCATAACAAAAAATAAAGTTTACATTCCGACAAATGCGAGTGTCGCGTCCGATCACTGCTTAATTAACTACGCAGTGATAGTAGCTAGGTAGGTAGAGCTTGTCTAAGCTGTAATGACGCGCCCCACTGCTTTATTAGTTGATTTCGATGTGTGCGTGCAAATATTAATAACGACACTTCATCTGTGTGGGATCGTCGACTGCTCCAATCGAACGACGCGTGCTCCTACGTTTTGTCTCACCGGCAACTGAATGACCAATTACAACGGCATTTGTATATGTATTGCGTCCATATTTTAAATTTGCTTGTGTGCGTTAATGCGATAGTGGGGCGCGTCATTTCAGCTTAGACGAGCTCTACGTAACAAGCAAGCAACTCAATGCATTTTCGAGCTCTTTATATCTTTGGGACTGAAGAAACTGCCTGTATTTGATGCATTGTCTACGTAATGTAAACACTGTATAATCCAAATTAAAAGTTTCTACCTTTAACGGTTTTTATAATATCATTAATTTGTCACTCACTCACTGACTGACTGACTCATGGAGTATCAAAAAGATAGACTTCTTCCAGGTGATTTAGAACGTTGGTCATGGAGATAAATAATTGGGTTTTTTTTTTTTTTTTTTTATGTAAGACGGTAGGCAAACAGGCAAGCGGGCAACCTGATGGAAAGTGGTCACCACTTCCTATAGACATTAGCAACACCAAGAGTATCGCCAATGCGTGCGCAATGTGTTTATAAAGGGAAACGTCAGAAAAAAGCAAATATCCATCCCTGTGGGGGTGAAATAGGGGATGACAGTTTTTATGGAAGTCCGTCGTTTTCAAAGTAAGAGACATCAAGTTGTACGAGTATATTTATACCTTAATTGGGCTTACAATTCAACTACCTATAGTAAACCTCTCGTAAGTAAAATCTCTCCAGACTGACTTGTTTTATTTGGTTGTGGAAATTATGTATTTAAATGGATTTTTTGAAGCAGTATTTTTTGAAATTCACATTATATTTATTTCTTATATAATTCAAGACATCTATACACAATGTACGTAGCGTGATTGATACGGCAAGTCGTGGTTTTGGGTATTGTTTGTTCACCAAATAAGACAAGTTAGGCTGAACGGATCATAGACCCTCGCTTCCTCACACCAACACCCAGTCGTTTCCGCTGCGAGAGGGACAACCAAATAATTGTAACCAAAGAATTGCAGTGCGGAGTATTTGTCCCTTTTTCTAAGGGCCGCAGACTCCCCCGCTGCCCCAGCCGCTCTAACAGTGCGACCGAGACGCGAATCCACAAAGGTGCTGATACATGTGGCGTCCCGTAAAAGACATTTGCCCTTCTGCCACGGCACCAGAGATACACCGTCAGGTCTCTTGCCGTCGGACCTACTCAGTCCGGGAGGCTCCAGGGCGCAAGGAATGTTGGCCGAAACCAGCGCTCTCCGGACAATATCATTGAGGGCGTGGTGAGGGGAAAATATTCCCGCGCATCGACAGCAACTCAAAGCGTGGTGACCATTGGCTTCAACCCTGGAACCGCAGGTGCATTGATGAGGTTCGCAGACATCGCAGCCCAAGCGAAGAACCACAGCCACCCGCAATGACTCGCTATCTAAGAGCGTGGCTAGATGTGGCGATGGCAAAGCGTGCAACCACGCACCTGACTCTGGCTGCGACACTGCCTTAAGCCTCGCGAGGTGTTTACCCATAGCCACACCCTCCAGCTGCTCCAGCACCTTCTTCGCCCCAATACTGTCCCAAGACCGCTGACTCTCCGGGCACTTAGTTATAGGGGTAGCCGGGTTGAGAGCCCCCCAAGCCGTGCATCACGGACATGGGGAATGTTTATCCAACCACCATCTACTGATAAATGTTAGTGACAAGACTCACAACTCCATGCGACGTCGCAAGGAAGGCCGGCAGGCTCACATCCCGAACACGCCGAATTCCTATACCCCCACATCGGATTGGCAAGGATGCTTGGCTCCACTGGTCCTCACTTAAGGATACGTTTAAAATACTCTCCACAGAGTCCCGAAGTACCTCAACTACCTTGGATACTAATATGATAATAAATGAATTCATGTGAAAAACAGTAAGAGCTAGACATCCATACATACATCTCAAAATATCCATACATCGTCAAAACTTTAGCTTTTATTAATATAGTAAAGAGAAAAGGTTTGCATTTAAGTTTCTACCAATGAATAAGGTTCTCGTGAAAAAGTTGATTGTTTACAAAGATCGGAACTGCGCACGTGCGAAAGCCGCTGAGAACCCTAGCGGTTCAATAAATAAAATAAAATAATAATTAACTAAGCATTTATTATTATAATAAATTAAAATTGACATTCGCAATACAGACTAACCGCCTTAATGAATGAAATGAAAACCGATACATCGTTAAATTTACGTAATTAATCCTCACATTAGTGCTCGTTAAATATCTTTTGTTTCGTTTGATGTTCGATGAATAATGAATATGACGTAAGTATACCGTAGTAGTAGGTTTAACCACAGGCGTCGATTAAAATATTGATAAAAACATAGCCACCCCTTTTTCGATATCTTACTTAGTAGAGTGTATCATACACTGTGTATGCATTTTTTTAATGTATCATATGGACCCGGCGCGAATCTGTTCGCGTGGCGTCCTACCCCTACCCTACCCTACCCTATACCTACTCAACACCTACCCTACACTATACCAACCCTATAACTACTTTTCCTCAACCTATCCTTTTTTTCTTGCTTATAAACCATCGTCTTGAATCAGTCTATCTATTGTTGAAAACCGCGTTAATATCCGTTGCGTACTTTAAAAGATCTAAACGTACATAAATATATAGGGCCTAATGGTTGGAAGACATAGACATAGACATAGACATAGATTTTATTTGGCAATAACTACAAGTAGATATGTCAAGTTGTAATAATATCAACAATGATAGGTATAACATGTTAAGACTAGGGTACATTCAATCGACTTTGTGTCGGAAAGCGAATTTGTTGTATAGTATAGGTAAATATATGTTTTTATTTATTCAATTAGATATTATTGTACATACTTGTCTTTACTGTAATTTTATTTTTCATTACAACATGATATCAAAAGTAAAGGGAGTATCAACAGCAAAGGTATAGAGATGGAATTATAGATATAGGTATTTCTTTTGAGATTACATGTCTTTGTTTCAATCTTTGTTGCAACTGCTATCTATCAATTAAGCAGCTACATTGTTCTTAAAACACCCCACACCCATAATAACTGATCACGTATAAAAATAAGTATGTTTGTCTCATTTCAGGCGACCATGATCACACATTGGGCCTCGACGTGAGCGAAGTCGAATTGTACTTGTACGATTTCCAGAACAACTACAACTTGACTTACAAATTCAATAACAGCATCAGCGACTTCACCGGACAGTACAACCTCGACGTCAGCAAACGACTGGTCTTCTTCGTGCCAGGATACAAGTCTCATATCAGCAAGAACACTGAAGAACTAGTCAGGAAGACCTTCAAAACTGTACCCGACATTTACCTGATCATCATCGACCATTCCGTCTACACCTCAAGTAATGGTGGCCTCTTGCAGAGTTACGAACGTTCGGTCTTCTACACCTATTACATAGGGACAGCATTAGGGCGGGTTATAGCGGATTTCCAAAAAGCCGGATTCCAATCAGACAACATCCACTGCATCGGCCACAGCTTGGGCAGCCAAATGTTGTCCTGGGCTGGAACGAGATATACAGAACTGACGCAAGAGAAGATAGGAAGGATCACTGGGCTCGATCCAGCGGGCCCTTGTTTCTCGAACAGCTACATAGACCATCAGATCAGGGCTGGTGTAGCGAAGTACGTGGAAGTTTACCACTGTAACGCTGGCAATTTGGGTACGACGAGCGTGCTGGCTGATACAGATTTCTTTCTCAACAAAGGAACATCTGAACCGCACTGTGATGGCGGACTCTTGCCAGGCAAATCGGACAGTTACAAGGCCAAGTGTAGCCACAAGAAATGCGTGACGTACTACATGGAAACAGTGGGCCAGAGGGACTGGTACCTAGCTTGGAGATGCAACACTTATAAGGACTTTATGAAGGGGAAATGCGCGGGGAATGAGGTGGCGATCGCAGGATACTCGAACCCTGGTAATGTTACAGGGGTCTTCTATGCGTCTACGGAAACTTATGGAATATTCTAAGAATTTATCGCGGGTTTAGCAATCTTCATGTGGCAAGCTGTGCTCATGAAAAAGAGTTTTGGTGAAACTTCAAAGTCAGAACCCGTAAGCTTCATGTGTGCTATTTTGAACTATAATTTTTCATGTAGGTATGTATGTACACTGAATTTCGCACAAATTATTGCTAAATATAATTTTTAAAGTATGTACCTACGACATCCAGTACTTAGTCATCAGCCATAGGTTTATGATTTCATCTCGCTCGCTTTAGTCGCGGCGCCTGTTGCGAGCGAGCGAGATGGCAAGTCTTAACCGTTAAAATTCGAATTAGAGGTCGGGCCCGGACCGCTTTAATAATAATTTAATCAATTATTCGAGTAACTACAAAGTGTTTGTACCTAGGTATTTCTTAGTCTAAGGAATGTTAAAATGTTTGTCGATATTAAATCGATCCGTAGCCGTATTCACAATGATTCGAAACCGTTTCCGAACGATTCGACACGAAATTCGTGAGTGGCAAATCCGTGTCGAACGATTCGAAAACTGTTATTCAGAATCCCGATAGATTCCACGGAAACTCTACTCTCTATACTATATGAAAATTTCATCAAAATTAACTGAAACCACATTTTCCTAAGAACTTTTGTAGGGTCCTTTGTCGAATCCGTATCCGAATCCGATTTCCGAGCCATTGTGAATACGGCTACAGATCCACGACATTGGATAGCTTTCGAACTTGTAATGCGGGCATTAGCTAAATACATAATTAGTAAAATAATATTATATGCTACCTATAACATGCATATCTGCATATATTAACCGACATTATCAACATCGCGTTACAAGTTTTGTGTTACCAACTTACCTATTAACGATAATAAAAGTGGAACATATGATGATAGTCTGATGATTTATTTGGATGTTGATTCAAACCAATACCTACCTACTTGCTATTTGTAAACTACCAAGCTACAGATGTTGATTAAATTCCCTATAAATGGATAATCGGATTGTCATTCACATTTCATACACCTATTCATTCGAAACTAAATAACTAGTTGAGTAACTTTTACGAAAGAGGTAGGCCTTAGCCGAAAGCCTTGTACATCGACGGAATGTATATGTCACAGCCAGATAGTTAAATTAGCCAGTTAATCAAACGGCTAGCTTCTTATGCTATTATTTAATTGAAAATTTGCCAATTTCAAGAAATTTTAAAGTTATGTTTAAAGAACGAAATTGACCCGAGTTTACGGAGCCCCTCCAAATATTGTCACAATGGTAAGTTAATCACAATAATCTCAAACAATAATAATAGTTTGCATTAGGTTTTAATTCGGTTGGGTTAGGTTAGTGTTGTGACAATGCATGGAGGAACTCCGTAAACTCGGGGCAATATCGTTCGTTAGACGTAACTTTCAAAGTTCATGAATTTGGCAAATATTCAATTAAATAATTGTTTAAAAAACTAGCCATTCAATTAACCGGCTAATTTAACCATCCGGCTGCGACATATAGACAAGCATGTCGCTATTTTATAGATAAAGATTAATTTTGTGTACTTTAAGAACTAGTTTGTATACCTACTTACATCAGCTTTCGAATCCATAGAAGCACATCTATCTAGCATAGATAGCACAGCACATCAATGGCAGCCTTGCCTTGGCGTGAAAGACATCGTCAAAGAGACGAGGCTCTCCTGCGCTGGTTTGGTAACTTGTTGCGGAAGCCCTAGCCTAGAAAATAAGTACCTTAACCTGCCGGCATCAGAAAAGAGGCCATGCTCACATTAGAATGAATCACTGAGTCGGATGCGAGTACCAACTATTATGATTAGTTGTTGATGCACTAGCAGCGTAAAACTGATGCGTGCAAATATATAGTATTAGCACTTGTGTCAGTCACTTGTTGCAGGGGTTTTCCCTGATATCTGTCGGTTACCTTATTATCTAAATTTTTGTACACAGCCATCGGAGTCTGAGTAATCGCATTTGTCCGTTTTTTCCTGTGTTTACACTATCGCGATCTCCGAGTTTAGAAGGCGATAACATTTGTTACAAACTTGCTTGCTCTGGCAGCAAATACGGAAATGCTAAGTCCTCGATGGCCAAAGCCACGATTCGCTATGAAGCACGGGGATTGATCGAGGTACAACACAAACGCTATTCTACCTATTCGCGATTCTACACAATATGGATTCCGCACAACTGACATTCAACACATTATTTATTATACACAGTCTTCAATTATACACAAACGTGTTTCTTCCTGTTCGCGATTCTACACAATATTAATTTCACACAACTGCCCGGGGTCTGCATTGACCATGATCCAGGATTGGCAGATCAAGTCATTACAGTAGAGCAACTGCCATTTGACCTGCTACCACGGGAACCTGAACATTTTGGATCATGGTTACCTACACATTCGGTCACCTGAATGAGCAAGTTTCATCATGATGTTTGTCTTCACTCTAAAGGTGCGTACGAATTAAGGCGGCTCAGCCCGAGGCATGCTCACCGCGCGCGGCGAGGCTGCTCAGTTGCTCATTTGTTTGTTCGTTGAGGTAACGTGCTCGCGGCGAGCCACAAATGCGCCGCACAAATAAAATGCTGATGCTGCTTTTGTTATAATTGATGGGATTGTTAAAATAATTTTAGTTTTTTAGATCCCATTTTTCTTTTCGCTTTTTTCTGCTCACCATGTTGTTTAGTATATAAGTTTTCCAAATTATTTATTTATTTATTTTATTTATTTTATTTATTTTATTTATTTTATTTATTTTATTTATTTTATTTATTTTATTTATTTTATTTTTTTCATTTTATTTTTTTTATATTATTTATTTTATTTTATTTATTTATTAGGAACACCAACATCATCATCATCATCACAGCCCATAACAATCCACTGCAGGACTTCGGGCCTCTCCCACGAAAGGGGAGGTCATTGCCATAATCTCCACGCTTGGCAGGCGGGTTGGAACACCAACAGTTTAAGTATTATTTTTATTATATTTATTTTATTTCATTTATTTATTAGGAACACCAACAGTCTAATTTTTTTTTTTTTTTATGTCATACAGTAGGCAAACAGGCAAGTGGGCCACCTGATGGAAAGTGGTCACCACTGCCGATAGACATTAGCAACACCAAGAGTATTGCCAATGCGTTGCCCACCTCTATAACACGTAATTAACATGAAAATCTCTCTGGTCAACAAACCTGATCAACGCTGGGCACCTTGAGACTGGTTGTTTACCCAAGAACTAGACCAGGACCTGGTAAAGGTTCACCAAGGTCAACCTCAGTCAACCAACAAAGCATTAGACCAGGTTTATGAAAAAGGGTTGCCCTTGATCAACCTTGACTGGTTCCACTAAACTTAGGTCCAGATCTATGTCATCCAGTGCCAGGTTTCCAGCGTTGACGAATAGATATGTGGAATAGCGAATTTGTTGAAAGGCTGCAGTTGTGTGGAATTAATATTGCGTAGAATCGCGAACAGGAAGAAACCCGTTTGTGTATAATTGAAGACTGTGTATAATAAATAATGTGTTGAATGTCAGTTGTGCGGAATCCATATTGTGTAGAATCGCGAATAGGTAGAATTGCGTTTGTGTTGTACCTCGATCAATCCAAGCACGGGAGACCTTAACCGACAGGAAGACAATACTATTATATTTAGTAAGTAAATTGGTCCGACTCGTAGGTATCCCGAGGTACCGGGTTCGAATCTCAGTGCCGCCATGCACCAATGACTCTTTTCTAAACATTAGTTAAACACTAACTAATGCTCTTACGGTGAGGGAAAACATTGTGATGAACCGGCACATTCAGGCGAATAAATATGTAAACATGATGCAATCTGGTCAGGATCACGGAGGTCAGATGGCAGTTGCTCCACTGTAATTACTTGATGTGCCAAATCTTGGATCGTGGTCAAGGCTGAGCCCGTATGGTGGACGGCTATGGTAAGGTGGTAAGTTTGACAGTTCGCGTTGAACTCTTTTATAAGAAAAATGAACATTTTCTTGAATTACATTGATAATTATTATCGTGTAAGAATGGCAGCTGTCATTCTAAACTAGAGTGTTGGCGCTTTTTCTATTACTGCGTCCGACAGATCTAATAAAATTGTTTAATATGACGTGTCTTTTGATACCTTTGATTCCATTTTACATTATCTTAATTATTGATGACGCTAGGCTAATACCCAACCGTTAAGCACTAAATTAGGCCATATCGGCGTTGGCGCTGATTCTTACTGTAGGTACAGTCATCTACCCTAGCTGATCCTCAAGACCCCGACCCTGATGCTGATAGTCCAGGAGACGGGTTCCCTGTAAACGACGGCGTCCAACCGCCATGGTTCCACGCGCGAGACTGCAAAGTCTTTTGAGGGTAGTTTTTATGTCGTTTCGTTTTGCTAGCTAGAGATAAAATAGATATTATATTAAAAGTTATCTAAAAACAGGTAGGCAAGTATGTTTTTAGAAAACTTTTTCAGTATGACGAGCTGTAGCCGTTTATAAAAACAATTTCTTTGGTAGATATAACGAATGATAGGTAGGTATAAAGCTGCGTTCCCATTCGGCCATATTTTTCACTCTAGTTCTTGGAGATAAAAAGAGGTGTAATAAAAATGACGCATTAGATTCATATTCAACTGTCGCCTAACGTGGCGTCTTCGGCTGAGATATAGCCCAATTTATGCAGCTACACAAAAATGTTTATGCCAGGAACGTAATCAGTACTTACCACCTTACCTAAGAGTTCTCTTTTTTCCTTAAGTCTTAGATTTTAGGATAGATGATAAGTGCATTAGGTAGGTATTGCGAAATGGATGTTTTGCGCACGGGACATTGTCCGCCTAAATGCCTACCTACGTAAGACCAAGGAAATAAAAGGTACCAATTTAATGTAAGAACCTACCTAATTACGACAGTTCATGTACAGTTTTAGAGACTTTTTACGTACGACAAGAATTACTTGACGTACCTACCTATTGAGATAATGATTAAATTTATTTGATAAATTCTACCGCTATAAAATAATATAGATCGGGTACTCGGTATGGATACTCAGTGTAGCAGCTGCACAAACTCCTCACTAAAGAACTCCTCATGGTCCACGGACCTGTATTACACTGATTGATCTGTCCCCGACTCTCCGTGATGGATACCGATATCGATGAATCTTATGTAGGAAGTTTACATTTTCTCGATTAAATTAAGTTTTAATTTCATAGAGAGCTACTTGTGTTACAAACATACAAACTAATATACATTTAACCCCGTTATAATTATTAAGTGTTAAACATTGACTGCAGAAGGCCTATCTAAGATAGTATAGCAGGCGATGTAAACGCAAAGTGGCGCTGCAATCGCATGGAACTAAACGTTCAGTCAGAAACGTCCGCGCGCCGGCTCGACTTCGCTCGTCGTCTCAAATATTGCACTAGGCGTATAACCTAGACTTATTATCGTTAAACCTAATAAACCCTTCACATCGTTCTTCCCCGGTTGTTATTTATCAAGTTCCCCGACGGTGTGCTACAATAGGTTAAAAAATAAACCAGGAAATGTTAAGGGCGTCAGATACCGCTTTCCATCAGTGGGGTGTGCTGATCGACAGATCGAAAAACGAGGGCGTGAGAGAAACCTACGCAAAATGAAAATTAACGCGTAAGAATGTGTTGTTTTAACCTACTCACTGACAACCAGACAGACAATCTAATGTTAAACAATTAATTACCATCCTACTTATGGTGTAACAAAAATACAGAACCACAAGTGCGTTGTCACTATTCACATTCATTTCTATTTATTTGCATTCACTATGAGGATTGTTGTTACTAAGTTCTAAATTCGTCCCTGGCGTTATCCCGGGCGTCGCGGCACTCACGTGTGACGAACCCCCTCGGCATTCGGAGAAATATCTCATCTTACTCATAATGTGGATCTTGCATTTTACTAACAACAGAGCCAAATTGTCGTATTCAAGATTTAAGGATATTTTTTCGTGGGATTCTTGCCGCCCCTTTGGAATGGTGCGTTCCAGAAAGGGACAGAGATGCAGAATTAATGACCGTGATTGTCCCCGAGCACGAGCATTATAGGTAATCGTCCAGA
This sequence comes from Blastobasis lacticolella, assembly GCA_905147135.1. Taxonomy (NCBI): domain Eukaryota; kingdom Metazoa; phylum Arthropoda; class Insecta; order Lepidoptera; family Blastobasidae; genus Blastobasis; species Blastobasis lacticolella. The sequence continues at coordinate 17,674,242 of LR990048.1, forward strand.
TTCAAGATAAAAAATCATATAAGTCGGTACTTATACTTTCTATATACTTTCCATCAGATGGCCCAACCAATCCCATTTATTATAATATAGCAGCGGCGGTGGCTGAGTGGTAGGTATCCGACTCGTAAGCGAGAGGCACCGGGTTCGAATCCCACTGCGGCCATGTACCATGTACTTTTCTGAGTGTAAGAGAAAAACATCGTTGTGAAACCTGCACATTCAGGCGACTGGTCAGGTTTCTCTGGTAGCAGGGTCACGGAGGTCAGATGGCAGTCGCTCCACTTTCATTACCTGATCTGCCATATCCTGGATTATGATCAAGGCGAACCCAGGGCCCACACTCCCAAGAGCACAACCTGGACATTTCATCATCATCATCATATCAGCCAGAAGACGCCCACTGCTGGGCATAGGCCTCCCCCAGAGATCTCCACAAAGACCGGTCCTGTGCTTTCCGCATCCAGCTGGTACCTGCGATCCTTACCAGGTCGTCGGTCCACCTTGTAGGGGGCCTGCCCACGCTGCGTCTACCGGTACGCGGACCTGGACATTTACGCCAAGATGATTATTCTTGTGCTTCCGAGCAGTATAGGTAATCGTCTAGCTAGATTCAAGACTAAATTGAATAGGCTGTTTCTACAAGGCGACAAGGCAAGTGAAGGCGGGGGGAGCAGCCGCTGCCCCTCGCCGCAGCTCCCCGACGGACATGACCTCGCATACTGTAGGCGTACGGTCTTAGTTCATATACTTAATAATATTATGGAGTATGATACGGTCAGCTGATTAGTTGAATTCCATATCTTGAAATTCAAATAATCTACTGACCATCGCGGTATCAACCACAGAAACCCGTTCGTTATTTTGGGTGTCATACAAGACAGCTATAAGTCAGACCTAGGACCCGTAGAAAGGCCAGAAAATGGACACAGCGTTTTCTAGGAAATTTTAGCACCTTTAAGACTGCCGCCCACCGGCGTTACTTGCTGATCTGAAGCCACGCCACGAGCAAAAGCTAGTTTCCTGAAAGTTATTATTAAATCTGCACTGCACAGAAATAGTCAGTCCTCATACTCACTACCTTATAATTCCAAGTTGTTACCAATCTGTTAGAGCTCGTCTAATCTAAAATGACGCGCCCCACTATCGCATTAACGCACACAAGCAAGTTTAAAATATGGACGCAATACATATACAAATGCCGTTGTAATTGGTCATTCAGTTGCCGGTGAGACACCAACGTAGGAGCTCGCGTCGTTCGATTGGAACAGTCGACGCTCCCACACAGATGAAATGTCGTTATTAATATTTGCACTCACACATCGAAATCAACTAACTAAGTAGTGGAGCGCGTTATTTTAGACTACACGAGCTCTACTATGGTATCGGAACCAATAATAGTCAAAACAAGTTTAAATAAGATATATTTTTATAGCAAGCTTTTCTCGCGCGTTCTCTTATCACAGACCACTGCAGGACTTAGGGGCTCTTCCACGAAAGAGGAGGCTTTTGCCATAATCTTCACGCTTGGCAGGTGGATTGAAGATCGCAGTGTTATAAATATGAAAATGGAAAACGCTGCTGCTCATGTGCCAGCCTACGGAGACTCTTAGATTTTTTGCCTCGAAAACATTAGTCGCCTAATACGACATTCACGAGTGTAAAGCGCACTCCACATGTGGACAGTTCCGCGGGAACACGAGAATGTAGAGGCAGTATTCGTGTAGTCCCGTGCGTGTTTGGCATGTCTCGCCTATTTCATAGACTAAGTAGAGATAGTTTGTTTTCGTCTCGATTAGATTTTATATTTATATTCCTAGCGCTTTTTCCCGTAACAAGTTCGGGGTACACTTGACCATGATCCAGGATGTTAGATCAAGTAATTACAGTAGAGCAACTGCCATCACCGATGTGACCCTGTTTACAGCAGATTAGCGATATTACACCGATGAATCGATATAATGTCGCGCGTTTTGACACTCACCACATCCCTAATAGGCGAGAATGTAGAGGTTCGACCTAAGTCCTGGCAAAAGTTTCTGCGGAAGTTTCGGCGAACATGTAGAGCGCACTTAAGGGATTGCTGCTATTCTACTCTGCCGGACACCACACGGCCATTCTCATTCATGGGCACGTTCTCTATGATCAGAGTATTTGTCAAGGCTAATCAAACGAGCCCAAACTCGATGGGTTTACCATGCGTAGTTTACGAGTTCCTATGACAACCTTCCGTCTCCATCACCATAGCACGATGATATTATAACATTGCATTGTCATCAAACTTACATGAGTGCAAACAGTTCAATCCAAAACTAGGAAATGGGTTAATTTTAACTAGCAAGTTTTCATTACAAAAAGACATGGGGACATGTGAAACTAAATAAAAGCTTGTAATTAAACAGCAGAAGTTCATTTGGGTATATATTTATTTGGCATATTAGCGATTGGAGTATGAGTAGTACAATATACAGTCCACTTCATGGACTTACTACCCAAAGGGACTGGGCACTGCTTTGACTAAAACCGGGCAGAGCGAGAGTCACCATCGATAGTCCTGTGTCCCTTTCTAGTGTTGCCACCATTGTTGATGCAAATTCCCACTGAAAACCAGGGGGCCCACTGAAAACCAGCGTCACGGCAACTGTCGTGGCATATGCTGAGTGTGGCCCCATTGCACTCTCCACATGGCACAAGTAACGAGATTAGACTATCTTTTTTTTTCTTGTTTTGTTTATGTCTGTTTCATTATATTTTTTAAATTTCATTTTAAGAATTTTGTGCTGTGTGTGTGTGTGTGCTCAGGGCCAGGCAGAGCTGGACCGGGTGCAATCTGAAGGTCATGTTTTCACCAGGGTCCAGCCCAAGCTTACCCTGCTACTCGGAAACTATTGGCCCTAGAACACTAGTTCCTAGAGTGAAATGATAGTACTCATCGAGATCTACATTTCGTATGACAGTTCTAAGTTTGACAGCTGTCATACGAAATGTAGATCTCGACAAGTATTATCATTTCTCTACAGAAACTAGTGTTTTAGAACCAATGGGTTCCGAGTTACAAAAGATTTAACTTTGACAGCTGTCATACGAAATGTAGATCTCGACGAGTACTATCATATCTCTTTAGAATCTAGTGTTCTAGAACCAATGGGTTCAGAGTTATAACACATTTAGTTTGACAGCTGTCACCCGAAATGACGATATCGACGAGTACTATCACTTCTCTTTAGAAACTAGTGTTGTAGGATAAATCGCTCTTTTATCTGTTTTGTGGAACAAAAAGTCGTAGGTTAATAATTATGTCGACTCGACGTTTGTCGGAGAAACATTCAGTAGATCAAAAAGTATTTTGACAACTACTTTTCAAATTGTACGGATTACCTCATAATAATACCAAATTCACTGTAAATATATTTCTCCAATAATGGCAACACCAAACATGACAGTTGTCAATTTAGAATGACGGTGATTATGCCAATAACATTGTGTTTACACTGTTAGAAAGGGACAAAGGACTATCGATGGTGACTCTCGCTCTGCCCGGTTTTAGTCAAAGCAGTGCGCAGTCCCTTTGGGTAGTAAGTCCATGGTCCACTTCGTACAGTCTGTCAAGCATTGTCAAGTATAAGTTGGCACAAAAAATAATAATGAATACATACCACTTTCTCTACCACTGATAAAAGTGTAAAAACCCAAAATAAAATCAGGTGTGTTATTAACTTGTGTATCTGTGGCTCTGTCTGTGACATCGTAGCTCCCGAACTGTTGAACCGATTTCGATTCGGTTTTCTCAACTTGAAAGCCAGTTTAATCTAGATAGTTCTCAGCTTTGTTGTATTAAAATCGGTTCAGCAGTTTAGAAAATATTTGAGTATATGTAAACTCGGTCGGGGGTTTACTTTTTCTGTCGGTTAGGTTATAGCTAAAAGTCACGCGCCAACTTACGAGGACAGTCAGACTGCACAAGTGTAACTAGTAACTACAGACATAGAGAGCATAACTACACCTACAATAACAAAAAAATATTAATATTCATAAGTATATTTATATTTTCTAAGTTTAGTAAAATGTTACATAGAACATAATGTTCACTAATTATGTAAGGCTTTTTGGCCTATTTTGCGCCACTAAGATATAGAGGCAAAGGTAAATTCTCGCCAGGAATATCTCTATACGTCTGTGAAGGATTGTTGCTACTTGCCATTGGTGTAAGAAATGAGTTATAATGAATTCCGTAATACGGCGGTATCTATTATTATTCCAGGCTTTAGACGACCTTGCTAGGATCTCCGCAGATTAAAGACTGAATAACAGCGTTTTCTCAGTTTGTTAGTTTTTAACACTGCTATTTCCAACCAGCACCCTGTCTAAGGTAAGGCGGCAGTTCTAATATTTTTTGATACTTCATTTTTGGTTTCACTTGTCGACTAGCTACCATAATATAAGCGTATTATTAAATGCATAAGATGCCTCTGACCATGGGGCTTTACAAATATACTCTTCAAACTAAAATGATATGACCTTTACCCGAACTTTATATATCTTTCACATACTATCTAGTCTAGGATTAATCGCCATAATTATCATCTTCTCAAACAGGCTTCATGTAAACTCGACCAATGAATTGCTTTATCACCTTGTTGAAGTTTAGTTGCACATGATAATACAAGGCCAAGATTCCCTTGCAATTATACTCTGAGAGTCAATCTCAACCTTAGCGATATTTTGGTGAAGGAAAGCTTTGTTCAAACTGCTAAACCTTTGGTCTGTACCAATGGGGTAACTATTTTTTATACCACTAAGGTGGCAAACAAGCTTACGGCCTGCCTGATGGAGAGCAGTCACTGCAGCCAATGGGAGAGCATCCAGAATATTTGCTTCAATCACACTCCTTCAATTACCTCCATCTTCCTTCCTTCTTTCCTTGAACGCCTTTCATAGTCCAAGCTTTCTCTTCTCTTGTTCTCTTTCCAACTCCTTCTATCTTCTACTACCTCATACTAGGTTCAACGCTAGCTCCAGCCAAGCAGCGTGACTCAGCTGTCTTCTGCAATTCATTGATTCGGCCAAGGACAGGCGTTATAAAGGTCCGTATCCACTCTTCGGCGCTCCTTTTACCAGTTACTGAGAGGAAGTGTGCCATCAACTCCTCTTGAACGGATGTCAGGTCTGAGGATAGACTGGAACAAAGACGTAATTATGAAAATATTGTAATGTGTATGTAAAGTCGGCCAGAAAAATGCATTATCACAGGTTGAATTCAGCCCAGAGGGCCTATCGGCTATCTCAGTGGACAACTGAATTTGACATAAAAAAATCTGACACTACTCTAATTTAGTAGACGCTATTGCCAGTTTTCAATGTAGATGACGTGGTGTAGAATTATCTAGCGTCAAATACAGTTGTCAACTGAGTTAGCCAATAGCCCCGCAGGTCAGTGAGACGACTATGTTTCTGTTTCAAGTTTCTGATAAAAATGTCAAGCCCGAGTAGCCCGCCTGGATGAGTCAGCCTTATCTATTTGCAACTGCCGCCAAGCAACAATGCTTGCATTATTATTATCCAAATCCATTCCAATCCATTGCTGTGTTCCGGTTTGAAGGGTAAGGTAGCCAGCGCAAATACAGGAATGAGAAATTTCATCTTAGTCCTCACAGTGACAACGCACCTGCAGTTGCAACCAAAATGTATGAATCGTAGATGTTATGGGCGACAGTTGCCGCTTATCATCAGGTGGGCGGCTGTCTGCTCGTTTGTCACTGCGTAAATTTATGTTGTACATTTTGACGAATCAAGTTAACTACGGTACAATTAGACTTATACACGTTTGTGTTGCAGCGGGCTTTATGTTATCTGACAATTATTTGCAGTGAAAACATTATGATCTTGCGAGACTTTTACATGAAATATTTTTGGCGGGATCAATTGATATCCATACTGCCTGCCTACCCTACCAGTGGGACAGAGGCGTGAGCTTTATGTATGTATGTAATTGTTACTTACACTTGTGCTGTAATAGCGATTCCTTGTATCTGTACGGGATTGGTGTAGTTGTTTTCCACCTGCCACGGGTTCAGCCACGTCAAGACACTGTCAAGAAACAAACTGTATCATTTTTGGGAATGAATAAATGAAAGACTGGAGGATATGTAAATGTATTACAGTACAAGGCGGTAAGTAATGTACGTATGAAAATCCGTTCAGTAGCTTTTGAATTTATCGCGAACAGACAGACAGACGCGGCGTGGGACTTTGTTTTATAAACTGTCCAGACTGACCTGTCTTATTTAATTATGGAAAGTATGTATTTAAATGGATAATTTGCAGCAGTATTAATTGAAATTCATATTCTATGTGTTTCTTAAACATATAATTTAAGACATCTAGACGTAGCATCATTGGGACGGCAAGTCGTGATTTTGGGTATTGTTTGTTCACCAAATAAGACAGGTCAGTCTGGAGAGATCATATACTGCGTTCTAACCTATGAAATTGGCGTTTTTTCGCAAGTATATATTTGATCACATATTTTGAATTGTACATAACATATCAAAATAATACGTAATTACAAAATTAGAGTATATTTAGATAGCCATACATAACGTCTCTAAAATTAAATAAAAAATTTTTAAATTAAGTTTTATAAGGGTTTGAAAATACCCCTTTTCAGTTGTCGTAAATTTTGCCCGTTAAATCAGATATAATTGTATGAAGAGAGTATTTATCACAATAAAATGATATACACCAATTAGCTTAATGTTGTCTGTTTATACCTACAAAGTTTATTGTAATCGGATTTGCCATTTCCATTAAATCGAAAAATTTCATCATCATCATCATATCAGCCAGAAGACGCCCACTGCTGGGCATAGGCCTCCCCCAAAGATCATTACAGCGGCCGGTCCTGTGCCTTCCGCATCCAGCTGGTACCTGCGATCTTTACCAGGTCGTCGATCCTTGCGGGAGGCCGAAAAATTTGCTCGCATTAAAATTACAGATTTCGTAATTTTCGCCATACAAAACGCCAATTTCATAGGACCTAATACATTGATTGATTGATTGACCTAATACTATTTAGTGATAGTGATGATCCACATACAGATCTCCGTGTATCAAGGCGTTGGCGCTGTCCCTCAGCGCAAGTGCTCGTTGCAGCGCCGCCCCGCCCGTCCACGGCCGCGCCGCAAGCTCTACGGACAGACGGACAGGGCATTTCATATTCATCTTCATATATTTATTCATAAATTTATGTATTTATTTAACACTTTATTGTTCATTAACAGTATAATTATCACAGATTATGTAAGATAAGACAAGTACAAGGGCGGTTTTATCGCCAGTAGCGATCTTTTCCAGACAACCATTTACATGGATATAGTGGAGGTCGCAAAGCGAAATATAAGTAGGTTCATAAATAGTAAAAGGATATCCGGACAACCCAGTCTATATGCATATTATACAAGCATATTATTCTATTAGTGAGTTCCTTGACGAGTGAAATGTCGATTTATTTTAATGTTATAATAATATAATTTTTAATTTGACATTTCATTAATTTTGTAATGTGACATGTTAAGATGACTATTGATACTCAATTAATATCTAAAGGTGACAATTTCAATTCTATTATTAATTCTATTGACTGTGATACTATTTAATTATTGATGTAAATACTCAATATACAGGGTGTCCCAGAAGTGACACGTCACAGTGACACCAGGGGTAGGTCAGCGTATGAGGCACCGAACCAGCCTAACATGACCCCAGTAAAAGTTGCACGGTTTTCGAGTTATTGCCAAAATAAAGATTTTACTGAATTTTCCCTTTTTTTAACAGTGCTACTGCCAGCATTCACTTAGAAAGCTCTCGAAGTTAGTTTTTTTTATGTGTATGGAGCCATGAATAGTTAATTAAGATTTTTGAAATGTTATTTTGTCAATAAGTTGAGTAAAATGCTGAAAAATACGGGATTTATCTCGATTTAAATTTTCAGCAAAAAAAGAATTTCAACTTTGACCACCTGTCGTGAAAAAAAAATCCTAGAAACGAAACGAGCAAATAACGTGGAAAAGTTGAGCATGTTATGCAGATTCAGAAATGGTACAATACACTGCAATAAGATAGGAATTCGTATCACTTTAACGTGCCCTATTGAACTAAATCAGAACTAGGAACCCCGCAAGCTGTCGCTGCTAGGTAAAAAATAATGCTATACACTACGATATCTCATTTATAACCTGATCCTTTTATCATTAGCCAAATGTGCGAGAGTGAAAGAGATGGAAATAATGTTTATCTACCTTTTGAAGGGTATTGTTGGCTGATGGCCGAATAAAAGTTCAGTTAACAATAAAAACATGTTTAACTTTCATTGGTTTATTTTAATAATTTAAATTTATTTACAATAAGTGTTCGAATTGTCTCCCTCGGACTCTTATGCACAAATTACATCGTCTGATAAAATTTCTGCTCAATTTCTTAAACTTATATCCGATATGGTCCGAGCTGCGTCGAATACACGTTGCCGTAATTCTTCTTCAGATCGTATTGGTTTACAATAAACTTTATCTTTCAAACATCCCCAATAAAAAAAATCTAGTGGATTTAGATCCGGAGAACGCGGTGGCCATAAAATTGGTCCCAGTCGCCCGATCCATCTCTCGGGAAATGTGTTGCTGAGGTGCTCGCGGACTAGACGAGCGTAGTGTGCCGAGCAACCATCTTGCTGAAACCACATTCTTATTCTCAGTGCCAACGGCGTATCTTCCAATAAGACTGGGAGTTCGTTTTGCAAAAATTGAAGATAATTTGTACCATTCAGAATAGCCGGCAATTCGACCGGTCCTATTATTTGGCCGTTAAATATTCCCGTCCACAAATTAATTTTGAATTGGTACTGGGACCGGTCTTCTCTTTCTTCGTGTGGGTTTGTTAATTGCCAGCTATGGATGTTATGCAAGTTGAGATTAGTTGAATTAGACAATGTATGAACAATACTAATAAAGAAATATGAAATATGAATATGACCAATAACGTTGAGCGATATATGATTAGAAAGGATTTGTCATTTTCTACAACTGTTGCTACAGCAACAATTCTCGCATCGTTGCGAGTAAAAAGTAATGGTCAATTAAAGTAAACATTATTTTAACAGTAACTTTTTTCCCATAGCGATTCAAGAGTTGTTGCCATAGCAGAAAATTAAAAATCCTTTCCAATGGCTTATCGCTCAAAGTTATTGGTCATATAGGCCGAATTTTCTAATACAAAATGAAGTGTATTTTAATTGAACATAACTTTTTTCTCACAGCGATTCAAGAGTTCTTATCAGAGTAAAAGTTGTAGATTTAAAAATCCTTTCCAATGGCATATCGCTCAACGTTATTGGTCATATAGGCTGGGGTCCATACATTCCTGCCGGTCCTCCTTTACATGTCAATTTACATTAGCTTCAAAATAAAATATGATCTACAACTGCATCATTACACCAGTCTGGTCATATGGCGCCCATCTCTCGGGTACCTCGGGCAAGTCGAACATCAATATTATTCAGAGATTCCAATCGAAAGTTCTGCGTATCATAACGGGTATGTGTCAAATGAAAGTCTCCATAGAGACCTAAAAATGGAAACTGTAGAGATGAAAATTAAGGTTCTAACACAAAGCTAGAAGAGGATATGATAGATAATCATCCCAACGAAATGACCCAAAACATGATGGATAGCCAAAGCTTAACGAGACGACTGAAGCGGAAAATTTCCCTGGATCTCGTTTGAGAATTAGAAAATAGATGGTCTTTAGGTAGCGTACCCAGTAACAAAACCAATCTAGACAACAATTACTGAATGTCCTTTCTGTGACAGATTGTAATTATATAAACGGAGACAAAAAAAATATTATAAATAATTATATATTAGGTAATTGACTAGAAGCATATATTGGTAAATATATGTCTAGGTACTATTATTAATTACATTATCATATTAAATAAACTTGTTCAATTATTTATTTACAATTTAAATTAAGATTTACAATTATTAACATTAAAAATATATATATATATATATATATAACTTACTCTAACACCAACCTTAATTCTAACTAAACTAAAGATAAAAAACTTGACCCAGGTCCCCCAAATTTGGAAAAGTCCCCAGAAGGCTGGCCGCGTTGCCCCGCTGAATAGCGAGGCTTAAACGCTGACCCAAAAAGAGGCCAGCCTTCTGGTGATTTGTAATTTGGACCAGGCGCTTAGATAACTCCCGAAATAAGGAATGTGCGCCTGGTCCCCACGGCCCAAGAGTTTCAACGCCAAATGGCGCAAATATGTAATCGCCACTGAGACTAGCATATTTGCGCCGCTTGGCGTTCTCAGCTGCGGCAGCACCCGTCGCAGCCTGACACGCGGTCACTGGAAGATGGGACGGCGCAAGGGTATCGATGCAAGTAGCATCCCATACCAGAGGCCGTCCCAGCTTCCACGGAGTGAGTGTCATTCCGTCGGGCCTCTTACCGTCATCGCGGTCTAACCCAATCGGTTCCAGCACCGCGGGTGCACCAGCGGTGGTAAAGGCCCGGCGGATGACATCGTTTAATTCCGCGTGACGAGGAATGCGACCGGCGCTCCTGCCGCAAGACAAGCCGTGGTGGCCGAGCTGGTCTACAGGACGACCACAACGGCATTGATGAGGAGCGCTACAGGGCGCACCAAGACGAAGGGCCGTGGCAATCCTAAACGTGGCACGGTCGAGTAAACTGCCGATGTTTTTAGAGGGCATTGCCTGTAGCCAGAGACCCGACTCCCACTCGCCAGCTGCCAAGAGACGAGCACGCTCTGCAGAATTGGTTGATGCGCTCAAAAGGTTGTTTTGCACCAATCTGCAGAGCGGCTCGTCCTAAAGCCGCTGCGAGCAAGGATTAGCCGGAGGGTCCGACTCCGGGCAAGCCAACAGCCAAGCATTTTTGGCCTCGGCGGAGAATGCCGGCTCAAACGTCCCCAGTTTTGACAAAATCTTATTTACTAGGGACTGCGAGCTATTCACCGAGGACAAAAAGGCTGGCAGAGAAACATTCGACACTTTCCGAATGCCCAGACCACCATATCGAATAGGCAATGATCAGGCATCATTGCCAGGAGGAATTGTCAAAATTTATATCTATAACAGAACAGAGGGTTTGTTTCACGGTGTTGTCTAGAAACTCTAAAAGAGCAGGATGTTTCCACAGCTGACAACACCGCAAAACGTACATAAATTTAGGAACAAATAAACAATATCTAATTATGACATAAGCCATGTGGCTGTTGATTTGGCGTAGGCGGTCCGAAACATCATTAAAATTTTGAATTTTTTTGTCAACAAAATTTTGGAAGGAATACAAATAAAAGCAGAACAAATAGCGCCAGGCGTCGGACAAGATTCAGAGATAAACAGCTCACACTTCGAGAAATTCAACTCCATGCCTATGGCACTGAACTCTCGAATGAGGAGCTGCAGATCCCGTTATACTGTGCTCGCTTGTTCACTTGTTCAATTACGTTCAATTATAATATATTGTTGAGGATTAACTACCCTGCTTTGGGCTGTGGTGGGGCTAGTATTATAAAAGCTCACAGAAGGAAAGAGTCGGGGACATTCCTTCAGCGGGAGTCGCGCTGTGCGGACCTCAAGTTATCGGCGTACGGTGTGATCTGGACTTTGGTATCGTTGCTTTTGATCTTGATTGTCATTTATTTTGTGTGTTTGTGGTGATTTCCTTATTTGGCTTAATTCGTAAAGATTCTAAATTGTAATAAACTTTAGGTTAGTGAGTAATTTGTTTTTTTTATTTAAAATTCCACTACTGATCCAATATCAGAAGTGGGATCTTAACCCAAATTTGCCTGTGATTATTGTTTCGCCATCCGTAGAATTTTCAAAATAAGGAAGTCACAACTACCCACATTTTTATTTCTTTACTCGTATTCCGCATTTAGTTTTGATTTATTGTTTGCGTGATTAAATCATGCCTAAAAAGCGTAGTACGCGAAGTAAATCACGAGACAGATCGCATCGACGTCGTCGAGCGTGTTCTAGAAGCCGTAGTCTGTCGCGCACTAAAACACGTGATCGATCGCGGACACGTGATACGTCTCATATGAGGTCCCGTAGACATAGGCGTTCTGAATCGCGATCGCCTCCGCGAAATAGATCGACTCCGCCATCAACGGCAACATCGTCGCGGCCACGTGCAACGTCACGATATAGAACTGAGTGTCGAACACCGAGTCCCCGTGCGGTTCGTGGTAGTACGCTAGACACAATATTGTCGCGCTTAGAGGTGATCGAAAATAATTTCACGACTACCCGCAGTAGCACAGACGTCGCGACGCCATTGGCCGCTAAAGCTATTGTTGACGCAATTCAATCTATAAACCCGGGACGGCTCAACTACTACGTTTCGAATTTCGATCCGACTATACATGACATAGACGTGTGGTGTGAGGAGGTAGATCGCGCGCAAAAGACCAATCGTTGGTCAGACAGGGAGTGCTTGTCACGTGTTGCAGGTTGTTTGAGGGGAGATGGAAGGACCTGGTTAAACGAATGGGTGTCCAACGATAGGTCATGGACCAATTTCAAACGCGAGTTTAAGCCTCTATGCCCCCGAAAACTGGATTACGCCAATATTTTGTTTGAGGCCATGAACACAACATCTGACAAGTACTCTACGTTTGCCGAATACGCGCGGCGGACAATTCTGCGTCTGCGCATAGTTAAAGGGCTTAGTGAGGAGCTATTAACGCTAATAGTGATCCGCGGCATAAATGACGCACAAGTTCGTGCCGCAGCCGCAAATGCAGAATTGACGCCCGAAACTTTGGTCTCGTTTTTGTCGATTTACACAAAACCTAGTCAGCCTACTCACGCAAAAACGACTTCAAAGGCCGCGCATACTTCCCAGCCTCACTTTAAGAGAAAGTTTCTTGATAGGTCAACCTCATCGCAGTTGAAGTGTTTTATCTGTAGTCAAAGCGGTCATAAAAGCTTCAACTGTCCTAAGAAAACGAAACCATCAGAGCCTAACGTAATCACGTGCACATTTTGTAAAAAGATAGGGCACTCGGAAGATAAGTGCTTTGCAAAAGAGAGGTCCGCGTCGCGAAACACGCATAACGTGAATTTTTGCAACGATCTTACGGGAAACGACAGAAGGAGGGACATCACGACCGCTGTAGTGCAGGGTATTCCGGTTGACGTGCTCATCGACAGCGGAGCCCACAACGTTTCGTTGGTATCCTCAGACGTTGTCAAACATTTCTCATGCACAAACAAACCCATCAGCTGTACCCTAAAGGGGTTAGGAAATAACGAGATAGAAGGGAAGTCGTATGTCACTCTTACTGTCGAACTTAAAGACATATCGATCGAGGCTGATTTCGTGGTAGTTCCAGCAAAATGTATGTCAACATCTATAATTATCGGCACTGATGTTTTGAATAGGGACGGCATTACGTACGTTAGGACCAACAATAGCCACACCATCACGCACACGGCTAGCAAGCCTACGGAAGTCTTCACGGTTAGAGCTGCGGCAAACACGGATATCAATACACCCCTTCAGGGTGCAGAACGCGAATCCTTAATGAACGTGATAAACGATTTTTCCCAATTTTTTATTGAAGGTACGGCCACCACAACCGTTACCACAGGCGAAATGCACGTCAGTGTGACTAGTGAGGTGCCGGTTGCGTATCGACCGTATAAGCTTTCCCACGCCGAAAAGTTAAAGGTTCGCGAGATCGTGAATGACCTTCTAGTCAAGGGCATCATTAGGGAATCGGAGTCAGAATATTCCAGTCCGATCATTCTGGTCAAGAAGAAGGACGGGTCCGACAGGATGTGCGTTGATTATCGCGCTCTTAACCGTATAACAGTCAAGGACCGGTACCCCCTCCCTCTAATCGACGACCACATTGATCGGCTCGGTGATAAAAGCATAGCGAGGTTCTCTTCCCTAGATATGGCATCTGGGTTTCATCAAATTAAGATAACGGCGGAATCTGTTCATCGTACGGCCTTCGTCACGCCAGAGGGTCACTTTGAGTACCTCAAGATGCCCTATGGTCTGACGAATTCGCCGGTTGTCTACCAGAGGATCATAAATAAGACGTTGAGGAAGTTTATAGAGTCGGGGAAACTGTTGGTTTACATCGACGACGTGCTCCTGATGAGCAGCTCGGTCCAGGAAGGCATTGAACTCCTGCGCGAGGTACTCACGACGTTAACGGAAGCGGGTTTCTCGATTAACTTGCGTAAGTGCGTTTTCTTAGTTACGGAAGTCGAGTACTTAGGCCGAATTATCAGTCAGGGTCAGGTTAAGCCGAGCCCTCGTAAAATTATGGCTCTAGTAGGGTCACCTGTCCCGCAAAATGTAAGACAGGTCAGGCAGTTTCTAGGGCTAGCCGGGTACTTTCGCAAGTACATAAAGGGTTATGCAACAAAAACGTTCTGCATCTCTCAGCTGCTTAAAGACGGAACTCAATTCAAATGGGGGCCTGAACAGGAACGCGTTCGTCAAGAAATTATCTCCACTTTGACCAGCGAGCCCGTTCTTGCCATTTTTGACCCCAAACTTCCAACAGAGGTCCATACGGATGCGAGCAGCATCGGATATGGAGCGATCTTGTTGCAAATCCACGAGAACGGCGATAAAAAGGTAGTGGCGTATTTTAGCAAGGTCACACAGGGCGCGGAGAGTAGGTACCACTCGTACGAACTCGAAACGCTGGCCGTGGTGAAAGCATTGCAGGCCTTCCGCCACTATTTGATCGGCATTCAATTCAAAATCGTAACGGACTGCAATGCTCTCAAGTGCACGGAGCGCAAGAAGGACTTACTACCACGAGTGGCACGTTGGTGGGTCTACCTCCAAGATTTCACTTTTCGTATAGAGTATCGGAAGGGAACGATGATGGCCCACGCTGACTACTTGAGTAGGAACCCCCCTTACGAGGTACACCATATTGCACGGCCACGTAATTGGGCCCAGATCGCACAAGAGGCAGATGACGAGACCAAAACGCTTCTTCAGCAGCTTGAGGAGGGAAATCTAGACTCGAATCGTTACGTAAAACGAAATGACCTCTTGTACTACAAGTACACCCCCGTAGGCGAAGAGCATAGGCTTCTCTGCTTTATCCCAAAGGGACACCGTCTAAGTCTGCTTCGTATTTTTCATGACGAGCACGACCATATCGGATTTGAAAAGACCCTCGACCTCATTCTAAAGCATTTTTGGTTCCCCGGGCTTAGGCAGTTCGTTAGGAAATACCTACAGCATTGCTTGGTATGTGTATCCAAGAAACGCGTACCTAGGGCCCCACAACAAGTTATAACGTCATGGGAGAAACCAGAAACACCAATTTCGGTTGTGCATATGGACGTCTTAGGGCCACTACCGGTGTCCAACGGCTATAAATTTGTTTTAATAGTCGTGGATGCCTTCACAAAATACACGTTGCTTTATTCGCTCTATAGGCAGGACGTTGACGAACTATTACGAGTAGTTACTAACGTGGTTTCGCTATTCGGTGTTCCAAAGTTGTTTGTGACAGACAAAGGCCGCATGTTTGAGTCGGCTAGATTTTTAGAGTTCGTGAAAGAGATGGGATCAGACATACATTTCATAACACCAGAAATGCACCACGCAAACGGACAAGTCGAGAGGTATGCTCGAACAGTCCTCAACATGATCCGCATCGAGGCAAACCACAAGGACGCGGCGTGGTCCGACACGCTGTGGAGGCTGCAGCTTACCCTCAACGTTACCAAGCACAGGACTACCCAGACATCTGCCCTGAACCTCATGGTCGGCGTCGACAACACAACGCCTGTTATCCGGTCGCTCGTTCGTGACGTGGCGCTGGAAGATTCTCAGTCGAACCGCGAGGCTCAAAGGGAGCTGCGCCGGAGCCGCGCCACTGAGTTGTTGCGAAGAAATCAAACGCAACAAGACGAATACGTGAACCGTAATAGACATCCAGCTCGAGTGTTTAATGTCGATGATCTCGTTTTTGTGATTAAGTTTTCACAGTCCACTGGAAAGCTGGATCCGGGCATGCGAGGCCCCTACAAGGTCGTGCGTGTGCTGCCAAGCGGGCGCTATGAGTTGCGTCTGCTAAGCGGGTCCTATGGGAAAACCACGCAGGCAGCGGCCCAGTATATGGTGCCGTGGAGAGGGGAATGGTGTCCCGAGACTTGCGCTGCATTTTTTGAGCGTGAGTACTGTGCAGAACGCCCTTCGTCCATTCTATGGATGTTGGAGTGCGTTAGCGGAGCCGCCTGCTATGCGGGTAGCTCTGCGTCGACACACTGCGGGGTGTCTGACATGGTTTTTTTTCACGTAGAGGACGTACTGCGGGACGATCCTATCGGTAACATACTGCGGGATGTTTACCCTACGTGACGAATGATGTACGAAACATGGATCCATGGTGTATGAATTGATGATGTATGCTATGAGATGAATGAATTTTGAGAACGATTAATGAATGTTGAGGTTACTTTCGTGTTCATGAAATTGTGAGAATTAACTGAGGTTTTCTTAACGTTTCATGAAACATTGATAGGTATTATTTTCCGAGTGTATGTGATCTTGGTTTGGAACGAGGGCCTTGAAAGATTGACATATGCGAGATTAGGAATCGTTGCTGCTAATTTGATGTGATCATAATCTGGTGCCCGCGTGTTCTCTTATAGATGACAATGACTCCGAGGACACCACTACCCACACGGATGCACCAGGGCTCAGCGTACTGTCTACTTCTGGCACGTCTGGCGCGGGCACTCCCGTCGCCGGTGATGCGGTCCTGCAGTCAGGCCTGCCGGACATATCCGATGCCGTCGAGGGCGACGCATAGTCAGGAGAGGCCGTGTTGAGGATTAACTACCCTGCTTTGGGCTGTGGTGGGGCTAGTATTATAAAAGCTCACAGAAGGAAAGAGTCGGGGACATTCCTTCAGCGGGAGTCGCGCTGTGCGGACCTCAAGTTATCGGCGTACGGTGTGATCTGGACTTTGGTATCGTTGCTTTTGATCTTGATTGTCATTTATTTTGTGTGTTTGTGGTGATTTCCTTATTTGGCTTAATTCGTAAAGATTCTAAATTGTAATAAACTTTAGGTTAGTGAGTAATTTGTTTTTTTTATTTAAAATTCCACTACTGATCCAATAATATAAATTATTCATTTTTACAATTATTCAATTTCCTCATTCGATGACATATAAATATACGTCAACGCTTTTGGATTTATAAAATAAAATATTGAAACCAAGGGGTAATGACTGGGTCAACGATTTTGAGTTCATAAAGAACTCAGTGATCGAGTATGATGCCATAGTGAGACGAGTTAAGTATCAAGTTTGAAAAAGAGACTAACTAGGAAAAAGCCGATATAGGAAAATTACATAAAATAAATAAATAGGAAAATGTCATCGTCGTCAGGTTTTCGTTTCGCGTCAGAAATAGATAAGGCGGTGGTACTCACCCAGGCGGACTCCTCAGGCTTGACGGAGCCCTACCACCTGATAGAAGATGTCGTTGCAGGTATTTAAAGTGATAGGCTTGACGGAGTCCTACCACCTGATAGGAGACGTCACTGCAGGTATTTAAAATGATTATATTCTCACCGGTTTTGTCGCTAGCGCCGAGCCATGTCTGCAGACAGGCGGCCAGGCTGGGCAGCGACGTCGGTAACAACTCACACAGTGTCGCGTAGTGGTCGTATCTGTAATACATGGTTAAAAATCATCATTAAATAAATTATACTAATAAGAGAACTTTCCAAGAAATTGGTCGACACCACAGGTGACCAAAGAGCTGGCAGCTACTTCGCGCATTCAGAGCAGTAATGCTGCCAGGATCTTGGGTACGCTTCCAAATGGCCAAAATTTAAAAAAATTTAATTCCTTAATTTTTTTTTTATTGTACATTGTTAGTTTTTATGTTACTATATGAACGGATTTGGATTAAAAAAAATTGCAAGGTGATGGACAGAAAACCTAATACAGGACATGCAGGTGGCCTATGCAAGTATTCCATATAGTAAGTTCCGCTATCGCAAGAAGTGCTCTGGAATACCCTCCTTCCGGGTTTGTAAAAGCATGACGAGGATGACGAGGAGTACCATTTGCCCCAGTCAGCCACAAGGTAGAGCATTATATAAAGCTTGCTAAACCAATTTGCCAAGCCGCCACTCATATGCAGGGTAAATTTAGCCCGATTGCCCAAAGAAACCTTTCAACTTTTTGACCCGAATAAAGCAAAATAAAAAATTTAATGCAGAAATACCTCTCAGCCCTATAGGTAATTAAATAAATGCCATACAAGCCATCTGCCGTCTCCTCAATTGCCACCCGACTTCAAACCTTACGTGTAACTACATAAAGCCTACCTGGCCCAGCCGGTGAGGACGACCCCGGCGAAAGCGAGTCCAGTGCGGCGTTGCTCCATCTCCGACAACCAGGCTTCTTGGTTACTCGTGTAGCGGGAAACTGGGGACAGGATCTGGAAACCTCTATTGCGTTTATAAAACTTACTAAAAGGTATAACTTAATTTGATACAAATATATTCTAAACTACTGAACAATGAGTATTAATTAACATAACCTAACTGAATTTACTAAATTCAGTAGTACCCACTGAAACCCAGTAGCCCACTGAAAACCAGCGTTGTGGTTCGCGGCAAGCGGCCACAACATTATGCTGAGGAGGGTCCATTTACGCTGGATGCCCACGAAAAATGCCACTGGGAACCCTATAATTGTCTCCGTATTTTATGTACTTTTTTTTGTGTTAAATGTTAATTATTATGTCGTGGCGTCCTTTGTAATAAATATTTTCTTTCTTTCTTTCTTTCTAGTATAAATTTATAAGCAAAAAGCGCGAGAGCAAATCAAAGTGGAATTGCTCATAAAATAAGATCAATTTCTGTATCACTTATACTTTGTGTTACTCTTCGCTTTTCCAAAGGCGTGATACAAAAATGGACCTTATCGTATAAGCAATATTTCCACTTTGATTTGCTCTGACGTTTTGCAAACTAAAAAATACATTTTTTTATCGAGCAAGCGGGGGCCTTATGATGGTACATCGCCTTGAATTATATGATCTAAGTCCTGACAACGCGAGGTAGTCATGGTATTTTTATCTCTTGTAGAGGTGCGTGCGATATTTCGTTTCATGATGGCTTACTCTCTCTTTCGTTCATCACGATTAGGCCACTGATCACCTTATGGAAAGTGATCGACGTTGCCGGCTTGTGGAGATAGGTGCAGCCAATTTTTTTAAGGTTTTAATGTCGTAACATTTGGGAACACTCCTACACCGAGCACCACATGACAACCTTTAATAACCTTGTCACAGTAAATGATTTTCTGATATGTGGTGAGGTTTTGTGCTATCATGCATAGCATGGAGGTCAAATGGCAGTCGCTCCACTGTAATTACCTGATCTGCCAAATACTGGATCATGGTGAAGGCGGACCCCGGTGCGCAACAGCATAACCGGGACATCAAATATTCATAATTTGACAATAGCCAGATCTAAAATTACCTGGCAACTCCCATTAGCCCCCTTGAACGCAGAGCCGACCCAGACAGCTCGAAACACAAACTTGTAGGTGGTCCACACGCTGGGGTCAATATGGAAGTTCTCCGCCGGATTGTAATGCCACACCACAGGCTGTACGAGCTCACCTATCTGATGGACTGTGGACATTAGAAAGTAAATGTGTAAAGCTTATAGTGTTAGAAGTTATCGACATAATCTAAGCGACAGATGTCGGGGACTTTTCGACAAAGTCTACGTATCCCTAATATTCCTACCCCTTCCTACCTCCTATTAATCTTCTGTACAGGTCGATTTCCGTCGCCTGTATCGCTTAGAATTTTAAACCACATAAGGGATTTTAATGCGGTTTTCAATAATAGATAGAGAGATTCTTGAAGAAGGGGTACGCGAACGAAGTCGCGTCGAGTACTAGTAAAATTTTAAATGCTCTGTCTGTAGGTTACGCTACCACGGCTAAACCACTGCACCGCTTTTGATGAAATCAGGTATGGAGATAGTTTAGCACTTGAAGAAGGGCAAAACCTCTATTGAAAAACTATTGACCCGATTTTAATGAAATACTATGAACCAACCCAATGAAACTGGTTTACAAATAAACCGACCGTATCCAAATCGGTTTATCCGATCGGACGCTACGATGCCACAGACAGACACAGATACACGTCAGACGCGTAACACAATATTTTGGGGTGGGGGTTACGAATAATCGATCATATCCACTGTTCTCCAAAGCTACCTATCTCTTTCACACTCATCGTAACCTATCCAAAGTGTGAAAGAGCTAGGTTTTTTTATACTACAAAGGTGGCAAACAAGCTTACGGCCTGCCTCATGGAAAGCAGTTATCGCAGCCTATGGACGTTTGCAATACCAGGGGCATCACCCACGCGTTGTCGAAATCTTTAAAAGAGCTTAAGTAGGTAGCTTTGTGTGACAACATTTGCGGGACAACGAGGATAACATAACTTTTGTTCAAATCAACACTTGGCTCACCTTTCAATGTCTCAATGCCGGTGTTCCTAAGCATGTCGTCCCACATGAGCACAGTGATTCCAGGCCTCTTCTGTTTCAGGTACACGGCCAGGTCTCTGACGTGTTCCAGGTACAACGACGCCGTTCCGTACTCGCTGGCCAGGGCTCGACCCTGGCACGCGTCACAGATGCCTGTATGCCACACCTGGAATGCAAAGGAAATTATACGGGTATTTAAAAAATATATTTAAAAAAAAAATTTTTTTACGAAAGTTAAGCAACGCGCGCAGTGTTCGGGAACTGCATGGGAGACCGTTTTTACTACTTTACGTTTAGCACAGGAACAAGCTCGCTATTTTCCTTCGTTTTTTCTTTTTTTACTTTAGACTATCCACACATTTGACCGCCATCTCACCGGTAAGTGACGATGCGGTCGAAGATGGAACATGCCTGCCTAGGAACAGCCTATTCACTCTAGCCTTGAAGGCGTCCAGATTATAGTAATCAGAGAACACACTCGCAGGCAACGCATTCCTTTCCTTAAGCTCGTGCGGGTGGCTGGAAGATCCACGACATAAAGATGAAGCGCTCAATAGGTTCCTATCGATAGGTTAGCCTCCCAATACCGTTGGCGAGCGTGGTTGACTAAGGTGGCTGCTGGGTAACAACAGTCACGGGAACCGAGTGGCACCCCGTAACAGTTAAGTATATATTTAGGAATCCATACCTCATCAGCACCGATATGCAGGTACGCAGCATCAGGTTGGACCTCCAGAGCCTGGTTCAGCATAGCTCGTACCAACGCCTGAGACTCTGGTCTTGAAGGGCACAGCACAGCCGGAGATTGAGCTGCCTCCCGCAAGCCTCTGAACGCTGGATGCTTCAGAACAAACTCCATGTGTCCAATCGTTTGGATGAGTTGAATCTGGAAGTTGGAGGTGTGGTTTGTTAATTATGTTTGTCGAAGGTAGGCTACTCATCGCAGGTAGGCTACTATCGCAACCAGTAGCGTACAAAGATTTTAGCGTATTTAGTCTTCTATAGTAAATGGTTGCGATGGCGGCCATAGGGACTCTATAAGCCTGTGTGCCTGTGAGACTCATAAGTGTAACAATTCTTCTGATATCGGCCGGACTTGTTTGCCCTCATCAGGAGCATTTGTTACATGGCAAGGCTTTAATTGAGAAATTCTTTCATCGCGTCGTGAATTTAGAGTAAGTAGTATTTGTGTATAATAACAAACATGTTGGAAGTAAAGTACATTTCATTAGAAAAAGAAAGAGTTTATATACATACATGTCTTAGTTACATTGCTATCTGTTTGGATTGGTTTATAAATTTAGCTCAGAAGGTTCCTGTGCTACCAGTAATATTATGATATAACAGGTGTCAGTGAACTAGCATTACACACTCTTCTTTTTAAATACCTGCCTCATAATTTAATTAATAATTACTTTTAGCTTACTCACAACTTCCAATCCACATTTCTTTGTAAAATGCAGAATGTGATGTATTTCTTCTATATTGTACAATCCATCTCCACCTGCACCACGTTGACTGCCAATGTCTCTCAACTCTAATGAATAAGGAAATGTGTCCTCCCATTCGAAGAGAATGCCTGTAGCACCCCATTGCTTCGCTGATATCAAGACCTTAGAAGAATATAGATCTCTTAGAGTGCGGGCAATTTTCTGGGATAGGTGTAAGGGTTTGTAAGTGTGATAAAAGATAGGAGAGGTAGGGTATATATGTAGACATTCATAAGTGTTTTATGTAAAACCCAAATTGAATAAAACTATTTGACTTGACTTGCAGGGTAACCTATTCGAATTGCCAGCCACACGTGAGGAAATATACCTTACAGAATACCACTCCCAAAAAATAGTAGTATGTTCCTGCATGTGAGTAAAATCTCCAGTGCAATATGGGGTTGGGTAACCGTAGCATTAGCATTTGTGATACCGCTGGTTTCAATTGATATGTCTATCATCATTGTCCATCAGGTAGCATGTGTGCCTGTTTGTCTAAAGTAGATATGACATAAAAGTTGACCTGCTTTTTTTAATTGTGGTAACTACTAACACACTGTCATATGGTCTACTCTACCTGAATTATTGTATGGTATTATACCATATACATAGGGATTGGGGAGGAAGCTGGTTATGGTAGGGATTTGCAGCATTTCAAGGTAAGTACCATAGCAAGAGCATTAAATGTATTAGCATTACCTACAGCAGCATACTTATGGGATATTGATTTGACCTAAAAAAATTGTTTACACACCTGTATATTTTAGGTCTTATTCGGTAGTTACCCATTGCTGCAAGGTTCTATTAAATTTAAATAAAAATCTTAAAAAATTAATTCGCACAAAATGAAAACTGATAGGGCAACATAGAATCCAAAAAATATTATTATTCTTAAGACGGTAAACAAACTTATTTACGTCTATAACCAAAAATTTATTTATTGATTGTTATAGAAACCAAACAATTATTACAACTGCACAGAAATATGATTCTTAAGGTGGCCATGTATTAATGCTCTTGTATTGTACTTATACAATTTAATTCAATTAACACGTACCTTTTCTAAATAAGGCACTTTCAGTGGGAAACCTTTTAAATCCAAGTGTACTATTCTGAAGAATGGAACAACGACAAAGTAAACATTAGGCAGGTCATTTACAGCTCAGTTATATTTCAAATATGTAGTGTATAACGAACCTATGCATTTTCAGAACTTCTTTTGTTTGTCTTATCTAGGAAAGTTATCTGACAATTTAATTTGTTTACCAACGTACGAGCGCACCTCTTTTGCGTCCACTCACAACAGCAGATAAAAACGAATATCAACTATTTTAAACGGTCAAAATTACACGTAAACCTGAATTACTGAAAAGAAAATCACAGGCCGCTCCGTAAGAAAAGGCTGAAAAAGTGTCACCAAAGAGAATACACAGGTTAGTATCACGCACGAAGGATCAAGGAAAAAATATCGAGCAAGCCAGCTGAGTTTGACATTTCTTAACACAAAATACAAACTTAACTGACCCACAAACGGTGTCGCTGTTGTCGACAACAACACCACATTTCAAAATGCTGACACTTAGTTCCAGTTTTGGCCACTAGGCCAGATGAGTTTGTATGGGGAATGAAAGTAGGTGTTGCCAGTAGTGTTTTATAAAATACACACAAACGTTTACAAGCTAGGTTCCCAATAAATGACAAAGGGCGATGTCCAAAACCCTTTATACATAGTTTGGCAAGAAAGTCATGAAAAGAATGTTTTGGGAACTACTGCTCTCGCCTAAATTTATATACCAGACTCTTGTTTCAACTTTCAATACTTCTCTAAAATGCAAAAACCATACTATTTAATATTACTTACCTACTCTTTATCATGATACTCTAAAATACAAGGGCAGATGAGAGGTTTGTAACGAGTTCTGTTGACATTTTCAGATTATTTAGAGTCCAATTAAAATAGTCATGTAATAAACCAAAAAATTTTATCCATCTTGCTATCTTACTTGGAGCTGGCCTTATCTTGATTTCACTATATTTTATTACTAATCAGTGAGTGAAAAAATCGTGGTGAAACTGACTGAATGGATAACCATGATCCCACGGGCGTAGCTAGGTTTTGGGTTTGGGGGGGTTTACAAATAATGCGCATGAATTTCCCTCCCCCCCCTTTTTATTAACTATAGAGTAAAATTACGATGTTCGTAATAAAAATATTAAAATTGAAAAATGAGCAAGCGTAGCGAGCTCGAGAGTTATCGAATTTTGGCTTAAAAGGCCCGGGGTGAACTTGATAAATGTAACATTAACCAAGTAAGTAAGTGCAACGAGATGCGCTTGGAATTTTGAGTAGTATAGGCCCTTAAAATTCGAATTGATGACATGGCGTGAGGGTGTGAATATATGCATATAAAAAGAGCGAGCGCATCGAGCTAGAAAGTCCCTTTGGACCCTAAAATCCGAATTGATTATACGGTGCCGGTATTCTGTATACTAAAAAAATGAGCGAACGCAGCGAACTCAAAATTTTTCCCATTTTGACATAAATGACTCGGGGTGAACATTATACCTAAATGTAACATAAACCAATCTGAGTGTACGCAGTTAGCAGACTTTTTGGTATAGGTACCTACATATTGGCTCTTATAAGTCGAATTAAACATGCGAGCGAAGCGATCTCGAAATTTTGCAAATTCTAGCTAAAAAGAGCTGGAGCTCATTAAAGAAAACTAATGAGGGAGCGAGCGCAGCGAGCTCCGAATTTTTTTATTTTTGCTATTTAAATCCGGATTGATCACGCGGCGCAATTAATATGAAATGAATTCGGGGGGGGGGGGGTTGAACCCCCTGAACTCCCCCCTCGCTACGCCTATGCATGATCCAATCTTGTATGTGTATGGGTAACCTGGTAGCAGGGTCACGGAGGTCAGGTGGCAGTCACTTCGATCTGCCAAATCCGGATCATGGTCAAGGCGGACCTCGGGCCCTTGTGCGCGAGAGCACAGACGGAACATGAACGCCAAGATGATATATTACCAATCACTTTGTCCATACTAATTATACTGAACTAGCACTCATGGCTGATATGGTAGGTGGAGATTGTAGTTGTAGCGTTGTAGTCGAGCGATATAATATATTAGCAAGTATCAAATTTTCTAGTCGAAGTATACGAGACACAGACACAAAGAAATCGGACAAAGAGGAAAAGCACAGACGTGAAGATACTATTTTTTAATGTTTTAAGTTCACAGACTGATACAGAACAATTATACCATGTAAAGGATGGTGGCGCCCTCAATTTTTTTCACGACTTGATATCGCGCGATACTATCGCATACCTGTACGTTCTTGCGATAATGTATTCCAGGACACTTGCGCGAAAGATATTTGCGCGAATTTAAGTACATTTCCGCGAATGGACACTTGCGCCAATAGGCATTTACGCGAACATATCGTTGGAACCATAACAGACAGATACTTAAAATGTTCATAGAATATGTGTTGTCGGCATTGCTTTAATAACAAATAATAAAAAATGTAACCCTTTATATGCGAGATAGGTATCTCGCATATAAAGGGTATCTCTCAAATATCCATACGCACAAGTCTAAGGGCGGGCCACGTAGATGGAGCGCGAAGGTTCTCGATGGCGACCATCTTTTCTATGTACCGACAATCGCAGCGTAGGACGGCCCCCACGGGATGGAACTTTTCATTAAAACTCTTTGAAATTTTCAGATTTTGTGAACATCAAATAAGCGAGTTATAAAATAAAAATTGGGCCTTCAATTCTCTTTGTACCTATCGGGTTTAAACTATACGTAAGTCTGTACGACTAAATCTATGTCAATATCAGGTATTGAAGGCTCGGGGAAGATCTACATTTGCCCAACAATGTATGTTGATGTTAATAATACTTTTATTAACTTTTAGTCAAATTTATGATAAAGCAAAATAATTGTTAGTTTCGAATTCCTAAAGAAAGTAATCAATAAAACCTTGTCTATGTGGTGGGTTTAAAAAAAGCACAATACTGATTTGCAAAGCATTTAATTGATTATAATTATAGGTATACATCTTTATAATAGTTTAAGTAGACAATAATATAAAGAAACTTATTCACTACAATACTTTGAGGATCTAAAATAATATAATCAATTCAAAATGTTTTTAAAACTGTCAAGTTACCTACTGTCACTTGAGCAAAAACCAAAACTATAAACATTAATTTATCAAAGTATTTAAATAGTTCTCATATCAAACACTCAAATCACCAATAGTTGATTATTAATAATATTCAAATACTAAACCCTCCTTAGGAGGCATTTCCAGTAATAAATAACTAAGTATCTAATACTATAATAAAAGTAAAAAAGCAATTACAAAAAAACTATCTCCAAGATATTAAAGATCTATCCATGTAAGTAATTATACCTCATTTTACCTACAAATAATATAAAAAGTGAGATTAAAATTTTATCTAAATCATCTCGTAGCAGGTGCTCATAGTTACTTAGACAAAAACTTACAATACTCCATTTTAATATAAAAACGTTGTTACTATCTACCACAATGAAAACATTTACCGTAACTTATCAAAATGATTAAATAATTTTAGTAATAACCGTTAGGTACCCCTTTAGGTATTTAGACAAACAACACTACCCACATTTTGAGTACCTAAGTAATTTAAATAGCTTCTCAGCAAGTAGGTAGATACACTAGGTAGGTAGGTAGTGGGTTACGTTAACAAATTTTAACTTGTTTGATAATACATATAGTAATGTCACTCATCGTATTTAATAAACACTAATACAAAAATAGATATTTCAACTTATTACAACTACTTCACCAAATAGCTAAATAGCGGTGGTATCATTATTAATGGGCTATGATTATCTTAACACCAGGTTCGGGATCTACAGCCATATCCTTGGCAAGTGGGCCAGTGCCGCAAATCCTGAAGTTCTTGGTGTAAGGGATCACACCAACAAGTACGCCAGACACAACGACCCAGATACCGGCCACGTAGAACGCTGCGTCCCAGTGTCCGGTGATGTCTCGGAGACCACCTGAAGATGAAAAAGGTTTAGTTAATTACGTAGTTTGACTGGTCGACTCTGGTAGGATCATTCTGATGATGATGAATGAACTGGCCTGGCCTGGCCTAGGTAGACGGTTGATGGTAAAAGTGTCTACTGGCCAGAGCCTATATCTGAATCCGAGCCCTACGCTAGTCGTATCATATTCAATTCCATTCTATTAAAGTTAATTAACATTTAAAGAAGTTATGAGATGGATCCAAAGGTTTTTTACACATAGCCATAACTTTTGTAATATGATACCATTTATTATATTTTGTTCCGCATAATATTATAAAACGGCATTGTGTAAGTGCAATAAATCTGCTTGGTAATTTAAACATGAAGTAGTAGTTGGAACGCACGGATATACAGTACTGGTTAAGTAAAGTTCTTGTATGCTGACCACGTACCGAAGCATGGGTAGGCCTCCCACTAGGTGGATCGACGACCTGATAAAGATTGCAGGTACCTGCTGGAAGCGGAAGGCACAAGACCGGTCTTTGTGGAGATCTCTGGGGGAGGGCTATGCCCAGCAGTGGGCCGTCTTTCAGATGATTTGATGAAGTTGAGGAAATATCGCAGGTCGTAAAGAATTAAGGTTACACACTACTCGATATGAACAGCATTTATAAATTCAAAGGGACCGTCAAAGCATTTTTGTGAACACAAAATTTTAAAAATTTCAGCGAACTAAATATAAAGGTACATAGATTTAAATAGTTGTTTCAATTTAATGAAATGAGATGATGCCAGTTCTTAAACTGGCATCATCCATTTGGTGAAGTATAGTCACTGAGTGGAAAGTGATCGTCGCACATAATCGGTTTCTTGTAAATACTTAACAAAAATGCAGAACTGCAGATGTGTGCGTAGTCACCGTGGCTTATCGTTATTTTTGCTTGGCGCGAGAAACATATAAGAGGCTGGTGGTACGCATCCAGGCGTTCTTCTCTGGATTGACAGTCCTACTACCGGTACTACTTATTATTTATGACTATGAGGGATACAATTAATTTGCAATGTGCTTTCATGTATGTAGTGCAAAATTTTATCCAAACTTACCAGCCATTGGTGGCCCAATAAGATGTCCAACTCCTTGACTCAGGAGCACCAAACCATACGCCAAAGTGAACCGTTCCAACGCAATTAGCTCTACTAGAATACTCGGTGTATAAGAGTATGAGCTTGAGAACATTAAACCAAATATGGCGGCGTTGACGGCTATTATGTAATAACTGGCGGTCGCCTCAGGGTCCATTATTTGCAGCAATATCGGGAATGCTATGATTGATAGCCCGCACACTACCAAGCAGACTGCATAAGTTTTTGTGACGTTGACCCAAGGTAAATCACCCATCCATCCAAGGCCCACCTGAAACACAGTTCACAATTTAAACTACTTCATCTATCACAACAACCAACCTCAAGTTTGAGGCATAAGCACCCTCTTAAAAATTTTGCAGAGAAGGTTTCAATCCACCATCCACCACACTGGTTTACTGGTAGTTATCTCATTCATAGGTTTTCTCAAAATTTCTTTCAGCTTTTGAGCTGGTTTTGGCAAAAACCTTCATGAATATGGAGGAGACTCAAGCCTAAAGTAAACTAGTAATGGGCTGTTGCGTTGATGGTGCTGATATGTTGATTTCTTTACGGTCGATATTTGCTTCACCATAACATTAGTTAATAGACTTATATTTAATAAAAAAAAGACATACTTCAACCAGTTTCAGGGTATTTCTTGACCTTGGGAACCCTCAGACTGGTGATTAGGCCCTCAGTAGGTGAATAGTCTCAGTTTAGTTATTAGCACCTATTATTATTATTATTTTACATACAATAATACTTACAATACCAATGATACTGGCGACTCCGAATATGCTCAACATGCTGTTGCCCTGATTTTCGCTATATCCAGCATCCTGCATGAATGCTGAGACGTAGAAATAAGGTACAATAAACCAAATGAACAGGACAAGTGTTGACAAATTCATCATCAGAAAATGGAATTCGGTGAACATGTTAAAGTCAAATGTTTTGTTGAGTGAGCTTACAATCCTCTTAAACCAAGTCTGAAAAGAAACAATATGAAAATGAATCATAAATCATTTATTATAGGCCAAGCTAATTCATCATCAATTAATCTTATCCCATCTCTTTTGCACACATTCATTCATCTTCTCATACATTTACGCCGCTTAAAAGTATAATACCTTTTCCTGTTGTTCTTCCATCGACCACATTGAATTTTTGTAAATGTCTGGACAGGACGAAGCACGCAACTTATATTTAGCAATATTCATCATGGCACCTCGGTGCATTATTGAATTTCTATGCACTCTGATACCTCTGAAGTAATGATGATCTGTACCAATTTGTCTGGAAAGCCAATCGTTTCTTGGGCTGATAACTGCCGGCTTGTTCTCCGGAATTGGTTGCAGCAACTTTTCTCTGACCTTGTCCAGCTTAGCTTCAAAATTTTTCTTTTTGTCCTTTTTGCTTAGTTTGAGCTTCATCGACATAGTTACGGGTTTTGATTTAGATGTTTCCGAGGCCGGTTCTGTCGGCAGCTTTTGCTCAGAGTTACTTCTTAATGCCAACAACGAAGGATAGTTTTGCAAAACGATATTGTAAAGACGCTTGTTAGTTGACAATTGTTCTAAGACCTCCGCTGGTATCTGAAAAAATAAATAATGATATAGGTAGTGTTATGAGTATAATATCATTTATTAAAAGCGTTCGTGGCCTAATGGTTAATGGGTCCGACTTGTGAGAGGGTTCGAACCCCAGAGGAATCATGTCCCAATGACATTAATAGAACACTAACCGATGCTCTCACGGTAAGGGAAAATATTGTGATTAATTCTGCACATTCAGGCCACTAAATTCTGTAATTATGATCCAATCTGATCAGGTTCCCTTGTTATCAGGGTCACGAAGGTCAGATGGCAATTGCTCTACTGTAATTGTGCCAAATCCTGGCTTCTAGTCAAGGTGGACTATGGGCTTTCTAGCATGAGAGCACAACCAGGCCAAGTTCAGTGTATCATGTTCAAGTCAGAACTGCAATATTTTGTAGAAATAATTAATGATTATTACCCTTTCACTTTGTTTTAAGAAAGTTGGTAGGTTAACTACGGATCCAGCTTTCTGTTGTGACAAATCAGCGTTCTGCTTCGTCGCAGCTTCCAAGTTTTCCGCTTCAGCAATCGACGCGACCAGAGTTGTTAGAATACATTCAGGAGTCTCTCCACTTTTCATCAATACCTTGAGTTCTTCAGTACCCATAAAAACAGATTCACCTCCACCAGATTTTGCTGATAGTGAATATGAACTGGGCGCTCTTTTAGATTTACTTAAATTTCTTTGCTTTTTCTGTTCTAAGATGAGCCATTCAGGATCTCTCATAACGGCACCACATACGCACACATTAAGTACTGTACCAGCTAAAAGCAATAAGGCATCCCTCCAACCGAATTCATGAATAAGATATTCTGTGAGCGGAGAGTAAACGAAAGTGCCAAATCCAACTCCACATGAACCAATTCCTACCGCAAGATTGCGTCTTTTCTCAAACCAATAGGCTATTGAAACTACAGCCGTCACATACAATAGACCCATTCCTAATCCAGCTATCAACCCATAAGTAACATACAGCATTTCCACAGAAGTACTAAACGAGGCGGCAATAAATCCAAATGTAGCACCGATACTTCCAATAATTGTCATCCATTTACATCCATATCTATCAACGAGCGCACTCATAATAGGTCCTAATATTAGCGGTACAGATATAAACAGACTTCCTATAAGTGATGTCTTAGCTTCACTGGTTTCAAAGTGATCGACGAATTCTTCGTGTAGTAAACCATACGAAAAGGCAAGGCCGTCGGCAACTGTGGCTATGAGAAAAGAAGCTATGACGACTACCCAGCCCCATCCACCATCAGGAATTTGTGGTGCCGGCTCCGCTGATGGTTTACTAGAACAAATACTGTCCGCGTCACCCAAACCAAAGAACTTAACGCCTTCGTTGGTGGACGTCGCGTCATCTTCGGTCTTGTCATTACCGCCTCTACTATAATTTACAGCTAACGTATCACCTCCGACTTCATCCGTTTTAATTGAATTAACGGTATTGAGATCTTCATTAACTTTCTGATTCACATATCTAGTGTTATAATCGTCTGGACCATCATCAATACATTTTATGTCATTTATTTTCGACAGAAGGGGCGACGTAGTCTTCTCCTCTTCAGACGGTACGTTTTGCTCATATTTAATTGGCTTATCCTTGCCTGGAATTCCATTTGTATACGCTCTTTCCGTGTCCATTAGTCTCTACAGCGAGCTGGTAATATGAAGGTATACACGTACTCGTGTCGAGCGTTTAGATTTCTCGCCCTAAAAGGGACGCTAGAAAAACTACCAATATTGGATTGTAAAATCCAATAGACTACTGGTCTACGTCGACGAGACGGTTAATT
The DNA here is from genome assembly GCA_905147135.1 of Blastobasis lacticolella. Taxonomy (NCBI): domain Eukaryota; kingdom Metazoa; phylum Arthropoda; class Insecta; order Lepidoptera; family Blastobasidae; genus Blastobasis; species Blastobasis lacticolella. Next base: position 17,705,916 of record LR990048.1, read on the forward strand.
CTCTTGACCAATGTCTTAATCTTGGGTCTCTAGCAGAATAGCGACAAGGCCTTTTCGATATGCAAAGTGTAAGGGCGCAGGGATTGTAGGTTGTCGAGGACATCAAGGACCGGCTAGTCCTCGATCTCACACTTTTGAAAAATACACTTTCCACAGTATCACGAGTTTGCTTCACAAACGCTGGTATTCTTCTTGACATGAAGAATCAAAGTTTCGCGGTTCGCAACATTTCAATGTCGTCGCAAACAGGAAAATCTGAAACAAGACAAAAACACAGGTGAGTACCTAACTGAAAAGAAAAATAGCCAAAAATCCTAGAAGCATTTTCATGTAGTAACATTGGCGTTTTTTTATTAGTTACTGGCTAATGGCTCTAGATGCCAAGGCCAATAAAATCACTGCACCGATTCAGTCTTGTTTCGCCTTTTTGGCGGGAATTTTTGTTTAGTCGAATATTTTATGGTAGATTTAATCACTTTTACTCATATCATATCTTTTGTCGTAAGACTGAGTTTTTGTTGTACTAATCTAAATCAATCCAATTTGAAAATAAAACAATTTAACCGTGTTGACAAACATTACGCTTATCTCTGCTCTAAGAAATTCCAACAAAGAAATTATTATTATCTACCTATTCATATGATAATTATATATTAGTCCGATGGTATTATGATAATACTATTATCTTCAAATTTTGTATGACCGATTATTATATTGTAAGTTTGAAGAAATTGACCTTGTTTTTTTTTATGTCGGCCATACAAATTTTATTTATAGGTACGGCCGGCAGACAAGCGGGCCACCGGATGGAAAGTGGTCACCGCCGCCTTTAGGAATCAGCAGGGCTGTCCAACTCTCATTTCCTTTGTGTGTACAATAGAGCTCTGGAAGAAAAAACTAGGATGTCTCCATCTCTATTTACTCATACTAAAAAAAATGTGTCCCTTTCCCCCCATCCCGTGCACGACGATAAATGAAAAGCGACTTTATTGCTTACATTTTAAGGATTAGAATCAACTGTAGTAGTTGCTTGTGAGAAAACAACTGACGACCGACTAAACAACGCAGAGAATAAAATTTTTTCCGCGATGGCGCCAAAGTAACAAACCAATATTTTTGTGTTTTGTGTATTTTGTGTGCCCTGTGACGCGACCGACGCTGTTTCCACTCCTAAGTATTTTAAATTTTTTAATTACCTACTATTTGTTATTGAAGAGTTCAGTGAAATTAGGTTTGTGTGGGAAGTAATGAATTTAATTTTCATTTCAGTGCGTTTAGCGTTTTAAATCTGTACTTTGTGTTCGTGTTCGTATTAGTGTATTTACGGACCTTCTGTAATTCTGTATGTATTTTGATTTTGCGAGTATTTCCCTTTTATTTTTCCAATCTATCATCCGTTTAACAACAGTTGGTAAAACTTCAATCTAATTCTAGATTGTTTGCAATCCCGTACACAAATAGTTCTCGTTTTCAGGTATGGATAAACCATTGTCCATTCTTGCTCGACTATCATCGTAGCCAGTATAATAATAAATTAAAACACGTAAACGTGTTTGTGTAGGTACGTCATTTCGCTCCTGACGATATTGCTATAAAACGATACTATCATCATCATCATCATCATATCAGCCGAAGGACGCCCACTGCTGGGCATAGGCCTCTTCTATCAATACCCCACCCCAAAGTTGCTTAATTGTTTAGATTTCAATATTTATTGCTTCATAAGTTAGGTAAACATTATTAACCCTTTACTGCAAATATAAACCTAAAAGGATTTGCGTTATCTTAAACCTCCAAGTTCCAAGAGGCTTTGTCCAGAATTGACCTCACAATTTTACAAGTCTTTTTTCATCAGCGTCCCCTTTGCTACACTCCAACCGACCTCACTTAATTCTAATGCTAAATAGGTGTTTTAGGTTGTAGATTTTTCCAAATCCAATTTTGCCCTGCACAAGCACCCCCCGCAAGAGCTACATCCATCTGTTGATGTGCTAAGCTCTTCCACAACCCAATGTGCCCCCGTTATGAGAACTTTGATGAGTTTTCTGCTGACCACCTCTCAACACCATCCACATCTTTTGATGTGGGAGCCTGTTTGAGAAAACAGTCAGTCTACTGTTCACCAAGGCCTTGTACATCTACAGATCTATTGAGCTCTGAGCAACAAGAGTGGCCTTTCATTGTTAGCTCCATACCTCTTTGGGAGTGTGCTACTCTAATTCATAGGAGTAGATGTAAAATGAAAAGGAAACCTGATGAAGGAACTTTTGTTAAATATTCTTAATATATGTTAGACTAGCAATGATTTTATTTTCCAGCATTTGACAGACATTTCACCTACTAAATCTGAATCAGCCAAGCTGTGTGTTTTGTTGTTTGATGAAATGGTTATTAGTAAAAATTTATCTTTAAATTTTCAAACCGGATTAATAGAAGCCTTTGAGGATCTTGAATCCAGAAAACTTTCTTCAAATGTTGCTTACAAAGTAAGTTTCCATAGCCTCTTTAGTAATTGTAAAATACTAATAGCTTTTTATTTTGTTGAAGATGGTGTTAAAACCTCTAATTTCAAGAATATTAATGTCAGCTGTTTTCAGTAATGGATTTTCAATTAGAGTCACAATTAGTGACCAAGGATCTGCCAATGTTGCGGCAATAAACTCATTGATATTAGATACTCGAGCTGAACAATTGCATAACACTATAGTAATGATGCCAATATAAATAAATAAATAATCATGGACAAATTCACACAGTGCCATCTAGCCCCAAAGTAAGCAAAGCTTGTGTTATGGGTGCTAGATAACTGATAAACTACTTGTATACTTTTAAATACATACTTAATATACATAGAACATCCATGCTCGCAACGCTCCCGCCATGTACCAATGACTGTTTTCTGAGTTACGTACAGTTGAATACTAACCGATGCTCTTACGGTGAGGGAAAACATTGTTATGAAACCTGCACATTCAGGCGACTGGATGTGTAACCATGATCCAATCTGGTCAGGTTCCCTTGGTAGCAGGGTCATGGAGGTCAGATGGCAGTCGCTCCACTGTAATTACCTGACCTGCCAAATCCTGGATCATGGTCAAGGCGGACCCCGGGCCCTCGTGCGCGAGAGCACAACCGGGACATTAACGCCAAGATGATTATTTTATTTTTTTTATACATAGAACATCCAGATCTGTAACAGAAATTAAAATGAATCATTTTCAATTTCTGCCTGGCCGGGAATCGAACCCAGGACCTCTTGCGTGGCATATCGGCATGTAGACCACTAAACCACTCAGGTCGTCAGGTTGGGGTTGCAGGAATATTCTGCAATATGTTGTAGACAACCAAAAGATATATGATATATATGTGTCCCAATTATTAAAATGTTTATTGAAATAATTTCCAGAAAAAAGATGTGCTCCTTAATGGAAATAGCGCATAGTGTTCTTTTCTAGGGACACTATAAAGCAGATGGTTGTGGTGGCAAAACCTGCACCATCCATCTTACCGACAAGCATCAGCACCCAAAGCTATATGACAGGATAAAGGTATTTATGTATTGTTTGTTACTTGTACATATGTTTACCTTATTGTCTGTACAGAAGACGGCACATCAGCCTATCCACCACCAGTATAAAATCTAAGGTCTTAACAGGGTAGGTCAAGCGCCTTCTGTACCTACAGTATTAACACATTGTATAACCACAGAACATTTCTATTACATCTTTTTAATGGCCTGATGAAAAAACTGTTTTGTGTACATTTGACAACTGAAAACAATTTTCATTTACTTATATTATACACTAGCGACGTGCCTGGAAGCACAGGTAGTGACCTTAACCAATAAAAATTATACACCAAAGCCTTCCGCATGAAGCACTCTGTTGGTGAAAACAGCATGAAGATCGCGAATAAACAGACAGACGCAGCGTGGGAATTTGTTTTATAATATGTAGTGATACCATTTTTACTATACCATACCATTTTTTAATTTATATATTTGTTATATTTAATTATATTAGTCATCTGGGCGTTATTGCCCCGGGTGTACTCTTGCGCACGAGGGCCCGTGGTCCTCCTTGATCATAATCCAGGATTTGACTGATCAGTTAACTAAAGTGGAGCGACTACCCTCTGACCTCCATGACCCTTGCTACCAGGGGAACCTAACCCGATTGGATCATTCAGGCGACTGAATGTGCAAGTTTCATCACGATGTTTTCCCTCACAATAATAGGTTGGCATTCAACTAATGATTCTCCGCGAGTTTTTAAATATTGACTAGGAGCATATGTTTGATCCATATATAATATTAAGAGGATTCTTCACACGGTATAAAATAAAGTCGCTTTCCGCGTCTATCTGTCTGTATGTATTTCCGCTAACTTCTCCTAATCCATGCAATGGATTTTGATGCTGTTTTCCTTATCATTTATTAGAATATCTCCCAGAAAGTTTTTATGTAGAATACATGCATATTATAATTGGAGGTTGATATTTCAACCTAGTTATTAAGCGCGTCGGTGGTCGGGCGGTTGAGTATCCCAACTCGTAAGCGACAGGTACCGGGTTCGAATCCCGCTGCGGCCATGTACCAATGACTCTTTTCTAAGTTATGTACATTATATGAATTCTAACCGATGCTCTTACGGTGAGGGAAAACATCGTGATGAAACTGACTGAATGGGTAACCATGGCCCAATCTTGTGTGTGTATTGGTAACCAGGTAGCAGGGTCACGGAGGTCAGATGGTAGTCGCTCCACTGTAATTACCTGAGCGCCAAATCCTGAATCACGGTCAAGGCGAACCCCGGGCCCTCGTTCTCGAGAGCAGAACCGGGACATTAACGATAAGATGACTTTTTTTTATATCAACCTAGGTATTATGTTATAATGTAGGTACTTTTGGTCCTTTATTGTAAACATTGCTTTGTTAAACTACCTAGTTAATGTATGAATCAATCTACATTAAATAATTAATACAATGTATTTAAATAAATAAAAATGTCGAGATGCTGAAACTTTAACTAGGGATTCATGTTTGGATGTAGTTGCTGATTCGATTTGAATAGGTGCCTACTTAGTTAAAATTATAAGTTTCATTCTAATTTGTATATGGTTCTTTCTTCAACTGGACTAAAATAAAGACATGGATTGTTTCGTCATTTAGTATTTATTTATTTATATCACAGTTTAACAGTAATCTAATTCTATTTAAACTAAATACATAATTAATTATATATTATGTATTTCATTTGTCTTATAAATGGATCATCTTGCTTCTTTTTTCAGACATAAATAATTTAATTAAGAAGACCGCTACAAGACTATCTCCATACCTCCTGTGTGACGTCTAATGAAGGGATGCTTCATTTTATAATTGATAAATAGGCATTTGAAGGTGCCATTATGGATGTGGCTTTCAGTTGGCTGCATCGCAGCATGGTAGCACGATCGATCGGCGAGCACCGACTACAGATCCCTTGTAGCATAAGGAAGGAAATTGTAAATTGCACACAGAAATAATATTCACGCAAGTAAGATATTGTTAATAATTGAACTAGCTTCTGCCCGCGACTTGGCCCGCGTGGATTTATGGCGTTGCTAGTTGGTGAAACCGTCGGCCCCGATTGCTATCGATTGATAGCAGTCGAGATAAGCCACACCAGAGGCCTCTTGGGCAGCACGATACTCCGACACCAGAGGTTTCACACGATGAAATAAATGAATGCCCCCATTTCTTAACCGATGTAAGCGCCTCAACGACTAACGTCATGGAGACAGGCACTGTGCAGTACCATGGCCCGAGGACGCCCTGCCGGTCTTCACGGACGAGGAAGACGATGAGGAGCCACAAACGCAGCCTGTAAGTATGCTCTGCCTTCAGTTTGTTAACGCGTTTAGAAGGGTATTCTGGAATGGTTTCTCTACATATTTGAGTGCGAAAGTGGTGGTTTTTTTCCCTAATATTTTCGTTATATCGATTATCGAACACGATGTGTCGACATATCCGTAATGTTTCTACACCCTGCAGCGACAAATCAATAATTCGATTTTCAGACGTTATGATTAGGTTTAGATCAGACACCTAGATACTGCCTATTACATTACCACCTATTCAAAATTTCACTATAAAATGGGGAACAGGATCGCAATGAAGTAACATATCTTTACTTGTAATAAAACTGTAACAGGTATTTTATAGATGGCCCCGTAAATATTTTAAGATCATTGATGTTGTAGTTCAGAAATTACGCCTCATTAGAAGGTCCAAATAACTAGCGTTTGTATCGGTACACGGCTAAAGGTAGTCATATTACAACAAAATGTCATTTGTCATGTCAGAACCGGAAATTTTAACTTGTGTATGGAAAAACAGATTTTTCTGTTAGATAACTCGTTATTGATATTTTGTTGCAATATTATTTATGGTTATTAAGTCAATCGCAGATCAAGCGTAACGCATTGACCTTTGGACCGTCTTTATACCGTCGTTATACCTAGACTGTTTTTACAGTGCAAGTGTTACACTCTGTTTATGGCATACTAGCGACCCGCCCCGGCTTAGCACGTGTAGTAACCTGAACAAATAATACACCTAAACCTAACTCATGAATCACTGTCTAATGGTGGAAACCGCATGAATATCCGTTCCGTAGTTTTTGAGTTCACGTACACAAAAGATACAGACATACAGATGCAGCGTGGGACTTTGTTTTATAATATGTAGTGACACTAGGAAAAAAATGCATTCAACTATTGGAATATTTTGAGTTTTATACCACAATAAAACCAGCTAGAGACTATGTATTGAGGCAACGAGGCAAGAGGTTCAAAGGGGTAAAACTTTCATTGCTAAGATAAAACGCTTTACCTAAAACCTGGAACATCGCAATCAGTCTGTCTTTGTCTAACCATATATTTTTACCGGATACGTTTCGGAGACTGCAATGGAACTGCCCAATCTAATATCCCATCTTCGTCCCACCACCGAACCAGGCAGGCACTCAGCGAAATAACACTGTTTTAGAGTCGAAATTACAAAGACAGGAGAGACTAGACTGGGAGTTTTCAAATGCTAAGTAAAAAGCTCCTCTTTTGATAAGATTGCTTCACCGCAGATCAGTGTTGCTTAATACGAGACATACAAAACATTTGTAATCCAAACGATAGAAGTCGCGGGCACAGCTAGTTTGTAAATATAGAGCGTCGGTGGCCTAGTGGTTAAGGTTGGTTCGAATCCCAGTGCCGCTATGTACCTATGGGACTTTTCTGAGTTATATACATTAGTTGAACGCTAACCGATGCTATTAAGTTGAGACAAAACATCGTGATGAAACCTGCACGTTCAGGCGACTGATTGTTTAACCATGGTCCAAACGGGTCAAATTCTCCTGTTAACGGAGGAAGGTCACGGAGGTCAAATGGCAGTCGCTCAACTGTAATTGCCTGATCTGCCAAATCATGGTCAAGGCCCCGGGCTCTCGTGTGCGAGTACACAATAATTATTATTTTATGTAAATATATGATGATATTTAGATGTTTCTAAGTTTTAAAAATCAAATGAACAATGAATTGTAATGAAAATCTCCCTTTTTAGGTGTCCTGTGCGGTAGGAAAACAGGCAGTATTTGTTGTTAGTTTAGCCTCTATAACCACATGAAACTACGGCGAAGGCAATTATGAGAATAGCAAAATATTATAAATTAATTTATTTAATATTTTATTATATATAATTATATAATAAAAAACTGAAAATTACAGCTTACGCAATTTTCATCATTGTCATCATTTGATAGCCCATAATGCCTGCGAACGTAGGCTTCCTCTCCAATGAATGAATGAGTAACACTTTGCCTTTTATCATTATATCATCATCACGAATGTGTTCCAACCAACTTGGCCTCTCCTAATAAATGTATTAAACAATTATATTTCGGATTACAGTAAAAAAACGCACAAGTATAGGCATTTTTTTACTATATATGCTGGGTTTTTGTGGGACGATTCTAATACAAATCTTATGTTAACAGTGAAAGTCGACTGTGGTGGCGTCCGAGAGGTGCAGGCTTGCGGAAGCGGCGGTGGTGGAGTTCTACAACTACTGACTACTGTAAATTAGATAAAACTATAATAGCTTTTCACCTGTCCCACCCACACTTGACACTAAGGCAATTCTCCCATTGCTTGACATACAATTTGGGTTCGTTTTCGTTTTAAATTGTAGATTAGATTCAATTATTGATAGTTTACCAGCCCTAATTAAAATACAAGCAATGGCTAAAATGGCGTTCAAAATTTACCTACAATTACCGCCTTAACGAACTTAATGATATCTCACGGTACGTACAGTTGTCGAAAAAGTCGAAAATCATTAGCATTATTAGATATAATTATACCAAGTCTTTTGATTCACAAGTCTCCTGATGCACAACCTGCATTTAGTAGCCCCTCTGGCGAATCTTGCATCAACGGCACTCTTTCTAGCGGGTACGTCATAATGCAAAACTGGCGCGTCATGTCGGACACGTTGTATAGTGACCATACCGCGCGATCAAATTCAAATATATAGGGAATCAAATCGCAGATATTGGCAACAAAATGTCTCCCACATTTAGTAAGTAATTCATTATTCAGTGTCCGTGGTGCGCAGTATTTGTAACATACGTTAACTGTAAAATTTGTTTATTATCAATAATATAAAGTTTAATAATAGAACCAGTTAGAATGCAAAGAGTATTATTGGCACTAATACTAAGGACAACGATATTTATAATATTTACCAGATACCCGTTCCGGCTATGCACAGGTTTACTTGACTTTTCTTTACTATATTAAGCATGTATGTTATACATATGTATAAATCATCGTTAATAAATGTTCTAACCAATGGTGAAAACTACATCAAAATCAGTTGCGTATTTACCCGGAAATGCATTCAGACAGACAATAATATGAATTAAAATCGCTTTCTGCGTCTGTCTGTCATTCTGTAGGTATGTATTTCCGCTAACTCCTAAATCACGCAACGGATTTTGATGCAGTTTCCACCATCAGTTAAAGAATTTCCTTCGGAAGATTTATATGAAAAATTCGTTAATATTATTGTAAAAAAAACCGAGATAACCAGTGTGAAGCCGGTGCGGGTCGCTGGTATAGTATAAAATGTAAAGAATATATGGCAAAGACTATTAAAGTATAGGTACTTGTACCTCTAATACTTTAATTTATGTGGCAAAAGGTCATGGAACTGAACTTCTATTGTAACTTTTTTACTGTCATGCTTGTACGTTGTAACAAACATTAAGTAGGTATATAAGAAAATATTTTTAAAGATAACTTGGCTCTGTAGGTTTCTCGTCGCTTCTTTCCCCATGGATAGATCCTTTTGTTGAAGCGGTGTTCGCCTACCGTTTCTGCCCACACTGGGAGCGTCCGCTCTGCGTTGGCTTCGGGACGGTGTAATAAACGGTGCCGCCGGCCGTCCGCGCACAGTGTTGTGCGGGGTGGGCCTTTACCTGTATGCTAACCGTTTCCGTTGTAGGCGTGGGAATAGTGGCGTTTCGGCATCAGAAATAACGAAAATACAACCTTGTGTTTCCTTCCTTCTGATCCTTCATTACCTCAAACGTTACTTTAAGTACATATAAAAGATGCTAATTAAATAAATAATTTTCAATTTTGAACTTTTTTTCAAGAATCCATGAAACCCTTTTCCATCACGTCGGCAGGGCGACCACTGTTGGACACCTTTCCCTTCCCTTCCTTACCGACTTTATACCTCTCGCATATATCGCATGTCCGTGACGGCGTCGAAGGTGATCTTTACGGTCCCCCGTCCATCGCTTCGACGCCTGCGGTAGGCCACCCTTTGGTAGAAAAAATCCCTTACCTTCCTTACTTCCCGGTGTGCGCTAGTTCTATCTAAGTTTTCTTGCTATATCTAATTTTCTTATGTACAACAATTTGTTTTATCTTTCTGTGTAAAGATAAACAACAAAAATAATGATATTTGCAATAATTATATGCATTCTTACAAGCGTACAAGTAACGCCATCTATCGAGACACGCTGCAAGTAACTTATTAAAAGCGTGCTACTGATCGAACCCTCGCGAGCAGGTCAATAAATAAAAGTATATAAACACGTGAGCCAAGTACGCCGTCAAGGGTGGTACCTCCAACATCTGATAGTACGTCGCCGTCTTGAACCCATGTGGAATGCCATCATAGCAATTCGAATAGGCTCTTCCCAGTAAAATGGATTGAAATGTATGATTTTGAACGGAATTGGAATTGGTTATACTCGAACTTCATGGGAGTGAATTTCAAGTTCCGTTCTACTAACATAATTTTCCATCTTTACAGTTTGTTTTTATTTGATCTCGTTTTATAAATAAATTTAAAATTACAGAATACTTAGGGTACCTACACTCAAAATAACAAAATACGAAAATGATCTGAAAATATTTTATTAAGTTTATGAAGACCGATGTATTGATTTTATATTTTTATTTCTAGCTTTTTCCGTAACAGGTTCGGGGTACACTTGATCATGATCCAGGATTTTAGCACATCCGGTAATTACAGTAGAGCGGCTGACATTACCTCTGTGACCCTGTTTACAGCAGAACCTACCAGTTCAGCGATATCACATTTTGACATCTACCACATTCCTAATAGGCGCGAATGTAGTGGGTCGACTAACGTTTTGGCAAAAGTTTCGCGTTTTACTTGGCAACACTGAACAATGTTATGTACATTTTTCTCAACGAAATAAAATGTATTTACCTACCCACACCTGGCACGCACGTACAATAATACTGCAAACAAAAACAGATCTTACCACGTAAGCATAAGACTTGTATTTAAATGAAAAAGAGCCGCGGTCCGATAGAGAGGTTTACCACACAGTCAATGTGTCCCTTTCCAATAAAATGAAAATCGTCAGACAGCTCTTAAAAAAAAAGTAGTTCAAAAACCACAATAGATAGTGTTAATTCGACACGATTTTCATGGTCTAGCTTCAGAGTCACGTCCTGGACTTGCGCGAGCGTGCTACAAATATATTTACACGGGGGCAAAAGAGACAAGTAGTTACCTGTTCCTCGAGTATTTTAAAGTATGCGTTCTGGGGGCTTACCATGAGCTCTTATAGCAGGACCTAAAGAGAACTGCCCTGCTTAGAACGAGACAGAAACGCTATACTTGTCACATAAGCTTGTCTTGTTCTGTTTAGGTCCTGCTATAAGAGTTCATGGTATGCCCTGTGTTTACGACGTTTTCAATAGAGAAGCTCGTGTTGTGTTTGAGTTTTTGGATATAGGATCCACAGGAACAGCGATCCGTTGTCTGGGGACTCTACCTCATACTCATCATCATCCTAGCGCTTATCCCGGACTCAGCCAGGGTCCGCTTTCCTACTCAATCTTTTTCACTTCGCCCGGTCTTTGGCATCCCCTTGTTGTAAGCCGTTGGCTCTCGCATTCGACTCAGCGATGTCAATCCATGCTTCTTCCCTGATCCCGGCTCTATGATTCCTCTCCCTCATACTAACACAGGCTGAACTCTTTTTTCTAAATTGCAAATGTAGGTATTTATGTACATATTTAAATTCTTTTTTGTGTGAAGTATTTCCTTTTTATTCTTTTTGTGTAGGTAGGTAGAACACAGTCAGGCAGGAAAGTCGTGAAAAGGAATGAATTTCTGATAAACTGAGTACATTTGCAGTCAAGTGAGATTGGTGGCAGATAAATGAAAAAAATTGTCGTAGACAATAGCTATAAGATAACTATATAATGGTATATAGGTATAAGTTTTTATATTATCATGTATAATGGCACGTTTACAGAATTGCTTGACAGAATTCGGTTGCAAGGCGTGTTTTCTATTTCTGTCATCGAGTTTTAACACTATAATTCGTCTAAATGCTAAGTACGTACATGTTAATGAATATGAACATGCCAGCGCGTGCGCACCCATACCATCCACATACCCACCTACTAAATGTATTGTGCTAAAATGACTTCATGTTCTCAATTGTGTGATCCATTGTATTTGTAATTTTGTAGGATTACATACATACATAAAGCTCACGCCTGTGTCCCATAGGTGAAGCAGAGACTATGGACCACCACTTCGAACCCCAGCTTTTTTAAGAACATTACTGATCTGATTTTGTAGGATTTCTACAATAAAATGATTTCTAGAAATAAAAATTGCTTGTTTTATTTGAATTTACAAACAGAATGTTTGGTTAGGAAAAACTAGAAAATCGGAAACCAAGTCTCCTTGGAAACCGAGACTCCTTGGTAGCTAAGCTGAATAAAACCTACTTGCAGAAAACTCTTTTTACCTTCCTGTCAAATTTATTGCACTCATGCACGACTGAGGGAAAGAGATAGAGCTACATCCCTTAAATACACAAGGTTTGAGTGTGTGCGTGCGCACACACTCAAGCCTTATTGTGCACATTATTTTGTATGAAGACGGTCGTCTGTTTATTAGTTCATAGTTTGTGGGAATCAGCAACACCAGGGGAGTTACCAATGCGATGCCTCTGAAGACCTCTAATATACCTCTTGAACGATCCCATGTCATAGTCCAAAGGAAACGCTGTGGCTCATTCGACACCCGAATCGTACGAGCAAGAAACGTCCTTTTGAACCATCGCGTGGTGACCAACAGAGGGCCTACGTACGTACGTGGCTCTACTCTACAGGGTCTAGACCCACGTACCAAGGAGAGATTCTAGAAGAATTCCGTCGGATTCACAGGTCATATTTTTGATGTTAGTAAGGCCTACCTACCAAACACGACCACACATAGACACAAATTCTATGTAAATCAACATCAGTCCTTAACAGTCAGCTGCTGGACTTGAGAATCCTCCACACGAGTGGAGACTGCAAAGTCCATAACAATACATTACATAACATTTGTAGCAATGAACGAATAAACCTATTTTCGTCAGGCTAACCCTCAGACCAGTGGGAGATTTTCCGAGAGCCGATTAAAAAGAAAAAATAGTTCAAATAATTGTAATAGATGTCGTTGATTTGACACGATGATAGGCAATCAGGCAAGCGGGCCACCTGATGGAAAGTGGTCACCACTGCCTATAGACATTAGCAACACCGAGAGTATCGCTAAAGCATTGCCCACCTCTATAACACGTTACTCTGGCAGCAAAAAGGCAAATGCCAAAGCCACGGTTTCCCAAATTCCCACCCCATGGAGCACTGGAAACCTTACTCACCGGCAGAAATACAATACTATTTAAAAGAGTATTGTTTAGTTGCGGTATTCTGTAAGGTGGAGGTACTTCCCCAGTCGGGCGGCTCCAATTCGAACGGGATACCTCGCTATGCCCTACCTCTCTTAAAATGTAGACAGGCTGCACTTTATTCTCAGGAATTGTACTAAAACGGTGTATCTTTTAACGAAAAACCTTTCTAAGTAACTGGTTACCAAATTCAATATTTGAGAATTCTGTCTAAGCAGCGCCATCTAGTGAGACACGCCGAACTACACTTTTTGCTTTTAAAAGTAGCTGTCTGAAAATCCCCTATTAAGAAATAAAGACAGAATCCTGCGAACAACATACAGACGCACGCTAAACTACGCCATGCTGTGTGTACTCGTACATACACGGTCACACACGCACACATTGACAACAAAACTATTGGTTGCTATTGACAACCAAACTACGCCATGGCACACATGTTTACGAAACCGCGGCCTCATTGCACTGTTGACAGCGCGCCGTCTTTAATTCATCATTCATCTGAAGTCTAACCATTAAAACGTGTTCGAAGAAAAGAGGCTTCCTCGTGCTATTTACTGCTGTTTTACCAATAATAGTACCTACTACAAACAAATCATTGTTCGCACGGCCAATGAACTGCGGAGTCAAGGTTGCTAAATCTAGGCTGTCACGCACGGAGGTGCGGCTTATGCAATGCCGCTGTTATGTTTTTGAATCACGAAAGTAAACTACCGCTGCTACCGACAAACAACTTGATTCATGCTGCGATGATCTCATTTTTGTGGAGCTGAGAGTGTGTTAGAATGTAGGTATCTTGTTTAAACGAGAAAGGAAGGAAAGTAGGTAAGTACCTAGTTAGTCGTTCAAGTGGTATATTAGAGGTCTCTTTAGAGGCGGGCAACACATTAGAAGCGACCCTGGGGTTGCTCCATAGGCGGCCGGTGACCACTTTCCATCAGGTGGCCCGCTTGCCTGTTTATCTGCTGTATAACATAAAAAAAACTCAACTAGGCAAAGTAGGCAAGTCAATGAGGAGTTTTCCAGTAGGTATTGATAGTTGGTTTCAAAAAGCATAAATAGATGGCGCTCCTACAATTTAGGTAATCTTTTTATAATCTGTATGATGGTGGCAGTGATTTCATGCAGCCTTTTAAACACTATATAAACTTAAAAATAAAATGTTTATTAATATAAATATAACTGTTAAAGGTTGAACGAAGTGAAAAAGAAATATTTATAGAAGTTGGCACTATGTTCCATTATTATTACAACCTCTAAAATGTGTGAAATCAAATTGACAAATACAATATTATCCAATGCAACGTACCCAGTGTTTATATCCTGCTTGCTAAGAACCTATTTCAAGCGATTATTCATTACCAAAAACGTCGGGGCGCCATCTAGTGAGTGTTTAGGAATGCTTTAGATACCTATTGGAAAACTGCTCATTCTTATGGCTTCGCGATATGAGAAATATAGTTAGTTTATTCCGTCTCCGGTTTGTACGTGCGTGTATAGTGATGCTAGCTTCTATATTCTATTACCGGTAGTAGGTAGGTTTAAGTGCCGCCGTCTGTACTAACCTAATAAACCTACTTTCCAAACATATGAATTTGAATTCAAAGCGGTGATTTACTCTGTCGGTTGTATGCTAGATTCAGGCGAGTATTGGTATGTTTTGCATTACTGTGCATGGATCGGAATGGTAAGCAATATAAACCAGCTATCTTTACTATATCGTGATTTTATTCTTCGAAGAAAAGGTTCAACTGCCTATTATCATGCTCTATTATTTTTTATAAACTTGCCTTGGGAGGAATAAAAACTGAAAAAATGAAATAAATTACAACATATTTGTATTGATTATTATGATAGAAGAAAAGACAAGCCGCGTGGTGCCCGGCAGAGTAGAATAGCACCAGCCTCTTACACTCGTAGGTGTCGTACAAGGCAACTAATGATTTCAAGGCAAAAAGTCTAAAGAGTCTCCATAGGCTGGAAAATGGGCAGCAGCGTTTTATTTATTTTTTTATTTTGGTTCACTAACAGTTTGTTCACAAGATACATTGTTTTCCATCGTAATATAACACTGCGACATCCACCCCGCCTACCAAGCGTGGAGATCATGACAACAACCTCCCTTTGGGAGAGGCCCTAAGTCCTGCAGTGAGCTGTCTTCTTCTTTTTATCGAGTCGATGGACTAAGCTCAGACTTACACTTTATTTGCCCAGCATACAGCGTTTGAACTAGCCTCGAACAAGTCCTCTATTTCACAAGTTTTAGGACACGCCGAGCATGAAACAAGGTGGTCCATGGTTTGCGGAGATATGGGAGTGGACTGTTATGGGCTGGGATGATCACGATAGAAGAAAAGCAGGAAAAGCTTAACTAGTTGTAGTAATTTACCGGCTGGGAGCCCATTCCACAGCAATTAGCGATACCCAATCAGCGCTATACCAATTCGCGCTATGTCACGCTGCGGCTTTTTCGCGATAAAATTAATTCGAACGGCTAAACGCGTGGTATTTAGTTCAGTGGGTTTATGGCGGCTTTAACGCGGAACACTATTCAATCAAACGATTCGTATCCTACAATTGTGTTCTGCTATTGAGTGCCGGTGGCCGAGGGGTTACAGTATCCGACGCGGAAGCGAGAGGTACCGAGTTCGAATCCCACTGCGGCTATGTAGTAATGACTCTTTTCTGTGTTATGTACATTAGTTGAGTACCTAGTAACTATGGTCTTACTGTGAGGGAAAACATCGTGGTGGAACTGGCACATTCAGGTGACTGAATGTGTAACCATTATCCTGGATCATGGTCAAGGCGGACCCCAAGCCCTCGTGTGCAAGAGCACAACCAGGACATTAACGCCAAAATGAGATGAGATAATTCAAAAATATAAACTAAAAACATTAAAAATATGGTACCTAAATCTAAAGACAAAAGTCTTTACAATAGTCATAAAAAAAATACAAGATATTTTTATTCATTTTCGGTTTGCGTTCTGGTGGACAAAACGCAAATGTTTAAATATGGGACTGTTGTAGGTCGTTTTCACATTATGTCATCGTCATCATCATATCAGCCGGAAGACGCCCACTGCTGGGCATAGGCCTCCCCCAGAGATCTCCACAAAGGCCGGTGCATTGCGCATCCAGCTGGTACCTGCGATCTTTACCAGATCGTCGGTCCACCTAGTGGGAGGTCTACCCACGATGTGGGAGGTCTACCCCGTATAAATAAACGTGTATCTGTTTATAAACATTTCGCGAATAAACAGTGGAATCGATAGCGACATATATCAAGATAATCGTATCGTGATTTATAGCTAGGTAGATAGGTGTAACTATCTTTGAATCAGAGTTACACAAAAATTACCTATACAAAAAAGTGCATTGACTTTTGTGCTGTAGCTATACAGTGTGACGTACATATATACATAAAGCTCACGCCAGGTCCCACAGGTGGGGTAGGCTGAGACTATGGACCGTCACTTTGCTCTGTCCTGACACAACTCCCTAGCCTCGCATATATCCACAACTGTTTTCATACATCTCCTTTTATTCTTATCACTTCGAACCCCAGCTTTTTCATTACTGAACTGATCAGTGAATATTTTTCTAGGTCGTCCTTTTAAGTGTGATGTCCTACCTAGTAGATATGTAGAATTTAAGAGAGGTAAGGCATCCCGATCGAATTGGAGCCGCCCGACTGGGGAAGTACCTCCACCTTACAGAATACCGCAGCTAAACAATACTCTTTTAAATAGTATTGTGTTTCTGCCGGTGAGTAAGATTTCCAGTGCTCCATGGGGTGAGGATTTGGGGTACCGCGGCTTTGGCAGTGGACATTTGCCTTTTTGCTGCCAGAGTAACGTTTTATAGAGGTGTGCAACGCATTGGCGATACTCTCGGTGTTGCAAATGTCTATAGGCAGTGGTGACCACTTTCCATCAGGTGGCCCGCTTGCCTGTATGACATTAAAAAAAATGTAAAATACCGTGTTAAAATAAATTAAAAGCAAGTTTTCCCATGGCTACCGATTCCCATATCGACAGATTCCCAATCCTAGATATAAGTTACTCTAGGCAGTAGTAGCTATAAGTACCTTCTAGATATTAGCATAAGCTACAATGTAGGTACCTACACTTTTTGGTAAATATAGTATTAATTTTTATTTATTTAATTCACAGATTTCCAGTTTTACACTCTACAGATTGCCATATCTAAAGAATTATATGGACAGTAGATTACCTATCCACGATTAATTATAGTGTACCTATACCTGCAAAGTGTTTGCGTGAATGATGACCCTTACTCCTGGTATTGCAAATATTTGCAAATGTCCATCGGGGTAATTGCTTACCATTACTCGTCAGGGGTACCTAATAGAATATAAAAAATATATAGAACAATTAGACAAATTCGGTGAGTTTGTTTACCTTTTATGTAGGTTGGCACTGTGATTGAAAGATAGTGGTATCTAGCTATTCTGTCCGCAGAATGCAAGTAACGTGAATCACCGATTATATAACAAAGTAGGGACAAATAAGTAGTAGATAGGTACTTATTACTTAGAAGGACTGCCGGTCTAGCCATCTTTGACAGCTCCGCTTGCGTGATGCGTGTATGGTAGAAAATTGTCAGGTCGAAGTTCGACTATTTCTACCAACATCTACATTGACTCTGATTGTGTAGGATCACCCGCGAATCCGCCTCCTTTGTACACCGAAAGTACGTGAATTGTCTATGGACCAAGAATTTCTACCACAAACAGCTTATGTCAGATAACGTTAGCTTATGTCAAATCGCATAAATTTTTTCTACCACAAACAATTGTAGATTAACGAAACCTCTTGGCTAAGGTCGCTGAACTGATAACTAAATAAGGTAGAGCTTAATTTGTTGCCGCTTGTAGGTACCTAGGGCACCTAGGCAGGACTAACCACATTCCTATGCAGGTTATAAACCATTAGAAACGCGATAGAGAACTTTTCAAAATAAAAAGAATAATCGCCGATATAGAATATGTAGGTACAGTCAGACGTAGAGTGAATGTACCTCCCTACTATATCTACATTTAATGTATAACTACCTACCTAGTTAATCACTTTTCTTTAAGTTATTTTTATTTCCTACTCAAATTCAAGAGGTATCAAGATCGTTCAAGAGGTATATTAGAGGTCTCTTCAGAGGTGGACAACGCATTGATAAGTGTTACTGATGTCCATAGGCGGCGGTGACCACTTTCCATCAGGTGGCCCGCTTGCCTGTTTGTCTGTCGTATAACATAAAAACAATAAAGATTGTCTTATTAGTCGGTTTGTTACATTGTTTATGTACCTATCAATAGACAAGACAAAGTAGAGTAGGTTAGGTAGATACATACGACAACCGTGAGTAAACATCAATTATCCACAGATATCCTAACAAGAATCTAAATATTTTTTATTTATTTTTATGTTACTTAGCACACAAACAGGCAAGCGACATCAGCAACACCAGGGGAGTCACCAATGTGTTAAATTTGTGCAATTTAGGTAAATAAAGTCATTTGTGGATAACATTTACGTTTTCATACTCTCCGTTTGTCTTTTTACCGACTTTAGTAGCTACTTATTCAAATATTCTTGACAACTGTTTCACAATTACAATTATATTGAAACGTACTTTAGTACTTATTAAAATGCATTTGACAACTGTATCACAATTGTAAGGTAGCCATCGCAATTGCTCGAACCAATTAGAGCGACATTAGTCATGCAACCGACAACGGCAGATTCCGCGGCCACAATCATTGTCTGGGGGCGTGACGTCATAGGGGTTTCCTGTTACTCGATTCCGATATCAACGCTCTGAAACGCTTGACGGAGAATAGGGCTCATATTCACAAGGGGGCGATTGTTGAGCGAATCGTCGCGTGGAGATGTCGGTCGCGAAAACACCCGCCGGACGGGCGGCATTTTGGCAGGTAACACCTACCTAGTTGAACACTATGAACAACTAGCTATGAAGCTAGCCCGCGTCTTCGTCCGCGTAAAATTTGGTTGTTACGTTTCGGAATCGTTCCCGCGGGAACCACATTGAATGTCGGGATATATTTTAACCTATATGCTGTTCTGGGATGTAAGCTAAATTAGTGCCAAATTTAATCAAAATCGAATAATCTCTTTAATCTAAAACTTAGAAACTAAATAGTAGGCTCTAACCGAGAAATATCGGAAAACCTCCGATGAAGTCTAAATTTTACACAAATATTTCCATATTACTGAAAAGATAGGAAAGGAACATCTCTATTAAACTGGTTTTGCAATAAAGAAAAACGCATCGAAATCGGTCCATCAGGAGCTTCAATGTTACAGACAGACACACAGATTCATTCAAACTTAGATCGTCTTTTTGTGCCGGGGGTTAAAATGTCACGGAATATCGTCAACATGTCGCTTGATGAGGGTAAGGACCGACCAAGACCATCCGAGACTGTCTGATGGGCCGTACAGCTGAACCCCAAAACCCTCGAAATATCGATATCGACCTTGACGACGATGTCGCCTTCGCCCGACATCTCTAGCGACAGGTGTTGCGAAACAATTGTCCCCTAGTGGACACGAGGCCTTAGAATTTGCTGTTCCCCGCGGATTGATGCGTCCACACTTTGCGCTTTGAATGCAAAGCGATTTGTTTTCGCAATCTGGCCGGCGGACGACGTTTCGTTGAAATTGTGTCTACCTAAATAAATTGCGCGATGCAACCTGGTTCCGCGGGTCTTAGGTTCCCCAGCGTAGAACCTTGGCCAATCTCGCTTTGCCAAAGGTACACCCAATGAAAGGCGAGCTCGTTGCGGTGTGTTAGGGTTTGCACAGAAAAATTTTATTCAACCCTCGAAAACATGCTCCTACAATGTAGAGTCTACGCCTATGTCACGCCTTTTATTAGTAGGGAAGGGCAAATATCGATATAAACTTTAGTATTGTCATCATCATCATGATCATCTTGATGTTAAAGTCCCGGTTGTGCTTTCGCGCACGAGGGCCCGGGGTCCGCCTTGACCATTATTCAGGATTTGGCAGATCAGCTAATTACAGTGTAGCGACTGCCATCTGATCTCCATGTCCCTGCTACCAGGGGAACCTGACCAGATTGGATCATGGTTACACATCCAGTTGCCTGAATGTGCAGGTTTAATCACGATGTTTTCCCTCACCTTAAGAGCATCGGTTAGTATTCAACATTAGATTTCTGAGTTATGTACATTAGTACATAACTCAGAAAACAGTCATTGGTACATGGCCGCAGCGGAATTCGAATCCGGGACCTCTGGCTTACGAGTCGGATACTCTGACCGCTCGGCCACTGACGCTCTAAACTGTGGTATTGTGTAGCGATGGAAATATAGTGGTGGTCATGTTCACGTTCATGTCCCGCTTATGCTCTCACGCGCTAAGGCCCGGGGCCCACTTTGACCATAATCCAGGATTTAGTAATTCAGTTATGTACAGTGGCGCAACTGCAATCTGACCTCCGTGACCCTGTTAACAGGACAATCTGACGAGTTGGGATAATGGTTACACATTCAGGCGACTGAATGTTTTTTCACGATATTTTTCTTTCCCGAAAGTATTCATGTAACGTTCATAACTTAGAAAAGAGTCATTAGTATTTGGCGGCACTTAAGTTCGAACCCAGTACCTCGGGGTACTTGTCGGACCCGTAACCATTACGCCACCGGTACTCAAACAATGGAAACAAAGTGTTTCAGTAAATAGTCGTCAGTCCGATGTAGCTAGGACTAAGTAAAATGCGAAAGTAAACCCATTCACTTCCGCATCGCAAACCACAAAGAAATATGGAGTTATGACGTGCAACCATGATTTACCGGCACGGATGCTTCTGAAAATTTGCGTCACACAACGCACGCAGATTTAAACTTTGGCCGGGATCCAGTGTCTCGTTTTACTGGAACACAGACGTCGATTACGTAAACGGCACGCTTCTAATAATAATCAACATATCGGATGTGACTAGTGTTCTTCGCTGCGTACCGACGGCAGAATGCAAGTGTGTAGGCGCCGTGTTGTATCTAGGTAGCGGAGACGAGACAAATATTTACTCGTGTTTGTATCAATACTAATTATCGCTCCTGTATGAGTGTATCAATCAATGCTGAATCGATTTCTGTACCGATACGATACAATTGAATATTGTTCCATATAACTTTGGCGCTAAAGCCGACTAAAAATACCGAAACTACTGAAGAAATATAATTTTGTATTCTAAACTGATTTCGAACCTTTGGTCTCAAAAAAGGCCGAAATGTTCTGTCAAATCTCAATTAGCAACGCGTCTTTTTTTGTTATTTATTTATTTCAGTTTTTACATCTAACTTTTGACTGAATGTGTTGCGCGTTTACGTTGTTCTTTTCTTACATCCACAATGAAAGCATCCAATATTATAAAATACCTAGTATATAAAATATCTACATTCATATATTTTACAAAAAAATCTTGATCACTTGATAATACATCAAATGAAAAAATGACGTCACACCACCCCTTAGGTTGCAGACAGACGTGCCTCCCTAGGCAATGAAAAACACGAAGAAATTAGGTTACAGATTCCTTCTTCAAAATTGGTCTAGAAGTTTGGTAGGCGTGGAAATCATATATACTAACCGATCAAGTTCACATACAGTTTAATATTTTCTAAACTACTGAACAAATTTTATTGAAACACTAAGAACCATCGAAAACCGCATCGAAATCCGTCCATTCGTTCGGGAGCTACGACACCACAGACCAACACATATACGGAGCCACTGATACACAGAAACACACGTAAAATTTACAACACCCCTCTTGTTCTGTCGGAGATGATAAAAAATTTAATATATGACATATTAGTACATAATTACTCACATAAACCGCACATTCTAACAAACAGTCACAGCTGTAACACTAAAGGAGGACATTACCGCAACTAGTAAACACGAGATATCCACGTTCAGTGCCATAGTGAGCCATGAAATAGCACAATAGGTGATACGGCTACAACATTGCATGTGCATTACGTCCTATTGTCTGCATTATTCTATGAGCGGATGTGTTTGCGTCCTCCAGGCCTTGAGGCTGCAGTTGACAGGGGCGTATTAAGGGATTATAGGGCGCCCTCCTTTCAGATGGAGCGACGGTGGACTAGTGGTAACGGTATCCGACTCGTAAGCAAGAGGTATCGGATTCGTATTTACTGCGGCTATGTACCAATTACTCTTTTCTGAGTTAAAACCAATGTATATTTCAGTTCTAACACACACACACACACACAATCACTAACCGTAAATTAACTTTCTATTAAGATTATGTAGTATATCTTTGTAATCTCATATTTCTTTCTTTCTTAAGTTTAATAATTGTTTACCATAATCTAAAATATGATGTGGCGCCATGGGTGATTTCACTGATTCCCAAGATACAGGTTATTCCTAGTTTGGGAAGCAGGGCAACAAAAATTGTTATGTACTTATCACACCTGCCATTTTAACATGTACCTTACTGTATTTTATATAAATAAAGAGAGTAAAGAGAGTACATTAAGTTGATACACATACACATGAGTTACATACACCAATCGATGCTCTTACGGTGAGGGAAAATATCGTCACGAAGGTCAGATGGCAGTCATCCACGTAATTACCTGATTTGCCAAATCCTGGATCATGGTCAAGACAGAACCAGGGCCCTCGTACGCGAGAGTACAACCGAGGCATTAACGCCAAGATATAATGGTTGGAAATCCAGATGTGTTCTAAAATAATTTTGTAAAGCTTAGTTGATCACCGAAACAAATTCCACCACGCTTCGCCGTATAACTGTTACCTACAGTATACTTATATAACACCTTAATGCGTGCCTGCCAACGAATATTACAATGAATCTATGCATAGACACTAGCTGCATTAACTACCGCTGTAAATGACAAAAAGGTTCTACTATAGGTACGTAGCAGTTTATGGATACGTTTAAATAGCGTTGTCCGGTGGATTTTGAAATCACCATTCATTAAAATAACTGTGTACCTAGAGTCTCGGATAGACCTTCATTAAAACAACTACCTATTTAGTCTTGGCCCCCATAAGAGTCTAGCAGAATCCAGATTCATGCAGCGAGACTCGGTAAACATTTACTCCATCGTCTACCAAGACATCCGAGACTTTCATCCTTCTTAAAACCAACGAGGAAGCAGAAATATCTATTGAAAGGCACTATGTAGTTTCTTGTAGTGGACTGTTGGCCCGTGGCCCGATGAGTCTTGACGGCTTTTCCTTGTAGCTTTCGCAGTTATAACAGGTATCTATATTTATAGTATTCATAAGGATACACAATACCTGTATATGTAGATTCTACATTGTAGAGCTGCAACGCACTCAATTTATTAATGATATCGATAAAATCTAAACCGTACTAGCATAATACAAGGTTTTATGTACCTACGTTTTAGAATAACGATTACCTCCTAAGTCATATCCGTATACAGCTCCACGGGAAAACATTTTGCCGCCAAAACCGGCAGACTGTGAGATTAAAATCTAAGCAACCACTTTAATAATGAAGCCAATGTCTATCTGATCAGCTGCTTAGTGAAGTGAGATCCTGGCGTTAAAGCTGGCGAAGTGGAAAACTCATTTTCATACACATATATACACCTACATTAACGCCCATATCCCACAGCTGTAGGCAAAGACCACAGTCCAGTGTGCCATTGAGTGCTACAAGGTCGATCCTGACGTTATCTCTTTTGCCTCGTCCATTTATTTTCACTGAGTAAAAATAAATATAAAAATACAAGGCACAATAACAAAAACAAGGTTCAAAATATATCTCGCTATAAAAGTAAAGCTCCGCATTTAGATAGTTTAAGATCGATTGCAATCTATATTTTATATTGAGATTTGCATATGATTTGTTCAAGATTGATGATGACGGATGTCTTGTTGATTTTTTTGTATCATTCCGATGATGGAGAAGACCACGAAATCTCAGGTAGTCTTACTGTAAGAAAAAAGGCACCTCTAAAGGCCTTGCCACACACAAAGCTCGGCGCGAGCGCGGCGCGAGCGCGGTGTTATGTACTTATCACACCTGCCATTTTAACATGTACCTTACTGTATTTTATATAAATAAAGAGAGTAAAGAGAGTGCATTAAGTTGATACACATACACATGAGTTACATACACCAATCGATGCTTTTACGGTGAGGGAAAATATCGTCACGAAGGTCAGACGGCAGTCATCCATCCTGCCAATCCATGATTTGCCAAATCCTGGATCATGGTCAAGACAGAACCCGAACCCTCGTATGCGAGAGTACAACCGAGGTATTAACGCCAAGATATGATGATTGGAATTCCAGATGTGATCTAAAATAATTTTGTAAACCTTAGTTGATCACAGAAACAAATTCCACCACGCTTCGCCATATAACTGTTACCTACAGTATACTTATATAACACCTTAATACGTGCCTGCCAACGAATATTACAATGAATCTATGCATAGACACTAGCTGCATTAACTACCGCTGTAAATGACAAAAAGGTTCTACTATAGGTACGTAACAGTTTATGGATACGTTTAAATATCGTTGTCAGGTGGATTTTGAAATCACCATTCATTAAAATAACTGTGTACCTATTTAGTCTTGGCCCCCATAAGAGTCTAGCAGAATCCAGATTCATGCAGCGAGACTCGGTAAACATTTACTCCATCTTCTCTCAAGGCATCCGAGACTTTCATCCTTCTTAAAACCAACAAGGAAGTAGAAATATCTATTGAAAGGCACTATGTAGTTTCTTGTAGTGGACTGTTGACCCGTGGCCCGATGAGAATTGACGGCTTTTCCTCATAGCTTTCGCAGTTATAACAGGTCTTTAAATTTATAGTATTCATAAGGATAATACCTGTATATGTAGATTCTACATTGTAGAGCTGCACTGCAACGCACTCAATATATTAATGATCTCGATAAAATCTAAACCGTACTAGCATAATACAAAGTTTTATGTACCTACGTTTTAGAATAACGATTACCTCATAAGTCATATCCGTATACACCTTCACGGGAAAACATTTTGCCGCCAAAACCGGTAGACTGTGAGATTAAAATCTAAGCAACCACTTTAATAATGGAGCCAATGACTATCTGATCAGCTGCTTAGTGAAGTGAGATCCTGGCGTTAAAGCTGGCGAAGTGGAAAACTCATTTTCATACACATATATACACCTACATTAACGCCCATATCCCACAGCTGTAGGCAAAGACCACAGTCCAGTGTGCCATTGAGTGCTACAAGGTCGATCCTGACGTTATCTCTTTTGCCTCGTCCATTTATTTTCACTGAGTAAAAATAAATATAAAAATACAAGGCACAATAACAAAAACAAGGTTCAAAATATATCTCGCTATAAAAGTAAAGCTCCGCATTTAGATAGTTTAAGATCGATTGCAATCTATATTTTATATTGAGATTTGCATATGATTTGTTCAAGATTGATGATGACGGATGTCTTGTTGATTTTTTTGTATCATTCCGATGATGGAGAAGACCACGAAATCTCAGGTAGTCTTACTGTAAGAAAAAAGGCACCTCTAAAGGCCTTGCCACACACAAAGCTCGGCGCGAGCGCGGCGCGAGCGCGGTGCGATATTTGCTAGGCAACCATCGCGCGGCGCGATAGTCGCCTAGGCAACGCGCCAGCATCGCGCCGCGCTCGCGCCGCGCTCAGGCCGCGCTCACGCCGCGCTCAGGCCGCGCTCAGGCCGGCGTGAGCGCGGCGCCGCGCCTGCGCTGTGCAGTGCCACAAACTTATCAGACCTGGTACCGGCGGCGCTGTTTTTGGGATTGACATGTCAGTTCAAATACATTTCAAAAGTAAGTGTCGTTATTTTTCCGCAGTTCCAGTTTTGGCCACCGCGTTTCTATGCAAATCGGCACACATAGAGTGGCTGCTCCATTATTCGGGGAAATGAATTTTTAGGATGGTAATACTCCCGCATGTCGTAATAGCGGGTTAATTACTCGTTTCTTTTTACCAACAGTCCGAATCTTTCCTCCTAATTTGACTGGTGCATTACGCAGATAATTTTAAACCTGAGGAAGAATATAGGCTTACTTTTTATTCCCCTCCACTCGCTAGCTTGCAAGAGTATATATAAGGTAGGTAAAAACCTGAAGCTTGGAAAAGTAACGCCCTACCTCTGAAATAAGTCGCCTTTTACGACACCTCTTAGTGTGGACAGCGATGCTATTTTACTCTGTTGGACACCACACTGCAAATTTTGCTCCCTAGGTAGGCCCCCTAAGGTAGGTAGGATGAGGGGGCACAGCTCTCCTACATCAGAATCAAAACATTTCAGTACGACTTACTTGTCGAGTTAGACAAACTTTTAATGATACCGTAACATAGAGCACAAATTCTACAGTGCAAAAATTCGGTGGCTAGAGTCTAACGCTGATATAGATGTTTTGTTTAAGTACCCGCTACAGTGCACAGAAAATTGCGCTCAATCTTATCCACCACAATTTTCAGTTCAGTATAAAATAGACGAACAATTGCCCAAAGCTTACTTCATGGCCATGGATCGTAGTTCTTCTTGTTCGTGTACAATTGACTTACCGCCATACAGAATCAAATTCGACTTTTTTCTAACAGATTTATCTCTAGCGGCTGAACCGGGATTTGTCGCTAGAATAGTCCCCGCGGGCTTAAGTAACCCACTCTTACGTATTTGTGTCTTTGACAGTTGTCAAAACGCACTTGCCAGGTGAAATTATTAAATATTTATGGTAGAATTTTTTTGTAGTTTTTTAAATTTTTATGGTAGAATTTTTTAGTAATTTATATAATCTGGCTATAATAGGACCACGCTTAGTCCGAATCAACTGACAGTGGTAGAAATTATAAAATGTGGATATGGCAATATCTATTGGATAATCTGTCCTTGTCAGTCATTGTCCATTATTATTTAGGCGATCCGCACACTGGAACGCAGCACCGTACTTTTGTGCGTGACGTGCGTTAGTGCGTGACATAAAGTAATTTGAGCTGTCATCGGTTTCTATGGAAATTACTCATAGTCGAACACACAGACAACGCATCCACGCGCGTTCGTGCGGATCCGTCGTTTTTTTTTTTGCAACATTTGACACGGGCTGCGGGTCTATAAGTTTTTGGCGCTGTACTTTCTACATAAAAAGGCGTCAAATAGGCCGCTGCTGTGAAGTGAGGTCTCCAGGATTGTCAAATAGGTATTCCGTTACTCAGTTCTCTAATTATTTTTTGCCTAAATAATATAATTTTATGAAAAGATTATAACAATTTGGAGAATTCCTATATTTTTTATTGTATTGTATAAAACAATATAAAAAATTACACATATTTCTAAATTTCGCCAGAATGAATGCTGCGCTCCAATGTGCCAATCGCCTCAACAATATTTTTCAAATCAGTCAAATTCTTTGTTATGACTTTTATAAATGACGTTCTATGACGGATAAAAGACATGGCATTAGTTGCCATACAGAGATTTTTTTTTTTTTAAAGCGATTCGGACTTAGCGTGGTCCTACTATACCAGTAGACACTGGCAAAGACACATAACAGACTAGACACAAATCAAAAATATTCCCTGTTCGCTCACTCTACAATTATTATGAACCTCGCTATCCCGTTTTTTCGTCTATTGAAATAAGCTGTCAGAAAATAACGCGCGCAATGTTTTGAACGCTCCACATGTTGCTGGAGCTCCTGAAGACCTGACGTTTCTTTTGAAACATCGGTGTATAATTTTATAATTTCCTAATATAATTTAAATCAAAGCACCTAAAAGACGGTGTAATTTAGTGCACATCTAAATGAAAATTTTAGAAATTTAAATATTGTAATCGAAAAGTATAAAATAATTACATAATTCTTTTTTTTTTTCAATA
This sequence comes from Blastobasis lacticolella, assembly GCA_905147135.1. NCBI lineage: Eukaryota > Metazoa > Arthropoda > Insecta > Lepidoptera > Blastobasidae > Blastobasis > Blastobasis lacticolella. The sequence goes on from LR990048.1 coordinate 17,734,167, forward strand.
AATCCACTACGTAATAGAAAATATTAATTGACCATAGATAGGTAATAACATGTAGGGAAAGCAAAATTGTCATAATGTCTACTCGAAGCAAATGGAACAAATGGGAGGTTTATTAGATACATGACTGTTTTAATCAATGTCTAAACAATCCTAATGTCAAACTGAGTACCTACTTCAACTGTCACAATATAGATAAATTGCTGAAATAATAAGTTTAAGGGAAGTGTTGGATATAGAAATAATATTCTTGTATATGTCGCAGCCATCTGGTTAAATCAGCCATTTAATGAGAAGGCTAGTCCTTTAATTAAACGCCGGCATTTAATTAAATGGCTAAAGTATAACTAGCCAAGTTGTTGAACGTAACGTCTAACTACTTGGCTGAACGTTATTTAGCCGTTTTGTTAAAGGGTATACAGATGGTTGGTTAGAGTGACCATAAGTTCGCTGGTAAACTTAAATGGTAAACTTTATTTAAGATAAAAGATAATGAATTAATAAAGATCACTTTTATTTAATAAAACATTATTAGTGGCAAGATATTTAATAAGTAGGTATACAATTAATTGTATTGTAAGTAGGTACCTATAACAGTATTTAACTCAGTAAAAATACTTAATAAAAACTTTAAATTTATAACAGCAACAGTGCACTTTCTTATTTTACAATATTAAAGATAAAATGACACAAAAGTTTGGCATTTCTAATTAAAGGTAAGTATAAAAAGAAAATGAACATATTAAGTGATCTTAACTCTTACTTAAAGTTATGTCAATTCTTACTTAAAAGCACGTAGGTGCCACATTTTAAATTTAGTTAAAACGAAAAAAATACATTGCTTGCTGTGCGAGCTGTCTGACGCCATATTTGTTTTGGTGACTACCAACGCAGCAGTAGATAAAATTTGAACTAAATTTAAATCTCCTGCCTTATTTTACTTCAGCCGTCTCCAAAGGGCTGGCTTTAATAAGCCAAATAGTTAAACGTTGAGTGATGTTAGTTAAATCAACGATCGGCCTAGACTTTCAATTGATTGCCGGCGTTTAATTAACGGGCTAGCCTTCTCATTAAATGGCTGATTTAACCAGATGGCTGCGACATATATATCCTTATTAATTTATTAGCCGCAACACTGACAACGTTGTAATGTCAATCTCTTAGAAATGTTCTGTCTCTCTGTGTCACTGTTTGACCAGCCAGTGATAATGATTTACTACGATTTCCGAAATTAAAAATAGATTTCTCAAGTTTCTCTGACCGAGGGTCAGCAGGGTTTCATTTCACCAGCACCGAATAGCCTTAGGTACATTGCACTGTGCCTGGATATAGATCTAGATACTGTCAAACAACAAATATCAAAAATACAAAACGAACAAAGCTACCATAATATTTTTCGGTTAATTTTGTAACCTCAAATAAATGTAAACAATAGTAGTACAAAATACATTAATTCCACTTAAATTCAAATGATTTCCAAAAGATCACATTAATTCAATATTTTCAAAATCTATCTGAATACATGTTACGTACCGTTTAAATCTTTGCTGTACATCTTCCAAATCAAACAGCAACTTATCTGCTCTAAACTCGGCCATACATGCTTGAGAAACTGAAAATATTACTGTTTTCGTGCCGCTTTTATGTTTTTGTACTTATTTCGAAAATAAACGTCCCACACAGTAAAATGCTGGAAATATCACTGTGATATCACATGAAAACTTAAACATAAAAAAAACAATATCTGGTCGATGTGACAGCTGAAGTATCAGTTTGTTTACAGATAGGAATATTATATTTGAGTTTTAAAGTAATGTAGTGCTGCCAGCAAAGACTTCTATATAATAATAATAATAATAATAATAACTCATTTATTATAACTAAAAACGTCACAACACAACATAAACAAAAAAAGAAAAAGACATATACATCAACACATCAAATTACAAACAAATTTTTGCCATTATAAAAATGTCAAGTTGGCATTGCCGTGCTGTGGCCCTTCCAGTTGATAAAGGGACCTCGCTCAGCATGAGCCGCGGCCAAAGCCGCGGCGCTGGTCTTCCGCGGGTCCCGCGGAGTGAGGTCCGGACTGCTATCCCCTAGTACGTGCGTCTATCATTGCCTACAGTCAATAAATATAATGTGAATACAATAAACTAATATAATAAGAATAATAATGTATTAATAAATTATAATATATACTTGAATAAATGTATATAATGTGTGTACGTGTCAGGTGAAATGCCTTTCCGCTATAAGACACAAACAAAGCTGGATATACTCCATCTCCCTCCAACGTGTCGTTTGCCCGTCATTCAATGTTCATCCACCGCGTTATTCACCCGTTATTGTGAACCACCGAGAGTTACAGAGTCGCACCACGAAGGTATGTCAAAACTACATAAATAATCATAACTAATTGAATTATAGGTCGGATGGTAATAAATTATACGGGAATGTCATAATTTCAATAATTAAATGATTGATAAATATTACAAATTAAGAAAAAATAAAATATACTTAAGATAATATATTTGTGGGTATGTCAAAATATTTAAAAATAATGCAATGTCATGTCCAACCTAGCTATGTACATAATTAATTCTACCTGTGGGTACCACATTGAGCAAAGTTTTATTTATAAGGATATTAGTGTAACACCCTTCCGTAGTTAAGTAGTAGGTAAATGTTTAAGCTGGTTAAGAATTTAGTTGTGCACTCAGGACATGTACTTTCAACTTGTTTTTGAAACCGTGTAATTTCTCTAGGCACCTAATTGGAGGTGGAAGATCATTCCAAATTTTGGCTGAAGCGTATTTAAATGAACCTGTAAAGGCAGCGGTCCGATGTTTCGGTACTATCAATAAATAACCACTAGCCCGAGTTCCGTACCGGTTGTTGTCTCGCGACCAACACAACTTGGAAGCCAGGTAAGATGGAAATTTATACCTAATAACTCCAAACAACATAGTCGCAAAGTGTATATACTGCCTAGCACTCATTTTCAAAACCTTTGCTGCGTTCAAATACGGAGTTACATGCGTTCGCGGTGGTATGTCAAAGCAGAACCTGGCACAAGCATTTTGCACTCTCTGTATTTTTTTCTGTGTATGCTTCAAAATACACGGACCGTACACTACGTCCATGTAGCTAAACTTGGACAAGATTAACGTATCACATAGTTTAATTCTAATGTTAGTGCTTAAATAATTGCGAACCTGGTAAAGCACCTTGAGTCTGTAAAAGCAGTTACTAACAATTGTCATAATATGTTTTTGAAACTTCAGTTCCTCATCGAAAAGCAGACCTAGATTCCTGGCTTCACTGACTCGTTCCACAGGCTCATTTTGTATATAAATATTTCCTATCTTAGCCTTCACTTTCTCCACCACTGTTTTCGATCCCAGTAACATATACTTGGTCTTACTTGCATTGAGAACGAGTGAGTTATTCTCTGACCATCGTACTATTTGTTCCAGGTCGGAATTCAATTTACTCACCACCTCACTGACATCAGTCAGCTTACAATGGACATATATTTGTATGTCGTCGGCATATATGTGATATTTAGCATGTTTTATATGGTTAATTACATCCGCACTATAGATTGCAAATAGAATTGGTCCTAAAATCGAGCCTTGTGGCACCCCTCTGAGCAGTTGCCTTGTTTCCGACCTTATTGTGGACCCACTATCATCCCCCACCTCCACACATTGTTCCCTGTCTGTAAAATAACTACGAAACCAGTCGATTGCAGCCTCACTGAAACCGTAATAATGCAGTTTCGCTAAAAGCAAAGGAACATTGACACAATCAAACGCTCTTGAAAAATCAAGTAATGTTAGCACAGTCACCTCACCCGTATCCCTAGCCGTCAAGATATCATCCACCACTCGCAGCATCGCCGTCACAGTGCTGTGACCCCTCCTAAACCCAGACTGATACTCGGGAACGATCCCATTTGCGTCTAAGTATAGTCTCAGCTGTTCCGCTACAATTTTCTCTAGGATTTTCGAAGCACATGGAAGAATACTCACAGGCCTAAGATCGTTTAGTGTTTGTGGGCACGATTTTTTTGGAATAGGTTTTATGATCGCTTGCTTCCAAGATCTCGGAAATTTACCACTCTCAATTGACTTATTTATTATATATGGACCGGTTCATTGTACAAAGGCAATGAGACCACTTCATTGGAGCTAAAACTGCAATAGAGCTCCAATGTCGTCTCAGTGACGTCTCGGACATGTCTACGAATGGTCGTTACTTTACAATGTAAAGGTATTACGAATTAAAGCGGCTCAGCCCGAGGCATGCTCGCCGTGCGCGGCGAGATGCTCACCGCGCGCGGTGAGGCTGCTCAGCTGCGCATTTGTTTGTTCGTTGAGGCAACGTGCTCGCGGCGAGCCACAAATGCGCCGCACAAATAAAATGCTGATGCTGCTTTTATCATAATTGATGGGATTGTTAAAATAATTTTAGTTTTTTCGATCCTCGTTGGTATCTTCAATCAAATTCAATGCACTCCATCTGATTGTTTTTTATTTGGCCGTCTTACATGCATGCGCACGATGTGACTTTGCACTGGCGGTATAACACCGTGAATTTAGTTCTGACCATTAAATGTGGGTAGAACAGAAAAAAATACTTATTACTGTAATATATTTAGTACAGCATAAACCGGAACGGACTAATATTTGGAACAAGCGCCATAGTTACTTTTGTTCAGCTTGAAAATAGCTATACAACGACGTATTACACATAGCTATTGGAATGGTTACCACTGTCCATACCAATTCTTGTACGCGTTAACAATGTTATATCTGGCGGCTTGACAAGATTGTTGACAAACCTATTCGATCCGGTGGCCAAAACCGGAACTAAGTGTTGCCGTTTGAAATGTAATGTCAATGCCAACAACAGCGATGCTGTCACCCGGTCAGACATTTTTGTGGCACTGTAGACGGCGCTGTTTTATTAACTACGGTAACCGTCAGAGTTATTTGTTCGTTCAACCGCATCAAGATGTATATCTCTATGGGTGCTAGTGTCAGCAAGAGCAGTAGTAGGTAAATGTACTTGGAACTCACAGTCATTCGCGAAACCGTCGGGTGTTCTCTCTTAATTTTATGTTTATTTATGTACCTTGGCCCAAAGCCTGAGATAGCCTAAACAATTTGCCATTACAATTTTTTCGTCGCCAATTTTAATCTCGAATACCCCAAATGGCGATAAATAGCCTACATTGGCAACACTTTGTTGGCGCGACGCCGCCAGTACCGGACTAAGTCCATCAGAGGCCCACGGCGGACAACCTTTATAAGGCCCCCAGTTTAAGAAGTTTTATGTAATTTTACAAGCTTTTTATTCAGTTCACATTTGTATGTTTAAGTGTTTTTATTTATTTAGTTAAAATTACTTCTTTGGCGGAGGGGGTCCTCGACCCTGATCTTAATTCTGTTTGAATAGTGATACGGCGATAGCTACGCCCCTGTCACAACTCCGAACCACCTCTTCGATATGTTCTAAGCATATTTTAAAGCTTTGTATAGGATTTGATCAAGGCAACTTGGAGACGTTTGGAGGCCCCCCTGGACCAGAAGCCCGGGGCGGGCCGCCTTTCCCGCTTTGTTCGTTAGTCCACCCCTGGCGGTGCGATGCCGGCGTGGCGTGAGCTCGGCGCGAGCGCGGTGCGAGCGCGGTGCGATAGTTGCTAGGCAACCATAGCGCGGCGCGATAGTTGCCTAGGCAACGCGCCAGCATCGCGCCGCGCCCGAGCCGCGCTCGCGCCGAGCTTTGTGTGTGGCAAGGCCTTAATTGTGAAACTATTTAGACTCTTGTTCGTTCGTTGACAGTACTTTTATCTTCAGTTGAATAACTTCTGCAAATAAAGTACATTGTGTCATCTGGGACGTTACATTATCAATTCGATTAGGGCCTATCTACTTGTGTTGAACAAAAACATTATTTACTTGCAATAAAATTACGATGAACAAATTGATGCGATAAAGGAATGCTAATGGACGACTGCACGATACGCGGGTACCTAGTTATTATGCTACTTGTATTTTAATGTTATTACCCGCTACTGAATGTGTAACCATGATCCAATTGACGACCTGAGTGGTTCAATGGTCAACATATCGGTCTGCCACGCAAGAGGTCCCGGGTTCGATTCCCGGCCGGGCAGAAATTGAAATGATGAATTTTAATTTCTGTTACGGGTCTGGGTGTTCTATGTATAATAACTATGTATTTAAAAGTATTTAAGTAGTATATCAGTTATCTAGCACCAATAGTACAAGCTTTGCTTAGTTTGGGGCTAGATGGGGTGGGGTTTGGGGTGTGAATTTGAAAAAAAAAAAAAAAAAAAACTGGTCAGGTTCCCCTGGTAGCAGGGTCACGGAGATCAGATAGCAGTCTCTCCACTATAATTAACTTTTCTGAAAAATCCTGGATCATGGTTAAGGCGGTCCTCGAGCCCTTGATCGTGAGAGTACAACCGGGGCATTAACGCCAAGATGTTTCTTATTACTAGTTTTTGTCCGCGACTACGTCGCATAACCACAGACACCGTAGGCTTATGGAGTTCATCTTCACACCTTAGAATTAAATTGGTCGCGAACTGTGCGGTTACAAAGGAACTTGTTCCCACGAAGACTAGGGTTGTGGAATGAGCTCCCTGGAAAATACCACATTGAGTTCAGCGATTACGCTGAACAGACAGATAGGTAAGGTTAGTTAGTTTAGTCCGCGACTTTGTCCATATTCCCTGGTCCATTTAAATCTTTTTGTAAAAAATTTCATATATCAATAACCCACCCATAGATACTATTTACTCAATTGCTAAACACATTAACATTGAACACAGCAAAATATCATCAAAATCAGTTGAGTAGAGTATTTGCATGAGAATGAGAGCAGCAAACATGAAAACATTGCATTGATTATTCGGACATTAATTAGGTTGTCGGTCGGATAAGCAGAATATTTAGAATACAGTTATCTACCGATTGCAAGTTACAAATAAATTACGTATATCACACGTCTTTTCCTCCTATTTACATAAAAAACTCGTTTTATAAAACTCCTTGATAAAAAAACTCGTCATGGTCTAGACTGACGAGACTGTAACTCTGGCGCTCTGTGCTGAGTCAAAGTCAGTCAGTGCCAGCACTTACCGACGTAAAAAGAAAAACAATATTTTTTTACCGTCTGGCACCATGTTGGTGACATATTCCTGTGATGAGGCGCCACTGGGCACTGCGCCAAAATAAACGCAATGGTAAAGAAAAATAAGGATAAATATATGTCAAAAAAACCAAATAAATATAAGTGATACAAAAACTTTATATAGAATAAAGAGCACCACTTTGATTTGCTCTCACGCTTTTTGCTTCTGAATTTAGTGAAGTGCATTAGAGTTCATGCTAAAATTATTTAACCAAGTAGGTTACACAGTTGGAACGAGTAGGCTAGTAGTCGGAACCGGCAAAAGACATCCGGACCCTTTGATCACAAGCGGTCAACGTCGCCTATTACGCTTCCATAATTAAAATGATCACTGATGCATCGCCGACACTGCTAAACCTATAGACGCATTGTGGATGTATGGAAAGCATACGACTTAATAATATAAGCGTATAGCTCACATCGCATTCACTATATCATCTTTCATGATATCCAACCGGTGTTGTTTTGGCTGTACGCGATTGCTTTTGCCGTATTCAATACCGATGTCTACTTTCAATTGAACGATGTTCTTGCGCAGAATACCGGAAATGGCGGCGTCGAAAAATTCAATTCAATTCGATCATCTTGAGCAAAAATAAACTAAAAACAAGTCCCTCATGAGGGGATGATGCTCTTAAACTTGGATATAGGAAATAGCTGACGGCTGATCCCTTAGATAATTCCTGTTGGACCAACTAGAAACTAGTTTGACGGTTAAGTTAGGGAAAGAACTGGAACGTACTCACATTAGCACACTCACATAAGTAGTGTATACTACTTAGATGTGTCGCTCATAGCGTCTATACGATTCATTTATTTATGTTGCAGATAACAAGGCTAGAGTGAATAGGCTCTCCCTAGACAGGTATGCTCCATCAACGGCCACATCGTCACTTTGTACCAGGTGAGATGGTGGTCCAATACCTTAGCCAGGTTCAACTAAAAAACGCAGAATCGCAGTTGCGTTGTCTCCGTGAGGATTAAGACAATGCCTGTGCTACAACACAGTTCCATTTCCCGTCCACGATCAAATACTGACGCAACTTATCGATTTGCGGCCGCCACCGGCTATCGGCCGGTAATGTTTGTTATCTACTTAATTCCACAACATAGTTACATTATTATGAAACGCTATGCCAATCGGCGATAACTCGCCGTGTGAGAGAGCGTGTAAGTTGGCGGTTCACCTCGGAACTTCGCGTCAGGTTAATATGGGTAGACATGTGCTCGCAACTTCCTTATTACTGAGGTCTTAGGAGCAGACAGTTGATGAAAATTTTTGGAGTAGGTACCGTCCGTCATATTCTTATTAGGGGGTCTTATCAACTATAAAATGAGCTCGCATCCCTATGCGTGTACAAACTGGAGACCATCAAAGTCTAAACAGGGTACATAGTAGAATAGGAATAGCCTATGTTGGTACTCGTATGTATAATCGATAATATCCTCATACATGAAAACTTTTGAACTCGTTTCGTTCGCAACGCCTTTGCCCAATGGACCGCCCTCACCATAGTATTTGTTTAAACCAGTATTTCCTAAAACGAACAAAATACCCCCAACATTATTTGTATATTTCAGCAATGTAATGTATACTTCCTAAATGCCGTACATCACCATCAAATCGACAGCAAAGCCAGCCTTATATGTCCCTGCCAACACTTCCTACCTTTAGTATCCCGGGTACAGCCTCGAGCACTCTGCTCTCTGAGGCGCCAATACATTCCACGAGACGCCCTGGTTCCTCGGGGCCGCGTCGAGTGTGGAACTTTAAGTCAGCAGACAGGGATGGACTGCGGGAACTCTTCACGTCGTACCCCCCAACACCAAAACCTGGCTACGCCCGTGGTCACAAGCCTTTTTACTGCGCACATGCAAGATGTGGAATGAGCTCCATAGAGGAGTGGAACTTCATATTCCAGTACGTCGGACCCGATTAAGTTGTCAGATAAAACATGACGCTAATTTGACATAACGACCAAATATTTTTCCCGCTCAATGTTTGCGATGTACCAATTTCAGCGGATCATTACAGCCATTATCTGTCCATTGCGCTAATTTCCCGACAAACATCAACTCGGTAACGAGCGCATAACACAGTGAAGTGTGAACACTAAATACACACGCGCCAATTCGGCCACTTTACATTGTCACTGAAGAGGGGCGCTGTTTTCGAAACTGCACATGCATCGACGTTCGAACCGCGTTTAGTTCAGAATTCCACCACCCGCTTAGTCTTTGTGCTAGAATCTGTCTACTCTGTATACTCTACTGATAAAATAATATTGGGAATGTACCTACTGTTTAATGTATTACTGTTGGTAAGTATGTTTGAGTTTAGCACAGGACTTTGTCGGATTCGGTATATTTACAGCGTGGGTTAAAGTTGACTGCTTTTGCGTCACTGTTTTCATTGAATTTGGTATTACCTTTATGTACAATAATACAAAAGCATAAGATCAACTAAGTGCACTGCCGTCATAAGAATAAATTTTTTGTTGGTATGGTAAATATGAGGGTTTAATAGGATTAATGGAAGAAATATTGAGATGGACTGCGCATTCAAGTCGAGTAAAAAGTCACTGAACCGTAGTGGCTTAGTAGATAAATAAATAATCCGTCTCTTGTAGATAAGTCTAACTTGTACTATCTCTTTAATTTTCTTGTGTACAATATTAAATAAATAAATAAATAAGTTGACGCAGCGCCATCTAGCCCCAAACTAAGCAAAGCGTGTACTATGGCTGGATCTTCGACAAAAGAATAAAGTAACCACAAAGCTACAACAGTTTGCAGCAAATATTCTAAAGACTTTTTTCCATAGAAGGGCAGCGTGTGTTCACCTTTGTATATCTCCATTAAAAAAAAACATCTTGGTGTTCATGTCCCGGTCGTGCTCTCGCGCACGAGGGCCCGGGGTCCGCCTTGACCATGATCCAGGATTTGGCAGGTCAGGTAATTACAGTGGAGCGACTGCCATCTGACCTCCATGACCCTGCTAGCTTGTATACCTCCATTTTTTTTTTTTTCTTTTTTAGCCATTTCTGTCCCACTGCAGGGCAAAGGCCTCCCTTTCGATCTTCCGCCTACGTATGACGTATACCTCCATTACGTATGACAATTTGAATTTATTTTGGACTATACCTTTTTAGTCCGCGCCTTCGTCCGCTTAAAATGCGGTTTGTATTAAGTATAGTAAGTGTAGTAAGTCAGGGCAGTATTAAGTCCTCATAAAAAATACTTCTCCCTCACTACAGCGGACGAAGGAGGCAAGTGAATTTACGACGTCTCGTACGTTGTTGTTGTCTTTGCCAAAATTCGTGGAGTTCAGACCGAATCATTGCAATGTTTATAAACAGAACAATGTTATAGGATGGCCGGACGCCAACAAGGCATAAAGTTCGGCCAATCGCAGTCACGAGATCTTTGAGTCGGTGACAATTGGTCGGGTAGAAACTGGCGAAGGAAGGCATTAAATGACGAACTTAACATTAACTTAGCAGTTTTTACCTATGCATATCCCACTTTTTTTGTTTCTCCTAGATACAATTTCTCTTTAGATATTCCTTCTTTATAATTAATACATTTGGAACACCACAAACGTTGGCAAAATATTGTATTCAGAGTTGAGATTTCTTTAGTCCTGTCATCATCAACATTACTGGCGTCTGCATCTCCTCCGAGAGGGTTTGGGCATAGACTCCTCTCTTTGGCAACAGGCTTGGACTCCTCATGACTGTGGGTAAAAATAAGACCGGGGCGCATAAAGAATCAGGCGGACGGGCTTTGCACATTTAGGACGGCTTGCACCAAATACTTAAATGCATTTAAGCTGACACATAAACAAAAAACTTCATACAAAAAACGTTAAACGTCATTCTAAAAGAATTTGGTGCAAGCTGGGCTTAGTGGTATAAAAAACCACAGGCTCCTAGTGCAGTAAACGTACACTTAGAGCGTAGACAGAGAACTAAAACCGGCCAATGGCTACATAAAGCAAGCCTATTGCGCTCCACGAGAGCGTGGGTATGGGTGGAACTAAAATTGGCACATAAAGCATGAAACTGGTCGTCTCAATTATCGTGTTTACAAAATGCGAGCGTTATTCATTGCGGTCAGCTGGAGCGGCGCGCGCGGCTGGAGGGCGCTCGTGCCAAATGACGTCACCGACGAACTATTTCGGCGCGAGACGACGTCGTCGGCGCCGTCGCCTTGGGACGGCCCTGCGACCGTACGCAGGTTACGTTGCGGTCGGTGGTTGTTCCGCCAGATTAGGAGTTGGCTCTGTACGCTGCAGTTTGCGATTTCGTGGGTGCAATCGTTGAACGTAAAAATGGTTTAAATGAAATTTAGATGCACAAGCTGAACCATACAGTATGAGCTTTAGGTACTAGTTTTCCCGGTACAGCAGAAATTTTAGAATTTCTATCAGAAATCTTGCCATAAGGGGAGATAGTAAAATTACTTTAAGTACTAGCACAAAATAGAAAACTAACAGAAGGTCCACTCCCGTCATCTTCGAAAATTATTACCTAAACTTGCCGACTCACTAGGGTTGCTACTGTATTTATTCTGAATTTTGAAAAGAGTATTTAAAAGATAGAATAGAATTTTTATGATCGTTCACAATAACATGTCCCTTGCAAAAGACCATAATTGCTTCCCAAGCTGTTCAGATTGTGTTCAAGTGTATTAGATTTTCCATACCAGCTTCAGACATTATGCCTTTAGTAGACGTAATAATAATCTACTGTTTATTCCCTTTTTTTAAATTCATCGCCTCCTGATTATTTCATCAGACCCTGAGAATAACCTTTCCCTGACCTGGGATTTGACCCACTTCCCGGTAATCAATTGAATTGAAAATTTAATACACATGTAAATTGATGAAAATGCAATATTATGGTATTAGTCAATTGATCTGATGATGGAGAAGGAATGTAGTCAACGATTTTTTTTTATATTAGACTAGACAGACGTTTCCGACTAGAAACCATTAAGGTGGCCATTACGGTTTCTTATTCTGTTATAAAGTGTAACGTGATGCCTGAAACTGTTCAACTAGTTCTAGGGTCTCTAGCGGAAGACCTTGGTCAACCTCGATTCATCATCGGCATTAGAGCTCGTAGCGGTGCTGAAGTTCGACTAGCCTCAAAGTCTCAAATGGTCACCCATCAGTTCTTGGACTCTGCGTGCGTTGCTTGTATGTTATTAAGTAATCTTAGTTACTTACAAGTACTTTTATTTTATCAATAATAATATCGTTTAATTAAATAATATTCAATTTAAGTCTACAACGAATTCTCGCTTCAACAATCATGACCGAGCACTGCTTGAAACTGCGTGAGAATGCAGGCATTCTTTACAGGTAAACGTAACGTCAATGTGTGCATGACGGAAATGGCGCATTATTTCCAGTGGACCTTCTGCTTGGGGCGGGCCGTTCTTTATTTTGTGGTACTAGACCGTAGTGTTCAAATATGGACAATAGTATGTAATTTATTTTATGTACTGCCTGAAATAAAATTTATTCTACTGTATTATATTATGGATACCATGATCCAATCTGGTCAGATTCCCCTGGTAGCAGTGTCACGGAGGTCAGATAGCAGTCGCTTCACTGTAATTATCTAATCTGCCAAATTATTTTATTGTATTATGGATATGTGTATTATAGATATGGATATTGTACTAACGTAACTTTGTCATCAATAAATATGACCCAGTTCCTTCCCCATCTGTGCAAATTGCAAGGATGAGCAAGCAGCAATGATAGCATAACAAAGAGGCATTGCAGACTTTCGCACTCGCGATATTACCAGAAACGGATCATTTACTAGCTAGAGCTCGTCTAGTCTAAGATGACGCGCCCCACTACTTAGTTAGTTGATTTCGATGTGTGAGTGCAAATATTGATAACGACACTTCATCTGTGTGGGAGCCAATGAACGACGCGTTCTCCTACGTTTGAATCTCACCGGCAACTGAATGACCAATTAAAACGGCATTTGTATATGTATTGCGTCCATATTTTAAACTTGCTTGTGTGCGTTAATGCGATAGTGGGGCGCGTCATTTTAGATTAGACGAGCTCTACCAATATATGCTTCTAGTCAATTACCTAATATAACATTATTTGTATTCTTTTTATTGTCTCCGTTTATTTAATTACAATCTGTCACAGAAAGGACATTCAGTCATTGTTTTGTCTGGATGGGCCTTGCTGGGTACGCTACCTATAGACCATCTATTTTCTAATTCTCACTACCTACATAAATCTGACTTCTGTTTTGCTACAAGTTCAGCAAGACAATCCGCGCACGCTTTGTGCTGGAGCCGTGGATGTGCCAAGTGACGTCACGTGACCAACGCTATGCTTCCGAGATATTTCCGTACTCCATGAGACTGCCAGATGTTCAATGTGGACAATCGTCACGTGGTAGACATAGGTGCTTAAACAGTTTTGGCTGCGTGGTGTCCGGAAGTCTTGGGTTTAGTTTTTAACTACTTGCCCCTCGAGTCTCAATGTTGATTTTCGACATGAAGTATAAGTAAAATATGTTTATTGCACTTCTAAGGCAGAAAACACATAAAACATATACAAATACCTAGAGAAAAATTTGTCATTTGTCATTAGCCGTGCCATGGAGAAGTGCAATGGGCCGCACTCAGCATAATGCCACGGCTGACGCAGTGGCGCTGGTTATCAGTGCTCCCCAGTGCCAATTAAATTGGCAACACCAAAAGCGAACGGTACAGAAATAGGAAAATCTGTTTTTTTTTTTTATGTCTTACGGTAGGCAAACAGGCAAGCGGGCCACCTGATGGAAAGTGGTCACCACTGCCTATAGACATTAGCAACACCAAGAGTATCGCTAATGCGTTGCCCACCTCTATAACACGTTGCTCTGGCAGCAAAAAGCAAATGCCACTCCACTGCCAAAGCCACGGTTCCCCAAATCCCCACCCCATGGAGCACTGGAAACCTTACTCACCGGCAGAAACACAATACTATTTAAAAGAGTATTATTTAGCTGCGATATTCTTTAAGGTGGAGGTACTTCCCCAGTCGGGCGGCTCCAATTCGAACGAGATACCCCGCTATGCCCTACCTCTCTTGAATATTGAAATGCACCTCAATTGAAAACCGTTCGACTCGAGAACCTAGCGAGACCTAGAGAGACCTAGCTAGAAGTAGAGCATAGTTAGGAATTAGTTTTCTCTACTATTTTTAACCGCGAATTGTAATCCTACCAAACTTGAAAACTCAAACCCTCCACTGATGCGGACTAGGCTCATGTCCTCAAGTTGATACGCGAAGGAAAGACTATTAACATTTTTAAGCAAATAAATAATTAAAACGTTTTAGAAACTCGACCGAGTTGTTTGGTTGGTAGGCAATAAAATAAACACAAACTTATTTTATTATTTCCATCCATCTCACATACAGTTGATTTGTTATTATGAGCCATCTTTTAGCGCATATAAAACAGATGGTATACGCTATTTTTATACAGAAAGGAGGTTTACGTGCCAGCCAATTGAGCATACTCTTTCCTGTGCCGAGCTCATTTAATTTACGATGGCTGGGCGATGGTTTATTGTAACAGGATGTTTGGAGTGATTTGGGTGAACAGCAAGAGTTTTTTCGTTCGTAAACCAGTAGACTACGACAATAGCGGCCGCGTCCTGGGACTCAAGTTCGATAATTTACGAATACGTCGATTGAATTGTAATTGGACCCCAATCACAGCTCAATGGCACTTTAACACGTTTTTGGTACTCTGCTGCTGTTACTAACGGCTTGATCCTTATTTAAATAACTACTACATTGAGTCACAAAATGGAGAGAGTTTATTGATACTGTGCAGGTAAGCACTCGAATATTTTTTCGTTTAACAATAACATGTTAAAAGAAGAATAAAATGTAAGAAATGTTATAGCAAAACATACATATAAACTCATAGTATAAGCTATTCTAAGTAGCATAACAAACGCGCTATCAGTCAAATGCTAGCTCTAACTAGATACAGCATTTCACTTCTACAGTAAAGTCAACGTTTTGATAAGAATTGATAATACTTCACACACAATTATAATGTTTATTTATTATTATCACAAATAATTATAACGGACGACTCATTTATTTACCCAAATACCTAATGGGTACGTTTGAAGATGTAACACGAGTGACGTCACCGAGATCTTACCAAGTTACAGAAAAATATCATCGAGGAAAATGGCGAAGGTATTTGTGAACTTAAAAAAGTATTACAAAAAGAACTGAAGATAATATTTTTTTTTATACCACTAAGGTGGCAAACAAGCTTGCGGCCTGCCTGATGGTAAGCAGTCACCGCAGCCAATGGACGTTTACAATACCAGGGGCATCACCCACGCGTTGCCGACCCTGTAAAAACCTTTTAACCCCTTTCTTGAAGAACTCCATGTTGTACTCACTCATCTACGCTACTTGTATAATATAAGTACAAATACTTAGATATTTAAATAATCGTACCTTTTTACGATCAAGGAAAAGACCGTGCAGCTACTTTATCTTGGGTTTGTGTTGAAAAATTCGAGGAAGTGCACATGCAGTCTACGATGGAGCGATGAATACCTGTAACAAAAAACCACACGACATCAATAACCATATTCATTCAAACAATTTGTGTTACATGTCTGGAATTGGCTTTATTTGTAGAGCTCGTCTAATTTAAAATGACGCGCCCCACTATCGCATTAACGCACACAAGCAAGTTTAAAATATGGACGCAATACATATACAAATGCCGTTGTAATTGGTCATTCAGTTGCCGGTGAGATTCAAACGTAGGAAAACGCGTCGTTCATTGGCTCCCACACAGATGAAGTGTCGTTATCAATATTTGCACTCACACATCGAAATCAACTAACTAAATAGTGGGGCGCGTCATCTTAGACTAGACGAGCTCTACCAATAATTAGGTATCTCTAACCCAGAACTGAAGTATTGGTAAAATGGTGTTACTTTAATATCCTGGGGCACTCACTTTTCTCTATTAATCAAGTGTTATTTTCATGGAAACAAAGCACGCCATACACGTGACAACCTGATAAAGGGAAATACTGTAATCAGCCATCTTTCCCTTAGCACTTATCAGAGAAAGTGTATGATTAATGTAGGCCCCTACGTAAGTATTTTTATACCTTTCTTCGGTCTCCCGCGTATTTTCATAAACCGGCAGATTTAGTCACCTAATCTATTTTCGACTTTATCCCCATGGCTTACGCAGTATGTGACAAAACCTTCAATGTTATCCGTGAAGTCTCACGCTAAAGCTTCCACTGA
The DNA here is from genome assembly GCA_905147135.1 of Blastobasis lacticolella. Classification (NCBI taxonomy): domain Eukaryota; kingdom Metazoa; phylum Arthropoda; class Insecta; order Lepidoptera; family Blastobasidae; genus Blastobasis; species Blastobasis lacticolella. Next base: position 17,750,728 of record LR990048.1, read on the forward strand.
TGTATTTACTCGTTATGGACTCGAGCGAGTTTTGTAATGCTGCACATCCGCCGCAGCATTTACATTCGACTTCCTTTTTTTTACTTTTTTTATACCACTAAGGTGACAAACTGCTTACGGCCCGCCTGATCGTAAGCAGTCACCGCAGCCTATGGACGTTTGCAATACCAGCGGCATCACCTACGCGTTGCCGACCCCGTAATAACGTTCACCCCTTTCTCGAAAACCTCCAGTTCTTTTTCTCCAGGGAAAACCTCTCCAGGAGGTTCATTGCACAACATTAGTGTGCGTGAGAGAAAGTTTCGTTTTTGTTGGCGCGGAGTTAGCTTCGAGTTTTAGAGCATAAAAATAGTATGTTCGTGTATGTGTTTGTGGCTAATAAAGCGTTTATCTACCTATCTGACAGTAAGGCGAATACACACCGATGATATAGGGGACTACAGCTTCAATCCAACATATCATTACCATTGCAGACTAGACCAATTGAAGACGCCAGTTCGCGTCGCAACAAACAAATTGAGTCGGTTAATTGACCACTTGACCGTTTCATGGAGCCAGTGTGTATAAATATAGCAATACACAGAATACACAGCAATACATGCAATACATAGGTATCGCTGACCATAGTTACAGCTTTAATTCAAGTGAGTATTGTCGCTGGGTGCTTAGGTAATTGATAGATGTCCGTAGATAAGATGGCGTTTATTTGTTTTGTTACAAGGTTATTCGGAATACTTAGTAGCCGACTACAGTGTAATTGGTATCTGTACATTTTTATAGCTTTGTGGCTGGTTCTGTGTTGGCTGGCATGTGAAAGTGTTTTAAAAAGTAATGGGTGTTATACCCGTGCGTTTGGTTAAGACGGCTATATGTCACAGGCAGGTACGCTAGCTAGATTTTTCATAACATTGTTGGACCTTATTTGTTGCAAATAATTTCATAATTTGCGCCTCTCATTCGAGCGTTAACTATGCTCAATTCGGTTCTGGCATCGGCGCCTGACTATTTTTGCGAGTCGATGTGTGCAGGGAGTGTTTGAGGTTCTGTGAGACGATGAATAGCTGAGGAATTTGAAATTATATTTTTTGTCCTAAAAGTTTTATTATCTTAAGGTGTAGAGCTCGTCTAGTCTAAGATGCCGCGCCCCACTACTTAGTTAGTTGATTTCGATGGGTGAGTGCAAATATTGATAACGACACTTCATCTGTGTGGGAGCCAATGAACGACGCGTGCTGCTACGTTTGAATCTCACCGCCAACTGAATGACCAATTACAAAGGCATTTGTATATGTATTGCGTCCATATTTTAAACTTGCTTGTGTGCGTTAATGCGATAGTGGGGCGCGGCATTTTAAACTAGACAAGCTCTACCTAATATTAATTTTATTTAGTATTTTAAGTTTGTGGAATAAATAAATAAATAATATGAGGCAATGGAAGCGATGGGCTGGGACATGAGGATGCTGAAGACCGGGCGAAGTGGAGGAAGAAAAGTGGGAAAGCGGATGCTAGCTTAAGCCGAGATGAACGCTAAGATGATCTCTATGAATGAGTCCAATCTTTGGAATAATAAGTCCAAACATCGGACACTATTTTTAAGATGGTCTTAAATAACCTTTAAGGTATAGAACGAATTGGCGGCGTATGCGAAAGAGTGGACTGGCAACAAATAGGTTCAAATGGAAAATGGGAAAGAGTGGAAGAGACCTGGCAACAAATATGTCTAAGCCATTATGATTTTATTTGTATAATTATAATATTTGTATGCCCACAATTGGGATTAATACAGAGATACTCACAAACATTATAATACCTTAATGAACTGTATGCCTACCTGTGTCACAAATAAATGCCTTTGACTTTTGACTTTAAGTGGGAAAATGGGAGAGAGGCCTTTGCCCCGCAGTGGGACACAGATGGCCCCTATAGATGAAGGGTGTACAGGTTATGAGACGATATTTATGATCAAAATGTTTACTGCCAATGCCACGTCCGTCTGTCCGTCAGTCTTGCAGGTGTGGAAGATCTGGCACGCTGCCAATGGCTCTTGCAAATTTTCATTCATCTATTTAAAGAAATATTATGGAAGGAAGACAGTTGAAAGAGTATGTACTGTGCGCGCGAGTTTATGTCCATAGGGCACGGCCGCTTAAATTATTCGAGTAGCAATTATTGAAGGCTCGATACTCGCCATCTCACTCGGTTGCGGTTTGAGCCAGTGATATGGCGATGCGATTATCCGTTGGAGTTCAACGGTTGGTCCCGATGGACATGAATGACATTTGACGTTTGACAGAGGCCGGAAGAGGCCGTGATAGCTTTCAGCCAGCACGTGAAAACATACTCACAGACCAATGGTCCTCATGTTTTCAAAAATGGTTTTACCGTTTGAATGTAATATGAATACTAGACTTACTCGTAAAAGTGGGGTCATCATGTCATTGTACGAAAATTTGTTGAATTTTGTGGAAATGATAATATTCGTCCAAATTTTAAATTTCATTTATTTTTTTTATTATCAGAAACAAAAGTACCTATATTTAGTTTTTTTCTAATCTGTAGGCAAAGTAGGTCTGTATGACCCTTTTGGATCAGACACCTCCGTGTACCACACCATCCTGTATTTGTATGCACCTACTTTATCTTTATTATCCGAAGTCGGTCGATCATCAAATTCGGTCGTTTACGTTTCATTTTCAGCTCATCATCGCTTTATGACAATGATTTATGATTATGTTATGATCGTAAATCAAAGTGATCTGGTTTTAATGTTCACTGAATTCGTCATTGAGGAATCTTCCCGATACTTTGGTTCATCGTCAAAGATATTGAAATGTGACCTGCAGATGTGGAATGGCTCTCAGTCACAGTGTTTAAGATTATGACATCATGTAATTCTTCAAGAGTATCAGTAGAGTCGTGCAATGAGGGCGCATCAGTCGCGTAGCGTGCCCTTCGGGGGCCCCGTATCAATTATTGTGTAGGGGCCTCCCTAGCAGATACCCCCAACTACGGGGTGGGGGGGGGTAGTAAATGAGTACCTTAAATCCTAGTCTCAGCTGAAGTCAATAAATGGACTAGCATAGCGAGCTCTACATTTGTGTGACAATAGTCTCTAACAGTCAGGTTCGCGATGCTAGGTAGGGCTAGGAATTTTTGAAATATTGGCCTTTGGCTTGGCTATAGTAATACCTTACGCGATTATAACTGATATCATTGAATGAGCGAGCGCAGCGAGCTCGAAATGTTTGTAATTTATCCATTAAAACCTTTCGCGATTTAAATAAAAAATTTCGTAAAATCAGCAATATCATGATAGCGCCGGGTTATCTCGAAATTTTTGACGAGATTATATAATAAAATCAACTTCGCGAACAGATAATGAGCGAGCGTAAGAACTCGAAATTTCTTGATATTTTGGCTATCAAAACGTTCCATTATTAACTTGAAAACAGACAAATTCAAAGATTCATTGCATGTGAGCCAAGACGATTATGCGTGTGGGCGTGTGGGCCAAGGTATATTATGAACCAGGTCCATATGACCCGTTTAATAAAGAACGGAGTAAGGAGTTTCTTAAGCCTTTGGTGCTACCGATAGTGCTGAAAATATGATTTTCAATATGAGATCAAAATTGTTGCCATTTATGCCATCTGATAGGCGCACATTTTACCTAATGTTCAATGAAGTAATAAATTAGTGCGAGTGGAGGGCACTACGTTGTCTTGTTTTTTTTTCAATAAAAATGATAAATATCTCTTAAACGAAAGGTGAATGAAAACGGATTGTATCACTTGATATCGATTGTTATTTTTGCGGAGGGGCCTTCGACTCTGATCTGAAATTCTATAAAATAATTATTTTTATCGGGAAATAGGGAAAGTTTAACTGAAATTATGGACAACGAGTTTTTGCTTACACACGTTTGGGGGCCCCTATGGCCCAGGGGCCCCGTATAATTGATACGGCAGATACGGCGGTAGCTACGCCCCTGGGGCGCATCCCTCAGGCGCACGAGGTCAACTTATCAAATAGCCTATTTCTCATTTTTACTACTTCTCAGGGTGACTACTTCGCTATCGGCCCACTTAGCAAACCCGCTATTTCGCAGTCTAATTCTCAATGTGTCTACTTCACAAACTGTTTTCGATAAGTTACGCCCCTGGTGTTGCTTATTTTCGACGATCTTCGAGCTTATTTACTTTTTTTTTATTCGTTTCACGGTTAGATACTTACTATGCTCAATTTCCTTTATTTCGACACCCAATTATAAGATTTTGGTAAGTACCTAATAGCTTCTTACATAATTAGGCACTTGTGCTAAATATATCGTGCACTAAAAGATAATTTTACACAAAATGGTGGACACTCCCGTAACGCGTACCGTGTTGCGTGAAAAATCTGTGCAGTTAAACGTGAAATTCGCGTGTCGTTTGTCTTTTATTACAGTGTCCTTGTTTGTTTAATGGTCACTGCTGAATGTATTAGCATAAATGTCTTGGTAGGTATCAAAGTCTTGGCTGTTAATTTGTATATTTTGGAAGATTCAAATCTAGCTGCCAGCAAGCGTATTAGAAATTGGTGGCGGGTTTTAGACCGCGATCTCATCCGAAAAAGCGAAGATGTCTAACTGGAACAGCCTACTTATTCAATAAGTAGCTTATAGGCTAATTACGTAAATTTGTTGCTAATAATTATCTGATTTCAATGATTGAAATTGTTACTTTTGTCATATGTAATCGATTTAATAGTTTCAATTTATTGCAATGGAACTTTGTAAGCAACTGAACCTCGACAAATCGCAAAAGCAACCATTTCAATAATTTAATTCAAAGAATTGTTAGCAACGGAGCAACAGAACACCTAGCAGGTTGAACTGAGACTTGTCCTGTTTTAATTAGGTATCTATCTAAATATAATATACATCTATCACCATTAGGTATAGCGTAAACCATTCTACTGTTGGTGTACTGTACTGTGGGGGGTCCAGCCTTGGACCACTTCCAATGAAGCTACAATAATTTTATTTTTCCTCTTTTTCAACATATGTAGTTCCTTGTAACACTAATACACTTTTTCCGTTATCGCTCCAGCATTTCAATAGCCCGCAGAATGTTTGGTTCACCCTCCGAAAGACACTTGCACCCTTAAATATCAAGAGAAGAATGTTTCCCGCGTTAATGTTCATTTAATTTGAGTAATTTTGGTTTTCCCTCGCCGTAAGAGCATCGGTTAGCTTTCAACTAATGTGCATAACTCAGAAAAGAGTCATTGGTACGCCTGGTATACCTGGTATATTGGTATACCTGGTAGAGCTCATCTAATTTAAAATGACGCGCCCCACTATCGCATTACCGCACACAAGCAAGTTTAAAATATGGACGCAATACATATACAAATGCCGTTGTAATTGGTCATTCAGTTGCCGGTGAGATTCAAACGTAGGAACACGCGTCGTTCATTGGCTCCCACACAGATGAAGTGTCGTTATCAATATTTGCACTCACCCATCGAAATCAACTAAGTAGTGGGGCGCGTCATCTTAGACTAGACGAGCTCTACGCCTGGTATACCTGGTATATTGGTATACCTGGTACCTCTTGCTTACTAGTCGGATACCTTCTCACTTGGCGACCGACGCTCCTCATTACTTCATCATTCTAACTTAGCTAAGTAACCTACATTGTACCTACCACCAATATCCTGCGTTTAGAACCAATAATTTAACTGGATCAATACCGTAATTGTATGCCCATTACGAGGCACTATTATGAATTAAATGGGTAAGCTAGTAATCTAGTAAATATCGGCAGTAATGCTTCCATTACTCCACCCTACGGTCGTTAAAAACTCGGGTGCGGCACCTTACCTGCCTCAGTCCGTGATTTCGCTAGGGTTGCCAGATGTTGTGTCTATGTAAATAAATAAATAAATAAAAAGGTATTTATATAGCATTTAGCTCATACATATAAAAAAAATTACATGAAATTAAAATAACTTAAACAAGAAAAAAAAAATAATGAGGGAAAAAAAAATCTATTTCCATGTCTATGTTCGGCAGATCCAGATTTGTCCTGGAATGAGGGGTTTTCCAACGACCGATTAAAAGAAAATTACGAACAATGATAACAGATGGCGCTGATTAGACACGACTGTCTAAAATAAATCAAACGTGACCATTAAACGAATAAAATATTAGACACTTTTGTGTCAGAAAAGCTACTTATAGTAACGTATATTTTCATGAAATACCTTTTCAAATGACTTTGGCCATCCAATTCAACACTTGAGAATCCTGCCTACGCCATCAAGTGAAGCAAGCCGAACTACACTTTTTAAACTAGCTACCAGAAAATCGCCCATTGCGTACTTTGTCTTGCGACTTCGTCGTCGTCGTATTTCGAAACGCGTTATTTACACTGAGTAGTTCTTACACTAAGATTTTTAGACTTTTTTCAGTTCATGAGGGGCAGCAGAAGTATCTACTTATTTTCAGTTCAACTATGAACACAATCTTAAGAAAACATAAGGTGCCTAACTGCTTACTTTTACTTTGAGAAAAATGGCTTAGTCTTATTATTTCCGAACACATTTGCCAACCCTACATTTTCCACATGTCACTAAGTGAAAAAAAGTAGGCACGCCAAGCGCCATTCGACAAAAAATCAAGGTTGTCTGCTTGCTTACTTGCTGGGATAATAAAGAATACATACACATTTACATACAAGAATATTTTATACAATAAGTAATATTTTGAATTTCTGAATGAGCGCGTGTTTTTGTGATGGTTACGTTTTGTAATTGACAATATATAGGTGTCAATTTTTCACGGTATTTATTTACGTTTGTTATCTACGCACAGCTGTCTATGTAGATTGAGCTAAACAGGGCCTCAAAACCGCTAATTTACAAATTGAATTGTAATTGGATCGCAACCGCGGCGCAATGGCACTTTGACACGTTTTTAATATTCTGCTACGTTACTAATTTACAAACAAATCGATTGAATTGTAATTGAATCCCAATCGGAGCTCAATAGCAGTTTTATGCGTTTTTGGTATTCTGCTCCAATTAAAACTGCCGTTGAACTGCTGTTGCGATCCAATTACAATTCATTTTATACGAGACAAGAAATTAAGCGGACTCGAGCCGTTTTCAATTTTGATTTTCGGCATGAAAAAATCGATATTATGATGCATTATTTTACCTATGTTTGAACCGTAGATACGATTTCAGTGTTGCCAATTTTTAATGCCAAAATTGTTAAATTTTTCATACAAAGAAACAAAATTATTTCTATTTTTGAATCGCTCCCTTTGAATCAAAGAGAGCGATTCAAAAATAGAACCCGCAATCTCCACGCTTGGCTGGCGGGTTGGAGATCACAGTGTTATAATTATAAAAATGGTAAATGCTGCTGTCCATTTTCCAGCCTACGGAGACTAGAGCTCTTGGCTCGAAAACATTAGTCGCCTCGTACGACACCCACGAGTGTAAATAGTTGGTGCTATTCTACTCTGCCGGACACCACGCCACGTTTACATAATATACTTCAATATTTTCTAAACTACAAAACCGATTTTGATGAAACAAAAGCAAGAACCATCGCGATTAAACACACAGTCAAAGCTGTTCAGTTATGGAACAAACTTCCAAAGCACGTCCAAGAGTGTTCATCGCTTCACACATTCAGAAGAAGCTTAAAAGAGCACTATCTCTCTATGACTTTGTAATAGAATTATATATTTATTTATGTATTATAAAATCATTTAGTAGTATATATTATTAGTATTATTATTGTATTATGTTTTGGGGGGGTATTTTGTAGTAAATAATTAGTTTTTAGTTGTCTCCCTACCTGAATAAGGATGTTCTAGCTTTGTATGCTTTGCCTGTCCCGCTATACAATTTGCTTCACATAATTTGTGGTTAGCTGGAAGAAATCTCTGATAGAGATAAGTTCGCCTTTGTACTCATTTTTGTTTGATGTATTTAACTATGTATGTATACAATAAAGAATATAATATTAAACTGGCTTTCAAATAGTATAGCAGGGCTTATGGCATGCTGCTTTAAATTACATTAGGCCCCTTCCCTCTCGTGGGAAAGGCCCTAAGTCCTGCAGTAGACTGTTATGGGCTGTGATGATGGAACTTAATAGGTTATACCTAACCGACAGAAAAAGTCGGATAACCTTGTGTGCTTTGAGAGCACAGAGACCTTAGGTTTGGTCGGGCTCTAGGATAGTTACGCTTTTAGGAGGGGTTATTGTTCCAACAGTTTGGTCGGGGCTTTAGTACGTTAGGATAGGTTAGGTATGTACCGACCTACATGGTAAAAATCCCGTAAAATCGAGGAAAAAAAAGAGGAAAAGTTTGTAAGATTGTTTGTATGTTGGGAGTAAAATCCGAAACTAATGGAAAGCTCCATTATTCCGAGAGTCATAGGGTCATACTTTTGAGCCCGAAATATAATATCATTATTTACAGAGATACGAACCGCGTGCGGGTGAAAGCCACGGATTAAATATCAATATAATAAGGTATTAAGGTCCATAGGCTGCGGTGACTGCTTACCATCAGGCAGGCCGCAAGCTTCTTTGCCACCATATTGGTATAAAAAAAAAAGTATTTATCTATAAAATAGGTAAGTATATTATCTATAACATACCTATGATGTATTACCTAACCGAAAGACATCAGAAAACTGCCGACAAATTCTCCACAAAAACTCAAATTCAAACTCCACCTACGCAACACACGAAGTAAGCACTACCAAGTAAGCAAGCGCTAATCCAGTACCGTACCGAGGTATTTCTCCGCTTATTCAAATTCGCCGAAGCGACACCATGTTATTTATAGCGCGACAAACAGGTTTAGAGAGTTATAGCCCTCTTGAGGTCGTCGCGTTTGAGGCGTTTGCACGGCTTTACTTGGCCCGTGCAGTTTAGATACTTGTTTAATTCTTTATTTGTAAAAGTAATTGCGTGAAGGACTTCAAATAGGTAGATGGTAGATACAGTCAGCTAAGTGAATAGCCTGCTGCATATACTGCCTGAGTGGTTCAAGTGGATGATATGGTGTATCTAAAGGATAACCAGTATTTTTATTATATACTAAATTAATTGGCAATAGGGGTCAATCAGCAGCTGACTGTACCAATACCTACAAATTCAATTTCCATGCCACAGCCAATACGACTAATTATTTGCTTGGTTATTCGAGAATGCCTATAATAATAACGGTTTTTTTTAAATCATCATTATCATCATCTTGCAGTCCAACTTCGTCTTCTACCAGGGTCCGCTTTTGTACTTTTTGTTATCCACTTCCCCCGATATTTGGATCCCGTTTTAAGTCGTTGGCTCTCGCATCCTACTGCGGACTTAACTCTAAATATGAATATTACATAAATATAAATATGTTTTGGACAAATTCACAGCCCCAAAGTAAGCAAAGCTTGTGCTATAGGTGATAGATGACTGATGAACTACTTATATACTTTTGTTAAATTCATAATTTTAATTATAGATACTTCACCCAGACCCGCAACAGAAATTAAAATTCATCATTTCAATTTCTACTCGGTCGGAAATCGAACCTGGGACCTCTACGTGGCAACTCGTCACGTTAACCAACTGAACCACTCACGTCGTCAAATGTGAACAAACTTTTACATTTGTAATATTAGTAGGAAGAGGATTACGCTTATTATAGGGAATGTTTTCCAGTAAGTATGAATAACGCAAGTATTAAATTTAGTTAGGTAGTCATTGTCAATGAGTCATTATGGTAGGTTTACGATATTGCACAATTTTCGCTCGGTTGGACTTTAGTTTTTATCGATCACAGCAAGAGTTACAATGGAATGGGGCAGATCAAAATGAAATGTATCACCCATACAATACGGTCTATTCTTGTATGATCTATTATAAATTTTACGCACCCGCTCCGCTTCCCAAAGGGCGTGTTATGGGTGTTAGATAACTGATAAACTTATATACATTTTTTAAATTCACACTTCGTATACATAGTACACCAAGACCCGTAACAGAAACTAAAATTAATCATATCACTTTCTACTTGGCCGGGAATAGAACCTAGGACCTTTGCGTGGCAGTTCGGCATTATAACAAACCGACCCACTCTGTAGGCCTAGCACAAGTTGCTCTCGCGCGCGATAAGCGAGAAAAAGCGCGACATAGGCATTGCTATCTCTTTTGTCTTAGTATTGAAAGGAAGAGACAAACGCTCTCTCGCGGCGCAAGCTTTGTCGCGGACACACTTGTGCTAGGGCCATTGGGTCTATTTTTTAACGGCTCACATCCACGCGGGCGCTAGCCTGCGCTATCTCTTTCACACTAGTTGTAAGTTGCTAAAGGCAGAAGAAACAGGCATTACATTATACTATAGATTCCAAAAATAGATCCCTTGGTCGTCTATTGTTTGTAAGTATAGCACCGAAGGTGCTGACTTAGCCTTATTATAAAATCATCTTGGCGTTAATGTCCCGGTTGTGCTCTCGCGCACGAGGGCCCGGGGTCCGCCTTGACCATGATCCAGGATTTGGCGGATAAGGTAATTGCAGTGGAGCGACTATCTGAATTTCGTGACTCTGCTACCAGGGGAACCTGACCAAATTGGTTACCGCAGTCGCCTGCAGGTGCAGTTTTCATCACGATGTCTTCCCTCCCCGTAAGAGCATCGGTTAGTGTTCAACTAATGTACATATCTCAGAAAAGACTCATTTTAGATTCGAACCCGGTCTCCCTCACTTACGAGTCGGATACCCTAACCGCTCGGCCACTGAGGCTCTAAAGCCTATTAGCACAGTATTTTTAATTTTATAACTAGAACACGTGCCATCAGCTGTTTACATGGCAATTACACGACTATCTAATGTTAGTGTGATAACGCCTAAATTAGTTTAGATAAAACTCTAATTAAACGCGCGGTATTAATACAAACTTTCATGCGAAATTGCGGCTTTCATGGGAAAGCTGAGCTATATGGATTTTATTTTTATTTTTCAGGTGACTGCGCCTCGAGTCCGCAAATTAACTAATGCTTCGATCGAATCGTAATTGGATCGCAACTGCAGCACAATTGCAGTTTTTCACGTTTTTGGTATTGTGATACTAATAAAAGATAAATCAATCACGATTAGTTTTTGATTGGTGTTGCAATCGTAACTCGATTCGATTGGTCGATAGAACGGTATTCTCGTCCTATTTGATAAGGGTCTTCATTACGGACACTTTAATTTACGTAAACCCCCGATCAAGTACACAAATACTCAAATTTTTCCTAAACTTCTAAACCCATTTTAATGAAACAAAGCTAAAATTACACATAATTATTCACACAGATATTAACAAAGTTAAAAATAATAACAACAGAAAAAGAAAAAGCATTATCCTACGCAAGATACCTAATGCTTCTTTTTTTTATGTTGCAAGTACCTACATACACCATCTGCAGTAACTAATGAAACTGCATACCACCTACATAAGTAGAGCTCGTCTAATCTAAAATGACGCGCCCCACTATCGCATTAACGCACACAAGCAAGTTTAAAATATGGACGCAATACATATGCAAATGCCGTTGTAATTGGTCATTCAGTTGCCGGTGAGACACCAACGAAGGAGCTCGCGTCGTTCGATTGTAGCAGTCGACGCTCCCACACAGATGAAGTGTCGTTATTAATATTTGCACTTACACATCGAAATCAACTTACTAAGTAGTGGGGCGCGTCATTTTAGACTAGACGAGCTCTACCTACATACACCATCTGCAGTAACTAATGAAACTGTAACACCTGCATAAGTACACGCGCACCTACATTAATTCCCATGACATCTCGCGGCGGCCAGTGCAAAAGGATCCTACATTATAGAATAGTCATCTGAGTTTTTTCGTCATTGACAACACAACACCTCCCACACCTCCCCTCCCATTTTGCTGCGAGGGTTTAAAATAGTAGATACAAGTTAATAAACGGAGAGGAGCCTGCATGACGACCAGTCCGCTATGGCCTCAAGGTAGCACCACATTAGAGTGATGTTATGTGACGATGCGATGCATGGGACATCAGCTCTCATACGAATGAAAAACTACAACTTAGCAACACACTTGTCGACTTGTGCGACCAAATCCCACAGCGTGTGCGTCAGCGCGTGTGGCGTGTAATGACGCGATCTGACGCGGACAGGCCCGTATACAAGTGTATGCCGCGTTACTCGCATCACACGGCATCGTGTGGCGTAAGGCGCCGCCCTAATTGGTAACAAATAGAAGACCTCAAAATCGTCCGTCGCACGACCACGGTCGCACCGTTGCCAATTAGGACAGCACCTAAGTCCGTTGGGGCTCTAATGTAACGTAGTGTAACATCACATCACATAACATCACTCCAATATAGCGCTACCTTGAACTCCGTCTTCCCGTCAAACGAAGCATAGTGAAAAGCCACTAATTACGAGAACTCACTAGTTCAGACGTTCACCGCTGACGTAATCAGGCACTTATGCCGCTTCCACTCGTAAATTTCCTTACAAACGAGTCGCTTTCATACACGTCCACTTACGTACACTTATATAGCCACTATAGGCACTATAACTAGGCATTGGTCCTTTAATTGGAGCCAATTGGCGGGAAATTCGTCTTCTTTCATGTAAATAAGCGTTTCCTGTTTTGCTGTTGTTTGTTGCAAGTGTTTTGCTACTCTGTGGCACAAAGCAAAGGCAATTGGCACTATACGGAGTGGAACATCTGTTTCGGCGCATGCTCGTAAAGTGGACATTATTGCACCGATTTTTAATTCACAGTGCACATAGGACTTATGCACTTATTACATTTAGCTAAATTCAGTCGCCTAAATAGAGATGCAAAAAGCGTGTCAGCTAATAAACGTGAACTGTATTTCCATTTTTGTATCAAGCATTTTGAAAAGCGGAGCGACGCGTTTTGAACTTTATTCTATGAGCGATACATTCCACTTTGATTTGCTATCACGCTTTTTGCTTCTGAATATAGACAACTGATTTTGTCAAATTTAATACGCGCATTAGCTTTTAAGAGAGGTAGGGCATAGCGGGGTATCTCGTTCGAATTGGAGCCGCCCGACTGGGGAAGTACCTCCACCTTACAGAATACCGCAGCTAAATAATACTCTTTTAAATAGTATTGTGTTTCTGCCGGTGAGTAAGGTTTTCAGAGCTCCATGGGGTGCGGATTTGGGGAACCGTGGCTTTGGCAGTGGAGTGGCATTTGCCTTGTGCTGCCAGAGCAACGTGTTATAGAGGTAGGCAACGCATTGGCGATACTCTTGGTGTTGCTAATGTCTATCTATATCAGGTGGCCCGCTTGCCTGTTTGCCTACCGTATGACATAAAAAAAAAGCTTAAAACACAAGGTTATCGCTAGGGGTGCAACTACATCACAGAAAATATAGTTAAAAAGAAGAATGTAATACTTATACTAATTAAATTATTATTTGTAACCTAAACAGGTCTACGCATCTTTCCGTAGGTACAGTCAGAAACCACAGTAACTACACACATTAAGTAGGAACACATTTTAGTACTGTATCACAATAACTATCATTGAAACGACACGTTGTTGCTTTAATTTGACAAAGAAAGTTATTGTGACATGGTACATGGTATGGTATGAAGTACCTATATAACTACTGCTAATTATATAAAACAATAGCTTACAGATAGCAAGTTACCTTCCACTCAGCAAGTCACCTTCAGCTTATGCATAGACGACCGGTCCGATGGCGCACTTACGCGGTTGACTGTATCAATATTGTGTATCAACAAATGTAGGCGACTGAACCTGTGACCGTACCAACTATGACAACATTGACATCGAAAATACATTACATTACAAAGAAAGGTCTATGTGGCTGTCTTGCATGCAAAAGACTAACTTATGCCTAAGTATTATGTGTTACTTTGCAATACAGCTAATTTTGCTATTGAACTCTAATTATTTGAAGATAAAATATAGCCTATCTTACTCGCTGATAATGTAGCAGTTTACAGCTGAAAGCATTTTTAATATCGGTTAAGTAATTTTTTACTCAGGTTTTTTTTTTACTTTAGGTTTCAGGTTTTAGTAATATATCCATTACCAACAAACAAACATCCTGAAGAGCTTACTGGTGCAGTTGGTTAAAATACCGGTCGCCACGCTGAGGTCCCGGGTTCGATTCTCGGCCGAGCAGAAATTTAAATGATGAATTTTAATTTATGTTACGGGTCCGGGTGTAGTATGTGTAATAAGTATGTATTTAAAAATATATATATACGTAGTTTATCAGTTATCTATCACCCATAACACAAGCTTTGCTTACTTTCGGGCTAGATGGCGCTGCGTAAAAATAACCGACAAACAATCAAATCTTTGTTCTTTACAATATTAATATGGATGCATTAACAATGGTGGCCTTTTGGCATTAAAACGGCCGTGTGGTGTCCGGCAGAGTAGAATAGCACCAACCCCTTACACTCGTGGGTGTCGTACAAGGCGACTAATGTTTTCGAGGCAAAAGATCTAAGCGCCTCCGTAGACTGGAAAATGGGCAGCAGCATTTTCCATTGTTACATTATAACACTGCAATCTCCAACCCGCCTGCTAAGCGTGGAGATTATGGCAATAACCTCCCTTTTTGTGGGAGTGGCCCTAAGTCCTGCAGTGGACTGTTATGGGCTGTGATGATTAACAATGGTAGCCCTCAAGTATAGCCACTATTCGAAGACGAAACAAAGCCACTGTCGCCAGACGCCGATACAACATCAACAAAGTCGGGAAATGGCAAACAAAACAGACCACGCACAATGCAAACATCGGTACCAACTACCAACACCGCATACTCTACCTACTCTGTGGGTATGTACGGACAAACATAATGTTACTCTTGTGTAAGGGCTGCACACTTCTTTTTTCTCGTAATAACGCGCAACGGCTAATATTATCAGAGTTACCAAAATTGTATTGAAATTGCGCAGCAGCGAGCAAAGTGGCGTACTTTATGACAGGTAGATCAGTCTTATAATAGTTTCAAATCAAAGAAAAATATAAATACTATTTTACGGGTATGATAATGAAACAAAGCTAAGAATGGACTAAACTATTAAACTATTAATTTTAAACTATTGCGCACGTCTCATCCCCTATAATCTATAATGTCTCTCTTCTATAGGCCTGCTGGAAGAAATTTCTTCTTAGAAATAAGTAGTGCCTGTTGTGTCGTCTTTAATTTTGTAATTTCTGTATACTTTGTTAAATATATAAATAAATAAATAAATGGAACTTTCTCCCACGCACACTAAGGTTGTGGAATGAACTACCTAGAGAGGTTTTCCCTCGAGAGTACAAAATGGAGTTCTTCAAGAAAGGGGTTAAAAGGTTTTTACGGGGTCGGCAACGCGTGGGTGATGATTCTGGTATTGCAAACGTCCATAGGCTGCGGTGACTGCTTACCATCAGGCAGGCCGCAAACTTGTTTGCCACCTTAGTGGTATAAAAAAAAGTAATCATGATTAAACTGGCTTCTAAGTAAAGAAAACCGCATCGATATCGAGCCATCCGTTCTGGAGCTACGATACCAAAGACAAACACACAGATCCCCAGATACATACAGAATACCCCTCTTTTTTCTTCGGGAATTAAAAAGGGTGCACTATGAGGGATTTTCTGTTAATCTTAGGTTTAGAATGTAAAGTGAAACCGAATAAATAGAAATAGAAATAAAAATATTTATTTGTCTATAAATTAACAGATTTATATCAATGTATTTTTTAAATAAAAGCTTCTAATAGACAAAATGGTCCAGACTCAGCATTTGGGTGAAGGTAGGACCCACACCCGCTGGTATTCTGTCATTGCCAGAATTAAGACTAAAAATAACAACGTTAAGTGTACAAGTTCTGTCTATGTCTATAACTGTGCCACAATCATAGTGCGGCTGGAATAACATGATGGCAAAAATTACTAGAAGTTATTGCCGGCAATACAAGCCACTGTATTGCAGCAAAATATTGCACGATTAGAAGCCCTAGCTCGTTCGTACGTACCAAACGAAGGTAAACAAAGGTACAGCTGTGTTTGTAGTGTCTAACTAGTAATATATGTATAGTAACCGCACAGTTAGCTCGATATTGAATCGCATGACGTCCGCGTCCGTGTGTCCATTCGATCCGAAAATAAACCTAGAAAAAAAGCAACGCACATACGTACGGTTGGACTATGAATGTGGGTAATAAATTGTGGCCGACTGGGTTACGACATTTCTATGAATTGGAAAGAAAATTGTATGCCAGTTATGATGTGAAATGTGTAGGTATTAGGTCCTTTAGGACCTATAAAATTACCGTTTTGGAGAACACGATAATACTTTGTTGTTATAATCAGACAATATTAATGTAACTGGTGCGTATAATTTAATTTTGTTAGCTACCCTTTTCATAAAATTACTTCTAGTTAAAGAGGCAAAACTGACTTTCAACCCTTATAAAAACCTGAGAAGATATGTTTTACTCAGTTTTAGGGACTTCCTGGCATGAATAAAAGTCTATTACTCTATTTTCGAAATCAAGTAAAATTGATATGTTGTGTACAATAAAACTATTTGAGTAGGTACCTAAATGTGTAATTGGCAAAAAAAACGCCAATATCATAGGTAAGGACCCAATAACTCAGTAAGAACGCATCCCCTAACAGTATGCTGTATGCCATCTCAGTAAGATATAAGATATAATGACTAACATCTTCGGACCTATTTTTACTATGTAACAGCTTGTTACCATCATGACAGCATTACCTCATTAATCGTGACAAGGATACAAGGAATTCAGGAAAGTTACGGCAGGAAAGTTTGACGTGCAGTAAAACGGATGGACTTGAATAATAATTATTGAAATATCCTTAACGACGAGGTAAAATTGGACAAATAAGTTAAAGACAATAACATGTTTGTACTCACATTTTGATAGAATTTCTGCTGTTAGTGAAATAACTTCGATCTTTTCCCGTGGAAAACATACCGTCTTCCTGTCGTGTCAATAGTCTAATACAGAAGGAATTTATATTATTTACATCATTTTCCTTACATGGTGATTCCGCCTCTATCTGTCTGTCTATTAAAAATATCCGCTAACTCCTCCTAAATCACTCAACGGATTTAGATGCGACTTTCACCATTTGATAAATAATTCTTCACGAAAGGTTTATGTATTTCTTTACTCTTTTTTTTTACAAAAATACAAATCATTTATCTTTATAATATTAGTTCATCTAACAGCGGACTGAAATCTGGCCGCAGGTGAACTCTGGTCACATATATTATGTGTAAATAATAAACAACATACCAGCTTGTAATTTGTAACACCATTGTGTAAATTAATTTAATGGCTAATTTAATATTATCATTCGCGATAACTGTATTGGCAATCGATTCTGCTAATCGAAGTGGCCAGTCACACAATAACAGTCGATATTAGGTAATATAGCAAATAACAATGCGATAATTGGTATTTATTGATTTTATGATGCCAAGATAAACTTGAACGTGAAGAGTGGAAGAATCGGGGGGCCTTTGCCCAGCAGAGGCATGATTCAGGCTAACATTAATAAAAAAAAGAACAACTTTAGGTCTTACGGGATCATTTTGATTTAGGATATGTAAACTATGCCATGACGGTTTGTTAGATAAATTTCTGATTAGTTTTTCCATGTAGTAACATTTCCATTAGTTTTTTTCCTTAGAAGCTTTTTTCTTTTTCTCGTACTTTTTCCTGATACCTTTTGTATCTTAAATTTTTTTTAGCCGCAGCTATTTTCTGACCGCAATTTTTTGTACTGTTAAGTTTGACTCATGACTGGGCAGGTCATGTTCATGTCGGAGGAATTATGGGCTAAAATCATAGAACTCAGAAGCACAAAACCAATACAGTTTGGACACACAATTCTCGGAAACGTCGCCCAAAAAAAGTTGGACAGACCCAAAAAGAGTTGGACAGGTGAACTGCGGGCCTTCGAAAGTGACTGGCTGACAATGGCAATTGATCGCGAAGAGCCATGTGTGAGATAGATGTAATAAACGATTTTTATTTATTTTACTTATTTATTTAAGAGTGAAAGAATCGGAGGGAGGGCTTTGCATGCTTTTCAAGTGCCAAAGGCACACGTATCTGTTGTTGCCAATAAATTGTTGCTAAGCAATTCGCAAAACCGTCCCAGCTCATTCAGCAGCAATGATCAGATAAAAATTTGGACTCGTGGACTTTGAAATCTGTGATCAAAATATTTTCGCCTGTTTATCAGACATTAGCAACATAGACCATAACCATCATCTTGATCGCCAATTATGTTCAGTTATCCGGAATTCAGTGATCAAATTTTGTCAGTGTTGCGGCCCACCCATAACGTTGAAATTTATACTCATGCGAAATTTAGCGGACTTGTTTAGTACTGTGGGGTCGTTCAACGAAGTGTTCACGGGATATATGCGGGTTCACTAACTCCAACTAAATAACGAAAGGAATAGAATCAATAACGAATCATTCAAGAAATACTAACAACAAAAAGGACGATGACACCTGCCTCGGACGGAACCCAGAAAAGGGCAACGAACAAAAAAAAGACAACGGAAGGTTCCACTGTCCTTCTAACAAAGAAATGAAGGGTAGCAACCGACTACTGAGTCATTTCTGAGTCATTCTGTTTTTTCTTCTTTATCGCAGTTACAACAGTAATCACGAATTTACATCAAATTCTATACTAAGAACTTAGTATTTATGATATAAATGGTACGCAATTCTTAGTTCGACTCACATTTAGCCCGTAATCATGTAATCATCTTGGTGTTAGTGTAACCGAGTCATTTCAGACACTTTTTTTCCTAATCGCAGTTCACGGTAATCACGAATTGATTTCAAAATATATCCTTAAAACTTACTATTTATGATGTAAACTGTACGAAATTGTTCGACTCACATTAATCAGCCGGTATTCCTATAATCATCGTTGTGTTATTGTCCTGGTTGTGTCTCGGGACCCCGACTCCGTAATGTCAATCCATCGCTTTGGACTCCCGACCTCTTTCCTGGATATCGACAGGTTCAGACACCTATTCCCCACGTATCCCAGGGGCCTACGCAACACGTGACCAAACCAGCGCAGGCGTGCCCCCATGATCTGAATGTCAACTGGAAATCCCACTGTCTCGAGATAAAGCCACTATCTAATCTAATCGTTGCACAATTATCATCTGTAAATTGTCTCGTTTATAATATTAATTTTGCTCTAAGTGCATTTATCTTTTACGGTCCCATTGTAATCCGACCAGTGACGTCCGCGAGACGGCACCAACGCGGAGCATATCATACTCTTTTATTGAACCTCGTTTCTTTTATTTGTTCTGGGCCCATAACCTCAAAACTTTCGAGATAGCCCCGCCGTTTTACGATAATGAGATGGTCGAGATTAAAAAAAAACATTATTATTCTGTTGTAACACTCCTAATGGCGAAATGAATAAATTATGATTTAAAAAAGTACAAGATTTAGTCTGCGTAACAATTGAAGTCCATAGACCAAATAATGACATATCATAGTAAATTTCTTGTAGGGCAGAATTGTTTTCAAGTTATATTGATTAATTTAAAGATCCTCTTCCCGTTATCACAGTGATTGCCTGCGATAGAAAATATCTTACGCCAATTAATAACGCCGATGTCATTGTGACATTATAATAAATTAATTACAGTACGTTACGAAAATAACAAATATTCTTCTTCAAATTTCTCTGGATATTACATTAAATAAGTCAATTTATTTAGATAACTGTGGATAATACTCATGGACAACGTGCTCCACGTGCTCCTTTTTTATTAAAACGTACTTTAAAGGGTAGAAAATACTGCATCTGCGGTGGATCCTAATGGATTGTGGGGAAATGGTGGTATTGATGAGAGCGTCTGTGACCTTATCGCTAGCGGGTCCGACTCGTAACCGAGAGGTGCCGGGTTCGATCCGCAGTGCCACCATGTACCAATAACTCTTTTCTCAGTTATGTACATTACTTGAACACTAACCGATGCTTAAGAGCACCGTAAGCGGTGAGGGTAAACATTTATTCATTTTATTTAACGTTTATTGTACACAATAATGATATACAGAGAAATATAACAGAACAAAAGACACAACAGGCGCTGCTTATTTCTAGAAAGAAATTTCTTCCAGCAGGCCTACAGAAGAGAGATCGTGATGAAACCTGCACATTCAGATGACTGAATGTAACCATGATCCAATCTGGTCAGGTCCCCTTGTTAACAGGGCCACAGGGGTCAGAGTGCAGTCGCTCTACTCTATCTGCACAATCCTGGGTCATGGTCAACGCGGATCAAGGACTGGGCATGCGAGAGCACAACCGGGATATTGACGCCAAGATGATTATTTTAGATGAGGTGTCGGTATCAAGGCTTGATAGAGTCTAACTACCGGTGTTTGTTGGTGTGAGCGTCAAGTTTTGGACCGAAACAATATGTTTTTTTTTTTTTTTATGACAAACAAGGCAGGCATTTGACCGCCATCTCACCTGTTGGTAAGTGACGATGCGGCCGAAGATGAAGCATGCCCGTCTTGGAACAGCCTATTCACTCCAGCCTTGAAGGCATCCAGATTATATTGATCAGGGAACACACTCGCAGGCAAAGCGTTCCATTCCTTAGCCGTACGCATTATAAAGGTTTGTCATTGACATGATAAGGAGAAGGTAACTTAAGAGTGCAGCTAAGAGCTCTTTTTTTTAAATAGACCAGCCAGGCATTTGACCGCTATCTCACCTCAGCCGAACATGGATGCCTGCCTAGCAACAGCCTATTCACTCTAGCCTTGAAGTTGTTCAGATTATAATGATCAGGAAACGTACTCGCAGGCAAAAGTGCATACAAAATCCGAGACAGCGGTACGAATGTACGAGTAAGCAGTAGTGTTCGGCTCGGGTCAGCCGTTGACCCTTCCATCGGTATTTGCAAGTCCATCGTAACCAGTTGCCGTGTGCCAAGCACCATCCTTTGTTCGCAACTTTGTTCTAGTACGACAGCTATTTAGTTGCCGTTAGTTGGCATACTAGAAGGTTCTTTTAGCAGTATAAACAGTATATACGTTTGCAGATAGGACTGAACCACTCAAGTCGTCGATAAAACTAAAGTTTTTTCGACGACTTGAGTGGTTCAGTGGTCTGCCGCGCAAGACGTCCCGGGCTCGATTCCCGGCCGGGCAGAAATTGAAATGATGAATTTCAATAAAAAAAAAGTAAAGTATAGTAAAATCTATTTCAATGAAAAATTTAGATATACAGGCCTACTGTGGGTTCTGCACTAAGATTGACTTGTGTCGTAGGCCCAGAGATTACAAAAAACCAAGGTTACAATAAGTCTAATAAGTATGTATTGAAAACCATAATATGTAGTTTATCAGCTGTCTAGCACCCATAACACCAGCTTTGCTTACTTTGGGGCTAGATGGCGCTGTGTAAGTTGTCCAAGCATATCTATTTATTTATTTATTTATTTAAGCATATGTTTGTATCAGGAGGCACAAGATACGACGGTTGAGCTGACGGAAAATGACGGCGTCGGCGTCGGCCAGGTCGTCAGCAACCTAAGAATAGTTGTCCTTGAGTTCAGGCATGCCTTCTGAAGAAGTTTGGATGTAGCGAGTGGATAATCCGAAAGTACTGTAGAACCACCGATTTTGAAAATTCTTTCACACTTGTTAAGAAGCTATAGTAATAGGATAGCAAAATGCAACTGCACACGGATAATATACACGGAAAATAGAAGATGTATTATACGGCCGGGGTTTTTTATACGTAAATAACGTAATCTTAAATAATAAAATGTTACAAATAGGTAGATACTTGTTACTAGCATAATTAGAACGTGAGCTCCTCTACTCTGCTACCTAAATATTTTTCATAATCGTCGTCTGTATTTTAAATAAATAAAATTGTTTGGTGAATTTTAAAAATTAATTAAAAAAAAACATTTATTTCCGGCGCTTAAGACATAACATTCACTATATGGTGATATAACATGTCAGTTAAAATATAATACACTTAAATTCAACGAAATTACAATACATTATAATAATTATGGTGACTTCAAATACATTTGGGTATTAATAGTTTTTCGTATCAATATTCAATTAAATGCTACTTACTTACTTTTTACTGACATTGCGTGCAATAAAGTCTTATTTTTACATAAGTAGATACTGTATTACTAAATTCTTTAGAATTTCTTAATTATTACCTGCATTATCTATTGTTATTGTTTTCGAAATAAATTTTATCAAGAAAGTTATTTAAATTACTTAATCTTACTTAGTATCAGATCTGATAAATGAAATAGGTACCTATCGAAGTTCCTAACCCAATAGACACTGATTTTAATACAACTAGCTTCAAACTACACGAGCGAATGGGGAAAAAATGGTCAAATAATTGCAATATTCCAGTGCCGGCTAAGTGCAACAGGTATAGGTCTCTTAGAAACAAGTGGCCGACCTAAGTCGAGTTCGAAACCAGTTTTGGTCGAGGAAAGTCCCCAGCCGCCTATAAAACTAAGCACTGACTTATTCCTTTTTATCGTCGCACTTTACACTTGCCAGTGAGCGGCCAGAAATAAACAAACGATAAAAACTTTATGCAACCAAACTCAATAAAGAAACCACATCAGTCCATCAACAAAAGGCACGCGAGGGAAAAAATCACACGTGCAAATTTATTTGTCGCTAAAAAGCACGCCTAAACAGATTTTATTGCCGCTAACCAGGAGTCAAAACAGCACTTTGCATACAATTTCGTTCCATTCATGAATACGTGACGTGGAATGTTTATACCTAACCAGACATAGAAAGTGTTACAGTTATACGGGGCAGACAAGTCAACAAACGTTGCGTCGATAACAACTGTATTCTGTTCACAGTTCACTGTGTCGGGGCGACTTACCTTGACGCGATGGTCACAAAAAAGGCTCCCAGCACTGGCAGTCAGCTGATTCACTAGCGAATGCACCGAACGTTCCTCACTCGGCGGGCACACGTGCGCTTCGGAACGCAATCTGAACACATCTGTCATCTGTGTGCGGCCGCAGCGGCGAGCAGTCGTGCGGCTAGAGGCGGGCTCGGGTGCCTCGCCTCACACCATGGATCCGCATTTTTGTAGCAAAACAACACAGAAATCCCACCAAAAACTCTACTATCCCGCACTTTGAATACGCGGGCAGCAAGCGTCTGCTCCCGAACGAACCCGCTCACCGAATGCTATCGCGACATGCGATAATATTGTTTACTTTAACACAGAGATACTAATGTTTAAAAAGTTAATTTTACGACACAGAAGACGAGTGGAATTTTACGTAACAAAATGACAGTTTCGTGCCATTCGGAGAGTCCACAGATAACTTTTTTCGGGTCATTAACTTGACATGGCAAGGTTGCAAGGAGATCGGCAAGCGCCGTTTTGAGGTCGCACTTGAATTGCGGTCAACTTCCTCCTTACTTATCAATTGTATTACATACGTTAACTTTATCAACAATTTGCTCGGGCCAATAATAAATGACTAGTTGGGCCCTGACGTCGCGTGATATGAGTTTGGTATAACTTTTAAATGTCAAACTACATCTAACTTCTGCACTTCAACTATTTACAAGTAGGTAAACATAAAATGCACTAAGTATTATCTTGTTTAATGTCTATGTCTAGTTTAAACATCATCTAAACTGAAATAATAATAATTATCATCTTGGCGTTAGTGTACCGGCTGTGCTCTCGCGCACGAGGGACCGGGGTCCGCCTTGACCATGATCCAGGATTTGGCAGATCAGGTAATTACAGTAGAGCAATTACTATCTGACTTTCGTGACCCTGCTACCAGGGGAACCAGACCAGATTGGATCATGGTTACACATTCAGTCGCCTAATGTGCAAGTTTCATCACGATGTTTCCCTCACCGTAAGAGCATCGGTTAGTGATCAACTAATATACATAACTCAGAAAAGAGTTATTGGTACATGGCCGCAGTGAAATTCAAATCTGGTACCTCTCGCTTACGAGGCGGGTACCTTAACCACTCGGCTACCGACACTTCTCATCAAAACTAAAGATAATAATAATAAATGCTATTTTTGTTTAGAGCTGTAAGTACAAAACGCTGTAAAGATTTTATGAAGCAATAACATTATTCTTACCTATTCTATTATAATATTTTCATTGTTTTTCATAAACATATTTTTTATTATAAAGGAGACGTTCCAGCAATATTCAAGCCATTCCAGTCAATGATTACATAATTAATAAACACCGCAAAAATGTTTTAAGCGTCTAGTGATTATTATATTTTCTTAACCAAAAACAATTGTAATAAAAAGTAACTTCCATAAATTACTTTTTAATGAATATTCTTTATTATGAAAACAAGTTTTATAGGTATACATTAACTATGATGTCTCTTCTTATGTGTGATGCTTCTTCGAGTGACGACCAGTGCTTCAGTTGGTTAATATGCCACGCAGAGGTCCCGGGTTCGATTCGCGGCCAGGTAGCAATTGAAATGATGATATTTACGGGTTTGGATGTTGTATTTGTAATAAATATGTATTTAAAAAATACATATATGTGTAGTTTATCAGTTTTCTGGCACTCATAACACAAGCTTAGCTTACTTTGGGGCTAGATGGCGCTTGGTGAATTGTCTTTTTTAACATTCATAAAGTTTTTTATACTTGCTTGTCGATTTCGGGTAGAGCTCGTCTAGTCTAAAATGACGCGCCCCACTACTTAGTTAGTTGATTTCGATGTGTGTGTGCAAATATTGATAACGACACTTCATCTGTGTGGGAGCCAATGAACGACGCGTGCTCCTACGTTTGAATCTTACCGGCAACTGAATGACCAATTACAACGCGATTTGTATATGTATTGCGTCCATATTTAAAACTTGCTTGTGTGCGTTAATGCGATAGTGGGGCGCTTCATTTTAGATTAGACGAGCTCTACTCTTGTTTTAATAAAAAAGTCGTAACGTATTTAAGTGTAGGTATATGCATAATAATAATGCCACAATTCTTACTCAACCCATATTTGTTTACGTTATATTATTATGGTTATGTATACATAGAGTCGATTATAAACTAGCACAAAGTGCATTCGAGATACATATAATAGTAGAGACACGTGTGATAGAGACGTAGGTATCCGATATACAATGTTTGTTACCTAAACTCTACAGGCAGGATGAAATGATGGCTATTGGCATCGTTAAGGTTAAAACACAAATACAACATTATTTATTACACACATTCCGGGTTTCCAACCGCGTACCTTTGTTGACGAGTAGCCCGATATTTCGACACAGTTGCATGCATTATTAAAATGTGTGATAATAACCGCGATAGTGTAAAACGTTACAATTATTACAGTTCGTGTTTGTAACATTTTCCCGAATCAACCGACGAACTGAACTAGATGAAAGATGTTGAGATAGCATGACGCATGGGAAGTTACCAGGTAGTTATTTATAGCCATCTAAACAGACGAAGTCGCAGCGAATGGTTGGTAACCTGCTATTTTTATTATATCGAAATACTAGCTTACCCGGCAAAGTTCGTTCCGCCTTAGAATCGATTTCTATTGTGGTATTTACCTTATTAGGATATATCCCCTTATATCGCCCTCTCAATAGGATTGGTAAGTCTTATA
The DNA here is from genome assembly GCA_905147135.1 of Blastobasis lacticolella. Lineage (NCBI taxonomy): Eukaryota > Metazoa > Arthropoda > Insecta > Lepidoptera > Blastobasidae > Blastobasis > Blastobasis lacticolella. Next base: position 17,776,507 of record LR990048.1, read on the forward strand.
ACTCATTACACAAACATGCGGACATTTATATCTTTTGTAACTCCATTCCAACCTTTAAACGAAAATTGGTCACGTATTTCATGAGTTTATACAAAACTATATAATATTATTTTTATTATACTTTTTTAGAATTTATGTAACGTTTGTCCAGCGTTTAACATGAGTATTGTCACATCAAGCAAGATCAGTAGAAAAAAAAGAGGTATTGATTTAAGATTTTAGTTGGTTCGAAATATTATTTTTTGAATTATACATGTTGAGTTAGCCTGTAAGTGAAATATGATTGTTGTGTAATACGTTAGTTTAAAAACAAAATGTTATTATATTTTCATATTTTGTTGGCTTCCTAATAAACAAATAAAAATAAAATAAAATTAGCTGCGGGAATTAATTTTTTATTTTTATTTGTTATTTATTTATTATATTTTTGTTGTAGGGTATTTATATAGGGCATGGCAGATGCAACATGCGAGAGCAAATATGGAAGAGAAAGTCGAATAACTGCGGTGGAAATGCGGTCCCTACGGAGTATGTTGTGGTCACCCTGAGTGATAGAATGAGGAATAGTGTGTTAAGAGTTCGTCGTATGTTGAACGATGATGTGGTGACTAGGATTGAAAGATGTATGCTGAGATGGTTTTGACACGGAGAGGATGGATTAAAACGGCTTAAGCAAGGTATCCTTCGTTCGAATGTCAATTATTTATTTAAAACAACTTTACAGTATTAATAGAATGGAAGGGTCGGTAGAGGGCGCCTGAGAAGGACTAATCAGATAAATGATCTGCTCCAAAAAGAGCAGCTCAGAAGGACCCTCAATCGGTCATGAAAAGATGTATGCATATAGAAGAGGCGAGAGAGGTGAGTCAGGATTGTAGCTTTTGGCATTCGATAGTATCTGCCGACTCCTATGGAATATGGGCGTCAGTACGTATGTATCATCATCACAGCCCGTTACAGTCCACTGCAGGACTTAGGGCCTCTCCCACGAAAGGGGAGGTTATTGCCATAACCTCCACGCTTGGCAGGCGGGTTGGAGATCGCAGTGTTTAAATAATACAATGGAAAATGCTGCTGCCCATTTTCCAGACTACGGAGACTCTTGATCTTTTGCCTCGAAAACATTAGTCGCCTTGTACGACCCATGAGTGTAAGGGGTTGGTGCTATTCTACTCTGCCGGACACCACACGGCCAACGTATGTATGTATTTGTAAAATTGATGTTTTCGTTATGTGGTGTCCTGGAAATAAGACATTTTTCATTCATTCATTTATTATGTATGCGCAAACAAATCGGAGACAGTACAAAGTCTAAACGGCTAGGTTGAGCTGCTGCCTCCTGTACCTAGTCTTATATTACCCCTTTGACATTGCATTGTCCCGTATTGTTGTCTATTAAGGGACACGGTCAAATTCATAGTTGAAAATCGGGACCGAGAGATACGGGACATAGCCCGTACCACTCGCAATCGAACGTTTGATTAAACAGTGACTCATACCGGTTTACACTGGTTTCAATAAACTAGAGACTAAGCCACTGATAAAAACATCATCTTGGCGTTAATGTCCCGGTTGTGCCTTTGAGTGCGAGGTCCCGGGGCCGCCTTGACCATGGTCCAGGATTTGGCGATCAGGTCATTACAGTGGAGCGACTACCATCTGACCTCCGTGACCCTGCTACATGGGGAACCTGACTAGATTGGATCATGGTTACACATTCAGTTGCCTGAATGTGCAGGTTTCTTCACAATGTTGTTTATTAAGGGACACGGTCAAATTCATAGTTGAGAATCGGGACGACCCGAAAGATATTTGACGTAGCCCGTACCACTCGCAATCGAACGTTCGATTAAACAGTGACTCATACCGGTTTACACTGGTTTCAATAAACTAGAGACTAAGCCACTGATACATACAAGTTAAAGTGTAGAGTCGCTTCGCTACCATTGATAGGTTGTATTATGTAAAGCACCGGTGGCCTAGTGGTTAGGAAGTCCGACTTCCTTGGGTTAGAATCCCACTGCCGCTATATACCAATGACTCTTGTCTGAGTTATGTACATTAGTGAAGGAAAACATCGTCATGAAATCTGGACATTCAGGGTCACGGAGGTCAGATGGCTGTCGCTCCGCTGTGATTACTTGATATGCCAAATCGTGGATCATGGTCAAGGCGGACTTTGGACCCTCGCGTGCAAGAGCGCAATCGGGATCTTAACGCCTAGATGAGATGATGATAGATATATTGTAAAGTTATACGAGGTCAGGTTTCCGACTACAAAGCGACAACCTTATTGGCTATCACAGTGAAATGTAAAGCTTTATTATTATATTGTGGCTTTATACAGCATTTCGATCCACAGGTGGCACCAAAGAGTTGGCAAGACGCAAGAGGTGGCACCAACTGCACGTAAAAACCAAAACAAAGCAAATAAGTATATGAAAAGCTATGTAACGATGATGAGGAACATGATGAATTAATTTTTTCATATAGATAAAATGTAAAAACAATTTCGGCGTTGTGATTTTCATCATGTCACGCCTTTTGCTTGATAAGATAAATAACCGTGGACAAATTCACACAGCGCCATCTAGCCCCAAAGTAAGCAAAGCTTGTATTATGGGTGCTAGATAACTGATAAACTAATTATATATTTTTAAATACATACTAATTATACATAGAACACCCAGACCCATAACAGAAATTAAAATTCAGAAATTAATATTGTGGCTTTGTAGAGCATTTCGATCCACAGGTGGCACCAAAGAGTTGGCAAGACGCAAGAGGTGGCACCAACTGCACGTAAAAACCAAAACAAAGCAAATAAGTATATGAAAAGCTATGTAACGATGATGATGAACATAATTTAATATTTATATAAAGATAAAATGTAAAAAATTGGCGTTGTGATTGTCATCATGTCACGCCTTTTGTTTGGTAAAATGCAGACATAATATTCACGGAATAGGTACATCGGCGATATTGCCTGCAGACACTACTGTCACATACTCTTGTTATCATAATAATATTGGCGTTAATGTCCCGGTTGTGTTCTCGCGCACGAGGGCCCGGAGTCCGCCTTGACCATGATCCAGGATTTGGTACTCACAGTGGAGCGACTGCCATCTGACCTCCATGACCATGCCACCAGGGGAACTTGACCATATTCAATCATGGTTACACATTCAGTCGCCTGTGCAGGTTTCATCATGATGTGTTCCCTCATCGAAGCTATATCGATATTATAATAATATTTCATGCTATTTTTGTTTAGAGCCGTAAGAACAAAAGGCTGTTAAGATTTTATGATGCAAAGAACATTATTCCATTAAAATATTTTCATTTATCTTCATAAAAATGTTTTTCTCGAAAAATATACATTAAATTTGCTTCTACTAATGTGTAATGATAAGTTTTTGGTCTGCTTATACTACTCGTACATAGTTCCACTCGCTACGGTATAGACAAACTTATCTCGATTCTTCCACATTCATAAACTTTTTCATACATACCCGTCAGTTTCAAGTACTCTTTTTTTTAAATAAGAAAGTCGTAAAGCATTTAAGTATGTATGCATAATAATAATTCTATTCTTACTCAACGCACAACAGCTTACCTTACCTTTCGCTTATGAGTCGGATACCGTAACCACTCGTCCACCGACGCTCCCACACATATCGCATTCTCTTATTATTATGTGATTATGACTTAGCAATAAGCCCAAGCACATAAAATGAGACAGATTCGAGCGATAAGATACTATTATGTCCCATTTCAGTTGCTAAGCGAATAACGCAATCGAGACGGTAACTCTGTCGAGACGGTAACTCTATTGACCTGGCGCTAACTATAAAACTAGTAACAGACGTTCCGATTTGGCTGGAGCCGACCAACCGTCAGTTGCAGTTGATACTTATCCTTCATCATATTTTGAGAGAGGTAGGGCATAGCGGGGTATCCCGTTCGAATTGGAGCCGCCCGACTGGGGAAGTACCTCCACCTTACAGAATACCGCAGCTAAACAATACTCTTTTAATTAGTATTGTGTTTCTGCCGGTTAGTAAGGTCTCCAGTGCTCCATGGGGGGTTTGGGGAACCGTGGCTTTAGTGGTAGGGCATTTGCTTTTTTGCTGCCAGAGCAACGTGTGATAGAGGTGGGCAACGTATTGGCGATACTATTGGTGTTGCTAATGTCTATAGGCAGTGGTGACCAGTTTCCATCAGGTGGCCCACTTGCCTGTTTGCCTACCGTATGACATATAAAAAAAAAAAACATGGTCATCTTGGCGTTATGTCCCGGTTGCGTCACCGCGCAGCACGCGAGAGCCCAGGATCCGCCTACAGTTAATACTAATCCTTACGCAGTAAATAATTAAGTCGCTGTTGGGTCCGAGGGTCGTGGTCGGACGTCCGACTAAGGTCGCTTCGCCCGCGCATGCGAATTAGTCCAAAAGCTACTTTATTTTGACGACCTGAGTGGTTCAATGGTCAACATGCCAGTCTGCCAAGTAAGAGGTCCCGGGTTCGATTCCCGGCCGGGCAGAAATTGAAATGATGAATTTTAATTTCTGTTACGGGTCTGGGTGTTCTATGTATAATAAGTATGTATTTAAAAAGTATTTAAGTAGTATATCAGTTATCTAGCACCCATAGCACAAGCTTTGCTTAGTTTGGGGCTAGATGGCGCTGTGTGAATTTGTCCACGAACATTTATTTATTTTGTACTTCGTAGGGATTTGTATCGACTGCAACGAATGGTTGGTCGGCTCCAGCCAAATCGGAGCGTCTGTTACTTGTATATGTCTTGTTTATTAATCAGTTCGTCATCATCTCAATCTTATCTGTGGTGAGACTGGAGAGCTCCACACAGCACAAGTGTGCCCGCGACATAGCTCGCGCCGCGAGATAGCGTAGCCTTTTTACCTTCTCACAATAAGATTAAATATATAGCGATATGTTGCGCCTTCTCTCGCGTGCTATACGTGCTGTAGGCCAAGCACAAGTTGCTTTCGCGCGCGATTAGCGAGACATAGGTATTGCTATCTCTTTCGTTTTAGTATTGAGAGAAAGAGACAAACGCTCTCTCGCGGCGCAAGCTTTGTCGCGGACACACTTGTGCTAGGGCCACTGTAGTAAGTACGGGATTCAATATTTTTCAGGCTCCAAGTTCTCACAAAGGTTGTTTTTGTTAGTACCTTTGTAATTGATCAATTTCGAAATCATGTATCCCTTGTGTGACCAAAAAAAGCAATATTGATTTATTTTGATTGATTATCTTCGTCTACCTACAGCCCGTAATAGGCCACTGCTGGACGTGAGCCACCCCCACATCGGTGGAGGGCTTTGCCACGGCTCAAGTTTTTCCTCACCTTAACGACATCGATTACCTTCGACTCGACATCGACTTTATTTCATTCAATAAGATGAGAGGTAGGGCATAGCGGGGTATCCCGTTCGAATTGGAGCCGCCTGACTGGAGAAGTACCTCCACTTTACAGAAAACCGCAGCTAAACAATACTCTTTTAAATAGTGTTGTGTTTTTGCCGGTGAGTAAGGTTTCCAGTGCTCCATGGGGTGGGGATTTGGGGAACCGTGGCTTTGGCAGTGGAGGGGCATTTGTCTTTCTGCTGCCAGAGCAACGTGTTATAGAGGTGGGCAAAGCATTGGCGATACTCTTGGTGTTGCTAATGGCTATAGGCAGTGGTGACCACTTTCCAGCAGGTGGCCCGCTTGCCTGTTTGCCTACCGTACGACATAAATAGAACAAAATGAAATAAATAGCAGTATCAGCCATGATGCGCCTTTTCTCGCGTACACACGTGTGCTAGCCGTGCTTTAGTAAGTACAGTGGCCCTAGCACAAGTGTGTCCGCGACAAAGCTCGCGCCGCGACAGAGCGTTTGTCTCTTTCTCTCAATACTAAGACGAAAGAGATAGCAATACCTATGTCGCGCTTTTTCTCGCTTGTCGCGCACGAGATCAACTTGTGCTAGGCCTACTGGGGATCTAAAATAATCGTTTCATATTATGATTCATATTAGAGTGCCACAAACTTATCTAGTCCAGTGGCCAATACTGGAACTAAGTGACACCATATTGAATTGTCATGTCAAAGTCAACAACAGCGACGCTGCAGATAAGATTGTAAAAAATAAAAATGAATTATATTATAGAAACGCTAGTGAGGCCTTTTTAGACCACTAGGTTTCAGCCTTTCTCAAACGGCAGGTTGTCAGGGCGGCAATGGGGATCAAAATCGGTAGATACCTGCCGCTTGCGAGTCGGACTCACTAACCATTAACCCACCGACGCTCCCAAGACAAAGATAAGCATAAATTCTCATTCAAAAGGTGTTTTAACTGCTTATTATTCTCAATGTGAAACAAACTTTCTACGAAAAACATGAAGGTAGATATTATACAACTGTGTACGGTCGACCAAGAAAGTGGTCTGCCAGTTTTGACAAAAGATTCTGCGAGATCTAATGATCGCTAAGGTTGACTTTTTTCACTGACATAATATTATTGCAAGTAGAAATCGACCTTGTTGTCTCGTGACGTTCAAACGAATTGCAACCGTAGGGTGGTAGACCACATTTTTGGCCGACTGTACCTACCGCAGGTATTTACATTGCTTAATATCAAATTCATTACTTGTCAGGTATTCGCTTCTTGGTAATTATCCGTCGGTCTGAAATGAAAGTCACATTTGTATAAATGCTTACGTTGATGTCTTACCTTTTGTTTGCTGCTGAATTTGTTTATAAAAATGCATATAATGTGCAAATGCATATTTTAATTGCATATAATAGGTACTTGCCTATTACCTCAACAGTTATGGTTCGTTTACTGAAAATTAAATTACCTAAAATTGGTTATAATTTTAACTTTTATTTATATTATTTACGGTAGGTAAGTAAACAGGTAAACAATTCGTGTAGTGACTGTCAATACGGTCTGTTCTAGCTATTAGTTATCACTTCTACCGCGTAGTCGGAGATAATTGTATTCGTAGGTGCGAATTTGGTGCAATATTTACCCTCATACAATGTCGTCCGCTCAGTAGTTCAGGTCTTAAGGAGAAAAAATGCATTATTACGGGAGGCCCGGAAGCCTTCCCATATGCCCGGAGTTGGACACTTCAAAACTCCGCCTGAAATCCAGAAATCCACAAAATGTGATTGCGTCAACCTTGTTGCAACAGGACTTCGACCTTAAGCAGGAATGGTCTACCTCATGGAATTCTAAAGTGTCAGGAAAACTGGGCTCTGGGATTATCCCGGCCTCTGGGGTGGGGGGTTCCGAGCTCCCGAGGCGTGACTGGTGTACCCTCAATAAACTCCGCACAGGTCATGGACGCTGCGCTCAGTACAGGTACCGCTGTGGGTGGATAAACTCTCTGGCCTGTTCATGTGGTACCGCTATGCAGGACATCCAGCACATTATCTGCGAGAGTCCTTTAACGCGATACACTAGATGCCCGCCCGAAGGCCTGATCGCCCTAACTGACGAACCCATTATGTGGCAAGTCTTGTAAAATAGATCTGTAGACTTAATTGTACCTAATATAGGTCTTTTTTCATATTAATATGCCATACGAATGAATAAAAAGTAGGTCAAAGCAGTCGAACCCCTCTGCACCCTGCAGTATACTCGTACACTACACTAGGTCTTGATTAATGGCCGAATGTCGAGAGAGAATGTCAGCCTTACGACAGCGTCCACTTTGCTGTGTCCTAAACGGGTGATGCAGGTTATAAATTGCACTTGGGACCCGGTCTATTGCCTGTGTTTTTTCCTAAAACTGGTAACCGACGCTATGATTTGGCTGGAGCCGACCAACCGTCAGTTGCAGTCAATACTAATCCTTACGTTGTACAAAATAAAGTCGCTTTTGGATTAATTCGGATGCGCGGGCGAGCCGAACCACCGCACCGAAAAGCGACTTTATTTTATACCGTGTAAAGATTAGTATCTAGTTTATTAAGCGAAAATGCGCTGCAGACCTTAGAACGAGCGCTAGATTTCTGAATTTTGTATGAATAATTTCTCTAAATGTACTAAAAGTAGCTCAAAATATATGAAAACCGTTCGATAATACGCACCAAACATACAAAAATCTGGTAGATCTAGCGCTGAAAGCTCTAAGTTGGCAATACTGCCTAGCCGGTCCCAGTTTCTATCGGTTGATAGCACTCCTTCCACTTGGTTCCTTCCAACGCCGAGCTATTCGATGTCTTGCCGATCACAACGCTCTTGTAAGCGACTACATCCCTTAGGCCTCTGAACCTACATTGGCTCTCTGTGTATCCTTTACCGTCTGAACTACGGAGAAAGTTCCGGGGAACTGTTTAGTTTGGCGCCGCCGTCACTTTTCCGCCACCGTACTCTCCGACGATTGGATAGATTACATCCACATCATCGACATGACTGGCATCCAACTTCCATACATGCATCGCGACTCCGTCTAGTAAAGTTGACGCATGGCAAGAAAGCGAACTAAAACTTTTAGGTAGGGAGGGCATAGCGGGGTATCTCGTTCGAATTGGAGCCGCCCGACTGGGGAAGTACCTCCACCTTACAGAATATCGCAGCTAAATAATACTCTTTTAAATAGTATTGTGTTTCTGCCGGTGAGTAAGGTTTCCAGTGCTCCAAGGGGTGGGGATTTGGGGAACCGTGGCTTTGGCTGTGGAGTGGCATTTGCTTTTTGCTGCCAGAGCAACGTGTTATAGAGGTGGGCAACGCATTAGCGATACTCTTGGTGTTGCTAATGTCTATAGGCAGTGGTGACCACTTTCCATCAGGTGGCCCGCTTGCCTGTTTGCCTACCATATGACATAAAAAATAAAAAAATAAAAAAATTTGATAGTCGTGTGTCTGAGATTCAGACGGCGTGAGGCGCCTCCATTGGAACGTGAACTAGACGGACTATGCCTAGATTGGTATGTTTTTAATGCTACGCAGTGACAAACGACCAGATAGCCCATCTGATGGCAAGCGGTAACTGCCGCCCATAACATCTCTGATTCATGCATTTAGGTTGCAGGCGAAAAATGTGGAAAAGGTTGTGTATATTTACTGTGAGCTGTGATATTCAGGTTGCAGGCAACGAAAATGCGGAACAGCTAGTGTGTTGGCTCTGTGAGGACTAAGATGAAATGCCTCATGCCTGTTATTGCTCTGGAGAAGTCTGGAGCCTAATCGTAAGCAGCGCGTAAGGCCCTGTCCTAATTGACAACGGTGGTGCGACAGGCGGTTTTAAGGTCTCCTATTGGTCGGGCGACGTCATTCGTACGACCTTAGTCGCACGGGAATTGCCAATTCGGACTGCGCCTATCGCTGTACCTACAGGGACAAATAAAATAACAAACAATTAACATTCCATAATAGTTATGCGTGTAATACTTATATTACTTTGTAATAAATAGTTTCAATATAATAATCTCACTTAGCACATTTTACAGTTAAGTATATTTTTAATAGAATATTTAATTTGTAAACCTACATCAATAATTATTACAATTTAAGAATTTCATAAACTGCATACGACCAATTATTCAAACCTAATAATAATATTTTAGTAGGTATGTTTGCTAATTCTTTAAATATGAACATTCAAAGTTAATTTATTACGTGGGCGTACATTGGTATAAAAATATTGTGCGTGTAACCAATCTACCAGCAGGTACCAACTGGATATGGAAGGCACAGGATCGGCCTTTGTGGAGATCTCTGGGGGAGGCATATGCCCAGCAATGGGCGTCTTTCGGGTGACATGACAAACCGAGCTACTGTCTCAACAAGGATTCAGATCAAATGCAGGATTCCAAAAGACTCTAACTTGACAATAATGACATTAGAGTAAACGCCAAATCTCGCTGCAGAGAGGGCCATAAATCATAAACAGGCTAGGGTTGTGCGTTAGCGGCGCGGGCGCAAGGCCGTTATCGATAAAAACCTGTGAGTCATCAATGGCCCGCCCAAGTAAAAAATGAAGTCGCCACCAAGAACAGCACTTTTAAAATCGCTGATGTTGAATAAATACTGCACGAAGCCATTTCTAATGTAACCATTGAAAACTGGCAACAATGTGTGAAGCATGCAGAAAATCTCCAAGACGAAGACTTGAAAAAAGCCCATTTAAATGAAGAATTCATTATTCATGTAGATGATGATGATGACGACGATGATGATAACCCTGATGATTAATTTAAGTTTTGTTTTATATAAAGTCTGTTAATTATTATGTTGAATTATTAATAAGATTTTATTTATTCCTTATTTTTAATAATTTCTTTAATTTATTTATTTCTTTGTATAAATTATACTAACTTTCAAAATGGACTTCAAAATTCTTTCACTAGGTTTTATTGCTATGAAAATGCGTTCAGATTTTATAAAAAAACCTATTAAATTCTACCATATTATTGATTAATTCCTCAATTTGACATGAAATTATAGTTAAAGGAGATATACAGTCGCCTACAGTGAACCCCTATCACACATTAGTAACAACAGCTGTGAGGGGTCCCATCAATCTGCAAGCGACTGTACTCCATTACAGAATCGTCTTATTTAAAATGATTCCTGTAGGTACTTTTATCATCATACATCTGTAGTTTGCCAGGGCGATCATTACTCAATTACGAAGAAGACCTTGTAAAACATACAATAACAACCTATAGGGTTTTTCGGAAATGTACGCTATAGAAGGGTATAAGACTTATTGCTTAAATTGAACTAAATTGACTCCAATTAACGAAATTGTCCCTAAACGCTGTCTGTGCACTTACAGAATTGACTCATAAAATAAAATGGATATCTATTACTTCCATCCACGATAAAACTAACGTACGGTGATCACAGGCAAATCAATTTTATTAATTAGGTTTTTATGTGGTAACTGGCAACAAATAGGTCTAAGTGGAAGAATGGGAAAGAGGCCTTTGCCCTACATTAGGACACTGAACGCTCCCAAAAAAACTGTCAGGAGACACTTAGGTCCTCATTTTTTAAATTGATATTCGAGACGAATTAAAATTTTTATGTATATTGACTCATAAAGTATTTTGCTACTAATTATGTGGATACTAATAATTGTCTAAGTATACATACAAATGATTACAGCTACAATAATGTGCTTTGCTAAATCTACTACATTACGTTGATTATTAGATTAACAAAGATAATTGAACTAATATTGTCTTTAAATAATTTCGGTATATGTGGAGAGTACTAAGACTACAATGTTAAATCTTAACGATCTAGATACGAGTATTAAAATTATTTAGTAGGTCTTAAAAAGTGTATAATAGTTATAAATAGATAGTATATCTATAATAGATACTACAATATTTCTCTTAATTACAATCCCAAAAGATCTAGACACTTTTAAATTCATTTAAACAAGGCATTGGCGGCAACCATGACACTGGGCTGGATAGAGAAATAGGTCAAATGTGTCCAGAGTGACTTGGCTTATTTAAACAAACAATATTCGTAACACAGACCACGACTAGTCTTGAAATATATAAAGAACACATAGACTGAGAATTTCAACGAATACTGCAGCAATTTATCCATTAATGTACATAATTTCACTGAAAGTATAAATTTCACCATCACTTCCACAGATTTAAAATAACATTGACATTATGATATTGCCCAAGATTACTCACCAACCCCATAAATGTTATTTGGTCGCTGGTGCGCCATATTGGTGTACCAAATAAGATAAGTCAGTCTGGACAGATTTTACCGAATCATATATTTGTACTTATTCCTGTGTTGCCTATTTCCAGAGACGACATCTACTTAATCTGGATCACTGTTTACTTGTACCTACTAATCAAAGAAATCTATGCATAAATAGTGAAATTTTGTGGATATCCGTTACAGGAACGGACAAAATAAGAATTAAGTTATGATCTTAGCTGAGACATTTTGTACAAGAAAAACCATTCTTAAAATAGATTCCGAATTTTTACTGTTTCCTATTGCTACAGACATCAATATTAAGTAGCTAATTAATGTTAAGTAATAAGCGTTATCTGCATCAGTGTCGTATAAATATATAAGTCACTAATTCTTAAGTCACTTAAAGAGAAAAGGACAAGGCTTATTGGTTTGTTTTTCGTGTGTATATTTCAATAGCAAAAAAGTATATGTGTCTTTCAGTTAATAGGTACTGAAACAGCGTATGTGATAAAAGTTTTGTTTAATATATCGCGGACTTGAATGCTTTTGCCTGTTTTAAATCTGACATTTTGATGAATTACAGTTCCACAGTGTTGCCTTTGTGATAGGTAGTAGCTATATTATTAAAGTACTTACTAATTTTAACAAATGCTAATGTAAAGAATGCCACTTTAAAAGTTATAGGTACACTTATCAACAATAATCAACTTTTGCATATATTTAAGGACTCATTGCTTACCCCATCTTTGAGTATCTAAATTTAGGAATGTATTAACACAGCACAATTAATTCCTAATCAGCAGACGAGATCAGCTGTTGAAAGACAATTTTATTGCTAACAATATCTTTCAGTTAACCTGTACACCCCTAATGGGACAAATGTCCCGTAACATATCGCTAGAGAATGTCGTGCGAAGTTAGGTAACCCGGGCTGCCGTCGACGATATCCTGTCCAAAACTAAACTCGCGTTCTTTACACATATTATTATACTAGACTGGGTCCAGCCCACTGCAGCCATCTCGTGACCACGATGGGTGTAACCCTACCGAAACGTCCGGAAAACAAATCGAAAAGGTACGTCGCGTGTGAGTCAGGTCTAGTATAATAATATGACATTCCGTCTGCAACCTTTTTCGTCCACATTATTCAGCCGACTCATCCAAGTCGCCGATATCCATAGACCGATAAAGTTGTGCAGCACTAAATCGTTCGTCGATATGTCGATTTTTTGTCGATACTGTTGATTTTTCATTTGACAAGCGATGCAACGATTCCGCGTGATGGACTCTGACTTGTCGCCTGACTTCATCCGATATCTCTAGCGACATGCGTTGTGCGACAATTGTAACTTAAGGCATTTGATGACATTATTATTGGACTGGCTTACTAGACTGTCCTGGATTTTGGCCTCGTATAAACAGGCCTGTAGTGCAAGAGACTTTAATCCCACCCAAGAATAGAAGAAGAAACACTCTCAACCACGACTTATGCAATGATGTATCTGTCATCCTTGTTTGCCTTAAGCAATACTGGATTCGCTATCCTTGTCTTCCTTCCGACGCAGCTGGTAAGAAATAACGGGTTGCACCAAAGCGATGAGCACACCGGCCACCATGATCCAGCCCCCAGCCAAGTAGAACGCCAGGTCCCAGGACAGAGTGACGTCGTATATCAAGCCTGAGGAGAAAAAAGTTAAGGGAGGTTAAATAGACATTTAAAGACACCGGGACACAAGAGAGAGGTCAAAAAAATTTTTGTTATGTTAGGTAGTAACAACCGGGCAAATAGCCCACCTGGTGGTGAGCGGTAACTGTCGCCCGTAGCGTCTACAATTCATGTAGGTATTTAAAGATAATTTGAGCAGACAAAGTTATCAAACAAAGTTACATAAGTACCTTATCATATCCAGCATTTAATTATAACTATTTCTAGTATTCGTGTTTTGTTTAATATTCGGACCTTACAGAATATCACAGCTAAATAATACTCTTTTAAATAGTATTGTGCTTCTGCCGGTGAGTAAGGTTTCCAGTGCTCCATGGAGTGGGGATTTGGGGAACCGTGGCTTTGGCAGTGGAGTGGCATTTGCCTTTTGCTGCCAGAGCAACGTGTTATAGAGGTGGGCAACGCATTAGCGATATTCTTGGTGTTGCTAATGTCTATGGGCAGTGGTGACCACTTTCCATCAGGTGGCCCGCTTGCCTGTTTGCCTACCGTAAGACATAAAAAAAAATGTGGACAAATTAGTTAGTAAGTATTGCCAAATTATTTAGAATTACAAAATTGTTCATAACTTCATACAAAGAATGTATTGTCAACTCTTAAATCTAATCATAATATTGTTACAGCAAGCACCGAGTGTTTGCCACAAAGAGGTTTTGCCAAAGCCCCGCCGCCCCGGCGCCGACGCATCACGCAGGACTACACACAATATGTTTATTTTATAAAATATTTATGTAACAAGCTGTAGGTATAGTATATATGTAATTTACTTAGATTTATGTAGTGTATTTGTTTTGTATTTAAATTTTTAGACCGCAGCGTTCTAGACCTCACTCCGCGGGACTCACGGAAGATCAGCTTCTTTCGAATCGATATATTCATTTTGTAATTTGGTACATATGTTTTTTATTTGTATGATTATTGTTTATTTTATATTATGTGATTGTTGTAATGTGGTGTCCTTGTTAATCAATAAATATCTTTCATTCATTCATTCATTCAAAAAAAGGAATGGAACTTGAATCGGCAAGCACAAGAAACAATTGAAGAAAAGGGGTACAATTACAACAGACAACTTACCAGCTAAAGGTGGTCCAATCAGATGCCCGATCCCCTGAGCGAGCAGCACCAATCCATAAGCAGATGTAAATTCGTCCAAAGACACCAACTTCACCAACAGATTTGGAGTGAATGTGAACGAAGCAGCGAACAGCAATCCGAATGCCGAAGCATCTACGATGAGCAGAGTAAAATTCGGTACAGCGAAAGGTATGGCTGCAACTGTGATGCCACAAAGTAAGAGGCATACGGCATAGAGGTTCGCAATTGAGACCTTTGGAAAGTCCCCGATCCAGCCTAGTGTAACCTGCAAAGGGAAGAAGTATTGTTGCTTTAGGCGCTGTCCAAATTGGCAATGCTCGTGCGACGGTCGGTTTTGAGGCTCCTATTGGTCTGGCGACGTCAGTCGTACGATCATGGTCGCACGACCGTTGTCAATTAGGACAGTGTCTACCTCATGATCAATTCAGCTAATGATGATGATGAAGAGAATTCAACGGAGATTATGTATTAATTTATATTATGTCCATACAAGTTTTACCTAGGACTTCTATTAATCTCATATGGATTACTATACTTACACATATACGTTTTTAAGCTATGACTTTGAGCTGAAAATCGATTGCAAAAATTAAAAATTTTGAATAATCCCACGACCGTTAAATTTATTGTAATGGAAAAAGGATTTGAACAATTTTATACCCTCGACTAGCAGATCGCTCGAAATGTCCGTCCGGAATTGCCATTCCCAGACCCGTGGAAATATGGATTTTCATGAGTTTGATATTGAACGAAATTGCACTAGGCTTGTAATTATAATACAGTATTTAATTTGCCGCTCATTCACACTTATCTACATGTTATTTGAAATTGGGTACCGAATATTTAAATGACAGGACTGCAGCGTCCCCTGGCGAGTTAACACTATAACACCTATTTTAAAACCATAGTATATAAATAACAAATTCAAAAAAAAAAGTATCAATATCGGTCAACCCCTTTTGGATATAACGTTTTATTCGTACGGAAAAAGTTGGTTACGGCGCCCCCTTGTGAGTTAACACCATAACATATATCTAAAAACTATCGCTGATGAATCACAATTCCATTGTTGAAACCCGCATCTTGTGACATTCAACGGGAGACAAACCCTAAACGCATACCTACACCATATCCGTTCCGTCGTGGGCAAAAATATATGTAATATTTTAAACAATCGCGGTTTTTATCAAACATTTTAAAAATTTGTTTATGGATTTCTAGCGCGTATCGGTACGCGGTATAAACCCGTAAACAAAATTAAGATTATTGAAATTCTTTACAGAACATTTTTAGTTCACTCAACCCCGGCATGATGGCGAATCGTGTTTATTTCAAAACGTAGACTATTCAATACCATCAGGAATTTTGGCACCGGACACAAGTAACGTGACATTCAGAATCTGGATAATTTTCTATTTCGGGCAACCGCCTTGGGTGTCGTGACCTCGAGGTTCACTCAGTAATATTATTCAAATTTATGTAGGTGAAGATGTCTGCGGGGTCTTTATTTTGGTTGCGGTATTTGTGGCATTCAAGGGATATTTTGGTAACGGCCGTTGTATTAAGTAATGTTTATTAATTCCATTTATAATCCAGCAAAATATGATTAACATAGGTTATATTCTTAAGAGGACTGTCCCCCGAGCGCACTCTATACAAACGTAGTTTGATCATATTTTCAATATTACGCTATCAAAACCAATGAAATCTTGTAGATGTGATCCAGAAAACATATATCCAAACATATAAAATATATCCATACAAATTTTAAATCTTTAAATCAACTTTAAAACGACATATTTTAACGAAAATCCGACAAACTACAAGCATGGATATTTGTTTCTGGATCACGTCTACAATATTTCATTAACTTTGATAGCGTAATATTGAAAATATTATCAAACTTTGTATGGAACACGCTGGAGCGCGCTCTGGGGACACTAGCCTTAAAACACTAAAATAGCACTAACTCCTAAAATAGGTAACTCCCTACGTTATTCTTCTTTATTAGTTATTGCAACTAACCACTACAGTAGGTATTATTGCTTTGTAGAATAGTAGCAGAGAGTCGTAAACAGCGACCAATGTTTTAGAGGCAGGTAAATGGGCAGTAGCATTTTATTTCTTCAACATATTCTCATCCTTACTTTAAACTAAAATCATTGCAAATTTACATTATCTAGCTAATAATATTTGCCCTCGCGCGTCGCGCAAGAGCACAACAGGGATTGCCCCCATGATGATGACATCATTAATGATAATCTTCGATCATCTATACCACCAACATAATAAAGATAACAATATTGTTAGAAGTGTATTTACGTGTTACCACTTACCATGCCTATAGTATTGGTAATCCCAATGAAGCCCAAGATTTCCCCGCCGTCGTTCTCACTGTAACCGTTGAGATTCATATGCTCAGCGAGGTAGAAGTAGGGGACGATGAACCAGGTAAACAAAATGATGGTGCTCAGACAAAACAGGTTGAAGGTCATCTTCTTGCAGAGAGAGACGTTGAACATATCGGCGAGACAGCTGACGCAGTCGGCGTACCATTTCTGAAAGGTGAAACAGTTACATTAACGGATCTAGATGACATACTATACTATACTGTGACATGACAGATGAGACGTGAGATGAAAATATCACCAACTATATAGTGTGACACGGATGTGCTATCAAATTGCTGACTACGTTTATTACTTTAATTTATCTAACACCCATTGTAGACAAATAAGCTATACAATCCATTAACCAAATTAAATATAATGTTATCCTTACCTCCTCCTTGTCATCTATGGTTATCATCGAATTCTTAAACAGATCAGGGCAAGACGACGCCTTCAACCGGTATCTATTGGTATTCAATATCGCATTTCTATGACTGATCGAATTTATTGGCATTTTTAGATCTCTTAAGTAATGATGATTCACTGACAACTGTTTCTTCAACCAATCTCGCTTGTTTTCTTTACTGTCTTGTTTTAACAGCTTTTTGTCCGTCTTCGCTTCTAACGTCATCCTTCTATAGACACTTTGCTTGGGATTCTTCAATCGCAGTCCATCTGTAGATTTGTCCTCTGGCTCGTGGTTGTAAGTGCAATCGGAGTATGTCCGCGTCAGTTTCTGAAACTCTTCCGCGGGAAATGTAACCACTGGAGGATCGTTATCTAGGCTCGGTTCAATCTCAGCGGGTCTCTGTGCGGAATTACGATTGATAGCAAATTTGGGATACTTGACTTCAATCCCGTATTCATAGCTGGTTCCTTTTACAACGAAATCGAGCAAGTACAGCGATGCCTGAAACACAGAACATATATTTTACAAACTGAATTCACTTGTATTAAGAAAAACATGATTAACTAACCTACTTCAATATACGTACCGCGTCAGTCATCGTTAAATACGATGGTATATTCTCGACGGAACTGCGCCTGGGTGGTTCCTGGAAACTATTCTTCATCAACATTAACATATTTCGACGTCTCTTTATTCCTGTTGTTTCTATGTGAACCACCATATCGGGTGGTACTCCAGCGTCGACCATGGCTTTCATTCTTAATCCTTGGGTGGGGGCATCAAGGCCTGTACGAAGGGCTTTGAAATATAAGGCATCATTGTCGCTTACTTTGATTTCTTCTTTCTTGGAACGATCATCATCGGTCTTCTCCTGTCTCTTTTGTTCCTCTGTCCACCATTCGGGATCCCTCATAACACAACCGCACACACATAAGTTCAGAAGTGTTCCTGAAAGAAGCAAAATTGTTCCTCTCCATCCATACTCTTCGATGAAATATGTCGTCATCGGAGCAAATACAAACGTACCAACCCCGGTACCGCAGGCGCCCAAACCAACGGCTAAATTTCGCTTCTTTTCAAACCAGTATGCAATAGACACAACTGCTGTTACGTAGACCAGCCCAAGACCCAATCCAGCAATGACTCCAAAAGTCAACATCATCATTTCCAGCGAATTTGAAATCGATGCCAATATAAACCCAATTGCGGATATGATGCCGCCCAATATAGTCATGCTTCGACATCCATATCTATCTACCAACGCACTCATTACTGGTCCAGATAGTAATGGAACAGCAATAAACAGGCTTCCAATCCAAGCTGTAGTCGATTTGCTAGCCTTAAACTCTTCCAAGAATTCGATGAAGAGCAAGCCAAAGGAAAAACTTATGCCATCAGCAATCATAGATATCACAAACGAAGACAACACCACCACCCATCCCCAACCACCATCAGGAATTTTAGCTTTACGCTTTTCAGTTTCAGTGTCACCTTTCTCAGCAGCTGATTCAATCAAAGCCTCTTCTTCTAGACCTGGGTTTTCAATTATAGTAACTTGATCAACCTTGCTCTGCTTTCTTAAACCTCTATGTTCTTTCCCATTCGGCCTACTGTCATCTTTATTTTCGCGTCTACTCTCCAAATCTGGACTAGAAAAAGATGAAGATCCAACGCTAGTCATATCATCACCTTCGCCCTTCACAATCCCAGAGGTGGAATCCGACAGCAAAGACTCTCTGACAGCGCCATCCAGTTCTTTATTTCTAGGGGTCCTAGTCCTTAATTTCACATTAGATTGTTCAAATTCTTGTTCCATAATGACGTTTGTACTCTTAATATTACCTTGGCTGTTTAATACTGGAAGTGTTGGGTGGTGGATGTAGGCTTCAAGGTGTTTACGATCTTAATCTTGGATCTCTGGCTGAGTAGAGGCGTAGTTGTCTGGCGACGCTGTTGAGTTTGAGGGTGTTTGGCTTATTTTGGCCGGATACCATTAAGATCTTCGTCAATAGGTGTTCCGAGGTGACGTCACCCATAAACGCGTGTTGGAGGCGAGCAGCGCGGGGTCGCGCCGCCACACGGTGAAGTGTCTTAGATAACGGCGTCGGGCGAAGCTGTTAGCGCCTGCAAAGAAACGAGGTTGTATCATTACTTATGTATAGTATGTTTTATCTGTAAGTTAGACAGAGAGGCCTAAGTCTCTGCAAATGTTGTATCGACCCTATAGCGGCCTTTCCACGTAAAGTTCGGACTGCGCATCGGGACTACTAATTACGATCAAAGATGGTCACGGTTTGAATCGGGGTTAAATCGGTGATTCTTTTTCTTTTTTGGACTGGCACATGATTATGTACAAACGTTTTTAGCGGCCCTTAAAGTTCAGACTGCGTATCTGGGACTGTTTTCCAAACCGAGGATTAAACCGTCGGTGCGTCCGTCAGTTCCAACCGCGGATCAAACTGTTATGCACGTTTACACGTACGCTTCGGAACGAGGGTTGGGACGGTCTGGAGCATTTCCCGCGGTCCGAACTTTACGTGTAAAGGCCGTTTATTAAGAGAACTAAATGCAGATGTATCAGGACCGTAGCAAGTGGAACAAGTTGGTCTCTGCGTGGGTCCCGTAGGGGTCTACGGGAAAAGGTGTGACGTTATGAATGTACGTCGATGCTCATGATGGTGACTAATTTTATAAAGAATGGTTACATTTTCTTGTAGTCGTTGTCGGTAAACTATAATCTGATGTTACAGAACCGATTTCGAAAATTATATCTCTGACTGGATCCCGAAGGTCAATAATTGAAAAGTCAGTCACTGAAATCAACTTAACCATGCTTCATTAAAATTGGTCCAGTTGTTTTGTAAAACATTGTTTGTAAACTTATTCGGGTGTTATTTATTTAAAACTTCATGCACATTACTGTACAATGGCGGACTTAACGTAGCTTTTTCTACCAGTCAACCTGACTTGGTTATCCAACTTGTTCTGTCGGTTAGGTCGTGGTACGCCACGACCTCTATATTTGTATAGGCCCTTTGTAAGTAAGAACCAACTCCTCAGCATTCACATTACAATAAGGCAGCACTAACCTAACCTAACCAATTTTCTATAGAATAGATTCCACTTACCTAAATAAATGAAAGTCACTACAAAGTCGCTATAAAAGTTTTCGTAAACAATTTAAATAATAGAGTCTATTAAACATGTATTGAACAGGTAGGCCTGATAGATGATAGGGCTTTCGGATTATTGCCTCCACCCTAATAGTTAATCGATATTATTGCTATTACTTAGCTCCGAAAAGTAGCTTGGAAGGACATTATCTAAATTAATTTTAGAAATATGAGAGTATCTACGTTGGTCTATATCTTTGTCTGTTCATTTAGATATTCATTCATTCAAGCACATTTATTTAATTATTTTATTTATTTATTAAGGCTGCCGGTTGCTTTTTCTTTTTTCCTTTGTTTTTTTTTTCTTTTTGTATTGTGAGGATAAAATTTGGCAAGCAGATAGATTGCAACCTAGGGGGGAGGATGGACTACTTTTATCTAAAAAAAATAACCGTACATTACGCGGACAAAGTCGCTGACGAAAGCTAATCCTACTATGCTACATCTAAACATACATAGCAAAGAGGTTGGAAAGTTAGCTACCTGCATGTAGACTGGCAAATTTTATTTTTGCTCCGTGATACATGGTGTAAAACAAAGTCGCTTCCCGCCGTCTGTACCTCTGTATGTATATACGCGTAGATCTTTTAAATAACACAACGGATTTTCATGCGGTTATCAACCATAGATTTCAATTCAAGAGGAAGGTTGGTAGGGTAGGACAACACGCGAACGAAGTAGCAGCGGGCCAGATAATAATATTATAAATGCTAAAGTTTGTAAGTATGTTCAGAAGTTTGTTACCTACTTACACCTGTAAATACGAACGTATACCTAAAGTAGCGTTACTATGCGTTCTCACAGCGCTCGTCTAATAAGTGAAAACCTATGATTTTCACATAAACATAAATAAATAAATAATCGTGGACAAATTCACACAGCGCCATCTAGCCCCAAAGTAAGCAAAGCTTGTGTTATGGGTGCTAGATAACTGATAAACTACTTATTTACTTTTTTTTTAAATACATACTTATAGAGGGTGAAAACACTGCGACAATACGGCGCTATGATTGGTCAATTTCGTTCATTTTAACGGACGATTTATTACTTCTGTATATACCATTTTTATCTCTATGGCAATATACCCACATAATGTCAGTTGGAACTAGGAACCCTATGCGTTCGCGCGCACGGTGCAACCTCATATTACCGTTTCTGGAACCTGAATACGAGTGATACAAAACAAATGAAACCACTCTCACGTTTTCTGTGGGCCTCTTTAATATTACTATAACAACATAGTTTGCACACCTCAGCGTCCACCAAACCAATATTAATATTGACTAAGTCGGGCGCCGCGTCGAGTGACGTGAGTGGAAAAAGCCTTCGGAAAAGCTCGATGAAAGCTCCCTAACGAGAAAACTTATAAATAGATGAAGCTCGATCATTATGGTGGAAACAGAACAGGCTGTTGGCTCAATGAACGCGTTTGCCCGTTTATGGGTATTTTTTTTACTTTTATTTTTAACTCGGATGAAAATAAAGGTTTGGACAACTCAGCCTATATGACCAATGGCGTTGAGCGATGCGTCGTTGGAAAGGATTTTTCATTTTCTACAACGTTTATTTACTACGGTAACAACTCTCGAATCGCTGTGGGAAATAAGTTGTGGCCAATTGAAATAAACTTCACCAATAACGTTGAGCGATTTATCATTGGATTTATAGTTTTCTCTAAAACTTTTACTACTGCGAAGAATTACTAATCGCTGTGAGAAAAAGTTATGGTCATTCCGGAGTGTGCGTGCTATATTATCCTGCATAACTTTTCAAAACAGCGATTCGATAGTTATCGCCACAGTTATAATGGAGAAAATTAAAAATCCATTTTAATGACATATCGCTTAACGTTATTAGTCATATAAGCTGGGGTCCATACATTTCTGCCGGTCCCCTTTCAAACAAAAAAGGTACAAGTTCGTAGCCAACTGCAGGTAGCAGGTAGGTTTTTACGGGGTTGTCAATACGTGATACCCTGGTATTATTAACGTCCATATAGTTTGTGGTAGGTAACTGCTTACCATCAGGCCGGCCGTACGCTTATTTAACTCTTTAGTGGTACAAAAATCGACCAAGACGTGTCGGGCCACGTGCATTGTAGGATTTTACCTGTCAATATGCATGATTAAAAGAGCTTCTTGATACTTTAAATACATTACAAAGTTACAAATGTACCTAGCTCTCGTGCAACTTGTATGTAATGATTGCTGATCGAACCACACCTTATAAGTTGGTTGACAAATTTTTGTGATATAAGTACTTTACGGTTTCGGACTTTTCCTTTATTTGTGCTACATGGCATTTCTTCTTGTCATGTTTCATGATTCTAGGTCAACCGATCCCCTATAGATTTTGATTTCCTATCGGGCGTCAAAATATGCGTCACAAACTAAACTAAACTCCAATGACGTGGACTGGGCTGAAATCTAACAGAGGACTGTTACGGACCGTAACAGTTACGGCTAAAAATTACCCTTCACTTCTCTATTTTGTGGTTACAGGCTGTTGAATTCGACATGAAGACATGTACCTATACGATTTTAGAGATCGGAAGTTGGTTATCGCTAACAGTCATTTATTATAGGGTTCCGTATTAAAACAAGGAACCCATTTAGAATCCCCAAGTCCGACTATCTGTCTGTCTCTTCGCGGTTTAAATCAGAAACTATTGCCACTAGATTGCTGAAATTTGGTAAGGTTATACATTTAATCATGCCGACAAAGTTATGAGTTAAATCAATCTTTAATAAGTATAGTGGTCCTCTTTGTCCTGCTACCTGCACTAGGAACATTCCTGGCGACTGATAATGCCGTTGCCGTGGCAAGCCAGATCTAGTTCGTAAATAAATAAATAAGGTTTTCGAAAATGAGCAGTTTTCCAATATGTATCTAAAGCATTCCTAACCACTTACTAGATGTCGCCCCGCCAATTTTGGTAATTGATAATCGCTTGAAATAGGTTCTTAGCAAACAAGATATAAACACTGGGTACGTTGTGTTGGGTAATATAGTATTTGTCAATCGTTTTCAACCATTTTAGAGGTTGTAATAATAATGGAACATAGTGCCAACTTCTATAAATATTTCTTTTTACACTTCGTTCAACCTTTAACAGTTAGATATGTTTATATTAATAAACATTTTATTTTTATGTTTAGTATTAGTTGGCTGCATGAAATCACTGCCACCATCATACAGATTAAAAAAAGTTTACCAAAATTGTAGGAGCGCCATCTACTGATGCTTTTTGAAACCAACTATACCTACCTACTGGAAAACTCCTCATTGATTCGACGAAGAAGAAAAAGGAGTATAGTGATGGGTCGCAACCCAAGTATTATCTAAGGGCGCGCACAGTGCTACCTTATAGTTACGTTTCTGAATACGTATCTATTCATATATCATACATACGCCTTCCTTGTACGTATATTTTAATAGCTCTAGCGCTATTATCTTCGGTCTGGCAGACTATTATTAAGCTTATTATATATTTTGTTATTTTGTGTCATCATCATCTTGGCGTTAATGTCCCGGTTGTGCTCTCGCGCACGAGGGCCCGGGGTCCGCCTTGACCATGATCCAGGATTTGGAAGGCCAGTAATTACAGTGGAGCGACTGCCGTCTGACCTCCATGACCCTGCTACCAGGGGAACCTGACCAGATTGGATCATGGTTACACATCCAGTCGCCTGAATGTGCAGGTTTCATCACGATGTTTTCCCTCCCCTCGGTTTGTATTCAACTAATGTACATAACTCAGAAAACAGTCATTGGCACATGGCCGGAGCGGGATTCGACCCCTGGACCTCTGGCTTACGAGTCGGATATTCTAACCGCTCGGCCACCGAAGCTCTATTTTGTTATTTTGTGTAGTCTTGCGTAAATAATAAAATGTATTCCTTCTTTCTTTCAAACAGCGCGCAACAGCCTATATCACTACTTCTGTATACGAACAGTTATTTCTCTATGTAACAAGCCCAGCCCGGTACCAAAAATACTTTGCTATCTTCATAATAAAAGATTGGACCCGGCGCGACTTCGTTCCCGTACACTTGGCCCTTGCTACTCTTTTTGCCTTGCTTATAAACCTTCCTCTTGAAACACTTCATCTATTGTTGGAAACCGCATTTAAATCCGTTGCGTAGTATAAAAGATCTAAGCGTACATAGATACATAGGGACAGATGACGGGAAACGACTTTGTTTTATACTATGTATTGTTGTATAGATGCCTCACATTGAAATCCCATTATTCTGAATTCATTATTCTAGTTAATAAGCGGCACTGGTCCCAAGATAACCAAGGTTAAAGAAAGTTCGCGGAGTCCGGGAACTGGATTGGTGATCGTTTTGTACTTTGAAGCTAGTCGAACTGCATCACCGGTATGGAATCGCCGCACGTTTGGTGTACCTCCTAATACCTTGGGGAAGCGAGATTAACCAAGGTCTTCCGCTGGGGACCCTGAGACTGGTTGAGTCTCGGGAGCTTCAATATTATTATATTATTACTAGAGGACCCAGCGTGACTTTTTTTTATGTTATACGGCAGACAAATAAGCAAGCGGTCCACCTGATGGAAAGTGGTCGCCACCGCCTATGGACGTCAGCAACACCAGGGGAGTCACCAATGCGTTGCCCGCCTCTGAAGAGACCTCTGATATACCTCTTGAACGATCCCATATCATAGTCCAAAGGAAACACTGGCTGGGAGCTCATTCCACATCCGAATCGTACGAGCGAGAAACTTCGTTCGCGTACTCCTACTTTAACCTTACCTACCCTTTTTTCTTGCTTATAAACCTTCATCATGAATCACTCTATATATTGTTGAAAACTGCATTAAAATCCATTGAGTAGTTTAAAAGATACGTAAACAGATAAATAGGGACAGACGGCGGGAAGTTACTTTGTTTTATACTACGGTTAGATATTCAATTCACATTATTCTGAGCAACATTAACAAGATATCGTTGCAAGTTCGCCTTGCATTCTTGTAGGAAGATACAAACTGTTTTTTACGTTAGACTGGCTAGGTATTTGACCATCATCTCTCATGCGGTCGAAGATGGAGCATGCCTGTCTAGGAACAGCCTGTTTATTCTACCCTTGATCAGGAAACACACTCGCAGTCAAGGTGTTCCATTCCTTTCTATTTACTATCAAATTCGTTTCTATTTTTATGCTCCATATTTAAATATTGCTATTTGTTTGACAACGTTTATAAAACTTGCCGTCCCTTGCGGATTTCACCCGCGGATCAAATCGGATATCGGTAAACATGCAACTATCCCTATGACACACGGGAAAAATATAGCTTCTTTAGTGAAAGAATTTTCTAAACCAGTTTTGTTGTTTCGAAAACTAACACACAAATCAACTTAAGTACATACTCGTAGTTTAGTCTCAAAATATTTTTATTCTAAGTTACTTTATAAATTATCGTTACTATGTGATGAAGTTTTGTCGCTATTGCTTACTTCGTTAACTGGATTCTTAGGCAGGTAACACCTAAGAATCTACCTATCTAATCATAGAAAAAGAATATAGTCTAAAACTAATATATTTGTTTTTACATTCAAATTTAGGTACATATAGTATAGAGAATAAGGTTAGGTAAGAACCACCTAAGAATGTACCTACCCAATCATAGAAAAATAATAAAGTCTATTTCTAATAATTTATTATTAAATTCAAATTTACTTATTTCAAGATTTATCTCAAATATTGTATAAATCCCTCTAAAACAGTTCCAAATGTCAACACCACGTTACCGTGTCTAACTAACCTCACCAGCTAATAAAATAGCTTAACAACTTCCACTTTAAAAAACTAAATAGGAAATCAAAAGTTACTAAACTAACCTGACAATTTCGGCGATCCTAAGCACTTTCTTCTTTCCCACACAAAATTTATTTCAGCTGAAACAAGCTTACACTACAACCTTCGGCGGAGTAGTAAGGTGTTCAGCTCCTGTCTGCATGGATCAATACAGGCAACCAACATAATAAGAACCTCCTTCCCTCCCTTTTCAACCCCAAGGGAGCCCCATGCGGGGTTACCGTGACTTTAAACATGGCTCTCGGTTAATTGGTTGTGTCGAACAGAAATTGTGACGTAGGCAAGAGTCAAAGAGGAGGCTTGTTGAGACTTGGTATTAGGTTGATTCACTAGAGTTGTGAAGGTAGCACAAGTGCAGTGCTGGGAAAATAGGACAAGACAGGGTGGTGTTAGCTTGGTATGGAATTGTATGATACAGGTATAACAATAAAAGGTATATTATTATTACTTACTAGTTATAATAGTAGTTTATGCAACTGTCATATAAAAGGGGGTATTAAAACATGAGTGTCTGTTTATCATACGAGGCGTAGCCGAGTATGATAATAGTTTGACACGAGTGTTTTAATACCTAACTATATGCAGTTGCATACACTACCTTATCTACACTCATATTTTTACGTTAAAATATCGTACCTATAATTTTCTCAACTTAGCTGGAAGTACTCGTAAGCTGCGAGTCAGTTCTGTTGTATCTACGCGTCGAGGATATCAAGCGGCGGGAAATTCACTTTACTACTTTCACATTTATCTATTTATTTGCTTAAAATAAGAAAAAACATTCACAAACACAAATTACAACAATGAGGAGTTTTCCAGTAGGTATTGATAGTTGGTTTCAAAAAGCATCAACAGATGGCGCTCCTACAATTTTGGTAATCTTTTTTTAATCTGTATGATGATAGCAGTGATTTCATGCAACCAACCAATACTAAACTTAAAAATAAAATGTTTATTAATATAAACATAACTGTTAAAGGTTGAACGAAATGTAAAAAGAAATATTTATAGAAGTTGGCACTATGTTTCATTATTATTACAACCTCTAAAATGGTTGAAAACTATTGACAAATACAATATTATCCAATACAACGTACCCAGTGTTTATATCCTGTTTGCTAAGAATCTATTTCAAGCGATTATCAATTACCAAAATTGTCGGGGCGCCATCTAGTGAGTGGTTAGGAATGCTTTAGATACCTATTGGAAAACTCCTCATTACAAAAAATATTTTGTTTAGCGGGAAAATAATTACACAGAATATAAACAGGAAAATTTAAATTTTGAATTTGAATTTGTTAAAGAAATCTATGTATTCAGCCTACATTTGACCGTGTCCGGGCGCCCGACGAGAATTTAAAAAATATAAGTGTTGCATAATGATTAAAAAGTTATTTTACGATACAGCTGTCATGAAAATAGTATGGGAAATGCTGTATCGAAAAGTAATTTTTTAAAATTTTATGGACTGGCGTGAAAAAAGTGTCTCCTTAAACGACTGTTTTCGAATATGTAATTTGAACATTACGATACGAGTGTAGATAAAGATATTTTATACTACTCGTAGTAAGTCATAACCATAATATTACCTGTCCTATAATATTATAGCTGCCGTAGATTTCGGAGTCCACAGAAATATTTAGTCAAGTAAATAGGTATGTAGGTACCCATGTAGGTACTAAATGGAATTAGATAATATTTAACTAAGTAATGGATTGGATAGTGTTTTATAAACTGACTAGCTTTTGCCCGCGACTTTGTCCACGTAGAATAATTACTTAAATACTTCTCGCGATTTTAGAATATTTATTTCAAATTATGTTTAAATGCCACCCACCCGAATTACATGAAACCTGGCTTAGATTTTAAGTTCGACATAAAGCTACCAAACTGTGAAAATCCCATCAAAAGCCATTCAGTGGTTGTTGTGTGATCGTGCACAGGACAGCCAGACAAACAGAATAAAATTACAACATTTTTCAATATTCTACTTCGATGTACAGACACAGTTTCTTTACAGTTTTATAATAATGGAACAATGTGGCCTGCTGTCTATCCCGACGGGATAAAAGCAGGTATTAGTATTTAGTTACAGGTAGGTAAGTAGGTACCCACTAGATACGTACCTACTCTACTCACAACAATTAGTTAACTTCTTTTAGGTAGTAGCGAAAAGTAGGCATTCTATTCTTTGCCGAAACGTCAAGGCAAAATGCGAAAATGGCTTTGGATGAAAGAAATCGCGATTCATAGTCCCTGGAGGCCGTTTTGTCATAACGCCTGTCGTATTATGCCGGTCCGATATGTTTGCTGTACCGTTAAACTTTGTTTGCTTACTAGAAAAGGTCAGGCGCTCGGTAGCCTATAAGATAATGACAATATTCTGTGCTTTGATATTGTGAAGAATAGATTATTGTTTAAGTAGGTAATAATGTAGGTAACGACCGATTTAAAAGACGTACATTTACGTAGTTTACTTTCGATATAGAAAAAATCTTGGCTATTAAAGCCCTGGGTCTGTCTTGACCATGGTCCATTTAATGCTTCAGGACTCTGTTAACCGAGAGCCAAGGCCAGGGATCAAGGTTACACATTCAGTCACCTGAATGTGCAGGTTTGCCCACGATGTTTTCGCTCGCCTTAAGAGTATCGTTAGTGATATAAACTAATGATAACTCCGAAAATTCATTGGTACGTGGCGGCAATGGGGATCGAACTCGCTAGGTACCTCTCCCTTACGAGTCGGTCCCATACCTAATAGCCATTAGGCCACCGACGCTCTTAGAAATATTTAGGTACTTTTATAACTATAACACGAACTTCTACGACTATAATATAGAAGAACATAACGCTTAAACATTATAATCAAGGCTTTTGTCAAGACCAAACAATAATTGACAACGCCAAAATTTTTAATTGGAAAATTATTATGTATATTATAATAAAAAATAGGTAAAAAACGCGTAGCTGGTCGTAGCTAAATAAAAGCCTATAAAGATGGAAATAGACCCCGTTTCAACAATAACAGAAACTGTCTCTACCATGGACTTATCATATTTCACAGGACTGAGCACTCTTCGGGCAAAAGCGAGCCGAGCAAGAGGTGTGGAACAGATGCTGTTTGTTTCTTTCTAATAGGGTGACCATATATTTTAATTTTATGAAATATTCATGGATAAATATCTATCGATAATATATTATCTGTCTAATAAAATCTACGTGCATATGTTACATATACAGCGACAGCGTACTTTGAACTGTGGTTTGGTCAAGTTTTCTCGTGTTTCATTCCTTCATGAATTCATGGTGAACCTAGTCGTCAATTATTGTAACCTTAATAACTAATGTTATTTTTACCTTATCTATGAAAATACATATATACCGCAACCACCATACGATTCACTTCGACAAGATCGAACACAACACTATTTCAAAATATAAATTCGAATATAGCTGTCATGCCACCATGACGATTTTAAAGAGTTACTTTTGGTTCATGGTTTTAAAAAAAGATGGTTTTTAAATCTTGTAAGTAAGTAAATTTTTTATAGTCGGCCCTGATGTTAAAATGGTGATGATAGATCCAATTATAATTATGTCGGCTATCTAGACTCTAGGGCGCCGATAGATATGATAAGTCCATGGTCTCTACTTAACCTAGCTCAACAAGCTAATGTTTGTAATAATTCCGTTGATAACTACGAGACTTATTTTTTGAAACGCTTTTTAATTGCTCTCTTTTTTATGGCTCTATTTTTATTTGCTCGCCACAAGTCTAACGGTTTTAATTTTTTCTTTTCGGCATGGGCATACCGAAAGCGGGCGGTTCATAAATAGGGAAAACCAGCGATGCATCAAAATATTATTCCAAATATCAAAATTGAAAACCGTTCTATTCGACTCGAGGCGAGCGGTACAAAAAAAGAGCCCGATGTAAATAAGGCATTCAGAACGCAGACTAAAAATGTTAATTGTGGTGAACGCGTCTAAACATTTTATTTTTAATATAAGTGTTGCCATTACAATATAGACTGATAAAGTATAGGGAAAATGTAAACATCAGCTACCTAATAAAAAAAGGTTTACAATAACGTTTGAATAATGTTATCGATAATATCTGTGACTGCGTTCTAATTCATAGGTTAGATATGTTTTCATTTTTCTAATATCCAACAAGTACATCTTGTAGGCAATGTGTTAATAAATTATAACAAAACACAAGTTGTCGATAATAACAGCTATTCGCACAAGTGACCGTATTCAATCATGGATCTAAACAAAATACGGATGGATACTCTCTAAAATTGTAAGACCGGTAGTACTATACCTAGAATATTGTACGTCCGAAATGGGCAACACTGTACTTAATAAGAAATTATTGTCATTGTCATACAATTAAAGATTTTTATTTCTATTGTATGTGTGAACGTGAACGTCATGTCCAACAAATAAATTGTCTCTTTACAATTAACATACCTTGAATCACTTCTCTTTAGTGTAGAATGTTGTGCGAATTCTTTTCAGGTCCTTTTCAAACGATCTTACCAAAAATCCAAAAGTAGCCACACTGTCATAGCAGTCTCACAGAGCCATATTTTCCTATTTTTAAATACGTAGGCATGTAAACAGTTAAGTAATACTGGCAAAAAAGAGGTGAAAGCGTACATTGTACATTTTTTTTATCTATGTAAATAAACAACTTATGGAATAATGGTTTGAACATTGCACTACGCACTCGGCTTTAAGAATTACAGATTTAACGTCATCGTTCCACCTTCCAAGCACTCCTAGAACTTTTGGATTCGCTTGTGCGAGTAAACCTTATTGTGCAAATAACGACCTCATCCTATAGACACAAATTGTGGTAATATTACAGTAGCCTGAATTTTGGGGAATTGAATATATTGGATGGCAACACCCACTCTTTCTTTTGCTCCATGAAATTGTTGGAGACACGTGCGTGTTTGACGCCGATATCTATAAAATAAACCAAAATGAGTGAAGGTACTGCAACGGTCCGCACCCGGAAATTCATGACCAACAGGTAATTGCGAAAACAATGCATTATTTGACAGTGTTATAGGAAATAAACTCATGAGCTTGGTGCCTCGCCATGACAGATAAAGGTTATGTCTGACAACGTTTCTGTGATTTCAGGTTGTTGGCACGAAAGCAGATGGTGTGCGATGTCCTCCATCCAGGGAAACCGACCGTCAGCAAGACGGAGATTCGCGAGAAACTCGCTAAGATGTACAAAGTTACGCCTGATGTAGTTTTCGTGTTTGGTTTCAAGACCAACTTCGGTGGCGGCAAGTCTACAGGCTTTGCTCTCATCTACGACACACTGGACCTTGCTAAGAAGTTCGAGCCCAAGCACAGACTGCAGAGGCACGGTCTCTACGAGAAGAAGCGACCAACCCGCAAGCAGCGTAAGGAGCGCAAGAACAGAATGAAGAAGGTGCGTGGTACCAAGAAATCAAAGGTGGGAGCAGCGTCCAAGAAGTAATGTGACTTAGCACTGTAAGTAAATAAAAATCCCAAAAAAATAATTCAGTGTTTATATTTTACTTCCTTCCAAAGTCAGATATTAGATTTGTTCAATGAGCCTTTCTAAAGTTCATGGTATTTTTTGCTTCAATCATGTCCATCTAATGAGAAAGTAAATGTTCAGGTTTACCTAGTGTCTTAATCTTTATGGTGGCTCGTAAGTTAGCTGCATGTGATTGTTTGCAGGAATTGTCAAAAATATGAAGTACTTTTTGGTGGTTAAAGTGCCTAAAATACAGAATTTTATCCTATTCCTGTTTTTAGAAACTACACAGATGACTTGTGAGTCGCCATGAAGCTTTATGTGATGTTGTCAATCATATTTTTGTGTGAATGTTACTGTGAAATCTTTAGATTATGATTGTAACTGACGTGTAATAGCAATGGGTAGATGAAAAAGTTTATAGATTGTCTTGATACTACCAACAGACATTTGTTTATTTTGATTCAAGTATGAAATACCCTTTTTTATTTAAAAATTGTAAGGTTTACTTCAATAACTGGTGGTAGGCACAGACACAGATTTTTACAATTTCATAATAAACAAGCTGACAACAGTTATTGAAAGTGAATGTCATGTCACTGTGTAAAACATCTATGATGCACTTCAGTTTTTGTCTGATTTGATTAATATCGTAGCATCTGAGACGACAAGCATGCACACTGGACTCTGGACATAGTTATCCCACCCCGGCTTTATTCATTATACAGATAAACTTCCACAAGAAGAAATTCTCTAAATTATGGTGAAAACCTTGTAAAATCCATTGTCTGGTTTCACATCTGAGACTTTTTTTATATAAACTAGCAGGCTTGTTTGACTGTGGTTTCACCTGGTGGTAGGTGGCGATGATGCCGAAAAGGAGCATTGAGGTCTAGGAATAGCCTATTCACTCTAGCCTTGAAGGTGTCTAGATTGTAATGATAAGGAAACACACTGTCAGGTAATGTGTTCCATTCCCAAGCCATACACAAAGAGGTTGAAACACAGTGGCTCATGCGGATAGCTGGAAGAACCCCATCAAGGATGTAATGTCCGCTTGGATCACATTCCTGATGGTGGAAAGGGGCCAGCGGAATGAGGTGGTGTACACTCACCAAAATGTTACCTGTAGAAGACCCACAGTCGTGCAACCCTACGCCGATCCTCGAGGCTCTGCAGCTTAGCATCAATCAATTGCGGACCATGAATTACCCTGTTTGCCTGTACTTTGTAATATGAAAATAAAAGAGTTCTGTGGTAGCTACTACTCAACTTTGAAAACATTCCACTGCTGTACTTGAGCATCCTCCATTTAAGTGGACAGAATTGTTGAAGTCTCTACGCTTGACAGGCAGGTTGGAGATCACAATGCTGATATGAAGTCTCTAAAATGCTGCTGCCCATTTTCAGTTTTATGAAGGTAATAGATAATTATAATGGCCGTGTGGTGTCTGGCAGAGTAGAATAGCACCAACCCCTGACACTTGGGGGTGTCATACAAGGTGACTTATGTTTCTGAGGCAAAATGTCTAGTCTCTGTACGTTGGAAAATGGGCAGCAGCGTTTTCCATTGTTATTACAACACTGCAATCTCCAACCCGCCTGCCAAGCGTGGAGATTATGACAATAACCTTCCCTTTTGTGGGAGAGGTCTTAAGTCCTGCAGTGGACTGTTATGGGCTGTGATGATGAATAGATAATTAGTAGTTAGAGCTACATTCTACATGGTACCTAGGTACCACTCATTACTGAGCACTGCTCTAGGCCAGGGGGCTACTCTGGAACCCGTAATTCGTAAATGGAAATTAAAAGAATTCTCAAATTTCATATAGTGCTGAATGGTTTATATAGGAGGCGAAATTATGTGGGGTTACTCTACATTGTAATAAACTTGTAATAAGGGAGGTCTTTGCCCTGCAGTGGGACAGAAATGGCTAAAAATAAATAAATAATAATATATGTATGTATATACATACATACATATATTATTATTTATTTATTTTTGGGGTGGGGTGTGCCAAAAAGTGGTCTTCAGTTTTGACGAAAGTCACTGTGTCACTAAATGTCACAAAGGGAGAGCCCAGAAAATTATAGGGAAAACATACCTATTCTATTAGCTTATTATTATTATGTTAGGACTAGGTAGTTTAAAATAACAAATAGATGTTTTTAGAAAGTATTTATATTTGCAAAATACATTGCAAAACATTGTACCTATTCTAAACTTATTTTAAAGTAAATTATAATATGTAGATAACAACATGTTGGCCGACAGAATACAGACCAAATGCACACGACACACTAAAACCAACGGGTAGAGATCTGGGGGTCTAAGAAGGCCACATTAAGTGCTTTATATGAATCACATTAAAGTGCCACAAACTTATCTAAACCGGTAGCCATAGCTGGAACTAAGTGACGCCATTTTGAAATGTCATGTCAATGCCAATTACAGCGATGCTGCAGATAAGTTTGTGATAAAATTTATATGAATCGATGAAATACCAATGTGATCTTTTTACTCCCCCTGAATTTATTATCATCGCTTGCTGACGGTGAGTATGCTAGTCTACAGCTTAGACCGGTTGGATGAAGGAACGTGCCAACGTGTACCGTCATCCAAGAATTAGTTGACCACCTACCTGACCATAATAATCATCTTGGCGTTAATGTCCCGGTTGTGCTCAGGCGCGAGAGCGCGGTGTCCGCCTTGACCATGATCCAGGATTTGGCAGATCAGGTAATTACAGTGCAGTTTTCATCACCGTAAGAGCATAGCGTAGTGTTCAACTAATTTACATAACTCAGAAAAGAATCATTGGTACATGGCAGTACTGTGGTCCGAACCAGGTACCTACTGACCTGCCAAATCCTGGATCATGGTCAAGGCGGACCCCGGGCCCTCGTGCGCGAAAGCACAACTAGGACATTAACGCCTAGATGATGATGAGTTATATGGTTCATTGACAGTAGGTAAGTAGCATTCGTCTCAATAAAAATCTTCGCTCTCCAATCGTCTATAGCACAATAACGAAAGAAACTCCTTTTAGAGGACACAGCATTACTGTGTGATAATGCGTATGTACCTAAACATGCCTGAAGCAGAAAATGGCCGACGGATATACCCAGAAAGAACAAGCTTATGAACTAGAATTCCCTAGCACACCATGGCGTCTGTTCTCGCCATAG
The DNA here is from genome assembly GCA_905147135.1 of Blastobasis lacticolella. NCBI lineage: Eukaryota > Metazoa > Arthropoda > Insecta > Lepidoptera > Blastobasidae > Blastobasis > Blastobasis lacticolella. Next base: position 17,811,558 of record LR990048.1, read on the forward strand.
ACATTAACCCATATGGCCTGTCCTTCCTTACGAAGTAGGGAATTTCTTTCATCATTGCTATAGCCGCCTTATTCAGAACTCTTTCCTTTCATCTCAATAACCGAACTCTTCTCTGTAATTGTTATAAATTATAGGGCAGAATTCCTTAGCGACTCTTGAATAGAAGGAATTCTTATCTACGGCGAGTTGGTTTGTGAATGAGGCCCATATGTGGTAGCCGTATGAAGATCCTATCTCTCGTTTGCTTGGCTCAAAGTACTCGGTGCGTTGCTCCCACGCAATTGGATAAAATAGTTGCGGCTCGTACACAATAAACCCTGAAATATAAGTAAATAGGTAAGTATTTTGGTGGCTGATACTAATAGTTTCCTTGGTTTTAGCTCGGGTTGGCAAACAAGTAGCCTTGTAGCAGCAGTTTTCTGTTATGATTAGATTTTTAATTTACAGTTAGATCAAACTGATGGGCCACTATGATGACTGCAAACGCCTGCCATAATTTACAGGGCAATGTTCCCAATTGTCGTACTTGCTCACCACAATCTCTCTTCGGGCGGTTGTCAATGCTGCCATACGTACGGGCGTATACATGTAGAACGCTGGTTACCTGCGCCGATCTACCAGCGGTTATCGGTACTGGTCCACACAGGTAACCTCGTCATAAAAGAAGCGGGTACAAGCAGGCGCTGGCTGGCTGTTTAGTCTGAGTAGGCAGCAAAATGTCGAGTTCATAAGACGACGACCTTTTTCTTCTAGAAAATGTGTTTCTCAAAATGCGTAAACAAATTGTTTTTTTTTTCATTCGGTAGGCAAACAGGCAAGCGGGCCACCTGATGGTAGTGGTCACCACTGAGTATCGCCAATATAACACCTCTATAACACGTTGCTCTGGCAGCAAAAAGGCAAATGCCACTCCACTGCCAAAGCCACGGTTCCCCAAATCCCCACCCCATGGAGCACTGGAAACCTTATCACCGGCAGAAACACAATACTATTTAAAAGAGTATAATTAGCTGCGATATTCTGTAAGGTGGAGGTACTTCCCCAGTCGGGCGGCTCCAATTCGAACGAGATACCCCGCCATTTAACGCCAATACTACGCTGTGTTCCCTTGCCAATTTAGCAGGAAATGGGCGGCCTATCCGCGCTGATCGGCTCTTACCGGTACTGGTACTGCACAAGTATAGAGACCGCCTGCGCTGACTACCTGCGCGGGCCGCTGGTAGATCGGTGCAGGTAGCCAGCGTTCTACGTATATACGCCCTACCAGATGTAGTTAGTTTAGTAGGATGTATGTAAATAGTTTTAATATCAATAGTGGTTAAAAGTATTTTTTATTTATCATCAAACCCTCCCTCCACATTAGGTGGCTCGAGACCAGCAGTGGACTGTTATGGGCTGTATTCGTATCTAGATAGTAGATTAATGTCCCCCTTGACCAACTTACATTGGTCAAGGTCAGTGGCGATTGACTAGGTATGAGGCGGTGGTATTAGGCCCTGGCACGGTGCTTAAGTAGGTACAAACCGTTGCACGAGTCGATGTCCATCATAGCGATATCGTTGGTATCACAAAAGCTACGCAGCACACGCGTGATCACGGCAGGACCGTTATGGCCCCAGGTGTCACCTCTGAAATTTCTTCTCATGTCCCTGTTGAGAGGATAAAGGTCCAAGCTTCAAACAATTAGGTAGTAAGTGCTTCGCGCATTGTGTCTGTTTGTCAAGCCAATAAGACGCATATCAATCTATAAAACCAGCATAAAAGGAGCTAAGGCTGCTATGCGCATCTACAGAGACGCTAGCTCATCTTACACTGGTTTTTGTAAATCGATATGCCGACAGTATTTGAGGGGTAGTGAATTGAACCTTTAGAAAGTTGATGTAACCTACCTGATAGCAGCTTTAGCAATCCTCCGCCCAGTCCTATCACTGGAGAAAGACATCACACCAGCCTCGACATTGCTATTGCTGACTTTCGATGCAAAATTGTTGGTGAGGTCATCAAAATTCCTGGCCACGACCATGTCCATGTCAAGGTAGATTCCACTCCACTTGTACAAAGTCAGATAGCGCAGTACATCGGAGGTATGGGAGATTCTCCAGCGCGTACGATTCAGAGCACCTCCCAGCACCAAAGCCTCTAAAGGCGTACCTTTAGCCAACTCCACAATATTTATCCTCATAGGCTTCACGTTCGTATACCTCTGTGCCAGCAGCTTCATAACGACAGCAGGAGACATCGGTGCAACAAAGAACACGTTAACCTGCCAATTGGGAAGGGTCCTCGCGGCAGATTCGACTGAGCACGCTTGGCGGATGTCTAGGTCACCTCTACAAGAGGTTTCCAAGTAAAATATGGACTTAATTGGCAGTACAGGTTCGTAGTAAGCGTGTTTCTCGGGTAGGTAATGGCAGGACACATCTTCCCAAGGACCGGTGTACAGGAACCAGACGTCTGGTGCGATGATGAAATAGAGAAGAATTAACGAAAGAATTACGCCTAACAGCACACGTTTCCGCCAAGCTAAAGCTAGCAGTCTGTTTACGTATATCCTTCGGTTCTTTATGTAGAACCTATAATTGATGTTCAGGATGAAACGCGGCAGTAACTTCATTGCGAGCAATAAACTTCTAAGAATCCTGAATAAATACGGTATCAATAAGGAATAAACCTTGGATTTTGCCTTGAATGTATGGAAAACCATGACAAAACCATAGAGTATTTTTAACGTCAGAAATACAAATAACATAGAATATTGTTGTTGGGAACAAAGAGTTTGTGTCATAGCATCAGCGTTCTAGTTCTAGCGCTTAAAAACAAGCCCGGCGAACCGAAATATCCTGGCTTCTTACGAGCATGGAGCCATAACTAGGAGCTGGAGTACGCCTTCCTATTACTCTTTGTCCATGTCAAGCCTTCGCGTCTTGGGCCAGCTTTTTCTTCCCATGACTGGCGGAGGTAGCAAGTTCTATTTAGGTAGGTAATTACTTGTACTTAAACTGTATTTACATATATGTCGTCGCGTGAAGGAAAGGGGTGTATCAGGATCATTGTCATCAGGGTGGTGATATCAGTATTAGGTCGTATTCGTCCAGATAAATTAAAGAAAAGGTTCACATTTACTCCACTGTATTTATTCCATTTCATTTTTGCACATCACTTATAATTTCACTAGAATTCAGAGCGGTATTACAAATGAAGGCAGTTGAGGTAATTTACTTTCTTATTTCAAAGGTGATTTTAAAATTACTTTATTTTTAAACGTAAATAACACTTTCTATTAACGAACTTCAAACGTAAACAAACGAAATGTGGAGACAGTTTCAAGACGCGTCACTCCTCGGCGGCGGTCGCGCCAAGAATGGCCGCCACTCGGCCCGAGTCGTGCCGTCGAGACTCTGTCAGCACGCCCCACCAGAGGGCGCACTCCCACTTCCGTTTTCATCGTCATGAGTCCGTACTATTGACCACATGAGTCCATACTATTGACCGTGATCCGTCATATATATTCTGAGCTGGCAGGAACGTACACACTTTCGGGGTACCTCGGAAGAGGTCCTTTCTACTTTGATAGGCTCTCCAGCGCCGAACAGATCAAAGAATTTGGATCAATTAAATGAGACACGGTCGACATAAATTATAATAATAGATATGTAATATCTAAGCTGTCTTGGTAACCTGCATTTAGGGTAGGCCTAATCAAATAAAACAACATTTAACTTTAAATATTTATTTAAACCTACAACAAATTTTAACCAATCAGTCTCTAATGGCGTATACAAGTGAATCTGGTTACCAGCGCTTATCGGAACCGGCCCGCGCAGGTAGTCGGCGCAAGCAGTATCCATACTTTGTGCCCTACCAGCTCCGACCTGCTCGTCGGCGACCTTCGGCGCGGGTCGGTTCCAATAAGCATTAGTAGCTCGGCGCAGGTACACAGCTTTCTACGAGTATACGCTCTAACATTCACGTATTGTTGGGCGATTGGTACCTACCTACCCAAAATCTTTTCGAAACCGCCCGTACGTTGTTGGACAAAACCTCCTAGCCAGTTTAGAATAAAACGAATTGTTCTGTGCGACGTATTTGCGGGTGTGATAATTCCACACGTGGTATCCATAAGCTGAGTCTTCAATTTCTAAGTCACTGGATTCAAAGTACATTTTTGCGTCTTGCCATCTGATTGGGTAGAAATATTCCGGACCGTACACTTCGAACCCTGTAAAAGAACATTGAGATTCTGGCCATTATGTTTGTTAGCTTGTTGAAAAATAACAGTAATAAGAAACCACAAGAATTGCTACAAAACAAAAAACATCAATGCCACTATCGCGCTGCAATGGCTGAAGCTGAAGATTTAAAAGGAGACTGTGCATACGCACAAATTATTGCGGCAACATATTTTGTTCATAGAGTTTGCTCTAAAAATAACAGTAGGCGCTCAGTTGTGTGCGGTAACACGTTTGAATAAAATCTGCTGAAAACCTAACACTTGACCTACCATTGCAAGTTGCAGCGCTGATCTTCTCAACTTGTCGCAAGCCGCACATGCGCCGGGCAACCCGAGTGATCACGCCCGGTCCGTTTTGGCCCCACGTGTCGCCTCGGTAGTTCTCCATTATGTCCCTGTTATGTTTAACAATTAATAACTTAGTAGATTCAGATCCCGCTCCAGCCATGTATCAATGACTGTCTTCTGAGTTAGGCACATTAATTGAATACTAACCGATGCTCTTACGGTGAGGGAAAACATTGTGATGAAACTTGCACATTCAGGCGACGGGTTGTGTAACCCTGATCCAATCTGGTCAGGTTCCCCTGGTAGCAGAGTCATGAAGGTCAGATGGCAGTCACTCCACTGTAATTACCTGACCTACCGAATCCTGGATCATGGTCAAGGCGGACCCCGGGTCCTCATGCGCGAGAGCACAACCGGGACATTAACGCCATGATTTTTTTTTATAACTTAGTAGATTCAGATGGCGGAAACACATGGCAGTCACCTGCGCCCCTTAAATCCCTGTCAAGCTCAAGGTTCAAGGGGCTTATATACAAGAGCATCATCGGCTGTGATAAATGGGTGCGTGACATGGCCATCGTTGACGAAGCACGTCTGCGAACTCCATACCAACGAGAAAATGCTGTGAAATAAAAATGCAGTGTTAGGTGGCGATAAAGGTGCGCACTCATTATCCGTGGCGTCTTGGCGTGAAAGACACCGCGGATAAGATCAACGAGGCTCACCTGTGCTAATTCGGTCGCGTGTTGCTAAGCCCCAGGGATACGTGTGAAATAGGTGCCTAAGCTTACCAGTATCAGGAAAGAGGTCAGGCGGAAGACCCACGAATCGATGGATAGACACCACCGAGTCAACGTGGAAAAGATCGAAATAGAAGATCGGGAAGTGAAGAAGAAAAAGCAAGAAAGCGGACCCTTTGGAACTCAGGAAGCCGGGATTGACAGCTCAGTTGATGAAAATTATGAACTTTCTAGAATCAGAGGATCCTAATTTTTTTTACCGTATCTGCGACTCCCTTGATAGACCAGCACAATCAGGAGTTACGAGTCACGGAAATGAAGATGCTGCGATGGATGTGTGCGCAAAGACCGGGTGCGAAACGCCTGCATCCGCGGTAGCCTTCACGTCCGTGGCATTGCAGATAAGTTACAAGCCGCCTTCTATTGTACGGACACGGCTAGCGCAGACCGGTAAATTACAAAGGGATCAAATGTCTAACCATGCCATCCCCAGGTACGGGAAAGAACTTGGTCGGGGGTAATCCGATTTTTTCTGTCGGTTAGGTTATTCTATAGATAGTATCTAGATGGAAGCAAGTGAGTCAGTGATGGAAAGTGATCACCGACGCTCATTGACACCCGCAATACCTGTACAATTCCTTAGGGCACTTCCCATTATGGAAGAGATTTCTTTTAGAAATAAGAAGTTGTGCCATTTATTACTTTGCCTGTTATTCGCTATGTATTACCTGTGCACAATAAACTGCTACATAAATAAATATGGTATGGACGGAAGAAGATGCACAATGAGGCATCATTTCCCGCAAAGCCACACCGATTTTTGCAAATTGACTATTCTTGTTTGGCTATAAACGCATAGGTACTTAAGGGTAGCTATAAATGCATAGGACTTCCAAGAAAATACGATTGCAATGTCGCCATATCGATTGTATCGGTGGAATAGGCAGTTATGCATTTTTAATACCTATTGACTCCATTCCACGGCGTGAGAACTGCCGCACGTGAATTACATTACAAATACTGAAATTCGAAGATATTACCTGACTGCCTATAAACATTGTCAAAGACAGTTTTGCTTTTCGGGCCTCACCTAACTGCAGCCACGGCGATCCTTCTTCCCAGCTCATCGTTCGAGAATCCCACTATGCCTGCCGAGACATGCTCAGTGTCTTCCCTGGCCGCAAAATTTCTTACAAGGCTCTTGAAGTTCTTTGCCACCACCATATCCATATCAAGGTATATGCCACTCCACTTGTACAGGGTCAGGTAACGCAGCACATCGGAGGTATGGGAGACTCGCCAGCGCGTACGATTCAAGGCACCACTCGTTACCATATCTTCCAAAGGGGTGTACTTAGCAAATTCCAGAAGGTTCAATTTCCACGGCTTGAAGTTCGGCAGATTTGACCCCAAGAAGGAGATTACTTTAGGCACGACTGGAGCCACGAAGAAGACATGGACCTGCCAGTCTTTATGAGCCCTCGCTGCGGATTCTATTGAGCATGCTTGCCTCGGATTCAAATCGCCTCTACAAGAAGTCTCTATAAAGAAAATGGAACTCGCTGTTGGCTCAAAGTCGTTCCCTAGTACTGGTATAGCCGGAGACGAGGATTCGCTCTTCTCGTAATGGCAGGATATGTTTTCAAACTTGCCCCAGTAGAGAAACCACAGGTCCGGAGATAAGTCCGTATGTAGAAAAAGTACAAGTGGAAATATCAGTGACAATGGTACCAGTATTTTTCTTTGTAATAATCCTCTTAAGTTTCTTCTCGTAGCGAATAGTAGAAGTTTTCTAAGAAGCATCGTATGGTCTTATTCTTATCGATATTCGAAACACATTGCATTTACACCTGGGAAATATAAAATATTAGATATTAAATGTGTAACAGCCGCTAGAAGGCCAGCCAGCAGCGTAGGCCGCAGTTAATGTTATACTGAATTTCTAGGATAGTGGGGTTGAAACTAGACTGAAAGCAATTAATTTCATATTGGTAACTAATAAAGAATAATAAGATAAGTACCTAGTGCCTACCTATTAAATTGCATTCGTTCTAAATTTCAATATGCCGTTAATATTTTCAGTTCAAATCGTAATATAAAAAAATAATCAGGTCTTGGCGTTATTGTCCAAGTTGTGCTTTCGCTCACGAGGACCCGGGGTCTTCCTTGACCATGCTCCAGGATTTGGCAGATCAGGTAATTACAGTGGAGCGATTACCATCTGACTTCCGTGACCCTGCTACCAGGGAAACCAGACCAGTTTGGATCAACAGTCATCACGTTTCCCCTCATCGTTAGAACATCGGTTAGTGTTCAACTAATGTATATAACTCAGAAAAGAGTTATTGGTATATGGCCGCAGCGGGATTCGAGCCCGGTACCTCTCGCATACGAGTCGAATACCCTAACCGCTCGGCCATCGCTCGTCTTAAATAATATAAAATTGGTAGGTACTTGCCTTACTCTTTAGGATTAACATGTGGCACTATTTTATCTTAATCTCACTGCAAAGTACCTAAGTAATAAGGAAGTATAGTTGTTGTCTTGATAAAACATTTGTAAGTATCCGTTTATACTTAAAATTATTTTGTTTTATCACGACTACGATACTTTTAGGTAATCATTTCCTTGTAAGTAATCGTGGATGCTTATTCCTGGAAACAACGAAAAGGAAGCACCGAAAAAATCTATATTTACTGAGTTACACACAAAAATATCGCCACAGATATGAAACGTAGTTTTTATCAACTCTCTGGAAATGAATATTAAAAAAAATGTTACTTTCGTCAAAAGACGTAACCTACGATTAAAGTCTCTTTGAATTATGAACTTACCATAGCCTCCTTCATCTTAAAAGCCATGCTGTAGCACGGAACGGCAACGTCGCTGTAAACAGATTTACTCATTGTTTACATGTCAATGTGCAGGAAAATTATGAATTTTATGATGATAAATTAAAAATATATTGATAAAACTGTAAATTAACGCGTTTGTATTGACCATCGACAGAAGGAAAATAAAAGTAAATATATTTATAATTGTGCTAAAATTGGATAAATACGGTTTTTGAAAAACAACCCCTTGACCATTTTTGTTGTTTGTTAGTTATTTCATCAATCAAATTCTGTTTTATAATCATAGAAATAAATACCCCGTCATTGTTTATAATCGTAATCTTTCTCTAACAGATGTTGTTGCATTTGAAATATACAAGCAAAATTATGATTAAACCTTAAAAATGGGAAAGAAGCTGTGCCGATGTTTTACTTTCCAAAAGATGTAATTCTATTAAACAAATGGACTTCTGCTATTTCCGAGTCGCACCGAAGGATCTTTTATATGCAGCAAACATTTCCGCATTGTGAAAGTTATCCAGGGCCGGATTTAGGGTAGGGCAACCGGGGCCTCCACAAACGGGGGGCCCCCACAATAGACGTCGGAAAAAAAATCTTTCAAATTCCAATTAGTAAACACTTTTCTTAAGAGAATCTACATGGTTTCACAAGAAATTATTTATTGAAAAACTCGACTTAAAAAATTTTTCAATTTATTTGGAAAATAATTTGGGACGAGTGGGCCTCCGCTCCTTCGTTGCCCCGAGGCCTCTGGACCTCTAAATCCGGCCCTGGAGTTATCACAACTACTTTAAACCACGATCTTTGATTATCCACGATGATGGAAGCGTTGAAAAAGTAGGTAGGGGAAGGAAGGGCAAGATGAATATAGCGGGCAACACGAATCATTCTCGTAGGATCTTTCTACTTGTTCCGTACACGAAAGTAGCGGCGTGGCGGGACGCGCGGGGCGGGCCGACTTCACTCACAAGCCAATGCGAACTCGGCTGTCGTGGGGAGAGCGTGCGTTTTAGTGACGAGAAACAGAATTGACGCAAGAAAATAAAATATTTTGTCACGATAAGTTTTGACATTTTCTTTTATATAATTCGTATATATTGATGATAAAGGTTGCTTCTGTTGCCTTATCTTATGTAAATTAAGCTGTAATGAAGCATCTTTCATCACCGAAACAAATTAATTTTTAGGATATTTTTTTTATCTATCAAATGCCAAGCGGGCAAGACGAATATGACCATACTCACTAATAGAAAACAATCGGCTCTCGCTGGTTCTGACCTCGGCCGTGATTATTACTGCACACTTTGCAAAGAAAAATATATCTATCCCCCTGAGGATTCCTATCGCGATATGCTATTCATCGCTATATTCATATCGCGATCGCTATATGAGGATCCCTACCTGAGGATTGGATACAGTGCTCCGAGTGCAAAGAGTGGACTCACGAAGCGTGCTCTTCCTATATTGGGTCTGGAACATACTTTTGTGACGATTGTCAAGACTATTATATGCAATGATTATTATATGCCCGAACCATCTTGCCCTATATGGACGGGCAAGATGGCTCAAAACAATTATTTTACATGATGATCTCAGGCCGTGGTTGTGATTTCTATTTTAAGCATTTGTAAAATTATTTTGATAGTCTATAGTACTATTAATTATTATAAAAATAAAAGTTTCGTTAATCTCTGTAACATGATTGTTTTTCTTACGATTCTTGTTAGATGAACCAACTTGCCCTCCCCTCGCCTAGGTACAATAAGTAAGTAAGTAGTTTGATGAATAAAACTCAATATATGATCACTGGTTATAATTCGTAAATAATATTTAAATCTAGCTTTTACAACTGACTTAGCTGTAAACTGGCAGCTACACAGTTACGTTCTCAATTAGGTGACCGAACTCTTCAGCTATCCGCAATCGAATGAATCTCCTCACGTGCCACATTCTAATTTTCCTCGCAGCACCCGCGCTGGAACGTGATTGGCCAACGTCTCTTATTGGACGTTTGGAGCTATGCCAATCACCTTCAAGCACAAGTGTTGCCATACAATTCCGAATGTTGCTAGACAAATTAATTATCATTAAACAAATTACGACATTCGGCCATCCTACCGTGCAACGTCTCGGTGCACTGTTACTCTTATTATTTATGCTACAATTACAATCAGTTTTTATCAGATAAGTAACAGTAAAGTATAAATTACGACATTCGGCATAAGTAAGTTGTAAAATTAAACATAGTCACCTCAGTTATGTTTTCTAAGGTACTTATTTTTATGAAATCAAATAAACGGTTGCTCAAGTAATAATAATTAATATAAAACTAAATTTAAAACAATCCATGAATTTCAAACATAAAAATCTATAATATATCTAAAAATATCCTATAATAAATAATAAAGTTATCTATTTTATTGAGTTTTTAGAGAGTCGTTGCATTTCGGATAGTGGAACTTCATCTTCACTTTCATAATCAGATGACTCGCTCGATTCACCAGATTGATCATCATCATCATCGATCCCTGAATTTACATTAATCCAAGGTCTAATTCTGTCCGCCGCAACCACGCTCTCAAACTTCTTTTTCTTATTACTAAACCCAGGAATATCGGTTATTTGATATCTGTCATTACCTAACGCTTTAACAATTTTATATGGACCAATATATTTTGACAATAGTTTTGTGCTGTTACCCTTATTGTAATAGTTGGTCCGAGTGATTTTTATAAGATCTCCCTCTCTATAGACAGCAGCAGGGGCTCTACCGGAATCGTACTTGCGCTTTTGATTTTCTTGGTTATCTTGAATGTTAGCACTGACCTCGCTTCGCAACTCTTGTATTGTTTCGGAAGCGATCTCAGCTCCAACATTAAGTTTATTAGTTAAACTATCTCGGAACCTGATGCCGAACAGAGCCTCTGATGCGGTCTTACGAGTGGTAGCATTAATTGTATTATTAATGCCCCACTGTATTTTCCCTAGGCACGTGTCCCAGATGCGTTCATCTTTGCCTAAATTGTGTTTAGACAAAGAATTTAAAATTGTTTGATTAAAACGCTCTGCTTGGCCATTGGCCCTGGGACATGCGACTGCATTCAGTACATGTTTTATACCATAATTATTACAAAACTTTTTAAATAGTAAAGAAGTAAAAGAAGTGCCTCGGTCAGAAATTATACGCGAAGGTAAACCAAAGTCACAAAATATGTTTTCTAGAACCCTTAATGTGTGCTTTGTTTTCGTTGTTTTGACTGGTTTTACGAAAACATATTTTGTGAATCCATCTACAATAGTTAGAATGTAAGAATTTCCACTCTTACTCTTTACAAAAGGTCCCAAGTGGTCGATGTGGACCGTGTGGAAGGGGATATCCACCTTTTGAATTGGGTGTAAATGTCCTGTTCGTTGTTTAGCTGCACTATCTTTATTATATGCACACTGTATGCAAGATTCTAGGTATTTCTTTACAAAGCGACGTAGCTTAGGAAACCAGAAAAGATTTTGGATTTTCTCAATTGTTTTTGTGGTACCTAAATGACCTATTTCGTCATGGTTTGATCTACAAACCTGTAAACGAGCATTTCGTGGAACCACAAGTAGCTGCTTGTTCCCTACTTTTCGGTACACTTTGTGATTTTTGACAACATAATCTTTTTTAATTTCTTTTATCGTTTCGTTGTTATCAGGCTGCAAAATATTTTTAATTCGCGCGATATCTGGGTCGGATAATTGCATAGTCAGAAGCCACTGATCTGTTTCTATATGATTCACTGTAACTATGGAATTATCTTGGGTATTGGTGTCAGTGCAGTTTGTGTTGCGACTTAGAGCATCTACGTGTGCCATTTGCGCTCCCGGACGATACTCAATGTCAAACGAAAAGTCGCATATCTGAAGCCACCACCTAGCCACACGAGGAATCAGATCGCGTTTAGTGAGTGTCGTTCTTATAGCGTGACAATCTGTCACCACTTTGAAGCGAGTCCCTAATAAATATACCCTAAATTTTTTAAGTGAACACACGATGGCTAGTGTTTCGAGCTCATACGAATGTAAGTGCCTTTCTTCCGGCGTCGTTTGACGGCTAAAGTAGGCCACGGGTTTTAATTCACGCGGATTTTCCTGCCACTGTAATAAAATTCCTCCTATACCAAGAGCACTTGCATCCGTATGAAGCTCAGTCTGTAGTTTTGGGTTATACAGAGAAAGTATGGGGCGCTCAATTAATTTCATTTTTAAAAGATCAAAAGCGTCGGATTCAGACTTAGACCAAATGAACGAACTATTCTTTTTTAATAGGTTCGTTAGCGGCCTAGCTATTTCCCCGAACCCTCTTATAAATTTACGAAAGTAACCGGCGAGTCCTAAAAACTGTCTTACCTCATGGACCGTTTTGGGGGTGGGAAAACCTTTCACAGCAAGAATTTTTTGTTCATTCGGTCTAATTCCGCCAACGGAAATTTCGTAACCGAGATAATCTATTGTCTCCTCAAAGAATCTGCATTTCGACAGTTTTAATGTTAAACCGTATTCGCGGATAAGCTGTAGTACATCCTCTAACCGTGCGAACCCCTGGTCTAGGTCTGGTGACGGAACAAGTATATCGTCAAGATATGCCAGAGCAGAATCAAACCGCTTTGAGCCTAACATTCTATTAATTAGTCTTTGAAAGACCGCCGGGGCGTTTGCGAGCCCAAATGGCATTCTTTTAAACTCATAGTGGCCATCCGGTGTCACGAAGCCCGTAAGCCGCCGACTATCTTCCGCCATAGGCACCTGGTAATAACCAGACGCGAGATCCAAAGTTGAGAAAAACCTATTGCCACTAAGATTTGATAGCTGATCTTCAATCAGGGGTAAGGGAAAACAATCTTTTCTAGTTTTATTATTTAAGGCTCTGAAGTCTATACATAAACGTTGTTCTCCAGTCTTCTTTTTTACCATTAAGATCGGACTGGCATAATCAGAGTTTGATTCTTGAATAATATCGTTACTCAAAAGCTCATCTATAAGGCAACGGACTTGTTCCCTCTCGAAGTTGGACAGCCTATAAGGTCAATAAACTACCGGCCGTTCATCCACTAGGTCTATTTTCATTTCGATGTTTTTCGCGCAACCTATTTCATTAGTGTTTAAAGCAAAACAGTCTCGATAGGACTGTAAAAGATTGTAAAGATTGTCAACTATATCAACACTAACATTTTTACCAACTTGAATGTCAGCCTTCTTAAGGGGCTCTAAAGTGATATTTTTCGAAATTTTATTAACGTGGCAAATTTTTCTCTCAACAAAAGGTGTTGCTCGTGCTATAAGTTGATCTGGATCCAAGATCAGTGTTTTATTTGCTAGGTTGGTTATTACCAGATAGCCTTTGCCATCAGTGACACTATAAGCACCTTGATGTAAATGATATTCCCGCCCGGGTTCGGTGCAATTATAACCGTCCACCAGCACATCACCACTAAATTTGGTATTTTCGGTGTGAATCTCTATCAAGCCTATACTTGCAATTTCAGACCGGTTGGAAGAGATTAATTTGACGGCTCTATCTGGAAGTGATTCATCATCAAAGTAGTTGATGAAGCTAAGCCTAATATTATCTTTAACGACATTAACAGACGGTAACTCCGTAAAATCTTGCCCTATCAATATAGGAGTCTGCATAAACTCGTCATTGACCACAAGTATCTCTATCCGCGCCTCAACTTCATCAATTTTAACTGTAACATTACTTTTATAAAGAGGTGTAACCGAACAATTTCCGAAACCTTTAATGGCAGGCAAATTATTAAACGATTTAGCTAAACATAACGTCTGGGCTTCCGATCCGCGCATCAAGCTGCACTCGCTACCGAAGTCTATATAAGCTACAAAATCATTACCATTAACAGTTGCCCGCTTGTAGAACTTATCATTTCCATTATATAATGTAGAGATATTCATAGTCTTTTTAACGTCTCTTATTACGCGAGTTTGATCCTCGAAACTAACCAAAGGGTGAAGAGTACACGTGGCAGAATCATGACCAACTCTGTTGCATTTCTGACACTTTGTAATCGGTTTAGGACATTTACTAAAAGAGTGTCCCTTGCCGCGACAATTGAAACAAATCATAGGGTTTCCGGTGGGCTTTAAAGAAGGGGTAGCGCTTTGTCGGTTTGAGACAAACTCATTTTTTTTCTTTATAGAAAACACGGAATCTGTAGGTTTCTGAGAATTGAGAAAATCTAATAAGTCTTCCGGTTGAGCACAGTTTAAAGCTTGAGCACTATTTCTGACGGACGTGTCTAAAATACCATGAATTATACAATGAACTGCCTTTTTCTCTACAATTTCACATCTATTAATTAAGCTTAATTTATCGTAGAAGTATTCGCTATAACTTTCCGAACTACGTGTTGTACGCGCAAGCATTTCTTCGAGAAGTGAACCATAGTTTCGCTCTTTCGGAAAGGCTTTTTTAATTTTGCTTTGCCACTCATCCCAAGTAAATACTACTGAGGGTAGTGATTCGAACCACTTTTTTGCTAACCCTACCAATTTTTGAAGTGCGAAATGTATGGTTTGCCTCTCATCCCAGTCATATATAGTAGCGCACTCATTCACCTTGTGAATCCAGCTTTCAATACTTTGTGTATTACTAGACGGATCAAACTCTGGGATCACATTATTTAACTGGCTATTGCCAAGATGACGTGGTTTGTCCTTATTCTTACACAAAGTATTGATAAGCTGTAGTACCTCGTTAACTGATACTTCTGGGGCCGTCGTTATTCGAGATTCAAGCTGCGCGGTTGGCTGGAGCGACGACAATGGTGCAAGTTCCTCGATGACCCACGCGCTGGAGGGCGCCTCCTTCCGCGTCTTGACGCAACGGCGTTGTCTTCGGGGTGATGGCGTTAGGGCTCTTCGTTTCAGCCTCGAACGAGTGCGACTTCGGCGAATCTCAGCATCATTGTTCTCCATCACCGCCTCGGGAAAATGTCCTAAATTAATTTCAGGTAGGTACTCGACTGACATTCCACCTATACTACAAAGTAGTCAAAAACTTCAATTATAATTCTTAGCATACACTGCAAAGCTTAGCTAGCGATGAAAATATGATATGAAGCGTAACTTGCGTTGCAAGCATAAAATTAATTAAGTTGCAAAATTAAAATCACTATTCGAAATAGTTGTATATAATCGAAATACTGGCACAAGGCATACATAGCCCCTAACCTTAGACAAGGACACACATGGTCCTTCGCCTAGTCCCATTTGGCACACATGGCCTCTCGAGGACACACCTGGTCCCTTATTGTGGCGTAGATAGCCATAGATGTAGGTATGGACACACATGGTCCTTCGCCTAATAATCCCATTTGGCACACATGGCCTCTCGAGGACACACCTAGTCCCCTATTGTGGCGTACATAGCCATAGATGTAGCTATGGACACACATGGTCCTCTACTTAAGTGGCACACATAGCCATTGACGCACATGGTCCAATACCTACGTGGTGATTACAAGTGACATACATAGCCACCAACTACGGTGGGTTCGCATAGCCCTTATGCTAAATCAAATAAAACGGGTACATAAAAAAAATCAATGAAAAAATAATAAAGCAGGTATTCACTACTGTTCACTACTGTACAAGTCATACTTTTATACTTTCTCTGTGTAATCAATATTTTCTATACTTTATAATTTGAGCAAGTCGTTCACAAGCGATTACATTGTCAGAGAGTCGCCCCAACCAAATGTGTCGCCCGCAAACGAACTAGCAATTCTACACAAATTATCATCCAATTGATCGTTGCACATCGTTATCAGAGAGTGGCCCTGATCAAACGTTTCAACGACGTTATTTCAATATGATATTGCCAAAGAGTAGCTTTAGCCTAATATCATATCGAAGTAGATGTATAATTTTCGCAACTACATAAGCAACCGATTCAAATAATCGCTGGAATTATTATCAGAGTGTTGCCCTGATCAAAATGATTCAACGACATTGAATTGCCAATAAGGTATTGCCATGGAGTTGCCATAACCGAATACCAAACCAGCACTTTGCTACTTGTTTTTCTAAAGGCGGTAAGGACTCATTATCCAAAAAAAATCTTCCAAAAGTATAAATGCATGACCATTACACATCTAATATTTTCTTTTATCCTAATATCAATTCAATTTTGATCAGAAAGTCAATATAGTATTCACGTACCTTTTTGTGAGCACGTTCCCGCTTCTGAGTTTTGATGAATAAAACTCAATATATGATCACTGGTTATAATTCGTAAATAATATTTAAATCTAGCTTTTACAACTGACTTAGCTGTAAACTGGCAGCTACACAGTTACGTTCTCAATTAGGTGACCGAACTCTTCAGCTATCCGCAATCGAATGAATCTCCTCACGTGCCACATTCTAATTTTCCTCGCAGCACCCGCGCTGGAACGTGATTGGCCAACGTCTCTTATTGGACGTTTGGAGCTATGCCAATCACCTTCAAGCACAAGTGTTGCCATACAATTCCGAATGTTGCTAGACAAATTAATTATCATTAAACAAATTACGACAGTAGTTAGCTTTTATATACTTAGGTACTTAAATAAAACTGTTAAAAATGTATTATACCTAATATTGAATAAATTGGGCAATATTTTGGCTGGCATAGATTGTTTTATTTCATAATAGGTTTTGGCCGCGACTGCGTCCGTATAAAATTCAATTATAACGGTCCGGACCCGTGCCCGCGGGAATCACATTAAATTTCGGGATAAACTATAGCATATGTGTTATTCGGGGCTATATGCTATATAACTGCAAAATTTCATTAAAATCCGTTCTGTAAATTTTGCGTGAAGGACTAATTACGTACAAAACCAATCATATATGATATTTCGCATTTATAATATTATGATAATACAATTACAAGTCGGTAGATAAGTAAATAGTACATGAATCTATCCAATTTCATATTATCTAACTAATATATATACTTATTTATATACTTAATTACTCAAATAACTAATAACTTTAAACGACGACGACCGCGACAATAGTTCTACAGTAATTTTCAGGTTTACTAAAATTAAAAAATGCGACGTTGTCAAACTTCTGCTATATTATATAATCTTACCATAGCCTCCTTCATTGAAGGAGGCTATGATCTTACTCAATATCTTACAAGCAAAGAAACTTCTTGCGGAGTACATAAGCAGTTGTGTAAAGACTGTATCCTGTAGACTGTATACAAAACCTCCATGATTCCGCCAAAGATATTAAAATATTCCGCAGAACGGTAAATGAAGTTCGATGTACCTGTTTGACCTGTTGCCGAGTTTCACCACCGCACTACCCGCAAAATAAACTTCCATATTACGGTTACCACCTGGATGGATGGCGGCCAACTACACTACCCTCATCAAGAAACTTGCTGCCTATTCTCAAGTCTACAACATTGAAGACTTCAAGGAACGGATCTAACCCTTCCTCAAAGGTTTTCTTCCTGGTGATACAGATTTCCAAGGGCGGTGGTTTCCACTTACTATTAGGTGACCCTTCAGATCAGGGTAATTGATCAGAGAGTAACCCACTTTTCCGTTATCACGGTATATAAAAAATATATTGTTTGGATTCCTTACCTTGTCAGCGGCTACTTTACCGGCCTTTTCCCATTTTTTATTTGGCCCTGGGAATCATGATCTTCGAAATATTAATCTTTATTTATTCATGTTGGCCTTTCACCACCAAACGTGCGAGAGCCTGGTGTCCGACTTGACTATGATTCAGGATTTGGCAGATCAGATAATTATAGTGGAGCGCCTGCCATCTGACCTCCGTTTAAATTTTTTTTTTATATCATACGGTAGGCAAACAGTCAAGCGGGCCACCTGATGGAAAGTGGTCACCTCTGCCTATAGACATTAGCAAGACCAAGAGTATCGCTAATGCCTTGTCCACCTCTTTAACACGTTGCTCTGGCAGCAAAGAGGCAAATGCCCCTCCACTGCCAAAGCCATTGTTCCCCAAATCCAGTATTGTTTAGCTGCGGTATTCTGAAATTATTAATCGTATTGTCTGAATATACTGTACGCCTATTAATCAGTGGCATTAATTTCGTATTTTGAGCTTACTATATTAATTTTAACGTGCAAGTATTTAAAAAAAAACCAATAACATTGTATAATTTTATTTTGCAATCATTCAATAACTTATAATTAAATTACATTTTACATTAGTATTAATTAAGAGAGATAAACATAAAACTGGTTTACAATTGTGGTATTGCGCTTTGGATGAACCTAATCCTAAAAGTTTCAGGTCAAATCAAATCAAAATAAAATTGCATTGATAGGTACAGAAAGGGAAAATGTTTAGCACCACTTACAAATAAGAAAATATACGCAACATTTGTACCAACATAATAATCACTGGTTAATATTCTAATTTATGGACACTGCATTGAATAAAATACATTTTACATAACAATAAAAATTAAGTGCATCTTTCAAAATAACAGAACTGATACTCAACCAGATTGGCACATAAAAGTACTTCAGCATTATAAATGACAACATTTGAAGCATATTATTAAACTAAAATGAATGATCACTTTACTAGACGGAGAGATAGCATAAAAAATGTCACGTAATTTTGTAACAAAGCAGACATTAGTTGCGTTCAGGAAAGGAATCTGTCTCTTACACACTCGTCGCAACTTACCACTATTGTGAAAGAGATAGGCAGCTAATTCGCATACGACACCAATAACGAACGGTTTGAAAATACGGAGCGTGAGCATTATAGCCAAACTCTCCACTAAAGTGGGAAAAAGCAAAAATCTAAAAGTGGGTAGCACACAACAATTTTACAATTGGAATGCGTGTTTATTAAATTAATAAAATAATTTACACATTATCTAGTGGCGCACCCAAAAATATAAATACTTCAAGCATCTCATTCATCAAAGCGTGTGTGGAAGTACAATACAAGGCGATAAATAAAATTTTTGTATTACAACAACCTACGGAACGGTCATACCTTGGAGCGAGTTACATATCAATATATCCTCTATGTTACAACCCGTACAATCGCACTCCCGAGGCCGTTAACGCACCCCTGATGTGCATTAATTCCGACCGACACCTGTAAGTTCTTTTTTGCCTAGGGAAGCACACTGACGGCCCTGTCCACCGATGGAAAGTGGCCACCGTCATCCAGGACATCTGCAACCTAAGGGGAACGGATGCGGTGCCAGCCTTTGAGGTACCTGAAGACATGTTCCTTTTAAGCCGTACAGTACGCGGACATATTGGCTCTCTGTGCATGATTGGTCAAACTTTTCTTTTTTAATGCGCTTACAACTTTTGCCTAAATTCAGAAGCATGACATGCGTGAGTCCAAATCCAAGTGGAATGTATTAATATTGTGCCGTGTTTGACTGGAATACATGTGTTTTACTTTACTTTAATCATAAAATAAGGTCCATGTCTGTATCACGCCTTTTGAAAAGCGGAGCGACATAATGATTCAAAAATTTACCTTCTTCTATGAAACATACATTCCACTTTGCTCTCCCGCTTTTTGCTTCGAATTTTGACGACACCGTCTCTTCTATTTTAGCCCGCTCACGTGTTTCTTTTTTTTTACATTACGGATGTGCCTTGGACTTTAACCTATGTTTCCTCAACCCTTTACACTTCTCTAGACAGTTTAAAGTGCTATTTCCATATCTTCTACGCCTTTACTCAGTCATTTTCTTAGCCTCAACACCAGTTACACTAACTGTTATACACAATACTTATTGCATTCGTACCTATTACATTCACTATCGCTGCTCGAGATTTGAACTAAAGAAAGTTATTGTTTAAAATTATAAATATTTAGACCTACCGGAACTGGACAAATGCTTTTCAGAGTCAAGAATAAAATCTCGAAATGAAAACAAAATGTGCTTCTGAATAGTGGTGAAATTATGCACTGTAAAAATTGTTGGGATAAAATATAGCATAGTCCCTATTCAGGTAAAGTTCAAATCACAATAATAAATATAATAATTATTAAAGAACATTCGCTTAATTGACGCGTTTATACGCAATCGTTTAATGCACCATCAGCATTAATAATTTAGTTACCCTACGTTAATATATTATGGTAGAATGTCTAACATTATAATTTATAATTCAAAGGTCTAGCTAAGAAGTTTGAAAGCACACTCGTACCGCTGGACCATTTTACACATACCCAGGACTCATAATGTAAAGACGAAACCAACAAACCTCTAAAATACGCCAAAATGAGGGTAATTCCGATTTCAAAATCCACAACAAGGGACTACTGGGAGCTTACCATGACCTCTTATAGCAGGACCTAAACAGAACTGCCCTGCTTAAGAACGAGAGAAGCTTATGTGACACGTATAGCGCTGTCTCGTTCTAAGCAGGGCAGTTCTGTTTAGGTCCTGCTATAAGAGGTCAAGGTAAGCCCTCTGATGCGGTAATGTCAGCTGTCAAAATATTGGACAGACCAAAGATATTGGACAAAGAGTATAGATGGAGCCTCGACCTATAGAGAATGTACACTGTCACACTATACAAATACAAAAACCTAGTACTATAACGAATCACAGTGCCTTTTTTTATTGTACGCAAAACGAGCAGACAGCCAACCAGATGGTAAGCGGTAACTGTCGCCCATAACATCTACGATTCAGGCATTTAGGTTGCTGGCAACTGAAATGCAGAAGCGCAGGTGCGTTGCCACTGTGAGGACTGAGATGAAATGCCTCATGCCTGTAATTACTTTGTTTTGACAGCGGACCTTGCGCGCCAGTAGCGCCCTCTGGTGAATTTTGTCGCGAATAGATCAGAGACAAGATTTCGTCATTTCAACGGTCGTTATTTAAGGAATTTGTTGAGATTGCCCTTTTCATTAGACTTCTTATAAACAAAACTAAGGAGGACTAGTTCGAAAACTTATGACAGCCCAAAGAAAGCTTTTGAAAGCGATTCTTCTGCAGCATCTAAAAGAACTATCTTTTTCGGCATCTACTTTTTACATGTTTAAATAATTTAAATAATAAATATTACCATATTGTAGATTGTGATGAAATTAATTACGAGAAAAATGTATTAAAGGCTTTAAACAAATCTAAATTTGATATTCAAATAGACAAGCTTTGCATTCGACCTATCACAAAATTTTCGAATAAATCCCATTATTAGAAAAGCTACATTATTACAGCTTCATAATAATACTAATTTATAATATTAATACATACATTATAGACAATTTCATTTTATAATAATTATAAAATTATAATCAATTATCAATTTTAGGCTCGTCTACACGGTACTAAACAATATTAATAATTTCATTTATTTTTATTTATATAAACGGTCCTGCAATCTACTATTAGAATGTTTGAAAAAGAAAAAATACTAATATACGAATGTCATCAGTCGATTTTCCATTCCTATTTTAAATTTAACAAAATAACCACGTTATAACTCAATTTCCTTCCGACATGCGACTAAATAGTTATGGTCCACACGCACTTACGCTGTTTGGCGCGGCGCTGGTTTGTATGTATGAGTTGTATGGAGCTAGACGCGCTTGAACGACGCTATGCGGCGCGGCACGTTATATCTATACAATTGTATGGATTTCCATACAAAATCCATTGCAGCGCCGCATCGCACAGTGCAGCGCAGCGGAAATGCGTATGGACCTTTAATGTTTAATACTAATAACTAGGCTAAGTGCTATGTAGATCGGAGTGTGTGTGAATGAATAGAATCTGAAACGAAGATAACATAACATTTTAGTTCTAAGGACAACTAACCATGGTCTTGCCAATAAATGAGCAATCAATCATAAGATTAAAAAAGAAAACGCCGCCACAAATTCAACCTAGTTTTTACAAGGACAAGAGTTCTAAGGGAGAGAATTTAAATTCAGCCTAGGTTTAACAGAAATTAGTAACAGATGTTACGTTTTGGCTGGAGCCGACCAACCGTCAGTGGCAGTCGATACTAATCCTTACAATGCACAAAATAAAGCCGCTTTTGGATTAATTCGGATGAGCGGGCGAAGCCTTGATCGGACGTCCTTCGCACTCTGCGAAAGGATTAGTATCGACTGCAACTGACGGTTGGTCGGCTCCAACCAAACATATGCAAATGCTTATGTATATTTGTGATGTCAAAATAAATCATTTCTATGTCTAAATCGGAGCGTCTGTTACTATACTCGGGGATAAAATTCAAGATTAATTAAAATCATTGATTTATTGATAAAAATTATACATACATACATAAATCTCAAGCCTGTGTCCCACAGGTGGGGTAGGCAGAGACTATAAAAAATATCACATTTAAAGTGAAATAAAATCGAATTAATATTTAAAAAACACCATTTTATATAAGCCACCCCTTAGATTTTTTTTACATTAGAAACAAATTGTTCACACGTTCGATCTTGAATTCCATCTCCAACATTAGTTAGCCTCCCGCCACCAACAAACTTCCGTAGCTGACAAAACGACATCGTACTCACTCCCACTCGTTACACGGGCGGCGCGTCCGTCTCTGTCTCTGTCCCCGGCGCGGCGGGCGCGGCCGGCTCGGGCGGCGGCGAGTGCGCGCGCGCCGGTTCTGATGACTCCTTCTTGTTTTGGACGTGCCTGGTGAGGGGGGTTTGGAGTTGTTTATTTGGTCGGGGAAATAATCTATGCTAGTATAATAAAACTGTACTGTGGTGTGTGGTGCCGCCACCTCAAAGAATAACACCACCCCATCTCTTCCCGAGGGTGTCGTAAGAGGCGACTAAGGCACAAATCCGAAAGATGGGCAGCAGCATCTTTCTGGGTAGATTTACATCAACTGCACTGCGATCTCCAACCCGCCTGCCAAGCGTGGAGATTATGGCAATGACCTCCCCTTTTGGGGGAGAGGCCCGGAGTCCTGCAGTGGATTGTTGTGGGCTGTGATGATGATGATAAAACTGTAGAAAAGATGTGTCTGTACATTGATGATATTTCAAAAAATATATAATAACTATGTCCAAAAGAAAATTCTAGAAATATTTATCTGTCTGTCTGTTTGTGCATCACGCAAAAATTACAGAACTGATTTTGATTCAGTTTTGATAGTTTGGTAGCTTGAAGTCCAGGGAGCAATCCATTAAACCATGTATAATTCGGGTGTACATATAAAAATCAATTACGCGCTGACCTTGACAAATCTACTAACGACCAGTTACAAAAACCGCCTACCAACAAGCAACCAAACTAGACGGCCCACCACCGGACTAACCCTTCCTTTCAGAGCCACTCAGCTGGAATATTGTCTTGAACCTCCCCCTGTTTGGCGCCGATTCTCACGAGGCTTGCACTCACCTATACACGTCCTCGGTAGTCTGCAGCGTGCCATGCGCCAACAGGAGTCTCCTGCCGGGCGTTGGCGCCGCGGCGGGCGCCCACCACCGGACCACGCGGCCCACGACAGGCACAGACCGCAGTAACCCTTCCTGCCAGAGCCGTTCGGCGTTTACGCGCTCTATGTCCGCTTGGGCGGCTTCGATGCCTAGGCAGGGGATTAAAACAAATTAATTACGTTTGTATTGGTGACGCTCGATTGGGGAAGTACCTAAACTTCACAGAATACCGCAGCCAGCGCAACCAAACGGGACTCACACGCGACGTAAGTCTTCAATTTATTTTCCCGATGTTTCGGTAGTTAGATTTACGTACCTCTTCAATTTGTTTTCGACATATTTTTTTGTTGCGACCGAAACGGCGAAAAATCTAACTACCAAAACGTCGGGAAAACAAATTGAAAAGGTTCGTCGCCTGTGAGTCCCGTTTGGTATAATAATGTGTGTAAAGAACGCGAGTTTAGTCTAAAACAAGTATGAGTACATCTTAGTCGGTTGCGGTTCTGCATTTGTATTACCTGCAACCTAAATGTATGAATTGTAGAAGTTATGGGTGATAGTTACCACATACCATCAGGTAGGCTGTCTGCTTGTTTGTCACTGTATAGTATAAAAAAATACCATACTAATAAAGGCTAAACATACCTGACAACCTTTCGACATACCTTTCTTCAGCACCTCCGTCATATCAGTGAGCACCCGGGAGCTCTCTTCGACCTCTTTCCCCGCCGACAGTACAAGCTCTAATAACTCGTCCACGTCCGAATCCGCCGTCACCATGCCGAATCTGGTTGGGAGACCAATAAATAAATAAATAATCATTTATTTCAGAATTTAAACAATTGCATATTTTACTAGATGAACCTAGCTACAGGTACTTTCATTCAATTTACCATAAACAATAGATATAATAACAATGTCAAATAATTCAATTCAATACATATGTCAGATAATCAAATACAAAAATGTCAAGTAATTCCATAAATTCATTGTAACCATAAATTATTGAATTGAATTAAATTTTAGTTTATTTGGAGTTTTGGATATATTCGAGGCTAGGGAGTTGTCAAGACAGAGCAAACTGGCCTTCCATAGTGTCTGTCTACCCCACCTGTGGGACACAGGCGTGAGCTTCATATATGTATGTATTTTATTTGGAAAACAAAAACCTTATAATTACAATGAGCGGCACTTTTGAGCGTGATACTACTTTGGGAGGACTATTAAAATAGTTTTCAACATATCACAGCAGATTAGAATCAGATTGCTGGTTTCTATTACAATGAGTAGGTGCAAATATTGTGGAAAGCCAAAACAGTTTTACTTATAGAAAAACAACATTGCAACAACATAATTTAAAAAAATAGTTATAACTGACGACGTGTTTTTTTATCCAGCACGATAATAACGCTCCCGATAACAAAAAAAAATACTTTATACTTCCAGAATCGAATCACTTTCAAAGTCTACAAATTCGGCGTTATAGTCGATTAAATAGTTGCTAACTGGCGGCGACATATTTTTCTTCTTTCTTGGCAAACAAGCTCACGGCCTGCCTGATGGTAAGCTGTCACCGTTTGCGATACCAGGGGCATCACTATAAATATCCACGTACCTGACGCAAGCCATCCCATCATCAGCGTCCCCGCAGGAGAAAGCGCCATCAGTGGCTCTCAGCTGGTTCACAAGCTGACGGTTCAAGGCGTCCAGCTGTGGGGATAAGGCCTCCCCGTCGATGGCCCACGAGGCTGGCACGTAGCGGACGCCGCCTAGGCCTGGGGAGGTACCATCATTTATTTATTTATTGCACACAATCACGAAATACAGAGATATAACATAGATATAACTGACACAGGCACTACTTATTTCTAAAAGAAATTTCTTCCAACAGGCCTACAGAAGGGAAACGTTCAGTTCATGTTACAATGTTCATCAGGAAAATCATGTTACAATACAACAAAATAAGTTTCATGTTCAAGACCACCTTAAAAATCATGTTCCCTACTAGGTCGAGCTCACTACTCATCTGGCCGATCCATTTAATACGCGTGCTACGATACTCTGGTATTTGAGTTAGCAGGGGAAGTGTTACAGCATTCATGAATTAAATATTTATTTATGCTATAAAAATACCATGGGGGTCATATACGAGTTCTTTAGACCTAAAGGACAGATAATGCCCCCTTATTTTAGCAAACTCGTTTTGGCTAAAAGTGCACCAAAGACTGTATCTAACTGAAAACAAAAAATTTCCAGAACTGAAATGCACTTTGCTATTGTACTGTATGTACATTGTACATCACAAGAGTAAGTCCACTTCTAAGGAAATTATTAAGAGATATTATTTTGCGTTCAGTAGTTTCTATGGCCTTTCTGTCTCCATCATCAGACCAGCTCCATTGTACATATTAACGCATTGCCATCCAAGTTACATAGTTTTTCAGAATTTCAGCTCAATTAAACGTCGGGAAATGCGTCAAATTAGGCTTAGGAAAGATTACATACAAACATTGCAAATTAAATAAAAACTTGTAAAAAAAAACTTACCCGCCCATCCGGGCACATTGACAAGCCTCAACTCGGGATGATCGCCCACCCTTTTCTGAAAGGCATCCTTCAAGGCCGCCGTGGCCGCCACCACTCTCACTTGGGCGTCGAGGCAGGCCGCCCACGCGTCCACACCGCTCCCGGTCCCCCCCGGTCCCGCCACAGTCCCGCTCGGTCCCACCAAGGTGCCTTCCGGCGGACAGCCTTCGAGAGGACAGTAGCGGAGGACCACCCCGTGCGATTCTGTCTCGCAGACTTCTATGCTTATCTGTGGAGTAGAAAGTAAGTGGTGTTTCAGTAGAGAAGACACAGGCTAATTTTTCGCGTTTCCAAATTGTGCTACGGAGACGGGGAGGTCTGATGTCAAAATAAAGCCTTGTCATTGGTTACAATAGATTAAAGATATTGGACATAAAGCATAAATGGAGCCTCGACCTATTTTGTGACAGATTGACAGTGGTCTATCTATACAAATAAAAGAAAGAAAGAAAGAAAATACATTTATTACACATAGCACACCACGACACAATAACAGTTACAATTACATACAAAGGACACATTAACATTTAAAATATCTTAATTAAGACAAGATGTAGTCTCCCATGACACTGTCGGTGCCGCAGCGGCTAGCGCAAATGGTACCCACTCAGCATGTGCTGTGAGGCGCAAGCAACAAATCACAGCGCTGGTATTCTGTGGGCCCATTGTTTGGGTACGTCACGGGCGTTATACTACCAAAATAAAAATAAATAAATACATAAAAAAATGACTCAGTGTCATACAAAAAGCTAGTACATTAAGGTGACCAAGGCCACCAAATTTGACAATAGATGTGGTTATGGAGGGGCAAATAACCACTTCTCTCTCTTGGACACGTTATTTGCGCCGTATAATAATATGTCCTCTTGGAACTCTTGTTGCCATTTGCAGAATTAGGCCTCAACGATGTTTAGGGAACTCAATAAATAAATAAATCAATCAATGAACAAGTGACAAAGCGTGGGCTACTTTTATTGGGGTTTTAGTGGGGTACAATATAATTATTTTACTTTTGGAACTCTCGTTTCCATTTCCAGAATTGGGCCTCCACGATGTTTAGGGTACTCAATGAACAAATATCAAAGCATAATGCCGAGTGGAGTCTCTGTCACACACGCATCACCACAGACACCACAACACAGCTCACCTAACATACCTACCCAACTGTGGACTGTGTAGAATAACATATTATTATGTTGTATTGTAATCTATAATGATCATTATTTCTTTTTTTGTGATTATTATGTTGTTTTAGGTTCTTTCCATTTTTGTCATTTATAATTATTCCGTTGTTGTTCTCTGTAAATAAATGTTATTCTATTCCATTCTAAAGCGTGGACAACCTACGAAATCAGTGTGAACTAAACCTCTCTTACCATCTCAGCCTCCCTCTGCAACACCTGTCCCAGCCACGAGTTGAGTTTGTCGTAGTAGGGCGGCGGCCGCTCGCCGCCCGCGCCCGCGTACTGGAACGACACGCACGCCGACGCAGAGCTTATGGCGTCCTGGGACACGAGATTCATGGATTAACACTTTGTTGCATAAATACGGGGTACAGTCGGTACATATAATAAATAAATAAAATAAAAAGTTTATTAAATATTGTGAAATACATTTCAATTTTAGATGTAAAAAAACACGTAAAAGGTAAAAATAAAACATATTTTTTGCCTGAGCTAGGATAATATGATACCCTGTGTTTCAGGCATGAAATTACTTAAAACTTAAACTTAAATTAACAAAGAATGGTATATAGGTGGAGACCGTAGACCGACACCGAGCTTATGGCGTCCTGGGATGGATGAATGAATGAATGAACACTTTGTTGCATAAATACAGGGTACAGTCGGTACATATCGATAGAGACCGTAGACCGACGCCGAGCTTATGGCGTCCTGTGATGGACGAATGAATGATAGAACACTTTGTTGCATAAATACGGGATACAGTCGGTACATATCGGTAGAGACCGTAGACCGACGCCGAGCTTATGGCGTCCTGGGATGGATGAATGAATGAATGAACACTTTATTTCATAAATACGGGGTACAGTCGGTACATATAGGTGGAGACCGTAGACCGACGCCGAGCTTATGGCGTCCTGGGATGGATGAATGAATGAATGATCACTTTATTTCATAAATACGGGGTACAGTCGGTACATATAGGTGGAGACCGTAGACCGACGCCGAGCTTATGGCGTCCTGGGATGGATGAATGAATGAATGAACACTTTATTTCATAAATACGGGGTACAGTCGGTACATATAGGTGGAGACCGTAGACCGACGCCGAGCTTATGGCGTCCTGGGATGGATGAATGAATGAATGAACACTTTATTTCATAAATACGGGGTACAGTCGGTACATATAGGTGGAGACCGTAGACCGACGCCGAGCTTATGGCGTCCTGGGATGGATGAATGAATGAATGAACACTTTATTTCATAAATACGGGGTACAGTCGGTACATATCGGTAGAGACCGTAGACCGACGCCGGCTTATAGCGTCCTGGGATGGATGAATGAATAAATATTTATTTATTTATTAAAACTTAATGCGCTAAAGGTACATTGGCGGACTTGAAGCTAAAGTAGCCTTATCTACCAGTCAACCGCGAAAAAAATATGATCGAAAACGGTAGACGTTAACCGGTATGGGTGTTAGATAACTGATAAACTACTTATATACCTTTTTTTAAATACATACTAAAATTTGAATTAAAATTAATCATTAAAATTTCTGCTCGGCTCAATCGAACCCGGGACCTCTGCGTGGCTGACTGGCATGTTGACTACTGAACCACTCAGGTCATCGGTTTATTGCATAAATACAGGATACGAGTACAGTCGGCGCTTCTTCTGATACGTGGTCGCCAATCGAGAACATTATTGCCCCATCAGCCATCAGTTCTGCGAGCTATGTGTCCTGCCCACTGCCACTTAAGCTTGGCAACCCCTAGGGTAATATCGATTACCTTAGTTCACTTCGTCATAATATCGTTATATCATATCATACTGGCCGTGTGGTGTCCGGCAGAGTAGAATAGCACCAACCCCTTACACTTGTGGGTGTCGTACAAGGCGACTAATATTTTCGAGGCGAAAGATAGGCTCCCCGTAGGCTGGAAATAGACAGCAGCTATTTCCATTGTCATATTTATAACACTGCGATCTCCAACCCGCCTCTGCCAAGCGTGGAGATTATGGCAATGACCTCACCTCTCGTGGGAGAGGCCCTTAGTTCCACAGTGGACTGTTATAGGCTGTAATAACCTAAACCTAATCGGTAGCAACAGAGAAAACAACAGGAGGCCTTATCTCTTAAAATAATTTCATCCAGGCAACCCTTTCTTACACAGAACTCAGGGCATCCGTTCAGGACAGATGATGCCACAGTTATTTTAAATCAATCGGGAGTGTTTACCAGCATACGTCGGCCGGACTCAGGACGGGTAAAACACGGTATGTTAGCTAATGGATCGTGAATAGAAAATTGATTAGTAATAGAAATATACTTACAACTATATCTACATTCGGTGGCTCGTCGCCGCCCGGTCTTTCACTCTGAAAATAAATATTTAATTGTAATATGAAAAGGGCTAAATTAACGTTCAAATAACGTACTATTCAGGAGAAAATAATCAAGGAAAACATTCGACGTACTTATAAATTGACGTCACAGTATTTGACGCACTTAAGAGAGTGTCGTCACCATTCAATAATTCATCAAGGAACACATTAGACGTACGATTCAAGAGCTTAAGTGCATGACCTTAAGAATCATATTCCTTTGCACTACTGTCCAGTTGTTAAACGGTTTTCATAGCATTCATGAATTACATTTTTATTTAGTATATAAATAATACCATGGGAGTAAAGGGCAAGGCCTTTGGGCATAAGGGAAAGCTAATTCAACCTTCTTTTAGCACACTGATTTTGGCTGGACGCCCCAAATGCCGTAAATGTTGCTGTAGCGGCTAAGGAAAACTTTTTTGAAGTGGTAATGCACTAATACTGGGCTTGTACAATTAAGTTATCTGGTATTACAAACGTCCATAGGCTGCGGTGACTACTTACCATCAGGCAGGCCGTAAGCTTGTTTGCCACCTTAGTGGTATAATAATAATAAGTTACAGTTCAAGATTTCACACAAAGATAGAAGTGATTCTCATTTTGACTGTTACGCATCACTACGAATAAAGAGTTTAGGCATTAAATCCACTAGCATATAACACGACCACATACCAGCATCCTCAACTGAGCATTAGCGACGACGGCATGCACTGCCCTAGCCGCCTTGAAAGCGTGGGCCAGTCTCTGTTGGAGCCGCCTAGCGCCCCCCGCACGCATACACGTCCATAGTGGGAGGGCTGGGAGTCGGGCCCCACCGCTGGTTAGCCCCGCTAGCGCTGCAAGGGCTCCTTCCCGGCTGCCCAGCTGTGGGAGTAAAATAATATTTGAATAATAAATAATAAATAAATATTCGTGGTCAAATTCACACAGCGCCATCTAGCCCCAAACTAAGCAAAGCTTGTACTATGGGTGCTAGATATGAATAGGCTTTTTATGCTTTCTATTTATTGGAAAATGAAAATGAAAAAGTATTTATCTACACTCATAGCGTAATGTTCCAATTTCATATTCGAAAACAGTTGTTTAAGGATACACTTTTTTCACTCTAGTCTATAAAATTTTAAAAAATTACTTTTCGATACAGCATTTCCCATACTAATTTCATGACAGCTGTAACGTAAAATAACTTTTTAATCATTATGCAACACTTTTATTTTTTAAATTTTTGTCGGGCGCCGAGACACGGCGAAATGTAGGCTGAATACCTAAATGTCTTTGACAAATTCAAATTCAAAATTCAAATTTTCCTGTTTGTATTCTGTGTAATTATTTTCCCGCTAAACAGAATATTTTTTCTAATTGTTGTAATTTGTGTTTGTGAATGTTTTTTCTTGTTTGAAGCAAATAAATAGATAAATGTGAAAGTAATTAAGTGAATTTCCCGCCGCTTGATGTCTTCGAGGCGTAGATACAACAGAACTGACTCGCAGCTTACTTCCAGCAAAGTTGAGAAAATTATAGGTACGATATTTTAACATAAAAATATGAGTGTAGATAAAGTAGTGTATGCAACTGCATATAATTAGGTATTAAAACACTCGTGTCAAACTATTATCATACTCGGCTACGCCTCGTATGATAAACAGACACTCATGTTTTAATACCCCCTTTTATATGACAGTTGCATAAACTACTATTATTGAATTAGGATAACGTTAATTAATCTCTTTTTAAAAGTCAAAAATCTAACGGAAAACAAAGGGAAGTTAAGCGAGCTCATCCAGGATGACTTGTAAGTGTTTTCGATGGCGTCGATGGCGTAATAGATAGTGGGTCGGCCTAGTGAGGCAGAGGTACCGAGTTCGATCGCCAGTGCCGCCAAGTACCAATGACTTTTACGAGTTAGGTAAGTTTATGCTAACCGATGCTCTTACGGTGAGAGCATAACAATATTAAAGCTAAGATTATTTAGGTTTATGTTTAGGAACCCTTATGGTTTCACAATGTCCGTCCGTCCGCGACTTATTTAAAAAACTATTAGTACTAGAAAGCTGAAATTTTGTATGGTTATACACCGACGACCTAAGATATCGCTGGATGGGTGCAGTTCTGAAAGACCTGCACGCACTAGGAATCCTCGATTAGCAGGAGATGGCGCAAGATAGGAAGAGGTGGCGATCTCTGTTGTCGAAGGCCAAGATCCACTTTGGGTTGAGCCAGCGCATATACATATAATAATAATAATACTTATATATCTACTATGTATAAAGGACCGACGCTTTTCCCATCTGTAATGGGTCGTCGCATCTCAATGTAAGGTGAATTTTTCACAGCATCACCAATACTGTCTTACTGCGAAGAAACGGACCTCGCATATGATTCACGCTGACAAAGTAGTAAAATAAAGTATATTAAACTAGTGGACCCGGCGCGACTTCGTTCGCGTACACCTACTTTACTCCTACCTACCCTCTTTCTACTTGCTTATAAACCTTCCTCTTGAATCACTCTATCTGCTGTTGAAACCCGCATCAAAATCCGTTTCGTAGTTTCAAAGATTTAAGCATACAAAGGGACATAGGGACAGAGAAAGCGACTTTGTTTTATACTATGTAGTGAAGCACCCTTGTTTGGGTACCTTCCCTACCCGTAAAGCGGGGGATGAATTTTTTTCGCGTATAGTCCATTGGATGGGGATTGTTGGATAGGTCTAATAGGATTTACGGGCATGTAAATAACGTTTTTGGATTCAGTTTTCCGTTTCCGATAGCTTTAAAGTTGTGTTTTCTTGTTAGAAACACGTGTCGTCGTCGTCGTCTCCCGTCCCCCCTCTAACAGCTAAACTGTAATATTTGGGTAGACCTCGTTTAATCTAAAATGACGCGCCCCACTATCGCATTAACGCACACAAGCAAGTTTAAAATATGGACGCAATACATATACAAATGCCGTTGTAATTGGTCATTCAGTTGCCGGTGAGACACCAACGTAGGAGCTCGCGTCGTTCATTGGCTCCCACACAGATGAAGTGTCGTTATCAATATTTGCACTCGCACATCGAAATGAACTAACTAAGTAGTGGGTCGCGTCATTTTAGATTAAACGAGCTCTACGTGTAAACTATTGAACGTAAGAGTTCATAAGTATAAAAAAAGAATGCATGAGGCTGTCTGCTTGTTTGTCACTGCGTAAAACGAAAAATTAAGTTATAAAGGAAACTTAGCACAGTGGACTCTTCAATTCAACGACTAGTAGTCGACCAACTTATGAAATGTAGTTGGACTAGCAAACGCTTCACACAAATTGTATGGAAATAAATTTGAGCTACATATGTAACTTTGTTATGTGTTAAAAGTATCAGAAAGCCTTCTTTTGCACGCATATTATGACAAGCAACTGCGGAACCCTACACTGTCTTGGCCAGTTTTTTATATTTATACATTACTAGTGGACTCGGAGCGACTTCGTTCGCGTAGTGACCTACCCCTACTTCAACCCTACAGCTACCCTACATCTACTCTACACCTACCTACCCTTTCTTTTCTTTCCGGACGTTTCGGCAGGGTTACACCCCCCGTGGTCATGAGAAGAGTGCAGTAGAGTAGTAGAGTGGTTACAGCTGTCACCTCTTCACTTTAGTCTTGTTTATTTAATCGAATAAATAAATCGAGTGCTGTAGTATGTATGTATGTATGTATGTAAACTCTTTGTTGCAATTAAAAAGAAATACAGTAGGTAGAAAAATATAATTTTACAAAGCAAAGGCGGGCTTATCCCACAATGGGATTTCTTCCAGCCAACCTTAGACCTTCTGAAAGGAGATCTAAAGAGCGGTGGATGCAATATTGAGCACTTATAACTAAATTACTTTTATTTTACAGGTATTAATTAACTTGAACAATAGACATTCATTTATGTATAATTTTGAACATAGCAAATATATATATAGATATTAATATAATATGTATATACTATATTCATACTATATAGATAAATAAATAAATATAATACTATACATATACATAATAAAGCTCTATTAACCGCTGAGAAATAGTATATATAACAAAAAAGTCAACTCGTGACCACGGTGGGTGTAACCCTACCGAAACATCGGGAAAACAAATCGAAATTGTACGTCGCATGTGTGTCTCGTTTAATATAACAACCATAAAGCACTCATATTAATAAAAGACTAATCTTATTCCAATCACACGTAATAACAACCTTTGCTGCCAAGAAATTCGCATTAAATTACTATAACCGATGTAACTACAAGCCAAAGTACATCTACACCGCGTGACGAATCTATTCGTTACATACGAGACCGATAGCAGTATTAAAACAACTATTACCAAATAACTGAAAAACGTAATACATACAGGCAAAATCTGGGATAGTTGTTGCAACGGTATGTCTTGCCGCTGAAAAGATACGGTTCTTTACTAGGGCTAGCAGATGCGCTGCTTTCGTTGATCGAATTAAGTTACCGAGAAATTGCAATCGAGAATTGTAATTGCGTTCCCACCAACTGACCACCACTGACCAATAAATAAATAAATAACAAAATCATCATGGACAAACTCACACAGCGCCATCTAGTCCCAAACTAAGCAAAGCTTATGCTCTGGATGCTAGATAACTGGTATACTACTCAAATACTTTTAAATAAAGTGTGTTGCGGAAGACCGGCATTTTGACCACTTAACCACTTTAATTTTTATATTTTTATATTGATATAATTATTTTATACTAATAACTAATTTTTTTAATTTGCGAACCGTTTGCAACCATTGAACTTATTACTTTAAATTTTCAAAGCAGTTACAACCATTTAAATAAAGGATATATAGGTATAAAACATATTTAACACTTTCGCGGCGGCCGATGCAACAATTGCGTCGAAATCGACGCTATGCGTGTGCGCACTTAGCACTGTTATAGCCTCTCTGGTATTTGAGTTAGCAGGGGAAGTGTTAAAACTAAAATAAGAATAATACATAGTCACTTATGCAAAGTACTGTTGGTGATATACTCACGTTGTTAACACCTTTCGATTGGTCGTTCGCAGTTATTGTTTCCGGTATTTTGTAGAATGTCTGTTATGTGCGCTAAGGAATGTTAATTAAGAATAATAACATTCCTTAGAATGTTATTATTCTTGGCTTGTGCTGATGTGTGAACGGGCCTCTCGCTGCTACTACTAATGTATTCTAGGGGAGTCAGTTAACACTGAAGCTATACTTGTATCGCGCCAGGGGGGCTATTCTCGCGATGCGATATCTCGAATTCCACATCTTTTCTAGCTAAATTAAAAACGTAATCGAGATCGTACGAAAACAAGATTTGTGGAAATGTAACATTCGAATGTCGAAAGCGTGAGAATAAGTCCCCTGTTTCTCTCCAACACGTGTATACCAAGCCAACAGGCCATATTGACGTGTAATCATAAAAAAGGATACGACGGTAGGCAGCCCCGGCACGCCGAACCACGGCCCCGGCGTCAGCGTCACCGAATCCGCGAGACTGAAGCTCTGGTAACAATAAAAATCACGTTAGAAATACAATTTGCAATTTGTTCCTGTGTAACTTAAGGACTTTTTGTAACGTCGGCTCAGTGAGAGACGAGTAAACGTGCCTCTTTATTATCTCTGACTGTTATGAGCTGTGATGATGATGATGATCACTGCAGCTAATAACCGCAATGAATTGCTGGAATGTAACGATGACTCTTCTTACCGCCTCATAAACCCTTACATACAGTCGGCAACGCATGGGTGACGCCCCTGGTATTGCAAACGTCCATAGGCTGCGGTGACTGCTTGCCATCAGGCAGGCCGTAAGCTTGTTTGCCACCTTAGTGGCATAAAAAATTATTATTTCTACGATTCATTTATAACATAGTGGTGGTGGTGTGTGGTGCCGCCACCTCAAAGAATAGCACCACCCCATCTCTTCCCGTGGGTGTCGTAAGAGGCGACTAAAGGACAAATCCGAAAGATGGGCAGCAGCATCTTTCTGGGTAGATTTACACCAACTGCACTGCGATCTCCAACCCGCCTGCCAAGCGTGGAGATTATGGCAATGACCTCCCCTTTCGTGGGAGAGGCCCGAAGTCCTGCAGTGGATTGTTATGGGCTGTGATGATGATGATGATGATTTATAACATAAGACATGATAATTATTTACATTCAACTTTCAAGTCATCGAACTAAGCTGTCTAGCAAACTAAAGTACAAGAGCGCAAGCGTTGCCACTTGACGACAGGAATAGATAACGCTTGTCAGGTCCTATCGGTAAAGGGTTTAATTTACAACCTTACTAGCCGTACCCACCGCTTTTCACCCACGCGCCGTTCGGATCTCCTCATCCTTACATCTATCCCTGAAACTGCACCCACCTGGTCCCGTCCCGAAGCCGCCGGCAATGCCAAAGCGTGTCCAGCCAAATGCAGGTAGGCGCCAGTGCGAGCGCAAGCCGCCGCCAAAGGCCGCAGTGGACACCCCGCGCCGAGGGGGGGAGCCCCCGCCTCTCCGAGAACGAGTAACGGGATCCGATTGGCCGTTATGTCCTCGTCCATCAGCCGCTCTAGGGCTTCTATGTCCATGCCTCGGCCTGGGGGGCAGTGATATAACACTTAGTATAGAGATATCACGACACAATAAGGCAATAAGTCGATAAAAGAAAGGAGCAAAGAGGCTTCTATGTCTGTCTAATGCGCTTATTTCATTTGATAATTCAGTAGCCTAAATTCAGAAGCAATAAGCGAGAAAATCAAAGACGAATGTATTGCTCATAAAATAAGGTCCATTTTTTATCACGGCTTTTGAAAAGCGGAGCGACGCGTAACATAATATATGTCATACAAAAATGGACCTTATTCTGTGAGCAATACATTCCACTTTGATTTGCTCTCACGCTTTTTGCTCCTGAATTTAAGCTACTGGATTTAGTTCAATGTAATAAGCGCATAAGCCTTACCCATCGAATGCTATCGCTTATGATTGAAGTCATAAAACTATCGCAAAAACTTTCGTGAAGAGTTAGGCGATAGGGCCCCTGACGGAGCAAAGGCGGTAGAGGCGGCCTCTAGAGGAGTACAGCTAGTGTCAAATAAGAAGAGACTTGGCGGGTCACGTGGTCCGACTTGCGCTGCATACGATTACCTGCGCGAAATCCCCTCCACTGCCATTTGACAAGTCTCTTCTTTCGTGATGCGGGTTATAACGAACTATAGTAATAACGTGTTGGTATAGAAGTTAAGAATTTAAGACAAAACCATTCACCAATTGACGGAGGTGAGATTGTTTCAAACTCAACAATTATTTACTATTAATTAATCAATTGTATATTGTCATGTGTGAGATTCGCGTGATAAGGTTTTTTTTATTCGATGTGCAAACAGGCAAGGAGGCCACCTGATGGAAAGTGGTCACCGCTATCTATAGACATTGCCCACCTCTACAACACGTTGCTCTGGCAGCAAAAAGGCAAATGCCCCTCCACTGCCAAAGCCACGGTTCTCCAAATACCCGCCCCATGGAGCACTGGAGACCTTACTCACAGGCAGAAACACAATATTATTTAAAATGGTATTATTTGGCTGCGGTATTCTGTATTTCCCCAGTCGGGCGGCACCGATTTGAACGGGATTCCCCGCTATGCCCTACCTCTCTTGAAACTTGGCGTATTATTATTAGCTGACTCTTTTCGTTGTGTATTATTATTATTTTGCTATCATTTGCGATTCTCCCTTTAAGGGGTAATTTAACCATATGATACGGGACACTGACCAAGTATAATTGGAATAACAAATTAAGATCCCGTACTTTCTGGGTTACCAGAAAGAAACTTTCGCACTATTCGGCAGGTGTTAAGAATTGCGGCTTTATTATTATTTATTAATCTGTCAAAATACGAAACATGTCACAAAAAGACTAAGAGACAACAAAGGAACCGTTCAGCGATCTCATCAAGGGTTCCAACCGTATTACCACGATAAGCGATAATTTTAATAAAGGGATTTATTTCTAGAGTCTGAAAACAATAAAAGCAAATAATTGGGCGTGCTACGGATTGCAAGTTTATATAACGACTTGAAAT
The DNA here is from genome assembly GCA_905147135.1 of Blastobasis lacticolella. Lineage (NCBI taxonomy): Eukaryota > Metazoa > Arthropoda > Insecta > Lepidoptera > Blastobasidae > Blastobasis > Blastobasis lacticolella. The sequence continues at coordinate 17,849,369 of LR990048.1, forward strand.
GCAATAATAATCTCATAACATTATCACATATTATCGATTTCGTAACATGGAACCATTAAGTACCTACGAGGTATGGTATGTTGCTTATCTATTGGATAGGAAAGAGTTTAAACTTATAACAAGGGCTTATTACGATATTACAATCAGTGAGTCACTTTCCAGTAAGTGTCTGACCAAATGGACAATGGATTTTATCATTTCTTATCATTATACTAATCTGAATTCTAAGCCATGCGCTTTTGATAAGGGTTTGGTAGTAAATGGGTCAGTTCATGAGTATAATTTAATTTATTTTTAAACCCCGACAAGTTTGACGTGTGTATCTGTGGCATTGTAACTCCCGAACGGATGGACCGATTTTAATGCGGTTTTCTCTATTTGAAAGCCAGTTTAATCGAGATGGTTTAATTAAATTTTAATTGTTTTTAATTGTTTTAAACAGAACCGATATTAATTGTTTAATTAAAATCGGTTCCGTAGTTTAGAAAAAAAAATAGTTTAAGTAACTTGGTCGGGAGTTATCCGACTTTTTCTGTCGGTTAGGTTAGTTTCTAAAGAACTAGCCAGGCATCTGACCGCTATCTCGCCTGACGCTACGGCCGAGCATAGATAGAGAATGCCTGTTTAAGAACAGCCTATTCACTGCAGTATTGCAGTCAGTCCAGTGTAGATATAATAATGATCAGGGCATACACTCGCAGGGAATGTGTTAAACTTTTTAGCCGTATGCATAATAAAGGTTGTTGTATATTTTTAATTTGTAACCGTGTGAAGTAGGAAAGGTCTGCTAGCCAAGACTATACTAATATCTATACAGAGTATAAAACAAAGTAGTTTCCCGCCGTCTGTACCTTCTGTATGTATCTACGCTTACATATTTTTAACTTCGCAACGGATTTTAATGCGGTTTTCAGCAATAGTTAGAGCGATTCAAGAGTCGCGGCGAGCCAACTAAGTAAAGAATAAAGATAGGGATGATTTGACTACCAACAAGCTTTTCCTGTACTTTGAACAGCTAGGAAACGGAAAGAAAAACTACACTTCATACAATAACACACAATCAGAGAAAAAGAGGCCAACCAAACCGTCGCAGAACATAAATTATAGCTTGTACGTAGTATGTAGGTATACTTAATAATTTACAGCAACGCTACGCTACTGTATACTGTGTCATTGGCCTCAAATCGCAACAAATGTTCGTAAAATTATTACGCACGCACGATCCTTTACAATGTTTACAACGGATGTATGAAAACATTACATGGTTCTCAGAATAGAGCAGACATTGTTTAGGTAGATAGTATAATAAGTATGTCTCATCATTATAAATAGTATAATCTTCTCTTCTTCTAAGTCGCTACACTCTTGACAGAGTGGTCGTGGTCGTCAGTTGAGGATTGACAGCACGCTTCACTATCCGGCGCAACTCTTCTCAAACTGCTGCTTTCCTAGTACACTCATAGAGAGTACCATTAACGGCAGCTTTTACTTGGTTGGTACTATTAATTATGACGTTAATGTCCCGGTTGTGTTCTCGCGCTCGGGTGCCCGGGATCCGCCTTGACCATCCATGAGGATTTGGCAGATCAGGTAATTATACAGTGAAGCGACTGCCATCTGACCTGCGTAACTCTGCTACCAAGGGAACCTGACCAGATTGGATCATGGTTACACATTCAGTAGCCTAAATGTGTAGATTTTATCATATGTGCTAGTGTGAGAATATGTCAGGGTGAGTGTAAGTTTAAGTATCTGCCTATATCTGCTTAAGTGTCTATGTATGTGCCATGTGTGTACGTATCCCTGTGTCCACATATTTGCGAGTATGAGCTTCCAACGCTCACCCTTTTTATCCCTCCATGTACTCACCAGTCCGGTCCACAGGCACGGGCCTCACAGCGGCCAATGGCAACGCGAGCTGCCTGCAGAGATGCTGCACCACGCCCAAGGGGCTCGCCACGCAACTGTAGACGCATGGCAGCCGCGATGAGAGCGCCAGCGCTGGGGATGGGGTGGGGTAATGTAGACTGGTGGTGGGACTAGGCTGGGGGCGCTGTGACATGTTGATGGTGGAGGTAAACTAGGGGCCTATTCTCGTGCTGGGAAATCTCAAATTCGACATTTTTCCAGTCACAAATCTCCATTAATAATTATATTGAAATGTCTATTGCAGCCAAAATAATTAGGGACTATGACTGTTTAATTTATAAATAAACTTTTAGAATTGTTAGTAGTAGAAGCTTACTACAGCCTGAAAGAGTTATTTGATGACAGATTTGAATAATTTAGTTTATTTTTCTCGGAACGTCGATATGACTAATAATGTATTTCTAGCCAGTATTAGTTTCAACTTTAATTTTAAAATGACATGTAAAATTTAGAATTTTATGGAGTATGTGCGTATAAAAATATATTCGTCGAAAATCTATTTTATTTTAGTGATACATATTTGTAAAAAAGTGAAACTGTAAAAAGAGGCGATCACAATAGATCAGGAATGGTCGCAGTGATACTGGGACTGAGAAAGCCTTGAAGAGCCCAATTTAAAAAAAAAAAAAAAATAGTGATATTTCAATACAGATTTGTAGCTATATAGAGACTATGTCGAACGTGAGATGTCACAGCGCGATAATAGGTTGGCCTACTGCGGTGTTTCTAGGTGGGTCACCAAACCAAACCCAAAATCGGTATGTTCACACCAGAACATAGATCAAAAACATAAAGAACAAGAATTTGCTTGTTGTTACATCTCTTTTCCAGGTAGTTATAGTGTGCTCTACCAGTCTTTAAAGTCTAAACTAAATACATTTCACAGGAATAATTGCCAGATCAAATTTAATAAGCAAACAATAAATAGAGAGCAATTAATAGAATAAGTACCGAACATCTATCAACAAATGCATATAATGTATATTCTTAAAACAAATTCAACAGTCCAGTTTACATATAGCAGTAGACAATAAACCCTCCCAGAGATCTTTTATCTTTTCCCAGCAAAGCTTGTACTATGGGTGCTAGGTAACTGATATACTACTTATATACTTTTAAATACATACTTATTATACATAGAACACCCAGACCCGTAACAGAAATTAAAATTCATCATTCAAATGTTTGCCCGGTCGGGAATCGAACCCGGGACCTCTTGCGTGGCTGACTGGCATGTTGACCACTGAACCACTCAGGTCATCATCTATCTAATCTATCTAATTCTCAATCTCAATAAATAATATCTATCTAATCAAAATCTAAACTAACAAATATTTGTGTTAATGGTACAGAACCCTTCTGCGGCAAATAAGCATTAGAGTACTAACCTCCATCTTCCAAGTAACGCGGGTATCTGTGATGTAGTAGCATTCTTGTGACCCTGACAAGACCCTCCAGCTGTTCCTGATGGTAGTATGCATGGTAGTCTGCTAGTCTGTCGAAGAAAATGTCCGTGAGATCTCTCTAAATAGTGGGTACACACAGCTGCAATAAGTGGTGGCTCCTATCTTTTAAATAAGTAAAGTAGGAGGAATCTACGAGCTACGAGGAAGCTACGAGGAACGCCTACAGGAACTTCGACTATCAACACTGATAGAAACATAAAAGATACTACATGGACATTATAATGTGAAGGGACTAGAAACCATCTACAACTTAAATAATAACAAAAACCTCAAGAGGCCATACACTGAAATTGTCAAGATCACAGGGAACTAGTAACCCCAGACACAACTTTTTGCCAAATAGGGTTGTCAGTGCTTGGAATGAACTGCTGGAATCAGTGATCAGGGCTCCATCGGTGAACTGTTTTAAAAATAGACTGGATAGACATTACAGAACTAAATATCGTGATATACACGCATCAGCTTACAGCTGCTAGTGTATAATAAATAATAATGATAATCTCGAGTCAAGATTACATAATAAAGAGAATACATATGTAAACAAAGTAATGGCAACCAATATTATTGTTGTTTGTACAAGTAATATCTTTTCGGTTTAGTCATGATGGTTGCTGAATATGAAAATTAATGAAGAGTTGATTCTTTTATTTGTAGCATGTTGACATACAGGGGTGTATATTTTGAGTTTGGAAAAAGGTTTCAAGCATTTGGAGGGTGAAAAGGGTGGTACAATCCAATTTATTTGCTTTTTGCAACAAATTTCATTATCATGTGTGGTATCAAACTCTGGCATCTAATGTTTCCAATTGGGCAAGGCATCTGATATAGCTCATGATGACTAATATCAATTGATAAATAACAACTAGGACAGACAGCTTAAAATGTCGTCCAAAGTACAAAACACATGGTGAATTTTGAAATTATCTAAGTATAAATATTGAAAAAGCCGTGTATTCCATCCCTGTCTATGACAGGGTTCCAAATGGAATTTATACCTGGGTTGCTTGCTTACAAGGCAGATATTCATGTTAATCCTCCACCATGGCTATTTTACAAATGCCTGTTGTCCAAATCATTCCATTGAAATGCAAGGTATTTCTTTAAAGTGTAAAAATATACATGTAGCATGATTAAACTTTTCTCACAATAAGATTTCAAAAACCTACAGAAATAAATTGCATAAAAGAATGGCCTATTTTATGTTACAATCATTGCTCACAGTCTATAAATGAAAGTGTATCAACATTACAGGCTTATCAGTGCGTTGGTGTTAAAGCTTTAACTATAAAATCATGTGTAAAATTTCACAAATGCAAAGCATAAAATTAGAGATTTTAACTAACTGGGCAATTAATGTTTTAATGCTTACGAATTTCAAGATTTCTAAGTGAATGAGAGAAAGAAATTTTAAACAAATATTAAATTAGTAGGTAAATGCTATACAAGTTCAGGTGTGCAGTACACAGCAAACTGCCGTTGAAGTGGACACTATGAGCACAATAATCTTATCCATCAATTAATTAGAATTCAAGGTAACTGATAAAAAAGCCATAAAAAGATAGCACTATCAGTTTCATAGGATTTCTAACTGGCACAACTGAGTATGAAATAGTATTACCTGAACATATGTGACATCCATCGGGTTGTTTCGCTGGCAATATGGGCACCTAGTCTGGCTGCATGTGTACGCTCCAACCTTCCAAACAAAGCTGCAATACTGTGCGACAGTATCGCCGCTCGCGTTACAGCGTCTGTGGGCAGCAGCGGCGGCTCAATACTCTCACAACTAGGGTCAGTCTTCAGTACGGTCTCTTCTAGCACCTTCAGAATCTCATCCATCGACGTTTCCTCCGGTTCGAAGAAACCAGCGCTAATCTTGCGCGGAGGCTTCTTCTCCTCCTCAAAGGCATCTTGAGCGTTTACACCAGCCTCTAGCCTCCCGACTACTTCAGATACCTGGAACTCCAGCCCGCCAAACGGACGCCGGTCCTGCTGATACGAGTAGGCAAAATTAGTACCGATGATATCAGACTCTGTAGCACTCCCATTTCGCACATTTACCAGTTCGGGCTGTTCCTCGCTGCCAGGACTCGGCTTATTGGAATCCGTGTCCGGCGTTGTGGTGTCCCCCATGCTGCGTGGCGATTTTTTCGTAAATTTACAACAGCAAAATAAAATTCGTAAACGTCACTGCACATCAATGTTTTGACATTACGTGGTGTTGTTGGTTTATTTTCATTGGTCTTTCTTTTCCATTGTTATAGACCATAGATATTGGAGTTAATAGGTATTGATATGTAACCCCCACTAAATGAGTGTAAGGCTCGGCCCACACTTCAAGTCAAGCAACTCGTAGGGGCAAAACCCTACAAAAGTAGGTAGTGAGGGCCACGAGACTTTGCTGACAGGTGATGGCGTGCCTTTTGATTTTTGTTTTTTAATCATTGGCTTACTATTCAAAATTATTTCATATTTATATTAATTTGCTTCTATAAACATAATACAATAACATTGCTATGCAAATACAATACAGACCCGGTTGGACGCAGTATTTGGGGAGGGAGGAGGCTTTAAACTTATGAAGCTAATAGAACAATTTATACCTATTGACTATTTAAGTATTTACGCGTCCATTATATATATTATTTATCAGTGAATATTACTGTTTCCAATACTTCACCTTATAAGCATCAGCATAGTAAGCATCTAAACATTGTACTTTATTTTTATTACTTAAACTATTTACACTTAATTAAATGCGCCCTGGTACATTAGAAACAATGATATTCACAGGGACCTCAATGTGGATCTTGTTGCAACTATAATTAAAAAACACGCCGAAGCCCATGAAAGAAGGCTTCATCATCATGTGAATGATGAGGCTATCCAGCTCCTTGACAACACGAACATAGTGCGAAGACTAAAAAGGACAAAACCTATTTAGTAAGTGTAGTGAATATTAGTGGTAAGTAGTGTGATGAGTGCTTACTGCAAATAACACAATAACAATGTGTCTTCCCCTTAATAGAGACAATAAGAAAAGGTATTAATGGACACATTCTTATATTATTCTAACCTAGCAAATTATGTTAAATTTAAATTACAAGAACAATGTAATATCAATAAAATAATTACGAGACCAATTACTCAAAGGCTTAAGGCTTGTTTGTACACTTCAAACAAGCCTTATCGGAGACCATTGTCGGCTTTTGTCTTGAATCTCATGACATCTATTTTCTGATATGTTCAATTCTGTCAATAATGTTTATCAAAGTGTTTTTACGCGAAAAGGAATAAAAAGTAACTGTAAATCTAAATTTAGTGATTGGGCTACTTTAGGTATCCGCAAAAGCAGAGATAGAATGTTTGAAGTATACGGTCAGCGAGCTTATTGCTATGATAAAGATTTCGTAGAATATTTTAAAAAATATTCAAAAACGTTTAAGAAAGTTTGTCTAGTGGCAAAATCACAGCACTATAAGAAAATTATAAGTTCGTCTTCAAACAAAGCTAATACTGTGTGGAATGTAATAAATAAGGAGGCAGTGAAAACAAAGCCTCGTGATACAAATTATGAAATCAAAACAGAAACTGGAACTAGTAACTGCAAATAAAGAAGTGGCAGAATTGTTGCAAACATTTTTCACCGAAATATCGATTAAAACTACCTCACTGCTAAATTCATGTCCAATTAGTGCAGAAAACTTATTAAACAAAATATAGGTACCTGTGAAAATTACTTTTGTTATTCCGAAATATATGCTAAAACTATCATTAAAGCTTTTAAAAGCATTAAGTTGAAAAATACGGAAGATATTTGGGGAATGTCAGTCAGAGTTATAAGTGCTGTTGTTGATATTTTAGCACCGTATTTTGCTTACATTTTTAATGCTTGCGTCAAAGTAGAAGTTTTCCCCGACCTCATAAAATCAGTAAAGTGGTGCCATTATTCAAATCAGGCTGTAAAAAGAGATTGAATAATTTTAGACTGGTGTCCATCCCGCCTGTTTACAGTAAAATCTTTGAAAAAATTATGTTAAGTCAAATGATTGTACACTTTAATAGTAATAAATTATTTCATCAACAACAATATGGCTTGGCTATATTGTGAGTTCATATTGTTAACTGTCTGTCAAATTTAGTTCCTTACTCATCCGCGAGCAAATTATTCATTGATCATGGAGTTATTAAGTACGTTATACATTTTAGGACCAAAAATAAGAAAGATTTCTAATCAATAAAAAATGTCAACAAATTTTGACATTTCTTCTTTGTAGTCTGTGGTTGTGTTTTGTGTGCGATCGATTGTGTTCGGAAGAGATTTATTTTGCAATTGCGAGAAATGTCTTTAGCTAAAATATTTTCAGTGTCTGCTAGAGGTAATATGCACATTAAGTACAATAATATGAATTATACTCTTACGTTCTTTTTTCATCCTTTCATTTACTACGAGTTACGCAACGAATGTTTATAACCTCTCCGAAACAAATATATCAGCTGATTTATTTTTAAATGTTTAATTAAGATCCGGTTTTAATTAAATTGAACATTCAGTTGTATTATATACGCAATTACTTCTCTAAATAAACTGTGTAGAGTGGCACACACAGTAGGTAATTTCCTGTGACTGATCTATCACAGTTTGTTTTCATACTTGACAACACTCTCCCTACACCCAAGTCTAGCATTAGAAATTGCATTCCATTAGTAAATGCAAACTAATAAAACTGTAATAAATAATTGTAATATATTTTGTTGTAATTGTCGTAATGTTTTGACGAATATAACACCAACTTTATCACCCTTACAGTGCGTGCAACAAATGCAACTGGCATAGGCCTCCGCCATGCAAGCAGTGCATCACAAGATGGTAAAGTGGAGCATGTGTATCCTCCAAAATCACCAGGATACGTCTATGTGAATGGAGAGGACCCCAATATGTCGTTCAAGGAGATGACAAATAGAGCTGCTCAGACCTTATTTTGGACTGAATTAGCAAGGGGATTTGCTGTTACCCTGGCTCATATTTTCAAGGTCAGTTTCACATAATAATTAATTGCTTTTGATCCTGATGACAATTTAGCTGGTCCGAATTTAGCTGAGCAACAGACCATAACCTCCTCTGTGACCCTGTTGGTGTTAGACATAAATCTCCTTGTGGAATGAAATTATATTTAAATTATTAATGACAAATTATTTAGATTCACAATGTTTGCACACTTGCATGCAAGTTGAATACTATATTACTTTTAAGAACTGTATTATGACTACTGTATTCTTGCAAATAAACTATTTGATTTGATTTGAAACACTTTCCTTCCTTTCTTGGTAGGAGCATTTGAAAAAGATTGTAATATTATGATATTTAATTACTTGTTACATTGTAAGGTACTTCTATATGTTTCTATGGTAACAAACCATGGAGAATAAGCATTTTTTTATTTTTTATTTTTTTTTACTTAATATGTTAAGCACCAACCACACAAAATCATGTGGCCCAGCCTGTGGCACCTGAGAACACAATGTTATGTGGTTGCTCATGAGTTTCTATGCAAAAGAAGCCTCTTTTCAAAACCTCACTTTTTGACCTGTCAATGAACATATTAGGATGTCGATTTAACAATATATTTCTTTCACATTGTAATGTTTATTATTGAATTTCACATCAATGTTTATCCAAATTTGCAGGAGCCAGCCACAATAAATTACCCATTTGAAAAGGGGCCACTGTCACCACGCTTCCGTGGTGAACATGCGCTCCGACGGTATCCCTCTGGGGAGGAGCGTTGCATAGCCTGCAAGTTGTGTGAGGCTATTTGCCCTGCTCAGGTAATTTGCTTTTCTTAAGTTTGATATTATGTACAGTCTCCATGCTCAATGCAGCCCTAAGACAGTTCAATCAGTCTCATTTTGATAAATTTATCACTATCATTTCACATTTCATTTTGTTGTTTGCCTGCCTATAAGGCACTACAAGGGGCTGCCTACAAGGGGTAATATGTATGTCAGTCAGTTGGTCACCTCCAAAGTCAAGACCATAGAAATTATCTAGTTACAGTACATTGGCTGATGGCAGGTAAAAATTAGGGGATATAATTATGATTTTATTCTGGAATACCGTATAGGTTTTCGACCTCGAGGAGCCTGGGCTACCTTAGGGGGTACCTCACAGTACTCCTGTTAAAAAACATTGTTAGTTTTGTTACTATATTTCAGGCCATCACCATTGAAGCAGAGGAACGCAAGGACGGCTCCCGACGAACGACGCGTTACGATATTGACATGACCAAGTGCATCTATTGTGGATTTTGCCAAGTAAGCCAAATTTTAGCAAAGTATTTGTGGTTGTGTATTCATTACATGGAACTATAGTCATCATCATTCATCAAATTAGCTGAAAGATGCCCACTGCTGGGCCTAGCCCTACCCCAAGATCTCCACAAAGGCCGGTCTTGTGCCTTTCGTATCCAGCTAGTATCTGTGATCTTTAGGTCATCGGTCTACCTTGTGGGAGGCCTACCCACGCCGCGTCTTCCGGTACGTGGTCGCCACACGAGAAATTTACTGCCCGATCAGCCATCTGTTCTCCGCGCTATGTGCCCTGTCCACTGCTACTTAGGCCTAGCAATCGTTAGGGCGATGTCGGTGACCTTGGTTCGCTTGTAGACCTCCTCATTTTTATTCGATCGCGTAATGAGACTCCGGCCATAGCTATTTCCATTACCCTTTGGGTGACTGTCAGCTTACTTTAAGGCCCAGAGTGAGCGGCTACGTCTCTGTTCCATAGGTCATTACAGGCAACACACCGGAACTATAGTCTCTTGTGATTCTTAGGGAAGGGTCCTAATTTAATGCTACTCCTTTTCTACTCCACATCAAATACCCAATCCGTCACTCAAATGCCATACCAGCATAAGGAAAAAAATACTAGCATAGAATGAAGGATTGTCCCCAGGTTGCCATCTAACTCTTTGCCAGACTTATAATATTAGTTTCATTAAAGTAATTTGTTCATAGGAACAACAATTTTATTAAAACAAAGAATAGGTTGATAACTAGAATAGCACTTTTATTCTTTTGAAAACTTTAATACACAGCCGGTAATCCAACCACATGCTCTAACTGCTGGATATATAAAATATAATATCTAATAAATTTTTATGTTTTTCTCAGGAAGCGTGTCCAGTTGACGCAATCGTGGAAGGACCCAACTTCGAGTTCTCGACAGAAACACACGAAGAACTGTTGTACAACAAGGAAAAGCTGCTTACAAATGGCGACAAATGGGAGAGTGAAATAGCAACTAACATTCGGGCTGACCACCTGTACCGCTGAACGTCAATCACATTGTAGTACAATAGTTCACACTAGTCCGTTGTTGAGTGATTCTTTGTCAGGTAGATGTTATACTTATGATATTCTAGTGGATTTCCATTTGGTATATTAAATTATATGTAGTTATTTCCATGTCCATGTAGTGGTGCTATAGAAAGAGTGGGACGAATGAATGTTGTATTCTTTTACTGAGTGTTCGCAGCCTGTAGTTTTGACAACCAATTCATCAGAAACTTTAGCATTACCTGACTCAACAAGGGACTTAGTAGGACTGAGCCTTATTTCGTAATGGCAGATGTATATCTGTACGAAATAAATCTCAGAAATAGGGATAAATAAATTATTATTGTTTTGTGATAAATAAATAAATTTCATCTCATGTTTGATCTTGTGGTTTTATTTATAAAAAATAGTTTGTAAAGGCACTTAATCATTGATTGCACATTTTTATAAAGATTAAATGCATTAATATGTCAATATTGTATGATTATTTGTTACACAATATACCTACCTAATTTGAACAACTGTGTTACAATACTGTCAGTCAACATTCAGGATAAAATGTTAGTTATATTACCTACAGCAAGTTTGAACAACAGAAATTTGGCATTTACAAATACACACAAATCCTTATAGAAAGCATGAATCTACATGCACATTTCAACAAGATTAATCTGTATTATTGTTTCAAATTACAGAAATAAATAATGAGGTAGTCAATGAACCAGTAAAATTTTATATTAGTTAATGTCAATTGGTGTGGTTCCCACCTAATATTTTATATGTGTACCTCTCTAAGTCTTGCAGTACACAGTCAAGATTCCGATCAGCATCAATAGTAAGGACTTCACAACCAACATCAGGGGTATTCAGCCAATCTTCATAAGCATTGTGGACCTAAAAAAAACAATATCTCCAATTATCATGGTTTGGACTTTGGTGCTTATTCACTATACATATGTTGCAACATACATCAGGGTGATACAACCATGGTAACCATGGTTATGATTATTTTTTCCTCAATATTTCAAAGTGGTTGCAAACTCGAACAGTACTCGGCACATCGAAAGGTGGCCGAAGAACTGACAAGGACAAGGAATGGTGAAATACTGAGGTGCAGAAAGCAGTAACGGACAAAAAGGCATGTTCCAAGAAATGCTAGTGCAGTAACTCTCTTTCGGATAATCTCTTCCGTTCCATTATGCTACTTGATCGAGTGCATAACGAGTACACCCGTGGCAGTCTTGGCGTGGGAGATAGCGGCGGTTAATATCGAAGAGGCTTGCTTTCGCTGGTTTGGTCACTAGTTGCGCAAGCCAAAGGGATACGTGGGAAATAGGTGCCTCAACCTACCCGGTATCAGGAAAGAGGCCCAAAAAGCAATGGATTGACGTCGCCGAGTCGGATACGGGAGCCAATGGCTTACGACGCCAGGATGCCCAAGACCGGGAGAAATGGAGGAGTCGGAAAGCGGACCCTGGCAGAAGCCGGGACTGACCGCTCGGATGATGATGATGATGATGATGATGATTTCAAAGTTGTTGCACACACCATGGTCATGAGTAGGGTTGGTTGGATATTGTGGTAAAAATAATCATGACAGTGGTGACAAATCCGATTTATGTGACAATTTCACATATTAAAGAATTGTTGGTAGGATTAGGATTGTGTCCTATAGACAGGTCTTAATACAATAACATATAACAGACATTATTTGTTACTGTACTCCAGTTTAACTTGTCATTATCATCATAAATTTAAGAGTACTCTTGTTGCTCTCTTACTCACTGTAAATATTAAAAAAAAATTGATCTTACTTGTGTCAAATATTCTAAAGGTACTTCAGACTCCTCCGTGCGGCCTCGTCGCATCATTCTGTCCCATACTACCTCTGGCGTGGTCTTTAAATATACTGAAATTTTTTAAAAAAGGCAAAGTTATTTTTGTTATCAGGTGGTAGGACTCTGTCAAGCCGGAGTCTTTCTGGGTGAGTACAACCACCTTATCTGTTTCTGCCCCCAAGCAATAATGCTTAGATAGTTGTGTTCAGATTAAAAAAATAAGGTAGCCAGCGCAATTACAGGCACGAGGCATTTCATCAGACCTCAGTGATAGCGCAGGCCCACCTGCGGTTCTGTATTTTTGTTGCCTGAGACCTTGATGCATGAATCATAGATTTTATGGGCGACAGTTACTGCTTACCATCATATGCGCTGTCTGCTCATCTGTCACTGCGTAGTATAAAAATAAATGTACCTATGAGATCGAGCCCAATGTCCAAATGTTTCTGTGTGTAGTCAAACCAGGACATAAGTACTTCAAATTCTGGCTCTTCTAGGATTTTCTGCTTCTTGGCATTTGCAGCAAAGCAACACATGCTGTTTTGCACTGATCTGAAAATTGTTCATGTTATGATTAACTTACCTCTATTTGGCTGATTTTTCTATGATTTCATATTGATGACAGAGGAAAGCCTTTTAACATAATATGCAAAACCAATGTAAAAGATGCTATAAGATCAGTGTAAAAGGAGCGAACATTGCTATATATATGCGTTTACTGGTTTTATGGTAGGTCAATATTATAAAGTTCGAAAATTCTTTCTATTAGAACAAAACACACTTTTTTAAAATATAAAACAAACTTTTATATGGTAAGTAATTACCACAGTCCATAATTAAAACAAATAAAAAAATAACAAAAAATAACAGTTACGTTAAATTCACCTTTCAAAGATCTTGACTTTGACATCGGATTGTGATGGTGGACTTGTTTGAATCTTGAGCCGGGTTAAGAGTACATAATGTTGGAATGTGAACATCCAATTTCGCTGGTCGGTGTACATTAAACTGAGTAAGTTGTGGCCATTAACATTCCGCCATTCATTGAGAGGCTCCTGAAGAGGAAATAAATTGTGTCGTTGCATGAACCATAATCTAATCTTATAGGTTTTTTGAGGTATTTGAGTATCTGAAGTTGCATGAATCAAATCTTAAGGGTATTTGTAAAAATTGTTGAACCATAATGATCTCATAGGATTTGCAGGATTGATAGATTATGACGTTAAGTCTTGGTGGACAAATTAAAAAATCAGTAAACATAAAAGAAGAGGGTAGGGTATATTACTGCATGAATTATGTTTTATTAAACAGACAAATCACTGGGGTAAATACTTACAGCATGCGTTTCGACTTTACGAAATTTATTGAAATAGTTTATACACGTTGACTTTCCAGACCCAATATTGCCTTCGATGGATACCCTGAAGGGCCTTGTCCCAACTGTTCGGGCTGCACTTGTCATTGACTTTACACTAGACATGATTAAATAATGTAATTTCAAGTATGGTATGTAAAAATGATTTCTTAGTTTTTAAAACCGCGATGTCATAGGTAGTGTTTAATGTTCGCACTTCTGGCACAACTTCTGGTGGTGGAAGAAAAATAAAGCAAATAAGTAAATTATGGCGCAATTTTCATATCTGTTTTTTTCTGATAATCACGCAAATTCACGCATTATTTGCCGCCAAAAGCCAAACCGCAAAATGTCAACAAACGCAATGTCAAGCTAATGTCAGTGTCAAAATTATTCATCATTTACGCAGAAATAATAGGGTAGAATACCTAATAATTCCATGTTACAGGCATTATTTGTTCCTTTTTAACCGACTTCAAAAAAGTAGCTACTCTTCTTAGGAATCTTTGATTATTTACCAGCTTTTGCCCGTGACTTTATCCACGTGGAAATAGTTTTAGGACAGCTTTCTCTTTCCCGAGTGACCATTTTAAATGGCCTCCCAACGTCATGCAAGCTAGTACTACGGAGTGGTCATGCTGTATCTCTGGTTCTACACAACCGGATTAGATGAAACATGACCTAGATTTTAAATTATACCACTACCAAACTGTAAAAACCACATCAAAATCCTTTCGGCACCATTTCCATATTTCTGGTCTCTTATGGTTCTACATAATGTGTTCCAGTTTCCAAAATAAATTCTATTTTATATGTTGCCCAGGCTACACAACAAAAAAGTTTCAATCAAATTCGCTCCTTAGTTCCGGAGATAAGGTACAAACAGACAGACAAAATTTTTCTTATACTATTTCTTCATAGCCCTAAATTACTTTTTTGAAAATATATTCAATGTCCAGACTTCTTTTACAGTCTTTTTTATAAGTATACATAGATGTATATTCTTCGACTACTCGAAGACGCCTGGGCCGATTCAGAAAATTGTTTTTTTGTTTGAAAGGGTAACTTCAGATGATGAAAACCATGTGATATCGAGTGTAACCTTGAAAATTGTAGGCACGTATGGGGTGTTTGTTAAGTTATCACATGAAGCCTGAAGCTACAGACAGAACTCTACGAAGTAAGAGGATATTAGGTACTGCAATTTGTGGACAGGATCTATCCTGTAGGTAGAGGCAACATAACAACATGTTTTTTAAATTTGTAGCAATAGTACCTACTTACTTATCGTCTTGTGTGGGTTATAAAATTTAAAAAAGCCAGTATGCCTTAGGGCGTCCATAAATTACGTGAGACATTTTATAGGATTTTTCGACTCCCCCACCCCCCCTGATGAGATTTCGTAAGATTTTCCTTTACTCCCTCCCCCCCTCTCCCAATCTCACGTGAGATTTAAATTGTGTGTGTGTGATTTAAAATGTGTTTTTGGCTGTGTAATCCATTGGATTTAAAAAAAATACAAAAAAAAAAACAATTTGTTCTATCACTTTTATTAAAGACTAGCAAAGACTAGTATACAAACACCACTGTGTAAAATTTCGCCATATTTTAATTCTAGAAAAATTTCTTACTTTAATTTAACTTTACTTTACACATTTTGCATGGTTTTCTATTGAAAAAAATTACGTGATATTTGTTAAAACCCCCCTCTCCCCCAAGTGAGATTTGGAAAGATTTAACTTGACTCCCTCCCCCCCTTGAACACCTCACGTAATTTATGGACGCCCTTACATCCTCTTGGCAGTTTCGTAGTCAACTATATTAAAGTCACCAAAAATGACTCACCAATAAGTCACTTTCATGTGGCTGCCTAGCGAAACGAAGATGTAAGGCAGACCGGTTATTTTTAGTTCTAAGTATAAGTAGGTAAGTACCTACTTATAGAGTCTCCTAAACCTCTACCCTCTACTACCGCTACAAAGTTGATTTTTTTTTGTACTCAATGACATAGGATAACCTACTGTGACCTCACAGTCTATATAGAACTACCCTCTTCCGCTTCGCAGCAACAAACAATGCCCTTCACTGAATTTATGTACCTTACTGCGAAACCTGCAAACAAAAGACGGTACCTATTACAGCAGAGCGCATTATGCACGTAGGTAGCCAGCAAAACATAAAAACGACCAACTCAGCGAGGAGATTAAAACCTGGATAGCTCGTTAAATAATGGAATAATGAGTGCATTGTGAGACTCATCCCAGCGGTAAGCGCGACAAACTTCCGTTAGCAGCTGTGCCTATTGTCTGCAGTTTCGCTGAGCTGGATGGGATGGCTTTTAGAGTTCCGTCATTATGACTAGGTTTGTCTGAAAGCCCTTGTTTTACTATCGTGTTTAAGAAAATTATATTAACACACTTTTAAAAATAGGCATCGGATAGTACCTTTTTATTATTGGCTGGGCATCTTACTTGGATATTCCACTAAGGTGGCAGTTCCAACAAGCTTGAAGTGGCGGTTACCCCACCGACAAGAACGAGGCTCTTAAATTTATGATGATGACTGATCTAACTTTTAAGATAATGTCTAACTAAATCTTATTAGAGGACAATTGCGCGGTAGATGTCATGGCGCGATTGCGAAGTATTACTGGCCTTGCGTGTGGTTATTAAAATATAGTATGGGTGTTATGTATGGGCGACTGTTACCACTCTCACGTATTGTGATTGTGACTTACGTAATTAGTTGTAAAAAATAACCACCTCGGCCGCAAGACAACTACAGTTGAACATAGTCCAAATAGTGCTGTTTTTCCATTGCCGGTACTCTGTCGCCACTCGAGAACGAAAACCTCCGAGAGAGTCAGAGAGTCCACAAATATTGACGAGACCACGATGTTTTTTACTGCTAGTTGCTTAATCGGGTCTCGAGCATTGCTGGTTTCGTGCAATCATGGAACAATAAATTGCAACCGCGCAGTCAGCTCGGTCAACGATAGAGATATTGAGACACCAGTTTACTGGCTGTGTAATCTCCATTTTGACGATTTGTACTGACCGTCGAGATCGCCCGATCTGACAGTGCCAGAGTTCTTCCTTGGGGCTTTTAGAATCTCGCGTTTACCTCAACTACCACAAACCCTACACGTCTTGAAAGCCAGAATTGAAAAATAAGTCATCAATTTAGAGCCAGGTGTTTTGCGAGCATGCATTGAAAATGCCGTAACAAGGGCACAAATGTGCTCAAAACTATTCAAGAGGTGGTCATTAAACTGATATATAATTTAATTTGTAACAAAGTAAGTAGGTACTTAGCTGGATAGGTACTTACTTTATTACAATGTAAGCGTTCCATAACAATCCAGCTTTGTAAACAATACGAATTGGATTCCAGTTAAATCGAGAATGTCGATGATTCGATACTGATTGTGCGCAGAGAGTATTGAATGGGAATTTACATTACGGAAGCCCGCGCCCCGAAAGTAATCAACATGCTAATGCGTATGTAATTAATTTCACCGTATATTAACCATAGTATAGGTCCTATAGAACCTGTATATGTATTTTGGAGGCTGACTCTTGGCGGCAATATCCTGGTTGTGCTCTTCTGCCGGCCTGTTCCCGGGACACTGGGATTTGGAACCAGGTATGTGGATACCTCTCGCTAACGATTCCGATTCGGTATCGATTATGACACCGTAGCTCTAGAGGCTTGTAATCCGTGCTACGGCCTACACTTAAGATTAATCACTTCTGATTGTTCATTCGCGTCTCTACTCCTTTCCGTGAGCTGTTAAGAGCTTAGTTTCTCAAAGAAATTATTAGGTATGTAGGAGTAGGCTGGAGCCAGGCGTCCAGCAATGGACCGATATGGGCTGTTGATGTGATGTGTGTGTGTGATGTTGCATGGATTTTTGAGTATAAGGTCGAACATATAAAAAGCTATACAGGGACTGTAGAACGTGTCCTTTTTCTTTGATCTACTGTACCTACCGATGCACTCAGCCACTGCTCACCACTCAGCCAGCTGGAGCTGCTATGTATTATTATTTTACCGCCAACCGACATCCTATGTCTATGCTTGTCTATGTCTATGCTATAAGCTTTATTATTTAAATGACATTGTATTTCTTCTATTCTTATCACGACATTTTATTATGTGATGACAATATTTAATCAACTCACATATGTAGTTACTACGTTTATTAATATTATTGTATTATGATAGTTTTAAATTTTATATTGACATACTTTTTAATTTATGTTCATTAATTTCGTATTTAATAATTGTAATAATTATTACATAATAATTGAATGACGGTGTAAAATATTTACTAAATAAATGATTATGTTTATTATGTATGTATGTATGTATGTACAGGATGTCAGTCAGAAAATAATAATAGGAACGTTCGACGAGGGCCCGCGGGGTCTGCCTTGACCATGATCCAGAATTTGGCGATCAGGTAATTATAGTGGAGCGACTACCATCTGACCTCCGTAACCCTGCTACCAGGGGAACCTAACCAGATTGGATCTGGTTACAAATTCAGTTGCCTGAATTTGCAGGTTTCATCACGATGTTTTCCCTCATCATAAGAGCATCGGTTAGTATTCGACTAATGTACATAACTCAGAAAAGAGTCATTGGTACATGGCCGCAGCGGGATTCTAACCCGGCATAATCCGCGTCACGAAAGAAAAGACTTGTCAAATGGCAGTGGAGGGGATTTCGCGCAGGTAATCGCATACAGCGCAAGTCGAACCACGTGACCCGCCAAGTCTCTTCTTATTTGACACTAGTTATACCTCTCACTTACGAGTTGGATACTCAGCCGCGCGGCTACCGATGCTCGTCTAGTAAATACAAAATCGAAATTAGCCGATGATCATTATTTACCGCCAGCTGTACTATCGCGATGCTAGGACGTGAACCATTCAGGATCGACTCTCTCTGAGGTTTATAATTGCATGCCTCCACCTCCCATCGATTATGAGCAAGGATTGCAAACTCGATTCAAGATTAAAATTTACAATATTTACAATCCCACGGAATCTCTAGGGATCGGGATTCAGAATACGGATTTTGGTGTAAGTAATATAATATTTTAAGTTACACGCGCTAGGCATTTCTGGTAACACCAAATTAGATTTTTTTATTTTATTTTAGTTGGATGTGCAACAAAGAAAATATACATTAAGAGAGGTAGGGCATAGCGGGGTATCTCGTTCGAATTGGAGCCGCCCGACTGGGGAAGTACCTCCACCTTACAGAATATCGCAGCTAAATAATACTCTTTTAAATAGTATTGTGTTTCTGCCGGTGAGTAAGGTTTCCAGTGCTCCATGGGGTGGGGATTTGGGGAACCGTGGCTTTGGCAGTGGAGTGGCATTTGCTTTTTGCTGCCAGAGGAACGTGTTATAGAGGTGGGCAACGCATTAGCGATACTCTTGGTGTTGCTAATGTCTATAGGCAGTGGTGACCACTTTCCATCAGGTGGCCCGCTTGCCTGTTTGCCTACCGTATGACATAAAAAAAAATACAATAGCATAACATCGAATACTCAATTAGGAGACACCACAATTAAAAAGATGGTGACAAAGTTGAAGCCAGTGACGACGATGTTACAGCATTCCGTGTGCTTGAGATTGACGCTGTTATTGTTGGCAGTCCGCCGGCCCTAAAGTTCGACTGGCTCAACTGATGTAGTGACGGCAGATTAGAATAAAATTGTCACCAACCCTACTCGTACAGCGGGTGTCGTAAGAGGCGAGGATCTACATATTCAAAAGAGAACGGGCAGGAGCGCTCTCTGATAAACATTAACGTTTTCAACTGCGATCTCCAACTCGCCTGCCAAGCGTGGAGATTATGGCAAAACTTTCACTAACGTGGAGAAGGCTTGTCCAGCCGTGGACTGTTACAGGCGGATGATTATATTAGAATTTATTTGCTTTATTCGCTTTTCCATGTTCAACGCTTTCCCATGTTGTAGTTTAAACGTAAATAAATGTGTTCTTAACCTTCACAGTGAACCAACATGTTTTGTTCTCCATAATATACATTTCTACTTCTTACACAATGTTACGCATAGTGACGTAGCATCTCGGTATCTCTTACATAAAATCCGAATACACTCAAACTGCAAAAGTGGGCAACAACTGTTAAATGTGTGGGAAACTTTCACTACACCGGTTTAGCGTTGATCGTTAGTCTCTTGACCACTGGAAGAACGCGCGGACCCATGTTTAATTCATAAAAAAGCGCGCGAATATATTTTTCTATTTTAAGGACGACAGTTTAAGTAGCCGTACATCCTTGTGTTGTGTCGAATATTTTACAAGATGTGGTGGCTCATTGTGTTGTTGTTAATGTGTTTGTTTCTGTATTCACGGAAGAAATTGCAATATTTCTCTTCGAGAGGTGTCCAGACTTTGCCGCCAACTCCGGTGCTCGGTAATTTGGTGGCCGTAACCTTTGGTGGCGAAAACTTCGTGGAGGCAATAGCTAATGGTTATAATGCCTTTAAGGATCAAAGGTTTGTTCTATTGAATTGCAAACTATGTTACGACATGCTTGATGTGGACGATTCGAGTTGTTTATGCTTAGGTACTGGCTGGATGACAACCTCGTAAAACATTATCACTTTAAGATAAGTAGTCATAACACATATTCTTTGAATTTATGAATTAAGAAGAGCCGGTCTTATATAGACTAAGTCGCATTGTAATTATTCATGGTGTTCGTAAAATGTTCCTTAGTAAGTTTGATAGAGATTTTATTGATGTAAAAAATATAGTAGTTTATGGTCTACCACATGTCGGCCACATGTAATATCCTATTGTTATATTAATGTCTCATGTGCAATACCTAAGGTGGAATTTATGTTGTAGTAAGGGACATAGGAGGCTAGTAAGAGTCGATCTTTACGACTCAAGAAACGAAGACAGAAATCATTTAAGTATGTACAGTGATTTGCAATGAAATAACTAGACTGCCTTAGATCTACGTTATTATGGGCAATTGTTTGATTTGGTCACTTTAATTTTTAATAACGATGATTTACGATTTTGAAAATGAAAATGAGAAAAATGAATGATTATGTTTAATACGCTTATTACACCTGGCTACATTCAGAAGCAAAATTGCGTGAGGGCAAGTCAAAGTGGAATTGTTCATAGAATATGGACCTTCCATTTTTGTATTACATAGCGTTAGTTCACTTTTTAAAAGGCGTGATACAAATATGGACCTTATTTTATGAGCAATACAGTCCATTTTGGTTTTCTTACAAGTTTTGTGCTTCTGAATTTTGCCGATTGAATTTAGTCAAATGTAATAAGTGTATAAGATTGAACGGGGAATGAGGCTAATCCTTGTTTATTATATACATAGTTACATTACAATATGTACAAACTTAAAACTACCAAACGAAATCTACCTCGGCTAACGCTGGCGCAGCTGCATCAACGGCGGGAGACCTTAAGCGGTGCAAATATGGTTCCCTAGGTCAGGGGTATTTATTTGCGCCGTTTGGGGTTGAAACTCGGTATAGAGGCAACCGGAGATCGTCGTGCCGGCGCGTACCTAGGACAACGTATTAGTTAGGCCATTCAATGAGGCTAATTGAACTTCAGCGCCATTCCTTATGTGTGTCAAGCGAGGTTGACTAAGGTCTTCTGGTCAACCCACCTCCATCAGGTACCTACGGGAGAAAGAGGCCGGCCACAAGTCTTGACGTTGTTAAGGATGGCATGCGTGCCAACAAACGTAGAAGCTGATCGGTCTGCATGCGTCGCCCCCTACCTGGATGAGCTCGCTTAACTTCCCTTTGCTTTCCGTTAGATTTTTGACTTTTGAAAAGAGATTAATTAACGTAATCCTAATTCAATAATAACTTTTTCATTTTCATTTTCATTTCATTTTGAAGTAAGAAGGCGGACCCCGGATGAGAGCACAACCGGGATTGACGCCAAGATTTTTTATTAATAAAAACTTTATCGCACATAAAATACAATTGGCGGACTTTAAGCCATTAAGGCTTTATCTTCCAGTCAAGATTATGACGATGATAATTTCCAATTCCAGGTACTTCGGGCTCTACCAATATTTGGTACCGACCCTCATTCCGCGGGACCCGGAGCTGATTAGGCAGATCATGGTGCGAGACTTCCAGGCATTCTCCGATAGGGGGGTCCATATCGGCGCCGATTGCGACCCCCTGTTCGGGAGGAACCTCATCATGCTGAGAGGTGAGCTCTTCATAGATATATTCGCTCTCATACATTTTCTTCACGTAAAATAGCGTGGAGATTATTTTTATAAATCATTTCAATTATGATCTTTGGTTTTTCTTGAAACATTATTTCTAAACGGTTCAACTCTCGGCACCTCCATCTCTTCCTATCGCGCTCACTTTTATGTTGAATGCGACCTCTGTGAAATCTTTAACCCATAATCAATATCAAATAATTTTTATCTTTGGGTTTACATAAAAACTCACCAATGTCATACTAACCTGGCTATTAGATTGTAGAAGAAATATAGAAGAAATAGTGCCAAATAGTTTAATACAGGGTCGGTCACCCAAAAATGGGTCCAAATGGGAAGGGGACGATGGGAACAAACCATTTGAGCACGTAACGACTTAGCTACGGGATAATTTACAACTAAACTATGCTTGATAAACATGTTGGCAACGCGTGGGTGTTGTCCCTGGAATTTCAAACGTCCATAGGCTGCGGTGACTGATTATCATCAGGAATGCCGTAAGCTTGTTTGCCACCTTAGTGGTACAAAAGTAATGATAACCTATAATTTGAAATTGTTGACATTTAGAATACTTACTAATTAAGATGAATTTAATAGAATTTATCTATTGCACGTCCGAAATGGACATGCTGTTCGAACTATTACTTTGTATAAGAGCTACATACCTGTAAACACACAGTACACAGGCTGGAGCGGTTGCAGAATCTCTGTATTAGATATGTTTATGGGCTTCGTAAATTTGACCACGTGTCTGAATACATAACCAAATTGAAGTGGCTGCCTATACGGCGAAGGAGAGAGTGCCACATACTAGGATTATTATACACCATTCTTGTTAATCCCACAGCCCCTCTGTACCTCCGCGAGATGTTCGAATTCTGACCGTCGGCGGATCCTCGTTTGCGCCCTCGTAGAGAACTCCAACTGGCAATTCCTACTTATAGCTCGGCTGCCTATGGGAAATCTTTTCGAGTGTATGCTGCGCGCCTGTGAAATTCTCTGCCAGACGACATTCACAATGCTCGTACACAATTCAGCTTCAAAGAACTTCTGAAGAAGCACTTTCTCAGCAGCTAATAGAGCTTTATTATATATATGTATAGTATTATATTTATTTATTTATCTATATAGTATGGATATAGTATATATTATATTAATATCTATATATATATATTTGCTATGTTCAAAATTATAAATAAATGAATGTCTATTGTTTAAGTTAATTAATACATGTAAAATAAAAGTAATTTAGTTATAAGTGCTCAATATTGCCTCCACCGCTCTTTAGATCTCCTTTCAGAGGGTCTAAGGTTGGCTGGAAGAAATCCCATTGTGGAATAAGCCCGCCTTTGCTTTGCAAAATGATATTTTTCTACCTACTGTATTTCTTTTTAATTGCAATAAAGAGTTTACATATATACATACATACATACTTCAATAAAAAATTTTGATTTAAAAAAATGTTCGTTTCCCCAGGTTCAAAATGGCGGTCGACGCGCGCGGCGCTCTCGCCTGCGTTCTCAGCGGCGCGCTGCCGCAGCATGGCACCGCTCATGGTGGCCAGCTCGGCCGGGGTGGCAGAGCACCTGCGCAAGAGTGTGGCGGAGCCGCAGATGATGGACGTCAACAATGTGAGTTGCTACATGGTATCACTGGGTACCGATTCTGGTGTGCAATGCAGTTGTTATTATGTTGCAATGTAACTGTGATGTTACTATAACTACGTCGAGGTATCGAGTCAGTCCCAGCATCATCCTAGTTAAATTTCAGTTAAATCATTGTTCGACCTTTGACACGTTTTCATTGGCAGAATTGAAAGTAGTTTGACAACTAAGAAAGATGCAACTTAGTGATTTATTTATTTATTAATTGGAGTGCCAACAGCCATATAAAACCATAATGCAACTAAGGTACCGGAAAACGAATTGTGGAAAAGTTCGAACTCATGAAAATTGCAACTCAATATCTGTCATTTGAATAACAATCACATGAAAGTTGCAACTCAATATGTCATTTGAATAACAATCACACGTTTGACATGCGATGCAATTGTAATGTTACTGCAACTGAGACGATTTCTGTACCAGAATCGAAGCCCTGGCCACCTTATTGGTTCCTAACTATTTTTTTATATTTTATTTTATTTATTTATTTAGGACAACCAACAAGACTTACATTAACAAAGTTATAGCAGACAACGGTTCCCTACATGGTTATAAATTGGAAAAAGAGGCTAACGGGTGCATGTCTCTTCTACTGTAAGCGGTAAAGATGTAGATAGTTCCAACATTTCGTATTTCACCTCATGTGCCCAGGCGTAAATACTTATGGAACGACCTATTCACAAGGTCGAGTTCAGCGTGCTATGGAATGTGCAATGCTCGATCTCTCTGAAGGACGAAACTGGTAACAAAGTAATCCGACAGAGAACCAAAGTTACTGACGTAGCGCATAGAATAATAGACTAGCCATATCTTCCGAAGAACCGAAAACTGCTGAGGTAAACGAGTTCTTGAGTGGAGACCGTGTTACGGCAAGCGTAGTGTGGGACGCCCTATAGATGAACTGATGATTTGCGAAAGGCTACAGGTAGATGTTGGATGCGGCAAGCCGAGGACAGGGTGGATTGGCGCTCATTGGGGGATATCTAGTCCAGCAGTGAACTAGTAGGCTTCGATGATTACGTGTATTACCTATTCTTGACATTTTACATTGCGCAGGCAGCAGAAAAACGCAGTATCTGTCACTTTACCACCTTTCCTCAGATAACAACTGCATATGTAAACGACGTAATAGCATCGTGTGCCTTCGGATTCGCTGTCAACTCACTCAAGGACCCTGACAACTGTATCTTCAAGCTGGGAAAGAAGGCGGTAGTACAGGATACCACGCAAGTCATGAAGTTCTTCGGCTACGAAAATATGAAGTCTATTATGAAGGTTTGTTCGTTTTAAAGTTGGCGCTTACTGCTTATTATCATAACTAAGGTTCAAGTTTGTCTGCCATGAATATTTCAGAGGCATTTAAAATCTTGTCACTCGTTCAACAGCTTATTTCCTTACTAAAATAAAGTGAATTATTTGAAGATAGATATAATATCAAGGGCGAACCGTTATAAAGACACTCCAAATCCCAGGTATAGCTGTTATCCAGCTAATATCCAACTACCTGGTCTGGGTACCGGTACTATCCAGAGCATTTTGA
The DNA here is from genome assembly GCA_905147135.1 of Blastobasis lacticolella. Taxonomy (NCBI): domain Eukaryota; kingdom Metazoa; phylum Arthropoda; class Insecta; order Lepidoptera; family Blastobasidae; genus Blastobasis; species Blastobasis lacticolella. Next base: position 17,874,769 of record LR990048.1, read on the forward strand.
ATGCACCAAAATGCTTGGGTACTAGTCTACCCGAGTGTGAGGGAAAACAACGGATGAAACCTGCAATTTCAGGCCAATCTGGTCAGGTTCCCCTGAAAGCAGGGTCGCGCAGGTCAGATTGCAGTCGCTCCAAAGTAAGTAATTATCTGATCTGCTAAATCTTGGATCATTGTCAAGGCGGACCCCGGGCCCTCGTGCGCGAGACCACAACCGGGACATTAACGCCAAGTTGATGATGATTTTTTGGTACTACCGGAGCACGTGAGCGGTTAACCAATAAATCCATTTCTTTTCGTATTCCAGATGTTAGACGTGAAGATTATAAAGAAGACATACGCCGACCAGTTTTCGCAGCTCTTCAAGTCCGCTCTGAACGCTAGACGAGATAACGTCGCCGAGCCAAGGCCGGACTTTATACAGACTTTGGTGGACGCTGCGCAGGGTATGTTTTAGTGGGTGGCGTGTTTATTTATTTATTAAAACTGTATGCACTGAAGGTACATTGGCGGACTTAAAGCTAAAGTAGCCTTATATACCAATCAACCGTGAAAAAATGATATTGAAAATGGTAGGCGGTGCGGGAGAAACTATAAGATAAGGTGAGGGAAGGGATACTTTACCATAGGCGTAGGAAGGGGGGGAACCGGGTGGGCCGTGCCCACCCCAGAATGGTCTGGTGCCCACCCCAGGATGGGGTGCTCACTGGCTGTACATTGGCGATTGATTCGGCTTCATCGGCCACCTCAGGGGCCAGCCCCCCCCTGGAAAATAGCCCTAGATACGCCAATGTACTTTACATTAATAAATAATAATATTAACTAATAAATAATCGTGGACAAATTCACACAGCGCCATCTAGCCCCAAACTAAGCAAAGCCTGCACTATGGGTGCTAGATAACTGATATACTACTTATATACTTTTTAAATACATACTTATTATACATAGAACACCCGTAACAGAAATTAAAATTAATCATTTAAATTTCTGCCCGGCCGGGAATTGAACCCGGGACCTCTTGCGTGGCTGACTGGAACGTTGATTACTGAACCACTCAGGTCGTCAATGTTAAGTTTATACAATTTGATAGAGCTACAAGATAGAGGTGAACAATAAATACATCCTAAAGATAGTGGTCTGTCGAGTTCTCTACACAGCGATTTTAACTAACTATTAACCTTTCCGAGTGTGGAGATTATGGAAATTCCCTCTACTACTGTGGACGAGGCTAAGTCCAACAGAGAACTTATCCCTATATGGGATGCGGTATGTATTCGCCGTGTGGTGTCCGGCAGAGTAGAATAGCACCAACCCCTTACGCTCATTTGTGTCGTACAAGGCGACTAATGTTTTCGAGGCAAAAGATCAAGAGTCTCCGTAGTCTGGAAAATGGGCAGCAGCATTTTCCATTGTTATATTTAAACACTGCGATCTCCAACCCGCCTGCCAAGCGTGGAGATTATGGCAATAACCTCCCCTTTCGTGGAAGAGGCCCTAAGTCCTGCAGTGGACTGTTACGGGCTGTGATGATGATGTATTAACCAAGTGGAAGGAAATGAGAGTAGATAGATACATTAAATAAAAAATAATCACCTCGGCATTCACGTCCCGGTTGTGAACTCGCCCGGAGTTCGCCTTGACCATGATCCAGGACTTGGCAGATCTGATTATTACAGTGGAGCGACTGCCATCTGACTCCCGCGACCATCTACTAGGGGAACCTGACCAGATTTGACCATGGTTACACATTTAGTCGCCTGAATGTGCATGTTTCCTCACCGTAAGAGCATCGGTAAGCTTTCAACTAATGTATATAACTCAGAAAAGAGTCATTGGTACATGGCCGCAGTGGTATTCGAACCCGGTACCTCTCGCTTACGAGTCGGATACCTTAAACACTCAGCCACCGACCCTCTTGAGTAAGGTAAATAAATATTGACTCCTTAAACCCTTTTAAGGATTATTTCAAGAACTTGCCTAATGTAGGGAAAACCTTTCTAAGCTCACTTCACAACCATTATTTATTCATCACATCGATCAGTAGGGGAAGGTACAGTACTACATTAAATGTAGTAACTGTATAGTAAACTTGAATAAATGTTACCAGAATATATTAGTTTGGACTTATTCGTCACCTACTTATGGCACCTATTCTTGGAGAAAATTCTGATGTTTGATTAATATTGAATCCTTTCAATAAAAGTCAATATAAAGCGCTTTGATATTATAACTTATTCATGGATACAATATACTTACCTAATCATTTGAAATTTCATAAGCTTCGTTGGCTCCATGATAAATGAAACTCACTTCAGCCATGGCATTATAAAAATTGCGATCGCTCAAGATAAAGCAAATTCAGTTAAGTGTAATTTTGCTCGTATGTAAATCTGCTTGATTTTGATATTTTTATTTTTGGAATGTATTCAATTCAATTCATTTATTTTGATAAACATAAATTACACGTCAAATGTTATTGTTTAATGCTATAACAATACTTGAGTAGTCATTATTCTATGTCATTAGTCTTATGTATTCATTGTACTGTGACAAAACTAGGGGAAGGAAGGGCAAGATGAATATAGCGGGCAACACGAATCATTCTCGTAGGTTCTTTCTACTCGTTCCGTACATGAAAGTACCTGCGCGGTTCAAACAAGTCCAAACTCGATTGGTTTATCATGAGTACCTTGTCTAGGAGTTGCTTAGGCCACCTTCCGTCTCCATCGTCAGAATATCTCGATAGTATCATAACATGGCATTGTCACCGAACTGTCATTATCATCGATAATTTCTCGGTTGTGCTGTCGCGCGTGAGGGCCCGGAGTTCACTTTGACCATTGTCCAGAATATGGCTGTTTTTTTAATGTTATCCGGCAGACAAACAGGCATGCGGGCCACCTGATGGAAAGTGGTCACCGCCGCCTATGGATATCAGCAACACCAGGGGAGTCACCAATGCGTTGCCCGCCTCTGAAGAGACATCTAAGATCCTCTAAGGGTTAAGGTATTACAGTGGAGCGATTGCTACCTGACCTCCGTGACTCTGTTAACAGGGGAACCTGACAGAATCATGGTTACACATTCAGTCGTGTGCAGGTTTCATCACGTTTTCCCTCACCGTAAGAGCATAGGTTAGTATCTAAATAAATAAAAGTAAACTAAATAAAAGAGCACAAATAAAGATTTATTACCTACTCGTGGACCCAGCGCGACTTCGTTCTTACTTTACCACTACCTACCCTATTATTCTTGCTTATAAACCTTGAAAACCGCATTAGAATCCGTTGCGTAGTTTAAAAGATCTAATCGTACATAGATACATAGGGACAGTAGGCGGGAAGCGACTTTGTTTTATACTAAGTATGTCAAGTTGTGCTCGCCGTGCAACGCCGGTTGTGCTCTCGCGCACGAGGGCCCGAGGTCCGCCTTGACCATGATTCAGGATCAGGTCAGGTAATTACATATTACGTATGTATCTTCTAATATATAAAATTCTCGTGTCACAGTTTTCGTTGCCATACTCCTCCGAAACGGCACGACCGATTTTGATGAAATTTTTTGTGCTTATCCGGTATCTATGAGAATCGGCCAACATCTATTGTTCATCCCCCTATTTTTTTATGATACAACATACAAAAATACATACAATCCAGGAAATTATTTATATGGCAAAACAACGTTTGCCGGGTCAGCTAGTATTATATAGATACTTCTCGAAGCCTTGCTTGAGCAAAAAGTACAATTTGTTCCTCAGGAGAAGGCTTTGCATCTCTAGATGGAAAGTGTAAACAAGAAACACTCATGCAGGCATAGGCGTAGGAAGGGGGGGGGGGGGCGTGCCCACCCCAAAATGGTCTGGTGCCCACCCCAGGATGGGGTGCTCACTGGCTGTACATTGGCGATTGACTCGGCTTCATCCGCCACTACAGGGGCCAGGCCCCCCCTGGAAAATAGCCCTAGATACGCCAATGCATGCAGGTGTTAATACATATTCGCGAATGGAAGTAAAATTACAATAGAGTCCCACGAACTAACTGCAGAGTAATTAATTTTCTCGTTTAATACTTCTATGTGGATATTCTACTTGTAATTACCAAATTTTACAATTGTAAATAATTATCAAAGCCTTTGGGGTAATTTGGGGTAAATTGAATTGATATGATCAATTCAATTCAATTAATTTATTATAAATAAAAACGTTATGCATATAAGAAAAGTATATGCATGTGAATGTAGTATCCGAAAAGGACAAACCATGTTGTTCCTATAAAGTACCCGCATACTTTCAAAAAATTACACACAAGGTCTTAATTCTCATCATCTCATCATCTCTTAATACTCCAATCTCATTACGATAAAATTTTGTAGTCATAATCAGACAACATTAGTCTAAGTGGTACATTACATTTTATTTTGATAGCTATCCTTTTCATAAAATTACATTGAGTTAAAGAGGCAAAACTGACGACAAATGAAAAAGGGTATTTTTAAACCTTTATAAAAAACTGAAAAAATATTTTTATTAGTATGAGTCTCTATTTTCGAAACCATGCTTTTAATTTTAATATGTTGTGTACAATTAAAATATTAATTATAATTCCCAAAAAATTATCAATATTAGATATTGATTCGTCAGATACCTACTTAACATTAAATTCTAAAAACTCATTGTGTAAAATACATGCTGCATAAACCAATCATGCAACGCCTTTTTTATATGGAAATATCTCTTGTATTACATTTGGGATTTTATTAAACACTGTTATGCACATATGTTCCTATGACACCAAGATTTACTGGTAAAAAACTCAATTGATGAGTTATACTCGCCTTTGTACATGTTTTATACTGTACTGTATCATAATATCATGTATGTGTACAATAAAGAATACCGAATATTATAACAATTTTGTTGAAACGCCGACCTTTGTCGACCTTTAACCTACATTCCCTTTTAAAACGTAGGCATATCTAATAATCTAACAAAGAACCCTCTAAATGTTATTATCTATAATAGGTATAAAAATATCATCAGAACATTCTAATGTGATGTACGGTCGAACAAATATATGGCTACAAAGGCCTATATCTATGTAACACGACATCCTCTGTGTAGGCTATGTTTGTTCGATTGTACAGTCGCGCTCTCAAGTGCATTATCAGCCTGTACAGTTGTTAAAAGGTTTTATAGCATGTAGTATACTGTTCGAGGGGAAATAAAGTAGAAACATTTTATTGTAAAAATAATATCAAAATCGCTTGTGTTTATTTTTATATTACAATTCAAAATCACTTTGCAGTATTACTTTTAATTAAAACTCACAATGTTTTTTTGATTTACAAAGAAGTTAACATAATGTGCAAATATTTTTGAATTTATTGTAACCATACATTTATACTTACTAAATTAAAAATTAAAATTTGAGCTTGTATTATTCAAAAATATTTCAATTTAAAAGTATGGAAATTCATTGAATCAATCTTCATTTATAAAATTATAAAAACTTGCAGTTTAAGAATTAGACATTGGTACCTAAGGGACAGCTGTTGACCCCTCTTTTAGCCAATTCTATTTGTTTAATATTGCACCTGATATACTGTATGTGGCACTAGCTATAAAATATTTTTTTTTCTAAAAGTTTAATGCACTTTTGAGCGCGACCGTCCATAACATAACAATGTTATTGTATTATCTTTATGGAAGCTAATAAACATGAATATGAATAACGATAAATTAAATATTCTGGGCAAAAAGTATTTGAGCGGCGAGGCAGAGATTTCTCAGGAGAATGTTCGCTGTGATCCAGCGTTCGGTTGGGCCTAACTTAGAAGTTGGCATTGTTGAGTTAGGCAGGACATACAAACATTTTAAAGGCATGTTTCGGGTTTGCTACCGCGTACCTTCGCTTACGTGTAGCCGGATATTTCGACGCAGTTGCAAAACGAATGATAATAACCACGATAGTTTAAAACATTAATGTATACCTACAAAGTATAATTCAATAGAAAAAACAAAAGGAGAGCACGTTATCGATAAGTATTATCCAGATAAATCTAAATTATTTTTTTATTTTCTTTGGATAATACATTAGAAGCCAATTTATTTAGATTATTGAGAATAACTTATGCTCTACTTTTGCTACTTTCTATTGAAACTTTGAAGAGTAACAAAACCTACAATTACTTATTTAACGAATTAATTCAACCACCACTATTTACATTGAATACCATACACGGATTATTTGCCATTTACGCGTAACTTAATTTTTATACAATTCCATGATTAAAAACTATAGTAGAGAGATCCGTGAATGGAAAGTGGTAACTGCAGCACTTAACATTTACGATTCGTGCATTTGTGGATGCAGTGGAACCTTTATGTGGCCAAAACTGGTACCAAGTGTCGCCATTTTGAAATGTCATGTCAATGCCATCAAATTCACCCGGTCACCAGGAGGTCTAAAATAGTCACATTAGCGTTTTATGTATGATAAAGTGCCACAAACTTATTTGATCCGTTGGCCAATACTGGAACTAAGTGACGCCATTTTGAATTGTTATGTCAATGTCAACAAAAGCGACGCTGCTCATGCATTTTAAATGAAACCTATAGTGCCAAAAACTAACCTGACCTGGGGGTCTAAAAAGGACACATTAGCGTTTCATATTGACGACCTGAGTGGTTCAGTGGTCAATATGCCAGTCAGCCACGCAAGAGGTCCTGGGTCCTTGGGTCGATTCCTGGCTGGGCAGAAATTTAAATGATGAATTTTAATTTCTGTTACGGGTCTGGGTGTTCTATGTATCACATCACAGCCCATAACAGTCCACTGCAGGACTTAGGGCCTCTCCCATAAAAAGGGAGGTTATTGCCATAATCTCCACGCTTGGCAGGCGGGTTGGAGATCGCAGTGCAGTTGATGTAAATCTACCCAGAAAGATGCTGCTGCCCACCTTTCGGATTTGTCCCTTAGTCGCCTCTTACGACACCCACGGGAAGAGATGGGGTGGTGCTATTCTTTGAGGTGGCGGCACCACACACCACATTTCACATTTCACAGTTCTATGTATAATTATTATGTATTTAAAAATAAGTAGTATATCAGTTAGCTAGCACCCATAGTACAAGCTTTGCTTAGTTCGGGGCTAGATGGCACTGTGTGAATTTGTCCACGATTATTTATTTGTTTTTATTATGATTCATAATATAGTGCCACAAACTTATCTGATCCGGTGGCCAATACTGGAACTAAGTGACGCCATTTTAAATTGTTATGTCAATGTCAACAACAGCGACGCTGCAGATAATTTTGTAACAAATTAATATGAATCATATTATAAAACGCTAATGTGGCCATTTTAAACCCCAGGTCAGATTAGATGTTGGCACTATAGGTTACATTAAAAAGGCAGAAGAGCTAATTATTGTCACTATAAAGAGCCGATTAAACCTTTGCTTAATACATCAGTTAACTTAACTTAAGTTATCAGGGAGCAGATAAAATGGAATGTATCGCTCACAGAATAAAGTCAATTTTGGTATCACGACTTTTAAAAAGTCGATCGACGCGTAACATAATATTAGTGATACCAAAATGGACCTTATTCTATGAGCAATTCATTCCACTTTGATTTGTTCTCATGCTTTGTGCTTCTGAATTGAGACGACTGAATTTAGTCAAATGTAATTAGCTAATATAGCTCCTTTTTACGACACGTAAATTATTATTATCCCTGTTGTCGCCCTCACGATCTAATATTCCAACCCTACTCCGCAGGGAAGCTGAAACACGAGCATACGGACGAACCGAACAACGCCCAAGCCGAAAGTAAGCGTAAGTTTTAATTTATTTCCTCCAGACGAGTTTGATTGGCAAGGCACAGATTTAATTACTTGCCGACTCGCCGAGATGTGTTTCTGACGTCGTGTACGTAATTACTTGGCGTGTTGAGAGACGTCATTGGAGTCTGAATCACAAAGCCGTTCGAGGGCCGTGGCAATGAATAATTTCGGAAGCACCGCCCTGTTATGTCGTATCTTAGCGCCATCTTGATTTAGGTGGCTCGAGAGACGCCCTAATGCCGCTTTTGATGCTTATCTCCTATTGTGCTCTTGGATTTTTGGTATTTATTGCCGACGCTCCTGCAGTTGCGGCGGGGATTAAAGTGGCTGCTGTTCTTGGTGTCGTAGTTGGGACAAACAATAAAGTAAAGTATAATATGTTTATTGCACTTACTTCCAAGGCACAAAAGTACAAAACATACAATTATCTAACAGATAACAAAAAAGAAAAACACAAAAATACGCCATGCCATGGAGAAATGCAATAGGCCGCACTCAGCATTTTACAGTGTATTAGTTCTTAAACTGTAAGACTGTAAAGTTTGTGGAATAAATAAATAAATAAATAAATAATACCACGGCTGACGCAGTGGCGCTGGGTTTAAGTGCGTAATGTAGAAGTAGATACAAAGCCGAAAGTAACCGATGTGCATTATTGTTTGCAGATCTTTACGCCCTTGTGTGATGTGTCTAGATTTAGTTTAAAGTTAGCCCGAAATTCAGCCCACACACGACTCATAAACTCACGCTCATGTGAACAGCTTTACAAAGGCCATATTTGAACAAGCACAGCGAAACTGCCTTCTAGAAGTTTAGAGCATTCCATTTATTTGTCAAACGAAGTTACAAACCCTACATCATTAATACCGCTTTAATCAGAACTTTGATCAGCTAGTACAAGCGACAAGTGTCGGGTCTCGGGAGTAGAACCAATTACACTCATCGTCTGAAGAAGCCCTCCATTAGGATTACTGGTATAAAATGAGCTCAGTTTTATTGATTATCGCATATACAGACAGAAACACTGGAGGATACATTGCTCTTGTTAGTTATTCATATTTAATAATACGTGTTGCGTAGTACCCAAACGGCGGACCCGAAATGAAAACCAAAAATGAACTTAAACTAATTTAATAAAAATGATTAAACTTATAATTATCAAATTAGCCTAATGTAAGATCAAGAATGTTCTTATAAAGTGGATATAGTTTAAATGACCTCCCTAATGTATGAAAGCTTGTACTACGGAGACGTCAAGCTGTATCTCTAGTTCTACTCAAGTGAAGTATATGAAACATGGCATAGATTTTAAGTGTACATTATACCCGTTATGTTGCCCAGGCTTCTAAGCTATACAACAAAAAGTTTCATTCAAATCCGTCCAGTACTGCCGGAGATTACCGTGTACAAAAACAGTTAAATTTTGTTTAAATTCTTATGCTATTACTGTTTTTTCCTCCCTCTAAATAAATTATTTGTAAATATATTCAATGTAGCGACACACTCTTTTTACTGTTTTATTATAATAATATGTAAATATATAGATGTTGGCCGTGTGGTGTCCGGCAGAGTAGAATAGCACCAACCCCTTACGCTCATGGGTGTCGTACAAGGCGACTAATGTTTTAGAGGCAAAATATCAAGAGTCTCCGTAAAAACACTGCGATTTCCAACCCGCCTGCCAAGCGTGGAGATTATGGCAATAACCTCCCCTTACGTGGGAGAGGCCCTAAGTCCTGCAGTGGACTGTTACGGGCTGTGATGATGATATAGATGTAAAATAAAATTTAACATTGAATTGACCAAATTTCCACAGGTCGCTCTTGCTTAGTTGGCGGCACGTTACATTAATGTGGAATTGGGGTTGTTAATTTGTTAACGCAACGTGGGTAGGCCTCCCACGAGGTGGACCGACGACCTGGTAAAGATCGCAGGTACCAGGTGGATGCAGAAGGCACAGGAACGGCCTTTGTGAAGATATCTGGGGTAGGCCTATGTCCAGCAGTGGGCGTTTTTTGGCAAATATTTCGAGTCGTTAACTTTCTTATAGCACGGCTGCGTAACATGCCCTAGGGCGACGACTTATTAATATTTATCTAGGTATTTTCGATGTAAGCATATTACGAGTAGCTATATCATACGTGATGAGATTAGATGAAGCCTGTAGACTCATTTGTCAAAATGCCAATATTTCTCCTCACAAGGCCAAACTCTCTAGACGAATTTCCTTAGCGCGTATCGAATTGAATACGTTGCTACTGTAGTGAACACGGTCTTAATTTGGATAACATGCAAAAAAATCGGTCCGTAACAGGTCTAAGGTCACCGATATAGGTTTTAGAGATCCCTAATCTGAAGTAATAGTGACCACATAGCGTACAGAACGTACGGCCGATGGGGCGGCAAGGTTTAGTGTTGACCACGTATCGGTAATCGGAGCGTAGGACGGCCTTCAAGAGATAGAGGGATAACCTTGCTATGAGGATTGTCCCCCGAACGCGCTTAATAGAAACGAAGTTTGATCATAATTTCGATGTTAACCAATCAAAGCCAATAAACGTTTTGTAAACGCGATTTAGAAACCAATATCCATATCTGTAGTTGGTCAGATTTTCGTTGCAATTTCGTTTCAAAGTTGCAACATTAAAACGAAATTTAAGATTTTGTGAACCGTGCGAAGCCGGGTCTCTAGTTAATTATAATTAATTATACACTGTCACGGGGTGTCAAACGGCTGTCCAGGCTTTTCAACCAGTCTCACGGTTTACAGTGGAATACCTTGGTCAACCTTGCTTCGCCAACGCTATTAGGAGGAACACTTAACGAGTGGAGAGCTCGTTGCGGTGCTGAAGTTCGACTACGAAGTACGAAACGATCACCCACCCAGTTCCCGGACTCTGCGAGCGTTGCTTTCCCTTGGTTATCGCTTTCGTAAGCACGTTAGCAATAGACTAGTACCATTTACGTATAAATGAACTAAAAATTCGCATTAAATTCTTACAGAATTCACAGATGACGATCTTGTAGCACAAGCGGTGCTTTTCTATGTTGCTGGCTATGATACTACAGCGAATCTCATCAACTATTTCCTTTACGAGATGGCAACTCATCCTGAAGTGCAAGAAAAACTGCTGGATGAAATAGATGGGCTGCCAGCAAACGATCAAATCGAGGACATGTATGAGACTGTTCAGGGGTTGGAGTATCTGGAAATGTGTGTCTCTGGTAAGTAGACAATCCTCTATCATAACCATCCCACCAATATTATTAAATTATCCATCCAATATTGATTTCTCTTCCACACTTAACAAATCTGATATACTACCTTCCGAATTACTTTAACAGCAGAAAAACTTATAGATTAGGCTTTCCCAAAATTCTTACATTATACTAAGCACTTAAGCACTGGCGTAGCGTGCCCTTCGGGGGCCCCGTATCAATAGTTATGTAGCAGATACTTCCAACTACGGGGGGGGGGGGGATACTAAAGAGTTACTTAAATCCTAGTCTCAGCTTAAGTCAATAAATGGACTAGCATAGCGAGCTCTACATTTGTGTGAAAATAGACTCTAACAGTCAGGTTCCCAAGGCTAGGTAGGGCTAGGAATTTTTGATATATTGGCCTTTGGCTTGGCTATATTATTACCTTGCGCGATTATAAGTTATATCATTGAATGAGCGAGCGCAGCGAGCTCGAATTTTTTTTAACTTATCCATTATAACCTAGCGCGATTTAAATAAAAAATTCCGTAAAATCAGCAATATGTCGATAGCGCCGGGCTATCTCGAAATTTTTGACGAGATTATATGTATAATAAAATCAACTTCGCGAACAGTTAATGAGCGAGCGTAAGAACTCGAAATTTCTTGATATTTTGGCTATCAAAACGTTCCATTATTAACTTGAAAACAGACAAATTCTAAGATTGATTGCGTGTGAGCCAAGACGATTATGCGTGTGGGCCAAGATTATTATAAACCAGGTCGATATGACCCGTTTAGGAAAGAAGTGTGAAAGAGTGTTGAACATATGAAATTTTCAATATGAGATCAAAATTGTTGCCATTTTTGCCATCTGATAAATGAGTGCGCGTGGAGGTTTTTAATATAAATGATAAATATCTCTTAAACGAAAGGTGAAATGAAAACGGATTGTATCACTTGATTTCAATTGTCTTTTTTGCGGAGGGGGGCGCCGACCCTGGTCTGAAATTCTATAAAATTATTATTATTATGGGGAAATAAAGAAAGTTTAACTGAAATTATAGACAACAAGTTTTTGCTTATACACGTTTGGGGGCCCTATAGCCCGGGGGCCCCGTATAATTGATACGGCAGATACGGCGGTAGCTACGCCCCTGCACTTAAGCCACACAAAATTTAGACCACAATGACGTTAAACGATTGTTTCTTTAAGAATAAATTTAAGAATTTGGTGTAAGCCGGGCTAAGTATAAATAATTCCAAAATTAAATATAGTTTCTCAACAAGAGGACGCCTCCGAACTGTACGTGCACGTAGTCGTGGGAAAAGCTAGTTCAGGTCAAATTTTACTTAATATCAAAACGTTTTAGATCTAAGACCGTACTGACATCCACTCAGCCACCTTAAATCCACATACATTTTTGAAGAGCTAATAATTTTTCTATTTTACTTACAGAGGTACTCAGACTATGGCCACTGGTTGGTTCGGCTGACCGGCGCTCGGTACAGAACTACGATTTTGGGCCCACATATCCTGGAAGCAAACACCACCTTGTGGTAAGTTACAATACTTATGACTTTATGACTCAACCTCAATCTTCCGCTGGGGACCGTGAGACTGGTTGAATAGTCTCGGGACCAATTGGCACCGAGTTATGCTTTATTATTATTAATTTTAAGCAATGACTATAATGTTTCCGGTATATTACGCCTTATGCCAAGATAATCGATTATTCCGTTCAAAGGTTCTAGCTGTGCTGTGCTCAGAGCTCTTCATTCGTAGCATGCTTCTGAGGTCATAGGCACGTCAGTCGGAGTCGTAAGTTCCTTAATTGAGGAGTTCATAACTCGACACCAGAGGGAAGTGATACCTCACGGCTCAAACCATGAAAGGGAGAAAAGACTCCATACTTAATTTTAGCCATTAGAGACATTTTCCTATTTAATTTTACAATTTCATCACACATACATTGTCATGTCAAAAGCCCATTACAGTACTGTTGGACTTCACATTTTTTTGATGGGCATTGACATAATCATATATGTCTCTTTAGAGGTGGGTAATCCATTAGTGATACCCTTGGTGTTGCTAAAGTCCATAGGCGGGTGGTGACAATTTTTCATCAGGAGGCCCGCTAGCCAGTTTGTCTGCCATATAACATAAAACTGCATTTGGAGTACAACGGGAATGAACGCTTTCCATCGCTTCTTTCGTTCTCTCAGGCCAAAGCGGGCATCCACGTGTGGCTGCCGATCTACTCTATCCACCGCGACGAGGCTTACTGGCCGGAGCCAGACCGATGTATCCCCGAGAGGTTCGCTGCAAACAACAAGGCCAAGATCGTGCCCTACACTTACTTGCCGTTCGGGACCGGGCCTCGACATTGTATAGGTAAGCTGATCGTGATCACAGTCCATAAGATAATAGACACGTTCTTTTTACCACTAAGACGGGAAATGATCAGGGGAATCTTTTAAGGCGCTCGCCTCGAGTCGGTTTTCAATTTTGATTTTCGGTATTTTAATGAAATCAACATTTTTTAATAACATCGAAACCCAACGGTTAAAAATAGGGAAAATCAGCATAATGTATCAGAATAATGATATTTTCATGCCGAAAATCAACATTCAAAACTGTTCGACTCGAGGCCAGCGATTCAAAACCAATGCTCCAGGTGATAGGATCACCAGCGGAAATATCGCATGAAAAATCTATCTGGCATTCTGCTAATCTTGCATCTGACATTCTGCTTATTTGCCATTCTGTCAATCTACCATAATCATCAAAACACTCTCTACCGTCAGCATCAGCCCATATGATGACGTTGATAACCTATCAATTTTCTCCCCCCAGGTTCCAGATTCGCAGTGCTAGCAGCAAAGATATTCCTAGTGCAGTTCCTGCGAGAGTTCCGTACTCGCGCGCCGCGCGGCGGCCGCCGGCTGTGCCCGCGCGCCTTCATACTGCGCCCGAAGGATGGTTTCAATGTCGTTGTGGAACCTAGGACTGTTTTATGATGGGGATGGAGGAATAATTTAACATGTAACAAATTATAACAATGTACTATATGAATGTATTAGGTTCTTACCCAAGCAGTTAGCGTTTTGTATGGCAAAAATGACTATTGCAATTTTCATACAAGCAAAATTTTAATTTCTTGGGAATGGCAAATCCGTTGCAAGATTACTTTGTAAGTAATCGGGCAACATTTTATTATTCTAACTGGTGCATAACATCTCATTGTAAAAATTACAGATGCTAAATTGACGACAGATGAAAGGGGTATTTTCAAAGCCTTTGGTAAAATATAAAGTATGGAAAAAAACGCCAATTTCATAGACTGGGAGGCGATTAAAGATATACAAGAGTTAATTTAAGGCATAAGGTGATTAAATATTTGTCTTGACAATAATAAAACGAAGTCGAAGCGCAAATAACATTTAGGTAGGTATGAAATTGTCGGAGTTTATGTGTTCAGAAAATATCTCGACGTTCTACATTTCGTTTGCGTATCTATACCCAATTTGGTAACCGTATTTAAATATCTCAGTCAGACGGTAAACGCTTACTGCAAACAGAGTGTTCAACATTTTACATTAACAGCAAGATACAGAAAGATTAATAATAAAATTGAGTTCGCTTCCCGAGGGCGCTACATCGCGCCGCGTGTTTGCTCGCTGCCTACTCCGCCATGACCCTAAAGTTTGCACGATCGAACGCCCTGGTCAGGTTTCCCTGGTAGTAGGGTCACGGAGGTCAGATGACAGTCACTCCACTGTAATTATCTAATCTGCCAAATCCTGGATCATGGTCAAGGCGGACCCCGGGCTGCCGTGCGCAAGTTCTCAGCGGAACATCTTGGTCACTCTCGCTAATCAATGAATGAAGGTGAAGAAGTCATTAATGTAGATATTCTAGGAGACTCTCCTGTACGTTGGATTAAATATGTAGGTGCTTAATTGTTACTTTGTCGTTGGGTATTATTTGTCTTGACAATAATACAGCGAAGTCGAAGCGCAAATATGTAGGCATAAAATTGTCGGTGTGTTTAGAAAATATCACCATTTTCTATTTTTCTTTTGAATACCTAATTTGGTGGCCATATTTGAATATCTCAGTCAGACCGTAAATGCTTACAGCAAACAGAGTGTTCTACATTTTAGAGTAAAATACAGAAAGATTAATAATAAAATTGAGTTCGCTTCCCGAGGGTGCTACATCGCGCCGCGTGTTTGCTCGCCGCCTACTCTGCGCCATAACCCTAAAGTTTGCGCGCCCGGACGCCCTGAAGTGTCACTCTTTTCTATTAGTGCCAAAACAGAACGGTCGCACTGTTAAGGCGGAGTGTCTTCTTTCCGGTGGGGCCAGGAGACTTGTACGGCCAAACAATGGGGGATTTTCAGACAGATACTTTAAAAAGTAAAAAGTGTAGTTCGGCGTGCCTCACTAGATGCCGCTACTTAGACAGGATTTTCTAGTATTGAATTTGGTAACTGACGTTGACTTTTGTTTCGTGAAAGATACTTAGTATGTCTGAGAAGAAAGCGCAAAATGTTTACATTTTAATACGTTAGATGTATTCAAATGTAAACATTTTGCGGTCTCGTTTTGATTTATTTTTGAGAATCGTGTCTAATCAACGCCATCTATTATAATTATTTGAATTATTGTTTTCTTTTCAATCGTCTTCCATTCTCTACTCGTTAAGTAAAGCTCATAACAATCACGAGCTACTTAAGACGCCCCACATTGGTGGAGTGTATTCATTGGAATACATCAGTGAAAATCGCCTCCACAATGGTTAAGCCGATAAACGGACAAACAGAAAATAAATTGAAAATTTTAGTGATTATGGGGCCGATTGATTTGACTTGAGGGACAGTCAATAGGCCCCATAACCATAACCCATTTTTAAGGTGGGTCTGGCTTGACCAATGTCATCAATACGGCTTACTGTCGATGCAGCGTACCATCGATATGGCGTACTGTCGATGCAGCGTACCATCTATATGGCGTACTGTCGATGCAGCGTATCATCTATATGGCGTACTGTCGATGCAGCGTTCCATCGATATGGCGTACTGTCGATGCAGCGTACCATCTATATGGCGTACTGTCGATGCAGCGTATCATCTATATGGCGTACTGTCGATGCAACGTACCATCGATATGGCGTACTGTCGATGCAGCGTATCATCTATATGGCGTACTGTCGATGCAGCGTACCATCGATATGGCGTACTGTCGATGCAGCGTACCATCTATATGGCGTACTGTCGATGCAGCGTATCATCTATATGGCGTACTGTCGATGCAGCGTACCATCGATATGGCGTACTTTCGATGCAGCGTACCATTGATATGGTGAACTGACGATGCAGGGGGCCATCGATATGGCGATCTGTCGTTGCAGTGTATCATATTGCAGCGTACCATCGATATGGTGAACTGTCGCTACAGTGACTCGTTGATGCAACGTCTTCGATACATCAACCATCGATGTGTCGATTTCGTATTCTAGTATTCTAGCCCCGGGGCTAAACGAACCCCGATCACCTCGCTACTGTGTCCCGTCGATACAACGATCATCGATATAGTGATAGTCGATTTCGTAATCTAGCTCCGGGGCCAAACGAACCACAGCCGCGTCTACACCTCGCCTTCCCCTTAACTCAGGACGACCCTTTGAATAAAGTTGATCTAATATTCGGGCCAGTGTGTGTCTCCCGCGATATGCTAATGCTGTCTCTTTGTTTGGCCAAAGGTTAACAAAAACTTTGACCAGCACCCACAGTGTTTTAACACGGGAGGGTTGGAGTGAAATTGTTTATTTACGTGTGGTCAGAAATATATACAATGTATAAGAAGAGGTAGTTTGACTGTTTTCTGTTTGGCGATTATTTAAGCTTGACTTGGTAAAGATCGCAGGTACCAGCTGGATGTGAAAGGCTTTTGTGGAGATCTCTGGGGGAGGCCTATGCCCAGCAGTGGGTGTATTTCGGCTGATATGATAAAGCTTAACCTGGAATATAGGTGCCGCTATCACAATAGTGGAGGACATTGTCGTAATGTCTACCCCCGGACGGCGGACCCCGAGCCCTCGCGTGCCGCGGAACAGGGACATAACGCCGAGATGATGATAAAAAAAAATATGTTGGCGTTAATGTCCCGGTTGTGCTCTCGCGCACGAGGGCCCGGGGTCCGCCGTGACCATGATCCAGGATTTGGCAGGTCAGGTAATTACAGTGGAGCGACTGCCATTTGACCTCCATGACCCTGCTACCAGGGGAACCTGACCAGATTAGATCATGGTTACACATCCAGTCGCCTGAATGTGCAGGTTTCATCACGATGTTTGCGCTCACCGTAAGAGCATCGGTTAGTATCAACTAATGTACATAACTCAGAAAACAGTCATTGGTACATGGCCGGAGCGGGATTCGAACCCGGGACCTCTGGCTTGCGAGTCGGATACTCTAACTGCTCGGCCACCGACGCTCCCAAGCCGTCATCCCAACGCCGAGATGATGATGATTGCCGTAATCTCGACGCTTGGAAGGCGGGTTGGAAATACTTGGAAATCGCAGTGTACATAAATCTTAAATGAAAATGCTGCTGCCTATTTTTTGTATTTCTCACATTTTCATACTGATCTGTAGAGATTCATTAGGTTATGGTTGGCATATCGATGTTTTTTTACAAGCTTTTATTTAACTTTCACTGTCAAAATTTGCAAACCATTCTTCGACCATTTCTTGGTAACCCACTAAGCTGAAATTTTGTATACCTCTGTAACTTGGATAACAGTGAAATATGGTACAATGGAGATGGTCTGTTAATGGAGTCAGCAGGTGGTCGTAGGACCTAATGAACGCAATAAGATAATCCCATCGTGTTTAGCCTCTTTGAAATGGTCTTGATGAGTAGGTATTATAAGCGCAATAATTTTGTTTTTTATTTAAAAGCTTATTTTCTCTTGAAACACGTTTTCTCACATCTCACTTCTTTGACTCTCTCTCTTCTTCTCGTTAAGTTAGGCCATGTCGTGTTCATAATGACTGATTTGCCCAGATTCGGTTCGGAGTAGGTAGTTAATTGTCAGTTCGAATTATCACCATATAACGTCAACATCACATATACACCGTGAGGACACAAGTAAAGCTCGTCTAAGCTGAAATGACGCGCCCCACTATCGCATTAACGCACATAAGCAAATTTATAATATGGACGCAATACATATACAAATGCCGTTGTAATTGGTCATTCAGTTGCCGGTGAGACTCAAACGTAGGAGCACGCGTAGATGAAGTGTCGTTATTAATATTTGCACTTACACATCGAAATCAACTAATTAATTAGTGGGGCGCGTCATTTCAGCTTAGACAAGCTCTACCTACCTATTTACCAGTTACGCTCTTGTGTGGATTATATAAGTAAAAACACCGGGGTGATTTACATTCTCTTGGCAGTTTCACTAGTCAGCCACATCAAAGTAACGCAGATAGTTTTTTTCACTTCTATAAATACTGTCGCTACAAAGGAATGAAATAATACATTTTTAATCTATACAAATATGGTCTTTTGATCAAAAGTTCATCTGACCAAAGTCTTAATATCCTCAATTAAATACACTATTGGCCAAATAGTTCAAAGGCCAAAACGATTAATTATTATTTATGGTTTAATTGAAAAAGTTCAGAAAAACAAAATTAATTAGCGAAGAAAGCCTGCTATTTCGCTGTGGTTCATTCAATAGCTTAATGTATTGTATTGGTACATTTTAGTATCTACCTACCACACGCACTATTACTCTAAAATGTGAAACCTTAAAAAAAAAACAAATATATGTCAGTTCCCAGTTACATACCGCTTACTGACGATACGGCGAGACGGCAAAAAGCAAAAGGCTCCATAATAAAACGTAAAAGAAACTCCATAACCATCACCGGAATCGCAGGACCCTCGACCCCGCGACGATATCGCGATGTCTGAATTTATTAATTATAATCATCCGCTCGTTTCCTTCCCACCTAAGGGGCCCGTATTTTTCCAATCAAAATCGATTTATGTTCCCATTTTCCCTCCGTTTACCCCACCTCGGACGATTAAGTTGTAAAAATTTTTGGCTACGGCGAGCATTGGGCGGGATTTCGGGGTTCCGTGCGGTACCTGTTTAGGTTTAGGTAAGAATTCGCAAATCTCTCGGAGGGATCCCGCTCCTAATGCGATTTTTACCCTGTGGTCCTTTAGTTCCTTACACACTAGGACCACACGTTCCACTGTTTCTTCGGTTACTAGGTATCTCCTACACAACAGTTGTTTGTTCAGGGAGAGGTGTGGCGCGGTGTGCGGTACACAGGTATCAGGGGCCTTACAATGAACTCTTATAGCAGGACCTAAACAGAACCTGCTTAGAACGAGACAGCGCTATACGTGTCACATAAGCTTGTCTTGTTCAAAGCGAAAGCTATTCTGTTTAGGTCGTGCTATAAGAGTTCATGGTAAGCCCTCTTAGCCAAGATATCAATTTAGGCTCTATCATTTACTTTTTCAATAACACTATTGTAAAAGGGCCATTTTTCCACCTATTATTTATCCTAATGTATCTAGGCAGTAAAACACGCCTGCTTATTTACATAACTCACTCACGTCGTAACTAGGTCGGGAGAAGTAGAAAGTATTAAAGCGGTGGGAAAGGTAAACTACATTTAGGTTGTACAATCAGCCAGGATTTGAAATCCACTTTCTAAATTATTTTGGCCGACGACAAAATCGAATTTAAAAATATCACTACCACTTTTCATCAAGCGGGCTGCTTGGCTGTCTGTCTACCGTATATTATTAGCGTTTATGTCCCGTTTGTGTTCTCCCGCGCGAAGGTTCAGGATCCGCCTTGACCATGATCCAGGATTTGGCATATCAAGTAATTACAGTGGAGCGATTGCCGACTGGCCGTGTGGTGTACGGCAGAGTAGAATAGAACCAACCCCTTACCCTCTTGGGTGTCGTAAAAGGCGACTAATGTTTATGAGGCAAACGTTCTGGAGTCTCCGTGGACTGGAAAATGTGCAGTAGCGGTTTCCATTTCTATAATTACAACACTGCGATCTCCAAACCGCCTGCCGAGCGTGGAGATTATGACAATAAGTTAACAAAGGACTCTGATTAGATTGGATAATGGTTACAGGACATAAAAAAGAACTCATTCGAAATTCGAATTTCCAAACCGCGGAACCCTGCTAAACTGGCGGTTACCGGTTTTCACCGGTTTATTTACTGCTCAAATTACCCGTCCCTTTTACGCCTGTTTGTTATTGGAATTTATTATCGTTTGTCCTTGTCCCGATTGGTTGGATTTATTTTGTTGCCGGCCCACTAATAAGATTAGGCTCTTTGATGTGAAAATGAAATTTGGATTTCACATAAAATTCGGATTTAAGTGACTGCGAGGTGGTTCTGAGATTTCACATTAGTTTCGGATAACGGAGGCCGTTCCTGGAAAATACTTTTGTAATTATTATTAAATTTTTTTTTTAGATTTAACCTATTGTAAGTAGAATTACGAATGAATAACAATTCAATAACTAACTACTGTTACTGGGTTCTACTTGTGTTGTAACTGTACGCATAATATATATAAAAAAAAAAAAAATCCTTCCATAAAGATGAGAGCAGTTATTTGCTCCCAATAAAAAGAGTAATTAATTCAGGTGGAATATTTGTGTGTATACTAAGACTGCGATATAAGTAGGTACAATAAGATGGAAAGATGGCGACGTGCTGCGTAAGCCACAGGTATAAATTTTTATTTGTACCTGCCCCACAACGGGATTTCGACCAACCTTATTTACGCAAAGACATAAATTTTGGTACCTCACGACTCGACCGAGTACGTAACGATTAGATCCGTGGCAGTCGTGGGGTTAGACACATCGTGGACAAGATTAAAGCGCGCCTGCTATGGTTCGGTCACGTACTGCGTAAGCCCCAGGGATATGTGGGAACAAGTGAATAAATCTGCCGGTATCAGGAAACAGATCCCGCGGGGGAACAGGAAGCGATGGGATGACATCGCTGAGTCGGATGCGAGAGCCAATGGTTAATGATAAGAGGATACTGAAGATCAGCATGCCAATATGCATGCATACCTCTGGGCACCGATTCTAGTGTGCAATGCAGTTGTTATTATGTTGCAATGTAACTGTGATGTTTCTATAACTACGTCGAGGTATCGAGTCAGTCCTAGCATCATCCCAGTTCGACCTTTGACACGTTTTCGTTCATAGAATTGAAGGCAGTTTGACAACTAAGAAAGATGCAACTTTGTAATTTATTTATTTACTTATTTATTGGAGTACCAACAGCCATATAAAACCATAATGCAACAAAAGTACCAGAAAACGAATTGTGTAAAAGTTCAAACTCATAAAAGTTGCAACTCAACATCTGTCATTTGAATAACAATCACACGTTTGACATGCGATGCAATTGTAATGTTACTGCAACTGAGACGATTTCCGTACCAGAATCGAATCCCTGTTGACAATGATTCTGTGATTTCATTGATTGAAATGGTTACTTATGCGATTACGTATGATCGAGTTAATAGTTTCAAGTTGTTGCAAATGAACTTTGTTAGCAACTGCACCCATGAAATCGATACGGTATCGCAAAAGTAATAATTTCAATCATTGAAATCAGATAATTGTTGGCAACAGAGTTGCGTAAATAGCATACGGGAGAAGTGAAGGAAGAAAAGTTAGTAAGCGGACCCTGGCATAAGCCGGGATAGTCGCTACGATGATGATGATTATGAAATCGTAGGTATAATATTTAACTATAATGTTATTATTATGTACCAACTATCTGCACACAACAACCTGATTAATAAAATAGAAAAACAGGTAGGTATACCTATACACGTAACTGCAATTTTCTCTTCATCTAGCGAACGGATTACAGCTTAATGCCATAAGCTCAGACTCTACGTTACAAAGCACCGGATATAAAGCTCATCTTTGCATCTTGCGCTTCAGGTTGTAAAGCTTTTGAAAGCACTCTCAAGCTTTTAATGTGGGTGCGTAGGTACGCAACGAGTACGGTGATAGAACGAAATTATGACGTGCAGCGTCAAGAATTAGAACTAGTGTCAAATGAGAAGAGACTTGGCGGGTAACGTGGTTCGACTTGCTTATGCGCTCATTACACATTCCTAAATTCAGTGACTGAATTCAGAAACAAAAAGCGTGAGAGCAAATCAAAGTGGAATGTATTGGTCATAAAAAATGGTTCATTTTTGTATCACTAAGTAATGTGTCTACTTCAGTAACGTGTCGCTCCGCTTTTCAAAAATCCGAGATACAAAAATGGACCTTATTCAAGAGCCTTTTCCAGAGACCTTATTCATTACAAGACATGTCAAACGTTCAAAACATTGCGCGCGTCATTTTCTTAGAGCTTATTTGAATAGACGAAAAAACGGGATAGCGAGATTCATAATCATTGTAGAGTGAGCGAACAGGGAATATTTGTGATTTGTGTTTAGTCTGTTATGTCTGTGCTCTTGTTTCATGACGCGGGTTATGACCGTAGGCCGTCTTGCATAAGTATCGCCTGGGTTATGTATTCACGCAGCCGGAGGATTCAAAGAAAACCAACGATTACTTAAAAAAGATTTACTTAATAGGAGAATTTAAATTATTAATACATTTAAATTAAACCTAACCTAACCTAGTGATTGCGATCGATGCTAGATCAACAATGAGTTATAAATTAATTTTATAATAAAACTGCACATGGCGGCCGTGATCGAGTTTCTGTGGAAATCGCTGATTCGGCGGTGCGCGCTGCTATGAGGAGATGGGGCTGCATAGTCGTCGGCTTACATATAGCGCGGCTACGTAACACCTGTGTAAACACGTGTCTATCACACACCAGGGTCTGTTTCAAATATGCAGCAGCCAAGATTTGGAACGACCTGCCTCTACCTATACGGGGGCTAGTCAGAATCACCAAAAATAAATTAAACATTGTAAATCTTGGCTGCTCTCGAAGGAAGCAGGCTCCTTTATTTATTTATTTTTAACCAGGTGTAAACACAGGTCATGACGTGCATCTTCTAGCCTAGATTAACGTAGAAAATATGAAAGTCTAGCCCAGGATTTGATATTTCAGCTGTCGAGACGTTGCGACTTAAAAGCTTTTTACAGAATTAAGAAAAAGCTAATACACAGGTGACCGAGAGAGCTAGCTCGTTCCTCGGACAGAGGCTTAGCTTTCTGGGCACCATTCTGGGACAGCTGTGTGTTTAATTTTTTTAATGTGTTATATTTTTGTATTAGTGTTTTTTATTGATATCTTACTTTTTAAGGGCGTCGGCAGTCGGGCGGTTGAGTATCCAACTCGTAAGCGAGAGGTACCGGGTTCGAATCCCGCTGCGGCCATGTACCAATGACTCTTTTCTGAGTTATGTACATTAGTTGAATTCTAACCGATGCTCTTACGGTGAGGGAAACATTGTGATGAAACCTGCAAATTCAGGGAACTGAATTTGTAACCATGATCCAATCTGGTCAGGTTTCCCTGGTAGCAGGGTCACGGAGGTCATATTGTAGTCGCTCCACTGTAATTATCTGATCGCCAAATCCTGGATCATGGTCAAGGCGGGCCCTGGGCCCTCGTTCTCGAGAGCACAACCGGGACATTAACGCAAAGATATTTTTTTTTTATCTTACTTTCAAGGTCTTTGTAAATATTTTGTCTAAATTTTTTTTTAGTAAATAACCATACCTATTAAGTACAATTGCCTAGACTTGACCCTACTCCACATTAGTGGATGTTTTTGCCATAATATAATCTACTTTTTGCCGTAAACAATATTTTTAGTCAAACGAAGTCGTTTACCATAGAAGAAGATACTACGATGCCTGCTGTAATTTAGCTTTCATATCTTTAACTTCCACATTTTAGAAAATACTCACCTGAAATAAAAATTCATTATGAACGAGAGTTATATTTATTTATGTGCTAGCTAGTCGCGCTTCGGACTAATTCGTAATTTTTGTAAACTTGTCCTTTTTCAAACTTGACCGTTTCCTATCTCGTCATCTTTTTTAAACTTCGAGAAAGTGGTGTCATCTGGTATTGTTTTGAAATTTTTAATTTTATGTTTGTCATCAATGTGTTTCCGTTACTCGTGGAAAGTCATATGTTTCTAGCGGACGACTCCGTAACTATTGAAATTTTTTATTTCATGTTTGTCATTAAGGTGTTTCTCTTACTCGTGGAAAGTCATGTGTTTCTAGCGGACGACTCCGTAACTATTTTAAACTTGTCCCTTTTCAAACTTGACCATCTCCTAACTCTTCTACACTGACCATGTTGTTGGTACTACACCTGCATACGTACTTCATGCCGGAAATTATGTCAGGACTGTTACATTTTTCGGCCCCAAACCTATGCAAAGAATCGTTGCCGATTCATAATTATTTGCTTAATTAATTCTGTATTCCAATATGGTACAACATTATTGTCTCCCCAGCTTCGGTTCCGATTTGCTGAACCTGTGTTGTAACAGAATTACCATATTAATACACCGGCCCATATGGTAATGATCACGGCATCACATGCTTTCTAGGGGCCTCGCGGCGAGAGGGGAGGGGGCGCAACGGCGTAAGTGAGAAAATACTGAAAATATCAATTTTTAACACTTTCGTGTTGTGACTTCATGATGGAACTCCATTATGAAATAAAAAAATTCAAAAAGCTCCAAATTTGTATAATAAAGTGGAACTAGTGTACAAAATGTAATTTATTTTAAGATATTAATTTCAATTAAAATCGAAATAAAAATCTTTTTGTTTTCATACGGTGAACGGTACAAGTACCTATAGTTGTACTCAAACATTTTCTAAACTACTGAACCGATTTTAATGAAACAAAACTAAGAACTATCTCGATTAATCTGGCTTTAAAATAAAGAACCGCATCGAAATCTGTCCATCCGTTTGAACTGACAATCTTCTAATATTATATTCTGCTAGTCTGGCCATCTGAGATTTTGACATCATCATAATCACCATTTTGGCGTTATGTCCCGGTTGCGCTCCCGCGCAGCACGGTGTCCCGGTTGCGCTCCCGCGCAGCACGGGAGGGCCCAGTATCCGCTTAATCTGGGATTCTGACATAAAACCTCAAATCCACAGATCCACACTTCAAACGCATAACGCTCCTGTTTTTCGTTGGTGGTTAAAAAAACTTAGGTTACACCCGTTTGCCGTTGCTCCGTCCGCTGCGCGCATATACCGTGAAATTGACGGCGACGTAATTTTGCTGTGTGCTCGACGTTGGCTTTCAATCGGTATCGGCTAGTGGCACGATAATTTTTTTTTAAATTTTTTTAAATAATTATGGTAAACCAACAGACAAATTGGGTAAACTTGTTTTGGATTATAATAAGTTAATTAAACATACAACAATACAATTAAAATTTTAACATACAAAATAAACATTCTACAGATATTGTAGAAATAGGTAGTATCAGATATATAGGTAGTATTTTAAGTCCAAGTTCAAGTTAAATTTAATTCATAATTAAAATTATTTATGAATTAAATTACGTAAATAATTTTATGATAATAAAATTTACATATGTCAATTGTTAAGTAAAATAATTATAATTAAAATATATCGTCGTATATATGTTTCATAACAGCGTTTTAAAATATAGTGTTATTGTATTAACTAATTAGAAAAAAACAAAACATTTATAACACCTGTTACTCAAATTGATGCCTCGCCTGTGCCATACTCATATGGAAAATATCCAAGTCTAATTCCTTTTCAAGTTTACTAAAGGGTTACCCTCCCGCCACATAAACGAGTTCTACCTGTAATTCGATGACACTAAAGGGAAAGAAAATGTGGGCCTGTACCTTAGTGATAACCTTGATAATCACTGCAAAGGACTGGAACTCTCTGCCTGAGTCATTGTTCCCAGATAAGTATAACCTTGGGGTCTTCAAATCAAGAGTGAATAGGTATCTTCTAGGCAAGCATACTACATCTTCGACCTCATCGTCGCTTTCCATCAGGTGAGTTGAGGTCAAATGCAAGCCTATTGATAATAATAAAAAAAAATATACATTATTTTTAAACAGATTTAGGTCGAGGCTATGGATAATGCTGTTGGTGATCTTAAAAAGAAATATACCACATCGGAAATCTCATGTCGGCCACAGGAAGCAGATGATGTATTGCACAAGCATTCATATAAGTTAGTCCTATAATTATGCCTAGTCCAAAAACTAAGGTATTTAATAAATCGCCTTTCATCATCACAGCCCGTAACAGTCCACTGCATGGCCTCTACCACGAAATGGGAGGTTATTGCCATAATCTCCACGCTTGGCAGGCGAGTTGGAGATCGCAGTGTTTAAATATAACAATGGAAAATGCTGCTGCCCATTTTCTAGACTACGGCGACTCTTTATCTTTTGCCTCGAAAACATTAGTCGCCTTGTACGACACCCATTAGTGTAAGGTGTTGGTGCTATTCTACTCTGCCGGACACCACACGGCCAAAATCGCCTTTATATTCCCTTAATTCGCATATAAATATTGTATAGTATAAATTTGATAACGCGGATTTCATATTTGTGATGCTCTAAGCTGCTTCTGACAAATGTACAGTAGAGATTTTTTTTGTTTAGAACAACGCATCATAAACTCCAACGCACGCAAAATCTGTCAATTACGACGTCGATATGTCACACAATTGATTCCTTGCCCAGGTTGGGCACAAACCCCAAGAATAGTCAATCGAAATCGTAATACGGTTGCTGCTGTATTTATTAAGCAATAAAGAGTTTACATACATACATACATCAGCTGGTTTCGGCTTTTTAAAAATATAATACGACAGAAAAATAGGCAAGCGGGCCACCTGATGGAAAGTGGTCACCGCCGCCTATGGACATCATTTTTATATCATTTTATACAGCTAGATTAGTTTATTATAGTTATTTTCATAGTATTATGTCATACGGCATCATACTATGGGGCAAGTGTGCTGATAGTGACATCATTTTCAAACTACAAAAGCGAGCTGTAAGAGCAATATATGGATTACGTCGACGTGATTCGCTCAAAGAATTGTTTAAAGAAATTGATGTATTGACTTTCTTAAGTCAATATATATTTGATAATATTATGTATGTTAGAAAGCATATTACCCAATTTGCTAAAAATACTGATATTCATAATGTCAATTTAAGAAACAAAAATAAACTGGTAACACCGTTGTTCAGACTAAGTAAAGTAAATTCATCTTTCATGGGTAACTGTATAAGATTTTATAATCATATTCCTGAATGTATTATTAATTTGCCTGAATTACAATTTAAAGATAAGGTAAAAACAACTTTAATGAAAAAAGCCTATTATAAAATTGATGAATATATCAATGACAAAAATGTATGGTGTACTACTAGCTCTTCGAAATAGGAAGTTATTTATAAATTTACAATTTTGTTAATTGGGTGAGGATGATTTGATGTGTAATAGTCATTGAATAACAAATATTTTTTTAATGTGTACGGCATTGGCAGCGCATGCTCACTTAAAAGTCTGCCTGGTGGTGGCATGGGGGTCGGGTCGTTCTCTTCCCTCAAATATGGTTGAATTGGACGATGGCTGGGCCCTGCGTCATGCTCGTGAACGGGTGCTGCCTTGGTGGACTGGCCTGCTTTTGCTGTGCCATTTTTTATGTTTTTGAATTTATTTTTATTTTTAGTTATCTTGACCGATTTGTAGAGGTTCACATCATATTCCAATCAAGACAGGCTCACTCAAATTAAATTGACAAATGTATCAATGCAATGTAATCATATTTAAATGTACCTGTGGGTTTCTTGCCGTTTCTTTTTCCCACAGATGGTCATTTTCCTAACTGAAGCGGCATACTGACAGACAGACGACATTCTTTTTACTTATTTGTTCCGAGCTCAGGGGGCGACGCGGGTAGGCCGGCTGGTGCGTGCGGGTGTGAGCGCCGGCGGGCTGGCTGGGGCCGGGCGCGCGCCACACATGATTCGCCTAGGCGGTTATGTGCGTGGCGCGTATCGATGCCCGGTGTCTCGCCGGAGTAAGCCCTCGCGCGCGCTGATCGGTCTGCATGCGTCGCCCCCTACCTGGATGAGCTCGCTTAACTTCCCTTTGTTTTCCGTTAGATTTTTGACTTTTGAAAAGAGATTAATTAACGTAATCCTAATTCAATAAATACTTTTTCATTTTCATTCATTTTCATTTTCATATAAGCAAAAAGAAAAATTGTTTATACTTAGGTATTACAGCCAATAGTAATACTCTTAACTCATACCTTAAAAGAATCTAAAAGAATAGGTTGTATTTGGGAATCAAGACTCAAAAGTACTCAAGAAGATGGCAGAGTCGAAAGGCGTGTAATTATCAGCTATCCTGTTTTCACCGCGGTGACTTTTCCGGTAAATACAATTGGGGATAAACAAAAATCATCTTGGCATTAACGGGTGGGTTCTAGATAACTGATATACTACTTGAATACTTTTTAAATACATACTTATTATACATAGAACATCCAGACCCGTAACAGAAATTAAATTTCATCATTACAATTTCTGCCCGGCCGGGAATCGAACAGGACAGAATCATTAAATTTGGACAGCGCCTAAGTATTCAACTAATGTACTCACATAAATTAGAAAACAGTCATTTGTACATGGTGGCACTGTGGTTGAACCCTGTATGTATGTTCTATGAGCAATAAAGTGTTTGTCTATCTATTTATTTACGAGTCAGACATCATAACCACAACGCCACCGACGCTCTCACAGTTGGGGATAAAAACTCGTTAAATTATAACTCACAAAATCGTTGTCACCATAATTAGGCATTTATGGTAACAACAAATTCAGTAGTAGTCGCGCATGGACCCAAACTTAGTTATTGTGTATGGCTGGGGTATGTGATATAATACCAGGCAGTAACCTAAAGGGATATGAACTGTCTAGGCGAGACTGGTGCAACTTAAATAGACTACGCACAGGCCATGACCTGTGTGCCTCCTACAAACACCGCTGTGTATGGAGTGTATACCCACAATGTGCCTGCGGTTCTCTTGTTTAGTCGATGTGTTTAGTGGATGCGCTTCATCCCTATGTCATGGATCTTCCAGCTATCCGCACGAGTCGTTTTGGCTCGACCTTTATAATGCGTACGGCTAAGGAATGGAACGCGTTGCCTGTGCGAGTGTGTTCCTTGATCAATATAATCTGGATGCCTTCAAGGCTAGAGTGAATAGGCTATTCCAAGACGGGCATGCTTCATCTTCGGCAACATCGTCACATACCAACAGGTGAGATGGCGGTCAAATGCCTGTCTTGTCATAATATGAAAAAAAAAAGTGACACATGCTATTGGAATACCCTAAGACAAGTTACCTTGGCCCATCGGAGGACCTGATCACCCTTACTGACGAAGCCATTCAATGACTGACTTCGCTTGATTCAAATTTGTAGCTTGTAATAAATGTGTTTCTTATGTATTGTATTTTTTTCTTACGAATGAATAAATCTACAGTAACAAAGCCTTAAGTATCAGAATATCATTGACGTAATATATAATACGCCATAATCCATCCACTCTAGACTCAAACAATACTCGGAGTAAGTAAGACTCGACTGAGCTGTGATCAGCTGGTGTGAAATTGGCAGCCATCTTGTTTTCACTGCGGCGGGTTTTCCGAGGGGCTTCACGCGTGTTTGCATACCGGCTCCGGGTAATCCACTCTAATAGAGCTGCATGCGATGCACCTTGCTCTTGGTAAATTATCGGATTTCTGGAACAGACTGTACCTAGTGTAGTGAGTGTTATTTGGCGCTGCGATTGTAATGCTGTAGGTTCGTGTTGTTGTTATTGGGTGGGTTGTTTGGTCTATGTAGGTAAAATAAAAATTATATTCTTGGGGCAAATGTCCTGGTTTCCCGGTTATACTCTCACGCACGAGGGCCCGGGGTCCGCCTTGACTGTGAACAAAGATTTGGCAGATCTGATTACAAAGGAACAACTGCCATCTGACCTCCGTGACCCTGATGCGAGGGGAACGTGACCAGATTGGACCATGGTTACACCTCATACCAAATAAGAAATAAAGACAGAATCCTGTGTACAACATTCTGACGCACGCAAAATTACGCCATGCTCTGTGTACATACACGGGTCATACGCACACATTGACGA
The DNA here is from genome assembly GCA_905147135.1 of Blastobasis lacticolella. NCBI lineage: Eukaryota > Metazoa > Arthropoda > Insecta > Lepidoptera > Blastobasidae > Blastobasis > Blastobasis lacticolella. Next base: position 17,905,094 of record LR990048.1, read on the forward strand.
CCAAACTATGCCATGGCACACATGTTTACAAAACTGGCCTCATGCCAATATTGACATCGCGCCATTCTTATTTCTTATTTCATCTAATTACAGCTTCAGTTGCTGAATGAGCAAGTTTTAACATGATGTTTTTCTTCACCGTAAGGGCATTCGTTAGTGTTCAACTAATGTACATAACTCAGAAGAGAGTCTTAGGTACATGGCAGCAGTGGGATTTGAACACTGGACCTCTCGCTTACAAGTCTGATTCCTTCATTACAAGGCCACTGAGGCTCATCCATATGTAAAAAGTGCAAAAAAAAAAATGCAGGGTTGGTTCGGCAAGCCTATCAAGCTCATAACATTTTTTACTGTAGAAAGTTATCAGATTTTATGAAGAGCCCATAACTCTACAAAGCTTAGCTCTACCAACTCTACATCAGAAACATCAGAAAGTACCTATGGCTTGACCGTTTCAAAGATTCAAATGTAGCTCTATTTCAATTTCATTTTAATATTATAAATAAAGGAGACTGGGCAAAAGTGGTCTATGCCAGCAGCTTTTTGGTGATGCCCTGTGGGTTAGAGTGCCTCAGCTGCATATTTGTACAAGATGGCATCAAAATCGGTCACGGCAGTTTCGAGAAAAAAACATTTATTTGTCACATTTGTATGACAAGTGACGTATTCTTTGAACCAGCAGCGACATGGTGCCGAAGTATAGATAGAGCACCATCAACTATGTTCCTATGCCGCTCAACACCAAAATCAGTAACGGGAGTTTCGAGAAAAAAGCATTTATTTTTCACATGTTTGTATGGCAATTTTCGTATTCTTTGAACCAGCAGCGACATGGTGCCGAAGTATAAATAGAGCACCATCAACTATGTTCTTATGCCGCACATCACCAAAATCGGTACCGGGAGTTTCGAGAAAAAAGCATTTATTTTTCACATGTTTGTATGACAATTTTCGTTTTCTTTGAACCAGCAGCGACATGGTTACAGAGTATAGGTAGAGTATATTTAACAATGTTCTTTTGCCACCGATATAAAAATCGGTCCCGGCAGTTTAGAGAAAAAAAAATTCTTTTGTCATACTTGTATGGCAAGTGCGGTATTCTTTGAACCAGCAGCAACATGGTTACGGAGTATAGGTTGAGCATTGTCAGATCTATTCTTATACCGCCCGACATCAAAATCGGTCCCGGCAGTTTAAAAAAATGCATGACTTTCGCACAGTTGCATTACAAGTGCCGTATTCTTTGAACCAGCAGCAACATGGTTACAGAGTGTAGGTTAAGCACCTTCAGCTATGTTCTTATGCCGCACGACAACAAAATCGGTCTTGGCAGTCTTGAGAGAAATGCATGTCTTTCCCACAGTGGTATGACAAGTGCCGTATTCTTTGAAACAGCAGCAACATGGTTACGGAGTATAGGTTGAAGACCTTCAGCTATGTTCTTATGCTGCACGACATCAAAATTGGACCCGGCAGTTTCGAGAAAAAAGCATTTATTAATCACATGTTTGTAAAGCAATTTCCGTATTCTTTGAAACAGCAGCGACATGGTTACGGAGTATAGGTTGAGGACCTTCAGCTATGTAGTTATGCCGCACGACATCAAAATCAGACCCAGCGGCTTTGAAAAAAATGCATGTCTTTCGCACAGTTGTATGACAAGTGTGACGTTTTCTTTGAACCAGCAGCGACAGGGGTAAGGAGTATAAGGATTATAAGTTTGTCACATTTGTCATACAAATGTGACAAACGAATGCTTTTTTCTCGAAATTGCCGGGTCTGATTTTGATATCATGCAGTATAAGAATAAAGTTGAAGGTGTTCAACCCATATACTGTAACGATAATTCCATCGGTTCATAGTAAAGGGCACTTCCCATACAAAATGTGCCAAGTAAATATGTTTATTTTTTAAGAATTGCCGGTCAGATTTTGATGCCATAGGACGTATTTGAGGGTGCTAAATGTAAATACTATGACCGATGTTGTTATTTGGCCATAGTCCACTTCCCCTACACATTTACCCAGTCTCCTTTACACATCAAATGTAGGTATAACCGAAATATTATATTTAAAGTAAATTGTTATTACATTAAATGTTATAATTTCGTAAAGAAAATACATAATGTCAATTTGTAACAATAAAAGTAGACTCGGCAAATAACCCGCATCCGTTTCCGGTTTTATATTTAACTTTCTTGACAGGAATTCATCGACAGAGTGCGGTGCATCTGCAGTTAGTTTCTATCAGCGACAATAACTAACTACAGCGCAAAGTTGATTCCTAGCACGCCCTAGCTTGGTCCGTCCAACCATAGCGTGAATCCAGCCAAATTTGCAACACAATAATGCAAATGAAACAACTATGAAATATCCTTAGTGGGATCTGCTACGTACAGATGACAGGATATCGACTTACTCGAAATCAGTATAAAGAGAACTAACATTGCTACGCGCGTCCATAGAGACGGAGATCTTATACTGGTTTAGGTAGGTCGATATGCCATTAACTGTACATCTAATCTTGAAGTTATGAGAAAAATGCCTATTACTTTCATACTTTTCTTCATCCTGGCGGGGGCATTTCTGTGCAAGAATGTTTGTTTTTTATTAGGTACTTCATTTGATGAATAGCAAAGTAAAATTAGTTTTTCGATATACAAACTCCGTTTTGCGAGATAGAGGCAGAGAATACCTCTAAGATGTTTTCGTCATATTAAAATGATAAATGCAAGCAATTCTCAACAGCGTGGTTATAAATCTACCGTTCTAATTTATCGATAAATCTATCGCACTATTTATAACTTAACAAGAAGAGTAAGGAGATCTCTACACTAAACTTTAAATCTCTAAAAGTCATAGACATGGACATGATTTATTTAAACAAAGTAGGTGTAAACACACAAATACAATAAGTCATAAGTCCTATATTTTTAGCTAATTTTAATATTGTTCTCGTTTCAAAAGCAGCTCCGCATGCCAGTGGATGCTCAAATCCCAGGAGTATGGTGGATCATTCGTTGGAACGCTGGCGAATTGTATTAGTGAGGTGCGTAATTAAAATAGCCTTCGGGGATTTAAGCTGTTATTGTATTAGATTAAGATTCAGCGTTCAACTCCCTAGCGTCGGAGTATTGGGAATATTTAGACTCTTTAACGTTGAAATGATGCAACTCATGACTAATTTAGTACTTGCACTTCAACAAACACGTAACTGTAGAGTTTGCCTCATATCATTAATAAGCCAGTTCAGTGCTATAGGCTTTAAGACTTTTGTGGTTATCCACTCCATTTTCACTACACATATTATCCGGGTTTGATACCACGGTTAGTATTGTATTTACCTCAATATTTCGACGACATGGTCACGTGTAGAATGACCATTCGTCAATTGCGTCGAAATATCGATGTAAAAACAATACAAATGGTGGTAACCCGATAATATGTGTAGTGAAAATGCAGTTAAGTGCTTCTTGTTGGTAACTGAAGTTCAAGAAAAGCTCAGAGAGATTCATCTGCGCGGACACTGCCATGTCATAAGGCGAGATGATGACCATATGACCAAAAAAGGCCTAAATATCGAGGATGGAAAAAGAGGTGGCGGGTGACCACCAATGATCTGGATGCAGACAAATAATCACTTCCGGACCCAAGTCGGCGGAAGCAAGAAAACATGGGTCAGTAGGGCTACAGCTCGGAAATGGTTTGCCTGTGTGGTGTTTCCCCTCAGACAATGGCATATTTATTCATTTGTCCACTGTGCCCTACCACCTGCACAAGCGAGGATTTGTACGCGGCCACGGATAACGCTGTATCTGTGGCGGAGTACTGGTCTTCGCAAATGGGACGATAGCTAAGGAAAAAAGAAGAAAGTTGTTTCTTGTTATTGTTGCCATTGGTCTTGCATTCTGCTTGCCATATCCAGCCTCCGAGTAGTTCAATGTAACAGTAAGAACTCGTTTTATTTCACTCGTCAATAACATCGAGAACAGAGCTCCCAAATATTAGGTACGAAGGTGCTGAGCGAAGCTTTCTCATATCTGTGATGGCGAATATCTCCACTTATAGGAGTGAACATTGCTTTAAACGGAAACATGCAAGAAGAAGGAAACAATGATAATGAAAAAAAAAAACAAAAAAATGACTAGATACATTGCAATGTCCAATTCTGTAATTAACTGATTCTACAAATGACCGTTGCTATTCCTTTTGAAAATACCGCCGAAATGGTCGCCAAACATTAACATTTACAAAACATATAGAAAATCGAGAATTTTTTCACTGAAATTGTATCACGGATTGTTTGAAAATCGTTCAGTGCAAATTCAATGCAAATACAGTGATTGCTTTTCTGAAAACACTTCCAATGGCGGCAAATAGTCATGCCGATGTCGCCACAAAGCGACGAAGCACATTGAAATATAGAACCAAAGGGAATAGCATTCATAGGATAGTTACCATTAATAATTCAAACCTGAACTGAACCTGCTGCATAGGGTGATAGCTATACTACCCTGTAGGGTGACCAATCCATTGATTGTATCGGACACTTTAAACAATAACCGTTTTCTATGTCATACGGTAGACAAGCATAGATAAATAGGCAAGCATCTAATGGAATATGTTCATTGCTGCATATAGACATTAACAACTCCAGGAGTATCGCCAATTCGTTGCCCGGAACAGGCTGCTCGGGCAGCAAGTAGGCAATCGGAGTGTAGGACAAGGATGCCTATGAACATGGCATAAATTCTATTTAACTTGAAGTGTCAGGTAAAGGCCTACACCAAACAGTGAATCGTGAGTCGTTTTAGTTTGTTTCGCAGAATCGTCATCAATAACAGCGACAAGGGATTCGTCAGGTCGGCGGGTTGAATGCTCGACGATTCAATTTGGCGCGGATTATATCAAGCGTCAGCGACACTTGATGTAATCCACGCCCTACTAAATCGCCTTCATAATCGATGCTGTAAAATGATATATTCAGTATGACAACAAAATCAACCGTAGGCTCCGTCGCTATTGGAATTAAAAAGGAACCATAGTATTATAGCTAATTTCATATTTCGTTAATTTTATCACATGATGTTCAGTATCAGTCACGGAAATAGATGCCTAAACCTGCCGGTATAAGGAAACAGATCCCGCGGGAAATACTCCATCATTTTGCCGTATTTTCACTTACCAACAGATGAGATGGCGGTCAAATGCCTGTCTCGTCTAATATCATAAAAAAAATAGTTTGGTATCCGAACTTACTCGGAAAGGTGTTTTGTGAATAAATACTTAGTTTTGATATCTTTTCTGAGAAGAGCACATAATGTCTACATTTTAAAACATCTAACGGTCTCGTTTTGATTTATTATCGTCAATTACAATCACCTCAATTTTTTATTTATTTCAGCTCTCCCAAAATCTCCCATTGTTGCTACATAGCCCTCATGTTCCCAAATTTCCCAAGCGCCTTGGCCACCGCAATGTAAACGCGGGGCTAAGCGCCGTTCGCTACGTGTTTTCATATTCATACACCCGGAGCTTGTTCTAACCAAAACATGTTTTGCAATTCCGTTGCAATGAAACATAAAAGTTGTGTTTTGTCTGCGATGTTGCTCTTACCCTCGTACCTACTTTTTCTCGCCAAATATGCTGAAATATGCATCGCGGCTGTTCATATTGCTTTGCTTAGTCATGAATTTTCCTCTGCAGTTAGTAATCTTTGCCTATTGATGATTAAACGAACTTACCTGTACGTGAAGTTCGATCACAATTACTCGAAGAGTCTCGTTCTCAGATATTAGTAATATACACCATATAGGTACTTCTACTGATAGCCATATTACGTAGTTTAGTCATGAATTTTCCGCCGCAGTTAGTAATCGTTGCCTATTTTTAGTAGATCTCTAAATTTTCAATTTATCTATATATATATATATATATATATATATATATATATATATATATATATATATATATATATATATATACATATATATATATATATATATATATATATATATATATAGCCAGATTAATATAGATTTTCAGTTTTATTTTGACCACAACTTATCAGGTTCGGGCATGCATAATCTTGACTGACATAACTTAATATAAAAACCAGACAAATTTCCTTAAATAAATGACGAAGGTTGTTGAAAGCATTATAAGACTGCGTCGTAAAAGGTCCGCTTATCCTTGCCCCTCATTACTGGCAGCTTGGTAATGAGATTATGGTCTGATAGCTTTACATTTGTATTTAGTTAGATACAGCCGGCGCGGGAGAAAACAAAGTTTCTAATGTTTCAGATATAAAACAACATTTTTAAACAATACGATCCCAAACAAACAAGCAAGATAGAACCACTGGCTAACCGAAGGGACTTTGGCTCCCTGTGTGTGTTCTATCGGCTGTACAATGGGGAGTGTTCCGAGGAACTTTTTGATCTGGTGCCCACAGCACAATTCCGCCATCGTACCACCCGCCGTGGGCTGGGTGCTTATCCCCACTACGTAGACCCTCTGTTGGTCACCACGCGAAGGTTTGAAAGAACGTTTCTCGCTCGTACGATTTGGATGTGGAATGAGCTCCCAGCTACATTGTTTCGTTTGGACTATGACATGGGATCGTTCAAGAGGTATATTAGAGGTATCTTCAGAGGCGGGCAACGCATTGGTGACTCCCCTGGTGCTGCTGATGTCCATAGGCGGCGGTGACCACTTTTCATCAGGTGGCCCGCATGCCTGTTTGTCTGCCGGATAATATAAAAAAAGGATACTTTTTGCATTATTTTTTAATGTCGCTTCGTTTTGTCGCAATTTTATTATTGTTGTTATTATTTGTTGAAACACTAGCAGCTTGAAGCTGATTATCATATCGCTAGCACTTGTGTCAATCATTTATTTAGATGGTTCAGTCTGTTTTGAAGGCATTGGTAGAAGGTGCACTTATCAAATGTTCTGGGGGCTTACCATGAGCTTTGATAGCAGGACCTAAACAGAACTGCCCTGCTTAGAACGAGACAAACTTATGTGACACGTATAGCGCTGTCTCGTTCTAATAAGAGTTCATGTTAAGCCCCCTGGTAGAGCTCGTCTAATCAAAAATGACGCGCCCCACTATCGCATTAACGCACACAAGCAAGTTTAAAATATGGACGCAAATGCCGTTGTAATTGGTCATTCAGTTGCCGGTGAGTTTCAAACGTAGGAGAACGCGTCGTTCATTGGCTCCCACACAGATGAAGTGTCGTTATCAATATTTGCACTCACACATCGAAATCAACTAACTAAGTAGTGGGGCGCGTCATTTTAGACTAGACGAGCTCTAACTTGTTCCACGCATTTACAATACCTACAACACGATTAGCCTGAAAGTTGTGTTTGGCGATTGCAGCTGGCTGTTCATAAATTGATTGTCTTAGATGTTATGGGCGACAGTTAATGTTTACCATCAGGTGGCGCTGTTTGCTCGAATGTCACTGCGTATCATAAAATAAATAAAAATAAAGCAAGAGCATTTGCTTGTTGATTTTATTACCAACATCGCCGCTGAAAAGAATTGAATCCATTTACAAGCTAAAGAGATACAGTCCGCGATATAGCGCGTCCAATTTTCGCCACAATAATTTATACGTACTAAAAGTCAAGGCGACCCCCACAATAGCGCAGTGATTGATGTAACAAGGATGGAATTATCCCATAATGTGAGAAGGAAATAGGTCCGTTGGCAAGACTTGGCAGGCCCTTATCGTGGAACGGATCTCGGTTGGATCGCGGAATGTCGTCCGGGACAGTTGTAATATTTTTTCATGTAGTGCTAGGCCTTGATTTGAGGGACGGATGGGATAGACTAGACGATTTTGTGGCATATTTTTGGTTGCCAAGGATGTTGTTTTATTAACCTCCGAAGGAAGAGGGGTGTTATCACTTTGACGTGTGTTTCTATCACTCTGTGTATGTCTGTCTGTGGCATTGTAACTCCCAAACGGATAGACCGATTTCGATGCGGTTTCCTTTTTTGTGGCAGTAATGTAGCTTATTACAGCTCAGAATATCACATAGACTATTATAATTAATTCGTAATTCAATGTCGTTCCCGCGGGGTCGGGTCTGGGACTTAATACAAAATTCTACGCGGACGGTCGCGGGCAAACCTCAGTAATGAATATCGCCGCTATCTTGCAGAAAGCTTAATCTCTTTCGCTCCTTATTCCATAGCCGAGGGCTACCCTTAGCCCTGTTCGCATACTTGAGTACCCGTATACAGTTATCCAATGTTTCTAAAACAAGAGTCCCTTAACAATATCATCATCCTCTTGACACTGAAACTCCGCCCCAAGGCTAAGATAATAGCTAAGTACGTGGCAGTGGTGCTATTCTATAACTTGGTCGGTTGGTCGTTTTAGTTTAGGTTTCGGTATGGTATTTGGTCGGTTTCGCTGCATATCGAAGTCATGCAGTCACACAGGTAATCTAGAACAGGCTCCAGTCTCCACATACATAACTATGTATAATTTTAAATGTGGATAAAATAAAAAAAATATTTATTATTATGAAAGATAATGAATGAAAGATATTTATTGATTATTACTATTACTACTATTTATTATTATTACCCCCTTACACTCGTGGGTGTCGTACAAGGCGACTAATGTTTTCAAGGCAATAGATCTAAGCGCCTCCGTAGATTGGAAAATGGGCAGCAGCATTTTCAATTGTTATATTATAACACTGCGATCTCCAACCCGCCTGCCAAGCGTGGAGATTATGGCAATAACCTCCCCTTTCGTGGGAGAGGCCTTAAGTCCTGCAGTGGACTGTTATGGGCTGTGATGATGATTATTATTACCATTTTTAGTTTTTGAAAAGATATTCCGTCGTGTAGTCGACGGCGAACCCTTGCCGGCCACTCACCTTCATGGTGCATGACAAGTGACTTCATAAGTGGCATAAAAACGTCATGGTGTGTGAGGGGTAAAATGAGAAAAATGAGTTTTTGTAATGCCACATGACAAGCCGCATCATCATGCGGCTCCATCGTGCGTGACCACTATTACAAGAGGGACACAAAAAAGTCAGTCAGTCAAATGGTCAGTGTGACATTGTCACATTGACCAGTGTCTTATCCAAGACGTCAGTGATTATTCTCACATTGATAAAAACAATGACAGAATAAGGAGTAATTGCTATAACATTATACCTCTTGTAACACTAAGAAAACAGCAAAAGCGAAAACGACCCGACACCGACCCGTTACCGGAACGACATCGATCAAGTTCCATAATTGCACCACGGTTGAAAGTTCATTCCCGGGGACGTTCGCAAGATTCACTTTCCGACGGTGTTTGCCGAGGACTCGATCCCGGGATATCTGAAGTGGCGTGTCGGCCGCGGAGACCTGTATTTTTTACGGAAATTAAGTTTACATGCTATGGGACTTGTGCTGGTACTTTTGGGAGTTTTATGTGCCGTTCATGTACGCTTAGGTAGTTCTTTCGTGGAAGTAGATCGTAAAAGACCTAGGGGTTGTGGCCCAATGCGTTGGTGCGATCAGATCCGTACCACATTACATACTACGTTCCACGAGGCTCTGCACTGTGCTGAGGACAGGGGAAGATGGCGTGCCTTTGTCCGTGACAGGATTATGGGGAGAGAGGTCACGGTCCTCAGATATGAGGAATACTACCGGAGGAGGAGGAGACATAAAAGTATTATTATTATTATTATTTATTATACACTAGCAGCTGCATGCTGATGCGTGTATATCACAATATTTAGTTCTTGTAATGTCTATCCAGTCTATTTTTAAAACAGTTCACCGATGGAGCACTGATCACTGATTCCGGCAATTCATTCCATGCACTGGGGTTACTGGTTCCCTGCGATCTTGACAATTTCAGTGTATGGCCTCTGAGGTTTTTGTTATTATTTAAGTTGTAGATGGTTTCTAGTCCCTTCACATCATAATGTCCATATAGTATCTTATATGTTTCTATCAGATCACCACGTTGTCTACGTCTTTCCAGTGTTGATAGTCCAAGTTCCTGTAAGCGTTCCTCGTAGCTTTTACTTCCAATCCCTACTACAATTTTTTTAGCTCTTCTCTGTACTCGCTCCAACAGGCTGATGTCTTTTTTCAAATATGGGTTCCATACAAGAAAGCAGTATTCCAGTATTGGTCTGATATATGTTTTATACCGTTTCAAAAATAAGTCTTTGCTAATTATTGACTAGGCTTTACGAATGCAGTATAGTAATGAATTTGCCCTTTTAGTTATACCAATAATATGCTCCTTCCATTTTAAATTTTCAGTTACAGTTACTCCCAAATCTCTTTGCGAGGATACACTTTGGAGCGAATTGCCATCAATCTTATAAGTTAGTCTAGGATTATTCGAGCCAATATGCAGCACTGTACATTTACCAGTGTTCAGAGTAAGAAGCCAATCTTTAGTCCACTGCGCTATACGATCTAGATCCTCTTGATTTATGTTATATGATATTAGCGGATTACCGAAGATCTTGGTGTCATCAGCAAATAACAGGAAACATGACACAATTAGCGGGTTAAGATCAGTCAAATACATTCCAAAAAGAAGTGGTCCCAGCACTGATCCTTGAGGAACACCACTATGCACGTTATGTGAGTCAGATAAACAATCTCCCACTCTTACTCTGAACCTTCTACCAGTCAAAAAGTCCTCTATCCATTTCAATAAGTTTCCCCGAACTCCAAAATGTTTCAACTTACACAATAGTCTTTTGATAGGAACCCTGTCGAAGGCTTTTTTGTAGTCTAGGTAAATAACATCTGTGGGATGCCGTTCATTCCAGTTTCTCGTCCATACGGATGGACATACAGCTCAACAAATTTGTAACCGAAGATCTCCTAGGAACAAAGCCATGTCTTTGTATGTGCAGCTTCTAAAAAAATTTCAGTAGTATTGTATAATTGTTGTACACCTGGTAGTAGGCGTAGAGGGTGCAGGCTGCAGGTTGCACTTAGCCGTATCAAAGGCGGCATTCCCTAACCGATACGAGGTTCGTATTCAACAGAATACACCTTTCTCAAGCAAGCAATGCATTCGCAACCCACCCGGGTCTCAAGTCTTCTAATTTACTAACTGATTGATTGTAATCTATCTTAGTTTAGAAACGTTTTATTCCAGTTCCAATTGTTCAAATACAATATGTCGAATTTTTAAATGCTAGCTTTGCTTTTAAATCATAATTTTGTTAGTAACATAAACCATCAGTTACCCGAATATCGAAATCATTTAGTTTTTTGTGATAGATGTTTCATTTTCAATAATTTTTATTTCTAGAATGTCTAAAGAGCGAAATAACTTTATGCATATTATTACTTACCCAGTTTTTCGTCATAGGTTTATCCTTATTATAACTAAAAACCACACAATCATGTAGGTATAATAATTTAATAAATTGTTGCCAACCTCGAAGTCTGTCAATCTCAAGTCCACCTAACTAGGACTCCATAAGACTTTGTCGCTACGACTAGTGTTTTTAGAGAGCTGGAGATATGGAGGGTAGGCAGGCCCCGGCAACTGTAACAAAGCCTCTGCAAAGGCCGTGCGAGCCGTAGCTAAGCATGGGTGCCTGCGCTTTGATACGCAGGGGAAGAGGGGCTGCCCTTATTTGTATGATGTATGCTTACTTGCATGCTGCATGATTGGATGGACGTTGCATGCTTGCTTGCATGCTACCTAGGCTGCATGTATGCTGCACAGGCTGCATTCTAGTTTAATACGAAATACGCGGCAAGATTGCCTGCATAATGCATGCTTGCTTGTATGCTGCATGCTTACTTGCATGCTGCATGTTTAGTTTCATGCTGCGTGCTAAATCGTATGCTTCAAGCTTGCTTGCATTGTAAGTTTCATGCTGCGCAGGCTGCAGACTTGCTTGAAAAAAAAAGTAAGAAGAATTTGAAAATGGTGAAACGTCTTCTGGATAATAAAATTCGATGAAAGAAATTATAATAAATAACCTTAATATAGGCTCGATAAAATTGTAAGCGTGATCCAATTATAATTGAATCGTATATTACGTCGTACCTACGTTAGGATTGCCTCTCATCCTCTCGTGAGGCAGCCATAAAATAACAGGCAATGAATAAAAAGCTGCACAATTTTGTGCAAGCTACTAAAAACCGGTACACAAAATTGAAATGCGCCTAAATGCTTAAATAGTATGTCCATCGACCTCGGAAACAATGGACATGAAATTGTTGAATAAAATACTTATAGAGAGGAATTCTGTGGCATGTTGCAAGTATCGTAGCTAAGTGTAGATCTTAATATATAGGAGTTGCAGGGGTGGGCGCGTGGTGAGTGGCGGAGCAAACCCCATTATAAAGTTGCAATAATATTATAAATAAAATATTTTGGTCTGTGTACCAAGCAAGCACCTTTTTTTGGGTATCTACCTCTCATTAACGTACAGCGGAGGTGTACCTTTTCTCTTATATTCCATTGTATGGAGTGTCTAAATGTAAAGAACATATGGGGATTTCGCGATCCGTTTACAAAATTATAGTTCTTTTGTTATAAATATGTATCCGGTGTCCCCCTTTTACTAGTTAAATGTATCTAGTAATAAGAAAGAAATGAAATAAGTTAATTATTAATATAAAAAATATGAATTATATACCCTTTTGTACACTAGTTCCACTATATTATATAAATTTTATTAAATTGCAACCGATTTCGAATTGCTCATCTTCAGGCAATAATAATAATAATTCGAAACCGGTTGTAATTTAATAACATTTGTATAATAAAGTGGAACTAGTGTACAAAAGGTTATTTAATTCATAACAAGTGAGTCATGAAGTCACAACACAGAGTGTTAAATATACAAAAAAAATATAATTATAAGACAGTATAGTTTGGCCGCTGTATTCTTTGGAGTGGAGTACTTCCGCTGTCAGGGGGATACCCAAAGAGACTAGAATGTTAGCGATCTTCTTGCTATAACCATGAAGGTCGCTAACATTCCAATCTCTTTGGGGATACCCCGTTACGCATGAATCATGTCCATTCGTTTCCTAGGTCGTTGGGATCCCGCAATCCGGCTGAAAGGCGCGCTAAAATGATCCCACTATCACGCGCGGGGTGAGTCCCCGCTTTGCGACAAAGAGCGCTAATGAAGTTAGCTGTCTCCCTCATTAGCTAAAAGCCTCCGAAATTGTGACGTCACCGTGAGCTAGCCGTTTCAACTTTTAACACAATTTTTAAATATTCCTAACTGGAGATGAGATCGTGCAACATTTTAGTTTACTACGTATGGAGCTGTTTTACGGTGTAATTTAGTTAGATGAAATTACGGTTGATTTTTTTATATTTCTTTTATGTAAAATGCTCATATTACAATGCGCTACAGATGCTACAACTATTACTATAGCTAGTATAGTCGAACAAACATAAGGCTACAAAGAGGCTTTAGCAAAACGTGTTCTGCTTACCGCCCCCGTGTAGCCTTGTATTTGTCCATTTGGGTGAAATATTATATCGGTCGGTACGTCTGTCTGTTGTGTTGAAAGTCGCAAACAACTAGTTCTTAAATATATAGACATTGCATCAGATACATGACATCCACTGCTGGTCCATCCACGCCGATCGTACTATGCTTCTTGCATCTAAGGACTTTACCAAATGGTCCATGCGTCTGCTGCGATTTCCCGTGCGTGGCCGCCACTCGAATACCTTTCTGCCTCATCGGCTATTGGTTCTACGAGGTATGTGGCATGCCGAATTAATGCCAATGCCAAAAACTACCCTACAGTTCTCCACGGTTCCCCAAATTCCCACCTCATGGAGCACCTTACTTACCGACAGGAACATAATACTAATTTAAAATAGTATTGTTTGAATGCGGTAGCAGTAGTAGAAGAAGTTACTTTACTGGTTGTGTGGCTTCAATTCGAACATTCCTCTTTTTATCGGGGAAAAACATCACCCGAGAAGTAGGTTCAATAATAGTCAACTTAACAAACTTTCTTATTTCCGAGATCATTTTATTTTTAGCGCTTGCTTACGTGGCAATGTCGTGGGAGCAAATAAACACCCCATGCCGGGGGTTGGACAAATACGGCCTCCGTCAGAGATCTTGGCAAACAAAATTCACAGGACACCGCCCAAACATCAATATGTCTGATGTTGTAGTATTAAGAAAATAGGATGGTCGGTGCAATCTAGTAGATTGGACACAATGTTGGCTAGCTAGAATAAAAAGATATGTGAGATGTGGACCTAATATTTTAAACTATCAAGATTAATATTAGACATTTAAAATGTACTTTACAGGTTTTATCACATACCTTGGTTAATGAGTTAAAAACGCATGGTATGTATTATGCGTTTTTACGAGATAATGGTAATTGGTGAGGAGGTTAAGTTGGCCTCTAAAAAGCTTGGTATCCTGAGCAAGACTAAGCAGTATTTCACAACGGCACATCGCTTGCATCAACCGGGACATTAACGCCAACATGATAATGATGATAGAGTACCGTTCCCATCTCTGGGCATCCTCGTTTTGTGACAGGTTGTGCACGGACAGACCAACGTTTTGTGGGTCTCCTAAACATGTACTATTGCAGCAAAGTGGACTTTTTCTCGTACATGATGACGTTGGATAACCTACAGCGCCATCACAGTCTATACCTGGATGATCCTCACTTACCATTTTCGTTACAAGTTTCACGAAATCACGGGATTTTGCCTCCTTATTCATGTTCTGTCCTTGGATCGTAATGCTGTTCCCAAGAAGTGTTCTATTATCGCATCGAAAGACGACTTTAGAACAAATATGGTCATACTGCGCGGGTACGATTTTCCCACATTCCATCATACACTTAGTTTCTAGAATGAACTCCCTCACTGACGGTGACGTGCCCGAAGACTTGAGTTATAAAACACAACACAAGTCAAACACTGTTATTGTATTCCAGCTAAATTAAAACGAGTCTCTACAATACGATTCAAACGAAACCACATCAAAACAAGTCTCCAAATAGCGAGATGAGGAAAACAATAGAATGACAATCTAAATAGCACAGACATTCTAACTTTTTGCTAAAGAGGCACTACATTGACTAGACTAAAGAACTATCCTTTTCGAACATAAACCAGAAAACAAGTGAAACGAAAAGCCTCACTGATGTCAGTTCTATTCAAAGAGCACAAACCAAAACTCAATATTCACTCGCCACACCGTACTTCTTTATACTGCGGAAACGGTTATAACTAGTTCAATCTAGATCTCCGCCCACATGTCAGCGGTTCGTCCCGGTTCAAAGATAAAAATCCCGGACGCCCGGTTAACCTCCCGGTCTGGGAGTCCCGGAGCCGGGCATAATAGACAAACCCGATTACAGATTTCCCTCGACGACGTTTTCCAATGATGCCGCGTTACCACAGATTCTCGATAGGGTTACACGGTTGGCTTCGCGACTGAACACAACATTTGGCTCGAGGGCAAAGCTGTATTTATGTGTAATTTGTATAAAAAGGCTTGTGATGTATTGTAAATGTGAAATATGTTCCTTTTTTATAAGCTTTTTTTTAAATTTACACCAATTTAGAAAGAAAGGAATATGCAACTTGTTTATATATGAAGGCCTGCCACTGGTATACAAATAAGTTGACATGTGGATAATAAACAAAAATGGCCTGCTTTTATTTTAAATTTTTTTTACAGGTTGTTAAATTTTTATTAATGTTTATTTACATTTTATGGTTTATTTACATTTAATATAAACATAACTGTTAAAGGTTGAACGAAATGTAAAAATAAATATTGTAAATGTGAAATATGTTTCTCTTTGATAAGCTTTTTTTACAATTTACACCAATTTAGAAACAACGGAATATGCAACTTTTTTATATGAAGGCCTGCCACTGGTATACAAATAAGATGACATGTGGATAATAAACAAAAATGGCCTGCTTTTATTTTAATTTTTTTTAGTACAGGTTGTTAAAATTTGTATTAATGTTTATTTACAATTATGGGCTAAAAATGACAATGATATGATTACTTAAACTCTTACTTTATTATACTCAAGGTAAGATTAATTTTTCTCTATTATAGTCGTATCGTAGTGTTTTAGAAGTCTTCGGACCAATGCTTTCCTTTTAAATTATTGCAGCTCAAAATTGACTCAAAATTATCAGAATATGAACTTACTCCTTGGCTAAATTCTCGTTGCATACCATTGTAAGCAAGCATTCTTCGGCGTCAATAGCTCGTTCAAGACTGTCTACAGATGGACGTGAATGCCCGAACATGAGCTCTGGAAATCTGGAGATATTATAGTCTTAGCAGGTCGATTACAGATCGCAGCACAGCAAAAACGCTGTTATATGTTCCCAAGTCTATGGAGCTCCTAAATTGACCTAGATCGTCTGGCTGAAGGGTATATGATGTTTAGTGGATTATCTTTGATGGTTAATTAGTTGAAACAAATACATTTTACCAATTGAAAATAAAAATGAAAATCACAACTAAATTCTTCATATTCCAAACTGCATATATTTTTTTTAATTAATTTAATTACCGGATTGTGTTGCGATCTCGTTTTAAATTACACACTCAGTAGGGGACAATAGTTGCTTATTTGAAAGTGGGGATTTGCCAGCGGTTTCCCTTTGTGTAAGAAATAATAAAAAAGGGACGGATAATCTCGGTTTGCGAATACATCTTAGTCTCGGGTGTCGGGTCGTTTTTTTGGTTCTTCACAATATTTGGATAAACATTTCGCTTCGGGTCTGCCGTCATAGTCTTTGTGTAAATCTAGATCTAGGGCTTACCTTTCCTTTGAATAACACGAGAGATGGAATAGACGAACAAATAGTCTCTGATTGCTTTCTTAATATAGTTGCAATTACAGATGAAAACATGGCTAAATTCTACAGTGAAGACATAAAAAAATGATTTAGTGAAAATTACGCTAAATGAAAGGCACTTGTAAAAACTACCGGAGAACTAGCAGTGGATGATACAGTCTCGTAATTATCAAGCTAGGCAAAGACGACAAAGGAACATCGCAGTAACGACCAAACTGGGCACTGGACCAGAAATGATAGCACTCAAACCAGAGTAAGGGGAATTTTTCATAAGGAAAGAGAAAAACCAACGTTACATCTTTCCTTATTAAATTTGAACCGGGGAGTAAAGAAAAACACGGGTTTGTTATTAAAAACGACACTGATGGAGGTGCTGTGTGGTGCTAATGAAATTTCGCGGAAAAAACGCAGCCCCGAAGCCAAAGCGAGGGTAACATTACACGGACACTTAAGCAAAGTGGGGGACGTTGGCATTTCTTAAAGAAAAAGTCATCTCGCGGACTCTGCTTTGGGATGGAACGCTCGAAAATTGAAGGTGGTATTCCTACTCGTTTTTCATAGAACACATAATTTAAAAAACTATATTTTTGTAACTTGGGTTCGCATTTTGATATCAAAGCTCTCTTTACATTGTCTTTCTTATATCCAATATTTGAAATTTATAATAGTTAATAAACATTGTTTGAAATTTTTTTTATTCGTATTGTAATCGTAAAACTCACATTTGAGGGACAACGGGAATGAACCTTAGATAGTGAATATTTGGGTGTGTTAACTCAAAATTATCCCAAAATATTGCACATTTTCGATTCAGATAGCACATGTGTTAACGAGTCTATTTTTTGTGGCCCGCTAACGACGTTCGTGACGTATTCAATTAGGCCGCCCAAATTTTGTAATACGCTACCACATTTTTTCTCTAGAGTTTTTTTTTAAAATACCTATGAATATTAACATTGCACTTTCCAACGGTATATTAGGCAATATAGTTTTTGATCATACCATACATACTTATTTGTAACTTTATTAAAACTATTGTTTTTATTTTGACTTTTTTCGAAACATTGTGGTGAATTACCTTGGAATCTGTTACATATAGCAGAAAATATATACAGTACTTTTTTGTTCGTTAGAAAATTACCTTTTGAATGGTGTGACTTCTATTTTATCACGAACAGTTGCTGGAAATTTAACTAAAGGACATAGCCGTTATCGCAACAATGCAATTTATATGGGTAACTTAAAGTAATAAAGCGACTTTATAACTCTTTCAGTAGCAAATGTGATATTTGTAATTTTTGGAGTATTTGTAAATAAGCAGCTTTTTTGTCTCACCAGGTGGTAAGTGATTTCCATTTTTAAATCAGTGCCATTATGCACACTCAAGGCACTGTAAGATAAATTTCAACCATGAAGTACAGCAGAGACAAAAGACTCATCATCATCATCATCATCCTAGCGTTAAATCTCGGCTCCGCTCTCGCGAGGCCCCGGGGTCCGCCTTCCTACTACTCTCGGTCCACTTCACTCTGTCCTCGGTTTCCTTGGTAGTGAGTTTATTGGCACGCATGTCCTTTTCACGACCTCAAGCCATTGCTTCTTGGACGGACCTCTATATAGAAGATATTTGTTCCCTACGTAAATTGCCGGTCTTTTATGTTTTATCCTGAACTGAATCATTCCATTTTAGCATCGTGCCGTTGGCGAATAGTTAAAGTTGGTGAAACGCGCCCGTGGGGAATCGGGCAGACCGCTCGAATTCGGTATTCAGAAACGTTACTGTGTGGTCAAAGTGCGCGTGGAGGCACAGGGTCCCAACGTGATTGGCCATCGGAAATATGTGCCCGTTGAAATTGACCCATCATAGAGCTATATATAATGCAGTGCGTTCGCTTAGAAGACGAGCACGCGAGAGACATCTTTAGTTAGACACTAGCGGCCCGCCCCGGCTTCGCACGGGTACCACTACGGGTACATGGGTTACACACGACCGCTGCGTAGGGAGCCGACCGCGCGAGTAAGCCGCGCGGCACTTTATTACTTGACATTGACTCCCCTCCAGTAGCCGAGCGGACTGAGCGGCGAACACGCGACTTTTTTCTAATATTCACATTTTTAAACTCGTGATATCTTTCGAATGGAATGTCTGAATTGAATAATTCAAAAAGTATTGAAGCAGTCGTGAATATGAAGTAATTGATTTTGATAAGGATTAATACCAAGGTACAAATAAAGAGCGTTTTTTAGCGGCGGCATTTCAATTAAATTTTGAAAATAAAAGAGCACTTATTGTGACATAACTATAATAGTTAGACATATACTGTTGCGACACTTTTTGTAGATAATGATGTGTTCTGCTAAGTCGTAGTACTTTATTTTGTTCTATCATCAATAGTTTTCGCAGCACACGCGATGTAAGGAATTTTTTGGGTATTATTTTACACCTTGGGTTACATTATTGGAGTTTTATTAATGATCCGTAATTTTTTAGAAAATATAATACAGCCTATGTCACCCAAGGATAGTGTAGCTTCCCAACGGTGAAAGAATTTTTGAAATCGGTCCAGTAGTTTCGAAACCTATTCAATACAAACAAACAAACAAAAAATAAAATATTTCCTCTTTATAATATTAATATATTATATTATATATGTATTAGTATAGAAGATGTGTTTTCTTAGTATTGGTGTGAGCGACTGGAACATCGTTCTACGAAACCGAGCTAGCCGATATGCGTTATTTACCAGTTACCACCGACATCTATACCTTTATTTTTGTCTAAGGAGGCACACGGACGTACGGTCAACCTGATGGAAAGCTACCGTCATCCAGGACATCTGAACCTAAGGACAGCGGATTCAGATGCCGCATCAAAACTTTTTCTTGGCTCCAGCGGCTCAGAATGGAGTCAAAACGTCCTGGGCGACGGTTCGTTAGCTCCGCTGCCATTACTGCCTCTCGTCAAATTACCAGTTTATTCGCTTGCCATTATCAACGGACCGACATTAGTATAGCCAAATGGCATAACCAGACTTAAATGGAAAATTGCATTCGGATTCCATGTTGATATGATGATTCGGGATTTGGAATAAACACAATTGTTCGAATAGGCTAAAATTATTGCTTTTATAAGAGTTTCTGCGGTTAACGAGTTGGTAGTTTCAACATTATGCTAATTCAACATTATAGAATTAGTATAATATAATTATCATCTCTCGCGCACGATGTTACATAAAATGGCCGACGGATGTGCCCAAAATTAAGTAGCATAGAACTAGATTTCCTTAGAATCATGGTATATAGGTACAACATGATCACCTTAGCGTTAATGTCTCGGATGTGCTCGCGCGCACGAGGGCCCGGGGTGCGCCTTGACCATGATCCAGGATATGGCAGATCAGGTGATTGATGTCAATCATGTAATTAGTATGAATTTAAAATTTTCCACCAACCACCCACACCCACTTACCACCAGGTGAGCAGATGACAGTCAAATGACTGGTAAGTTTAATTCAAAATTCAAAGTTTATTTATTGATTAGGACATTAAATATCTCTTTCAATCGTCAAAAAGGAGGGGGGTAGGAAAGTAGGAACGAAGCACACAGTGACATGCTGGCCGCCCCATGGCAGCAGCAAACTTACCCCACGCCAGTCACGACCGGACCGTGCCCGGCAATGCCAGGCAAAGCCGGACCGCGCTCAATATATTATATAAATATGTCTAGTAAAATTAAGAAAAACCACCTAAAACTACAGCAAGAGTAAGCCAGTCTACCAAGGTAGCACCCGTTCGAAAAGAGCGACTCGGCCCCCACGCCACCGCCAGTCAGACTTTTAAGTGAGCGTGCATTACACATGCTGCATGTGATAGGTAGCTGCTCCCACCCTACTCAATCCTAATTAAAAAGGAATGCGGATTCAACATGTTGGGAACCAATATTTTGCGAATTCAACATTATGGTCCGGAAGGCTGATCCCTTCCCCACATCCCTCCAGCCAGAGACGCGGATAAGGATACTTACCTTGTTTACTACGAAACTCCAAACGTGCAGAACTTCAGGTGTTCATCATTCAAAGAGAATTAGGTAGGTACTTACCCATCCGTCCAAAACCCATCCAAACATCCTGTCGGAAGTTTACTATGAGGTATTACAGTGCGCGAACGCACAGGGTTCCAACTGACAATACTGGGTGATGCCCCTGGTATTGCAAACGTCCATAGGCTGCGGTGACTGCTTACCATCAGGCAGGCCGCAAGCTTGTTTGCCACGTTAGTGGTATAAAAAAAAACTTGATTGAGGATCGGCACTAAAATTGTTGCACGCTTGTAGCTCTGGAAGTAAAACAGATTTTAAAAATACAAAACACGCCACCGTCTATAATACCTACCCTTTTATCAGATATTAATTTTATATTTAAGTGGAGCTGTATTAATCCGAGGATTTTATATAAAAAAAAGGCTACGTTAAGCCATCGATTCAGTTTATTAAAATTGTAATGAAAACAATCGCACGGATTTAAACGAAGTGAACACGTTGAGAGGATAAAATATTATATTCACTGTAGCGTTCAAAATATGAGGAATTATTAACTGCGCGAACAAATAATACTGGAATGGATGACTATTACTGAGACCATAGAGAAAATATTTACTAACGTAATAGAGCAGCCATCACAAACAAAAATATTGTACCAACCTGTCACGTGCGGGAGGTGCGGGGGGAGGCTGCTAAGTCATAGAATGACCGATGAAATGTTATCATTTTCTTTATTTTTGGCCCTCGAATGGTTCGTACAGTTTTTAATGCACAAGATGACGTTTTTTTGAATATCCAAGCCACTGTCAGATTGGTCCGCGTCGCGCAATGTCTCAGAACTGACTGCGGCCACTGTTGTCCATGGACCGCAAAACGTGGTTCAAATAAAATACTTGCGGTGTCTCCTCTATTACTTTAGTAAATATTTTCTCTATGACTGAGACACATTAATACTAAACCAGGTGGCGTTGAGATAACGACAAATTAAATTTAACTGGCGAAAATTATGCATAACTAACTACTATAAACAGTGAGAAAGGATTACTCTAACCCGGCAACTTATATTCCAAGTGTTCGAATTAAATACTAAAATAATACTAAGTGAGTGACAATATTGATATTGATTGATTGATGTTGGTTTCAGTTAATACATGAATTGCTTCAAAAACAGCGTATTGTGGTCACTATTTGAGGTCATCATTATCATCATCTTGGCGCTATATCCCGGTTGCGCTTCCGCGCGGTACGCGAGGGCCTGGGGTCCGCCTTCCTACTCTCAGTCTTCGGCATTCTTGGTGGCGAGTTTGTATGCACGTGTTAGATATAAGGTATTTTAGTATTTTTTCATTGGTATGAAATATAGTGATTAATAAGCTTTTTTTTGGGCAGCCATAGCGAGCGGACGTGCCATCTGGCGCGCATTTACGACCCCGTTGAGTCAAGTGCCCAAAAAGTTGTCGTTCCCGGTGTGCCCGTGCTTTGCGATTGCAACAGTTTTCACGTTGTGTCCGTCTGCAATATAGTAGCGATACCCTAGCCCGGTTTAAGTGTTGTGCGGTGTAGTGGTTTATTGTTATCCTAAGGTGTAGTGTCAGTGACAGTGATCGACGGAGAAGCCCACCTAAGCCTGCGCTGCAGCACCAACAGTGCGCAGCACGCCGCGCTGTAGCACCAACAGAGCGCAGCCGCATCTCCCGGCTGATACCAGCACACCAACACCGCCACATAACCCGCTAACGACACACCTGAGCTCCGAACCCGGTGAGGGCGTTCCTAATAATATTATCACATATCCCCTAAACACGTTATGTACCTCAGTCTTCACTATCATAAGTTTCAGTACAGTAAATTTTAAATCTCCCTACTGTTCATGTTATATTTATTTTGGAATACAAACGCACACTTAAACACAACATAAAGTGCCACCTAACTAAACCCAGGCGCCATATAGAGGACATAATATAGATAGGTGTCCCAAATTATCCAACACCGCCCTGAATCGAGACCCATTTGTAATAATAGCGTTCAAGGTTCTAGCGTCAATAGAAGTGGAATACCTATCAGAAAAACCGTACACGCTACCAGCAAGCTCTACCAAGAGTAGCGTGTGTTCTAACCTACTTCTTTTTCAGATTATACGAATATTATAAACCGCGAGACAAACTAGCAAAATCAATTTGCTAAATTATTTAAAAACTTGCGTCCCAAAATAAAGCACAAGTCAATACGTATCTACTTTGCGACTCATAAAAACCGCATACCACTGCCTTAAAGTAGGTACCAGGAACTCAAAACTTGCAACTTTCTAACACAAACAAAGAAAGAAACCGACAAAAAATAGGTGAAGGGTCCAGGCCGCCCACTTAAAAACAATAAGAACACATTTCCACATTGCGCAAGGGAGAACAAAAAATACTATTTGACCGTCTTAAGCTTGTGTACTTATTGTTTATAATATCGAGATTCTTCGGCGTTAGTTAAATATCAAGGATCAGCTTCCCGTTCAACAAAAGTGCAGAGCGAACCAATCCGGGCAAATAACTTAACAAAACCGCTAAATTAACATGTACAGGCAGGCCTGACATCCTATTCTGACCCACATACGTATAGAGCACAAGCTCGCAGCAAGCCTCATCAGGATCAGCTTGTATCGGATCTAACCTACTTCTTTTTCAGATTACTGAAATATCAGTAACCGCGTGGCAAACTGACAAACAATATTTAACTAACGTAAACACGCGTCTCTAAATACGGCACAAACCACTACCCACCAAAAAGCAGGTACAAATTGCAGCAAACTGGAAGAGAGAAACCGACAAAAAACACTGAACGAACACTTAAAGACAATCAAGAAAGGTGAAGAAAAAACAAGGGACCGAGCATATCTAGGTACCAACCGACTAAAGAAACTATAGTGCGCAACATCTGGCGAGCATCATGGCACAAAAATCGCAGCAAACTACAATAAGACACATGGCTAAAGACGGCAACTGTCTCTTTAGGGCTATCGCAGATCAACTAAATGAAGTATATTTCCTGACATTCGAACACCAAGCAGTGCGCCGAGACCTAGCCACATATGTAGCGGACAACAGAAAATTAAATAGAATACACCTAGCTCTTTTAAACAGCATACAAGATGCGAACATAGGAACCCCAGAGCAATCTATCGAAGAGATGATAGATCTGTACATTCGATCGCAACTCAACGACGGTTTCTGGGGAGGAGAAGAAACAATAATAGCGGCATGCGAGTTCTACTTAGTGAACGTGCACGTGCACGCAAACTATACCACGCCGTTGGTTTACAGTCCTGAAAATGAACAATCATCGGCCTGCATACACCTACAATTCGAAAACAATCATTACAACAGCTTAATAGTCACAAACTCGCAAGGACCACAACAAAATATATGCCTCTCGGACAGATCACAAAGTACAACGTCGCAATCGGAAACCGAGCCGTCTAACAGCTACCCTGTGGACTCAACGGGGCTAAGACTATTAAGGCCGTCACCTGAACAACCAAAGAACCCCGTACCCGGTAGTAAATTACGCATAGCCACGTGGAATGTACGCGGCTGTTCGAAAGCACTAGAAAAAAAGAAAATTGACAGTGAGTTACAGAGGCGCCAAATAACAATAGCCGGCTTACAAGAGACACATCTCTCGAAAGGGGACTACGTATCGGCAAACTATAACTGGAGACTAACAAGAGGATCCCGATCAATGGAAAGAAGGGGAGTAGCCCTGCTCATTAGCAACAGGGTGACCCACGATGTAATCAAATTCCACCATATAGATAGTAATAACTTAGCAGCACACATCAGAATTAATATACAGGATAAGGTATCCCCATTAGACCTCCTCGTTATAACCACCCATCTACCATCGACATCATCAAACACCCTGGCCAAAATAGGTACTCTCGTTACAAAGTCGTCGAATCAAACTCAATTGCTCCTTATCGGGGACTTTAATGCCCACATTGGTAAAGAAGATGCTAAACATCTCGCCTCCAATTTAGTAGGTACGAACCTATACCACCAGAAACCGAACCAAAACGGAGACCTACTGATGTCATTTATCCAACAGCACAACCTTCGTATAAATAGTACTTGGGGCCGCCCATCATGTAAAACTACATGGAGGATGGGAAAAAAGCACTCCCAAATAGACCACATCATATCGCGCTGCACTAACACAATCTGGTTCGATTATATAAAAGGCGAATGGTCATCCGAAATAAAAACAGACCACAAGTTGATCTCGGGAAATATTAGAATATCCTCCGCTCAAATACCTCAAAAAAGCCAAACAAAAACTAATACGGGAAAAGCGTCAAACGAACCAAGCGCCTTTAGATTTGATTTCAGGCTATACGACTATAGTGCGTTACAAGTAGGCGAAACAAGGGACAGCTTTAACAATAAGGTAATCGAAAAGCTGGAAAAATATAACCTACATCCAAATACAGCCGCGGATATTTCCAGTACATGGCAATCGTTAAATAATATCCTAAAACGATCGGCTCAGGAAACCCTACAAAAAACTAAAGTACGGTCCAGAGAGGCACTGTAGAGCACTAGCTAAGTTACAGAAAGCCCGATTCCTGTACAAGTTTAATTCAAACAATATAAATTATAAAAGAGAAGTAACTAAAGCGTGAACCGCGTATCGCAACGCTACGGAACAGGAAGACATGGAGGACTGCAGGCGTTTTTTTTCAAAACCTGAGCAAACGACACAGAGCAATAAGGATGAAAGTCACTTACAAATATCTCAAAAAACACAAAACAAAAACAAACCGATCACAAAGTAAGTAATACATTCCAATGTCCAATTGGATAGGCGAGTTAAATAAAGTGAAGGGTCCCACCATAAATACGGTCCCCGAAAAAGGTCCAATTGAAAAGGATCACCCAGACGAAGCGACAATAACAAAAATTATAAAAAATATGAAGAGTGGTACCGTCCCGGGAACGGATCATGTCGTCGTGGAATTATACAAAGCGGCACCACCCACCTTCACAGAGCAACTCGTAAAAGTTATGCAAGAGGCTTGGGTTAAGAACGCAATACCAGAGGATTGGAAACTCACAAGACAGGTTCCAATTCCAAAGATCAAAAACCCTAAAAGGACGTCCGACTTCCGGAAAATATCAATATGCAATGTCGGTTACAGGATATACGCTAACTTCATATTAAAAAAATTAGACGAAAAAATCCAGTTAGGAAATTACCAAGCAGCTTTCCTACAAGATCGTTCGACCGACGACCACATGTTCACTATAAGAAGGGTACGGGATTCCAATTGGAAAGCAGGCACCAAAACATATGTCGTAGCTCTCGACATAGAACAAGCCTTTGACACGGTCAATCTCGATGCACTCAGAGATATACTCCTCACCCGAACTGGAACACATCTAACTAATAGGATAATAGAGGCCTGTATGCAGGAGAAAACCCTTATCTCATGGTGCGGCCAGAACTCCGATATCATAAACAAAGGAAAAGGATTTAAGCAGGGATGCCCACTATCACCCAGACTATTTACCCTAGTCATGGACGAAGTGCTGCGAACACTTGAGGAGGAAGACGACGAGCTTACTTTGGATCAGGACCATAATATTACGATGCCGCTCATCCTTTCATTTGCCGACGACCTGATTCTAATTGGAACGGATATAGTCAAATTGGACCAGACAATAACAAGATTAAAAATACTACTTGAATCGGTAGGACTTGTTATAAATGGTTCCAAGACAAAATTAATAATCAGAGATCCATCCAACCCACCCAACGGTACTGCTCCCAGCAGTGTCCACCTAGGGGGAGTGTCAATCCAACCCGTGAAGGAAATAAAATATCTAGGGACGTATCTCACAGCATCCCATGACAGACGAAATTGTATAAAACACAGGTGCGACAAAGCCGTTACAAACTCCAAAATCGTAAACGCGTTTATAAAAAACAACAGACTGGAATGGAAAATCACAAGACTAATATACAAAATGGTCATATGCCCCACGATGACCTACGGTTTAAACGTGGCGTCCCAAACAAAGGCTAATCGATCCAAGCTACGGCGATACGAAAGATTCATCTTGGGAGGTATGTTAAATCTATCCAGAGACAAACCCAATAAGAAAATATGGCAGATTTTAGATGGAAAAACTATAACAAAAATAATAAAAGTAACGAGGCTGACATACTACGGCCACATAATGAGGCACGAGAACACGCACATACTACAGGCAGCCCTACAACACTCAGAAAGTAAGCGTAAAGTTGGTCGACCTATATTTACCTGGAAAGACTCGTTGAACCACGACATAGATAAATATACAACGAAGTCGAAACAAGACTGGCAGGCGATGGCAGTGAATAGGAGTGAAATGAAAAACGAAGCCGGGAAAATATACCAAACACCGGAGACAGACTCCGAATCGGAGGTAGAGGGCCCACACAACACAACATAACGACGGACATTGGAGAAAGCAAACAAGAACGACCATGAATACTAACGAATGTCAAGCAGAGGATATCGTCGTAGTTAGGCAGATTAAATATTACAACACGCCGGTGGAAAGAAGGCACCACTTGCGAAAAGATTATGGTTGCTCACGACTGGACATCGTGGGAAAGGCCACCTGGAACATGACATCAAGAATACCCAACACCAAAGACAAAACAAAACAAGAACAGATCAAGGGAACAACCACAGCAGTCTTTACCATCCTTCTTTATTATATTACACAAAAAGTATAGTATCTATCCTCCTTTAAACTGACTCGATGCTAGTATTCTTGTCGGCTCCAAATCCTTTCGCTCCCATCCTGACTGCGACAGCCCTACACTCCCCTTCGCATCTACGTACACACTGGTATCTCGGGCTGGAGGTAGCGCAAATCAGTGGAGGACGAGGTTTGGTGTCGCCTAAAATCAACAACTCCCACGTCTGATGCTGTATCCGGAGCAAACCAGCTTTTTGGGTGAGACCCGTGACAACCACTGGGCTTGGTTGCTCAAAATACAAGTACAGACGACGGAACCGCCGAGTATGGCGATGCCGTACCCAGTTCTTGCTGATATGATCTACATACACCCTTGCAGAAGCATTTCTGGCTGGTGTTGTACCTGAACGGAACGGAACGGAACGGGTATGAAATATAGTGATTAATAATAATTGAATTTTTTCTAAATACTTTTGAAAACATTTTACCAACTTCAGAACGAAGTGTGGTGATTTCTGAACAATTATTTGTCTTTTATCAGTTAATTAATCTATCAGTAAATTTAGGGGACCGGAAATGAGAATAGAAATGACATTTCCAGCTAGATAGCTAGTATAAAGGTCCAGTTGGAATGCTGAGAAGGACTTTTGCTCTAGAGCCGGCACAGAGTTAGGTACAAACTTGCATTGTATTATTGTTGCTATATATTTTGTATTAATTTATTTTTTATATAAAATAAAATAAAATAATTCTTTATTTTCTCATCGCAACTGATAATTATTATAAACAACCAACTCTAATAATATACATAAAATGTGAGAGAACTGACGTCTGTAGTAGATTTGATAATCAAACCTGTAGCACAGATCGCCAGGTCTTCCCCTAGATATTATCCGGTAAAGAATACCAGATCACCGGTAGGTATTTAAAACAGAGTACAATATTAACATATAAGTAGCACAATTATTCGTAAAAGAAATAAAATAACAATAATAAAAATTATGACCTGCGGCTGAGTGCGTGTGTGCGTGGGTGTGTGTGAGTTTAAGTGTGTGTGTGTGTATGTGTGTGTGTGGTGTGTGTGTGTGTGTGTGCGTGGAGTGTGTTTGCTATGCGGATGTATATGGGCGGGCGTATAGGTGACAATTTACGATGATGGTTTTAACAATAATTCCGTGGCCTCATAGTCTAAAGGTTGCAACCAAGTTTTTACTATGTATTTGCATTTGTTCTTATGCAGCTCGTGTATATGTAATATGGTATTTATTTTATTGTAAATTAAATCGCCTAAAAATCCATAAAATCGATGGGCAAATTCTGTAGAGTATTTTGAATCTCTACTGCAAACCTCATAACGCCTACGTTTGTTTGAGTTATGATCAATGTCTATAGACGAATGTTTTTTCATAACCGTGTGCAATATAAAAAGTTGTCTGACAGTTAATACATTACTTGTCTTGTATAGCTCTGTTGTTGGGTGTCTATATGGTAGGAAGTATGATACTTTCAGTATCATCCTCTGAGCTCTCTCTAAATTTATAAGATTACTTTTAGTTGTACCTCCCCATGATATAATGCCGTAGGTAATGATGGATTGGCATAAGGCGAAATAAGTTGTGCGTATTAATTTTGTATCAGCTACATGTCTTAAAGTTTTGAAGATGTATAGGAGCTTACGAATTCTTTCTGTAGTAGCATTAACATGAGCATAGAAAGAAAGTTTCGAATCTACATGAACACCCAAGTATTTTACACAAGATGTGTGTGCTCAGAGTGGACAAGCACAAGGGTTCTTATCTTTTAATGAACATGTGTGAGCTTTTATGTGATGAGTCTCAGAAGATTGTGTACTCCTAGAAGTTATTCCAAAGGCAATGTATTTCGTTTTACTTGCGTTTAAGGTTAGTAAATTATCATTAAGCCATTGAAACCCATATGTGCATTGCTATATACTTTTTGCCATGAGTCTTCACTAAAAAGAAGCGCTGTGTCATCCGCAAATGGTACTATTTTTCCTGCAGGGAGTTGGAGTTTAATTAAATCATTGATATAAATTAAAAATAAGGTTGGCCCGAGGACGCTACCCTGTGGTACCCCAAATTCCACTAGAAGTTCTGTACTTATGTTATTATGGCCAATTTTAACACACTGCAGCCTCGATGACAAATAATTTTCAAATAATTTAAGTTGGATTCCTCGGATACCCATGTTTTCCAACTTGTTACAAAGTAAAGGGACAGAAACGGTGTCAAACGCTTTTGCTAACTCCAGAAAGATCACCAACGTTTTCTGCTTTTTATCCAAATTTTCCGTTATGAAGTTAGTCAACTCGAGTTATGCGTCAGTAGTGGATTTATTAGATCTAAAGCCATACTGTGAGGGGGCAAGTATGTTATATTTATTTAAGTAGCTTACCAGTCTTTTATTCATTACACGCTTAAGTATTTTTGACAACGCAGGGAGTATAGAAATAAGCCTATAGTATATAGGGTGGATGAATGATCTTCTAAACGCATTTGGAAAAACACCTGTTTGGAGAGCCAGGTTGCAAATATGTGTAATCGGTGTCAGTAGCTTAGCTCTATAACGCTTGATTACATCCGAGCAAATCCCATCCAAACCTACCGCACTGCCACTTTTTAAGGAAAGTACTATGCCGCTAATTTCTGCCTCATCTGTAGGAATAAGAGCCATTGAGTTTAGTGTAGATTGACTCGTAAGTGTTACTGGATCCCCAGATCTACTTTTAAGTATATTCTGAGCTAGCCTAGCACCCACCTCAACGAAGTATTTATTTATAGAATTAAGTGTGTCTGTAGTATCCCCTGGTCCTAATAGTTCACTTGCATTTTTTTTACTTGTACTCGTGTGAGTTAAATTTTTTATGGCCTTCCACATTGTTTTGCTAGTATTACCTGCCTTTCTCAGCTCATTGCGATCATGTTCTCGTTTTACTTTTTTTATCAGGTTATTGCAGAAGTTTCGGTACCTTTTGTAGGAAATTGAGTTAATTTCGTCATTAACGGTACCTTTTAATTTTTCTATATAGGGCATCTCTATGCCTCATACACCTAAGTAAGCCGTCAGTAACCCATGCTTTCCTGTAGTAATCCCTCTTAGACATTTTTTAGTAGTGGTATTGTCATTTATGGTATTAATTAAAGAAGTTATCAGTGAATCAGTTGCCGAGTTAACGTCGTCGCTATTTAAGACAGTTTCGAAACAATGTTTGTTTATATCCTGGTCCAATTTAGAATAATCAATTGTTTTTATGTACCTATCCGGTTGAACACTGTGCTTTGCATTAACTAGGAACAACATAGTGCAATCATGGTCAGTGACTGAAGTGCTAGAAATAAAGCAGTTAGCTTTTAGCTTAGTTTTCAACAGTATGTGATCCAAACACGTATGACCATGCGTGGGGTAGTTGTATGCTGGTAGCAATCCATGTAAAGAGATGAGGTCCAGATATGACGCCGCTCTGTTATCAACAGA
Organism: Blastobasis lacticolella; assembly: GCA_905147135.1. Classification (NCBI taxonomy): domain Eukaryota; kingdom Metazoa; phylum Arthropoda; class Insecta; order Lepidoptera; family Blastobasidae; genus Blastobasis; species Blastobasis lacticolella. The sequence continues at coordinate 17,936,226 of LR990048.1, forward strand.
TTCGCCACTAATGTCAATATTGATGTCTCCCAACAATACAATATTTTTATATGACGAGTATTTACACAGTATTTCATTTAGAGATTCCAAAAAATTATTCGTATTTTTGTAAGCAGGAGGGCGATAAATTGATATTACCACAACATTAGATTTTATTTTTACAACCAAACAATTCGCATCAGATATCAGAGGTTCCTCTATCGATGACACAATGTTTTCCCTATAGTATACAACAACACCCTCATTCTGTGTTTTGTTGTTTAACGTTCCAAAAGATTCATATCCATCGTTTTTAGGTATAATAGTTGAATTTGCCAACCAACACTCAGATAGGACCATAATATCCCAATCAATTTTTAATCAAGCCATTAACGTTAGGTAACTAGACATATTACACCTAATGCTCCTTATGTTTTGGTGGAGCAATTTTAGCGACTTTGTTTTCCCATTTAGTGAGCTGTGAACCTCTTCCACGTCACATATTCTAGTATTAGCAACCTGAGACGTGTCCAAGTCCCGATTTATATCATTTATATTCAAAGAAGTCATTTTTAGTTATAATGACAAACGCCAACTCTATAATATTAACCACATATTAGCCACGCGCCCAGGGTATAATGCCCGCACACCGCGCCCCGACTATAAGCAAGTGATGTGCTATATATATCTAACACATCCATTGTCCGCAACCGAAGCAAAGCGCACGCGCACCACAGCCCGCCAACAAAGCACGCATATTTACTATAATATAGTAAATATGAAAGTGCGCGGTATGCAACAATTTGTATAATTAATGTGTGTGATCTAGTGTAGTTGGTGTGCAAATCCGGGGAAGTGCGTTTGAGTGAGTGTTTAGGTATTGAATGATGAATTGGTTTAAAAGAGTGAATTGAATGTTTTAAATATGTGTATCTATAAAAAAAATAAGCAGCCAGCAAGCCGTTGTGCAAAACAAACGTACAGATAACATATAGAACAATAATAACAAACATCTCGAAAGGCAGTCATGTCTTCAGTTTTGTTAGATCTGACTCGTCTTTGATGACAATGTATTTGCTTCCATGCTGCTTCCGCAACAGCACATTTCCTCGCGAAGTCCAGCAATATTCATAGTCGTTTGACTTAGCGAAGTCCCTAGCTAGGAAGAACAAACGTCTAGTTCTATACGTCAGACTTTCATTTATAAAAATAGGCAATTTGGGTCCATTTATTCCTAGGAGTTCCGTGTTTAATTTGGAAGACTTGTTTTCCGTGTTAGAAATCTTCTTGGATTGCAAAATGCTTTCTTTGGTGGCCACAGTTGAGAATTCCGCAATTATCGTGTCGGAAGCCAATTCAGTTTTTGAATCCGGTTTAGAACCCTTATTCAAACGGAAAACGGATTCTGCCTTTCTACCTGTTCGATTCTACCCTCAAGCTGTTGTATATATTTTTTATCCTCCAATCTCTCGTTTTGCGAAACTGACATTTTCTCGATGACCTCGTCATACTTAAGTGCTATAAATTCGATCGTTTCCTGCAGCTTTACATTCTTTCTTTTTATTTCATCTACACTAGATTTCAGTAATGAAAAGTTCTGTTGTTGTGTAGATTTAAGTTCCTTTAAGACCATCCTCAGTTGCAACGTCGGCCATAATAGCTGCCGATTTCATTTTTCGCGTCATTACTTTAATCGTTTGTTTATTGAATCGTACGTAATACCACTGTCCCATTTTTAAAGGATAAATATTTGAATTGTGATCGATAATTGTGTTATTACATTTGGTTAGAATTTTGCATAAATGTTGTTTACCTATGGTACTTTGTTTGTTTTATAAAATCTCGATTAATTCAGCTAATGTTGTTTAAATAAATACCTCATTTTATAATGGATTACATTGCTACCTACAAATATACCTAATATCTTTAAAATATGCTTTTGTTTGGTTAAATAATGTCCACTAGAATAATACTTTATCCTAGATTACATGTTTTCCAATAAAACTCTGACACACAATTCACATGTTCTTGGATACTTCATCATCATCTGAACGACCAGTCCCGGCTTCTGCTATGGTCTAGTTACCAAGTCTTACTCCTCCACTTCGCCCAGTCTCTCTTAAATACTTTATAACCTATGTCCTAAACAAATAGCACTACCTCCATGAACTATATTTCACATGATATAGATATCTATTTATGAATATGCTCATGTTTACTTAATTTAGCGTTTTCCATATATTTCATTAGGCTTTTGGATACATACTCACACTCTGTTATTATTCTGTAGCTTAGTGACTAAAATAAAGGTTTGTACTAATAATAGTCAATGTAGTTATAAGTAGGACATATATTAAATCTTACACACGCATATTACTCTTGACGACGTCAAGCCAGTACTTCCTGGGCCGACCTCTCCTCCCCGTGCCTGGCAGGGGTGGCATGGCCAGATTACCACGTAGTTTGCGGGTCTGCGTAAGACTAGGCCATACCATATTTGAGGTTATATGTTTTATATTCTAGCATATTATTCATCTTCATAAATATTAGTAGTAGGCGCATAGCGGTATTCGACACCTGAACCTTGCATTTTTACAAGAAAAAAAGCCACCCATATTTATATTATCCGTATCCGCACATGTTGCAATCAAGGTGTGCTCTGCATCGATATTTCCAACATTTCAAAGTGTATAATTTTTCATTACCGTAGTCGATGATCCCTTTGAAGTCGTAAAAATATTCACCCCCAAAGTAAAAGCGGAAATTACTTTACAACGGAAACCATTATTTTGCTGTCGGTAGATCGACCTGATGGAAAGTGGTTAACTTGCAATTTTTGAATGTTCGAGTTAAATATTAGAAGCCTGATTGAAGCCTGAAAAACTTGGAGCGTTATCATCATCATCACAACCCATAACAGTTCATTGCAGTCTCAGGCCTCTCCCACGAAAGGGGAGGAACGCCGGCAGGCCAGTTGGAGATCGCAGTGTTATAATATAACAAGGGAAAAGCTGCTGCCCATTTACCAGCCTACGGAGACTAGATCTTTTGTCTTGAAAACGATAGTCGCTTTATACGATACACACGAGTGTAAGGGGTTGTTGCTATCCTACTCTGCCGGACACTACAGGGCCACGTAACTTGCATGACTTTAGAGCTGATCTAACTACGTACTTGTAGACAGACTATATCTAGATAGAGCAGGTTATTTATGTGTTGTCAGATTTCGCTCAAACAAATTTGTGGGTTAAACCCGGTTTATGAGGAAGTTATGTTAAATAACGTAAGTCAAACTTTGTTACGATTTCCCATGTTATCAGCTTACGGGAGGAAGTTTCCGGTAACCCGATAGACTGATAGACTGAGCTCGTTACTAAAGGATATAATCGCTGAAGCGTTTAAATAGGTAGTAGTTATATAGAGGTATTCGATACTCGAACTTCAGAGCTGGTCCATACGAGACGTTTACCTGTGAATATTGGGTAATAAAAAATAATTATCTTGGCGTTAACGTTCCGGTTGTGCTCTAGCGCACGAGGGCTTGGGGTTCGCCTTGACCATGAACCAGGATTTGGAAGATCAGCTGATTACAGTGTAGCGACTGCCATCTGACATCTGGAACCTGCTACCAAGGGAACCTGACAGATTGGATCAGGTTGGTGCAGGTTTTATCACGATGTTTTCCCTCACCGTAAGAGCAACGGTTACATTTCAACTAATGTAGGTACATAACTCAAAAAACAGTCATTGGTATATTGCGGCAGTGGAATTCGAACTCGCGCCTCTCGTTTGTGAGTAGGCCACCTTTACCACTAGGCCACCGACTGTCCGTCGAAACAACTTTAGTAAATACAATAAAGCCAGTAGCATTGCAGGGCTTAAAAATATTATTAATCCCGTATTCCAAACAATTCAACTAATTGCGTGAAAGTAAATACGGGTGAAAGTCCTCCCCAGTAAGGCGGCTCCAATTCGAACTTGATATGCCATTACGACCCCTCTTAAATTAGCATAGCTGTCCTTAGGAAAACAGCCGGAAGTCATATCCATGTCGTGTCGGAATCGATGTCCGAAATGCCCACAACTGGCATTGGTCTGTATGAAACTGCGGCATTCCCGCCCGATATTCGCCGTATCGCGTCCACATGAATCAAACCGTGAATGCTCGCTTTGACAAATTTCTCGTATCTAGTACCCATTGAATTTGGCTTCTGTTTACCAATATATCGATGCCTTTAGGACACGCCGCTGCGAGCGGAATCGAGGGCTTTAATTACGAGGTGTTTGTGTTTTCATCAATGGATTTATTACTAGTTGCTAGTGGTTTTCGTTAGTGGTTTCGCAAGTGTTGAATTAGACCGGAATTACAACTACTTTAATTTCGAGATTTTTATTAGCTTACTAGCTTTAGACTCCATATTTCATATACATTGGCTCAGCGATTTAGTCCTGAAAACGTACCTAATGGAGTACTTTCGCTTTTTCTGCACTGCGCCGTGGGCTTTTTACTCGTCCCCACTACGTAGACCCTCTGTTGGTCACCACGCGAAAGTTCGAAAGAAGGTTTCCCGATCGTCCGATTTAGATGTGGCATGAGCTTTCAGCCACAGTCCTTTAGACTATAACATAGGATCGTTCAAGAGGTATATTAGAGGTCGCTTAAGAGGCGGGCAACACATTTGTAACTCCAGGGGAGTTGCTGATGTCCATAGGTAGCGGTGACCACTTTCCATCTGATGGCCCGCTTGCCTGTTTGTCTGCCGTATAACTTGAAAAAAATGAACTAGATAATAGCTACAGCGCTACACTTGATGCTTGCTGAGCGCAAAGCACGCCTAAATAATAAATTCATACCTTACCTGTACAATAAGGATTTACAAATGTAGTAAACTGAAGATAGCTACTTGTCCCACCACTATGTAATATTTGGCACCCACACTAGTCTGGGCCAAGGTCTGTCGAGCATTCGTTCTCTGATTGGGTCAACGTCGAGCCTAATAAACGTAAAGTAAAGCACGTTCAGAAGCACAACATAACATCCGATAGGAATGCAGTAATAAAATAAAAAGAACGCGTCGACCCGGACCGAGCCGCAAATATCGTCAGGCGCGGACGATTCAGGGCTTAGATGTCGCAATGCCTTCTTTGATATTGATAATAAAGCGGACCTATGGCGCGACCGACTAACTAAAATTGATTGTTGGTAATTGCCTTCGAATACCATCAGGCTTGCCAACAGTTTTTCAGTGCTAAATCTAGCACCATTTTTATAAAGTCAGCACTTTGATCCAATATTTAGCAATCTAGCACTAAATAGTATTAGTGAGTTTTATAAACATTTTCAACTAACAAAAAGTAAAATGGGTTTGGACAGTGTATTCATTTTATTATATTCCCTAATCGAGGGTTATGAAACCTGCACATTCTGGCGAACGAATGTGTTACCATGATTCAATCAGTTCAGGTTCCCCTGATACCCCTCCGACTCAAATATTGTTTAAACTACAAATCCGATTTTAATAAAACAATGCAAAGAATCATCTCAATTGAACTGGCTTTCGGACTTTTTCGCAAATCGGACTATCCCTTCGGGAAGTCCCGGATATGCTTTAAAACGCGACGGCCCTAGGCCGCCTTGACCATGATTCAGGAATCAGCAGATACAGTGGACCGACTGTCATGAGACCTTCGTGACTCTGTTTAACTTGGTCGATGGTTATCCGACTTTTTCTGTCGGCTATCTTTCTGTTATTGTTGGTTTATAGGCCCAGCTTATGATATGCCTCAGCACAATATCAGGTGTTATGGCTGCACGGTCCGCGTCAGATAATGCCCGGGGCGCGGCCGCTTACCGCATTTCAGCCGAGATACTTCCATGTAATAGACGTTCTGGATATTTATGGCCTAATGGATTATATCAGCTTTGTTTGGCGATTTATTGTTGTCGTCATAATACATTGTAATAGTTTCCAAAATGTCGTATTTTCAACGGCGTCGCTGATACGAAATTTTGCTGGCGACTCTTATTTTGTACGGGACGATATTTTTAACATATCAGCAGCGGCGTTGGTCACTTGCTCAAATCTATACATAGTATAAATCAAAGTCTCTTTCCGCTGTCTGTGCCTATGTATGCTATGTACGCTTAGATCTTTTAAACTACGCAGCAGATTTTAATATGGTTTTCAACAATAGATAGAGTGATTTAAGAGGAAGATTTTTAGGCAAGAAAAAAAGGATAGGTCGGGGTAAAGTAGGTGTAGGTTAGGTGTAGAGTAGATGTAAGGTAATTAATAATTGGCGGAATAATCGCGTAATAAATATACAGAAAAAGCATACAGTTGCATTGAGAACCTGTTCTTTTCTTATTTATGAAAAGTGATATGAAAAGTGAGGTCGGTATAAATAAATAAATATTAAATCATGATTAAATAGTCATAGCGTGAATATCTCGGTTGGGCTCTTGCTAGCGAGATTTTATTTATAACGTTTGACCACGTAGACATAAAAAAATACAATAAAAAACGTTACTGTCCATTTTCAAGTCTTAGCTGGTATGTCGATATTCAATGGTATATTCTTTGTATGCTACTCTATCCGTGGGTGATAGAGGGCTGGAGCACCCACGAGCGCAAGACACAGAGTGCTGAGCACCTAGAGCACCCATGACCGTAGCCAATCAAAATTAATCAGTATCCGGCGACTGCAGGGAGTAGCCGCGACGATTGGTGGCTATTAACGCTAGCGGTGTCCATTTTGTGGGTGCTCGGGGGCTCCAGCACACATGAGTATTGACATACATTTTGAGCACACTACCCGCGCCGCGAAATCAACTCGGGTTAAGAGCCAATATCCCAAACATTTCGAGCCAAGATCGCAGTTATCATGTTCATGCCGAGTCTTTTGAGCCCGAATTTTGGCTCGATACGATCGCTAATTTTTTAATTAATGTTAGTTTTAATATCATTGTCAGTCTCGTAATTACCGAGCTCTCATTACGATTTTTATTAGGATTACCTCAGATTTTTAGGGGTATTAGAATAAAAATTTCACACATATTTACTAACCATGGGTCATGATGAGCACCCACGGGTCTGTCAAAAAACCTTAGCCCCTAGACGCCACACAATTCCAAACTCGCCTCATCAAAACACTGGCCTCAATAGAAACACCCCTTCTCCTCGTTCTATTCCACGTCGTTTAGTTCAAAACTAGAAGTCTGAGATGACGTCACAAGCCAACTCCCCAATAAGAGCCTAATCCCGGTGTAATTAAGGCGAACCGACGTTCCACTTGTTTAGTTCGCAAAGAGGACTTAAGATAAGTGCGGTCGCACACGGGGAGAGTACTGGACAGTTAACTCTCTACAGCCCTAGCTTATGCCTTTTGCTTTCTGTGGATGTTTGTGTAGCGTTAGCGGCTAAGTATAGAATTCAGTTCAATACAATACCGGGATTGTTCACACAATGTATTTGTGGCAGGCGGGTTAAATTAGCTATTTAGTTAAACGGCTAGATAATCATCAGCCTGGCGTTAATGTCCCAGTTGTGATCTCGCGCACGAGAGTCTGGGTTCCGCCTTGACTATGATCCAAGATTTGACAGATCAGGTAATTACAGTGGAGCGACTGCCATCTGATATCCCTGACCCAGCTACCAGGTGAACCTGACCAGATTTGATCATGGTTACACATTCAGTCGCCCGAATGTGTAGGTTTCAACATAATATTTTCCCTCACCGCAAGAGCATTGGCTAGTGTTCAACTAGAACTAAACAAAATTCGATAGGTATTCGATTACAAGTAGATTAGAATAATCATTTATTCGACATTTACATTATTAACTTACATTAAATAGGTATACTGACTAATAAAATGCAGAAACGGTTACAACTCGAGACAAATTGTGTATTCTGGAAAAACTTCTAGATAAGCGCAATGGAGTTGTAATCGTATCGACTTTCAATCGACGCTTTCCTTGGTGTTTCGTTCTAAAAGCGTTCGATTTCAGGCGAGCGGTTCAAAAAAGGATCTCTACAACCTTTACAATAAAAAGAGATATATAAAAAGAGTGATTCTATCCTCGCGAGCGAAGGCGCTTACGATGATATATTGCATGTGTCGCGGTCTAACGACGTAGATTTAATAGCTGGTCGGTGGCTTGACATCATAATTATTCATTCCAGTAGTTTGTAGTACAATGTATACTGAATTTAGTGATAGATGGATGTAGTATGCCAGATTTTTTTAGTTTAGGAAAGGTAGAAATAGAAAATTATTAACGTGAAAGTTTGTGAGAATGGAAGCCATGTTATGCTTAGTATTAGTTACTGAAAATGAGACAAATCATAGCAATTAACTTCACTGATGTTCTATAATGAACTGAAACAATTTCTCATCTAATCCGATATTTTCAATTAGTTTACTGTTGTATTTAAATTAATGAACACATGAACCTACTTGATTGCTACTACGTTAACAAAAAACTGTCAAACTTGACAATTGTGCATGGTGTTGCCATTTATACGAGTAAAGCATGTTCCTTCTCCGTAGAAAATATCACGCATTGTTCTTTTCGGACGTGCTCTAAATGCTCAAGTCTATAAAAGCAAGCGCAACGTTGTACCTATCTGGTTCCATAATATTCTAGTGATCTTATAATAAACATCTCTTCTGTATGTGTTTAACAATTATGTTTTTGTTTTATACACAAAGTAGTTATACTTTGTGTATAAAATAAAAAAAATGTGTTAATCATACTTCTGAGTTTTAATTATCATTCACATTACGTATATGAATTTTTGTTACACTCCACTTTTGCTTTCCAGTATTAATTATTGTCATTAGACTGCACTAAACTACAATACAAAACGATCGGCTAAATCCTATCCAAATCATAATCAATTCACATTTGACACTTATTACGTTTGACAGCAACACCGGTATTCGATCCTTAGTAATTCCATTGCAATCCGGGTTAATTACGGCGCATAATTGTCCATTGGGACCGCCAGTATCGTATCACATCTGTAATCTGGCCGTGTAATCTATTCACGAAGTCATTGTACGTGTTGACTATAGCAATCAGCGGCCACTAATTTAAACCCCACGAATATTACACTATCGACGTTTCGGATTCGCACATGCCTGGCGCATGAATCTATTGTTATCGCAAAATAGGATAGAGTAGGGTATATTGTTAGTTAATTTTAGCTTCTTCGATTGTCTGTGCTTTTTAACCTCGGACGAAAAAGAAGGGGTGTTAAAAGTTTGTCTGTGACATCCGATGGACCCATTTGGATGCGGTTTTGTGCGGTTTGATGCGGTGAGCCTGAATCTATTGTTATCGGTTATAATACGGACAGAATAGGATAGATATCGTAGTGTAATTTTATTCTTCTAGTGCTTGTGCTTCTCAACCCTTCAACTCAACCCCTGACGAAAAGGGAGGGGTGTTTATATGTTGAGGGTAATCTCTAAGGTCTAAGAAGTTATTTCCTTGTACAGATGTCCGCTACTGTACTACAGGCTGTTGTATAGTAATGTGCTTGCTTGTGCTTTGACAAATTCACACAGCGCCATCTAGTCCCAAAGTAAGCAAAGCTTGTGTTATAGGTGTTACATAACTGATAAACTACTTTTATAATTTGTTTAAACACATACTTATTATAGACTCGTAACTGAAATTGAAATTTGTCATTTAAATTTCTGCTCAACCGGGAATCGAACCCGGAACCTCTGCGTGGCGACCGACATTGTAAAAAACTGAACCAGTCAGGTCGTCCATAATCTCTAAGGTTAAAGAAGGTTATTGCCTTGTACACAAAAATACAAAGGGTGTTGTATACAGTAAGGGCCTGGATATGATTTTACACCGTCCTGAATTTGTCATACCATAAGCTGACTGGTTGACTGGTAGATAAACCTATAGAACTTTAAGTCCGCAGTTATACGTAACACTGCGTTTAAATAAATAAATGATGTTCCAAAGATTACCGCCGACATCTGAAACTTCGATCCATTGCTGCGTGCACGATGAACAAACAAATAAACAGGCTTCAAGCGAATTGGTTTGTTCAGAGTCGGCAGTGTGCGCCAAGAAAGGCATATCACGCCTTCCTTTGCATACAAACGGAATTGAATTCGGCAAATTGAGTTCATAGCCTTTTGCGTATAGATGGAATAATATGCGGCTTGCATATTTATCTTATTTTAAAGTCCTAATGAGAAATGTTATCTTGAAAATGTGGTGTTATGTAAACTGTATTACAATAAAATTGCTTAATGTTTCAAACTAACGCACTTATTATCCCACTTTCTTTATTCTTTATTGTACACAAACATGACATAATTATACAGTACAGTAACAGAGATGTACAAAGGCGAGCTTAACTCATTAATTGAGTTTTCTACCAGCAAACCTTGGAGTCATAGGAACAGGTTTAACTTAAATGCAGGTACCAAAAGTGTACACTTAAACTTAGTACGGTGGATATGATAAACACAGTTGCTTACATAAACAAATGTATATATATATATACCTACTATGGAAAACTAAAGGGAGAGATAATGCTCTTTTACTCTTTTTTTAAAAACATTCAACGATGGACTATTCCGAATGCTAATAGGTGCCTACTACGGAGTGGGTGACCAACGAGTAGACAACCCACCTGATGGTAAGTGGTAACTGACGCTCATAACATCTACGATTCATATATTTAAGTGATATTCAATAAAAATGTAGAACCTTCATGTCATTCGACAAACTAGGCTTACACAATAACCTAACCGGCAGAGTAACTTGGATAACCTCCAACTAAGTTTACTTTACCTCAAATATTTTTTAAACTACAGCACCGATTTTAATGAAACAAAGATACGAAGCATTTCGATTACACTGGCTTTCAAATAGAGAAAACCGCATCCAAATCAGTCCATCCGTTCGGGAGTTACGATGCCACAGAGAGATACACAAAGAAACACACAAAGCTTGTAAAACCCCTTTCTTCGTCGGGGTTTAAATATGAGCGCTGTCAAGTCTAAATTGGGCGGGATCAAGCATGTTTTTGTCATGCCAGTTGACAAGCCACATGATGATAAGTGGCAGGTATCTTGTATGGCAGGTGTTATGATCGTATCTACCTCCCTAATTTAGAGAGGTAGATACGATACGCTGTAGAGCTAGTCTAGTCTAAAATGCTTAAACGCCCCACTACTTAGTTAGTTGAATTCGATGTGTGAGTGCAAATATTAATAACGACACTTCATCTGTGTGGGAGCGTCGACTGCTCCAATCGAACGACGCGAGCTCCTACGTTGGTGTCTCACCGGCAACTGAATGACCAATTACAACGGCAACGGTATGGCGTCCATATTTTAAACTTGCTTGTGTGCGTTAATGCGATAGTGGGGCGCGTCATTTTAAATTAGACGAGCTCTACGTATTTTAATAAAAAGAACCCAAGCCAGCCCACAAGCCGACGTAGAACAGTATCGCAGCCTTTGCCGATACCTATGGCACGTAAGACCTTTCAACATGTTTTATTACGCGCATTATGTCAGCATTAGCAGAAGACAAGCTCAAATTACTCCAACAAAGACGTATATCCGAAAGTAACAAAGAAAAATCAGGCCTGAATTTCCAACACACTCATTCGCCGAGATCGCATGCAGCCAGGCGACCGTCACATGTGCTGTATGGCTTTTTGAATAGGGCCCAAATTAGTATAGCTGTTGAGAAATAAGTGCATGGATATGTTTGCATTAAGGAAGAACGGATACCGTCATTTGCCATGATTTTGTTCCCATACTCATTAGGCAGCTGCGACGAAATAAAGTGAGTATTTTTGAAGCGTTCGTGAACTCTTATATGGCACGTTCACAGAAATTTAAGCAAACATTATTTCTTTGGATACCTTCTTACTTCGCAATATATTATACTATATATAATATATTATACGCGAATGTAGATTGTTAGTAGCTATCCAGGGACGGCTAGTATTCGATGCTTAAACAGACGGCTATTGTTCTCATAGTTCTCAAAGTTCAAAGGCAAAGTTCTCGAGTGGCGGCCACATAACGGAAGAAGCAGCGTGGGTAGGCCTCCCACAAAGTGGACCGTCAACCTGGTAAAGATCGCTGATGATTGTTCTTAAAACATAGCGCCACATGGAATCGAACTCGGTTAATCTCGCTTACGATTCCTACTCGCTAGTCGTTAGGCCACTGACGCTCCTCGACCATAACCTGAAATTAATTGCCGGGCTCCTCTGCGTTTTGTCACAACATTAATCTAACCTAACTACTGCATTGCTGGCAGCCAAAACAGCGACCAGCAATGAAGCCGAGGCACTTATATTGTTTTTTTTTACAATGAAAAAAGCATTTACTATCAATGAAACTAGTTTTATTGGAGTTTGAATATGATTTCGGCAATGTGGCTGCCGTGACTGGCGCGAAGATGATCCAATCTGGGTATTCTATTTTCATACACTTTTCGCAAAAATTGCGGCCGTATTTTTCTAATAACGCACTGATTTTTTTTTTTCAATCGCCACTGGTTTATCGGTGTAGAAAAGTGTCTTGACATATCTCAAAGAAAACATCGTAATGGAGTTATAATAAGACCACGCTAAGTCCGAATGGCATATTAAAAAAAATCTCTGTAAGGCAACGTATGACAAGTTTTTAAAAAGTAATAGAACGTCATTCATAAAAGTCATAACAAAATTTGATTTCTGTAGAATTATTTATTTTCGTGAGCTATGAAAAATGTCATTCAATAATGGGCAAAACAATTAAAAAGGAAATGAGAGAGATAATTTTCAGCATGATGAGCTGAATGTTTACAAGAAGGACTGACAAGGACAGATTATACCCAGATTATTGCCATATCCACATTTTATAATTTTCCCTACTGTCAGTCAATACGGACTTATCGTGGTCCTATTATAGCTCACACAATCTCGGCGTGAAATGATTCGTTGATGTTCATTTATTTCCCCTTACAAAATTTTGGTCGAATGATTATGTTAATAAACACACGCTGGCCAGATTGAAAGCGTAGTCAAAAACATAAATGCCATAATCTTTCCTCTTTTTCTTTGTTTTATTTCAATACAAAGTTCTCCGCCTCTTAAAACACCTTTTATCAACATAAGTGTTAGTGTTACACCCAATTTGTTACAACAAAAGTCGCAAGTAACAATCACTGGTCACGCCACACAATGGCCGCCACGAGGGCCCTTCAATTAGCCGCCCTTAAAAAGTTCCCCGTACCTTTTCCACCCTTTTCAATGGCGCCTTTAAGGCAAAGGCAAAGGACGGCGGTCAGCGTCCGTCGAAACTTTGAAATATGACCGCGGCTCTTTTGTACCTGCCTCCAAAGTTACAGATTTGCAAAAGGTCAATTTCAGCCCGTTAATCTGTGAAGTTGAACCCTCATTTGAAAGCGTCGGCTTCAAGTGGTACACAAAAGGCTAAACTGGCCTCAACTTTGTGTAGGTAGCCACTGGATCAATGTGGGGCTGACCGCTGAAGGCGGTGACAGAGAGGTCTTGAACAGGAGCAGTGACGAGCTAGAATTTCAATACTTTGGAGAGTTATTTAGCTCACATTCGCGATAGCCTTGGCGTCCGTTACATCGCAGATAAGCTGCAAAAGTGTCGCCTTAGATGGTATGGCCATGTCTAACGCAGATCGGAAAACAGCGTGAACAAATGTCTGGCCATGCCACTTCCGCCAGGCACGGGGAGGATAGGCCGGCCCAAAAACCGATGCTTAGACGTCGTTATGCTTACCCAACTAGGTTACATTGTGTTCTACAACTAATCTGCCAAATGCTGAGATCGTGCCAAAACAAAAATTAAACGAAATTCAACCTTGTTATCACATTTCATTGACGAATAATTGTTAATCAAAAACATCCAGTTTGTTACAGCGTTATGGAATCGGAACTTTACCAAAATACGTTATGATTTCGTTGCTAACTCAATTCATTCAATATTATTGTAATCGAAAAAAAATAGTACTCATTATAAATACCCACATTCAATTCATTGACTCCCGAAACACATTGTATTATGTATTAATGTAATAACAATTGAAAATATTACAATTTTCCAGATGTCACGAGGTTCAATAATTGGATCACATTTTTATGATTTTTTGGCTGACATTTTATTATTTTGTTTGGTAACACATCACGTCAACAACCACGGTCTTTTCCCATTTTCGTGGGTTTTTGAAATATCTTACGTTAACGCGTGCCAAATCTTAAATGTAATATCCGGGGAACATATTTCATTTAATAGTGTTTCGAAATGCCGAATTAAACCCAATTCAGTGGCTAGAGTTGTGAGTTCACAGTAGATCCTCGCCCCTGACACCAGACAATGTCACCTCTTCCTATCCTGCGCTATCTCCCGCCTAATCTAAGCAGGTCTTTCTTAACTTCCTCCAACCAACGATGCCTGCTGAAACGCGATCCAAACGTCCATCCGGCAGGTCTACGTCCGTTCGATCGACCCACATATTCTCTCCGTACGCTGCGATCCTCCTGTATCTTCTCTACTTAGCATAGCCAACGCAGTGTGTTGGTAGGTGAATGTATTTCTCCTATTTATACATATTATATATGTCGGAGATGATCATGAGTCTCCTAGTCCATCTCTTTGGCCTGGATGTCGATTGGTGCGCCACCTGACGGGTGGCTTGCAACTATTATGACAACGTCACAAGCAGCATGGCGGCGACGGCAGCCGCAAGGATATTGGGAAAAAGAACTAAAAACCATTCAAGAGCGAAGAAGCGTAAATCCTGATGCGTTAAAGAGATGCGTGAAAGCTCCAGAAAATAGAAACGTGAGTGCAGGATGTACTGTTAACAATGTGTAGGGAGTCAAGCTGTGCGTATGTGGCAACTAGTAAGAGCCCCGGCGCATCTCCCGCGGATCGGCCTGATGAGATTGGCCATGGGTGGTGGAGGGTTTTGCAAATAACCCGCGGGTTTCGGCTACAATTGTAAACTCGTAAATGTGGCTTTAATTTGACAATACATTCTTAAAACACTATAGATACCCCTTTATTGCTACGAAATCCCGATAAATACGTTCTGATGGCCATTACTCGCTTATGGGCGAGTCTTCTCCAGTCTTCTCCCGACATCAGAAGTGGGATAAAGATCTTCATGTCCACAATGTTAATGCTCGATCTTATTTTTTTCATGCCAAATAAACTGCGTGTACGAAATGCTGAGCGGCGGAAGATACGACGAAATCTTGTGCAAACACAAGAAAGAGTGCTGGTTCGTGGTTGGTCTATAATTACGTACAACTTACAACCTATAAAGCATACACGCTGAAATTTTCCATTCGGTGAGTCGAACCATGTTTACTTGTGAGAGAATCGATGTAGGTAAATTCAATTTGTTTTCACAAATAATGTGTAACGAACTAAGATAGAAAGTAACTAAGTACTGAGTTTCTATGCACCAACTTGGACACGAAGTCTTGCAATCTTAAAAAATAATTGAACAATAGTTCTACGGTTAAGGATTACGAAGGGTTTTAGAAGGGTTATGTGTGGTAAAATAATCAACATCATTATAGAGATCAGGCCCGGCTTATGCCAGGGTACACTGAAATATGGTTTTTGAAAAACATTATTCACAAATGCGGTGTGGTAAAAAAAGGTTAAATGGCAGCAAATTCTACGACAAACCTAAAAAAATCAATAATTGTTACAAACAAAAATGGCCGATTTCGTACGAACAGCTGATGACACCCCATTCTTGACTTTTATGAAAGTATAGGCAAAAGCAAAAGAGATTGGTACCTTATTTTATGGGCAAAGCTTCACTTTAGTTATGTGATCTACTTTGGTTCCATCTGGTTAAATATTTTGTCGATGATTGCTTCGGAGCAAGGTATGGTTAGTTTGATTGAATACTAGGTTTTATTTTCTTAAAGCTTGTTTCATGGTGATTAATTGTTATTAGGCGCAGAAATCAATTGTTATTTTATCTACCCCTTGGGGGTTAGGTACCTTGGCTTACCGTGCCGGTGAATGCTATAGGCGCGGAACCACCAGATGGTGACTGTTTCATGTTATTTACAAAAGCGTTGTATGTAAAAAAAGATAAGTACCTAATGATGATCTGGTTATTTTGTGATTGCTCGATGGTTGGTACTATTGTTGTTTCCTTTGGAATACGTGTCACGTGGTACTACATATAGGACATGTTTTTGTTTTTATTTATAATGTAGAACTTTGAGTACCTGAGAACCTACCGTGAGGTTCCAATTCAGACTTATTATAAATACTATCAACTTACTGCAGTTACTAAAATGAAATAGATAGCAAACTATGATACTCCTTCATTATATTTGTGTCGAATCGAACAGAGCATACAGTCTTGTATGACCCCATTCGTAGGCGTAGGTGTATATCTGGTATTTCTTCTGTCTTTGAGTGGCGTGCGTTTAATTATGGGGTGTGCGATAGGTGTAGCTTTTCATACAATTTCTAACAGATAATATTTTGATTACCGATAACAAGTTATTATTTGGGTTTTGTTGAAAGTTATTGAATATTACCTTTGTAAAAAAAAAGGAACTGTTTTAACGATAATTGCAAATTGTATTCAGTTGTGTAATTTTTATATAGCTAGACCGCAACAGAGGTGACCTGTCAATTTTATTGTGGCGCTAGTTCTGCGTTTTATGCAGCAATACCGTAAGGATGTAGTATTCTGTGACAGAAATGGAATGTCGCCAACAATGGAACATGGATAAGAAGGAACGTGACGGAAAAATAAACTAATATGTCTCGGTTGTGAAATGAAAATAATGACGTTTCGGAGAAAGACCTAGCGCCCTCCTTCAGGGATTATGATTCTTTTCAAATGTGACACCAAACATAGACGGTGTAAACCGACTAATTGTAAATGATGTACAATAACGAAGGCGGCTTATTAAAGTTATAGACTACTCGATAGCGTCAAGTTATATTTCTTCTATTTAGTTCTTCTTCCTGTGTATAGTAAATAAATTATTAAGCTCGTTTTTCCGCAATCTGTTAAAGTAACCTGAAGTCGTGGGGTACCATGATAATATTGTTATTTAAATAAAATGTATGGGTAACATAAATAATGAGTGGTAGGTACTGTTACAGCCAATGTTATTACTTTCGTGGGTACACGTACGATGTTAAGTAACTGCGTCAAATACGTAGCGCCTGCATGCTACTACCTGCTGGCTACCTTCTATCGAATTCTAAACGTACGATAAGCAGTAAAAAAAGGATCTAGGGTCAGACCGTTGTAACATATTAGGTATTCAGTTAGTACTTAGTGAGTAATAAAGTAGGTTGTTTCAGCCTGAGTGGCATCTACTAGCCTGTGTGGCATCTACTAGCCTGTGTGGCATCTACTGGCCTGTGTGGCATCTACTGGCCTGTGTGGCGTCTGCTAGTCTGGGTGGATTATTCTGTGGGGGATCGAAAATAAAACAGAAAACAATATCTTTTTGTGTCTGATGTTCTGGAGTCTTTAGTATTAAAATGATGACTTACATGTTTTAGTATTGGGTAGTAGAGGTAATTATTTGTGTAATAATGCAGAAGGTTCCCATATGATATGCGATGATTTGATACTGAAATTATGCAGACAGTTGAATTGATTTGTTAGAGGATGCTAGAATTAACTTTTCTATAGTCATGCAAATTCGATAGGAAGCCATATGGTTGACTAACATGTAGTCGCGGGGATGATTGTTGGATAATCACAGAGATGATCAGCAAGGATGGTCAATATAGTCGCAGGGATGAGTGGTGGATAATTACAGGGCTGATTATTGTCATGAATTCAAAAGGTAGTGTAATAACACATTGGTGGAGATGGTACAATGGTAGAGAAAACAAATTTGAGATATTTTCATACAAATTTACGAGCCTCCAATATGTAAATACAGGGTAAAGTAAAGATTTTGTGTGTATAAAATAAGATTTACAGCTGTCAGTAGTTTCAATATTGGCTATAATTCTAATCAGACGTTTTTGCATAGTGAAAAGGGTAGGTGAATTCACGCTGTTTCCTCACAAATTATTACAAATTTAGTTGTATTACCAAACAGTTAGTCAAATGTCAGTTAGTGCAAAGTTACATACAGCCGACGGACTGTGTTCTCACATGTAGAGACCCGATATACCGTGTTACTTCTGATTTTATGCAACTGGGATTTGGTCGAAGATTAGACTACGAGCTGACAGATATTTAGTAAAGTGTTGTTACTAAAGTTACTATTACGACCTTGGCAGTTTCGTATTGAAACGTTAGAGTGTAGAGCACCTACCGGTTACAAAAGTAAGACGAGTGACAATGAAAGGTGGTTTTGAGTTTTGTTTGAGTGAGTGGTAGTTTTGGGTGTCTGATCACCGTGGGGTCAGGAGTGACCGAGCGAATATGGTATTGTGCTGTGTTGTTTTCGTGTTACAGATAACACACGAGGACGTGTGTATAGCAGGATAGCCGTGTCGGAGATGATCATGAGTCTCCTAGTCCATCTCTTTGGCCTGGATGTCGATTGGTGCGCCACCTGACGGGTGGCTTGCAACTATTATGACAACGTCACAAGCAGCATGGCGGCGACGGCAGCCGCAAGGATATTGGGAAAAAGAACTAGAAACCATTCAAGAGCGAAGAAGCGTAAATCCTGATGCGTTAAAGAGATGCGAAAAGCTCCAGAAAATAGAAACGTGAGTGCAGGATGTACTGTTAACAATGTGTAGGGAGTCAAGCTGTGCGTATGTGGCAACTAGTAAGAGCCCCGGCGCATCTCCCGCGGATCGGCCTGATGAGATTGGCCATGGGTGGTGGAGGGTTTTGCAAATAACCCGCGGGTTTCGGCTACAATTGTAAACTCGTAAATGTGGCTTTAATTTGACAATACATTCTTAAAACACTATAGATACCCCTTTATTGCTACGAAATCCCGATAAATACGTTCTGATGGCCATTACTCGCTTATGGGCGAGTCTTCTCCAGTCTTCTCCCGACATATATATGTAGTACAAAACAAAGTAGCTTTTCGCCGCCTGCTTCTATCTAGCTATGTACGCTTAGATCTTTTAAACCACGCAACAGATTTTATTGCGGTTCTCAATTTCGGTTTATTAGCAAAAAAAAAAGAGTATGTGCGGGCAGTAGGTGTAAGCGAACGAAGTCGCGCCGGGTTCACTAGTTCACTATTTATAAAAGGCAAACAACAGCAAAAATACAAGGCATATCGACGAACTACAGAGTAAAACAAACACCTAAGAACTTCTTAATGTGTACGACTACAAACGATCAGCTAACGTTCCACACCGATTCTCCTCATTGAGTTTAATGTTGTTGTTTGTATCTTCTGTATTTTCTCAACACTTTTGTATTAGCTGAGTTCTCGTATAAACTCGTATGTAGCGTATAAAATTCAAAATTCAAAATTTATTGATTGATTAGTACATTAAATATCTCTTTAAATCGTCAAAAAGGAGGGGGGCAGGAAAGTAGGAAGGAAGCACACAGTGACACATATAGAACATGGAGATCGTCAGTGAAATCTCATATTTCGTCGTCGACAGAAAGGGATACTTCAATAAATCATTCTACGACACATTGACAAGACAATATTGAATAAACAAGAGGGGGCACGGGAATAACAGCAAATCAAATAAGAGCATAATATATAGGTTCAGTGGAGCGGCAAAGGGGGCCGTTGCCGGAATAAAACAAACGGAACAGGCGCGCTGCTTTGCAAAAACTAAGCGAATACCTCATTTCAGGAGGCCCGTTTGTAGACGAGCCAGTTGCTTTCAAACCATTGTACTGACCTACAAGCAAAGAAATTGGACATGGAAGCAAAGAAGGAGCCTACTCACAGCTGAAGTCACAATCTATATTTTGTTTCTTTTTTTAATTGTGCGTGTCCAAAATCAATTTTCCCTCCACAACTGCTATTGTCAAATTTTGTGGCCCTGGCCATCTTAATGTACTAGCTTTTTGTATGACATTGAGTCATTTGTATAGAGTTGTGACAGATTGAGAGAGTATATTCTTTATTGGTCGAGGCTCCATTTATGCTCTTTGTCAAATATTTGCCTACTAGACTCGGGGCCAGATAAGATTGATTTGAGGTTATGGCGTCCTTGTCATTGTTTATATTGTTGACTGTCTGTCAAATTTAGTTCCTTTGTCATCCGCGAGCAGTCTAATATGGCCCCGGGTTTACAAGCATCTTTTGACACTGGGATGAGGATGTTGTCAAACATCAACTCCAGCTGCTGTCCAACGTTATTGATCAACGTTAGCTATATTATTATTGACATTATGAATATCATTATTTATTTAATTAATGACTAATCACTTATTGAGGAATTATTATTATTTATATTTAATTATTTATGGATTGCTTTAATTAATTTTATGACATCTGTTAATATTGGATTAGATATGATCACGATTGTTAATTTGAAGTAATTAATTTAAATGACCTGTAAATTATTTTATCAATAAATAAATGTTTAATGTCTGTCAAAAGTGACGTTTTGGCGTTACTTCCGATTTCCTTCTAGGTCGTAGGAAGATCCTTGTAGGTCTTTAAAGCGTGAGCAGGAATGTATGAGGTATGTCAAGAGTATCAAGGGGCTACTATTGCTGTTACTTGCTATTGCAAGAAATTAGTTCTAAAAAATTCCGTAATGTTGCGGCACCTTTTATATACCTATATTCCTGACCAATCTTTATACTGGTATAAATTTTCATGTCCTTCTTAGGATTATGGAAAACAATCTCAAATATTACATCCACACGTCGTACAAGTCATACTTATAACACCTTCATTTGTCCTTTGTGCACATCATGAAAGAATCAATGAAAGTATTATGAGTACTGTGATGTCAAAATAAATAATGTCTATGTCTATGTCTACAAAGACTTCCCAATATGTCCGCTTTTGTAAGCGAACATAACGTGAGCATCAGGATTTAACAGCCCGATCACTCTCCCAACCTCCGTGTGCGTCTAAACGCTCCCGCCGACGTTGTGTTCAGCGAAAGCAAATACCGCGTGAAATTGAAGGGGCATTGATCGCGAGCAAAGTTTGGATCAGATGCTGGCCCCCCACCCCGGGGTGAACACGCCACTCAGACCTAATAGAGAGCAAACACACGTGCCACAAACATGTCTGACCCGGTGACGGTGTCGCTGTTGTTGTACAACATGACATTTAAAAATGGCAACACTTAGTTACATTTCAGCCAGGTTGGATAAGTTTGTAATACTGTGCAGCACTCACGGAGTTTTGCAATTGTACAAAAAATTAGCGATACTCTTGGTGTTGCTAATGTCTATAGGCAGTGGTGACCACTTTCCATCAGGTGGCCCGCTTGCCTTGCCTACCGTAAGGCAAAAAAAAAAAAAAAGGTTGTTACGCTGTTATGCGGCTTGGCGGCAGGTTCTGTCAATATACAATAAGGCGCTATCCTAATTGGCAACTGTCGTGCGAAGGGCGGTTTAAACGTCTCCTGTTGGTCGAGCGACGTAAGTCGTAGGACCGTGGTCGCGCGACAGTTGCCAATTAGGACAGTGTGTGCTGGGCTTCGATTCTGGTACGGAAATCGTCTCAGTTGCAGTAACATTACAATTGCATCGCATGTCAAACGTGTGATTGTTATTCAAATGACAGATGTTGAATTGCAACTTTCATGAGTTCGAACTTTTCCACAATTCGTAAATATTCTGGTACTTTAGTTGCATTATGGTTTTATATGGCTGTTGGTCAAACTGCCTTCAATTCTGTCAACGAAAACGTGTCAAAGGTCGAACAATGATTTAACTGCAATTTAACTGGGATGATGCTGCGATGTTACTGTGACTGACTCGATACCTCGACGTAGTTATAGTAACATCACAGTTACATTGCAACATAATAACAACTGCATTGCACACCAGAATCGGTACCCTGAAGTCTGTTTGCTTTGAGGCCGGCTGTACATGGTGCGTATCGGTGTCGGTGCTCGACGTCTCACAGGTGCGTCCATTTTGTCCGTCCTGGTCTACATGCGTCGCACCCTACCTGGATGACCTCGTTAGAGTTTATCGGTTAAATTGGGATTGTCCCTTTGTTTCTCGGTAGCTTTTTGACATTCAGAGATAAGAGATTAACTAATCAATAATTTTTGAGTTTGAGATTATGGGGAAGGGAAACATAAGATTGCAATCTGAGAAAATACAGATTATGTAGATATAGAACGTAATTTTTAAGTTTTGAAGGAGGGTGCAAAGGTTTCTACAGTTACGGCACACGCTTGTGACGGTATTGCAAACATTCATAAGTTACGGTGACTGCTTACGCGACCCCGATGCAAATACAAGGTCAAAACAGCGAGCTGACTATAGTCGAATAAACGATTATTCTATTCTATTCTATTATATACCCTAAACAACGACACTTGATTCATATTACTAAAAGCAATCGCCATTAGTTAGGAGTTATTGGTTGTCAGGACAGAGCAAAGTGGCGGTCCATAGTCTCTGCCTACCCCGCCTGTCTTTTTTTATACCACCAGGGTGGCAAACAAGCTTACGGCCTGCCTGTGTGAATTTGTCCAAGCACATTTATTTATTAAGGTAAGCCGAAACAGACCCTTTCGTTATGGTCCAGTTCTCTGGTACTCAGTGTGATTTTAAAGACGTTCCACGTTTGTTGCGGCTATTATCATTACAAAATAAAAAGAAACACGTCCCAAATTGCGTCGTGTCGTTCATTTGCACATCGCATGCCCGCCCTCGCACAGTCAATCAACGTCGCGTATTCACGGCTTTTGAGCGCGAATTGAATTCGCGTATCTCGAAAATTACACCGTATTGGAGCACCCACTTCGACGCGACGATTGTACGAATTGCGTATGCGAACTACGCGAGGGTGTACAGTAAAAGCAATCATGTTGATACTACGAAACTATTGTGCATATGTTAGTGAAACGTTATTACTAAATTAGTACAGCAGTCATCATCTAAATATAGATACGACGGAACAATTAATGCTTTTTTTTATGTCATACGGTAGGCAAACAGGCAAGCGGGCCACCTGATGGAAAGTGGTCACCACTGCCTATAGACATTAGCAACACCAAGAGTATCGCTAATGCGTTGCCTACCTCTATAACACGTTGCTCTGGCAGCAAAAGGCAAATGCCACTCCACTGCCAAAGCCACGGTTCCCCGAATCCCCACCCCATGGAAACATCTATGCATGATATAAAACAAAGTCGCTTCGCTCCGTTTCCGTACAGTGCAAGAGTATGAGTGCATTACCACTTCAAGAAAATTTTCCTTTGCCGCTACAGCAAGATTCACGTTTTTAGTGCAGTTTTAGCCAAAATAAGTTTGCTAAAAGAAGGGAGCTGTTCCGTCGGCGTCTGTACCAGCAGAGGGTCGGTAGCCGGGAAGAGCGTCGGTAGCCGGGCGGTTGAGTATCCAACTCGTAAACGAGAGGTACCGGGTTCGAATCCCGCTGCGGCCATGTACCAATGGCTCTTTTATGAGTTATGTACATTAGTTGAGCACTAACCGATGCTCTTACGGTGAGGGAAAACATCGTGATGAAACCTGGTTCCCCTGGTAGCAGGGTCAGTTGGTAGTCGCTCCACTGTAATTACCTGATCGCCAAATCCTGGATCATGGTCAAGGCGGACCCCGGGCCCTCGTGCGCGAGAGTATACCCGGTAATTAACACCATGATAATTGATGCATCGTAAGCCGTTGGCTCTCGCATCCGATTCAACGATCTCAAACTATGGCCCACAATTTTATAGAAATCGGTAGGTTTAGGCAGCTAATTCCCACTATTCCTGGGGCTTACGGAGCACGTGACCAAACTGGCGCTGGCGAACTTCTTCAATCTCATCCGCGATATTAAGTCGTCGACATAGATATAGACAGCACTTTGTTTGGTTATACATTATATTCTTAACCTAAGGTGAATTCAGAAAATTACGCAAGACCAGCCAGTGATGTAACGGAAACTGAAATGTACCAACGCTGTCAAGGCTCATGCCTGTCACCGCGTGCTATCTCTCATGCGAAGGCTGTCACGAATGTACTCGTTACGCAGTCGTATATTATATATGTCATGTGCCTCATTATGTAACCGCCGAGATCTGTATAACTTACACACACTTACGGTCGCTATGAGATACACGTGTACGGTCTAATTTATAAAGACTTCCTTACAACTTTGCCACAATTGAACCGATAAACATGGCCATCACCCTTTGCTTATTTGCCGACTCTTGGCTATAATCGAATCGCCCTCGGAACTGACACTCAGAAGCCAAAACCTAACACAATTACTGACCCTGATAGGAAATGTTCTCTCAAATCCGTCTTCTAATTAAGCGGTGGAGTTATTTACATACAGCCTGAAGGGACTTTGGCAATCCCGACTCCGGTATTTACCTATAGAAATAATTAAATTACACCGATTAATTAAATAGACATACAATCATTCAAAGCAGATCGACCAGGATAGCATACTAATGCTGATTTGATCGCAATTTGCGCGGAAGCGATTTTGGTTGGAATTTTTTTTGGGGTTTATATGTGGAATGCTTTGGGACGATTACCATATACATATTTGGTATAAATGTTTCTAATGTGTTAAAATGTGATTAAATACTAATGATTTTAAACAAACTCTCTTCCTTGGCTTTCAAATTATGTGTTCGTTTCGTAAGCTCTATATGATGGAAATTTACAAACATTAACCTCTTTATATCCAAGCCATTAAATGGAGTGCCACTACCTTATCTGTTTAGTAGATAAAATTGACAAATAAACAAATATATAAAATTAGTTTATTGATCCAAAAAGTTACAATAATTTAAATTACACTCCGTTGTTTCACAATTTTTGTCAATATAACCTTAATTTAGAAATTTGGTCTAGTGTTGATATTGAAATAGATTTTGAACTTTGAACTTTGAAATTAACCAAACGTAATTCTCTTTATACTGGGAACACAAAGGAAATAACAAAGTAAACAGAAAGAAGTGTGTGTGTGTGTTGCGAGTATTATTTTTTAGACTCCGCCATCTCATCTGGTGGTAATGTTAATTCGAATATGTAAGAAGCTCCGCAGTTTTTTGGAATCTGGGGTAAGTAATTATTCAGTGATTTTAGATTTGATTTCGTATTTGTTTAGACAACTAGGTTGGGCTACTTTTTAGGCGTTCCGCAAAAGTTGTTCTACGCGGCTCTCATTGAAGCCTATATCCAAGCGTAGCTTAAGGGTGTTTGATCTTTCCTGATAAAAGATTTGAACACAAAGAGCTGTCGAATAGTCAAAACCTTCAAAGTTTTAGAGAGCTGACTAGTCAAATACCAGTAACGTTTCTTTTTCATAACTTTTAAAGTTACTCTTTGTGCATACTTCATTTTCAGTTTATATGTTCCGCCCAGACATGTATATTATAGGATACCACTGATTGACACAAGGCTAGGTAGACTCTCTCGATAAGGTCAAAGTCAGCTACTTTAGTCGAGAAATCCTGTGCTTATGATGTCGATGTGTTTATCCCATTTCAACCTCTCATCTATATACCCCAGATATTTTAACCACCTCACTTTGACTAAGGTCTGTACAGTTTATATTCTGATCAAAACACAAATTGTGGTTATTGTGAAGGTTGAAGGACAGTCGTTTGTCTGAGTTATATTTATTTTTACTACCATCAGAGTGTGGAGATGGACAGTTAGAATTTCCATTACTATTTCAGAGCCCTTTCTACATTTGCATGAACCTACTCCATAGACATATATTCTTCAGTTCGGAATACTTAGTCTGCAGGGGTCATTCATGTAAATTTGGAAGAGTACCTTATCCTTCTGCTTTCTACCTCGTACATCAATGCCTTCCAACTTTGAAATAAGAAGCGGAACAGACACCGAATCAAAAGCTTGGCTATGTGGTGTCCGGTGCAGTAGAATAGCACCAACTCCTCACACTCGTAGGTGTCGTACAAGGCGACTAATGTTTTCGGGATAAAATGATATTATGTTACGCGTTTCTCCGCTTGTCAAAGGCGTGATAAAAATTGACCTTATTTTATGAGCAATACATTCCACTTTGATTTGCTCACACACTTTTTGCTTCTAAATTTAGTCGACTGAATTAAGCTTAATGTAGATAGCGCATAAAATTATTTTTTTATGTTATGCGGCTGACAAACAGGCAAGCGGGCCACCTGATGGAAAGTAGTCACCGCCGCCTATGGACATCAGCAACACCAGGGGAGTCACCAATGCGTTGCCCGCCTCTGAAGAGACCTCTAAGGCGCTCGGGACATTGGAACGCAGCACCGTACGGTGCTGCGGAAAACGCAGTCACGCGCGTGGCTGTGGATCCGCATCACCGTCCGTTTCCATAAACAACTCCAGAGCTGTGTTTCCATAGATAACTTCAATGTTACAAGATTGGGCGCTTTATTCGTCATTCTGGTGAAATTTGAAAATATATGAAATTGTTTATATTGTTTTTTAAACTATCTAAATTGAAAATTGTCTAAATTGTACAATCATAAAATCAAAGCGTTTCGGCCCCGCAGTGCCGGCCTAGGTGCGACCTAAAGGTTATATTTTCATAGAAAATGTACTAGTCGTCACACACTTATAGACCGATCGACCGGTCAGAAGACTTCCGAAGACTCCTGGAAAGCGCACCTGATCAAAACTTTCAAACCGGTCAGAAAGAGGCGAGACTTGCATATTATCTCCTTATAATCCGATAGCAATCTAGACCGATTCGGGCGGATCTGTTATCTTCAAAGAGATTGGTATACCAGGGAATGGTATAGTAACTCTACTGTTGACCACGAGTCCATTATTTTGGCAGTGTAAAATTCCTATGTTTAGTGTGCAGCATTAGGCTTTTAGAGTTTGGCCAGTGTATCTTTGTACAGATCAGGACCTAACAAAACTCTGTAAAAATCTCCAGTTTTATAGATTTTAAGTGTTTTCCTCCGGAATCATTTAAAATCTAAAGGTAGGCACTATATGCTGTGCTTATCACGTTTTCATTTTATCATGTTCTTGTTTCTGGGAGTAACTATGTCATGCCGTTACATTTATGATGAATTCATGGTCCTTTTAGGTTTGTGGATACTAAAGCATTTTTGGTACATGAAACTCTTGGTTTTGGCTTTTATATATTGCATTGAAAAATCATAAAACTTCCCCACAAAGCATTAGGTATTTTGTACATTTCATTAGGGAAAGTCCGTGGATACAGCCAATATATACCATCTCTTTGGATTCAGCAATTAATTCAGTACATGTTACAGTAAACCTCCATGGCAATACTGACTATAGAGCACTCGTGTCAAATGTGAAAATAAAATAATAATAGAAAAAAATTAATGTAAAACGACGGATTCGCACGAACGCGCGTGGATGCGTTTTCAGTGTGTTCGTCTATGCGTGATTTCCATACAAACCGATGACAGCTCAAAGAACTTTGTGTCACGCACTAACGCACGTCACGCACAACCGGACGGTGCTGCGTTCCAGGGTGAATAGCCTCTAATATACCTCTTGAACGATCCCATATCATAGTCCAAAGGAAACACTGTGGCTGCGTATCTTTTGAAAGACTACCACAGAGAGCAACGAAAGTAACTCCTTACTATAATAATAATCTCTTTCCTTATTGACAGAGAGTGACAATATATTAGAGAGAAGAGAATTGATGACTTTTTATAAAATTGTTTACAATATGTGTTAATATGAATAAAATTGAATCGTATTCAATGTTAAACTGAGATGCAACAGTATGTAATATAAATCTTTTTCCAATATTGTTTAAACACAATGAATCTAAATTATTGTTTTGTGAGATGATCAGTACCATGTTTTAAATATCTGGTGATTCCACTCATACAGGGTATCAAGTTCTGGTATAGAAGAACCACCCACTCCAAGATTCTGCTGACGAAACCATCACGACCGAAAAAGCATCAAAGGTACCTAGATCTAGTTAAAACCAGTCAACAGGCAGCCGAAGCCGTGGTCTATGAAAGGGGGAAATTCAGAAAGCCCTTTCAATAGTAACGATAGCAAACATGAAGCACTGACTACGATTGATAAAGACGTGTAGTGATAGTAAAATGCAATAAAGAAGGCTGCAACAAAAGCATTCTGTCATTCGGTTTACGAAGAAATACCTAATTTATATTCAACGAAGCATTCTCATAGATATTCGTGATTGGAAAACTGCCTTCGTCTAAATAAAAGGAAGAAGATGGCCTTTCGATGGGTGCCCGTAACTGATACCTTCTGCTTCTGCGTGACTAGATTGTTCAATGCATGTCTTATCATTACTGTGCTTTCGTTCATAGACTCAATTTTCTTTGACCACTTCACCATACGGTACTGTGCACTGTTCGAGGACGCTGACTTCATATCTTCCGTTACCCACTTGGCATATGTGATCTACGTGTTCTTCTGCATCTGTGTCTGGGTTTTTGGCGCCATATTTTTGGCTATCATCCTCGGAAGTAGAAGCAGAAACCTTTTAACGTTCTTTGGTACAGCCTACATAGAGTTCCTAGTTCTGTATGCGGTCTCAAATTTTGTTGCTTACGTCTTTCTTCTGATCAGAGTCGCGAAAATACCGGTTGTTTGTACGGATGTGGAGTACCTGGGTAGTGATCCCAGGTATTCGCTGCTACTTTTGTATTACATGGGATTCATTGTCACATTCTTCAAATTAATATTTTGGATACACTCTTGTGCGGTTATAAATTCTTATCTGAAAGAGAAAGAAAATGTCGAAGGAAAATAAGGAATGACGTCTATTGTATTATTTTTATAAATTTTTCGTGTGTACTTTGAGTAATTACGAGTAAATGTTTCACTTTCAGTGGTCTGTTGCTTTTATTATACTGCCAGCAACCTAATACAATGGGAAGACGTGACTATTAAGCCAGTTGCATATTGGTGTGACATTTCCATACGTACGCGCTTTACGAGCAGTAGCAGATTTACGAATCGTAACTGGTCTATGTAACGTAGCTCAGTGCTACGACACGAAGGGCACAATATAGGAGGAGAATATAGCACATATCTCTGCCCCTCCAAGAGGTCATACAAGACGATTAATGTCTCTAAAGGCACCAGCTCTAGCTAGGGTATCCGTTCACCAGAAAATGAGGTGGAGCAAATCGATGATTCGCTTCTCTTACTACTATTTCTTGACGACCTGAGTGATTCAGTTGGTTAACATGCAAGTCTGCCACGCAGAGGTCCCGGGTTCGAATCCCGGTCGAAAGAAATTGAAATTATTAATTTTAATATCTGTTATGGGCCTGGGTGTAGTATGTAAAATAAGAACGTATTTAAAAAAGTATTTAGGTAGTTTATCAGTTATCTAACACCCATAACATAAGCTTTGCTTACTCTGGGGCTAGATGGCGCTGTGTGAATTTGTCCAAGCATATTTATTTTATATTTATTTATTCTCCAGATTTAGTGTGTTCGTCTGATTTAGTAGGTTCTGTCGAACAGCTAATCCGCCGAAACCAAGAATCTGCTTAATCCTAGGAACTGTGGAATAGCGAACCTGCCGAATTCCGAACCTATCCAATCTAGAATCTGTCCTATACCGAATAAATGCTGGGTGGCTTGTTCAGCTAGTTATTCTTTAATGGCGATGTGTGACGGCACTATGTGCAGAAGTTCAAACATGTATGTTATTCATGTACGTATTTCTGGCACATCGAGTCGTCACAATCATGGGCCGGTTCTAGGGGTCGCGGTGAACTACTCCTATATTCGGGGGATAGAATGCAGTACACAGGCGGTCGCAGTAAATGTATGCAGCACTATTTCGACGCTGTCATTTTGTTGTCAGTGACATCCCGGTCAAAGGCGTAGGAAGGGGGGGAGCCGGGTGGTTCGTGCCCACCCCAGAATGGTCTGGTGCCCACCCTAGGATAGGGTGCTCACTGGCTGTATATTGACGATTGACTCGGCTTCATCGGCCACCTCAGGGGCCAGGCCCCCTCTAGACAATAGCCCTAGATACGCTAATGATCCCGGTTATAAGGAGGAGTTTGGGGATATAAATGATAACTAGACGACAGCTGTATTTAGATTAACTTTACAAACAATAATCGTTGTAAATGACTCGGTAACTAATATTAAGAAGGTTGGTAGTTAGTAGGATACACCGCACGATGACGGTGACAGATCTTTGATGACGGTGGAGCTGAAACGACTTAAACCCAACGGCTTATGCCGTGTTCCCGAGCGAAGTCGCTGAAGTCGCTCGACAGGTATGTGTCTGGGCGGTTTCAGCGCTTCGTCCTACTGCTATAACCTTCACCACCTTGCTATAACCACCCTATGGGTAGGTATACTCCATCGTAGGCTGACAGACAAATCATTATCATCATCTTGGCGTTAATGTTCCGGTTGTGCTTTCGAGCACGAGGGCCCGGGGTCCGCCTTGACCATGATCCAGGATACGGCGATCAGGTAATAACAGTGGACCGACTGCCATCTGACATCCGTGACCCTGCTACCCGGGGAAACTGATCAGATTGGATCATGGTTATACTTCCAGTCGCCTGAATGTGCAGGTTTCATCACGATGTCTTCCCTCACCATAAGAGCATCGGTTACTAATGTATATAACTCAGAAAACAGTCATTGGTACATGGCTGCAGCGGGATTCGAACCAGGTACCTCTCGCTTACGAGTCGGATACTCAACCGCACGGACAAATACCTGACCATATTTTAAATTATTATCACACTCTGACAAACAACATACATGCTCGAAACGACGCCCGACATGGGATGACCTTCTAGGAACAGTGCCAAATACCAAAGCTTCTAAGCAATTAATCTCTGCCAGGTGTCAATGTCAAGGCGTTGACCTTCCTATCAGGGATGGCATGGTTTACTACACTTAGAGGGTTTTGGCTTATGAGGAGCATATTACACATTATATACAGTAGAATAAATATGCTTATATATTATGCCTATTTAGATAGGCAATATTGTGCACGTCCTATCGGCGTCTCGTGATCGCATCACACTTCCGAAGGCCTGCTGGAAGATATTTCTTTTAGAAATAAGTAGCGTTTCTTGTGACATTTATTACGTTTGCTTATCACACTTCTATAAATTGTATGTTAAATAAATTGTAGTACGAATCCCCTATGAGGTATGGCAACACCCCTTCTTACTGCAGTAAAAACCAGGATCAAATATATAACGTCAACCCTTTTTCCCAGCTTTGAATTGGAAAAATAATTAACGAAATCAAAACAAAATTCTTAAATAAAATATTTCTTATACATAATTCTTTCTTCTTACAATATTAGTAGTATGGACATATATTCCAGAACATTCTAACCTCAAGATAAACGACACAATTGTTCTGTAACTGGCACAGGCGGCAACTTCATTTAGCTTTAGGTACTTACACACACTGTATATAAACGTCTGCGTTAATTGTCAACACCCTGTATACGCGTAGGAAGCCGAGAGGTGTTAAATTCACTGTGAAATTACTTGAGAGTTAAGAGAGCAAACTTGTAATTATTTTGCGCAAAAATAAACATGAATTGTGGAGCTTTCTGTGAACAGAGGTTGTTCAGACTATTGTTTGGAACGTTGTTCATGTGAACATATGGTTCCTAGGCTCCTATTTTTGAATCGCTCGCATCCACGCAAGTGCTTTCGTATGCTACCTGTCTCATTTACACTCGTGGTAAGTTGCTAGAGATAAAAGAGACAAGTATTAGAAAGCGAGCATCCCGCGTGCTCTACCTATTACCTTTTTTTTATGTTATACGGCAGACAAACAGGCAATCGGGCCACCTGATGGAAAGTGGTCACCGCCGCTTATGGACATCAGCAACACCAGGGGAGTCACTAATGCGTTGGCCGCCTCTGAGGAGACCTCTAATATACCTCTTGAACGATCCCATGTCATAGTCCAAAGGAAACACTGTGGCTGGGAGCTCTTTTACAGTCATGATAATTTGCTAGAGTCAGCGAGCGCT
This sequence comes from Blastobasis lacticolella, assembly GCA_905147135.1. Taxonomy (NCBI): domain Eukaryota; kingdom Metazoa; phylum Arthropoda; class Insecta; order Lepidoptera; family Blastobasidae; genus Blastobasis; species Blastobasis lacticolella. The sequence continues at coordinate 17,968,310 of LR990048.1, forward strand.
CGTGTAGATGGTAGGGGTTCAAAAATTGGGCCCCTTGTGGTAAGCCGTAACTGTCGCCCATAATGAAACATCTACTATCATCTTGGCGTTAATATCCAGGTTGTGCTCTCGCGCACGAGGGCCCGGGGTCCGCCTTGACCATGATCCAGGATTCGGCAGGTCAGGTAATTACAGTGGAGCGACTGCCATCTGACCTCCATGACCCTGCTACCAGGGCAACCTGACCAGATTGGATTATGGTTACACTTCCAGTCGCCTGAATGTGCAGGTTTCATCACGATGTTTTCCCTCACCATAAGAGCATCGGTTAGTGTTCAACTAATGTACATAACTCAGAAAACAGTCATTGGTACATGGCCGCAGCGGGATTCGAACCCGGGACCTCTGGCTTACGAGTTGCATACTCTAACCGCTCGGCCAATGAAACATCTACTATTCGCATATTATCGGGGTTGTTACCACGATTAGTATTGTGGTGTACCTCGCTATTTGCGTAAATAACCATAAAAGACTTTAAACCTATATTTACGAAAATTACGGTGCATTTAGGTTGCAGGTAATAAAATGCAGAACTGCAGTGTTATCACCATGAGGACTAAGATGAAATGCCTCATGCCTGTAATTGCGCTGGCTACTCTAAAAACAAAGTGTCGAAAATGTGCCACAAATGCTGTAATGTGTTCCCTGAGTACAATTCGAGCCCTTTCAAAGACAGAGTGAATTGGCTGTTCACTTAGTAATCAGGTATGTTCTGTCTTCGGGCGCATCGTCGCTTACCATTCAATGAGAAGGCGGTCAGTTATCTGACTAGTATAGGTAAAATGAAACTGCTATATCTTTTTCCTGGTCTAGGAAGGTCACAGCAGATTTTCGTTTAGGTTTTAGTAGTAATAATAATAATCGTGGACAAATTCACACAGCGCCATCTAGCCCCAAACTAAGCAAAAATTTTACTATGGGTGGTAGCTAACTGATGTACTACTTATATATTTTTAAATACATACTTATTATACATAGAACACCCAGACCCGTAACAGTTTAAATTCATCATTTAATTTTCTGTCCGGCCGGGAATCGAACCCGGGATCTCTTGCGTGGCTGACTGGCATGTTGACCACTGAACCACTCAGGTCGTAAAATTTCAAAGTAAAGTAGCCAGTCTAATAAAACAATCTGTCTGTCTGAATTATTAACTCCGAAATTACTAAAATAGGTAGCTACATTCTTCCTGTGTGCCGTGGTGTACTTTATGTCCCGGAAAAGTAATAGGCTCCCACCGGATAGTCGAATATTAGCAGTTTCTCGCACGCGGGTGAAAACCGCTGGACACCACTAGTAATAAATGATGAAACTTGTCTGTAAGAGTAATATATGTTGTTAACAGTTATACACTTGTTACATTTGGCCTATATTTAGAAGTAAAAAGCGTGAGAGTAAATCAAAGTGGCCTCTCAACAGTAGGTCTTAAAATGAACATGGACATTTTTTTTTATGTCATACGGTGGGCAAACAGGCTAGCGGGCCACCTGATGGAGAGTGGTCACCACTGCCTATTGACATTAGCAAAACCAAGAGTATCGCCAATGCGTTGCCCACCTCTATAACACGTTGCTCTGGCAGCAAAAAGGCAAATGCCCCTCCACTGCCAAAACCACGGTTCCCCAAATCCCCACCCCATGGAGAGCTGGAAACCTTACTCACCGGCAGAAACACAATACTATTTAAAAGAGTTTTGTTTAGCTGCGGTATTCTGTAAAGTGGAGGTACTTCCCCAGTCGGGCGGCTCCTATTCGAACGGGGTACCCCGCTATGCCCTACCTCTCTCAATCTACATGACGAAAAGTATGTCAAATGTCCATGTTTTGCCTACTTCAGTGATAATTAGACGCACTCCGCCTTGAAGTTGTTGACGACTATACATACCTAAGACAAATAGTCCAGCTAGGTTGGGCCAATTTCGAGAAAGAGGTCAATCGCCGAATCCATCTCGGTTGGGCAGCGTTCGGGAAGCTAAGCCATATATTTTCGTCCCAATTACCGCAGTGTTTCAAGACGAAGGGTTTTAACCAATGTGTATTGCCAGTGATGACCTACGGAACAGGAACGTGGCCGCTCACTATGGGCCTTATAAGAAAGCTCACTGTTACCCAAAAGGCAATGGAAAGGGCTATGCTCCGAGTATCCTAGCGCGATAGAATCAGAAATGAGGAGATCCGCAAGCGAACCAAGGTCACAGACATAGCCCTAAGCCATTTCCAGATTGAAGTGGCAGTGGGCAGCTGCCACTTCAGCTCGTAGAACAGATGGCTGATGGGGCAGTAAAGTTCTTGAGTGGCGATCACGTACCGGAAGACACAGGGTGGGTAGGCCTCCTACAAGGTGGACCGACGACCTGGTAAAGATCGCAGGTACCAGCTGGATGCGGAAGACACAAGACCGGTCTTTGTAGAAATCTCTGGAAGAGGCTTATTCCCAGCAGTGGGCGTCTTTCGGCTGATATGATGAAATCAAAATGGAGTGTATTACTCATAAAATAAGATTCATTTTTGTATCATAGCCTTTGAAAAGTAGAGCCACGGAAAATGTACCTTATTCTATGAGCAATACATTAATTTGGTCTCACGCTTTTTGCTTCTGAGTTTATTTAAAAGTATAAGAGCATTAAAAAAATATATTCAAAATTTATTTATTGATTAGGACATTAAATATCTTTTTCAATTGTCGAAAAGGAGGAGTGTAGGAAAGTAGGAAGGAAGCACATACTGACACGTTGGCCGCCCCATGGCAGCAGCAAAACCACCCCACGCCAGTCACGACCGGACCGTGCCTGGCAATGCCAGGCAGAGCCGGACCGCGCTCAATATCTTTATATATATAATTCTTCTGTGAGTGTGTATGTCACTGAACTTCTCTCAAACGACTGGACCGATTTTGATGAAATTTTTTGTGTGTGTTCAAGGGGATCTGGGAATGGTTTAGATTCACAATTTTGATTAGATTCAATTAGATTCAAAATGGTCCAGAATGTTTTAGCTTATTAAAAAAAAGTTTGAAATTTTCAAATTAAAGACGTGTAGACAGGACAACGTCTGTCGGGTCCGCTAGTATTATATAAATATGTTTAGTAAAACTAAGAAAAACCACCTAAAACTACAGCAAGAGTAAGTAAGTCCACCAAGGCAGCACCCGTTTACGAGTATAACGCAGGGCTCAGAGCGACCCGGCCCCCACGCCACCGCCAGACAGACTTTTAAGTGAGCGTGCATTACACATGCTGCATGTGATAGGTGGCTGGTCCCACCCTATTCTATCCTATCCCTACCCTACCCCTAGCTTACCCCTATCGTATTCTCCCACTGCCTTAATCCTACCCTACCACTACCTTAACCCTACCCTACCACTATCTTACGCCTACCCTACCACTATCCTACCCCTACTATAATTAGTGCCAAATGGATAGGCATCTGTGAACATTGATCTCTCGGTCAAAACTAATTTGTGAGTGAGTGATCGCAGCGATCGTTGCAATAATTTAAATAGTCTTATTCGTTACAATTTAGTGAAATAGTTTTTAATAATTTTCAAATATTTTTTTGTCATTATGCCTAATATTGCCCGAGAAGTCAACGCATGCTATTGCCAATTCATTTGGCACGAACTGTAAATAAATATTTCTAAGTATGACCATAGAGAGAAAAAAAAGTCAAAATAAGAATAAGGCTTGCGTTTATTTAGGTCAACGTATTAGCCTCGCCATCCAGCGAGGCAATGCGGTCAGCCAACACTTTTCCTAGGACTGGAGACCTCGGGCAAATTTATTATCGTTATGGGTTTTGTATAATTTAGTTTAGTTTTTTATATATTAGACTAGCCAGGCAATTGACCGCCACCTTACCTGGTGGCTATGAAGATGAAGTGACGATGCCGCCTTAGATGGAGCATGCCTGTCTAGGAACAGCCTATTCTCTCGTAGCTTTGAAGGCGTCCAGATTATAATGATCAGGGGTCACACGCAGGCAACTAGTTTTATTTAGTTAAAATTTGTATTCGGTAGTGTTTTGTTTACGTGAAATAAAAAATAATATTCATAAAAAAATAATAAGTTAAATAAAAATAAATAAATATTCGGGGACAAATTCACACAGCGCCATCTAGCCCCAAACTAAGCAAAGCTGAACCCTCAAAAGCAATACCTTCGCACCATAAGAACAGCAAATACCGCCCAAAACAACAACAGCTCAGCAACGCCGAAATTATCTATTAGCAAAAACTTGGTTAACAAGATCACTTCGCGTTGCGGAGACCCTCCTAATTAGCAGTAAAATTGGAGGCAAATTAAGTGAAAATTACCAACCACCTGTAGTTACATCGAGACGGGAGGAGATTAATTACGGAGAGCTATTCCGGAAATTTTTTCGCGCATCCATTTAGTGCCACCCCTCAGAGGTTTTTACAACTTTATGAAGAGATATTCCAATTTGTCACCTGTTTGTTGGGACTTTAATTCAGTTTGCGAGATTCCGTTTGGGGTACGCTTTGTTTGTCTTTGAGATGTTGGAGCTGAAATGTAAGTAACCGAATTTTAAAGCTGAAGTGTAAACAGTGTAGCGATTTCACCTTATACAGAGTGACTAGACCCCCCTATTAATATATTAAAAGTATGGTAGGGGCTCAGGTCTCTTTGCTGGGCAAAGGCCTACACCAGAGATCTCATCAAAGACCAGTCCTGTGCCTTCCGCATCCAGCTGGTACCTGCAATCCGTACCAGGTCGTCGGTCCACCTTGTTGGAGGCCTACCCACGCCACGCCAGGTCTCTTTACTTACTGTTTACTACTTTACTCTGACAGTACTATGCGATTAGAATAACAATACGACGAGCTGTTCACTTCAACTTTAGTCAAATAAGTGCTTGAGATGGATGATAAATAAAGTTACAGTGACTTTCTGTGATGGAATAACGTTAGACAATCACGTCATAACGAAAAGGACACACGATAACAAGAACTGTGATGGAACGTCAGTGTATTTTCATCAGCAGTTTCCCTATCGGTGGCATGTTAGGACAATAATGAACATGCCTCCGATACTAATGACACAAAACAGTAATAAGTGCCGGTGGTCGGTCATGATCACAGGCTGTGTTCTCGTGCAGTGGCCCTAGCACAAGTGTGTCCGCGACAAAGCTTGCGCCGCGAAAGAGCGTCTGTCTCTTTCTCTCAAAATAAATATCGTAAACTAAAACCGAAACGAAAGAGATTGCAATACCTATTTCGCGCTTTTTTTCGCTTATCGCACGCGAGAGCAACTTGTGCTAGGCTTACAGTACGCAAGACTTTTTCTCACTTAATATTTTACAATGGCATGGCATATGGCAATGCCTGATGATGATCCTATCCTTTCAGCTATCTGCACGAGCCGCTTTGGCTCGACCTTTATAATGCGTACGGCTAAGGAATGGAACGCGTTGCCTGCGAGTGTGTTTCCTGATCAATATAATCTTCAAGGCTAGAGTGAATAGGCTGCTGTTTAAAGACGGGAATGCTTCATTTTCGGCCACATCGTCACTTACCAACAGGTGAGATGCCGGTCAAATGCCTGTCTTGTCTAAATATAAAAAAATGATTCATTTGAAACCGTTTCAGTATACCCAACATGTAGACTTCCTTGGATTTACCGACGACTAAGTCGACTCGTTTTTAATTAAAATTGCGACGATATAAAGTGTTTTCATTCACTTACGTACCGCCTCAAAATCTAATTTGCATTTTTAAAATATTTTCCTCAGTATTTTCACTCGAATTTCTTTTGAAACTTGGGTTTTTGTGAGAAACGACGGAGAAAGCTACAAAAAGAAAAAAAACATGCTCACCTGACGGGCAGCTGTAATATCCTTTAGCACTTGGATGAGGGCGTGGTTGTCAAACACTAACTCCAGCTGCTGTCAAAAGTGTCACTTTACAATGGCTGATGGCGGCGTTAGTTTTGATTTCGGCAACGTACCAAAAGATCCTTGTAGGTCTATACCTCGTCACAGATCAAATTGCCATGGATGTAACCGTCACGTACCTCGTCAGTCTGCTAAAACAAAAGAACAGACGTGAATTTACACACCATGTGTGGCTAATTTTGCTTCAGTTTCGTAAGAAGTAACATAATATAGCATTTCAATTCAATAGTTGTTTAATATTGCACCCATAACACAAGCTTTGCTTTAGGGTTAGATGGCGCTGCGTGAATAGACCAAGCATATATTTTCTTTTTATAGCACAAGCCATGGTTTATGCGGAGTGTCACCCCGCACGTCTTCCCATGGCACGTGCCATATATTATGGATATGACCGTTGTTATTTCAAATATTGCCACTGTTTCCTTAACTGCTTCCCTAGCTGTGTCATGATTTTAAGTGTACAAAACGTTATGTTTTTCTTGTAAAACATCGTTTCTACAACTTCATTGGCATGATTTTTATGTATAATTATACAGAATTTTAGCTCTCTAGTACCAATAGAATATTATACGTCATTACGCACCAGAACGATAATCTGCGATAAATAAATTGCAGATAACTGTATTAAATTGACGTAAATATAACTTGACATTCAATTTTACAAATTGTAATTGATTGTATACTTTAGAACTTAAGAATATGTATTATTATTATTTCATTGTATGGATCTAAGTTTTCTGCAATAAAGATTATTTATTATTTTATTTATTTATTATTACACTAGTAAAATGTAATTTCGCTCAACGGCTCTTTGCTCTAAATTTCTCTCATGTCCCTATTAATAGTCGCTACCCAAAGGTTGCTTGGTTTAAATCGCTTTAAGCGATAAGATCACCTGTTGTTTTCTCTGTTGATAGTGATATGTACCGACTGTATCTTGTATTTATGCAATAAAGTGTTAATCAATTCATTCATTCTATAGTCTACGTTTCTGCGGACAGCCAGACGGTTATGGGAAATTGTCTAATTAAGAGATATGGTTCTTTGTTTTACTAAGAAGAATTTACAGTTTGCAAGCGTTCTGAAACTTAGATCTAGCCGTTCCATTAGTCCAGACTAATGCAAAGGAAACAGACTCCGGTTGCATTACTAGCCGTGGAACAATTACCGAGTTTCCTTCGCAACGGACTATTTTATTCGGTGTACGTCGCACTTTTTAACTATTTAATTTACTTATGTACATACATCTGTACTTAATATATCAAGAGAAAAGATTTGTATTTTTGTATTTTTATGTGATACGGCAGACAGGCAAGCGGGCCACCTGATAGAAAGTGGTCACCGCCGCCTATGGACATCAGCAACACCAGGTCTTACCAATACGTTGCCCACCTCTGAAGAGACCGCTGATATACTCGTACCTCTTAAACAATCCCATGACATAGTTGAAAGGAATAATGAATGTACACAAAATTGTGTGTGTTTGTAATGAATAAACACAAAAACTACTGGATCGATTTTTTCACTAAGTAAAAGGCTAATTTTTAACCCGGAACAGGCTCATGCAGAGGGGCAACCGAGTGGCGGCCGAGCAATAACCCGGTGACGATTTGATGTAGCATGACCGTGTCCATACAAAATATGTGGAATATTAGCGACTCGGCTCGGACTCGGGTCGACCTTGACTCTGATTTGGGTCGGACTTGGCTCGGACTTAGCGTGGACTCGGCTCGTACTCGGCTCGGACTTGACTTCGGCTCGGACTCGGCTCGGACTTCGCTCGTACTCGGCGTGGACTCGGCTCGCAGTCCGGCACGGACTCGGCTCGACCTCAGTGTAACGTGAGTCATCTCCGATCATCGATTCTGGAGTTACGATGCCGTAGGTAAACTTTCAAATACAGCAGGGGCTGTCCTAACTGTCAACGGTCGTACGACTATGGTCGTTCGACGGACGGTTTAGAGGGCTCCTATTGGTCGAGCGAGCCCGTCGTACGACCATGGTCGCACGATTACGACAGCGCCAAACTGATGAACACCTCTTCCTACGTCGGCAGTTACGAACGTGGCATCTTCAGATTTAACACTCGGAATCGGTAATGGGGCTAGAGTTCGGGGCGCGTCGGGGAGAGTCGGCCAAACTCGGCTAATAGGCCCAATTGGGCCTTATCATCGGCCGGCGGGCGAAAGTTAAAATCGCATTACCTCCGCTAACGAGACCGGGGCTGTCGTCTGGAGGACCCGGTGGAAGAACTCAGCGATTCAAGCTTAGAAGCATCTTCTTTTTTAAACTGCGATGAAAAAGAGCGGTATAAGTTTGACGTGTGTAAGCGGTATTTAACCTACAGAAAAAATCGGCATTCTGTAAGGTACTTCCCCAGTCAGGCGGCTCCGATTCGAACGGGATACCCCGCTATGCCCTACCTCTCTTCGAATAACCTCCGACAAAATTTACATATACTTAAATAATTTCTAAACTACTGAACCGATTTTAATTAAATAAAGCTAAAAACCATCTTAATTAAACTCGCTTTTAAAGAAAAGAAACTGCATCAAAATCGGTTTATACGTTCGGGAGCTACGAGGCCACAGATCGAAATGCATTCGTGTGTGATTTTATATGACCATGATTTTTTCAAAGAGAGAATGCGGCTGAAGGCGGTACAGCCTGTTCATTTTGTCATTACTGTATTTTTGTTATTTTAGAGCATTCGTGGTCTAATAGAGCGTCGGTGGCCTAATGGTTGAGCAGTCCGACTCGCACACCGAGGTACCGGGTTCGAGCCCCAGTGCCTCATGATCATGGTTACACTGAATATGTAACCATGATCCAATCTGGTCAGTTCCGAGAGCACAACGTCGCAGGTAAGGGGTCGGGGTCCGCTTTGACCATGATCCAAGATTTGGCAGATCAGCTAATAATAGTGGAGCGACTGCCATCTTACCTCTGTCATTAACGCCAACATGACGAACTCGTGCCTCTGTGTTTTATTTCATTACCATGAATAATCTTTTAACTTGTCTATTGCTTGGACATAGTTGACATTAACTTTATCAGTACTAAATGGACATGCTTTATTTTTATTTATTTTTGTCATTTAATATTATCATGGAAAATTTTGGATTATGTTTAAAATTTTATTATGTGTCTTTTAATTGTTTTCGTATGCCAATCGACGCAATAAAGAGGACATTACCTAATTTTATAATATTATCAGTGTATTTGACCTATGTTGATGAATGAATAAATAAATTGAAATTGAAATCTGTACTTCTACTTGTACTGGCCATCCAGTACCGCTCTCGCTTACGATTCGAGGCAAGATTCCAGAGAAAAGTGCGGTCGGATCGCGTAACTGTTATTGGTTGGTAATTCCTGGTAATAACACGTAAGTGGTAGGGAAAGACTTCTGTTTTTACACTTTGTCCGTACTAACGGATGATCAAGGGGGCGCTTGGAGGAGGGTATCAGCTATTACTGTCAGGAAACAGATGGTAGGCCACGATATCCGGCTGTTATTAAGGTAAGCAATGGGCGGTGTCTAGTGGTTGTAGATTACGAGATTTTCACACAGCGTAGGTGTTGGGGAAAGAGTCGTCATAGTCATGAAGTAGATACGTAATGTTAAAGATTCTTGAGAGACTTTGTAATACTAGTACCGTATTCATTTTTTATGCTATTCAGTGATAAATGAGCAGATAGCCCACTTGATGGTAAATGGTAACCGCCCATAACATCTACAATTCATATATTTAGGTTGCAATGAACAAAAATGCGAAACCGTAGGTGCGTTGTCACAGTGAAACTAAGATGATTTGCCGCATGCGCTGTCTGCCTTATTCTTCAAACAGGAACACAACAATGCAAGCAAAGAACTGCATAAATTGTGAAGATGCACATTAATAAGCCAGTATTCCACTGATAGGGTAGCAGACTTACGCCCGATTTCACCAACGCCTCTTAAGTTTTATGGGGTTCCTAACATTTATACATAAATATTATGTGACTGACTACGTTTACTTCGTACTTTTCATGACAAGCACTAGCCACATTATCATACTAGTGGCTAAAAAACTATCTTTCAATGAGCGCGCGGATAAGAGATGGCAATTATATCGCGATCTGACGAGTCTAAACATAAAAATAAATCAAATCATATCAAATCAAATACGTTTATTCAGTTTAGGTATACACAAACACTCATGAACGTCATACAATATACATGTAATAAGAATGAACGTCATGCACCACAGCATTATCAAGCGGACGACGGTTTCATAGCCAGTATGTAGGGCCATAAAAAAAGAAAAAATTAAATAGACTTCACGGCCAAAAACTTGGTTCTTTGTCCGCGACGAACGCAAGCGCCGACCGCCGGCCACTTGTCACTGTGACATTGACAGACACGTAATGTCATGCGCATCGACAATGCCGCTCGCCTGTAACGTGAATACCTCTACAATTTAAATTCTGACTATTAACTAAATATGTATATAGATACTAAATTTAGTGAGTCAAAAACAAACAATGACGTACCCTATGGTAAGTACAGAATCCATTACGATATAAGATAAGTAAGTACAATGCAAAGAAATTTATACATTAAGTCTTGTGATGAAAATTATTCCACATTCTACAGTTCAAATCATGTGGTAATAAAGTACGCGAGGTGTTCTGTGAAACTTATAGGTTGTTGTAAAATTTGGGATGGGAACGGTATTAATAATTTTTTTACAATATACGAGTTTCAACCTAAAATTCTTATTTTTTTTAACTTAAAATTGCTTCTCTATGAATGAATATTTAAAGATTCGCAAAAATTACCACGCGCTATTATTTTCAAAGCCGCGGCCGTGACGTCATCGCATTGCATTCTCATACTAGTCTCGTTCAGTTCGGACGGATGTCTTAAAAACTGTTGGTTTTGGAATAACGACATCAAAGAAAAAGCGAACTTCTTTTTTAGTTCAGTAGCTCAATGCGTTGCTGGTTGTTCACGTGTGAACGAATCCGTCAGAAGAAATCAATTGTGTTTGTTAAGGCAATGTAGATATTATGGGCGTCATTTCATTTAATCACCGCAAGATTTTTTCCTATCTGTTCATTCAGAATGAGCAGTTTTGCAATAGGTATCTAAATCATTCCTAATCATTCAGTAGATGGCGCCCCGACAATTTTGGTAATTGATAATCGCTTGAAATAAGTTCTTAGCAAACAGGATATAACCACTGGGTACGTTAAATAAAATAAATAAATAAAATTCTTTATTTACCAAATAGAGTACATTTGATCTTATACCTAAGTACATAATTAGTGATTAGAATAAGGTGTGGGGTTAACATAAGATTATAATATCCTGATTTCTAAACTAGGAAAGTCTTTATCAAAAGCATACCAGCACAAAAATGTATCTAGCCATGGATTACATGAGTGTGTGTGTGTGGATAATATTGTAATTGTCAATAGTTTTCAACCATTTTAGAGGTTGTAATAATAATGGAAAATAGTGCCAACTTCTATAAATATTTATTTTTACATTTCGTTCAACATTTAACAGTTATGTTTATATTAATAAATATTTTATTTTTAAGTTTAGTATTTGTTGGCTGCATGAAATCACTGCCACCATCATACAGATTAAAAAAAGATTACCAAAATTGTAGGAGCGCCATCTATTGAGGCTTTTTGAAACCAACTGACAATACCTACTGGAAAACTCCTCATTGTCGTAGGTATGAACGGCGTGTATATGAAAGCAGCAGCCTATATTCAGTGGTGGAGGTAGAACGTCTGAGATGTTGGCAATGAAACTAGAAATATTTAAACAAATCACAAGCACGCGGACCGCTAGTACGTTAATAGTTATCCCTCGCAAAACCGAAAACTAACCGAACACTATTCCGACCCTAAACAAAAGCTTCCGTCCAAAACGTCCCAGCCAAATTATCTGACCAAATTAAATACACAAAAGCAAGCGTCGAGGGCCTAACGACAAAGTTGTGTTACCACAAAATTGGCACTCGACGGCCGACGGCTTAGTCGCAGATAACGTTTCATTGATGGCTAAAGGCCAATCAGGGCTCACTGTTAAGTGGCAGTGCGTGACGAGGAAAAGTAAGAAAACCGGCGATCCCTTTGCCCCGCCTGACCCTTTTAGCTCGGCCCTTCCCACCCGTTTGATGTGACTTTTGTTTCGTCGAACGTGCTTTCCTGCGCTAATTTTCAGCCAGCATTGATTTGTCAAGGGACGCTTGAGGATCGTATCGGGGTATACGAGTAGTTTCTCGCCATCTCTATTATGTGAAGAAACTCACCAAATGAAGAGCAAATATACGGTAATGCCACACCATAGAGAGAAAAAATACACAGGCCTCACTGATAACAATGGAAGTTCAAATTAGCTGGTATTGGATTGTCTTGTATCTACCTATACATAGTATAAAACAATGTCGCTTCCAACTATCTGTCCCAATGTATCTATGGACGCTTAGATCTTTGAAACTACGCCACGAATTTTATAGCAGATTTCAACAATAGATAGAGTGATTCAAGAGAAAGGTTTACAAGCAAGAAAAAAGGGGTAGGTAGGGGTTAAGTGTATTGTAAAGGCGTGTCCAAACATAGAGCGGCACGTGCGCGGCAGCAACACGCGGCATGTCCAGGAAACAATTCTGCCGCGCTCTAGTTAGGACTATTGACGAATGTTTGCGCGGCAATATTGCGCGGCACTTGCGAGACACGCCGCGCATTTGAATTCAGTCTGAACCAAAACTACAATGAAGGCGGTCAGTGTTTTAGCTCTGCTTATTATTCGAAAATTGCGAAGAATCAATCAATCTAATTGATGTTTCATTGTCCATTTTTGAGAAGCGCAATCACGTCCAGACAGGATTACGGACGAACAATAACTGCCTGTGCAAACACAGCGCGGCACGCCGCGCGCGGCAGCCGCGCACACTTGCCGCTCAACGCAACGTTCGCGCGCGGCTGTTGTCCAAACAAAGCGCGGCACGCCGCGCGCGGCTGCCGCGCACACTTGCCGCTCTATGTTTGGACACACCTTAAGATGTACCCGAACGAAGTCGCGTCAGGTCCTACTAGTTACTTATAAATGTCTATTTCAAAGCTGCAAAATATGATGTTTATACAACCACTATTATTAAGTAGCCTGTCAGCCCTTTGTTGTAATAAGTCGTGTAAAAATATATCGTTAATATTTCTCGATAAACAGCATCGCCTTAACCAGTGCGGGTGACGCGGGTAATCAGCGCGCAGAGGCGGCAATACCAGGCGAGTATAAAATGAATAGTGGTCGCCGCGACAGCCAATCAGATTGCCGCGTCTGCCGCTGTCAGGCGATATCTGATGAAGCTATGCCGCCTTAGTACTTTGTTAATTGAAACTCGTTTATTTTTGTAATTAAACCAGTTGTGTTTGTGTCGAGTTTGGAAATAAGGTTAATTAATTTTGAATCTGCGATTCGGTAGGGTAACCGTTGCAGCGCTGATTAAACTTTCATTTATCGCGTTTGTTAGCAGGGTTACTATTGTTTTTACTTCGATATTTCGACGTAGTTGCTGGTCAGCAGGGTCACGGGGGTCAGATGGCAGTCGCTCCACTGAAATTATGTAATTTGCCAAATCCTGGATCTTGGTTAAGGCGTATCCCGGGCCCTTGTGCACGAGAGCACAACTAGACATTCATGCCAAGATGACTTAACAAAGATGAGGAAGACCCTGAATTGTATTATTTTAAAATCGCATATATGAAATACTCTACAGACATACACGAAGAAAACCGGTACCACGTAATACCTGTATCCCGTCTAACGATAGACATTATCGAATTTTTCCCATCAGCTGACCCCTCACCCTGACTCTATTTATCGATGTCGATACAAATTGAAACGTCAACAGGACGAGGGTGGTCCGTGACGCGTTGACGGCGAAGTTGGCGGTTATCCGTAGAGGTCGCAGTGTATACAACTAAACTTTAATCTGATGATAAAAGAGGCGAGTTAAAAGTTTGACGTATGGCGTCGGTGACCAAAAGGTTAAGTGGTCTGACTCTTAAGCGAGAGGTACTAGGCTCGAATCCCAGTGCCGCTATGTACAGTCGACAGCAAATTGACTTAGCAATTACCAGTATAAGATGAGCTAGTGTCTCTATAGACACGCATAGCAATGTAGCTCCTTTTATACTGGGTTTGGGTAGGTCGATAATCTATATGCTGTCTTTTGAATATATATTCATATCTATTCATTTATTCTAGTCATGTATATACATCGTCATCATATAGGTAATTAATTGAGAATATAAATAAAAATTAACAAAAGTAAAATTTCAAATAATAAAATCAAACAATCTAGTAAATAATTAAAATAATACAATGCATCATGTCAACAATATTATTATTAATAACCATAAAAATGTCATAACTAAAATTCATTAATTTGTGTCAATAAACATAAATTTATAATGTCCTTAAATAATAAATTTTTTTTAATCTCGATATAATTAAAGAACCTATTTCTTTAACGTCAGGAATTTGTAATTAATTAAATGTCAGCAGAAGTTACAAAAAATTTTAAACAAATAATTGAATTAACCTACTAACAACAGAGGGGATAGAATCACTCATCAAGAAATTCGTTCACAGTCGATATGCTGTCTGCGTACCAATGACTCTTTACTAAGTCACACATTAGTTGAACACTAACCGATGCTCTACGGTGAAGGAAAACATCGTGATGAAACTTGCACATTCAGGCGACGGAATGTGTAGCCATGATCTTATCTGGTCAGGTTCCCCCGATAGCGTGGTCAGGTAGGTCAGGTAGCAGTCGCTCCATTGTAATTATCTGATCTGCCAAATATTGGATCATTTTCAATACGGACACCGGGACCTCGTGCGTTTCCATCGGTTAAATAAATAAATAAATAAATATAGGCTATTTAGTGTTCAAACCGACGTCAGCTGCTCGGTCTGTGTACGGTTACAGTTAACCTCTCTATTTTGACGCAACCTCTGTCATAGGCCCGAGATTGCAACTAGATTTGGTTCCGTACATGAGTTTGTTGTTTATCTATAAGGACGTATGTTCATGTATGTAATTAGATTATATAAACACCACACAGCCACAGTGTTTCGTGGCATGACATGGTATCGTTAGGTATATAAGAGGACTCCTTAGAAGCGGGTAACGCATTGGTAGCGCCCCTGGTGTTGCTGATGTCCAAAGGCGGCGGTGACCTCTTTCCATCAGGTGGTCACATGCCTGTATGTCTGCTATATTACAAAAAAAATATACATTCGTGGTATGAAGGGACAAGTATAAAAAGACAGACGTAGTGATGTGTCATCATCAACATCACAGCCCATAACAGTCCACTGCAATACTTAGGCCTTCTCCCACGAAAGGGGAGGTTATTGCCATAATCTCAGTGCTTGACAGGCGGGTTGGAGGTCGCAGTGTTATAAATACAACTTAAAAAAAATATGAAAAAAGCTGCTGTCCATTTTCCAGTCTACGGAGACTAGATATTTTGTCTCGAAAACATTAGTCGCCTTGTACGACACCCACGAATGTAAGGGGTTGGTGCTATCCTACTCTGCCAGACACCAGAATACCACCAGTAGTGTGAATGTAAATAAATGAGAGCTTTCTAAGTTAGGTCGCACTCATTATTGGCATATACTCAATTACTTGCTACTTACTTACTATGTTTAAAGTTACCAATATCCTTAATTATATTAGATGTTAGTATTCATAAACACAAAAAGATAATTACGGAGATATTTTAAAATATTATAATATTGTATATTTTATTCAGTAATAGTGTCTCTAAGTAAGTAACTAAAAATTCTTTATTGCACACACAAAAAATTATACATAACAAGAATAAAGAAAAATGCGCGCAAAGGCTCTAACAGCTGATAGTACTCTTCCTGATGTTCTGGTAAGCTGATGAGTCAGCCTGGTTGTGTACCACTGCCTCATTTGTTTCTGCCGCCAAACAGTTAATGGTTCTGTTAACATATTCCTGTGTGTATTTCAGTTATATATCATTATTTTCGTATAAAATATAAGAAATCAGAAATTCTATATTCTTGTACTGTATGTTTATACATAGTGATAGTTCGAACAGCATGTCCATTTCGGATGTACAATAAATAAATATACAATCCAATACAGTCCGATCAATATTTTTCACTTTACAATTCTAACTATCTTAGTTAAGAAATTCAAATACATGTCATAAAGTAATTCACTACGATGCTGCGTCCAAAATGAGGGTAGTTAAATCAATGATCGTCAAAGACATGAAAATAAAAATTAGCATACAATAAGAATCTACAAAAGTCCTAGGAAACAATTTGGCATAACACAGATTGGGCCTGTGATGCTCTAAGCTGCAAGATTTGGTTCTGACGAAGATATATCGCGAATTTCACGGAATTGAAAAGGTACTTGTATTATACCTTCGCAAAACCAGAGTAGTTCTCCGAACTACGTTTGAATGAATAAAGAAATAAACATGCTTAATAGATACCTTAATATCCAAGATATTAAGATAAGATATCCTTATCTCGGCTTAGTCGTACTTCTACGAAAGACCCTCGAGTATAAAATCTGGAATCAACAAGCCACGGTCTGTCTTATTGAATTTATGACCTTTCACTTTTATGGCAAGTTTTTTGTGAGTCGTCCCAACCTCGGAGTGATTGGATGGGACAACTACGGCTTGTTTCTGGGTATTGTGTGTCGGGCAACGTATATGAAGGGTCTCGTGGTTTGCGGGACATTAAAAAATATATATATTTTTTTTATGTCATACGGTAGGCAAACAGGCAAGCGGGCCACCTGATGGAAAGTGGTCACCACTGCCTATAGACATTAGCAACACCAAGAGTATCGCTAATGCGTTGCCCACCTCTATAACACGTTGCTCTGGCAGCAAAAGGCAAATGCCACTCCACTGCCAAAGCCACGGTTCCCCAAATCCCCACCCCATGGAGCACTGGAAACCTTACTCACCGGCAGAAACACAATACTATTTAAAAGAGTATTATTTAGCTGCGATATTCTGTAAGGTGGAGGTACTTCCCCAGTCGGGCGGCTCCAATTCGAACGAGATACCCCGCTATGCCCTACCTCTCTTAAATGTGTTTAAATGTGTTTTCCAACCATTAATTCGTTACATCTTTTTCTTTTTATACATGTTACAGGAAATGTATGTAATCCGTCATTATATAGAATTCCTAGGAAATGTATACATTTCATAGATTTCAAACATTTTCGGTAACATATACCTAAGTATTATTCTTCGGTACGTGTGTTTGTCATCTAACTCCTCCTAAACGGCTGGACCGATTTGGATGAAGCTTTGTGTGAAAGCTTGCGTTGTTGTGTTCCGGTTTGAAGGATAATGTAGCCAGCGAAATTAGAGACATGAGGCATTTCATCTGAGTCCTCACGCACCTGCGGTTTTGCATTTTTGTTACCTGCAACCTAAGTGGGTTGTCTGCTCGCTTGGCACTAAGTAGCATGAAAAAAAAGTGTAATTTTAGGGTAGGGGTAGAATAGAGTAGGGGTAGGATAAGTGTTGAACACCATGCGAACGAAGTCGCGCCGGGCCAGCTAGTTAGATATGTTTAACTTTGCCATATTTAAACGGAATAATATCTATTGATCAGCCCTATTTTGAGAGCGTTGGTAGCCGGGCGGTTGAGAATCCAACTCATAAGCGAGAGGTACCGGGTTCGAATCCCGCTGCGGTCATGTACTAATGACTCTTTTTTGAGTTATGTACATTAGATGAATTCTAACCGACGCTTTCACGGTGACGGCAAAACATCATGATGAAATCTGCAAATTCAGGGAACTGAATTTGTAAACATGATCTAATCTGGTCCCTTGGTAGCAGAGTCACGGAGGTCAGATGATAGTCGCTCCACTGTAATTCCTGTAACACCTGATCGCCAAATCTTGGATCATGGTCAAGGCGGACCCCGGACCCTCGTTCTCGAGAGCACAACCGGGACATTAACGCCAAGATGATGATGAATATTGACCAGCCCGTCACCACTCTGATGATAGTGATGTTGTAGGTGTATTAATCTTGAATAAAACCAATAAATCAGTTGAATATTTTATTTTGCAGACTCACAAACGCCATCAAGCCCAATAATCAAACCCATGTCATTACAATGCGAGAGCTGTCACCGTGACAAGCCCCCAGACCAATAACACAAGAATCATTTATTTGTTACTTTATGCATAACATAGTAGATACAATGGTGGACTATGTACTATTCCAACATCCTCCCTATGGAGATGGAACATAATCCTCCATCCAGACAGGTGGAACTCTCGTTCTTTTACTTGCTAGAATATTATCAGAATCAGAACAATTACTATTCAGAATATTGTTAACATAATTAACACGACTATTCATCTCATCACAATGAAACTCTTTAGCATTACAATTATATTTATCATACATTTTAAGGGTATGCCCGGGTTTCCCACCGCGTACCTTTGTTGACAAGTAGCTCGATATTTCGACACAGTTGCATGCATCATGGTAACAGTTGGCGATAAAGGGTATGTTACCCTTAAAATGTGTGATAATAACCGCGATCGTGTAAAACATTATATATTTATCATTACAATCATTCACATCATAACTTAATTCCGGAGTCATGCATGTTTCCGTTGCCTCAGATAATACACAGGTGAACTAACCAACTTGAATGGACACATCTGTTTTAATGGAATTGACCTCTGTCTATGTCTATAATATACGATCTAGGTTCCCTAGATTTTTTTGCGACAACCCCATATTTTCTCCACACTTTCTTTCCCTCCTTTAGATCTTATAAATCCTTAACTCTGTGTCTTTCATGATAATAAGCTTCAACATTACGTTTCTTAATAATCGTGTTTCCTTTAAACGTTTTCTTACAATTAACTGTTTTACATAAACTACTTGATAATCTAGGTAAATTATCTTTTTATCTTCTTATAAATTAGAAGAGATCAAAGAATATATTTTTTGCTATTTTAATAGCAGACTCCGTAGAGATTAAGGACCGAATAGGGACTGCTGGTGATCTTTGCAAAATCCTTAAATTTACTTCTGAAATGTGTGTGTGGCAAAATATTCTTTACATTGCTCTATTATATAACTTTCCGTTAAATATGTAAGTTTTTTATGTCAATGTATCTGGAATCAATCAAACGGTAAAATAGTAGTAAAAATAGTAATAGTGGTAAAGGTAAAAGATAATTGGTAGGTAGGTTAAATAGTTAGTCGTAGTTTATTAAAACAAGTGAGTGAACTGAATGATAACAATCAAGTATGTTGTACAGAAACTTATGAGCGCTAATGCCAGGTTGATGTCCACCGGGACCACGCGCCACGCCTTGCGCTGAATCTGCCGCGCCTCCATGAAGCGGAGTAAGCTAGTTATAGCAGTTCTTCGTTTAGTATCTGAAATGTAATTTTATTCGAAAATCATCTATCTTCTTATTTATTTCGAAAAGTTTCGAAATCGACTCAGGTAAAAATTTCTCTTTTACAATGTGGTATGGGGCAAAATATGGATGTTTTTTTTTCTTTTTATGTTATACGGCAGACAAGCAGGCGTTCCCCTGGGTTGAAGTATCACTTTGACCGGTTAAGCACTAGAAGGTTTTTTGAAGCCAGGTTGGCCTTGCCTTCCAGGTGACTCCGGAATCGCACGCTATCAGATATGTCGACACCGAGGATCCCAATACTTTTTGAGATGGAAAGGGTTGTTTTTGAAACTGCGGCACTATGTCAAAGGGATCTGTTAATGATAACAAGATGGCGAAAGGAGTGAGTATCGAGATGATAAGTGATAGGGTTGAATGGAAGAAAGACATACAATAAAAAATAAATATTTTCATGGAAAATTATACAGCGCCATCTAGCAAAGCTTATAGATGTCAGAAAACTGATAAACTACTTATATACTTTTAAATACATGATTATTATCAATATAACAACTAGGCCCGTTACAGAAATTAAAATTCAACATTTTAATTCCTACCGGGCCGGGAATTGAACCCAGGACCTCTACGTGGCAGACCGGCTAACCAGTTAACACTACACTAAACCACTCAGGTCGTCACATCACATATTGCGCCGACCCATGGGAGAAGGGCAGATAGATGATGAATATTATAGTGTGGTGGAAAAACAGGTCACGGGGTCGCGTGATGCGTAAGCCAAAGGAATACGTGAGAAATAGATGGCGAAACCTGCTGGTATCAGGAAAAAGGTCCTCCGAGATTCCGAAGATGCAATGGATATCGCTGAGTCGGACGCAAGAGTCAATGGTTTACGACGAAGACCGTGAAGTGGAGATGGAAAAGTAGAAGAGCGGACTGCGGCATAAGCCGGGATTAAGGTTAGTGTTTGCTGAGAACGCTCCAGCGCGCACCATATAAACGTAGTTTTATCATATTTTCAATAATACGGTATCAAAGTTGTGCTCACTTTCGCAGCACATCGAGTAGCGCAGAGGAGGTTTGCGAACTATTTTCAAGTTTCTTTAGCTCGGTCTACGAGAAGGACAAAACACCAATCAATATTGAAACTAATATTAACGAACACTATGAGCAGGAGAGACATCTATAGTAGCAAGACTTGAGAGTCTTGCTACTATAGATGTCTCTCCTGCTGATGTACTGACTAAAATAAAGCAGTTAGATGCTAATAAGGGTGCCGGCCCGTACTGTATTCCAGCTTCTTTCATAAAAAAATGTGGTGAAGAACTATGTGGCCCATTATCAATTCTGTTTGGTATGTCTATAAGATTAAAAGTGTTCTTCGATTATTGGGAAAATGCATTCATAGTTCCCATTCATAAATCTGGAGACAAATCTAAATGTGAAAATAAATTACAGACCTATCCAGTAAACTATCGTGTTGCGCAAAATTATTCGATGCCACCACGGCCTTACAAAGATTTTAATTTATATTTCAAAAATGTTTTGTCCAGTAAACAGCATGGTTTTGTCGTGGATCGCTCGACAACTACGAACCTATTGGAATACAAGAATTATTTACGCTGTGCCTTCGCCGGGCAAATCAGGTAGACTCAGTCTACACTGATTTTTGTAAAGCGTTCGATAAAGTAAATCTCTCAGTCCTGGTACAGAAACTTATGGGTTACGGAATTTACGGCAATTTAATTCGATGGATAGAATGTTATCTTCACAATAGCAGTCAGTTGGTTTGTATAGGGGGTCATAAGTCTTTACCAGTTACTGCAACTTCTGGAGTGCCATAACACTCGCATTTGGGTCCTCTTTTATTTGCGATTTTCATTAACGACCTTTCCAGTAGCATCAAAAGCCCATGTCTGCTTTATGCTGACGATCATAAAATATTTCGAAAGACTAGCGTCGACGATGCTATTGAGTTACAACAGGATCTGGACTTGGTAGCTGACTGGTGTGCACGTAATATGATGTCATTAAATACTGAGAAGTGCTTTATGATCTCTTTTACTCGCAAAAACTACATGGCCGGTAACAATTATACTATTTCCAATACTATCCTACAGCGTAAATTGGTGGCAAAAGATAGGGGAGTGTATTTTGATAATAAACAATCCTTTGTTCACCATTACGAATACATTGTTAACGAGGGCATGCGTACTCTGGGTTTCATTTACCGGTCCACCAGAGATCAAAGGCACTCGTTCTGTAATATATTTATATAATGCGCTTGTCAGGACTGTTCTCGAATATAATTCTGTGGTGTGGTCTGCTTTCTATGGGGTTCACAGTGCGCATATTGAGGGAGTACAGCGGAAACTTCTTAATATGCTTTGCTACGACGCCACGTAGGCAGACAGTTACGCTCTTATGCCGATAGATTATTGAAGTTTTGTATTGATTCCTTGGAAATACGTCGCAATTGCAACGATTTGGTTACGCTTTACAAAATTGTCCACAACTATTATGACTCTCCAGCGCTCCTCTCATTTTTAAACTTTAATACCTGCTATAAATTACGTAATCCTAGTCAGAGACTTTTTGCCCTTCAAGTATACTCGAATAATACATCATATTATAATGCTGTAGTCCGTATTTGTCAAAAATACAATGAAGCGGTTCAAAAACACTCGTCGCTTGACATATTTTATCCGAGTTTGGAAAACTTTAAGAATAATGTGTTTGCTTGGTGTTTCTTCTATTGTTAACTATAATATGTTTGATTTTTGAGAGTTTGAACTTCTCTAGTGCAAACACCACTGTAATTTTGATTTTGTTCTATAATTAAAACAAAATCAAAATTAATTGGTTAATACCAATACTACTACTACTTTAGAAATACTTTATGCCATGCTGTGCACATGATTTAAAAGAATTATAGTGTAGTACTTACACTTAAGAAACTATGTACAATATTGTTTTATGGCATGTAATTTGTTGTATGTGACTAATAATAAAAAAAAATATTATTCAACAAAATGTTGTAGACGTGATCCAGAAACCAATATCTATGTTTATGGTTTGTCCGACTGTTGTTAAAATATATAGTTTCAAAGATACACGGGATTTAAAATTTGTATGGAAATATGAAATCCCGTTTAATTTAAGAACGATATATTTTAACGAATATCCGATAATTATTAGCATATATTTTAGTTTCTGGATCACGTCTACAAAATTTTATAGCGTAGCGTAGCTTTGATAGCGTAATGTTGAAAATATGATTAAAACTACGTTTGTATGGAGCGCGCTCGGGGGCAATCCTCTTAAACGCTAGTGTATGTATGTATGTATGTAAACTCTTTATTGCAATTTAAAAATAAATACAGTAGTAAGAAAAATGACATTTGATAATTTAATGTGATGGCAATGATATGGGGAAGCTCCAATTTCACTATTTTTCATCACTGTTAAAAAAATAAATTATCTTGGCTTTTAATGTCCCGGTTGTGCTCTCGCGCACGAGGGCCCGGGGTCCGCCTTGACCATGATTCAGGATTTGGCAGGGCAGGTAATTACAGTGGAGCGACTGCCATCTGACCTCCATGACCCTGCTACCAGGGGCACCTGACCAGATTGGATCATGGTATTTTTTCATTTTTTTCACTGGTAAACGACATAAAAAATTTCCCGTTCATTTTATTAGGCTAAAATAGGAATGGTATTTCTACGATAGCAATATTACATTACGAACTCGCTAGGAGACAGCTGTAGGTAAAATGAAAACTTGAAAGAATTTCTAGGTTAATGTTGATTAGTGAAATAATAACAATTAATAGCCTGCTCTCACTAACCTTTTTCGTAAATTAAATCATCTTGTAAAATAAGTCGAAGGGCTTCACAGTTCGCTATAGTTATTTCCACCATTACGGATGGCACGAGCGCATGTAAAAATACATGTATAGCATAAAGTAAAATGGGTGTAAAGTCATTAAAATTTGCCTGTAAATAAACATTTCAATTAATATTAAATTAAAATTAGTAACAACAATGAAGTAATAAAAATTCTTACGTTTTCTTTAATAAGAACTAGGACTATATACAGCATTCCCATGAATTTAGGTGCAATAATCAACAGGTCGACAATTATCTGAAATAATTTAAACTCCGATTAAAATTTCTGAGGACCACATTCATGTATAACATTTTTTATAAATTTGTGTACAATTTTTAACTAGTCCTAAATGTACTGTATTTAACAATAAAAAACAATAACATTTAAAAAAATAAGTTACATAGGTTACTTTAACCCCGGGTAAATTATAGGCTCCCGCGGGAAAGTTGATTGTTTACAGAGATCCGAACTGCGCGCGTGTAAAAGCCAGATAATAAAATCAAATTATTTACCATTACTTTACAATTTAGTGTGTGCAGACAAGCGTTCTTAATTATATGATTAAATAACGACATTCTGCACAAGCAGGCAGTTTACCAAAACGACGAGGAAGTAAGTTGCAGGACCATTTCATACTTACAATTGCATCATATATCGGCTTAATTTTCTTATAACACTCAATAATTTTTATGTAATCCTTGTTAAACTTTAATAGATCGGGCTGACGTTTTTGCAAGTTCAATTTCAAATACTTCATACCACAGTTTATGTAGTAAAATATCAGAATGAGCACAACTGTCATGGCATCTAATCCTATTGCAGGAATACAATAGATAAATCTAGGAATTATTCCATTATAGCAATAGAGTTCATCTGTACAAATACTAAAAGCACAGTAAACCCATTGGGCACCCATAAAGATGGAAGTGACGACAATGACAATCCAACTGTAACTGACTCGGATAGACATTCTATTATCGTGCATAGAATAAATGTCTTTACACAAATCATATAATGTGTATTTGTGTAAATTCAAGAATGCTACATGACACACATACTGAACAAAATGAAGATATATCCAAAATAGAATTTGAGAAGTGTTTGTCCTGATAAGAGGTAAAAATAAAGTTATAACCATGAAAACTACAATTATGGCATAACAACAATATGCCAATCGTACATATTTTTTCTTTATTATCTTTATGCACCCGACGTTGAAACCGAAAAGGAATGTTATTGTTAGATAGTAATAAATAATTAATTTCGGTACTTTAGGCCTAAACACAACTTGAGTATGCTTGGTTTTTAACACTTGAAACACACGATGTTTGTTAAACATTTTTACACAAGTTATGAACAAAGTAAGAGGGGAGGTCTCTTTCGTGGGAGTGGCCCAAGTCCAACAAGAGACTGGTATGAGCTATGAGCAATGAACCTTGTTATCAAATGTAAACAATTACTTGCATTAGACAATGACATCATTTTATTTTCGTTTTATAATTCATTTCCGCCAGCATATACAGGTTGACTTTGAGCTGGGAACTTTAAAGGAAACATATACCTAACGACTTGTATTATGCTGTTTTAGGAGCTGTACATTTTAGGGTTCCAATTTAAACTGGTAAAGAAGCCCTGTCTGTCACAGTCAAATGTTTCTGCAAGTACATTATATGAAATTTGGCACAGTTGTAGAACTTGCTGCCCCAATTCAACATCCAATTAATCAGCAGACAACAGACACCAAATAAATAGTAGGTAGTGACAATATTGTACATTATATCACAACAATAATTTAAAAAAGTTCTATATTGATAAAGTTCTGACTTTGTGTTTAAAATTCCATTTCCAGAAGCATCCTATATAGGTAACTCATTCAATATTAAAACTATTAGTTGATTGAATCCATGACCTAATGGTCAGTTTTTTAGCAGGTAACTCTAATTTGATATTATTTGTTACACAATCGTCACTAAAACTATAAGAATAAAAATATTAAATTCCAAGAACTCAAAATGTGGCCTGCTAGCGATCATCTGCGTTTCGGGTTTCACCAGCAAAATTCTATCATCGCACCGTTCGCCACCGACAGGGAGTTCAACCTCACACCTTGGAGCCAAATTGGTCGCGAACTGTGAGGTTCCAAAGGAACTTTCTCCCACGCCCGCTAAGGTTGTGGAATGAACTACCTGGAGAGGTTTTCCCAGGAGAGTACAACATGGAGTTCTTCAAGAAAGGGATGACAAGATTTTTACAGAGTCAGCATCGCGTCGATGATGCCCTAGGTACTGCAAACGTCCATAGGCTGCGGTGACTACTTACCATCAGGCGGGCCGTCAGCTTATTTGCCACCTAAGTAGTATAAAAAATGAACTTAGACTTACGATTAATTAATTACGATTTTGTAATTTTTATGTTATCTGAATTCCGAACATCTGCGCCGCACCGCAGTGTGCCATACTATAGATTTTTATAGGACGACGGAGTTGACGCACCGCGCCGTAGGAATGGCTCTTAGGTTTCGTTTTCCATTTACGAATATAGGAGGATTACGAAAGCCCTGCTGCCAAGCTGTGGTGGCCGGCAGAGTAGAATAGTACCAACCCCTTACTTGTGGGTATCGTACAAGGCGACTAATGTTTCCGAGACAAACCTTCTAGAGTCTCCGTGGGCTGAAAAAGGGCAGTAGCGTAAAAAAATGCTGTATCTCCAACCCGCTTGCCAAGCGTGGAGATTACGGCAATAACCTCCCCTTTTGTGGGAGAGGCCCGAAGTCCTGCAGTGGACTATTATGGGCTGTGATGATGATGATGACGAAAGATAATTTATAAAGGTAATAAAACGGAATGTATGTTAAAACTACTGAAAGCATATTTGCCGCTTATTTTGTAATTTTTATAAATTCATTTATTTGTAATTGCGTTGTCATAAATATTGTTGCCTTATAAGAAAGCTCACTGTTATCCAAAGGGCAATGGAAAGAGCTATGCTCGGAGTTTCTTTGTGCGATCGAATCAGAAACGAGGAGATCCGCAAGCGAACCAAGGTCACCGACATAGCTCTAAGGATTGCCTGACTGAAGTGGCAGTGGGCAGGGCACATAGCTCGAAGAATAGATGGCCGATGGGGCAGTAAAGTTCTCGAGTGGCGACCACGTACCGGAAGACGCAGCGTGGGCAGGCCTCCCATAAGGTGGACCGACGATCTGGTAAGGATCGCAGGTACCAGCTGGATGCGGAAAGCACAGGACCGGCCTTTGTGGAGATCTCTGCGGGAGGCCTATGCCCAGCAGTGGGCGTCTTCTGGCTGATATGATGATGATGATGAAATATTGTATAACTGCCTACTTAATAATAAATTATTTTACAATCTAGCTTATCGAATGATTAATGAAAATTTTTATTTGTTGAATCTTCATACAGCGAAATAGTTTGGCTCCTGGAGTATGCGTGTCTTTCTAACTAATTGGGGTTTTCACATTGGTACCAAAGAGTTTAAAATGTTAGTATACTATACTTGTGGGGAGAGTTAGAAAACGTTCAAAGGTTACTCGGGGTCACGAATCTTACATTCAATTAAATGTTCTAAACGCGCGCTCCAGCTTTTTCTACAACCTCTTTGGTTTAATCTTTATCTTTAAAATACAAGCAGGTCTTGACTGCTCAGTGACTCGCAATTATGTACCTATTGTATCACTTTGGTAGTAAACTCCAAAACATTTTAGACTGTAAGGGTGCCGTAGGTTATCTTGCGTCATCGAGTGTAAGAAAAATTCTACTAAGTAGCGATTTTAGAAAAATTCTACTTAGTCTAAGAGACCCACAATACGTTGGTTCAATGTTAGTAGGTACATATTGTTGGCGCCACCTATACGATATATGAGGAACAACGATGCGCCGTCACAACTACAGCGCATCCCGGCAAGATTAATAAATACAACATTTTAACCACCGCGGGCGTGGAGAAGGTTGGCGCTCTTAAAGAAGTGACACAGTGGTGAAACAACCGACTTCTTCGTAAGTAATACTTTTACCGTTTTATATGTATTTACGGATTTAAATTTTGGTGTTTAAACATGATTATTATTATTCACGTTTTCACGATATAATCCGTTCTAGCATATTTGCTGTAAAGTTGCACCACTTTTGGGCTAGATATGGCTTCTTTTTAACTTTCCAGTGCATGATTTTGTTGGATTCAACAATATAGCAGCGTTTTACTTCAATACCTATAAGACATTAATTAATTAATTACCTTATTCGAAACGCAACAAAACATGAAAGCAGCGTCATTTTCGCCGGATACGAATAGTGAAGTCATTTTTGTTTTTGAATAGCCAGGCATTTGACCGCCACCGCACCTGGTGGTAAGCGACAATGTGATGGATCATGCCTGTCTAGGAACAGGCTAATCACTCTGGCCTTGAAGACGTCGAGATTATAATGATCAGGGAACTCACTCGCGGGTAATGCATTCCATTCCTGAGCCGTACGCATTATAAAGGTTGGACTAAAGCGGCTCGTGCAGATAGCTGCAAGATCCACAACATAAGGATGAAACGCTCGCCCGGATCACGTCTCCCGATGACGAAAAGGGGCCGGCGGAATGAGGTCGTGCAACTGCTTCGCACACTCTCCGACATGCAACCTGTAGAAGACCGACAAACGCGCAACCCTACGCCGACGTTCGAGGCTATGCAGCTTAGCTTCAATCAACTGCGGATCACAAATTAATTATTTTGCTCGTTTTTCCACCGCATCCAAAGCAACCAGTTGGTATTTGGCTGATCCATCCCAGAGGTGGCAGCAGTACTCCATGCAAGATCGGACTTGTGCTTGAAATAACTGAAGGAACTGCCTTGAAGTGAAGTACCGCTTGACGTTCGAGAGGATTTCAAGTTTTTTGGCTGCAGTCTTGGCTTTTGATCCGATGTACTGTCCAAAGTTGAGATTGGGTGATAGCTCAACACCCAGGAGCTTGTAGGTTGTCGGTAATTTCCATAGATAGATTCCGGATAGTCGGAGCAAGATGGAATGGACTCCGTTCAGCGGAAAACAAACACGCCTGTGTTTTGGTGGCGTTGAACGACACTAGATTAGCTTCGCGTCAATCGGACACTGCCTTGAGAGCTTCGTTCAAGTGACCAACCATGGCCTCTCGACAAGACTGTTGGCTTTTGCCTCTGACAGATATATATCCGCTACTGTGCTGTCGCCTGCGTACCCAAAGGTACTGGGTCTAAGGAGATTGTTAATAAGCAGCAGGAGAAGAGTCGCGGACAGAACCGACCCCTGAGGAAGTCTGACGTTGATAGCCCTTAGATCAGACGTGTAACCGTCTATAACTACACGGATTGATCGTTTACTCAGAAAATCCGATATCCAGGTGTAAAAGCCAGCTGGAATACCGTATGAGAGAATCTTACTTAAAAGGGCTGCGTGCCAAACCCTGTCGAAGGCCTTGGAGATATCAAGAGACACAGCAAGGGCTTCGCCATCCTTCTCAATGGCCTATCTTTCGTCAACGTCTATTTCCGTCTACTGTACCTTTCCGTTTCTCCGCATTTCTGCTGAGCTTCTTCCACTACATTATGCATATAAAAAGTAGTTTTCCCCTCATTGGAGTCGAATGTTTTCCCACCAGGCAGTGATTTCTAAAACGGGGTTCGGATAAGGTAAGTATTTAATAAGCGTTTTATTTTTAGGTAAAACGCTGCTTGATAGCTTGAACCTTATTTGAAACCCAACTAAATATGAGAAAGCTTGTTATTGCCTAGTGGAAGGAGGAGTGGCCAATGTGACAAATCATTATTATGATAGATGTTTGTAGAGCGAATATTAAACAAAACACTTTTTAAAATACATTATTTCTGTTTATTTTGGTCCATTATAAATAAACATACACCTAAAAGAAAATAATAAATTATTATGACATTACTTCTGTATACGTAATCAATTCATAAACGGAACGGAACGTAGTGTCCTAACGTAAACAAACCGCTGTTCAAAATACTATAAACTTAATTAGAAATCCAGTAGTAATACTTACAAAATTAGTGTTAAAAAGTGCAGTGACATCAGGAGCAACCATTCAACATTTTGGTTCACAAGGAATCGTCGATTTACTACATAATTTTCGGCAAGTATTCCATAAGATATACGTTATAATACAATATTTGAACCTTGGTAAAAAGTATATTATCGAATCACAACACATCTTCAAAATAAAAACAGCTGATTGGAGGTTAGAAAAACGCTTTTGACGTGCGCTTTGACAGAAGACAACTGACAGCCGAGTTACGGAAGCGTTCACAATTAAAATTGCGTTTTGTTCACGCTGACCACAGTATCTGTTTCATTTCACGCATGACACTTATTTATTCATTTTAAAACAAAGACTTGAAGATCAGAACACAAAAATGACACCAAAAATAAAAAAATGCTCCAAATGTTTAAAACTAATAACAAGACATGAATTTTTGACATGTATTAATTGTAATTTAATTTATGACACAGAATGTGTAAATTTGACATTAAAGAAATTTTATATAATGTCACGTACACAAAAGTCGAAATGGGAATGTCAGGTTTGTACAACAATAAAAGAAAAGACACAACCAATAGCTAATGAACAGGAAGTATTGGACAAAACTAAAACACAGACTAGAGTTAATTTCGTACGCTCACAATCGCAAAATGATTTAGAAGATTATATAAATAGCGTATCTGTCAATACTGTCGATGAAGATATCACTTCTCGAAGTTTTGACCTATCAACATACAACAGTTTGAATAACACGGAAGATGAGTTAAGAGAGGAAATCACTAAGCTTAAAGAACAACTAAATAGTACCCAAAACGAGCTCGAGAATCAAATTTTACAGAACACGGATTTGACAAAACAAATAACAAATCTTGATACACAGATTAAGTCTTTAAAGGCCATCTGTATGTCTCCAGTATCGGCCGATGCTATCAATCGCACCCCAACAATTAAAAAGAAAACAAAAAATAAAAGACGAAATTCTTTGATAGATAACAAAGTAATAGAACGTTATAATGGAATAGAGACAAATGCAGAAGAATATGAACTAAATATTAAACAGACTCAATTAAAAACAGATGACATAAAAAGTAATAAACAAATGACTGACACAAATATGACAACTACGAAAGAAGTGAAAAAACAGAGCAACCAACAATAAAAAAGAAATACGAAGTTGATAAACCAAAGATATACATAATTTCAAATAGCAAACGATATAATATATTGCGAAATCTAAAACAAAACATTTTCTACGATGACTATGAAACGCTTCACTACATAACGCCAAATGTGGGAGTAGATATTTTAACCAGTAATGTGAAACAAAAGGCTACAGGTCTAACTAAGCGGGATTACTTTGTTGTCATGATCGGTGAAGAGGATTTCAAAAGATCGCGAAACTACAAAGCATTAGTGGACTCAATTAAAAACAACTTACAAATTATAGCTAATGAAACAAATGTAATAATAGTCTCTCCTAATTATATATGTGGCACATATCTATTCAATTGGCGAGTAGAAATGTTTAATAATATACTTATACAAAGTACATCAAAATATGCATACGCCATGTTTCTTGATGCAAATAAAGATCTACAGCTGAACATGTTCTCTGCGGTTACTGGGAAAATAAAAAATACAGGAGTGCAAAACATAATCCAGAACATAGCGGAATATATCAGCTTACTAAAAATTGACAACAAAAAGGGTGAGGAAGACGATGACATTGACGACAGCAAACAGCAAAATTTAATTAAAAATAATAATTTTTTTCTATTACAATAACATTCGAATACTCCATCAAAATATCTCAGGACTATTAACAAAAACTGATGACCTTATAGTCAATCTAAGTGTGATAGCAGATCACAGCATGGGTATAGACGTTTTATGTATAACTGAGCACAACATGATTCCAGACAATGAAGCACTCTTAACTATACCGAACTTCACATTAGCAGCTAGCTACTCAAGAGATAAAAAAAGAGGGGGATCATGTATTATTGTGAAAAATGGACTTAGGTACAAGGTATTAGAAGACATAGGGAAGTTGTCCGTGCAATGTATCACTGAAGTCTGCGCAATTGAGCTGTGTGATCATAGTTTAATAATTTTGTGTATGTATAGAGTTCCTAACACTAGCTTTAATATTTTTCACGATATTTTAGAACAAAGTTTAAATAGAGTCAACTGCAAAACAAACAAAAATATTGTACTCTGTGGAGATTTCAATATAGACACGCTAAAAGACACTCCAAAAAGTCGGGAATTTATTAATCATTTGCTGTGCCATAACTTAAATCTTGAAATTAAACAAGCAACAAGAATCAATAGCGGAACTTGCATCGATAACTTTGCTCATAATGTAAAGGGATCAAAAGCACAGGTAATAGATATGGCTTTATCAGATCACGCTGCACAAATCTTAATATGTCCTACGAAAAAAACGTGTGCTGTAAAATCATGGTTTATTAAACGTCGTGATTACAGTACGGATAATTTTCAAATTTTCAGAAAATATGTTGAAAGTTTAACTTTTGCCGACGTGTTTAATAGTACAGACGTTAATGAAGGATACAATAATTTCATTGATATATTTAAATGTCTCCATGATTTATGTTTTCCCTATAAAACAATAAAAAAAAACAATAATGACAAAACCAAAGTGGCTTACAAAAGGAATAAAATCATGTTGTAGAAAAAAAAGGGAAACTTTATGGCACTATCGGCGAAATAAAGATGACAAAACTAAAGTGGCTTTAAAATCGTATTCACGCAGACTAAGAAAAATAATAAAATTAACACAAAGATCACAAAATGCTTATTATATAAATACTTCCAAAAATAAATCTAAAGCTACGTGGAAAATTATTAATAGTACAAAGAGCAGCTATCCAAAAGAGCCAATTACCGGCGTTGTTGTAAATGACAAACATATTACGTCGCCATCACAAATTGTTAACTCATTCAATGATTTTTTTATAAACCAAAATAATGATGTAATACACAATGACAATAAAAACTATGACATTAATATACAAAACAATTTATATTCAATATTTATGGCTCCAACTACAGCTACGGCCGTATACAAAACCATCATGGCGTT
The DNA here is from genome assembly GCA_905147135.1 of Blastobasis lacticolella. NCBI lineage: Eukaryota > Metazoa > Arthropoda > Insecta > Lepidoptera > Blastobasidae > Blastobasis > Blastobasis lacticolella. The sequence goes on from LR990048.1 coordinate 18,000,779, forward strand.
AAAGAATACGAATAGTGTAGGTTGTGATGATATTAGCACAAAGGCAGTTAAATATGTTGCAGATCTAATTGCCAATCCCTTAAGTCACTTAGTAAACCTATGTTTATCTACAGGTACCTTTCCGAATAAACTGAAAACGGCTATTGTTGTGCCGCTTTTCAAAAAAGGTGACGAAAGTGACATGTCAAATTATCGTCCAGTAGCTCTTTTACCAGTAATCTCAAAAATTTTTGAAAAGATTATTCACGAAATTTTTTATAATTTCTTAGAGAAACACAATTTATTAATTACGGAGCAAAACGGCTTTAGGAAAGATAAAACGATAAGTATGGCAATTTATGATTTAGTGAAACATGCTGTTACACACATGGATAAGAGGTCTCCATCATGTGCCATATTCATGGACATGTCAAAGGCATTTGATCGCGTTGATCACAAGCTGCTGCTATGGAAATTGGAGCGTTATGGATTCCGTGGCAACTCTTTAAATTTAATAGCATCCTATCTAGAAGGTCGAAAACAGTATACTAAACTGACACAAGTATCAATAGATTCCAAAGAGGAAGACTCTTATATTTCTGACAGCCAGACCATTAAATATGGAGTTCCTCAAGGTAGTGTTCTTGGACCTTTATTATTTTTAATATTTATTAATGACATTGTAAAATCAAGTAAATATCAAATGACACTTTTTGCCGATGACAATACAATATTTTTTGACCACAATAATGACATTGATTATCAATTAGAAATAAATAATACTTTAAATAATGTAATAAACTGGCTTGACATGAACAATCTAAAAATTAATATTGAAAAAACTAATATAATGCAATTTACACAAAGAAAAAAAACCGACACGCTAAAAATTATACATAAAAATCAAACAATAGCCGAAACACAAACAGTTAAATTTCTAGGGCTCTATGTAGACAACAATATGACATGGGTAACACATTCACAGGACGTTTGTAAAAAATTATTTAAGTTCTCATTTGCCTTATATAAATTATCCAAAGTAGCAGACCGGCAAACAGTCCTAACGTCATATCATGGATTTGTGATTGCAACTTTGCGATATGGCATAATTTTTTGGGGCAACTCTTCAGAGAGGGAAACTGTGTTTAGGGCTCAAAAAAGGTGTATTAGGGCAATGTGTGGCATCAAACCTGTGGACTCCTGGCAGCCCCATTTTAAATCAATGAAATTATTAACATTTCCGTGCGTTTGCGATTTTGGAGTGTTGCGTATTCGTGCATTGCAACCCAAACATATTTAAAAAGAAGCCTGTAGTTGACTCCATTAAGCTTAGACCCAGAAACATTACAATAGAGACACATTGCTGCAAAACAGCAATGATGAGTAAAAATATTACTGAAATGGGTCCCAAACTATATAACAAACTACCAGAATGTGCAAAATCTCTAGATGTTAAAAATTTCAAAGTATTTTAAACTAATTTGCTAATTGATAAATGCTATTATAATATTAATTTATAATATTAATGATTACCTTAGTGACATCAATTTAAGAAAACCTTGACATTTGGATATTTTAGCATACTATTTGGTAGGAATACATTTTATTTTTATTTTTTTAAGGGCGATGACATTATTTTAATAATTCAGATTGACATTTTTTTAGTGACAATTTATGGAATAACTATTAAATTTGAATTATTATTACTTGACATTTTATATTTTATTGACATTTTATGAAATAATTAGTACATTTGAATTATTATTATTTGTCATTATAATTTAATTGTTTTAACTTAAGACATTCAATTTTAATTATTTGACATAATAATGTTTAGTGATTTGACATTTATTTAATTTACTTTTTAATTGTATTATAAACAATCAAGTTCATGTGCAACTTGTAATATTTAGTATGCTTTAAGGCGCATCATGGAGCCGCTACTATTACTATTTACCACCTTTATGTACCTGTAATGACTGAATAAAAAATTATGATTATTATGATTATTATTATGAAAACATGAATAGGTTCACACAATTAATCATTAACTACTGGAACAAACAGGGTAGATATCATTTGTGCAGTTCGGAAAGAAGAAGCTATTTCTAGCCGAGAAAAACTTGAATGGTGTTTGCCTGAACATAGAAGCAAGATTGCTTTGTACTGAAGCCTGAAATTGAACTGAAATTGTTAGTATATTTAGTCTATTAATACAAGTGAGTAAATTGAATGATAACAATCAAGTATGTTGTACAGAAAGTTATGACCACCAATGCCAGGTTGATGTCCACCGGCACCACGCGCCACGCTTTGCGCTGGATCTGCCGCGCCGCCGTGAAGCGGAGCAAGCTAGCTATAGCAGCTCTTCGTTTAGTATCTGAAAACAAAAATTGTATTCGAAAATCAACAGGTAACAGGAGGTAACAACACTTATTATAAAATATATTCTCTATGAAAAACGTTTTATCATAACCAGCTTTTGTTGCGCGTTCGATTTTATTTTAACTAGACACTATTTGTCAAGACTAATCAAACGAGCCCAAACTCGGTGAGATTAACTACAGGGTGGGCCGGCCCTGAAACAAGAGCAATAAATCAAAATATAGACCCTTTAACTAATCAATAACTAAGTCTACGTGTATTGTTTTTTTCAAACAAATTAATCGAGCGAGCGATGTAATGCAGACCGTCGTGTCCAGTCGGTATACTTGACATTGACATTACGATCATTTACGTCGCCCCAGTATGAAGAATATGAAGGTACCAATAGACCTAACGACCAATAACAACATTTCGCGATGGCGAAATTGATTAATTATGGATTGTAACTTTATATTTCAATTTCTTTGAGTTTAAGCACTTGGATACTCTGAGGAGTCTGCATTTAAATTTATTGCTCCTGTTTCACCCCCCATCCCCCTGTATAGCTACCCTCCGTCTCCACTATCAGATCAGCTCATTTGCATTGTCACCGAACTTACTTTTTTTAAATTATTATCATCATCTGATGGAAAGCGACGACGAGGTCGATATAAAAGATACTTGACTTTAAGATTCAAAGGTAATACTTATAACAAGGATATATGTATGTAAAACAGTTCAACCAAAAATCGGGAAGTGGTTCAAAACTTGATCGAATGAAGACTATTTACGAACACGCTAGGAGACAAACAAAGGTAAAATAACAGCGAAATAATAACAATAAATGGCCTGCTCCCACCTACCTTTTTCGAAAATTAAATCATCTTGTAAAATACGTCGAAGGGCTTCACAGTTCGCTACAGTTATTTCCACAATTACAGAAGGCACGAGCAGTTGCAGATATTCATGTATAGCATTAAATAAAACGGGTATAAAGTCGTATAAACTTACCTGTAAATAAACATTCAATTAATTTTATAATTAGTGTGAGTTTTCATAAAGGTAACAAAAATAAAGTTATAAAAATTCTTACGTTTTCTTTAATTAGAAGTAGGACATAATACAGCATTCCCATGAATTTAGGTGCAATGATTAACAGCTCGACAATTATCTGAAATAAAGTTATCAATAAAAATGTAAGGCCCACATACAAATATTAAATTATTTTGAAAACCCACTGATTGTGACATTTTACCGAGCTACAAGGACAATTTGCAACGTGGCCGAAATCAGAAGTAACGCCCTGTTATATTGTAAAGCGCCACTTTTGACAGACAGCTAGAGTTGATGTTTGCCATCCACGCCCTTAACCAAAGTCAAACAATACACGACCAAGTTTACATTAAGAACAACAAGGCGCCGGGTGATGATGGAATTACGGCTGAGCTTCTGAAAGCTGGTGGCAAACCTGTGCTTAAGACCCTTCAGAAGCTGTTCAATTCCGTCATCCTCGAGGGAAAAACGCCGGAAGCATGGCACAGAAGCATAGTGATATTGTTCTTCAAGAAAGGTGATAAGGCTCTCTTGAAGAACTTCAGACCAATATTGCTGCTCACCCATGTGTATAAGCTGTTTTCGAGAGTCATTACGAATCGTCTCGCACGCAGGTTTGATGACTTCCAGCCTCCCGAACAAGCCGGATTCCGAAAAGGTTTTAGTACCATAGACCACATACATACGCTGCGGCAGGTTGTACAGAAGACCGAAGAGTATAGCCGGCCATTATGCTTGGCGTTTGTAGACTATAAGAAAGCCTTCGATTCGATCGAAACTTGGGCGGTGCTTCAGTCTCTACAGCGGTGCCAAATTGACTATCGATATATCGAAGCACTGAAGTGTTTGTACGAAAACGCCACTATGGTAGTTCGTTTCCAGGACAAGACCACAGAACCCATTCAGCTGCAGCGAGGTGTTAGACAAGGTGATGTCATATCACCGAAGTAGTTCATCGCTGCACTGGAGGATATATTTAGGCTTCTGTACTGGGACGGACTTGGCATCAATATTAACGGCGAGTACCTCACGCACCTCAGATTTGCTGAAGGTATCGTAGTCATGGCTGAAACCCTGGAAGACTTGGGCAAAATGTTCGATGACCCCTGTAGTGCCTCTCAACAAGTAGGTCTTAAAATGAACATGGACATGACGAAAATTATGTCGAATGTCCATGTTGTGCTTACTCCAGTGACAGTTGGAGGCACTCCACTTGAAGTTGTTGACGACTATACATACCTAGGACAAATAGTCCAGCTAGGTAGGTCCAATTTCGAGAAAGAGGTCAATCGACGAATCCAACTCGGTTGGGCAGCGTTCGGGAAGCTACGCCACATATTTTCGTCCCAATTACCGCAGTGTCTCAAGACGAAGGTCTTTGACCAATGTGTGTTGCCAGTGATGACTTACGGAACTGAAACGTGGCTACTTACTATGGGCCTTATAAAAAAGCTCACTGTTACCCAAAGTGCAATGGAAAGAGTTATGCTCGGAGTTTCTTTGCGCGATCGAGTAAGAAATGAGGAGATCCTCAAGCGAACCAAGGTCACCGACATAGCTCTAAGGATTGCCAGACTGAAGTAGCAGTGGGCAGGGCACCTAGCTCGAAGAGCAGATGGCCGATGAGGCAGTAAAGTTCTCGAGTGGCGACCACGTACCGGTATGCGCAGCGTGGGTAGGCCTCTTACAAGGTGGACCGACGACCTGGTAAGGATCGCAGGTACCAGCTGGATGCGGAAAGCACAGGACCGGCCTTTGTGGAGATCTTTGGGGGAGATATGATGATGATGATGAAGTTTACATTTACTCAAATGTTTTCTAAGCTTCTGAACTGAGTTTAATGCAATAAATATTGCGACAAGCGTTCGTAATTATGTTATTAGATTACTACATTAGTCACATGTAGATCATCATCATCATCTTGGCGTTATGTTCGGCTTTCCTGCTATTTTGGCCCACCTCGCTCGGTCTTCGGCATCCTTAGTGGTGAGCTTATTGGCACGCATATCGTTCTTGACTACGTCAAGCCATCGCTTCTTGGGCCGGCTTCTCCTTCATGTCCGGCGGGGGCGGCATGGCCATACACTTGTTCCCCACATAACTTGCGGGTCGCAAGACGTGGCCATACCATCAAAGTCGGCAATCTAGCAGCTTATCTCCGATGTCACGGACGCCAAGGCTACCCCGGATGTGGGCGTTCCAAAAGCGATCCCTCCGTGAAACTCCGCACATCCACCGCAGCATCTTCATTTCCGTGACGGGCAGTTCCTGCTTGTGTCGCTCTAAAAGGGGCCAAATCTCGCTACCGTAAAGGAGAGCTGGTCTAGTGATGGTTTTATAGACGTGTCCCTTGGCTTAATCGGCATTTTGAGGTCACAAATGACACTTGTTGCCTCCCGCCATTTGGCCCTAGCAGCGGATATTCGGGCCTTGACGTCGCCATATATGTCCCCGGTTGAGCTAAGTACAGATCAATGTAACTGACCTGATCCGTGCAGTTGACTTCCTCTTCGCCTATGCGCACAATTATTCACATGTAAATAGTCCACTAAAACGACAAGGAAGAAATTTGCAAGTCCATTTTGTACTTACTATTGCATCATATAGCGGCTTAATTTTTTCATAGCACTCAATAATTTTTATATAATCCTTGTAAAACTGTGATAGATTAGGCTGATGTTTTTGCAAGTTCAATTTCAAATACTTTATACCGCAGTTTATGTAGTAAAATATCAGAGTGAGCAAAACTGTAACTGCGTTCAATCCTATTTCAGGAATACAATAGATATATCTTGGAATTATTTCATTATAGCAATAGTGTTCATCTGTACAACTACTGAAAGAACAGTAAACCCATTGGGAACAACAAATGATAGAAGTAACGACTATGACCATCCAGCTGTAACTGACTCGGGACGACGTTATATTATCGTCTAGTGAATGAATGTCTTTACACAAATCATATACTGTGTATTTATGTAAATTCAAGAATGCAACATGAAACACATACTGAAAAAATTGAAGATATATCCAATATTGAAAGAAATTTGTTCTGATTAAAGGTATAAATAAAGTTATAACTATGAAAACTACTATTATGCTATAACAGCAATATGCCATTCGTACATATTTCTTCTTTAATATCTTTATGCACCCGACATTGAAACCGAAAAGGAACGTTAATGTTAGATAGTAACAAATAATTAATTTAGGTACTTTAGGCCTATCCACAACTTTAGCATGCTTGTTTTTTAACACTTGAGACATTGTGCGTTTGTCAAACATTTTTACACAAGTAATGAACCGTGTTATCAAATCTAAATAATTGTAGAATGTGTCCTAATAAATTTATTGTTGTTCGTTAATCCACTTTCACCTGTACAGGTTGAAGTGAATTAAAGAAACTAAACTGAAGAACTTGTATTATGCTATTTTAAAAGTCAACTTTTTTGGGGTTTTAATCCAAAATGGTAAAAGAAACCCCTATGGTTTCGCCCCGCTGTCTGTCTATCTGTCTGTCATAGTCAAATGTCTCAACATCAATATTCAAATTTTTTTTTTTTTTAATATTCAAAATTTCTTTATTGATTAGGACATTAAATATCTCTTTCAATTGTCAAAAAGGAGGGGGTAGGAAAGTAGGATGGAAACACACAGTGACACGCTGACCGCCCTATGGCCGTAGATAAACGTATCCCTCGCCAACCACGACCGAACCGTGCTCGACAATGCCTGGCAGAGCCAGAACGATATATACTATTATATAGGTACATCTACATTGTGACCTTGCTACCTCAATTCTATAAGTATCTAATACAATAGTGAGTAGCGACAATAATAAATAAACCATCTTAGCATTAATGTCCCGGTAGTGCTCTCGTGCACGAGGGCCCAGGATCCGCCTTGACCATGATTTAGGATTTGGCAGATCAGGTAATTACAGTGGAGAGACTGCCATCTGATGTCTGACCAGAAGAACTAGACCAGATAGGATCATAGTTACACATTTAGTAGCGACAATGTGACAAGTGGGTAGCGACAACATTATACATTTTATCACAAACATAACTTGAAAAAGTTAATATCAGGTTTTAACTTATAAAGTTCTAACTTCCATTTTAAAAATGTAATAGTCGATTGCATTTAAAATTTCATTTCCAGGAGCACCCTATATAGATACACTCATTCAATATTAAAACTATTAGTTGATGGAATTTATTATCTAATGGTAAGTTTGTTAATGGGTAACTGTAAATTAATATTATTGGTTCTACAAACTTTACTAAAAACTTGGTAGAAAATACCAATTTCAAGCACAAAATGAGGTTTGCCTATTACTTGCTAGCGGGTTTCACCAGCTTGAATTTCGACTATCTTTACGATTTTCCAACTTTTATGTGATCTAAAATTTCTATGATACCTGGGAAGAATGGAACTTCCTGTTATTGAATGAATTTTTGAAATTGGTTTTGTTGATTATCCCCAAAATGATTTTTGGGTTATTGCAAGACATTGAGCAATCAATACGCTAGTTAATGGCAGAAACTCACGACAGTCACCTGTAACCCTAAAAACCCTGTCAAGATCAAAGGGATTATCTACAAGAGTATAATTAGACCTGTGATGCTCTATGGCTGCGAGACATGGCCAGCGCTGACAAAACACTTTCGCGAACTCCACACCAACGAAATGAAAATGCTCCGCTGGATGTGCGGAGTTACGCGGCTCGATCGAGTACGAAATAAATACATCCCTGGCAGTCTTGGCGAGAGGGATATCGCGGTCAAGATCGAGAAGGCTCGTCTGCGTTGGTTTGGTAACGTGTTGCGCAAGCCTCAGGGATACGTAGGAAATAGGTGCTCGAACCTGCCCGTATCAGGATAGAGGCCCCGTGGGCGACCCAAGAAGCGATGGCTTGCCATCGCTGAGTCGGAGTGTGAGGGCCAACGGCTTACGACGCGAGGATGACGAAAACCGGGCGAAGTGGAGAAGAATGGGTAGGAAAGCGGACCCTGGCAGAGGCCGGGATAAGCGCTAAGACGATGATGATGATGATTAAGCAGTCAATATCTGCTTCTTATGAATTGTAGCCGCCACTTCCTACGTCGAGTCTCCCCACGGCGCTTCTTCCCAAATCGAATCTCTCTACGCATCTCTACTACTCTACCTCTAGCTACTTCTTATTATGTAATTTACATAATTAATTTTTAAAAAGCACTTACGGAGCGATTATTGCTGACTAATAAATAGACGAAGGCAACCATTAAGAGTATTTTGAAGATAAATATTGAACCTAGAAGGTTTTAGATAAAGCTATGAATGCGTTTCGAACTCTTGATTGAAGATAAGATTCGTTACCTCGAGTAATACACCCACACCACTCTCCACAAGTATTGTACACCAAAATTATGAAACTCTTTGTTACCAATGTGAAAAACCAAACCCCAATTATTTAGAAAGAGACGCATACTCCAAAAGCCAAACTATTTCACTGTATTGATCTATATCAGTATCTTTTTCATTAAACATTATAATTCATGGTAATCCAAACGATATTTATGACAGCGCAATAAAGAATTATCGTCCTTAATCCTCCTATATTCATAAGTGGAAAACAAAAACCTAAGTGCCGTTCCACACGGCGCGGTGCAGCGCAACTCTCGACTTGCTACGTGCAAGACGAGGTAGGGAGGGGTGTAAGTAGGGAAGGGTAGGCTAAGTTGGATGATTATATTTTTAAGCATATATAGTTTATATAAGCATTTAAGTAGATATTTGGATGGCACAAACGTGGATACACATGACTTATACCTGTATGCGTTAAAAATAACCGTTGTTGGATAATTATTGATTATAAATAAGCTTACACAATTTTATTAAATTGTTTTATTTTTTACCTCTTATTTGTATGCAACAACAAGTCAAAAGTAAGAAAAGTACGTAGCGAGCTGGAAAACTGTTTTGTTGAAATATATTAGTGGTTGCACCACACATACTTACCCTCCAAATCCGCAGCACAATATTGCACCTAAGTATTAACAAATTCTACATATGAAAACATAACGTGCTAAGTTTTCGCAAAAATAAAGTCCAATGTTAGGGGGTACGATACAGGCTGCTCTCTCCTATAACGTTACGGTGCCGCATCGTCCGTGTGGAACGGCTCTAAAAGAACTCTATGTATAACTCAAAGTTCATTAGATTAATGACAAAAATGCTACCAGAGAAGTTTTTATATACTTTTGTTTCATTTACATACGAACTAAATCCAACTAAAAATAATTATGATAATTTGAAAATTACTTTAGTGGTAAAAATAGATAAGAAGTACCTCTTCCCCATTTACTGCACAGTAGTGAAACAACAGACATCTTCGTAAATCATATGTTTCCCGTTTTATACGCATTTACGGATTTCGATTTTGGTATTTAAAAATGACTAACAATTTCACGATATAATCTAGCATATTTGCTGTAAAACTGCACCACTTTTGGGGTACCTTCCAGAGAATGATTTTGTTGGATTCAACAACAGCAACGTTTTGCTTGAATATAATACGTTAATTAAATACTTACCTTACTCGAAACCCAACAAAACATAAGAGCAACGTCGTGCGTTTCCACCGGATACGGATAGTGCCGTCTATTATACTTTTCCTTTTCTCCGCGTTTTGCGTTGTGCTTCTCCCACCACGCAGACGAGTCCGGTAGTTTTCCTCTCAGTGGAGTCAAATATTTTCCTACCAGGCAGAGATTTTTAAAAGGGTTGGGTTTCAAATAAGGTAAGTATTTAATAACCGTTTTATTTTCAGGTAAAACGCTGCTTTTACATAGCTTGAATGTTATACAAAACGCAACAAAACATGATAATTGTTTGCTAACGCCTGGTGGTGGAAGAAGATACTAATGTGACATACCTACCTTTATTATGATAGATATTTGCAAGACATTTTAAAGTAAGATTATTAAGTCATTCTTGCTCTAAAGAGTAATTATTCCCTACAGCTTAAAATATATTACAGAGCTGAGCTAAATGCATTGATTACTCTTCCTTGTGTATGAACATTTTGTTATAAATAAGATGTTGTGCCGAAGACCTCAGCAAAGATGTGAGCTAGTCCTGGTCTAAAATTGTTTAGTCCGATGAATTGGCTTCTTGAATTTATTTCTTAAATATACAAAGTGGTAACCACATTTTACCAGTAAATTGGTATTTATTTTTCTGATACTCGTTGTACAGCCAGCATCAACATTGAATATTTTGAATTGTTTTTTTGCATGGCTACTATTAATATTGACTATAGGGCAAATGTCAAACAATACCAATACGCATTGCAAGAGTTTTAAAACAGAAGGCATTTATTTATTTTTTATTATAGTTGACACGACATGTCTCATACATTTACACAAAACCGGGTGGTAAATAATGCACGTTTCAAAGACACATTTTAAATTGACCACTGTACCATGAACTACACTAAGAATTGTTTTTCCAGTCGATCTGCAAGTTTCTATATATACGCTGAGTGATATCGACATCTTTGAAGACATCTTGAGACAGTATAAAATTAAATTCAAACTTTTACATGCTAGCTTCATAGAATAACTTGTTATACCACAATTGTAGCAAATTATTATATTTAGGTACTTAGTATTGTTGTCAGTCGTCATCATTATCAGCCAGTAGACGCCCACTGCTGGGCATAGGCCTCCCCCAGAGATCTCCACAAAGACCGGTCCTGTGCTTTCCGCATCCAGCTGGTACCTGCGATCCTTACCAGGTCGTCGGTCCACCTTGTAGGAGGCCTACCCACGCTGCGTCTACCGGTACGTGGTCGCCACTCGAGAACTTTACTGCCCCATCGGCCATCTGTTCTTCGAGCTATGTGCCCTGCCCACTGCCACTTCAGTCTGGCAATCCTTAGAGCTATGTCGGTGACCTTGGTTCGCTTGCGGATCTCCTCATTTCTGACTCGATCGCGCAAAGAAACTCCGAGCATAGCTCTTTCCATTGCCCTTTGGGTAACAGTGAGCTTTCTTATAAGGCCCATAGTGAGTGGCCACGTTTCAGCTCCGTAAGTCATCACTGGCAACACACATTGGTCAAAGACCTTCGTCTTGAGACACTGCGGTAATTGGGACGAAAATATGTGGCGTAGCTTCCCGAACGCTGCCCAACCGAGTTGATTCGTCGATTGACCTCTTTCTCGAAATTGGACCTACCTAGCCGGACTATTTGTCCTAGGTATGTATAGTCGTCAACAACTTTAAGAGGAGTGCCTCCAACTGTCACTGGAGTAGGCACAACATGGACATTTGACATAATTTTCGTCTTGTCCATGTTCATTTTAAGACCTTCTTGTTGAGACGCACTACAGAGGTCATCGAGCATTTTGCCCAAGTCTTCCAGGGTTTCAGCCATGACTACGATATCGTCAGCAAATCTGAGGTGCGTGAGGTACTCGCCGTTAATATTGATGCCAAGTCCGTCCCAGTCCAGAAGCCTAAAGATATCCTCCAGTGCAGCGGTAAACAACTTCGGAGATATGACATCACCTTGTCTAACACCTCGCTGCAGCTGAATAGGTTCTGTGGTCTTGTCCTGGAGACGAACTGACATAGTGGCGTGTTTGTACAAACACTTCAATGCTTCGATATATCGATAGTCAATTTGGCACCGCTGTAGAGACTGGAGCACCGCCCAAGTTTCGATCGAATCGAAGGCTTTCTCATAGTCCACAAACGCCAAGCATAATGGCCGGTTATACTCTTCGGTCTTCTGTACAACCTGCCGCAGCGTATGTATGTGGTCTATGGTACTAAAACCTTTTCGGAATCCGGCTTGTTCGGGAGGCTGGAAGTCATCAAACCTGCGTGCGAGACGATTCGTAATGACTCTCGAAAACAGCTTATAGACATGGGTCAGTAGCGATATTGGTCTGAAGTTCTTCAAGAGAGCCTTATCACCTTTCTTGAAGAACAATATCACTATGCTTCTGTACCATGCTTCCGGCGTTTTGCCCTCGAGGATGACGGAATTGAACAGCTTCTGAAGGGTCTTAAGCACAGGTTTGCCACCAGCTTTCAGAAGCTCAGCCGTAATTCCATCATCACCCGGCGCCTTGCTGTTCTTAAGCTGTTTGAGAGCCATACTAATCTCGTACAGGCTGATGTCCGGGATATCTTCGGTGTAGTGTCGGGTCAACTTGGCTCTGGGGTCTTTTGCCATACTGGTAACAGGTGCCCGTGTTGTCGTGTATAACTGTCCATAGAACCTCTCGACTTCCCTCAAAACCTCGGACTTGGTCGAAACAACTCTGCCATCATCCGTTTTCAGTCTCGTCAACTGGCTCTGTCCAATCGACAGATCTCTCGCAAAGACTTTAGAGCCTTTGTTCCGTTCGATCGCCGCCTCAATATTGGTAGTATTGAAGCGGCGTATGTCGCGAGTCAGAGACTTGGAGATCTGTCGATTAAGTCGCCTAAATTGAGTCGCCATCATCAGGGGATTGCAGAGTCATTCCGCGTCTTTCATCGATGAGTTTGAGGGTTTGAGGGTTATAGGGTCAGAGATTTTGTTTGTTCTGTTTGTACGGCAGGCCTTATAAAACTTTGACCCAACCGTATAGACAGTTTCCACGAACCTGTTATTATAGTCGTCCACGTCGACGCACTCTCCTAGGCACTCGAAGCGATTTTGTAATTCGAGTTGAAAGCTCTCGGGGTTTTGGATTTGGATGGGTACAGGCCGGAGCGTGGACCTCATCAATCTCGATCTTTCCAGCTGGGGATTAATATTCAATGTGCCTCTTACCAAGCGGTGATCACTGCCAATTTTAACGCTATTGATCACCGAGACATTATTGAATATATGCCGTTTCGTAGATAGGATGAAGTCAATCTCATTTTTTGTGACACCATCGGGACTAACCCACGTCCATCTGCGATGATCCGGCTTCCTGAAAAATGAGTTAATCATAAAGAGTCCCTCCTTCTCCATAAAGCCGGCCAGCATCTGGCCACGGGCGTTCCGACTTCCAATTCCAAATTGCCCCACTCTCAACTCGTCTCCGCCTCGTTTGCCCAGTTTCGCGTTGAAATCCCCCATGACAACGGTATAATGTGTCTTGGAGGTATGCATGGCTGTAGAAATATCCTCATACATAGCCTCCACTTCATCGTCGGAGTGAGTCGAAGTCCGTGCGTAGACCTGTATGACCTGTATTGTCAGTCGTAGCATTCATAAATCTCATAATTTCCCAAGTCGCTTAATTTTTTAGACAGAGTCACCTACACTCGGTCCCTTGACAGACAGCCCAGGCTCAAGCGAAACGGCTTTTTTCTTACGAGTTTTGCGGGTAAACGCTAAACTGTCATATATTTCTAATTAAGGATTCTGAGTCTCTATTTTTAAACCGCTCGCTTCGAATCGAACGGTTTTCATTTTAGATTTTTCGACATCAAAAACTTAATATTTTGATGCATGACGCTGATTTTTTTAGCCGTTCGCTTTCGGCGTTGCTAATTTAATTTAAAAAACATTGAACTTTTTATGCCGAAAACCAAAATTGAAAAATGTTCGAAAATAGGGCCTCTTGTATAAAACCGCTTTCTTAGTAGAAGAGCTGACCCTGGCCAGCAGATGGAGGCTTCCACTAGATGCCCACGAACAATCCCAGTGCACACCATATAATTTCTCAGTATTCTAAATACTTACTACTACTAAACAAAATACGTTTTGAAATCACATTGTTTCTGTTTATTTTGGTCCATTATAAATAAACCTTAACATAAAAGAAAATAATAAATTATTATGACATTACTTCTGTATACCAAATCAACCCATAAACATGAATAGGTTCGCATAATTAATCATTAACAACTGGAACAAACAAGGTTGATACCAATGGTGCAGTTCGGGAAGAATTTATTTATTTATTTATTATCAAAATGCCTCCAGACTTACAGTTTAATTGAAACCAAAACGTCTGGAGAACCACTACACTAGTTACATTTAAGTTATTATCTCAATTTACATTCAATACCAGTAAAAAATATTTAATGTTACAGTAACTAAACCAATAAGTGCGTATATTTATGAATTTTTGATAAGTAGTGCCAAAGAGCATCAACTTCAAAATCAACTTCAAAACGGTCAGTTATCAGTTGATTTAACAGTGTGAGTGCGTGCATTGTAGGAGCATACCTGGTGGTGTCGGTACGCGCTAATGCCGATGCAAACAGCTGGTGCCTGCGTCCCTCTCGCGTATTTCGCGTATTAATTATTCAGTACATAAAGTGAGCATGAAAATAAAGCGCTAGGGTTATCTACTTTTTCATTCAATCGGAGGAAGTAGTGCAATACTAGTGCGAGTTTCGATCTCAACTCCAACGTGTCAATACCTACCATCTTCTTCAAAGTCGCTACACTCTTGACAGAGTGGTCGTAGTCGTCGGTTGAGGATTGGCAGCACGCTTCACTATCCGGCGCCACTCCTCTCGAACTGCTCACTTGGTCGGTCCAGCGCATCGGTGATCTTCCGCGTGGTCTCGTGCCTTCCACCTTTCCCTGTACCACAAGGCGCTACAAAGAGACATCTCCTCGTCGCGAGACATGGCCAAAAAAGGTCAGGATTCGAGTCTGTACTGTGGATGATAGACGCTGTTTGATGCCGAGTTCTTGGAGGATGGACTCATTCTTTCTAAACCCCTTTCACGACACCCCAAGCATTCTTCTCCAGCACCACATCTCCAAGGCGTCTATCCTCTTCTTCTCGCTCTCTCTCAATGTCCACGTCTCAGCGGCATATAGAAATATGGGAAACACTAGCGCCCTCACAAGTCGGATCTTTGTGGCCTTTGTGACGTTCCGGCTTCTCCATATTTTCTTGAGCTTGTCCATGGCCGCCCTCGCAGTAGCCATGCGTCGTTTGATCTCAACGACACATCCACCATTGTTGGATATCAGTACTCCTAGATAGACATACGACTGTACGACATCGCAGTT
This sequence comes from Blastobasis lacticolella, assembly GCA_905147135.1. Classification (NCBI taxonomy): domain Eukaryota; kingdom Metazoa; phylum Arthropoda; class Insecta; order Lepidoptera; family Blastobasidae; genus Blastobasis; species Blastobasis lacticolella. The sequence continues at coordinate 18,016,181 of LR990048.1, forward strand.
CGCAATCTTCTTGACATCCGGTAGGTTATTATTGACGCGGTCGACAATCATCACCTTGGTCTGTTGGCTACGGTTGATCTTTAAGCCGAACTCGAGACTAACACGATCAGTGTTGGGAACTTGTCGCAAATAAGGTTGTGTCATCGGCATATCGTAGGTTGGATATTTTGAAACCTTCAATGTTGACTCCGTCTGACCAGTTGTCAAGGGTGATCCTCATAATAAGTTAGGTGTAAATATTGAACAACAATGGCGAGATAATGCACCCCTGACGAACTCAAGCATTGGGGTGGAAGGTCTGCCCTGACAGAAGCGGTTACACTTTCGTAAAGTTGCCGCAGAAGATGAACCAGATGTTTAGGCGTTCCCATTGCTTGAAAAGTTTCGCAGAGCTTCGGCCATTTTACAGAATCAAACGCCTTTGAAAAATCAACAAAACAAATAAATGTCGGTTTGGTATATTCCCAAGCCTTTTCTATAATTTGACGCACTGTTAGAATTTGCTCACGGGTACCCTTTCCTTTTACAAAGCCAGCTTGTTCAGGAGCGATTTCTTTGGAGAGGTAAGATTTAAGTCTCTCGTTTAATATATGTAGTAAAATTTTACTTGCGTGGGATATTAGAGCGATTACGCGGTAGTTGCCGCATAATTTTGTGGAGCCTTTTTTATGAAGAGGAACAAAGACAGTGTGGGTCCATTCTTGAAGCCAAATCCCCGTTAGCCAGATTTTATTGCATAGGGTGAGAAACATATCGACACCATTTTCTCCGGAAGCTTTGATGGTTTCAATCGGTATGGCGTCTCTAACCATGGCTTTTCCGCTTTTTAAATGTGCAATAGCGGCTCGAACTTCGTCTCTGAGGATATTTGGCTCAGTCTCTGCTTTATCGGGCTCCGTGAAACGACGAAGGGTCTTCAAACAATGACTGGCAGTACTGTTTCCATGTCTCGGATATTGCGTTAATCTCAGTTTTAGTTTCACCTCGAGAATTCTCAATGGCCCATGTCCTACTCGACAAACTTTTGGTGATTGACTTAATTTTTTTATACAAGTCCCTCGCTTCATGTTTGTCATGACTTCGGCACAGATCTTACGAAGCCGAGCATTGCGGTCACGCCTACATGCTTCTTGTATGCGAGCAGACTTCTCATTTAGGCTTGTTACATCAGCCCCCGACGCCTTCATCGCTCTTCTCTCCTCTACAAGGGCTAAAGTTGCATCACTCATCTAATTTTGCCGTTTGCGGACCTGGTCACGTGTTTTTGATGCAGCGACAGCTGTTTTGAGGATGTCTTTTGCCTGATCCCACAGTTTATCAGGCATAGCTGATTGAGAGTCCAAGGCTGTCCATTGTTTCCAATTTTGCTCCAGCGCGGCAACAAACCGAATATTATCCGTTGGCTGGATTCTTGATGTTTTGGTAGTGTTCCGAGCCACTCTTAGTTTGAGCTACACCTTTACCATCCATAGTTGGTGGTCTGATCCACAATCAGCTCCAGGTAGGGTGTGCGCATTCCTCACCGACGTTTTCCATCTAGAACCAATAATTATGTAATCGATTTGATTTGGATAGTTGCCACCTGGTGATGTCCAAGTGTAGATTTTCATAGGATAGTGCTGGAAAAAACTGTTACAAACCACTAGGTTATGTTCGGCAGCAAACTGTAGCATACGCTCGCCTCTCTCATTACGCTGGCCCAGTCCAAATTTCCGCGCAATAGCTAAGCTGGTTGGCTTCTGCTCCAATCTTTGCATTAAGATCGCCCATAATAATGAGAAGCTCTCTTTTGGCACCTTTTCCATGGTGGACTCTAATTCACCATATAAGTTTTCTATGTCCGCGTCGCTCGCAGTTCAAGTTGGCGCATATAACTGTATCATGTTCTGATTGACCGGTGTCGCTTTGAGTTTGATACTTAGCACTTTATCACTTACTGGTACGTAGTCCATAACACAATTATTGACATTCTTATACAGGACAAAGGCCACTCCATTTCTACTGCAATCTTCGCTCCCAGGAAAGTAGACAGCATGCTGCTCGGTAAAAAAGTGCCCACCACCTTTCCAGTGGGTCTCACTAAGGCCACAGATGGTCAGTTTGCATCGGACTATCTCTCTCTAAGATGGTAAGCTTACCCGTTTGAAGTAAGCCGCGCACATTCCAAGTTCCTATCTTTTGGGTATTTCGCATCTTAATGGGTATGGAGATTCCAGTACTGCAATTTCCATGCGATGCCTGGTTTCCTACATCAGCATGGCCGGTAACCAATTTCCTAACGGTAACCTTCATGACGACTTTCTTGGGAGAATAGTGTGGTGGTTTTCCCTTGCCTTCCACACCGCAGTGTTGGAGTCCGAAGTTAGCAGTTGGCAATAGAGAGCGCTGCTGCCCACTCTCTCATCATCAGGTCCCTTAGTCGCCTTTTACGACATCCACGGGAAGAGATGGGGTAGTGCTATTCTATTTAAGTGATGGCACCACACGCCACAACCTACCATACCCGATACAAAAAGAGATGGATATAAGTAGGGATAATATCCATATATTACGTGATTTTATGAAGATCCCAAACCAGCTAATTGAATTCGAGTTTACTTCTTACAAATGCATAGTATAGAAGTAAAATTGTTTCCTTATAATTAAATCTAGCCGTTTGCCACATAACAAATCCTAATGACTTAAATGCTCTTTTGTAAATTTCTGTGATATGGTAGTTAAATGTTAATTCAACATCAAGAAATAGACCCAGATCTCTAATACGCGTTGTATACGCGCTCAAGCGGTGTTCCAGCCATTTCATACGTGTATTCCACAGGTGCACGTGAGCGAGTGAACTCGAGTTGGTTTTGCCTGCTCCACTGAACGACATTATCAATGTCGCGTTGAAGTGCTTCACAGTCCTCAACCGTATCTACACCCAAGAATAGTTTCAGGTCATCAGCAAACATGAGACACATATAGGTTTTAAGACTTTCGTGGTTATTCACTACACTTTCACTACACATATTATCGGGTTTGTTACCACTGTTAGTATTGTTTTTACCTCGATATTTCGACGCAGTTGCATGCGTAATGATCACGAGTTGACTGGTGCCGCTGTGTGTTAAATGTATACAGTCGTAAAAGTAGTTCGATTTCAGTTTCGCGTAAAGACGTAGTGAGTTTCGTGTGTCGCGGGAATCAAGCGAGTAACAATGGTAGTGGTTCGAGAGTTCAAAGTGAGGGTAATCGTCGAATCCGAAATAGGGTGGACCGATATGTCTGTCCTTAGGAGCGACTTCACACGGCGGCACCAGTCAACTCGTGACCATGACGCATGCAACTGCGTCGAAATATCGAGGTAAAAACAATACTAACCGTGGTAACAAACCCGATAATATGTGTAGTGAAAGTGTGATGAGACACATACCTATGCTAACAACATTTGGAAGGTCGTTTATCATAATAAGCAATTGAGTCGGTCCAAGCGTACTTCCTTGGATTACACCGGAAGTAGTCAAATAGGTCTGATCGATAATCTTGGAATTGAACAAATTGCAAACGATTGGAAAAATAATTTTACAAAAATAGGAGAAAAGCCAAACGCTGAAAACTTGTTCAGAAGGACTTTTGTGTGTACTCAATCAAAGGTTTTTTTGTAGTCAAAAGTCAGTATTTCCAAGCAGCACTTTAATCATGTTATTCTGTTCAATAACAAGCGCCTCCAGGGATGCCTTATCATTCAGAACCAGCACAGTGTTGATGAGTTCACTTTATTTTAGAGATTTATTTATTTTATTCATTTATAACACTTTATTGTACATTAAAGATACAGAGATCAGATTTAGTAGACATTTCTAATATTAATATTTAAAAAACGCACAGTGGCGGAAAACAAGTATTGTCACTCCAAAGGCAGGAGGATATAGAAGAATCAATTAACATATAAGCAAGGTTGCAGCTGTTTGTACTGAGGTATCGAATAGATTCTGCATGTCAGGATTTCGAGTAGAAAGGTGATCAGGAGCGCCATAGCATACGATGAATAGGAGATCAACATCCTAAATAGACCAAACTAGTTTTGCAACAGCAAGTGTTATCTCGTACTCTTAATATTGTTAGTAATGTTAGTCTATTAAAACAAGTGGGTGAACTGAATGATAACAATCAAGTATGTTGTACAGAAAGAGATGACCGCTAATGCCAGGTTGATGTCCACCGGCACCACGCGCCACGCCTTGCGCTGGATCTGCCGCGCCGCCGTGAAGCGAAGCATGTTAATTATAGCAGCTCTTCGTTTGGTATCTGAAAAGTAATTTTATTCGAAAATCAACAGGTAACAGGAGATAACAACAATTATTATAAATCAGTTCTGTAATAAAAAAACTTTATATAATAACAAGCTTTTGAAATCAAACGAGCCCAAACTCAATGGGATTATCACGAGTAGCTTAGGAGTTGCTATAGCTACTTTCCGTAACCACCATCTGATCAGCTCATTTGCATTGTCACCGAGCTTACATAAGTATGTAAAGCAGTTCAACCGGAAATCGGGAAGTGGTTAAAAAACTTAAAGATTATATTACGAAGACCTTACGAGATAAAATGAAATTTTTTTTTGGTTAGAAATATAGGTTAATGTAGATTAGTGAAGCTTCATCATCATCATCATATCAGTTGAATCACTGAAGTAATAACAATTAATGACTTGCACCCACTGACCTTTTTCGTAAATTAAATCATCTTGTAAAATACGTCGAAGGGCTTCATAGTTCGCAATAGTTATTTCCACAATTACGGATGGCACGAGCACTTGCATATATAAATGTATAGCATAAATTATAAACGGTATAAAGTCGTAAAAATTTGCCTGTAAATAAACATTTTCAATTAATATTATAATAAGTGTGTGTTTTCTTAAACGTAACAAATATTAAGTAATAAAACGTCTTACGTTTTCTTTAATGAGAACTAGGACATGATACAGCAATCCCATGAATTTAGGTGCGATGGTCAAAATTTCGACAATTATCTGAAAGTATGTTATTATTAAAATTTTTAGGACCACATTCAGATTCTACGTTATTTAGAAAACTTTTTACAGAATCTTTTTAATTTCTACAAGGATCATTTGGTACGTGACCAAAATCAGAAGTAACGCCCCGCCATTTTGTAAAGCGTCACTTTTGACAGACAGCTGGAGTTTATGTTTGCCAACCACGCCCTCATCCAAGTACTAAATAATCCTTGTATCTTTTTGTAATTTTGTTTGTAATCTCAATTCAATTCTATAATAGGACCATGATAAGTCCGTATTTACTGACAGTAGTAAAAATTTTAAAATGTGGATATGGCAACAATCTGGGGATAATGTCCTTGTCAGTACTTCTTGTAAACATTCAGTTATTTAGTTTGAACTTGTACTTTTAGTTTGTCTAAATTATTAATCATGTTGAAAATAATGTCTCGCACTTCCTTTTTAATTAATAATACTTTTCATAACTCACGAAAATAAACAATTATGACTCGATAACGCATTGTTAGAAGCCGTTTATACGTCACCGCTTACAAATCTCGTACGCGTTACGTACCGCCCAGCCACCGCGAGCGCCCGATCAGGTAACGCGGAACCTACCATATTGGCGCGAACGTGACGCGTTGACAGTAGTACTATATTGTGAAGCCTTGCTGTAGTATTTTATTGAAGTTACAACACAGTTTCGACATCATAAAAGTTTTCAATGAATAGTTGTGATCAATCATGATGTACGCCGTTAATGAATATAACCTAGCCGATAGAACAAGTCGAATAACGCCGACCACGTTTATATTTATTTAAATATCTTCTAAGTTTCTGATCCGATTTTAATGCAATAAGTGTTGGAACAACAGTTCTTAATTTTGTAATTATTTTAGGTACTATTGTAGGATGCAACAAAAACGATGAGGAAGAAAATTGCAGGATCATTTCGTACTTACGATTGCGTCATATAACGGCTTAATTTTTTCATAGCACTCAATAACTTTTATATAATCCTTGCAAAACTGTGATAGATTGGGCTGATGTTTTTGCAAGTTCAATTTTAAATACTTCATACCGCAGTTTATGTAGTAAAATATCAGAGTGAGCAAAACTGTAATGGTGTTCAATCCTATTGCAGGAATGCAATAGATATATCTAGGGATTGTTTCATCTATGCAGTGCTCTGCATCTGTACAACTACTGAAAGAACAGTAAACCCATTGGGAACAAAAATTGATTGAAGTAACGACTGTGACCATCCAGCTGTAACTGACTCGGGAAGCTATTATATTATCGTCCATAGAATGAATGTCTTTACTCAAATCATATAATGTGTATTCATGTAAATTCAAGAATGCACCATGTAACACATATTGAACAAAATGAAGATATATCCAATATGGAAATGAGTTTGTCCTGATTAGAGTTATAAATAAAGTTATAACTATGAAAACTACTATTATGCTATAAAAGCAATATACCAATCGTACATATTTTTTCTTTATTATCTTTATGCACCCGACGTTTAAACCAAAAAGGAAAGTTATTATTAGATAGTAAAAAATGATTAATTTAGGTACTTTACGCCTATCGACAACTTTAGTTTGCATGTTTTTAAAAACTTGAGACATTGTGCGTATGTCAAACATTTTTACACAAGTAACGAACCTTGTTATCAAATCTAAATAATTGGAGAAAGTGTCATAATAAATTTATTGTTGTTCGTTAATCCACTTTCACCTGTACAGGTTGAAGTAAATTAAAGAAATACGAATTGTGAACTGAACAACTTGTATTATACTATTTTAATATCTATCCATTTTAGGGTTCAATCCAAAACCCATCATCATATCATTTTAGGGTTTATGGAGGTTGGGAGTCCATGGCCTATGGTTTCGCCACGGTGTCTGTCCATCTGTCTCTCACAGTCAAATGTCTCAACAACTACATTATATAAAATTACGCACATGTTTTACACTTGCTTATCCCAATTGTTTAGGCATTATTTAGGTACAATAGTTGGGTAATAAATAAATAATTATAGCGTGAATGTCCCAGTAGTGACCTGACCACGGCAACCTGACCAGATTGGATCATGGTTACTCATGCAGTCGCCTGAATGTGCAAGTTTCATCACGTTGTTCTCCCTCACCGTAAGAGCATAATTCATAATTCATTTTTAAAAGAAGCCAAGCCGTAAGAGCCGTAAGTCAAACCGTAAGAGCACTGGTTAGTATTCAACGAATGTACTTACATAACTCAGAAATTAGTCATTGGTTCAATGTGATAAGTGGGTAGTGACAATATTGTACATTTTAACACAACCATAATTAAAAAAAGTTAAATACTATATTTTATTCATAAAGTTCTAACTTACATTTTAAAAATAATATAGACGCTTGTGTTCAAAATGTATATCCAGAAGCACCCTATATAATTATACTCATTCAAATTAAAACCATTAGTTGATTGAATTTATTAACAATATTGATATTAATATGGTTAGTTTACTAACGGGTAACTGTAAATTAATATTATTGATTATATTAACGTTACTTAAACGACAAGTTGCAGAAAATACTAATTTTAAGCACAGAATGTAGTTTTCATAAAATACCGCTAGCGATCTGCGGGTTTCACCAGCATGAAGGGTTTCACCAGCATGAATTTCGGCTATCTTTACGATTTTGTAACTTTTATGTGATGTAAATAAATTTGTATGTGATAAAATATGTGACCCGGCGGTGATTTGGCATATAAGCAAAATCGGAGTTTCGATTGGTCAAAAAGCTCTGTAGTTAGATTTTGCGCGCAAACTCTAACTATTGAGTGTACGTCCACCAATGAGAGCGCTTCAATATTCGTCTTTAAATACGACTGTGCTAATGTTTTATACTATTGGAAAAATGCCTGTTTTTCGATGGTGTTTGTGACTACTTTTTTAAAATTTTTCAAAATTCAAATTTTTTTTATTGATTAGGCCATTAAATATCTCTTTCAATCGTCAAAAAGGAGGTAGGAAAGTAGGAAGGAAGCACACAGTGACACGCTGACCGCCCTATGGCCGTAGATAACGTATCCCTCGCCAACCACGACCGAACCGTGCTCGACAATGCCAGGCAGAGCCAGAACGCTATATTATATTATATAGGTATGTCTAGTATAATTAAGAAAAACCACCTAAAACTACAGCAAGAGTAAGCCAGTCCACCAAGGCAGCACCCGTTCACGAGTATAACGCAGGGCCCAGCCATCGTCCAATTCAACCATATTTGAGGGAAAAGAGCGACCCGGCCCCCACGCCACCGCCAGACAGACTTTTAAGTGAGCGTGCATCACACATGCTGTATGTGGTAGGTAGTCGCTACCACCCTACTCTATCCTATCCCTTCCCTATCGCTACCTTACCCCTACCCTATCCTACCATTGCCTTAACCCTACCCAGAAATCCCAGATTTAAACGAAAAATGTTACGTTTTATACCAAATTAAATATTTCGGAGGACTGTTGCGTGGCGTATGAATAAAGCATTTAGAATTTTCACATTAACCAAATGGATTGTGAAGAAAACCAAATCTGCGTCGCAACGAATCATAAACGAAACGGAATCAACGAAAACAATAAACTTTTATACAAATTATATCGAAATACTATACGGAGAGGCACATTTAGATAATGCTTCCATTAATCTAAAATATCATAGAGGCCGATATTGGTACGATGATTAGCGTCCAAAAATTTTGAGGCCACTTACTAACGCCGGTGCCTTTATAATTATATTAAACGTATGCATAATTAATTATTATTTCTTTTTTTTCATGATCAGTTGACGAATTCTTTGAGAAAACGGCCTCAAAATTTACTTTCTAACGTAGAAAATATCGTTGTTCTAAGTATATACCTATCTAAGCAATAATGTAATAAATAATAATAAATATATTTGTTTGCTTCATTTATATTGCTTTATTTATAATTTTTTTAAAAGCATACGCAGGTGAGGTAAGGTCCTCCAAAGCGATATTGTTTTCAAATTTACAACGGCGCATCTTTGGCAAATTAACCTCGTGTGCGTTGCTCTGAGCGTCCCAACAAAATAAACAACCACGTTGTGCGGAGTCTGCGGGCGCACTGAGAAACGTCGCTTGCAGTGTTACCAGCATTAGTTTCCAAAACAGTACGTCCGGGCTCCTAAAATAGTACGAAAATGGCTAGAAAGGTACGGGTTACCTACTCTTCTATTTTATCGGCCTTGGGGGGAAGGGAGGGGGGGTTTAGATCAGTCTTAAGTTGAATTATAGACACAATAAAACGGCGTTACACGTCAAAATCAACCCTTCCTTCCATTATTTTACGGTATTTTGCGGACAAGAAAGGCAAAGTGATCACCCCGTCAGCAAAATTTAGCAATGTACGCCAAAGGTACGACAGTCGGCCAAATAGTACGTAAATCGTACTAAAAGTTACGATCTGGCAACGCTGGTCGCTTGAGCTCCCTGCCCTGCGCACTCGCGCCCGGGAGTAATACACGGGTGCGAATGCCGAAAGCACGAATCAACCCCGAAACGTCACGTGACGTCACTCATTCTGTCCCCCTAACCGCGCAGGCGATACACCAATGAATTGTCGATCTATGGTAACTATGTACTTCTTATTAGGTAATTTACAATAGTCCTAATATAAAAGAGGACTTACGGAGCGATGTTTTCTGACTAATAAATAGATGAAGGCAGCCATTAAGAATATTTTGAAGATAAATATTGAACCTACCAGATTTTAGATAAAGCTTGGACGCGTTTCGAATGTTTACTTGAAGATAAGATTCGTGACCTCGACCTTTGAAGTTTTCTAATTCTCTCCACAAGTATAATATACCAACATTAAACTCTTGTTACTCTAATATTACTATTCTCGTGCCGCTTTTATACGTTTTTGCATTCGTTGCGAAAATAAATGTCCCACACAATAAATATCTAGAAATATTACAGACATAGAGCTCGTCTAGTCTAAAATGACGCGCCCCACTACTTAGTTAGTTGATTTCAATGTGTGAGTGCAAATATTGATAACGACACTTCATCTGTGTGGGAGCCAATGAACGACGCGTGCTCCTACGTTTAAATTTCACCGGCAACTGAATGACCAATTACAACGGCATTTGTTTATGTATTGCGTCCATATTTTAAACTTGCTTGTGTGCGTTAATGCGATAGTGGGGCGCGTCATTTTAGATTAGACGAGCTCTACCAGACTAAACACAAATCACAAATATTCCCTGTTCGCTCACTCTACATTGATTATGAATCTCGCTATCCCGTTTTTTCGTCTGTTCATATAAGCTCAAAGTAAATGACGCGCGGAATGTTTTGAATCTCTTAATAAAATTTAAATCAAACCATTCAATAGACGGTGTAATATAGTGCACAGTTATGTGAAAGCGCAAAGTATGGAAATACACCTGGATTGTCCTTTCAACGGTATGTAAACAATCGTGGTCGTGGCTATCGGGAATCAATTTTAGAAATTGTAATAAAAATATGCATAGTAATAGTGTGAATTTGCAATAATTGAAATGCTTTTCCTTAAAACAACATGCCATTAAAGATAGATTTAAATTTATTGGCAAAATGAGCAATATTTCGGTTAACGCAAATATTTTGATGCTAACAGGGTCAGATTTAGTATCAATTGAATAAAATTTTAATATTAAAATCTTGTAAATAGCGGTCCTCAATTTTATATGTATAAATTAGAGTTTCATACAAAAAATGTACTTCATCATCACAGCCCATAACAGTCCACTGCAGGACTTCGGGCCTCTCCCACGAAAGGGGAGGTCATTGCCATAATCTCCACGCTTGGCAGGCGGGTTGGAGATCGCAGTGCAGTTGATGTAAATCTACCCAGAAAGATGCTGCTGCCCACCTTTCGGATTTGTCCCTTAGTCGCCTCTTACGACACCCACGGGAAGAGATGGGGTGGTGCTATTCTTTGAGGTGGCGGCACCACACACCACCACACCACAAAAATGTACTTACCTAAATGTTATTTTTAATGTTCTGACATTTTATGAAACAACTTGACGGATTAATCGCGTATTTACGTTTATTTGTTTTTCTAGGTTTCCTAAAGACCAGACATGGCGATGTCTGGGTTGCAAATTGGAAGTGTTGTGTTGTAAACATTTTGAAGAACAAGATAATAAGTAGATGCAAGTCCCTACAGTCCTAGTGTATCACCATAATATTTTTTACTGAAAGTAAAGAATATGCTGCCTGTTTAATATATTAATGTACCTATCCATTTAATTTTTTTTTATGATTATGTCCTCTAGAGGGCATCCTATTCAATTTATTGTGAAGTTACATAGGCCAACCTGTGGATAATGAAGATACTTCTAACGATAAGTAAATAGGTACCTACTTAGTTTAGAAGTTATAAGATAACAAATAAACATTTATACCGGTCAAAATCTTCAAAACCCTCCTTCATGCAAAAACAAGTACTGCCGATTAATGGTATGTAGGATCGAGAGATCAAAAAGACGGTAGTAGGTATCAGGGCGTGGGTTTGATTCACTAGACACCTTAACTTTTATTGTAATGACAATTTAAATTATAAGGACAAGTTTTTGTTTATATTCGTTACGAGTGGGAATTCGTAGCAAAATATAACATTGCAGATGGGCTGTCTTGTTCCGTCCCTGCATTTGCATTAGTGTGTGTGTTTTAGAGATGTGTGACATTTTGTCTCGAATTGAAATTCGGTATGTTCTCTCTGCTTCTGTAGATACAATATTTTCTCTATGAGAAATATACCTACACATGAAAAGTTTAACATAACAACTACTACAAAACAACGACAATGTCTAGATGACGTGACACTTGAAGTCAGTTTGACCACATATAAGTATAGAATATTTGAGTTAAATAGTAATTTAGTGTGACCAATTTAGGCGAGAGCAGTAGTTCCCAAAACATTATTTTCACGACTTTCTTGCCAAACTATATATCAGTATTGTTATCTCCACGAAAAGATTATACGTCTTTTTTATAACTGGTCAAGGAGGTACGACGGCAGTCGCTCCACGGTTATTATTTGGATCATGGTCAAGAAGGATTTAGTAAAGATCGCAGGTACCAGCTGGAAGGAAGGCACAAGACCGGCGTTCGTGGAGATCCTTGGGGGAGGCCTAGGTCTGACGTGCGTTTCTACGTCTGATATGATAATGATGATTCGTCATCACCTAGAGTCGGGACATATTTTTTATCCACATTTCCTCTTCATAATATAATATGTCGCTTTTAAATAATAACATCAGGAAACTCCGTCAAAAACGAAGTTAAACGGGCTACCTCAATACAACGTCTCCTGAGGCTTGGAGCAAATATTTTGGTAACATTCTCTATCTGTGGCCGGATCCATTTTCTTATAATTCTCTGCACAAAATCCCCTTACCGCCTCCGCAAGTCATTTTAACTGTACGAATACAGACCTAAACGAGTTGCAAATAAGGTAGCTTTTACAACGACGGAGAGCAGGTGTAATGTGGTCTTGATTGATTCAGGATAAACCTATCAATCTAAAGATAATAAGACACTATTTCAACAAGCAGGTTGCTAAAAGGATGTAAGTAATTTTAAGTATATTTATTTATTTATTTATTTATTTATTGGAGTACCAACAGCCATATAAAACATCATAAATATTACATTAGAACCAACAAGCCAATTACAGGTCCTCGCTAGTAACAACAAAATAAAAATAAAAAGAAAAGCAAAACTGCCACGCAATAATATGATGACAGAATATAATATTAAATTATTGCGTACCCAAGAAATAAAAGAAAATAAGGGAGAGTGTTAACATTATCACAACACTGCACACCGCCTACAGCAACCCATTTCACACAAACTATTCTGTGAATAAGATATAATTAATATATTCCACCGCCTTAAACTAGACATGAAGTAGAAAAAAAAGAAAAATGTAGGTGGAAACAAATCAAAGAGTACCGTCAAAAAAAGACCGATTCAACCACCGCCTCACCGTTTCAAATTTGGTATTAAATAAATCAATGTCGCTCTCCTTGCACAACCCATTGAAAAAGTTACAAACGCGCCATAGGAATGTGTTTCGTCTGTAGTTTGTGGAAGCATTAGATACTGATAGAATAGAATTAGTACGCAGGGCCCTATTGGGGGGTCTAAGTGAAATTTCCTGCAGAAGACGGGGGCTATCAATCACGCCAGATGTAATTTTCAAAAGAAACACCACATCTGCAATCTCACGCCTCTTATACAAAGGTAAAAGGTGGTGCTTCCTGCAAAGACGAATGTAATCGTCAGAGCTAAAGCGATCCTTGTGTCATGATTTATAATTATAATGTGCACAAATCAAATAGTTTACACTGGCAACATCGATAACGTTTCGCGCGAACCCCTCCCACTGGTGGGGAGAGGGCCGCAGGCCTCGTAGGCTGAATTGCCTAAGTTATGTATGCATTCTTGTTCGAGCTGCTGGAGAAGACGGTTCCTTAAGTGAAAGTCTACCTATTTGTACCTATTGTTTGTGTCAACCTAAATTTACATTGAAATTAAAATATTAAGTATTTCCTGGACGAAGTGGTTTCTTTTACACTTCAGAAGCGGGATACACCGGTATGTACAATTTTAATTTATCACTATTTTATTCGCCCACAAAAGTTGAAACAGAATGGCTACATTATTTTTACTTTATTTTGCATAAAACTCAAATTTAAACATTTGGATACATTGCACGTAGTGTATAACTTTGACCGTATTCGAACGGGTATTCATACACTTTTTCGCGACTAGGGTATTGATACGCACATTAAACACTTGGTCGGGGCTACCCTCCGACAGTGTTTATTTGTTGCGACTTAATACAAATTTTATAAAAATGCTAAAGTGTTTGATCGGGGCTACACTCCGGTAATACTTTGCATTTCACTACACAAAATTTACTTGATTAGGGTATTGGTACGAACATTAAACATTTGGTCGGGGCTACCCTCCGACAGTGTTTATTTGTTGCGACTTAATACAAATTTTATAAAAATGCTAAAGTGTTTGATCGGGGCTACACTCCGGTAATACTTTGCATTTCACTACACAAAATTTACTTGATTAGGGTATTGGTACGAACATTAAACATTTGGTCGGGGCTACCCTCCGACAGTGTTTATTTGTTGCGACTTAATACAAATTTTATAAAAATGCTAAAGTGTTTGATCGGGGCTACACTCCGGTAATACTTTGCATTTCACTACACAAAATTTACTTGATTAGGGTATTGGTACGAACATTAAACATTTGGTCGGGGCTACCCTCCGACAGTGTTTATTTGTTGCGACTTAATACAAATTTTATAAAAATGCTAAAGTGTTTGATCGGGGCTACACTCCGGTAATACTTTGCATTTCACTACACGACATACATTTTTACTCGATTAGGGTATTGGTACGCACCTTAAACCCTTGGCCGGGGCTACCCTCCGACAGTGTTTATTTGTTGCGATACTAATATAAATAATAAAAAAAAAATGCTACGTGTTTGACCGGGGCTACACTCCGGTAACTCGTGGTATTTTACGACATACGAGTATCGGCACTAGGCTGGGGCAACTCTCTAGCAGTGCCGTCGTCGTACGATCAGAAAAACACCCACACACGACAGCAAGAGTTCAATTACTGTAACACCTACCTAAATTTTTTTTATTCCTGGTGTTACCTGCGTGCGGTGGCCGTAAAGTTTACTATATTTTATTTAAAAGTACGATGCACATGCGTTCCTACTTAATTTATTGTACCTATTCTTGTTTCTACTATTGGGAATACAAACCTAAGGCGAGACGTCGCCAAAATTGAAAGATAACACTTGTTGATGACAGGTGTGTTTACCGAATTTTAACGATTATTTACGATCATATTATGACAGCATTTAATAATTGGTCAGTAAAAAAAAAAAAAAAAAAAAAAAAAAAAAAAAAAATGTAAATAAATATATTTTTATTAACTGTCGTCGTCTAATTTACAAATATGGTCTAGGGGGCGATACGTATGTGCCGATGACATCCAGTTTTACTGAGTGGCGCACACGTTCGTCGGATTGATTAGGGGGCGATACGTGTGTGCCGATGACATCCAGTTCTACTGAGTGGCCCACGCGTTCGTCGGATTGAATAGGGGGCGATACGTGTGTGCCGATGACATCCAGTTTTACTGAGTGGCTCACGCGTTCGTCGGATTGAATAGGGGGCGATACGTGTGTGCCGATGACATCCAGTTTTACTGAGTGGCTCACGCGTTCGTCGGAGTGATTACGGGGCGATACGTGTGACGATGCCATCCAGTTTATACTGAGTGGCGCACACATTCGTCGGATTGATTAAAGAATGTTATGACGTCTATATTTATACTTACCAGTCGATTCTTGAATTCAATAAAACATAACATTTAATTTTAAAGCAGCAATCCTTTTATATAATATTGTGAATACGGGCTTCGGTTACTGTTTGGTAGGACTGCCCTCATTTTAACAAATGAATGTTTTCGAGTGGTTTATGGCGACTATGATAACTTCTTTCAGCGTCTACAAGAGATGACGTCAGATAAGGAGTGCGGCACACCGCCAGGTACGCCCCCGCATCGCCGGCGGCCACATAAGAAATCTAAACGCAGGAGAAGGAGAGAAAGTACTTCGCTGTCTTCTAATGACGAGGAAACACCACGGAAGACCCGTAAGACATCGAAACGTATTTCTGCTGATGACGTCTTCAAGCTACTAAGTAAATGGAAAGGAGAAGCAAGTAAGCCATCATTAAATAATAATAATCTACACAACGTGGTCCCTGAATTTGACCCGGCCAACAGAACTCAAACCATCACAAGTTGGCTGCGTAAAGTTAACGAATGTGCCGTTATATATGGATGGGACGAAAAACAAGTCGTACATTTTTCACTACAAAAATTAAATGGGCTAGCTAAAAGATGGTTTGAGGCCTTGCCAACTGTCAATTATACCTGGGATGAATGGCAGACAAAGCTACAAAAAGCGTTCCCCAGCGAGGATAACTACGGGCGTTTGTTAGAAGAAATGTTAAATCGAATATCTAGACACGATGAGTCCCTACGCGAATATTTTTTTGATAAGTTGTGTTTGTTAAACAGATGTGATATTAAGGGGAAGAAAGCTGTTGACTGTATTGTATACGGGATTTATGATAGATCAATTAGAAATGGGGCACAGGCACTAAACTGTTCGGAACCCGAAGACTTGCTCACTTTTCTATGCTCGCAAAAACAACAACCGGTAAATTATACTAAAGGTCGGGAGCGTATCGTTCAGAAAAATAACAATATCAGTAGCACCACGCCTAACACTCGTTCGATCGATTCGCCGTTATGTTATAATTGTAATACTAGGGGTCATCCTTTTTATAAGTGTGATAAGCCCATTGTAAGATGCGTAGTATGTCGTAGAATAGGGCACAATAATAATCAATGCAAACTCGAGCCTTACGACCGTTCTAAATCTAGTTCGTCTGCACGGAACAATCTAGAGAAAAAAACACTTAAAATAGACACTGAGAATAAAGCAAACGATAAATTTTTTAAAACCGCTACAGCAAATGATCATTCCATGCAGGCGTACATAGATTTCGGTAGTGAGTGTACATTGCTCCGTAAATCGGAGGCAGAATCCTTGAATTTAGCGAAAAACTTTTTCGAAATTCCCATAATAAAAGGGTTCGGTCACTCATCCGTCGCTCCTCTGTACAAAGTCCAAGTTTCGATTGGGTTAGATGATATAGAATCTACAATAGAAGCTTTGGTGGTAGACGATGTGCACATGCAAACTGCTATGTTAATTGGACAAAACTTTACTGAGATGCCCGGCGTCACAGTCTTGAAAGATAGTCAAAGGCTTACTTTTTATAAGACACCTAAGGACGACGCACTTAATAACCAGGACCAAATATTAAAGCTTCATGTCGTTGAGACTACTAGGATTAATAAAACTAGCACGGTCGCCGTATACACGGAGTCTGAGAGTAATTTCACTGGAGACGTATTCACCGAAGGGTACAGCTCTGCGGAACCCGGAAAAGAATACAGCTTATTCCAAGGTGCGTACCACCTTTCCCATGGTGAGGGCAAGGTGGTCGTCTCAAACCTGGGTCAATGTCCTTTGACCCTGGAAAAGGGAACCGTAATAGCTAGAGTGGTACCCTTTGTGGAACATAAACCCTACCAGGTACATAGAATCCAAGTAGATGCTGCTCACTTGGAACCCCTGAATAGATCAGACATAAAAACTGGACCAGATCTAAGTGCTGACCAGGTAGATATACTACATTGTCTGCTTCAGGACTATAGGGACTGTTTCGCCACAAATTTGGAGGAGATTGGCTGTGCAACAGGCGTAGAAATGAAAATTGATCTACTGGACAATAAACCTGTTATATACCGGCCGTATCGCCTGTCTCATGCCGAAAAGGAAGTTGTCCGTGAGACCATAGATGAGCTCTTGCGGAATGACATCATCCAGGAGTCTACATCCGACTATGCCAGCCCGATCATTATGGTCAGAAAGAAAACAGGAGAGCCTAGGCTGTGCGTAGATTTTAGGGCATTAAATAACAAGACTGTGAAGGATCGTTTCCCATTACCTCTCATAGAAGACCAAATAACAAACCTTAGTGGTAACATTTATTTCACAACTCTCGACTTAGCCTCCGGCTACTATCAGGTTCCAATGGCTAAGGAGAGTCAGCACCTCACAGGATTTGTGACGCCTGACGGGCATTATGAATTCAAAAGGATGCCTTTTGGTCTGGCGAATGCGCCGGCCGTCTTTCAACGGGTAATAAATAAGATCTTAGGAAATAGGCGTTTTGAATACGCACTTGCCTATCTAGACGACGTGCTTATACCCTCGAAAGACGTAAACGAAATGTTTCGAAGGCTAGAGGAGGTGCTGAAACTCTTTAGACAACACGGGCTCACTTTAAAACTGTCGAAATGTCGTTTCTTTGACTCTACCGTTAACTATTTAGGTTACGATATTTCATCGCGTGGTGTACAGCCTGGAGAGATTAAAATAATGGCAGTCAAAGAGTTTCCAAAACCCAGTAATGTTCACGAAATACGACAGTTTCTCGGGTTAACGGGTTATTTTAGGAAATTTATAAAGAGTTACGGGGAGATAGCGCGGCCATTAAATGATTTACTAAAAAAAGACTCAGTATGGCGTTGGTCAGAAATCGAGGAACAAGCTTTTTGTGATCTCAAGGCAAAGTTAATTGAAAGACCTGTGTTAGCTCTTTACGACCCTAGCCTCGAAACAGAGCTACATACTGACGCCAGCTCCCTCGGTGTGGGTGGTATTCTTATGCAATGGCAGAAGGACATCAGAGTTCTAAAGCCTGTTGCTTATTTTAGCCGCCAAACAACACCTGAAGAGAGGTACTTACACTCATATGAACTTGAGACACTGGCTGTTGTATGTTCTCTTAAGAAGTTCCGCGTCTACCTTTTGGGATTACATTTTAAAGTGTTTACTGACTGCGCCGCACTCAGAACAACGTTGACCAAACGCGACCTGATTCCAAGGATAGCCAGATGGTGGCTCCAGATTAGTGAATATACTTTTGATATTGAATATAGACCAGGCACACAAATGTCCCACGTGGACGCCTTAAGCAGGAACACCAAACTGTCGGCGGAATCAGATGACAACCCATCTGTTTCAATATACACTTTAGAACAGGAAAACTGGCTTTTATCTCTTCAATTAGCAGATCCCGACATTTGTCGCATTCATAAGATTCTTAAGCCAGAGGATGACCAAGAATGTACGGACATCCGTAAAAATTACATAGTAAAGAACCACACGGTCTATAGGAAGGTCGACAGCCGTTTGTGCTTAGTCGTCCCACGGAGTGCTAGATGGCAAATATGTCGTGCTAATCACGATGATATTGGTCATTTAGGATTTACTAAAACCTTAGAAAGAATACAACACAGTTATTGGTTCCCAAAACTAAGGAGATTCATAAAGAAATATGTAGCCGCGTGTTTGGAATGCGCGTATAATAAAGATACCGTAGCGAAACGGAAAGCTGGTCATTTACATCCAATCGAAAAGATTAGCATTCCCTTCCACACGATCCACATGGATCATCTCGGTCCTTTTGTTAGGAGTAAGGACAGCAACTCTTATATTCTGACCGTAGTAGAAGCTTTTACAAAATATGTTTTTGTAAGGGCTGTCAAGGATCTGAAAACCAAAACTACAATAAAAGCATTAGAGAGAATATTCTATGACTTTGGCGTTCCGGCAAGGATAGTGTCTGATCGGGGTACAAGCTTTACGTCCACAGCTTTTAGAACCTTTTGCGATTCACTTGGCATTAAACATGTACTAACCGCTGTCGCTTGTCCCAGGGCTAACGGGCAAGCCGAAAGGTTTAATCAAACCATTTTAAATGCGTTAGCAGCGCAAAATTTCAATGGGCATGAACGCGACTGGGACAAGCGTCTAGGCAATATTCAATGGGGCATCAATAATACTGTTAATGCCTCAACCCACAAGACGGCTACAGAAGCTTTGTTCGGTCTCAAATTACGCGATGGTCTGTTAAACAAACTGAATATTACTAATAGTACGGATGCAAATCCGGACCTACAAGAAATTAGAGAGGAAGTCAGTGCTAATATAAGTAAAGGTCAAATCAAACAAAAAGAAAGACACGATGCAAATCATGTGGAGGCTCCTTTATACAGAGTAGGTGATTTAGTTAAAATCTTGCGCAACAACTTTGAAAACAATAAACAAAGCACAAAGCTTCTGTCTAAGTTTGTGGGACCCTATAGAATTACGGAATCACTCGGTAACGACAGGTATAAGATAACTGATGTACCTGGATTCGGTAGAAAGGGCAAGCCATATACAACTGTCATTGCGTTCGACAGGATTAGACCATGGATAAATGTGAAGGCACTTGAAGTGCATGACACAGACGTTAGTAGTTCAAGTGATAGTAATATCGAGAGCGAATAATATTTTTGATAAAATCAAGAATACTTGCCTTGTCATTATATTAATAAACCGAATGTGTCGAAAACTTGGGTATGCCATTTCGTACAATAATAATAATTAATTTTATAACTATGCCTACCTAAGTTTTACTCGTTTTTCTTTGTGATTAAGGACCTATTATTATAATTTGTGATAATTAGTTAATAAGTATAAATGTATTTGTACAGTTCACAGCTCTAAATTAATAAAACAGTAATCATGAAATGAACTATAAGTAGTAGAGACTTACCGTTTTTACATGCTGTTATTGATAACTAAATAATAATTTACGAATGTCATGATTTGTTAAATACTTAAATAAATACATTATGTAATGAATAAATAATCAGTTAATATTGATTTATTGTGTATAAATAAATATGTTATGTTAATTAATGTATCTATCCTAGACAGGGCTTATTGCTGGTTTGTAGTGCGCCGGGAGGCGGCACGTTATCGGATGGCCGAATGTCATGATTTATAATTATAATGTGCACAAATCAAATAGTTTACACTGGCAACATCGATAACGTTTCGCGCGAACCCCTCCCACTGGTGGGGAGAGGGCCGCAGGCCTCGTAGGCTGAATTGCCTAAGTTATGTATGCATTCTTGTTCGAACTGCTGGAGAAGACGGTTCCTTAAGTGAAAGTCTACCTATTTGTACCTATTGTTTGTGTCAACCTAAATTTACATTGAAATTAAAATATTAAGTATTTCCTGGACGAAGTGGTTTCTTTTACACTTGGTACGAAAACATAAATATCGTATAAATCTTTTCTGGATGTTTTCAATTCGGTTGATATATGTGGCATAGCATGGGTTCCACACCTATATAACTAGCTTTCCGCCCGTGGCTCCGCCCGCGTGGACTATTGTGCGTACCTATATCTTGCGACCTTTAGAGTGGGAATCAAAGTAGCTTATATCTTTTATGATATCCTTTACAAAAAACTCTTTTGGGTACAATTAGACATAGACATTATTTATTATTATCCCTGTCAAGCTCAAAGGGCTTATATACAAGAGTATAATTAGACCGGTGATGCTCTATGCCTGCGAGACATGGCCAGCGCTGACGAAACACGTTCGCGAATACTACGCCAACGAAATGAAAATGCGCGGGATATGCGGAGTTACACGGCTCGATCGAGTACGCAATTAATACATCCGTTGCAGTCTTGGCGTGAGGGATATCGCAGACAAGATCGTGAAGGCTTACCTGCGCTGGTTTGGTCACGTGTTGCGTAAGCCTCAGGGATACGTGAGAAATACGAGTAGGTGCCTGAACCTGCCAAAGAAAAGAGGCCCCGTGGGCGACACAAGAAGCGATGGATCGACTTCTCTGAGTCGGATGCGAGAGCCAATATTTATATTCATATTCATATTCATATTCATTTATTCGTAGTAATAATCATACATCGTCATTTAAAATAGTTTCATGAATACAATTACCAATTGTACGGTGCAACCATACATATTTAAATTTTGTCAACTTAGCGTATTTCACCGCGCGCCACTGCGATTTGGCCTAAATTACCTAATTGCCAACTTAGTACACGTATCGTACCGAATCACGGCGGACGCGCACTCATTATCATTCATCTATCATTTTAGCATAATTATATTAATCAATAAAGTATCCATATTATCAATTTATCAATTTTATCATTTTTATCATAAAAGGTGTACCGGCTCGTACATCTTTTTGGTCCTTCGAGCAAACGTTAAGCGGGATCATTACGCGAGTGCAGTGAACTTGTGAACTGTAATTGTGTCAGTGTTTCCGGCTTAGCGACCAGTGGATTTTACAACGCATCCTGAATCACCACAGCGCACAGGGGTAGCATCAAGGCGAACGGTCGAATCATTATCAGGCTCCTGTGCAAATCATCTTATCAAGTAAGAATTTTCCAATTTATCTGAAAATGTCCACCGTCAACGATATCTTAGCCAATCAAGAGCAAATTATCAATGCAATCGAGCAGACATACAGAAATTTCAAAAAGGATAGTGCCGAGAGGAAAACTGCTGACTATATTCGCCGTTTAGTCGACAACCTAGATTCCTATTGGAATGAATTCCATTCCAATAATATCAAATTAATGTCCTTTGAAGATAAAACTAACACCTATTTTACCAACGATTTGTACGAGCAATCAAAATCAAATTATTATCGCTATCGGGAAATCTTCGTATCATATCAACCGACTGAAAGGCCGCGTACTCCTGTGCTGAAGCCTCCAACGTTTCTGCCTAACCAGGGTACGTCGCAACAGCATTCGGAGTCGAAAGCATCTAGTAGCAAAAATGATGAAATGCTCCGGAAGCAGGCCAGTAATTTTAAAGCATTTAGAAGGTCTGTGGCTAATGTAAACTTAGATCTTATCTCTGAAAAGTGGCAGTTTGACGATCTATTAACCACTGTACAATCACGATGGTCAGCTATAGACTCCTTACATTGGGAGTTAGATTCGCAACTGGCCATCCCTAATCAGCAATATGAAAATCAATTTTCTGAATATGAGGAGCAATACAATAAAATTAAAATAGCCATCAATAAAAAGATGTGGTCAGTGACTCATCGGGAGAAATCCACCCCTGTGATGGAAATAGCAACATTTACCGGTACTTACTCGCAGTGGTCATCATTCAAGGATCTTTTTACAGAAATTGTACATAATAATATATCAATGTCAAAGGCCCAAAAAATGCAATTTCTGAAAAGCAAAGTTAGGGGTGAAGCAGAGCGGTTAATTCAACATCTCCCTATCAGCTCTGAAAACTATACAGTGTGTTGGGAAATTTTATGTCATAGGTATGACAATAAAAAGATAATTTTTTCAACACATGCTGACACTTTATTAAATATTCCTGCAACGCAACAACAATCATTCCAACATTTAAAGCGTCTCCATGATACAGCCAAGGAGTGTTTAAACGCCATTGAAAATCTTGGAATAGATATCACATCGTGGGATCCTTTAATTGTGCATATCCTCACACAGAAAATAGACAGGGACACCTATCAAGATTATGTCCAATCCTTGCAGCAACCCAGGGATTTACCTAAATTGAAGGATTTTTTAAATTTCATAGAAGTCAAGTTTATGTCGTTGGAGGCCTCAAAGCGCAAGGCAGACATACAAAAACCATATCAAACTTCAAATCGAGACGGATCGTACCATAACCGGAAAAATCAAGTGTTCAAATCGTTTAATAGTAGTAAAAACCCGCCGGATAACTCCTATTCACAGCCAAAAACATTTGGCCAACCTAGAACATCAAACCAAAATCAGCACAAAGCCGAATGTCCACTTTGTAATAAAATGCACGGAATATTCCATTGCGACAAATTCCTCAAATTACAGCCGCTGGAAAAAAGAAATATTGTCAATAGGTACAAACTCTGCATTAATTGTTTGTACAATCATTATGGAAACGATTGCATTTCTGACAAACGCTGCCGTGAGTGCAATGACCGACATAACTCACTACTGCACGACGCATTTGCAGAACGGCCCAATAATGCTAAGCCTTATAGAACATCAAGTAACGCGGCCCAACGCCCCACCGAAAACCTAGGCGAGGTTTTACTAGCTACCGCACTTATCAAGATACAATCAATCGACGGATGCTATCATACTTTCCGCGCGCTCATAGATCAGGGTTCCCAGACGTCCCTTATCACGGAAAATGCAGCACAGCTGTTAAGGCTGCCCCGACAATATTGCAAAGGAACCATATTCGGCGTAGGATCAAAGGAGAACGCGTGCAAGGGCGTGCTGAACGTTACATGTCAATCAACTGTATGCAACTATGAGTTCTCTACTGACGTTTATATCATGAACCATTTAATGAATCATCTCCCGAACTTTTCATTCCAAAGGCCCTCGTGGCAATTCCTAGAGAATATACAGCTGGCAGATCCTCATTTTAATATCAGTCGATCGGTTGACTTATTACTGGGCGCCGATGTTTATTCGTCTATCATAATGAGCGGCATTATCAAAGAGAACGAATCCTTACCGATAGCTCAACAGACTCGGTTAGGGTGGATTTTATGTGGAAATACCAATAAATCGTATCATTGTAACATAGTGACAAATAACATAGACGAATTAAAAAGGTTTTGGACAATTGAGGATATTACGGACCACCCAGATATGTCGGAAGAGGACTACAAATGTACCGAATATTACGCAGCTACCACGGCTAGAAATAACGACGGGAAATATGTTGTGAGATTGCCTTTAAAAGCGGAGATGAAAGAAAAATTGGGAGATTCAAAGAGCAAGGCTATTGCACAATTTAAACAATTAGAAAGAAGGTTTCTAAAAAACGAAAAAATTGCGCAAGATTACAAAGCATTTATGCATGAATACATGGAATTAGGTCACATGCGACAGGCGAAAACTGCAAATACAAGCAAAACAAATTATTATTTACCGCACCACTGTGTGCAACGCGCTGACTCAACAACGACCGCGTTACGAGTCGTTTACAACGGCTCCGCCAAAACCTCAAGCGGGTACAGTTTAAATGATATTATGTACCGCGGTCCGAACCTACAATCAGATTTATTATGTTTATTACTTAAATGGCGTACTTATCAATTTGTTATTACAGCCGACATTGAGAAAATGTTCAGGCAAATTTTCATAAATGTTTTAGATCAAGACTATCAAAAAATCATCTGGAGAGACTCTGTTCATGATCCTATAAAGGAGTATAATTTGACAACAGTCACGTATGGCACCAAAGCAGCGCCATTCTTAGCAATGATGACACTGAAACAATTAGCAAAAGATGAAGGCCATAAGTATCAAAGCACGGACGCAGCAAAGGTCCTTAGTGAGCAATTCTACATGGACGACCTTTTAAGCGGGAGCCATGACATAGAGTCTGCAAAAAACCTTCAATCAGACTTGATTAGTCTCCTCAAGTCTGGAGGTTTCAATCTTCGAAAATGGTCATCAAATAAGCAAGAGTTACTACAAGGCGTACCAGTCGCTCAAACCAAAAATGCAGGATACGAATTTAAACATCAAGAGTCAACAAAAACATTAGGCCTCAGATGGAGCTCTCAAAATGATCACTTTGAATATCAAATAACGCTAGAACAATCAAAAAATCAAATATCAAAACGCCAACTATTATCTGAAATTTCACGACTATTTGACCCTCTAGGTTGGCTCACTCCCATTACCACGAAATTGAAGCTTTTATTCCAAAAAGTATGGTATTCAGAGAATCTAGATTGGGATGACAAAATATCAGAAAACTTGTTAAAAGAATGGAATCAAATTAAAACAGATTTGCAACTCGTCAATACTATCATCATCCCGCGCTGGCTCGAAACACATATTAGCAGCGTGGCAATAGAGTTGCATGGATTTTGCGATGCGTCCATCAAAGCGTGCGCTTGTGTAATATATTGCAAGGTAAACAAAGGCAACGAAACGAAAACTACCATTGCAGCAGCCAAATCACGAATTGTTTCACCCCATAAAACTACCACCTTACCCAGACTGGAACTGGAAGGTGCTCTTTTACTATCAAAATTAATGAAAAAGGTGTTACCCTGCTTATCAGAATATAATATTAAATTACATGGATGGTCCGACTCAACAGCTGTTTTAGGCTGGTTACAAGGAGATACCAACAGATGGAAATCCTTTGTAGCAAATAGAGTTACGAAGATAATATCAATCATTCCAAAATCGTGTTGGGGTTACGTTAAATCCCAGGACAATCCAGCCGATTGTGCCAGCCGTGGCATTTCCGCAGAAAAACTTCAAAATCATTCACTGTGGTGGAATGGTCCATCCTGGTTACTATCATTTGAACAGCAAGAGAATCCACAAATTTTCACCACTAACGACGAAGTAAGGTTAAGCAAACGAGCAAACGTAACAACCGTGACGTGCGGCGAACGTCATCACAGTGACGTCATCGATGACTTAATCAACAAGCATAGCAGCTGGGCGCGTGTCACCCGAGTCCTCGCGTGGGTGTTACGTTTCGTGTCGCGAGCACAACAACATAAAGAGCAATACTTGACTATAAGTGAATTAAAAATTGCAAAAAATATCATTTGGAAACATGTACAATTATCAGCATTCAAAAAGGAGATTCAAAATCTTACAGATGGTAAACAAATCGATTCAAAAAGCAAAATATTAAACTTACACCCATTTTTGGATGAAAAGGGTATTCTTAGAGTGGGAGGACGAATAAAAAACGCACACATTAGTCAAGAGATGATACATCCCGTGATTATTCCACATAGTTGTCACGTTACCGATCTTCTCATAGATTACGCACATAAATTGACCTTCCATGGAGGTGCTCGCCTAACATTAGCGTTCTTACGTCAGCAATATTGGATCGTCGGTGGAAATAAATCAGTCAAGAAACGTCTCCATGTTTGCATGAAATGCAGAAGGTCAAATCCAAACAAACAACATCAACTCATGGGAGATCTCCCGGAAGCAAGGATCAATGCTACCCGGCCATTTTTTCATACAGGTGTAGATTATACTGGCTACGTAGAGGTGAAATCAAGCAAAGGTAGAGGTATCAAAACTTCAAAAGGATATATTGCAGTTTTTGTGTGCATGGTGACAAAAGCTGTGCACTTAGAATTAGTATCTGATTTATCAACATCAGCATTTATGGCAGCAGTTCGGCGGATGGCATCGAGAAGAGGTACTCCAGGTCATTTTTACAGCGATAATGGCACTAACTTCGTCGGAGCAAATAATATACTACAAAAAGAGTTTTTGGAACTGACCACTATCATAAATAACGAGTTTTTAACAGAACTGAGTATGATGAATATCAGCTGGCACTTCAACGCGCCCTCGTGGCCAAGTGCTGGAGGGCTCTGGGAGGCCGCAGTTAAAAGTCTTAAATACCACCTAAAGCGAGTTCTAGGAGACCAAAAACTTACCTACGAAGAATTCTGTACTCTTCTTGCACAGTTGGAAGCCTGCCTCAACAGCAGACCCTTAGCAGCCCTGACTGAAGATCCCGACGACCTCGATTATCTGACGCCATCGCACTTTACAGCAAGTGGACCCATTTTGACAGTCATGGAAACGGAAAAGGACGAACGGACGAGATGGCAGCTTACTCAAAAAATATTTCAAGATATATGGAAACGCTGGAGAACGGAGTATTTGACGCAATTATCAAGCAGAAGTAAATGGCAGCAGCAGCATAAAAATGTACAGTTAGGGGACATTGTAACCATCCACGATGCAAATTTACCACCAGGAAAATGGGCACTCGGCAAAGTTATTAATACTCACCCAGGAGCAGATGGAATAGTGAGAGTAGTTACGGTAAAAACTAAAAATGGCACTTTAAAACGACCGATTACCAAACTGTCTATTCTTCCAGTAAACAACTACAATCAACGAAATACATCTTCGCTATCCGAAACATCGGCAACTGATAGGATCAGCAGAGCACCTGGGAAAAGACAAAGTATCAATTTCGTCACCATGGTTTTAATGCTATTGAGCATGGTTCTAACTACGACCAACGCGGCTTACAATGTATCAAGTTTAAGACAAAACCAAAGTATTTATTTCGACAACATATCAAGCATGTATTTAATGAGAGACGATTGGAAGTTAGTTGTGTATTATGACATGAAAACCTATTGGCAAGGCACCGAATTATTCAACCGAAATACGAATCACCTGGAAAATCTATGTTTGAAAATGAACAGATCATCTCAATGTGACGTTATCACATTACAATTACGTAACGAATATTACGAACTGCAGTATTACAACGATATTCTACTCAATCAGCACTTCGGACAGAACCCACGCTTTCGCAGGGGTCTCATTAACGGCATAGGATATGTCGCTAATAGTTTATTTGGAGTTTTGGACGAGCGATTTGCAGAGAAATACGAAAATGATATCAATTTACTTAGAGAAAACCAAAAACACCTTGCATTATTGTGGAGAAATCAAACCTCAGTAGTGGAAGCAGAAAATAATCTGTTAAAAAGAGTCGAATTAGTCATGGAAAAACAATACAAAATGTTTAATAAACACATCATCAGTTTAGACAAAGCACTCGAGACATTAAAAAATGAAATTCAAGGAGAAATCAGCTTAAATGAATTTTTAATGTCATCTATAGTAGCAAACAATTTGTTACAACACTTGAAAAGAATCCAAAATAATTTGATCGACTCCATTACTGACATTTATCACGGCAAATTTGATATTCACCTAATAACTCCTACTCAACTGCGAGAAGAATTAAGTACAATTTCCGGACAACTATCAAAGGACTTATCATTACCTATCAACAATGTGCATACAGATCTTACTAAAATATATCACCTATTAAAGGTCAAGGCAAGAATGACACAGACATATCTTATTTTTGAAGTAAAAATCCCTCTTGTCAACAGAGAGAAATATGAGATTTACAGAGCATTATCCGTTCCACAACAAATTAAAGGTGATATGATATATGTGACACCAATAGCTTACTATCTAGCTATCAATATGCAGAGAAATATTTATTTACCAATGGCACAAAATGAGTTTTATAGTTGCGTACAATACGACTCTTCGACGCATCTATGCGATCTTAAAACTCCCATATATCATATGAAATCTGACGAAAACCTATGCACAAAAAGTATCCCTAACCAATGTAATTATCAGAGAACAAAATGCAATCATATGTGGGAACAGCTGAGCAACGTAAATACCTATATGTTTTTCTGTTGCGATCAATGTGTATTGCGTTTCATGTGTGGTGATCAAATTACTACCGAACGTATGAGCAAAGCTAACATAATTAGCCTTGGACATGACTGCATCATAACTAGCGATACATTTATAATATATTCTAAAAATCACCACTTCAATGAAATACACACACAAGCAAAAATAATGCAATACGAAATACCTACAATTAACAACATCATAAATATATCATTACCAACAAACAAAATTATCGAGGACACAACTGATCATCAGAGGTATTTCCAAGAGATCGATGGACAGATAAAGCAGATGAAATCTGAGAGTGGACTGATACAAAAAATTTCATATCATGACGTCCATCACTACGCAGTGACATATGCGTTAGTAGCAGTTGTAGCAGCTGTCGGAGTCTGGGCGGTGTGGCGGCGCGCGCGGCGGCGGCGGGCGGCCGCGGCGGGCGCCCGGGCGGCGAGCGCGGCGCCGGCGCCCGCCCCCGCCCCCGCCCCCGCCCCCCGGAGCGGCCAAAGTGACAGTGCTAGTGCCAGTGTACAGTGCGTTAGTGAAATAGCAGAGCAATTAAATAATGTGAAGTGTCAAAAGATGCGCGAGTGCGGAGGTGAAAGTCCAAGTGTTAGTCACGTAAAAACAAATTTAGTACATAAGGCGACCTCGCCGTTCTCATCTAAGATCGAGTTTTGTGAAACAGAGCATTTGTAAAACTAGCACTTAGGTAAAATTGTTTTATCACCTTGTCAATTACTTTAGTTTCATCTCATCAATCTCATCTCCAGCACTCTTAGGCCCGGGAGCATGTACGGTGCAACCATACATATTTAAATTTTGTCAACTTAGCGTATTTCACCGCGCGCCACTGCGATTTGGCCTAAATTACCTAATTGCCAACTTAGTACACGTATCGTACCGAATCACGGCGGACGCGCACTCATTATCATTCAT
Source organism: Blastobasis lacticolella (assembly GCA_905147135.1). Lineage (NCBI taxonomy): Eukaryota > Metazoa > Arthropoda > Insecta > Lepidoptera > Blastobasidae > Blastobasis > Blastobasis lacticolella. The sequence continues at coordinate 18,045,990 of LR990048.1, forward strand.
CTATCATTTTAGCATAATTATATTAATCAATAAAGTATCCATATTATCAATTTATCAATTTTATCATTTTTATCATAAAAGGTGTACCGGCTCGTACACCAATAGCTTACGACGCGAGAATGCCCAAGGCCGGGCGAAGTGGAGAAGAATGGCTAGGAAAGCGGACCCTGGCAAAGGCAGGGATAAGCGCTAGGATGATGATGATAGACATTATTTTTAAACCACCAAGGTGGCAAATAAGCTTGCCTGCCTGATGGTAAGCAGTCACCGCAGCCCATGGACGTTTGCAATGTCAGGGGCATCACCATTATTCACATTATTTATTTTGATATCTTAATACTCGTAATACGTAATTAAGTCTACAGATATATTTTAAAAGACTTGAGCCACGTAATGTCATTTAGGCTGAAAAATGACCAACAACCATGCCCGAATTATGCCCAAAAAGAATAATGCCTTAAACTAGAAATTTCATCTTTAGTTTTAAAAGTGCCAGCCAACAAAATAATGGTAGCACTTACGACAGCATGCATTATTCTCAATACTTTTTAGCCGGATAGGCAAATCCCTAAGTTCTTGGAACCTGAAAATCAAATCGAAATCTTGGAAAAATGTTAAGTGCTTCAATTAGTCCTATCCTAGATTCATAAGTTAAAAAGGCCAAATGCCAACTTTGATTAAAGGTTAAGTTAATTAGGCTTCATTAAAAATGCAAATTTTTCAACTCCTGATTATAATTTTTTTTGGGCGTCCATTATTGAGACGTGCACGTTATTCAAATAAGGCGATTTTTAAGATAAGACAATTTTCATGTTGACAATTTTTCAATGATTGATAACTTTTTCAGATTGCACATTATTATTTTGCAATACGTTAAAAACTATACTGCCTACTTGAACTAGTATCGGTTTACCATACCATGTTTATGAGGCCAGGTGTCGTCCCAATTGCATACGAGTACAACAACTAATTAACCGTAACATCACCGGGCCTCGATACTGTGACCACAAATGACTAGCGTTTGCTGTGATATTACTAATTTAGGTGCTTTTGAGCATAATAGTGCTATTTTAGCTTCCTAGTTCCGGCGGTTTAGTGACCCGGTACCTAGCTTTTTAATAATTTATGCACCGTTTTCCTGTTAAGTGTTATTTGCAATTGCAAGCAGTGGAGGTTTCGGTGAAAATGTTATCGATGTGCGTGGAGCGAATGTCCAGTTCTATGTAATTAGGTCGGTTCTGTTGATACGATATAGATAATCATCAAGCGAATGAAATTTCTTTGATATATGAAAAGCTAAGATTTCAGAGCTATTAGATACTTCAAAGTTAAAACATAATTGAGATTATCGATATTATTAACAGCCCATCATATACTACTGTAATAGTTCCAAATTAGTACAGGATTTTGCCGTTTCTCGTTGCTTGGTAGACGAGTTGGAGACCGTAGTGTATCGTGTATACACACGACAGTATAGCAATTGAATTTTTATACAGTCAAGCAGGAAAAATCTAGGCTTGTTCAGCCCTAGTATCACTGCGACCATTACTGATCTATTGTGATCGCCTCTTACTTACAGTTCCATACTAATCCCTACAGCTGCTTTGAACTGTAATAGGTTCTTAGCTCTGATATCGTGCACCTCATCAGTGCAGTAGTAGTCGGTGTTACCCAGACGGATGGAGAGGGTTAGTGCTAGATTCTATCTATCTAAATTCACATAATATTAGACTTATTATTTATCATTTTAGGAAATTAGTACACAAAACAAATAACCATTAAGTAATAAACAAAAACCATTATCGCACCCAAACACCATTATCGACTTTGAGAAATCCATTCAGAACAAATAACACTCACCACCAACGTCGGACGTACAGTGTTACCAACTTACCAGTTCAATTGACGGCGTCGCCACTGGTGAACAAGTCGCGTTTCAAACTGTCATTTTAATACAGTAATGCCTTAGTTCCAACTTTCCCCATCGGACAGATTATGTTGGTGTCTTGCTACGCGTAACAATAACCGATGAATAATTTGATAATTCGATCAAATTGAAAAGCCCTCGTTTCGCCCCATTAGGCTTTGCATTAAATATAATTTCTAATAATGGCGGGTTATACCACGGCCGGCCGAGGGGCATTAAAGCGAATGGCGGTACATTTATTAATACGTCGGAGGGATCCGCGGACTAAGGGATGAATTTAGGGAAGACAGGGGCGGTATGCTTTCGTTCTTTAGTACAGTATACATTTATAGCGTAAATGTACTTATTTGTTTATAGAGTAACTAATGGGCTCAGCGTGACTTCGTTCTCGTGGCGTTCTACCCCTGCCCTACCCTATACCCCTATACCCTACCCTATACCCTATACCTTCCCTTCACCTTTCCTTTATCTACCCTACACCTACCGAAAATATAGCCATTTTAGGGAAAATAAGTTTTAAAATCGGTTAAGTAGTTTTTGCGTTTATCCATTATAAATAAACAAGCAAAAAAATCTTCCCAATTTAAAATATAAGTGTAGAAAAGTCTTAGTGAGTTACCAGTCTTCTACTATAAAAATAAATTAGATAAACTTTCAATTATTAACGTCACTTTTACACACACACGTTTTGTATAGATATATAAATGCTTACTAGTAGCAAATACATTCGGATTGCAATTTACAATTTACTAAATATATTTTATCATGAAAGTATCTAATAGAGTCCGTTTGAAGGGCAATTTCTGGCCGAAGCCGAAGGTTTAAAAGCTCTAAGAATTTTGTTCAGGATTGGCTTAAAGCCACAATTAAATAAATAAATAATTTTAAAACGTAAAGGTTTAAATTGACTGTATAAATGAAATGTAGTTTAAATCAACTCTAGAAGTTGATCTAGAGATGATAAAATTTTTTCTTGCAATTTATTTGTCAAAGAAATAACATAAATTATAACAATATTTATTAAATGATGACGTTTGCTAGGTTTCGCCGATGGTGGTTATTTTGGCCGAAGGTGGCCGAAGCCAAAACTTCGGTTGGACACTAGTATCTAGTCACATATATTTTAAAACTGTATTGTACTCATCGTGTCTGTGTCGTGAATACTCACTGGAGTGTAGCATTATGTTGGGATATTTGGTTTATTTTACTCGATAAACTAAGAACGGCTGAAAATGTTGTACACCTCAACACAACACAACAACAACCTGGCTGTTGTTGACTGCAAAATGGCGATAGTAATTAGTTTTAATAAACAATCGGCAATGGAATTAACAGCATTCGTTGTGTGTCGCTTTGCGCTTCATCCTAGTACAGGCAGCATGTAAGTACATTTTAGGCCCCTTTCTTTATTGTCCTCACATGCAGCCGATGGGAAACTACTGATGAAAAGACACCTCAAGGACTTTTTTGTGGTGCGTTCTTAAGCTATGACGTACCGTAACCTACCGTACCATACTAAACTATACTATACTTATTTATGTTACCTTCTAATCCATGTTACAACAGCTATTGATTTTCCAAAGTATAAATGAATGAATAAACCTCTCATACTTATTCGAGTGAAGTCAGTCAATAGGCCTTCCTATTCTTATTTTAATTGCATAATACCTGTCGTGCATGCCTTCGTATTAAAGTGAACAAATAAGCTGTTGATTGAACGACCAATAAAATAAAATCTAAACGCTTTAGCAAATGTGTGTTTAAATGTTTAATCGCTCTGCAGATTCGATTTATCCTGAACCCAATGAACTGCGAAATGCTGCGCAAAAATTGATTGTTCTGACATGAATTCGAATTGTAGCTGGAAATGTTTCTATTGTGCGAGCGGTTAAATTCAGTCATACCTACGAGCATGTATGATACTCGCAACTACTCACACCTGTATTCTGATATTCAATACAACATAAGCGTTCGGCGAATCTATAATTTTTTTTTCTTTGTTTTTTTTGTATACCATTAAGGTGGCAAACAAGCTTGCGGCCTGCCTGATGGTAAGCAGTCACCGCAGCCTATGGACGTTTGCAATACCAGGGGCATCACCCACGCGTTGCCGACCCCGTAAAAACCTTATAACCCCTTTCTTGAAGAACTCCATGTTGTACTCTCCAGAGAAAACCTCTCCAGGTAGTTCATTCCACAACCTTAGTGTGCGTGGGAGGAAGTTCCATTGGAACCGCACAGTTCGCGACCAATTTGGCTCCAAAGTGTGCGAATAAACTCCCTGTCAATGGCGAGCGGTGCGATGATAGAATGTAGTTGTAAGCATAATGTCAAACAGTTATTCAGAATTTCTTTCAGAAGATCTTCAGAAATTACTTGACCGCCAAATCCTAGATTATGGTCAAGACGGACCCCGAGCCCTTGAGCTCGAGAGCACAATCGGGACATTAACGCCAAGATAATGATGACATGTATTCGGCGAATCTGATCGCAAGTCGATCAAGTCTGAGGTCGAGGAATTGTCGTACCTTGGGTGCTTTACTTTTCTCTAGTGTAGAATGGCGTCTGTATGTTTTTCAGATCCATGGCGACTAATAGACAAAAGAAACTCCTTTCAAGAGGGCATAGGTACTGTCATATAATGTGCCAATTAACATGCTTATAACATAAAAAGCTGACGGATGTTTCCTCTAGCATCTAGCATTAGACCTAGAATTCCCTCGCATCTTAGCACACAATATAACGAATTAGCATGGTCATGGCCTGTCATCGTCATTGAAATTGAATTATAGGGCAAGTCTTCGGAGTAAGAAGTTTATTTCGTTTATTGAAGACCCTGGAAATTTAATTTGAATAGGTATCGGAAATTACATTGATTTGGTATATTATTTTTGATAAGGTTGCCTAATATAATTTGTATGAATTTGTTATTTTGACTTATAAAGTAAGTATCTATTATTGACATTTCGTGTTTTGAATATTCTCCTATTATATATATTTTTTTTTTTTTTTTTTATTAAGATGTTCTACCTATTTGACAAGTAGGTAGAGCATTGCAATTACAATCTAGCCTAAAGACTAATAAGTAATTTAAATTTAACATAATTTGCTAGGTTAGAATAATATAAGAATGTGTCCATTAACACCTTTTCTTATTGTCTCTATTAAGGGGAAGACACATTGTTATTGTGTTCTTTGCAGTAAGTACTCATCGCACTACTTATCACTAATATTCACTACACTAACTCAAAAGGTTTTGTCCTTTTTAGTCTTCGCACTATGTTCGTGTTGTCAAGGAGCTGGATAGCCTCGACATTCACATGATGATGAAGCCTTCTTTCATGGGCTTCGGCGTGTTTTTTAATTATAGTTGCAACAAGATCCACATTGAGGTCCCGGTGAAGATCATTGTTTCTAATGTACCAGGGCGCATTTACAATGTCCCTCAGTACTTTGTTTTGAAAGCGTTGTATCATCTGTGTGTTGCTTTGTTTGGTACAGCCCCATAGCTGAATACCATAAGTCCATACTGGCATTAGGACTTGTTTGTACAAAAGTAGTTTGTTGTGTACTGATAAAGAAGAATGCTTTCCAAGTAGCCAGTACATCTTTTTATAGCGAAGTTCTAATTCGTCGCGTTTCTTTTTGACATGAGCTTTCCAGCGAAGCTTTGCGTCTAAGGTCATGCCTAAATATTTAGCTGTGTTTTTGTGCGGTATTGCTTGATTGTTTATAAATACCGGATGATAAGACGGTCTTTTGTTAGTAAAATCGACATGAATCGATTTTGACTCATTCAGTTTGATTCGCCACTTCACTGTCCAATCAAATATAGTGTTGATAGCTGTTTGCAGTTTCGTTACTGCTTCTTCTTGAGTGGACCCTGTAGCCATGATAGCCGTATCATCCGCAAAGGTTGCAATGATGTTATTTTTTAGTTCTGGGATATCACAAGTGTATAATAAATACAACATCGGACCTAGGACGCTTCCTTGTGGTACTCCAGCTTTTATGTACTTAAGTTCTGAATATTCCTCATCCTGTCTAACTCGAAACATTCTCTGCGTAAGATAAGATTCCAGAATATCTGCAAACTGCTTCGGAAGTTTATGTCTTATTTTGTGCATAAGACCTTCATGCCAAACCTTATCAAATGCTTGTGCCACGTCTAGGAAAACAGTAGAACAGACTTTATTTTCTTCTAATGTTTTTTCTATTAAACTAGTTATTCTGTGCACTTGATCGATTGTTGAATGCTTCTCCCTAAATCCAAACTGATAATCAGGGATAAGCTTTCTTTCTTCTATTATGGGGCTCAGTCGTCTTAATAGGAGCTTTTCGAACAACTTTGACATAACTGGCAATAGAGAAATTGGTCTATAGGATGTTATTTCCTGAGGTGGTTTTCCAGGTTTCGGTATCATAATGATTTCTGCAACTTTCCACATATCAGGCACGTATTTTAGTCTAAACGAAGCATTGATAAGGGTGGTAAGTTTTACGGTGGCTTTACGTGGAAGATTTTGGAGAATTTCGCCCGTAATTAGATCAAAGCCAGGAGCTTTATTTTTCTTTAAGCGTTTTATCTCATTCTGAACCTCTTTAGGGGTAACGAGTTTTATTTCTAATCTATCATTACAAGATGCTTCCTCCAGTTCTGTGTTCTCAGAGTTATGCATGTTAGGTTGGAATATTTGTTCCAGGTGATTAGCAAATCTAATAGCTTTTTGTTTATTATTTATGGCCCACCCCCCATTAGTTTCTTTAATGGGAGGTATGTGTAAGGTTGGCGTCTTTATGTGCTTTATAGTTTTCCACAAGGAGTAATCAGTTGTGCGATCACTTGTTAACTTTCTTAGGTAGATATTCGTAGATTCATCATGAAAGTTCTGAATTTCTTCCCTTAGTTTTTTTGTTAAGTAGTTTAGCCGCGTTTTGTCCACGGGATATCTACTTTGTTGCCATTTGCGTCTTTGCTTTCTCTTTTCTTTAAGGAGGTTTAGAATTTCGGCTGGATAGCAGTTACCTTTTGATCTCTTCTTCACTGTTGGTGTATTTTTCCAGGCACATTGCTGTATATTTGTAATGAATTTACTTAGATCTGTATCTAGCTCTTGTGGACTTTTTAAAGAAACATTAAGTTCAGTAATAGAGTCTAGATCATGTTTAAAGCTTTCCCAGTCGGTTTTCTTGTTTGACAGGGTTACATTGCTCTCTTTTAGTATTATGCTCTCACTAAGAGTCAAAATTATTGGCGAGTGATCTGAGCTCATTTCATATCCTTCCTCAATGTGAAGAAAACTAGTTGGTATATTTTTACATATAAAAAAGTGAATGAGGTCTGGGACTTTATTACGATCAGTGGGCCAATACGTTGGTTTTGCGGTTGATATTACGCCACAATTCATATATCTAGTAGCATAAAGAAGCTCTTTCCCTTTAGTTGTAGTTAATCTTGATCCCCAGTGGATGTGTTTAGCATTAAAATCACCTCCAAGTATGAATCTGTTACCTAGATTGTATAGAAGGTTTTTATACTGTTCGCGTTTTAGGGAATACTTTGGTGGACAGTATATGGCGGAAATGGTAACAGGGTAACGTTTAGTTCTTACACAAACAGCCACTGTTTGTATAGCCTGTTCCTCACATTTATGCTCTTCGTAATGGTAAATATTTTCTTTTATTATGACAGTGCTTCCTCCCCTTGCAGTGTTATCAGGGTGTAAAGCATGATAGACTTTATAGTCTTTGATTTTTATAAACGACTCTCTGGTGCAATGGGATTCTGATATTAGGCAAATATCAATATTGTTTGTGCTTAGAACCACTTGTAACTCATTTAGATGTTTTGCGAGGCCATTCGCATTCCATGCCATAATTTTGAGTCCCATAGTCATTTCCCTTGTTTGGATGTAGCAATTTTAGTGCTGTTTTCAAGTTTCTTTAACCTTTTATCAAATGAGGTTAAAAGATCTAAAATTCTATTAATCTTTGAATCTGTATTGGAGCTAGCAGATGATGGATTGGAGCTAGACTGTTGAGACGGTTGGGCTCCCTTTGTAACTTGTGCAAATGACAGGCTTTTGGTGACCTGCTTGCCCATATGATTTTAGTCCATTGTCTTCTTGCTTTTATTGGTATTGAATGCTGGACCGGATGTAGTTGTTACATTTTTCTTTAGAGTTTTGTTTTTTAAAAACTGTAGTTCTTTAGCTACAATACACCCTCTGTAACTTGCCGGGTGAGGTTCGCCACAATGAACGCACTTTGGCTTGTCATCTGCTGGTTTATTACAGTCTTTAGTTAAATGCTTTCCTGTACACTTAACACACCTTGGTTCTTTTGAACAGTATTTTTGGGTATGACCATAGGCTTGACACCGTTTACATTGCGGTATGAGCTTGGATGTTTTTAGTGGTTGAATATCAACTTTGCAGCCCAGTATAGACCTTATGTTATAAATATTATTTATGTCTTCATCTTTTTGGAACGAAAGCATAAACATGTTAAGCGGTTGCTTATTTCTCCAGCTGAGTTTGTTGACCGCTTCGTTAATTTTATATCCCTTGTTATTAAGGTCTTCCACGATTCTTTCTGGAGTACACGACGAATGGAGGTTTTTGGCCATTACCCTTATCGGTCGGTCCTGTTTATTCTCGTAGGAGTGCCACAGGCACTTGTTCGCAAGCAACAGTTCGGTAATTGCTCTGTACGAGTTTTCATTATTTGCATTTATCTTTGCGGTGTCGCCATTCAACATTTTTATGATAAACGTGTCTTTGTTTATACTTGCCGAAAGGAGATCATAGAATTTCTGGTAGTTCATGATATTTTCGACAACTATGGGCGGAGGAAGTGGAACTTTTTTCACTTTCTCTTCTTTAGTGGTTCCGTCGGGATTGGATCCTTCTTGTGGTGGAGGGGAGTGTGTTGTGTTCAGTTTCCTTTTCTTACGACTAATTTTCCGTACCCACTCAGTTTCTTTGGCCAATTCCTCTTCATCTGTCTCATACTGCTTTTGGTGTTTGCCAGTATCAGTACTTACAGTGGTTAAGGATATCTGTTCCTGGAGTAGAATGTTTTGCTCCTGAGTCTTCTTTAATTCTAGTTGCAGAGTTTCTACTTGCTTGCTAAGGTCGCGTACCAAACTTTCGAATTTCTCACGATTACTTTTTTCTTCGGAGTAATGGTTGTATAACAGAAATTCATTTTCTGTTTTAAGTTCTATTGGACTTTTGCCAGCCATAATTGATCACTAAATTGATGTAACTTCGCCTTAATAATGATTTGAATTACCCAACATTACACCGAACGTTTGTGATTCACGCACAATAACTGGGTCATCGCGGCCGTAGCCGAGTAGACGACGCGGAGTAGGCTGCAGCGTCAGCGCTTTACGCGAGCACGAAACTAGCGCAAGAGCGTCTGCGCAGCGACTATACTCGACGGAAGTCGAACAAACACTCAACCCTATTATATAAGATATATATTTTTTTCCCAGTGGATGTAAATTTTACCATTAAATTATTGTATTTAAATATTGTACGTCCGAAATGGGCAAAAAGTTGAGCCTCACAAATCTAAATTATAGCACCTACGTGCGTACACAGTTCAACAATAAAGTATGATTATATTCGAACCAGCTCTATTAGATCTTATATGTAACTAAAGTCATCAATGACCGCGATGACCACACACCACCATCATCATCATCATATCAGCTGAAAGGCGCCCACTGCTGGGCATAGGCCTCCCCAGACATCTCCACAAAGGCCGGTCCTTTGCCTCCTGCATCCAGCTGGTACTTGCGATCTTTACCAGGTCGTTGTGACCACACTCATTTCTGCTTAAGTAATAAAAAGTACAAGGAAATCATAACATAGTAGAGATAAAAGGTTGGTTTGCTGGTGGCGTTTAAAGAACAATGTGGAGTAATTTACGTAACTGGCAGCTAGTCTTGGCGGGGAGCCAGATCACTGCGTAATGCGACCCCTAATGTAAATCGCGTCAGTTTAAAACGTCACACACACCAGTTCGTGGTTTATGTATGCCTGTTTCTAGTTAGGCATAATTGTGAAGATATAATAAACTAGCAAGCAATATGTAATGTTATATATTTATTTATTTATTTATTCATACTTTTGTACAACATTATAGCTTAAAACTAATGCGTTGCACAAATATGTTATAAATTACAGCTAAGATTAAGATATGTTAAGATGTGTTGGCCGTGTGGTGTCCGACAAAGTAGAATAGCACCAACCCCTTACACTCGTGGGTGTCGTACAAGGCAACTTATGTTTTCGGGGCAAAATATCTAGAGTTTCCGTAGGCTGGAAAATGGGCAGCAGCGTTTTATTTTTATATTTATAACACTGCGATCTCCAACCCGCCTGCCAAGCGTGAAGATTATGGCAATATCATCCCCATTCGTGGGAGAGGCCTTCAGTCCTGCAGTGGATTGTTATTGGCTGTGACATATTTATTTTTATGATAGTCTTTGTGTTGTAAATAAATAATTTTTAGATAAGATTATATAGCGATTACACCGTCGGTGGTCTAATGGCTAGCGGGTCCGACTCGTAAGCGAGATGTACCAAGTTCAATCCCCAGTGCTGCCATGTACCAGTGTTGGGCAAAATTTAGTTTGATTGACGACTAAATACTTTGTACTATATCATTAATTTTCTTGTGTACAATAAATTGTTAAATAAATAAATAAATACTAAAACTAACAAATTAAGTTTTATGTTACGATTGAAAATTGAATTAGTTTCAATTGTGTGATGACTAATTTAGGCGAATAATTAGTTTTAATTTTTAGTCATGATTGATACTTTTGATTAAATTCCAGTAACTAAAAGATGGCGTTATGAGTATCAATTTGAAATTGTAGTTTATCTAAACACTGAAACAAAAGCAATTAGGGTGTTGAAATATAGAAAGTGAGTTGGCTTACGCAGTGCGATCGAGTTCCGTTGCTCTAAAATTGCATGAGATGAGATATTTATAGCAGTATAGTATTATATCATATTATTACTAGTATTATTAACTGTGGTGTGGTAAAGACGATAAAAAATACTTATGTCCGAGAACAATGTGATCCCCGAAGTTTGTAAGCTCACCTAAGTTGGTCCTTTAAAGGATTTTATAGGTATAAGTTGGTCCTTTAAAGGATATCTAACAGAGATAGCCAGCGAGTATAATTAACTGTAGTTACGCTGGTTGTCTGTCCGTCCATCTATGATTACTCTAAATTCACATATTTTTATAGTTTCTAATATTTTATTTCATAGGAAAGTTAGTTTAACTGAAAACTAAAATTAATGACTACACATTTAGTCATAACTAAAACTAAAACTTTTAGTTGTGATTTATTTAGTACAACTAATTTAGTCACTAAATTTTTAGTTTGACTAATCAATAAATTGAAAAAAAGAGAAAACACAGTGAGGAATACTGTACATTCAGGCGACTGAACGTGTAACGTAATGCAACGTGCAACCACAACTTAATAACGTAAAACTATTATTCTTAGAAACGTGAATTTATAGTCCCTGTTTAGCTTACTCGTACATAGTCAGTACGCTGTTTTGACCTTGAATTTGCGGAGGCGGGTTGAATTGAATTTAACTGCATTTAATGAACGAAACGGGCGCCCCGCGCATTTTAATTCAGCTCACGACTCACACGTGGTAGGGCGGTGATTCTTTCGTGTATTTATTGAGTTTGTCAAAAACAATTGTCCACACGTGGGTACTCCAATGTCTGAGCCGTATATATTATAAAGATTGAACCAAAGCGAAAGATCCACGATAGGGATGCAACATCTACAATAATCACTTGACATATGGTTTTTGGAACAGGATAACAAAGTGTCTATGGAGCAAACTCACATACTAAGTATTATTTACGCACTTAAGTTCAAATCAAACGTATTCAGTAACACGTTCTTCAATTTCCTGTCAAATATACTTTTTTTTTTCTCAATCTCGCATTGAATTGAAGATCATTGGGACCGGGTACTCTCTAGTTCTCTAATCAAAATAATTATTTGTATTAGGTTCTACAAACTTTTTTCACTTTTGTGATCTAAAATTGAAGTCATTCTATCTTTACTGTGTACATTAACACTGTTAGACCCGAGGGCATTTTTAAAATTAACATTTTTGGAATAGGATTACAGGAATATTATGTATAAACCTGTAACGCAAGACGCAAATCGTAGCCTATATACATTTTGTAAGGCGATCGCACTGTATCCCGTTTGACATTATCTGCTTGATACTGAATAGTACCTCCAGCCTGTATTGTGTCTAAGCCTCGGTCTATAGAACCTATCAGGGCCGGATTATCGACAAAGCGACGGTCACAAACTGCACTCCGCACGCTGTTTCGAAAGCGAACCGGTTATCTCCGGATTGCACCGGATCAATTAGTTCGACTCTCTAATGGATTGGTTAGGGTATTACAGTAGGTACATATATTATTATAAGCACCTTAACTAGCGATTCGATCCGGTTTTGCGCGGGTCTTCTCAGCTTGTCTTTATAGACCGTGAGGGCATCATCAAGTAAAAGAAAAGTTCCACTTTGTCGCTTCTCTTTTCACTTTTCTTTTTAGTGACTATAAAGTGGATGAATGGCGAAACAGAGACGATGTGTTGTAGACATTTAGTGGGTCTCCTAAACGTCTACTATCGATACAAAGTGGAATTCCTATAACCTACGGGCGTCCTGACACACAGCGGCCTACGCCAAGAGGTTTCGTTAATCTACAATCGTTTGTGGTAGAAAAATGTATGGAATTTGACATAAGCCAACGTTATCTGACATAAGCTAACGTTTGTGGTAGAAATTCTTGGTCCATAGACAATTCACGTACTTTCGGTGTACAAAGAGGCGGATTGACGGATGATCCTACACAATCAGAGTCAATATAGATGTTGGTAGAAATAGTCGAATTTCGACCTGTCAATTTTCTACCATATACGCATCACGCAAACGGAACTGTTAAAGATGGCTAACCCCGCAGGTCTGACAATCCACCGCCATTTTGTTTCAAACACGACAGTGTCAAAGACGCACACACATAAATGTGCGGGTAGTCGTCGGCAATTCGAATGGCGCATACTTAATCATTCTAAATAAGGAAAACTCAAGGAATGGGCTCTTGGGGTAAGGGACAGAATCGGTACCAAACATTGAAACGCACTACCTACTTTATTGTATTACAAAATTACTTTCAGCAGTAAAATATATACGTACCCTCAACATCGACTAATACTTTTATTCTATGTTGAAACCTAGTGTACATATTGGGTGGGTATACCTATTAAATTGGCATTTTAATCGCAAGCATATATATTTACTCAAATACTTTTAATTGTGCATAAAATATCAAAATTAATATATGATTGATTTCAAAAATAGAAGAATATTTAGATGCCGATAAGTATTTAACATTAAAGGGTTTGAAAATACCCCTTTTCAGTTGTCGTCAATTATGCCTCCTTAACCAAGTATAATTTTATGAGGAGGGTAGTTATCACGATGAAATTATACGCACCAGTTACCTTAATATTGTCTGATTGTATCTTTAAAGTATCACTGTAAACGGCGTAGCCATTTCGAAGAAATTGAAAAAATTGCTTGTACGAAAGTTTTCAGTTTCCGTCATTTTCGCCATACAAAACGCCAATTTCATAGGTAAGCTTTGATTTTTACTTACCATAAAATAAGTGCATAGAAATAAAGTACCTGTTAGTCAAGTACAAGTATCTTGATAGAATTTACTTGTTTTTAGATTAGAGACGGAAATATATATTTCTTTTTAGCGTAGATTTTATAAACAAGAAAGATACTTGAAACAGATATTTATCTGTAACTTTCAAATTAAATTGATTTTTACTGAAATAAAAATAAATATAGATGTGGATGTAGATCTTGGGTTGCAATAACTGAAAATGAAAAAAATATACTTTTATGTAATTAAGATTCTTGACTTCTGCGTGGGGCAGCCGAGATTGACCCCTTCTTTCAGTCAATTCAATTTGGTTAATGCCGTACCAAATCTGTGTATGATAGGATTTTTTTCTTAAGAGAGTTAGATGTGACGGAATTTAAACACAGTCTCTTTAAAATGTTGACCGAAAAATGTTATTATCGGTGTGACGAATTCCTTAACGATATTTTTATATAAATGTAGTAATATAAATAATAATTATAAAATATAAAATGATAAATGACATTGATATTTTAACGATTTATAAAAATTTGACATTCAATTATTTCAATTAATTGTAGTTATTGACCATTTAATAATGATTTATCTTGACATCTTTTTGTTAATTTAGTGTATTAATATCTGCTATTTAAAAGGGATGAATTTCATTTTATTCTAGTTTTGTATAAAGTGATAGTTAGATAGGTGGATTGTATCGTATACCGTAAGGTGGAACATGGAGATCTATAAAATACATGTAACCAACTATGTAACCCATGTCAACGATTAAATAAATGAATTGAATTGAAAAGTGGCAATGGACTTACATTCTTGCATGGTACGTAAGCATGTGAAAGCAATATGGGAATAAACCCATTATATCTGCACATATTTGTACGCGATGCATAATCCGAAATAGCCACGGAGTTTATTACTATTGGCAGTGGCCAAGCGAGCCCACAGTCCCAATTTGACTAATCCCAATGCTTATAGTGACAGTCCGCTGTTCTAACGAATAATATCCATTCGAAACAACATACATTCGAATGTAACTTGTGTAGTTTATATTCAAACAATTAAAAGTGTAGAAGAAAGGGAGTGCGGATCAACCCCGTACACAGAGTTCAATCCAGGGTTAAAATAAGCAAGCAAATTGTTGTTGTTTAGTCTATCTTAGATTGATCGAAAAATATATAATGTAGTAAAGTTTATGTGATATAGGAAAAAATAATATTCCAAAATAAATCATCGAGAGTTATAATCTTTTCGAACCAAGAGTTGTACACGAATATTTGGGCATACCCACTGTTAAACTGAAAGTCTACTTTTGAAACATCTATGCCCGAGGGATAGATTGAAACTGAAAACGAGTGAGTAACTAGTATATCCGTGGCAATGTTGTCGTGATAGAAACCGTGGATACGATTGAAAAGGCTCGCCTGCGCCGAAATCAGCCAAATGACCAATTAATGGTCATGTGCTACGTAAGCCCCAAGGATATGTGGGAAATGGGTCCCGAAATTTTCCGGTATCAGGAAAGAGACTACACGAGACTGGGTGTCTCGCGTAGTTAGTAGCAGCGGTTAAAAAATAAAAAACTTTTGCAACCGATTGCAGATTCAATGTGATGTTTTTGGTATTGCTAATGTCCAAATGCAACGGTAACCACTTTCCATCAGATAGCCCACTTACCTATCTGTCTACCCATTAAATACGAAATAAAAATAAATTATTCGCATAGGACAGCCGATATGCCCATCACTAGAAAAAGCCGTGTTGTTCAGGCCCGCAACCGGTTCAAGCTGCATTAAACCGGATTAATTAATTTCTACCGCCGCTAAAACTGTTGCGTGTAAGTGGACGTGGTTGTTGTATAATTAATTTCTGTGTCCTGGAATTTGACGTTATGAATTGTTGTAGTACCTATTGTTGTATTTTTAAGTATGTTTGAAGCGTCTATATTTATAAGAGCAGATAATAAAATATAAATATACCAGAAATACGAGTTCTAAAATGAATTGACCGATTTCGCTCAGCTTACGTAGAAATTAATAAGAAAAGCACTTTAACGACCCATAACGGGGCCGCGCAAACCCGAGACGAGTAATCAAAACCCGAAACGCCCAATAAACACGAATTCGGGAAAGAAAAGAAAACTACTTGGCCCAAATTCCTTGAATGGGAGTCATGTCTAACAGTTATTGCTAAGCTGTTTTCCGTGAAATTAAATATTTGGCTCTCTTTGTTCGAGTTGCGCCATTATGCCTTAAAAAGCCCCCCTCCACCCCCCTCCTTCCTAATTACCACCCCCCACAAGTCCACTTTGTAGGAACGTTTTTTAGCGAACTTCAAAGGGAAATTCTTAATTGAAGACGTAAAAACATGGCTGTTTGGATAGGTGCCGTTGCCGTGTAATTTGCAAACGAGATTTATGAATAAATGATAAATTGGATTGTGAGAGGCTGAGAGCAAAGTGTAAATTGCAGTTTCTAGAATGACAATGAACAAGGATTAAAAAGGATTCTAACATGCTGAAAATATCCATTTTGGTAACACCAAAAAGACAATTTTGCTATCACTTTCTTTATGGTGCTCCGCGCTTTGTGTATTTTTTTAGAAATGATTTAATATTTTTAAAACTTTCCCCTTCAGTGGATTTTTTTGTTAGAACATTTTAAATTGTTTTAAATCTTTGCCTTGATTATTTTTTTTACTAAAGTAACCTACTTCAAGACCAACATCTGTTTTTAAATAATTTTTGGCTACGCCCATAAAAAGTTTATTTAAAAAATTAAAAACGATTTTTAAGAAAGGAATACCAAAAAAAAATATCGATTTTATTTTATTTTTTTAGGTTTTTTAGTTTCGCAATTTGTCTTCTACGCGGTAGTTGAACCGTTGTTGTTGTTAGTTATTGAATGCTTCATCATAAAAGTCACATGTCCATGTAAAAAAAAGAAGTAATCCTTGTACAAATTATAATAGCAAGCCTGCATGTATACATAATTATCCCGGAAATGTTGTTTTACAAACCGGCCCAGACAGATATTCGGGCAATGATTATCTATATAATATATACATAGTATAAAACAAAGTCGCTTTCCGCCATATGTACGCTTAGATCTTTAAAATTGTAATGCTATTTTCAACAATAGATAAAGTGATTCAAGAGGAAAATGTATAGGGTAGGACAGCACCCGAACGAAGTCGCGGCGTGCCAGCTAGTTATACAATTAAATAAAATCTAACTGAAATAACACGTCCCCTTAGTCCAAAACAAGATACTTTTATTTCTCCACAAACATAGTTTTATTTCCTTCAAGAGTTTATCAGCAAAGTCTCCATAGAATGCCCCAGGGAAGTACCCTCATAATACAGTCGCTTGGTCTATGTAAGTGGTCACGTCCGAACCCGCCCGAGGGGTTCCGAAGATTGTCGAATGCTGAGCTAGCAACTCCGAGTTATGGCGCGAGTGTGACCAGCACTTGGATATTAAATCTGTTGTTGTTATGTATTATATCCTATATTTTGCGGTAGGAATGGATGAAGATGGAGTGCAAGCAAAAAAGCCATATCGTACTGTAATAGCCAGTATAGGTAATTATAGACCAGAACTATTTATCACTTCAGTATAATATATATATCACTTTAGTGCATTTTACGACATCCCTGTTGACAGAAAACGAATTGTGGAAAAGTTAGAACTCATTAAAGTTGCAACTCAACATCTGTCATTTGAATAACAATCACACGTTTGACATGTGATGCAATTGTAATGTTACTGCAACTGAGACGATTTCCGTACCAGAATCGAAGCCCTGCAGAAGTTAGCTTAGCTAGCTGTGCTAGCTGTGCACAATCTAACACAAACATATTTTTTTAGTGACCCATACTGCGACTTCTCGTAGCGATAGTACTTACATATCCTATTGTGTGTGTTCTAGAAGTAAAAAGAAATCGCGGTGCTTTACATCCTCTTGGCAGTTGGCTTGGCAGCAACATTAAAGTCACTTTTCTTTTTGGTGAAAAACAATATTTTCGTGCAAGGCTGTGCACGGGTGCCACGGTTCCCCAAATCCCCACCCCATGGAGCACTGGAAACCTTACTCACCGGCAGAAACACAACACTATTTAAAAGAGCATTGTTTAGCTTCGGTATTCTGTAAGGTGGCGGTTCGTGCGGCTCCAATTCGAACGGGATACCCCGCTATGCCCTAGCTCTCTTATCAAACTTGTGTTTTTTCTTATACTTGATGACGTAGGATAACACACACAGTCTATTCAATGAGCATTATTTACCATCAACTAATGGTTCGATGAAATGAATGGAAAAATTGTTTGAAAAAATTTGGGAACTAATATTAGTCTGTAACTACCTATAATATAATATTTCCACTGTAAGACATAGGCCTCGCCCAAGGCGCTTCATTTAGACCGGTCCTCAGCTTTTTGTACCCAATCACTGCATAGATAGCTACAGGACAATCCAACGTGGTTTCCATTCGAACACGTCTACCTAAACTTAATAAAAAAAGGAAAGTTGGTTGATACGTAGAACGGTTCGTCCAGGGAATTGTGGAGGTCAAAATAACTAACTCAGAATTAAGTTAGCTTCTTTACCGTAGCGTAGGGTGAGTTGGGGATTGCAGGTTTCGCTTGGAAACGTGAAGGGTGGTCTTTACCAGCCTATAAGTACTATGGTTATTTTGTATTGGAGTTGACTGTTTGGCTAGGCATGGCGTGAAAAAATTTCTCTTTTTATTTTTGTATTGGTTCGTTCATGACGAATTTGTGTAGAAAATCTCAAAGAATATCTTTTTACATACATACATATACACATCCCCTAGGGGTAGGCTGAGACTACCGAGTATTATGGTACATTTCTTTTGCCTTGTACACTTTCATATATCTTTACTGTCATATAAATACACCATTTACATTTTTCTCTCAATTCTTACTAGTTATTACCGCTTTATCTTGATATAACCGGTTTAGTTGCAAAGACGGCCTCCCAAACCACGCCAGAGAAACTATCAATGAAGTTCGCTCCACAATCGCAGCGAATGGAAACTTTAATGAAAATCCATCCTATAATTCAAGGAGTTAATTAAAAAAGAGCTTCCATTCGCCGATTCAAAGGAAGTCGCCCCGAGATCCCGGCTTCCACTCCCAATAAGTGAGGGGTATCAAAGACCCCGTCTAATGTAGTTATTGAACCTTATAGACTCTTCCGAGCTCACTTGGGGTCTTAAGACTCGTCTTTCAATGGAGCAGTGAAAAGAATCCTTTTACTTTTGAACTTACTTGGCCGATGGTGATAGGGTGTTATCGGAACCGACCCGACGTTCCGTTTACTTTTGACGACCCTCAGATCGACTCATAGTTCAGTTGTTTACATACGGTCTGTCACGTGTCCCGGGTTCGATTCTCGGCCGAGCAGAAATTGAATTGATGAATTTATGTTACGGGTCTAGGTGTATGTATTTAAAAAGTATATAAGTAATTTATCAATTATCTAACACAAGCTTTGCTTACTTTTGGGCTAGATAGCGCTATGTGAATTTATCCAAGCATATTTATTTATTTTAGTTGATCATGGTCACAAGTAGACTGAGGTGACAATTGTTAATAAAAGTAACTCACGAAACGAAACGAAACAAACTCAGAAACGTTACTATGCGGTTCCATAGTGCACAGGGTTCTAACTGATATAATACTTATGTGGTGATCGGCACTGTCTTCGTCAAAATCTTAGAGAAACAATGAAATTGTCCAATTATAGTACCGTATTGAACACAGTTCATTCAATTAGTAGATGAGACTGGACATTCAGAAGTTAGTGGTGACGCGTGAATGGGTATCATCGCGTTATCTTGCGTGGTTGGGTGTTGTCAGTTCCAGTGTGAAGGGTAAGGTAATATGTGGGCACGAGAGTCCTAAACGTATAAATTCTGAAAACATTCTTTGGTTTGCGTTACCGTTTGGTATCGCCATTTAAAATTCACGTACACTCCGTAAAGATAAAGACCGACAAAATATTTAAGAGCCATTATTATTTCGTGTAGGAATACATCGTGTTGAAACCTGTCCATTCAGGCGACTGAATGTGTAACCATGATCCAATCTGGTCTGGTTTCTTCGTAACAGGGTCGCGGAGGTCAGACGCAGTCGCTCCACTATAGTTACCTGATCTGCCAAATCCTGGATCATGGTCAGGATCACCGTTCTGTTCCGTTCCATTCCGTTCAGGTACAACACCAGCCAGAAATGCTTCTGCAAGGGTGAATGTAGGTCATATCAACAATAACCAGGTATGGTGTCGCCATCATCGGTGGTTCCGTCGTCTGTACTTGTATTTTGTCACGGGTCTCACCCAAAGAGCTGGTTTGCTCCGGATACAGCATCAGACGTGGGAGATGTTGATTTTAGGCGACACCAGACCTCGTCCTCCTCTGATTTGCGCTACCTCCAGCCCGAGATACCAATGCGTACGTAAATGCGAAGGGGAGTCTAGAGCTGTCTGGATATTGTGGATGCTCGACGCGGCTCCATTGAAGTCACAAATTTCACTTATTTTCACTATCACTTCTAACTCTACCACAAAAACTAATTTTGTGCAAATAAGATTTGCTAAAACATGGAACTTCACTTTAGAAATTAATTCCTACCACCATATCTATTATATTTCAAGTATTAACCAAAATTATTTGATAGGAATAGGGCCGATATGAAAAACAAAAAGAAATATTAACCTATAGAAGCATGAACAAGACGAAGGCTGTGTCCCAAGTTCCAACCCTCTCACAGGAGTCTTTCAAGGCAACTGGGCATGGGGTTCATCTGTATTAATACAATACAATACTCTTTATTTGCACGCGAAAGGACGAATACATACACATAATGACACATACTGATGATAATGTTTTTTTTTATATGTTATACGGCAGACAAACAGGCCAGCGGGCCTGGCCATTCTTTATCATATATAATCTTAGATTATCATTGATTAACAATAATAGGTACCCGCGACATACTTGATTGTTTACAGAGATCGCTATATACGCTGAGAACGGCTAGTACCGTTTATAATAAAAACATGGAAACAAATGGATTACACTGTTACCAACTATCAGGAAATTGCTACTTCACATTCGTTTAAAGCAATATGAGCCTTATAGATAACCCGTTTTGAAGATATCGTGGCCGATCGGTGTCGGAGCATTATGAGTCCGGGGGCGACTCGGGAAACTCAGCTAAGCCTCGCCTACCCACGATTTGAGATATTATTGTTAGATTGGATACGGGATTTACGTTGGCAGTTTAATTAAGTTCTATTTTTGGGGTTCCGTAAGCCAACATCTAAAAATGGGCGGGTGTAAATGGTTTAGGCTGATTTTTAGAGGCGGAGAAATTTTAATTGAAATAAAACAAAGAAAAAAGTAGTAGGTGTCAGTAAAAACTATGTTTATTGGAAAGCATATGGCATATATGTTTGAATATGATTTCGGAAATGTGGCTGCTCCTCAAAAGTTCTCCGCTTCATATAAAACACCCATTACGTGGGTATGGGTGGTCGGTATATGGTATCTGGCTATCTGCCTATTCCTATTTTTACAACTGGACATTTTGCAACGTGGACATTTTGAGACTAAACGCTATATGGTAACGTTGCGTGACGTTATACCTATACAAAAAAGGTTTCAGTCAGTATGTTGAAAATAGCTTTTTTTAAAACTGAACTATTTCAGCGCCATCTTAGCTGGTGGTAATTTATAATGCGGCCGAAGATGAAGCATGCCTGTCTAGGATCAGCCTATTCACTCTAACCTTGAAGGTGTCCAGATTATAATGATACAAAAATACACGTTATGTATGTACGAGTATGCCAAATCTCATGAAAGTAAAAAATTAAGTTTGTAAAAATCTCTCACGAGTCTTGCTTGAATTAAAATCGCTTGTTTCCAAGGAAACTGAAGCGAAAACTCTTTCTCGATTTCAATTCCAATCCTGAACTAACACTTCGGTAGATACGAAGATGTTGCTGAAGTTATTTTTGCATATCTCTCGCCGTTGTGAGCGAAAATCTCGACTTGTTTCCAATTGGGAATGCCAGAAGGGAATACCTATCGGTATACCGGTTACGATGGAAAGAGACAAGAATTTAATAATGCCGATGAAACACATGTCAGGGAATATGGTGATATTTATTATATTACATGGCGCGTACATATAACCTGCTAAGTGCGAGTCCTCTCGCAAACGGAGGGTTCTGTAGGTATCTATTTTATAATTTATCGTGCAATTTAATTCCACCTCGTCTAGGACATATTGTGAAAACCGCAAGGAAACGAGTTCATACGATACACATGCAATGTACCTATCCCATCATCCTAGTACCTTACCTCAAAGAAGCCAACTTGTAAGAAATGAACTAAATACTTAAAGGTACTTTTTAGCTAGAATTTCTGCAAGCGGATATACTAACGAACGAGAAAAGAGTTCCTTGTTTACTAAGACACTGCGGAACTTGAAAAATTTCCCCAATCGAAAGGGGAGACGGGGCAAAATTGCCTATTATGCACTTTGACGAAGACTGTATTACGCTCTTATTGCGTGCTTGAGCACTTAATATTACTTTAAGAAAATGTTTCCAAACGGCGCACCTTTTAGTTAAATAGTTTTCTGCTAACTTCGGTTCCACGCCGGGGGAGCGTAGGGTGTCACTTTATGGGGTGGTCTAGGCGCTGTGTCTTAGCGTATTTGTTCAAAATTATATACGTAGGACAACTGGAACCGAGATTCAAAGAAAATTTATGGAGTAAAGTCGAGTGATTTTGAAAGACAATATTTGTGTTGAATACTACTACTTTTGCCGTGATTTTGTCCACGTAAATTCGATTGTTTTTCGCAAGAACAACACTGAATTTTTATATAAATTATAGTTTATCAATGAATTTTGCATGATTAATTATCAAATATCAAAATCTACAAATGATTACATTTATATTAGTAGGACATAGTTACAATTTTCCAATAGGTAGGCCGGCTTCTATTAGAAATAGGCAGAGACCATTATATTATTATACTTGCTGTCGTAGTCGCTAAGACTACTTTCGCGTCTTTCACAGTCTATATTTACATGACCACCTGTCTTTTGACTTGATATTTATTTAAAATATCTTTATTGCATAATGCTTAGTACTTTTAAGTATAACTTTCAGTCGCTTTCAAGCACCCATAAAATCTATGATTATTTTAATTTCACTCATTACTATTTTCGCTGTCAATGTAAAAGGCTCGCTACCGGTTATAAAAAATATTGGTCGAAATTTCGACCCACTTCCTCACGTTCCACAACATTATAAAAGGCCGACATTACAAAACGAGCGTTTTAAAAAAGCGCTTTTGAACATTCGACGCCGACGCCTGCAACTCAAAACAGTGGTGTCAAGAAGTTTGTAATGTCATTACTTCAAACTTCGCTTTGTGAGCGGAGCCGTAGGCAACTTGCCCCGTGTTCCCCTTGCTCGAGAAATACGCATTTACATATTTTCCAACCAGACTCAGTCGTTAAGCGGCCAGCGGCTGGGGGCGTATTCATTTCAGTTTTTAGTAGTTGCATTTCGTTTTTAACTTGTCACTTATATTAAAATACTTGCCACTTTTACTCACTATGGATATCCTTCCCGAGTACTTATTTATTTTACAGTTTATTGTGCACAAAGAAAACATGCCAAATATGACAAAGAAAAGCAACATAACAGGTCTCTACTCTTCTGTCTCTTCTTCAACCTTCAAAGTATAGGTCTCCAACATGCCTCTCTATACTGAACGGACCTTGGCATTCAGCATCCAGTCCTTCCCAGCCACTCGGGACAGATCGTCGGAAGGCTACCTGTACCGCTTATTACTTAAAGACATATCTTACATCAGATATACGGAAGATATGACGCGTGCACCCTAAATGTATATTAGCTGATGTGTCTATGTATGGAAAGTATCTTGTAATTACTTCCAAGCAAGAGTATTTAGGTATTTGTAGGCTTTATCTGAATAGATATCGCAATATCCCATCTCATTCCTGACGGCCGCATCTAAAAAAAACCCTTACCACCTTTTTCCTCACGGTTTCTTGAAATTCGATGTCTATTAAGAGTCGTAGGAGTATGAGACGGCAGCCCCTTCAGTGTTTCAACAACATGTTGAGGACGTTATATCTTTGACCGTGTTTTTTATAATACTAAAGTGACAAACAAGCTTACAATCTGGCTGATGATAGATAGTTACCAAAGCCTATGGACGTTTGCAATATCAGGGATCAAAGAATCGAATCACCCAAACTACCTCCAAGACGGATTATAACGACTGCTATCTGTCGAAGGAAGCACTGGGCGAGACTGGCACCTAACCTTCGTGAAACTGTCATCCAGGGACACTGACTAGATTAGATCATGTCACCTGTTATTGTGATTGGTCACCTGACTGTGTAGGCTTCATCACGATGTTTTCCCTATATGAGGGGCATCGGTTAGTGTTCAACTTATGTATTTAAGTCAGAGAAGAGTCATTGATATAGGGGTAGAGCTCGTCTAATCTTAAATGACGCGCCCCACTATCGCATTAACGCACACAAGCAAGTTTAATATATGGACGCAATACATTTACAAATGCCGTTGTAATTGGTCATTCAGTTGCCGGTGAGATTCAAACGTAGGAGCACGCGTCGTTCATTGGCTCCCACACAGATGAAGTGTCGTTATCAATATTTGCACTCACACATCGAAATCAACTAACTAAGTAGTGGGGCGCGTCATTTTAGACTAGACGAGCTCTACCACGACTTCAGGTTACTTTGACACATTGCGGAAAAACAAGTACTCTAAATTTATTTTACTGGCAATAATAAACTATATAGAGGAAATATAACTCGACGCTATTGAGTATTCTATAACCTTAATAAGACGCCGTAATTATTGTACACCATTAAAAATTTGTTGGTTTATACCGTCTAACTTAGGTGTGAACGTCTACTACGTCAAATATTGACACATTTGACAAGAATCATAATTCCATGTAGGTGGGCGCTAGGTCATTTTCTGAAACGTCATTATTCTAATTTTACAATAGGGCCATGTTAGTTTATTTTTCCGTCACGTTCCTTATCATCCATTTCGCATTATTGGTGGCAGCTACATTCTTTCATCGCACCGCTCGCCATCGACAGGTGGTTCATCCTCACACCTTGGAGCCAAATTGGTCGCGAACTGTGCGGTTCCAAAGGAACTTTCTCCCACGCACACTAAAGTTGTGGAATGAAGTACCTGGAGAGGTTTTCCCTGGAGAGTACAACATTGAGTTCTTCAAGAAAGGGGTTAAATGGTTTTACGGGGTCGGCAACGCGTGGGTGATGCCCCTGGTATTGCAAACGTCCATAGGCTGCGGTGACTGCTTACCATCAGGCAGGCCGCAAGCTTGTTTGCCACCTTAGTGGTATAAAAAAATTAGATTCTGTCATAGAATACTACATGCTTCCGGTGTTGCTACATAAAACGCAGAACTAGCGCCACCATTGACAGGCCACCTCTGTGGCTGGTCAAGCTTTACATTGCATCATTGTAACCCGAACCCGGTATGAGTCGGACCCCTCAACCATTAGGCCACCGAGGCTCTAGCGTATACCTAATTTATAAGGTAACCTTTAAACAATCGGCTAGCTTATGTTTTTGCTGCCTTATTTTTACTTTTCATTGCGCCGGCAGCGAAATATAACTAAGGTACAATTAGCGGTCCGTTATCTCTTACAGTTATACTTTGCAAATGGTATTTAAATTTTGCACCACTTAATGTTAATTTAAATAACTTTGTTCGTTGTTGGCCGTGTTCTTTGTTCCGCCAACATTTCAATTGAGCACGATAATTTTCATGTCGACTTATGTTGTTTAATCCTGCCTTTTGGTTTGTTTATTCTTGACAGAAAAGGCTTTGTTTTGAGCGTTTGACGTGTGTATCTGCTTAACTGTGTATCATTTTGTCTGTCTGTGTTAATTTTACTCTCAAACGTATGAGCCGATTTCGATGCAGATTTTTCATTAGTTAGCCAAATGGCCGAGGTATTTCATAACCTTGTTCAGTGTGGGAAGTATTTGAGAATTTCATACTTCCGCTGTTGCTTGTAGGACACAGCATTGGCGATCAAAGTCTCTGCCAACCCCACCTGTGGGACAGAGGCGTGAGCTTTATGTGTGTGTATGTATGTACTCATGCTTGCCTTTTTCGATTTTCCCCAGAGCACTGTTGTCGTATAAAATTAAAGACCCAATCACATCAAACCATACCATACCGCCTTGACATCCATTTTTATTTCTGCGCATCAATTGCTCCATTCACCCCCATAATGGGTAGGAGCATTGTGTGAATGTCAAAACTTCACGCGAACACACATTTATGGTGAATATTGAAGTGTTAATAGCCAGCTTGGCGGTTACGCTGCCAACATACTGCCTTTATGGGCTCCCTGTGACCTGTTTGGCTAATTTGTGCATTACATGGTCCATGTGATAATAATGTGTGTTTATGTTGGTTCGATGTTGATGTGTTACTGTTGGTGGACTATAGGTTCTCAACTGTAGGAAAACGGTAGGAAAACTCAACTGTTGAGTTAAGCTCGCCTTTGTACTTAAGTTACATTCTGTTAAATTGTATTTATTACTTATTTGTGTACAATAAAGAATTGAATTGAATTAAATAGGTTATTGTTACTAGACTCATCTTCACATATTTTGACGTTAATGGCCCGCGGTCTGCCTTGACTATGATCCTGGATTGGGCAGATCAGATAATTACAGTGCAGCAACTGCTATCTGACCGCCGTGTCCCTGCTCCCAGAGTAACCTGACCAGATTAGATAATGGACACATTCAGTAGCCTAGCCTGAGTGTGCAGGTATCATCATTTTTCTCTCACCATAAGAACATCGGTTAGTGTTCAACTAATGTACATAACTCAGAAATCCAGATAAAAATCAAGCTTAAACAAATTCTATCTCAGACTAACATTAAGATGATCGATCGACAGATTTTTAATCATATTTTGGGATTGCTCAAGCCATAAACCTTTTCACTGCTAGAGGCCTTTGTTGAATAATAATATCATTTAGAAAGCATCAGCGAACAATTGTCGCTGCTCAAACATAGGTTATATAACAGACGAAACATCAAAACTGAGTCACAGTTTACCGTAATAACCGACAATATGTCTCGATTTCGTACAAACTTGTCAATTCACACAATTCTATAGAAATTGATCCTTGTGCCTACGAGTTAAGGGCTGCAGCAGTTGGATTGGTACAGATGTTGATTCAAGAGATTGCTCTATTGAGTTTGCGGTCAGCACTCGAGGGGGATGGAACTTCGACCGCTATCGTTTGCTGTGTACTTTCGCGTGAGACAGACGTTCTGTAATAGGTACAGTCGAATGAACATCCTGTACAGGGGAAATGATACAGTTGCGATATTTTTTACTCTGACGAAAGAAAAGGGGTGTTGTAAGGTTGAGGTGTGGTCACGTGACGAAAAAATAGGGGTGATAGGTTTGACGTGTGTATCTCTGGATCTGTGTGCCTGTCTGTGGCATTGTAACTGTCGAGCGGATGGACCGATTACGATTCGGTTTTCTTTATTTGGAACCCAGTTTAATAAAGTTTATTATATTGGAATCGGTTCGGTAGTTTAGTGCATATTTGATTATGCTTGGTCTTGGGTTTTCCGAAGATTTCTTATCGGTAAGGTTAGTTTTTGACTTAAAATAGTATTGAATTTTTGTAGTGGCGAGAAGGGCAATCAGAACACTGTCAAGCCTGAGGTGGCTTGGGCCAGTTCCACCTAAGTGCATGTATCATAGATATTATGGGCAGCTACTGTTTACTACCAGGTGGGGTGTCTGTTCGTTTCCCACTGAGAAGTATAAAATACACAGAGTTGAAATAGATAGATGATACTTTCAAATTTGTGAATGTTAATGGGCGCGGTAAGGCTCTGCCTGGCTTCAGGCGCAATGTGACTCTACCTGACTTTGTTCTCCCTGGTATTTTTTTTATACCACTAATGTGGCAAACAAGATTGCGGCCTGCCTGATGGTAAGCAGTCACCGCAGCCTATGGACGTTTGCAATACCAGGGGCATCACCCACGCGTTGCCGACCCCGTAAAAACCTTTTAACCCCTTTCTTGAAGAACTCCAAGTTGTACGTGGGAGAAAGTGGGGAATTGTTGGTTACGACACGAAACAAACACCCCACGCCATTGTCGGCGTGGGGTGCGTTTGTTTGTTTTTAATATATTTATTGCATAAAACATTACACTAAATACACAAAAATACAGTTTATAATGCAAAGGCGAGCTTTTCCCACAACTGGATTTCATCCAGCTAACCTTTATTAAGCCGAGAGGACCTTTGGCCCCGGCCCTGGGGCGACCAACATGGCATTGTGTTTTCTTCCTACTATCATACATTCTCTATGCTAGGGGTTTGTCAGATTTTTGTTAAAATATATAGTATAGACATTGGACACAAGCATATACAGTATTGGTTTCTAAATCACGTCTACAAAATATCATTGGCTTTGATAGCGTAATATTGAAAATGTGATCAAACTATCCCACTACAACACTAGCTTTAACGCCAAAATGATTTTTATGTATGTGTATGTGTACTAGCTGACCCGGCAAACGTTGTTTTGCCATATAAATAATTTCCTAAATGACGATTGATCAGTTTTCGACCGGAGAGGAAAAATGATTAAATTACTAAAATGGCTATTAAAAAATAAGGGTTGATCGTAGAAGGGTGAAAATTGAGGATTGTATGTATTTTTGTATGTTGTATCATTAAAAAATAGAAATTAAAAATTTTGTCTAAAAAATAAAAAAATAAATGTAGGGGTGGACTACCCCTAACATTTAGGGGGATGAAAAATAGATGTTGGCCGATTCTCATAGATACCGGATAAGCACAAAAAATTTCATCAAAATCGGTCAAGCCGTTTCGGAGGAGTATGGCAACGAAAACTGTGACACGATAATTTTATATACGAGTATTAGAAGATTTTAAGTGTAGTTTCCCAAATAATAACTTTAAAGTGCGCTTCAATACACAGTGATGTAAGGTACTCGAGGGAGGTTGTGGTAGTTTCAGATATCAGAGCGGGCATTGAGCACGGACCTGAAAAACATACGGACAGATACTGTCTAAAATCATGAGTGAAGCATTAAACTGGCCGCCCATTTGTGTGCGTGCCTGCTTTGACAATGTCACTGGCGTGGCGCAACACAAATACAAATGAAATGGCGTTGGATTGGCAGACCTGGTGTATCTGTGTGAATATGTAGGTGATGTAGAACAATATAAATTGTCAAGAAATTGTCATACCTTGCATGCTTTACTCCTCTCTAGTGTAGAATGGTGTCCGTATTTTTTGCAAATCCGTGGTATTGAGTGGCTATTTGGGTCAAGTTGTAATGTGATAATGTTCCCTAGTGGGTAAAGATGGGATGGGATATCAAAGTCTAGTTTGGGGATGTTTAAATGAATACTGACCGTTAAGAGTCGATGTTTCCTTTGGCTATGGGATAGTTTGAGTTCTTGTACGAATTTTGTGTTTTCATTTATAGGGCGGTAGATCAAAATTGGTGGGATCACGAATCAAAAATGTTGTTCTTAATGGTAATGAGTTGTAGTTTTTTTATATATGATCCAATCTAGTTAGGTCCTATTAACATGGTTATGGAGATTAGATGGCAGTCGCTTTGTAATTACCTGATCCGCCAAATTCTGGATCATGGCTAAGGCGGACCTCGGGCCCTCGATTGAAACAACAGAACCGGGATATTAAGCCGAGATGATACTGTAACCACCCTCAAGCCTGTACCCATCAGCTTCCGCAGCCCTTCGCTGTATGTAAGTAATTTTACCCGCAGATTTGTTATTTATTTATTTAACTATTTATTGTACACAAGATAGGAAAAAAAAGACAAAAGTATAGAAGACACAATAGGCCTACAGTAGAGAGATGGTGATAGTTAGATGCAGTGACGTGCACAACTTAAACTAATAT
Source organism: Blastobasis lacticolella (assembly GCA_905147135.1). Taxonomy (NCBI): domain Eukaryota; kingdom Metazoa; phylum Arthropoda; class Insecta; order Lepidoptera; family Blastobasidae; genus Blastobasis; species Blastobasis lacticolella. Next base: position 18,075,751 of record LR990048.1, read on the forward strand.
CTTGCAATAAAATGAACCTCATTACTATACATACATAAATAAATAAATAAATAAATATTCGTGGACAAATTCACACAGCGCCATCCAGCCCCAAACTAAGCAAAGCTTGTACTATGGGTGCTAAATACTTTTTTAAATACATACTTATTATACATAGAACACTCAGACCCGTAACAGAAGTTAAAATTCATCTTTTCAATTTCTGCCCGGCCGGGAATCGAACCCGGGACCTTTTGCGTGGCAGACCGGAATGTTGACCATTGAACCACTCAGGTCGTCATATACCTATTCGATACTATACATATATAAATACACATATACCTAAGTATACTTATTCATACTTATATACAAAAAACATACATAAACATATTAAACATACTTGCCTATACTAGACAACAGAGAAAGGTAGTGCTCTTTGTCACGTTTTTTGAAGATAACTAAGGAAGAGCTTTCCTGTTTTTCATACGGAATAGAGTTCCACAATCTTGCTGTGTAGACAGTGAACTAATAAGAGAAGAAATCAATGTTGGGGGGGGGGAGATATTTAACATTGATTTCACGGAGGGGCGCCAGGGCTTGTCTTGAGACCGGGAATAGTGAATTAGGTATTTTGTACATTTTAAGGGTATGTTCCGGGTTTCCTACAGCGTACCTTTGTTGACGAGTAGCCCGATATTTCGACACAGTTGCATGCATCATGGTCACGGGACGTCTGTTAAAAAACATTATGTTATGTATTTTGTTATTTCCATTCTGACATCGCACATATTAGTCATCTTTAAAAAAACATCATGGTTATTTTCTGCTTTGACATTTGTGTATTGTCATTATTTAGTTATTTTATGAATTGACACGTGAAATTTTTAAATTTTTTATATGACATACCTTATGTAGGTATCTTAATTTAATCTTAATTTTCATTGATAGATAAATAAACTAAACTAAACTGGTGGAAATGTTCACGGAGGTAAGAGGGAGCGGAGGAGTTATGAAGGACGTTGTAAAAAATAATCATCATCTTGGCATTAATGTCCCGGTTGTGCTCTCGAGAACGAAGGCCTGGGGTCCACCTTGACCATGATCCAAGATTTCGCGACCATCTGACCTCAATGACCCTGCTATTAGGGGACCTGACTAGATTACAGAACATGGTTACACATCCAGTCGCCTGAATTTGCAGGTTTCATCACGATGTTTTCCCTCACCGTAAGAGCATCGGTTAGAATTCAAGTAATGTATGTACATAACTCAGAAAATAGTCATTGGTACAAGGCCGCAGCGGTATTCAAACCCGGTACCTCTCGCTTACGAGTTGGATACTCAACCGCCCGGCTACCGACGCTCCTAGATAAGAGGGAGCGGAGGGATTACGAAGGACGTTGTACAGGGTAAGGGAAAGGATGTGAGCATTCCTGCGGTGTTCATGTCAGGTGTCAATAAATTCTGCTTGCAAACATCAAAACTGCTTCAGTGGTTTGTAATGAATCCGAAATAGACAGAAGGCTACAGTCAGGAGCAATAACATTTTTGTATTAAGTTACGATAACTTTCTTTGTCAAAAGAACAACAAAAAAGCGATAACAAGATATTTAAAGAAATTCGTATATTTGGCCGTGGCACACGGTTTTTTTTTATGTCATACGATAGGCAAACAGGCAAGCGGGCCACCTGATGGAAAGTGGTCACCACTGCCTATAGACATTAGCAACACCGAGACTATCGCCAATGCGTTGCCCACCTCTATAACACGTTACTCTGGCAGCAAAAAGGCAAATATCCCTCCACTGCCAAAGCCACAGTTCCCCAAATTCCCACCCCATGGAGCTCTGGAAACCTTACTCACCGGCAGAAACACAATACTATTTAAAAGAGTATTGTTTAGCTGCAGTATTCTGTAAGGTGGAGGTACTTCCCCAGTCGGGCGGCTCCAATTCGAACGGGATACTCCGCTATGCCCTGCCTCTCTCAACGGTACGAAAATGTTCATTCAGTTACATTACATTAAATCGCTGCGGACTGTACCTTTGTTAAAATAAAATGACTCTCACAAATATAATAAATCAAGAATTCATGAGAGTTCGGACTAAAATAATAATATTAATTTTCCCGGTAATGTTGGTTTCTCGCGCACAAGGGCCCAGGGTCCGCCTTGAGCATGATCCAGAATTTGGCAGATCAGATTGCAGCGAAGCGACTGCAATCTGACCTCCGTGACCCAGCTACCAGGAGAACCTGGCCAGATTGGATCATGATTACACATTCAGTCGCCTGAATGTGCCGGTTTCATTTCCCTTACCGTAAGAGAATCGGTTGGTATTCAACTAATGTACATACCTAATTCAGAAAAGAGTACTAACTGGTAGAGCTCGTCTAGTCTAAAATGACGCGCCCCACTACTTAGTTAGTTGATTTCGATGTGTGAGTGCAAATATTGATAACGACACTTCATCTGTGTGGGAGCCAATGAACGACGCGTGCTGCTACGTTTGAATCTCACCGGCAACTGAATGACCAATTACAACGGCATTTGTATATGTAATGCGTCCATATTTTAAACTTGCTTGTGTGCGTTAATGCGATAGTGGGGCGCGTCATTTTAGATTAGACGAGCTCGTACATACCTAACTCAGAAAAGAGTACTAACTGGTACATAGCTTCTGTGGCATTTGAACCCGATACCTCTCGCTGGCGAGTCGGATACTCGGCCACCGTCGCTCCGATGAGAGTTCGGATTACACACGTAAAAAAAAAGAATAAAAAAAAAAAGCTTTTCCAATCTGAAAACTTTCATGTGTCCACAGAACGTGGTGCGACACATTTAAAACAGCAACGCGACAACCGAAGCGTCACAGTGTACTCTCGAAACATTCCCACCAAAAAACGGAAACAAAAAATGAATAAAAAGGTAAAATCGGATCCGGAACAGACTTTGAAGCTGGGAATCAACGTGGAGAGAGTAAATAAAACCGGATAAAAGTGGTAAAAACATCAGCTCAGGTGCAGCAGCGTGCATTAGCACCGGTAAGTGTGCCGGACATTTTGATTTATGTGTGGACTGCTTTATTTTCCAACTTTTCTGCTCGATGTTCACACTAGAGTTGGGTAAATAAAAATAGGCACAATTGAGTAGGATTATTCCAGGACTGTGTATAGTTGAATTCCGAAATAGGAATGCTTACCGAGATTCTTTTATTCAGCAATATACGAACTAGCCGATGATTTTCATACTTTCACATCACATAATTATATTATGAAGGTTTTTTGCGATGAATAGTTTTTCTTTATACATTGCTGGTAATATAACTCGGTTATGTATGAGTAGCAAGGGGATTCAATGAATGGGGTGTACGCAGAGATTTTTATCGTCGTTTTTACTTACAGATTTGTTAAGGTTTAAATTAAAATCCTGTTCAATTGGAGATAGGCCAAATAAGCAATAAGGCGACGTATTGCAAATGCTTGTCATGCAGAAACTTAGCCTGACAAAAAGTTTACGTCACTCTTTCTATCGCTTAAAATCTTCGAGCAAAACTTCACACTTCTTTGCCAACACAACCGCAGCATCAAACTGCATTATCTACCATAAAAAGGCTGAAATAAAACCCAAGATACGAAACTCCAGATTGAAATTCCCTGTTTGTTTGCCCCTTACTGTAGGCAACTTAATGGCTCCGTAGATCACTCTGCGGGTAGCGAAATGCAGCTTTTATATCTATACTACATCCAAATTGAAGCTCTTAAGAGGTTGTGTTGTGTATCTTAAGGAATTCCTGGTGTTTAGATGCGTTTAGCACGAAGGAGGTTGAGCAGTGATAAGGTTTTCTGTTGCGTGTTTATGACTTTTGAAAAAGCTTTGGAGCTAAAACAACATAAGCGGCAGGTTGATGCTAAATGTAGGTGCCACTGCCATACCACTTCAAGAAAATTTTCCTTTGCCGCCACAGCAACATTCACGGTGTTTGGTGCATCTTTAGCCAAAAACAGTTTGCTAAAAGAAGGCAGCATTAGCTGTGCCTTATGCACAAAGGGCTCGTCGTTTACCCTCTAGGGTCTTTTTTATATAATAAATAAAAATTGAATTCATCAATGCTATTAAAACTGTGTAACTACTACACGGTCGTGCAAAGGAATATGATTCTTAAGGTGGTCATGCATAATAATTTTAATAAAATGATGAACAACTAACATATTACATTTGAGTAATAGTAACCAACATTAGATAATTTTTAGGCGCCGGTTGCTTGTTCTTCTTCTTATTGAGTCGATGGACTAAACTCTGACTTATACTTTATTCGCCCAGTATTCGGCGACGGATACAGCGTTTGAACTGGCCTCGAACAAGTCCTCCATGGTACAAGTTTTAGGGCACGCCGAGCATGAAACTTGTTTAGTTGCTTGTTGGTGCAACGATATACATACTTATAATATACTTATACTACCACTACGGCTACATAATAAAGCACTCGATACCGGAAACCTTATAATAATAATAAATTAGGTCTCAATGCATCTTGACACCAGCACCAATTCGATATGAATAATGTCTCGCTCAAAAGATTAAGTACAATAATATGAAATGTAACTGTAACTATAGTTAAAGTTTCTAACGGTAACTTTAACTATAGTTACAGTCGCGCACAGGTACAGGAGCACTCTCGCGAATATCGAGACGAAATTCTTTCGCGCTCAACGTTTTGTCGAGCACACGGCCAGAATGCTCCGTGGGTACATATTGTAATACGAAATCGATTGTGTTCCGTTACTTTTGTGTTTTGCTCGTTTTAAGCTGCCATTATACGTTATTGTTGCAAGCTTAGTTCTGGAGGGAATTGGATTGAATTTTTCAAAGCGAAATTGGATATATCTCATGTTTATTGTTTCTAACATATTCAATAGATGACTTTGGCGTACAATTAAGTTACTATTATCACAGGCGAATTGTAAATCTCATAGAATCCCCTGCCTTATAATAAATATAACTATCTTTTAAGCACTTATATATTATCTTAGCTTTTCCCTTTTTACAATCGTTCCAAAATCAAACGCCGTACTTATTTCCTCTTGCCGCGTTTTCTTATCATATCTCAATTCTTCCGCGAGAGCCGCTAGTTATAGTGCAGATTTACGAAAGAGTTCGGATTTTACTCAGATCGCTTACACTATGGGGTGTAGTATTCGTTGAAACCTGAAAAGCCTCCCTGGCTATAGGTAATCTTAAAACAGAGTTTAGCTGGTAGGCGCCTAGATCTCTTGCAAGTCCAGCATGACCAGTCGGTGGCCGCGCTGATACATAAGAGTGTTCTTTGCCTCCCTACCTCTCAATACATCCACAATCATACAATCCCTACCTTTCAAAGCATAGTACCATTAGTACCAGATACACAATCGACCCGAATTGCGTGAATTATCTCAGTCTGTTTATATCCTTTTGGCCGAGTAAACTTAAGTAAACTGTTGTTTGTGGCAGTAGTATGTTGTAGTTCAGTTGTGTTCAGTTGGTGTAATAGAATAATGCATAACTGAAATCTGTTGCTATTTTTGCAAAGTCAAAAAGAAATGCCTAATTCAAGTTTTATACATTTTTGGGCTTAAAATCCAGAAGTGCACAGAATTCGTCAAATCTGTACGCCCGATAGTTAGGTTGTTATAAGCTACTAAAATATGAGTCACAAGGAATCATTCAAAGACAAGCACACAAACTTCCAGAACCAGAACAAAACTTTCTACTTGACTAGGAATCGAACCCGCGATACTTCTCGTAGCAGACGCGCAAGATACGCGGGACGTCAAACTATAAACTTACTATGAACTTGCTAACTTACTGTAACATTATTACTGACTTGTAATTGATTTAAACACAGGGAAGTAGCACTAAGGGTGAGTATGGAGTCTACAACTATATTAATATATCTGTAAGGAAATTCATCCATAGTCCAGTCCATAGTATAGTCCATAGTCCAGTCTCTGGCTACCCCACCTGTGGGGCAGAGGCGTGAGCTTTATGTGTGTTTGTATGTCTGTAACGATATAAAAGTATTTGCTTTAATTTAGTTAATGTTATTACTGAAGTCATTTTTCGTCTGGAAAATAAGATCTAACTGCCAAAATAAAATATTGCATGCTTATCTTGCTAAAGTTATTTGTAAATCCGACGACCTGAGTGGTTCAATGGTTAACATCACATCAAGGTCTGCCACGCAAGAGGTCCCGGGTTCGATTCCCGGCCGGGCAGAAATTGAAATGATGAATTTTAATTTCTGTTACGGGTCTGGGTGTTCTATGTATAATAAGTATGTATTTAAAAAGTATTTAAGTAGTTTATCAGTTATTTAGCACCCATAACACAAGCTTTGCTTACTTTGGGGCTAGATGGCGCTGTGTGAATTTGTCCACGAATATTTATTTATTTATTTAAAACACCTGTAAAATTTGTAAAAAAGTTGGGTCTGACACACGTCCGTTGGTTTTAACGTGAAACGTCTACCTTGGCAGCTTTGAGACGCAGTCGAAACCTCAGCTCTCAGCACCTGACATAGGGGTACCCACGTATGTCCCATGGGGACCTCTTTCTGACGATAGCAGTGATTCATATTTCTCAATGGCTCTTGCACGGGCGAGGCCTACATACTTACTTAATTTTCATGTATATTTTACACTTTTTGATTATTTTCACATAAATATTGTCAAAATTACATTTATTTTTATATGGATCGTTTATTGTAGACAAAGTCAATCGAGAATCGCCGGCCTAGCACGTGTGAGTCGTTTGTTACTATGTAATTGAATAAGCATGCGTGGGAGCGCGTGTTTCGTTCGTTCCATGCAGTTTATGCATATCTAGAGGAGGTCTAGAGTTCCTAACTGATTGAAAAGGCCGTTTCCTCTCCACAGCGGGAAAGTTTGCGTCGGAATTTCGATTTCATGCACCGGTTGTATCGAAATACCGACGCTCCAGATTTCACCCAGAAAGTTTCCGGGGTGAGATCCAAGGTATGTATTTAGGCTGTGGTATGATCCCACATAGGCGGAATCCTTAGGCTTGACAGAATCCTACGTCGTAGGATCGTAACATTGTTACTATATAAATAAGTGTATTTATTTATTTAACTATTTATTGCACACAATAAAGAAAGACAGAGATATAGCATAAATATAACTGACACAACAGGCACTACTTATATCTAAAAGAAATTCCTTCCAGCAGGCCTACAGAAAGGAAATGTTCAGCTAAGAAATGCAGATACGACGTGTACTGAGTTAACATAGTCAATACCATCATCATACACTTAGTTAAGATGCATACTAGCTTTTGTCCGCATCTTTAAGCGAAAAATGCGGTTATTAGCTACCACATCCGTTCCCGCGGAAATCACCTTGAATATCCGGATAAATATAGCCTATGCACTGTTCTGGGCTATAATTTGTAGTACTCCCAAATCACCACCAAGTAAAACCTGGACTCCTTCAAGGCCTGAGTATATACCTAATAGGCTGTTTCTAGACAGGCATGCCAGTTTTGTCCGCAACGTCTCTTCCCATCAGGTGAGATGGCTGTCAAATGTCAAGTTTATTGCATAAAATCAGCACCGTGTTACAGGAAAAAGCGTCGCTGTTCCCTTCAAAATGTGAAATGAAGTTATTTCTCGCAAAAGCTCCGAAAGTTCGCGCCGAAGCGCGGTCCGTGGAGCTTTTATTTCACATTTTATTATGACATGTTTCTTTAGGTGACACGCGACGCATTTTTTCCTACCCACGAGGTTGTTTGAGCCAAGCGGGAGACTTTACGAGCCTGGGTTCAGATGGGAATGCCACAGGGTTGCCGACTTAGCGCTTCTCGATCTAGCATTCGGCACCTAGCAAAAACTCTGGCACTAAACAGCAATTAGATACTTTCATACGCTTCGCAGCAAAACTAAAATAATACGTTATTCATCTAAGCAAAACTTTGTGTAATAAAATTTGAATAAACCCAATATATTCCTAAATGGCCGTGTGGTGTCCAGCAGAGTAGAATAGCATCAACCCCTTACACTCGTGGGTGTCGTACAAGGCGACTAATGTTTTCTAGGCAAAATATCAAGTAGTCTGGAAAATGGGCAGCAGCATTTTCCATTGTTATATTGAAACACTGCGATCACCAACCCGCCTGCCAAGCGTGGAGATTATGGCAATAACCTCCCCTTTCGTGGGAGAGGCCCTAAGTCCTGCAGTGGACTGTTACGGGCTGTGATGATGATGATAATTCCTAAATATCTTGAGAAAAAAGAAAATATGGCTGAAAGTCCACGTAAATGGCGGTAAAATTTTTAATAGAAGCGCGATGTTTGAATAAAAACAATTTTTGAAAACCTTTAAAAAAAGTTAAAGTTTTAAAAGGGCAATTTTTTAAATATATTTATTTTTGGATCTCTAGCACTTTTTGTGCTGTCATTTGTCACCGAATCATCTTCCATCCATTCGTCTTCGGCGTTGCAACTCTAAATAAATAATAAATAACCATGACAAGAAATGGCAACCCTAAATTGCCAAAACGGGATATTATGTACCTGTTTCTGAGGCCACGTTGTTTTTGTTTTTACACTGGTACCGCGCCCTGGATGCATGCACATGATGTGCCGAAAGTCCTCTTGTGAACCTCAATGCCTAATAATTGCCTAAAGAATAAAAATAATCATCTTGACGTTAATTCTCGGTTGTGCTCTCGCGCATGATGGCCTGGGGTCTGCCTTGACCATGATCCAGAATTTGGCAGATCAGGTAATTACAGTAGAGCGACTGCCATCTGGCCTCCGTGACCCTGCTACCAGGGGAACTTGCCCAGATTGGATTATGGTTACACATTTAGACGCCTGAATGTGCATGTTTCATCACAACGTTTTTCCTCACCGTAAGAGCATCGGTTAGATGTACATAACTCAGAAAATAATCATTGGTACATGGCCGCAGTGGAATTCGAACCCGGTACCTCTCCCTTACGAGTCGGACCCCGCAACCACTAGGCCACCGGTCCTCTATTTAGACCTACTGAAATAATATGCAACCTAACTTAATTTAATCTCTAAATTTTTAAGTCACTTACGTTAATATTTAGTTCGTGGGTAAAGGTGCTGGTGCTGCTGAACATTTATTTTTTGTTTAAAAACTTTATTGCTTTGTCTAACAGTCAACCAGCAGACCATGCAGAGAGCATCATTAATTTTTTACTCGTATTTGGCACTCATAAGTATACCTATGTCTGAGTGAAGTCTCGTAAATAGTCACTGCAAAATGGAGTTCAACGCAGTGCTCCTCGGTGTAAGTATTAAGTACTGCGTCACAGTTTTATACTCAAATAAAATAAAATGAAATAAACCTTTAGCCAATAAGTAAAAAAGAAGTCGGTTTGAGAATTTCCCAAGGCTTTATGGGAAACGGTCATATACCTGTCTATTGCGTTGTTCATTTATGAGATTAACATGATATTGTAGTTACTGTGTTTGCTTCTGACATAGCTAAAGTTTTACACAGACCTTTGAATTCGGGACTTTAAATGGAAGATTCGATTCAAAATTTTGTTCATTGGCATTTCATCGTTCCAATGAAGCTAGTTTTACTTGTATTAAATATGTATTTGTTTGTTGTATTTAAATTTAATAAAATACATACTACTTTGCATAGTGGAGGACCTCCTTCTGGTCTATAAAAGAAGTCCTGTCCTGGGAAGCTTGATTTTTAATGTTAAAAAACACATGCACAGTCCGGGAACTGGATGGGTGATCATTTCGTACTTTGAGGCTAGTCGAACTATCAGCACGCCAACAAGCTCGCCAGTCGTTAGGTGTGACGCCTTAAACCGTTGGCGAAGCAAGGTTGACCTAGATTTTCTGCTGGGACCCCTGGAGTTTGAACAGTCTCGGGAGCCGATGGGCATCTCAAGACTGTATTGTGTTTATTTTTGATCATCAACAATCTCAGGCCAAGACAAAGTGTTCTGTCAACTCAAAGTTTCTGAGTTATGTACATTATCAACTAATGTACATAACTCAGAAAAAGACTCATTGTTACATGGCGATATTGGTAATTCGAAACCGGTTCCTCTCGCTTACGAGTCGGATACCTCAACCACTCGGCCACCCACACTATTCTATACCATCCATTCACGAACATAAACACCACCCCAATACAATATTTAACTCGCCAATAAGGAGAATTAACAAAGAAATTATCTTTACCGGCCCCATCCTCTATTCCCGTTAATAATGTACCGGTTTATCGTTTCACCGGTTTTACGCTGAAATAAAAGTGAATTTACTACCTTGGACGGTACAAAAGCGGAGTTTTTGCCCCGGTAATGGGTGTAAGTGGTAAACGGAAATGAAGGCGGCACGCTTCCTTGGGTTGCTCTCACTTCGTGTCGGGCTCGAGCGAGCTAGGGAGGAGGCTGCAATTGAGTGTTACTGAGTATGTTCTTTTCAAGAGAGGCTAGCTCAAGTCTACTTTCGCTTGCGATAAGCGAGAAAAGGCGCTACATATATACAGCTACCTTTTACAACATAGTATTGAGAGAACAAAACAGACGTTATACGGGAAATACCTTACAAGTTTTGATGGTCGAGTTTCGAGAATCTCGACATTATTGGTCCCATTTTTTTTAAAGCCTAAACTTTAAGATATCAAGAAATCTAAATCGCGGATACTATGGGCGACAAATGCCATTTTTCACAGCACAGCGCGAATTTCGTTATGCTATCAACTCAAAATTATATAAATTTCTAATGCACGCCTTAGGGTAAATAAAAAATAAATCCTACGTCATTTTATCTTTACTAATATTATAAAAGAAAAAGTTTAAGTTTAAGTAGGGTAGGTGCAGGGTGGGTATAGCGTAGGTGTAGGATAGGTGCAGCACCTATGCACCTATGCAGGGTAGGTGTAGGATAGGGGTAGGGTAGAAGTAGAGGTAGAGTAGGGTTAGGTTAGGTTAGGTATAGGGATAGGACAAAACGCGAACGAACTCTCGGCAGGCCAGCAAGTATAATATAAAGAGATAGTCTCAAACGCAGAACAGCAAACTGCGTGGAGCCCTCACCATCCTTTTAATGAAAACTGTACAGTACCTACTCCCGTGTGTCCACTAAGCCGGCGGTTTCACCTGAATATTTTATAAACAGCGCCTGATTAATTCGGAAGGTTCTCGGTGGGTAAGCTTTGTTCCGTCAAAATCGATTTAGTAGTAGTTTAGGGAATATTTGAGTAACATCTCATCGTCTAAATTAGAGTAATGTGTCCGTTTATAAAACGTTGAAATTGTTGGAATACCGGAAACAGACAAGGTAAAAAGTAATCATCTTTGCGTTAATGTCCCGCACGAGGGCCCGCGGTCTTTGACCATGATCCAGGATTAGGCCGATCAGATAATTACATTGGAGTGATTGTCATCTGACATTCGTGACTCTGCTACCAGGGGAACTTGACCAGATTGGATCATGGTATGTCGCAAAAATGTCCAGGTTTCATTACGTTCTTACGACTATCGGCTACCATTCAACTAATGTACATAACTCAAAAAGAGTCACTGGTACATGGCCGCTGTGGGATTCAAACCCGCTGAGTACGACATGGTGGGACGTCTACCGTATACGGCTGGCGATCTTTTCTCCCCCTCGTTATTCGATGATAAAAAGTGCACGATGGAAAGGACGTGAAATTTCTGGGAGCACTCACCGAAGTGAATTCGAAAGAACACCGACCGAAGTTTCAGAAGACCGAGATGCAGAAGTCGGAACTCGACAAGCGAATAATCGACAATCGGCCTTTTGGTAAGTCTCTCGATTTAGTCAAGAGCTTCAAGCTGATACTTGGCGATAACATTTCAGATGGATGGTTTATTGAAATAAGTTTTCAAATGAATAAAATATTTTTTTCATAACAAGGTTTAAACGCAGTGTTTAGTACCTGCTTATCAAGACCATTCCAAAGGAGATCTTTTTGCGTTCATTAGTACCTATGACCACATTCCAAGGACGTAAATTTTCTTTTATTTCAGCGTAAAACCGGTGAAACGATAAACCGGTACATTATTAACGGGAACGGAGGATGGGGCCGGTAAAGATAGTTTCTTTGTTAATTATCTTTATTGGCGAGTTGAATATTGCATTGGGGTGAATGGATAGTATAGGATGAGAGTGTTGGTGGCCGACTCGTAAGCGCGAGGTACCGGGTTCAAATCCCACTGTGGCCATGTACCAATGACTCTTTTCTGAGTTATGTACATTAGTTGAATGCTAACCGATGCTCTTACGCGATTTGATATGTAACCATGATCTAATGTCACATTAGATAATGTGTTAGTAGTGGTAGTTTAGGTAATATTTGAGTAACATATCATCGTCTAAATAAGAGAAATGGGATCGTTTACAAAACGTTGAAATTGTTGATATATCGGAAAAGGAGAAGGAAAATAGTAATTATCTTGGCGTTAATGTCCCGCAGGAGGGCCCGAGGTCCGCGTTGACCATGATCCAGGATTTGGCTGATCAGGTAATTACAGTGGAGTGACTGCCATCTGACCTCCGTGACCCTGCTATCAGGGAAACCTGACCAGCTTAGATCATGGTTACACATCCAGTCGCCTGAATGTGCAGATTTCATTACGAGGTCTTTCCCTCACCGTAAGAGCTTCGGTTAGTATTAAACTAATGTAAGTAACTCAGAAAAGATAAATTGGTACATAGCCGCAGCGGAATTCGAATCCGGTACCTCTAGCTCACGAGTCAGATACCGTAACCGCTCGGCCACCGACACTCTCTACATACGCTAATACATACATACGAATGGTGCAAGTGAAATAAAAGTTCATAAAAAGGGGCTACCTATAGATCTGCTCTCAGACTACAATGTCCCATTTGCACAAACGGTGCTACAAGTGAATAAAACCGTATCATTTATTAACACAAGGCCTTTAGAGCTAAGCGAGCTAAGCAACGCCCTGAATATTTGATAGCCAGTTACGTCTAATTAGGGTTTATCATGTTGACATGCTAATTAGCAAAATGAAGGTGAAAGTCCTTAGTCCCAATGTGTATTTATTTCAGTATATTTTGAGAGGGCTTTTTTCCATTGGGGCAAATTGGAGATGAATGAATTCGACGGCCTGTGTGGTTCAGTGGTCAACAACATGCCGGTGTGCCACGCAAGGGGTCCCGGGTTCGATTCCCGGCCGGGCAGAAATTGAAATGATAAATTTTAATTTCTGTTACGGGTCTGGGTGTTCTATGTATAATAAGTATGTATTTAAAAAGTATATAAGTAGTTTATCAGTTATCTAGCACCCATAACACAAGCTTTGCTTACTTTGGGGCTAGATGGCGTTGGGTGAATTTGTCCACGAATATTATTATTATTATAATGATTCGGAAAGCGGACCCTGGCAGAAGCCGAGATAAACGCTAGTATGATGATGATGATTTTGAGAGGTGTTTTTCCAAAGTTCAAAGTCATTAATTTGTAACATGGGTGATACTTCAAGCTTTCAAGCTGATACGTGTCGGTCCAAATCAAATCAAATCAAAATTTCTTTATTGATTAGGACATTAAATATCTCTTTCAATCGTCAAAAAGGAGGGGGGTAGGAAAGTAGGAAGGAAACACACAGTGACACGCTGACCGCCCTATGTCTGTAGATAAACGTATCCCTCGCCAACCACAACCGAACCGGGCTCGACAATGCCAGACAGAGCCGGAACGCTATATTATATTATATACTCGTAGGTATGTCTAGTATAATTAAGAAAAACCACCTAAAACTACAGCAAGAGTAAGCCAGTCCACCAAGGCAGCACCCGTTCACGAGTATAACGCAGGGCCCAGCCATCGTCCAATTCAACCATATTTGAGGGAAAAGAGCGACCCGGCCCCCACGCCACCGCCAGACAGACTTTTAAGTGAGCGTGCATCACACATGCTGCATGTGATAGGTAGTTGCTCCCACCCTACTCTATCCTATCCCTACCCTATCGCTACCTTACCCCTACCCTATCCTACCATTGCCTTAACCCTACCCTATCACTACCTTACCCCTACCCTACCACTATCTTACCCCGACCCTACCACTATCTTACCCCTACCCCACCCTATACTACCTTACCGCTATCTTACTCCTACCCTACCCTACCCCTACTCTAACTACTACCCTACCCCTACCCTAGCGCAGACAGGAGACACCATGTGTGGGAGAGGAAGGAAAATTAACGCCGCTTCCAAGGTGGTTCTCTGTGGGGGAAAGAAACGGCAAGAAACCCACAGAGCCTACGTTAATTCTTTTTTTTTTAAACATGTCTTATGTACTAATACATTATTTGTCCTATATACTATCTTAAAAGTAAATACCTGTATAGAACAGCAGTTCAGTCCCATGGACTTTTGTCATTTACATATTCAGATATACTATAATAACTTTTTTGACATAATTTGTTTTTTATAGCGACTTTAAATTTATTCAATGGTAAATTCTGAATATCTGTTGGAACCTTATTATAAAAACGTACACATTGACCCATAAATGATTTGTGGACTTTGGCTAGACGACAAGCACCAGCAACAAGCTTATCTTTATTTCTCGTATTAATATTATGAACATCACTATTCTTCTTAAATAAGTGTAAATTTTTATGAAGATACATTAAATTCTCATATATATATTGTGACGGCATCGTCATTATATCAATGTTCCTGAATTTATCTCTTAGTGAAGTTCTAGGTCTCAATTGATAAATCGCGCGAATAGCCCTTTTCTGCAATACAAATACATTGTGCCAGTCGGCAGCGTGTCCCCACAGCAGTATGCCATAGGCCATAATACTGTGGAAATAACTAAAGTAAACTAATCTTGCTGTAGCCTCGTCAGAAATACTCCGTATTTTCTTTACAGCATATGCTGCAGAACTTAGCCTTTTCGCCAATTTATCAATGTGAGGACCCCATTGCAATTTATTATCCAGGGTAAAGCCTAAAAATACTGTAGAATCAACAAAATTCAAATTTTCGCCTTTTATTTGTACATTAGTGGGCACTGATCTAACATTTGGCAAAGAGAATTTTAAACATTTTGTCTTCTTGCCATTCAGTAATAAATTATTAACCGTAAACCAGTTTACCACTTCTGCAATAGCCTTGTTCACGTCTTCATATGTTAATTGTTGTCTTTTTACTTTAAACACTAAAGATGTATCGTCCGCGAACAAGACAATTTCATGGGCATCTTTTACAAAGTACGGTAAGTCATTTACATAAACAAGAAACAAAAACGGGCCCAAAATAGATCCCTGGGGGACACCCATAGAGACAACAGATCCCATAGATCTCTCTCCGTTCACATCAACTTTTTGAATTCTATGACTCAAGTATGAATTTAGCAAGTTCAGGGCCAAGTCCTTTATTCCATAATGTTGTAATTTCCTGACCAAAATGTCATGATTAACGCAATCAAAGGCTTTGGATAAATCACAGAAAACCCCTAAGGCATCACGTGATTCTTCCCACGCCCCAAAGATATGTTTAATAAGTTCAACACCTGCATCAGTTGTTGAACGACCGCGAGTAAAACCGAATTGTTTATGATGCAATAGGTTACTTCCATAAAAATGAGCTTTTAGTTGATTTAATATGATTTTCTCAAATATTTTACTTAGAGTCGGTAAAATTGAAACTAGTCTAAAATTTGTAGGATCCGTTGTATTACCAGTTTTCAACAATGGAATAACTTTACTGTGCTTCATCAGGTCAGGAAATTCACCATTATCAACACAATTATTAAATATATTCGCTAAGTGGACAGCAATAACATCAATTACAGAGCTAATAATTTTTACCGACATACCATCAATGTCGGCAGTTGCTTTCATTTTTATGGTTTTAAAAGCCTTAACTATATCTTGAGGTGTTGCATGCTTGAACTTAAAATCGATGACACTCTCGTACATTTTGTTTTAACAAGGATTCAGCGAGAGCAGGAGACGAACTTAAGGATTTCGTAGTTGACACTGGAATGTCTGTAAAAAATGTATTGAATGCCTCCGCAACTTCCGAGTTTTTGGTAACAACATTATCATTTATCTTTAAACTGTACTTAGTATCGCGATTTGTTACTTTTCCAGTTTCACTATTTATTATCTGCCATGTGGATTTTACTACATCTGTGCAATTTTTTAGTTTGTGTTTAAAGAAATTCGATTTAGCTGTAGCACAAACGCGTTTAAATAACTTCGAATAATGTTTAACATACTCAGCAAATTCTACGCTATTATTATACGCCCGTTATGCATAGAGCTCATAATAATTTATTTCTACTCTTATGTATTCCTGCTGTCGCCCAATCGCTAAACATAAGTTTGCTGTTTACTGCCTTCACCTTTGGTTTGAATATACTATTACTTTCAGTTTTTGTCATGTGTAAAACTGAATTATAATATTCATTTGTATCATCAAAATACTTTAAATTAGATGATTTCTCTATAATGTTATTTCTAAAACTGTTTAGACGGTTGTTGTTAATTGGTACAAATTTAATAGTATTTTTTGTTTCTTTCCTCATATTAACATTAAACACAGCTAATTGACCACAATGATCGGATTGCAATTTGTTTATTACAGGCTGGCTACATGCCTGGATATCACAAAAAATGTTGTCTAGACAAGTTGATGTAGTACTTGTTATTCTAGTAGGCTCTAAAAATAAGTTGATTAAATTATGACACTTAAATAATGATATTAGCCTACCAGTATATTTACAAGATACGTCTAATAAATCTATATTAAAATCTCCACAAACAACAATATTTTTATTACAATTGCTAACTTTAATAAGGGCTTCGTCCATAATTTTCTCGAACAAATCAAATGATGAAGCCGGAGGTCTGTATACGCTCATTACAATAAGTCGCTCAAGTTCTATACAGGCAATTTCAGCAGATCGTTCAACAGACAGCTTGACAATATCAGTGCGTTCCTTGCATTTTAAGCAATTACGAGCAAGTATTAGGGAACCTCCATTGCCTGCCCTCTTGTAAACGAACTTGCAAGTTTATGGTTGTTAAAGCCAAATATGAGCTGGTGATCTTTTAACCAATGTTCAGTAATGCAAAAAATATCAACATTCTCACCGTTCATGAATAGCTCAACTTCCAATTCTTTATTCGTCATGCCTTGGATATTTTGATGTACTAAGTTAACTATACAATTTTGTTTATTATTATAACATTTTACTTTACGTACATCCAAAGGCTTATTACCACTATTTACTAATGACTTTATGCCAGAGCAGTCCTGTATATTCTGAACAATATCAAAAGATTTATTGTTCAAGTCTAACAGTGGACTGTTATATGCTGCTGATATGATACAGGACGGCTCCTTTGTCTTACATACTAGTTTAAACAGTGACCCTTTTTGTTTATTAACAAATCGGCACTCTGGTCATCTCACCTACGGTAGGAGAAATCAATAAATTAATATGGTACGCTAACATTGTAGCCAGTTTGACTTTGTACCTACGTCGAAGATACATAGTATCTTCTGTTAAAACTACTTTATCTGTAAATTTATTACAGTCAAAAAAGGTAAATGCGTCTTTCTGACTGCAAGTCAAATTATACATCAAAGTATTCAACTTGTGAATACGGTCATTTTCAGTATTATAACAATTTTTTACGAAGGGAAATTCGCATAATACAATTTTTCCTGCTGACAATCCTTGCAACGCTTCAACATCCTTTATTATGTCATATTTTCGTACTTTAAGGCTATTACTTATTAAAATTACTATATTTACATTTTGATCAATATGTTTTGAATTTTTTAAGATTTTTTGTATAATACCGCCGTACGACAAATCAGGCATGCAATAATTGGTTACTTTGGAATTCGTACAGTCGTTTAGTAACACGCCCATATTTTTGCCTATTCGATCTGAAAAAACTAGAGTCCTTTGTGTCTGCACATTAGTTCGCAATGTTTGCGCCGGCTTCGCGCTAGCAGGCCTGCTGGGTTTGCCGGGGATCGTGACGGCGGTGGCCACGCGCGGCCGAACGGCGCAAGGCGGCGGCACTCTCGGCGCGGCGCGCGGTGCTACCCGCGGGGCCGGTACCGGCTCGAGGATAGCGTGCTCGGTGGTGATGGCTACCGCGGGCAGGATGTGGGCCGCGGGGGCCGTAGAGCGCGTCGATCTCCTTGCTATGGTGGCGTAGGAGGTGGCCGCAACGGCCGGTGCGGCTGTGGTCCCATTTCAGAGGGATGCTTTATTGCAAAAAAGATACTACCTAAACATCTTCTCTCAGACAACAATGTCCCATTTGCACAAACAGTGTTATAAGATACAAAAACCGCATCATTTATTAACACAAGAGCTCTAGCGCTAAACGTGCTAAGTAACGCTTTGAATATTTGATAGCCAGTTACATCTAAGGATGGATTATAATGTTGACAGGCTAATTAGCAAAATGGAGGTGCCAGGGATAAAAGATTAGTCGGTCTGTTTGAAAGATTCGCTTCATTGGTGGAAATGGAGATTTACTCGTTAAGGCGAGGCAAGGGGATGTATTTGATGGAGCTTTGTTGTAATTATGGGAATAGATTTAGAATTATTTATTTGCCAATTTCATTCTGATTATTATAGTAAGTGATCTTGCTACAGTTCCGGAACATAAATAAACCAAAAACGCTGGAGAAGAATATATCTCTATATTTCAATTACTGAAAGAATTTTCAAAATAGTTTGAGTTGGTTTGGGGATTAGGGTGTTCTAGAAACCTCTTCAGCTTTAAAATAGCGTATTGTCTGTGATATCAGTATACTGGTTACTGGATGATAGAATCTGCATAGACTGGCCGGAAATATACAGGGTGTTTCATAATACATGTATAAAGCCGAAAGGGTGTTAAAGTACAGCTTGCAAAGAGTACACTGGCGACTTCATATTATCCAGACATTGAATTTTAATTTTTATAAAAAATCTTCGTTTTTAAAGAAAAATAACCATATCGACTACGTTGATGCGCAGCTCTATTTCAAGTTGATGATCCTAGAAGGAGAAGTTCAATAACCGCGTGCGACCCCTATGAAAAAAGCGTGGCGGTAACATCAAACGGATAGAAGCAATCGACCAAACGCAGCTTGGGCGGATACCGAAGGCCAACGAACAAACGTGCGATTACGAGCCCGAATAGGTTCCCAAAACTCCCAAAGATCGTTTGCTTGACCACGAAATGCAATTACCTATTGGACCTTAGAAATCCAAATCGGCCGACAACGCTTCGTTGGCGTAAGTTGAGTGTGTACACACCATAAAGAAGAGTTTAATAACCTCGCGCCATTCATAATAAAACAAACGAACCTCCTACATCTTGCTACCAGGTGCCGAACTAAATGTTACCTACTTATCTCCATGAATAATCTCTACCAAATTAACTAGGAACTTACCTACACTAATTATTTTCAATAGGTAGGTATGCTTAAATAGTCGGAGCGTCGTCGGTGGCCTAAGGTTAAGGTATCCGAGTCGTACGCGAGAGGTACCGGGTTCGACACCCGCTGCCGCCACGTACCAGTGACCTTTTCTGACGGAAAACATCGTGATGAAACCTGCACATTTAGGCGACTGAATGTCTAACCATGATTTTAATCTGGTCAGGTAATCAGGTTCCCCTGGTAGCAGGGTCAGGCAGGATTCAGGACTGTCAGACGTAATGACCAGAAATGCGAAATCCTGGATCATGGTCAAGGCGGACCCCAGGCCCTCGTGCGCGAGAGCAAAACCAGGTCATTAACACCGAGATGATTTCTACTAGGTAGGTACCTAACAGAACAAACCACCCCAGCACAACAAAAGTAAAATAAGAATTAAAATCATAATACTTAGGTACTTATTAACTAAAGGCCTAAAAACAGTATCTAAGTAGGTTAGGTAGGTAGGAACCTACGTAAATAAAAAACAAAACATGTTAATCAGTCTGGAAGACAGCCGGACCCGCGGTGTGGACTGCCGCAGGTACTTAAACTAAATAAAAATAAACATAGTCAGCTACGTACTAAAGTAGATATCTACTACACTAAAACGGGATTCGTTCAATTGACAAAATGGCTCTACACAGATAGGTAAGTACTAGGTACCTACTAACACGGTTCCCTCATCTAAGTACCTACGTACCTAGGGAACCACTTATGAATCTAGTTTTGGTGAAACACATTACAGACAGGTTCCACTAAATACCTACATGTTTTTATGAAAAGATAAAAGCGTTGTCTTTTCTACCTATTTCCCGTCGGAAAAGAACCGAGCGCGGCGGTTGCGCTTCTAGCGTCACTATTAGGTGGTAGGTAGCGTCTCCTAGTCTAGCTAGCACCTAGACCTTTAAAGCATGTAGGTACGTACCTTTTAAACGATATTTTATGGAAACAAACAGTGTCAGGTGCCAGCGCAGTTAACCACACTTTCTTGCTTTCTTGTGGCTCGATGACCGATAGGTAAATACACTCATACACACAGATACACAACACTACAGCATGCACTGGTTGCTATGCAATACGTAAGTAGGTAGGTAACATGGTCTTTGGCCTACTGCTTGGTTGCACTCATGCACAGAATAATGATTATCACAATACTTAAACTGTTGAACATTGTACACAAACAAGACTACGTTAATATTGGTACCTGAAGCAATAAATCATTCATTCATTCATATCGTTTACAGTCTTATCACAGTTATTTTCACAGTACTTAGGTATCCTATACATACAACGCAACAAACAATCACACCGATCACGCGAAAAGCTAAAAACCGAATAAACGAACACGACTCGAAAATAGGTAACACAAGAAGCCACGCTGTCGGCGTCAGCGGTTCAATCAAACGACACACCCAAGTGCAGCATGCACACTGCCAAAACTCCGGCGTGTCGACACATGTTCGGCGCGGCGCACGGGGCGGCGGGTGGCGGGAGGCGAGGCGGGAGGCGTGGCAGCAGGCAGCGCTTTAGGCAGCGTTGCCAGATCGTACCTTTTAGTACGATTTACGTACTATTTGGCCGACTGTCGTACCTTAAGCGTACTTTGCTCCACATCGTACTATTTAGTACGTTTTTACAAAATGCTGAATTTAGCTGAGGGGGTAGTCACTTCACCTTTCAAATTCACAATTTCACCAAAAATAATGGGAAGGAAGGGTTGATTTTGCCACCGGCAACAAAATAACGTCATTAATTGACTAAAAATCATCCCCCCCCCCAAGGTCGATAAAATATAGAAGATAATAAGAAGAAATCGTAACTTTTTAGCCATTTTCGTACTATTTTAAGAGCCCAGACGTACTTTTTTGGAAACTACTGCTGGTAACACTGGCTTTAGGGATCCGCGTGTTAGGGGTCGTACTTATTTCGCCTCTTATGTTCTCCTGGTAGATGCACCGTAATGTTGATTGTGTTTATTTAATAAAGTGAGGCTCAAACAAGTCCAACAGTGGACTAATAATAATCCTTATGATGTCGGTGATGGAATACATTCGCTTACCACTATTTTATCGGGTAATTTGTACAGACAGTAATTACTAAAATTGTGTTTGGGTCCGTGTTTCACCTAGGTGAACTAGGTTCAGTGGCGTTGCTTGCCTTCCAGGGGCCCCGTATCAATAGCTGTCTGGGGCCCCATAGTTAGTACCCCCAACTACAAGGGATCATCATCATCATCATCACAGCCCATAACAGTCCACTACAGGACTTTGGGCCTCTCCCGCAAAAGGGGAGGTTATTGCCATAATCTCCACGCTTGGCAGGCGGGTTGGAGATCGCAGTGTTGCAAACATAACAATGAAAAACGCTGCTGCCCATTTTCCAGTTTATGGAGACTAGATATTTTGCCTCTAAACGTTATTCGCCTTGTACGACACCCACGAGTGTAAGGGGTTGGTGCTATTCTACTCTACCGGTTACCACACGGCTACAAGGGATGCTAATGAGTAACTTAAATCCAAGCCATTCGCGTGTTAAGGCGGTACGATTTTCATACAATTTTTATGTAACGTTTTTGTGCAATTGGCTATTAGAAAATATGTTCAATTGTGCGCGAAATAGATTTCTACATGTTAATAATGTAAAACAAAGCAATGAAAAAGAAAAATAATTAAATCACAAAACAACGCTATCAAGCGGCGATTTGTGCTTTTTTCGATTTAACTGCTTTTGAAAAGAAAACCACTTTGCGCACCATTGAATACATTTACTAAGAGTAGAAATCATAATACAATCACTAAACACTCAAACAAATGAAAGAATATCGAGAGAAATTTAGTATGGGCGTTGAATCACCTTAATAGTAAGAATAACATATGTATGAAAGAAAGTTCCACACCGCGTCTGTCTGCCTATTCGCGATAAACTCAAAAACTACTGAACGGATTTTCATGCGGTTTTCACCAATTGACAAAGTGGAATTACTTTGTCTATTGAGGAAGATTTAGGTGTATAATTTGTTAATGTTTTATGTTGGTAGTTTGTATGACAAGAATCTCCTTAAAGGCCGGGGTGGACATCGGAATTTTTGTAAATTGGCCCTTGACTTTGGTATATTAAAACCTTGCATGATAAATATAAAAATGTCATAATTTGTTGAATAAGCGAGCGTAGCGAGCTCGATAGTTTCACAAACTACCCCTTCAGAATACTTGCGCGAATAACATAAAATCAGTAAATGGACGATACGACATACGACGACATACGATGTAGACATTTCTGACATCTGGTTTATAATAAAATTAACTTCGCAAACAATTAATTAATGAGCGTGTGAGCTCTATTTCTGACATTTTGGCTATAAAGTTTTCACGATTAACTTAAAAACAGTCAAATTCGAAAATCGTGTGGGCCAAAACGATTTTATTATGAGCCAGGTCCATCTGACCCGTTGAGCAATGAACAGTGTAAGGAGTTTTTTAAATCTTATGATCTCACCGATAGTGCTGAAATGTTGTACATGAGATCAAGATTTTTCTAATTTTTGCTATAGGTGCATTTTTACACAATTTCAATGAAGTAATGAGTGAGTGCGCGTGAGGGGCTCTAAGTTGTTGTTTTTTATTAAAAATGTTAATTATCTCTAAGCGAAAGAGGAACGAAAACGGATTGTATCACTTGATTTCATTTGCATCTTTGGCGGAGGGGGCCCCGACCCTGGTCTGAAAATCACTAAAGAATTTTTTTTTTCCGGGAAATAGTGTTTAACTGAAATTGAGGATAACAGTACGTATTTTTGCTTACAAACGATTTGGGATCCCGTATCATTGATACGGCTGATACGGCGGTTGTTGCGCCCCTGCCTACGTTCCCAACTGGGTGAAGCATGGGATATTTACAGGTATAGCTCCGTCAACTAAGATTCATTTAGTTAATTTTTGTTGATGAGAAATATTCGTGAAATCGTACGGATTTTAACATAACAGTCCTCTGAGAGTTTAAGCCTTCCCCACATTAGTGGAGGGTTCTGTCTTAAACTCCACTCTCTACTGTCTTTGTTTTATTTATGTTTCATTCATTACACTAAGGTATTTTATTTGTTTTACTTAATACAAAAATATGTGTGTGTAGTTACTGAAAAATCTCATAGCAGATAGGTACGATTACCTTTGCGACACTGAAACATGACTGACAGGCATGACATGAGAAAGCAAACTTATAAAGACAAATATGCTACATTAATTAGAGTTTGCTACATTAATATGCCACAGTAATTTGAATTAGACTTTTTTGCTATTAGTTAGGTGGTGGTGCACTTTCGAAAAAACTATGAAGGAGCCTATTAAATTAAAATTACAATATTTTTTTGTACAGAACCCTCAAACCAAAAAATACAAAATGGCTAATTTAGATCTCCTTAATATCATTGCGCCTAGTACTATGAACTTGAGTGATCTTTTACAACTGATTTCTAGAGATGCGGTCTTTCGTTTTCAAAATGTCGATTATCGACATTGAAAAGGTAAAAGTTCGATAGTCATTTTCTCGCTTACTATTCCACGCACGAAAAAAATAATTGTACCTATCGTTTTAATACGTTTAGCACTCCATCCAGTTCACGGCTTTATACATGTATTATGAAACACCCTGTATAAAATCACGCCTTTGGCCAATCAATTGTATAAACAATAATGACTACATAGGTGGGTATATATAACGTAAGGTAGTGCAAATTTTCTACTGCTTCCCCGTTTCTTGCATTTCGCCACACCACATTTCGGAATAAATGTTAAGTAAGGCTATGTGTTATTCTATAAACTGCCAAAATTCATCAATAGTCGTTCAGTACATTTTTGTGTGAAGAAGTAATAAACATCCAAACATCCATCCATTCATCCATACAAAACGAATTTAGGCATCTCTTAGGATTAATAAGACAACTGACAGACACCACGATCGTGTAAAATAGGATAACCCAACAACAGACTTGCACTTATAAACCAATTCTAAGCCCTTTCCTAGAATTATTGTAAGTATGAGGAAGAAAATAGCGCTGGCTTTATAATGATGATAATAATTTAATAAAGTGATAGTGATAAAATAAAATTCAAGAAAAATCAATGTAGGTACGATTCTCATATAGTATAATAATTTCTAAATTACATGGTGTTAGAGGACGATTTTTTTAAAATATATTGATTTTACTATAGAGAACTCATTTATAGTCATTTCGTTGCTGGCGATGCTCGGTTTTTTTCTATGACTTTTTAGCCATGCAATTTTTGCTTAAAAAATCATCAATTAATCTCTTCAAAACGCATTTAGGCATCTCTTAGGATTAATAAGACAACTGACAGACACCACAAACATGAAAAATGGTCTAACACAACAACAGAGTTGCACTTATAAACCAATTCTAACCCCTTTCCTAGGATTATTGCAAGTATGAGGAAGAAAATGAAATTAAACTGCACTCAGCGCGGCTACCCTTCCTTTGGAGCCAATAAAGCCTTTATTTCTCAACCGCTAAGACAATGCAATGTACTCAGCTGGGTTGGCTTCATACTGGCGGGGTCTGGCGCGATTGTGGATTGGAATTACGACTAACGTTGGAAGAGCGCAACTACTACAACTGTAGCGTAAAAAGAAAAAATATTTTTTATTAATGTTATCGCGCGTTTCAAGCATCATGTCACCCCTATATACAACTGAGTAGTTCCTGTCAACTTGCAGTACTATCCTGTCTCAAATTAAATAGTTTTATGACTTCATCATAAGCTTAGCATCATCAGATGTTGACACTGTAGCGACATTGTAGTTGACATTATTTATTTATTTATTTATCGTATGGCTTTTAAGTTCCTACTGCTACTTAAATTGTAGTTGACATGATAACGTTACAAACACACCATAGTGCCTTGATCACATCCTGACCTAATGAAAATGAGACCACCTCGGGAGTAGGTATATCCTCTAAAGCATCACGTTACCACTAGATACTTCTAGTAATTCCTGACTTCGACAAGTTGCAGTACTATCCCCTAACAAGAAGAATGACAGTCGTGCAACCCTACCCGGTCCCCGAGACTGCAGCGTAGACTTAGACTGGCTCTTTGCGCGTTTTACCACTGAATCCAAAACGGCCTGTTTGTATTCGGCTGATCCTGGTGGTGATGATTTGGATAAGATTCAACTCTGTTGACACCACACAGCTATATGCGCGGAAGTTTTTTTTTTACCTTATACATGTTTTACTAGATCACTGAAAAGTTGTAACATTAGAATGTATTTTAAAAGATTCTAATAAAACAAAAAAAAATGTATTTACAAGTTTTATTTTTTCAAAAACGGTCCATAGAAAGATTAACCTCTGCAAATGCACCACTTTTTACTTCACTCACTTTTTGGGAGCAGACGCGTTATGACCGCTAATGTGTGGGCGTACTCCAAAATTTCCCCAGACTCCACACAGCGGTTCCAGCTACCGTAGGTGAGAAAGAATTTGAGAAAGCTTTTAGCTAAATAGACCGCGAGTGGGAATTTTCCAAGGTAATTATTTGAAAACGATCTCGAGTGCGAGTGGCGGGAACCTTTTTGGCTGAGTCTCGGAGTTTAAGCCGAGTAAACTTCCCTTTTTCGAAATAGGTTTTGTCTCTCAAAAATAGCGGGAATTTTGGTGGTAATGACTTGGTTGCTTGGGATATATTCCACGTGTGTACGAGTATTTTAGCGAGACAAAATATGGTTTTAGAGTACACTCTGTTCTGGAGCATACAATTTTTCAAAAGTATTAATTCTATGTCACTGGATGGTACTTAAGACTCGAGTCTGAGTTGCAAAGGGATTAGTAAGTAAGTACAGAAAGTAGCAAAATGTTATGAAAAATTCGTAGCCCATGCTACGAAAAAGCTACGCTAATCCTTGCAGATTCTACGAAAGCGATTAAACTTACAAAAAATATATTTAAAAATGTGACAGACATTGCGCGACCCGCTGCGTCTGTCTCTCCGTCTGTCTTTTCAAGATAAACTCAAATTCTACTACAGATTTCATAAGGTAGGTTAAGGTGTAGGTATAACTTTTAGAACAGCGAAGCCGGGGCGGATCGCTAGTTCTTTTTATAATAAAGGGCGGCAAACTAGCATGCGGGCCACCTTAAATCCGCTAAATTTAGTTATAATAATAAAATAAAAAATAAAATAAAGTTTATTTACTCCCAGTAATTTACAATTCTTATTATGCTAATTTCTTAGATATAATAAGTGTGGGAGACTGATGCCTAAGCTAGGTAAAACGCCTGTATTTCAGGTCATCAGGCCCCTCCTCGCACTATGTTAGTGACCAAGATTTGTTTATATTTAAAATAGGCATAAATGTTTATTGATATCGAATGAATTGGAAATATTAGTAAAAAAAATTGAAAAAAGTTATCTCATGATTGTGATTCGATTACAAGTAGATTACAGGTAGAGACAATACGATTCGATAAGAATAAACAAAGAATTTCTAGTTAATTGTGATAGTGAATTTTAGTATTCTTACCTAATAAGAATATTGATATTAGTTTCTAAAAAATTTGAATTTAAAATATTGATGTACTTAGTAATAATTGGTTTGTGATAATTTTCAGATGTATACAAAATTGTTCTACCTTTTGTTAAATTAAGTGTTAATTTCAAACCTGAAACACAGGGTATCCTAGTTCAGGAAAATTATTTATTATTATTTACCTTTTATTTGTTGTAGATGTTACATTGTACACGAATGTTACAAAGATTTAATAATTAAAAAATATTTTTTTATTTTTATTTTTCTTATGTGCATGAGAGCGTCGGTGGCCGAGCGGTTAGAGTATCCGACTCGTAAGCCAGAGGTCCCGGGTTCGAATCCCGCTCCGGCCATGTACCAATGACTGTTTTCTGAGTTATGTACATTAGTTGAATACTAACCGATGCTCTTGCGGTGAGGGAAAACATCGTGATAAAACCTGCACATTCAGGCGACTGGATGTGTAACCATGACTCAATTTGGTCAGGTTCCTCTGGTAGCAGGGTCATGGAGGTCAGATGGAAGTCGCTCCACTGTAATTATCTGACCTGCCAAATCCTGGATCATGGTCACGGCGGACCCCGGGCCCTCGTGCGCGAGAGCACAACCTGGACATTAACGCCAAGATGATTATTTTTTTATTTTTTTATAACGTGCATGCAAAGCATGGTGAGTTAACTTATAGAACAGACTGACTTCCGACAGAGTACAGTATATCTGTTAGAAAAGTAACTTCTATTCCCGTCAAATAATTATAATACCCACGACAGCCTTTATTAAAGCCAGTCGCAATCGCAAATCCAAAATTTAATTGCCTGCAGTGTTTTAATAAGCACAAAGGGAATCCGCTGGGCGAATTCATGTTTTTAATAAGTGTGTTTGTTGAAAGGAAATAAGAAAAGTTTTATAATTACGGGTCTTGTAAAGAAATTGTTCTGGGAAATTGTTTCAGTTGTACAAACGTAACGTTTCAAAGAACTGCGTTCTCGAAATCCTGTTAAGTGCCTATTTTCACTCGCAATGCTAACCGATGATCTTACGGTGAACATCGTGAAACCTGCACATTCAGGCGACTGAATGTGTAACCATGATCCAATCTGGTCTGGTTCCCCTTGTAGCAAAGTCACAGAGGTCAGATGGCAGGCACTACACAGTGGGTGTAGGGTAGGGGTAATGGCAGGGGTACGTGTAGGGTAGGGTAGGGTAGGGGTAGGGTGCACCGCGAACGAAGTCGTGCCCGGTTCAAACTCACTATAAGTAAGTAAACAAAGAAGCAAAAGGTTACGAAATATCCGTAGCCAATGCTACGAAAGAGTTACGTGTTCGTAGCAGGTTCTACGAAACTGATTAATTACAAAATCATATTTAAAATAATATATCAATATATATATAACAATATAATAATAATTCAATATAATATATCAATAATAAATCCTGTCGTGTGGTGTCCGGCAGAGTAGAATAGCACCAACCCCTTACACTCATGGGTGTCGTACAAGGCGACTAATATTTTCGAGGCAAAAGATCAAGAATCTCCGTAGTCTGGAAAATTGGCAGCAGCATTTTCCATTGTTATATTTAAACACTGCGATCTCCAACCCGCCTGCCAAGCGTGGAGAGGCCTTAAGTCCTGCAGTGGACTGTTACGGGCTGTGATAATGATTCAAAATAAATAATATTAAAAATTCTGTCATTAGTGTAGAAACCAAAATTAGATACACGTTGGGGTCAAGCCGTGCAAATAATGTACGTCGGTATAGGCTCTACTGTACAGGGCTTGTGTTCTGTAAATGCTAGTGGTTTAGTGCTGGATACCATTCTCTCGAGAAAAAAGTCTGATTGCAATTTTTGCTTTTCATCCGCTTTTTATCGGCGATCAGCGGTTTTTTGCGTTCTCCGGCTTTATTATTACAATGAAAGCTTAAAACGGTTTCACTAGGTTTTTAGAAAATAAAAATGATTATTTATGTGACGAATAAATTAAATAAATACGAATGTTGTTCCAATAATTACACGAAGACCGTGAAGTTCTGTTTATATATATAGAAAAGTGTTTCCTCATAAAAAATTATGAAATATTTTCTTGGAATTGGAGTCATCAGACTGCAGAAGCACCTCTTACAGCCAAATAACCTTAATCTAAGAGGAGTGTCCTCCGAGCGCTTTATATACAAATAAAGTTTGATCATATTTTCAATACTTCCACTCCACTCCACTTCCACTTCCACTTTCCATCAGGTGGCCCGCTTGCCTGTTTGCCTACCGTATGACATATAAAAAAAAAAAAAATATTACGCTATTAAAGCCAATGAAATTTTGTAGGCGTAATCCAGAAACTAATATCTACGCTTGTATTGTGGTTTGTCAGATTTACGTTAAAATACATCGACTCAAAAGTACACGGGATTTAAGATTTCCATACAAATTATAAATCCCGTGGGACAAAGCGGTCGCAACGCATACGCAGCGACGTATAAACCTACTCTTAGAGAATTTAGATACACAACCAAATTCAAAACGTTCAATAAATTAAAAAGGCAACCTCCAAACTTTTACCCGAAATCTGTTGATTTTGTATAATTCTTGTCTCCGAGCTAGCCAGGCCCGAATCTCCGAATATTCCTATCTCAATAAAGATTGAAACTTGAAAACTTAAATCGAGCAATCATTAAGCCGAGCCGGCGAGATATCATCACCGCCCATTTGCGATTCCGTCCCGATTAAAACGGCATCTAGGAATATTAAGATGTCCTCCACTCTAGGAGTTCTCATGAATTTCAAAAAGCAATCGGGATGCATTAAGTGGAGACGCCACGCTTTGACTTGGAAGCTCAGGGGCGGATCGAGGGCACTACATGGGCTTAACGGGTTAGGGTCCATGGGTTATCGACAATAGGTATTGGAATTTTTTTCTCCAAGTCTCGAAACTTCTAGCTTACAACGGTTTGATTATCTAAAATTATTAGATCTCTGAAGAGCCAAGCTCTTAACTCTACAAAGCTAATTACATACATTTTTAAGAGGTTGGATGTTTAATGTTACAAATTTTCTTAATTTTCTTGTCTTTTTGTGCAAATTCTAGCCTGCTCAACAAACTTCCTAGGAGTTCGGAAAGTGCCCCAGAAGTTTTGACGAGAAGTCGACGGTTTTTAGGGACAAAAAAATATTTGTGTATTTTATAAGTTACTCAACTCCGGAAAATTTGGCTCATGCTATTGAAACTATAAATGGTGACCTGAAATGCATTGCAGACTGGAGTGCTTCGCATGGACTTAAAATCAATGCTTTGAAGACGCAGTTAATCATCATCGGTAGTTCGAGGATGTTGGCGAGAGTGGACCACGGGGCGTTGCCCAGTGTTTGCTTTGACGGTATTCGCGTGCCATTTAGTGAGTCCGTTAAAAATCTAGGAGTCATAATTGACAGGACATTGTCATGGGGGCCACACATTGCCGAGACCAGCCGCAAGCTGTTCGCCTCGTCATCGGCGATGAGAAGGTTGCGCAATTTTCTTCCGATACCAACCAAGATTGCGCTGGTTCAGGCTTTATTACTACCGATACTGGACTACGCTGACACATGCTTCACTGATCTGACTGAGGAACAACTTCATAAGTTGGAACGTCTACAAAATTTTTGTATAAAGTTTATTTTCGGCCTTCGTAAGTTCGATCATGTGTCGGAGTTCCGTGCTCGGCTTGGGTGGCTTCCTATCCGTCAGCGCCGGAATAGTCATGTACTCTCGCTATTGTATCGTGTACTATTTGACAGATGTTCGCCACGATACCTCAGCGAGCGCTTCCAGTATGACTCAGATGTACAAAGTCGATCCCTCCGTTCTTCGCGTGATCGAATGTTGGTGATGCCCAGTCATGCTACGAGGTTCTACGACAAATCTTTTACTGTCCAGTCGGTGCGTCTGTGGAATGCTCTGCCCCGTGAGGTGAGGTGTTCTGATACACCAGGTGTATTCCGGGGGAGATTGAAGCAACATCTCCTTGACTTACAAAAATGAGGTCCTTTGTCTGAGTCTAGATATTGAATGGATTGTTATTTATTGTATTATTAAGTTATTTGTTATGTGTTGTTTATGTTATTGGATATGTATATAAGTAGTTGCTATTGTTTATGTTAGTATTATATTTTGTACATTGCCTAAAATGTTAATATTCTATTATTAGTTTATGTGTAAATGGTTGCCTGGAAGAGATCGCTCTCAGCGATAAGGCCGCCCTTGTACCTATATTGTTTTTAAACTGTATTTTTTACGATTTCCTTTAATGTACAATAAAGTGTTATAAATAAATAAAATAAATAAATAAGTCTGTTATGGATATCTTATTCTGAAAACGGAAACCTTCTCACATTAAAGAAAAAAAGAAATAATATGAGGGTCTGAAAATTCGACGAAACGCTTAGAGAAACTATACCACTACTTTTTGCTCGTCTTGGCATCCAAGAAGGTGGATACTTGTCAGTTCACAAAAAACCTTGTAACCAAATATCTCAACTAACTAAATCAGCTGACAATCAACTTAGTTGTTTTATGAAGTACCTTACGTTCCTTATAGTACGAAAGATAGTACTATACTGTCTTATTGGGTCCTATTACTTGTTGGAAACCTTTTTCATTTTGATATTAACAAATTTTAATAATGATTGGCTATGTTGTATCCAGTAAACTAGAATATGCGTTTCGATTATAGTCCAAATATAAGTTTAATTTTAATTGGCTTAACTTTTTTTTTTCCAGCAATACGGGTAAAATGAGAAGTAGTAGAAGGTAGAAACATGTTTCCAACATTACATAAGTAAACATTTTGGTAGATTTATGCATTATTGACAGTGATCCTTTTAATAAAATATTTATAACAGTAAACTTATTATGGAAATTATAAAATAAACAATAATACGCAAAACCAGATTTTACATTTTCGCACGTATAAACAAGTAATCCAAAAACAAATCGACCCGTTGCCTGAATGCGGCCCCGTCACCGGAACTTACCAATGGCTCTCGAATGATTTATGCCGAACCTTTTGGATATTGAGGAAGTCTTTGGCTGGCTGTTTGAGCTGCATCTGAGCGAGAGTCGAGTGCTATCCATCGCGGTGAATGGCTATCCGATAAAGTCCCCTTGTACCATACTTGGCTTGGCTTGTGAGTTCGTCGGTGAAAGGTTCGGTTAATTTTGGTGATAACAGCGGAGATCCCAAATTTGTTAAAATTTAAGATGTAGACATATTTTTAATTGTTTTTAATTAATTTTATTTAACTTTGATGTCATTGATTTTCAGGTTTCAATTAAAAAAAAAAGCATAAAGGAATTAGGTCATCATCATGGCAAGGATCCAAAATCGGATCTGAGTAGGGCGGAAGCACGACTTTGCTCAAAGATTGTCAAAATAGCCGAATCATTTGATACTACCTTCAAATAAAAAAAACAAAAGTAATCTTGTCGCGCCAAACTGACGTTCAATATGGGGGATTTATCTTTGGTGAACCTCATTTTCAACGTGTTTTCATGCATATAAATAATATGTAATTTAAAAATGCATTCAAATATCATATTTTATCGTCTGCGTTACCTTTATACCTCGACCAAAACTCGGCCGCCCAGGTACCACATATTTATTTCAGATATTGAAACGTTATTTGAGAATAGCACGTCATTTTAGTATATTTGATCGCAACCAGTTTCGTACCTGAATGAAAAAGTCTTTGATCGAAGCTAGTTACGAAATCACAGTTTCACACGCGACTGAATAGGGGTACCTAATAATAAAATCGTAGAATTATCCTAATAAAAGATTTGTAATACTGGTAATACGCCATATTAATATTTCCAGCACACATCCGACCTACTTGGAAGTACAGGCTTAAGATAAGTAAAACATAAGACTCACATCAAAGGTACCTTTGGTCCAATGATACATTCTAACCGAGAGTTTTTACGCATGTGTCTTTATCCCAAGGCCGTTCCAATCGATGCTACATATTTATGACACAAGGCCCTTTTCCTGTCTCTTTATAAAGGACTTCCTTTGGACCTTTCACGAAAAGGGACATAATGTTGCAATATTTCTCTGCAGCCTCCCTGATCAATGTGCATAGGATTTTATGTGGCCCCAGGTTGGGGTAAATTTTTCTGTGACTGGGCGTAATTTCACTAGCTTACTGTATGAGTTTGCTACATGGTGTCCTGTATGAACGGCAGTAAAAAACTAAGCGTCGGTGAAAAAATTTGCAAAATAGATAATTTGTGACCTGCATTGATTGATGCTAAGATACAGAGCCTCAAGTATCAGTATAGGGTTGCGCGTCTCTCGGTCTTCTATAGGTTGCATTTTGGAGAGTGTGCAAAGCAGTTGCATGACCAAATTCCGTCGGCTCTTTTCCGCCATCAGGAAGCGGACGTTTCATCCTTATGTTATATCATCATCATCATCCTAGCGCTTATCCCGGCCTCTGCCAGGGTCCGCTTTCCTACTCAATCTTCTCCACTTCGCCCGGTCTTCGGCATCCTCTCGTCGTAAGCCGTTGGCTCTCGCATTCGATTTTTCGAGCCCTATTTTTCTAAATGTTATTTGTAAACATTATTTTGTGTTTTATGACGTTCATAAGAGTTTTGTAAACCTAAATTGAATAAAAATTATTTGACTTTGACTTTGACTTTGATTTAGCGAATTCATCCTTATGTCATGTATCACTATCCGCACAAACTTTTTACGACACTGGAACACGTTATCTGTCAGTGTGTACCCTGATAATTATAATCTGGACGCCTTCAAGACAATAGTGAATAGGATCGTCGCTTAATAGCGGTCGATTTTTTTTATTTTTTTAAGTGGGGAATTCTTCTGAAGGTACCACTTTACCCGGGGGAGTAACGTGGATTGCCCGAAAAAGGACCGTAAAACCCCTCTATCTATCCACAACCGCTTTTTATTGAAACACCACAGGACCTCGGCTTTATCTTAAAAACAAATTAATATAATTATATTACACCAAACTCTTCGAGTTACAACCGTAACGGGCAACACGAGCGAGAATAATGGCTAATCGCAAATTAATCGCCTTAGTTATAATCTGCGATCGTCTCCTATTTTATACCGATTAAATTGTTTATATTTAAATAAATCTTGTCTGTATTATTTGTTCATATATAACTGAGTAAGTATCCCGCTCCGGCCATGTACCAATGACTGTTTTCTGAGTTATGTACATTAGTTGAATACTAACCGATGCTCTTACGGTGAGGGAAAACATCGCGATGAAACCTGCACATTGAGGCGACTGCATGTGTAACTATGATCCAATCTGGTCAGTTTCCCTTGTTAACAGGGTCATGGAGGTCAGACGGCAGTCGCTCCACTGTAATTACCTGACCTGCTAAATCCTGGATCATGGTCAAGGCGGACCCCGGGCCCTCGTGCGCGAGAGCTCAACCGGCACATTAACGCCAAGAGGATGATGATATAACTGAGTAAGTAATATAGCTACTATAAGTATAGAGATAATCCTCGGACTATACAATTCGGATTCGAATGCTATTTCTAAAAACCCCGGCTAATAAAGAGGTGGCTGAAGTCGACCGGTGGACTGAAAAGGCATTTTGACGGTGATAATACAAGTCGTGGCGTCTGAGCTTTGATAGCGTCATCGTTATAAATTACAGACCATGGATCGAATCGAGTGGTGTTAATGGGCTCCTGGTGTGCAATGCAGTTGTTATTATGTTGCAATGTAACTGTGATGTTACTATAACTACGTCGAGGTATCGAGTCAGTCCCAGCATCATTCCAGATAAATTGCAGTTAAATCATTATCATCATTCGACCTTTGACACAAAACGTTTTCGTTGACAGAATTAAAGGCAGTTTGACAACTAATGAAACCTAGTAATTTATTTATTTATTTATTTATTGGAGTTCCAACAGCCATATAAAACCATAATGCAACTAAAATACCAGAAAACGAATTGTGGAAAAGTTCGAACTCATGAAAGTTGCAACTCAACATCTGTCATTTGAATAACAATCACACATTTGACATGCGATGCAATTGTAATGTTACTGAAACTGAGACGAATTCCGTACCAGAATCGAAGCCCTGAGGCTGTTCAATCAGTCTCAGGATCTCCAGC
The DNA here is from genome assembly GCA_905147135.1 of Blastobasis lacticolella. Taxonomy (NCBI): domain Eukaryota; kingdom Metazoa; phylum Arthropoda; class Insecta; order Lepidoptera; family Blastobasidae; genus Blastobasis; species Blastobasis lacticolella. The sequence goes on from LR990048.1 coordinate 18,110,921, forward strand.
GGAAGACCATGGTCAACCTCGCTTCGCCAACGGTATTAAAATTAATGACGCAAACCTAACGAGTACCGAGTTCGTTGCAGCGCTGAAGTTCGACTAGGTTCAAAGGACACCGACAGAGAGTTCATCCTCACACCTTAGAGCCAAATTGGTCGCGAACTGTACGGTTCCAAAGGAACTTTCTCCCACGCACACTAAAGTTATGGAATGAACCTGATACCTGGTACCTGGAGGGGTTTACCCAGGGGAGTACAACATGGAGTTCTTCAAGAAAGTAAGTAAGCTTATTTGCCACCTCTGTGATTTACAAAAAAAGTACAAAACGGTCACCCATCCAGTTCCCGAACTCAACAAACGTTACTTAACCTTCCTTATCAGTCTCCCAAGCACACTGCCACTATCAGAGACGCAGTATTGCCGAACTACCACATTTCAACACTGCTCAGACAAAACACAAAACCCAATTGCGAGTGAAGAAAATGAATCCGTTTCGAACAAACCTTTTTGTAAGTCGGAACATGTATTGGGAGAAAAGTTTGCGTATTATTAATAAAAGTTTTCAGCCATTATTATTTAATAAAACAACCTCGCGAGCACCCTTAGCCAAGTTGGACGTCCACAGGAAACGGATGTGGCTCGCGGCTCGTCCTGAGCTGTGTAATTTCGCGCGCCCTCTTTCCGCATTCTATTTTTGAATGTCAGTATGTGTTCCCATTTCGTTACTTTCTTTTTTTGTTTGTTTCGCATTTTTTCGTGCCTGGGTCGCGCTTGTTAGCGTGCTGTTCAGAGTTTACTATGAAAAATGCTTGATTTTACGGTTTAATTTTTTTTTGTTTCGCACGCCAGTTGTTTCTCTTTTTTTCGGGCGCGGCGTGAAATATGTTTTCACAGTTTGGTGCGTCCGATGCGCGGGCAAATAAATGTGGATTGCCGCGGTTTCGGAATTCGAATTTGGAACAGTGGACCGATTTGTGTCCGTCGAACGGTACGTTTGAGGGATTTGATTTGAATTTTCTACGGTGCTGTGTTGTCGCTGGTCGTTTTGTTGTTGCTAACGGAGTAGATGCGTTTAGATTTTTATGAGAAAGGATCTAGTCAAAGTAAAAGTCGATGTTCGCTGTGTTAGTTACTATTATTTCTTCGTATTACCAAAAATTATAGCAAGTAAATTAAATTAGGAAGGTAAAGAAGATAATTTGTGACCCGCGGTTGATTAAGGCTAGGCTGCAGAGCCTCGAACATCGACGTAGGGTTGCGCGTCTGTCGGTCTTCTACAGGTTACATTTTGGAGAGTGTGCGAAGCAGCTGCACGACCTCATTCCACCGGCCCCTTTCCGCCATCGGGAGACGCGATCCGGGCGAGCGCTTCATCCTTATGTCGTGGATCTTCCAGCGGATTGATCGATATACAACACAAACGCAATTCTACCTATTCGCGATTCTGCACAATATGGATTCCGCACAACTGACATTCAAGACATTATTTATTCCACACAGACTTCAATTATACACAAACGCGTTTCTTCCTGTTCGTGATTCTACATAATATTAATTCCACACAACTGATGCGGTTCACCAGATTCGCTATTCCACATATTCGTTACTTCATCTTGGCGTTATTGTGAAGGTTGTCCTCTCGCTCACGAGGGCCCGGGGTCTGCATTGACCATGATCCAGGATTGGCAGATCAAGTAATTACAGTGGAGCGACTGCCATCTGACCTGCTACCACGGGAACCTGAACAAATTGGATCATGGTTACCTACACATTTGGTTACCTGAATGAGCAGGTTTCATCATGATGTTTGCCCTCACCCTTAGAGCATCGGTTAGTATTCAACGAATGTACATATATCAGAAAAAAGTAATTGGTACATGGCAGCAGTGGGATTCAAACCCGGTCCCTCTCGCTTAGGAGTCAGATACTATAACCACCTATGCTTCTAAGAGCAGGCGGCCCGTTAGTGTATTGTTGATTTACACTGACCGACCAAATTAAAACGCGTTGCTCATAGAAGTATCATAATAACTCTGATCCTAACTCTGATCCAACCAGCCTGGTCAACGCTGTAGACCCTGGACTGCCATTCACACATTCTTCAACGCTGGGCACAATGAGAATGGTTGTATTGTAACCTCAGCTAGAACTAGACCAGGGTGTAAGTTTAGTGGACCTAGTAGAAGAGAGGTAGGGCATAGCGGGGTATCCCGTTCAAATTAGAGCCGCCCGACTGGGGAAGTACCTCCACCTTACAGAATACCGCAGCTAAACAATACTCTTTTAAATAGTATTGTGTTTCTGCCGGTGAGTAAGGTTTCCAGTGCTCCATGGGGTGGGGATTTGGGGAACCGTGGCTTTGGCAGTGGAGTGGCATTTACCTTTTTGCTGCCAGAGCAACGTGTTATAGAGGTGGGCAACGCATTGACGATACTCTTGGTGTTGTTAATGTCTATAGGCAGTGGTGACCACTTTCCATCAGGTGGCCCGCTTGCCTGTTTGCCTACCGTATGACATAACAAAAAAGTTAATATTGACCAAGGTCAACTCTGGTCATCGAACCTGGTCAACGCTGGGCACCCTGAGACTGGTTGTTAGAATTAGACCAGGACCTAATAAAGGTTGACCAAGGTCAACCCCAGTCAACCAACAAAGCATTGGACTAGGTTTCTTAAATAGGGTTGACCTTGGCCAACCTTGACTGGTTACATTAAACTGAGGTCCAGGTCTAAGTCAGCCAGTCCCAGGTCCCCAGCGTTGTGGAATAGCGAATCTGTTGAATGGCAGCATTTGTGTGGAATTAATATTGTGTAGAATCGCGAACAGGAAGAAACGCGTTTGTGTATAATTGAAGACTGTGTGGAATAAATAATGTCTTGAATGTCAGTTGTGCGGAATCCATATTGTGTAGAATCGCGAATAGGTAGAATTGCGTTTGTGTTGTATACCTAATCCCTTCCAGCTATCCGCACGAGTCGTTTTGGCTCGACCTTTATAATGCGTACGGCTAAGAAATGGAATATTTTGCCTGCGAGTGTGTTCCCTGATCAATATAATCTGGATGCCTTCAAGGCTAGAGTGAATAGGCTGTTCCAAGACGGGCATGCTTCATCTTTGGCCGCATCGTCACTTACCAACAGGTGAGATGGCGGTCAAATGCCTGTCTGTCATATATTAAAAAAAAAACTAATATTTTATACCATCAATTATTTTTATTATATTTTATTTAAATAATTTTCTGTTATACAGAATTTCCGTCTACTAGGATCACTAAATAATTTAAACCTGATTCTGACGATATTCAGAATAAATAATAAGCAGATAATTACATGAGGCCGGATTAGAACGGTAATGTTAGGCTAAAGACATTTCCAAACGTGTCCGAATGAAGTATACTTAGCAGTTGAGAATGTATTGTATGGATATACGGAGTTGGACTTACCTATAAAGCTTACACTTTACGCCGTGTTCGAAACATATCGAAATGAATTCCCTCCGAATGTAGGTACGCAGCGATGGGCGAATGTGAATAATACATTCGAGTGGGACACTTGTTCGATTGTAAAAAAGAGCTTTTTTGGTTGAAAAATTCGAATTTGATTGAAATTGGTCGAAAAGTTCGCAGTCGAATGAGTTTATTATATCAATTAAATAAAAACTATTATTACTATATTATAATACATCAGTAACTAAATAAGTCAGAACTTTGATTACAAAGGAACTCAGCGATAATAGGAACAAAAAATAGCAGCAAGAACAGCTAAAAAAAAAGTAAAAAAAAATAGCCCATTCATTAGACCTTTTAATTCAAATTATTCCATTCTAAATTCATTCATTCAAAGAATCTTAATCATTTGAATAGCTTGATTGTGATTGTTTTCAACAATCGAACATCACTGAGAACGTACGAGTATTGTTTCCATTATTTTAACTCTGCTTGAATTATTTAGAACCAGCTATCCCGGCGCGACTTCGTTCGCGTAGCGTCCTAACCCTACCCTACCCCTTCCCCTACTCCGACCTTACACCTACTTTACCCCTACTTTACTTATAAAAATACCTCTTGAATCTCTCTATATACAATACAATACAATACAATACAAAACAAAACTCTTTATTGCACACCATAGAACACAAGTACAGATACAAAAAATATGGTAGATAGTACAAAGGGCGGTCTTATCACTAATGTTGAAAATCACAATAAAACTCGTTGCGTAGTGTAAAAGATCTAAGCCTACATAGATACAGTCGGTGGGAAGCGACTTCGTTTTAAACTATGTATTAGATAGATGGACAAAGGTTTGTTGGAACGAAATGAGAGCGCGCGCTTGGCTATTGTTTGACTCATATTAGGGTTTTAACAATTATTATGAGTACGCAACGCTCACGACATTTATTAGCGGTTGTTCCTATCCTACAACTAGGTTATGAGCACAATAAATTACATGACACAATTTAATTTCACAGGCATAGCGCGAAACGGTCAACGGTTAAAGCTTTGCTATACCAAAGCCGGGGCTTTTTGTGTTATTAAATACTAGCTAATGCCCGCGACTTCGTCCACGTGGAAATCGTTTTTAGGGCAGTTTATCTTTTTCCCGAGCGTCCATTTCAAATGACCGTATGAAAGTTAGTACTACGGAGAGGTCAAGCTGCGTCTCTGATTCTACCCGAACAAATTAGATGAAACATGGCCTACATTTTAAGTTTGACCCCAATCTACCAAACTGTTATAATCCCATCAAAGTCCATTTGGCGCTATTTCCATATTTCTTATAGTTTAGCTGGTCTATTATGGTATGGATTTGTGTTTAAAAGTACCAAAAGACCTATAAAAAACTTTGACCTGTTTTCAGTCGCCTTTGGTGAGAGGAACCCGCCACCGGACATGACGTCACGCGACAGCTGTCCGGCGGCAAAGCAAATATGGCGAGCAAACACGCTGGCCACTACTAGAGTAAATTGGAAGCCAGACCGCGCGTTTGAGCCTTCTTTCGTCTCTGTGTTTATTTATTATGGACAAGGATGATTTTCTGATTGTGAAGCGCTTTTTAACACCCGACGAAAAAAGACGGGTGTTGAAGTTAAAGTTTGACATGTGTATCTGTGGCTTTGTGTATCTGTCTGTGGCATCGTAGCTTTTGAACGGATGGACTGATTTACATGCGGTTTTCTTTATTTGGAAGCCAGTTTAATTAAGATTGTTGTTAGCTTTGTTTTATTTAAATCGGTTTTGTAGTTTAGAAAATATTTGAGTTTAAGTAAACTTGGTCGTTGGTAAGCCGATTTTCTGTCCTTGATCATGATCCAGGATTTGGCAGATCAGGTGATGATAGTAGAGCCACTGCTATCTGACCTCCGTGACGCTGTTAACAGGGATATCACATTGTATCATGGTTACACATTCAGCAGGTTTCATCACGATGTTCTCCCTCACCAGTCCATCTTTAATGCCATCAACTAACAAAAAGGATGAGTCCTTTTGGTGAAAATTACAGCTAATTGTCTCCTCTTTTAGAAAACTGATTTTGGCTTAAAATGCATCAAATGTCGTGAATGTTGCTGTAGCGGCAAAGGAACATTGTTTGAAGGGGTAATGTACTTATGTTCTTGTACTGTACGTAATTCATTATTTCTACTATCCTACAAAACAATCAAACAGATAAACAGAATTATAGTTCAAACGTGGTCCAATCCTATTATAAACAACCCATGTTAGACGCAGATCGGTCGACCGTAACAAGGGGGTACAAATATCTGCATAGCGTATAAACGCAGTAGGCCAGACAAGCGAAACCTTGTCGGAGCGGGATCTAGATAGCACATACTGCATGCGGGCCGATTGTTTACTGCAACACCGCAGCTCGGCACAAAAGCGGGATGCTGTTCACATTGCACGATTTTAAGAGAATTTATGACACGTCGGTAAGCTCCGACCAAATAAACTTATATACAAATATTTATTAAACTGTTTAACAAATTTTAATCAAATGAAGCTAAGAACCATTTTAAGTATCTGGCTTTAAAGAAAGAGAACTGTAGCGATATCAGTCCATCCGTACGGAAGCTACGATATCACAGATGACACAGATTCACAGGTAAGTACGCACTTCAAACTTATAACACTGCTAAAACGGCTAAATACGATAATATACTCCGAGTTATAGATGTCGGCGGTCATCATTATGCGTACCGAGTCAGAAAACTGGACAGTAATTAAAAGGTCTATGTCTATGTGTATGTGTGACCTGAGTGGTTCAATGGTCAACATGCCAGTCTGCCACGCAAGAGGTCCCGGGTTCGATTCCCGGCCGGGCAGAAATTGAAATGATGAATTTTAATTACTGTTACGGGTCTGGGTGTTCTGTGCATAATAAGTATGTATTTAAAAAAAGTATTTAAGTAGTATATCAGTTATCTAGCACCCATAGTACAAGCTTTGCTTAGTTTGGGGCTAGATGGCGCTGTGTGAATTTGTCCACGAATATTTATAATTTATTTATTTATTTAATAACTGCAAAACTATTACTCTTAGGAACATGAATGTAGTGTCATTGTTTAGAGTATATATTTATTTATTTGTTTATTCGTTTATTATGTGTACATTTATTCATTCATTTCTTTATTTATTTATTTTGCTTGCCAATGACTGGTATAAAAATATAAAGGACTTGCGGGCGAATCGTGTCGTAATGTTAGGACTTGCGACTATGCGTCGAGACTTGTCGTGACGTTTAAGGTGGCTCTTTTCTCTTGATACTTCGCTGAAATACAAGGAACGTACACGCAGGCTCTGTACCTAATATGGCACGCTAATATTTGAATGTGATGTCGGAAAGACTTTTTGTAGAAATAATGGAATTATATCGAAACGGATTCAGTATATCCATAGGTATATTATGTGTTATGAAAGTGTAGTTAATAACCACGAAAGTCTTAAAATCGATACTTTACTTCGACAAGTATTGTTGGTAAATATCTATACACATCTGTAAATAGCTTTTAAACTAAACAACGGATTTGAATTCGGTATTTTATTTAAGGAATTCCTGAGAAAGGTTTTTAAGTAAGAAAGAAAAGGGTGTGTAGGTGTAAAGTAGGTGAACGCGAACGAAGTCGCGCCGGGTTCGCTAGTCGTTTCGTCTAGTAGAATCCATAGGTAACCACTTTCCATCATGCGGCTCGATGGCTGTTTGTCTGCCGTATTACATAAAAAGGAGTCTATTTAATAATACCGTAATTCATCAGACACCGCCTTCCGTCAAGAACCACGACGAAACCCCGAATCACTATAGAGATTCTCCGAAATTAATTTAAATACATTTTCTGAGGCGGCTCAGAATGTTAATCTATGCGGAGTTCTTGCTAAAATAGCCCTTGCTTCACCACGTCAAAGGGTGGAATTATTTCATCTTACAAAACCCGACAAAACAAACTGGTGGAATGCAGCTAATTAAGTGTACGATGAATCGGACCTCGCTTTAGGCGAACAAACAGCGCGTAATGATTTTCCGTGTCGCCTTTTTTGGGTTGGGTTGAAACAAGAATACCGTAGTAAATCCAGAATTTTTCATACGACGTAATAAAAATGAAAAAAACAAGCGTTAGTGGCGAGTGGTTAAGTGGTGGGAGTATGATATAGGATCGTTCCAAACGTATATTAGACTTGTTTCATTGCTACGCGTTTCGGCGGTGCCGTTCGAGCGCGAACGTTCGGAGGTGTATGGCTAGTAAGGCTACACCTATTTAGCTAATCTTTTTTTAATGGATTTGTTATTGTCAGGACAGTTTCGGTATAAAAAAAACGGATAGGGGTAGGGTAGGTTAGGGAAGAGTAGGATAGGAATAGGATAAGTCGCGTCGAGCCAGCTAGTTCTAAATAATTCAGAATATATTTATGTAGTTGAATATACAATTATTATACCTACAGTCTTGCAGTTTTATTTTTTCCTTGTTTATGTTTCAAAAGGCAATGGTACCGTTAGATTTTATTACACACAGAGCGAGCATGTACATAGAGTTTTTACGAGGCACGTGCTTGGCCTCGCATAAGTAAGTAGTCACGCTACTGGACCCACATACATACTAAATATAAAGTCAGCAGTTAATTTTACTGGGCAATAAAAGTAGGTTTGTATAAAACGCAAGCAGCCCGTAAACTGTAAGACAGTAATGACTGCCAAATTCTGGATCATTTAGTCAAGGTCGACTAAATGATCTAGGAAAATTGGCCTTGGCTATTTACTTGGTATTGGCTGCATAGTGGCGCACACGACGCGGTAACTATGCAGGACCTCGCGTTTTACTAATGGCTTAATCAAATATTAATTCGATCGGAAAGCAGTTTGACACGTTTTTGTTTTAATGCTACTAATAAAATACTAATCCAATTCGATTGGTCTTCGATTGATGTCACAATCGTTGCTCGATTCGATTGTGTGATAAAACCATATCCTCCTCTTTGATAAGGGTCTTCACTGCGGACAATTAACGAAAATTAAATAAATTAAAGCACATCAATCGTGCTAATTTCACGAACATTTGTTATGTCAAAATCTTTATTATATTTTCTTTCTTTCTTTCTCAGTCTTTTGGTAGGTTCATTTTTGAAGGCAGCACCAAGAAGAGCGTCGATTCGATTACAACTCAATTGCGCTTATCTACAAGTTTTGCAGAATTTACAATTTGTCTCAAGTACCTACAAGTATCTACTTGTAATCGAATCTAAATCGAAATATGATATAGCTAAAAATAGCGGACTTGAGGTTGCCTGGTTGAGATCGCTGGCAGCGATAAGATCGCCTTTGCTAACAGCCGATGGTTGTTGTCGGTATCTTTTTATGATATAGTTGTTGTTTGAGTAATAAAGAATTGATCTATCCTTAGTTTTGGGTGTAATAAAACTATTTACAATCATACAATTTGAAACAAATATTATAATTTATAAAACATTAGCTAATATTGTGTTTTTATTCTCTACCATACAAAACACAGCCAAGCTAGCATCACGTAATAGACATTTATGTAACACGAAAGTTATAAAAACACACCTTTACACAACGTCATAAATTAAAAGCATTTTCATCCTTACATCCCGGGAGTGCTCTCATAACTTCCATATCTTTAAACATTTTAAAAGGTAAAACAGAAAATATCCGCACAAAATATCAACAAAAGCGGTGTTTGCATAAAGCGTTTTCTGTGTACCATCGCGGAGAAAAGTCGGTTCGGGATCGCGGGTCGGGGCCCCAGGGCCCCAAGGCCCCATGTTTGGGACCATTCGATGGCGTCATCTCATCCCGGGGCCTCGGAGCTGTTGTTTAAAAAGGATAAATTACCAGTGGCAAATATTTGCCGATACACTTCTAAATAGTAAAACAATTTGAGCAAAATTTTGGGCTGGTTTGGGTCTACGACGCTGCTACGATGCAATAAGAGGCACCCTCCGACGATGGGATAGATTTTATTCACACCATTCACACCATCAGCACACCATCTAGATGCTTAGCATCCTACTAACGCACTGGCACCGCGAGCCTTCTTACCTTCTTTGAAGTATAAAATGGGGTTCTTCCAATAGAATGCCTACAGGTCAATGGCCGGAACCTCAGCTGTTCCCTTAGGTTGCAGATGCCCTGACCGACGGTGGCTGATTTCCATCAGATGGACCCTCCGTCCGTGTGCCTGCCTATATATAGGCAATACAAAATAAATAAAAACAGGCGTTCTTTGAATTTAGTTATCAATTACCGTTTCTTTCTCTGTGGTAGAGTCTGGCTATCGAAAGTATATTAGACCCTGAGAAATGGCGTAAATTTTTAAAATATCTATTACTGGTGTCTCTGACTATACGCTGAAGATAGTTCAACAAACTTATCTGACCCAGTAACACCGTAGCTTTTGTTGTAATTAACATGATATTTGGCGACGGCGACAATTAGTACCATCTTTAGCTGGGTCAGATAAGATTGTGGCACTCTAAATGGAATTGTTAATGTCAAATTTATCTAATACTAGGTTCACGTAAAACTACAAGAGTGCGTGCAAGATAAGTTTGCACTTCGGTATAGCGCCTTCGTCATTGTTTTTGTTCGGAATTGTTCAGCCGGAAGCAAAGTTATCTTGCGCAAACCTTTTATACGCTCTAACAAGTAACTGACAATGTAAGTTGATATTTACTTTGAGTATTACAAAAAGTCTGCAAAAACATCCAGGGTCTACTTACGGTAGCCACCGCTATCATAGGATACACATTATCTGTGCCACATTACTATGTAACATAAAACAAAGTCCTCCCTTCTCTCTGTCTGTCTGAATGCTATAAACTACGAAACCGCTGAACATAAAGGAATATTCATTCTTTCCAAGGTCGTACTCGTTTATATCCCGGTAAAATAACAAGATCCAGGTTAGTAGACTTTCGGACTGAACGCGGGTGAATACATCAGGGGACTGCTAGTGAAATCCTAATAACCCAATAATCGTAAATGTTATGACTTTCATTCATTAGGGCTTTATGCTCATTTATTTGTTACTAGAGCAGCGTAAAAAAAGAGAAAATTATGTTTATAATGTCATTACTAATTTCAAGCGCGAAGGTTCGGAAGGACGTTTCTCGAATTCGGAATGAGCTCCACCACAGCGTGCCATTATGTTTACTTTAGACTATGACATGAGGTCTTCCGAGAGGCGGACAACGCATTACTAACTCTCCTGGTTCTGCTGATATGTATAGGTGGCGGTGACCACTTTCCATCAGGTGGCCCGCTTGCCTGTTTGTCTGCCGCATAATATAAAAAAGAGCCCGTTTATTCGTCGTCGCTTACAAACCGGTCAGAAAACACGTTAACGTCGTCTCCACTTAGTCACCGCGGGGCAACCGGACAGAAAATGTGGTGTATACCCTATTGGTGCGCCACGACGCGGAGATTACGCGGGCGCGGCGCGACGGCACGGTGTTGCGATGCGATGGCTACGCGGTGATTATGCGGGCACAACATGTTCAAACGCGCATTAGTATAGAAATCAAAATTGCATATACATTTGCAACCTATGGTATGGGCCCTAAATAAACTACAAAACGTAGAATCGTTGCTCCATCTTTCACCTGAACCGGCGTTAACAAAAGTAGCAAATAATAGCTAGTAATGAAAATGTAATTAGATACGAAAAATGTATGTACCTACCCCTATTTAGTCCTGGTAAATGTCATAGGAAGGGAATTCATGTCAAAACAGCGGCCCCAAGCACCGGTCCGCCGATGGCGTCGCCTTTTTGTGTTCTTTTTTATCTAATTCAGCCGTTCATATGCAGGGTCACTGAATATTTTTGGAGGATATATTCGATTGATAATCAAAAGTTTATGTGTTGATGTTATTTTCCACACGGTTTCTTCAGGTGTTGGGGTCAATTTGCGCTGTTCTTAGAACATACCTATATACCTGAAGCCTCATGTCGTAGCAATAAACATATTTCATCAATATTTTCATACCATCGCCTAAGTCTCCTCTTAATATAGGACCAGAGTGTCGTGCAATGTTGCGCGAAATCTGGCAACACAAAACGTAACAAGAATGCGCGGTAGGCCCAAACGGAGATGGCGGGATGAGTTGGAAGTTTTTTCTAAGGATTAACCGAGGAAAGAATCCGACCGTAAGTCGTGGAATATGGATAGAGAGGTCTTAGGCCTGCAGTGGGACAGAAATGGCTAAAATAATAAAAATAACTCATTTTTTGACTATGTGTCTTGTCCTCTCAATGAGAGTTTTATCGTCATTGATCATCCATTCCCCGGACTAATTATTTCAACATCGCCATTTCCGTGCAATCGAAAAGTTATTTTTAATAAAAAGGGTTCTAATTGAATGGACTGGAATGAATTTATACCGGAGTACAGAGTGAGTACGTGGAAGTCCCCTCGGCTCAATGCTGAAAGCTGAAATTCTGACTGAAAATTCAATTTGTAAACTGCGCGCAGTCGTACCAGTTCATACGTGATGGTTGTAGGCAAGGGTTTTTATGCATATAATGAATTCTATACGCGTTTTTGTGTGAAATTCGGTTATTCCGGTGTTAATCCGGGCTATAAACTGTCTGTGTGCCAAATTACATCAAAATCCGTGAATGAGTGACAAACGTACATATTACTCTTACTATTAACTTAGAGCTATAACATTCCAAAATTTTATAAAAATCCAGTCAGTGCAGTGGGTTGAAAAACTAACAAACATCTATTCATTTTTATATTTTGCTTTTTTTTATGAAAGGAAAAAGCAAAGGAGCCTATCATCTGTTACTGGGCCAGATCGAATTGTAATTGCATCGCAATTACAGCTTTTTTTTTAAGACTATCCAGGCGTTTGACCGCCATCTCACCTGGTGGTAAGTGACGATGCGGTCAAAGATGGAGCATGCCTGTCCAGGAACAGTATATTCACTCTAGCCTTGAAAGCGTCCAGATTATAGTGATCAGGGTACACACTTGCAGGCAACGCGTTCCATTCCTTAGCCGCTAGTTCAATGGCAGTTTGATACTTTTTTGGTATTCTACTACTGATACTTATGGCTCCATCGAATTGTTGGATTGCAATCGTTGCTCCAAAGCAGTTTTACGCGTTTTTGGTATTCTGCTACAAAAATTGCCCTTGAGCTGCTATTGTGATGCAATCACAATTCGATTACAGTTCGATGAAACAAGTAAATTAGTGGACTCGAGGCTCTGGCCTATACCGAGCGCCTAGATAATTGTCATATATTTATGTATGACATTATGTGGAAGAAAAATCACATATGTGACGTTGTAAGAAAGTGATCGCCACCCTTGATCACCTCTAATTAGTCTGTCCTCTGTGATTAGAAGTGTAGCTGTCGTTTCTTTAACGACTAAGTTGCCTTGTAACACCTTGTATCTGACTTATAATTTACGTATAGGCACATATCCTTATATTTACACTTCCCACCATACCCATGAATTTGGACCACAGCAATACAAGCCTTAAACCAATTTCTGCTGTGAAGCAAGCGATTATTACTTGGCAGAAATTGCCAAGCCCCTTCGGTGATATCCGTTCCAATTGACAAGGTTTTACCACCGGTAATCCGCAATAAAGAAGGCTCATGATTAGCAGCCTCTGGCAGCTCGATCAAATTTTTGGAAAACGGAAGGGAATGTAAAAGAGTTCTCAGCACTGAATACGATACGCATACACGACATCCCTCAATCAGGGGTTTGAACCCAATCAATCATTCCCGATCTTTCCCGGGGTTTAATGAAATTTTTCTAAAGCCACATACTGTGCCCGCAGCGAGACTCCATGTTGTGCGTAGTGATGGGCAAATTTCGATAGTCATCATCACGGTCCATAGCAGTTCACTGCAGGACTAAGGACCTCTCCCACAAAAGGGGCGGTTATTGCCATAATCTTCACGCTTGGCACGCGGGTTGGAGATCGCAGTGTTATAAATATAACAATGGAAAACGCTGCTACCCATTTTCCAGTCTACGTAGGCTCCACATATTTTGCCTCGAAACGTAATAGCTGAATTGTAAACGAAAGTAGTGGTGAAAAGCTAGCACAGACAGAAATGTGGAACATGAACATTGCCACCTCGTAAGGAAACGGGCGAATGAAGTAAACCAAAGTGTATCTTGGCCTAAAAGGAGATTTGAGTTGCCTATTTTATATTACTAGCATTACTGACAACAGCAAACATATTTTTATTCTACGGAGCGATAAATGAGCAGACAGTCCACTTGATAGTAAGCTATAACTGTAGCCCATAAAATCTACATGCATTCAGGTTGCAGGCAACAAAAATGTAGAATCGTATGTAAATAAATATGTCATCATCCTCATCACAGCCCGTAACAGTCCACTGCAGGACTTAGGGCCTCTCCCACGAAAGGGGAGGTTATTGCCATAATCTCCACGCTTAGCAGGCGGGTTGGAGATCGCAGTGTTTAAATATAACAATGGAAAATGCTGCTTTCCATTTTCCAGACTACGGAGACTCTTGATCTTTTGCCTCGAAAACATTAGTCGCCTTGTACGACACCCATGAGTGTAAGGGGTTGGTGCTATTCTACTCTGCCGGACACCACACGGCCAATAAATATGTAAATAAAAATAATTGGACAATTCACACAGTGCCATCTAGCCCTAAAGTAAGCAAGGCTTGTTTCATGGGTGCCATAAAACTGATAAACTGCTTTATATATTTTTTTAATAGAAACTAACGGCGGCTTGCACCAATTAATATAAAAAAAACGTCAAAACACAATTCTTAAAAGTGTTTAAGAAATTTGGTGCAAGCCGGGCTTATTGTATTGACACGACTAAGGTGAAACGCACCGACATCGACACTTCGTAACCGACCTATGCACATCACTGGTTCTCAAATAAAATTACTGGGTCTCCGCGGATCGAGTTTTAATGAAACGCGCAGGGCGAAACTTGGGAATTAGATTATGTAAGGGGAGCACGATGATACATAATTGATAATGTTTGTTATGACATGCCGCTTTTTTCGTCATACAATGTCCTTTAAGTACCTATATCGTGATGAAACCTGCACATTCAGGCGGTTGAATGTGTAACTATGATCCAATCCGGTCAGGTTCCCCTGGGATATAACCCTGCTATCAGGAAAACCTGACCAGATTGGATCATGGCTACACATTCAGTCGCCTGAATGTGCAGGTTTCCTCACGATGTTTTTCCTCACCGTAAGAGCACCGGTGAGTATTCAATTAATGTACATAATTCAGAAAATAGTCATTGGTATATGACCGCAGTGGGATTCGAGCCCGGTACCTCTCGCCCACGAGTCGGATACCTTAACCACTCGGCCAGCGGCGCTCTATATTTTATTATTGTAAATGATGGCATTCAATTCCCGAAGTCGCATCAAACAGTCAGTGGCTGAAAACCTTTTGAATGGTACCCTCCTAAGTAATAAAGTAATACAAAGCACATTACACTCTGCTGTTGAGGCATTGTTTTCTCAATTTTCGCATTAGTACAAAACGTACATTAAAATGTACATTAGAATAATATAGTAGCAGGTTAATGATTGTGGATGAAGGGTTGGGATAGGGTTGTCACATTGAAAAATAAATTTTCGTATATAAAATATGTTTATGTATGTATACTCTTTATTACGTATAAATGCTTACAGGACTATGTCAAAAAATAACATAAAAATACTTGCTTGTAAGCTTGCTCCACAGTGGGATTTCTTTCAGCCTGCCTTAGATACTCCGAAAGGAGCTCTAACGAGCGGTGGAGCAAATATAATATTAGATTAAAAATATACACAAGTTAAAGAAATGAAATCTTTTTCCGGAACATATAACGACGTATAAAAAGCCCAAACTAGCGCTTTAGACAGTATTTTATAACGTTTTAATGTTATCTCCCTTATCACCACTTATATCACTTCATTGGATGTTGGCCTTCCCAATGAGCGCCATCTACCTGTGGCCCTGCAGGCCCCTATTTCACAAACATGACAACTGTAATTTACTTTGACAATTCGACGTACATTGCTGAGTTTTTAGCAACGTACATCGAATTGTTATAGTAACTTGCAATGGCTCTCTGTTTGCTGTCTTTGGCAGGTCCTTTCACCACCTGGCTGTCCTGGCATTCCTGCTAATTTGTTTTATATTTTCTAGACATTAAAATTATGATCATGGGCTGTTTTGCTCTCGCTCGCGTGGGTGCGAGCTGATTGAAAAAGGGCCATATATTAAAAAATATTTTAAGGTATGAAAATTACAATATAAATTAAAGGTTAGGTTATTTTTTTCTATATTCCCAACCTTAACGCGAAACCTTTCCACTGCCAACCCTAACGCGAGCCCTAATGAGTACAAACACGTTGTGACGTGTTAATGGTCGCAAAGGGCACGTTACACGTGTCGCGTGCGACGCGGACGCCACACGCCCCTACAATCCCGGATTGGTATGCACACGCCTTTACATCCCTGTAGGTCCGTGACAGGGATGTAAGGGATGGTGAACCTTTTTGTAACATCGTAACATTTCGTGTCGTGACTGGCTAGTCTTACGTTATTTTCAATAATTATGTTTTACTGTGCGCGTCTTAAGTTAAGGATGTATTGTGGCACCTACAAAGTGCTGTCTATGTCTATTTGAACTGTATGTTGAAGCGCTGGTACGTAGTGTCTGTAAGGCAAGACTAATGCTTCGTGCCTGTCATCATGGCGTTAATGTACCGTTTGTGCCCTCGTACACGAGGGCCTGGGGTCCGCCTTGACCATGATCCAGGATTTGACAGATAATGTAATTACAGTGAAGCGACTGCTATTTGACCTCCGTGACGGGAACCAGACCAAATTGGATCATGGTTACACATTCAGTTGTTTGAATGTGCAAGTTTAATCACGATGTTTTCCCTCACCGTAAGAGCATCGGTTAGCATTTAACTAATGTACGTAAATCAGAAGAGTCATTATTTATTACTATAAATTATTCTATCCTTCAAACGAAGCAACCGTCCACAGTTTGACTTGAATCTAGACCAATATGTTTCAATGCGACAACAAAATGATGAACGTGAGGGCCGTTAGTGTATTTTCTTTAGCAGTTCGTCTACAGCGACATGTTAGATCCTTCTCAATTGTTTTGTCTTTTTTTTATATACCCGTATATAAATCGATCTGGAGCCGTATTTGTGAACCGTTCGAATAGCACTCATAAACAAATTACCTACCTGTCTCTTTCACACTCGTGTTAAGTTGGCCGAGAGTGAATAGGAAACGTAATGTTTCCATTTTATTACTCTGTTTTGTTTATTCTACACAATTTGAGCCAATGGTTCGCCGGCCCTACCATAGGGTCTTTTTCGAAACGAACGCACTCATCTCTGCTGAACCTTTTCGAGTTAAAGTAATTTTGTTAAAGTTGAGGCTTACTATAAGGGTCTGGGCGTAACTGGAATGAGTTAATATTGCAACCGAATATTCGATTCAACTTATTATAGACTGTAAGGGCGCCGTAGGTTATCCTACGTCATCAAGTACAAGAAAAAATCCAGTCTGTAGTGATAGTAGACGTTTAGGAGACCCACAAAACGTTAATCTGCCCGTACACAGTAAAAATTTTTTTTTGTGATCTAAACTTAGACTTTTCGTAGCAATTATACTAATAGTTAACCCCTACCTTTCTTCCTTTCAGTAAAATAATTTTTGAAATCGTTTCAGTAGTTTCGTTTCCAAAATTACAATTTCTTTTATAGGCAATTTTTGTTACTGGTTGTAACAGCATTCATCTTAAGGTGAACGCAACTTCTCCAAGACGAACGTGTTATATTATATGGTATTATAGTCTATTTTTAATTGCTATTTAAAAGTAAAACTATCGTAATTAATAATAAATAATATTGCCAAATAAAATTATAGTCGTTTCAGAACGAATGTACGAAACTCCTGAACGATGTTTAATCTTTGAGCACATTCAGTACTAATTAACTAAAAGTTTGGTATCTAAATATTATTTATTTCATTTCATTTATTACGTATCAGTTTTCCAACAGATTTCACAATATTATGTAGTACTTACATGTATTTATATGACACCCTGTTAGGACATTGCAAATAAGTGAGAGTATCTAATAATAAGTGAGAGTATCTAATAAACAGTACAATAAACAAAATATTAAATAATTCACATATTTGTAAGATGTCATTCTGTATTAGCAATTAATTCTATCAGCAGTATTGTCATTTTTCACATAAATTTCAAAACGGTGTCATAAATAATATAATACAATAGCTAGATCCGGATTATCTCAATTCGAGGTAATTAAAAAAATTCATCAATATTATAATAGCATTTTTGCACAAGAAAGGATTTCATTTCTTTGGTAAATGATTTCAATTTTTAATGATTTTTTATGTTGTTGGATATATGATTACTTGAACATTTTATCCATCACAGCGTGGGGACCATTTGTACATATAGTGAATTGAGAAAAATGTTTCTGTTTATTAACATTGCGATTGTTTCGTCTAACGCAAGTTCTAGGTGAATACATTTACTTGAATTTTCTTACAAATTTATATGACTGTAGAATGTACAATGACGTCACTGTTAGTATGCCGTACTTTATAAATTTCCGTCCGAACTTATAACTTTCCCCCTACATATGATTAAAATTAAAATTTTTGCTAGCTACCGTTAGTGATTGGAAAATCAAACGTCAGAATTGACCGAACGGATTATGATGGTAGATTTGGCTGATAAGTACCATTTATTATATTGTGACATAGTCCAGAAGTAAAACAACAAACATTTATTTACACACACATAAGAAACAATACCATACGAGTAGTGTACCATACAATAAGTACTGTATTCTTCCAAAAACAAAAGATCTTTTATACTAAACACTAATATTTTCTATTTACTACACGTACCTATTCAATTTTATTATATTAATGTTTATATATTATGTTTGGTCGACTTTCTTGCCCGATGTCGGTCAGCCTCACAGGCAGTGAGTGTTGGGCCTGGCATGTTAAGGCATATAGTCAACATTTATCAGGATCACCGGTATAGGTGATGCCAGTGACAAAAAATATTATCAGGATATCGGGTAAAGGTGATGCCGGTGATGGTTTACAATAATAATTTTGAAATTTAAAAAAGCGTACATGCATTACTGATGATTTCATTGACTTAATAACTTAACTATTGGACTTAGTTAAAATTGTAAATAAAAAACAAGCTAAAATGCAATGAAAAAAAAAGCGGAAATGCTAAGTACATGGTTATTTATTTATCAATAATGGTACAAAATAAAAAGGAAAGCTGGAATGCTATAAAAAAGCGGAAATGCACAGTAAATGGTTATTTATTTTTCAAATATGGGTTTAAAAAAGTTAAGTATGTGACGAATATAAAATATACATAATATTTATGAACTTTTGTATGTACACGTTGTACACGTAGAAATAACACAGCATAAACGATACAACAGGCACAACTTATATTTTTAATTTTATGGTTAACCTATGTAAACTTTATGTGATAACATGTTCTACGTCAATGGAATTTGCTAATTGTTTGTTTACCTACTTGAGTAGTTTTTCGTATTGATAAAAATGATATATCAATGTTATTCTTATCTGCTTTGTAATGAAATATGATGAGATTACTATAATAATATAATAGTTTACGTTTTTAATTATGTTTACAATTTATTCCACAATTGTTTTAACTTGATGTACCATCACAATGTTTAAGTACTTCGAGAACGAAGCACATGTCAGTATGGCCGTGTTATATTATATGGTATTATAGTCTATTTTTAATTGTTATTTAAAAGTAAAACTATCGTAATTAATAATAAATAATATTGCCAAATAAAATTATAGTCGTTTCAGAACGAATGTACGAAACTCCTGAACGATGTTTAATCTTTGAGCACATTCAGTACTAATTAACTAAAAGTTTGGTTTCTAAATATTTAATGTATCTTATAATTATTTAAAATAGTTTTAAGAACTATTTCGATGAATTTGGTTATTATCTTTGCACAATATTTCATAGTTAATTAGAATTATTATAACGTGCTGTCATTGGTTGAAATGTAACGGCTTCTAACTTCCGTTTGAATGTTGGTTATATAAACCCAGTCGAGAGACTGGGAGGGCCTTGTTGCTCCAGACCCGGCACAGAGTTAAGTACAAACTTGCATTGTTTTATTGTTGCTTTATATTTTGTATTAGTTTTATTCATCTATATAATCGGTTATTGATTGAATCATACGTAATACTATTGTCCCATTTTTAGGGATTTTGTATTTTGCCATGTATTATTATGTTCAGAATATATTGTTATATTTCCCATGTAACTTTGTTTGCTATGATTGCCTATCCTATGATATAATAACTTATCTAATTTGATCCAATATGTGTGTTTAAATATGCTTTTCCTGTCTGGAATAAATAGCTATTTATATTTAACTAATGTGCCCTATTTTTATTTCATTAAGCTTTCCACCCTTAGTTTTCGATAAAATACTAGACCACCATCATTAATATCTTCTAAATACTTAAATTCACACGCGAGATCTGTACACTCTATACACCCTATCTAACAAACGCATCGAACGAATCGAAGTTAACATGGCCTCGCACCCTTTTCCTCACTATAAGACCACAACCACGCTGAAAGAATAATTCCCATTTCCATTACATCTGTCGCATTATAATTACATGTCACGAAAAGGAAAAGAGGAGCAGTACTCTCGCGCGCAACTGTCAGTGTCAAAATGCGAGCGCATCGGTCGATTCAATCGCAACGCCCTCGCTGAATTAACGTCACCTGAATTCGTCTAAGATTTCTGGGATTTGTCCTGACTCGGACGATTCAGCGCGGATGGGTGTGCGAAGTTTCATATTCGTTCGTAATATTCGTGCGTTCACCTTTCATCATCACAGCCCATAATAGTCCACTGCAGGACTTCGGGCCTCTCCTACGAAAGGGGAGGTTGTTGCCATAATCTCCACGCTTGGCAGGCGGGTTGGAGATCACAGTGATATACAGCAATGGAAAACGCTGCTGCCCATATTCCAGCTCACGGATACTCTTAGATTTTGTGCCTCGAAATCATTAGTCGCCTTATACGACACCCACGTGTGTATGGGGTTGTGCTATTCCACTCTGCCGGACACCACACGGCTTAAACCGTTCACCTTTAGGGATCTCGAATTTTTTTAAATGAAAAACAGCCCATATTACTTACTGATAATACATCATAAGAGGTAGGGCATAGCGAGGTATCTTCGAATTCGAGCCGCCCGACTGGCGAAGTACCTTCACCTTACAGAATACCGCAGCTAAACAATACTCTTTTAAATAGTATTGTGTTTCTGCCGATGAGTAAGGTTTCCAGTGCTCCATGGGGTGGGGATTCGGGAAACCGTGGCTTTGGCAGTGGAGTGGCATTTACCTTTTTGCTGCCAGAGCAACGTGTTATAGAGGTGGGGAACGCATTGGCGATACTCTTGGTGTTGTTTATGTCAATAGGCAGTGGTGACCAATTTCCATCAGATGGCCCGCTTGCCTGTTTGCCTACCGTATGACATAAAAAAAAATCATAGGTCAAAGAAATTTATAATCGGTAAAGTACCTCCATAGATTTTGAATTTATCAAAATTCAAATTTATCAATTTCAAGTGATTTCAAGTGATTGTTTTGAATATTCTTCCTCACTGTAATATTATGTACCTCATTTATAAATAACACTAGTTTGAAAACACTAAACTTTACCAGCAACAAAATCGAAACTCCTAAATAAACAGCAAACAACCAGCTAAAAGCGTTTCATTTCAGCGATAATTCTCAAGTTTCCGAACAAATATATATCCTCTGTCTCAACATTGTCGCTTCTGTAATGTGAAAAGGAAAAATTCCCGCTAGAGTCGACAATTTTGTGGCCGTAACCGTCGGTTGCGGTTTTGTTTTAGCTTGCGAATTCGTATTACAATATAATTTTATGGTAATTAATTACCTATAATAATCATCTTGGTGTCAATATCGCGGGTGCGCTCTCGCGCGCCGGTAATCGGTCCGCCTTGACCATGATTCAGGATTTAGCAGACCCATTCGACTTTCATGACACTTAAGTACACGAAAGATACTGACTGGGGCTTTCTTACAAACCCCGGACTTTATAATAACTACACGATTTTTGCATTAATGTGTTCAGACAACTCTAGAGATAACCGAAAAAAAGTCTCACTTGATCCCAGGTGGGAGAACCGAAATATCCTGGAAGAATTGAAATATCCCTTTAATGTAGCGGCTAATCATTTTTGGCCATTTTTTGATCTGCTAATAGGTACTGCATTACATTTTTTTTTTTTTTTTTTAAATTTTAATAGCATGAAATTTTGCGTTTTATGAATAATTAATATAGACGATGAATTATATACCGACGTATTTGCATGCTTCATGCGATAGCAGGCTACTTGTACTGTCGCGCTCATTAATACATTACAACCTTAAAATTTGTATTCCTGTGTATGAATAAAGTAGAAAGCATTTTAAAGTAAAAATAATATAAAAATCACTTGTGATTATTTTTGTATTACAATTCAAAATCATTTTGTCAGTTTTCCTTTTGAAAGTTTCAATATTTTGTCCCTACGTTGTACTTATGCCCAGACAGCGACCTGGGTGTAGGCGGTTATAAAAAGGTTGTGGTAAACCCTCGGGTGAGGAAATTAAACGCAAAAAAGTTATTGTAAACACTGAATGAAGTTACACTGTATAAATTAAAATAAATAAAACTGCTTCGAGTACTTTATCTAGTCACATGGTTTTAATAGAACTTTTAGCGAATAGGGCAGGGCTTAGGCAGAGATTTGTCTGCTGGACAAATCTCTCAAATCTCGAATGCGAGTTCCGAAAATTTTATCTATAAAGATTCTTGATAAATTGTTTATCAAGAATCAAACGAAATTCTTGATAAACGAATTTAAATTTTGGATAGTATTTCAAAGAATAATTTAGAATTTTGAACAGAAAGAGGTGGTATATCATTAGGAGGTTTTTTTATTTATTCGTAGGCAAAAATACAATATACGATAAACACATTCAGCTACAAATTTACTCTCGATAATGAGTTACTCTGTATAGTAATAGCTGTGAGGCTTTTAGATGAAGATCGAGAAGTACAGCAGCCAAAGTTGGTAATCCTTGGTTGGTGCTAAATGATTATTACAACGTTATATCGCTTTTGGTCCACTTTTGGAGCCATATGCAACCCTATGGAGCACGCGTATTTTCTAGAGTCCAACTCGACAATATGTTGCTGAAACTTTGTGTAAAATACATAAAGTAAGTTTTGTTTTCTTTCCTTTGGACGACGGTCTGTATCGGAGTTTGTTGGGCAAATAGGTAGAAATAGGTACATTGTATGATTATGACTAAATTCACATCTTAGAATTAGTACTGTGATGTCACGTTTTCTATCCAACTATCCATTTCACTATCATATTTTTATGGGTAAGACTTGCATTTGATCTCATCTCACCTTATGAGAAGAGAGGATGGGGTCGACGATGCATGACGCATATTCACCTAGAATGAAAAGGGAATAGTGACTCAAAATTAGAGTTCCAGTCGCACATAAGAACAGTAGAGTTGTAGCCGCTACGTCGAATGAAGAATGCAAAATGTGTCGATGGCGATCTTTTGTCTCCCTGGTTGTCAGATGGAAAATGGTCACAGAAAGAGTTCGTGGAGTTCCTGAGAGCACTCACCGAAGTATTTAACATAGAAGACCGACAGGATGGCCATTCCACATCGTGACAGGAACCAAGTCTTTGAAGGCGGAACTTGACAAGCGAGTCATACGTGGCGCTCCAGTCCCAAAAGCGACCACAGAACTCCATACACGACCGGACTTGAGCTTCCATTTATGCAGGCATGCTCGTATTTTGATTGTTATTAAAGAAATATATGTCACACGGTTGACAAACAGATAAGCGGCTACCTGATCAAATTTTATCGCTATGATCGGTCCAGTAAACACTATATATTATATCTACAGACAACTAATTGTCTTCCACTCATGGTAGCACTATTTACCTTCATTTGTACTTTATGAATTGCCATTGCAGTGTGTTCCTGTAAAACCCAAGGGGTTTGTTCCGGATATGAGAGCCGCGGGACCCGAGGGGACGGTGGTCAATCGACAGGGAAGGAAATGCGGCGACTGGGGTGTCAATCCGGAGGGTGTAGCACGTGGGCTAGCGGCAGGAACTTCGTCAGTGGGGTGCTACGAGTGTGGCTCGCGGCTGCGTCAGTTCGGTATCCATTAAGGTATCGCGCGCGTCGTTTTCACCATTGCCTGAAGCATCGTGGCGCGATAGTCAATTCGTAGGGCACTGTAGTGAGTACTACTCGGGGCTTCCTACGCGGCGTAGTCGCTGGATTGCGTGGACGGAGCGTCGCGGCGCGGCTAGAAACTTGGGCGCTGCGACGTGTCTGTGGCGTCTTGTGGTTTCCTTGTAGTTTGTACATGTGGATAGGTTTGTGGCAATGTGCTACATGCGCGCGCCTACATGTCACGTATCCAGTCCCAGTGGTTAGATGGCGGCGGCTGACCTCGAGGTACAATCACGGCGGCAAGGACGCATGCGCCGCGACTCAACAATCATGTTGAGTGTGCAGTTCTGGTTTGCTGGGGTGCAGCGATCATAACCTGCAGGCGGCAGGCGTGTAGTTTACTCAGTGCGCATACGATCCGGAGCCATTATCAATATATACCTCCTCTTCGGTTGAAATCATTAAATGCTTTGAAAACTGTTGAGCGTGTTGCTATCAAGTTATTTTGTGTGAAGCGCAAGGTACAAAACGCTGGAAGCAGGCGTTTATTTGACATGCCTCGCGCTGCCACTGATTCTCTCTCCGAAAGCATCCTATCGACAGCTTTTACAATATTCGCTATAGCACAGAAACAAATGTACATAGAGCACTCATCCTAAATATAATACTCGGGCTTATAATCACCGTCTAAAATTTAAACTTTAAAGCAGAGTGGCGATTTTTTCATGTCGCATTACTTCACCTGGAAGAATGCCAAGGAGAAACCTTTTTCTGGTGCTTCCCGGTGAATCAACGAATACGTTTCTCTAAGCTGGAGATGCACGCTCCTAATGACTATATGGAACACTATTCCATACTCAACAGAGAGTCTCGGGAAGTGATTACTCACGATCGTGGACATTTCCGAAATAGGTCCCAAATCTACTGGTGGAATACGCGGCTGTTGTAATTTGAGGCTACGATTAGCAAGTCTTACATCAGATACGTTACTGTCTTTGTACGTACAAAAAAGAGTTATAAAAAAAAAATAGGTACATTCTCGTACTTCAGAATCGTAGTAATTACTTTACTTAACTACTTTATTTACTCCGTACTTTTGTTAATTTTCGGTTCTCGTGTCTGATTCTTGGAAAAATAACGTTGGGAATCTCGCAATGGTTTTTAAAGTTATTCCAAATGGTATCTATATTAATGGTGTAAATGATGATAATGAAGATGATGATGGTGGAAATAAAAAGAAAATTCTGTTAGTTATTTTCATTTTACAGACATCATATTCACTAAATTTCTAAATATTTAGCCTACGGTACCCGACCATGTTAACGAATTCTATGACATATCATTCATAAAAGTTGAATTATTGGTTAAGCAGCTATTTACATGGACTGCTAAAATCATAACCCAACCTTTTGCCTTTGCTGTAGTCGAGTAAAAAACCCTCAAATGACTGCCGACTTCAGGGTACAACATATTATTATATCTAAATATCTTTACGTACAGATTATTTCGACGTGACTAACCACCAGTGTAGTAAAGTGAACATTTCCGTTAGAACTAGTTCGCACTGTAGTTAACTGCTATACCTATAGGTATACCTAATCTTAACATTTGCGGAGCCTTTGAACCAGCCAAGTGCGGGTCGGAGCGTATGCAAAGAGTTTTATTCTACAAAACATAATCGCATATACACAAGAGTGCGTGAAGGTTAAGCCATATGTGTCTAAGATAAGATCCGTTTTCTATCACAAGATGTCGCTGGGCGTACTTTAGAACGCGCTATCGAATTCTTTTTGTGAACGTATATAGGGTATTTATTTAGGAGATTGTTTTGAGAATAAAAAGTATAACAGAGAATGAAAAGTACAACAGTGAGTAAAGCATAACGTGTCTGAGTATTATTTCGAGTGATTTTATACAATATGAAAAAATAAACTACTGAAGTTTTATTTGTTTTTCTATTATATTAAATTCCGACCACAGAAATCGTACGCACCACCATAGGGATCTATGGGGTGTCGCGTTCGATGAAACCTGGAAAACCTTCCCGGCTGTAGGTATTCCCAAGGCAGAGTTTCGCTGGTAGGCGCCTAGGTCTCTTGCGAGTCCAGCATAACCAGCCGGCCGCGCTGGTACACTTGAGTGTTCTCTGCCTCCATCCCTCGATAGTCCGGAGGGTGCTATTATACCCTTTGCGGTAGGTGCAAAAAACTACAGAAACCGAAATACTTATCTTATTTCCATTATCCGTTTAAATATGTCACGCCTTATCAACTGCGTATGTGCAATGTCAATGGATTAAAATAAATACCCCTGCCATTACAATGGCAATGGGTTGCAAACGAGATTTCCATAACATTCATTAAAGTGCACACTTCTTAGACAAATCACACCTGTGTTTCGTACAATTCCTCAACATTTCCTATCTTCTTCATCATGTTAGTTAGGTATATGCGTCCACGTTTAGTTACGAAGTTCCCATGAGTCGTTTCACAGCGTGAGCGAATGCAAATAACCGTCTGCGGCATATTTAGCGTTCTTTGCACAGCGAGTTAGCGCGACATTTGACAATCTGATTTGCCTAAGCCAGTTTGCCGGACTTGTGTTTGTTCGAAAGGGGCGTGCCTTTGGCCTTGCCGCTGCGTATTTAAGTTGCTCCCAAGTACGAACTAGTAACTATGTGGTGGTATTGATTGGGAACGGTTTGGATTCGGAGTTAGGAAGACGTGACTGAGGGATGCCATCAGATGCCATCACCGATGGATACAATTTTAACTTTATAGGATTATTCCCATACATATTTTACTACCTTATACTCAGAATTACCAAGCGGTATTCGTTGAAGGTCATACAGGTCTACGCACCGACTTCGACTCACTCCGACGATGAAGTGGAGGCTATGTATGAGGATATTTCTACAGCCATGCATACCTCCAAGACACACTATACCGTTGTCATGGGAGATTTCAACGCGAAACTGGGCAAACGAGGCGGAGACGAGTTGAGAGTGGGGCAATTTGGAATTGGAAGTCGGAACGCCCGTGGCCAGATGCTGGCCGGCTTTATGGAGAAGGAGGGACTCTTTATGATGAACTCATTTTTCAGGAAGCCGGATCATCGCAGATGGACGTGGGTTAGTCCCGATGGTGTCACAAAAAATGAGATTGACTTCATCCTATCTACGAAACGGCATATATTCAATGATGTCTCGGTGATCAATAGCGTTAAAATTGGCAGTGATCACCGCTTGGTAAGAGGCACATTGAATATTAATCCCCAGCTGGAAAGATCGAGATTGATGAGGTCCACGCTCCGGCCTATACCCATCCAAATCCAAAACCCCGAGAGCTTTCAACTCGAATTACAAAATCGCTTCGAGTGCCTAGGAGAGTGCGTCGACGTGGACGACTACAATAACAGGTTCGTGGAAACTGTCTATACGGTTGGGTCAAAGTTTTATAAGGCCTGCCGTACAAACAGAACAAACAAAATCTCTGACGATACCCTCAAACTCATCGAAGAGAGACGCGGAATGACTCTGCAATCCCCTGATGATGTCTCTCAATTTAGGCGACTTAATCGACAGATCTCCAAGTCTCTGACTCGCGACATACGCCGCTTCAATACTACCAATATTGAGGCGGCGATCGAGCGGAACAAAGGCTCTAAAGTCTTTGCGAGAGATCTGTCGATTGGACAGAGCCAGTTGACGAGACTGAAAACGGATGACGGCAGAGTTGTTTCGACCAAGTCCGAGGTTTTGAGGGAAGTCGAGAGGTTCTATGGACAGTTATACACGACAACACGGGCACCTGTTACCAGTATGGCAAAAGACCCCAGAGCCAAGTTGACCCGACACTACACCGAAGATATCCCGGACATCAGCCTGTACGAGATTAGTATGGCTCTCAAACAGCTTAAGAACAACAAGGCGCCGGGTGATGATGGAATTACGGCTGAGCTTCTGAAAGCTGGTGGCAAACCTGTGCTTAAGACCCTTCAGAAGCTGTTCAATTCCGTCATCCTCGAGGGCAAAACGCCGGAAGCATGGAACAGAAGCATAGTCATATTGTTCTTCAAGAAAGGTGATAAGGCTCTCTTGAAGAACTTCAGACCAATATCGCTGCTGACCCATGTCTATAAGCTGTTTTCGAGAGTCATTACGAATCGTCTCGCACGCAGGTTTGATGACTTCCAGCCTCCCGAACAAGCCGGATTCCGAAAAGGTTTTAGTACCATAGACCACATACATACGCTGCGGCAGGTTGTACAGAAGACCGAAGAGTATAACCGGCCATTATGCTTGGCGTTTGTGGACTATGAGAAAGCCTTCGATTCGATCGAAACTTGGGCGGTGCTCCAGTCTCTACAGCGGTGCCAAATTGACTATCGATATATCGAAGCACTGAAGTGTTTGTACGAAAACGCCACTATGTCAGTTCGTCTCCAGGACAAGACCACAGAACCTATTCAGCTGCAGCGAGGTGTTAGACAAGGTGATGTCATATCACCGAAGTTGTTCACCGCTGCACTGGAGGATATCTTTAGGCTTCTGGACTGGGACGGACTTGGCATCAATATTAACGGCGAGTACCTCACGCACCTCAGATTTGCTGACGATATCGTAGTCATGGCTGAAACCCTGGAAGACTTGGGCAAAATGCTCGATGACCTCTGTAGTGCCTCTCAACAAGTAGGTCTTAAAATGAACATGGACAAGACGAAAATTATGTCAAATGTCCATGTTGTGCCTACTCCAGTGACAGTTGGAGGCACTCCACTTGAAGTTGTTGACGACTATACATACCTAGGACAAATAGTCCGGCTAGGTAGGTCCAATTTCGGGAAAGAGGTCAATCGACGAATCCAACTCGGTTGGGCAGCGTTCGGGAAGCTACGCCACATATTTTCGTCCCAATTACCGCAGTGTCTCAAGACGAACGTCTTTGACCAATGTGTGTTGCCAGTGATGACTTACGGATCTGAAACGTGGCCACTCACTATGGGCCTTATAAGAAAGCTCACTGTTGCCCAAAGGGCAATGGAAAGAGCTATGCTCGGAGTTTCTTTGCGCGATCGAGTCAGAAATGAGGAGATCCGCAAGCGAACCAAGGTCACCGACATAGCTCTAAGGATTGCCAGACTGAAGTGGCAGTGGGCAGGGCACATAGCTCGAAGAACAGATGGCCGATGGGGCAGTAAAGTTCTCGAGTGGCGACCACGTACCGGTAGACGCAGCGTGGGTAGGCCTCCTACAAGGTGGACCGACGACCTGGTAAGGATCGCAGGTACCAGCTGGATGCGGAAAGCACAGGACCGGTCTTTGTGGAGATCTCTGGGGGAGGCCTATGCCCAGCAGTGGGCGTCTTCTGGCTGATATGATGATATGATGATATTTTACTAGAATTTTACACTTTTTCGTGGTTGTTTACTACACTTCCATCGCACATGTTACCGGGCTTATTACCACGGTTAGTATAGTTTTTGCCTGGATATTTCGACGCAGTTGGATGCGTCATGGTCATGGTAATAAACAAGATAACATGTGCGACGAAAGTGTTGTCATTTATTTCTAGTTTCTAGTCTATCCATCTCTCTTCCTCTTTGACTATTATTTATATTTTATGGATGAATTAATAACTCACAAGTCACAACACATACGTAATAATAGTATTCTTATACATTTTATAGTGTATATTTTTTTATATTGCATTTTTTCTTTATTGTTATATACAGTATTGTATACCCTTAAGACTAGTTAAAAAAGATGACGTATTTTGTTATAATATTCCGGCCCGTACCGACTTATAACATAATGTTTTTCACTATCGCGGTTATAATCACACATTTTAAGAGTATATTCTGGGTTTCCTAAAGCGTACCTTTGCTGACGAGTAGTTTGTAGTTGGAGTGATCGGGCTACTCGTCAACAAAGGTCCGCGGTAGGAAACCCCGAATATACCCTTAAAATATAGTTATAAAAGGTACACAAATAGTAAAAAATTACAAATAAAAACAGACTCTAGATCGCTGCCTTGCGTTCCCATAAGGCTGGCAGCGTTTCCTCTCTGAATTGTCAGACATATTCGCTGATCGAGGCAAGCGCCAGCACGTGGGTCTCCAGAATATCCAGTATTAATTGAATCTATTATAAATATCAATAATAGTGACTTAACTTCATCAGTAGCATTATAACGACTGGGCGTGTGAGATTTCGATAGAAATTTGTTTGCTTATTTTTCGATAGAAGCGTCATTGGCCTAATGCGTAGCAGGTGAAACTCTTTATTGAGAGGTACCGGGTTCGAGCCTCGGTGCCGCCATGTATAATACCGAAAATCTTTACTGATTTACGTACATTATTGAACACTAATCGATGCTCTTATGTGCATGCTCTTATAAAAATCGTGAGGAGACGTGCATATTCAGGCGACTGAATGTGTAACGAAGATCCAATCTGACTGGTTAGTTTCCCCTGGTAAGTACGTAATTACCTAATCTGATAAATCCTGGATCATTGTCAAAGGCGACCCCCGGGCTGTTGCACACGAGAGCATAACCGGGATGTAGACGCCAAGATGATTTACTTAAAAATCATCATCATCATCATCACAGCCCATCAACAGTTCACTGCAGGACTTAGGGCCTCTCCCACGAAAGGGGAGGTTACTGCCATAATCTCCACGCTTGGCAGGCGGGTTGGAGATCGCAGTGTTGTAAATATAACAATGGAAAACGCTGCTGCCCATTTTCCAGCGTACAGAGACTCTAGATCTTTGGTCTTGAAAATAATAGTCGCCTACTACTTAAAAATATGTATTTATTATTATAAATAAAAACGATGCCCTGCCCATTCTCGACGGAGTTCCGCAGAGAAGTACTCCACTGCTCTCCAGGTTGTACACCAACATCCCCGGCCTCTCCGACCCTCCGACCTACAAGAATGTGGACAATAGCGCTTGTACCGGATAATCAGCAACAGTCGCTGCTGAAAATATTGTTTTTATCTTATACGATAGCCAAACAAGCAAGCTTCAATATTACAAATATCCAATATTAGTGGCTACTACAGATTTTTCTTGCAAAATTTCCACATTTCTTTTCCCATTAACCATTAGCCATTAATTAAAAACGAACATCAAAGATTCCAAATTTTCGTAACCTCTTTCTAGAATACGAATATTAAATGTATTTATTTATTACAATATTCTGATCTTAATTATCTTTATTATTCTGAAAACTCGTATTGTTTGAAACTCAAATTACAATTTCAATTGTTTCACAATAGACTGCTTTTCGAAGCATTCTATTGAAGCAGATTTTCCAGTATCAAGACATTAGAATTGGGATTGTATTGGCAATTTATGTGACACATATTGCGAGCTGTACCGCTTTCGCATTATGTACCCTTAGTCGACAGATATGATCAAATTCTATATTAATAATAATGTATAGATGTTAGATATTATATTTGTTTGTTATATTTTAACGTTAACTACAAAAAAGAAAAGTCTCTATTACATAACTGGCGACACGCACCGGCTTCCTACGGATAGTAAACCTTAACAAATTATACATCTAAACCTTTCTCATGAATCACTTTGTCTATTTGTGAAAACCGCATGAAAATCCGTATAGTTCTTTTTGAGTTTATCGCGAAGAGACAAACAGCCAGACAGACAGACACGGCATGAGACTTCGTTTCATATAAATAAAGTAAATAAAACAAGAATGGAAACTGACTTAAACTAAAAACTTAAAACCCTGATCTGTATGTTCGTACGGCAGCCAAACAATACTATTCTAAATGTTGTTGTCTTCCTGCCGGTGAGTAAGGTGTCCAGTGCTCCATGAGGAACCGTAGTGGCCTTGGCCGTAGGCCTTGGCAGTGTAGGGGCCTAGCATTTGCCTGTTTGCTGCCAAAATGACATGGCTAGTTTACCTACTGAGAGACATAAATAACTTACAAAACGTCAGAAATCCCCGACCAAGTTTACATATACTCAAATATTTTATAAACTACTAAACCGATTTTGGTGAATTAAAGCTAAGATCCGACTCGATTAAACTGCTTTTCAATTAAAAGAAACCGCATTGAAATCGGTCCATCCGTTCAGGAGCTACAATGCCTCAGACAGACACACAAAGCCACAGATACACACGCCAAACTTAAAAAAAAACTCTTTTGTCGTCAGAGGTTAAAAACCTTAACTTTTTTTTTTATGAAATCTTCGAAAGATACCATGTCACCACGGGGAACAACGGTGGACATGTGGGATTGTCCGAAAAATAACCCTGCCCACTAAAACCCCTCTATGTATCCACAGCCGCTTTTTAACGGAATACCATAACCTGAAAAAGCTGTTATACAAAAATACCTTCTTTAAAGTGGGGCTAATAATCTCTTTTGTTGGGATAGTCTCTTTCTCTTTTCCTTTCTTAGGTTAAGCAACGAGACTAGTCGAACTTCAGCACCGCCTGCCTGTGCCTCCGTGCCGTTGGAGAAGCGAGGTTGCGCAATGTCTTCCTCTGGGGTCTCTGGGTTCCCGAGACAGTTCCACCAGTCTCAAGTCAGTCCGCCCAGAGGAAGACCTTGCGAGTACCCCCTGTGATAGTACTTTTATACCTCTTTCAAATCCCGTATATCATACCAATCTATAAGGTTCTGTAATCCATAAGCGAGACTATTCGTTAATGAAGGTGGTGGAGTGTTGACTTTGATTGCAAACAAAACAACGATTTATAGTTACAATGGATGCGATTAGCATATATTGAGCTTCGTACTGAGAATTTTGTCTAGACTAAAGTGTATAGGCGAAGATAAATATGAACATCGTTTACTCAAATGAGATTAACTTTACAACAATAAAGATAATGGGAAACAAACAAGATAATTCTATACTACAAACCCAATTATAATTTGCTAGTGGACCCGGCGGGACCCTACCCTACCCCTATGCTTCAGCTACTGTAACGATCACTATGTACCATGAGCTCGTCACCGTACAATTTATTTATATATCATATGGTTGTAGTTGATGGACTTGGAAATGAATACGCATATCATACACAGAGCAGTGTGGTAAAAAAAAAATACTTTGTGCTTTTAAAGCTTTAATGATATTTTCCTACGGACATGAATCTCGAGTTTGGATCGAAACCTGGCCCGAGTCGTTATCGTCCCTCACTAGGCACACAACTTACACACGCGAAGTAAATAAAATTTAAATAATAGTCTCTCCTTTGACTCGTGAGCTGATAGGTAGGACCATAATAATGCCTGACGAGATGATCGGAATATGTGTAACGGTTTGAGCGAAGTAGACCATAGGTCACTGGTTCGTTTGGTGTCGAAGGCTTTGCTGGTTGGCTGAGATATGAGGTGTGATAGGAGTCTCAGTTCCTTATCGATTAGGTAGGTTTTCCGAGACCTAATGGCCTCTATTCTATATAATTTAAGTAAGGATAACGTTAGGGTTTCGTAATCATAGGGTTAGAGTGGCCACAGAAGAAAGAAGAATCCGTTGCCGTTTCGAGTGCTGTCAAAGCTAAGTCGCATGTTTACTTTACTTATACTTTGTTTGATTTTTTATACGGATTTTATAAATTGTTTGACTATTTCGATTTGCGTGGATTACGTTTAAATCATCTTATTTATGCGGATTTATGTTTCATTCGTTTCATTTTTTAAGGATTTTTATAATTGACTTTACTTTTATTTATGTGAACTAAATTTTATTCATTTGCAAATATCTTCCGAATATTCGTGCGGTTGAATTACAGAGAATTGCTATAAAACTTACATATTCCTTGGGACGTTTTTCAAAATCTGTACACAACGTAATAGGTCTGAAAATTTAAATCAATAACTAGACGATCACTTGCTTACGGCCAAATCACAATATGTGAAATGATATTTATTATGTTATGTCTACTCTTTATAGGTAGATACTCGTATGTGTGTATTTATACAGACAGATAGGTATTAGGGTGACTGAGAAGTTACACTACCCTGCTTCTAACAGAATGTTTAAACTATCGCGGTGATTATCACACATTTTAAGGGTATGTTTTGGGTTTCCTACCTCGTACCTTTGTACTCGTCAACAAAGGTACGAGGTAGGAAACCCGCAACCCGGATCATACCCTTAAAATACCCTGCTTCTACCCTACACCAACAAAACTACCCTGCACCTTCCCTACTACCCTACATCTAATCTACGCTTACCCTAGTTCTACTTTACTCCTACCTATGCGTTCTTTTCTTGTCTATAAACCTTCCTCTGGAATCACTGTATCTATTGTTGAATACCGCATTTAAATCAGTTGCGTAGTAAAAGATCTAAGCGTACATAAGTACATACATAGATACGGATAGACTTTGTTCTATAATATATATGTATAGATGTGAGATACATCAAACAACAGAGTCACAAAATACGCTCATAAATTTATCTTTGAGTGTCCCCAGTCAGTTGCAGGTGTAATAAAATAATGGATTTAAAAAGTAGCAATGTAGGCCGTGGGGCGATTTCTGAAAATGTTTTTTTATGTTACTCAGTGACAAACGAGCAGACAGCCCACATGATGGTAAGTGGTAACTGTCGCCCATAACATGTACAATTCATACATTCAGGCTGCAGGTAAAAAATGCAGACACGCAGGCGTTGTCACTGTAAGGACTAAGGTAAAATTCCTCATGCCTGTAATTTTGCTGGGTTTCGTTTCACAAAACAATAAAATTTTTGTATTCTAATGAGATTATTTTTGTTCTCTGTCGAATAACTCGTTACCTAACATGTCCTCATAGAAATATGAAGCGTTGCGCCGCTCTCGCATTTTCTACGTTTTCACTCGTTAGATCACAACGGCTATGATGCAGTGATTGAAAAGTTAAGTTTTCAATAATTAAAGTATCGGGGACGAAAATAGATGACGCAATTTTCTAAATGCTGCCAAGCGCAGCTGAATTCGTCTTTAGGCCTCCTTATCGATGTTGTTTCCACGTAGTTTTTAGCTCTAATAACATTTGATAACCTTGGTGACCTGAATCACCTGAAATGAATGTATCATCATGATCTCAGCACCAGTATGCCCACTACGTCCATTTTTTAACATAGGCCTCTTGCAACCATCGTCTTTCTACGACCGAGCATATTTTATAAAACACATTGCCAGAAAGTAGCTGCTAACCATTATTATACTAGAAGCCGCGGTACGAAGGTTTATGAGGGAACGGGACTGACTCAACATCTTTCTAACCAACCAACCATCTCCTGATCCTACTGATCCTAACCCACAGTAACCACATAAAAATATTACCATCCCGCCCAAGAATTACAGCCACAGTAAAATTTAAAGTCGCAAATATTATTACCTCGTGGTGGAACGAGCAAAGTATCGTATACGAAAATAAAAACTTATTGATTCCATCAACGTTATACCGATAAGGTACGGTCCCTCGTAAATTTTACGTAACGCTTCACGGTTGCCGTAAAATTTGTCATTTTATTCCCGTATACAGGCTCCGAACCAGACAGGTGACCGTAACAGCGGATAAGTTTTATTACGCGAATGCTCCCAGATAAACATTTTACTGGCACCGTGTTTACATGAGCCAGTAATGCGGGGATTATTGCCTTTGGCGACTAGTTACTTTGATGCCCGATCCCTTAGGCGATCTATATTTCCGAGTAAAACTTTGTTCCGAAATACTGAGTGAGCTTTCTCTTATTGTTTTTGATTGTAGTTGTCGGCTTCAGTCTCTTTGTCATTAAAAACTCCACTTCTCTTTAGCAACGCACATTTCACGCGCAATACTTTCCTCAACGCTTAGTTTAACACTAACCAATGCTCTAACGGTGAGGGAAAACATAGTGCACCTGCACACGCAGCCGACTGAATGTGTAACCATTATCCAATCTAGTCAGGTTCCCCTAGTACCAGGGTCATGTAGGAGGTCAGATGGCAGTCGCTCCAATGTAATACTTGATCTGCCAAATCCTGGATCATGGTCAAGGCGGACCCCAGGCCCTCGTGCGCGAGAACACACCCGGGACATTAACGCCAAGATAATTTTTTTACCATTCTTTAAGCTTTGTCGGAACACTCTACAAATCCTACCAACGTTTTGGTTGGTGAGTCAGTCGACACTTTACTGAGATAACGTTGTGAAAGCTGATTTACTTAATAAAATACTAAGTACTCTTGTTTTAGGTTATTTTTTAAGGCGTTCTGAAAAAGACGTTAGTTATTCATCATCATAGACATAGACATAGACATGTATTATTTTGACATCACAAAAATCCATAAGCGTTTACATAATATGAAAATTTTAGAACACTTCAATACCAAACAAAAATAAAGTAGGTACAAACACACAAACACAACAAATCATGGACCAATGCGATGCCAAAAAAAGACCCCAGCTCAGCATTAGCTACAACAAATGCTGCAGCGCTGATTTTCAGTGGAATCTTGACGGTAAGGAGACCTGCATGAAGTACACAGCATATATAAAATAAATAAATAAATGAAATATATACGTAGTTAAATTGAGGTATATGTGTAAAAAAGGACAAAATTAATGTGTTTTATAGAAATATAATTAATTAATTAAACACTATGTAGGCGTAGGCATCTTTTATAAAGAACGAATATACATACTTAGATAAATAAATAATTCATATATCTATATTTAAATGATAAGTTCATATATCATTGCCAAGATGTTGCCAAGTAACATGAAATGGCGCGACCACCAAGCGGAATACTTTTCTGATAAACTAGAAGCATTTTCTTAAGGTTGCATTTAAAAGCATTGATAGTTTTGCATAAACGCAATGGCGGTGGTAAGTTATTCCAACATTTGGTAGCCGCGTAACGAAAGCTGCCACGAAAAGCTGCAGAATGGTGGCGCGGGACGCTCAGCACCTCCCCGACAGCGCGCAGTCCTCTCGAACCTCCTCCCTTCAGAAATCTAGGTTTTTCAAAAATATATTCTGGCTTTCCAGTACACCAAACAATAGTGTAGGCAAATGTAATTCCCTACGTAATGTCATTTTCAACACATTCGCATCATTGAGAAAAGGGGTGACATGGCCTCTAGGATCATCATCATTTTATTCGAAAACTATTTTTATGTCACAGTTTTTAAAGTCGCTCATGTAGTCAACCACATTCAAATTAACACGTTAGATTATAACTCCAATTCAAATTATCTATCGTTTGTAACATTATTCCCCTATAACATTTTGTACATTGGAGGATTCTGACTATTTCAGACTCTGCGCAATAGTAGTACCTGAATGATTCTGGTATAGAATGTTTCCCCAATATACTGTCTATTGCACTCGAATAACGCATGGCTGACTATCAATTAGACTGCTGTCTAGTGTTGGAACATCAAATAAATCCTTTAGGAATATAAAATTCATGACCATTACAATTGCTTCAAGAGAATGTAAACTACAGTGCTCGAGCTTTCTCGATATCATTAATTAATTGATTCTGCCAAGCTTGAGGAGTCCGCCTGGCCAAACATTGCTTGCATAATTGTTCCGGTTTGAAGCATAACGTGCAATATTTTCAGCTCGCAACGGCTACACAGGTTTGTGTTTGGTTCAGCTTTTCGGTCACATGAAATAATAACTACTTGCATAGCCTATCAGGGATTTGATCTATGTTAATACATAAGTTGATCCGGCATCTTTCCATTTTATTTTAGATCAGTTTTTGACGTGAACCGTCTTTAAAATCACACTGAGTGCGAAGTCAGAAAAGTGGACCGTAACGAAAAGTTATATATCGTCTAATCCTAATAACTGCAAAACTATTAGTTTTAGGAACATGAATCTAGGGACATTGTTGAGCGTATATAGTCAGCTCACTGTTTTGACCTTGAATTTGTGTTGGCGGCGAGTGGGGCAGCAGAGGAGAGGCACTCCATTGAATGAACGAAACCCGCGCTTTCAATATCCCAGCGGGATGACTTCGTGCAACTGCTTCACACACTCTCCGTGACAACCTGTAGACGACCGACAAACGTACGTCGATGCTCGAGCTTCAATCAAATGCGGATCACAAATTAGCTTCTTTGCACGTTTTTCCACCGAATCCAAAGCGACCAGTACGTACATTACACACATTTGAAATGGTTATAAAGGATGTGAATCTGTTTTCCATGCCATACTCATTAGGGCACATAATTGCAAAAACCTAATTCAACAATCGCAGAGATTAATATCCCGCCAATAGCCAAACAAAGGAACTTTTCAAATTAACAATTAACGAATTTCGGAATTGTACTTGCGCACACATTTTCTTTCCCAGCTTAATTATTAAACTGTAAAACAAAAGAGGGAACATTTTAAACCCATCACATTTAGAGTTGGGGAAATTTTTAATTAGTAACCGACAATTTGCTGGAGTGGAAGAGGGGAAGAGCTGGCCGGCGGTTCTCCAACTGGTTTAAGCTGGTGTCCGTTTAAAAAAAAAAAAAATTATCAGCACCATCTAGCCCCAAAGGAAACAAAGCTTGTACTATGGGTGCTATAGATATTTGATAAACTTAAATACTTTTTAACACACATACACATGTCAAACTTATAACGCTCCCTCTTTTTAAAAAACTGGGGTCATAGGCCTAACTACTAGTAGATGAGAGGAGGTCAAATGCAAGTCCATTGACAAAATAAACCAATGAAATAGTAACGTAAAAATAAGCTGTCCCATGAAACATAATATTTAAAAAAACAAAGGATTGTATTGTACTATTGTTTTAAAAGTTTGAGAGACACATCGTAGAAAGGTAAAGAGAAACAATAAAAATGACTATCCTCATTAGCGGTCGGTATAAAGAAGACAATGGCATAGGACAGCTACAGTTTTAACCGACGAGGGCTAGTTATGCAAACAGTAAATACTTAATCTGACAAAACACGTTTTCTTTTAATCCGCGCGCTAGCTGAATGGGAACTTTCTTGAACTTAATAGAAATCAATTATAATAATAATATTTATTTGTGTAAATACTTATACAGGGTAGGTATTCGTTTCCATTGTATTCTGAAAGCTACGGTTATTCGCCCGAGAGCTGTCATTTCGATAAAAAGTACAAAACTTGCTGTGTTTAAAAGTGCTTTCTCAAAGAACACGACAGTAATGTGACTTTCTCTTGATAGAAACAATCATCATCTTCAGAGTGACTGCGCACTGCTGGGTATAAGCCCAGGAATCTTCAAAATATTGTCCTGTGCCTTCTGTATCCAGCTGGTATTAGCGATCTTTACCAGGTCGTCGGACCACTTTATGGTAGGCAACCCACGCTTCGTCTTCCAGTACGTGGTTGCCTCTTGAGAACTTTGACTGCCCCATCGGCCATCTGTTTTATCTGTTTTGCGGACTATGTGCCCTGCTCACTGCGCTTAAGCGTGGCAATGCGCTTTTAATTGCCCTTTGGGTGACAATAAGCTTTGGTATAAGGCCCACAGGGAGCGACTACTATGATCATTACCACAAACTTATTGTTTATTACATCAGAAGTGCATCAAATGAAACCGTAACACATCAACATTTTGTTGTAGGATAGAACGAGTGGGACATTATCATCAAATAATGTTTTGAACTATCGCAGTTATTATCACAAATTTCTACCGCGTACCTTTGTTGACGAACCCGGAACATACCCTTAAATTGTGTAACTAATCAAAGATATGAAAGTAAGAAGGGAAGGTATGGTGCCATTCTGTGTAAATCAGGATTAACCGGACATTGTGTTACCGGGCCTCAGATACGATAATGAGTAGAAGATTTAACTTCGCAACATTGAAAACATTATTTGGACGGGCAAAAAGGAATTTAAAAAGGAAACGACATTTTCTGCAAAGCTTATAATCCAGTGGCGGGTACAAGATTTATTGGAAAAGAAAAATGCAATATCTTTCTGACACAAGTTAGATGGGTTAGTAGGTACAGTGCCGCAAACTTTGTTTATCTGGTGACGGGTGTTTATTGTTGGCATTGATAATGTAATCTATACTATAACAATAAAGATAAAATATTTAATGTATGTTGTTTGTTTGTAATGGATAAACTCAAAAACGACTGAACTGATTTTAAAAAGCTACATTATCAGCGAGTAACAAAGGCTTTTATCTTCAAAATAATTAGAGATCTCTAAGAAAATTGCAAGTATTTCAGAACGACTGCAGCTATATAACTAATTCTTTTTGGTTAGGTTTTTAATTTTTAGGACAAGGTTTATATGCCAGAAAAAAGGGTGAGGGAGATGTAGAATTATCATTAATTTAACTTCAAAAGTGTATAGTTACAGGCTTTTACGCCGATTTGTATATCTTACACTGGAAAGCAGCCCCAAGGAATTGTCCCAGTTTCCTCCAAGATTTTTACATCATCTCTCCTCCAATAATTTCCGAATGTTTCACGTCAAATCTGAATTGGAATTATGGATCACCGGCTTATGTTTTCGGATTAACGACTCACTCCGACTTTCGTACGTATTATTAGATTTCCATTTGACATTTTGTTTGTCAGATATCATCGGATCCATTGTCGGGACGTAATTTCGTTGGAAAGTATACATTTCTGTGTTGGAACGAATGTAAATAAAGAATGTTGTATTAGGCTCTTGCCTATGAAATAGGCATTTTTTTGCAATTACATATTTGCTGATATATTTTTAATTATTTTAATACATGATTTCGAAAATCGAGTTATCTTAACTATTTGCTGTAATTTTTGAAAATGGTATTTATCAAAATCAAATGGTATACGCCAGTTACCTTAATTGTTCTGATAGTATCCAAAAAGTTTCATCGTAATCGGTTTGGCCATATCCAATGAATTGAAAAAATTGCTTGAAAGAAAATTCCAGTTTCCGTCATCTTCGCCGCGCAAAACTCTAATTTCGACAAGTACGTACGACAGCATGACAATTTCGTGACAGTTTATTTTGTTGTACATGACCTATACAGATATACAAGGTCCGAAAATCCCGGCGGATGTTGCCACATTTTGTTGATTTTATACCGCGTTGTCACGCCAGTGACAGTGTGAGAGACACATAACGCCAGTATTTGTAAGGCTGAGAAAAAATATTTTGAGTATTCGACAGAGAGACACACGGACAACCAAGATTTCCTAAGATTTTTTCCTTTAGATAGATGTTCGTAATCATAGTGATCACTGCGGTCGAACTCACTACCAAGGATGCCGAAGACAGACTGAAGTGGACCAAGAAGAGTGGGAAGGCAGACCCCGGATCCTCGCGTGCCGCGCGGGAGCGTAGCCGGGATTTGACGTCAAAATGATGATAATGACGATGACTGCGATGCAAAATTATTATTAAATTATTTATGTTATAAGGCAGATGAACAGACAAGCGGGCCTTTTAATGGAAAGCTGCCTATGAACATCAGCAACACCAGAGGTATCACCAATGCATTGTCAGCCTCTAAAGATAGAAAAGGACAAGGAAAGTAAGGAAACACTGTGGCTGGGAGCTT
Organism: Blastobasis lacticolella; assembly: GCA_905147135.1. Classification (NCBI taxonomy): domain Eukaryota; kingdom Metazoa; phylum Arthropoda; class Insecta; order Lepidoptera; family Blastobasidae; genus Blastobasis; species Blastobasis lacticolella. The sequence continues at coordinate 18,152,305 of LR990048.1, forward strand.
ATTTCAAATACGGATAGTTATGAGCTATCTACATATGTAAAAAAAACGGACATATTCAAAGCAGGATCGCGTTCGCTGTTTCTGAGATACGATAGTTATCAATTTCTAATTTTACCGGAGCACATCAAGAACGGTAACGCATCCGACTCATAAACATGGGAGTTCATTCTCAACCTGAGAGCGTTAAACCAACTTCTTAACAAAGTGTTCCTGTGAGTTATCGCAACTTTTTGCTTTGATGTGTTGCGGGGGTCTATTCTTAGTCGGTTTTAGACTTACATCCTTCTCGGTTTGGAGATGTGATGACGAAGGAAATGCTGAAGAACTTGAGGAAAGCGAAATACTACGAAGGGAGCCTTCGCTGTTAACTAGTTCGTGGTATGGTTCCGACAAAGGACGCAGAAATTACAGGTGGAGATTTGTATTTGGCTTTCTGTTAACTATATAAGATGTCCATTGTAATGATATAGCTGTAAGTCTTCCAAAAATAAAAAAGGCATCATGTAATCAGAATTTTGGCCGAAAGGTGCAGTGTATCGTCGATTACGTGGACAAGTACCTGTGTGCCGATATCATCGACGTAACCCAGTATCTGTGCTAGTGTTTGTGACGTGTCGTGATAAGGTTCCGACGAAGGACGCAAAAGCCTTCATGAAAACAGAATACACAGAAAGAGGCCTTGAAGTTGCGAAATTATACATATTGTTCGGGGAAAACTATAACAGGTATTACCTATTTTCATGCGAAACGAGTAGACAGCCAGACTGATGAAAAACGGTGAGCAATATGAGTACGGACGAAAAAAAAACTAAAGAAAAACGCTGCGACAGGTGTCTGTCTCCTCCATACCACAAATTTCTTATATCTCTTTTTCATATTTACATTGTTCTTTTACAAAACCTACAACAAAAACTTGCTTAGACGTTCTCATTAGGAAAGGCAGTATGGATAAAACCTGCACCACTACAAAAAATATGAAACCTCCGTAGTCGTCTTTTGTCCCAAAGGCGGGAAGCGTTGATGGCCTGATTTTTTACAAGATTTTATTTATCTTGCACTGTTCGTCCCCTTCAAAATTTGCAAACCATTTTTAGACCATTTGTTGGTAGCCGATTGAGCTGAAATTTTGTATGCCTATGTTACTTGGATGACAATGCATTAATATGGTTCCATGGAGCTGGTCTGGCCATAAACTAATAAACGCAATAAGATACCCTATAGTGTTTGGAATGGTCTTGATGAATAGGCACTATACCGCGCAATAAAAGCCTGTTATGATTTTTTTTTTCATTTGAGAACATATTTTTACTTCGATAAGAACTTCTGACATGTAATGCTATATAATTTTCATGCAAAAAGTAGTATTGATTGAAAGATATTCCTCATTTTTATCGATTTTGATTTTGTTTTATATATTGATATTCATAAGTGTCGTAAAACCCAAACTGAATAAAATTATTTGATTTAATTTGAATTTGGGATTTAAGTTTTGACATATTTTCTATTTAAAAACGAATTGGCTTCATGTTCATATTTTCCCTTACTCCTCAAGACTATGTCAGTTTAATGTCATTGGAATCCGACGTGATCGTGGTGCGAGCGAAAGTGAGATTCCCAAGGTTTCCAGAATAACGTACAAGGTGTGGTTCATTAGTGGTTGATGCGACGCGGGCAAGACTTTCAAGAGTTTTAACTTCGCAAATTATGTTCGCGTTTCAGAGTGGCTCCATGAATATCTTACGTCCTCACTCATATGTAGGATAACATGTTATATTTGTGCTTAATGGATTAGCTAACAGGACGTCCATAAGTCGCTTTGGAAAAAAAACATTTAGGCGTTACTGTCCACGAGGGTCCGGGGTTCGTCTTGACCATGATCCAGGATTTGGCAGATCAGATAATTACAGTGAAGCAACTGACATTTGGCCTCCGTGTTGCTACCATGTGAACCTGAGTGAATGTTTAGGTTTCATCATGATGTTTTCTTTCACTATATGTGCATCGGTTAGTATTAAAAGAGATATTGGTAAATAGCGGCACTGAGGTTAGAATCTGGTACCTCGGGATGTTTAACCATGGGTGTCATTATATGCTACTAATGACATAGAGGCAGACCATCTCTTACCTCAATCATCATCATGATAATAAATTTAAGGGTAGAACTCTTGTGTATGGAGCAATCGCCATTCTTCTCAACCAGAAAATGGGCAGCAAGGTTTATACTTAGTAATCAATCAACAACAGAGTAAACTTTTTTTTGTAAATGAAAACTTTTGATTTGAATTGACCTCGCAGTTTCCACATCACGTTAAAAAAAAAACAGAAAATTGTTTGTTGGAATAAAGTTCAAATTATATTTTTAATAGATAATAACACAAAGATAAAGAAATTGTTACATAAAAGAAGATCTAACACAACTTATTAAAATACGGAGACTATTTAAACAAACAATATCTGAAACGTTGCCTCGGGCAAAGTTTGCACACAAATAGGCACCGAAAATGAACCTAACTCAGTAAACGTAACAAAGAACAAATTGTTAACCACATAACTCGTGTACGCAAAGCCTACGGTCTGATTCAAACATTGTAAGTACACACTTCGCAAGAACAAGAAACATCACTCCATTTATTTTAAATGGTACAACCCTCTAGAACAAGATGAGAAAAATATTTTTATGGGAGCTATGATTTACATTGGAATATTTATCTTTAACATAAAATTACGTTAACGTAGTGACAAGTTATATTTAGAGTCAGAGATGTTATTTCAAAATGCATTTCTTTGATGAATGGTCGAACGAATTATTACGACGAATCACGAACGAAACGTTCGATTTTGTTTGTCAAAAAACGCTAGTAGTAAAATAATTCGTTCAAAAAATAATCATCAAAAAATTTCATGTGACATACCTAAACACAGACCAAATGGCAATGCCGGATTTATATGAATCAGTGGCGCCTTTTTAATTCGTTGTATCATTGACCAAACCTATTTTTTTAAGTTCAAACGCAAAAAGTCTGAAAAATATTAAAAATTAGATAGAACCAGTTCCATATTTTAAACTTAGATTAGAGGTATAGTTGTCCTAGTAAGTGTTATTTGGTTCATCATTTTGAACAACACAATAGGATTTGTTAATGTAACAGCCAAATTAAAAGGCGCCAAAATCAGACATTGGCCAACAGTAAATTAAAAAAAAATTAAAAACAGGTTGAGACTCAACTCAGGAAATCCACGTTTGTCTTGCGTTTGTAAAATAAAGCCTCCCAACAAAAAAGTAAATATTGTGGACAGTAGTTTATCTTACAAATATCCACTGGTTCGATATCGTAGAGCCTCGTCTCTATCGCATACGTGTAAGAAAATACGAATACCAAACTAGCCGATATTAATTACTTTTTTTTTAGCATGGACAAATTCACACAGCGCCATCTAGCCCCAAAGTAAGCAAAGCTTGTGTTATGAGTGTTAGATAACTGATAAACTACTTATATTCTTTAAAAAAATACATACTTATTAAACATACTACAACCAGACCCATTATAGAAATTAAAATTTATCATTGCAAATTCTGCTCGGCCGAGAATTCAACCCGGGACCTCTGCGCGGCAGAGGTATGTTAACTAACTGAACCACTGAGCTCGTCCCCGACTAGTGAGCGTACAAAAACTCATTTTATTTTATCGCTAGAATGTTCCAAGTATGATTAACAATTTGGAAATGCACTGTCTCTATAAAGCACACAGTCAGTTTTAAGTCAAATGAAATAATAAAACGGTTGTAAACCAAATATTATGAGACCCAAATTGAATCATGATGACGTTGGGGCCATGAGAACTGCTGTTTATGAAATCCTCTCTTGGTTTCTTCTGAATGTGTTCGTTAAATTATTAGGACGTTGGTATAGAGACATGGTCGCTAACCATGAGCCTTATAAGAAAGCTCACTGTCACCCAAAGGGCAATGGAAAGGTCTATGCTCGGAGTCTTACTGCGCTATCGATTTAGAAATAGCTAATTAGATTCGTAAACGAACCAAGATCTCCAACGTAGTCTGAAAGATTGCCAGGCACATCATTATTACCTATATCAGAGAACATATGGCTGATGGGTTATTAAAGTTCTCGAGTGGCGACCACGTATCGGGAGATGGGACGTAGCTAGGCCATCCGCGAGGTGGACCGCCGACGACGCTTTGCGTCAGAAGTCGCAGGTCCTAACTGCATGTGGATGGCGCAGGACCAACCTTAGCGTATTAAATATAGCTGTTGCTTGCGACTTTGTCCGCGTGGAAATCGTTTTAGTTTATCTTTTTAGGGCAGTTTATCTTTTTCCCCAATAACCATTTTAAACGACCTCTGTAATGTACGAAAGCTAGTACGACGGAGAGGTCAAGCTTTATCTCTCGCTTTATCAAGCTTATATCCAACCGAATTAGATGAAACATGGCCTAGAGTTTAAGTTGGACCCTAAACTACCAAAATCCCAATCAAAATCCGTTCAGCGCGATTTCCATATTTCTTATAGTTTAGCTTTTTTTATGTAATACGGCAAACAAGCCCTACATGTTGCCCAGGCTTTACCGCTACATAACAAAAAAATTTTGAAACTCTTTATTGCACACAAAATTACAAAAAGAAAGAAAATTTAACATTTCTTATCTATCTATCTTTTTAAAAATGTTTCTTTCTAATCCGTCCTTTAGTTCCGGAGATTTGGTTCGAAGAGCGTCGGTGACCGGACGGCTGAGTATTCGAATCGTAAGCGAGAGGTACCGGGTTCGAATCCCGCTGCGGCCATATACCAATGCCTATTTTCTGAGCTATGTACATTAGTTGAATTCTAACCGAAGCTTTTACGGTGAGGGAAAACATCGTGATGAAACCTGCAAATTCAGGCAACTGAATTTGTCACCATGATCCAATCTGGTCAGGTTCCCCTCGTAGTAGGGTCACGGAGGTCAGATGGTAGTCGTTTCATTGTAATTACTTGATCGCCAAATCCTGGATCATGGTCAGGGCGGACCCGGGCCCTCGTCCTCGAGAGCACAACCGGGACATTAACGCTAAGATGATTATTTTTTATAGTTCAATATAGTCAGTATTTTTAGCTCTTTGCGTCTAGGTGATTAGCGTTTGTGAACCCCTACTTAGAATTTTTCTAGAATATGGGGTTTCCCTGGCCTATGTATGGCATTTTTATATACATCCAGGTTTTGTAGGATCAATGACAGACCTATAAAATATACATATTTCAGTCTTTTTTCTGTCATTTAAAGCATACACACTGAAAAATGACAAATTCGCATTGACACTCCTCGTGGCTGCACACAAAAAGGGTTTTTATGACATCAGGTGCGGGTCCCGGTCAAAGTTTACGGCCAATATGCGAAGTATTAGAGTGAATAAACAAATTACCCTGTTATAAACCATTGTTGTGCGCGTTTTATGATGCATATTTTATGATCTCGCGTATTATGGGGCTTAAGAACGCATTAGTAGCAGTTTTTATGGCCCCAAAGTTTTTATGGGTGACGTGTGTGATTTTAGAGGCCATGTGAGTTTTTTATGTGCGTAATATTTCTGCGCTTATTAAGTTATTGTGTAGAAATGTTTTTTCGGGCTGTTTTAGGTGTACCTGTGGTGCTGTTTTTTATGTGATCAGTGATGATTGTTTGGAATAGTATACTCAGAAGACGATGGAGCCGAGCTGAGGTTCTGTAGCTATGGGCAAAAATGCATGCCTGTAGACGTCCAAATTATAATGAAGCGGGAATACACTCGCAGGCAACGTGTTCCATCCCTTAGCTGTATGCATTTTAAGATTGAAACAAAGCGACTTGTGCGGATAGGCCGCCACATGCCCTAGGACGACGGGGTGTTCCATGGAGTTTTGGTTTTGAACACTCGACGATATCTATTCTTAATTTTAAGCTAAACTTATAAGAACCCTCTTTATACATCGGGGGTTCAAAAATAAAGAAATAAAAAAATACTGTTCTTCTATAACCTAACCTAACCGCCAGAAATACATCCAAATACTCCAACCAACAATTCAATCTTGTAGTGTGTTTTGAATAATAAATACGAACGAATAAACACCAAATTGTGCAAAGCTCTTTTTCAGTCAAAACTTGCCGCATACATCATCTCGTTTAAACCAACTCGTATTTTACTATTCCAACTCGACTCTCGCGGCTCGACGACGGGCCAGATAATAAATCGTCTTCTGAACTTTTTTCGGGAATTGTTAAAAAAACAGCCCCGCGTTATTTGCGGTCCTTTGATACGATTTAGCGATTGCGAGTAGCGATTTGGTCATTAACATTGAGGTCAATAAATTCGAGATTTTTTCCAAATAATTTGGCCGGCATTTGACCGTTATCTCACCAGTAGGCTTTTACGTAAGTCTGTTGCAAACTTGATTGAAATTGTTACTTTTACGATTACGTACGATCGATTTAATTGTATCAGTTTATTGCAATGAAGCTTTGTTAGCAACTAAACGAATGAAATCGATGATACGGAATCGCAAAAGTAACAATTCATTGGAATCAGAGAATTGTTGTGAAGCCTGAGGAGTCCGCCTGGGTGAGTACAACCGCCTTATTTATTTCTGCCGCCATGCAACAATGTTAGCATTGTTGTGTTCCCGTTTGAAAGATAAGCCAGCGCAATTACGGACATAAGGCACACGCCCCTCGCGCACATAACGCACCTGCGGTTCTGTATTTTTGTTGCCTGTAAATCGTAGATGTTATGGGCGACAGTTATCGCTTACCATCTGGTGGGTTGTCTGCTCGTAGTATAAAAAAAATTAAGTTGCGGCCAATGATGGGGCGTTGCCTGTTTAGAAAAAGCCTATTGTCTCTAGCCCTGAAGGTTTTCTGTGCTACTCAGTAACAAACGATACCGTAGATACCGCTTGGACAGATGTCCTAGATCCAGAATATAATGTTGAATTTAATCGTGTTAACATATCGTGGTATTTAGCCGGTGGTACATTGACAAGCCTGCCTAGATTGATCTAGTTCAGACGCAAAGCAACAAGGTTTGCATTATTTATTTATTTATTTAACAGTTAATTGTGCAGGAAATACATAGCGAATAACAGGCAAAGTAATATCAGGCGTTACTTATTTCTAAAAGAAATATCTTCCAGCAGGCCTTCGGAAGTGTGATGTGATCATGAGACGCCGATAGGACATTGCATTGTTGTGTTTCGGTTTAAAGAATGAGGTAGGATAAATCTTAGGTGTTATGTGCGAGAGTTAGGTACCACTTTTGATGAGATGGGCTGTCTGTATTCTTGAGTTGTGTCTGTTGCAAAAACATCTGTGTTGTATTTTTTTTTGTATATTTTATAGCAATGCATGGCAGACACAATGTCCAATTTTATTGCACCGTCTTCTTATATTTTGATTTACTATTAGGTAGTTGAATTTATTGCTGTGTAAGTATACTAATCTAACCAAGTGGCACCATCTGACTGGCTGTCCACGACCAGGTAGATCAAGACTGCGACATGTAGAAGATATACGAGAATTGGGATAAAATAATAATGATGACTATGTATCTAAACGACGACAATATTACTATTCATTTAATCATACATCGTCATTTAAAATTGTTTTATGAACAGTATTACTAATAGTAATGTCAATATTAAAATAATCAAAATCTAAAATTATATTCAATTAGCATGATTCAAAATTGTCAAGAATTAAATTAGTGTTACAATATCAAATAATAATTACGTCAAATGTTAAATTAAATAATTATAAACAAATGCTTTAAAAATGTAAAATATAAAATTAAATCATAATATGAAATGTCAAATACAATGTTCGAAAACTATATATCCAATATCAATTAATCGAAATGTCAAATATAATGTTCAATGAAATAAATACTCGCAAACAATATCAAAGTTCAAAGAAAGTTTTTCTTTTAAATATATTTAATTAAATGACTAGAAGTAGGTGATATCGATCCAATAAAGGAGAGGAACTATAGTCTTCGCTTATCTAAAAACTCATCTATAGAGTAGTATGCTTTTTTATTAATGTCGATTTTAATAGCTTGCAAAACCTGTAACAATACTAAACCATCAAATCATTTTTCATGTGACATTTAAACCAAATAGCGGTAAAGAGACTAAAAGAAGCTCCACCAGGAAAATATGGTATACAGACGTTGCTGAGTACAGATATCGCCGTTCATTACTTACAGCTTTGTACTGGACTCCGGTAGACCAAGGGTGATAAAACAAGTTCTTAAATGTTTTTTTTTTCATAACCAGCTTATTTCATCTACGATCAGAGTACTTGTCAAGTCAAATCAAACGAGCCCACACTCGATGGGTTTATCGTGCGTAGTGTAGAAGTGCCTATGACCACTTTCTGTTATCATCATCGCCTTAAACATCAAATAGAGGTATAGTAGTCGTCAAGCCCATTCCAAAGGGCCCAACCGCGATTGAGTTATCTTGTTGTGTTCATTAGTTACTATGACCACCTTTCGGTTCCATCATTAGATCAGCTCCATGATACCATATTATTAAATTGTTATCCAAGTTACATAGGAATACCAAATTTCAGCTCAGTCAAACGCCGTTAAACGTAGTGGGTCAAATTAGTACTGCAAGATTTGACCGCATAGTTCAATACATAATTACAAACATTATAAGTCAAATGTAATAAAAAAAGATATCCTTAAGAGGAATTACAGAAGAGAAAGAAAACATCCACATCCCAATGGGTCAAGTATAAATTCAGAATACCACAAGTATGTATAGAATCAGCTGTTAGTCACAAAACAGTTCAATCACCCACCACAATCTACCTGGCTACGCAACAACCAATTTACCAGTATGAATAGCAAGTTACAAGCTCTGTACACCCAAAACGATAGGGCAACTTCGGCGAACACAGCGTCGTAACTCAACCCCGACCGTAAACGCGTTATCACAACATTAACCCCTATAAAAATAAACAGAGCGGCCAACAGATGGGTACAGAACTGACTTGGGGGAAAAAAGAAGGGAAAGACCCGGGAAAAAAGAAATATTGTACTTACACCGGACTAAAAACTTTTTAACAGCCGTAAATCATAACTTTATGCGTGAAAGGCTTTCGCTGGATAACGTTCTGTGTAGGCGTTGCACTGGTGTAACAGTAACTTGTAACAAGTTTGAATTTACTTTAGCAATTTTACATTGACGTCGTCATTATTATCATCGTCATATCAGCCGAAAGACGCCCACTGCTGGGCATAGGCCTCCCCCAGAGATCTCCATAAAGGCCGGTCACCCAGCTGGTGCCTGCGATTTACTAGGTCGTCAGTCCACCTTGTGGCCTACCCACGCTGCGTCATCCGATACTTGGTCGCTACTCGAGAACCTCACTGCCTATCTGCCATCTGTTCATCGAGGTGCCCTGCCCACTGCCATTTAAGTACTTCGGGCTATGTCGGTAACCTTGGTTCGCTTGCGGATCTCCTCATTCCTGATTTTATCACGCAACAAGACTCCCAGCATATCACTTACCATTGTCTTACGGCGTAAATGCATGAAAATATGTATGAATGTGAAAGAGGCGAGAGAGGTATGTCAGGATCTCTCGATAGTCTCTGCTGAGTGTGTATGTATTTATTTATTTATTTATTTATTTATTTATTTATTTAATAGTTTATTGCACACAAAAATGGTAACAAAGATATGGCAAATATATACATGACACAAAAGGCACTACTTATTTCTAAAAATAAATTTCTTCCAGCAGGCCTACAGCAAATGTATGTTAAGTTTAAAGGCACACAACATAACACAACAACATAAGGTTTATAACATTTCCTCTTTTCATGTCGAATGGCGCGAGTGAAGGAAGTCGTATGATTTACATACCATTAATGAAAACGAGCCGTGTGGTGTCCGGCAGAGTAGAATAGCACCAACCCCTTACACTCATGGGTGTCGTACAAGGCGACTAATGTTTTCGAGGCAAAAGGTCAACAGTCTCCGTAGTCTGGAAAATGGGAAGCAGCATTTTCTATTGTTATATTTAAACACTGCGATCTCCAACCCGCCTGCCAAGCGTGGAGATTATGGCAATAACCTCCCCTTTCGTGGGAGAGGCCCTAAGTCCTGCAGTGGACTGTTACGGGCTGTGATGATGAATGAAAACGATTTCTTGGAAATGTGATTTGCGATTCTACGTGTAATTTAAACTTACCCAACTGGGCGATGACGAGGAGAATGGAGGAGGAGTAGAAACAGTAGGAGAGAAGGAAGAAGAAGGAAAGCTGGCTGACGGGGCAGAAGATTGTGGGCTCCTGTCAGGCCACTAAAGGAGAGTGGAGTGCTAGGGACACAAGGGATTTGTAGGTCATTTCAAAATATTACCAACTATACCAATGTAGAGCAATAATATATCTAGTTGTCTCTAGTACACATTGGTTTAGTCGTTACTTTATTATTACTTGTCGTGACTTTGTAATATTAGTACTGTAGCATATTGTGTGTTATGACGGACTTTTGGTATAGGCTGGGCTAAAGCCCTAAAGGAGAGTTAGGACTTTAAGGTCCCGTTTATACGTCACATCGCGTCATCTTGTAATCTGCTAATTTATTAATGACTCGATTTAATTGCTCAATTACAGTTTTACACGTTTTTATATTCTGTATATGTATCTTCAATATAATCGAAGTAAATTAGCGGACTTGACACCCAGGAATCACGCCTAAATTGCGCAGCGATGACGCGGTGACTAGGTGGGCGCAACGGGAGCGTAGCGCAATTATTAAGAAGTAACTAAATAAACTTTCTGTCATTCGTATATAAACCAAAATTGCATCAAACATTTGGGACAAATCCTGTACGTCTGTGTGTTACGATGAGCTATTGTTCCGACAGTGTGGCCGAGGCTTTGATGTGGTTGGGTTTAGGTATTTAGGTAGGTAGGCTTTTTGTGGACTCGGGAGCACATGTACTTATACGCAAATAAATAAATTTCTATTTCTAATTACTTCCCCCGGTGCTATCTACATGATGTAAGATCTCCACTGAAGAACAAAATACGGAAGTACGCTATGAGAATAAATTCCGTAATAAATTTAGAAGCACTGTCTTCCCTTGCCAACTTTCCGTTTGCCAAAATGTTCAAGTTTGAGTTGTAAACTCGAGTTGATGTTACAGGTTGTTAGTTAATAAATAAAACCAACTTCCCTACAACCAGGCAGTAAAGATGTTGGCAGAAAGTTTGAGAATAATATTTTTTTATTCAAATGTAAATTCTTGAATAACTGGAGAGTTTATTCAGTCGGTTGTCGATAGGCATCTCTTTGTTTGAATACAGTTTTGAATATTTAGAACAATACATTCTTGCAATCGTTTTTAGGGTGCCTTAGGTTATCCTACATCATAGAGTATAAGAAAAACTCCACGTTGTAGTGATAGTCGAGGGGTGACCTGCAAAACGTTGATCTGACAGTGCACAATTAAAAAAAAAATTCCTTAGTTTCCTTTCCTTTGTTTCATTTATCTATCTATCATTCCAATAGGGAAAACTCAACGACACTCACATTATGAGTACACGAACACAAGTTGGTTAGCAAGCATCCGCACATAGATGGCGCTGACCGACCCTTCATCGCAAGCGAAATGTGCCAACTCCGCGGCATATATACAACTTCCGACGATCAACTGTCGGACCCTTGGTCCCCTGGTCACAACACCCGGCCAGGTCGGTAATTACCCTTTTCCACCTTCTCCAACTTCGCTTGCCAACATTGGCGGCTACCTTATCCCTTCATCGCCAAAAGTGATACACCAGCTATACGCAAGACGCTCTTTGGCTAGACCTATCTAAAGCTGTAGAATGCAACGCATTCTCTGCTAATGTATTCCCGAACAGATTGTCAAGCCTGGAGAAAATAGACTGTTTCTAAACAGCCATCCTCTATCTTTGGCCGCATCGTAACTTACCATATATAAGATGGCGTTCAAATGCCTGCCTACATAAAAAAACACACAGCCAAGATGTGAAGGCGCCGACTTGAAATTAAATTATTTTCATTTTATTTATTTGTTTCGTTTGAGGTTTGTCTAATGAAACAAATTCAAATAAAGGAAAAAATAACGCCGAAAACTGCAGACCTACAATAAAAAAATAATTAAAAGTTACAGCTTTTCATAAAAAAATTGATAAAAAGTGATTAATGAGAGATTTCTGTGGAAAAGAAGTCGTGAGACGATATTATTATAGTCATTTGTCATCTCTCTTATTTAATTTTTATAAATCTGTCTGTCTCATCCACAAGAATTTATTTTTGTTATCATCAATATATAGAATGGTAACGGTATTTCTTATCCCATCATTAAGGCGACAACTGCTGAAAATAGGCTTCCCCCATAAATGTTGGAAAAATCTCTTAATAATGCTACCTTTATGGCTGAGACTGGTAATTTTTTTCTGCTTAGCTTTCTTTTTAGCCTTACGTCTTCTACACCAATCAACTCTGTGCTTCTTGCATCCAACGGATTCCTAGATGGACGACCTCCGACAAATCATAGAGGTCATCTCATGCTGCAATATAAATAATATTTTTTTGGAATAATATATTTTTCATTTGTTGAAATATTAATTGTTGAAAGTTAATAAAAATCCCGCGATACACACGAGCCACGTTTTGGCGCTAATATCAGCCAGCCATAAAAAGACGGTTGTCCATTTAGTGTGGTGCGCGGGGCAGCGGCCCGGGGATCTCCCGCGGGATCCCGGGTAATGGCGTAACTCGATAAAACATCCCGGGACGGCGATACCTCACAACACCGCCCGCGGTCATCTAGCCTTGTACGGGACGTGGTGATTGTGTTTTATTTTCGATTAGAATTTGTTTTTATGCTGACCCCGGGATATTATTTTGTGGCTTTTTGATATTCTACTCGCTTTTATTACGTTTACGGGTCATTGTGATATCGTAAATAAATGTTTAAAGATGCTAGATGCTGATTTGGTGTCCAGTAGAGGGGAATAGCGCCAACCCCTTATTTGCTTTCAGTGTAATCATGAAACCAAGTGAGGATTATGACAAAACCCTCTACTAATGTGGAAGACGAGGATGAATTACTTTTATTACTTCATATGTGTGTTACGGGTCTGTGTGTAAGTTGTGTTTTTTGTATCGATATAGTTCTTATTCTAATTCTTAGTTTGGTCTAAGTGTTAATAAATAACCATAAAATAACGAAGGCAGGCAAAAATTCAAAGCCACAATCAATCTTCTGAAATATTTTACCTACGATTAACCATAGGTAACGATTTTTCAAATGAAGAGCTTAACAAATTTAAGAGCGGCGGTGGCCGAGCGGTTGGAGTATGCAACTCGTAAGCCAGAGGTTCCGGGTTCGAATTCCGCTCCGGCCATGTACCAATGACACATTTAAGACAAAACTCGATATTGCTACCACCGCTCGTTAAATAGCTCATTTCGGACTATCAAAGGTAAGGTTAGCTGGAAGAAATCCCATTGTGGGATAAGCCTGCCTTTGCAATGTATATTTATTTTCTTTTGTTATTGTTCTTTATGTAGTTATACGCAATAAAGAGTTTACATACTGTTTTCTGTGTTATGTACATTAGTTGAATACTAACCGATGCTCTTACGGTGAGGGAAAACATCGTGATGAAACCTGCACATTCAGGCGACTGGATGTGTAACCATGAATCCAATCTGGTCAGGTTCCCCTGGTAGCAGGGTCATGGAGGTCAGATGGCAGTTGTTCAACTGTAATACCTGACCTGCCGAAACCTGGATCATGGTCAAGGCGGACCCCGGGCCCTCGTGCGCGAGAGCACAACCGGGACATTAACGCCAAGATGATTATTATTTATTAACGATTTTTCAAACGAAGATCACAATCACATTTCTTATGGCAAAGATAAGTTATTATCTTGTCAGTTTTTTTCTTTAAAAGTAACATGAATTTTGAAGGTTAATAAAAAAAAAAAATTTATTCAGAAAACAGACAAAATGAAAGGGAATTTACATTGAAGTAGAAGAGGAAGAATTAAAAAAAACATGAAAAAGCACTATAAATATGCATTCAATATTAAAAATGTCGTCCACATCGCTGCCCCCCGGAATTGTGCTCAGAAAGCTGACTGCGTTACCTCGTTGAATAGCAATGCCTATTCCCTGACCGAGGAACGAGTCTTTTGGAAATTTCTGGAAAGTAACTTTATAGCGCTAAGACCCCACGGCCCTAAGGTCTCCACCCCAAACAGTTGAAATATGAAATCCTTTGCTAGGCCTTCATATTTCCGTTGCTTGAGGTCCTCAGCAGTAGAGGCTGCAGCTCCAGCGCTCGGCTACATGGGACGGCGCCAGAGTGTCCACACTGTATGTTGACGGTCATAAGTGCCGTACGGATGACGTCATTGATACGAGATACCGCCTGCGTTGCATTCACGGAAGACCGTGGTGACCTAGCACATCTGTAATGTGGACGAATAAGATTGACCCCCAATCTGAAACCCTACTACATACTGACAACGACAAGTTGTCCAAAACGGTGCCGATATTGGAGGATGAGACAGCTTTCTGCCAGAACACTCTTGTCTGCTAACTTCTTCGCTTATTTACAATAATATGTGTTCACTTTATCTTTCTATATGCGTAGCGTACACTGCTGGACAGATCACAGGCTCATTGTCACTAAACTGCGTATCTGCCTCCGTCATCCTCGTAGATCTCACAGTATAAGGCCTACATGTTTAAACGTAGACAGGCTTCAAGATCTCGAGACAAGGGAGAAATATGCCAAAGGTTTGACTACTGTGCTGCCCATAAATACTGCGACCGGTGTTATTGATGACGCGTGGGTAACTCTATCTACTCATATTTTAAAGACCGCCACCGAAACGGCGGGCCTAAAAGTTCGCAAAAACGAGGATTGTTTTGATGAGAGTGATGGAGTTCTTAGAGACGCAATCGACAAGCACCGACGTCTCCTTCGGCAGCATAGGAGATCAAACGAAAGCGGTGTTGCGGAGATTAGATTAAATGACCTAGAATTCTCGCAGACACAAACCAGCTGGGCGAATTTTACGGTGAGGTTCTAACGTTGAAAGGCACTACTTCATTTGCAAAAGTACCGCTGAAGCCAGCTAGTGGCGAAGGTCTTCTTAAAAGTAAGGAAGAAGTGCTTGAACGGTGAGCAGAACATTTCAACACTCTGCTAAATGTGGATAGGTCTGCGTATCTGGAACACGTTCGTTCGATACCTCAACTCTCCCTTGCTACTGAGCTGGACGAGCCGCTGTCATGCGACGAGGTTGTTCGTGCCATAAATCAACAGCAGAATAAGCGTGCGGTTGGCGTTGACCTTATACCAGGCGAGCTGCTTAAATGCGGCGGTAGCGAGTTGCATTCGGCTATTTGGGAAATCTTTGATATTATGTGGAAAGAAGAGCAAGTCCCGTCTACTTTTAAAATATCTCGTATTAGGGCCTTATATAAAAATAAAGGTGACCGTTCTGATTGCAGCTCCTACCGCGGTATTGTGGTAAAGTCTTTGCCAGAGTATTACTAAACCGCCTCATAGTAATCTCAGAAAAGCTATTGCCGGATACCCAGTTTGGCTGACGGCCTGAACGTGGCACATGAGAATAGGATAGACCTTTGTACCTATAATAATAATAAATAATCGTGGACAAATTCACACAGCGCCATCTAGCCCCAAAGTAAGCAAAGCTTGTGTTATGGGTGCTAGATAGCTGATAAAGTACTTTTATACTTTTTTTTTGTAAATACATACTTATTATACATAGAACACCCAGACCCGTAACAGAAATTAAAATTCATCATTTCAATTTCTGCCCGGCCGGGAATCGAACCCGGGACCTCTTGCGTGGCAGACCCGGCATGTTGACCACTGAACCACTCAGGTCGTCAAAACCTATGCTTTATTGATCTTGAGAAGGCTTTTGACAGCGTGCCACGAGAAGCCCTCTGGATGGTACTTGGAAAGATAGGGTGCACGGAGAAGATTGTGAGACTCCTGCGACTTTTGCACGACGATATGCAGTGCTGCGTCACCGTCAATGACGAGCAATCTGAGTTTTTTCCCGTCGCCTCTGGGGTAAAACAAAGATGCGTTATAGTACCTACTCTGTTCGCGTTGTACTTTGCGGTCGTAGTCCAGGAGGTATTGCGAGCTGCTTCGGAAGGTGTCCGCATCCGTTTTCGTACCGATGGCAACCTTTTCAATCTTTCTAGGCTCAAAGCTCGTACTAAAGTATCCCACGCTATGGTTACTGAGATCATGTATGCGGACGATCTGTGTTTTGTGAAAGAATCCCCAGAGGACCTGCAGCAGCTAATGTCCGACTTCGACAAGTCTTGCCGTAAATTTGGCCTTAAGATCAGCGTCAAGAAGACGGAGGTTGACATCGACGGTCACGAGGCACAGTCCATTAAACTTGGCGAAGACGAGGTGAAGCAGGTCGACAAGTTCCG
This sequence comes from Blastobasis lacticolella, assembly GCA_905147135.1. Classification (NCBI taxonomy): domain Eukaryota; kingdom Metazoa; phylum Arthropoda; class Insecta; order Lepidoptera; family Blastobasidae; genus Blastobasis; species Blastobasis lacticolella. Next base: position 18,168,825 of record LR990048.1, read on the forward strand.
TTATCTGATAGCACATTAACTTCTAAGTGCGATTTGGATCCAGAAATCAACTGCAGAATCGGAGCTGCAGCTGCATCCTTCGGTAAGCTGGATGCCAAAGTCTTCTCCTCACATGACTTAAAACTCGCTATAAAGGTCTCAGTATATATGGCAGTCGTGCTGCCTAACATTCTTTACTCTGCTGAGACCTGGACCGTGTACCGTCGACACATTCGCATGCTTGACCAATCGGGAAACTAGGGGAAATTACGGGGAAATGACTCACACAATAATGAAGTAATATCAATTAAAATATTAACTCTCCAATAGTTTTTTTGAACTCTCAAATCCTCTCTAACGATTCTTAAACGATAAAAAAAAATTGAACGTCTACGTCAATTTTTCGACGAGATAGAGAATATGGGGGCCAATTTCACACCCAAAATTAAAATCAATTTTCTGGAAAAACTATTAACTCTAAACGATTTTTCTTTACTCTCAAATCTTCTCAAACCATTTGCATTAATTAAATTCAAAAATAATTACTTTGGGGGCCAACTTCACGGACTTTGAAATTACTGCTACCATCATACAGATTATAAAAAGATTACTAAAATTACAGAAGCGCCATCTATTGATGCTTTTTGAAACCAACTATCAATACCTACTGGAAAACTCCTCATTGCTATCGGCAACACTATCAAAATGCTGCTGCCCGCCCGCCTGCCACTGCCACTGCCACCTTATATTTCCGTGCGGCGTGTATCCTTGTCTATCGGGTAGTTAGTCTCTGGTTTGCTTTTTTTTCCTTAACAATTTCACATGGCTGATGGCCAAAATTGCCAAAGCCTAATTAAAAAAAAACAATTTGTCTTCGTTCTTGAATTCAATGTTGCCGTTTTAGCCACTTTTTGGCTAGATCTAGCGGATTTTCAATGGGTTTAGCTACAAAATAAATCGTTCTAGCCATTAAAAAAAAAAATTCTGAACATAAAATGGTCTGATCGTGTACGGAACACTGAAGTGCTACGACGAGCCAATGTGGGAGACAACTTCGGTGGTGTGGACACGTGTCTAGGATACCAGAGCATCGATTGGCGAAGCGCATCTTTTATGCCGAGCTTGAGCAGGGCAAGCGGAATCATGGCGGACAGCTCCTCAGGTATAAAGATGTGTTGAAGCGACACATGAAAAAGTGCTCCATAGAGACCACACAGTGGGAGAAATTGGCATCCGATAGACCGGAGTGGAGGACTTTGCTTAAGTCCAAAGTCCATGACTTTGAAGCTCAAAGATGCAATGACCTTGACACAAAACGTGACCAATTGAAAGCCCGACCACCTGCGGTGTTCAATTACAATTACGTGAACGGTGTGCTCACATGCCCACAATGCGCGAGGGTCTTCGCCAAAAAGATTGGCTACTTAAGTCACTTGTGAGCACACGAACGACATCGGAATCGGATGCAGTTGCCGTAGCCGAAACTGGCCGGGAAGACATCATCATCATCATCATCACATCAACAACTCACTCCACTGTTGTTACTAGCCGGTACATTGAGAATCATCAAAAACTAAATATAATCTATATATAGGTATCGCAATCAAGGTTTCTCCCAAATTGTGCCTCTGAAATCGGTACCAGGTTGTCCTCGTCAATTTACCGTCAGCTACAATTCTCGTGCCTTTGCTATATCCCACAATACGCTTAGCTGGGACGTTTACTGTACGTCATTCACAGCCTGTGGTTGTTTGCTATTGCACTTGAGCCTGCTCGTCTTGTGTCATATTTGTACGCTAGCAAGCGAGTGAGAAATTGCTGAGTTTAAGATATAGGTATTAGAAACAAATCTTCCGATGTCGTGAATTATCTACACGATTTATGAATAATAAAGATCCAATTATGATAATAGTATGTCAATATATTATAAGACATTTTATGAGTAAACTATCGATCCGCACCGGTTTCCCACGGGTTTTCTCGGAGTTACTTCATCATAAGTGAATGTATTATACACATCAACCTTTGTCATGAATCACTCACTATCTATTGGTGAAAACCGCCTGAAAATCCGTTCAGTAGTTTTTGACTTTATGACAAACAGAGGTGGCGTGGGACTTTGATTTATCAGGCCACCAAGTCGAGCAGACAAGCACGGATGTACAGTCGAGTTCATTAATATGTAAGCATTACCAAGGCTTCAAAAGTACATGGAAGGGTACTTATATATCTGAGCAGATGTACATATGTTTGATTGATGAATCTGCTCAGATATAAGTACCCTTCCATGTACTTTTGAAGCCTTGGTAATGCTCACATATTAATGAACTCGACTGTACACCACTTTCCAATATGTAGTTATCCAACACGTTCACGTTTAAAATAAATAAAAATTAAATCCCATTCAATCTCCGTTAATCAAATCGTATATAAAATCAAATAAATTAGATCATCGCAATTGCAACGACCGTACTCGAATTCGAATGCAATAACAACATAATAAATCGCGTTGAAGCATAAAAATCGATTCACACCAAAAGCAGAGCGTTATAAAAAAGCGCTTGCATTAACTTCTGATTGTCCATTTGGTCGCGGGGCGGTCCCGGGGGGCGCGGGATAATGGCTTAACTCGATAAAAGATTTCCCGGGATGGCAATAGCTCACAGCACTGCTCCAACCAAGTGCCAACTTCGGTCTGCTTTATACATTTGATGGTCTTACACCGTTGCGGTCGAGAAGCGACTGTTTTTATTAGAGTTTTTTTTTCGTGGTAAAGAACAGGTGGTATGGCGTACGGCCTGCTTAATGGTATGTAGTTAGTGTAACTCGTTTGAAATGTCAGTGTTATATGCCACTTGTTGGCGACTCTAAAAAAAAAACAATTCTATAACGAACTGTTCATAGCATATATTTTTATATGGTTGCCTCTTAAAAACATTACCTACTTTTAGTTTTTTAAGTTAAATTATGTAATAATTTCTTTGTACTTCGTCATATTTTGCTAGTGATTATTTTAATATGTATAGAAAACCATTCTTTGTTAAATTAAGATCTATAATTCCTCGCCTGAAACACAGGGTATAATATTATCCCTTAGGTATATTTTACATCTAAATTTGAAATGTATTTCACAAGATTTATAAAACTTTTATTATTTATTATTCTTATCCCGGTTGTGTAAAAGAGGGCACAGGGTTCGCCTTGACCATGATCAAGAATTTGACAGGTCAGGTAATTACAGTGGACCGACTGCCATTTGACCTCCGTGACCTATTTAACCGGGTAACCCGACCATATTGGATCTTGGTTACACATTCAGTATCTTTAATGTGCAGGTTTCATCACGATATTTTCTCTCACCGTACGATGTACAAAACTCAGAAAAGAGTCATTGACCATGTAAGCCGCACTGGAGTTCGAACCCGATACCTCTCGCTTTTGAGTCAGACACATTAACCACTAGGCCACCGACGCTCTTATATGGCTACCTAAACATTATTAAAGGCATCTAGCTAGGCTCCATATAAAAGTAATTTCGAAATTCATACATATGACTTGTAGTGTGCTATAAATACACAGGATTAGATTTAATTGCGCGGGAAACTTGTAAAGTCTCGTATTAATGCGATCTACAACTCGCCTGCCAAGCTTAAAGGTATTTTCAAACAGGAAAATGTCGAAACTGTTTCTTTTAATATCAAATATAACCGCCAATGTAGCCGACATTATTTCATTTGTAGCCTCCAAGTCCAAGCGACAAGCTTCTTGGTTATCATAAAGTTAGAAACTTTTATTTCCGACTTAGGATTAGGTGGGTTTAGATAAGTTGCGGAATGTGAAGAGTTTTTTTATCCGCAAGGTACGCACACGGTTATCAGAATTTATGTTGAAAGTTTATGGTGTACAGTTTGTAATGGTTAGTAAGGTTCTTACAGGTACGATAAAATATGTACATTATTTGAAATATCTAGGTTCATAATAGAATATTATAGGAATATAGGACGCAGCGTGGGTAGGCATCCTACAAGGTGGACCGACGACCTGGTAAGGATCGCAGGTACCAGCTGGATGCGGAAAGCACAGGACCGGTCTTTGTGGAGATCTCTGGGGGAGGCCTATGCCCAGCAGTGGGCGTCTTCTGGCTGATATGATGATGATGATGATGAGGTATATAATGAGCATAAGTGCATGACATCCTTAATAATCACATTCCTGTGCAGTTGTTAAAAGCTTTGTGTAGCATTCATGTAATTTTTTTTTATTTATTATATGAAAAATACCCTAAGGTCAAAGACGAGTACTTTGAGCCTAAGAGGCAGCCAATGGCCCTGCCTTATTTCAAATCCTCTACGTATATGTCAAAATCGATGTATCAAAAAATTTTTTTAACAAATAATATGCTGTAGCAATTTATTTAACCATCTATTATGCACAATGAAAGTTACAATAATATGAACATAAAGATATGTTGTGTATCTACAAAGGAAATATTTTTGAAGTGGTAATACACTTATGGCTTTGTATTGTACAAAGGACGCCCACATCGTCACTTCCCATCAGTGCCTCGAGTCCAATTTACTTAGCTCGACTGAGTTGTGTTCGCATCACAATAACAGCTTAACGTCAGTTTTAATTGTATCAGAATACCAAAAACGCGTGAAACTGTCACTGAGATGCAATTGCGATCCAATTACAATTAAATCGATCTATTACGAAATTAGAGAACTTGAGACCTAGGTGCCTCGACTGCACGCCGAAGGCACGCGGACGGCAAGTCGACGCCCCGACAGCAGCCGCATATTTGACAACGTGCCGTTCGTCTATAACTGTCATTATGATGCTCGTGCGGGAAGACATCACGAAACGAAGAAAATATGCTTAGTGCCACAAACTTATGTGAATCAGTGGCCAAAACTGGAACTGTGGAAAAATGTCGGCACTTCATTTTGCAATGTATTTGAACTAACATGTCAATGCCATAAACAGCTCCGACCGCCACCGGGTCCCGGGTCAGATAAGTTTGTGGAACCTCATTGCCTTAATTAAAAAAAGCAACAAATAAATTTACAAACCACGCAAAAGTACCAGGGCAACAGAAGCCGTAACAAGTATCGGCATCGGTCGCTGTCATCGGGCGCCCGTTTTCCCCGAGGCTCGCATTGTTCCCAATTCCGATGTAATGTAATTCCGGCTCCAGATGCGATGATCTCCAGGGGCCTCTAATCTTTTCCTCGTTCCGTCCTGTTGATTCTTTTCCGACAGCGGTATTTAGCGGTGTATCGGGAAATGGGACTCCGGTGAGATAGTCGGTTAATCTAGCGGATATGTGTAAGGTTTGTACGGATATGTTGCGTTATGTGTCGGCAGTAATAAGCTTAACCAATATTTTGTAGATAATTCGGGAAGTGTCATAACAGGATAATATTACAGATCACAATTTAACAGAGGCACGTTCAATTTGACAGATATACATTTCAATATCAAGGCAGGTCTACGTCAACAGCAGCGAAATCAAGCGAGAAACACGTTCTGCCCAAGGCACTCTTTATCGAAAGGTTTGATAGGTCTACATCCACAACAACGCCACCAACCTGGATAAATTTTTCGCCATCTTGCCATTGTTTTCTAAGCGCATCTTAGTTGACCGAATAGTTGAGTACAAATACACACTGTTCATTTTTAATACGACACGGAAAATATTGTCCGAACAACGTATTCGCGAAATCGCCACAATGTCGCCGAAGGATCGGTGCCGAGGAATAAAATCACTGTCATAAAAATCTGCGTAAAACAAAAAGCGAATAGCCCACAACGGCAGATAGGCAGAAATCATCGCCAGAAAAATGGCCGAGAACTCGCCACAGCGCGGGATCCCACATTCTCCGGGAAAACTTTTATAATTCCGGGATCCCGCTATCGGGCGGACCGATCGGGAAAATATCTTATCCGGGAATTGTAGTCTCGTTATTGGGCCCCTTTGTTTTGCGGAATTACTTCCTTAGTGGCCTTATGGGTCAGATAAAGCTGTTTTTCGGCCATTCGCGCCTTGCCGAAATTAGTCCAAGGCTGATTATCGCCGGTGCTTTGGCTATTTGCAGGGTGGGATGGTCGTACTATGTGGATGTAGCGTGACTCAGCGGTTTTAGGCGTCGAGTTTGAGGAACCTGGGAGTTATGGCTTGTTTACAGGTCCAAGGAGCACTGGGAGTATGTTGTGGTTACTGAGAAGCGGCCGTGTGGTGGCCGAAAGAGTGGAATATTAAACCGCTTTCATTGACAAGAGTTTCACGAGGCGACAGGGTAGGGTTTACGTAGCTAAAACAAATATTTGTTGATTGTTAACGTCCAATGTTAAAAAACAGGGTATTATGTTAAGTTTGACGTGACACAATTATTTAGAAAATATTTAAGTATATGTAAATTTGGTCAGGAGCTTACTGTAATTTTTCTGTCGGTTGACATGTACCATATGACGGCACTGGAGATTGAACGCGGTACCTCTCGCTTATAAGTCGCACCACTTAATATATCACGCTTCTATATTTTTGATAAACTAATCAATATGGATTTTCGTTTTCCATTTAATTTTAAAGCTTCTTTTTTTATGTAATGTGGTAGACAAACAGGCATACGGGCCACCTGAGCGAAAGTGGTCACCGCCGCCTATGAACATTAGAAACACCAGGGGCGCTACCAATGCATTGCCCGCCTCTAAGAAGACCTCTAAGTCTTATTAGAAAAAAGACAAAACAATTGCGCGCTAACAATTAAACGATAATAATGACCTTGAGCGTCTCACCTCTTTCATCAGTATTCATTCCATATTGGTAGTTACTTTAAAAAATTACAGGCGTGAGGCATTTCATCAGAGACCTTAAAATAACAACGCACCTGCGGTTTCAAATTAAATGCATAATTCGTTGATGTTATGGGCGACAGTTACCGCTTACCATCAGCTGGGCTGTTTGTCACTGCGTAGCATAAAAAATACCATAACTACACAAAATTCAGTATTTAATTTTTCCCCAGAGTATCGAAAAACACCCACGATATCCCGAAAGAACATCCCTCGCGTCTCATCCACCATTCCCGTACCGAGCACGTATGCATAATTCTATCCACAATGATTACGTAATAAGCTGAACCGCATTGCAGCCTGGGGTGTGATTTGGTTGATTAATCACTTATACGACGGTCTACCCCGCCCCGTCGCTCTCGTCTGTAATGAATGACAGACAGACAAAAGATCCATGGGTTTTTGTGGGAGCAGATGCGTCAGCTGTTCCGCGGAGGGCGTTGTAGTCTTTATCAGCTGTGGAAGTGTTTGGTATTTCGTTCTGCAGCAAAATGTGGTGCTGAGATATTTTGTGGGGTTGCAACTGATTTGTCTATATGGCGGAGTGTAGCTTCTGTCTACTACGTAGTCTAATGAAATCAATTCTTGAAATGTGCTACTATGTAATTGACTGACTCTCAACCAAATCAAAGCCATCATACAGATAACAAATGGATGACCCGATTTTAAAATTTTTAAATAAATAGCTTTTTTATTAAAATCCGTTGTGTAGTTTAGAAGACATGATATTGTTTACTTAAACATGAATTAGTCGGAATCTTTCTCTATATTATTATTGTATTTGTATCTATAATACTTCTGCACAGTTGTTCATCACTAAATAGCACGCGTTGTTGTGTCCTATCTAACCCGACTGCGACAGAAGGAAGGTTTTTCGAGCGTATGTGGGTTATGTATGTATGTATTTCTATTTCTTTGATATGGGCCACAGCCCTACGGCACAATTGGTTTTAACATATGAGGTATTGTTAGATTCATCTTGGTCTTGCAAATGACACTGGGTACATTAAAAATTCAAAATGATTGATTTTATGTGCCATATTGTAACTATCGATAATATTTTTACTCTAAAACAGATCGAATATCAAAATAAAGGTACCTATTCTAAAAGCGATTTCGAAAATATATAAAACTTGTTTTACTTTCAGTTTTTAATACCAGTCGGGGTTTTTAGTTCTTGTATTACTTCTTTGTTAAATATTAAGGTAGCTGGTATAATTAAAGCCCGCAGTTCAGATTTTGCAAACCGTAGGTGTGTATGTTATTATAAGCCTACAGCTGCTTCTCTAAGTACAAGCATGATTGTTTAACTGAAACAATTTCGTTCGAAAACCGACTCCAAAACCAAATCCAAAGACCAAAGTTCACTGAAAATATCAACAACATCAACTTGTCTCGCCAATAAATCCGTAACAGTGATTTGTATTCAGCAGCTGCGCGAAATAAAATAAAATGAATTATGATTTTGGAGCATGACGTCTATATGGGTAAAAAATTAATATCGACTGTAAATAATGCACATCGACATATTCAGCTTGCAAAGCATCGTTTCATCGTGTGAATTGATACGAAGCAGAAAATAAACGAGGCTATATTTACCGTCAACCTGCCTCTGACCTGCCTGCCGCAATATAAGTAGAACAAGAAAACTTTTAAATCATGGAAGTTATAACCGACATTGTAAGCTTTTTCTCAACGTCACTAGCTAGTAGCTACTGTTCATCAAACAAAACAATACATCAAAATCAACTCAGAATTTGAGCATCCTCCACACTAGTTGATTAAAAATTATCTTGGCGTGAACGTACCATTTGTGCTCTCGCGTACGAGGGCCTGAGGTCCACCTTGACCATGATCCAGATTTAACAGATTAGGTAATTATAGTGCAGCGACTGTCATCTGACCTTTGTGACTCTGTCTGACAGCCTGACCAGATTGGATCATGATTACACATTTAGTCATCTCAATGTGTAGGCTTCTTCACGATGTTTTCCTGTTAGAGCATCGGTTACTGTTCAACCAATATACATTACTCAGAAAAGAGTCATTTGTATAAGGCGGCACTGGGGTTCGAACCCGGTACCTCGGGGTACGAGTCGGACACCTTAACCATTAGGCCACTGACGCCCAAAAAAGCTTAGACGATTTGGTAATAATCTATTTGCATAATTGGCAAACCTTCATATCTTCAGAAAAGTTAAATCGACTAAGAAATATAAGTATTTTTAAACACACCGAAACAACACAAGAAACAGAGCTACTTGTACATCAACGCCACCTCGTCCAACATGATACGCGAGCAAAACAAAATAGGATGCAAGAAGCAGAGCGTGTCAAAAAGAAACACACTGGAAAAAGTATCGCGTAAGTAGATAATTTGGCACTGTACAGGGGCATTCATTCGCTACCGAACGAGGCTATATTTCAACAGAAAAAAAGTTAGCTGATAACTGTCAGATAAGTTTCTGGAAACTTCCCGGAGACTTCCCGAAAACTCTGAGTGGGGAAGAAAAAAGGGAATTCGTTAACAATAAATTTCCCTAACAAAGTGAAGGCAGGGGCAGAATACTTGACAACGCTACAAGGGGCGACCATATAAACAAGATATAAGATATGTCACCAATAAGCAGGCCCAAAGGTCGAATAGGGTGTGCACACGCTGCTTCGTTAAAGCGGACTGCGATTGTAGAGAATTATTTTATAGACGAATTTAAGGGATAGTATTTTATTTTGTATCTATTAATAAAATAATAAATATAATAAAACAGTAAAAAAGTGTGTATGTACATTGAATATATATATTTACTTTTATATATATTATTGAAGAAATAGTAACAAAATAACAAATTTAAAAATTGTTGACAGTCCATTTTCGTCTGTTTGTCTGTTTGTACACGCTAATCTCCGGAACTACTGGACGGATTTGAATAAAACTTGTTTTGTTGTGTAGCTATTAAGCCTGGGCAACATATAGGGTATAATTGATTTTGGAAACTGGATCACCTGACGAACAACCACAATAGACCAGCTGAACGAACGGATGACGACGAACGTATTTTGATGGAGTTTTCACAGTTTGGTAGTTTAGGGTTAAAATTAAAATATGTTTGTCTAAATTCAAGTCTGCCATGTTTCATATAATTTGGTTGGGTAGAACCAGAGATACAGCTTGACTTCTCTGTAGTACGTGTTTTCGGACATTAGGGAGGTCATCTAAAATGGTCGTTCTGGAAAAAGATAAACCTTAAATTTTTTTACCAGTTTTCGGGGTAGACTGGTAGATAAAGCTACAAAGCTTTAAGTCCACCTTTGTACGATTTTGTGCATAAAGTATTAAATAAATAAATAAACCGCCTTAAAAACAATTTTACGCTGACGAAGTCGCGGGTAAAAGCTATGTGAAATAAATGCCATTTTATTTTTAAATACGGATATATCATATTCATATTTCATATTTATTCATACGATACGATTTCATTTGATTACATCTCACCTGATGGGAAGCCACGATGAGATGTAAGATGTCTTGATAATAAAATATAAATTAAAATCTGTCTGACTTGTCTTACTTGGTTAAGGAAATTATGTATTTTAATTGATAATGTGCCGCAGCATTCGTTGAAATTTACATTTTATGTGTTTTTTGTATAATTTTTGTCTTCTCTACACAATATACGTAGCGTGATTGATACGGTCATGATTTTGGGCATTGTTTGTTCACCAAATAAGACAAGTCAATTTAAACAGATCATACATTTTATTATTTGCTAAAATAATGTGGTTTGTATTTACTAACACACAGACTATGTAATTAGCAGCTGTGACGCCACAATTCTCTTGCTCTCGTTATTCGCATCTCGTATAATATATTTTTCAAATTAAACTTTTCAAACAAGTTTAATTCAAAGAAAATATCAAATGCGCGAGTATGAATCCTTATTTTGATAATGTTTGCATATTTAGTCCCTAACGAATAGGATTGCTTCATATAGGTTCTTACTTACCATCGATATTTTCATTTTCATTTTAAAATTGTCTATTAGGTGGATAGGGTGGACGTTCTCTATCTTAATCCTCATCAAATTCATCTCAATCCTTCTCTTCAGGTATTATTATGTCCTCAACAATACATGAAATTTCGATTGTAAACTTTCAAGCATCACATACAAACATTTTACCAATATATTTTTCACATACTTGGAGATTTAAAATACGTGTCTACACCAGGACAGCAGCAACAAAGAGACGTCACAATGCACACTTCGACTGCACAGCCCCACAACCACCCCTTAACAAGTGAAATGTACCGTAAAAAGGAATCCTTGAGAGGGCCAATGTCGATCCTTATTTATGACTCAGCGCATTATTATGACTTGCCAATTTTCCGGGGAATAAAACCCGTTACAGTTCCCAATCTGGGACTGGGTTCTTGCTTCGAGAGGAGAATTCGGTATCATTGATTTGGGAGATGTTTGGAGTATTCTTGTAGTTTTGATGAGTTTCCTTGGTCATTTTGATGTAGACTCTTGGATACTATTTTCGGTACATTTCTGCATAGAAGGCCATTGTTAAATAAACCACCAACAGAAACATTAAGAGAGATGAAGTTCTGTTAGTTTGTAGTCATTAAGAATTACTATGATAATATAGCTTACTAATTACGATACTTAACCTAAAAAATATGGATATACCATAATAATATGGCCAATCTGCAAAAATGAGTATAGAGATGACGGTTATAAGACTAAATGGAAGAAATGTATTTAGAAGATGATATAATTAAAGCAATAGAAGATGATGATGATATAGCAACTAAAATTAGGCTTCGGCTACCGACACTTTTTGTTATAGCATATAAGTTTGTTTCTATATCACACTAAATATAGATATAAATAATACATTATATTTACCAGCTGATAACTTTCATATGAAAGTGTGAAATCAAAAATGTAAATAAGGCGTTATGTAAATTCGGATAAAATAATTTAAATTCAATGTCTGACATAAAATCAGTTCTTGCAAAAATGAATATTTCTAGTACAATCAATGTTCAAGCAGTGAGTCTTGATTTATGTGATGTAGTATATTATCGGAGCCTTCATGTTTTATAACAATCTGACATTCTCAGAAACCCCTCTACATAATTTACTGAAAGTCAAGTGTTTCTCAAAGTAATAAACCGATTTTAATGAAATATAGCTAAAATCCATGTCGAGTGAACTAATTTTCAAATAATAAACGCCACATCAAAATCGAGAAATCGGTCTATATGTTCAGAAGCTACTATGCCACAGCAGACATGGATACAACTTTCAGAGGTTCCGGGTTCGATACCCGGTCGAGCAGAAGCTAAAATGATGAATTTTAATTTCTGTTACGGGTCTGGGTGTAGTGTGTATAATAAGTATGTATTAAAAGAAAGTGTAAAAGTAGTTTATTAGTTATCTAACATCCATAACACAAGCCTCGCTTACTTTCGGGCTAGATGACGTTGTGTGAATTGAACTCTTTTTAAAACAGCCTCCCAAAGACAGTCGCACCATTGCTTGCCCCAGGGAGCCCGTCGTAAAGACGCGAGACGTGACGATGTCGGATCGGGTTCCAATTTCAGCGAGAATTTCCTATGGTAATTTGTAGATTTTTATGTCGCAAACCCTGATTGCACCCGCCGGGGCTCGAACCCGCTACGCTTAATGAGCTCCCGTTAGCTCGCTGTTGATTTGATGTTGACTCCTACGTGATTTTGGTTTCTGTTATTGTGTTTGTCACATGAGTTTGGGTATGATTGCGACGGTGTCTCTGGTTTGGCGGTGTGTTGTCTTGTGTTGGTGTAGGAGAGAGATAAAGTTTGATTTTCTGTTTGCTTTGTGATTGAAAGTGTGATTCGATTTTAACTTAATCAGGTAGGAGGACTGTGTAAAGCTTGGAGTCCGCTTATGTGAGTAGCACCACCTAATTTATTTCGGCCTCCAAGCAACAATGCTTCCATTGCTGTATTACAGGCATGAGGTATTTTATCTTAGTACTCACAGTGACAACGCACCTGCGATTCTGCATTTTTGTTGTCTGCAACTTAAATGCATGCAGCGTAGATGTAATGGAAGGCAGCTACCGCACGAAGGGGTTACGCATGGAGGTCAGATGGCAGTCGCTCCGTAACGTAACGACCGTTATGACCGTTGAAGGTCCCCCGATTGCCCGATTTAAATATCCCTTTCTAAACCCCGCGGTCGCCCGCCCTAGACGTTTCGTTTCATGAACAATTGACATTGCAAATAGCTCGAGAAACTGATCGTAGATGGGGCGGAACTGTCCGCGAGCAGCGACCACGTACCGGAAATCGCGCCATGGGACGGCCCTCACAGGATGGACGGACGACCTCGTAAAGGCCGTGGGGTGCCAACGGATGCCATTCCAATCGAACGATGTGGAAGAAGTTGGGAAAGGGGGGACTTGTGATGTTTGGGTGATTGTCAGAGAACTTTGTTTAGACAAAGGGTGCTAAAATTATTGTACGTATTGGCAACACGCTTACACCCGCATTCACAAACTATACTTATCTAAGTAAAGAGCTTTACTGTGCCTTCTTAGTGCTCGTCTGCTAGGTGAGCGCACTGTGTTGAACACGGCAAATTATTGATCCATTTTGTTAATTTTGACGTGTTATTTATTTAGCTTATCTAACACGACATCGGCCTGCCTATGAATATTAAAACCGCCTCGAAGCCTCTGAGGCGGCACTATGCGCTCGCCGCGCACGATTTAGTTTCAATATTTTAGCAGTCACTTATCGGCACTGCGATCCTAACATCGGACGTATTCAAAATTAATTAGTATATTTAAGATTTATGTAAGAATAATTTGTAGAAGTTTAATTAAAATTCAATATCAGTTCAAGTCTTCGTTTTGGTTCACCTTCTACTGTAGCCTTTCACCATTATTGACGTGTACGCCGATTAAGCGCTATGATTGGTCAAATGCGTTCAATTTAACGGATGTATAGTGTTGATCGGTACTCAAATTTAGTGAGTTGGAACCCTGTGCGTTGGTGCGCACTGTTGGACCTCATAGTTGAGTTTCGGAATACGGGTTTTAGAATAGGTATCAATTGCCATAGACGTATCGTTTACTTCTTTGCGATCCTTCTAATTACAAGTATTTCGTTTGCCATGGAGTTTTATAACTGCCCAGACTTCGAACGAGAAATTATTTAACTGATTGAGAAAACCGCATCAAAATCCGTTGCGTGGTTTTGGAGAAGTTAACGGAAATACATATAGACATACAGACAAATAGACGCGCAGAGCGGCTTTAATTTGTACTATGTACAGATGGCAAAGCTCGCAAAGCCTTGACCATGATCAAGGATTTGGCAGATCAGGTAATTACAGTGGAGCGAATGCCGTCTGACCTCCGCTACCATTTTCTCAGGGAAACCTAACCAGATTAGATCATGGTTATACATTCAGTCGCCTGAATGTGTAGGTTTCATTACGATGTTTTTCCTCACTGTAAGAACATCGGTAAGTATTCAACTAATGTACATAACTCAGAAAAGAGTCTTCGATGGTACCTCCCGTTTACTCGCTCAGCCACCTAATGTTAATTTACTAGAAAAAACAACGTTTAGTAAGAGAATAATAAGCTTATTTCGTAGTTTTAATCTTAATTATGTATTTTTAGAGCCGACACGATGCACAGAATCATCAGCGACTTGCATCGACAATGTGTTCTGCTGTTGCGAGGTCAACGAAAAGGCTATTATAAATTTTACAAGATCTGACCATAGTGGACAATTCGTTGTTTTTGATTTTACGGAACAATGTAATATCAATGAAATAATTACAAGACCAATTACTCAAAGGAGAATTGAACACTTCAAACAAGCCTTATCGGAGACCATTGCCGGCCTTTCTCTTGATTCTCATGACCCAAACATTCTATTTTCTGATATGTTCAATTCTGTCAATAATGTTTATCAAAGTGTTTTTACGCAAAAAAGAATAAAAAGTAACTGTAAATCTAAATTTAGTGATTGGGCTACTTTAGGTATCCGCAAAAGCAGAGATAGAATGTTTGAACTATACGGTCAGCGAGCTTATTGCCATGATAAAGATTTTGTAGAATATGTCAAAAAATATTCAAAAACGTTTAAGAAAGTTTGTCTAATTGCAAAATCACAGCATTATAAGAAATTTATAAGTTCGTCTTCAAACAAGGCTAAGACTGTGTGGAATGTAATAAATAAGGAGGCAGGGAAAACAAAGCCTCGTGATACACATTATGAAATCAAAACAGAAACCGGAACTAGTACCGCAAATAAAGAAGTGGCAGAGTTGTTCCAAAATTTTTTTACCGAAATACCGATTAAAACTACCTCGCTGCTAAACTCGTGCCCAATTAGTGCAGAAAACTTGTTAAAAGAAAATATAGGTGCCTGTGAAAATGGCTTTTGTTATTCCGAAGTAGACGCTAAAACTATCATTAAAGCTTTTAAAAGCATTAAGTTGAAAAATACGGAAGATATTTGGGAAATGTCAGTTGTACTGTTGTTGATATTTTAGCACCGTATTTAGCTTACATTTTTAATGCTTGCGTCGAAGTAGGTGTTTTCCCGACCTCATGAAAATCAGTAAAGTGGTGCCATTATTCAAATCAGGTTGTAAAAATAGTTTGAATAATTTTAGACCGGTATCCATCCTGCCCGTTTTCAGTAAAATCTTTGAAAAAATCATGTTAAGTCAAATGATTGTGCACTTTAACAGTAATAAATTATTTCATCAACAACAATATGGCTTCACAAAAGGCCGCAATACTACCGAAGCTGGTATTAGCCTCATTCAACAAATTTTTGGCGCTTGGGAAGAACATCATAATGCAATAGGTGTTTTTTGCGATTTGTCTAAAGCATTTGATTGTGTAAATCATTCAACACTATTACTAAAATTAAAACATTACGGTTTTACGCATGATAGTCTTGAAATGATGAAATCATACTTAGAAGGTAGAGTTCAAAAAGTAAATGTAAATGGCGAGTTATCTGCGGGTGGGAAAGTGAGCATTGGAGTGCCACAAGGATCTATATTGGGGCCGTTTCTCTTTCTTGTATATATAAATGACCTTCCATACATGGTGCAGAATATTGCTGGTATAGTCTTGTTTGCTGACGACACTTCACTGATATTTAAAATTAATAGGAAAGATAATAATATAGACGAAGTAAACTGTGTTCTTCAGAATGTGCTTCATTGGTTTACGATTAATAACTTAGTCTTAAACTCTAAAAAAACAAAATGCGTTCATTTTTGCCTCCCTAATGTACAAAGTAATCAATGTAATGTTATATTAGATAAAACGCAACTTGAGTTGGTAGAGAAAACTACTTTCTTAGGCGTTAATATAGATTCAAAAATTCAATGGGGCCCACATATTGAATCATTGGCTAGTAGGTTAAGTTCGGCTGCATTTGCCGTGTGGCGAATAAGGAGGCTAACGGATGTGAATACAGCTAGATTAGTTTATTATAGTTATTTTCATAGTATTATGTCATACGGCATCATACTATGGGGCAAGTGTGCTGATAGTGACATCATTTTCAAACTACAAAAGCGAGCTGTAAGAGCAATATATGGATTACGTCGACGTGATTCGCTCAAAGAATTGTTTAAAGAAATTGATGTATTGACTTTCTCAAGTCAATATATATTTTATAATATTATGTATGTTAGAAAGCATATTACCCAATTTGCTAAAAATACTGATATTCATAATGTCAATTTAAGAAACAAAAATAAACTGGTAACACCGTTGTTCAGACTAAGTAAAGTAAATTCATCTTTCATGGGTAACTGTATAAGATTTTATAATCATATTCCTGAATGTATTATTAATTTGCCTGAATTACAATTTAAAGATAAGGTGAAAACAACTTTAATGAAAAAAGCCTATTATAAAATTGATGAATATATCAATGACAAAAATGTATGGTGTACTACTAGCTCTTCGAAATAGGAAGTTATTTATAAATTTATAATTTTGTTAATTGAGTGAGGATGATTTGAATAACAAATATTTTTTTAATGTGTACGGCATTGGCAGCGCATGCTCACTTAAAAGTCTGCCTGGTGGTGGCATGGGGGTCGGGTCGTTGTCTTCCCTCTAATATGGTTGAATTGGACGATGGCTGGGCCCTGCGTCATGCTCGTGAACGGGTGCTGCCTTGGTGGACTGGCCTGCTTTTGCTGTGCCATTTTTTATGTTTTTGAAATTTATTTTTATTTTTAGTTATCTTCACCGATTTGTAGAGGTTCACATCATATTCCAATCAAGACAGGCTCACTCAAATTAAATTGACAAATGTATCAATGCAATGTAATCATATTTAAATGTACCTGTGGGTTTCTTACCGTTTCTTTTTCCCACAGATGGTCATTTTCCTAACTGAAGCGGCATACTGACAGACAGACGACATTCTTTTTACTTATTTGTTCCGAGCTCAGGGCGCGACGCGGGTAGGCCGGCTGGGGCGTGCGGGTGTGAGCGCCGGCGGGCTGGCTGGGGCCGGGCGCGCGCCGCATATGATTCGCCTAGGCGGTTATGTGCGTGGCGCGTATCGGTGCCCGGTGTCTCGCCGGAGTAAGCCCTCGCGCGCGCTGATCGGTCTGCATGCGTCGCCCCCTACCTGGATGAGCTCGCTTAACTTCCCTTTGTTTTCCGTTAGATTTTTGACTTTTGAAAAGAGATTAATTAACGTAATCCTAATTCAATAAATACTTTTTCATTTCATTTCATTTCATTTTCACCGACACTCTTTGTATAAAAAAAAACATCTTGGCGTTATTGTCCCGGTTGTGCTCCCGAGAACGAGGGCCCGGGGTCCGCCTTGACCATGATCCAGGATTTGACGAGCAGGTAATTACAGTGGGGCGACTACCATCTAACCTCCGTGATCCAGCTACCAGGGGAACCTGACAAGATTGGATCATGGTTACAAATTCAGTTGCCTGAATTTTCAGGTTTCATCACGATGTTTTTCCTCACCGTAAGAGCATCGGTTTGTATTCACCTAATGTACATAACTCAGAAAAGAGTCATTGGTACATGGCCGCAGCGGGATTCGAACCCGGTACCTCTCACTTACGAGTTGGATAATCGACCGCCCGGCTACCGACACTCTTTGTATATTATCGTAAAATAATAGCGAAATTTAAAATTCCGGGAACATCTTAACTTAGAAACGATGCTAAGTATACAAGACTTGAAACAACTCTAAACAAATTGTTTATAGTATCAACGTTATTTGATCCAAAGTAGGCTTCTAATTTTCTGAATCCTTATAAGGAAACAAATTGAAATTTAGAGCTTCATAAATATTTCCCTCCAGACATTTACCTGACTTTAATTATATTTCGGTACCAATTAACTTCTGTCGTAAATTTCAATATTTTTTCTTCCTTTTTCTCTTATAATTAGATCCAGGAACGTCGAAGGAGGGTTGTCAAATTAATTTATGAACTTCAATAGAAAAGTGCGCTTTAATGTGCACGTTATTAATCAAATTTACATTTTTTTACGCGCTGCTAATTATGCTTTTGCTGGTTTGTTTTGGGTTTTTTATAATAGAGGAAGGTAGTTAAGATGGCAGGGCATGAGCTTAAATTCTTTCAATATCAAATAAATTTCAGGTAAACAAGTAAATTACAACTCGAGACAAATTGGGTATTCTACAAAATCTTTAAGGTTAGCGCAATAGAGTTGTAATCGAATCGAATCTAAGTCGACGCTTTCCTTGGTTGGGCCAAAGAACTTTAATTACTAGCGAAGGAAATCATCGTGATGATACCTGCATATTAAGGCGAATTAATGTGTAATCATGTCCCAATCTTTCTGTTAACAGGCCAAATGGCCGTTGCTCTACTGTAATAACCTGATCTGTCAAATCCTGGATCTTAGTCAAAGCAGACGTTTTGTTAACGCCAAAACGATGATCTTCCATTGAGTCATTTCAACGACTGCGAT
This sequence comes from Blastobasis lacticolella, assembly GCA_905147135.1. Taxonomy (NCBI): domain Eukaryota; kingdom Metazoa; phylum Arthropoda; class Insecta; order Lepidoptera; family Blastobasidae; genus Blastobasis; species Blastobasis lacticolella. The sequence goes on from LR990048.1 coordinate 18,187,677, forward strand.
TTCCAACACAAGCGTGGATCTGATCTGATATGGAGGGCCACTATGAGCTGTTAACATGTGTATGTCGCTTATAGCTTTAGATATTATTATTTCTCATCTAACTTCCAACTCAAATATAGTCTGACCTGAGTGGTTCAGTGATCAACATGCCAGTCGGCCACGCAAGAGGTCCCGGGTTCGATTCCCGGCCGGGCAGAAATTTAAATGATGAATTTTAATTTCTGTTGCGGGTCTGGGTGTTCTATGTAAAATAAGTATGTATTTAAAAAAGTAAATCAGTTAGTTAGCACCCATAGTACAAGCTTTGCTTAGTTTGGGGCTAGATGGCGCTGTGTGAATTTGTCCACGACTATTTACTTATTTATTATTATTATTAGTCACCCGGAAACTGACCCAGGCCAGTTTCATGAAGTCGCCGCAGACGTAGTGGCTACAAAGATATATTCCGATTCTCATTCATTATTCAACAAAAACCTTCAACCAAAACCTTTCAAACAAACAAGTATGTCACCAACACAATTTATGGCTACAGCTGACAGAACTTCCCAAAAAATACAAGCCAACGCAACCTATTAATTAAGTAAAAACAACGGAGGGATTTGCGAAAACTCGCCTGCAGGAAAATGGGAAAAGCCTGCTAAGAAACGTGCAGATTTCCCAGTTCCCTTTGAGACAAAAACTCTTATGGCGTCCCCGGCAAGGGCTTAACGAAGCGTGTGCTCACGAGTGCAGAGCTATGCATGCTGCTACGCGCGTACGCGGGGTGCATCTTTATTTTGTTGGCTTTTGTACTATGATGTATCCTTTGTAGAAAGAGGAGTCGCAGGTTACTAATATTTTTATACCACTAAGGTAGCAAACAAGCTTACGGCTTGCCTAATGGCACGCAGTCACCGCAGCCTAAAGGCGTTTACAATACAATACCAGGGGCTTCACCCACGCGTTGCCGACCCCAAATACCGCGGTGTAATTTGAAAAAATATAATGGTATGATATTTAGAAGACTGTACCAGATTAAACAATAATGTATTAAAATAACTCTGATCTTTAGGTTAATTAATAGGTACTTGTAGAAATTAATGAAAGTAATTTAATTTGTGATTGCCCATTATTGCCTCCACCGCCCTTTAGATCTCCTTTCAGAAGATCTAAGTGCGATAAGCCCACCTTTGCTAATGTAAAAGTATAAGCTCATTTCTGTTACGTCTGTATTTGTTAAACAATACAGAGTTTACATCCATACATACATGGATACAGTCCCAAATATATTTTTTTTGTGTTATGCGGCAGACAAACAGGTAAGTGGGCCACCTGATGGAAAGTGGTCATCGCCGCCTATGGACATCAGCAACACCAGGGGAATCACCAATGCATTGCCCGCCTCTGAAGAGACCTCTAATATACCTCTTGAACAGTCCCATGTCAGAGTCCAAAGGAAACTGGGAGCTCATTCCACATCCGAATCGTACGAGCGAGAAACGTTCTTTCGAACCTTTGCGTCGTGACCAACAGAGGGTCTACGTAGTGAGGATGAGTACCAAGCACACGGCGGGTGGTGCGATGGCGGAATTGCGCTGTGGGCACCAGATCGAAAAGTTCCACGGAACACTCGCCATTGTACAGCCGATAGAACACACACAGGGAACCAAAGTCCCTTCGGTTTGCCGGTGGTTCCAACTTGCGTGTTTGTATGGGATCATCAATAATTCGTACGACGCGTCTCTGTACGGAATCTAGAGGATTAAGCAAGGCGGCAGTTTCGCCGGCCCAGAGATTGGAACAATACTCCATAAATGTGGCCGCACTTGTGCCTTGTACAGCAGCAGGCGCTGCCCTGGGGTGAAGTATCGCTTGGACCGGTTAAGCACTCCAAGCATTTTCGAAGACAGTTTGGCCTTGCCTTCCAGGTGACTCCGGAATCGCACGCTATCCGATATGTCGACACCGAGGATCCCAATACTTTTTAGATGGAAAGGGGTGTTCCTTGAAACTGCGGCACTATGTCAAAGGGATCTTTTTTGGCGGAAAATGCGCAGACCTGTGTCTTCGAGGGGTTGAATTGGACTAGGATTAGTCTGCCCCACTGATGTAAATAGATTGTAACACCAAAACCGACATCCGCCTTCCCCCAAATCAAGCTAGGCAAAGGAATGCGGGCCTGCAAATGCGTCAAAGGTGCACAGGAATCAGAAACAGAATTGAATATGTCAAACACACGTAGAGAGTTCGTTGGTTCACCTTGTTTGCTATATTTTTATCCAACTCCAAGGTGCCCGCTTCATTCGTATTCAAGAGCAGCAGCGACCCCTGGAGATCTTCTACCTTCATTCGGCATTCCCTTAGTTGCAACGTAACTCTTTGCATAAAAGTTTCAAAGATTCGACCGATGGAGTGCACTGCGTGGGGTTATTATCGAATTCGGAGGATTTTGGTTCCTGAATGATCGTTTTCGATCCGCTAACGGGTCGTTATCGACATAGACATACGTATAATACCCATATATACATATAAAAATTATACAACGTGTTAATAAATATATACCTACATAGTTAATATAAAACTAAATATACTACATTGATATTGAAAAAATAAACTGACTTGTCGCATTGTAACCTTTCGACACTTACGTTTTGCTTTCGTACTGTTGTCCATGTTACTGACGCGACATGAAAGAGACAGAAATTGCTCATCTACTACGAGCACGGATTACCTCCTCAACTTGTTAATTGTAGTGGTTTGTTTATATCAACCGGTTTTACCTTTACTATGTCGATATTTTCACCCACGGTAGGATTCTGTCATTCACCGGGTGCCCGCTTGGTAAGATACCACCGCCATGTCTATGTCGGCCGCCAATAATACTTGCATTGCATGTTGTATTTACTTTTGTACGATAATGCAGCTTACATTTATTAATAACAGGCATGATGCATACCATCTTCATCATCACAGTGAAAACGCACCTGCGGTTCTGCTCTTTTGTTATATTAAAGAGGGCAGAAGACAAGTTTGAACATTCGATACATTTGTCCACATTTTCCTGGTGAGAATTTGTAAGACGTGGTTAGTAGTAGTTTTTGTTACATAAATCTCAAGTACATTAATCGTAAGTTTGTAACTGAGTTGTTTAACTAGGGGTTGCCTGGGATTTGTTTGTAAATTATTTGTATTTAATAAACCCTTACGAAAAATGGCATCTGAGGGGTCGTAGCTCCCGAACAAATTGTTTTTTAAAAATATATATATATCAGTAAAGGTGCAATAAAGATAATTCATTCACTCATTTTATTAAAAACGAAAACGGCAAAAGTCATAGGAAACGTCTGAGTTACAGAATAGGTACTCACTGGGTAGCAAAGAATACCAGGACACTGAATTTGAATCTTCCGGTGCAGCGCCATAAATATTTCCAATTCCTTTGGACATCGATGCTTTGACTGTCGGTCTCGTTGAATGGTTCCCCTGTTTTTGTCAATAGCAGTACTACTGCCTTTGGTAGTTACGTTCGTAGTCTTATCGGGTACTGTTTATAGAGGAGTCGCAGTTGTATTCGTAGTGTACACGAACTTTAAATATTACGTTTAGCTAGTACCGGTATTGTGTAGCATTACTATGTTGGGAAAAAAAAATTCCTATACATATCTTAAAACTTTAGGGAACTTATCTATGTTCCAATGTACGAGGCTGTAAATAATGCATATCGGCTAGTTTCGGCTTCGTATTTATACACAAGCATGCACCAGAATTACACTTGTCTAAATTTAGTTGCCTAAATTCAGAAGCATAAGCATGAGAGCAAATCAAAATGAAATGTATTCCTCATAAAATAAGTTCCATTTTTGTAGCACGCCCTTTGAAAAGCGGAGCGACGCGTAGCATAATGTAAATGATTAATAAGCTCATTAATTGAAAATAAATTCATAAATTGTTATATGTTTTTTTTATGTATCTTTTACTTTTGTGTGTGCAATTAAGAGTTTTTACTTACTTACTCATTAGCCGATGTTTTTTTTTATGTCATACGGTAGGCAAACAGGCAAGCGGGCTACCTGATGGAAAGTGGTCACCACTGCCTATAGACATTAGCAACATCGAAAGTATCGCCAATGCGTTGCCCACCTCAATAACACGTTGCTGTGGCAGCACAAAGGCAAATGCCACTCCACTGCCAAAGCCACGGTTCCCCAAATCTCCACCCCATGGGGCACTGGAAACCTTTATTTGCATTATTTCACCGCCGACATCTGTACATGGGAGATATTTGAGATACATAACGAGAACATAACTTTTTTTATGTTAACGGCAGACAAACAACGACAGCGGGCCACTGGATGGGAAGTGGCCACCGCCACCTATGGACATCACGAATATCACTACTGCGTTGCCCACCTTAGACCTCTAATAAACCTCCTGAACGATCCTATGTCATAGTCCAAAAGAAACACTGGCTGAGATCTCATTCCACATCCCAGTAGTACGAGCAAGAAATGTTGTTCGTAAATTCGCGTAGACACCAACAGATGGTCTATGTAGTGAGGATGAGTACCCAGTTCGGAGCAGCCATTCTTGAACGAATAAAAGAATTGAATCACTTCAAAAAGATGTCTAAAGATCGTGATGGCAGAGCGTTGTAATGGAATAATCCATCAATCCAGAACTGAAGTCTATCAAATGAACTTTGGATGTTTATTGACGTTTCGGCGTATCGCTCTTGGCTATTACTTTGTTCAACAGAAGAGCTGTCTCGAGAAAATGTTTTAGAACCAACCAAAAGAATGTTCATATTTATTTAGCCTCTGAGACAATACTCATCTGTTTGCTGATAAATAGAGGTTACACAATCTATTTGTAATGGTTACCTACCTAAATACGCAGCGAGAGATAGAGGATTTTTTTTATTCTACGCAGTCACAAACGAGCAGATAGCCCACCGGATGGTAAGCGGTAACTGTCGCCCATAACATCTACGATTCATGCATTTAGGTTGTAGGCAACAAAAATGCACAACCGTATGTTCGTTGTCACTGTGAGAACTAAGATGAATTGTCTCATAACTGTGATTGCGCTGGCAACTTCAACTTAAAGTCGAACACAACAATGAAAGCATTGTTGCTTAGCGGCTGCAGTTGCTTAGCAATAGATAAGGCGGTGATACTCTTTTTTTTATATTATGACAAGACAGGCATTTGACCGCCATCTCACCTGTTGGTAAGTGACGATGCGGCCGAATATGAAGCATGCCCGTCTTGGAACAGCCTATTCACTCTAGCCTTGAAGGCATCCAGATACTTAAGACTCACCCAAGTGGAGACCTCAGATGTTACCATCTGATGTTAATAAAGTGGCAATTGGCAGATAAATAAGATTTCAAATAACTCTTCCTTTTAACTTGCTGGTCTGCCACGCAGAGGTCCCGTTTCGATTATCGGCCAGGCAGAAATTGAAAAGATTAATTTTGTATTCTGTTACGTGTAAATCAAAATTCAAAAAAATTCAAAATTCAAAATTTATTTATTGATTAGGACAATAAATATCTCTTTCAACCGTCAAAAAGGAGGGGGATAGGAAAGTAGGAAGGAAACACACAGTGACACGCTGACCGCCCTATGACCGTAGATAAACGTATCCCTCGCCAACCGAACCGTGCTCGACAATGCCAGGCAGAGCCGGAACGCTATATTATATTATATAGGTATATCTAGTATAATTAAGAAAAAAATCCGTTTTCTGACACCCATAATATAAGCTTTGCTTTCTTTGAAACTAAATGGCGCTGTGTGAATTGTCCAAGCATAGGTATTTAATAATTATTGGGCTTCGCCGCAGTCGGATAATTATTCATTGATACGTGGTTGGTACATTTATCCATGGTTAAATAGTAATTCAATCTATTAATCCTGCTATTATAATATTCGGATGTTTGTTACTCAGTTTAATAATAATAATAATGTGCAGGAGACAAATGTCATGGAACCTGCACCCACTACAAGTACAAAACGGACGCGTCTAAAATGGACTGAAGACATGAACAGTTTCATATTGCGTACGTATTACTCAATTACCAAAATGGAGACCAACACTAAGGGATATCTAGATTAATTACACTTATGCTCGATATCCCACGATACACGTTTATACAGTTACAAACTACACTACTACAAAACTTGCCGAATAGTCAGAAAGTTTTTACAACCTGATGGCTAAACCAAAGCTATACTTACAACCATCATCTAACCAGTACACTTTGTGATCTGAGATCCAAAAAGGAAAATACAAAATAATAATAATAAATCTGAGACATTGAGATTGAGATTGAGACATAATTTTATAAAGACATAATAAATAGCAATTTAAAAAATAATATACTTACAATTAATCAAACAATCACAACCTCAATAATTACAAATACGAAATACAATAACACTGTCGACTAGGCATTGCCGTGTTGTAGCACATCCAGTCAACAAAAAGTTTACGTGTGCTCGGCCCACAAAATAATATTTTACAACGCCTGTATTTCGAAGTAACGTTACTTATAGCCCTAGAGAAATTTGGAAAGAATCATTTTAAACTTCCTAATAGTAATTCTAAAACCGCTAGACCTGTAAGCAACAAGAAATTTAGTATTTCCAAAGTCAGAAGTTATTATGGTCAAAGTACAAAAGATTATTTTGTACCTATTATGAATGAGAGTGAATTATCATAACCCATGTTTAAGCAAAAGTTGAAACAATGACTGAAGTCACAATTTTTTGAGCAGAATAAGTAAATAAATAAATAACTCGTTTATCGTTTATTGTAAACTAGGAACGTCACAACACAACATTAACAAAAAAAAGAAGAAAATACATATTTAAACACATACAATTACATACTAAAACTGTCGACTTGGCATTGACCGTGCTGTGGCCCTCCCAGTTGATAAAGGGACCTCGCTCAGCATGAGCCGTGGCCAAAGCTGCGGCGCTGGTCTTCCGCGGGTCCCGCGTACACAATCCAATACAAATACAATCCAATAATACAATCACATACACTCTGAGGCCTAGATATGTCGGCATATAATAATTAAATTATACCTAGCTATACCTAGTTATTAAGTCTAAATATCTAACTGTACATAAGAGAAAAAAATAATATCACTTTGTAATAAGAGCTTGTCTTTCTCCGCCAACTGTATTTTCTTTGTTTATGGCGTAATCAACGATTTATTTATGTGGAATGATTGGAAATTGTTATTCCCTTCCCAGCCACTGGGTACGTTACTAGCTACGATTAGGAATTTTATTTACAGTTGTACTCAGTGGGTACGACCGGAAATAAATTGAATTACTGCATCTCTTATCTAATAATCTAGATAGATTTACAGCTGTAATACTTTAGCTCGGTTTTGTTCGTAAATCGTGCTTCCTGGCTAAAGCAGCCTTCAAGAAGAATAAAGAAGATTCCCTGGGATATTATTACGAGGAGAGCGCTACGTCCCAACAGTTTTGTTTCTGCGTATTATCCCTTCTGCTACGGTTCTTAAAGTTTTGTTCGCGATGGTAAAAGTTGGTCGTAAATAGCCGTGCGGTATTTGACAGAGCGAAATGCCTTCTATGTACATTCGTATACGGCGAGTAATGTCAAAGGCAGACCAGGTAGGAACTATTTTTTTATTATGTAGTTTGCCCACTGCGTTCTGCAATGAGCGCCAAATATGAAGATTGTGGTAAGACACTCCACTGATGTGTAAGATGTGAAAGCTCAAATTCAGCAGTGGAGTTTTATGTTGCTTCTAAATGATGATAAGTAATACTCATAATGCAGTCTTCTAGGTACTCCTACTACAATTGTTTTATGCTAAACAATAGCAAAAAATAATAATAGTCATCATCATCTTGGCGTTAATGTCCCGGTTGTGCTCTCATGAGGGCCCCGGGTCCGCCGTGACCATGATCCAGGATTTGGCAGGTCAGGTGTGCAGTGGAGCGACTGCCATTTGACCTCCATGACCCTGCTACCAGGAGAACCTGACCAGATTAGATCATGGTTACACATCCAGTCGCCTGAATGTGCATGTTCAACTAATGTACATAACTAAGAAAACAGTCATTGGTACATGGCCGGAGCGGGATTCGAACCCGGGACCTCTGGCTTACAAGTCGGATACTCTAACCGTTCGGCCACCGACGCTCTCAATGTTAAACACTAGACAAACAGTCAATCGAGGCACTCCAATGAAAAATTGTCACCGCTGCCTACAGACATAAACCCTCTTCCCCCTATCTCGTTACACATCATATCATCACATCAACAGACAGTCTACTGCTGTACGTGAGCCTCATCCAAATCACTGGATAGAATTGCCATTATCTCTACTCATGGCAGGTGGGTTGGAGATCGCAGTATTTGGAACACATACCAGAAAGCTTGCTTCCTATTTTCTGGTCTGTGATATTAGTTGCTTCTACGACAACCATTCGTGTTGGTGCCATTCTACTTAGCCAAACACTACATGGCCCAAAAGTAACCAATAAAAAAAACTAAAAGAAAAAGCGTGAGGAAAAGGTGTGAGGAAGAGAGGGTGTTTTTTAAAGACGTTGGCCGTCGAATGAGGGAGGGGGGTGGTCCCCCGCTCTTTGTCATTCCTGTTGCAGAGGCTGTCCATCGCCATTCAGCGTGGCAACGCTGCTAGTGTTGTGGGCACCTTTGCACCGGGAATGGCAAAGAGTGGGTTAAACATCTAGATTAAGTTATATGACGAAGTAATACGGATATCTAGTTTTAAGTTTTTATTTTGACTATGTAAAATATGTAAATTTGTAAAAAAAAAAAAAAATTGTCTATCAGTAAATTAGTTTAACAAATTCCTCCTTCGAGATTCCAAAACTTTGAGAACCTCAGCGCTAAGCCAATAAAACGGGCTATCAATTTATACGAAAATAATAGAACCAGTAGTTGACCGCTTAATATTGCTTGTTTGCTGCTTATGTATGGATTACATAGATATGTTTTTGGCGGTTTATTGTTTATTGGCATTCGAATGTTTACTCGTATTTCGAGTTTTCTTCGTTATTTATGTTCGCAGTTTATTAGGAGGCCGTTATTTTAGTGCTTGACCTCGTGCTATGAGATCTGTATCAAAATATTTTGTGTACGTATTATAAATAAATCAATGTTAAGACATATAACACAATTTTTATTATAGTTCATTCCACGGGTTCATCCTTAAGAGAATAGGCAATGAATTAACCCATACAGAAAGTTATTGCTTACCATCAGGTGGGCTGTCTGCACGTTTGTGACTGAGTAGCTTAAAAATAAAACATTATACACATTGATGTTCAAAGAAGGAACTGTTTTCATATATTCATGACATTATGACATGAATTAACTAGTTAATTCGATTTATTACCAGTACCATCCATCCGATGCGTCGTACGGTGACGTAAAACATCGTGATGAAACCTGCATATTCAGGCGACTGAATGTGTAACCATGATCCAATCAGGTTCCCCTGTTAACAAACTCATTAGGTTTAATCCTGTACGAGATGCGACCGCAACTTGTGGAGCACTCAACATCTTTCGCCATTCTATACTCCATACACATGTTCTTTTGCCTACGAAGCGCGTGTGGAGTAAGGCATACCGTAATAAGTTCCAAATAAGCGTATTTCTGCGCGCATTTAAACGAAATTTTGTCGAAAATAAAGTCAAACACTACGCAAAAGAAACACAACAATATCAAACACTAAGCAGCGAGCTCTATTTATGAATACAAAATGCACAAATCTCTGCTGAAGCAATGTACGAGATAGGGATCTACATAGTCACAACAGAGTCGTCTGGGTGACATACTGTTATAATCGTGTCAGATTTAACGGGACTATACGACTTATATTGCACTGGACCTAGGGAAACTCCCAGGGTCATAGAGTCATGCAGATATCTGAGACAACTGAGTGGATTCACAGATGATTACCTGAGTGGTTCAGTTGGTAAACATGCTGTCTGGTCTCGTGTTCGATTTCCGGCCGAGCAGAAATTGTAGTGATAAATTTTACTGTCTGTTACGGGTCTGGATGTTATATATGTCATAAGTTATGGCAGACTCTAGCAGGGGAAAGATCCATCAGAAGGTGTTTTCGGGATAATTACGTGGAATAAAAGATGAGCCGAACAGTTTAACAGTGTATTAAAATAATAAAGCGATATTACAATAAAAATAGCAAACAATTAAAGAATATAATGAATAACAGGATAATTTCAGATAATAATCTGTTAGGCCGAAAACGTGAGTTACACCAGGAGCTCGTTTCACGTGCCCTCATACAAACTGTTATTTGTAGTGCCTTCTGTACTCACACTCTCCTTTATGCAGTACGGCTACGTGACGTGAGGCAATAAATCAAGACTACTTTTCTCTTCAATGGATGAGCAACTTGTTTTAGTTCTTGACACGTCGATGGTCGAATGCAAAGTGTTCGTTGCGGCTGCGCGCTGAATATGTGCTAAGGTGTCGCTTCGATTGACGTTGCGTTTCTGAGTTAAAATGATGTCTAGGCTCATGACCGTCTACGACATACATATAATAAGTAAGCAGCCCAATGAATTCTTAGTAAACGGCGCCAACACAACATCTCGAGCGTGCCATGTCTCACATTTCTTGGTCCATTCTCCGCGCCGTATTCCTACCTATTGTAGAAAAAACCAGTGAGTGAAGCAGAACACGTATCTACGGATACATAAGGAGCTCATTAGGAGCAGTTCAAACTCCTCAAAATAAGTTATTTCATATACATCATCGTATCTGTCCCCTAAAGATCTCCACAAAGGTCGGTCCTGTGCCTTCTGCATCCAGCTGGCACCTGCAATCTTTACCAGGTCGTCGGTCCACCTTGTGGGAGGCCTACCCACGCTGCGTCTGCCGGTATGTGGTCGCCACTTGAGATCTTTACTGCCGCATCGGCCATCTGTTCTTCGAGGTATGTGCCCTGCCCACTGCCACTTTAGCCGGGCAATCCTTTGGCTATGTCGGTGATTTCATATTCCCTGTAAATAATGTACCAACTACCTCGAACTATGCTGCGTCAGCCTCTGTGAGAGTCTAAGTACGTATTATATATTCGGCATTGGATTCGTAAAAGCGACTGTCGGCTTAAAATCCTGTGCCAGATAAAATATAAATCGTCGATTTTATTAATAGCTCCAACTATATAGTATTTCGATGTGCATTTATTTTATATTTATAGTCTACCACGACGAGATTTACGTATTCTATTCCAATAAAGTGATTTTTCTGTGTTATAGGTCTAAAAATGGTATTTTATATAGTATCCAGTACACACGGAAACCTTCTGAGAGACGAGTATTTAAAAAGTTATGTAAAACGAAAATTATTTTCGTCTGCCTTTTTGTATGGTTACGAATGGGGATAGCAGCCTGACGAATGGGCATCAGATAACTCGTCTTTATTGTCTTATTACACGACGAATGTCCACCCCATGTGTTTATGGGGATTTCCTACTGGCATTAGGGTTCCATGAGCGGAATAATATTTACGAAACCCTTTATAAAAAAGGGTTACATTTATCAACTATGTGTAATAAAACATTTTTCTTGTTATAAGATATACCCTACTAAGTGTTAACAAAAAATACTTATCTAAGTAATGTTCACTTGGCGGTGAACGCACAGCGTACAATACGGCGCTGTGATTGGTCAATTGCGTTAAATTTCACCGATTTATAGTCTTGATCGCCACTCAAGTATTGTTAGTTAGAACCCTCTGCGTACGTGTATACTATTAGACCTCATAGTTAGTAACGGCGTGTGTTCAAGTAAAAGTTGTTAAAAATAAAGAACTTCTCTTTTTTTAAAAAGGGACTGCAATCTATTTCATCCTAGCGGCAAATTTCGTCTCAGCAGATCTTCGTCCGTCTATCGTTCGTCTACCACGTGCAGATTTGGACCCAGCCAATCTTATTTAATTTTTTAGTTATTTAAAAAAAATTATTTACCCACAAAAACCCAACAGTATAAATACACTAAACAATTCTCATTGCGAGTTAGGCCACACTATTGACTGAAAAGGGGCCTGAACGTTGCCTATTTGCTGCAGCAAATTTGCAGCAAGATACCCCGGGATTTTAGAGGCAGGCAGCGCATATGTTATACTCCTGGCGCCGTTAACGTCCATAGACAACAGTGACCACTTTAGGTGGCCAACCTGCTCTGTTTGTCTGTATCGATTAAAATAAAATTCAAAAGTATATAAGTATATCAAATACAATGACGAAACAAACTCCTTACTGCGAAAGAAGGACAGGCCCTATGTTTGAAATTCTATGGCGATGATCGATGTGCCGATTCGCCATATTGTCTGCTATAATGTTAGGGAATTCTAGTTCTCATGCAAGTTATTTTTGGGCAAGGCCGTCGGCCATTTTATGTTACAGACTAGTTTAGGTATACACGCATTATAATGATTGGAAAGTACCTTTGTCCTGTCCTTTTAAAATGAGAGTTTTCGTCATTGATCAAATAGTATACGGAACCCAGCTATTTTCAGACGTCTCTCCCTACTAATCTCTGGCGTTTCAATCTAGTTTCGCCTGTCGTCTTATCAAGGGTCTAAAAGAGGTAACTAATGGAAATAACTTCACTAAATCAGTCTTAGATTAAATCCTATTCTATTGCTATGAATGCCAAAGAGAGAGAAAATAAAACTAATGCGCTCTGTAAATAATTCTATCTGCTACTATTACGACGGGAGAAATGCTTCTGGGATTTAAATACTTATAGTTTGTTTTTTATGTTATTATATTTTTTCTCTACAATTGTGCCTTTGTAGTCTTTGTATTTTTTTATTGTAGTCCTACTTTGTCGTGTCGTCGTGATTGTATAGAAACTAGCCGTTCCCAGTGGATATGACCTGGATGTCTGTAAACAATCTGAATTTACTATTTTCCTGGGATTAAAATTAACGTATATATCTTGGGAATAACGTAGCTTCCCATTAGCAAAAGAATTTTTAAAATCGGTCTACTTTTTGAGTGTAATTATTACAAACAAGATACAAATATACAAATCTTTTCTCATCATAATATTAGTAAGTATAGAGGACTTTCTCTCTTTGTCAAATGTCTGATAAAAATACATTATTCTTAACATAATGTTTTAAACTATCGCGGTTATTATTACACATTTTAAGGGTGTGTTCCGGGTGTCGTCCCGTGACCATGATGCATGCAACTGTGTCAAAATATCGGGCTACTCGTCAACAAAGGTACGCGGTAGGAAACCCGGAGCATACCCTTAAAATGTGTACATTATGTCTATTATTTAATTGCGTTGATTTAGCCAATGCCTAGTGAATTATGAATATGTAAATATGTAGGTATATAATTCTTAGTACAATAAACAAATTCATGCAACGTGGTGCGCTTTCTACAATATCACGATAGTAATGATAGTGTAGGTTTAGTAGTTGTCTTTGAGGCAGTCCAAAAGCCCTTGAAGAAAACTATAATAAATGTGTTTAATAATGAAATCTACAAAATCCACGTGTACACTTTAGCGGTCTAACTTAAGACGGTCTAAAAATACTTGTACAACATCCATCATCATCATCATCCAAGCTCCGCTTTCCTGCTCTTCCTTCTCCACTTTCTCCGGCCCTCAGAATCCACACCCTAAGCCGTTGGCCGCAGTGTGGGTAGGCCTCCCACAAGGTGGACCGATGACCTGGTAAAGATCGCAGGTACCAGCTGGATGTAGAAGGCACAGGACCGGCCTTTGTGGAAATCTCTGGGGGATGCCTGTGCCCAACATGCACGATATGATGAAGCCGTTGCTGTTGACTCTTGCATCCGACTCGACTACGTCAATCGCTACTCGGGTTTCCCGCCGGACCTCTATCCTGGTACCGGCAGGTAAATGCACCTATTTACAATACCCTTAGTAAAAATACCTGTTCAGAATATTTTTATCATGTTACGTTAATTCCTCATGATCTGCCAAATCTTGGATCATTATCATGGCGGACCCCGGGCACTCGTGCGCTAGAGCACAACCGAGATGATCAATCATGTTCCATTGGTTTTCTGTATAATTATAATTTGTACCAAAACTCGTTGCAGTGCTAGTTTGCTAGAATAGGCGGACCCTGTATTGCTATGATTAATGTAGTCTGGTTCGTCACTTTGCTGTCTAATGAGCCTATACACTAAGGGAGACAACAAGAACTGTGTTTTATTATGTTTTAATTTTAAATAATACTAGGCAATCTTCTTACCATTTCTAAATATGTAATTGCGAGATCGGTGTCAACAGATTCCTCTATCAAAAATGACAAAAATGCCTTTAACACATCATTACCCTTCTATAGAGCCAACAAGCCTTTCAACTCCGATGGCTATCGGCTCTACGACCAATATATTCCGCCCATCGCCAGTCCATTCAAGTTTGGCTATACCTCTTTGAGTTATGTTCGCGACGTTGATTATATCTTCCAGAGATCCTCATTCGTGATTCAATCTCGGAAAGAAACTCTGCGTATAAATCTTGTACTAATAAACTGAGAAAAAAGTTAGAAACTGTTATTAATATTGCGTCAGATTAAATGTGAAAGGTTCAAAGATTTATGTAGGGATATGGATGTGTCATATCTTAACCACTCGGCCGCCGAAGCTCCTTAGTAATATGGATATAAACATTTATACATACATAACGTCACGCTTTGTTCCCGTAGGGGTAGGGGGAGGGGTCTGGACAAACCTCTCGCTTCTTCCACATTCATCAATCATTTAGTATAAGGTTACTATTGACCTAACCTCTTTTTATATTTCCAATTTGTCGTAATATGTAAGATTCGGTCTTCTTCCCACGCTTTCATTCCTGCAATATCACCATATATGGATATACGTTCTGCCACACAAATTTAAATGCAGTGAGTCCATTTTTTCACTTTCGGGTTTATTCTTTCGGAATTCATGCAACGAGATCTACTGGGAGCAAAGACTCATTTTTTATATCTACTATAGAAACCAAAAAAAATTAAGCTACAATCACAGCATGCTCATTTTTTGCCGCAAATGTTAGCTTGTACTTGCCTACAGTTCGCAAGCACCAGAACCTTTTTCATATACCTTGGCGAGCAGGAATCTTTCTCAGTTCTGCCTACAGACGTAACAGTTAAACTATACAAAAGTAAACGTGGCTTCAGAACATCCAACCGAATCTCGGTGCGAATCGGCAGTATATCGACAATAAACTGTCAAAGTTATTCCACAAAAATATCTCCTTTCTCGGCAAAAACACACCCTTTTAGAGTGCCAGCGAAGCTACAACCCCGAAGCGAACCTGCACTTTCCCCTCACAATGTAACAACCAAACCTCTTATCGTATAAACGCTAACGACCTCGTGGAATAATCTAAGTTTTGTATAAATCCAGTGCTCAAAACCCACGGTTACTCCGGTGGCGTCCCCCAAGGCACATTTGCCCCGTAAAATGTCAGCGTGGGGACATATAAGCCCCATTCTTGCTTTGACTTCGCTGGGCACAGAGAGCGCTTGCAATATAGATGGGGCATCGGGTTTTAGATAACTTCGTATTTTTTTGTCACTGAGATGAGCGAATATAACATGATTTGTCAGATAGGAATATTCTAAGTTACTTGGTAGATAAACACTCTATTGCTCATACATGTACAGTTAGAATCAACAATATTTTAGATGGATCACTTATTTAAAAAAGGACATACCTTCACTGAAAAATAATGTCAAATCAACACCGTTGTTGTCACAGATGTTAGGTAACAGATATGCAACAACCTCAGACCAAATAAGAATTAAAAACAGAATTTTGCGAACATCATACTGACGCACGCAAAACTACGCCATACAGTGCGTATACGGTCACACACGCACACATTGACAACCAAACTATTGGTTGCTATTGACAACCAAACTACGCTATGGCACATATGTTTACGAAACCGGCCTTATGTCACTGTTAGAGCGCCATCTTTATTTTTTATTTAATCTGAGGGAACAACATACATATTGAAACGCTTCAATGATAAAAAAGAGTGATATTTTAAAATCAAAACGTTTTCAGCACTAATTGGAAACAAAGGATTGTTTAATGCCGAGCATTTATCATCACAACATTACGTGGACCATGGACGTAAATATTTTGGCCATGCTTTAGACACGTTTTACTTTTTTTGTCTATAGAAAAGACAAATAATAGCCTTAGGTCTGATTTCCCATTGTCAGTTATTTTTTCATGACATTTTAGCGAGAGTTTGTGGAGTGAAGATTGAATTACTCTTTTATTGTACATTTTGGGCTTTGATTCACGTTAGTGATAGTATATAATGTGTGGCAAATGCTTGTGAAAGTGTATGAAGATGGAGTAAAAGGATGAATGCAATAAAAGACACGGAACTGAGCTTTCGGGTTACTCCAATGAGTCGCAATAGAACATGCAATATCGTTACTATCGTGGTATTGTGGGGGAGTTGAGTAAGTACCACTGAAGAGGTGGCTGCGGCCTTGACGTGAACATTATTGAATATTATATTTTTTTGTCAACGGAAGACTTTGCCTTTTCCGTAAGGGATATATTTGACCAACAATAAAATTAGGCTTTCTTGGGATTAAATCAGTCTGATAATATAATTTATCAAGTGAATAAAACGAAATTGCCTCGTTACTTCGTATAAAATGAAGATATATATTTTGTTTTAGTTTTACTTCTTTATTCGGCGGATAAATTTTATCTGAGGATTGAAAAATCGGTCCTTGATATACCTTAGTATGTAAAATCAAAGCCCAACTCCGCAAAAGCGAGATAAATTTTATCAGAAGGTTGAAAAATCGGCCTTAGTATACCTTAGTATTCGAAATCAAGTCCCAACTCCGGAAAAACAAGAAAATTTTATCTGAGTATCGAAAAATCGGCCCTTACTATATATACCTAAGTATACAAAAGTAAGGCCCAACTCAGGAAAAGCAAGATAATTTTTATCTGATGTTTAAAAAATCGTTCCTTAGCCTACAAAATCAAAACCCAACGCCTAAAAAGCGGCGTCCAACCCCTTCCCCCTCCGCGCTCAGAAAGCATTACCCGCTCGTTTGTTTAACGAACTCAGTTATTAGTGAGGTGTTGTTTTGTTCTGTTTTTAATGTGTTTACGTTGTTCCCGCCAGGGGGCGACCGGCGTTAATTTTTTGAAAAGTTCGGGTCTCGGAGGCATCGTTCCTTGTATCCGTCTTGTTTTGGTGTGAGTGTTAGCGATGGCTCGTTTTTAGGGTTGGGCGTGAACTGTGATAATGATTAAATAAATGTGCTTGGATAATTTATACAATGCCATCTAGACCCGAAATAAGTAAAGTTTGTATTGTAGGTGCTAGATAACCGATAGACAACTTATTTACTTTTTAAATACGTACTTATTATGTAATAGAATGTAACTCTTTTTTTTTAATTCTAGACTATCCAGGCATTTGACCGCCATCTCACCTGGTGGTAAGTGACGATGCGGTCGAAGATGGAGTATGCCTGTCTAGGAACAGCCTATTCACTCTAGCCTTGAAAGCGTCCAGATTATAGTGATCAGGGTACACACTCGCAGGCAACGCGTTCCATTCCTTAGCCATTCGCATTATAAAGGTTGAACCAAAGCGGCTCGTGCGGGTAACTGGAAGATCCACGACATAAGCATAAAGCGCTCGGCCGGATCGCGTTGAATGAGGTCGTGCAACTGTTTCGCTCACTCTCCGAAATGCAACCTATAGAATACCGACAGACACGCAACCCTGCGCCGATGCTCGAGGCTCTGCGCTTAGCCTCAATTAATGGCGGGTCACAAATTATCTTCTTTGCACGTTTTTCCACCGAATCCAAAGCGGCTAGTTGATATTTGGCTGATCCATCCCTGAGATGGCAGTAGTACTCCATGCATGATCGGAAACGTGCTCGATATAATTGAAGCAACTGAAGTGAATTACCGCCTGACCTTCGAGAGAATACCAAGTTTCTTGGCTGCTGTCTTAGTTTTGGATTCGATGTAATGTCCAAAGTTAAGATTGATTGATAGCTCAACACCAAGGAGCTGTTAACTGTCGGTAATTTCCATAGCTACATCCCGGAAAGCCGGAGTTAGATGGAATGAACTCCGTTTGCCGGAAAACAAACACGCCTGTGTTTTGGTAGCGTTGAACGCCGCTAGATTGGCTTCGCCCCAATCGGACACTGCCTTGAGAGCTTCGTTCAAACGCCTAACCAGGGCCTCTCGACATGACTGAATGACGTCCCTGTTAGCTTTTGCCTCTGACAGATATCTATCCGTTACTGTGCTGTCGTCAGCGTACCTAAGAGTACCGGGTACTAGAAGATAGTTGATATGCAGCTAGAAAAGAGTCGTGGACAGAACCGACTCCTGAGGAACTCACGCGTCGATAGCCTGAAGATCAGACGAGTAACCATCGAGAACTACCCGGATTGAACGTCCACTTAGAATGTCCAAAATCCATGTGCAAAAGCCAACAGGAATACCAAATGAAGGAAGCTTGCTTAGAAGGGCTGCGTGCAAAACCCTATCAAAGGCCATGAAGGTGTCGAGCGACACAACAAGGGCCTCGCCATGCTTCTCAATGGCCTTACTCCCAGTCCCAGTCCCAGTAGACCGACCACGGCGGAATCCGTACTGGTAATCGCTGAGGAGATCGTTACCTTCGAAATGCGCAAGGAGTTTGTTGTTCAGTGCACGCTCCATAATCTTACAGAGAATGGAGGTGACTGAAATAGGGCGGTAGTTGGCAGGGTCTGCGCGGCTGCACTTCTTAGGCACGGGCTGCACATTGGCAAGCTTCCACTACTTAGGTACAATACCAGTCCTAAGTAAGAGTCGAAACAGGCATGTGAGAATAGGAGACAACTCAGGGGCATATCTACGTAAGACCGTCGCTGGTATACCATCAGGTCCACTAGCCTTGTTCACGTCTAGACTACGCAGGATAAAATCTCTTCCTGATGTATTCGCACGTCTGCCATAGTGCAGTCAGCGCGGGGTGAGATGGGTGGAGTATTTCCTGCAGTATCTAAACGCGAACTCGCCGCGAAACGAGAAGCAAGCAAATTCGCTTTCTTCTCCGCAGCATGTGCCAATGTTCCGTCTGGCTTCAGCAACGGTGGTAACGAGGATTGGCTAAAATTGGTTTCGGCCGCTTTTGCCAAAGACCTAAACGCCTTACTCCCAGGAGGGTAAGAGGCCAATTTGTTGCCAATCCGGCTTATGTGGTCGAATCGAGCCCTGCGTAGCGTCCTTTTGCAAGACTTGGCGGCGCGGTTAAAGGCTCTCTTCAGTTTGCGAGTATCCGGTGACTTATGAGCTTGAGCCTAAGCCCAGGCAGAGTATTGCGCCTGCTTCAGCGCCTCAATGCGACGGCAATCAGCACTGAACCATGGACGAGACTTGCCGTTCATCGCTACGTCAGAATACGGAATATAATATTCCATACCCCGCCGTATAACCGCGGTAACGGCTTCAGCACACTTCGGATCGCCCGAAGAGTTGCATGCCTCCAACCAAGGATAGGACGAAAAGAAGTGACGCATCACATCCCAGTCTGCTGACTTGTATCGCCACACCCGACGAGGGTTGCAAAGGGCTTGCTCCGGTGGGGAATAGACTTATACAGATTTCACCAGACAGTGGTCGGATGTACCCAGCGGTGCAGAAACCGATACTGAGTGTCTATCCGGATCAGTCGTCAACAGAAGGTCTAAGCAATTTGCGGTATGAGAGTTGACATCAGGTACCCTCGTGGCGCAGCTTACCAGCTGGGTGAGATCGTAACAGAAATAATAATTAATCATTTCAATTTCTGCTTGGCCGGGAAACGGACCCGGGACCTCTGCGTGGCAGACCGGCAGGCAATTGAACTTAATAGGGTATTGTTATCCCTGCTATATTTATAACTGCGACATAAATGCGAAAATAACTCTGTCAGTCTGTTACGCTTCCATGGCACTGGTTTACTACTGCACCGATTTTCGATGAAATTCGGTATGGAGAGTTTGTATTCTACCACGTTAGTAACTTGTACTAATTAGCTTACGAGCAGAGGGATTACGTCAGTGTCGGATCGGTTTTCCTTGGTACCACCATAACAAATGCGATAAATATGCTTGTTACCGGTATGGTGATAATCATAATCATAATCATAATAATCATAATCATTTATTCAGTCATCACAGTCATGATAGTTTAGCACATGAAGATTGACGCAGGCTACTTTTGATTCCCTTCCACTCGCAAGCTCGTAAGATATAAGTACAATAGTTCACGCGGACAGAAAGCTAGTTAGTTTATATATGATCTAATTTTCTATAAATATTAATATGTCCAGTGTCCATATGAAAATGGGGTCAGTTCAATGAAATAAAAACTTCACCATAACTACCTGCCCTACGTGGACACATTTCCTGTTATTAATTGTTTCAAACTAAAACTGTTTTCTTCTGTTTGTTTCCTATTTTCTAGTACCTTTTTTGTATTTTTCTGTCTTTTGAACGTACTGTGCCGATACATATTCCACTGTATATTTCTATCTAAGCTCATTTTGTTTGTGACATTACCAGCACTGATGAAAAATAATGTCACGGGTTTTTAATCGGCTTACAAGACCTAGTAAACCAGTCTCAGGTTATCCAGCGAAAGCCCTTGGTCAATCTCGCTTTGCGGACAGTATGTAAGGTTTTAACTAAGTTTTGTTATTCAAAATTTCTTTATTGAGTAGGATATTATATCTCTTTCAATCGTCAGAGAAGAGGTGGTAGAAAAGTAGCAAGGAAACATACATTTTGACAAGGTGACATTTTGGCCGCTCCAGGACCGGAGCATATCCACCCAACGCAGACAACGGCCGGACCGTGTCCGACAACACCAGAGCCAGTCAGTGCCCGACATTGTCAAGAAAAGCCGAATCCCACCCGACAAAATATATAGGTATATTAGACGTAATAAAATTAAGAGCGTCGGTGGCCGAGCGGTAAGAGTATCCGATCGTAAGCCAGAGGTCCCGGGTTCGAATCCCGCTCTGGCCATGTACCAATGACTGTTTTCTGAGTTATGTACATTAGTTGAATACTAACCGATGCTCTTACGGTAAGGGAAAAATGGTGATGAAACCTGCACATTCAGGCGAATGGATGTGTAACCATGATCCAATCTGGTCAGGTTCCTAGAGTCATGGAGGTTAGATGGCAGTCGCTCCACTGTAATTACCTGACCTGCCAAATCCTGGATCATGGTAAAGGCGGACCCCAGGCCCTCGTGGGCAAGAGCACAACAGGGACATTAACGCCAAGATGATGATGATGATGAGATGTAAGAAAACCACCTAAAACTACAGCAAGAGTAAGCTAGTCTACCAAGGCAACACCTGTTCACGTGTATACCGCAGAGCCCAGCCACCGTCAAATTCAAGAAAAGGGCGATCTGGCCCCCATACCCTAATCCAGCCTACCTCAACACAACTACTACCCTACCCCTAGTCTTCCCCTACCTTATTCCTACCCTAATATTGATTATTATAAAAAATTGTGTATAAAAGTTATAAACATTTGACTTGTAAATTTTTATTTATCAAAATAAATTGAATTGAATATGGCATCCCCAACGCAGCCAACGCGCAGGTACCTTCCAGCCCCGGATCTACCAAAAGACACAGTATCTATGAAGTGAAGGACATGATTGTGTATTTGTATCATAAATCCATATTATCCATCAACCACAAATCCAGACTACAGCGGACCGAAATCCCAATATTATAGGCTTAACATACTTAAATACCCTGGAACAATAAACCCGGGACCGCAGACGAAACCGCACGTCAAATAGTCAAACCCCTCTCACATGACCGCACTGCTGTACGGGAATGGAACTGGAAACCCTCCACGTTTCGGACAAAAGGTTCGAACGTACATTCCGTACTGTAGTGGTCTCCAGGGCGCTCTCCGCACTTAGGTGACTTACCCGATCTCTCCGTGCCTGAGATGGGCGATTCCCGTTCGCTCTAACGTGACGTTATTGGATGAAAAGGAAATATAAATATTTTCACACTGAATAATGTTGTAAAATTTCACAAGCAAAATAATGTGATTGGAATTTGAAACGTTCAAATTCATATGAACACTCTGAGCAACCACGCATTATAAAGAAAGTTTATTTGCTCAGGAGTTAAGTCCTTCGCTACTCTCAGAAACCAATAAGCCGCCCGTGACGAAAACACTGCTTTCTCCCCCCTGTGTATAATCTACTATTTCACTGAAATACTGTGCTGATCAATATTTTTTTATATTATAAATATACGAGATATATTCAATCTCTGCGTTTTTATGTTATCTCTCTCTTCTTTCACATTGATGTATTTGGAAGATGCGAGTGAAACAGAGATATACTGTAAGAAAAAAAACAATCCGAGGCAAATTTGACGACCTGAGTGGTTCAATGGTCTGCCACGCAAGAGGTCCCGGGTACGATTCCCGGCCGGGCAGAAATTGAAATGATGAATTTTAATTTCTGTTACGGGTCTGGGTGTTCTTTGTATAATAAGTATGTATTTAAAAGTATTTAAGTACAATATCAGTTATCTAGCACCCATAGCACAAGCTTTGCTTAGTTTGGGGCTAGATGGCGCTGTGTGAATTTGTCCACAAATATTTATATTTATTTATTTATATAATATAAGTATTCAAAGGATTAATTAATTTCTTATTAATTAAGCCTTAATTCTACATTTTACTAATTATGTAGTACAATGCTAATAACGTAAAGCTGTTGCAAACAATTCTCTGATTTGAAATTGTTACTTTTGCGTTTATGTACGATCGGTTTAATAGGCTAAGTTTATTGCAATGGAACTTTGTTAGCAACTGAACCCATGAAATCGATGACACGGAATTACAAAAGTAACAATTTCAATAATTGAGATCACATAATTGTTGGCACCAGGGTTACGTAATCAACCTACAGATCACGGCACAAATGCGCTCGACACGACGGTGCATTCTCGAGATCTGTACGCACTGTAAGTGATATTTTTTTTCTACTTATTTAAGTGATGAAGACCGGACAGCTTGCACAAATGCATAAGCCGGCGAGAGGCTGAGAATCGTGTATATAAATGTGTATGACTTATACGATTTTGCTCAGTGACGTCATGCACAGCGGTACAACTATGAATTACCCGTCTCGTATCTACGTTTGCTTCGGTGGTTTCAGGCTTCAGGCTTGTGAATTTCGTTCGATATCGAAAACTACTTGTTACTATTTTTATTTAGACAGAATTTTTATACTACCTACAACTACTACACCAATATAAACATAAACAAACTCCTTTTCTAGCACTCATAGATGCACATTTCGCAAATGTTCGTAAAACGCTGGCTAAGCGTTTAGCCTGATATAGATAAAAGTGTCAGTTGAAATTATGAAGGGAAGTTAATATAAAAATATAAATTGTGAAAAAAAATATTATGTTTATCGAGTGGCAACTACTTACTGAAAACCTTAGCGTAGGTCCGCCTTTACCAGATGGACCTTGTAGGCACAAATCCGATCAGTGCGGAAGACGTGGGGGTTGGCCTTTGTTCAGCATTGGATGTCCACCAGCTGAGAGGATGATGATAATTATTATAACAATAATAGTCATCTTAGCGTTACTCGACGTGTTCTCGGCGGAGTTGACCTTAACGATGATCCAGGATTTGACAGATCAGGTACTTACAGTGGAGCCTCTGCCGTCTGACTTCCATGACATCATTAATGGTATCGTAGTTTACCGTGCACCCTTTTTTGCGGGTCTTGACAGAATATCAGTGTGTTGCTCTCCCAAGCAACACTGTGCTGAGCCATGACCTTTTTGCGTTACTGCAGCATACACATGCGGCTTAAGTTAGTAATTAGTTACTTAGTAGTTCGTCGTCAGAAATAAATTTCTTCTTTTGTGTTACTTATAAGTTGTATGTGTATGTATGGAGTGCCAAATAATTTTTTTCTATTCTATTCTATTCTATACATTGTTGACAGGGAAACCTGACAGATTGGATCATAGTTACACATTTAGTCGCCTGAATGTGCAGGTTTCATTACAAAGTTGTTTGTGCTCAACTAATTAACGCAAGTCAGAAAAGATTCATTGGGATTGTTATTATTTATTATAGCTGTATAATTACTTTTATTCTTAGTGTCTTAAGTTCCTAGTCAAACTTTTCTTTACAGAAATCAGGACAAACTCTAACGCCAACCATAACACCAACAAGAACAATAACTAAACTGAAACGCAGCACCAATATATTTTCATTAACCCCCAAGATCACAGGAAAGCACCCAACTTTGGAATTTAAACTCTGGACAAGATAGATTGCCGTTGCTATTAAGTTGCTAGTAAGTAAGTGAGAGGAGAAAAAAGCTGGCTCTCTCAATTCTGCCTTCAATAAAGTACAACTGCGAACGTCTGACAGCGGCGAGATCAAATTCGCCTGCGGGTGGGGCGAGAGGCAAGCGATTGGCGGTTTTATGACCGTCTGATATTAAGGAAAACATCGTGAGGAAACCTGTACAACGAATAATCAGAACAGCAAAGGGAACAAACAGAAGTGTAAGGCGCTACCATGATCTCAATCTCAACTTGATCATCATAATCTAGACTCCTTCAAGGCAAGAGTGAATAGGCTGTTCTTGCGGCCGCATCGTCACTTACCATCAGGTGAGGTAGCGGTCAATTGCCTGGCTAATCCGATTATAAAAAAAATACGATAAATTTACGATGATGTAGTTCGTAGCATTGTTTCCACCATAGTCGAAAATGTATAACACTGTTGTTCTGCCGAACACAATGTCGCACTCAGTGTAAAATAAAGAGAAGGAAAGTAGTCTATCACAAAAGCTGGGATTGACCTCTAGGCTGACGATAAAATATGATATGAGCATAGACATGCTTTATTATGATATTACAAAAATCCATAAGCGGTATCCACGGGATACCAATTTTTTGGTGATAAATATAAAAAAGCGACACCGAAACCGTCTTATCCCACACCTTGTACCTTTTGGAAGCACTCACTTGAAGTAAATAAGATTTTGCTATACAAAAAGTCTCCGGGGATTCTTTCTCGAATTAATCTTTTAATGTTGCTACCCTTTTCATTGGGGGATGATCCAGGGCGCAATTAACGATGAAGACCCATGACTGTGGAGACGTATTCAAAACTCCCCTGATTTATTACAACTTCCTTGCTTTTGTCTAATTGGATTTCGCAAATCGATTACAGTGCCACAAACTTATCTGAGCCGGAACCAAGGGGCGCCATTTTTAATGTCACTATAATGACATTAACCGCGCGCTTTTTAATTTAATTGTGTCGTGTTTGTCCGCCGGACTACTAAATTGTGCCCAGCCATGGTTAACAAAACACAAGTGTAATTTTTTTTTTAACTATTGAATAAATAGGACCTCAATAGACAATATTGTGGTGTACATTTGTTTAAACAAAATAATAATAGTTGTGCTCTCGAGAACAAGGGCCCGGGGTCCGCCTTGACCATGATCCAGGATTTGGCGATCAAGTAATTACAGTGGAGCGACTACCATCTGACCTCCGTCACCCTGCTACCAGGGGAACCTGACCATAGGGCTTACCATGAACTCTTATAGCAGGACCTAAACAGAATTGCTTTCGGTTTGAACGAGACAAGCTTACGTGACACGTATAGCGCTGTCTCGTTCTAAGCAGGGCAGTTCTGTTTAGGTCCTGCTATAAGAGTTCATGGTAAGGCCCCAGATTGGATCATGGTTACAAATTCAGTTGCCGGAATGTGCAGGTTTCATCACGATGTTTCCCCTCACCGTAAGAGCATCGGTTAGTATTCAACTAATGTACATAACTCAGAAAACATGTACATGGCCGCAGCGGGATTCCAACCCGGTACCTCTAGCTTACGAGTTGGATACTTAACCGAAAGGCTACCGACGCTCTACGACGTAGATGTTATTTTTTCTAATTTTTTAATAAATAAAGGGTCCGGCTTCAGAGATTTGCTACACAGCCGGACTAAGGCTAATCTTTTACTATTAAAAAACAGGCAACGTATTGACTACCCAACTTATTTAAGGCAGGGTACCGGTTAGTAGTAGGAAGTAACATTATTCTATGCAAACAAATACTTATATACTTTTTGTCTAGAGCACGCTTTCCTGAATGTATCTCTTCAATTGAATAAGGCCCAATAACCCAAGTCTGCTGGTTTTTTCGAGGTTGATTTTAGATTTTTGTGTCACGTAGACGGGTCTACACGTTCGTAGACCCTGTCGTAG
This sequence comes from Blastobasis lacticolella, assembly GCA_905147135.1. NCBI lineage: Eukaryota > Metazoa > Arthropoda > Insecta > Lepidoptera > Blastobasidae > Blastobasis > Blastobasis lacticolella. The sequence goes on from LR990048.1 coordinate 18,214,049, forward strand.
GACATGCTACGGAGCTTTACAAGATGTGACAAGCGATATCTATTTTGGAACGAAAAACTGACACTGCCAGCCAGAAAAAAATATATAATTGTAGATACAATTGTAGATACAATTCTATAAAATTTATTCTTTTATAAAATTGTTTTTGATTTCATTAACCATTTTTTTACTCAAGTTAATGTATAAGACCACATAGTTCAACTAAATACTATGGTCCTGCCAAAGTCATCTAGCTACTTCCACATTCATGAACCTTTTCGTACATATCTGTTGGTTTAGAAAACTGTACTTTAATCTGTGTACCGTCACGGGGTAGCAATCGGCTCCCGGATTTCGGATTTGGTAGTACCGAATAACTATTATGCGATGGCGACTATAACATTGTAATGTTGTATGAAATAAACATCGCATTGTGCATGCTCAGTACGTCATTTTATGACAAGTTAGCATTACAAAAATGTTAGGAGTTTGAAGCTCTATCTGAAAATCTTAATATTTTTAATGAAAATCTTAATATTCCCGATCTTTGATATTCACACGTCGTAAGTCATTGGCTCTCACGTCCACATCGGAAGACGCTTCATTATTATGTCGTAAATCTTCCAGCTATCCGCATGAGCTGCTTTAGTTCTTTATAATGGTACAGCTTAGGAATGGAACGCGTTGTTACTGCCTCTATGTCACCCAGTTACCTCGCCAGTTAACAGATAGCTAGATCACAATCATGAAATTATGCTTTGTTAGGTGTTAAGGGTATCAGCAACATTTATTTGTTTATTTATTTATTTTACACTTTAATGCGCACAAACTACATAAAAAACATTTCTTTGTATCGCGCCGCGTTCTACCTCGCTTTTCTACTTCTAATGCTTGAGCCATTTTTTCTCGACATTGCATATACGGAACCATTTCTTCTCAACGTCGACGTTGCAGATTACCTTAGGGAACTTACTGTACAAAATTAAACCATTTTATAAATTAATAACAAAGAAAAACATGAAAACGTAGAGAATTAAGTATGACGAACTAAAATTAATTAAAATTTTGCATGTTTAGAAATTGTTTTGTTTTTAATTTGAATTTGGAATAAAGAACACAAATGTGCCTGCAAACGTTTTGCAAAACAATATTTTTCTTAAGAACGATATTTCAAAGTTACTGTTAAGTATCTCTAGACAGTGTAGTTGTGTGTAGTTTAGTAAGAAATCTAACATACAATAAACTCTGACTTCCAACTAAATAATCATCTTGGCGTTGAAAGTCCCGGTGAGCTTTCGCGCGGGAGTACCCTGGGTCCACCTTGACCATGATCCAGAATTTTGCAGGTCAGTTGCAGTGATGGTGGAGTGACTGCCATCTGACCTCCGTAACCCGGTTAACATTAAAACCTAGCCAGATTGGAATATGATTTCAAACTATAAAACTAGACATCATTTCCTAAAAATATCACAGAAAGAACATATTCGAAATTCCAATGTCACGTCCATTTCTAAGTAATTCCAGTGTCAAGCCCTCATACGAACATGAAAAGAAACACAGACAAGCAAATGACAAAACCTAAGGGTGAAAGGGAACATTTCTAGCTGACGTACACTTTACGAGAAACACAGTAAGCCCAGATCATTGATCTGATTCAAGAGAGAGTCGTGATTTCTCAACCAGCTTTGCTTTGGATATTGGGTAAGACCGGTAACCTGGTTTAGGAGCGAGGGTTCCTTATAATTTATTAGTATTCAAGAACGTTACTGTGAGGTCTCACAGTGCACGCGAACGTGCTGAGTCAACTGACAATTCTTGAGTGGCAATCAGTTCTATGTGTCCGTCAAAATGAACTGACCAATCATATGGCCGTATTGAATACGATGTGTTTATTTGTCAGATGAGCAGTGTGAGAACTCTTAGTAACGCTACTTAGCCGAGTATTGTTTGTGAATACGGGTGCGTATATGTCACAATATGATTTCGATACTATTAGTTCATCTTAGTTTATAAATTCCCATAAATAATATTTTGGCCAAAATAATAATATTCCTTTCCATTTTACCTGATTCTTTAAATGCTTGTGCCTTCTCAAAAAACGAAAGCAACAAAAGGTCATGATCTTTAATATTTTAATCGGTTTAATGCCAACTAATTCATATAACTTTTGCTAGTATTTCCAAAAGCGCCCAAAATTATGAATAAGTACTTACAAATAATACACATTTTAGCTACAATCCACTGTGACATTATGTTTGATAAAGGCACATGTTAGTGCAAAAGACTGCGGCATTTCTTATAAATATAAAATCAATCTCCATGAACAGAAGACACAAAGAGATGACGACAATTACAAGCAACAAGCGTGTCGTTCCCACGGAACCCTGCGAAAATATAAAATAAAATAAAACCACATTTCGGCAAGTAAGGGTAGACGGGGTAACGAAGCGTAAATTGGAATGGACTTGTGAACACGTAAGTCTTTGCACAGCAGAGTTGAGAGGCAGAGGCTCAGCTTTGAACATTTTGAGCCTGAGACTGTACAAACAAGTACATAACATATTCTCTAAAAAATTTTGATTGCCTAGAGAGGCATACGGAAGGACTGTCCGCCGACGATACAGAAGTTCTCAAATGAAAAATTAAAAACTCTTAACAAATTTTTATACGCATTCTATTTCAACGGGATACCTTCTACGACCAGTCAGAGCACTTGCTAAGATAAATCAAACAAGCCTAACTCCATGGGTTTACATTTTTTGATGTCATTGTATTGTAAATTATTGTGTCGTGGAGTCCATGTCCAGTCCGTGTGTAATAAATGTTTCTTTCTTTCTTTCGACCTTATATTTACTCTCACGCGTTCGACTGACAACCCTCTACGAAGCCGAACTAGCCGACATTCATTCTTTTTTAAGTTTATTTAATTCTATTATTTGACTCCAGAACCAGCCACGCTTATCAAATGTAAAGGACAAAGTCAATAAACATTTTGAATATTAAATCTAATTTAATTTTTTCATTTCATTTCAATGACCTTTGCCGGCCTTAAAGGGATTATAATAGGGAAAAGAGACACTTTCCGACGAATTAATAAACAGGGTATTTTTAGATTCAATAACGGGAATGCTTTCAAGTATTTTAATGGGGTAACTTTTTAAGATTTATCCTCCTTGGGGAGGAGGTGTATGAAAGGAAATGCTGGTTTAGCTCAGGATTGACACCAATTTATTAATTTTAAGACACATCATAATTAATGAAAGGATGGGCGCCGTAGTTAGAGGTTGAAGAGAGCATAAGATAGTCCCAGGGGTGGTGACAAGATGTGAAACTGAGCGACACTCTCCTGGTTGGTGCTTATTAGAACAGAATCTTAGGTGCTAAACAGTAACATCACCTTCAGGTGACTTTTTCTTAAGTGTAATACACACACCTATATATTATGTCGAGCGCGGTCCAGCTCTGCTTGGCATTGTCGGGCACTGATAGGTTCTGTCTGGTATTGTCGGACACGGTATGGCCATTGTCGGCGTGGGGTGGATATGCTCCGGTCCTGGGGCGTCCAACATGTCACTGTGTGTTTGCTTCGTACTTTCCTACACCCTCCTTTGTGACGATTGAAAGTTTAATGTCCTACTCAATAAAGAAATGTTGATTTGATTTAATAGCCCTGTGTTCGGTTCCGGAGGAAATGTAATAAGAAATACTACGAAGCCAAGGGATGTCTCTTCGGCCTTGAGCCTGGGGATGCTAGGTCCAGGTTGTAAAGGGCACAGGTACTGTCGGCGAACTTACTCCGCACATCACAGACACCGCGGGTATTGATGAAATTTACCCTAAGGCTCTCCGCCTCAGAACAGGGTGGCCGGAGACAACCGTGTCTCCCATGACCGGGGTTTATACAACCTCAACTCTAACTGGGTGAGTGCCAAACCAAACGGCCTGAGGTCCTGTTGCCTATGGCTCCGAAGTAGGAGAACACCAGCTCAGGGAATCCTACATCAACGACGCCGTCTATTGGTGGGATGGAGGCCTGTATTGCGGTCTCTACATCAGGAACCCAAGCTGGAACGAGGATGATAAATCTGATGGAAGGCGCTGTCGAAGCGAGATGTAAGAGAGCTACCAAATTTGAAAGACGTCTATCATCTGGAGTGCGTTCCGTTCGCCTGAATCATGTTCCGGTGTACCTTATTTACCTTGCAGTTATCTTAACTAAAACCTAGATACCAATAAAAAAACATCAGATCATCATAAGTGATGTGATGTTTGCGTAAACGGCATTCTACATTTAGCAGCGAAGTAAATACCACATTAATTTATTTTAAGAGAGGTAGGGCATAGCGGGGTATCCCGTTCGAATTGGAGCCGCCTAACTGGCGCGAATACCTTACAGAATACCACAGCTAAACAATACTCTTTTAAATAGTATTGTGTTTCTGCCGGTGCGTAAGGTTTCCAGTGCTACATGGGGTGGGAATTTGGGGAACTGTGGCTTTGGCAGTGGAGGGACATTTGCCTTTTTGCTGTCAGAGTGACGTGTTATAGAGGTGTGCAACGCATTGGCGATACTCTCGGTGTTGCTAATGTCTATAGGCAGTGGTGACCACTTTCCATCAGGTGGCCCGCTTGCCTGTTTGCCTGCCTAAAAAAAATTTAATTTATTAAGTGAGCATGGCACTACTTGGGGAGGACTATTCGAATAGTTTTTAACTTTATTTGGCAATATCTTGTCACAGCAGATTATAATTATATTGCTGGTTTCTTTCTCTTCATTTCATTGACGTTAATGAATTACCCTCATTGTGGACGATGCATGATTGTGAATAACTTTATGTTGACAGTTGTATTTTTGACATTATTTTAACGTGACATGTATTTAAATTGCTAAAAAGCCAACGGAACGCGAAAATATATCATTTATCTTGTGTTACTGCATCTTCACTATCCAAGCGCACTGTTGTTTACAAAAATCACACTCAATTCCAAGACAGTTCCTTTATTACCACGGCCTTAAGGTTGGAGTTTGTTAGACGGAATGCTTTAGAGAAAAAAACGCTTTGCTCGTGCAAAGGGGCTGACGTGTTCTATTAGACGGGAAGAAAAATTTCTTCGAATATTATTCCGATTTGCCTGTGAAATAGGATTTGTTTACGCATTATTTATGTACCTACCGTTCCCAAACAGTTTCTGATGAAAGTTTACACTACGGAGCGGACAGCCTGATGGTACGACTCATGCACGTAGTAACAAACATGTAGAACCGCAGGATGACCTTATTTCTGTGATATCTAATGCTTGCTGTCTTATTCTTGAAACTCTTTTATCGCAGGGGGTCTAAAACGTTACATTAGCGTTTCATATCAGAGTATCACAAAGTTATCTGTTCCAGTGACCAATACTGGAACTGACGCCATTTTGAATTGTTATGTCAATGTCAACAACAGCGACGACGCGACGCAGATAAGTTTGTGAAAAATAAATATGAATCATATTAACGCTGATGTTTCCTTTTTAGACCCCCAGATCGAAAAACATCGATTTCTATATCTTGGAACTGTTTACGACTGTGTTTTAAAACAGTTTATAGTTATTACGTCACTTGGTTATACCGTTTAGTAAGTACCCACTTACAAGATAAACCTGAAGTTTCTTGTTTTTTTTTCTTTGTTCAAATTTCACATTTTTGTTTCATAAAATAAGCTTGTCATTTTTTATGTTAAACCTGAAAATTTTATGTAATTCGGAAAATACTTCGTATTTTGTAATTATTGCCTGAGGAAATTAAATTACCCTATTTTACTTATTTCCTCTTTGTAAACACTTTACGTTTAGATAAATAAATAAAAGATTACAGTAAAATTATATGTTCGTAACATAATAGAGCTTTGCTATTGGAATTACTCTGCAGAAATTAATGTTACGGAAACATTCCTATTAAAAATGGAGGTCAAACAGGAAATTATTACGTTTTCCTTCTACTACTTTCGTAACTAAAGGTCGATTCAGACATTTCCGATAAAGCGAGTATGTTGAAAATGAAAACAGTTTTTCGCCGATATATCAACGTGGACGTGCTGCTCATACAATAAGGTTGACTTTTGTATCACGGACTTTGGAACGCGGAACGATGCGTAATTGCTACAAAAGGTTCATTTTTTTAAAACTAACGGTCTTATTCATAAATACACCTCATAGTAGGTTTAAAACGTTCATTAGCTAAAACACTCATTAGGTCTTTAAAACGTATTTTATAATTCCTTTTTCATAAACGATTCATAAACTTCTCATATCTAAAGGTATGATAAAATACAGATAGGCATCATTATGTTGTCGCTGTGATAAATTGAAAGCCAAACACATAAATCGCTTGTAGCCAAGTCTAAAAAAATGGTATTTGCTGAAATTTGCTTTCAACACGAAGTTATATGGAAAATGGTAGAAGTCATGGCTGTGTGGATGCATCTATTTGGCATATCCTCTTCAGGATAGAAATTAAGAATGGTGTCACGAGCCAATCACAATTAATCAAACCGGGTCTACTGCGCATTTAAAATTTTTGTACCTAATAATTCCACAAAGCGAATAAAATCAGCTGTTCCGTGTGACGGCCATGTTTATCTCTAATATAGGTTAATCACAGGTTCATGAGATAAGCCTTCTTATGAACCCGTTAATGAGCGTTTTAGCGCTATTATGCGTTTATGAATAATGTTTTTATAAAACCATATTTTAGCAAGCTTAAAATCGTTTATAAACCTCCCATAACTTTTTATGATTAAGACCATAAAAGTTTATTTCTTTATTGATATTATGTTACAGTGGTCACCATCATTACTGTCAAACTACGAATTCACACTTTGTCAGTGCCAGTTCATCAGAACCAAAAAGATTGGAATGTTAGCGACCTTCATGGTGTGCAAGAAGGTCGCTAACATTCCAATCTATTTGATTAGAACTATCACCGACAAAGTGCGACACAATGTGCACAGACAATGAGCCTTGACGTGACCGTGGCCAACGAAACTTAAACTTTGCTCCATTACTTCATTGTTCTGAACCGTGGGTCAAAGAAATTGTATGTCAAATTCTACGACGAAAATCACAGGTCAATGAAATATCTGAAAAGGACCCTTAAAGGAATTGGTAAAAAATATTCCACGAGGAACTCATTACAACAAATAATGAAAGTATTCCATAACTTTAAGTCGTTTCCGGCGGATATATATTATGTCGAGGCCAGATCCTAGAATTGATCATTCATTTCATTATATGGTCCACCATTTCATAGAATGGCATTTAAGTATATGAACAGCTTAACGCACTACTACTTCATGATTTCATTTTCCAGCATTAGAGGCGCCGATATCGTTTTGTTTCTGTGATGCGTCATGGCGGTTGACGGTGAGGGAAAACATCACTATAATCGCCTTGACCATGATCTAGGATTTGGCAGATCAGGCCATTTTTGTGAAGCGGCTGCCATCTGACCTCTGTGACCCTACTACCGGGGGAACCTGACCAGATTGGGTCATGGTTACACATTCAGTCGCCCGAATGTACAGGTTGCATCACCATGTTTTCCCTCACCGTAAGAGCATCGGTTAGTATTCAACTAATGTACATAACTAAGAAAAGAGTCATTGGTACATGGCGGCAATGTGATTCGAACCCGAGGTATCTCGGGGTACGAGTCGAGCCCCTTAACCGCTAGGTCACCGACGCTCCTTGAGAGTAAGCTAAATATTAACTTAGTAACAACTAATGAATTATGGAATCTCGCGAATTGATGCCTGACATGACTAATAATCCAATGTACGAGCTAATTAGCATCTGAATTCTATTGTCGTCGTACATTATTAGTTTCCTTTGACACAATTTGACATATTACAGTCTAATACAGATACAGAGACAGATCAATATCAGAGGCAGTATTAGACGCAGATCAGACTAAGCATAGAGTTATTAAATATCTAAATTGTGTAAAGTTTCCTCAACAATAAGGGCAAGGGCATAGTTTCAACGACCTGAGTGGTTCAGTTAATTAGCATGTCGATCTGCATGGTTCGATTTCCGGCCGGATTACGGGTCTGTGTGTTATAATTATGTATAATAAGTATATATTTAAAAGTTTATCAGTTATCAATAGTACCCATAGCACAAGCTTTGCTTACTTTGGGGTAGGGGTGCTTACTTTGCTTAGTTGGATGAAGCTGTGTGAATTGTCCAAGCATATATATTTATTGGCCGTGCGGTGTCCGGCAGAGTAGAATAACACCAACCCCTTACACTCATGGGTGTCGTACAAGGCGACTAATGTTTTCGAGGCAAAAGATCAAGAGTCTCCGTAGTCTGGAAAATGGGCAGCAGCATTTTCCATTGTTATATTTAAACACTGCGATCTCCAACCCGCGTGCCAAGCGTGGAGATTATGGCAATAACCTCCCGTTTTGTAGGAGAGGGCCTAAGTCCTGCAGTGGATTGTTACGGGCTGTGATGGTGATATATTTATTATTAATCGCTGCGCGTTCGTAAGGTTTAAACGCTTCCTTGAGGTTTACAGATAGCACTTAACTATACTTGACAACCTTAAAAACAAGCAACGACGTTTACGACTGTGTTCAACTAAACACAAACTTAGATCAACTATACCAGAACTATACGAAGGCTTACCACAACAGAATAGAATTCTAAATTTGAACTTTTAATTGGTGCTCTTTACCAACTTCCAATGCTTACCTCCGTGGAGTTTGGCATTGTTCGACAGAATCACAGCTCGTTTCTTAGCCTGTTATAGCAGATATTTAATGTGTGAACTGAATCGTTGGATAACTCGGATCTTGTTCGTAATAAGTTTTGTTTGCAAGCGGTTTGTTGGGCTGAAGTTTGCTTACGAGGTTTAAAGGTGAATTATGAATTAAATTAGACCTTTATTCCTTTTAAACTTGTTTGCTGCACTCGCTTAGCTCTCTGGCCGAGGCTCTTGCGGTGAGGGAAAATATCGCGATGCAACCTACCTTTGGTCACTTGAATGTGTAACCATGTATAAATCTGTTCAGGTTCTTCTGGACAGGGCCACGGAGATCAGATGATAGTCGCTCCACTATAATTACCGATCTGTCAAATCCCGAATCAAAATCAAGTCTGTACGAGTCCTCGTCTTTTTTTTATTCATTAAAGAATATAGGAAAAGATAAACAATGACAGACTATTGGAGATTTAAACGACATGCAAAAAGAAATAATCGTTTGAAAATGTGTTGTAGAGTGAGTTTAACTAATGACAATATGAAAATCAATCGTAAAACAGTGGCAGTTCTTTCGATTAATTTTGTAAACAAATCATTTCGTAAAAAACAGCTAAGCAAATAAAACGAATCACGACTACAGCCTATATAGACGGTAATATAATCGACTACTCCCCCGGAAGGGAGGCAATAGAAATCGTATGTCTCATTTCATAAGGGAGGAGTCCTAAGGGATCGAGCGAGGGCGTATTATTTAATCCGACACGAGTATTAGTATGCGATGCAACAATAGCAATATATTGTGACCCATACACTAATCAAGCGAAAAACCAAGTTAGCCAATAATATTTGGTGGCGCTATTCTGGGAGTCTTGAGCAATATGGAAACTATGTAGTTTCGACTTCGCTCTTTGTTATTTGTACTATTTCATACTATTGCGGATATTGAATAAATATAAATGTAATGTTGCCATTGCCAACATGATACGACAAACCAACACTGCCCTACCCTCCCTTTCTATGTCTATGTCATCATTAAGGTTTTCTATAGCCCAGTTACCAAGTTATTTTAACTTTTAACACTCTTTGAAGTGGACTACTATTCAAAGTGACTGGTGGCGTTGAGTAGGTTTTTGTACCAGCTTTAAAAACGTATAGCTCACTCTTGTTACGTTACCTATATCTGAGTCCATGGGCTTTTATCATTTACCATGCATCCGTCTACCGAACAACCCACGCGTAGCTGCGCGCTGAGCTCCTTAGCCTATTAACATACATGTTAAACAAAGTAGACGATGTCAGTCCTCCTTGTCTGACTCCCATTCCATTTGTTATTCATCAGGTAATTTCCCTCCCCAGCGGATCATATTTTCTTGATTACCATACCAGTATCTGAGGAGGTTTGTCAACTCACTCGGTACACTTTTTCTGTGTTATTATTACACAGTTTGTACCGCGTACCTTGGTTAACGAGCTGCATGTAACTGCACCGAAATATTTTGTTACTCCTTAACTAAGGTACATGTATAGGTAACCATAGGTTCATCAAAATTTTAAAACATTTAGGGCCGATTTTTCAATCCTTGGATAAAATTTATCTGCCTGATAAAGTAATATATGTACTACCAAATTAAAATAAACTATAGTAATTGACTTACATATGAACCAATGATACGATTTTATTTTAGTCGCAGAATAACTTATCAGACTGATATGTTTTATCTGAGGATTGAAAAATCGGCCGTTACTCATTAATTAGCTATTGGTTGGTACGAATACTTTATATGTCTGTGACAACATCTGCATAGTCCGTTACGGTAAAAGAAAAGCCGATTCGCCAGAGTCTTGGCCGTCTGTCAGTACAGGAAATGGAAGACCACGAGCGAAAAAGGTTGGCTTGGGCCTCTGTGATGGCTGTAGCCCCCCACAACCCTCCAAAGTTTCACAAGAAGAGAAACAAACCACAAATGGATATTTCATTTCTCATTTCCTTAGCGGTAAAAATAAATTTTAAGCGACCCCTTGTGACTTTGCGATAAGTTTAAAGGTCAACGTTGGAACTTCACAAATTACATCACAGATTGAAAGTTAAATTTTCAATGGAAGACAAGTATTTCTCGAAATCTTCAAGCTATTTTATGTCGATCTGGTGGATTGTCTGAGGTTTGTTCAAATTATAGTTATGTTAATTATATTGGACTCCTCATTAAGTTAGTTAGTAGTAGCCTAAGCCTAAGCTAAACGAGTAGTTTAGCTTAGGCTTCGAAAAATACAGCGTTTAATTAAATATAGATAAAAAAAGGCTCGGACAATTCACACAGCGCCACCTAGCCCTAAAGTAAGCAAAACTAGGAAACAAATATGGGTGCCACAGAATTGATAAACTAAATACGTACTTATTCCTACATATAACACCCAGACCCGTAACATAAATTACAATTCATCATTTCAACTTCGGCCCGGCCGTGAATCGGACCCGGGACCACTGCGGCAGTCCAGCATGTAAACCAACTGAACCACTCAGGTTGTAAATGATTTTGTGAATTTTGTTGTAGTTCATTTTGTTAGTTCAGATTGATTAACGAATTGAATGGAATGTAACATATTTGACTACTTTGGATTATAAACTAAGGGTTTTACAATATTATGGTGACTAAGGGCCGATTTTTCAATCCTTAGTTAAAATTTATCTGCCCGTTAAAGTAATATACTGCCAAATTAAAACAATCTGCAATCCGTCACTTATATATGAAGTAATGATACTATTTTATTTTAGTCTCTTAATAACTTATGTTTTATCTGAGGATTGAAAAATCGTCCCTAAAACAACCACGGGGTTTTAATCGGCTCCCAGGTCTGTTCGTTTAACCAGTCTCAGGGTCCCCAGCGGAAGACTTTGGTCAACTTCGTTTCGCCAACGATATTAGGAAGCACACTCAACAAGTGCCGAGCTAATTAAGGGGCTGAAGTTCGACTCGCCTCAAATTATGAAATAGTCATCCATCCAGTTACCGGACATCACGAGCATTGCTATACCTTGGATATCGGTCGATAAATAAATAAAATAATTATCATGGCGGTTGAGCTCTAGTACTCGAGGGCCCGGGGTCCGCTTTGACCATGATTCAGGATTTGGAGATTGGTTGATAGTAGACGATAATTGTTCGTAATAAAATCTGATCACAAATAACATGAAATAATATCTATAATTGAATATTAAGGTTGTAATTCGATTTCCAATATCTTCAAACTCCGTTCATGCTCTTAAAATAACTTGGGAGCCTTCTACCTCTGAATCATAATAGCCTCTTGAACTGCAAGGGAAGCTCCACTTGAAATGAAATAGAACGTATACGTACGACCGTAATGCAACATTATAGTGTATGTTAAGACGTTGTATCGTTTTCTCAATAGCAGTACCTCGTAAGAGGATACCATAATAAGTCCTCGGAAGGCCATCTGTATTCGGTACGCGTAGCCGATCCGATAGAAAGCCCGTATCTTGCGTTATTAATATTGGAGGTTTATTTTTTCATTAAAGCGGACCTTTATTTTTATATTAACAAACGATCGCTGTACATTGCAGGCCTTTGTAGCCTCAAGGGTCAAGATTGACATGCTTTTTTTATTTTTTTATTTAACTTTCTGTGGCTGTCCACCATAATTTTCATATGCGTAGATTTCGAATAAATGTACCTTTTTTGCATTGGCGAGCGTCGTAATCACTGTTAACAGACCATTTTTCATCGGATGGGCTGTCAATTTATTTGATTCTACTCACATACATATTGTACATACATAGGAAGTCACCCGTATCCCTTACGCGTACGTCTCCCTGCAACATACGTCTTTTGTCTCTACTAAGTCAAACATTTATGCCGGTTGAGGGTGCTTCTTTTTCTAGAAGCTAAATTATTTTGATCAGTACCTATATGTTATTTTATATTAGAGTTGTAGAGCTCGTCTAGTCTAAGATGACGCGCCCCACTACTTAGTTAGTTGATTTCGATGTGTGAGTGCAAATATTGATAACGACACTTCATCTGTGTGGGAGCCAATAAACGACGCGTGTTCTTACGTTTGAATCTCACCGGCAACTGAATGACCAATTACAACGGCATTTGTATATGTATTGCGTCCATATTTTAAACTTGCTTGTGTGCGGTAATGCGACAGTGGGGCACGTCATCTTAGATTAGACGAGCTCTAACTGTAAATGAATGAATGTAATAAACGTCATAGGTAGGGTGGAAGACTGTGGGCATCGGTGGTCACTAGCCCACCACTAGGTTAAGCTATCCGACTCGTAAACAAGAAGTGCCGAGTTCGAACCACAGTGTGGCCATGTATAATACAAGAGCACAAGTGCATTACCATTTCAAGGAAATTTAGCTTTGCAGCTACAGCAACATACAAGGTCTTTGGTGCACTTTTAGCCAAGCAAATGCTTTTGCAATTTTATTTCTTGAATGCTTTAAAATTCTTATAACAATTGCATGGGGATATAATTCTTATGCTCTTGTACTGTACTTATGACTCGTTCTTGAGTCACTTACATTATTTGAATACTAACCGCTGCTTACGGTGAGAAAAAACATCATAATGAAACAATGATGAATGTGTTACAATTATCCAATCTTGTCGGGTTCCCTTATTAACAGGGCAACGGAGCTCTGATAGCAATCGCTCCACTATAATTACCTGATCTGCTTAATCATGGATCATGGTTAAGGCGAGCCCCGAGCCCTCGTGCGTGAGATCACAAAATCGGATGCGAACACTTACTACCTACATTCTGTAAGAAAAATGTCAGCGATGTGTTTAGCACGCCCACAGGTACAGCTTAGGCGCTGGCATCTAATAGCCTTTATTACACAGATTGTTTGCCAAGCATCACATTTGATTAAAACTTTAAGTGACGAGGGTCGGATCGCTATCGTTTTCACTTTGCCAAGAGGGATGGGCTGCTAATATCGGTAACGTTAAGGTTATAACTTTTCTAATAACGGTACTAGGTTTGTTTGCTGTTATCAGATCATATAAATTTATTTACCCGTCGTCAGCTGTTGTTTTTAGCCGTTGTTGGTTGTGGTATCTGGTAGAGTAGAAGCACCCCTTCGAATTATGGGAGTCCTATGTACAGCCAGTTGCAGAGAGAACGGACCACAAAGGCGAGTATCACTTGTATCTCAGGGACTAGCTCCGTAGGCTAGTAGGAAATGGGCATCAACGTTTTAGCCTGAATATTTTTATTGTTAAGTATTAACTCTTATATGAATTATATCACATTTTGTGCACTAGTTCTACTCTATTTTGCAAATTTTATTAAATTGCAACCGGATGTAATTATTTTGTTTAAAATTTTGGCAAAACCTAATGTGGTTGAGGTTTAAGGATGTGTACATCATTGTATCATCATTTGGCAGAGTCAATTTTTTATGATACTCAGTAGCAGACAGCCCAATGCGTACTAGAGAGTTTTAGATTGGTGGGTCGGACCCGTAAGCGAAATGTATTGGATTCAAACCCCAGTGCCACCACCTAACAATTACTTTTCTGCGCTAAGTACGTTAGTTGAATACAAACTAATACTTTTACGGTGAGGGAAAACATCGCGAGGAAACTAGCATCGTGTAAAAAATGGAGATTATGATATACGAAATTCCTCATACATATTTTTGTCAATAATCCTGCACCGCCCTGTAATATTTCTTACTATCAACTCTCCCGTTGACTGGTAGAGAAAGCTATGAAGCTTTAAGCCCGCCATTGTATGTAATGTGTGCATGAAGTTTAAATAAATAAATAAATACATAGCGCTGGCTACCTTATTAAAACGGAGACCACAATCCAAAAATGATTGCTTGGCGTCACAAATAGATATCTATATCGCTATTCTATCGATACATTAGCATCCCTATCCGCTAGGGACATATCGACCTTCAAGCAATTAATGCGATCCCAGAGCGGGAGATTTGTAGCTCTTGTGTACGTGATACGGCCAATTATAGTGTTGTTCCGATACAAACTTGTTCAGAAAGGTCGAGGGTGACGATTGGCTACGAGGAAAGTTCTTTATTTGAGTTACAGATACTTTTCTGCCTTGCCTAATCAAATCGAAATTCTTTGTCATATGTATATTACTATATTACTTCTGATAATAGCGAATCGAAATTCTTAATTCATTTAGAACGTTTTTAATCTGCTGAAAGTAGAATTGATCGCTTATGGTTCAGTCAAAATAGTTATTATCATAAAAGTCACTACATAACTTCTTTAAATAACACAACCCATGCATGTCAGAGCTATTAAGTAGACTCTGTCTAAATATTAAAGCGACCTAGAAATTTATGAAATTTACTGAAATCAACAAGTAAGCAACACTGATTGAACAATGGAGACGCCCATATTGTACCAACTATCCTTTTGTATACAGACGGACGTCTTCATTATTCAATCAGTGCTGTTTACTTGTTGATTTCAATTAATTTTATAACTACTTAAGTCGCTTTACTTTTTAAACAGCGTCTACATAAATTGTCAAAATTATCGGCCCTCTCCACTGTTAATATTTTTGTACTTTTAATTTTCATACTGGGCTTGAACCTCTTCATCAGTGGTGGGTTTTGACATAATATACTCCACGCTTGGCAGGCGAGTTGGAGATCGCAGTGTTTAGAATACTACAGATTGTGTTTAAAGTATATTCAAGGCGGACCCCAGGCCGTGAGGTGGACTTCGCTCTGTCTTCGGTAACCTTGGTGATGAATTTGTTGGCATGCATATCATCCTGGCCTCCCTCTCATCATCACAGCCCATCAACAGTCCACTGCAGGACTTAGGGCCTCTCCCACGAAATTGCCATAATCTCCACGCTTGGCAGGTGGGTTGGAGATCGCAGTGTTGTAAATATAACAATGGAAAACGCTGCTGCCCGTTTTTCAGCCTACAGAGACTCTAGATCTTTGGTCTTGAAAACATAAGTCGCCTTGTACGACACCCACGAGTGTAAGGGGTTTGTGCTATTCTACTCTGCCGGACACCACACGGCCTCCCTCTATTTGAAAACAAATAAACCGAACGACTAAAACCATCATTTATTATAATATGTTATCTCGTATTTAGTCTTGACCTATGCCCTCTGAATATGAAACGGCCCTCCCTACGAATGCGGTAAAGTAAGGCAAAACCCGATCATACCTCACCGAGTTTAAAGATCCCGCAAACTTTATCCTTGGCTTAAACTTTAATTACGGTAAACGCCTGCATCGCGCTAACGTCTGAGCAATAATTGATGCGAAAGTTATTCGCTGCGTTTGACTGTATTTACACGATTTTTCTTCGGAACTGTTTAGCTGAGTTTCATTTTTATGAATGTAATTTTACGATAGAGTTACGTAGTATGAATCCAAGATGGTCCACGTATATCTTGTTTCTATATCCTATAACTGGCGCTAACGCACAAAATATCAGAGTTCTAACACACTGGCCGCAAGGCAATCAGTATTTCGTGTTCAGACCATAAACTTAAATAAGATATAAAATTAACTATAAAATTATTTATTTATTTATTTAACAGTTTATTGTGCACAGGAAATACATAGTGAATAACAGGCAAAGTAATAAATGGCACAACAGGCGCTACTTATTTCTAAAAGAAATCTCTTCCAGCAGGCCTTCGGAAGTGTGATGTGATCATGAGACGCCGATAGGATAGGATAGGATAGGAAAATTTGTATGGAAATCTTAAATCCCGTGTAACTTTGAAGCGATATATCTATACGAAAAACTGAAAAACCACAAGCACAGATATTGGTTACTGGTCATGTCTACAAAATTGTATTGTCTTTGATAGCGTAATATTTAAAATATGATAATATTACGTTTTTATGGAGCGTGCTCGGGGGAGACCTTCTCTTAACAATTACTGGTGCTCTGAATGCTACAATTTTTGGCTCACTAACAGTAGTTAAAAATAAAAGGTGCCAATCACGATTCCAACAAGCCCTCGAGGCATGCCAGATTCACCAAAACAGTTTTAAATGTACAAAATTTATATTTCAATTCGCATAAACGAAGCGTTGCCATTTTCCAAACGTCCCGCCAATGAAACGTCGGCAAAAAGAGGAAACATATTTATTTTCGGAGAGCCAACATGGCGGCTGAGCGGGACTAAAAGCATTCCCACGTCAGAGCGCCGGTGTTGAAACTAATACTTAATTGGTTTAATGGACTTTTTAACAAATGCTCCCTCTACGGCGTACGGAATGCAGCTCTGGACCGACCAAAATCTGTTCGTCGATCGATGCGATTACCAACAGCCCGTAGAATATTTCTACATGTACACACCGTAACAATAATCCATAGAAATGTTTTAGTAAGAGCTGAAACTATATTGGTAGGAACATAATTTTTGCTTTTTATTTGTTTGTCTCAGCCACTAAGTGTGACCGGTGAAATGAGTGACGCCCAAGGGATTACTGCAAATGAGCTACATTTTCAATTTCTAGGAGAGTTTAGTAGGAACATTATTATTATTGTTATTCTACAGCTGCCTGGCGCGGGGGCTGCGGCGGCGTGTAACCGCAGCCTACGCTCCAACAGGGGCGAGTCCCAGCGCTGTGCCAGCGTGCTCGGGATACTGTTTGAACTGCCGCAGACGCGGCGCAAGAGTGACGTAGTGAATAAATAAGCTAACCAATAGAAAAAAGTTGGATGGTAGGTAGGTATACACTTTAATGTCTCCTAAACAATTGAGTTCTAGCCAAAGCGAATGGAACCTAAAAAAACATTTTGGCGTGTGGCATGTCCCGGTTGCGCTATCGCGGATGAGGGCCCGGGGTCCGCCCTGACCATGATTCAGGATTTGGCAGATCAGATTATTACAGTAGAGCGACTGCCATATGACCTCCGTGACTCTGCTACCTGGGTAACCCGACCAGATTTCATCATGGTTGCACATTCGGTGGCCTGAATGGACAGGTTTCATAACCATATTTTTCCTCACCGTAAGAACATCGGCCAGGATCGGTACCTCTCGCTTTCGAGTCGGATACCTTTACCGACTCGCACCTTGCAAATTGCACCTAAAACGATGTCCTAATATTTGAAGTGATAAATTGGCCAATCACAATATTTACTATAATTCGTTCCATCAATGGTAATGAGCCTGCAAGCACTCGCCTGCCTCCCATTCCTGTAACAACAAGAACACCACTTCCCCATACAACCTCCGCTCCTAATGTTCCAGCTATTAGTCCCTATCACTTTACCAGACTGTTATCTGAACCGTTTCCAGCCCCCGTAAATTAATCGAAGGGAATATTAATCAGATAACCGTTTGTTCGTAGTTTGCGGAATATAATCACAATTAGCAGGCGAATATATTTAGCTAGAATAGCTGTGATAACGAATTTGCACAGAGTCGCGACTGGTGAGCAAGCCTGCGTGGTGCAAGTGATGGTCAGACCGCGGCAGCGAGATATCTTAGACAAAACTAGTTAATATATACAATGTACAGAGTGCAAAAGGTGATTTAATTCATAACATACAATTACATTTATGTTAACTGTTTACGACGTGAGGATGCCGAAGACCGTGCGAAGTAAATAAGATTAAGTAGGAAGTGAACCTTGGCAGAGGGCGGGATAAACGTTATGTCGCCGACTACGATACAATTACATTTATGTTCAAAACTCAAAAACAAGAAGAAAAATAAAACTGAAAGTAAAAGTTGTTTGTCCCAGGTCCCCAGAAAACTGGGTAAGTGTCCTGGATGGGCGGGTGGCCTAAGTGGGTGGATAGGCGTGTTGCAAAGCGGAATTTTCTACAGATTGTTATTCTTTCGTTGACTTGACATAATCTTAATGTCGTCAAGAAATATCAGAAAAAAGGAATAAATTTTAACACCCACAAAAGGCATCTTACCATATCGTATCGTTATCGTACCATAACTTCGAAAAACCGTTTCTGAATAAATAAAATAAAAAATAAAATAATACTGTTAATCATTCTTAATTATCATTATTAGATAATGACAGATCAATTTCTTTAGCTTAAGCGTGCATACTAATGGCTCGTTGGCAACGGCATGCCACCGGCTGTCGTTGCCGTACCGTCCGCGTATAGCTGATGCGTCAACGGCATCCGTCGGTTGATGCGCTGACTGCACGTAAGGCGACGGCAGCCGCAAAAATCGAAATTTTCAAAAAGTAGAGAATTTATTACCCTAACTATGTTTACCCACATTCCGCCCGTAGCTTGCGCCCCCCGCCACCGCGCTAGTCGCCCGACTGTTTAGCAAGTCGGGGAGAGTTCGTTACTCAATTAGGCACCGGTTAATCAGCGCCTAGCAGCAAACACAGTGTACTTGGAATGAATAATTCGTCTGCACTGGAGTCTTCACGATTTGCATTTCCTTCGAATGGTAATCCCATAGGTCCTTACTCCTCTCACTCTTGATTGGGGATAACTTTTCAAGTAAATAGGCGGCGGCGTTCGAGATATCAGTTGGTTGGGAACTTTCGTCGGAGTTCGAACCTTGGCACTTTAATGTCGTAACTCGGCTTCTTTCTGTGGACGGAATGCATAAAGGTTCAATTCGAGCATTGCGAACTAACTTATTCCAACCAACTAACACTGTGTGATGGTATACATAATGTGGTATCTATCTGCTACCGACTACGGGAAATACGTTCCTTCATAATCATTACCATCACCTCAGATGTAGGGCATAGACACCATTTTTAGACTTACTGTTAGATATAGACGTCTTCCCACATCTTTAACACTGATGGATTTTGTGACTCTTGCATCCATCGGCTACATACGACCTTTCGTCCGTCCAGCCGAGATCTTGGGGTATCGCCGATCGTCCTATACCGCGAATTTCGATAAGCGATCGCCACGTGAGAACATTTTCTCCCCATCGGCCTTCAGTTCTGCAAGGTATATGGCCTGCGATTGAGACTTCAGAGTTACGTCTCTCCACGCTTTCGTAAGCAAACGTTTCTGATACTTAATGAAACACCGAGCATGGCTCTAGTCGTAGCATGGTGATGTATATATCGCAGGCAAGTGGTTAAATTCAATGTTTACATGGCTAGATCTTTAAAGCAATTACTTAATTGAACGGAAAGCTAAATTAATGAATTTTCAAAGTGATGTTTAACGCACGACAATGCCCGGAGTTTTCAGAGCTAATCTGTGCACTCTCACAACACTGTCCTAACCTAAGTGACTTCAAACTTTGCATTAGGTTTTAAATCGGTCAGTTTAGGTCAGCGCAGTGACAATCCGGAGCTCCGTAAGCTTCGTTAGACGTTACTTTCATAGTTCATTAACTTGGCGTTTCATTCAACTAAATTATTGCTTACAAAGCTAGCCGTTTAATGAACCGACTAATTTCACCAATCAATATATGCCACAAATTGAAGTGGTATCTCATTTCAGTCAAATTCTCAGTATCCATATTCAATGGGCATAAAACAGATACGTAAATTTGACCGCTACCCGAAATGCCTGATCTAATCGCCTACACATCGGATTGGCAATCAACTGCCAATGATATTTGAAATGAGAGGCACACTGAAAACTAGCGCTATATGGCAGCAGCCATGGCTTATGCTGAGTGTGACCCACAGTGTGGCGCAAGGTTAACATTATGGATTCTCATTATGTCACTATTTCCTGTTTTAAATATTTGAAGGTACCTATCGTGTCATGAGTTTATGTGTAATAAATGTCATTCATTCATTTATATAGGTTTTAAACGGGTTATAATTACGATAGCGAGCGAAGAGCGATTCGCTCAAAATTGATAGTTTCACATCTGTTTTATTCTTTCTACCCACCCAAGTGAAGATAACGGCGAAGCTCATATACCAATACAAAGATTAAAATTCCGGCCGGGTGTGAAGTGGAGCAGTTACACAGCAATTGGCCGATGTTATAGCGTCGGCTTTGGGACTTAACCATTCAAGACGCAATATGCGATATCGTGATTTCATATACTTTTGACTTCGAGTTCAATAATAGGCAAATACTTTTTTATGGTTTTTCTTAGATTATATTGTGGAGTTCTTCAAGAAATGGGTTAAAAGGTTTTAACGGGATCGGCAACCCGTGGGTGATTGATGGCCCTGGTATTTCAAACGTCCATAGGGTGCTTACCATTAGGCCGTAAACTTGTTACAGACTTTAGTGGTATAAAATAAATATCGAAGGCCCCGCGATCCGCCTTTTTTTTACTTTCACTAGCCAGGCATTTCACCGCCATCTCACCTGGTGATAAGTGACGATGCGGCCGAAGATGTCTAGAACTTGAAGGCGTCCAGATTATAATTATCAGGGAACACCCTCGCAAGCAAGGAGTTCCATTCCCTTGTCGGCCGCATTTTAAAGATTGAACCAAAGCGGCACGTGTCTTGACCATGATCCAGGATTTGGCAGTTCAAGTAATCTATGCTATGAAACCTAACAATAAGACTACATATTAAACAAATTACATATCAGACGACGGCGCTACATGAATCTTTCTTTAATCCCTTCTCCTTTCATTTATTCCCCCAACAGATGCTACGACTGTGCCGTCTATACTCCAATCGCTCCGTGATCCGAGCCAACTGCTACAGTTGTCGGATTTACATCTCAATAGCTGGCTAGAGTACAATATCGAATTTTGCACAACGCTAGAGGGCATGCCGGCTTTTGTGGAATACCTATTCTATCAGTTTAATCTCGTTCTTGGCAGCATAATGAAATTATTTAGGGAGGCATCCGACGTCTTGTGTGGGCTGCGGTTGGGATTCTATTGGATTGTACTCGACTGTGACTTCCGATTTATAACGACTGGTTTCATTAACAAATTGTCATAGGTAAAAGTACGAATTATCATGGTGTCGCTAGTAATGTACGACCTGAGTGGTTCCATGGTCAACATGCCACGCAAGAGGTCCCGGGTTCGATTCCCGGCCGAGCAGAAATTGAAATGCTGAATTTTAATTTCTGTAACGGGTCTGGGTGTTCTATGTATAATAAGTATGTATTTAAAAGTACTTAAGTAGTATATCAGTTATCTAGCACCCATAGTGTCGCTCGCTTTGCTTTTGCTTTTGCTTTACAAGCTTTGCTTGGTTTGGGGCTAGATGGCGCTGTGTGAATTTGTCCACGAATATTTACTTATTTATTTAATGTCATGTAGGTATGAGTAGTGTGTAATGTTTACCCTTCTATACATAGTTTTAATAAAGTCGCATCGCACCGTCTGTCTCTATGTATCTATGATATTGCATTGCATTTAAAGTATGCAACGGATTTTACTGCGGTTTTCAACTGTAGATAGAGTGATTCAAGAGAAAGGTTTATAAGAACATAAGTTATGACATAATGTGAATAATGCATGCTCTCTCACACTTTGTTTGCAATGCCCTAATAGGGTGTCACATGTAAGTACTATATAATATTGTGAAATCTTTTGAAAACTATGATACGCAATAGATAAATGAAATGAAATGAAGACAAAAAAGGTAGAATGTACCTACACCTGTACGGGAACGAAGTCGCGCCGGGTTATACATAAGACTTAACTTTCCGCCATATTCAATTTATAATGACGTTACGATTGCCACAAGCCGGTCACAAGGCGTTAATCTCAGAGTTCTCGAAAATGTCTCTCCCAAGTTTAGTCAAAATCGGTTTAGTAGTTCAAAAAAATAACACAGACAGACAGAGGTTACTTTCGTATTTGACTCATAATATTATGAGGTTAAAAGTACGGATAGTTTCCCACGGTTTCCATTCCCATGCATTTCAATTTCAATTTCAATTTCTTTATTTTGCATTCCATGTGTTACATATAGATGTTACAATATGATGAGAATCAACATGGACCCAGCATTTCGACACTACGCGAACATTCCACTGTCCCAAGGGGATTTATTTTACGGTGCATAACGTTCACTATGGCACGGGAAGAATGTAGGTTAATATTTGTGAAATATTTTTAAAGTGGTTCAGTAGTTTCGGAGATTACCAATATGATACATTTATAGACATGTTGCCTTTGGTTACATTATAGCGATTTTCAGTAGGAATAGGAACCGATTCTTTTTGTAAATAAAGTACAGCACTCGTTAATACTCACTTATTTGCTTACGACG
The DNA here is from genome assembly GCA_905147135.1 of Blastobasis lacticolella. Classification (NCBI taxonomy): domain Eukaryota; kingdom Metazoa; phylum Arthropoda; class Insecta; order Lepidoptera; family Blastobasidae; genus Blastobasis; species Blastobasis lacticolella. Next base: position 18,236,933 of record LR990048.1, read on the forward strand.
TGAGGATGACGAAGATCGGGCAAAGTAAAGAAAACAAAGCGGGAAAGCGGACCCTGGCAGCAGCCGGAATTGACCCCTCGGATGATGATGATGACTCGTTAATCATCATCACAGCCCGTAACAGGCCACTGCAGAACTTATGGCCTCTCCCACGAAAGGGGAGGTTATTGCCATGATCTCCAAGCTTGGCAGGCGGGTTGCATATTGCAGTGCTTAAATATAACAATGGAAAACGCTGCTGCCCATTTTCCAGACTATGGAGACTCTTGATCTTTCGCCTCGATCTTTTGATCTTTTGACTCATTAATACTGACTGATAATATCTTAAGTATTTATTTTATTTAATTAAGGGCCGATTGTTCAATCCCCAGATAAAATGTCTGTTTACTACTAAATTATTAGTCTGTTTAACGGTCTGTTAATCAGTTGTCTTTTTTTCAATAGTCATTTATCTCATGGATAAGTATCTGACCGAATATTTCAATACTGCCAACATTAAGTCAACACGAAATTCAGAGAGGTGAAACAAAAATATCGCTTACACATTTGTTAGAGCAGGATAGACTCACGAAGCTATCAGTGGCAAGCAAGCGGCAGAATAGAGTTACCTAGTATTAGAAGAAAGGTTATTTATTCATTGTAGTTTACAGTTATTTTATTTGTTGTTTAGTTGGATTGAGCGTTTATATTTTAGTTATTTAAAACGTGGTGATTACCTTCTATTGCAATAATCGCAAAAGAAAATTAAAAAAGAGAGCGATCTGCAAGTTTCACAACTGCCGAGACTCATTTAGTTGTCAGTTCAGTCGGAAAAATATTTCTTTTCTGTGACGTGGATTTATATATTCTTATATTATGGGCCTCTTCTTAGATTGCTAGGTCATCTAAGCTGTCGAAAATATGCATATTATTTACCTACTTCCTTCAAAAACTGCAAAATATAACCTCAAACCAACTGATGTATCAAGACGCTATCTGTCAAATAACGGCTATCTGGCGCTCAAAGAGGCAGATAGATTTATTCCCCAGATAATGGTTTTATTCGACAAATAACTGTATTTCTGTATTTCTTTATTGTGTGCAATAAATAGTTAAATAAATAAATGAATAAACTCTTAACTGCCAGTTGAAAAATTAAAAAACTTGCTATCCGTCGAATAAACGCTAACAGACTGTTTATCTGAGCATTGAACAATCGGCCCTAAATTAGACAAAACAATAAATATGACAAATCAATTAAACTCAGGCACTTAAAACATTTTAAAGAAAGCTTTTAGCCTAACCTAAAGCTATGTTTTAGGCCTTTTTGGATTCATTTCAAACAAACGTCAACGATCAATCTTTTCTCTTTATATTAAATGTAGGCGTAGATAAGTATGAAGTCAAATACTAGTATAACCAAGGCTTGAAGTAACCTACAACTGATGGGATGTATTCACTCGGAAATACAGACGTCGGCAGCCAGTTCCAGTCCTTCGTGCATAATAAATATTAAGTGAAGCAGCAGGTGCAAATGTGTGGAATACTAATTAATTTATCCGGTTTCCTACCTCTTCTTTTACATCTTAATTAAAGTTGGTTTCTCAATTTCTCAATGTGACAAAATTCATTGAATGTAAAAAAAAACATTTTAGTCTCAACAGTACTAATCATCTGTTATTTTCAAATATTTGAACAATCATACGTGGAAAATAGGTGCATGAACCTGCCGGTATCAGGAAACAGGCCTTGCTCGTGGGCGACCAAAGAAGCGATGGATTGACATCGCTGAGTCGGATGCGAGAGCCAACGGATTACGACGCGAGGATGCCGAAGACCGGACGAAGTAGAGAAGAATGAGTATGGGAAATCGGACCCTGGCAGGGACCGGGATAAGCTCTAGGACGATGATGATGAATTAAACGACCACTTCAATATTTTTAGTCATATTTTCAATTGCGTGCATATCCTTAGCTTCATCGCGTCCATTCCGGCTTACTGTTCGTCCTACACTTTATCTGGTTTTCAGAATCATCAAGTTGGGAAAAAATGGCACAGGGAAAATATGGGAATGGAACAAATGACACAAAGAAAAACAGAATTCCGGAAATTATAGGGCATACTCCGTCGGCCATTAGCTCTAGCATCCGACTCGGCGATCCGATTCCTAGCTTCGCGTTAAAAACGCATACAATTCAGGTCAGAGTAGAGTAAAATTGCCTGTTAAAAAACGTAATAACCCATAAAATCGTCTAAATCACATTAGATATTACGGTAGTACGTAATATCCTTAGTTGAGCAAATTACCGTAATATCTACGCTTCGCAGGTGAGTTTGAGATTGCAGTACTAAAAAGTGTATGAGGAGCTACTATCCAGGTCAAGCTTTAACATTGTAAGATACCCGTACTAGGAAGGTGTTAGTTGTTAAACTACTTTGGTGGTTACCACACGTCCATTTGTATTTGTGATATATTTGAATACGGGTAAGTATTTATATCAAAGTACTTGCTAATACTATAAAAAAGTAATTATCTTGGCGTACAATCTGGACTGTCATCCAGAGATTGAAGACAAGAAAGTCCGGTCAACGATTTTTTGACTGAGTTTGGGCTTTCATGAGTGATATAAAAATACTTCAAGCAGACATGCCGGTGGTCAAGGGCCATTTCCTAATTGCCTAATTCTGCAATCTTCATTGAAAATTTAAAAATACATGGAGTGAAAACGTCTGCTTGGTTTTTACTCCGTATACCAATCGGTATTACATGATATTGATATGATTGGCCGTGTGGTGTCCGGTAGAGTAGAATAGCACCACCCCTTACACTCATGGGTGTCGTACAAGGCGTTTAATGTTTTTGAGGCTAAAGATCAATAGTCTCCGTAGTCTGGAAAATGGGCAGCAGCATTTTCCATTGTTATATTAAAACACTGCGATCTCCAACCCGCCTGCCAAGCAGGGCTGTGACGTGATTATATGATATGGCCCAAAATAGAACCTTGTGGCAAGCATTTTTAATATGGGAATAATAAAGCAAGGCCGAAGAAGAAGAATAAGACTAATATGTATAACAAAAAAGATAAACCAAACACCTCTATACATAAAGAGAACCACAGATACGCACTTTTTGCGTCAAAGGTTGAAAAAGACAAACCTCCAAGCACACATCCATTTCACTAGATCTCCAACAATAGGAAGCCCTCACCACAGGTTTGGGTAAGAACATCATCAATCACAAACGTTCAATTCATCAAGCCACCAATTTCAGTAATTAACCGCTTTAGTTATGCCCACGGGTGATGGTGTCGTAATATCGGCCAATATGGACGCGAGTCGGTGCAAGTTGTGATACTATGGCGTGCATGATTAATAAAAAATATAATGTAGGAAGTATGATGCTGGCTCGTTACTTCGCTAACGGATTAGCTTCGATATCCAGCGGGGCAACGCTGCCAGCTGTCTGGGCACCATTCCGGGGGGCAGCGGTGTAGACGACTTTTTTATTTTTTAGTGTAGTGGTCTATAATATGTATTAGTGTATATTTTTACTATAACTGTAAATATTTTATGTGTACCTTACTAAATAGTGTTCTTTTGGAAGGATATGGATGATAAAGTAAACGCAGGAGATTACAAAAAAGTAAAAATAATTCTTTTATTCTGCGCAGTGACAAACGAGCAGACAGCCCACTTGATGTTTTCCCTTAACGCTACAACTTAGGTCTCTTTAAGACAAGAGTGAATAGGTATTTAATAGACAGGTATACGCCGTCAACTGCATCTGAACTAAATATCAAGTGAGATGGCAGTCAAATACATGACTATTCTCTATAAAAAAAAATACGATAACTGTCGCCAATAGCATCTACGATTCATGCATTTATGTTGCAGGCAACAAAAATGCAGAACCGCAGTTGCGTTGATGCAGACTAATCTTGAACGCACACTCATGCAGTGCGCTGCGCAGTGCACTGCACGATGTGGCAAAACTTGTTACACGCCGAGCAATTTGTATGCAAGTACATTGACAGATGGCGGAATGTCCCACTGTGCAGCGCGCCGCGCGGCGCACTGCATGATGGTGCAACACCCGCAATTGACGCCCGAAATGTCAGTTCTGTATGAATTTTGTCTACGTTTTTCAATTTGGCCCCATCGTGCAGCGTGCGGTGCGATGTCAGTAGATGTCAACATGAAACGTCACATCTGACTGTTTCTTTTTACCAACAGTTCGAATCTTTCCTCTTTATGTGACACAGTTGACACACATATATATCTGTCTACTTTTTTTAGTACAGATACAACGCGTGTGAATGGAATAGGAAACCGACCTTGTCAAAGAAAGTTTGACCGCTGATGCGTAAGCCCCTCCCCTTTTTCTGATTCTTTAACATTATCGAAGTTGTTTCGCTTTCGTGATCCTGTCGTCATTCTCTTCTCAGTTCATTCCGAATTATAAGTAAGGCATGTTTGGTTCTAGAACACTAGTTTCTAAAAAGAAATGCTGGTACTCGTAGAAATCTACATTTTGGATGGCACCTGTCAAACTTAAAACTGTAATAACTCTGAAACTATTGGTGCTAGAATACTAGTTCCTAAAGAGAAATGATAGTACTCGTCGAGATCTACATTCCGGATGATAGCTGTCAAACTTAATACTGTAATAACTCTTAAACTATCGCTTCTAGAACACTAGTTACTAAAGAAAAATGATAGTGCTCGTCGAGATCTACATTTCGGTTGACAGCTGTCAAACTTAATACTGTAATAACTCTGAAACTATCGCTCCTTGAACACTAGTTCCTGAAGAGAAATGATAGTCGAGATCTTCATTTCGGTTGACAGCTGTCAATCTTAAACCTGTAACCTGTAACCTGGTCCTGACAAATCTCTGTCGATTCTTCCACGTTTATTAACTTTACATACATAGATTGTTAACTTCATTACCCTCCTTTAGCTCCATCGTAGTCGGGTAAAAAGTAACAGTCATAGTATAGTATTCGCGGAAGATCAATCGAGGTTGTCCAATTTCTTGACATATTTCTTTTGTTATACTTTTTAGTTAAAAAAAGCAACATTCGCGTTTCATACATTTTTGGATCAAAAATTTAAGTGTCGGCCAGAACAAAATTATTAGTTTCCAATAGAGAAAACAGTTCTTAACATTGTTTACTGTGACGTCAAATCCGCACATCCGACGGTCGATTGTTATTGGCTTTTAGAAAAGCGATACTTAGTACCTACTGTACGCCCGGTGGTATATAGTGGTGGTGGTGGGCGTACTGGTTTGGCACTATAGTAAGAAATAATAGAACCTGTCTCTGAAAATTGCATAATATTTTTCTGGCCGGCACTTTCAGCGTTTTAATCTAAAATGAATGACATCCATTTTGTACGTTTCTCTTGGTTGCATTTGAGACAGTTTCTCGGTTGCAAAGTGACTAGAGATAAAAAAGCTCTCGTGCAAACGTTGCCTAACTCACAATCATTCGAAAATCTCTCGTGCGAACGTTGCCTAACTTGAAAAACCAGAATAACACCACCGTTTTCTTTGTTGTCACCGTGACGTGGCACTGCGCGGTGCGCCGCGCAGTGCACTGCACTGCATGAGTGGAGCTAGTCGTTAAGATGTAATGCCTCATGCCTGTAATTGCGCTGGCCACCATTTCACCCGCAACCTCATACTATTTACCTCTAATAATATTAAAAAATCTCTTTAACCATACTGTAATAAATAAACAATGGTAATCTGAAAGTGCTACGAAACTACTACGAAAGGGCAATAATAGGCGTCAATGTAAGGGTGTATTATTTAAGTATAGTACTTTAAGTAATAAAAATAAAAGTACAAAGTATTAGATAATTACTATAGAGTATTGGAAACAGTAAAATTCACTGACAAATAATAGAAATAATGGATATGTAAATACTTAAATAGTCAATAGGTATAAATTATTCCGTTAGCTTTGTAAGTTTAAAGCCTCCTCTCTCCCAAAATGCTGCGCCCAATCGGGTCTGTATTGTATGTACATAACAATGTTATTGTATTATCTATATGGAAGCTAATAAATATGAATATGAATTTACTCTTGACTTCGTACCTTTACTTGTAACACCCGTTATTCCTACTTTTACTCTCGCGTTTTTCTATGTTTTAAAAACAATAAGAATGCTAGATCACGTCAACCGGCTCCAGATGTAAAATGCGGTAACCTCGATTACCGCACTATAACTTATCTTATAGCATAGCAGCTGTATCTGCGCTAATTAAAAAAAAATCACGGCACGATACTCCATCAAATACTTTCAATCTGCAAAGCGTTGAAAATCGTTGAACTTTTGCTTTCGTTTTTACCACGAAATGAAAGCCTGATGAAGCCTCACTCGGGAATAGTTTCGCTTCCTATTAAATTGTATTTTAAATCCTTTTAGCCGGTTTCCAATGGTGTAAACTCGCTAATCTGCTGTAGATTAACAAGTTAAAACAGCAAATAATCTCTTCATTCGCGTAATACCATTGTATAATTATTAATTAGCTTTGTCGAAATAAATTCACAGTTCTGGGAAGCTACTAAATAGTTATTGCAGACTACGTGATACGAATTTTGAATGAGTTTGTTTTACCGTTTTTGTGTGATATTTTGTATGACTTTGAAATTGGCCATGTAATGTTTAAGGGGTCCGACTCGTAAGTGAGAGGTACCGGGTTCGAACCCCAGTGCCGCCATGTACAAATTACTCTTTTCTGAGTTATGTAGTAATCAACGGTAAGGGAAAACATCGTGATAAAACCTGCATATTCAGTCAGGTTCCCTCGTTAACAGGGCCATGGAGGTCAGATGGCAGTCGCTCCACAGTAATTACGTGATCTGCCAAATCCTGAATAATGCCCGGGGTCGATTCTCTGCCGCTCGGCTCTGCTCAGAAATTTGAATGGTTAACTTTAATTTCTGTAATAATTATGAATAAAAATACACAAGTATAATACACATCGGGTATCTAACACCCATAACACAAGCTTTGCTTACTTTTATGACGCTGTGTGAATTTGTCCAAGAATATAGGGCTTCTTGTAAATCTTGTCTTAGAGAGTAAGCTGTCGTAATTGTCCCGGACCAATTATGCATTCTGACGAAAAATTTCGGGCTCCTTATAAACTAAGATAAAATGCAGTGAGAAACTTGGAGAATACTTCTAAAATTACGTAACACGGAAGCTCAATCGCGTACGTATATCACTTGCGCCGTCTGAACTTAGATGGCTTTTCACATGGCCACTGGCCGAGACTGATTGGAGATAGTGGGAGTGGACCTCAGGGACTATAGCTAACTCAACTAGTCAATTTTCTAATATATCAGCGCCTTTGATAGCCAGTAGGAACTCGCGTAACGCCTCAAGGGAAGCAGATATCAACTGCTTCGTCGTGTAGTGTGTATTCATTTGGGTTATGATATATTGTCGGTGTTTGAATGCCAGCTTTGACGTCACTGGGAAGTTATATTAAAACGATAAACGGAATGACGTATTTTTGTTCAATTAAAACACGGACGCGCGGGACCAAACGAATTAAACGGAACGAGTCCGAAATCCATTCCCTACCACGCCTAACGTCAGGACTGATGTTAACATTCAAAATGAAATCTCTGGTGTCAAGAGTTGCTAGCCAGTCTTTTTATGCAGTGCTATGTTGCTTCATTCTTATGTCGTGAATCTTTCAGCTATCCGCACGAGCCGCTTTAGCTCGGCTTTTATAATGCGTACGTCTAAGGAATGGAACACGTTGCTTGCGAGTGTGTTCCTTGATCAATGTAATCTGGATGCCTTCAAGGCTAGAGTGAACACAACGCACAACGCGCGAACCCACAATTGACAAAATTTGACTGGCGATCAGCACTAAGCGTTTGTCAAAGTTAATGCATAGCTAAAAGCTAATTTCGAGGGAGCGTGATTTTGCGAACGGACGCGGACCAGCAACCATCGTCGTACCGTGGAAAGGGTGTCGTCCATGGTCGTCCGTGGTAGCGCTGATATATCACAAACTTATCGGAACCAGCTACAACAAAGTGACATTTCAAAATGGTGATACTCAGTTCCAGTTTTGGCCACCAGGTCAAGTTTGTGGCACTCTACATGTGACCATTCGTGGTCGTTCGTCATGGGTGATAATCCGCAGAATCACTCACCGTAGAACCCCGCTTTAGGGTAGCAAGCAAAATTGATCAATCAGGACCGTATATATTGAACGCAGTGCATTCGCTAATGAGCAGTACGAGTACGCATAGTAACATTATATAGACAAGTATTGCCTGTGAGTACAGGTGTTAGTATAGTTTACATTATAAATCCAGCGTCAGCAGCTCAGACCAAATAATACCAAATAAAGACAGAATGCTCCGTACAACATACTGACGCACGTAAAACTACGCCATTCTGTGTATGTACACGGTCATACGCACACATTGACCACCAAACTAGGCCTAGACTTATTGACAAACTACGCCATGGCACACATATTTACGATACCGGCCTCATATCACTGTTGTCAGCTTTATTTCTTATTTGATCTCAACCTCCATCGCTGAATTTTTCATGAAAACCCACCTAAATAACACCTGAGGGTAGTTCTTAAGTGAATTACTTTTAGCAAACTACTTCAGGTGCCTCTGAAAAGGTTAATATACTTTGTAAGGAGAAAGTAATTCAGTAGATTGGTTCAGAGACGCTCGTCTTACAATTTGCAGTTGGAAAGTTCATTTTAAAAATATTGCTTTCCATAAAAAATAAACTTAACAAAAATTGAGAAACAGTGTTTAAGCTATTTTATTTCAGTAAGAACTTTAACGTTTTCTTGATTAACCCTTTCAAATTTGATGGATGATTTATACCACTTTTTTTTCTACTGTTTTTTACCAGTTTGTTAGACTGTCGTCTAGGACTTTGCTTTGAATTTATGCAGCGATTCCAGATAATAGTTTCATTCAAATTTGCAATCTGATAATACCTTTTAACCTTTTGGCCTTGTGGTGACCGGCAAACAAGAATATCAGCAAACCTTTATCGTGGGTGTCTTACTCGTACAAGGAGACTAACGTTTTTAAGGCAAACGATCTAAAGTCTCGTAGGCTGGAAAATAGGCAGGAACGTTTTTAATTTTTTTTTTTCATATTTGTATCACTGCGATCTCCAACTCGCCTGCCATGCGTGGAGATTATGACTATAACCTCCCCTCTCCTGGGAGACCTGCAGTGGACTGTTATGGGCGGTGATGATGAATGTCCTTTTATATTGTTCTTTCGATTGCGTGAGGAGGATTCTTTTTATGTAATTAAAAATAATGTACATACTGCACATTTCAGTAAGTATGTCAATTTCTTTGACACGGACCGCGAATAAAAATCTAATAGATTCAAAATTATGAGGTTCGTAAATTTATATTTCTCCTAATCCTCCTCCCATCGAGTAGTCTTATAAATCCAGTCTGTCTACTCATGCATAATGAAGTTCTACTTCTTACCAGCACAAATGTTGCGTATTAGACATTTTAAATTTTCGACAAAATAGTTCGACACAAATGCATGCGTCACGGGACGACCACAACTAAACTAAACTTAAACAAAATTTTGGAATGTGTGATAATAACCGCGATAGACTGTAAGCTTATAAGCTTATTGTTTAGTTTCAGTTTATTAACAGCATGCAATGTTTCAGTTTTACTTCATATTTTCATTCGTTATTTTATATTAAGACGACCTTGTTTGGCGGTGTATGACGACCTGAGTGATTCAGTTAGGTTCGTTTCCCGGCCGAGCGGAAATTGAAAGACGAATTTTAATTTCTGTTTGTAACGGATCTGGGTGTAGTATGTATTATAAGTATATATTAAAAAAAGTAGTTTATCAGTTATCTGACACCCACGACACAAGCTTTTCTCACTTTGGGGCTAGATGGCACTGTATGAATTTGTCCAAGCATTTGCTAGAAAGCTTTGTAATATCCTGTACACTACATAGTACATACACATACAAACAGAATGCAGCTTGCAGTAAATACAGCTGGAAAGCCACTTAGCGAAACAACGGTACACTGTACATCGTCCAAGCTAGACCGCTGGAAACAGGCTACAGCTGCTAACTTTATGCTGGACATAAATACCAATATTATTCCGAATAAGTATCAGTAGAGTTTCGGAATTTATGCTTTTCTCTCTTTTCTCCACTGAAATTTCGCCTAACAATAATGTTTATGTTTTTCTCTTCGACTGAGAGCTTGCCCAATAATAATTTGGAAAAGGGTTGAATAATATTTATTCACAATAATTATTTTAAATGATAATAAGTTCTCAAATGAATAATATTTTTTCATAACATGCTTTTATCCCGGGAGTCATGTTGTAGCTACTTTTACGGTTTATTTGCGGTCAAGACCGAGTGCAGTGTTTTAATTAATAAATTTCTAGTTTTAATCTATTTTGTATTTTTTAAAATATCCTATCGACTGCGCCAATCAGATCTAAGCGGCAGTGGAGAGACATTTATTAATTAAAATATTACAATATACGAGTGTCCGACCCGTTCGATTGTTGAGTAAGGAAGGCACCCCGCAAGGGCTTGTATTGCTTTTTATGAATCGATACGTTTAGGATTGCACACCACTTAACACTGCACTCGGTATTGACCGCAAATAAACCCGGCGTAGCTACAACATGACACGGGTGTAGTACCTACTCATCAAGACCATTCCAAAGAGCCCAAACATGAGGTTATCTTGTTGTGTTCAATAGTTCCTATAACCACCTTCCGATTCCATAATCAGACCAGTTCCATGGAACTATATTAATGGATAGTCATCCAAGAAACATTTAACAGTTATACCAAATTTCAGGTAGGACGCCACGCGAACGAATAAAATAAGCTAATATAATAAAGCTAAAATAACTAAACCTAGATAAAACGAAAATTATTAAATTTAAACAACGAGACAAGAGCACTATTCAAGCAAACGTAACACATAATAGACAAATAATTGAAAACACTAAAGTAACAAAATTTTTAGGACTATATTTAGACAGCAATATGAGCTGGACAACACATATAAAATATGTTGGTAATCGAATCAACCAATCCTCATATGCACTGCATAAATTGAACAAAGTAGCAAATCGTGAAACCGTACTAATGGCTTATCAGGGTCTTGTAGTCTCGATACTGAGATACGGGATTATTTACTGGGGCAATGCAACGGGAAAAGAGACTATATTTAAGGCACAGAAGCGTTGTATCAGAGCTATCTGTAACCTGAAACGCACAGACAGCTGTAGGCCATTGTTTAAAGAACTGAAATTACTGACTTTGCCATCTCTCTACCTGTACGAAATTGCCGTATTTGTACGCACAAATCAGCATCTTTTCCCTAGCGTTGAAAGCGCACGACGCCGAGATCAACTGCACATCCATCCGTGCAAAACTGCCCTCTTTCATAAGAGCGTGTTTGCGATGGCCCCAAAATTATATAATGCTATCCCAAAAAGGATTCGCGAAGTAGAGACTATTGGTAACTTTAAGAGGCAGCTTTACAATTTTTTGGTCGAAAGAGCGTTATATACGGTTGAGGAGTTCCTTTTGGCTTGTAAAGAAAGTAAGTAGTTTTTTCTCTCAGTAAATGTACCTGATTAGATGACATATTATGTGTAATGCTGTTGTATTAATTTTGACATATTTTATGATTGGCTTTTCATTATTTTGACATTGTTGATTATTGTGGATATTGTTAATGATTTATGGTTAAATTTAATATTTATTTTAGTATGATTTTTAATTGTTTTTTTAATAGGTATAAATTGACATTATATTTTTATTGACATTATTTTTATTGACATTTGAAATATTATTGACACTATCTACTGTTTGAAATCTTAAATTATTAATTGTTGAATGGGTAAAAATCAAATTTTATAATTATGTTTTTTATAATACTCAAAATGAATAATTTTTTAAAATGTTTGTAAATCAATTTGTTTAATGATATTATTTAACTACAAACTCCTAAAATTTGTATGCCGATGGCAGGTCGCAGAGACTTCATTTTACTACAAATGTACCTAACAACTGTATAAACCTGTGTACCACAAATTAATAAATGATTATGATTATGATTATGAAAAGCTTTCTCTCATTAGTATAGGAATTAAATTTTTTTATAAATTTGGGAAAAACCGTGCAAAAACCGTTTACGTAGGTAGGGCTCTTACTGTCTTGGTAGATTTATTTTTATAGAAAATTGTAATGTGGGAGGCTTTATTTAGAGTTGCTTTTTCAATACTGTCACGCCTTCAGACGGCTATACGCATTTGCATTCAGATTTTTACCAGTTGCTTTTGCGGTTATTGTGTAAATTCCTAGCGTTTTATGAGAAAATTATTTTAATTTTATGGTAGGGGTACGAGTATATACGAGTAGGAGATATGGAGTTGAATAAGGTAACTGCTTATCATTAACCAGGCTGTACGCTTGTGTGCCAACTTTGTAGTATAAAAAAATTGTCTTTTAAATTTGGGTCGACATCAAAATTATTGTACATTTCGATAAGCACAAACGTCCGTATGGGGTAGATTGATGTTGTTGTTAATGTTGATAAAATTGCTTCTTTGTTCATACAAAAACAAATTAAATATAGTGAACATGTAAAAACTGTAACCAACGAGCTAAGCTAATTTGTCAAAAAAAAGAGTACTTTATGTAAAGCGGTAGGCGTCTGGTGTATGGAGATCCTAGAAGTAGGGTCAATTTAATAGATCACAATTGACATCTATCATTATTTCCGTATGTCCACCACATAAAGTTTATTTTATATTAGGCACAAACGCGAATGCGAAAATGAGCTTTATGTTGAGGACGCAAGAAAATTGTGACTGCTGTCAAATATGATCTATGAAGTTGGTCCTACGATAGTACTCCTAAAATGAAACTTATGATGAGCGCAAGGGTTTGGGTGCCACGAACTGCATATAAGTTTGTGACAAATTAGTATGAATTATATTAGGAAACGTTGATGTGGCCTTTTATACCCCCTGGTCATACAGTAATCATTGTCTACTAAGTTACGCTTAGTGCTGTATTATTGATATTATTATGTGCACAATTTGCGGTTACAGGCGCCATATTGTTTGCGCCAGACGGCTCGTTACGATTGTCCATGTTTGTGCAGATGCAGACAATTAGAACCCCGGGTCAAGTAATGTGTATTTCCGGGCGTTGCCATGAAATGACCAAGGACTTGAAAAAATATAGACGCCATTCTACAGTAGAGACAGCTACCGAGAAGCAAGCCAGGTACGACAAATTCTTGTAAATTTATTTTGTTGCTCACACAGATACACCAGATCTGACAATCCGCCGACATTTTGTTTGGTTTTGTCACTGACTATTTCAAAACACGCAACACGCACTCGTGATTTCAGGGAGAATCCATAAATTTTTTACATGACGAATACACACAGATACACCAAGTCTTACAATCCGCCGCCATTTTGTATAATATGGCAATGTTAGTACGCACACACATTAATGGGCGGCCATTTTTATGGTTCATTCGTGATTTTAGAGAGAACCCGTCCGTATTTTTTCAGGTCCTTGAAAATGAAAAGCAGAACAGAGGACATTCGTGAGGTGTCAGCTGAGTGAAATTAAGGGATCGCAGCACTGGCCGTTTTTTCTGAAATGAAACACAATGAAATTTTCATTTCAGTAATCCTCAATCAAAGAACAGGATTTATCAGTATTCTTGCGATTAATGGATCAGCGAATAATGGACAGATCTTTCATAAAATTGAGTCCAGAGTTAAATTATTTGGAGAACCCTAAATCCAAAAAATATTGATTACCTATATTACTACCTTCATATCTTTAATACTATCTACAATATAATTAAATAGCTTAAGAAGCTAGATATTAGTGTTCCCAAATACTTTATGTAATTTTGATTTCTATACCAATGACAAAAAACATATTTTATTATTTGTAAACAAACGCTTGCGTCGCGCGCGCACAGTCACCGTGTTGCATCCGCACGGTTGTCGTGCCGCGCCTGCAGCGGGTAGCCAGCGCGTCATGTGCGCATCAGTAGGGCAGACTGCACTTTTTGTAACCGGTTGCTATGCTGTTTCTGCGGGCGCAACGCGTGCGTGTTTTCTGTCCGGTTTGCAAGCGGTAACAGAAGTGACGTATAAACGGGTGCTTGGTTAGTTCTGTGCTTATTACATTTGACGAAATTCAATCGTCAAAATTCAGAAGCTAGAAACGTGAGAGCAAATCAAAATGGAATATATTGCTCATAAAATGAGGTCCATTTTTGTATCACGCCTTTTGAAAAGCGGGGCAACGTGTAACTTTTTATAAGTGATACAAATATGGACCTCATTTAATAAGCAAGACATTCCGCTTTGATTTGCTCTCACTCTGTTTCCATCTGAATTTAGACGACTAATGGAATATGCGCAAGTTCGGTTATGTGGAGTGCCATCTGTCACACATGTGTATGTAATTACGAAGCCGAAACTAGCCGATGTCAATTATTCACCTATCTTAATAAGTCAGACTGTAACTAACCTGTGTAACCAACACAGTCAGATTAGAGCCTAGTTAATGATGTCGTATCTACATAGAAACGCGTGCACATTACGTCAAATTAATACACCGCATCACATCAAAGTGATTAACTTGAAAGTTACCTACGGCATTTGCACTAATTCCTGGTAATTCCGATTATGTCGTTCCCGGACACGTTTCACTGAATTATGTATTAATAGGTTAGTTATTTCGAGGCAAAGTTTATGTTCAATAATTATAAGGACTTAATTTGTTTATTTATTGCGACACTGGTCTGGTGGCAGCGTGCTTGCGAGACCGATAACCAAGGTTAAGCAATGTTCGCAATGTTCGGTAACTGGATGGGTGACCGTTTTCTATTTGGAGGTTAATCGAACTTTACCACCGCAAAGAGCTTGTCACTCGTTAGGTGCCCTCCTAATCCATCAGGTAGCCCGCTTACCTGTTTGCCTACCATACGACATAAAAAAAAAAAGACTGTTTACGAAGTGAAGGTGAGCTAGGTCTTCCACTGGGGGACCCAGAGACCGATTTTTTTTATTGATTTGAACAGAATAGGACCCTGCGACGGCATTTTTTTTAAGTATTCGTTCTGATATAGTAGTAGTCTTGGACTCAAATGATGGTCATCATCATCATCATGACTATTAGTTTGTGACTTTAGTACTCCATAGAACATAAAAAATATTCTGTGCTGCCTATCTATGTCGCGACGGCGATACGTTATAAGTTCACATTGTCTACTATTTCTGATTTTATTAAAACAAATCTAAGAAACATCTCGATTATACGGGTCTTCTCATACAAACATACATACATACATAAAGCTCACGCCTGTGTCCCACAGGTGGGGTAGGCAGAGACTATGGAAAGAAACCGAAATCGGTTAATTCGTTCGGGAGCTACGATACCACAGCAAATACATACCTACACATATACACGGAGCCACAAATCACAGATACACACGTCAAACCCATTACAACGACCTATGGGGTTCAGTTGGTAAAAATGCCGGTCTGCCACGCAGAGGTCCCGGGTTCGTTTCCGGGCCGTGCAGAAATTACTCTGAGCACCGAACTCATATCACGCCCTTTTGAGCCATTTGTTATGTGTTTGTGGTGTTATTGTGTGTAAATAAATGTTTGTCCCCTATGACCTATCTAATCCGCCCACCTCGCGCCGGTATTACACCGTCTGTTCCACTGTATCGACCAGTTCCAGCTCGGCCCAACGTACATTTTATTTCCTCGGGAGCTACATCTACAACAAAATAAATAAAATTCTAAACATATATCCAAAGTGTATATTGGAGTGTAGGAGAATTGTGACATCGTGGCTGAGGAATCATGATTATGATTCTACAGAAAAAATTATCGCAATTTTATCCTGAGATAAACATATATAGACAGACAAACAAACACCAAAAAACACCACACACACACACACACACATACACATACACATTCACACACACACACTGGGTTTTCATTTTCATCTATTTTTTAATTTTTTTACTGTTGTTTTATTTTCTCGATCATCATAAGATTGTTTGCTTAAACATTGCTCTGATTACATTATCGAAAATATTTAATTGTAAGGGATGCAGGAGTTTGGGAGCCTGGAGATCTGTAACACAGGTTTTCATTAACCTACTACAGACTCCAGCTCTCAATAAGGATTTGAATGCTATGTACAATGTATAAAGTATCTATATAACAATATAACCTAATGCCTTTTTGAGAGAAATAAATGATTTTGTATTTGTATTGTTTTCTATTCCTATTTTTATTCTATTTCTATTCCTCATTCCATCACATTTTAAATGTTAAATACAATTTGTGCCAAAGAAAAACCGAGAATACTGGTGTGAAGCCGGGGCGGGTTACTAGTCATTTGTATACAATACTATTGAACCTGGCTCGACTTCGTGCGCGTGGCGTCCTACCCCTACATATACATATATCTACTTTACACTAACCTAGGTTTTATTTTTTTCTCTTATAAACCTTCCTCTTGAATCAGTCTATCCATTGTTGAAAACCGCATTAAAATCCGTTGCGTAGTTTAAAAGAACTAAGCGTACATAGATAGATATGCAAATAAATAAATAATCGTGGACAATTTCACACAACGCCATATAGCCTTAAAGTAAGCAAAGCGTAAGTAAGGGTGCTAGATAACTGATAAACTACTAATATACTTTTAAATACATAGTTATTATACATAGAACACCCAGACCCGTAACAGAAATTAAAATTCATCATTTCAATTTCTGCCCGGCCGGGAATCGAACCCGGGACCTCTTGCGTGGCAGACTGGAATGTTGAACACTGAACCACTCAGGTCGTCAGATAGAATGGGACAGACAGCGGGCAGCGACTTTGTTTCATAATATGTATAGATTTTATTTGATGCGATCCCAACATATTATGATACGTTTCCATTGAAGCAAAGTTCATTTAACTGGACATAATAAGACCCACAATATTGTCCCCACAACCACATTACAGGGGTAAGTAACTCACACACACAAAGACGACTAGAGAGCCAATTGCACTAGTCTGCCACACCGCAAACTATTACTAACTAAACATTTGCAGTGGTGCTATTATGGTATCGTTGGTTTGATGGTTCGGCTTTCGTCTCGATAAGGAATATCGGTTCGTTTTCGATAAACATTACATTTGATTTGTGAGTTCGTTGTATGTTTGTCTTTCGTACTCTCCAATCATTAAGTTGATTGGTTTAGTTATAAATGCATTAATGATTTCTAATAAAACAGTTATATTGAAAAAACCGCAACTCGCCGCAAGATGATATTTTATTGATCTATTATTTTTCGTTTTCAGTACTTTGTTTTATGTTGTTGACATGTAGAAATCAATTTCGCGGTCCATTCCAAATCCATTGGTCGTATCCAACATTTACTAACGGCTGATTGCACATACATACATAAAAACGACAAACTCTTGAAAGAATGTCGAGCAAAGGTTACATAATTTTTTTATGAAAATCGTACCACGTTAAGCCATTTGGCCAAATTCGAAATTTTTATTTAAACAATTTTGGGTACTCGATGGATTTATTCTCACGCCCCCAAATTTCGTATATCAATGAAACCGAATTTAGGCAATTTTACAGACAGAATACCTACTAGTAACCTGACAGTTCTACGAAATATTTGTAAGAAGAAAGAGAATAGTTAATTTCAGGCTAGAAAACTAACCGATATTGTGAGTAATGATTCGAATTCGGAGCGTTCATAATCAACTGCGAAATAATCGCAGTCGATTATGAACGCTCACTAGTTAGCTATTCTACGTAGCGTAATCGCACAAGATAAAACGTCTTTGATCTAAACTGGTTTTGTACAAGGATGGAGAAGCAGTTACGAAACCGCAGTTTAGTACACGCCTGAAGGAGAGCTGCTAACGTATAAAATAGGTGCATGACGCACGTCGACGGTGAATATAAAACGAAAGCAAAACGATGATTGTTTTTTTTTATTATCCCGCGAGGCAAAAAGAGGAGTATCACAGGTTTGACGTGGTGGTCTGTGTGACATATCGATTTCAATGTGGTTTTAGTTATCAGAAAAATATTTTGACTGCATTATAGCATCTGTCGAATTTATTTGAGCGGGGTAAACGCAAAAACAGATCATCTAACGGCAACATATCATAGCTGCTCATAAACGCTATACTTGGGGCATTGTATTGGATTTGTTTTGTTTTGTACGCGCGTAGCAACGTGGATCCGGGCGGTAAGTCAATTATCCAAGTGACAGTGACAAGCCGTCCGTGGAGCGTCGTTTACTTTTTTTTTATAGGCATTGGCAACTGGGCCATCAGCCACACGCGCCGTTTCCTTCACGAACCGCACTGACAGGCCAAACAAACCGTTAACGGCTCTACGAAATTATTACATTTATAAGTGTTTTATGTAAAACCCAACTTGAATAAAATTATTTGACTTGACTTGACTTGGCATGGACTCACGAACGTGTTACACTAAAACTTAACGAATAAGAATAAGTTACGTAATAGTCCCCAGAGTTGGCTCGCTCAGTCTACGTTGCTTTGCAAGAATCCCGTTAATTAAAGCTCGGTAACCGGCAATCAACGGGTTTACAACTCATTAGGAGGTTATTACAGCCTTTGGCTTTGCGAGTGCAGGACTGCGAGTTTGATGCCTTACTTAATTACTAGTGCAGACGGTGTAAAGCTTAGTCTTCTTGAAGCTGCTCGGTTTTCTGTCGCATCATGTATCAAATGACTATACATATTCAAGGATATATATTCACTTCAAATGATAGATTCATACATAGTGCTCAGGAGTGAATTGCAAATTACAAGACAAACAAAGCGCTAAAAATTGTAGTTTAATACTATACAAATCCCTCATTTAATTAACCCAATGATTACTTAAAATAATCTTCTTCTTTCAACCCAACAATGGGAAAGATATCCTACTCATAAGCGAGAGGTACCGGGCTCGGATTCCACTGCCGCCATGTAGCAATTACTCTTTTCAGAGTTATGAACATTAGTTGATGCAAACCTATACTCTTACAATGAGAGAAGAAGAGTCCACTGAGATCTGCCAAATCCTGGATCATGGTCAAGGTGGACCCCAGGTTCTCGAGTGCGAGAGCACAACCCGGGCATTAACACTAACATAATTTTTTCCCAGTCCCTACTCGGGCGCCAGTCCCTACTCGGGCGCCAGTCCCTACTCGGGCGCCAGTCCCTACTCGGGCGCCAGTTCCTACTAAGGCGCCAGTCCCTACTAAGGCGCCAGTCCCTACTAGGGCGCCAGTCCCTACTAGGGCGCCAGTCCCTACTCGGGCGCCAGTGTCTCGATATTATTGCCACATTAAAATAATTGGAAATTTCCTTGTTTACCGAAGTTGTAAATTTAATTGAGAAACGACTTTTGTTTTTAAAAAAGATTGAGTAGGGCCGGGCCTGTCATCCGTATCACTCAAAAGATTTTTAACAAGAACTTCCGACATAGCTTTTGTATAGACAGATGTCTAGATAAATATGAAGAGACAAAGTTTAAATAAAGGAACAGACCGTAGATATTTAAATAGAGATATAACGTTTTGTAGGTATTAGCTTCTGTACAAAAGACGGATCTGAAGAAAAGAGACGAACTACTGAATTATAATAACTTTTCGGATAGCACATTTAAATAGCGAATAAATTTGTAAAAAAAATATCCATCTGTTAATCGTAAAAAGTCTTTTCCAAATACACAGCAAAGCATAGCCAGGGATAACCGAAAAATAGGTATATAAAAGCACTATAAAGATCACAAATTCGTTGAAGACCCCTCTCGAGTACAATAATTAACTGTTATACAGACTAAGACCGTAGCGGAGTAACGCCTCTGGGGGAGTCTAAATATAAGTTAGCATCCAATGTCTATTTCAGTTGAAAATTAGTAAGCTCTGAGCGCGAATGGACTAATTTTACTAAATTTGCTTTTCTCGAGTGCGCTGTTCCGGTTAAATGATCTATGTTATCATAATAGAAAATAATCCTTTAAGGGTAATATTATATTTTTTTCTAAATTATAAATAACTAGATTTCTGCTTGCGTGCTACATATTATTTAACGCGTAAAATGTAGCATGAGTCCATCCTCAGGTAGTAATCTATCTGCATGCGAAATTTGATAAAAAATGTGCATTAGTTTAGCCGTGATAGCGTAATAGACAGGCAAATAGTTTTTTTTTATGTTACGCAGCAGACAAACAGGCAAGCAGGCCACCTGATGGAAAGTGGTCACCGCCGCCTATGGACATCACCAACACCAGGGGAGTCACCAATGCGTTGCCCGCCTCTAAATACTTTTCGGTCTAATATACCTCTTGAACGATCTTATGTCATAGTCCAAAGGAAACACTGTGGCTGTTCCACATCCAAATCGTACGAGCGAGAAACGTTCTTTCGAACCTTTGCGTGGTGACCAACAGAGGGTCTACGTAGTGGGGATGAGTACCCAGCCCACGGCGGGTGGTGTGATGGCGCAATTGTGCTGTGGGCACCAGATCGAGTCTATCATTTAAGATTTTCTTTTATAAAGGCCAAATATATAAACTTTCTTAGCCGGGTCTCAACTCGAGTATACTAACTGGCTAACTAATGTACTCTAGCACCATTTGATCATTATAATTCATTCTAAAATAGAGCCACTTATTAAAACAAGACGCTTCGAAGGCGCCGAAAACTTTTCCCTAGGAACGAAACGTTAGGGCCAAATTAAAAAACTTTAAAAAATGACAACAAAGACGCGTTAAATCAGAGGCACTGGGCCGTAGGTAACGAAAATGAACACGGTAGTGGAAATTTCCATAAAGTTTCCAAAGTATGTTCATAGGTTCGGGCTAAAATGTAATGAAAGTTTAATAAATGGCGTTAATAATTCCGGTGGAAATGTAGACTTGGGAACGTTTCAGAAGAGGCGGAACCGAGTATTATACCTAAGATTTGATTTTGTAGTTGAATATCGTGCCACTATACAATGTAATGTTTTACCAATTTTAGCTGTATTGAATGAGCTTATAAGTAATTACAGCTTTGTTATTAATAACAGTTCAAATATGAGATACAACAAAACGGTATAATTACGCCTTTGGTATATTTATATATAGGTATTTTAATCCGGAGGTTTAGGCCCGCCAAATACGAACCTCAACTCATTTTCAATCAAAACTATCTAAATCGAACAAATCTGAAATTTTGTTAAAATTACATCTAAAGTTCGTGGTTTCCATCATAACGGTAAAATGACTATGAAATTATACCGTTTTGGATCGAAACCACTTTAGTATTTTGCTTTTCCTGTAAACTGTAATTTCATTTCAATTTCATGTAATTAGTAATTAAAAGTTTTGTTCGCCAGCTCCTCATACATGATTTGTGCTTAAGCAAGTATAAAGAATGAATGTAGCTTGAACTTATATCTTCATCCTTTTTTTCAAGGCAAGTGGCTCGGACTGACATAACACCATAAATTATGTCGATATTCTACACACGAGTACTTATTCGCACATTGCGCTTTCCACATTTATAACGGGAACACCTTGGCTGCCAAACTATTCCCACAATTTCTCGTACCTAACTATCTGTGGCGGGTATTTTGGAAGTAGCAGTTGCGGGTCTGTCCCAAACTAATCTATGAGACTAGTAAGAGTGCCCGGGAGATCGCTCCAAACCCTAACTAATTAATAAACTGCCTACCGCGGCCCCTGAGCCGGTCCCGTGCCATTTTTCGACAGTATTTTACACTCTTATTAGTTTTAATGTCGACTGGTAGATACCGTTTATGGTGCCAAGTTGTCGTTTATTACAATTTTTTCGTTAGATCGCATATGTTGACAGTATTGTTTTAATCCCGTTTGATGAAAAGCGTCGGTGACCGAGCGGTTAGAGTATCAGACTCGTAAGCCGGATTCGAATCTCGCTCCGGCCATGTACCAATGACTGTTTTCTGAGTTATGTACATTAGTTAAATACTAACCGATTCTCTTACGGTGAGGGAAAACATCGTGATGATACCTGCACATTCAGGCGACTGGATGTGTAACCATGATCCAATCTAGTCAGGTTCCCCTGGTAGCAGGGTCATGGAGGTCAGATGGCAGTCGATCCACTGTAATTACCTGACCTGCCGAATCCTGGATCATGGTCAAGGCGGACCCCGGGCCCACCTTATCACCTTCTTTTCATACCACGCGACAAATTACGGAGTAACATGTATAGGTTCAGTGCAAACACACATGTATACAGTAGGTACTGCGAATGCAACGCATGAACGCTCTGAACTCAAGTCTTTTTTGCTTTGCCTTGACAATCGCTGTGTCCTCTATTAGGCTTTTCACACGTTTTTTTGTACTGTTTACCCGAGGTTTTAGCAGCCGTCAACTACACTGTCGCAATAAAAACAACTTGCTACAAAGTAAATTACTGCCGCCGCGCGGGAAACCCATAAATAACAATTAAAACACACTATTAATAATAATGTTCGAAAAACTTGTACCGACCGCACGTTGCGCCATGTGATGCTCCATTATTGCTGTCGTTTAATTTATTGTCGCGAATTATTAAAATGTCGCTCCGGTCGGGAATATTTCGCAAAATCCACAGGGAAATTTCATTAAAATTCAAAAGGGTGCCGCTTAAATGCACAGCATGAGGCGTAATTTTCTCTAGAGTTATGCTGTGTCGTAGTTTAATAAATAGGCGACAATGTAACCGCTACAGTACAGGTAGAGAAAGTTTTGCACTCCGACAGCAGTTCGTTTGAAAGTCTCCTTATTGAGGCTGGAGTTAACACATTAACTGTCATGTCCCATATGTTGAGTCACGGTGAAATTGTATGACGTTTCGTGACCCATTTGGGTCATGGGTCCTTTATACCTTCTGGAGACATCGTCCGTCTCTTTTGTGTGACTTATCGGACAACGGAACCTTCATATGTGTTTGTCAGATCGTCAGAATTAACACAATTACTTCCACTAAAGGATATTTTGACCTTCATATTGTAAATTGTAAAGTGACCGTGATTGTGATCGTTTAAAGCTTTATACTTTAACCCTTTCAAAAATCCCTTCTTGTATTATACAATGTGAAGAATTGTATGGCTTGATCTACCCAGCCATTCGAATTTACGAACGTACTAGTAAGTACTACGGGCAAGATATACCTATTGGGAGTATCTGTGTGTGAAATTGACAGAATTGGCAGAGGACATTTTGGTATTGCGGATGTTCAAAACTGGACGTTTAAATTATCATCATCATTACCATCTTAGCATCTATCCCGGCTTCTGCTAGGGTCCGCTTTAATAGAGTCGACATGTTTAAGTGGAATTTTCATTAATTGAAAGTCACGGGTAACGAGATTCGAGTATCTTTTTTCGGTGGTATTATTTTATTTTATTTTATTTGGCTGTCTCAAAGCTTACAACAATAAGATAAGTACAATAGCATAATTTCTATCAGCCATTTACGAGACACCACAGATAAATTTCATAAATTGACTATAACATTCTAGTGTAACATTGGCACTGACAAATTCCTTAAACAGTACAAGATTTGATACCGTGGACCCACCTCTCACAAAGCCATGTTGTTGGGACAATAAGCTGGACTGGATAGAGGAATATAGCTGGTTGTAAACTACGCGTTCAAGCACCTTAGCAAGCAGGCAAAGCTTCGAAATAGATCTGTAGTTTCCGACGTCATCCTTGGATCCTTTCTTATGAATAGGTGTAATAAAAGCAGATTTCCACAGAGAAGGCATGACGCCTTCCTGCAGCGAACGTTTGAACAACAAGGAGACAGGTAATGCCAACTCAGCCGCACAACGGACCAGAAACAGCGCTGGAAGACCATCCGGTCCAGCAGATTTGCCCAGATCCAGACACCCCAACAGCCTGTGCACCTTATCAACGACCACCTCAATAGACGTGATGTCACAGACCGAGTTAGGACTGTCTATAGTTCCGGTAACAACTGCAGCCGACTCGGTGTCAAGGAAGGTCGATTGAAAATATTTGGAGAACAGCTCACATATGCCAGGACCAGTGTCAGACGTGGAGTCCGCATAAAACATACTTGAAGGATAGTTATTGCTAACATGTTTGCTCTTAATAAACGTCCAGAACGCTCTTGGATTGGTCGTGATGGAGTCCTCGATGGTCGACATATACGCATCGTAACACTTACGCTCCAAAGTTTTGGCCCTGTCGCGCAGTAAACAAAACGCATTATGGTCAGAAATATTACCATAGATGTTAAACTTAGCTAAAAATGTTGACTTTTCTTTTAAAATTTTGATGAGAGTTGTACTATACCAAGGGGGATAAGAGTGAGTATATGTTACTCGTTTAGGTATATAGCTGTCTCGTAAAATGTTGATAATGGAATAAAATAGGATAAAAAATAAAAATGTATGACTCAGTCTTGCTTTTTTTATGAATATTTTTGAACGTTGTGCCGTGTGTCTGAGTGGAATAAACGTATTTTACTTTAATATCAGTTCTACCACTACCCAAATTAAATAAATAATATTATATATCCTAATATTTTGTAAGTGCTTATAATAAAAATTATTCATTCATAAAACGGACAGAAAGAAAGTGTGCTCATTATGATGTACAACTGAATAAAGCGGGGCTATGTCTAAGTCTATCAATCATCTTGGCGTCAAGATAATAATATATGTCTAAGTCTATGTCTATATTCTCGCAAACGATCCAGAATCACAACAAGCAAATTGACATCGCAATAAACTTTCAGCTAAGCCACAGCCAATACATACATCGCCACCGATGTTCGCTAATTTGGCAGTTAACCCTTCACAACCACAAAAGGGGTCGACCAATTCAATTTGTCAAAGA
This sequence comes from Blastobasis lacticolella, assembly GCA_905147135.1. Classification (NCBI taxonomy): domain Eukaryota; kingdom Metazoa; phylum Arthropoda; class Insecta; order Lepidoptera; family Blastobasidae; genus Blastobasis; species Blastobasis lacticolella. The sequence continues at coordinate 18,261,930 of LR990048.1, forward strand.
CAATTGGTCACCTGAAGGGTTATTAAGTCATTCAGTTATTCCTGTTGGATTTTCATATGGATTTTATCATTTATTTAGGAATCAGTGGCAAACGAGCGGACATTTTATTAGTTAATAGGCGCCCACAACGGGGTCAAGAAACATTTGTAAAAATTTACAAATGTCCGATGCGGGAGCATTAGAACCTTCTATAGACATTCCTTAACTTAGTTTTTTTTACTTCAACATTGAACATAGTAACAATTGTTTTCTTCTAAAAAATCCGACAATAAATTACGTCAATATTAGGTATATCTTAAATCCGGAACTACTATACTCCGACAAAACATTTAGTTCTACCAGGAACGAAATGATTTCGATAGCATTCCACTTTGTTAACCATGTTTAATCGACGTGAATAAGCAAAAACGATTGAGTTACCAATATTGCCACAATGTTAATTTACGCTTGCGATGACCCGCAACAAGTGAACAAGTCAGTATATTCATGTAATATTGACAAATTTTAGATCGCATGATGTTCTGACGGGCAGCAATGCAGCGATGCAATACATTGATTGATTGTTGTTGATTGACTGTTGCCTTAGATTGTTTTGTGGGTAGTTTAACAAAACAGACTAATTGGAGTGCCGGTAGCTTAATGGATAACGGGTGCGACTTGTCATATCAGACATTGTTCGGTTATTGTAGCTAAAAATGAGGACTCGGTTTTAACAGCTTTCTTCACTGAGACCAGTATCGTAGTCTCCTAATGCCGGTGTTAATATACGTTTGTATACATTTTGCTACATTTAGATGTATCCGGTGTGAAAGCAATAAAAACAAAGTTTCAAAATGTTTCAGACACAAAACGAAACTTTGTTAAACAAAATGTAGGAAAAGGAAACTTTTTGTAACACTTATGAATATGGTTCGTTTTGTTGCAACTTGTTTAGGAAACATTCTTAAATAAATCAATACAAAATTATGTGTGAACACATTCATTATAATATATTGAAGTATGTATGCTTCTAGTAATATTTTTATTCTATATTTTCAATTTCGTATCTACTTGTCTTTTATAACATTTTGCTTCTATGGGCTTGCTGGAAAAAATAATAATTTTAGAATTAAATAGTGCTTGTGCTAAATAGTAATGGTGTACAATAGAGTTAAATTAATTAATTGTATGCTTCTTTGCTACTAAAGTTTTCATATTAAACTTTTTAATTCTTATATTTTAATTAATACACCAACCGTTTTAAAAGTAGGTAGTTAGTAGTATGCGCTTCTGTAAAGTTTACTTATTTGATTGTGATTGTCTTAAGTTTTTACTACTTTCATGTCTGATCAAAACTCTACACGTACGGGTTCGGACCTACACACAACCCAGATTCGTACAAGATTCTTGCAAAGTAGGGTTGCCATCAACGATAAATCTTGTGCACGCTATAGTTAGCTGCCCCGAAACAATTAATGGGCAGCCCTATCTATCGCACATACATTGTACACCCATTAGGAACTATCTCACATGATATTATACAGGGTGATTGAAGTCGGTGCGCTGTTTAGTTTAGTCGCTGATTAAAAATTTCTAATCATAGACTGACAAATAAAAATTTGGGAATATGAAAACAAGTAAGGCCGAAATGGACGAATACATAGTTCGTTACTATATTTCTAGAGCCACTACATACACAATAAATTGAGTTCAATAACTAAATACACCGACTGCTATTAAAAATATGAAAACTTAAAAACAAGGCGAATGTTGGAAGTAAATGGATGTATATAGTGCAAATGTCCCCATATTCATATAGGTGGACATGAATAAGCCTTAATATTTATAGAAGTTTAGTCTGCTTTCAAGTTTAAATTGAACTAACATTTCTGTTAGAAATAAGTAGTGCCTGTTGTCAGTTATATCTCTGTATTTCTTTATTGTGTGCAATAAATAGTTAAATAAAAGTAAATAAATAAACATTATTATTTACCTATATTTTCACCGCAACGAGATCGCCGCTCGTTTCAACACTTTGTTAGGTGTACCGTGCTTCGCTAATACCGGCGAAGCGAGGTTGAGGTCTTCGTTTGGGAATTCGATGACTGTTTCAACAGTCTCGGCAGACTGTATATTATTATAATTATTTTTACGGAAATTATGTTATTGTTGTCAACATTATGTGTTATCATTTGTTGAATGCTAACTGATGCTCATACGGTGAGGGAAGATCGCGATAAAGTCCACATTCAAGTAACTGAATGTGTAACCATGATCTAATCAGGTCAGGTTCTCCAGGAACAGGATCACGGCGGTCAGAAGGCAGTCGCTGCACTGCATCTGATCTGCCAAATTCTGGATCAAAGCGGACTTTGGGTCCTCACGCGCGAGAGCGCAACCGGGACATTAACGCCAAGATGATTACTTTTTTATTTTCACGGACATAATATATTTCCAACCACCCTGTGGACAACTTTATTATCCGCTTGGTGTAGATATAGCGGCAACATTGCGATACTGACCTACAAATTAACATGCTATGCCCATATTGTTCGTGTTTAATGGTAAGGAAATTTGATACGGTGATTACGGGGCACCTTTGTTAGGCGTACTAGATAATAGCGGAGGTGGCAGGTCGGAACTTACATGTTAATACATGAACTATTAACTATGTTAATACATAACCTTTGAGCTTGGAATATTGAATTTCCATTATTTTAATCGTTGTAAGTTTTATATGTGTATGTGCTTCCGAAGGGATGCACCGATTGCCATGCGCTTTATTTGAATGGCAGTTTCATCGAGAGGATTCTTAGCTTCCTTTCATTAAAATTGGTCTAGTAGTTCAGAAATTCTTCAGAAAGAAGTTGCTCAGTGATGGCGAAAGAGAGATTTTTCATTTAATTCTTTTGCAACCCCCAATATAAAAGAAAGTGTGTTATAAGTTTAGCAAAATTAAGGGTAGGTATCGTCCAGAGTTAAACACAAAAAATCTATGGAACACCTCGTTGTCCAAGGGCTTGTATGAGATAATGAGTCTTTCAGCAATCTGCACGTGCCGCTTTGGTTCAACCTTTATAATAAGTACGGCTAAGGAATGGAACACGTTGCCCGCGAATGTGTTCCCTAATAATTATAATCTGGACGCCTTCTAGGCTAAAGTGAATAGGCTGTTCCTGGACAGGCATGCTACATCTTCGGCCCCATCGTAACTTACCACCATTTCAAATACCTAGCTATTCTAAAAAAGCTGACCCATTAAACTCTGTAGTTCAATGTTCCCGTAATTGAAGACGATTCGCGGGGGGCTGCGATATCCAAAGAAAAAGGGGGAAACATCGTGAAACTACGACAACTCTGTCAAGAGTGATCGATTGTCACAGGAAGATAAGTTTAATGTGTATATATGTGTGTCTGTGTGTGGCATTCCCTTGTTACTCAAACATTACTGAGTTACATTACACGCAATGTACAAGGAAAAAATATCCGGGTAATGTACTAAGAAATATTCGTTCTTTGTACAAAACCAATGACATGGTAGCTCTCGAACGGATAGACCATTTCGATTCGGTTTTCCATATTTGTTTCCTAACCTTTGACGAACCGAGGTTGACCAAGGTCTTAGGAAAACCAGCTAGTAATCCTGAAAGAGGCGAAAGAGTTCAACTTCTCTTTATTTAGAGGTTTAACCTCTTTCATATTTTCTTTTCATAAATTAGTTATTACACCAAAACTTATCAAACAAATCTTTCACACAAACCCACCACCAATTTTGATCATCAATGTTATTTAAGTAATTCAACTGAGATCGTATGCAGCGCTGAATTTGAAGCTTCCAAAAACGAATTTCCCAGTTGCACTAAGTCCTGGCACCGTACCCGGGTCGCAAGGGACATGTTCACAGTCATTTATTCCTATTAGAGTGACCGATATAGCTTCGTTAGCGCTGCAACTCGTGGCCACACGTGGGATTTGTATGTAAAGTTCAGCATTTAGCTTAGAATCGATTTCGTATAAGATGATTTCGTTTTAAGGAAAGAAATAATAAATAAAGCGCGATCTAGCCTGAAAATACTTTTTTACCAAATACTTGTATTTAATAACAGTTTGCATTAAAATTGTATAATTAAATGAAATATATTTTTAGTTAGAATAGCCAGGCCTTTGACCGCTATCTCACCTGGTGGTAAGTGACGATTTACCAAAGCTTGTTCATTATTTATAATCACTTATAAGAAGTCTCCAATAGCTAAGTATAAGGAACTTTCTCTCTCTCTCTCAACTCCTTTTTTTGACCCGCTCGCCTTGATTCGGGCGGTCTTCAATTATGTTTTTCAGCATGAATAACTAATCATTTTCATGAATGACGCAGATTTCCCCATTCGCTTTCAATGTTGACAATGTAATTTAAAAGATACTGAATATCTCTGGGATGGATCAGCCAAATACCAACTGGCCGCTTTGGATTCGGTAGAAAAACGTGCAAAGAAGATAATTTGTGATCCGCAATTAATTAAGGCTAAGCTGCAGAGCCTCGAGCATCGGCGTAGGGTTGCGTGTCTGTCGGTATTCTATAGGTTGCATTTCGGAGAGTGTGCGAAATAGTTGCACGACCTCATTCCGCCGGCCCCTTTCCGCCATCGGGAAACGCGATCCGGGCGAGCGCTTCATCCTTATGTCGTGGATCTTCCAGCTGCCCGCACGAGCCGCTTTGGTTCAACCTTTATAATGCGAACGGCTAAGGAATGGAACGCGTTGCCTGCAAGTGTGTTCCCTGATCACTATAATCTGGACGCCTTCAAGGCTAGAGTGAATAGGCTGTTCCTAGACAGGCATGCTCCATCTTCGACCGCATCGTCACTTACCACCGGGTGAGACGGCGGTCAAATGCCTGGATATTCTAAAATTTAAAAAAAAAAAGAAAAAAAATTAATTCCGAAAATCAAAATTGAAAATTTCCGTTCGCAACGCAAATTTAAGGTCAACACTGCGAGCTGACTATATACTATAAGCTTAACAATGACACTAGATTCGTGGACCTCTAGGTTACGGTCCAGTTTTCTGACTTGATACTCAATGTCATTTTAAAGACGTTTAACGTCAAAAACATCCAGCCCAATTTGATCTTACCCAGACTAACTTCACGGCTTTCCCAGAACTGGAATTCGATTAGCTTCAACTCCGCAAACTCATATTACAAGGAGCGTGGACCAAAGTTTAGTTCTTCAAGGCCCCAAGCGTGTTTGCGAACAGATGAAGGATCGTACCAACGTCTCAGTTGTAGATTAGCCGACGACCTGAGTGTTTCAGTTGGTTAACATGATGGTCTGCCAATCAGACCACTCCCGGGTTCGATTGCCGGCCAAGCAGAATTTGAAATGATTCATTTTAATTTCTGTTACGGGTCTGGGTGTAATATTTATAATAAGTACTTAAATATAAAAAAAGTATATGAGTAGGTAGTTTCTCAGTTATCTATCACTCAAGCTTTGCTTACTTTGGGGCTCGATCGCGCTATGTGAATTTGTCCAAGCAAAAAGAAGCTAGGCAAAAATAAGGGGTGTTATAAGTTTAATATGTGTCTGAGGATCTGTATATCTATTAATGTGTGAATGCGTATGTAGGTCTGTGTCAACGTGGCTCCGATCCATACTCTCATACATCCTCTGTTTGAAAGCTTCGTTTCATTAAAATCGGTTTAGTAGTTTAGAAACTATAGTATAATGGAAACTTGGTTATCCCACAAATACACGCTGACATCCATGTATTCCAAAAATTAACGGGACAATATAAATTACCGTGTAGTGACCAGCAAAGTAAAATAGCATCAACCCCTTACACTCGTTGGTGGGCGACCAATGTCTTTCTATTGTTATATTTATAATACTGCGATCCCCAACCCTCCTGCCAAGTGTGGAAATTATGGCAATAACCTCACCTTTCGTGGGAGAGCCCCTAAAGCCTGTAGTGAACTGTTTTGGGCTGTGATGGTGATGATGTTAAATTCCGTCCTTTGTGATTCGTGATCTTCCATAATTACACACTATTCCCGAAAACTAAATCGAAAAACTCAAAGAGGAAATATTTGTATTTTTGTTTATAATCATTAATTTTAAAACCACTGGTCCGTATTTAAAAATTATTTCACTAATAGGATGCTATATTATTCCCAAGTGTCCCGCGGGAAAGTTGAATGTTTACAGAGATCCGAACCGATCCGCACGGGCGAAAGCCGAATTTATAACAACAAATTACGCTAAAATATTTTTTATCTAAATAATAAAACTACTACCATTATTGATGTGCTCCCAACTCTTTATTAGTGTTGCTAATGCCGTATACAGTTTATCGATGGTAGGAAAATTATCGATAACACAGCGCTGAAGTTCTCCTGTTTTTCCTGATAGTACCTACCTTTACTCGTCAACATAAACGCTCTCTATTGAAGGTTATCAATAATACTATAACCTTTTTTTACAAGTTGCAAACACCACGATTACCTCGACACTTTAACCTTAAACCCTTGAACATGACTCGATATAACTCTGTAACATAAAATTGATTACAGTAGAAACATTTAGTTGATAGTTAACAGTTCGGCCATTTTAATGATTGAAAGAGATATTTAACGTCCCACTGAATTAAGAAATTTTGCGATTAAGTTGAGCTTAATCAAATAATGAACAATAGCGTAACAAGGAACTAACATGTAAATTTAACTACTGAAGAAATTAAATACTTACTTCCTTTAAGTTAAGGTCAACCACCTCAACGATCAACGAACCATCGACCGTTGCCCAGCACTAGTGTCCGTTACATTGCTCGTTTTGTTACATGCCCGTTCCTTGGACGTCAAGTGGAAGGCGCTTTGGATTGCGGGAATCCCCGCTCGCAATAAGGGGCGGCTTCCCACGAGTCGACAGATTAATGAACTGTCCCGGGAAAGGGGCCATTAATTTATTTGCAGGGCAATTGTCTCTTACAGCTGGGTTTTCTTTTTGTAGTTTTTAAAGTAATCTTTTTGAAATGTTACTTCCTCTAAGTCTAAAGTTGCGTTTCGTGTTCTCACAGTGTTGGTTGGCTGGTAAGTGGACACACTGCGTACAATACGGTTCTGTTATTTGTCAATTGCGTTCATTTTGACGGACGTATTATGATGATAACGATCTTAAGTATGAAAATACAGGAACCCTGTGCGTTTGCGCGTAACGTAGGACCTCATAGTATGTAATGTTTCGGAATAAGAAACTAAAACAGAGGAAGTAAGTGGATGCACCTTTGCTTAAAATACTTACTACGGAAACCGGTCGTCCTTGGGCTCATAGGCAATAAAAAAATTAATAGAGAGATGATAAACCATCAAAATCATTATTAAAATTACAAAAGGCTTTTGTATTGCAGTGAAGTATTTTATAATTGATTTTTGGCGCCAAAAATTGTACCGGAGTACTACATTGACATTTTCGCCCGGAACTTCAGACAGGAGGTACGACGTCATCAATTTGTGGTGTCTACATCAATGTCAGATTAAAGTAAGAACTCGTTTAGATAAAACTTTAGAGATTATCCAAGCATATACCTGAGAGCCGGAGCTGGAAGAAAAACTAACAGATGTACAGTCGAGTGGACGTGAAAAGAGATAGGCGGGGCACAGGGTTGGATTTTTATTAATTTTTTTATTTGCCGTTTATTGTGCACAGGAAATACATAGCGAATAACAGGCAAAGTAATAAATGGCACAACAGGTGCTACTTATTACTTATTATTTTGTGTACTCTAGGAGAGGACAGAAGAGCAAGCGAGTCATAAAAATTTCTACATGTTAATAATATACAATAAAGCAGATAAATCGAAAAAATAATACATCATTTTCCGCTATATGGCGTTGTTTTGTGACTTTATTATTATTCAGAAACATCAAACCCTTCAAAGAATGTATGTAAAAGGTTACATAAAATTTGTATGAAAAATGTAGGTACCACTTTAAACAATGTTATTTCTATTAACATTCATTCATGTGGTATAAATCTACAATGACAAAAGTAAAAATTACATTCAACTGCATGAAAATCCCGACTCAATAATGGCACACATTTTTACTTTTCCTATAATCATTTTCCCAAGCCTCCAATCCCACCGCAGTCCAGGCCTGTACCATATGATATTTTTAAGCTGATTTCGAGTGAAAAGGCTCGGGCGCGAACCTTTAATGCGTAATGGGATTGAAATACCGGAGCGAAGCGTCCACAAGGTTAAATCCAATTAATTTTCATAATTTCCGAACAGTGTTGTAAAAAACTCGAGTCCGTGAGTCTGAAACTATAAACTTGACACAATTTTGCAGGGCTCAGTGACCTTAACACTCACGAGTCTAGAGCCGAGGCGAGCGCGAGGCATCACTCGAGTCGTAAACAAAACTTGAATGTACAAAATCGAGTTGTAAAATTTGATTCGAATTTAGTAATTTTCAGTCTCTCCAGAACTGTAAGACTAATTATGACACCACAGCAAATTATACCATTTAGCACACCATAGTTAACACACCATACCATGCAGATCCCGAATCCCATGGGATACGTGGGAAATAGGTCCTGAATCTGTCGGTATCAGGAAAGAGACCCCATGGGCGATCCAAGAAGCGATGGATTGACATCGCCAAGTCGAATGCGAGTGCCAACGACTTACGACGAGAGGATGCCGAAGACCGGGCGAAGTGGAGAAGAATGAGTAAGAAAGCGAACCCTGGCAGAGACCGGGATAAGGGCTAGGACGATGATGATGAAGGTTAACACACCACACCAAATCACCGCTCAGTAGATATTTATAGAATCGAGCGTAACTTATTAAAGGAACAAACTCGAACGCTCATTAAACTCGAGTACAAAACTCAAACTCGAGTCTATTACCGGCGGAAATTCGATGCCTTCATAATACATCGCGCAGTAAAGTCTCTGCCACATTGAGTCGAGTCCTAAAATATACAGTCCCGGTCTCGAGTTTTTTACAACACTATTCTAAAGGACCATCATTTTTAACATCCTATATGTCGGTAAAGGGCTTCCACACAACTTGCTTCGAACAGCGTCGGCTCTCTTTTCAGGAATAACTTGAAAGAGATTAACGCTATCATACATAGGTATCTACTCATTAAGTTAGTACATAATGTAAGGGTAGGCGGAGACCACATTGTTCCGCTTGCTTGGTTTGACAGGCCGCAGACTCAATCGTGTCCAAAAGGATTTTAAAACATGTGTGCGAGGTTTAGGTATAATTATGGTCTCAACCGTGTTTGAAATTATTTTTAGGTATTATGCGTAAAGATTGGTCTGTGGTTCGACCGCTGTCAAGTAGGAGGTGCTTTGTTTGGGTCTAACAACTTAAATTGGATTTCGTGCAAGAAAGTTATCTTTTCACTACAGTATTACCGCGAAACTGAAGAAAAACCATCGCTCCATCGTTTTTACAAAAAAATTGTGCGTGATCACACGGATTGGAGAAGAAAAAGCGAAAGAACTTGGTACGAACATACATATCTACAACTATAAACATAGCAAAATAACCTCAAACATAGGCAACAAATTCACGTCATTGTGAATGAAGGAGTGAACGATTCCGGTCAGTAACGCCAAGGACAAATAAAAACAAAACCCAAAGACCCACCATTGTTTGTGTTTCTATTTTCTAAACAGAAATGGACCCTCAAACAAAATTAATCTTAGAAAAAATGGAAGAGATGAGAAAGGAGTTCTACAAGCATACGGAGACAATCACTGAAAATTTTAATAAAAGTTTAGCAATTACCCTCGAAGAAAAACTGCATCCGATTGTAGAAGAGAACAAAATACTGAAATAAGAAATTACAACATTACAGTCTAAGGTACAAACTTTAGAAAGGGAATCACGCATGAATAACATCATATTATACGGCGTAGCAGAAACTGAGCAAGATTACAACGGGCTGAACCTGAAAGTCTTAGAAATACTCAACGAAATAAGCGAAAAATCGAAAATGCAAGAATGGGACCAGTGGGAGATCAGCAATATACTTCGACTTGGGAAAAAAGAAGTAAACAAGACAAGGCCAATACTCTTAACCCTGACATTGGCCTGGAGGAAAATCGAACAACTGAAAAATTACAAACACCTACCCAAAAATATTAACATATCAGAAGATTTCGCGAAAGATGTTATAAAGAAAAGAAAAGAGTTGAAGTGCCAAAAGGAGGAGGCAGAAAAAAGAGGGAAAGTGGCATTCATTCGATATAATAAGCTTATAATGAAAGACCGAAGACAGGACGATGACCACAAGAGGAAAAGATCTCCAACAAAATCACCGCCGGAGTCGGGAAACAAAGAAAGGAGGGAGCAAGCGCCAAAGAAGATTAACAAAACAAACAATATAAACCACTATCGCACTAGTGCCAACCCTCCATCAACAACAAACAAAGAATAGCAATTAAAACAAGAATCACCACAGAACCCTAACCTTAATGTCTCCCACCACGGCTGGTCCCCGCGGGAGAACTAGACCGCCACCCTCTACCAAACAACCAAAACCATAAAAATTTGAACCTTAAACACGAGAACCCTTCGAACGGAAGAAAGCCTGTTAGAGTTAGAAAAAGCGATTAAAAGGCATTAATCTGGATATCCTGGGTATAAGTGAGCTAAGAAGACTAGGAGAAAAAAATTGAGGAACGTAAGGACTACTTACTATTACACAGAGGAGAAATAGCAGGTCAAAGAGGTGTAGGATTCCTAATTAAACAATCAATGAAACAACACATCCAAGAGCTTATTGGAATTTCTGATCGTGTAGCAGTACTGAATATGGATATGCCAGGTTATACAAAATTGTGGTCAATAATTCACATATATGCGCCAACTGAGCAAGCACCAAAGACAGAAATCAAAGCTTTCTACAACGAACTCTCTGAAACAATTATGAAGTATTCACAAAACCACATTATACTTATGGGCGACTTCAATGCTCAAATTGGGGCAAAACAAAGCAAAGAAGAATATGTCTTGGGAAACTTTGGACAAGGTAAAAGAAGCCCAAATGGAGAACTGTTAGTCGAATTCCTACTTGATCATAACATAACTCTTCTCAACAGCTTGTATAAGGAAAACAAAAACAAAAAATGGACATGGATCTCCCCTGATGGCAGCTACAAAAATGAGATAGACTACATATCTACGACCTATCCGAAAGCCTTCACAGACACGGCAGTGATGACAAATCTTAACTTCAACACAAACCACCGCATGGTAAGAAGCTCCTTGAGAAATTATCCACCAAGAAACCTAGAAAATACAACACATGCATGTAATAAATACAGACATCAGGAGCATCAAAGCTCAATAGTAGAATACAATCGTCTAAGAATTATTTACCGTCTAGACTTTTTGAAATAGATTAAAACGAAATCTTGCAGTACAACTAATAAAGATCGGGAGTGGGCTTTTCGTCAACTAATATCCATCGTACAACAATCAGAACCGCCAAAGAAAAAAATTGAAAATTCCTAACAAAAAGAAATGATACCCCATCAAAAACATTTTAATGTAAAAATTCGCTCGTCAAGCCCCGTGACTCTCCCGCAAAATTATATGAGATCTAAGGTGGAGCCAAGTATGACGGTACTTTTTAAAAATAAATATTCTATACTGAAATATTATGATTAATATGCTTTATGCATCTATATCGCCTAGAACTTTATTTGTACAATATCTTTATAAATGAGATATTTATAAAGATTTATTTCTGACTTGCACTAACACTTTTCCTTGGATATTTTCAACGATAATCTATATTGAAAAGGACTCATCATCATCAACATGATATCAGCCGAAAGACGTGTACTGCTGGGCATAGGCCTCCCATAGAGATCTTCACAAAGGCCGGTCCTGTGCCTTTCGCATCCAGTGATCTTATCTCCGATCTTTGCCAGGTCGGTCCACCTTGTCCACCCACGCTGCGTCTGGAACTGGATGGACTGTAGATGCTATATGCTCACACCTGCTTGCAAAAGCTTGTAGTGCTTAACCGGTCCAAGCGATACTTCACCCCAGGGCAGCGCCTGCTGCTATACAAGGCACAGGTGCGACCACATATGGAGTATTGTTCCCATCTTTGGGCCGGCGAAACTGCCGACCTGCTTTATCCTCTGGATTCCGTACAGAGCCCTGGCTAACCGAAGGGACTTTGGCTCCGTGTGTGTGTTCTATCGACTGTACAATGGGGAGTGTTCTGACGAACTTTTCGATCCGGTGCCCACAGCACAATTCCGCCATCGTACCACCCGCCGTGGGCTGGGTACTCATCTCCACTACGTAGATCCTTTGTTGGTCTCCACGCGAAAGTTTGAAAAAACTATTCTCGCTCGTACGATTCGGATGTGGAATAAGCTCCCAGCCACAGTGTTTCCTTTGGACTATGACATGGGATCGTTCAAGAGGGATTATTAGAGGTCTCTTCAGAGGCGGGCAACGCATTGGTGTTGCCCCCCATGATGTTGCTGATGTGGCCCGTTTGCCTGTTTGTCTGCCGTATAACATAAAATATCTAAACTATTTACAAGTCTAAGTTAAACAAATCAAATCATTTATTTGCTAAGGAATTCCTTTCTATTGATATTCACTTAACTTTCATTGTGTACACATAGGTTTAAGAGATATAATGTAGTTCTTAGTGAAATGTTACTTAAATTAAGAATTATTATTATTATTTATTAAGTAAGAAGTTACAACAGTAGTTACATCAAAGTCGGTCTGTCGAACTGCTGCGCAGTTTTAGTACAGAACCTCAACGACAAGACACCAACACGTTAACTCGTTTTGTGAGCCTAATAAAATAAACATCTAAGACGCTTATTTTCACCGTCCACAAACCTTAGACTACAAACGGTTCAAGGAGAATCCCAACGTCTAGACAGTTTTCATTAAATATAACAATACGAATCGAGAAGTGCTCGTTCAAGTGTCCTTTGATATATTAGTCGTAGACGTAGAAACCGTCAATATAGGCGTAGGTTTCTAGGTAGGTTGTGTTTCTGCCGGTGAGTAAGGTTTCCAGTGATCCATGGGGTTGGGATTTGGGGAACCGTGGCTCTGGCAGTGGAGTCGCATTTGCCTTTTTGCTGCCAGAGCAATGTGTTATAGAGGTGGGCAACGCATTGTCGATACACTTGGTGTTGCTAATGTCTATGGGCAGTGGTGACCACTTTTTATCAGGTGGCCCGCTTGCCTGTTTGCCTACCGTACGACATAAAAAAAGTATATATTACAGTTATAACACGTTTTTAGTTAGAACGCGTTTTCTCTAGTTAAACTGTTTTGTCCTAAATGCCTTCGTTACAAGTAGAGTTTACTGCCGCTCAAAAATGAATATCAGTTAAAACCAGTTCTAACTAGACAAAACGCGTTAAGTCAAAGCGATACAGTTGAAACTGTATCGAAAGTGGTTAAAGTTCCCAGACCCCCACAATTTTACGGGTAAAGAGGTCTGGGTCCAAGCGTTGTCATCGAAACTCTAATTCAGGAACGTCATTAATGCATGTTTAGTGGTGCTGTCGAGTCGATAAGTAAATCAGGGTGCTTCCATAGCAGACAGTGCCGCGAAACATATGTAAACTGCGGCAGAGGCAGATTCGAAGGATGACATAGACCATGTGGGTACTTAAGGGTATGTTCCGGGTTTCCTACCGCGTACCTTTGTTGACGAGTAGCCCGATATTTCGACACAGTTGCATGCATCATGGTCACGGGACGACTGATGTCAAAACATCATGTGGGTACTGATATGATAAAGGTAGGGTTGCCAACTATAGAATATAGTATCCTACTGTTTTTCTTGTCCGCCTACTATTATTTAAAAAAATTAATATAGTAGGCGAAACTACTATATTTTTCAGCAAAGTCGTTTATCAGTATCACTTACCGGAAAACGCAATGCATCCTGAAGTTTAATGTTAATAATTCAGATATAACTCAATTAAACACTATCCTGGACCAGCTAACTACTTACTGAAGATCAATATTACACTAAATATATTTTATTAAAAATACTATATATTTTCACTATCTACTTTATTTTTATGGCAACTAAATCCAAAAATACTATATTTGGTCTTAAAAAAAATCGCAACCCTAGTAAAAGGCGACTATGACTTACGTTATTCGCGGTATGGATGCGAATTAACGCCTGATATTTTATGGGTGTAAGTCACCGACAATGTATTGACATAATCTAATGTTCAGAGAGCACGCAAATACCCACATACAGTATTCAGTACGCGCATTCCCAATCAAATTAGGGAACACGACGTCAATTGTTCTCTCACACTGAATCAATATTCGTATCACGGACCGGAAAAAGTCAAACCAATCCAAACAAATACATCAGTAATCCGCAACGATGAGCAAAATTTTCATAATACAGCTATTTGCAGGGCCTCTTCGTACGCAATGTTTTAATGAGGGCCTGTCGGACGCACGGCGGCCTTTGATCTTTAGCTGTTAATTTAGAACGATAACAACCTCGATTTTCATTGACTAAAATGAATATTATTCAGCCAATTGGCTTCTCATTGTACACTTTTCATTACACAAATAACGTAAGCGTAGGAGATTCGTGGCCGAGAGGTATCCGGCTCGAAAGCAAGAAGTAGCTGGTTGGAATCCCACTGCGGCCATGTACCAATGACTCTTTTCTGAGTTATGTACATTAGTTGAATGCTAACCGATGCTCTTACGGTGAGGGAAAACATCGAGATGAAACGTGCACATTTAGGCGACTGAATGTGTTACTACGGTCCAATGTGGTCAGGTTTCCCTGATAACAAGGTCGCGAAGGTCAGATGGCAGTCGCTCTACTGAAATTATCTGATCTACCAAATCCTGGATCACGGTCAAAGCGGGCTAGGCCCTCGTGCGCGAGATCACGTCTGCGATATTTATGTGAATTTGATTATTATAATTTACACCAGTAACGTAAGCCGTTGGTTAAGCGACGAAATTCTTGCGAAATTGATTCTTTTACCTGACGGCACTGCAGATGATATTGAATGGAAAAATACAATTTCAATCGAGTTTGATATCTTTTTGGGAGGAAAACATATTTCCTGCTTGCGTGGGATATCTCACGCAATAACTTAGATACGTATTCACTGCGAAAATTCCATAAGTATCTTACCGTAATTGAATGTAAGTTCCTATTTCCACACGATAATAGAGCAGTTTGTCCACTTAATAAGAAACAATATCAATTCTGTTGTAGTAAACTTAATGTCCCGATCCCGTACGATCCCGGGGGGATATCGGGATAAAAAGTACCCATATTATGTGAAAAAGTTTATTTAGTTTACTTTTTTTCATGTTATTGTATTGTAAAAATGTTGTTTCTTTCTTTCTTACTATACGCCAAATATAGGCAGAAAAACTCGGGGTTCATACGTAATTTAATTATTTTTAATCAGAGATATTTTACCATTGAAAATGGTGCATCATGGCTGGCTCGTATTAGAAAATTAATTTCTTTTTACCTTACTTACTTTGTTGGCTCAGCGACCCGAAGTGGATCTTGGCCTCCGACATACAAATGTATGTATTACAAACACTACACCCGAAATAGCATTACAAACGTTCCGAGCTAAGTACAAATTGCTTAACTCAGTGTTATATTGGAGTCAATAGATAAACGGAGTCCTCAGATGTTCACTTTGAAACTTCCAGTTCAAATTCTGATAATAGGGTTCACTCGTAACTATTCCAGGGAAACTAGTTTAGGGATGTTCCCAGAAGAGGTGCCAGGTCAAGAACTGCTACAGGGAAATTGTTTTATAAGTAGTGCCGTATTTAACTGCAGAGTTAAAAAGTTAGACACAGGCTGTAAAAATAGCTTCATAATATTATATATACGACTATAGATTCAGATTTGAATCATCATAATTTTGGCGTTATGTCCCGGTTGTGCCCCGACGCGACACGCGAGGGCCCAGGGTCCGCCTAGACTATGATCCAGGATTTGGTAGATGAGGTAATTACACAATAATTACATCTAATTACTAAAGAGCACACATAATGTACATTAAAAGTGATGAAACTGGGACATTAATGATAATCTAATAATAAACGGAAAATTAACATAAAATATATTTTAAAACAAAAAATACCTATAAAAACTAAACTAAAACAAACTAAAAATAACTATACCTACGGAGTCTTTCAATAATCCTCACGGGTGCATCCAGATCTCGCGAACGCGCCGCGAATGCGCCTTTGTAGCAACTGCACACTCGCCGCTCGCGAACCCGCCTGTGTAATTGCTGCAACGGTGCGCATCATATGAAACAATTACAGCATGGGTACGCCTGTAGCTCGCACGCCGCAAGCTTGCGAGCCGAACATTGCTGCAACAGCGCAACCCTTTTTGAGTTCAAAAGATACTGGGCTCTTGGATTACTCGCAACTAACATGTGCAGAAACATGTATGTACGCCGCTGCTGCGTGTTCATGAGGCTTTATTATATCAACGCGCAAAAAAGTCCATCCTACAGTTTTTGAAATTGTCAACGTCAAAATGTCCGAGGTTCATAAACGGAGTAAACCATAGCCGATGATGTGCACAGGCGTGAGACCTTTTCAAACCTTAATAAGACCCCGAATAAGACCTTTAGGTACTAACCGATGCTAGACATCCATGAGACATATCACAGCGCAAAAAATTTCGATCTACAGTTTTTGAAATATTCAATGTCAATGTTTTGATTTTTGGTGAGGTCTTTTGATATCACTGTTTGATGATAAAGAGCCTGGGTTATAGAAAATTTTGTTTCTTAAGGAACAACCGTTATCGACTTTAATAGCTCGAAAACTGTAGGATAGATTTTTATGATCCAATACAAATAAATAATGCATCAAAAATATCTTTGAAATGTAGTATGGGTCAATCTAGTGCACATATTATTATTTTTAATATTAATATTATCTTGGTCAACATTGCCTAGTCCGTTTTCGTTATTATATATTAGGTCTAGTATAATTTTATTGAGCACCTCTCTACGCCAGTTGGTCTTAAGTTCGGCCCGTTTTCTCTTCGACTTGACACAATCGCACAATCAGTAACTAGTTCACATTCAAGTTGGCTAATTTAAAATGAATTCAGGGAAGTGATTCGATAGATTTTGCCACTTCGATGGAACTAGCTTGGAGCGGTCTTTAACCTTATTATTATAGTGTGTAGCTGTGTAAACTATTTTATAAGTAGTGTATCTACGTGTTAATTGATAATGCCTTTATGGTCTTTTGGTCTACATATTAGTGGCCCCTACATTGTGTGGATTTTATTTCATCGTTTAGTTTATAAAAACAAGTGGGCTAAGGCCGGTTGCAGTTAAAGATAGTTCGGTAGATAGCATCTTTATTGTACAAAAAAAAAATAAAAAAAGAAGACAACAGGCATTTTCAAACATCGCGATCTCTTCCAGACAACCCTAGTCAAGGAAGACGAAAAGATAAACATGAGTCAGACGAGCAACAACTCAAAATAAAAAATTTTTTTTATGCAATAAACTATTAAATAAATAAATAAACAATAAAGAAGTTAATAAACTAGGTCCTAGACTCTTATCCACGTTAACACAGATACTACATTCTCAAAGGAATCCACGCTTTTAGTCCAATTTCTTTGTCTGTAATAGTTTTTTTTACTATGCCTAGCAGACCGTAAATTATAGCTTGGTGTCTATGACAGCTTTCATCTGAGCACGCGCTTAAATGTAGTATTTTTTAAATTCAATTAAGCAAAAATATAACATACTTTATTGTTTTTTAGTGGTAATGTCAGAGTGTAAGATATTTTTGTGTGTTTGGAACTTTAAAAAATACAATACTTTATTCTATGACGATTGTCACAGAGGTCAATCTACATACAAACTACGATCATTGAGCTCGGAATTTTGGGATTGATCGTATGAATTGTAAGTTTCTACTTAAATACGTATCCCAAATACGTGGCCTGATCATATCTTGCAATTTTTGCGCATACATAAACATTTATGTTACCAACACACCGAAATAGCGCCAAACTCGACCCGCAATGCACCATCAGGACAAACCCTTCACAAATCATCGCCAAGACCAATTTCTTAGCAACTACAGTACCACGACACGTACAAACCCGCGGGGGAAATCTAGCTTATGGCTTATAATTTATACAGCGTGTTCGGGCCGCGGCCGAGTCGTTTTCGAAGTGACGACACGATTTTTTGAAATTACAAAATAGATGTCGTGACTGTTTGGTACATATAATTATATACATGTATAAATTATATGTACCAAATACAGACAAAGATACAAAGTAACTAGAAATGTAATGCTGTATTAAAATCGACCTGTCTTTCAATACATGGTGTTGCTGATGTCCATAGGCGGCGGTGACCACTTTCCATCAGGTGGCCCGCATGCCCGTTTGTCTGCCGGATAACAAAAAAAAAACGATGTTAAAAAGGTTCAGTTCTAATAATAACAGAAACCGAGTTCCATTCCCAGGGCCGTCATGCACCAATGACTTTTTCCGAGGTAAGTACATTAATTGAACATGAACCAATGCTCGTACAGTGAGGGAAGACATATGTCTATGACATTGGCGTTTTGTATGGCCTAAATGACTTTATTGGAAATGCCAAATGCGATTTCAACTAAACTTCGTAGGTATAATCAGACAACATTAAGCTAACTGTAACATAACAATTCATTATGATAACCACCCTCTATTCTATAAAATTAACTCACGGCAAATGTATTTTCAAACTCTTGTAATTTAAGAAAAATTTTTATTTCATCCTAATGATTGATTTCTTCGAAATTAAGTAATAATTTTAAAATATTTGGTACGATTAAAAAAATTTGACTTTTACTTCCAAAAAAACGACACCTTCAAGGACCCGTCCAAATACGTCGTCAAGAAAACGATGTCGTGTCGTGAAAATATTGGACGGAGCGTTTGTTACGTTTGGAAGAAAACGTTGTCCGCGGGGAGAAATATTTTTCCAAAGAAAAAATGCGGTCATCGCGACCGTGAATTACATCGTGAAATACACACGTGAGAAAGTGAAACACGAGAGGACTTTGTTCTCACAAAACAATCTCATCATACGTGCGCCGTGTGGTGTCCGGCAAGTGAAATAAAGTGCCTCAAACCAAATAATAAATGAAAGCCAGAATTCTGCGAACAACGTACTGACGCACGCAAAACTACGCCATGCTGTTTATATTAACAACCAAACTAGGCTTGGGCCTATTGATAACTATTGCATGTTAATTTCATAGGTTAGGGCCTAATATAATCTGCGCTTAAGATGAATAACCTGCTAATAGTCTAAGATCCGGGATTATAAAAATATACCCTAATCTGTTAAATAAATGAAATAATTTTTTTAGGCTTATTTCAATGTGATAAATTTATAAAATCAACCTCTGCCACCGTAGGGTCTGCTACAATTAATAATAGTTAATTAATTAACAATTAATTCATTTATAATTTTTACCTTCACACTTTAATTACCTGAGCGAAGCAAAAAGTTTTAATATTTTATATTATAAACCTTGTTGTACTAGGCACCCATCTCTATGACTGCTGTATTTACCTGCAGCCAGGTAAGACAAATTTAACTTGTTTCCCTTACATGTTAATTGAAAAAGTCAAGTGCTATATTAAACGGCGTCAAATTTTAAACACTATAATATTTTGCTTTTTGCTTCGCTCAGGTAATTACAGTGTGAAGGTAAAAATTATAAATTAATTAATTGTTAATTAATTAACTATTATTAATTGTAGCAGACCTACGGTGGCAGAGGTTGTTTTATAAATGTATCACATTGAAATAAGCCTAAAAAAAATTATTTCATTTATTTAATAGATTAGGGTATATTTTTATAATCCCGGATCTTAGACTATAAGGATCCATGTCGTCTCAAATGGAGGCAGGAGACAATCACCCGTATACATAAACAATTCTTGTGAATGTAAAGTGACTTTAGTTTATGTTTATACGTTCTCACAGTGCTCGTTTGCTAACTGAACGCATTGCGTTCAATACGGCTCTGTGATTGGTCAATTTCGTCCATTTTGACGGATACATAGTCCTGATGACATCGTACTTGTGAGCAACGAGTATATCCGTGGCAGCCTTTGCGTGAGAGATATCGCGGATAAGATCGAGGAGGCTCGCCGTCGCTGGTATGGTCACGAGTTGCGTAAGCCCCAGGAATACGTGGGAAATAGGTGCCTAAACCTTCCGGTATCGGGGAAAAGGTCCCGCAGAAGGCAAGGCCCAAGAAGCGATGCCAATGGCATACGACGCGAGGATGCCCAAGACCGTAATGGAGGAGAATGAGTTGGAATGCGGATCCCGGCAGAAGCCGGGACTGACCGCTCGGATGATGATGATGATGATAGTGCCGATAGCCACTCAAGCATTATCAGTTGAACCCCAAGCGCACTGTAAGGCCTTATAGTACGTCTCTTAATGCAGCTGTATATCGTTATAGATTATTAGATTACCTCAAAGAAGCCACCATATTCGTTTCACATAACATCTCAGACATGAAAGTCGCATGATATCCCCGATCCGTTGTGTTATGATATTTCCCTTCCTGCTAATAACAAATTCCTTTATAGCCGCGACGTTTTACGAGACGCCATTCCGCGCCGTAAAATACGGAAAAGTGTGCCGGAGATGTAAATTTTTATTTCCCCTTCACAATATGTTTTGGGAGACATAAATATGTCGGTGCGTAATGCATTGGTGTGGTTCGGCTTTGATGGAATAGGATGGGCGGGGCGTGACTTTTGCGACAAAGAGTTCTATTGTGTTCCTTTTCAGGTATTATGGTAAATCATTATTTTTCTGGTGAGTAGATCTCGACCTTATAATATGATGTCGAAATCTCATTAAGTACAAACATTGATATATGATAATTGAGCGTCATTGAAGGTACCGGGTTCGAAACTTAGTGCCGTCATGTACCAATGACTCTTTTAGTATATTACCGTGATTAGTAATACCTGAGTTATGTATATTACCTAGTTAAACACTAAATGATTCTCTTACGATGAGGGAAAATCTGCGCATTTATGCGACTTACTGTGGAATGTGGTCAGGTTTCCCTGTTAACAGATAGATAAACACTTTATTGTTCATAATATACCGCAATTCCAATCCCTTACAATAACAAGGGACACACATGAGCAAAGCCGGTCTTATTTCTGCAAGCGATCTCTTCCAGGACAAATTTACAGAAATTGAGACAGGAATTTTACAGCAGGTAGTGGTTAACAGGGTACAAGTCAGATGACAGTCGTTCCACTGTAATTACCTGATCTGCTAAATCCGGGATCATGGTGAAGGACCCCAGGCCCTCACGCGTAAAACACTAAGTTTATTATTATTTTATTATTATAACAAACAAGCTAAACACACAAGCCTTCCTTTTGGGCTTTGCCGCAGTCGACTAAAAAGGTTTCGAAATTTTAACTAACCTAAGAATTATAGGCGTGATAGTATAGAACAGTACTAGTTCTATTGGACTTGGCCCTTTTATAGAGAATAGTAATCAAAATATTTATTTTTCTAATTAGAGCTTTACCACACCAGATAACCATAATCTCAAGCAATAAGCAAAAGCCTCTCAGAAACACCCAAAGAACCTGATGTAACTGTCTCTCCTAGCGAGCCCTATTCACTCAATAGCGAAGGCTTTTAGCACTGGAGGTAATGTTTTTATTACACTTCCAAGTTCCAGCCATTGGAGAATCAGCTGGAACGCTTGCAGTTACACTGGAAATTGTTTCCTAGATGTGATAGTGTACTAAATTGTTACTACGCCTGTGTTACGAACTGTGAGGTTTAATGATGCAGGCGCTATGGTGTCACTTGGAGAATTCGCTCGCTTTCTAGCACGAGCGAAGTAGTTTACATTTTGTACTATCCAGAAGCATATTCATATGTGAGGATCTCCGAGGTTCGGGTAGTTAACATGCCACGCAGAGGTCCCGGGTTTCATTCCCGGCCGGGCAGGAGTTGAAATAATGAATTTTAATTTCTCTACGGGTCTGGGTGTAGTATGTATTAAACTAAAGTATATGACGGATCACGGTCAATAGTATGGACTCATGTGGTCAATAGTACGGACTCATGACGATGAAAACGGAAGTGGGAGTGCGCCCTCTGGTGGGGCGTGCTGACAGAGTCTCGACGGCACGACTCGGGCCGAGTGGCGGCCATTCTTGGCGCAACCGCCGCCGAGGAGTGACGCGTCTTGAAACTGTCTCCACATTTCGTTTATAGAAAGTGTTATTTACGTTTGAAAATAAAGTAATTTAAAAATCATTTTTGAAATAAGAAAGTTAATCACCTCAACTGCCTACATTGTGATACTGCTCTGATTTCAAGTGAAATTATAAGTGATGTGCAAAAATGAATTGGAATAAATACAGTGGAGTAAATGTGAACATTTTCTTTAATTTATCTGGACGATCTAATACTGATATCACCACCCTGATGACAATGATCCTGATACACCCTTTCCTTCACGCGACGACATCAGAAGCGGTGATGACGAACGCAACGCCCAAGAGATGGTATGATGAGAAGCGACAAAGAAAATGCAGATAACGCTTTGTGGAAGCGTAATAATAAAAGGAAAGTGATTACTCGATCCAGTTGAATTGCCTACATTAAAACATAAAATGATTAAACACGTTCAAAGCGCAGCCAAGACTCCAAACACCCCGAGATATAAGACAAAGACTTCGTCAGAAAGATTGGGGGATTCATAAAGTAAACAGCAGATCATCTGTACCAAATGGGTCATGGTCAAGGCAGACCTCGGGCCTTCGAGAGCACCACTGGGATATCGACAACATTATTAAAAATCTAGTGAAACTTACTATGGACGACACTTTGGTATGGCTTCTTTGTTTTTGTTAAATTTAATTTAGATCACTCATGAAAAATCTTTTCCTTTTTAAATATAAAATTGAGTTAGTTAAATAATTTGCGTAGTTCTAAATTAGCCAGCTAAAGTTTATTCAATGACTTTAAAGTAAACGCTTACATTTAGATTCATTTAGCAGTGTGGTTTGACACCACAAGTAAATTAATTGCTTAGATTACTGCAGATTAAATAAAATCAAACAATTAAAAACGGTGTATATTAATTTTTTATTTTTGTTTTACTAATACAATTATTTTCTTCTATTTCATAACAATGGTGCACAACGGTTCGCTTCACCTACGAGAACAACATTGGAATGCAACGCTGGACTGGTAGCCTCAACGTGATTGTTTCAACATGGGACGACGATGGTAGACAATCTGCGAGTGTACATGACTGAGAAATGATGTGATATTAACAGTTCCTCTCTATCTGGTGAGTCCTATACATAATTATTATTTAGTAAAAACCTGTGCTGAAGAGGCTCCCTAGCGGATTTTAGGAGTTATTTACTTTGACAATTAAGAAAAGTATTCTGACAGAAACACTATTGATACCCTTAGTAGAGAGAATGGCAGGTTTATTTGTATCTTTAGTGAAACTACAAATAGAAAGAATGTAAACAAAACATAAACAACGTCAGTTACGTCAGTGTTACAATTTGTTGGTAAAAATGTCAAAAACTACTGCTAAGTTTAAAAATGTTAGCTTTTGCGGGTACCTATGTCAATTAATGTAGGCTGTCTGATAGAAAGTTACTAAGAAAAAAAATCACTCCACAAAAATAGTAAGAATTATGTTAAATCCGTCCCAATGTCAAACAGTGTTTATAGTAAAAAAAGTGTTATTTAATCTAAGATTATTTTACCATCTTGAAACATGGTGCGCTATGATTTTACGTATTACCAACATCACGTCAGTTATCAGAAAACAAGAATAAGAAATACTTGGAAATCATAGTGCTATTATTTTTATAAATTGAGTACGTAAGCATAGTTATGGTGGTGCTGCTGCTGACTGACTTCTTCTTCTTGATCGTTGCCTCACTGCTGAGGATCCTGACATCTTCGGTAAACTGCATGTCTCCATCGGTTTCGATGAATCGTTCGGATATTTGGTCCACCCATCTCTTCGGACTTCGGCCTCTGGGTCTCTTGCCTTCGACTTTTCCCGTCACCATAAGTCGTTCCAGATTGCTGATTAAGTAAATATTTGATAATAACAGTGTGGCAGGGATGCCGTAGCAGTGAGTTTGTGGAACAATTAGCTGGTGTACTTTAGGATGTTGTCTTAGAGATAGGATAGGCTTCACATAGGCTTCGAATGTGCAAATTCAATAACGACCCCGCGATCTCCGCGATTTCTATGCGAGCGGGAGGGTGCAAACATGTATCGAGAGAAAAAAAAAGAGAAAAATTATTAGCGTGTTTGTTTACATTTAACAGGAGAAATTCGAACGAAATTTTCCATATTTCAGTATAATGTTTGTTATTGTGGTCGTAGTTTCCCAATGTTGTAGAATAGAGAGATAAGATATCCGCGGTAAAAATGGGATCACCGATATACGTTTCTTTTAATACTACGAAAAAAAGGTAGTTTGGTTAGTAACGTAATTTTATATTAGTATCAAGTTATTTAACGAAAAAAAAAAAAGTAAACACGAGTAAGTGAACTGATTGACGGTAGATAATTTCGAATTATGTTTTGAGTAACTAAAGATAAACCTGTGACTTAGTTCGACCGAAAACCATGTGTACTAAGTCAATGTGACTTAGTTTGACCTGGATAAAGACTTTGTTAGACGGATCAATCTAAGACGCTAACCCAATACGTGACGACTATCGAGCCGAGGTTTTTATGAGATTTATGTGATCGTTTTGTTTTCTCAAAATTTGTTGCATCATCGGATGAAAGTGATCGTGTTTTATCAGTGATGGTGGGCTGATGGAGCCTATGGAAGAGTTTTATGGTTGCTTACCGGCCTGATGGAGGCTATGGGAGCGTGGCTAATAGCAGGTAGTTGTTTTAAGCTTTGTGAGAAAGTGTTGAACGATAACGATGATGGGAAAGTCCAGATATTTTGGTGATAGTTCAATAGCTGGTTTTATAAATTATTTTTAGCTTCGAGTACTGAAATTTCCTTGATTACTGATATAAAGTAACTATTTTGAGTTCTGTTGTTGTGCCAGTAAGATGAGACAGTGTAAGTAATGGTGAGATTTCATATCCTTCTGCCAGTACAAGTTTTTAACTACCTGAATTGTTGTTGAGGTCAAACATCCAGATTTATTTGGCTGACTTGGAGTGACCCGGGAGTCATGTGTGTGACTCATTGGGCTAAGAGCCCTGAAAGTCTCGGATGTTGTGGCTGTAGATAGCAAATTTTATTTTGTAATTTTTTTAGAAGGCGGCTTGATATGGGATGCCTTCGTTATTACAAACATTGTTAAATGGTTTCAAAATGGGAGCTTAAACGTAACGTAAAGTCTAGATAGAGTATACTCGTTCGAACAGTTAAAATCGATGACGATGATTATTGCTTGTTTAGTTTTGGTGTGGCAACAAATGGACTATTGTTACCTATAACTGGCGTATCAAATAGACGTGAGAGCTTCTTACTATTAAACTTCTGATTTAGTTTTGATATTGGGCAGTAGAAATAATGTTTATTTTTATTTTATTTTATTTTGTTGTTTTTGTAGAGATGACACTGTAAACAGTTGTTCGGATCTGTGACGATTGCTTGTTGTGTAACTCGTAGACCGTTATTGACCGGGTTATGATAGCAGATAGACTGTTACCTATCACTGACTTAGTACAGATTTGGTCGAAGGTTTGACCACGAGCTGAGAATCGATAGACAGCTTCTATTTATTTGTCCCGCCTGTGTGGCTCCCGTCTGTGTGGCTCCCGCCTGTGTGGCTCCCGCCTGTGTGGCTCCCGCCTGTGTGGCTCCCGTCTGTGTGGCTCCCGCCTGTGTGGCTCCCGCCTGTGTGGCTCCCGCCTGTGTGGCTCCCGCTTGTGTGGCTCCCGCCTGTGTGGCATCCCGCCTGTTTGGCATTTCGCCTGTGTGGCATAGTCTGTGTGACATTAAGTCTGTGTGGTATTGCGCCTGTGAGGCATTCTAGCTGTATGGCATTTCGCCGGTGTGGCATTTTTATGTGTGGCATTTTGCCTCTGTGAAATTTACCCGTGTGTGACATCTTACCTGTATCGTGCTTTGGTAGACGTGACACAGAATATATGATGAATAAACTCATAGTTTGACGATTAGAGTGGCACTGACCAGAGTGACACCCAACCTGTGTGGCACCTAGTCTGTGTGGTATTTCGCTTGTGTGCAGGTCCAGTTGCGTGGCGGCCTGGTTGCGTGGCGGCCTGATTGCGTGGCGGCCCGACTGATGGCGTCCGTCGTGTGGTGGTTCGTCGCCTGTGTATCATTTCTCCTGTATGGTAACATTACTTATTCTTTTTAAATTAGGATGGCGCTGACGGATGACCAAAAATCATATGGCATTTAATGAAGGAGTGTTTCAATCCCACTCGAAGTAACATTGGGTCTTTTGCTGAGTACTGAAAATTTGATGTAGGTATGTCACATATTTGTAGTGAATCTAAGTACCTACAGTAATGGACGTCGGGGACGATACGCGAGCTCTGTGATTGGGGCTTGTTTCCCACTCAACAAGAGCATCAAGGGGAAAACACTGGTGACGATGATTAAACCTTCTTCATTGGTGGTAATTGTGATACGGTTTATGAACCGTCTGGTGTTATACCTTGTCACGCCTCTCTAATGAACTGAAGTCGTAGCTGAATTTATGTCGGCAACTTATAAAGAATAATTTATGTACAAGATGATGTTGTTATCTCTCAATCTACAGAAGTTTAGTATGATAAATGATAATGGACATATGTTTTATGTGAAGAATTGGTGGGTTAATGCAGTCGTGATAGATCCAATCACATGATTCATAAGACTTATTTGGGTGATGTGTTGTGGTCAGAAGTGACCGAGCGAATATAGTACTGTGCTATGGTTTT
The DNA here is from genome assembly GCA_905147135.1 of Blastobasis lacticolella. Classification (NCBI taxonomy): domain Eukaryota; kingdom Metazoa; phylum Arthropoda; class Insecta; order Lepidoptera; family Blastobasidae; genus Blastobasis; species Blastobasis lacticolella. The sequence continues at coordinate 18,288,954 of LR990048.1, forward strand.
CATGTTTCAGATTACACACGAGGACGTGTGTACAGCAGGACGGCCGTGACGGATCACGGTCAATAGTATGGACTCATGTGGTCAATAGTACGGACTCATGACGATGAAAACGGAAGTGGGAGTGCGCCCTCTGGTGGGGCGTGCTGACAGAGTCTCGACGGCACGACTCGGGCCGAGTGGCGGCCATTCTTGGCGCAACCGCCGCCGAGAAGTGACGCGTCTTGAAACTGTCTCCACATTTCGTTTATAGAAAGTGTTTGAAAATAAAGTAATTTAAAAATCACTTTTGAAATAAGAAAGTTAATCACCTCAACTGCCTACATTGTGATACTGCTCTGATTTCAAGTGAAATTATAAGTGATGTGCAAAAATGAATTGGAATAAATACAGTGGAGTAAATGTGAACATTTTCTTTAATTTATCTGGACGATCTAATACTGATATCACCACCCTGATGACAATGATCCTGATACACCCTTTCCTTCACGCGACGACATATATATGTAATTTATCAGTTATCTAATAACCATAACACAAGCTTTACTTACTTTGGGGCTAGATAGCGCTGTGTGAATTTGGCCAAGCATATTTATTATTTTTTATATCCACATTTTGCCTCTTCAAACGTGGTAGGGGCAAGCCTCTATCACCGTACTTAATCCCGAATTCACAAACATTACTACAAGGTCTCACAAGCGCCAACGCACAAGGCCAAAGAAAATGAACGTCATTAATCGATGATAGAGCAGTATTGAATGCAGTGCATTCGAACTGTGCGATTCCAAAGAAACTTTCTCCCACGCACACTAAGGTTGTGGCTTGAACTACCTGTAGAGGTTTTTCCTGGAGAGTACAACTTGGAGTTCTTAATTAAGATTTTTACGGGGTGAGCAATGCGTGGGGGTTGCCCCTAGTATTGCAAATGTCCATAGGCTGCGGTGACTGCTTACTATCAGGTAGGCCGTAAGCTTGTTTGCCACCTTTGTGGTATAAGAAAACAGTCGCAGTGTATACTAAGGAAAACAAATATACCTACAGAAAGGAGAAAAACTATAAACAAAATACAAGCTCTGCCTTTATTTTCATTTCATTTCGGCGACTTATCCACCTACGCGGTTCGCGTGACAAATGACAACTCCAGCATCGCACCTAAATCTTCGTCCACGACGCTACAAAAGTTAGTGGGTGCCGAAAAAAAATGCGTTCATATTTCGACGAGCCATTCTTGGCGGTCAGTTACAGAAAGTAACAGCCTCATTCCTTTTGGCGTAGCCTTGATTTGGGTCGTGAAGGGAGGACGTGACTCGCTCAGAAATTGTACAGATAAAAAACAGTGGGTGGAAAAAAAAGCTAGGCTTCAGCTCGTTTCATTACTCGTCTGTAAGCGGAATTTGTTGCGTTATATTCATTTATATGTGAGCCGAATTAATTGGATATTCGGGATCAAAACAAGGGAATGTTTGTGATAGGATTTACTTTTCAATACCTGTATTTGGTTGCAACGTCGATTGTTTTCCGATATAATGGACTAGTTGTAACAAGCGACCGAGGCCCGCGCACAAAGCTCTGCATATCGGACGCATTTTCAAATTGTATTTCTATGTACCTAACGAACTATTATTAAGCGCCCGGCGTGTGTTGTACGCGCGCTTGATTTTACAAAAAAATACAGTACTGAGTATATTGAAGGTTCCAAAGTTTAGCAATCATGTTCACGACATTCAGTATCCGGGGCGCGCGCCTTGGGTGCTTCATTATCATCAACATCTTGGCGTTAATGAGTTAGTTATGCACACGCGTACGAGGGCCCGGGGTCCGCCTTAACCATGATCCCGGATTTGGCAGGTCACGTAATTACAGTGGAGCGACTTCCATCTGACCTCTGTGACATTCAGTTGCCTGAATTGAGTTGAGTTGAGGTTTACCCTCTTCGTAAGAAAGTCAGTTAGTGTTCAACTAATGCACATAACTCAGAAAAGAGTCATTGGTTCGAACACGGTAATGGAGTTCGAACACGGTACCTCTCGACCTTTCGGGCAGGGGGTGGGCTTACGAGCCGAATCCCGATTTCGACTAAAGATTTTTATATATACATATTTAGTTTGTGCCACCGACGCTCTATCTTATCCCATAAATACATACTGAATTTTATAAATATAAGCTTTTTTATGACGTACGGTAGGAAAACAGGCAAGCGGGCCACCTGATGGGAAGTGGTCACCACTGCCTATAGACTTTTACAACACCAAGAGTATCGCCAATGCATTGCCCACCTCTATAACACGTTGATCTGGCAGCAAAAAGGCAAATGCCGCCCGACTGCCAAAGCATTAGAGACCTTACTCACCGGCAGAAACACAATACTATTTAAAAGAGTATTGTTTAGCTGCGGAATTCTGTAAGGTACTTCCCCAGTTGGGCGGCTCCAATTCGAACGGGATACCCCGCTATGCCCTACCTCTTTTATATTTATTTGCACTTATTAAGCATGTTGCATGACTAGGTTATAAAGCCTCCTCACTCCTCACTTCATCGCCATATTCGCCAAGCTTTGTATAGAGAATAGACCCGGCGCGAATTCGTTCGCGTACACCTACTTTACCCCTACCTACCCTTTTTACTTGCTTATAAACCTTCCTCTTGAATCACTCTAACTATTCTTGAAAACTGTTCAAAAAGTTCTAAGCGTACTTAGATACATAGGGACAGACGGCGCGAAGCGACTTTGTTTGAAGACGGGTTGATGTGAAACAGGCATTCGGCCACCATTTTACCAGGCGTAGATACGACAGTATCACCATGAAATGGTTATTGTTACATACCATTCATATAGGCCAAGACCTTACCTCTTGTATATCTATAGCTCCTTTTAACTAAATTTATCCAATTATTAGTTGCGGAACCAACCATACACTTTTGGTCAAAGGATCTAAACATAATTTGCTAGCAGACTTATTTGCTTTTCATTACAAGCAAAGTCTTTTAAAGTAGAGTTGTTCAATTAAAATCAAATAAACCTTTATTCGCAACCGAGTGGCTGGAGATTCTCCTTAATTATTTCGTTTTTCCCCATTTTTTCCTCCTTTCCACTTTTTCCCCTTATTTTCTTACTACACTTTCTGTTTACTCATTTTACTCTTTGAGTCCTGTATGTACCTTTGTAAGGATGACAATTTAGTACTATTTCTGTTTCAACTGTCACCGTACCTTATTTCCTGTTCGCTTTTAGAGTACTTTTTGCATTAAACATCGTAAATGCCAATGTGATAGACAATTTGACAATATTCCTTTAGGGATATTCCAAGCTATATCTCTGGTTCTACCTACCTGTGTTAAATGAAACGTGGTTTAGATTCTACTCTGGATTTCAAGCTACTAAGATATTAAAACTGAATCAGAATCCGTTCAATTGTTTTTGCGAGTTGCGCAAACAGACAAACAGACAGAGACAAAAAAAAATTATGTTCATAGTTACTTCCGAGAATCCTATACCGACTATTTTCCTGAAATATCTTCAATGTACAGACACGACTATTTTACAGTTTTATAATAGTATAGATAACTACGAACGTCTTAAGATACTCGTATTTTCAATATGAATCCCCCCTCATCGTACACGTAGCACTTACTTTTCTCTTACAATTTCGAACTTTACCATTCTTTTGCTCACCAATTTTGTCATTACATCTATAACAGTACAGAACACCAACATGTTCTCGTTCTCGCAGATGGTCCGTGGAACTTTCCAGAAGTTAAGCGAAGAGCGTGCCTTGATTTATTGTAATTAACTGCAGTGGCTTTTAGGATAGACGTTTCCAGTTTTAGCGGGAGCACTGCGCTGCTAACTTTATCCGGTTTGGGACGTTTCGTAGTGTTATTCTTGCACCACCCAAGTTTGTACTGTTCTGCTGTGATATTATAGGCTCAGATTTAATTCTGTAGTACACTTATTCCCGATCGTACTAAACTAAGCAACGTGACTTCACAAACCACACAGGTTTTTCTCGAAAATGTCGCAACATAAAAACAAACATACATATAAAATGCACGCAAAAAACATAATCCTTCCTTGGCGGAGGTAGCGTAGCCAGCGCAATTACATTCATCTTTCATCATAGTCCTCACAGTGACAACGCACCTGCGATTCTTCATTTTTATTGCCTACAACCTAAATGCATGAATTGTAGATATTATGGGCGACAGTTACCGCTGTCTGCTCGTTCGTCACTGCGTAGAACAAAAAGAATTACCATAAATAGGCAGCGGCGAGCACTTTTCACTAGGATTTTGTCTACCGAGTGATATAAAAAAGAACACACAAACATTTATTCACTAATGTTGCCTAAGAATCCTTAATTAAATATTTATTTCGATTACTCAAGTAACTATTACTTCTAAAGTAAGAAAAAGCAGTTGTAAAACTTAATTGGTTTGTAGAATCTTTGCTAATAGGGTTTCAGACAATTACTAAATATATAATTATTCTGTAATAAAATTATCAGTAGGAATTATGCAGCGTGTACCGACGACCTGGTAGAGATCGCAGGTACCAGCTGGATGCGGAAGGCACAGGAGATCTCTGGGGTAGGCCTATGCAGCAGTGGGCGTCTTTGAGCTGACATGATGAGGTATTACATAGCTATTAATGAATGTGACACCAGCACCGTTTACCACAGATAGTTTCAAAAGTGTTATACATCAAGGTAAATAATTGATGGTTGATTTGTTCTTAATTCATCATCTACGTAAAGTCGAAAGATCGGAAGCGAAAGCAACGTTTAGTGGGTCTCCTAAACCTCGACAATGTGAAATTTTCTTGTGATATCGATAACGCTACGGTGTCTCACAATCTATATCAAACAGTAGACGGTTGCGACTGCAGTGTATACTGTATAGTCCACTTCAGGTCACAATAATACGAATTTTGTACCGAAATTAATCATAACAACGCATTGCAGTAAAACCAACAAGAGCTCAATTCGCCACGAGGACAGTCTATGTTTGTACAGTGCTCTCACAACGGTTAACAAAATCGGAACTAAGGTATTGTCGTACTAAAATGGTCATCTAGTCATTTTTGTGTTAATGTCCCGATTGAATTAGCGTGCGAGGGCCTGGGGTATGCCTTTACCACGATCAGGGATTTTGCAGATCAGTTAATTACAGAGGAGCGACTGCCATCTGACCTCCGTGACTCTGTTAACAGAGGAATTTGACGAGATTGGATCATGGTTACGCATTTAGTAGCCTGAATATGCAGTTTTCATCACGATGTTTTCCCACACCGTAAGAGCATCGGTTGTTCAACTAATGTACCTACATAACACAGAAAAGAGTCATTGGTACTTAGCGGCACAGGGTTTCGAATCCGGTAACTTGGGGTACGAGTCGGACCCCACTATTAGGCCAGCGACGCTTCCATCGATTGTCGTACTAAAATGACAATTTGTAGTACCCACTTCTTAACAACTAGCGACGCCACCAATCGAACACATAACTTGGTCGCACAGTAATGTGCAAGCAAAAAGCATTCCGGCAACGAGCACAGCATTGTTTCCCTAATAAATTCAAAGTAAACACGTACCTAGCCGGTCGTTTACATTTTCTTTCATTATTCATTCTACTCCCTCCTTGGTTGCTGTCACAGTTTATTATGAAATCATCTAGCAAAAATATCCAGCACAGATTATCCCGGGCTGTTGGTACGTTTTGTTGTTATATCTCGTGACGGCTTTGTTCCTTTATTTCGTTTCATTTTATTTTATAATTAAGCAAAGGCTTACGAAGGCACGCTAATTATTTACGGAAAAAGAAAACGATGTTTGCCTGTTAAAGTTGTTCATTGCTGGTGTTTTCAATGGGTAATATTTATTAATTTAATTTTTAATCTCAACTTATTTTCTGTTATTATAAAAGTTAATCGATGATTTGGATAAATCCGAACCGTAAAATTTTTCCACTTTCGTTTCAACATGACAAAATAGTACGCATCTGGACTTGAGTCTCCTTCACATAAGTAGAGGGCTTTTACATAATCTCCGCGCTTGGCGCACCGGTTAGAAATCGCAGTGTGACGCTTGACTATATGCTGAGTGTACTCAAAATTAATACTTAATTCCGAAAACAGAGTATGTTTAGGTGAAAGTTAGACTTTTAATTTAAATAATAAATATTGTCTTAAGTTTTTATAAGGGTTTGGAAAAATATTCATTTTCATTTATCGTCTGATTTTCACCCCCAACGAAAATAGAAGGATGTCATAAGTTTTATGTGTGTATTTGTCTATCTGTGGCTTTGAGTATCTGTCTGTGGCATCGTAGCTCCCGAATGAATAGATCGATTTGGATGCGGTTTTCTCTATTTGAAAGCCAGCTTAATCCAGATGGTTCCTAGATTTGTTTCATTCTCGCAAATAACAGATGTAGGCAGAGACAACCATTGTAATAATCATTTGGGAGCTAATATCCCGATTGTGCTCTCGCGCGCGAGGGCCCAATTTCCGCCTTAACCATGATTCCATGATCCAGGATTTGGCAGATCACGTAATTACAGGTTGAGCGACTGCCATCTGAATTGCGTTACCCAGTCAACATATGTTTTCCCTCACCATAAAAGCATCAGTTAGTGCTTAACTAAAGTACATAACTCAGGTCATAGGTACAGGTCAGCTGCAGAGAGAACTGACCCAATATCAAATATTTGATGTATGCTTTGAGGGTTCATTCACTGAACAGCTGACTGTACATGGCGGCACTGGGAATAGAACTCGGTACCTCTCGCTTACGAGTCGGCCCCGCTAGCCATTAGACCACGGACGCTCCGTGACTATGGTGTCAAATACTACAACAACTTTTCAACAACGTCATTTAACAGTATGATGACCCAAATGGAGTTCTCCCACCAATAGTCGCATAGCGTTATCGATATTCCCATTCGCATCAGTTCTCAATTTACCGAACAGAGATCAGCCCAAAGTGCATTCCAGAATTGATGAGTTCCCGTTGAATGATGCGACGGGAGTTAGACAAATGGCACCATTTCACGTACCAACGGAGTCGGAGATTCCAGACTCGACAGGCGAGTCGCGGAGATTTTAGCCTTCTTGCCAATGGCGGGAAGGAATTGTCGGGTAATTGAATTATTTTCTTGGTTGAACGAAAGTGTACGTATTTCTTTTTTGGCGGGAATGAAGTATGGTTTCGTGTTTAGTGAGTACCTGTAAAATATTATGTAGTTTAAGATATTCGGTAAGGTATTAATTTAATCAAATTATATTTAGTAAATGCTTTTTTATGTTATACGGCAGACAAACAGGCAAGCTGGCTACCTGTTGGAAAGTGGTCACCGCCGCCTATGGACATCAGCACCAGGGGCGCTACCAATGCGTTTATGTCATAGTCGAAAGAAAATAGTGTGGTCGGAGCTCATTCCATATCCGAATTGTAACCTTCAATTCAAACCCTTGCGTGGGCGCCAGTAGAGGGTCTACGTAATGGAGATGAGTACCCAGCCCGCGGCGGGTGGTGCGATGGCGGAATTGCCTAAGATATCCAAATTATTTTTATTTTTTCGGGGTAAGGTGACACAGGCATAGAGTTCCGGTCAGTAGTAGTTGCTAGTAAAGCATGAGCGTCTTCGAGACAAGATAGGCGAAGCAAGATAGGAAATCTTGTGACTTCTTCGGAATACATGTAACTCTGAGATACTGTTAGCTGCAACGCGGTATAACAAATTTCTACGCGAACGAAGTCGCGAGCAGAAGCTAGTAACTAGGTATAATAAACAAAAGTATAAAGACCGCAGAAACGGTATTCATTCAAAGAATTTCGCCAATAAATAAAAGCTCCCGGAGTCGGTGCCGCAGTATATGAAACTATAAAGAAATATTAGATCCGGTGTCCAATCGTTCGCGAACTCGCAAGTTTTATGGCGTGAGCCACAAATTTTCCAATAAAGCCTGTCGACATGGAGCTGGGATACCAATTGCAGCATAATTCTGGCCATAGTCCAAGTTTCAACTTCCAGAGGTTTGTTCAAGTCGAATTAGTGGATGAAGTATTGCGTTTATCGCTTGCAATTTGCTTGCGGCTTCTGCCGCGGTACGTGGCCTGAATGTGGGCCATTTGATTTAGACTTCACCTGATTCTTCTGCCAAATAGGAAGAATGATTTATATACATCAAGAAAGCATATGTACTGAAATTAGCTGGTGTGGGGAAAAAGTTGTTTAGTTTTCAAGGAAAGACAGAATGTCACATGTGTTTTACACACGTACATTGTTTATATGAAGATTTTACTGTTGATGTACCATGTTCGTCTTCCTGTATACCTCATGCATGTTTAAAAATGCTACAGCATACGAACGCTTATCCATATGTCTAGAGAGGGAGGCTGTTTTGTATATGTGCAAAAACAATCTTGACACTAGTGAACTTGTAATCGTGTATGATGGATGTGTCACAAAATACTAGTAGCTACTATAATTTAACACCGCATATCCGGGTAAAATTATATAAGGTACTCTGCTCTAGCATTTCTGATGAAAACAGATGCGTGAAGTACGACTCTTATGTATCATTCGCTTCCAAGAATGAAAGCTAATACGAATGTTATGGCATTTTCGTCCACGAACGTGAGTATGTGAATAGTATTTTATAATACCAAAACTCCTCATGAAAGTCGATAAGGCATATAGTCTGTAGCCAAAACAAATTAAGACAGAGTTATTCTCTTCAATTATTCATATTTTACACGTAAATACACATTAATACAAGCCTAAAATGGGATGAAAATTACTCGAGATTTTCCTACGATTCAAGTAGCAATTGAGCCACACTTACACCGCTCGCAGAGCTCACTATGTGCAAAATTTTAATCAACGAAAATGTCTCATATGTGTCACAGGCACAGTGTTACCTTATGTTTGTTAAAAGTTACCTTCGTTTAACCACAATGCGTTACCCAGGCTTCTACTTCAGCATAGAGGCAATGGCGGTGACAGTTTGAAGTGCGGTATACTTGACGGTTTGACTCGGATATGCTATCACTTCGTGGAGCTGACATCTAGTCTGCGGTTGTACGAGTAGTTCCTGGTATCATTCAAAACTTCTAAAATAACAGCCGTTTGCAATGACATTATAATATATAGTTAACGACTTTAAAAGTGAATTTCTTTTAAAGTAAACAGTTCATTTGGCCCTGGCACAAGTGTTATTCAAAACTTCTAAAATAACAGTCGCTTGCAATCATTTTTACAGTTAACGACTTTAAAAGTGAATTTCTTTTGAAGTAAACAGCTCAGTTAGCCGTCCTGAAAGATAATGTCATAGAGTCATACAATACATGTCGCGGTAAATACCAGTTTGTATGGGTGCTGTAGACTATTTAGTTCAGACCAATCAATGCAATAAAAATTCTGTCACAGTCGTTAGATAAATACTTCGTCTCACTAAGTACGGTGAAGTGAACTTATACACAAGAAACACATACGTTCACAAATTATCTATATTATCACTTACTCGATAATTAAAATATTTGCCCCTCTAAGTCGATATCCTAATTGGCAATTATCGTGCTACCATAGTCGTACGACGGACGTAGCCTGACCAATGGGAAACGTCGAACACCTGTCACACAACCATGGCCGCATGGGCGTTTCTAAAAAGGCCTAAAGTCTGAGTCCCATCCACAATGATGGAAATACTTCTCTATGATATTTTGCGTTGCTCAAGAGACATTCTAGTAGATAGCAACTGGAACACAATAGCTTAAAGCCTCTCCCAATTAAACGAAAACCTCAAATAAAATCCTTTTATTCCCCCATATTCCTCTATAAATGGCCCAAAAACGTTCAGGTTTGCTCGCCACTATTTACTGCGCTGCATTTGGATGAGAGCCAGTGTTGTGTCGCCTTAATGTGCAGAGGGGATGAAGACGAATCGCCCGTTTCCTTAAACACCCAACTCCAATGGGAAAGTTTAAATATATGACGTACCTATATAAAAGTTTAAACATACGACGTATATAAATTAGTTCCCGAACCAGCGGATGGCGGAGAAACTATGGCCGCAATTTCGTCTGGAAATGCATTGGCTGGAGATTTATGTTGGGTTCTGTTTATGTGGATCATAAGTTTGGATTGTTTTCATTAGCGGAGCAAAATTGACTTAAAAAGAAAGCGTTCTACTTTTTATAGATTTTGTTAGGTATAACACCTAGAGTTAGTATAATCATTGGTGATGGTAGTTGTTGGTTGATGGAGGTGTTGGTTTGGTGATGGTTGATAACAGTATCTGCTGCCTTAGTGTGTTTTCGGGATCGGTTTGGATTCAGTGCATAAAGTGCTCTAACGCTGGATCTAATCGCTCACTAGACTTCACTCCGGGCAGGTGTGTCGATCGATCATCCAGCTGCTTATTATGAGTGTTTGGTAATAACTACTGACCTCTAGTGTTATCTCCTTTCAAGCACTCCCAGAGTAAAACTACTAAACACTTCATTATTTTACACAATATGATGAGCATGGAATCCATCAAGAAGACACAAGAAGAACTGTTTTCACTATTCCACAGTAAAATGGCTAGGTTTGAAGAAGAATTAAAAATAAATACTGCCACTGCTTCAGGCCAGTCTCCTACTCCCACTCAGTCCAGTGAGATACAGGTATTTAAGACTTTCTTCCTTGGCATCCTGACATCTTTACAAGAACAGATAGAGTTGGTGTTGCAGGAAGTTGACCGTATGGAGACAAGAAGTAGGCGAAAGATGCTTTTGTTTCATGGTGTTCCCGAAACCATAGAAGAAGACACTGCCGAAGCTGTTGTCAAGATTTCCAAAACCCAACTTAAGCTGCCGGATGTTTCCCGTGAAGATTTGAGCAGATGTAATCGCATCGGACGGGCCTCTAGTGATGAGAGTAAGCCTCGACCCATTCTCGTCAAACTGAAAGCTGCGACAGTCCGTGACAGTATCTGGTTTTCTAAGACATGTCTTAAGGGCTCCGGAACCACAGTCTCTGAATTTCTAACCCCACGGCGACATCGACTTTTCATGGAGGCTAGACGTCGTCTAGGGGTTGCCAAGTGCTGGACAAGGGAGGGAACCGTGTTTGTCCTTGATGCTGATGGCAAGCGGCACAAGTTGACTTCAATCCATCAGCTGGGCAACTATGCTGTGGCCGTCGATTCATCGCAGACCTCGCGGGTACCAGCGGGCGGTGACGCTGTGGTTGCGGGTGACGAACCATCGCGATCATCTGCCTCCAAACCGATAGCTAAGCCGCCCTTACAGACGTCTGCCAGCAAGCAAAATCAGGTGGTACAAACCAGGAGGAGAGCTGTAACAAGCAAGAGGAGTTAGAAGGTTGGCATACTAGATATAGGTACCTTTGTAACATTTTTCTTTTTCTATGCAACTCATTTACCCACTTGTTTCGTTTTCTCTTCGTACAAATTCTTATACTTGTTACCCTATACAATTTTTCTTACTTTTTTTAAATGCACCAACAACTATGATAATGATAATTTTTGTTATAACTTTCACTTACACCAGCAATTTTATTATTGTTTTGTTTTGGGTTTGATCTGTCTGCCTGACGTTGACACTTTGACGTTTATCTTGTCATTTAATTTCTCGTTCGTGTCAACGGAGGGCAAAGTACAAAACCTCAAACAGCCATGTCCTTACCTGCATAAATCTGGTTTTTGCGATTTGTGATTAGTTTTTAAGTTTTTTGCAATAGACACTATTGGTTAGCGAAAATTTTGTTGAGAACACATTTAAGTAAACCTATATACACATAAGTAGACACACATATTTTTAACTTCACAGAACACAGGTACAAATGACGACACTAGACACAAATACACTAAACGACATTGAAAACACAATAAAAATAGACTGTCTAGACATTGGAACAATAGATGGCTGCAGGCTTGCGTTGACGGATAAATTCAAACTTAAGATACTTACCTATAATATACGGAGTATTCAGAAAAACTTTAACGCATTTCTCGTATCACTGGTTCGTCTTGAGCTGGAAATCGACGTAATTGTATTGACCGAATGCTGGCTGGGGCCAGGGACGATGGTGGGGCAGATTCCCGGCTACAATTCTTTCCACACTTCTCGCTGCCAAAATAGGGCGGGCGGAGTTGTGATCTATGTTAGGAAATACATGGATGCCAATGCCGATGAGCCCTCTATCATGGACTCAGATTGTCTGAGGATAGATCTACCAAACTCCACTACAATACTCGGAATATACAGGTCTCCCTCATTCTCACAAACTTCCAACTTCTTGAGAAGCTTGGAAACGGTGGCGAATTCCATTACGCATAGATCTCGTATAATCGTGGCAGGGGACATAAACGTGAATATACTGGACCCACTTGATTCCACATCCAATGAATATCGCAACTTAATGGCCGAGCTGGGTTTCCTACCCGCAATCACCCAGCCCACCAGACTTGAGTCGTGCCTAGATCACATATATGTACGCTCCAGGGGAGACCGGCTCCTTGGCGTTGTATCCGATCTAGATATTACGGATCACAAGGTGGCTCTTCTTGGTGTTGCTGGTCCAAACCCCAAGATTCGCAAAATCCAACTTAAGTCAGTAACTGATCACAATTCCGTCTTGTCTGAGGTTGCAAAGGTGGACTGGTCACCTGTTATGACTGCTGCCGATGTGAATACTGCTGTTCGGATTTTTACCTCCATTCTAACTAAAATTATCACGAGGAATACACGCACAGTGCATCTCAGTAGATCTAAGCTAGTCCTAAAGCCATGGATAACCCCAGGTCTCATTCGTTGTATGAGGCACAGGGATAAGCTACACCAGGAGCATAGACGGGACCCTTCGGAAGCTACACGGAAACTCATATATCACAGATATAGGAACTTCCTTACTAATCTACTGCACAAACTCAAATATGACTATGAGGCAAATGAACTCAAAATAAATAAGGGCAACCCAAAAAGACTATGGCAATCGATTAAATCAATCATACACACTCCGAATAAGAAAGAGTCCTCCCTAGACCTATTATCTGTTTGTGGCACTTCCAACGATTCCGTGAACAAATGCAATGAGTATTTCTCTACCGTCGGCAAAACACTCTCGGACAAACTACTAAAGGCGTCGAATATCTCAGAATCGTTATTGGCTTCTAACTTAAATCTAAAAGAAAAGTCTCAGCATAGCTTCTTTCTTCAGCCAACGGACGAACAAGAAATTATTTCGGTCATAAACTCAATAAAACTGGATAGCGCACCGGGCGCAGACGGCATAAAGGCTGAACTGATTAGGCACATCGGCAGGGAAATAATAACTCCACTCACCTATATATTCAATCTTAGTTTGTCCACGTCGACCTTTCCTAGTGAGTGGAAAAAAGCAACAGTTATACCAATTTACAAATCTGGCGGAAAAATATCTCCCTCAAACTACAGGCCTATCTCGCTGTTACCTATTCTCTCCAAGATCCTAGAGAAAATAGTAAATCTTCGACTGAGGAAATACCTGGAGAAATTTAAACTACTCGCTGACAACCAATTCGGCTTCAGACGCAATCGCTCCACCGAAGATGCTGTGAGTCTCCTTTCTGGATCGGTATCCGACTATCTCGACAAGGGACACAGCTGTATAGGTGTCTTTCTAGACCTAGCTAAGGCATTTGACACCATTTCAGTGCCAATCCTTCTCAAGAAACTCGAGGCCATTGGTATAAGAGGAGTGGCGCTGGAATGGTTTCAAAGCTACCTTAGTAACAGATCCCAGCGTGTGAGGGTCGGTAACCAAACCAGTGCTGATCTGCCAATTGATTTTGGTGTTCCCCAGGGAAGTGTGCTCGGACCAACCTTATTTATTATTTATATGAACGACATTCACCACCTTTCTTCTCAAGATATGAGGCTGATCTGTTACGCAGATGATACTGCCATTGTGTTTCACGCTCCCTCCTGGAAGGAAGTCAGAGAAAGGATGGAGCTCGGTATGAGAACTGTCAAGAGATGGCTCGATAACAATCTGCTGACACTAAACCTCCAAAAAACAAAATATCTCTGTTTTTACAAGACTTCAGCATCAGCTCCACCAACTCTAGACGAAATTCAAATTCACTCCTGTTCTGTCTCTCCCTGCAGCTGCGAAGCGGTAACAAGGACCGAGTCCATAAGGTATCTGGGAGTTCAAATGGATGATAGGCTCTCCTTTAAGCACCACATTGGCTTGCTCGCCACTAAGGTAAGAAAGCTAATCAACATCTTTAGAACCCTCCGCAACTCGGCCGATCCCACGCTCCTCAAGTCCATCTATAGAGTATTATGCGAGTCGATCCTTACTTACTGCATACCTGTCTGGGGTGGGGCAGGTGTCTCTACAATGATCTACGTTGAAAGAGCGCAAAGGTCCATTCTGAAGGTAATGTATAAGAAGCCGTTTAGATTCCCAACCAAGGATCTTTATTCGGAGGCCGGTGTCCTGAATGTCCGCCAACTGTACATCCTTAAGGTGTTCTCAATTGCTCACCGAGACACTCTAAGATCCGCTGAGTATCCAGCATTACTGGCAAAGCGGGTTTACCGTATTCCACCAAACCCTGTAAAAACTGTCTTTGCAAATAAATATCTCACCTTCAAAACTCCCTTTATATATAATTTAGTTGCGCGTAAGTGCGACATCAAATCCTCTTCAGTTTGGGAGGCGAGGAAACGGGTAACTGCGTGGCTACTTACATTATCATACTCGGAGACTGAAGATATTTTGAAAGTAATCCAATAAAGACAGTACACACACGCACGTACGATTCAAACATACACACGCACGCGCACACACACACACGCACACACACACACACACACACACACACACACACACACACACACACACACACACACACACACACACACACACACACACACACACACACACACCATAATCTTAATTTAAGTACTTATTTATATTTCTTCTTTTTATTTTTGCTTTTTAATTACTTGAATGTAACCCAATATGAAATTGTTATGTTGCCCAAAGTATAGTTTTCCTAAGCATAGATGAATCCATAAACATATTCCGGCCCCACGATACAGGCCTGCCCTAGTGTGGTGGCTAAAATAACCTCTCAATTTATCTGTAGCACTAATTGATCTACTGGAAACGTGTAACAACATAATATGTATTTTTGCTTTTTTCAATAAACATATTTGTATTTGTATTTGTATTTGTATGGTTTTAGTATGTTATAATAATAAAATTTCTTTATTCAAGCAAAAGACCCATAAAATACATAAAATACAATACAACAATAAAAATATAAAACATGAACTTTAAAAAATATGATATACCTATCTAAAGACAAAAGTCTTTACAAGTCATAGCAAAACTATTCAAGATCTTTTGCCTTTTCGGTTTGCGTCCTGGTGGACAAAACGCCAATGTTTAAATATAGGACTGTTGTAGGCGTTCTGCACATTGCCTAGAGAATTTCTTTTCGTGATGTGAGCACTCCATCCCGAAACGATGGTACACGCATTATGAAATAATGTTTTTTTTTCCATTGCCCTAGTTATACCCGCCATTACTAAGTACAACTTTATTTCCAACTTTTTTCATGTTCACTCGTTTCTTGGGTCTAAAGACAAAACCTGGTACCGCGAAATAGAGACGTCGTATGGACGGTCGCGCTCATAAGTGTATTAAAATGCCTTTGCAGGTGTTTACTCGAAATCCCATGAAATTGCAGCGTGCCTTTTACCGTTAGTGCCGCGAGTTCATCCATCCATCATGACGTGTTCGCCAGAACAAATGTGTGCCGGGATATTAGAGATGAGCAATGCATTGGTGATACCCCGGTGTCCATATGTAGTGACGACCACTTCCCATCAGGCATCGATATACCGTGATTCGCAGTGGTGAATTTTCAACTACGTGTGATTTGATGTAACGAAGTTGATGTCACGTATCACACTACAAGTCCACTTATTTCCTTGGCGGAAGAAACCCTGAACCGTTCCCGCGAAGTCCCATGAAATCGCAACGCGCCTATTAGCGGCGTCACAGGCTCATCCATCAATCAGCTAGAGCAATGTATCATGGGTGTGTATGGGTTTCAGAGGCGGGAAATGCATTGGTGATAATACTCCAGGGTGTTGCTAATGTTCATCGGACATCAGACCGCTTGAAATGAAATGAGTATTGTCGATGAATTTTATCTAGTGTCAAATTATCATACCCGGCACTCGGACAGATTTGGCAGGTCTACATCTACAGCAGCGCCACCAAGAGTTTTTTTTTGTCTAGTTATTCTCTACCGAGAGGTTTGATGGGTCCTCATCTACAGCAACGCCACCAAGCCGGATACATTTTCTGCCTTCCGGCCAGTTAAACAATACTTTCTTTCTTATAATTTGTTACATTCTTTCATGTTTATTTCCCACATGCATGTCGACATGTTCCCTTCGAAAGCCACTCTATCCTGAACACATCGTGTGCCTGAACGGTTCTCTCCCATGAAATCGCAGCTTGCCTAATACCACCGTTAGCGCCGCGAGCTCATCCATCAATCAGCACGTGTACGCCAGCGCAATGTATACCAGGGTTTCAGAGGCGGGAAATGCATTGGTGATAATACTCCAGGGTGTTGCTAATGTTCATCGGACCGCTTGCATCGATTGACATAAAAAAATAGTATTGGATATGTCTATGAAATGAGTGTCAAATTATCGTGCCGGGCACTCCGAGAGATTTGGCAGGTCTACATCTACAGCAGCGCCACCAAGAGTTTTTTAATGTCATTGTTATTCTCTACCGAGAGGTTTGATGGCTCCACTTCTACAGCAACGCCACCAAGCCAGATACTTTTTCTGCCTTCCGGCCAGTTAAACGATACTTTCTTTCTTAAAATTTGTTACATTCTTTCATGTTTATTTCCCACTTGCATGTCGACATGTTCCCTTCGTAAGCCACTCTATCCTGAACACGCCGTGTGCCTGAACGGTTCTCTCCCATGAAATCGCAGCTTGCCTAATACCGTTAGCGCCGCGAGCTCATCCATCAAGCATCACGTGTTCGCGGGCGCGCCGTTAATAAAGGCACTGGAGCCGTCGCAGGCATCATTTGTGTTGGCCCGTCATCGGGGACAGGGCCGCAACCAGGGCCTCGTGGCTGATAATTTACTTATCCAGTACTATCTAATAATAGTAGTAAGGCGCTATTCTAAGCACGGTCGTGCGACTATGTTCGTGTGACGGGCGGTTGTGAGGCTTTCTATTGGTCGAGCGACGGCCGTCGTACGATCATGGTCGCACGGCCGTTGCCGATTAGGACAGCGCCTAAGTGGATTGCAATCACAGTTCAATGGTAGTTTGACATGTTTTTGGTATTCCGTTACAGTTAGCTCAATGGCAGTTTTACGCGTTTTTGGTATTCGGCAAAAATTAAAACAGCCGTTGAGCACCGATTTTAATTAAATAGAGACAGAAACCTTGAGTATATTTTATTTACTAGGCTTGCCTGGATGAAATCGCATCAAGCGATAAGGTCGTCTGTTTTTATTTCCTTTGTTTTTGTTATTGCAGCGTTATTGGATGTCTTCTATTCCTAATCTACATCAATGATCTGCCAAAAGCCATAGCGGAGTTATGTATTTTTAAGATAGTGTTAACCTCCAACAAAAACTTCACTCCATACTAAACTCCATATCAGGTTGGATGCATGACCATAATCTAGAAATTAATTTCAAAAAACGTTCCTTCTCCATCAAAAAGCCCCTCTCAAAATAAATTATACCTATAATAACAATAACATAGAGACAGTAAATGAATTTACATTGTTAGGAGTAGATATAGATTCAAATATTAATTGGAAAGCACATATCTGTAAAATCAGAAAGAAATTGTCAAAATTCTCATACACCCTCCACGAAGTAAAAACATCCACAAACTACGAAACAGCACTAGTGACATACTATGCCTATGCGCATTCGTGGCTCAGCTACGGCATAATACTGGTGGGAAATAGCACCGACGCGCCCTCTCTGTTTATCTCACAAAAAAGCTAATTCACATACTGATGAACATTAAACCAACCGATAGCTGCAAACCTCACTTCATACAAAATAAATTACTCACCATCCCATGCTTATATATACTAGAAGTTTGTAAATTCGTCCGCAACCATCCTGAGTTCTATCAGAAACGGGAGGATGTACCTGTGAAATACAGCCTGCGCGACGAAAGCAAAGTAATGTTACCCACCTCACGCCTCACAATCCATTCAACCAGCCCATTGATCATGTCCATAAAGATATATAACAAATTACCTGAAAAACTCCGAAATGAAACGAATAATAAAAAATTCACCCAAAACTTAAAAGAAGTACTTCAGACTAAAAGTTATTACAGAGTAAAAGAATATTTAGAAGATAAATTAAAGTAATTTCATTGCGATATACATATAATTTGACGATTTAACATACTATTTACACATGTATATGTATATCTAACTATTAAACTTCTCTATTTATTAGATTTATAAACTTGTATATAATAAATGGAAAATATGGTTAAATATTACAATATCGTAAATTTTACTTACATAGATACTTATTATAGATAGATACAGTTTTTGTCTGCCTATGTAAACTTTACAATATTATTATGTAGATACCTAAAGTAAAACAACTTTTACTTAGATTGTTTAATATTAAGCTTAATAAAGATTGCCTTGTTAATAGCCATAGTAGGTAGATAATATAACGACACTGTTATTAAAATTAGAAAATAATATAACCCTAGTATTTTAAGTTTTTAATATTGTAGTGCCCGTCAGGGTCATAATTGTAAAAATTACTTTTATGAAGCAATAAACATTTGAAATTTCATTCATCATTCAAAAACACCACACTTCAAACTGTAACACGGCCAAGGGTTAAAATGACCCCATAATCCTTAGCCCAGAAGGCCTTCAAATGCTCTCATCAACTGAAAATCCCACGTCGCAATGGAAATCCAAAATGATCAATGCTTCTTCACACCCGTTGAATTATTTAGTATGCTCCCAATTTTCAAATGTCTCCATCGAATTGCGTCCCTGGTGCGTCAAAGCCTGTATTAATCACTGCACGAGATAGCTCGGGTAGGATGTCACGACGGTACGGTTATGCCAGCTCATATTCAGATTTTATCACTAAACCTACATTCGTCAGGATGTTAGTGCAATTTGCTATGAAATCGGTTGTTTTGGCCGAGTTTGATGGTGGGTTTAACGATTAGGCAGTGAGAAGTATAGTTATAGGAGATCATCTTGGCGTTACTCCCGGTTATGCTCTCGCGCACGAGGGCCCGGGGTCCGCATTGACCGTGATCCAGGATTCGGCAGATCAGGTAATTACAGTGGAGCGACTGCCATCTGACCTCCATGACCCTGCTACCAGGGAAACCTGACCAGGTTGGATCATGGTTACACATCCAGTCGCCTGGGTGTGCAGGTTTCATCACGATGTTTTCCCTCACCGTAAGAGCATCGGTTAGTATCAACTAATGTACATAAACTCAGAAAACAGTCATAGGTACATGGCCGGAAGTATAGTTATAGGAGATACAAGTAGTTATTGATTCGCCACCGAGCCACGATGATGTCAAAGTATGAAGTGTGCCTATAACCCAATGTGTCAATTAATCATCATCCAGCGGTCAATACCAGCTTCTGCCAGGGTCCGCTTTCCTACTGTGTTTTCTCCATTTAGTCCGATCTTCGGCATCCTCACGTCGCAAACCGTTAGCTCTCGAATCTGAATCAGCGATGTCAATTCATCGTTTCTTGAGTCTCCCACGGGAACTCTTTCCTAATACAGACAAGTTTAGGCACCTATTTCCCACAGTAGAGAGTGAACTAAAACTAACAGGTCGGTGCTTATTATACGTTTGACGATCGAATGCAAGTCAAATTCTACGTTCTACGTCAGTTTCAGGGTTCGCAAATTATCTGAAATTCGCTGAACAAGCTTTTGTCAATACTATCCTACGTTATTGAGCAAAAGCGAAGCTTTGTTGCTGCCTGTCTACTCGTTTGACATCATAACCTCTTAAACCATCTTAAGAGAGGTAGGGCATAGCGGGGTATCTCGTTCGAATTGGAGCCGCCCGACTGGGGAAGTACCTCCACCTTACAGAATATCGCAGCTAAATAATACTCTTTTAAATAGTATTGTGTTTCTGCCGGTGAGTAAGGTTTCCAGTGCTCCATGGGGTGGGGATTTGGGGAACCGTGGCTTTGGCAGTGGAGTGGCATTTGCTTTTTGCTGCCAGAGCAACGTGTTATGGAGGTAGGCAACGCATTAGCGATACTCTTGGTGTTCCTAATGTCTATAGGCAGTGGTGACCACTTTCCATCAGGTGGCCCGCTTGCCTGTTTGCCTACCGTATGACATAAAAAAAAAAACAGATTATCAAATAACTGCAATAGTTATGTCAGCTAATGGAAATTATAATATTAATTGATATTGAGTACCCATACGACGATCTGAGTTGTTCAGTGGTTATCATGCCGGTACCACGTAAAGGTCCTGCGTTCGATAACCGTCCGAGCAGAAATTGAAATGATTTATTTTATTTAACAGTTTATTGTGCACAATAACATTTATACAATATTGACAAAAGGAAAACAACACAACAGGTACAGCTTATTTCATAAGAAATATCTTACAGCAGACCTACGGAAGAGACAGGGCATAATCAGAAAGGAAATAATGATGTATTTTTATTTCGGTTACGGGTTTGGATGTTACATTTATAATAATTATGTATTTAAAAGTAGTTATACTTTGAGTATCGATGGCGCTATGAATTATCTATGCATATTTATTAACTACCTCCTACTACCATCGTGTCACACCCGATAATCCGTCTCATAAACAAGATAGCACCGTTAACCTCTCAGCAATGTCAGGAATACGTGCACACATATTTGCCAATGCGAGTTGGGACAAGCCAGGCGACAATCTTGTCCCGTTCCTGGTAATAATCTCGAGACACATAACAAGGAAGGGATTTCGCAAATTAACCTGTTTCAACATGTCCAGTAGCAGTGGTTCTCAAGTTGTTTGGTGCAATAATGAATTACATACCTTCCTATTTATATACCAATATCGAATCAGTTCCTATGTACTACATACCTTTGCTCATCATCACAGCCCGTAACAGTCTACTGCAGGACTTAGGGCCTCTTCCAGGAAAGGGGAGTTTATTGCCATAATCTCCACGCTTGGCAGGCGGGTTGGAGATTGCAGTGTTTAAATATAACAATGGAAAATGCTGCTGCCCATTTTAAAGACTACGGAGACTCTTGATATTTTGCCTCGAAAACATTAGTCGCCTTGTACGACACCCATGAGTGTAAGGGGTTGGTGCTTTTCTACTCTGCTGGACACCACACAGTAATAGTTTATTCGTACTTTGTGAATTTAGTTTTTTTCAAGTAGTCTCCACTAGCAGTTATACTGGTTTTCATACGTGTAAACGAGGTACTGGCACATTTCCCCAGTATCCCTCTGGAACACAGCCGCATATCTCCTCAAAAGCTCCTAATTGCTCGATAACTTGCGTCCCTTTAGTTGTTTTTTACTTATGGGAATAATGCAAAGTCGCTAGGCACTAGATTCGGACTATAAGGAGTGTGTTCCAGCAATTTGATTCCAGATTGGTGCAAATAGTCCGTAGTTTTGCCGGCTCGATGTGTAGGGGCGTTACCTTGATGCGAGCCAAGTATCGAGTCTTGAGTTTGGTCGTTCATTTTTTAAGGCTTCTAATACACGAGGTAATCATTCTTCTGTATACACCTAACTGGTTTTCAGTAGTTGATAAGGCCTCATTTAATGGTATCCTATAGATTAAGCTATATTATTCGCAACGTGATGAAACTGAATGTGTAACCATGATCCAATCGGGGCAGGTGCCCTTGGTAGCAGGGTCACAGAGGTCAGATGGCAGTCGATGTACTGTAATTATCTGATCTACCAAATCCTGGATAGTGGTCAAAGCGAAACCCGGGGTCTCGTGCGCGAGAGCTCAACCGGGACCTTAACGCCAAGATAATTCCTATCCACCATTCCGATTTTTATTCCTACTCCTTCACTGTTCATGCGGCAAGACTCTGGAATTCTCTTCCGCATGAAGTGCGTGACAGCCAGTCTATCGCCATTTTCAAAAAGCGTGTAAAAGAGTTTTGTCTATCACAGAGTGCTCCTAAGTTATAGATGATATCTGTATGTAGTATATATTATTATTATATTATAAATCGATATGTATGTATGTATGTACTTATGTATATGCCTATTTAGATAGGTAATATTGTGCATGTCCTATCGGCGTCTCATGATCACATCACACTTCCGAAGTTGCACACCTGTTGTGCCATTTATTACTTTATCAATTATTCGCTATGTATTTCCTGTGCACAATAAACTGTTAAATAAATAAATAAATATTAAATAAATGATTTTGTTTGATTCCAAACTATTAGTGAAAACACCTAATGTTCCTCGAGTGATTGGGAGGGTAGGAAACTAATTAACTACAGCGTTTGAAGGATATTTATGTCTACTTTAGAACAATTTCTACACTGTTGACGTACCATTTGGATGTTTGTCCAATTCAATTGTCTTCGTTTCGGTTTCGAGACGTATCTGTCGAATGATCTTGATCTATATATTGAAAACATATTGACATCACTATCGTAGCCATAGGATGCCCACTGTTGGGCATAGGTCTCTCCATGCTTTGCCTACAGATAAATTTGTGGCTCTCGCATCCATCGGCTCCCTTAGACTAATAATAATAAAATAATTACAAGGCCGTCCGCCCACATCGTTGATGATTCCCCTACGCTAGAATTGCGGGTCCGCTGTCGGCACTCGAGGAAATACTATGTCTGAGACTTTAGCCCTTTTAAGGATAATATACTTATTTCTGATCCTATCACATAAAGAAGCTCCGAGTGTAGCTATCCACCGTTCGCTGAGCGACTTTGAGCTTTCTAATAAGTTGATAATTAAGTCACTGTATTACTTCGTCACAAAATAAGTTATTAAATTTTACCGCGGCTTTCTCCCCATGGCTTCCAAAACTTTGAGAACTTTCCATTATCTCCCAGAAGAAAGCATTCCCTTCCTATTTCAAAATTTAAACAACAACCAAGGGGCCCACTCCTCTCTTACTTACTTACTTACTGCGCTAGCTCAGCGATCTAAGAGATATCAAGGCCGGCCGTAAGGCTGCGTTGGCTTGGCTACGTGGAGAGGATGGGGGAGTATCGCGCCGTAAAGAGAGCATATGTGGGTCGGCCGAGCGGATGTCGACCGGTCTAGCGACCCAGATATCGCTGGATTGATGAAGTTCTGAAAGACCTGCACTCCTCTCTTCCTAGTTCAAATATTAAAGGGGCCTTACAGTTTGGGCACCACAGCCTCGTCCTTTAAGACCGCGGACAATGTCACCAACCGAACGCCGCAGCCTCTAATCCCGGGGCACCTTGTTGGATTTAATAACTGCGTTAATTAAATTAAACCGTATTAACAGGGAGGCAGGTCTAATGAAACCGTTTTGGGTTAGTGCGGCTTTGATTGCTTCCGGAGCTCCGAATTTTGCACTCCATTGTTTATCGGGCGCGTGTTTCGTCTGATTTGTGGCGTTGGGATTTGTGTGCCTAATATTGTTGGGATTATAAATATGAGCTATTATGTTTAGTTTCATTATTTGAAATGAGGTGTTGGGAGCGTCCGTGGCCGAGAGGTGGCTTCGAATCCCCACTGCGGCCATGTACCAATGGCTCTTTTCTGAGTTATGTATATAAGTTGAATGCTAACCGATGCTCTTACGGTGAGGGAAAACATCGTGAAACCTGCACATTCAGGCGACTGAATGTGTAACCATGATTCAATATCTGGTTCCCCTGGTTACGGAGGTCAGGTGGCAGTCGCTCCACTGTAATTATTTGATCTGTCAAATCCTAGATCATGGTCAAGGCCGACCCCCGGTCTTCGTGTGCGAGAGCATAACCGGGACTTTAACGCCAAGATAATGATGTTTAGTTTTATTACTTGAAATGAGAGGTGGGAGCGTCGGTGGCCGAGATGTACCGGCTTCGAAGCCCATTGCGGCCGTACCAATTACTCTTTTCTGAGTTAAGTATGTTAGTTGAATAGTAACCGATGCTCTTACGGTGAGGGAAACTCCCCCCTGATAGCAGGGTCACGGAGATCAGATGGTAGTCGCTCCACTGTAATAATCTGATCTATCAAATCCTGGATTATGGTCAAGACGGACCCTCGTGCGGAGACATTAACGCCAAGATGTTTTTTTTTTATTATCAGTAAGTAAAATCCCGTCACGGGGAATCTGGTCAACCAAGTTTCTCCAATGGTATTTATTACACATAGGAAGCACATGCATCAAGCGGTGAGCTCACCCATCCAGTTTCCAACCTACCATACCTAACCAATATAATATTATGTTACGCTTGCCCATTTATAATATTAGTGGAATAACAGCATTATTCTGTAAATTTTTTTGGTTTTGTATTTGTTTTTTTACAATATAAATGTACCTAAACATAGAGGTCAGATGGCAGTTGATGATCATTTATTCTTTGTATCAACATTATTTGTGTAAAGTTTCATATTTATTTGGTCAATTAATATTATTAAAGAGATTATCCCTGTTATCAGCTCGTTTCGATTGCAATGCTGGCAGATTAAAATTATTAAATAAATACTACAACAATGCTCATGACAGAACAAAAGTATCATTATGAAATGGATATTGCAGTGAAACACTATGCTATAAAGATAATTTTATAAATATGCTTTTGAAGCGTAATGGTTTTTAAATCGGCCGATCCGAAACCGGGAAAATACTGTCCGAGGTAGCCACGGTACTATTTTTATCACAGATTATAAACAAGATATCTGAGTTTTGGACGTTAGTCCATCTACAGTAAATCATCGTTATAAAGGCTGATCCAATTTGAGGTTCCTAACTTGTATTTTAAATAATACACAAAATGTAACAATTATCATAGTTCTTTTTTCGTAAAGCGAATATGTGATATTTCATTACTTATTAATATGAAAAGTAATATCAGTCAAATGATCTGCTCTGGACATTCTGCAGCAGTTGATTCTTTCAATGTAATAATCAATGACTTTTTTGCAAGTTCAATACTTTTGTGGCAATTAACTGGGCGGATGTCAGTTTTTAGGTGCTCCAACGTTGCAAATGTGTTGGTATAAATGCGATGCTTATGAAAACCCCCCAAAAAGATATCCAACGGCGTTAACTCGCATTATTTTGGTGGCCAGTTGACGACACTGTTACGTGAAGTAATGAGATCTCTGAACGTTTCACGCAAAACATGTAACGTTTCATTCGCTGTGTAGTAATTGCATCTCGCTCTCGCTCTTGCGTAAAGCGATTCATGTTCTAAATGTATTGTTACAAACTAACATTTGATGTTTGATACACGCGCCATTACTAACAAGTGTCAATATTACAGTGTTGCCAATATAGGAACCTCGAATTGGATCACGCCTTACATTCGGTTGTTTGAATGTTCAGAGTTCCTCATGATGTTTTGTCTTACCAGGCCATCTACAGTACCACCTATCTATTCATTAGACAACGATTCAATCAGAACTATAAACGCCATTAAGTAAACGTCAATGTACTTGAACTCCTTTCGCGCAACTTTTCGAATTATCAGGTTTCCGAATTTGAATATTGAACTCGACCAATCATAATCGAAGTGTTGCGGAATCTGATTGGTCGTTGGAAATTTGAATTCGGAATATCAGGAAAACGAATGTATGCGGCCGGCTTTAAAGCTGATTCGTCATTTATTTTCAATCAATACAATACTCGCCAATCCAATGCAAAGACTTTAATGCCATTTACAGTTTTAGCACACCTAGATACAGATTGGACTTAACAGTCATAATCACAGCCCATATTAGTCCACTGCAGGACTTAGAGCCTCACCCACGAAAGAAGGTTATTGCCATTATCTTCACGCTTTGCAGGCGGGTTGGAGATTGCTGTGTTATAAATATAACAATGGCTGCTGCCCATTTTCCAGTCTATGGAGACTCTAGATCTTTTGCCTCAAAAATATTAGTCGCTTTGTACGACTGGTGTAAGGGGTTGGCTTAAAAGTCAAATTTCCTGGAAAAAAAGGAGCCTGATCTGGTACACAGATTGATCACCAAATCAGGCCATCACGTGGGGAGTGGAATATATGGGGAGCGACCTAGAGTTAAGAAATTCCTAAACCTGGGCAAGCACGCCTCTATATTTCAAGCCGAGGTTTACGCAATTTCGTAATGCGCGGACATAAACTAAAAGGCACTACGCGAACCATTGTATTTATATACACTCAGACAGTCAAGAAGCCCTATTGGCCCTATCATCAAACTCTGTGCGTTCTAGATTTGTGCTAAACTGTGTGAATGTTCTCAATTCCTTGGGTGACGAAAACCAAGTAATTTTACGTTGGGTCCCAGGACATGAAGGGATCGATGGCAATGAAATTGCAGACGATCTAGCTAAGGCTGGTAGTGTTTCAAAAATACATAGTCCAGAACCATTCTGTGGCATACCAAAAAGCCTAGTCAAACTGACCCTACGTACAAATTGCAAAGAGCGATCATTAGAGCACTGGAATAAGCAGCCAGGCCTAAACCATTCTAAAGCATTAATCAAGGCATACAATAGACTACATGCCAAAGAACGATTACTACTAAAATAAATTGCGGACCCTGGTAAGGGCGCTGACTGGTCAATGTAGGCTGAATAAGCACATGTTTATCTTAAAGATCAGCAGTACGAAGGACTGCAGATTCTGTAAGGAGGACGAGGAAACCCTGATGCGCAAACGTAGCATCCATCTTGGTAAATTCCAGCTACTACCCGATGAGATGCACGATATCAGTGCTAAGAATCTATTACAGTTCATAGAAGCTGTAGGGATCAGCACTGAACTGTAAGCTAGAGGCGATCACAATAGATCAACAATGATCGCAGTGATACTAGGACGTTTAGCCTTGAAAAGCTCACTTAACATAATGATAATAATAAGGAGTTGGTGCTATTCTACTCTGCCGGACACCACATGGCTAACAAAATGGCTGGACTTAATAGTATGCGCTACTATTTTCGAATTCTTCACGACCAAATCCGCATGAAACGCTAGTGCGAATTAAACGGGAAATAACAGCTCGGCCCGTCCCCCGCTGCACCTGACAGCTTAATTTGAGGCTATACAGGGTGACCCGTGACTAAAAAGAAATGAAATTGCCCAACCAGTATACGCAGCATGAAGATGTGGAAAGAACATTTCGAAAAATGCAACTTTAGTGCCGTCGAAACAATTTTTTTTTTTCTTTCTATAAAAACATGAGTGAAATACCTACAACAGTCTCATTGTCTCAGCCAGAGAGCGCTTCAAATATATTATTTCAAGTAGATATTCAAAGTGGGTCATCTGCAGTTACCATCAAATGTTGATAAGTCAATACTTAATGATGGAAAAATAATGGAAATTTTAAGTTACAATCAAGTAATTACATACATTGGTATAAAAAGGCTGTTAAAGACGGAGATATTTAAATTGAAATAAAACAAAGTAAAAAGAATGTTATATCAGTGAAACTAGCTTTATTGGAACGATAGTTTTATGGCATTTGTGTTTGAATATGATTTCGGCAATATGGCTGCCGTGACTGGCACATAGATAGCCCAATCTGGATAGATTATTTTCATACACTTTCTGCAACAATTACGGCCGTATTTCGCTAATAACTAACTAAATTTTTTGTTCGATTATCTCTAGTTTATCGTTGTAGAAAAGAGACTTGACATAATATTATCTAAAAAAAAATGTAAAGGTATTGGATACAAAATTTTGTTTAGCGATTAAGCTCACTTTTGGTTGAATGATTGAGTTAATAAACGGAGCGTTGATTGAGATGATTAAGTTAATAACAGCAGACCCTGGCAGACGCCGGGATAAGCGCTAGGACGACGACGACGAATCTTTCACATTGCCTTCCACAGTTTTATATAATACCTATTATATAGGTAAAATATCGAATTTCATTATTTTGTTAATGTTTAAATCGCCATTTTAATTAGGTATAACCTTTGTTTAGCAGGCAGATAATATTGATATAAGTTTCCAATATTTATTTGATTCCCATTTCATTTCCTATTACACTTTTAACCCGATGTTATACTTTAGAAGCTGTTTTTGTTCATAAATATGACATACTCAATAGCAGTCATATCCCCACTATTTAAAATTCTTACTCACCTATGTTACAACCATCCTGTATACCGTAGGGTATATTTATAACGTTCAATTACAATGGCCCTTGGTGCGAACATGAAACAGGTTTCAGATTCACTACATCGGTCATGTATGCATATAGACATAGACATAGACGTATGCATATAGGGAGGTTATGTTTCTCGCTCGTACGATTCGGATGTGGAAATGAGCTCCCAGCCACAGTGTTTCCTTTGGACTATGACATGGGATCGTTCAAAAGGTATATTAGAGGTCTTTTTAGAAGCGAGCAACGCATTGGTGACTCTCCTGGTGTTGCTGATGTCCATAGGCGGCGGTAACCACTTTCCATCAGGTGGCCCGATGGCCTGTTTGTCTGCCATATAAAAAGAAACTTATCGAACCAATCAAATTGAGTGTTTATTGAGAATGGGCTTCGGATTATAAGATTAATTGAACAGTATAGGACGTGTTTGACGTGAAACGTCTTTAAAATCGCACTTAATCATTATGAGTACTTACTTAGTCAAAAAATTGGACCGCTACGGAAAGGTCAATGTTTCAAAAACGCTAAGTCTTAGAAACATGAATCTAGTGTCATTGTGTAGCGTGTATAGTCAGCTTGCTGTCTTGTCAGCTCGCGCTAGCGCGCATTTCCGTGCATATCATTGACCACGATCTACAATTTGGCTGATCAGGTAATAAATAAATAAATAATCGTGGACAAATTCACACAACGCCATCTAGCCTCAAAGTAAGCAAAGCTGGTGTTATGGGTGCTAGATAACTGATAAACTACCTAAATACTTTTTTTTAAATACATACTTATTACACATAGAATGCCCAGACTGGTAGCAGAAATTAAAATTCATCATTTCAGTCTCTGCCCGGCCGGGAATCGATCCTGGGACCTCTTGCGTGGCAGACCACTGAACCACTCAGGTCGTCAAAAAATAATACAATGAAACTGGGAAACCTGACCAGATTGGATCATGGTTACACATTCAGTCCTCTACCTGTCTCTATCCATAGGTAGATCGCTGTAAACAAAAGATCCATTGAAAGAATTAGAAATAAGAACCAGGCGTAACCAGAATTATTAACAAAGGAGTATGTGTAACTAACTATACCCGCTCAATACAACGACTCAAACCCAGCCAATGTCCCCGATGCATTTCAAATCCAATGTAGACTCTAAACGAGCAATTTCCAAAGGATCCATCGATGCGTTTAATGTTCAACGCAATTGTAGAACTGCTTTATGTTCCTGTTTGAACGTCTTTGAGATGTTTTATTGCTATTGCTTTACTAAGTAAGCGTCGTAATGAGTTTCCAATATTATAGCGCGACTCAATTGCTCTCTATTCTTTATATATTTAGGTATATTAAAATACAACTGTAAGCAAAAAACGTCTACGTGGAAAAACAGGAGTGAGGCCTTTGCCCTGCAGTGACACACAAATGGCTCCAAAAAAACCTTTAAATATTGTCACGGTGTGCCATATGGCTCCCGAGATTCTTTATCTTTTTTATTTTTTATGTCACCTGATGGAAAGTGGTCACCACTGCCTATAGACATTAGCAACACCAAGAGTATCGCTAATGCGTTGCCCACCTCTATAACACGTTGCTCTGGCAGCAAAAAGCAAATGCCACTCCACTTCCAAAGCCACGGTTCCCCAAATCCCCACCCCATGGAGCACTGGAAACCTTACTCACCGGCAGAAACACAATACTATTTAAAAGAGTATTATTTAGCTGCGATATTCTGTAAGGTGGAGGTACTTCCCCAGTCGGGCGGATCCAATTCGAACGAGATACCCCGCTATGCCCTACCTAAATACACTGATACCTGTTTTCACTAAACATTAGAATGCCCAAATGCTAAAGAATTACTTAAGACGAAAAAACGTTTCACCATAGCTAGGAAATAACTATCGCCGTTTCGTAACGCTTACAGTTAGGAAGTGGATCGGGCAGTGCTTAGTCTCTAGTTGTTTTCTGTTTCCCACATCAATCTTATTTGAACCTGTGGCCAAAACTGGAACTAAGTTTTGCCACTTTGAAATGTCACTTTGTTGTCAATAACAGCGACGCCGTCACCGGTTGAGATAAGTGTGTGTACAGTTTATCAACATTATAACGCGAATCCATCGATAAATCCGCGTAGAGGCAGAGGCTTGGTGAAATAGACCAATTGGCTAAGGGCATTCGTACAGATAAGAGTTTTCTAGTTAGGTAATGCTTAATTCGAGTTTATTGAAACCGGAAGTAACGGTCCCTCGTGGAAGACCAAGTTTCGCCAACGGTTTTAGGAAGCACACACAACGCGCGGTGAGCTCGTTGCGATGCTGAAGTTAATTAGCCTCAAGAACGAAACGGGCACCCATCCAGTTCTCAACCCACCTAACCTAACCAATATAACTTTATGTAAAGCTTGCGCATCTATACATAGTACAAAACAAAGTCGCTTCTCACCATCTGTCCGTATTTGACGACCTGAGTGGTTCAGTGCTCAACATGCCGGTCTGACACGCATGTTGACCACTGAACCACTCAGGTCGTCAAAAAATAATACAGTAGAGCGACTGCCATCTACCACCTTGATCCTCCTATGACCCCGATGATCCTTTCAACTGGGAAACCTGACCAGATTGGATCATGGTTACACATTGAGTCCTTTATCTGTCTCTATCCATAGGTAGATCGCTGTAAACAAAAGATCCATTAAAAGAATTCGAAATAAGAACCAGACGTAACCAGACGAAAGAATTATTTACAAAGGAGTATGTGTATTTTTTTTTGTCACACGATAGGCAAACAGGCAAGCGGGCCACCTGATGGAGAGTGGTCACCACTGCCTATAGACATTAGCAACACCGAGACTATCGCCAATGCGTTGCCCACCTCTATAACACGTTACTCTGGCAGCAAAAAGGCAGATATCCCTTCACTGCCAAAGCCACGGTTCCCCGAATTCCCACCCCATGGAGCTTTGGAAACCTTACACACCGGCAGAAAAATAATACTATTTAAAAGAGTATTGTTTAGCTGCGGTATTCTGTAAGGTGGAGGTACTTCCCCAGTCGGGCGGCTCCAATTCGAACGGAATACCCTACTATGCCCTACCTCTCTTTGTAACTATTATGTTGTGTATTTGTATAGTGTAACTAACTATATGTTTTCACCTATAGATAGAGTTATTCAAGATAAAGGTTATAAGCAAGAAAAAGGGTTAAGTAGTGGTATAGTAGGTGTACGCGAACGAAGTTGCGTCGAGTCCCTTAGTTTATAATATTAGCAGGATAGTAGGATTATTATTATTAGGTTATGTTATATTGCGATAATATAGCAGTAGTAGAAACTGCCTAGTTTAACATATAAGCTCCATTGAAACCACCTGCAGGGCATTCCGTAACAATGCGCAGTCACATACAACAGTTGTATGACAATAATTATAGCCCGAGGTCAGTTCATCCGTTCGATTTTGTCTATTTCAGATATTATCTATATATTTTTGTATGTCTGTGGCGCTTATTAAACTGTCTTATAATTTATACACTAGTTCCACTGAAATATGTCATTTTCTG
The DNA here is from genome assembly GCA_905147135.1 of Blastobasis lacticolella. Taxonomy (NCBI): domain Eukaryota; kingdom Metazoa; phylum Arthropoda; class Insecta; order Lepidoptera; family Blastobasidae; genus Blastobasis; species Blastobasis lacticolella. The sequence continues at coordinate 18,320,882 of LR990048.1, forward strand.
ACTAGAACATGATATATGCAAAACCGGTCGCAATTTTTGTAAAGTTAATTTTGTATATACCTATTTATGTATAATTCACTGTACTTACCTAACTGGTGTAGGTAAACATATTTACCTGAGGTAATTTTCTTGCTTAAAATACGTAAATAAGTTTACATAAGAAGGATAGAAAGACCGACAGTAACATCTACCTTTCGTAAATTTTGCGTCATCATCATCGACCTAACCTTTCTAGACCTAGCCTAGCTAGACCTTAGGGCTCTGCCAGAGTCCGATTTCCTACTCATTCTCAACGCCCACGGGGCCTCTTTCCTTCTACCGGCAGGTTCAGGCATCCATTTCCCACGTATCCCTGAGGCTTACGCAACACATGACCAAACCAGCTCAGGCGAGCCCCCTCGATCTTATCTGCGATATCCCTCACGCCAAGGCTGCCACGGATGCGGTTGTTACGTACTCGATCGGGCCACGTAACTCCGCAAATCGTCCGCCTATTGAAGTAATACATCACATATTATCTTAAATTATAATGTGAATGTGGTTCGAAACGGTGACATACAAAATGTGGGCAAATAAATTATTAATATTGATATCGTTATAATAAATTGAGTGTCTGATACGGGCACAAATGGAGAGAAGCTCATTAAGCGAACCCTTACAAACCTTCATATATCAAAAAGACAGTCATACATACGCTATTTCATCTTCCTACGTCTGAATGTTCATAAATATTTTAATAGACACCGAAAATCTACAGTTTGAATATCTCGCGAACGTATACGGTGTCGGTCAGAGGTTTTCAATCTGGGGAAATATTTTTTTTACATTTTTGCTTTGAAAACATACAGTCACAGTTCATATAATTTATTCGTTTGTTGGAGTGACCTCTATCCCACTGTGGATATACGTACATACGCATCTTGTGCCTAGCGTTTTCTATAAGCTGATGATGTTGGTAGCAGTATCTGGAATTTACTCAAAAGTGCATCACTCAATACTTAAATATTTCTTACATTAGTATTTTACCCCTGTGGGACACCCAAATTTAGAAACGTTACTATGAGAGTCCACAGTACACGCGAACGTCTAGGGTTCCAACTGAATACTTCAGTGGCGATCGGCATTCATAATGAAATTTACTAATCATAGAGTGATTTTGAACGCAGTACCTTCATTGACTTAGCAGAAAGCCGCTGTCAGAGTCAAGCATAGTAACGCTTTTTTTAGATAAAATTTTTATGAATACGGGTGAGAGAATGCCACAAGCTACGATCTTTGGCACATATATTCTCACTACATTTACATCGAGGACTTCTGATTAGGCCATTTTTTTTTTAATATTTTCAAAATGTTTGATTGTTTTCGCTAATCGCTATTATTACAACATTTTTTCAACGAAAGTTTTACGCGTATATTTTAGAATGCTTCTAAACTTTAAAGGCTTATTTAATATTACGCTGTCACTTTCAAAACTTTGACATTCATAACGGATAGTATGATGCAATTAACCCCTAAAATTAGGAGTCATTCGAGTAATCGGGCATTAGGCGCTGTCCTAATTGGCAACGAACGGACCATGGTCGTACGACGGACGTCGCCCGATCACTAGAAGACCTCAAAACTGCCCTACAGCATCTTAGACCGGTGATTTAAGACCGATAAACTGTTCCTCCCACATTTTTATATTGGAACGACATCCTTTCCAATCGTTGGGAAGCACTGCCGCAGGGATCCAGCGTATTAACAATTCAGAGGCTTTAAATAGAATCGAAAACGTGCCAAGTCGACCGTTACCTCTCTATGTAGACTGCGCGATGTCATATTATATTAATGCCGGCCTTATTCTGGTATTTACACGGGTCTTATAAAGATTAGGATGAGAAATAAGATCCCTATGACGTAAATTAATCTATTAATAAAATATTCATTGTTTATAGGATATCACATCACAGGTCATGGAGGCCAGATGGTAGTCGCTCCACTATAATTACCTAATCGCCAAATCCTGTATCATGGTCAAGGCGGACTACGAACCCTCATGCTCGATAGCACAACCGGGACCTTAACGTCAATATGATAATATTTTATTACATCACAGTGTACAACTTAATGTCTGCCAAGGCTGGATATTTATTTATTTATTGGAGTACCAACAGGTATATGAAACATAATAAATCATCATCATCGTCCTAGCGTTGAATTCTACTGCAATGGGACTCCTGGAGGACCCTGAGAGCAACTGGATCCATGGTGCTGCAGCCCGGCCTGAAACCATGACAAGGAGCATTCCTGGCGAAGTCTCTGGTCGATAATCTCACTCATAAGTTTTATACCTCGGTAGTTGCCGCACCCTGCACACAACCTTTTCCTTTATAGATTTGCGTAGTAATATTTACGCGCCACGCGTCAGGTATAAGCCCCGTAGCTATGATCCTGTTGAATAGTTCAGTGAGCAAGAGTACGCCCCGAGTCCCGATTGTTTTCCAGGTTTCTATGGGTATTCCGTCATAATAAATGTTATTCTAGAACCAACAAGCCAATTACTGGTCCTCGCTAGTAACAACAAAATAAATAAAAAAGAAAGGGAACGTGCATTGCAATAATATGATGACAGAATACAAGATGAAATTACTGCGTACCCAAAAAAGAAAAGAAATGGAAGAAATATTTTGGCAAAGCCATCCACTGAGGTGAAGTAGCCTCTAGTCCAGCAGCGGAATCTATGTATAATATATTTATATGGTATGTTGCTTGAACCCTCTTTAAGAATGTGGCACATTGATTTTGAAAATTTTTACTTGACCCCAGAATAGCCCGCCGCGTTCCCACATACGAAGGCACCGGAATATCGCGGGTCCGTTAGCTGTAAATTTAAAAATGCATGCAGTTTCGGCCCAGTGGCCCGTTACTGTGTGATTCGGTGGCTCTATAGCGCTGTACCCATCTCTTGGATGGGATACGAGCGATTTTTCGGGGGAATTTCGGTGTGCCGAAAACAGACTAGCCCTAAACACAGTAGCAAAATTTTAAATTGCCAACAAAGTTGCCATTTGACGATTGAAAGATTTATGTAATGTCCTACTCAATAACGACATTATGACTTTGACTGTCAACGAACGAATTTCTGAACATTTTTTTCATTAGGACAATTTATGCTATACGACAATCTTAAAATCTGAAATCGCTAGCTTTAGGAGACCCACAAATGGTGAGTGAGGTGACTTCAATGTAGCTGACTAGCGAAACTGTCAAGAGGATGAATTTCAATGGCTTTTACGGGGTCGGCAACGCGTGGGTGATGCCCCTGGTATTGCAAACGTCCGTAGTCTGCTATGACTGCTTTCCATCAGGCAGGTCGCAAGCTTGTTTACCACATTAGTGGTATAAAAAAAGGTTGTAAAGCAGACCGTTTGTTTTACTTCTATAAGTAAGTACTATTGCTATGAGAAGTCAAAAGTTTGGGTCGCTAAAAAATGATTTTTTTTTAACTCTACCGAACGTGCCAGGTTGTTCACGGGCATCTACGACCCATTGCGACCCATTGCGACCCATTGTGGGTCTCCTAAATCTCTACTATCGCTACACAGTGGAATTTTCTTGTACTCGATGATATCGTACAACCTACGGTGCTCACAGTCTAGCTATTATGGGTGGCAGTTGTTGCTTTCCATTAGGTGAGCTGTCTACGCATTTGCATATAAAAAACGTATTTTCAATCTAATTTTGCTAAATTTAGTACTAAGTCAGTTACACGACAGTGAGTGTAAATAAAGTAAAACAGTTCCTCGCATTATTTTTGGAATGTGAAATGAAAATGAAATGAAAATATTTATTTGCTTTGCATAAAGTTAACAATTTAAATAAAATCGACTAGTGTCGACCAAGAAACAAAAAATAAAAACTAATTATACAAAACAAAATGGTCCATGGCTCAGCTATGGCTGCCAGTGAGACCGACAGCCGCTGTTATTCTGCCATGGCCAAATATTATCCTAGCCCAACCACACACTGCTTAGGCTAGGACAACAATAAAAATCACACATTACACGCTTTTCTGCCAAACAACATTTTGTAGACTTTGTATACATATATATATATTAAATATGATGTACTTATATATATTAAACAATGTGTCCCTTATTTGAATACTCCTCCGCTCCCTGGCTGAGATGACCCGTGAATTTTCCCTCATTCTGTTATCTGACGTAGTCGCAAGTCGCGAAAGGCAAAAGGAGCAACAGTTCTTTAGCAGAATTTGACTCTCTTTGGAGAAATGCTTTGAAATTCTCATATGAGAAAGGTACAGGATGGATAAACAATTTTAAAGGTCTTGAGAAACTCACTCAGCCAGGAGGCGGTGGTACTCACCCAGGAGGACTCCTCAGGCTTAACGGAGTCCTACCACCTGATAGTTCTAATAACATTTCAAAATTGTTCTTTTTTTATTGTAATCATCTGGTGGTAGGACCCCGTTAAGCCTGAGGAATCCTCCTGGGTGATTACCACCGCCTTATCTATTTCTGCCTCTAAGCAACAATGCTTGCATTGTTGTGTTCCGGTTTGAAGGATAAGGTAGCCAGTGCAATTACAGGCATTAGGCATTTCACATCTCACAGTGACAACGCACCAGCGGTTCTGCATGAATCATATATGTTATTGGCGACAGTTACCGCTTATGGGCTGTCCGCTCGTTAGTCAGTCACTGCGTAGCATACAAAACATGTTACTTTCAATTTGCGAGACTAACATTTGTTTTTCAATGAAACGTCCTTTAGAAGATTGTGTATCGTTAAAACAACTAATTTAACTCGTGTAAATTTTCGCCCTTTGTTTTTTCGATAACCGCTGTGGCTTAAGTCAACAATAGAGTGCCCAGCGACTTCAATGTTATAAAGAGGATCTATTGTAGGACAGGAGTGTATTCGTAATTTAGGTGTGATCATCTCAATGACAATTTATTTAAATAAATCCTTTATTATAGACTCTATTTGACCAAATGGTTGAGATATCCGACTCGAAAGTGAGAGATACCGGGTTCGAATCTCATTGCGGCCATGTATCAATGACTCTTTTCTGAGTTATGTACATTAGTTGCTCTTACGATGAGGAAAAACATAGTGATGAAACCTGCACATTTAAGCGACTAAGTATGTAACCATGATCCAATCTGGTAAGATTCCCCTGATAGCATAGTCACGGAAGTCAGATGGCAGTCGCTCCATTGTCTCATCTACCAAATCCTGGATCATGGTCAAGGCGGACACCGGGGCCCTCGTGCACGAGAGGACAACCAGGACATTAACGCCAAGATGATTATTATTTTAACATCAAAATACCGGGCCTACAACACATCTGTTCACCACACGGCGGCGCTAGTAAATAGCATCTGTTTTATGATTTTGTCTACTGAACAGATAAATAAGTGGTACCGAAATGATACTTTTTGAAACACCCTGAATACTCACGTATGGAATCGGTCGCATAAGGAATGCTTTGTTCACGCAACTGTGGCATTTGATTCGAAATACGTATACAGGAACCTACGAAATGAATTCCATTCTGATATTTCGTACGTAGGGTGTATGCGTTAGGTATTTACAGGCATTCTAGAAGACAGTTGACAGTACTGTGCCACATTATATATATGTCGCAGCCAAATGGTTAAATGAGCCGGTTAATTAAACGACTAGCTATATAAGCAGTTATTTAATTGAAAATTGGCCAAATTCATGAACTTTGAAAGTAAAGTCAAATGAACGATATTGCCTCGAGTTTACGGAGCTCTTCCATTCATTGTCATAATGCTAACCTAAACTAACCGAATAAAAACCTAATGCAAACTATTATTATACTTTGAAGTTATTGTGGGTAGGTTAGCATTGGGACAGTGTGTGGAAGAGCTGCGTAAAAATGAGGCGATATCGTTCTTTCAACATCACTTTAAAATCTTATGAAACTGGCAAATATTCAACTAAATAATTGCTCAAAAAGCTAGCCGTTTGGTTAACCGGCTAATTTAGCCATATGGCTGCGACATATACATATATTACGCATCACAGCAACGGCCGTATTGCTGGACTCCTTCACTTCAGTGGAGGATATTGCCCTAACCTCCACCTCGGGGATCCACCAAGGAATCACTAATGGTAAGGAGTCCGACTCATACCCTGAGGTGTCGGTTCAACCCCAGTGCCACCATAAGCCAATGACTCTTTTCTTTGTTATGTACATTAGTTGAAAACGAACCGATGCTCTTACGGCAAAGGGAATCCATCGTGATGAAACCTACACATTCAGGCGACTAAATGTGTAACCATGATTCAATCTCGTCAGGTTGTCCTGTTAACAAGGTCACGGAGATCATTTCACGGAGGTCGGTTCACCAGGTGCTATAAGTGTCAGCAGTATGGGTACCCAGCTAAGACTTGTCGTCAGACGGACATCACGTGCGGCCATTGCGGTGATCTAGGTCACTCACTAAACGAGTGCACAAAAAAGGCGGAGCCTCCAAAATGCGCAACGTGCTCGCGCTTCAAAAAGCCGAGCAACCATAATACGGGTGCCACTGAGTGTCCCGCTAAGCTAATGGCCGAGAAGAGATATATAAATACAATAGATTATGAGGGCGCCAAAAAATATTAAACATTGATAGATATTAGTTTGAACGTTAATTTGTTATTTTTAATTTACATTATGTTATAGGTAGATAGTTCCTATATTTGTTACTAACCCCGCAATGACCGCTGTCCTACTAACCTTAAATCATAAGATACCTAAAGTGCAAACATGCACATAACGAACATATTCTTTGCCAGTATAGAATCTTTTTGCTGACGCGAATATCTTTTATAATAAAAATATTACCTACTCTTAATTTCTAAGTTAATTTATGATATAATATATGTGTACTTCGTCATATTTTGCTAGTGATTTTTTAAATATGTATAGAAAACCATTCCTTGTTTATTTAAGGTCTGTAATTTCTCGCCTGAAACACAGGGTATCATATTATCCTAGCTCAGGCAAAAAAAAAAATATGTTTTATTTTTACCTTTTACGTGTTTTTTTTTTACATCTAAAATTGAAATGTATTTTACAAGATTTAATAAACTTTTTATTTATTTATTTTATTTATTTGGCAATCGCTCCACTATAAAATTACCTGATCTGCCAAACCCTGGATCACGGTCAAGGCGGACCCCGGGCCCTCAAGCGCTATAGCACAACCAAGAAATTAACGCCATGATGGCCGATACCATAACCTCCACGTTTGGCATTTAACATAAAATTCTGCTGTTTAAAAGTTGAAAAAGAGTTTAATAACGACATGCGTGCCAAAAACCTAACCACCAAGGATACCATCTTCACACATGATAGACAAGTCAGAGCACAAAGCACAAACTATAACAAGTTCTCAAATTAAAATATTTTTTTAATAGCAAGCTTTTATCGCGGGGACATATGAAAGTAAATAATTTTTTGTTTTGTTTTCTTATTTGTCTTTTAATGAAAATGAAATAAAATATTTATTTCAAGTATCAGGACTCAAATGTAGTTAGTAATATCTTAAAATTAGGTTAGTAACAATTATCTTATAAAATGTCGCAATCAAGTTTAATGACAGGGACCAATTATTTGTACTATTACTATGCAGTACAATAAACACATATTCAATAAAAGTATTTCTATTATAGGTATCTTACCGATATGTCCCACATAAATCAAAAGATTCAATTCTATTAATTTATATGCAGGTTACAAACTGACCTCATTTATTTAATACCTAATTAGGGCTCAGTGCACGTTAGTATATTTTACAGATAATATGAATGCAAAGAGGCTCATTAAAGAACCAGACAATAAAGTTTACACAGAGTATATCACATATCCCGTTAAAAGAACTTGTTGGCAAGGCCAACGCATTGTGAACAATGAGTACAGTGCCATATTATGAGTATCTGCGGGGCTATTGGCTAACTCAGTTGACAACTGTATTTGACACTAGATAATTCTACACCTTCTACGTTGAAAACTGGCAATAGCGTCTACCAAATTTGAGTAGTGTCAGATTTTTTTATGTCAAATTCAGTTGCCCACTGAGATAGCCGATAGGCCCTCTGATCCGGTGGCGAGCGAGCGGGCGGCGCTGTATTTGACATTGACATTTTAAAATGAAGTGTTGCCATTTTTCCAGTTTCAATTTTGACCACCATGGACCAAGAATACCGGGTGAGATAAGTTTGTGGCACTGTATGATTTTTTTTTAATCAGTGGTCACATTCCAATCTTTCCAAATTCATTTTCTGACAAAAACATCTCGTAAAAAAGACAACGACGAAGCCAATTTTGTTTATCCTGAAGCTCACCTTTCATCAGTTAATATAAGTTTTAGTATAATAATATAACATAATAATATAATATAACATACATTATATAAAGCTAAGTATATTGTTGATTGCTATTCATTTCACTTCCTGATTTTAAACCGCACCCAGTGTCCACCTTTCATCTTTAAGTTGAAGGTATCAGTGGACAGTTTTGCTGGTATGGTAGTCTTCGCCGCTGGAGACACCTCCATACTCCTCACGATTTGGTAGACCATCACCTTCACCACACACAGCGCAAAACGAGATCCTGAATTTGGTCAACAAAGTGGCATCGGTACATAAAAATGTAGAAAATTAAATCCTAATTCAATAAATACTTTTTCATTTTAAATTTTCAAATTGTTAGGAACTGGCTGTTGCCAGCGACTTCGTATGCGTATGAGTTTTTTAATGCAATTTCCTGAGTTTTTAATTCAATATAGGTATTTAGTAACGTCGGCAGCCTAGTAGTTATGGTATCTGACTCACAAGCGAAAGGTACCGGGTTCAAATCCCACTACCGCTATGTACTAATGACAGTTTGCTTTCTAACTGATGCTGATATGGTGAGGGAAAATATTATGATGAAACCTGCACATTCAGGCGACTGAATGTGTAACCCATGATCTAGTCTGATCAGATTCCCCTGGTAGCAGGGTAACAGAGGTCAGATAGTGGTCGGTCCACTGTAGGGGTCCACATTACCTGATCTGCCAAACCTTGGATCATGGTCAAAGCTAACCCTGGGGCCTCGTGAGCGAGAGCACAACCGGGACATTAACTCCAAGATGAAATTTTATTTCGCACAATGTTATTGTGACAATTCTCATGAAAAACAGAAAAACTTTCTTCCCCCCCTGTTTTCCTTCCAGTTCCCTGAATTTTAAGTTCTGAAAAGTTTAAAATGCACAATATTCTCAACAACAATATTCTCACCGATACAGTTCCTAGGTCCAGTTCCAAAAGGCATGTATGTGTACGGACGGATGTTGTGCTTGTTCTCTTCAGAAAACCTTTCCGGGTCGAACTTTTCTGGGTTCGGATAGTATTTAGGGTCACGGTGGGTGGACCATACTGATACAATTATGCCTTCGCCTTTGCGAATCTGGATGCGTAAGAAAAATAATCGTACAGATATGAATGAAATGAATGAATGAAAAATTCTTTATTGCTTATACAAAGAATAAAACAAAAACATAGGAAAAAATAAACAAATAAAAGCAACCGGCGGCCTTATCGCTTAAAGCGATTTCTTCCAGGCAACCTTAAACATCTAAAAATAGAGTATACCCTAGGATAGATGGTAAGTCTGTTCTACTGAACATTACTGTGGCATATTTCATTAATATTAATAAACCTATATCACTAAAATACAATACTATAAATACATAATACCAATTAATTAAACATCACAAAACAATATAAAGATGATAAAATAAAAATACAATACATATTTTGATGTTTATCATGTATCCGCCTATGAGTGAAGTGAGACGTTGATGATGATGGATCCCTATGTGACAGCTTTGAGAAAGTGCGCTTTAACCAGCTTTTTAAAGATATTTTCATAGAATATTATTAGCAAGTTTAGAAAGAAGATGATGTCTAATTTATTAGGCATGATTAGACGTGGCGTCCTACTCCTACCTAAGCATTTCATCGTATAAAAGTTCCCCTTGAATTACTATATATATTGTTGAACACCTCATTAAAATCCGTTGCATAGTATAAAATATCTAAGCGTACATACATAGATACATAGGGACAGACGGTGGAAAGCGACTTTGTTTCACACTATATAAAGATAATTATTAGACATAGTTGCATCGTCACTTACAATCATGTGTAATGCTCATCATTTGTTTTAAACTAAACTCCCGTTCTTCATATGTTATTGCATTGATTTGTAAATTTGTCCACGAATATTTATTATTATTATTATTACTTATTAATAGTGACTCACACCCGCACGACGTACCTTTGCGATTTGTTTGTCTCGACGTTTTGACTTGATCATACATATTTTGCAACTCTATTAACATATTTAAGATATCCTCAAACATGGCGAATGTTCAAACTAATCTTAGATTTACCACTCGTTTTTTCATCTTTGTTTTTTTTATATATTGTTCTTAGTTTATTTCGTCAATCAATATTAAATCATGTTTATTTACTGTATTTTCAATTTTAGTTATTATGTGTACACTTCTTTTGAGTTAGGATTTGGATTAAGCCCTTTGCTGTTTCTATGTAAATTGTTAGCAATCCTATTCTGTTTTGTGTACCAATAAATAAATAAATGTAATAATAAATTACTTTCAATTTATTTTAATAAATAAAAATAAACAAAGCACCTGTCTACAAAATCCTCTAATAAGTTGGATTAGAAGTATTTTATTTAGCAATGCCAATTATGTGTACCAAGACATGGATCTTTCAAGTAACCATCCCTATAATTTTTCTCCATTTAAAATATTAATGTAGATATATTACTTACAATGAAGTCTTCAGTAGCTTCCTCATTTGGTTTACCCAAATTGTAATCCTTGTTGCACATTCTCTCGAGAGCTATTGCCGCCGGCCATTTGCGCAAGAGTTCTAAAACGATAATTATCAGTAAGTTATCAAAAATGAGAGCTGCCTCATTAAAGGTCATAAGCTGATTATTACCTGATACCACCATATCCAGGTACACCATATTCTGAACAGAGTTGTAGTCAAATTTTCCACCATTCTTCTCATCATATTCTCTGATCTCACGAACCAACTTATCCTGCACATCAGGGTTTACAGCTAGTTCATACAGAAGGAACGACATGGAGGAAGATACTGCCTCGAAGCCACCGATGAAAAACAGAACAGCTTGGGCCACTAGGTCGTCATCAGTCCAATCTGATAAAGGACACTCATTATTTGGTTTAACGGAATATAAATCTATTACGTCACATGTTCATGAAGTTAATCCACCGAGGATTTCATGCAAAAATCTTGATAATAGACTGTCTTTGTGTTGTTTTTTTTTATACAATATTTCGGGATTGTTATTGCGCAATGGTTTCTAATTCCATTCACAGGTATTGTAACACATGGACAGCAATGTGGACCAACCAGATTGACTAACAATATTAAATCCTTACATATGGACAACGATAAATCAAATCAAAATTTCTTTATTGATTAGGACATTAAATATCTCTTTCAATCGTCAAAAAGGAGGGGGGTAGGAAAGTAGGAAGGAAACACACAGTGACACGCTGACCGCCCTATGGCTGTAGATAAACGTATCCCTCGCCAACCACAACCGAACCGGGCTCGACAATGCCAGACAGAGCCGGAACGCTATATTATATTATATACTCGTAGGTATGTCTAGTATAATTAAGAAAAACCACCTAAAACTACAGCAAGAGTAAGCCAGTCCACCAAGGCAGCACCCGTTCACGAGTATAACGCAGGGCCCAGCCATCGTCCAATTCAACCATATTTGAGGGAAAAGAGCGACCCGGCCCCCACGCCACCGCCAGACAGACTTATTTACGGTTAATAATTTATTACTGAATGGCAAGAAGACAAAATGTTTAAAATTCTCTTTGCCAAATGTTAGATCAGTGCCCACTAATGTACAAATAAAAGGCGAAAATTTGAATTTTGTTGATTCTACAGTATTTTTAGGCTTTACCCTGGATAAAAAATTGCAATGCCTCACATTGATAAATTGGCGAAAAGGCTAAGTTCTGCAGCATATGCTGTAAAGAAAATACGGAGTATTTCTGACGAGGCTACAGCAAGATTAGTTTACTTTAGTTATTTCCACAGTATTATGGCCTATGGCATACTGCTGTGGGGACACGCTGCCGACTGGCACAATGTATTTGTATTGCAGAAAAGGGCTATTCGCGCGATTTATCAATTGAGACCTAGAACTTCACTAAGAGATAAATTCAGGAACATTGATATAATGACAATGCCGTCACAATATATATATGAGAATTTAATGTATGTTCATAAAAATATACACTTATTTAAGAAGAATAGTGATGTTCATAATATTAATACGAGAAATAAAGATAAACTTGTTGCTGGTGCTTGTCGTCTAGCCAAAGTCCACAAATCATTTATGGGTCAATGTGTACGCTTTTATAATAAGGTTCCAACAGATATTCAGAATTTACCATTGAATAAATTTAAAGTCGCTATAAAAAACAAATTATGTCAAAAAAGTTATTATAGTATATCTGAATATGTAAATGACAAAAGTCCATGGGACTGAACTGCTGTTCTATACAGGTATTTACTTTTAAGATAGTATATAGGACAAATAATGTATTAGTACATAAGACATGATTAAAAAAAAAAGAATTAACGTATGCTCTGTGGGTTTCTTGCCGTTTCTTTCCCCCACAGAGAACCACCTTGGAAGCGGCGTTAATTTTCCTTCCTCTCCCACACATGGTGTCTCCTGTCTGCGCTAGGGTAGGGGTAGGGTAGTAGTTAGAGTAGGGGTAGGGTAGGGTAGGAGTAAGATAGCGGTAAGGTAGTATAGGGTGGGAACGCCGCTTCCAAGGTGGTTCTCTGTGGGGGAAAGAAACGGCAAGAAACAGACAGAGCTGTTTACTGCCTTCATCTTTGGTTTGAATATACTATTACTTTCAGTTTTTGTCATGTGTAAAACTGAATTATAATATTCATTTGTATCATCAAAATACTTTAAATTAGATGATTTCTCTATAATGTTATGTCTAAAACTGTTTAGACGGTTGTTGTTAATTGGTACAAATTTAATAGTATTTTTTGTTTCTTTCCTCATATTCACATTAAACACAGCTAATTGACCACAATGATCGGATTGCAATTTGTTTATTACAGACTGGCTACATGCCTGGATATCACAAAAAATGTTGTCTAGACAAGTTGATGTAGTACTTGTTATTCTAGTAGGCTCTAAAAATAAGTTGATTAAATTATGACACTTAAATAATGATATTAGCCTACCAGTATATTTACAAGATACGTCTAATCAATCTATATTAAAATCTCCACAAACAACAATATTTTTATTACAATTGCTAACTTTAATAAGGGCTTCGTCCATAATTTTCTCGAACAAATCAAATGATGAAGCCGGAGGTCTGTATACGCTCATTACAATAAGTCGCTCAAGTTCTATACAGGCAATTTCAGCAGTTCGTTCAACAGACAGCTTGACAATATCAGTGCGTTCCTTGCATTTTAAGCAATTACGAACAAGTATTAGGGAACCTCCATGAATTGCCTGCCCTCTTGGAAACGAACTTGCAAGTTTATAATTGTTAAAGCCAAATATGAGCTGGTGATCTTTTAACCAATGTTCAGTAATGCAAAAAATATCAACATTCTCACCGTTCATGAATAGCTCAACTTCCAATTCTTTATTCGTCATGCCTTGGATATTTTGATGTACTAAGTTAACTATACAATTTTGTTTATTATTATAACATTTTACTTTACGTACATCCAAAGGCTTATTACCACTATTTACTAATGACTTTATGGCAGAGCAGTCCTGTATATTCTGAACAATATCAAAAGATTTATTGTTCAAGTCTAACAGTGGACTGTTATATGCTGCTGATATGATACAGGACGGCTCCTTTGTCTTACATACTAGTTTAAACAGTGACCCTTTTTGTTTATTAACAAATCGGCACTCTGGTCATATCTACCTACGGTAGGAGAAATCAATAAATTAATATGGTACGCTAACATTGTAGCCAGTTTGACTTTGTACCTACGTCGAAGATACATAGTATCTTCTGTTAAAACTACTTTATCTGTAAATTTATTACAGTCAAAAAGGTAAATGCGTCTTTCTGACTGCAAGTCAAATTATACATCAAAGTATTCAACTTGTGAATACGGTCATTTTCAGTATTATAACAATTTTTTACGAAGGGAAATGCGCATAATACAATTTTTCCTGCTGACAATCCTTGCAACGCTTCAACACCCTTTATTATGTCATATTTTCGTACTTTAAGGCTATTACTTATTAAAATTACTATATTTACATTTTGATCAATATGTTTTGAATTTTTTAAGATTTTTTGTATAATACCGCCGTACGACAAATCAGGCATGCAATAATTGGTTACTTTGGAATTTTTGAACTTTGGATAAGATGTACAAAACAGCAAATATCGGAGAATAGAAATACTTGCAGCCAGAATCATGACGAATCTTTTAAATTCACCTTGATCATTGAACCTATGCAGAAGCTTAGTACCTAGCTCAGGAAAAAAACTATCTAGTTAAAGATTGTTAACTAAATCTTCACAATTAATACTATATTACATAATGTTTTAAACTATCGCGGTTATTATTACATATTTTAAGGGTTTGATCTGGGTTTCCTACAGCGTACCTTTGTTAACAAGTAACGAGGAGTTGAAAGGTACGCGGTAAGAAACCCGGACCATACCCTTAAAATGTGTAATACTATATTTACCTCTACCATGATCCTGTACGCCAACTGATGATTCTTCGACTGTTGCGAACCCAGCATGACCGTCTTTAACGCTACTATATTTATCTGCATGTTTCAGTTGACCTGTACCACAAAAATAAATTTATAAATACGAAAGTTTAGAATTTTAAGGATCCTTCACGCAAAAACAATTGAACAGAATTGTGCAATTTTGGCAAAATTGTGTATCCCTGTTCACTATGTATACACTATGAATTCAATTTACTAAGCTGTAGATATGCAATAGAAATACTGAATCCTACGTACCTAGAACCTATAGCTTTTTTATTTTTTATCCAGTATCGCAGTTTAACATTGGTAGATCATCATCATCTTGGCGTTAATGTCCCGGTTGTGCTCTCGCGCACGAGGGCCCGGGGTCCGCCTTAACCATGATCCAGGATTTGGCAGGTCAGGTAATTACAGTGGAGCGACTGCCATCTGACCTCCATGACTCCATGATTGGATCATTCATTTTTCCTGAATGTGGAGGTTTTAATCACGATGTTTTCCCTCACAGTAACAGCATCGATTAGTATTCAACTAACGTACATAACTCAGAAAACAGTCATTGGTACATGGCCGGAGCGGGATTCGAACCCGGGACCTCTAGCTTACGAGTTGCATACTCTAACCGCTCGGCCACCGACGCTCAGTTTTACATTGGTAGATAACAAACCTTTTTTAGCTTGCATGAGTAGATGTATCATGTCGGGTCTGACAATGTGTCGCAGCTCCCTCTCCTTCATTGCCGTCAACACGATTTGGCGAAAGAACGTGCGGGTCTCTTCCGAGAGGAACGATATTTTTAATAGCTGAAATACAAACACTATGTAAGTTATTCTTGTAATTATTTCGTAACGCGCATTTGTATTGGTATTTACGCAGTTTGTGGGAATGACCACGTATTCCACCTAAGGATATATTATTGACGAAAACATAATAATTATTATAACAAATTATGTACATAATTTTAATTTGTTTGCTTTGAGTAATTGTTCTGAATACAGGACTAGTACCGTATTAGATCTTGACGTTTTCTATTGTATAGGTATTGTATATATTGCCGTACACGATATCCTATATATATCAAAGCTTATAAATTGTTACAATGTCCTCAGGCCTAACACTGGGCAGCTGGTATAATACCTAATAATAGTAATCTTGTAAAGGTAAGATTGGACGCAACTTACGTTCATTATTGCAGGGACTGTCAAGTATCCGAAGAATATAAGTAGCTGTTGGAAATTGAAGGTGGCAGCCGCTCTGCCTTTCAAATAGAATTCGTTATCTTGCTCTGTATGAGAATCAACCTTCAGACCAAAGGCGCAGGAGGCGATGACGTCAGTGGCATAACGAGAGGTTAGGTCTTTGACTTCCACGTCAAGATATCCATCTAAAAAAATATTAGTTTGAAGAAAGAAATTACAAGTCTTGAACTATACTGATGTCACGTATTTACCATTGGAAGATTTAATTGTATCCCTTAGATGATTGATCATTTGGTCGCCAACCTCTACCATGAAAGGCACCATCACGCGGATCTTGGAACTGGTAAAAGCAGGACTCAAAGAAGAGCGCATATCTTTCCATTCGTCACCTACAACAAAAATATACGTTTGCAGTAACTTGAAAATATTATATTTATGACGAATTTCATTTAGAATTGTTCAAACTTTAACACACCTTTTAAACCAAACAAGACTCGGCCAAAAATCGGGTCTGAAGCTTTTTTCATGAGTATCCTGTGGTCTAAGAAATGTTCGAAATCCTTTATAGTAACCTTTTTGATCAATTCAAGGTCACGTACTAGTATATTTGGTGATGTGAGTTCGTATCTGCCCACAAATCTGTAAGAATAAAATTGACAAAATTAGTATTCTGTCTTAATCAAGCATAGTTTCTGGGGGTAGGAATGTTCTTTTCCAATTATGTCCGACTGTCTTCTGGGATAGCTTCGAAGACGCCCGATTCGATAGCTTTCTATGAACTGGGGAGAGGGTGGTCAGATACTAGGATGCTTGACAAAAGAACCGTGTTAAAGAAATCACACTTTTTTCACCGCGGACGGCAAAAAGCTAGGGTGAGCAGCTTAGAGTTAAACTAGAACGACGCTAAAAGGCGGTCAAAGACTTGATAAGGTCGCGGAAAGGTATAACAGTGTATTGCAGGTAACAGTTAGGGTCGAAACGCATGTTTCAGGAAATTGTTGCTGTTGTATTGTATTGTATTGTACACCTGCTGCTGCTGCTTTCAAGTACACCTGCACTTGAAAGCAAAGTACCAAACTAAAGTGAGGACAGAGTGGAGAACAAACATCTGGTGGAAACATTGATTGACGATGATGATGTTCTTAGTTAATTGTTTAGTGTGTGCTGAAAATATTATTCAGTCCATTTATTTATTCTACGACGTGGTAAAAGAGCAGACAGCCCACCTCATTGTAAGCGGTAACTGTCGCCCATAACATCTACGATTCAAGAATTAAAGTTCCAGGCAACCGCAGATGTGTTTTCCTGCCTGCATGCCTGTAATTGCGCTGGCTGCTTTATCCTTCAAACCGGAACACAACATGCAAGTATGTACGACACTAACCTCTCATTAGGAAAAGCCCTGTAGGTCCTGTCCACGCAATCAGAAAAATGTTCGGTCTTGAATATAAGGCGCACCATGTTCCCAAAGATGGGAAGTGGTGTCATAGACTTGACGCCATGCCGACTGAACCTGGTGTAGTACCGGCGCAAATACAGCACCACGACAACCACCACGCATATGCTCCATATCCAGAATAACATTGCCTGTTAACAGAGTTGTTCATCCATTTAATGAAATTGTCTCTTAGACATAGACATAAAAATAGACATGATTTATTTTGACATCACAAAAATCCATAAGCGTTTATATATCAAGCAAATTTTAGAAGACTTAAATGCTAAATAATAACAAAGTAGGTACAAACACACAAATACAATTGTATTGTTGAACAGTCGAGGCAGTGTACTGAGGCTCTTTTTTTTTGTCGGTTGTTGACAAGGGGTCTGTGCGTGTATTACGCAAAATCGTTGAATAGATATTCATGGGGTCACCGTTCAGTTACTTGGATACATGATCTATCAAATCCTGAATCGTGGTCAAGACGGACCCCTGGCCATCGCGCGCGAACACATTCGGGATATTGACGCCAAGATGATGACGACAGTTTGCTTGTTTAGGTTCAAACTTAAATTCTTAGCCTTATTTCATATTGTTCGGGTGAGTAGAATCATAGATACAACTTTACTTTTTCTTAGTCATCATCATCATCATCACAGCCCGTAATGGTCCACTGCAGGACTTAGAGCCTCTGCCACGAAAGGGAAGGGTATTGCCATAATCTCCACGCTTGGCAGGCGGGTTGAAGATCGCAGTGT
The DNA here is from genome assembly GCA_905147135.1 of Blastobasis lacticolella. Lineage (NCBI taxonomy): Eukaryota > Metazoa > Arthropoda > Insecta > Lepidoptera > Blastobasidae > Blastobasis > Blastobasis lacticolella. The sequence continues at coordinate 18,339,160 of LR990048.1, forward strand.
TTAAATATAACACTACAGAGACTCTTAATCTTTTGCCTCAAAAACATTAGTCGCCTTGTACGACACCCATGAGTGTTAAGGGTTGGTGCTATTCTAGTCAGCCGGACACCACACGGCCAATTTTCTTAGTACTAAAGAGGTAATTTATAATGCCCTTAAAAATGAAGTCACGGGCAATCACTAAGCCGCCATAAAAGCAATTATCACGTGGAAGAAGTCGCGGGCAAACGCTAGTTAGTAATATTTAATTTTGTCATAATTTAAGAAAACAGATTTATACAGTAACGAAAATGTTATGAAATTCAAAAATACGTTTTATTGAAACTTTGGGAGACGTGTTCATTTATCGCGTAAAACTTTGTTAGAAAGCAGTTTCATAAAATCAATTGCAAATGTCACGAAGAAAACACTGACTAGACGCACCTATACACTCAGGGTTTAATAATTGATTCAACCTTGACTAATTTAAATTTTATTAGGCCCCTTCGAGCTGCTCTGTCAATGTCACTACCAACTAAGGTTGGCGTTCGTCCGTCAGTCGTCCTTTAATCTAAAATATGTCCTCACTTTCTGACGACCTGAGTGGTTCAGTGGTCAACATGCCGGTCGGCCACGCAAGAGGTCCCGGGTTCGATTCCCGGCCGGGCAGAAATTGAAACGACGAATTTTAATTTCTGTTACGGGTCTGGGTGTTCTATGTATAATAAGTACATATTTAAAAAAGTATATAAGTAGTTTATCAGTTTTCTAGCACCCATAACACAAGCTTTGCTTACTTTGGGGCTAGATGGCGCTGTGTGAATTTGTCCACGATTATTTATTTATTTTTTACTTTCAGTTCTAAATATGATATCTAGTGTCTTACTTTGAAAAAGGATTAGAGGACTTTTTTAATTTTATTAATTAGACTAACCAGACATTTGGCCGCTATCTCATTATGCAACCTGGACATTTTGCAACTTGGACATTTTGCGACTTGGACATTTTTTTACCAGTGGACATTTTGCAACTGGGACATTTTGAGACTAAACGATTTTGTGACATTATGTTTTATAATCGTGGTTATTAACACATTTTAAGGGTATGTGCCGGGTTCCCTCGTACCTTTGATGACGAGACCTTTGTCGTCCCGTGACCATGATGCATGCAACTGAGTCGAAATATCGGGCTACTCGTCAACAAAAACAAACTTATGAGTAATTTTGTGTTTGTTATATGATACGTATAGGTACTAGATTATTTTGTTTTTTATACCTTATTAATAAGTATTATAATAAGCATGTATTTAAAAAAAAGCAGTTGATCAGTCATCTAATACCCATAATATAAGCTTTGCTTACTTTAGGGCTAGATGGCGCTGTGTAAATTTGTCCAAGCATATTTATTTATTTTATTTATTTTTTATTGTTGGGTATTGCAACAGTGGTCATTATTGAAAAAAATATCATTAAAGACGCCACAACAGAGCGTTTTATTGATTGATTATTATTTATTTATCTAGCACAAACATTAAAATGGCGGACTTCAATCTAAAATAGCATTAATTAAGTATTATCCTCTGCAACACAAAACGGAGTTGGCAACCCTATTCCCAATGTTCCGCAGTAGACAAATGTCGCAATTGGCTACTATTAAAACAACCAAAGGATGCCGCCAATTTTCTATAAACTATATGATATACCTAAGAATTAGAAAACAAATAACCTAAATAAACCACGAAACCAAACTCTTTATAATATTTGATAATATTGTAGATTTGGGTGGTGATAATATAATACATCGTTCCTGAGTATGAATAATTACTAACTTACCTAAACATTTTGTGTGATCATCGCTAAACGTTCTATGTCAATTATAATATTTAGGTTTGTGCATTAGCGTGGGTAGGTCTACTACAAGGTGGACCGACGACCTGATAAAGATCACAGGTGCCAGCTGGATGTGTAAGGCCCAGGACCGCCCTTTGTGGATATCTCTAGAGGAGGCGCCCAGTACTACTTGTTTAAATATACGATTACCCAAAACAAATAAATATGTCTTCCTTTCAAATAAATTATATGATTCACTCATAATACTTACAACAAAAACAGTTTAATGATAAAAACAGAGCTCATTCCATTATCAGTAACAATTAAAACAAAACTTGAGATAACTATACTCACAAAGGGTTTTCATAGACGATAACAGTGAACAAACAATGTCAGTTGTATAGATACGAGTACACTGGGATACGTGCTACCTCGTGGGCACACAGATTTAAACTAAATGACACGAATCACGAGTAATAATACATGACATCAGGTACAACATGATCTCCTCACTCGTTTACTCTTGACAGAGTGGTCGTGGTTTCATGACAATGCGTCTCTGGATAACGCACTCCTCGCGATGCGCCTCTACTTTTTGCGGTCTTCAGCGTTACGGGAACATTGGACTATAGTACTTTGTGTAGTAGCCTTTATGGCCACGTCTTGCGAAGGCCGGCAAAATACGTGGGGAACAAATGTCTGGCCTCCACCAGGCACGGGAAGGAGAGGTCGGCCCAAGAAGCGATGGCTTGACGTCGTCAATAACGATATGCGTGCCAACAAGCTCACCACTAAGGATGGCGTAGACCGAGCGAAGTGGGCCAGGAGTGGGCCCTCACGTGCCGCGCGGAAGCGCAACTGGGACATGACGCCGAAATGATGATAATGATGATGACTTTGTATGGTAGCCTTTGTTAAGTCTGTCCATCGCGTAGGTGATTGATCCTGAGGCCTTCCACTTGCCCCTGGACAACGAGTCGTTCCATGGAGTTCTGGTTTCGAAAAATGTATCCGAAGTATTTGAGCGTTCGTATTTTGCACAGTCGATGATAATATTTGCATAATTTAAAGCTATTAGGAGGCACTAACGAGTGGCGATGTTGTTGCAGTACGGAAGTTCGACTAGCCTCATAGTGCGAAAAGCTCACCCATCCAGTTCCCAAGATGCTGCGAACATTGCATAACCTTGGTTATCGGCAAACATGATGCTACTAGACTAGTGCTGCTACTATCATATAAGTGGTGGCGTGCTTGAGAGACGAAATATGCAAAGGTAAGTCTTTACTAAGAGGTCAATCGACGAATCCAACTCGGTTTGGCAGCGTTCATGAAGCTACGCCATAAATTTACGTCCCAATTACCGCAGTGTCTTAAGACGAACGTCTTTGACCAATGTGTGTTGCCAGTGATGACCTAGGAAACTGAAACGTGGCCGCTCACTATGGGTCTTATTTAAAAGCTCACTGTTACCCAAAGGGCGAAGTTGCGCAGTCGAATCAGAAATGAGGAGATCTGAAAGCGAACCAAGGTCACCGATAGCCCTAAGGATTGCCAGCGTAAAGTCGTAGTTGGCAGGGCACATTGCTCGAAGAAAAGATGGTCTATGGGGCAGTAAAGTTCTCGAGTGGCCACCACGCACTGGAAGACGCAGCGTGGGTAGGCCTCCCACATGGTAGAGCTACGACCTGGGAAAGATTGCAGGTACCAGCTGGACCGGAAGGCACAGGACCGGCCTTTGTAGAGATCTCTTGGGGAGGCCTAAGCCCAGCAGTGGGCGTCTTTTGGCTAATATGATGATGATGAAGCTTTTACTACCAAACGAATTGAATTGATGCTATATTCTACTCTGCCAAACACTTTTGTTTATTCCTCTTTATTAACCACATTTATAATCTCGGTGCAAAGTGATGGTCTACCAACTCCTGAGGAGTATGGGACTATCTCCAGCGGCGAAGCCATGCCAACGCCTCTAGTCCGCTTATTGAATGGTAATTGGATCTCAATAGTAGCTCAATGGCAGTTTAACACGGGTTTAGTAGACTGCTACAATAAAAACTGCTGTTGAGTTGTATTACATATCAATCGAGCCAAGTTAACTAGCGGACTCGAGGCCCAGCTTAATTGTCTATGAATACCGGTAAGTTGAAGATGAAGTAAAATCGTAATCAGTTTAAAGTTAGGAAGTGAAATGAAAAGACCCAGTATTCAGTATTTAAATGAGCAAGGACTTTCTTTCCTCACTTATTGAAATTAACTCGACAACGACTGAAGCTAGTCATTTTTATCGACAAACAATTTTTATAAAAATTGTATTACTCAATGAAATGAAGTAGAGCGTTTAATATGTAATTCTATTTATAATTATATTTCTCGCTCGTACGATTCGTATGTGGAATGAGCTCCCAGCCATCGTGTTTTCTTTGGACTATGACATGGGATCGTTCAAGAGGTATGTTAGAGGCTTCCTTAGAGGCGGGCAACGCATTAGTAGCGCCCCTGGAGTTGCTGATGTCTATAGGCGGCGGTGACCACTTTCCATCAGGTGGCTTGCTTGCCTGTTTGTTTGCCGTATTACATTAAAAAAACTGATCCACATTACAAAATAATTTCGTACAAAAGACATTAAATTAAATTCTAATCTATCTCAATTCAAGTTTTTGTTTCTTTTTATCATATGTTGTAACTTAATTTACTAAAAACAGAAGTACCTACTATATGTCGTTTGAACTACATATTGACCAAATCTACAACCTCAAATCTTTATTTCTATTTATTCTCACTTTTTTCAGTGTTGCTATTTTCCATCTGCCATTCTGTCCCTAGATTGCATAAGTCGGCAAATAATACTGCAACGTTTCAAAGTCAGTAGCGCAGTTTGTATCTGGAAATACGGTTCATACTATTTTAATTAGGAGGAGTATGCCAATTACTGAGGGCTCAGGCCAGAATTGCTTCCGTATCAGTATTCCGACGGCGTCTTGAATATAAATAGCTGGGCGGTCGACAGTACAATCGCCAAACACTGGGGGTCTAATGAGGGCTTTTATCTAGGGGATTCTAGATTTTCAAAGTATAAACTACATACGAGTCGAGAAATAACGAGGGATCGTTACGTGGAATGGGATGGAAAACAACAATCTTATTGTCATTTTGTTCTGTTCAACTTGAGTCCAGAAGTAATTCTAGGTTATCCCTGAATACAATAATTTTTATGACTTTACTAGCTTTTGCCCGTGACCTCCTCCGCGTCGAAATCGTTTTTAGGCCAGTTAATCTATTTCCCGACTGACCATTTTAAATTACCTCCCTAATATATGAAAGCTAGTACTACGGAGAGGTCAAGCTGTATCTCTGGTTTTAGCCAACCGAATTAGATAAAACATGGCCTAGACTTTAAGTTGAACTCCAAACTACCTAACTGTGAAACTTCCATCACAATCCGTTCGGCGCCATTTCCATATTTCTTATAGTTTAGCTGGTCTATTGTAGTTCTCTTAGATCGATTAGGCTTAATAGCTACACAACAAAAAAATATTATTTCAAATGCGTCCAGTAGTTCCGGAGATCACCGTGTACAAACAGATAAACCGACTGACAACAATATTAAAAATACTTATTGAATTACTATTTCTTTATCACCCTAAATTAGAATTTAAGTAGAATAGATATAGATAACGAAAGCAAATAATTACAATTATTTGCGATGTCATCGTGAAGCAGCTAATTCCATTATCAACATAATTCGCACCAAAATAAGTAGCAAAACAAGTATCTAGTGATAAGCATACAATACAAGAAAGCCTATACGTGTAGCCTACACGTTTTCTGACCGGTTGCTACGCGATGACTATGCGGGTACGACGCGTACGCGTTAACGGTCCGGTTTATAAGCGGCGTCTTATAAACAGCCGCATGTACATTAAATTAGCTTCATTATAATAAGTTAATAACGGATTTACAGCATCACGATAACATAGCATAAGCTTACCCTGAATAAAATATGTATAATACAAACAAAAAAGTGCATTGACCTGTGTGCAGTAGATGTAATGTGATATGTACAGAAGTAGCTCCAATTTTATAAAAAGGAGAGTCTACTATAACTGTTACGATATATTATAGAAAAAGTTTACAAATTTGGTAAGTCGTTGTTTATATTTTGTGTTTGTAATACAGATTGTTTGTAATTGTAGGCTTAACAAATGATACGACAATCATCATCACAGCCCATAACAGTCCACTGCAGGACTTAGGGCCTCTCTCACGGAAGGGCAGGTTCTAGCCATAATCTCCACGCTTGGCAGGCGGGTTGGAGATCGCAGTGTTATAAGTATAACAATGGAAAACGCTGCTGCCCATTTTACAGCCTACGGAGACTTAAGATCTTTTGTCTCGATAACATTAGTCGCCTTGTATGACACCCACGAGTGTAAGGGGGTGCTCTTCTGCACTGCCGGACACCACACGGTTGATACGATAATAATGTTTGTTTATACAATTTAGCCAGGCATTTTACCGCCACCTGAACGCCACTTACAGGTGGCGAAGCGGCCATAGATGGTGACAGCCGACTTGTATAGGAATTAAATCGTTTAGGATCGACATGTGTGGCGTCTCTTGGTGTCGGAGGCCAAGATCCTCTTTGGGTCACTGAGCCAGTACCACAAAATGGTGTACCTGTTTGGGAGCTGCGATGCTACAGAGACACACACAACTTATAACATTCCTCTATGGTGGTAGGTGTTCAAAACAGGTGCTAGACATCCGGGTGTACAATCCATTAGATACTTGCTTTGTTACTTATTTTGAAGCGGATTATGATGATAATGGAATTGCAGCTCAACGATGACATCGTATTTAATTGTTTTTGTTTGCTTTTTATTTAATAATATGATAATAGTTACAGTTAAATAAATTGCTGCCAACCCCGATATTATTGTTATATTATGCCGTCACGTCCACCTAGTTTTGTCGCAACCACTCTAGACATATTTTCCCGTAGTTTTTAGTTGACTTTTGATGAAAGATAAGTTTATTCTATATAAAAATAGTTTTTGTGTTGAGTTCTATGTTGAAATCAATAGTTTAATCCGTTTGAAAACTACATCAGTAATTATTACAAAACACGTTATTTCTCTAATGGTAAGAAATCAAGAATACAATGTAATCAAAGGCCAAATGATATATGAAGGAAATGAAGGAATAATGATTACTCTGCCATTTTCCCGGATACATTACCTATATTCTTTAATTCTTTCTCTATATTGTTATTGATAGGAAACAATAAAATGTTGAAAGTATTTCAGTTTTAGGAATAGCGTCGACCATATAATTCAAAGCTCAAAGGCTCTTGGACATTACCTTAATATTTCTCATCTCGAGGGTCAATCATAAACGATGTTCCGTAAAAATGAGGGCCGCCATCTCTGCGGCCCCATTTTATATGAGCCGTCGTGACCTTTGACAAGTGGCAAGGTCGGAAGAATTCCGGGCATAAACGGCTGTCATATGTCATTGAAGTACTGTGCGTCTATTACGATATTTTGAGGTCGTCGTTTTCTATAGATCGTCATGCCACATCGAAAATACTTACGGAGTATAGCTATAACAAAAGCTAACACGCGTAAACTTTAACACTTCAAAAGTTGTTCATAATTTTATTTGTTAATTTTGATACATATTTATTTACATTGACATTGTACAATAGCAAAAAATATACCTTAATTTAGTTAATAAACAAAATACGTGTTAGAAATTATAATAGGAAGACTGACGTCCACACCGCTGTCCCCTGGGATTGCGCCTAGAAAGCTAGCTACGTTTCCACGTAGGATAGCAATACTAATCCGTTGTCAAAGGAACGAGCCAGATCTCTGGTTACCAAAGGTCAAACTAACTTTAAAAGTACTTGGATAAACGATCACCATCGTCATTTCTTATTTTTAAATATATTAACCGGGTGTTTGAAGAAGTTATCTGCTTTTTGCTTGCAACAGAGTTCTTTTGCGTTAGTAAATTTATTACCTACGATTTTCCCGGGATAAAAAGTAGCTCAGTGATAATCTACCTTACTATTAGTAAAATAATTTTTAAAATCGGTGGAAGTAGTTTTCCAGGTTATTCATTCATAGTGTAGATTTTCAGTCCCTTTCGGCCGAAGCTCACGGCTACTTGAAGACTTGTAAATAAAACATTTAAGTAGTAATAGGAACTCAAAACCACAGTCCACAGCAGGACTCAGGGCCACTCCCAAGAAAGAGGAGGTTATTGCCATAATCTTCACGCTTGACGGGCGGGTTGGAGATTTATAAGCAGTGTTATAAGCAGTGTTATAAGCAGCCTACGGAGACTCTAGACCTTTCGTCTCGAATACATTAGTCGCTTTGTACGACACTCACGAGTATAAAGGGTTGGTGCTATTCTACTCTGTCTGCTACACCACACGGCCTACTTTATTCATTATAACCAAAAAACACAAATCTTTTCTCTCTATAATTTTATAAAAATGGTGAATGAAAGCAATATCGTTTCTGTAGCTAACAACTCTGTGACGAAATCGCTGACCTAATCAGAGGTAAAGGGGCTCGCAATTTCACAGAACAGAAAACCGTTTTTAAGCCTCCCGAATTGACTTCAAAACTTCACGAACTTACTAAAGACCCGCCGCGAGTTTTCCGGGGGATAGACTTTCGTAATTCCATTTAGGGCGGAACAAGGAATTAGGAATTCGGCGGCTTAGTTCTAGAGTTACCGTTTATTGTAGCTGTATGAGAAATTTCACCTACATATAATTCAATATGGACGTTTACATACGTTCGGAAATGTTTCTGTGAGGTGTCACAGGGTTTCGGCGATCGGCACTATTTGTCCGTAGATATAACTCCGTATATGTTATTGCACAATTTTCGCAAGTCATGTTGATGCCCTAATTACATTAAACACGCAGTGACCGCCCCCAGAGACTAGATAAAATTGTTTGGTAGCAAAAGATATCGTTAAACTTCTAAGCGGGCAAAACTGTTATTGCAACGTGTGTCTAAAAAAACAATGGCCATTCCACTTCCAAACATTTTTACTATTATTGTTTCAGTCGCACTCTATTGATGTGGCATAGTGCATCCTTTTCTTGAAAATGTTTTATTCGGGCCGAGCCATTATTGCCAGTATTGCAGTTACACGTTCATTACAGTAATTATGTAGAAATCCACCTCTATATTACGCATTTCTTGACCTGCAGAGGGCTTTCGACAGTGTCCCACGGGAGATAATCTGGTGGGCTCTAAGATCAAGCGTACATTATAGGTCGACAACTTAACTGGTATATCGCCTGCGGTTGGTGAGATAGGTGGGAGGGTGATTTTTCGTGGATGAACGCGGGGATGCGGGGCGCGGGGCGGTGAGCATTTTCTTTCGCGAATCGTCAGTTGATGACGTTTTTTGGAAAAAAAATGCACACGAGATTATGCCCGAACTTGTCCCAAGATTAAGTATAATATCCCGAGACAAGAAACATAATCTTTACCAATGGCTTTTAAAACTAAATCTCAATTTTTAATTCGGTGCAAAAAGTAAGTTTTTCTTCATATTTATTTAATGGCTCACTCCGAGTCCCTTCCATCGCCCTTTGGGCGCGATCGAATCAGGAATGAGGAGATCTGCAAGCGAACTAAGGTCACCGACATATCTCGAAAGATTGCCAAGCGGGCAGGGCACATAGCTCGCAGAACAGATGGCCTATGGGGCAGGAAAGTTCGAGTGGCGATCATGTACCAGAAGACGCAGCGTGAGTAGGCTTCCCACTAGGTGTACCGACGATCTGATAAAGATCGCAGGTGTAGCCTTAGCCTTAGCCTAGCAAATCCCTTTGAGGAGATCTCGGGGGGATGCCTATGCACAGCAGTGGGCATCTATATTTTCAAGCCTCCACCTCGGGATTTATCATCGGTAAATTAACCTCGTGTGAATTATTTCGAGAGTCCGTAGCAAAACAACCAACCACGCTGTGCGGAGTCCGCGAGCGCACTGAGAAGCGTCCCTTATGCTCCCTGCCCCGCGCCTCCGCGCTTAGCCCCGAAACGTCACATGACGTCACCCATTCTGCCCCCCTTATACCGCAGGCGATACACCAGTTAAGTTGTCGATCTATAGTATTATACAGGACATGTATGCCTATACTGCAACCGTCGTCAAAACCATCGTAGACCATACTAATTGTTTCCCGATTACTGTAGGTGTTCACCTGGGTTCAGTGCTGAGCCCTTACTTGTTTTGTATAGTGCTCGTTGCCCTCTCAGCGGAAATTCAGGACATGCCTCCTTGGTTTATGAAGTACGCTGACGACATAGGTACCTTATACCATACCATACACCTTGAGACCAGGGTAAACATGTGGAAAGATGTGCTAGAAAACGGTGGTTTGACGCGGAATGTCGCAAAAACAGAGTATATGGCCAGCTGCAGCGCAGATCCCGAAACCCTCCTTGTTAGTAACGAAGCTGTCAATAGAACAGATAAATACAAATACCTCGGATCCGTGATGCACGAGTTCGGCGATATCAACCTCGATGTCAAGTCCTGAATCTCTGCAGCTTGAGCCAAATGGCGGGATCGGCAGTAATCTGTGACCCTAAAATCCCTGTCAAGGTTTCAGGTTATTTGATTACGACCACTAATTCCTTCCGTCATCATCATCAGACCTTGAATATCACCATTTTTATAATTACACTAACCAAGTAACGCGTTTCATTCCTTGGCCATACACATTATAATGGTTCAACTAAAGCGGCTCGGGCGGATAGCTGGAAGATTAACAACATAACGATGGAGCGCTTGCCCGGATTGCGTTTCCCGATGGCGGAAAGGGGCCAGCGGAATGAGCCTAGGGTTTAGTACTCATTAAGACCATTCCAAAGAGCCCAAACACGATGCTGTCATCGTATTGCGTTCATTATCCTGTGACCACCTTCCGACTCTATCATCAGACAGTAATGCATTGTCATCCAAGTTACACAGGTATACGAAGTTTCAGCTTTATTGAACACCGGGAAGTTGGTCCAACGACGTTTGCAAGATTTGCCCCGAACATACATACCTAGTTACAAACACTGCAAGTTAAATATAATCTTGTAAATGTTACCCGTTTAGAAGTCTTCAAATAATCCCTGATTGCATATTTTTAGTAACAATATCTTTAAAATGATTATTTATTTTATCTGTTTGCATGATGAAATGTGCAGGTAATCGTGTTTAAGCAGGTTTTCCTCAATTCTCGTCACGTGAGTCATATATATACTCGTTATACGAAATTCGTAATTTAGTACAAAGCTGTGTGCCCGCGAGGTAGCACACATGTCAGTATACATACTGACTATACCTGTGACATAAGTGTTTGTTTACGATTAGCGTCTACGTCAAACTTTTGTAAGTATTATTATGTCTAGTTTTGTTTTATTTATTACTGATAAAATGTGAATGAACTTTGACTAACTACTTTATCAATGACGTGTTTTTGTTATACTTCTGTGTTTTTGTAATACTACTGTGAACAAGAATTAATAATTATTAATTAACTACTTTTGCCACAACTTTGCATTTTAATAGGCAGAAAAAGGAAAACAATAATAATATATTTTTTGTATGTCTTTTTAAAGTTCCCACTGCCATTTGATTTCTTTTATATTTTCAATTTACTTTTCTTAAATATAATTATAACATGACTATAAATATATGATGTATCACTGCCCAAATGTTCAATATTAATAAACGTTATTATTATTGTCAAAATTATAATTTGTCAAAGTTAAACCAAACCAAACCATTAAATAAATAGCGATACCGTAGGCTCTGAATACTGATAACTTTACAGATGCGAATAGACATTTTCATCTCCGTGGCATTTGTAATTAAATATGAAACTGCTTTCTAAATTATTGCTTATGCAATAAATGAACACATTCCTTTCAAAACTTTCAACATCAAAATAATTACGTATTGAAATTCATAACATCTTGATTACTGTCATCATCATCATCCGAGCGGTCAAATCTTGATAACTGTGATAACCTGTTTTCTGTTTGATACATAATTCTAACAGAAGCAAAGTTTTGTGTTTTGGCTTTGCAACCTCAGATAACCGGTTTTAAAACAGCAGAACTGTTGTCCATCGGACCATAACAATCAGTGTAGTGTTTCCTACGTTATCTACATCGATATCAAACATTTGATTTAATATTAAAATTCAAATTGCTATAGAGCGATTTCACACAATTAATAATAAATAAATTCACACAGAGCCACTTAGCCCCAAATTAAGAATAGCTAGTGTTATGGGTGCCAGATAATAGATAAACTACTTATATTTAAATTACATATTATAATAACATATAATAGCATCCAGACCCGTAATAGAAATTAAAACTCATAATTTTAATTTCTTCCCGGCCAGGAATTGTACCCGGGACCTCTGCATGGTAGACCAGCATGTTTATCAACTGAACCACTCTAATCATCTCATTATTTACTTAGTTATAACAAGGCAAGTTTACCAAATAGATGATTCATTATTTTTTTTCCAGACAATGATATTCTGGATATGGTGCCTATGTCTGGTTGCAGTTTTGGTATTGTACCTACGACAGTACTACACCAAGTTCAGTCGGCATGGCGTCAAGTCTATGACACCACTACCCATCGTCGGGAACATGGTGCGCCTTATATTTAAGACTGAACATTTTACTGATTGTATTAGCAGGGTCTACTCAGCTTACCCTGAAGAGAGGTTAGTAGCATACATATAGTACAATGGATGAATAACGTCCACCTAACTTCAAATATTTTTTTTCCATATTTTACTAAAGTGCAGTAATAGGCATTTTAGCAATTTTAAAATTAATACATTTCATGAATCTACATTTCATAAGCTATCTGACAAACCAATTCTTATTTTGATTTATCATTTATTTTAGTTAAGTAGGGCATTTAATATTTTACAACAAAATCACGAAAGAAGTTTAGGGCAATTTTTTTTATTACAAGTGCCGAACTTTTTATTTTTAGACATAAAACTGATTAGATAGCAGTAAAAGCGAATTTTACTGCAGGTTATGTAGTTTCAAAAACATAGGTGTTTATTATGTTTATTTACTGTGAAATGAAATGAAAATGAATGAAATGAAAATGTAAATTTATTAAGTTTATTTACTGTTTTCTCGAAACCTCAGTTTTGGCTATTACTGCACTTTAGGACATAAGGGCAGTACCCACGATCAAATCGGAGGATAGTACACGTCGAAAGGCATCTTCGAAATTTTGCCGATTAACTACTTAATACCAATTTCAGCAATTGTATTCTTACAGATTTGTGGGCAGATACGAACTCACTACACCAATAATTTTAGTACGTGACCTTGAATTGATCAAGAAGGTTACTATAAAGGATTTCGAACATTTCATAGATCACAGACTGTTCATGAAGAAAGCCTCGGACCCTGTTTTTGGCCGCATCTTGATTGCTTTAAGAGGTGCGTTTAAGCTTAGAACATTCTTAACAAAATTCGTAATAAATAAAAAAAAAATTGTCGAGTAGTACTTTACTTGTTAGATAAGAATTAAAAAATGGAGTTCAAATCAGATACGTTAATAGGCTTACATTTTTGGTTACTGAACACATTTTCTTCGGTTTTAGGTGACGAATGGAAAGATATGCGCTCTACTCTGAGTCCTGCTTTCACCAGTTCCAAGATCCGCGTGATGGTGCCCTTCATGGTTGAGGTCGGCGACCAAATGATCAATCACCTAACGGAGAAAATTAAAGCTACCAATGGTAAATACCTACGTGACATCAGTATGTCTTAAAAAGTTTAAAATTTTGATGTTGTGATGTTATTTTTTCTGGGTGTACTTAACTCTACTCTACTCAAATTATTTAGCTGAACATGGCGTATGCATAAATCTAGCAGTGAAAGTTCTGTGGCGGAAATAATATATTTTCATGGCTTATCGCAGATAACTTTTTCAGATATTCTTAATTTATTACAGAAAATGACTAATAAAATTTTCTTTTGTAGATGGATATCTTGATGTGGAAGTCAAGGACCTGACATCTCGTTATGCCACTGACGTCATCGCCTCCTGCGCTTTCGGTCTGAAGGTTGATTCTCATACAGAGCAAGATAATCAATTCTACGTGCAGGGCAAAGCGTCTGCCACCTTCAGTTTTAAACAACTGCTCATTTTCTTAGGATACGTAGCAGTTCCCACAATAATGAACGTAAGTTATTTCTAATGTTTAGTTTTAAATAATTGAGCATGTCCATTAAAAGGATTTAGGCCTCCTATAGGCCTAATATTTCGTTAAAATAGCCATAGCTTGTAAAAATATACATTAAAATATTGACGACAATCTGCGTTACAAATGGCAACAAAAACTTTTATATTCCTGGATTTTTCAGCTGTTGAAAGTATCTTTCCTCTCGGAAAACACCCGCACGTTCTTCCGTGAAATCGTGCTGAAGGCAATGGAAGAGAGGGAGCTGCGACACATTGTCAGGCCCGATATGATACATCTTCTTATGCAAGCTAAAAAAGGTTTGTCTTTCTTCTTCACATAGTAAACCGACCATCACGGCCGGTAGTTTTGCTATAATTAGTTAGTAATGCCAAGCTTGTAAAATGTAAAAGAAAATAGTTTTTGAAATGTCGGTATTCTTTTTTCTTGAAAATCGCACAATTTATCAGATAAGTGTCGAAAATTTGTGTTTGATAAGGACCGTTTTTTTAATTATGAACCGATTATTTTCTTGTGTTCTTGTGTAAGTAAATCAATATTATAAGTGTAAATAAATAGATTTTCATAAATACAAATTTTACTAAAGTACACTGTTACTTTGGAATAATCACCATCTGATAAGCTGAAATTGTTTCGCTTCAGAATATCTATACGATTATCAAATCGTCTCAATCTAAAGACTTGCTAAGTTCAAACAAATAAATAATCTGTTTAGTTTTTTTTTCTAGATATCGCGTATCGATAAAGCAAAGATATTTGAAAAATCAAGCAATGTTGTATTAAGTTTACAGTTGATTCGTTGTTTGTGTGTAGGTCAATTGAAACATGCAGATAAAGGTATCGCTGAAAAAGATAGCCATGCAGGGTTTGCAACAGTTGAAGAATCAGCAGTTGGCGTACAGGACCATAATAGAGGTAAGTTACTGTTTGTATTATAGAATTCTGTATTTATTTATAGTATTAAATATTTATTTAAAAGCATCGAAGCTTATTACAGTTAATTGTTATTTTCACTCATATTTCCTCTTGCACTACTTATTAGATAGTGCAATCTTCGAAACCCTTTTCTAAGCACTATCTCTAATGTGATATAAAGAAAGTTATCAGTTTTTTCTTTAAAATCAATCGAACCTTCCTTTGTAATAATCGATGCTTTTTTTCTCAAAAGTAAATGTCAATTGCGTTAAACCAAATAATTGTCCTGTAACAGATTGGACTGATGATGACCTGGTGGCCCAAGCTGTTCTATTCTTTATCGCTGGCTTTGAGACAGTATCTTCCACGATGTCGTTCCTGCTGTATGAACTAGCTGTAAACCCTGATGTACAGGATAAGCTGGTTCGGGAAATAAGAGAATATGATGAAAAGAATGGTGGAAAGTTCGACTACAACTCTGTTCAGAATATGGTGTATCTAGACATGGTTATATCAGGTAAAAATCAAGTTGTGACAATACATATTTAATACCTAAAGTCTATTGTTATGTAAGTAATTGATTGGTTTCTGTTTAGAACTCCTGCGCAAGTGGCCTGCTGCAGTAGCTCTCGACAGATTGTGCAACAAGGACTACAATTTGGGAAGACCCAATAAAGAAGCTACCGAAGACTACATTGTAAGTAATAATATGATCGATGTACACCAGTGTATATTATTTTATAGGGAAAAAATTATGAGGATAGTCTCTTAATATCATTACAGCCCATAACAGTCCACTGCAGGACCCAGGGCCTCTCCCACAAAAAGGGAGGTTATTGCCATAATCTCCACGCTTGGCAGGCGGGTTGGAGATCGCAGTGTTATAATATAACAAAGGAAAATGCTGCTGCCCATTTTCCAGCCTACGGAGGAGCTTAAATCTTTTGCCTCGAAAACATTAGTCGCCTTGTACGACACCCACGAGTATAAGGGGTTGGTGCTATTCTACTCTGCCGGACACCACACGGCACACGGTCTCTAAATATAAGGTCTGGTAAATTGGCTTTTCCCTAACGGGTTGTGCGGGTCGGATGGGAGTCGACGCACGTAAAAAGCCAAAACCCACAAAATTCATGGATTGATCGATGTACAACACAAACGCAATTCTACCTATTCGCGATTCTACACAATATGGATTCCGCACAACTGACATTCAACACATTATTTATTCCACACAGTCTTCAATTATACACAAACGCGTTTCTTCCTGTTCGCGATTCTACACAATATTAATTCCACACAACTGCAGCCATTCAACGGATTCGCTATTCCACATGTTTTGTCAACGCTGGGAACCCGGGACTGGCTGACTTAAACCTGGACCTAAGTTTAGTGGAACCAGTAAAGGTTGACCAAGGTCAACCCTATTTAACAAACCTGGTCCAATGGTTTGTTTGTTGACTGGGGTTGACCTTGGTCAACCTTTACTAGGTCGACTAAACTTAGGCCCTGGTCTTTTCTTATTTTTCATTTTTTTTATTAATCTTGACCGATTTGTTTTACATCATATTCCAATCAAGACAGGCTCACTCAAATTAAATTGACAAATGTATCAATGCAATGTAATCATATCTAAATGTACCTGTGGGTTTCTTGCCGTTTCTTTTTCCTACAGGTGGTCATTTTCCTAACTGAAGCGGCATACTGACAGACAGACGACATTCTTTTTACTTATTTGTTTCGAGGGGGCGACGCGGGTAGGCCGGCTGATGAGCTCCCTTAACTTCCCTTTGCTTTCCGTTAGATTTTTGACTTTTGAAAAGAGTTCCATTAACGTAATCCTAATTCAATAAATACTTTTTCATTTTCATTTTCATTTTCATTTTCTAGTTGTAGCTTGTAAGCTTGGGTATACAACTAGTCTTAGGGTGCCCAGCGATGACCAGGTTAGTTGACCAGACTTGACCTTGGTCAACCTTTACTAGGTCCACTAAACTTATATAGGCCCTGGTCAAGTTCTACGCTTAGGTTTTAATACAACCATTCTCAGGGTGCCCAGCGTTGAAGAATGTGTGAATGACAGTCCAGGGTCCTCAGAGTTGACCAGGTTAGTTGGATCAGAGTTATTATGAGACTTCTAGTTTGGTCTGTTAGTGTAAATTAACAATACACTAATGGGCCACCTGCCAAAAACATGGATGGCCTAGTGGTTATAGTATCCGATTCGTAAGCGAAAAGGGGCCGGGTTTGAATCCCACTGGGGCCATGTACCAATGACTCTTTTTTGAGTTATGTCCATTAGTTGAATACTAACCGATGCCCTTAGGGGGAGAGGTGACCGAATGTGTAGGTAACCATGATCCAATTTTTTCAGGTTTTTTTTTTTTTTTTTTATCAACGTGGGTATAATACATATACACTTATTGACGTCATACAAAGTCATACAGATAAATAAAAAAATTAAATAAAAAAAAATAAAGATAAAAAAAAAGGTTCCTGTGGTAACAGGTCAGATGGCAGTTGCTCCACTGTAATTACTTGATCTGCTAATCCCGGATCATGGTCAACGCAGACCCCGGGCCCTCATGAGCGACAAGACAACCGGCACATTAACGCCAATATGATGAGATGATTTAAAATATGTAACGAATATGTGGAATAGCTAATCTGTTGAATAGCTGCAGTTGTGTGGAATTAATATTGTGTAGAATCGCGAACAGGAAGAAACGCGTTTGTGTATAATTGAAGACTGTGTGGAATAAATAATGTGTTGAATGTCAGTTGTGCGGAATCCATATTGTGTAGAATCGCGAATAGGTAGAATTGCGTTTGTGTTGTACATCGATCAATCCAAATTCATGGCAAGCCAACTAAAGAAACCGGACACAAATAGGGCGTCGCCGCAAAACGACGCGCAGGGGGATCGCTACTCCTGTGTCAAGTCGGTTAGGGCTACCGGGTCCAGGGCGGGCCCGGTTAAAGAAGCTAGCCCACAGAATGGTCCGCTTTGCGTCGTGGAACCTTGGCACGCTGACCGGACGGGTGCGTGAGCTGGCCGATGTACTCGCCAGGCAGAGGGTGGCAGTGGCGGAGTGCAGGAGACTCGTTGGAGGGGCAACAGGTCCCGCAACATCGGAAACGGCTACAAGCTGATATACACGGGCTCTCCGAGTAGAGACAACGGCTTGGGGGTAGTGCTCTCTGAGGAGTTTCGGGACAGCGTCTTGGATGTGAAGCGTATAAGCGACCGCCTTATGGTTGTAGGAGTGCTTGTCGAAGAGGTTGTGACCAACTTGATAAGCGCTTACGTTCCACAGGTCGGTTGCAGCGATGCGAACAAGGCGTTATTCTGGGAGCAATTCAGGGAAGTACTACGAAACATTCCGTTGTCACAAGGTATTGTTGTGGGTGGCGATCTGAACGGTCATGTGGGTGAGATGTGTGAGGAGTTTGGCCGTGTTCATGGCGGTTTTGGTTTTGGGAAACGTAACGCTGAAGGGGAAGAAATTCTTCAGACGTGTGCGGCTGCCGATTTGGCCATTGTAAACACGTTTTTTCCAAAGAAATCCGCACATCTGATCACCTACAAAAGTGGGAGGAGCGCCACTTAGATCGATTACTTTCTTACTCTGAGAGACAATATTGGCAAAGTAGCCACCTGCAAAGCTATACCCGGAGAGAGTCTCACTGCCCAGCACCGGGTCCTTGTGATGGACCTGCGCGTGAAGCGCCGAGGAAAATACCGGACGCAGTGCCGACGCCAAACCCGGTGGTGGATGCTTGAAGGAACCAAGTCCTTCGAGTTTGCCGCTGCTGTCAGCGACCTTAGTATTGCGACAGACGGTGAACCCGTCCAACAACTCTGAGACAGAACTTAGGCAGCTATCGCACGGGCAGCGCGGGCGGTGCTGGATGTGTCTAGGGGTGGTCGCAGGCTTGACAAGGAGTCCTGGTGGTGGAACGATGCAGTCCAGAGGAAGAGCAGGCTAAAGAAAGCCCTCTTTAAAAAGTGGCAAGCGTCCAAATCTCCTGAAGACCACGCTGCGTACAGAGATGCCAATCGTGCCAGAAAACGAGCGGTAGCCAGAGCCCGACGAGACCACTTACTTCCTTTGTACGATAAGTTGGAATCGTCTGAGGGGCAGAAACTTATTTACAAGTTGGCACGATCGAAGGTTAAAGCGGCTCAGGACATTTCCACGTGCCGCTGTGTTAATGACCCTAGCGGTAACCTGTTATGCGATGACAGCGCGGTGCAGAAGAGATGGCGCTCGTACTTCCACGAGCTGCTTAACAAGCAGCACAAAGAGGTGCAAACACTGGACTCGGCTCTTCGCCGCATGAGGAATTAAATAGCCGTCGGACCCGATGGAGTCCCTATTGAGGCGTGGAAATCGATAGGCTCTCGTAGTGTGAGCATCCTTACCGACCTTTATAACCGCATTGTCCTCACCGGAAAGATACCCGACCAATGAAGGAGTATAATAACTCCAGTCTATTCGGTTCGGTACTACAGTTGGTGCAGGTGTGCACCAACTACCGCGGTATAAAGGTGATGTCTTACACTATGAAGCTCTTCGAACGCATTGTGGACTCTTGGATCCGACGGAAGTGTCAGTATGGGTTTCGGCCGAGCTGTGGGACCATGAACCCCGTATTTGCTCTGAGAACTCTTATGGAGGGATACAGATCAAAGAACACACCCCTGCAAATCCTGTTTCTGGACATGCAGAAGGCTTTTGACTGTAGAGTACATACCTGAGGCCTATATTGACATTATCCGAGACATGTACCTTGATTCCGATTCCATAGTAAGGACTGCCGTTGGTGACCTTTCCCGATTACCGTTGGGGTACACCAGGGCTCTGTGCTCAGCCCACTTCTGTTCAACGTGATATTAGACGTATTGTCAGACAGCATCCGAGATTATCATGAGGTACCTCCATGGCCGCTCATGTATGCTGACGATATCGCGCTAACAAACTCTGACAAGGGGCGACTAATCCAACGTGTAAAAAAGTGGAAGGAGGCACTTGAGAACGGCGGTCTAAAGGTAAATGTGGCGAAGACAGAGTAGACAGAGAGATGGCCTTTAACAGTGCAGATCCCCTACCCGTGCGCATAGGCGATGAGGAAGTCAAGTACGCGGATCAGGTCAGATACTTGGGATCTGTGCTTAGCTCAACCGGGGACATCAATGGCGACGTCAAGGCCCGAATATCCGATGCTTGGGCCAAATGGCGGGAGGTAACAGGTGTCATTTGTGTCCCCAAAATGCCGATAAAGTTGAAGGGACAGGTCTATAAGACCATCTTTAGACCTACTCTCCTTTAGGGTAGCGAGACTTGGCCCCTATTAGAGCGACACAAGCAGAAGCTGCGCGTCACGGAAATGAAGATACTGCGGTGGATGTGTCAAATTTCACGGAAGGATCGGGTTCGAAACGCCCACATTAGGGGTAGCCTTGGCGTCCGTGACATAGCAGATAAGCTGCAAGAGTGCCGAATTCGATGGTATGGCCACGTCTTGCGCAGACCGGCAAGTTATGTTAGGAACAAGTGTCTGGCCATGCCACCCCCGCCGGGCACGGAAAGGAGAGGCCGGCCCAAGAAGCGATGGCTTGACGTAGTCAAGAACGATATACGTGCCAATAAGCTCACCACTAGGGATGCCGAAGACCGAGCGAGGTGGGCCAATAATAGCAGGAAGGCGGACTCTTGTCCCTCGCGTGCTGCGCGGGGGCGCAACCGGGACATAACGCCAAGATGATGATGATGATGATGATGAGTCTCTTAATATAAGGTCTTTGTACAGACAATAGAGTACTACCTGATACCCGTTAATTCCATTTTTGATCGAGTTAATTGGAGGCTTTTGTAGGGCTTTTATACCTATTTATACCAGTAAATATCCTCTATAATCAATATCATTACTAATTTAAAAAATATTATCGCCACTCTCAAACTGGCCGATGGAAGGCGTCCAATTATCGACATAGTTTTCTATCAATTCTAGTTATGTCTCGTATTTTCTTAACTTGCTTTGTATGGACTGCAGATGGACCGTATATTCCTGCCTACAATATTTTTTCTTATTCATCCAGATTCGCAAAGGCGAAGGCTTATTAGTACCAGTATGGTCTACCCACCATAACCCGGAATTCTTTCCGAACCCAGAAAAGTTTGATCCTGAACGGTTTTCTGAAGAGAACAAGCACAACATCCATCCGTCCACATACATGCCTTTCGGATCTGGACCCAGGAACTGTATCGGTGAGAAAAATACTTGTATAATATCAATGCCTAACTTAGAACATTTTGACACTTTGCCTAAAAATTGCAGAAGAAATTTCGTAATTAAAAAATTAAAAAGCCCTATGGTAGTAAAACATTTTATATTTTTATCAGTAGATTACAAAAGTCTCTCGAGCCTTTTCATTAAAACGTTATTCAAACATTGAAACGAATTTAGCCTCATTTCAAAATAAATAATTATTAATAATAAGTATATATCTTCCATACTTTTATTTATTATACTTTCTTGACCGTGCTCAGGATCACGTTTCGCGCTCTGCGAGGTGAAAGTGATGGCCTACCAACTCCTGAGGAGTATGGAGCTGTCTCCAGCGGCGAAGACCACCATACCAGCAAAATTGTCTACAGATACCTTCAATTTGAAGATGGAAGGTGGACACTGGGTGCGGTTCAAGGTCAGGAAGTAACGTGAAGTGAATGAAGACCAGTCGGTATGCAATATACTTAAATAAAGTTATCTAACGTTTATTAAACCGATTTTAACAAACATATGTTGTGTCTTTATTTGTTATTGAAATGATTGAATTTTTAAGAAAGTGACAATATATTTAGTTAAAATGGATTTAATAAATACATTTTTTTTTATGAATAAGCCTTTCAGGTAAACTTATATTGAATAAAGTTAGGTAAACTTATCAATACAGTTACTGAAGCTCATAACTGACGCAGTATCCTGTCAAGATGATACAGTATTTTTAAACAGACAGTGCTATGTTACTGTCAATAACAAAAACAAAATTAAGAAATGTATTACTCTTCTTTATATAGTATTCAGTAAAGTCTTTCTCTATCTTAAACGTCTCCTCTTAAACCACGCAATAGATATTTATGTTGTTTTCACTATCAGTAAGAATAAAAAATTCCGATTGGTTTATATTGTAAAGAAGAATCGAGAAAACCCGTGTGAAGCCGGGGCGAGTCGCTAGTATTGTATAAATTTTATATCCTGGCTCTCTTAAGTGAATGTGTATTAAAAATTACCTGTTACTTAATGTAAACTTTTTTTTGATAAATGTGGGTTAGTTATTATTATTTATTTATTCCACAAACTTTACAGTCTTACAGATTAAGAACTAATACACTGTAAAATTATGTCGCTGTAAATAGTATGGTGACTTACGTCTATTTAATTACTAAATAATCAGTGTGGATTTGTATTAATAAAATATCCTGCACATAAATTAATAGCATTAATTATTTTTGACTTAAGTTGTAAATATCGGTATGTTATAATTAAAATATTTTATTAAATGTTTATTTTCTTTTACTTACACTACCTTGCTTGTCCAGACTGACTTGCCTTATTTGGGTAAGGAAATCATGTATTTAAATGGATAATGTGCAGCAGTATTTGTAGAAATTCACATTCTATGTGTTTCTTGTATAATTCAAGACATCTATACACAATTGATTGATACGGCAAGTCGTTATTTTGGGCATTGTTTGTTCACCAAATAAGACAAGTCAGTTTAAACAGATTATAGTACAAATTGGTCTCATCACTTACACAAGGAAAATAATAAGAATATAATAAGCTGTTTTACTTTATAGACAAAGGTTAAGCAATGTTCGGAATGACCTTTAACTGGATGGGTGACCATTTCGTATTTTGAGGATAGTCGAACTCCAGCACAGGAACGAGCTCGCTGCGTCTCTCCTAATACCGTTGGCGAATCGAGATTTATTGATAATAGAGGGTTTTATTAAAGATAATAGGTATGTTTTGAGCACAAATTGAGTCCTACAATCCAGGACCCGTATACTAGTATCACTCAGTACGCTCGTGTAAGAGCACACATCTCAGTTCATTGCACGGATATGAGTTGACATACAGTGTTTATTTAAAGTTAATGGACATTTTACTTATTGTAAGCATTGTTCAGTTTATTTATTAAAATTCAAAAATTCAAAATTCAAAATTTCTTTATTGATTAGGTCATTAAATATCTCTTTCAATCGTCAAAAAGGATTCACCAATAAGAATTGTCAGTTTAAACAGATTATAGTACAAATTGGTCTCATCACTTACACAAGGAAAATAATAAGAATATAATAAGCTGTTTTACTTTATAGACAAAGGTTAAGCAATGTTCGCAATGACCTGTAACTGGATGGGTGACCGTTTCGTACTTTGAAGATAGTCGAACTCCAGCACAGGAACGAGCTCGCTGCGTCCCTCCTAATACCGTTGGCGAATCGAGATTTATTGATAATAGAGGGTTTTATTAAAGATAATAGGTATGTTTTGAGCACAAATTGAGTCTTACAATCCAGGACCCCTATATTAGTATCACTCAGTACGCTCGTGTAAGAGCACACATCTCAGTTCGTTGCACAGATATGAGTTGACATACAGTGTTTATTTAAAGGTAATGGACATTTTACTTATTGTAAGCATTGTTCAGTTTATTTATTTTGATATAACTGACTCCTTGAAATAGAATACAAATTACCACGACAATTTAAATCGGTTTTTACATAGTTGGGTGTTGATAATATCATTGGCAAGGTTAAAGTAATTTTGGATGTCAGATAAGTGGTCACACAAATTATCTTTCGCGTTTTGTGTTTTTTACTGCTTTTTTACTTCAATACATAGGTGTTGTAAAAGCGTCTACTGCAATAATTAACTCAAGTTTTGCATCTCATTTAAACTATTACAACATCGATCAAATTGTAGTGAATTACTTAATAAGTACTAATTAAATTAATTTGTTGGTGGTGTGTGGTGCCGCCACCTCAAAGAATAGCATCACCCCATCTCTTCCCGTGGGTGTCGTAAGAGGCGACTAAGGGACAAATCCGAAAGGTGGGCAGCAGCATCTTTCTGGGTAAATTTACATCAACTGCACTGCGATCTCCAACCCGCCTGCCAAGCGTGGAGATTATGGCAATGACCTCCCCTTTCGTGGGAGAGGCCCGAAGTCCTGCAGTGGACTGTTATGGGCTGTGATGATGATGATGATGAAATTAATTTTGAAATAGTATTGCTTATAAATATTTATTTACGATTACGTAAATATTAGTTATCTAACACCCATAACAGTTAAGAAATATCTTATCTGTTATGGGTGTTAGATAACTGATAAACTACTAATATACTTTTTTTAAATACGTACTTATTATACATACTACACACGTAACAAAATAACTAACGTTCATCACAAATATTTATTAATTAAAACAAATTTAAAAAGACAAAAATCTATTGAAAAATGCATATAAAAAGCCAGTACATAATCTCTTGACTACATGTAACGCTGAACTGACAACACTGGCAATTCAATAAGTAAATATTCACACACATAATAGCACAACATCAAGCAATCATCAGCAAGATACTACATCAAAACACTAAAAACGTGTTATGAGATACTGAGCTACTACTATTCGCCTAATAGTATATGGCTTCAGCAGCAATGTCAAGGTCAGCAATGTTTACGAATACTGCTCATTACCATAACCGAGTGCGATTAAATTACAAAGCCGCAGCTACTTGGCTGGATACCAAATGGTGTCACATATCATTGATACATTGATTGTATGTGGGCCCTGTTAAACTAGCCTGTCTGGTGTTGGATTTAAATGACAATATTTTATAAGTTTGTTGATAATATCTGAAGTCATTTTCATTGCAATGAAACCCAGTGAAATAATTTTTGAAGTTAATTTTGTAAATTATATGGGTTTAAAGGAAATATGTGCTTTATTGCGTATTACGTAAGGTGAACCTTACCTGGGTGTCGAATGACGTCATCAGACATGCCAAAATCACAGTGTTCTAGCGCATATATCTTTTCTGGTTTAAGAGATATTGTGAAAACTTATTCACATTCACTCATGTGATACTAATGGAAAAGTCACGAAACAAAAATAGTGACTGATTCTCATTGTACAGAAGACAGCATATCGACCTAAATAACCAGTATAAGAAGAGCTAGCGTCTCTATGGACGCGCATAGCAATGTCTTGTCTTCTATATCTCTCCTTTTAATTCGAGACACTAAAATTATATTACCTTCTTTGGAACTGTTAAAATTATAAAAACACGATACACTCTTTATAATTCACATTTTTCTGCTTTTTTCATGTGCTCAATTTAAGAAGACTAGGGTTTTGCAACCTTAGCGAGCGGCCACACAGAAAAGACGTAAGACGCAGACACGTCGCGGACGCAGCGCCCATTCAATTTACTTTCATACTAAATGTATAGCAAAGTTGCATTATTCGAATAAAATATTTTTAGAGTGTGGTGTTGCTTAGAGTTTTCATACGAATTTGTACGTTCCAAATTCAAATCACATTATTTATCTTGGGAATTTCATTCAACATTATTTCCTTACGGGTAACAAGGCATGCTTTACGTTAACATTTCATGACTTTTAGTTATACATTACCAAACGGGAGGTGTGAAAAATAATATAAAACAGTGGTGACAACCCCGATGTTAGTGACAATGAACATTACCAATGATATTTGTTACACTAAGTAGATAACCTAACCTTTGTTCCAGATCATAATGATATTCTGGATATGGTGCATAGGCCTGGTGGCAGCTGTGGTGTTATATATTTGCCAGTCCCACACGAGGTTCAATCGGTCTGGCGTGAAGTTCTTATGGCCCTTGCCCATCCTAGGGAACATTGGGCGTTCTTTACTGAAGTTGGAGTCCTTCGCAGATAGCATTGACAGAATCTACTGGGCTTTCCCTGAAGAAAGGCAAGTAAATAAACTATAGACCAAATAATACAATAAATAAACAAGATCCAAACTGAAAATTTTAAGGTTTCAAAAATATTAGAGTTCGATTTTTATTTTCGTATATTGTTTCTGGACCATTTACTTGACACGAGATTGTGATCTTAGATGTAGGCTAATGTAACATTTTCGTCTTTTCTAACAATATCAGACCAAAAACAAAATTAGAAATGAAAGATTTACTTTCATTATGCTTATGAAGTTGTTATCGATGTACATAAGCCTTATATGTCATCTCTGGAAAACTATTATTTAACTAAGTCGCCTCCTTAGTAGCTCTAAAATAACATCACGAGGTTAAATCCTAAGTGTTATACGTTTTAGATCTTACAATTGTATAGGTAGGGACCTTTATGAAATCTATCCCATTGTCGGAGGCTGCGGTGAGGGCACAGCACCCTCCGACGATGGGATAAATTTCATCCACACCATCTGAATGCCTAGCATCCAACTAACGTAAAGGCATCGCAAGCCTTTTTACAGCGGACATGCATGATATGGAATGAGCTCCCTTCCGAAGTATTTTCATTGCGCTATAACATGGTTTTTCAAAAGGCATATCAAGAGGTACCTCAAAGGCCGGCACCGCATCCGCTCTCCTTTGGTTACAGATGTCCTGAACATTGGTGGCTGGTGGCTGGTTCCATCAGGTGGACCGTATTTCCGTGCGCCTCCCAAGCAATAAAAAAAATGCTTAGAAAACATGGTCCCATAAAGACAATGACTAATTTTCATATTAGACGTTTTCTTTTTCAGATTTGTAGGCAGATACGAATTTGGTGCACCAGTGATTGTAATACGAGATTTGGAACTAATAAAGAAGGTCGCCATTAAAGATTTCGAACATTTCATAGACCACAAACTAATAATAAAAAGAGGCTTGGACCCGTTTTCTGAGAGAATGCTATTTTCTTTAAAAGGTGTGTTAGAACAGAATACGTATAATAGTAGTTTATGCAACTGGCATATAAAAGGGGGTATTAAAACATGAGTGTCTGATAATAGTTTGACACGAGTGTTTTAATACCTAATTATATGCAGTTGAATACACTACTTAATCTTCACTTATATTTTCATGTTAAAATTTCGTACTAATAATTTTTTCAACTTTGCTGGAAGTACCTAAGCTGCGAGTCAGTACTGTTGTATCTTTGCGTCGAGGATATCAAGTGGCGGGAAATTCACTTCACTATTTTTACATTTATCTATTTTATTTGCTTCAAACAAGAAAAACAATTCACAAACACAAATCACTTTAATTAGAAACAATATTCCGTTTAGCGGGAGAATAATTACATACAAATATAAAAAGGAAAATTTTAATTTTGAATTTGATAAAGACGTTTAGGTATTCAGCCTACATTTCACCGTGTCCCGGCACCCGACAAAAATTTAAAAATAAAAGTGTTGCATAATGATTAAAAAGTTATTTTACGTTACAGCTGTAATGAAATTTTTTTAAACTGGCGTGAAAAACGTGTATCCATAAACGACTGTTTTCGAATATGTAAATGGAACATTACGCTATAAGTGTAGATGAAAACATTTTTAATGATATCATAAATAATAATCTATTTGATTAATGACATTATTTAAAATTAAAATTCATTAATGTATCTAAAATTTGTATGCAATTGGCAGGTCGCAGAGACTTCATTCTACTTTATCTATACATAACAACAGTATAACCTATGTACCAAAAATTAATGAATGTTTATGATTATGATTAAGAAACAAATTTCTATATCAATCAAATGTACCTCTCATGATATTATTTTAGGTGACGAATGGAAAGAAATGCGCTCTACCCTGAGTCCTGCGTTCACCAGTTCCAAGATTCGCATGATGGTGCCATTTATGGTGGAGGCTGGAGACCAAATGATCAATTCCCTCACGGAGAAAGCAAAAGCAACTAATGGTAATTCGAACAAAATATACCATATTAATCATCATCATAGCCCATAACAGTGCACTGCAGGACTTAAGGCCTCGCCCATGAAAAGGGGAGGTTATTACCATAATCTCGGGACTCGGGTTGGAGATCGCAGTGTTGTAAATATAACAATGTACAACGCTGCTGCCAATTTTCCAGCATACGGACGCTCTAGATCTTTTTCCTCGAAAACGTTAGTCGCCTTGTACGACACCCGCGATTGGACTGAGTAAAATCACTATACTATCTTAATAATTCTATCACCTTTACAATAAAATTCCTTACAACGTAATGTATAAAGGTACATTAATGCCATTACATTGTAACATTCCTGTTTTAGATGGATATCTTGATGTGGATGTCAAGGACTTGACCTCACGTTATGCCACTGACGTCATCGCCTCCTGCGCCTTCGGGCTGAAGGTTGACTCTCATTCTGAGCAAGATAACCAATTCTATTTGAAAGGCAAAACCGCAGTCACAATCAGCTTCAAACAAAGCCTCATTCTTTTAGGATACATCACATTTCCAGCCATAATGAACGTAAGTCATAATCACTTGAATCCTAATTTTCGGGACATGTTCTGACAAAACCGCATCGAAATCGGTGCTTCCATACATATAGACACACAGATACATACGTCAAATAAATAACATCTCTCTTTTGCGTCTTAAGAATGAGAATTCTTGAAGTACCACTTTAATATTCTGTGGTATTTCTTAGTACAGACTTTGTTCCAAAAGTGATTATTATTATCACAGCCCTGAAATATATATGTCGCAGACGAATGGTTAAATTAGCCGTTTTAAACGACAAGATCGTTAATCAATTACTTAATTGAACAAAACTCTAAATTCATGAACTTTGAAAGTATTGTTTGTCGAACGACATTGCCTCGAGTTTCGAGCTAATCCATGCATTGTCGCATTTGTATCCTAACCTAAGCGATTTCAAATGATTTCAAATGATTACAATAGTTTGCATTAGGTTTTATTTCTGTTAGGTCAAATCAGCGTTGAGACAATGCATGGGGGAGTCCCACTCCGGCCATGTACCAATGACTGTTTTCTGAGTTATGTACATTAGTTGAATACTAACCGATGCTCTTACGGTGAGGGAAAACATCGTGATGAAACCTACATTCAGGCGACTGGATGTGTAACCATGATCCAATCTGGTCAGGTTCCCCTGGCAGGGTCATGGAGGTCAGATGGCAGTCGCTACACTGTAATTACCTACCTGTCAAATCCTGGATCCTGATCTCGTGCGCGAGAGCACAACCGGGACATTAACGCCAAGATGATTTTTTATTATATGAAAATGTTGCATTTGAATGTTCATTCGATTCCTCGTGCTTGAAAAAGTCCTACCACCTGATAAGATTTAAAAAATATCCTTGGCATAGGTATAAAACTGTTTGCAAATTTTACTTAGTTTGGATTTATATTCGTTGTATTTCTTGTTCAGATGATGCAAATATCGATTCTCTCAGCGGACACACTATCATTCTTCCGTCATCTCGTGCTGAATACAATACAGGAGAGGGAGCTGCGAAATATTATAAGGCCCGATATGATACATCTACTCATGGAAGCTAAGAAAGGTATATTTTTTATAATTATAATTACTTTACATTTATTTTCGCTTATTGTTGAGTGCGTAATTTCTTCTATATCTAATAAAAGCTTCGTGTTTGTTTCGTCAAGTTCAAACAGCCAAGCACAATGGCACTTAAGTTTTCATAACAAAAATAATTAAATTTAAAAACGGTAAATAATGGGAATTTTTCGGAATTTTCGTGACATCAAAACTAAAATTCTCATTGTCCACCATTCGGGGGATAAAATTTGGGAGACAACTGGAACGAATCTATTTAGGTAACAAACAATTTTTTTTTTATAAAAGAAACGTATTTTTACATCGTCTATTGATTGAACAATCCAATTTTTTAGGTAGAAAAGCCAATGATCAGAGCCTCGTCCGTCTGTAGGAACCGCGTGCAGGCGAGGTTGGCTTGACCCCTGAGATGTTGAGGGGGCCATGACCAGTGGCGTAGCTATCATAGGGCCAGGCGGTGCAGTGCACCAGGGCCCCGGAGCTCAGGGGGCCCTCCAACCTAAGCTTTGAAAAGAGCGGGTCAGCCAATTTGTTAGCTCCTGAAGCTAGAAAACCTGGACCCTGCTTACAAGAATCGTAATTCCTTACTACCAGCCTTATTTCATCGAGTATTACCACTAATCCTATTATTTCTATTCCGTACATTCATCCATCTGGCACCATATTTTGCTAGAACTCATTTTCGCTAAAAAAATCCGATGATAAAACATGTATGATACAGGTTGCAGCAGAACGGCAACTGTATAATCTATAATAACTCTCAACTTGATCGAAAACGAAAAATATAATACTTGATTTGGTTAATCAAGTAACCACGTTGTTCTCCGTAAAGAGACTTGATTTTAAAAAGTGTGTCGGGCAATGTTATGATGGGGCCAGTGTAATGAGTGGTGCGTATAATGGCGTTCAAAAACAAATTAAAGATATTCAGCCAAACGCAGAGTACGTACATTGCGCCAGTCATAATTTAAATTTGGTAGTAAATGATGCCGTTCGAGGTTCTATCGAAATTCAGAAGTTCTTTGCAATAATACAAGACTTGTTTAACTTCTTTGGAAACAGCATTAAGCGCTGGGACTGATTGATACTGTTATGTTTTGTGAGCAATAAAGTGTTTATCTATCTATCTGGGACCTCTTATCAAAATTCACCGGCGAATCAGAAATTACTTTGAAAAAATTGAATCCTGCAGTCAAATTTCGTTTTTTCGATGTTATTAAAGCATTGTCGGACATAACGCTGAAAATTTTAAGTAAAGACGAACGTAGTGAAGCAGAGGTTATAAAATAAAAAATGTTGAATTTTGAGTTTGTATTCCTTTGCGAATTCATGCACAGCCTATTAAACAGGATATCGAATATTTCATCTGAAACTGATCACATTTCGCGAGTAAAATCGTTTCATTCATGCTAAGCAAATTTTTTGAAATCAAAAAGTCGAACGTTTTACAAACTGATTAATTATTAAGGTAGGATACCATTCCAGAAAAGCGACGACGGAAAACTAAAATGCATTTCGATGAATTGGCTTCTGATCACCGATTCCAAAACCAGGAAGAAGTCTTCAGAGTAACTTTTTTCAACAATGTACTCGACATAATAATTAACCAGTTAGATGCGCGTTTTTCTGGTATGAGTGCAGTTTGTAAAACGTTCGAAATATTGATTTCAAAAATTTTGCTTAGCATGAATGAAACGATTTTACTCGCGAAATGTAATCAGTTTCAGATGAAATATTCCGATATAATTGGACCCACTTTTTCGCTCCAATTTCTTAATGTTTCCTTCCTCAATTGACGGAGACATGGTCCATTCGCCATTTTGCAAAGAAATTATAACGAAATTTGGCGTGCTCGAATGTGATCTTACGGAAGTATATACAGCAATGCTACTGTTTCATACAATTCCTGTTACTTCCGCGGCAGCAGAAAGATCTTTCAGTAAACTGATGATTATAAAAAATTATTTAAGAAACAGCATTGGACAAGATCGCCTCCGACACTTATCGTTAATTGCATCTCATCTGTATAATAAATATTTTATAATGCCATGTGCATCGTTGCTTATTTATTTCCATTTCTTTTATTAAGCACAGAGATTTTAGATATTTAGATACTCATAGAGATTATGTATGGATTAAGCCTACTAATGATAAGTTTAACTCACTGCATCCTGTATCCTATTCTTATTCCTATCTATAATTTTGAAGGCCAATATAAGTTGAAGCTACGGGGAAAGAGGGCCGAGGGCCCGATTCTTTCTCTATGCACCAAGCCCTTGTCTACCTAGCTACGCCACTGGCCATGACCCCCAAACAAATCAGCGTTGCGTAAAGATTAATAATAATAATAATAAACGACCGCGCTCGATTGTACTGGGACCGGTCCATCATTACAGACAGGACTGTTCCCGCTAACAAGCCTGATATTGTTCTGGTGGACCGGGTGAAGTCGTGTGTGTTCTTGGTGGACGTCACTATCCCTTTCGATGAGAACCTTGTCAAAGCCGAATCAGACAAAATAATTAAATATCTGAATCTGTCGCACGAGGTTACCGATATGTGGCAAGTGACATCCACTGAGATCATTCCAGTCGTAGTTTCAACAAACGGTCTGGTTCCAACTTCTCTTCGTGGCCATCTGAAGAGGTTGGATTTGAGTGATGGACCAGTCGTAGCGAGGCTCCAGCGAGCGGTCTTGCTGGATAATGCGAGGATTGTCCGCCGATTCCTCTCTCTCTCGCCCTGACCCTCGGCCGTTTGGTCTCCTCTGCCGAGGGGTATCCTCCCTTAAACGGGAAGAAATATAATTTAATTTCGTAATAATAATAATAATAAATATTCGTGGACAAATTCACACAGCGCCATCTAGCCCCAAACTAAGCAAAGCTTGTACTATGGGTGCTAGATAACTGATATACTTCTTAAATACTTTTAAATACTTACTTATTATACATAGAACACCCAGACCCGTAACAGAAATTAAAATTCATCATTTAAATTTCTGCCCGGCCGGGAATCGAACCCGGGACCTCTTGCGTGGCAGACCGGCATGTTGACCATTGAACCACTCAGGTCGTCGGTTTATTTAAGTTATTATTTAAATTAATTTATATGTTTTGTACAGGTCAATTAACCCACACAGATAAGGGAGTCAATGAAAAAGATACACATGCAGGATTCGCAACTGTCAAAGAATCATCCATTGGGAGACAGGAAAGTAATCGAGGTATAATTATTGTGTCATTTAAATAATTTATTTCAGGATTTTAAATCTTATTGTCGGTATAAATGTGATAAGATAAGTACCGATAAAGTTGAAACAATTAGCATTCCTTTAGTAACAGGAGATAATCGGATACAAATAGTGGCAACAAAGTTAGTTAGATAGTGGTAGATAAAAAAAAAGAGTCATGTGCCAAAAATATCTGTGGCCAAACATTAGTTTTTTGATAACAATCAGTTACTTAGGTAATAATAATAAATATTTATGGCGAGCGTCGGTTGCCTAATGGTTAAGGGGTCCAACACGTACCCCGTGGTACCGGGTTCGAACCTTGGTACCGCCATGTACCAATTACTCTTTTCTGGGTTATGTACGTATATTAGTTGAACACTTACCAATACTCTTAAAGCGAAGGAAAAACATCGGGATAAAACCTCCACACCCTGGAAACTGAAAATGTAACCATGATCCGGTCAGGTTCTCCTGTTAACAGAGTCACGAAGGTTAGATGGCAGTCGCTTCACTGTAATTACCTGATCTGCCAAATCCTGGATTATGACCAAGGCAAGAGCACGACCAGAACATTAACGCCAAGATGACCAATAATAAACTTTTTAAATATTGTTTGCTAACCATATGGTATTAAAAAAAATTAACAACTATAAATAGAAATCATAAATCCGTTGTCCATAATAAAGTATATTTAAAATTCAAACTACCATAAACCTAAGCTAAAATGTTACATGAATTTTACATATAAAAACAGATTACAAACCGCTGCCCAGCGGCGGATTTTGATTACCCACATTCAAATATATGGTGATATCAGAAAGCTGACGGCGTGACTTCTTTGCATGGTGATTTATATCTTGGGGCTTGCCGTTTATTACTTTGTACTTATACTGGTGACATACAGTTGTTATAGTAGCGGCCCGGCTGTTACAAGGTTGGAAATAACTCAATTTACGTGGTTATTCTCGTGACTCCATTTGGATACTTAGACCCGTTCTGGATGTTTTTCTTAAGACTTTACTCCGTAGGAAATTCCTATAACTTGCGATACCTTGCACAGAATTTAAAGCTACTGAGATCAGCAGTTATATTTACGTGCTGGCTGATCAGTCAGTCTTCTGTTATTTTTTTAACTATAACACATTTTTCTCATGCAACAGTTTGGACTGATGATGACCTGGTGGCCCAAGCTTATCTATTCTTCCTTGGTGGTTTCGAGACAGTGTCTTCCACCATATCGTTCCTGCTTTATGAGCTGGCTATCAATCCTGATGTGCAGGATAAGCTAGTACGGGAGATCAGAGAATATGATGAGAAGAATGGTGGAAAGTTTGACTACAACTCTGTCCAGAAAATGGAGTACCTTGATATGGTGATATCAGGTAAGAACACAAAAAATCTAAAGTTGTGGTTATCTTAATGTGGGTAAAATTAAGAAGAATCTAGCTAAAGCTATTACATATTAACAGTATAACGATGAGCTCATGAAATCACGATTTCCCAGTGAAACAAGTGACATTGTTCATTAATGTGTTTGATTGTACAACGGATTAATAAAAGACGAATATCAAAAATGCCATATATGGTAGTGAGTAGTAGCAGTAGTAGTAGCTGGAGCGTTAAAACGGGAAACGCTACATATTTACAAGATAATAACATCAACAGAGAAGCACCGTTTGTGCTACCTAGAATAGTATATAGCGCTCAAGATAAATACACAAAACTTACGCGCAATAAGACAAGGTTGATGAATCTAGAAGTAGCGAAAAAGGTTTGTCTGTAGTAAGGGGAACAATGTGGTCTCTGTCCCTTCGGGGAAAACTTTTATAGATGCGATTGTAAGAAATGTGTCACCATTTTACGAAGCACTTCCAATTCCTGAAGAATTTGTTTCTTCGCTATTTCCAAGTTGAGTACTTGATTATAATTTGTTTAGAAATCATTCAAAAATGGCCGGCAACAATGGCTATTGACAGAATGTGCACCAAGGAGTACAATTTAGGTAGACCTAATGACAAAGCCACAGAAGACTACATCGTAAGTATTATGTGTATGGATGATGATGATGAGGAAGGATAGTATAGACATATTATGGCCCAAACTATGAGAATGTGATAAACAAGCTATAAGCCTAGGTGGATACCTCCACCTTGTTATTACTACAGAGTATGAATGAATGCCAGATGTTATGAGTGACAGTAACCGCTTTAACAACTTTCATTAATTGCCCAGCAGCACATTACAAACGCAAATGGTATTCTAAAAAAAATTGAACAGATAACCAGATCAGACCTAAAACGACATCCCTATACAATATTTGATTATCGCGATATTCCCTGAACAAACAGCCAGCTCTAAAAGAGTTGGGTTCCACATATGTAAACCTTTATTCAGGTACACAAAGATGAAGCTTTGATGTTACCGGTATGGGCTATCCACCACAATCCTGAATACTACCCAAATCCAGCCAAGTTTGATCCTGAAAGGTTTTCTGAAGAAAACAAGCACAAAATTCAGCCATTCACATATATGCCTTTTGGAGTTGGACCCAGGAATTGCATCGGTGAGAAAACTATAACATTATTCCTTTAATTTGAATGGCGACTGCGTATTATAATCCGTATAATAATATAGACTACGTGGTCAGCTAATTCATTGTCATCATCATCATCATCACAGCCATGACAGTCCACTGCAGGGCTTAGAGCCTCTTCCATGAGAGAAGAGGTTATTGCTATAATTTCCACGCTTGGCAGGCGGGTTGGAGATCGCAGTGTTGTAAATATAGAAATGGAAAACGCTGCTGCTAATTTTGCAGCATACGGAGATTCCAGAACTATTTAGATTTTTTGTATCGCAAACATTAGTCACCATGTACGATACTTACGAGTGTAAGGGATTCGTACTAATCTACTCAGTCGGATACCAAACCCGGCCAAACATTTAAAATTTAAAAATATAATCAATATTAGAAAAATAAAACAGATTCATAATAATTGACAAAAACGTGCGTGATCCCTATTCACTTTTGATGTTATATTCCCCTTCGTTTACATCCAGGGTCTCGGTTCGCGCTGTGTGAGGTGAAGGTGATGGTCTACCAACTTCTGAGGACTATGGAGCTGTCTCCAGGTGCAAAGACACCTATACCAGCAAAATTGGCCAGGGGCAGTTTTCAGATGAAGTTGGAGGGCGGACACTGGGTTCGATTCAAGATCAGGAAGTAAGATAAAGTTATGAAAACCATGCAACCGAAATGACAAAAAATATGTGATTTTTATTTGGGAAGCTTTTATTCTATTTAAATTTAAAATCACAGATTATAGGTATGTAACAGTTACTGATACTATTGTAATTTGTTGATTGTTTCGAAAAAGATGTCCATAAAATGGAAGTGGCAGTTTTAAATAACTTTTTTTAATTAAAATACTTGAATGCAAAAATGTATTATGTTGTAATGTTGTTGTTGTCGTGTAAATGTTTTTTTAGCTGGAAAATTCAATTAGAAAATCTCGGAATATCGACTCAATTGTTTGATTTACATTCGCCACATCATTAGGCTACATCGGGACTTAAGCCTCTTCTACATTAGTTGGAGGTATGTCATGGTATGAACGCAGGCAATACATCTCTGGTGCGACGGTATTGATATATACCATTTCAATTCAATTTAATTTATGAATTGGTCGACATAAGTGTTACAAAAGATCTTACATACCATACATCTATGCCATAATTTCCACGATTATCGTGTGGATTGGAGATCGCAGTGTTATAGCTAATATAAAAATGCTATTGTCCATTTTATATTCTTCGGAGGTCATAGCTAAAATAGCCATGTACAGTCTGTTCCCATACTTATGTCACTAGACACATTGTCCAGATTTTTTGCTGAGAGGACATTAAGCACAGCACAGAGCAAGTAAGGACTCAGGATAGCACATTAGAATAGGCCTTCGATGATTTTGCCAACGGAACGGCTAATGGATTACGCCATGGCCACAGACTTTAATCATAGAGCCAACCAGATTAACTTATAATACAGTAGTTGATTCCTGCTATGGCACCATTGCGCTGCAGCCCTTGTCCAATCTGACACGGAGTATTCCTGCTGAAGTCTCACAGTGACATGCGTGCCAACGAACTCACCACCAAGAATTCCGAAGACCGAGTAAAGTAGACTAGGAAGAGTAGGAAGGCGGACCTCGGGCCTCGCATGCCGCGCGGGAACGCAACCGGGATTTAACGTAAGATGATGATGACGATGACCCGGTTTATTTGTAAAAGTTGGCTGGTAAATATGTCAAGGAACACGGAAGGCAGCCCTCGCTAATGATGATCTGCCTTTACTATTCAACGACACTAACGCCGTGCATTCCATATAGGAGTGGCCGAAAAAATTCTAATAGCAAGGGTTTTGGTTTTGGCTTCAGTAGTCCTCACGAAGGAGACGTCCAGCTTGCTAACAGAGCCTGGGCAACACCGAGCTTGCGTCGCCCCGACGCAGCCTCAACGGAGCCCTGTGATTCCGCCAGGTTATTAGTGAGATCATAAAAAGGGAAAGATAAAAATCTTTTAAATTAAAGTGATACTAACCTTTAGTTTTTGTTTCAAATAATAAACACTATAAGGCCGCCAATGATTGATTTGCGGCGCGCGCATAAGAAATTCATGCAATTTCGAAGTGATATTTGAACGCACGTCGCCAACGCCTACGTACGTCGACGCGCCCATTAGAAATTCCTAAAATTTTGAAGTGATATTTGTTGATAGCACAACGTGCATAGCTGACGCTTGATAGTCGCTTGGGCCTTACAAAATATGGGTTAGGTAAAAATGGTTGTCAATTTACTACTTACTTTTGCCTAAATTAAATGATAAATTGTTATTCGAATCTTGTACCCTCGTTGACGAACTGTGCTAAGGAAGTACGTGTGTGCTTCGTATCGTGCGAGCAGAGTGCAGGAGGATTAGGAGCAGAAGAAGATGAGGTGGGAGGGCAGGAGGTAGGGTTCTGGCTGAACAGGCAGAAGATAGTATTATGTTATCCGCCGACTTTGAGAGAGTGCAGAGGTAACTGATCCACAGGTTAGTGAGTCAAGAATTGCGCGCGCCCAAAAGAGACACCGTTAAGTAAAGCGACAAGAATGCCAGATTACTAATTTGACAGATAAGCAGAATGTCAGATTCATTTTTCACGTGACAATTCTTTCTTAGTATTAGGCAAAACCTCGATGATCGCGATGGGTCATAAGAAATACGTAGGACCATGGGTGGTGGAGAAAAAAATTACCATGAAGTAAGTCGGTTGTCAAATACTTTCCTAGTTCGTGAATAAAACAAATAAATACCATAGGACTCATTATTATTATTAAAATGGTATTATGATGTTAATAAATTCAGTCGATGTTACATATTTACTCATTGTAAGTACATACATTTTCAATTACAGTTCAATTTGAATAAAGTACTTCATTAAATTTATCTTTTCAACTAACAATTATTATTATTTGTGTCATATTTCGGTTGCTTGGTTTTCATATTATTATCTTCATCTTACTTCCTGATCTTGAATCGAACCCAGTGTCCGCCCTCCAGCTTCAACTGAAAACCGTCCACCGCCAATTTTGCTGGTATGGGTGTCTTCGTACCCGGACACAGCTCCATACTCCTCAGCAGTTGGTAGACCATCACCTTCACCTCGCATAGCGCGAAACGAGACCCTGAATGTATACGAAGGGGAATAAACATACAAAGAGGTGATGACAGGCAGTAAAGTTTATCCTGAAGGCCTCAACATAGCCGCGTAACGTGTTATTAAAGAAATCGTACTGTGGCTACCTCGAACCGCAATTTCTCGGATATGGGTAGAATAGTTACTATGGAGATATTGTAATAATTTTATGTTGTGACTTAAAATATTAGTGATGTAGCCAGTACGCGAGTGTTACCTTAATTAAATATGACACTCCTAAGATACAGCTGTAACTGCGAGTTAATACGACGTTTACTAAATAGGTCGATCGTTCATACTGCGATTACCATCGTTAATGCTAAAAAAGTACGCATTTGCTATACCATTAAAATGTCAAGGGATGCTAATCACCTCCCAAGACTATTTAACCAGTCTCAGGATCTACAGCAGAAGATATTGGTCAGTCCTGCTTCGCCAACGGTATTAAGAGGCAGACTTACATATGGCGAGATAGTTGCGGAGCTGGAGTTCAATTAGCGTCAAACTTAATACATAGTTATCTAATAGATTTTAATGCTGAAATAATAAGTTAGAATAGTAAACATTGGGTGCGGTATAGATAATATAAGTGACTAATTCTCACCGATGCAATTTCTAGGTCCAACTCCAAAAGGCATATACGTGAACGGCTGAATTCTGTGCTTGTTTTCTTCAGAAAACCTTTCAGGGTCAAACTTGTCGGGGTTCGGATAGTATTCAGGGTCGTGGTGGATAGCCCATACCGGTAATATCACACCTTCATCTTTGTGTACCTGGATATAAGTTTTAGTATTATCTAAAGACTACGTAGAAGAATCTTGAGTCTTACGTAGCTGGTTGTCAATTTAGGCCTTACTGAATTTAGATAATACTGATTAGGACATCTAATTTCTTCTGAACTTATAATTTACGTTTGTATGAGCTGTTTGCCATTTAATACTGATGATGATGACATTGTGTTTTATACTACTCAGTAACAACGTAGATAACCCACCAAATGGCAAGCCGTAACTGGCGGCCATAACATCTACGATTCAACCACATGGGTTTCAAGTAACAAAAATGCAGAGCAGAGCAGGTACGTTATCACCGTGAGGACTAAAATCATGTGACTTGGGCTAATGTATATCTTGTCTTACAAATCGGAACACAGCACCGCAGGCATTGTTGCTTGGCTGCAGAAGTAACAAGGCGGACGTACTCATCCTGGCGATCCCTCCGGCTTGACAAAGAGACTACTAGACCATCGGTAAAATGTAAAGCTTGTATAGCAAAATATTCTCATATTGAAATATGATGGGGGCTATATTGACAGCATATTACTAATATTCTTTGAATTGC
Source organism: Blastobasis lacticolella (assembly GCA_905147135.1). NCBI lineage: Eukaryota > Metazoa > Arthropoda > Insecta > Lepidoptera > Blastobasidae > Blastobasis > Blastobasis lacticolella. The sequence continues at coordinate 18,379,102 of LR990048.1, forward strand.
TTTTATTGGGAAGGAAAACCTGTCGAAAAATCCTGCGTGTAACAAAGAAAAAATTTAAAATCCTTGCAATTTGGATATCTATCACAGCAATCCATAGGCCTATATCTGTCATTATTTATTATGAGGAGCCCTATGTTAGGAATGGGTGATGGTAAATGTACACACGTTCCAAGCTTGTATATAATGCACATCGGCTTGTAGACGTTCTGATACAGTATTAATTTTGATACAGTAGAACATATAACTTAATCTTTAGGTTCCCTTTAGGTACTAAAGTGTTTCGGCTTCGACCCTATATTATTTTATAGATTTTTTATGTTATTCGACAGACAAACATGCATGCGGGCCACCTGATGGAAAGTGATATCTATACTAATATTAAAAAGAGGAAATGTTTGATTTTTTGTTTGTTTGTTTGTATTGAATAGGCTTCGAAACTACTGGACCGATTTCAAAAATTCTTTCACCGTTGGGAAGCTACACTATCCCCGGGTGACATAGGCTATATACCCGTGTACCCGTAGTGGTACCCGTGCGAAGCCGGGGCGGCTGCTAGTCTAATCATAATCAGTGACAATTTATATTTATTGATAATTGTTGTATATGAAGACGAACTAGACGATGTGCATTATTAACAGCAGAAATCCATACGCATAATACTCACGATGTAGTCTTCTGTGGCTTTGTCATTAGGTCTTCCTAAATTGTACTCCTTGGTGCACATTCTGTCAAGAGCAATTGCTGCCGGCCATTTGCGCATGAGTTCTAAACAAATTATAATCAATAACTCAGCGATGGTACAAATTCTTTAGGAATTGGAGATGTCTCGTAAAAACTTGACCCTCATTTCTTTCATTCATATAAATAACGACACACCTTCTTTCCAACGGCACACGCAGATACCACTTTGTACCACATGGTACCAACAAATCTCTTTCGATCCTTCCACTTTCATAAACCTTTTCTTAGAGATTCAAGGGAACTCAAACAAATGCTTTCCTATTGTTATTTAAAGTACCATAAATTTTATCGTGACATGTACAGGCGTCATGATCTTTTCTTTCAGACACGTCAGTTCTACAGTCCTAGCAATTCTCCTTTCACTAATCCTCTCTACTTGATATTTTATACTAACTAAGTAATCAATAATGTCACTTGTGTTACTAGGAATACGAAAGTCATATTCATCTTACTTCTCATGTGCTAGAATGATTTCGGCACGACGCCAAAATCGGAACCATCTTAAAAAGCATCACTTTAGACAGAAAGCAGCTGGAGTTGATGTTTGACACCCACGCCTTCATCCAAGTGTCAAATGATCCTTGTAGTATACATAAAAAAGATCTTACCTGATACCACCATATCAAGGTACTCCATTTTCTGGACAGAGTTGTAGTCGAACTTTCCACCATTCTTTTCATCATATTCTCTGATCTCCCGAACTAGCTTATCCTGCACATCAGGGTTGACAGCCAGCTCATACAGCAGGAACGACATGGTGGAAGATACTGTTTCGAAGCCAGCGATAAAGAATAGAACAGCTTGGGCCACCAAGTCATCGTCAGTCCAAACTGTTGTATGAGAAAAATATATTGTAATGACTGAACCATCAGCACATGATAAAAACTTATGGTTTCAACAAACTTTAAATTTGCACAAGGTTTGTCAAATAGGTACCTCATATTTTTCGAAATTTTCCGGGGAGTGAAGTTGGAATGGTGTTTTACATTTTTATAAAAATATACCAAAATATTAGAAAGGGCGTAATTAAGGCAAAATACGGCCGTAATATTGCGAAAAGTTTATGAAAATAGGATATGCAGATTAAATAGGCTATCTACGCGCCAGTCACGGCGAAATTGCCGAAATTATATTCAAACCTAAATGCCATAATATTGTCTTTCCCATGAAGCTACTTACACTGTAACGAAAATTGATTTTTTGTTTATTTCAATTTAAAGTTCATAAAACTCTGTGTCTATTCTACCTAACACTTTGCTGCCACTATCTGTATATGTTACCAAGGAATGCTATTTAAAAGTACTTATTCAACGCTTATCTTATCATCATATACCTATGGAGACAACAGACAGTTTGTATCTTCAACGAAGTTATTTTTAGAACAAAGTAATCATACCTCTGTTACTTTCCTGTGTCCCAATAGATGATTCTTCGACAGTTGCGAATCCTGCATGTGTGTCTTTTTCATTTGCACCTTTATCTGTATGCGTCAATTGACCTGTACAAAAACAAAGGTAAGTTATAAAAGAAACAGAACTCAAAGTCATTGTGGTTAAACAGTGCTGATTTGTGCTTTTCCGTGAATTTCTTGGAATAGGCATTGCATTTAGATTAAGTCATACGTTTAGAATAATTATTGTAAATTTCTTCCTTATTGACGTAGCTGTTTAAGTCGGCATAAAATAAAAAAGTAAAATAAAACTAGCTAGCCTTCTGGACGACTACATCATATTCCTAAGCTGTCCGTTTTCCAAACTGGACACTCTCCTAACTCATCTCAATTTATATGTAAATATATTTATATGATTTAGGAAGTACATAGTTAATAAAACAGTTTTAATTTTATTTAACTAATATAACAGACCTTTCTTTGCCTCCATGAGTAGATGTATCATATCGGGCCTCACAATATGTCTCAGCTCCCTCTCCTGCATTGCCTTCAGCACGAGATGGCGGAAGAACGATCGTGTGTCCTCCGAGAGGAAAGGTATTTTCAATATCTGTACAAGGAATACAACATATGAATTTATATTTGTTATATTATAAATATAAAATAATATAACTATATACTACTAACTATATAATACTTGCTATTTGTTATATTATAAATATAAAATAATATAACAAAAATATAAATTCAAACTTAGTATAATTTATAAAACAGTTTTATATCACAATATCAAAGAGTATTTTTTTAAGTTTTCTTATTTTTAATAATTTCAACATTTTCCAATTTTGGAATATAATCCTCTTAATAATTTGCCATATAAATTACTGGATATCTGAGAGCTCCCATTTTTTTATTAATCTCCGACGCGGAAGGATGGTGTAACGTGTGTGTTTATGTGTCTGTCGGTGGCATCGTAGGAACGATTTCAATTGAGAGCATTTTTAGCTTTATTTCAGTAGTTTGAGATGGATTTGAGTGACAGGGTACCGATTCTGGTGTGCAATGCAGTTGTTATTATGTTGCAATGTAGCTGTGATGTTACTATAACTACGTCGAGGTATAGAGTCAGTCCCAGCATCATCCCAGTTAAATTGCAGTTAAATCATTGTTCGACCTTTGACACGTTTTCGTTGACAGAATTGAAGTCAGTTTGACAACGAAGAAAGGTGCAACTTCGTAATTTATTTATTTATTGGAATACCAACAGCCATATAAAACCATAATGCAGCTAAAGTACCAGAAAACGAATTGTGGAAAAGTTCGAACTCATGAAAGTTGCAACTCAACATCTGTCATTTGAATAACAATCACACGTTTGACATGCAATGCAATTGTAATGTTACTGCAACTGAGACGATTTCCGTACCAGAATCGAAGCCCTGTCGAAGCTTTACTGACATGTGGCGGTTAGGTTATGCGGAGTCAGAACAGGCCCGAACCTCAGGAGTCAAGTGCTTATGACTATGCTTATAATAATAATAATAATTATACTTACGTTCATTATTGCCGGGATTGCTATATATCCGAAAATAATGAGCAGCTGTTTGAAGCTGAATGTGGCAGCAGTTTTGCCTTTCAAATAGAATTGGTTATCTTCCTCAGTATGAGAGTCAACCTTCAGACCGAAGGCGCAGGAGGCGATGACGTCAGTGGCGTAACGAGAGGTCAAGTCCTTACAATCCACATCGAGATATCCATCTAAAGCAGGAATGCCATATAATGTAATGGACAGCGTTTGTATCTTTATCACTGACATAACAGACTAGACACAAATCATAAATATTCCCTGTTCGCTAAATCTACAATGATTATAAATCTTGCTATCCCATTTTTTCACCCGTACCGATTCTACTTAGTCCAATGCAAACACAATTCTAAAAAAAAAGACTTTGGCATCTGTACATCAGTAGCCCAAACAGCACTCTTAGTTTAAGGACTCTGTTAGAAAACCGCTTTTAAATCTGAAAGTGCATCCTTAGTAGAAGATCGGATCCTGTATAGCTAGCAGCTGTGCCCGCAGTTACATTTGGGATGAGAAGGAAATCACTGCACAGCACATGGACCTATTATTATCTGTGGAACTAGCTTTTTGCGATTTCTTTCACGTCGACCAGTTTTTACGTTTTACGTCCTATTTCCATACAATATACTATTGAATTCGACATACCCTTGGTAGCTTCTAGTTTTTCCGTGAGAGACTTAATCATCTGGTCTCCAGCCTCCACCATGAAGGGTACCATCACGCGGATCTTGGAACTGGTGAAAGCAGGACTCAAGGTAGAGCGCATGTCTTTCCATTCGTCACCTAAAAATAATGTAATGTGTAATAATAACCTAATAATTATTATGTTAGTAGAGACACGTTTTATTTAAATTGGTTTTTGAGTAATTGGAAAATAGGTATTATTTAACACACCTTTTAAAGCTATCAAGACCCTGCCAAAAATTGGATCTGAGCCTTGTTTCATTAGCAATCTGTGGTCTATGAAATGTTCGAAATCTTTAACACCAACTTTCTTGATCAATTCCACATCACGAATTACTATCAAAGGAAAACTAAATTCGAATCTGCCTACAAATCTGAAAAAGACAACAATAAATAACATAATTAGTAAAAGTCTCTGAGTTTCTATTTATATATTATCTAAGCATATAAAATCGTGACATACCTACAACAGGTTCAAAATGTAGAAAAATGCATGTTTAAAGTTCTATATACGGAGTATCATAGCGCGAACGAATCATAAATGAGGTGATCCGCAAGCGAACTAAAAGCGACATTATAGTCCAAAGCATTGCCAGGTTTATGCGGTGGGCAGTTTCACATAGCTCGAAGAACAGATGGCTGATGGGGCGGTAAAGTTCTCGAGTAGCGACCACGTACCAGAAGACGCGGCTTGGGTAGGCCTCCCACAAGCTAGACCGGCGACCTGGTAAAGATCACAGGTATCAGCTGGATGCGGATAGGACCGACCTTTGTTAAACCTCTAGGGGAGGCCTATATCCAGCAGTGGGTGTCTTCCGGCTGATATGATGATAATAAAAATGCATAACCGCAAGTGTTTTGTCACATCCAGGACAAAACTATTTATATCTTTCGAACAAAAACACGACAACGCAAGTATTGCCGTGTCGGTAGATATATATGACGGATCACGGTCAATAGTATGGACTCATGTGGTCAATAGTACGGACTCATGACGATGAAAACGGAAGTGGGAGTGCGCCCTCTGGTGGGGCGTGCTGACAGAGTCTCGACGGCACGACTCGGGCCGAGTGGCGGCCATTCTTGGCGCGACCGCCGCCGAGGAGTGACGCGTCTTGAAACTGTCTCCACATTTCGTTTGTTTACGTTTGAAGTTCGTTAATAAAAAGTGTTATTTACGTTTAAAAATAAAGTAATTTTAAGATCACCTTTAAATAAGAAAGTAAATTACCTCAACTGCCTACATTTGTAATACCGCTCTGAATTCTAGTGAAATTATAAGTGATGTGCAAAAATGAAATGGAATAAATACAGTGAAGTAAATTTGAACCTTTTCTTTAATTTATCTGGACGAATACGACCTAATACTGATATCACCACCCTGATGACAATGATCCTGATACACCCCTTTCCTTCACGCGACGACATCAGAAGCGGTGATGACGAACGCAACGCCCAAGAGATGGTATGATGAAAAGCAACAAAGAAAATGCAGATACGCTACGTGAAAGCGTAATAATAAAAGAAAGGTGATTACTCGATCCAGTTGAGTTGCCTACATTAAAATGTAAAATGATTTAACATGTTCAAAGCGCAGCCAAGAGTCCAAACACTCCGAGATATAAGACAAAGACTTCGTCAGAAAGATTGGGGGATTCATAAAGTAAACAGCAGATCATCTGTACCAAATGGGTCATGGTCAAGGCAGACTCCGGGCCTTCGAGAGCACCACTGGGATATCGACAACATTATTAAAAATCTAGTGAAACTTACTATGGACGGCACTTTGGTATGGCTTCTTTGTTTTTGTTAAATTTAATTTAGATTACTCATGTAAAATATTTTCCTTTTTAAATATAAAATTGAGTTAGTTAAATAATTTGCGTAGTTCTAAATTAGCCTGCTAAAGTTTATTCAATGACTTTAAAGTAAACGCTTACATTTAGATTCATTTAGCAGTGTGGTTTGACACCACAAGTAAATTAATTGCTTAGATTTCTGCAGATTAAATAAAATCAAACAATTAAAAACGGTGTATATTAATTTTTTATTTTTGTTTTACTAATACAATTATTTTCTTCTATTGCATAACAATGGTGCACAACGGTTCGCTTCACCTACGAGAACAACATTGGAATGCAACGCTGGACTGGTAGCCTCAACGTGATTGTTTCAACATGGGACGACGATGGTAGACAATCTGCTAGTGTACATGACTGAGAAATGATGTGATATTAACAGTTCCTCTCTATCTGGTGAGTCCTATACATAATTATTATTTAGTAAAAACCTGTGCTGAAAAGGCTCCCTAGCGGATTTTAGGAGTTATTTACTTTGACAATTAGGAAAAGTATTCTGACAGAAACACTATTGATACCCTTAGTAGAGAGAATGGCAGGTTTATTTGTATCTTTAGTGAAACTACACATAGAAAGAATGTAAACAAAACATAAACAACGTCAGTTACGTCAGTGTTACAATTTGTTGGTAAAAATGTCAAAAACTACTGCTAAGTTTAAAAATGTTAGCTTTTGCGGGTACCTATGTCAATTAATGTAGGCTGTCTGATAGAAAGTTACTAAGAAAAAAAATCACTCCACAAAAATAGTAAGAATTATGTTAAATCCGTCCCAATGTCAAACAGTGTTTATAGTAAAAAAAGTGTTATTTAATCTAAGATTATTTTACCATCTTGAAACATGGTGCGCTATGATTTTACGTATTACCAACATCACGTCAGTTATCAGAAAACAAGAATAAGAAATACTTGGAAAGCATAGTGCTATTATTTTAATAAATTGAGTACGTAAGCATAGTTATGGTGGTGCTGCTGCTGACTGACTTCTTCTTCTTGATCGTTGCCTCACTGCTGAGGATCCTGACATCTTCAGTAAACTGCATGTCTCCATCGGTTTCGATGAATCGTTCGGATATTTGGTCCACCCATCTCTTCGGACTTCGGCCTCTGGGTCTCTTGCCTTCGACTTTTCCCGTCACCATAAGTCGTTCCAGATTGCTGATTAAGTAAATATTTGATAATAACAGTGTGGCAGGGATGCCGTAGCAGTGAGTTTGTGGAACAATTAGCTGGTGTACTTTAGGATGTTGTCTTAGAGATAGGATAGGCTTCACATAGGCTTCGAATGTGCAAATTCAATAACGACCCCGCGATCTCCGCGATTTCTATGCGAGCGGGAGGGTGCAAACATGTATCGAGAGAAAAAAGAAGAGAAAAATTATTAGCGTGTTTGTTTACATTTAACAGGAGAAATTCGAACGAAATTTTCCATATTCCAGTATAATGTTTGTTATTGTGGTCGTAGTTTCCCAATGTTGTAGAATAGAGAGATAAGATATCCGCGGTAAAAATGGGATCACCGATATACGTTTCTTTTAATACTACAAAAAGAAGGTAGTTTGGTTAGTAACGTAATTTTATATTAGTATCAAGTTATTTAACGAAAAAAAAAAGTAAACACGAGTAAGTGAACTGATTGACGGTAGATAATTTCGAATTATGTTTTGAGTAACTAAAGATAAACCTGTGACTTAGTTCGACCGAAAACCATGTGTACTAAGTCAATGTGACTTAGTTTGACCTGGATAAAGACTTTGTTAGACGGATCAATCTAAGACGCTAACCCAATACGTGACGACTATCGAGCCGAGGTTTTCATGAGATTTATGTGATCGTTTTGTTTTCACAAAATTTGTTGCATCATCGGATGAAGGTGATCGTGTTTTATCAGTGACGGTGGGCTAATGGAGCCTATGGGAGAGTTTTATGGTTGCTTACCGGCCTGATGGAGGCTATGGGAGCGTGGCTAATAGCAAGTAGTTGTTTTAAGCTTTGTGAGAAAGTGTTGAACGATAACGATGATGAGAAAGTCCAGATATTTTGGTGATAGTTCAATAGCCGGTTTTATAAATTATTTTTAGCTTCGAGTACTGAAATTTCCTTGATTACTGATATAAAGTAACTATTTTGAGTTCTGTTGTTGTGCCAGTAAGATGAGACAGTGTAAGCAATGGTGAGATTTCATATCCTTCTGCCAGTACAAGTTTTTAAGTACCTGAATTGTTGTTGAGATCAAACATCCAGATTTATTTGGCTGACTTGGAGTGACCCGGGAGTCATGTGTGTGACTCGTTGGGCTAAGAGCCCCGAATGTCTCGGATGCTGTGGCTGTAGATAGCAAATTTTATTTTGTAATTTTTTTTAGAAGGCGGCTTGATATGGGATGCCTTCGTTATTACAAACATTGTTAAATGGTTTCAAAATGGGAGCTTAAACGTAACGTAAAGTCTAGATAGAGTATACTCGTTCGAACAGTTAAAATCGATGAAGATGATTATTGCTTGTTTAGTTTTGGTGTGGCAACAAATGGACTATTGTTACCTATAACTGGCGTATCAAATAGACGTGAGAGCTTCTTATTATTAAACTTCTGATTTAGTTTTGATATTGGGCAGTAGAAATAATGTTTATTTTTATTTTATTTTATTTTGTTGTTTTTGTAGAGATGACACCGTAAACAGTTGTTCGGATCTGTGACGATTACTTGTTGTGTAACTCGTAGACCGTTATTGACCGGGTTATGATAGCAGATAGACTGTTACCTATCACTGACTTAGTACAGATTTGGTCGAAGGATTGACCACGAGCTGAGAATCTATAGACAGCTTCTATTTATTTGTCCCGCCTGTGGGGCTCCCGTCTGTGTGGCTCCCGCCTGTGTGGCTCCCGCCTGTGTGGCTCCCGTCTGTGTGGCTCCCGCCTGTGTGGCTCCCGCCTGTGTGGATCCCGCCTGTGTGGCTCCCGCTTGTGTGGCTCCCGCTTGTGTGGCTCCCGCTTGTGTGGCTCCCGCCTGTGTGGCTCCCGCCTGTGTGGCATCCCGCCTGTTTGGCATTTCGCCTGTGTGGCATAGTCTGTGTGACATTAAGTCTGTGTGGTATTTAGCCTGTGAGGCATTCTACCTGTATGGCATTTCGCCGGTGTGGCATTTTTATGTGTGGCATTTTGCCTCTGTGAAATTTACCCGTGTGTGACATCTTACCTGTATCGTGGTTTGGTAGACGTGACACAGGATATATGATGAATAAACTCATAGTTTGACGATTAGAGTGGCACTGACCAGAGTGACACCCAACCTGTGTGGCACCTAGTCTGTGTGGTATTTCGCTTGTGTGCAGGTCCAGTTGCGTGGCGGCCTGGTTGCGTGGCGGCCTGATTGCGTGGCGGCCCGACTGATGGCGTCCGTCGTGTGGTGGTGCGTCGCCTGTGTGTCATTTCTCCTGTATGGTAACATTACTTATTCTTTTTAAATTAGGATGGCGCTGACGGATGACCAAAAATCATATGGCATTTAATGAAGGAGTGTTTCAATCCCACTCGAAGTAACATTGGGTCTTTTGTTGAGTACTGAAAATTTGATGTAGGTATGTCACATATTTGTAGTGAATCTAAGTACCTACAGTAATGGACGTCGGGGACGATACGCGAGCTCTGTGATTGGGGCTTGTTTCCCACTCAACAAGAGCATCAAGGGGAAAACAATGGTGACGATCATTAAACCTTCTTCATTGGTGGTAATTGTGATACGGTTCATAGTCTGGTGTTATACCTTGTCACGCCTCTCTAATGAACTGAAGTCGTAGCTGAATTTATGTCGGCAACTTATAAAGAATAATTTATGTACAAGATGATGTTGTTATCTCTCAATCTACAGAAGTTTAGTATGATAAATGATAATGGACGTATGTTTGTGAAGAATTGGTGGGTTAATGCAGTCGTGATAGATCCAATCACATGATTCATAAGACTTATTTGGGTGATGTGTTGTGGTCAGAAGTGACCGAGCGAATATAGTACTGTGCTATGGTTTTCATGTTTCAGATTACACACGAGGACGTGTGTACAGCAGGACGGCCGTGACGGATCACGGTCAATAGTATGGACTCATGTGGTCAATAGTACGGACTCATGACGATGAAAACGGAAGTGGGAGTGCGCCCTCTGGTGGGGCGTGCTGACAGAGTCTCGACGGCACGACTCGGGCCGAGTGGCGGCCATTCTTGGCGCGACCGCCGCCGAGGAGTGACGCGTCTTGAAACTGTCTCCACATTTCGTTTGTTTACGTTTGAAGTTCGTTAATAAAAAGTGTTATTTACGTTTAAAAATAAAGTAATTTTAAGATCACCTTTAAATAAGAAAGTAAATTACCTCAACTGCCTACATTTGTAATACCGCTCTGAATTCTAGTGAAATTATAAGTGATGTGCAAAAATGAAATGGAATAAATACAGTGAAGTAAATTTGAACCTTTTCTTTAATTTATCTGGACGAATACGACCTAATACTGATATCACCACCCTGATGACAATGATCCTGATACACCCCTTTCCTTCACGCGACGACATATATTATAGTAGTACCAGTAGAAATATATAAGGCGGTTGTACCCGTCCAGGTGGAATTCTCAGACTGGACAGAGTCCCACCATCGTTACCGTTGATTTCTTGTATTATTTGTCCGACAAATTATTTACTCGCCTCTCTTCAGGAAAAGCCCAGTAGATCCTGTTAAGGCTATCCGTGAAATGCTCCAACTTCAGTAGAATGCGCCCCATGTTCCCTACGACGGGCAAGGGCCTCAAGAACTTCACGCCAGACCGATTGAACCTGGTGTAGGAGTGGCGAACGTACAACACCACAGCTGTCACCAGGCATATGCACCATATCCAGAATATCATGATGATCTGGAAGAAATGTTTGGTTATCTACTTGGCGTATTCCTCTTTTTCGTAACCATGAAACTTTACACTAACATTTTCGTAAGTGGTTATCAAACTAGAATATATTATTATACTCCACTTATGTTACTGTTTTTGGAAGCAGTGAAACAAAAAATTTCGACGGTTGGAACACCGCGATATAAGATACGCGGTAAGAAACCCGGAGAATACTTTTTACGTCTACAATCTTGTCAGGTTCCCAGGTTAACAAGGTCAGGGAAGTCAGATGGCAGTGTAATTACCCAATCAGCCGAATCCTTAATCATGGTCAAGGTGAATCCCGCGGCCTCGCGCGCGAGTTTGCAACCGGGATGTTGACATCATGATAATGATGAGTTTAAAACATGGCATTAGTCATGACGCGAATTTTGTTGCAATATGTTGATTTTTTGGCACGCAGTCGTCTTACAAATAACAAAATGTTTAGTACTGATGACAGTATTCCTCTAATATTATAAATACGAAAGTTTGTAATGATAGATGTTTGTTACTATCTTCACGCAAAAACTACTGAACAAAATGTTGATGCAATTTGGCAGTAATATATTGTAGAATACCCTAGAATAGCACATAGCCTATAATTTATCCCGAAATAAAATTTGGTTCCCGTGGAACGGGTCCTGAACGTAAAAAATAAATTTTATGAAGACGAAGTACCGATCAAAAGGTAGTTTAAATCTAAAGCTCGATAGGCTAGTTATTCAAAGGGGCCTTTATACAGTATATCGCAGTAGTATATGTTACTAATAATAATAAAAAATATATATCACTAGCAAACATCACAATTTTGTGTCCAGCCGAGTTGTTCTGGCTTTGTAAATTGATCGCACTCGGCTAAAATATAACTGATGTTTATAAACATTGTTGACCTTCACATGCCATGTAGGTATAAGTTATCCGTATAGGCGAAACACAGTAGTGGCGTTTAACACATTTTTTGTCGTATCATTAAATTCGAGCTCATAAATTTGTTACAGTATTATTATTATTGTTATCAATACGATAAAGGTTGACCGGTCTTCCTCTAGGGACCCCGAGACAGATAAATACAAAATGGAAAGGTTATGTGTAAAAATGGTTAGTATTTAGGCTAGATTGAATAGGCTGTTCCTAGGCAGGCATGCTCTATCATCGGCCGCATCGTCACTTACCACCAGGTGAGGTGACGGTCAAATGCCTGGCTAGACAAAAAAAAAGTATTTAGGTTTAGGGTAAAGGATTTATGAAGTATCTTTGTTTCAATCTTTGTTTATTTAGTAGAACGAAACGGGACAACGATTACCTATGACATTTATAATAAAGATGTTAAACAAAACGAAAAACAAGTGGTCCAAAGATTTTTGTAAATTATAGTTTTTATGCCTATTTAATCATGACAACCGACAAGACAACCAAAATAAATAGACATAGTTTTTATGGAAATTTCTTTTGGTTGTCATGTCAACCATTTCAAAATTTTAGTGTAAGGATATTATAATAAGTTGAAATATCATAATAATTTTGGTTACCAATTCAACCATTTTTCAGTTTTAGCGTTGGGATACACATATATTTTCTATTGTAATTTCTTTACAAATTCTGAGCTTCAAAGGTTCCAACATTCTAAAAAATAGCGGTGATTAGTATAAAGTCCGGGCCTTCACAATGAACGGGCGAAACTAACAAAACTGGTAGGTAGCGGTCATGGTCCAACACGAATGACCTTACACAACAGGTAGAATTTCAAAACCGGATTTGTGACGACTCAATCAGAGTAAATTAACATTTGAATGCAAAATAGTTGGGAATTACGTAAGAAAATATAACCGTAACATTTTAAAAATTTACTATATGTAATACTAAATTAGTAATTATGTAAGGCACAACAAGTTGATCGATGTCGTGAAAGTTGAGTTAATTAATGCAGTAGGAGTTTTTATATCACAAACTAGCTGACCCGGCAAACGTTGTTTTGCCATATAAATAATTTCCTGGATTGTATGTATTTTTGTATGTTGTATCATAAAAAAATAGAAATTAAAAATTTTGTCTTAAAAATAAAAAATAAAATTTTGTGGTGGACTACCCCTAACATTTAGGGGGATGAAAAATAGATGTTGGCCGATTCTCATAGATACCGGATAAGCACAAAAAATTTCATCAAAATCGGTCAAGCCGTTTCGGAGGAGTATGGCAACGAAAACTGTGACACGAGAATTTTATATATTAGAAGAAGATGTACAAAAAAGCAGTAAAAAAAATAAAAATGTTTAAGATAATTTGTTTGATTACTCGTAGCATATACTTGCCATCAATTTCAAAATAAAAACTTAAACCTTGACAATTTTGTTTTTAACAATCGACGAGTGGAATGCTGGATAAAAAATACTTAAAAATCGTAGCACGACATGTTAGCAATAACAAAACAAATAAAATAAAGAATACTCACAACAAGTTAAATGCTCAATAACTTTAAATAAACACTGTATGTCAGTACATATCCGAACAGCGAACTAAAATGTGTGCTCCTAAGCGAGCGTACTGAGTAATACTAGTAAAGGAGTTTTGGATTGTATGACTCAATTTAAACCTAAGATTGAGGAAAAAACATGCCTGTTATCTACAAATTTCGTCATGTTCCATACGAAATACAGGTGCAATCCGCAAAAATGAAAATGTTACTACTATATGTATAGTATATAAGTAGTTCATCAGTTATCTAACATCCATAACACAAGCTTTGCTTACTGTGGGGGATAGATGGCGATGTATGGATTTGTAGCGACATCTATCGCTCCAACAGGGAACTTCAACAATACTCACATTACGAGTACACGAACACAAGGTTGGCAGGCATCCGCACATAGATGGCGCTAACCGTCCTGCATCGCGCTAGAGAAATGTGCCAACTTCCACGGCATATATACAACTTCCGACGATCAACTGTCGGGCCTTTGGTCCCCTGGTCACAACACCCGGCCAGGTGGGTAATTACCCTTTACCTTCTCACCATCTTCGCTTGCCAACATTGGCGGCTATCTTATCCTGCACCGCCAAAAATTTGCCCAAGCATATTTATTTTAATTATTTACTGTATAATGCAGTCATTGATTATTTGGCCGTGTGGTGTCCGGCAGAGTAGAATAGCACCAACCCCTTACACTCATGGGTGTCGTACAAAGCGACTAATGTTTTCGAGGCAAAAGATCAAGAGTCTCCGTAGTCTGGAAAATGGGCAGCCGTATTTTTCATTGTTATATTGAAACACTGCGATCTCCAACCCGCCAGCCAAGCGTGGAGATTATGGCAATAACCTCCCCTATTGGGGAGAGGCCCTAAGTCCTGCACTGGACTGTTATGGGTTGTGATGATGATGATGATGATTGATTATTTGGACGCTATATTCTGCTACGAAATAGTTTTCTTTTTTCTAATCTGTGTATTTCATCTCTTTCTGTTAGTTTGAAGTAGGTGTCATTATAATGTTGATAATGGAGCGTCGGTGGCTGAGTGGTTAAGGTATCCGACTTGTAACCCGAGGTACCTTGTTCGAACACCTGTGCAGCTATGTATCGATGACTCTTTTCTGAGATATGTACATTAGTTGAACACTAACCGATGCTCATACGGTGAGGGAAACCATCGTAATGAAAACGCCTGAATGTGTAACCATGATCCAATCTGGTCAGGTTCACCAGATAGCACGTTCACGAATGTCAGATGGCAGTCACTTCACTGTAATTATCTGATCTGACAAATCCTGGTCCATGGTCGGTCAAGGCTGTCCCGAGCCCATGTGCGCGAGAGCACAACCAGGATATTAACGCCAAAAATATTGATATTGATTACAATATTCAGGCAATTGAATGTATAACCATGGTCCTATCTGATCAAGTTTCATCGTTAACAGGGTCACAGGGGTCGGACGGCAGTCGCTCTCCTGTAATTAGTTGATCCGCAAAATTAATTGTGAAGTCAGATCCCGGGCTCTAGCACGCGAGAGTACATGAGAGAGTTAGGGCATAATACGAGAGATTGATTCAAATAATATTGTTGTATTCTTGCCGGTAAATGAAGTTTCCAGTCAGGGGAAGATTTGAATAACTTTAGCGGTAGAGTTGCATTTGCCTGTTTGCTGACAAAACAACGTGTTATAGATGTGGGCAATGTATTACGAAACCCCTGGTGTTGCTAATGTCAATATTATGCAGCAGAGACTACTTTCCATGAAGTGGTTCGTTTGCCTGTTTGCCTATCATTGACATGAAAGAAAATCTTCGCTGTCCAATTCTCAAGCTCTGACAAGCGATGTTAACGTTTAGTGGTCATAGTTGGTCGGCTGGGTCGGCCTTCCTACTTCTGTCCACTTCGCTTGATCTTCGGCATCCAATGAGATTAGTTTGTTGGCATGAATGCTAACATTTTGGTATATCATCTTACGGCCAGCCTGTTAGTAATTAAGCCTAGGACGTACCTGGCGGGGTGTAAGACATTTGTTCTCTAAATACTCGTAATTTGTCGGCTTGCGCGAGGCCAGGCCATACTACCAAAGGCGGCTCCTTTCAGCTTATCTGCGACGCCACGGACGTAGAGGCTACCGCGAAAGCGGGCGTTTCGAACGCGGTGTTTGCGTGAACACATTCACTGCAGCTTCTGCCGCTCCAGTAGTAGTGCACGGTGTACAATGCAAATAAAAATCAACTTGGCGTTGATGACCCGGTTGTGCTCTCGCGCACGAGGGCCCGGGGTCCGCCGGGGTCGCCTGAATGTGCAGGTTTCATCACGATGTTTTCCCTCACCGTAAGAGCATTGGTTAGTATTCAACTAATGTACATAACTCAGAAAACAGTCATTGATACATGGCTGAAGCGGGATTCGAACCCGGGACCTCTGGCTTACGAGTCGTATACTCTAACCGCTCTGCCACCGACGCTCCTTACGGTGTACAATGCAAATATTGATAGAAAACCGCAAATCTATGTACAAGATAGCCGTATGGTACACGGGTACTTTATGTTAAAACAATCATTTTGAGCGGTAGTTCTTAAAAATATTACCATGGGGGAGCAGGTAGTGACGTCATAATTTTTTATATTTAACCTATCGTGTTCGGTATTAAATGAAAAGGCATTTAAGCCGGTTCTAAAAATATACTACACCATCACCTTTGAGCCACCTGTTTTCTGAAAATTCATGAAATATTTTCAAAACATACCAAGTTTGGGCTCCTCCAGGTAGGAGACGGCTTAGTCATTTTTTGTAAAACATACGCCAAATGTCTCTCAACTACGCCAAACTGCTCCCCCCCATGGGAATATTTTTAAGTCCTACCGCTCAAAATGATTGTTTTAACCTAAAGTGCCCGTGTACCAAACGGCTATCTTGTACATCGATTTGGGTTTTTTTTTCACATAGCTCGACCACTATAGACACCAAGTCTTGTTGCCGTGTAGAAAGATTATCGCTAAGTGGACTCTTCAAATTAACATGTCAAAGGCAAACAATTTATAACGTGTAGCTAGATAAACAAACGATTAGATAGAAAGATTATATGTATAATATATGTATATAAGTATGTATTTAAAAAGAAAGTAGGTATATCAGTTATCTAACACCCATAACACAAGCTTTGCTTACTTTGGGGCAATATGGCGCTGTGTGAATTTGTCAAAGCATATTTATTTATTTATTTATATGGAAAGAAGGTAGATCTAATTTATTTGTAACTTTGTTTATTTTTCAGAAAAACAAAAAAGTAGGAGGTTATACATTCAACTATATTATTATCATATATTATTTTTAATTATCAATCGGTGTCCAATTTTGTCCATAGTTTAAAGCTACAAACCTACATAATATTGAGAAAATGTAGTACTTAATTTACATTTCCCGGGCGGACCCCGGGCCCTCGCGTGACGCGCGGGAGCGCAACCGGGACATAACGCCGAGATGATGATGATGATGATTATAGTATTTAATTTTACTCTAGTCACGCATGCCTCGTGTCATATTTAGTGTAGTTCCGAGGTGTGCTGATAGATGGCGCTGTTGTGAAATTCGGTACTTTTCTACATCGCGCTAACGATCTGTCCGTGTCGAAATGAGGTATCCTATGTCGTAGTTAAATAAATTGTCATCCTACGTACTGGTTACGGGTTGTTTTATTTACGCTGTGAGTGCAGACAATCCTGTAATCCTGTGTCTAAAGGTTTTATTAATTTTATAAACCACTCAGGTCGTCACATAACGTCATGCTTTTTTCGTAGTGGTTGGCAGGTATCACATTGTTCCACTTGCCACGGCCCAGACAAACCTTATTCGTTTCCTCAACGATTATTTATTTATTTTATACACCAAGCCTTACCGTAGAAAATAAGCTTTTTAACATACAATATAAGTCACCTAGGCATCATTTATTTTTGGAGTCGGTACTCCAACCCTCCCCGTCTCCTGAAAGTTTAGGTACCCTAAAGGGTAAACCCCTTCCTTGACCTATATGACTATGCTTGGCTTTTAACTGCACAGTAATGCACTTATGCTCTTATATTGTACAGTACAATGTGCACTTATCTATACAAGTGTGCACTTTAGTGCATACTACTTCAAGTGATGTGCGCATGAATTGTCTGGAGTCCTTCACGGCCAGACTGAATAGGATGTTTCTAGACAGGAATGCTCAATCCTCGTACGCATCGTCACTTTTTTTCACATTTGGTTGTCAAGTTCTTGGTTAGTTTAATGTGAAAAAAATATTTAAAGACTAATGGCAAAGAAAGATTCCTCGCACGCTTCGAACTTAACAAGTTCCTCATGACTCTGCATGAAAATCCGTATAGTAGTTTTTGAATGTATCGCGAACAGGCAGACAGACGCGGCGTGGTATTTTGTTTAATATTAAGTAGTGATAGTGATAAGAGAACATTTCCATTAGATGCGCTAAACTTTTTTTTAATACCTATGAAGGCATAGACGAACGGTCAACCTAATAGAAAGCGGCCACTGTCGTCCAAAACAACCAAAGTTGAGCGGGTACGGTGCTGGCCTTTGAGGTACCTATAGACATGCCTTCTGACGATGATTTAGTACAAAGTTTCGAGTTTAGTTACAAGTTTAGTATAAATTTTAATGTTATAATACAAAGGAAAGACTTCGGGATGGAGGTCATTCCACATCTTGCGCATGGTAATAAATAATATAAAATACTATTTATAATATATACCTACAATAAATACAATACGCTACAATTAATATACCCATCATAATAAATAATATATACTATATCAATACTTATACTATTTGTTGCTAGGTCTTTTATCTATAAAGAGTATCTTCACTAGCTTATTGACACCAAGATAATACCTACTTCAATGATTATCGTATCTAAATTAAAAATAAAGTGATTGGATGCACAATTATTGCCACATATTTTACAATAGTTTGTTATAAGTAATCATTTGGTTAGTTATCTTTTTTAGGGATTAAATTCAAAACAAAACGTTACTATATAAGAATTGTTAACACAGTCCGTTTTCCGCGTCGGTTCTGTACACTCGTTTATACTTGATTTAGTATAATTAACAAATAATACTAAATCAGTGTTACTTTGCCATCGTGCGTAAGCGCACATGTTTTCATCAGCAAATATTACAAAAAAATAGTGGTTTAGTTTTACTTCGATACTGTTAATAGGTCTGAGATTTGTGAAAATAAGATAACAAGTAAGTACCATCACACAAGATGTAAAAATAATTTAAAGTATAAATAAATAAATAAATAATTTATTGTCTCCAAAAGAAAGTTACGTCTTCTTAATTAACTAAATAATAATTAATATTGTATAAATGTTATTGTGCACAATAACCTTTTAAATAAATAAATAAATTAGACAGTGTGTACTAGCCTCCAAACTAGGCATGGCTTGTAACTTGGATGCTAGTCCCCTCCTTCATGTTACGAAATACGTTACGAGACGCCTATAATATTTCTAACAATATGAAGACAAAAAATAAATTTATTTATTTATTCTTAGAATTAAATAAAATTAAATAACAAAACAGACCGTGATTTAATAACTCATGGCAAAGTGTAAGGAAGGTAAGTAATTAAACATGATTCTTGCTCGTACGATTCGGATATAAAATAAACTCCCAGACACAGTATTTCCTTTGGAGTACGACATGGGATCCTTCAAGAGGTATATTAGAGATCTTCTTTAAAGCGGGTAACGCACTGGTAGCACCCATGGTGTTGCTGATGTCCATAGGCAGCGGTGACCACTTTTCATCAGGTGGCGCGCATACTTATTTGTCTGTCGTATTACATAAAAACAACGATGCCTTTGTTTGTTTATTTCTAGTATTGTCGATTGATCTCGTAGTTATTCGTATTTTTATTATATTTATTGGCCATTTTATGGAACGATTGCATAACAGTAGAATTAAAACAAGACGATATAATTCAATATTTAAATGGAATGGGTTTTGCCAAACAAGTTAAAATATACATAAATTATTGGGTTACAAGTTTTTTTGTCAATTATATTTTTAATATAACTCTACTGCAAACTACCGGACAACCCACCTGATTAGGTACGCAAGTTACCTCATCCTTCACACCCAAAATAGGGATCTGACAAACCCGGGCTCCGGGTTTAAGTCCCAGTGCCACCTGTACCAATGACTCTTATCTGTGTTATGTAAATACATTAGGTAGGAAAAACATCGTGATGAAACCTGCACATTCAGATGGCAGTCGCTTCACTGTAATTACCTGATCTACCTAATTATGGATAGTGATTAAGGAGGACAATGGGCCTTTGTGCGCGAGAGTACAACCGGGACATTTGCGCCAATTTGTTTTTTTTTTTATAATCGTCACGTTAATAGGATATAGATGGTTGGACCAGATTAGGTCATAAATAATAAATAAATAATTTATTGTCTTCAAAAAAAAGTTACATACATAAGTTTTCATAAATAACTTAATTAGACAGTGTGTACTAGCCTCTAAACTAGGCAGACCCTGTAACTTGAATGCTAGTCCCCTCCTTCATTTTACAAAAAAGTACAGTTTAGGCTCATATATTAACTAACACATTGAGTCGCCTGAATGTGCAAGTATTCACTAAATGTTTTTCCTTCCCGTAAGTAAGAGCATCGGTTAAGTACATGGCAGCACCATAGACGTAGGACGTACAAAAATATTCATTGAGGATCTAACTCGGTGCGTCTCGCTTACGAGGTACCGCCGCTAGCCATTACAGACCACGAAGGCGCCGAAGGTTCCTACGTCATCTAGTACAAAAAAACTTCCACCTTGTAGCGATAGAAGTACTTTTAGGAGACAAGTGACTTCAATGCAAATTAAAAGTGAGTTGAATGTGGCTAAAAAGCTAAACTGCCAAGCGGTTATTTACTTATAGAACCCACACAAGTTGTCGAAGATTGTGTGACAAAAAACATTTTTTGTTGCCCAGATTGTGCACGGGCGGGCCAAAGTTTTGTAAGTCTCCTCATCGTCATCGTCTTAACGCTATGTCCCGGTTGCACCCCCGAGGGCCCAGGGTCCGCCTCGTTTTGTAGGTTTCCTAAACGTCTACTATTTACAAAGTGGATTTTTTCTTGTACTTGATGACGTAGGATAACCCACGGCGCCCTCACAGTCTCTTACCATTTTACTTACGGATCATTCCCTTTGTCCCCCGAATGGGGGACAACGAGAATTTTAGTTTCGTTGTCCCCCGAATTCTGAAATGGGGGACAACGGGAATATTTAATCCCATTGTTCACCATTTTTAAATTTAATTATTTTTGTTATGAAAACTAAAATGCCATGGTGCTGGGCCAAGTACATCACTTTGATAATTTGAGATTGGGTACATCGCCGTCGCTGCCGTCGCTCTTCCCCTCCCCTTCTCCTCTGTTGCTCCCGCGTTCGCTAATCGGTGTTTGGCTCTATTTGTGTGCATGTACATGAGGCTTATCGCTCTATCACACACCTGTTATAGGTTAGTGAAAGATAATATTAACTCTTCGTCATTGTTAGATCAGCCGTTTTTATTTCATACTAAAATAAATATAGAAATTTATTTCAGACAAAAATACACAAAATTAATTAATCATTTATTAACAAAGTGTAGGTAATAAAATAGTATGCTTGCTATTTATGTAAGACAGATTTGGTATTTTAAGACATGGTTATTGTACAAATATTTTATTGTAAGTGTAATAATAAAAGCAACATGAAAAGTAACCAGCTGAGGGTGAACAACCCTCAACTAAAAGTGTACTACAAAAGTTTTTAGACGTAGACATTGTATTATAAATTCTAAGTGGATAATCGAGTATAAATTTATCCGATCGATCGGAGATATCAATGTCGGACTAGGTGGCCTAAGTAGAAATTTCTATTGTAAAATGTTTTCTACAAGGGAGAAATGCATTTTGCAAAAATTCTAAGCTAAGCATTTACGAGATAATAATGGCTTTATTGTAGTAATTCCTGATTTGATAAATAATATAAATTTAAAAAGTCGATGTTGTTTAATTTAATTACGTAAAGAATGTAAATGTAACAGCCGAGCACAATGGCTAAACAAAAATAATTAAATTTAAAAATGGGGGCAACAGAAATAAAAACGTTCGTTGTCCCCCATTCGGGGGATAGCATTCGGAGGACAACGGGAATGATCCGTCTTTTACGCCCACCGACGCTCTCCTTCGTCTGATGCATCATTATTTAAATTAAATACCAAACTTTTTCAGGACATGCTGTTCTGGATATGGACCATCAGTCTAGTAGTAGCCTTTGGGCTGTACTGTCGGAATTTCTACACGAAGTTCAGTCGATATGGAGTCAAAAGTTGCACTCCACTGCCCTTCATTGGTAACATGCTGCGGGTCCTGCTGAGCAAAGAGCATTTTGGAGAAAATGTCGAAAGGGCCTTCTATGAGTTTCCCGGAGAAAGGTGGGATAAAACTTGTTTTATTCTTAGGTCGTTAAGTTAATAAGCAGGAGAATTCTGTTGGAGCTTGTTGTTTGCCATATAAACTTAATGTTAAATTGCCAAAATACAAAGGTTTATACTCAATATTCAAATACTTATTGCCTCATAAATGTTCATACCTTTAGAGATAGGTTTATATAAATATGTACCCTTTCAGAACAACAGTAAAAAACTTTTACGTGGATGGGAAAAACTAAAAAAGTTATACATATATGTTTCTCACAGGTTCGTAGGCAGATATGAGTTCAACGCCCCCCTCATTCTTGTACGCGACTTGGAGTTGATAAAGAAAATTACCATCAAAGACTTCGATCATTTCCTCGACCATAAAGTAATAATTGATAAGAAGAGTGACGCGCTTTTCGGAAGGAACCTGTTTTCTTTGAAAGGTAACATACCTTATTAATATTATATTATTAATAAATAAATAAATAAATATTCGTAGACAAATTCACACAGCGCCATCTAGCCCCAAACTAAGCAAAGCTTGTACTATGAGTGCTAGATAACTGATATACTACTTAAATACTTTTTTAAATACATAATTATTATACATTATATTAAACACAATCTTATTATTATTATTTATTTATTTATTTAACAGTTTATTGTGCACAGGAAATACATAGAGAATAACAGGCAAAGTAATAAATGGCAAAACAGCCGCTACTTATTTCTAAAAGAAATCTCTTCCAGCAGGCCTTCGGAAGTGTGATGTAATCATGAGACGACGATAGGACGTGCACAATACTCTCTCTAATCTTGTTACAGAATACAATAGAAATATTAATAGTGAAATAGCAAACGCATATCATCATCATAGCGGTCAGCCCCGGCTTATGCCGCGTCTGCTTTCTTACTTTTTCTTATCCTCTTTGCCCGAACTTTGGCATCCTCGCGTCGAAAGCCGTTGGTCGTATACGACTCGTCGATGTCAATCTATCGCTTCTTGCGTAGCCCTTGGGACATCTTTTCTGATACCCGCTAGTTTAAACCTTTGTCGTGGGACCTTTTCCGACGTATCCCCGAGCAGGCGATAGCAGACCCACATAATAATATTATAGAGAAAATAGTTACTAACGTCATTACTAATTTAATTACTTACAGTAGTAAGTAGTTTCTCTGTTTCTTATTGGAATTCAAGAGTATTTTTAGAAAAAATATATCTTTAGACCTTTACTTAACATTTCTCAGCATGGTCTAAAATAAAGGTCTAAAAGGAATTTATAAATGAAGTATTTTGAATTTGTTTATAAGGACTATTCTTTTTGTAGGTGACGAATGGAAGGATATGCGATCTACTCTGAGCCCAGCTTTCACCAGTTCCAAGATACGCGCCATGGTGCCATTCATGGTGGAAGTCGGAGAGCAGATGATCAAGTCTCTTGAAAAGAACATCGATGCTTCAAAAGGTAATACTAAATAGGACAAAAGTGAAAGTACCAATTATTAATAAAATTCTCCTCGATTAAAGTGCGGTGCTGGAGACATGAATATAAACAATATCGTAAAGAGACATATAGCGATACTATTATTCACGCGACATCCCGTCATCCAGACAGTCACAAACATGCGGCTTTCCACGCGTTTATCCATGGAATATTAAGTGTACCAATTAGTCGAGAAAACTTTAATAAAGAGTTGAAAACTATTGAACAGATAGCGATAAATAATGGCTACCCCAAAAAACTAATAAGCAATATTTTTATTTAAATGTATAACAATTGATATACTTAAAAAATGTTGACTACTTGTAATTTGTATTAAGTTGACATACTGTGCATTTCTCTGCACTGTGACATCCTCACATTATTGTATGCTTTCGGTACCTACATATAAATTGTAAACAAAATATAAAATCATTGCCTGAAGATGAGTAATTCGAAACCGGTTGCAATTTAATAAAATTTGTATAATAAAGTAGAACTAGTGTGCAAAAATTAATTAATTTTAAACACTAATTAAACAGATTAATTTATTTTGAATTAAATCACTAATTCAAAATAAATAAATCTGCTTGGATAATTTCACACAGCGCCATCTAGCCCCAAAGTATGTGTGTTACATTGTTTGTTATATATCTTACATTGTTTTTTAATAGTAGTGTCAAACCAAAGCTTAAGCTTCTGCTCCGGCTTCGGCTTCGGCCACAAAAACCACCTTCCGTGAAAACCAACGATTCCTTGCATCGAAATTGAACGAACACATAAATTACAAGGTTATTTATTATCATCTCTAGAGATTATTACAATTGAGATGATAAAATTACTTTTCTAAATACTGTGAATATAAACCTTCAAATTAAAGTTTTAAAATTATATTTATGATTAATGATAGCTAAAAAAGGGGTTAAAAGGTTTTAACGGGGTTGGCAACGCGTGGGTGATGCACCTGGTATTGCAAACGTCCATAAGCTGCGGTGACTGCTTACCATCAGGCAGCAATAAGCTTAAGCAAAGTAAGCTTGTTTGCCACCTTAGTGGCCCATCTTGAACAAAACTTATTAAAGTATTGAAGCCTTCGAAGGCGGCTTCGGGTTCGTCCGAAGGTTGTGGTGATAATTTAATTGATTGGCTCCAGCTTCGGCCAGAAATAGTGAAAAGATAATTCATAAACTTTGTTTACTCTAGATAATGAACTACACGCATTGACTTAGTAATTAGCTTGTTATTGCTACGCGATACGTATTAAAAATTTATATAAGTAGTTTATCATGTATCTCTAACACCCATAACACAAGCTTTGCTTACTTTGGGGCTAGATGGCGCTGAGTGAAATTATCGAACTGGTTAACGAAGACTTACCTATAGACCACAGAAATCAAATTAAGATCAATATAAGAATGATCCGACAACCATCCTTTGCCAATAGTATCTGATACCTGACACTTATTGCGCAGTAGTAAAGTTATGCGCAGTAGTGGCCAAGGTGTCGACATGCGATCTCGATATTTTGGCGCCCCACATGGCATTTTCGTTTACTTTTTATGATTTCTAGACGAATACATCGACGTGGACGTCAGGGACCTGACCTCTCGATACGCCACTGACGTCATCGCGTCTTGCGCGTTTGGGCTGAAGGTGGACTCCCATGCTGACCAACAAAACGAGTTCTTCTTGAAGGGAAAAACGGCTGCAACCTTAGATTTAAAACAGATGATAATTTTTCTCGGATTTGGGGCATTCCCGAGTATTCTGAATGTAAGTGTATAAATGCAATATATTTACTTTTATTGCTATTGGTTTGTGTGATAGTAAGTTTGGATGTTGTGCGTAATCTTCGAAATTACTAAACCGATTTTGAAAATTCATTCACCAATAGGAAGCTATATGCTATTCAAACTGTGTAGACAAACGATATATGGAAAAATAACAGAACCTTACGGAATAGTCGAATATTAGAGAAAACGGCGGGGACTGTAGTAATATAAAATGAAAAGCAAGAGAATTGCATAGGGCATCCACCAAAAAATACCAACAATGTACGTATGTGCCTACCTAAAACTGAAAAGTTGTTTGATATTCTGATCGTTTTTACTTCAACCACGCCGTACAACAATTGTGTTGCAATAACGATAAATTTAATTGAGTCATAGAGTAGCCAATGAACATTGAAAATCTAGAATTCGATCACAAACACAGAAAAGCAAGATTTTCAGACACCACTAGAAGGTCTATACATAATGGGGATGAGTACTCATGCGATGGCGGTATTGTGCTGTATCAGAATAGTTCCCCAGAACACTCCCCATTGTACAGCCGGTAGAACACACACAAGGAGCCAAAGTCCCTTCGGTCAGATCATGTAGTTTACAAATTAACTTTACTAATTTTTCATCCTATTTTTTTATTCCCAGGCCTTAAAGATATCGTTTTTCACTGAAGAAACAAGGTCTTTCTTCTCTCACATAGTGACTAGTACCATGAAGAACAGAGAAGAGAACCACATCATCAGACCAGACATGATCCACCTTCTGATGCAAGCTAAGAAAGGTTTGCACTGTCTCCCCTTATTTAAAAACGTATTTATTGATTTGTGTTTAAGCGTGATTTTCTCGTTTATAATTATCGTGAATGCGGCATACGATTCTCATGCAATTTTTTTTTTTTGCAATAATAATATACCGTGAAGGGGTGAAAATTGACTTGACTGTTCAACCAGTCTCAGGGTCCCAGCGATAGACCTTCGTCAATCTCGCTCCGTCAACGGTATTGGGAAGCACACCTAGAGTAGAGAGTTTGAGCGGTGCTAAAGTTCAATTGGACGTAAAATTAAAGTACGAAATGGTCACCCATTCATTTCTTTAACTTAGGTTTGTGGTCTCGCACGCTGCAACTAGACCAGGGGCCTAATTTTCTTTCTAATGCCAGTCTTTTCTATCTCTAGCAACTTACCACGAATGTGAAAAAGACAGGTAGCGCACTCGAGCGCTCGTGACGATGCGTGTTTGGCGGTGAAGGGACAATGTTGCCGCCAATCTTGGCAAGCAAAGATGGGGAGAAGGTGGAAAAGGGTAATTACCCACCTGGCCGAGTGTTGTGACCAGGGGACCAAGGGACCGACAGTTGATCGTCGAAAGTTGCATATATGCCGTGGAAGTTGGCACATTTCTCTAGCGCGATGTAGGACGGTTAGCGCCATCTATGTGCGGATGCTTGCCAACCTTGCATTCGTGTACTCATAATGTGAGTATCGTTGAGTTTCCCTAGTGGAGCGATAGATGTCGCTAGACGTGCGGTTCAAAAATAGGGCCGCTGTGCCCTGTGCCTGATTTTTGAAATCGCTTGAGCGCTCGCCTTCCAATGTTTGTCTTTTCTATCTATAGCAACTTACCACGAATGTAAAAGAGATTGGTAGCGCCCGCTAGCGCTCGCGT
Organism: Blastobasis lacticolella; assembly: GCA_905147135.1. NCBI lineage: Eukaryota > Metazoa > Arthropoda > Insecta > Lepidoptera > Blastobasidae > Blastobasis > Blastobasis lacticolella. The sequence continues at coordinate 18,406,153 of LR990048.1, forward strand.
GGATTCGAGCGGTTCAATGAATCCCAGGGCCACTGGATCAAAGCCGATTATGTTATTTTATTTTATTGTATTTGGATGTCTCACAGCTTACAACAATAAGATAAGTACAAAAGCATAATTTCCATCAGCCATTTACGTGACACCACATATAAAAAATTTTGTAGTACGACTGCAAAAATAAAATCGAAACGTTACTCTGAAATGAGAATCCAGCACAAATAACAATACACGGAAGTGTGAGCGGGCCCTTAATCTTACTTGACCTTAGAGTCGATTTAATTTGCTCGTTTATTTCCGTATCACTTAGATATGATTTAATCAAAGCATTTGATACAAGTAGGTAGCAACTAGCTCCACCTACATAACTGGTTAATCCAAACATGTTTACCTATAAACTCTATTTTAGCTCATTGGGTTTGGGTAGGTGCTAGTTTAGTACCGGGTCCGTATCAATATACATAACATTACTGTATTATCTTTATGGAAGCAAATAAATATGAATATTCTTCGCCAGTACGCTTAAAGGGATTCTATAACCATCAGTGATTGTAAAATGCAAAGGAAGTAGGCATGGCACTCGTAGGAGAAGGTTGGCAGCTTAAATTACAGGCATTATGAGGCATGAGGCGTTTCATCTCAGTGCTCACAGTGACACCTGCGGTTCTGCATTTTTCTTGCCTGTGACCTTAGTGCATAAATCGTAAATGTTATGGGTTTTCACTTAGTTTATTAGTTACTTTTTTACTTTGTTTACTTTCATTAGTTTCCACTTACTATCAGGGCGGTCTGCTCGTTTGTCACGGCGAAGAATAAAAAAATATTAAAAAGTCGACAATGATTACCAGTCTGGGGTTCAGATTCATTTTTGCATAGCCAGGAATATTTAATTCCTGGTCAGGAACACTTTCCAGGTGAAATATGCATCAAAACGTATAACCGATCAGACCCATCGCCATGCCACTTTGTAGGCGGCTTGTAGAATACCTTGCCGTACCAATCCATGCCGTGCTGGTCAATGAGCATCGGGCTTTACATATAAAATAATAATCTTGGTGTCAATACCCCGGTTGTACTCTAGTCTAATAACCCTTCGTTCCTCCTAATCCCTTCGTTATCAGTTTATACCCTAGCTGAAAACAATGACTAGTCCATTTTATGTACGAAATACTCATGGAGAATTTAAGATTAATTTAGTCTGTCTTATCACATCAATGATTATACCTAGTTGTCTTCTATCAGTCTTTATTCTGATAACAGGCCTAAAAGTATTAATTTCAGTATCTCTGTTTGTTAAATACAACTGCCAATTATCATGTATGTTTATAATTATAAATATACTTACCTTTGTTGTTGTGAATAAGTATAACGTAAATATGGCTATATCTTATCGTGGAGTTAAAACAAATGAGAAAATAATATTTTGCCAACATGTTTCGCCCTTTGTTTTGCTTGTCTGCTTCGCTCTGACTGTAATATAACATACGCAGAATATTAATATTTTCTCATCTGCGCGTAGGTGGGTACAACGCAAGAGCATTGTATGAAGACCACCTTAAGAATCATATTTCTTTGCACTACTGTGCAGTTGTTAAATGGTTTTTATAGCATTCATGAACTAAATTATTATTTATTAAATAAAAAATACCCTGAGGGTAAAGGAAGAGTTATTTGGGCATGAGGGATAGCTAATTCTTCCTTCTTTTAGTAAACTGATTTTAGCTAACAATTCGTATGGTTGTCGACCGCCACTCATCTAGAGTCCTAACAGCTGCTTTCTGATTTGAGAAATCTAGCAATAATCCGCTGAGAAATGCTTACTACCTGATTAGTACATAAGTTTTCCAAGCCTCTCTCGTAAAAATGGCTCAATTAAATCTCAAATTGGACCTCAATTCGAGTTTTACACGTTTTTGGTATTCTGCTAGTAATTTAAAACCAATTATTTTCCATTCCATTCAGACAGGCCGTAAGCTTGTCTGCCATCTTAGCAGTATAAAAAAATCGCAAATTTTGGCCCCAGGTGGTACGGAGAGAACTTCCATTTCATTGCCAGAAGGGTTAAGCAGTTCGACATTATTTCATTCCCCTGACCCACTAGCTAGGGCCTTCTCTGTCTCTTTCTTTCTTATTAAATTATATATTAAAGGATATTAAATTGCCTATATAATATAATGTAACCTCTGGCCGTGTGAATATGTCCGGCAGAGTAGAATAGCACCAACCCTCTACACTCGTGGGTGTCATACAAGACGACTAATGTTTTCGGGGCAAATGAAGTCTCAGTAGGCTGGATAATGAGCAGCTGCTTTTTCCATTTCTATATTTACAACACAGCTATCTCCAACCCGCCTGTTAAGCGTGGAGATTATGGCAATAACCTCGTAGGGGAGGCCCCAAGTCCTGCAGTGGACTGTTATGGGCTGTGATGATTAATGTAAGCTCATTGGCCTACCTACAGGTAAATTAACGCATGGCAATAAGGAGGGTGAACCAGATGCTGACGCTGGATTCGCAACGGTTGAAGAGTCTGCTGTTGGCAAAAAGGAAATCACTAGGGGTGAGTTCATGCATGCACAAAAGAAACTAACTTTAAAAGTTCCATAAAACATAGAAAATGCCGGCACAAATTTGTGTGCGCCAATACTGTTTACAAAACTTCAACACAGTTTCCAAAGTTAAATTGGTGATTTATTAATTTATTATAACATTAAATTTAATTTCCTTTTCAACAACACCTCATTATTACCTTTTAAAACATTATTTCCATTTAAGGTATATAGGTTTAACGATTTTATGCAATCAGTTTGCGTTTTGGTGAATTACTGGTTTTAGGTTATTATTAGTCGAGGGGTACAGATCGTGTAACTAACAAATACTATATTCCCGGCCATTCATCTTCTTTCTCACATACATGTCACTTGCCTTACTCACTAATCAACTTGCGTTCCATTCCCTCCATTAATTTTTTCATTATTGTTGCTCTGTAACAGAATGGACAGACGTTGACATGATTGCCCAAGCTGTGATATTCTTCGTGGCTGGATTCGAGACTGTATCCTCCGCCATGTCGTTTCTGCTGTACGAGCTAGCTGTCAACCCTGAGGTTCAGGAGAAGCTGGTACAGGAGATCAAGGCAAATGAGGAGAAGAACCGTGGGAAATTCGACTACAACTCCGTACAACAGATGAAGTACTTGGATATGGTCGTATCAGGTATAAATGAATGATCTTGTATGAGGAGCTGGTGTTAGTTTAGTCCTGAGATTTTAAGGATGCTAAATATGAACGTTTTTTTTTATATCACTAAGGTGACAAACAAACTTACGGCCTGCCTGATGGTAAGCAGTCACCGCAGCCTATGGACGTTTGCAATACCAGGGGCATCACCCATGCGTTGCCGACCCCGCAAAAACCTCACTTATTTCCAAACATAACGTTCTAAACGGTGTTAAAATTGCATCCAAAGTTCGTGACTTCGATCATAATTACTGAGCAATTACACAATTTTTAATGGAAACCTGAATTACATGTTATTATACCGTTTTGTGCCAGTTCGTTACTTTTCATCGTACCAAACAATGGGAGATTTTCCGAGAAGCAATTAAAATGTAAAATTAGTTCAAATAATTGTAATAGATGGCGCTGAAAGTCACGATACTCAAAATTAATCAAAACGAGACCGTTAGATGTAGATATTTTGCGTTTTCTTCTCAGAAAATTTACTGAAACTAAGTATCTTTTCACGAAACACCTTTCCGAGTAACTTCATTACTTTGGAATCCTAAGCACCGCCATATAGTAAGGTCTCTTAAGGAGACTTCTTAGAGGCGGGCAACGCATTGGTAGCACCCCTGGTGTTGCTGATGTCCATAGGCGGCGGTGACTACTTTCCATCAGGTTGCCCACATGCCTGTTTGTCTGCCGTATTACATAAAAAAATAGGTGATTGATAATCCCCCGTTGAAGACGTGCCGCTTGGGCGTATGGTGCGCAAGCGGTCCGTGTCACGCGCAAGCCGTTGCTGCAACTGCGCAGTCGAAACTATCGCGAGATTTGAACACAGCCTTAGACCTCCGGTCGGAGAGGCATTGGCTCTTTTTGTATTCTCTACTGTATTACTTTGAAATTACTCTGAGCAATGTTCCGAGGTAATTACAGTGTGGAGCGACTGCCATCTGACCTCCGTGACCCTGCTACCGGGGGAACCTGACCAGATTGGATCATGGTTACACATTAAGTCGCCTAAATGTTGTTGCTGATGTCCATAGGCGGCGTTGGCCACTTTCCATCAGCTGGCCCGCTTGCCTGTTTGTCTGCCGTATAATATAAAAAAAAAAACTCTACATGTGTTTCGCTCCTTCACGGATCATCCTTTAGATCATTGAGGTACTAGTACGACAATATATTTATGGATATTACTAATTTTCAGAACTCCTACGCAAATGGTCTCCAGGTGTAGCTCTCGACAGAATGTGCACTAAGGACTACAATTTAGGGAAACCAAACGACAAAGCCACTCAGGACTATATCGTGAGTACGCAATTTCATTTAAAATAATATATTAGATCCTTATTATCATCTTCTTGGCTCTGGTTATGGGCTCGCGTGCGATGGCCTGGGGGTCGCCTTGCCCATGGTCCAGTATTTGGCAGATCAGGTAATTAAAATGGAGCGACTGCTGACTGACCTCCGTGGCCCAGTTAACAGCGGAACCTTTCTAGATTGAATCAAGGTTACTCATTCAGTTAAGTCTCTTGAATGTACAGGATTCCCCACAATATTTTCTCTTGCCGTAAGGGCATTGGCTTATTGTTCAAAATCAAAATCAAAATCAAAATCAAAATCAAAATCAAAATTTCTTTATTGATTAGGACATTAAATATCTCTTTCAATCGTCCAAAAGGAGGGGGTAGGAAAGTAGGAAGGAAACACACAGTGACACGCTGACCGCCCTATGTCTGTAGATAAACGTATCCCTCGCCAACCACAACCGAACCGGGCTCGACAGTGCCAGACAGTGCCGGAACGCTATATTATATTATATACTCGTAGGTATGTCTAGTATAATTAAGAAAAACCACATAAAACTACAGCAAGAGTAAGCCAGTCCACCAAGGCAGCACCCGTTCAGGAGTATAACGCAGGGCCCAGCCATCGTCCAATTCAACCATATTTGAGGGAAAAGAGCGACCCGGCCCCCACGCCACCGCCAGACAGACTTATAAGTGAGCGTGCATCACACATGCTGCATGTGATAGGTAGTTGCACCCACCCTACTCTATCCTATCCCTACCCTATCGCTACCTTACCCCTACCCTATCCTACCATTGCCTTAACCCTACCCTACCACTACCTTACCCCTACCCTACCACTACCTTACCCCGACCCTACCACTATCTTACCCCTACCCCACCCTATACTACCTTACCGCTATCTTACTCCTACCCTACCCTACCCCTACTCTAACTACTACCCTACCCCTACCCTAGCGCAGACAGGAGACACCATGTGTGGGAGAGGAAGGAAAATTAACGCCGCTTCCAAGGTGGTTCTCTGTGGGGGAAAGAAACGGCAAGAAACCCACAGAGCCTACGTTAATTCTTTTTTTTTAAACATGTCTTATGTACTAATACATTATTTGTCCTATATACTATCTTAAAAGTAAATACCTGTATAGAACAGCAGTTTAGTCCCATGGGCTTTTGTCATTTACATATTCAGATATACTATAATAACTTTTTTGACATAATTTGTTGTTTATAGCGACTTTAAATTTATTCAATGGTAAATTCTGAATATCTGTTGGAACCTTATTATAAAAGCGTACACATTGACCCATAAATGATTTGTGGACTTTGGCTAGACGACAAGCACCAGCAACAAGCTTATCTTTATTTCTCGTATTAATATTATGAACATCACTATTCTTCTTAAATAAGTGTAAATTTTTATGAACATACATTAAATTCTCATATATATATTGTGACGGCATTGTCATTATATCAATGTTCCTGAATTTATCTCTTAGTGAAGTTCTAGGTCTCAATTGATAAATCGCGCGAATAGCCCTTTTCTGCAATACAAATACATTGTGCCAGTCGGCAGCGTGTCCCCACAGCAGTATGCCATAGGCCATAATACTGTGGAAATAACTAAAGTAAACTAATCTTGCTGTAGCCTCGTCAGAAATACTCCGTATTTTCTTTACAGCATATGCTGCAGAACTTAGCCTTTTCGCCAATTTATCAATGTGAGGACCCCATTGCAATTTATTATCCAGGGTAAAGCCTAAAAATACTGTAGAATCAACAAAATTCAAATTTTCGCCTTTTATTTGTACATTAGTGGGCACTGATCTAACATTTGGCAAAGAGAATTTTAAACATTTTGTCTTCTTGCCATTCAGTAATAAATTATTAACCGTAAACCAGTTTACCACTTCTGCAATAGCCTTGTTCACGTCTTCATATGTTAATTGTTGTCTTTTTATTTTAAACACTAAAGATGTATCGTCCGCGAACAAGACAATTTCATGGGCATCTTTTACAAAGTACGGTAAGTCATTTACATAAACAAGAAACAAAAACGGGCCCAAAATAGATCCCTGGGGGACACCCATAGAGACAACAGACCCCATAGATCTCTCTCCGTTCACATCAACTTTTTGAATTCTATGACTCAAGTATGAATTTAGCAAGTTCAGGGCCAAGTCCTTTATTCCATAATGTTGTAATTTCCTGACCAAAATGTCATGATTAACTTATTGTTCACGTCTAACAGTGGACTGTTATATGCTGCTGATATGATACAGGACGGCTCCTTTGTCTTACATACTAGTTTAAACAGTGACCCTTTTTGTTTATTAACAAATCGGCACTCTGGTCATATCTACCTACGGTAGGAGAAATCAATAAATTAATATGGTACGCTAACATTGTAGCCAGTTTGACTTTGTACCTACGTCGAAGATACATAGTATCTTCTGTTAAAACTACTTTATCTGTAAATTTATTACAGTCAAAAAAGGTAAATGCGTCTTTCTGACTGCAAGTCAAATTATACATCAAAATATTCAACTTGTGAATACGGTCATTTTCAGTATTATAACAATTTTTTACGAAGGGAAATGCGCATAATACAATTTTTCCTGCTGACAATCCTTGCAACGCTTCAACACCCTTTATTATGTCATATTTTCGTACTTTAAGGCTATTACTTATTAAAATTACTATATTTACATTTTGATCAATATGTTTTGAATTTTTTAAGATTTTTTGTATAATACCGCCGTACGACAAATCAGGCATGCAATAATTGGTTACTTTGGAATTCGTACAGTCGTTTAGTAACACGCCCATATTTTTGCCTATTCGATCTGAAAAAAACTAGAGTCCTTTGTAGAGTCCTTATACTAATAATGTACATAATTAACTCAGTGGGGACATTACGCCACGGACGGTCCGATTATTGGTCCTTTGTGATATTTTTATCATCTTTGGGCTGCAGAAACTGCTAATTTGCTTAAACTAGTAACCAACGGTGGTCACCCTAAGCCAAACGTCTGTTAGTAGTATTAATCCTAACTTATCCAAACCGCCTTTTTTCAAATTCACAACCTCTACAATATGAGCAACAAGGCATTAACAAACACTTTTTGCTAGTTTTAAGCATGGATTTTTCTTTTTGTTCTTATTACCTGTATTTACTTTAGCACTGGGTACTTATGACTATCGTACCTTACCTCTTCCCAAAGGTTGTATGGTAGAGATCGCTAAAGTCAAATCTTGTTTTCTAAATTCTTGTTTCTTGTCTGTTGTTTTTAATATGTCCAATAAAGAGCTTTAACTTAGCTAAACTTTATAATTTTTACAGATCCGAAAAGGTGAAGGCCTGCAGATTCCGGTTTGGGCTTTCCATCGGAACCCGGAGTACTTTCCTGACCCCTTAAAATTTGACCCCGAAAGGTTCTCCGCAGAAAACAAGCACAAAATTGATCCATTTCTTTACATGCCTTTCGGAATTGGGCCTAGGAACTGTATAGGTAAGACGTTGGAAATACCTAAACTACGTTTTAATGGAAACAGAGTAAACAATTGGGCTCGACAGTGATAATACTAAATGAGACCTAAGAAAATCCAAACAGCCTATTCACTCTGGCATTGTAAGAGTCCAGGTTGTATTGAGCAGGGAACACACTAGCAGGTAAAGCGTTAGATATTTCCTTAGCCGTGCGCATTAGAAAGGTCGAGTGTTACAACGGTGGAACGCCCGTATTCTTCTTTTATACTACTCAGTGACATGCAAGCAGACAGCCCATCTGATGTTGGGCGGTAACTGTCGCCCATAACATATACAATTCATACATTCATGTTGAAGGTAACAAAAATGCAGAACCACAGGTGAGTTGTCACTTTGAGGACTAAGATGAAATGCCTCATGCCTCTAATTTCGCTGGCTACCTTATTCTTCAAACCGGAACACAGCATGTTAAGAGAGGTAGGGCATAGCGGGGTATCTCGTTCGAATTGGAGCCGCCCGACTGGGGAAGTACCTCCACCTTACAGAATATCGCAGCTAAATAATACTCTTTTAAATAGTATTGTGTTTCTGCCGGTGAGTAAGGTTTCCAGTGCTCCATGGGGTGGGGATTTGGGGAACCGTGGCTTTGGCAGTGGAGTGGCATTTGCTTTTTGCGGCCAGAGCAACGTGTTATAGAGGTGGGCAACGCATTAGCGATACTCTTGGTGTTGCTAATGTCTATAGGCAGTGGTGACCACTTTCCATCAGGTGGCCCGCTTGCCTGTTTGCCTACCGTATGACATAAAAAAAAAAAATGTTAGCATTGTTGCTTGGCAGTAGAAATATAGGACTACTCAGGCTTGACAGAGTTCTACCACCTGATAAAAGCGTTTCCGCTTCTTGTACCCCAAAGGCGGAAAGGAGCAGCGGGATTCGATTAGATCGAATAGTTCCTTCGCACACTCCCCGAAGTGTAGTCTGTAGAACACCGACCAACGCGTAACCCGACGCCAACGTTCGAGACTTTGCAACTTCATGAGCAAATTAGGAAATTATGTAGAAGAAACGACAACCAACACTCCCCTCACGGTCATTACTATCGTTAGTAGTATTTGTACTATTAGTAATGCGTTCAGTTATTCTATGTTTATCTACTGAAATACATTACTTCTACTTAATACATTAAATCAACTCACTTGAGAAACTTTATTTTTCTTTAGACTTTGTCCGCATGGATAACGTTCTTAGGGCAGCAATAGTAAGTAGGCCGCAGCAGGAAATCCCATCAAAATCTACTCGGCGTCATTTCCATACTTCTTATAGTTTAGCTGGTCTATTGTGGTTCTTTGGTATTCCAGTTTTCAAAATCAATTAAACTCTATATGTTGCCCAGGCTTAATAGCTACACAACAAAAAAAATTCATTCAGATTCGTCCTTTAGTTTCGTAAATTAGCTTGTATAAACAGACAAACAAAAAGTTTCAACGTTTCTTTATAACCCAAAATTATTTTTTTGTAAATATTCAATGTACAGTACGTAATTTATGTATGTAATTTTTTACTGTATATGTATATAGATATCCAATTTAGCTACATTCAAGGCAGCAGTTATACTTATGTCTAATATGAGTAAATTCTCGCATAGTAGCCCGAAGTCTTTATTTAGTCCAGGTATATCCAGTTTGCAATTATGTTACACGGCAGTATCCTCATCAAACAGATAATTTTCTTCATTCATCGTCTCGTATATAATGTATAGCTATGTCGGTAGACAACTCTATGTAATATATTCATATTCATATTCATTTATTCGTAGTAATAATCATACATCGTCATTTAAAATAGTTTCATGAATAGAATTAAGTACTAATAGTTGATGTCAATGTTAAAAAACAATTAATTCAATAGTATCAAATTATCATGATTCGAAATTGTCAAGAATTAAATTAGTATTATAATATCAAATAATAATTAAGTCAAATGTTAAATTAAATAATTATAAGAAAAATACAAAATGCTTCAAACATGTCAAATATAAAATTGAATCATAATATGAGATGTCAAATACAATGTTCGAAAACTATATGTCAAACATTAATTAATCAAAATGTCAAATACAATACAATGAAACAAATAGTCGCATACAATATTGCGTGTCACAGAAAGAAACAATTTTTTATAGTGTATTATTATTCATTGTATTCAATTAAATGACTAGAAGTGGGTGATATCAATCTAATATATAAAATAGGTACCTATATTCAATATAGGTACCTATTTTAACACTTAGTTTCAAATGAAGCTTACTTTTTACCAATATTTAACCTGTTGAACACACAACGTTCACATTGGTAAAGAAACCGCAGGGGAAATATTAGGTTTCGCTAACAGTATTTTGTTTCGACGTTCTTGGTCTGCGAAAGGTTGTTCAATTCAAGGACGTATATTAAATAGTTCTCAGTAATTTATTAAAATTTCTTTCAAAGTTTTTTAAAATTAGATTTAATATGGTACTGTTTTTTTGGTGGAATATGGTGAAATTGTAGTTTTTTTATTTAACTGCTTTAATTTATATAATTACGCTGAATGCCATATCGATGTTAATTTGATACACTTACTAAAAGTATAAACCCTAGTACAATAATTACTACCAGTATTTGAATTGGATAGCCAAGCCAAAGTTAGGTTAGCGTCGATAACTGTCATCATCGTCATCATCATCATCTTGGCGTTATGTCCCGGTAACTGACAGACTAATATACATCAAATTATTATCTTTTCGCTTCATTTTTGACAATCTGGAATGAAACTTAAACATAGCAATTAAAGCATTGTTATTTAGCAGCAGAAATAGATGGTCTAGTTTAGAGGCTAGTACATACTGCCTAATTAAGTTAATTAAGAAACCCTATGTATGTACGCTTATCGTAAGTTTCTTTTGGTTCTATGTCATACGGTAGGCAAACAGGCAAGCGGGCCACCTTCGGAAAGTGGTCACCACTGCCTATAGACATTAGCAATACCAAGAGCATCGCTAATGCGTTGCTCAACTCTATAACACGTTGCTCTAGCAGCAAAAAGGTAAACGCCCTTCCACTGCCAAAGCAACAGTTCCCCAAATCCCCATTCCATGGAGCACTAGTCACTGGCACTAGTAGAAATACTACTTAAAAGAGTGTTGTTTAGCTGCGGTATTCTATAAGGTGGGGAGGTACTTCCCTAGTCGGGCGGCTCCAATTCGAAGAATAAATTATTTATTACGTAGATAACCTTACTGGAATCCTCAGGCTCAATAGAGTCCTACTAAATCCACTTTTAGCTTCATCTAATTATTTTTCGTCAACAGGATCCAGATTCGCGCTCTGCGAGGTAAAGGTGATGGCTTACCAGATCCTCAACAGTATGGAGGTGTCTCCAAGCTCGAAGACATTGATACCAGCACAGCTTGAACCTGGCACCTTCAGTATGCGTATAAAAGGGGGGCATTGTCTACGGTTTCGGACTCGCAAATAGAATTTCGCTAGTCAATGTTGAAAATAATCATTTTTACTGGACAGGATACAATATCAATTTATTGATAGTTTTAAACTCTATTACGGACTGGCAATTACTGGCGAATAAACTTATATAGATTATAAATAAATAACAATTGTTAACAGGAATGAAATGTGATTTCATAAAATATAATTTTAAGGCACTGGTGCGAATTTATGATTAAAATTTACTATAAAATGTTGTAATAAATTTGTTATTTTAATTACTCTTAATTACATTTGTTTACTTTAAACAAATGATAATAGTACTTATACGAATAAAAATACTCTTATTTTGCTGGTATCTGAAATAAACGTTACAGCTGTTAAAGGTCGAAGATTGGGGTGTATACATTATCATCATCATCTGAGCGGTCAAGCTTCTGGTAATCCCGCTTTCTAAAAAAGCCTTTCTTGCTCTTTCTTCTCCACTTCACTCGATCTTCGCATCCTCGCATACGACTGGGTAATGTTAATGCATCGACTTGTATGTGCATAATTTTTCAAATTAATGAGACTTTTAGATTAGTTTAAACAATATTTTGTATTAAAAAAATTTTCTTTGTCTCGCAACAAAACAAAGATGTTACTTAGACAATTCCATCTCACAAAGCTGGTCATGACGCTTATATGATTTCTGTACAACAAATTGTTTTGAGAGAAAGAGATGGAATGCTATTAATTGCTATAACAACATTATTTTTTCATCGGTGTTTTGATACTCCATTTGAAAAGCGATACCGTTTGACAATAGTATAAATAATTATCTTGACGTCCGCCTTGACCATAATCCAGGGTTGTGCAGATCAGATTGTCGTTTCTCGCACTTTCCATCAGGTGGACCGTCAGTGTACCTCTTTAGGCAAAAAAAACTGCCAAATCCTGGATCATGGTCAAGGCGGACCCCGGGCTCTCGCACGCGAGAACACAACCGAAACATTAACGCCAAGTGATGAGAATAACCCAATTCAACCAGTACCTACCAAATCTTGTCCTATTTATTTATAATGATGACATGGGCGCAGCGTGAGGGTCGAAATCATTTCACATAGCTTGCGCCGCGGGATCAATCCGGATTATTACTGCTACAAAATCAAAAATTACGAGCTCGCTGCGCTCGCTCATTAAAATTACTTTTCTTTAATCAATTCATTCGTTTTCTTTTTCAAAATTCGAAAAATTTTGTGTTAGCTATGCTCGCTCATTTTTAATTTTTCACAACAAGCGCGCCGCGTGCTTAATTCGGACTTTAGAGGCCAATATGTAGGTATACCAAAAAACCAAGTCGAGCTCGCTGCTTACACTCAGTCATTGGTTTATGTTATATTTAGGTATCGTGTTAATCTCGAGTCCTTAAAGCAGAAATTGGCAAAATTTCGAGCTCGCTCCGCTCGCTCTTATTTTAGTTAGATATACGCTCTACCCGCGCCGTATAATCAGTTCAGATTATACAATACAATACAATACAATACAAAACTCTTTATTGCACACCATAGAACACAAGTACAGATACAAAAAATATGGTAGATAGTACAAAGGGCGGTCTTATCACTAATGTGATCTCTTCCAGACAACCTTAAGGGCCATAACAACATACATTTTCGCTGCGATCGCTCTTTTTATAAATAATCACTCGCTCGCGCCTTGTGTTCAATTTGCATTTTAAGCACAATATACCAAAAATTAGGAGCGGAGCTGGCTGCGCTCACTCATTCATAGGGTTATGTTACATTTATCAAGTTCACCCCGGGACTTTCGCGACAAAGTTCAAAAAAATTCGAGGTCGCTATGCTCACTTTAATTTGAGTTACTTTAACACGAACATCCTAAGTCTCTTAATATTAATTTGATTACTTTTATTACGATTACTCCATCTTTTATAAGGCGTGTGGGGATACGAATCGATATTCATTCATATTAATCTTGAACACCCCCAATACCAAAACCTGGCTACGCCCGTAAATGATGATACCACGAACGGTTACTTAATACAACTTCCTCACTCACTGATTACTAGTACAGGTACTCAGTACTGATCGGAGGGTAGTTGGAAATACCCGGGTTAAGACGTGAAATTGCATTACTCGTCAATTAATTTATTTTAAAAATAGTTATAATTGTTGATAAGTTTAAACAAGTTATTAATTTGTGACAGTATATCATAACAAACAAGTGTTACGATTTCTATGGTGCCAGTGTTTGTGGCAAAAAAGTTATTATAACGACACTAAAGTCGTAACGGTCGCCTTTGTTCGATCGAAATAAGAGGACAACGAAACAGGCGAGTATTGTTTATTTTGCTAGTTTTACTAACTTTCACGCACAGATTTAGTTAAGCCTATCTACGTACTGTAAAATATTTAGAATAGGTAATTTTATTAAGGACTTACTTCTATAATTATCGAAACAGATTGCATCTATCTTTCTACACCTACATACCTATTATACGTATTCATTCATAATTGATCCCTAAATAATTATCGATTGTTATTACTACCGGTGAGTGAGTACCTACGCGATACGTATTGCACTCGTAGGTATCCAACAGATTGCCAAGCCGCGGAAATCGAAATTTCCGAGTTTATAGATTCATAGCTACTCACCTACTATATTTACGTAGATAGTCGCTGGTGGTAACCCCACGAACCCCACGAATTTGACTGTGGACGTATTCGCCTGCGTATTGGAGTGTTGTGTTTGGTTTGCCTACCTATACACTTATTAAACATAAAACACGCAATTTTAAACTGCACAGCGTTCACATTATCTAGTGAACAACGTTTATCCACTCACTAGGTCCAGTTTACCGGCTCTCTTCGCTTGACAATTAGTGGAAGCGAAGTAGAAGACAAAAAACATTGACCTCAGACAGCACTAACACATACTGCACAGAAATAACAATATCGCATCAATACAAGACACAAGGCACATATTTCTCTGCGGTAAGTGCATGCGTCCGCCGTTTTTGCAGATTTGCTTTAGGTACAGAGTAGGTGCTAAACAGATACCTACCTCTTTTTTTTACTCTTCATTCTAAGACCTCTCATCTAACTTTAACTTTAATTTATTATATAACGCCTGCCTTTCCCCTGTTTATCTTTCCCGCTTTGTATTTATCTTATTTTACTTTTTCCATTTTTTTATGCCATTTACGTTGTAATGTGGGTGGGTGGGTAGTTTGACATACCCAGCTGGCTAGCGTGGTACTTAGGTGTAGACCGATAAGTGATAGGTGATTTACTGATTACAGATACCTAATATTTGTAGGTATTACTAGTTGTTAGCAGAATATTTTAAAACTGCTTTCATAATTGTCTAAAATAGGGGATTGCCCAGCTAAATTAGCAAACTGTATTGCTGTTTGTTAACTATAGTTCGTAGGTATTAAGTCATTGATTCACCACATCAATATCAGAGAAATAATATAGTTTTTTTTTATGTTAAGTAAGTAGTAGTTAACAGGCTATTTTATTGTTTGTTTGCCAGTTAGTTGGTAATAACTACTTGACTGGAGCCTTCTCCACAACAGTGGAGGTCTTTGCCATAATTATATTATATTTTGTTAAGTAGATAGCTAAATTAGCAGTCTATTGTTTTTTTTTGCCATTTCATAGATATAACTTAACTTATTGACTTGAGCCTCCTTCAAATCAGTGGAGGGCTTTGCTATAATATATAATATTTTGTTAAGTGTAGAACTAAATTTGCAGTTTATAGTACGTATTAGAAAGTAATAAATCGATATTTAAATATTTGCTTGGGGTTGTTTGACTATTGACAAGGTTACATAATATAGTATATTATTTATATATTTACAAACTATAGATTAGTTGGATTAATATTAAAGGTCACGTGTTCCTTCCTAATATTCGTGTTGGAATTTCTGCTGTCCCGGTTTGTTGTCAGTTTCAGGCCGCCCAGTGCCGACGAATACCTTCAAATATGGTGAAGACACGACGCGCTGCCTGCGAGGAGATCGAATGCAAGCTGCAGCTGGCGCTGGACGAGCTGAAATGCTCCAAAACTCTCTGCGACTAGCTGTTGGAGGAACGCATAGACGCAGAACAGGAGATCCAAAGCGTCATTGGCACTAACACTCAGTTAAAGAGTGAGCTTGCATCTATGCATAAGGAGTACATGGAAGTAACCAGGGACAGAGACGAGATACGCAACGTACTCACAGAACAGGAGACCTGTCACAGGAGTTACACAAGTGCCTTGAGCAGAATCTCAGAACTGGAGCTAGCTCTTAGCGAGGCTTACAATATTATAACAAAATACGAACAGCGACAGTCTTGCGATTCACACCAAAAATCCCAGTGTCTTTATGATGAACTAGTGGAACCAGAATATGATCACCAAGCAGTGTCTGAAAACACTTCTGACCCATGTAATTCCTGGAATGACATCACATCAATGTCATCTTTACTAAATATAAATAGACTTAAAAAATTAACGAAAAAGTTACGAATTGATTTTGAAGATTCTAATTCTAAATTGGTACGTGCGCAACAAACTCATACCACGGAGACACACGAGATGTATAATAAAATTAAAAAATTGGAAATAGACTTAAAGATAGTAAATAGAAAATATAAAATAGCACAAAATGAAATCATTACTTAGAGAGAAGCTACCTCTGAAATGGTCAAATTGTCGAATGAAAACACGGACATGATCGAACGACTGATGACTGCCAAAGAAGAGGAATGTGAGTGTGTCGCTTCGCAGCTTCAGCGCCCCGCGCCCCGGCCGCAAAACACTGACCTCGCCCCCGAGGCACACGCGGTTAACATGGAGCCCGCGGTCGCCGGGTGTAAGGCCGTGGCCTCCCCGGCTTTCGCGTCCACCTCTTTCACCTTCCACAAAGCTTCAGCCGCCCCGGCCGTCGCGGCCACATCTTATGCCGCCGCTGCGAGGAGTACGACGCGCCCTAAGGCCCACGCGGCCCACATTCAGCCCGCGGTCGACGGGCCATTCAAGGCCACAGCCGCACCGGCCGTTGCGGCCATCTCCTATGCCACCATAGCAAGGAGATCGACGCGCTCTACGGACCCCGCGGCCCACATCCGGCCCGCGGTAGCCATCACCACCGAGCACGCTATCCTCGAGCCGGTACCGGCCCCGCGGGTAGCACCGCGCGCCGCGCCGGGAGCGCCCCCGCCTCGCGCCGTTCGGCCGCGCGTGGCCACCGCCTGCGGGCCCGAGGCCGATACATCAGAGCCCGTGGCCGCCACCGTCACGATCCCCGGCAAACCCAGCAGGCCTGCTAGCGCGAAGCCGGCGCAAACATTGCGAACTAATGTGCAGACACAAAGGTCTCTAGTTTTTTCAGATCGAATAGGCAAAAATATGGGCGTGTTACTAAACGACTGTACGAATTCCAAAGTAACCAATTATTGCATGCCTGATTTGTCGTACGGCGGTATTATACAAAAAATCTTAAAAAATTCAAAACATATTGATCAAAATGTAAATATAGTAGTTTTAATAAGTAATAGCCTTAAAGTACGAAAATATGACATAATAAAGGGTGTTGAAGCGTTGCAAGGATTGTCAGCAGGAAAAATTGTATTATGCGCATTTCCCTTCGTAAAAAATTGTTATAATACTGAAAATGACCGTATTCACAAGTTGAATACTTTGATGTATAATTTGACTTGCAGTCAGAAAGACGCATTTACCTTTTTTGACTGTAACAAATTTACAGATAAAGTAGTTTTAACAGAAGATACTATGTATCTTCGACGTAGGTACAAAGTCAAACTGGCTACAATGTTAGCGTACCATATTAATTTTTTGATTTCTCCTACCGTAGGTAGATATGACCAGAGTGCCGATTTGTTAATAAACAAAAAGGGTCACTGTTTAAACTAGTATGTAAGACAAAGGAGCCGTCCTGTATCATATCAGCAGCATATAACAGTCCACTGTTAGACTTGAACAATAAATCTTTTGATATTGTTCAGAATATACAGGACTGCTCTGGCATAAAGTCATTAGTAAATAGTGGTAATAAGCCTTTGGATGTACGTAAAGTAAAATGTTATAATAATAAAAAAAATTGTATAGTTAACTTACTACATCAAAATATCCAAGGCATGACGAATAAAGAATTGGAAGTTGAGCTATTCATGAACGGTGAGAATGTTGATATTTTTTGCATTACTGAACATTGGTTAAAAGATCACCAGCTCATATTTGGCTTTAACAACCATAAACTTGCAAGTTCGTTTACTAGAGGGCAGGCAATTCATGGAGGTTCCCTAATACTTGTTCGTAATTGCTTAAAATGCAAGGAACGCACTGATATTGTCAAGTTGTCTGTTGAACGATCTGCTGAAATTGCCTGTATAGAACTTGAGCGACTTATTGTAATGAGCGTATACAGACCTCCGGCTTCATCATTTGATTTGTTCGAGAAAATTATGGACGAAGCCCTTATTAAAGTTAGCAATTGTAATAAAAATATTGTTGTTTGTGGAGATTTTAATATAGATTTATTAGACGTATCTTGTAAATATACTGGTAGGCTAATATCATTATTTAAGTGTCATAATTTAATCAACTTATTTTTAGAGCCTACTAGAATAACAAGTACTACATCAAGTTGTCTAGACAACATTTTTTGTGATATCCAGGCATGTAGCCAGTCTGTAATAAACAAATTGCAATCCGATCATTGTGGTCAATTAGCTGTGTTTAATGTTAATATGAGGAAAGAAACAAAAAATACTATTAAATTTGTACCAATTAACAACAACCGTCTAAACAGTTTTAGAAATAACATTATAGAGAAATCATCTAATTTAAAGTATTTTGATGATACAAATGAATATTATAATTCAGTTTTACACATGACAAAAACTGAAAGTAATAGTATATTCAAACCAAAGGTGAAGGCAGTAAACAGCAAACTTATGTTTAGCGATTGGGCGACAGCAGGAATACATAAGAGTAGAAATAAATTATATGAGCTCTATGCAGAACGGGAGTATAATAATAGCGTAGAATTTGCTGAGTATGTTAAACATTATTCGAAGTTATTTAAACGCGTTTGTGCTACAGCTAAATCGAATTTCGTTAAACACAAACTGAAAAATAGCACAGATGTAGTAAAATCCACATGGCAGATAATAAATAGTGAAACTGGAAAAGTAACAAATCGCGATACTAAGTACAGTTTAAAGATAAATGATAATGTTGTTACCAAAAACTCGGAAGTTGCGGAGGCATTCAATAAATTTTTTACAGACATTCCAGTGTCAACTACGAAATCCTTAAGTTCGTCTCCTGCTCTCGCTGAATCCTTGTTAAAACAAAATGTACCCGAGAATGTCATCGATTTTAAGTTCGAGCATGCAACACCTCAAGATATAGTTAAGGCTTTTAAAACCATAAAAATGAAAGCAACTGCCGACATTGATGGTATGTCGGTAAAAATTATTAGCTCTGTAATTGATGTTATTGCTGTCCACTTAGCGAATATATTTAATAATTGTGTTGATAATGGTGAATTTCCTGACCTGATGAAGCACAGTAAAGTTATTCCATTGTTGAAAACTGGTAATACAACGGATCCTACAAATTTTAGACCAGTTTCAAGTTTACCGACTCTAAGTAAAATATTTGAGAAAATCATATTAAATCAACTAAAAGCTCATTTTTATGGAAGTAACCTATTGCATCATAAACAATTCGGTTTTACTCGCGGTCGTTCAACAACTGATGCAGGTGTTGAACTTATTAAACATATCTTTGGGGCGTGGGAGGAATCACGTGATGCCTTAGGGGTTTTCTGTGATTTATCCAAAACCTTTGATTGCGTTAATCATGACATTTTGGTCAGGAAATTACAACATTATGGAATAAAGGACTTGGCCCTGAACTTGCTAAATTCATACTTGAGTCATAGAATTCAAAAAGTTGATGTGAACGGAGAGAGATCTATGGGGTCTGTTGTCTCTATGGGTGTCCCCCAGGGATCTATTTTGGGCCCGTTTTTGTTTCTTGTTTATGTAAATGACTTACCGTACTTTGTAAAAGATGCCCATGAAATTGTCTTGTTCGCGGACGATACATCTTTAGTGTTTAAAGTAAAAAGACAACAATTAACATATGAAGACGTGAACAATGCTATTGCAGAAGTGGTAAACTGGTTTACGGTTAATAATTTATTACTGAATGGCAAAAAGACAAAATGTTTAAAATTCTCTTTGCCAAATGTTAGATCAGTGCCCACTAATGTACAAATAAAAGGCGAAAATTTGAATTTAGTTGATTCTACAGTATTTTTAGGCTTTACCCTGGATAATAAATTGCAATGGGGTCCTCACATTGATAAATTGGCGAAAAGGCTAAGTTCTGCAGCATATGCTGTAAAGAAAATACGGAGTATTTCTGACGAGGCTACAGCAAGATTAGTTTACTTTAGTTATTTCCACAGTATTATGGCCTATGGCATACTGCTGTGGGGGCACGCTGCCGACTGGCACAATGTATTTGTATTGCAGAAAAGGGCTATTCGCGCGATTTATCAATTGAGACCTAGAACTTCACTAAGAGATAAATTCAGGAACATTGATATAATGACAATGCCGTCACAATATATATATGAGAATTTAATGTATGTTCATAAAAATTTACACTTATTTAAGAAGAATAGTGATGTTCATAATATTAATACGAGAAATAAAGATAAGCTTGTTGCTGGTGCTTGTCGTCTAGCCAAAGTCCATAAATCATTTATGGGTCAATGTGTACGCTTTTATAATAAGGTTCCAACAGATATTCAGAATTTACCATTGAATAAATTTAAAGTCGCTATAAAAAACAAATTATGTCAAAAAAGTTATTATAGTATATCTGAATATGTAAATGACAAAAGTCCATGGGACTGAACTGCTGTTCTATACAGGTATTTACTTTTAAGATAGTATATAGGACAAATAATGTATTAGTACATAAGACATGTTTAAAAAAAAAAAGAATTAACGTAGGCTCTGTGGGTTTCTTGCCGTTTCTTTCTCCCACAGAGAACCACCTTGGAAGCGGCGTTAATTTTCCTTCCTCTCCCACACATGATGTCTCCTGTCTGCGCTAGGGTAGGGGTAGGGTAGTAGTTAGAGTAGGGGTAGGGTAGGGTAGGAGTAAGATAGCGGTAAGGTAGTATAGGGTGGGGTAGGGGTAAGATAGTGGTAGGGTCGGGGTAAGATAGTGGTAGGGTAGGGGTAAGGTAGTGGTAGGGTAGGGTTAAGGCAATGGTAGGATAGGGTAGGGGTAAGGTAGCGATAGGGTAGGGATAGGATAGAGTAGGGTGGGAGCAACTACCTATCACATGCAGCATGTGTGATGCACGCTCACTTAAAAGTCTGTCTGGCGGTGGCGTGGGGGCCGGGTCGCTCTTTTCCCTCAAATATGGTTGAATTGGACGATGGCTGGGCCCTGCGTTATACTCGTGAACGGGTGCTGCCTTGGTGGACTGGCTTACTCTTGCTGTAGTTTTAGGTGGTTTTTCTTAATTATACTAGACATACCTACGAGTATATAATATAATATAGCGTTCCGGCTCTGTCTGGCATTGTCGAGCCCGGTTCGGTTGTGGTTGGCGAGGGATACGTTTATCTACAGACATAGGGCGGTCAGCGTGTCACTGTGTGTTTCCTTCCTACTTTCCTACCCCCCTCCTTTTTGACGATTGAAAGAGATATTTAATGTTCTAATCAATAAAGAAATTTTGATTTGATTTGATTGATTTGATTTGATTTGATCTGCACATATAACTTTGCGCACATGGGGTTTGGTGAATAAATATTATTTGATTTCTATTATGTTATTTTTTTGAATGGCTTCTGTGTAACTGTTATGTGCTCATAGATTTCATCGACGTTCAAGTAAAACAACAGCACCTAAATATATCTACGTAAGATTGATACTTGATTAATTTTATTACTTTGACATTGTACACAAACACTTTTACGTATATATATACCCAAAACAGTTCATATAATATTGGCATTTATTTTTTAAATTAGAGATAGTATTTAATAAAATCAGCAAGAAATGACAATATACAGTAGCAGAATTTATAAGAATAAAGGGGCTAATATACAATAGCTTATTAAAAAGATCTGAAGTAGCAATGGGCAGTCCACATTACCTCAAAAACTAATTATCATTTCAAATTAATATCTTTACCTAATAATTTTATGTCTAAATCATTAAATTTAAAAAATTTCAGACTGCATCCATCCAGAACAGATATGGTGCATCTGTATAGTAGTAGCAATGGTTCTGTACTACTACCGTACTTATAGCAAGTTCAGTCGATATGGGTTATACTCCACTGCCGTTTATTGGCAATATGAACCAAATTCTGTTCCAGTCTGTAAACATTACAGACATTATAGAGAAAAGTAAGAATTGTTTTTGTTTGTATATAATCTTAAATGAGGTACTTTTAAGCGTCTGGACAAATAATGATAACCCGTGTTAGTTGGTTATCATGTATGCAGTCATAACATTGTTTGATTTAGAACATAACAATAATTGCCTAAAGCGACAAGATAATACTATTTACGCCGCCAAACAAACGAATACTGTTTATTGAGATAATAAAGAATGAGGCCCATAGTGGGCCTATGGGCCTTACAATAAAATTCACTGTTACCCAAAGGGCAATGGAAAGGGCTATGCTCGGAGTCTCGTTACGCGATGGAATAAAAAATAAGGAGATCCGCAAGCAAACCAAGGTCACCGACATAGCCCTAAGGGTTGCCAGGCTAAAGTGGCAGTGGGCAGGGCACATAGCTCGACAAACATATGGCCGATGGGGCAGTAAAGTTCACGAGTGACGCCCAAATACCGGAAGACACAGAGTGGGTAGGCCTTCCACAAGATGGACCGACAACCTAGGTGCCAACTAAATGCGGAAGGTACAGGGCCGGCATTTTTGGATATCTGGGAGAGGCCTATGCCCAGCAATGGGCGCCTTTCGGCTGATATGATGAATATAAGAAAAGGATGAATATAGAATTATTAAAATTGATGGTCATGGTCAATGGACAAAACGCTAATGGACTAATGGACATATACAACACCAAGGGAATTACCGTTGCCCGCCTCTGAAGAGACCTCTTAAACGATCTCAGGTCATAGTCTTAAGGAAACACAGTGTCCCAGTCTATGTGTTTCCTGCTCGTTCCACATCCGAATCGTAATTAGCTATTGAGGCGGCAACGCTTCTGCCAGGGTACTGTTTCCTTCTTCTCCAATTCGCTTGGATTTGGAATTGAAGCAGGAAACGATTTTTTTTATTTTTTGGGAGCCACATGGACAGACGACCACAAATTTATCTGACCCGATGGCCGAAACTGCAACTAAGTGTAGTCAATTTGACATGTAATTTTGTTGTCAACAACAGCGATGCTATCACCGAAGATAATACCTATACTTTTATGTCTGTGAGTGTTTAATAATATCTGGGGTCCTTGTTAGTTACCTTATCCGATAGACCTACATAAATCGTATCTTGATCAAAGGCCTTACCTTATCTACTCCGCACTAATCGAAATCTCGTGTGTTATCCCAAAATATATCTCTGTTACTATGTTGTTGATTATAATTAATGAAGTAATTATTTAATTATTTAAATACAAAAGGACATCATTCACGTTATAATATATTTTTACAATCTAAAAGTGTTGACCAGAAGAAATAAATGTTAATTTCTGACACAAAATACTCCAAATTTTTTTTACTAAGATAATTTTTTCAAGCCATATCCTAAAATGTACGTTAAATTGTTACTCTTCTGACGCCAATACAAATTTCTGCCGTAGCGAATACACCCTCAAGAAAAAGGAACAGTATAATTAGTTTACATTAAGATCAGATTGAAGTCATAACTAATCAATGAATAGACCATATATTAGGTAATCTCATTGAACTTCCTATGAACACCTCGATTATGACACGTCAGATTCTCCCTAGTTCCAAATTAAGCAAATTTACTGAAATAACTTGTCCAATTTAGATGGTTCATTGGAAGTCCATGTCAAGTGTAACTGGCTATATAGTTAATGGCTGGTATAGTTAATGCTTTATCACTCTTAACGTCATACCTAAACAACAGAACTCAAAAGGTAATAATTAATGAATCTACCTCTGGTGGCTGTCCTGTTGCTATGGGCGTTCCGCAAGGCTCAATTTTAGGACCTTTCCTGTTCCTCGTTTATATAAATGATTTACCATACTTTATCAGTAAGCACTGCGAGATAGTACTTTTTGCAGATGACACTTCTCTACTATTTAAGGTTGATAGAAATAAAACAAACTTTGACGATGTAAATGGTACTCTCTCGCAACTGCACAAATGGTTTCAAATCAATAACTTATACTTAAATCCAAATAAAACTAAATGCGTACTTTTCCAGATGCCCAATGTAGTTACTGGTAAAATCAACCTTTTTCTTGGCAAAAATAAACTGTCATTTTCTGAATCCACTTTATTTCTAGGAATATCATAGGACAGAAAATTACAATGGAAGACTCAGTTGGCTGCGTTGGGCAAAAGATTAAGTTCCGCTATCTATGCCATAAAAAGAATAAAGAGCCTTACAAATATCGAAATAGACAGAACTGTGTATTTTAGCTACTTCCATAGCATTATATCCTATGGTCTAATGTTGTGGGGTACTGCAGCAGAGATTCAAGATATATTTGTGTTACAAGAGCGGGCCATCAGGTCCATTTACAGTTTGGGTCCACGAGTCTCATTAAGATAACTTTTTAAAGATATAGGTATTTTAAATGTGGCATCCCAGTATATATATTATAATTTGATGCACACTTACAAAAACATTGATTCCTATTGCAAAAACTCAGACAAACACAGTTATAACACTCGACACAGGAACAGGCTGGCGGTGGAGCGCTTCCGACTGTCCAAGGTCAAATCCTGCTTCATTGGCCACTTTGTTCCTTTCTTTAATAAGTTACCAGAGGAGGTTCAGAGTTTGCCTTTCAATGAGTTTAAGTCATTTATTAAGAAAGTATTACTGAAGAAAGCATATTACAAAATAAATGATTATAATTATAAACTATGATTATAAACTATTGACATTTGTAATATTAGATCAATTGATTCATTGAATCGTGTATTTATAATAATTGTAATAGTAATGTAATTTAGAACGTGAAAACTACCTTATCGTAAATTCCATAATGTTATCCATCATTTGTTACGGAAGTTTCAAGTCATACGTTAAAGATGTTCATACATTGCAAGACTCATTTCCTCTTAATGTATTTCTTCATAAACGAGCTAAAATGTGAATGCACTGTTAATTAGGTTATGTTTACTTTTATTGTTGCATATTCACAGGTATGCACTGTGTACCTACTGGAAAATGCGTATGGTTGTGATTTAGCCATTAATTATTAGGTTTTACAGTTTTCACCTTTGATATATAGTTTTTTTCGTGTTCGTATAATATTTATGTTATATGTGCACAAAAACAACGCACGCGGCGCGGCACCGTGCACCGTTGATTCGGGCGGTAAGTCAAACTGTCAAGGTGACAGTGACAGTCAGTCCAATCTGGGACTAATAATGTCTGGAAGGCACACCGGCTCAATGTTGCCACGGCCCGCAGCCCTATTTTTCTAAATGTTATTTGTAAACATTATTTTGTGTTTTATGACGTTCATAAGAGTTTTGTAAACCTAAATTGAATAAAAATTATTTGACTTTGACTTTGACAAGGATCTGACCTCCCGTTACCGCACTGACGTCAGAGCCTCTTGCGCCTTCGAATTGAAGGTGGACTCCCTCAACTATGAAGAAAACCAATTCTACACGCAGGGGAAAGCAGCTGCTGATTTCGGCTTCAAACAGCTGCTAATTTTCTTTGGATACTGTACATTCCCAAAGATTATGAATGTGAGTGTATCCTATAGGTTATGGACCTTAACAGGAACAAAAAATTAATAGGTCGTAATGTATAACGTTACATAAAGACTGTGAGGGCACCATATGTTATACTACATCATCAAGTACAAGAAATATTACACTTTGTAGACGTATAGATGACCCACAAAACGTCAATCTGCACAACCTGGCACCAAAACAAAAGACTTTAACGTGGTTGAAAAACGAAACAGCCAACAGGGTAAAAGGCAGATAGTTTTTTTTACTTTTCAAATCACAACTCACACAAGAGGATATGCAAATATTATCGCTACGAAAAGTCGAAGTAAGAGTCACAAAAAAATGAAATTATTTTTTGTGCCAGATGGTGCACGGGCATACCTCTGTGGGTCTCCTAAACATCTACCTTCGCTACAAATAGAAATTTTCCGTGTCTCGATGACATAGGATGACCTACGGCACCCTCATGGTCTAGAACAAGACGAAGGTACGCTCGACCGCGTGCCCGCTTACTGTCTGATCCCTTAGACCAGTTGAAGTAATGCACGGATTCTCAGAAATCATTATTTTAATTTTTGCCCCTGTTACAGTCTACACCTAAACACAAGACCTGTATAACGTCTTCCGTGTTAAGTATTTGTTCTCGTTATGTGTTAGGCCTTGAATCTGTCATTATTCAGTTCTGAGACAAGATAATTCTTCTGTGACCTGGTCAATAATACTATGCAGGAGAGAGAGCGACGTCACATAGTCAGGCCGGATATGTTTCACCTACTCATGGAAGCTAAGAATGGTATGTTCTTGAATTTAACCTTTTTTCTTCATTAAATCGGTAAATTCCGGCTGCCACTGGTAAATCTGCTCTTCTACTAGTAAAGCGCTTTCAGATTTACTGAATTAGGTGTCCTACCAGAATCCTTAATACAAGGTAAAGCCGGTTCACCAGAGTCTCGTCCGTCTCTCTAGGGCCCAGAGGATGGTGAGGTCCCATTATCTTCTCATTTCTTGATTTTAACTTTAATAACATTAGACTAGGTGGCTCGACCATCCATGCTACTCCATTAGAATTATTGGCTAGCTAGCATCGGCATATTTATTTATGCATTAGGATTTGCTTGAGTACTTGTTCAAACAGAATCTCTCATAGTCTATGTTTATGTAATAGCTTAATTACTACCTGGCGTTGTGCAAATGATATGTATTTATTTTTACTATGATTAAATTACCTATATTGTTTATTTATCTTTAACAGCAAGTCGGTAGGAGAGCAAAACATTACGGTATCTCAAATGAGGTACCAAGCTCATGTAAATATTAATTATTTTATCACAGTTGATATTTGTTTGTTACAACTTTAACCTTGACTGTTTCGTGGCAATAAACAATACGTGCGTATAGATCTACGTTTATTTACTAACAAAAAGATAAATACAGACCTTTATCAAATTTAAGACATTACTATATTATATCAATCTTTTTGCTTTTATTAGTTCCGTAGATACTGAAACACTTGCAGGTTCCTTATAATGTATAGTAGTTTAAACTAATAATGCTCATAAATTATTAGATACGAAGACTATTTTTAATATTTTTTACCAATAAATAGCAAATTGATATAATTATCTCATATTGGCGATAATGTCCCGGTGGTGCTCGCGTCCACGAAGGCCCGGGTTCCGCCTTGAACATGATCCATTAGTTAGCAGATCAGGTAATTACAGTTGAGCGTCTGCCATCTGACCACCGTGACCTTGCTACCAGGAGAACCTGACCAGATTGAATCACGGTTACACATTCAGTCGCCTAAATGTGCCGGTTTCCTCGAGATGTTTTCCCTCGCTTAAGAGCATCGGTTAGTATTCAACTAATATACATAACTCAGAGAAGAGTCATTGGTACATGACGGCAGTGGGATTCGAACCCAGTTGACCTTAACCACTAGGCCACCAATGCTTCTTAGCTGGTACATGAACAGATATATTATATATCTACAATTCTAAATAAATTACACCACCTAATAGGGCAACTAAGACACGTAGACAATGGAGATGAAAGTGACTCAGGCGCTGGCTTCGCTACAGTAGAAGAATCAGCAGTCGGCAAGAAGGTGATCAACAGAGGTAAGAGAGACTAGTACCATGAATCTTAGGTTAAGGTTAGGTAGAGTCGATACGTCACTGGATACGTCGGCCTGGGGTCGGCTTTGACCAGGAATTATAGTGAAACATTCGTGACCCTGTTGACAGGTGAACCTGACTGATATATTTATTTGCAAAGAAAACGATTAGTAAATGAGTAGTTCTTGCATATTGTGCTAACATACAGAAGCATATTGAGTACTGGTGTTCGTTCGCGTACACCTACTTAAATTCCATTTTTTTTTTCCCTTCTTCTTAAATTACCTCTATCTATTGTTGAAAACTGCTTTAAAATCAGTTGCGTGGTTTAAAAGATCTAAGCGTTGGCTCTTCTTTATGGTGACGATATTTCAGAACAATTTTACGGTAAGTATACAATTTTAAGAAAAGAAGGTAAATATCGTCGGTGTAGCTGAGGGTTCATTCACACACACCTCACAGTCTGTGTCAATATTTCTATGGATTACAGCCAAAATCATGGCTAAATAGGAGTTGCAAAGGTGAGAATGAGTTATGAGTTTTTCTCGATACCCTTTAATAGGATTTTACTCCGTGTTGGAGTATAAACGGTCCAACGTACACGTATGATAAGAAGAATCCAATGATCGTCCGGATGAGCTGGTAAAAGCCAGTATAGTTCCCTATCTTAAAGCCCTAACCAGGCATATATTTTATGGTTATGATAACGTGGGTTGTAGTGCACATAACAGAAGGAACAGTTCAAATAATACGATTGAAATTATTTGAACCGGGAAACAATTGCTATTAATGTGATAATCTCACATATCACGTAGTGTATTTAAAAATATGTTAAATCCATGACTTGGATATTTTCGAATAAGTTATACAAAGTTCGCTATGCCTGGTGACATAAGTTAGAGAACAAACCGTAGTCAGGCCGCAATCTTTTTTGCCACCTTATGGTTTGATAATATAAAATAAATGTATCACCTGACACAACCATGTCCATATACTTCATCCTCTGCATTGAATTGTAATCGAAGTTTCCGCTGTTCTTGTAAAGTCTTAAGTTATTCAACCAATCTCAAGGTCCCCAGCGTCGAGCTTTATCAACGTCGCTCACTAACGGTGTTAGAAGGCACACCTAACGAGCAGTGAGCTTTGCGGTATTGAAGTTCAACAAGCTTAAAAGCCGTGGCCGTGTAGTGTCCGGCAGAGTAAAATAGCACCAACCCCTTACACTCGTGAGTGTCGTACAAGGCGACTAATGTTTTCGAAGCAAAAGATCTAGTCTCCGTAGGCTGGAAAATGGGCAGCAGCGTTTTCCATTGTTTTAAAATATAATACTGCAATCTCCAACCCACCTGCCAAGTGTGGAGATTACAGCAATAACCTCCCCTTTCGTAGGACAGTGCCTAAGTCATGCAGTGGAGTGTTGTCGGCTGTGATAATGAAGCCTCAATGTAGAAAACGGTAGGCCGGGCTCGTTACCACTGAGCCCTTAGCCTGCGAATTTTTATATGGATCAATGGAATCGCAGTTGGATCTCAATAGAAAGTCAGTATACTGCTAGGTATTAAATTATACTAATATATTAATTTAGTTTTCCATTGAACTGACATTGGACACTGTTAGTCTGATTGTAACTCGTTTGTGCACAAACGGCAGTCTCTCGGTAGATTTTAGAAGGCAATACCAATGTATGTTCAATTAAGAGTCTATTATGGCTCTATTACCACGTACTAGCGACTTTATCATTTAAACTGATAAAACTTGCACCATGTTCAAACTTGCTTGCCTGGCGTGAAGATGTCATAATCCTCCATTGATGTGGACTTCGAGTGTAGCAGTGGACTGTTTCTAGCCATCGATGATGATGATGATGATGCAATCATTAGACAAAGTGTTGATTGAATTGATTAATTTTCAGGATATTTTTCATTTCTAAGTAATATAGTTTTGTACTGAGCTGATTTTAGAATAATAATTTAATGTACAGATCCTATTTCAGAACTACTCCGAAAATGGCCGCCGGTTGTGGCCCTTTGCAGAATGTGCACAAAGGACTACAACGTAGGTAGACTTAATGATAAAGCTACTAAAGACTACATCGTGAGTAATAGTATTTACTCACCTTTCTTCTATACTCAAAATGTGTAATTTGTAAATTAAAAAAATCTTCTCAAATGTATATGTTTGTTTCTTAAAGATATATTTTGAAACGTTTATGACAACGGCAGGAATTATCGACACAATTCTAAAAAAAAATACTTATTGACTGTGTTTATGTCCATAGATTGAAGAATCTATATTTATTTAAATATAAGTCAATTTATTTAGATTTCTGTGGATAATACTTTTATCTATCTAGTTATCTAATTTAGTAGTGTTCTATTGACATAATACATATTTTAACATACTATGAGAGTTACGAATACATTATTTACTAGCCGTACCCAGCGGCTAGCACCAGAGCGCGCAGTTCGGATTTCTATAAAGATTTATTCTCATTTACATTTTATTTCTCTTTATAATATTTAATTTATTAGTATTCATATTCGTATTAGCATTAGCATCAACATCAGTATATACTACTTTAGGAGATCTCTGGGAGAGACCTATGATCCTCATTGCGCGTCTTTCAGCTGATATGATGATGATGATACTTTACAGATTCGAACAGGTGAAGGCATCTCGATTCCAGCATGGGCTTTCCATCGGAACCCAGAATTCTTCCCTGACCCAGTCAAATTTGACCCTGAAAGGTTCTCAGTCAGGACAAGCATAACATCAAGCCTTTCACATATATGCCTTTCGGAGTGGGGCCTAGAAACTGTATAGGTTAGCAAATTTTGGGATTTACAATTATTTCTGTTTAAGTGTTTTCATCAACAAACTCTGAACTTTCTATTTTCTCTCATTACGTAAATTTTTTTTTATACTGCAGCCAAACATAAAAGCGGTTGATGGTGCAGTGTCACCGCTGCTTATGGACTGATTTTCATGGACACCACCAATGCGTTGCCCACTTGTAACGAGACCTCTAATACACCTCTTCAAGGATTCCATGTCATATAAAAAGAATCCTAAATTAAAAATATATAGGTATTTAGTAAAGTAATTATTTTACAACTTTAGCCTATAACACAAAAAGCTCTATAATCTAATTTTGGGGTTCACTTCTAAGAGAGCAATTAGGAGCCAATATTTAATTAAAATTTCCATTTCCAGGGTCTCAATACGCTCTGTGCGAGGTCAAAGTGATGGCTCACCAGCTCATGAGAAGCATAGAAGTGACTCCTTCATCAAGAACTGTAATACCAGCTCAGCTATCGAAATACTCCTCCAACAACAGGATGGTGGGCGGCCATTGGCTGCAGTTCAAGGCCAGGAAATAGGAAATCATAAAAGATTTAAGCATCTGGGGTAGCAACGACTGACAGTTACTTCTCATTTCTTCTACTCTTGAACTCTATACAGACTGCAGTGTCCCCTGCATGCGCAGTAATATTTTTCTCGTACTCTGTACTGAGTTCTAAGTCCCCATTCCCATGGGGACTGCGTTGTCAGGAACAATTCCTTCAAGTTTTGAGTTTAGATACAGAAAAAAAGTATGAAGTTCAAGAAAGGGCGAAAATGTTTCTGACATTTGACAACGCTGTTAATTTACTAATTGCGTTCGATTTATTTTAGTATTTTTATGTGTACTGTATTTCATGGGATACATTCTTCAAATAATTATAAAACAGTATTAAAAATATATAAGGGTTTTCTTTTAACCGTGTGCCGTCCATCACCGTTGTCGGAGTGGAGTTAGATAGGAGTGGGTTTGCTCCGGCTCTGGGCTCTGCGGCGGCTGGTATTTCACTGTGTTTCCTTTCTGCTTTCCTATCACTGTCCCATTTGCGATCTAAATAGTTTAATGTCTCAAAATAAAGAAATATTAAATTAATTTGATTAGCTACTTATACATCAAAATCGATGTGCGTATGTTCCCTATTGATATCAATTAGAGAACATACGCATACGTTGATGTTTCGTATTCATGTAAAGCCAGGATGGGTCGACAATGAACCACGACTAGACTCTGCTACCAGGGGAACCTGACCAGATTGGATAATAGTTACAAATTCAGTCGCCTGAATATTGTTGCTGATGTCCATAGGCGGCGTTGACTACTTTCCATCAGGTGGCCCGCTTGCCTGTGCGTCTGCCGTATAATATAAAAAAAACCTCTACATGTGTTTCGCTCCTCCACGGATCATCCTTTAGATCGTTAAGGTACTGTACTACTGACAATATATTTATGGATATTACTAATTTTCAGAACTCCTACGCAAATGGACTCCAGGTGTAGCGATATTTTCCCTCACCGTCAGAGCATCGTTAAGCATTCAACTAATGTACATAATCCAGAAAAGTGTCATTGGTATATGACCGCAGTGAGGCTTGAACCGGTACCTCACGCTTACGAGTAGGATACCTTAACCACTCGGCCACCGATGCTCCTCAGTACACCAGAGTATACCAATGAAATACTTTTACGTTTTCTGAAGCGTATCTACAGCCGGCAAACCCTTATATTTCACAAGATAAGTCAAATATAAATATAAAATGTGGAAGACGGGATGCGCATTCATACCTCTTGGACCGTAAACTGTTCTGTCGAGACCGTTCATACATGGTTGAACTCAAAAGGAATAAATACTAATGGATAACCCGTACCCTGTGTAGATTGTCGTTACGTAAAAAGCCCTGTAAGTAAGTACTTAAAAAATCCCACAGCCCATAACAGGGCGTCGGTAGCTTAGTGGTTAAGGGGTCTCACTCTACGGGAGGCTGTTACTTACTTGTTGGACATCGATATGTTTAGATTAACTCCTCAGTAATACTCATTTGCTTGTAGTGTATACGAAAATCCTTTAAATGTCTGCTTTAAGACATTAGTCGCGGTCTGTGCGGTTCCAAAGGAACTTTCTCCCACGCACACTAAGGTTGTGGATAAACTACCTGGAGAGTACTACATGGAGTTCTTCAAGAAAAGGGATAAAAGGTTTTTTACGGGGTCGGCAACGCGTGGGTGATGCCCCTGGTATTGCAAACGTCCATAGACTGCGGTGACTGCTTACCATCAGGCAGGCCGTAAGCTTGTTTGCCACCTTAGGGGTATAAAAAAAAAATTGTCACCTTATTTATGGTACCTGAATCCAAGGGTTGATGCTATTCATACTGAAGCTTTATTTTTGAACCGCTAGTATTGAATCAAACGGTTTTCAATTTTGATTGCGGCACAAAAAATTCAATATTTCGATGCATGACGCTGACTTTTCCTATCTTTGAACCGTTTACTTTGTGGTGTTGGCAATGAGCTTTAACCTGTCACGTCCCAGCAACACAATAGTGGGTCACGAGAACAATTGATAACAATAGATTAGCGGATACATGGGATGTGAGCAGATATAATGGATTTTTCATGTCGAAAATCAAAATTAAAAACCGTTAGAATCGAGATGAGTGCTTTAAAAATAAAGCCCGTGTGCTTTGTAGCCCCAAACGATATATAAATGCTTTGTATGCAATATTTGGAAAAACCTTTATTGTACGTAGAAACACCTCATAGATTCAACGCAAATATTAATCATGATGAATAAGTGAAGCTTACGCCTGTGTCCCAAAGGTGGGGTAGGCAGAGTTGTGTCAAGTAAGTAAGATTAGGTAGCCAGCGCAATCGTCGTCCGGATTAGTATAAGGCAAAACGCTGTGTCACGGTTCTGTATTTCTGCTATATGAAAACTTACTGAATAACTCGTAGATGTTTTGGTCGACAGTTACTGTTTCTATCAGGTAGAATATCTGCTCGATGTCACTGAGTAATATAAAAAAATCATAGCAGAACTAGAATATAAATAGCTAGTCTATGAATCGACCCCATTCCGCCGGCCCCTTTCCATCATCGGGAAACGTGATCCGGGCGAACGCTTCATCCTTATGTCGTGGATCTTCCAGCTAACCGCACGAGTCGCTTTGGTTCAACCTTTTATAAGTCGAATGGCTAAGGAATGAAACATGTTGGCTGCGAATGTGTTCCCTAATCTCATCTCGCCTTCCAAGTCTCGCCTTATTGGTTTAAAAGGTCGTAGGGCAGATGGTCCGTCCAGCCTGAGAAGGCTCCGGACGAGTACCATCGCATTATCTATTTTCCCTTTACGCAACATTATTAACATGTTGTTGTATTCTAATTTAAAGGATAAGTTAGCCAGCACAAATAACAGGCACAACAGCTTAGTCTTCAGATAACGTTACATAGAAAAAAAACAATCTTTGAATTATATACGTTTATTTATCGCCATTAAGAACTCGACATCCAATGACACCTCATTTATGATTACATAATAATAATCTTCATTGTTATTACTATTATATAATAATATTAAACTAATAAACACACGTATCACAGAACATTTTGATAGTGCTCGAAATTGACCATTATTTATTACGAGTGGACGATCAAAATATAACATAGTTGATTTACAAAGAGCACGTAACACACAAGGTAAGTGAGGTTAGGCATAAGAGAAATACAAAAATAGAATCGTCAAGTAAGTTATATGTAAAGTACCGTTGCAGTAAATGGTAATTTTTCAGAGATTTGAACTTTATGGGATTTTAGGCCATGTCAAATATTGTCGTAGGGAATAACAGTTTCTGATGGTAAGCAGACGAATTAAAAAAGTCAAATACAAAAAATATATAAAAAACAATTTCCATAAAATATTACGGCAAAGCCATATCAATAACATTCGTCGTGATTTCCGCCTTATTCAATCTAATCGTTAGATCTCCAAACAAAATCTCTGAAAATGTGCATTTTGA
This sequence comes from Blastobasis lacticolella, assembly GCA_905147135.1. Lineage (NCBI taxonomy): Eukaryota > Metazoa > Arthropoda > Insecta > Lepidoptera > Blastobasidae > Blastobasis > Blastobasis lacticolella. The sequence goes on from LR990048.1 coordinate 18,440,606, forward strand.
AAATAAAATTTATTGTTTACTATAGTTAACTACTATTTTATCTTTAAGGAATTTGTTTTATATATTTCATCAAAGTCCTTCTTATCCGTGACCGAATTTTAAGTCGAGTAAATCTAAACGTATTATAATTTAATATTTCTCTTATTCCTGGATATTGAAAATAACACATAGAATGTGATGATAAGATTTAATATCAATAATTTAGACATTATTGTTTACTTATATAGTTTTATATACATATTACACAATAGCGCATTTTATAATATAGTTCTATATAAGTAATATTAAGTTTTAGGAGAAATTTGGCACAAAATAATTTTTTGAAGATAATAGAGACCACACAGCCCAGAGACACAGGTAAATATTTTATATATTTACTTTCTATGAGAACATATATTTACCTAGAACTTATTAACATTTAGGTAATTATTAATAAAAATAAATTATACACAAATAATTGTTTTGTAATTAAATAATTATTATACAAGGTAATTAACTCAATAGAATCAACTAAATAACATTAGGTACGATTACAATAATAATAATATATGTACGCAGAATGAAAACTGTAAGTAATTTTAAAAGCTACCTTACAATACTGATATTAAAAGAGCCTCACTAGATGATTTAATTGGTTGTTGAAGTAGCTGGATACGCTTGTAAATCGATGAGAAAATGCAATACTGTAATAATTGTACTGTAAAGTGCATGAAGTTTTAAATAAGTCAATAAAACTACAGACTTTTATACTTTCTTTTTGGGATACAATCATATCACGACCATATACTGAGGTTTTAAGTTGTTATATGCCATCTTTTAATATCAGTAGTTGTAGGTATTTAGTAAGATAAGACTTAATGTTTCTCTCTGTGTAAATAAATAAACAGCAGTAAAAATTTTCAAATATACGTAAAATAATTGGGAAGCTAAAATTCATATTCACATAAAGCTATTACTCGTAAATCAAATTCATTTGAAATATTAATGAGCAGACGGAATACGCTTCAAAGGATATTGACGCACATGAATTTGTGACCAATAACTCATATTTCAACAAAATACCAAATTTGTAGAAACACTTTCTACGAATTTGGTACTTATACACGTACTTCACAGACATAATGGTAATCATTGTTTTATTTTAAAACTTAGGAAAGCATCTTAAGAGAGCCTTGTATACGGGCGACGTAGATTCGAAATCCACTCTAGGACTCGGTCTTTTTTTGTTGTATTATCTATGTACAAATTATAAGATTATCATGCGCTACATATTTGGGAGAGCATATTAAGCACATCGGTTCCGGTTGCTATCGATTCAGCACTCATTAAAAGCCACGTCGGAGGCTCCTTGTGTGTCTTGAATCTGAACTTCAGCCAAATGCAAAATAAAAACAGAATGTTATACTTGTCTCAATAATAAACAATGATGCTCAAAACAGTGGATACAACTTTAACTACGTAAATACGGAATAAACAAAACCCTTTGTTTCTTCCATATTTCCACCCGGAAATGTCGCATTGAATTATCATTTAATCAGAAAAATATAAAAGTTAGATACATACTAGGGTGTTAGTGGTCGAAGTCTTATTAAGGTTGCACAAGATAGAGATGTGATTCTTTAGGAATTAAACTTACTTACCCAGCAATTAATCTTCCACATGTCAAAATGAGGACTAGCTTTTATAGTAATCTCAAACAAGGACAGTAATAAATAATAACGAAGAAAAATGTACAAATAGACTAAAGAAGATGCATAATTTACCTAAAGACAAATATAAGACAAATTTTACGACTATAGTTCTTGTAACAAAACTCATAACACAATTATAAATATAACAACCATTATTCAAATTACAATAATATTGTATTTAACTATATACAGTTTACCATTCAATTAATTTACCATTCTTTTACACCCCGCTATCAACATATGTAAATATAATATAATTACAAATTTTTATTTTTACGTGACATAAAACATCGAAATTCAGTGCTTGCTATGTTTCATAGATTATTTAATTACACAAATATTTTATTTCACCTTTTTGTATCTTATTCTATCAGTTACTTTATTACTATGTTCTTCCTTTTCTACAGTTGGTTTCTTCGAGATTGTCAACACCAACTGGGGTTTCTTAATCGGGTAGGGCCCTAATTTAAAAATCGAATAATTATAAATTTTCAATTGTCACTACTAGGCTTCTTCATTGGAAAAAAAAATAGAAAACAAAATTAATTGTGTCATTTTAAGTCATTGTCATCCTTGAATCTGAAGTAAGCTCCGCTAATCGACAAGCTCTTGCAGCTTTATTAATACTTACTCCCAAATCAACATTAAATTCAAATCTCTCATTTGGAGAATCGTCTTTCATTTGGGATATTGTGTTAATGACTTCATCATTATTCCGAATAACAGTTATTCAGTAGTACTAAAAACTCAATTCTTATTAAACTTTATGCCTCTCGACTCGAATAGGCTCGACCTTTTTGAGGATCAAATTTTTATTGATAAAGAAGGACATAGCAATATTTACAAAGAATACCTACATACATTTTTAGCTTAACTTACCAAACTGAATTATAAACTAAAATACTATTTAAATCCATATTTTAAACCGAAATAATCATAACAATAAATTGTCTAGCTAAGCACGAAATAGGTGTTAATTTAGGTGCCTAATTTTAGTTACATAGGTAATTATATTTTGCTTAAAAAAACAAATAAGTACGTTGTTTGAAAATGTATGTAGGGTATTACCTTAATTTCATTCACTACCTATTTACTAAAATTAGTCCATTCAAATCTCACGACTAAACTTCACTCAAGGCACTGTATTTAGAAAATATTTGCAGCGACGCAAACGTAACTAGGAACATCGCTGATGTTTTTACGTTAGGAATTGAGCCTGGAACAAGAGTAATTTTTTAATTTATTTTTATTTTTACTAAAACAGTTATACATAATCACAACACAGATAGAAGAACTTAAAATGGAACATATCCAAAAACTTATATTTAATTTCATTGCTAATTTCCATCACGAATCGAAGGTTTTGATGAACTATCTATGTCTGATGAAGATAAAATTAACTTTATCATAAGCATCAGCATATAATGGTCAACTCTAAACATAAGCCTTCCCCCAAAATAAAATTGATTCGTTAAAGGAGACTGGGTAAGTATGTAGGGGAAGTGAACTATGGCCAAATAAAAACATCGATATAGTATTTACACCTTGTAGAGAAGGGCATCAAAATCTGACCGGCAATTTAAAAAAAAACATATTTACTTGGCACATTTTGTATGGGAAGTGCCCTTAACTATGAACCGATGGAGTTATCGTTACAGTATACGGGTTGAACACCTTCAACTTTATTCTTGTATGATATCAAAATCGGAACCGGCAGTTTCGAGAACAAAGTATTTATTTGTCACATTTGTATGACAAGTGCCGTATTCTTTGAACCAGCAGCGACATAGTTTCGGAGTTTAGGTTGAGGACCTTCAGCTATGTTCTTATGCCGCACGATATCAAAATCGGACCCGGTAGTTTCGAGAAAAAAGCATTTATTTATCACATGTTTGTATGGCAATTTCCGTATTCTTTGAACCAGCAGCGACATGGTTCCGGAGTATAGGTTGAGGACCTTCAGCTATGTTCTTATACCACACGATATAAAAATCGGTCCGGCAGTTTTGGGAAAAAGGCATTCATTTCTTATTCTTATATGACAAGTGCGGTATTCTTTGAACCAGCAGCGACTTAGTTATTTTTATTTATGTAGAAAAAATAAACCAATCTACTTATCCAAAGTAATGGTACAAATTGATCACATCAAGTACTGTATGCTCGTAATAAAAAACAACTTTTAGATACTATGTCACAAACTCTGTAATCGCAAAAACGTTTCTCAGAATACGTTTTAATTTTTATATGAAACAGTTGATCTTTTTTTGCGATTTTAGAAATGGTACCATAGTAAAAGTTGTTTTTTATTACGAGCACATGCATACGGTACCTCTTGTTAGCATAAATTTGAAATCAACCTGAATTATTTAGTAGTAGCAAGCAATAAGCAGTAGCCAGTACACACTTACCAGATGCAGTATACATAGACAGGTGTGGTGATCTGTCCACCGCCAAGGTCACGGTCCTGCTCCTCACGAAAGAGGGCCTCGTGGCCTGAGAGGCCTCGCAGTGGATGCCCACGGAGGATCTTGGAGTGCTGACCCTCAGCCGTAGGGGTCGCCAGCTTGCCCGGAGTCCGTCGAAGTCAGGGACTGACACTTCAGTTGTAGCGCCCATCCAAGGCTCACCCTGTAGGAAGTTGAAATGTCAGTCTTTGTATTTTTTTTTGTTATACGGTTGACAAACAGGTAAGCAGGCCATCTGATGGAAATTGGTTACCACCATCTACGGACATGAGCAACATCAGATATGCTACGAATACGTTGCCCGCCTCTGAAGAGACCTCTAATACATCTCTTGAATGATACCATGTCATAGTTCAAAGAGAAACACTGCGGCTGGGAGCTCATTCCACATCCGAATTGTGCGAGCAAGAAACGTTCTTTCGAACCTTTGCGTGGTCATTAACAGAGGGTTTATGTAGTGCTGATGAGTATCCAGACCACAGCGGGTGGGGGATGGCGGAACTGTGCTATAGGCACCAGATCATAAAATTCCTCAGAACATTATTCTTTCTTCTACAGTTTGTTGGCGGTGCAGAAGGACGCGCTGTAAAGTCAAGGTAATGACGCGAGCTTTATGTCGGGTACGTGAATAAAGATTGCAGCTGCTTTATTATGTCAATAAATGATGCAATGCATGCGTCTTCTGAATAAATATAATTTATTTCAAGTTTTACAGACTCATATTCTCATTACATTTCACTAAAAATTAAAGTTTATAACTCTAAATACATTCATCTTTAGCGTTCATCTTAAACTGTTTAATCAGTCTCTAGATCCCAAGCAATAATATAATACCATTTGTATTATTTATAATTATTACAAATTGTATATACGGTTGCTTGTTTGTAATAGGTACTGTTGTAGACTGCTATCATTAATTTCGTTTGAAATGAAGAGCTTAATTTACTACCTTGATCAAATCAAGTCACCCTGTGGTGGGTAATTAATACATCAAACGTTATGTTATTACCTCAATTTGGTTTAAATGATGGATATAATAATAATAATACTGTCAATCAAAATAATTAAAAGGTGTTCTTTTCATAACAAACACCTGCATTTTTAACGCAAGACAAGTCGAGATAATTCTTCAATGTAGGCTACAAAGGTAGAGCTCGTCTAGTCTAAAATGACGCGCCCCACTACTTAGTACGTTGATTTCGATGTGTGAGTGCAAATATTGATAACGACACTTCATCTGTGTGGGAGCCAATGTACGACGCGTGCTCCGTCCGTTTGAATTTCACCGGCAACTGAATGACCAATTACAACGGCATTTGTATATGTATTGCGTCCATATTTTAAACTTGCTTGTGTGCGTTAATGCGATAGTGGGGCGCGTCATTTTAGATAAGTCGAGCTCTACTAATAATGGGTGCTATATTCCTAAGATGTTTGTAGTCTTCTCCTGACACTAAGACGTTTGAGAGTACAGAGATCTATATTACATTTCTCATCGATGGTAGTATTCGTTTTTATCGAAAATGCGCGGCCGTCTGGTGCTACGATTTAGCACCCGGACGTGTGAGACTACACTTGCGCGCCGAACGCTCTATAGTACGACGTCAGTAGTCTACTACGATATTAGAAGGAGTTGATGGTATATTACTGTGAGACACCACACGACCAGAAGGGCTATTGGCCATCTCAGTGGACGACTGAATGTGAGAAAATAATATAATGTTTTAATCACACATTTTAAGAGTATGTTCCGGGTTTCCTCCCTCGTACCTTTATTGACGAGTAGCTCGATATTTCGACCCAGTTGCATGCATCATTTTACTCACAGTCACGGGACGACTGGAGTCGAGTCCAGTCGTCCCGTGACTGTGAGTAAAATGTGTGACATAATAATCGTACACCACTCTAATTTGGTAGACGCTATAGCTAGTGGGCAATGTAGATGACGTAGTGTAGAATATTTTAATGTCAAATTCAGTTGCCAACTGAGTTAAACTATAACCCCGCAGAACAAGCATTCATCATCATCACAGCCCGTAACAGTTTACTGCAGGATTAAGGGCCTCTCCCACGAAAGGGGAGGTTATTACCATAATCTCCACGCCTGGCAGGCGGGTTGGAGATCGCAGTTATAAATATGACAATGGAAAACGCTGCTGCCCATTTTCCAGCCTACGGGGACTAAGTCTTTTGCTTCGAAAACGTTAGTTGCCTTGTACGACACCCACGAGTGTAAGTGGTTGGTCCTATTCTACTCTGCCGGACACCACACGTCCAAAAACACCACACGGACAGAACAAGCATTATATAGCCTTAATTCATATTATTAGGTTCTTTTTTCATCAGCGGCAGGACAGCTGGATATGAGCCTCCCAAACCGATCGACTCTGTAGGTCCTGTATCCATCGGCTCCCTACTTACTTTACAAGGTCGGCCGAACTCTTTCGAGTTGCCCCCACGATAACAGCAAGCAGTGGTTCTGCAAGCTACCACTTCAGTTTTGTGTTTCTACAACCTATGTCGGTGACAATAGGACTGCTATGATTCTATCAATAATAATCCATATAACAGCTATCCAGGTCATATAACAGGTCGCAGCTAATTACATTAATACAATACAATAATCTTTACTGACAAAAGCTCTTTACAACAATTTATGAAGCCACTGAAACCCGAACTTGACCTCGAGCCTTTATCTCAGGAATTCGTGGATTTTCACATTATGTTCATTCCTTTGTGATTTCACATTGTAAAGAAATTATTACCTACTTTAATTCACAAATTTTCTAATGTGTTTCAATTTGAAAATACTGTAATTTAACTTCTAATATCGTTTCATTTGTATTGCAGGTTGTTATTCTACATTTGTTTGTCTTTAACTTTGTGTTGGTATTTCCTATACTTTGAGGAAACGGGTAAAGTTTCGAATAATTCCCCGAAATAACTTGTTAAAGCAACAGCTCTAATTAATATTTTTTATGTTTTTCTTATTTTTAAATACGAGTTCCTTATATGAAACTTAAAAAAGCCACGGAAAGTTTTATTGTAATATCAAATAAATTACTTACGTATATTTATCTACATATAACAAACATTGGACCTGCTTTTGACGGATATTTTGTAAACATAGACTTCAATTAGTTGGCGTCCTGAATAATTCCAAAGATACGTCTACGGCACGTTGATCCCAGCGCACTGGATTACCTCTCGAGAAACACTGATTCCTAGTGCAAAAGGCCTCCTGGGGGACTCTGAGTGCAAACATCCGAGCAGCGGAGCTCGGTCTGAAGTCGTATTGGCTCCGACATGTAACAAAACTTGTGATAGTGCCAAAATCGAATAAACAATTGTAGATACAAATGGAAAATGTTTGATTCTACGTATACTACGTATACTGTTTCTAAGTATATACTGCATACATAATTCTTACCTTATTGGACAACCGAGTAGGTACAATCTGCGGATTACCTATATCCTTACTTTTTACTCGACCGCTACGCCATTAACCCAAAAAACAAAGGTACACAAAAACAACATAAATCTCTCAATGTTCTAACAGTATTTGTCATGGAGCAAGAAGTCGAAACAATAGAATAATAAATCTTCCATCTAAAACTTTTGTGACAACCCGAAACGTAAGAGGCACTTAGATTTTACCCTCATACGCTTTTGTGCCGCATTTCGATTACGACTTATTCAGGTATATTTTTGTTCACAATATTGTTTTTATGCCGGAAAAATTGATATGACAATACGTCGTTAACATCATAACGTTGTCAACATTTTCGCATAGTGTATTTTTTCTATTATTTGAAGCGATTATTGCTATCTATTTTTCCTGTATATAAAATTACAAATTTTCGTAACCATAGCATTTCCTCTCATTCCACTGGGATCCACCAACGAGGCTCGACCGGTGGATCTGTTGATATTTTTTTCCCTTTGAATCCACCCATTTAGGGCAAAGTGTATCTAAATTAATCATACATTTCTTATTTCCTTAAGATCCACCGACGAGGCTTCACCGGCAGATCTACATGCCCAACATAGTGAAATGATCTCGACGAGGGCATTGATGACAGCTGTTAAAAACTTTGACAGGTCATATAATAAATAAACAGGATTAATTAATTCACCGAACAAGCACGAAGCTCTCCTGTACAGGTCGCTAATCGTTGTAGATATAAACATGAATTAAAAGGATTTATTAATATTTTTAGGTCAAATGGCTAAGCTTCTTTAATAAAACGAGAATAGACAATATTCGATGCTATTACTCCTTCTCGTTTTAGAAAAGATCTGCCAATTAATCTTTGAAATATTGATTAGTTTACGTTCATATCTACCTACAATACTTGACAACGAATTTACCTGAATGGTTTCGAAGATTTCGTTGGTTAGTAACATTTATGACACCAAAAAGTGGTAGCCAGAATGAGTTCATAAACTAGCTTTTGGCCGTGACTTTTGACGTGACGTGACTTAGGGCTTCCCCATGAAAGGGGAGGTTATTGCCATAATCTCTATTGTTGGCAGGCGGCTTGGAGATTGCAGTGTTATAAATATAACAATGGAAAACACTGATGCCCATTTTCCAGCCTACAGAGAATCTAGAAGTATTGCCTCGTAAACATTAGTCGCCTTGTGCGACACCCATTAGTTAGCTTGGCTATTCTACTCTGCCGGACACCACACGGCCACATGGTGACAGTGACTACGTTCTACGTTCTACGAACTTTCAAGTTAAGGTTATGCCTATACAAAATGGTGAAGAGTTCACTCCTGATAACAGGCAGAAAGATATGCCTGATGTAAAAATAGGTGACGCCTATGTCGATTTAAAATATTCCTAACAAAAAAAGCATTGAACCAGCACTCACCACAAGTGAAAACTAAACTCGGTAAGTAACTCTTATTTTTATGACACTGATTTTGTGTCTCTTTATTGCTTGGGAATATCATGAGTCGCCAACCTAGGAGTTGTCTAAGTAGGTATACTGTAATCAGGCATTATTTTCGTGTTTTGTAGTTTTAGAATTTACATCGGATACGGGGTGCGAATTAAAAACGGCGGGTAGTGAGAACTAGTAAGGTGTAGAATCAGGGGCGTAACTACAGCCGTATCAGCCACATCAATGATGTACGGGGCCCCCGGGGCGCAGGGGCGCAAAAACCGTGTGCAACAACAATTTCAGTTAGGTAGGTAGGGTTGGTAGGGTCAGATGAACATGGGTCATAATAAAATTGTCTTGATCCACACGCCTTCGAATGTAACAGTTTTTAAGTTAATAATAGAAGCTTTTATTTGCCAAAATGCCTGAAATATCGAGCTAGCTGCAAAGTTAATTATAATATACAATCTTGCCACATTAGAACGTCAAAAATTTCGAGATCGCCGCTTTCAATCCATTTATTGATTTTACATTATTTTATTAAAATAGTGCAAGGTTTTAGTGGGTAAAAAATTTAATTACTTAAGTCATATTTATAATAATCACGCAAGTATAGCTAAGCCAAGGGTCAATATATCAAAAATTCCGAGCTCACCTCGCTCGCGTCGCAGTCCACCCCGGCTATTGCCACAAAAATTTAAAGTTCGCTGAGCTCGCTTATTCATCGATTATCTAAAGTTATTTTATTATGAACACGCGGGAGGGAGGGATGCTGGGCTTGGCTATTTATTGTAAGACCAGGATTTAAGTTACACATTAGCACATCCTGTTTGGAAATATCAAAAGAGGATAAGGTAGCCAGTGAAACTACAGGCATGAGGCATTTCATCGTAGTCCTCACAGTGTCAACGCACCTGCGGTTTTGCATTTGTATTACATGCACAAAAATTTAAGAATCGTAGATGTAATGGGCAACAGTTACCATTTACCATCAGGTGGGCTGTCTGCTCGCTTGTCACTGAGTAGCATAAAAAAAGGGGGCTCCCTAGACAACTAATGGTACGGGGCCCCTGTAAGGCAAGCTACGCCACTGTTTAGGATTATTGATGGTTGTTTTAGTTTTAGGTTCCCTAATGTGTTCTCAGGTGTTCATTAGGATTTATGTTAGGTTTATTAGGCTGTTTAGTTTAAACTCTCATGGAGCGTTATCGGGGTGGTCGTGTTGACCTCACTAGATGGAGTTGGGTTGCTCGAGATTGTTGGGTGGCTGGCCCGAGGTACCAGATTCAAACCCTAGTACCGCCACATACCAATGACTCTATTCTGAGTTATGGACATTAGTTAAACACTAACCGATGTTCTTACAATGAGGGAAACTATCGTAATGAAACCTGCATATTTAGGCGATTCAATGTGAAACCATGATCCAATGTTAACAGGGTCACGGAGGTCAGATGGCAGTCGCTCCACTTTAATTACCTTATCTCATAGTCATAGTTAATCATAGTCAAGGCGGACCCCGGAACCTCGCACGCGTGAGCACAACCGGAACATTAAATCTAAATTCAAATTCAATTTTTTTTATTCAATATGCATACAAGATACACTTATTGAAAGTCACTAAAGAAATACCTAATAAACAATTAGAACTTATGTAATAATTAATGCGCCGCGCGCGGCACCATCGAGCCGACAACGACTTAGTTTGCTCCAACGAAGACCACCACTCAAGTCACCGACCGAGAGGTCAGTGGATCATATCCATTGATATGTGAGTGTTATTCGTCTGTGGCCATGCCTCCCATCACCGTGTTAGATCAACAAAAAAATAAAATTACAATCAGAGGTGTCAATGATGCCGCCCACGAAAACATTAAGTACATACAAATTCATACAGTATAATTGAATCATAATCATATTAATACAATAGTAGACAGTACACCAATAGGTTACAACATTACACAATGTAGTAATCATTGTTCACTCTTTACTAGTGTTTACATTGAAAAAATATTATTTCTAGTATGTCTATTGTGAATGTCAGAGTATTTTAAATAGTTGTCCAAATTTTTTCTCACATAAACTAAATTCTCATAGATGTACAGGCTGGGTATGGTCATAACATTAATTTCCTCAAATAATTATCTGAGTCTCTAGTACGCAATCCATAGATAGCCCTTATTGCTCTTTTTTGCAATATAAAAATCGACTCTATATCCGCATCATGACCCCACAGTAGGATACCGTATGTTATCAAACAGTGGAAGTAGCTAAAATAAACCAGCCTAGCCGTAGAAATATCCGTTAGCTGACGAATTTTTTTGTACGGCATAAGCAGCAGAGCTTAGTCGATTAGCCAAATTTTCTAAGTGGGGGCCCCATTGTAATTTAGAATCTATTGTCAGACTTAAGAACACTGTAGAATCAACTAGTTTAATAACCTTATTATCAATTTTTATATTATTTACTACACTTTGCACTATGAAATGTATGCATTTAGTTTTTTTTTGCACTGAGCACTAATTTATTCTCTGTGAACCAACTGTGCATTAACTCGAGTGCTTCATTTCCCTAGCAATGTCCGGCTCGCACCTCTGGTCTCTAAATATCAATGACGTGTCTTCTGCAAATAATATAATTCTTAATCCATTAATAGTAAATCATTGATGTAGATTAAGAAGAAAAAAGGGGCCCAAAATAGAACCTTGAGGTACTCCCATCCCAACTCTATTTATTTGAATTTTCTGGAGCCTACTCGTACTTGTCAAATAAGATCTTAATACATTTAGCGCTTTATCTTTAATACCGTAGTGCTGTAGCTTCAATAATAATGTCTCATGCTCCACACAATCTAAAGCTTTAGAGAGGTCGCAGAAAATCCCGATGGCATCCTCTGATTCCTCCCAAGCCTAAAAAAAAAAATATATTTGATTGGTGTTGCACCTGCATCAGTAGTTGAGCGACCTTTTGTAAATCCAAATTGGTGATCATGAAACAATCTATTGATATTAAACTGGATCAGCATTTGGTTAAGAATTAGCTTCTCAAATATCTTACTAAACCCTGGTAAAACTGATATAGGTCTGAAATTGCCAGGGTCACATGTATCACCTGCTTTATAAATAGGAACTACCTTAGCGAGCTTCATTAAATCCAGAAAAACTCATTCGTCAATGCACTTTTTAAATACTAAAGCAAGGTAGGGTGCCATGGTGATTATCACAGATTTAATAACTTTTAAAGACATACGCCATATATCTTCAGTGGATTTAATCTTTAATTCGTTGAAAGTTTTTATGACTATGTCAGGCGTAACATAGGTAAATTTAAATGTTTCATCGCAAGTTGGCACCTTTTTTTTCTAAAATATACATTACTCTGCGAGGTGATGAGCTATGCTTGAGTAGTTTTGGAAGGAATTTCTGTAAAAAATCTTTCGAACTCCTCGGCAACTCCTCCTTGACCCACCAAGCAATATTAATTTCCATGGCTCTTTATTCTACCAATTTCGTTATTTATTACGTTACAAGTAGTTTTGATTTTGTGTTCAGATATTTTAATTTGATTCCTTAAATAATTCGCTTTTGCGGTTTTGCAAACCAATTTAAATAACTTCGAATACCTCCGAACATGTTCATAGAGCATTTTTTATAAATTGCTTTTTTGCATACAATTCGTACAAAGTACCTCTACTTATACGGATTCCTGTTGTTGCCCAGTCACTAAACTTAGGCTTGGAATTTATATTAATTGTTCTTACGGGGAAAATATTTTCAAAGTTTCTTTGCAACATTTGAAAAAAATTACCCGAAAATTTGTTTGCTTTGGTAATATCGATTGGCAGTTCAGATATGTCTTTTAAGGTGATCTCGTTGGTGTTGGCCTTGCTTTAATCTGTATTTGCTTTGGATCTACCCTGCAAGGCAGCAAAATTAATTGCCCTAAATGATCTGAGTGTATATTTTTTATTATTGTATGTTCAGTTATATTACAATTTGTGAAGATATTATCCAAACAAGAAGAGGTACCTACACAATGTAATCCTTGTAATTTCATCAAATAGTTTCATAAGGTTAAATTATTTAAAAATATTCAAGAAATCATTTGTCTTATTAATAATTAATCATTTGTCTAACTATTAACGTCAAGATAACCATTCTTGTTACAATATATGTAGATAAGGCATGCATACCTAGGTTCATTTTAGTTTTTTTTTGTTATTTACTCTGTTGGACATTTTCTATTTTATTGATAGGTAAGAATTTTAAACAACCGAGAGGTTGTTAATTTGGTTGTAATTGTTAATACGTTTGAATTATATGCTGGGAACGCTTAAAATTACTAACGAAGACGATCATTTTTATTTCGCACCCTCATAAGCGATCATTCGCTTACCTTAGTTAGTTGATTAATTAATATAATCTAATCTAATCTACAAAAGCTTTGTATTCCCGTTACACCACTTATCTTCTCGCAACAACGATAAAATAATGAACGACCAAGTTGCAAACGCAATCTTTACAGCGCATTTTATGAGGTGAACAATCCACGTAGATCAGCAAGAAACGGGGGGTAGATAAACTTGTAACTTGTAACAAATGAACTGGAAAAGACAACCTCAAAGAGAAATTGCGTAAACTTTCCCCATCAGATAGATTGTGGATCGCAGAACCGACTGTGTATTTCACAAGATTTGAAATTATGACAGTCACGTTCTAAGCATCGCGAAAGTTCACAGTTTAAGATCCATTACTTACCTACCAAATGTTTGAAGTGTATTTGAAACGGGTAATTTAATAAGTCTACCTAGAAGTTTGTGATTCAAGCCTTTTGGTGGAGGATTAATAACTTTTACGCTTGTCGGTAAATTTCAATGTAAACAGCAAATAGACGTGAAGTGTCTGTGAAGCTCCTTTTACGTAATTTTGGCTTGTTTTAGTAGAGGAGTGGTTAGGAGCGTTGGTGGCCGAGTGGTTAAGGTATCCGACTCGCAATGCGAGAGACACCGGATTCGAATTCCACTGTAGCCACGTGCCAGTGATTTTTTTCTGAGTTATGTATATTGGTAGAATGCTAACCGATGCTCTTACGGTAAGGAAAAACGTCATGATGAAACCTGCATGTTACCAAGATCCAATCTAGTCAGGTTCCCCTGTTACCAGGGTCACGGAGGTCAGATGGCAGTCGCCCCACTGTAATTAGCTCCCCAAATCCTGGATCATGGTCAAGGCGTACTCATGTGCGAGAGCACAACCGGGACATTATCGCCAAGATGATTATTTATATTTATAGTATTGGATCGCTTTGCCATTCCTTTGCTAGGAAAACAAATTGTTCCATTACTAACAACCCAAAATCATGTAAAATAACCAGGCACCTAACGTCTGTTTGTTGTTAACACTGGCATTTGCCAGGCCGAGATTCACGGCTCTCGGACGAGCAGTAAAGGGATGCTTGCCAATGTATTCCCCGAATTGTGCAACTCTCGACTACATCAAAGCCATAGTGAATAGGCGGTTTCTAATCAAACGTGTTCCATCTTCAGCCGCAACGTCACTACCATTAGGTAATTTGGTGGTCAAATACCTACCTACTACAGTCATTCAAGAATTTAGTTGACGTAGACTAATTCAGAAAATAGCCCTTTCCATCCATCATCCTGGCGTTAATATCCCGGTTGTACTCTCGCGCCGAGAGCCGGGGGTCCGCCTTGACCATGATCCAGGATTTGGCAGATTAAGTAATTACAGTGAAGCGTCTGCCATCTCACCTCCATGACCCTGCTACAAGGGGAACTTTTGTTAATTTTTATGTACTTTTTCTTTTCTTCTGTGTTACAAAATGTCGTGTTTTCCAAATTTTTGTGTTGTGGTGTTTCTGTTTGTGTAAATAAATATTTCTTATTTCTTATTTCTTATTTCTTATGTTTTCCCTTACCGTAAGAGCAACGGTTAGCATTGAACTAAAGTACATTACCCAGAAAATATTCATTAGTATATGGCCGCAGTGGGACTCGAATTCGAACCTGGTATCTCTCGCTTACGCGTCGGATACCTTAACCACACGGTCACTATAGCCCTTTCCATCCCATGCTAATTGGCCCTGAGGCTTCCTACTGGGACTCTTAGTAGGGGTCTCTGTTCCTTTTGCTAAACAAACTATAAACCTATAGCCTGTGTGTATGTGGCCTGCTCCATTGAATCTGTAGCTCAAGCTCTATAATCCATAAATTCATGTCCGGATAAATTAAAGGCCAGTATCAAAGCCAAAGGTTATATGAAATAGAAATTATTTTTATGTTGAAACTTCAAAAAATACGTACATACGGTATGGTAAGATTACATTACTTCATAAGCAATACATGCATTTTCATTGAACTTGGTTTATGCATGTAAAGTATCAAAATTTGTCGAATCATCGCTGATTATTATATTCCATGAACTGTATTTCCATGAACTATTTTTCAGTTTCCCTTTAATATACCTACCCATGTAAACAGCAAGAAATTAACACACCTACTGTTAGTAATGCTGAGAAAACTGAGTATTTTACATATTTTTAGAATTTGAGACGAATGAAACCTATGAAGTGTAAGCACGATAATGAAAATCCATAGGTACCAACATTGCACAGGTTTCTTTCGTTTCCTTCGTGAACGACGATAATAGATCTTACGCGAGGTTCGAGGTTAAAATTTGATATTTTTATTATAGAGTTAAGCCTCTCACAATATTTATTTATTTATTTATTTAAAACAACTTTACAGTATTACAGTAATAACCAATTCACTGAAAGCTAAAGATATATCATATATAGATATATTATTGAGTTATTACCGCAGCGCATCGGTGATCTTTAGCGTGGTGTTGTACTTTCCATCTTTCCCGGTACCACAAGGCACAGAGTCATCTCCTCGTTGCGAGACATGGTCAAAAAGATGAGGATTCGAGCCTTAATTGTGAAGGATAGACTCTATTTGATGCGCATCTCTTGGAGCATGGATTTCTATAATCTTAACTCCGTCCACGATACCCCAAGCATTCTTCTCCAGCACCACATCTTCAAGGCGTCTATCCTCTTCTTCTGGCTTTCTCTCAATGTCCACGTATCACCTACATACGAGTATAATCCTAAACACGACGGGCTTATCTTGTTGCGTTCATTAGTCCTGGCTTTATCATAAGACCAGTTTCATGATTACATATTAATGCATTGTCTTCCAAGTTACATAGGTATACAAAATTTCAGCCCTATTGAACGCCGGGAAGTGGGTCAAATTATGCTTGCAAGTTTTCAGAACATACCTACAAGTGAAGTTAAATATTTCGCTCTATTCCCCAGTCTTCGGCGTAAGCAGTCGGCTCTCGCATCTGGCTCAGCGATTTCAATCCATCGCTTCTTGGATCGCACACGGAGTCTCTTTCCTAATACCTGATAAAAGTAAGGTAAAAGAAAAGCTTGAAATAAAATAATATTCAATTACCTTCTCAGGTTTGCCGTCGATGTACCACATGATGCTCGCAGACGGGTTCACGTACCCCGTCGAGCAGTTGAGGAGCAGGTCTTCGCCCATCTGCGCGCTATGCGGTACGCCTGTTATCGTCGGATCCTCTTGCATCGTCACTGATGGAGATATTATGGGCCTTAAAGTGTGTCTCAAACCAATTTTTAATGCACAAAACAATACATTAATAACAATACAACTAGTGATAAATATTGTAAAATCAGGGATACTCTAAGAATCAAACCGAATTCTAAAATGCGATAGTTTGTGATGTTCCTAATGGGATTTATTGCTCGTGTCGCAACTAACGTTGGTTTTTATGATGACTAAGAGGGTGGTTGATGGTTCTATTGGCCACCTTTTAGCCCATCTATTAAGACACCAGCGGAGTAGGGCATAGCGGGATATTCCGTTCGAATTGAAGTCGCGTAAACAACGCCAAAACCGCCCAACGTCTCGTCAAATAATGTCCCGGAGTTTTACAGGTACGTACCGCATTGGTTACACCTAAAGTATTGCTAATTTTCATAGGCAACGGCCACTTTCAATTATGGCGGCCACTCACCTTCATGCCGACTGACAAGCGGCATGACAAAAATAGGCTTCTCAAGGCAACTCACCGACGTATGTAAGGATAAATTCTGGAAGGATGTTATACCAAGTAGGTGGGATCAATCCTAAAATAAGCGGGATCAAGCGGATCAAGCCAATTTTTGTAATGGCGGTTGTCAGTCGGCATGAAAGTGGCCGCCATTAGGTAGTACGCTTGCCTGTGTTTACCTACTGATAATAAATAATCATGGTCAAATAATCGTGGTCAAAATAACACACAGCGCCATCTAGTCCCAAAGTAAGCAAAGCTTGTGTTATGGGTGCTAGATAACTGATAAACTACTTATATATTTTTAAATACATACTTATTATACATAGCACACCCAGACCCGTAACAGAAATTAAAATTCATCATTTCAATTTCTGCCCGGCCGGGAATCGAACCCGGGACGTTGACCACTGAACCACTCAGGTCGCCACTGATAGACGTAAAACAAACATAATACAGCCTTTCGCTACCTACTTTACTTCATTCTAATTCCAGTGCCAACACTGCCATACTTACCAGCCACAGTCAAATTCTTGGTTTGCTTCACCACAGCGAATCTTGGCCCTTCAGCTGATACTTCGCATGTGTAGGAAAGCACTGTGTTATACTGTCTGGGCAGCTTCACGTAGATGTAGCAGTTACGGACGTTGCAGAGACCTCTGGCTACCTCCCGTCCGTTTGAGGTATTGAAAGTCCGTGATGGAGGCTGGTGGTGGAGAGAAAAAGCACTAAAATTTATTGGAAAAAGAAATCGTTAAGCTATTTGATCGAAAATTGGCAATAAACCAAACTATGAAGACATATGTAATAAAATAAATACAGCCTTTCCTCAGTAGGTACCAAAATTTAAAAATTACACGATTACTTGAATGCATTATGTTAAACCACAGTATAGATTGTGGTATAGATTGGTAATAATTTGGATTACGGATTTCGGAATCCGAATTCGGGTTTAGAAAGAATACTTAGAATTTAGAAACACGAAATGCAAGTGCAAGAACAAGAACCTATGACCAAAAATCAAAAGAACAACAGCTGGCGTCGCTTTGACGTTTGACGACATCCAACTGACTCGTCGGCGTCGCGACGCCTAATGACCAAGAATCATTTCAAAGCCACAGTGCACATCTCATATCAAGGAATCTACGGATTCCCTTTGGTTAAGCTGCTAATTTCAGGTTTTAATATTACTAAAAGATCCCGACACTGATTTTTTAAAGGCTGGCTATGCATTTTGGGCACCCCTGGGGACGATTCTTGCGCTGTAACATCTCATATTCGACATTTTCTTAAGCAAAAAACTGTATTAAAACGTCCTTGAAATTGATCTTTGCCAATATACGACTATCGAAAATGAGAAAATATGTTTTGGCTGCAATATATTTTAGTTTAATGGAGATATTCGGCTGGAAAAAATGTCGAATGCGAGATATCACAGCGCGAAAATTAGGCCCCTGGTGTTGCGGCTGGCTGGTTGTCTATAGGTGGGAGTGATCATTTGTCATAAAAAAGCCGGCTTGCTCCCCTGCCTCTCCCATAAAAAAGGTCGCTTACCTGCTGCCCTGGCGTAAACCGGAATATCTCGTACGTGTCCCGGTACCATTTGACCGAATGCAGCGGCGGGTCGCCCCGCTCACTGAAGTAGTGGCAGAGAAGTTTGACTTCGCCTCGCGGATCGCCGTACGGTGGCACTTCGAGGTTGGTTATGTTGTGTGCCGTTGCTAGGACTGTGGACAAAAGCAGAATACATTTTTAGCATCGGTATAATAAAAATAATCATCTTGGCTTTAATGTCCTGGTTGTGCACTTGCGCACGAGGGCCCGGGGTCCGCTTTGACCATGATCCAGGATGTTGCAGATCAAGTAATTACAGTGTAACGTCTGCCATCTAACTTCCCTGACCCTGCTACCAGGTGAACCTCACCAGATTGGATCATGGCGAAACATTCAGTCAGTATGTAGTTCCTATTGGTTGTATAATCTGTCCAGAATGGCTTGTTGTATTTGGTTAAGGAAATTATGTATGTAAATGGATAATGTGCAGCCGTATTCGTTGAAATTTACATTCTATGTGTTTCTTGTATAATTTAAGACATCTGTACATAATGTATGTAGCGTGATTGATACAAGTCGTGATTTTGGGCATTGTTTGTTCACCAAATAGGACTAGTCAGTTTAAACAGATCATAGGTGAAAATGCTGCGGTGGATATGCGAAGTTACGCGACTTGACCGAGTATGTAACGAGTACATCTATGGCAGCCTTGGGGTAAGGAGTATCGCAGAATATATCTCTACCCCAGTAGTTATATTTATAGCTAGCTATATGTGGGAATAAATATCTTAACTGACAGGTAGAATGACGATGAGTATGACCGGTGGTATGACTCTGTCAAGCCTGATGAGTCCGCCTGAATGTATATCACCCTTTTACCCATCTATTTTTCCTGGCTTCTGTTCCGGTTTGAAGAATAAGGTAGACAGCACAATTACAGGCATAAATTATTAGAGTTGAGGTAACGAAGCCACATTTCTCTGAACAAATTTCCCTAACTAGAATGACTACAAGCTTAGGATAATCTATTGATTATTCTTTTCTAAAAACCACAGCCGAACCACTCAATAATAAAGCCGAAATAAAACCGACAATTCCATAGCCAAAACCACTACAAAAATTACTTACGTCCGCCCAATTGTCTATCCACAATGAAACCTCTATGAATATTCATAGGAACCACCCTAAGCCTGTTTATACAACAGAAGAAACCTAGACAAAGACGAAACCCCTTCAGGAGTCAACGCAATTTTTTATCGCCCCCGCGCGTCAAACTCTTGCAATTAGACTTTCAAATGAACGCTCGCCTGCGCGCTGTTTATAATTTCCAAATTTCGTGGCAAAACGCCGACGGCCACAGTAGAGGGAATACCAGTAACTAAATTACAGACTAGATAAAAATATCATAACTAGGCTAACCAGTTTTAACACAACGTTACAAATAATTGTTGTATTGTAATAATTATTGCACGCGCTACTGCGTGTTTGTGTGCTTGTGTAGCTTTTTACATATGATGTCTTTACTGGCGAGGACCTATAATTGGCTTACTGTTTTATACTAGAACTTTATACATTGTAATGTACAGCTGTTGGTACTCCTACTCATAAATAAAAAAAATAAAACAGATGAGGGATAATGTTACTTATTTATCTTATCTTATACATAATATTTCTTTATTGTGTGCAATAAATTGTTAAATAAATAAATAAATAATATCGCTGCTAAATCTAAGATTTGAGTTGGATGAGTTTTAATATGATTTGTTAATGCGAATCATGATAACACAACAAAATAACTAAGTTAGTCCCCCTAAATTCACAAATACATAATATTATGGAATTACCAAAAAATGCCTTCCCAACGTTGACACTCAAAACCCTCCACTACTAATGCGAAGAAGACTCAAGTCCAGCAGTGGAGTTATTAAAAAGATATTCATGGCTGACACAATTTTAATTTGTCTGTGGGAGTTACAGGCTGTCAATGAAATGTGATGTGTAGTTATCCCACTGGCCCTTCCCAGCTCTGTGACTGCGGTCCGCGTCAAGTTTTAATCAAACGCGGCCCTCGGACAAAAACAAGCGTTGAAGTTGAAACACATTATCATGCGGAATTGCATTCGAATGCGGGGTTCCGGGTTCGACTGCAGCTGTAAATGAGAGTTTTGCGGTGAATACAGTAGTTTGGGGATGTTTTAATTCATTTGTGTTTGCTATCTCTGCAATAATTAACACCTTTTCACCACACATATTATCGGGTTTGTTACCACGATTAGTATTATTTGTAAGCTTTGATATTTTGACGCAGTTGTATACGTCGTGGTGACGAGTAGACTGGTACCGCTGTGTAAGGTCGTTGCTAATGCGCTTATTACACATTCCTAAATTCAGTGACTGAATTCAGAAACAAAAAGCGTGAGAGTGAATCAAAGTGGAATTTATTGCTCATAGAATAAGGTCCATATTTGTATAACTTATATTAAGTCACGCTACGCTCCGCTTTAAAAAAATCCGAGATACAAATCCGTGGTATTCAGGTTTATCCCAATAACATGTGCGATTAGTGTGTAGTAAAAAACCACGAAACTCTTAAAACCTATGTTACTGATAATTGAAAGCTTAATAAAAAAAATATGCACGTAAGCAAGTCATGCATCGTAATAAGGTATATTTTGTAAAGAATCTAAAGCGTCTTCGCACAATTTAACGAGAGCAACTTTTAACGACGCCACAACGTCGCGTCTAAGTGCAAAAAGCCGTAAACATTCAACACAGCCGGGGACACTCTCATGTAAATATTATTAACAGAAACGGTCAAGTGCGAGTTGGAGTCGCGTCGAGTACGTAGGGTTCCGTGGCTTTCTGGAAAATATTATTTATATAGAGGTAAACCCTAAAAAATTTAGGCTAACCGTGGTAACAAACCTGATAATATGTGTAGTGAAAGTGTTGTGAGTAACCACGAAAGTTTTAAATCCTATATTATTTATTTATTTATTTATTTATTAGGTTGACCAACAGGAAAACTTATGTAAAGCAAAAGCATTAATCTATTTTAAGTATAAAACCAATGATAGGTAAACACAATTAATTGTTACCACAACTGAACAATATCTAACTGTACAGAGAGAAAAAAAATATTTTTAGAGTTTCAACATCGTTCAAATGCAAATAAACAAAACCAAAGTTGACAAATTATGTGAGTCAATTATAATTATCAAAGAAAATGCACAATTTAAAAAATTGAACGATACCAATTCCCTACAGGAAGGTACTTGAAATGTACGCCTAAAAGTTCAGAGTCCATTAGAAATACGCCTGAATAAGATGGTCTTAAAGGTATACTAATCATCTTGGCGTCAATATTCCGGTAGGGCTCTCGCGCGTGAGGGCCCTGAGTCCGCCTTGACCATGATCCATGATTTGCAGATCAGGTAATTACAGTTGAGCGACTACCATTTCACCTCCGTGACCCTGTTAACCGGAGAACCTGACCATATTGAATCATGGTTATGCATTGAGTCGTCTGAATGAGCTAAATGTTAAAACGATTTTTTAAATCAGAAATAATCTTTCACCTCACGCTTATGAGTCGGACCAGCTAGACATTATTTATTATTTCGGACAACTTAGCCCTATATTTATAAATACATAGCAGCCGCCCGGCTTCGCACGGGTACCACTATTAGGAAAATTATTCGATTCCGCACACGACCGCTGCGTAGGGAGCCGACCGCGCGAGTGAGCCGCGCGGCACTTTATTTCTTAACATTGACTCCCCGTACCCCGTGCTGCCTAGATAGCCGAGCGGACTTTTCTAATATTCACATTTTTAAACTCGTGATATCTTTCGAATGGAATGTCTGAATTGAATAATACAATAAGTTATATAAAGGTATTGAAGCAGTCGTGAATATGAAGTAATTGATTTT
Organism: Blastobasis lacticolella; assembly: GCA_905147135.1. NCBI lineage: Eukaryota > Metazoa > Arthropoda > Insecta > Lepidoptera > Blastobasidae > Blastobasis > Blastobasis lacticolella. Next base: position 18,463,245 of record LR990048.1, read on the forward strand.
GATAAGGATTAATACCAAGGTACAAATAAAGAGCGTTTTTTAGAGGCGGCATATCAATTAAATTTTGAAAACACACGCGATATAAGGAATTTTTTGGGTATTTTTTTACACCTTGGGTTACATTATTGGAGTTTTATTAATGATCCGTAATTTTTTAGAAAATATAATATAGCCTATGTCACTCGGGGATAGTGTAGCTTCCCAAATTCCTAATCCCTAGGCTTTATAATTTGTATGGAAATCTTAAATTCCGTGTATAGTTCTGTACTACTACAGACAGAGAAAAGGCGCAACAAAGACGTAATTCTGCTATCTGATAATCTTTGTTATTGAAAATCTCGCGGGTACACTTGTCATACTAGTCCTTGTGAGTACGGAATTCTAAAAACTTGCTGCATACTGCCATAGTCTCATGTAAATGTGGGCCGTAACAAAAACGGTTACAGAAAGTTCTGGAGCGTTAGCACGTTAGTACCCCACAATGCTGTTCTGTTGCAATTACAAGGTTGCATAACAGTTTGTGCACAAGTGTTTTTTGTTCAGGTAACTGGGTGAGAAATGGCCCTCGCTAGCGCTGTGCAGATGTGCTGTTTTTAGGTCGCCTTCCGCTATCTAAAGTACATGAGTGCTAATGTACTAAGTGTGTTAGTAGGTATACTTTTTATGTGCTTAAGTGCTTGGAACGTGGATGATGGGAGGGATGGTATTTTTCATATTGTTCATATTGCTTTATTTATAAATGAGATCAGTTAGGAAAGTGTCAAGTTTGAAAAGAGGCATGTTTAAGAAAAGGACGAAGTCATCCGGATTGCTTTTGTTCATACATTGTCCAAAATGCGGTATCTATACCATTACTTACAATGCATATAAATTGAATCAATAATTAAATACTATTACAGTCAATAGAATCAATAATCGACTTGAAATTGTCAACTTTAGGTATTTATTGAGTATCAATAATCATCATAAAATGTCGAATCATAAAATTAATACTAGCTATAATGTGACATGAATATCGAAAACTTGTTTATTTATATTAAAAGTGCCAATCGGCTCCCGAAACTGTTCAACCAATCAAGATCCCCAGCAGAAGAGCTTGGTCGGGCTCACTTCACTATCGGTATTATCATCATTATCATTTATTTATTCATCAGATTCATATTATGGCTACAATTTCACATTTATTGGGAAGCACATCTAACGAGTGGCGAACTCGTTGCGATGGTGAAGTTCGTCTTGTCAAGAACGAAATGCTGACCACCAATCCAATTTCCGGGCTCTACGTGGGTTGCTATCGGTCTCGCAAGCACGCTGCCACTAAACCAGGGTTACCTTCGATATTCTTTTCAAATTTTTTTTTCTGATATCACTTCCATCTAAAACACATTTTCTGTTATTGCACAACATTAAGAATACGTGAACGATTATATTGTTCGGAAAACAGATGCGGATATACAAAGGCTCATTCCTTGGCTCTTTCCTTCACGGTAGGCACACAAGCCAACGCGCCACCTGATGGAACGTGGTCACCGCTGCCTATAGCAACACCAGAGGCATCGCCAATATGTTATCCATCTCATAAACCCATCTCTATATTACGTTGCTCTGGCAGCAAATAGGCCCATCTACTGCCTAGTCATATTTACTCAAATCCCCACCCCATGGTGCACTGGAATCCTTACCCACCGACAGGAACACAATAGTATTTAAAGTAGTATTGTTTGGTTACGTTATTGACCACTTTCAATCAGGGCCCTAACTTCGCATAAATTATACTTGTTTGAATTATAATTGGATTTTAATAGCAGCTCAATGGTAGTTTGACACTTTTTTGGTATACTGCTACAGTTACTAACGGATTGCATTGTAATTGGATCGTAATAACAGCTCAAAGGCAGTTTTACGCGTTTTTAGTATTGTGCTACAATTAAAACTGCCATTCAGCTGCTTTTGCAATCCATTACAGGTGGCTCGCTTGTCTGCCTAGCGTATAATTTAAAAAAAATATCTACGTTGGGTATGCTTGACATGACCTTTTTTAAAATATTTATAATTATACGTACGTCTCACTTTTCCCCTTCCTATGGTTCCGTTTACTCATACCACATTATCTTTTAGACTCGATTGCAACAGAAGGAGGGTTATGCTTTTCGAGCGTTCCGGAACCTAACGGTTCAATAGATATTAACATGTTATGAAGTATTGTTAGATTCGAGCATCGGCGTAGTGTTGCGCGTCTTTGGGTCCTCTACAAACCGCCTGCCAAGCGTGGCAATTCCCCCAGCATGATAAATGATCTCTGGAGGAGCACCTATGCACAGCAGTGCGTGAATTTCGGCTGATATATTGATGATGATGACATATTATTCATACTACACCCAGACCCGTAACCCATAAAATTCATCATTTCAATTTCTGCTCGGCCGGGAATTCCGGGATCTCTGCGTGGCAGTCATGTTAATCAACTAAAACAATCGGGTAGTCTACAGTAGATGTGCACAGAAGATAGACTTGCAAGTTATAATAAGATTACACTAAAACTTCTTACAGAATTTCGCTCCAAACTTATCTCCGACCACCCACGAGTAACGAAGATAGATTTCTTCTCACGTACGCGGTTACCTATTCCAGGGTAATCTCTTAAAATGACCCATTACGGGTACGGGAGTGCCACATCCAAGTTCTTCGTTCACATCACGGGAGGTCCTTATAAAATATTCACTCCACATCCTCGCGCTACTGCCTAAATTATCTACCGTACGAGGTACTTATTACGCCAAAAACCCTCTAGATCCGAGATATTAAAGGGAGATTAGTCATAGAGACGGCTATCACCGGTTTGAGAATGTTAGGTGATAAGCCCCCGGTGTTTCAGTGTGTGGCAAAATTTATTTACCACGTGTATACATTTTATATGTAGGTATTGTATTGTAACTGTAAATATTTTATCTGTATTTTAAAATAAAAATTATCCACGTGGGCCTTTATACATTTTATTGTAAGAAAAACGTTAGCTTATTCAAAAAGCATCCATTGTAGTTACAAGTAGTTACTTTGCCAATAAAGTGTCCTTAATGGTAATCTAGTTTACCAGTCTATAATTACTATTAAATTGACTTTGCAAGAAAATGACCCGCCAAAAGGAATTTATCACTTAACCTTTTGTTTACCTTAAAAACTAGTATCAAGCCACTTACTTTGTAATTGTTCCCCAATGATAATCTAGTTAACTTGTATTTTAAAAAGTATTTTATAAAATTTGTAACTTTACCTCTTTTCAATCTAAAAGAGTTGCCTTATGCCCCTTTTTTAGTAGACAAACATGGACTATAACCTAGTACGAAGTGATCAAAGTGGAAACCGTAGCCTGAGTACTAATTTTCTAAGCCAACTACAACGTATTCCTATTCAAAATTACGAACCGACCCCACCACAATTTCACCAAACGCAACCATAACCCAGCAAGGTAACCTTCAAAACCCATTTCCGCAAAAAACAACCTTACCTAACCTTATCAATCACTCCGAACGGCGTGACGATCGCAACTACGATAGCGTGTCCTCCAAGCGTTTCGTTTACCTGAAGAGCCATCCTCATAAAATATTCACGGCGCATCCCGCGGCTACTCCTTAAATTACCCACCTTATACTGAGCCACTTATCTCTAAGAACACTTTGGATTATGTACGCTGAAAACGTAAGAAAACAAGCACAGGCTTTATTACCCAACTGGGAAGATGAGGGTATTATAAGAGCAGGTAAATCATATAGAGGGCGTGACGAGATCGCGGGGGAAATGGCGAACTTGCCCTGTGTTTTCTCTTCTCTTGAGTGGGCGATAGGATTACGATCTCGTTATGGTGATGAAAAGTATGGAATCAGTCATGGTAGGCACGGTTTTATTAGGTGGTACAACTCTGTTAAGCCTGAGGAGTCCGCCTGGGTGAATAGCGCCGCCTTATCTATTTCTGCCACCAAGCTTGTGTTGCGTTACGGTTTGAAGGATAAGGTAGCCAGCGTAATTACAGGCATGAGGCATTTCATCTTGGTCCTCACAGTGACAAAGCACCTGGGGTCTGCTTTTTTATTGCCTGCAACCTAAATGCATGAATCGTAGATGTAATGGGTGACAGTTACCGCTTACGATCTGGTGGGCTCTCTGCTCGTTTGTCACTGCCTAGAATAAAACAGTATTGGGGCCATTTTTTATTGTTCATTTAGAACTTTGATTTACTGCAAGAACCACCTTGGGTCAACGTTTGTAACCCATACGTCTTGGGACAATACTTGAGTGGCGATCGTCACTATGTGTCCGCCAAAATTTACAAAATTTACCGCATACAGGAGTATTGAACACCGTGCATTCACGCAGTAGACGAGCACTGCAACAACGCATAGTAAAGAATCAGTACTGTCTGTAAATAAAGTACTGTAAATACAGGAACAAAAAAGAACGCGAATTTGAAAGAAAGAAAGAAAGAAAGAAAGAAAATATTTATTACAAAGGACGCCACGACATAATAATTTACATTTAACACAAAAAAAAAGGAGTTCATAAAACACTCACACACTTGAGTAATTTCGTCGTTTTTCAAAGTCGCAGCTAGGTAAAAATACTAAACAAAAATAAGCAGTCATGAAGCCCCACTCATCTCTATTTCGCTGTCCAAAATTTCGCTTGCAACCAACTTAGCCCGTGCCAAGCATAATAACCGCACCAGATGAGCTTCACACCTGGCTTCTAAGTTACGGAACTGAGCTGTAAGCAGCCTTTAAGCTGTGTACTTAGCACATATAGCTGTATAAGAGCGTAGCGAACCTCTGTTATATTGCGCTAAGCTAAACTTATACGCTAACTAGGATTTAGTCTTCGCGCATATATTTAACAGTGCATTTGCATTGAGTATGGGGAGAACAATCGCGTAGCTTGCGTTTCTGTTTGATCGCGAAGTTAGTTTAGGTACTCTATAAACACATACGGTAGAGCTCGTCTAATCTAAAATGACGCGCCCCACTATCGCATTAACGCACACAAGCAAGTTTAAAATATGGACGCAATACATATACAAATGCCGTTGTAATTGGTCATTCAGTTGCCGGTGAAATTCAAACGTAGGAGAACGCGTCGTTCATTGGCTCCCACACAGATGAAGTGTCGTTATCAATATTTGCACTCACACATCGAAATCAACTAACTAGTGGGGCGCGTCATTTTAGACTAGACGAGCTCTACCTGTCTAACGAGTATCATGATAGAGCATAGTGTACTTAATATAAAATGTGATAATCATCTTGATGTTAATGTCACGGTTTTACTCTCGTGCACTAGAGCCATAAGACCATGATCCAGGATTTGGCAGATCAGATAGTTATAGTGGAGCGACTACCGTCTGATCTCTGTGACCCAGCTATCAGGCAACCATATTAATTGCTATAAGTGGTAATATATAAGAGACGTATGTATCTGCGTGTCTGTCTGTCACTGAAATCGGAGCTCCCGAACGGATGGATCGATGTTGATGGGGTTTCTTTAATCGAAAACCAGGTTTTTGCTCTATTTCATAAAAGTTAATATAAATTCTTTACAGAGAGCGTCGGTGGCCGACCGGTTAGGATATCCGACTCGTAAGCCAGAGGTCCCGGGTTCGAATCCCGCTCCGGCCATGTACCAATGACTGTTTCCTGAGTTATGTACATTAGTTGAATACTAACCGATGATCTTACGGTGAGGGAAAACGTCGTGATGAAAACTGCACATTCAGGTGACTGGATGTGTAACCATGATCCAATCTGGTCAGGTTCGCCTGGTAGCAGGGTCATGGAGGTCAGATGGCAGTCGTTCCACTATCTGATCTGTCAAAATCCTGGATCATGGTCAAGACGGACCTCGGATCCTCGTGCGCCATAGCACAACCGGGACATTAACTTCAAGATGATTATTTTTTTGGAATATAAATTCTTTACAGTAAATTTCGTCACATTTTTAACCCATATTGGGGATGAATTTCCAAAAGTCCTTTATTAGTGCTCCAAACATCGTGAAACGAACATTCCATGCAAAAATAGAAGCTTCTAGGCCTATTGGTGTTGGCTGTGTATTGTCCTCAGCATACAGTTTAATATACTCTTTTGTACATAGATGAAACACAGTCACAAAACCCCGACTTCCCCCTCCTCGCAGACAGTCCCCCCCCCCCCTCTCACTCCCTTTCTCTCTCTCTACATAACTTACTTCCTACAGATAGAGACCCAGTTATGAAATCAGCACAGAATGTCTCAACAAAGTAGAATTTCAACTGTATTCCCGGAGCGACTGTTTACTTTGCTTTGTACCTGCGCTCTGTTACGCTCGAGAACATAAACAGACAGAATCACATGCTTATTTTTACGTAGTATAAATTAAGGAATATTATGTATGCAATTTTGTTATACTATATAATTATTGTGCACGTCGTATCTGCGTATATTTACCACGTCTCTTTTTTTGTAGGCCTGCTTGAAGAGATTTCATTTTAGAGATAAGTAGTGCCTGTCGTCTAATATCTAAGTTATAGTATATCTTTTTCTTGTGTAAAATAAATTATAAATAAAAAAAAATTGTTAAAAAGAATAAGTGTGTGTCTGTCTGTAAGTATTTCTGATAACTTCTCCGAAACCAAGCAGCGGATTTTGACGCGGTTTTCCCTCTCTTTTAAAAACATTCTTCCGGAAGGTTTTATATGTTATATTACCCTGAAAAAACTCTTGCGAATCCGGGACGGGTCGCTAGTTGTACTATAAGCAGGTGCATAAAATATTTTATCTACACTCATAGCGTAATGTTCCAATTTCATATTCGAAAACAGTTGTTTAAGGATACACTTTTTTCAAGCCAGTCTACAAAATTTAAAAAAATTACTTTTCGATACAACATTTCCTGTAATTTTGTTACAGCTGTAACGTAAAATAACTTTTTAATCATTATGCAACACTTTTATTTTTTAAATTTTGTCGGGCGCCGAGACACGGCGAAATATAGGCTGAATACCTAAATGTCAAAATTCAAATTCAAAATTCAAATTTTCCTGTTTATATTTGTATGTAATTATTTTCCCGCTAAACAGAATATTTTTTCTAATTGTTGTCATTTGTGTTTGTGAATGTTTTTTCTTGTTTGAAGCAAATAAATTTATAAATGTGAAAGTAGTGAAGTGAATTTCCCGCCGCTTGATATCCTCGACGCGTAGGTACAACAGAACTGACTCGCAGCTTACTTCCAGCAAAGTTGAGAAAATTATAGGTACGATATTTAAACATGAAAATATGAGTGTATATAAAGTAGTGTATGCAACTGCATATAATTAGGTATTAAAACACTCGTGTCAACTTTAATCATAGTCGGCTACGCCTCGTATGATAAACAGACACTCATGTTTTATACTCCCTTTTATATGACAGTTGCATAAACTACTATTAATTTTCTCTTTATTTTAATTTCTACTATTATTATAAATGTCAAAGTTTGTAAAGATGGATGTTTGTTTCTCTTTCTCGCTAAAAGTAGTAGCAAGTTATTGAGTAGTAAGTAGCTAAGTCATCTAGGCGTTTATGTCCCGGTTGCTCTATCGCACACTGTCTGCCTCTCGCGAGGACCTGGGGTTCGACTTGATAATTATTCAGGATTTGACAGGTACTTGCAATAGAGCGGCTGCCATCTGACCCTGTTAACTGACCAGGTTGGATCATGGCTACACATTCAGTCGCCGAAATGTGCAGGTTTCGTGTTGTTTTCCCCTTACCGGAAGAGCAACAGTTAGAATTCAACTAATATACTTATTTTAAAATTTGTCATTGCGAGATTCGAACCCGGTACCTCTTGTTTCGGAGTCGAATACCTTAACCGCTCGGCCACCCGCGCTCCTGTGATAAACTACCTCATTGTACATCAATAAAATGATATATTCGGGTCTCTGTTGCCCCAAAACAAACATGTGGTAACACACATTTAAGATCAATGCAGAAACTTATCTATGCGGACGATATAGTTTTTATAGACTATCCTGGCATTTGACCGCCATTTAACCTGGTGGTACGTCACTTATAGCTGCCGAAGATGGAGCCCTGTCTAGGGACAGCTTACTCCCTCTACAGTTGAAGGCTACCAAATTACCAACTACCAAAGCTATTACCAAGGGTCTTGACAACAGACTTATATGCCGTAGTAGCACAGAAATTGAATCACGATTTTGACACCACCCTGTCTACTTACAGTATCGCAATCCCGACTTCGCCCACGGCGGTTGGGCACAAAGATTAAACACCCCAATGGAGAGGCAAGGGCCCAAGGCTATTCTAGCTGGATCCCATTACTGCTTAAAATAATGTTGGACCTTTTTCACGTATTTTCGCCTCTCTAAGGGTCCTCCGTTGAAGCGAAAATAGTACAATTTGCATGATATTACGAGTGTAAGTGGAATCTGTAAACAGTTGTATGCATGAACGCTTGCTACAGCGACTCGTGTAGGCTACAATATAAGGGGCAAACAAGCTTACGCCAAAAATATTTTTTTTTGGACGACCTGTCTGGTTGAATTGGTTTACATGCTGGTCTGCCACGCAGAGGTCTCGGGTTCAATTTACGCCCAAAAAGACATTGAAATGGTGAATTTTAATTTCTGTTACTGAAATGTCTGGGTGTAGTATCTAATTATAATAAGTACGTATTTAAAAATATGTATAAAAGTTTATCAGTTTTCTTGCACCAATAACACAATCTTTGCTTACTTTGGGGCAAGATGGCGCTGTGTGAATTTGTCTAAACATATTTGTTTATTTATGTTAACCTGTTACGGCAGTTTATGGACGTTTGAAATTCCAGTGGTACCCGTGAAAATCTTTTCTCACCTTTCTCGAAGAACTTCGTGTTGCACTCTCCAGGGAAAACCTTTCCAGGGAGTTCATTCCACGAACATAGTGTGCCTAGGAGAAAGTTCCTTTTTCATGACTAATTTGGTAACCATGAGAATCTAATTCCGGTGCAGTTTCTAAAAGGTATATACGAGTGTAAATTGAATCTGTGGACAGTAGTATGCAAAAATTCATTAGTAATCGACTCTCAGCTTCAGTATAATAGCTTAAGTGCATCAACGCTATAAGAATCTTTACCCAGTGCAAAATTTAAAAGGTTTGTCACCTAATACCGTGAATATTGCTGTAGATACAGAGAAAGATTATTATAAAGTGATAATAGACATATTATATTGTATTGTTGAACACACTAGTAGACTCGGCGCGACTTAGGTCGCGTACGCCTTATTTACTAATAAATACAAGAGCGCGCAAGTATGGAAAACGCAATCAATCATATATATATTTTTTTATTTACTTAAGGAAAACCAACAGCAATGATTACAATATGAAATAATACTGGCAGCACAGAGCCAATTACAGGATTCCACCGATAGAATATATTCTGCTTTAAAAGCATGAGTTGGTAGAAACTTAATATACTGAAAGCAGACTGGGCACAAGTGGTCACCAGCAGCATTACGGGCATGATCTATTAGATCAAATTATTAGAAGAGTGCATCAAAATCGGTCCCGGCAGTTTCGAGAAAAATGCATTTATTTTGCACATTTGTATGAAATATTAATGTTTTTTCTTGAAATTGCCGGTAGCAATTTTGATGTCGTGCGGCATAAGAGTATAAATAATAATGCTCAACCTATATTCCGTAACCGTGTCGCAGTTGGATGAAAGAATTCGTCTCTTGTCATACAAACGTACAATAGACGCATTTGTCTCGAAAGTACTGGGATCGATTTTGTTGTCATGCAGCATATGAAGATAGTTGAGGGTGCTTACTTAACCTATACTCCGTAACCATGTTGCTGCTGGTTCAGAGGATATGGCTCATGTAATAAAAATGTGCATAAGACATAAGTTCATAGTATAGGGCAATTCCCATTAAAAAATGTGCTGAGTAAATATTATTCTATTTTTTCAGTCAGATTTTGATGCTCTTCTCTACAAGGATGTATTTGAGGGTGCTAAACATAAATGCTATGCTAATATCGGCCATAGATCACTTCTTTTACATAAGTTACCAGTCTCCTTTGACATGTCTGTAGGTATTTTTTATTCTATTCAGTGATAATCGAGCAGACAGCCCACCTGATGGCAAGCAACTGTCGCCCATAAAATCTACGATTCATACATTTAGATTGCAAGCAACAAAAACGCCGAACCGGAAGAGCGTTGTCATTTGAGGACTAAAATGAAATACCTCATCATCAACACAGCCCGTCACAGTCCACTGCAGGACTTACGGCCTCTCCCACGAAAGGGGAGGTTATTGCCATAATCTCCACGCTTGGCAGGCGGGTTGGAGATCGCAGTGTTTAAATGTAACAATGGAAAATGCTGCTGCCCATTTTCCAGACTACGGAGACTCTTGATCTTTTGTCTCGAAAACATTAGTCGCCTTGTACGACACCCATGAGTGTAAGGGGTTGGTGCTATTCTACTCTGCCGGACACCACTCAGCCTCGGCCCATGAAATACCTCATGTGCCTATAATTGCGCTACTACCTTGTCCTTCAAACCGGAACCAAACGATTCAAGCATTGTTGCAATACACACAATATACCTATATAATAGCTCAGAATATTTCTTCACCTCGACTACACACTTCAAAAGAAGGGGTTGGTCCTATATTCTGTTTTAGCATGTGTGTTACACGACCAAAGAAATGAAACTGTATCCAAATTGAACCTCAATCGTATAAACCCACGGTCCAATTTCCAGCACTTATTATTATTTCAACCCTTTTAAAGGCCAACGTAATTCGCTCCATTGAATTAATACGATGACAACGGGCGGCAAATTTTATTCCCAATTAATTAATTTAATGGAAAATTTATGGCGACGATCCTTTGCCCTATCAGGAGGTAACGTCCCTTGCGTTGGGAAATGGCTAAACTACATGCGAATAAGTTTAGAATTCGAACCCTATGACCGATCCAATTAATAACTTCAACCCAAATATGATACATAAACGCTCCATTCTGTTTAATTAAAATATTTCTTTCTCGTTCTCGTTGACGGTAAAAGTATCGGTCAACATAATGGTTTAAAAAAATATACGTTTAGTTCTTGTGTAGTAGAGGGTCCTTGACCATGATCCAGTATTTGGCAGACTAGATAATTACACTGGAGCGACTATAATCTGACCTCTATGACCCTGCTACCAGAGGAACCTGACCTGATTGGATAATGGTTACACATTCAGTCGCCTGAATGTGCAGGTTTCATCACGAAAATTCCCTCACCGTAAGAGCATCGGTTATTGATCAACTAATGTACATAACTCAGAAAAGAGTCATTGTAGATTTTAAGGGTATGTTGCGGGTTTCCTACCGCGTACCTTTGTTGACAACTGGGACCCAGTCGTCTCGTGACCATGATGCATGCAATTGCGTCGAAATATCCGGCTACTCGTCAACGAAGGTACGCGGTAAGAAACCCAAAACATAACCTTAAAATGTGTGATAATGACCGTTATAATTAAAAACATTAAGAGTCATTGATACAAAGAAAAACTTACATTACCGAATAATAATAAAATAAACAGCCCCTCACTACAACTTTTGCTCTATCACGAACAAGTTTGAACCCTCAACTCTAGCCATCCCAGCTTAACAATTGGGGAATACTCAGCCATTTTTACTTCATAAATGAAGTGGCGTGGGCGTTCCGTCACAAGGGATTTGCAGTAGACGACCGTCGCCGGACAAAGGCGTCGACGGATCATAGGATCAAAGTGGTTCCGTTGCCGTGTGACCTTTCGACAGCCCATTACGTAGCTTTGGTACAGCGTACTTAGTTAACAAGATCTAAGATTTGGGCCGGTCTCTACTACTTCTAGGAGAAATCAGTAGCCCATAAGAGCTCCGATTTTTGAGGGCGGAAGTTCGAAGCAATATTTGTTTTAATTCTACGCATATTTTCTACGATTCTTTTCTCTTCCTATCTGTTACTTTTAAATAATATGATTGCAATTTTAATAGCGGACATTTATCCTCCTCAGTCGTTCACTCTTGATAAAGTGGTCGTGGTTTCATGACGATGCGTCTTCTCTGGATAACGCAGCTCTCGCGATGCGCATCCACTTGTTGCGGTCTTCAGCGTTACGGGAACATTACCGCTGACATTAATTATGACATTGCACAAATAACTATTGACATACCTTTGATATAAAATTTGACAATATTCATTCCAAATTGATATTATATAATTTTAATAGTGTACTAAATTAATATTACCTTAACTGTATATTGACATGAACTTATTTTAATTGTAATAACTGACATTTAATAGTAATTTCATTTTAATTCTTCTACGAAATTGTATCATTAAAAATGAAATTTGTTGCGGGTTCCAAGATATTATTTGTTTTCCCCGGGCGTGGCTGAGTGCCAAAATTCAAAAGCTCTATGGTCCAAACCATCCAGGTGCCCTATTTTTTAATAACTCGGCTCTATTCTAACAGCTTTCAATTTTAATTTTTGACATGAAAATTTTAATAATTTTTTAAATCACATAGGTAACACCAAAAAAGTACGGTTCAAAAGTAGGGAAAATCAGCATATGCATCAAAATATTGAATTTTTTTTTTTTTTTTTTTATGTCATACGTTAGGCAAACAGGCAAGCGGGCCACCTGATGGAAAGTGGTCACCACTGCCTATAGACATTAGCAACACCAAGAGTATCGCTAATGCGTTGCCTACCTCTATAACACGTAGCACTGGCAGCAAAAGGCAAATGCCACTCTACTGCCAAAGCCACGGTTCACCATATCCCCACTCCATGGAGCACTGGAAACCTTACTCACCGGCAGAAACACAATACTATTTAAAAGAGTATTATTTAGCTGCGATATTCTGTAAAGTGGAGGTACTTCCCCAGTCGGGCGGCTCCAATTCGAACGAGATACCCCGCTATGCCCTACCTCTCTTAAAGTTTTTTTATGCCAGAAATCAAAATTGAAAACCATTCGAATCGACGCAAGCGATTCAAAAATCGAGCCATAGGTCGCCGATGTAGTTCTAGTGGTGGGAATAAGTAGTGGGGTAAAGCCCGCAAAAGCGCATCAGAGCTCATAGAGTACACGTTTTCCGTGCGCGAAGGGCGAGTAACTCGACGCAAGAGGATCCCTCACGTTTTCTTGCGTGCGTATGCAATTTTGAGTTCTGCACTAATGACAGAGGGATTATTTTATAATATTTTCACAAACGAGTTACGGCATAGCATTCGAGTAATTAGATTGTACTCTCCTATCCACGCCGTCGCTGTGAACAGCAAAGCAAATACCTTTATACAATTTATGAAATCTCTTGTTCACACATGGTATACTAGATATGCTTCCGCAGTCAGAAAGGTTACTATGGTTACGGTGCGTTGTGTGAACGCTGTCTAGTGTGAGTTCATCGAGTAAGATTAAAGTCTCATTGTTATCAGCAGAACTATAGCTTGACCGCGACAGAGGCGACCTGTCAATTGTGGCGCTAGTTCTGCGTTTTATGCAGCAACACCGGAAGTGACACCAGAAAAAGAAACTAACATTTCCCAATTGTGAAATTAGAATGATGATGTTTCGAAAAAAGGCCTAGCCCTACAATTATGATTCTTGTCAAATATGTCAACATTTGACGTAGCGGACATTGGCATCAAAGTTAGACAGTATAAACCGACAAATTTTAAAACGTATACAATAACGAAGGCGGTTCTAAACTTCTCAATAGCGTCGAGTTATATTTCCTCTATATAGTTTATTACTGCAGTAAAATAAGTTGTATGCTTATTTTTCCGCAATGTCTGGAAGTAACCTGAAGTCGTGGTACCCCTATATAAATATTAGCTAAATATGTAAATAGACTATAGACAAAAACACCACCATTAATAGGCACTAAATTAATGTTGAAACAGATTATATCTATGCGTACGCCAATATGATCGAAATTTACCAATCATAGACCCGTGTATTGAACGCAGTGCGTTCATTAGCAGATAGCACAAAACGCATAAACATAAAATAAAAAATCATCTTGGCGTTAATGTCCCGGTTGTGCTCTCGCGCACGAGGGCCCGGGGTCCGCCTTGACCATGATTCAGGATTTGGCAGGTCACCTCCATGACCCTGCTACCAGGGGAACCTGACCAGATTGGATCATGGTTACACATCCAGTCGCCTGAATGTGCAGGTTTCATCACGATGTTTTCCCTCACCGTAAGAGCATCGGTTAGTATTCAACTAATGTACGTAACTCAGAAAACAGTCATTGGTACATGGCCGGAGCGGGATTCGAACCCGGGACCTCTGGCTTACGAGTCGTATACTCTAACCGCTCGGCCACCGACGCTCTAAAACGCATAAACATAGACGTACATTTATTTAGCCCAATAACACATTCAAAAAACTTTACTCAAATATGTCTAGTAAGACAAACAAAGCCAATCAATAAAACCAAATACACCTCGATCTCGAAATTGGAGAAATAATTTACTATGCAAATAGACAAAAACTATTCACAATTTTCAATCGTAGCCGCCACAATGTATCCAATGTGGTTAATGTATTCAGGAGCCTTTCCAGCGAGGCCTGATCGAAATCCTTGCAATGCCGGGTATTACCCAGCTTCAATAGGTAGCTGAGTAAATATTATGAAAGGTCTCCCAAATTAAATGGGTGTACCAAACGATGAATGGGGCACTAGATTATGCGGTTTTGAACGCTCTGAAATCAGCTCGGTGGCTGCGCCCGCTACATACAAGTACTATACGTATTTATGTATAATATATATAACGTGTATGTAATCACGGGTGTTATATGGCGTAGGCAGAGACAATAGAGAGCTATTACTAAAGTCCGGTCCATCGTGGTGCACATTGTATCTATCGTGTGAAAGTGAATGGAAGGTTTGGTAGAGAGTGCACAAGAAGGAAAAATATTGAACAGGTAATTGGTCTGCGCTTAAAACGGACAGGTCAGGAGTACCCTCAATTGGCTTAAATGCATGAAAATATATATGAATGAGAAAGAGGCCAGAGAGGTGTATCAGGATCGTAGCTTGTGGCACTTGACAGTCTCTGCCTTCCCCTATGGGATACGGGCATGAGTGTGTATGTATGTATGATAAACGTAGACCTATTATTACCTGTCTCTGTAGCTCTAGCGTAAATGGGTAAACAGATAATTGTACAACATACTTGCGACCAAACTTTAGCTGCTTTTTAGGGTAACAAAAAACAGTAGGTACCCTTACAAGATCACTTTTTGTCGTCAGCCTGTATGTACGTACAAATCATGTCATTTGGCATAAGTACGTTATTTATTCTACAAGTGAGTAAAGTCATTCATTGCTGCGAGTGCTAAGTTCAATTACCAACTAGCGAAGTAGTATAGAGTTTAATTAATTAGGTGTGGGCTACTGAGCGCAGTAAGTGATTTAAAGCCACGTGATATAAAGAAAGCTCTCGAGGGAAACATACAACTTTTCACCTCTCCTGTACGAAAATAGCGCTTTTTTCGTTAAAACTCGCAGCAAATTCAATCTCTATTTAGTCAATATTCATTTAGGTAGTTGACACTTTGTGTTGTGCATTCACGATGGAACTCCATTATATTATAGATTAAAATACTTTTATACCACACTAGTTCCACAAAATATATTAAATTTATTAAGTTTAAATTACTTCCGACCGGTTTCGGACATCACTTCTGGCAATGTTTACATATTAATGAACACTAGTTTAATTTAAAGTTACCTATAGTTTTTCTTAGATCACTATGTCATCATATCAGCCAGATGACGTCCACTGCTGGGCATAGGTCTCCCCAGGGATCTCCTCAAAGGCCGATCCTGTGCCTTCCGCATCCAGCTGGCACCAGCGATCTTTACTAAGTCGTCGGTCCACCTTGTGGGGGGCCTACCCACGCTGCATCTTCCGGTACGTGGTCGCCACTCCAGAACTTTACTGCCCCTCGGCCATCTGTTCTTCGAGCTTGTGCCCTACCTACTGCCACTTCAGTACACTGCCACACTATATAGTTCGGCCTATAACAGTATATCGACAGCAAGTTCCAGAAGCCTGCAAATGAAACTCGTTTATCGTATTGAAAACGGACGAGGCATGGTCGCTTGTCCTTTACTAGTATACTGCATGTTACCAAATGGCTTAATGCACACAGAGTTCATTTCTATTGTTAGAGGCTCATCTATGCCCTGTCCGTGGGGTTTCTGTTCTATGAGCTTTGCGTCAAACTTCGTGGTTAAAGTTGAGTATATGACTTTATTTACATTAAAAGAGATATTTACAACTTAAACATAAAATTACATATAAACAATAAAAACCTTACTCTTAATTACCTAAATAGGTAAAATATCTGCCCCAAGTCCTCTGAATGTGAAAATGTGCCCAGAAGGCTGGCCGCGTTGCCCCGCTGGATGGCGAGGCTTATACGCTGTCCCAAACAGAGGCCAGCCTTCTGAACAGTGCTAATGTCGACCAGGCGCTTGAAGTATAGGTAGTTGAATAGTACCTTTTCACACATGGGTGTCATAGATGCTTCGATCAACTATAGCATACATACCATCCCGCTTTTTTCTATAGGCGTAGGTAGAGAGTAAAAAGGAATGACCATGAGACCTTGTGTGAAAGAGTTGATGAATGTGGAAGAAGCGAGAGCTATCATTAGCTTGAGCATATATTCAACTATAGCATACAAGGCCAATAGGTATAGAACAAGAGCATAAGTCCACCATTGTATGTAATATGTGCATGAAGTTTAAATAAATAAATAAATAAGTCTATTACAACTATAGCAAAAATTTTGTGCAAGCTACAGCAACTTTCATAATATTTGGTGCATTTTTTGCCAAAATGAGTTTGCTAAAAGAAGGGGGTATTCGCTATTTCTTAGGCCCAGATAAATCGGGCTTGACCTCCAGGGTATTATAAAATTTAAATTTTACTTTATGAAAGGATAACAACTGCACAGGAATATAAGTCTTAGGTGGTCATGCTCTACGCTCTTGTATTGTACAGTCGAACACAGAGCGTTACAGACATATTAACCATGAACCATAATTTGTCGAATCGAGTTATTATAGTAAAGCGACTGCCAACTGACCTCGGTGACATTGTTAACAGGGGAACCAGATTCGATCATGGTGTCGCCTGTCTCCTGAATTTGCAGGTATGCTCACAATGTTTTCCTTCACCATAAGAGGCATCGGTTAGTACTCAACTAATGTACATAACTCAGAAAAGAGTCATTGGTACGTTGGTACATTAGTGTTGCCTCAAGTTAAATATCTTTCTAATAAAAAATCTATCAATATCGTTTTGCGAGCTACGATGTCACTGACATTTTTGCGCAAATTGATAAGGCCCCTGTTTTCCGAAGGTTCAAATGATAAATAAATTGAAATCTATTCCCAGAAGGCTACAAAATAATATGAAAGTGAAATTGTTTGTTTTTCAATATAGCCGTAATTGCTGAAAAAGTATTTACACAGGCAGGTTGAGTAAAAACTTTAATAGAATAATTTGTGGAAGAATTGTCAGGTAAAAGCGACAATTTCGTTCAGACTCAAGAAAACAATTTCGACGACAGACAATTTACAAACAAATAAACTTGTAGTTACTGAACAAATAAACCCAAGTCAGACTAAAATGTAGGCGCAAATCATTCACATTCAGAATGCTCACAAAACGTCGGCAAACGACATAACGATGTTTATCCGAACCTAGAGGAGATGACAAGTATCGAAGGATATGAAGTCCTTAGTGGAGGCTCAGTGGGGGGTGATAGCACCCATTTCGCCCCCCTATATCCACGGCTGTCGTTGCCTGACTGGGCTTAACGACTGCTATCTGTCCATGGCAGGAAACCGACGCTTAAACCAACCTAACTACACGCTTAAACGCCTATTGGACTGTTCGAAAAGGTCTCGAATGCGTAACAATTGACTACGTTGCTAATCACCGAGTAGCAACGGAAAAAAAGTAGTTTGTTCCCGGAGAAGGCGAAGAAGTCAATTGTGTAGGTAGATTAGATACTTTTCCGTGAAAAGAATCAGGGGTAAAGGTAATTCAAATACCGGTTTTGAAAACTGATCCGTTTCAGTTATAAGTATAACCTCAACGCTTAGTAAGCGTGTTAGATATCGTATTATTAAACCCTGACGAAAAAAGTGAGGTGTTTGATCTGTGTATTTATTATTCTGTCTGTGGCTCCTAAAGCATTTTATCTATTTGAAAGCTAGCTAATCGAAATGTTCCTTAGCTTTGTTTTATTTAAAATTGGTTGTAAACTTAGTCGGAGGTTATGCGACATTTTCTGTCGCTTGGGTTATTGTAAACGCACAATAGGCAAAGCTGGTCCCCTATTTCTAGTGCAAGTTACGATGGCTGCAACCACGCGATCCAGAGAAACCAAGAAATGGGTATTTACAAGAAAGGGGAAAACTAATTTAATTCAATTTTAAAATTTATTACTTGCTAGAACTTTTGACTAAACTACGACTAGCCTAACCTAGCCAGTAGCTGTCCTAGTCAATGTTTGTACTACGGACCGCACTAAATTAATAAGATAGAAATTAATCTTATATAAATGATTCCCTTACCAGAATTTCAATTTTAGCTCACGTAATAACTACAAAGGTAAATCACGTATCACGCATTCCGTGATTTCCAAGAATCCTTGAAAACAGCTTCCACGATCTCAGCAGAATATGTAGATATGTAATTTACATGGAGGTCCAGCTGTTATGTGTCTAACACCCGTATTTACAAACAATAATATCTGTCTAAGCACAAGGTTATATATTCAGGCAACTGAATATTTACTGTATATATACCAATTATATATGTGGGTGGGTAACACCGCCATAACTATATCTGCCGCCAAGCAACAATGTTTAAATTGTTGTATTGCGGTTTGAAGAATAAAGTATAGGCAGGCACTGTAATAGTCCTCACAGTGACAATGAACCTGTGCTTCTGTATTTTTGTTACATACGAAATCTAAGCGCATGAATCGTAGATGTTATAGACGACAGTTACCGTTTACCGTCAGGTGGGTTGGACTGTCAGCCCGTCCGTCAGTAAGTTGTATAAAAATCTATACATATAAGCGTATATTTTACCAGGCTGGACACACGGCATTGTGCAGAAACAGGCGGTAAACAATGTACATCGGCTTGTTTCGGATTCATAGTTCACACGTGCGCGACAGAGACGACAGACACACTTGCCAAACGTTAAAGTTTTTTTCTTAAATTTGACTAGCCAGTTATTTGATCGCTATCTCAGCCTGTGGTAAATGTCAATGCATGAAATGGATTATGTACTGCAAACTCTATACCTCACTTTAGCAGCACAGCATTTTTTAATTTTAATTTAATTTATTTCGTAAATTGGCGTAAATGTCCCGGTTGTGCTCTGACACTCGAGGGCCCGGCGTCCGCCTTGATCGTGATCCAGGATTTGGTAGATTAGGTAATTACAGTAGAGCGGCTGCCATCTGGCCTCTGTGACTTTGTTGACAAGGGAACCTGACCAGATTGCCTGCAGGTGCAGGTTGTTTTCCCTTACCGTAGGAGCATCGGTTAGTGTTCAACTAATGTAAATAATTCAGAATAGAGTCGTTCGTAGGTACATGACCGCGCTGTGTTTCGAACCCGATACCTCTCGCTTACAAGTCGAACACCTTAACCACTAGGCCACCGACGCACTCATATAATTCATAAAAAAACATCCCGGCGTTAATTTCCCGGTTGTGCTCTCGCGCACGAGGGCCCGGGGTCCGCCTTGACCGTAATCCAGAATTTGGCAGGTCAGGTAATTACAGTGGAGCGACTGCCATCTGACCTCCATGACCCTGCTACCAGGCAAACCTGACCAGATTGAGCCGCCCGACTGGGGAAGTACCTCCACCTTACAGAATATCGCAGCTAAATAATACTCTTTTAAATAGTATTGTGTTTCTGCCGGTGAGTAAGGTCTCCAGTGCTCCATGGGGTGCGGATTTGGGGAACCGTGGCTTTGGCGGTGGAGTGGCATTTGCGTTTTGCTGCCAGAGCAACGTATTATATTGGTAGGCAACGCATTAGCGATACTCTTGGCGTTGCTAATGTCTAAAGGCAGTGGTGACCACTTTCCATCAGGTGGCCCGATTGCCTGTTTGCCTACGAAATCACGATGTTTTCCCTCACCGTAAGAGCATCGGTTAGTAATCAACTAATGTACATAACTCAGAAAACAGTCATTGATACATGGCCGGAGCGGGATTCGAACCCGGGACCTCTGGCTTACGAGTTGTATACTCTAACCGCTCGGTCACCGACGCTCCTAATTCATAAATTGGTACTATTCTGCGCTACCGGACGACAAATACTCGTGACCATGAACTGAATGCCACCACTTTACAATTCCACAAACTTACCAGTTCTGTAGATAAAATCGGAACAAAGACTTTATTATACTAAAATTCCAGTTTTAAACACCTACTTATAACCACTGGCGACGCCGTCAACTGAACAGATAAGTTGGTTTCACTGCACTTATCCTATTAGTTACAAAGTACCGCGATGCAGTGCCACTTTATCTGATCCTGTATCCTTGGTTCATGGACCCGGTGGCCAAAACTGGAACTATCAAAATGGCGGCCTTTCATTTTGAAATGTATTTGAACTAACAAGTCAAAGTTAAAACAGTGCCGTACACAAAGCCGCCCGTCACCGTGTCAGATAACTTTGTAACTCTGTAAGTAAAGTTAGCTCGCGGTTTTCAGACTTTGTAATTGGATTGTCAAAATTTTCACGGTCTACGTACATAAGCCCGATGGTTCTCACAAATCTTAAATAGCAATCACAAACCAGGAAACTGACCGCCTGCTGAGAAGCAGTAACTTCGCCCGTAACGTTTACGATGTTGCTTTTGTAACAAACATGTAGAACCGACCGCATGTGAGCTATCAAAACGAATGCAATATGTTCTTTAAACGTTGTAGTGTCTCAAAACTATCAGGTGCTAGGACTCTGTCAAGGCTGATGAGTCCCATATGAGTGAGTACCACCGCCTTATCTATTTATGCCGCCAAGCAACAACGCTTACCTAGTTGAGTTCCGGTGTGAAGGATAAGGTAGGTACCGCAATTATAGGCATGAGACATATCATCTTAGTCCTCACAGTGACATCGCACCCACGGTTATGCATTTTTGTTGTCTACAACCTAAAAGCATGAATCGTAGATCTTATGGGTGACAGTTACCGCCTACCACCAGGTGGGCTATCTGCTCATTTGTCACTGCGTATAATAAAAAGAAAAAAATGGCGACACATATTTAACGTAAACTTATTCCCGCTGTTCATTTCCCAGACAGTTACATTGTACCATTTGCCACGCCCCTACACATCTCTGTCCCTTCTTCTACATTCATTAACCTTTTTATACATGCTCGCCGGTTTCGAAAACTCTTGCCCTGGAATTCCTTTAAAATATCTCCGATTTGATCGTGATAATGTTTCGTCTCTGTCTTCCCTTTCTAAGGTTCAATTTACTCCTGCAATATTTATCTTTTTAATTAATCAAAAAGTCATAATAATCATTACAATTTTGGCGTTAATGCCTCGGTTGTGCTCTCGCGCACGAGGGCCCGGGGTCCGCCTTGACCGTGATCCAGGATTTGACAGATCAGAAAATTACAGTGTAGCGATTACCACCTTGACCCTGCTACCAGGGGAATCTGACCAGATTGGACCATGGCTACACATTCAGTCACGTGAATGTGCAGATTTCATTTCCATGTTTTCCCTCACCGTAAGTGCATCGGTTAGCATTCAACTAATCTCCAAAAAAAGTAGTACCGCAGTAGGATTCGAACCCGGTACCTCTCGCTTACGAGTCGGATACCTTAACCACTCGGCCACCAACACTCCTACTCTGACGCTAGTAACTACATATTATTTCACTAAAATTAAATAAAATAAAATGGAAATGATGCAATGGTTGGAATAATCGAATTTGCACTGCACTTTGCACCTGTATTTGGTGTAGCTGCTTTTTAATCCGTGTCCACTTCAATCAGAGCGTAAAAGCTTAAAAACTGTGACACGGGTATTGCATCGAACGTAATCTGCCTCGATTCGTTAAAATCTGGAAATTGCTCGGGATCTGGGACCGGGATATTCACGCCTAAATGATGTTGATGACTGTCAGGTTAGTATCCATATTTTATATTGTTATTCATATCATACCTCTGGTTCTGTTCAATAAATCCACGTTATAAAATAAAACATTTTTATTCAATTTGAAAGTTACTCTATCTGTTACGTTTCCAGTCCTAAATCGCTAAAAAGATTTGTATAAAATTTGGCAAGGAGATATATTATTATGTAAACCCGTGGAAGGACTTTGGCTACTTTTTATCACGCCAAAATATAACCCAATTTTAAGCGGACGAAGGCTCCATTAACTGTGTCAAAAAATTTGGCTAATAAAATTCTCCCTTTTGACGTGAAGGAAGCATAAACAAGGAGGCTTCCACCCACATAATACTTTACGGACTGACTGCAAATAGGCTTTCCCTAGAGAGTACAAGAAGTATGTAAAAGGTTTTACGGGGTTGGCAACACCCGAGTGTAACCTACCTAACATCTCCCGTAACATCAGAGAGATACGTATCCCCAAGGTGGAATAATTAAGGATCCTAACTGATGTTAAATATGTTATAGACCTGATAAGATAACATGGTGTTTATAGGTTTAAAGACTATTGTGGTTATTCACTTCACTTTAATCGCAGACATCGACAAATATAGCAGCAAAGAGATGAAAGTGTACTGAATAACCACGAAAGAATTAAATATAGGAGCGTCGATGGCCTATAAAGGTTAAGGTATGCGACTCACAAGCGAGAGTTACCGGGTTCGAATTCTACTGCCGCCATGCACCAATGACTCTTTTCTGAGCTTATATTAGTTGAATACTAACCGATGCTCTTACGATAAGGGAAAACATCGTGACGAAACCTACACATACAGTCGCCTGAATGCGCAATCATGATCCAATCAGTTCAGGTTCTCCTGGTATCAAGGTCACGGAGGTCAGATGGTAGTCGCTCCACTGTTATTACCTGATCGCCAAATCCTGGATCTTGGTTAAGGCGGACCCCGGGCCATCGTTCTCGAGAGCACAGCCGGGACATTCCATTCCATATCCAAGAAGATAAGATATCATGGTGTTTATAGGTTTTAAACATTTCGTTGTTATTCATTACACTTTCATCGCACTTACCTAGAAATATCGAGGTAAAAACAATACTAATCGTGGTAACAGATGTTATATTTTTATTAACATATTAGATTTGGATTAATGTATGGGAATGTTTAATGAAAACATTTTGATTAATTTTCAAAGTATTATTTAACTCTTAAGATTTCGCGCGACGCCGAATCGACCGTACACTATGCATTTTCGTTCATAATATCATTATTTCCCGCCGCGTACAGTCCGGCAAAGCCGTGTGGTGTCCAGAGTAGAATAGCACCAACCCCTTACACTCGTGGGTGTCGTACAAGGCCACTAATGTTTTTCGTGGCAAAAGATCTAGTCTCCGTAGGCTGGAAAATGGGCAGCAGCTTCTTCCAATGTTAATTTTAACACTGTGGTCTTCAATCCGCCTGTCAAGTGTGGAAATTATGGCCATAAGCTCCCCCATAAGCTCTTTCGTGGCCCTAAGTCCTGCAGTGGACTGTTATGTTGTGTGATAATCGCATAAGTATTACTTTAAATCCCCAGTAGCATGTTATTGTGTATAATTCAACGAACTTAACTATTTTATCCTCTTTGCCTGCAACTTTTACATCCATATTCAGAAAAGTTACTATGTAGTCTCACTGTGCTAACGAGCAGAGTTCTGACTTACATTGTACATAATAGTACACAGATAGCATTTATTTTGCTGGGTAAAAAGAAATAGTCATGTTGGCATTAATGTCCCGGTTGTGCTTTCCAGCACTAGGGTCCGCCTTGCCCATGATCCAGGATTGACTGCCACCTGTAGCGACTACCATCTGACCTCCGTGACCCTGCTACCAGGGGAACCTGACCAGATTAGATCATGGTTACAAATTTAGATGTCTGACTGAGCAGGTGTCATTACGATATCTTCCCTCACCGTAAGAGTATCGGTTAGCATTCAACTAATGTACATAACTAAGAAAAGAGTCATTGGTACAGGGCCGTAGTAGGATTCGAACCCAGCACCTTTCGCTTACGAGTTAAACACCTTAAACACTCGGCCACCGACGCTTAAGCGCGGCGCTTGTGCTTCAAATGCTGCATTGCCTCTGGACCCGACAAAATTTGCGTCGTTATTTGACTTTGTTTGTTTCTATTTACATTAAAGTACGGATTTCTATGTAGCATATAGTGAGCATGTCGGAATGACAAAAAAATCGTAATTTGGCGCTTTAAAGCTCCGAAATATTCCATTAAAAATGACCTCACGTGACCCTCCCCCGTATGGAAGCGTTCAACGTAGCGTATTTGTATTAAAGGTATATTAGAGGTCTGTTCAGAGGCGGGCAACGCATTGGTGACTCCCCTGGTGTTGCTAATGTCCATAGGCGGCGGTGACCACTTTCCATCAGGTGGCCCGCATGCCTGTTTGTCTGCAGGATAACATAAAAAAAAAAAAGTTGATGTATTTTTTATATACTTTTTGATTTAGGTTTATAAGTTTATAATATCTCTTATATTTACGAAATATTCTCATGTTGATAGATTTATGTGTGCCTGCCCAAACTTTTAATGAACGCGGACGTAGTCACCGGGCAGGCAACTCTGTTGACTTATGTTTCTTTACATCTTTAGTGAAACATGGTTTCGATATAGGTCTGGTTGTGTATTACTAGACTATTCGATTATTAATCACAGCAAATTCATCGAAAAATTATTGAATCGAACCATGTAATAAAGAATGCAGTTTGAGATTTCATGAAACTCCGTATAGGTATAGGTATTTAAACATTGAAAACATATTAAGCTCACGAATGTACAACATAAATAAAAACATAAGAATATTTCGTCACAGACGCAGAAGAGAGCTAAGTACTTCTAATTATGACGAATCACCTCTTAGTGATGGCAATATAGGTAATCCAAAAGTAAAAGAAAATAAAACAGTTAAGTCCCAAATTTTCTTTAGTAAATATCTGCAGACAAACTAATGATCTATGTGTCTATAAGTGTCACATTTTATATCTATATGGTAATACAATAATTACTTAACTTAGTAGCTACCAATAAATGGTAATAATAATTATTACACTTACCAGCGAAAAGTCCTAAAACAAGCAGTACAGTCATGTTGAAATGTAACCAGATATTCATCACACAGAAAATACTTCCGCCCAACAAGTAAGCTCACTGTTCATTTATGAAGTTACCACTACACTACGTAATTACCAAATATCATACTCCATTTTCACACACGACAAGTTTGTTCGAAATGCCGATTTCAAATATTCAAACACACATTGCGTTCCATGGTTTTGTTTCTAAATTTCACTGCAGCCAGTTCGCTCGCTCGGTGGAGAAGAAGAAAATCGGAATATTTTTTTCGCGCGCGATCTCCTGGGTTGCCAGCTCGAAAAGGTTGTTTCCCTTCGGTAGTCGGATGGAAACTGCGGTACAGGCTCCAGTGTGGCATCGCTCCCCCGCCCCTCGCTTGCCATCCCCCCACCCCTGACTCGCCTTGCTCCCGATCCCATAATTAGATAAATGTCATTGCTGTTGTCTGAGTTTTTTGCTTTTCCCCACGAATTTTGTCGGCCTGTGTAATAGACTCCGATCCGTCGGCGGCACTCATTTACGTAAAATGTGTTTGTGTTTGTACGAATCCCCGCACGGTGTTTCCGGATAATGTGACCCGGGATTTTTGCAGAAATAACTCCGCTACGTAAAATAGGACAAGTTTTGACGTTATTTATTGCGACGCTAATGTTATTCGGTGTATTTTATTAGCATTTGAATAGGTCTAGAATAATTTTGTTATTTGTAACCAACATTTTATATAGAGGTAGATACAAAGTACATACATAGTAGCTACTTTCTTGAAATTAGTGTACTGAAATGCGAGAAGCAAACTGATACGATTTATATTATAAAGAAGAAAGGAGAGGAAAAAAAGTTTGCAAGTTTGTGAGTTTATTTGTAAAGGATAATCTCCGAAACTACTGTTACAATTTTTTTAAGCTACATTATTTCTGAGTGATATCGGATACATTTTTTCCTGGAAAAAAATAAGATTCCGCGGGATTAATAAAAGTTTACAGAGATCCGAGTTGAAAACCGTGGGGGACTGCTAGTTTAATATTAACATAATTAATATTATTTTAGTACCAATAAGCCAATTACAGCTTCTAGCTTGTAACAAAGTTAGTTATTATAAAGTAAAGTAACTTAGTTATACGTAGGATGTCATGTGTTTGGCAGGGGTCTTATTACCACTTAGGCAACAAACAAGGGTAGACGGTCGACTGATTGTACAAGCATTTACCGTAGACTTAGGCAATACCACACTGCCGACGCCGTAAAAACCTTTTTACACCTTTCTTAAAGAAGTCCATGTTGTATTCACTTGGGAAAACCTCAGAGCTGAACTCTCTCATTCCATAACCTAAGAGTGCGTGAAAGAATGTTTTTCTGAAACCTAATGTGAAGCTATCGGTGGCGAGCGATGAGATTATAGAAAGTGCCGCGACGATCAAGTCTAACAATTTTTGAGTTCGACAAACGTGAATCATCGATAAATAAATAAACTTAATCGCATCCGCGCCATCTAGCCCCAAAGTAATTAAAGCTTGTGTTATGGATGCCAAAAAACTGATAAACTACTTATACATATAACATCCCGACCCGTAACTGAAATTAAAATTCATCATTTCAATTTGTACCCGGCAGGGAATCGAACCCATGGTCTCTGCGTGGCAGACAAGCATGAACCACTCAGGTCGTCGATGTTGCAGCGGACGAAGTCACGGGTAAAGCTCTGTAGAACAACAACAAAAATTAGGCCAAAAAAGTGCGCCATCCAACCACAGGCCTTCCTAAGTCACGTGAACACGTAAATATTAATCCAAACATCTGCATACATAATAAAAATGCTAATGCGGCGACATTGTTACCGCTGCTGGCAACACTCACCCGAAAACGTGCGACACGATATGCGAACTCCTTTGCAGAAAGCGAAAATATGTCGCGGCCCATACCGGCCCTGTTTTATGATATTCCCCCTTGCCACTCACTTTGGATCTTTGCTCGAGTTTTTTTCCCTTTTTTTCTCTTTTCGCGGCATCTTTTGAACTACTTTCTTGTCAGGTCGCATTGGACGGAGTTTCTTGTTTATGATAATAACAGTTCGCTGGCAATATGAATATGAGACGAGACAGAATGCTTGATAACGGTGGCGAATGGTATTCGTTTTGGTGTAGGACTGAATATTGTAGAAAAAAGTAAGCCAATTTAATCCGTAAGTAAGTACGAAGTAAGTCCAATTAATCTAAGTAAGTTTAATTTAAAAATAATACTTGAGCGTGTCAACGGTAATACTCAACGTGGCGTGAAAAGGAATTAATTCCTGCAAGAGGAAACTTTACTGTCTACTGTCGTTGCGAGTCCTAGACTATGCGATTTCAGCATAAGTTCCCCCAAATGTTTATGCAATTTTGGTTTCTATCCTCATGACAGAAAGCTTATTTTAATATTTCTAAGCAAACGTGCAGAGCCCGCACACTAATAGGGCAGACTGCACGTTTTGTGTCCGCTTGAGCCTCCTTTACATTGCAATAACCTCCACACTCAGCAGGGGGGTTGGAGATCGTAATATTAAAAATACGCAACAGAAATTAGATACGTCAATGTCTATGTCTAAATTTCTGCTGTCCATTTCTGTTGTACAGAGATAAAGGATGGCCTACCACAATCATATTAGCTGCCTTTCACGACAATCATAAATAAAAGGGGCTGATGCTATTCCAATCTGCCGAACGCCACACGGCGAATAATTCAGTGGTCATCTTGCCGTTAATGTCGCGATTGTGTGCGAGGGCCCTGGGTCTGCCTTGATCATGATTGTCTGGGTCTGACTTAACCACTCTTAAGGTACACAGTAACTCTTAAGGTTACTCTTAACCACTATTCCACTAACGCTCTATAAGGAAACGACGCTATAATGCTAAGAAAACTTTTGCCTTATAAAAATAACAGGACCCCGCAAGATAATTAATTTTAGCGGACTTTTAAAAAGTACTCGGATGAAAAACGAAGGATACTGCTAGTAAATCTTCCTTGACGCCATGTGAAGCGGGGTTATCAAAAGTAGGGTTAGGAAAAGCAGAACGTCTCGAGTGAATTCACCTCAGCCGCCGCGTTAAGAGCTCTCAAGTCTTCTTCCACCCTGGTTATTTTTGACGTCAAGTATGAAATGAAATGTTTATTTTCCGTTTGAAAGCGTTTTTATATTTATTTAATGTTATTTGATACTTTTACCATTTGTTTTTAACGTATTTAAGTAAACTGCTGCTGTTGGGTTCCATTCTAATCATGGGCAACGACATAACTGTCTGTCGACGTTGTGTAGCAACAGTGTAGGTATGCCACAGAAATCAAAATAAGTTAAGTTCGATTCCCGGCCGGGCAGAAATTGAAATGATGAATTTTAATTTCTGTAACGGGTCTGTGTGTTCTATGTTTAATAAGTATGCATTAAAAAAAGTATTTATGTAGTATATCAGTTATGTGTGGTGCCGCCACCTCAAAGAATAGCACCACCCCATCTCTTCCCGTGGGTGTCGTAAGAGGCGACTAAGGGATAAATCCGAATGATGGGCAGCAGCATCTTTCTGGGTAGATTTACATCAACTGCACTGCGATCTCCAACCCGCCTGCCAAGCGTGGAGATTATGGCAATGACCTCCCCTTTCGTGGGAGAGGGCCGGAGTCCTGCAGTGGATTGTTATGGGCTGTGATGATGATATCAGTTATCTAGCACCCATAGTACAAGCATTGCTTAGTTTGGGGCTAGATGGCGCTGTGTGAATTTGTTCACGATTATTTATTTCTTTTATTTATTTATTTATATAAAAGTATTTAACACCTGACTGTTAGGGGGCATCCAATCACCCGAATGTGCCGCGCCGGTTGAGCTCCCGCGTACGAGGGCCCGGGGTCCACCATGACCATGATCCAACATTTGGCAGATCAGGTAATTACATTGGAAAGACTGCCATCTGACCTCTGTGGCCCTCTTGACAGAGGGTCCTGTCACATTAAATTGCTTGATTCGGTTACTATTACTTAGAAAAGAGGCATTGGTTTATGGCGGGGTGTGAACCCGTACCTCGAGGTATGAGTCGAACCAATTAACCCTTAGGCCACCGATGACCAAAAAAGCTTGTCGTTTAATATTAAAATTTCAGCATTAATCGACAAACTAGGCTAGCTCAATAACCAGTCGTAGTTAGAAGAATCGCTAAAAAAAAGGTGACGACCACCATGGAACCTGGTGAACAGAGTGGTTTGTCGGCTAGTAATAGACGTTCAACTCTGTGGATCTAAGCGTGACTGTAATAAGCGTAATTATACTAAACCTCTAAAGCCTTTTAAGGCTTAAGAGTCTAATTTTGTCTCGTAAACTGTATCTAAAAATAGAAACGTCGGCACTTATTTCTTTAAATTCCGACAAGAAAAAGCTAGTACAATATTTAACATTCGTAAATATAGACTGGTCCAGACATTTGACCTCGAGGCCCATCAAATCTGGAGTTAAACATGGCCGACTATGTATAATTAGGAAGCAAACATCCCCGGCAATCTAATAAATATTGATGTCTGGCAATCTAAATAGGTATAAATTCTAAAGCCAATCCTCTTTGGGTCGCTTAGCCAGCTCAGTAAGTAATATTATTTAATTTGTAGGTTAAGTGTAATATAAATAAGTCAAACCTTAACAAATAACTTCACTTATATTTAACGATGAACGGTTAGAGGTTACCAAAGGGTGCAACTCAAAAAGACTTAACTAATACTTGTAATTGTTTTATTGCTGTATTTAAATTGATGCAATCATGAATATAGGCACTCGATAGTTATACCTTGTCAAATATAGGATGATAATGTTCACAGTAGGGATGGGGTGGTGTAAAATCATTATTGAATCAATTCGATTATCGATTATCATTCTCATTAAAATTTTAATCGATAGTTGCATGGTTATGCTGCATGTATTTTATAAAATGAGCTATCTATTTTCTTTTGAATTAATATTTTTTTAATACGACATTAAAAACCCTTTCACAACGACGATTTCGACACGTGCGTATTTTTATTCGTACAGTCAGCCTATTCCGTACAGTACGGGCGAGTCGAAATCGTTGTTGTGAAAGGTCTCTTGGGGTGAAATCCATACTAGGAATGAGAGTTTAGTTACTAAAAATAATATAATTACTTAAATGTAATTTTAAATGTTCGATTATTTTCTTTGAATACCGATTTTCGATAAATAAATAATCGTGGACAAATTCACACAGCGCCATCTAGCCCCAAACTAAGCAAAGCTTGTGCTTTTGATTGTCTTTTGTTATTCGTTATTCGTGGCCTTAGATAAATATATGATCTAAGATCGTGGCACTTCACTAAAGGGGCGGTACCTGTCGATGCGATACTATCCATAGTACATTTTACCAAAAAAAAGACAAGAAACTTTATAGGCGTGCGCCAAGGACCAAGAATAATTAGTTGTCAAAATTATCATCCTATATTAGACAAAAATAAACAATAAACTGTCAAACTTGACATTTGTGACTGGTGTTGCCATTTCTAAATCATATTCCACTCTGTGGACAATAAACGGATTTAATATATTCGGAGGTGCTCAAAAGGGCAACACTAAGGATGTAACGTTATAAAAGCACGTGTAACGTTATATCTGGTTCCTTACTCTTCTGGTGATCGAAGAGTAAACGATAGCTGTTCTGTATGTTATGTTTTTATTCAATACACAAAGTTTAACACCATACTTCTGACTTTTAGTTATAATTCAACAGTAAGTATGTAAAGCTGAAGGTGACGTACTAGACGATTTAGGACTCTAAACCTGGTCAGCCAAGAGGCTCCTGTAGTTATCTGACTCGGTGACGAGCAGCGCTGTTTTCAGCATTGACATTTTAGTTCAAATACATTTCAAATTTCGCATTGGCGGTATGTCTATAGGCAATGGTGACCACTTTCCATCAGGTGTTCCGCTTGCCTGTTTGCCTACCGAATGAAAAAAAATAATGTGGTCAACTGGAGGTGGTTAGATAGGAATGTGGCACTGCACACCTTGACGTCAATATATTATTATCGCCTATTAATATTTACTGTACCTAGAGGTTACCATTGAGCTGGTCTGATGATGAAGTCGGAAGGTAGTCATTGGAACCAATGAACGTAATAAAATAACTGAATCGTGTTTAGGCTCTTTGGAATGGTCTTAATGAGCACTACATGAGCACAACATTACATTGTCACTAACTTACATGGGTGTCTCAATCATAAACCTGTAATCAAATTTAACTTGCAAGATTTTATTACAAACAAACGTAGGGACACACAGAATATATAAAAAAATTTGCTCGTCTCAGCCATGAAGGTAGCTAACTTTGCAATATTTTTGTGGGGGCATGTGAAACTAAACAAAACCATGTAATAACACCTACAAACTCAATGCCACCAACAGTATTTTCGTTGACACAATTTGTTTTCCCAACAAAATGGCGCGGTCGTTCACAAGTGGGAGCTTCGCATCGTCCTGTTGTGTTTCCGTTGATTTTTCAACGGAAACTGTACGAGTTCTCGTTATATTTAGCGTCCGGATGGGTTTCCGGCCAGTTTCCATGTCCGGGAGCTTTGAATCGTTAACACGTTTCGTGATCGGTTGTTTCTCTTTTTTTTTGCAAGCCAAGGGGTTAATTCTGATTGGTTTAATGGGTTTTGCCATATACAGGAATTGATCTTGATTCAGGATTTTGTTAAGTCGGTTAATCCTGGATTATAGTCAAGTAGGATATCGGACCCTCGTGCGCAACAGCACAATATTATTAAGGCCAAGATGATTTTTTATTATCTCATGTACTAGTACTAACAACACGATGTTACAAACATTTACAAAGATTATGGCAAACCATATAGAAGTGTGTGCATAAGTAAATATTTTATAAAAATTCACTTATATACATTTAAAGGCTACTTCGGCTAGAAGCGGTCCTGGTAGCGTAGTATAACCTACGTAGAGGCTCTACGCCGTAGCACCAATTCGCCGTAGCTGCTACGCAAAACAACACAGCACGAAATCACAGAATTTATTACACTAAAGCACCGAAACACAAACATTTGTCCCGATTCCCAAACACCTATTACCGTAGGCCGGAACACGGCGAATCCGCCAACAGAACAACATTGTCTGATTTCATAAATATAAATCACTTTTAATACGTTCTTAAGTGGTTTTTTATGGTAATCGGCGTGCGAGATTCCGGATAATTCCTCATTCATTGCAGATTCGAGATCTCGGCGTGGGGACGGAATAAATCTCCGTGTTATGGCCACGGGCAGTTTATTGTGTGCGCTTTGGGCTGGTTGCCTCTGTAAAAAGTGAGGCGCCTGGACTGTTTGGGTGTATTGCGGGAGGCTTGGCGCGTTCTAATTTATTTTCCTTTTTTTGGGTCTCGTTGGTCCTTCTTGCCCGCATATGAGTAATGTATTACACCAGTATTTACAAAAAATATGTGTCTATGCGTGCTATGTTACTATGCGTTATCATAGCGCTCTTGTGCTGAGTGAACGCATATGGTGCCGATTGCCACTCAAGTAATGTCAGTTGGAACCCTGTGCGTTCCACTTGCTTGGGTATTAGTCTTACTTTCATTCTACACTAGTAGAATAATTATTGTTCAATAATTATTCTACTAGCGAATTCCGCCCCTAATGAACAATGTTCATTAGGGGCGGACTATTTATTCCGTGAGGCATTTTTTTTACTATATTTGTACCCTCTTCCCCTCACTTGAGATTTACCCTGTATATAAAATAAAAAAATATTATCACTTTTACAAGTATTATAAAAGGCGTCTATTAGGTTTAAGATCTACTAGATTTTTTCTGTAAAGCAATATTTTTAATTTAGAAAATAATGTTTATTATCTTAATTAGTATAAGTAATAATTAAAGTTACCCTACACCTACTTTACCCCTGCCTACCCTTTTTTTCTTGCTTATAAACCTTCCTCTTGAATCACTCTATCTATTTATTTATTTAAAATAAATGCAAACTTACAGACAGAATAAAAAGCTATTGCTGAAAACCGCATAAAAATCTATTGCGAAGTTTAGAAGATCCAAACGTACATATACATAGGGACAGACGGCGGCAAGCAACTTTTTTTTGTACTATGTAATAACCAATTCTCATTTCACCCGTCCCCTCATCCAAATAGAACACTACAATAACAATACACCAGCCACAAGCCGATTACGTATTCGTTACAGAAAGCAAGTCCGCATTGAGTCTGGTGGCCGATTCTAATTTCCTGCCTGTCTACACGGGGAAGCGACGCTGTAGCTAAATGCTGGAAATATCAACGGGACTCATGCCATGCGGTGAGCGGACAAGAAACAGGGCTAGTGGGAAAAACTTTATGACTATGACAAACTTATTGAACTGCCTTGTAGGGCTATAGATATGAGAGCCTATATATCCCAGTTTTCTTTTTTGTTGTTTCAACCGAGTAGATAGCAAAATGTTTTATGAATATTAGAATTATATCATAAGTCTATCTTTTAGTTCAGTTAAAATAAGTATAATTAATAAAAAAATAGCGGAGTCTGCTAATACAGGCAATAAATGCTTAAATGGAAGTTTCGACAAATTATTATGAAACGGAATAAAGATTTGTTGTTATAATTTACTTGATTAGACGAGTTGGACCAGTTTTTTACTCCGGTTGTGGAACCCATCACCAACGGGACTTTCTTTCCTCTTACTTCGACTGTCAGCAAGGATTTTTCTTTCACTTGGTTGGACAATCGGTTCACCAGGATAGTTTTAAGTGCTAATAAAATATCCATTTAATTATCTGGCCTCACGATACATGCTTGCTCTAGTATGGATTTTTAGGTATTTGTATTACTCTTAGTCCAACATGTTGTAACACCAGGGAGATTATTCTTCAAATTTGGGAAAATCAATGTTTTAGACCTCGAAAATATTGGTATTTTAACAGGAAATAACGCCATCTCACCTGATTTTGTGTGATGAACTCAACACGACGGAAGATGTATTATGAACTTCATTCAATTTGATAGCTAGAAACGCTATTTTCCTAGTCAAAGAAAAATAAGTTTCTGAGAAACTTTATTTAATTAGTATAAAGTACAAAACAAGATAATATCATCCCAAATGCCAATTGCTAGACCTAAATAACACAAAAACAAACTGGCTGTAGGGCTTAAATACAGATGCATGTAATGTATAATGTATTACTATTATTTTATTATTAATCATTATTGTTATTTTTGAAATCCATAGCTTGACATACTTATACTGTAATTGACTTGTAATTAACAATTATCAATAAAACATGAATGAATGAATGAATGCATTTAAAAACCAACCGACCACTTTTATTTCCCGCTGTAGCAGAGTAAAACTGTTGAAGCGTTTCATGAGATCATTCTAATTTCAGAGTATAAACATACTATATTTAAAACAGGGAGATAACATTCTTAGCGACAGAAATTGTATGTGAGAGACTATTACACTAGGCAGGCCGCCATCTCAATTTTTTTTTTTAATTTTAGTCTATCCAGGCATTTGACTGCCATCTCACCTGGTGGGAAGTGACGATGTGGCCTAAGAAGGAGCATGCCTGTCTAGGAACAGCCTATTCACTGTAGCCTTGAAGGCGTCCAGATTACAATGATCAGAAAATACACTTGCAGGCAACGTGTTCCATTCCTTAGCCGTATGCATGATATCATTGCATCTATATTAGCGGGCATAAAATAAATGTTAATTTTGATCCTGTGACTTGATCTAAGTAGAGAAGCTAATTCAATTCCTGGAAAAGAAGTCATCTAGGCTTTAATGACCCGGTTATGCTTTCGCGCACGAAGGCGCGCGGTCCGCCTTGACTATGGTAGTAGGGGACCCTGACCAGATTGTTATACATACAATCGCCTTAATGTGCCTGTTTCCTCACGATGTTTTTCGGACACCGTAAGAGCATCGGTTAGTATTCAACTAATGTACATAACTCAGAAAATGGTCATTGGTACATGGCCGCAGTGAGATTCGAACCCGGTACCTCTCGCTTGCGACTTAAATAAAAAAATAAAAACGTTTATTCCAATAAAATAACGAAGTCACAACAACGAATTCATGAGAGTTAGCTACAACTAACAAGAGTCTTACAGAACTAGGTATTATTTGTCGCCCTGATCCCTAAACTAAGTAAACTTGTAACTTAGGGATCAAATACCGTAACCACCCGGCCACCGACGCTCAATTCATGGTAATAGGTAACATACTGTCACAGGGTGCAAATCGGCTCCCAAGGATACCAGCGGAATACCAAGGTCAATCTCGCTTCGCAAAAGGCACTCCTAACGAGTGGCGACCTCTTTGCAGTGCTAATTAAATACGCTGATATTTATTGGTACTTAAATAAAGTAGAAGTTAATTACGTTTAATATTTACTGAAGTGAGAATTCATCGTGCTTTTACGTTTTAATTTGGAAAGGATACCAAAGCGTTGGTGTTCATTCAGCAAATAACTGTTCGCTTTGTGCGTAGAACTCCATTTATTGAGGATGTAATAACGAACGGCTATATTAAATGGGAAATGGGAACTTCGAAAGGGTTTGGCACGCAGCCCTTTTAAGCAAGCTTCCCTCATATGGTATTACTGCTGGCTTTTGCACCTGGATATCGGATTTTCTGAGTAAACTATCAATCCGTGTAGTTCTAGACGGTTACACGGCTATCGACGCGGGAGTTCCTCAGAGGTCGGTTCTGTCCGCGACTCTTTTCCTGCTGCATATTAACAATCTGCTTTGACCCGGTATCTTTAGGTACGCAGACGACAGCACAGTAACGGATAGATATCTGTCAGATGCAAAAGCTAACAGGGGCGATATTCAGTCTTGTCGAGAGGCCATGGTTGGTCGCTTGAACGAGGCTCTCAAGGCAGTGTCAGATTGGGGCGAAGTCAATCTAGTGTCGTTCAACGCCACCAAAACACAGGCGTGTTTGTTTTCCGCTAATCGGAGTTCATTCCATGTAGCTCCGACTTTACGGAATGTGTCTGTGGAAATTACCGACAGCCTTCAGCTCCTGGGTGTTGAGCTATCAACCAATCTCAACTTTGGACAGTACATCGAATCAAAAGCCAAGACTGCAGCTAAAATACTTGGAATCCTCTAGAAGGTCAAGCGGTACTTCACTTCAAGGCAGTTGCTTCAATTATATCAAGCACAAGTCCGA
This sequence comes from Blastobasis lacticolella, assembly GCA_905147135.1. Lineage (NCBI taxonomy): Eukaryota > Metazoa > Arthropoda > Insecta > Lepidoptera > Blastobasidae > Blastobasis > Blastobasis lacticolella. Next base: position 18,499,878 of record LR990048.1, read on the forward strand.
TCTTGCATGGAGTACTGCTGCCACCTCTGGGATGAATCAGCCAAATACCAACTGGCTGCTTTAGATTCAGTGGAAAAACGTGCAAAGAGATTAATTTGTGATCCGCAGTTAATTAAGGCTAAGCTGCAGAGCCTTGAGCATCGGCGTAGGGTTGCGCGTTTGTCGGTTTTCTACAGGTTGCACTTCGGAGAGTTTGCGTCTGGCGGTGGTGGCGATCAGGGGCCTTATTCTTGAAACCGGTCACATCCACGCGAGCCTTCGCCTTCTAATGCTTGTCTTTTCTATCTCTAGCAATTTCCCACGAGTGTAAAAGAGAAGTGTGAAGGTAGCACACGCGAGCGCTTGTGTGGATGCGAGTGGTTTCAAAAATAAGTAATCAGATTGCGCATATTGCGTTCGAACTTTGCTATTGCCTCTGTATCTGTATCAGACAGCATTGTTGTCAGACCAATCCCGTGTAAGTCTAGAACATGAACGCGAAAACAGCATAAATAACTTTTGCACGCGCAGTCATCGACACCTTGAACGCCACCACGGACGCGGGCTGAACGCGATGGTTTGGCCTTCCCTTTATTCGTTAACATACGATATCGTAGCTGCATTGGCACTCTCGGTAGTGCAAACGTAGCCCGAGTTGGAATCTGTCCGTCAATTTTTTTTTCCCATCCCGAAAATTGCTCGAATCTGGGAACTAGAAATAATATTTTCAGGGTTCCATGCATTCAAGGCAAAACTATTTTTCAAATAAGTTATCATTTAAGCAACAGACCAAACTGGTAGGGGGAGAGATGGAATCCTCCTAGAGTGAGTTATGTACCTTAGTTGAACACTTCATAACCGATGCTCATACTACATAAAACATCTTGATGAAAACTGCACATTCAGGCGACTGAATGTGTAACCATAATCCAATCTGGTCAGGTTCTCCTGTTAACACGGAGTTAAGATAATAGTCTCTTCACTGTATTTAGGTGATTTTCCAAATCCTGAATTTTTGTCAAGGCGGACCCTGGACCCTCGTGCGCGAGAGCACAACCGGGACATTAACACAAAGATGATTATTTTAACTCAAAGTGCTGCATGGACTAAAACCATAGGCTATATTATCCCGCAATCAACGCTTCACTACAGAAACTTCCATTATAAGCGTTCCATTTAAAATATGAGGTATTCGGAACCCAGAGTTTTGAAACTGGAGCGACCATAGCTATGCTTTTTCCATATCTCACGGTACACATATTCCGATTTCGTTGGAAAATTGAGCCGGTATTCGACCGATGCTTCGTTTGTGCATTCAGTGGCTATCGGATGAAATGGAAATACTAGTCCTAGCATATGTGGATTGGAACAGTGTGTCCGACAGTTTTACGCAATTTTTTAGATATTTCTGGTTATGTTGCGTACGCATTTGTTACGATGACGGGATTTGTGATAAGCTATATGACAAAACTGATTGACTGGCGTTGGACTACGTGCAGTGTAGGACGCAGTTGCAAGTAATTGAAAGAGAGCCTTGATACTATAAAACTAGGTGTCTTGCCAGTGTAAGCTCTCGTACGCGATAATTGGTCTGCATGCGTCACTCCCTACCTGGGTGAGCTTACTTACTTTCCCTTTGCTTTACATTAGATTTTTGTCGTTTCAAAAGAGATAAAAATATTACTTAACTTCTTCCCTTAACCAGCGTAAATGTTTGAAAAGATGTAATGAATGTACGCAAAAAAGGTGTGTCGGAATCCCAGCGGAAGCTACAACAAGGTTCAAGACACACAATAGTCTCTGCCTGCCTCTGGATACTGGCGTACGTCTTCTACGACCGGTATCCTAAGTATGCCAGGCTCCCCTTATATCCCCATATGGGTACCCGTCGAAAATTACATCAGTAAATTATTATTTCGTGTGAAAGATGTACAAAGCAAAAAATTAACGAATACATTTTAGCACGGATTATAATACTGACAAGAGTGACCGTCCTGCATTTATAAATTCAAATATGGTGGCGAGTTAGCGTTTTCGTTTATTCGTGTACAATATTCGCGCTGGCGACGCGGTCCGAATTCAAATCACAGACAGGCTCAATCAGCTTTGGGCGAGAATAGAGTACTTGCTTCATACTGACTATGAAAAGGGCGCCCACGCCGCTGTTGACAAACGTCGGTAATGCTGGGGAACGTCTATATGTTTTTGAGTAGACAGTCCTTAGATATGTAAGGTACTTTGACTCATTGCGGACAAGTAATTAAACACATGGCCTATGGAGTAGTAAAGTTCTCGAGTGGCGACAACGTACCGGATGACGCAGTGACTCTTTTCCGTGATAAGTACATTATATAATTAAATGCTAACCGATGCTCTTACGGTGAGGAAAACCATCGTAATGAAGCCGTCGTATATTCGCCGTGTGGTGTCCGGCAGAGTAGAATACCAGCTTACAAACATGGGTGTCGCGCAAGGCAACTAAAGTTTTCACGATACAACTTCTAGAGTTTCCGTATGCTGAAAAATGGGCAGCAGCGTTTTTTATTGTTACATTTACAACACTAAGATTTCCTACCCGCCTGTCAATCGTTAAGATTACGGCAATAGCCTACTGTTTCGTGGAAGAGGCCCTAAGTCCTGCAGTGGACTGTTATGGGTTAAAAAACGGGCTCACAGAATACCAGCGCTGTGAGTCGCTTCTTGCGCCTCACAGCACATGCTGAGTGGGTATCATTTATGCTGACTGCCGCGGCACCGACAGTGGCATGGGAGGCTACACATTGTTTTAGATATTTATATTGTTATTGTTTCCGTTGTCTATAACTGTAACTGTTATTGTGTCGTGGTGTGCTATGATATACGAAGAAAGGCAACTACCCTATCGTGATAGTGTCATAACAATTCGCGAGGGTTATCGCGATGCAATCACTGGCCTGATTGCCGTCACGATTATGTTTGCCATAGCGATGACGAGTCGCTTTCGATACGGATTCAGACTGTGATACGAATTGCCTCTATCGTTTTTTGAAGCGTCGGTGGCGTAATGGCTAGCTGGTCAGCCTCGTAAGCGAGGGGTATTGAGTTAGATCCCCAGTGCCACGGCACTGGTACATCACGATGTACCAATGACTTTTTGAACAATAAATAAATAAAGAGCAATAAAGAGTTTATACTCTTTCTGAGTTATTTACAACTAGTCGATCCGCGTGGCGTCCTCTACCCTACACCGACTTTACTTCTACCTACCTCTTTTTTTCTTCCCTATAAACCTTTCTCTTTAACCCCTCTATCTATTGTTAAAAACCACATTAAAATCCGTTGCGAAGTTTACAAGATCTAAGCGTACATATATATGGACAGACGGCGGGTAGCGACTTTGTTTTATATATTTGATACTAACCGATGCTCTTACAGTGAACATCCGCCATCATTAAAACAAAACACAGTTGCTACCAATCACAATATTTATGGAACCAATTGATTAAGATGTACTTTTCTATCAACATATTTTTACTTCTTTTTGTGATAAGATATTTCATATTAAACGTAAAAACCCGTAAAGTGTGGCCATAAAGACAAAATTCAAACAAAAAAAATCCTTCAACATAATACACTGTAACGTTTGAATAGAACTTGAATCGATTATAAAATCCTAGAATATAACATAAGAAGTTATATCATCATATCAGCCAGAAGACGCCCACTGCTGGGCATAGGCCTCCCCCAGAGTTCTCCACAAAGGCCTGTCCTGTGCTTTCCGCATACAGCTGGTACCTGCGATCCTTACCAGGTCGTCGGTCCACCTTGTAGGAGGCCTACCCACGCTGCGTCTTCCGGTAAGTGGTCGCCACTCGAGAACTTTACTGCCCCATCGGCCATCTGTTCTTCGAGCTATGTGCCCTGCCCACTGCCACTTCAGTCTGGCAATCCTTAGAGCTATGTCGGTGGTCTTGGTTCCCTTGCGGATCTCCTTATTTCTGATTCGATCACGCAAAGAAATTCCGAGCATAGCTCCTTCCATTGCCCTTTGGGTAACAGTGAGCTTTCTTATAAGGCCCACAGTGAGCGGCTACGTTTCAGTTCCGTAAAAGAAGTAAAGAAGTTATATATTATATAGAATAAAATTATCACCTGCCGTGACCTCCCTTAGTAATTATCATACATGTTTGTATGACTAAGTTCATGATAATAATACTTAGGCTACAGCGATATCGTAATACACAGGGTGTTTAATAAAGCCATTTGTATCCTGGCAGTTTCGTCACATTACGCCGAGCCATGTACGATCGTGGTGTTCACAGGATGTTCATTTTGAAACAACGGATAGCAAGGGTGAGGGGGCTATTTTGAGTCCATGATTGTAAAGTTTCAACTCGATAGGAATGGTAGACTTGAAATGTTTGATTGTTTTCAGTCCCAAAATAACTTTTAAAGTTAAAATTCAAAAGGCAATGTTTTGCTTAAACATTGTGAATTTTAGTAGTATGAAGCGATAATAGATAAGTAGGTACATAACATGTAATAGTATAAGGATAGGATAGTGATACATTTATGTGCTGTTAAAATATATTATTATTATATAGTAAAGGAGGTAATTAGGTATTGGTAGCTGTTTTTTTTTTTTATAGACGACTTAATTTTGATTTAAAGTTTTTGTGTCAGTGCCAGTACGAAAAGTAGAGCTAGACAAAGGGCAAATCTGAAAATAATAATTTTAATTACTGACCTGAGACCACCGTCTTTGTCGTACGCGTGTGAGTAAATACGAAGTAACTGGCCAATGTGCATTATAATACTGACAACTAGTATTTCAACAAACGAACCATATTCCAAGCACTTGACAATAGCACCCCAGTCTCTGACAACGCAGGAAATGAAGATGTCTTAGAGAAACCATTGCAAATGCCATAACCACCATAATAATGTGTTCAAGATACGTTGCTTGCATTTATTACTTGTTTCAAGTGTCTACGGACGAATTTATGGAAACAGTTTGGATACAGTTCTAACCTAACTTGAAGTATTTAATAGTAATATGTATTGTAAGCTATTTATTGGAGAGCTAGCAAAGTTGTGGCTACGAACCGGTCTAGATATGACGAAGTGTGTTGCCATTAAAGACTCAGACGACCTTTTGAAGTGCCAACTCTATTAAAAACTGTTGGTGCTGTCATTTCAAGGAGCAGTCAAACAAGACCAATAAATTCGTGCCACCACTTAAACACCTTCCTGCAAACCTTGGTTTGATAAGCCCGATTACGCCTGATGAGGTGCAAATCATATTTTATTCATCATTTTTTTTATTTATGATTTGGCAAGCTATGGATGCAAAAGGCACTGTTCAAGAATTTGGAATTACCATAAAAACGTTCTATCACAAATATTTGGAAACCTCCAGTGCTCCATGGGGTGGGGATTTGGGGAACCGTGGGAGGCAGTGGAGGGGTATTTGCTGTTTTGCTGTCAGAGCAACGTGTTGTAGAGGTGGGCAACGCATTGGCGATACTCTTGCTGTTGCTAATGTCTATAGGCAGTGGTAACCACTTTCCATCGGGTGGCCCGCTTGTCTGTTTGCCTACCGTATGACATAAAATTACATTGCCCCCGACGAAAAAATTGTGTTTTTTTTATGTGGTGTTATAAGTTTAGATTTAGATTTAGATTTAGATTTATTTATTTCATAAATTAGAAATTTACATGTCAACATTAATACATTATTTTTCATTCAATACAATCTTTCAAGTACCTTAACTATTTCATACAATTATATAAATAGATTTCAATTAGACCAGCCATTCAATATAAATTAATTACATTATTAATGTCAAATTATTCAAAAATATTTTCAATGTCAATGCGCATGTCAAATTAATAAATTAATGTCAAAATTATACAATTTACAATTACATTATACATATATAGGTCATATCACCGAAGAAAAATACCAATGTCAATATGATGTTAATAACGGATGTCAATTCATTAAATGAATCAAGTATTTTATTATAATTATAATGTTCTGACATATCTTACAGCTTATGGATTTTGGGTTAAAGATACCTTCACGCCCTTATAAAAGTCGTCAATCTTGTAACATGCCAACCTGATTAACATTTTTTTTAATCTTTTATTGAAGGCACTTAGGCTCGGTGCATCCTTCACGTCCTGCGGCAGGGCGTTATACAGGTTCGGGCCCGCGACCGCGAGCAGCCGCCGCGCTTTGGTGCGACGGCACCGCGGCGCGCTCAGCAGCTCACGGTTGCGAGTGCTGCGACTGTGACTGTCACCCAGCGTAGGGAACTCGTCAATGTTGCGTTTGACTTGGTTACACATGTCCAGTACATATGCACTTGGCAGAGTCAAAATGCCTAACTCTCGGAACAACTCCTGAGCTGGAAAGTCATGGGGCTTATCAGCAATAATCCGTACAGCACGCTTTTGCAGTTTGAACGCGCGTTCGCAGTCCGCAGCTACGCCCCACAGGTCTATCCCATAGGTTAGGAGGGAATGGAAATATCCGTAGTACGCCTTTTTCAAATTTTCCGCTGACAGGGTTTGGCGCAGTCTGGATAGCGCATAGCAGGCAGATGCCAGTTTATCGCACAGCGACTCGATATTCGCTGACCACGTCAGGCCCGCATCAAGGACTAGACCCAAGTACTTCACCGTATCGACTTGCGGCACTAGAGAATTATTTAAGGTTATATTTAAGTGTTCTGTATTCGACTTTCGTAGTTTAAAGTGGATTATGTTGGTTTTTTCAATATTGAGGGACAGGCCGTTGGCAGTAAACCACTGTACAATTTGTTGCATAGCTCTGTCTAATTTAAGCTTGAGTTCATCGAATGTGGCGGCCGACACTATGACGCATGTGTCATCAGCAAAAATGTCATACTCAACATCCTCGCAAGCCATCGAGATATCATTAACTAAAAACAAGAACATGATATTTCCCATGACCGAACCCTGGGGCACAGCACACTCACCGATGCACTCAAGGTCGGATCCCGATCCGTTTACATAGGTTGCCTGTTTCCGGTTCGTCAAGAATGATGACAATGTGTCATAGAATGATCCGCGGAAACCATACCGATAGAGTTTACTCAACAGCAGTTGGTGGTCCACCATCTCGAAGGCGCGCGACAGATCACAGAATATCGCTGCGACCTGTCGCCCGCCCTCGAGGTGGCCAGTCACGCGCGTCACCACGTCGCGCACGGCCTCACCCGTGGACCGCCCTCGCTGATATGCTGTTTGACGTGTGTATCTGTTGCTTGTGTGTGACGACATGCCGGTATGCCACGCAAGAGGTCCCGGGTTCGATTCCCGGCCGGGCAGAAATTGAAATGATGAATTTTAATTTCTGTTACGGGTCTGGGTGTTCTATGTATAAATAGAATGTATTTAAAAGTATATAAGTAGTTTATCAGTTATCTAGCACCCATAACACAAGCTTTGCTTACTTTGGGGCTAGATTGCGCTGTGTGAATTTGTCCACGATTATTTATTTATTTATTTATTTATTTATCTGTCTGTGTCATAGTAGCCCTCGAACGGATGGACCGATTTGGATGCGGTTTTCTCTATTTCTTATGTCGGTCAGGTTATACTATGTATATATTGTGTACTATGTACTTTATACTTGCTTTTAATAGTTACCGTAAAATAGCACAAAAACTACGTGCGTTTTATCCTATAAAGAGGCGCTCAATTTATCTAGGATTTTATTTTTATGGCAACACATTAGGCGCGGCGGAAGCACTAAAAGCGGTCCTAAATGCCTAGCGATTATCACGTTAATGGACCTGCAGGTTGTAACAAGAATTTTCACTATTTACAGTAATGAGGTCTGATCTGTTTGCTTTTGAGCAGCCAACCAACTTTTAATCATCATCATCATCATGGCATTAATGCCCCGGTGGCGCTCTCGCACGCGACGGCCTGGACCAGGACTTGATCCAGGACTTGACAGATCAAATAATTACATTGGTGTGACTGCCATCTGACCTCCGTGACCCTGCTACCAGGTAAACATGACAAGATTAGATATTGGTTATACATTCAGTAGCCTGTATTACAGTTTTCATTATTAAGTCTGTAAATAATTTATCCTAAAACCATAGAGAGCCGTATGTGACGTTGTTTTAATAGACATAGACGGTACTTTATTCCACACTACATCCTTAATATAAGATGGGTACAGTAAATTATAATTATTGAAAATTACGTAAGATCAGACACGGATGTAACGGATACCGAAAAGGACCAATCTCAGCATAATCCTGTAAGGGCTCATGCCTGTCACAGCGCTGGTTTTCAGAAAAGCCTATGCATCCCACGCGCATTACGTGAACGGTTTAAAATATTATTTAATTAACAAAATTCTATATCCAGATAGGTACAAAATCCTAAAACAAATTGCCAGCTCAAAGTCGACAATACAACCGCAAAACCCCCTCATATCAAGAAAATACCCAAGGAACCTCGGTGCAGAAACATCGCGTTCGAAATTCAAGAGAAACGCATCCGCCTGTTTGTCTATTGCCGGAAATGACGTCACACCCACATCGGAAAAGCGATCGCATTCCAGAAACTTCCTTAAACCGTCCATTCGGCGTTGTATTCCTTTTTTCCCTCCAGCCAGCAAAACGCTCCTTTCTCCAACTGTTTATTTTTTTCGCGCTGGCAATTTATTTTTCCCTCCACTTGTTTGACCGAAGTTGAATTTGAGTTTAAAAGTTACGCCCGTTTATATAAAAGAGAAGGTAATTACGTTTTTCACGTAAAAGGGAAAAGGCAGCGAAAGATGAAGGTTGAAATGATTTTCGGTGGAGAAATGTTGTTGAGTTCTTTGAGAAGTGTTTGGATGAAAGAAGACATATTTCTTTCATGCCAATAGCGTGGTAGAAAATATATAAGTAAATGTAGGTTTTCAAAGTTTTTATAACTGTATTTAATGTATTATACATCTTTCACAATCAATATTCTTGTCAGTTTTGACCAAAACGTAAATCGGTAACTCTCATAATATACCTCAGAAAATAATTAATTTACAGCGTTCGAGCATTCGAGCGGCGGTGGTCAAGGTAAGCGTGAGGTACCGGGTTCCCACCACATGACTGGTTATTGATACATACCAACACCTCTTTCTAAGTTATGTAAATTAGTTAAATGAACTAATAGATGCTCATACGGTGAGGGATAACAACGTGATGAAACCTGCACTTTCAGGCGACTTGGTGTGACACCATGATCCTGGGAGCACGGTCACGGGGGTTCGATATCAGTCGCGCCACTTTTCCACTTATCTACCAAATCCCGGACCATGATCAACCTGGACCCCTGGCCCTCGTACACGAAAGCCTAACCGAGACTTTAATGCCAAGATGACGTTGATAATAATTTATACACAATTCCCCATACACGTTAAAGCTCACAAGAATATGGATGGCCACGTTTTATAGATCCGTAAAATGGTTCTAACCGTGACTAAGAGATAATTGTTCATTGATCATTGATCATTCAGACGACCTGAGTGGTTTAGTGGTCAACATGAACCACCACAATATGAACCTTGCGTCTGCCACGCAAGAGGTCCCGGGTTCGATTCCCGGCCGGGCAGAAATTGAAATGATGAATTTTAATGTCTGTTACGGATCTGGGTGTTATATGTATAATAAGTATATATTTTAAAGTATTTAGGTAGTTTATCAGTTATCTAGCACCCATAACACAAGCTTTGCTTACTTTGTGGCTAGATGGCGCTGTGTGAATTTGTCCACGATTATTTATTATTATTTTATTCTGTAGACTGTAAGTAAATATATTGTTCCATCCAGAAACCACGGTGGCTAGTTGCCGTCTCAAAAAGTATTCAGTGGCTCAACGCAAACACAAAATAATCATGTGTAATTCTGGATATTTCTGGGTACGGATTATAATAATAATCATGTATATAGTATAACCAATTACTGCAAAGCCATTGTAGCGAAAATCGAGAGAATAATAGTAATGCGTAATAATGCAGACTGATGATAAAACTTATTTGTTTATGAGGAAATACAACGCTCATTGTGTGTGTTTAATATTGTTGTTGCTTTTTGTGAATGCATTTTTCAATCAATGCGATTGTAGTAATCAGAAAAGTTTAAAATAACTCTAGGCTTCTGTCTGTTTTATTTATTTTTCCGTACAGTTTTCCTTATAACTATAAGAAATTAAGCTATGATTGTACATTTGTACAATTCAATTTAAATTAGACTAGACGGCATTTGACCGCCATCGCACCTGGTGGTGGCAGTGACCGAAGATGGAGCGTGAATGTCTAGGAACAGCCTATTCACTCTAGCTTAAAGGCGTAATTGGTAGGGTTCAATTAGTAGGTAGAATTTGATCAGATGTACTAATAGTAACCACAGAAGAGCGTCGGTGGCCGAGCGGTTAGAGTATCCGACTCGTAAGCCAAAGGTCCCGGGTTTGAATCCTGCTCCGGCCATGTACCAATGAATGATTTCTGAGTTATGTACATTAGTTGAATACTAACCGATGCTCTTACGGTGAGGGAAAACATCGTGATGAAACCTGCACATTCAGGCGACTGGATGTGTAACCATGATCCAATCTGGTCAGGCTCCCCTGGTAGAAGGGTCATGGAGGTCAGATGGCAGTCGGTCCACTGTAATTACTTGACCTGCCAAATTCTGGATCATGGTCACGGCGGACTCCGGGCCCTCGTGCGCGAGAAACCAACCGACATTAACGCCTAGATGATGATGATTATTATTATTATTACTAACAGTGACCACTCGCCTTCATATGAATAGTATATGTATATGTGTTAGATAAGTCTAATTTTGTATGTAATTCTTAATTAAGATCTACATACCTACATTTATATTTTGAAACATTTTCACGTTCGTTCGTCCCGTTGTGACGTGCAAAAGTGTATCTCCTAAACCTAAATTTTGAACTATAACTAGAACGCAGTTAAAGTACTAATATAAATATTTTTAAGAATGCATTTTGTATTTAAAAAAATACGAACTAAAGCCTGACCGAATTTGTGAGCTTTATTTATTGTTTTCAAAATTAGGTTTAATAATTTCTAGGGCCTCTTAGTGTTCCTGATATGCCTACATCGTACGTGGCGACCTCGTTGTGCTCAAAGAACGAAACGGCAGGTGCGCTTTGCTCACCTTTTGTTGTTCCCGCAAGCACTCAGCCACTAGAACTCCACAAATATAATATACACAATACACAAACACTTGTGCACCCGATAGGACACGGCGAAGTCGCAGTCGGCGACCATGATAACGATAAGCATTTTGCAATTTTGCTACTCATTGTACCCACGTGTTTTGGATCGCGCATCGTGCCACAAACTTAAAACGACCCGATGAGGGCGTCGTTGTTGGTATTGATATGACGTTTCGAAGTGGCAACACTTAGTTCCAGTCTTGGCCACCGGGTCATATATGTTTGTAGTTCTGTATCTCAATTGTCGTCGGTCGTGTGCCTTTCGCGACTTTCGTATGTACAGCCATGTACAGTGTGTAGCATGAACCGTTGTCTGATTCATAAGGATTCGTGAAGGTATCTGACAAGATGGTTATATGATCGAAAATTGTCGGCAGCACAAAATGTGTATAAAGTGTTCACGAGTAGTGTAATTTTTATTTTTTATTTTTGCAATCACCCCACCCTCTAATGGGCACCCTCCGGAATAGCGGGGGAGGAAGGCGGAGAACTGTCATGAGTACCACCGCGGCCGGCCGGCTGGTTATGCAAGACTCGTTCCGAAAAACACCAAACCGATATATGCTAAACTCCACCTGGGGACGTCTGTAGTCTGGGAGGCTTTTAAGGCTTCATTGGAGGCCCGTGATGGGTATGCATATGTTATAAACAATATTATCCGGCTATACATTTATACAACACAAATTCGTGACCACGTAGTAGAGATGTAGTGATGGTCGATATGATTGATATCGATAACATCGACAAACTGATACTCATCACGGGTGTGTCGACACAAATAATGTGATTAATAAAATGTAAATATAAATAATGTATTATATTAGATATTGATATTAGATATTAAATTTAGCTATATTAAGTGTCTAGGTGTAAGTGTAAATATGTACATAGATATTTTATTACATTTAGGTTTCAGTTTTAAGTGAAACGAATATTTACGTTTTCACTGGGGTGTATGATTTAACACTTAAGTGTAGGAAGGTTCCCTACAAGGTTTTTGAAAATTGACTCGACGAAGAAGCAGAAGATTGTTAAGTGAACGCACTTCGTTTAATACAGCTCTATGATTGGTCAATAAGCAGTTTTCCAGTAGGTACTATCAGATAGTATCAACAATGATCAAGAGATGGCGCTCTCATTAACTTGGAAGGACTAAAAATTATAAAAATCCTTATTTCATTTTAAAATACAGCCATTTAGTAAAATGTCTTTAATATATAGGTACGGCGTAAAATATATAGAGTCTGTATTTGTTTTTGTGATATAAAAATTATCTATTGTTTTTGTGATATAAAAATTATCTATTGAGTATACGCAAAAATAGGTAGCTACATAATTTGTCCTTAAACTTGATAACTCATGATCTAGTTTTAATTATGTTTGTAATCCCATTTACAATTATTACTAAAACTGTCGACTGCGCCATCTAGTGAAAGCTTAGGAATGCTCATTTTGTTCGCTACCTTTTATTTTGACAGACAATGTTTTCCCTCACCGCACATTATTCGTGCTCATACTACACCCTCTATTTCGCACAGATCGCTGGTTATTTTTGAACCGTGAATTGTTTAAGATCTCTTCTGTAGCTATCGTTGCTTCGTTGGTTTTGTTCGAAGGATTTCCTTTGTTGAATATGAGTCGGTTGTTGCTCCGTGTTGTATTTCGGTTGTAGTTTTATCACGTCGACTCAATTTTACAGAGGATATAGTCTATCTACTGAATGTCTAAATTAGATAGCACAAATAGTTACTAGTAGCTAGTAATAAACTAGGCAGGCATATAACCTGATGGGAAACGAGGATACTGCCGTTAGACCACGCCCGTTAGTATAGTAGAATTTACCGAAAATATGAGGTGGAACTAATTGTAACAGAAATTATTATTGCGTCAAATGTTGCTAATCAACAAACTAAAAATTTATACAGGTACAGACCTTTGGTGGTTTTGGTGTGAGAAGGCAAAAAATATCCCATTTTTGTTTTTTCGTAAATATCTAGAAAACAGTGCGGGAGTATGGTCCAATACTGAATTGAAGCTCTACAACTTTGGCTTTACAGGCTTTTTCGATTCCCAACTGTTTACGAGCAACACTCTCGGTTGTGGCGTTAGACAAAACACCCTTTTATTGGAGAACTAATAGGTAATATATATTCATAATTTAAGAAAGACATTAAAAGCTGATTGTTTTACAAAAAGTTGCCTCCCAAGCGATGAATAGTAATAAGCAGTAAACATTTTTATTAGTTATGTCTAGGGTTAAACCAGATCATTCAATGAACCGAGATAAAATTTTGAGGTCCAACATTAGAGTAAATTAATATTCGAGGTCATTATCTAATGTTTTCGTCAATGAATATATTGATTCAAAAAGAAGACTACCATACCTATAAAGATGGATGATGCTTATGAAGCTGGTCGGGTAATATAGTTTATGGAAGCCTTTATTAGTCATCACGTAGTAAACAAATAATAGAGACTAGATTATAAAATTAACTAGATTTTTCCTCGTTCTGTTCTGTTTGCCAAATTTTATTCAAACTTGAATAATGGTTTCACGTATTTTAAAATTAGCAGGAGGACTATAACTTTTCATTTATAAAAACCCTGTTCTTTTAAATTGGTATATCAACAACACATTAAACGACAAACCTCACATTTGTAGCACCAAAAACAATTTTCAAAATGAAAGCATATGAAAAAATATTTTTGACAAACAAAAGCAATACAAACAAACACATCTGCTACTGACAGTACTAAGGTTCAAAGCCTCTGCGTACGTCACAACACCCTCATTTAATACCGAATTGTTTATTTAGAGAACTTCCCTTCAGGAAGCAATATAGTCGAAAGTGCCCCACAACGTACGAAGGCACCTTTGAACGTCAATAGAAGTTGTTACACCACCAATTTGGCTGAGAAACTGTTCGCAGTAGCGTGTGAAATTCAAACAGGTCGCAGTAAAACTTTTGTGCGCTATCGTACTCAGTCCTTGAGTTCGATACGATACGGGGTGCATTTTGTTCTGGGAGCAGTTTTTACGAACCGCTTTTCATACATAATCAAATATGTATCACATTTTTTCACGACCTGAGTGGTTTAGTCGGTTAACATGCCGATTTGCCACGTAGAGGTCCCGGGTTCGATTCCCGGCCGAGCAGTAATTGAAATTATGAATTTTAATTTCTGTTATGGGGTGGGTGTAACAGGTGTGTATTAAAAAAAGTATATAAGTAGTTTATCAGTTGTCTAACACCCATGACACAAGCTATGCTTACTTTGGGGCCAAATGGCGTTGTGTGAATTTGTGCACGCATAAATTTAATTGGCTTGGCTAATATTGTAGTTTTATACATAGGCCGTGTGGTGTCAGGCAGAGTAGAATAGCACCAACCCCTTGCTCATGGGTGTCGTACAAGGCGACTAATGTTTTCGAGGCAAAAGATCAAGAGTCTCCGTAGTCCGGAAAATGCATTTCCATTGTTATATTTAACACTGCAATCTCTAACCCGCCTGCCAAGCGTGGAGACTATGGCAATAACCTCCCCTTTCGTGGGAGAGGCCCTAAGACCTGCAGTGGACTGTTCCGGGCTGTGATGATGATACATTACACACAATCTTGCGAGATTGGCCAGGTTGGCTCATTAGGCCATTACAGTATAGCCACTGCCATCTGACCTCCGTAACAAAATAAGAGAATTATGATCACAAGGGATCAATATCGCTTGAAATGACCTAGAAAGGGTAAGGAAGTTAACTGAACTGAAATTGTGAATGCAATGTATACATTTCTTTGCATTGTACTTATGTTAATCGTAATGGAATATGTACTTACCCTAGGGTACGTCACTGTTTGTTTTTGACTCGCTAAATTCAGTATCTATTTACAATTTAGTAAATAGACTGTAGGCCTAGCACAAGTTGCTCTCGCGCGCGATAAGCGAGAAAAAGCGCGACATAGATATTGCTATCTCTTTCATCTTAGTATTGAGAGAAAGAGACAAATGCTCTCTCGCGGCGCGAGCTTTGTCGCGGACAAACTTGTGCTAGGGCCACTGATTTCAAATTGTATTGGTTAATCACATTACAGGCAAGCGGTACGTCGATGCGCTCGGAGGCGAGGTGACATAATTAATGACGTTACGTGTCTGTCAATGTCACAGTGACATGTGGCTGGCGGGCGGCGCTTGCGTCCGTCGCTGACAAAGGACAGTATCTTTGGCGGCGGAGCCCATTTTTTTTCTTTATTTTATATGGCCCTACATACTGGCCAAGAAACTGTTGAATGCTGCCTAGCATTCATTGTTATGACGTTCATAAGTGTTTGTAAAAACCTAAACTGAATAAACGTATTTCATTTGATTTGATTTGAAAATATACCAACCAGTGTCGTGACTCTAGCGCCCTTTAAAAAAGCAATTTTGTCGCGACTTTCACCCTATGATTTATCCATGCGTTTTAAAATAGCACCCCTAATAAATTCTAAAGTCTTCGGTGCTTACAATATTCCAAAGTTCAACAAACTCCCTGAGTGAAACTATCAAAGACTTCTAGCGGAATTTGAAATCTCGTAAGAATTCAGAGGACGTTGAAGCCAGGATGAGTTGTGCGGATTCTTGCAAATTTATTATTGTCTTATTGCCTTTTTTAACGCGAATGTTGGTACTTGTGTTTTTATTTTGATAATATAGACGACAGATCAGACGACCTGAGTTGGTTAACATTCGGGGATCGGGGTTCGAATCCCGGCCAGGCACAAATTTAAATTTATGGAACGGATGTGGGTTAGTGTGTAATTAAAATCGGTATTTAAGTAGTTTATCAAGTATTTAACACCCATAACACAAGCTTTGCTTACTTTGGTGCTAGATGGCGCTGTGTGAATTTGCCCAATTGCATATTTATTTATTTAAAGATAATTATTACGGTTGAAGCGTGTCGGTGGCCAAACAGTTAGGGAGTTCGACTCGTTGAATCGTAGATGTAATTCGACAGTTACCTACTACATCAAGTAAGCTGTCTGCTCGGTCATCACGGAGTGCAATAAGTCTGCCTGTGATTTGTCTTATTTTCGTTAAAATATACCTTTTTAACAAGGGTTAAAATCTTTAAGCCTGGCGCGACTTCTGTGACAAACCGCAGACATATTTAGATATCGATTTCTGAATCACGTCTACTAAATTTCATTAGTTGTGATGGCGTAATATTAGTAATATGATCAAACTACGTTTGTATGTATTGCGATCGGGATACACTTCATGTATATGTACTTATTACATTTTACTCCATGTGAGAGCAAATTAAAGCGGAATGTATTGCCCATAAATTAAGGTACATTTTTGTATCACGGCGTTTGAAAAGCGGAGCGACGCGTGACATAATATAAGTGATACAAACATGGACCTTATTCTATGAGCAATACATTCCACTTTGATTTGCTCTAACGGTTTTTGTTTCTGAATTTAGGCTACTGAATTTAGTCAAATTTAATAAGCGCATTACGTTTAATGCAATCAGGCAAAATAATCCCATATCTTGAATCCATAGACTAATTTAAACACCAAAACCGTGGGTTAGGTAGAATTATCGCGTACACTCTATTACAAAAGATCAAAGGAGATCATTTTATCGAGCATTATCCCTATCCGTCCCGACTGACCTTGTAAAGATGTCCAAATCTTATACTTCACTCGTAAACCGTCTGAAATTGGAAAATTTTATTGCAGAACGCAATCTGTCCCCAAGTTGAGATGGAGATTTCATATCTGCGACGAAAATATTGCATGTACTTTACCATTTTATTCAAGGGATTTCTACTAGAAAGTTCTGTTAAATTACGTCTGAGTCCACATCTGTGACGGTGTGGTGGGGGAATAGTAATTTGAGAATATATTCCGCTGTATTAAACACAATGGTGAAGAGTATAACTTTGGAAATATTTTTGAATTTAAAATTTCGGAAATCTAGTATGCGGGTGTGGCGGTGGTGAACAATTACCATCAGATAGCCAGCTTGCTCGTTTGCCTCCCACTAGAAACACAAATCTTAAAAAAAGATCTTTTAGTTCATGGTTACACCGTCGCCTGAATGTGCAGGTTTTATCACGAAGTTGTCCCTCACCTAAGAGCATCGGTTATTATTCAACTAATGTTCACAAAAGAGTCGTCATTGATACATGGCTGGAGAGGGATTCGAATCGCACTCGACCCGAAGCACCTATGACACTTGGTAATAGTGTAGTTTATTGTTGGAGGAGAAATTTTCGAAGTCGATTCAATACTCCCAACATTCAAACTTTGTGTACCTACCTAAGATAACGATAACCTACGAAAGTAATGTAATAAAACTTCAAATATTGGAATATTGGGTGAAAGTAATTGACTGTGCATATCGAACACCTATCGCAAAGTCAATTTAATTTTCCGAGTCGATCTGTGTGGAAGATGTGAGGGAAAAATATTCAGCAGCGGATGTCCTACGCCTAAGATGATGAGGATTTATAATAAGAGAGGTAGGGCATAGCGGGGTATCCCGTTCGAATTGGAGCCGCCCGACTGGGGAAGTACCTCCACCTTACAGAATACCGCAGCTAAACAATACTCTTTTAAATAGTATTGTGTTTCTGCCGGTGAGTAAGGTTTCCAGAGCTCCATGGGGTGGGAATTTGGAGAACCGTGGCTTTGGCAGTGGAGAGATATTTGTCTTTTTGCTGCCAGAGTAACGTGTTATAGAGGTGGGCAACGCATTGGCGATAGTCTCTGTGTTGCTAATGTCTATAGGCAGTGGTGACCACTTTCCATCAGGTGGCCCGCTTGCCTGTTTGCCTATAGTATAACATAAAAAAAAAAAAAAAAAAAACTATGTATCCAGAGATTACTGAACAGTTTAGTTCTGAAGAGGTGAGCCAGGATCGTAGATATTATTCTTCTACCTACCAACAGGTAGGTAGAAGAATAATATCTGAAGAATAGTACTTTGTTTTTTTTTCCTTAAACATAAGGAAAAAAAAACAAAGTACATCAAAGATTCATCATGCAGCAAGAAGTCAGGCGTCACGAGACTTAGGGCCGTGGCCCAATTTAGTGAGCGGCGAGAGTTTGGACGATCCTTTGCAATTTTACTCTTTAGGGGGTGGTCGAAGTTTTGAAGAAACGCTCCTTTTAATTATTTAGAATAAAATGCCATTATCCACAAAATAGGCAACAGACATAATTGAATATTGGTATAATAAAACCACCAATAGCCCACATCACAACACCAAATGTCACCAAGGGACCATATTATGATGCGGGTAATAAATACAAATTCTTCATAATTATCGTATCAGCCAGATCCGGGGGAGGCTGAATTCTTTATCATTATCATCCAGCCTCCCCCGTAGATTCCACAAAGGCCGGTGCTATCCGCATTCAGTCGGTACATGCAACCTGTACCAAGTCGTCGGGCACCTTGTCGTAGACGTACCCACGCTGCATCTTACGGTACATAGTGGTAGCCATTCGAGAACTTTACTGCCCCATTGGCCATATGTTCTGCCAGTACCAATAGCTCCTTCTATTGCCTTTTGGGTGACAATGAGCTTTCATAAAAAGCCCACAGTAGGCGATCGCGCCTCTGTTCCGTATGCCATCAATGCACTGAGAGAAAATTACTGTCAATTTAACAATAAAAGTTTAGCACCACACAATCCACATTAGAATGTTGCATTTGAGTTAACGTTTTTACTGTCGCAAGGTCTTTGTCGATATAATAATATTCCGCAACTACTAATTATTGTTAAATGAACAAACCCTAATGACAATGTAAACAATATATTCAATTAAATTCAATTAAATTCATTTATTCGTGTTTCTAGTTTTGTCACTCTGATCGTGCATGTATATTGTCTATATAACACTATAGCTGTGTCACTTCAGCAATGTATTTGACCATAAATTGATCAACTATACTGTACTACCGTTGTCAATATAACAGCAAAGCTATGTCACTGTAGCAATGTATTACTGTACTTCGTTAGGAACGCAAACAAATTTTTGTTGTTACGACAAAAGTATTAATTTTGTTGGTAAAGTTTTTTATAAGTTGCCACATTGTAAACACAACGCTTGTTGTAGCATAATTGTCGCTTACGGAGCGGACGGATTTTTTGCTTTGTACGGATTCCTGTGGAACTGCGCCCGTTGAAATCGGCTTTTTGCATCGGCATTTTTATTATATTTTGTAACTATCGACTCCCCGCGTAGTTCCGTAAAACAGTAAAATCATCTGGGAGTATAACCCAGTTATGCTCACATGCAAGGGCCTGAGGTCCGCATTGACCACGATCCAAGTTTGGGAGATCAGATAATTACAGTAGAGCGACTGCCATCTGACTTCATTGACCCTGTTAAGAAGGGAACCTGACCAGATAGGATCATGGTACCTGTCGCCTGAATGTGCAGGCTTTCCCTCACCTCATAGTAGCTTAGCTAATATATTTATTTTAAAAGTATTATTAGTATCATATTAAACGTTCATGCATATATTAGACTGTATTTTATCAAAAGCAAGCGTTTTCATTCTGATGCTTGCAAAAATTTATCAATCAGATTGTGTCGTATAGAAGGACCTTTAGCGATATTTTTATTACACGAGAAATTTTGTCAAAACTGAAAAAGCACTTTCATGGTCTGACTATACAAGCCGATTCTAATGCAGTTTATTTACCTCAAACACCGTAGCACAATCCTTGGTTAGAAAAAAAAACCCGCAAACCCGTCTCGCTGTAATTCCGTAACTCGATCCCTGACCCCAATAAATGTCTCGACCGCCCGAGCTGTCACTTCGCCGGGCATCCGCCGTTCATTAACTTAAGCCACGGTTAACAGTTAACCGTTAGTTGGTGCCACCGGACGGTTTATCGAGCGTTTTTAATTGACTACTAAACTGGAATGACCGGTTTCACCGTCTCCCCTTTAATCTTTAGTTTTCTTTATGGGAAGGGCTTGAGTTCCTTTCCGTCTTTTCTTTTAGGGTACTGCGGTTTGTGACGGAAGTTTTTGTTCTGGTAACCTTTGGAATTAAAGTTAAATTAGCCCCATGGGGCACCTTGTCACTTTGTCAAAACCTAGTCGAGTTTAAACCTTGTTTCAACCGAGTTTCATCAAAAAATATTGCGTTACCTCTATTGTAAATGATTTCTTGACTTTTGTTTATACTGTAAAGTATCTATCTGACTACATTAGATACGGTTTTTTCAATCTTACGGTGTCATAAATGTCAAAATATATCCATATTATCCGGAAATTCAATGTTTACCAGGAACACTGTTTAACCGAATTTCAAACGCCATTATTAAGAATGCTCTATCTTTGTATAATTCCTTTTCTTATCGGTGTATCTAACCACTATTGCAATAGTACTATGTGCAATAAAGGATAACATAATGCGACATTTTGTGAACCATAAATATTTAGACCAAAACCGGAAAAGTACACGGAGTTCCACTATGAACACCCCTGCTGTGACACTACACACCGACACACAAAAAACGAGAAACAGTTCTAACGAAACCAGCAAAAACTGCGTTGTAAAGTTCCTATCCAAATACCAAAAGCAAAGCCAATAAACGACATAAACCGGGGAAAAATTACCACGAGTGCAGCATTGCACAATGGTTTTTTGTAACATCGGATATTCACACATGGCCAGCTTATGTGGACCCGCTGGTCTGATCGGGCTTATAAGCGTTTGAAGAAGCGCCGTGGATCAGTTTAAATTTGTCTGGCCAGTTTGGAATGGACCACATGTTTCGAGTAGTGTTCGTGCTTTCCGGTGCCAACAGCGCCCTCTATCGAAGTCGCGCGGGTAACTCGTGCCTGTCGAGGAAATGGGTGTAGTTTTTTCTACATCCTGTTGGACGGTTGAATGTTTAATGGACGAAAATGGATCTCTGCGGCTTACTTCTAGTCCGCTGCGGAATGGATGATGTCAACGTTTTTCCTGTTCCTCTTTTATGTACATTGACAGTTCCTGGGTAGTTTGCAAGTTTTGTGTGTGTTAGTTTTAGCTATTGGCTTAGTATTTGTTGTGGAATTTGTTATAGTTGGTTTTGTGGTTTGTACTGTTTCGGTGAAAAAGTTTGCACTGTGTCAGAACGTCCACTGTCCACTGTAATAGAATGGTCTCATCCATTATCACATCACATTATCGTAGTATCATTAACCATACTGACAAAAATATTCAAAGACACATACTACTAGCCGTTCTTAACGGCTTTCACCCGCCCGTTTTTCGGATTTCTGTACACAATCAACTTTCTCGCGAAAACCTAACCCCGTCGGATTTTAAGAGCGTCGATGGTTTACATTTTTTTTTTTCGTTTAAGTACATCAGTTTTAGCCGTCGCCGGGTTTGTAAAAAATTTAGTTGACTATTGTCATTATTAATCAGTAGGCGATAGCTACCGCTTTTTTCAAGTGGACTTCCTGCGCTCTCTCAACCATCAAATAATAAAAATGTATGAAGAAAACATTAGTACTTACTTGAGTTTCGCAACAACATTTGCACCAACACCCTGCATTTCTACTACACAATTAATTAAAAACAACTCCGAAGTAACACCGAGCCACGTCTCTACACTTCTCTTTTTATTCCCTATTTTTCAGAAAAGCGTGCTAGAAATTCAAATAAACCACATCCAGATCTTAGAAGTTGCATCTAATTAAATTCGTTCGGAAACTTTTACAATGAAAGTGCTGAAAAGTGCTCACCGCGTCGCACCTGCTGGCGTCAGACTGATATTGAGAATACACTTGCGACGAGTGGAAAAGTACCACGCGGCTATAGAGCCAGCTTTACGACTCAAATGCAGTCACTGCACGAAGTGACTGTGTGCTTAAATTTCTTTTCCTGTTCCAAAATTTCCAACCTTTTCCTTCCATGAGTTTGATATTATTCTTTTTTATTTATTACTAGTGGAACCGGCGCGACTTTGTTCGTACACACCTACTAAAGTAGCCCCCCCCCCCCTACTTAAATTTTCTTCTTGAATCACTCTATATGTTGTTGAAAACCGCATTAAAATCCGTTGCGCAATTTAAAAGATCTAAACGTACATAAATACATACGGAGATACATGGAGACAGACGGCGGGAAGCGACTTCGTTTTTTACTATGTATAGAGGGCGTCACATGGTCTTGTGACGAAACTCCTCAAATACATAACATCATGCTTTGTTCTCGTATGGGTAAGCATCGTTCCACTTGCTATGGTGCTGACAAATCTCACTCGCTTCTTTCACATTCAATACCTTTCGTACATAAACGTCGGTAGGCATTCTGGCTGGGGAAAGACATAGAAGTAATTTTGATATTCAAACCTCATACCAAATAAGAAATAAAGGCAGAACCATGACATATCGTGTCAACTATTATTTATTTATTAGTTGTATTAGGTACAACAAAAAAAATCTAAGAACTAATTATTAACAAGGCGTATATAAACTTAAAATAAAAATTATGTTAAAAAATAAAAATAAAAAAGAGAATACTAATGAATGTACCTACCTACAGTTTATCTATTCCTAGTGGCATTGTTTAAACTCCGTGTCACGGTTTCCGGTACAACTGGACCCCCTCAGCATAATGTTGTGGCCACGGACGACAACGCTGGTTTGCTTCACGGACTTACACCACATCACATAACATCACCGGTGCCGGCTCGATGATGCCGTGATGCATAGCATTTTTTTTATATTAGACAAGACAGGTATTTATTTAACCGTCATCTCACCAGTTGGTAAGTGACGATGCGGCCGAAGATGAAGCATGCCCGTCTTAGAGGTTGGTTTTGTGTTTGTAACTGACATTCATTAGTGTTTTAATGGGAGCGTCGGTGGCCGAGTGGTTAAGGTATCCGACTCGTTAGCGAGAGGTACCGGGTTCGAATTCCACTGCGGCTATGTACCATTGACCCTTTTCTGGGTTATGTAGATTAGCCGATGCTCTTATGGAGAGGAAAAACATCGTTACGAAACATGCACATTCAAGCGACTTAATGTGTAACCATGATTCTGGTCAGGTTTCCCTGGTAGCAGACTCACGTAGGTAAGATTGCAGTCGCTCAACTGTCATTATCTGATCTGGCAAATCCTAGATCATGGTCAAGGCGGACACCGAGCCCTTGTGCGTGCACAACCGGGATACTAACGCCACGATGATTATTATTTATTTATTATTCATAAGTGTTTCAAGTAAAACCTCTTTTAAATAAAATTATTTGACTTTGACCAAGGCTGCTTCCAAAAATATCCTATGTTACATCCAGATGATCCCTATATCCGTATAGCACATAACGAGACAAGTTCTGACATGTCTGCAAACTTGTAGCTAGAAGTTGAACATGTTTTATTTATTGGAGATGTTGGGGAGCAAATTAGTTTCTATTCTAGTATGGCGTTTGCATCTACTAGCGCTAACTTTGATTCCATAACAAGACTAACAAGATTAACACAAGTATTCTACAGTATCTGAGGTGGTGCGTTCTTGACTGTTAATAAACTAGTAGAGCTCGTCTTATCTAAAATGACGCGCCCCACTATCGCATTAACGCACACAAGCAAGTTTAAAATATGGACGCAATACCTATACAAATGCCGTTGTAATTGGCCATTCAGTTGCCGGTGAGACACCAAGGTAGGAGCTCGCTTCGTTCGATTGGAGCAGTCGACGCTCCCACACAGATGAAGTGTCGTTATTAATATTTGCACTCACACATCGAAATCAACTAACTAAGTAGTAGGGCGCGTCATTTTAGACTAGACGAGCTCTACACACAACTTCACATACCTCGAACTACCCTTTTTAGACTTTGGAAATTGTCCCGTTTATACGTGTATCCATAGCTTGGCTCATTTCACAAGTACTGGTGATGGACGGATCAGTTGAAGGTAGCGCCATCCAACAGATTCAGCGACGCGGTGAGGCTGGCGATAGACAGGAGCGGTTGGAGACATTTCGTGCGCTCGAAGATGTGCTCATCAGACCACGATCCTCAGTCATGAGGGACCGACTGCAGAGAAAGAGAGGTGATGGGTAGGTGGCTGTGCTGCCCTTCGTACTACTCTTGATTGGGTGTCTGATGTCTGGTACCTGCTACGGTTTCTAGAGATAGAGAAATTATGAGTATACGTACCGTAAAGCGTCGGTGAAATAATTATTGTTTATTTGAACCATCACAACACAACTGAAAAAATCATTAATTCCACCAAAGAGGTACCGACATCACCTTGCCTATATCCATGCCTTGCTTATTTAATTACTGGCAGTTAAAATAATTGTTCATTATGAAATTACGAGGTTCAGAATAATTACTATTTTTAATTATTATTTTAAATTGTTTACCAGTTATAGAGGTGGAAAGGCATTGGCGATACTCTTGGTATTGCTAATGTCTATAAACAGTGATGACCACTTTCCATCAGATGGCCTAGTGTGAGTTCCGCTTCGATTTTACTTAACTATCGCGTTTGCGTTTACGTCGAAATTAGTATGAAGAAAAAAACTTCATTTACGGCGGCGCTATATATTTTTCCATACTAATTTTCACGTAAACGCAAACGCGATAGTAAAGTAAAATCGAAGCGGAACTCACACTAGGCCCTCAGGTGGCCCGCTTGCCTGTTTGCATACCGTATAATATAAAAGAAAGTTATATTGTGAACTAATCTTTCATTGTATTTCAGTAAGGTTACGTAGCCTCACTAATATGTATGAAGAGAACAATATTTGATTTTATTAATGGTTGTAAAATAAAATAATCCACTTTCGCGCACGAGGGCCCCGGGACCGCCTTGACCCAGGATTTGGCAGATCAGATAATTACAACTTTTAAGAGAGGTAGGGGCATAGCGGGATATCCCGTTCGAATAGGAGCCGCCTGACTGGGGAAGTACCTCCACCTTACAGAATACCGCAGCCAAACAATACTCTTTTAAATAGTATTGTGTTTCTGCCGGTGAGTAAGGTCTCCAGTGCTCCATGGGGTGGGGATTTGGGGAACCGTAGCTTTGGCATTTGCCTTTTTGATGCCAGGGCAATGTGTTATAAAGGTGAGCAACGCATTGGCGATACTCTAGGTGTTGCTAATGTCTATAGACAGTGACCACTTCCCTTCAGGTGACCCACTTGACTGTTAGCCTACCTTATGTCATAAAAAAAATTACATGCGAGATACTCGGTCTGCGACGCTCCATATCACCTTAAAGCATATTTGAAGCAATCAACTAAACTACCAGTAGTGGATACGATATTTTTACGCCCCTATAAATATGACTTCTACGCAGTCACATCTGCGGTACTACCGTACCTACTTGGTCAAAGGTCACAAATGGATGATTAAAGGAAGTAATTACTATGCAGTCTTTAGTATGCGTTTGTGTTCCATCCAAGTTTGTATTCCATAGAAACAAGATAGCAGGTCTTGTGTGAAATCCTTCCTAAATGATGTGTTTTATTTAGCGTATGAGAGTTTCGCTGTACTTGTTTTCACACACCCAGAGGGTTGCATTACAGTTTTTTTAATATGTAGTGACCACAGACATATAAGTAGAAGCAGACAAAACATAACTTAAAAAATGTGTAGCCAGTTACGCACACTAGTACGGCATTTTCAACCAGGGTTGGACTTGGAAAAAAACAGTCATATAATTTTTGCACACATTATTTATTTTCATAATTAAAAAAAAATTTCTTTAAAAAACCAGTGAAATAATTATACTATACTAGTTATTTATTTTTAAATAAAACAATAATTTCTATCCGATTGATTATTTTGCTTACAATCATGTTTGCATCTTAAATCTATATACATCTTAACAATAACCTTAATTAAAAGATATACATGATTTGTGTCGTCCGTTACAAATATATTACAGTCAAAACTCTGTGGAATATAATTCAATAATGTATTCACAGATAAGCTGCTGTCCTTAAATTTATACATCTTTTCCGTTTTTTGGATAATTTTAATTAGCCCATCTGATGGATAAATCAAGCCTCCCCTATCTTTTACATTAATTAATGAACACAAAAAATTCCCTTTTTCCCCAATTACCAATGTATGGCACAAAGTACACGTTAGAATTTTTAAAACTTTTCTGGCAATAAACCCTGCAATATATATTGTAACATGATGCGAATATTCATTTAGTGGATTTGCGCTATTTAGTAAATCATTTAAAAATAAATCCATGTCTTCATTTTCGTGTCCTAAGACAATACTACAATCATTTCGGTGAATATTAACTGTTGAATAATTTAAAACTGCTTCTACATTACTTGAAGATGCCTCTAAAATATGGTTGGGTATACAAAGGCCATTTTTTTGTAATACAATTTTTATGTTAATAATAATTTTTTTTAATTGATTTTTAAATTGGACAACATTTGGATTATCATTAAACCCACCTTTAGACCGTATTTGGCCAAAAAACATTTCTAAATGGTCTTGACTAATGCTGTACATAGTGATAAATCTTAAATTATTTTGAATAATTAGGTCATCATACATGTTTAAAGCACCCTTTAAACATATGATAAACCCCATGAACCCAGTTTTCCGTGCTGAGTCTACTAATAATTTATTATCGATGAATTTTAAATTTTTTAAATAATCTATACATTCTGTGATAAACTCCTTAGTTCTAGCTAAATTTGCTGAGCACAAAGCCTTTTTGTATCCTGGGGCCAAAGTTGTTCTGCTATTTAAAATGTCAAATGCATTATTGATCATCGTTACAAATTTTATAGTCGGTCCACAGTCTTTAAAGGTTTCGATTTTCAAAACATCTCTACAAAATGTAAAGGCGTCTGCAACAGATTTGCTGAACAATTGAGAAGCAAGGCGCACTTTCATTTTTTGTTTGTTAAAATAAATATGAGCCTCTCTAATTTGCTAAATGTAAACCCTGATATTTTTGCATCTCATGTAATAAACTAAAATATTCAAATTTAATCAGATCATTATTTTTATCTTTTATTACTTTGAAATCCCCCAAAGTATTTCTTAGTAACTTTATCATGTGACATGGATCATAAAAAATATTAATCCTTATATTTTCATACAAAAAGTACGGTTTCAATTCTTTTAAATTAAGATTACAGCCTAAATGTGTGGCCATGCTTAAGTTAGAAGCAGCTCCATCAAAGGTGATTCCACAAACATGAATATTTATTTTATACAGCATTTCTATGGCCATTTTCATAAAGGAAGCCCTTTGCTCACCCTTCATAGAAGCAATAAAAAAATAAGCAATAGGCAACCTAAATCTAGAATTTATGCCATTCACCAGTATGAAAAGTGCTTGGGTAGCCAATGGCAAACTGTCATCCTCAACATCTGCACCTACATTTACATACCCTTTATATTTATTTTCTGAACTATCCCATATTAATCCTTTCCTTATTGCCATTTCATCTATACTAATACTCACAAATATTTTATTTGTACTGCTCTTGGCAATAGCTTCTATAGCATTAAATGCTTCAGAAATAAAACCTGGTTGTATGTGAACTTTTTTATACCATCTGGATAAAGTACCCGGATGGGGCAAAACAGTGTTGAAACTATTTCTCACAAAACTATATGCCCTAGGTGAGTAAAAATGAAGCTGTAAAGCAAAGGATCTCAATTCAGGGGAATAAGTTTTTTCCAAAGTATCACTTTTACATTTTTTCAAATATCTTACAAATAAGTCCTTATTATTAATTGGAATACCTGATAAAATTTGCAAATCATCTTGATTCAATTTACTTTGGAGTTCAGATATAATATTAGCAAATGTGGTCACTTTCTGTTTCAGTCTTCTTTTTTGCTGCTGCAAAGCTTTAATTTTTTTGTTTTGCTTTAAAATCCTTGTCTGCAGCTTCTCTACATATTTTTCCTGATTTCTAGGTACCGACTGTTTTGAAGGCAAAGGTAGGTTGTCTGTAACCTGAAATGTTAAAATTAAATTAAAAATTATTTTATTTACTTTGTATTACACTGTATATACCTATACTATTAGAAATGCTAGTAAAAAATTCTTACCACCTCTATTCTGGAACTTGTAGTTGGTAAAATATCCATTATATTTTGCACTTCTTGCAATTCTGAGCTCATTACCTCAGGTTTTTTTAAAGGTGGTGATTGATTTTCTTTATTCTAAAAAAAAGAAAAATTAATAACATAATATATATTTTTAAAATAAATGAGGAGGAATATTCATTGTAAATGCAAAAAAGTTAAGTTTACTGGTTTTATATCATCATGTTTGAAAGCTACACAGTTTGTGGCAACGCATATTGTGAAAAATAAATGATGCACAAATGGGTATTTATTTTACTATATAAGATATAAACCTAATTATACACTAAAGTAGAATCAAAAAGACTAATACCCAAATTAATGTACTTGTACATGAAAACAATAATACACATATCTATAAAATTTTACAATTTGAATGGATTATAGTATTTATATGGATTATTAAAGGTATACTATTAGAAATGCTAGTAAAAAATTCTTACCTCCTCTATTCTGGAACTTGTAGTTGGTAAAATGTCCATTATATTTTGCACTTCTTGCAATTCTGAGCTCATTACCTTAGGTTTTTTTAAAGGTGGTGATTGATTTTCTTTATTCTAAAAAAAAAGAAAAATTATTAACACAATATATATTTTTAAAATAAATGAGGAGGAATATTCATTGTAAATGCAAAAAAGTTAAGTTTACAGGTTTTATATCATCATGTTTGAAAGCTATAGTTTGTGGCAACGCATATTGTGAAAAATAAATGATGCACAAATGGGTATTTATTTTACTAAATAAGATATAAACCTAATTATACACCAAAGTAGAATCAAAAAGACTAATAACCAAATTAATGTACTTGTACATGAAAACAATAATACACATATCTATAAAATTTAACAATTTGAATGGATCATAGTATTTATATGGATTATTAAAGGTATACCTATACTATTAGAAATGCTAGTAAAAAATTCTTACCACCTCTATTCTGGAACTTGTAGTTGGTAAAATATCCATTATATTTTGCACTTCTTGCAATTCTGAGCTCATTACCTCAGGTTTTTTTAAAGGTGGTGATTGATTTTCTTTATTCTAAAAAAAAGAAAAATTATTAACATAATATATATTTTTAAAATAAATGAGGAGGAATATTCATTGTAAATGCAAAAAAGTTAAGTTACTGGTTTTATATCATCATGTTTGAAAGCTACACAGTTTGTGGCAACGCATATTGTGAAAAATAAATGATGCACAAATGGGTATTTATTTTACTATATAAGATATAAACCTAATTATACACTAAAGTAGAATCAAAAAGACTAATAACCAAATTAATGTACCTGTACATAAAAACAATAATACACATATCTATAAAATTTTACAATTTGAATGGATCATAGTATTTATATGGATTATTAAAGGTATACCTATACATAGTGATTTGTTGCTAAGTAAACTTACCGCATGAACATTAAAAAATAGTGTAGGTACAGCGCCTGGTTTCAGTCTTCGTTTTGATTTCACACTCTCATCTAAAACATCAGGAGCAAAATGTTTTGAGCATATGAAGTTACTTGGTTTTGGCTTCCAACCTGGACGCCCCATGTTCATTAACCATATCTGTTTTATAACAGGATCTTTGGGAACAATGATTATATTTGGGATAAAACAGATATGGTTAATGAACATGGGGCGTCCAGGTTGGAAGCCAAAACCAAGTAACTTCATATGCTCAAAACATTTTGCTCCTGATGTTTTAGATGAGAGTGTGAAATCAAAACGAAGACTGAAACCAGGCGCTGTACCTACACTATTTTTTAATGTTCATGCGGTAAGTTTACTTAGCAACAAATCACTATGTATAGGTATACCTTTAATAATCCATATAAATACTATGATCCATTCAAATTGTAAAATTTTATAGATATGTGTATTATTGTTTTTATGTACAGGTACATTAATTTGGTTATTAGTCTTTTTGATTCTACTTTAGTGTATAATTAGGTTTATATCTTATATAGTAAAATAAATACCCATTTGTGCATCATTTATTTTTCACAATATGCGTTGCCACAAACTGTGTAGCTTTCAAACATGATGATATAAAACCAGTAACTTAACTTTTTTGCATTTACAATGAATATTCCTCCTCATTTATTTTAAAAATATATATTATGTTAATAATTTTTCTTTTTTTTAGAATAAAGAAAATCAATCACCACCTTTAAAAAAACCTGAGGTAATGAGCTCAGAATTGCAAGAAGTGCAAAATATAATGGATATTTTACCAACTACAAGTTCCAGAATAGAGGTGGTAAGAATTTTTTACTAGCATTTCTAATAGTATAGGTATACCTTTAATAATCCATATAAATACTATGATCCATTCAAATTGTTAAATTTTATAGATATGTGTATTATTGTTTTCATGTACAAGTACATTAATTTGGTTATTAGTCTTTTTGATTCTACTTTGGTGTATAATTAGGTTTATATCTTATTTAGTAAAATAAATACCCATTTGTGCATCATTTATTTTTCACAATATGCGTTGCCACAAACTATAGCTTTCAAACATGATGATATAAAACCTGTAAACTTAACTTTTTTGCATTTACAATGAATATTCCTCCTCATTTATTTTAAAAATATATATTGTGTTAATAATTTTTCTTTTTTTTTAGAATAAAGAAAATCAATCACCACCCGGCCATGTACTAGTGACTCTTTCTCAGTTATGTACATTAGTTGAATGCTAACCGATGCTCTTACGGTGAGGGAAACATCGTGATGATACTTGCACATTCAGTCGACTGAATGTGAAACTATGATCACATCTGATCAGGTTGCCCTGGTAGCAGGGTCACGGAGGTCAGATGGCAGTAGCTCCATTGTAATTTTTTTTATGACATAAGGTAGGCTAACAGTCAAGTGGGTCACCTTAAGGGAAGTGGTCACCGCTGTCTATAGACATTAGCAACACCTAGAGTATCGCCAATGCGTTGCTCACCTTTATAACACGTTGCTCTGGCAGCAAAAAGGCAAATGCCCCTCCACTGCCAAAGCTACGGTTCCCCAAATCCCCACCCCATGGAGCACTGGAGACCTTACTCACCGGCAGAAACACAATACTATTTAAAAGAGTATTGTTTAGCTGCGGTATTCTGTAAGGTGGAGGTACTTCCCCCCAGTCAGGCGGCTCCTATTCGAACGGGATATCCCGCTATGCCCTACCTCTCTTAAAAGTTGTAATTATCTGATCTGCCGAATCCTGGGTCAAGGCGGTCCCGGGGCCCTCGTGCGCGAAAGTGGATTATTTTATTTTACAAACAATAATAAAATCAAATATTGTTACGTTGTACGTAACCTTTCTAAATACCTACGAAGAAGAAGGGTTAAGTACTGAAATACAATTAAAGATTAGTTCACAATATAACCTTTTTTGTATGTTATACGGTATGCAAACAGGCAAGCGGGCCACCTGATGGAAAGTGGTCATCACTGTTTAAATACATTAGCAATACCAAGGTATCGCCAATGCCTTGCCCACCTCTATAACTGATAAACAATTTAAAATTAATATTTATAAATAGTAATTATTCTGAATCTCGTAATTTCATAATGGAACAATTATTTTAGCAGACAGTAATTAAATAAGCAAGGCAAGGATATATAAGTATAAAGATATGCTTTACCGAAGAAATAACTCTTACATTACCATCTATACTAATATTATAAAGAGGAAAGATTTGTACCTATTTTTGTATGTTTGTATGTTTGTAATGAATAGGCTCAAAAAGTACTGAACCGATTTAAAAAATTCTTTCACCAATAGAATGCTACATTCTTCCAATTTGACATAGGCTACATATCATTTTGAAAAAAATTAGGGGTCCTTGGTAAAATTTGAACAATGTAACCGAAGGTGTTGAAAAATGAGTTTTAAAATGTCTTTCGTCGAACGCGCTGCCGAAACTGTTAGCGATAGAACAAAATAATGTACAACAATATTGAAGAACATCATAATGTCTACAAAAAACTCCGCGGTAGCATATGTCCAACTATTGTAGTTATGTCACAATAAGTGTTCTTTTATTTTCAAAATTTAATTAAAATGACGCCGCTAAAAAACGCTCTTTATTTGTACCTTGGTATTAATCTTTATCAAAATCAATTACTTCATATTCACGACTGCTTCAATACCTTTATATAACTTTTTGAATTATTCAATTCAGACATTCCATTCGAAAGATATCACGAGTTTAAAAATGTGAATATTAGAAAAAAGTCGCGTGTTCGCCGCTCAGCCCGCTCGGCTATCTAGGCAGCATGGGGTACGTACGGGAGCAGTCAATGTCAATATAAATTAATAATAAATTTTAATTAATAAAAATATTTGTGAAAAAAAGTGTTTTATATCCAAATTTCCAAAAATAAATAATTGTCTACCCCGTGCGAAGCCGGGACGGGCTATCTATACTAATATTATAAAAAGGAAATGTTTGATTTTTTGTTTGTTTGTTTGTATTGAATAGGCTTCGACCCTACTGGACCGATTTCAAAAATTCTTTCACCGTTAGGAAGCTACACTATCCGCGGGTGACATAGGCTATATTATATTTTCTAAAAAATTACGGATCATTAATAAAACTCCAATAATGTAACCCAAGGTGTAAAAAAATACCCAAAAAATTCCTTACGTGCGCTGCGAAAACTATTGATGATAGAACAAAATAATGTACTACGACTTTACAGAACACATCATTATCTACAAAAAGTGTCGCGACAGTATATGTCTAACTATTATAGTTATGTCACAATAAGTGTTCTTTTATTTTCAAAATTTAATTAAAATGCCGCGGCTAAAAAACGCTCTTTATTTGTACCTTGATATTAGTCCTTATCAAAATCAATTACTTCACATTCACGACTGCTTCAATACATTTATATAACTTTTTGAATTATTCAATTCAGACATTCCATTCGAAAGATATCACGAGTTTAAAAATGTAAATATTAGAAAAAAGTCGCGTGTTCGCCGCTCAGTCCGCTCGGCTATCTAGGCAGCACGGGGTACGTACGGGGGAGTCAATGTCAAGAAATACGGCAGTCAGGAGCCGGGTCGCCCCTTCCCTCTAAAATGGTTGAGGAGACGGTTGGAACTTTTGTGATCGTAATATGGTGTACTGTTTGTAACGGGACACTACTCAGTACATACTTAAGTATAATATAATTACTTCATATTATAAAACGAAGTCCCACGCCGTGTCTTACTGTCAGTCTGTACGCGATAAACTCAAGAACTACTGAACGGATTTTCATGCGGTATTCACACACAGACTACATAGTGTGGTTTTAGACAACGTGATTCATGACGAAGGTTCAGGTGTATAATTTGTTAAGGTTTACTACCCGTGCGAAGCCGGGGCGGGCCGCTAGTATTTATATATTTTGAACATCATCAGCTTATCAAACAAATCAGTACTTAATGCTATTAAACTGTTAGCTAAATAGACCTCATACGTACACGTACCTACTCGCCAAGTAATGAATATTCTAGAACTAATTTGTATTCCCTAATGAACTGTCTGGCCTAAAACAAATTTAGGTTCTAGTACGATGTAGGTTATTCAAACGCGCTGGGTCTACCTTTCTGCCCCTTATACTGGCTTCTTTTTTACTCTAAGCACGTAATATGAAGTTTTAGTACTTATCTACGTGTCGTTAAAATGCAAATTTATTTCGAAGGTTATAAAACATGTCTGGGAAAATGTTATTTGATGTCCCTGTTAGAAATTTCTTGTCTAGAATCGGTAGAGAGATAGCTACTTATCCGATGGTGTGTGAAAGAACTGGGCCCCGATGTCGATCGCCCGCCATTTTGACCCGATATGGAACAAAAGGTTTTAAGTTAAATTAAAGCAAAGTTCGTTATATTTCTTTGTAAAATGGTTAAATTTCGATGGACAAATACACAGAGAAAAATGATTTGTTACGTTTACGAGACTTTTACATATAAAAATTATACAAATAATAATGCTTTAAAGTTGTCGGCGTCAAGGTATTGCGTGATTTTCACGTAATTTTTAAAAGTAAAACGGTTTAGCAAAGCTAATTTTCGAAGTTTTTTAAGTATTACTATATACAATTTAATCTCGAATAAAAATTTACTAATTGTTACAGAAACATATAGTAGGTACAATCATCATCATCATCAGTTTGGCGTTAAATCCCGGTTGTGCTCTCCATGAACCATCACAACAGCACAGCAAAAATCATTCATTCCACCAAAGAGATACCGACATCACCTTGCCTCAAAGACTTCTACATAATGGACCGGCTCATTGTACAAAGACAATGACAACAATCAAAATGCCGAGTTGCGTAGGAAACACTTGCACTAATTCCGATAAACAGTAACCAAAAACAAGAATGGAGTATCTTTTTTCCGTAAAGTTTTACGAACATCATATATTACTTGTAAAACTTATGTTTTTAGCATTTCCAATAAATATTTCAGTGTTTATAGCTAAATTATTAACCGCCCATGATTAATTGGTATGTTCAATCAAATTCAATGCACGCCATCTGCTTATTTTTTATTTGGCCGTCTTGCATATATGCGCACGATGTGACTTTGCACCGGCGACATAATGCCGTTGATTTTGTAGTGATATTATTATAGATAAAAATAGATAACAGATAAGCATACAAATTAATCAATAACAATAATATCGTTATGTAATGTAGCTTCAAAGCAGTCAACATATAAATAAAAATTGTTGTAAATGTGTTAAATCGTCAAATAATTCTACAACAACAAAACTGGCATACTTTTAAAGGAGATAAATTGATAAAGATTAAAGGTTGGAATTGAAGGTTGGATTTGTAATTGACGAATCCCAATTATTACTATTTAAAAATTTAAATTTTAGGTATTACGTTACAACAATTTTGTACGCTTTTACAATGTTATATCTGGCGCCTTGGCGAGATTGATGACTGACGTCTATTTCAATGCCACAAACCGGTGGCCAAAACTGGAACTAAGTGTTGCCATATTGAAATGTTTTGTCATTGCCAACAACAGCGACGCTGTCAGCGGGTCGAATAAGTTTGTGGCACAAGAGACTGCGCCATTTTATTTAATACTAGCGGCCCGCCCCGGCTTCGCACGGGTAGTAAACCTTAACAAATTATACACCTGAACCTTCGTCATGAATCACGTTGTCTAAAACCACACTATGTAGTCTGTGTGTGAATACCGCATGAAAATCCGTTCAGTAGTTCTTGAGTTTATCGCGTACAGACTGACAGTAAGACACGGCGTGGGACTTCGTTTTATAATATGAAGTAATTATATTATACTTAAGTATGTACTGAGTAGTGTCCCGTTACAAACAGTACACCATATTACGATCACAAAAGTTCCAACCGTCTCCTCAACCATTTTAGAGGGAAGGGGCGACCCGGCTCCTGACTGCCGTATTTCTTGACATTGACTCCCCCGTACGTACCCCGTGCTGCCTAGATAGCCGAGCGGACTGAGCGGCGAACACGCGACTTTTTTCTAATATTTACATTTTTAAACTCGTGATATCTTTCGAATGGAATGTCTGAATTGAATAATTCAAAAAGTTATATAAATGTATTGAAGCAGTCGTGAATGTGAAGTAATTGATTTTGATAAGGACTAATATCAAGGTACAAATAAAGAGCGTTTTTTAGCCGCGGCATTTTAATTAAATTTTGAAAATAAAAGAACACTTATTGTGACATAACTATAATAGTTAGACATATACTGTCGCGACACTTTTTGTAGATAATGATGTGTTCTGTAAAGTCGTAGTACATTATTTTGTTCTATCATCAATAGTTTTCGCAGCGCACGTAAGGAATTTTTTGGGTATTTTTTTACACCTTGGGTTACATTATTGGAGTTTTATTAATGATCCGTAATTTTTTAGAAAATATAATATAGCCTATGTCACCCGCGGATAGTGTAGCTTCCTAACGGTGAAAGAATTTTTGAAATCGGTCCAGTAGGGTCGAAGCCTATTCAATACAAACAAACAAACAAAAAATCAAACATTTCCTTTTTATAATATTAGTATAGATAGCCCGTCCCGGCTTCGCACGGGGTAGACAATTATTTATTTTTGGAAATTTGGATATAAAACACTTTTTTTCACAAATATTTTTATTAATTAAAATTTATTATTAATTTATATTGACATTGACTGCTCCCGTACGTACCCCATGCTGCCTAGATAGCCGAGCGGGCTGAGCGGCGAACACGCGACTTTTTTCTAATATTCACATTTTTAAACTCGTGATATCTTTCGAATGGAATGTCTGAATTGAATAATTCAAAAAGTTATATAAAGGTATTGAAGCAGTCGTGAATATGAAGTAATTGATTTTGATAAAGATTAATACCAAGGTACAAATAAAGAGCGTTTTTTAGCGGCGTCATTTTAATTAAATTTTGAAAATAAAAGAACACTTATTGTGACATAACTACAATAGTTGGACATATGCTACCGCGGAGTTTTTTGTAGACATTATGATGTTCTTCAATATTGTTGTACATTATTTTGTTCTATCGCTAACAGTTTCGGCAGCGCGTTCGACGAAAGACATTTTAAAACTCATTTTTCAACACCTTCGGTTACATTGTTCAAATTTTACCAAGGACCCCTAATTTTTTTCAAAATGATATGTAGCCTATGTCAAATTGGAAGAATGTAGCATTCTATTGGTGAAAGAATTTTTTAAATCGGTTCAGTACTTTTTGAGCCTATTCATTACAAACATACAAACATACAAAAATAGGTACAAATCTTTCCTCTTTATAATATTAGTATAGATGGTAATGTAAGAGTTATTTCTTCGGTAAAGCATATCTTTATACTTATATATCCTTGCCTTGCTTATTTAATTACTGTCTGCTAAAATAATTGTTCCATTATGAAATTACGAGATTCAGAATAATTACTATTTATAAATATTAATTTTAAATTGTTTATCAGTTATAGAGGTGGGCAAGGCATTGGCGATACCTTGGTATTGCTAATGTATTTAAACAGTGATGACCACTTTCCATCAGGTGGCCCGCTTGCCTGTTTGCATACCGTATAACATACAAAAAAGGTTATATTGTGAACTAATCTTTAATTGTATTTCAGTACTTAACCCTTCTTCTTCGTAGGTATTTAGAAAGGTTACGTACAACGTAACAATATTTGATTTTATTATTGTTTGTAAAATAAAATAATCCACTTTCGCGCACGAGGGCCCCGGGACCGCCTTGACCCAGGATTCGGCAGATCAGATAATTACAACTTTTAAGAGAGGTAGGGCATAGCGGGATATCCCGTTCGAATAGGAGCCGCCTGACTGGGGGGAAGTACCTCCACCTTACAGAATACCGCAGCTAAACAATACTCTTTTAAATAGTATTGTGTTTCTGCCGGTGAGTAAGGTCTCCAGTGCTCCATGGGGTGGGGATTTGGGGAACCGTAGCTTTGGCAGTGGAGGGGCATTTGCCTTTTTGCTGCCAGAGCAACGTGTTATAAAGGTGAGCAACGCATTGGCGATACTCTAGGTGTTGCTAATGTCTATAGACAGCGGTGACCACTTCCCTTAAGGTGACCCACTTGACTGTTAGCCTACCTTATGTCATAAAAAAAATTACAATGGAGCTACTGCCATCTGACCTCCGTGACCCTGCTACCAGGGCAACCTGATCAGATGTGATCATAGTTTCACATTCAGTCGACTGAATGTGCAAGTATCATCACGATGTTTCCCTCACCGTAAGAGCATCGGTTAGCATTCAACTAATGTACATAACTGAGAAAGAGTCACTAGTACATGGCCGCAGTGGTATTTGAATTCGGTACCTCACGCTTGTGCGATACTCGGTCTCCGACGCTCCCAATCAATTCAAAGCATATTTGAAGCAATCAACTAAACTACCAGTAGCGGATACGATATTACGCCCCTATAAATATGAATTTTACGCAGTCACATCTGCGGTACTACCGTACCTACTTGGTCAAAGGTCACAAAGATGATTGCAGGAAGTAACCACTTTGCAGTCTTTAGTACGCGTTTGTGTTCCATCCAAGTTTGTATTCCATAGAAACAAGATAGCAGGTCTTGTGCGAAATCCTTCCTAAATGATGTGTTTTATTTAGCGTATGAGCGTTTTGCTGTACTAGTTTTCACATACCCAGAGGGTTGCATTACAGTTTTTTTAATATGTAACTTTAAGAGAGGTAGGGCATAGCGGGGTATCTCGTTCGAATTGGGGCCGCCCGACTGGGGAAGTACCTCCACCTTACAGAATATCGCAGCTAAATAATACTCTTTTAAATAGTGTTTCTGCCGGTGAGTAAGGTTTCCAGTGCTCCATGGGGTGGGGATTTTGGGAACCGTGGCTTTGGCAGTGGAGTGGCATTTGCCTTTTGCTGCCAGAGCAACGTGTTATATAAGTGGGCAACGCATTGGCGATACTCTTGGTGTTGCTAATGTCTATAGGCAGTGGTGACCACTTTCCATCAGGTGGCCCGCTTGCCTGTTTGCCTACCGTATGACATAAAACAAAAATAAATAAATAAATGTAGTGACAGACCTACCTGATGGCACAGGCGTAGCAAGGACCGGTATGTTTTCTTTGTACTCACGTCTCAATGTTATTTATACACTCAAGCCAGAAATTTGACCATCATCATTAACGTACGTGCCGATGATGGAGTCGTTCACTATGACGATGCGGCCGAAGATGGAGCATGCCTGTCTAGGAACGGCCTGTCACTAGCCTTGAAGCCCTAAAGTATTCCTAGGACCTAAGGCAATTATTAAAGTATGCTGCGAAAATGGACGGCTCATTGGAAAAAACGCATCCATTTTTAAGCAGCTCAACATCAAGGATAGGCTTTCCACCATCTGCCTTAGAAGAGTGCTGGAATATTTCGGTCATATTGCCAGGTAAGACGGGGAGAAACTCGAAAAACTGATGGTCAATAAAAAGGTTAACAAAAAAGGATACATAGCAGATCTCCTGAACGACGATGGCTGCTTTCCAACAGGTGGGCCGTCGGTTCGTATGCCTCTCTACGAAAAAAAAATGGAAAAAGACCGTAACCGACGAAAGATTGGCCCAAAGCGTTGGTCCGATTAGATCCACACCACTTTACATAGTGTACATTTCACGAGGTTCTACACTGTGCTGAAAACAGGGGAAGACGGCGTGACAAGATTATGGGGGAGATAGCTAACGACCCTCAGAGATGAGGAATATGAACAGAGAAGGAAGGCAATTATTAATGTAGAAAAAGATTTAGAATAGCAATTGAAACTCTTTAGTAATAACATTTTAAGGGTATATTCCGGGTTTCCTACCGCGCACCTTTGTTAGTCGTCCCGTGACCATGATGCATGCAACTGTATCGAAATATCGGGCTACTCGTCAACAAAGGTACGCGGTTGGAAACCCGGAACATACTCTTAAAATGTGTGATAATAACGGCGATAGTTTAACACATTATCTTTTTATTTATTTATTTTGAACATCATCAGCTTATCAAACTTACCTACTTAATGCTATTAAACTGTTAGCTAAATAGACCTCATACGTACACGTACCTACTCGCCAAGTAATGAATATTCTAGAACTAATTTGAATTCCCTAATGAACTGTCTGGCGTAAAACAAATTTAGGTTCTAGTACAATTTAGGTTATTCAAACGCGCTGGGTCTACCTTTCTGCCCCTAATACTGGCTTCTTTTTTACTCTAAGCACGTAATATGAAGTTTTAGTACTTATCTACGTGTCGTTAAAATGCAAATTTATTTCGAAGGTTATAAAACATGCCTGGGAAAATGTTATTTGATGCTCCTGTGAGAAAAAGATAATAATTTCTTGTCTAGAATCCGTAGAGAGATGGCTACTTATCCGATGGTGTGTGAAGGAACTGGGCCCCGATTTCGATCGGCCGCCATTTTGACCCGATATGGAACAAAAGGTTTTAAATTAAATTAAAGCAAAGTTCGTTGTATTTCTTTGTAAAATGGTTAAATTTCGATGGACAAATACACAGAGAAAAATAATTTGTTACGTTTACGAGACCTTTACATATAAAAATCACAAATATTATTGCTTTAAAGTTGTTGGCGTCAAGGTATCACGTGATTTTCACGTAATTTTTAAAAGTAAAACGGTTTAGCAAAGCTTATTTTCGAAGTTTTTTAGTATTATTATGTACAATTTAATCTCGAATAAAAATTTACTATTCGTTACAGAAACATATAAGTAGTTACAATCATCATTATCATCAGTTTGGCGTTAAATCCCGGTTGTGCTCTCGCGCGGCATACCCTGGTCCGCCTTCCTACTCCTCTTGGTCCACTTCTCTCGATCTTTGGAATCCTTGGTGGCGAGTTTATTGGCACGTCCGTTATTCTTACAGCTAGTGTCAAATAAGAAGAGACTTGGCGGGTCACGTGGTTCGACTTGCGCTGTATACGATTACCTGCGCGAAATCCCCTCCACTGCCATTTGACAAGGCTCTTCTTTCGTGATGTCTAGCCATCGCAAATTGGAGAAATTATAGCGAGACCCCCCAGAAGGGGTCCCGCTGTTGTGGATTGGGATTGGGGGCCTGCGGGAGCCGCTGAAACGGCAGGGAGGGGTTGGGGCTCTGTCGAGTCGTCCTTAGCCTCCAGGAGAAGGTTCAGGGCGCTCGACAGTTCGTGGACGTCCACATTAATATCGTCACTTTATACAAATTATAAAAGCGGCCATTAATTGATCGAGAATGGTTGTATCTAAAGGTTTTCAACTATATTATGCATACACTTGAACTTAAAACTATTTTTTATTTAATTTCGATTTACTTTGTTTTCGAAATCAATTATTAATTTTAACATGCTTGTAACAGCTTCTATTTATAATATTATGGAGAAAAGTAAATATCACGTCCAATACAGTTCAAAGAAAAACAAAAATCCTGATCATTTTATTTGACTTGTAAAAGTTGCTTTTTCATGCAAAGTTTTCGATCCACTGAAACTCCATTGTTGTAATATGATGGAACAGGGAATATTTACTAACTCTGTTTGAATTTCGCTATCAAATTACCCTGTACCCGAGAGCATTGTTAGCTAGTGAGCAATGTCAAATTTATCATCGTTTCACAACGCGATGCCAACGCTGCGTTGCTAGCAAAAATGTTGAAAATGAATTTGAAAGATATTACGGTATGGTTTTAGTTCAAATAATCAAGATTTATAAGTCTGTGTATCAACTCTAGAGCACTGTAAAAATTTTTGCTTTATTGAAATAAATTGCTATTTTCAGGGTTGGGTTTCAAATTGGCATGGTACGGACAAAAACATATCCTCTATTGATGCAAAATTCATACATGGTCCGTAGACCCTAAATTAGAAACCCTGCAATAAAGCATCTTTCAATGGGCAGTGCTAAATAATGTAATCGAAATTCTGCTCACTTTTTACACAATTCAATGAAATGGATGGTTGACATGACAACATCATGTTCTTTCTCCACATCGATAATTTCCTAAAACACTGAACAATTAGGAAGCACATCGAAATTTTTTTTATAAAAAAATATATTCCTATCTTATACGTATTATATGATAATTTCCATTAGCTGTTCTACTAACTATTGCAGTTCTTTGATAATCCAAACGATTTGATGCCAAACGAGTAGACAGCGTCAAAGCTTCGCTTTTGCGCAATATCGTAGAATCGTATTGACAAAAGCTTGTTCAGCGATTTTCAGATAATTAGCGAATCCTGAAACTGACGTAGAACGTAGAATTTGACTTGAATTCGACTACGAACATCGTCAAAACGTATAAAAAGCATCGTTCTGTTAGCTTCAGTTCACTCTCTAATTAGGAAACAAACTAAAAAGGTATCTCGATGTTTGTCACTGTAATACATAGTAATACTAGTTTTGGAAAACAACTTTTATTTACCTATTCATTTAGATCTGCCTTTTATGGATTTCGTGGACAAGAAGCAAGCAAGCAAACAAATTCAATCATCATCATCATCTTGGCGTTATATCCCGGTTGCGTCTTTTCGCGGCACGCAAGGTTCCGCCTATAATCATCTTGGCGTTAATGTCCCGGTTGTGCTCTCGCGCACGAGGGCCCGGGGTTCACCTTGACCAAGATCCAGGATTTGAAAGATCAGGTAGTTACAGTAGAGCGTCTGCCATCTGACCTCCGTGACCCCGGTACCAGGGGAACCTGTCCAAATTGGATAATGGATACATATTCAGTTGCCTGAATTTGCAGGTTACATCACGATGTTTTCGGTTTCATCACGTTTTCCCTCACCGTAACAGCATCGACTAGAATTCAACTAATGTACATAACTCAGAAAAGAGTCTTTGGTACTGAACAGAAACAAGATTTGCTTTTTTATATGTGGTGCACCAAAATTGCAATTCAGCAAACCAAATTGCTGAAAATATTGCCGTATTAACTCTGCATCGGTGCGCATCAGTAGTTCCCACTTGGCACATTCTGATTTACTACAATGATACAACTTATAGATTAAGAGCCGATGCTGACCAGGATTTCCAAATGTTTTCAATACTAACGACAGCAAGATTATTTTATTATTTGTCGCCGCGTTGCGCCCGCCTAGTCACCGCGTCATGGTAGCGTGCGCGATTCCTGTTCGGGCGCTACGCGGTGACTAGGCTATCGCGACGTGTACGCGATTTGTAAGCGGCGACGTATATTCACCGCATCTGATCAGAATCTGAGAAAACACTGTCACACTGTATCCACGGTACAATTTATATGACAGCTTACGCACTAGTTGAATATCTGAATTCTATCCGAAACTTCTTGACCAGACAAGTTAAGTTGTAAAAATGAACTTATTTGAATAATAAAATAATGACACTTATTAATTCGTTTGTCAAAGCCTTCGTACATAACTTAATTAACTTAACCCAACATGGATGGAACAGGATAGAGTGATTTAACTGGACGTCTTTTCAAATTTTCTCCCCACACACGCTCAGTTGACTTGACCACAAAGATATTGGACATAGAGCATAGATGAAGCCTCGACCTATAGAAAATGTACGCTGTCCATCTGTCACAGAGGCCCTAGCACATCTGTAACCGCGACAACGCTCGCGCCGCGAGAGAGCGTCTGTTTCCTTCTCTCAATACTATGATGAAAGAGCTAGCAATATCTATGTCGCGCTTTTTATCGCTTATCGCGCGCGAGAGCAACTTGTGCTAGCCAGCCAAATCTATACAAATGACTCATCATCATCATCACAGCCCGTAATAGTCCACTGCAGGACTTAGGGCCACTCCCACCAAAGGGGAGGTTATTGCCACAATCTCCACGCTTGGCAGGCGGGTTAGAGATCGCAGTGTTTAAATATAACAGTGGAAAATGCTGCTTCTCATTTTCCAGACTACAGAGACTCTTGATCTTTTGCCTCGAAAACATTAGTCGCCTTGTACGACACCCACGAGTGTAATGGGTTGGTGCTATTCTACTCTGCCGGACACCACACGGCCAAATGACTCAATGTCATACAAAAAGGTCACCAAACTTGACAATAGCAATAGTTATGGAGGGGTATTTGACAACTTTTATCCGTCCCTGTTCAACACGTTATATGCACAATTAAAAAAAGAAACACAATATAGATTGTGACTTCAGCTGTGAGAAGCTTCCTTCTATGCGTCTATGTCCAATTTCTTTGGCCCACCATAAGTGCGCTGACTGCTTACCATCAAGCAGGCAAGCTTGTTTGCCACCTGTGTGGTATACATAAAAAAAACGCTAGTAATTTCGACCAGTGACGTCATAATCCACGTAGCAAACGAGAACAACCTAAAGCAGTATACGGCAAATTAACCGCTCTAGGCGTTATGGCGGTAATAGCCGATATGGTGCAGTTAGAGAGCCATTTCCACCGTAATAGCGGATCGGGTGTCGCGCTCGATCCGGGTGGAT
Source organism: Blastobasis lacticolella (assembly GCA_905147135.1). Lineage (NCBI taxonomy): Eukaryota > Metazoa > Arthropoda > Insecta > Lepidoptera > Blastobasidae > Blastobasis > Blastobasis lacticolella. The sequence goes on from LR990048.1 coordinate 18,544,195, forward strand.
GCACCCATTTGTCATAATAATGATGTTATTGATACGCCGGTCGCTTTTCAGTGCCAATTTAGTGGAAATTTTGTATGGGTAAACAGTCTGGTTGGTGAGGTAACTTTTCTTCTTATTTCATCGTAAGATTGAAAATCTGTTCGTTTTTAATGTATAATACGTTACATTATAAAGTGGCGAAATATTGTGCTCTACAACAAAATCTACGTAATATCTCGTAATACGATATCTATATATAGTAAAATAAAGGTCGCTTCCCGCCGTCTGGCCCTTGTCTACGTATGTTTGTTATGTTCGCTAGATCTTGGTTGGTCGCTTGAACGAAGCTCTCAAGGCAGTGTCCGATTGGGGCGAAGCCAATCTAGTGTCGTTCAACGCCTACAAAACACAGGCGTGTTTGTTTTCCGCTAAACGGAGTCCATTCCATCTAGCTCCGACTTTCCGGGGTGTGACTGTGGAAATTACCGACAACCTACAGCTCCTGGGTGTTGAGCTATCAACCAATCTCAACTTTGGACAGTACATCGAATCAAAAGCCAAGACTGCTGCAAAAAAACTTGGAATCCTCTCGAAGGTCAAGCGGTACTTCACTTCAAGGCAGTTGCTTCAATTATATCAAGCACAAGTCCGATCTTGCATGGAGTACTGCTGCCACCTCTGGGATGGATCAGCCAAATACCAACTGGCTGCTTTGGATTCGGTGGAAAAACGGGCAAAGAGATTAATTTGTGATCCGCAGTTGATTGAGGCTAAGCTGCAGAGCCTCGAGCATCGGCGTAGGGTTGCGCGTTTGTCGGTTTTCTACAGGTTGCACTTCGGAGAGTGTGCGAAGCAGTTGCACGACCTCATTCCGCCGGCCCCTTTTCGCCATCGGGAGACGCGATCCGGGCGAGCGCTTCATCCTTATGTCGTGGATCTTCCAACTATCCGCACGAGCCGCTTTGGCTCGACTTTTATAATGCGTACGGCTAAGGAGTGGAATGCGTTGCCTGCGAGTGTGTTCCCTGATCAATATAATCTGGATGCCTTCAAGGCTAGAGTGAATAGGCTGTTCCTAGACAGGCATGCTCCATCATAGGCCGCATCGTCACTTACCACCAGGTGAGGTGGCGGTCAAATGCCTGGCTAGTAAAGTAATTAATAAAAAATAAAAATCTTTTAAATTATGCAACTGATTTTAATGGTTGTTAACAATAGATAGAGTGATTCAAGCGAAAGGCTTTTAAGCAAGAACAAAAGGGTAGGTGGGAGTAAAGTAGGTGCACCTGAACTTGCGAACGCGATTTGAGTTCGGTAAGGTTTAACACACTTGACAATTCCACTGTGATATTTGTGGCACGAAGTTGAACAGCTCTTCGGAACATTCCCCGTTGTACGGACGGCAAAGAACTGCTACTCCCCTTCATGCCGCATGACAAGTGACTTGACAAGTAGCATAACCGCTTGATGGCGTGTGGGAAATAGGTGCCTGAATCTGCCGGTATCAGGATAGAGGTCTCGCGAAAGTCCCAAGAAGCGATGGATTGCCATCGGCGAGTCTGATGCGGGAGCCAATGGCTTACGACGGAAGAAGGCCCAAGACCGGGCGAAATGGAGGAAAATCGGAAGTTGGAAAGCGGACCCTGGCAGAAGCCGGGACTGACCGCGTGGATGATGATGATGATGTGTGGCTGGTTTTTTCTGTTTCATTGCATAGAATGGGCAGGATCAAGCCTATTCTTAAGCGAAATGAAGGTGAGTGGCCGCCATAAGGGCCCTTTTATACGTCGCCGCTTACAAACCGTAGAGAAAAGCGTACGCGTCGTGTCCGCATAGTTGCCGCATAGCAAACAATATACTAATAATTTCATTTCTGTGCATTTCTTAATCCTTGAGGAAAACAAGGATGGTATAATTTGACGTGTGTATCTATGTATCTGTTGCGTTGTGTATCTAACAGTGGCATCGTAGCACCCGAACGGATGAACCGATTTGATTGCGGTTGCCTCTATTTGAAAGCCAGTTTAATCGAGATAGTTCTTAGCTTTGTTTCATTAATGTCGGTTTTGCAGTTTAGTAAATATTTGAGTATATGTAAACTTAGTAAAGCTTCTTTCAGACTCTAAACTTTAAAGTAAAATGCGGAAATATATTTCGCAGACCTCGTCGTATCCGCACTCACGCTCCATAAAATTGGCTTCTGTGGACAATAATCTCATTTTGCCATAACGTATTTCTTCTTTATTGCTTTAGTTAGGAATCGATAATCTATGCCTATCCCAGGATACGGGCGGGAGTATGTTTCGTTGAATTTACTATTAATATTTTTCATAAGGCGAAACAAAGAGATTGGAATGCTAGTGACCTTCTTGCCAGTCTATCATGAAGGTTGTAACATAACATAACATAACATAAAATTCCAATTTCTTTGAGGCGAATGGATGTTACATGTTTGATATTTCTGATTTATGAATTTCTAGAAATCCTGCGAACCGTAGTACAATCCGGAATCCGCATTGCGGTTCTGTGTTGTTGATTTTTGTAAAGAACTATTACACTTGTATTTAGGAACGTTATTATAAAGTCACAGTGCGCGGGAACGCACAGGGTTCCAACTGACAATATTTGAGTAACGATAGACAATCGGCATTATGCGTACGTGAAAATAATAACGCATTTGGCCAATCATAGAGACGTATTATACGTTTTACAAGAATAGAATAGAATCACTTTATTGTTGAACTGTGTAGATACATTTAGGAGGCAAGCACTGTGAGAATGCATAATAACGCTACTTTGTGAATACGGATGTTGTATTTTAAATAAATATGCTAGGACAATTCTCACAGCGCCATCTAGCCCCAAAGTACGCAAAGCTTGTGTCGGTATCTAATACCTCGGAGATCAACTTTAGTAAGAAAATGTCTAATTAACGCTATACATTCTGCTGCATCTTAAACATTATTAAATCTGACATAATGAAGCATAAAAAGGTGTTGGGACATAATACAGCTCGTTAAGGCGAAGCAACGCGACACCATTTATCGAGGGAAATGAGTTTCCTACGAGTACAACTTGCTACTTTACAGTCATTATACTTTATTACCAGAAGGGGTACTGGAAAGAAAACCTACAGACTACCTGGAGAGGTTATCCCTGGTGAGTACAACATGGAGTTGTTCAAGAAAGGGGTGAAAAGGTTTTTACGGAGTCGGCAACGCGTGAGTGATGCCCCTGGTATTGCAAATGTCCATAGGCAGGTCGTAAGCTTGGTTGACACCTTAGTGGTATAAAAAGAAAAATACTGGACAATTTTTTACACCTACTTATAGTCATCCATTTATCCGTAGTCTCTCTTAGTGAATGTCTCTCTTAGTCTCTCTTACTCATGAATGAATGAATGAACGAAATACATTTATTATTGTCTTAGGACACCACATCACAAGCTCACAATATAAATTACACATATAGGTACTTACAGACAGTAAACAATACACAATAACAAAAAAAATTGCAAAATAACTAAAACCAGATAACATCGGAACTGCTATAGTGTGGTACTCCCCGACGACAATAGGACCTCGCTCAGCGTATGCCACGGCCTGAGCCGTGGCGCTGGTCTTCCGCGAGTGCCGCGGAGTGAGGTCTGGATCGCTGTGCCCTAAGTTTGAACTGTTAACTAAAACATGTATTTACCTATAATATGAATATATTACATAAAATAAATAAAGATAATAGTACCCACTATACATAATAATATTATGATTTAATTTTATATTTGACATCTTTGAAGCATTTGTAATTTTCTTATAATTATTTAATTTAACATTTGACATGATTATTATTTGATATTATAATACCAATTTAATTCTTGACGATTTCGTGTCATGATAATTGAATACTATTTTCGATTTTTGATTATTTATTGTATTTTAGCCTTTAACTATTGGTAATTTTTTAATTAACTATTTATGAAACTATTTTAAATGACGATGTATGATTATTACTACGAATAAATTAATATGAATAATATAAATATACTGAAATAATTATAAATATGTGTGTCCCATGAAATGCTTAAATAAATGAGGTCGATTATTCAACATGCTTACCTCGATATAAAAAAAAATCTTTTGGCAGATCAGATCGCCTGAATGTGCAAGTTCCATCACGATGTTTTCCCTCATAGTCTAAGAGCCCATGAGGGCCAGACCTTCCTATTGTCCGTAAGTATGAAAGTTTTTCCATGTGTGTCGCCAACACAGGTAAGAGTTGGAGATAAGATTATATACACCTTTGTTACCTGTTACCTGCCAAAGGAACCACGATCCAGGTTTCATGGGTGGGGATCATTCTTACCTGTGTTGGGGACACACATGGAAAAACTTTCATACTTACGGACAATAGGAAGGTCTGGCCCTCATGGGCTCTTGCTCTATCACCGTAAGAGCATCTGTTAGCATTCATATAATGTACATAACTCAGAATAGAGTCATTGCTACATAGCCGTAGTGGGATTCGGACCCGGTACCTCTCACTTACGAGTCGGATACGGTTCCGATGTATAATGTACTATATATATTTTCACGGAAACTTAAATACAAGGAAACGACCCGATATAATCGCGTCATTACACCGTCGTTTCTCCGTTTAAAAATGGCGCTATTCGCATCATAACGCGTCCAATAGGCAGGTAAGTCCAAGACAACGTTTAGCTACCTCCCCATATTTCACACAGCGCTGCGGAGGTAGCTCAGAATAAAATGAATGAGGTATACACCATTATGAATGGAGAGAGAAATAGCTCGCTATTCTTTCTATTTACAGGACGCAACTGAGGGACTCCATTATATTCACCAAACAATACTTAACTCGATTAAATCTGAAACATTCTACTTGTTTATTTTATGAAAGGAATCGACCGGGGGTTTTCTTTTAATTTTTTACGGTTGGATGCTGACGGAAAGTTGCCGGGCGATGTTTGTGGGAGATTTTTACGTTGATTTGTTTTATCATCGCAGCCCACAACAATCGCAGGAGTTAGGGAGGTTATTACCATAATCTCCACGCTTGGCAGGCGGGTTGGCAGCTTAGCAGAGCAAGCTCAAAGTTTATGACATTTTGGCTCTTTTATGCTGGGCTGGGGCTGTGTGGTGTCCGGCAGAGTAGAATAGCACCAACTCCTTAAACTTGTGGGTGTCGTACAAGGCGACTAATGTTTTCAAGATAAAAGTTCTAGTGTTTCCATAGGCTGGAAAATAGGCAGCAGCGTCTTCCATTGTAATAATTAATTCACTGCGATCTCGAACCCGCCTACCAAGCGTGGAGATTATGGCAATAACCTCTCCTTTCGTGGGAGAGGCCCTAAGTCCTGTAGTGGATTGTTATGGGCTGTGATTATGCTGCTGGGTTAACTGTAATAAAAGTAACTTAAAACAATGATTGAGCGAGCAGAGCGAGCTGGTCAATTTTTATAGCTTGTCTCTTAGATGCTGGGGTGATCATAATAAAAGTAAATCAAATGAAGTGTGTCGAATTTTTTTTATATGTTGATACTTTAAAGCTGGGGTGACCGTAAAAATGAATGATTAAGCGAGCGTAGTGACCCTAAAAAGAGAAATAACAGAAAGGGCAAGTCGCATCCAGCATCCACCCGCAGTATTTCGCAAATCGTCATTCTATCTGGCTGAAGGACGTCTCACTGTCTGCAGTCGTTTACTCCAGCGTTTTCCGTTTAAGTTTATCTGTGCTCTACATCAATAACTTTAGTTCTCTGTCAGATTACTTCGTTGCGAATGTTGTCCTTCAGAGAGACGAGCTCAGCACGTTTCATAGCACGCTGAGCGACCTTGAACTGGTTAAAATGTCCATATCTCGGCACCGTAGGTTATGACGGGTAGTACGCACTTGTTGAAAACCTCTGTTTTTAAGCATTGCGGTATGGATGACGTGAAGACTGAATGAAGATTTCCGAATGTCGCCCAACCCAGCTGAATTCGCCTCTTGGTCTATTGGTTCTCACAATGCTTATCTGCTAAGTAAACTCACTGCGTTCAATACGACTCTATGATTGGCCAATTTCGTTCATTTGACGGACGCATAGTGACAATCGCCATTCAAGTATTGCCAGTTGGAACCCTGTGCGTTCGCGCACACTGTTAGACCTCATAGTAACGTTTCTAAATACGGAAGTTAGAAAGTAACCCCCAGACACCAAAATCACGCGTCCCTCCTTTGGCGGAGATGTCACTGACTCATTGTCCCATTTTCCCGCTCAAATACACCAACATGGCGGACCACTCCGCGGCCTCATTTCTGCAAATATTTTTCATCCCGCCACGTACAGTGGTGCTATTAGGTAAGTATCTCTCGTCGTTATCGTCTTGTCGTTCTATTTTATCGTTGCTTTCTTTCTTTCATGGCATTCTTTATCTCATAATCATGTTACCACAATGCATTTGTAATTGTAAAAATGCATTGTGTTCCTATTTACAATTACAGGCAATAGGCGTCATCTTTTAATTATAGTCCTCACAGTAACAACGCACGCGAATCTGCAGTAATATTGCATGAAACCTAAACAGTGTATCGGGGAATTTTAAAATTATGTACTATCAGCATCGAATGGGGAATGAAGTTAGTCGATGTTCAAGCTGTCAAAATTGTCAGTTGTGTGTGATGTTTGTGTTGAGGAGGAACTTCACTTTGTTATCTCGCTCGCATTTTTTCTGCCATTTTTGAAACTGTCGCCGGCGTGACCCATGTGCACTGACTACGTACAAAATGGCAGACAACAGACTTGATTTGAATCTGAATCCATAAAAATATCTCAAGTTCTTTTTTTTTTATTCCACTAATGTGGCAAACATTTGCGGCCTGCCTGATGGTAAGCAGTCACGGCAGCCTATGGACGTTTGCAATACCAGGGGCATCACCCACGTGTTGCCTTTTAACCCCTTTCTTGAAGAACTCTCCTCTCTTCTGAAGTTTATTATATTTATAAATGTTATTCGAATAAGTTCCTGTTTCTTTCTCTGTCCTGTGGGAATAAGGAAAATAAGCGGTCAATGCCAATTTGGCTGCCTTATTGCATAGCATATTGTCTCTTGCCAACCAAGAAATACCAAAAATCCTTTTCAATTTCTTTGACAGGTTCTATAATGTACACTGTGCCAGAGGACTTGCAATGGTCTTGAGGATCAGAGGACTTGTGATTATTCAGCAGACTCTTGTTCGAATTGATCAACGAAACCGAAACGAATACAACACGAAACCGACCAAAATACACAATCACCCCGCCGTTGGCCCTGCATTATTGCCGGGGGATTCCACCACAGAAATCCTTGCGAAATACATTTTGTATCACGCCGCAACGTTGACGTATCCAGCCATCTACGCAGATAGCTGCAAGGACAAATGGCCGGCCAGGGAGCCCCGGCTTATCGCCCGCTCAGGGACGAACCCAGGTTTAAGGCCATGTGGCAGGCGGGAGCGGCGAGCGATAGCCCGTTTGACGATTTCAAGACATATGTCTTAAGAACGCAGTATGAAAATTGCTTTTCCAAGATGGGTATGCTCCATCTTCGGCCGCATCGTCACTTACCAACAGGTGAGAGGGCGGTCAAATACCTGTCTTATAAAATATGACGACCTGAGTGGTTCAATGGTCAACATGCCGGTCTGCCACGCAAGAGATCCCAGGTTCGATTCCCGGCCGGGCAGAAATTGAAATGATGAATTTCAATTTCTGTTACGGGTCTGGGTGCTCTGTGTATAATAAGTATGTATTAAAAAAGTATTTAAGTAGTATATCAGTTATCTAGCACCCATAGTACAAGCTTTGCTTAGTTTGGGGCTAGATGGCGCTGTGTGAATTTGTCCACGAATATTTATTTATTTATTTACTTTATTCATATATAAAAAAAACTATAACAAATCCCCACCGGGCTCCAGTATGGGATGACAGAGCGATGATTGTCTCAGAGCAACGGAAACTCTTAAAGTACGTCCAAGATGTTGCTGCAATTGCGAATTTGCAACGCGTTTCGAGATTTGTACATACCGTTAATATATCTATAGTATTTAAGTAAGTAATTTATTGCAACAACATGGCTATGTTGTTGCATTATGGGCCTTTAATTCTATATTAGGCGTACCGCAGGGTTGCTGCTGATGCCTTATGTCTGTACGTAGAAACAAGTGTTATGTAATCAACGCTGAGGAGACCTGTTAGTGATCTATTGGTCGGTAGTATTTTTTTATTTTATGTCATACGGTAGGCAAACAGGCAAGCGGGCCACCTGATGGAAAGTGGTCACCACTGCCTATAGACATTAGCAACACCAAGAGTATCGCTAATGCGTTGCCCACCTCTATAACACGTTGCTCTGGCAGCAAAAGGCAAATGCCACTCCACTGCCAAAGCCACGGTTCCCCAAATCCCCACCTCATGGAGCACTGGAAACCTTACTCATATTGCAAGTTCATCCATTATTTCTATATTAGGCGTACCGCAGGGTTGCTACTGATGCCTTATGTCTGTACGTAGAAACAAGTGTTATGTAATCAACGCTGAGGAGACCTGTAAGTCATCAATTGGTCAGTAGATTGCAAGTTCATATACAGGAGGACAAAAAACATGCACCTCCGAACTTACTTGAAGAAAAACATTCTGCAAGTATATTCTATAGGTGACCCACATGTTACTGAATAAAATATTTTTGTAACAGGCCTGAAGGTTTGGACACGTTCATTTTGGCGACAAAAAAAAATATTGAAAAAAAAAAAGCTGATCGGGAGCTACGATGCCGCAGACAGATACACACATCCACAGTTACACAGACACGCACGTCAAACAAATTTATGATACTACTCATTTTCATTGGAGGTTCCAAGTCGGATTGGTTCATAAGCTCTCACAGAAATAGTACTGCGCGGCTATAACTCGGACACATTTTCTCCGACTTAGAGCATCAAAACCAGCTAGTTCGATCTACTCCGTAGAGCGTCGTCTCCGTAGCGTGTGAGTAAATACGAAGCCAATTTGATGACTGAGATTTAGTCTTATTAGTAAAAAAGTTATGGGAGGTTTATCGAAGATTTTAAGCTTGCTAAAATATGTTTCTTTAAAAACATGATTCAAAAACGCATAATAGCGCTATAACGCTCAATAACGGCTTCATAATTTAAATAAGACTGATCCCTTCTAGAAATCTCTGATGAACTTATATTAATGATAAATATGGCTGCCTTCGTAATGAACAGCTGATTTTATTAGCTTTGTGAAGCCGGGTCCGCTGCGAATTGTTAAGTAGAAAAATATTACATGCGCAGCGGACCCGGCTTGGTTGATTGTAATTCGATCGTGACTTTTATCCTCAAGAGAAAACGCAAAGTAGATGCATCTAATACAGCCATGCCTTCTATCATTTTCTCTGGAACTCCGCTTTGAAAGCAAATTTCAGCACATTATGTTTTTGTAGACTTGGCTACAAGCAATTTTATGTGATTGGCTATAAATTAATTATAGCGACATCATGATGATACCAATCTGTATTTTATCAGAACGTTAGTTATGAGAGGTTCATGGAACGTTTTAAAGGCCTAATGAACGTTTTGAACCTAAAGCCCGGTGTAACTTTGAATAACACCGGGCTAAACAGGGTTTGCATCGGTAGAAACGAGTGGCCTTTTCCCGACTTAAAAGCAAACCTGGGGGCAGCAAACCCCTCGATCCAGCCCACACCATCCCCAGAGGGCCGGCAGCACTTATTTTTGGTTATCAACTTTCCTCGACACGTATTATAGTTGTTACTTAGCAATTTAGAAGTTACCGAGTAGGAAGTTCCCGCTGTAAAAACTTTAACGGCATACACGAGATATCTCTCAAAGTTATTTCAGGGTATACACGAGGGGATAACATGGGTTGTGATGGTGTGAAAGTGGACTCGGTGTCGGGTAATAGGGAAGGGTGTGTCCGTGGTCGTTGTGGAGGTGTACGTGATATTTGGTGTGAAATAGCAGGGATTACGAGGTATTACAAGGAGCAAATTAGTTGGTAAACCTAGGTATAAGATTCTATTTACCAACGGTGACTATAGTTGCATTTATCTACACATTCGTCTAACTTAGGGCCATGTTAATGGTGAATAAAGAATAAATGCTTGGAGCGTCGTCGGTGGCGTAATGGTTAAGGGATCCGACTCGTACCCTGGGGTATCGAGTTCAAACTCCAATGACTTATTATTAAGTATGTTCATTAGTTGAACACTAACCGATGCTCTTGCGGTGAAAGAATACATGATAATGATAGATACCTGTACATTCAGGAGACTAAACGTATAACCATGATCGAAATCGGTTCAACGCCTAGGTTATTATATTGTAGTTTTTGGGCTTTTTACGTGCGGCATATATACCACCTGACCCGCAAAACTGAGTAGAGTTTTGTCCGTATTTCAGCTAGGAACCTCACGAGATGAGACCTTCGAGATGGTGGTTAAGAAAATGAGGATTAATGTTTTAAACTATCGCGGGTTCCCGAGACCATGATGCATTCAATTGCGTCGAAATATTGGGCTACTCGTTACGCGGAAACCCGGAACCCTTAACACATACCCTTAAAATGAGGGTTCTTTTAAATAAAGACAAATGTTATGTTAAAAATTGCTAGGTTTCATAAAAAAGCAATCGCCTGTAAAGTACCTACATAGTTACGTAGGCACTCGCAAAATCTTGTAAGTTTCTTACTCAACTTAGTTCATATCAGTTCGTTTAACGTACCATTACCGCGATAAAACGCATTATCGTTAAACTTACAAAGTGTGGGAAGCGTTCACCTATATTGTCATTAGCTTGCTTAAGTTTCTCCAACTATGGCTGTATTCAGAAATATGTATAGGTATCACTAGTTACTTTTATAACGTCGGTGGCCAAGTGGTTAAGGTATCAGACTCGTAAGCGAGAGGTACCGGGTTCGAATCCCACTGAAGCCGTGTACCACTGACTTTTTCCGAGTTATGTACATTAATTGAATACTAATTGATGCTCTCAGCGGGTAAACTTACTATGTGTGTGCACGAACTAGCTCTAAACCCAGATGTCCAAAAAAAACAATACTAGGAGGTCAAAGACTTCAAGGAGAAGAACGGGCGGCTGACCTATGACAATATCGGCGGACTGAAGTATGTGGATGCTGTTTTGAATGGTGAGATTTGTCAGCCTAATTAAACTCATATATTACTAACCGATGCTCCTACGGTGAGGGAAAACTTAATACTTTTAAATACATACTTATTATACATAGAACAACCAGACCCGTAACAGAAATTAAAATTCATCATTTCAATTTCTGCCCGGCCGGGAATCGAACCCGGGACCTCTTGCTTGGCAGACGGCATGTTGACCACTGAACCACTCAGGTCGTCAAATTATGATTTATTTATTGTCTATAGTTACTTTTATCTTTGTATGATATTTCAAAGTAATTATTAGAGCGTTTACTCATTGCACACGATTCGTTTAATACTAACTGAAGTAAGCTACAGTGCAACAAACTTATCTGACCCGGTATGCCCGAAATGGCGACACTCAGTTCGTACAGTGTAATTTTTATGACAGCATTTGTTCATAATGTTTTAAACTCTCGCGGTTATTATCACACATTTTAAAGGTATGTTCCGGGCATAGAGAAAATATTTACTAACGTAATAGAGCAGCCATCACAAACAAAAATATTGTACCAACCTGTCACGTGCGGGAGGTGCGGAGGGAGGCTGCTAAGTCATAGAATGACCGATGAAATGTTATCATTTTCTTTATTTTTGGCCCTCGAATGGTTCGTACAGTTTTTAATGCACAAGATGGCGTTTTTTTGAATATCCAAGCCACTATCAGATTGGTCCGCGTCGCGCAATGTCTCAGAACTGACTGCGGCCACTGTTGTCCATGGACCGCAGATCGGTGGTTCAATGGTTCAAAGAAAATACTTGCGGTGTCTCCTCTATTACTTTAGTAAATATTTTCTCTATGGTTCCGGGATTCCTACTGCATTACGGTACAAAGTATTGTACCGGTAGGAAACCTGGAACATACCTTTAAAATGAGCGTTTGTTTAGTCTCTTGGTAGATAGAATTTAGAAGGTAACACCAAGGAGAGCGTCAATTGAGAGTCGATTCGATTATAACTCAATTGCGCTTACCCACAAGTTTTTGCAGAATACCCAATTTGTTTCGAGTTGTAATTTAGGTACATGTAATGGAATCGTAATCGTGAGATTACAAAAAATAGCCGCTTTAAGGCCCAGTTTGTAAGAGGGCCCGATTCAACGTAACTATTAAAGTCGGACTTTTTAGAATACACAACACAAAACGACCAAACCACAGAAGCCTTACCAAATAACCGTTAAACTATGAACCCAGTAAATTGCATGCAAAGGAAACTCTAAGCCCCCTCCGCTGCTGTATTTCAGTCTAAATTTGAATTAAACTACGCAATGCAGTATAACTTAAAACCACAACACTGAGTTGGGTGCGGTAGGGATTAGAAACACTGGCGAGCATTCGCTTTCTTTAGTTTGCGAGCATTCGCAAACTAGCAAATTCGCAGCTTCGCAAGCACAGCTATTATTCATCCGTATTTTTAGTGTATATTTGATGTGGACACAAAGTTGTATTAAGTAATAAGCAGTTTTCCAGTAAGTACTAACATATGGTATCAACAATGATCTAGCGATGGTGCTCTTAATAATTTGGTAGGAATAAACATTATCCATCATCCTTATTTTATTACTATTAGCAGCTATCAGTAAAACGTCATTAACGTCATAAATGGCTTAAAATATCTGGAATTAATTTAATTTATTTAATTGCTAATAATTTTTCATCTATATTTATTTTTGTGATACGAAAATCTTCTATTGTGTATACCTACGCAAAAAGAAGGCAGCTTTTCTACAACTATACAAAGTGGCCTTAAACTTGATAAATAATAATCATCATTTTTATTAACTTTGTAAAACCATTTATTTTTTGCATACAATGATTATCAAAACTGTCGGCGGTGTCATCTAGTGTTTCATCATCACAGTCCGTCACAGTCCACTGCAGGACTCAGGGCCTCTCCCACGAAAGGGGAGGTTATTGCCATAATCTGACATCGCAGTGTTATAAATATAACAATGGAAAACGCTGCTGCCCATTTTCCAGCCTACGGACACTATATCTTTTGCCTTGAAAACATTAGTCGCCTTGTACGACACCCACAAGTGTAAGGGGTTGGTGCTATTCTACTCTGTCGGACACCACACGGCCAATACCTGGTGCTTAGGAATGACATAAATACCTCTTAGTAAACTCATTCTGTGGAGTGCGGATCAGTAAGATTTTGGTCTACACATCTCACCGATTTGCGACGCGGAGAAATTTAAATAACTATAATTGGACGACGCGTAACGTCGCTGAATGCCATTGGTAGACGTGCGTGACACATCAGCCTAAATTGCGCAGGATGATTTGGATTAGTGATTTCTTAACATATTTTCAAAAATAGCAAAAGTTTGATCGGTAGGGCATTTTGGCGATAATGCCAGGGTTGTGATCTCGCGCACGAGGATTCCGCCTTGACTTTGATCCAGGATATGTCATATCAGATAATTACAGCGGAGCGCCTGCCATCTGACCTCCGTGACCCTGTTTATAGGGGTACCTGATCCGACTGAATCATGGTTACATTTTCAGGCTCCTGACAGTGCAGATTCCATCACGATGTTTTCCCTCAACGTAAGAGCGAATCGGTTATAACTCCGAAAATACTCATTGGTACAATGGGGGCACTGGGGTTGGAATCCGATACTTTGGGGTATGAGTCAGACCCCATTATGCCACCGCACTCCTACAAAAAACGTTTTTTTTACACTACTCAGTGACAAACAAGTCAGCTGATAGAAAGTGCTATCACCCATAAAAACTATTTGATGTTCGTTCCAACGCAGTTAAAAACATGATTTCGCGAATTCGTTCTACTGAGTACCGTCCCAAACAGAAATTGGAGCACCCTGTGCACTACGAACAGGATACATGAATTCATTCATGAGGTCGCCGTTTGAACGCCACTTGCCACATCCTCTATAGCTCGGACAAACCAACTACGAGGAGCTGGCTAGTTCTAGAGAATAGTCAATAGAGGTTAGGTTAGAGGTGAAACGTCTAGAATTTGATTTGCACTCTGGCACGGAAATATAGAACACTAGCTTTTGCAAGCGACTTCGTCCGCGTAAAATTCGGAATTACAATAAATTTCAGAATAAATTAGAGCCTATGTGCTATTCCGGGCTATACTTACGCTATATACTGCTGCCAAATATATAAGGAGTAACAAACATACTGATTGCTAAGATTTATTTTGTTTAGTTATAATTACGTGTTCCTAGTAGAAGCGTCGACGTCCTTACGTCGGTGGTAGGCTAGTGGTACGTCGGTGGTACCAGTGACCTTTTCTGAGTTATGTGCATAAGTTAAACACTAACCCGTTCTCTTACGGCAAGGGAAAATATCGTGAGGAAACCTGCACATAATATGGCGACTAAATGTAAAACCATGATTCAAACTGGTCTGGCAGTTGCTCTCCTGTAATTACTTGATCCGCCAAATTCTGAATCATGGTCAAAGCGGGATATTGTTGGCACGGTCATTATTAATTATTAATAGTAGTAAGCTTGATTAAAATTTAATATAAGCCACAGCTCTGGAAAATCCCACTATAATCCGTTCAGAATTTTAACAAACATCCATCCAGACATCCGCCCTTACAAACGTTAGTGTTTGTAATATTATAGTAGGATAGCTTGATTTATTGCCAAGCGATGATGCTAGGCGATACAGAACTTACCGTCATCATCCCAGCAGCTAAATCTTGCTTCGGCCACTGCCAGTTGCTTCTATGAGATCCTACTAACTTTATTTTTTTTCATATGGTAGGCAAACAGGCAAGCGGGCCACCTGCTGGAAAGTGGTCACCACTGCCTATAGACATTAGCAACACCAAGAGTATCGCCAATGCGTTGCCCACCTCTATAACACGTTGCTCTGGCAGCAAAAAGACAAATGCCCCTCCACTGCCAAAGCCTCGGTTGGAGCACTGGAAATCTTACTCACCGGCAGAATCACAACACTATTTAAAAGAGTATTGTTTAGCTGCGGTATTCTGTAAGGTGGAGGTACTTCCCCAGTCGAGCGGCTGCAATTCGAACGGGATACCCCGCTATGCCCAACCTCTCGGAAGTGTTTTTAATGTCGTATTAATAAATTATTAATTCAAGAGAAAATTAATAGTTTATTTAACTATCGATTGCAAGTTCTATGAGAATGATAATCGATAATCGAATAGATTCATTAACGATTTTACACTACACCATCCCTGCTGTGAATTGTCAAAATTATCATCCTATATTTGACAAAGTATAGCTTGATTCACACGACATACGAAACTAAATAAAACGAAACGAAATATCGGTCAGTTAAACGACTTAAATAATTTCTTGCTCCTGTTACAAAGTGCCACAGTATGTATAATAATAATATAGGATCATCAATATTTGTGGTCGGTACATAGGCACTTATTTTAATATAGTTACACTATTTATAAATTGACAAATCTTTTCTTATGTTTCAGTCGCCTAAGACCTGGCCTCCAACCTGATCCAGGTACCTCCATCCACTTTAATGTTAAAATCTCCAGGCTTTAACTTTATGGGGTCAAGAGTCTTGTCACATTTAACTAGTTTGAAATTGAGAGCCAAATGGTACAGCATCACTTTCAGTTCCAAAATGGCGAATCTTGAACCTGAAAAAATATCATCATCATCATCATCATCGGCCTGTACTTGTTCACTACTGGATATACGCCTCCCTCAATGAGCACCAATGTACTCTGTCCTCAAGTTATCGCATCCAGTCCACCCAATCTCAAAGGGCGTCCTAAACTACAAAAATCATCAGCTTGGCGTTTGTGTCCTGTGGGATCTATAGCGAAATTTAGGAAAAATTAAAGCGTATATTTTATTCTTATTTAAATGTTTTGTCAAAATCCGCTCAGTGCTTTTATGCATGAAGGATTAATATGAAAATGCACATATATTTAAAATTTAATCAAAAAAATTACAACAGAATTAATTTATTATTATTATCTGGATCAGATATAGTTTATATCTGGAGTATTGCACTGTACAGGAGTAAAACGTTAACTGCGGAGGATAAGAAGAGATTGGAGGCATTTGAAATGTGGTGCTCCAGGAGAATGGAAAAGATTAGCTGGACCGAAAAAAAAAACAAGGCAGTGTTTAATTCAGTGAAGGAGAAGTGAAATTTACTGAAAGTTATTGAGAACAGAAGGGGGTAAATGCTAGGACATGTAATAAGACATGGCAACTTTTAAGAGTGATCATAGAAGGCAAAGTTGAAGGAGAGGGAGATTATAAAGAGATGAAGAGGTTGGCAGATAGGTGTGAAGAGTGGCGATTGCTCCACAGACAAGAGTCATACTCTTGAATATTTGATGATGATATAATTTTAAAATATATATAAAGACAAACATACGCACCCACACAATTCCTTGGGCCCAAACCAAAAGTCATAAAGGTGAAAGGCTCAATCTTGTGTTTGTTCTTCTCAGAAAACCTTTCAGGGTCGAACTTCTCTGGTTGAGGGTAGTATTTCTCGTCCATTTGAATTGCATTCACAACATTGTAGACGATATCTCCGGGGTTTACCTAAAATAAGTTCTCAAATAAAAAAACATTTTTCATAACAAGCTTTTAAGGCACAATATAGTAGTACCTACTCATCAAAACCGTTCCAAAGAGCCCAAACACGATGGGGTTGTCTTATTGTGTTCATTAGTTCCTATGAACACCTTCCGACTCCATCAATGGTACAATATTTATTTATTTATTTATTTATTTATTGAGAAAACCAACAGCGCTGGAGAGTAGAGTATACAATTTGTCGTAACTTAACATATGCCAATTACAGGTTTTCTTAAATTAACTTAAATATTTTGTTTGTTAGAGATATATACGCTATACGCAGAGAAACAAATATACTTGACGAATCACGGTCAATAGTATGGACTCATGTGGTCAATAGTACGGACTCATGACGATGAAAACGGAAGTGGGAGTGCGCCCTCTGGTGGGGCGTGCTGACAGAGTCTCGACGGCACGACTCGGGCCGAGTGGCGGCCATTCTTGGCGCGACCGCCGCCGAGGAGTGACGCGTCTTGAAACTGTCTCCACATTTCGTTTGTTTACGTTTGAAGTTCGTTAATAGAAAGTGTTATTTACGTTTAAAAATAAAGTAATTTTAAAATCACCTTTGAAATAAGAAAGTAAATTACCTCAACTGCCTACATTTGTAATACCGCTCTGAATTCTAGTGAAATTATAAGTGATATGCAAAAATGAAATGGAATAAATACAGTGGAGTAAATGTGAACCTTTTCTTTAATTTATCTGGACGAATACGACTTAATACTGATATCACCACCCTGATGACAATGATCCTGATACACCCCTTTCCTTCACGCGACGACATCAGAAGCGGTGATGACGAACGCAACGCCCAAGAGATGGTATGATGAAAAGCAACAAAGAAAATGCAGATACGCTACGTGAAAGCGTAATAATAAAAGAAAGGTGATTACTCGATCCAGTTGAGTTGCCTACATAAAAATGTAAAATTATTTAACATGTTCAAAGCGCAGCCAAGAGTCCAAACACCCCGAGATATAAGACAAAGACTTCGTCAGAAAGATTGGGGGATTCATAAAGTAAACAGCAGATCATCTGTACCAAATGGATCATGGTCAAGGCAGACCCCGGGCCTTCGAGAGCACCACTGGGATATCGACAACATTATTAAAAATCGAGTGAAACTTACTATGGACGGCACTTTGGTATGGCTTCTTTGTTTTTGTTAAATTTAATTTAGATTACTCATGTAAAATATTTTCCTTTTTAAATATAAAATTGAGTTAGTTAAATAATTTGCGTAGTTCTAAATTTTGCGTCTCAAATGTTTGCGGAGGCGCGCGTCGATTGCTTTTATGCAACGATTCGCAAACGGGCCGCTTCACTTGTGCGAAGAGTGAGGGCCAGCTCCAACAGCGTCCTGGCCATGTTAGCGAACAGGCTAGACAGCTTATATGTAGGCCATTGTTGTTTGATGCACGTCACTAAGCGTGGATGGAGAAGTGATTTAACGTAAGATGACATGTAAAATATGACATACCTATTAAATTATTATGACATTTTTAAACTTGATAAGATAAAAGATAATTGTTACTAACCTAATTTTAAGATGTTACTAACTACATATGAGTCTTGATACTTGAATTAAAATATTTCATTCATTCATTCATAAATTAGCCAGCTAAAGTTTATTCAATGACTTTAAAGTAAACGCTTACATTTAGATTCATTTAGCAATGTGGTTTGACACCACAAGTAAATTAATTGCTTAGATTTCTGCAGATTAAATAAAATCAAACAATAAAAAACGGTGTATATTAATTTTTTATTTTTGTTTTACTAATACAATTATTTTCTTCTATTGCATAACAATGGTGCACAACGGTTCGCTTCACCTACGAGAACAACATTGGAATGCAACGCTGGACTGGTAGCCTCAACGTGATTGTTTCAACATGGGACGACGATGGTAGACAATCTGCGAGTGTACATGACTGAGAAATGATGTGATATTAACAGTTCCTCTCTATCTGGTGAGTCCTATACATAATTATTATTTAGTAATAACCTGTGCTGAAGAGGCTCCCTAGCGGATTTTAGGAGTTATTTACTTTAACAATTAAGAAAAGTATTCTGACAGAAACACTATTGATACCCTCAGTAGAGAGAATGGCAGGTTTATTTGTATCTTTAGTGAAACTACAAACAGAAAGAATGTAAACAAAACATAAACAACGTCAGTTACGTCAGTGTTACAATTTGTTGGTAAAAATGTCAAAAACTACTGCTAAGTTTAAAAATGTTAGCTTTTGCGGGTACCTATGTCAATTAATGTAGGCTGTCTGATAGAAAGTTACTAAGAAAAAAAATCACTCCACAAAAATAGTAAGAATTATGTTAAATCCGTCCCAATGTCAAACAGTGTTTATAGTAAAAAAAGTGTTATTTAATCTAAGATTATTTTACCATCTTGAAACATGGTGCGCTATGATTTTACGTATTACCAACATCACGTCAGTTATCAGCAAACAAGAATAAGAAATACTTGGAAAGCATAGTGCTATTATTTTTATAAATTGAGTACGTAAGCATAGTTATGGTGGTACTGCTGCTGACTGACTTCTTCTTCTTGATCGTTGCCTCACTGCTGAGGATCCTGATCCTGATCCTGATCTTCGGTAAACTGCATGTCTCCATCGGTTTCGATGAATCGTTCGGATATTTGGTCCACCCATCTTTTCGGACTTCGGCCTCTGGGTCTCTTGGCTTCGACTTTTCCCGTCACCATAAGTCGTTCCAGATTGCTGATTAAGTAAATATTTGATAATAACAGTGTGGCAGGGATGCCGTAGCAGTGAGTTTGTGGAACAATTAGCTGGTGTACTTTAGGATGTTGTCTTAGAGATAGGATAGGCTTCACATAGGCTTCGAATGTGCAAATTCAATAACGACCCCGCGATCTCCGCGATTTCTATGCGAGCGGGAGGGTGCAAACATGTATCGAGAGAAAAAAAAAAGAAAAATTATTAGCGTATTTAAAGTGATGTGATGGTGCTGGTGGTGGATTAGATGGTAAAAATGAAGCCACAAAATGTTCACTCACTTTTAGTTTTTATTCAAACTGAATAGGTACCTATACCGATACAGAATACAGTACACACAATGAAAGTCTGAACAAGCACAGAAGGAGAAATTAGAAGCGATGGAAAACAGTTTTAGAAATAGGAAGTACAGAAAATGGATTACGTATAAAAGTAGGTACGTGGGCGGTGCACAGAGTGACATGCGTCTCGCGTCTCTTATGGCTGCGGACTGCCGACCGGACCGACCCGCGTTCGCGGCGTAGGAGCCGGTAGATGTGATTTTGCGACTACCGCCACGCGTGTCACAAAATCGTCTACTAACAAAAGTAGTTGGTCTGTCCGGTGTACGTTCTTTTATGTTACACTATTATAACACTATTGTAATGCTTATCATATTATATTATACTATACATATTATTTATTTCTATTTTACAATCTTATATTTAGTTTATTATCAGATTAAATATATAAAATAAATACTAATACGTAGTTACACTACATCACCCCCCTCCAGAGACCGGGCTACGGGCGATAATAGTCCGGAAATTTTACCTTACGCCCTGACCGAGTTCTGATGACTTGCTCTTCAGTATTAGGTAGGCTCCGGTCATCCGTGTGTGTCATGTGAGTATGTGTGGGTGAAGTGTGTGTGTTAGGTGTTAACGTGACAGGTGTATAAAGTATGTCACTGGTGCGTAATGTGTAGGCCGGTTTTATGCGGTCAATCGACACTGTGGTGCTCTTACCGTTGACAAGAATGGTGAAGATCTTGTCACCGCGCTGGAGAACTTCGAAGGGACCGGTATAAGCAGGTTTCAAGGACCCGCCAACAGTGCAGTCACGCAAAAATACGTGAGTACATGTGGCTAAGTCCTTGAATACGAATGCGGAACGCCTTCCGCTATGGCGAGATGCTGGAGATGGCTGCAAGCTTTGGATGATACCCCGAAGTCTTGACGTAAACAAAGTCAAGTCAACGGTACCATCCTCAGCTGCTGTGTCAAAAAATCCGCCAGGTAGGCGCAGAGGTTCGCCGTAAACCAGCTCCGCGGAC
Organism: Blastobasis lacticolella; assembly: GCA_905147135.1. Lineage (NCBI taxonomy): Eukaryota > Metazoa > Arthropoda > Insecta > Lepidoptera > Blastobasidae > Blastobasis > Blastobasis lacticolella. Next base: position 18,565,056 of record LR990048.1, read on the forward strand.
GTTGTTTGGAGGTCCTCCTTGAACGCACTCCTTATTCCCAGCAACACTGGTGCAAGGGAGTCAACCCAGTTAACAGTCCCGTGGCAGATTATGGCAGCTTTCAGCTGCCGATGAAACCTCTCCACGAGTCCGTTGCAGGCAGGATGATATGCCGTAGTTCGGCGATGCTGAAATCCCGCAATTTTCGAGAGCTGCTCGAACAATGCAGACTCGAATTGTCGACCACGATCCGTGACAATGTCTGTAGGACAACCGAATCGTGAAATCCACCCACTCATCAAGGCTTTCGCCACTGTCTCTGCCGTGATGTCCGCAAGTGGAATTGCCTCAGGCCAACGCGTAAAGCGGTCGATTGCCGTGAGACAGTACCGAAAACCTTGCGAGACAGGTAACGGCCCGACCAGGTCTATGTGGACAAACTTAAACCTGGCTGCTGGAAGTTTGAAGGAACCGAGGGGTGCAGAGACATGCCGGGTGACCTTTGAGCGTTGGCACGCTAAGCAGGCTCGAACCCACTCCCTGCAGTCCCTTCGCACGCCTGGCCATACATAACTCTCTGAAACCAATCTTGCCGTGGCGTTGGCACCAGGGTGGCTCAGTGCATGTAGGCTGTCGAAAATCTGTCGACGAAAGGGCAGTGGGACGTAAGGTCTGGGAGTGCCGGCGCTGTCATCGCAATAAATTTGCGTCTGGGAACCCGGGCACGATACCTTCACCAAGCGTAGCGACGTGGTCCCCTCGATGAGGTTGTTAAGCTCGCCGTCAGCACGCTGAGCTGCCGCTAGATGCTCCAAGGAAACCGGCTGAACCACTTCGTCGACTCGGGAAAGGGCATCTGCTACCACATTGTCCTTACCGGATATATGACGGATGTCCGTCGTGAACTGCGCTATCAGGTCCAGATGTCGAAATTGCCTTGGGGAGCAGTTCTCCTTTCGGTTATGGAAGGCAAAGACAATAGGTTTGTGATCAGTATAGATCACAAAGTGCCTAGCCTCAACCATATGCCGAAAGTACTTCACGCTCTCGTAGATGGCAAGCAGTTCTCGATCGTAAGGTGAGTACTTCCGCTGGGAAGGACTGAGCTTACGAGAGAAGAATGCGAGGGGCTGAAAAGTACCATCGGCGGCTAGCTGCTGAAGAACTGCTCCAATGGCTGTGTCCGAAGCATCTGTGACTAGAGCAAGCTTCGCGTCGTACCTCGGGTGAGCCAGCAAGGCGGCCTGACTGAGACCTTCTTTGCAGGCTTCAAATGACCGAAGACGTTCACCAGCAATGCTGACCGGATGCGATCCCTTCACCGATCCGAGGAGAAGCTCGTTCAATGGCGCCTGGTGTTGAGCAGCACCTGGAATAAACCTACGGTAAAAGTTTACCATACCCAGGAACCTACGTAGCTCCCTTACCGTTTTGGGAACTGGAAATTCCCTGATGGCTTGGACCTTCGACGGCAGTGGAGTTGTCCCCTCAGCCGAAATGTGGTAACCTAAAAACGTGACCTCGGAGGCCCCGAAAACGCACTTGGCGGTATTTACCACCATGCCGTAGGCCTTGAGTCTGGTGAATAGCTGGTGGAGGTGTTCCTCATGGGTCTGTTTATCCTTGGAAAAGACCAAAAAGTCATCCAAGTAGGCGTACGTGAAATCCAGGCCCCGCAGCATCTCGTCGACGAACCGCTGGAACGTCTGGCCGGCGTTACGAAGCCCAAACGTCATGTAAGGGAATTCGTACAGCCCAAACGGTGTGGTGATGGCGGTCTTGGCGATGTCGTCGACGTGCACGGGGATCTGGTTATATGCCTTAACCAAATCGATGGTGGAAAACACACTGCAACCTGCAAGACTATGGGAGAAATCATGAATGTGCTTAATCGGGTACTTGTCGGGCACGGTTCTGGCATTGAGCATACGGTAGTCGCCACAGGGACGCCAACCGTTGTCCTTCTTAGGCGCGAGATGAAGAGGCGACGCCCAAGGAGAATCTGATGGCCGACAAGTGCCATTTTTGAGCATGGCCTCAAACTCAGACCTCGCTATTAATAACTTGTCCGGTGCCAGTCTACGGGGTGTGCCAGAAACAGGTGGGCCGGGTGTGGTACGGATGTAGTGTACAGTGTTGTGACGTGTTGTGCGATGAATACCGGGTGGACGAGTGACTTCTGGGTATTTGGCTAGTATGTCATGATACACAGAATGACCAGATACCACCTTCACCGAAGAAACATCATCAGTATTACGTGCAAGCAACCCCGTGGTCGTGAGCGTTGTACTACTGTCTATAAGGCGCTGGTTACGGATATCAACAACTAGGTTGTAGTGCGACAAAAAATCTACACCAATTATCGCTTTGGTTACATCGGCGACAATAAACCGCCACGTAAAGTCGCGGCGTAAGCCTAGGTTTAGCACCAAATGAATGTAACCGTAGGTGTTGATAACCGTACCATTCGCCGCACACAACTCATAATTCGTTCTAGGACGAGTACCTTTAACACTAGATCTCGGAAACACGCACAAATCGCTACCAGTGTCCACTAAAAACTGCACAGCAGATTGTCTGTCCGTCACAAATAAGCGACCGGTGCTTGGGCAGCCGTCGGCCGCCATTATCGACCGCCCAGAGCGTTTCCCGCGTAGTCGCAGGGTTTTACGCACTTCCTTGCGTTACTGCCGTGCTTGGAATGATACCAGCAGACGGGATACTGCCTGTAGTTGGACTGGGACCGCGTAGATGCCGAACGCCCACGCCGGCGATTATCCGACTTGCTCCTGGCTCGCGAACGCGACAACCTGTCGACCTGCACTGTCAGAGCCGCTACTTGCCGAATAAGCTGAGCTATCTCGCCTGATGCCGACGAGCTGGTAACTGGAGCTGGTGCTGCAGAGAGCAGCGGTTTCGCCTGCGCTGCTGACACTTGTGGAACCGGTGCTACTATGTCCATTATCTGGTCCGCTAACTCGGCAACTTCCTCCAGTGTCGCCTTGGCCTGAGACGCGATAATCGTCTGCATGCTGCTGGGCAGGCGACCAGCCCAGAGGGTCCTGATGAAGTCATCCGGTATTCCTGGCCCCGCCAGGTGCTTCAGGTGACGAAGAAAGTGGGACGGCTTCCGGTCTCCCAACTCCTCGTGGTTCAGCAGCTGCTTTACCCTGCTCTGCTGTGACACCGTGAGCCGCTTGATCAGCTCGGTCTTGAGCCGCTCGTACTTGTCAGGTGCTGGAGGAGCGTTGATGACGTCCTCGACCACATCAGCATACATCGGCTCGAGGCTGGACACCGTATAGTGGTATTTCGTCGAATCTTGAGTGATGTTCGCCAATACAAATTGGCTCTCGAGCGCCGAGAACCACATCGACGGTTTCGACGGGTAAAATGGCGGTATCCGCACGGCAACTCGATCCACATTTCTTCCTTTGTTGCTGCCTTCGCCGTAATCGCCCAACATTGTGCTCTTCTCGGGGTCACCAATAAAGTGATGTGATGGTGCTGGTGGTGGATTAGATGGTAAAAATGAAGCCACAAAATGTTCACTCACTTTTAGTTTTTATTCAAACTGAATAGGTACCTATACCGATACAGAATACAGTACACACAATGAAAGTCTGAACAAGCACAGAAGGAGAAATTAGAAGCGATGGAAAACAGTTTTAGAAATAGGAAGTACAGAAAATGGATTACGTATAAAAGTAGGTACGTGGGCGGTGCACAGAGTGACATGCGTCTCGCGTCTCTTATGGCTGCGGACTGCCGACCGGACCGACCCGCGTTCGCGGCGTAGGAGCCGGTAGATGTGATTTTGCGACTACCGCCACGCGTGTCACAAAATCGTCTACTAACAAAAGTAGTTGGTCTGTCCGGTGTACGTTCTTTTATGTTACACTATTATAACACTATTGTAATGCTTATCATATTATATTATACTATACATATTATTTATTTCTATTTTACAATCTTATATTTAGTTTATTATCAGATTAAAGATATAAAATAAATACTAATACGTAGTTACACTACATATTTGTTTACATTTAACAGGAGAAATTCGAACGAAATTTTCCATATTTCAGTATAATGTTTGTTATTGTGGTCGTAGTTTCCCAATGTTGTAGAATAGAGAGATAAGATATCCGCGGTAAAAATGGGATCACCGATATACGTTTCTTTTAATACTACAAAAAAAAAGGTAGTTTGGTTAGTAACGTAATTTTATATTAGTGTCATGTTATTTAACGAAAAAAAAAAAGTAAACACGAGTAAGTGAACTGATTGACGGTAGATAATTTCGAATTATGTTTTGAGTAACTAAAGATAAACCTGTGACTTAGTCCGACCGAAAACCATGTGTACTAAGTCAATGTGACTTAGTTTGACCTGGATAAAGACTTTGTTAGACGGATCAATCTAAGACGCTAACCCAATACGTGACGACTATCGAGCCGAGGTTTTTATGAGATTTATGTGATCGTTTTGTTTTCTCAAAATTTGTTGCATCATCGGATGAAGGTGATCGTGTTTTATCAGTGATGGTGGGCTAATGGAGCCTATGGGAGAGTTTTATGGTTGCTTACCGGCCTGATGGAGGCTATGGGAGCGTGGCTAATAGCAGGTAGATGTTTTAAGCTTTGTGAGAAAGTGTTGAACGATAACGATGATGAGAAAGTCCAGATATTTTGGTGATAGTTCAATAGCCGGTTTTATAAATTATTTTTAGCTTCGAGTACTGAAATTTCCTTGATTATATATAAAGTATGATATAAAGTAACTATTTTGAGTTCTGTTGTTGTGCCAGTAAGATGACAGTGTAAGCAATGGTGAGATTCATATCCTTCTGCCAGTACAAGTTTTTAAGTACCTGAATTGTTGTTGAGGTCAAACATCCAGATTTATTTGGCTGACTTGGAGTGATCCGGGAGTCATGTGTGTGACTCATTGGGCTAAGAGCCCCGAAAGTCTCGGATGTTGTGGCTGTAGACAGGAAATTTTATTTTGTAATTTTTTTAGAAGGCGGCTTGATATGGGATGCCTTCGTTATTACAAACATTGTTAAATGGTTTCAAAATGGGAGCTTAAACGTAACGTAAAGTCTAGATAGAGTATACTCGTTCGAACAGTTAAAATCGATGACGATGATTATTGCTTGTTTAGTTTTGGTGTGGCAACAAATGGACTATTGTTACCTATAACTGGCGTATCAAATAGACGTGAGAGCTTCTTATTATTAAACTTCTGATTTAGTTTTGATATTGGGCAGTAGAAATAATGATTATTTTTATTTTATTTTATTTTGTTGTTTTTGTAGAGATGACACCGTAAACAGTTGTTTGGATCTGTGACGATTACTTGTTGTGTAACTCGTAGACCGTTATTGACCGGGTTATGATAGCAGATAGACTGTTACCTATCACTGACTTAGTACAGCTTTGGTCGAAGGATTGACCACGAGCTGAGAATCTATAGACAGCTTCTATTTATTTGTCCCGCCTGTGTGGCTCCCGTCTGTGTGGCTCCCGCCTGTGTGGCTCCCGCCTGTGTGGCTCCCGTCTGTGTGGCTCCCGCTTGTGTGGCTCCCGCCTGTGTGGCTCCCGCCTGTGTGGCTCCCGCCTGTGTGGCATCCCGCCTGTTTGGCATTTCGCCTGTGTGGCATAGTCTGTGTGACATTAAGTCTATGTGGTATTTAGCCTGTGAGGCATTCTACCTGTATGGCATTTCACCAGTGTGGCATTTTTATGTGTGGCATTATGCCTCTGTGAAATTTACCCGTGTGTGACATCTTACCTGTATCGTGCTTTGGTAGACGTGACACAGGATATATGATGAATAAACTCATAGTTTGACGATTAGAGTGGCACTGACCAGAGTGACACCCAACCTGTGTGGCACCTAGTCTGTGTGGTATTTCGCTTGTGTGCAGGTCCAGTTGCGTGGCGGCCTGGTTGCGTGGCGGCCTGATTGCGTGGCGGCCCGACTGATGGCGTCCGTCGTGTGGTGGTTCGTCGCCTGTGTGTCATTTCTCCTGTATGGTAACATTACTTATTCTTTTTAAATTAGGATGGCGCTGACGGATGACCAAAAATCATATGGCATTTAATGAAGGAGTGTTTCAATCCCACTCCAAGTAACATTGGGTCTTTTGCTGAGTACTGAAAATTTTATGTAGGTATGTCACATATTTGTAGTGAATCTAAGTACCTACAGTAATGGACGTCGGGGACGATACGCGAGCTCTGTGATTGGGGCTTGTTTCCCACTCAACAAGAGCATCAAGGGGAAAACACTGGTGACGATGATTAAACCTTCTTCATTGGTGGTAATTGTGATACGGTTTATGAACCGTCTGGTGCTATACCTTGTCACGCTTCTCTAATGAACTGAAGTCGTAGCTGAATTTATGTCGGCAACTTATAAAGAATAATTTATGTACAAGATGATGTTGTTATCTCTCAATCTACAGAAGTTTAGTATGATAAATGATAATGGACGTATGTTTTATGTGAAGAATTGGTGGGTTAATGCAGTCGTGATATATCCAATCACATGATTCATAAGACTTATTTGGGTGATGTGTTGTGGTCAGAAGTGACCGAGCGAATATAGTACTGTGCTATGGTTTTCATGTTTCAGATTACACACGAGGACGTGTGTACAGCAGGACGGCCGTGACGGATCACGGTCAATAGTATGGACTCATGTGGTCAATAGTACGGACTCATGACGATGAAAACGGAAGTGGGAGTGCGCCCTCTGGTGGGGCGTGCTGACAGAGTCTCGACGGCACGACTCGGGCCGAGTGGCGGCCATTCTTGGCGCGACCGCCGCCGAGGAGTGACGCGTCTTGAAACTGTGGAAACGTAAACAAACGAAATGTGGAGACATTTCGTTTGTTTACGTTTGAAGTTCGTTAATAGAAAGTGTTATTTACGTTTAAAAATAAAGTAATTTTAAAATCACCTTTGAAATAAGAAAGTAAATTACCTCAACTGCCTACATTTGTAATACCGCTCTGAATTCTAGTGAAATTATAAGTGATATGCAAAAATGAAATGGAATAAATACAGTGGAGTAAATGTGAACCTTTTCTTTAATTTATCTGGACGAATACGACTTAATACTGATATCACCACCCTGATGACAATGATCCTGATACACCCCTTTCCTTCACGCGACGACATACTTATTCGTGACAAAAATCAAATATAGTTTTTAAGTCTCGTGATTATTCACTACACTTTCACTTTCACTACACATACTATCGGGCCTGTATAAAATGAATATTTGAATATGGTGGAATATCGAGGTAAAAACAATACTAATCATGGTAACAAACCCGATAATACTATGTGTAGAAAAAGAAATCAAATACATGAGTAGATGTATTATTCTCAGAAATCGTACACAGTTCTTTTGGCTAATTAACATTATTAACGAGTTATAATAAAAAGAAAAGAAAAGAATCCTATTATATTAGTGTATCTATGAAAGGTCCATAAGCACAAAATACATTATATCTAAAAAATAAAACAAAAACATTTTGATTCGTTATCTCGTTTGAGGCGAACGTTATGCGACAACATCGGTGTATCCACTAAAACATACATATACATATACGTAGGCAACTAATCCACTACGTTTGCTCTATTCCCTCAATGCTCCGACAAAAGAATCATCGGCAGTAAGTAGGTACCAACCAACTCCCTATTACCGTTGCGACGACAACCACAGGGTGCATATTGCTGGACATGGGTCTCATACCTAGCAGGTAGGTATATTATGTTATATGTTTTTCTGAACCCGATAATTTTTTAATAATATGTGTTTTAAAGCTTAACTTAGACAAATGGAAAGGGTCTAGGTCAGAGAATAGTTTGTTATACGTAGTACAGATTCTAGTCAGTGCTGAGTTTTTTGCATATCTACTTCGGAAGAAACTGCTCGAGAACAAATTATACTTGGAATGCCGTGTTCGGCGGGTGGGCACTCCAAATGTGAGTTCACGTAGGATACTAGGGCTACTTATGCGGTTATGGATTATGTCATGTAAAAGAAGCTGATCCAGTAGAATTCTTCGGTCAGCGAGTTTGAGTAGTTTGTGATATTCACATCTACTCTCGTAAGATGAATGAGCGGTTCGACATTTATGGTCTAAATATTTGCTAAATTTATTCTGAAGGAATTCTATTTTATCTATATTTTTTATGAAGTAAGGAGACCAAATGCAGCTTGAGTATTCGAGAGAACTGCGAACGTAAGCAAAAAATAATGATTTGATACAGCGAATATTAGTGAAAGGTTTGCAGGTTCACATTATAAATCCCAAATTTTTGTAGGCTTTACTTGAAATAATATCGATGTGCTCATTAAAGCTTAATTTATCGTCTATATACACCCCCAAATCTCTTACCAGGACCACTCTCTGTATGTCAGTTCCTTCAAAATTATAGTTAAATGTAATAGGTTTATTCTTTCTTGTTAGTGAGATTGTTTGACATTTCCTTATATTAACAGCAATTCGGTTTTTAATATAATATGCGGTTAAACGATTGAGGTCTTCTTGTAGTTTATGACAATCGTTTAAATTATTGATTCTGAAGAAGACCTTTTTATCGTCAGCGTACAATAAGAAATTAGCATGATGGAAAGAAGTGGGTATATCGTACAGGTAGGCATTGTATAAAAGAGGTCCCAAGAGTGAACCTTGAGGCACCCCCGAGGTGATGTTTATTAGGTCGGATCTGTAGCCACCCAGAACAACAGCCTGGCTGCGATTGGTTAAATATGATTTGATCCAGCGGAGCAAATCGCCATGGATCCCTAACTTGTAGAGTTTGTGGATTAGGATGACGTGGTCTACACGATCAAAAGCTTTTTCAAAATCGGTGTAGACCACGTCAACCTGGCCTCCAGAATCCATGTTTTTCAAAGCATATGTCATAAATTCCGTAAGGTTACTGTTTGTAGAACGTCCTCGAAGAAAACCGTGTTGGGCATCGGGTATACCTTGTTGTATTATAGAATAAATCGCATCATAGATAAACTTCTCGAATATTTTAGGTATGACATTCAAAACCGAAATAGGCCTATAGTTTCCAACTTTGGTCATATCTCCTTTTTTAAAAATAGGGACTGTTTTTGCCTCTTTCCAGATGGAGGGGAGATAGCATTCACTTAATGAGCGATTGAATATTATATGTATAGGTACCGAAAGTGCTTCGGCACAGTTACGAATAAGGATGGGATGTAGTCGATCAGTTCCAGGGCCTTTTTCAGTATTTACGGATTTTAAAGAGTCGACAATTTTATCAATTGGGATCTGTAGGTTATTTATTATATTAGTACCGCCGCTAGGATCTGGGAAGTCCAGGTCCGGATATTGAGTAAGTGGTTGCGTAAAAACGCTTTGGAAAAAGGTGCTGAAAGCATTGGCGATGCTAGGTCCGTCTGTATAGGTACAGTTGCCAAGTTCAAATTTGGCAGGGTAATTTGAAGTACGGCCGCGTTTCGATTTGACATATTTCCAAAAGTATTTTGGGTTTTTTATTATAAACTCTTGAGCAGATTTTAGATACTCAATGTAACACTCCTTCTGAAGAACTTGGACCCGCTTTCGTAAGAGCGAAAAAACATCATAATCAGCCCTACTTCCATTGCGTTTCCAACGCTTGTGCCATTTCGACTTTTCTTTTATGACTTTTTTAAGGGGTAAGCTGTACCACGGCGGGTAATGATTACTTGATAAGTTGTTAACGGTAACTTTGGGTATGTGTAAATCCATACCTGTATAAATATGCTCATAAAACAGCTGCAGGGCCTCGTCTAATGAGCAAGATCGAAGGATATCAGTCCAATCAATACCATTTAGGTATGAATTGATCTTTTCGTAGTCTGCTTTATGATAGATATATTTAGTGTGAGGAGATGGTAATAATTTCGTAACGGTAACATTTGTGATGTCAAAAAGAATAGGAGGATGATATCTATCTATAGGCACCAGTGACCGATCTGCACCTTGTATCTCAATGTCGAAGTTTGAAAACACTAAGTCAAGCAACCCGCCAGTACAGATTTCCACCCGCGAGTGTTGACAGACACCCTGTAGCATCAGGTCAGTGATCAGCGACGATGCCGCAGCCTGCAGTGCGCATGAGCCCTGTCTAAGGTATGTAGGCACACAGTTGACCCAGTCCACGTTAAACATGTTAAAATCACCTGTTACGATATAAGAATTATGCATTGTCATCCAAGTTACATAGGTATATCAAATTTCAGCTCAATCGAATACCAACAAACTGTCGCAAAATGGTTTGCAAGTTTTGACGGACAACTTCCATACGAACAGTGCAAGTTGTAACAGCTTTTAAAAAGGATTTAAACGCTCAGTGGTGGTACCACTTTCATGAAACAAAAATGATCACTAATCAAATTTATAAAGGCATCATCAGTCACCCCAGCACCAATCGATCACAATCAGTTTTAGTCAGTCCGTACTTTATTCCCAAACGAGTAAAAAAACTTACCCTGTATGGTTTAGCGCCGGGCCTTGGCGGTGGCAGTTCGTAGGCTTGGGTGCACATTCTATCCAGCATTATAGCCGCTGACCATTTTCTGAACGTTTCTGTAGATTTGTATATAATTTATATGCTGTGACTATAACTATCGGCCGTCGTGGGGTGTCCGGCACGCCCGTGTTGTGTCCGGCAGAGTAGAATAGCACCAACCCCTTAAGGTGTGTCCAAACATAGAGCGGCAAGTGTGCGCGGCAGCCACGCGCGGCGTGCCGCGCTTTGTTTGTACAACAGCCGTCGCGAACGTTACGTTGAGCGGCAAGTGTGCGCGGCTGCCGCGCGCGGCGTGCCGCGCTGTGTTTGCACAGGCAGTTATCGTTCGTCCGTAATCCTGTCTGGACGTGTTTGCGCTTCTCAAAAATGGACAAAGAAACATCAATTAGATTGATTGAAATATTTCGCTCATATAATGAGTTGTGGGATCCTCAACAGAAATGATAAGCAAATTCGAATAATAAGCAGAGCTAAAACACTGACCGCCTTCATTGTAGTTTTGGTTCAGAGTGAATTCAAATGCGCGGCGTGTCTCGCAAGTGCCGCGCAATATTGCCGCGCAAACATTCGTCAATAGTCCTAACTAGAGCGCGGCAGAATTGTTTCCTGGACATGCCGCGTGTTGCTGCCGCGCACGTGCCGCTCTATGTTTGGACACACCTTTACACTCATGGGTGTCGTACAAGGCGACTTATGTTTTCGACGCAAAAGATTAAGAGTCTCCGTAGTCTGTAAAATGGGCAGCAGCATTTTCCATTCTTATATTTAAACACTGCGATCTCCAACCCGCCTGCCGAGCGTGGAGATTATGGCTATAACCTCCCCTTTCGTGGGAGAGGCCCTAAATCCTGCAGTGAACTATTACGGGCAGTGATGGTGGACTATAATTATCCAAACAGAGATCCATAGATTGTACATTTTGCTAAGTTTGGTCAGATGTCAACCATAAATTCCGCACATTACCATTTTATTTTTCGTGAAAGGGTAATCAACAAACATGTTCAGAAATGTTTGCGTTCATAGTACAATAAAAATAATCATCTTGGCGTTGCTGTCCCGGTTGTTTGCTCTCGCACGAATACCAGTGGTCCGCGTTGACCAGGATGACGCGATGATTCAGGATTTGGAAGTTAGGCGATTACAGTGGAGCGAGTGCCATCTGCCCTTCGTGACCCTGCTACCAAGGGAACCTGACCATATTAGATCATGGTTACACATTCAGTCGCCTAGATGTGCAGGTTTCATGAAAATGTTTTCCCTCACCGTAGGAGCATCGGTTAGTAATATATTAGTTTAATTAGGCTGACAAATCTCACCATTCAAAACAGCATCCAAATACTTCAGTTCGCCGATATTGTCATAGGTCAGCCGCCCGTTCTTCTCCTTGAAGTCTTTGACCTCTTGGTATAGTTTTTCCTGGACATCTGGGTTTAGAGCTAGTTCGTGCACACACATAGTAAGTTCACCCGCTGAGCTCTCAAAGCCAGCCACGAAGAATATGAACACCTGGCCTGTTAACTCTGCCAGAGTCCATTCTGTGAAATATTTTATCATCATGATTATTTGAAACTAGGGTTGCCACAATGGCACGATCTTTTTTCAAAATATTATGGTAGTTTTATAATATAATATATTATTATATTAGACGGGACTTGGACACGACGTACCTTTATGATTTGTTTTCCCGACGTTTGGGTAGGGTTACACCCACCGTGGTCACGAGACGACTGCCGTGGGAGGTGACAGCTGCGGTGATGTGCTGGTAGACTCCTACCCTCACATAAAATTGTCAATTTGTTGTTGTCGAAACGTCGGGAAAACAAATCATAAAGGTACGTCGCGTCCAAGTCCCGTCTAATATAATAATATGTGTAAAGAACGCGAGTTTAGTTTGAAACAAATAATATAATATGTTAGAATTTTTTAAAAGTATTACGTGGGACCCAAAGTTACTCCACTCAGTTAGGTTTCTATATAGTGATGTCTTAAATGACTTTGTCTGGCTGTGTGGTGTCCGGCAGAGTAGAATAGCACCAACCCCTTACACTCGTGGGTGTCGTACTTGGTAACTAATGTTTTCAAGGCAGAAGATCTAGAGTCTCCGTAGATTGGAAAATAGGCAGCAGCGTTTTCTATTGTTGTATTTATAACACTGCGATCGCCAACCCGCCCGCCAAGCGTGGAGATTATGGGGTTTGATTCTCCTTTCGTGGGAGAGTCCAATAAGTCCTGCAGTGGACTGTTATGGGCTGTAATGATGATGTATTTAAATATATTTTTAGTAGTTTTGAAAGAGAAAGACTGAAGACTTGTTTTCTCTATTTCAATTTTATTTTTACTATCTTGCCATATATATCTTGCGGTGGAGTATAAATAAATAAAATAATGCTACATTAAAAAAAAAAACAATTGTCTTATTAAAAAATTACTTACGTCTAACGTTTCCTCTTGGCTTCAGTGCTTCGTCTACAGTGGCGAATCCTACATCTTTTTCTGTTTCTCCTTTTTCTACCGTTAATTTTCCTAGAAAATATAATAGTTATAAATCTTTAATATCTGTGTATTGTTATTTATTTATATTATTTATTTTTCAGTTTATTGTACACATACAACTTAATTACTTGTTAATTGTTATAAGTCTCTACAAATACAATTAGGTAGTTTTTTCTGCTGATTACTTCTTAACCACGCGACAAACATTGAAACGGTTACCATCAATAGATGGCGTGATATACCTATATCTAATCACCTGATTATATCGTGTTTCGCAGGTTTTTGTGATAAGCTGGGAAAAACTGTTATAGTACAAAACACTAAAAGATTATAAAACTCAAGGTATTAAAAATCAGGAGCATTGCTAAACCCTTTTTTCTTCAACAAGATGTTATAATACTAAATTTTTCAAACCTGTAGAAGCCTCCATTAGCAATTGTATCATATCTGGCCTCTCCACATTGTTTTTCCTTCTAAATTCTATTGTTTTTGATACTACGTTGTTGAAGAATTCATGAACACTTTTCGGCCACAGCTGCATTTTCAATCTCTGTTGAAAAACATAACTTAAAAGAAGGACCAGCAGAAATGTATAGACCCCAGTCTATATGACCAATAACATTGAGTGATATGTCATTTTAAAGGATTTTTCATTTTCTACAACTTTTACTACGACGACAACTCTTGAATCGCTGTGGGAAAAAATGTATAGTCAATTGAAGTAAATTTCGATTTTTACTGAAAATTCGGCGTATATGACCTATTGGTCACTTAACCGACTTGAGTGGTTCAGTTGGTTGTTGGTTGGTCATGTAGGCCGAGTTACAGGTTAAAGAATATTTTTCTCCTCATAATAAATATATATGGCCGCAGCGGGATTCTAACCCGGTATACCTCTCGCATTCGAGTCTGATACTTATACACCGACGCTCCTATCATAAATAAAGATATTTAATACATTTACCTTAGCGATATTAGGGCAAACTATAAAGAAGAACATGTAAAACTTCTGCACAGAAGTAAAATTGAACAAGGTTTGGCCAATCATGTAGAACTCATTTTCCTTGTCTTTCAAGGAATTAACTTGAAGACCGAACCCAGCTGAAGCAATGACGTCATTCGTGTATCGACGTATAAGGTCTCCCATGTCAATGTCTGTATCCACATGATCTAAAAAGTAAATTGAAGCAGGTAAATTAGAAATTAATACTATGTAACCTACCTACCTAATTTGAACATATTCAGAATGTCTTTACGCTCTGGACAAAGTCGGATACTACTGGTTGAGTAAGATATTTAAAACTAAACTGGGAAGTATCATAAAAATCGGTCCCGTATTTACCGAAAAATCAACAGGAGCAACCTGTATGTAGTTGCATGGTCTAGGAAGAGCAATATCATTGTAAACTCTTTTGAATTGCATTAGAACTCCACGCCAGATGACAGATTACATTAAATTTAAAAAAATACTTATTGGACTTTGAAGTATGACATAACGTCTCTCGCTTCCATCCAAAAGAAGTCTATGCTCGCTTCTCATATGTCACGAGATGGTTGTCAATCTTTATATATATAATTCTTCTGTGAGTGTGTATGTCACTGAACTTCTCTCAAACGACTGGACCGATTTTGATGAAATTTTTTGTGTGTGTTCAAGGGGATCTGGGAATGGTTTAGATTCACAATTTTGTAAAAAAAGTTTGAAATTTTCAAATTAAAGACGTGTAGACAGGACAACGTCTGTCGGGTCCGCTAGTAATTACTTATAATTCGTGTTGTCGTGGTACAGTACGTTGTTTTTGTTGCCGATTAAGTTACAATTAATTTTTATTTTGTTTTTTTTTGTTTTATTAATTAAAAAGCTACTTTACGCATTGCTGAGTAGCAGTCTTAAACATGATCCCATTATTTGTCCATAGTCAAGGTCACCCTTCAGGTTAAAAAACGCTGCCAATTAGACCAGTTTCTAAGAGGATGGCGGTATATTAAGTAAATTAGTGTACAGGTTAATTTATTTAGAAAAGCAGCAACGATCCTGTACCTAATATAGAGATAAACCCTATGGTGCTGTTTCGGGCAAATAATTTGATATACATACATACACACAGTGTAAACTTCCTGGAAACGTGTTCTATAAGATGACATCGGTAACATCTAAGAGGACGAGCCTCTAGGATCTTGATGCTGGTCGACTCTCAACCTACGAGAAGGCGGCGGCCACTAACTATTTTGTTAGCTGCAGCTACGGGACAGCGCACCCAAACAGTTCCAAGACAGTTAGAATCTTTACGGATCTCTCCGCACTTTACAGATTCCAATGTGCACTCCCCAGTCTTCGCAACAGCAGCCGCAACCTCCTCGGCAAATACTGAGTCATCCAGTCCTGTAATACGCATTTCTACAGACTTGGTTAGGTCTGATTACTCGGACGATGTTAGGGTCCAGTACTTGCCTCAGTTTCTCGGCAAGGGAATCTCGAGCTACTCACCCCAGGCACCTCAATTTAGGTTGCCCCAGTAGCAGTCTGCTTAAAAAGTATGCCGTTAATCGGAAAGTCAGACAGGTTAATCGTCTGTCTGGCCTCCCCAACTGTTGCTGCGTATGTCGATCATTTTTGTTCGGCTCCAGGTTAAAGAGCCAACACAATGGCTGACGAACGTGGTGGACAAAGTTTTGGAGACCACCGTGTCTGACTGGGCTGACCATTCGCTGTCTTATTTTTATTTATGACACCCCGTTTGTCAACTATAGTCTATTCTTGCTTTAAAGCCTGTTGCGGCAGTACCGGAGATAGTACTGGCAGCGCTGGTCCTGATGCTGGTGGAGCTGCTGCGCCGGACTACGTTGCGATACCGCTACTAGTCTCTTTGCTTTTCTTTTTCTTTTTTGGTTTACCCTCATCAGCCGAGGCTCCTGTAGGCACTGCTTTGGTTACCACAGAGAATTCGGGTATTGCGGCGTCCCTCCAAGTTTCCGAGGCGTGCATTCACCATAGCTACCTGGACCATGATGTCGCGCCTCAGTTTGTCGTCCTGGGCTGCATTATGCGGTTAGAGGTTTCTGGTGAACCGTTCGCTTACGCTGTACTCCGGTTTTAAGGTTGCTCAATTAATTGCGTGGTTGAGAGATCTCCTTTAGTTGCTGAGAGTTGGCCAACTGCAACAAATTCATCTCATCGCTTGAGGTACGTTTTTTGTAATATTATTACGGCCATCCTAATAGCACGCACGAACGTGCCTTTAAGGTTTTTGGATCTGGCTGCCATCCGTTCGATCACCGCCACTCCTTGCATCTGCGTCTGATGCGCGGAGGCCTGCTGTGTTTCCGAGCCAACGATAGCTGCATCATTTAATCTGGCTTCCATTGCCTTCCACATTGCGTCAACCATTTCGGCCATCTCCTCCTCAGGGTCCAGATATGAACCGGGATCAGCCTCGGAGCGAGACGCACCACAGAGCCTTTTCGGCTAAGATTTTGGTGCGAGGGCCAAGTCGCCACTCGACCCAGCATCACTTCATCCGGTGTGACTCTTTGCAAGTTGGCGCTTTTTGTAGGTCTTGTAAAAAATATATATTTCAACAAACATACCTTTAAGATATTGGATGATGTTGTCGCTGATATCGGTCATGAAAGGCATCATCTGTTTCATCTTGGCGCCAGTGAACGCTGGGCTGAGAGTCGTTCTCATGTCGCGCCATTTCTCACCTGTGAAATAATTGTTTTCATTAACATTTCCAACTGTGCGGTTCCAAAGGAAGTTTGTCCCACGCACACTAAGGTTGTGGAATTAATTACCTAGAGAGGTTTTATTATAGTATAACATGGAGAGTTCTTTAAGAAAGAAGTGAAAAGGTTTTTACGGCGTCGACAACGCGTGAGTGATGCGCCTGGTATTGCAAAAGGTCACAGGATGTGGTGACTGCTTACCATCAGGCAGGTAGTAAGCTTGTTTTGCATCATAATGGTATACACAAAAAATTACTACGAAAGTTATTGGATTTTACTCTATAATTGTGTTACTTTACTTATAATTCTACCTTATTGTGAAGCTAGTTTATTAAGTGGATAGACTGTTTGTAGATAAATTGCTGTCCGAAAAACTTGCCCGTGAGACTCTTTTATCCAAGGATCTCACCAAAATAGATCAGTCAACTGCAATATTCTCTCCATGGTATGTAAAAATTGCATCCTTGAAATGATACATTTTTAAAAATATTCAACCTAATTAAAATACTTAATTAATATTTATAAAATTACAGCAACTCCATCGAATGCGGATGTTGACCAAGGTGACTGTAATAAAAATAATAATCATCTTGGCGTTAATGTCCCGGTTGTGCTCTCGCGCACGAGGGCCCGGGGTCCGCCTTGACCGTGATCCAGGATTCGACAGATCAGGAAATTACAGTGGAGTGACCGCCATCTGACCTCCATGACCCTGCTAGGGTAACCTGACCAGATTGGATCATGGTTACACATCCAGTCGCCTGAATGTGCAGGTTTCATCACGATGTTTTCCCTCACCGTAAGAGCATCGGTTAGTATCAACTAATGTACATAACTCAGAAAACAGTCATAGGTACATAGTAATAAGCCAATAATGGTGGCCACTCACCATCATGCTATTTGATCCAGTAGCATAATAAAATAGGCTAACATAGGCCAAATACTACTCCACCCACAGTCAGGACCTTCCAAAATTTCTCCCCACATACGCTCAGTTTGGCATAACAAGTCCATATTTATTTTGGTCAAGTGATCAAGCGGCATAATGGTAAGTGGCCACAGTAATGTACATTTGTAATTTATGTAACATATCAATCAGTATTATCCGCGCGATCAGAATGGGGCAAGTTTCGTCTGAGAAATGTTATTTCGATTTTTTTTGGCTATACAATAGGCAAAGAGGCCACCTGGCCACCTGATCAAAACATTTAGGCGAGGCAGGTCATTTTCTTGAAAACTCAACTTCTAGGGACGTCATTTTCTGGTTTCGTCATCTTTTTACATTGCGACAACTTTTGCCAGTACTTCTTATAAACAGATCCTTTTAAAAATTTGCACACATACTTAATTCATGTAACAGTACAATATTATAATAGATATATGAGGATCTGACGCACACTGCTGTGCAAAGGCCACCCCCAGAGATCAACACAAAGGCCGATCTTGTGCCTTTCGCCTCCAGCTGGTACCTGCGATCTCTACCAGATCGTCAGTCCATCTAATGGGGAGCACTGCGCCTTCCGATACGTGGTCGTCACTCGAGAACTTTCCTGTCCCATCTATTTTGCAAGCTATGTGTCGTGCCCACTTAAGCTTGGAAATCTTTCGAAGAAATATCACGTACACCTCTATAACGACCACTCTAAGCAGTAATACTTGCGTTATATACCATTGTAGAAAAGGCTTCAGTTTAGTAGTGGACAGTTATGCTCTGTTAATTATGGTGGTTGCTACAATACGAACCTCTCATCATGAAGACGCTTCCCCCAAATAACTTGTCCAGCTCTTCAGGGAAATATTGTCGGTGGTCGACGAAATGGTCGAAGTCTTTCACAGTTATGTTCTTGATTAGTTCAGGGTCCCGGATCATGATGATGGGGAGGGTACCGTCGATGTAGCCAACGTATCTGTTGGCAAAAGGAGAGAGTAAATATATTGTAAATTGATTCAATATAATTCGTTAATGCTCATCGTCTAGCGTCATTCCATTTGACAAAATACAGTAGCCTAAAGGCAGCAGCGTTTTCCATTGCTGTATTAATAATACAGTGATCTAGAACCCGCCTGCCAGGCATGGACACTATGGCAAGGCATCTTCTCTTTCGTTGGAGAGGCCCTAAGACTTGCAGTGGACTGAATGAGCTGTGATGATGATTACTGTAATATTTTTACGTTATCGAACAATTCAAATGTTTTTCCTTAACTTCATACAAATTACGAACATAAACACTTAGACGGATAATACAATCACAACCCCCGTCCAGTCAATAACATTAGATAACGGCACAATGATTTCATTGTTTACGCATTTGTGTTGAAAAATAACTTTATTAGCAAGTACATACAAGTGTAAACTAAGTTATTATATAATACCATCAATATTATCTATCTATTATTATCTACGGAAGTATGAATGTTAGTTATCACTAATTTGTAGATATCATTGAAACAAACATTAGATACCTATCCATCTAAGATATCAAGAAGTAATTATGTTTCTATTTATAGTAGGTAGGTCACTTGTAGATATGTCGCTATGACAACTGGCGGATAAATCTTCAGACAGACACCTGAAGTTGATGTTTGATAACCACGCCCTCATTCAATTGCCAAAAAATGCTTGTAGGTCTGTACACATCACAACTTCAAAGACTGACCATATTGAATTTTGGTTACACATTCAGTCACCAGAATGTGCAGGTTTCCTCACTTTCTAACTTACTTAACTCAGAACAAGGTCACTGTTACTAGAGATTGAACTCAATTCGTAGTTCCAGATATACTCAAATGCATACTTGTACCGAACAACGAAAACCAACATCTGATTTTAATACAAAATACAATTAATAGTTGACAACATCTCACTAAGTGTTATTTACAGTATATTCACTCTAGCCTTGAAGGAATCCAGATTATATTGATTGGGGAACACATTCGCAGGCAACACGTTCCATTCCTTAGCCATACGCATTATAAAGATCGAGCCACAGCGGCTCGTGCGGATAGCTGGAAGATGCACGACATAAGGATGAAGCGCTCGCCCGGATCGCGTCTCCTGATGGCAGAAAGGGGCCGGCGGAATGAGGTTATATAGCTGCTTCGCATATTGATATTGCCAAAGGTGGCAGCAATACACCATGCAGGATCGGTCTTGCGCTTGATATAACTAAAGCAACTGCTTTAAAGTGAAATACCGCCTAACCTTCGAGAGGATACCAAGTTTATTTGCTGCAGTCTTTGCCTTCGATTCGATGTACTGACCAAAGTTGAGATATGTAGACAGCTCAACACCAAGATGCTGTAAGTTGTCGGTAATTTCCACAGGAAACAAACACGCCTGAGTTTTGTTTGCGTTGAACACCACCAGAATGGTTTCGCTCCAATCAGAGACAGCCTTGAGAACTTTGTTCAAACTAACAACCATGGCCTCTCGACAAGCCTGATATCGTCCCTATTGGCTTTTGCCTCTGACATATATCTATCCGTTACTATGCTGTCGTCTGCATACCCAAAGGTACCTGGTACAAGCAGATTGTTAATATGCAGCAGGAATTATTATTAAAGTCCTGCTGCATATTACTGCCGCGGCGCGATTCGAATGCCTTATACTTGAAAATTATCTCTTGTTTAGTACCTTCTTCATCTTAGCGTGTCAATGACAAATACTATAATGGATGTAGTAAATGTACAAACAAATTTTTAAGGTACTATTATTGTAATCACTTAAACACACCAAATATATATGTCGCAGCCATCTGGTTAAATCAGCCATTTAATGAGAAGGCTAGTCCTTTAATTAAACGCCGGCGTTTAATTAAATGGCTAAAGTATAACTAGCCAAGTTGTTGATCGTAACGTCTAACTACTTGGCTGAACGTTATTTAGCCGTTTTGTTAAAGAGTATACAGATGTTTGGTTAGAGTGACCATAAGTTCGCTGGTAAACTTAAATGGTAAACTTTATTTAAGATAAAAGATAATGAATTAATAAAGATCACTTTTATTTAATAAAACATTATTAGTGGCAAGATATTTAATAAGTAGGTATACAATTAATTGTATTGTAAGTAGGTACCTATAACAGTATTTAACTCAGTAAAAATACTTAATAAAAACTTTAAATTTATAACTTATTTACTACTTGTAACTATGTAGTAGGAACAACAGCAACAGTGCACTTTCTTATTTTACAATATTAAATATAAAATGACACAAAAGTTTGGCATTTCTAATTAAAGAAAGTCGTCCGCTATCGCTCAGAGCAGACGCTTACTTAAATATAATAAAATTCTTTTATTTTTAGTTAAACAAAAACCTTCCTTAACAAAACTAAATTAAAGTAAGTTATCCACCAAGTGAAAACAGTTCTTACGCCTATTTAATTGTCAGTGTTTTAAATACAAGTGACCATCTATCCGCAAGAGGGCGCCTCACGTCGCTACGTAAGAAAGAATCGGTAGTGATTTTTCGTCTCACTTCGATACCACAATCTCCAAGTAAGTTACGCGTTTAGACCGTGACAGTAACTTGCACCAGTAACTTGCCCATCTCGAGCTATATAATGAGTATCGTACATTCACCACCTCGAGCTGCATCTCAACCCGATCTGTCCAAATCAGCGAATGTGACGGGTGACCAAATCACCTTCCGCAAAAGAAAACAGCCGGAGGACCATGGATGTGACTGTGCAAGTGAAGTTAAAACTATACGCAATGAAATATCTAACATCAGCGCTTTACTTGAAAAGCTTATTACAACAAATGAAGCTACAACTACACGACTATGCGACAGTGTTGCAGATTTAAGAACTGAGGTCGCTGGTATGAAGACATCCCAAGAGAAAACAATATCCGATTTTAGCTCACAAATTCAAGACATCAAATCTTTGATTTCCGGACTATCCCTAGAACAGAGCCACATAAGATCAGAGATTTCCCAAATTGAAAGTAGGCTCTCTAAAGGCGAAGATAAATTGAAGCTAATAGAGTGTGATCTTGGCAACCTCCACAAAATTTGCACAACTCCAAAACCCAACAACTCAGACATCCAAGCATCCAAGCAATACTCGGAAGAAAGTATAATTCAGGAACTCCAAGACCGCACCCACAGACGAAAAAATATAATTTTGGCCGGAATACGTGAACAAATATCTTGCAGCCCCGAAGAAAGTGTAACTAAAGATAAAGCAGATGTGTTGGAAATTTTAAATAATAGCTTCAGAGATATACCACCACCGATAAACATTTTTCGAATTGGAAAATATAACCCAACAAAAAATCGAAGAATTAAGGTCTGCTTCGAGGGTCCTGATACTCCTAAAATGATGCTTCGTTTAAAAGATAATTTGCCTAGTACTTACAAGATATATTCCGATCAAACTCCAGCCCAACAAAAACATATGCAGAAACTCAAGGACGAATTGACTCGACGTGTGCAAGATGGAGAAAGTAATTTAGAAATAAAATACAACAAAGGTGTACCAAGAATCGTAAATACTGCCCCAAAAAACTAAATACCGTACCCAAACCTACATCCAAAGATAAAACCTACGAAATTATAGATAACTATGTCAAACTAAAGAGTAAGAAATCTCGCTTGAATATTTTGTACATTAATTCGAGAAGCATTTGTAACAAGTTTGACGAATTAAAATGTATCCTTAGTGCTATAACTACAACAACACATCTCGTGCTTTTGAGTGAGACATGGATTAAGTCAGAGGAGCACGCCCTAACATTCCGCCTACCGAATTACACCCACTATTATAACTATCGAACTGATAAAACAGGAGGAGGAGTATCCATCTTTGCTCACAACGATCTGAAACATAGTCTATCTGAATCAACCTACTCTGGTGGCAATAACTATCTCTGGTTAAGTCTAGAAAGGTACGCTCTTAATATCGGACTAGTGTACAATCCCGGCAATACCGACTTTGATGAATTTATTGGAACTTTTGAATCACAGCTACAACAACGAAAACGAGGAATAGTATTTGGTGACTTCAATATTGATCTACTAGAGAAATCGAAAAAGAAGCAGAAGTACACTAATTGTCTAAGTGCAGCAAATTATAAAGTGTTAAATCCGATAAACAAGAAATACCACACTAGAGGAAGCTCATCAAAAAAGTCGATACTGGACCATGTCATCACAAGTTTGAAAAACGACAGCTACCACCTTACTTATATTGATACCTCATTTTCTGATCATAGGCAAATACACGTCACCTTGGAAAAACATAGGCCTCCACGGAAGGAACGTGTAACTTATAAGACTCTTAATTATGAAAAATTATATCGGAGAGTAGAAGCTTCTCAACTCCTATCGACAGAAGACTTTGATCAATTTGAAAAGACTTTAAAACAACAGATAGAACAAAGTTCAGAAAATAAAACAAAAATTTTGAATCTACCAAAACAAGACTGGATACAAAAGAAAATCATTGAAGAAATCAATAAGAGGAACGAGTTATGGGTCAATTTGCAAAAGGATTTGGACAATACTACATTACAAACCCAATTCAAGATGCAAAAAGATATCACCGCCAAATTGATCAAATCATCTAAAGATACCTATTACTATACTCAACTTACCAACTGTAGTAAGAAACCTAAAAAGTTGTGGAATATAATAAAGGAACTCTCCAATAACAAACTAAAATCAAGTTGGGGGTGCACCCCAAAACTTAAAATTAATTCAAAAATAATTACGGACCCTACTGAAATCTGCAGCTCATTTAATAGCTATTTCTCGTCAATAGGTTCAATCCTGGCACAAAAAATTCTATCAAAACTACAAAACATACAAGACAACATTCCACCTAAAAACACAAACATTCATGCACAAAAATTAATAGATTTTGCTCCTACTACTAACGAAGAAGTACTCAAGATAATAGACAACCTAGACCCTAACTCCACTACTGGTCTGGACGGTATCAGTACGAAAGCCATAAAATGCATTAAGACTTTGATAGTTCCCGGACTCGTAGCGTGCTTTAACAAATGCCTTTCGGAAGGATACTTCCCAGACATTTTAAAAACCGCAAAAGTAAGCCCAATATACAAGTCTGGCACTAAATCCGATCCAGGAAACTATAGGCCGATATCAGTCCTTCCAGTACTCTCAAAAATTCTAGAAAAGATCCTACATAAACGCTTGGAAACCTATTTAGAGTCCATTAATTTTATTACTAATCGTCAATTTGGTTTTAGACGTAAGAGAAATACCTTAGCTGCAACTATAGACTTAATTACTAAAATCAGACAAAATATAGATGACAAAAAATCGTGTTAGGTGTATTTATTGACCTTCAGAAGGCATTTGATACTGTCAGTCACTCTCTACTAATAAACAAGCTTGAAAATATTGGTATTGGTGGTAGTGCATTAAACATGTTTAAGTCTTATTTACAGAATAGGCAGCAAATAGTAAAAATCAATGATTTCCAAAGTTCACCCCTTCCAATATCTTACGGCATTCCCCAAGGTTCTATTTTGGGACCTCTCTTGTTTACAATTTATATTAACACGGTATGTGATCTAGATTTACATGCCCACATAACTCTATATGCAGACGACACATGCTTGTTTTATTTTGGATCAAGCATACAAAACATTATCGAGAAAGCTCAAAAAGACTTAAATACTTTGAATATATGGCTACAGGCAAATTTACTGACAATTAACATCTCTAAAACGTCATATATAATTTTTAAAGCTAAAAACAAGTCCATCCCATCATATGCATCCTTGAGGATCAATAATACACCAATACAGGAAAAGCAAGTGGAAAAATACTTAGGGCTACGACTGGATAGCCGATTAACTTTTGATGTGCATATTGACCACATCAAAAATAAACTGTCGTCGTTGATGGGGTCATTGCGCGGAATCGTACGATGTTTTCCCCGAAATGTACGCATACTTATCTACAACTCATTAGTAAAGTCACACTTAATGCATCTAATAGAGATCTGGGGTAGTGCATCTAAAACAAAATTGTCCGAACTACAAATCATACAGAACAAATTGGTAAAAATCATTTTTCATTATTCATATCTCACACCCACTAACAAAATATATAAAGAAACGAACTTAATGAACATTAAAGAATTACATAATTATTGTATGTGTACAATTATATGGAAAATCTTAAATGAAAATATTTATATACCAATCACTCTCACTAAACTCGGGCAAGTGTCTAAACGCTCCACAAGACGCGCTAACTATCTTGTACTACCGAAGATAAGAACGAACTATGGCAAAAAAATGTTAACATATGAGGGTGCGCAACTTTTTAACAACTTACCGTCCAATATAAAAACTACGGAAACTTACATTGAATTTAAGAGAAAGTTGAACGATTTTATACTTAAAGAATGTCGTATTTAAAGATAAGAGATTCCTGGGTAACAATTCTAGTTTATTCAATGCAACCTACTTGTGTATAACAGTGAAGTGTTCTGGTGTGCGTTACGAACGACAAACTAAATTAATTGTGTAAGTTATTTTCTCATGTAAGTGATGTTGTATCTTTTATGAGAATAAATATGTTTAAACCTTAAAGGTAAGTATAAAAAGAAAATGAACATATTAAGTTATCTTAACTCTTACTTAAAGTTATGTCAATTCTTACTTAAAAGCACGTAGGTGCCACATTTTAAATTTAGTTAAAACGAAAAAAATACATTGCTTGCTGTGCGAGCTGTCTGACGCCAGATTTGTTTTGGTGACTACCAGCGCAGCAGTAGATACAATTTGAACTAAATTTAAATCACCTGCCTTATTTTACTTCAGCCGTCTCCAAAGGGCTGGCTTTAATAAGCCAAATAGTTAAACGTTTAGTAGTGTTAGATAAGTCAACGATCGGCCTAGACATTCAATTGATTGCCGACGTTTAATTAACGGACTAGCCTTCTCATTAAATGGCTGATTTAACCAGATGGCTGCGACATATACAAACATACATACATACACTACAACAACACACACACCACACACACTTTTAGTTTTAATTACCTTTTTATATAATGGAGGGTTCCTGGAGACCTGCAATACAGGATAAACCTAGAGCAGGCTCCAAGTTCCCCGGTTTTTGTGCCTATCCAGTTTATTGTACAATTTTGGTGAAATAAATACTTATACTTATACTTATGTAGCGACCCAAAGCTTAACCACATTGACAGCACTGTCGGTGGCTGTTATAAGATCCTCCTGCGTGCAGGTGTTTAGGAACCTAGGATACAATAAGAGGTTTTACATAGTTGGCATCTGAGCCATCCGAAAGTCCTCACCTGACCATGTTGTCCTTGCTCCGGCCGGCCTGAGTCCGAAACTCATTTAAAGACTTCCTCACCGGCTATGGTAACTCATGTCCAGGGGGAAAGCTCTCGGAGAATGTATTTTACCTATTAATTATTATGATCTTTGACGACCTGAGTGGTTCAGTGGTCAACATGCCGGTCTGCCACGCAAGAGGTCCCAGGTTCGATTCCCGGTCGGGCAGAGATTGAAATGATGAATTTTAATTTCTGTTACGGGTCTGGGTGTTCTATGTATATTAAGTATGTATTTAAACAAAAAAGTATATAAGTACTTTATCAGTTATACACAAGCTTTGCTTACTTTGGGGGCTAGATGGCGCTGTGTGAATTTGCCCTCGATTATTTATTATTTTTACCTCATCTGGTCTTGGCGTCAATATTCCGGTTATGCTCTCGATGTCCGTCTTGACCATGATCTATAATTTGGCCAATCAATTAACTACAGCAGAGCGATTGCCGTCTGACCTCCGTGACCTGACCAGATTGGAACATGAGTCATTCAATCGCCTAAATATGCAGTTTTCCTGACGATATTTATGAGCATCGTTTAGTATTCAACTAATGAACATAGCTCAGTAAAAGTTATTGGTATATGGCGACACTGGGGATCGAACTCGTTATATCTCGCTTACCAGTCGAACCTGCTAATCATTAGTCCAACGACTTATAAACTAATATTCGTGTTACAGTTATAAACATTATATTTTAAATTATAATATATCTAGATGTTGCGTATGATAGTAACTACCTATAGATACCTATAGCTATATCTATTGGCCGCGTCCCTCCTAAGTTAAAATTGTTACCAGTTCAGTTCTAATACAGATCGAGACTAATCAACACGTACTACTTGTTTCATTCCTTCCCTACGAACGAAAATACACCTTATTACAAGCAACATAGTGGTCATAATCGAGCCGTATCCTTGAAAAGTGAAAGTGATTTGCATACTCCTTTGACCTTGAATCGGCGAACGGTCGTAGGGATCGACGCATCTCGGAAGCATTACCTATCAATGGAATAAATATTACGTAAACAAGTGGCATAATTCGAGTGTTTGGTCAGATAAATCGAGGTTTTTACGTCGTAAACAATGTCAACATCCAAGAAGCTTACCGAACAATTGGAAGATAATTTTGAACTCATTAATAAAGCGAAAACTAACCTAAAAAAGAGTCCGAAAGCGCGTTTAACTCGCGGATGGTTACAAGCTCGCCTGCAAATAGTTGACGAGTACTGGAACAACGTGAAAATAGTACATCAAGAGTTGTTAAGAAGTACTACGCGTGATGAAAGACTACAATTGGACTATTTTCAAGAAGATAAGTATCAAAGCTGCATGGATGAGTTTCTTGAATTAAAGGGCGACATTATGGATTTATTGCGAACACCTACAATTGTATCCGCATCACAATCACCGCAGCGAGTACAACAAACAAGTGATAAAATACCGGCCGACGTTAAGTTGCCCACAATCAACCTGCCTACTTTTGCGGGGTTATATGAAGAGTGGCAATCTTTCGAAGATACGTTTACATCTCTAATTCACCATAATAAGTGCCTCAGTGACGTACAAAAACTTCATTATTTGAAAACTTGTGTTACAGGCGAAGCATTAAATTCTATCAAACATTTTCAAGTAACTGAGAAGAACTATTTACCGGCGTGGAATGGTTTGAAGAATCGTTATAGTCAAAAAAGGCTTATAGTCAACGCTATACTCAAACGATTGTTTTCATTCAAGAAAATGACTACTCAATCTCCACTGCAAATTAAGGTACTCATAGATAGCACGAGAGAATGTTTGACTAGTATCAAAAACCAGGATATTCCGATCGATTCTTGGGATCCGTTAATCATATTTCTGTTGGTGCAGAAATTGGACCAAGATTCTCATAAAGAATGGGAAACGTATGTTAGTTCTGAACATAATGAAGACTTGCCTACGTTTGAAGACTTTGTAAAGTTTTTGGAGAACAGAATATGCACACTAGAACTGACCACAAACCACATGAGAGACAAAATAAATCAACGATCTTATCATGTCACCGGTGGAGATATCACTACGGCTGCAGTTTCAACATCACATTCAAATCCTTGCAAGTTATGTAATGAGAGTCACCTCTTATGTCATTGCAAAGACTTTGGAAGATGGGATCCAGACAAGAGAAGTGAATACGTGAAGAAACAACGACTTTGCTTCAACTGCTTAGCTTCTGGCCACTCCGTGTCCAACTGCAAACTACAAACATCATGCAAGATCTGTAACAAAAGACATCACTCGCTTCTACACTCACCAAGAAGGCCATTATCTACAAATAAAGAAGAATCGTCACAAACACAATCACAGAAGATTTCTTCCCTGCATACCACCACAGATAGTGAAGAAGATGAGCCTCATGTATCAATTGCATCACATTTTAGTTCAAACAGCCAGAGAGCGCTTCTTGCAACAGCGTTAGTACCTGTAATGGGTAGCGCGGGTCAAATTGTCATATTAAGAGCACTTATCGACCCTGGCTCACAAGCTACATTCATCAGCGAGAGAGCAACACAAATGTTAGAACTCAAGAAAACTCCAGCCAACGGCACTGTTTCAGGTGTCGGTTCAACAAAGACACACATAAGCCATAAGGTTGCTTTGAAGTTATTGTCAAGATATGATCAACAATTCAGCCTTAGAATCAATGCCTACGTGATTTCTACACCACTCACAACAAGGTTACCATGCAATTCAATCACTCCACAGACATGGCCGCACCTAGACGGGCGTCAACTGGCTGATCCAAGTTATTACACGCCAGGAAAAATAGATATGCTGCTAGGTATAGAAGTTTACACTCACATACTCAAAAACAATCTCATCAAGGGTCCACCTGGTTCACCATGTGCACAAGAAACAAACCTTGGCTGGATACTTTTCGGGAAAATCAATGAAGGGTTCGCACAAGGCGAAGAGACAATTGTAATGCATCATCACCTGGATTTGGACTTAGATAATATGCTCAAAAGTATGTGGGAGATTCAAGACACAACCAAACGAAATTTCACTGCAGAAGAAAAATTATGTGAAGAGATTTATGCGAAAACACATACAAGAGATCAAGAAGGGAGATACACAGTGAAATTGCCGTTCAAGACAGATCACACAAAACAATTAGTAGGTGAGACGAGAGATATTGCTATGAAGAGATTGCAACAACTTTATAGAAGTTTAGACAAGAATCCAAAAGTTAAAGAAGAATATACAAGGGTTATGAACGAGTACATACAACTAAATCACATGGAAGAAGTTCCACAAGAAGAGATTATCAGCCCAGCAATATATCTTCCACACCATGCTGTCATTAGAGTAGACAAGGAAACAACAAAAATCAGAGCTGTTTTTGACGCATCTTGCAAGGGTGAAAACAACAAATCACTCAACGACGAAATGCTTGTCGGTCCACAGCTGCAAGAAGACTTAAGAAGTATTATAATGAGATGGCGTACTAGACGATTTTGTTTTGTTGCTGATATACAAAAAATGTATCGTCAAATAAAGGTTTCTAAAGAAGACTCCGATTATCAACGAATATTGTGGTATTGTAAAACAGATAGCACAAAACAAAACCAAGATATCAAGGACTATAGGATGTTGAGGGTTACCTTCGGCACAGCTTCGGCGCCCTATCTTGCAGTCAGAACATTAATACAACTTGCCGAGGATGAAAAGAAAGACTACCCTAAGGCATCTCAAGTTATAAAGCAAGATTTTTTCGTAGACGACTGTATAAGTGGATGTTCAACAGAAGATGAAGCTATAGAAATCAGCAATCAATTGCGAGAAATAATGAAGAAAGGAGGTTTTGAACTACAAAAATGGGCTTCTAATAGTACAAGATTTATGAATGAAATACATCCCTCTGAAAGAAGCGCAAGTGCAAATAACGAAGATCACAATCGCATTATCAAAACACTAGGTCTTACCTGGAATATGACTACAGATTCGTTCCATTATCACATCAATCTGCCACCGCCACCTAAAATAATTACCAAAAGAAATATACTTGCCGATATCCAGAGAATATTTGATCCATTGGGTTGGCTCGGCGCTGCTATTGTACCTGCAAAAATACTAATCAAAAGATTATGGATGGAAAGACTTAATTGGGATGAAGAAGTGACAAACATGTTAAGAAAGATATGGCTTAACATAAGAGAAACATTCAAGGATTTGCATCAAGTTCAAATATACAGATGGCTATACACTGATGATAGTAACATTGCTGACATCACTCTACATGGTTTTTGCGACGCCTCAAATGAAGCATACTGCGCTGTAGTCTACTGCAGAGTAAGCACAAGAAATGGAGACATTAAAATTGGAATTGTGGCATCAAAAACACGAGTAACTCCTGTCAAACCTGTATCTCTGCCAAGATTAGAGCTCTGTGGAGCAGTTTTACTAGCAAATCTCCTCACACAAGTACGAGAGGCTATGAGAATATCCATTGGACAAGTTTACGCTTGGACTGACTCATCAGTAGTACTATCATGGTTATTTGGAGATCCGAATAGATGGAAGCCTTTTGTTAGCAACCGGGTTGTAGAAATATTGGACAACATAAACAACAACCAATGGTACCATGTTATATCGAAGGAAAATCCCGCTGACATAGGCTCAAGAGGATTACAAGTACCACAACTTGCTGAGCATAGACTATGGTGGGAAGGACCAGAATGGTTAATGAGAAATAACATAAAATTTACAAGACCCAATATTATACCTACATATTTAGAAAGAAAGAAAAATATTGTAGTTAACCTGAAAATAGAAACCGAAATAGAAGATTATAAGATGAATTTGGATAATTTTGATTCATTGGCCGAATTACTAAGAACTATAGTATATTGCAAAAGATTTCTTAATAGTAAAAGGTTTCCTGAAAAATTAATATTACCTAATTCGACAGAAGAAATGGAAGAAGCATTAATGACATGTGTGAAAATAGCACAGAACAGAGAATTTGGAAATGATATAGCAAGATTAAATAGGAAGACAAATGTGAAGAATACAAGCAAAATAAGATCGCTTAATCCCTATTTAGATCAAAATAAAGTTCTCAGGGTGGGCGGCCGTTTAAGGCATACAGATCTAGAGGACACGAAGAAACACCCTATTATTCTAGGAACAAAAAATGATTTGACGCCGTTATTAATAGCTGATGCTCACAAAAGAACGTTGCATGGTGGAATCCAACTGATGGTCTGCTATTTACGATCAAAATACTGGATAATTCGAGTAAAACCTGCTGTGAAACTTTGCATACATAAATGTTTGACATGTGCTCGGCTGAAAGCCGCGAACAGAGTCCAAATTATGGGTGACTTACCAAAGGCCCGTGTCACTGAAGCAAGACCATTTCTTCACAGTGGAGTTGACTTTGCCGGTCCTTTGCAAGTATTAATGTCAAAGGGGAAAGGAGCAAAGTCAAATAAAGCCTATATCGCCATATTTATTTGCATGGCTACAAAAGCCTTGCACCTAGAATTGGTAGGAGACCTGTCATCTGATTCATTTATTGGAGCCTTCAACAGATTTGTAGCCAGAAGAGGCAGATGCACACATATTTGGAGTGACCAAGGCCGCAATTTTGTCGGGGCTAACAAGGAATTGACAGCTGCTTGGAAAGAGGCCAATTTAGACTTACCTGGTCACTTAGTTGAAAAACTTGCGTCTGATGGCACTCAATGGCATTTCATGCCACCGTACAGTCCAAATTTTGGTGGTTTATGGGAGGCCGGTGTTAAATCTGTAAAATACCACCTTAGAAGAATACTCACCTCCAGTCTGACGTTTGAAGAAATGACAACCACACTGTGCCAAATAGAAGCGTGCCTGAACTCTCGCCCTCTAACGCCAATCGACACCACTGACGCCGATGTCATTGAACCCCTTACGCCTGGACACTTCCTAATAGGCGAAAGTCCAGTGAACATACCGAGCCCAGACCTAAGGAATATTAACATTCATAGACTCTCACGATGGCAGCTAACGCAGAAGTTAGTACGTGATTTTTGGCACAGATGGCAAACAGAATACCTGACTAGACTACAAGAGCGACCAAAGTGGACAAAAGCTGAGAGGGAGTTTGAGATTGGTGACATAGTTCTTCTCAAAGACGAACAGTTACCACCGGGAAAATGGTCTCTCGGTCGTGTAGTTGACAAACACCCTGGGCATGACGGACATACTAGAGTGTATAGCATAAGATATAACAATGATATTGTAAAACGTTCCGTAACTAAATTATGTGGCTTACCGATAGATAAAACATAATTACTGTACTATTTCTTGTAAATTAACGTACCTACTCTTACTGTCATTAGTTTAGTGTTTAAGACATTGTTATTAATGTAGTATCCCTATAGCAATACCCAATCGCTGAGTTTGTATTGAATAGATAATTTTGCATGTCAATAATCCATTGATATGAAAATATCAATCAAAATATGTTTAATTATTGTTCTCAGTAAAATTGTTAAAGACGATAGGTGAAATAAATTCTATCAGTTCATTTACATAAGTACCTATGTATTTTTTTGTTTATAAAGGACTGTGTCCTTTGGTGGGCGGCATGTTGCGTATGATAGTAACTACCTATAGATACCTATAGCTATATCTATTGGCCGCGTCCCTCCTAAGTTAAAATTGTTACCAGTTCAGTTCTAATACAGATCGAGACTAATCAACACGTACTACTTGTTTCATTCCTTCCCTACGAACGAAAATACACCTTATTACAAGCAACACTAGAAGTAGAGCCTAAAATCCAATAGAACTGCAATACATGTTCGAATCACTGAACACAAATAGCAAAGCTATAGGACTAGAAATAAACCGAGAAAAAACTAAAGTGATGACGAACAAAGAAAGAAAAGAAATCTGGCTGGAATCGACACCTTTGGAGTACGTGGATAGTTACATATACCTAGGCCATCAAATCTCATTCTCTAACACCACAGAAAATGAAATTAACCGTAGAATAGAAAACACCTGGAAAAAGTACTGGAGCATGAAGGAGCTATTCAAAAGTAATTTACAAACAACCCTGAAAACTAAAGCTATGAATATATGTTTACTTCCTTGCCTTACGTATGCGTGCCAGACCTGGACTATAACAAAGAAATCCATGAATAAAATAAAAACTTGTCAAAGAGGCATTGAAAGAAGCTATGTTGGTTTAAAACTAAAGGATAAAGTAAAACACACGGAAATTAGACAGAAAACGAAAGCGAATGACGTGATGAAATATGTAATGCTGCAAAAATGGCGTTGGGCTGGACATGTGCAAAGAACAAGAGACAAGCGATGGTCAAACATAGTGACTAATTGGTACCCCATAAATGTGAAACGTAAGCCTGGAAGACCGCATAAACGATGGAGCGACGACCTGATGAAAATTGCGGGGAAAACGTGGAACAGACTTGCAATAGATCGCAAAAGATGGAAATACATGGAGGAGGCTTTTACCGCACTAGGCGGTCCTTATATCGAGACAAAAGAAAAAGATTAGAAATAAAGAAACAATCAAATAATACAACGAACACTAACATTAATAAATCTATTAATAAGAACTATTAGAAAGAAAAAATAATTTTATCTACAATTTAAATATTTACTAATGACATACTAAATTAAATAAATAATTTAATCTAGATTTATTAAAAAGTAAATAAATAAATATACTAACAAAAAATAAAATAAGTACTAAAAAAACTATACTAATAACATACGTAATAAACTGATATATTCGCAACATTCAAATCTGTAATACGTAAATTAAGAAAATGTTTATACGATGCATGATATAAGGAATCAATAAAAAGCTTTATTATTATTATTATTATTATTATTATCTACGGAAGTATGAATGTTAGTTATCACTAATTTGTAGATATCATTGAAACAAACATTAGATACCTATCCATCTATGATATCAAGAAGTAATTACGTTCCTATTTATAGTAGGTAGGTCACTTGTAAATATGTCGCTATGATAACTGTCGGATAAATCTTCAGACAGACACCTGGAGTTGATGTTTGATAACCACGCCGTCATCCAAGTGCCAAAAAATCCTTGTATGTCTGTATATGTCGCAGCCAAATGGTTAAATTAGCCGGTTAATTAAACGGCTAGCTATTTAGCATGAACTTTGAAAGTAAAGTCAAATGAACGATATTGCCTCGAGTTTACGGAGCTCTTCCATTCATTGTCATAATGCTAACCTAAACTAACCGAATAGAAACCTAATGCAAACTATTATTATACTTTGAAGTTATTGTGGGTAGGTTAGCATTGGAACAATGTGTGGAAGAGCTGCGTAAACTCAAGGCAATATCGTTAATCCAATCCCTTCCAACGGATTGATCGAGGTACAACACAAACGCAATTCTACCTATTCGCGATTCTACACAATATGGATTCCGCACAACTGACATTCAACACATTATTTATTCCACACAGTCTTCAATTATACACAAACGCGTTTCTTCCTGTTCGCGATTCTAC
Source organism: Blastobasis lacticolella (assembly GCA_905147135.1). Taxonomy (NCBI): domain Eukaryota; kingdom Metazoa; phylum Arthropoda; class Insecta; order Lepidoptera; family Blastobasidae; genus Blastobasis; species Blastobasis lacticolella. The sequence goes on from LR990048.1 coordinate 18,599,713, forward strand.
ACAATATTAATTCCACACAACTGCAACCATTCAACAAATTCGCTATTCCACATATCTATTCGTCAACGCTGGGGACCTGGCACTGGATGACATAGATCTGGACCTAAGTTTAGTGGAACCAGTCAAGGTTGACCAAGGTCAACCCTTTTTAACAAACCTGGTCTAATGCTTTGTTGGTTGACTGGGGTTGACCTTGGTCAACCTTTACTAGGTCCTGGTCTAGTTCTTGGGTAAACAACCAGTCTCAGGGTGCCCAGCGTTGATCAGGTTTGTTGACCAGAGTTGACCTTGGTCAACATTTACTAGGTTCACTAAACTTACGCCCTGGTCTAGTTCTACGCTCAGGTTACGTTACAATACAACCATATTTAGGGTGCCCAGCGTTGACGAATGGGTGAATGGCAGTCCAGGGCCCTCAGCGTTGACCGTTTTTTGTATCATAGTTATTATGAGACTTCTATGAGCAACGCGTTCCAGTTTGGTCTGTCAGTGTAAATTAACAATACAGTAACGGGCCACCTGCCCTTAAAAGCATGGGTGTGCTAGTGGTTATATATATAGTATCCGACTCGTAAGCGAGAGGTACTAATGCCGCCATGTACCAATGACTCTTTTCTGAGTTATGTTCATTAGTTGAATACTAACCGATGCTCTTAAGGTGCGTACGAATTATTTTGCTCATTTGCTCAAATTCGTACGTGGCTCACGCGCAGCTCGCGGCGCACCGCGGGCGTGTGCGCCGCGAGCCGCCGATTGGCGATTTTCTGTCCATGCTCAAAGGTGCCTCGGCGTGCGTGCCTCGCGAGGTTGGACGTGACTACAAATGCGCGCGTATTATTTATTGACACTTGACAACTTTAATATTTTCATGTTAATTAAACTATTGGTGTTCCTAATAAATACATAAAATAAAATAAATAAAATAAAATAAATTATATAAATAAAATTATATAAATAAAATAAAATACATAAAATAAATAAATTATATGGAAAACTTATATACTAAACAACAAGGTGAGCAGAAAAAAGCGTTATGGGATCGAAAAAACTAAAACTGTTGCGTATGATAGTAACTACCTATAGATACCTATAGCTATATCTATTGGCCGCGTCCCTCCTAAGTTAAAATTGTTACCAGTTCAGTTCTAATACAGATCGAGACTAATCAACACGTACTACTTGTTTCATTCCTTCCCTACGAACGAAAATACACCTTATTACAAGCAACATAGTGGTCATAATCGAGCCGTATCCTTGAAAAGTGAAAGTGACTTGCATACTCCTTTGACCTTGAATCGGCGAACGGTCGTAGGGATCGACGCATCTCGGAAGCATTACCTATCAATGGAATAAATATTACGTAAACAAGTGGCATAATTCGAGTGTTTGGTCAGATAAATCGAGGTTTTTACGTCGTAAACAATGTCAACATCCAAGAAGCTTACCGAACAATTGGAAGATAATTTTGAACTCATTAATAAAGCGAAAACTAACCTAAAAAAGTGTCCGAAAGCGCGTTTAACTCGCGGATGGTTACAAGCTCGCCTGCAAATAGTTGACGAGTACTGGAACAACGTGAAAATAGTACATCAAGAGTTGTTAAGAAGTACTACGCGTGATGAAAGACTACAATTGGACTATTTTCAAGAAGATAAGTATCAAAGCTGCATGGATGAGTTTCTTGAATTAAAGGGCGACATTATGGATTTATTGCGAACACCTACAATTGTATCCGCATCACAATCACCGCAGCGAGTACAACAAACAAGTGATAAAATACCGGCCGACGTTAAGTTGCCCACAATCAACCTGCCTACATTTGCGGGGTCATATGAAGAGTGGCAATCTTTCGAAGATACGTTTACATCTCTAATTCACCATAATAAGTGCCTCAGTGACGTACAAAAACTTCATTATTTGAAAACTTGTGTTACAGGCGAAGCATTAAATTCTATCAAACATTTTCAAGTAACTGAGAAGAACTATTTACCGGCGTGGAATGGTTTGAAGAATCGTTATAGTCAAAAAAGGCTTATAGTCAACGCTATACTCAAACGATTGTTTTCATTCAAGAAAATGACTACTCAATCTCCACTGCAAATTAAGGTACTCATAGATAGCACGAGAGAATGTTTGACCAGTATCAAAAACCAGGATATTCCGATCGATTCTTGGGATCCGTTAATCATATTTCTGTTGGTGCAGAAATTGGACCAAGATTCTCATAAAGAATGGGAAACGTATGTTAGTTCTGAACATAATAAAGACTTGCCTACGTTTGAAGACTTTGTAAAGTTTTTGGAGAACAGAATATGCACACTAGAACTGACCACAAACCTCATGAGAGACAAAATAAATCAACGATCTTATCATGTCACCGGTGGAGATATCACTACGGCTGCAGTTTCAACATCACATTCAAATCCTTGCAAGTTATGTAATGAGAGTCACCTCTTATGTCATTGCAAAGACTTTGGAAGATGGGATCCAGACAAGAGAAGTGAATACGTGAAGAAACAACGACTTTGCTTCAACTGCTTAGCTTCTGGCCACTCCGTGTCCAACTGCAAACTACAAACATCATGCAAGATCTGTAACAAAAGACATCACTCGCTTCTACACTCACCAAGAAGGCCATTATCTACAAATAAAGAAGAATCGTCACAAACACAATCACAGAAGATTTCTTCCCTGCATACCACCACAGATAGTGAAGAAGATGAGCCTCATGTATCAATTGCATCACATTTTAGTTCAAACAGCCAGAGAGCGCTTCTTGCAACAGCGTTAGTACCTGTAATGGGTAGCGCGGGTCAAATTGTCATATTAAGAGCACTTATCGACCCTGGCTCACAAGCTACATTCATCAGCGAGAGAGCAACACAAATGTTAGAACTCAAGAAAACTCCAGCCAACGGCACTGTTTCAGGTGTCGGTTCAACAAAGACACACATAAGCCATAAGGTTGCTTTGAAGTTATTGTCAAGATATGATCAACAATTCAGCCTTAGAATCAATGCCTACGTGATTTCTACACCACTCACAACAAGGTTACCATGCAATTCAATCACTCCACAGACATGGCCGCACCTAGACGGGCGTCAACTGGCTGATCCAAGTTATTACACGCCAGGAAAAATAGATATGCTGCTAGGTATAGAAGTTTACACTCACATACTCAAAAACAATCTCATCAAGGGTCCACCTGGTTCACCATGTGCACAAGAAACAAACCTTGGCTGGATACTTTTCGGGAAAATCAATGAAGGGTTCGCACAAGGCGAAGAGACAATTGTAATGCATGATGCACCTGGATTTGGACTTAGATAATATGCTCAAAAGTATGTGGGAGATTCAAGACACAACCAAACGAAATTTCACTGCAGAAGAAAAATTATGTGAAGAGATTTATGCGAAAACACATACAAGAGATCAAGAAGGGAGATACACAGTGAAATTGCCGTTCAAGACAGATCACACAAAACAATTAGTAGGTGAGACGAGAGATATTGCTATGAAGAGATTGCAACAACTTTATAGAAGTTTAGACAAGAATCCAAAAGTTAAAGAAGAATATACAAGGGTTATGAACGAGTACATACAACTAAATCACATGGAAGAAGTTCCACAAGAAGAGATTATCAGCCCAGCAATATATCTTCCACACCATGCTGTCATTAGAGTAGACAAGGAAACAACAAAAATCAGAGCTGTTTTTGACGCATCTTGCAAGGGTGAAAACAACAAATCACTCAACGACGAAATGCTTGTCGGTCCACAGCTGCAAGAAGACTTAAGAAGTATTATAATGAGATGGCGTACTAGACGATTTTGTTTTGTTGCTGATATACAAAAAATGTATCGTCAAATAAAGGTTTCTAAAGAAGACTCCGATTATCAACGAATATTGTGGTATTGTAAAACAGATAGCACAAAACAAAACCAAGATATCAAGGACTATAGGATGTTGAGGGTTACCTTCGGCACAGCTTCGGCGCCCTATCTTGCAGTCAGAACATTAATACAACTTGCCGAGGATGAAAAGAAAGACTACCCTAAGGCATCTCAAGTTATAAAGCAAGATTTTTTCGTAGACGACTGTATAAGTGGATGTTCAACAGAAGATGAAGCTATAGAAATCAGCAATCAATTGCGAGAAATAATGAAGAAAGGAGGTTTTGAACTACAAAAATGGGCTTCTAATAGTACAAGATTTATGAATGAAATACATCCCTCTGAAAGAAGCGCAAGTGCAAATAACGAAGATCACAATCGCATTATCAAAACACTAGGTCTTACCTGGAATATGACTACAGATTCGTTCCATTATCACATCAATCTGCCACCGCCACCTAAAATAATTACCAAAAGAAATATACTTGCCGATATCCAGAGAATATTTGATCCATTGGGTTGGCTCGGCGCTGCTATTGTACCTGCAAAAATACTAATCAAAAGATTATGGATGGAAAGACTTAATTGGGATGAAGAAGTGACAAACATGTTAAGAAAGATATGGCTTAACATAAGAGAAACATTCAAGGATTTGCATCAAGTTCAAATATACAGATGGCTATACACTGATGATAGTAACATTGCTGACATCACTCTACATGGTTTTTGCGACGCCTCAAATGAAGCATACTGCGCTGTAGTCTACTGCAGAGTAAGCACAAGAAATGGAGACATTAAAATTGGAATTGTGGCATCAAAAACACGAGTAACTCCTGTCAAACCTGTATCTCTGCCAAGATTAGAGCTCTGTGGAGCAGTTTTACTAGCAAATCTCCTCACACAAGTACGAGAGGCTATGAGAATATCCATTGGACAAGTTTACGCTTGGACTGACTCATCAGTAGTACTATCATGGTTATTTGGAGATCCGAATAGATGGAAGCCTTTTGTTAGCAACCGGGTTGTAGAAATATTGGACAACATAAACAACAACCAATGGTACCATGTTATATCGAAGGAAAATCCCGCTGACATAGGCTCAAGAGGATTACAAGTACCACAACTTGCTGAGCATAGACTATGGTGGGAAGGACCAGAATGGTTAATGAGAAATAACATAAAATTTACAAGACCCAATATTATACCTACATATTTAGAAAGAAAGAAAAATATTGTAGTTAACCTGAAAATAGAAACCGAAATAGAAGATTATAAGATGAATTTGGATAATTTTGATTCATTGGCCGAATTACTAAGAACTATAGTATATTGCAAAAGATTTCTTAATAGTAAAAGGTTTCCTGAAAAATTAATATTACCTAATTCGACAGAAGAAATGGAAGAAGCATTAATGACATGTGTGAAAATAGCACAGAACAGAGAATTTGGAAATGATATAGCAAGATTAAATAGGAAGACAAATGTGAAGAATACAAGCAAAATAAGATCGCTTAATCCCTATTTAGATCAAAATAAAGTTCTCAGGGTGGGCGGCCGTTTAAGGCATACAGATCTAGAGGACACGAAGAAACACCCTATTATTCTAGGAACAAAAAATGATTTGACGCCGTTATTAATAGCTGATGCTCACAAAAGAACGTTGCATGGTGGAATCCAACTGATGGTCTGCTATTTACGATCAAAATACTGGATAATTCGAGTAAAACCTGCTGTGAAACTTTGCATACATAAATGTTTGACATGTGCTCGGCTGAAAGCCGCGAACAGAGTCCAAATTATGGGTGACTTACCAAAGGCCCGTGTCACTGAAGCAAGACCATTTCTTCACAGTGGAGTTGACTTTGCCGGTCCTTTGCAAGTATTAATGTCAAAGGGGAAAGGAGCAAAGTCAAATAAAGCCTATATCGCCATATTTATTTGCATGGCTACAAAAGCCTTGCACCTAGAATTGGTAGGAGACCTGTCATCTGATTCATTTATTGGAGCCTTCAACAGATTTGTAGCCAGAAGAGGCAGATGCACACATATTTGGAGTGACCAAGGCCGCAATTTTGTCGGGGCTAACAAGGAATTGACAGCTGCTTGGAAAGAGGCCAATTTAGACTTACCTGGTCACTTAGTTGAAAAACTTGCGTCTGATGGCACTCAATGGCATTTCATGCCACCGTACAGTCCAAATTTTGGTGGTTTATGGGAGGCCGGTGTTAAATCTGTAAAATACCACCTTAGAAGAATACTCACCTCCAGTCTGACGTTTGAAGAAATGACAACCACACTGTGCCAAATAGAAGCGTGCCTGAACTCTCGCCCTCTAACGCCAATCGACACCACTGACGCCGATGTCATTGAACCCCTTACGCCTGGACACTTCCTAATAGGCGAAAGTCCAGTGAACATACCGAGCCCAGACCTAAGGAATATTAACATTCATAGACTCTCACGATGGCAGCTAACGCAGAAGTTAGTACGTGATTTTTGGCACAGATGGCAAACAGAATACCTGACTAGACTACAAGAGCGACCAAAGTGGACAAAAGCTGAGAGGGAGTTTGAGATTGGTGACATAGTTCTTCTCAAAGACGAACAGTTACCACCGGGAAAATGGTCTCTCGGTCGTGTAGTTGACAAACACCCTGGGCATGACGGACATACTAGAGTGTATAGCATAAGATATAACAATGATATTGTAAAACGTTCCGTAACTAAATTATGTGGCTTACCGATAGATAAAACATAATTACTGTACTATTTCTTGTAAATTAACGTACCTACTCTTACTGTCATTAGTTTAGTGTTTAAGACATTGTTATTAATGTAGTATCCCTATAGCAATACCCAATCGCTGAGTTTGTATTGAATAGATAATTTTGCATGTCAATAATCCATTGATATGAAAATATCAATCAAAATATGTTTAATTATTGTTCTCAGTAAAATTGTTAAAGACGATAGGTGAAATAAATTCTATCAGTTCATTTACATAAGTACCTATGTATTTTTTTGTTTATAAAGGACTGTGTCCTTTGGTGGGCGGCATGTTGCGTATGATAGTAACTACCTATAGATACCTATAGCTATATCTATTGGCCGCGTCCCTCCTAAGTTAAAATTGTTACCAGTTCAGTTCTAATACAGATCGAGACTAATCAACACGTACTACTTGTTTCATTCCTTCCCTACGAACGAAAATACACCTTATTACAAGCAACAAAAACTATTTTAACAATCAATTATGATAAAAGCAGCATCAGCATTTTATTTGTGCGGCGCATTTGTGGCTTGCTGCGAGCACGTTGCCTCAACGAACAAACAAATGAGCATCTGAGCAGCCTCGCCGCGCGCGGTGAGCATGCCTCGGGCTGAGCCGCTCTAATTCGTACGCACCTTTAGGGTGAAGACAAACATCATGATGAAACTTGCTCATTCAGGTGACCGAATGTGTAGGTAACCATGATCCAAAATGTTCAGGTTCCCGTGGTAGCAGGTCAAATGGCAGTTGCTCTACTGTAATGACTTGATCTGCCAATCCTGGATCATGGTCAATGCAGACCCCGGGCAGTTGTGTGGAATTAATATTGTGTAGAATCGCGAACAGGAAGAAACGCGTTTGTGTATAATTGAAGACTGTGTGGAATAAATAATGTGTTGAATGTCAGTTGTGCGGAATCCATATTGTGTAGAATCGCGAATAGGTAGAATTGCGTTTGTGTTGTACATCGATCAATCCCTTCCAACGTCACTTTAAAATCTTATGAAACTGGCAAATTTTTAACTAAATAACTGCTCAAAAAGCTAGCCGTTTAGTAAACCGGCTAATTTAACCATCTGGCTGCGACATATACATTACAACTTCAAAGACTGACCATATTGAATTTTGGATTACACATTGGTCACCAGAATGTGCAGGTTTCCTCACGATATTTTCCCTAACTTACTTAACTCAGAATAGGGTCACTGTTACTGGGGATTGAACTCGATTTGTAGTTCCAGATATACTCACATGCATACTTGTACCGAACAACGAAAACCAACATCTGATTTTAATACAAAATACAATTTATAGTTGACAACATCTCACTAAGTGTTATTTACAGTCTATTCACTCTAGCCTTGAAGGAATCCAGATTATATTGATTGGGGAACACATTCGCAGGCAACACGTTCCATTCCTTAGCCGTACGCATTATAAAGATCGAACCACAGCGGCTCGTGCGGATAGCTGGAAGATGCACGACATAAGGATGAAGTGCTCGCCCGAATCGCGTCTCCTGATGGCAGAAAGGGGACGACGAAATGAGGTCCTACAGCTGCTTCCCATCCCAGAGGTGGCAGCAATACACCATGCAGGATCGGTCTTGCGCTTGATATAACTAAAGCAACTGCTTTAAAGTGAAATACCGCCTAACCTTCCAGAGGATACCAAGTTTATTTGCTGCAGTATTTGCCTTCGATTCGATGTACTGACCAAAGTTAAGATATGTAGACAGCTCAACGCCAAGATGCTTTAAGTTGTCGGTAATTTCCACAGAAACATCCCGAAAAGATGAAGTTAGATAGAATGGACTCCTTTTGGCGGAAAACAAACACGCCTGAGTTTTGTTTGCGTTGAACACCACCAGAATGGCTTCGCTCCAATCAGAGACTGCCTTGAGAACTTTGTTCAAACTAACAACCATGGCCTCTCGACAAGCCTCATATCGTCCCTGTTGGCTTTTGCCTCTGACATATATCTATCCGTTACTATGCTGTCGTCTGCATACCCAAAGGTACCTGGTACAAGCAGATTGTTAATATGCAGCAGGAATTAGTATTTAAGTACTGCTGCATATTACTCCCGCGGCGCGATTCGAATGCTTTATACTTAAAAATTATCTCTTGTATATTACCTTCTTTTTCATAGCGTGTCAATGACAAATACTATAATGTAGTGACCCAAAGCTTAGCCACATTGACAGCACTGTCGGTGGCTGTCATAAGATCCTCCTGCGTGCAGGTGTTTGGGAACCCAGGACACAATAAGAGGTTTTACATAGTTGGCATCTGAGCCATCCGAAAGTCCTCACCTGACCATGTTGTCCTTGCTCCGGCCGGCCTGAGTCCGAAACTTATTTAAAGACTTCCTCACCGGCTATGGTAACTCATGTCCAGGGGGAAAGCTCTCGCAGAATGTATTTTACCTATTAATTATTATAACCTTTGACGACCTGAGTGGTTCAGTGGTCAACATCAAGCCACTCAAGAGGTCCCATGTTCGATTCCCGGCCGGGCAGAAATTGAAATGATGAATTTTAATTTCTGTTACGGGTCTGGGTGTTCTATGTATATTAAGTATATATTTAAACAAAAAAGTGTATTAGTACTTTATCAGTTATCTGGCACCCATAACACAAGCTTTGCTTACTTTGGGGCTAGATGGCGCTGTGTGAATTTGCCCACGATTATTTATTATTATTATTATTTTTACCTCATCTGGTCTTGGCGTCAATATTCCGGTTATGCTCTTGCGTGCAAGAGCTCGATGTCCGTCTTGACCATGATCTATAATTTGGCCAATCAATTAACTACAGCAGAGCGATTGCCGTCTGACCTCCGTGACCTGACCAGATTGGAACATGAGTCATTCAATCGCCTAAATATGCAGTGATGAGCATCGTTTAGTATTCAACTAATGAACATGGCTCAGTAAAAGTTATTGGTATATGGCGACACTGGAGATCGAACTCGTTACCTCTCACTTACCAGTCGGACCTGCTAATCATTAGTCCAACGACGCTAACTTATAAACTAATATTCGTGTTACAGTTATAAACATTATATTTTAAATTATCATATGTCTAAAAGAGTCTAAAATATCGATTACCGATATATTGCCACACTTCAACATTACCTTTTTGCATACAATTAAAATTCTAAAAACACTTACTTCTCATCAGGAAAAGCCTTGTAGACAGCTTCTATATCTTCTATCAAATGTTTCTTTATCATAGAACAGTTGTAAGAATTCCCGAACAGCGGCACTCCAGGCAAATATCGAATCCCATGCTCATCAAAGTGATTCTTTATCCTTTTATGATTGTATAGCAAATACGCGACGATAGATGTCACGATGAATATTAATATTTCAATAATCATGTTGATGCTCCTAAGCGTTGTTGCGTACTGAGTTATCTACGCCGTAGTCGGTACATTTATTACCAATGGAGAACCGGAAAAGGGGACCGAGCCTGGACAATTCGTGGGTTGATTCGGGCGAAGTATATCAAGCAAACTATTATTGTCAATTGATATGGCGCTGTTGTTGTTTTTTGCGCTCTTTTTGACCTTTGTCGGTCGTGCGGAGGAATATTCTTCATTTATAAGGATTTTTGTATAGTAGGTCTAGCCAGGCATTTGACCGCCGCCTCACCTAGTAAGTAACCATGCCTGTCTAGGAGCAGCCTATTCACTCTAGCCTTTGCGTCTAGATTATAATGATCAGGAAACACACTCGCAGTTAACGCGTTCCACTGCTTTGCACACTCTCCGAAATGCAACCTGTGGAAGACCGACAAACGCGCAACCATACGCCGATGCTCGAGGCTCTGCAGCTTAGCTTCAATCAACTGCGGATCACAAATTAACTTCCTTGCACGTTCCTTAGCAGAATCTAAAGCAGCCAGTTGGTATTTGACTGATCTATCCCAGAGGTGGCAGCGGTACTCCATGCAAGATCGGACTTGTGCTTGATGTAACTGAAGCCTTGAAGTAATGTTGCGCTTGACTTTCGAGAGGATTCCAAGTTTTTCGGCTGCAGTATTTGCTTTTGATTCGATGTCCAAAGTTGAGATTGGTTGATAGCCCAACACCCAGGAGTTTTAGTTTGTTGGTAATTTCCAAAAAAACATTCCGGAAAGTGGGAGCTAGATGGAATGGACTCCGTTTAGCGGAAAACAAAGACGCCTGTGTTTTGGTAGCATTGAATGTCACTATATTGGCTTCGTCCCAATCAGAATGGATGTTTATTATTCCTTCACGCTAAAGCTACTGAACGGAATTTTATGAAATTTGGCCGTAGGAATTTTTACCCTTTATTGAAAGTTTAGTTTTGGGCATCAAGTATAACATCTCATACTTGGTCAAAGGCCGACAACTTACCTAAACAGTAGGTGCATGTTTGAGAATGCTTCTCCTAAGCAGGTTTAGAAAAGTTAGCGTGGTTCTCCGAAGCCTTGGATGCTACAAATAACACCTCAATCTATGAAAAGCTCTGTCATCTGCTACTAATAAATTTATTGTAGGTACTCAAAGCAAAATTAAAAAATATAACATGAGGTGAATGTCCTAAATATCGATGTCATCTGTGTACCGCCAGTAAAATAGAAAGAAACATTGTGGTCTTCGAGTAGCCCACGAAGTCACCAAACGCTAACCCAATCGCAAATGTGTTAATAAAGTTTAAATTGCGTAGAAAATATTTTAAAAATATTCAAACCGATAGAGGTCAAATCCCGCGATTATGCTAAAAAGTTAAAGGAGAATATGCCTCCAATAATTATATGTCAGTCAATAATAGACCACACCATACCAATTTAAACGCATAAGATATACACATTTTATCAAATGACTTAAGATCTAAGGTGTCCGTATGCTGGAAAATGGGCATTAGCATTTTCCATTCTTATACTTATAAAACTGCGATCACCTACCAAGCGTGGAGATTACGGCCATAAACTCCCCTTTCGTAGGAGACGCCCTAAGTCCTGCTGTGTACTGTTATGGGCTGTAAAGATGATCCTATAGTAGAAAAATTAGATTTCGCGATAAATTATGGCCATTTATTGCTCTGGAATATAAGCCACAGCTCTGCAAAATCCCATCAGAATCCGTTCAGAATTTTGGCGCTAAAGAGTGACAAACATCCATCCTGTTAACCAGTCTTACAAACGGTCGTGTGTGTTTTTTTTTCTACTCATTGACAATCGAGCAGACAGCCCACCTGATGGTAAGCGGTAACTGTCGCCCATAACATCTACGATTCATGCATTTAGGTTCCAGGCAACAAAAATGCAGAACTGCAGGTGCGTTGTCACTGTGAGAACTAAGATGAAATGACACATGCCTGTATTGCGCTGGCTACCTTATCCTTCAAACCGAAACACAACAATGCAAGCATTGTTGCTTGGCGGCAGAAATATATAAGGCGGTGTTACTAACCCCGTCCCTACGGGTGACCGGCTACAGGTACTAACAGGGGGTGTTTAGCACGTATGCGCCTAGGTCCCTTTTGGCGAGTCGTGCATAACCTGTCCGGCTGGTACTCACGAGAGTTTACCTCCTCCCTCCCAACGGCTACCGGAGGGTGCCCATTTTCTTTGCGTTGGGCGCAAAAAGTCAAACCCAGGCGAACTGCACAGGTTTTACAGAGTCATTAACCTGATTTCGTATAGTATTAGAATCTCAAGTTTATTTCCAGACATAGTCCTACCACGAACCGCACGGGGCGCGCGAATCGTTGCTGCAACTTCGTATTCGGCGCCCGGTGGGCATTCCTGACATTTGGACGTACCCTTAGAGTGACCATTCAGTATGATGTTAGGATGAGTGATCACCTGTCTGAACAATAATAATAGAATAAAATTGTTTTCTGTTTGTTGCTTAAAAACTTTTTAAACATACATCCTATATTTGTTTCAAACTAAACTCGCGTTCTTTACACATATTATTATATTAGACGGGACTTGGAAGCGACGCGCGTGGATCATAAAGGTACGTCGCGTCCAAGTCCAGTCTAATATAATAATATACATCCTATAGCAAGAAAAGAGATATATTGATCAAACTTCAAGACCGTGTTCACACACAGTCAAATAAGAGGTCGTGCACTCTGGACAGTCTATTCAAGCACCAGTGGTCGATCATCGATGGCCAAACAGAAACCACTGATGTGTAAGATTCTGGAATATCGAATTGACAGCTTGTCGAATCGAGCACCCTCGCAGCTACGTATTTACAAAGTATTGAGTCAGTCAATTTTTTAATAATGGTAATCTGTTTTCTATCAGTAAGCAAGGCTTAAAGTTCCCTAACTTTGGGGGTGTAATCAAAACTTTATCAATTTGGAAATCATTTGTTGCTTTATTTTTTTCGATATTAATTTTAACAATGCTCGAAATCACACTCTTTTGTTTCTTAATTATTATTTTACAAAAACATCGTTTTAGATTTAATACAATAGATAATAAAGAGAACCTTACTTTAACAAAAATCCTTTATTACAATGAACTTAGATATAAAAAGATTACCCAGGTCCACCGAATTCCGACGCAAACTTTCACGCTGTGGCCTAAACGGTGCTTCCCCGATGCTTAAAATTATAAAAGATTAATAGCACCCCTTACAATCGTGGGTGTCGTACGACTAATGTTTTCGAGACAGAATATCAAGAGTCTCCGTAAACTGGAAAATGGGCAGCAGCTTTTTCCATTGTTATTTTTATAACACTGCGATCTCCAACCCGATGGCAAGCGTGGAGATTATGGCAATAGCTTCCCCTTTCGCGGGTGAGGCCCTAAGTCCTGCAGTGGACTGTTATGGGCTGTGATGATGATACAATTACATCTTTAAAAATATCGGTCAGTTAAACGACCTCAATCATTTTTTTGCTCCTGTTACAAACTACCACAGTATGTATAATAATAATAATATAGGATCCCCAATATTTGTCATAGGCTCTTATCTTAGTATAGTTACAGTACTTATAAATTTACAAATCTTTTATTAAGTTTCAGTCGTCTAAGACCTGGCCTCCAATCTGATCCAGGTACCTCCATCCACTTTCAGGTTAAAATCTCCAGGCCTTAACTTTATGGGGTCAAGGGTCTTGTCACATTTGACTAGTTTGAAATTGAGAGCCAAATAGTACAGCAACACTTTCAATTCCAATATGGCGAATCTTGAACCTGAAAAAATAATAACATCACCATCTGCCTACACTAGCCCACTGCTGGACGTAAGCCTCCCTCAATGAGCGCCAATGTACTTTGTTCTCGGCTTATCGCATCCAATCCACCCAATCTCAAAGGGCGTCCTACACTATAAAAATCATCATCTTGCCGTTAATGTCCCGGTTGTGCTCTCACGCACAAGGACCCGGGGTCCGGGGTTTGTCAGATCGCGGATGCGCTCGCTCTTATTTATATTCGGTCATATCGGACCTGTGGGAGCTATAGCGAAATTTAGCAAAAATTTAAATTTTTTGTCAATATCTGTTCAGTGCTTTTTGAGCGAAGGATTAATGAACAAGCACATATTTTTAAAATTTATATCAAAGAAATTACTTCAGAAAAAATTGATTATTATTATTTTTGGTTGTTATTATTGTGTAATAACATCTGAATTCAATCAAGTTATGGGCATAATGATACTGATTTATTTTCATCATGAAAGTAACATCTAATTTGAGATTTTATGTCGAAAGAGCATTTAAATAGGTCCATCTGTTCAGAAGCTACGATTCTACAGACAGACATTTAGTTAAAACTTGTTACACCTCTGTTTTAGCATGCGTTAAAATATATAGACAAACATACGCACCCACACAGTTCCTAGGGCCCAAACCAAAAGTCATAAAGGTGAAAGGCTCAATCTTGTGTTTGTTCTCCTCAGAAAACCTTTCAGGGTCGAACTTCTCTGGTTGAGGGTAGTATTTCTCGTCCATTTGAATTGCATTTACAACATTGTAGACGACATCTCCGGGGTTTACCTACAAAAAGTTCTCAATGAAAAAATCAATTTCATAACAAGTTTTTATTGCGCAATAAAGTACCTACTCATCAAAACACAGGTGGGGTTATTTTATTGTGTTCATTAGTTCCTATGACTACCTTCCGACTTCATCATCAAACCAGCTCCATGGTACCAAATTAATGCATTGTAATCCAAGTTACATAGGTTTACAATATTTCAGCTCAATTCGATAAAAATGGTTTGCAAGTTTTGACGGAGATTTTCCATAGGTACGAACAGTGCTAATTAAATAAAAGATTGTAAAAATAATTTAAACGATCAGTGGTACGAGTACTAGCTCTATAATTTTTATACTACTATTTTCTTCTAATTCAGGCCAGCGGCTCAAGAGGGAGGAGACAGTTCATATTATAGCATGCGGTATCTCTCATCAATAACATCTACCTACGATTGAAGCACTAATTTTCATGAAACAAAAATGATCACTAATCAAATTTTTAAAGGCATCAATCACCCCAGCACCAATCATTCACATTCACAATAAGTTTCAGTCAGTCCTTAACGGGTAAGGGAACTTACCCTGTATCGTTTTGCGCCGGGCCTTGGCGGTGGCAGTTCGTAGGCTTGGGTACACAATCTATCCAGTGCTATAGACGCTGACCATTTTCTGAACGTTTCTGTAGATTTGTGTATAATTTATTTGCTGTAGTTATCCAAACTGAGATCCATACATTGCACATTTTGCTACATTTTGTCAGATGTAGACCATCAATTTCACACATTATCATATTATTTTGCATAGTTCAATAAAAATAATCATCTTGCCGTTACTGTCCCGGTGGTTTTCTCGCGCACGAGGACCAGTGGTCCGCTTTGACCATGATCCAGGATTTGGCACATCAGGCAATTACAGTGAAGCGAATACCATCTGCC
The DNA here is from genome assembly GCA_905147135.1 of Blastobasis lacticolella. NCBI lineage: Eukaryota > Metazoa > Arthropoda > Insecta > Lepidoptera > Blastobasidae > Blastobasis > Blastobasis lacticolella. The sequence goes on from LR990048.1 coordinate 18,615,286, forward strand.
CACTGTGACCATGCTACCAGGGGAACCTGACCAGATTGGATAATGGTTACACATTCATTCGCCTGAATGTGCAAGTTTCATCACGATGTTTACCCTCAGCGTAGGAGCATCGGTTAGCATTCAACTACTGTACAAAATTTAGAAAAGAGTCGTTGGTACATGCCGCAGTGGGATTCGAACCCAGTACCTCTCGCTTACTAGCCGGATTCCTCAACCACTCGGCCACCGCCGCTCCTAATCGCGTTTATAGTAGAATATTAGTTTTATAAGGCAGAAAAATCTCACCATTCAAAACAGCATCCAAATACTTCAGTCCGCCGATGTTGTCATAGGTCAGTTGCCCGTTATTCTCTTTGAAGTCTTTGACCTCTTGGTATAGTTTTTCCTGGACATCTGGGTTTAGAGCTAGTTCGTGCACACACATGGTAAGTTCACCCGCTGAGCTCTCAAAGCCAGCCGCGAAGAATATGAACACCTGGCCGGTTAACTCTGACAGAGTCCATTCTGTGAAATATTTTACATTATTCAGTCAGGATTCTATATAGTGATGTCTTAAATAACTCAGTCTTAAATCTGTCTGGCCGTGTGGTGTCCGGCAGAGTAGAATAGCACCAACCCCTTACACTCGTGGGTGTCGCACTATAACTAATGCTTTATAGGCTAAAGATCTAGATTCTAGAGGCTCCGTAGGCTGGAAAATGGGCAGCAGCGTTTTCTGTTGTTATATTTACACTGCGATCACTAACCCGCCTACCAAGCGTGGCATTTATCTTCTCTTTCGTGAAAGAGGCCCAAAAGTCCCGAAACGGACTATCATGGGCTGTGATGATGATGTATTTAAATATAGCTCTTCGAAATAGGAAGTTATTTATAAATTTACAATTTTGTTAATTAGGTGAGGATGATTTGATGTGTAATAGTCATTGAATAACAAATCTTTTTTTAATGTGTACGGCATTGGCAGCGCATGCTCACTTAAAAGTCTGCCTGGTGGTGGCATGGGGGTCGGGTCGTTCTCTTCCCTCAAATATGGTTGAATTGGACGATGGCTGGGCCCTGCGTCATGCTCGTGAACGGGTGCTGCCTTGGTGGACTGGCCTGCTTTTGCTGTGCCATTTTTTGTTTTTGAATTTATTTTTATTTTTAGTTATCTTGACCGATTTGTAGAGGTTCACATCATATCCCAATCAAAACAGGCTCACTCAAATTAAATTGACAAATGTATTAATGCAATGTAATCATATTTAAATGTACCTGTGGGTTTCTTGCCGTTTCTTTTTCCCACAGATGGTCATTTTCCTAACTGAAGCGGCATACTGACAGACAGACGACATTCTTTTTACTTATTTGTTCCGAGCTCAGGGGGCGACGCGGGTAGGCCGGCTGGTGCGTGCGGGTGTGAGCGCCGGCGAGCTGGCTGGGGCCGGGCGCGCGCTGCACATGATTCGCCTAGGCGGTTATGTGCGTGGCGCGTATCGGTGCCCGGTGTCTCGCCGGAGTAAGCCCTCGTACGCGCTGATCGGTCTGCATGCGTCGCCCCCTACCTGGATGAGCTCGCTTAACTTCCCTTTGTTTTCCGTTAGATTTTTGACTTTTGAAAAGATATTAATTAACGTAATCCTAATTCAATAAATACTTTTTCATTTTTTTTTCATATATTATTAGTAGTTTTGAAAGAGAAAGACTGAAAACTGACTATTAAAGGTAACTCCTTCGTTTTCTCAATTGTTTAATTTAATTTTTACTATCTTGCTATTAAATCTTGCGGTGGTGTTTTGTATAAATGAACAAGTGTAGCACTTGTTGCAAAAAAAAAACATTTGTTTGATTAAACAATTACTCACGTCTCATATTTCCTCTTGGCTTCAGTGCTTCGTCTACAGTGGCGAATCCTACATCTTTTTCTTTTTCTCCTTTTTCTAACGTTAATTTTCCTAGAAAATATAATAGTTATAGATAAGGGTGAACTTTTCATATAAATATATATGTATTTAATATCTCTGTTCTGTTAATTGTTAAAAGTCTCTACAAATATGATAAAGTACTCTGTAATTTTCTACCAGTCTGTCAGTTTTTTCATAACCACGCAACCAACATTGAAACGGTTACCACCAACAGATAGTGTGATATCGTGACCTATAGTATATTAGATAATCACCTAATTATATCGTGTTTTGTAGGTATTTCTGATAAGCTGGAAGAAGCTGTTACAGTATTAAACACTAAAAGTTTATAAAACTCAAGGTATTAAAAATCAGGAACATTGCTAAGCCCTATTTATCTTGAACAAGATGTTAAAATACTAAATTTCACAAACCTGTAGAAGCCTCCATTAGCAATTGTATCATATCTGGCCTCTCCACATTGTTTTTCCTCCTAAATTCTATTGTTTTTGATACAACATTGTTGAAGAAATCATGAACTCTTTTCGGCCACAGCTGAATTTTCAACATCTATTGAAAAACATAGGGTCAATAAATCAGAAATAACGTAAAATTTTATAATTTAAAAATTCAAACGTGGATGTTTATTTGCTTTGCTTTCATAATAACGAAGAGAAAACGCATTTGTATGAAAAATAGAAACAGACAGGTTTTATTACAGCAAAGACGAAATAAATAAATAAATAAATTATAATTAATGAATACAAAAATAAATCTAGTAAAAAGAAAAAAAGGTAAATCTATCAAAAATATTGGTAAAAATATGACTAAACCAGAAAATGACGTCCCTCGAAGTTGACCTACAGAGAAGATGACAAACCCAGAAAATGACGTTCCTCTAAATTGACTTTTGAAGAAAATAATCTGCCTCGTCAAACATTTACCTTAGCCATATTAGGGCAAACTGTATAGAGGAACAAGTAAAACTTCTGAAAATAAGTAAAATTGAAGAGGCTTTGGCCAATCATGTAGAACTCATTTTCCTTATCTTTCGTGGAATTCACTTGAAGACCGAACCCAGCTGACGCAATGACGTCATTCGTGTATCGACGTATAAGGTCTCCCATGTCAATATCTGTGTCCGTATGATCTAAAAAGTAAATTGAAACAGGTAAATTAGATCATTAAAACTATTTACCTACTTACGTAATTAGAATATATACAAAAATAATTCAATTAAAAACAAAATTACACATAAAAGAACGGTTCTAATTTGTCAACGCTGAAACAGTCGCCAGAATCATCCTTAAGGAATAACGGCACTTTGGCTATGATGGGATAAGGTAGCCGCCAATGTTGGCAAGCGTAGTTGGAGGTGGAAAAGAGTAATTAATTCCTTACCTAGCCGGGTGTTGTGACCAGGGGACCAAGGGTGCGACAGTTAATCGTTGGAAGTAGTCTATACGCCGCGGAAGATGGCACACTTCTCTAGCGCGATGTAGGACGGTCAGCGCCATCTATGTGCGGATGCTGTGTGTGTTTATGTACTTCTAATGTAAGTATTGTTCAGTTTCCCTATTGGAGCGATATATGTCGCTCTTCTTCGTCGAGTCCATTTTCAAAAACCCTATTTATTGATGTCGCTACAGCACTATTACATTCGCTGAGATATAGATATTCGGTCTAAAGAATAAACCAGGAAGAAGAAAACCGACCAGGAACCTATCGATGCAAAACCGGATTTAAATGTATGGATTGTTAATTTGTAAAATAAATTATTTAATAAACATACCTTTAAGATAATGGATGATGTTTTCGCTGATATCGACCATGAAAGGCATCATCTTCTTCATCTTGGCGCCAGTGAACGCTGGGCTGAGAGTGGTCCTCATGTCGCGCCATTTCTCACCTGTGAAATTATTATTTTCCGTAACATTTTCATACCAAAATTGCTCTATTATTCTTCGTAAGTTTAATGTAAAGCTACTTTTTTGACAACCTGAGTGGTTCAGTGGTTATGTCGGTCTGGCAGGCAAGAGGTCTCGGGATTGATTCCCGGCCGGGCAGTAATTGAAACGATGAATTTTAGTTTCTGTTACGAGTCTGGGCGTTCTATGTACAATAAGTATGTATTTTAAAGTTTATAAGTAGTATATCAGGTATCTAGCACCCACAGTACAAGCTTTGCTTTGTTTAAGGATAGATGACGCTGGGTGAATTTGTCTACGATTTTTTATTTATTTATTATGTGGATGTTTGTAGTGAAATGCTGTTCGGAAAACTTGCAAATAAGACATTATATTTTTAACCAAGGATTTCACTTATTATATTAGATGGGACTTACATGCGACGTAGACCGTGGTCACGACAAGACCAACAAATCGTAAGGTACGTCGCGTGTAAGTCCCGTCTAACAAAATAATATGTGTAAAGAACGCGAGTTTAGTTGGAACAACTTCACTAAAACAGTTAGATCTGAGTACATCTTTTGTTTAATCCATTTTGTTTAATCCCGGGTGTTAGAAAATTGCAGCAACTCTTTCGGCTACGGATGTTGTTCAAGGCGACCAATTAACCAATAGTGGTGGCCACTCACCATCATGCAACTTGATCAAATAGGCTTGAGCAGGCCAAACTTACCCCACACACAGTCAAGTGACATGAGGACCTATCACAATTTCCCTCCACATACGCTCAGTTTAGCATGATCAAGTCTATTTTTATTTCGATCAAGTGATCAAGAGGCATGATGGTGAGTGGCCACCATAATGCAAATTTGTAATTTATGAAATCTATCCGCGCGATCATAATGGAATGGAATTCAGCGCAAGTTTCGTCCAAGAACTTCATTTCGATTTATTTCTTGCCTATACAATTCTTGGCAAACAGGCCACCAATGGACATCAACAACATCAGGGGCAACAGAAGTGCGTTGTTCACCTCTAATGAGACCTCTAATATACGCCTTTCACAGTTATTTCATAGCTCCAGTCGAGCAGTGCACTGTCATGGGCTGCTAATTGTGGAGGTTCCCACAATACGAACCTCTCATCATGAAGACGCTTCCCGCAAATAACTTATCAAGCTCTTCGGGGAAAAACTGTCTGTGGTCGACGAAATGGTCGAAGTCTTTCACAGTTATGTTCTTGATTACTTCAGGGTCCCGGATCAAAATGATGGGGACAGTACCCTCGATGTAGCCAACGTATCTGTTGGCAAAAGGAGAGAGTAATATTTTTATTTAATTGTTTTAAAATAACTCGTTCATTCTCATCCTCTAGCGTCTGAAGGTCATGCGCTTTACATTTGATAGCCTAAATTAAGAAGCAAGAAGCGTGAAAATGGGCAGCAGCGTTTTCCATAATACAGTGATCTCCAACCCGCCTGCCAAGCGTGGAGATTATGGCAAGGGAAGGTCTATTTCGTTGGAGTTTTCCAGTAGGTATTGTCAATTGGTTTCAAAAAGCATCATAAGATGGCGCTCCTACAATTTTGGTAATTTTTTACTAAAAGGTTCAACGAAATGTATTTTAATACAACAAGCCTTTCATATTTGTATTGCGTCCATTCAAGATCCTAGTGTCCATGAAACGAATTAAAGCAGTCAAATTGATGTTTGTTTTGTTTGTAATAATTTATTACAACCTCTGAAATGGTTGACAACTATTGATAAATACAATATTATCGAATACAACGTACCCAGTGTTTATATCCCCTTTGATAAGAAGCTATTTTAAGCGATTATCAATTACCAAAATTGTCGGGGCGCCATCTAGGGAGTGGTTAAAAATGCTTTAGATACTCGTACCTATTGGAAAACTGCTCATTCAAATGTTTTCCTTACCTACATACAAATTACAATCATAAAGACTTAAACAGATAATACAATCACAACGCCCGTCTAGTCAACAACATTAGATAACGGTTCAATGATTTCATTGTTTACGCATTTGTGTTCAAAAATAACTTTATTAGCAAGTACAGACAAGTGTAAACAAAGTTATCAGTTAAATACCACTAATATTATCTGTCTATAATAGATATCTGTCTATAATTATTATCTACTCAAGTATGAATGTCAATTTATAGTAAGGTATTTCAATTGTTATCTACAAGTGAAATCGCTAACTATATACTGTTGTCGCTATGACAACTGTCAGATAAATCTTTAGACAGACATCTGGAGTTGATGTTTGACAACCACGCCCTCATCCAAGTGCTAAAACATTCTTGAAGGTTTGTACTTGTCTGTACACATTACAACTTCAAAAACTGACCAGATTGAATTTTGGTTACACATTCAGTCACCTGAATGTGCAGGTTTCCTCACGATATTTTCCCTCACTTACATCACTCAGAAAAAGGTAATTGTCACTGGGGATCGAACTCGATTCGTAGTTCCAGATATTCTTACATACTTGTACCCAACAACGAATTCCGTCCTAAGTCAAAAGAATAATTAAATGTAAACACAAATTAGAATATATCATTGACAACATGTCATCTGACCTCCCCGTGACATTGCTACCAGGGGAACCTGACCAGATTCGGATCATGGTTACAGTGTATTCAGTCGCCTGAATGTGAAGGTTTCCCTCGCCGTAAAAGCATCGGTTAGTGTTCAACTAAATGTACATAACACAGAAAAGAGTCATTGGTCGCAGTGGGATTCGAACCCGGGACCTCTCCCTTGCGAGTCGGATACCTTTACCACTAGGCCACCGACGCTCCGCTCAAACACATCAATTTATTAGCATATTAACCTTTTGTAATAAAGCAAAACAGAAACAGATAAGTGCCTGTGTTTACTGTCCACTTATATTTCCTATATAGCTAGTAAGAAATAAGATTGTTAACATTTTATAATATGTAATTAAATATTTGTAAATAGCTATTCAGAGGTCGTGACCGGTAAAGAAGTAGCTTTTTTTTTACAAATTGACTAGCCAGGCATTTGACCGTCACCTCACCTGTTGGTAAGTGACGATGCGGCCGATGATCGAGCTTGCCTGTCTAGGAACAGCCTATTCACTCTAGCCTTCGCTCCAGCCCCATCCGCTATCAACTACTTAGTAACAAAACGAGCATTAGTCCAACTATTGAAAAAAGGTAAAGAGGACTTTGTAGATCTAGAGAGAAGCAGGTTAAATGATTAGGGGGCTAGTTACGGTACCTACGTTGAATACTAAAATTATTACAACGGTGACGCATACAGTATTTGGTACTAGCCTTGAACAAGTCATCCATTGTGCAAGTTTTAGGACATGGCATGAGACGAGGTGGTCCATGGTTTGAGAGAGCATACAAAATATAAAAGTAAGAAATTAAATAATCAAATTATAAATAATATAAATGAGTGCTTTTACTAAACATTGACAAACTGTAACTGTCGTCCAGACTTACACGATTCCTGCACTTAGGTTGAAAATACCAAAAATGCAGAGCTGCATGTTAATGTGACGACTATCTTATCCTTCGAACAGGTATACAACAATACAACCTTTTTTTTGTTTTTATGTCTTACGGTAGGCAAACAGGCAAGCGGGCCACCTGATGGAAAGTGGTCACCACTGCCTATAGACATTAGCAACACCAAAAGTATCGCTAATGCGTTGCCTACCTCTATAACACGTTGCTCTCGCAGCAAAAGGCAAATGCCACTCCACTGCCAAAGCCACGGTTCCCCAAATCCCCACCCCATGGAGCACTGGAAACCTTACTCACTGGCAGAAACACAATACTATTTAAAAGAGTATTATTTAGCTACGATATTCTGTAAGGTGGAGGTTCTTCCCCAGTCGGGCGGCTCCAATTCGAACGAGATACCCCGCTATGCCCTACCTCTCTTAGATTGTGATATGATGATTTATGATAGAAAGGGACGGAATAGAAATGATCTAAGCGGAGTCCTCAGGATAGGTAGAGACATACACCCGTATTCAGAAACTACTATTCTCGAGCCGAAAAAGAGCCTTACGAGACGCAGTGCGTTCACATAGCAGACGAGCTCTGTACCGCTGCTTTGACAAGTATTGTTTGTCATTACGGGTGTAAAAATCAATCTCCAGACCACATGGTCAACATGACGATCATTGCGAATCTGATATGAATTCGCATGCTTTATACTTAATAATAGTATTTCTTCATCTATATCATACAGTCGCCTGAATGTGCAGATTTCCTCACGATGTTTCCCTCACCGTAAGAGCATCGTTTGGTGTACATCTTATTTATTTATTTAACATTTTATTGCACACAGTAAAATACATAGAGAAACATCATACATATAGACGACACAACAGGCACTGCTTATTTCTAAAAGACATCTTATGTACATAGCTCAGATAAAGACATTAGTAAATGGCGACACTGGGGCATTTATGGCCCCATGATACCGATGAAGCTGAAGAAACAGATTGACAAGACCATTATTAGACCTGTTCTCTTATACGGCAGCGAGACTTGGCCTCTACTAGAGCGTCATAAGCAGGAGTTGCGAGTCACGGAGATGAAGATACTGCGGTGGATGTGTGGGGTTTCCCGCAAAGGTCGCGTGCGGAACGCCCACATCTGCGGCAGCCTTTATGTCCGTGACATCGCAGATAAGTTACAAGAGTGCCACCTTCGATGGTAGGGCCACATTTTGCAAATTATGTGGGGAAGAGATGTCTGGCTATGCCCCTGCCAGGCACGGGAAGGAGAGACCGGCACAAGAAGCGATGGCTGGACGTCTTTAACATGCGTGCCACCGGATTCACCACTAAGGATGCCGAAAACCGAGCAAAGTGGACTATGAAAAGCATTAAGGCAGGCCCCGGCCCCCGCGTGTTGAGCGGAAGCGCAACCGGGACATGGCGGTACTATTGATCAAACTCATTACTTCTCGCTTACGAGTCGGACCCGCCAACGAGGCTGACATAACCAATATTCGTGTTTCAGTACATTATGTTTTAAATTGTTATATCTGTAAGGTGTAAGTGATAAAACTTAAAATATCGATTACCGATAGACACTTTAACATTACCTTTTCGCACACAATTACAATTCTAAAAAGTCTTACTTCTCATCTGGAAAAGCCTTGTAGACCGCCTCTATGTCGTCCAGTACATGTTTCTTTTGCATGGAACTGTTGTAGGTATTCCCGAACAGCGGCACTCCAGGCACATATCGAATCCCATGCTCATTGAAGTGATCCTTAATCTTTTTGTGAGTATATAAGAAATACGCGACGATAGATGTCACGAGGAATATTAATACTTCAATAATCATGTTGATGCCACAACGCGTTGTTGCGTACTGAGTTATCAACGCCGTAGTCGGTACATTTTATTAGCAAAGGGAACTGAGCCTTAACGAGTCGTGGGTTGATTAGGGCGAAGTATATCTGGGTACCGATTCTGGTGTGCAATGCAGTTGTTATTATGTTGCAATGTAACTGTGATGTTACTATAACTACGTCGAGGTATCGAGTCCCAGCATCATGGTTCGACCTTTGACACGTTTTCGTTAACAGAATTGATGGCAGTTTGACAACTAAGGAAGATGCAATTTAGTAATTTATATATTTATTTGAGTACTAACAGCCATATAACACCATAATGCAACTAAATTACCAGAAAACGAACTGTGGAATAGTTCAAAATCATGAAAGTTGCAACTCAACATCTGTCATTTGAATAACAATCATACGTTTGACATGCGATGCAATTGTAAACTGCAACTGAGACGATTTACGTACCAGAATCGAAGCCCTGTTTTTGTTTATCGCGCTCAAAGGTCGAGTGATATCCTACGTTTGTAAGGATATTCGAATGGACGTTTATCAATACTTCACGCAAGAGCTGCTGAACGGATTTTTATGAAATTTGGTATCAGGAAATTTTTACCCTTTATTGAAAATTTAGTTTTGGATATCGAATATACCTAAACATTCAAGGTGCATGTTTGAGAATGCTTCTCCTAAACAGTCTCAGAAAAGTTAACGTTGTTCTCCGAAGCCTTGAATGCTACAAAGATGACCAAAATCTATGAAAAAGCTTTGTCATCTGCTATCAATAAATTTTTTGTAGGTACAAAGGGAAAACATTGTGGTCTTCTACCTTCTACATTGTGGGAAATAACTTTGTCGGAGCGAATAATCACTACATAGTATAAAACAAAGTCGCTTTCTCTGTCCCTATGTCCCTTTGTATACTTAAATCTTTGAAACTACGCAACGGATTTTGATGCGGTTTTTTTTAATAGATAGAGTGATTCAAGAGGAAGGTTTTTAAGTAAGAAAAAAAGGGTAGGTAAGGGTAAAATAGGTGTACGCGTACGAAGTCGCGCCGGGTCCACTAGTATGCTATAAAAAGAATTTTTTGGGACCTGATTACTATCATAAATAAGGAGTTTTTAACAGAACTAAGTAAGTCAGCTGTCACTTTAACGCTCCCTCGTGGCCTAGTGCTGGTGGTCTTTGGAAGGCCACAGTTAAGAGTCTTAAATACTAAAGGCGAGTTTTAGGAGACCAAAAACTTACCTACGAAGAATTCTGTACTCTTCTTGCACAGTTGGAAGCCTGCTTAGTAGCCCTGACAGAAAATCCTACAGACCTCGACTATCTGATGCCATCTCACTTTACAGCAAGTGGACCCATTTTGATAGTCATTGAGGACGAACAAACGAGATAGTAGCTTATTCAAAAAAGATTTCAAGATATAAATGGAAACGCTGGAGAACGGAGTATTTTACGCAATTATCAAGCAGAAGTAAATGGTAGCAGCAGCATAAAAATGTACAGTTAGGGGACATTGTAACCATCTACGATACAAACTTACCACCGGGGAAGTGAGTTCTCGGCAAAGTTATTGATCTTAACTTAAGAGCGGATGTGCGGCAGTGAGAGAAAAAATTGCACTTTAAAACCACCGATCACTATAGGATCAGCAGAGCAACAATATGCTGAGTCAGCTCCGATTCCTTGAGCAGTGCAATATACTTTCCATGTTGAATGTAAATTTATGAATTTGTTTATGTCTGTGTACTATGTATTTTGTATTGTTTCTTGGAATAAACATGTTCTATTCTATTCTATTCTAGTCACCTGTGATAAGACAATGTATCAATTTCGTCACCATGATTTTAATGTTATTGAGCATGGTTTTAACCACGACCAACGCGGCTTACAATGTATAAAGTTTAAAACACAATCATAGTATTTATTTCGACAACATATCAAGCATGTATTTAATGAGAGACGATTGGAAATTAGTTGTTTTTAAGACAAGAAAACCTATTGGCAAAGCACCGAACTAATCAACTGAAATACGAATAACCTGGAAAATCTATGTTTGAAAGTGAACAGGACATCGTACAATTACGTAACGGATATTACGAGCTACTGTATCCATTATAACGATAACATTATAACGATATTCTACTCAATCAGCACTTCGAACAGAACACATGCTTTCGCATGGGTCTCATTAACGGCATAGTATATGTCAATAACAGTTTATTTGGAGTTTTGAACGATCGATTTGCAGTGAAATACGAAAATAATATTAATTTGCTAAGAAAAAACCAAAAACACCTACACCATTTGTGGAGAAATCAAACCTCAGCAGTGAAAGCAGAAAATGATCTGTTAAAAAGAGTCGAATTAGTCATGGAAAAACAATAAAAAAAACACACGTCTTCAATTTTGACATGGCACTGACACAAAAAAATTTAATTCTAGGAGATATCAGCTTAAATTAATTTTACATAGGGCATAGATAATAGTTAATTTGGAGTTTTGGACGAGCGATTGGCAGAGAAATACAAAAATGATATCAATTTACTAAGAGAAAATCAAAGCAACCCTCACTATCGTGGAGCAATCAAACCTCAGTAGTGGAAACAGAAAATGACATATTAAAAAGAGTCGAATTAGTCATGGAAAAGCAATACAAAATGTTTAAGAAAAACGTCTTCAGTTTAGACAAGGCGCTCAACACTCTAAAAAATGATATTCAAGGAGAAATCAGGTGAAATGAATTTATAATGTCATTACTGACGTTTATCATGACAAATTTGATATTCATTTAATAACTCCTACTTGACTGCGAGAAGAATAAAGTATAATTCTGTACAACTAACAAAGAACTTATCATTTACCTATCAACAATGTATACATAGATCTTACCTATAGAAACCAAGATATATCACCTATTAAAAGTCAAGGCGAGAATAACACAGACATATCTTATAGTTTTAATAAAAATACCTCTCATTTACTCTCACTATACAGAATACTTTTTCTAATTGTTGTAATTTGAGTTTTTGAATGATCATTCTTGTTTGAAGCAAATAAGTAAATAAATGTGAAAATAGTGAAGTGAATTTTCCGCTGCTTCATATCCTCGACGTGAACGAAGGTACAACAGAACAGACTCACAGTTTACTTCCAGCAAAGTTGAGAAAATGATAGGTACGAAATTTTAACATGAAAATATGAGTGTACATAAAGTAGTGCATGCAAGTGCATATAATTAGGTATTAAAACACTCGTGTCAAACTATTATCATACGAGGCGTATCAGACTAATATTTTAATCATCTTGGCGTTAATGTCCCGGTTGTGCTCTCGCGCACGAGGGCCCGGGGTCCGCCTTGACCATGATCCAGGATTTGGCAGGTCAGGTAATTATAGTGGAGCGACTGCCATCTGACTTCCATGACCCAGCTACCAGGGGAACCTGACCAGATTGGATCATGGTTACACATCCAGTCGCCTGAATGTGCAGGTTTCATCACGATGTTTTCCCTCACTGTAAGAACATCGGTTAGTATTCAACTAATGTACATAACTCAGAAAACAGTCATTGGTCCATGGCCGGAGCGGGATTCGATCCCAGGACCTCTGGCTTGCGAGTCGTGTACTCTAACCACTCGGCCACCGACGCTCTTATTCATCGCAGACACTCATATTTTAATACCCCTTTTATATGCTAGTTGCATAAACTACTATTAGCAGCGGTTGAAGCAACGGCTTGCACGGCGCACGAGTTTTTTGCTGCAACTGGGCCCGGGCACGCGTTCCATTTCATGGTACGAAACAATGAGCGATTTTAAAGAACAGCTTCTCAAAAATGTACGTAGATTGCGCGCTCAACTATATGTTTTATAATCTTTTGACTGCCCCATTGGGCGAAAATGTCGTCAGTCGTCAGAACGCGCCATCTATGGGAATTTGTTGAAAACGAGCCCTTGAAAACGGCTCATTGAACATGAGCACGTTATAAAAAAAACTGCTTCTTCAAAACAATTTTAAACAGACATCCTCCAGCAAGGAAAGATAGATATCGACCAAAGTTAATGTCGAGACCCTATTCACTCACAGCTAGTAAAGAGGTCGTGCACTCTGGCCAGTCTATTCAAGCACCACTGGTCGACCATCGATGGTCATACAGAAACCACTGATGTGGAAGATTCTGAAATTTCCAGTTGACTGGCCATCGCATCGAGCACCCTCGCTGCTACGTACTTACGTCCTTATTTAGAAAGTATTGAGTCAGACAATTTTATAATAAAGGTGATCTTTTTTCAATTAGTAAGCAAGGCACCGAAGTTCTCTAACTCTGGGGGCGTAATCAAAACTTTATCAATTTGGAAATCTTTTGTTGCTTTATTTACTGAGATAATCATTTCAATAATATTCCAACTCATTTTCTTTCCTCTCTTAATTGTTGTTTTACAAAAACATCGTTTCAGATATAATACAATAGATAATAAAAATATCCTCAAAAAAAAAAAAAAAAACTTAACTTAGAAATACAAAAAAGGTAAGGTACCCAGTTCCCCCGAATTTGGAAAGGCAGGCAACGCATCCAATCCCCTTAGGTTGCAGATGTCCTGGACGACGGTGGCCAGTTTCCACCAGATGGACCAACAAGGCGATAAAAAAAAGTTGCCTAGAAGGCTGGCCGCTTGATAGCGAGGCTTATACGCTGATCCAACAACAGCCAGCCTTGTAGTCATCATTAATTTCGAGGCACTTAGATAATTCCCTATATAAGGAATGTGCGTCTGGTCCCCACAGCGCTGGTTTCAACGCCAAATGGCGCCAATATTGTAATTCCGACGAAAACTTTCCCGCTGTGGTGTAAACGGTGCTTTCCCAAAGCTTAAATTTATAAAAGATTACAACATAAACAATTTCATTACTTAGGTAGAAGCGATGGTCTGTAACTAGAGTAACGAATTGGTGATACCATTTACTTTAAAATATACAAGGCAGTTAAACGACCATAATAATTTATTGCTCCTGTTACAAATTACTACAATATTTATAATATAGTATTTCCAATATTTGTGGTACTAAATATATTTAAGTATAGTAACACTTCTTGACAAATCATTTCTTATGTTTCAGTCGTCTAATTTATTTATTTATTTGTATCAGGCTACAGAGGCCCATAGATATAATACATATAACATACAAAATTATAAAAACAATAAACAATACATTATAGCCAAACAAAATAATATAACCTATACAACAATACCACTTATAAAATTAACAATAGACTAATAACCTGGCCTCCAATCTGAGCCAGGTACCTCTATCCACTTTCAGGTTAAAATCTCCAGGCATTAGCCTTATGGGGTTACTAGTTTTCTCACATCGAACTAGTTTGAAATTGAGAGCCAAATAGTACAGCAACACTTTCAGTTCTGAAATGGCGAATCTTGAAGCTGAAAAAGTAATATCATCATCATCATTGACCTATTGTCCTCAATTTGTGATTGTATGTCAAAAAAACTAACCAACAGACATTTGGAAAATGTCGACAAATAAACTACCGAACCAATTATAAAGAAACAATTTCAAAATCCTCTACATAATATTGGGTTTCAAATAATAATCAAAATCGCATCTAAATAGATAATCTGTTCAAGAGCTACGATTCTACAGACAGATACACAGATTGAACTTATTACACCTCTTTTTTTGCATAGGGAGTTAAAATATATAAACAGTAATCTAATAGTTCGAAACATACGCACCCACACAGTTCCTAGGGCCCACACCAAAAGTCATAAAGGTGAGAGGCTTAATCTTGTGTTTGTGCTCCTCAGAAAACCTTTCAGGGTCGAACTTCTCTGGTTGAGGGTAGTATTTCTCGTCCATTTGAAGTGCGTTCACAACATTGTAGACGATATCTCCGGGGTTTACCTAAAAAGGATTTAAACGATCGTGGTACGTGGTACGTGGACTAGCTCTGTGATTTTTATACTACTATTGCTACCCCACAAGTTTCTTTGATCAGGTGATGGCGTTCCCATTGTTAACGACAAAATGACAATATAAAATAGCAACATTTTGTGCCAATTACATATTTTAATGTGACTATGACGTAAGCAGCTGCGTCGAAATATCGGGCTACTCGTAAACAAAGGTATGCGGTAAGAAACCCGAAACAATCCTTTAAAATGTGATAATAACGGCAATAGTTTGAAACATAAGTTCCAATTCATTAAACTCATGAAATAAAAATGATCACAAATCAACTTCGTAACGGCATTACCCCAGCACCAATCATTCACATTCAAGCGGTGCATCGAGCCGTGACAGTCAGTTTCAATCAGTTCGTAGGGGCAAGTTTAAATAAGATGTTACAATACTAGACATTTCACCAACCTGTAGAAGCCTCCATATATTGTTGAACGCACACTCATGCAGTGCGCTGCGCAGTGCACTGCACGATGTGGCAAAACTTGTTACACGCCGAGCATTTTGTATGCAAGTACATTGACAGATGGCGGAATGCCCCACTGTGCAGCGCGCCGCGCGGCGCACTGCATGATGGGGCAACACCCGCAATTGAAGCCCGAAATGTCAGTTCTGTATGAATTTTGTCTACGTTTTTCAATTTGGCCCCATCGTGCAGCGTGCGGTGCGATGTCAGTAGATGTCAACATGAAACGTCACATCTGACTGTTTCTTTTTACCAACAGTTCCAATCTTTCCTCTTTATGTGACACAGTTGACACACATATATCTGTCTACTTTTTTTAGTACAGATACAACGCGTGTGAATGAAATAGGAAACCGACCTTGTCAAAGAAAGTTTGACCGCTGATGCGTAAGCCCCTCCCCTTTTTCTGATTCTTTAACATTATCGAAGTTGTTTCGCTTTCGTGATCCTGTCGTCATTCTCTTCTCAGTTCATCCCGAATTATAAATAAGGCATGTTTGGTTCTAGAACACTAGTTTCTAAAAAGAAATGCTGGTACTCGTAGAAATCTACATTTTGGATGGCACCTGTCAAACTTAAAACTGTAATAACTCTGAAACTATTGGTGCTAGAATACTAGTTCCTAGAGAGAAATGATAGTACTCGTCGAGATCTACATTCCGGATGATAGCTGTCAAACTTAATACTGTAATAACTCTTAAACTATCACTTCTAGAACACTAGTTTCTGAAGAGAAATGATAGTGCTCGTCGACATCTACATTTCGGTTGACAGCTGTCAAACTTAATACTGTAATAACTCTGAAACTATCGCTCCTTAAACACTAGTTCCTGAAGGAAATGATAGTCGAGATCTACATTCCGGATGACAGCTGTCAATCTTAAAACTGTAATAACTCTGAAACTATTTGCCTTAAAACGCTTGTTCCAGAACAGCAAATACTTATAGATATCGACGGGCACTATCATTTTTTTTTAGGATCCAGTTTTCTAAGAGCAATGGTTTCCGAGTAATTTAAGTTATATTCACTCTCTTTATACTTACTACTGATGTAATACTTTGTAGTTATAGTTTTGAATGAGCCACCGTGGTATACACTCAGTTTAAGTAAACATTCGTAAAGGACAGAAATAAATACGTTTTAAAACATTTTGTCGTAATATTGTCCCAAAATCATGTCTTCAACCAGTTGAGGACAAATTTAAGCAGTGCGGTTTATCCTACAACAGAATCAATCAATGTGAATAAAAACTTCTAACATGACCGAAACAATCTTCTGAAATTAAAAATTTTGAAGTTTTTATGTTCTTATATCCTCAAGATAATTTAATTGAATGTATTATCATAGAGCCTGTAACCATCGGACAATCAATACGCTTTTAACGAAAATCGGCCAAGTAGTTTTTGAGCTAGAATAAACATCCATACAAACATTCATATAAACATACATACACACAAACCCCTTTCTCCCGCAAGAGTACGACATTGACGACATACGACAGAGACGACATTGTTCCACTTGCTATGGTCTCTCTGTCGATTCTTCCACGTTTATCAACTTTACATACATAGATTGTTAACTTCATTACCCTCCCTTAGCTCCATCGTAGTCGGGTAAAAAGTATCAGTTATAGTATAGTATTCGCGGAAGTTGCATGGTTTAATTTCTTTAGATATTACTGATGTTATACTTTTAAGTTAAAATATGGAATGACCTACCACAGTCTACAGATGGTGAATCTATGGACACCTGCCAGAAGTAAACATCCAAAGAAATAATTCGTTTTCAAAGATGGAAAGTAAAATTATATCTTCTTCCGAGGATGAAGACATGTTGGCCGTACTGCAGATGGTTAATATGCAAAAATGTAGACGACCCCGACGTAAATATTGGGTGCACCCTATATGGAATACCGGTGAAAAAATAGACTTACCAGTTGATGGTAAACCTGGAAATGTATCCGGACCGTTTTCAGCAGGTTTTCAGGATGTCACCATTATGTTATAATCAAATATTAACCCGAGCCAGATCAAGGTTACAAAAACGGCACATAAATTGTAATGTCAATGTAGCATTTACAATAATATAAATTAAATAATCATCGTAGTGTCATTATGATGATGTTGACTTCAATATAATGTTTTATGAGCTTGTTGAAAAACATCCTGCACCATACGATTATAATCGATCAGATTACTCTAAACGGAACGTGAGAGACAAGATGCGGATAATGATAGTAAGGAAATTAAACGGCAAATTACGTGGGGACAATAATGTCTGACCATGCCAGCCCGCTAGGCACGGGAAGGAGAGTTCAACTCACGAAGCGATGGCTAGACGTCGATAAGAACGACATCGTGCCAACAAACTCACCACCAAGGATACCGAAGACCGAGCGAAGTGGACCAAGAGGAGTAGGAAGGCGGACTCCTGGCAACCGAAATTTAACACCAAGACGATGATTATGATGATCTCGGCGTCAAATCCTGTTTGTGCTCTCGCACGCGAGGACCCGGGGCCCGCTTTGACTATGATCCAAGATTTAGCAGATCAGGCAATTACAGTGGAACGACTGCCAACTGACCTCCATACATAAGGTCGACACAAGAACAATAATCATGCGAGTCGTTTAAAATAACGCGTGTAAAAGCGTCGAAAAAGCTCTCGTGCAAACGTTGCCTAACTCACAATCATTCGTAAATCTCTCGTGCGAACGTTGCCTAACATGAAAAACCAGAATAACACCACCGTTTTCTTTGTTGTCACCGTGACGTGGCACTGCGTGGTGCGCCGCGCAGTGCACTGCACTGCATTAGTGGAGCTAGTCTCTTAGCATTTGTATCATATCTGGTCTCTCCACATTATTTTTCCTCCTAAATTCTATTGTTTTTGATATAACATCATTGAAGAAGTTGTGAACTCTCTTCGGCCTGATCTGAATTTTCAATATCTGTTGAAAAAAGGGTCAATAAATCAATATGAATAAATTCTAAATTGCAATTTGGAATTACTGATTTGAAAGTTATAAAATTTTGACACGTGGCCGTTTTTTTGTCGGCTTTTGTTTTTTATTGCATTCACATTTATTATCTTACTTTAGTGGGCTGTCCATTAATCACGTGATGTTTAAGCAGCTTTTTCACCCGTCTCCCTCTGTGGAGAGGTTTTGTACTGAGGATTAAGGACATTAAGGTTGTTTCTGACCAGGATAAAAATATTTAAGGAAAGTTTTATCGTGAACAAAAACGTATAATTTATCTGGGACACTGGAATGATTATGACTATGTGGGTTAGCAAAACTTTCTTCCAATGAGTTGAGCATCATACTGCTGCTCGCGAGCCTTTGGTATTGGGTTGTTGTAGATCAACATCAGTGTAATCCAGCCAATCGGCATCATCGTCTTCGCATACCACGCAGATAATCTCTCTTGATTGTCGCATGAGGATACGTGACGGATGAACAGTGTGTATTTTTTTTATGTAATACGGCAGACAAACAGGCAAGCGGGACACCGGATGGAAAGTGGTCACCGCCGCCTATGGACATCAGCAACACCGGGGGTGTTACCAACGCGTTGTTCGCCTCTGAAGCGACGTCGTATCCTCGTCGTACCTCTTGAACGATCCCATGTCATAGTCAAAAGAAAACACTGTGGCTAGGAGCTCATTCCACATCCGCATTCTACATCACTAAGCTTATAATCCGCTGATTATTATGACATGAATTTACATGGGCCTTAACATTTTTCGTTATATGGAAGTACAGTTCACACCACTGGCACGCCCTTCCCAGAAGCTGCTGACATTCATTCTTCAGGCTAAAATAATACGGGTCATGAGGCAATGTGCCAAAGTTCTCGTACGTTGGGGTAATTCCAAAAGACTGTCGCAGAAGACATTTAGCATAGACTCCTAGTCTGCATAGTATAGGTAAAAACAGATATTCATACAACGAAAGCTTATCACTTTGTCCATATTATCATAAGGTCTGTTGCGGATATTTGCGAGGCTAGGGAGTTATGTCAGGACAGAGCAACATGGCGGTCCATAGTCTCTGCCTACCCTAGGTTTCCCTACCTATCCTAAATTATAACATAATAATCGCACGTTCCCAAAAATAAACTTCACTTTATATCTCATTCCCCCCCCTCCTTGTGATATTTAGTGATGTTTTTGAACACCCTTTCAAAACAACATACTTACATAATTAATGGCCGAACCGTAGTAATAATAATAATCTCAATGCTACTAATCCAAATAAAAAAATAGCTCCGTGAAGTATATACATAAGTAACTACAAAGTTTCGGTGTAAACGGATTAGCCATTTCCAAGAAATCGAAAAATTACTTGTATGAAAATTACAGTTTCTGTCATTTTCGCCATACAAAAAGGCAATTTCATAAGCAGACCTATCATCAGTAAGTATACTAAAGTAATCGTATTTGTAACTGGCGTCTAAACATACTTAATTTTCTAAATCATATAATATCATATGATCAAATACGGCAATTTCAAAAACAAAGATCACACACATTTACCTTGGCGATATTAGGGAAAACTGTATAGAAGTACACGTGAAGTCTCTGCACAAAATTAAAATTGATAAGGCTTTGGCCAATCATGTAGAACTCATTTTACTTATCTTTCAAGGAATTCACTTGAAGACCGAACCCAGCTGAAGCAATGACGTCATTCGTGTATCGGCGCATAATGTCTACCATGTCAATGTCTGTGTCCGTTTGATCTAAAAAGTAAATTGAAACAGGTATATTAGAATTAATGCATATGCACAAATAAATTAAATCAAAATCAAAATCAGACATAAAAAAGCGGTTCCAAATAGCTGCCACGTGAGAGTGTTCCTAAGGGGCTGGTGGTAGATTAGGAAATTAGTGTACAAGTTAATTTATTTAGAAAAGAAAATATAAACCATCCAAAAGAATGGAAAGAAGTGGAGATCTACATGGAGAAAGGGGCAAGAGGCCTTTGCCCTGCAATGGGACACTAAAAAAACTATCATTCTGAGCACAAATCCACTCTCCAGAAGTTTTTTAAAACAGGAATACTTTTTTAAACAACGCGTTGAGCAACATTTTCATTTTTGCTACGGGACTCCCTGCAACAAATGAGTTAACTCACAACACGTAAGCAAATAGATTAACGACTCACAGGGGACTTGTGTACCCTTTTATTTATGTATCCGAAACGCGGATGCTAACGAAATTCACATCATGAAAACCGTGCTTTGTTCTTTTTAACGGTCATTAAAATCAGAAACTGATTCACTCCCACGATATTGCATATCCTAATTATATTTACAAACAATGCTTGGAACAATGACTGGTTATCGCAGTCCAACGAATGGTTCTTTAGCATGGAACTGTTGTAGGTATTCCCGAACAGCGGCACTCCAGGTACATATCGAATCCCATGCTCATCGAAGTGATTCTTTATCTTATGTACTCAATATATGAAATACACGATGATAGATGTCACGAGGAGAATTGATATTTCAATAATCATGTTGATGCACCTAAGCGTTGTCGCGTACTAAGTTATCGACGCCGTAGTGGGTACAATTTATTAGCAAAGGGGACCGAGTCTGGACTATTCATGGGTCGATTAGGGCGAAGTATATCTGGCAAACAATTATTGTCAATTGATACGACACTGTTGTTGTTTTTAGCGCGCTCAGAGGATCACGATACTTGTGGCACATGCCGAGACATATTCTGCGTTTGTGGATGTTCGAATGGATGTTTGCTACTCCTTCACGTAAAAACTATAGAACGGATTTTTATATATATGCAGTAGGAATATTTATACTCCCAATCAGAGATCACCAGACAATCAATATGGAATTCTAAACACATGCTCGAACGGGCCACGTTCTCACAGGCGAGAAGAATAAAAGTTTAAATTTTAAATACTTACCATTATCATACTTAAAGTTATCAGACCTCATGAACACCGAGCCCCTAACCTTACAAGGCCTCGCTCTGCCAGGGCTAACTCTACAAAACAACGGTCAAAAGTATGAATATTACTTGCTCTTTGTAGACATAACATAAAATGTATTTCACCAGATAAATAAAAGAAATCTAATATTTCGTCAGGGTTCGTATATACTTTAACCTACGGGTCTAGCTCCAGTCATGAAGTGCAGTGCACTGCGCGGCGCACCACACGGTGCCACGTCACGGTGACAACAAAGAAAACGGTGGTGTTATTCTGGTTTTTCAAGTTAGGCAACGTTCGCACGAGAGATTACGAAAGATTTTGAGTTAGGCAACGTTTGCACGACAGCTTTTTCGGCGCCTTTACGCGCGTTATTTTAAACAACTCGCATGATTATTGACCATAATATGTCTCCGACTGTCTGTTCACACGCAGGCGTAAAAACTTTGTAAAAAGTGACTGGAGATTTTTTTATCTCCAGTCACTTTGCAACCAAGAGACTGTTTCAAATGCAACCAAGAGAAACGTACGAAAAGAGGATATCATTCATTTTGGATTAAAACGCTAAAGGGCCGACCAGAAAAATATTATGCAATTTTCAGAGACAGCACACAGGTTCTATTATTTCTTACTATGGTGCCAAACCAGTACGCCCACCACCACCACTATGTACCACCGGGCGTACAGTAGGTACCAAGTATCGCTTTTCTAAAAGCCAATAACAATCGACCGTCGGACGTGCGGATTTGACGTCACAGTAAACAATGTAAAGAACTGTTTTCTCTATTGGAAACTAATAATTTTGTTCTGGCCGACACTTAGATTTTTGATCCAAAAATGTATGAAACGCGAATGTTGCTTTTTTAACTAAAAAGTATAACAAAAGAAACATGTGAAGAAATTGGACCACCTCGATTGATCTTCCTCGAATACTATAATAACTGATGTTTTTACCCGACTACGAGGGAGCCAAGGAAGGGTAATGAAGTTAACTGTCTATGTATGTAAAGTTGATAAACGTGGAAGAATCGACAGCGATTTGTCAAGTGGTACAATGTCGTCTCTACCTACTCTTGCGGGAGAAAGGGGTTTGTATGTATGTATGTGGATATGAATGTTTGTATGGATGTTAATTCTAGCTCAAAAACTACTTGGCCAATTTTCGTTAAAAGCGTATTGATTGTCCGATGGTTACAGGCTCTATGATAATACATTCAATATATTATCTTGAGGATATAAGAACATAAAAACTTAAAAAAATTTCAATTCAGAAGATTGATTCGGTCATGTTGGGAATTTGTTATTCACATTGATTGATTCTGTTGTGGGATATACCGCACTGCATAAATTTGTCCACAGCTAGTTGAAGACATGATTTTGGGACAATATTACGACAAAATGTTTTTAAACGTAGTTATTTCTGTCCTTTACGAATGTTTACTTAAACTGAGTGTATACCATAGTGGCTCATTCAAAATTATAACTACAAAGTATAACATCAGTAGTAAGTATAAAGAGAGAGTATAAACTTAAATAACTCGGTAACCATTGCTCTTAGAAAACTAGATCCCAAAAAGAAATGATAGTGCCCGTCGATATCTATAAGTATTTGCTGTTCTGGAACAAGCGTTTTAAGGCCAATAGTTTCAGAGTTATTACAGTTTTAAGATTGACAGCTATCAACCGCAATGTAGATCTCGACGAGCACTATCCTTTCTCTTTAGTAACTAGTATTCAAACACCAATAGTTTCAGAGTTATTACAGTTTTAAGTTTGACAGGTGCCATCTAAAATGTAGATTTCTACGAGAACCAGCATTTTTATTTAGAAACTAGTGTTCTAGAACCAAACATGCCTTATTTATATTTTGGGATGAACTGAGAAGAGAATGACGACAGGATCACGAAAGCGAAACAACTACGATAATATTAAAGAATCAGAAAAAGGGGAGGGGCTTACTCATCAGCGGTCAAACTTTCTTTGACAAGGTCGGTTTCCTATTTCATTCACACGCATTGTATCTGTACTAAAAAAAGTAGACAGATATATGTGTGTGAACTGTGTCACATAAGGAGGAAAGATTCGAACGGTTGGTAAAAAGAAACAGTCAGATGTGACGTTTCATATTGACATCTGCTGACATCGCGCCGCATGCTGCACGATGGGGCTAAATTGAAAAACGTGGACAAAATTCATACAGAACTGACATTTCGGGCTTGAATTGCGGGTGTTGCCCCATCATGCAGTGCGCCGCGCGGCGCGCTGCACAGTGGAACATTTCGCCACATGTCAATGTTCTTGCATACAAATTGCTCGGCGTGTAACAAGTTTTGCCACATCGTGCCGCGCGGCGCACTGCTTTATCTTGAACGCACACTCATGCAGTGCGCTGCGCAGTGCACTGCACGATGTGGCAAAACTTGTTACCCGCCGAGCAATTTGTATGCAAGTACATTGACAGATGGCGGAATGTCCCACTGTGCAGCGCGCCGCGCGGCGCACTGCATGATGGGGCAACACCCGCAATTGAAGCCCGAAATGTCAGAACTGTATGAATTTTGTCTACGTTTTTCAATTTGGCCCCATCGTGCAGCGTGCGGTGCGATGTCAGTAGATGTCAACATGAAACGTCACATCTGACTGTTTCTTTTTACCAACAGTTCGAATCTTTCCTCTTTATGTGACACAGTTCACACACATATATCTGTCTACTTTTTTTAGTACAGATACAACGCGTGTGAATGAAATAGGAAACTGACCTTGTCAAAGAAAGTTTGACCGCTGATGCGTAAGCCCCTCCCCTTTTTCTGATTCTTTAACATTATCGAAGTTGTTTCGCTTTTGTGATCCTGTCGTCATTCTCTTCTCAGTTCATCCCGAATTATAAATAAGGCATGTTTGGTTCTAGAACACTAGTTTCTAAACAGAAATGCTGGTACTCGTAGAAATCTACATTTTGATTGGCACCTGTCAAACTTAAAACTGTAATAACTCTGAAACTATTGGTGCTAGAATACTAGTTCCTAAAGAGAAATGAAAGTACCCGTCGAGATCTACATTTCGGTTGACAGCTGTCAAACTTAATACTGTAATAACTCTGAAACTATCGCTCCTTGAACACTAGTTCCTGAAGAGAAATGATAGTCGAGATCTACATTACGGATGACAGCTGTCAATCTTAGAACTGTAATAACTCTGAAACTATTTGCCTTAAAACGCTTGTTTCAGAACAGCAAATACTTATGGATATCGACGGGCACTATCATTTCTTTTTAGGATCTAGCTTTCTAAGAGCAATGGTTTCCGAGTAATTTAAGTTATATACAATCTCTTTATACTTACTACTGATGTTATACTTTGTAGTTATAGTTTTGAATGAGCCACCAGGTATACACTCAGTTTAAGTAAACATTCGTAAAGGAAAGAAATAACTACGTTTTAAAACATTTTGTTGTAATATTGTCTCAAAATCATGTCTTCAACCAGTTGAGGACAAATTTAAGCAGTGCGGTTTATCTTACAACAGAATCAATCAATGTGAATAAAAATTCCTAACATGCCCGAATCAATCTTCTGTTTTTATGTTCTTATATCCTCAAGATAATTTAATTGAATGTATTATCATAGAGCCTGTAACCATCGGACAATCAATACGCTTTTAACGAAAATCGGCCAAGTAGTTTTTGAGCTAGAATAAACATCCATACAAACATTCATATCAATATACATACACACAAACCCCTTTCTCGACAAGTTCTCAAGAGTACGACATTGACGACATACGACAGAGACGACATTGTTCCACTTGCTATGGTCCTGACAAATCTCTGTCGATTCTTCCACGTTTATCAACTTTACATACATAGATTGTTAACTTCATTACCCTCCCTTAGCTCCATCGTAGTCGGGTAAAAAGTATCAGTTATAGTATAGTATTCGCAGAAGTTGCATGGTTCAATTTCTTTAGATATTACTGATGTTATACTTCTTAGTTAAAATATGGAATGACTTACCACAGTCTACAGATGGTGAATCTATGGACACCTGTCAGAAGTAAACATCCAAAGAAAAAATTCGTTTTCAAAGATTTTAAAGTAAAATTATGTCTTCTTCCGAGGATGAAGACATGTTGGCCGTACTGCAGATGGTTAATATGCAAAAATGTAGACGACCCCGACGTAAATATTGGGTGTATCCTATATGGAATACCGGTGAAAAAAATAGACTTACCAGTTGATGGTAAACCTGGAAATGGATCCGGACCGTTTTCAGCAGGTTTTCAGGATGTCACCCACAAGTCACCATTATGTTATAATCAAATATTAACCCGAGCCAGATCAAGGTTACAAAAACGGCACACAAATTGTAATGTCAATGTAGCATTGACAATAATATAAATTAAATAATCATCGTGGCGTCATGTTCGTAGCTAAACAGTTAGTAAAACTACCCCCAATCACGTTCGACCATCTAGACTGTACGAAATTATTAAAAGATTTAACGCGCCTTAAGGTTGAAATTGAAACAGTTAGAGAAGAATATGCTACAGTGAAACAATTGGAAGAGCTCAAGGCGGAAATGAATCGACTAAAATATGAATCGTTAATACAAACACCGATGAAAACTATTAACTCTAAGCGTGGTGCATGGAATTTGGATAGCGGGCCTATAGGATTGTCCCCATTCCAAAACTCTACTTTGAATGACTCCGATAATAAAACAGTAGAACGCACATCTTATCAGTATCGTGAAATAGTAACGGGTAGTCACAGCGAAGACGGCAAATTGCCTATACGTCAATTGCCGGGTAACAGCAAAACTATTCACATCGAGGCGAGTGCAAGCGAAGAGACCGGGTCGATGAGTCATACCATTGTGTCAACGCCGCCGCCGCAGGTAGCTAGCCGCTCGGAACAGCTGACCACTGCACCGAATGCACCCAATACTAGACAGCCGATTGCGATGAATGATATGAGTAATCGTAAACAACATAACGGCGGGTGGAAAAGAGTGACTTATAAGCGAAAAAATGCATTACGTGAACGTTTTATGGGAAAAATAGGGACGTCATCTGAGTTGGAAGGAAGGTTCAAAGCAGCTGAACGGAAATCTCCGATGTTCATAACAAATATCCACAAAGATACTGCTGAATCCGATATAGTAAAATATATTAAAATGAAAACACAAGAAACTGTGACGCTGGAAAAGATTGATATTAAAAAGCGAACAGACCATAGTGCATATAAGTTTTTTGTATTGGACAGCAAAATGCCGTTATTCTTAGACGAGAAAATATGGCCCGCGGGGGTCATATTCCGACGTTTTGTGCATTTTAAAAATATAAATGGGAAACAAGTAAACGGCCAATTACGAAATGGAACTGGATAATAGTTGCTCTTATACATTTAGCAGCTTTAATTGTAAAAATGTAAAGCGATCAGTGGAAAGTGTTAGAAAGCTATGTCGGAGCTCAGACATAATCGCTCTTCAGGAAACGTGGTTATTACCAGATGACATAACGTACTTGAGTAGTATCGACGGTGACTTTAGCTACACGGGAAAGTCTGCAGTGGACGTGACGGCCGGAATGTTGAGAGGAAGGCCCCATGGTGGAGTAGCTTTGCTATGGAGGAAAAGTGTATTTCCCAATGTATCTATAGTGCCCTGCGGAAATTCTCGTCTGTGCGCGATTGAGATTACTACAAGCGAAACGCCTATTATCGTAATGAGCATTTACATGCCAACGGACTCCAGAGATAATCTATCTGACTTCACGGACTGTATGGCGACGATGAGTGCGATTGTAAGTGACTATGGCACAGACTCAGTTTATCTCTTAGGAGATTTTAATGCTCATCCTAATGAATTATTTTTTAATGAACTTATTAGCTTTTGTAAGGAACAAAAATGGTCGTGCGTTGATGTGGATAGGCTTGGCATTTCATCAGATACCTACACTTTTATAAGTGAGTCGCATGGGTCAAAGCGGTGGCTAGACCATTGTGTTGTCACCCAAGCAGCAGAGAAATCTGTATTAAATATTAGTGTAAAATATGATGTATTGTGGTCCGACCACTTTCCTCTTGTTGTTAAATGTAATTTAAAATTATTAACACCCAAATTAAATAGTAAAAATATTGTACATAGTAATGTGATATGGGGAGAAAGAAATAATCGTGAAATCTTATTATATAGTAGCCAAAGTAACGACAGACTGAAGCGAATTGATTTTCCTGAGAATTTTAGAGATTGTGCTGATTTTTATTGTAATAATCCTGGCCACACATCTGTTATTGACAAGTTATACCACGATATTGTGTCGGCATTACGTGAGGCGTCAGTAGTGGGTCGGGAGCGGGAGAATAAAGCATGTACAAGGAGAGTCCGGGTGGTAGGTTGGAATAGGCATGTAGGGGACGCTCATGGAATGGCTAGGCTCGGATTTCAGCTTTGGCAGCTACACGGCAAGCCCATGAGTGGTCAGGTTTATGAAGAAATGCGCGAAAGTAGAAAGTTATTTAAGTCTCGTTTAAAATGGTGTCAAGACCATCAACATCAACTTAAAATGGATATACTGGCTGCACAACACAATAACAAGGACTTTCGTGCTTTCTGGAAACAAACCAGTAGGCTGAACGCTAGGCCTGGCCATCCCGTGAGTGTAGGTGGAGAGAGCGATCGCGGGGGCATTGCAAATATATTTAGGGATTTATTTATGGTGAAATCTCCGCTCGGGCCTGCAGGGTCGATGCTCGATACTGGGATGTCCAGGGAGAAGATAGGGACCATCTTTACCGCTAAGGACGTGTCAAAAGCTATAAAAGGGATAGCTAGAGGAAAATCTCCTGGTAATGATGGTCTCAGTATTGAGCATCTTCAATTTGCCGGTCCTCATGTTTGCAGAGTCCTTGCGATGTTCTATTCGCTGTGTCTTAGTCATTCGTACCTACCCCAGGCATTAATGACAACAATTGTGGTACCTGTGGTTAAAAATAAAACGGGAGATTTATCTGACAAAAGTAATTACAGGCGAATTTCTTTAGCGACAGTTATAGCGAAGGTGTTTGACAGCATTCTTAATATACATCTCAATAGATATATATGCTTGCACGATAATCAATTCGGTTTCAGACCTGAATTATCCACTGAAAGTGCAGTATTGTGTCTTAAGAGTGCTGTCAGATACTATACCGTTCGAAAAACTCCCGTGTATGCTGCTTTTCTCGATTTGTCTAGGGCATTTGACCTGGTTTCCTATGACAGATTATGGAGTAAACTTGAGGAAATTAAACTTCCTAAAGAAATAATAAACATTTTCAAATATTGGTATGGAAGCCAGGTCAACTGCGTTAGATGGGACGACGCGCTCTCGGAACCGTACGTGATGGAGTGCGGGGTAAGGCAAGGGGGCCTTAGTTCCCCATCACTCTTTAACCTGTACATGAACGAGCTGATCGGCGCGCTCAGCAGTGAGCATGTCGGATGCCACATTGACGGAATTTGTGTTAATAATATTAGTTACGCTGACGACATGGTCCTGCTGAGCGCGTCGGTCTGCGGGCTCAGAAGACTGATCACAATATGTGAGACATATGCTGCCAGCCATGGACTGCGATATAACGTTAAGAAAAGTGAGATCATGGTGTTTGAGGCCCGTGGCAGACAAGTGCAGAACATGCCTCCGATTAGACTGGATGGCACGCCATTACGACGTGTACATCAGTTTAAGTATCTCGGACACATACTCACCACGGACCTCAAAGACGATGGCGACATTGAAAGAGAGCGTAGGGCGTTGTCGGTAAGGGCGAACATGCTTGCCCATAGGTTTGCGCCTTGCTCGAGTGAGGTGAAAGTCACATTGTTCAGAGCCTTTTGTACTAGTTTTTACACGGGCTCCCTATGGGCAAGCTATACTTAAAGATCGTACAACGCGCTACGAGTTCAATTTAACAACGCATTCAGGGTGCTGCTGGGGCTGCCCCGCTTTTGTAGTGCGTCTCAAATGTTTGCGGAGGCGCGCGTCGATTGCTTTTATGCAACGATTCGCAAACGGGCCGCTTCACTTGTGCGAAGAGTGAGGGCCAGCTCCAACAGCGTCCTGGCCATGTTAGCGAACAGGCTAGACAGCTTATATGTAGGCCATTGTTGTTTGATGCACGTCATTAAGCGTGGATGGAGAAGTGATTTAACGTAAGATGACATGTAAAATATGACATACCTATTAAATTATTATGACATTTTTAAACTTGATAAGATAAAAGATAATTGTTACTAACCTAATTTTAAGATGTTACTAACTACATATGAGTCTTGATACTTGAATTAAAATATTTCATTCATTCATTCATTCATTATGATGATGTTGACTTCAATATAATGTTTTATGAGCTTGTTGAAAAACATCCTGCACCATACGATTATAATCGATCAGATTACTCTAAACGGAACGTGAGAGACAAGATGCGGATAATGATAGTAAGGAAATTAAACGGCAAATTACGTGGGGACAAAAATGTCTGACCATGCCAGCCCGCTAGGCACGGGAAGGAGAGTTCAACCCACGAAGCGATGGCTAGACGTCGATAAGAACGACATGCGTGCCAACAAACTCACCACCAAGGATACCGAAGACCGAGCGAAGTGGACCAAGAGGATTAGGAAGGCGGACTCCTGGCAACCGAAATTTAACACAAAGACGATGATAATGATGATCTTGGCGTCAAATCCTGTTTGTGCTCTCGCACGCGAGGACCCGGGGTCCGCTTTGACTATGTTCCAAGATTTAGCAGATCAGGCAATTACAGTGGAACGACTGCCAACTGACCTCCATACGTAAGGTCGACATAAGGTCAATAATCATGCAAGTCGTTTAAAATAACGCGCGTAAAAGCGTCGAAATAGCTCTCGTGCAAACGTTGCCTAACTCACAATCATTCGTAAATCTCTCGTGCGAACGTTGCCTTACTTAAAAACCAGAATAACACCACCGTTTTCTTTGTTGTCACCGTGACGTGGCACTGCGTGGTGCGCCGCGCAGTGCACTGCACTGCATGAGTGGAGCTAGTCGCTTAGTGTGCGTTCAAGATACAGATCAATAGAGGAACGAATTTACCTACCACACTGATCAACGAGAACACAGCTGATCACTGTGATGACGTCCTGTCGATCTCACACGCAAGTGCTCATACCATTATCTGCGACTCGCTTGCGTCACCGCACGTTACTACCACGGTTTCTCCGAGCAGTAGGCAACTAGTGCAGGCGCCCCACAGTGTGTTAAGGACCCTCATTTTGCCTAAAGTTAGTTTTATTCAGTGGTGTTAGATAGTGAGTTTAATACTGCTCATAAGAGCTTGTTTAAGCTATCGTTTGATGTATGAATCTCTTTCTAATACAGCGTTACAGTGGAACGAGAAATAAAACCGAATATGAAAAATAAATTTGTATTTCTTGATAGGATCAGAGTAACTCTACAAAAATTTGTTTAAAGGTGTAGTTTTATATGTATATTTGATTGAGATAATCAAAATTAAAATAAAATTTTGAGTAATTTTTGAATTTTTTTTGTGTATTGCCGGACCGGTTAAGCAAACTTTGATTTATTTTTCCACAAAAACTATAAGCCATATCGTTTTCGGAGTTTTACTCTGATGTGTGTAATGGTAATAACTATTGTATTCCTCAATAAAACTAAGGTGAGACAAAATGAGGGTCCTTAACACACTGTGCGCCCGCGTCGCCGTCTAACAAACTGGTGAAGCGCACCACTGTTTCTCGGGCTGAGGCAGGTAACATTAATTCACCGGTCGTCACTGAATTTCCCCTACGTAAATCCTTTGCAGAAGCAGTGCAAGCGGAGGGTACTCATACGCGAAATGCAAATAAGGACGGTGGCAGTGCAAAGAAATAAAACGTACAGATATAGATTTGTAGGCAAGAAGGGGACGGTGACAACCAGACCAGAATTAAGGCAGCTGATGTACGAGTATCGTTGTTTATAAATAATGTTGATAGGACGTCTTCTAATAACATTATTGACTACATTAGGAAAAAGATTAGATCGCTCTCTACCTTGCCGGTTGGCGACCGGATGGGAGGGCCAGGTAGCCAATCTGGGGGAGTTTGGGCGTCTCCGCGGTCTCCGCGTAAGGCACCTTCCCGTGTGGTATTGGTGAGCATGTTAGCAGGTAGGCGAACGCCACCTCGTCCAACTGCCATCCTCCTACAACAACCTTTTCACTCCCAAAATGATGATGCACAAGAAAAAGAGAAACGTTAAACAGCGGCTGCACTCCCTGCCAGTCAAAGTGCACCACACTAACATCCGAGGCCTGCACTAAGATCTTGATGCAGTCCACTAACACCTTGAGACTGAAAAACCATAGCTGCTGTTCCCCACTGAGACGCAGATCAGATGTCCGGCTGATGTTTTTTTTTCGTCTACCGAATGGGCCAGGTAATACATAAGCTGCATATTTCTTGTTCTCGATGACGTATCACGTAGGATAACCTACGGTGCCCTCTAAGTGTACTAGATTTGGCGGTGCAGGATAATGGTAGCCGCCAATGTTGGCAAGCGAAGATGGAGAGAAAGTGGAAAAGGGTAATTACCCACCTGGCCGGGTGTTGTGACCAGGGGACCAAGGGTCCGACAGTTGATCGTCGGAAGTTATATATATGCCGTGGAAGTGGGCACATTTCTCTAGCGCGATGCAGGACGGTTAGCGCCATCTATGTGCGGATGCTTGCCAACCTTGTGTTCGTGTACTCGTTATGTGAGTATCGTTGAGTTTCCCTAGTGGAGCGATAGATGTCGCTACAGTACTCCCCCCGGAGACTGGAGGTCGATACCGAAGCGAGAAACGCTGAAGCTGACGTATGAAGCGTAGTCAGTCTGGCGATGCGGTGAGCAATGGCGTAGCTCTGGCGTGAGGTTGTGCTGTGAGCTGTGCCGAAGCGATGCTGTTCCCAAGTTTGCAGTGAGTCAAGACTGGGTGGAGACAGTGAGATGCCGCAGGTGAGCGACCAGGAAGCACGCGTCCGTGCCGACTATGGTCAAGGCTGTGACTGCTGTGTGCGGGAGTCAGGTAGGGAAGACGTAAGGATCTCGCCGGGGCCTCCACTTTGGCGGTGCAGGATAATGGTAGCCGCCAATGTTGGCAAGCGAAGATGGAGAGAAAGTGGAAAAGGGTAATTACCCACCTGGCCGGGTGTTGTGACCAGGGGACCAAGGGTCCGACAGTTGATCGTCGGAAGTTATATATATGCCGTGGAAGTGGGCACATTTCTCTAGCGCGATGCAGGACGGTTAGCGCCATCTATGTGCGGATGCTTGCCAACCTTGTGTTCGTGTACTCGTTATGTGAGTATCGTTGAGTTTCCCTAGTGGAGCGATAGATGTCGCTACACTAGATAGATAGATATACTCTTTATTGCACACAAAATCACAAGAAAGATAATTTTACATTAATTCAAACATTGTGGGCAAAGGCGGTACTAGGGTTTTGACATAATAATATTCTTTATTCTTTATTGTACACAAACATGACATAATTATACAGTACAGTAACAGAGATGTACAAAGGCGAGCTTAACTCATTAATTAAGTTTTCTACCAGCAAACCTTGCAAATATATTATATAACGTCAAATAAGACATAATATCAGATTATGTCTTCGATTTCCTATGTACCAGTTTTTTATATAAAATCATTTGTAGTAGGTATATAAGAAACACCGATTTTTCAAACAGATTTATTTCAATTTACAGTCTTAACGTAGAATACATTTAGGTTCGTGCTTCCAATCGGATCCAGGAACCTCCAACTACTTTAATGTTAAAGATCCCGGTCTCCAGCTTGATGGGATCAGCGGTCTTCTCACATTTAACCAGTTTAAAATTGAGGATCAGATTGTACATCAACACTTTCAGTTCCAAAAGCGCGAATCTGGCCCCTGAAAATATATTATGTTCATAGAGACATTCTAGAAAATGTAATGTAAGATAGGAACTTTGAAAAAAAAACAAAAAAAGGGTACTTGTATACTTGTAACTGCGCATGTATCCTTTTTTTACAACGGGTATGCATTACGCACGTTTCCCACTGCGCAATGAGAGGTTTTCAATTTTAGAAGAAAAAGACAAGTTAGGTCCTCGTTAATAGATGGCGCTGTAGATTATCCTACGTACAGTTAAGTAAAAATACCGATCCTCACATCTTTTTGGAAGATTCGCTTTTCAGCCATATTAAATTCCATAAAAAGAATTAGCGATTTGAATGAGACTGAAAAGCGAAACAGCCAAGAGGATGTTACGCCGACCATTACTACTGAATTGCGCCATCTATTGACGATAAAAATAAAACTTATCTTTTTAAATGTCATCCTGAAAACCTCTCATTGCCTCAACATGCGCAAACTATATGTAGTACCAAAATTGCATAAACGTGCTGAAATCTTGTACGCTTGTATGGACTCTAAGGTTGCTTGTACTAGGGGCATATATAATGATATTGGTGACTGCATTGCATTCGATAACACTTCCGACGACACCGTGACGAATTTTTTAACAGACAAATATGCAAGGTTAAGCTAAAAAATAACAAAAAATTATTATACCTATACAATTCCTAGGCCCTACACCAAACGGCATAAAAGTAAAAGGATTTATATTATCTTTATTTTCCTCAGAAAATCGTTCGGGATCGAACTTCTTCGGATCAGGAAAGTATTGCTCGTCCATATGTATTGCATTTACCACACTGTAGATTATATCGCCAGGTTTTAGCTGAAAGAAGTATGGTGTAACTTTATCTATCAGGCAACAATATGTAATAATTATTATGAATGGTGGAATGGCCTTAGTTGAATACCAGGACATTATCTCGGACAATATTATGATGCCGAAATGTGTGGCCGGGGTGTGTATTTTCGAACCGCTCGCTTCGAGTCGAACGGTTTTCAATTTTAATGTTTTTTTTTTTTAATACATTATAAGATAAAAAGAACAAAAACGATAGGAAGAAGTAGAAAAACATTAAAGATATAATTAAAGTCTTAAAAGAAATTGAACCAGCAATGCAGCCATATGTCATTCGACTATGTTGATGTGACGCGATTATTGAAGGACATCACATTATTACGGTTAGAAATTTGTGACCTTAAATTGAAATACAACGCCGACATGGAAGAATTGCGGAATTCTATAGCTAAACGATCCTCAATAACCACAAACCACGATCAAGTTAACTTGTCACGAAACACACCTCACCGACATAAACCGAAATCGCCACGAACGCTTGCTCTTGGACCATACCTCAACACACAGTCCGAGTTCACGCCGACGGACGTATCGTGGTATCTAGTAAATAACTCCGGCCAGCATCGTCAAGCGAAAGCTACCCGAACGCGCAAGACGACTTCATGTGATCAGGGACTGAATTCGCGTGCTTCACTATCCTCAAATTTTAAAGAAACTAAAATTTCATTACATTCAGATCCTCGAGTCCTTAATACTGGTTGGAAAACGTAAGAAAAGTTCAATATGTAAAATATACATGCGTGGTTCTCTGGTACACAGTAAGATACAGGTTGCTGATACTCAAAGCGCAATAAAATGTGTCCCGAACGAGGAAAAATGTCACTGTGGCGTACATCGAAGATATCACTGAGATTGGTGAGCAATTTATCGGAGTTGACATGTTAACGCAGCATCAAGAAATGTCGTTTAATTCATTTAAAGTAGCCAGTAGCAAGCTAAATAAGTTCTAAGACAGCGACTTTTGGCCGGCGGGACTAGTATACCGTAGTCACTTTGAGCACTAAGCGCGTGCCGCTGA
The DNA here is from genome assembly GCA_905147135.1 of Blastobasis lacticolella. Lineage (NCBI taxonomy): Eukaryota > Metazoa > Arthropoda > Insecta > Lepidoptera > Blastobasidae > Blastobasis > Blastobasis lacticolella. Next base: position 18,650,692 of record LR990048.1, read on the forward strand.
TAACAACAATTAATAGATTATGGATTGCATTTCTATCACTATCTTTAACTTTAGAGGCGTAAAAAGAACGGTTCAGCACGTAAATGACATATGCCATCATTCGGTCTTTAATATCTCTGCAAGAGACGTGGTTGCTGCCTCACGACTTGCAATTTATTAACACCATTGACGAAGAGTTTAGCTGCTACTTTACTAGGGATATTGAGAGGGCGACCGTATGGATCATATTTTGTCTACACGTGCAGCTCGAAGTACGTACGATAGTTAGCATTGAAATAGAAAGGCGAGCGGTTCAAAAATACGGCCCTACTATAATACCAGCCGGATGAAAAGATTATTCATGTAATAGTTAATATATTTTACTGTGGAAACATATAATGTAAACACTTACGCTGTAAGTCTTACCACCAGGCCTCGGGGGCGGCAATTCGTAGCTCTGGGTGCACACCCTGTCCAGCATTACCACTACTGACCATTTTCTGAACGTCTCTGTGAAATAAATTACCGTTTGATTGATATACCTAATTGATAAGTATTTCCCCAATTAATTTGCCCTGCACGAAACAACTAGTGCAATTGAGAAAACCAAGGGGTAATCTCTTTACCTTAACCTTGACTTAAAATGACGGAGAACTCTATAGATGATCATTAAAAATTTGTCTAGTGGGGATGATGGTACACTGCTTTGCTAGGCTTTGGCAGGGCTTTCCTGCTCTTACTTCTCCAGTACTCATCCCGGTCGTGGTCAAACATATATAAAATCTGTAAATCGATATAAAAATTTGTCCAACTTCATATATAGAAATGGACCTATAAGGCAATAGATAATTAACCCTTCTTGTTCCTGTCTCACTTTCTCTGCTCTCATCTCTTTCTGTCTTAAAATGGTTAGTGATTGAATAATAATTATAAAAAGACATTCTAATATTGGTTTATCAAAACGCTTACCATTTAACACTGCATCCAAGTACTTCAGTTCGCCGATGTTGTCATAGGAAATACTCCCTCTACTCGCTTTAAAATCTTTAACCTCTTGATATAGTTTTTCTTGGACATCAGGGTTGAGCGCCAGTTCGTGGACGCACATAGTCAGTTCACCAGCAGAGCTTTCATAGCCAGCGACGAAAAATATAAACACTTGGCAAGATAAATCTGACAATGTCCATTCTGTGATATATTAAGCACATTAGTCATCATAATCATAGCGATTGAAGTTTATAGCTAACCGTAGGCATCTTTCAATTCTCTTAAAAAGTAATATTACTCAGTAAGGTTTAGAGCGTCGGTGGCCGAGCGGTTAGAGTATACGACTCGTAAGCCAGAGGTCCCGGGTTCGAATCCCGCTCCGGCCATGTACCAATGACTGTTTTCTGAGTTACGTACATTAGTTGAATACTAACCGATGCTCTTACGGTGAGGGAAAACATCGTGATGAAACCTGCACATTCAGGCGACTGGATGTGTAACCATGATCCAATCTGGTCAGGTTCCCCTGGTAGCAGGGTCATGGAGGTCAGATGGCAGTCGCTCCACTGTAATTACCTGACCTGCCAAATCCTGGATCATGGTCAAGGCGGACCACGGGCCCTCGTGCGCGAGAGCACAACCGGGACATTAACGCAAAGATGATTATTTTTTTTTACTCAGTAAGGTTTAAATAATACTCACTTCTGACGTTTTCTCGTGGTTTTAACGCCTCGTCTACCATCGCAAAGCCTACATCTATATCTTCTTCTCCATTTTCAGTTGCTAAGTTACCTAAGGTAAAATAAAATGTATTATAATTCAACAATTTTATGATTTAAATCTAATTAACTCTTAAATGATTAATCGTTTATGGATGTATAACATTGAAATGATCATAAGCTAATAAAAAAATTACGTAAATGAAAAACTATCTTATGTACCGACCTCACAGACAGCACAAGCTCTAAACTATTGATAAATGTTGATTTCAATGTATTTATAATAATCAATTATTAGTGCGTTAGAAGGTTCAATAGACAGGGATAATATTAGTTTGAAAGGGTAAATAGGAAATACAAGACAGTTAAATGAAAGAACCTAGATTCGAATTATTTATAACCAATTAAACCAACCACCAAATCACTCCAAAAGCCCCAAACAAACAGTATGATTAACGATGTAGATAAACTATATAGTGGAACATATAGGTAAATCAAGAACATAAGACCTGTAGACGCCTCCATTAGCAATTGTATCATATCTGGTCGCTCCACATTGTTTTGTCTCCTGAATTGGATTGTCTTTGACACTACGTTGTTGAAGAAATCGTGAACTCTCTTTGGAAACAGCTGTATGTTTAATTTCTGTAACAAACATACAATGATTTAAAAGATTAAGAAAATGCTGTCAAGCAACAATGTTCCCATTGCTCTGGACGGCGAAAATTACTGCGAAGCTGCTCTACTACCAAGTGACGGTTCTCCGTGGAACATAGCAGACCTCACTCACCGACAGGTAGAACATACTTTAAAATAGTACAGGATACCTCCTCCTGAATAAAGTACTGTTCACAATCAGATCTACAGACAGCGTTTTGTCCTAGAATGTGACGGACTAAATGACTACAGGGCAAAAGTATTCTTACCTTGCATGTGCAAGTTATGAAATAAGGCCCCTCACGAAGTTTTTCGTTTGCGCTACAACATTTGTATATTTATTCAAAAGACATGTCCTTCAATGGCCGGCACCGTATCCGCTCACCTTAGATTGCAGATGTCCTGGACGACGGTATCCGCTTTCCATCAAGTGGACCTTCAATTCATGTGCCTCCCTAGGCAATAAAAAAAAGTCGCATTACGAACGGAATGCCTTCGAGAGATCTGCAAATATTCAAAGAGACAACTAGACTTTTGTAGGGAGATGGCCGAACAAAATTTTTGAATTTAAAATTAAATATGTTTGGACAAATTCGCACAGCGCCATCTAGCCCCAAAGTAAGCAAAGTTTGTGTTATAGGTGTTGGATAACTACTTTGGCACTTTTTTTAAAATCCATACTTCCTGGACCGTAACAAATATTAAAATTCATCATTTCAGTTTCTGCTCGCGGGTAATCAAACCCGGGACATCTGCAGAACCACTCAGCTCGTCTTTTAGCACGTCTTAACTATGTACAAAGGAACAATAACTATGACTCTTGAACTTGCGGAAAAAGAAACCCATTGACCTAAATCTAAAATAGTATTATTTGGCTTCAGTCGGGCTTTCTCCCTCAAAAATAACTTACCTGAGTTAATTCGGGAAAAACATTATATAACAAAAACATCTTCTGCATAAAACTTAAATCGGGAAGAGTTTGACCGATCATGTAGAATTCATTCGTCTTGTCCTTCAGTGAATTTACTTCCATGCCAAAACCAGTTGAGGCTATGACGTCATTCGTGTATCGACGTATTATATCTCCTATGTCAATTTCTTTTCCCGTATGTCCTAAAAAGAAAAGGTACGACAAATAAAAAATTTGTGTGACGAGAAAGAAAGTATCTTATTGCGACGACACGATGATATGTTATGTTGTGTTGTGTTATGAGTATGTTGTTGAAGAATCTTTGTTCGATGACAGTGCGATTCATAGTAATGAACTTGCCTTTGAGATATTGGATGATGTTGTTACTGATATCGGCCATGAAAGGCATCATCTGTTTCATTTTTGCGCCAGTGAACGCTGGTCTGAGAGTGTGTCGCATGTCGCGCCATTTTTCACCTGTACATAATTGTTAGTTAATAATAGATCTTATAATAAACTAACCTCGTTATTATTTATACTATAAGACGAAACAGAAAATATCTTATAAAATTACGTAAGTAGGTAGGTAGAGAGGTAGGGTATAGCGGGGTATCCAATTCGAATTGGAGCCGCCCGACTGGGGAAGTACCTTACAGAATCCCGCAGCTAAACAATACTCTTTTAACTTGCGTAGCAGATCGGCATGTTGACCACTGAACCACTCAGGTCGTCAAACGATGATTAACGATGTAATGTAAATGTTATGACTGTTTATGACCTAAATACAATAAAACAATATAAAGTAATTTATACTAAACGATAGCTGTAACGCTTTAATTAAGAGAGGTACGGCATAGCGGGGTATCTCGTTCGAATTGGAGCCGCCCGACTGGGGAAGTACCTTACAGAATATCGCAGCTAAATAATACTCTTTCAAATAGTATTGTGTTTCTGCCGGTGAGTAAGGTTTCCAGTGCTCCATGGGGTGGGAATTTGGGGAACCGTGGCTTTGGCAGTGTGCAACGCCTTGGCGATACTACTCTGTTGCTAATGTCTATAGGCAGTGGTGACCACTTTCCATCAGGTGGCCCGCTTGCCTGTTTGCCTACCGTATAACATAAAAAAAAAATACGTGTGGCACTCGGGGACTGCCGTGGTAAAGCTATTGCATAGCATTTTTTATCAACTTATGCAATTATAATTATTTATTTATTTTATTTATGCAGTATTTTTTTTTTCTTTGTTATTAATTCGAGCTAATTAATGCGAGCTTCGTACAGTCGCACCATATACATACACGTTAAGGTTCAACTAGTCGCGGGCTCGAACTCACTCGTGGACGCGGCCAAAAAGCACGCTGTCTTACCTAGCATTGTGTCTAAAAGATATAGAATCAGTTATGAGCAGTTAGCAGCTAGTCTACACGCATACGTCTAGTCGCACGTACACAAACACCGTGCCGAAGTCTGCGAAACTAAAACGACGTTAGACGATGCACGGGTTTCAACGCCGCACCGCTGTGCCGGTCGGAGTGGGGGGTTGTTAGGTTTTTTTCGTTACGGAATTTCTTGATTCGGTCGCCGCGCTCAAGGCCCGCGATAAAAGCTATGCAATAGCTTAAAAAGGTATTAAAAACGTCGTAAGCTGTAATTTTCATACAAGCTTTTATCAGATATTATAACATTACTATTGACAATACAATGGCACAAATCTTTCTCAACTGCTTCTTTTTCATACTTTAATCAAATAAAGCCGAGTGGGAAGTTGCCTCGGGATTCCTCACCGCTATGTTACAACACTTACCCAACCTAACCGAATTTAAACCTAAATATTTTACCGCAAAATTTCAATATCTGGGATGCAATATTGAGTTTAATGAGTTTGCAATATTGAGTTTCATGAAAATCATTATATTACAAAATCATTTCAATATCGTAATTACGGGCAACAGGCATTTCATCTTAGTCCTCACAGGGACAACGCACCTGCGGTTCTGCTTTTTTGTTGCTTGCAACCTAAATGCATGAATCGTAGATGTCATGGGCGATAGTTACTGCTTACCATCAGGTGGGCTGTCTGCTCGTATGTCACTAAATCCCTGCGCCAAATCAAGACTATTAATAGCGGGATCGTTTTCTGCAATAAGTCCTCATCCAAGTTTAATACGAAACAGTCCAACACAAACCCGTCATCCATAATAGGCTTCCTCCAATCAACTTGTCAACGTGTTCTCCAAACATTGGTCTGTGGTCCACGAAATGGTCGAAGTCCTTTACATTTACGTCCTTGATCAGCTCTGGGTCCCGGATCAAGATTATTGGAACCATTAACTCCACAAATCCGACGTATCTGCCGGAAAAAGATTACAAGTAGTTACCAGTCTCTCTAACCAATGCTCTTACGTTAAAAGGAAAAATATTTGTGAGCATTTTGCCCTTGAATTTTTTATTTAAATTTGGGAACTAACCAAGACTTAATTATTTGTTTAATCATTGACAAAGAAGTAGGTATTATTACTATAATAATGATTTTACTATCAATATCCCGGTTGTGCTCTCGCGTACGAGGGCCCCATAATTCAGGATTTGGCAGATCAGATAATTACAGCGGAGCGACTGCCACTTGACCTCCGCGACCCTGGTACCAGGGAAACCTGACCAGATTGGATCATGGTTACTCATTTAGTTGCCTGAACGTGCAGGTTTCGTCACGATATTTTCCCTCAACGTAGGAGCATCACAATGTACATAACTCAGCAAAACGTCATTGGTACATGGTCGCAGTGGGATTCAAACCCGGTGCATCTAGCTTGCCAGTAAGCTACCGACGCTCTATAACTAATGATATTATTTCACGTTTAGTCACGGCAATTTATCTTGATAAATAAAAATGTAGCGCGTTTATTTATTTTTAAATCACAATCGACTGTGGCAATAATAATTGTAATTGTATTTATGGATAGTAAAGTAAGTGTTTATGTTATACAATATGAAATGGACTACTTGAAGTAATTTTTAATGTTGGTATCGATTCTTAGGGTAGTACTGGTAAATAATCGAGTTTTTTATGTTTTACGGCAGACAAACAGGCAAGCGGGCCATCTGAGAGAAAATGGTCACCGCCGCCTATTGACATCAGCAACACCAGGGGCGTACCAATACGTTACCCGCCTCCAAATAGACCTCTAATATACCTTAACGATCCTATGTCATAGTTCAAAGGAAACACTGTGGTCAAAAACACGTTCGAATCGTACAGGCAAGTAACGTTCTTTCGAACCTTCGCGTGGACACCAACAGAGGGTCTACGTAGAGTAGATCAGTACGCAGCCCGTGGCGGGTGGTGCGATAGCGGAATTGTGCTGTGGGCATCAGATCAAAAAGTTTCTCAGAACATTCCCCATTGTACAATCGGTAGGTCACACATATGAAGCGAAAGTCCCTCCGGTCTGCCAGTGGGTCTAACTTGCTTGTTACTATAAGGTCGTTGACGGTGTATGGAGCCCAGAGGATTTAGCACGTTGGCAGATTCGCAGGCCCAAAGATGGAAGATATGTGGCCGCATCTGTACCTTATCTGGCAACAGGCGCTGCTCTGGGGTAAAGTAATACCTGGACTGGCTAAGCACTTCGACCTATTTCGAAACTAGTTTGGCCTTGCCTCCAGGTAACTCCAGAACCGCACGCTATCCGATATGTTGACACCAAGGTTCCCGAAACTTTCTGAGATGGAAAGCGGTGTTTCTTGAAACTGCGGCACTATGACAACAATATCCTTTTTTGCGGAAAATGCGCAGACCGGTATCTTTGAAGGGTTGATTTCGACCCGGTTTAGTCTACTCCACTGAGCAAATTACCATTTAGATAGTATGAATTATGTGGTATTTATCTATTTATATTAAATTCATATAGGGTAAAAGCCGGATACTTGCCCCAGTGGGATAGTTGCCCCAGTTTTGAATACACTATGTTAGGGATGTTTGTGGCGTTAGCGCTTTACTACAATTGAAAGTGCCCCTCCCGAAGGCCTCAATGCCATGTAGTCCATCAGCGTAGGCTCACGCGTTTTGTCCTTGTGAGCTAAATCTTCCGCGCTGAAGCTTTGACGGGCGTCAAAATTATTTTGGCAAGTAATTAATATTGTATATCTTTATTACTGATTATGGCATCAGTCTATTTTTAGTTTCTATGCATGCATTAGGGTTTCAATTACATTGTATAATATTTTTTATTGTTTAATAAGTCTTATTTATTTCACAAATAAAAAGGGCAAGTATCCGTATCAAAAAGGATAGTTGCCCCATTTACTTTAGTTGTCCTTAGGGGCAACTATCCGCAAGTATAAAATTATTTAACAAGCAAAGACTTTTTTTTCTTTTGGTGTTTTTTCAACTTATTGGGACTTCTTGCTTCATAAAATAAATATATATTTGCCTGTGCTTTCATTCTAGGTGAACAAAATGCCTCACAGTACAATGATAAATGATAAAAGTGGTGCCGCGCCACATTAGCTAGACAGAAGATAGTCAGTGATAAAGAGGAGAGTGAGGGGGGGGGATTACTAATCAACTCCCTCAGTCTGGCTGCGCCAACACCGAATAGAAGGCTGCCTTCTAGGATAGACCCAAAGAAACGCTGCAACGCGGCTTATGCTATATTCTTAACAGATCGTGGTTGACGTGGATCTCATGGCATGGTCCAGATGAGACCCAAGACCGGATGAAATAGAGAAGAAAAAGCAGTAAAGCGGATTCGGCCGGACATACGCCGGAATGGTGACGATTTAATGTCTTAAATCATTAAAACTTAATACCATATTTTTACAATAACATCACAATCAAATTAATATTTTGATTACTGCGTAATAAAGGATCTCAGTAAATAATAATCATTGTTTAATTTCAACACAATCATAGTGAGGCGTCCATCCCCGCACGAGGCAACTATCCCCCGAAGCATTTTTACCGTGGGGCAACTATCCGCCACAGTAGGCAACTATCCCCCTTTTGAGAGGTCAAGTAAAACAGGATTTACTCAAAACCAATAGTAATTACGTTTACGAAAATAGGCTATTATAGAAGATTAAAGACCAATGTTTTGATATACATGTTGCATATTTCTTAGTAAGAACACATTTCTTCACAATAGAGCTTTTTCGAAAAGTGGGGCAACTATCCGGCTTTTACCCTACCTATATTTAAGTACATAGGTACCATTGATTGAGGTAACTTTGATTTCTCAAGAATCACGAAGATCTCCTTTTGGAAATTTAAGGCTAGCTAAATGAAATCCCATTGTGCGATAATCTCACCTCGGCAATTATTATTGTATTACAATGCTTGCATTACCAAAAAAAACGTACCTTTCGTCAGGGTATGCTTTGTAGACATCCTCAATATCGTCCATTAAATGCTGCTTGTTCATAATACTTTTATAAGTATTACCAAATATTGGGACAAATGGCACATATCGAATCCCATTTTTATCAAAGTTATTCTTTATCTTAATATAAGTGCAAAGAATATACGCGACTACAGTCGTCACAAGGAAAATTAATATTTCTATAATCATCTCGATTCGTAAACACTTCGACACACACTAAGCCAAGAAAGAAAACATTATATTATTTAAACTATTAAACCATAATTGCACTTTGGTTTCTAATAAGTAGTGGAATTACCATGTCGATAAACGTAATAGTATAACATAAAATTCTCATTGCAAGTCTATAGTGAAATGCAAAAAAGAGAATGTAAATCGTATACAAGCCAAGAAAGCCCAAATGTGAAAATATTAGTAAGTAAATAAGTGTCGTGCAGTTATGAGACAATATAGTTCTGTGAGGATACGGACTTACGCGCATTTTGTGTGCGAATACGGGCCAAAAAATTTAAGAACATTCTTTGGAAAGAATTGTGGCCACGTGGAGTGGTATTTCGGCAGCTGGAACGACCAACGTCTAGTAATGACCCTTGCCTCAATTGCGTATGCAACCAATACGAATGGACTATATCTACTACAATACACACAAGTGTCTCTTCACTTTTCCAAATTCAAAGAAAAACAAACCGAGGATAATTAGATGTTTTAGATTAAATTATGAGATATTTGCGACCAACGCAAGGGAAATGGACCCCGTCCGGGCTAACGAGGGAGGGAGGAAGTGAACTCTCATAGAGTACCAGCCGGCCGTGGTTACGACTCGCTATAAAAAGCCTAAGCGCTTAACGTACTAAACACCCCAGGAACGGCCTATAGCCGTGGTATTGAGGCTTCATCGGATGCGACACCCAATCGGGAAGAAGTGCGCACTGTTAAACTAGTAACAGATGTTACGTTTTGGCTGGAGCCGAAAACTGTCAGTTGCAGTTGATACTAATCCTTAAGCCGTCTAAAATAAAGCCGCCATTGGGAGCAAAGGACGTGGGCGGACGTCAGACTAACGTCGGCTCGCCCGCGCTTCCGAATTAATACAAAAGCGATTTTATACTGTACATCTTAAAGATTAGTATCGACTGCAACTGACGGTTGGTAGGGTTCAGCCAAATCGTAGCGTCTGTTACTAGTATTACTTACGATCCGCCTATACAGGGTGTTTCATAATACATGTATAAAGCCGTGAACTGGATGGAGTGCTAAACGTATTAAAACGATAGGTACAATTATTTTTTTCGTGCGTGGAATAGTAAGCGAGAAAATGACTATCGAACTTTTACCTTTTCAATGTCGATAATCGACATTTTGAAAACGAATGACCGCATCTCTAGAAATCAGTTGTAAAAGGTCACTCAAGTTCATAGCACTAGGCGCAATGGGATATTAAGGAGATCTAAATTAGCCGTTTTGTATTTTTTGGTTTGAGGGTTCTGTACAAAAAAATATTGTAATTTTAATTTAAAAGGTTAAACTTCTCCTTCTAGGATCATCAACTTGAAATAGAGCTGCGCATCAACGTAGTCGATATGGTTATTTTTCTTTAAAAACGAAGATTTTTTATAAAAATTAAAATTCAATGTCTGGATAATATGAAGTCGCCAGTGTACTCTTTGCAAGCTATACTTTAACACCCTTTCGGCTTTATACATGTATTATGAAACACCCTGTATAGAACATATGCATATGCGCCAAGTCGTTGGCCCGATCTAATTCTACACTAAAGACATCTCTTGTCTGAAATGCGTAGAGATAATCTCTGCGCATGTCTCAGACATGCATTCGAGGAAGTAGAATGCGCTCACAATATTCCTAATTGAATACATTATATGCTGCCGACAACAACCTATTTCGCACAAACTATTAAACTACAATAATAATGGCATTACAGCGATAACGCATATGCGGTTCAACATTTAAGTTACTTGAAAGCTAGTGCATGAATCGTAGAAATTATGGGTGATATAATTAGATACATCTTTCCAACGGAAGCTGTCTGCTCGTTTTGCACTGTCACGTTTATTTTTCCACCTGCCAATTCACAGGTCATATTGGTCGGTCAGTTCGTACCATAAATGTGATCAGGGTCAGAAGCCCACTAATCAAATACAGGGTGTAAAACGACCACTAGCATTAATTGAAACCACATATTCTACTCATGAAACTGAACTTCTTTCCCCAAGAAACACACCCGCGGAAATGACTGCATAATTTCGCTACCTAAAATAAATAATTAATTGCGACGCGCAATGTTCATCGTCCGGCGCACGCCTCTCGCTCGCCCACGTGACCAGTGGCCACTGACCCCGCGCGGCCGGCCGGCCTGCACGCTGCACGCAAAGTGCATTTATTTAAACTTAAATTTGAACTGAGAGTTCGAATTGTGAACGATGTAGTTATCGATACTTGATATTTTTTAGTACAAAAATACAACTTTTTTTTTTATAAAAAATCTCGATTTCTGCCGAAACTATGAGTATCCGCGGGTATGTTTCTTGGGGAAAGTTGTTCAGTTTCATAGGTAGAATATGAGGTTTCAATTAATGCTAGCGGTCTTTTTACACCCTGTATAAATGGACGCTAACAACCTAAATTGATATTATTACATAATATATGATATGTCTTAAATTGATTGACCTGTTGATTTTTCTCAAATAGTTATGATCGTGAGTCATGGTCAGAGTCAAGGGAAGGAACTTAGTGGTATAAGAAGAACGTAAATATATACACTAATACATATAAAAAAGACTAAACTGATCGTAGAAGAGAAGAACGTAATGATAAAACACATAGCTCAAAGAATTTGCAAATTGGGGCTGCTTCCTGGGCCCGTTTTTATACGACCCTCTCCGGCTTCGCATGGGTTTCTCGGCTTTTCTTTACTGTACTATACATGTATTATACGTATAAACCTTGCGAAAGAAATTCTCTAACTAATAGTGGAAACCGAAACAAAATCCATTGCGTGTACAATATAACGCGTGTGCGACATATATAACAGCAAGGCCATTAACAGGTGCTCGCAGATAGTCATATCACCAAGTATCTTCATTTGTGAAGAAGCTACCGTCGAATATATTACAAGACAATTCCCTTATAAACGCAGCGACGTCGGGGCAAATAGCTATTGGCATTGTTTGCCCAATATCTGCCGCGAGATCGCAGCCAATATAGGCCGAGACGTGGAAAGATCATCTGCCCAGAAGAAAATATAATATTGGCAAAAATTGTTTTCCGGAGCAGATAAATACGTCTGTGGCTGCCATCCCGAAGCGACATCGATCAAAAATCTGCTAGTCATCGAGGGGAATATCCATCTTGGTCACGGATGTATGCCAGCTAGGCTTGGAGAGGCTACCTTTGGACCTACATTAAAAATGAATCAATGATACGTGACTATTACTGGTCGCCGTTGGGTTTGTTGTATCTATGTAGGTAGTGAACATTTTCCTTTTGCATTTGCTGAGTGGAGGATAATATGTGCTTTTAGCATTACATAAATTTAAAGTTAATTCATTTCAGTAAATTAATATGGTAAGTTAAATTATGAATTTGCTCACATTCATTGAAAATCTGCCGCTTTTATCAGACATTATGGTTATCGAAGAGAATAAATTTTCTGGTGTAATAAAAACACAAAGTTGATCATTTTATTTATCTAGGTATTTATTGTTATCTTAGGTTATAATATTATGAACAGGAAAATGTTATGTGTTATAGGGGATAATCTCAGAAACTATCATTATCTCTTGCTATGGTATCGATTTTGAAAATTTATTCTTACTTCTGATCTCGGAATGACTTAACCAGCAGAAGAAGTCGAATAACCGAGTCTGAAACAAACACAAGTTTACATATTCCCAAATAGTTTCCAAAGTGATGATCCTTATTGCTTTAAACTAAAAAATTTTATTAGTAAGACGGTAACATGTATAATCCACAGAAATCTAAAGAAGAATATATTTCAGTGGATATTACTTTTTCGTCTTTTTCAACTGAAAAGTAATTAGTTATACCTTTTTTCATTTACCTTACTCTGCCACATCCAAGAATTAGTGGCTCCCAGGTATCTCCTTCCCCGGTTGAAGCAGATCGGATTATCGCATAGCTGGTCGCGTCATGCCACAGATAACGAATGTTTGCCATGCCGCGGCTTTCTGCCGGCGGATTTTTATGTGTGTATTCGTCACAGAGATTTTTATGAGTTTCGATTTAGACGTCAACAGACTTCACATTTTCTCTAAGTGCATTTATTATTGCTGTTTCGGAGCTCGAATGGTGTTGTTTAGTGTGTAGCTGAATCGTAGATCCGACCGATCGTAGACCGGTTATCATCTGCTGGGGTATCTGCTTGTTTGTCACTGCGTAGAATAAAAAAAAGTGTTTTAGTAGGTAACATAACTAATTACTTGCTAGCTTTCAATTACAATTTGACCTTTATTTATGTATTTCTGCCATGGTCTATTATTGTATAAAGCAGCCAAAAGCCGCCAAAAATAACCATTCGATATCTTTTCTACTTTACTAAAGCTAACAAATATTTTACCGGGAATATTCCTGGTTTTATAATGAACTAAAAATAGAGAGTTTTGCTGCTTTAGGTTTTAATTATTTCGGTAGATACTATTATGTTGTTAATTAATGATGATGATGAATATTATGGGGGGAGAGGGGGGCGGGATATTATCCCGTGGCTTATGGCGAATGCTACCAAGCAATAGCAATGACAACCATCGGCCCTGGAGCACATTCTCAGCATGAAGCACTTCATAACGATTTGTTCTGTACACAGACAGACGTTCTCGTCTCTCTGCCACCATAGCCTCCTGGAGGGCATCCATTAAAATACGCCGCTTAGTAGTTTTTCTTAACCTGTCACTACCGTTCTGTGCATTTACCGGGTAAAAGGTCGCATAAGAAAATAAATTAGGGATACAAGGCTCTTGTGACAAATCGGTTGGGCTACCGGGTCCAAGGTGGACCCGGTTAAAGACGGAGCCCCCCGAAAGGTCCGCTTCGCGTCGTGGAACCTTGGCACGCTGAATGGACGGGCGCGTGAGCTGGCCAAGGTCTCACCACCAAGGTTGCCGAAGACCTAGCAAAGTGAACCGAATGTAGGAAGTCTGACCCAGGGCCCTTGTATACGACCCGGGATTTAACGCCAAGATGATGTTGATGGCCGTGTGGTGTCCGGCAGAGTAGAATAGCACCAACCCCTTACACTCATGGGTGTCGTACAAGGCGACTAATGTTTTCGAGGCAAAATATCAAGAGTCTCCGTAGTCTGGAAAATGGGCAGCAGCATTTTCCATTGTATTATTTAAACACTGCGATCTCCAACCCGCCTGCCGAGCGTGGAGATTATGGCAATAACCTCCCCTTTCGTGGGAGAGACCCTAAGTCCTGCAGTGGACTGTTATGGGCTATGATGATGTTGATGAATAACCCAGAAATACATGGCGGTACTGGGGCTAGAACTCGGTACCTCTCGCTTACGACTCGTACCCCTCAGCCATTAGGCCACCGACGCTCTCACAGATATATAACAATACACACCAAAATTATACAGCAATTTTCATACTAAAATAACCTAAAAATACTTGAGCTAAAGTGGAAGAGCGCGCACCGTATACAAATGCAACGCGATCGCGCTGCGGCCGCCAGTCGACGCCGATCAGATTATCGCTTGGTCGCGTCGCGGATAACGAATGTTGCCTTATGCCTGAGAAATTTCCGGCGTATTACATCTTGGAAGCGCTGCGCTCCTGGTTGACCTATATATGACCTAAATGTGTTTCATGGATGTTGTGATTAAATTTGATGGGATTGCATAGGGTGCAGTAATAAAGTTACAAACTTAAATAAAATGATCTATTAAAAGCTTAAAAATTGCATAGTAAATTAGATGGAATACCCGTGGGTACAGTAATTGAGATATTGTTTTGTCCTGCATATTATTATAATCTATGGTACAATTCCAATAGCTATATTTTTGAACCCTTCGCTCCGTGTCGAATAGAACGAATATTTTGGTGCATGACGCTGATTTTTCTCTACTTTTGAAACGTTCCTTTTCGTTGTTGCCAATGTCATTAAAAATAAAATTTAATTTTTTATTTCGAAATTTTAAATTGAAAAACTTTCGACTCGAGGCGACCGGTTTAACAATAGATACCTTGGCTGGCTCACTCGATAAAAGAGTCTGTATTTCTTATATTATATTCGTTTTATTTTCCTTATGTCGTGAATCTTCCAGTTATCCGCACAAGTCGCTATGGTTCAACCTCTATAATAAGTACGGCTAAGGAATGGATCACGTTGTCTACGAGTGTGTTCCCTGATCATTATAATCTGGACGCCTTCAAGGCTAGAGTGAATAGGCTGTTCCTAGACAGGCATGTTCCATCTTCGTCCGCATCGTCACGTACCACCAGGTGAGATGGCGGTCGAATCCCTGGCGAGTGTAATGAAAAAAAATCTACTTATTATATCCCTAAAGCGATTCCGAGTATCAATAGCGAACATTTTATACGGATGCCTTTTAATACATTAAATTATTTGGCCAATCTAATTCACTTTAGCATTTAATCATCCAGATGACCCCCAATTCCCATGTAATCCAATAATAATTGTTACGAAAGTTACATCATTAACAATGGCTTGATATTGTTTCACGATGGAAATCTGTACAGTGCGGGTCGCAGCTACGTACCTACTAGCAGAGTTTGTAGCACGTGACTCGATTTTCTATAAGCTACGCGGTGTTCTGTACAAGTCAGAGGCTTTAGCGTGTCGTACAATAATAATAAGGTTGGTAAACCTAGATAGGGCGGTTGTGGGGTCCTTCCATCACATTAGGTCTACGAGTATGTTCAGCCGTGCTGCCCACATCTGCTTGTAGCCCCCTTGCGACGGGCGAGACTCAGGCGTATCGGCTTTTCCCAGAACGAGTAGTGCTTGTAATGGTAGTCGCCATTTAAATTGCTTTGTTTCTTTGTATAGCAAATATTTCACAAGAAAATTATACAGTTTCTTTTACTTATATAACGCAAAGGCGAGCTTATCCCAATAACGGTCAGGCGAAAATGCATCAGGACGTCGTCGCGTGATGCGGAAGGCTATCTAAATGGGTGAGGCAGAGCAAGAATGCAGGCTCAGGCAGAACCTGAGAATGACTGCTAGGATGATGACGATGATGGTAAAGCTATCGATCTAGATTACTTCACCGTTAGGATATATTTGTAATAGATGTAGGGGTGAGATGTGGTGTAAGATAAGAGATAGAGGGTACAGCAGGATTTCCCGTTAGAATTGGATCCACCCGACTGGGGTAGTACCTACTTACAGGAAATACGGTGTACATGTGTTAGTGCCGGTGAGTAAGGCCTCCAGTGCTGCATAGCATGGGGAACCGTTGTTTTGGCAGTGGAGGGCTTATTTGCTGCCAGAGCAACGTGTTCCGGGTTTTAGAGGGGGGCAACGCATTGAAATTCCCCTTTATTTATTATTTATTTATTTCCATACAGTTTTACAGCAATTAAATTTAGTTATAAAAGTACAATTCGCTAATATTGCTAATGTCTATAAGTATCGGTGACCACTTTCCATTAGGTGACCCTCTTACCTATTTGTCTACCGTATGACATAAAAAATATAAAAGCCATGGGCTTCTAGAGTTGTTTGAGAAAGCAAGCAAACCATGTAGGCCATCAATTGTTTTGGTTAAGTATACCACTCTGTTGTGCTTAGTCCTAGAGATCGTGTTATAGGAAATACTCCTGATGAAATGAGCAGAGAACCATACCCGACACAATCAGGCGTGCTTTACTTGAGGAATCGGCCTGTAAAGGTACTAAGGTTTCAAGGATTAGGCAGTCAGTCTAGTTACATTTTTGCATTTTGATAGGTAAAACCTCAATGTAATTTGAACAGTACATGATAGGGCGAAAGTTACCGCATTTTATATGGTTGGCTACCTGCTCGTAGCTGCTTGAGATTATAAATTGAGACAGTGAAATTACATAAGCAGATACTATACCAGAACTATATTGATCGAAGGCAAGAAAACGAACCTAGACGTGACAAAAAGGCCGAAGGACGGCTACGGGACACAGATCTGGTACTGGACATGCTACTATTTTACTGACTCTAAATTTAATTAGCGTTTAAGTAGATAAAATAACTACTAACTAACTAAGTAACTTTGGGAGGGATAACATAGTCTTTCCGTTGCTATATAATTTGTCATAGATTTTTACGTCAAAGGCCGACACCGCATCCGTTCCAATAACGTTGCTGGTGTCCTGGATGATAGTGGCTGGTTTCCATTGGGTGGACCGTCTCATAATGTGCCGCTCTAAAAATTAAAAATATAAACTACCCGCAGTTGCTCCTAACTTTAACCCCAACCAGATCCACTCGATACGGTCACGCTCCGGGCCGCGGAGCGGGCAAAATATTGTTTTGTCTCGTGATAGATTCTGTTTGTTCTTGTTCATCGAATACCCTCTTTTACCTCACTGCTGTAATATTGAGCGCGAAAGCGATCTCCGTATCCGGATTGTAAGTCAAACGGTTTAGACCGTGTTTTGTTTTGATTTGGGCGTCCTAACATACACAAGTCGATGATAGTCCCGTTTGTGAGAAAATGCTTACGGTTTGTATAGGCTGGCCAGCGGCA
Organism: Blastobasis lacticolella; assembly: GCA_905147135.1. NCBI lineage: Eukaryota > Metazoa > Arthropoda > Insecta > Lepidoptera > Blastobasidae > Blastobasis > Blastobasis lacticolella. The sequence continues at coordinate 18,668,055 of LR990048.1, forward strand.
GATTTGTTTTTGAAAATGTAGTAATATTAAAATACAAATACCTATTTGTAGATTGAATAACGATGGGGGCTTCAAATTATTAAAATGGTGTCATTTACTCAATAACAGAACTAAACATTAAGAATAAACTAAAAATACACTTTGCCCAAGAACTCGAAAGGCTAAAAGTATGATTAGAAATGCAGTCACGAGGTTCTTAACCTGGGAATCAACCTATTACAACAAAGGATACGGTCTATCGGTCATACAAGGTCTGCACTAAGATCCAGCCGGTAAGTACAAAGTGAATGAAAAACGGAAGTATGTAAAATACTGAACTCGTATCAGTTGAAAAAAGAAATCTAAGTCTAGCCAATTTTTCACAATTATTTTTTGAAAACTAAATATTTTTAGCAAAACTGCAACACTCACGCGACACTCATGCAACACTGGAGCAAGCCGTAGAATAAACGATGAAAGAAGAAACTCTTTTTACGCCCGGAGTAAGAAATTTTTTTCGTCATAGCGAAGAGAAATCAATGAGGAAAGAAAAAAACTCCTTTCAAGAGGAGAAGGCATTAAACACTGGTAATGCGGCGTGCCGCGAGACATACGTTTTGATGTTACATAAAATAGCCGACGGATGTGCCCAAAATGAACTAACACAAGAACTAGATTTTCTTAGAATCATGGTATGTACAACACCTCGGTCGACCTCGCTTTGCCAACGGTATTAGGGGGCACACATAACGAGTATCCAACTCGTTGCGGTGCTATCGTTTGACTACCTTCAAATACGAAATAGTCACCCATCCAGCTCCCTTGCATTACTAGCATTGCTTAACCTTGGTTTTTACTACATAATGAAAAACTTATCTGATTCAATGGCCAAAACTGGAATTAAGTCTCGTCATTTTGAAATGTCATGCCAATGCCAACAACAGCGACGCTGTCACATGGTTTGACAAGTTTATGGCTCTGTAAGAAAACTCCTTGAAACTCCTCCTACACAACGGCAAAAATGCGTACAATGCATGACACACACCTTTTGATACATAAAATGGCCGACGGATGTAGCCAAAAAGAAACTAAAATAATAACTAGAATTCCCCAGCATCATAATACATATTATTATGGCTAATTAACTCGCTCACAGCCTATCATCGCCATAGAAATCGCAACCACGGGGCAGGTCTTCCTAACGGAGTATGGAGTTTCATTCGTCATTAGTGGCAGTGTATGACAAAGACAATGACATGCCTGTCATTGTCAATGTCCAAACCTTGGTTTTTTTTACCTGTCTGTCTAGGCAGTGCCACAAACTTAATCTGACCCAGTGACAGCGTCGCTGTTAATGGCATTGACATGACATTTCAAAATGGCGACACTTGGTTCCAGTTTTGGCCACCGGGTCAGATAAGTTTGTGCATCAATAGCTTTTTTCGGGTGTGTTCATAATTTCATGCCAAGAATGCGTTCGTTTCATAGCAAATTAGTAATATTGTAAACATTAATATAAAAAAATTGGCTAGGTAAAGAATTTAAATAATTACGAGAGGACATTACGTTTTATAAGCTTTATCCATTACAACTCTCATTGTAATGGATAAAGCTTATCATTACTCTCATTGCTGGTGGTCAGAAAAATTTTAGACTGTCTCCTTTATGAAATTGTAATACGTGCTTTTTCTACCTGTTTACATTTTGTCGTAGTTACTAAGACTAACCTAGACCTAGAAATAAATAATGTTGCCACAACACATTTATATGTTATTTAGATAAGACTCATTGCTATGTTGCGGGCACAAACCTCTTTGGTTTTTTACGTAATTTTAGTAGTATAAGTTTTATTTTAATGTGAAAATAATAAATGATTTCTAGAAAAAATGTATTTAAACGTTTTCCACACATTGTGGGATGGGAAATTAAGCCTGAACATAAGCTTTACTCCACGTCTATCATACCGATCGCAATCGGCCTCTTGTATCCTACGACCTTCACAAAGTCGTCAGTCCATTTCGTGGAGGACTATCCTACGATGTAAACCTTTAAATAATTCAAAATAGAGTAAGTCGAAGACGTACTGTCCACTTTTACGATGATTTTGTAACATTTATCTCGAACCATTTCTTTTTCGATATTTTTTAGGAATTCGCTAGATATTTTGCTCATAGGTGGATTATGATTGGGACATGTCTACTTGCCATTATTCCACTAGGTGGGGTCGACACAATTGATATTTTTCTACCTTAAGCTAATGCCTTGTAGACTGGATATTTGTTGTATGAAGGGATAATGTCAATTTTTCACATTCTTCATTAAAAATACCTTAACAGTCGCTATAGACCTCATAAACTTAGAAATATGTAATTTTTTGTTTGTTTGAAATATTGAACTGTGGGAATTTTGACGATAACGATTTAAAGCAAGGTGGCCAGAATAGTAGAAACGTGACAGTCAGCCCCGGGGTCACGTCGCGTGAACATCATCGTATCCATATCCGTAACTAAGAAACCCCAAGCTTTTCCAAATTTCTTTGAAAAATTCATTACAACTCGCGTGTAGTTTGTTAAATTAATTTGGGCTTTATTATTTTGTGTTATTTTTCAGCTTTGAGTCGCTTCTTTCGTTCTCAATCTATTTCTTTATCTCCGTACTGTCAGTGATTTGGTTTGTTTTACATTTGTCTTTGTTTCTAAGTTTCGAAAGCGTAAGTTACATTCTCATTACTTTTACGGTAGTTAAGAGTATTTATTAGGGCTCTAAGAGATTTCAATGTAAGTGTGAAAGGTGATTAAAACATCAATTTTGAGGAAAAGATTACCAAATTAAATATAATCAGTACTCACTGAATAAAAAACTATAAAACTAATCTGGGACACAGTTTCGGATGTGACATCGAATACACTCTAAGAGAATGAGTCCGGCACGAATCTCGACTTGGTCTTCGATGGCCTAGGCGCTCTAACTAAGTCTACGCCTAGGTTTGCCGCCAAATTCTAGTACGATTTACACCCATGTTCCGTTTAATACCCTTTGTGTTTTTTAAAGTTTTAATGACATTTTAGCGTTAGCGTCCCTCACACTAGGCACACAACTTACACACGCGAAGTAAATACAATTTCAATAATAGTCCTTTGACTCGTGAGTCGATAGGTAGGACCATAATAATGCCTGATGAGATGATCGGAATATGTTTGACGGTTTGAGCGAAGTCTCTATATGCGTATTGTCTAATGTCACTGGTTCGTTTGATGTCGAAGGCTTTGCTGGTTGGCTGAGATATGAGGTCTGATGGGAGTCTCAGCTCCTTATCGATTAGGTAGGTTTTCCGAGACCTAAAGGCCTCTATTCTATATTATTTAGGTGTGGATAACGTTAGGGTTTCGGAATCATAGGGTTAGAGTGGCCACAGAAGAAAGAAGAATCTGTTGCCGTTTCAAGTGCTGTCAAAGCTAAGTCGCATGTTTACTTTATACTTTGTTTGAATTTTTGTACGGATTTTATAAATTGTTTGACTATTTCGATTTGCGTGGATTACAGTTAAATTATCTTATTTACGCGGATTTATGTTTCATTCGTTTCATTTCTTAAGGATTTTGATATTTGATTTTACTTTTATTTATGTGAACTATTTGCGAATATCTTCCTAATATTCGTGCGGTTGAATTACAGAGAATTGCTATAAAACTTACATATTCCTCATGACGTTTTTCAAAACGTGTTCAAATCACAATATGTGAAATGATATTTATTATGTTATGTCTACTCTTTATAGGTAGGTACTCGACAGATAGGTATTAGGGTGACTGAGAAGTTACAGTATACATACCCCCAGCTGGGGATTTCAATGTTTTTGTGGACATTATGGAAGAAGTGTTACAAATACTGTCGAAGGGAAATAAACGAATTATTATATGTGGTGACTTTAACGTTAATTTCTTAGAACAGTCTTCACGTTCCAAAAGATTGCTGTCTCTATTTGAGGGCTTCGGCTTGCATGAGATGTTTTTATGCACCTACCAGGGTGACTGAAGGGTCATCAACATATATAGATAATATATTTTGTAGTTGTGAGGTCTCTGATAAGTTTATGCTGGATTGTTTAGGTTCAATTCATCATGGCCTTGGCGTCAAATTAGGTATTAAGCTTGATAGGAAACCTATCAAAATTAAGTGTAGACCAATGAGCGGAAACCGTTTAAAGAGTTTTTCGAAAAATATTGCATATAAAATGAATATATTACCAACAAATATTGACCCAATATTGCATTATGACGACATGTTTAATACAATTAAAACTGAATTTGACATACAATTTCCTATAAAAACATTAATTAATTACAAAAAAATAGTAATATTAAGTTTTGTGACTGGGCCACAACCGGAATTCATAAAAGCCGGAAGAAATTATATGAATAATATAATATGAAATCATATAATAAGACTGTAGCATTCGGTAATTATGTAAAAACTTATTCTAAGATATTTAAGAATATTTGTTATGTTGCAAAAGCTAATTTTATTAAAAATAAAATTAACTCATCGGACAATAAGATTAAGGCCGTGTGGAATATTGTGAATAATGAACTCGGTCAAACAGCTGAACATGACGTTAATTACAAATTAAAAGTGGATAATAATACTATAACATCTGACCTAAACGTGGCAAATACATTAAGTGAGTTCTTTTCTAACATTGCAGTGAAGACTACGCAAAATCTCCAATCTTCTTCTGCAACACCTTTAGAGATACTACAGAAGAATCATAGTCCATGCTTTGAGGATTTTAAATTTGATGTTGTATGTGAGGCCGATTTAATTAATAGTTTTAAATCGCTTAAAATGAAAAAGACGGAGGATATTTATGGCATTTCTGTCAAGGTCGTCAAAACGATTGTTGAATATATTGCACCACACCTTGCATCAATTTTCAATAACTGTGTTACTAAAGGCATATTTCCAGACCTTATAAAATTAAGCAAATTAGTGCCTCTTTATAAAAAGGGAGATAAAAGTGACCCATCTAATTTCAGGCTTGTCTCAGTATTACCGGTATTTAGTAAAATATTTGAGAAAAATATTTTAAGGCAGCTTCTAGTACACTTCACAGTAAATAAATTATTCCATGCTAAACAATTCGGATTTACTAGGCGGCGATCCACCATTGATGCGGGTATCGAATTAGTCAAACACATTTATGATGCCTGGGTGAAATCACAGAACGCTATTGCCGTCTTCTGTGATCGTTCTAAGGCGTTCGATTGCGTTGATCACGAGATCTTGCTCTCTAAGTTGAGTCATTATGGAGTAAAAGGAAATGCGCTTTGTCTTTTGCAGAGTTATCTGAACAAGATTTGGGTGTGTACCTTGATGGTAAACTATCCTTTGTTCACCATTACGAACACATTGTTAACAAAAGCATGCGTACTCTGGGTTTCATTTACAGGTCCACCAAAGAATTCAAAGGCACTCGTTCTGTAATATATTTATATAATACGCTTGTCAGGACTATTCTTGAATATAATTCTGTAGTGTGGTCTCCTTTCTATGAGGTTCACAGTGCACGTATTGAAGGAGTACAGCGGAAACTTCTCAATATGCTTTGCTACCGACGCCACGTAGGCAGACAGTTACGCTCTTATGCCGATAGATTGTTGAAGTTTCGTATTGATTCCTTGGAAACACGTCGCAATTGCAACGATTTGGTCACGCTTTACAAAATAGTCCACAACTATTATGACTCTCCAGCGCTCCTCTCTTTATTAAACTTTAATACCCGCTATAAATCACGTAATCCTAGTCAGAGACCCTGTAGTCCGTATTTGTCGCCAATACAATGAAGCGGTTCAAAAACACTCGTCGCTTGACATATTTCATCCGAGTTTATCAAAATTTAAGAATAATGTGTTTGCTTGGTATTCTTCTGTTGGTAACTAAGCAGTTCGAGCTCTCAAAAATCATACAAATATGTTTGATTTTTGAGAGTTTGAACTTCTCTAGTTCAATCACCACTGAAATTTTTATGTTTTTTGTTCTAATTAACCAATACTACTAACACTATTATAATTTTAGAAATACTTTAAGCCATGCTGTGCACATAATGGAAAAGAATTATAGTCTAGTACTTACATTTAAGAAATTATGCACAGTATTGTTTAATGACTGTAATTTGTTGTATGTGCCTTTTAAATAAAATAAATAAATAAATAAATAGGTTCCAGAAAGTCAAAATTAATGACATATACTCGTGCAAATCTTCCATAAGGATGGGTGTCCCTCAAGGATCAATATTAGGACCATTTTTGTTCCTTGTCTATATAAACGACCTACCTTACTTCCTAGACAAAGATTGCGAAAGTGTTCTATTTACTGACGATACATCATTAATATTCAAGACGCCTAGGAATGAAAGTAACTTTGACGACGTAAATAGAGCACTCTCGCATTTACATATATGGTTCACTGCAAATAATTTGCTTCTAAATACTACAAAGACAAAATGCATTATTCAAAATGCGTTATTTAAAATGCTTAACGTATAGACCAAAAATATTACTCTTGAGATAAACAACAAAGTGGTAAATTTTCGGATTCTACTGTTTTTTTGGGCATATCACTAGATAGCAAGTTACAGTGGAAAGAACACTTAACGGCTCTATCGCGCAGATTAAATTCGGCTATTTTTGCAATAAAAAGAATTCGCAGAATCACTGACGTGGAAACTGCTCGGATGGTATACTATAGTTATTTCCACAGAGTTAGATACTCGACCGCCCGGCTACCGTCGCTCCGTAATCCGTAAATGAATACATGTTTTTGAAAAACTGCGCACTATTTCTAATTTTAAGTTATTCAAACAGGTATATTTCTCACTTTGCCATTCAATTTTAACTTAAAGTATTACGCCGTGAGGTAGGGTTTGTCAATATTGAAAGAGCCCAGAGAGCAGTTCTAAAGGTTTCTATTTTTCGTTCCTTTGTCTATCCAACGGTGTTGCTATATAAAGCTTGTATTGTATTAACTGTAAATAAAGACGGTATTTAAACAATACTCAGCCCTTCCATATAGCACGGAAATGCGCAATGATTTTCTTTGCCCTCAAAATGCAACTCTCTGTGTATGTGTTCTCATCAAGATTTTATATGTTCCTTGGATTGTTTCTCTACAACAGATTAAATAGGAAACTAAGTCTGTATTATAACTGTTACAGTACTTGTAAGAAAATGGCCAAAGAAGCTCTCCAAAAGGTGCCATATGAAGATGCTGAGAAATTACTATTAGTTCTAGGTAGTATTAGTATATATTTTAGTATAGTTTTAGTGTATATTTTATATTTATTAGCGAATAGGTATATATAGTAATAGGTATATGTATATAGATATATTTGTATTGTAACTGTAAATATGTGTTTTATGTGTTTATGAATTAAAGAACCATTAGTTCTAGGTTAATTTAATATAAAATATCTAAACCACATCAACATAATCACAGCCATAACGGCCCACCGCAGGACTAAGGGCGTCTCCCACGAAATGGGAGGTTATTGCCATAATCTCCACGCTTGGTTTGATGACGGGTTGCAGATCGAAGATCCGGTCCAATCCTGGCCGAGCACAAAGGTTCGTAGAGCATGTACTGCCTCCTTACAGACGATCCGGATTAAGAGAATCATGAAGAAATTACTTGTTCTTACAATAATATTTTCTATTCTAAAAGATAAGAGGAAAGGAAACTATTACCAGTTCCTATATTCTTGACTTACCACATCAATTATCACACATACGCTCAGCAAAATTAATAACAACAATTCACAAATCGATATTTCAATGTACACGCGAGAGAGACCCGCATTTTCTTCGACAATTAAATGCGGGAAAAATCGGGAAAGCGACAGAATCGGGACACTGTAATTTGCGGGACGCGGCGCCGGGACACGGGACATTTGTCAAACCGGACGTGACGTTTGTAAAATTCCGCCTGTCGCAATACTGCGGAATGAAAGATTAAATTGGAACAAACGTAGATGTTGCATTGCACTGGATGAAACCGGTTTATAAGCGAATTAGCGTTAAATATCGGAGCCTCCTAACACAGGCATCAAGCGTAAAAGAATTATGTCACACGTAATTATGTCGTCGTCGTTTGTGTTTCTGTAGGGCACTAAAAGTGGGTATACATTCCACCCTAATGTCACAGATATACCAGCTTTCCACACAATCCACTTCGGTTCAATCTTTATAATGCGTACTGCTAAGGAAATTAATCATAATATCAGCTGAAAGACGCCACTGACGCTGCTAGGCATAAGCCTCCCCTAGAGATCTTCACAAAGGCAGGATCTATGCCCTCCGCATCCAGCTGGTACCTGCAATCTTCACCAGGTCGTCGGTCTACCTTGTGGGAGGCCGCAAAGAAAGGAATACCGCCTATTAATGTCTTCCCCCAACAAACAAGTACAATCTCAAAACTAAACTTCATGTACAGACTGTTTTTAAACAGCGTGGGCATGCATTTTAGGCAATATCATGTTATCTTATACTTATCAGCAATTGCGATGGCCCTCAAATGCTTGCCTAGTAAGAATAGGATAGCGCAATTACAGGTATTTCATCTTAGTCCTCATGGTGACAACATACGTGTGGTTCTGCATTTTAGTTGCCTGCAACCAAAATGCATGAATCGTAGATGTTATGGGCGACAGTTACCGCTTATCACCAGATGGGCTGTTTGCTCGTTTGTCCCTGTTTTGTGTATAAAAAAAAGCCAAAAAAAACCTTGCGATATCCCGTCAGCAACGAAAATATTCGAACCAACGTGTTCTCCAACGTGTAACCAACGTGTCTCTTCTAGGGATCAGCCCGACACGCGAAGGCAATGGTTGCGCTTTATCATTTTAATCGGTTTCCGGAGCCCAGGTGTAAAACGCCACTCGTTTCGACAATTCCATCCCGTAAATATCCGCTTGCCTTTCCAGCCGAGGTGCGAAAGTCACGTTATTACATCGCGATTTTGACTTCCGTCAGTAACATATTGAAGTTGAGATTCAGGCAATGAAATATCAAGAATGACCTCATCAAGAATCCGTATCAGTCCAATGGATTTTGAGTCTACTGTTGGAGGGGACTACATTTGGGCCCTCAGATGCACAATGTCTATCTATCTTATAGCACATTTCTCATTTTGACTACTTCTCTAAGTGACAACTACTTTATCGGCCTTAGCGAACCGCCTATTTCGCATTCCGTCCAATTCTCAATATGTCTATATCTATGGTACTTTGAGGAGGGTTTTGCCGCAATCTTCACGTTAGGTGGAGTTGGGTATTGTGGTCTACGGAGGTCATAGCTGCTTTGCCTTAAAACATTTGACACCTTGTTCCCCGACGGACGAGACCATTTCCGCCGCATAACCATCCTGTCGGGTCGAAGGTTCGCCGTCACCGGCGATGCCCACTCGAAAAAGCCCTGAAATATCAATTGGTACGAAGAGTCGTACGCAAGAGACGAAGAGTCGTACGAAAGAGACGAAGAGTCGTCACAGAGGTCAAGCTTGAGGAGCGGGACCTGGGTGAGTACAACCGCCTTATCTATTTCTGCCGCCAATTGTAGTTCGTGTGTGTGTTGTGTTCCGGTTAGAATTATAAGGTAGCCAGCGCAATTATAAGCATGAGGCATTTCATCTTAGTTCTCACATTGACAACGCACCTGCGGTTCTGCATTTTTGTTGCCAGCTACCTAAATACATGAATCATCAGGTGAGGTAGCTGCTCGTTTATCACAGTGTAGAATAAAAAAAAACCCGCCATCGCGCATGTCGTTGGCCCTTCTCGGACGGGGTCACACATGGTCTTGACCACGGGTGGTGGTGAACCCATTTCAAGATCAAGACACGTGTCAAAACTCTATTCATCTTTTTTTCTGTTAGAATGACAGCTTGTTAATTATCTTTTGGTTTTAAGGGTATGTTCCGGGTTTCCTACCGCGTACCTTTGTTGACGAGTAGCGCGATATTTCGACACGATATTTCGTACGGTTTCCCGAGAGACACGAGTAGAAAGATTCAACACCGGTAATATAAGTAGTTGGTGCTATTCTACTTTATCGGAGACACCACGGCCTCAAAAATGACATTGAGCACAAAATCGACACCACAGGTGACCGGAGAGCTGGCTCGTTTCTCGGACAGAGGATGAGAAATCCAACGAATTCTAATATCAAACAAAAGCTAGCTTTATGGGCATCATTCCGATGCCCAAAAAGCTAGCTGGACACTGAATGATGTTTTTAATATATAATATTTTAGTATTACAGAGAATTGTTGGCTACAGAGTTACGCAATTAGCTTTATGTTGCTCATGTCCTGCTTTCTCCTTTAGGTGGTCATCACTTGCCTGTTTGTCAAGTATACTCGAGAAACGCCATCTAAAAATTTACTTTTTGTTCAATAAAACCGTAATATATACATCCACAACTTAGACGACGTTATTAAAAAGTTAAGTTATATAAATCTCGAATGTACCTGCTGTATTGCGGAAGGGTAAGCTCTGACCATCATTTGAGATATCACACGAGAGACAAAACACGTACAATTTATTAACGCAATAAGACATAATGATTCTTGCTCTAGAAAAAATATTCTTAATAGCAAACAAGCATAGGGTGCATATTATTATTCAAGTATTACAATAAGTAAACACAACTGCATCGTAAAGCACTAAAATTACAAGTCAGCTAATAAGCACATTATCACTTATTTTAATTTCTTATTGGAATTACGAGCATGTATATAAATTTCCAATAGGAAAAAGAGAAGACACACACCACACATAAAAAGCAAACAGTAGAAACAAGCTTGCAAATCCTTCATATTCAGCGGTCTGGTTGCACTACTTTCAATTTTAAATTGCATGGGTTGGAAGTCTGTGACAACTTTTTCCATTAAACCAGATTCAACTAGATTGCTTAAAGTTAAGGCTAACTCGTGGATAGCTCCCCATCCCGCCCTCACCCGAAGACCTGACGGAAATTCGATCTTAGACTCATCCAAAACTTGCAGAGTGTACGGGCTCGTGGAGACATCAATCTCTAGCTCAAACAATAAAAAGCGCTTCCCATATCCTATGTCTTTTATAAGTTGATAGGATTCAGCAATCGTTACCACTTTAAATTTATTTCTTATTTTTGGATCTTTTATGTTCGCAAAATAAAGTGTTTGTCCACCAAAATCGGGTATGACTTTTACAGCTTCTTCGAATGTTCCCAGATTAGGCTCTAATATGAATTTCTGTAAACCGTCTACTAGGTTGCCTTGATACTCAATGCGTATAACGAAGCAAAACCAAATCCACAGTACAAACATACTGTTAACAATGTAACATTTCGTTTCAAATGGTATTTCTTGGCCCAAAAACATTACGTATGCTTGGAAGGCAATCCCTTGTCTTCTTTCCGGTTTAGAGAGAGAAAAACGTCTCACTAGTTTAGTAGCGATAACAAACATCGTGAAACTGACAGCAATGTAAATGGTCATCTCATTGGCGAACGGAAGAAGCACCCTCGCCCAGGCGTGGATCTCTCTTTGCATTGGTCCGTAGCAAGCAACGTATACTCGTGTAAGGTATATCGCTGATGTATTCACCATTCTGTCTGCATATAGCAATGAAGTAGGAAATACTATGTCAATTTGTCGACTGACAAGAGCATTTGTAAAATGTGTGGATTTCGTCACCACAACGCCTTTGAATGATGCGTTCAATTTCTTTTCTATGAACTCGAATTGTTTGCCCACTATTCCCCCAAATGCGACTACAGCACCATTTTGCACTTTCACGCCATAGAAAGGCATTAGACCGTCGAGCGTCGTGCCCACTCTTACCGGACATCCATGGAAGTTGACAAACTTCCTCGGAAACAAATTGTTGGTTAAACCGTTTAGTATTACGGGTTTGACGTCCCCACATATTCCATTTCCGTATGGCATAAAAGTGGAAAGTTGTATCTTGCCCCTATCATCAACACTTACTGCAAGGACGTCACTCACACTGTGCGCCCACGCGGTCCTCATGATGTTTTTGAGTTCTAGTTGCGTCGATGTCGCGTCCGCGAGGAGTATTAGTATCACTCGTAGGGGATTGAAACTTTCTTTAGAAATGATCGTCAGGAAGCGTTGGAAAGGAAGCGTCGTGTCGACAAGTAGTATCAGCTGCGAGTACTTTCCGGCGTGGTAGTTGTTGCGGATGCTTTCCTCTGGCGCATCAGCAGGCGCAGTCAGCACTGTACCTGTGTACTGTTCAAGGAAGCTAGCGGCTGATTGGCGGTGCGTATCGCACCAAGAGATGGCACTGACACGTTCCGCAAAAGTTTCGTTGGCGATGCGAGCTGCTACTGATATCAGCTCTGCATTGCGGTCCGGTAGTATCACCCCTTGAAGGAGCAACATTATTCCCACTGCTTCCATGACTAAGAACTGAGTTCATATAAATAAATTTCTTTACGTCAGGTTTAATACTAGGTATGTGGGATATACAGAATGACATGCAACGAGTGTTAAAGTTAATGGGTCAATAGAGCGGTAGAAAGTACACACTTGTACGCTTTTGGTATTATAGGGTGTTTGAGTTTTTATATTCGTTTGAGGTTTTAATTAATCATAAATCTTTTTAATAATTATGCGCCATCTAGCCCAAAAGTAATTAAAGTAAAAGTAAGAAAAGCTTGTGTTGTGGGTGCTAGACCACTGATAACCTACTTTTACAATTTTTAATACATACCTATTACACATATGACACCCAGACCTGTAATAGAAATTAAAATTAATCATTTTAATTTCTGCGAGGCCGGGAATCGAACCCGGTCAACCAACTGAAACACGCAGAAGCATCTTACGTCAATGGTAGTCATGTACATTTTTTCCAAATGTCGCCAGATCTTCCACTCTGTATAATAACTAACTTTTATTTATTATGATTATTATTATTTGACTAGCCAGGCATTTGACCGCCACCTCATCTGGTGGTAAGTGACGATGCGGCCGATAATGGAGCATGCCTGTCTACGAACAGCCAATTCACTCTAGCCTTGAAGGCATCCAGATTAATTGTATCTTAACCAAGACTAACTACATATATCTACTACCTAATTAAAAAAAACAAATTCTTGCCATTGTTCAATAAGCAGATAGCTCCATTGATTAAGAACGTGAAGTTTATCTACATCTTAACTTATATATTATAAACATAAGTTACATCTTATTCTTTACACATGTAATTTTGTAAATGTTCACAAATTGCTAAAAATGTATGATAGAATTGACTATTTGCTTCCTTAAAATCATTTTTACTGCTCTAAATCGTACAATTTTGTCAAATAACATCAGACTTTGGGTAGGCTTAAAGAAACAAACCAAATATTCCATTGCACTTCCGTTCTTTTGTAGAGTATGTTATGTCATCATCATCATCACAGCCCATAACAGTCCACTGCAAGACTTAGGGCCTCTCCCACGAAAGGGGAGGTCATTGCCATAATCTCCACGCTTGGCAGGCTTGGTTATGTGTTGTGAAATAAATCATTTATTTATATATTTAGGGAATAAAACACTATATCTAAATCACGAAGTTACATTCAAATTAAAAAATGCAAAGAAATCTATATAATGTGTACATAGATCTCTGTGATAATAAACAATATCATTAGGCAGATAGACACCAAAGAGCTTGGACTAGATACCATCTCTTTGACTGCAGCATACACCATCTGCGACTCTTTGGTTTACTTCATGGGAGGTTTTCCGAGAGCCAATTAAAAAGAAAAAATAGTTCAAATAATTGCAATAGATGGCGTTGATTAGACAAGATTCTCAAAAGAGACATTAAACATTTTGCGCTTTCTTCTTAGAATAGGTACTAAAACTGTGTACTGTATTTATCTTTCATGAATTATATCAGAGTAACTTTGGTTACCAAATTCAGTACTTGACAATCCTGCCTAAGCAGCTCCATCTAGCGAGGCACGCCAAAACTACAGTTTTTACTTCTTAAAGTGGCTGTCAGAAAGTCCCCCACTGTGTGATTAATTTGAGGTGGTTTATTTTATTAGATTATGTTTATTTTGTATGTTGCGAAGAGCGTCGGTAACCGGGCGGTTGAGTATCCAACTAGTAAGCGAGAGGTACAGTGTTCGAATGCCGCTGCGGCCGTGTACCAATGACTCTTTTCTGAGTTATGTACATTAATACTAACCGATGCTCTTGACCTACATCGGCGAGTGCAGATTTTTTTTATCCGTTTAGACTGATGGCCAGTTTAGCTAATTTATTTTTATTTTAACGTTCTTTCTCAATTTATTTTACACTTAGGACAATATAGTATACTTAATTGGCATTTTTTATTTACGTTGATTATTATTTGTTATTTATTGTTTTTAGAGCGTCGGTCGCCGGGCGGTTGAGTTTTCAACTCATAAGCGAGAGGTACCGGGTCCGAATGCCGCTGTGACCATGTACCAAGGACTCTTTTCCGAGTTATGTACATTATTTAAATACTAACCGATGCTCTTACGGTGAGGGTAAACATTGTGATGAAACCTGCAAATTCAGGCAACTGAATTTGTAACCATGATCCAATCTGGTCAGGTTCCCCTGGTAGCAGGGTCACGGAGGTCAGGTGGCAATTGTTCTGCTGTAATTACATTTCAAATGGTTGCCGCTATTGCCATAAAGTGCTTTAAACGTCCGTCAGTTAATAACTTACAAAAAATCCTTTTCAAGTTGAGATTATCCTGTAACAACGTACTGTTTCAAAAGGTGGTTCACATTTTACATGATACAATATAATTTTAGGCAGTAACACTAAAGTAAAATACAGGTAATTATGACCAAATTCGTGTTTGATCACGGTGTGTGCTAGCGGCAATTATCTGGGGTCGTGAGCATACAACTGTATAAAGTATGGTAGTAATGTAAATATGAGTACTTACATTCAAATAGCTCTAATAGTGGAATAGATTAAAGTAGGTAGAGGTAAATTAATAAAAATAATCATCTAGCCGTTAATGTCTCGGTTGTGCTTTTCGCGCACCAGGGCCCGGTGTCCGATATGACCATGATTCAGGATTTGGCAGATCGGATATTTATCGGGGAACCTTACCAAATTGGATCATGATTACATATTCAGTCGCCTGATTGAGCAGGTTTTATCACAATGTTTTCCCTCACCGTAAAAGCATCGGTCGTGAGCCAATACGACAATTACCTGATTACCAATCAATTCAATTGATCACCAATTAATTTCTTCAAAACATTAGCTTTTTTCAGTAGATCGACTTTTTAAATTGGAGTACAATTATTAGACGTTTTCATACCAAAACATCTGCAATCAAAAACATGAATATTTTCAACAATGCGATGTCAACAGTATTTCTATCAGGTGGTAGGAAAGAAGTCTGTCAAGCTTCGAGTCCGAATGAGTGAGTACTATCGCCTTATCTATTTCTGCGGCCAAGCAACAATGCGTGCATTGATGTGTTCTGGTTTGAAGGGTTAGGTAGCCAGCGCAATTACAGGCATGAGGCATTTCATAGTAGCCCTCACAGTGGCAACACACCTGCGTACCAGGAGTGAATGAACTTTTTCTAGCCAATCTATAAAATTAAAATTTTATAATATTACATATTGATCTACATAGTTCGGGACTTATGTTTTCATAACCCCTTTTATATGCGATAAAAGATAGCTTGAAAAATATAAATAATGGACTAAGTTTTTATATTTTTTCCCGGCTGTAACTTCTCAGTATCCCTAATACTTTTATTTCTGTATAAATACATACATACGAAGTATCTACCTATAAAGAGTAGACATTACAAAATAAAATCATTTCACATATTGTGATTTGGCCGTAAGCAAGTGATCGTCTAGTTATTGATTTAAATTTTCAGACCTATTACGTTGTGTACACATTTTAAAAAACGTCCCAAGGAATATGTAAGTTTTATAGCAATGAGGAGTTTTCTAGTAGGTATTGTCAGTTGGTTTCAAAAAGCATCAACAGATGGCGCTCCTACAATTTTGGTAATATTTTGTAAATCTGTATGATAGTGGCAGTGATTTCATGCAGCCAACTAATACTAAACTTAAAAATAAAATTTTTATTAATAAAAACATAACTGATAAAGGTTGAACGAAATGTACAAAGAAGTATTTATATAAGTTGACACTATGTTCCATTTTTATTATAACCTCAAAAATGGTTGAAAACTGTTGAAAAACACAACATTATCCAATACAACGTACCCAGTGTTTATATCCTCTTTGCTAAGAACCTATTTCAAGCGATTATCAATTACCAAAATTGTCGGAGCGCCATCTAGTGAGTGGTTAGGAATGCTTTAGATACCTATTGGAAAACTGCTCATTGTCTGTAATTCAACCGCACGAATATTCGGAAGATATTCGCAAATGAATAAAATAGGTACCAATGCTGTGAGACATTTCTCGCACCTCGTAGCACTTGCTGAGTGGGGCTCCTTTTATACTGGCCGCCGTGGCACTAATAGTATCCTTGGAAACAACCCAGTCATGTTGCGTGTGTGGTTGTCTTTAAATGCGTTTCTTAGTTTAATTATGCTTTCGATTTTGTATCTGTTATTTTGTCGTCGTGCACCATTTATAATAAACTAGCTTTTACTAGCAGCTCAGACCGTTTAAAATCCGGTTTTAATGTATCAGATCCGTTTCCGCGGGAATGATATTGTATTTTGAGATAGATATGTTATAGCCCATGTGCTATTCTGATTTATAAGCTATATTGCTGCCAAATTTCGTCAAAACCCGTTTAGTAGTTTTTGCTTGAAGGAGCAGGTACAATCATCCAAACATACAACCTTTCAATCTTTCACATTTATCACATTAGTAGGATTATTTTTTATTATTTTCATTTCGTGAATTAAATCACTTTTTGTACACTTTTTGTGCAATTTAATAAAATTGTATAATAAAGTGGAACTAGTGTACAAAAAGTGATTTAATTCATAATAATGGAGTTCCATCATGAAGTGACAACACAAAGTGTTAAATATTTATTTTCATTTCTTTTTACTAACACCTGAATTAACCTTTTTGACGTTTGGGGACCACTTCTATATTTGTCTCTTTCTAACTATGACCAGTTCAGATAATCGGTGTAATATCTTTATACGAATAACGTGTGGTGTCCAACCAGCACCAACCCCTAACACTCGTGGGTGTCGTACAAGGCGACTAAGTTTTCGAGGAAATAGATCTAGAGTCTCCGTAAGCTGGAAAATAGGCAGCAGCTTCTTCAATTGTTATATTTCCAACACTGCGACCTCCAACCCGCCTGCCAACCTCTTCTTTCGTGGGAGAGAATTATAAAAGATAACGAATAGATTGTAAAGCAATAACTTGACTCATCTTTATATAATTCTTCTGTGAGTGTGTATGTCACTGAACTTCTCTCAAACGACTGGACCGATTTTGATGAAATTTTTTGTGTGTGTTCAAGGGGATCTGGGAATGGTTTAGATTCACAATTTTGTAAAAAAAGTTTGAAATTTTCAAATTAAAGACGTGTAGACAGGACAACGTCTGTCGGGTCCGCTAGTAAAGTTATAAAATTGTTATAACCGCTAGTAAATTACGATCAGAGCCAAGGCTCAATGCGCCGTCATTAAATCCCTCCGTTCAGATAAATTAAAAAAGTTAACCTTTCCCTAACTCAGTTTCCGCAGAAATATTAATAACACCATTAAAAGTACATTTATCAACTGGGGAAGGGGACTTTTTTGGCCGCCAAAAAGAATCAATTGGACGGATTTCTTCCGGGTAGGAAATGATAGGGACCGAGGGTCAAATTGCCGAAGTTAGGACATTTTGAAACTATTCCAATTCTGTAGTCCAACCATCTAACTCGGTAACGTGTCTGCACGCGACGTCTTCGTTTCGATAACGTTTCGTACTCGCACCTATAACTGTTGTCGTTTACAATAGGAGCGTCGGTGGCCTAGTCGTTAAGGTATCCAACCAGTAAGCGAGAGGTACGGGGTTCGAATCCCACTACCGCCATGTACAAATACCTCGTTTCTAAGTTATGTACATTAGTTGAATTCTAACCGATGCTCTTACGGTGAGGGAAAACATCATGATGAAATATGCATATTCAGGCGACTGAATGTGTAACAAAGATCAATCTGGTTAGGTTCCCCTGGTTATGGAGGTCCTGGATCCCAAATCCTGGATCTTGGTCAAGGCGGACCTCAGGCCCTCGTGCGCGAGAGCACAACCAAGACATTAACGCCAAGATGACTACTATGAATATTAGATTAATCAAATTAATGGAAGATAAAATTATCAGGCTTAAATCATCCCGGTTGACTGGTAGATATGGCTATTTTAGCTTTAAGTCCACCACTGTACACCAAGATTATGCTGCGAGTATTGAAATAGTGCGGTAGTTAGTTGCAACAGTTTTGTCTCCTGATTTGAAAATTGGATGAACTATTGCTTTCTTGAGAGCATCGGGAAATACACCATTCGAAAAATAATAATTAATAATATGTGTTAAGGGCGATGCTAAAGTGGCTTTATGGTTTTTTAAATATTGGGCGTTATCCCGTCACAGTCACTTTTTAGAGACGCTATGACACGTTTTCGTCACGTCACCTCGTCCTTGTCAGTTTCCAACAAAACGAAAGATGCACTCGGTTGCTCGTTTATGTTAGTGTTATTATTGTGTTCATGAATGCTATTGATAACGGCATTTTTTGCAGAATTGCCTCAGCTAGAGGCTTTCCCGCATTGACAAATGTACGGTTCACGTAGTCTACCGACGATTTTGGAGTAGATTTCGCTTGTAACAGATTGTCAGTAGTTTCTTTATTCTTTTTAGTATTGGTGACATTCATAATCGTGTTCCGTGACTTTTTGGAGTTGGTACCCGCTTATTTAAGTTTGGCCCTTCGTATTCTACGATCTTTCTTCTACACTACTTGTTACAGAAATTTTTGTATCTTTACCAGGCAACTTACCACTAGTCATACGTTCTATAGCCTTGGCAATTTGCTTTGCGGAGAAACGGTTGTCCGTTTCATCATGCACAAGCATTTCATCACTACTGGTTGACGAATAAATCCCCTTGCACGACGGACCCAGCAATGAATCTACTTTAGAATGCTTCATAAAAGTGCTTGCAATGGCCTCAGGCGTACTCTCACCACCGACATTTACAGGAAGCCCAGTGTTAATATCAAGCTTACGCGTTGCCTTCTTGAAATCAAGTCAAATTTCTTGTATGAGCAATAGGTACGTGGTTTTGACTCGTAAATCATACCGGACATTGGTATGTTATAGAATAACTGGACTAGATATTTAAGCCTGCCCTCGCCATGGGCTTTACGTACGTATTTATTCCAGTCAACAACTGAGCTACCCCTGCTTCGCTGCTTAAGAAATTTTGAAGCTCGTTGCAAAATAACTTGTTGGGGTGCGCATTAAAGTTTCCCAATAAATACACAGCCTCCACTCCACTACTGTCAACCACTGCACTAATAGCACAGTCTGTGAAATCGGGTGAATTTTGTACTATGACCGTAGGATGTAAATACTGCATATAATTATCGAGCAACCACACAGACTACATTCAATAGCCGCGACGCGTGAGTTATCACAATGGACAACTGAGACCTCCTCAAAAAGGCTTTTTCGCCACAGGATTATGACGCCCCCTTAATATTCCCGCTGCCGTATCTACCCCTGATTTTTCCGTGTAATCAAAGTCTTCATGAATTAAACATAGATATGGAATGTCGTGTTGGCCTTGTGGTGTCCGGCAGAGTAGAATAGCACCAAAGCCTTACACTCGTGGGCTAATATTTTCTATAATTAGTAAATTAGAAAATAGTAGTTAGACAATATTAGTTAGTCTCCGTAGGCTGGAAAATGGGCAACAGCGTTTTCCATTGTCATACTTATATTACTGCGATCTCCAACCCGCCTGCCTGGCGTGAAGGTTATGGTAATAACCTCCCCTTTCATGGGAGAATCCCATAAGTTTGGCAGTGGACTGTTGTGGGTTGTAATGATGATAGAGTCGTGTGTAACCAGGTTGCCTGTAATGCTATTATATCACACATGTCACACAGATTTCTTATGTTCTCTGTGTGTGAAGCGTGAAGCTTCACAAATTTGAAATTGTGAGTAATTTATTTTAATTTATTAGATATTACGAGTATATTATTCTTACCATCTTCAATCCCTTTATTTCTACAGTTAACGAAGCGTCAAAAACTAATCTCACATGGCCAGAAGCTGTCATTTCAAAATAAATCTAATTTATTTATAGAAACAAAAATGTTGTAGGCATCGTTCAGTCTTAATGAATTTTTTTGTAACTTAAGTTCTTCCGAGGCATTATCCCTAATATTATCACAAATGTCCGCCTCAGTAGTATCAATTGCAACGTTCGAAATAAATAGGGGGATCTTAATATCCTCTTTATTAATATCTTAGTAAACCTGCCATCTGATTTTGGTGTGGCTTTACCTTTAAGACCCACCACAAAAACCGTGGTTGGGGCACAGACATAACAGACTAAACACAAATCACAAATATTCCCTGTTCGCTCACTCTACAATGATTATGAATCTTGATATCCCGTTTTTTCGTCTATTCAAATAAGCTCTAAGAAAATGACGCGCGCAATGTTTTGAATGTTCGACATGTTGCTCAAGCTAGCAACAACCTGAAGTTTCTTTTGAAACGTCTGTGTAAATTTTATAATTTCCAAATAAAATTTAAATCAAATAATTTAAAAGACGATGTATTTTAGTGCACATTTATGTGAAAGCGCAAAGTATGGAAATACACCTGAATTATCTTTTTATTGGTAAGTAATTTCATTCGTGGTCGCGGCGATCGGGAATCAATTTTATAAATTGTGACAAAAATATGTATCGTAATAGTGTTAATTTGCAATAATTGAAATACTATACCTTAAAACAACTTGCCATTAAAGATAGATTTCAAATTATTGGCAAATTGAGAAATATTTCGGTGTTCGAAAATATTTAGATGCTAACAGGGTCGGATATAGTATTAATTGTATAAAATTTTAATACTCAAATCTTGTAAATAGCGGTTCTCAATTTTATATGTTTTAATTAGGGTTTCATACCAAAAATGTACCTAAATGATATTTTAAATGTTCAGACATTTTATGAAACAACTTAACGGATTAATCGCGTATTTACGTTTGATTACATTTGTTTGTTTTTCTAGGTTTCCTAAAGACCAGACATGGCGATGTCTGGGTTGCAAATTAGAAGTGTTGCGTTGTAAACATTTTGAAGAACAAGATAATAAGTGGATGCAAGTCCCTTCTGTCCTGGTGCATCATCATTATATGAATTTTTATTGAAAATAAAGAATGTGCTGCCTGTTTATTAATAAATTAATGTACCTATCCTTTTCATTTTTTTTCATGACTATATCCTCTAGAGGTCATCATATTCAATTTATTGTGAAGTCACATAGGCCAATCTGTAGATTATGAAGATACTTCTAACGATAAGTAAGTAGGTACCTACTTAGTTTAGAAGTTATGACGCTACAAATAAACGTTCATACCGGTCAAAATCATAACCCTCCTTTTTGCAAAACCAAGCACTGCTGATGCACGGTATTTAGGATCGAGAGATATAAAAGACGGTGGTAGGTATCAGGGCGTGGGTTTGATTCACTTAACATCTTACCATTTATTATTATGACAATATTTAATTATAAGGACAAGGTTAAAAAAGGGCGTATTTCGCTCCAGACGACTTCGTTAGATTTGTTTGTGTTCGTTACGAGTAGAATTCGTAGCAAAATATAACTTATCTGCAGATGGACTTCCTTGTTCCGTCCCTGCATTTGCATTAGTGTGTGTGTTATAGAGATGTGTGACATTTTGCATTGTATTTAAACTCGGTATGTACTCTCTGCTCCTATATATAAAATTTTATCTCAATTAGTTGGGGCTTCCACGCGCCCCGGCCCGACAACACTGTGACTATTGACAATATTGTTAATAGCTAGAGATTTAGGCATTGAAATATCAAGAATGACATAATCAAGAACCCGTATCAGTCCAATGGATTTTGAGTCTACTGTTGGAGGGGACTACATTTGGGCCCTCAGACGCACAAGGTCTACTTATCAAATAGCCCATTTCTCATTTTGACTACGTCTCGAAGTGACAAAGTAGTTAAAATCGGCCTTAGCAAACCGCCTATTTCGCATTCCGTCCAATTCTCAATATGTCTATATCTATGGTATCTACATTGGGGAGGGTTTTGTCGTAATCTTCACGTTAGGTGGAGTTGGGTATTGTGGTTTACGAACTTTGCATTAAAACAATTGTCACCTTGTTCCCCGACGGACGAGACCATTTCCGCCGCATAATCATCCTGTCGGGTCAAAGGTTCACTGTCACCAGCGATGCCCACTCGAAAAAGCCCTGAAATATCAATTGGTAGGAAGAGTCGTACGCAAGAGACGAAGAGTCGTATGCAATAGACGAAGAATCGTCACAGAGGTCAAGCTTGAGGAGTAGGACCTGGGTGAGTACAAACGCCTTATCTATTTCTGCCTCCAGTTGTAGTTCGTGCGGTTGTGTTCCGGTTGGAATTATAAGGTAGCCAGCGCAATTATAAGCATGAGGCATTTCATCTTAGTTCTCACATTGACAACGCACCTGCGGTTCTGCATTTTTGTTGCCAGCTACCTAAATACATGAATCATCAGGTGAGGTAGTTGCTCGTTTGTCACTGTGTAGGATAAAAAAAAAACCGCTATCGCGCATGTCGTTGGCCCTTCTCGGACGGGGTCACACATGGTCTTGACCACGGGGGGTGGTGAACCCATTTCAAGATCAAGACACGTGTCAAAACTTTATTCATCTTTTTTTCTGTTAGAATGACAGCTTGTTAATTGTCTTTTGGTTTTAAGGGTGTGTTCCGGGTTTCCTACCGCGTACCTTTGTTGACGAGTAGCGCGATATTTCGACACAGTTGCCATAAAATTGTTGTATAAAAGCCATAAGAAACAATTAGAGCTATGAGTCTGCCACTGCCCAACACCTCTTACACCCGGTTTCTGAAACGCTTGTCAAATCATTGATTAGCTAACAAGCTGTTAAATCACTGTGGGTTTCTGAAAGGCCAATCAATCTATTGTTAGCTAATCGACCATTAACAAGAGATCAATTTTTTTGTCTGGCTACCCCTGCTAAAATCAGTCACATTCATTCATTCATATATGTTTTGTTTCTGTCTAACGCATTGATTTGTCTCTGTCCCTAGCGGCCATTTGATAGCGGCGGGATATTCAACTTTTAGATGAAACTGATAGCGATTGTATAGATTTCGTGTAAAATCAAATATTAAAAAAAAAACAGCGAGAAAAGAGAAATTATAACAATATTTATGTTATACGGTCACAGGTTCCAGTGGATCAGTAATCCCATCATCATCATCTTCAGTCAGTTAGGTGGGTCCCGGTCCACTCCTGAATACAGGCCTCCCACGGCTTACACTCTGGTCGACTCTGTTATCTTGCATCCATCGGCTCCCTAGGACCTTAAAGAGGTCGTCCGTCCATCTCTTGGGAGGCCATCCAGAGAAAGCCACTCAACAACATCCGCCCCATCGGCTATCGATTCTGTGAGTTTCTCCCAATAATCCCATTAGTTAAATCTTGGTTCAAGTCCCTGGATACGGGCCAGTTCGTGGTTCAGGTCCAGGTCCTGGCCCCGGATCAGGTCCTGGGTCAGGTCCAGCTCCTGGCTTCGGACCAGGTCCTGGTTCAGGTCCAGGTACTGGCCCGGACCAGGTCCTGGTTCAGGTCCAGGTACTGGCCCGGACCAGGTCCTGGCCCCACACCAGATCCTGGATCAGGTTCAGGCCCTGGCCTCGAACCAGCTTCTAGTTCAGGTCCAGGTCCTGAACCCTGACATGTCCGTGGTTCAGGTCCTGGTCCTGGTTCAGGTCCATGTCCTGGCCCCGAACCAGGTCCAGAGGGCCTAGTGTGAGTTCCGCTTCGATTTTACTTAACTTTCGCGTTTGCGTTTACGGCGAAATTAGTATGAAGAAGAAAAGTTCATTTACGTACCACTAGGCGGCGCTATATATTTTTTCATACTAATTTTCACGTAAACGCAAACGCGATAGTAAAGTAAAATCGAAGCGGAACTCACACTAGGCCCTCTGGTCCAGCTAATGTTTATGGTCTATGTGCTGGCGCTGGTCTAGGTCCTGGTTCTGGTCCAAGATCAAATTGTGATCAAGGTTGCAGTTTTGGTCATGATCCTGGACCAGAATTTGACCCTAGACTTGGACTTTGCCTTGGCCCAAAACTAGGACTTGGACCAGGGCCAGGACCAAGACTTAGACCAAGAAATTCGGATATAATTTCTTTTGACAATCGGTTAATTGGTCGATTTTCGCCAATTAAAATAACAAGGCGATAACATACAGTTAACATGAGAAAAAGCTTTCCGGAAACCCAAAATTACATTAATCAGCCGTTAATTGGAGATTTGACAATCCGTTAACAAGCTGTTAACAAACTGTCAGTTGGCCCTTTCAGAAACCCAAACTGCATTTAATCAGAGATTAACAAGCTGTTACGTAATTTTTGCGTTGACAAGCGTTTCAGAAACCGGGTGTTAGAATCTGAAACTCACCACTGGATGGAGTTACATAACCCACGGGTGTTATCTACTGAACGACACTACACTCCACGTTGAGTTAGGGAAGCCATCGAAATCACGAAATATCCAAGCTCTCCAGTCTTCCCGTGACCATGATGCATGCAACTGTGTCGAAATATCGGGCTACTCGTCAACAAAGGTACGCGGTAGGAAACCCGGAACATACCCTTAAAATGTGTAATAATAACCGCGATAGTTTAAAACATTATCTTTTGGTTTGTTTTATTCTATTTAGAAATTTTTTGTTTGTTTATTTTATAAAGTTTAAATTCTCAAACACCTACTCAATGGGCATGGCTGAAAAACAGCGCTGTACGGAACCATACCGTCCCGTGACAGCATAAGCTGAGCCAGGTACATTTGCCTTAGTTATTTTTATTGTTTAGATGTAATGGTAAGGAACGATATTTTGTTTAAGGCAATAAATTATCCTTATTCTTAGTTACGGGCTGCTTAAAACACACCTCCACCAAATGTGTTTTCATGTGGTTTCCCGAGAGACACGAGTAGAAAGATTCAACACCGGTGATATAAGTAGTTGGTGCTATTCTACTTTACCGGAGACACCGCGGCCTCAAAAATGACATTGAGCACAAAATAGATAAGATAATGGTATTTTATCTTCAAGTCCGCCAATGTACTGTTTGTGCATGAAGTATAAATAAATAAATAAAATCGACACCACAGGTGACCGAAGAGCTGGCTCGTTCCTCGGACAGAGGATAAGCAATCCAACGAGGCAACGCAGCTAGCTTTTTGAGCATCATTCCGAGGGACACTACATGATTTTTTTTATATATAATATTTTAGTATTAGTGTATATTTTTATTTCTTATTGTAATTTTTTTGTCGGTAACTAAATCAGTTCAACATTAATTTTTTTTGTCATATTATTATAGGTGAGTTAAGTCTGCAGTGCTACATAGTACTTGCCTATTAGTTATTTCCCTGGTTTCAGAAGTGATGAGCCCTGTGGGCTAATTACGTAATCTTGAACGCACACTGATGCAGTGCGCTGCGCAGTGCACTGCACGATGTGGCAAAACTTGTTACCCGCCGAGCAATTTGTATGCAAGTACATTGACAGATGGCGGAATGTCCCACTGATGGCGCACTGCATGATGGGGCAACACCCGCAATTGAAGCCCGAAATGTCAGTTCTGTATGAATTTTGTCTACGTTTTTCAATTTGGCCCCATCGTGCAGCGTGCGGTGCGATGTCAGTAGATGTCAACATGAAACGTCACATCTGACTGTTTCTTTTTACCAACAGTTTGAATCTTTCCTCTTTATGTGACACAGTTCACACACATATATCTGTCTACTTTTTTTAGTACAGATACAACGCGTGTGAATGAAATAGGAAACCGACCTTGTCAAAGAAAGTTTGACCGCTGATGCGTAAGCCCCTCCCCTTTTTCTGATTCTTTAACATTATCGAAGTTGTGTCGCTTTCGTGATCCTGTCGTCATTCTCTTCTCAGTTCATCCCGAATTATAAATAAGGAATGTTTGGTTCTAGAACACTAGTTTCTAAAAAGAAATGCTGGTACTCGTAGAAATCTACATTTTGATTGGTACCTGTCAAACTTAAAACTGTAATAACTCTGAAACTATTGGTGCTAGAATACTAGTTCCTAAAGAGAAATTATAGTACTCGTCGAGATCTACATTCCGGATGATAGCTGTCAAACGTAATACTGTAATAACTCTGAAACTATCGCTCCTTGAACACTAGTTCCTGAAGAGAAATGATAGTCGAGATCTACATTCTGGATGACAGCTATCAATCTTAAAACTGTAATAACTCTGAAACTATTTGCCTTAAAACGCTTGTTCCAGAACAGCAAATACTTATAGATATCGACAGGCACTATCATTTCTTTTTAGGATCTAGTTTTCTAAGAGCAATGGTTTCCGAGTAATTTAAGTTATATACACTCTCTTTATACTTACTACTGATGTTATACGTTGTAGTTATAGTTTTGGATGAGCCACCATGGTATACACTCAGTTTAAGTAAACATTCGTAAAGGAAAGAAATAACTACGTTTTAAAACATTTTATTGTAATATTGTCCAAAAATCATGTCTTCAACCAGTTGAGGACAAATTTAAGCAGTGCGGTTTATCCTACAACAGAATCAATCAATGTAAATAAAAATTCCTAACATGACCGAATCAATTTTCTGAATTTAAAAATTTTGAAGTTTTTATGTTTTTATATCCTCAAGATAATTTAATTGAATGTATTATCATAGAGCCTGTAACCATCGGACAATCAATACGCTTTTAACGAAAATCGGCCAAGTAGTTTTTGAGCTAGAATAAACATCCATACAAACATTCATATCAATATACATACACACAACCCCCTTTCTCCCGCTAGAGTACGACATTGACGACATACGACAGAGACGACATTGTTCCACTTGCTATGGTCCTGACAAATCTCTGTCGATTCTTCCACGTTTATCAACTTTACATACATAGATTGTTAAGTTCATTACCCTCCCTTAGCTCCATCGTAGTCGGGTAAAAAGTATCAGTTATAGTATAGTATTCGCAGAAGTTGCATGGTTCAATTTCTTTAGATATTACTGATGTTATACTTCTTAGTTAAAATATGGAATGACTAACCACGGTCTACAGATGGTGAATCTATGGACACCTGTCAGAAGTAATCACCCAAAGAAAAAATTCGTTTTCAAAGATTTTAAAGTAAAATTATGTCTTCTTCCGAGGATGAAGACATGTTGGCCGTACTGCAGATGTTTAATATGCAAAAATGTAGACGACCCCGACGTAAATATTGGGTGTACCCTATATGGAATACCGTTGAAAAAAATAGACTTACCAGTTGATGGTGAACCTGGAAATGTATCCGGACGGAATGTATGTTGACGACCTGAGTGGTTCAGTGGTCAACATGCCAGTCAGCCACGCAAGAGGTCCCGGGTTCGATTCCCGGCCGGGCAGAAATTTAAAGTTAAAGTTACGGGTCTGGGTGTTCTATGTATAATAAGTATGTATTTAAAAAAGTATATATGTAGTATACCAGTTAGCTAGGACCCATAGCACAAGCTTTGCTTAGTTTGGGGCTAGATGGCGCTGTGTGAATTTGTCCACGCTTATCCGGACCGTTTTCAGCAGGTTTTCAGTATGTCACCATTATGTTATAATCAAATATTAACCCGAGCCAGATCAAGGTTACAAAAACGGCACACAAATTGTAATGTCAATGTAGCATTGACAATAATATAAATTAAATAATCATCGTGGCGTCATTATGATGATGTTGACTTCAATATAATGTTTTATGAGCTTGTTGAAAAACATCCTGCACCATACGATTATAATCGATCAGATTACTCTAAACGGAACGTGAGAGACAAGATGCGGATAATTATAGTAAGGAAATTAAACGGCAAATTACGTGGGGACAAAAATGTCTGACCATGCCAGCCCGCTAGGCACGGGAAGGAGAGTTCAACCCACGAAGCGATGGCTAGACGTCGATAAGAACGGCATGCGTGCCAACAAACTCACCACCAAGGATACCGAAGACCGAGCGAAGTGGACCAAGAGGATTAGGAAGGCGGACTCCTGGCAATCGAAATTTAACACCAAGATGATGATAATAATGATTTTGGCGTCAAATCCTGTTTGTGCTCTCGCACGCGAGGACCCGGGGTCCGCTTTGACTATGATCCAAGATTTAGCAGATCAGGCAATTACAGTGGAACGACTGCCAACTGACCTCCATACATAAGGTCGACATAAGGTCAATAATCATGCAAGTCGTTTAAAATAACGCGCGTAAAAGCGTCGAAAAAGCTCTCGTGCAAACGTTGCCTAACTCACAATCATTCGTAAATCTCTCGTGCGAACATTGCCTTACTTAAAAACCAGAATAACACCACCGTTTTCTTTGTTGTCACCGTGACGTGGCACTGCATGGTGCGCCGCGCAGTGCACTGCACTGCATGAGTGGAGCTAGTCGCTAACGCTGTTGACAACAATTGGCTGATTTCGATGATTGAAATTTTTTCTTTTGCGATTTGGTATCATCGATTTCATGCAAAAATTGCAATAAACTTAAACTATTAAATCGATCATACGTTATTTTTTTTTATGTAATACGGCAGACAAACAGGCAAGCAGGCCACCTGATGGAAAGTAGTCACCACCGCCTATGGACATCAGCAACACTAGGGGAGTCACCAATGCTTTGCCCGCCTCTGAAGAGACCTCTAATATACCTCTTGAAATTAATTGCAAAAGTAACAATTTCAATCAAATCGAATCAATCGAAAACAGAGAATTGTTGGCTACAGAGTTACGCAATTAGCTTTATGTTGCTCATGTCCTGCTTTCTCCTTTAGGTGGTCATCACTTGCCTGTTTGTCAAGTATACTCGAGAAACGCAATCTAAAAATTTACTTTTCGTTCATTAAAACCGTAATATATATGACGGATGCGGTCAATAGTATGGAATCATGTGGTCAATAGTACGGACTCATGACGAAGAAAACGGAAGTGGGAGTGCGCCCTCTGGTGGGGCGTGCTGACAGAGTCTCGACAGCATGACTCGGGCGGAGTGGTGGCCATTCTTGGCGCGACCGCCGCCGAGGAGTGCCGCGTCTTGAAACTGTCTCCACATTTCGTTTGTTTACGTTTGAAGTTCGTTTATATACAGTGTTATTTACGTTTGAAAATAAAGTAATTCTAAAATCACCTTTAACATAAGAAAGTTAATTACCTCAACTGCCTACATTGTGATACTGCTCCGATTTCAAGTGAAATTATAAGTGATGTGCAAAAATGGATTGGAATAAATACAGCGGAGTAAATGTGAACCATTTCTTTAATTTATCTGCACGAATAGCTATCGATATCACCACCCTGATGACAATGATCCTGATACACCCCTTTCCTTCACGCGACGACATATACATCCACAACTTAGACGACGTTATTAAAAAGTTAAGTTTTATAAGTCCCGAATGTACCTGCTGTATTGCGGAAGGGAAAGCTCTGACCATCATTTGAGATATCACACGAGAGACAAAACACGTACAATTTATTATCGCAATAAGACATAATAGTTCATGCTCTAGAAAAAAAATTCTTATTAGTAAACAAGAACAGGGTGCATATTATTATTCAAGTATTACAGTAAGTAAACACAACTGCATCGTAAAGCACTCATATTAAAAGTCAGCTAATAAGCACATTATCACTTATTTTAATTTCTTATTCGAATTACGAGCATGAATATAAATTTCCAATAGGAAAAATAGAAGACACACACCACACATAAAAAGCAAACAGTAGAAACAAGCTTGCAAATCCTTCATATTCAGCGGTCTGGTTGCACTACTTTCAATTTTAAATTGCATGGGTTGGAAGTCTGTGACAACTTTTTCCATTAAACCAGATTCAACTAGATTGCTTAAAGTTAAGGCTAACTCGTGGATAGCTCCCCATCCCGCCCGCACCCGAAGACCTGACGGAAATTCGATCTTAGACTCATCCAAAACTTGCAGAGTGTACGGGCTCGTGGAGACATCAATCTCTAGCTCAAACAATAAAAAGCGCTTCCCATATCCTATGTCTTTTATAAGTTGATAGGATTCAGCAATCGTTACCACTTTAAATTTATTTCTTATTTTTGGATCTTTTATGTTCGCAAAATAAAGTGTTTGTCCACCAAAATCGGGTATGACTTTTACAGCTTCTTCGAATGTTCCCAGTCTAGGCTCTAATATGAATTTCTGTAAACCGTCTACTAGGTTGCCTTGATACTCAATGCGTATAACGAAGCAAAACCAAATCCACAGTACAAACATACTGTTAACAATGTAACATTTCGTCTCAAATGGTATTTCTTGGCCCAAAAACATTACGTATGCTTGGAAGGCAATCCCTTGTCTTCTTTCCGGTTTAGAGAGAGAAAAACGTCTCACTAGTTTAGTAGCGATAACAAACATCGTGAAACTGACAGCAATGTAAATGGTCATCTCATTGGCGAACGGAAGAAGCACCCTCGCCCAGGCGTGGATCTCTCTTTGCATTGGTCCGTAGCAAGCAACGTATACTCGTGTAAGGTATATCGCTGATGTATTCACCATTCGGTCTGCATATAGCAATGAAGTAGGAAATACTATGTCAATTTGTCGACTGACAAGAGCATTTGTAAAATGTGTGGATTTCGTCACCACAACGCCTTTGAATGATGCGTTCAATTTCTTTTCTATGAACTCGAATTGTTTGCCCACTATTCCCCCAAATGCGACTACAGCACCATTTTGCACTTTCACGCCATAGAAAGGCATTAGACCGTCGAGCGTCGTGCCCACTATTACCGGACATCCATGGAAGTTGACAAACTTCCTCGGAAACAAATTGTTGGTTAAACCGTTTAGTATTACGGGTTTGACGTCCCCACATATTCCATTTCCGTATGGCATAAAAGTGGAAAGTTGTATCTTGCCCCTATCATCAACACTTACTGCAAGGACGTCACTCACACTGTGCGCCCACGCGGTCCTCATGATGTTTTTGAGTTCTAGTGGCGTCGATGTCGCGTCCGCGAGGAGTATTAGTATCACTCGTAGGGGATTGAAACTTTCTTTCGAAATGATCGTCAGGAAGCGTTGGAAAGGAAGCGTCATGTCGACAAGTAGTATCAGCTGCGAGTACTTTCCGGCGTGGTAGTTGTTGCGGATGCTTTCCTCTGGCGCATCAGCAGGCGCAGTCAGCACCGTACCTTTGTACTGTTCAAGGAAGCTAGCGGCTGATTGGCGGTGCGTATCGCACCAAGAGATGGCACTGACACGTTCCGCAAAAGTTTCGTTGGCGATGCGAGCTGCTACTGATATCAGCTCTGCATTGCGGTCCGGTAGTATCACCCCTTGAAGGAGCAACATTATTCCCACTGCTTCCATGACTAAGAACTGAGTTCATATAAATAAATTTCTTAACGTCAGGTTTAATACTAGGTATGTGGGATATACAGAATGACATGCAACGAGTGTTAAAGTTAATGGGTCAATAGAGCGGTAGAAAGTACACACTTGTACGCTTTTGGTATTATAGGGTGTTTGAGTTTTTATACTCGTTTGAGGTTTTAATTAATCATAAATCTTTTTAATAATTATGCGCCATCTAGCCCAAAAGTAATTAAAGTAAAAGTAAGAAAAGCTTGTGTTGTGGGTGCTAGACCACTGATAACCTACTTTTACAATTTTTAATACATACCTATTATACATATGACACCCAGACCTGTAATAGAAATTAAAATTTATCATTCTAATTTCTGCGAGGCCGGGAATCGAACCCGGTCAACCAACTGAAACACGCAGAAGCATCTTACGTCAATGGTAGTCATGTACATTTTTTTCAAATGTCGCCAGATCTTCCACTCTGTATAATAACTAACTTTTATTTATTATTATTATTATTATTTGACTAGCCAGGCATTTGACCGCCACCTCATCTGGTGGTAAGTGACGATGCGGCCGATGATGGAGCATGCCTGTCTACGAACAGCCAATTCACTCTAGCCTTGAAGGCATCCAGATTAATTGTATCTTAACCAAGACTAACTACATATATCTACTACCTAATTAAAAAAAACAAATTCTTGCCATTGTTCAATAAGCAGATAGCTCCATTGATTAAGAACGTGAAGTTTATCTACATCTTAACTTATCTTCTACTATATAAAAATAAGTCGGGTTTTCCTTCCTGACGCTATAACTCCAGAACGCACGAACCGATTTCCACGGTTTTGCATTCGTTATGTACATTAGTTGTAATACTAACCGATGCTCTTACGGTGAGGGAAAACATCGTGATAAAACTTGCAAATTCAGGCAACTGAATTTGTAACCATGATCCAATCTGGTCAGGTTCCCTTGGTAGCAGGGTCACGGAGGTGAGGTGGCAATTGCTCTGCTGTAAATACATTTCAAATGGTTGCCGCTTTTGCCATAAAGTGCTTTAAACGTCCGTCAGTTAATCACTTACAAAAAATCCTTTTCAAGTTGAGATTATCCTGTAACAACATACTGTTTCATAAAGTGGTTCACATTTTACATGATACAATATAATTTTAGGCAGTAACACTAAAGTAAAATACAGGTAATTATGACCAAATTCGTGTTTGATCACGTTGTGTGCTAGAGGCAATTATCTGGGGTCGTGAGCATACAACTGTATAATGTATGGTAGTAATGTAAATATGAGTACTTACATTCAAATAGCTCTAATAGTGGAATAGAGTAAAGTAGGTATAGGTTAATTAAAAAAAATAATCATCTAGTCGTTAATGTCTCGGTTGTGCTTTTCACGCACGAGGGCCCGGTGTCGGCTTTGACCATGATTCAGGATTTGGCAGATCGGATATTTATAGGGGAACCTAACAAAATTGGATCATGATTACATATTCAGTCGCCTGAATGAGCAGGTTTCATCACAATGTTTTCCATCACCGTAAAAGCATCGGTCGTGAGCCAATACGACAATTACCTGATTACCAATCAATTCAATTGATCACCAATTAATTTCTTCAAAACATTAGCTATGTTCAGTACATCGACTTTTTAAATTGGAGTACAATTAATTTTTAGACGTTTTCATGCCAAAACATCTGCAATCAAAAACATAAATATTTTCAACAATGCGATGTCAACAGTATTTTTATCAGGTGGTAGGAAAGAAGTCTGTCAATTGTCAGTCTAATATCCACCTACGTGTAGGTAGGTACAGATAATAATCTCCATGTGCGTAATGACTTCGGTCGGGCACCTTAACGTTTAATTGTTGCTATAAATTGCCGTTTTTAGCATAACTTAAATGTTTAGCTGAGACGGTATTTGTCAAAACGTATGTATTAAATCATTGATTTTTGCTATTTCTAGATATTGAGTTGAGCAGATTACTTATCACTACTGTGGTTAGAGAGAACTGTTTTTTTTATAAAGTGACGTCACTTTTATCCCTCCTTGCGATTTATCCCGTACCTTTAGCTCTCGGGTGCCCGCTCGGAAAGCCACATACGAGGCCCCTTGGGCGGCTCAAAACTACGAACAGGAGATTGACACCTAGTTTGATGAATGACTTACAATATAACGGAACGTAAGATGAAAATATTAAATGAGCTTAGTTAGATATTGTATTCCATACAAATAATATTAACATCGATAAGTTTGTATAATTACAAAAGGTACTAGGTAAATCAGATGTCAACACTACACACTCACGCCCATATCCCACAGGGATAGGCAGGCAAATATTATGAAACTCGTGAAATTACGTGGATTTACAAAATAACACATCAATTCCAATAAAAGGGAGGTAGTTAAATCTTTGAAATTTAGTCAGTCTGATATTGTGCGTATCAAGTAATAAAAACATACTGCGGAACGGGTACGGAACGCGGACCCCGGGCCTTCACGTACCGCGCGGGAGCGCAAACGGGACACAACGCCGAGATTGATGATGATGATGAATAATACATAATAATGTCTAATATTAACGGCCGAAGACCGGGCGAAGTGGAGAAGAATGGGTAGGAAAGCGGACCCTGGCAGAGGCCGGGATAAGCGGTAACAGTTTTATCTATGTAACCCATAGAAGTGTGCAAACCACTTGAATAGTGGTTTTCGAATCATTGTGGTGAGAGGATTTGTCAGCCTGGACTCTGCGTTATCGAGTCCAGCTGCTTCCAGGGTGCGCCACGGGGAGGCTCCTTTCACTACCTGGGGAGCAGATCCGCATGTTCTCCGGACGACGGGTCTCTCGCTTTCATACTCGGCAGGTGAATATGCGTGTCCATTGTGGCACCGATCCGCCCATGCGAAGGAAGTCGACAAGGCCTTAAATGAGACATGCCGTATCATAACGGGCTGCCTCAAGCCTACACCGCTTGGAATGGTATACCCAATGGTATAATGGCTTAGCAGGTATTGCCCCACCATGTGTACGGCGCAAAGTGGCCTGTGCAGAGGAGAAACTCAGGCAGGAAATAGACGCACGACATCCACTGAATGGTCATATAATGCCCCCCGCACGCCTCAAAAGCCGGAACAGTTTTCTGAGGTCTACAATCTCCGCTATGAACCTTCTAGGGAGGCAAGGGAGCAGCTGTGGCGTGCCCAATATCCAGTGCCTTCTGGATCCATCGCACCCAGCGAATCCCTGCCACCAGGACACGAGCTGCAGTGGCCAACTTGGAAGTCACTTAACCGTTTACGGATGCAGGTTGGCCGCTGCAAAGACTCTCTGGCTAAGTGGGGCTTCATTGACCAGACACAGCAGCGATGCGACTGTGGAGCTCCATCCCAAATCATGGAGCATCTGCTTTCTTGTCCTCTTTGTCCTGCTACCTGCACTAGGGAGGAATTGTTCCTGGCGACTGATAATGCCGTTGCCGTAGCCAATTACTGGGCATGCCAGATCTAGGGTTTTCGAAAAATTGACTCGACGAAGAAGAAGACTTGAATAGTAAGAGTTTTTCATTGATCCCAAATACTGACTCTACAAAGTCACAAAATTCACACATTTTTACTTTATTATGTTAAAAATATACATTGTTGAGAAAAAGTGTATTTTGCGTACGGCTAAGGAAAATAATGCCTTGCCAATGGAACAGAACATCC
Source organism: Blastobasis lacticolella (assembly GCA_905147135.1). Classification (NCBI taxonomy): domain Eukaryota; kingdom Metazoa; phylum Arthropoda; class Insecta; order Lepidoptera; family Blastobasidae; genus Blastobasis; species Blastobasis lacticolella. The sequence continues at coordinate 18,703,465 of LR990048.1, forward strand.
TGGACTCCTTCTAAGCCATAGTGAATCGTCTTCATCTAGACAGGTATGCTCCACCTTCGGCCGCATCGTAACCTACCATCAGGTGAGATGGCGGTCAAACGTCCGCCTAGTACACATCATACAGCATATCACGTCAACAGCCCATACAGTCCATTGCTGGACTTGAGCCTCTTCTTTATTGCCCAGAATAATTTGTTCACAAAGTATTAAAAGCATCATTGCACCAAAGCTGAACGTGGATAAACATTGCGCACGATATCAGGCAGTTCATTTGTTCAATCGGTTGCTATTTTATTATAAATATAATTAATGTCAACACTTTTAAAAATAAACTTGTGGGGCACACTGAACTGGGGGGACGGCGTCACTCATTAATAAAACAATTAACATGTAAAGTAACATATTTACTGCTTTTCGAAGTATTCTCCATTATATTTTCAATACTTTTTCGTTCTGTAAATCACGCTCTCATCCGGCCCCGTAAATGTAAAAGCTCTTATAAATTTTTAGAAAAAATTTAGAAATCGCATGGTGCCAAGTGTGGACTATGTGCGGGATGGGTTCTATCTTTTCAGAAGTCTGACTTGACTTGATTTGCTGTCACTGTCGCACACCCATACAGAAGACTTTCTTTCCGGCATGTAACAAATCCATGTTTCATCTCCTGTCACAATGTCATACACACCATTTGAACGTCCGTGATCGTACTTAAACAACATTTTTTACACTAATCAACTAGAGTCCGTTTTTGTTTTGGGGTGAGTTCATGAGGAATCCAGTGGCACCAAAATTAAACTTTTAAATGTTTATGTAAGATTTTTCAAATTCGGCTTATGAGCCTTATGCCAATCCCCAAACGTCCTCGAATCACCTCATAGGTGAAACGCCGGTTTTCTTCAAGATGCCTGACAGTAGCCACATGATCTTCAGTGATCGCATTTGAGGGCCGACCTTCACGAATTTTATCATGGAGAGAAACACGGCCACGATCACATTCTAAAAAAACGGTTACGCAGAGCGACTACAACCATTCAGACCCATCCTCCTAGACGGCTACTCCAAACATCGCAACGAAACACGGCTGGGCCGCTTGACGACGTGTTCACCTGGAGGGTGGTGACTAGCCTCGGCCGAAGCCTACCACCGGAGAGTGCTGTCAATTTCGCACTACCCGGGGATCACGACGTGTAGGGTATCTAGACTCTTGAATCATGAAGTCCAAAGTGAGCTTCGCCTACTGACGCGGACAGCATTGACCCTCAGCTGAGTCCAGCTATCCAAAGTTTTGCAAAATTATTTTTATACGAGTGGACCCGGCGCGACTTTTTTCGCTTACACCTGCTTTACCCTTATCAACCCTTATTATCTTACTTGTAAACCTTCCTCTTAAATCACTCTATCTATTGTTAAAAACCACAATAAAATCCATAGCGTAGTTTAAAAGATATAAGCGTACTGATGCGAACAGCATTGATCCCCAAAAAATATAACTGATACGGGTCCCAAACTGTACTGCAATCTACCAGAATTTTAAATCTTTAGATATTCATCATCACAGCTCATAACAGTCCACTGCAGGACTAGGGGCCTCTCCCACGACAAGGGAGGTTATTGCCATAATCTCCACGCTTGGCAGGCGGGTTGGAGATCGCAGTGTTATAAATAAAAGTATGGAAAACGCTGCTGCCCATTTTCCAGCTTACAGAGATCCTAGATCTTTTGCCTCGAGAACATTAGTCGCCTTGTACGCCTTTAGATATTACAAATTTCAAATTGTTTTTAGCAAATTCACTAATTGATCAATGTTATTACAATGTTAATGATTACCTTAGTGACATCAATTTAAGAAAATTTTGACATTTGGTTGTTTTGGGATTTTGTATTCTTGGGAGAATTGTATTCTTTTATAGTTTGGCAAGAAAGTCGTGAAAAGAATGTTTTGGGAACTACTGCTCTCGCCTAAATTGGCCACACTAAATTAATGTCAAACTCAAATATTCTATAACTATCTGTGGTCAAACTGACTTCAGCTGTCACGTCATCTGGACATTGTCGTTGTTTTGTTGTTGTTATGTTTAAGTGGATATGTGTATATTTCTATATTTTTACTGTGTTGGACATTTTTTTTTTAATTTATGCAAAAACGAATAAAATCGGCATGAGAAATGTAATATTTAGAATTGTTCATATGTATGGCCGAGTTTAGAGCAGATAAGTTGCTGTGCCATTTGGTAGATGTTTACGGCCGAATAGCAAAGATTATCGGTACATAAAATGTTCCTCAATTTTGAAAATATTGTATTCAATGTGATCTATTGGAAATCATTTGAATTTCCGTAAAATTTATGTGTTTTGTAGTATTGGTTACATTTATTTAAGGTTACAAAATTTACCGTCAAATTATAATGTACTGGTATAGTTTTTATCGTTTTGTATTTTTTTTCGTAAATATAATATTCATTGATATGGTTGCCCGCTGTACTTGGTATCCGGACATTCAAATATAATGTGATTTACTGACTGCTCAGGGCAGCCGCACTGGCATGCCGATGCCTCGCACCAACCCCATTTGTGCCATAGATACGCACAGTTTCCGACGCGGAAGATTTTTAGTCCCTTACGGCCGAAGCTCTCGCCTACTTGACGAAATGTAAATTGAAAATTTAAGTAGCAGTAGGAACTTAAAAGCCATACGATAAATAAATAAATAAATTGATATGGTTGCTTTCAGGTGTCAAAAGGCAGGGTCTAAAAGCAGTGTGGCGCTTCTGTATTATATTGTAGCAACAAGCTATATTATCCAGGCACATTACGCAATGTACCTACTACTATTCGGGCTGGAGAAATGAAACCCAGGATCAAGGAATTTTGAATAATATATTAGATTATTAAGATTATCAAGGTCACTGGTCGAACAGAGAGAGAATCAGAAGATAACAGTTTGACATTACATCGTTCCGTGCATCAGTGTTGCTGTTAATAAATTAATAAGAGTACATATAAACCAATCTTGTATGTGTATGGGTAACCTGGTAGCAGAGTCACGGAGGTCAGATGGCAGTCGTTCTACTGTAATTATCTAATCTGCCAAATCCTGGATCATGGTCAAGGCGGACCTCGGGCCCTCGTGCGCGAGAGCACAAACGGGACATTAACGCCAAGATCATATATTACCAATCACTTTGTCTATACTAACTATACTGAACTAGCACTTTCAGCTGATGTGGTTTAATAAGCCCAGCATTGGATTGTCGTAGGCAGGTGGACGCGTCGTAGTCGTGCGATATGATATAAAATATTAACAAGTATCAAATTTTCTAGTCGAAATATACGAGACACAGACACAAAGAAATTGGACATAGAGGCAAAGCACAGACGTGAAGATACTATTTTTTAATATTTTAAGTTCACAGACAACACAACAGAACAATTATACCATGTAAACGATGGAAGCACTCTCAATTTTTTTTACGTCTTTCTTGACAGACTGTACAGACTGTATAGTTGCACCATCCTCATATCGACCCGAATCCGACCCGAAACGTAAACCAGTTAGATAGTACATAGTTGCGCCACTGCCCACGGGAATTTTTAAATAGCGACTAATTTGGGACGAAACGACGGGCATAGAACATTCAGCGGGACTCCTTCCACATTCGACTTCTTTTTCTCTTTTATTGTGATAAGAGTCTCTTTCTCGTCGAGTCGCAATTTGTCCGAGCTAACGGCTTCGACGGAATGCCTCGGGCATCGTAGTTGTGTGAATTACTGGAAGTTTGTTACAGGAATAAATTAAAATGGTGATGTTGCTGTATTCAGATGCAATATAGTCCTTATTTATAATTTATTTATACTTATTTATAGGTCGAACACGTAGAGCGGATGGATGTAAAAAGATTGACGGAAGAGGTATACAGGGTGTTACATAATATATGTATAACGCCGTGAACTGGATGGAGTGCTAAACTTATTAAAACGATTGGTACAATTATTTTTTTCGTGCGTGGAATAGTTTGCGAGTAAATGACTATCAAGCTTTTTTTTAAACCAAATATTTGAAATAATGTGTAGGGATTTTTATTGATCTCAAACAATAGAAATTGATATTTTAAATGTGATTATTATTTCTTACTGGTGGTTCTCAGTGGCTTTCATTCAGGAACCATTTGGCACATCGTTGAGAACAAGGTTGCTTTCCTAAAGAATCGAAATCCTGAAGAAAAGACCACTGACGCCCCCTCGGTCATTAATATTAGACAAAAATTTCTATTGATTCAAGGCATGAAGAACCAGTTAAAGTCCATAGTATTAAATTGCAGAATAAAATGGAATCTTCCATCGATCGAAAAAAACATCCCGTATCTGCGATAACTTCGTCTTAAAGCATAACAACTTTTTTATATTTGTATTACTATTAGATAGGTTTGACCGCCATCTGAACTGTTGGTAAGTGACGATGCGGCCGAAAATGGAGCATGCCCGTCTTAGAACAGTCTATTCAATCTAGCCTTGAAGGTGTCTGGACGCCTATAATCTGGATTATATTGATCAGAGACACACTCGCAGGCAACGAGTTCCATTCTTTAGTAGTACGCATTATAAAGGTCGAACCAAAGCGACTCGCGCGGTTAGCTAAAATATCCAAGACATAAGGATGAAGCGTGCGCCCGGATCGCGTCTCCCGATTGCGGACCGAGGCCGACGAGAAGACGAATGAGGTCGTGCAACTGCTTCACACACTCTCCTAAATGTAACCTGTAGAAAACTGACAGACAGTCAACGCTACGCCGATGCTTGAGGCTCTGTAGTTTAGCTTCAAATTGACTTGTGCTTTAACAATAAATTGCGGGTCACAAATTATCTTCTTTGCACGTTTTCCCACTGAATCCAAAGCCGCCAGTTGATATTTGAGAGTAGTAGTAGAGTTGCAGAGTTGGCTGCAGTACTCCATGCAGAATCGGACTTCAAAATATACTTTCATGTGTGCCTTCTTGGCTAGTAGACGATTTAAATTCTCTTTTTATGTACATCGCAATCGGCGTACAATAACCATTTAATACTCTCTACATTCACCGATTTGTTAATTCCGCGACTGAAAATCAAGTGTAATATGGTGTAATAGTTTGTATAAATACAAAAGCGTTATCTTTATCGGCGTAGTGTGTTTCGTTCGAAGTGTGTACGAAGCAAGATGATTATTTAAATTTTAATATTTATTGTGACGGCTGTATTCGCGTATATTGTTTACAGTTACAAGAAGATACAGAATCACTTTGATAAGAATGGAATTCGATATGTGCCCAGTGTCCCCCTGTTTGGCAATAATTATAAAAGTACTATAAAGAAGCAGCATATTATTGTTGTTGACGTTTTTCCAATCAAATATATTGTATAGGTACAGTATTTCTATTACCTCAGCAAAGAGTTTCCTTCTTTTAGGTAAACTAAAATTTATAATTACATTTTTAATAATTTATTTTTAGGGTCCAGATTCGCACTTTTGGAACTGAAGGTGTTGTTGTACCATCTGATTCTCAATTTTAAGCTGCTTAAATGTGAGAAGACAGCTGATCCTATCAAGTTGCAGGAAGGCGTCTTTACCGTTAAAGTAAGAAGAGGTTCCTGGATTAGGTTAGAACCAAGAACTTAAATGTATTCTACGTTAAGACTGTATATTGTATTGAAATGTAAACGCTTTGAAAAATATTGTTGTTTCTAGATCGAAACAAATTTTTAAAAATCATTTAAAAAAAAATTATATGTTTAGATATATTACTTAGAAATGATTTTTGTACATAGTTAGATAGATAGCCTAATGTATTTATATATGTATTTATTTTTGTATTTTCCTTTTTCTAATACCTGAATCATGATATCTAATTTCGAAATATGAAATAAATGTTGACATAATAATTTACAAAAAAATACAAAATTTATTCGTTTTTAGTAAAAATTCAACTTTTATAAAACATTGTAAGTTTCGTGTAAAGAACTATTAATAATAAAAAAGGAATTTTACTTTATACAAATACCACAAATTGTTGTTATGTATAGATGCGTTACCACCTACATAGATGAGCTGGTTAAACGAGCCCTTTGTTTTCCTCTGGTTTTTTACGGTTTTTAGTTTAAGTTTGAGTTTGCAGGAAATGTCCTGATAATGCCACCCCCCATTAAATAAAGTGCCTACCACTACGGGAAAAAGATGTGAGTTGACGTGGCGCTGTAGACTGCCGAAAGGATGTTGGAAAACTAGTAAAATCAGTACAAAATAGTTATTTGTGTTAACTAAATTTGTAATAATAATACAAAAGCTTTTTATTTTAAAGAATGGCTCTGGTTGTAGGTCAAGGTTGTAAAAATTAGTGTCAAAATGTCTACACATGTTTCTACAAATGTTTTTACAGTTTTACTCTTTTGCAAAAGCGACTACATACATGTTTTTCAATTTTATTTTTGGATAAGTTTTAGCAAGGATAGCGGACATAATAAACGAACGTTTCGTCGACGCCGTAGAACTTTGTCATTTATGTTATTTTAAATATTAATCGCATCTGCTTCATCTGCAACAATATACGAAATATAATAAAAAAGTACTCAGTGACCGTAGTAACAGGAAACCCGAGCTGCAAACAAAGTCGTCCGTTTCGTAAACGACGAACTCATCATCATAATCTTGGCGTTAATGTCCCGCTTGCGCTCTCGCGCATGAGCGCCCGGGGTCCTCCTTGACCATGATCCAGGATTTGGCAGGTCAGGTAATTACAGTGGAGCGACTGCCATCTGACCTCCATGAGCCTGCAACCAGGGGAACCTGACAAGATTAGATCATGGTTACACATTTAGTCGCCTGAATGTGCAGGTTTCATCACCATATTTTCCCTCACCGTAAAAGCGTCGATTAGTATTCAACTAATGTTCATAACTCAGAAAACAGTGATTGGTACATGGCCGGAGCGGGATTCGAACCCGGGACATCTGGCTCATACGAGTCGTATACTCTAACCGCTCGGCCACCGACGCTCTCGTATACGGCGAACTAAGCCTTTGCAAAGAGTGTGGGAGTCGTTTAAATATTTATGGTTTGCGCCCTTTGATGTACGCCAAATAACCGACACATGAATAGCAAATACGAAATATTAAAATATTTTAATATATATAAACTTGAAATATTTGTACACATATTTACAAATAGGCACATGTCGGGGCTGGGCATAATATAATATACATATATTATACATACTATGCTGTGCGGTGTGGTGTCCGACATAGAAGAATAGCACCAACCCCTTACACTCGTAGGTGTCGTACAAGGCAACCAATGTTTTCGAGGCAAAAGATCTAGAGTCTCCATAGGCTGGAAAATGAGCAGCAGCTTTTTCCATTATTATATTAAAACACTGCGATCTGCAACCCGTTTGCCAAGCGTAGAGGTTATTGCAATATCTCCCTTTCGTGGGAGAGGTTCTAAGTCTTGCAAAGACAATTATGAGCTGTGTATACATTATAATGATGAACATACATACTATACCTTCCGAATGAACATCTCTAGTTAGATTGTGAAAATCGTAATCGCATCAAAATCCATTGCGCGGTTTAGGAGGAGTTTGTGAATAAACAGACAGCCGCGTAAAGCGACTTAATTTTAGCGAAAAGGAGGATATGAAATAAGGATTCATGAAACGCATAATTACTATAAGTAAATATTATTATAGTCTTTCCTTAGCTCTATAACATGGATATTTTTAAAAGCTTTAACGCTTTCGTTACCTAAAGCGTCTACCAACTATAAGCGTAACACTTTTCTGTGGCGTAGCTGCGATAGTTTCAATAGGTTAAGTAAACATGAGGATTTCGATTTGTTGAACACAGGCTATCGGAGGGCAAAGCGAGTGCTTAGTCAGGCGCTTTTCAATTATACTAGCCAAACATAATGCATAACAAACAGATTGTATTATTTTGCACATATGTTATATTGTATTTATTACATACGGCATGTTTTTATATGTTTTATATGTTCTTCTCGTAGACTAGTGCGTTGCGACTTAATTATCTTATGATACTGCTATCAGTGAGAACCTGTAATTGGCTTTTTGTATTTATTTAAGATTTATATGCTTATATTAAAAGCTGTTGGTTTTCCATATTATTAAAAATAAAATAAATAAATAAAAGCAAGTCTGCAGGTACTGAAGCCCGGCACCGCATCCGCTCCGCTTAGGTTGCAGATGTCCTGAACGACGGTGGCCGCTTCCTATCAGGCAGACCGTAAGTCCGTGTGCCTCCTTAGGCAATAAAACGACGACCTGAGTGGTTCAATGGTCAACATGCCGGTCTGCCACGCAAGAGGTCACGGGTTCGATTCCCGGCCGGGCAGAAATTGAAATGATGAATTTTAATTTCTGTTACGGGTCTGGGTGTTCTATGTATAATAAGTATGTATTTTAAAAAGTATTTAAGTAGTATATCGGTTATCTAGCACCCATAGTACAAGCTTTGCTTAGCTTGGGGCTAGATGGCGCTGTGTGAATTTGTCCACGAATATTTATTTATTTTTTTATTTTAAAAAGAAATGATCGAAACTCCAAATTGTGTCCTAATAGGTCTACCCAAATGATCAAAGATCATCCCATTAATGTGTCGAAATAAAATTTCAGCTTAGTCGTGAAGAGATCTTCTCGATGCCAGTCTGTGACGTCACGATGGGTTCTTGTCGTAAAAAGCGACTGCGCTCCTTTGAAATTGAACCCTCTCAGATTTGTGATGTTGGTGCAAAGGAAAAGCGTAAGGAATTTACACTTACCCCCTTTTTAATTAGACTACCCAGGCAATTGATTGTCATACCACTTGGTGGTAAGTGACGATCTGAGCCTGTTAATAGCCCAATAGCTGTCCAAATTGGATGGTTACACATTCAGTCGTCAGTAGCCATCAGGCCACTAGCAATTAGGTTACCTGGTCGGCAATTCTTTACTTTACGGATATACTTATGCTATATCTAAAAGAAAATTTGTGAAAGCAATTAATTTAGTCCAAATCCTCAAAGGCAAATTAGTTAGTTTCTGGGCTACGACGTTAAAATAATTTTTTTCTTATTTGTTGCGAAAACCTAATCATAACGGAGAGCAACTTCACTTTGCGCTAATAAAGTTATTTGAAGAGGGTTCGTGACGTGAATAAGTGTAATGTAATGGGAAATCTTTGATGTACACATACGGAACATATTTAGCAGGAATAAGTGTATCGAATAACACAGTACAGGAAACGGAAGAGTCTCCAGAGAAAATTTGATGTTTCGAATTACGCGCGGGAGTAACATATACTATTTCACACCATACCATCTTCTCATGTTTCATGTTTATAACAGTAAAGTTATTGATGTTTTTCAGCTATAGCATAGCAAGTGTGGAATTCATATTAATATGGACGCTAGACAATTAATCATCCAAGTGTAACCAAAGCGGGGAACAAATTCGTCAGCAACACAACCGTGCAAGAGCCAGCAAGAAATCTTAATCACGGCTATCGTCGGACGGAAGGGCCCATGAGCCACATGTGGGTACCACAATGTCCGGCGATGAGCGAACGAGGCGGTTTCGATAGCGTCTCAAAGCCGGCTAGGTAGACGTTTCACGTTAAAACCAACGGCCGTGTGTATCGACACAGCCCCGTCCAATTTTTATCCGATTTACACTGTAGTTGTAGGTTTCCATGAATTCCTAGGTACTTAATTATCGCGTAATAAAACCTGTCATATGTCACCGAACGCCAAACCGAGTAAGTTCGCGAACTTTAAAACCGCGACTTTGTAGCTCGTGTACTTTATGACGGAGTCTCATACCATAAAATATCAGGACAAAGGACCCGCAGAAGGGCCAAGAAACGATGGATTGACATTCCTAAGTCGGACGGTCATGGCTTACGACGAGGATGCCCAAGACCTGGCGAAATGAAGAAGAAAGAGTCACTAAGCGGACCCTGGCAGAAGCCGAGACTAACCGCTCGGAAGATGATAATTATGATATAGATGTTAGTTATCAGTAATTGTATTGTATTCATTTATCCATATGTCGTGGATCTTTTAGCTATCCGAACTAACCGCTTCTTTTTAACTTTTATAATGCGTATAAGGCATGGAACACGTTGCCTGCGAGTGTGTTCCCTGATCATTATAATCATGACGCCTTTAAGGCTAGAGTGAATAGGCTGTTCCTAGACAAGCATACTTCATCTTCGGTCACTTCCATCAGGTGAGATGGCGGTCAATAGCCTGGCTAGCCTAATATAAAATAAATAATTAATAAATATTCGTGGACAAATTCACACACCGCCATCTAGCCCCAAACTAAGCAAAGCTTGTACTATGGGTGCTAGATAACTGATATGCTACTTAAATATATACTTATTATACATATAGAACACCAAGACCCATTTCAATTTCGGCCTGGCCGGGAATCGAACCCGGGACCTCTAGCGTAGCAGACCAGCATGTTGACCATTGAACCACTCAGGTCGTCAAAAATAAAAAGGCATCTTTATTTTACCCTGACTCAGCATGCGGCCAATTTGCTTATGCCGTCAGATTTTACTTAAACTACCATTTCTCCGTTTCTCTTTTAACCTACACCGTATGGCTCATAAGAATGCTCTGGTCGTGAACTACGAGAGCTATCTATAACACGCCCGAGTCCGCTTCCAAACGACCCAATTAATTCAAAATGAAAATAAAACTTCCTTAAAAACTGTTGTAACTTCGGCTTTGAGTTCCGATTCCGATTAAGGATGCCTGTATTTGGATTTAATCGACGGAATCGGAAATATAGCCTTAGAAATATACAAAATGAATTTAGATTGACTCAGTGATACTGATCCACGGATATGATTTATAGTTTTCATTTAAAATATTTATAGAGTAGAACATTTTTAATTTTTCTATAACTTTAAATTTTCCGCGAAGCAGTTACAGGAAAAGATATTAATTACTAATAGTGGCGCCACCTATTAGTTGTTACTGAGTACAAATCACGACTTAGCAAGTACTATTAGGACGTATTTATTAAAGAGTTTATTGTGTACAGTGTGTTCAACTAATGTACATAACACAGAGAAGAGTCATTGGTACAAGGCGGCGCTGTGATTTGAACCGGTTACCTCTGGCCAGGTCACAGACACTCGCCGCTCATTACCCAATGCATCGATATAATTTAACCCATTTCTTTTTTTATTAGGGATTTTGCATCCCTACCCCGATTTGTAATTTACAGGGCATCTGTACCGCGAAACCGCATGGGCTTCCAGCCTCCGAAAACAATGTTAATTAGACATTTTCGTAATTCGTTCCTAACAAGTGTTTAGACGAATTTCGTAATGTAATCCAATGAAATGTTTGTTCCAAGTTTCGGGTGAGCGGATGAGTTATTTATCTACTTAGTAAAAGTAAATAATTGGTGAGTTTTTAAGCCTGCTTGGTAGCTTCGGTACAGTCATTCAACGAATTAGTCATATGAAATAAAATATTTTTTTCAGTTTGGTTTTACAACACTTATGAATGTCAATATACAATCTTGATCACCTGACCTTGAGATAATTCATATAATGACATACCTATGGAATATACGAATTTATGTATATGTTAACCCTTTATATTTTAACCTGGTAGAAATTATGAATTCGTTGATTTTATGGTAGTTTCTAATAAATCAAAATACAAATGAAAAATTGTGGTTTGTGACAGATACTGTAGAAAATTGTTTCTCTACGACATATGGAGGCTATAGCAATTGTTTTGTTTATTATAACATAATCCCATGAAACAGTTTTCACAAACCGTTTGTGACACGCCACCACACGATTTTTGCACCGGGTTCTCTTCTCAGCCCATACAGACCAATGACCAACGTGGTCTTGTCTCACAGCTGCTGGAAGGACATACTGAGCTGGATCTTTCCGCTTTTGCACTTTTGCAATGGCCGCCGCGACATTACTTACCTACGGAGAACATTGTTGTTTTTTTCTCCTTTTTGCATTATTATTTTTAACTTGGTTTATTGTTTGTCGTTATTCTTATTCTTTTCGGCTTCGATTTCCGTTTTAATGCTTAGCTGTGTTATATTTGCTTTCGTCTCGATCTTAAATAAGTAGCAATCTCTTCGCGAAAATCATCCGATGACAACATCTCTTGCATGTTATTGCTTATGCGTACTCGCTTATATAACAGTCAGGCATTGGACACGGCGAGATCCAATTTGGCTGTATAGCTCCCCATGAGGCTGTCGATAAAATCAACACCGCCCATAAACCGGTTATATTCGCCTATAATGTTTGATCGATCAATAGTTACATATCGCTCGTTCACCTTCTTGTATCTGGATACTTGAAATTTGGGTAATTCTCTTACAAAACTTGAAACCAGTGTGACAATTTTATTGTCTTTCCAGGCGACTGTGGATATGTCTGTTCGGTCAATAATGCCAACATACCTATTCAATTGAGTAGCCATGCTCATTGTTCCTTCCGTGGTCTCCGGTCCAAATCAGACAACATTTTCAGAGTTCATTCTTGGTCGGGTTATTACAAAGAATAGTTTACAGTTCGATCACTCACTTGTGGGATACTGTACCGCGAGAAATTCGACACTGTACTTCGTTAACTATAAAGAAAGTACATGAATATTTCCACGCTTAATGTCTACTTGCAATAATTATTCTTTCTTTATTCTTTATTGTACACAAACATGACATAATGATACAGTACAGTAACAGAGATGTACAAAGGCGAGCTTAACTCATTAATTGAGTTTTCTACCAGCAAACCTTGGAGTCATAGGAACAGGTTTAACTTAAACATTACTACATATTGCTACTCTCACCATAATATAATTATAATATACGGGTAAAGTATTTTTTTAATAATAATTTATTTATAGTATTTTACCGATTATTTTCCGTACATACTCTGGTACTCCTTACGGCTTACGTGAATGGTTACTTTACTTACTTACGTTTTTGGAGATTTCTATCCACAGGGATAGCTTGCGATCTATGCTATTTCGTCGTATTGTCTAAAGATTAAGAATGCCAAGTTTAGCAAGATATTCTAAGAATGGCAAAGACGTGAAATAGTTGAGGAAATAAAGGCTGTAGTTTTGGTTTCATGGTATTTCAGGAGAAAGTCTGATATCAACATTTGATGAAGTTCCAAAGTCTCGCTCACTAGACCCAACTTTATCTTCTGTTTCAGTTTTAACGCTTAAAGTTGTATGCAAATTCGCTGACACCTCTTAGAACATAAATTATCAACTCGTTTATTTAGCTTTTTAGGATCATATGTACCTATATTTCAAATTATAACTTGGTTTAGTGGAACTTTGGTCATCCACGCAAATATACTTTTTCAAGGGCACACTCTGGCAAGTTATTATCTGAGATTTTGCGACAGGTCTAAAGAAAAGGCGAACGAGGTCTGTGTGATCGCGAGGAACAAAATTTGCATTATCATTGAAGTGAATGAATCTCCCAATCTTTTCAAATTTATGAACCAGCATTGTGTCTTTCGCTCGAGGTGTTCCTATATTTCGGTTCCAAAGCTTCGTAACCCGCGGAATATGAACCACTTGTATGATGTAAGCTAGTCCACTGAATTGCTAATTATCTGACATGAAAAGTGCTACTTAGATCTTTTTGCACAATGTACATTTGATTGGCAATATTTTCAATCAAGCTTTTTGGGGATATTTTGAAAAAGAACTGTATCGGAGTATCCAGGTCTAAGAAATACGGAGACACGGTCTTATCACCCTTTCAATGGAGTTGTTGCTCATTCGTTTTCAAATTTCTCTTGCTCCGGCGTACTTTCAATGTTTGCTTGGCTTGATGGTCCAGGTTGAGCAGACGGACTTGAGAGTGGAGAAGAGATTGCGGAATGGAGAAGATTAGCAGTATGTTCCAAGTGTTCAATAAGACTATCAAGATGTTCTAGTACCTCTTATCTTTAAAAACATCGTCTTCACAAGGAAGCTCTAGATCTGGAGAAAATTTAGAACCGGAACGCTGTCGTCATCATCCTCGCTGGCATCGAAATCAAAAAGATGCTGCTCGAATTCTTCTTCTCGCAGGCTTCGGGAAGCCATCCTATCAAAAAATTCTACAAAGGTCAATGTACTGCACAAAAAGAACGGAAATAGGCAATGTGACAGAAATGTCATAAACAATAATTCAATAAATTTATATATTATTATCAGCCGTGTGGTATCCGGCAGAGTAGAATAGCACCAACGCCTTACACTCGTGGGTGTCGTACAAGGCGACTAATGTTTTCGAGGCAAAAGATCAAGAGTCTCCGTAGTCTGGAAAATGGGCAGCAGCATTTTCTATTGTTATATTTAAACACTGTCTCCAACCCGTCTCCCAAGCGTGGAGATTATGGCAACAACCTCCCCTTTCGTGGGAGAGGCCCTAAGTCCTGCAGTGGACTGTTACGGGCTGTGATGATGATCTATTAAATTTTCACCACAGACATGACTTTTATCTAGTTTTTATATTTTTTCTTTATTTTTTAATGTTATTTCTTTCGACTTTCTCCAACTAGCGGCAAGTGAACTTCGAAATTTTTTATGCAAGTCCGTCATCTAGTTCGCCAAAAACAGTTTTCATGTATTTTTAATAATAATGATCAGAAATTATTAAAAAAAAGTAGGATCATTAACACAAATTTTAATCAACTAATAAAAATTTAGGTTAGGTTAGCTTAGGTATTCTGATAGGTATAAAATTAAATAACAAGCAATGCAATAAGAGAACTATGAACGTCCGGTCGGTCCCTATGCTGCGGCAAAAGTCTGGTACTCCTTTTAGTTGTCGATGACGTCCCGTAACCATTAGCCACAATTTTGTACTAATAGTATCAAATGATTTGATACCATTAGGGTACAGTGACTTACAACGGAATAAAATGGCTCATAGATAAGTTATTTTTAATGCATTATGTATTACATCGTAAACCACACGAATAAAATAAAACAAAACAGAAGTTTTGAGGAGTTGCTTCGTTTGTAACAGTTGTGTCACACAGCGATATAGTCGGGAGTTTGTCGACTTTTCTGTCGTTAGGTTATAACAGGACACATTTCGGTAAGTTATCTTTGGCACTTCATCAGCTGGTACCTCCCTCCCCCTTCCATCTTCGAGGTACTAGACGAGTATTGGATTTCTACACATATGTGGTCGATATTCCAGCTTTAAGCACCTTTTCTACATTCTTCTCTCCGTTGGAGTGGAACTCTTTGCCTCAAGATCTGTTCCCTGAGCAATTTATCTGGGCCTTTTTAACACCCTCATCGCCATGTATATCATTATTGCACACACTGTCTCAACACTTGTGTATCATTTGATACACAGCCCTCTAGTTAGTTTTGACTTTGTGTATCGCTCATGCGCATGCTTTCTATATATTTTATAGGGCGAAAAAAATGCTCTGGCCTAGGAGATTTTCCTAGTGAGGGTAAATAGTTTTTGAGTTAGGGTAAAAAACTCATTTGGAAGACTTTTTTTATTTTTGCTAAAATTGGTAGGACAGTCACTATGGCCTTGGCGCTTAACGTGTTGAGACAAGAGTGAATAGGCATTATCTAGATAAGCATGCCATGGTCCGCATCGTCGATTACCACCAGGTGAGAGGGCGGACAAATGCTTGCTTATAGTAGCTATATAAAATATCTCGTACCACTCACCCGATTTCAGAAGTTCTGCCACTCATTCCCGAGAGAGATGGGCCACTTTTGATCTCGTAGAAACGTGCTATATCTCTCGTAGTTGTAGTGAAAGTTGACAGTCTCGAGTTGCACACACGATATGATATAATATGGAACCTCAGGGAATCTGCTTGTTTATTTGTTTATGCAGTGAAATTCAAAGATGAGATAAAACAAGCGCGTAAGCCTTAGAAAAATATATTTTTAAACAATATACCTTATGACAAACAATAATATAGCCTTTCTGACGGTAAGCGGTCACAATACATCTATTATATTGACGACCTGAGTGGTTCAATGGTCAACATGCCGGGTCTGCCACGCAAGAGGTCCCGGGTTCTATTCCCGGCAGGGCAGAAATTAAAATGATGAATTTTAATTTATGTTACGGGTCTGGGTGTTCTATGTATAACAAGTATGTATTTAAAAAAGTATTTAAGTAGTATATCAGTTATCTAGCACTCATAGTACAAGCTTTGCTTAGTTTGGGGCTAGATGGCGCTGTGTGAATTTGTCCACGAATATTTATATTATATACCTAGTAAACACATCGCGGAATTATTCAAAAAGGGTGTGAAAGAAAATTGTTTATGTCATACAGTAGATAAACATGCAAGCGGGCCTCCTGATGGAAAGTGGTGACGTGGTATCGCTAATGCTTTCCTCATCTCTAAAATCCCAGGACACGCTCCGGCAGCACGGTTCGCCTCCCACAGAATACAAGACTTAACAAAATGAACACAATACTATTTGAAATACTATTATTTGGTTGTGGTATTCGGTAAGGTGAAAGCACTTCCTCAGCCGGGCGGCTCCAATTCGAACGGAATATCCCGCTTTGCCCTACTTCTCATAATGGTTTTAACGGTATACCACAGTATTGCAAACATCCATACCACTATTACACATCTAGCAGTATGCTTGTGTTCCATGTTAGTGGTATAAAAAAATATTACCAACTAAACACGTAGTTTTACCTCACAGAGCGGTATATTTTTATAAGCGCCCGCCATGGTGCCATAGAAAAGCCCATATCACGGATGCTATTCCCTACGTTTACGCACTACACCTGCCCTAACTGGTATAAAAGTAAATAATAAACAACATTACACGCGCAAGGGGAGGGGGAGGGGAGGTAATCAAAACAAATGACATGCGTGTTGCGGGATTACGCTGTTACGGAGGATCGTGTACAGTGCGGGACATTGGTATGGGGATATATTAGTTTGTAGTATTTTTAGGGTTTGAACCACAATATGTAGACATGTTACTCTTGCTAATCACGTTTTGTCCGTCTGTCTGGTTTTAAAGATTAAGCAGAAAGAGAAGAATATCATCTAGTTGCCTTTGTCGCACTGGGTGGGGTCGCCACAATATGTCTTATTCTTCCATGAGAAGAATACATTTGAGTTAAATTAAATTAGATACGTTTAGAAATGTAAAACTTCTACTAAAGCTAATATGTGTTTGGACAAATTCACAAAGCGTCATCTAGACTCAAAGTAATACTTGTATTGAGGGTGCTAAATAACTGATATAGTACCTATATACGTTTTAAATAGAATACCTATATACATTGTATACATTGTGAATCCCAGACTTGTAACATAAATTGAAATTTAACATTTAACGGCACTTTAAATGTTAAATTTCTGGGAATTAAACCCATAATCTCTACGTGACAGACCTGAACCACTCAACAGCTACTAAAATTGCATCACCGAATAGGTAGAAACATGCTCTTGTATTTAACATTTTTAGTAAGAATCTTTATCGTCCTGGCTGTCCTAATTGGTAACAAACATGCGATCATGGTTTTGAGCCGGTTTTGAGGTCTCCTATTGGTCGGGCTTACGACCATGGCCAATCAGGACAGCACTTCAGAGTCGCAAACTGAAGTTACAGACCGACGCCACAGGCCACATAGATCGCAGAACCGACGGCCGATGGTACTGCTACGGATGGTAGCAGTCATCCACGAGATCGACGGACGACCTTGTAAATGGACTCAAAAGGTACAAGGTCGATGGGCGTGGAAGGCACATGCAGGCATATTCAGCAGTGAGTGTCCTGTGACTGAGATGAAGATAAATAAATATGTTTGGACTAATTCACACAGTGCCTAAGTAAGCAAAGGTTGTGTTATGGGTGCTAGATAACTGATAAACTGCTTATATACATTTTTAGAACATACTAATTATACAAATTACACCCTGACCCGTAACAGAAATTAAAATTCATCATGTCATTTTCTCCTCGGTAGGTAATCGAAATCGGAACCTCTGCGTGGCGACCGGCATGTTGACCAACTGAACCACTCACTGATGATTATGACGATTTACACCATGGCTTGACTTTTTCACGATATTAGTGACACTGTTTCAATTGTACAGAAAACGGTTTCAATCTTTAGACAACCAGAAGTCAATCTAGCCGAGTATCTTTTTATCGTTATCGGTCGAATAGCAACAATATTTTAATTTTTGTGACGGCTAGAGTGATAACATTATTATTTTGTGTAGGTATGACGTATAATCCCATAGTATCAGTTATTTCAGTTATCACTGCGAGTGAATATCGTGTGTGACTAATTACATTGTATTGCCTGCATTATCTCTAAGTTTTTAAATAAACGATAATAAATGGCACAGTTTATTGACCGATTTCGTCATGTAGCTCCACAGTGGGATTCCCTTTTGTATATAATGCCATGCGTCGGTTAGTGTATCCGGCTTGTAAGCCAGAGGTCCCGGGTTTGTATCACGCTCCAGCCACGTATCAATGACTGTTTTCTGAGTTTACAGTGGTAGGGCATAGCGGGGTATCTCGTTCGAATTGGAGCCGTCCGACTGGGGAAGTACCTCCACCTTACAGAATATCGCAGCTAAATAATACTCTTTTGAATGATATTGTGTTTCTGCCGGTGAGTATGGTTTCCAGTGCTCCATGAGGTGGGGATTTGGGGTACCGTGGCTTTGGCAGTGGATTGGCATTTGCTTTTTTGCTGCCAGAGCAACGTGTTATAGAGGTGGGCAATGCATTAGCGATACTCTTGGTGTTGCTAATGTCTTTAGACAGTGGTGACCACTTTCCATCAGGTGGCCCGCTTGCCTGTTTGCCCACCGTATGACTAAAAAAAAACATTAGTTGAATACTAACCGATGCTCTTACGGTAAGAAAAATCATTGTGATGAAACCTGCACATTCAGGCGACTGGATGTGTAACAATTATCCAATCTGGTCAGGTTCCCCTGGTAGCAGGGTCATGGAGGTCAGATGGCAGTCGCTCCACTATAATTACCTGACCTGCCAAATCCTGGATAATGGTCAAGGCGGACCCCGGGCCCTCGTGCACGAGAGCACAATCGGGACATTAACGCCAATATGATTAATTTATTAATTTATTTAAGTTGGTTGCCATGCGTACGTACAAAACTACAAACGCCCGTTCATTCAAACAGAAACTGAAATAGATTTCATCGAACTGGGCCTCGAGCTTACCAAACCGGCAAGATAACCACTGTACCACACAGGTCGTCACGCAAAATACTGTATAACATTTAATAATACGGTGAATAGGTATCCTTAATTTTTCAACTCTAGTCAGATAATATTTCTTCCATTTCAAGCCAGATAAGTATTGTCGGGTAAAAATTTTTTCCTGTAACTTATTACCTTACCCTTTTATCCATGTTACCTTCGCAATTTATCTCTTCTAAACCTAGGTACTTAGGCATTCAGGATGGTCTGAATATACTTAACAATCACGTATTTTCCGTACCTAATTAATTATTTATGAAAACTCTGACTTGCAAAAAATGGAAGCTTGATTAATGGAAGTAGACTTATTTTTATTCTATTGAATCTTGCTTTTCAGTAGAAATGAAAAGATTTTATTGTATTCATAAACATAATATAAAAGAAGTATCGACGGCCTAGTAGTTAAGGGGTCCGACTCGTAAGCGAGAGGTCCTGGCTTTGAACTCCAGTGCCGCCTATTAAATGTACGAATGACTTTTGTCTGAGTTATGTACATTAATTAAACAGTAACCGTGAGCTCTTACCGTGAGGAAAAACTTTGTGAAACCTGCACATTCAGGTGGCTGAATATGTAACCATGATCCAATCTGGTCAGGTTCTCCTATTAGCAGGGTCACGGGGGTCAGGTGGTTGTCGCTCATGCCGTATTTTATATTTTTGTTACATTTGTCGTAATGTAAATGTAGATTTATAGTTACTGCTGTCCATTAGTTAGACTGTATTAGCTCCTATAGTACAAACTGTTAACAATGCCCCAAAGATTTCATAATATGGCTATATTATGAAATCTACGTATGTACATAAAGTATTGTAGATAATTGGACAGTTAAATTTCTTTTTTATACAAGGAGTATTTTAATCTATAACAGGATAATGTTCTTTTTCATTTATTATACCTTAATATCGATCGTCCAATTATATTTCATTCCCGTAGCGCAAAACGAACAATTTGAAACCAATTTTGTTGTCGTACGCCCCGTGTCGGATTGCCCCATTATTTTTGTCCGCAACCGCACGGATTTGAACCGAATTCCGCGTGTCGTTCCACGCACTTTGTTCCGTGTTGATTATGAACGATGTGTATGGTTTTTTCTCCATAAAGCGTGCCCCCTCTCCTCCCAACCCCTCATAAGTCCTCGTTTTTCCACATGTCACACGAGAGATGGTTGTTGTCCTTTGATATGATGGAAATGTCTGGAACGAGCAATTATTTGATGTTTACGAGTGTATTTGGTTGGCTTTATGTGGCTATTGATTCGGGTGATGTGTTTTGTATTCCTCCTTACTGTGATACAGGCTGGAAATTAAACGGCGAAAAAGGGCCAGTGGAGGGAAAGTGGCTGAAATATTGATGCTACTGGTAAAGCATGTTTATCAAAGGAAGCATTCCTATATTTTCAAAATATTAAATACTGCAGTTTTGAATTATCTTGGGTTTCCGAATTTAGTCTCTGTCATCTTTTCAATTCAAGGGTAAAGCATGAGTTTTGAGAACTTAAGTAAAATAATTTATTCTATAAATTAAATTACCTATATATTATTTAAAAAATTTAAAGCAATTGGTAAATATATTTTTCAAGCTGAATTTATTAACTTTTCATATCAATACAGTACAAATTTAAGAATAAAACATTATCCTCCGTTTTCAATATTATGAAAAGCCTATTCATCGCAAAAATATTGATAAATATTTATTGTTCAAATTCATAACTAGAATACTTTCAACAATATTTAATCTAAATCGCTGTTATTGAGAAGATTTTAATGGATTAGTTTTTTGGACAGAAAGGACATGGTCGGTACACGGACCCTTTAGTCTTAGCTAAGAAAAAAAGATAAATCACTAGCGGCGGTTATCACTTACCGTCAGGTGACCTGCTTGCTCGATTGCCTCCCAAAAATAATAATAAAAAAAATTTGATCTGTCCGTCATTTCACCTTGTGGGAAGTGACAATAACAGTGACAAGAACAGCCTATTCACTCTAGCCTTGAAGGCGTCCAGATCTAGATCCAAGGATCTAGTTGTCCGTCAACTTTAATATCACGGACGAATTATTCTGTGGTTAGGTTAAGAAGAATCATAATTCCGCCATTTTGCCGCTGAGCCGTAGATAAAATGGGAGTCAACGGTCCAATATTTCGCGCCAAAAAATACTGCGGGGTAATCCCGCGCCGCGGTGTAAGCCACCGGCGATGACGTCACGGGATTTGGCCTAATCCCGGCGGGATCGCCCGGGATCCCGCGGGAAAGTAGTGCTGAATTTGAACAAGATTGCGGCTACTGCCCTGGCGTAATTTATTAGTATTTTTGACGACCCTTGCTACGTGGAAGTTAACTTGTAAGTCCCGTATATAGGATACGTTTTGGTATCTGTACTTTTTTTAGTATATTAGATGGGCAATGCCTTAGCGTGGGTTGCCCGCTCAATTTTCGGGTGTCAAAGGTACTATGCGAGTAATGTCGGAGGTCGATTAGCTAGGACCTCCGAAGACAAAACATGTTCAAGCTAAACTCTTTATCTATGTAGCGGAGGCTCAAGTCCAACAGTAGACTGTTATGAGCTGCTAACGATGGCAATGATTCACTTTTTTGTATCACTTTTGATGTAATCGAAAGCCGCATTAAACATCTTAGCAGCTTCTCACTACGGGGCGCGCATAAAGATTTTTACGACAATTAGATTTTTTTATAGGTGTGGTGTCGTGATTGATGTAATCAATAAGATTCCATTACATTCGATTGCATGAAATTCTATTCTATTCTATTCTCCGCACGACCCTGTCTCTTGTATCAATCTGCTTCCTACAATCGCTACATGTCCATCTGTTTATCTGTACAGGCCAGCCTATCGTTACCTGACCGACACTCGAAAACCTTTTTACCCGATCCACCATCGGCTCGTCGAGCTGTGGCCTGTTTGAATTAACTAGATGGCACGAAAATTGAACGAATGACATCATTTTAAGGCCAATTAGGCGCTGAATAGCTGTCATATAGCAGTAATAGAACCTAAACTGGATAGCTATTAAGACGTAATAGTACGTAAAACCGTACGATTGCGCGGAAGTGCCTGAACTCGCTCGCAATAAAGTGTTGGGTCTGATTGTTTGTATACAAGGCTCATTTAGTCTGATGTAATACGAGCGTAATTTAGTGACGGTTATTACATACACACGGCACTCAGCAGGGAACCACTTAGTTTTATACTATATATTGATTATTATTATTGTAAACCTTTGATTTTAGTACTCGAAGATTGGTGGAATACAAGTCTATTTTAGTCTGATGTCATACGAGCGTAATTTTGCAACGGTTCGGTTCACAAAATGACGCAAAAATCAAATGTTATATGATGGTAATAACACAATAGTCTATTAAAATAGAATTAGTAAGCTGAAGTGGCAGTGGGCTGGCTATATCTGCCGACGAACCGACAACCGTTGGGGTAAACGAGTTCTTGAGTGGAGACTGCAACACTGCAAGCGTGGTGAGGGACGCCCTCCGGCCAGATGGTGTGACTTTAGAGCCTGCAGGAGGATGCTGGATGCGGCAAGCCGAGGACAGGGTGCATTGGCGCTCATTATGGGAGGCCTACGTCCAGTAGTGGACTGGTTAGAGCATAGGCACATTTGAGCAATGTCATAATCTCTACGCTTGGCAGGCGGGTTGGAGATCGCAATGTTTTAAATATTTACATCCACATTTGCAAACAATAGTAAAGTAGCTCAGCTTCAATATGGCTTTATGATTGATCAATTTTTCCACAATGTTTCCATTGGACTATGACATGTCATCGTTCAAGAGGCCTCTTCAAAGGCAGGAAATGCATTGGTTACTGGTGTTGCTGATGTCTATAGGAGGCTGTGACCACTTTCCATCAGGTGGACCGCTTGCCTGTTTGTCTGCCGTATAACATAAAAAATAATATTGACGGACTGTGTTCGCACGCACTGTGAGACCTCATAGCAACATAGAAGCCTTAAACACGGAGGTCGGTACCAATAAGTCTAGGACTTGGTTTCTTCGAACTTCATAGCCAATCACATGTGGTGATGATCACGATATTTATCCACCACTACACAAAGAGTAATTTATGAAGGCGGCCATCACCTTTTCTTCCTTTAATTAAATAAAAAATGGCCTTCCCGTTTAAAATCCGGTTATTGTGTAGTCTTTTTATATTCCGGGGCGTGTCCCGGCGTGATAACGTTCAGATGGCACGTGAAAGGACTTTCGCTTATGAAAGAAGAGTTTTAGCACGTAATTTTATTTATTACTTGACAGTTTTGCTGTGCTTCTGTCGGTATAGCGGCGGCGGCGGTAGTTTGATGGTCTTGTAGTAGATGCTAACAAGTAGAATCTAAAAACTTTATACGATATTTTGTCTTCTATGAAGAAATCGATTTTGATCGATTGAAATGAGATCGTTTATGATTAGGACCGCCTTTTGTTACATGTTGAATAGTTTATTAAATTGATTTTATTTATTTTCCACTTGTTAATGATTATCGAGAAGTGATATATTAAATATTTTATAATTTCCACTTGTTAGTGATTATTGAGAAGTGACATATTAAATATAACAACATATATCAGCAAAACTCACCATAACGCACAACAGAACAGACCCATGGAGCACTGGAGATCACTGATCCTTACTCACCAGTAGGAACACAGTACCATTTATACTAGTTTCATCATAAATAAATATATAAATAAAAATAAAATAAATAATCATCATAACAGCGGATAGACGCCCACTGCGTTGCAAAAGCATCCTCCAGATATCTCCACAAAGGCAGGTCCTATGCCTTCCGCATTCAGCTTTGTCTCAAACTAATTTTCCATCGACGCAAATAAAGCACAATGAATGTACTAGTCAATCTATCAAAGCAAAATAAAGTGAATTCACACTATGGGTCACGTATTCTGCACATGAAAATATAACCTTGGTAATCTCAAAGATTTTGACGTATACTGTGGTTAATCTACATCACAACAGCTGATAACGTAAAGCAATATTTAAGATAAAATAATGACGAAAAGATCATAATATTATGAGGAAAGCGATATAGTGAATGACAAAACATAAAAAAAGCAATAATAATCGATTACAGAAATCTTTATCAGTCATTCCTATTTTTAGCAGAAATGTATTGAAAGGGATTAAGGAGATATCGCTTGAATTAATATATACTGCAATGATAATTACAATTTCATCATTAGATTACATTTATAAATATCTATTTATTCTTTATTGTATACAATCATGACATAATGATACAGTACAGTAACAGAGATGTACAAAGGCGAGCTTAAGTCATTAATCTAAGTTCATCAAACTATTCTATACGAATATTAAAAAGAGGAAAGTTTCGGTTTATTATATTTGTTTTGTTTTTATGTGCTTTTTTGTATTTGTATTGAATGAAAGTGAGTTTGTATGTTATGAATAAATTCCAAAACAATTGAATCGAATTTCAAAATCCTTTTACTAATTGGAACTGCTTATTTTTATACTTTCCACCCCTAAAAAATAATAAGGACCCGCAGGATAATTGAATATTTACAAATATCCCTATTGCGTGCGGGTAAAAGCGCGGGGGACTGGCATAATGTTATAAATGTGATTTGAAAGGATATTATATAACGGATCCGGTTATGAGTATGAGCACTCAAGAAAGGGGATAGCATTCTTGGCGCGACCGCCGAGGGGTGTGAAACTGTCTCCACATTTCGTTTTAGAATCAGTACTGTTTATGTTATATATAAATCAGCTTTGTAAATAAAGTAACTTTATCTGTTTTGGCATGTAAAGAGCGTCGGTGGCCGGGCGGTTGAGTATCCGACCCGTAAGCGAGAGGTACCGCGTTCGAATCCCGCTCCGGTCATGTACCAATGACTCTTTTCTGAATTAGGTACATTTGTTGAATTCTAACCGATGCTCTTACGGTGAGGGAAAACATTGTGATGAAACCTGCAAATTCAGGCAACTGAATTTGTAACCATGATAATATCTGGTCAGGTTACCCTGGTAGCAGGGCCACGTAGGTCAGATGGTAGTTGGTCTACTGTAATTACCTGATCACCAAATCCTGGATCATGCTCAAGGCGGACCCCGAGCCTTGGTCCTCGAGAGCACA
The DNA here is from genome assembly GCA_905147135.1 of Blastobasis lacticolella. NCBI lineage: Eukaryota > Metazoa > Arthropoda > Insecta > Lepidoptera > Blastobasidae > Blastobasis > Blastobasis lacticolella. The sequence goes on from LR990048.1 coordinate 18,728,898, forward strand.
ACCGGGACATTAACGCTAAGATGATTTTTTTTATCTGTGGCATGTATCAGTGTAAATTACCTCATCATCATCATCACAGCATGTAACAGTCCACTGCAGGACTTATTGCCCCTCCTAATAAAGGGGAGGTTATTGCCATAATCTTCACGTTTGGCAGGCAGGTTGGAGATCACGGTGTTTAAATATAATAATGGAAAATGCTGCTGCCCATTTTCCAGACTACGGAGACTCTTGATCTTTTGCCTTGTATGACACCCATGAGTGTAAGGGATCGGTGCTATTCTACTCTGCCGGACACCACACGGTCAATAAATTACCTAAACTGTCAAAATTATAATACCGTCCAGATATTAAATAAAGTGATCTGGGCCTCGAGTCAGCTAATTTACTTGGTCCGATCGAACTATAATCGAATTGTAGTTGGATCGGAATAGCAGGTCACGGCAGCTTTTATTTTAGCAGAATACCAAAAACGCGTTAAACCGCCATTCAGCCTCTGCGATCCGAATGCAAGTCAAGGATTTTTGTACAAATCCTAAAAATAGCTCGGTTGATTATTAACTGATTCGAAGATCCGATTTTTTTAAATATCCTACGACAAAGCTATATAAATTTTTGACCTCTGTGATAAGGTTTTTGCTTACACGACAAGGTTCCATCTACAGAGATCATAAAAAAAAAATAAGATTCTTGCCATGAAGTAGCAAATTTTCTACATAATTCTACGTAAACGAAGACACGGGCAAAAGCTAGGGTAAAACTATAGACAATCTAATTGATGCTTCAGTAGCTACCTACTACCATTTAATTAGTCACCAATATTAATTAGTCATTTTCAATTATCCCATTATACCTGGAATTAACACTAATTGGCAAGCAAATCATGATAGGCAGGTTGTGTAATAGCTTGTTTATTTCACTTCAAGTGGGTATTTAGAAATCAGGACTTTCCTGAAAATAAAATAATGTAATATATGCTTGGACTATTCACACAGCGCCATCTAGCGCCAAAGCTAAATGTAACAAATCAGTAAATAAAATTAGGTACTTAGTTTATTAATAGGCAAGTATATAATGTGGTGATTTAGGCCATTGAGTAGCTGTTGTCTGCATGTATCTGTATCTGTTGGACTGTTATAATACCAATGCTGTTGTCTCTGGCCTGTTAAGCACATGTATTTTGTTTTTGTGATTCCGATTATAACCTCATGATTAGTAAGTCTTTGTCATTTCCATACCTTGCTATTTTCATAGTTATTGTTATTATAGATATTCAATTTCATAATACTTAGTAATAATCTAATCTTATATTATAAAATATTGCTTGTAATAAATTATAAATCTTGACAAATTACCTTTGTAAGGCAACTTATGGGCCAATCGGCCTGAAATAAATCATTTTTATTTATTATATTTATTTATAATACATATCGGCTAGGTTCGGCTTCGTATTTATGCGCTTATTACTCAGTCCTAAATTCAGTGACTGAATTCAGAAACAAAAAGCGTGAGAGCAAATCAAAGTGGAATGTATTGCTCATAGAATAAGGTAAATTTTTGTATCACTTATATTAAGTCACGCGTCGCTCCGCTTATCAAAAATCCGATATACAAAATTGGACCTTATTCTATGAGCAATACATTCCACTTTGATTTGCTCTCACGCTTTTTGTTTCTGAATACAGTCACTGAATTTAGGAATGTGTTATAAGCGCATCACTCACACTCGTTTGACAGAGACGACACTCTACGAAGCCAAACTAGCCGATGTACACCTTATTCTGAAAGCATTCTTTCCATTTAGATCTGCTCTCTGACGACTAAGGTTGCAGTAAAGAGCTGATTACACATTTGCTTAATCCATAAGCAAATGTGTAATCAGCTCTTTACTGTAAATACTATACAATGGTGATCTTGGCGTTAAGATTGGAAGTATAACAAAATATAGTGTTTTAATAACAAGCAAAAATGTATAAAAACCAGCACTTTTTCGTATTAACGCATCGCTCCGTGTCCGAAACCGCCTGATCATCATCATCATCATCACAGCCCATAACAATCCACTGCAGGACTTCGGGCCTCGCCCACGAAAGGGGAGGTCATTGCCATAATCTCCCCGCTTGGCAGGCGGGTTGGAGATCGCAGTGCAGTTGATGTAAATCTACCCAGAAAGATGCTGCTGCCCATCTTTCGGATTTGTCCCTTAGTCGCCTCTTACGACACCCACGGGAAGAGATGGTGTGGTGCTATTCTTTGAAGCGGCACCACACACCACACCGCCTGATGCAACATTCAAAAGGTGTAATACGACAATGGTCCTTATTATAAAAGCAACGCGTTCCAGTTTGGTCTGTCAGTGTAAATATACAAACGACACACGTCCAAATTACCATTAATGGCCTGGTTGACCTCTCTTGTGCTTGGGCCCGGGGTCCGCCAACTTATCTCTCCTCGACCACTTCGCTGGGTCTTCGGCATCCTTGTTAGCTGTCATGAAATTAAGCCATCGTGAGCCTCTATTTCCCGTGTCTGGCGTATGTGACATATCCAGACATTCTTTCCTTAGGTTTCCTTTTGGTCCCTTTAACCGCTATTGATTAAGGTGATATTTGACTCTTAAATTCTTAATACTAACATAATTGGCTTTACAATCCACCAAGACCAGTGAAGCAGCTATTAGCACGATTTTAAATTTGGAATAAATTCTTTTTTTCTCGTGCTCCAGCCAGCGCCGGAAAATGATTCGAAAAAAGAATTCGCAGTTCGAAATTCGCGCCAACTGAACACCCTTGGTGCCGGTTAATTGGTAAAAACTTTTAATTGGCCGAGAGACTGTTTTCAGCTCGAATTGTTGTGGCCATGAAATCAGCGACAGCAGACCAAATTGTTTTTTATTCCACTAAGGTAGTGCGACCACTAACAACCACTAACGATGTACTGTGAGATCGAATAGTGACGCTACTTTATTTAGGGCCGATTTTTCAATCCACAGATGAAAAATATCTCAGTTTGATAAGTTATTATGTGACTAAAATAAAATCGTATCATTTCATTACTACTATACTAAGTAACAAATTAAAGGTTGTTTTAATTTGGTTGTATATTACGAATGACGTCAAAATTACAGTGTTCTAGTGCATATAATATATCTTCTCTGATTTCGTTAAAATTTCTTCACAGTCATTCATGTGGTATCGCAGGCCAATGGAAAAGTCACTAAACAAAACTCGTGACTGATCTTCATTAGAGTTAGAGGTAGGCAATGCATTTGTGATACTTCTGATGTCGCTAATGTCCATAGACAGTGGTGACCACATTCCATCAGGTGGTCCGCTTACCTGTTTGTCTACCGGTTGACATAAAACATTAATTATACACATACTTAAATAGAGCTCGTCTATGCTGAAATGACACGCCCCACTATCGCATTAACGCACACAAACAAATTTAAAATATGGACGCAATACATATACAAATGCCGTTGTAATTGGTCATTCAGTCGCTGGTGAGACTCAAACGTAGGAGCACGCTTCGTTCGATTAGACCAGTCGACGCTCCCACACAGATGAAGTGTCGTTATTAATATTTGCACTCACACATCGAAATCAACTAATTAAATAGTGGGGCGCGTCATTTCAGCTTAGACAAGCTCTACCAAGAATTTAACACATACCTATTTCGTGGCCCAAAGCTCGAGTAACAGCTAAACTAACTCAACTATTCAACACTATTCTCTATTCCGCGGTGATAAAGTCCAATATCCAACAAATGAATGGCTCAGTTTAAACTCGTTTCAGTAGTTAACTGGCCCTCGGTCATCCAACTGTTGTTAAATAAACATTGCTCACCCGTTAGTTTGGGTTGAGATGTTATAGGAGATACGTTGAACCCGCTTAGCCAGAGACAAACAAGATAGCAATATTCTATACTTTTAAGGCAAAAATCAAAACGGCCACTATCTAAAACGAAGGAGAAAACAAACATTCACATTGACACATAGCTCGAAGAACAGATGGTCGATAGGGCCGCAAAGTTCTCGAGTGGCGACCGCGTACCGGAAGACGCTGCGTGGGTAGGCCTCCCACAAGGCGGACCAACGTCCTGGTAAAGATTGTTGGTACCAGCTGGATGCGGAAGGCACAGCACCGGCATTAGTGGAGAACTCTGGGGGAGGAATATGCCCAGCAGTGGGCGCGTTTCGGCTGATAAGATGATTATGATGATAATAATGATGATTCATATTGACACACTTTCATTACCATTTATTAACAATTCCCAAAATTCTATAAGTTTTACTTTTTTTTCACAATTTGACAAACCTATAACATTCTACCACATGAGATATCCTCATCATCAGCAATTTCTCTATATTTAACTATAATATTATCATAACGATAGAGTATGATATTCCATATTATAAATAAATATTTTTTTATTAAATTAATTACGCACTTATTATACACAACTACACCCAGACCCGTAACAGAAATTGAAATTCATCATTTCAATTTCTGCTCGGCCGGGAATCGAACCCGGGACCTCTGCGTGGCGACCGATATGTCAACCAACTGAACCACTCAGGTATAAGATCCTCTCTTCCATATTTTAGTTCAAAGACAGACATAAACTATTGACGTGTGAATATTACGACTCGCCATACCATATTTCATACTTTATGAACTTAGCTAAGAGGTGTGGTAGAGTTCGCTCTATCTGCCGATTTCTGTATCGGCACTCGCACTAAGAAAATTGAATTTATTCCTGTCGTACTCATGTCAATACTTTATTTGGCGTATTGATACTTTCGTGGTTATTCAATACATTTTGACTACGCATATTATCGGGTTTGTTACCACGGTTAGTATAGTTTTTACCTGGCTTTAACAAACCCTATAAAATACTAAAATACTGGGCAAAAGTGGTTTATAAACCAGCAGTGGTTAAGTAGTAGTGGTTGGCGGCAGTGGTTATTGGTTAGGGTGCCTCAGCTATATTCTTGAACAAGAGGGCATCAAAATCGGTCCCGGCAGTTTCGAGAAAAAGCATTCATTTATCATATTTATATGACAAATGCAGTTATGAACTAGCAACGTCATGGATACCGAGGAGGACCCTGAGGGTAAAGACTGTATCAATGGTGCTGCAGCCCGGTGTAAAGCCGTCTTGGCATTTCGACAAAGCTTCATCGAGCAAATAGCTTCTTATAAACAATTATTAGTTGATATCTCGATAGTTGCCGCACTCTTGCATACTGCCCTTTTCTATATAGATTGGCGTAATTATATTTCTGCGTCACGCGTCAGGTATAAGCCCGGTAGCAGCTACGATCCAGTTTAATAGCTTAATGAGCAAGAGTACGCCTCGGCTCCTCATTGTTTTACAGCAATATATGGCAATCCTTTAATATATAGCAAATTTATTTTAGTAGCAGTCGAAACTTAAAAAGCTTTACGATTAAACAAATATTGTATCACAAAATATTGTAGAGACACTCTACACCTGTGAGAGACTCTACAAATTCTAGAGTTCGATCGAATAGTAGAGACGGCATTGACATTAACGAGAGTCCCGGCACATCCTAATCCGAATTTATGACGTGTCCGTGTTGCGCAAAGTGCTAAGTTTAGTTAGTTTTACTACAACTGAAAAATGTATAGATGGCATTTTGTCATACTTTATATTAATAGCGTAAGCGTCCGATGTCTTAAGATATATGTGAAATATTTCCCTAACATCTAAACCGATTTTAATAAAATAATGTTAAGACTGGGTTTTTAACCAAAAAATTGCATCGAAATCGGTCCATCCGTACAACATGCTGATAGTCATACTGGTGTAATGTCCCGATTGTGATCTCGCGCGCGAGGGCCGTAGGTCCGCCTTGACCATGATCCAGGATTTGGCAGATCAGATGACTACATAACAGAAATGGAGCGACTGCCATCTGACCTCCGTGACCCTGTTAGCAGGAAAAACCTGACCAGATTGGATGGTTACACATTTAATCGTCTAAATGTCCAGGTTTCACGATGTTTTGCCTCGCCGTAAGAACATCGATTTATGATCAACTAATGTACATGTCGCAGCCATCTGGGTAAATCAGCCATTTAATGAGAAGGCTAGGCAGTTAATTAAATGCCGGCATTCAATTGAATGCCTAGGCAAGTCGCTGATTGCGCTAGCATCAAAAAACGTTTAACTAGTTGGCTTATAGTAAGCTAGCCCTTTAAAGACAGCTGACGCTAAATCAGGCAAGTGATTGAAATGAAGTTCAAATTTTATCCACTTCCAAAACCAAACAAACACAACAAATATGGCGTCAGACAGCTCGCACAGCAAGCAATGTTTTTGTATTTTTTTTTGTTTTAACTATGGAACCTATACGTTTTTAAGTAAGAATTGAGATAACTGTATTTTTACGATCTCCTTTAATGCACAATAAAGTGTTATCAATAAATAAATAACTTAATTTGTTCAGTTGCTATTTATACTGATAATTAGAAACATAGATGTCTGTCAAAGTTTCTTGCCATTGCATATTTAAAGTTTTTATTGTTGTAAATGCATAGGTACTCGCATTACAGTTAATTGTAGGTATACTTACTGAATGAATTTGTTGCCACTAATAATTTATTTATTACATAAGTTACGTCACTCTAACTAAACATCCTTTAACAAATGGAATAGAATAGAATAGAATAGAAAGGCATTTATTTGGCACTCCATGCACACACATCAACTTATACCTAAACAATAAATATAAAAAAAATACATCTTAATTAAACAAAACAAAAAATATCACTTAATATATAAGCTGTATGTGTGCGCTGCAGCAACACAAAAGGGTTGTAGCTTGAAAGGCAACACACTGATTTTCAGCCAAGACCCAGGTAGTACGCGGTATCCAATGTAATATTTTTAAAAAATATCTATCAACAGTGTGTAATGTGATATATCTGTGTGTAGTTACATGTTCCACATTTACAATCACTAATAAAAACACAAAAGCTATGACATCTGTCTATTTGTCTGCCACTTTTCAACGCCCAAAGCGCTGAACAAATTTGGATAAAAATCAGCAAGGTGATGGTCAGAAAACCTAAAACAGGACATGGTTGCTTATGCAAGTAATCCATATGGTAAGTTCCACTATCGCAAGAAGTGCTCTGGAATACCCTCCTTCTGGATTTCTAAAAGATGATTTTTATAATGTTTCTTAAATGTGCACTTTGTGCCTAACATTCTTATTGGAGGGGGTATGTTATTCCAGCACTTTGTTGCTTGATAGCGGAAACTGCCCCTAAAAGCTGCAGACCCATGCTTATGAACCGACAGAGAAACACGTGCAGATCTACTGCCATACCTCTCCTGAAGCGAAGTTATCTTAATTTTTTCATATAAGTAATGAGGTTGCTTAAACTTCATCACATCAAACAAGACACATGCAAGATGCAACCTCTGCCTAGATGCCATATTTAACATTGATTTATTGTTTAAATAAGGGGTTATATGACTACGAGGTGGAATTTCGAAGGAGAAGCGACAGCAAGCATTTTGAACCCGTTGTATCAATCTCTGGGTTTTACACAACAACCGTGGGCCATATAGAGTGTCGCCATAATTTAGACGTGACAAAACAAGAGCGTCGCACAACCTAACGCGCACTTCCTCGCTGAGTAAGTTGCGGACCCTGTATAATACTTTCAAGCGAAAGAAACAGTTTCTCACTAAGTCGATTACATGACTGTCAAATCGCAGCAGATTATCCATTCTGATACCAAGATTCTTGGCTTGATCTACCAGTTCAATACTCGCTCCATTGACACATATAATCGGATTCTGAACGGACATTTTATGAATTTGTTTAGTGGTGCCTAATAACATAAACTTCGATTTAGTAGGATTCAACAACAAAGCATTTTTGTTGGACCAAGCTGCAATACGTTCCAGATCATCGTTCATTTTATCAACTGACTGTGTAATATTTTCTGGCGTATCTGAAATGTATAGTTGAACGTCATCTGCGTAGCAATGATATAAACAGTGTTGTATGACTTTAACAAGGTCCGCGCTATACAATATAAAGAGTAAAGGTCCCAATATGGATCCCTGAGGTACACCACGCTGCACATACTGCATACTTGACAGCTTCACACTACCATCTCTACTTAAAAGCTTTACTGATTGGTAACGATTGTCCAAATAGCTTCCAAACCAAGCGATAGAGTTTCCATCAAGCCCATAGTATGACAGTTTTGACAGTAAGAGTGGTATGTTAATACTATCGAACGCTCTCGAGAAGTCAAGAAGTGTTAAAATAGTACCTCGACCAATATCCTGTTGAGCCAGGATATTATCTGTCACATCCAGAAGAGTAGATATAGTCCCACGACCCTTACGAAATCCAGACTGAAATTTTGGTAATATGTCGTTTGTTTCGATATACTTAATCAATTGAGCGTGTATAACTTTCTCCAAAACTTTCGATAAAAAGGGCAGTATGCTTATAGGTCTTAAGTCTTTAAGGGTCGTGGGATGATCAACCTTGGGCAATGGAGTCACGATCGCAACTTTCCAAGGAGCTGGAACAACTCCTGTCATGATAGAGCAGTTAATAATATGTGTAATCACAGATAAAGTGCGTGGAAGTGTTAACAAAATCATGTCTCGGCTTATGCCGTCGGCACCAATTGCATTACTTTTGATGGATATGATAAATCGTAATACATCAGACTCACCAACAGCGGCTAAACTCATAGTGGCGTCGCTGAATGAATTGACCAGGAAATAATTTATTTCCGACTCAGGAACACTGTCCGGCCCTTGCACATTTAAAAAATGCTTGTTTATATCATCAGCATTACTGAAAGTTTCAGGAAGACATTCTTGGTTTTTAGGATTGGTTAAGATCTTATCTTTTACATTTTTCCACAGTGCCTTATTATCTTGATATTTTGAGTTAATATAGTGATTAAAATATGCACGTTTTTCATTATATATACTACTGGTTACCAATCTTTTCAACTCCTTATACCGTTCCCTGTCAGCTTCCAATTTTGATGCTCTGTACCTTTCATGTGCTTTATTTCGAAGGTCAATCATAAGTAAAACCGTCTCTGTGATCCATGGCAATGAACGGTCATCAATTGTTTTAATGGTTTTAAGTGGCGCATGGCAGTCAAAGAGAAAGGTGATCAGCTCATTAAACTTATCCAGCATGGAATCCACAGTTGGCAAGCCCAATACTGATTCCCAATCAATATTTTTATTTAGATCATGATTGAAACGTTCCAAATCGATATCTTTAATTGGTCTATAGGTAATAACTTTAGGGAGGCACTTCTCTTTTTTTAATGACAATGTAACATTAACCATGGCATGACCCAATGTCCCAGTAATATTAGACACCACCAACTCCCTCGCATCCAGACGCGAGTCAGTGCAGACAAGATCAATCATAGTCTCTGTCTCACTCGAGAAGTGGGTGGGCTGTGCTACTATTTGGTTCAGTTGCATGTAATTAAGAAAATTATTAAACTTTACAGTTTTGCCATCAGTCACGTCCATCATATTGATATTAAAATGTATGTGATCATATTTAGAGAAGTAAGTAACAGACTCTGTCAGTGCATCGAGAAACTGGTCGACATCTACCCACTGGGGTCGGTATGCAGTTCCTATAACTAAACTGAGTCCATTTAACTTAATATATATCCACATCTGCTCAATTGATGCATCAGGATGTTTAATGAGTCGTGCAGACAATCCCCGTTTTATGTAAAAAGCAACCCCACCACCCCGACCGCCGCGCATGTGCACCGGGCGCGGCACACTTCGCAGCCGGTAGCCGGGCGGCGCAGGCGCGCGCGCTTCTTGCCCAGCACGCAACCATGTTTCATTTATTGCTACGATGTCGGCGTCAAACCGTTTCATCCAACGTTTCAACCAGCATTATAAAGACCTAATTTTAAAAACATTACTTTAGGAGCCATAAGCATAATGATTGATACAGAAAGCAACAAAAGCGAGTGCAGAAAAAATTATAACATAATATATATATGTCGGAGATGATCATGAGTCTCTTAGTCCATCTCTTTGGCCTGGATGTCGATTGGTGCGCCACCTGACGGGTGGCTTGCAACTATTTTGACAACGTCACAAGCAGCATGGCGGCGACGGCAGCCGCAAGGATATTAGAACCAAGATCTAGAAACCATTCAAGAGCGAAGAAGCGTAAATCTTGATGCGTTAAAGAGATGCGTGAAAGCTCCAGCAAGTAGAAACGTGAGTGCAGGATGTACTGTTAACAATGTGTAGGGAGTCAAGCTGTGCGTATGTGGCAACTAGCAAGAGCCCCGGCGCATCTCCCGCGGATCGGCCTGATGAGATTGGCCATGGGTGGTGGAGGGTTTTGTAAATAACCCGCGGGTTTCGGCTACAATTGTAAACTCGAAAATGTGGCTTTAATTTGACAATACATTCTTAAAACACTATAGATACCCCTTTATTGCTACGAAATCCCGACAAATACGTTCTGATGGCCATTACTCGCTCATGGGCGAGTCTTCTCCAGTCTTTCCCCGACATCAGAAGTGGGATAGAGATATTCACGTCCACAATGTTAATGCTCGATCTTATTTTTTCATGCCAAATAAACTGCGTGTACGAAATGCTGAGCGGCGGAAGATATGACGAAATGGCAAAAGTCTGGTGAAACACATGAGAGAGTGCTGGTTCGTGGTTGGTTCATAATTACGTACAACTTACAACCTACAAGGCATACACGCTGAAATTTTGCATTCGGTGAGTCGAACCATGTTTACTTGTGAGAGAATCGCTGTTTTCACAAATAATGTGTAACGAACTAAGATGAAAGTTACTAAGTACTGAGTTTCTATGCACCAATTTGGTGACGGAGTCTTGCAATCTGGAAAATAATTGAACAATAGTTCTACGGTTTCATTATAAAGGATTACGAAGGGTTTTAGAAGGGTTATGTGTGGTAAAATAATCAACATCATTAAGTATAGAGATCAGGCCCGGTTTATGTCAGGGTACACAGAAATATGGTTTTTGAAAAACATTATTCACAAATGCGGTGTGGTAAAAAATGGATAAATGGCTACGACAAACCTAAAAAAAATCAATAATTGTGACAAACAAAAATGGCCGATTTCGCACGAACAGCTGATGACACCCCATTCTTGACTTTTTTGAAAAGTATAGGCAAAAGCAAAAGAGATTGGTACCTTATTTTATGGGCAAAGCGTATTCACTTTAGTTATGTGATCTACTTTGGTTCAATCTGGTTAAATACTTTGTCGATGATTAACAGCGTAACGTCTGCCGAGCAAGGTATGGTTAGTTTGATTGAATACTAGGTTTTATGTGATAATTTTATTTTCTCAAAGCTTGTTTCATGGTGATTAATTGTTATTAGGCGCAGAAATTAATTGTTATTTTATCTACCCCTTGGGGTTAGGTACCTTGGCTTACCGTGCCGATGAATGTTATAGGCGCGGAACCACCAGAGCTTTGTACAAAAGCGTTGTATGTAAAAAAAGACAAGTACCTTATGATGATCTGGTTATTGTGTGATTGCTCGATGGTTGGTACTATTGTTGTTTCCTTTGGTAATACGTGTCTCGTGGATAGGACATACATGACATGATTTTGTTGTTTTTATAATGTAGAACTTTGAGTACCTAAGTACCTACCGTAAGGTTCCAATTCAGACTTATCATAAATACTATCAACTTACTGCAGTTTTTAAAATGAGAATCTTGTTAATTATTAAGACCTTATGTACCATTGGACAGCAAATAAATAAATATGAAATATGAAATGAAATAGATAGCAAACTATGATACTCCTTCATTATATTCGTGTCGAATCGAACAGAGCATACAGTTTTGTTTGTCCCTATTCGTAGGCGTAGGTGTATATCTGGTATTTCTTCTGTCTTTGGGGTGTGCGATAGGTGTAGCTTTTCATACAATTTCTAACAGATAATATTTTGATTACCGATAACAAGTTATTATTTGGGTTTTGTTGAAAGTTATTGAATATTACGTTAGTGAAAAAAAAGTAACTGTTTAACGATAATTGCAAATTGTATTCAGTTGTGTAATTTTTATATAGCGTGACCGCAACAGAGGTGACTTGTCAATTTTATTGAGGCGCTAGTTCTGCGTTTTATGCAGCAATACCGTAAGGATGTAGTATTCTGTGACAGAAATGAAATGTCGCCAACAATGGAACATGGATAAGAAGGAACGTGACGGAAAAAGAAACTAACATGTCTCGGTTGTGAAATGAAAATAATGACGTTTCGGAGAAAGACCTAGCGCCCTCCTTCAGTGACACCAAACATAGACGGTGTAAACCGACTAATTGTAAATGATGTACAATAACGAAGGCGGCTTATTAAAGTTATAGACTACTCGATAGCGTCGAGTTATATTTCCTCTATATAGTTCTTCTTCCTCTGTATAGTAAATAAATTATTAAGCTCGTTTTTCCGCAATCTGTTAAAGTAACCTGAAGTCGTGGGGTACCATGATAATATTGTTATTTAAATAAAATGTATGGATAACATAAATAATAGGTGGTAGGTACTGTTACAGCCAATGTTATTACTTTCGTGGGTACACGTACGATGTTAAGTAACTGCGTCAAATAGTAAAAGCGCCTGCATGCTACTACCTGCTGGCTACCTTCTATCGAATTCTAAACGTACGATAAGCAGTAAAAAAAGGATCTAGGGTCAGACCGTTGTAACATATTAGGTATTCAGTTCGTAATTAGTGAGTAATAAAGTAGGTTGTTTCAGCCTGAGTGGCATCTGCTGGCCTGTGTGGCATCTACTGGCCTGTGTGGCATCTACTGGCCTGTGTGGCATCTACTGGCCTGTGTGGCATCTACTGGCCTGTGTGGCGTCTGCTAGTCTGGGTGGATTATTCTGTGGGGGATCGAAAATAAAACAGAAAACAATACCTTTTTGTGTCTGATGTTCTGGAGTCTTTGGTATTAAAATGACGACTTACATGTTTTAGTATTGGGTAGTAGAGGTAGTTATTTGTGTAATAATGTAGAAGGTTCCCATATGATATGCGATGATTTGATACTGAATGCAAACTTATGCAGACAGTTAGAGGATGCTAGTATTAACTTTTCTATAGTCATGCAAATTCGATAGGAAGCCATATGGTTGACTAACATATAGTCGCGGGGATGATTGTTCGATAATCACAGAGATGATCAGCAAGGATGGTCAATATAGTCACAGGGATGAGTGGTGGATAATTACAGGGCTGATTATTGTCATGAATTCAAAAGTTAGTGTAATAACACATTAGTGGAGATGAACAATGGTAGAGAAAACAAATTTGAGATATTTTGATACAAATTTACAAGCCACCAATATGTAAATACAGGTTTAAGTGAGGATTTTGTGTGTATAAAATAAGATTCACAACTGTCAGTAGTTTCAATATTGGCTATAATTCTAATCAGACGTTTTTGCATAGTGAAAAGGGTAGGTGAATTTACGCTGTTCCCTCACAAATTATTACAAATTTAGTTGTATTACCAAACAGTTAGTCAAATGTCAGTTAGTGCAAAGTTACATACAGCCGACGGACTGTGTTCTCACATGTAGGTATACCGTGTTACTTCTGATTATGCAACTGGGATTTGGTCGAGAAATAGACTAGGTACGAGCTGACAGATATTTAGTAAAGTGTTGTTACTATTACGACCTTGGCAGTTTCGTATTGAAACGTTAGAGTGCAGAGCACCTACCGGTTACAAAAGTAAGACGAGTGATAATGAAAGGTGGTTTTGAGTTTTGTTTGAGTGAGTAGTAGTTTTGAGTGTCTGATCACCGTGGGGTCAGGAGTGACCGAGCGAATATGGTATTGTGCTGTGCTGTTTTCGTGTTACAGATAACACACGAGGACGTGTGTATAGCAGGATAGCCGTGTCGGAGATGATCATGAGTCTCTTAGTCCATCTCTTTGGCCTGGATGTCGATTGGTGCGCCACCTGACGGGTGGCTTGCAACTATTTTGACAACGTCACAAGCAGCATGGCGGCGACGGCAGCCGCAAGGATATTAGAACCAAGATCTAGAAACCATTCAAGAGCGAAGAAGCGTAAATCTTGATGCGTTAAAGAGATGCGTGAAAGCTCCAGCAAGTAGAAACGTGAGTGCAGGATGTACTGTTAACAATGTGTAGGGAGTCAAGCTGTGCGTATGTGGCAACTAGCAAGAGCCCCGGCGCATCTCCCGCGGATCGGCCTGATGAGATTGGCCATGGGTGGTGGAGGGTTTTGTAAATAACCCGCGGGTTTCGGCTACAATTGTAAACTCGAAAATGTGGCTTTAATTTGACAATACATTCTTAAAACACTATAGATACCCCTTTATTGCTACGAAATCCCGACAAATACGTTCTGATGGCCATTACTCGCTCATGGGCGAGTCTTCTCCAGTCTTTCCCCGACATATACATACTATAAGGACCGAATAGGTACAGCAGTGCAGTGCTTAAATAATACTTAAATAAATATAATATGAAGCATGAAACGTGTAGCGTTAACGGAAGCCATGACTTAGTATTGCTGCAGCCCATCCACACAAAACCAACCAAAAAAAGCAATACAAATGGAACCACTACAGTGACAGAAAAAGCGAAGCAAAAATTATAAGCAAAAGAAGCAAAAACTAATGGCAAAATACATATAAAGCAATAGCATAAATGTACATTATTTACTCATCGACAAATAGCAAAGCAGTACAAACGTAGAATAAATATACCTTTAAAATCATCTAAGCGACAATTAAGATCCAACCACTTTAACTCCAAAAACCCTTTCGAGATCTGCCTCGGTGCGTATCCGTTGCCTTGGGGAACCTTCGTCCTTGGACTTGCGAGAATAAATGTTACCCCCGCGTGTCCACACATATTGCCAACCCATGCAATTACCAGCCTCTCTAGCCTTTTTGAAGAGTTCCCTGTTGGCTCGTGTCAGCCTCTCATTAATGTAGAAGCGAAGTGCTGGTCCAGGCAACCCCGTGCCCTCTGTGGTAGCTCCTCGACGGACGCGGGCCGCCCTCAGCAGCTTGTCCCGCACCACTTGGCGCGCCAGCCGCACGACAATAAGCCGCGGTCGCGAGCTCGTTTCTGGACTGCTGTTATCAGCCAAATCAGGAACACGCCCCACTCGATGAGCACTAACCACGTCGCTCTCGGCCAGGGAAACGCCTAACTTGTTGGCGAGAGTCATGACGACGTGCGTTGTGTTCTCTCCTTTTTCCTCACATACACAAGCGATATCAATACCATTCTGCAGCTGCTGTTGATCTCTGTTATTGAGCTCCAGTTTTAGGTAAGCAATCTCTGACTTGAGCGACGAATCCGATTCCTTGCTAACCAGCTGCTCTACGGCATCCACGCGTGAACATAGGAGGTCGATCCGTTTGTCGCACTCGTCAACTCTCGAGGACAAACCAGCCATCGTCGCATTGAGCTCCTGCATCTGCAGTCGGGTGGCCCTCATCTCCCCTCGAAATTGGCGAAATTCTGAAACTAAGGCGGCCAACCCAACACCGTCAAGCATCACGCCATGAGGCGAACTTTCCGGGGACAAGCCACCCACATCAGCTATCGCCACGCAAGGCGGGGATACCTCAACAACCACAGCCACCTCTTCAACCGGTTCCCTCTCGTCGTCTGCGAGCCCATCTTCGACTGTAGTCATTTTGGCATGTATGGGCAATTTGCCAGTCTCGGTCACCTCGGCAGCCGTAGGCCCCCCGCCAACACCACCATGATCACCTATAGTTATCTCGCCAACCGAAAGCCTCTCCGCCAACGACAGCTCCTGCCCCGCCAATTCGCTTGCCACAACTATCTGGCTGGTCGCCGCCACCATGCTAGCTGTGGACACCACCTCCACTGCCTCTACTACCAATGACCTGCCAGGTCCAGCTGCATTTACCGCATCACGGCGCACCGGTGTGCTGCTATTGGTTAACTTTGGCATCGCAGACTTACATGTAACACATATCCATATGAGTTTTTGATCCCTACTCATATTAGTGTAAACTTTCTGCCCAACATTAGCACACAAATGGCTAAATAACGTTTAGCTTACTAGCTGAACGTTACATTCAACTACTTGGCTAGTTGCCCTTCAGCCTCAATTGAATGCCGGCGTTTAATAAACCGACTAGCCTTCTCATTAAATGGCTGATTTAACCAGATGACTGCGACATACATAACTCAGAAAAGAGTAATTGGAACATGGCGGAAATGTAGCAAAATCGTAATTCGGGCTACTAAAATGACAGTTTAAAACGCCCACTTCTTCACCAGTGGCGACGCCGTCCACGTCACAGATAAATTGGTCGCACACTATTTAGATAGTATCAAACTTGTAACACCTTTCTTTTCGCTGTGGGGTATTAACAATAATTTGAAAATACAAATAGAAAGTCAATTTTAACATACTACACAATATTTAACTATCTTTTCAACCAGTTGAATATATTGGATATACTATCCTCCAAGTTTTTCAACTTTTTGAATAGTCAATTAGTTAAATCATAATATTTTTTTACTGTCTAAAAAAACACCGGACTAGTACCTAATTGGTGAAAAAGCTAAATATTTTTAATTTATTGCATATTCTAACAAAAATTGGTCGGCACTTATTTCGTTGTTAATCAGTTTTATACCTATATATTTTATAGTATATATATAATATTATTTTGTAAATTCCAGAACTTCTGTTTTACGTTTATCAGTGGCCAGTACTTTAAGTGATAACCTCTTTAGAACATGTACTGCTGATCACAAATAATAAGTTTAGAAGCCCAAGTACCAGGAATGAATAACTGATGTCTAACTAGGTACATTATTAATAGGTAATTTAAGGTTTTGTATATTTATTGATATTTGCAGTGTATTAGTAATTCGTAAGTACTGTAACGCTGTAAATTTATGGTAAATAAATAAATAAATTATCAAAATAAACGAATATAATTCAAACTCATCAAAGTTGTACGCAATGAATATGGAAACAATACTATCATTTCGTTTATTTATTTTAAACCCGAAAGTTTGTTTGGGCGGTTTATGTAGCCATATTAATATTTAAATTGCACGATCCAAATTGACTATTTGCGTTATTTGTTTGTTTGTGGTACGTATTATTTTAGTACAAGTTACTATTCATATTTTAGTACATTTGCGATACGAGTACTTTTAACCCACTACCATCCCACGAAGGACTTAACGGAACGCAGGCGGTATATACGTTTATGGTTAATGATTGTTTGTCTGTCTGTAGGTCTGTTTTTTGTATTCAAAACGTATAATATCTAAGCAGGTTCTTAGACATGTTTTAGGACAGTAGATCACCAGTGGGTGCTGCAGTAGCCTGATAAGTTGGCATTTGCGAAGTTCTCCCTAACTACTAAACCGATTTCGATGCGATTTTTTGCATTCAAAGCGTTACGATGACTTTAGGACTGCCGAAGGATTTATTGAAATTTTTAATTATTTTTTTTTACTATCATAATTTTAACACTGTGCAATACACACAGTTGTGTATATAACTTCGTCATCCACTGTTTCTGACGTTTTCTATCAGATAGGTGACGTGATGAGACCTAGATTTGCAATACTCATCCCTCGACAGAGCTCAGCTTCCGAATAACCAAATTAAATTTCGGGCAGCCTTGGTCCTAAATAAGGATTTATCTCGGAAAGTGTAAGATCAATCAGCGTTGCTGGCCCGGGAACCGAACTGGTACCAACTTTTAATTAGTACAAGCCTCGCTTACATTCCGCTGCCACTGGCTTTGTGTAATGAATCCAAAGATCTGGACCGGCCGAGAGAGTGATTACGGTGTTGGAGGTTGAAAAGCACGATTCAAATCCACAGTGTAAAAGCGCGTAGAATGAAACCTGTGCCCGCAAAACCCGTAAGAAATAAAACCTAGCTGTCACTCTAATTTTTGATAACGGTGATGATGAATATGGCGTAGCCTCCACAATGAATGGTTCAAACCGGGACATCTTGCCCACTCAAAAACTGGCCTGCGGACCAACTAGAGGGCTCCGCACATTATCCTACGTCATCAAGTACAAGAGAAATTTCACTTTGTTGCGATAGTACAGGTTTAGGCGACCCACTAAACGTGCACAACCTGGTACCAAAAAAATCTTCCTTACCAAATACGGCTACGGCCTGTCCGTCTCCAATGATCGTACCTATTGTAGCAATCGGTACAATAAGGTCTCCTTGTCCTTTTAACGTGTGGTCTAGATGTCTGTTTTCTTTTTCCAAAACTTAAAACGCATTTTAGTAGAAAACATAAAACAATCGACTATAATGGATGGAGATAGGATAATAAATGTGTCATAAAGAGAAACTAATGTGCCGCCAAAGGGCCCGGCGACGCCCCTTAATGTTAATTATTGACCATAACACAATTTATTTGGTATTATATCCTTCTCTTGCCTCTAAAACTTGTTGAGTACTCCAACAACGCGAACAGCTCCCAGCCGCAAGCCACGGCAGATCCGCGGATTTAAAGATATTATTAAATTCCTCGAGAAAACTGTTTAAAGTTTCACAATATACTGGCATAGGTAAGGGTGGGGTTCAGAGCAATGCGGTTCTACCATTATCCCGGATTTTCAGTGTTAATTGGAAAATTCTTTGAGAAACGCTTTTGGTTTTTGGCGGAATGTTACGAACGAGATTTGGGTAATTAAGCCGAAGACCGGTTATGGTGTTCGACTCATAAGCGAGAAGAACCGGTTTCGACTACGTACCAATGACTCTTTTCTGAGTTATGTATATTAGTTGAATGCTAACTGATGCTCTTATGGTGTGGGAAAACATCGTACATAACTCAGAAAAGAGTCATTGGTACATGGCCACAGCCAACACAACAATTAAAAGTGTTTTTTTTTATGTCATACGGTTGGCAAACAGGCAAGCGGGCCACCTGATGGAAAGTGGTCACCACGGCCTATAGACATTAGCAACACCAAGAGTATCGCCAATGCGTTGCCCACCTCTATAACACGGGCTCTGGCAGCAAAAAGGCAAATGCCACTCCACTGCCAAAGCCACGGTTCCCCAAAGCCCCACCCCATGGAGCACTGGAAACCTCACTCACCGGCAGAAACACAATACTATTTAAAGAGTATTATTTAGCTGCGATATTCTGTAAGGTGGAGGTACTTCCCCAGTCGGGCGGCTCCAATTCGAACGAAATGCCCCGCTATGCTACCTGCCTATGCTACGTACCTCTCTTAAAATGGTTAACACTATAGCAGCACTTCTTCAATATACTTTTAGTTTACGTATAAAAGAGTTCACGAACATGATTATCGATTAAACAAATTAACTGCCTGATATCGTGTACAATATTTAACCATATTCAGTTTGGTTGATATACCGATGGTGATGATATCCTTAAGATGATATCCTTAAGATCCATCCGTGTCGTAGACAATCGTGACTCTATTCCAGCGTCAGACTCAAAAACATGCTTCAATCGGGCAAAACCAATATATACAAACTAGGGACAGAGAAATCCTAACCCATAGTTTTGGAAACTCCCACGGAAAGAGGATACGACGGAGCTATGGAAAGTTGACGACTATGATCTGTCCAGACTGATTTGTCTTATTTGGTAAACAAACAATACCCAAAATTACGATTACGTACACTGTGTTTGAATGTCATGAATTATTTTTTATTTAGAAACGTCAATGTGAATGTCAACTAATACTTCTGTAAATTGTCCATTTAAATACATAATTTCAATAACCAAATAAAACAAGTCAGTCTGGGCAGATTTTACATACAAAAATTAATTTACACATACGAAATCGTCTTCAAAAGTATAAACCGGTGACTACTTCTAACGTTAGTTACGTTAACATTAAAACTCCTTAACGTAACATAACCTGAAACTTGCAAGAGACAACTTGTAGTTTAACAATTTAACGTGATAATGGGTATATCTATCCCGCTTATACTCGTTGTTAAATGTATTAGAAGAAAGGGATGGTGATAGAGCCTGTAGAGTGTAGCATCTGTGTCCATAGTCGGAGCTTTTCCTTGCGTTTTATCACCTTGACAAGCTTTAATGGTGGCGTTGTCGCAAGCCGCTTTTACGGTGATAGCATTAAATGAAAGGTAAAATTTATAGAATATAATAGCATCCTTTTAGACAATGTTTTTGTTTCCTTTGGACTATGACATGGGATCGTTCAAGAGGTATATTAGAGGTCTCTTTACAGGTCTGTAAATTTGTCAGGAATAGTACTGTTTATTTATTTATTTAACAATTTATTGCACACAATAAAGAAATACAGAGATATAACATAGATATAACTGACACAACTGTTAGTGCTATTCCCGACAAATTTTCTGAACTATAGAACTGATTGTAATGAAACAACCATCTTGATTAAACTGGCTTTAAAATAGAGTAAACCGCATCCGAATCGGTTTATTAGACAGATACACAAAACCACAGACGTGTGACGTCACTTTTTTCCGTCTGGGGTTAAAATTTGTATGTAATTTTGACACCCAACAACTAACTTGACGGACTATTGAAAACTTGAACAAAACACGCTAAGATGTCACCGAAATAGTAGCCACTCCCTCAGACAGAATTTTCTCGGGTTCACATCGGATGCCGTGCCAGAGCGCTCTCAACATATAAAAGGTAACATATTTCTCCCGTATCTCCCAAGTAATACTAGCAAAACACGCCACGCCTTTCAGATATATCCATTGGGAGACGATCATCATCATCATAGTGTCTCGGATATCTCTCTCTCGCACTCGAAAGCCCGAGATTCGCCTTGACCATGATCCAGGATTTCGCAGATCAGGTAATTACAGTGGAGCGACAGCCATCTGATCTCTGTGACCCTGCTATCAAGGGAACCTGACCATATTGTATAATTGTTACACATTCAGTCACTTGAATTTGCAGTTTTCATCACGATGTTTTCCCTCACCGTAAGAGCATCGGTTAGTATGCAACTAATATACTTGAATCAATCTATACCTATTTAAATACTGCGATCTCCAACCCGCCTGCCAGCGTGGAGAGTATGGCAATAACCTCCCCTTTCGTGGGAGAGGCCCTAAGTCCTGCAGTGGACTGTTATGGGCTGTGATGATGGTGATGATGATACTTACTCAGAAAAGAGTGGTACATGGCAGCAGTGAGATTCGAACCCAGTATCCTCCGCATTGCGTTACCAAGATCACCGACGCTCCCTCTATATAAAAGGTAACATATTTCTCCCGTATCTCCCAAGTAATATGTGCAAAACACGCAGCGCGTATCAGATGTAACCATGGGGAGACGGTAAAGCTATTTAATCGGGAACAAGTTCATAATTGACAGTGGAATACACCAGCGAACGTGTAGTGTGAGATAGCGATCTGATTCCAAATAAATAGAAGGGAAACAATGGAGCTGAAGGAGTGTGAAGGGATAGACGTCGCCTTTGTATTAAAAAATAATTTAGGAAATAACTAGTGGACCTGGCGCGACTTCGTTCGCGTACAACTACTTTCCCCTAGCTACCCTTTTTTTCTTGCCTGTAAACCTTATTCTCGAATCACTCTATCTATTGTTGAAAACCACAATAAAATCCGTTGCGTAGTTGAAACAGTCTACGCGTACAAAAGATACACAGGGACAGATGGTGGGAAGCGACTTTGTTTTATACGATGTATTACATTCTACGATGAGAGAAGCGGATGCGGTTTGGAATCAAATTGCGACCGGTCTGTTATTACAGTAAAACGACCCTCTCCCGAATCCTCCATAATCTGTTGATTGGTTGGTTTGGAATCACGTCAAAACTTCACATACTTGTCATTTTGACAAGTGATTAACCAATCAATAGATTATAGGTGTGGCTTCACATTATGAAAGATGAATCAAATCAAATCAAATCAGATGTGTTTCTAGTGATGCACAGGTTATAAATTAAATGCAGGTCTTAGATAAATAGAGATTAGAGCGCTGTGGTCTGTCTACCTTTAGGCGTACAATATAAAATTTGTATAAATATAAAATTTCAGATGGTATACTTAATATTAACTAAATAGAGATCGAATGTCATTATTTTCTTTAATGACATTCGATCAATTACATTGTCTTTAAATGTATTTTATGTAATAAATCGACGACAACAACTAATAACCCGACATCTGCCAAATCGGTTGCGTTATAACACCTTAATCTTTGACAATCTACGACGTATCTAGTCTGTAGTGTTGTGGTCTCCGCAGAGGGGAGGGGTGGGGGAGCTTTGCGAGTAGGAGGGGGGTAAGGATATTACGTGATGCAAGGTACAACCAGTAGTAACCACGATATAGACTGGCACAGGGGGTACACTATATATTTTATAAGCAATTTAATCCGGAGTCCGTCTGTAGACAAAAAACAAATCCTTTTATTTGAAATAGTTGTTTATTTAAAGATTGTTTATTTATTTGATTCAGACATGAAATCAATGAACTTTATCTATGCAAAGTACAAATTAACACACTAAAACGTACATTGCATTGCAGAGGTTAATTTGAGAACTGTACGACCTCGGTAGATAAATTAATATTCTTGTGATTATATCGTAATAAATATCATCATCATCTCGGCGTTATGTCCCGGTTGCGCTCCCGTGCGGCAAGCGAGGGCTCGGGGTCCGCATATCGTAATACATATGGTTGTCTGAACAAGATCGCTTTTAGCGATAAAACCGACTTTGTACTTTATTTTCTGGTTTGTTTCTTGTAACATTCCATTGTCGGTATGTACAATAATGAGTATAATAAATAAATAACATAACAATAAAATTTTCGGAAAACAGGGAGACTTAATTCTAGATACCAAGGGCTGCCGTGTGTACCTACGTGCTCGTGATAACAAAAAGCTTGTACTACGGAACCAACTCTGCAATTACGAAAAAAAATCTGCTGTTTCACACAAAATTTAAAATGAATTCCGCCGAATAAATTTTGTCACCATGTAGTACTAGCCCGAGTGACAACCCAATCATTTTTACAAAACAATTATTCCACAAATGTCAGTACCGAACATGCGTATACCGCAGCCTCGCTCGTCAACCTACTCATCCGATTATTGCGGATAAAACTGCTGACAGAAATACGATACAACGTCGCGGCCACGGCTTGGCCTGCCACGCTCTGATTTTAAAAGTAACTAGCTCTTGCCCACGACCTCGTCCGTGTGGAAATAGCTTTTATGACAGTTTTTCTTATTTCTGTTATACAGCAGACAAACAAGCATGCGGGCCACCTGACGGAAAGTGGTCACCGCCTTCTATGGACATCAGCAACACCAGGCAAGTCACCGTTGCCCGCCTCTAAAGAGACCTCTAATAATATTAATTTCTGAACTGGCTCTCTGCTGTTTATATTATCACTATAATTTTCCGATGATTGGTCTTATACAAATTATAAAATAAAATAAAATGATATAGGTACCTCTTGAACAATCCCATGTCATAGTCCAGAGGAAACGCTGTGGCTGGGAGCTCATTCCACATCCGAATCGTACGAGCGAGAAACGTTCTTTCAAACCTTTGCGTCGTGACCAACATAGGGTTTAGCTTTTACCGAATCCAAATCCATACCTCAAATACCTATTTGCATGAGCATTAATAGGTCAGTCGGTCAATAACCTTTTCTATTTCTTTATATACAAGTACCTATTTAGATTAATTAATGCAAAATAATAGTGATTCGTATATGTATAAGTGGCCGTGTGGTGTCCGGCAGAGTAGAATAGCACCAACCCCTTACGCTTGTTAGATATAAGGTATTTTAGTATGTTTTAATTGGTATTAAATATTGTGATTAATAATAATTAATATTTCAAAATACTTTTGTAAACATGTCACCAACTTCAGAACGAAGTGTGGTGTTTCTGAACGATTGTTTGTCTTTGATCAGTTAAGTACTGTTTATGAGAAACTTCCTTAATTAATTATGTAATAAATTTATAATAATGTTCAAAGTATTGTAATACATTAAATTAACATCTAATCAATCTATCAGTAAATTTAGGAGACCGGAAATGAGAATAGAAAATGACATTTCCGGCTAGAAGGTAGTATAAAGGTCCAGTCAAAAGACTGGGTGGTACTTTTGCTCCAGAGCCGGCACAGAGTTAAGTACAAACTTGCATTGTATTATTGTTGCTTTATATTTTGTATTGGTTAATTTATTTATATAATTGTTTATTTATTGAATCATACGTAATACTACTGTCCCATTTTAAAGGATAGATATTGAATTATGTGATCGATAATTGTGTCTTAACATTTGGTGAGAATTTTGTATAAATGTGGTTTGCCTATGGTACTTTGTTCGTATTATAAAATCTTGTTTAATTCAGCTAATGTTGTTTAAATAAATACCTCATTTTATAATGGATTATATTGCTTATTACAATATACCTAATATCTTTAAAACATTTGTTTGATTAAATGATGTCCACTAGAATCATACGTTATCCTAGATAATATATTTTCTAGTAAACTCCTACACAAATATCAGCCTTGGATACTTCATCATCATCGTTGTCCATATATTTCACTGGGATTTTGGATACATACTCACACTCTGTTATTATCCTGTAGCCTAATGACTAAAATAAAGGTTTTACTAATGAAAGACACTGTAGTTATAAGTAGGACATATATTAAAGCTGACACGCTCATGGGTGTCGTACAAGGCGACTAATGTTTTCGAGGCAAAATATCAAGAGTCTCCGTAGTCTGGAAAATGGGCATTTTCCATTGTTATATTTAAACACTGGGATCTCCAACCCGCCTGCCAAGCGTGGAGATTATGGCAATAACCTCCCCTTTCGTGGGAGAGGCCCTAAGTCCTGCAGTGGACTGTTACGGGTTGTGGTGATATGTATAAGTAGGCAGGTTATAAACAATAGTGAGTCAATGGTCGTAATCACAACGAAGAGACTACACGCATAACGAAAGAAGCTTCCTCTTGCATAAATACGATATTTAGCTATTCATGTGGAGTTTGGGCCTGGCTTCAAGAACGGCTTAAAAAGTTTATGTGGGGTCAGTAAGGCCCTAGTACGGTAGTACTAGACCTAACTTCGTCATATTGAAGTCCCGGTTTTGCTCTCACGCACGAGGGCCCGCGGTTCGCCTTGACCTGACCATGAATGAATGAACACATTATTGCATAAATACAGGATACAGTCGGTACAAATGGGTAGCAACAGAGAAAACAACAGGCGGACTTTTAAATCGGTTAATCTGTTTAAATTTATCCAGTATAAACAACCGACGAGCCGTTTTTATAAATTAGTTTAGAATATTGCTTCGCGCAGTAGATAATTCGCTCGATTAAAACGTCGCGCTTTTAAGCTATCGCGCAATGAATTTATCGCACAACTGAACGTTCGCTCTTTGAAGCTTTCGCGGAATTTATTTTTCGCACAAATGAACCATCGCGTATTCAAGCTTTCGGGCAATCGTCTTCGCGCTATCGTTATTCGTGCTTTCGGCATTCGCATCCGTGTATTTCTCCCAACTGTGCCACCTGTATCCTGCATCGATGAACTTACCCATGCTTAAAATTTTAATATAACCAATTGTGTTTTTACAACAGATGTTCAAAGTCCAGATCTTTCCATAGAGAGTTCATGATTTCTTCAACAATTTAGTTTCAACGACAATAGAATTTAGGAGGAAAAATAATATGCACAGATCAGATATGATACAATTGCTATTGGAAGCCTCCACAGGTATGCACAGTGTTTATAGTGCGCACAAGTTAACATTGCTTGCGACTGAAAATGGAAAATGAATAGATGGACACCTCCCAACAAAAACTATAACAGTGACGTCTTTCCTTATGTGCATACTTATCTAGTGCGCACTCTACCTTTTAATGACGTATTATTCTTTGGTCAATCGTTGTATGAATATAGTTAAATTGAAATTGAAATTGTAAACTTTTATCTCAGGCAGATACTTACATCCATAGTGTTAGTAACAATCTCTCTTACATACAAGTGTTAGTAGTAATTGTATATGCGTTAATTAGTGCTAGATGTGGAGCTTCATCCAGTGACGCAGTAGAGGGGAATCCCACCGAACATTGAACACATTTAGGGGACTGTTGGTGCTGGAGCGGAGCCGAGTGAGCATAGAAGTTGATCGCTTTCGGATTATGGCATAAAAGTCATCCGTATGCGCCTCCGCGAACATCCTGGATGCACTGCATCGCCACTCCAGCCTCAACAGTACCCTAAACGCATTATTATATTGAACACGTAGGTCGCTGTATGCCCGCTTAGTAAAACAGGTCCAAAGGCTGCACGTAAAGGTCTCACGAATGTGAGTAAATACGAACCCAAAACTAGCCGATGTACATTATTTACAGCCTGCCTACCTTTACTGAGCATTGAAATCTGTTACGCCTAATAAAATTTCTGCTAATTTTTCAGTCTAGTATAAGTACATCCCACAATGTTACGTTTATTTTTAGATTAATTTTTGTGAAATCAAACATAAAATATGATTATTTCAGTAGGAAAATTAACAACTGAAAAGAAAGAAAACGAAAAAGATGTTGGATTCGCCACAGTGGAAGAAGCATTAAAAGCACGAGGAAATGTGAGACGTGAGTAATGAGTACAATTTATTCGTGGTTAACAATTAAATATTTAATTAGGAAGTACCCGGGCTATTCTTAGTGCCATATCTTAATTTTTTCGCATTTTGTAAAATATTACATGTAATTATACGATATCTCTCATTTAATTAGACAAACCATTTTGACTGAATTATTTAATTTTATTGAAAGTTCCCGATTCCTTCATTTGGGGGACTACGGAAATGAACATGTCTAAGTATAAAGGAAAAACATTTATGTATGTATTTGTTATGTAATAAAGATTTTACGTGTAATGTTTAAATACTGTGCCACAAACTTTTCTGGTGGTCAATACTGGTTCTAATAATTTTTTTGAAATATCATGTCATGCCACAACAGCGACGCTGCCGTTGGAGCAGGGTCTCATCATCAGGGTCAGATACGTTTTAAAAATGAAAACACCGTAATATATTTCCGTTGTGTCTTTAATTGATGATGATGATGTCATCATCAACAGTCTTTTACAGACAGACCCCTGTAAAACTTGATGATGTTGTAGATAAAATGTATCATCATAAAAAAAACATATTGGCGTTAATGCCCCGATTGTGCTCTCGCTCACGACCGCCTTGACCTTGATCCAGAATTTGGCGGATCAGATAATTATAGTGGAGCGCCATCTGACCTCCGTTACCCTGCTACCTGGGGCACCTGACCAGATTAAATCATGGTTACACATTCGTCACCTGAATGTGAAGGTTTCATCGCAATGTTTCCCTCACCGTAAGAGCATTGGATAATTTTTTATATCATATTTCAGCTAAAATTCGGCAATATCGTTTATAGTGTTGTAAATCCAATCCATATGGACGAACAATACTTTCCTGATCCGAATTAGTTTGATCCTGAACGATTTTCAGAAGAAAATAAGCACAAGATCAAGTCATTCACGTTTATGCCCTTCGGTATAGGACCTAGGAACTGTGTTGGTATGTATCTTCCTTTGTAGGAAATACTAGCTGCTTCCCATGGGTTTCACTAGTGCATTGTTCGAATAGCTCGAAGAACAGATGTCCGATGGGGCAGTAAAGTTCTTGAGGAGCGACCACGTACCGGAAGATAAACGACCTGATAAAGTTTTCAGACACCAGCTGAATGCGGAAGGCACAGGACCGGCCTTTGTGGAGATTTCTGGGTGAGGCCTATGCCCAGCAGTGAGCGTCTTTAGGCTGATATGATGATAATGTAGTTCGTATCTCTGTAAACATTCAACTATCTCGTTCTGTTGGTCACCACGCGAAGGTACGAAAGAACGTTTCTCACACGTATGATTCGGATGTGAAATGAACTCCCAGTCACAGTA
Organism: Blastobasis lacticolella; assembly: GCA_905147135.1. NCBI lineage: Eukaryota > Metazoa > Arthropoda > Insecta > Lepidoptera > Blastobasidae > Blastobasis > Blastobasis lacticolella. The sequence continues at coordinate 18,756,982 of LR990048.1, forward strand.
TTTCCTTTTTACTATGACATGGGATCGTTCAAGAGGAATATTAGAGGTCTCTTCAGAGACGGGCAACGCATTGGTAACTCCCCTGGGGGGGCTGATGTCCATAGACAGTGGTGACCACTTTCCATCAGGTAGCCCGCTTGTCTGTTTGTCTACCGTATAACATAAAAAAACACGAAATCTTGTTGTTTTTCCGTGTTCAAAAGTACCAGTTCATCAGCATAACCTACTGTGAAAAAATAGTTAGAGTTTAGTTTAGATATTAGTGTATTAGCCACCAAATTCCATAGAAGAGGTGACAGGACTCCACCTTGCGGGCAACCTCTTACCACTGACACCTGTTTGTTAGGATTACTATCTAGCTGAATGACTCTTTTACTAAGCATGTTCTCTATCCATCCCGAGATAGTTACCGGGACATTGTGTTTGTTTAATGCGTTTTTAATGCTTGTGAAGTTAGTTTTGTCAAAGGCTCCCTCTATATCTATAAAAGTACCTAGACATATTGCTTTATTTTGAATTGCATTTTCGATTTTCCCAACTACTGCATGCAGTGCCGATTCTGTAGATTTACCCTTTGTATATGCATGTTGATTTTTGTGCAAGGGATGTTTTATAAGCGCCTTATCTCTTATCTCCTTGTCGCATAGGCGTTCAAGGGTCTTGAGGAGGAAGGAGGTAAGACTGATTGGTCTGAACGATTTCGTATCGGTGTAATCACTTTTCCCTGGCTTCGGTATAAATGTAAAATAAATAAATAAAATAAATAAATAATCGTGGACAACCTCACACAGCGCCATCTAGCCCCAAAGTAAGCAAAGCTTGTGATATGGGTGCTAGATAACTGATAAACTACTTATATACTTTTATATACATACTTATTTTACATAGAACACCCACTCTCTGTGACTCTTACCTTCCGCCAATTAGACGGTATATATCTGTGAGCCAAGCATGCTCTTAATATATCCGTCAGCAGATGTATCATGCGTTCGCCTGCCCATTTTAAGAGTCCAGGGAAGATTTCATCTGGCCCCGCTGCTTTAAATGTTTGAAAACTGTTAATGGCCCAGTTTACTGACTCACTGGTAACTACTTCACCTGCGATTTTCCAGTCCTCTGCGGTGGTTGTGTATGTCTCCTCGGTGATATCCGAGTTGTTTGTATTTTGGATTTTACAACCGGGGAAGTGTGTTTGAAGCAGGGTTTCTTCCGACTCCTCAGCAGTGCTTGTCATTGTACTGTCTGGTTTGCGCAGTACGCCTTGTTGTGTTTCCATAGGTTTGGATAGGACTTTCCTTACCCGATTTGCCTGTTCGTTGGATTCGATGTTGGTACAGTACTTTTTCCATGTTGTATACTTCATGTGCCTGATTTCTTTTTTGTACTTTGCTTTTTCTTCCTTGTATAATTCCCAGTCTTTCTCAGATCTAGTGTTCATTGCTCTGTTAAACCGTTGCCTCACTTTTTTCCTAATTCTGTCTAATTTGGGACCCCACCACGGTTGTTGTTTGGCGGTGGGATTAGAGACTTTCGGTTCGGGACAGCTGTTATGATAGCAGTTAATGATTAACGTTGTTAGTTGTTTTTAAAATTGGAGTTTACTCTATGAGCAATACATTCCACTTTGATTTGCTCTCACGCTTTTTGTTTCTGAATTCAGTCACTGAATTTAGTAATGTGTTATAAGCGCATCACTCACACTCGTTTGTCAGAGACGACACTCTACGAAGCCAAACTAGCCGATGTGCACCTTATTCTGAAAGCATTCTTTCCATTTAGATCTGCTCTCTGACGACTAAGGTTGCTGAATTAAGCAAATGTGTAATCAGCTCTTTACTGTAAATACTATATATGCAATGGTGATCTTCGCATTAAGATTGGAAGTATCACAAAATATGTTACACTTTCACTACACATGTTATCGGGTTTGTTACCACGGTTAGTATTGTTTTTACCTCGATATTTCGACGCAGTTGCATGCGTCATGGTCACGAATTGAACATGTGTAGTGAAAGTGTAGTAAATAACCACGAAAGTCTTAAAACCTATATTACAAAATATGTTGTTTTAATAACAAGCAAAAATGTATCAAAACCAGCACTTTTTCGCATTTACACACCGCTGCGTGTCCCAAACCGCCTGATACAACATTCAAAAGGTGTAATACGACAATGGTTCTTATTATAAAAGCAACGCGTTCCAGTTTGGTCTGTCAGTGTAAATATACAAACGACACACGGCCCACTTACCATTAATGTCCTGGTTGACCACTCTTGTGCTTGGGCCCGGGGTCCGCCAACTTATCTCTCCTTGACCACTTCGCTGGGTCTTCGGCATCCTTGGTGGTGAGGTTGTTAGCTTTCATGAAATTAAGCCATCGTGAGCCTCTATTTCCCGTGTCTGGCGTATGTGACATATCCAGACATGCTTTCCTTTAGTTTCCTTTTGACCGCTATTGATTAAGGTGATATTTGACTCTTCAATTCTTAATACTAACATAATTGGCTTCACAATCCACCCAGGCCAGTGAAGCAGCTATTAGCACGATTTTAAATTTGGAATAAATTCTTTTTTTCTCGTGCTCCAGCCAGCGCCGGAAAATGATTCGAAAAAAGAATTCGCAGTTCGAAATTCGCACCAACTGAACACCCTTGGTGCCGGTTAATTGGTAAAAACTTTTAATTGGCCGAGAGACTGTTTTCAGCTCGAATTGTTGTGGCCATGAAAACACCGACAGCAGACCAAATTGTTTTTTATTCCACTAAGGTAGTGCGACCACTAACAACCACTAACGATGCACTGTGAGATCGAATAGTGACGCTACTTTATTTAGGGCCGATTTTTCAATCCACAGTTAAAAAATATCTCAGTTTGATAAGTTATTATGTGACTAAAATAAAATCGTATAATTTCATTACTACTATACTAAGTAACAAATTTAAGGTTGTTTTAATTTGGTTGTATATTACGAATGACGTCAAAATTACACTGTTCTAGTGCATATAATATATCTTCTCTGATTTCGTTAAAATTTCTTCACAGTCATTCATGTGGTATCGCAGGCTAATGGAAAAGTCACTAAACAAAACTCGTGACTGATCTTCATTAAAGTTAGAGGTAGGCAATGCATTTGTGATACTTCTGATGTCGCTAATGTCCATAGACAGTGGTGACCACATTCCATCAGGTGATCCGCTTACCTGTTTGTCTACCGGTTGACATAAACAATTAATTATGCACATACTCAAATAGAGCTCGTCTATGCTGAAATGACGCGCCCCACTATCGCATTAACGCATACAAACAAATTTTAAATATTTATTTATTTATTTATTTTCGGAAGACTTACAGCTATAACATTGCAATTTATATTCTATACAGTTAACAGGAAGCCAATTACAAGTCTCCGCCTCCGCTGTATATGAACGCAATACATATACAAATGCCGTTGTAATTGGTCATTCAGTTGCTGGTGAGACTCAAACGTAGGAGCACGCGTTAGCGCGTAGGAGCGCTTTGCATTATAAACTGTATTTTTATTTCCTGTAATGTTATCAATTGATGCAATAAAGGGATCACATACATATACATACGCGTCGTTCGATTAGAGCAGTCAAAGCTCCCACACAGATGAAGTGTCGTTATTAATATTTGCACTCACACATCGAAATCAACTAATTAAGTAGTGGGGCGCGTCATTTCAGCTTAGACAAACTCTACCAAGAATTTAACACATACCTATTTCGTGGCCCAAAGCTCGAGTAACAGCTAAACTAACTCAACTATTCAACACTTTTCTCTATTCCGCGGTGATAAAGTCCAATATCCAACAAATGAATGGCTCAGTTTAAACTCGTTTCAGTAGTTAACTGGCCCTCGGTCATCCAACCGTTGTTAAATAAACATTGCTCACCCGTTAATTTGGGTTGAGATGTTATAGGTGATACGTTGAACCCGCTTAGCCAGAGACAAACAAGGTAGCAATACTCTATACTTTTAAGGCAAAAATCAAAACGGCTACTACCTAAAACGAAGAAGAAAACAAACATTCACATTGACACATAGCTCGAAGAACAGATGGTCGATAGGGTCGCAAAGTTCTCGAGTGGCGACCACGTACCGGAAGAGGCTGCGTGGGTAGGCCTCCCACAAGGCGGACCAACGTCCTGATAAAGATTGTAGGTACCAGCTGGATGCGGAAGGCACAGCACCGTGTGGAGATCCCTGGGGGAGGAATATTTTATTTTATTTTTATTTTTTTATTTATAGGAGTACCAACAGCTGTACATTACAATGTATAAAGTTCTAGTATAAAACAGTAAGCCAATTATAGGTCCTCGCCAGTAAAGACATCATATGTAAAAAGCTACACAAGCACACAAACACGCAGTAGCGCGTACAATAGGCACTTAGGTAAATTATCAAATAGATTTAAATGGAAAAAATTAATAATAAGAAATAGAGAAGTACATATCAACACCTGCAGTTATAGTAGGTACAAACAAGAATCACACAAACAACATACACCTTGACTTCATGGAACGCCGTCAAAGAATGACCGCGTTAACAACCGCCGCACAGATTCGAGTTTACTATTAAATAAATCCAAATCATGATCCTTGCACAAACCATTAAACAAACTACATGCACGCCACAAGAATGTATTACGCCGATAATTAGTACATGGATTCGACAATGATATTATACAGTTTGAACGCAGGGCTCTGTTTGGAGATCTAAGTGATATTGCCATCAAAAGATGTGGACAATCTATGATACCCGAAGCAATCTTAAAAAGGAACCCTACATCTGCAATTTCACGCCTTTTAAATAGTGGTAAAAGGTGATACTTTTTACAAAAGATTAAATAGTCTTCAGACCGAAAGTGGTCACCAGTACGGAAGCATAGGTATCGTAGGAATCTCTTCTGGATACTTTCAATACGATGCAGGTACGTGGCATAGCAGGGATTCCATACCTGAGAGGCATATTCAAGGTGACTCCTTACATAGGTACAGTAAAGTATCTTGATAGTCTTAACAGAAGTGAAATCCTTCGAAGCGCGCATTATAAAGCCCAACGCTTTCGAAGCCTTGGCAACAATGCTATCCACATGGCTATCGAAGAGAAGTTTCGCATCGTGAACTACTCCCAAATCTCGCACTGTGACCTCTCTGCCAATCAACTCATTCTTGAGGGTGTAGTCATAATGAAGTGGAGCTCGCTTTCGACTGTAAGTAACAACACTGCACTTCGAAGGATTCAACTCCAGGTTATTAACCAAACAATAGTGCTGGAGCCGATCAAGGTCTAATTGCAAGGCCTCAGCATCATGCAAAGAATTAACGCTGGCAAATATTTTCATGTCATCTGCGAAGCAAAGTAAATGTGCGTGACGGAAACACTGGTCGATGTCATTTACAAAGATAACAAATAATAATGGCCCGAGCAAGGATCCCTGGGGAACACCGCTGGGAACAGATACCCACCCAGATATGTAATTGTTGATGACCACAGCCTGTGAGCGGTTGTCAATATAGGAGGAAAACCACCTGAGCAGGTCTCCCCTTACACCAATCTTCAATAACTTCGATAATAAAATGTTATGCTGTATTCTGTCAAACGCCTTACTATAGTCAGTATAAATGACATCAACCTGTGAACCGTCTTCCATGGCTTCTGTTATGATATTATTAAGCAAAGTTAGATTAGACACAGTTGATCGACCTCTAAGAAATCCGTGCTGAGTGTCGCTGAAAGATTGTTTAAGGGCTGGGTACAACTGCTCGTAGACGACTCTCTCCAGAACCTTAGAAACAATACACAGCTTAGAAATAGGACGATAATTTGTGATCTCACTTTTAGAACCTTTTTTATGCACTGGTGTTATGAAAGCGCGCTTCCACATACTAGGAACAGAACCGGTAGCTAGGGATTTCTGAAACAATAGTGCTATGGGATCAGAGATAGTTTCTGCGCACTTAACTAAAAATAAGGCAGGTAGATGGTCCGGCCCGGCTGATTTGCTCGGATCCAAATCCTTGAGCATCTTAACAATAGAAGTCCCATCAACATAAATAGAGGAGATGTCCGACACCGTATTCAAGGGGTCGCTGTCATAGTTGGTTGGAATAGAACTAGGTGAATTCAAAAATGTAGAATGGAAGTATGTCGAAAATGCATTACATATACCTTCTCCTGTTTGTAATACCGAATCGTTGTACTTCAGACTATTGGGCATTACGTTATTCTTCGATTTCGACTTAAAATATGACCAAAAAAATTTAGGGTTTTCCCTTATGGAATTTTCGACTAACTGAATATAATTACAGTAACAAGATGCCTCCAGTGTTCTGACTCTGTCACGTAGTAACTTATAACAAAGCTCATCGGACCGGTTACCATAGTTCCTAAATTTTATTAAATACTTACGTTTTTCCTTAATCGCTTTGATTAATGCTTTAGAATACCATTTTGGATACGATTTATTTGAAAATAATGTCGAAGGGACATAAGTATCCCTTAGACGCGCAAAAACGTCATAAAAAAATGAGGTAGCATCCTCCAATGAACGACGACCCAGCTCATCAATCCAATCCACACTCAATATCTCCTTGTTTATAGACTCGTAATCTCCTTTGTCATATAGGTATTTAGTATATTTAGATCGATCCAGGTACTCCTGGATAACAAAGGAGATTTCACAAGTGAGAGCACCATGGTGTGGATCAACAGGGACAAGAGGGTCGTCACTACAGTCCGAGACCACCAATTTAGTTGACGCGAGCAACAGGTCCAGCGTTTTCCCATAACTATTTTTAATGTTATTATACTGTGATAAATTCAGTGAGTTAATGGTATCAATTAGGAGCAACTCATCACTGGTGGTGTAACTAGAAGGGTCGCAGGAGCCTTCGTCCGTAGAAGTTGACCATGTAATGTTACTCATATTAAAGTCCCCGGCAATGATAAAATTACTGTCACAATGTCCATTAACCACTAATTCTAAATTATTTAAGAAGTTATGCAGTTGTTGCGAAAATGAAAAGCCAAGATTCTGTTTACATAAGTAAACTACACAGATATGCAGATTAACTGTGTCTGCTGCACGAATACCCTTTAGGCAAACCGTCAACCAGAGATCCTCGGCACTGCAGTGGAAGGCAGGTTGAGGTATGACAGTTAATTCTTTACGAGTAGCAATAAGAACACCACCACCGTACCTCTGTTTCGTTTTTGTATAATCGCGATCTCTCCGCCAGACAACATACCTATCGTCAAAGAATTCCGCGTCCAAAATCCCCTCCAGCAACCAGGTTTCGGTAATTATAATTATATCATAGTTTCTCAAACAATGGCTACGATAAAAGATTGCTGATTTAGTTCGCAAGCCCCTAGCGTTCTGATAATAAACACTTAACTTACGATTAGAAGCCATTTAAAGGCGTAATATAAGAAAAAGCCCACTAAAAACCAACATTCCATTAAAGTAACCTCCCATTTTAAGTTAAAACTTCCATTGTAACAAGTATTTAAAAATTCATCGAAAATAAATAAACTGCGCGAGCGCAAACAGACATAGAACGGTACCATGCAAGTGCGAGCGAGCGCGGCATAATACAATTCAATAGGCAGTGCGAAAGAAATAGATAAAAAGTGCAGGAAGCGTTGAATAGCAAAGCGATGTGCGGTCAAGTTAGTAAGGCGGTGCAATAAGCCAGGTATGCGCAACATTTTAGGTTGTGAGTTAGTGCGGTAAAGAACGATTATTAAAACATTTAAATTAGTGATTACAACAAATACAAGTAAGCAAAATAGACGCAAGCAAAATGAGATACGCTTTACGGTAATTTGTTTAAATCTCCATCCTTCTTTATGATAATAATCCTAGAAGAATCGTTCTTTCTCACGTGGATCTTACAGTATTTAACCCAAACAAACTGGTATTCTTTTTCTTTTGCTATAGCCTTCGTCTTTGTTAACAGCTGCTTGTTGTGCGGAGTTAAATGATCGTTAACATAGATTCTCTGGCTAGTATCACCAGCGCCAAGAACGTCGAATGTAGACAGCTTCTTACAAGCACGGGCGGCGGCGACGAAATCTTCTTTATGATATCTATTGTGGAATGTCACGACAATAGACTTCTCATTAGAGTTGTGAATAGGAACTCTAGCGATGTAATTTATGTCAGATCTTGGAAGATCGCAGCTAATGGCTTTACCAATATTCTGCGCAACTGTTAAGAGATTTTCGGATTTTCTTATTGGTACACCTCTTATCTCCACATTGTTTAACCTGGATCGCTGGTCCCTGTCGGCAATTTCAGATTTCAATCCAGCAACCTCTGCCAAGGTAGCACTCAAGGTCTCCTCCAATGACTTCATCCCAGAGATCTTATCCTCCAACACCGAAATTCTGCCATTGTGTTCATCAAGAGTTGAACCGTAAAATTCAGTGGCTAACTTAAGGTCGGCTATATCACTTTTAATGCCTTTAATATCTTCGAATAGTGCTGGAAGATCGACTAGCTGTTTCTTGATAGCCAAAATCTCCTGGAATACCGTGGACAAAGACACCGAGTCCGAGCCGGAAGGCGAGGGGGTAGTAACTGCAGCGGTAATAGCTGGAACTGGAGGGACATCAAGGGTGACAGGGCTAACACTACCGCTAAGCTTACATTGGGAGCATTTCCAGACGGCTCTACGCTCAGTACCAAGTTTACGGTAGCCAGCCTCAGTGATGTTGGCGCAGCAAAAGCCTAGATTCTTCTTGCAATAACTGCACTGCACGCCATCGTTAAAGTTTTCACCACACAGAGCACAATTCATTTCGAATGAGATATTTATTAATTTCTTAGAGTTTAAAAAATAAAGGTTGAGGAGCCCGCAGCGTGGACAAAGCAAAGAGTGACGAGTCCGGCAATAAAACAACAATGAGCCGGTCAATCCGCGAGAAAAAGGTCGCAAGCGCCAGGCAGTCGCAGTTACTTAAGTGTTTCGCTGAGGCACCTCCTCTTCCAACGATGGCGGTCACCTCGACAATTTCCTAATTGAGTTATCGGGTTATTGTACCTCAATTGCAATAATTTCGCTTGTATGGATTAATAAAATCGATGCACTGACACAACACCCACAACGCCAACACAAACTGGTAACAAATTAGGCACTTTTGAAGCGATTTAAGAATTAAATGTTAACAAGCGATCTACACCGTGTCGGTAACTGTGTACTATATGCCCAGCAGTGGGCGCGTTTCGGCTGATATGATGATTATGATGATAATAATGATGATTCATATTGACACACTTTCATTACCATTTATTAACAATTCCCAAAATTCTATAAGCTGTACTTTTTTTTCACAATTTGACAAACCCATAAAATCTACCACATGAGATATCCTCATCATCAGCAATTTCTCTATCTTTAACTATAATATTATCATAACGACAGAGTATGATATTCCATATTATAAATAATTAAATTTTGATTAAATTAATTACGCACTTATTATACACAACTACACCCAGACCCGTAACAGAAATTGAAATTCATCATTTCAATTTCTGCTCGGCCGGAAATCGAACCCGGGACCTCTGAGTGGCGACCGGTATGTTAACCAACTGAACCACTCAGGTATAAGATCCTCTCTTCCATATTTTAGTTAAAAGACAGACATTAACTATTGACGTGTGAATATTACGACTCGCCATACCATATTTCATACTTTATGAACTTAGCTAAGAGGTGTGGTAGAGTTCGCTCTATCTGCCGATGTCTGTTGGCACTCGCACTAAGAAAATTGAATTTATTCCTGTCGTACTCATGTCAATACTTTATTTGGCGTATTGATACTTCCGTGGTTTTTCAATACATTTTCACTACGCATATTATCGGGTTTGTTACCACGGTTAGTATAGTTTTTACCTGGCTTTAACAAACCCGATAAAATATTCATCATCACAGCCCATAACAATCCACTGCAGGACTTCGGGCCTCTCCCACGAAAGGGGAGGTCATTGCCATAATCTCCACGCTTGGCAGGCGGGTTGGAGATCGCAGTAAAGTTGATGTAAATCTACCCAGAAAGATGCTGCTGCCCATCTTTCGGATTTGTCCCTTAGTCGCCTCTTACGACACCCACGGGAAGAGATGGGGTGGTGCTATTCTTTGAGGTGGCGGCACCACACACCACACATTAATCCTCTACAATTCTAAATACTGGGCAAAAGTGGTCTATAAACCAGCAGTGGTTAGGTAGCAGTGGTTGGCGGCAGTGGTTATTGGTTATGGTGCCTCAGCTACATTCTTGTACAAGAGGGCATCAAAATCAGTCCCGGCAGTTACGAGAAAAAGCATTCATTTATCATATTTATATGACAAATGCTGTTATGAACTAGCAACGGCATGAATACCGAGGTGGACCCTGAGGGTAAAGACCGGATCAATGGTGCTGCAGCCCGGTGTAAAGCCGTCTTGGCATTTCGACAAAGCTTCATCAAGCAAATAGCTTCTTTACCTATAAACAATTATTAGTTGATATCTCGATAGTTGCCGCACTCTTGCATACTGCCCTTTTCTATATACTGGCTGTTAAAAGACCGTTAGCAATAATTGAAACCTCATATTCTACCCATGAAACTGAACAACTTTCCTCAAGAAACATACCCGCGGAAACTAGGCTTAGGCAGAAATCGAAATTCTTTAAAAAAGAAGTTGTATTATCTATAACTACATCGTTCACAATTAATTTAGACACTCAAAGTTCAAATTTAAGTTAAAATAAATGCACTTTAAGTAAAAGCACGCAATGTAAAGCGTGCAGGCGCGGGGTCAGTGGCCACTGGTCGCGTGGGCGAGCGAGAGTCGCAATTAATTATTTATTTTAGGTAGCACAATTATGAAGTCATTTCCGCGGGTATGTTTCTTGGGGAAAGTTCTTCAGTTTCATGGGAAGAATATGGGGTTTCAATGATTGCTAGCGGTCTTTTTACAGCCTGTTGATTGGCGTAATTATATTTCTGCGCCACGCGTCAGGTATAAGCCCGTTAGCAGCTACGATCCTGTTTAATAGCTCAATGAGCAAGAGTACGCCCCGGGTCCCCATTGTTTTCCAGGCATCTATGGCAATCCCGTCATGCATACCTTTCATATATAGCAAATTTATTTTAGTAGCAGTCGAAACTTAAAAAGCTATACGATTTAATAAATATTGTATTACAAAATATTGTAGAGACACTCTACACCTGTGAGAGACTCTACAAATTCTAGAGTTCGATCGAATAGTAGAGACGGCATTGACATTAACGAGAGTCCCGGCACCTCCTAATCCGAATTTATGACGTGTCCGTGTTGCGCAAAGTGCAAAGTTTAGTCAGTTTTACTATAAGTAACTGAAAAATGTAGAGATGGCATTTTTTCGTACTTTAAGCGACAGATGTCTTAAGATATATGTCAAATATTTACCTAACATCTAAACCGATTTTAATAAAATAACGTAAAGCCTGGTTTAAAAAAAAAATTGCATCGAAATCGGTCCATCCATACAACATGCTGATAGTCATACTGGTGTAATGTCCCGATTGTGATCTCGCGCGCGAGGGCCGTAGGTCCGCCTTGACCATGATCCAGGATTTGGCAGATCAGATAACTACATTACAGAAATGGAGCGACTGCCATCTGACCTCCGTGACCCTGTTAGCAGGAAAAACCTGACCAGATTGGATGGTTACACATTTAATCGTCTAAATGTCCAGGTTTCACGATGTTTTGCCTCGCCGTAAGAACATCGATTTATGATCAACTAATGTACATGTCGCAGCCATCTGGTTAAATCAGCCATTTTATGAGAAGGCTAGGCAGTTAACTAAATGCCGGCATTCAATTGAATGCCTAGGCTAGTCGCTGATTGCGCTAGCATCACAAAACGTTTAACTAGTTGGCTTATAATAAGCTAGCCCTTTAAAGACAGCTGACGCTAAATCAGGCAGGTGATTGAAATGAAGTTCAAATTTTATCCACTTCCAAAACCAAACAAACAAAACAAATATGGCGTCAGACAGCTCGCACAGCAAGCAATGTTTTTGTATTTTTTTTTGTTTTAACTATGGTACCTATACGTTTTAAAGTAAGAATTGAGATAACTGTATTTTTACGATCTCCTTTAATGCACAATAAAGTGTTATAAATAAATAAATAACTTAATTTGTTCAGTTGCTATTTATACTGATAATTAGAAACATAGATGTCTGTCAAAGTTTCTTGCCATTGCATATTTAAAGTTTTTATTGTTGTAAATGCACAGGTACTCGCATTACAATTAATTGTAGGTATACTTACTGAATGAATTTGTTGCCACTAATAATTTATTTATTACATAAGTTACGTCACTCTAACTAAACATCCTTTAACAAAACGGCTAAATAACGTTTAGCTAACTAGCTGAACGTTACATTCAACTACTTGGCTAGTTGCCCTTCAGCCTCAATTGAATGCCGGCGTTTAATAAACCGACTAGCCTTCTCATTAAATGGCTGATTTAACCAGATGACTGCGACATACATAACTCAGAAAAGAGTAATTGGTACATGGCGGCAATGAGGCAAAATTATTATACTAAAATGACAGTTTAAAACGCCCACTTCTTCACCAGTGGCGACGCCGTCCACGTCCAGGCCATTGGTCGCACACTATTTAGATAGTATCAAACTTGTAACACCTTTCTTTTCGCTGTTCGCTGGGTATTAACAATAATTTGTCTTTTGTCTGAAAATACAAATAGAAAGTCAATTTTAACATACTACACAATATTCAACTATCTTTGCAACCAGTTGAACATATTGGATAAACTATTCTCCAATTTTTTCAACGTTTTAAATAGTCAATTAGTTAAATTAAAAACACCGGACTAGTAAGTACTTGGTGAAAAGGCTAAATATTTTTAATTTATTCCATTTTCTAACAGAAATTGGTCGGCACTTATTTCGTTGTTAATCAGTTTTATACCTTTATATTTTATAGTATATATATAGTATTTTTTAAATTCCAGATCTTCTGTTTTACGTTTATCAGTGGCCAGTACTTTAAGTGATAACCTCTTTAGAACAAGTACTGCTGATCACAAGTAATAAGTTTAGAAGCCCAAGTACCAGGAATGAATAACTGATGTCTAACTAGGTACATTATTAATAGGTAATTTAAGGTTTTGTATATTTATTGATATTTGCAGTGTATTAGTAATTCGTAAGTACTGTAACGCTGTATATTTATGATAAATAAATAAATAAATTATCAAAATAAACGAATATAATTCAAACTCATCAAAATTGTACGCAATGAATATGGAAACAATACTATCATTTCGTTTATTTATTTTAAACCCGAAAGTTTGTCTGGGCGGTTTATGTAGCCATATTAATATTTAAATTGCACGATCCAAATTGACTATTTGCGTTATTTGTTTGTTTGTGGTACGTATTATTTTAGTACAAGTTACTATTCATATTTTAGTACATTTGCGATACGAGTACTTTTAACCCACTACCATTCAACGACGGACATAACGGAACGCAGGTTTATGATTAATGACTGTTTGTAGGTCTGTTTTTTGTATTCAAAACGTATAATAAGTAGGTTCTTAGACATGTTTTATGTCAGTAGACAACCAGGGGGCGCTGCAACACTGATAAGTTGGCATTTGTGGAGTTTTCCCTAACTACTAAACCGATTTCGATGCGATTTTTTGCATTCAAAGCGTTACAATGACTTTAGCTGCCGAAGGATTGATTGTAATTTTTAATAATTTTTTTTACTATAATAATTTCAACACTGCAATACACACAGCTGTGGATATAACTTCGTCATCCACTGGATCTGACGTTTTCTATCAGATAGGTCACGTGATGAGACCTAGATTTGCAAGACTCATCCCTCGACAGAGCTCAGCTTCCGAATAACCAAATTAAATTTCGGGCAGCCTTGGTCCTAAATAAGGATTTATCTCGGAAAGTGTAAGATCAATCAGCGTTGCTGGCCCGGGAACCGAACTGGTACCAACTTTTAATTAGTACAAGCCTCGCTTACATTCCGCTGCCACTGGCTTTGTGTAATGAATCCAAAGATCTGGACCAGCCGAGAGAGTGATTACGGTGTTGGAGGTTGATAAGCACGATTCAAATCCACACGGTGTAAAAGAGCGTAGTATGAAATCTGTGCCCGCAAAACCCGTAAGAAATAAAACCTTGCTGTCACAAAAATTTTTGGTAACGGTGATGATGAATATGGCATAGCCTCCACAATGAATGGTTCAAACCGGGACATCTTGCCCACTCAAAAACTGGCCTGCGGACCAACTAGAGGGCTCCGTACATTATCCTACGTCATCAAGTACAAGAGAAATTTCAATTTGTTGCGATAGTACAGGTTTAGGCGACCCACTAAACGTGTCCGTGCACAACCTGGTATCAAAAAAATCTTCCGTACCAAATACGGCTACGGCCTGTCCGGCTCCAATGACCGTGCCTATTGTAGCAATCGCTACAATCGCTACCACCATCTGAGAGGCCACTCACTGAAACTCGATAGCTACGTGTGTGCAAGTAATCCCAGAAAAACTTCATGTCCAATCGCATATGTTTGAAGTGGAATAAATTACCCGAACACGTTATAGGCGCTCCATAAGTGGACTCTTTTAAAAATAGACTGGACAAGTTTTATCAGTAACAATTTAAAGTGCAGTGATATACACGTATCAGCATTAGCTGCTAGTGTATCCATCAATAATAATAATAATAATAATACAATAAGGTATCCTTGTCCTTTTAACGTGTGGTCTAGATGTCTGTTTTCTTTTTCCAAAACTTAATAAAACGCATTTTAGTAGAAAACAACAAAACAATCGACCATAATGGATGGAGCTAGGATAATAAATGTGTCATAAAGAGAAAGTAATGTGCCGCCAAAGGGCCCAGCGACGCCCCTTAATGTTAATTATTGACCATAACACAATATATTTGTTATTATATCCTTCTCTTGTCTCTTAAACTTGTTGAGTACTCCAACAACGCGAACAGCTCCCAGCCGCAAGCCACGGCAGATCCGCGGATTTAAAGATATTATTAAATTCCTCGAGAAAACTGTTTAAAGTTTCACAATATACTGGCATAGGTAAGGGTGGGGCTCAGAGCAATGCGGTTCTACCATTATCCCGGATTTTCAGTGTTAATTGGAAAATTCTTTAGAAATGCTTTTGGTTTTTGGCGGAATGTTACGAACGAGATTTGGGTAATTAAGCCGAAGGCCGGTTAAGGTGTCGGACTCATAAGCGAGAAGAACCGGTTTTGACTACGTACCAATGACTCTTTTCTGAGTTATGTATATTAGTTGAATGCTAACTGATGCTCTTATGGTAAGGGAAAACATCGTGCATAACTCAGAAAAGAGTCATTGGTACATGGCCGCAGCCAACACAACAATTAAAACTGTTTTTTTATGTCATACGGTAGGAAAACAGGCAAGCGGGCCACCTGATGGAAAGTGGTCACCACTGCTTAGAGACATTAGCAACACCAAGAGTATCGCCAATGCGTTGCCCACCTCTATAACACGTTGCTCTGGCAGCAAAAAGGCAAATGCCACTACACTGCCGAAGCCACGGTTCCCGAAATCCCCACCCCATGGAGCACTGGAAACCTTACTCACCGGCAGAAACACAATACTATTTAAAGAGTATTATTTAGCTGCGATAATCTGTAAGGTGGAGGTACTTCCCCAGTCGGGCGGCTCCAATTCGAACGAGATACCCCGCTATGACCTCTCTTAAAATTATTAACACTATAGCAGCACTTCTTCAATATACTTTTAGTTTACGTATAAAAGAGTTCACGAACATGATTATCGATTAAACAAATTAACTCGTGACTCCATTCCAGCGTCAGACTCAAAAACATGCTTCTATCGGACAAAACCAATATATACAAACTAGGGACAGAGAAATCCTAACCCATAGTTTTGGAAACTCCCACGGAAAGTGGATACGACGGAGCTATGGAGAGTCTGTCCAGACATATTTGTCTTATTTGGTAAACAAACAATACCCAAAAATACGACTTGCCGTATCAATCACGCTACGTACACTGTATTTAGATGTCATGAATTATTTTTTATTTAGAAACACATATACTTAATGTGAATTTCAACGAATACTTCTGTAAACTATCCATTTAAATACATAATTTCCATAACCAAATAAGACAAGTCAGTCTGGGCAGATTTTACATACAAAAATTCCTATACACATACGAAATCGTCTTCAAAAGTATGAACCGGTGACTACTTCTAACGTTAGTTACGTTAACATTAAAACTCCTTAACGTAACATAACCTGAAACTTGCAAGAGACAACTTGTAGTTTAACAATTTAACGTGATAATGGGTATATCTATCCCGCTTATACTCGTTGTTAAATGTATTAGAAGAAAGGGATGGTGATAGAGCCTGTAGAGTGTAGCATCTGTGTCCATAGTCGGAGCTTTTCCCTGCGTTTTATCACCTTCACAAGCTTTAATGGTGGCGTTGTTGCAAGCCGCTTTTACGGTGATAGCATTAAATGAAAGGTAAAATTTATAGAATATAATAGCATCCTTTTAGACAATGTTTTTGTTTCCTTCGGACTATGACATGGGATCGCTCAAGAGGTATATTAGAGGTCTCCTTATAGGTCTGTAAATTTTTCAGGAAAAGTACGGTTAGTGCTATCACTAACAGTACTATTCCCGACAAATTTTCTGAACTATAGAACTGATTTTAATGAAACAACCATCTTGATTAAACTGGCTTTGAAATAGAGTAAACCGCATCCGAATCGGTTCATTAGACAGATACACAAAGCCACAGACGTGTGACGTAACTTTCTTTTTTTTTCTTTTTAACCCCAGACGTAACTTCCGTCTGGGGTTAAAATTTGTATGTATTTTCGACACCCAACAACTAACATGACGGACTATTGAAAACTTGAACAAAACACGCTAAGATGTCACCGAAATAGTACTGCCGCTCCCTCTGACAGAATGTTCTCGGGTTCACTTTGGATGCCGTGCCAGAGCGCTCTCAACATATAAAAGGTAACATATTTCTCCCGTATCTCCCAAGTAATACTTGCAAAACACGCAGCGCGTATCAGATATATCCATTGGGAGACGATCATCATCATCTTGGCGATAGTGTCTCGGATATCTCTCTCTCGCACTCGAAAGCCCGAGATTCGCCTTGACCATGATCCAGGATTTCGGAGATCAGGTATTTACAGTAGAGCGACAGCCATCTGATCTCCGTGACCCTATTCAGCGAAACTGACCATATTGTATAATTGTTACACATTCAGTCACTTGAATTTGCAGGTTTCATCACGATGTTTTCCCTCACCGTAAGAGCATCGGTTAGTATTCAACTAATATACTTACTCAGAAAAGAGTCATTGGTACATGGCGGCAGTGGGATTCGGACCCAGTATCTCCCGCATTGCGAGTAAATACCGTTACCAAGGCCACCGACGCTCCCTCTGTATAAAAGGTAACATATTTCTCCCGTATCTCCCAAGTAATACGTGCAAAACACGCAGCGCGTATCAGATATATCCATGGGGAGACGGTAAAGCTATTTAATCGGGAACAAGTTCATAATTGACAGTGGAATACACCAGCGAACGTATAGTGTGAGATAGCGATCTGATTCCAAATAAATAGAAGGGAAACAATGGAGCGGTAGGAGTGTGAAGGGATAGACGTCGCCTTTGTATTAAAAAAATAATTTATGAAATAACTAGTGGACCTGGCGCGACTTCGTTCGCGTACAACTACTTTCCCCTAGCTACCCTTTTTTTCTTGCCTCTAAACCTTACTCTTGAATCACTCTATCTATTATTGGAAACCACAATAAAATCCGTTGCGTAGTTGAAGCAGTGTACGCGTACAAAAGATACACAGGGACAGATGGTGGGAAGCGACTTTGTTTTATACGATGTATTACATTCTACGATGAGAGAAGCGGATGCGGTTTGGAATCAAATTGCGACCGGTCTGTTATTACAGTAAAACGACATTGTCCCGAATTCTCCATAATCTGTTGATTGGTTGGTTTGGAATCACGTCAAAACTTGACATACTTGTCATTTTGACAAGTGATTAACCAATCAGTAGATTATAGGTGTGGCTCCACATTATGAAGAATGAATCAAATCAAATCAAATGTGTTTCTAGTGATGCAAGGGTTATAAATTAAATACAGGTCTTAGATAAATAGAGATTAGAGCGCTGTGGTCTGTCTACCTTTAGGCGTACAATATAAAATTTGTATAAATATAAAATTTCAGATGGTATACTTAATATTAACTAAATAGAGATCGCATGTCATTATTTTCTATAATGACATTCGATCAATTGAATTGTCTTTAAATGTATTTTATGTAATAAATCGACGGCAACAACTAATAACTCGACATCTGCCAAATCGTTGCGTTATAACACCTTAATCTTTGACAATCTACGACGTATCTAGTCTGCAGTGTTGTGGTCTCCGCAGAGAGGAGGGGTGGAGAAGCTTTGCGAGTAGGAGGGGGGTAAGGATATTACGTGATGCAAGGTACAACCAGTAGTAACCACGATATAGACTGGCACAGGGGGTACACTATTTTATAAGCAATTTAATCCTGAGTCCGTCTGTAGACAAAAAACAAATCCTTTTATTTGAAATAGTTGTTTATTTAAAGATTGTTTATTTATTTGATTCAGACATCAATTCAATGAACTTTACCTATGCAAAGTACAAATTAACACACTAAAACGTACATTGCATTGCAGAGGTTAATTTGAGAACTGTACGACCTCGGTAGATAAATTAATATTCTTGTGATTATATCGTAATAAATATCATCATCATCTCGGCGTTATGTCCCGGTTGCGCTCCCGTGCGGCACGCGAGGGCTCGGGGTCCGCATATCGTAATACATACGGTTGTCTGAATAAGATCGCTTTTAGCGATAAAACCGACTTTGTACTTTATTTTCTGGTTTGTTTCTTGTTACATTCCATTGTCGGTATGTACAATAATGAGTATAATAAATAAATAACATAACAATCAAATTTACGGAAAACAGGGAGACTTAATTCTATATACCAAGGGCTGCCGTGTGTACCTACGTGCTCGTGATAACAAAAAGCTTGTACTACGGAACCAACTCTGCAATTGCGAAAAAAAAAACTGCTGTTTCACATAAAATTTAAAACGAATTCCGCCGAATTGATTTTGTCACCATGTAGTACTAGCCCGAGTGACAACCCAATCATTTTTACAAAACAATTATTCCACAAATGTCAGTACCGAACATGCGTATACCGCAGCCTCGCTCGTCAACCTACTCATCCGATTATTGCGGATAAAACTGCTGACAGAAATACGATACAACGTCGCGGCCACGGCTTGGCCTGCCACGCTCTGATTTTAAAAGTAACTAGCTCTTGCCCACGACCTCGTCCGTGTGGAAATAGCTTTTATGACAGTTTTCTTATTTCTGTTATACAGCAGACAAACAGGCATGCGGGCCACCTGACGGAAAGTGGTCACCGCCTTCTATGGACACCAGCAACACCAGGGAAGTCACCAATGCGTTGCCCGCCTCTGAAGAGACCTCTAATATATCTCTTGAACGATCCCATGTCATAGTCCAAAGGAAACACTGTGGCTGGGAGCTCAATCCACATCCGAATTCCACCTGACGGAAAGTGGTCACCGCCTACTATGGACATCAGCAATAACAGGCAAGTCACCGTTGCCCGCGTCTAAAGAGACCTCTAATAATATTAATTTCTGAACTGGCTCTCTGCTGTTTATATTAGGTACCACTATAATATTTCGATGCTGTTGGTCTTATACAAATTATAAAATAAAATAAAATGATAGAGGTACCTCTTGATCATTCCCATGTCATAGTCCAAAGGAAACACTGTGGCTGGGGGCTCATTCCACATCCGAATCGTACGAGCGAGAAACGTTCTTTCAAACCTTTGCGTCGTGACCAACGAGGGTTTAGCTTTTACCGAATCAGAATCCATTCTTCAAATACCTATTTTCATGTGCAATAATAGGTCAGTCGGTAAATAACCTTTTATATTTTTTTATATACAAGTACCTATTTAGATTAATTAATGCAAAATAATAGTGATTCGTATATGTATAAGTGGCCGTGTGGTGTCCGGCAGAGTAGAATAGCACCAACCCCTTACGCTCATGGGTGCTAATATTTTCGAGACAAAAGATCAAGAGTCTCCGTAGTCTGGAAAATGGGCAGCAGCATTTTCCATTGTTATATTTAAACACTGGGATCTCCAACCCGCCTGCCAAGCGTGGAGATTATGGCAATAACCTCCCCTTTCGTGGGACAGGCCCTAAGTCCTGCAGTGGACTGTTACGGGTTGTGGTGATATGTATAAGTAGGCAGGTTATAAACAATAGTGAGTCAATGGCCGTAATCACAATGAAGAGACTACACGCATAACGAAAGAAGCTTCCTCTTGCATAAATACGATATTTAGCGATTCATATGGAATTTGGTCCTTACTTCAAGAACGCCTTAAAAAACGTTTATGTGGGGTCATTAAGGCCCTAGTACTACCTAACTTCGTCATATTGAAGTCCCGGTTTTACTATCACGCACGAGAGCCCGCGGTTCGCCTTGACCTGACCATGAATGGACATAGACATAGACATTATTTATTGGTAACTTTTCATTACACGTCATAAAATTATGATAATATTCAAATTATTTAACTTAATTAAATGAATTACCATTTTAAGTAACATAATCAATAAAATGTGATACAAAATTGTATTAATTAATGGAATTACTCATACAAATTAATAAATGTCAAGATTATAAATAAGCATATTAATCAAAATGTCAATAGTAGTTCTATCTAGCTAATAAAAGTAGATACAAGATGTCATTCAATAATAATCATAATGTCATTAATTATTTACTTATAGTAAATAAATAATAAATAAATAATAACAATTAAAGTATGAAATGCATTGTAGGATTTCTGAATGAATGAACACATTATTGCATAAATACAGTATACAGTCGGTACAAATGGGTAGCAACAGAGAAAACAACAGGCGGACTTTTAAAATCGGTTAATCTGTTTAAATTTATCCAGTATAAACAAACCGACGAGCCGTTTTTATAAATTAGTTTAGTATAAATTAAAAGTAAAAAATAAGTTTAGCAATATTCTATTGCTTCGCGCAGCAGATAATTCGCACGATTATAACGTCGCGCTTTTAAGCTATCGCGCAATGAATTTATCGCACAACTGAACGTTCGCTCTTTGAAGCTTTCGAGGAAATTATTTTTCGCACAAATTAACCATCGCGTATTCAAGCTTTCGGGCAATCGTCTTCGCGCTATCGTTATTCGTGCTTTCGGCATTCGCATCCGTGTATTACTCCCAACTGTATCACCTGTATCCTGCATCGATGACCTTACCAATACTTAAAATTTTAATATAACCAATTGTGTTTTTACAACAGATATTCAAAGTCCAGATCTTTCCATAGAGAGTTCATGATTTCTTCAACAATTTAGTTTCAACGACAATAGAAATTAGGAGGAAAAATAATATGCACAGACCAGATATGATACAATTGCTATTGGAAGCCTCCACAGGTATGCGCAGTGTTTAGAGTGCGCACAAGTTAACATTGCTTGCGACTGAAAATGGAAAATGAATAGATGGACACCTCCCAACAAAAACTATAACAGGGACGTCTTTCTTTATGTGCATACTTATCTAGTGCGCACTCTACCTTTTAATGACGTATTATTCTTTGGTCAATCGTTGTATGAATATAGTTAAATTGAAATTGAAATTGTAAAATTTTATCTCAGGCAGATACTTACATCCATAGTGTTAGTAACAATCCCTCTTACATACTAGTGTTAGTAGTAATTGTATATGCGTTAATTAGTGCTAGATGTGGAGCCTCATCCAGTGACGCAGCAGAGGGGAATCCCACCGAACATTGAACACATTTAGGGGACTGTTGGTGCTGGAGCGGAGCCGAGTGAGCATAGAAGTTGATCGCTTTCGGATTATGGCATAAAAGTCATCCGTATGCGCCTCCGCGAACATCCTGGATGCACTGCATCCGCCACTCCAGCCTCAACAGTACCCTAAACGCATTATTATATTGAACGCGTAGGTCGCTGTATGCCCGCTTAGTAAAACAGGTACAAAGGCTGCACGATGTGCATTATTTACAGCCTGCCTACCTTTACTGAGCATTGAAATCTGTTATGCCTAATAAAAACTTTGCAAATTTTTCAGTTAGGTATAAGAACATCCTACAACGTTACGTTTCTTTTTAGATTATTTTTTGTGAAATCAAACATAAAATATGATTATTTTAATAAGAAAATTAACAACTGAAAAGAAAGAAAACAAAAAAGATGTTGGATTCGCCACAGTGGAAGAAGCATTAAAACCACGAGGAAATGTGAGACGTAAGTAATGAGTACAATTTATTCGTGGTTTACAATTAAATATTTAATTAGGAAGTACCCGGGCTATTCTTAGTGCCACATCTTAAATTTTTCTCATGCCGTAAAATATTACATTTACTTATACACTATCTCTCATTTAATTAGACAAACCACTCTGACTGATTATTTAATTTTATTGAAAGTTCCCGATTCCTTCATTTGGGGGACTACGGAAATGAACGTGACTAAGTATAAAGGAAAAACATTTATGTATGTATTTGTTATGTAATTAAGAGTTTACATGTAATGTTTAAATACTGTGTCACAAAATTTTCTGACCCGGTGGTCAATACTGGTTCTAATCATTTTGAAATATCATGTCATGCCACAACAGCGACGCTGCCGTTGGAGCTGCCTGCCGTTATACTTTACGGAAAAAATACACTCCATCCTTGTTTTTGGTTGCTGTTTATGGTAATTAGTGTATGTGTTTCTTAAGCAACTCGGCATTCTTAGATTGTAAAGTAACGACCAAACGTATACATGGCCGAAACGTCTCTAAGACGACCTTGGAGCTCCAATGAATTGGTCTCATTGCCTTTTTACAATGAGCCGGTCCATATATAGAAGTCTTTGATGGTATGTATAAGGTTGTAACAACGTATTGCCCACAAAAAATGCAGGCGAGCGCTTAATCACGCGATCGGTTTTTATTATTATCATACGGCTGTAAAGGTTGTAATTGCATGGCATGATAGAAAATGTGTCAGACTGTCATCGTTCATTGTGTCAGAACTATGATCAAGAATGATCAAAACAATAAATTAAACACAACACATAGTAGATTGTGCCAGGACGAAAAATACTAATAAGTTGAGTTGAGTCACAACCGTGGCCGTGTGGTGTCCGGCAGAGTAGAATAGCACCAACCCCTTACGCTCATGGGTATCGTGCAAGGCGACTAATAATTTCGAGACAAAAGCTCTGCGATCTCCAACCCGCCTGCCAAGCGTGGAGATTATGGCAATAACCTCCCCTTTCGTGGGAGAGGCCCTAAGTCTTGCAGTAGACTGTTACGGGCTGTGCTGATGAGTCACAACTGGGGAACGTATTTGTTTTTAAGGTATTTTATGTTTACCCCGACGATGGGATCTATTTCATCCACATCTATACGCCTGGCATCTAACTGACGTACGGGCATCGAATACCCTTTCTCCGCGCACGTGTAGGGTAGTTGTGAGATGAGCTCCCTCCTTTAAACTTTAACATGGGGTTCTACAAAAAGCACGTCTACAGGTACCTCGAAGGCCGGCACTGCATCCGCTACTCTTAGAATCCTGATATCCTGAACAACGGTGGCCGCTTCCCATTAGGTGGACCGTCCGTCCATGTGCATCCCTAGGCGATAAAATATCGAACGGTGACATCACACGACATCTAAAACGAAACACGCAATTTCTTATTTAAATAAAAAAGCACTATTCGTTTGACAAAATTGCTCAGAACTACAGAAGAATAAACACGGTCTGCTCGCTAACGCGGGTGCAGGAGGAAATTGTAAATAGCATCTTATTTTAAACTCCACGGGGCCTCAGTTCGCGCCAATTTGTAGTGTAGGGATGCGCCCCATCTGGAAAGCGTAGCTGCAATGCGGATGAGGATGAGATTATCTTCGTTAGGTATATTTATAAGGCTTTTTTACTTCCATACATTCCTTCCATTACATCACAATGATGTTCTCAGGGTTTCTCTATTATAACATATTAACCTTTCTAAATGATGGTGTAAACCGCACCAAAATCCGTTGCGCGGTTTAGGAGAAGTTAGCGGATGTTCAAACAGACAGACGCGGAAAGCGACTTCATTTTATACTATGTAAGGATAAGCATTAGGCAAGCATTTGCCCAGCTTCTTACCATTTGGTAAGTGACGACGCTATCAATGATGCAACAGCCTATTCTGTCTGGCCTTGAAGGAGACCATTGACCAAACAACCGATATTCACCAATTACCGAAAAACATTCATTTATATTACTGAATTTTTGTAGTTAGCATTATTCCTGAAGTATCTAGTGAGCTCGTTATGCTCGCTCATGTTTAAGCTACTGATTAGGTTCAATGAGACATAGATAGGATAACATCCCACAAATTTCAAGCTCGCTGCGCTCACTGATTTACTTTAAAATTTAACTTTAATTACCATCAGGCAAACTATTTAGACAGCCAAAAAATCGAGATAAATATATTGTACCACATTTTATTAAAACATATACGTGAGCTTTTTAGATAGCCAAAAATGTTAAGAGTCGTTCATTTATGAAATTATTTTGTGTCCATAGCCGGTTAGACGGTTCCATAGGTTAAAGACGGACCTGCTCTCGGCAAGACTGAATGTCGTTCCTGTTGGCTTTTGCCTCTGACAGATATCTATCATTTACTTTGCTGTCGTCTGCGAAACCAAAGGTACCGGATACAAGCATAGTGTTAATATGCAGAACCGAACCCTGAAGAACTCCTGCGTCGATAACCTGAAGATCAGACGAGTAACCATAGAGAACTGTACGGATTGCTTGTCCACTCTGAAAATCTGATATCCAGGTGCAAAAGCCAACAGGAATATCAAATGAAGGTAGTTTGCTTATAAGGGCTGCGTGCCAAAGCCTGTGAAATAACTCTAATTTTAATTACGTGATCACTATTAATATCTATTACATCCCAATTCTACATTGTTAGTTAATTGTGTAAATAAATCAGTAATAATTAATTTGAATATTGCCTAAACATAGCAACTGAACCAAGAGAATCACGTTTCTATTTAGGTGGGCATATAATTAAGAACGCTGAACATTATTGTATTTTATTTCATTGTACTGTTTGGTTTAGTGATTGAGACATGGATACCATACAGTCTGCTAGCGCAAATTAAGATTACAATTAGGTGTCGCTTTAACTTAAGTCAAACTCTCAAACTCAAATACGTTTATTCAGTTTAGGATTTCACAAACACGTATAAACGTCATAATTATAATATAAAATGAATGAATAAGGATCTGTTGATAAGCGGTTGCCAATTCATGTACTTTATCGAAAACCATACACCTATCCGCAATTGCTAAATACCATGGGGCACGTTTTTCGTGCATTACCCATGTCGGTATTATTTGATATATACCTCTCACTCTACGGGAAGTTGAAAAAATCATTTTAGCCATTAATTCTAATGCTCAAGGTGTAGACGGTACCGGTCGTAGAATGATTGTCCTTAGCCTGGATGTGACGCTTCCTATAATCCATCATATTTTTAATGTATCCCTTAGTACTTCCACTTTTCCCAGCTGTTGTCCTCTCCAAAGTCCTGGAACGCCTTGTTCATCATCAGCTTAGTGTGTTTGTCAACTCCGAAAACCTCCTCAGTCCTTTCCAATCTGGTTTCCGCCCTGGCCATAGCACAGCTACTGCTCTTACCAAGGTGTCTGATGATGTACGCCTTGCAATGTCCAATCAGCAACTCACTGTTATTGCATTGCTAGACTTCAGTAATGCATTCAACACTGTGGATCACGACATCTGGTCGCTGCATCTGGCGGACACTGTTATTGAATGGTTTAGCAGCTATCTGCTTGGACGCCAGCAGTGTATTCGTGCTGATGACAGAGTCTCAAGCTATGCTAACATCTGTGCGGGTGTTCCCCAGGGCGGTGTACTATCTCCTCTTCTTTTTTCCATATTCATTAACTTCCTTACTCCCCTCCTTTCTTGTTCTTACTTTCTCTATGCTGACGACATCCAAATTTACACCCACGCTCCTGCCAATGAGCTGGACACCGCAATAGCAGCGCTAAATGGGAATCTAAACACTATCCTTGAGTGGAGTCTGGCTCATGGACTGGCGGTTAACCCTGACAAGTCGCAGGTTATTATAATTGGTGGGTCGACGTATTTATGGTAGCCTTCCGCCCGTTATTTTCAATGGCGTAGTGCTCCCCTATAGTACCGTGGTCAAGAATTTGGGGGTTTTCTTCGACACAACACTGTCTTGGTCCCATCACGTTGCTCAACTAAGCAGACGAATTTTTGCTGCAGTTTCTGCCCTAAAAAGGTGGAAAAATCTGCTTCCTATCAGAACCAAGATTGAGCTTGCGCAAGCCCTCCTCCACCCTATACTTGACTACGCGGACGTTTGCTTCCTTGACCTCAATGAGGATCTCCTTGACAAACTCGAGCGTCTACAGAACATCGGTATTCGGTTTATATATGGGCTGCGCAAGTTCGACCACGTCTCTGATTTTCGTAAGAAGCTGCGGTGGCTTCCGATTAGGCTGCGGCGGGATGAGCATGTGTTGGTACTGCTGTATAAAATTCTGTTCGATCCCCGTTCTCCCAAATACCTTAGAGATGGCTTCAGATTCCAGAGTGTTGACCTAGCCCGGAATCTTCGATCAGCTCACGATAATACTCTGAGGCCACCGTTTACTCGATCTGGCTATTTTAAAGAGTCCTTCACTGTGAAAGCTACCGTCTTGTGGAATCAGTTACCCAAAGAGATTCGTCACTCCAAGTCACTCAACTCCTTTAAGGCAAAGTTGCGCACGCATCTACTCTCGGCTGGCATATGAATTTTGATGTCCTTAATTGGCAATTTTTTATTTTATTTTGTTTATGTAGGTGTATTGTCTATATATATTTTAGTTTTGTTATATGTGTATTTTCGCATGTAAGTGTATATTTCTACTTTCCATATCCATCCATCTTTATAAGTCCATGTTGTTGACTTGCCTGTGTATCAAGCGGTTCTTTACACAAAGGTTGCCTGGTAGAGATCGCTTACAGCGATAAGGCCGCCTTTGCCCACAACTAGTTATGGTTTTTTGTCGGAACTTTTTAATGTAATTATTCTTGTGTGAGCAATAAAGAATTTATCTATCTATCTATCTATATCATGGTCAGCTCCCATTGCTTGCCAGGCAGAAATCCTCTGATGATATTAGATTTAGGTTCCATATTTACCTACTGGTAACATAAACCAGTAAATATTTATGGAATTCAATATATCTTTCATATCAACGTAGTTCATCTATCAGGATGTGCTAAATATATAAATAAATAAATAATCGTGGACGAATTCACACAGCGCCATCTAGCCCCAAAGTTAGCAAAGCTTGTGTTATGGGTGCTAGATAACTGATAAACTACTATATACTATTAAATACATACTTATTATACATGGAACACCCAGACCCGTAACAGAAATTAAAATTCATAATTTCAATTTCTGCCCGGCCGGGAATCGAAACCGGGACCTCTTACGTGTTGACCACTGAACCTCTCAGGTCGTCAATAGAATACCTATAGTAGTAGTGGTAGCAGTTACTTGTGTTTCCTGTTCTATATTATCATATATACATTGCTGCCAGGTCTGATTATGACGATGATGATGACGGCATTAATTCCATCCAATAGCGTAAAAAGTGTCATAAAGTGTAAAATATGCGGATGCGGTTCCAAGTGGCGTCACATCCCTATAAGCAACAGTTCGCAAACGGTATTGTCCAGTAATATTCTAACTGCGGAGAGAATTTTGTTTTGTAATTTGTTTTTACTGCAAACTAATATAATTTAAGTAAGTACGAATTACAGCGTTGTGCTGTTAACCTTAGCTACAAAATAACAGTATAAAATTATGATATAATTTGTTTGTGAGACTTTCTGGAAAATGATGATAGGAAATTATTTAAATTTATTGTTAACTGGCTATGCTAGCTAAGCTAGCTAGCCCGATTTATTTTGCTGAGTCCGTTAAGAAATAACCATAATCAGAACACCTATTTTCAGGATAATAGAGTCCGCTAGAAGTAATGATATTATAATAAAAAAGCTGGGAGCACGGCTGCAATTCAAAATTTATGGGGTTCACAACCATGGCATAAGAGAACATTGCGACCAACTGGACCACCCAATGTGGTTCTCCTTCTAGATATCTTGATGCATCCTGTCCACAACTTCTATAACTTTCTTGTGAACACTCATCCTCTCAGATCCGATCAGACCGTATTTTTGGATTTGCTCATACGATTGCGAATATTCGGATGTGGAATGAGTTCCCAGCATCAGTGTTTCCTTTGGATCTTTCAAGAGGTATATTAGAGGTCTCGAGTAGCGCCCCTGGTGTTGATGACATCCATAGGCAGCGGTGACCACTTTCCAACAAAAAAAAACTGAGGTTTGTCGTTGTTACACAGAGTTTACGAAATCCCAGTACAGATTCTAAATTGATGGGAGTTTGAAAGGCAGTATGTGCCGTATGGATGTATGTATGTACATTCTTTATTGCACAAGAAATAAATACAGAAATGAGAAAAATATAATTTTACAAAGCAAAGGGGCTATCCGTAAGCCGTTTTACCGGGATTTATTATTTATGTGTAACGATGAGTATACGATGTATGCTATATTTCTATAGGCTGACAGTGCAGCTTTGCAAAGTGGTAGAGTGCAATGTACGATTGTGCGACATTTGCAAAGTGTTAGAGTGCAATGAACGTTTTTGCGATATTTCTGTTGAGCGACAGTACATTTTTGTAAAGAATACGTTTGTGCGACATTTCTATTGCGCAACAGGGCAGTTTTGCAAAGTGGTAGAGTGCGACGTATGTTTGTGCGATATTTATTTTGAGCGACAGTGCATTTTTGCGAAGTGATACAGTGCAGAATACGTTTGTGCGATATTTCTGTTGAGTGACAGTGTAGTTTTGCGAAGTGGTAGAGTGTGACGTATGTTTGTGCGATAGTTCTTTTGAGCGACAGTGTAGTTTTGCGAAGTGATACAGTGCAGAATACGTTTGTGCGATATTTCTGTTGAGTGACAAGTGCAGTTTTGCGAAGTGGTAGAGTGCGATATTTCTTTTGAGCGACAGTGCAGTTTTGCGAAGCGATACAGTGCAGAATACGTTTGTGCGATATTTCTGTTGAGTGACCGTGCAGTTTTGTGAGAGGTACAGAGCGATCTATGATTGTGCGACATTTCTATAGGGTGACAGTGCAGTTTTGCGAAGTAGTAGAGTGTACGATTGTACGACATTCACATGACATTGTATGTTAACCAACTTATAGGTTCTGTAATTAAATGAAATTGTATACTATTAATATTGTAAAGAGTACAGATTTTATTGTTTATTGGTTTGTTTTTAACGGGTAATCTCAAAAACTACAAAACCGATTTTAATAATTATTTCACCTGTAGAAACCCCTATTAGTGACTCCCCTGGTGTTGCTGATGTCCATAGGCGGCGGTGACCACTTTCCATCAGGTGGCCCGCTTGCCTGTTTGTCTGCCGTATAACATAAAAAAAAAAAAAAACATTAGCAGCGAGTACCATAGCCTATAATTTTTCTAGAAATTTAATTTGTTTTTCCGGAACGTAGTATTCGAACATTACGCGGATGAACAATATTACGGAAGGCTCGCCCACAATTCGGTCACGATACCACGACGTTGGCTCGAGGTACCTAATTTTGGCTGCGGTTGTGATGTAATGCACGGGGGCGTCACGAGGGCGTCACGTTGCCGTTACCCGTCAGCTTTGTGCCCCGTGATAATTTTATCCGATTAGAGTTAGGGCTACGGGAAAACCTGGTAGCTGAAATACGTAAACACATTCCAAAGTCTGTATACTTATGGTGTCATAACAAAAAATATTTAAATTCAAAATCGGGGAGAGTGAAAAATTACGAACCAATACTCCATAAAAATGGCCGCCCATTTATGTGTGCGTGCTTTGACACTGTCACGGGCGTGACAGCGCGATACAAAATCAACAAAATGGCGGCTGCTTGTCAAACCTTATGTACCTATCTGTGTGTAGGTCATCATCTACTACAAAATAATTTATCAAGGAAGAAATTGTCGTACCTAGCATGCGTCACTTCTCTCTAGAATGGCGTACGCATTTTTTTCAAATCCGTGTGTTAGATGCCAATATGCCCGAAATCGAGACATTTACAGTCAAGCGAACCTAACTTTTCATGTGATCGTGTTGCTGCGTAAATTCACAGACGTCACTCTGGAGCTTGTTATCATATAGGTAGCCCACACTAGACAGCCAGATTTTGTATATGAAATACCGGACAAGTTCGACTCGTGTCTTGAGAGTTCCGTACTAGTAAAAATGAAGCAATTTATCAATGACGCCAGCCAATATCATACAGCCAAAAGAAACCTGTGAATCAATAAATTTTCCCAACCCGCCTTTATCCCTCCTACTGAAAACCTATCCGGAAAAAAACTTCCGTGGCCGACCTGGAAGGCGCTAAATAGGCTGTGAACCCAGGATGTAAAGAGAATTTCTTTAGGTTGGTACAATATACAAATGACAGTCCTCAGTGCGACTGTGGCAATCTCCGCAAACCATGGACCACCTCGTTTCGTGCTCGGCGTGACCTAAAACTCGTACAATGGAGGAATTGTTCGAGGCCAGTCCAAACGCTGTATGCGTCGCCGAATACTGGTAAAATAAAGTGTAAGTCAGAGTTTAGTCCATCGACTCGATAAGAAGAAGAAGCTTATGTACGTATTTTAATTTTATTTTTTCCCTCCAGCTAGACCGAGGTTGCTTGGAAGAGATCGCTTGCGGTGATAAATTATTTAGATAAAGTTTTTATCTTGTTCATAACTCTTTGGGTGCAATAAACAGTTTAGGTTTTAAAACTTTCATGGTTATTCACAAACTTTCATCGCACATGTTATCGGGTTTTTACTTCGTTATTTCGATGCAGTTGCATACGTCATGGTCACGAGTAGACTGGTGACGCTGTGTGAAGTCGCTCATTAGACATATCTGTCCACCCTCATTCGGAATCGACGATTACCCTCACCTTGAATTCTCGAACCACTACTAGTCCACTCGTGACCATGACGCATGCAACTGCATCAAAAATATCGAGGTAAAAACAATATATACTGTGTTAATAAACTCGATAATACGTGCGATGAAGGTTTAATAAACAGTTTATCTATTATATCCATCTATATCTACTAGCGGCTTGCCCTGGCTTCGCATGGGTACCTTAACAAATTATATACTTAAACCTTTTTTTAATGAATCACTATGTCTATTGATAAAAACTGCATGAAAATCCGTTCAGTTGTTTTTGAGTTTATCACGAACGGACAAGCAGACGCGGAGTGGGAATTTGTTTTATAATATAGTGGTGATAAGGGTTCCGATTTTATTTTGCTTTCCGATCCTCGAACCCCTAAAAAGCATCTTTCCTCGCAAGCAACCGACGCTCCATCCATAAAACATATCATATGAAATTCTCAACAAAAATAAAACCTCTACGCAACTTCCCCTTATCCTTTTTATAGCGAGGCTTGTGAGCAAAAATAAAAGAGAAAAAAAAAATATTTCCGCATGCCGCGTCTGGGTTAATCTCGTTGGACTGAATGCGGCTGTGGTTCAATTTTATTGTTAGTTTTGGCTAAAATAGTTAGATTTGGTATGGGCAGAATGTATTTCTGTTATAGTTAAACTAAAAGCTGGTCAGTCGGTCATTAGTCCGTTCATACAGCTGGTAGGTATGTTGCATTATTATGTACAGCCAGTTGCAGAGTGAATGGAGGTAAGGGAGTCAATTCTCTTTGCAGTTGACTGTACAAAATAATATCAATGTATCAATTTTTATCAATATAATCAAGCTTTTGCTTACTACTTCAGTCGTATAAAATTCTGTTATAGCGTGTTTCCGCGGGAACGAAATTAAATATAGGTATTGTATTTTATATGTTATTCTGTTAAGCTACAATACTGTCATTTTTTATCATAATCCGTTCATTAGTTTTTATTGAAAGAAAGAATAACAAACATCCATGCTTACCAGCTTTTACATTTATACCAAAACATTAGTGTGATTTTAAATTTCTATGAAAGTTACGTGGAGGATATCGTTTGTCGCTCATAATGGCGGTAACTGTGAAATCGTACAGATTTTACTATTAATAGATTTTTAATCTTAACATTTTACAGAAACTTAACCATAATATTAGGTTCTTACCTATGAAATTAGCGTTTGGCAAAAATTACGGAACCTGAAACAATTTAATACATTAAATTTTTTTAATTTCTTAGTAATGTTCAATCCGATTACGATAAATCTATGTAGGTATAATCAGACAACATTAAGCTAATTTGTGTAAACCATTTTATTTTGATAAACATTTTCATAAAATTACATTTGCTTATAGAGTTTGCAAAACTGACGACAAATAAAAAGGGGTATTTTCAAACCCCTAATAAAACTTAAAAAATATTTTTAGTCATCTTTGGGGACTTTCTGGCATCTAAATATACTCTACTTTCAAAATCAAGCATCAATTTTGATGTGTTATGTAGGTACAATTAAAAATATTTCTCCATTTAAATATTTCAACATTTAGTACCTATGAAGAATGGCGCTGTTGTCTCTACCCTAGCTATATTGCGAAAAAAACGCCAATCTCAAAGGTAAGGACCCAATACTTTAATTCGTGATGCTACACTAAGACTAACCCATCAGCGTAACCGTCAACTTGATAGGCGGGAAAACACAGAGTTTGACGTACAGAAAAATATTAGTCGCCATATTGGATGCCATATTTAATACATGTAATCTTATCAAAATGGAACTTGCTCAGCGTTAGCTTCTTAGACCTGGGGCCAGATTAGATTTCTCGCGGATGACAAAGGAACTAAATTTGACAGAAAGTCAACAATATTAACAATGACAAGGACGCCATAACCTCAAAGCAATCTTTTCTGGCCCTGAGTCTTGCTCATATTTGGGCCTATCATAGAGGTAATGTGCTTCCCTATGCGAGAGCACTTAGGTGAATGATGTCTGCGTGTGTATTTAGTACTTAATTGACCATCGTCTTGGTACTAACCAAAGATATTGGACATAGAAC
Organism: Blastobasis lacticolella; assembly: GCA_905147135.1. Classification (NCBI taxonomy): domain Eukaryota; kingdom Metazoa; phylum Arthropoda; class Insecta; order Lepidoptera; family Blastobasidae; genus Blastobasis; species Blastobasis lacticolella. The sequence continues at coordinate 18,790,454 of LR990048.1, forward strand.
ATAGATGGAGCTTCTACATGTAGACAATGTACACTGTCACTCTGTCACAACTCTATGCTAATGACTCAATGTCATAAAAAAAGCTAGATGATCAAGGTCACCAAATTTGACAATTGCAGTGGCTATAGAGGGCTATTTGACAACTTAAAGCCATCACTTTTGGACACGTTATAATATGCACTATTAAAAAAGGAAACAAAATGAAGATTGTGACTTCAGCTGTGAGTAGGCTCCTTCTATGCCTGTATGCCCAATTTCTTTGGTACTAACATAATCTAATTGATGCTATACGTACATCGCTGCCGCATCCCATAGGGGAAGGCGTGAGAGACTATATATATCGAGTGCCACATTAGGATCGTAATACAGATTTTGCCTCTTCAAAATAAAACTTTCACTTCTATTATACAACCTTACCTTAGTACCTTGAGTACTATCACCTAAACAAAAATTCTGCATTAGAAGAATTCCAGCTCAATGGCTTCAAATCCTTCAAATTAAGAAAAAATATTCGAAGAGTTACTTATGGTAGGTAACATGTCAAAGTTAGGCCCGGTAAAGCCAACAAACTAACCCGCCGCTAATCTAAGCCGCTGTTAAGTCCCAGTCTAAAATTGGGCCCATTCCTATTCAGCGCCGTGTGAAATTGGATTGCTTTACTTAAATTGAAATCTCCTTATTAAGGAGTTGTCGACTTACTTAATAAAGTTAAAGTTGTATTCCAAACGCATGATGATTTATTCAAATATTTTCTAAACTACCTACTGAGCAATTAGTAGAGGCCAGCCTTTTGGTCATTACTAATGTCGACCAGGCGCTTGGCTAGTTCCTAATATAAGGATTGATGATTAGATTATTTGTTAAAACTGAAAACTATGTTGAGTAGTTGCTATTTTCCTTTTTACCCAAGAAAGACATGCGCTGATTGCTTACAAAAACCACAGCTACCACCATCATCATCATCGTCTATAATCGTAATCGTGGACAAATTCACACAACGCCATCTAGCCCCAAAGTAAGCAAAGCTTGTGTTATGGGTGCTAGATAACTGATAAACTACTTATATACTTTTAAATACATACTTATTATACATAGAACACCCAGACCCGTAACAGAAATTAAAGTTCATCATTTCAATTTCTACCCGGCCGGGAATCGAACCCGGGACCTCTTGCGTGGCAGACCGGCATGTTGACCACTGAACCACTCAGGTCGTCTGAAATCTCGAGGTTAAGTCCCGGTTGCGCCACACGCGGGTGCCCGGAGTCCGCCTTTCTGCTATTCCTAGTCCACTTTGCTCGGTCTTCGGCAACCACAGCTACCAATAACATAATATGTGGTGCTCCCGGCGATTACTGCAGAAAACTTGGACTCGACAGCTTAAAATCGCCGACGGTGCTCTATACAACTGTAACGCCTTACACCGCCTTCTAATATTCCATCTCTATCTGTTCAAAACCTTAATAACTCTTCAAAATTCTAAATCTAAACATTTCAATTAAAATATCAGGAATTTGGTTCGTTTTTTTCGGGACTCCTAATTGATATTTCAAGGAAAAAGCTCTTACCGGTGGGCGGAGCTTATGTTCTAGGGCTCTGCCTAAGCCCTATTCGTTAACAGTTCTATAAATACCAGATAAAGTACTCAAAGCAGTCCTATTTTAAATTGTACAGTGTAACATCAGTGAGTGTTAATTATAAGCTTTACATTCTTTCGGCGTTTAATTTCCTCACCCGAGAGTTTACACACCTATTTACAACCGCATACACCCAGGTCGCTAATACTAGGTCATTAGGTCAATCTTTAACAAAATAATTCATCATCATCTTGGCGTCATGGCCCGGTTGCGCCCCCGCGCGGCACCAGGGCCAGGGCCCAGGGTCAGCCTTTAACAAAATAATTAATAAATTAGTATAAAGAGAGAATAGTGCTTATTAAATTAACTATATCTATAACTGTTAGTAATCACAAATGTCAATCAATAATATTGAACAAATTTTCAATGAAAAATAATAAAATAATCAACAACTGGCTGTTATTTATTTGTGGCTTTCTACTACTCGTATATTGCAATATTTGAGTTTTTATTACTATTATAAAAAATAATCATCTTAGCGTTAATGTCCCGGTTGTGCTCTCGAGAATGAGGGCCCGGGGTCCACCTTGACCATGATCCAGGCTTTATCGATCAGGTAATTACAGTGATCTGACCTCCGTGACCCTGCTACCAGGGGAACCTGACCAGATTGGATCATGGTTACAAATTCAGTTGCCTGAATTTGCAGGTTTCATCACGATGTTTTCCCTCACCGAGTTTTTAATACCATTATTAGATATTAATAAAAACTTGGTGAGCATCGCAAAATTCGCTATCACCAGAGAATTTATTCACACAACTTGGAACAAAATTGCTCGCGAACTGTGCGGTTTTAAAGGAACTTCCCCCCACACACGATAAGGGTATGGAATAAGATTACTGGGGAGTACAAAGTGGAAACTGGGTGAAAACGTTTTAAAGTACCTACTCCTGGTATTGCAAGAATATATAAACTACGGTAATGTAGCCGTGGCAAGCCGTAAACTTGTTTCTTTGTCACTCTAATAAATAAATAAAAATTATAATTAATAATTAGGTTTCGACAATTCACACAGCGCCATCTAGCCCCAAAGTAAGTAAAGTTTGTGTTATGAAAATTCATCGCTTTAATTTTTGCACGGACGGGAATCAAACCCGGATCCTCTGCGGGGCATGGTACCACTCAGATTTTTTTCTTTTTGTACCACTAAGGTGGCAAACAAGCTTACGGCCTGCGTGGTGGTAAGCAGTCACCGCAGGCTATGGACGTTTGCAATACCTGGGACATCACCCACGCGTTGCCGACCCCGTAAAAACCCTTACAAAATTGAAACACGCTCGTTTAACATACATACTCTCTTTATTAGAGCACAACAGTGCCTTTTGAAGCAGCCAACAGAAATTCCGGCGTTATTCCGAGACACATTAATTATAATTCCAAATTAACTTACGCTATGAAACTGTGCAAAATTTAATTTGCCGCTTTAAATTAATTCTAAACACTCTGTGACATGAACATTCATTTCTACTATTTAAAAGGTCCTATGTAACGCTTTATTAATACATATTTACATTTATAATAGACTAATAGATGGTAAAAGGTCAAGACGAAGGTCTTTGACCAATGTGTGTTGCCAGTGATGACCTACGGAACACAAACGTGGCCGCTCACTATGGGCTTTATAAGATAGCTCACTGTTACCCAAAGGGTAATGGAAAGGGCTATGCTCGGAGTCTCGCAGCGCGATCGAATGAGAAATTAGGAGATTCACAAGCGAACCAAGGTCACCGACATAGCCCTAAGGATTGCCAGGCTAAAGTGGCAGTGGGCATGGCACATCTCTCGAAGAACAGATCCCACAAGGTGGACCGACGCCTGGACCTGGTTAAGATCGCCGGTACCAGCTGGATGCGGAAGGCACAGAACCGGCCTTTGTGGAGATATCTGGGGGAGACCTATACCCAACAGTGGGTGTCTTTTGGCTGATATGATGATGATGATGATGACTGATATAAAGCGTTCATAAATGAAAGGATTTACTTGAAATGAGTTAGCTTTTTCGTAAACCGAACGTATTTCAGCATTGCCTTTTAAAAACAGTTAAGTAGATTGAGGACAACCGTAGCTTGTGGCTTTAATTGGCTTACACCAATACAGAGTGATGCCTATGGGACTCATTAGCGGAGTTTTGCTCAACCTGTATCGCAAATACGTATGTGTGGTAGTACCCTCAATACCCATTCAGATACACACGACAATTCAATTTGTATTTTTTTTGTCAATAGGCTTGCATTTGACCTTAATTCACCTGATGGAAAGCGATGATGAGGTCGAAAATGTAGCATGCGTGCCTAGAAGAAACCTATTCACTATTAACTTGAAGACCCCACGGTTATACTTATCGGGGAACAGTGACTCAGGCAGAGAGTTCCAGTCCTTGCAGTGCGCATAAGTAAAGTATCTAATGGCAGTCAAATTCAAATTCAATTGAAATTCAAAATTTATTTATATATTAGGACATTAAACATCTCTTTCAATCGTCAAAAAGGAGGGGGGTAGGAAAGTAGGAAGGAAACACACAGTGACACGCTGTCCACCCTATGGCCGCAGCAAACCCACCCCACGCCAACCACGACCGGACCGTGCTCGACAATGCCAGGCAGAGCCGGACCGCTAAAAAAATAGCTGACTATCAAATATTTGGAAACCCCAGAGAGACAGATGAAAGGCGAGTGTATGTGCATGTTAAGATGGTTCAGAGGAGTGACGCAAAATAACAAAATAAGAAACGAGTTAAAATTTAAAAAATGACAGAAAAATTAAAAGCGAATAATTCAAAGTTAGAGTGGGAGGGGCAGGTGATGTGGAGGTACTCATCACCACTTATTAACAGGTGAGATGGCAGTGAAATGTCTGTCTTGTCTAATATAAAAAAAAGTTACAAGGAAGGTGTCTATTAAGCTCGGATTATAAGGATCCATAATCAGGAATTAAACCAAATTTAGCATGCATAACTACATGCGCTCCGTTATGAATCCGGAGAGAGATTTACTCAGTCAGCCACTACCACTCGCTATGGCAAAAATGGCAAGTTTATCTTTTGTTGAACTTTTATATGGTCGGTGCAGTAGAAATTCATATAGGTATTGTAATTCATAAATTTGTTTGAGCACAGGATTGAATCCGATACCGTTTTTTCTCGTGCCATGTGATTACGGATGCTTATATTTCGAGACTTAAAGATATTATTTTTTTATTTAACAATTTATTGTGCACAAGTAATATATAAGTAATGTCAAATTATCATTCTCTCCTTCTACCTTGTCATTTCCATAAACTTGTCCTTTTCCAAACTCAACACTCTCCTATCGAGAGAGAGAGACAAGAGAGGGCGCTGCTGTGCTTATATAAACATCGAACTCTATGTTAAATTAGTTAAAAATATAAATATACTAAAATACATCATAAAAAGTGTAAAGTTCGGAAGAAATATAAACAAATTAAGTAAATAATATGAAGAACAAAGTGTAAAATCTTAAATAATGTTAATACATTTAGAAATAAACCACCTACCAAACAAGATCATCGTTGTGACTCTTTGTTTACTATTGTTATATTTTTTGGTATTATCACTCACGTTTTGCACCCATCCCTTCTGGGGTGCCAGGGATCCCACCTGGGCCCTCTTCTTTTTAATGTTTGTTTGTTTGATTATATGTCCTGTTTTCGTTATGCCTATGTCCTTATGTATGCCGACGACACCAAGATCTTTTGCCAATTAAATGCCCAACAGACTGCTTCAGATTGCAGGAAGATCTAGACAGGGTGTCGGCATATTATGAGCAGAACAGTCTGGATCTGAATGTGAATAGTGTATGGTGGTTACTTTTCCCGTAAAAGAAAGGACATATACATTTAAGGACGTCTTAATCTGATCTTAATGTGACTGCAGATTATGTGGCTGGTCTAGAGAGTCACAAATTGAGTTCATTGGAGGACAGACGCTGACTCGTGACTTGAGACTCCTACATGACTTAATGAATTGTGGAGTGGATAGTCCACAACTATTGTCACGGGTGTTTCTGTGTGCGGACACATACATACACGCACACACACACGTATGCACACACGCATGCACACACGCATGCACACACGCATGCACACTCACATGCACACACGCACGCACGCACGCACGCACGCACGCACGCACGCACGCACGCACACACAATAAAGTCAAGAACAACACCATCTACCGGTATATAACGAAACTATCTGATCGTAAATTTTGCTACAGGATATAACATCGAACAGGTGAAAACATCTTCCATATAGGTACAACGGTCAACTAATAGATGGCGTTGTAAACACAACAGACAATCTCGTGCCGCACCCTTACGTTAAGAGGGCGTTAGTAGTAAAAACCCACGTATTTATAATATGAATAAATCATCAAAAATGCGACTCTGTATGGTTTGCAACAAAAGAATAGGAATAAAAGACCTTATTGAATGTAGTAATGCAGGATGCGAAGGAAAATGTCACTATTTATGTGTAAATATTTCAACCTCGCAATTACTAAGTAAATTATTAGACTTACAGCGGACTTGGGTTTGCCCAGACTGTGAGAAAGTATCAAAACAACGACGTCAAAAAACAGGTAGCACTCCGATACAACCCCGTTGTTCGCCAAATGAAACAGCTTCCGATACACAGTTGGACTTGTTTTCCGTTTCAAACGAATTGCATCAAACACTGTCTCCTCATGGAAATGTCGCAGCCATCTGGTTAAATCAGCCATTTGATGAGAAGGCTAGTTCGTTAATTAAACGCCGGCATTCAATTGAATGCCTAGGCCGATCGTTGATTGGTCTATCAACCACTAAACGTTTAACTAGTTGGCTTATTGTTATCTAGCACTTCGAAGACGGCTGACGTAAAATCAGGCAGGTGATTTAAATTTAGTTCAAATTTTATCCACTGCAGCGCTAGTAGTCACAAAAACAAATATGGCGTCAGACAGCTGGTACAGCAAACAAAGTTCTTGAGTTGTTTACGTCGTAATTAAATTTAAAGTGTAGTATTAATAAATAAAAGTGTGACAAAATGGATGCGCCCGATATTACACCGCCCGCTCCAAGTTTTCAACAAAAATTTGAATCTAATCTGACTGAATACGAAGAACAACATCTAGGTAAGTTGATTGTTATTATTTGTGAGAATTTGTTTCTTTAGCTTTATATTTAAATTGACGTGCCTACAATAATAACTTAATAATCTGGTGTTATTTTTTCAGGGTCCCAAAAAACCATGGACCACCGAAAAACTTTTAGAGGTTATGAATAAAGTTCGAAAAGCTAGGGTGTACATGAGTTCCAAACAATCCAAGACACAGCCTGTTTTAAGAAAAAAATGCTCTGCGGTTCTAAATGCCACAACAGTTTGAGCTGCGTTAATAAATAAGTACTAAATTAAAGTACCTCCAAAGTATTTTAAAGTACATGTTTTTAATATTATAAAATAAGAAAGTTCTATTATTCCTATCTAGACACTACTTCTTACTATCGATACTACATAGTAAGAAGTGGTTAATAAGTTATAAGTTTTTACTAAATGTATTTATTGTGTTAAATGCTATCAATGTTATAGGTACTCACACAACATCATGACTTCCGAACAAAAGCAGAAATGGAAATGTAAAGAATGTATAACGAATAAACGACATGAGAGAAAATCTACGCCTTTAAATAGTGCCCAAAAGCTAAAAAATGATGAAGAAACCAAGGAATACGCCGAAAACATAGCGCAGCTAGATCACAGTGCTTGTTGCCATGAACAAACCGGCCAAGTGTTTGAAACTCCAGAGATAATAAACACAACTTTGCGGAACCGGGTGGAGAGTGAACGGCTATGTCAAGTAAGCTGTGATGGAGCGTTACATGATAAATCAATACATAATACACAAACCACGACTATAAACATCCCCTTAAGCAACTCATTTGGACCCCTTCAGTTAGACCAAGAGTCGACGCCCATCACCGCTAATAAACACTTAAGCATAAGTTCATCAAATGCACTACTTACCCCAGATATCTCAGTGATCGGTGAGAATAATATTATTAAAACGTCCACTGGATCTGTAACGCTCAGAAACAAACCATATATACGAGGCAACGTATCTCTCAATCTGTCATGTAGTAGTCTGCCGAATCCCGTAGTTGATGAAGAGGCAATACTAGAGCTAAGAGAAGAGTTAGAGAAAGTAAAATCGGAACTTTTATCAGCGGAAGACGCAATTGAGACTCTTGGTATTGAAAACAATGACCTAAGGCAGCAAATTAAGAAATATGAACACACTATGAAACTATATAAGACCGTCGGTTTAGGTACACCATGCGACCGTACCTACCTTTCACCAACATTTTTACGTAAAAATAGATTATCGTCGAGTGTCCCTATGGCTGAAAATGATAAAGCGAAGAGAATTAAATCAAAACATGATAAGCCGGTGACTTCATCACCTAACGAAAATTATTTATCTAATAGTAACTCGTTTACTATTCAAGAGAGGAACAAAACTCACCAGCGAATTTCTCCTAATAAGTTGTACGCGCCAGCCTCGCTTCAAAGCCAAACTACCAGTAAGGACCATATGCAGCGACATCGTGTCTACATCTACGCTGATGAGGGCGGTAGATATTTTCAGAGGATTCTTCGGGGTCTATTGGGTGAAAACTACAGTGTTACAGCGATATTGAAACCATATGCAACTGAAGAGCAACTATTGTCGACTTGTAAGATGGATTGTATTGACTTAACTAAGAACGACTTTGTTATTATCCTCTTTACTGGGACGTGCAATGCGCCTGCCATTTTTGATTTAATATTGAGAGATTCTGTGGCGGCACTCAGTCACACAAATATCTTACTGGGTGATAATCTTCGTAGTCGAGGTATTAATGTAAAAATTGCTTCTGTATGTTCTGATCATTCACATGTGGGGCGGTTTGAAGTATTTTCTTACGAGCATAAACTGTTTAAATATAGGGTACAGAAAAGGGACACTTGCAGATCAATTTGGAGGAGTGTTATGCATTTTATATACAGAAACCACAAAAATGATAGAGTTATGGCGGTATATACAAGCGAAACTGTAAACCCAGACTCTATATTAAAACTCACAAATGCACGAACAGGTGATGACTTTTTTCGAGAATAGTGAGCGTAACCGACTAGTAACAAACAGCTCACGTGACTTCAATAGAACAAATAGCTTTTCTAGCCTAGAAGTAGTTAGCCCTAATTTTAATCTTATACATCAAAATGTCTGCGGTCTTATGGTAAAACAGTCTCAACTAGAGTTGTATTTAGAATGTTTAGAGACAATCCAGCATTATTTTTGTATAAGTGAACACTTTCTCACAGACCAGTCTGTAACTTTTCTAAATATACCCAACTATAACGTAGCAGCTATGTTTTCTAGACATAAAAAGATCAGGGGTGGTTCCTTGATATTGTCATATGTGGACAGACAGTGTGAAGAAGTTAAGTACTGTAAACAAATAGCTACAATGGAATGTTTTGAGTTGTGCGGTGTCAAAGATTTAGACACAAACATATACATTTTTAGCCTTTACCAAAATAATAGAAACATTGATAAATTCATGGAAAAGTTAGAAATTCTATTTCAAAAATTTTTTGACAAAAAGGTTATAATAATGGGAGATTTCAACATAAATTTACATAAAGACTGTACCATAAAATATGATTTCCTTAATTTATTAAAAAGTTACAGTTTTAGGCATTTGGTTAATGACGTCACATTCGCAAGAAATGGCTCAGCATCCTGTATCGACAACATTTTGACCAATGTAGCTGAAGAAGCTGTTATTAATGTATCAGTCGATCACAACGGCTTGGCCGATGGGCACGCAGCTATAGCAACAGGATTGAAGGTAGAAACATGCAAACGCGAAAAATGGAGAGAACAAGTAAAATTTGTGACACGTAGGACGATTAGTAAACGTAATTTGCAAAAGTTTAAGCAAGAGCTTAAAAAGGTAAACTGGCAACATCTAGGTATAAATGGCATTCTGGCGATAATTATACATATCTTTAGAAAAAATTTCAGAAAATGTAGAAAAAAAGTACATACTAAGAATGTAGGCCAACTAAAGTGGATCACAAAGGGAATAAAGGTAGCGAGCCGGATGAAACGAGTGTTAAGCAACTTAAACAACACTCATCATGATGCTAGTTTACTCAAGTACAAACGAACTTACATTAGTTTATACAGAAAAGTTCTAAGGGAAGCGAAAATCTACACAGTGCAGGAAAAAATTTGCAAGGAAAAATATACGGCAAAAGGTATTTGGGATGTAGTAAACAGACAAAGAAGTAAAAAAGCAACAAAACGGAATACAAATAACATAAAGCTTCAAGTAAATGACTCAATGCTGAGTGATCCCCTATCAATTGCCAATGTATTTGCTGAGAAGTTTGATCACGGTCGCTTGCCCTCCTTGGGCAATGAAAACAGAGCCTCAGAACTTCTTAGGAAGCATGTCAGTAGAGTGACTGAAAGTGCAGAATCCTGGACGGTTACGCCGGATGAGGTTACAAAAATTGTAAAAGCTATGCCCACTAAAAAATCATACGGCTATGATGAGATTCCTATATCGGTATACAAAGAGTGCATTGAAGTACTAGCTCTACCCATAGCAAGACTCTTTAACCAATGTCTGGAAGCAGGTGTATTCCCGGAACAACTTAAGATAGCAAAAGTAATACCGATACATAAGAAAGACTCTACATTTGACCCCAGGAACTATAGACCCATTTCCCTTCTGCCCAGCCTATCAAAAATTTTTGAGAAAGTCATTCACCGGAAATTATTATCACATCTCCATAATTCTAATATATTGAACAAAAATCAATACGGTTATCAAAGAGGTGTTGGTGCGTCCGATGCTGTATTTAAATTAATGGATGATGTAATAACGAAGCTCAATGAAAAGGTAAAAGTTGTTGGGTTATTTCTTGACCTGAGTTCCGCTTTTGACATGGTCAATCACTCGATATTATTGCGAAAACTAGAGCACTACGGAATCAGAGGTAAAGTCCTAGAGTTATTTAAATCATACCTTCATAATAGAAGGCAGTATGTGGAGATTGTTGGAAAGGGTGAGGGAGGATGTGAATCTAAAGTAAACTCTGAGCTCAGGAATATAACTAGAGGCGTTCCGCAGGGCTCTATCCTCGGACCGACTTTGTTTTTAATATTTGTGAACGATATGATTGACTATCTTTCAACAATGGTTCCTGAAGCCAAACTTGTTTTGTTTGCGGACGATACGAGCGCAACATTATCGGCAAAAAACTTAGATCAATTGACGGAATTAGCAAATAGAGCGCTAGTGGCATTTGATATTTGGTTCTCCGTTAACGATCTTCAGCTAAACACTAATAAAACGTGCGCTATGCTTTTTCGTTCAACAGTTAGGAATAAGGACACTATACAAATTCAGTTAAATAACAATAACATTTCTCTAGTTGAACACGTAAAATTTCTAGGCATTCATATCGATTCACTTCTAAACTGGAAAGAGGAGCTGAAGGCTATTCAAAGCTCTATCAGTTCAGCTTGTTACGCTTTACGCAGTCTGAGAGACATGCTAAAGACCGAACAGCTTATTTCAATATATTTTGCGTTGGTGGAATCAAGATTACGATATAGCATTAAATTTTGGGGCAATAGTTATCAATACAATATTTCAAAAGCTTTTGTTTTACAAAAAAGAGCTATACGCACAATTGCCAGGATCCCGCCTTGGGAATCCTGTAGAAATTACTTCAAGAAGTATAAAATTCTTACCGTTCCTAACCTGTACATCATGTTACTGCTGACAGATATAGTCAAGAACAGGGACCACTACGAGACTTACCCAGAGATGAAGGCGCGGCTGTCGACCAGAAGGAAAGATATGCCCCAATCAATCACGCCAACGCTTAACATAACCAAACACTGCCCAAAATACCAAGCTGTTTCATTATACAATACACTGCCTATCGAACTAAAGACTGAGACTAGTTTAAACAAATTTAAAAGAAAACTGAAAGGGCTACTACTCGACAAAAACTGCTACTCGATTGACGAGTTTTTGAGATAACATGTAGTCGGAACAAATGTTGTATCACTTCTCATTAAGAATTTAAGTATTATAGTAGGTAGTAATTATTGTTGATCTTGACTTGTGTTTGTTATCTTGACATTGTAATATGAAATGTAACTTGATTATTTTATTTTAAAATTGTATATAGGACATTAATGAATATTCGCACACAGTGTAACTGTATAAATGAATAAATGAATAATAATAATAATAATATAATTAATTGCATACTTACTGAATTTGTTGCTACTAAGAATTAATTTTTTTAATAAAAGTGTTTTTTATTAATTAGTCCTTTTTTATCTTAAGTACCTAACGTCATCATTGAAGTTGCTAAATCATGGTCACTCTAGCCAAACATCTATATCGACTTTAACAAAACGGCTAAATGACGTTTAGCCAAGTAGTTGAACGTTACATTCTACTACTTGGGCACTAGTCCTTTAGCCATTCAATTGAATGCCGGCATTTGATTTACGGACTAGTCCTTTTATTAAATGGCTGATTTACCAGATGGCTGCGACAGAAATACTCTATTATGCGAGAATTCTACGAGGAATATAGTAAACTAAACTAATGAAAATATAGCCATCTCAAGCGAAGACCATCCTGTAACTTTACAACAGATTAATACTCTGCTACAACAAAATAATAAACTCCTCATACAAGAAATGAAGAAAACAATTGAAGACCAAATACAAGTTGCAATTAACCAATTTAAAATAGAAATTACTCTGTAAAATATTGAAGTTGTAAACGAACAAATGGAAATTAAAAACAAAATATCCTCAATTAATCAAACAATTATACAGCTAAAATCACAGTGTGTCTAACTTCAATTAGAAAACGAAACGCTTCAGAAGAATGTGCAGCTTTTAAAGGAAAAACAAGGATACAGCGGAACAAATGATGACTATTGAAAAGTTGCAGTACTCCATGGGTTGAAAGTAAACTATTGGGAAACCGAAGAAGATATAACAAGGAAAACACACATGTTTTTCATGTTATACTGAACATAAATATATCTGGGTACATGGAGGAAATAACATATATAGGAAAAAAACCGAACAATAGACCTTTACAAATAGAGCTAATCAGTAAAAAAAAATGCAACGTTAAATATTGGAACATTCATTTCTTTTTAAAGAATCTGGATTAGGTGTGACAGAGTACTTGAATAAAACAACCACAAGAAAGAAAGGAGATGAAGTATGCCCTTCAACTGGCAAGAAAACATGGTAAACATGCAATTATAAAAAATAAAAAATTATTTGTTGACGGGAAAGAAACAATACTTAAAAATATAACAGAAAAATATGGAAACAGTAACTCTAACATAAGGGAAAATGAAAACACAGAGATGCAGAATTAAAATTAGAAAAACCAAATGAGATAAAAGAGATGCAGCACTATCCTAAAAATACTATGATTATATCCTCGGAATTAAACAGCAAAGCCTATAGCAAAATTAAGGCTATATATCCTTTCGCACCTAATTTTCAAGTGTTATTCGAGAATATGAGAAGTCTATACAATAAAACACATTTATTAGAAGCAGCATTGGAAGAAAATGACTCAATTAAAGCTATATGTGTCACCGAAACATGGATGAAACAAGAAAATATTGACCTATGGCACTTAAACGGGTATTCAGTATCTTCATATTTCTGTCGATCAAACCATAAAGGCGGCAGTGTGTGCATAATTTTAAATAACCAACTTGAATATAATAACAGGAAAGATATTGAGGAAATGTCTGTATAGTTAATATTTGAGATTTGCGCAGTAGAAATAAGTAAAATTAACTTAATAATAAAAGGTTATCAGTACTAAAATTATTATAATACAAAAAAATTTCAATTTTTTTTTTTTAAGAAATCAATTAAAGTATCAAGGAAGTTGAATATTGTTCGCGAATTCGAAAATAATTACAATAAAACTAAAATAATGTGGCAAATTATACAAAGAGAGACTAATAAAAAACCTAACCGAATAAAAAGTAACAAAAAACTAAAACTAAATAATATACTTTTAGAAGAACCTAAACTAGTCGCTAACACATTTAACACCTTCTTTGCGTCAATAGGAAATTCACAAAATATGCCAGAACTACGCACGCAAAACACAAACCCAAAAAATATCACAAATACTTTTTTCTGCGCCCCATTGAGCCTGATGAAGTTGAAAAGATTATAAAGAACCTCAAGAACAAAAACAGCCACGGAATTGATGAATTCCCGCCCTCACTAATAAAAAAATGTGTAAAAGAATTAGTCATGCCCTATACCTACCTCATAAACCAGTCCTTTTCCGAAGGCACCTTTCCAGATGCCCTTAAAGTGTCACTCGTAAAACCAATCCATAAAAAAGGGGAAAAGTCCGAGCCCAATAATTATCGCCCTATTGCTGTACTGAATACCTCATCTAAAATAATAGAAACTGCCATGGTAAATAGACTTTATAGCTTCTATGAAAAATTCCAAATCTTCTATGAAACCTAACATGGATTTAGGAAAAACACTCACCTACTTTAGCTGTGTATAAATATGTCCAAAATATTCTAAATGGTCTAAACAACAAAAAGTATGCAATAGGCCTATTGCTGGATATGAGTAAAGCGTATGACAGAGTTAATTATAAAATTCTACTAAAAAGCTTTATGATACTGGAGTCAGGGGAGCTGTTTAAGTCTTATCTTGAACGCAAGTCACAATATGTGGAAATCGAAGATATCAACTTCACAACCGGTAAAATTCAAAATATGAGATCAGACAAAACAGAAATTAAAGGCTCTATCCCACAAAGTAGCGTAATAGGTTGTTTTCTATTCCTGGTATACATAAATGGCCTACCTATTCTTTTTGCAGACGACATCTCATTTCTACTAACATGCTCTAACTCTACAGAATTAGAACAAATATTATATGAAACCTTAGACAAATTTACAAGTTGGCTAGAGAGTCATAACCTAATGTTAAATTTTAGCAAAACAAAATTAAACCAATTTAAGCCACATCAACGATCACCATTACGAATAAACTATAAATACAATAACATAAAAATAGAGTGTAAATTCTACGACACTCTTGGGAATTGAACTCAACGGTAACTTAAATTGGAAAACCCATATTTAAAAAACGTCTTCTAAATTAAGTTCTTTCATTTACGCATTAATCCACCTAAAATAGCTACAGATTTTAAAACTGCTCTCTCAGCATACTATGCCTACGCACATTCTAGAATTCCTACGGAATAATCTTGTGGGGAAATTAATTAATTAAAAAATTAATTTTCATCCTGCAAAAAAAGTACATTCGCGTATTAACAAATATTGACCAAATGGAATCGTGCAGACCTTTCTTTAGAAAAGCATAGTATACTGACTCTAACGGCAATATATACACTGGACAAGCCAAGCAACAAGCCTGTAAATTCGCTAGAAGTCACAACCAGTTATATTCACCGGAAAAAGAAACAATCGTAACTTAACAAAGCTTAAAATACCCTTCTCAAAATTACACATTTTTACATAAGGTCCACACTCAATGGTAATCAAAATATAAATCACATTCCAAACGATTTAAAAAATATAGGAAATGATAAACTATTTTCCAAAAAACTTAAAAGATACCTTGTTGATAAGAGTTACTACAATTTAAAAAATGTTTTGAAGACACAACTAATTATTAATATTTATGTATGCTGTAGTACTTGCCAAAAACTCAAATGTCATCTTAGTTAGTTGCCGTATTGTATATGTTAATAAATATTTATCAATATATAGAGTAGATATCTATTAATGTTATTTTAGTTAATAATGTTGCATAGATATAATGTAGGATTAAGTATAATTATTATTCCAGTTGCCCTCTCGTAAATTGTAAATTGCTATACCCCGGCGGGGTGTCACTATTAATTTAAGATCTATCTATACCTATGTATTAAGTATGTGTAGTGTAACCCACTGTACCTATTAATAGTGATATAGCAATAAATGAATCAATCTCGTTTTCGACAAAGTACCTACAATATCTAAGTACAAATAAAATAAACATTTAACCAAGCCTAAAACAAATAGACTAACTCTGGTAAACAAAAATTCTTTTCCAAGGCTTTGCTTTGTGCAAATAAAATAACACCATTCAATATTGCTTCAAGGGGAAAAATCTTCCATCAATTACGTTTGGACGTCGGCTAAAATGTAAACCAATTAGTGCTTTTAAAAATTCACAACACAAAGGACCGTTAAAAGCTTTCTTGTGAACTTTTTTAAAAGCTCACGCTGCATTAGTATGCGTAGACATGGCCCGAGTTTGTTGGCGGTGATAGGTTAGCTATCGATTTGTGTATCATAGTCATAGTCATGTACCTAGGAACATCGGTTACTTATCCGACTCGTAAGCGAGAGGTACCGGGTTTAAATCCCACTGCGGCCATGTACCGATGACTGTTTTCTGAGTTATGTACAAATAGTTGAACACTAACCGATGCTCTTACGGTGAGGCATCGTGATGAAACCTGCACATTCAGGCGACTGAATCCAATCTGGTCAGGGTCCCCTGGGAGCAGAGTCACGTAGGTCAAATGGCAGTGGCTCCACTGTAATTATCTGATCTGCCAAACCCTGGATCCGAGTTAGGCCAAACCCGGGTGCACGAGAGTAGGTTCAACCGGGACATTAACGCCAAAATGGTCGAATCATAGTAATGTTCCTACACCTATTATACTATATAATGTTCCGCACTATTGTTATAATGTATATATTTATGTTAGTAACGTCTTTATTGCGTATAAATGCACAGGACTATGTACAAAAAATTACATAAATATACTTGCAAGGGCGAGCTTATCCCACAATGCGACTTCTTCCAGCCTATCTTAGATAGTCCGAACGGAGTTTAAACGAGCAGTGGAGGGAATATTAAGTGTACTGTATATTAAATGGACTCTAAATTTTTAATAGTAATTATATTCATGAAACTTTATAAATGACAATGTATGATTATAACAACAAATAAATGAATATGAACGAATGAATAACTTAACCTCAATATAATCATGTTGGCGCCAATATCCTGATTTTGCTTGGTTAATTGGAGGAACAAAACACCGAATACATAGCTTACTTTTCGTGACATTCATTATGTTTGTTTTGTCATATGTAAAAAACACCAGGATATCAAATCCTAATGAGTCTAAACGATACTTAGGATTCCTGTCTTTGTCATATATACATAGTACAAAATAAAATCGTATCCACGGTCTGCCCCTCCGTATGTTTGTACCTATGTAAGTATGTTAGCTTAGATCTTTTAAACTATACAACGGATTTTTATGCGGATTGCAACAATAGATAGAGTGATTCCAAAGGAATGTGTATAGGGCAGGCAACGGAAGTAATACACGGGTGCGAATGCCGAAAGCACGAATAACGATAGCGCGAAGACGATTGCCCGAAATCTTGAATGCGCGATGGTTCATTTGTGCGAAAAATCAATTCCGTGAAAAATTTAATCGATTTCGCTTGCACACAGTTCGGATCTTTGTAAACATTCAACTATCACGCGGTAGGTACGCTATAAATTTTTTCGAGGGGAAAAGCAGTCTATGTCATTCGGGAATTATGTAGCTCACTATTAGCAATAGAATTTTCTTAATATCTCCACTATTTTCGGAGATTACTCCCAATTACTTACAAACATAAACTTCATAAACATAAACTTCGTTGCTTTCTATAGGTAAAATAATTTTTAAAATCGGTTAATTGGTTTTGAATTTATCCAGTATAAACAAACCGACAAGCCGTCTTGATAAATTAGTTTAGAATATTGCTTCGCGCAGCAGTAATTCGCTCGATTAAAACGTCGCGCTTTTAAGCTATCGCGCAATGGAATTGTCGCACAACTGAACGTTCGCTCTTTGAAGCTTTCGCGGAATTGATTATTCGCAGAAATGAACCATCGCGCATCCAAGCTTTCGGGCAATCGTCTTCGCGCTATCGTTATTCGTGCTTTCGGCATTCGCACCCGTGTATTACTCCCGAAAACCGTACGTTTATGTATGTATAGTAGATACAGTAATTGAACAAATTAGTTGACTACTTATAGTCCACATTGTCACATGAAGTCGATATTGATAATCAGTCGATCAAATGGTTAATTGTGAAAGCATTGCATTTTTACATACCTTCTAAATACCAATAGAGTACGATAACATTGTTGTATGATACCGACCATACACAAATGCAACATTCACCCAGCAAAAGTTTGTAGTACAGCAATCACTCCCGCGTACCGTCGGGATGCATCCTGGCTGCTACGACGCTCGCGTCACCAAAAGACTTGCTTTTGTCTTCGAATAAAACTGGCTGCATTTTATAGTTCCGCTACAAATTAACGTTGATGGCATTCGAAATAAACCGCAGTCAGAACCCGGCCACCGCAGTCGCGGTGTGGAGGGGTACGGTATTGGTTGTGGTATTGCGAATTCGCTTTGGTCGTGATATTGATAGTATAAGGCGTATATTTTTTTATTTTTTTTAGTTCTATGCGGTAGACAAACAGGCAAGCGGACCACCTGGTGGAAAGTGGTTACCGCTACCTATGGACATCAACAACCGCCTCTAAGGAGACTCTAATATACCTCTTGAACGGTCCCATGTCATAGTCCAAAGGAAACACTGTGTCTGGAAGCTCATTCCACATCCGAATCGTACGAGCGAGAAACGTTCTTACGAAAATTCCCTTTTGGCGAGGCTGGTAATTTTCTTGAATAGTCAATTTAGGAGAACGTCATGTTCGTTCCAAGTCATTTTCTGAGTAGGTCAATTTCGAGGGAGGTCATTTTCTGGTTTAGTCATATTTTTATATTGCGGCAGTTTTTTCAATTACTTCTTCTAAACCGATTTTTATGTAACTATGCACACACTCAGTTTCTGTGATAGTACAATATTATGTTATAAACATGAGGATCTGATGATGGAGTCAGGAGAACCAAGTCGAGTTTGGACTCATTTGGTTACTTTTGACGAGTTCTATGCAGTGTGCTTGTAGACGACGACCTGATGATGGAGTCAAGAGATGGACAATGGAACTCTTCAACCGTTGCTAGTAACCAAGTCGAGTTTGGACTCATTTGGTTACTTTTGACGAGTTCTATGCAGTATGCTTGAAGACGACGGCCTGATAATGGAGTCAAGATGGACAATGGAACTCTTCAACCGTTGCTAGTAACCAAGTCGAGTTTGGACTTATTTGGTTACTTTTGATGAGTTCTATGCAGTATGGTCCCTCCCTTTGGTCAGCTAGTGGTGAACAAGAATTCGCGAGACTCCATAAATCATTGCTTATTATTAAATGCATATTTAGGTTAGTCTCACCTGTCAATGGCTCACTACACAACATCACTACCACCACCACTAATGACACCACTAGCGCCACCACTTCTCTACAACCAAGTGGTAGTGGTTAGTGGTCTGGTGAAGTCACTATCCCTCGCAAACATGGATACGTATTTTGCTGCCTCCATCCTCAGGAAAACAGAGTTCTAAGTCAACTGACAATAATACAGTGGCGATCGGCACTACGCGTCTGTCAAAAGGACCGCATAAGGCATTATACGGTAGCGATCAAAATGTACCAATCATAGACCTGACCTGACGACCTGAGTGGTTCAGTGGTCAACATGTCTGCCACGCAAGAGGTCCCGGGTTCGATTCCCGGCCGGGCAGAAATTGAAATGATGAATTTTAATTTATGTTACGGGTCTGGGTGTTCTATGTATAATAAGTATGTATTTAAAAAAAGTATTTAAGTAGTTTATCAGTTATCTAGCACCCATAACTGAAGCTTTGCTTACTTTGGGGCTAGATGGCGCTGTGTGAATTTGTCCACGATTAAATAAAAAATTAAATAAAAATAGAGACGTATTGAACGCAATGCTTTCATATATAAAAGAGGAGAGGAGGAAATCAGGAGGCCCGCTCGCCTGTTTCTCTAGCGATTAACATGAACTGTCCCTACCAGTTCTCTACACCGCACCGCAGTGGCACGGAGCAATAATTCGAGTCGCATTTAGCTGTATGCATTGTGCTTGCAGCGAACGCTTTATATAGCAAATGGTCCTATATACATACATTATATGCATTGGGTAGGTATATGCAACAACACTCCGCGGAACTCCATTGTAAAGTATGCCGGGGTGGATACTTAGGTGTGATTATGTTGTGCGATGTGTAGGAAGAAAGTTTTTGCATAAATGTGTAGTAAATAGCCAAGCCTTAACCTAACAAAACGTAATATTGGCAATCAGGGGACAGGCTGTAATATACTCTGCGATAATTTTTATAAATAAGATTGCTGCCAGAGCAACGTTTCCCCTTTAAAACTTTTAATTACCCCCCCAAACATGGCCACGCGTGGGTGACGCCCCTGGTATTGCAAACGTCCATAGGCTGCGGTGACTGCTTACCATCAGGCAGGCCGCATGCATGTTTGCCACCTTAGTGGTATAAAAAAAAGAAAGAAAAAAGATATCGTTATTGTACTGGCTTATCTGGCGTATCTGGCTTGTTTCGCAATTACACATTGGGTTAAATGTTTTTAATTGTACGTATACTACGTGATTTCGAAAGTAGTGTGTTTAGATGCCAGTAAGTCCTTAAATATATATCTATACATCGTATAAAGGCGTTGGTAGCCGGGCGGTTGAGTATTCAACTCGTAACGAGAGGTACCGGGTTCGAATCCCGCTGCGGCCAATGTTTTTTTTTCTAAGTTATGCACATTACTTGAATACCAACCGATGCTCTTACGGTGAGGGAAAACATCGTGATGAAACCTGCACATTCAGGCGACCGAATGTGAAATCATGATCCAATCTGGTCATGTTCCCCTGGTAGCATGGTCAAATGGTAGTCGCTCCACTGTAATTACCTGATTTGCCAAATCCTGGATTATTGTCAGATCCCTTGCCCTCGTGAGTGAGAGTACAACCGGGACATTAAAGTAGGGTAAAGTAAAGTAAATAGTAGTTTATGCAACTGTCATATAAAAAGGGGTATTAAAATCTCGGTTACGCCTCGTATGATAAACAGACACTCATGTTTTAATACCTAATTATACGCAGTTGCATACACTACTTTATCTACACTCATATTTTTATGTTAAAATATCGTACCTATAATTTTCTTAACTTTGCTGGAAGTAAGCTGAGAGTCAGTTCTGTTGTATCTATGCGTCGAGGATATCAAGCGGCGGGAAATTTACTTCACTACTTTCACATTTATATATTGATTTGCTTCAAACAAGAAAAAACATTCACAAACACAAATTACAACAATTAGAAAAAATATTCTGTTTAGCGGGAAAATAATTATACATAAATATGAACAGAAAAATTTGAATTTTGAATTAGTCAAAGACATTTAGGTATTCAGCCTACATTTCGCCGTGTCTCGGCGCCCGACAAAAAGTTAAAAAATAAAAGTGTTGCGTAATGATTAAAAAGTTATTTTATATACACTCATAGCGTAATGTTCCAATTTCATAATTGAAAACGGTCGTTTAAGGGTACACTTTTTTCACGCCAGTCTATAAAATTTTAAAAAATTACTTTTCGATACAGCATTTCCCATACTATTTTCATTACAGCTGTATCGTAAAATAACTTTTTAATCATTATGCAACACTTATATTTTTTTATTTTTTGTCGGGCGCCAGTACACGGCAAAATGTAGGCTGAATACCTAGATGTCTTTAACAAATTCAAAATTTAAATTTTTCATATTTATGTATAATTATTTTCCCGCTAAACAGAATATTTTTTCTAATTGTTGTAATTTGTGTTTGTGAATGTTTTTTCTTGTTTGAAGCAAATCAATAGATAAATGTGAAAGTAGTAAAGTGAATTTCCCGCCGCTTGATATCCTCGACGCATAGATACAACAGAACTGACTCGCAGCTTACTTCCAGCAAAGTTGAGAAAATTATAGGTACGATATTTAAACATAAACATATGAGTGTAGATAAAGTAGTGTATGCAACTGCATATAATTAGGTATTAAAACATGAGTGTCAAACTATTATCATACTCGGCTACGCCTCGTATGATAAACAGACACTCATGTTTTAATACCCCCTTTTATATGACAGTTGCATATACTATTACGTTACAGCTGTAATGAAATTAGTATGGGAAATGCTGTATCGAAAAGCAATCTTTTAAAATTTTATAGACTGGCGTGAAAAAAGGGTATCCTTAAACAACTGTTTTCGAATATCAAATTGGAACATTACGCTATGAGTGTAGATAATAGTAGTTTATGAAACTGTCATATAAAAGGGGGTATTTAAACATGAGTGTCTGTTTATCATACGAGACGTAGCCGAGTATGATAATAGTTTGACACGAGTGTTTTAATACCTAATTATATGCAGTTGTATCATCATCACAGCCCATAATAGTCCACTGCAGGACTTTGGGCCTCTCCCACAAAAGGGGAGGTTATTGCCATAATCTCCACGCTTGGCAGGCGGGTTGGAGATCGCAGTGTTGCAAACATAACAATGGAAAACGCTGCTGCCCATTTTCCTGTTTACGGAGACTCTAGATCTTTTGTCTCTAAACATTAGTCGCCTTGTACGACACTCACGAGTGTAAGGGGTTGGTGCTATTCTACTCTACCGGACACCACACGGCAACAATGCAGTTGTATACACTACTTTATCTACACTCATATTTTTTATGTTAAAATATCGTAGTCAGTCGCCGAGAAGCTGGTTTTCAGTAAATCACTTTAACGCTAATATGACTATTTTTTATTTAGTTTTTACTAGGCACTATTTTATTTTACCACACAGCAACCCAGTATATTAACTACAGCAGCACAAGGATCGTCAAACACATCTTCCTCCCCATTATTCTTAAGCATAACATCGTAACATAATTCCGGTATCCGATACGCAGTCGCGAATCTACAAACACGCATAAAATTCTATGTCCCACATTAAGTAGGAGTTGTTTGTACACAAACCCTTCCGGCGAGGCCACAACACTGCGTTTAGGCTAAAACGGCGTCGCACAGCAATAAAATGCAGTGCCGCAACGGCATTGTAGAAGTTTCCAGTGAGACGTATTCCAAAGGATGGGACGTTCCTTAATTAAAGAAACGAAATAATCGGTGTCGTAATTAGTCATCTTATTCTGAATTACCTGGCTGTTCGAAGTATGGACACTGACTCAATGGTAGCGCGTTGTCGCATCGCAGATTTGTCGCAGCACATCGGATAATTCCTCGACGTCGTTGTTAGTCGTAGTGTTCAGGCCTCGCCGTTAATGTCCGTCCAAATTGCAGCAACGGTCCCTATTGCAGACTGTTGCTGCGATAGCGCGCGAGCGGCGCGTGGCTCATTGCTGCAACTACACATTCGTGGCGCGTACGTAACAATTTTTTTATTTTACTTCAAATAAATTGTTCACAATGAAGACCCTTGCCCAATAAGAGGAGAATAAAGTTTAATAACACAATCGAATCGATCTACGATTGTAACTCTAATCGAAAACCAATCGAATTTGATTGGTCTTTCATTAGTAGCAGAATACCAAAAACGTGTCCTCGAGACCTTGGTAATTTACGGTCTACCTCTCTCTACTTACTTTTTGTAGCTATAGAAATACACTCACAATGTCGGACTCAATTATTTTTTGAAACGTAACAAACGTGTTTGTCTTTTTCTTTCGAAACGTAAGTAGTTTAAATAGAATAACTGAGTCCCACAGTGATTTGTACCACCCATTCCCTACCCCACCGCAGAGCGCGTCCGCACCACGCGGCACTGTGTTTGTGCCCGTCATCTGATTAAGTTGGCAAATCGAGTGGAAGCGGATGATTGATGGCGATCGCTAATTAGGGCCGGTGCACAGCTGAGCTATGACGCAACCGTATAGCGGCGTGTGTTTGGACGAGCTTTAGCTTCAATTTGTGCTTGTGTGTACAGGGTGCACTGGGAGCGATGGAAAGATATATGCTCGGTGTAATCTCTAATATTTGACTGCCGTCTATTAAAATGAAAATGAAAGATAAAAATGCATTTATTGAATTAGGATTACGTTAATTAGTCTCTTTTCAAAAGTCAAAAATCTAACGGAAAACAAAGGGAAAGTTAAGCTCATCCAGGTAGGGGGCGACGCATGCAGACCGACTAGCGCGTACTATGTATACATACCTCACAAGGTGGGCTGGGACCTGGTAAAGATCGCAGGTACCAGCTGGATGCGGAAGGCACAGGACCGGTCTTTGTAAAGATTTCTGTGGGAGGCCTGTGCCCAGCAGTGAGCGTCTTTCGCCTGATATGATGATATACATACTCATCGGGAGCGTAGGTGATAGAGTGGTTAAGGTATTCGACTCGTAAGCGAAGAGGTACCGGGTTCGAATCCCACTGCTGACATGTTCAAATTACTCTTTTCTGAGTTATGTAAATTAGTTGCTAACTGATGCTTTTACGGTGAAGGAAAATAGGCGGCAAAAAAAAAACATTTACACGTTTCGAAAAGACTTCTAGACCATAAAAGTACGTCAGAGTCCTATGACCTAGTTTCAACACAAAGATTTAATAGAAGAGTAGCTGTAGGCAGCTTGAATAAGTACCTATAACGTGGCCAGGAAATTACAGTGTGCCGCGAGTGTCGCGGTGAGAAAGGGAAGCGTTGTCGCCAAGCCGTTATATTAAAATATTTTCCATCCTAACGCGGAAATTTATAAGTTTTGCGTTGGAATGGGTACTTACATGTGGTAGGTAGGTACTAGCTTTACATTTATTTATTTATTTCTTAGGAAGGCAACAAAATATGAAATATTTATATTCACTGCCTCAGAAGGTGTGAAAGTGCAGCCACTTTAGGAAAAAACTTTCCTTGCTGACGAGAATTGTTATCAAAAACCTACTCAAATAAATTTCTAGAAATAGCAATGCCCTCCCTGTTGCAGGTGTCTTGGACAACGGTGACCACTTTCTATCTGATATCCCAGATAAAATTCGCGGTCGGGCTGAAATTGAAATGATTAATTTTAATATTCTTTTCTGTGTGTTATGCCATGTACAAAAAAAAATTTTATTCATTAAATCTTATGGGAGAGATTTACATTAAGTTTTAACGTCTAGAATAATATGTTTAAAAGGTAATGAATAATAACTAAATTGCCTGAACTAGGCTACCCTGTGTTTCAGGCGAAAAATTAAAAGTCGAAAAAGTACAAAAGGCGAAAATTTAACATGAAACAATTACTAATTATACAGAAGTAATCATAAGCAAAAAAGAATAAAAGTATATAATTATAATATAATCGATATTTTATACTAAATTAACCTAGAACTAACAGTAATCTTTATATGACATCGGAAACATATTGTATGCAGTTCTCTACATCGCAAGACCTTGACTCGGATACAGAGAAATTATCTAAAACCTTAAAGAGATAATCAATGACTCTTATGAGTTATGTACATTAGTTGAATACTAACTGATGTTTTAACGGTAAGGTAAAACATCGTGATGAAACCTGCACATTCAGGCGACTGAATTAATCATGATCCAATCTGGTTAGGATCTCGTGGTACCAGGGTCACGGAGTTCAGATCGCAATCGCTCGCAATTATCTGATCTGCCTGGGCCTCTAGAGCAAAACCGGGATATTAACGCCAAGATGATGATGATGATAGACAGACTCTACTGTGATTACCTGATCTGCCAAATCCTGATCATGGTTCATGGTTCAATGTTAAGTAGAAATAAATTTAAAACTAAATTAAAAGAATGGCTACTGGATAGGGCTTTTTATAATCTGGGGGAATTTTGGACGAAATAAGAGTTTGATATTGTAAATTATAAACTGACATTCATATTATAATTTAATTGACAAATTAATTTGAATTTGACATTTTTGATTTATTACGTATTTTGACATTGCATATTTTGATTTATTTCCAAGTTTTATTTGGTATTGTTTTAAATTGGATTGGATTGTTTTAAATGGATGTGAATTTTACTTTTTCATTATTGCTTATTTAAATATTGTATGTCCGAAATGGGCAAACTGTTGAGACTCACAAATATAATTTGTAATACCTAAATGTACCTACACAGTTCAACAATAAAGTTATTCTATTCTATTCTATTCTATTCTATGGTCAAGGCGGACCCGGGCCCTCGTGAACGAAAGTACAACCGGGACATTAACACCAAGATGATTATTTATTGGACCGGTTCTGGGGTGGCCAACATGTCACTGTGTGTTTCTTTCCTACTTTCCTACCCTCTCCTCTATGACAATTGAAAAAGATATGTGATGTCCTACTCAATAAAGAGTTTTGAAAATAGGATTTTGGTGATATATCGTGCATGTATTTTTCCGCAGTCAGGGAAACTGTCCATTACAGGAAAACCGGATTTAGGTTTATTAGCTCGCCAAACTATATTTGTTTCACTAGTCGTTTTGCGAAGAGACAAAATGGCCGTTGGCTTCCAAACTAAATGCACTAAAAAATATGACATCGGAAGTGGTTGTGACGTTTGTAAATGTTGCCAGTGTAAAGTAAAAGTTTGCGTTTAGTTACGTTGATTCTTATTTTGACATTTTAACGTGATAGCGCAAGTGTTATGACTTATTATTTTTATTAAATATTTGAAGTTACTTTGGAGATTATTATTTTGGAGATTTATATACTATTACTTTATTTATTATTATTTGCGTACATTTAAATAATAATTAGATTAATTATGCTTCAAATATTGCATGCCAGATACTGGTAAAGTGTGAGAAGCGAGTGTAAAAATTGTACCATCTACCATGTACCACATTTTACAGCAATAAATCATTCATTCATTCATACATAAACAGAATAGTAACAAACATATATTTCCCACCTTTTGCTGTTATATTGTCACCGACTGCTGTAACATAAAGGCATGAGTTATAAAACGAACGTGCCCTGAATATATAGCACAATACGTATTCCGGGATACCTACCACGTAGCGTGCAAATAAAATGCAGTTGGCATGAACAATATAAAAGTTATACTAACTCTGCTGAATATACAAAAAAAATCTGAATAATTACGTCCCTGGGCGTTATTTTAAAATCGTAAACATAAGGAAGCAGAGCAAAGCATGAGCTTAACACAAGTAAACAGTCAGAATCTGTCTCTTTGCAGAATAGATTAACTAATTAATAACATAAGCCGAAAATCATTTACATTTTATGAGAACTATTTGTAGAGCGTCGGTGGCCTAGCGGTTATGGGGTACGACGGGGATTCGAACCCCAGTGCGGCCATGTAGCATTGACCCTTTTCTGAGCTATGTACATTAGTTGAACACTAACCGATACTCTTCCAGTAAGCGGAAACATTATAACCATGACTGAATGCATAACCATGATGCAATCTGGTCAAGTTTCCTGTTGACAGGGTCACGGAGGTCAGATGGCAGTCGCTCTACTTGTGTACATTAATGGAAACTTATTTACATAATACAGAAAAGATTATTTGTTAGATAGGTACATGAAGGCACTGGAAATTGAACCCAGTACCTCTCGCTTACGAGTCGGACCACTTAACCGCTAGGCTATCGAAGACATTTATAGAATCCATTTACATTGAATAGTATCTATTAGCAAAGCAAACAAAGAATGAACAGGAAAACCTTCTTAATTTCATATTTTCTTTATCTGACACATATCGTTAGAAGCATTCCTCCGAAGCTACTCAGGCTAATATATCGTCAAAGCGGTTCTTCTGTAACTAAGTATGCTAATAAAATAAACAGGAACAATTTGTGTTTGTGAGTTTGTATAATAATTTAAAATCATCATGGCATTAATGTCCTGAAGGCGCTCTCACGCAAGAGGGCCCGGGGTCCGCCTTGACCATGATTCAGGATTTGGCAGATAATCTAATTATAGTAGAGCGACTGCCTTCTGACCTCCCTGACCCTGCTACCTGGGAAATCTGACTAGATTGCATCATGGTTACGCCTGTCATTCAGTCGCCTGAATGTGCAGGTTACATTACGATGTTTTCCCTCACCGTAAGAGCATCGGTTAGCATTCAACTAATGTACATAACTCAGAAAAGAGTCATTGGTACATGACCATAGTGGGATTCAAAGCCGGCACCTCTCGCTTACGAGTCGGATACCTTAACTCGGCCACCAATGCGTGAATTTGTATATTGGGTGTAATCTCCGAAACTACTAAACAGATATCGAATGTTCTTTGCACTATGCACTAATCGCGTTCGGTTCGCGGCAAGCGGCCACAACATTATGCTAAGGATGCAACGCTGGATGCTCACGAAAAATGCCACTGGAAACCCTATAATTTTCTCCGTGTTTTATGTACCGTTTCTTTTTATTTGGTGTTATACGTAAATTATCATGTCGTGGCGTCCTTTGTAATAAATGTTTTCTTCATTTATTTATAATCTTCTTGTTCTCAGTCGTAGCACTCTTGGCAAAGTGGTCGTGGTCATCACGGGTTGGTGGCGAGCTTCACCAGTCACCGCCATTCTTCCCTCATAGCTGCTTGCAGTCGTGAAGAGGCCTAACTAAAGCCAATAGCAAGCTTAATTATTCCCGAGTGACAAAGGGCAAAGGCAAAGTTTCATCCCGGAAAAATTACTGTCATCATCCAGCTTCTCTGTCAGGGTCCGCTTTCCTACTCATTCTTCTCCACTTCGCCCGGTCAGCATGCTCTCGTCGTTAGAAGTCTCGAATTCGACTCAGCGATGTCAATCGATCCCGGAAAAATTACAGTCCCGCGGGATAGTTCAATGTGTAGTCCGAATTGCGCGCTGGTGCAAGGACAACGTCGGGAAATGACTAGTCCTTTATGAAGACCAAAATAAAGTTCCGCTTTTAAAGACATCCGTTCTGCACAAGCTCGGGAAATTGCAAAATTTTGCAGCCAAATCTCCACCAAGTCGGTAACCAACGGCCCTAAACCCGTACAGTCGGATCCCAAGAATTATACGACGCTAGCGTCCCAGATTTTCACCAGAGACACCGGGTCGAATAGACAGCTACTTTACATGGCAAACAGTAAAATCGCGCGACAGATTTCCCGGCAACTTTTCGGATTTTCATTCCTTAAACTTGGTCCCGAGTCCCGATATTTTTAACGGCCGGCCACAGAATCTATACATACTATAAAACTGTAACAGGTCCAATACTTTGAAGATGTTTTGAATTTTTTTATTGGAAGTGCGGTTTTCTTTATTTTAAAATTTAATTTAATAGAGACGGTTCTTAGCTTTATTTCATGAAATATTTGAGTAAAATGAAGACTTTATCAGGTCTTTTCGACATCTGCTCTGGAAGGATCTTCTCTTGTATAGTCAAATCAAATGAAATCAAATCACGTTTATTCAGTTTAGGCTTTTACAAACACTCATGAATGTCGGAATCTTAAATATTTTACATAATTAAAAATAAAATGCACCGGCGCCGCGCCACTACCACCACAGGCAATAAAAAAAAAACTTCGCGACGCTAGCGCAGCTGATTGTCTAACTATCACTGTGACTGTCAGTATATGATGCCGCTCGCTTCCAAATAGGTTAGGCACATATTTTGCGTGTGCCTAGTAAGAACACGCACAAAACGCTATGATCACAAACATTTAAGTGTAGCGTATAGCGTATTAGTTTTATAAACAAATAATGACATACCCTTCGGTAAGTGCATACCTCATTACGATTCATGCAACAATGCAAAATTTTTGAACACCAAACATTGCAGTGCAGTAAACAGTGCTTTAACTTTATAGGTCATTTACATTTGTGATCCTACATTGAGGACCCGTTAGACTCTGTCTACCCCTGTAGGTTTCCGCGTGAATGTGTACTCGTATGTACGTATGTATGCTTGGGAAGAGAACGTATTAAAGCCTGGATAGTGGATATTACCTAAGTGATGATAGCATCGCCCGCTTTGCTCATCTACTTTGAAACAACCTTATAACACTGAACTTGAAAGTGTCAACTTAAAAACCACATTAAAATATAAAACAACATAGGTACACAAGCTGAGGGAATATGCAATCTCAGCATGGCCAACGCACTGCGTGACGGCGCAGATTCCATCGGATTCCCATTCTGTATTGCAGCACGCTCCTTGCAAATACCGGATTCTTATATCGCGTAGAAATATCCGAATACTTTGCATGCCAAATAATAAAACCGCTTTATTTGATAGCCGGTGACCAGACACAGACGTTGCTTCTATATGCAATACCAGTTGTGTATTTTGTTCTGTTATATTTCTTTGTATATCATTATTGTGTACCTGAACTTAACCAATCAAGTGTGGTGTGTGGTGCCGCCACCTCAAAGAATAGCTTCACCCCATCTCTTCCCGTGGGTGTCGTAAGAGGCGACTAAAGGACAAATCTGAAAGGTGGGCAGCAGCATCTTTCTGGGTAGATTTACATCAACTGCACTGCGATCTCCAACCCGCCTGCCAAGCGTGGAGATTATGGCAATGACCTCCCCTTTCGTGGGAGAGGCCCGAAGTCCTGCAGTGGACTGTTATGGGTGATGATGATTGTGTACAATAAACAGTTAAATAAATACATCGTATAAAACAAAGTCGCTTCCCGCCGTCTGTCCCTGTGTCTACGTATGTATCTATGTACGCTTAGATCTTTTAAACTACGCAACGAAATTTAATACAACTTTCTATAATACATAGAGTGATTCAAGAGAAAGGTTTATAAGTAATAAAAAAAGGGTAGGTAGGGGTAAAGTAGGTGTACGCGAACGAAGTCGCGCCGGGACTTAATAAATCATAAGATATTATTAAAATAAGTACCTGAACTTAATCAATCAAGTTTATTTGTTGCATTAGACGACCTGAGTGGTTCAGTGGTCAACATGCCAGTCAGCCACGCAAGAGGTCCCGGGTCCGATTCCCGGCTGGGCAGAAATTTAAATGATGAATTTTAATTTCTGTTACGGGTTGGATGTTTGATGTATAATAAGTATGTATTTTAAAAATATATATAAGTAGTATATCAGTTAGCTAGCACCCATAGTACAAGGTTTGCTTAGTTTGGGGCTATATGGCGCTGTGTGAATTTATCCACGATTATTTATTTATTTATTCATGTACAGGTCTTATAAGGTACCTAACTTATTGTGTTGTGTTTAAAATCCATACGTTTAATATCCGAGACCGTGTTTCGGCAAGCTTAAGGTACTTCCATATTGTCATCAGCGACGTCACGGTAGACAAGTATGGTGTTGCTAAATTGCTATGACAGCGAATGTCCCATTCATGACGAACGTCACATCATCTCATCTTGACGTTTATGTCCCGATTGTGCTCTTGCGATTAAAATCCGGTACCTCTCGCTTACGAGTCGGTTGCCTTAACCGCTCGGCCACCGACGCTCGACATCGACGTACGTCACATCACATCACTCTACCACGTGTCTGGTACATAAAACCGATGACCTTAAAGATGGCGGGCAATGGATGGTTGCAGATCGCCTAAATCTAGGAAGAAAGCGCTCTTTGGGGAAGCATTGGACTGCAATTGGCGGCAATTCTCCCATGGCGTTGACCTTGGCTCTCTCATCCGACTCAGCGACGCTAATCCATCTTCTAAGTTATTTTGTTATGCATGTAATTGCGCTGGCTACCGCATCCTTGAAACCGGAACACAACAATGTAAGCATTGTTGCTTGGCGCCAGAAATAGATAAGGTGCCACAAATACTCACCTAGGCGGACTCCTCAAGCTTGGCATTCCAACTACCAACATGATAGAAAGTACCTGAAGTAGGTACTTGTACATCCTTATTAGTGGAGTTTGTTGCTCCATCCGGGTTAGAGATCGTTGTCAGTGAAAACAAAACAGAAAGCGCTGCTAGCCATTTTGCACGAAATATATATTTTTTAATTTTTTCTAATGTGCGACGAACTTTTAATGAGTTCAATTATGACCTGACATAAATGATTTTATTTATTTACTAACTTTTGCCCGCAAACTTCTCTTCATTAATTTGTTTAGACGTTCCACACTCGTTTCCGCTGGAACCACATTGCATTTTTTAATAAGTTATTGCCCATGCGCTATTCTGGGCTCTAAGCTATAGTTCTGCCAAGTTTCATCAAAATCCATTCAGTAATTTTTGCGTGAAGAAGTAACAAACATCCATCCATCTTTACAAACGCATTTGTATCTATCTAATAGGATTTGTTTTTTAAACACACGACGAAAAAGGAGGGTGTTATTAGTTTACCGTGTGTATCTGTGACTTTTTGTATCTGTGTGTCTGTCTGTGGCATCGTAGCTCCCGAATGGATGGACCGATTTGGATGCGGTTTTCTCTATTACAAAGATAATTTAAATGAGATGGTCCTCAGTTTTGTTTCATTCAAATCGATTCAGTAGTTCAGAAAATATTTGAGTATATGTAAACTTGGTCGTGGGTAATTCGACTTTTTCAGTCGGTTAGGTTATTTATTTTAACAATTTATTGCACACAATATATAGTAAACAGAAATTATAAAATTAAAGACGACAAAACAGGTACTACTTATTTCTAAGAAGAAATCTCTTCCAGCAGGCCTATAGAAGGTATTATGTTAGTAGTCTAGTGTACGAAGGTCCAAACTGGTCAGCCTGTAATCTAAAACAATAGTTGCCTTGTAGGTACGATACTCTTGAATGTAATGGTTTAGTAGATACTATAATGTATAATAATTATACTACTCTGCTTTACCTATACCACATGACACAGTACGAGAGCTTCATGTCATGACTATTATATTATAATTGGCATAGGCATTACAATTGGCGCACTTTTACATCCGCGAATCAATCGTAGCAATAAACTAAAATCCGTGACGGGCCGATTATGCTGTCAAAACAGCAAATCCCGGATTAAGGCCTGCCTCCGCGGCAGTAGTGACAAACGGTTGTGTATTAGTGCCGTTGACAATGACCATGGATTTGATAGGTCAGGTAATTACAGTGGTGTGACTGCATTGAGATCTCCGTACCTACCCGTACGAGTACCTCCCGATTACGAGTCGGATACCTCAACGGCTCGCCACCGATGCTCCTACAATGGTTTGGTACCATATTGTACCTATACTCTACTCTACTGTACACCCTAATCCTATGACACAGTACGGTCACATGATAATTACAACTAGTGAGTCCTTCGGCATGGGTTTTACAATTGGCGCATCGCTACACCCGCGAATCAGTCGCAGCAATAAACAAAAATCCGTGACGGGCCGATTACGCCGTCAAAACAGCAAATCCCGGATTAAGGCCCGCCGCCGCGGCAGTAGTGACAAACGATTGTGTATTAGTCCCGTTATTTACCACTCGTAGCCGGGTGCCCCGGCCATTACTCTCGAAGGCTTAACCCGGTGAATTTTAACCGGGGTTTAAAGTTGAACTGCGTTTAGATGAGGACAGTCTGGCCGGCGGTTTATGGGAGTTTTTCTGGTGGTATTATCGCTGTCAAAAACTTGGTGTACCTCTGTGAAGTTCATCAGCCAATTGCAGTCCTCTGCTGGACTTAGGACCTTCCTGAATGGCAACCAAACTGCAGGTAATAGCTACCTATGTAGCAGTGCACTAAAAACGAGATCTCAAGTGGACCGTACCTCTCATCATCTTGGCGGCGCACTACCAGGATTTGGCAGATCAGGCAATTACAGTTAAGCGACTGCCATCTGACCTCCGTGACTCTGCTACCAAGGGAACCTGACCGGATTGGATGTTACACATGAAGGCCCGGGGTCCGCCTTTACCATAATCCAGGGTTTGGCAGATCAGGTAATTACAGTGCGACTGCCATCTGACCTCCGTGGCCTGGGGAACCTGACCATTGGATCATGGTTACATACAGACGCCCGAATGTGCAGGTTTCATAACGATGTTTTCCCTCACCGTAGGGGCTTCGGTTAGTGTTTAAGTAATGTACATAACTCAGAAAATAATCATTGGAACATGGCGGCATTCAAACTCGGTACTTCTCGCTTGTGAGTCGGATATATTTACCACTATGCCACCGACACTCCTAAGCCGCGTATCTCTATGTGCACGTTACTTTGATCTAGTATTGTACCTACCTATTATATTAACTTTAATCTGCCTTTAATTTAATCTTTAACTTGAAAGTCCCCGGAGCCGTATCATTCTATCGCTAAGTCATAGACCGTAGATTCCTAAAGGTAGGTCATGCTATCGGCTATCCCCTATCATTACGAGTAACATATCTTCAAGTGACGCAGAGGCTTTTTCACAAATATTTATATCTGGACGCCTTCAAGGCTAGTGTGAATAACCTAACCTATCCTAACCTAAGACGGGCATGCTCCATCTTCGGCCGCATCGTCACTTACCAACAGGTGAGATGGCGGTCAAATACCTGTTTTGTATATATAACATAATTTACATAATTATAATCCTTTTTCGCTCCTTTATTCGTAAACTTGCCTAATGCTAAAAGGCGAATTTCACAAAAAAAAACGTATTTCTGTACAATATACCCTCCCATACAGCGAATCAGCCGCCTTCGATCCCCGCATAGAAACCGTCAAGTCCCAATCCAAATTAGGTACACTGCACACTGGAAATGGCAAGTAAAGCAAACGGGGCACAAAGACAAATCCCGGCGTCGTATTTACGATTTGAAATGAATGGTCGGGATTGGCGACGCAGCCTTCGAACGCGACGTCTTGGCGGAGGGCAAATCACGGGATGGGGCGGGCTTAATCCATTTAGCGGATAGTGAGACGCGTGTGTTGGCACTAATTTTTTGGATAGAGATTTTACGACTGCTATAGCGTGTTTGTCCTATTGCACCTTTAAATTGTGATAGTTTACTATGAGACAACTGCAATAGCATTCGTGCGCTTGTTCATAAATAGTCGGGACAATCCAATATTGGCATCGTGTTTATGCAGACCGTAACAGCGTCGATGGTCTAGTGTTAGACAGGTACCTCCCGGATTCGAACCCCAATGCGACCATGTACCAATAACTCTTTTGACTTGTGTATTATAATTGAACACTAGCCGCGCTCTTACGGTGAGGGAAAACATCGTTATGAAACCTGCACATTCGGGCGTGTGAATGTAACCATGATCCAATGGTCAGGTTCCCCAGGCCATGGAGGTCAAATGGCAGTCGCTCCACTGTAATTACCTGATCTGCCAAACCCTAGATTATGGTCAAGGCGGACCCTGGGCCTTCACTTTAAAGTTTATGTATAGGTACCTAGGTACTTCACTTTAGTCCGCCCCGCCTAGTGCATGTAATTTATAACATGGTCCCGTGCATAGAATATACTATACTACCCGAGCCCTGTGACCTATAACAAATTGATAGCCAACTAGATAGCTTTTGACCGCCGGCCGTGACTTCGACCGCGTAAAATTCTATTCTTGATTGAGATAAAAATAATTATATCTCCATGCCCAAATACGGTTGATGAGACAGCTTTCACAGATACCTACCCTAAACCTAACACCACTAAACTATTTTGGTTCTTATACTGCTGTGTTTCCGCTATAGTCTCCACCTTGCACCAGCCCGGGATCAGCCCGGGATCCCGCCGTCGCGGACGGAGATCAGCCACCGACACCTAAGGGTAATTTTATTTTCAGCCCAGCCGGGGTTGCCACAATAAAAATACAACGCCAGACAACAATGTCGTGATTTATCAAGCGTCTTACTTCTTCATAAAAGTGACATTGTTGATGGAAATGGAAATTAAAAGTGGATGACGTCGGAAGAATTGCAGGTTCTAAAGTGTGGGAATAAAAGTTGGGTATTGTCTTTAGTCTAGTTTGTTTTCCTGTACTATTCGGACAAAGTAGTTCAATATCGGTCTTAAGTAGGTAGGTATACAGAGCTAGACGGAACTTTATTTGACCCCTGCTTGCCATATTTTTGTTCATATGGTCCAGTACCTAGGTATATCGAAATGTCCACTGCATCAGAATTTCGACCCACTCTATTCGAGGAGGTATATTACTAGTAGCGAGTGTCGGT
The DNA here is from genome assembly GCA_905147135.1 of Blastobasis lacticolella. NCBI lineage: Eukaryota > Metazoa > Arthropoda > Insecta > Lepidoptera > Blastobasidae > Blastobasis > Blastobasis lacticolella. Next base: position 18,826,279 of record LR990048.1, read on the forward strand.
GGCCGAGCGGTCAGAGTATCCGACTCGTAAGACAGAGGTCCCGAGTTTGAATCCCGCTCCGGCCATGTACCAATGACTGTTTTCTGAGTTATGTACATTACTTGAATACTAACCGATGCTCTTACGGTGAGGGTAAACATCGTGATGAAACCTGCACATTCAGGCGACTGGATGTGTAACCATGATCCAATCTGGTCAGGTTCCCCTGGTAGCAGGGTCATGGAGGTCAGATGGCAGTCGCTCCACTGTAATTACCTTACCTGCCAAATCCTGGATCATGGTCAAGGTGGACCCCGGGCCCTCGTGCGCGAGAGCACAACCGGGACATTAACGCCAAGATGATGATGATGATATTACTAGTAGCGAGCTGTAAGAGCGTCGGAGCGAGCGGCACCAAGTTCGATCCCCAGAGCCGCCATGTACCAGCTTTATCTGAATAATGTAGGTGCATTAGTTGAACCTTTTGTGCGCACATCCCCATGGGGTGTCGCTTTCGATGAAACCTGAAAAGTCTTTCCGGCTACAGGTAGTCCCAAGAGGCTGTTTAGTACATAGCGAGTCGTGTATTTTATAGCGAACTCTCATGAGAGTTCATCTCCTCCCTCACCCGTTAGCCCGAAAAGGTGACAAAAAAAAATGTACACTAACCGATGCAACAGCGAGGGAAAACATATGGATGAAACCAGCACATTCATGCGGCTGACTGCGTAACCATGATCCAATGTGATCAGGTTCTCCTATTAATAGGGTCACGGATATCAGATGGCAGTGGCTCCACTGTAATTACCTGATCTGCCAAATCCTGGATCATGGTCCCACACGCGCGAGAGCACAACCGGGCAATTGACACCAAGGTGATTATTAGATCAGTAAAGGTCTAAACTAAACAAAGGAACTGCATTTGTGACGCATGCCAGCTGCAATATTGCAGTTTCTACGCGGTTGTATTGCAGTTGTGCACAGCCTACACAATCTAAAGTGCAATTTGGATGAAGTTCTCATCATCAGCCTATACTAGTCCACTGCTGGACATAGGCCTCCCCAATGAGCGCCAATGCACTCTGTCCTCGGCTTGCCGCATCCAGCATCCACCCGCAGCCGCCCGCTAATCGTCACTCCACCTGGCCGGAGGGTGTCCCACATTACGCTTGCCTAGTTGCGGTTTCTAGTCAAGAACTCGTTTATCCCATTATGCCCCAATAGAGTAACATTATATAGACTGTGAGGGCACCGAGTACAATAAATATGCCAGTTTGTAACTATAGTAGAGGTTTAGTAGACCCACAGAATGTTGGTCTGCTTATGCACAAACTGGCGTGTTCGGTTAAGTAGAAAAAAAATTATCGACCTAAACTTTAGACTTTTCGTGCCGATAGTACTTACTTAGTGTTCTCACAGTAGGTATATTACTAGCAATTCTGATAGCGGGGTGAACTAAGAACAAAGACCCAGTTAAGAAAATAAGCCATTCTTTATTCTTTAAAAAATGTCATTAACAATAAGAGTGCATAAGTAACATTTTATAAACCTCTCCTTAATTAATATAAGATTTAATAACTTTGGTTTTACCATTGGGATGTATTATTTTGAATATTTACATAGCTCATTTGCTCGTTGGTATCGAATAACATATTGTGTCTTAGAAATCAATATCAAGGTAACGTGGTAACTAGATATCTGTTAAATGTTCATCAATGAAAAACGAAAAAAAATATGAAAATACCTTTCTACTCGTTTTTATAAAACAGGGAGGCAAGGTAGGTATGAGCGAGGGTGCCACCTGATGGTACGTCATCACCACCGCCCATAGACTCCTACAACGCCTGGGGAGTCACCAATGTGAGTCACCCCGATTCCGCTCGCTCTGTCGAGGCTCGAGGCCCTACTGGCAGCAACGCCAAGTTTCGATGTTTTTGCTGACACGTGGAGTGATATTACTACATTTCGCAGAAGTGCCACCCCACAAAAAAAAAACGTTTAAATGATGTAACTATCTTGTTTAGTCAATTTACTTCCTTTTGTTTTTTTATATTTTCTTCTTTTATATCTAGTTTTACTGTTTATTTTGTTTACATTAATTAGGCATACGCTGTGTATGGAAACTTATTTGAAATAAATAAATGTGTTTCCTGTTAATTTTTCAAATTTCAACTGTTACCATCAGCCTTGATAGTGATTTCTAAGCCACCCTGTATAACAAAATATCTTACTGAATACTGAAAAATAACAATTTCGAATATTCTATAGCACAATCAAGTTTTAACATATTAGTCATAAAAATAATAAATTCGTTCTTACGATTGCACAGGTCTACAACTTATGTTCTTACAAATATATTCCGTTAATACAAGCGGGCAAATTCCTTCCCACTAGAACAATAAAGTGACCAAGGCAACCAAATTTGAAAAAAGCAGGAATTATTGTATTTGACAACCTATAGCTGTCCCTTTTAGACATGTTATATGCACCATTTAAAAAGGAAACAAACCAAAGATTCTGACTTCAGCTGTGAGTTCTTCTATGCCTCTATGTCCAATTTCTTATTTATTTATTTATTTAACATTTATTGTGCACAATAAATAGTATACAAAATAGACATACAGAAAAAATCACAACAGGTACAGCTTATTTCTAAAGAAATATCTTCCAGCCGACCAACGGAAGAGAGAGGTCAAAATCGAGAGGCAGATGGCGTGCATCTTTGGTATATACACTAATAGACAAAATGTCAAACTAGATACATCATTTCAAAATGTCATAAATTCAATACAATTTAAGATATCACTGCTTTATTGGTGACGACCTGAGTGGTTCAGTGAATATACCGGTCTGCCACGCAGATGTCCCGGGTTCGATTCCCGGCCGAGCAGAAATTGAAATGATGAATTTTAATTTCTATTACGGATCTGGGTCTTATATAATAAGTATTATGTATTTAAAAGTATATATGTAGTTTATTAGTTATATAGCACCCATAACACAAGCTTTGCTTACTTTGGGGCTAGATGGCGCTGTGTGATCGTCCAATCATATTTATTTATATTTTTTAAACATATCAACAAATCTTACAAAGTTATGATAAAAAATATTTACATTAGTACTAGTTTTAATATCATTTAAACATATTTAGCATTTAACCGATCTACATATCCTATGGAATAAACGAATTCGAAAGCTAAACAAACTAAAGTATAAAATTATTCGATTTGGTAACTTTCTTTCTCTAGCAACATTATTGGCACATTGTTTTTTTATTTATTTTTTAATAATAATCTATATATTATGACGTACCGTAGTAAACTATCGTGGTTATCACACATTTTAAATTTAGTTACCGGTATTTTTTTATTGTTTACGATGGCATACGTGGCTGTCAGTCCACCTGATGGAAAGCGGCCACCGTCGTCCAGGACATCTGTAACCTAAGGGGAGCTGACGCGGTGCCGGCCTTTGAGGTACCTGTAGACATGACTCTTGAAGAACCCCATGTTGCAGTGCAGAGGAAAGACTTCGGGAGCGAGCTCATTCCTCAGCTTGCACGTGCGCGGTAAAAAGGCTCGTAATGCACGTACGTTACTTGGAAGGATGTAGATGGTGTGAATGAAATCTATCCCATATTCTAAGGGTGCGGTAGCGAAGAAGTTACAGTGACACCAAGTTCAACAGTTGTATACAGCTGGTTCATATCGCGTACCTTGGTTGTAGCAAGAAAGCTGCGACGAAATATCGGACTACCCGTTAACTCGTACGTAACGCGGTGTATAACCTGTTAACTAAATATAAAATGAACTTCACGAAAACATTCAGCGTTTAAGATTTGGGAAATGGGCCAAGATAATGTAATTATTTTTTATACCACTGATGGTAAGCAGTCACCGCAGCCTATGGACGTTTGCAATGCCAGGGGCATCACCCACGCGTTGCCGACCCCGTAAAACCTATTTACAAAAAAATTATTACAACAAGGCCCACTTACCTCTACTGTGTCTTAAAAAATCCAACTGTTACTGAATAAAATATTTTCGTAACTAGCTTGAAATTTTAGACACGTCTATTTTATTTGCGACAAATGAAATTTTACTTTAATTTAACTTTTTTAAATGGTGATAAATGCCATACCATAAAAGACACAGTAGGGAAAGTTACAATTAGTATCTTTTACAAGTTATTGAAATATTTGACGCAGTTTCTGCAAGTTATTAAGACACAATATACTTAAAGCCAAACGATCGCATACGTCATTACTGCAATGGTACATTTGCGCACATTTTTTCGGGCCACAACGGTCAGGTTGCAAACGTCAAAATTAATTTCCTTTATTCGATTGAATTAGAAGATTCTTAAAGATAACTTTGAAAGACATCACGTGTAGTCCTATTACTTAAAATAATACATTTACTATACTTTGATTTTACCTTGTCAAATTTCTCTTTTAAAACTTGTTGGTATGGCCATGGAGTATTACAAAATAAGTACGGTGGAATGGGGTTACTTTTCTCTACTTGATCAAGTGTTATTTTCACGCTAACAAAACGTATCATACATGTGACAACACTGATAAGTGGATATACCGAAAATCAGCAATATTTCCCTTAGAACTTAACAGAGAAAAATAAGTGATCAATATCTCTATGCAAATCAAAGTAACCCCAGTCCACGGCAAATATTTCAGACTGTTATACCGTCACCGGTTGCCAATTCAACTCAATTCAATTCATGAATCGGCTCCCTAGATCTACTATTTAGCTCTTCTCACAAATACGCTTAAACTTAAACTTGCTTAAAACTAGTGGAGTGTATTATTCAGCATACTGTCTCTTCTTTCGATTTCCATACCTGCAACAAACGATTTAAAATTCATCATCATCATATCAGCCTAAATATGTCCACTGCTGGGCATAGGCATCCACCAGGCATCTCCACAAAGGCCGGGCCTGTGCCTTCCGCATCCAGCTGGTACCTGCGATTTTTACCAGGGCGTCGGTCCACCTTGTGGGAGGCCTACCCACACTGCATTTTGTGGTCGCCACTCGAGAACATTCCTGCCCCATCGGCTACCTGTTCTGCGAGCTAGTATGTATTGAAAATTACTTTATTTGTATTCTTAAGAGAGAGAGGGCATAGCGGGGTATCTCGTTCGAATTGGAGCCGCCCGACTGGGGAAGTACCTCCAACTTACAGAATATCGCAGCTAAATAATACTCTTTTAAATAGTATTGTGTTTCTGCCGGTGAATAAGGTTTCCAGTGCTCCATAGGGTGGGGATTTGGAGAACCGTGGCTTGGGCAGTGGAGGGGCATTTGCCTTTTGCTGCCAGAGCAACGTGTTATAGAGGTAGGCAACGCATTAGCGATACTCTTGGTGTTGCTAATGTCTATAGGTAGTGGTGACCACTTTCCCTCAGGTGGCCCGCTTGCTTGTAGGTAGGTAGGCACCTACCGTACGACATAAAAAACAACTGTTGAATGTGGTGGCTGGAATTGGCACAGCGTAATAACCTGGACTAAGCTGTTTCTAGACAGCCTTCGGCCGCATCGTCGCTTCCTATAAGGCGAGACGGCGGTCAAATACCTAACTATATTAAAAAAATAAAACTGTGATTTTATTTTGCTATAACAATTTTAGAAGCTACTGGATCCTTCTCACCCTACATTGGAATATACACGACTATTAATCACTCACCTAAAATATGTTGATCAATACTAGGCCCATTGACTAGTCTCAGACTCATTCCAGGCTGCAGGTCTTCCAGAAGCATCTGGAATCGCTCATTGAAGTTCCAGAGCAACACGCGGTGCCCTCGCTTCTCCAGGTCTAATATCACAGTCACGAAGTTCTGCAATGGAAAATGGACTTTATTTTTATTGTTTGAAGGCAGCAAATTAGAAATGAACACCATAACGCGTATTCGTGGTTCTCCCACAAAAAGTGCTAAAAGTCTACTCTTCATACATTCATCGGTCTCGTTTTGACTCAATTAAGACAATCGTGTCTAATCATCTATCTATTACTATGTGGAGTTTTCCAATAGGTATCTAAAGCATTCTTAACCACTCACTAGATGGCGCCCCGACAATTTTGGTAATCGATAATCGCTTGAAAAAGGTTCTTAGCAAAGGGGATATAAACACTGGGTACGTTGTATTGGATAATATTGTATTTATCAATCGTTTTCAACCATTTTAGAGGTTGTAATAAAATGAACCATAGTGCCTATTTATAAAAATATGTCTTTGTTCATTTCGTTCAACCTTTAAAAGTTATGTTTATATTAATAAACATTTTATTTTTAGATTTAGTATTAATAATAATAATAATAAATAATCGTGGACAAATTCACACAACGCCATCTAGCCCCAAAGTAAGCAAAGCTTGTGTTATGGGTGCTAGATAACTGATAAACTACTTATATACTTTTAAATACATTCTTATTATACATAGAACACCCAGACCCGTAACAGAAATTAAAATTCATCATTTCAATTTCTGCCCGGCCGGGAATCGAACCCGGGACCTCTTGCGTGGCAGACCGGCATGTTGACCACTGAAACCACTCAGGTCAGGTCAGGTATTAGATGGCTGCATGATATCACTGCCAAAATCATACAGATTTAAAAAAAATTACCAGAATTGTAGGAGCGCCATCTATTGAAGCTTTTTGAAACCTACTGGAAAACTCCTCATTATTTGAACCACTTTTTCTCCCACCTCCCATTAGACTATATTAGTTTTAGTAGCTTTTCCGACGAAAAAGTGCTATAGAAGTCTACTTTTTATACATGTAACGATCTCGTTTTGATTCGTTTAAAACAATCGTGTCCAATCAACGCCATCTATTACAATAATTTGAACCATTTTCCCTCCCACCTCCCATTGGACTACGTTAGTTTTAGTATCTTTTCCGACAAATGTGCTAACAGTGTACTTGTTATGTTTAGCGATCCCGTTTTGATTCATTTAAGAGAGTCACGTCTAATCAACGCTATCTATTAGAGCTCGTCTAGTCTAAAATGACGCGCCCCACTACTTAGTTAGTTGATTTCGATGTGTAAGTGCAAATATTGATAACGACACTTCATCTGTGTGGGAGCCAATGAACGACGCGTGGTCCTACGTTTGAATTTCACCGGCAACTGTATGACCAATTACAACGGCATTTGTATATGTATTGCGTCCATATTTTAAACTTGCTTGTGTGCGTTAATGCGATAGTGGGGCGCGTCATTTTAGATTAGACGAGCTCTACCTACAATTATATAAAAAAACATTTTTTTAATCGGCCACCCAAAAGCCCCCCATTGTACTCACCTCCCCCTCCTCAATCGGTCCCTCAATGCGAGCGAGCGTGACTCTGTACCATAGCCTCCTTCATATTACAAGCCATGCGCAGAAGTTTGACAACGTCGCATTTTTAATTTTAGTGAACCTGAAAATTACTGTAGAACTATCATCGCGGTCGTCGTCGCTTGAAGTTATTAGTTATTCAAGTGATAAGTATATAAATAGGTATACACATTAGTTAGATAATGTGGAATTGGATAGATTCCTGTACTATTTACCTATCTACCTACTTGCAATTGTATTATCCTAATATTATAAATGCGAAATATAATATATGTTTGGTTTCGTACGTATTAAATGTTTGCTACTCTTTCACGAAAAATTTACTGAACGGATTTTAATGAATAAATATATTTACTTTTATTTACCTTCGTAGGTGGTCCATACAAACGCGTTAATTTACAGTTTTATCAATATATTTCTAATTTATCGTCATAAAATTCATAATTTTCCCGCACATTGACATGTAAACAATGAGTAAATCGGTTCACAGCGACGTTGCCATTCCGTGCTACAGCATGGCTTGTAAGATGAAGGAGGCTATGCTCTGTACTCACCTCAGCAACCCCCAAATCCATCCCGCTGAGGTGCCGTCCATCCAGCACCAACACGGTGCGCGCGCCCACCGCCGCCGGCAGCGCGGCCGCCGCGCGCGCCGCCGCCGCGTACCGCAACGCCCCCGCGAAGGAAACGCACACGCACTCCACGTTGCCCACCTGTTGGGATGGGAAAGGTTACTAGCAAGCCCGTGTACGTGAAAGATTACAAGCAAATATACTAGCCTACCTTATGGATAACATATGCCCAAGAACTCGGAGACTGAAGAGAAGAGTACTGCAATCATCATCATCCTCACAGCCCGTAACAGTCCACTGCAGGACTTAGGGCCTCTCCCACGAAAGGGGAGGTTATTGCCATAATCTCCACGCTTGGCAGGCGGGTTTGAGATCGCAGTGTTTAAAAATAACAATGGAAAATGCTGCTGTCCATTTTCCAGAGAAAGGAGACTCTTGATCTCTTGCCTCAAAACATTAGTCGCCTCGTACGACACCCATGAGTGTAAGGGGTTGGTGCTATTCTACTCTGCCGGACACCACCATCTTAATAGTCATCAAATATTTATCTTGCATAACTAGAAAAAGTGTACATAATTTAGCACAAGATTGCAATAGCAAATTGAGTTTGAGAAAAAAAAAGCAAGCCCGTGGCCGAGCAAGGTGGTGGCAAGAGGCGTGTGGTGTCGAGCAGAGAGAATAGCACCAACCCCTTACACTCATTAGTGACGTACAAGGCGACTAATGTTTTTGAGACAAAAGATCTGGAGTTTCCGTGGCTAGAAAATGGGCAGCAACTTTTTCTATTGTTATATCTGTCGTAGAGGGTCATGAGCCTAGTCATCATTTGGCTAAGAAACGCAACGTCAATCGCGCCACCTTGCGGATAGCTGGAAATACTGTGAAGACGTTATATTCGGCGCGCGGTCGCAACGAGCACTTCCCATTCGACCATCGACGAGTCAAGACGTGTAACTAGCTGCTCATCCAATGAAGAAAGAATAAGTCTTTATTTATTGTCTCACATCACATAGCCGTACTCCATAAAGGAGAGTGTGAGTACAGAAGGGACTACCAAATTATAATTTGTACAAGGGCGCACGTGAATAGATTCCCTGGCGCTTTCATTGTTTGCTATTTTTATTGTAATATCGCTTTATTACCTCAATACAATATTAAACTATTCGGTTGATCTTTATTTTCACGAAAATATCCAGAAAATACCTTCTGATGGATCTCTCTGCCCTAATCTACGACATATCTATAACACTGCGATCTCAACCCGCCTGCCAAGTGTGTAGATTATGGCAATAACCTCCCCTTTCGTGGGAGAGGCCTTAAGTCCTGCAGTGGACTGTTATGGGCTGTGATGATGACTAGCAAGCATTTGACTGCCATATCATTTGATGGTATAATCTGTCCAAACTGACCTGTCCTATTTGGTTCAGCAAATTATGTGTTGAAATTCACATTCTATGTATTTCTTGTATAATTCAAGACATTTATACACAATATACGTAGCGTGATTGATACGGCAAGTCGTGATTTGGGGCATTGTTTGTTCACCAAATAAGACAAGTCAGAATAAACAGATCATAAGCAACGATGTGGCCGATAATGGGACATGCTTGTTAAGGAACAACCTATCCACTCTGGCATTGAAGGGATCCATATTGTACTGTTCGGGGAACGATTGACAGGTAAAGCGTTCCATTCCTCAGTCGTAAGCATTACAATGGTCAAAAGAGACAAATCTTTGCCGCCAAGCAACAATGCTTGCATTGCTGTGTTCCAGTTAGAAAGATAAGGCAGCCACTGCAATTACAGGCATGAAGCATTTCATTTCAGTCCTCAGGTGGACGGGAGTAAGTCGACCTAAGCGGTAACTGTCGCCCATGACATCTACGATCGATGCATGCAACAATGCAGAACCGCAGGTGCGTTGTCACTCTGAGGACTGAAATGAAATGCTTTGTCTGCTCGTTTGTCACTGCATAGAATAAAAACAAATTAAAAAAGGTTTAAAACAAAACGAGCGCCCATTTTTTATCTACGAGGAACTTACTTGGTTAGTAAAACCAATGGTTGTCTTTTGTCGTGACATGGTAAGGCTCGTCTAAGCTGAAATGACGCGCCCCACCATCGCATTAACGCACAAGCAAATTTAAAATATGGACGCAATACATATACAAATGCCGTTGTAATTGGTCATTCAGTTGCCGGTGCGACTCAACGTAGGAGCACGCGTCGTTCGATTGGAGCAGTCGACGCTCCCAATGAAGTGTCGTTATTAATATTTGCACCCACACATCGAAATCAACTAATTAAGTAGTGGGGCGCAACATTTCAGCTTAAACAAGCTCTCGGTGCAATTCTACTATTCCGAACCCTACACGGCGAATCGAATGTTTCGCTGAAGGTGGATTTTTGGCCGATGGTGGGCGACGCCGAAGCTTCGGTCAAACACTAACTTAGGTATACACTAAATTTGTTTCACGGTTCATACAGTCAGACGTCAGTGACATTTCTTGGTTTATTTCTTGGACATTTCTAAATATAGTTTATTCTCTGCACTCATCGCGTAAATGTTTAAAAAAGGACATGCATACCACGTAGAGCTCGTCTAATCTAAAATGACGCGCCATACTGTCGCATTAACGCACACAAGCAAGTTTAAAATATGGACGCAATACATATACAAATGCCGTTGTAATTGGTCATTCAGTTGCCGGCGAGATTCAAACGTAGGAGCACGCGTCGTTCATTGGCTCCCACACAGATGAAGTGTCGTTATCAATATTTGCACTCACACATTGAAATCAACTAACTAAGTAGTGAGGGGCGTCATTTTAGACTAGACGAGCTCTACCTAAGTTATCATTCCTGTAAGGCATGTCTGGAAGAGTGCGTTTGTAGAGATAAGCCACTTTTGCTCATGTGTCGCTTATTTATTGTCAATCATCCATATTGTTGTTTTAAAGATGTATAATATTAATATTTATACAGAGTGTTACATAATATATGTATGAAGCCGTGAACCGGATGGGATGCTAAATGTATGAAAACGATAGGTACGAAAATTCCACGTACGACGGAAATAATTGTGCCTATCGTTTTAATATGTTTAGCACTCCATCCAGTTCACGGCTTCATACATATATTATGTAACATCCTGTTTATACCCATCAGGCTTTCCATCAGGTGAGTTGAGGTCAAATCAAAGATTTTGGACCATAGATGAAGCTTACTCTGAAGTCACAATCTTTATTTTGTTCCCTTTTCAAATCTAGATTTATTTAGATTTGTTAGTTACAAACTCGTACAGGTGAATTTAATAAAATTTTATGTTTTCGCCTTTAATAATATGTCCTACAGGTATAATGAGAAAAGACAATTACAAAAAAATTTTTAAAACAATTTTATTAACGAAAATTATTAATGTCTCAGCACACCAAAAGCATGTCAGGCAGGCGTGCGAGCATCAAAGCATGTGAGCAGGAACATGGCATGCACAGGACAGGAACAGCAGGTGACGTCACAATACAGGCAGGGAGAAGGCAGTTTCAAAGCATTTTCGTCCGAATTGGCGCGCAGTGTTGCCAACTTAGCTAGTACTGAAGCTAGATTGATATTAAAAATAAAGAAATCCATGAATAAAATCTTTACAACTGTAACGCATCTGCGGTTCTGTATTTTTGTATAGTCTACCAACCTAATGTTCAAGTTCAATGGCTCATCATAAAACAACAAGGATAATAAAAAACAAACAAACAAGGTTGATTTTCACTTATAACAATACTATGGGATCAACCTTGGCGACATTTTGGTTACTCTCGAAGTTTTATCAAAACTAATAGACTAATTTCTTGGCATAAAACATGGCGATTCGAAACTCCGACACTAGAGATTGGTACCTCAAATGATGAACGAAAGTGAATCGTAGATATAATATCTACGGCGACAATTACTCGGTACAAAGTAGAATTCTTCTTGTACTCGGTAACCTACGGCGCCCTCCCAGTCCAGTATATTTATATAGCATAGCGTCGTTTTTGTCGACAGGAGAATTGAAACGAAAAAACGACGCTATGCATTATAACTATAAGGTTTATTTCATTATCTGCCGCCTTGCGTCTCCGCCGTGTCTCTTCTGCATAAAACTCCCTTTACAGAAAAGGAGACCTCATGTCCTCAGCTCCTACTATCTCCCAAGATCTTTTCCCTATCCACCACTCCGCTAAAGGTGGCCTGTCCACCCCTCGCTTTACCTTGGACGTGTTTACGTTGGCGGGTGGTCAGTCCACCTCTCTACAGCTTTTCCTTGAACGTGTGTACGTTGGCGGGTGGTCAGTCCACCCCTCCCTACAGCGTTACCTTGAACGTGTGTACGTTGGCGGGTGGCCTGGCCACCCCCCGTCTCAGCGTTACCTTGAACGTGTGTACGTTGGCGAGTGGTCAGTCCACTCCTCGCTCCAGCGTTACCTTGAACGTGTGATCTGTCCACCCCTCAACGTTACCTTGAACGTGTATATGATGGCGGGTGGCCTGTCCACCCCCTGAATCAGCGTTACCTTGAACGTGTGTACGTTGGCAGGTGGCCTGTCCACCCCTCCCTACAGCTTTACCTTGAACGTGAGTACGTTGGCGGGTGGTCAGTCTACCCCTCCCTACAGCGTTACCTTGAACGTTGACGGGTGGTCTGTCCACCCCACGCCTTAGCGTTACCTTAAACGTGTGTACGTTGGCGGGTGATCAGTTCACCCCTCCTCCAGCGTTACCTTGAACGTGTGATCTGTCCACCCCTCAGCGTTACCTTCAACGTGTATGTGATGGCGGGTGGTCAGTCCACCCCCCGAATCAGCGTTACCTTAAACGTGTGTACGTTGGCGGGTGGCCTGTCCACCCCTCCCTACAGCGTTACCTTGAACATGTGTACGTTGGAGGGTGGTCAGTCCACCCCCCGCCTCAGTGTTACCTTGAACGTGTATATGTTGGCGGGTGGTCAGTCCACCTCTCGCGTTACCTTAAACGTGTGTACGTTGCTGGGTGGTCTGGCCACCGCGAGTAGGACCCTCGCCGCGTCCCCCCCCGCGCCGGCCAGGATCCCGAACTCGAGTCCCAGGGTGGCCCCGATCACTACCGTCACCGTGTAGACCAGTAGCTCAATTTCTGGGGACGGTTTCATACTTCAGTAAAATGAAATTTTATTAAATATGGAGTTTGGAGTTCTAAAAGTTATTGAGAACTTTTAGAACTTAAGCTTACAAGTCTAGAATTCGATTGCAATTATAAGACAGGCTAGGTTTTTAGGTTTCAAGATCATGTATGATTGTCGTATAGCGTAACTGCTCTAATAAAAATGTTCAGAACAATGCACGCTGTTAAGATTATAAAAATAATTATCTTGGCGTTAATGTCCCGGTTATGCTCTCGCGCACGAAGATTCGTATCCGCCTTGATCTTGATCCAGGATTTGGCAGATCAGGTCAATTACAGTGGACCGACTGCCATCTGTCCTACATAACCCTGCTACCAGGGGAACCTGCGGGCTATTGGATAACTCAGTTGGCAACTGAATTTGACATTCGATAATTCTACACTACGTCATCTGCGTTGGCCACTGGCAATAGCGTCTACCAAATTAGAACAGTGTAAGATATTTTTATGTCAAATTCAGTTGTCCACTGAGATAGCCAATAGCCCCTCTGACCAGGGAACCTTACCAGATTGGATCATGGTTACGCATTCAGTCTCCTGAATGTTAAAGTTTCATTTCAATGAAATTTTCCCTCATTGTAAGAGCATCGGTTAGCATTCAACTAATGTACATAACTCAGGAACGAGTCATTAGCACATGACTTCAGTGGGATTCCAACCCGGTACCTCTCGCTTACGAATCGGATACCATTACCACTAGGCCACCGAAGCTCTCTCTGTTAATTATAATATCTGTTACGTCTGTCTGTCCATCTATTATGTATTTAATACTCACTGCTATTCCGCCAAAGCGTCCTCACAATGCTGAGCTCTATCAGCGAAGCCATCGCCACTACGATGACAGCGGCCAAAGTCGCGCGTGGTATGAAGTAGAATGCCCGAGACATCAGGGTCACAGCCAGAAGGACCAGGGTGGCTGGAAGTAGGGGTATGGTAGGCTAATTGTTATTTATTTATTTAATTATTTATTGTACACAATTCATAGTGTACAGAAATTACGTAACTAAGTAAGTACTTTATTGCAATAACATAGCCTATGGGCCAGTTTATCCTTTTCGGATATACAATAGTTAGATATGCTTACACTAAAACAACATATAAACAGTTACCTTAATTAGTTATATAAACTATGATAATGTCCAAAACACCATTTACATTACTATAACTAAAGGTATCTATGTACCTAAACAAAAACATGCCACACGCATAACGACACAGATAAAGATAAAAAATAAATACTACGTACAAGTATTTATCCAGATATTTAGTATTATAGAGATAACAAAACATAATTAAATTGAACACTAAAATCTAAAATATTATAACTAAACAGTTATAAATAAAAATGTAGTATAACCTACTTAAGGTTTATTTGTCAAAGTATTCTTTTAAGCTGTAGAAAGTTTTACGACTGATTTACAAAAATTAAAGTGACACAACAGGCACTACGTATTTATAAGAAGAAATCTCTTCGACTTTCTTGTTACTTGTAACTAAACCCGTGAAATACATGATACAGAATCGCAAAAGTAACAATTTCAATCATTGTAATCAGAGAAGTGTTGGCAACAACGATACGCAATTAGCCTACGAGTCTGAGTGGCCTGGGTGGGTACCACCACCTTATCTATTTCTGCCGCCAAGCAAGAATGCTTGTATTGTTGTATTCCCTTTTCCTTTTATATCTCCAGATTTCTTCACTCACCTTTTAGTGTCATAAATATTTTATACAATGACTGCGTGGGTATGCACTATGTTTGCATGTGAATTGTAATTCTAAAATCTATATCAGGACCTTCCGCTTCGGATATTTTCATTTATGAATATATCGCGTAGAGAAACTCTGAGCATTGCTTGTTTGCGTAGATTGAAAACGAGTCTAAATTATTGTATTAAACGGGACTCACACTCGACAAAACTCGGGAAAACAAATCAAAAACGGACGTCGTGTGTGTGTCCCGTGTAATACAACAATATATGTTAAGAACGCGAATTTAGTTTGAAACAAATAACGAGTCCAATGTAGTATAGGTATATATTTCTTTGACTCTTACAAAAATAAACTTAATGCACCATGTCACTAACATGTACACACTATCACTACCGAAGAAAAAAACAACAAATAAAAGAACACTCACCCTTAAACGCGGACCCGGCCGGCGTGAGGACCCCACTCGCATGGTTGAGAGCCGTCCGGGTGAACGACCCCGTGGCGGGCATGGCCTGGCAGAACGAGGCCACCATGTTGGCCGCGCCCACCGCCACCATTTCCTGGGTGGCGTCCACTGGGGACGTGCCCGCTGGGGGTAGCAGAGAAAAAAATAATAGAAAATGAATTAAATCACCTTTTGTACACTAGTTCTGCTTTATTATGCAAATTTTGTTAAATTGTAACCGGTTTCGAATTACTCATCTTCAGGCAACTAGGGTCCAAAAGGTGATTTAAATCATAATAATGAAGTGGTCATGAAGACAAAGTATTAATATTTAAATAGATAATGTTGTAAGGGCGCGCGCTGGAATGAAAGGAACAGTAAGGATATAAAGGCAGAGGAACGGAAAGGAACGGTAAAGAACGAAACGCACACGTATAGTTATCCCTGAGCGACAATAGAGGGGATTATGTTTGTCGCCATCATAGCATCAATTTCTTATATTTTTAACCCTCGTTCCGTTCCGTTCCGTTCAGGTACAACACCAGCCAGAAATGCTTCTGCAAGGGTGTATGTAGGTCATATCAGCAAGAACCAAGTATGGCATCGCCCTCATCGGTAGTTCCGTCGTCTGTACTTGTATTTTGAGCAACCAAGCCTAGCAGATGGCACGGTTTTCACCCAAAGAGCTGGTGTGCTCCGGATACCGTATCAGACGTAGGAATTGTTGAATATAAGCGACACTTCACCTCGTCCTCTAACTGATTTTGACGTGGGTATCTATGGCTCTGTGTGGAGGTCTGTTTGTGGGATCGTAGCTCCCGAACAGATGGACGGATTTCGATGCGGTTTTCTTTAATTGAAAGCCAATTTAATCGAGATAGTTTTTATTTTTATTTCATTGAAATCGGTTCAGTAGTTCAGCAAATATTGAGTATATGTAAAGTTGGTCGGGGGTTATCAGACATTTTCCGTCGGTTAGATTATAACGTAATTTAGATTAAACGTATTAATGAAAGAAAGCTAAGAACCGTCTCGATTAAACTGGCTTTAGAACAGAGACAACCGCATCCAAATCGGTCCATCCGTTCTGGACCAACGATGCCACAGGCAAACACAGAGTGACAGAGCTACAAAGCCCAAACACACAAATGCACAAGTCAAACATAAGTCGACGATTATAAAATCGTCCGGGGTTAAAAACGCCAAGCGTTCTTTTTACTGACAGCATCGGAAGCTGACGATTGGCACCTCGTGTCGGTATGTTTTTTATTTTATTTTAATTTATATTTATTATTATTATTGATATTTACACGTAAACTATACTTACCAAAAGCCTTAGCAATGGCGATGCTCTCCAAAATGGCGACCAGAGGCATCACCAGGCCCTCAGCACCGAATACGGACAGCATATCCTCGAAGTTTAAAGTCTTGTTGTTGACTGTTGTGCTGAACGGCGGCGGTCCGAAGTTGGGCAATCCACCCTCTATCGTGCCTGGGAAATTGGGGGATAAGAAATAATGTTGACAGTAGGTAGTGTAATAGTGCGGGAGAAGTGTATAACAAACAATAAACCTAAAAGTACAATGTCAGAACATTTCTGACATCCAATCCTATTTTTTTACTTGTTGTTTTTTTTTTCAATTTGGCCGTGCGTGGCTTAACACACACATTCCTATAGTAAAATCTTTTACCGAGCTGTTTGACTGAGTACTACTTCAAAGTTTTGATAGAAGTATTTCAGAAGCGAATACCTCGCTTAAATAACACGCTAGATTAACTTTCTGTTCTGTTTTCTTTTTTGTTGTTACACTGTTTTTTTCACGTACTGACTAATGAGCAGACAACTCACCTGATGGTAAGCGGTAGCTGTCGCTCATTACATCTACATTTTACTATGATTCATTCATTCATTCGATTCATTTAGACCTTGTGATATTTTGTTAATTGCGCACTGGCTGACTGGTAGAAAAAGTTAGGAAGCTTATGCCTGCAATGGTACTGTTATGTGCATATAGTTTTAAATATATTAATGTCCTCTGTCGATTTGCAAAGTTAAGCGGTGACAATGTTGGCAAGCGAAGATGGAGAAGGTGGAAAAGGGTAATTACCCACCTGGCCGGTTGTTGGGACCAAGGGTGCGACAGTTGATCGTCGGAAGTAGTATAAATGCCGCGAAAGTTGTCACACTCTTTAGTGCGACGTAGGACGGTCAGCGCCATCTATGTGCTGATGCTTTCCAACCTTGTATTCGTGTACTCGTAATGTAAGTATTGTTGTGTTTCTCTAGATGTCGCTACAGAATGGCCACCGACGCTACGACTAAGAGAACTCACCAGTAAGAGCGAAAGGCGTAACCCCCCGCTGGTACAACCCATAGGCGAGCACAGCCGCCCCGAACACGACTAGAGCGTTGCGCGCGCGCACCGTGTACAGCCAGCCCGACGCTGCGAAGGCCCGCCAGTAGGGGGCGCCAGGGGGCGTGCGTAGGGTCAGTTTCTGGGGAAAGATGGGGCTTTGATGGATAGTGATAATGATTGTCCACCAGTGGATCGAAATGGAAAAAAACTTCCATAAATCCACCGGTGGAGCCTCGCCGGTGGATCGATTCTGTTAAGAGAAAATGGGGCTTCATAACCCACTAGCCGTACCTAGCGGCTTTTATCCGGTTACGGGTCTGGGTGTTCTATGTATAATAAGTATGTATTTAAAAAAGTATTTAAGTAGTATATCCGTTATCTAGCACCCATAGTACAAGCTTTGCTTAGTTTGGGACTAGATGGCGCTGTGTGAATCTGTCCACGAATATTTATTTATTTATTTATCCGCGGGCTTTCATTCACTTTTAGGGATTTATTATTTTGCCGGGATAAAAAGTAGCAGGTAGCAAAGAACTGGCACTCGGGATTAAGGTAGTTTCCTATTTTGAATTTTTTATACCTCAAGTGGCAAACAAGCTTACGGCCCGCCTGATGGTAAGCAGTCACCGCAGCCTATGGACGTTTGCAATACCAGGGGCGTCACCCACGCGTTGCCGACCCCGTAAAAAGCCTTTCACCTCTTTCTTGAACTCCATCAAATTAAGTAATGGAAGAATACCGACAGACGCTACATCGCCAACGATATCTTTGCTAACCTTTAATATTAATAGGGCCACGATAGAAGTGACTCCCAACACCGTGTCCCACAGGTGGACAGTCTTTATATGCTTGAAGAAGTTCACGATAGCTGCTATGAATGTGTCACCGGACGACCCTGAAAGCAGAGATAATTTTTTTATATAATATTTAAACTCGTACATATTGCATGGGTCTTGTTCATCTATTTACAAGTTTTTATTTAATTTGCATTTTTTGTAGTTACACTTCGTAAATACAAAAACTAAAAAAAATTCGTACATAACTACATAGTTATGTACGAATGTATATGTCTGTATGTTCGGGATGGAACGCGTTGCCTGCGAGTGTGTTCCCTGAGCATTATAATCAAGACGCCTTCAAGGCTAGAGTGAATAGGCTGCTCCTAGACAGGCATGCTCCATCTTCGACCGCATCGTCACTTACTAATAGGTGAGGTGGCGATCAAATGCCTGGCTAGTAAAATTATAAAAAAAATATATCAAGCGTAATTTGACCCACTTCCCGGCATTCAATTGAGTTGACATTTGGTATAGGTAGGTAACTTGGAAAACAATACACTAATATGGTACCATGGAGCTTGTTTAATGATGGAGTCGGAAGGTGGTCACAGAAACTAATGAAACAAAAAGATAATTTATTCGTGTTTGGGCTATTTGGAATCGTCTTAATGAGTGGGTACTCATTAAGACGATAGGTGATATTGAAGGTCTGATGATGACTGAAGGTAGCCATAGTAACTACTGAACGCAACAAACTAAATCCATCGTGTTTGGGTTCTTTAGCATGGTCTTGACGAGCACTATAGCCCCTATGATTTTCATTTGAGAACTTATGTACAACATAAAGACAAGGAAGGAAGGAAAGAAATTGAATTGAATTGAATTGGAGGCAAACGAGAAAGCGAGCCACCTGATGGTAAATGATCACCGCCGCCCGTGGACACCCGCAATACCAGGAGAGTAGCTAATGACCGATCTACATTGGTTAAGTATTAAGCTGGAAAATACAGTGATGTACACCGATCGGACAGTAGCGAGTCAACTTGACATGCAAGCTGCCTTGCCAGTAGCTAGAGCTGGGGTTCATCCTTTTAAGTACCTGATATTCTGAATAAGGACTTCAATTGCGCCGCCCCTATTTGCAAGGCGGCCGCTGTGGTGAATCCGCTTATCACCGGCTTCGATATGAAGTCCAACAGGAATCCTGAAACACGTTTTCTTTAATATATTATTAAATGAGGTGATTTCATCCAGGGGGTTACAAATGCATGAGTAATGCTAAATTTTGGCCTGTCACGTGAATTTGGACAAATTAAAAAGAGTCATCATCATATCGGCCGAAATACGCCTACTGCTGAGCATAGGCCACCCCCAGAGATCTCCACAATGGCCGGTCTTGTGCCTTCCGCATCCAGCTGATACCTGCGAGCTTTACCAGGTCGTCGGTCCACCTTGTGGGAGGCCACCCACGCTGCGTCTTGAATGCAACATTTTGGTTCTTTGCTCAAAAAGTTTCAAAAGTATCTACCTACTAATTTAGAAAGAAAGAACATTTATTGTCACAAACAACAACAATGAACAAATAGAACAGGTGATCTCTTTAGCCATATATTTTAATAACCAAATTACAAGACTGACATTTTAAACTCACATTCCGAAGGCTTCCACGCATGGAAAAGGAACGCGGTTATCTAGTATTAGCAATGCAAAATACCGGGTAATACGAGACATGCAAAAACTTGCGTACTTAGCTGTTAATGGCTTTGCTGGCAATTCTAAACATTCCTAATACTCAAATAGAGGACATGGACAGGTCGTTTAGCTCGTTCTATTTAAAGGTGAGGCACGCCGAACGAATTGAAGAAACGAATTTAAGTATTCTTTATATATATGATATTCTATTACTCAATTCTATTCTTTGGCTTTACACTTACGTAAATTGCTATTGTTACCATAGTTTAAGAGCTTTGTAAAAAAATGTTAATCCGTTGGTAAATTAAAGAAATAAATATATAATATAAACCTCGCACCACCTGTTCGCGCCTAATCGTCCGATTCTGGGGGAACCCCAGGAATGCTAAATGAATTCGGATGACGCCATCTGATTCGGCGCGGGCGATGCGATGGAATCGATGCGCTCGCATTTTGGCACTGCGACGATTTCGATTCGTTCGGATCTTTGATAATAACGTACCATGTTGCAAGATGCATGTTCTCATCATGACCCGGGACCTCTGCGTGGCGAACGGCATGTTTACCAACTGAGGTCGTCGCAGCAGCAGCAGCATTATAAGCAGTCAAATACGACAAGTCAACTCACCCAACTGCAAAACGCCAAGTAGCAGTATTATACAGCCAGACAGGAAAGCTGCCAGGTACGCGAAATCCACGGACTTAGCCACGTATTTCGCTAGTAGGGCCGCCAATATGGCGGTCGGTCCGACGGTCACGTCCTTGCAACTGCCGAAGATCATGTAAACCAGACCAGGGAAGATGCTGGAGTAGAGTCCCACCTGAAGCAGAATGCAATCTAGATCAATATAGCTGTACCGAAACTGTTAATAAATAAACGGTAATGTGTGCTATGTAAATTCATGGAATTCTTCAAGAAAGGGGTTTAAAGGTTTTTACGGGGTCGGCAACGCGTGGGTATTGCAAACGGCCATAGGCTGCGGTGACTGCTTACCATCAGGCAGGCCGCAAGCTTGTTTGCCACCTTAGAGGTACAAAAAAAAAGAAAACTGAATGGTTATAAGTTATTCTTAGTTTTTTTTTTGTTTGTATTATTTTTATGTGAAGTTGGAGATCTCGGTAATGAAAATACTCAGTACCTACATTTTGATGAGAAGTGTTGCACCAACACGGATGTCGTGTGAGATTTAAGAGTTTCTCTGACCACTTTTCGTCTTCATCGTTTAATTAGCTCGCTGATACCATAATATTGCATTGCTACTACACTTTTCAGTTCAATCGAATAGCAAGAAGTGGGTCAAATACTGATATAGAGTAAAGGTTCCAAGTGCCCTATTCTATAAGACGTATGTACACAGCATTTTCTATAATTTAAAGTGTAATACGTGTTTGAGTAGACCATGATCCAATCTGGTCAGGTTCCCCTGGTAGCAGGGTCACGGAGATCAGATGGCAGTCGCTTCACTGTAATTATGTGATCGCCAAATCCTGGATCATGGTCAAGGCGGACCCCGGGCCCTCGTTTGAGCGGTATGTAGATGACTTGATGGTGGTTTCTGTTATGTGGCTGTAGTAAATAATACAATATGAAGATTCTTTTTAAATTTCCCGCATATTATCAGGATACGCTTTCAGTTGCTATACTCTAACATTGACGACCTTTAACAAGGAGACAATTGCCTTTTACAAACACTATAACTTATATCGCATGCCTTTCCCAATGAAGATCAATCCAAATTGTAACCAAGGGTAAGGAATATGGGTTAAGTTTTTCTCTTTTGAACGTCTGATGAGACAATTGATATAGATTGGCAATGATTAACGCTAACTGCTGACGCTTGTACATTTTTTTCTCAATAAACAGTAATTCTTGCAGCTCGCTGAGGCGGATGCTATAGCAGAAAACTGGAGTGGAGAAGAAAGAGTAGGAAAGCAGACCCTGGAAGAAAGCGGGATGGACCGCTATGGTGGCGATGATAAAACAGCTTATTTTTTTTTTCACTGTTCCTTCGTTCAGCTCCAACCGGAATCAATCGGGACCCAGGGACGGAAGAAAGTTACTCCCCTCAGTGTAGGTGTACATTGTATCCTATGATTTACTTTCAGAAGTGGAGAGAAGGATTGGAAAGATAAGACCGAGAAGTCCATATCACAATCGAATACGCTCACCACCACGGATGCCGAAGACCGAGCGAGGTGGGCCCAGGCACGGATCCAGGATTTGGTTGAGGGGGGGCAAATGTCAAAATTATAGGTATTCTCTACTCAATGAGCGACCGCTCTGAGTAAAAAAATTGCCCTTTTTAGCGGGGTGAACAATAAATGAATGAGCGAGCGGAGTGAGCTCGTAAATTTTTAGTTTAAAAACCTAGTATGAACAACGAATGTGTGAGCGAGCGGAGCGAGCTCCGAATCTTTGACATTTGAGTCTTACAAGCTGCGGTGATCAATGAATGAGCGACCGAAGCGAGCTCGTAATTTTTTACGTTTGAGGTCTTAAAAGCTGGGGTGAGCGGAGCAAGCGGAGCGAGCTCGAAATTTTTGACATTTCGGCTTAGGTGCTGTGATGATGTGTAATGCCGATCGTAATAAAGGACAATAAAACAAATTAAAATTATTTAAAGAGCAATCGGAGCGCGCACGGAACTTTTAACATTATGGTCCTTAAAACTGGGATGATTGTTAAAATTACTATTTGAGCGAGCGCAGCGAGCTTCGAATTTTTGGCATTTTGGCTCATAAAATCGTAGGCGATTGTGAGTTATAGTTGGGGCTGAGGGGGCAATTGCACCCATTGCCACCCCTGGATCCGCGCCTGGGTGGGCCAGTAGTAGCAGGAAGACGGACCCTGGGCCCTCGCGTGCCGCGCGGGGGCGCAACCTGGACATAACGCCAAGATGATGATGATATCCATATCACAATCGAATCGAAAATATTTTAACGAAACGTCACAAAGGTCGAACGTCGAAAGTCACGGTTGTCACGGAATACCCGACAAGCATGTATGAAAAGCTTAATGAATGAGGAAGAAGGGAGAGAGGTTTGACAGAACCATAGCTAGTGGAACAATGTGGTCCCTGCCAACCCCTGTATGAACTTATAACTTATTTACTAAAAATGCAGTAGTGTAAGTGAAACTCGCGTCACCCCGGCGCGGACATCACAGTGTCCTTCACAGAATCGTGGTCCCAGTATTACTACTAGGACATACTTTCCTGCCACATCGGCCATCTGTTCCGAGTGCTATGAGCCCTACCCACTGCCACTTAAGCTTGTCAATCCTTCAGACTATGTCAGTGACCTTACTTCTCTTGCGGATCTCATTCCTGATATTACTATTATTATAAAGATAAACAAATATTACTATTTATCTTTATGGTGTAACGTCACTATAATAAATATTAGAATATTAGGTTTTATGGGAACAAAAACCACTTACTCACTGTAAGTAAATCCAAAGGCGATAGGTAACTGCTTACTATCAGGCAGACTTTGGATAAGCTTGTTTGCGAACCTAGTGGTATCACTTCTCGCAATAATAAAAAGCAAGTAAAGATGCATTGTACTTGCTTGTACGTTTTTGCTCTTTATCTACAGGATTTAATAAGTAAGGGACTAATTAACTTAGTGTTTAAGTGAGGATCGTAGCTTGTGGCCCTCGACAGTCTCTGTGTACCCCTATGGGATACGAGCTTGAGTGTGCATGCATGTATGGTAATTCATCTAAAATGCGCAACGTAGGTGTCCGTGGTATCTTACTTGTGGAGGCACTCCGGCGACGATCGCGTACGCTATGCCTTGCGGTATCGACGTCAGGCCGACGGTTATGCCTGGAAACGGGAGCAGTTTTATGACATGATATCGATATGGGTACCATTGATCGTCGGTAGTCTAATGGTGGTCCGAAGCGAGAGGTATCGTGTTAGATCCCTAGTGCCACTATCAACCAATGTCAACACTAAAATATAGCAGGTGGTAGGACTCTGTCCACCTGGGTGAGGACGAGTACCACCGCATTATCTATTTCTGCCGCCAAGTAACAATGCTTGCATTATTGTGTCCTGATTTGAAAGATAAGGTAGTCAGCGCAATTACAGGCATGAGGCATTTCATCCTAGTCCTCACAGTGACAACGCACCTGCGGTTCTACATTTTGTTGCGACCTAAGTGTATGAATCGCCGATGTTATGGGCGATAGTTACCGCTTCGCATCAGGTGGGCTGTCTGCTCATTTGTCACTGCTTAGCAATAAAAAAATTGCAGTTCCATTCTCTTCATATCCAAAAGCAGGTAAGGTGCAGGTAAGTTCATAAACAAGGAAACGTACTCACAATTCTACGCACGCATCCGATGACGTCAAAAGAATTGCGGAAGGAAATCTCATCCTACAAGTTACCTATAGGATACGGGTGAGTAATAAGTATTTTAAGTAATAAGTAAGTAATAAGTATTTTATTTTCTCTCAATCACACAATATACATTTCTTCATGCATTGGTTACAAAATTACATATGCGAGTGAGAGACAGGAGCCCAAACTAGGTAATCCTGTGTGAAGGGTCTCCTGGCTCTTCCTCTTTTATCCATCATATTTTGACGGCAAAGAAGTATTTAGATAATAGGTAAAAGTACTAAAAGGTCCAATCTACTGTACCAACTATTACTTGACGTGATTGTGTGTGTGTGTGTGTATGTATGTGTGTGTGTGTTTGTGTGTATGTATGTGTGTGTGTGCGTGTGTGTGTGTGTGTGTGTGTGTGTGTGTGTGTGTGTGTGTGTGTGCGTGTGTGTGTATTTGTATTGTGTTATTACCCTACCATCATCAGTAGTTGTTCAGTTTTCTCGTAGTCTAGTAGCATAAGCCAGTTTGTTACTCGTGCTTTACATTCTTTTCTTGATAAAGTGTGAAGAGATAATATTCTATTAGTACTGTTATAAAGGCGACAACCCCTGAATGCATAAAACCTATACGCAAAAGTAGTCCTTACCGGTATCTCCTGACAGACCATAAAACTTCTTCTGGTTGATGAACTTTTATGGTGCTCCACTGAAGGCACTTCACAATGTTGTGACATTATTGTTGATAATATATACAGTTGACGTATAGTTAACACCTCTGCTTCCTTGTAAAGATCTACAGTAGGAAACAGTCGCGGTTTATAGAGTGCCACTTTCAGTATGAGTCTCTGTGCTCGCTCAAGTTCAATCATTACAGTTTTGTTAGCTCCACCCCAAGATGATATTCCATACGATAGAACTGATTGGCAGAGTGCAATATACATGTTTATGATCAATTTTTTGTCAGCTACCGTTCTTAGATTTTTAAAAACGTGTGTAAATTTTCTAACTTTTTGTGCTAAATCTAAAATATGATATTTAAAACTAAGATTGTTATCAAAAATGACGCCAAGGTATTTCATAGTTTTGGTTTGCTCTAAGATGGGACATGGACAATCTTGACTTGTGTCATTTCCACACAAATGCGCTGTTATTTTGAAATTACGTAGATCTGGATTAAGATTTTTTATGGAAAATATCATATATTTCGTTTTATTAGTATTTAAGGTTAGGCAATTATGAGCTAACCAGCGGCAAACAAGGTTAAGTCCACTCTGGGCATTTATATACACGTCCTCCCACGTCTCTCCAAAAAATGTTAATGTGGTATCATCCGCGTAAGTGATAATCTTACAATTAGGAATTTTGAGTTCACATAGGTCATTTATATAACATAAGAATAATGTAGGACCCAAAATACTTCCTTGCGGAACGCCAACCTCAATTGGAGCCTCATCGCTTGTATTACTGTTACTTCCAATCCTTACACGTTGCGTACGGCCACTAAGATAATCCTCAAAAAGTCTTAACTGAATGCCCCTTATACCAAGTCGTTCCAGCTTCTCAATGAGAATCGAACTTTTTACAGTATCGAAAGCCTTTGCGAGGTCCATAAATATCGTTAAACATTTCTCTTTATTAGCAAGTTTACGAGATATTAAGTCAGTATACGTATGGATAGCTTCTGTTGTCGATTTGCCTTTACGGAAACCATATTGTCCCTTTGATAATATATTTTTGGTTTCGAGAAATTGGACGAGTCTTTTATTAATAATTTTTTCTAATATTTTGGAAATAGATGGTAACAACGAAATGGGCCTAAAGTTTTCTACACTATCCTTTTTTCCGCTTTTAAATATGGGAACAACAATCGATTTCTTTAACAATGTAGGAAAGTGACCCCTATTTAGGCAATGATTAAATATGTAAGTTAAAGGCTCAACTATAAAGTCCTTTATACATAAAATTATCAACATTCATAAAACTCGGTGGCCGGTAGATTGCCAATATAACAGTGTCTCTTCCAACTTTAATCAGAAGACAGTTTGCTTCAGATATTGCTGGCTCCTCAATTTCACACTTAATACCGTTTTTACAATATACAACAACTCCATCGTTTTGGTTAAAGTTTATGCTGCTATAACTAGAATAACCCTGCAATTCTGGCAGCGTAGGGACACATGATAGCCATGCTTCTGAAAGAATGATAACATCACAATGAAATTGCAACCTCGATAAAAGAACGCATAATGAGCTATAATTTTTATTTAAACTCCTTATATTTTGTTGTAATATTTTGAGATAAGAGTTAGAGTTTGATAGCATAGATTTGCAACGCTCAGGTTCACAAGAGTGTACCTCAGTAGTAGTTAGATCCTCCAACTTATTTAAATCATCTATTGCTGCGAATTTTGTTTACGTTTGAATATAACAGAGCAATATAAATGTATGGCAATAAGATTTTAATTAATTTTGCTAATTTGGATTTGGTACTTCTGAACCATCTATGAACTATTATGATATGAACTTTTGGCAATTTATTAGGTTTTTGTTGTATTTTTCTGCTTACTAAGACTAAAATGATGTAGTAGTTATGTTCAGTTTGAGTAGAGTATAATGAGTAAGTGTAGTATAGGTGTAACACGTCAGTGCCAATTATAATAAATGTATGCAATATGTATGTAAAACATATAACTATAAAAACATGCAACTGCGACAAAAGCAACACATTTAGTCATTGCTCTTTCAGCCCGGTAATGTCACCTTCATTTTGTATATAAATTTTCTTTGATCCATGTTGTTTTCTCATGAAGACCTTACCACGCGAAGTCCAACAGTATTTATAGTCGTTTGTGGCTGCAAAACCCTTTGACAAGAACAATAATCTTCTAGCCTTAGGTGTTAAACTTTCCGAGATGAATATTGGGGCACTAGGCCCATCATAACCCAGGTGTGTTGAACTTAATTTCTCTCCATCCTCTTTGGTGTTAAAACTTTTTATGGACTCTAATATATTTTCTTTGATCGGGGCATTGACGAATTCGGTAATTATGGTTTCGTGTTTAAACTTCGAATTAGACTTAGGAGGCTTGTTTAGGCGAAACACGTCTCTAATATCCGTCGTCTTCAAAGGCACCTCTAAAATTTTGCTGGTATTTATCATAATATTAATTAAGTCTGCCTTGGTTTCCGAGTCCTTTTTGGGGATATTTCGAATTTCTAGACTACACGAACGACTTTGCCTTTCCATTTGCTCAATTCTTTCTTCAAGTTGCTTTATGTAATTCTTGTCCTCCTTTCTCTCCTCTTGGAATTGCGCCATTTTCATATTCATTTCGTCATATCTCTCCGCCATGAAATTTACTGTTTCCTGTAGTTTAATGTTTTGGTTTTTAATTTCATCAATACTAGATTTAAGTGAATCAAAGTTTTTCTGATGCGAAGATTTCAACTCCTTAATCAACTCCATAAATTTCCCTTTAAATTTATCCTCTATTGTTAAAGCATCCTCTGCAAT
Source organism: Blastobasis lacticolella (assembly GCA_905147135.1). Classification (NCBI taxonomy): domain Eukaryota; kingdom Metazoa; phylum Arthropoda; class Insecta; order Lepidoptera; family Blastobasidae; genus Blastobasis; species Blastobasis lacticolella. Next base: position 18,854,228 of record LR990048.1, read on the forward strand.
TTTCATTTTGCGCGTTTTCACACTTGACGACGCGCTCGCGTCTGTATTACTACTATCTTGCGTAGGCGCTTGGGGCGGAGTGCGCTTCAATGGAATCATTTTTATAATGCAGATGTACCAGGCTAATATGAAGCAATAGGAGTTGTAGTATTAGATGTTGAGTGCGCGCGTGCACAAGGCGGGAAAAATGCAGTCAAATGTTCCAATTTATATTTTGCAAAATTCAATGTTTGTGACTATAATATACCAGACTACCAAAGATGAGAGGTAGTCTGTGGTAGTTTCTCTGTATTATTATTCTAATAAATTCCAGTAAATCTTTTTGGAGTTTGGTAGCAAAGTACCAGGCTCTTATAAGTGTACAGGTGGAGTCAAAACAGACATAGTATTGAGCTATTATAACTCGTTCCCAGTATTAATTATTTTCCTAAATGTTCTAGGCAGAAAGTACCAGGCTCGCATAGTAAGGTAGGCAAATAGGTGGATTCTAATCAGCTGCAACTCTGCTCACCAATGGGTAATTGACAAATTTTATCCTTTCAGTGTACAGTGTACTGGGGTAGCAGACATATATAGATGTTTTTGGTAGGCAGCAGGTAAGTTTTTGGCAGGCAACAAACAGTCTTCGGTAGGTAAGTTATTATTTGTATCACCGGTTACCAGGGCAGCATAGATGTGCAGGAGGCTGCGGTCACACCTCACCACATTTAGAGTGAGTGAGTGAGATAGCGTATTCTGTATGTGCCGGTTACACGAGGATTACGTTTCCGTTGGACTACTAGGATCCCATCCATCGGTAGCAGCCCATCAGCAGTTAGTGTAAATTAATTATGCAAATTATCCAGAAACTTGTCGAGAATCAGTCGGGCAGAGTACTAGGGCAGCAGTAGTAAGAGGAGCAACAATGCCACTTTTGTATACACAGCCCACAAATCCGTGCTCCGATAGTCGTCGATTGTTGGTGTGCTGTTGAAGCTGCCTCAACAAACCCGCGTACCAGGATATCAGATTGCCGTAGGCACTTTGTAGATCAGAAGTCGCTGCTCACCGCACACTCCCGCCGCCGGCGCGCCCTCGTCCAGTGAACTTGCAACGCACACAACCGCGGGCAACAGCTCTTGTAGGTAGGCACTTCAAGCTGGCGCAACTCCCAACACGCTCTGAACTCCTATTTATTTAAGTTTATTAATTTGTCTTAAATTGATTTTAATTGAATTTAAAATAATTCAACGCAGGTTTATGCACGTCTACTCGCAGGCGAGGTCCGGGGGAAGAGTATACCTTACCTGGAGTAATTTGCAGTAACATACTAGATAATTAGCTCCCATAATTAGTGCAACCATCATGACTGGACAAGCTACTACAAGTTAGTAAGATAGCTTTCTAACAACATACTTTTAACAAGTTACAAAGACAGGGAGCTATACTATTTATAGCTCCCGGGATTTATACCTGAATGTCAGCTACACAGCTGACATTCAGGTATAAATCCCGGAATTTAAAGGAAAGTTTGTAGTGCATAGGACAGGTCCAGTCATATAAGAAATAGCTGACCACTTAGTCCTAATTGCCACAATGGATTACGATAATAATATGGTCAGGTGATCATATTAATCCCCAAAGCCGATATTTTAGACTTTGTCCGTCAAAACCCAGTACTGTGCTAAAACATTATCACTATATTATATATCTTGGCCTCTTGACCCTATATCTGGCCTCTTAATCTAAAGCCTTGTTAGCTTAATACTTCATCCTAAATACTTTGTATCAAATAAAGTCGCTTTCCAAGTCTGTCTGCATATATTTCCGCTAAATCCTCCTAAACCATTCTGAATAACAAAAAATTCTACAGGAAGGTTTACCCATATGTATAAATAGCAGCCGCCCCGGCTTCGCACGGGTACCACTACAGGTACACGGGTATATAGCCTATGTCACCCGGGGATAGTGTAGCTTTCCAACGGTGAAAGAATTTTTGAAATCGGTCCAGTAGTTTCGAAGCCTATTCAATACAAACAAACAAAAGGCGGCGGGCAACGCATTGGTGACTCCCCTGGTGTTGCTGATGTCCATAGGCGGCGGTGACCACTTTCCATCAGGTGGCCCGCATGCCTGTTTGTCTGCCGGATAACATAAAAAAAAAAAAAAAAAAACCTTTCCTCTTTATAATATTAGTATACAGTAGAGATGAAACGGATAGTTGTTTGGCCGGATACCGGATACCGGATATCCGGCCAGCCTCCTAGCCGGATAGCCGGATATCCGGCGGCCGGATATTCGGCAGGACATAGTCTCTGAACAAGTTTGTGCAAAGCAAAGCTTGTGTTATGGGTGCTAGATAACTGATTAACTACTTATATACTTTTAAATACATACTTAGAACACCCAGACCCGTAACAGAAATTAAAATTCATCTTTTAATTTCTGCCCGGCCAGGAATCGAACCCGGGACCTCTTGCGTGACAAACCGGCATGTTGACCACTGAACCACTCAGGTCGTCAATAATTTGAACGTTGAACTGAACAATTCTTCCGCCCTTTCCCACATTAGCCTACAGCATCGTTGAGGATAAACGACATCGTATACTACCTCTAAATATAAAGAAATTCATATTTTTATTCCAGGATAATATTTTTTGTAATATCTTTATTATCAATATATAGGGTGTTACATAATATATGTATGAAGCCGTGAACTAGATGGAGTGCTAAACGTATTAAAACGATAGGTACAATTATAACACATGCTTTGCTTACTATGGGGCTAGATGGCGCTGTGTGAATTTGTCCACGATTATTTATTATTATTATTTCTGTCGTACGTGAAATAGATTACTTATCGTTGTAATACGATTAGCAATCCATCCAGTTCACGGCTTCATACATATATTATGTAACAGCCTGTATATCTTGATTGACTTTGGAAAAAATATTAGACTAAATACATTATTATACTAAACAGCACTTGTCAAAACTACACACGACAAAAATGCGCATTTATGCTGATCAGCAGGTGTCACCCTGTTGGGCAAAGTACGTAATGTCCACACTCGTGGAAGTTATAAAGTCACACTATGCCCGAGAAAATATGAGAACGCTCAATGCGATGGTGTGGGCATGTGCTCCGCCGCCCCATAGATCACCATAGTGCAAGTAGTCCTAAATTTGGCGACGACGACTCGCTGACGCGAAAGACACCCACACGCCACCTGGCTGACGGCGGACCAACGGGACCTGAAGGACAATATTGTTGACGCTGCTACTGCTCAGAATAGAGAAAAATGGAGGAAACAGACAAGGAGAGCTGACTCCAGCTAATGGGAAAGGCATAGTGCAAAAAGAAGAGACCAGAAAATTATTAACATTAACATACCAAATAAACGATAGGAGTAGAAAAGGCGCCGATGCCGACATAATCTATAGTGTTTTGATTAATATTTATGGTTTTTGAACGTTTTAAGACGACTTTTTACTCGACTGCTACAGAAGGGCATATATTTCCGATGCGCAAAATCACTTTAATGGACTTTTCATACATTTTTTACTATCCGGTATCCGGCCGGATATTAACGCATTATCCGGTATCCGGCCGGATAGTAAATTATGGCCGGATACCGGATAGTGGCCGGATATCCGTTTCATCTCTAGTATAGAGTATAGATATAAAGCGATGTGAAGCCGGGACAATTCTAGTTTAAAAATAAACACAATCCTCAAGAACCTTACCAGCTATCGCATCCCTCGCCAGGCACTCGAAGGTGTACTTCGGCAGCCATATGGTGATGGGCACTCGCCTCCGCCAGGAGTCTGCGCTGCAGAGCTTCTTGCCGTACCGCTGGAGCCGTGTGGGGCCCGCCGGTGGACCTGGATTTGGATCATCATCATCTTCATAACCCATACAGACTGTGTTGTAACATGACCCCGTTAAGGGAGAGTGCATATGGACAACGAGATTTGTGGGTGACAAGAAGTGCGCACGCCCAAAGAGCCACCGGCAAGTAAGCGTGCGCATCACCCGTGATTAGTTCTAACGCGATGCGTGTGACCGAGAGTTCAATAGGACCCTGGGTGGAAGAGGGTAGCCCATACAGTCCACTACAGGACTTAGGGCCTTGGACATAATATGGAGCAATTTAACCCAAAGCGTCGGTGGCCTAGTGGTTAAGGGGTCCAACCCGTACCCCGAGGTACCGGGTTCGAACCCCACTGCCGCCATGTGCCAATGACTTTTTTCTGAGTTACGTACACTAGTTGAGCACTAACCGATGCAGTCACAATGAGGGAAACATCGTAATGAAACCTGCACATTCAGGTGACTGAATGTGTAACCATGATCCAATCTGGTCAGGTTCTCCTGTCACGGAGGTCGGATGGCAGTCGCTTCACTGTAATTACCTGATCTGCCAAATCCAGGATCATGGTCAAGGCGCACCTCCGCGCGCTTAAGCATAACCGGGATATATGTTGCCTAGATGATACACATAGGCTTCACTAGAGGCAAAATCCGTTAAGTTTACCAATAAGCGTTGCAGAGTTTCACTTACAACCTTCTGGCACTATCATGTCCATTGTCAATTTGTTAAATAATATGAACCTTAAGCCCTATTTAATATTGTCTTAATCGTGTGTTTGAAGCCTCTTATGATTAAAGAGTTCAAGTTCAAATTCAAGTTAACGTCAAACTGAACTTTTACGGGTACTTGTTTGATAGTCATCAATTTTGGTCATCAATTTCGGTTGTTGAATAGGCAACTGTTTACCATCAGGGGACCCTACCCTTGTTTACCGCCTTAATGGTATAATAACAAAGATCAATATATAGGCTCTATTACAACGGCAAAAGGCTTCTTCTGAGCCAGAGCGAACAAAGAAAGAGAGAAAAGTATTACTGTACATGGACACTACAACACGCACGACAAAGTAGGTACAAAACAATAACAAGATATACAGGGTGGGCCATGAATTAATCAACATAAAAAAAATTATGGAAAAAAATTAAGAACGTTTTGAAAAAATATTTATTTATGAGATAGCAAAAAGACAGGGAGCTTATTCTCGCACTTTCGGCATTCGAATTCGAGATTTTCCTCTAGACAAAAATTTCTGTAAAAATCACTGAAATCTCTATTGCAGACAAAAACTTATTCTCAACGATCTTCGCCAATCCTTTACAGTTTTGAACTACATTTTAGCAGAGATATTTGGCTAGAAAAATATCTAATTAGAGATGTCGCGGTATGAGAATAGTCCCCCAGGAATTTACATTTAAAAAATAATATCACCTAAATGACTACCGTAGTGAATGCAACATCTTCTAAACGAGCACGTACATTTTCAAACACTTTTTGGCACTGACTGGGAGATTGCTGACATCTCATCTCTTCTCTTATCTTAGCTTTTAATTCAAGCAGTCATCATCTTGGCGATAATGTCCCGGTTGTGCTCTCGAGCGCGAGGACCCAGGGTCCGCCTTGACCATGATCCAGGATTTGGCGAACAGGTAATTACAGTGGACCGACTACCATCTGACCTCCGCGACCCTGCTACCAGGGGAACCTGACCAGATTGAATCGTGATAACAAATTCAGTTGCCTGAATTTGCATGTTTCATCACGATGCATTCCCTCACCGTAAGAGCATCGGTTAGAATTCAACTAATATAACAGAAAAGTACGGTACCTCTCGCTTACGAGTCGAATACTCAACTGCCCAGCTACCGACGCTCTAATTCTAAATTTTAATTCAAGCTGTGTTTTAGATTTATGGGTAAACCTCCCAATGGGTATACTCTCCTAATACTTATCCTCCAACTCCAGTACCTACGTTCCATCATGTGACCTGCTTATCTGTTTGCCATAAAAATGTACATAAAAATACTTGTGTCTTTGTACGGTTAAATCGGTTGAACCAATCTTAATTGAAACTTATGAATTATTAACTACTATCAGTTTCACCGATTAATGTAATGAAGGTCGTGTTATCAAATTATTACACAAGTAATCGGCCCGGCGCGACTCTGTTCGCGTGGCGTCTTACACTCACTCTACACCTACCATACACCTACCCTACACCCAGCCTACAACTACCCTACACCAATGCTTTTTTACGTGGAGAAAACCTGCTAACCAAGCACCCAATCCATCGAGGGAAGAACTAGATTATGTGAGGATCCACTAAAAACTCCACGGTGGTCCACCTCGGTGCAACTCGAAGGCCTCCGGGATCTCGAAAGAACGCAACCGGAACCCTTCTACCACCGCGCCGTAAGGCTCATCGCGAGGCAGGTTGTGGGCTCTCCAAACCAGCCCCCACACCGTTCCGGTGTGTCTAGACTTGATGACCACCCTAAGCCGACACCGTTCCAGGAGACACACCAACCCTACATCTACCCTACCTAGTTACACTACATCCATACAAACATAGTCCTGAAAATTACAAACCCAACAAAAAAATAGTTTTTAAATTGCTCCAGTCGCAAACATGCAACGTTTTGGCACCATGGGTTATATTATTGCAATTTTCCTAGGTATCTGTGATTGTTTTAAAGATAATATATAGCTAACGTTACTCGCGGATAATGTAGCTTTCTATAGGTGAAAGAATTTATAAAATCGATTCAGTAGTTACAATCGTCCATTACAAACAAACATACAATCAAATCTTTCTTCTTTTTAATTTTAGTATAGATCATTGGTACGTAAAGTATGTTTAAGAATTTTTAAGATATTTGATCCGATATTAAGTACGTCTGTGAGTAATTTCTAGATTTTATTTTTCTATTACTTTCAGCCCACGGTTATGTCCGCATAAAATACTAACTACTTATATTGAAATTTGTACGCAAGCTACAACACTATAAAGACTGTGTATGTTGTTGTTGTTGTTGTAAATAATGTGTAACCATGATCCAATCTATGTAGACCCATGTCAACAGGGTCACAGAGGACAGACGGCAGTCGCTCCACTGCCATTACCTGATCTGCAAAATCCTGGATCATTGTCAAGGCGAAACCCGGGGTATTACGCGCGAAAGCACAACCGGGATTCTGACGCCAAGATGATGATGTGAGGACCCAGTAGATCAATTGAATGGACAGATTGATCCTTCGCTAAATATTGTTAAGAAGCGATGTATTAACATCGCTGAGTCGGATGCGAGAGCCAACGGCTTACGACTAGAGGATGCCGAAGACCGGGCGAAGTGGAGAAGAATGAGTTGGAAAGCGGACCCTGGCAGAGGCCGGGATAAGCGCTAGGACGATTATGATGATGATTATGTGATGACAATGAGCCTGTATTTTTAAACCTTGAAGCTAAAGCGGGATTTTATAAGTTTGAAGTGCGTATAAATGTTAGTGTGTCTATATCTGTGTACCCGTGTGCCTGCTACAGCAACGTAGCTCACAACTGATGGACTAATTTCGATGCGATACCTAGGAATGTTGCTAAGTGTACCAATCGAACTAATAGACTAGTCTAGATACTAACCTAGATACTGATTTAGCTATTTTTATATTACGCACATAAGTTTATAATGTTAATCAAGCTATCGTTGAAAAAATTAGCCAGCGTTGAAAATTTACGAATAAATATAAATATGTACAAGTTCATGCCAAAATTTGTTGCTCGTCGCATAAACAACACACCTGTAGGTATCATTAACTTCTGTGAAAGCAATTATCTATGTAATAGATCAATGTCAATAACTTACCGGTCTCTTATCTTGAAGTAATTTAGTTTTTTATAAGAATATTATAATTATGCAGGAACTTAAAGAGAGAAAGAAAGAAATTTTAATTTAAGCCCGGCTTACACCCTATTGTATTACTCCCATCCTTAACACATCTAAGAATGACGTTTATCGTCATTTTCTATAAAAAATTATGTTTATCTTAAATAAGATTAAGAATTTGGTGTTAGCTGCCCTAAATAGGTATAAATCATGAAATAAAGAATTAAATAAGAAAGAAACGTTATTTTATTATATTATATACTCAGTGACAAACGAACAGACAGTCCACCTGATGGTACCTAAGTGGTAACTGTCGCAAATAAACATCTACAATTCATACATTTAGGTTGCACGTTACAAAAATGCAGAACCGCAGGTGCGTTGTCACTGTAAGGACTAAGATGAAATGCCTCATGCTTGAAATACCGCATTAGAAGCATTAATAAAGTAAAACAAACAAAATTACCAATACTCCCGCTCATTTCCAGACTGTGCACCAAAACCATTGAATACTTTACGAATTCCTTTAACACTAACACAACACAATTCTCAACAAACACATGTTTTAAAACCCTATCACTAAAAACTATCTTCAAGGGAAGACAGGGGATATATTTTTGCACTGAAAATACTATATTAAAACGCGCACGATATACTACACCGGCGTCCGTGTACTAAATGGCACGTGCGTCTCTATAAGGCCTGTCCTATACTGGAGTTTGCTATGCTATAGTTATACTCGCGTACCTAAGCTATAACGCACTAAATTCGGATTTTTAGACAGTTACTTTTAAGACAGGTAGGGCATAGCGGGGAATCCCGTTCGATTAGGAGCCGACCGACTGAGGAAGTACCTCCATCTTACAGAATACCGCAGCCAAACAATACTATTCTAAATAATATTGTGTTTCTGCCGGTGAGTAAGGTCTCCAGTGCTGCATGGGGTGGGGATTTGGGGAACCGTAGCTTTGGCCTTTTTGCTGCCAGAGCAACGTGTTATAGAGGTGGGCAACACATTGGTGACACCCCTGGTGTTGCTAATGTCTATAGGCAGCGGTGACCACTTTCCTGCAGGTGGCCCGCTTGCCTGTTTGCCTACCGTATATCATAAGAAAACCTAAGCTATAACGCGCTAAATGGGGGATTTTCTTACAGCTTGTTTAAAAAGTACAAAGTGTAGTTCGTCGTGCCTCACTAGATACCGCAGCTTATATAGGATTCCCAAGCATTGAATTTGTTCCTAATTTATTCCTTGTTCCTTTATTCCTTTTTCATCCCTTTTCAAACCTCAAGTACCTGAATAATTTTGGGTAACTCATGCAGTTAATTAATTTATTAATTAGTGTAAAATATCTATTGCTACTTTTAACTTTTAGTGTATTTATTATTATTATTTATTTATTTTTATAAATTTGATTGTGGTTGAATAAGCTTATGACTAATCTTTACTTGTAAGTAATCTTCCTGCACCGCATAGCTTTTGTCAACCGTTATCTCTCCTAGACTCTCTAGACTGGTAGATAATGCTATTTTCGCTTTAAGTCCGCTAATGTACTGTTTGTGCATGAAGTATAAATCAATAAATAAATAAATTTGGTAATCGAAGTAACTCGGAAAGGTGTTTTGTAAAAAGATACTTAAATTTAGTACCTTTTCCGAGAAGAAAGCGCACAATGTCTACATGTTTAAACATGTAACGGGTCTCGTTTTGATTTGTTTTTGAGAATCGTGTCTATCAACGCCATCTATTACTGGTATTGCAAACGTCCATAGACTGCGGTGACTGTTTACCATCAGGCAGGCTCTAAGCTTGTTTGCCACCTAAGTGGTATGCAAAAAAATTATGATGATTTTTTTCTTTTTATTCGGCATGCGAGGATCCCCCCATTTTCTCCTGCTTTTATAATTTAAATAGGAACAAAGTAAAAATAAAATATTGCCTAAAATGTTAATATTCTTTGATCAGTTTATGTGTCAATGGTTGCCTGGAAGAGATCACTCTCAGCGACAAGGCCGCCCTTGTACCTATATTGTTTTAAACTGTATTTTACGATCTCCTTTAATGTACAATAAAGTGTTATAAATAAATAAATAAAAAGTAGGATGTTAGCCCCCGACACAACAAGATGTTATACGTGTGACGTGTGTATCTATCCAGCTGCAATTCCGGCTTAAAATACAGCGCCACTTTGCAAAGCACCTGGCGTTTTACAAAGGGCTAACCGCTTTGTGATCCGGTTTTCAGGCGCCTGAATGTGCAGGTTTCATCACGATGTTTTCCCTCACCGTAAGAGCATCGGTTAGTATTCAACTAATGTACATGCACGGTCTTAAATGGATGCAAATATAAACCGTAAGTATAGCATAGCAAAGCATCGCAATGTGTCGTGGCCGCCTTAATTGTCTCATTAAACTAAACAGGTTTTCGAATCGGAAACTATTTCATACGCGCACTCGTTCACTTGCTCGACATGTTTTCATATTTCATATTTCATTTATTCGCTGTTAAATGGCACAATATGGTTGTTTTAAAAAGGTATTCGTTTCACATTTAACACCTTATAAAAGGCACTACGAATGTCAGGTAGTTTAATACAATTAATAATGAGACATGTCTTAGGATTACAAACCATTCAATTAGTATAAAAGTAATCAAACCAAATTGCCAAAACATTACATTATGTCAAAGTTTAAATCCATTCAAATATCATAATCATAAAAAAATTCATTATAAAAAATAAGTACATAGGTCAAAATATTAAATTCCAAGTTAAAGCTGGTCGATTTAATTACATGTTATTTAAAAATTCATCAATTGTGTAATATGCCTTGTCCAAGAGGTATTCCATATAGGACGCTATGCCATACCATATAGGACGATAACGTGAACATTTGTACAAATGGGTACAAGTCTAAATAGTATTTCTACTAATATAACATATCTAGGTATCTATGTCATCATCTTCCTAGCGGTTAATCCCGGCACAGCGGCAAGCGGTGAATCAGCCAACCAGGGTCCGTTTTCCTGGAGTTTGCTATGCTATACTTATACTCGCGTACCTAAGCTATAACGCGCTAAATTCGGATTTTTGACAGTTACTTTTAAGACAGGTAGGGCATAGCGGGGAATCCCGTTCGATTAGGAGCCGACCGACTGAGGAAGTACCTCCACCTTACAGAATACCGCAGCCAAACAATACTATTCTAAATAATATTGTGTTTCTGCCGGTGAGTAAGGTCTCCAGTGCTCCATGGAGTGGGGAGTTTGGGAACCGTAGCTTTGGCAGTGGAGGGGCATTTGCAACGTGTTATAGAGGTGGGCAACACATTGGCGACACCCCTGGTGTTGCTAATGTCTATAGGCAGCGGTGACCACTTTCCTGCAGGTGGTCCGCTTGCCTGTTTGCCTACCGTATATCATAAAAAAAAAATAAGCTATAATGCGCTAAATGGGGGATTTTCTTACAGCTTGTTTAAAAAGTACAAAGTGTAGTTCGTCGTGCCTCACTAGATACCGCAGCTTAGGTAGGATTCATCTTCAACACAGCCCCTAACAGTCCACTGCAGGACTTACGGCCTCTCCCACGAAAGGGAAGGTTATTGCCATAATCTCCACGCTTGGCAGGCGGGTTGGAGATCGCAGTGTTTAAATATAACAATGGAAAATGCTGCTGCCCATTTTCCAGACTATGGAGACTCTTGATCTTTTGTCTCGAAAACATTAGTCGCCTTGTACGACACCCATGAGTGTAAGGGGTTGGTGCTATTCTACTCTGCCGGACACCACACGGCCTATAGGATTCCCAAGCATTGAATTTGGTAATCGAAGTAACTCGGAAAGGTGTTTTGTAAAAAGATACTTAATTTTAGTACCTTTTTTGAGAAGAAATCGCACAATGTCTACATTTTTAAACATGTAACGGGTCTCCTTATGATTTGTTTTTGAGAATCGTGTCTATCAACGCCATCTATTACTGGTATTGCAAACGTCCATAGACTGCGGTGACTGTTTACCATCAGGCAGGCCGTAAGCTTGTTAGCCACCTTAGCGGTATAAACAATTTTTTTTTTTTTTTTTTCTTTTTATTCGGCTCGCGGAGAACCCCCCATTGTCTCCTGCTTTTATAATTTAAATAGGAACAAAGTAAGTTGTTAGCCCCCCGACACAACAAGATGTTATACGTGTGACGTGTGTATCTATCCAGCGGCAATTCCGGCTGCAAATACAGCGCCACTTTGCAAAGCACCTGGCGTTTTACAAAGGGCTAACCGCTTTGTAATCCGGTTTTTCAGGCGCCTGAATGTGCAGGTTTCATCACGATGTTTTCCCTCACCGTAAGAGCATCGGTTAGTATTCAACTAATGTACATGCACGGTCTTAAATGGATGCAAATATAAACCGTAAGTATAGCATAGCAAAGCATCGTGATGTGTCGTGGCCGCCTTAATTGTCTCATTAAACTAAACAGGTTTTCGAATCGGAAACTATTTCATACGCGCACTCGTTCACTTGCTCGACATGTTTTCATATTTCATATTTCATTTATACGCTGGTAAATATCACAATATGGTTGTTATAAATAGGTATTCGTTTCACATTTAACACCTTATAAAAGGCACTACGAATCAGGTACTTTAATACAATTAATAATAAGACATGTCTTAGGATTACAAACCATTCAATTAGTATAAAATTAATCAAACCAAATTGTCAAAACATTACATTATGTCAAAGTTTAAATACATTTAAATATCATAATCATATCTAATCATAATCATAATCATTAAAAAAATCATTATACAAAATAAGTACATAGGTCAAAATATTAAATTCCAAGTTAAAGCTGGTTGATATAATAAAATTTTATTTAAAAATTCATCAATTGTGTAATATGCCTCGTCCAAGAGGTATTCTCTATAGGACGCTATGCCATGCCATATAGGACGATAACGTGAACATTTGTACAAATGGGTACAAGTCTAAACAGTATTTCTACTAATATAACATATCTAGGTACCTATGCGGCTTCCTAGCGGTAAATACCGGCACAGCGGCAAGCGGTGAATCTGCCAACCAGGGTCCGTTCCTCTACTAGCGCTTTCCATTTATTTCCAACCGTACCTACTGCGAACGTACCCACTGGGTACAACTGGAACCGGACTAGGATCGACAGAGAAATGGTACTGGACTCGCTTATGTAATGTAAACAGTCACTGCCCTTTACCAATATAAATCGGTCATTGGAGAGAAGTCAACCCCCCTCTATATAAATCATCATAATTCCAGCGGCCTATCTAGGCTTTAACCGGACTCGCTTTTATCCATTTCGTCAGATTTTCAGCATGCTCGTGTCGTAAGCCATTGGCTCTGGTATCCGGCTTCCTGGTTCTCCAGCGAGACCTCTTATTCCTGATACCGTCAGTATTGTAATGATCGACAGGAAATACATAGCTAAGTCTCTTCGCGTGGCAATCACCAAAAGCTTAGCACGCTTCGCAGATGGCGGGTGGCTGGATTTTCTAGGGCCAAATAAGGCCAAAAATTTGGTAAGGAGACAGATGGCGACCTAGGAAAGGACAAAGACACTCTTTATCTCAGACAACAACGAATTTATCCAGACAAAATTGTGGGCGAAAGCTAGATTCACATTTTTATATACCACTAAGGTGGCAAACAAGCTTACGGCCTGCCTGGTGGTAAGCAGTCATCGCAGCTTGTAGACGTTTGCAATCACATCACCCACGCGTTGCCATCCCCGTAAAACCTAAATTACCGTAATTTTAATTATGAATAACCTTCACTTCACGGTGTGGCAACAGCATATCCGAGTACAAACTGTTCATGTTGCACAATGTGAATAGGTAGGTACATTAGTTAGCAATGCGTTAAGTCAGCTTATTTCTAAATATAACACCAAAACATTGTGTGATAATACAACCGTGTCGCACAGAAAACATCAAGCAAAGTACCTAGTAATATAATAACAGAATTATGTATGGCTATTGCCGATATAATTTCTTAAAGACATATTAGGTACGCACTATAGGCTACTACTGAGTAAATCCACTATGAATAGTTTCTCGACGTGACATGTGTGGCATAAATTATCTACACAGCTAAATTACCTACCTACAATAATTGCGCCATTGTTCAGTATGACGCTATAACACAATATGAAAATCTAGGTGGTCTAGCTGAAGATTTACATTTTCAAAATCTAATCAATTACAAATTAGGTACTCAACTACTCTTTCACTCCCTCTCTAGTCAGTCCATGGCAAAGAAATTGGACATATAGGCACTCTATATGTTATATCTTTGTACTTTGTAATCACGCACGCCTAATTTTGCCCACTTCGCGGCGTTTTGAAAGTTAGTAAGATCTATATTGCGTTACTTCGATGTCATCATCACAACCCATAACGGTCTTCTGCAGGACGTGGGGCACGCCCACGAAAAGGGAGGTTATCGCCATAATCTCCACACTTGGCAGGCGGGTTAGAGATCGCAGTGTGGTAAATATAACAATGGAAAACGCTGCTGCCCATTTTCCAGCCTACGGAGACTCTTAATATTTTGACAGCGCTTTCCCCTCAATCGTGACGATTATGGTAAAACCCTACAATGATGTTAAGGGGACAGTGGACTGTTATAGGCTGTTGATGTGATGTGGATACATATTCAACTTCATAGTGGTGTTGCTCATATCCGTAGCATCCGTGGCAGCCTTGCCGTGAAAGGCGGCTGACTTGCCGGGAAAGGATAAGATCGAAAAGGCTTGCCTGCGCTGGTTTGGTCACGTATTGCGTAAGCCCTAGGTATACGCGGGAAATAGATGCCTAAATTAGCCGGCATCAGGAAAGAGCTCCCGTGGGAGACCCAAGAAGCGATTTAACAACCTCCTTTTAGACGATTGAAATATCTCTTTCTTAATGTCCTACTCAATAAAGAGATTTTGAGTTTGAATTGACTCGCCTAGTCGGACGCGAGAGCCAACGGCTCTGTGAGAATCTGAATCTGCCAGAAGTGGAGAAGAAAAAGTAGGGTAGCGACCCTGGCAGAACCGAGACTGACCGCTCGGGTTATAATGATGATGTTGTGTGGTGCACCTTATACATATAAGAACAAACACTTGGCTTAAATTTTTCACAAAATTCAACGGGATCGCGCCATAAACATTACGCAGACGCAGCGGCATGCGCAATCTAATTTTATCGTAGTTTAAACATTCCAGACTATGGTACCACGCTTGAATTCACCAACTAAGTGAAAAAGCGATTAGATACATACTAAGTAAAGTCTAATGATCATCAAGCCGGGTAAACTGATTTATCTGTTGACTTTGGCTGTGCGAGATTCAGAGATAAGCTGAGATTTCCTTATAATAACAAACTAATTGCGTTAGTACCATGACATTTGAGTAAGTTAATCCGTTTGAAGGTTTTGCGTAGCAAATTTTCCTTACTACAGACATTTATTTTATTCTGTTGGATTAGCGAAAATAAATATTGCAAAGAATGACTGAGGAATGACTGTGGTACTTAAGTCATGTTTCATCACGCAACTAACAGTTTTTTAACAGATAGGTAGTTACTATTGTGGCAGGTAAAAGCGGTGAATAAGGTCTCCAGGGATCAAAAATAAATTCCCTGCCATGAACAAACGAATATACCAACTTCATGTCGTTCAAAATCGTACATTTCACTCCATTCTACTGGATAGGCTCTATTGGAGTAGATCCTATTCGAATTGGATGTCGTCATTATATTTTATTAGATAAAGATCATCTTATTTTATTTATTTATTTATAACACTTTACCGTACATTAAAGAAGTTTGAAAAAATACAATTACAATCTTAGAGCAGGACTTAGCGGCTCTAGAGGGGAGGTTATTGCTGTAATCGTAAGGGTTGGAGATCGCAGTTTTGTAGATATAAAAATGGAAAATACTGCTGCCCATTTTCCAACTCTAAATCTTTTCCTCGAAAACATTAGTCGCCTTCTACGACACCCAAGAGTGAAAAGGGTTGGTGCTATTCTACTCTGCCGGACACCACACGGCCATCGATCACGATGGCGGCTCTAAGGGAAACCATGGGTTTGTCAGTTTAGGGGCCTAGCATAGGCGTAGGAAGAGGGGGGACGGGCGGGTGGGCCGTGCCCACCCCAGGATGGGGTGCTCACTGGCTGTACATTGGCGATTGACTCGGCTTCATCGGCCACCTCAAGGGCCAGGCCCCCCCTGGAAAATACGCCAATGGGGCCTAGCATTTGTCTACTTACTTACCACCAGAGCAAGGTGGCCCTGGGTTTTTGAGGTAGGAAGCGCTATGTTAATATTGGTGTGGAGACAAGTTTTCATCAAGTGGCTCGTCTGTATATTTGTCTAACGATTGACAGATTAGCGGTTGCGGTGCTGGGCGCGGGCGTGCCTACTGCCGACGTGTCACACCTGATGAGCTTGTAAAGATAGTACGTAAAATTGCGTCTAAAAAAGTACCGACCTATATGACATTCCATCCAGCATTATTCAGCATTGTGGCATCAAAAATACTTTATAAACAGATATAATACTTTATTGTGGAGAAAGTGGAGTAGGACCGTCTAACTTACGATACCATTTGCTATAATAGCTTTATGATTTCACTTCGTTTGCTCCAACCGCAACGTCTTTTGGTATAGAGCAACATGGCAAGTCATACGCATTCGAGTTAGGTGGTCGGGCCCTAGGACTCAAATTGAGACCGTATCGATTTTCAAGGGCTGCGTCAAAACGGGAGTTCTTCAAGAAAGGGGTGAAAAGGTTTTACGGGGTCGGCAACGCGTGGGTGATGCCCCTGGTATTGCAAACGTCCATAGGCTGCGCTGACTGCTTATCATCGGGCAGGCCCTAAGCTTGTTTGCTACCTTAGTTATATTAAAAAACCCTTGTAGCGCTTGACTGAAATTGACCGTGAATATAATCAGTCGCAAGGCATCGGCCAGCACACCAGCTACTCAACATTTTCTGCAAAAAAATACGACCACAAACGCCTACTGTGTCGTAAACGACACATCTACAGAAACTATGTAAAATATTTCCTTACTTTTTAGTAGGTAGGTACTTGTAGTAAATTTTCGTACTGTGTCTTTTATGGCACAGCATTATCACCAATTTTAAAAGTGAAATATATTTAAATAAATATTATTTGTTGCCAGTACAGGCGTCTCTAAAACTTCAAGCCTGTTACAATGTTTTATTCAGTAAAAAGGTCGAAATTTTAACAGAAAGCCTTCATTAGACTTATTTTTTTACGTTTATTACTTGGGGATTACGATTATAAATTAATTTTACAGAAAAAGCGCCTAACAAACTATTTTAAAATCTTTGTCATTTAAGAAACTTTTGCTCTTAAGATAATTAAAGGCATTTCATTTTAAATTACATACATTTACACTCACGCCCGTAACCCATAGGGACAGGCAGACTATCGAGTGCCACAAGCTATGATCCTGACACATTTCTTTTCATCATCACAGCCCATAACAATCCACTGCAGGACTTCAGGCCTCTCCCACAAAAGGAGAGGTCATTGCCATAATCTCCACGCTTGGCAGGCGGGTCGGAGATCGCAGTGCAGTTGATGTAAATCTAGCCAGAAAGATGCTGCTGCCCATCTTTCGAATTTGTCCCTTAGTCGCCTTTTACGACACCCACGGGAAGAGATGGGGTGGTGCTATTCTTTGAGGTGGCGGCACCACACACCACTTATTCACCACACACACTTCTTTTGCCTCTTCCATATTCATACATTTACGCTGGTCGAGGATACTTCTGAACTGCTCCTTTTGGAGAAGGTGATTTCCATGTTCCACTGACATTCGCACAATAGGTAACTTACATACCTTTCATATTTTCATCCCCTTCTCTTTTAAAGCCTCATTCACTCAATAGGTAACATGTCCTGTAGCTCCTTCTCTGACAGTAAAACTAAAACTATACCATCAGCATAAAGGAGATACTTACCATGAATTGGTCCAAGCATATTTATTTATAATTATTATTACTTTGACACGCAACTCATCCATTCTCAATCCACATTCTATCTCTTTCATACCTTTCAAGCAACTGTACATATTAAGATTGAAAATCGCCTCAATACCCTAGAATTTCACATTTCGTATAAACAATTTTCCTGTTCAATATAACCTGTTGTTAACTTATCTACCATCGTAGCCCCATGAAAATCGAATAATTTTTTAATGGGCCATTAAGCTAAACTAACCTACTAATTGATGGTAAAAGGTTTGTAGTAAATATTAATTTA
Source organism: Blastobasis lacticolella (assembly GCA_905147135.1). Taxonomy (NCBI): domain Eukaryota; kingdom Metazoa; phylum Arthropoda; class Insecta; order Lepidoptera; family Blastobasidae; genus Blastobasis; species Blastobasis lacticolella. The sequence goes on from LR990048.1 coordinate 18,872,269, forward strand.
TAAGGTGTGTATCACAGTAAGAAATCTGTAGTGTACTCTTTTATTTTACTTTTCAGGTCCACTAAATGTCCATAGGCTGCGGTGACTGCTTACCATTAGGCAGACCGCAAGCTTGTTTGCCACCTTTTGTTGCCACCACCTAAAGTTACGCTTCACCACTTCACTTCTGGTGTACAGTTCAAATGCTTTTTTCTGAATATTGCAGTATGGCTTATACCTTCACATAAAGATTTTTAAATATGTCCAGTAGTTTTGGAAATTATTCATTAAAAACAATAATAATAATATAATATTAGTAAAGATATTAGCCGCGTGGTGTCCGGCAGAGTAGAATAGCACCAACCCCTTACGCTCATGGGTGTTGTACAAGGCGACTAATGTTTTCGAGGCAAAAGATCAAGAGTCTCCGTAGTCTGGAAAATGGGCAGCAGCATTTTCCATTGTTATATTTAAACACTGCGATCTCCAACCCGCATGCCAAGCGTGGAGATTATGGCAATAACCTCCCCTTTCGTGGGAGAGGCCCTAAGTCCTGCAGTGGACTGTTACGGGCTATGATGATGATGATGATGATGATGATTAGTAAAGAATTATAGATCATCATCAACATCTCAGTGTTATGTCCTGGTTGCGCTGCCGCGATGGTAAGTGAGGGCCCCGGGTCCGGGGTATTGATAATGATGATAATGTATCAGTCGAAATATTAAATAACTCCATTGGTAAGCTAAAAGTTGTTAATATTTAAAAGCAATTCAATTCAATATGTTTAGTACAGTTGTGTACAATGTATTAGGGAGGTAAATAAACTGATAAACATGACAGAGAGTTGTGAACAACTGAATAAATAGGGCGAATAAAGGTTATATACCGATAAGAATAAATAATTCAAATAAATTTCGTAACACAATCGAGTTTTTTGAACTATTTAAACAACTTCGGACATTTTATAAACAAGTAATAGTCAGTTCCTAGATTTTACTACACATTATAATTTATGCATACTAGAGTTCAATATGTTAGCAACCACTCGAGCATTGAACAATCAGAGTAATTATTGTATTTACGTAACTTTTAATTAGATAATAACTACTTCATAATGCGAGAAAAGTGATACTTACCCAATAAAGGTGTCCGATCATTGATTTCCATGTTTCAAGCGGTAAACATTCTATACACTAACCAGAAAACACTTCACTGAATATTTTATTTATTTATCTTATCCTATTACTCGATAAAAATTATTAGAAAACACATTAGCACATACTTTGTTTACAAAATATTAGCTATGTTGTCATTCAAACCAATTCAAAACAAGGTTTTGACAACAACTGACAGTGACATTGACATCTGTTTGACAGCACATTAGCAAAAGGAATAACTGTTATACAGACACTGCCTCCATATTTTTTATTTTCAATATTTATTTCCCTCTTTTTTGCATTAACTTTTTGGGTCGAATTCTATTTGTATTATAAACTGGCTGAACATTCATTTCTTCATTTCGCACAATTTAGTCCTAATTTAAACGCAGGTAGCTAGCTCATCAGTAGCTAAAGGTATACCTAGGTACCGGAGCCCGCAAGCGGGTAGACACTGTCCGTAATTAAGACACAGAAACTTTCACTGCCTTGTAGAAAACTCCTCAGGTACAAGAATTTTTACTAATCTGTGGCTCAGTGCTTGGTTTGAACATTGGAATAGATACTTAGTTCGCTGGTTAGAACCAACTAATCCTATAAATGTTATCAGGGGCGTAGCTACCGCCGTATCTGCCGTATCAATTATACGGGGCCCCCGGGCCATAGGGCCCCCAAACGTGTGTAAGCAAAAACTCGTTGTCCATAATTTCAGTTAAACTTTCCCTATTTCCCGAAAAAAATAATTATTTTATAGAATTTCAGATCAGTGTCGGAGGCCCCTCCGCAAAAAAGACAATTGAAATCAAGTGATACAATCCGTTTTTCTTCATTCACCTTTCGTTTAAGAGATATTTATCATTTTTATTGAAAAAAAAAAACAAGGCAACGTGCCCTCTACGCGCACTCATTTATTACTCCATTGAACATTAGGTAAAATGTGCGCCTATCAGATGGCAAAAATGGCAACAATTTTGATCTCATATTGAAAATTTCATATTTTCAGCACTATCGGTAGCACCAAAGGCTTAAGATACTCCTTACTCCGTTCTTTCTTAAACGGGTCATATTGACCTGGTTCATAATATACCTTGGCCCACACGCCCACACGCATAATCGTCTTGGCTCACACGCAATCAATCTTTGAATTGATCAGTTTTCAAGTTAATAATGGGACGTTATAGCCAAAATATCAAGAAATTTCGAGTTCTTACGCTCGCTCATTAACTGTTCGCGAAGTTGATTTTATTGTATAATCTCGTCAAAAATTTCGAGATAGCCAGGCGCTATCGTCATATTGCTGATTTTACGGAATTTTTTATTTAAATCGCGCAAGGTTTTAATGGATAAATTACAAAAATTTCGAGCTCGCTGCGTTCGCTCATTCAATGATATAAGTTATAATCGCGCAAGGTATTAATATAGCCAAGCCATAGGCCAATATATCAAAAATTCCTAGCCCTACCTAGCCTCGCGAACCAGATTGTTAGAGACTATTGTCACACAAATGTAGAGCTCGCTATGCTAGTCCATTTATTGACTTCAGCTGAGACTAGTATTTAAGGTACTCATTAGTATCCCCCCCCCCCGTAGTTGGAGGTATTTGCTAGGGCCCCTACACAATAATTGATACGGGGCCCCCGAAGGGCACGCTACGCCACTGAATGTTATAAATGCAAAAGTTTCGAAGTATGCAAGATCATTGCTACTCCTTCACGCAAAAACTACTGAATTGATGTTAATGAGGCAGTAACGTTTTTTTTATTGCACAGATGGACGGTCCTCCTGCTGGAAAGCGGCCACCATCGTCCAGGACATTTGCAAGTTGCAAACCTAAGAAGAGTGGATCACAGATTAGGTACTATTGAAGCGGATGCGGTGTCGGCCTTTGAGGTACCCGTAGATTCCCATGTTAGACCTAGTGCAAAGGAAAAACTTCAGAAAGAAGCTCATCCCACATCCTGCACGTGGACGGTAAAAAGGCTCACTATGCCCTTACGTTACTTGGATTTGCTAGATTTCATCCTAGATTCTTAGATGGTGTGGATGAAAATATCCCATCGTCGGAGGGTGCGGTGGCGGAAAAGTGACCAAGTGAAAATAGTTCTTAGGAATATTCCCCGTTATAAACTAGAAAACACAGAGAGAGCCAACGTCTCTCCGAAGGGAGGGATCAATCCCATCCCATCCAGTTAGAGATCCAGAAGTGGTTCAGCGACAATACGAATAGCCCGGCGTTGGATGGAATCGAGTGGAAGTTGTTGGTATTGGGATGCACCAGGCCATTATCAATGCTATATGTCGGTAAATAACATACACTGCTCATCTGCTGAGCTGTGCCTAAGGCTAAGTGCCTTAGGTAAGTTGAGTAATTCTGCAAGCGAAATGCGCACAGTAGGTAATTTTTTTATGTATTTATTTATTTTATTTAGGTAGTATAACGCCCGTGATGTACCCAAACAATGGGCCCACAGAATACCAGCGCAAGAAACGACTCACAGCACATGCTGAGTGGGTACCATTTGCGCTAGCCGCTGCGGCACCGACAGTGTCATGGGAGACTACAATATATTGTCTTAATTAAGATATTTTAAATGTTAATGTGTCCGTTGTCTGTAATTGTAACTGTTATTGTGTCGTGGTGTGCTATGTGTAATAAATGTATTTTCTTTCTTTCTTTCTTTCTTTGAATATCTACCTAAAAATCATGAGCGGCCTAAGCTGATTATACAATACCAAACTTTTTGCCTATGGCCCAACAGGGAAGATCAATAAATAACCATTACCTTGGCGTCAATATCTCGGTTGTCTCTGCGCGCGCAAGAGCTCGCCTTGACCATGATCCAGGGATTTGGGAGATCATATCACTGTAGCTGATAACAGGGAAAGATTGGATCATCGTTACACATTCAGTCGCCTGATTATGCAGGTTTCTACACGATGTTTTTCCTTACCTACCGTAAGAAAAAATTAGTTGATAACTAATGTCTTATAACTCCGAAAAGTTGGCAGCACTAAAGATCGAACTCGGTACCTCTCACTTACCAGTCGAACCCACTAGCTATTATGCCACCGACGCTCAAGCGCCAAACAATATGCACCTGTCCTATATTTCTCCTTAAACAAATCTGTGTCATTCAAGCCCTGATTAGAGCGAGCGTGGAGTGATAACCTTTACACTAATGTACATACACCCGAATGCAGGACGCACCAGTGTTAACCAGATACCAGTGACGCTTTCATGTACCTACTTAAACACTTGATTTACTGTCATAATGTTATCATCATGTGATTATTAGGTATACATATAGGTACAAGTAAATGTACTATACTGTAAGTCTATTACCTAACTCTCTCTGTGTGTTTATTATTAGTTAGTTTAACCTAATAGGGAACTAGGTTATGTTAATTATTAAATGCAACTTGAACTTCAACCGCCCGTCAAGAGCGCTGAATATGGCATCATCTTCCGGTCCTCCGGTTTAATACAATTTAACATTAAATGATTTCTGATTCTGATTCTGAGGCAGACTTATTTCAACAGTAGATTGTTAGTATTATAGCTGTAGTCTTTTTTCTTTAAAGCCAGGTTTTAAAGAAATCCTACACGTGGCAAAGACGTAGGTAGTAGTGTGTGACATCTAGGTGTTAGATATTCCCCGGTTGTACACTCTAGCACGAGGGCCCGAGGCCTTTACCATTGTTGGAATATAGACATATTCCTCTACAAAAACCAATCTCCTAATGGCAACACTCACACATCTCTCTCTCCTAGTCTGTGGTCTAGGGTTCAAACTTTACTTCCTTCCGTGGCCTTCGTTGAAATACAAGCTGCAAAGCTAAGTATAAAACTTTAACTCTGTGTGTTATTTATCGGCCCCGTAATCCATTATCCTACAACCATGAACCAGAATATTTCAGATAAGATAATTACAGTGGTGCGATTGCCATCGGAGTTCCGTGACCCTGTTAACAGAATAACCTGACCAGATTGGATCATGATTCAGGGATCAATGAGATGAAAGGGAGCAAAGAACCGGCACTGAACTGTTCAGGTCGTCTATAACTTGAATAGCAAGGTTTTATCGAATCCCCTATAAGTTCTTGTTCTTATATTCTCATTTATGCCAGATACTTACAGGATTTTAGAAAAGTAGTTCATTTTAGTTACAATTGCCATTACGTTTTTGGCAGGCGTGGCTATTGGTTCAAGCTCCGTGGCAATAATCTTTAGTAGTAAATACCTACTAAGACGAAAGACACAGCGTGGGTAGGGCTACCACAATATGGACTGACGACTTGGTAAAGATCACAGGTACCAGCTGTATGTGAAAGGCACAGGACCGGCCTTTGTGGAGATCTCTGGACTCCTCCAGTCACCTATGCCCAACAGTGTGCGTTTTTCTGAATGATGAAATACCTACCGGGGTCACTTCCGGATTATCAATAAGCCAGAGTAGACAACCGCGTAAGGCCAAAGCATTTTCTTTGTTTGAAGACCCGCCCAATTTTAAATACATTTAAATAGGGTATAGCGGGGTATCCCGTTCGAATAGGAGCCGCCCGACTCGGGAAGTACCTCCACCTTACAGAATTCCCCAGCTAAACAATATTTTTTTAAATAATTGGTTTTCGGCCGGTGAGTAAGGTTTATAGTGCTCCATGGAGTGGGGGTTTGGGGAGCCGTGGCTGTGACAGCGGAGGGGCATTTGCATGGGCAGGGGTTATAGAGGTGGGCAACGCATTAGCAATAGTCTTGGTTTTGCTAATGTCTATAGGCAGTGGTGACCACTTTCCATCAGGGGGCCCGCTTGCCTGTTTGCCTACTGTACGAAAAAAAACATTTTTTAAATTTTTATTGTTGTTCTCACATATTCTGTAAAACTTTCTAGACAGACAGATAGCGGAGACTTGTTAAAACTATATTAGGACACCGGAAGGGTAAAAAAACTACTAAAAGTACACTAATGGTCTAGATCCGGCCATAGTAATATCTTCCATCGGGCTAATGTTGGCTTGACAAAATATGGGTAAAAGGGTAAAAATAATTTCATTACCTACAACCACAGAAATTTCTTTGTATTCAGTGATTACAACCATCATATATTGTTGGATAGGGGAAAAAAACCTTTCATTTGATATATAGGTAACTCGATTAAATAACAGATAAGAGTAAATTATTTCCATGGCTACCCCATGGTTGGACCAGGGTGAGATTAGGCAACCCATATTTTTTTCTTTTTTGAGTTATATTCCCTCGTATAATGCACTATTTATAATAGCCGGATCTCCTACTATAAACAAACACTAATTATCCAACTTCTTATTTCATTCATTAACACTTATTGTACGTATTATTTTTAATCGCAGGTATGTCTTATCATTAGGTACAGTAACATGAATCCGATTGCATTTCACACATTCATTAAACTTCTTACGTAAGATAGGATATCTATATTTATGAAGGTGTTGGGTTACTGCCTAATTAGATGATGTAATTTCAACACTTATTACATTTTGGGTCACCTTCGTAAGTTATCTCCTAACTGGGAGTTCATAAACCTAGGTATCTGCTTATAAAAATCATCTTAATAATGAGAGCGTCCACGACAGTGGACGTCCACGTCCTCATAAGATACCGGACGAAGATAGGTACTGGGTGGTACCCATGACTTTGTTATGTACCAGTATCACTGGGTTTGTCTGCCGAACAGAAATTGGCAATTGCTGGGGAAAAATGGGCTACTTCCGGTCGCGAAAAACCTTGGGATTTTACATCATCGAATACCGAATCGTGACTTACACTATCAATTAACCATCTATTAGTAGAGTTCAAATCACCTTGTCTGCCGGTTCTTAGTTGGCTGAAAATGCTTGGTAGACTCAGTTCGGCAGATAACTCAGTAGTATTAAGGTAAGAAAGTCATTCATGGGCGACACCGAGTACCTATCTCATTCCGTTAAATATACATCATTAGACCTCATAAGAATCGTCGTGGACGCTCTCACTATAAAGTTGTGCATAATCCTATCTATTTTTCGTGGAGGTACTAATATAAATAACTATTAATGCCTCACTTTACGCAAATCGCGACCTATTTAGCAAAATAACATCTTGCGTTTACGTCAAACATTATTTACGTCGATTTCCAACAGTTATGACACGATATATTACGATATATTATGTTTAGATCTAAAAACTAATTCTAATATATGGAGTACTTCGTCTGAAACATATGAATTTTAATTTTTAATTAATAAAAAAAATATATAAATAAACAGTTTCTAGTTTCCACCAGGTAAGATGGACAACCCGAGAATCCAGACAGTGAAATATGACAACAACTTAAAACAGAACTGCAAGGAAAAAGACATTATTAAAATTAAATCAAAGTCAAATTCTATTGAACGTCCAATCGTCAAATAGAACAGGAAGGTAGTTAGGAACCACGCTCATAATGGCAACCCTAGAGGCGGAGCACATCTGCTACATGCCGGCTACAGGACCCACTGAAAACCAGCGTTGTGTGTGTGTGTTTCCTTTGGACTATGACATGGGATCGTTCAAGAGGTATATTAGAGGTCTCTTCAGAGGCGGGCAACGCGTCAGTGACTCCCATGGTGTTGCTGATGTCCATAGGCGGCGGTGACCAGTTTTCATCAGGTGGCCCGCTTGCCTGTTTGTCTGCCGTATAACATAAAAAAAAATCATTATGCTAAGGAGGGTCCACTTATGCTGGATGCCCACGAACAATGCCACTGGGAACCCAATAATTGTCCCCATGTTTTATGTACCAATCATTGTTGTTGTTAAATGTTATTGTAATGCAAAATAATCGTGTCGTGGCGTCCTCTGCAATAAATGTTTTCTTTCTTTAAAGCGTGAGGCAGGGCCGGACAGCGCCTGACAATACCAGAGAGAACCAGAACGTGCCAGAAAATACAAGGCACAGCCGTACCGTCCGACAATAACACCTGCACCGTAGCCTACGCAGAGCTGAGGCCCTATTTTTAAAACCGCTTACGCTTACGCTTTTGTAGTAGTAGATACAGAAGGCAAGAAGCCACTTTATTTTATACTATGTAAATGTCTATACCGCATGGGATGGAAACCTACCGTCCACATGCAAGACGATTGCAGCTCTCGGCTCCATACTAACCCTAACTGAACACTCAATCAGCGCGCATATCATTTTCCTTGCAACTTAACTCTGCTTAAATAACAATCCGTTCCTAAACATCCGAGTAATAACAGCTTGCGTCATATATCACTAATGTTTTGATACGAGAAACGATCCAGACTCTTCCTAAATAAGTTCAATGAAATTGTATATGTGTGTATCGTCCATAAAATTTCCTACACTGATAACTTGGTGATAAACAAGAAAGCTGAAGGTTTTTCGCGCATACGTTGTTTTCGCTATGCTTGTTGGAATATTATGAGACAAAATAAGAAAGATAAGGAAGTTACTTGCCGTATTAAAAGTAAACAAACAATAAAGCATTATTGAGTTTGAAGGTAGTAAAGGTATCCAGCTCGCAAGCGAGAGGTACGGGGTTCGAATCCCACTGCCGCCATGTACCAATGAGTCTTAACTGGCTGTCGCTCCACTTTAATTACCTGATCTGCCATATCCTGGATCATGGTCAAGCGTATCCCAAGCCTGAAAAAACCGCACGGAGAAAAATTATTAATCGTGTCCAACACAGTAGAATACCATCGCCTTCCATTCACATAGGAAGGTACATTAAGGCGCGTCTTATAATTTCTATAAAGGCAGGCAGAAATCACATAGATTCACTTGCTAGAACTACAACAGCTAAGTAATTTTCTTAATCCACTAAAAATCCATCACAGGATGCCAATCGGCTCCTGAGTCCTGAGTCTGTTCAACTAGTCTCAGGGTCCCCGAAGGAAGACCTTGGTCAACCTTGCTTCGCCAACGATGCAGAAAAAGTCATACAAATACAAAACTATTTATTCCACACAAACATTTTGCATACAGTTATTACATTATTTCAACACACTGCACGCAATACAGTGGTATCCCGGGCTCTGTGGTGATGGATTTAGACCTCCCGAGGCGTGACTGGTGTATCCTCAATAGACTGAATATAATAGAAATACACTGCGCTCAGTACGGGTACCGCTGTGGGTGGATAGACTCTCCGGCCTGTTCTTGTGGTGCCGCTGTGCACAGGAGGGGAGGGGGGGGCAACAGTCAAATTTACAAGTATTAATCAATGAGCGAGCGCCCTGAGTTAAAAAACTTGGCCTTTTTAGTGGGGTGATCAATAAAAGAATTGAAATAATGTGTTGTAAAACTTTGGGGAGAACAACGAATGTGCGAGCAAGCAGAGCGAGGTCGAAATTTTTGACATTTTGCGTCTTAAAAGCTGGGGTGAGCAATGAATGAGCGACTGGAGCGAGCTAGGTGAATGGTAAGAAAAGTATCTAAAACCTATGAATGAGCGAACGAAGCGAGCTCGTAATATTATATATTTTGGGCCGTAAATGTTGAGGTGAACATAGAATGAATAAGCAAGCGGAACTAGCTCGAAATATTAGATATTTTGGGTCTTTATAAATGTAACTCAAGAAAATCAATAAATGAACGACCGCAACCAGCTTGGTAAAAGGTAAGAAAATTTAGTGAAACCTATGAATGAGTGAGCAAAGCGACCTCGAAATCTTCGATATTTTGGGTCTTCAAAATTGGGGTGACTAATGAATTAATGAGCGAACGGAGCGAGCTCGCAATTTAAGACATTATTAATGGTAGAATGGACAACATGAGCTGATATTAAGCCCACTCAGAGTCAAAACTCATTGGTACACAGTGACACTGGGGATCGAACTTGGTGCCTCTCGCTAACAAGGCCGACCCGCTCTACATTACGCCATAACCCCACCGATGTTATAAATAAAAGCGATTTTATAAATTAATAGATACAAAGCGCTTCGACATTCCTCAAATTCTATAAATAACTCTATTAGGTAAAACTTCTATACAATTATTTATAGGCGACGATTTTTAGCGATAGATGGTCCTTTTTAATCTAATAAGTATGCAAGTGTGTCTCGTATTGCATCAGACATTGATGCTATGGCTTTTTAATTACAACGCTATGCAGCATTTTTTATTTTTATTTTTTATACTTAAGCACTGATATTTTCAATGTAAGTACTTACCTCAGGTTTAGTAGGTACCTTTAGTAATTTTACATTGCTCTATCCCACTAATTTTAATAATAAATGAGAAAGTTTGTGCGTCTGTATATGTTTGTTACCTCTTCATGCTTAAGCGGATGAACAAATTTGGATGTTTGGTAGGTTAGTAGATTAGGGTCTTAGAATATGTATAAATAATGCTAATAGACAGCCCCTCCATGATAGGACTCCCTACTTCCTACACATAATGTACATACAAGCTGAACATAAGTTAGTTTGTAGTAATTTTCAGAATGTACCTATAATTATGTATCCGAAGTGATCCGAACAGAAAACGAGAAAATACAAATCTTACTAGCCTCCTCCTTACGAAACATTTCGTCTTGAATCTTGATGTTCTAAGCAGTTGCTTCAGCTAAGTATGTATATCAAGCACAAATCCGATACGCATGGAGTACTGCTGCAACCTCTGTGATGGATCATCCAAATAACAAATGGCCGGTTTGGATTCGGTAAAAAAACGTGCAAAGAAAATAATTTGTGACACTAAATTTATTGATGCTACGCTGCAGAGCCTCGAGCATCGGCGAAGGGTCTGTCGGTCTTCTACAAGTTGCATTTCGGAGGGTGTGCGAAGTAGTTACACGACCTTATTCCGCCATCCGGAAACGCGATCCGGACGGACGCTACATTCTTATGTCGTGGATCTTCTAGCTATACGTATAAAACGCATTGGTTTCACATTTGTAATGCGTACGCCTAAGAAATGGAGACGTTGCCTGCGAGTGTGTTCTCTGACTATTATAATCTAGAAGCCTTCAAGGCAAGAGTGAATTTCCTTTTCCTAGGCAGGTTGTTCCTAGGCAGGATGCTCCATCATTGGTCGCATCGTCTCTTACCACCAGGTGAAATAGCGGTTATATGCCTGATTAGTTGGTATAAAAATATAGAGTTCCGAGAAGTTGATATCAACGAAATCTATTATTTGCCGACCCTATATCAAGTCACTGGGCCCTGGTAGAAAAAATTCTATCTTAGGTACTGTTCTATTACAGTTTACGCACTAAACATCCTAGATCTGTGTGAGTTTTTGAAGGGAAAGCGTCCAGATTATAATCATCAAAATTAATCCTTACCCCTTTCACCATTCATCTCCCACCAAAACATCTAACAATAACAACGAACGCCATTGATTATTTTTAATCCCTTTACTCAGATATTTATTACCCTAAAACCCTTACAACGTAAACAGTGCTACGATTGCGTCACCTAACGGCATTGGAGACGTCTCGCTACCTGAAATCGGCGCCTGCGCGTCTCACGCAATCCTGCCAGGGTATTGGCCGATAGAATGCTTAGAATGCTTGTCTGTGTTGTTTAAATTGCTTGTTTATACTAGAAGCCTGCGTTCTGATAGGTTTAGGTAGGGCGTAGTTTTGGCTCCTATCCCAAATAAGGTGTAATCCTAACCACCAAACCTGCTTAACATAAACCTATTAAAGCTCCAGCCATATCATCGGAACGATGAACAATCCTAAAAGCTTACCTATGCGACAGCCCAACTTAACTTAAGGTCTGCCAGAGCACAGTTGGGTTTATAATTCAATATTATTCCGTTTCTAATTCTGGCACAGTACTTAAAATTGTTTGTGGTCGTAAGAGGGTCATTAGCCTAATAGTCGAATTGACTGCCGCAGCAGAACCTAGGTTCGCTTGGCCGTAGAGTATCTAGGTGATACATATTTATAAATGTGCATAAGTTCCTTTATATTCCAATATTCCAGAATCATGTGTTATTGATGAGCGCACATAAAGAATTAGCTCCTTTAGGTAACTGTCTTTTAAAATATTTAGATAGTCGATAACTTTCTAAACCAGCTTTGTTTTGTTGGAAAGGACTAATTTTGGGGGACTGGCAGCGAAGGAAAATTAAGAGAAAGACTTTTAGCAAAATATTTTTTCTTGTTTCTACAAAACTTAGAAGACCATAAGCACCTAAATAATATGCTTAGTGAATTGCCATGGAATAGTAGACATTTAACAATGCGTTCATAAATTACGTGAACTGAGAATGATCGATTCGGTTAGGATTTAGGTTCCTATTAGAAAGAAAGTGGTGTTGGCGGCGGATGCTAAGGGTGCCCTGGACTGCTTTCCGAACGAATGTCTCCATACTGAAAGAGCTGGGTCTTGAGAGCAAACAACGGTTATCATCTGTTTGCCTCTACAGGATAGTCCAGTATTTTGGACATATTGCTCGCCGAGATACCAACAACTTGGAGAGACTAATTGTAACCGAGGAAGGCAGAAGACCAAGACGCCGAAGCTCCAAGCGATGGCTCAACCAAGTGTCAGAATGTCTGGAAATGCCGGTGAGCGTGGCCCTGCAGGAGGCCACCGACCGCAGCTTATGGAGAACGAGAACGTCCTTGCTACGTCGGCATAGTCACGATCCTCAGCATTGAGGGACCGATTAAGGAAGGAAGGAGAAAGAAAGAAAGGAATAAAAAACATTTATTATTATTAACACAAACAACAACATTTATAAGATACAGGGAAACATTATAATACAATTATAAGTATAACATAGATTACACAGTGCCGATGTAAATACCTATCCGATCATTTATTTATTGTGTAGTGTAATAGATAATGTGTTGTGGTGGTGTTTGTGTAAAAAGGACCTCACTCAGCATAATGCCCCGGCGTGAACCGGAGCGCTGGCTTTCAGTGAGACCTGCTATTAAGTATGTGTTTATAAATAATTTTAAACATGTCTCCACCACCACTTTTTGCACCGAAGATGCATTTTCGTGCACAAACCCATGAATGAATAATTAATTTTTATTTACCAAATAGCGTGGGAACCTATGCATACATTTGAATCTATGCTAAAAAGGGAATAAATGCGCCTCCTCCACAGAAATTAAAATAATTGACTTATTTATTAGTTTTCTATGGCCTCCAGCACCCGTCTACAACCTTTCGCAAATCGTCACTCCAACTGATCGGAGGGTGTCCCACTGCGCTTGTCCCATATCATAGTTGCATATAATCCCCTTCACTATATCAGCTACTAATCTGCTATCGCTGTATAGTGAGTGAAACAGCTTATTTGTACACCCGTCTCTGTCACTCCGGAAACTATCATTGATATCATGTAAGCTACTTGTCTAATTTCGTCAGCCAATAAACCAGTTACGTTAGAACTGTTATAGTTAGAAATAGTGAAGAAACCAGAGGTTTTATGGACTAGGCGACCATTAGCTCGCAAGAGGTCGAATTAGGGCAAACTTGATAAGACGCGAATGCTTGCTGTAGGTAAGAAATACCTTCTGAAGGCCGTACTATCCTGGTACTTCTGTTTACTTTGCAAGATTATATTCATGTAGAAAACAATCGTAGTAAACAATCTCACACGACATAAGGTCGGTCTTTGCATTATTAAATTAATTATCAGTGCCCTATGTTTATGAGATTACGTAGGTTAGGTACCTATAATATAAAGTTTAAGCTCGTACATAAATACGTGAGAGAAAACATAAACAAATTACCTAATTATTAATATAAGAAAAGAAAATTGGCCATCGGAAAAATACATTATATAAAATATTTTAGGAGAAAAAAAAACGCGAACCAATAGGCAAGAATCTACTGCTTATGTGCGTTTGGCAGTTTGTGTATCTGGCCAAATGAGTCCTTTTTGCGTTTTTGGTGATGTGCGTGCGTACTCGAAAATGCGGAGCGGAATTTAATAAACAAGGAAAGTAGCCATTTTGGGAAACGAATGTAGCAAATGCAATACAATTTTAAAACATAATTATAATAATGTGTTTAGGTAAGTAAGTACATACGTCCGTTTAAAATTAAGTACCTTATTAATAAGGCGAGTAAGGAAATATACGTACTTATGTTAATAAATAGATAATGACAATTTATTTTAACCAAGTCCATCCGGCTTATTAACCACTTTCGACCAAATAAATCCAGTCATTGACTAATTAGTGGATGCCTGTGTGATGATATCTACAAGTACTCGTACTACACTATTATAATTAAGTTGAAGAGTTTCTTTATAGAGCTCCGAAACTACTGAGCCGATTTCGATAATTCTTACACTAATACGAAGCTGCATTCTTCCAGAGTGTTAACAGAATTTCAAACTGAACGCGTGCTACAAGGGTCATAGCAAAAAATTTGATATATACATTGAGGTAGCCTTTAAGTGATAGTGACGGTGAGGGAAAACATCGTAATGAAACCTGCACATTCAGGCGACTGGATGTGTAACAATGATCCAATCTGGTCAGGTTCCCCTGGTAGCAGGGTCATGGAGGTCAGATGGCAGTCGCTCCACTGTAATTACCTGACCCGCCAAATCCTGGATCATGGTCAAGGTGGACCCCGGGCCCTCGTGTGCGAGAGCACAACCGGGACATTAACGAAAATATGAGTCTTTGAGTCATACTGATTTTGGGACATTAAAATAGGATGGTGTTAAAAGAAACGGCGACCCATGTGACTTTACAGGACCACAGGGCACAAGACGCATTAGGTACGGAATCCCTTCGAGAGATCTGCGGAGATCTGCGAACGTCCGAAGAGACTACTAGACCTTTGGAGGAAGCTGGGCTGGCTAAATTAACACGTGAGTATTTATTACGTACAAAGGACTAATCACTTAAACCTGAACCTAGGTTGGTGTTGTAACTTACTCAATTCACGTCTAGGGGTAATAGAGGTTTTATTGTTTTCTATTTTGTTGTCCTTAGTCACAGAAATGAAACAAAAACAGAATCCATGTGTCTTAAGTCATGAGGGAAGCATAGAAATGGCCGCCATTTTATATGTTTGCGTGATTTTAGGGTTGCCATATACATGATCCATTTTTCCCTCTTTATGTATTATGTTAGCAATACTATTTTACAATATTTAATAAAAAAAATATATTAATATCAGATTGTAATTATTTATTTAAAAATGTTTATGTAATGAAATGTTGATAAGAGGAGTCTCCCCAAGTACGCTCCATACAAATGAAGTCATATTTTTAATATTGCGCTATCAAAATCATTGAAATTTTGTAGACGTGATCCAGAAACTAATATCGATGCTTGTGGTTTAATAATTATATCGATTCAAAGTTACACGAGATTCAAGATTTCTATAGAAATATAAAATCCTGTGTACTTTTAAAATATGATTAAACTACGTTTGTATGGAGCGCGCTTGTGGGAAACTAGCCTTAAGGCTACACTACAATGCTCGTTAGTAGGTATAAAAAATTAAAGCGAGGACGGCATGGAATTAAAATCCGTTTTGCACCGATAGATCATAGTGGAATGTGTTACTCATAGAATAAGGTCTATTTTTGAATTACGCATTTTGAACGCGGAGCGATCTGAAAATGCGAAATCGTACTAGTTTCGATAGATTTTTGTTTGATTATAATGAAGTTACGTTACCCCCTAAATAAAAAATCTATTCGGTGATAGTGAACGTTAAATTGCAGATTTTAAATCCTGAGAAATAATCGATTAAACCTAATACCCTACCTTCTAAATACCCTAATCTTTTAGGGTAGGTACTTCAAAAGTTGAAGATGTTATAACTTGATCGTGAAATTGTAATCGCTGATAGAAAAGTGGAACAGGTGAATTTTTATACATAACTAGGACCAAGAAGTAGCATACTTTGTTCATATACCTGATGCAAAGAAGTACTCGGATTATACACGTTGTTGTCAAGATTAAATTTTAATGCCATCTTATATTTGTATTTCTCCATTAATAGTTTATTTAGAGTGATCTGTGCATGTTCTGTACTAACAACGAAATCATAAGCCGTGTATAATGACTTCACACACACAGTCGGCACTATCCAGTTAAAACAAATTCATCTAGAAATTCAGATACAAAAAAAATTAAGTCGTGTTTCACACAATTTTTTAACATACCATACAATGTTTTTTTACATACAACTATAATAAACAAACCATTTATTTATTAAATACTATATAAATTTTATTAAATAATATATAAATTTTAATACAGTACCTAATATTTGAACATCATACCTGCAACAGATACGATGGTATCGTGCTTGGTGATAATGGTGACGGTTGTTGATCGTTTGCTGCTCCTTCAACATAATGTAACATAATGTTTATTTAAGTAGTGAGCATAAAAATAGAAAAGCCCATTCACCACACATAAAAAAGTATCAACATTTTAAAGTCCCTCTAATAAAATTATGATAGCAATTTCGACTGCATGCAATTCTGATTATTTTTGTAAGGACTGTTAAGCTATACAACAATCCTTCTTGAAATCTGAAAATCTAGCATTTTCTATTATTGCTAGTAATGGTCGTAAAGCGTGGCCAAGGTAATAAAAATGTTGTAAGTCTCCCGTAACCTTCCCGTACCCCTTTCGTACCCCTACCGTACTTCTCACGTACCCTCCCCGCACCCTTCACTTAATCACACCGTATACCTGCCGTACCCCTTCCGTAGCCCTGTCGTATCCCTCTCGTAGCACTCCCGTACCACTCCTATATATTCTTTATAGACTGTTTCTAGACAGCCATGTGGAGACCTCCGGACGCATCGTCGCTTCCCATTAGGTGAGATGGCGGTCAAATGTCTTCCTACTTCCTGGTACTTCGTAAAATATATTTTAAGATACCGTAACCCTGCCGTACCTCTCCCGTAGCCCTGCCGTACGCCTGCCGTTTCCCTCCCGTACTCTACGTACCCGTAGACTATAATTATAATCATTTATTTCAGCAAGTTCTTTTCAGATACGATAGGTTATCAAAATTCGGAACCTAATCTGAGTCACAAATTTAATAAAGAATTCCCCACTTTTAGGGAATTTTCCCAAAAACAGGTAGCCACATCGTTGTATTTTTGTTCGAAATTTACACAAAAGTAAATAAAACATTAATAAAAAAAGTAGCACAAATCATAATTACTTACGCATGGTAGGTAATTCCTCCTGCCTTTTTACATTTTTTCCAGTAACTTTTACACGATTTCACTACACATGACGGCATTTTAAAATATTTTTCGTCGAGGAAAAATATGTTCGAACGCTACGAAATGGCGGCGCGTTGTAAGACCTGATGAGTGTATGTCATGTACAACAAAGGAGATTGTCACACCTTGCATACACCATATCTCTTTAAGGTAACATGGATTCTGTTTTTGTTTCATTTCTGTGTCCTTAGTCTTATTTTTTTATATAATTGGTGTAAGTTTGTGTGGTAAATAAATAATAATATTAGTTTTATTAGAAACGCAGTTTCCTCAATAAAATACGATGGTTTATTCAGTAATCTTAGTTATTTTGGTTTTACAATAATCTTTCATTCATGGACGACGAAAAAAGAATGTCCCGCACTTTTCAAAATTAATCAAAAATGACGAAGGTACCATTTTCATACAGCCACCACTTGACTCAATAAAAATTTTACCAAACCAATGCAATTTACAATCACCGAAGGTACCATTTTCATACAGCCACCACTTGACTCAATAAAAATTTTAACAAACCAATGCAATTTACAATATCCTGGATACAATATCAAATACCTAACCATAATATATTATTTAAATAATTAATTAATTACCTTACAATTCCACATCCCCATCCATTACGTGCTTGGATCACAACCAAAAAGATCGTAAACGTACCTTCATGACATTTCTTTTTTGCGCTGTTGTCATCTCTTCCCCGAGCATTGAAGAACTAAGTCTCATTATGCCACACACGGCCGGCATTCGGCAGTCCCCGTATCGCCGGCGATGCGCACGCGGCGCACATAAAACGTCGCAGGCGCATAGAACGCGCGCATTTCCACACAGAACGTCAACTAGTCAACTTTCCTATCGCTATACTTTTCCAAACTTTCTTGTTTATTCTAGAGGGTTACTTTGACCGGCTATAGTTATTTGCAGTGTCAGTGAAGTGGTTCTGTTCGACGAGTCTCTGAGGAAGTTTTTATTATTTTTAATACTTTAGGTAAGTTTTTGTTTATTAAATAAATTGTCAATTGGTTTAGACAATTGCTAGACTGGGCCCTCGCGTTGCAGAGCTCCGAGATTGAGGTCAGAATTATGATGAATTGACAGATAGATAATTAATTTAGATTTTGTAAACAACAACATTTTTACTCTTCTAGGTAAGTTCGCTATTAGCATATAAACTAACATCTCAAGAGTACTTTACATTATTTTTAAAATCCACAATAATTGTTACGAAGCAGGTAACAAAATGTATTTTTTATTCATAAAAAAAATTTTCAAAACAACTGGCAGAATTTAATGATTAAATTTTAGTTTTACACAGATTATGATGTGGGTAGATATCAAATCTCAATATTATCCCTGCATTTATTTATAACACTTTATTTTACACTATAGGAAAATATAAAGATACATTAAAATATAGATACAAGGGCGGCCATATCGCTAAGAACGATCTCTTCAATGCAACCATTTTACGGAAGCTGGTGAAAGAATAATAATATAATTATTAATATTTCTAATACGTTTATCCGAGAGTAATTCATATGCGTCAGAACTTAGTATCTAATTTCATTTTGCCTCTAGTACCTACAATGCAAAGAAAATTGCACCCTAAGTGCTAAGACTGGCGACTGATTATTGAGGACAAGCTAATATGACACCGCTAGTTTAAGTCAGCTGTTCAAGAACAGTAACATATGCTAAGTTTAATTACCTACTCCTTATCGATATGATTATATCTTGTGGTCTTATACATAAAGGTTATTTGACGTTTAATAAATCTTTAGCTAGAATACGTTTTGTCACTTTCTTTCCGATTCAATTATTTCGATAAAGACAAACATATTTTAGCGCTGGAGCGTCGGTGGTCCAGTGGTTAAGGTATCCGGCTCGTAAGCGAGAGGTACCGGGTTCGAATCCCACTGCGGCCATGTACCAATGACTCTTTTCTAACTTATGTCCATTAGATGAACACTGACCGATGCTCTTACAGTGAGTGTGCACATTCAGGCGACTGATGGTTAGGTTCCCCAGTTATCAGTGTCAGATGGCAGTTGCTTTATTACCTGACCTGTGAAATCCTGCCCGGGCTCTTGAGTACTAGAACACATACATATTAATTTTTATATACTCATAAAAATACAAAAAAAATATACAATACTTAGATTTTATATTTTCAAATCACCTAGCGCCCTCTATGACTGCTGTCATCCAAAATGAAAATCTTGACGTGTACTAGCAATTCTCTTTAGGAACTAGTATTCTAACACCAATAGCTTTATCGTATTTAAGCGGCGCGTATTTTAGCCGCATAATAAGTGCCTGTAGACCTTTAAACTGTTGACATCTGACGTTTGACGAGGGCCCGACTACGGACTTCGCTAGGATAGCGCAACTTGTGTTGACATAATCCACGCCCTATACGTTTCTGCCTTAATTGTACCAAAGCGCGCATGACATCAAAATCTAACGTAGTCCAAATCTGACTGAATAAGAAACTGTCTACCACAGAATCTGACGTCCTGAGAATCTAACCTACATCGCCAAATTCTTGAAGATCCGGTCGCATGAGGGGCAGTAGACGCATGCCTCATGAGTTGTAGTGTTAAAGTAGTCCTTACAGTGACACACACCTGCTGCGGTCCTGCATTTTTTCTTACATAAAGAAGTGCATTACTTATGTTATGGAGAATTCCGTTGTTTTATCACACATTCGGATCGAGCTACGATTGTAGCAACAAGAAGCAGAATACCAAAAACGTGTCAAACTTTGATTTAGCTGCTGTTGTGACCCAATTAAAATTCGATGGAGCCATTAGTGCGGACTCGAGGCCCGGGTGCGCTGTAGCTCGTTTGTCGCTGAGTTATTACTTAAGTAAATATCATTTGATAAAGCCAGCTAAACCTATAATCGATTGATACAAACTGCAAACCCTATTAAAATCCGTTGAGTACTAGTGCTGTGCCAGTAACGAACAAACATACAGTTTTTTTTACTATAGGTACCTGCACTTACTTCTAGAAGCAACTGAATCTGTAATAATGATTTAATCTGGTCAGATTCCCCTGTTAACGGGTCACGGAGGTCAGATGGCAGTCGCTCCACTATAATATCAGCTAAATTCTGGAATCTGTAATCATGATCCAATCTGGTCAGATTCCCCTAGTAACAGGGTCATTGAGGTCAGATTGCAGTTGCTCCACTCTAATTATCTGATTAACCAAATCCTAGATCACGGTCCAGGCGGAACCCGGGCCCTCGTGCGATAGCACAACCGGACAGTAACACCAACTACTTACTAACTTAAGGATATCTTCCCCATGTTTACAACTAAAATATTCATGCCAAATTCAAAGTGCAAATAGCAAAGGTGAAGTGAAGAAATATAAACAAGATCCCAGCTAAATTGTTTTGTAATAAGTCGCCTATCGCCATGTTGACATCTAGCTAACCCAGTTTCGACTATTAGATAGTGAATATCGGTCTAATAGATTGAACTTTATATATTTTGAACTTGTTTTGGGTTGAACTATTGTTTATAACTCCTATCGTTTATAAATTTACGAACAATTTATGCAGAACTAATACTGATAAACATTTGTAGATAGCTTTGTAGATAGATTTATAGATTTGTAGATAGCAAAACATTTGTAGATACACACATTTGTAGATAGCTCCTTTACACTTAGTGTACTGTAGAAGTTAACAGAATTTTGTATTCTACCTATTTCCTTTTTATTCATACATCGTTCATCATCATATCAGCCGAAAGACACCCACACTGCTGGGTATAGGCCTCCCCCAGAGATCTCCACAAAGGCCGGTCCTGTGCCTTTCGCATCCAGCGATCCTTACCAGGTCATCGGTCTACTTTGTGGGAGGATGCAGGCAGTGCGTGTTCGCGTCTCGAGAACTTTACTGCCCCATCGACCTTCTATTCTTCGAGCTATGTGCCCTGCCCACTGCCACTTTAGCCAGACTATCCTAAGGCTATGTCGGTGACCTTGGTTCACATGCTGATCTTCTCATTTCTGATTCTATCGCACAACGAGACTCCAAACGCCCTTTCCGTTGCCCTTTGGGTAACATACCCTGCACAAACCACGGGCCCCATTTTCTATTCCTTCCTCTTTATCAAATTTGCTCTAAGAAATCAAAATACCTTGCCTGATGCAAAACTGAATTTCCAATTGTCGTGAGTCTGACGTATTTACGTATTGTATTCACGTACACACAAAGAATATAAACTATATATTTATTATTATTATTATATCAGTCTGAATCTTCCCACTGCTGAGCAATGGCCTCCCCCCTATTCTTCTAAAATCTTTATTAATTTATTTTACAGTTTAACAACAATCTAAAATAGATACATTATGAAGTTGTTCTGCCAATAAATAAGCTGCAATTTATAATTTAGGACTTAATGTAGCTAAATGTTTTCAAGAGTAGATGGCTCCAGGTTTTAGTAGGACGCACTATCGCTGCACTGTAGCCATTTGAGTCTACATTCAATAATGGGCCATAATTTTGGAATACATAATAAATCTAACAATGCACATAATTGCATTACTGTTAATGCACGTTAAAACATAGATGCAGTACACTTTCATCGCACATGTTATCGGCATCGGGTCGAAAGTCTTAAAACCTTTAAATACAGACTGCTGAAAACTACTGCAGTTATTAGGACCGTGCCTCCCTAGGATACGATTGTGGTACCGATCCTAGTGGACTCCTCAGGCTTGACAGAGTCGTTCCCCCAGTATAGCGGTGTAACATTGTAGATACAACATGGAGTTCTTCAAGAAAGGGGTTAAAAGGTTTTTACGGGGTCGGCAACGCGTGGGTGATGCCCCAAACGTCCATAGGCTGCGGTGACTGCTTACCCTCAGGCAGGCCGCAAGCTTGTTTGCCACCTTGGTGGTATAAAAAAAAAGTGTAAGCCCCGACGAAAAAAGAGGAGTGTTATTAGTTTTACGTGTGTAGTTGTGACTTTGTGTATATGTGTGTCTGTGTCTGATAGACCGATTTGGATGCGAGTTTCTCTATTAGGAAGCTAGTTTAATCGAGGTTCTATGTTTGATTAAAATTGGTTTTTGGTTGGGAAATATTTGAGTATAAGTCAACTTAATTAGGCCGTGTGGTGTCCGGCAGAGTAGAATAGCACCAACCCCTGACACTCGTGGGTGTCATACAAGGCGACTAATGTTTAGAGGAATAAATCTAAGTCTCCGTAGGCTGGAAAATAGGCAGCAGCGTTTTCCATTGTTATACTTATAATACTGTGATCTCCAACCCGCCTGCCAAGTGTGGAGATTACGGCAATAACCTCCCCTTTCGTGGGAGAGGCCCTTAGTCCAGCAGTGGACTGTTTATGGGCTGTGATGATGAAACTTAATTAGGAGTTATACGACTTTTTCTGTCGGTTAGGTTATTGAAGCTCAATGTGATTTAATCTTTATAATCGACGATCACGATGTTACATGTTATTAGGTAGGTATAGATTATATTCACTATCAATAAGTAAATCCGTTTCTCGATAATTTCTTCCGTACATGAACATATTAAGCGTATCCAATGAACTAGTTACTTGACGAGTAAGGAAGGGAAACTTAAATACTGTGTAGTTACCTATAGTTTGCAATGCCAACCGTATAAGGATGGAGTTACGCTATTTATATTGGCTACTTGATTACGGAAATATATGTTTTTTCTAGGAAATTGTGATAGATTTGTATTTTTTTATTCTATGCCATGCCAATGGAGCAGAGGGTCCACATAATTATTGATAACGTGACGATATGAAAACGTCGGAATACTCCTGACCAAGCATACATATACTCAAATATTTCCTAAACTACTAAACAAATTTTAATGAAACAAAACTAAAAGCCATCTCGATGAAACTGCCTTTAAAATAAATAACGTTGTATCGAAATCGGTTGATGCATTCCGGAGCTACGATGCCAAAGACAGACACACCAATACGCAGATACACATATATTATCTCCACAACACACGTCAAACTGTGTACATTGGCGGACTTAAAGCTAAAGTAGCCTTATCTACCAGTCAACCGTGACAAAAAAAAAATATCGAATACAGTAGACGGTGCGTATATCTGTCCAAACTGACTTGTCCTATTTGGTTCAGCAAATTATGTATACAAATGGATAATGTGCAGCAGTATTCGTTGAAATTCACATTCTATGTATTTCTCGTATAATTCAAGACATTTATACACAATATACGTAGCGTGATTGCTGCGGCAAGTCGTGATTTTGGGCATTGTTTGTTCACCAAATAAGACAAGCCAGAATAAACAGATCATGCGTCTTCCGGCTGATATGATGATGATGATGATGATGATGACACGTCTAACTCATACCCCTCTTATTTCGCTGGGGTTGAAAACGGTATCTGTAGTGCGTTATCATTGTCACCGTGAGGACTAAGCTAGTATGTCTCATGCCTGTAATTGCGCTAGCTACCTTAACCTTCAAACCGGAACACAACAATACTTGCATTGTTGCTTGGCGACAGAAATAGATAAGGCGGCGGTACTCATCCTTAGTACTAAGGGAAAACATCGTGATGAAACCAGCACAGACTGAATCTAGTCAGGTTCCCCTAGTAGCAAGGTCACAGGGGTCAGATGGTAGTCGCTCCTCTGTAATTATCTGATCTGACAAAGGCTGGATCACGGTCAAGGCGGAACCCGGGCCCTTGTGCGCGCGAGCACACATACTAACGCCAAGATGATAACTTTTTTCGTCCTTACGGTGGTAAGCCCCACGCTTGGCAGGCAGAGTAGCGTTCGAAGTGAATAAATACACAACAGATTAAGCGTTACCCATTATCTGGTCTACTGTGAACCCAGCTGGTTAATAGCGTCTAACACTAGTCTGTTTTTATAAGCTTTTATCTTAATTGCAATGTTTATATGTTCGAGTAAAATCTTGCTAACCTATTTTGACACACTTCCCGGTGTTTAATTTACCTGAGATTTGGTATACCTTACGTAACTTGGATGACAATGCATTATGATATGGTACCATGGACCTGATCTGATGATGGGGTCGAAAGGTGATCCCGTGAACCCCGTCGTGTTTGGGCTCTTTGGAATAGCCTTGATGGGTGCCATACCGTTAGGTGATATTTAAGGTCTGATGATGATGACGGAATGGCCAAAGGCACTCCTAATTATGCATGATAAATCCATCGAGTTTGGGCTCGTATGATTTGTCTTTACAAGTATTCTGACTGATCGTAGAATCAAAGAAAAGAAAGCATGTTATAAAAAACATTTGAAATCTTATTACAAAACACATGTAGAAGAAGTTGGTGCTAGGTGCAATATTATACAATAGAGAAAAAAATTCTACCTATGGTGCAACATTCAACAATTGAGGAAAAAAGATACTACCTACATACAAATTCTACTCTTACGGACACCACACGGCAACAGTTTCATACAACAATGGAAAATTTCTCATATCAGATTACTATCACTGCACCAAAATCATAATATCGAGACAGATTAATTAAAAACATAAAAACATACAATTATGTCAAACAAACAATTATAATTGACAACTGATAGTTGTTACTACGGTTTGTTAAAACAAAATGAGATAACTAGGGCTTTTCAACAAATATTTACTTAGATTTAATTATAACGGATTCCTGGTGGTAACGGAGTAATATTGATAGTGTGACTCATTTATAACAGCGTTTATTAAATACGCTCTATACTACATCAAATCCGTTTTTTTTATGTCATACAGTAGGCAAACAGGCAAGCGGGCTACCTTATGGAAAGTGGTCACCACTACCCATAGACATTAGCAACACCAAGAGTATCGCCAATGCGTTGCCCACCTCTATAACACGTTGCTCTGGCAGCAAAAAGGCAAATGCCTGTCCCCTCCACAGCCTAATCCCCAAATCCCCACCCCATGGAGCACTGGAAACCTTACTCACCGGCAGAAACACAATACTATTTAAAAGAGTATTATTTAGCTGCGATATTCTATAAGGTGGAGGTACTTACCCAGTCGGGCGGCTCCAATTCGAACGGGATACCCCGCTATGCCCTACCTCCCTTAAAACAGACAACAGCAATATTTCTATGACACAGTACAAACACAGCAATGTTTCTATGACGCAATATAGCCCAATGGCAAAATAGTACAATTACTATTTCTATGACACAGTATAGACGCTGTACTATTTTTCACTACACATATTATCGGGTTTGTTACCACGGTTAGTATTGTTTTTACCTTGATATGTGTAGTGAAAGTGTAGTGAATAACTACGAAAGTCTTAAAATCTGTACTGTACTATTTGTATGACACAGTACAGAAACAGTACTATTTGTACGACACAATACAGACATAATATTATTTCTATTACACAGTGCAGTCACAGTACTATTTCTATGACACAGTACACACATATTACAGATACAGTACTTTATTTATGACAGCTTAAGCACTAACTATCCGAGATCTGTCCGAATTCATAAAGTTTGAGTTGTCGTGTGTCAGGTAAATAAATAGATTTTGCTGTTTCGTGTTCAGTCGGAGTATAGCTTCATATTTATAATGAAGCACCATTGGTACATCAATAACGCCGGCAAAGCAACGCGTTATCATGCACCATCAGGTGACCTGGGTCTCGATTTATCGGTCCGCTGCATTATTTGAATCAATTTTATTGTAATTTGATCGCAATCGGAGCTCAATGGCAGTTTTACAGATTTCTTGTAGTCTGTTACAATTAAAACTGATATTGAGCTGCGATCCAATCACGATTCAATTGCGGCTATAGTAAATTAATGGATTTCAGGCCCTGGTAACCTGCTTGCTCGTTGGCCTCCCAGCGTTATTACATTATAAAAAAATCTAAGTATATATGCATCTGCATCATTATACGAACTCGTCATCATAATATTTGCCACCATCAACAAATTAAAGATAATATGTGATATAAACGTACCTCATGCCATTTGATCTCTACGTGTGAGATGCCAGCGTGAGAGTGTACCTATATGATGTCATATCATCAACATACATTTAAGACACAAAATTGAAGATGTTCCTATCTATTTCTGCCACCAAGCAACAATGCTGGCGACGCAGTGTTCCGGTTTGGCATGAAGCGTGTCAATCACATACCTGAAATAGATAAATAACACTCACGTACGTAGAAGCGCAATATAGATAAATACAGACATACAGATCCACAGATATACTAGTGAAACTTAAAAACACCCGACTTTTTTCTTTGGGGGTTATAAGCACTCCATCCAACCCAATCCAAAACTACCAGGCGAGCATAACTCTGAAAGAGTTCTTCCCTACATTTTCTTTGCTCATATTTTTCTTATTCCCACTTCCAGTAATGTCCCGTGTATGTATCATCGGAGCTGGTGCGGCGGGGCTGTGTGCTGCGAGGCATCTCCTGATTGAACCTTCCGTGGCGGTGGTGGATGTACTGGAGCAAGCCGCCCAGGTCGGAGGCACCTGGGTGTACACTGAGAACGTCGGATATGATGACTTCGGCCTCCCCATCCATACCAGCATGTACAAAAGTTTGAGGTGAGAATTTTTGTTAATTTCAATGAGAGGGAACATCAAATGGTCTAGTGCCAACGTGCCAAAGTAAAGCAACGAACGTGAAATCCGGAAACTGCATTGGTAACTTCGTACTTTCTTTCGACTTCGCAATGAGCCATCATTAGGACGCCTAGCACAAGTTGCTCTCGCGCGCGATAAGCGAGAAAAAGCGCGACATATGTATTGCTATCTCTTTCGTCTTAGTATTGAGAGAAAGAGACAAACGCTCTCTCGCGGCGCAAGCTTTGTCGCGGACACACTTGTGCTAGGGCCACAGGGCTTCGATTCTGGTACGGAAATCGTCTCAGTTGCAGTAACATTACAATTGCATCGCATGTCAAACGTGTGATTGTTATTCAAATGACAGATGTTTAGTTGCAACTTTCATGAGTTCGAATTTTTCCACAATTCATTTTCTGGTACTTTAGTTGCATTATGGTTTTATATGGCTGTTGGTACTTCAATAAACAAATAAATTACTAAGTTGCATATTTCTTAGTTGTCAAACTGCCTTCAATTCTGTCAAGGAAAACGTGTCAAAGGTCGAACAATAATTTAAACAACTGCATTGCACACCAGAATCGGTACCCAGGTATGCCTCCTAATACCATTGGGAATTTCCGCTGGGGACTCGGAGAGTAGTTGAAGAGTTTCTAGAGCCGATTGATTCCCGGTGACGGTATATAATGTTATACTTATTTAATGAGAGTGGTGTGGTGCGTAAGCAGGCAACACTCATTGCCACGGCTGGAATTCCTGTTTAGCCAGAACCTACAGCTGCGACCAAAGGGATACAGTTACTGACTCCCGTATTCACCAACAATAGATAAATATCTTCTTGTCTAAGTAAAGTGGCTTTACTATACGTTCTCATAGTCCTCGTCTGCAAAGTGAACGCACTACGTTCAATAAAGGTCTATTATTGATTAATTTCGTTCGTTTTGACGGGTGTTCGGCGAATCTGATCACGCGATCCGCAACTATTATCAGTTGGGACCCCTGTGTATTCGCGCACACTGGGAGACCTCATAGTAACGTTTCTGAATACGGATGTAATAATAAATGTTGGCATTCAGGCACTCCTGAAGACAAGCTAATGGTACTGCAATGAAAATAATAAACAGGAGGTGTAGAAAATACCTTTCTTCCTCAGAAAGCGGAGACAACGCAAAAGCAAAATAGATTAACATATGTAAATGCCAGAAACGGCGTGAACACGCAGCAATAAGTTAACAATATGAATACTACATCCAAATAAAAGGAAATATTATAGAATCCAACGTTAACAGAGACGTTGAATGTTGGATTCTATGTCCTTACGAGGACATAGCATTTTGTAAAAAAAAAAATGATGAACAGGCTGTTCCTAAATTCTGTATAAAATAAATTTAAACAATAGATACAATCTCCAGGCAATATCGCGTATATATATCACACAAAAGGCACTACTTATTTCTATGAAAACATTTCTTCCAGCAGGCCTACAGCAAAGAGAACTTGATACTATTAGGTTATAATAAAACCACGCTTAGTCCGAACCGCATATTAAAAAAGTAAAACAAAAATCTCTGTATGGCAACTTATGCCAAGTTTTTTATCCGTCATAGAACGTCCTTGATAAAAGTCGTAACAAACCAAACAAATTTATTTCTGTAGGACTGTTTATTTTCGTAAGTTAAGAAAAATATTATTAAATTATGGGCAACACTATTATTAGGGAAGTGCGGAAGATAATTTTCACCATGATTAATAATTTAAACAAAAGTTCAAGCTAATCGTGACCAAATGACTGAATGTTTACAAGAAGGACTGACAAGGACTGACAAGAACCGATTATCCCCATATTATTGCCATGTCGACACTTTATAATTTGTACTACTGTCTGTTGATTCGGACTTACCGTGGTCCTATTATAGTAGAGGTTAGTGTTTATATTATATTAGTCATGCAATATACTATACTTATATATGGCGTTCCGGTATGCTGTAATAATGAACCGTCAAGAACTGTATCAAGGTCAACCTTCATTCAACAAATTAAACCGATACTTGTAATGCATTCCTTTGAATGAGATTTCTTCAAGGTCACCAAAACATTTTAAATTAAATAATAATAATCATCTTGGCATAAAGTGTTACGGTTATACTCGCGCGCGCTAAGGCCCGGACCCCTGGGCTTTGACCATGATCCAAGATTTAGCAAATCAGGTAATTGCAGTGGAGCGACTGCGATCTGAGCTCCGTGACCCTACTACAATGGAACTTGACCAGATTGGATCATTCAGTCGCCTGAATGTGTAGGTTTTATCACAATGCTTTCTCACACCGTAAGAGCATCGGTTAGCATTAAACTAATGTATGTATATAACTCAGAAGAGACTTATTGATACACCGCAGTGGAGTTCGAATCCGGTACCTCTCGTTTACGGCCACTCGGCCACCGACGCTCTATTTAATAAAGACTTTTAAATTGCAACAGAAAAACAACGTTGGTAATTTATTTATACCACTAAGGTTGCAAACAAGCTTACGGCCTGCCTGGCAACCAGACAGGGAGGCAGGCAACAATTTTTTTATAAATAAGAACTAGTCAGGCATCTGACCGCCATATCACCTGGCGACTCCATTCCACAACAAAATATTCTGAAGACCTTAAATCGTAAGAATAATCTGAAGACATAACAGAAACAAAATTATCACGCAACAGAGAGCGTGAAGACGCAACATTGTCTATTGAACTTACTTAGATACGGACCAGACAAGTTCAGACAGCATTATCTCAACGAAAATAGTATTTTTCTCCTACACGACTGTAATAGTAACGAGTTAACGATACTCGTGTTTTGAGGTTATAGGGTATCGGGGCATGTCGTTGGGTGCATGCAATTGATCGTCAGTCGCTTCCAGAACGTGTTGTTTGCTCAGAGCGTGATCTTAGCGTCGATAATGAGCTTATCAAGGACCTAATTTGAGATATCAATCGTGAGGAAGTCTTAAGGGAAGGTGGTTAGTTGATTTCTGAGGCACTGCGGCATTGGAAGCGGCACTGCAGCGTTGTGAGACCGATAACTTAGGTTAAGCAACGTTCGCAGATACGGTTGCGTGGGTGATCGTTTCGTACTTTGAGGCTAATCGAACTTTATCACCGCAACGAGCTCGCCACTAGGTAAGGGTCGCTCCTGATTGATAGCGATGGCGAAGCGAGGTTGAAGGTCTTCCGTTAGGGACCGTGCCTGGGAAAGGTATGAACAGTCTCAGGGGCGGATTGTTACACATGACGGATCTATATCATTATACCAAAACCAAACTAAACCAGCGCTGTGACAGGCATTAGCCCTCACAGCATTATGCTGAGACTGGTCCATTTCGGATTCCATTACATCACTGGCTGGTCTTATGTAATTTTCAATAATTATAATTTACTGTACTTACCTTAGGTTAAGGATGTAATGAAGATCCGAATAAAATACTGTCTATGTCTATGTCTATTATTTAACTAGTGGACCAGGCGCGACTTCGTTCGCGTGGCATCCTACCCTACCCTACCATACCCCTACCCTACCCCATGGGGGGATAAATAAGGAACATGTTCATTCCGTGTATGATGTAGGTACCTACGGATACTTCTTTCCTTTATCATCAGTATTCAAAGAAATTATTGTATCCGAGTCCCTTTGTCTAATAAGAGATAACCTCGTACAAGGTAGCAGTTTTAATTTATTGGTCTTATAGGTGTTGTTTAATTTATATCAATATATGAGTGTTTATATTATAATACGCATTCCATTGGTCGATATCTTTTATTTATGTTGTTAGCATCACCGGGTTGAATCGTCGCTTTCCACCAGGCGCCTGATTCTATGCCTCCCTGGGTAATAAAAAAATGTATTTGCAAGATATTATTGTAGTTAGGTTATAATAAATTAGAATAAAATAGTTTTTATTGGAGCGCCGATAGCCTAGTGGTAAAGGTATTCGACTCGCAAGCGAGACGTTTCGAATTCCGGGTTCGAATTCTATTATGTTCATTAAGGTTCTGTTCATTTGTTGAACACTAACGGATGCTTTTACGGTAAGGGAAAGCATCGTAATGAAACGGGGATCGCCCCTTCGGTTGCAGATGTGCTGGATGACGTTGGCCACTTTTCATCAGGTGGACCGAACGTCCGTCAGTCCATCCGCCGTCCTTAGCAATAAATAAATAAATAATAAATAAATATTCGTGGACAAATTCACAAAGCGCCATCTAGCCCCAAAGTAAGCAAAGCTTGTGTTATGGGTGCTAGGTAACTAATAAACAACTTAAATACTTTTTAAATACATACTTATTATACATAGAACACCCAGACCCGTAACAGAAATTAAAATTCATAATTTCAATTTCTGCCCGGCCGGGAATCGAACCCGGGACCTCTTGCGTGGCAGACCGCGATGTTAACCATTGAACCACTCAGGTCGTCAAAAATTGACACCACAATTGCTTAAAAATCTCTTTTAATCATGGATTTGAAAGCCTTCTGCTAACCAGTGAAAGCAGAGTTATACAACATGTACCAATAGATAACCTTCATTTACTCTGTGTTATTGTTCCAGGACCAACCTACCGAAAGAAATCATGGGGTTCCCAGATTTCCCTATACCAGAGAGTGAGAAGTCCTATCTTCCTTCCAAGGACATGCTGTTATTCCTTCAGCTGTACTCTGACACACATGGTGTCACGGAACACATTAAGGTATGTTATTGGAACAGTAAGATAAGCGAATGATGTATTTACTGGATGATAAGGGTACATACTAGTATATCTCGGAGCGATTCATAAGTAAATAACTCATGCTCTCGAATTACGAAGTACCAAACTATATGAGAATGCATGCAATGTTTAGATCGGTTACACAACTAATACACCCGCGGTATGTAGGTGGGAGGAGGGACACGTCTCGGGTTCTTTCGGGGTTGCAGTCGATACTAATCCTTACAATGTACAAAATAAAGTTGTTTTTGGATTAATTGAGATGCGCGGGCGAGCGTACCTTGGCCGGACGTCCGACCGCCGCTGGGGACATCCCCCGCACTCAAAGCTACTTTATTTTATACTGCGTAAGGATTAGTATCATCTGCAACTGACGGTTGGTCGACTCCAGACAAAACGGAACGTCTGCTACTAGTTTTACGAAAAACGTCATTGCCCCCTGCCCCGCGTTCCCTGAAACACCACCCTCCCACCTACCTCTTGCCCCGCAGTCTATGTTCTTTTGTGTCGTCAATCTATAGTTGAACATCCCGAAGTTCTAAGTTACCTAACTAATAAGTAAGTTGAAGTAGGAGAAGACAACACGATTGAGCTAGGGCAACGATAATTTATTATTGACTGTGTGGGGGGGGGGGGGGGGGGGCGTTCGCCTTGTGCGTCAGAATAGAAGTGCGTCAGTGCTGGGACGTCAGTATCTTTTCGTCAGTAGTTTCCATATACTGGCGGCACGTTTGTTTCTTTATATGGCACATTTATTATTCTTGCTTTATCAGTTATTATATAGTTATTAGTTAACGATCTGAGTGGTTCAGTTAGTTAATATTCCGGCCTGCTACGCAGAGGTCCCGTTCAATTTCCGGCCGAACTGAAATTGAAATAATGAATTTTAATTTCTGTTACGGGTCTGGGTGTAGTATGAATAATAAGTATGTGTCTAAAAAAAGTATATTTTAGTTTATAAGTTATAGAACACCCATAACAAAAGCTTTGCTTAGTTTGGGGCCAGATGGCGCTGTTTGAATTTGTTCAAGCAAGCAAATTTCAATAATTTTCGATTTAGGTATTTCAATATGTTGTTTTGTTTGGAACCTATTTGAATGGAATGAGTAGGAGTTGGTTTTCTGGCATTTGTCTGTACATTTTTTATTGATAAATCGAACCTTTATTTTACCATTAATTTTCAACTTCCAGTTCAAACAACACGTCCAGATGGTGAAGCCCAAAGAAGGTCCTAAAGGTGAACTCTGGGATGTCACCTACAAGGACATAACGTCTGGTACCTCCGAGACTCGAGAATACGATTACGTATTTGTATGCAATGGCCATTACAATACTCCTTTCATACCAAGCATTCCAGGACTAAAAGAATTTGAAGGTAAGAAAGATTCAATACATATCAACAATCCAAATAACAGCCTTCGGTCCACAGGGCTTGGGCCTCCACGGAGGGTATTGTCATACATAACAAAAAATCTCGGCGTTAATTGTTCCGGTGATCTCGTGCATGACGGCCCAGGGTCCACCTTGACCATGATCCAGTATTTGGCAGATCAGGTAATAACAGTGGAGCGACTGTCGTCTGACCTCCGTGACCCTGCTACCAGGGGAACCTGACCAGATTGGATCATGGTTACACATTTAGTCGTCTAAATTTGCAGGTTTCATCGCTATGTTTTTCCTCACCGTAAGAGTATCGGTTAGTGTTAAACTAATGTACATAACTCAGAAAAAAGTCACTGGAGCTCGAACCCGGTACTTTTCCCTTACGAGTTGGACCTTAGCCACCGACGCTCTTCACTCAACTTCATTATTAATACTACAAGTACCCTAATGAAAATGCGTGTTGTGACTTCAACTAAGTTTTGAACAGTAGCGAAGTAAAGATAGCATTGTCCCTTTCACGTTGTTTTTTGTCTATTGTATAATGCCATGTATTGTGCCCAAATGTACTGTATCATGTATGATATAGATATAATAATTGGCTTTTATTTATTGATGTTTATTTATTTAACATTACATCAGGTGACGTGATGCACAGCCACGACTACAGGGTGCCAGAAATCTTCACCTCCAAGAAGGTGTTAGTCGTCGGCGCTGGACCTTCCGGCATGGACATCGCCTACGAGATCACCAGCGTCACCACCAAGGTCATCCTCAGCCACCACCTCAAAGAGCAACCGAAGACCGTCTTCCCCGACAACCTTATCCAGAAACCCGACGTGGTTAGGCTCGAAGGGAAGACAGCTATTTTCCAAGACGGGTCCATGGAGGACATTGATGTTGTGTTCCTTTGTACGGGTAAGTTCGATGCTACGTATAATCTGTCCAGACTGACTTGTCCTATTTGGTTCAGGAAATTATGTATTTAAATGCATAATGTGCAGCAGTATTCGTTGAAATTCACATTCTATGTATTTCTTGTATAATTCAAGACATTTATACACAATATACGTAGCGTGATTGATACGGCAAGTCGTGATTTTGGGCATTGTTTGTTCACCAAATAAGACAAGACCTAACATATCATACAATATATCATACATCCATAATCAAAAACTTTACTATGAGGGCTCACAGTGTGCGTGAACGCACAGGGTTTCAACTGACAATACTTGCGTGGCGAACAGCACTATGCGTCCGTCAAAATGTACGATATCGGCCAAATCATAAAGCCGTATTGAACGCAGTGCGTTCACTTAGCAGACGAGCACTGTGAGATCACATAGTAAAACTACTTTACGTACACAAATAAATAAATAAATATTCGTGGACAAATTCACACAGCGCCATCTAGCCCCAAACTAAGCAAAGCTTGTACCATGGGTGCTAGATAACTGATATACTACTTAAACAATTTTTTTTTCTTAAATACATACTTATTATACATAGAACACCCAGACCCGTAACAGAAATTAAAATTCATCATTTCAATCTCTGCCCGGCCGGGAATCGAACCCGGGACCTCTTGCGTGGCAGACCGGCTATGTTGGCTCTCATCGCGTATGGCGTATGGCCGGATATGTTGACCATTGAACCACACAAGTAGATATTGTTTGTGAATACGAGTGTTAGTTAGTTACACATGCTGGTAAAAGCCCCTGTCAGGTTCGAAAGGTCATAACTCCACATGTCTATTAGATATGGGAATAGTGCGGTTATATTTTATTTGGTTAAATTCAGTCGTCTAAATTCAAAAGCAAAAAGCGCGAGTGCAAATCAAAGCGGAATGTCTTGCTCAAAAAATTCACTCACCGGTGTCAAAACATAAAACGAATTCATACCCTTGGTATTGAATATTGCAACAACCGATAGCCTATGAAGTTCTACTTCATAACTGATTTCATCTCATTATAATATTCTTGAATTAATTTATCATCGCAGTTATATCTTCCTTCATGATTTAGTAATAATCGCCTGCTTAACACGCAACATTCCAATATTACGGGTAACATGTAGATCCACTAAATGCTTTTGTCTTTGACAGAACAGACAGAACAGAATTAGGTCTTAAGGATCTTAATGTACATCCCATTAAAACCAAGAATTGACCACCACATCAGTAACATCTGCTGTACTAAACCTGAAGTCCTACACCTTTCAGGCTACCTGTACAACTTCCCGTTCCTCCACGAGTCCTGCAACATTGTCGTTGAAGATAACTGCGTTGAGCCCCTCTACAAGCACTTGGTGAACATCAGCCACCCCACCATGTGTTTCATCGGGGTACCCTACTATGTCTGCGCCTTCTCCATGTTTGATTTGCAGGTTGGTCTTATTGCCTTTAGATCTTCTGGCTTGCAATAGTTGGTTTGAGATGATAAATAGCGTAACCAATAAATCTCACAGGATGTAGTTCTGAAACTCGATTTTCAAAATAGCGATGTACTAATATTGAGATTGTTCATCATCGATGTACGGAATTTAGAAAAATTTATTAAGTATTGAGAATTTCGAAAGTCTATACAAAATTTTTCGAAGTTCCGTACATCGTGATGATGAACATTCTCAATATTAGTACATCGCTATGTTGAACTTCGAGATTCAGAATTACACCCGATCTCGCAAAGTTTGAGACCAGTAATATTGCGCTCAAGGCTCGCTCGCTCTTTAAAATTGTAAGTATGACTTTCTATGAAACGAATTACATCAAGCGCCGCAATGTCAAATATGTATTATTTTATCTATTAAGAAGCTGACATCGCGGAGTTAGATGCGAGAGTCAACGGCTTACTACACGATGATGCAGAAGACCTGGCGAAGTGGTGAAGAAAGAGTAAGAAAGCGGACCCAAGCAGAAGCTGGGATTGACGCTCGAGTAATGATGACCCCCGGAGAAAAAAGAGGGGTGTTATAATTTAACGTGTGTATCTGTAGCTCTGTGGCTCAGTGTACGGGCGTATCTGTCTGTGGCACTGTAGCTCGCCAACAAATAGACCGTTTTCGATTTTGGAAGCCAGTTTATTCGAGATAGTTCTTAGCTTTGTGTCATTAAAATCGGTTCAGTAGTGATTGGAGGTAATGCCACGTTTTTCTGTCGGTTAGGTTATTAACAAAATCTAACACAAAGATACTTATAAATAAGTTATTTCACGTCTAACAATTACTCCCATTTCACAGGTGCGCTACTACGTTCGCTCAATGAACGGCACATTCCCACTACCCACGAAAGAGCAGATGATAGAAAACTGGGAGGAGGAGAAAATGGAGCGCGCAGCTCGAGGGTACACCAAGCGGCAAGCGCACATGATGGGACCTGATCAGGTGAATACTCATAAACAACCTTGTCTTTTTTTAGTTAGTATAAGTATTTGACCGCCATCTCACTTAAGTTAAGGACTGTTACCATGCATTCTCACAGTGCGTGGGCAGCGATTCTCTCTCAATTGTTCACTCTTAGGGCGACTTGCACTAAATTCTTAAACTCATTTAAGCTTTTTATTTTTTATATCATACAGTAGGCGGGCCACCTGCTGGAAAGTGGTCACCACTGTCTAGAGACATTAGCAACACCAAGAGTATCGCCAATGCGTTGCCCCCTCTATAACACGTTGCTCTGGCAGCAAAAAGACCAATGCCCCTCCACTGCCAAAGCCACGGTTCCTCAAATCCCCACCCCATGGAGCACTGAAAACCTTACTCACCGGCAGAAACACAACACTATTTAAAAGAGCATTGTTTAGCTGCGGTATTCTGTAAGGTGGAGGTACTTCCCCAGTCGGGCGGCTCCAATTCGAACGCTATGCTCTACCTCTCTTATACTTAAATAAAAAACATCATACAAAAAAGCGTCAAACGTCATTCTTCACAGTGTTAAAAATTTGGTGCAAGCCGTGGTATGTGGTAGGAGGTGCCGCTAAAAAAACTCGTCTCTTAGTTTTTAATAGCCATTGTACAAGTTGGTATACTTTCGAACCGGATAGGGACAGAAGGGCCCTGGTCTCCCCTAGAAATGCCTCCTGAGTCCATTCCGGTCTCCTACCCCGGCACAGATTATTCGCGTAGTTGGCGAGACAGCGACCCCGCAGGTTAACAGTGACCCCTGGATTCGAGTCCCTTGCTAATTCGTTTCAGCGGATCTCCTTGGCTTCCGCGCCAACAGACGAAACACTGCCCAGAGCCCCAGAGGCTGGTAAACGTCACACTTAGCACCGCGGGTGGTCATTTGCCATGCAGGCCGAGGTCTTACCACCAAGCAATTTTGACTACACTCTTATGCGTGTAGGGTCATTAGTGTATATATAGCCTACGGTCGTGGTGCAACAAGACTCCTAAAACATCTCATAACTCTCCGTCTGCCTGTCCACATGACGGCCACTGCTATATCATCATCACAGACGATGTTACCAGTTGTCCGTCTTTCTTGTAAAAGCAATATTACGCTACGTTTGCCAGTACCCACTGTTAGACTTGAAAGTCTTTTATTTCAGTATTTATAAGGTTTAATATTTATATTATTTTATGTATTTTCTATAATTTATGCCATAGTTTTTCAACATTTTCCTTCAGTTATCATAGTTGCTGGGTGTCTCCAGATATGTTGCCAGATAGGCTGCTACCATCAGAGCCTGGTCCATCCGATTCTTTCTTCCTTCATACTATTATCAGATCAATAAATATTTATGTCGTATTGGAGATTGAACTCAAAGACCTCAATCATAAAACATCTAGAGGCAGGGTTACTAGGCTCAATACTCGTTATCTACATTATTGATGACATGTATATAATTATCTACGTACAATAGCGATTGAATTACTTGTACCAGGATACTTTGCCAATTTTTAGAATACAACAAAACGACTGCATCTTCTTTGCTTTGCGATTTATTATGGAGCTCATATTGATAGAAGATTAATCTTAAAGCCAATATGAGCTTCAGTATTTAACCCTTGGCCCTACACAGGCTCACTACTACCTGGGGCTCTCTACTGAGTCTGGGGCCACACCACTGCCTCCTGTCTTCACCCAGGTCCACAATGACAGTAGCCAGAAGTTCCTGGACAATCTTACGAGCTACAGGAATGACGTGTATTGCATAATCAGTGATGACACATTTGTATGTCGCAGCGTTGCCTGTTAGGGTGCTAGGGGTACCTCAAGGGAGTATATTAGGGCCATATTAGTTTGAAGCCATTTTATATAAAAACAGGGAATATAGTTAAGGGTTTCAAGTTTATTTATAGATCGATTAATTCATATATTAGTGATATCATTACTAAGTAATAAAGTTACTAAATATATTGTATCATGAGCAACGTTGAAGTAACTAAACATTCATTAAGTAGGTGGAAAACTTTAGTAGGTACAAGGGTAATCTCAATAAAATAAGTAAACAATTATAAGACTTTTTATTATTAATAATCTTTACCCGATATCTGTAATCTATATGAACATTATCTTTCAATTTCTTACTAAGTATAAACTATCGCAAGTGTTTAATTCAAAATGAATTGAGAATAAATCTACTGTAGTACTTACATAAAATGACGCTCTGAACTAGGTTACTTAAACATACGCGTAACACATACGTTACGTACTTTGTATATGGCATAATTCTCCAAGAACGTTAATACGTTCGTTAATGGTTTAATAACCATTGTTTTAGAAATTCAATTGAATCCAATACCTAATAAAGGTTCCGAAATAGCATTAACAGATTTGCCTACGCGTATTTCAATAAATTAGTTTGCTTGGTTTTTACTTACACTATTTTATCAGTGTCGTATGTAGTGGGTATCTAAGTATTTTGTTCGATATTGCACATTGTATGCGTCACAGTCGATGACACAGTAACCTTTAATAGACCACTGTAGACACGATCCTCCTCTTGTCAATATGTCGTGGTTGTGCTCTAGGGGCGCGAGGGCCCGGGGTCCGCCTTGACCATGATCAAGGATTTGGCAGATCAGGTAATTACAGTGGATAGCAATGAGACTTGCGTGACCCTCGTAGATGGTTAACATGGGAACCTAACCTGATTGAATCTTGGTTACAAATTCAGTAGCTAGAATGTGCAGGTTTCCTCGCAATGTTTTCCCCCGATAGTGCCTTATATAGCCCCGATAGCCTTCTCGACGATAGTGGAGATTTTTGTTATCTTAATCTACACGTGGGCCTGGGTTATAAGATTACAGACAATACTGCTTGCCATTTTCGACAGTCGTGAACAGTTGGTGCTATATTCCGTGTGAGGTGGATGTCACTCATCTTTCCTTCTGTACCTATAGTTTCCTGGCGGTGTGTTAGTTCCTTGTCACGCTACTTTCTAATAGTAATATCGTTGTCGCAATTATTGCTGTGTTTTTTTCTCTTAAAATGTACTTTACCAGCGCTGGCTTCCGCCGATGAGTTTCGAAACGCCTCCGATTGATTGAAACTTGTCGATACTTGTTACACTTATTCTTCTTCAACTTATTTAGCAGTAGTGTCGAGACTCGTCACCGTCGCGGACCAGTAGTCGAGAGAGTCAGTATACGGGAAGTCATAGATACCGCGCAGGTTTCTTGCTTTCTCTACGTGCTTACGCACCTAGTCTTGAAATATTGTTATGACCGTCATTTTAACGAATTTTGATAAGGTTTTTTTGGCATATCGGCTAGCTGCGTTCCTAAACAACCAGCCCATATGCCCTTTATGGCTTTTTTGTCGCTCATAGCCTCTATAACCGGTCGTAAATCTTCGTCAATAATTGATTTTTCTAACTACACAAGAGAAAAAGCGATCGACGTGTATTTTCTTTTGAATCTTATCATAGCTCATGACGCTCATGACGAACCTATCTAAAAACTCGTCCCTTGATATTAATTATACACGGAAAGCATAGCTTAATCGTGTTATCCAGAATGACATAGTCCAGTAACCTACAGCAGATCCTAGTTGGCCTTGTGGCGGATAGGTTTATAAACGAATTTCGTAAAAAAAATTAATCTTGGTCAGTGCCCGCATTAAATCGGGATGTATCGTCGTAAAGAAGTGCCGTCGTCTTGGAATTGTTTCTGAATACATCTAAGGCAAATTAGGTAGAAGCAATTTTGAAAAAGAGACGGATACATTGGCCCTCGTTCCTGATAATGAAGATCCATTCACATACTTAGCCCGGCTTGCGCCAAATTCCTAAACACTTTTAATAATGACGTCAAACGTTTTTTGTTTGAAGATTTTTGTTAAAGTATCAACTTAAATGCGCTTAAGAATTAGGAGCATGCCGACAACCATATTTAAAATTATTTTACTCTTGAATTTATTGTAGGGACTGCTATTTAAACTAACCACATAAACTAAATATTTTGAAAGCAATGAAAATAAAAATTACATCCACATTCATGTACTGTAACGCTGCTTTCTTAGGAGAGCGGAAATTAGAATAAAACCACAATGATGCTAATCTTTATTGTGAACATTCGGAAATACATCGATTATCTTAAACTAAATCCAATCACTGTTGTTTTCTCTTCTAAGCTCACGACCCACTTACGTGCCACTCCTTACACTTATCCGTCTACACTACGCGCGAACCAAAACAACGCCTCATATTTATGAACTCCCAGTAGGCAATTAACCATGCATTAAGCGTATTAATACGTAAACATGGTTGTCGGGTTATCAGTTATTGTTTTGCATACTCAAGGCGCTGTATTGTCAATTGGATGCTTGAGTATCAACTATCGATACACGAGCATATTGCACTTACTTGTCTCCCAGTAACAATATACTTTGTTTTGAGTTATCGTGTGTTTTTGTAAAACTTCACTGTGTGTGAATGTTTTACACTACTTCACTGTGTGTGAATGTTTTACACTTGACATATTAATGTATGGTTTCAATTAGTTCCACGGCTATGTTGACTATGTTGACCGATTAGCATTCACCTTATTCATAACAATTATTATTTGGTAGGTACTTTTTTCTTAGCATATATGATTATCATCACATTTTCCATCGAGATGGTGATCATCTAATTCTTTTACTCTAAAATTTACCCCCGTTCTGACTTGGTTCTTATAATTGGCGTTTTTGTGTTTCCCAAAGGCAATGCATGACTTGAAACGAATTGACGGCTCCCCAATTGCGGGTGGTGATCACTTACCATCAGGACGTGGCCTGGTTGGTCGTTTGGCTCCCTCTAATTAAATATATAATAAATAAAGAAAATATATGTTAGCATTTAGCTAGGACTATTCTTTTTCATAGACGCAATAGTTAGTAGCAAGTAAAATGTAATATTAACGTGTGACCTATAATTGTTCCAGGAGAAATATTACGCGTCGCTAGCAACAGAAGCCGGCACCAGGAACCTGCCTTCGGTCCTCACGAAAATACGCGAGGAAAGCTCAAACCGATTCCTGCATAACTTAAAGAACTACCGGCAAGACATCTACAAAATCATAGACGATGACACGTATGAGATCATTAGTAATGGGAAAAGTGAAATTCTTTGTTGACCTTAAATTGGAATTAAGAGATAGCTTAAGTTAGGTAGGTTTAGGATAGTTATTTAATATCTAGCTAATTATAGTTGCTTGTCATTTTTAGTCGTATGATGAAGGTGCCTTGTCAGCAGTTCTGTATTTTCTCGTTCGTTTTCAAAGGACACTGTAATAAACAATCCACGAAATATTTATTTTAACAAGTTAATGTCAAAAGATAACGATTAAAAAACACAAATAACATTAGTAAACATTATATTTTAAGGTAACTT
This sequence comes from Blastobasis lacticolella, assembly GCA_905147135.1. Taxonomy (NCBI): domain Eukaryota; kingdom Metazoa; phylum Arthropoda; class Insecta; order Lepidoptera; family Blastobasidae; genus Blastobasis; species Blastobasis lacticolella. Next base: position 18,914,179 of record LR990048.1, read on the forward strand.
TACATAAGTAGTATGCTGAATTTATGATGCTCAGTGAAAAGGTATGTAAAACCCACTCAGTGTATGTTTGCGTCTCGTTTGCAACTTCTCTAAAATATTTTCTTAGCAGATAAATTTATCTTTAAGATATTGCCTGTATATGTAAAATTTCATAAGCATTGGTTCAAATTTGTTGTTTGTGCGTTGTCTCATATGTCACTTCTCTATTTCGATAAATGTCTTGAAAAATACTTAATATTTAAAATAAAATAAAAATTCAAAATAAATTTTATTATTCTACCTTCTAAGTTAATAATGTATAGATAACATTCTGCCTATTAGTTTTATTCTCCTAAAATAGAATTAATCATAATTCCATTTTAAAGTCTAGATCTAATCTGTTGCTCAACTACTTAAGTTTAGTATATTTAATTACTTACATTAACTGATTAATAAAGTACAATAACTAAAGTTAAAGTTATATTTATTCAACTCCTTTATCAATCTAATTGTAGACGTTTTCTGCAGGAAGAAATAAAACGAGATGGTTTGTAATATGCTTAGATTATTTTTAAGTTGTATACTATAATTACAATGCGGAAAAGTTTGAATATTGTATGTCCGAAACCATGGAACTGATTTTGATAATTGTGGGTGTTCTATGTATAACAAGTATGTATTTCAAAAATATATAAGTAGTTTATCAGTTATCTAGCACCCATAACACAAGCTTTGCTTACTTTGGGGCTAGATGGCGTTGTGTGAATTTGTCCACGATTATTTATTTATTATTTTATTTATTTAATTCTTTCACTAACGCGAAGCGCTATATTCGACCAAACGTCGAAACGATTGTACGAATGCTGGTTAATGCTGTGTGTATAGGATGCCACATGCCATAAAATATCGTCAAAATTCTGAAAATAGTTCGAATTATGACGGTAATCCAAATTATGAGGTACTTTGCGATCGTCCTATTTACATTTTTATAATCACGAGTCTTAAAAAATATTTTCTACTCTTAACTTTTTTACTTTTGTGTGAGTTTATGGTTATAGCACTGGATGTTACAAATCTAAAAAAGACGGCAACATTCACTATTCAACTACATAGCCGCCTTCTATCATGTCATCAATTATCCCTGTAATCCTATCCTGGAACTTGTCATCCAGCTCTGGTTTATAATCTATTATACTTTCTTGACCTACGTCTATAACACTGTCATCTTTCGCAAACAGCAGTGGCATGAAGAAAAGTGCGAACACCAAACCGACATCCAATCTTTCTTGAACAATGTCATCAAATAATTTTTTTGGAAATATATCTTCGACGTCAAATTGGAAATCTTCCAGTAATCTCTTTAAACTGTCGTGATATACATTCTTTATGTGGGTCATATGACTCTGCCGAAATTTTCTGTCAGTACCAAGATAAATGAAGAAGATGAAGTCGTTGATTGGACACCCGTAGTGCATCAACTGAAAGTCAACTGCAATAACTTCTGCAACCTCGCCGTTCTGAAAAAAATCACAAATACTTATTCTTCAACAATTTGCATATTTTCAACCACCCCAAAGGAAAACTTGGAGAATTCAGCATTTTACAAACGTATAACAGCATATAAGCATATACGACTAAACTTGAACCGCCTCCTCAGTGGAATCTTCTCTTGTGGAAGGCATGGCTATTGACAGGTGCGATGCAGATCATCATCGTCACAGCCCATATCAGTCCACTGCAGGACTTGGGACCTCTCCCACGAAAGGGGAGGTTATTGCCATGATCTCCACGCTTGTCAGGCAGGTTCAAGATCGCAATACTGTAAATAGAACGGTGAAAAACGCTGCTGCCCATTTTCCAGTCTACGGACACTCTACATCTTTTACCTCGAAAACATTAGTCGCCTTGTACGACACCCACGAGTGTAAGGGGTTGGTCCTATTTTACTCTACCGGACACCGCACGGCAAATTAGGCAATATGTAGGTGCTATTACTTAACTATTCGATAACATACCTGTACCCTCTGTAGAACATTACTCGACCTGTAATCTCCATGACACAAACACATAATTGGCGCTTCAGTAGTAAAATATGCAAGATACTTATCCAGAGCTATAGGCACAAATCCTTCAGCAATTTTCCTGTAATAAGGATCTTTTATATTCGATGCTGTCATACTCATGACGCTTCCTGTAGCAGACTTCCATGCTTCGGTAAAGGGAAGAGGTGACTTGATACATTTTATTTTAGCATCATAGTAATCAGGACGCAACTTTTCCAATACAAATGCCATGCCGTGGAATCTCGCTAGCTGTTCAATAGACAACTCAGCAAATCTTAAACTAACTTCAGCCATTCTATACCCACATTTGAAACCTTTTGTAGCTACGTTTTCGAGCACAATAGTATCGGGTATAAATTCTCCGTAGGCCTTGACCATTTTCAGTCTTTCCTCAAAGGGGATGTTAAAGTCCTCTTGCAATGTATGATATATTTTTGAAAGCTCCAAATAGAAAAATGCTTCCATTTTATACGCGTCGGCCAGTTTCAAATATTCTTTCATTGTTTTAGCTGCCTCCTGTAGCATCTTCTTAGCAAATAAATGGATTTCACGTTTTCCGTCTTTCGTGTCACCTTTGATGTCAATTTCATATAGATCTCCCAAAAGACTATTGCCTCCCGAAGTTATCAATCTTTTTTCTATTTTGTAGGAAAGAAATCCAGCTCTTTCAGCTTCTTGTTCTATGCATTTTTCTAGCGTGGAAGCCTCTAATTCCGTTTCCATATTGTATAGATAATTATTTAATAAAAATGACTTGTCCCGGCCGTTTCTTATTTAACAATGCTGGTTCATTTTTAAAAAGTTTATCGTAAGAGTAAATTGCATTTTGTTTGGACAGTTAATTATGAAATCATAGTTAATACCTAGCAATGTAGATGTAAGATAACAGTATTTTACTAAATCATTGTAATTATAAGTGTTACACAATATTTTCGCGAATTCTGTTTAGGGTTCCTTAATAAATCAATTATATACAATATTATGATAGAATGGAGAAGGTACCTACTTTAAAATCACCTCAGACTATTGACATTATAGAGCTGAAATTTTATGTTATGGACATTAATTACGACGACAAATTAGTTATATAAGACATTTTTCTATACTAATAAAGAAGAAAAGTTTGTATGTATGTTAGTTTCCATATTAGGGGTAGGTAATCTTTGAAACAGCTGGACCGATTTTAAAAATTCTTGTGAAATAAGCTACTTTTAACAAGAAAAAAATAATAGGGTCCTGCGGGCGGGCTAGTTTAATATTTACAGAAATGCGAACGGCACGCAGGGACTTATAAACTGAGGGGGACAGCACTAGCCGTCACTATACTAATAGTAAAAAAAGAGTTTTTAAATAGGTAGGTATAATCATTATGACAGAAATGTATAGCCGGAACCCTACACTACACGTATCCCGGTACGTCGTCGCCGGTTTTTATTAATTATATCATACAGAGCAAACAAAGCATTAGAAGTGGTACTGCGCAGATATGCAGCGAACTCCAATGTCACTAGGTACCTCGGCTGCCCTAAGCCAAATTCAAGTATCTCACTTATCGCAAATTTTACAGGAGAGCGTAAAAACGATAATCAGTGTTTTTATTGAAACATTGTGAATTTATAAATACAAAAATGTAAGAATACCATTGGAAATATAATTTAAAATACTTGTATGTAAAAAAAAATTACTTTAGACATCTACTTACATTTTGACGAACAAAAATAGTGTTCTCCGTAGAAATATTGATTGATTTACCAAAAATATTTTACGCTATAAACAAGTAACTTGAGATACTTGATTATACATTAGCAGACAAGATTGTATTTAACATTTATTTAAAATAGAAAACAAGTAATTATGGCTTTAGGAAAATAAAAAATTAAGTAGTATAGTAGGTTTATTTTAAAACCAAACAAAAATAATTTGAAAAACGACTTAGAAAATTCATCATCAACATCATCATCTTGGCGTTAACACTCCCACGCAACACACGAGGGCCCGGGGTCCGCCTTCCTGTTTTTCTTTGCCCACTTTGCCTGGTCTTCGGCATCCTTAATGGTGAGTCTGTTGACATGCATTTCACTCTTAACGGTGTCCAGCCATCGCTTCTTGGGCCGGTCTCTCCTTCCCGTACCTGGCGGGGGTGGCATGGCCAGATACATAATTTGACATCTGTTCTCCACATAATTTGCCGGTCTGCGCAAGACGTGGCCGTACCATCGATGGCGGCACTCTTGTAGCTTAACTGCGATGTCCCACACATCCACCGCAGCAATTTCATTTCCAATATAAATTACGCGTAACGTATTTTGTTCTAATCAAATTGTCTTTAATGTTTCAATTGTCTTCACACTCATCGTCATGATCAATTAAATCATGTGAATTTACATTGTCACCTAAATTTAACCAATATGTTTGTCTATTTCTAGGCATTAATGGAACTAAATTTTTGTGGTGTGTGGTGCCGCTACCTCAAAGAATAGCACCACCCCATCTCTTCCCGTAGGTGTCGTAAGAGGCGACTAAGGGACAAATCCGAAAGGTGGGCAGCAGCATCTTTCTGGGTAGATTTACATCAACTGCACTGCGATCTCCAACCCGCCTGCCAAGCGTGGAGATTATGGCAATGACCTCCCCTTTCGTGGGAGAGGCCCGAAGTCCTGCAGTGGACTGTTATGGGCTGTGATGATAATGGAACTAATTTGTCGACTATTTCTTGCTTTCTAGAAGGTGTCACACCTCTTACAATTTGTGTATTTTTAGGCAAATCCTGCACTGAATATTTTTTTTGCAAGAAATCTAAACTTTTGTATTCGTCTTCGAATTTCTTCTTATATGACATTGTTCTATCTCCTTTTGAGAACTTTACCTCTACTAACCGGTTGTATAAGATCTTCCGGTTGTATAAGATCTTCCCGTTGTATAAGATCTTTCGGTTGTATGCGATTTTCCGGTTGTATAAGATCTTCTGCAAGCTCGGATTGTAATTCCACTCTGAAATTATTGAAAACCTTTTATAGTATAGGTACATTTTTATAGCGTATACATACATTTGATAGTGTATGAACGGACGTTAATACAAGTCGCAGGAGGTCACAGGATGCGGAGCGCATGCGATCGGTCGCTCTGGAAATCTTTAGGGGAAGCCTATATTCAACAGTGGACGTCCTTTTACTAAAGGATGGATAAATGAACTTCTAGGTGTTCCTGTGACACAGCACCCTGACAGACGGACTGATGTACCAAAAGATTTTTTGATGTTGTTTGAACACCACACCGAAATTCCAAGCCGCAAGTGCCGCAGTTCCAAGGGACACCCCTTTCCATCTCAAATAGTATCGGGATCCTTGGTGTCGACATATCGGATAACGTGCGCTTCCGGAGTCACCTAGAAGGTAAGGCCAAACTGGCTTCGAAAAAGCTTGGCGTGCTTAACCGGTCCAGGCGTTACTTCACCCCAGGGCAGCGCCTGCTGCTGTACAAGGCACAGGTGCGGCCTCATATGGAGTATTGTTCCCATCTTTGGGACGGCGAAACTGCCGACCTGCTTAATCCTTTGGACTCCGTACAGAGACGCGCCGTACGAATTGTCGACGATCCCATACAAACAAGCAAGTTAGAACCACTGGCTAACCGAAGGGACTTTGGCTCCCTGTGTGTGTTCTATCGGCTGTACAATGGGGAGTGTTCCGAGGAACTTTTCGATCTGGTGCCCACAGCACGATTCCGCCATCGCACCACCCGCCGTGGGCTGAGTACTCATCCCCACTACGTAGACCCTCTGTTGGTCACCACGCGAAGGTTCGAAAGAACGTTTCTCGCTCGTACGATTCGGATGTGGAATGAGCTCCCAGCCACAGTGTTTCCTTTGGACTATGACATGGGATCGTTCAAGAGGTATATTAGAGGCGGGCAACGCATTTGTGACTCCCCTGGTGTTGCTGATTATGATGTGACCACTTTCCATCAGGTGGCCCGCTTGCCTGTTTGTCTGCTAAGTAAAAAAAAAAAAAAAAAAACGGTAATTATCGGGAAAAATTTTAAATTTTGCACCCCACGGCCTTAACAAAATCACATCATAATCAACGTGTCCTCAACGCCGTCAATGGAAAGTATCATAATAAACCTCTTTACTCACCCATTAGTGTCTTGATTCTGCAAACACATTCGAACCATTTGTTGTCCGCGACCAGATTTAGAAGAACAATACGTATTATAACACCCACGACGTTATTTCATATATGTATTTTGTAATAAACACACAAATGCTTAAATGTTAGATATAATGCTCCAGCCAAACATACATTTAAACGCACTACCTACATAATTATATTATAAAAGTCACTTTCTGAAGTAAAACATATGCCTACCCTCAACATCGACTAACACCATAATTCTACGTTAAAAGCAAGTATCTCTGTAGATACTTGTTTTCAGCTTTGCATTAAATGTTTCTTAGCACTAAAATAAGTACTTAGAAATAAAGTATCTGTTAGTCTATTTGAATTACAAGTATCTTGATAACACTTACTTGTTTTTAGATTAGAAACGGAAAATATACTTTGTTTTAGCGTAGATTTCACAACCAGAAAAAGATACTTGAAACATATAATTATCTGTAACTTCCGAATTAAATCGAATTTAACTAAAATTATAAAATTGATAGACGTGTCTTGGTATGCTTTAACTGAAAATGAAATAATATTTTTTTTTTGAAAAAATTGAGATACTTGACTTCTACGTAGGGCAGCCGACCTATAGGTACTATAGAACGCTACAGGAAATATATATGAATATATGACCTCGGCTGTTAATGCTATACGAATAAATAAATAGTAAAAATACCGGTAAAATGGAATGCCAAGTTTTTATAATTATCATGATTTTGCAAACATGTATCAGTCCTCAGCCTACAAGCAGTTGTTCACAATGACTTCAAGGCATGTAAGGCTATCCCTTTCAGTATTGTGTTGACCTCTTCATTATGTTATATGCAGCCTCTTAGCTTTCTTCATCAGCGACTTATTTGAGGTACATAGTTCTTTTAAATTTTGGACAAGTGTTTTTTTATGAGTTGTGATTCCCTCCAGCCGCCATTGCAATTAAGCTTCTCAACTAGTTGAAAAAAAATTTTTTTCTTTACAGTTCTCTCTGGCAGGTACTCATTGTCAGACAACTTATTTCCTCGCGAACTGAGGGCACGCCCAATTAGGTAGTGTTTGGTTTGGACTAATATACGCTTAATATAATATTTATTTACTTATTTACTTCTTCAGCCACTCATTCACAATACAGGCAGCTCGTTATTGGAATGACATACCTGAGGACGTACGAAAGGCGCAAAATCGGTTGATGTTTAAAAAACTACTGAAAGATTTTATTCTGAGTAAGAGGTCGTAGGCAATGAGTGATGAGCTTGGCGTAGTCATTATCACATTTTGTATCTAGTGAATGTATATATAATAGGTATATGTTTATTGTATTTTTTTTTAAATAGTAATTGTATTTATAGTATTCAATTTAATTTAATCTTTTATTTTTTTTTCACTTAAGTCAATGTTGTCCTGTTAGCACCTACTTAATCACTCTCTGCATGGTCTGCTGGTTGACTGTTAGACAAACTCTCAATGGCTTTAAGTCCGCCAATTGCTGTAATTTGTGCAATAAAGTTTTTAAATAAATAAATAAAAAATAAATTATTATGTTTTATATGGCTGTTGGTACTCCAATAAAGAAATAAATATTGTCTGTAAAAGAAGCTAATCTTAATTGTAGCGCCTGTTTTAAATGTCTTAGCAATCATTTTATTAACGTCACCGTATATGTACCGAGCGAGGTGTCACCTAAGGCCGAACGCAGTACCTACCCCCAAGAAAGGGTTGCCGTAAGACCAGACGGTTGCCTTATATTGTGGCTTTTTTCTTTACTAACAGACGAGATCTTTTATCGAGCAGCCACTCTACCTGATTCTTATGCACCTATATGATATATCTAAATTTGTTTATAATGAATATGAATCCCAAGTTAGGGTAAAAGTCCTTCTGTCGAAAAGTGAAGGTAATATGCTTAGATTTTAATGCACTTGCTGTATTACAACTTATCCAGATTTTTTTTATATCACTAAGGTGTCAAAAAAGCTTAGAGCCTGCCTGGTGGTCAACAGTCACCGCAACCTATGGATGTTTGCAATACCAGGGGCATCAACCACGCGTTTCCGACCCCCCCTAACGTAAAGACCTTTTCACCCCTCTCTTGAACTCCAGGGAAAACCTCTCCAGGTAGTTCATTCCACAACTTTAGTGTGAGTGGGAGGATGAATTCCCTGTCGGTAGGAAGTGGTGCGATGATAGAATGTAGCTGTAGGCATTATGTCAAACAGTTCTTAATAACAAACACCGTTGTAGAAATGATATTTTTTTGGAATTTTCTTGATTATTCTACTGGCCGGAGGTTAAAGCTGGTAGTGTCATCAGCGAAGATGGCTGTCATTACCTGGAGGTAATGACAGCCATCTTCTGTGTCATCTTCTTCATCATCTGCTGAGTGGACTCTCTGATTCAGGCACAGGTATGTCAAGTAATAATGGATATAAATTTTAATCACACGCCGAATACTTAAGTTGATTTTATTAGCCATATTTCATATGTTTAAAATCAAAGCTTGCCATATTTTGTTTTAGCTACCTTTTACCTCTATTATAGTAATAATAGTAATATGTAACACTTCCCAATGCCTACATAAAAAGAAACATATCATGTCGCAATACTCGCAATCATGAGGAATTTAATCACTACAATTTCGATTACATTTATTTATAAAGTTTTCGTTATCTTTGTCTATTGTAGATACCAATGTGTGCAGAAATCTAATCAAATGTAGTTACCAATATATATAATGTTCTAATTTAATTTAGACGGTATGGAGAAAATCGAGTCCTCTGTGTACAATTATTGATAATTTTTTTAAGTAAAATAAATATGTGACGTCATCCTAAAAGTACCAAAATAATGAAATCTCTTAACTATCAATCCAAAAAAAACGAACTATATTATTTTTGCCGCTAAAAATAAAAAACTGGGTCCTTTTCCATCACTCAGAATAAATAATGAAATAATAAACCAAGTTAAAGAGGAGAGGTACCTGGGTCTCATATTGGATCACCAATTAACATGGAAGCCGCATATTGCTAGATTGAGATCAAAACTGGTGACCTTAACGGGAGCGCTCCGCGGCATTGCACACTGTCTCCCGCAGCGCGTGCGACGGTTGATATACAACTCTTTTGTTAAAACGCACATCGATTATCTAATAGAAATATGGGGTAGTGTGGCAAAATCTAATTTACAACCACTGCAGAGAATGCAAAATAAGGTAATTAAAGCACTTTTTGGGTTTAGATTCAGAACTCCAACAAATCAAATCTTTTCCGAAACTGAACTGATTTTCCGAAATATTCGTCAAACCTATAAGTATTACGTTTGTTTATTAGTCAGAAAGATCCTTCAAAAATATATTCAGTCCACAATTACATTCACAAAAAGGATACAAATCAGTAATCGATTAACAAGGCAAGCTGATCATCTATGTTTACCTACGCCCCGAACTAACTACGGTAAAACGAATTTTTTGTACGAAGGAGCACAGATGTACAACGGTTTGCCAAACGATATTAAACAAGCAAAATCCTATAATAAATTCAAAGCCCTGTTGACATTCCACATCCTAAAAGATTGACACTAATTGTTACCTACCTACTATTATCTAAAATAACTATTAACACATGCATACCTACTTATCATTGTTCCATGACTATTTAAATTGTTTACTAAGTATAATGGGGTACAGTGTTTTGTCTCGCTTCTATTCTACCCACATTTTATTAAGCTTATATTGCTGTCCTCGGACTGTTAGTACTAACGAATCACTAGTATTTTCTCGTAAGTGAATTGTAAAATTCTTAGAGAAATAAAGATTTTCTAACCTAAAAAAAAATTATAAAGAGCAGGCCATAAAGGTCGGATTCGCAGGACGACAGTGTCAACACCTGCAAATAATACAGCACCGCAGACTGTTCTGGCAAAAGAGTAGGTATCTCAGTTTTAAGAGCTTTGTCCTAAATACCATCGCTTCTCAAGGACCAGCTTGAGCACCTTTCCCAAAGAGTCTGGAGAATCAATCCCGCCGGAAGCAATGCTTGGCCGAGCGAGACGGAGAGTGAGGATCTGATAAACAAGATCTTGTCCTTGTTACTCGACCAAAAGAAGTTGGACAGTGTTGGCGACTCTGCGTTGGAAGTATATCATAGATTGCCTAAAAAGTAGTAAGGACGGGCCTGTGTTGGTGCGTTACATCACTGAAACTAGTGAGGCAGTTTGAGACGATGACGACGGAAGGGCTCTCGAAGTCTTTCAAAGTCAAGGCAGCAGCATATAGAAGTACTGGACGAACGACGGCACGATTATGGTGGTCCTCCCGGAAAATAGCTTTTCTCCATGGCTACCTACTATCTACTTGATCTACAGGGGGTTTATAGCAGGACCTAAAGAGAACTGCCCTGCTTAGACCCAGAGAGAGCACTATACGTGTCACATAAGCTTGTCTCGTTCTAAGCAAGGCAGTTCGGTTTAAGTCCTGCTATAAGAGTTCATGGTAAGCCTTCAGTCCCATTCATCAGTGACAAAATCTACTTAAAACACTAGCACCCGGTTTTTGAAACGTATGTCAAATCATAGATTAGCTAACAGACTGTCACATTTAACAAGCTGGTAAGCCACTGTTTCTGAAAGGCCAATTAACTTAAAATTTGCTAATAGACCATATATAAATTATGATAATTTTTTTTATCTGGCTACCACCCCTACTAAAACCAGTCACATCATAGCCACGTCACATTCATTGATATATGTTTTGTTTCTGTTAAACGCATTGATTTGTCTCTTCCCTAGGGGCCTTTTGAAGCCAAAATCGTATGTGATATTTAACTTTTAGATGAAACTAATAGCGATTGTATAGTTTTCGTGTAAAATCGAAAATTATCAATAAATATACAGAGCGAGAAAAGAAAACTTATAACAATATTTATGTTATAGGGTCACTGGTTCCAGCGTGTCAGTAATCCCATCATCATCATCTTTAAGCAGGTAGGTAGGTCCGGGTCCACTGCTGAATACAGGCTTCTCACGACTTACATTCCGGTCGACTCTGTTATGTTGCATTCATCGGCTTCCTAGAACCTTAAGGAGGTCGTCCGTCCATCTTTTGGGAGGCCATCCAGCTCGCCACTCAACAACATCCGCCCTACCGGCTATCGATTCTATGAGTTTCCCAATAATCCTGGCCCCGAACCAGTTCGTGGTTCAGGTCTAGGTCCTGGCCCCGGACCAGATCCTGGTTAAGGTCCAGGTCCAGGTCCCGGACCAAGTCCTGGTCCAGCTAATATGTATGGGCTATGTGCTGGCACTGATCTAGGTCCTGGTTCTGGTTCAAGCTCAAATTGTGATCAAGATCCTTGTTCGGGCCCAAGACCAAAACCAGATCCAGATCTTGGTTTTGGTTAATGGCCAATATCATTTTCAGGTCCAGGTGTACGTCCTGGCCCTGGCGTTGGTTCAGATACATGTACCAGTTTTGGTCATGGCCCTGGACCAGAACCGGGACCCTAGACCTGGACTTTGTCTTGGACCAAAACTAGGACCTGGACCAGGGCCAGGACTAAGACCAAGACCAAGAAAATCGGATATAATTTCTTCTGACAATTTGTTAGTTAGTCGATTTTCGCTAATTAAAATAGCAAGACGATAACATACAGTTAACATGAGAAAAAGCTTTCCGGAAACCCAAAATTACCGTAATCGGCCGTTAATTGGAGATTTGACAATCCGTTGACAAACTGTTAACAAACTGTCAATTAGCCTTTTCAGAAACCCAAACATTTAACCAGAGATTAACCAGTAGTTACGTAATTTTTACGTTGACAAGCGTTTCAGAAACCGGGTGTAGGTTGTTATCATTATTAATTTTGACAGCTTATAACCTAGTTACCGCATTTTTGACTAATAAGGTAGCTCGATATTGCAAAATTTTTACATTTTACCTAGTGCCGCTTTTTTATTGATATCTGTTTATTTTAAGATCTACAGTGGAACTACAAAAAAGCTAGAAAAAAACAGCGATTATTAATCGTACGACGTTAATTCGCGAGACTCCATAATTAATTTAAATTACTTTTAAATTAGTAATTTGTTGTTAATATTAATTATTATTTAGCTAAGTCTCACCTGTCAATGGCACACCACACTACGCCACTAGTGCCACCATAGCGCCCTTAATTGCACCTTTATATACGTACTGAGGCAAGAATTAACCAAAAACAAAGATGGCGTCAATGACATGACATATCTATGCCATAGAGTGCCACAAACTTACCCGGTAGCCAATACTGGAACTAAGTGCCGCCATTTTGATATATAACTTTGTTGACAACAACTGTGCCACCGTCATTAGGATAGATAACTGATAAGTCTGTAGCACTCATTCTTTATTCAGTCATTTTGACAGTTATCGGCTGACGGCTCCATGTTTCTTATAAAGTACTACGTGGTCTATTGAGGACAATATATTTTAATGTATAATGTGTAATGGGCGGTATTTGTTTCAAACTAAACTCGCGTTCTTTACACATATTATTATATTAGACGGGACTTCGACGCGACGTACCTTTTTGATTTGTTTTCCCGACGTTTCGGTAGGGTTACACCCACCGTGGTCACGAGACGACTGCCGTGGGAGGTGACAGCTGCGGTGATGCGCTGGTAGACTCCTACCCTCACATAAAATTGTCAATTTGTTGTTGATTCGGAACTGCACGACACACAACACTCACGATATCCACGGATGCGTCCGACGATAACTCTTGTGTCTTACGGTTATTTATTTGGTACGTCGCGTCCAAGTCCCGTCTAATATAATAATAATGGGCGGTATGTCACATAAAAAAAACATGGTCGTTTTATAAAGGTTGTAAGTGTATTTAAATGCTGTGAAACTGTAATGTGAACTAATAATTTTATTTATTTATAATGAACAAAGTAATAAAATATGTTCAAAGTGCAGGCTGGGTCTGAAATATCACTTTAATTATAATAAATAAATAATACATGTTCAAAGTTTAGGCCGGGTATGAAATAGTAAGAATCATTTTAGCCCATATGTTGTATTTCTCGAAGTTATCATTTTCCGCCATTTTTACAATTGATTTTTTTAACTTATCTCTGAACTTGGACTTCTGATGTTTCCATGTTCGCGAGCACTGGTTATTTGTATATGACTTTTTAGCCATGCCCTTTAACTTAAGGACAGACATAAATTAAGGTCTCCTCCCGATCCCTCCAAACCTTTGTCCTAACAATGAACTTATATGGGCTGATAATTAAAGTAAGGTAAAGTTGCTGTCATGAGATAATATTCTAAGAAATTCTTCTTTTATCCATACCTGTGTGAACTATGCAAACAAAACCAGAAAGTCTAGTTGAACCTTGTTCTGAAACTATTGAAACTTTAAATCTAGTATTTAATCAAGTTTGCTTAATGTAGTATATATTAATATCTACCATATTATTTGTATCTGTACTTGTGTTCTATGGTGTGCAATAAAGAGTTTTGTATTGTATTGTATTGTATTAATCGAAATCTGATTATTAAAATGTTTACACTACTTAGTGACCAACGTGCCAAATAGCCCATCTTATGATAAACCAACCAACCAGCAGTCACTGTTAAACCTAAGATGATTGACTCATATTTGTCTTTATACCACTAAGGCGACAAACAAGCTTACGGCCTGCCTGATGGTAAGCAGTCCCCGCAGCCTATAGACGTTTGCAATACCAGGGCCATCATCCACGCGTTGCCGACCCCGTAAAAACATTTTCACCCTTTTCTTGAAGAACTCCATGTTGTACTCTCTAAACTTTTCCAGGTAATTCATTCCATAACCTTAGTGTACGTGAGAGCAAGTTCCTTTGGAACCGCACAGTTCGCGATCAATTTGGCTCAAAGATGTGAGTATGAACTCCATGTCGGTGGCGAGCGGTGCGACGATAGAATGTAGCTGTAGGCATCATGTCATATCCACTATGCTTTCTATTTAGAGTCATAGATCCAGTCTCTTTTAGATTTAGATAGTCTCCAACCCGCATGCCAAGCGTGGCAATTACAGCAATACCCTCCACTAATGTGGAGGTGGCTCAAGTCCAGCAGTGAACTGTTATATAGGCTGATAGGCCGATAGTAAAGTCTTACAATTACAATTGTATCAATTTAATAAGATAGTGTTTCAGAATCTTAGTCATCATTAATTAAAAAAGTAATACAAAAAATGAAACCAGGAATGCCGTAAAAATGTTATAATGAAGCAGATTCTTCAACTCAAGAGGTCCGGAAAATTGGAGTTTACATAATTAACATTTCAAAGCAGGCGGGGATCCATTTTATTTATATAAACAATCAGACCCGATTCCTGATCCAAACATATTATTCGAAAAAGGAACTAAGAAGTTGCCTGCAAAAACTAGTTCTATAACGAAATGTAAATGTGAGCATATCAGACTAAAGTTATTTTATGGAATGGAATATAATTTACAGAGGGCAAAGAAACATTGTTTCATGAGCATATCACTCCTTATCTTTAATCAAACAATTAACTTAATCGTAGAGATAACATCAGGAAGCGAAATACGTCAAGTAACAGATACACATAACAGATAGGCGTCTCCTTCGCCTTGACCATGATACAGGATTTGGCGGATCACATAATTACAGAAGTTAAAGCGACTGCCATCTGACCTCTGTGACCCTGTTACCCTGTGCGCGGGAACACAAGCGGGACATTAACGCCAAGATGATGATAATGATGAAATTGTGTTTATCAAAGTTCTAATTTTCCGCAATCTTTACAATTGATTCCTATAGCTTGTCGGTAAACTTATCAAGTCTAACTTCTGATATTTCCATAATCTCGAGTACATGTGCCGTATTTAGCTGATAATACGATTGCAAAACTATAAATAGAAATGATAGATAATTACATGTAAATGGATAGATAAATATTATAGTATTTAATTATGAAGCTTCCTCTGTATTCATATCAATTTACATTGGAAAAAAACTATCTCAAGACGAAATACAGGATGTTTTGTAAGGGCAGATCTGAGTTGCCTACGTATTTGGCCTAGTAGTGCGATTAAATGCGCTGATATTAATATCCCATTAAAAATACTTCTTGTACTTAGATCTCAATTTAGACCAAGTTTTGGCAACAATTTTATTGATTTGGTACGTAATTTAAGTAGTATAAAATTGTAGCGAAAACTAGGCCAATTTTGGATTTAAGTTTTTAAGAGGCCGAGTTTTTTGGACTGGAACCTTGGAGTTACTTCACACAAGTGTTTTTGGTGGAATCTAATCTCTTTTTCCTGAGTTCATCATCGGAGAGGCCAATCCCGGCTTCTGGCAGTGTCCACTTTTCTACTCATTCCTCTCCACTTCGCTCCGTCTTAGGCATACCTACACGCGTCGTAAGAAATTGGTCAATCTATCTTCTTTCCTCCATCCAGGGACCTCTTTTCTGATACCGAAAGTTTTAGGCATCTTTTCCTGCGTATCCCTAGGGCTTGCGCAATACGTAACCAAGTAAGCGAAATGCAAAGGTTGATTTCTACTGCAGTGGGGCTCCTGGAGGATTCTCAGGGAAAATATTACATTCAAGGTGTAACAGCCCAGCCTGAAGCCGTATTGGCATTCAATGACGTCTGTCCTCAAGTATCTGCGCATTCGCGTAGGCGATGATCTCACGAGGTGTATGCGACGCGGTTTCCTGCGCTCCGTGCCCCGCGTCGGAATTACTCGGTATTGCGGATTACGGGCGGAGTCGATAACACAAAAATACATGCACGGCTATCTAAATCTAATCTAAATGTTTTACTAAAACGATACAATATTACTACTACCGAAACATACAATATTACTGACCCTTTCTGAAGCAGTTCTAAATAAAAACCAAGTACAACACTCTAACGGCGTTATAGCTTTTGACTGCCATAATCTGCATAATTAGTTTCGACTTTACGTACTGATACTTTTTATACCTACTAAAAACACATTAGCACAGGTGACCAAATTTTATGCGCACCTAATCCAAGGTCTATTACACATGACTTCGACGGATTATCTTGTGTCATGGCTGAACTATCCAGAACCGAGACTTAGCTACCATATAACTGAATCTCACTAGGAACTTGACACATTTTTGGTATCCTGCTACTTATTGATGACCAGTGAAATTCCATTGGTTTTGCAGTAACATTCCATTAAACTGTTATTTATATAATTCACGATGGAAATGAAAATATAATGAAAACGCGGTGTAGATATTTTGAAAATTAAATCAGGAATATATTTTATTAGACTTACAATTTCAATTTATAGAAATTCATTTATAATATCTCCAAGTCTCTCTTGAAAGGATTCATGCACTTTGGGTTGCCATTCACTCATTTTTTCTTTACTCGTATCTATTTCTTTATCCTCAAATAGCAGAACACCCATGATCATCATGGCGACATACAATCCATACTGTCGCCTCTCTTCGAAGGTTCGCTCGAATACTTCTCTTGGGAATATTTCCTTCAACTCTATGTTAAAATATTGCAAAAAAGATTCCATTGTGTTGTAGTATATGTCTTTAAAGTCCGATAAATGATTTTCTCTGAGTTTCTTGTCGCTGCCGGTATAGATGAAGTACAGAATATCGTCGATTGGGCAACCATAGAAAACTGTTTGGTAGTCCACTGGTATTACTTCAGTTAACACTCCATCCTAAAATATGAAAACACATTATTTACAACTATGTTAGAAATGAAACTAAATTTGGAAAAACAACCTCTTCCTTGAAAAGTTTTAGAATCTCCAATAGGTAGATTGTATTTATTCTCTTCACTTTTTAGTATCAATTAAACTCTAACTGTTGTTTTATTTTTATTGATCGCAGGTTAAATTAGGTAAAAATTATAAATATGAGTAAGTTTCACTTTAGTGGGCAACGATTAAAATATCTATGAGTAGACACTGATTCTTTGAACACGACTAGTGAGATAATCGATTATTTTTAAAACTGTATTGTTCCTCTTAAACCCAATCTTTCAAGCTGAGATAAAAGAAGTTGGTAAATTACCGTGTCAAAAGCTTTTGCCAATGATAATGATGAGTTGCGATTTAGAGAGCAACGATTATAAATATTAATGTTACAGATAAACTTACGACTTCTCTCTTTACGGTGTTATTCATTCGAAAATCTCCATGACAAAGAATTTGGATATGCCTGCCATTATCTACAAAAAATTGCTCGATTCCTTCCAAAGCATCCGGAACAAAATCTTCACCCTTCTTTCTCAAATTTGGATCCTTTAAATTTTTTGCGTTGTTTGTCATGAAGAATGCGAGGTTATTTTTCCAGCCATCCATTTTAATTATACTATCTAGAGTTTTCACCTTCTCACTGTAAAACGTTGGTCTCCGCTTTTCCATTATAAAAGAAAAACCATGAAACTTTGCAAGTTGTTCCAAGGCCAATTTTGTGAATTCAAATGAGTTGACTTCCATTCGAAAACCAGTTTTGAAGCCTTTTTTTGCTATATTTTCTAATATTAATGACTCACTACAAGTATTTTCATAACTTTTTATTAATTTGAATCGTTCTTCTTCTGGTACATTAGCTTCGTCTTGTAGTTCGGCAAACACTTTCGAAAGTTGACCATAAACAAATGCTTCTCTTGCGTAAGCACCAGTTAAAGAAAACAATTCCTTCATATTCTCAACTGCTTCTGGTACCAGTTTCTTCACAAAAAGATTGATTTCTTTTTCACCATTCGGAGTGCTCCCGATAATGTCGACAGCAAATAATTCTCCTGTGTAGCTACCACCAAGTGTAGGAATAATTTTAACAGTTATATTGTATTTCGCAAAATTTTCATTTTCGGCAATTTTTACAATTGATTCTTTTAGCTTATCTGTAAACCTATCGAGACTGACTTCCATGCTGGCGAGCACTGATACTTCCATATTTGATATTTGACTTCAAATGAAATTGTATACTCTTTAAATTGAAACGATAAAATAATTACATGTAAATATATCGACAATTATTAGAATACTGAGTTATGAAAAACTTTCGTCTGATTAAATATCAAGCTACCTTGGCTAGATAAGGTTCTATTTATTATCTTCACACCAACTACAGGATGTTATTAAAAGGGTTGGAAAGTTTTTGTGATAGCTACTCTTTTTCAAAGTTTTTATCCTTGAAGAAATTTTATTTGAACCTATATCTAAAATTATCGAAACTTGAAATCTAAGCTTTAACCATTGTGTGTGACCATATTTTTAATGTGAAATTAGTTCATAGAGTTCTTATTGTTCCGTCTATTTTCTATAACTTAGAGATAAACGAGTAAACAGCACATCTGATTGTAAATGGTGACTGTCGTCCTCCCTGACATTACACTATGATCTCCAACCCGACTGCCAAGAGTAGAGATTAACGCAAGATATTACCACCGGGACTCATTCAAGGCCAGATTGAATAGGCTGTTTCTGGCGAAGCATTTTCCATTTTCAGTCCCATCTAAATTTACCATCAGATGAGATGGCGGTGAAATGCCTGATTAGTCATCTTGGCGTTAATGTCCCAGCTGTGCTTTATTTAGTATACGAGAACCTAGGGTCCGGACATAGTAATATGTGAAAAACTTTTCATTCGAGGTGGCTTTAATCCAGCTGTGGACAGCCATGGGCGCGCAGCCGATGTATATCGTTTCCCCTTTGTTTTTAGTGAAAGTATGCTTGGCCATGAAGTAATTAGGCGCGTCACGACAGTCAAGGATTTGAGCATCACATTCCATTCAGCCTTGAACTTCCACCAACACCTTGCAGTGGGGTGTTAAAAAGGTTAGGTTTTGTTATCAGGAATGCCAGAGACTTTCGCGATCCTGATTCGGAATGCCTGAAGTACTGCGAGAGGATTCATGAATGAGAATATTTTATAATAGAAACTGATATATCTATAGCTTTCAGTGAATTGGTTAACACTGTAATACCTGCTGTGAAGTTGTTTTAAATAAATAAATAAATTAGAACACAATAATGTTACATCACCATCATCACAGCATATAACCGTCCACTGCAGGACTCAGGGCCTCTACCATAATCTTCATGCTTTTGAGGCGGGTTGGAGATCGTAGCGTAATAAATAAAACAATGGAAAACACTGCCGCCCATTTTGCAGGCTACGGAAACTATATCATTTGCCTCGAAAACATTAGTCGCCTCGACGTCACCCACGAGTGTAAAGTGTTGGTGCTATTCTACTCAGCCGGACACCACACGGACAATACAAATAAGTTTATTGAAACAATCAAATTAATACATAATTTGTTGTTACACGTTTCCAGTACATCAACTAGTGTTACAGATAAATGGAAAGGTTATTATAGCCCCCACACTAGGGCAGGCCTGTATCGTGGGGCCAGATTGTATTTATGGATTAATCTATGCTTAGATAAAACTATACTGTGGGCAACATAACAATTTCATAGTGGGTTAAATTCAAGTAAGTAATTAAAAAAGTAAATCTAAAAGAAGAAATATAAATAAGGAGATACTTAAAACAAGATTATGATGTGTGTGTGCTTGTGCGTGTGTGTGTGTCTGTGTGTGTATGTATGTGTGTGTGTGTATGTATGTGTGTGTGTGTGTGTGTGTGACAAGGACAAGGATGTTTAATTTCATATAAATGTTGCTGGCCTGTGCGATGGTCGGTTACCTATTGCAACATAAGTGTGTAATGGTGAAGTTTGAACTGATGTATTTTTATTATATCTCATTTATGACGGTAATTTTTTTGTTATGTTTTGTTATACTTAGTCATTGTTATTACTCTAAAAAAAATCTAAGTCGTTTTCGAAAAAGTAACAATAGTAAGCTAGGGTTTATATGAAAGAAAGAAGATCGAGAAATGCAAAAAAATCGAAACGAGATACTCAATAATATTTTATCATCATCGTTATGAACCGAAAGTCGTCCAAGTTTGGCAAAAGGCATGACGTTATGCGAAAATGTTACTCCTTAACCCAAAAATTACTGAACAATGTTTGATGAAATTTGGCAGTAATGTAGCTTATAGCCCAGAATAGCACATACTTACCTACGCTATAATTCAATGTGATCGGGAACAGGTCCGGAACGCAATCACCATTGGGTGACCATTTCAGACTTTGAGGCTAGTCTTCAGTACCGCTACGAGTTCTAATGCCGATGATGAAGCGAGGTTGACCAAGGTCTTCCGCTAGAGACCCTAGGACTAGTTGAAAAGTTTCAGGCACCACGTGACAGTTTTTAACAGAATAAGAAACCATAAGAGCCACCTTAATGGTTTCAAGTCGGAAATGCCTGTCTAGTATAATATAATAAAAATTGCTGACCACCTTCCTTCTCCATCATCAGATTAACTGACTAAGACCGTAATATTGCATTTTCATCAATTTACATTTGTATGAAATTTTCAATTCTATAGATTACTGGGAAGTGGGTCAAATCCCTGGTCAGTGAAAGGTTATGCTCAGGGTCTGATTATATAATCAGGTGGCGATGCATTTTTAAAAGTGAATAAACAGTAGTTTATTATTACGCCTACTAAAGGCATAATGTCTGAAGCTGATATGGAAAATCTAATATACTTGAACACATTCTGAACAGCTTGGGAAGCAATTATGATCACATTATGGCAAGGATTAGATATGGGTCCTTTGCAAGGGACATGTTATGGCGAACGATCTTTAAAATTCTATTCGATCTTTTAAATACTATTTTTAAAATTTAGAATTAATACATTAGCAACCCTAGTAAGTTGGCAAGTTTAGGTAATAATTTTCGAAGTCGACGGGAGTGGACCTTCTGTTAGTTTTCTATTTTGTGACGACGTGTAAACAGTTTCTTGGGCCGGTGGTACCTTTTTCCCGTGCTGGTGGCAGGTCTACGTAAGACATGGTCCACGTTCGCAATACCATCCAAGACGGCACTCTTGCAGCTTACCTGAGATGTGACGGACGCGAAGGCTACCGTAATGTGGGCAATCCGGACGCGATATTTGCGTGACTCCGCATATCCACCGCCGCGTCTTCATTTCCGTAAAGCTAATCTATGTGTAAGTTTTGTCTTATTATCGTGAGTCTGCCAATCTAGCCTCGTGGCCGAATGCAGTTGCCAACCGATTAAGTTATCGCGATCGATATGAAACACGCCGTGATTATTGGTGTCAACAAAGACGTGTTCCTCAGATTAGATATCATATTTCACAATATTGTGATGTGATTGTCTTAGTGACGTCATCATTAATTTTCTCGCCCTTTGGGAAGACACGTTATCTTCAAATTTAATTAAGGGTAGCCCTGATGCAAACTATTTGAGATTAGAAAATTTTCTATCGAAATGATAGAAAATGTGAATGTGTTGCCCAGGACATCTGCAACCTAACGGGAGTGGATGTGGTACCGAACTTTGAGGTACCTGTGCACATGTCTTTTGAAGAACCCAAGTAATATAATGAAAACTTTGGCCAGGAGATTATTCAGGGGAAAACGCTCGGCATGCAAGTACATTAAGCAGTTCACCATCATCAACCCCTTCCCTAATACCACTAGAGGGGGTTGACAAAGCATGAGTCTCGTTTACTCTATTACTCCACTATTTAAGGTGAGCCCTCGTTGTGCTTCTTTTTATATTCGACTAAGCAGGCATTTAACCGCCATCTCACCTTTTGGTAAGTGATGGTGGAAGTGTTGGTTGTAAACTTTTCTAGTCGCGCGACGTGTCGACCAGGCCCACAAGGGCCCACCACCATGCGCTCGTGGTGCCTCGTCATCGTAGCGCGTCATTTAAGGGGGCATATAAAATTTCTTAGTCGGACACTTTTGACAGAGTGGTCGTGGTTGCGTAGACGAGGTACCCGGAGAGATGTTCACTGCGTCGCAGACTTTCCAGAGGAGATTTGCTTTAATTTTTTCCGGTTACAGACGTTGCGAGTACATTGTACCATGGTGGATTCTGTAGCTTGCTTTATCAGACCAGTCCACCGAGTTGGTGATCGGCGCCGTGTCCTTCTGCCTTCGACCTGGCCGTGAATGTCCAATCTCTCCATCGAGTTCTCATTTCTGGAAATGTGACGTATTGCTTGGGCACCGGAGCAGCTTAATGTATGTCTACCAAAAGTTTTTAGAGCTTTTCTCAAAAAAGTTAAGATATAATTACCTACCCTAATTAGTCGAAAACTTTTATAATAAGCACATTGTTAATATTGCGCTTATATTTTAGCGCTATCTAACTTTAAATTAAGGCAAAGTTTAAAAGTTATCTCGGATTATCTGACATTTTGAAGTTTTAATTACTTTACAAAAACATATGCTATTGGGCAAAACGGTTTAAAGGTACATGAAGAACTTTTAATAATTAGTCCGGTCAAAGTAGACATTTGAAATAACAAAAATTGGGGGAGAGCTAAATTTTGGTGGAGACCTTGGTTTCACCATTAGAAACAAAGTGTCAAAAATCCCCATCGATCCTATTTGTGCGTCAAAAGTTATTTGGGGTCAAAGGTCAAAATTTCGGGTTTTGTGGATTTTTCTAAAAATTGTAAGTTTTTTCAAAAAGTACTTCAGACCAAAATTGTAGACCTTAAAATTATCTACAAAAATAGTTCCCATGATTTTTTTCTAGGAATAACCATCCCTGAAATATCGCGATTTTAATGACTATTTCTTTGTCTACTTAGACCGGACTAAATGTAGATATTTCAATCAAAGGGGTATACTAGGTAGGGGGGTTAACTTGGTATCCTCTCGAAGGTTAGGCGGTACTTCACTTCTAGGCAGTTGCTTCAGTTATATCAAGCACAAGTGCGGTCCTGCATGGAGTACTGCTGCCACCTCTGGGATGGATCAGCTAAATATCAACTGGCGGCTTTGGATTCGGTGGAAAAACGTGCAAAGAAGATAATTTGTGACCCGCGGTTGATTAAGGCTAGGCTGCAGAGCCTCGAAAATCGGCGTAGGGTTGCGCGTCTGTCGGTCTTCTACAGATTACATTTCGGAGAGTGTGCGAAGCAGCTGCACGACCTCATTCCGCCGGCCCCTTTCCGCCATCGGGAAACGCGATCCGGGCGAGCGCTTCATCCTTATGTCGTGGATCTTCCAGCCATCCGCACGAACCGCTTTGGCTCGACCTTTATAATGCGTACGGCTAAGGAATGGAACGCTTTGCCTGCGAGTGTGTTCCCTGATCAATATAATCTGGATGCCTTTAAGGCTAGAGTGAATAGGCTGTTCCAAGACGGGCATGCTTCATCTTCGGCCGCATCGTCACTTACCAACAGGTGAGATGGCGGTCAAATGCCCGACTTGTTTGTTATAAAAAAAAAAAAAAAAAAAAAAAAAAAAATACGTATCTACAAATCCTGTAGCTACGAAAGAAAGGTTGATTTTGATAGGTGGTTGAGGTTTTTAAGATTATACATTTGACGGTAAACGTAATGTTAAATGTTTACAGTAGAAATGATAGGTGCAGTGTTATTTCTTTCTGGTAAATTTTAAGTTTGATTTACATATCCTTAAAATTGTGACGTCTACCCATTTTGCCCAAATCAGATACCCATTTTAGGCTCAAATGCGGGCAAAACAGGATTTTCTAGTTTTCTTATTTTTTCTGTTTATAAAATAATGATAGAAAATGCATTAAAATAGTGTTTTATTTTCAAGTTTAATAAACATCCTATCTTATAAACTAAATCAAGCTAAGATATACACCACATTTCAAATTTTTTTTATAATCGCGCGAAACTTAACCGTTTTAAACCACCTTCCTACCGTTCTACATCAGGTGTTCCAGTTTCCAAAATCAATTATAGCCTATATGTTGCCCAGGCTTAATAGCTACACAACAAAAAACGTTTCAATTAAATCCGTTTCGGAGTTTGTTCCGTGTGCAGACAGACAGTATTTTTTTAATTCTTAATCTATTACCGTTTCTTCTTGGCCACCATTATTTTTCTGTAAAAATATTTAATGTACAGACACACTTTTTATTGTTTATATACCTATGTACATATTTAGTATGTATTAATACATTTATATTTATTTATTTAATTAAGGTAGTACGCGCATGCCATGCCTAAAAATGGGCTCACAGAATAACATGCTGAGTGGGTACCATTTATGCTGACCGTCGCGGCACCGACAGCGGCATGGGAGACTACTTATTGTTTTAAACAATGATCTTAACAATATATGTTCAACGTGCAATTCGGGTATGACATGTCTATTTTAATCTTTATATATATAATTCTTCTGTGAGTGTGTATGTCACTGAACTTCTCTCAAACGACTGGACCGATTTTGATGAAATTTTTTGTGTGTGTTCAAGGGGATCTGGGAATGGTTTAGATTCACAATTTTGATTAGATTCAAAATGGTCCAGAATGTTTTAGCTTATTAAAAAAAGTTTGAAATTTTCAAATCAAAGACGTGTAGACAGGACAACGTCTGTCGGGTCCGCTAGTTATATATAATATTGATGGTTAAAAGTTAAATCAGGAATGTATTGTTTTTAGGCTATTAAGTTTTAATTTATAGAAATTCATTTATAATATCTCCAAATCTCTCTTGAAAGCTTTCATGCACTTTGGGTTGCCATTCTCCCATGTTATCTTTACTTATATCCAGCATTTCTGTATCCTCAAATAACAGCATACCCATAAGTATCATTGCGACAAACAATCCATACTCTCGCCTCTCTTCGAAGGTTCGGTCAAAAACTTCTCTCGGGAATACTTCCTTCAACTGCATGTTGAAAAATTGCAAAAAATGTTCCATAGTGTTGTAGTATATGTCTTTGAAATCCGATAAATGATTTTCTCTGAGTTTCTTATCGCTGCCGGTGTAGATCAAGTACAGGATATCGTCGATTGGACAACCGTAGAAAGCTGTTTGGTAGTCCACTGGTATCACCTCTGTCACCACTCCATCCTAAAATAATATTAAGTCACATCTTTTAGTTTTGTCTTGGAAATGAAACTAAATTGGGAAAAACGACCTCTTCTTAAAAGGTGTTCGAGGTATAGGAATGTATTATTTTTAATATTTCAATGAGCTCCTGTCCACCGAGAGTCGGGTATTAATGGTAACTGGGGGTTTGTTGTTATATCATTATTAGCTGGAAGTAGAATGAGGTTAACATATATTTTTTAACGATTTAGTGGTATATATTTATACGTATTATTACATGATAAACTTACGATTTCTCTTCTTATAGTATTGTTCATTCGAAAATCTCCATGACAAAGAACATGTTTATGTCTGCCGTTGTCTTGAAAGTATTGTTCATATCGCTCTACAGCAACCGGAATGAAGTCTTCAACTTTCTTTCTTAAAATTTTATCGTTTAAATTTTTTGCATTGTTTTGCATAATGCCTGTTATGTTCTTTTTCCATCCGTCCATGTTATATAAATTATATAAAGTTTTCACGTTCTCCCTGTAATATGTTGTTTTCCGCTTTTCCATTACAAAAGACAAACCATGAAACTTTGCAAGTTGTTCTAATGCCAATTTCGTGAATCCAAATGAATTCACTTCCATTCGGAAACCAGTTTTGAAACCCTTTTTCGCTATATTCTCTAATATCACTGACTCATTGCAAGTATTTTCATAACTTTTTATTATTTTAAGTCTTTCCTCCTCTGGTACATTAGCTTCGTTTTGTAATTCGGTAAATACTTTCGAAAGTTGACCATAAACAAACGCTTCTCTAGCGTAAGCATCAGTTAAAGAAGCAATATCCTTCATATTCTCAACTGCTTCTGGTACCAATTTCTTCACGAAAAGATTGATTTCTTTTTCACCAGCAGGAGTGCTCCCGACAATGTCGACTGCAAACAGTTCCCCTGAGTAACTACCACCAAGTGTAGGAATCACTTTAACCGATATGTTGTATTTCTCGAAGTTCTCATTTTCCGCAACTTTTACAATTGATTTTCTTAACTCATCTGTGAACTTATCGATACTAACTTCTGGATTTTCCATGTTCACGAGCACTGGTATCTAATACACGTTTTTCTGAAAATATGATTGTAAAGCTGTACTATACAGATGAAGAATAAAAAATTAAATCACATGTGAATAGGCCGAGAATTAATGTGATACTGAATGATAAGCTTCCTTTATTTATAATATCCACGATAACGATTAAGTTTATTATCTTATGGCGAAGTACAGAGTGCAAGTACAAGAAATATAACCATCCCACTTTTATAAAATATTAGGCCCGATTCCTGATCCAAACTACATATTTATTTTGACGAATATTATTTAAAAATGGAACAAAGAAGGTGCCAGAAAAAGTAGTAGGTACTTTATCGAAATGAAAATGGAAAGAGCTTATCAGATTTAAGATATTTTATGGGATAACAAGGATTTTACTGTAACATATATGTCGAAGTGGGGACTCGATCTAACTTATAAATAAAGCAAGCAGAACCACCGACCTTATTGGCCACCGGTTCTCCTACAAGTTTACAGTACTAATTCTAACTAAAACACTCGAAATAGCTAGCTAAACTTAAACGGGAACACTAGATTGGACTTATGTTAAATAAAAGCAAGGATTAAACAACAAGAACAAAGTATTTTTATTACAAAATTACAGAGGTAATGCTTACGTGTTATTTAGCCGACGGTTCGCAGTAAAGTGTGCACAGATTACTATAGATCAGATAAGAAACGTCCATAGAGACACGGACGTCGTAGAGAAAACCGCCAGCATCGGTTTTGACGTATAGTTTGACATAACAATTTTGACAAGTGCTAGTGCTGCGGTCATAACGACACAACAATCTATCGATTGCGATTTGGCTAGGGATGTCACATCGATTGCATTTTCTCGATTTTCATATTGTACTTTATTATTAGATACTGATTCCAATTCTTATATTAAAGAAAACACAAATGGCACATAATAAACATACATATAATTTGTCTAGAAAAAATAATCACCGCAGGATCACAGAATGTTCTCAAGTTGTGTTCGACACCGTCTACCTGAAAATAAAAGTCAATAATGAAGATTTAATGTCATTGTAGTACCAATGTACCAGTGCAAACCATACACCTGTAGATGTCCATTATCAAGAGGATGTATGCTATCAAATGCAAAAATAAATTGATGACTCAAACAAATTATAGTGCACTTCAAATATAAGTTTGGCCATATAAAAGTCTTGTTTAACCTTTGCTTATATTTACCTAATAGAAATTCATGTTTTTGTACAGGTATAATATAGAGGTAGGTACTTATATCCACATAAGTCTCGCTTATTACAAGGGCGTATTAATTTTTCTATAAGAAATAATTTAAATGTCGACACGGTCAATAAATATACAAAATTTTTAAGAAGTGTTTGCACATGAAATAAATGCACTTAATACCAGTTAAGCTTGTTAGCCGAATATGAACAACCAATGGCGAATGCATAAAGCAAAATGCAATTTCATGCTTCACACATATAACCAAACAAAATAAGTTTACAAAAATATAGTTGTAGCTTTTCAATTAAAAACAATTACCCTAGTAGGCCTCTGGGTATTCGTGGTCATAATCTTGATTGATCATTCCTCAAAACACCTGGAAAATGGGAACAGGAATGTTAAGTATTTTAATATAACGGTCTCAGTTAAAGGGAGCGGCGAGGAAAGGTTTTGTCTATTAATTATATTCTATGAATGCTTACAATGAAACATTATGTATAATTTATGTAAAACGGCAATTTACTGATATTCTCACTTTTGTACCACCTACGAAAAAGTATGGGATGATGTAGAAGTCCTCCACTAATGTAGAAGTCCTATTGCTAATCCATGAAAAGTAAAGGTGAAAGGAAAAGGACAACATGGCACAAATATGAACATTATACCCTTGTTAAAAACTTAAATTATAATATACTACTTACTTTTAAAATAACAGAGTTTTCTTTGGCAGCGCAAAACAGTGTTGGACTATGAGGTTTGAGTAATTTTAACTATATTTCACAAGTTCTGGACTTGGCCAATTTCACAATTTCTCAATGGGCATCCTCTCACGACACAGCGATATTGAAACATTTCTCAAAAATTCATATAGAAGCCGATATTTATTTTATTTATTATACTATTATATTACAATAACAAATTAGAATTCACGAAAATACAAAAAAAAACTATTTCTGTCAAATAGTAGTTTCGTTTTCGAGGAGGTTTCTTTTTCTTGTTCGGTTTGGCTTTGGATACAAGGTATCAGTAGTGAATGTTTATAAAAAAGAACTTTCGCGTATTATTTATAAAAGTATATTAATTTTATTCTAAAAATGTATAAACATTATTTAAAGATATTATAATATTTATTAATATCTGCACATATTGGTTATATATTTTGTATCCAAACTAGATGTCTAGTATGTAAAATTATTGTATAATTATTTATGTATAAATTAATTAAAAAAATTATTTGACAGCCACTCGATGCTGGCGGTTCGCTTTTACCAAGTTTATGGCTCTGGATTCTGCGATTCCGCCCCGTGAATTTGAGCTTGAGCTTTTCAAGTGTGTCGGCCGTCACTATGACTTCAAGTGTCGTCGGAAAACATGACATATTCGACGTCCTCACACGCAGTCGATATGTCATTGACTATTACCAGGTGTTCCTGATTTGACATTTCCCATGACGGACCCCTGGGGCACAGCACACCCACCACTGTACTCAACGTCGGATTTTGAAACGTTTACGTAGGTTACCTATTTACGGTTTGATAAGAAATGCTCCACGAAAACCATACTTGTGAAACATATTCACCAGCAGTTCGTGGTCAACCATCTCGAAGGCGCGCGAAAAGTCGCAAAATATAGCTGCCACCTGTCGCCCAGCCTCGAGGTGGCCCATCACGCGGGTCACAACGTCGCGCACGGTGTCTCCCGTGGACCGCCCCTGCTGATATGCATACTGTTGAGTGTTCAGAAGTTTGTTCTCAGTTAGGAAACCCTATGATCCTGTCGCTTAACAACCCTTCGAATATTTTGGATGCTATTGGGATCAATGATACTGGCGGATACGATTTAGGTACGTCCATTTCACCTTTGCTCTTATATATTGGCTGAATGTTACTCATTTTCAATGTGTCAATGTGTTTTCAACGTTCCCGCAATAACGCACTGATTAAATAGACTCAGTAATAGAGAAATTACCACAGGTGGAAGATAGTCAAGGAGATATGCAGTCATGTCGTTGGCATCTTTGGAATTCTTACGTTTAATTTTGTTTATTTTTTTATTAATTTCACCCAGAGTGAATGGATGAAACACAAAAACAGGTGGTTCTACAGAAAGATAGCGACTAACATACGTAACGGAAGCCTGGTTGAGGCTTTGGCGCACTCCGCGTCACAGTCGCCGGGCACGCTCTGCATGAGAACATCCAATGCACTGCCTCCCGTGTTATGCCTACACGTTTCCGTTGCGATTGCTCGCCATATGTTCTTAGACCTGTGCCCTTTGAAATTATGTTATTGATATATTCGCTACGTGTAGTTCGTTGTAGCGTTGAGTACGCCGATTCGAGTTGGAATAGGTTAACGATTAGATGTTGTTGGGATGGATTTTGCGTTATTTTTTTGATCGTTCAAATAATCACGGACCCGATGTTCAAAATGTGCCGATGCCCCATCGTGCTGATAATACAAATTTTGACGATGGTGCAATGGAACATCATCCAAAAGGATCGGAATCACGTCTCTTAGCATTTCCAAGTGGGCAGCACCATTAAGTCGTCCTTCAATAAAATGAGGTCCAATGATGGTATCATTTATTATGCCAGCCCAAACGTTGAGATTAAAGCGTGTTTGATACGCATTTCGTCACGTGAGATGGGGGTTCATAGCACTCCAGTAGTGTTCATTGTGAACATTGAAAAGTCCGATTCGCGTAAAAGTAGACTCGTCGGTCCAAAGAATGTTAGTTTGCTCATTCTCCAAAGCCACTGACAAAACCGCCTTCGTAAGGCGAAATCATCTGGCGAAATATCTTGTACCGGTTGATAGTGATACGGATGAAGCCCCGTAGCATTTAATAGCCGTCAAACGTATGACTGAGACACATGGTATCGCCTGGAAGCTTTCCGAGTACTCCGCCGCGGGTTCCGAGCAAAATAATTTAGTATCCGTATGTCTAACCTTTCTAAATCACGATTCGATAAGTCCTTTGATCTGTTTGTGTTATTGGTCTGGTAGTAAAACCTTATCATGTCGCATCTTTCAATGTTGGAATAAGGATATGCTGCAGGCATGATTTTCACGTACTCCACAGCACAGGCTTCAAAATGCATCTCGATGGACAGCTCGTTATCTCCTTTCGTTCTATCGTCAGTACTGACGGCTCCACGTAAATGCAAACGCCTCCTCTTCTTCGCGACCGCCGACACCGCTGTGCACGAAGACTGAAGTTCATTATTCTCGTATTCGTGAGATCAGGCAGTCTCAGATAATGCTTCGTCATGCATATAACGCTAACGTCGCCTCGTAATTGTACCTCACATTCTAGCTTCCCAGTTTTAGTTTCCAGTCTGTTAATGTTTTGGTACAGAACCGTTAGTGATTGAACGTTGATTGATTGCTCACTCCTCAGGTGATTTAGTGGGCTTTGGACGGAGAAAGGGCTTCCATTCGAATAGTCTAGTGTTCATAGGCCATATATCTGTAGCTAGGAATTCCGTGAAGACAAATTGTGCAATACCTATTTTAAAGGAGCAGCAGGTATCTCGTTTACCGGCACTTTTCCAACAGTGTAGGACAAACCACAACGCACACCATTCAAGTATGATCCAATGTCCTCACAGCTCGTCTCCTTGCTAAAATAGCATCCATGCAGGTATTGATGTGTCTCGACTCCCCCAATTGAGGTGTTCAACGCAGATCCCTGAATCGCTTTAGGCCTAATTTGACGTCGGCGGTTTTCTACAGTCACCCAGTTAGACTGTGCAGGTGGCTCAGAGCTCGGATGTCTGGGCAGTTGTATTATTGCCATTCCTAGTTGCAATATATCTGTAGGTCAGGTTATTCGGTGATGAAATAGGCGAAATCGTTATGGAGGTAGCCGGGGCAGGGTCAGGTTTTGGTGGTTGAGTCGCTATCTTATTAGTTAGCGCTCTTGACGTCGACCCTCTTTGACTTGATCATAATGGCCGGTGCTTCGTTTGTCGGAGTGGGATGGCTTGATAGTGTAGGCGCGCGGCTAGACGGTGTAATTTTCTCAGCGGTGATTTCGCTTGATGCGGGCTGCGCTTCGGTGCCAACATAACTTGATCTTTGGACGTCTTGGTTAAATCCAGAATTTTTCAAGGTAGTTGATTTGTTTCACTTTTTATTGCACTTAGTTCATTTATGATGTGATCAATTTTATTTTCCAGTGGTTGTAGGACAGTATTAAGCACTTTTTTTATCATTTCACTATCGATTTACGACATTTTACCGTGGAAATTAAGTAATTCGCTCTAGTGAAATTTTACGACCAACCCGCGAACGCGACTGACAGGCGCGCGAGAACAGGAGACAACTCGGGGGCACATCTACGCAGGACTATTGCCGGTATACCATCAGGTCCACTAGCCTTGTTCACGTCCAGACTCGCAGGATTTTTAATGGCACCTCTGCCATAGCGCAGTCAGCTCGGGGTGAGATAGGTGGTGTTTTTCTTGCAGTATCCAAACGTGAAATCGCCGCGAAAAGAGAAGCAAGCAAATTCGCTTTTTCTTCAGCAGCATAGGCCAATGTTCCGTCTGGCTCCAGCAACGGTGGCAACGAAGACTGACTGAAATTTTGACGAAGACCAAAACGCCTTACTCCCAGGAGGGTAAGAGCGTGTAGCGTCCTTTTGCCAGACTTGGCGAGGTTAATGTTCCTAGTTCTGAAATAATTGGAGCTTTAAATCTAATCTTTGGTTAGTGGTATACAGGTGATAAATAATAAAACCCTGTTTAAGACTGGTACTCAGTATCATCATGAAATAGGTTTTTCTTTGATTAGACAAAAAACAAAACTATTTTTTCTAAAAAAAATTGTAACTTAATAGGCACATGAGAAGCGAGTGACGTTGTCACACTTCAAATTATTGTCAATATACAATGCAATTCTTCTTATTTAATTTAAGCTGTCATCTGGCTTGTATTTCTAAAACAATCCAACAGAGTTTGCAATGTTTAGGGTCCTTCCTAGACCATATAATAGTAATAATAGCCTTCCAAGCCGTTTTCGGCTACAGCGACTGCAGCGACGCCACTTCTCGGTGACCAATATTATACGCCGTGCAGTCATCTGCGCAGGAAATATTTAAGTGCACAAATGATCGCGCTGGCACAGATGCACTCTCTCGTCTTCCCTTGCCTATACCTGATGGAACGGTGGACCGTTACGATCAGAGGCAAGGTTAGATGCAGTGTCTGGCCGACAGTTTCTAATGAACTCTACTGCCGCCCTAGGCCCTCCACATGGCCTTGCTGCCTTGCCGTGTCCGCCAAAACTCCTTTGCATATCTGCGGTGAGTTGCCTTCCACGCCAAGACAGACTTTCCACACAATGCGAGAGATATTCGCAGTTCCGCTTATCTGCCGAAGCCTCCAAGCGTCTCTCGACCAGGTTTCGCCCACGAGCCGACGTGGTGTACCGGGGTGTGGCCGCTGCGTGTGCAACAGCTACTTGGAGCCACTGGTGAGAAATTACGGGAAACCCGTAGCCCAATTAGACTCACACTTCATTAGAAGACGGCTGGTGAGGTTCAATGCTACGAGGTACCCCGCTACACCCCTAGACCATATAACTACATACAGGCAACTGATAGGCCGACGATGAAGTCTTACAATTATATCAATTTAGTAAGATAATTATTCAGTATCTAATACCTAGTCATCATTAAATAAAAAAATAATACAAGAAACATAACCAGGAATGCCATCCCATTTCTATAAACTATTAGGCCCGATTCCTGATCAAAAATAAATATTTATTTTGATAAATATTATTTGAAAATTAAATATTTGTAGGAAGAAGTTGCCGGCAAAAACGAGTAGGTACTTTACCGAAATGCGAATGTGAAGAGCTTATCAGATTTAAGTTATTTTATGGAAAAACAAAGATTTTACTATGTTATTTATGAAGGGGAAATAAACACTTTATTATGAGCATATCACTCCTTATTTTTAATCCAACAATTAACTAAATTAACTTAATCATAGTGATAAAGCCCGGGAGCGAAAAATGTCAAGTAACAATGACTTTCATAAAAACGCATAACAGATAGGCGCGATCTACGCCTTGACCATAATCCAGGATTTCGCAGATCACATAATAACAGTGAACCTGATTAGATTGGACCACCATTGCTACACATTAAGTTGCCTAAATCTTAAGATTTCCAAATGTTTTTTCCCTCATCGTACGAGCATCAGTTATTTTTAAAATTATGACAAAGTATATTTATACTTTAAATCACGATCTTTGGTTATCCATTATCCAAAGATAATGGAAGCGTTGAACAAGTAGGTAGGTACAATAGCAAATGTGTAGTCGCCACTGAGACATGCGTATTTGCGCCGATTTGCGTTTTCAGCAGAGGCGGCACCGGCCACTGCTTGACACGCAGTGGCTGGAAGATGGGACGACGCGAGGGTATCGATGCACGTAGCATCCCAGACCAAGGGCCGTCCCAGTTTCCAGGGCATGAGTGTCATTCCGTCTGGTTTTTTCCCATAATCGCGGGCTAAACCGTTGGGTTCCAGCATTGCGGGAGCACCAGCGGAGGCAAAGGCCCGACGGATGTCATCATTGAGGTCCGCGTGGCGTGAAATGCGTCCGGCGCTCCTACTACACGACAAACCATGGTGGCCGAGCTGGTCTACAGGGCGGTCACAGTGGCAGTCGTGTGGAGCGCTGCAAGGAGCTCCAAGACGCAGGGCCGTGGCAATCCTGAAAGTAGCACGGTCGAGCAAAGTGCCAATGTTTTTTGAAGGCATTGCCTGGAGCCAGAGACCCGACTCCCACTCGCCAGCAGCTAGTAAGCGAGCACGCTCTGCAGAATTGTAGTTGCGTTTAAAAGTTTGTTTCGCGCCAACCTACAGAGCGGCTCGTCCCATAGCCGCTGCGAATAAGAATTAGTGGGCTCTGCCTCCGGGCAAGCCAACTGCCACGCTAATTTGGCCTCGGTAGAAAAAGCCGATGGAAAGGTCCCTAGTTTAAACAATTATTTATCCACTAGGGACTGTGTACCGAGGACAAAAACGCTGGCAAGGACACACTAGACACTTTGCGAACGCCCAGACCACCATAGCGAATAGGCAATGATGCCTGCTCCCAAGAAGAATTTTCTATGAATGAATTAATGTTTAAAACTGATGTAAGTGTTTGTTTCACGGTGTTGTCTAGGATTTCTAGAAGAACGGGATGTTTCCAAAGTTGACAACACCGTAAAACGTACATGAATTTTGGAACAAGAAGGCAATACCGTATTATAAAAAAGCCATGTGACTGTTAATTTTGAGTAGGCCATCTGCAATTGCATTGAAATTTTGAATTTTGTAGTCAACAAAATATTTCAGCGATTCGTCAAAAATAGGCGACCCTAGAAGGTGTAGGTTAGTCTTGATAACGACTGTGATATTTGGGGCTTGGGCGCAAAAAGCTTGTAAAACAGCGCGAGCCGATGAACAAGACTCAGAGATATACAGCTCACACTTCGAGAAATTCAGGTCCAGACTTATGGCACTGAACTCTCGAATGAGAAGCTGTAGATCCTGTAAGACAGTTGTAGCATCACCTCCTAGGGTGCCGTCGTCTAAGTACCAAACGTTTAATTTTGAAACTAGTTTTTCGACTATGGGGTGTATCGCAAGACTAAAAATGGCCGGCCCAAGAGGGTCACCTTGCTGGCAGCCGACCGCCGAGTGCAAAAAGTGGCCTTTGTGTATAAGATTTCATCACCGAATAACCTGACCTCCAGAAATATTGCAACTAGGAATGACAATAATATAACTGCCCAGACAACACAAACTGCCCAAAATCCGAACAATGAGCCACCTGCACAGTCTAACTGGGTGACTGTAGAAAAACGCCTACGTCAGATTAGGCCTAAAGCGATTCAGGGATCTGCGTTGAACACCTCAATTGGGGGAGTCGAGATACATCGATACTTGCATGGATGCTATTTTAGCAAGGAGACGAGCTGTGAGGACATTGTGTCATATTTAAATAGTGTACCTTGTGGTTTGTCGTACACTGTGAAAAGCGAAAAAGTGCCTGTAAACGAGATACCTGCTGCTCCTTTAAAATAGGTATTCCACAATCTCTCTTCACGGAATTCCTAGCTACAGATATATGGCCTATGAACACTAGACTATTCGAATGGAAGCCCTTTCTCCGTCCAAAGCCCACTAAATCACCTGAGGAGTGAGCAATCAATCAACGTTCAATCACTAACGGTTCTGTACCAAAACATTAACAGACTGGAAAATAAAACTGGGTAACTAGAATGTAAGATACAATTACGAGACGACGTTAGCGTTATATGCATGACGGAGCATTGGCTGAGACTGCCTGATCTCACGAGTACGAGAATAATGAACTTCAGTCTTCGTGCACAGTGGAGGCTTCTACATTTACGTGGAGCCGTAAGTACTGAAGATAGAACGAAAGGAGATAACGAGCTGTCCATCGAGATGCATTTTGAAGTCTGTGCTGTGGAGTGCGTGAAAATCATGCCTGCATCATATCCTTATTCCAACATCGAAAGATGCGACATGATAAGGTTTTACTACAAGACCAATAACACAAACAGAGTGAAAGCGAACCACCAGCATCGAGTGGCTGTCAAATAATTTTTTAAATATAATTTTACATACTAGACATCTAGGTTGGATACAAAATATATCACCAATATGTGCAGATATTAATAAATATTATAATATCTTTAAATAATGTTTATACATTTTTAGAATAAAATTAATATACTTATATAAATAATACGCGAAAGTTCTTTTTTATAAACATTCACTACTGATACCTTGTATCCAAAGCCAAACCGAAAAAAAGAAAAACTTCTCGGAAAAGAAACTACTTTTTGACAGAAATAGGTTTTTTTTTGTATTTTCGTGAATTCTAATTTGTTATTGTAATATAATAGTATAATAAATAAAATAAATATCGGCTTCTATTTGAATTTTTGAGAAATGTTTCAATATCGCTGTGTCGTGAGAGGATGCCCATTGAGAAATTGTGAAATAGGTTAACTCCAGAACTTGAAAAATATAGATAAAATTACTCAAACCTCATAGTCCAACACTATTTTCGCTGCCAAAGCAAACTGTTATTTATAAAAGTAAGTAGTATATTATAATTTAAGTTTTTAACAAGGGTATAATTCATATTCATATTTGTGCCATGTTGTCCTTTTTCTTTCACCTTTACTTTTCATGGATTAGCAATAGGACTTCTACATTAGTGGAGGACTTCTACATCATCCCATACTTTTTCGTTGGTGGTTCAAAAGTGAGAATATCAGTAAATTGCCGTTTTACATAAATTATACCTAATGTTTCATTGTAAGCATTCATAGAATATAATTATTAGACAAAACCTTTCCTCGCCGCTCCCTTTAACTGAGACCGTTATATTAAAATACTTAACATTCCTGTTCCCATTTTCCAGGTGTTTTGAGGAATGATCAATCAAGATTATGACCACGAATAACCAGAGGCCTACTATGGTAATTGTTTTTAATTGAAAAGCTTAACTATATTATTGTAAACATATTTTGTTTGGTTATATGTGTAAAGCATGAAATTGCATTTTGCTTTATGCATTCGCCATTTGTTGTTCATATTGGGCTAACAAGTGTAACTTGTATTAAGTGCATTTATTTCATGTGTAAACACTTCTTAAAAGTATTGTATATTTATTGACCGTGTCGACATTTAAATTTAAATTATTTCTTACAGAAAAATTAATTGGCCCTTGTAATAAGCCAGACTTATTTGGATATAAATACCTACCTACATATTATACCTGTACCAAAACATGAATTTCTATTAGGTAAATATAAGCAAAGGCTAAACAAGACTTTTATATGGCCAAACTTATATTTGAAGTGCACTATTATTTGTTCGAGCCATCAATTTATTTTTGCATTTGATAGCACACATCCTCTTGATAATGGACATCTACAGGTGTATGGTTTGCACTGGTACATTGGTACTACAATGACATTAAAGCTCCATTATTGACTTTTATTTTCAGGTAGACGGTGCCGAACACAACTAGAGAACATTCTGTGATCCTGCGGTGATTATTTTAAATTGAGAGGCGCTTGACTATTACTTTGTAATTAATTTCTAGACAAATTATATGTATGTTAATTATGTGCCATTTGTGTTTTCTTTAATATAAGAATTGGAATCAGTAATAAATAATAAAGTGCAATATGAAAATCGAGAAAATGCAATCGATATGGCATCCCTAGCCAAATCGCAATCGATAGATTGTTGTAACGTTATGACCGCAGCACTAGCACTTGTCAAAATTGTTATGTCAAACTATACGTCAAAACCGATGCTGGCGGTTTTCTCTACGACGTCCGTGTCTCTATGGACGTTTCTTATAATCTGTGCACACTTTACTGCGAACCGCGCGTCGGCTAAATAGCACGTAAGCATTACCTCTGTAATTTTGTAATAAAAATACTTTGTTCTTGTTGTATAATCCTTGCTTTTATTTAACATAAGTCCAATCTAGTGTTCCCGTTTTAAAAGTGTTTTAGTTTGAATTACTACTGTAACCTTGTAGGAGAACCGGTGGCCAATGAGGTCGGCGGTTTAAAATAAATATGTAGTTTGGATCAGGAATCGGGCCTAATATTTTATAAAAGTGGGATGGTTATATTTCTTGTACTTGCACTCTGTATTTCGCCATAAGATAATAAACTTAATCGTTATCGTGGATATTATAAATAAAGGAAGCTCATCATTCAGTATCAAATTAATTCTCGGCCTATTCACATGTGATTTTATTTTATTATTTTTTATTCAGTTTTACAATCATATTTTCAGAAAAACGTGTATTAGATACCAGTGCTCGTGAACATGGAAAATCCAGAAGTTAGTATCGATAAGTTCACAGATGAGTTAAGAAAATCAATTGTAAAAGTTGCGGAAAATGAGAACTTCGAGAAGTACAACATATCGGTTAAAGTGATTACTACACTTGGTGGTTGTTACTCAGGGGAACTGTTTGCTGTCGACATTATCGGGAGCACTCCTGCTGGTGAAAAAGAAATCAATCTTTTCGTGAAGAAATTGGTACCAGAAGCAGTTGAGAATATGAAGGATATTGCTTCTTTAACTGATGCTTACGCTAGAGAAGCATTTGTTTATGGTCAACTTTCGAAAGTGTTTACCGAATTACAAAACGAAGCTAATGTACCAGAAGAGGAAAGACTTAAAGTAATAAAAAGTTATGAAAATACTTGCAATGAGTCAGTGATATTAGAGAATATAGCGAAAAAGGGTTTCAAAACTGGTTTCCGAATGGAAGTGAATTCATTTGGATTCACGAAATTGGCATTAGAACAACTTGCAAAGTTTCATGGTTTGTCTTTTGTAATGGAAAAGCGGAAAACAACATATTACAGGGAGAACGTGAAAACTTTATATAACTTATACAACATGGACGGATGGAAAAAGAACATAACAGGCATTATGCAAAACAATGCAAAAAATTTAAAAGATACAATTTTAAGAAAGAAAGTTGAAGACTTCATTCCGGTTGCTGTAGAGCGATATGAACAATACTTTCAAGACAACGGCAGACATAAACAAGTTCTATGTCATGGAGATTTTCGAATGAACAATACTATAAGTAGAGAAATCGTAAGTTAATCATGTAATAATACGTATAAATATAAACCATTAAATCGTTAAAAAATATATGTTTACCTAATTCTACTTCCAGCTAATAATGATATAACGACAAACCCCCAGTTACCATTAATACCCAACCCTCGGTGGACAGAAGTTTATTGAAAAATTAAAAATAATACATTCCTATTCCTCGAACACCTTTTAAGAAGAGGTCGTTTTTCCCAATTTGGTTTCATTTCCAAGACAAAACTAAAAGATGTGACTTAATATTATTTTAGGATGGAGTGGTGACTGAGGTGATACCAGTGGACTACCAAACAGCTTTCTACGGTTGCCCAATCGACGATATCCTATTCTTCATCTACATCGGCAGTGACAAGAAACTGAGAGAAAATCATTTAACAGATTTCAAAGACATATACTACAATACTATGGAGAAATTCTTGCAATTTTTCAACATGCAGTTGAAGGAAGTATTCCCGAGAGAAGTTTTTGACCGAACCTTCCAAGAAAGGCGTGAGTATGGATTGTGTGTCGCAATGATTTTCATGGGTATGCTGTTATTTGAGGATACAGAAATGCTGGATATAAGTAAAGATTGAAGTTATAAAAGTTTGTATTGATATGTAGTAGTATTTAAGTGTATAGTATGTATGTATTTATTGATATAGTATATAAAAATTAGTCATATTCATATGTATTTTATAATTATTCATTAATTGTGCGCGTCGTATCTGCATTTCTTAGCTAAACATTTCCTTTCTGTAGGCCTGCTGGAAGAAATTTCTTTTAGAAATAAGTAGTGCCTGTTGTGTCAGTTATATCTATGTTATATCTCTGTATTTCTTTATTGTGTGCAATAAATTGTTAAATAAATAAATAAAGATAACATGGGAGAATGGCAACCCAAAGTGCATGAAAGCTTTCAAGAGAGATTTGGAGATATTATAAATGAATTTCTATAAATTAAAATTTTATAGCCTAAAAACAATACATTCCTGATTTAACTTTTAACCATCAATATTATATATAATTAAAATAGACATGTCACACCCGAATTGCACGTTGAACATATATTGTTAAGATCATTGTTTAAAACAATAAGTAGTCTCCCATGCCGCTGTCGGTGCCGCGACGGCCAGCATAAATGGTACCCACTCAGCATGTTATTCTGTGAGCCCATTTTTAGGCATGGCATGCGCGTACTACCTTAATTAAATAAATAAATATAAATGTAATAACATACTAAATATGTACATAGGTATATAAACAATAAAAAGTGTGTCTGTACATTAAATATTTTTACAGAAAAATAATTGTGGCCAAGAAGAAACGGTAATAGATTAAGAATTAAAAATATTAACTTGGTGTTATTTTATTAATTATTATTAATTATATTTTATTTGATTTGACATTTATCTATATTTGATAAAAAAATTGTATTCATTTTCACAATGATTGTAATGTACATTTTAATTTATTTGTTTGACATTCATAAGTGCTAGTGTTTAGCCTAATCTGAATAAATTATTTTGACTTTGACTTTGACTTATTAAGCCTGAGCAACATATAGGCTATAATTGATTTTGGAAACTGGAACACCTGATGTAGAACGGTAGGGGGGAAGGTGGTTTAAAACGATTAAGTTTCGCGCGAGTATAAAAAATATTTGAAATGTGGTGTATATCTTAGCTTGATTTAGTTTATAAGATAGGATGTTTATTAAACTTGAAAATAATACACTATTTTAATGCATTTTCTATCAATATTTTATAAACAGAAAAAATAAGAAAACTCTAGAAAATCCTGTTTTGCCCGCATTTGAGCCTAAAATGGGTATCTGATTTGGGCAAAATGGGTAGACGTCACAATTTTAAGGATAGGTGAATCAAACTTAAAATTTACCAGAAAGAAATAACACTGCACCTATCATTTCTACTGTAAACATTTAACATTACGTTTACTGTCAAATGTATAAACTTAAAAACCTCAACCACCTATCAAAATCAACCTTTCTTTCGTAGCTACAGGATTTGTAGATACGAGACCTTGGGTTCACCATCAGAAACAAAGTGTCAAAAATCCCCATCGATCCTATGTGTGCGTCAAAAGTTATTTGGGGTCAAAGGTCAAAATTTCAGATATTTTGGATTTTTCTCAAAAATTGTAAGTTTTTTCAAAAAGTACTTCAGACCAAAATTGTAGATCTTAAAATTATCTACAAAAATAGTTCCCATGATTTTTTTCTAGGAATCCCAGAAATATCGCGATTTTAAGAGTCACGTTCTATGTGATATGCACACATTTCCACGCAACCTGTGAGGTAGTGTACTCGGCGCGGTTTTTTTAAACGTGGTTTCCCCGGTAGGCCTACTCCATGTAACGGACTTTAGGTCTCTTAAATAATCAGCAAACTCATCACCTCACGCGACACTTGCATCGATTAAAGTTGGTATTCCACGACTAACTACAACGGTTTCATCTTCACGCAAAAGTTTATTGCAAATAAAGCAAAATTGTGACATTTTTTCGAGATACAGAACAGCCCAAATAACCTAAATGGAATACGCTAGCAATAAAAACGTATATTTACTTGAACAGAACGTTTAACACGAAAAGAAGCAGGTATATGAACGACACCGCACGGACAATGGAATAGCCAGATGTTATTCAAGGCCATGCGAGTAGAGGGGATTCAGTAAGGGACTGACTATGATTTGAGTATATATTTTCAGAATAGTATAGTTTACACATAAAAGAGACACAAATGGGCATTTTTCTTGTCTATGAATATACGTGGCGTATGTGTGTGTTAGATATAAGGTATTTTAGTATGTTTTAATTGGTATTAAATATCGTGATTAATAATAATTAATATTTCAAAATACTTTAGTAAACATTTCACCAACTTCAGAACGAAGTGTGGTGTTTCTGAACGATTGTTTGTCTTTGATCAGTTAAGTACTGTTTATGAGAAACTTCCTTAATTAATTATGTAATAAATTTATAATAATGTTCAAAGTATTGTAATACATTAAATTAACATCTAATCAATCTATCAGTAAATTTAGGAGACCGGAAATGAGAATAGAAAATGACATTTCCGGCTAGAAGGTAGTATAAAGGTCCAGTCAAAAGACTGGGTGGTACTTTTGCTCCAGAGCCGGCACAGAGTTAAGTACAAACTTGCATTGTATTATTGTTGCTTTATATTTTGTATTGGTTAATTTATTTATATAATTGTTTATTTATTGAATCATACGTAATACTACTGTCCCATTTTAAAGGATAAATATTGAATTATGTCATCGATAATTGTGTCTTAACATTTGGTGAGAATTTTGTATAAATGTGGTTTGCCTATGGTACTTTGTTTGTATTATAAAATCTTGTTTAATTCAGTTAATGTTGTTTAAATAAATACCTCATTTTATAATGGATTATATTGCTTATTACAATATACCTAATATCTTTAAAACATTTGTTTGATTAAATGATGTCCACTAGAATCATACGTTATCCTAGATAATATATTTTCTAGTAAACTCCTACACAAATATCAGCCTTGGATACTTCATCATCGTTGTCCATATATTTCACTGGGATTTTGGATACATACTCACACTCTGTTATTATCCTGTAGCCTAATGACTAAAATAAAGGTTTTACTAATGAAAGACACTGTAGTTATAAGTAGGACTTATATTAAAGCTGACATGTGCATATCATATAAAATGTGACTCTCAAAATCGCGATATTTCAGGGATGGTGATTCCTAGAAAAAATCATTGCAATTTAATTTTTGTAGATAATTTTAAGGTCTACAATTTTGGTCTGGAGTACTTTTTGAAAAAACTTACCATTTTTGAGAAAAATCCACAAAACCCGAAATTTTTACCTTTGACCCCTAATAACTTTTGACGCACACATAGGATCGATGGGGATTTTTGACACTTTGTTTCTAAGGGTGAACCC
Source organism: Blastobasis lacticolella (assembly GCA_905147135.1). Lineage (NCBI taxonomy): Eukaryota > Metazoa > Arthropoda > Insecta > Lepidoptera > Blastobasidae > Blastobasis > Blastobasis lacticolella. Next base: position 18,957,269 of record LR990048.1, read on the forward strand.
AAAGTCTCCACCAGAATTCAGCTCTCCCCCAATTTTTGTTATTTCAAATGTCTACTTTGAACGAACGACTAAGAAATTTTATGTGCCCCCTTAAGGTTAAGGTTAAGGTTAATGGGCTCCTCTTTCCGCACTTGAACTCAAACTTGGTCCTTTGTGCGTAGTTAAGGCGTGCTAATTTAGCCAGCCCAGCTCCCTCCAGAAGTCCAGCAGTCTCTTCGGACGCTCGCAGATCTCTCGGAGGGACCCTGTTCCTAATGTGACTTTTACCCTGTGGTCCTTTAGTCCCTCACACTCCAGGACCACATGGGCCGCTGTTTCCTCGTCTACTAGGCATCCCCTGCATAAAGGGCTGTCTGTAGCTCCTATTGTGAACAGTAGTTTGTTCAGGCGGAGGTGTCCTGTTATTGTACCAACTACTGTCCTGAGTTCTGTCCGTTTGAGATCTAGCAGTTTATTAGTTAGTCTAGGTGATCGTTCGGTCACAACCAACTTCGTCTGTCTACATCCTATTGTGTTTTGCCAACGTTTATTGTGCTGGTCCGTAGTGTGTTTGCTCACCCATGCTCGCAGTGTGTTAAAAGAGAGGGGCAGGGACGGAGGAGGACCAGCAATTTCCGTCCCTAATCCCTTTCTTGCCAGCTCATCGGCGGCATCGTTCCCCATCGAATTGCTGTGACCCTTGATCCATTGTATCGTAACCCTGTTTGTCAGGCAGATATCTTCCAGTGCCTGGTGGCACTCCAGGATTAGGGCAGAGTTTATGCTGTTCTTTCCCAATGCCTTCAAGACTGACATGCTGTCCGATAAAATTCGGATACCTTGGTCGCTTATACCAAGTCTCTTTACTCGCATGGCGGCCTGTGTGATTGCTACACACTCGCATTGGAATATGGTACTATGTTCCCCTAATGGTATGGAACTCTTGATATTCAGATCCAGCGAGAAGATCCCTGCACCGGTGCCTTGGTCGGTCTTGGATCCGTCCGTATAGATACGGACTTCTCCTATCCCAGACCAGTCTGCCTCCGTTTCCGCAGTTTGTATCTGGTATCTCTTGCCAAATATGAACTGTTTTGCGATTCGGTCACACTTGGCCTCAAACATAGGGTTAGTCTGAACCATTGTTTCCCATAAGGTTTGATGGGAGCCAAGTTTATTGTTCCATTGTCTTGTTATCTTAAGTCTTAGAATTGCCATCTTTGCCTCCTGCTGTATATGCAGATCAAGAGGTGGCAGTCCCAGTAATACTTCAAGTGAAGCTGATGGTGTCGAGCGCATGCAGCCCGTTATGGCAGAGCATGCCATTCTCTGGAACCGTTGCAGCCTGTTGACCGCTGTATTGAGCTTGGTTCTGGACCACCAGGCCACCGCGCCGTAGGCAACGAAAGGCCTCACCACGGCTGTAAGTAAGTAAGTAAAAACTCTTTATTGCACACACAAAAAAAATATATATATACAGAACAAGAAATAAGAAAAACAATTTATATGCGCGCAAAGGCGGCCTTATCGCTTTAAGCGATAAGGCACCTGGCAATCCTGGGGGAGATTCCCCATGTTTTGCCAAGCAGTCTGCTACACTGCCACATTGAGATGCTGGCTTTGGCCAGTTTGTGTTCCAGATGTTTGTTCCATAACAGTTTGTTGTCGAAAATGACCCCAAGGTACTTGACCTCGTCTGTTAAGGATAGTTTGGTACCGAATAGCTTGGGGAGTCTGAGTTCTCCCAGATTCCTCTTGTATGTGAACGGGACCATCTCTGTCTTGGATGGATTGACCGAGAGGTCGTGCTCACTACACCAGCTTTCGACTATTTTTAGTGCAGACCTCATGAGGTCGCACAGAACGTTCTCAAATGGTCCGCTAATAAGTATGGCTATGTCATCTGCATAGCCAATTGTATGGAATCTGTTGTCATTTGACCGGCTTATAAGCTCGTTGACTACAATATTCCACAATAACGGAGATAAGACCCTGTGGGCATCCCCTAGCGACCACTGCTCTGGTTGTGTTATTTATCGTTATTCGTACGGCCCTGCGTCTCAGCATTGAGTCGATCCATCCGGCTATGGTATCCTTTACTCCATGCTTAATCAGTGCCTGATTGATGCTCCCAAAGTGTGTTTTGTCAAAAGCACCTTCTATGTCTATGAAGACTCCTAGAGTGGATTGCTTAGACGCCATAGCGTGTTCGATGTGGGTCGTTACGCTATGCAATGCTGATTCTGTGCTTTTGCCTGCAGTGTATGCATGCTGATTTTTGTGGAGAGGGAACTTTATTAGCGCTGAGTCTTATGTGCCCCCTTAAATGACGCGCTACGATGACGAGGCATCAGGAGCGCATGGTGGTGGGCCCTGGTGGGCCTGGTGGACACGTCGCGCGACCAGAGAAGTTAAACCAACACTTCCACCATCACTTACCAAACGGTGAGATGGCGGTCAAATGCCTGTCTAGTCTAATATAAAAAAAAGCACAACGAGGGCTCACCTTAAATAGTGGAGTAATAGAGTAAACGAGAGTCATGCTATGTCAACCCCCTCTAGTGGTATTAGGGAAGGGGTTGATGATGGTGAACTGCTTAATGTACTTGCATGCCGAGCGTTGAAAGAGGGATGTTAGAGAAACAAGATGAAAGTGTAAATTCGGACGTATAATTTGAATTGTTTGCCGAAACTGAAGTCTTGTCTTTCTTCATCGTAATCTTTCGACACTGTGATACGACATGCCCCGATCTCATGCAAAATTTACAGAAGGGTTTCTTCTTTTGCCGCTCATTAGTTTGCAGTGCCGCAGTGCTAGGTTCTTTAAGTATGACCGGTAAAGATTTCCTGAAGTCTTCTTTAAACAGGGCTGCTATCACATTTTCTGACGTGAGTTTTGTGTTTATGTGTTCCAAAGCCATAACTAGCGGTCGAAATTCTTCTGGTAGACCAGCTAGTATAATTACGGCAAGAAACTCGTCTTCGACTGCGTTGCCGATTGCTTGAAGTTCTTGTTGGATGCTTATTGCCGCGTTTGTGTAGTTTTGGATACTACCAGTGTACTTGTTACCAAGTAACCTTTGCATCAGCGTTAATCTCCTGGATAAGCCGCTGTCCGCATATGCTCTTCTCAGCCTGTTTAGTACGTCAGATGCTGATGTGGCCGGTTGTATAATAACACACTCGTCACAAAGAAGACATATTTTTGCGTGTGCCTTCTTTTTGAGCGAGCTCACCGAGATTGGGATTTTATACGGTGGTTACATAATCAAAACTTCATTAAGTAAATGTTGAAAGGACAACAAATGAAATAACAAAATTTAAAAGACAAAATGTAAAACATTTAGCAAAAGTTTATAATCCAAATATATGTTTCATCAAATGGACGACTGACCAAAAGTTGTTAATGTTTTAAAGTACCAAATCATCCCTAATCAAATTATATAATCACAAATTATTTCCTGCACAGTATTTTATTTCCCTTCTTTAATCTAATGGGTAGAGAGTATGATTCATGATCCAAAAGTCGCCGGATATAAATCTATATCAGTAATTGTTAATTTATTTGTCACAAAATCGAATCTATCCATAACGTCGTTTCTGTTTCGTTAGTTCCAGGGAGTTCCAGATATATTGATAATTATTTTTTTGAACTGTATGATTTTTAACGATTTGATCAATAGTGTGATAGATAAGAAATTTAAACGTTTATATTCCAGACTTTGGTCAGTAGAACTTTAGATATTGGACCATTATTATTTTAAAATTTGCTCAATAAAGTTTTGATTTTCTAATATGTAACCGACGCGGCGCAGTAAGTGTAATTATGTATTTCAAAAAATTTGCCAGCGAACCCTGCTCGAATTTTTTTGATTTTTGCCCTAAAGAGGTGAACATAATGAATACGCCTCAGGCGAACATAATAAAAGTAACAAATCAATGAAGGAGCGAGCTCGGAGTTTGACTTGAAAACGCAGCGCTGGCAGTGTGTACCCACAAAATCTGCCCTGCATCGCGCGCCTGCACTACACTAGCTTAAGCGATTAAAGCATTTTGTTGTTTGCTTCTGACTACCATGTATTGTCCAAAACTTAATCCTGAACCGGTAAATCCTGTACCTGGGCAAGGCACAGATTGAGCGAGCACCGCCAGTAAAAAAAATTGTATTTTGGCATTTTGGGTTACAAAAGCCTGAGGTGATTATTGAAGGAATGAGCAATTTTAGACATATTTGATCTTAATAGCATCGGGTGATCTTCACACTAGTAATTTAAGGTAAACAATGAATGAGTGACCGCAACAAGCTAGGGGAATGATAAGAAAAGTATCTGAAAGTTATAAATGAGTGAGCGAAGCGAGCTCGGAATTTTTTACATAACGGTAAAAGTTGATGTGATTAGTGAATGAATGAGCTAGCGGAGCGAGCTCGAAATAATTCTGTATACTATAATATGCTTTTTTAATCAGTGACTGTTTTATATATCCCACAAATGCATTGTCAGTCATATCCAACAGGTATTCCGGTATTTTATTATAAAATCTAATACTATGCCCCACAAAAGATGTATTTACTTTTGTTAATCTAGTTCTGGGAATTAGCAGTTTGTTTTTATTTCTTGTGTCTCGGTTATGAGTATCCTTCGCCTTTGTCAATGATGCAATGTGTTTACGAACATACATTAAATTTTCATAAATATACTGCCCAGGAAGAGTCAAAATACCTATCTCTTTAAAGATTTCTCTTAAATATGTCATAGGACCTAATCTATATATAGATCGAACTGCTCGCTTTTGTAAAACAAAAATTTTGTTTATATCAGCTGCTCTACCCCACAAAAGAATGCCGTATGACATTATGCTGTGGAAATAGCTATAATATACCAGATGAGCTGTTGTAATATCCGTTAGATTTCGTATTTTTCTTATTGCATAAATCGCAGCTCTGAGTTTGCCGGTTAATTTATCTATGTGTGGGCCCCATTGTAGCTTGCAGTCAACTTTTATACCCAAGAATACCGTCTCGTTGACTAAATCTAGCTTTTTGCTATTTAGGGATATGTTTAATTCATTTTTAATTACGTTAGGCAGTGAAAATCTAATACATTTTGTCTTACTTGCATTTAAAAGAAGGTTGTTTACTGTAAACCAATTCAATATCATGTCCAAAGTGTCATTTACATGTCCAAAATCAGTAATTCTACGTTTCACATTGAATATGAGGGACGTATCGTCAGCAAATAGTACAATATTGGTAAATTTTTCTACCATATATGGTAGGTCATTAATATAAATTAAAAATAAAAACGGTCCTAAGATCGACCCTTAAGGTACACCTATTTTAATAAATGTACCATTTGACATAGTACCTTTAACATCTACTTTCTGAATTCTATTCTGCAAGTAAGACTTTAGCATTGCCAATGATTTATTTTTAACGCCGTAGTGACTTAGCTTCATCAACAACGTGGAGTGTTGAACACAGTCGAACGCCTTTGATTGGTCGCAAAATATGCCAATAGCATCCTCGGATTTCTCCCAGGAGTCAAATATATGCTTAACAAATTGAGATCCTGCATCAATCGTTGACTTTCCCCTGGTGAATCCGAATTGTTTGCTGTGGAACTGCCTCGTACTAATAAAGTGAGACAATAATTGATCACGCACGACTTTTTCAAAAATTTTACTAAATACTGGAAGTATTGAAATTGGTCTAAAATTTGTAGGGCATTGACTGTCACCACCTTTATAGAGTGGCGTTACTCTACTTAGTTTCATAAGATCAGGAAATGATCCCTCGTCAATACATTTATTAAAAATTAACGCTAAATGATCAGCAATAAGGTGGATGAAGGACCCAACCACTTTAACTGACATACCCCATGCGTCTTCAGTCTTTTTTATCTACTTACACTATCCATCACGTAATCTGGTGCCCCAACCTATTGATATCGGTGTCTAAGGTACACATAGCAACAATTTGATATTACTATATTATCTTGGGACTCTATTCATAGAATTAAGCACTTGTTATAAGTTGGTGTATAGAAGACAGCACCTCAACTTACCCTGTTTAGAGTTTGAACCGTCTCCGGTCTGCACACGCCTCCATAGCGATGCTATCTCATTTTATACTAGGCGGGTAGGCTGATGTGCTGGTAGTTGTACCTAATTAAACATAGTTTTACCAGCCAGCTGTTAGCAGCAGCGTGACATCTGCTCTGGCTGGACGTTACCTTGTGCAAATTTAATTTATTTTCAGTTAACTATAGCTTTTAAGTCACAAAGAAAGATTTTATAAGACAAATATAATTGGCGTTTAGAGGGATGCATATATCCCAAACTAAAAGTAACACGAATTAATCTGACTATGCAAATATCTATCCTTTTTAATTATATCCTGAGCCGTCCAATACCGCTATAGGTTACTCATATTTTAACTAATTGCCTATCAAGCTTTCTCCACAGCTGTACCAATCCACAATATTACGTACAGAAACATGCGCTCCACAATACAGCAAAACTACTACATACTTTGCAACTTTTAAATGGTATAACTTTAAAAAACCGTACACCATAACCATAACTAAAGTATCGGGTCTTCCGCGAAACGCAATAAACACAGGATAGAAATCGACAAAAAATTGTCAAAGAGTTCTGACCGGGCATTGAAAACAATAAGCGCACATTTGTAAACTGGTTCCCAACGGAATGGAGATAAAAAACGATTGCCTGACCATTTCCATGAACAAAGCCACTGCAACATCTGGCGCACCGAACATGGCAAACGAAAACCAGACGTCAATAAGACAGTCGATGATCAAACAAATGAAGACCTTCACCTAATATTTTACCACTAGGCAGTGCGACCAGACTTAGCGACATACGCAGCGAATAACAGGAAAAGACAGCCTCTGCTCAGCTTTTCTATTAATATTAAAACAAAATGCGGACATAGAAAACCAATAGTTAATCCTTCGACGATGATAGATTTCTTCGTACAGAAAACGAATAAGCTTCGAACTGCATTCACAACCACTACAATAAGTACCATAATGCTAACCTTACAAGGGCTTCAACATAGTATAAACTAAAAGCCAACTTTAAATTGAAGAAACTAGACGTAATACTCCAGTTAGGAAGTTATTTGACGACTTTCTTATAAGACAGATCTATAGACAACCACATGTTCACTCTCGAGCGGGTACTGCATTCCAATTGGAGAGCGGGCACCAAAACATAGTTTACAGTCCTCGATAACTATGACTTCATTAAAGACCCAATAAGTGTAAAGCACGAACGTGCGGAAGGTACGTATTTACCACTCGCAATACTGACCAACACGGGAGCATTAACTGAATGTTTCGGATAAGCTATCTGGGACCGGATAACGAGAGACAACATAAACTCTCGGCTATGGGACTTCGACAAATAATACTAGAAAAATAGCTGACAGCCGCTGAGTGGCCGATTTCGACATTACACCTGAGCAAAGGAATAGCTCTAAGTTTATGGTCCTTGCTGTGAGCAGGACACCGACTGAGAGACAACATTAAAAGAATGGCTGACTGTTACGGGTATGCGACATGGTTGGCGACATGTTGGGACAACATTAAGAAAAACAGCTAGAAGGTACGGGCACACTACGTTACTTGGAAAGTTACGGGTATTCTGCTGCGATAAGACAAGAATTCTAGAGACGACATACTAAGGACGGTTGAAGGTCACGAGTTCGCTGTTTATGACAGGGTATGGAAGGAACATTAAGAAGAATAGCAGAAAGACAAGAATCGAAGAATATCTAATAATGTAGGCCGGTTGCGTCAGGACTTTGATGGATAACATAAGAAGAATAGCCAAAAATTACGGAAACGCTGCTTGAGACAGGACATCAGTAGAACATAAAAGAAGAATAGCCCGAGGTTACGAAGCCGAAGGTAAATTAAGAAGAATAGCAGAAAGACAAGAGTTGAAGGATAGCTGATAGGGGCCATCTCCACGAGCGAGAGAATCGCGACGTATCCGCGCTTCTATCGTCGGGTAATCTCCACGTACGAGCGATTATTCCGCCAGCGTATCGTCGCGACTGGTAACGGAATCGCCGCATGCCCGCGGCGACTCGTAACGGAATCGCCGTGTTTCCGCGACGAGGCGTTGTGCAGTTTTGTTGAAAGAGTTCAGTTAGGTGCCAGACGAGAGCGAAATAAGTAGTGTCTCAGTCAATAAAATATTTTTTATTATGGAACGCAACACTGAAATGACGCTACGTTTGACAGCGCCAGTGTTGCCAAGCGCGCGCCCGCCGCGCGCTCGCTGCGAGAGCGCCACGTTAAGCGGCGAGCGCGCGGCGGGCGCGCCACCAGTCGCGACGATACCGCGGCGATACGCCGACGTTACGCGCGCACATTGCCACTCGTCGCATCGCCGCGATAACATCGCCGTGTGGAGACGCGTACAATTGAAATCATTGAAATACGTGGCACGACGATAATATCGCCGCGATTCTCTCGCTCGTGGAGATGGCGCCATAGTGTAGCCGGGTTGCAACAGGACTTCGATGGACAACATAAGAAGAATAGCCAAAGATTACGGGTCCGCTGCCGGCGACAGGACGTCATTAGAAAATATTAGAAGTCACGGGTACGCAGATTACGGCTGGACATCAAAAAACAACAAATCACGAAGATCAAACCAGCAGAGCTCTCCGAGGGATCAATTACAGCAGTCAATATCTTTCCTTTATATATTACACATCAAGTATAGTATCTATCCTCCCTCATATTGGCTCGATGTATGAATTCTTGTCGGCTCCCCAACTCCTATCGCTCCCATCCTGACTGCGAAAGCCCTACTATTCCTCTTCACATCTACGTGCGCACTGGTATCTCGGGCTGGAGGTAGCGCAAATCAGTTAGAGGACGAGGTGAAGTGTCGCTTAAAATCAACAATTCCTACGTCTGATACGGTATCCGGAGCACACCAGCTCTTTGGGTGAGAACCGTGCCATCTGCTGGGCTTGGTGGCTCAAAATACAAGTACAGACGACGGAACTACCGATGATGGCGGAGCCATACTTGGTTCTCGCTGATATGACCTACATACACCCTTGCAGAAGCGTTGTCAGTCAGTCGTTGATATTAGAGAATATAGCAATAAAGGGTTTCAAAACTGGTTTCCGAATGGAAACCAGTTTTCTTTCAAATTCACGAAATTTGCATGTTTCTTTTGTAATGGAAAAGCGGAAACCAACATATTACAGGGAGAAGGTAAAAAATTTACCTAGTTTATTTAACATGGGCGGATGGAAAAAGAGCATCGGAGGCGTTATGCTAAACAATGCAAAAAATTTAAAGGATTCAATTTTAAGACTTAATTCCGGTAGCATTGGAGCGATACGGACAACATTTTCAAGACAACGGCAGACATATACAAGTTCTTTGTCATGGAGATTTTCGAATGAACAATACTATAAGAAGAGAAATCGTAAGTTTATCTATTACATCTATATTTTAATCGTTGCCCACTAAATTATAAAGATATAAAAACAAAACACCAGTTACCATTCATATCTGACCCAAGATTGATATTTCAGTTTCAGTTTTTATTTACGGTAAGGTAAGCATAGGAGTTTATTAGGGACAAAACACCTACCTACCCCTAAAAATATAAGAGATTCTACTCCCAATCTCTATTTCCTAGCTTGGTTCAATTATCAAGACAAAACAATTATTTATAATGTATCTTAATTTAATTTTAGGATGGAGTGGTAACTGAGGTAATACCAGTGGACTACCAAACAATTTTCTACGGTTGCCCAATCGACGATATCCTATTCTTCATCTACACCGGCAGTGACAAGAAACTGAGAGAAAATCATTTAACAGATTTCAAAGACATATACTACAAAACTATGGAAACATTCTTACAATATTTCAACATAGATTTAAATAAAATATTCCCGAGAAAAGTATTCGAGCAAACCTTCAAAGAAAGGCGAGAGTTTGGATTTTATGTCGCAATGATGGGCATTGGTATTCTGTTATTTGAGGATACAGAAATGCTGGATTTGAGTAAAGATAAAATGGGTGAATGGCAACCCAAAGTACATGAAAGCTTCCAAATTATAAATGAATTTCTGTAAATTAAAATTTCAAAGCATACTTAGAATACATTCCTGATTTAATTTTCGCCATCAATCATAGTACACCTAATTTAATAATTTAATCAATAACTAGGTAACTAATTGCTCATTACATGGCTTTATCGAAAGCTAGATGAAGATCGCAGTGTTAAAAATTATCATAATCTAAGGCCGTCTACTGCAGGCCACAGGCCTACCCCCGCTCACGCCCATACGTGTGCCTCTTGCATCCATCAGGTCCCTACGACCTTCACGATGTCCTTTTACGACCGTCAACCCACACCGCATATTCTGTACACAGATTACAAGATGGCAGTTACATCTGCGCCCTACCTACCCGCTGGGTTTTTATGAAAGTCATTGTCACTTGACATATTTTGTTTCATATTTTATAGTATAGGTACTTATGTAAAGGCCACAAATCATTGGTTAAACATAAGGAGTTAAATGCTCGTAACAAACACAAATAGTGTTTGATTACCATTAATTACTGATAAGCTTTTCACATTCGTCCCATTTTCGAATAATATTTACCTATGAAAATAAATAGTTGTGATTTGGAATCGGGCCTGATATTTTATAGAAATGGACGGGTCCCCCGTCAGGTTTCGAATATGTAAACCAAAGTTTGCTGGACCTGCAGTAATCTGCTTCTTTTTTAAACGACTGCAAAACAAAAAAGGACGGATGTTGTATGTTCGACTGTATAATTATAATAATAAATCGAATTAAAACTTTGTGTAAACAAACAAGTAATTGTTGCTTGCACTTTGGGAAAATTAATCTTTAACCCATCTAAAAGGTTAGGGTTGTTCCTATACTTTAACCCCTCTAAAGGGTTAGGGTTGTTCCTGTACTTTAACCCCTCTAAAGGGTTAGGGTTGTCCCTATACTTTAACCCCTCTAAAGGATTAGGGTGTTCCTGTTTTAACTTAACACTTTTGTTTTTTTTCACTCCTGTCACGTCATATGTTGTCATGCGGAACTTTTTATAATTCAAAAGATATTAATCTTTTTGTGCTCCTCTTATTCTAGATAACTGCTGGATCCAATTCCTTATCATGTTTTGTGAATTATATCCTTGGCCTTCAAACAAGAGACCGACCGAAAATTAATATCGTCCATTTCGGGAACTGGCTGGTTGAATATGGCTACTGGCTGTCAAGACTCTATGTTCTTTTGTGCCAAATTGTTCTCGAACGTGTTTAAGTGAAAACCGAGCTTTCAATGGAGAATGCAGCGGGGGAATTTGCCAGAGTTATCCAAGCCTTCGAACTAGAAGGTGGATCTATACTGTAACCCAGATGTTACTATTTTCGCCATGAGAAATTAATACATGTGCGATCACATGTATTAATCTCAAATTTCACAAATTCTCTCAAATTAAAAAAATGCACAAGGGTTACATCAAATTATATCTCTGAAGTCTCAAACTATAAAATGCACATAGCAGCATCAATCCTTCCTCTTTGAAAATCCTAAGATGACATAGTCACTTCGTCAGTTTGCAAATAGTACTTTTTGGCCGGTTTTAACGTTATCCAAGAGAATTCTGTGATCCTGTCTGGACTAAGGTTATGTGGAGTAGACTCTTTTTTTAACTTTTGTGCATTACTAGAGTATGTATGACGACCTGAGTGGTTCAATGGTCTGCCACGCAAGAGGTCCCGGGTTCGATTCCCGGCCGGGCAGAAATTGAAATGATGAATTTTAATTTCTGTTACGGGTCTGGGTGTTCTATGTATAATAAGTATGTATTTAAAAAGTATTTAAGTAGTATATCAGTTATCTAGCACCCATAGCACAAGCTTTGCTTAGTTTGGGGCTAGATGGCGCTGTGTGAATTTGTCCACGAATATTTATTTATTTTATTATTTATTATTTATGTTCATAAATTCATTTGTAGTAGCTAGATTTCTGGACTGAAATATTATAACCCCCCATTACCCTGAATATTTGAGTTTTCTTTATTAACTGAATCTGGCACTGCCCATTCGGGAGTGTTACGTTACAGTTTTCTTAAATAAAATACAGTTTTATCGAAGATTTAGCAATGTGGAAGTGAATGCAGTTCATTCTAAACTTTTATATGATAGAAAACACTTTGGTTCATAAATTAATTCTACTTCTCCCATCTCTATAAAGCATTAGACATAATAGATTTCGGAATGTCAATATATCAATGATTTTAAAAATCTGTGTCATTAAGTGATGGTGAAATTTTATTTTTAGTAAAATTACGTATATAAATGGATAATTTGCAACAGTATCCGTTGAAATTACATTATATATGTTTCTTATATAATTCAAGACATACATAATGTACGTAGCGTAATTGGTACGGCAAGTCGCAACTTTGAGTGCTGTTTGTTTGCTACAGACAATTTTGAATAAATTTATTATGTTTGTATTGTTTGGCGGCAGAACTATATATAGTTCGATGTTGCACAAGTGAACGACAATATGTCTTGATAATTATTGATACAAGTGCAAATGTGCGTGAACAAATATTACGTTTTATGTTCGGAATTTTAATACTTGATATTAAAATAAGGGAGCCTAACCTTGAAAACACAGCAAGAGGCGTATTTATCGCGTTTGCACGTGAGTAGTTATTTCTTCCTACTAAAATAAATTTCGTTATTATTTCAATAAAATTTAATAATTTTAGAACTAGGTTCAAAAGACTGGTTGTGTTTACATAAATGTTTTAAGACTTTCGTGACAATTCACTGCACGTAAATTGTCACTTGAATCGGGTTTGTCACCACGGTTTTGGATATTTTACATCGTTATTCCAGAACGGAAGAGGAGCACCGGTGGCCTAGTGGTTACGGGTCCGACTCGTAAACGTGAGGTCCCGGGTTCGAATCCCACTGCGGCCATGTACCCATGATTATTTTCTTATGTACTTCTAACCGATACTCTTAAATTTGATGCAACTTGCACATTCAGGCGACTAATCCAATCTGGTCTGGTTCCCCTGGTGACAGGGTCACGGAGGTCAGATGGTAAAAAAAATACCTGCTGAATTGTGGATCATGGTCAAGGCAGACCCCGGGCCCTCGTGCGCGAGAGCACAACCGGGAATTAACGCCAAGATGATATATTTTATTTCAGAACGGTTACATGCCAACGGTTTGGAACAACTACTAGTGATCACAGAGCGTGCAACCGTTCCGAAATAGCATGGTAAAAATAATCAAAAAAATAATTTATGTGTTTACATATTTCGCTGCAGAGATACGATAAAAGAAGCGTGTCAAACTATTACAAATACGTTATCCCATGTTAGCAATCTTATAGTATTATAATTATACATACATACATAAAGCTCACGCCTGTGTCGCACAGGTTACTTTGCTCTGTCCTGACACAACTCCCTAGCCTCGTATATAGCCACTTCGGACCCCACCATTTTTGAGAACATTACTGATCTGTTTACTGAATGTTTTTCTGGGTCATCCTCTTAAGTGCCGGTTTTCCAAATTCATGCTACATAATTCTTCGTCAATCTTCTTTCATCCATTTGCTCCACATGCCCGAACCATCTCAACATCCCTCTTTCATGCCACACCTTTTACCATAATTATAATTATCAGCCCATATAATCCCACTGTTAGGACAAAGGTGCGGAAGTATCGGGAATGACCCTAGTACATGTCTCACCTTACGATAAATTTAAAAACCGTCCCGTTTATCGTAATTGGTAATAAATTAATCGTTATCGTGCTAAGGTTAATTTATATTTAAATAATCCTTAGTCCCCTCCACTTTAGTTCTTTGGCCTGAACGATGGCTTCGGGGAAACTTCATAATTCAGTATTATAATCATTCTCCGCCTATTTGTGATATATAATAATTATTTATCATTAATTTCTTTACAGTTTTACAATCGTATACTCGCGAACATGGAAACATCGGAAGTTAGTTTCAGTAAGTTTACAGACAAGTTAAAAAATTCAATTATACAAATTGCAAAAAATGGAAACTTCAAGAAATACAATATAACTGTCAAAATGATTCCTACACTTGGTGGTAGTTTATCAGGAGAACTGTTTGCTGTCGACATTGTCGGGAGCACTGCTGATGGTGAAAAAGAAATCCATCTTTTCGTGAAGAAACTGGTACCAGAAGCAATTGAGAATACGAAGGATATATTTCATCTACCTGAACTTTACGCTAGAGAAGCGTTTTTTTATGGTGAACTTTCTAAAGTGTTTACCGAATTACAAAACGAAGCTAATGTACCAGAAGAAGAACGATTCAAATTAATAAAAAGTTATGAAAATGCTTGCAGTGAGTCATTGATATTAGAGAATATAGCGAAAAAGGGCTTCAAAACTGATTTCCGAATGGAAGTGATTTCTTTCAAATTCACGAAATTGGCCTTGGAACAACTTGCAAAGTTTCATGGTTTGTCGTTTGTAATGGAAAAACGGAAAACAACATATTACAAGGAAAATGTCAAAGCTCTATCTACTATATATAACATTGATGGATGGAAAAATATCATGAAAGGCATTATGATAAACAATGCAAAAAATTTAAAGGATACAAATTTAAGAAAGAAAGTTGAAGATTTCATTCCGGTTGCTATAGAGCGCCATGCACAATACTTACAAGACAACGGCAGACATAAACAAGTTCTTTGTCATGGATGTTTTCGCATGAACAATACTATAAAAACAGAAATCGTAAGTTTATCTATACGTATACATTTTTTAATCGTAGCCCACGAAATCGTCACTAATAGGTATTTTATCAATTCAAAAAACAGATTTTTATTTATTTCTACTTCGATCCAACAAAGATATTAAAACGAATGAGAGAATATGGGATGTGCAAGTGGGATTTAGGAAGGGAATGGGTTGCATGGATCAAGTCTTCTCTTTAAGGTGCATAAGTAAAAAGTTCCTGGCTAACCACCAGAGAGTGTATTGCGCCTTCGTAGATCTGGAGAAGGCTTACGATAGAGTGGAAAGGAGTATGTTATGGGATGTGCTGTCCAAATTCGGATTGGAGTGCACATGTGTTAGGATCAATGGTAGTTGCTCAGACTGGTTTGGCATCTCTAAATGTGTCAGACAGGGATGTGTGGCTTCACCATGGCTCTTTAATTTGTTTATGAATAGTTGTCTTGATGAACTGCGAGAGAGTGATTGTGGACTGCGAATGGGAATGTCCAACATTAAATGCCTTTTGTACGCTGATGATCAAGTATTACTTGCATCGTCGGAAAGCGAACTGCAGAGGATGTTGGATATTGTGAATGAATCATTCGAAAGGAAAGGCATGAAAGTAAATGTGGAGAAGACGAAAGTAATGTTTGAAAGAAATGAGGGCATGACAGTCACTTCGATTGAAATAAAAGGGAAGAGTGTTGAGCAAGTGAAAGAGTTCGTGTATCTGGGAACTATGTTTACAAGTGATGGAAAGTATGAGAAGGATATTGAAAGAAAAGTATACAAGGGCAACGCAGTGAATGGAGCCGTTAATCGTGTGATGGGAAGTAAAAGTTTGCCGTAAAAAGCACGTCTTGCTTTGCATAACACAGGTTTGCTTCCCACTCTAAGTCTCAGACTGTCGGATTTCTCTCGGCAGATTCCGCAAGCGAGTTGCCCTTACCGTAAACGAGTCGTAGCAGTACCCGGAACGCGTGAACGGGGCTAACAGAATGTTGTCCGAAGCAGACCGCAGCGCACGTCATGCTCATCTCTTAGGTAGCGAAAGTACATGATCAGTTGTGGCTCCAGAACCGTAACAAACTAATTCTTATAAAAAAGAAATCCATCGGTTTATGCGATTAGGCCGCTAATTGCTTTTTCTTTTTTTCCGTTGTTTTTATAATCTTTGTGTATGAGCAATGAAGAATTTCTCTTTCGCGCCGCCAGCCGCCTTTCTCACCCGCCTGCCAGCATCAATCAATGATGCGGGCCGCTCACGAAAACTTTACAATACTGGTGATTTCAAGTAGTAACCTATATATTTTACACCAAGTAAAAAAGTAAAAAATTATTAAATTTATTATAAATAATAGTGGATCAATTCTTAAACACTCACTATATATTATTTGCTAGTAAGGATAGCAGTTTATTTGGGTTAAAACACACCTACCTACCCCTAAAACTATAAGAGAATCCACTCCCTCTAACCCCTTTTAAGAAAGAGGTGTTTTTTTCTAATTTGGTTCCATTTTATGACAAAACGAATTAATGTATCTAATTATTATTTTAGGATGGAGTGGTAACTGAGGTGATACCAGTGGACTACCAAACAATCTTCTACGGTTGTCCAATCGACGATATCCTGTACTTGATCTACACCGGCAGCGATAAGAAACTCAGAGACAATCATTTAACGGACTTCAAAGACATATACTACAACACTATGAAAAACTTCTTGCAATATTTTAACATAGAGTTAAATGAAGTATTTCCGAGAAAAGTATTTGAGCAAACCTTCAAAGAGAGGCGAGAGTATGGATTGTGTGTCGCAATGATACTCATGGGTATTCTGTTATCTGAAAAAACAGAAATGCTAGATTTGAGTAAAGATAAAATGGCTGAATGGCAAACCAAAGTACATGAAAGCTTCCAAGAGAGATTTGGAGATATTATAAATGAATTTCTATGAATTAAAACTACAAAGCACAACCATAATACAGTCTTGTTTTAATTTTCACAATCAATCATACAAATACCTAATTAAAAATTTAAGCATTAGGTAAATGCTCAATAAATTTCCGTTTCCTTATCAAACGCTAGTTAAAGACTGCAGTATCAAAATTCATCACTATAGCGGCATACTGACACGACATCCTGACAGACATACGACATTATTTTTACTTATTTGTTCCGAGCTCAGGGGGCGACACGGGTAGGCCGGCTGGTGCGTGCTGGTGTGAGCGCCAGCAGGCTGGCTGGGGCCGGGCACGCGCCGCACATGATTCGCTTAGACGGTTGTCGGTTATGTGCGTGGCATGTATCGGTGCCCGGTGTCTCGCCGGGGTAAGCCCTCGTACGCGCTGATCGGTCTGCATGCATCGCCCCCTACCTGGATGTGCTCGCTTAACCTTCTCTTTGTTTACCGTTAGATTTTTGACTTTTGAAAAGAGATTAATTAACGTAATCCTGATTCACTAATACTTTTTTCGACCTCCTTCGACTTTTTGCGGCCGTCAACGGGCTCCGCATATTATGTGTACAGGTTATAAAATGGCAGTTAACAGATTCTAATGAAATCCACTTACGTCTGCGCCATACCTACCTAGGTATTTATGAAAGTTATTATTACTTACTTGACATATTTCGTATCATATTTTATAGTATAGGGGTAGGGTCTAAAACGGTTAAGTTTCATCTCCACGTGCCGCTGTGTTAATGACCCTTGCAGTAACCTGTTATGTGAGGACCGCGCGGTAAAACCAAGATGGCGCTGGTACTACCACGAGCTGCTCAACAAGCAGCATAAAAAGGTGCAATCAACGGACCTTCCTCCGAATCAAGGACTTGTGCCACCGATAACGTCTTAAGATGTCGAAACCGCTTTTCGCCGCATGAAAAAGCGCAAAGCTTTCGGACTCGATGGAGTCTTTATAATTATAAGGGCTACAAATCATTACAATTAAGTAGATTGTTTGATTAAAAATAAAGAGTGATCTGCTCATAACAAACACAAATTATGTTTTATGTATTGAAATAAACTGATGAACTTTTGCGCATTTCAATGTAGATAGGAAAAAGACTACGGAGCCTATTAAATACCTTTATATTGATATCCTACATTATGGGTTCGAAGAAAAAAAGGTTTTGAAACAACAATAAAATGCCCACAATCCCGATATTTCATTTTCTAAATCTAGTGATTACTCCTTTGACGTGACACTGACAAAATCGGTTTAACCATTTAGTAGATAGAGGGAACAAAGAATATATAATATATAATAATATAGCCATGTATACAAAAGTATACATATATACATACAGGGCAAACAGATTTCTCCTTTTATCGGCTTCGACGCAGTCAGCGTAAACAGTTACTGCACTTACCAATATCACAAGTGGGTAAAAAGCTTCAAATATACAATAGTAAATATATCTGCCCTCAACATTTAAAAAACAACCTGTATGTCGTTGTAAGATGATAAACAAATGCATTATCTTATCACGACTAATTAATGTACAAACAGAGTGTCTATTTAAACTTCAGTTCAGAGTGTCTATTGTAACAGTTCACGGTCTGTTTACGGCTTATATTATAATTAATCATATTAACAGCTCTATATCAGTATAGAAGAGACCGCATAACAAAATACAAGGAAATGGATATACCAAAAATTGCTCTTGATACCTTTACTGTCCCTTTAAAAGAATCAATAGTAAAAATTGCGGAAAATGGAAACTTCAAGAAATACAATATAACTGTCAAAGTGATCCCTACACTTGGTGGTAGTTACTCAGGAGAACTGTTTGCTGTCGACATTGTCGGGAGCACTGCTGAGGGTGACAATGAAATCAATCTTTTCGTGAAGAAACTGGTACCAGACGCAATTGAGAATACGGAAGATATGTTTCATCTACCTGATCTTTACGCTAGAGAAGCATTTGTTTATACTCAACTTTCTAAAATGTTTACCGAACTACAGGACGAAGGTAATGTACCAAACGAGGAAAGATTCAAATTAATAAAATGTTATGAAAATACTTGTAGTGAGTCATTAATATTAGAGAATATAGCGAAAAAGGGTTTCAAAACTGGTTTCCGAATGGAAGTGAATTCGTTCGAATTCACGAAATTGGCCTTGGAACAACTTGCAAAGTTTCATGGATTGTCTTTTGTAATGGAAAAACGGAGATCAGTGTTTTATCGAGAGAAGGTGAAAACTCTAAATACTGTTTTATCCTTGACCGGGTGGATGAATAACCTAAAAGGCTTCATGATTAACAATGCAAACAATTTATAAGATGCAAGTTTGAGAAAAAAAGTTAAAGACTTCATTCCGGTGGCAATGGAGCGATACAAACAACACTTTCACGACAACGGCAGACATACATGGTGTCCCAAAACTAGACATCAACCCGGAATCGGGTGAAAAGGCAAGTCATGCTGGTTGGCAGAAAAATATTAAAAAAAATCTAAGTTGCATGATTTCAAAATTATAGGCATTTAATAAAACGCAATATTGCACAACCTGCGACAGACTTTTCAGTCCTGTTGCCACAAATCTTTACATTTTCCCATTTTTTTTGCTGTGTAACCCTGAATAATGCTTCTCTAAAATGTAATCACAAATCACAACACAATCACAAATTAGTACGTTTCGCTCCTTCGTTTACTGCGCTTGTTTTCGTATTCGTTTGTGTTGATTTCGTACTGACTACTTTTGGCTTCGTTTATGGACTTGTGATTGCTTGTGATTTGGATTTGGACTGTTTATTTTCCCTTAACGACGACTTTTGCTTTCTCTGGACTTTCGTGTGACTAGTGCTAAGATGTCTGCGTGTACCACTCGTGAATACGCTAATATGCACCTTATTTATGGAGAATTCAGGTGTAATGCCAGTGCTGCCTCCAGACTTTACCGTGAAAGGTACCCAAACGCTGTTCGTTACCCCGACCATCGAGTGTTTACGAATGAGCATCGTTTACTCTTCTCAGAGGGCCACTTCCCAAATCAAGAGCACGGTGCAGGAAGGCCTGCCAACCCATGGAAGACGAGGTGCTAGAAGCTGTCGAAGAAGACCCAAGCACTCCACTAGACTTTTTTTACTGGGGAGCAGTCAAAGAAAAAGTGTATTCAAAGCCAATTGAAAGTGAATTTGAACTACAGCAAAGAATAGCTGAAGCAGCTGAATTCGTAAATAACAGACGATTCGCTCGAAAGATAGCTCGATCTCTTTTAAAGAGATGTCGGGCTTGTAGTGCTGCCGAAGAAAGGCATTTTGAACATTTGCTGTAGTAATAATAGTTGTATTGGTTCATTAATTAATTTTTAAAATTATTGTAAATTCAATAAATAAACCTATAAAAAAATTTGTTTCAACTAAAATTAAAACTTTTACAAAAAAAATGGTACCTATTCCAATGCATACACTAAGAGAACTAAACTAAATTTAGTGAACAATATGTTTAAGACAGACAAGCACACGTACGATTGACTTAAATTTAATCAGTGTGTGCATTGGAATCGGCTCCCATGTAAAAAGCAATAAGTTTTGCCATTTTGATCAAGTAACAAAAATTTGTTAAAAACTTTGTTTTTAATGAAAAATATTTTTTTGTCAACGATAGCAGCTACAATTTACCAAGTATCATACCATCCTGGGATCCTTAATAAATCCGCCAACTTTTGACATAACTTGCCAAACTCGCGTAGTACTTTTTTTTTTCAATACAGTCAGAAGAGATAAGTCCTATTTTTATGCAAGCTTAAGCAGCTGGTTTAAAAATTTTGATTACAGTTTAGAGAAACATTATTCAGGGTTACACAGCAAAAAAAATGGGAAAAAGTAAAGATTTGTGGCAACAGGACTGAAAAGTCTGTCGCAGGGTGTGCAATATTGCGTTTTTTTTTTAAATGCCTATAATTTAGAAATCATGCAACTTAGATATTTTTTAAATATTTTTCTGCCAACCAGCATGACTTGCCTTTTCACCCGATTCCGGGTTGACGTCGAGTTTTGGGACACCCTGTATACAAGTTCTTTGCCATGGAGATTTTTGAATGAACAACACCATAAAGAGAGAAATCGTAAGTTTACTACTAGAACTGCATAATTCGAACCCTTAATTTTTTTTTATATCATCAATTCCAAAATTATAAAGAGAAAAGGTTTGTTTGTTTGTAATGGATAAACTGAAAAACTATTTAACCGATTTTTTAAATTAGAACCAGTCCGCTACTTTGTTACAGACAGCATAATAAATCGAAATTTCCACCAGTCACTTTCGATCATATTGATGTGACGAGTTTGTAACGAAGCGTTACAACCCCGGACCGCCGCCGAGTCATCGAGCAGCGGTCACCCGTCCGGTAGGCGAGCGAGACGCCGGGGGGGACTAGCACCGCGCCGCGCGTGACGCGCGCACCCGCACGGCCCCCGCGCTACACCGCCCCTCCCACGCCCAGCAGCAAGGCCGCGTCACCGGCGCACGATCCTGCATCGCGCGAACGGGACGGACCGATGAAACAACGGCAGCCCCCGGGACGACCGACTCTGCATCGCGCTAACGACCCGCACCCGATGTCCACTCAAGAGGCTCGAGACCAGGATGTGAAGTCAGTTCTAACGGTACCGGCCTTAGGTTCGCATCCGGTTTTTGAGTATATAGAGTCCGTCGGCTTGGGGTTGCCGAGACGACGAGGTACTGGTGATCCCGGAGGAAGGGGTCCAACCAGGTATCCTAACTGTCGGCTTGGGGTCGCCGAGTAGACAGTCAGGCTTAGAGGGGGGAACCGAATTAGATTAGGACTTAGGCTCAACACATGTAGTCAAACCAAGATCGGGATAATTAGGGATAGGACTTAGCCCGCGCTAGTCCTCAATCCGCGCCCGTTAAACTTCCGTATAGTAAATGCGTCCGGGGGAAATTACCGTATTAGCCGCGACTTAGAGAAACAATCCGTTCCGTCGTGATCGCCCCGTGGTAAATGAACGTCGGTGGGTCGAGAACCGTCTAGATCCGTATCCGTTAGGGAGAGATATGTAATGGGGAACCCGGGTAACACCCGCGGTAGAACCGCTGAGCTAGGCCATAGGTGTTAAGCGTTAGTTAAGTCTTTAGGCATTGTCCACAAGACTAAGTAGCCTAAGCTAGTTGCCATATGTTAATATGTTAGTAAGTTAATAAACGTAAATTGTAAATCAATCCTATCGTTGGTTTCACTGAGTAAGACCCCTCATTCCCAAAGATAGCAACCCGTCTGGGGTTTAAACAGACCCGTGTCGACAGTGGCCAGCTCCCTCTGAGTCGCCACCCCGTCACAATTGGCGCCCAACGTAAAAGTCTAGATTTTCACTTGTGACTAACGAGCAAGTTATCGCACAAGCGAAACTCGAGGCATAACTAGACCGCGGTGTCCAGACACACGCCAGTCACATAAAAAAAAGGGGATCTTACACCGCGTAAAATAGAAGGTTATTAAAGAAAATTTCCGAATAGTAGGGACTATAGGAGTAGGCAAACACTGTTAAAATACCGATTATTACCGTCCGAGATTAATACCGTTAAGCCGTCCGAATACCGGAACGGTCTGAAATAAAGTATAGCATATAAGTTACTAGATAATATTAATTAATTAAGTTAATACATTGCTATGTCAAAAACCGGAAAAAGAAACTTACCCGCCGCGAAACAATTACAAGAAGATCAAGAATTCGAAGAATCCCGCGAATTACAAACGCCCACAATGTCGGAAATTAACGCATTGAACCGGATACTAGCCGAATGTGAGATGACGTTTGACACCACAGGAGACCCGGTAAATTTTCTAGAACGACTAGACGAGATAGTTAGTTCCATAGAAATCTTAGAGAAAAAGCTGATTCAAGCACTCCCGAAATTATTACGCGGCGAAGCGCAATTATGGTACCGAAATAATAAAGACGAATGGGACTCGTGGAAACAATTCACCGACGATTTTAAATTTTATTACTATCCAAGAGGGTATGATAATAAATTGCTTGAGAAAATAATAAATAGAAAACAAGGATACACCGAACCGTTTGTGCGGTATCTGAACGATATACAAACTCTGATACGACGATACGGTAAATTGACGCAATCCGAAAAACTAGAAAGAATTTATGAAAATCTAGACACAAAATACCGTTTCTATTTAAAGCGTAAAGATTTTGCGGACCTAAAAGAGCTAATTACGTTAGCAAGGAGCTACGAAGATATCCGCGCCGAAGAATACCGAAGAAGTAAACAAATAAGTATGTACACAACGAATAGAGTAGACACGCGTCAGCAATCAACACACCAAGCGGGAGCGCGAGTAGGTCCGGACTACGACGTTAAGGTGTGCTGTTGGAACTGCGGTAAACGAGGTCATTCTTTAAGGGAGTGCAGATCAAAAAGAATTATATTTTGTTCCAATTGCGGTATTATGGGCAATGATTGGAAAAACTGTTGCCGGGACAAGAGGGTGTCTCATAATAATTATCAAAAGCCGGAAGCTAACACCATCGAACTAGTAAATCACAAGGACATCCGCTTTTTCACGTCGATTAAAATAGAGGGACAAACGTACTCCGCATTGGTGGACACGGGGTCCACTAATTCCTACATTAACGATGCAGTTCTGTCGAATATAGTCAGGCCGGAAATCGTACCTACCGGCAAAAAGACCATCTTATTAGCAGACCAGTCCGAAACACAGACCGAGAAAACAATTAAAGTTGACATAGAACTAAACAACACCAAATTAGAACATAACTTCGACTATTTACCGCATGCAAAGAGAGTAATAATAGGCATGGACTTGTTACGAAAAACCGGCTTCACCACAGAGTGGATAAAACCCGAAGATAGGCGAGAACAGCCGGAATCCCCGAAAATAACGCCGCCGCGCAATGTGGCCTGTTCCTGTTCAATGCAGACAGTGAATACCGAATCGAAGCGTACCGAACCCGTAGCAAGAGAAAGTTTTCTATTGAACCCTAAAAGACCACTAAAACCTACGAGGAATAGTGAACCTGGGGGAAACCCAAAAACCCCACTCAGTTCCCAAATCCGCGTAAACCGTACGGAACCCGTGAACAAAATCATTCGCTCACGGAACCCTAAGACTTCGATGTCACCGAAGCTAAACAAGAAAATCGAACATGTGGAAAAGCGGAGAAACCCACGCAGTTCTATAATTCGTCCGAAAATTTAAAACCGCAACGAACATGTAGAAAACTCGGGAAAACCACATAGTTCCCCGAGACCGCCGAAAATGGAAAATAAATCAGAACATGTAGGAAAAACGGAATACCTACGCAGTTCTCCGTTCACGCCGAAACCGAAGATAAATAATAAACCTGTGGAGAAATAATACAATCCACACAGTTTTCCGAACCCGAAGCACCCGAAGATAAATCCCGTACAAAATTAACAGGTGAAGCAGTTAAGTAGCTCACACAGTTCTCCGCGTCGCAGTAACCCGATAAATCCCGTCAAAAAACCAACCGAGTGGTACAACCGACTTCGTGAAAAGATAACGGAAGATCCGCAAGCAAACAGCAATTACCGCATAAATGAGGGTAGATTGTTCCGGAAAATAATAACACCGTCGTATAAAGTTAATATTCTACCCGGAACCGAGTGGAAGCTATGTATACCAGTTGAAGAAAGAATACGTGTTCTTCAACAGTGTCATGTTGACCGATTCGCACAACATCAAGGAACCTCAAAAACGCTACAGAAGCTGGCGCAGGAATATTACTGGCCAGGGATGTATCGCGATGTTGCGAAATATGTAAGGCAATGTAAGAGGTGTCGGAAACACCACCCACAATAAAACGTGAAGTACATAATACAAGCCGAAAATGAACTAAACCGTCCATAAAAATACTTCATTCCGTACCTACCGTCCGTAATCATCGGGTTTTTTTTTTTTAACCCTGATCCGAACCGAAAACCACAGCAAGCCAACCGTTCCTCTTAACCGTAGAAAAACGAAGGTTTTAAATAATATAAAAAGTGACCTCAGATTTGAACCCACATTGCGAGCTAGACTACCGACCAACTCAACCACTGAGTCTCAGCGGACACCACGAATCAACACCGAAGACCGGAATATCATCCAATTATATTGCGTTCACAACGCAGCCACAAAATACAAACTCCTAAAGGTGGTCCGGAAGATTACAAAGGAGGACAAGCCCTCCTAAACCGCAAAACAGCAGCAAACACAACTTGGTTGCGAGATCGGAACGCCTACAGCGTTTTTAAGAACGAAAACATAAAAAATGCAATTCATCATCATCACAGCCCATAACAGTCCACTACAGGACTTTGGGCCTCTCCCGCAAAAGGGGAGGTTATTGCCATAATCTCCACGCTTGGCAGGCGGGTTGGAGATCGCAGTGTTGCAAACATAACAATGAAAAACGCTGCTGCCCATTTTCCAGTTTATGGAGACTAGATATTTTGCCTCTAAACGTTAGTCGCCTTGTACGACACCCACGAGTGTAAGGGGTTGGTGCTATTCTACTCTACCGGTCACCACACGGCTAAAAATGCAATTGCCAACACAAAATCATCAGGCGCTACTTCATACAATTGAATGGAGGACAATGTCCGAGGCGAGAGACATAGCGCAGCGTCACACCCGCCGTCACCTTCAACGCTGCCGCTGCAGCCACCGCCGCCGTCAACGTGCCAGAGGGGCACCGTTCAGTCAGAACCAACGGGTCGACGACACTGTACCACACTTAGTCACGTGTACACGAGTACAGAGTGCTACATCCAATTCAGCAATTGAACCATGCTCAAAAGGCACGATCAATCTGATTCAGATGTAAACGCAGTAAAGTTTTAGAGATTTTGTCCCTTACGGAACATTTCATTTATACTTACCGTCATACGATACAACTTGATTAAGTTGCAAACATAATACTTGTAGAATCACACTATGCGCGATAATGTAAATATCAAAGTACTGATATACATAGCGGGGCTTTGCCTGCATAGTGGTGTCACACGGGAGCCGTGCCTGACACAATGGTCGTGCCTTGTAGGGACGGTAGGCCTAGTAGGAGGGGTAATCCCGCGATCCTTTGGGGGTTCCCCAACTTACACAGTTTTACTGCCAGGTGATTTTCATCCACAGGTGAAAATCTTCGCAAGTGGGGGGGGAATGTAACGAAGCGTTACAACCCCGGACCGCCGCCGAGTCATCGAGCAGCGGTCACCCGTCCGGTAGGCGAGCGAGACGCCGGGGACTAGCACCGCGCCGCGCGTGACGCGCGCACCCGCACGGCCCCCGCGCTACACCGCCCCTCCCACGCCCAGCAGCAAGGCCGCGTCACCGGCGCACGATCCTGCATCGCGCGAACGGGACGGACCGATGAAACAACGGCAGCCCCCGGGACGACCGACTCTGCATCGCGCTAACGACCCGCACCCGATGTCCACTCAAGAGGCTCGAGACCAGGATGTGAAGTCAGTTCTAACGGTACCGGCGTTTGGTTCGCATCCGGTTTTTGAGTATATATATAGTTTCCGTCGGCTTGGGGTTGCCGAGACGACGAGGTACTGGTGATCCCGGAGGAAGGGGTCCTAACTGTCGGCTTGGGGTCGCCGAGTAGACAGTTGGGCTTAGGGGGGGTTAGGTGGGGATAGGGAACCACTGGGGAACTAGGAACTGGTGATCCCGGAGGAAGGGGTCCAACCAGGCATCCGGACTGTCGGCTTGGGGTCGCCGAGTAGACAGTCAGGCTTAGAGGGGGGAACCGAATTAGATTAGGACTTAGGCTCAACACATGTAGTCAAACCAAGATCGGGATAATTAGGGATAGGACTTAGCCCGCGCTAGTCCTCAAAGTCGCGCCCGTTAACTTTCCGAAATTACCGTATTAGCCGCGACTTAGAGAAACAATCCGTTCCGTCGTGATAGCCCCGTGGTAAATGAACGTCGGTGGGTCGAGAACCGTCTAGATCCGTATCCGTTAGGGAGAGAAATGTAATGGGGAACCCGGGTAACACCCGCGGTAGAACCGCTGAGCTAGGCCATAGGTGTTAAGCGTTAGTTAAGTATTTAGGCATTGTCCACAAGACTAAGTAGCCTAAGCTAGTTGCCATATGTTAATATGTTAGTAAGTTAATAAACGTAAGTTGTAAATCAATCCTATCGTTGGTTTCACTGAGTAAGACCCCTCATTCCCAAAGATAGCAACCCGTCTGGGGTTTAAACAGACCCGTGGCGACGTGGCCAGCTCCCTCTGAGTCGCCACCCCGTCACAAGTTTCTTAAAGGAATTTACGTTATTAAAACGTGAGCTGGAAGAGCTAACGGCTAACAAGTTGCCTAGTACAGAGTCTAGTAGTACCTTGTCTAACGAATTAATGACTCTAACAAGTAATGTTCAAAGTATTAAACAGTTATTACTGAATTCATCCCATCAATACAATGCGAAGAGTAATGTACAAACCGAAAAAATTAAAGAAGACGTCAATGCTCCGTGTTTTAATACAAGCGGTTCGCAACTCAACTTAACAGCAATGCCGCAAGCGAGTGTTCCTTATCACTCAATCGACAACATGAACTGTGCGTTGCCCACCACCGAGGCGCCTACCGGATAATGTGATAGTATGTTAAACGCACCGTCATATCGAGACATTATTGTCAATAAGCAGCAGACGATTTCAAACTCTAACTCTGACGCGTTTAAGAGCACATTACCACGTAGTGATGGGTTTGTTGTTGTTGAGCGACGGAAACGTAGAAAAAATAATAACTTATGCGGATCATCACAGACGTCGAGCAAACTACAAGTGGCCGAGTTGCCCGCTTCCATTTACGTGTCGAGGCTGTCTAAAACTACAACTGTAGAACATATTAAGGAGCATATACAGGATATGGGCGAAACTTGTATCGATGTTCTTCTACTCATTCAGAAAAACGAAACTTCATTCAATTCATTTAAAGTGTTCATACCTAGAAATAAAATAGACGTCTTCCTAGCAAATAACTTTTGGCCGGAAGGAATTAAATACAGACTATTCCGTGAACGCTCGAAAGAGGTGCTAAGTACAAAAGTTGATGTTATATAATTTATAATGGGTACAAATAATAATAACTTTACATGCGTTGAATTGCAAATATCGATGGTTAGCTATACTTGCAAGTCCGTCAAGAGGTTAGCCGATTATATGCGTGAACTCTGTGATACAGCTGATATCCTGCTATTGCAGGAGACTTGGTTACTGCCGCATGACCTTGACTATGTACAATCTATTCATGGAGAGTTCCTAGGTATTGCTAAGTCATCTGTGGATACCTCAGCAGGTGTGTTGCGCGGTAGACCGTATGGTGGTCTGGCAATACTCTGGAAGAAAGACAAATTTCCAAATGTAAAGGAGGTACACTGTATCGGTTTAAGATCGATTCTTGTAATAAATGTATACATGCCTACAGATAATTCCGTATTAGATAGTCTAACTGAGTTCATAAGCTGCCTTGGTTGTGTAAACGCCATAATTGAAGAAAATAGTGTAGAGGCTTGTTACGTATTGGGTGACTTCAGTGCACACCCGAGCGCTCGTTTTGGTAGAGAATTATTAAATTTTTGCACTGAACAACAGTGGCATTATGCTGATGTGGAACTATTAAGCGAGTTCATGCAGATGGCTAGACCATTGTTTGGCTACGAAAGCTGCGTGGGACTCCATTGTTTCTGTTGACGTAATCCAGGGTGTGTCATGGTCTGATCATTTCTCATTGCGAGCTTTAGCAAATATTGAACGTATTTCAGAGCGCACTGTTAAAAACTCACCTATCAAACAAGGGGGACTTCGATGGGGTACCAGAAATGCTCATCAACAAGACTGTTATTACGAATTTTATAATATTAATTTAAACAAAATTAATGATTCCTTAGTTTGTCACATGTGCGATAAGGCTTGTTGTTGTAACATAGAAGAACACTATATGTTTATTGACAAATTGTATAACAACATAGTGTCTGCGCTTAGTAACCAACATAGTACCTACCAACATAGTACCAAAAAACAAAATGCTACTAATAATAACATAATTAGCACCTGGGCATAGACTCTGAATAAAGTTGTCTATCAGCAGGCATTTCAGCTTTGACTTATAAGTTCGTCTGCTCTCGGTTGCTTCGATATCAACTTCATTCAGAATACCATGCACCAGGTACAATCTCTGCCGCTGGCCAAAGTAATTGTTCAGTCTAGTAGCTCATATTTTTCGTAATATTCGTTCTAAGTTTACAATTTTGATTTGTTTTGTTTTAAATTCTGATTTGCCAAACTGTTCCAACAATAACAAATACTTAACTCTTTCGTGCACTGGTAAGATATTTAATTTTTTGTACAATTACCCATAATTTCCGTTACTCACACACATTGAAGTATCTACTCTTGAAACTACACTGGTCTCCCAAAGGTGCGCAATAAAACGTCTGTACTAATGGCACACAGCGTTTATTATAGTTTAGAAATACTGTAAGGAAACACTGTGGCTGGGAGCTCATTCCACATCCGAATCGTACGAGCATGTAACTCCTTATCTTTAACCAATCTATTTATTATCTCCTTATCTGTGGCATTCACATACTTTTTTAATACCACTAAGGTGGCAAACAAGCTTACGGTCTGCCGGGTGGTAAACAGTCACCGCAGTCTATGGACGTTTGCGGGGCATCACCCACGCGTTGCCGACCCCGTAAAAGCCTTTTTACCCCTTTCTTGAAGAACTCCATGTTGTACTCTCCAGGTAGTTCATTTCACAACCTTAGTGTGCATGGGAAAAAGTTCCTATGGAACCGCACAGTTCGCGACCAATTTAGCTCCAAGGTGTGAGGATAAACTCCCTGTCGGTAGCGAGCGGTGCGATTATAGAATGTAGCTGTCCATCATCCATCGGCTTCCTACGACCTTAGCGAGGCCGTTGTGCGACCGTCACCGGTGCCGCGTGTGCGCGTACTGATAACGTGATGGCTGCTACAGGATTCTATTTTAATCAAATTGCACAATTATGTGAAATACCTGTTATGAGTTTTTATGAAAGTCATTGTTGACAGACACATTTTGTTTCATGTCTTTATGGTGTATAATTATGACGGCCACACATAACATTGTTTGCTTAAAGATAAACATAACAAACACAAAAGATATTTATTCGTTACAATAACTGATAAACTCTTGCGCATTTCAATGTAGGTAGGTAGATGGACTAGTTTTTTATGTAAATTTTTTGTAACAATTTCCATTTTAGAATTAAGAAAATTTTTACCTACTTCTGATATAGAGAAGTGCATAAAGACTTTGTTTACCCTGACTGCGTCGAAGCCGAAAAGGAGGAGTTATCTGTTAGACTTGTATGTCTATACGTTACATAAACGGTTAAACCGATTATGTTAATGAACACGTCACTGAACAGTGATTTAGAATATTCAAAATAGGGGTTGGGTATCATACGTTTTGACTGTTCTACCAGCCCTTATAATCTCACTGCTAGGACTAAGTGTGGAAGAATCAGGGGAAGACCTTAATTCATGTCTGTCCGTTACGTTAAATTTAAAAACCACCCTGTATTTCGTCATCAGATAATAAACTTAATCGTTATCACACCTAGGTCAATTAATTGATATATAAACAGCGGACGCTTCATAATTCAGTATCTTGATAAGTCTCGGCCTATTTACATGTTATTATTTATCATTTGTATACAGTTTTACAATCGCACTTTCAACAAAAAATAGTAGATATCAGTACTCGCGAACATGGAAACATCAGAAGTCAGTATCGATAAGTTCACAGATACTTTAAAAAAATCAATTGTAAAAATTGCGGAAAATGAGAACTTCGAGAAATACAACATATCGGTCAAAGCGATTCCTACACTTGGTGGTAGTTACTCAGGAGAACTGTTTGCTGTCGACATTGTCGGGAGCACTCGTAATGGTGAAAAAGAAATCAATCTTTTCGTGAAGAAACTGGTACCAGAAGCAATAGAGAATATGAAGGAAATGGGTTCTTTAACTGATGCTTACGCTAGAGAAGCGTTTGTTTATAGTCAACTTTCAAAAGTGTTTACCGAACTACAAGACGAAGCTAATGTACCAGAAGAAGAACGATTCAAATTAATAAAAAGTTATGAAAATGCTTGCAGTGAGTCATTGATATTAGAGAATATAGCGAAAAAGGGTTTCAAAACTGGTTTCCGAATGGAAGTGAATTCATTTGAATTCACGAAATTGGCATTAGAACAACTTGCAAAATTTCATGGTTTGTCTTTTGTAATGGAAAAGCGGAAACCAAAATATTACAAGGAGAACATCAAAGCTCTATCTTGTTTATTTAACATGGATGGATGGATAAATAACGTGAAAGGCATTATGATTAACAATGCAAAAAATTTAAAGGATACAAATTTAAGAAAGAAAGTTGAAGATTACATTCCGGTTGCTATAGAGCGCTACGCACAATACTTTCAAGACAACGGCAGACATATACAAGTTCTTTGTCATGGAGATTTTCGCATGAACAATACTATAAGAAGAGAAATCGTAAGTTTATCTATAACATATTTTAATCGTAGCCTACTAAATGGTCACTAATAGGTATTTAATCAATTCGATAAACACCGATTTTTACTTCTTTTTTTTATACCACTAAGGTGGCAAACAAGCTTACTACTAGTTATTTTTACTTATTTCTATTTCCAACCAATAAAGATGTAAAAACAAAACTCAAGTTACCATTCTTATCTGACTCTTGATTGCTATTTCAGTTTCAATTTAAATATATCTTTATTTGAATAGGATACACGGAATTATCTTACAAACGTCTGAAACATAATTAAATCATTGTCCAGCCTTGTATAACCCGCGTCACGAAAGAAAAGACTTGTCAATTGGTAGTGGAGGGGATTTCGTGCAGGTAATCGTAAACAGCGCAAGTCAAACCACGTGACCCGCCAAGTCTCTTCTGATTTGACACTAGCTGTCGTCGTGGTCATCCTAGACCTTATCCCGGCCACTGCCAGGGTTCGCTTTCCTACTTAATCTTCTCCACTTCGCCCGGTCTTCGGCATTGTCGAATAGTAAGTCGATGGCTCTCGTATTCGACTCAGCGATGTCAATTTATCGCTTTTTAGGCCGCTCACGGGGCATCTTTTCTGATACCGGCAGATTCAGGCATCTATTTCCCACATATCCCTGAGGCTTACGCAACACGTGACCAAACCAGCGCAAACGTGCCTCCTCGATCTTATCTGCGATATCCCTCACGCCAAGGCTACCACGGATGTACTCGTTACGTACTCGATCGAGTCTCGTAACTCCGCACATCCACCGCAGCATATTCATTTCGTTGGCGTGGAGTTCGCGAACGTGTTTCATCAGCGCTGGCCAAGTCTCGCCGCCATAGACCATTACCGTTCTAATTAGACTCTTGTATATAAGCCCTTTGAGCTTTAAAGGGATATTAGGGTCATAGGTGACCGCCGTGAGTTCCCGCCACTTGGCCCAAGCTGCAGAGATTCGGGATTTGACATCGGGGCCGATATCGCCGTAATCGCACATTACGGATCCGAGGTACTTGCATTTATCTGTTCATTCATTCATTCATTCATGTTTTATTGATAATTGTTAATTACAAGTCAATTACAGTATAAGTATGTCAAGCTATGGATTTCAAAAATAACAATAATGATTAATAATAAAATAATAGTAATACATTACACATCTATGTCAATATCCTTAGTTCTAAAAATTCATTATAACTATAGAATGCCTGCTTGATAAGCCAATTGCGCAGCCTGTTAGTATAGATATATTTATTCTATTGACAGCTTCGTTACCTACAAAGATGATTTGACACTAGCTGTATCATATGGTATTTTGCTGTGGGGTCATGCTGCTGATTTCCAATCATTCTTTATCTTACAAAAAAGGGCTATCAGGGTCATATATGGGCTACGTGTTAGGGACTCGTTAAGGTAGTTATTTAAAGTGATCAATATTATGACTGTGCCAAGTTTGTATATATATGAAAATACTAGTCTATATACGGAAAAATATTGACAAATTTCTGAAAATTTCTGACATTCATAACTATAATACTCGAAATAAGAATAAATGTCTGGTACATAAATCTATATATAACCTATATATAACACCAAACAAAAAAGAAAAAATATATTATTATTAAATTTATTAAAAATAATAGTGGATCTATTCTTAAACACTTACATAATATTATTTGCAAGTAAAGATAGCAGTTTATTTGGGTTAAAACACACCTACCTACCCCTAAAACTATAAGAAAATCCACTCCCTCTAACCCCTTTCAAGGAAAAGGTGTTTTATTCTAATTTGGTTCCATTTTCATGACAAAACGAAATAATGTATCTTAATATTATTTTAGGATGGAGTGGTAACTGAGGTGATACCAGTGGACTACCAAACAATTTTCTACGGTTGTCCAATCGACGATATCCTGTACTTAATCTACGCCGGCAGCGATAAGAAACTCAGAGACAATCATTTATCGGACTTCAAAGACATATACTACAACACTATGAAAAACTTCTTGCAATATTTTAACATAGAGTTAAATGAAGTATTCCCGAGAAAAGTGTTTGAGCAAACCTTCAAAGAGAGGCGAGAGTATGGATTGTGTGTCGCAATGATACTCATGGGTATTCTGTTATTTGAAGATACAGAAATGCTAGATTTGAGTAAAGATAAAATGGGTGAATGGCAACCCAAAGTACATGACAGCTTCCAAGAGAGATTTGGAGATATTATAAATGAATTTCTATGAATTAAAACTACAAATCACAACCACAATACAGTCTTGTTTTAATTTTCACAATCAATCATACAAATACCTAATTAAACATTTAAGCATTAGGTAGTTGGTACCTAAAATAATATAGATTATTTTTTAATGTTAAGTAAGTAGATAGTTAACAGGCTATTTTATTGTTTGTTTGCCAGTTAGTTGGTAATAACTGCTTGACTGGAGCCTTCTCCACAACAGTGGAGGGCTTTGCCATAATTATATTATATTTAGTTAAGTAGATATCTAAATTAGCAGTGTATGGTTTGTTTGCCATTTCATAGGTATAATTTAACTTATTGACTTGAGCCTCCTTCAAATCAGTGGAGGGCTTTGCCATAATATATAATATTTTGTTAAGTGGAGAACTAAATTAGCAGTTTATAGTACGTATTAGAAAGTAATTAATAGATATTTAAATATTTGTTTGGGGTTGTTTGACTATTGACAAGGTTAAATAATATAGTATATTATTTATATATTTACAAACTATAGATTAGTTGGATTAATTATAAAGATAGCTTCACGTGTTCCTTCCTAATATTCGTGTTGGAATTTCTGCTGTCCCGGTTTGTTGTCAGTTTCAGGCCGCCCAGTGCTGACGAATACCTTCAAATATGGTGAAGACACGACGCGCTGCCTGCGAGGAGATCGAATGCAAGCTGCAGCTGGCGCTGGACGAGCTGAAATGCTCCAAAACTCTCTGCGACCAGCTGTAGGAGGAACGCATAGACGCAGAACAGGAGATCCAAATCATCATTGGCACTAACACTCAGTTAAAGAGTGAGCTTGCATCTATGCATAAGGAGTACTTGGAAGTAACCAGGGACAGAGACGAGATACGCAAAGTACTCACAGAACAGCAGACCTGTCACAGGAATTACACAAGTGCCTTGAGCAGAATCTCAGAACTGGAGCTAGCTCTGAGCGAGGCTCACAATATCATAACAAAATATGAGCAGCGACAGTCTTGCGATTCACACCAAAAATCCCAGTGTCTTTATGATGAATTAGTAGAACCAGAACATGATCACCAAGCAGTATCTGAAAACACTTCTGACCTATGCAATTCCTGGAATGAGACCACATCAATGGCATCTTTACTTAATATAAATATAATTAAAAAATTAACGAAAAATTTGCGAATTGATTTTGAAGATTGTAATTCTAAATTGGTACGTGCGCAACAAACTCATACCACGAGATGAATAAAAAAATAAAAAAGTTGCAAGTAGACTTAAAGATAGTAAATAGAAAATATAAAATAGCACAAAATGAAATCATTACTTGGAGAGAAGCTACCTCTGAAATGGTCAAATTGTCAAATGAAAACACGGACATGATCGAACGACTGATGACTGCCAAAGAAGAGGAATGTGAGTGTGTCGCTTCGCAGCTTCAGCGCCCCGCGCCCCAGCCGCAAAACATTGTCGTCGCCCCCGAGGCGCACGCTGCGAGCACCGCGGCTCCTGCGGTGAACGTCGAGCCCGCGGGCGCCGGGTGTAAGGTGTTGGCCGCCCCGGCCGTCGCGACCACCTCTGCCACCGCGGCCCACATCGTACCTGCTGTCGGCGGGCCCCCCAAAGCCTCAGCCGCCCCGGCCTTCGCGGCCACCTCTTATGCCGCCGCTGCGAGGAGAACGACGCGCTCTACAGCCCACGCGGCCTACATCCAGCCCGCGGTCGACGAGCCATTCAAGGCCACAGACGCACCGGCTATTGCGGCCACCTCCTATGCCACCATAGCAAGGAGATCGACGCGCTCTACGGCCCCCGCGGCCCACATCCAGCCCGCGGTCGTCAGGCCCCACAAGACCCCAGCCGCCCCGGCCGTCGTGGCGACAACGAGATTGGCGGGCACTACGGACACGGCAAAGAGTTCAATACGCACCATAATATATTCCGATTCGCTTGGCAAAGGCATGGGCATATTAATAAGTAATGATGTCAATACATCTGTTTGTAATCATTGTTTGCCAAACCGATCATTTAATGAGATAATAAATGTAGCTAGTCAACAATGTAATGAAGACCGTACCAATATTATAGTAATGGTCGGAAATAGCATGGGAATAACTAGAAATGATATCGTAGAGAGTTTTCAAAAAATTCAGTCCCATAATTTTAATAAAATTACTTTGTGTGCTTTCCCATACACAAATAATGACCCTAAGTTAAATAGACGTATTCATAGACTGAATACATATTTATATAATTTGACTCGTTATAGTAACGCATTTACATTTTTTGACATCAACAAATTTGTTGGCAATATTATTTGTACAAATGATACATTGTATCTCAAGCAAAAGGACAAAAAGTATATTACTACATTGTTAGCTTATAATATTAATTGTTATAACAATATTAGCGTAAGTAGGATTGACCAGGGCTCCTGCATGTTATCATCTAAGGACAAAGGATGCTCTTTAAACTAGATTTTAAGACAAAAGAAAAGCCCAAGAATTGTTTACGATTAATTCATCAAAATATACAAGGTTTTTCTGGCAAAGAACATGAAATAGAATTATATTTAAAGAAAACTCCTGTAGAAGTTTTATGTTTAACTGAGCACTGGCTGAGGGAATCTGACATGTCATTTAATTTATTTAACTATAATATAATTAGTTGTTTTAATCGAAAATACATTTCCCGTGGTGGTTCATTAATTGCAGTACGGCAAAATATTAAATCGAAAGACCGGAAAGATGTTTCTGGCCTCTCAGTTGAACATAAGATTGAGTTATCCTGCGTGGAGCTAGAAAAGTGCATCATACTTTGTGTGTATAGGCCACCATACAATGAAAACTATGAGATTTTTGAAAAAACTATGGAACAAGTTTTAGAAAGACTTTGTACGTGTAAAAAAAAGGTAATCGTTTGTGGAGACTTTAATGTTAATTTACTAGAAAAAACAACGTTTAGTAAGAGAATAATAAGCTTATTTCGTAGTTTTAATCTTAATTATGTATTTTTAGAGCCGACACGATGCACAGAATCATCAGCGACTTGCATCGACAATGTATTCTGCTGTTGCGAGGTCAACGAAAAGGCTATTATAAATTTTACAAGATCTGACCATAGTGGACAATTCGTTGTTTTTGATTTTACGGAACAATGTAATATCAATGAAATAATTACAAGACCAATTACTCAAAGGAGAATTGAACACTTCAAACAAGCCTTATCGGAGACCATTGCCGGCCTTTCTCTTAATTCTCATGACCCAAACATTCTATTTTCTGATATGTTCAATTCTGTCAATAATGTTTATCAAAGTGTTTTTACGCAAAAAAGAATAAAAAGTAACTGTAAATCTAAATTTAGTGATTGGGCTACTTTAGGTATCCGCAAAAGCAGAGATAGAATGTTTGAACTATACGGTCAGCGAGCTTATTGCCATGATAAAGATTTTGTAGAATATGTCAAAAAATATTCAAAAACGTTTAAGAAAGTTGGTCTAATTGCAAAATCACAGCATTATAAGAAAATTATAAGTTCGTCTTCAAACAAGGCTAAGACTGTGTGGAATGTAATAAATAAGGTGGCAGGGAAAACAAAGCCTCGTGATACACATTATGAAATCAAAACAGAAACCGGAACTAGTACCGCAAATAAAGAAGTGGCAGAGTTGTTCCAAACATTTTTTACCGAAATACCGATTAAAACTACCTCGCTGCTAAACTCGTGCCCAATTAGTGCAGAAAACTTGTTAAAAGAAAATATAGGTGCCTGTGAAAATGGCTTTTGTTATTCCGAAGTAGACGCTAAAACTATCATTAAAGCTTTTAAAAGCATTAAGTTGAAAAATACGGAAGATATTTGGGGAATGTCAGTTAGAGTTATAAGTACTGTTGTTGATATTTTAGCACCGTATTTAGCTTACATTTTTAATGCTTGCGTTGAAGTAGGTGTTTTCCCCGACCTCATGAAAATCAGTAAAGTGGTGCCATTATTCAAATCAGGTTGTAAAAATAGTTTGAATAATTTTAGACCGGTATCCATCCTGCCCGTTTTCAGTAAAATCTTTGAAAAAATCATGTTAAGTCAAATGATTGTGCACTTTAACAGTAATAAATTATTTCATCAACAACAATATGGCTTCACAAAAGGCCGCAATACTACCGAAGCTGGTATTAGCCTCATTCAACAAATTTTTGGCGCTTGGGAAGAACATCATAATGCAGTAGGTGTTTTTTGCGATTTGTCTAAAGCATTTGATTGTGTAAATCATTCAACACTATTACTAAAATTAAAACATTACGGTTTTACGCATGATAGTCTTGAAATGATGAAATCATACTTAGAAGGTAGAGTTCAAAAAGTAAATGTAAATGGCGAGTTATCTGCGGGTGGGAAAGTAAGCATTGGAGTGCCACAAGGATCTATATTGGGGCCGTTTCTCTTTCTTGTATATATAAATGACCTTCCATACATGGTGCAGAATATTGCTGGTATAGTCTTGTTTGCTGACGACACTTCACTGATATTTAAAATTAATAGGAAAGATAATAATATAGACGAAGTAAACTGTGTTCTTCAGAATGTGCTTCATTGGTTTACGATTAATAACTTAGTCTTAAACTCTAAAAAAACTAAATGCGTTCATTTTTGCCTCCGTAATGTACAAAGTAATCAATGTAATGTTATATTAGATAAAACGCAACTTGAGTTGGTAGAGAAAACTACTTTCTTAGGCGTTAATATAGATTCAAAAATTCAATGGGGCCCACATATTGAATCATTGGCTAGTAGGTTAAGTTCGGCTGCATTTGCCGTGTGGCGAATAAGGAGGCTAACGGATGTGAATACAGCTAGATTAGTTTATTATAGTTATTTTCATAGTATTATGTCATACGGCATCATACTATGGGGCAAGTGTGCTGATAGTGACATCATTTTCAAACTGTAAGAGCAATATATGGATTACGTCGACGTGATTCGCTCAAAGAATTGTTTAAAGAAATTGATGTATTGACTTTCTCAAGTCAATATATATTTGATAATATTATGTATGTTAGAAAGCATATTACCCAATTTGCTAAAAATACTGATATTCATAATGTCAATTTAAGAAACAAAAATAAACTGGTAACACCGTTGTTCAGACTAAGTAAAGTAAATTCATCTTTCATGGGTAACTGTATAAGATTTTATAATCATATTCCTGAATGTATTATTAATTTGCCTGAATTACAATTTAAAGATAAGGTGAAAACAACTTTAATGAAAAAAGCCTATTATAAAATTGATGAATATATCAATGACAAAAATGTATGGTGTACTACTAGCTCTTCGAAATAGGAAGTTATTTATAAATTTACAATTTTGTTAATTGGGTGAGGATGATTTGATGTGTAATAGTCATTGAATAACAAATCTTTTTTTAATGTGTACGGCATTGGCAGCGCATGCTCACTTAAAAGTCTGCCTGGTGGTGGCATGGGGGTCGGGTCGTTCTCTTCCCTCAAATATGGTTGAATTGGACGATGGCTGGGCCCTGCGTCATGCTCGTGAACGGATGCTGCCTTGGTGGACTGGCCTGCTTTTGCTGTGCCATTTTTTGTTTTTGAATTTATTTTTATTTTTAGTTATCTTGACCGATTTGTAGAGGTTCACATCATATTCCAATCAAAACAGGCTCACTCAAATTAAATTGACAAATGTATCAATGCAATGTAATCATATTTAAATGTACCTGTGGGTTTCTTGCCGTTTCTTTTTCCCACAGATGGTCATTTTCCTAACTGAAGCGGCATACTGACAGACAGACGACATTCTTTTTACTTATTTGTTCCGAGCTCAGGGGGCGACGCGGGTAGGCCGGCTGGTGCGTGCGGGTGTGAGCGCCGGCGGGCTGGCTGGGGCCGGGCGCGCGCTGCACATGATTCGCCTAGGCGGTTATGTGCGTGGCGCGTATCGGTGCCCGGTGTCTCGCCGGAGTAAGCCCTCGTACGCGCTGATCGGTCTGCATGCGTCGCCCCCTACCTGGATGAGCTCGCTTAACTTCCCTTTGTTTTCCGTTAGATTTTTGACTTTTGAAAAGAGATTAATTAACGTAATCCTAATTCAATAAATACTTTTTCATTAAATGCTCATTAAATTTCCGTTTCCTTATCAAACGCTAGTTGAAGACTGCAGTGTCAAAATTCATCACTATAGAGGAATACTGAGACGATATACTGACAGACAGACGACATTATTTTTACTAATTTAATCCGAGCTCAGGGGGCGCAGGTCGTTAGTGGGACGTCATTGTTAACAAATATATTTTGTTTCATATCTTTATAATTATAAGGGCCACAAATCACTACAATTAAGTAAATTGTTTGATTACCCTGAACTTGCTAAATTCATACTTAAGTCATAGAATTCAAAAAGTTGATGTGAACGGAGAGAGATCTATGGGGTCTGTTGTCTCTATGGGTGTCCCCCAGGAATCTATTTTGGGCCCGTTTTTGTTTCTTGTTTATGTAAATGACTTACCGTACT
The DNA here is from genome assembly GCA_905147135.1 of Blastobasis lacticolella. Lineage (NCBI taxonomy): Eukaryota > Metazoa > Arthropoda > Insecta > Lepidoptera > Blastobasidae > Blastobasis > Blastobasis lacticolella. The sequence goes on from LR990048.1 coordinate 18,997,402, forward strand.
TTGTAAAAGATACCCATGAAATTGTCTTGTTCGCGGACGATACATCTTTAGTGTTTAAAGTAAAAAGACAACAATTAACATATGAAGACGTGAACAAGGCTATTGCAGAAGTGGTAAACTGGTTTACGGTTAATAATTTATTACTGAATGGCAAGAAGACAAAATGTTTAAAATTCTCTTTGCCAAATGTTAGATCAGTGCCCACTAATGTACAAATAAAAGGCGAAAATTTGAATTTTGTTGATTCTACAGTATTTTTAGGCTTTACTCTGGATAATAAATTGCAATGGGGTCCTCACATTGATAAATTGGCGAAAAGGCTAAGTTCTGCAGCATATGCTGTAAAGAAAATACGGGGTATTTCTGACGAGGCTACAGCAAGATTAGTTTACTTTAGTTATTTCCACAGTATTATGGCCTATGGCATACTGCTGTGGGGACACGCTGCCGACTGGCACAATGTATTTGTATTGCAGAAAAGGGCTATTCGCGCGATTTATCAATTGAGACCTAGAACTTCACTAAGAGATAAATTCAGGAATATTGATATAATGACAATGCCGTCACAATATATATATGAGAACTTAATGTATGTTCATAAAAATTTACACTTATTTAAGAAGAATAGTGATGTTCATAATATTAATACGAGAAATAAAGATAAGCTTGTTGCTGGTGCTTGTCGTCTAGCCAAAGTCCACAAATCATTTATGGGTCAAAGTGTACGCTTTTATAATAAGGTTCCGACAGATATTCAGAATTTACCATTAAATAAATTTAAAGTCGCTATAAAAAACAAATTATGTCAAAAAAGTTATTATAGTATATCTGAATATGTAAATGACAAAAGTCCATGGGACTGAACTGCTGTTCTATACAGGTATTTACTTTTAAGATAGTATATAGGACAAATAATGTATTAGTACATAAGACATGTTTAAAAAAAAAAAGAATTAACGTAGGCTCTGTGGGTTCCTTGCCGTTTCTTTCCCCCACAGAGAACCACCTTGGAAGCGGCGTTAATTTTCCTTCCTCTCCCACACATGGTATCTCCTGCCTGCGCTAGGGTAGGGGTAGGGTAGTAGTTAGAGTAGGGGTAGGGTAGGGTAGGAGTAAGATAGCGGTAAGGTAGTATAGGGTGGGGTAGGGGTAAGATAGTGGTAGGGTCGGGGTAAGATAGTGATAGGGTAGGGGTAAGGTAGTGGTAGGGTAAGGTTAAGGCAATGGTAGGATAGGGTAGGGGTAAGGTAGCGATAGGGTAGGGATAGGATAGAGTAGGGTGGGAGCAACTACCTATCACATGCAGCATATGTGATGCACGCTCACTTAAAAGTCTGTCTGGCGGTGGCGTGGGGGCCGGGTCGCTCTTTTCCCTCAAATATGGTTGAATTGGACGATGGCTGGGCCCTGCGTTATACTCGTGAACGGGTGCTGCCTTGGTGGACTGGCTTACTCTTGCTGTAGTTTTAGGTGGTTTTTCTTAATTATACTAGACATACCTACGAGTATATAATATAATATAGCGTTCCGGCTCTGTCTGGCATTGTCGAGCCCGGTTCGGTTGTGGTTGGCGAGGGATACGTTTATCTACGGCCATAGGGCGGTCAGCGTGTCACTGTGTGTTTCCTTCCTACTTTCCTACCCCCCTCCTTTTTGACTATTGAAAGAGATATTTAATGTCCTAATCAATAAAGAAATTTTGAATGAATTTTTAAATTTGAATTTTGAAAATTAAAAATAAAGAGAGATCTGCTCATAACAAACACAAATGATGTTTTATGCATTAAAATAAACTGATGAACTTTTGCGCATTTTAATGTAGATAGGCAAGGGACTAGGAAGCGTATATTGATATCATACATGATGGGTTCGAAGAAAAAAGGTTTTGAATCCACAATAAAATGCCCACAATCCCTAAATCTAGTGATTACTCCCTTGACGTGACACTGACAAAATCGGTTTAACCGTTTAGTAGATAGAGGGAACAAAGAAATAGACATGTATACAAAGATATACATATATACATACAGGGCAAAGTAAGTCAGCGTAAACAGTCTTACTGCATTTACCAATATCACAAGTGGGTAAAATACTTCAAAAATAACAATGGCAAAGATATCTGCCCTCAACATTCAAAAAACAACCTGTATGTCGTTGTAAGATGATAAACAAATGCGTTATCTTATCACGACTAATTAATGTACAAACAGAGTGTCTATTTAAACTTCAGTTCAGAGTGTCTATTGTAACAGTTCACGGTCTGTTTACGGCTTATATTATAATTAATCATATTAACAGCTCTATATCAGTATAGAAGAGACCGCATAACAAAATACAAGGAAATGGATATACCAAAAATTGCTCTTGATACCTTTACTGTCCCTTTAAAAGAATCAATAGTAAAATACTTCAAAAATAACAATGGTAAAGATTTCTGCCCTCAACATTTAAAAAACAACCTGTATGTCGTTGTAAGATGATAAACTAATGCATTATCTTATCACGACTAATTAATGTACAAAGTTCACGGTCTGTTTACGGCTTATATTATAATTAATCATATTAACAGCTCTATATCAGTATAGAAGAGACCGCATAACAAAATACAAGGAAATGGATATACCAAAAATTGCTCTTGATACCTTTACTGTCCCTTTAAAAGAATCAATAGTAAAATACTTCAAAAATAACAATGGTAAAGATATCTGCCCTCAACATTTAAAAAACAACCTGTATGTCGTTGTAAGATGATAAACTAATGCATTATCTTATCACGACTAATTAATGTACAAAGTTCACGGTCTGTTTACGGCTTATATTATAATTAATCATATTAACAGCTCTATATCATTATAGAAGAGACCGCATAACAAGGCTATGGATATACCAGAAATTGCTCTTGATACCTTTACTGTCCCTTTAAAGGAATCAATAGTAAAAATTGCGGAAAATGGAAACTTCAAGAAATACAATATAACTGTCAAAATGATTCCTACACTTGGTGGTAGTTACTCAGGAGAACTGTTTGCTGTCGACATTGTCGGGAGCACTGCTGAGGGTGACAATGAAATCAATCTTTTCGTGAAGAAACTGGTACCAGAAGCAATTGAGAATACGAAGGATATGTTGCATCTACCTGATCTTTACGCTAGAGAAGCGTTTGTTTATACTCAACTTTCTAAAATGTTTACCGAACTACAGGACGAAGGTAATGTACCAAACGAGGAAAGATTCAAATTAATAAAATGTTATGAAAATACTTGTAGTGAGTCATTAATATTAGAGAATATAGCGAAAAAGGGTTTCATAACTGGTTTCCGAATGGAAGTGAATTCGTTCGAATTCACGAAATTGGCCTTGGAACAACTTGCAAAGTTTCATGGATTGTCTTTTGTAATGGAAAAACGGAGACCAGTGTTTTATCGAGAGAAGGTGAAAACTCTTAATACTGTTTTATCCTTGACGGGGTGGATGAATACCCTAAAAGGCTTCATGATTAACAACGCAAACAATTTAAAAGATGCAAGTTTGAGAAAAAAAGTTGAAGACTTCATTCCGGTGGCAATGGAGCGATACAAACAACACTTTCACGACAACGGCAGACATATACAAGTTCTTTGCCATGGAGATTTTCGAATGAACAACACCATAAAGAGAGAAATCGTAAGTTTACCACTAGATACTAAGTATCTGCATAATTCGAACCCGTGAATTTTTTTAAAATCATGTATTCCAAAATTATAAGGAGAAAAGATTTGATTGTTTGTTTGTTTGTAATGGATAAACTGAAAAACGATTTCACAGATTTTTTTAATTAGAACGGATCCGGTACTTAGTAATAGACAGCATAATAAATCTAGCATAGTGTATCTAAATTTAACGAAATATCAACAAAATCCTGCTATCAACATCATTTCTACTACTAACCTTCTCAGAACAGTTAATGTGAACCAGAATAAGATGAGCTAGCGTCTCTATAGCCGCGCATAGCAATGTTAGCTCCGTAATTACTGGTTTCTGGTACCTACCCGACTACATCGACCTCGATGTTTGATCTATTTTTTTCCTGTCCCTGTAGTTTCAAAACCAAGCTCAATCAGATAAGTATCTAAATTTGTTTTAGGATGGAATCGTAACTGAGGTGATTCCAGTGGACTACCAAACAGCTTTCTTCGGTTGTCCAATCGATGATATCCTGTTTTTCATCTATACCGGCAGCGACAAGAAACTTAGAGACAACCATTTATCGGAATTCAAAGATATTTACTACAACACTATGGAAAAATTCTTGGGATGTTTCAACATAGATTTGATGGAAGTATTCCCGAGAGAAGTATTTGATCGAACTTACGAAGAAAGGCGCGAGTATGGATTGTATATCGCAATGATGTTTATGGGTGCTTTGCTCTATGAAAATGAAAAAGATTTGGATATATCTAAAGAAACAATTGCAGATTGGCAACCCATAGTGCACGAAAGCTTTCAAGTGAGATTTGGAGACATTATAAAAGAATTTCTTTGAATTAAACTTTCTAAACAAGTCCTATATCTGAAACTATTCCTTGTATTACTCCGATCAACAATTCTTTATTTATGTATTAAGAAACAAACAAAATATAGGCCTAATATGTAGGCCTGCTGGAAGAAATTTCTTTATAGAAATAAGTTGGCCTGTTGTGTCTAATATATTATGTAATATACTTTTTGTAACAATCTTGTGTACAATAAATGGTTAAATAAATAAATAAATAAATATTTCCATAATCTCCACGATTGACAGGCGGGTTGGAGGCCGCGGTTGAAAACGCTGCTGCCTGCTGCCCATTTTCCAGTCTACGGAGACTCTAGATCTTTTACCTCGTAAACATAAGTCGCCTTGTACGACCGACACCCACGAGTGAAAAGGGTTGGTGCTATTCTACTCCGGACACCACACACCACAGCATAGTACATATAGATAATACATTCATATTTTATTATGCCGAGCCCAGACATATGTCAAGATGTGTACCAAGATGCGCAAAAACTGTGTGGGAGCCTATTTGCAAATATGTGTACAAATATTTCATATTTGCCATTCAAGTGTCGGTTTTTGGCGTAGGTACATGATAGGGCGTAAACCATAAATATTTAGCCGCAGCCGCACTCTTTGCAAAGACTCAGTTCTCAATGGACAACTTTTTTTTCTGCCCGGGTTACCTGTTACTATTATACTTTCCAATTATGCTTCGTATGATCATTATGAATATAAATAATCATCTTGTCGTTAATGTCCCGATTATACTCTCGCACACGAGGGCCCGGAGTTCGCCTTGACCATGATCCAAGATTTGGCAGATCATGTAGTTACTTTGGAGCATGGACTTACTACCCAAAGGGACTGCGCACTGCTTTGAATAAAAACCGGGCAGAGCGAGAGTCACCATCGATAGTCCTTTGTCCCTTTCTAACAGTGTAATAACAATGTTATTGGCATAATCACCGTCGTTCTAAATTGACAAGTGTCATGTTTGGTGTTGCCATTATTGGAGAAATATATTTACCGTTAATTTGGTATTATTATGAGGTAATCCGTACAATCCGAAAAGTAGTTGTCAAAATACCTTTTGATCTACTGAACGTTTCTCCGACAAACGTCGAGTCGATATAATTATTAACCTACGACTTTTTGTTCCACAAAACAGATAAATGAGTTCGGTAACAATTTATCCTACAACACTAGTTTCTAAAGAGAAGTGATAGTACTCGTCAATATCTACATTTCGGGTGAAAGCTGTCAAACTTAGAACTGTCATCCGAAATGTAGATCTCGATGAATACTATCATTTCACTCTAGGAACAAGTGTTCTAGGGCCAATCGTTTCCGAGTTACAACAGTTCTAAGTTTGACAGCTGTCATGCAAAATGTAGATCTCGACGAACACTATAATTTTTCTTTAGGAACGAGTGTTATAGCACCAATAGTTTAGGAGTTATTTCAGTTCAAAGTTTGATAGCTGTCATTCGAAATGTAGATCTCAACAAGTACTATCATTTCTCTCTAGAAACTAGTGTTTTAGGACCAATGGGTACCGAGTTATAAAAAATTTAACTTTGACAGCTGTCATACGAAATGATGATCTCGAGGAGTGCTATCATTTCACTCTAGGAACTAGTGTTCTAGGGCCAATAGTTCCCTAGTAGCAAGGTAAGCTTGGGCTGGACCCTGGTGAAAACATGACCTTCAGATTGCACCCGGTCCAGCTCTGCCTGGCCCTGAGGTCGGTGTCCTCGCCAAATAATAAAAGTAATTCGGAATTTGCATCAACAATGGTGGCAACACTAGAAAGGGACACAGGACTATCGATGGTGACTCTCGCTCTGCCCGGTTTTAGTCAAAGCAGTGCGCAGTCCCTTTGGGTAGTAAGTCCATGCTTTGGAGCGACCAGATTTTACCATTATCCAGACATTGGATAATTTTTACACATTCAGTCGGCTGAATGTGCAGGTTTCATCACTATGTTTTTTCTCACTATATGAGCATCGGTTAGCATTAAGCTAATGTACATAACTCAGTTATTTCGTATGATCATTGCTTCTAAGGCAGACAAAGCAAATGTGATAAATTGTTAAAATAACATAAATAGTAAACTGTCGTCCTCTATGTTCGCTATCTTTAAAAACTAGTTCAATAATATTTGCGAAACATGTATGGGAAGTCGCTTTTGCAAAAGATTAGTAAAACATTTGTAGAAACATGTGCACACGTCTTGACACATGCCTGGGCCCGTCTTTGCAGAAGAGCCGAGAACGTTTGTGCGAAGTATTGTTTAATGTCCGAAATGGTCAAAGAGCATATAGTTGCAGTAAACAACCACCAGACGAATAAATCTGCCATAGCAGACCCCCTGCTCAACTTTGGCCCAAACCACTAGGTAGAACTGCATGCGCCTAATGTCCTCTCCACCGACCGGCAATATTATCCGCGTATGGTTCGGGAAGCGATTGAAATTAAAAAGTACAAAACTTTCAATCGGGAAGATGGATACAAGCTTTCAGCGTCGTGGAACCCAGTGGTGTGCAAAATAAATAACCTTAAGACTCAAGATTTATCGTCGGACGTATCCGTGAGTATTGTGTGCCGTGCAGTTCCGAATCAACAACAAATTGACAATTCTATGTGAGGGTAGGAGTCTACCAGCACATCACCGCAGCTGTCACCTCTCCACGGCAGTCGTCTCATAACCACGGTGGGTGTAACCCTACCGAAACGTCGGGAAAACAAATCGAAAAGGTATGTCGCGTGCAAGTCCCGTCTTATATAATAATATGAGTCATATCGTCTTAATTCTTACAGTAAAGTAAAATGATAACACTTGACTACAACAGTGACAATAATCAGCACTTTTGTTACATGAAACTGAAATATTCAGGCAGAAAGGTAAAGGGAAACACAGCGTTCTTTTGAGCGTATAATTTCAATCTTAATTACAATTGTACAGCAACCCTTTTGCGTGCTAAAGTCAAGACTCCAAACATACGATCCGCGGTATCGCACGCAGCTGTCGTGGACCAACAACTAAACATTATAACCTTATTCGTAATGACCTACATTACAGAGACTTCGAAAATGCCTGATTGCATTTAGGCGATGATTCTGGTTCAGTTGGTTATCGTGCCGGTCTGCCATGCAAAGGTCCCAGGTTCGATTCCCGGCTGGGCAGAAATTGAAATGATTAATTTTAATTTCTGGTATAGGTCTGGGTGTCGTATGTATAATAACTATGTATTTAAAAAATAAATAATCTGTTTATAAATTTTCCGACACCCCGTGTTGACCTCTACAGGAACGATGATCTGTTTAAACTGGCTTGTCTTATTTGTTGAACAAACAATGCCCAACATCACGACTTGCCGTATCAATCACGCTACGTATATTGTGTATAAATGTCTTGAATTTTACAAGAAATACATAGAATGTAAATTTAAACGAATACTGCTGCAAATTATCCATTTAAATACATAATTTCCTGTACCAAAAAGGACAAGTCAGTTTGGACAGATCGTACATTAGGAACAGTGACGCTGTTTAAATCATTTATAATAGATGTCTAAGGCTAATGATGATGATGATGATGACACCCATAATACAAGCTTTGCTTACTTTGGGGCTAGTGGCGCTGTGTGAATTGTCCAAGCACATTAATATTTATTTATTTTATATTGTCACTCCGGACACCAGTTTTTTTATATCATTACTGATCTGATCAGTGAATGTTTCTCGGTTTCGCTTAAGGGCCGGTTTTACAGATTCGGACTATGTACCTCTTTAATTCTTTATTTAAGAGCACACAATAGATACTAGATATTATTGCACACAATAGAGATATTACAAAATGAAAGACACAAAAGGCACTACTTATTTCTAAGAAGAAATATCTTCTAGCAGGTCTAAAGAAGTGAGACATAGTAGAGTCTTTCGTCAATCTTCATCACCGAACCCACTATGAAGATTATAAAATAAGTAAGTACTATATAGTACCACCATTATAATTTATTTCTTTAACAATCTTTGGGTACCTAAATTGTCTACGATGCCCGAGGAATTCAGCCGAAGCCGTTAGCTCGGACAAATTGCAACTCGACGAGAAATAAACTCTTATCATAATAAAAGAGAAAAAGAAGACGAATGTGGAAGGAGTCCAGCTGAATGTTTTATGCTGAAACTACTAGAATACAAAGGGATAGCTTAACGAGCTCTGATTTAAATAAATAGATAAATTATCCGTTTATAACACCAAACTCACACAATATGACAATATACAGGCACAATTGACATATTTAAATAGTTTAGTTATTATAAATAGTTATTTATGACTTGAAACTTACAATGTTTTATACATCAGGTTAATTTTTTACTAGAAACGAATAAATGTTTTCTCTTTCTTCATCGATATAAAAATAAATCATTATATATAAATAAATAAGTAATTACGATATTTATTTTATAAATAAAAATTAGATAAATGATCCAGGGATTATAAAAAGACAAAATAACGTATGCCTAACTAAGTACATATTTAAATCAATTAAACTATCTGTTTAATTATGGATAAAAATAATATCTAACTAACATAGGTCTTAATTTTTAATATATTTTTTAATTGTTTTAAAAATTATTTACAATCCAGAAACAGCAATATTTTTCTAATCGTTTACTGTAGTGTACAGTTATCGTGAGTGTTTAGGGGGTTAGGTGGGGGATGTTAATGACCGAACCCGTTGGATGTTGTTTAAACACTAAATTTATTATAAAAAGTAATCGACCAAGTAATTTACCTACGCTGCAATATATTCGGCGCGCATTGGCCTACTTACAGCCGTAGGTAAAATTGCCTGTACGGCGTTACTCCGTACATCCTGCCCACTAAAGAGAAGAGAAGCTGTGTAGCAGGATTGTATAAACCTAGTCTATAAATACATGATTACTGAGTTAAAATGTAGAGGTACAAAATAATTAAAAGTGATCAGTACAAATTATGAAAAGAATTGTAAATAAAGCACAGTAAAATATCAATTACTTAGAGTTCTTAAAATGTCAATGTGTAGTAAACTTTAATCATTCACTGTCACTCACTATCACTACTCACTGTAGGTATATTAAGTTTACCCACCGCGGTGTTGTTAGAGTGGCTTTATTAACGCTCAAGATAGAGCTTCGCAGTTCACTTTTAACTGCACTGACACTTGTTGGTTGGTGTTGTGGTAGTGCGTCCATACGGACCACGACTGAGCTCTCCGCTGTATCCACACACCATCTTTGTCTCTTCTTGCACCAACGAACGGTGAAGAAAATAACTAATCCGAGAATTAATATTGTTATTGTACTATACAGTACGGAATACTGGTGTATATCATGGACGCTAAGAGTAGTACTTGACGGTGTCTTTATGTTATCAATCTGTGTTTTTAGGTCCGTCCATAACTCCTCATGATTGGCAGATGTATAGTTTCCCGGTTTAGTTTTGGTAACAATGCGATTGAGAATTGATGTTTCTGCTGGTATAGGTAAGGCGTTCTCAACCTGTAGTTGCTTATATAATTGTTGTGTCCATATATGGAAAACGTCTTGCCCTTGATAGTACATCCTTGACCGATCTCAATGATACCATTCCCCTTCATATAAAAAAAATCAATTAAAACTCATACTAAAATAAGTAATTAAATTTAACCATAAATTATTAACAATATCAAAACAATGTCAAATTAATAAATAGCCATATAAAAAAGTCTTTGATGGGTACCTATGGTAAGGTAGGTATTGTTAACAAAATATTTTCACAATTTGACTGATTTAATGGATTTATTGATGTTTTAAGGTGTGTGATATTTTCCTATAAAGAAAACAAAATAATTAAGAAATAAAGAGCATATATTTTACTTCATAACCCGAATAAAAATTACAGTAAAGAACAAAAATATTAACATACCTATGTAAAATGCGAACAAAAAAACAACTCTCCAATTTAAATAAACCTTAAGGTAAGAAGTCACGATAATCAACCACAATAAAACAAATCTTCAATGTATTCATGAAAACTACATGGTAACATTTTAAGATAGTCCTTTGAAAAGGAACACATTCATAACAACAAAAGTGTTAAACAAATAATGAAATAAAAAAATAATAACAGAAAAAGAATCTAGTTTCCATTGAGCTGTATAGTTTCTTACGTGAATATAGTGTTAATTATTGTTAACAAGCATGACATGGCTTTGTGAGAGGTAGGTCTACGGTTTCTAATCTTGTGCTGTTTACGGAATTTGTCAATGATGATATGGACAAGGGCTGCCAAACAGACCCTATCTATACCGATTATAGCAAGAAGAATTAGATATACGAGTATAAAGATAATCTCGACGTTAATGTCCCGGTTGTGCACTCGACAACGAGGGCCCGGGGTCCGCCTTGACCATGATTCAGGTTTTAGCGATCAGGTAAGTGGTGCGAGGAAAGCATGTAAGGATGTATCGAAATGTAGGAATATCGAAGTGATTATCTTTCGCAGTACGGTGCGTCGCAATTTAAACGACTCGCAGTTTAGAAATGTCGCTGTAAAGTACATCGACGCTTATTGGTTTCGAAGCAGCAATGTTTCGCAGTAACGTGGGTCGGAATTTGTATTTTAGCTGTTTAGTGATGTCGCTGTAAAGTACATCGAACCTAGGTTGAGTCGAACCAGCGACTTTTCGCAGTAACGTGCGTTGCGGTCTTGTAAAGTCGAACTTTAAATACTTCGTTGTAAAATGACATCGCAGTTTTGTTAAATCGCATTGGCGATCATCGAAGATTGTTCGTCGCAGAAATGAGGTACAGTCCTCTGTTTGAGCTCTTTATCAGACCATCCATAATTATGTCAGAGTAGACACTCGCATCTAGTAAAATGTCGATAGGTTTTGAGATGTTGTACTCGGGATCCACTAGTTGTATGTGCTGAAGATGAGCCCAAGATTGTATGTAAAAGGTTTCATTTGGCAAGTTGTTTATTACCCGATCGATGACTAACGCTTGTGTTTCAAACTGGAAGTCGTCGTAAATGGATTGACTTTGTAGTGACACGACTCCGCGACTACGTCTTGATCCATAGCCTATGCCCGAAACAGATGCATGGTAGCTGTGTCTAGGTAATCCTAACATCTGCGCCGCATTTTCGGAAATGAGTGATATTTGTGAGCTTTGATCTAGTAGGGCTCGTAGAGTTGCGATAGTCCCATCTTTGCTCTTACTTTGATGGATATTGTTGTTAAGATAATCTCTTCGTTTTCATTAGCGATGTAATTAACGCTATTCTGTTTCGACATAGCTTGTGGCGCGGAAATAGTCGGCGGCATGTAGGATTGCGTAGCCAGCATTTTGTTGTTGATCGGGCGCATGCCTCGTGCAAAATCGTGTTGTGCTCGCCTTGGCAATATTTGCACCTATTTGGCGAAGTGCACTTATTGTATTTATGCTTGTACAAACCATTCTGACAAATGTCTAATTTCTTCACTGTCCCCAATTTCGCGTCCGGTTGCAGGCTAATGAACTGTTTGCATTTGAATAATGTATGCTTTTGTGAACATAATGGACAGTTCCACGTGTATGTTGCAGAAGTTTGATAATTCCCTTGGCGATTTGCGGCATAATGCTGGTAGATAGGCTTGTTAGTAGTGTGGGGCTTTGTTTGTTGGTAGGTTTTCTTTGGTACGAAACCGGAATCTTTCTGATGTATAGGTTCTAGGGCATTGAATTTGCTTTCTAAAAAGGACATGAGTTCTTTCAAAGATGGTAATTCACGAGGTGACTTGCGGGACTCTTTATAACCCCTGTATGTGTCAGAATCAAGCTTTTTCGATATTAAGTGAACTAATATGGGGTCCCAAGTAGAGGTGTCAATACCTAAATTCTGTATGGCGTGTACACACTCCATCGTAGTGTCATAGACGCGTTTAATCTCATATGCCGACTGTTTTTGTATAATATGTTGATTTAAAAGTAATTCAATTTGTTTAGTAAAGAGCACATGGGGATTGTTTTATCTATGTGTAATGAGCTCCCAGGCGGTGTCGTAATTGTCGGCTGATATGTGCAAATGTTGGATAAGCCGCTCGGCTTCACCCTTTAATTTTCCCTTCAAATGCTGCATTTTTTGGCTCTTAGTGAGAAGGGAGTTATTGTGAATGCTCTCTGTAAACAAATCATAGAATGTAGGCCAGCTAGTGTACCGGCCTGTAAATATAGGAATTTCTATTTGCGGGGTTGATTGTTGAAGATGAGCTGTGGATGCTAATTTTTGGTTTAACGAACGTTTCTTTTCTTTATAGCAAGTTTCATAGTAGCTAAATTCTCCATCGTATTGTAAATCTGTACCCTGCAATATGTTGTCTATTTGCAGATGCAAGGAGTCGATAACATTCCATCTCGATTGTAGATTACGTAACTCATATTCTAGTTCCCATTTCTCTCTTAATTCTGTTAAATTAAGACCTCTCAGTAGTCTAGATAATGCGCGAAAGTTAGTTCGTTGTAGAGATAGAAGTTCTGTTGCCTGTGTTGGCGGTGCGGCTGTTGCCGGCGAAGCGCTGCGTGCTGGCAGTGGGGAGGTGACGTTTTCTGTGCTAGGTAACGTTTTTGGGTTGGTAATAAGACCGCTTGGACCAGCTGGTATCTCTTCCATCTCGATAGGTTTAAAAGTTGAAATTAAATAACGGACTTCGTTATAATAAGCCCGAGCTTGGGCATACTGATTCTCTCCATAATATGGAACAGATTCATCGGCATACCGGCCGAGCTTTACGTTATTGGTGAATTCAGTCCAGTATTTATCTAGGCTCCCGAGACGAGAATCTATGTATTCCCGTGTTTTACGGCTTGCGGAGTCTTTTTTAAAGTTACGCTCCGTTTGTTTAATGGAATCGAGAATATCAGCCTGTCGTTGAAGCAGTTGATCCATGTTGTTGAAGGAAATTGGAAAGATCTTACTTGGACTGACGAATGCTGCTATAACTCGAACCCCTGACTTCCAACCTGTGATCTGCCAGCGCCAGAGGGAACACGTCCAATATGTCGTAAAGATTGCGTAACGTCCAAAAACAAAGTTCAAAGTCACTGCATCTCACAGTTTGTACACTTATTTCTCACTGTATGTGTAGAAAAGTATAAAAATGTCCACTACAACGCGCACGTAGTTATAATGTTCAATGGACTGTATGTCACCAAAAATTGTAACTGTATGTCACTGTTTAATTAACTGTTTGTTAAATTGTCACTGATTGCTTAAGACCCAAAAACTGTATGATTTTGGATCTTCTTAATACTCGAAGAATAAAAACTGTGTTTTTTATCTTCTTAAGGCTCGAAGGACCATAAACTGTAGTGTACAGTTATCGTGAGTGTTTAGGGGGTTAGGTGGGGGATGTTATTGACCGAACCCGTTGGATGTTGTTTAAACACTAAATTTATTATAAAAAGTAATCGACCAAGTAATTTACCTACGCTGCAATACATTCGGCGCGCATTGGCCTACTTACAGCCGTAGGTAAAATTGCCTGTAAGGCGTTACGCCGTACAGTAGTTCTTTTAAATTTTGGACAGGTGTTTTTTTATGAGTTGTGATTCCCTCCGGCCGCCATTGCATATAATATTTATTATGTTTTATATAGCTGTTGGTACTCCAATAAATAAATAAATATTGTTTGTAAAAGAAGTTAATCTTAATTGAAGCGCCTGTTTTGAATGTTTTAGCAATCATTTTATTAACTCTTCTGTGACCCGTTATAGCAGATACTAATGTACATCGTCCATTCTGGACGTTTCAAAACTGTGTGCTCGCCCACAACGGGGCGTCTGTAATTTTATGTTAGCAAGCGAGGTGTCACCGAAGGCCGAACGCAGTACCCCCCAGAAAGGGTTGCCGTAAGACCAGACGGTTGCCTTATATTGTGGCCTTATTCTGTACTAACAGACGAGATCTTTTATCGAGCAGCCACTCTACCTGATTCTTTTGCACCTATATGATATATCTAAATTTGTTTATAATGAATATGAATCCCAAGTTAGGGTAAAAGTCCTTCTGTCGAAAAGTGAAGGTAATATGCTTAGATTTTAATGCACTTGCTGTAATACAACTTATCCAGAATTTTTAATATCACTAAGGTGGCAAAAAAGCTTTGAGCCTGCCTGGTGGTTAACAGTCGCCGCAACCTATGGATGTTTGCAATACCAGGGGCATCAACCACGCGTTTCCGACCCCCCCTAACGTAAAGACCTTTTCGCCCCTCACTTGAACTCCAGGGAAAACCTCTCCAGGTAGTTCATTCCACAACTTTAGTGTGAGTAGGAGAATGAATTCCCTGTCGGTGGCAAGCGGTGCGATGATAGAATGTAGCTGTAGGCATTATGTCAAACAGTTCTTAATATCAAACACCGTTGTAGAAATGATATTTTTTTGGAATGTTCTTGTGTCTTCTACTGGCCGGAGGTTAAAGCTGGTAGTGTCATCAGCGAAGATGGCTGTCATTACCTTCACTCTCTGATTCAGGCACTGGTATGTCACGTACTACGCGGTCACACTTGATACCTCGCTGGAATGCTAGGCCCCGCCCGCTTCCCCCCGCATTCCCTTAGCTCGCCCGGCAAACGTCAGTATGGTTAGCATAT
The DNA here is from genome assembly GCA_905147135.1 of Blastobasis lacticolella. Taxonomy (NCBI): domain Eukaryota; kingdom Metazoa; phylum Arthropoda; class Insecta; order Lepidoptera; family Blastobasidae; genus Blastobasis; species Blastobasis lacticolella. The sequence goes on from LR990048.1 coordinate 19,012,580, forward strand.
CTGTTACCGATACGCGCGTCGATATTGTGGCTAGTTTTCTGTTGGTGTTCTTGGACATTTTGTTAAGTTTTCGTTATTGTTTTGTTAAATTTGGACTATTTTTGTTAATTTTGTTTTTTTTTGTGACTGTTTTTGAACATGGGGAAAACTATACACAGTGAAGGGAGAAATCTTGTGTTGAAAGTGCAGTGCAGTGAATTTTGATAAAATAGTAAATTTGAAATCTCGCGAGACTATTTGTATGGAACAGCTGATATTTTTTTCGAGATTTCATAGTTGGTCCCATAACAAAAGTTGTTTGTATCGGTGTGTAGATTAAACCGTTTCAGTTCTATATGACCTTTCTGAATCACCTGTATATGTAGTAACTACATTTATTAAATTAATATATGATGTAACATATTGCAAGAATAACAAATAAAATCTATGCTCCAAAATCAAACGTATAGTTTTAATTTACCAACATGCTTTTTTTTCGCACCGTACCTGAGTGTCTAAATGACGTCACCAAGCCCAAGTGTCAAGTTAATGTGACCGAGTAGTAATAATGGATATAAATTTAAATCACACGCTGAATACTTTAGTTGATTTTATTAGTGATTTATACTTGCCATATTTTGTTTTAGCTACGTATTACCTCTAGTACTATGTAACACTTCCCAATGCCTACATAAAAAGTAATGTAATCGAAACATATCATGTCGCAATACTCGCAATCACGAGGAATTTAATCACTACAATTTCGATTACATCTAAGTATTTATAAAGTTTTCGTTATCTTTGTCTATTGTACCAATGTGTGCAGAAATCTAATCAAATGTAGTTACCAATATATATAATGTTCTAATTTAATTTAGCCGGTATGGAGAAAATCGAGTCCTCTGTGTACAATTATTGATATTTTTTTATAAAAATAAATATGTGACATCATCCAAAAAGTACCAAAAAAAATTTAAAGTGCAGGCCATAAAGGTCGGATTCGCAGGACGACAGTGTCAACACCTGCAAATAATACAGCACCGCAGACTGTTCTGGCAAAAGAGTAGGTATATCAGTGATAAGAGCTTTGTCCTAAAGACCATCGCTTCTCAAGGACCAGCTTGAGCTCCTTTCCCAAAGAGTTGATCGTCTGGAGAATCAATCCCGCCGGACGCAATGCTTGGCCGAGCGAGACGGAGAGTGAGGATCTGTTAAACAAGATCTTGTCCTTGTTACTCGACCAAATGAAGTTGGACAGTGTTGGCCACTCTGCGTTGGAAGTATATCATAGATTGCCTAAAAAGTAGTAACGACGGGCCTGTGTTGGTTCGTTACATCACTCAAACTAGTGAGGCAGTTTGAGACGATGACGACGGAAGGGCTCTCGAAGTCTTTCGAAGTTAAGGCAGAAAGTGTTCATATAGAAGCATATAGAAGTACTGGACGAACGACGGCACGATTATGGTGGTCCTCCCGGAAAATAGCTTTTCTCCATGGCTACCTACTATCTACGTGATCTACAGGGGGTTTACCATAAGCTCTTATAGCAGGACCTAAAGAGAACTGCCCTGCTTAGAACGAGACAGAACTATACGTGTCACATAAGCTTGTCTCGTTCTAAGCAAGGCAGTTCGGTTTAAGACCTGCTATAAGAGTGCATGGTAAGCCCTCAGTCCCATTTATCAGTGACAAAATCCACTTAAAACACTAGCACCCGGTTTTTGAAACGTACGTCAAATCATAGATTAGCTAACAGACTGTCACATTTAACAAACCACTGTTAGTTTCTGAAAGGCCGATGAGGAGTTTTCCAGTAGGTATTGTCAGTTGGTTTCAAAAAGCATCAATAGATGGCGCTCCTACAATTTTGGTAATCTTTTTTTAATCTGTATGATGGTGGCAGTGATTTCATGCAGTCATCTAATACTAAACTTAAAAATAAAATGTTTATTAATATAAACATAACTGTTAAAGGTTGAACGAAATGTAAAAAGAAATATTTATAGAAGTTGGCACTATGTTCCATTATTATTACAACCTCTAAAATGGTTGAAAACTATTGACAAATACAATATTATCCAATACAACGTACCCAGTGTTTATATCCTGTTTGTTAAGTACCTATTTCAAGCGATTATCAATTACCAAAATTGTCGGGGCGCCATCTAGTAAGTGGTTAGGAATGCTTTAGATACCTATTGAAAAACTGCTCATTAACTTAAAACTTGCTAATAGACCATAAACAGGTAATACATTTTTTCGTCTGGCTACCCCTACTAAAATCAGTCACATCATAGCCACGTCACATTCATTGATAGGGGAAGGAAGGGCAGGAAGGGCAAGATGAATATAGCGGGCAACACGAATCATTCTCGTAGGATCTTTCTACTTGTTCCGTACACGAAAGTACCGGCGTGGCGGGACGAGCATATACAGGATATGGGCGAAACTTGTATCGATGTTCTTCTACTCATTCAGAAATACGAAACTTCTTTCAATTCATTTAAAGTGTTCATACCTAGAAATAAAATAGACGTCTTCTTAGCAAATAACTTTTGGCCGGAAGGAATTAAATACAGACTATTCCGTGAACGCTCGAAAGAGGTGCTAAGTACAAAAGTTGATGTTATATAATTTATAATGGGTACAAATAATAATAACTTTACATGCGTTAAATTGCAAATATCGATGGTTAGCTATAATTGCAAGTCCGTCAAGAGGTCATCCGATTATATGCGTGAACTCTGTGATTCAGCTGATATCCTGCTATTGCAGGAGACTTGGTTTCTGCCGCATGACCTTGACTATGTACAATCTATTCATGGAGAGTTCCTAAGTATTGCTAAGTCATCTGTGGATACCTCGGCAGGTGTGTTGCGCGGTAGACCGTATGGTGGTCTGGCAATACTGTGGAGGATAGACAAATTTCCAAATGTAAAGGAGGTTACACTGTATCGGTTTAAGATCGATTCTTGTAATAAATGTATACATGCCTACAGATAATTCCGAATTAGAAAGTCTAACTGAGTTCATAAGCTGCCTTGGTTGTATAAACGCCATAATTGAAGAAAATTGTGTAGAGGCTTGTAATGTATTGGGTGACTGCAATGCACACCCGAGCGCTCGTTTAGGTAGAGAATTATTAAATTTTTGCACTGAACAACAGTGGCATTGTGCTGATGTGGAACTATTAAGCGTGGACTCTGAAATATTCACATTTATAAGTGACGCTCATGGTTCATGCAGATGGCTAGACCATTGTTTGGCTACGAAAGCTGCGTGGGACTCCATTGTTTCTGTTGACGTAATCCAGGGTGTGTCATGGTCTGATCATTTCCCATTGCGAGCTTTAGCAAATATTGAACATATTTCAGAGCGCACTGTTAAAAACTCACCTATCAAACAAGGTGGAATTCGATGGGGTACCAGAAATGCTCATCAACAAGACTGTTATTACGAATTTTATAATATTAATTTAAACAAAATTAATGATTCCTTAGTTTGTCACATGTGCGATAAGGCTTGTTGTTGTAACATAGAAGAACACTATATGTTTATTGACAAATTGTACAACAACATAATTGTACTTAGTAACCAACATAGTACCTACCAACATAGTACCAAAAAACAAAATGCTACTAATAATAACATAATTAGCACCTGGGCATAGACTCTGAATAAAGTTGTCTATCAGCAGGCATTTCAGCTTTGACTTATAAGTTTGTCTGCTCTCGGTTGCTTCGATATCAACTTCATTCAGAATACCATGCACCAGGTACAATCTCTGCCGCTAGCCAAAGTGATTGTTCACTCTAGTAGCTCATACTTTTTCGTAATATTCGTTCTAAGTTTACAATTTTGATTTGTTTTGTTTTAAATTCTGATTTGCCAAACTGTTCCAACAATAACAAATACTTAACTCTTTCGTGCACTGGTAAGATATTTAATTTTTTGTACAATTACCCATAATTTCCGTTACTCACACACATTGAAGTATCTACTCTTGAAACTACACTGGTCTCCCAAAGGTGTGCAATAAAACGTCTGTACTAATGGCACACAACGTTTATTGTAGTTTAGAAATACTGTAAGGAAACACTGTGGCTGGGAGCTCATTCCAAATCCGAATCGTACGAGCATGTAACTCCTTATCTTTAACCAATTATCTGTGGCATTCACATACTTTTTTTATACCACTAAGGTGGCAAACAAGCTTACGGCCTGCCTGATGGTAAACAGTCACCGCAGCCTATGGACGTTTGCAGGGCATAACCCACGCGTTGCCGACCCCGTAAAAGCCTTTTTACCCCTTTCTTGAAGAACCCAATGTTGTACTCTCCAAGGAAAACCTTTCCAGGTAGTTCATTTCATAACCTTAGTGTGCGTGGGAACAAGTTCCTTTGGAACCGCACAGTTCGCGGCCAATTTAGCTCCAAGGTGTGAGGATGAACTCCCTGTCGGTGGCGAGCGGTGTGTTGATAGAATGTAGCTGTCCATCATCCATCGGCTTCCTACGACCTTAGCGAGGCCGTTGTGCGACCGTCACCGGTGCCGCGTGTGCGCGTACTGATAACGAGATGGCTGCTACAGGATTCGATTTAAATCAAATTACACAATTATGTGAAATACCTGTTATGAGTTTTTATGCAAGTCATTGTTAACAGACACATTTTGTTTTATGTCTTTATGGTGTATAATTGTGAGGGCCACAAATAACTTTAATTAAGTTAATTGTGTGCTTAAAGATAAAAAGTGATATGCTCTTAACAAACACAAATGATATTTTGTTCGTTACAACAACTGATTAACTCTTGCGCATGTCAATCTAGATAGGTAATGGACTAGTTTTTGATGTCAATTTTTTCGTCACAATTTTTTATTTTCGAATAAAGGAAATTGTTACCAACTTGAGATATAGATAAGTGCAGTAAAACTTTGTTTACCCTGACTGCGTCGAAGCCGAAAAGGAGGAGTTATCTGTTAGACTTGTATGTCTATATGTTACATAAACGGTTAAACCCATTATGTTAATGAACACGTCACTGAACAGTGATTTAGAATATTCAAAATAGGGGTTGGGTATCATAAGTTTTGACTGTTCTACCAGCCCTTATAATCTCACTGCTAGGACTAAATGTGGAAGAATCAGGGGAAGACCTTAATTCATGTCTGTCCGTTACGTTAAATTTAAAAAGCACCCTGTATTTCGTCATCAGATAATAAACTTAATCGTTATCACACCTAGGTCAATTAATTGATATATAAACAGCGGACGCTTCATAATTCAGTATCTTAATAATTCTCGGCCTATTTACATGTTATTATATATCATTTCTATACAGTTTTATAATCGCACTTTCAACAAAAAATAGATATCTATCAGTACTCGCGAACATGGAAACATCAGAAGTTAGTATCGATAAGTTCACAGATACTTTAAAAAAATCAATTGTAAAAATTGCGGAAAATGAGAACTTCGAGAAATACAACATATCGGTCAAAGCGATTCCTACACTTGGTGGTAGTTACTCAGGAGAACTGTTTGCTGTCGACATTGTCGGGAGCACTCGTAATGGTGAAAAAGAAATCAATCTTTTCGTGAAGAAACTGGTACCAGAAGCAATAGAGAATATGAAGGAAATTGGTTCTTTAACTGATGCTTACGCTAGAGAAGCGTTTGTTTATAGTCAACTTTCAAAAGTGTTTACCGAACTACAAGACGAAGCTAATGTACCAGAAGAAGAACGATTCAAATTAATAAAAAGTTATGAAAATGCTTGCAGTGAGTCATTGATATTAGAGAATATAGCGAAAAAGGGTTTCAAAACTGGTTTCCGAATGGAAGTGAATTCATTTGAATTCACGAAATTGGCATTAGAACAACTTGCAAAGTTTCATGGTTTGTCTTTTGTAATGGAAAAGCGGAAACCAACATATTACAAGGAGAACATCAAAGCTCTATCTTGTTTATTTAACATGGATGGATGGATAAATAACGTGAAAGGCATTATGATTAACAATGCAAAAAATTTAAAGGATACAAATTTAAGAAAGAAAGTTGAAGATTACATTCCGGTTGCTATAGAGCGCTACGCACAATACTTTCAAGACAACGGCAGACATATACAAGTTCTTTGTCATGGAGATTTTCGCATGAACAATACTATAAGAAGAGAAATCGTAAGTTTATCTATAACATATTTTAATCGTAGCCAAGTTTTACTTTTTTATACCACTAAGGTGGCAAACAAGCTTACTACTAGTTATTTTTACTTATTTCTATTTCCAACCAATAAAGATGTAAAAACGAAACTCAAGTTACCATTGTTATCTGACCCTCGATTGCTATTTCAGTTTCAATTTAAATATATCTTTATTTGAATAGGATACACGAAATTATCTTACAAACGTCAGAAACATAATTTAATCATTGTCCAGCCTTGTATAACCCGCGTTACGAAAGAAGAGACTTGACAATTGGCAGTGGAGAGGATTTCGTGCAGGTTATCGTAAACAGCGCAAGTCGAACCACGTGACCCGCCAAGTCTCTTCTTATTTGACCCTAGCTGTCGTCGTGGTCATCCTAGACCTTATCCCGGCCACTGCCAGGGTCCGCTTTCCTACTTAATCTTCTCCACTTCGCCCGGTCTTCGGCATTGTCGCGTAGTAAGTCGATGGCTCTCGCATTCGACTCAGCGATGTCAATTTATCGCTTTTTAGGCCGCTCACGGGGCCTCTTTTCTGATACCGGCAGATTCAGGCATCTATTTCCCACATATCCCTGAGGCTTACGCAACACGTGACCAAACCAGCGCAAACGTGCCTCCTCGATCTTATCTGCGATATCCCTCACGCCAAGGCTACCACGGATGTACTCGTTACGTACTCGATCGAGTCTCGTAACTCCGCACATCGACCGCAGCATTTTCATTTTGTTGGCGTGGAGTTCGCGAACGTGTTTCGTCAGCGCTGGCCAAGTCTCGCCGCCATAGAGCATTACCGTTCTAATTAGACTCTTGTATATAAGCCCTTTGAGCTTAAACGGATTTTAGGGTCATAGGTGACCGCCGTGAGTTACCGCCACTTGGCCCAAGCTGCAGAGATTCGGGATTTGACATCGGGGCCTATATCGCCGGAATCGCGCATCACGGATCCGAGGTACTTGGATTTATCTGTTCTATTGACAGCTTCGTTACCTACAAGGATGATTTGACACTAGCTGTATCATATGGTATTTTGCTGTGGGGTCATGCTGCTGATTTCCAATCATTCTTTATCTTACAAAAAAGGGCTATCAGGGTCATATATGGGCTACGTGTTAGGGACTCGTTAAGGTAGTTATTTAAAGTGATCAATATTATGACTGTGCCAAGTTTGTATATATATGAAAATACTAGTCTATATACGGAAAAATATTGACAAATTTCTGAAAATTTCTGACATTCATAACTTTAATACTCGAAATAAGAATAAATGTCTGGTACATAAATCTAGGTTAAGTAAAGTTAAAAAATCTTTTGTAGCCTTTTAAAATACCTAACGAAGTACTTAATACAACTACCGATAAACAAATTAAAAAAAAATTAAAAATTCATTATACGGCAATGCCTATTACAGATTAAATAATTCCTTGATGGACGAAATAGCGTGGCCTGGAATATTAGGATATCCCGAACACAAGACAAATTGCAGTTGTAATCAATATTGTTAACTTATTGAGTTTGACTATAGGTACTTTATATATTATGGTTATTAGGAACTAATTTCTATATCATAAAATAATATTATATAAATAATTTGTAAGGTGTCGACGTTCAATAAGTGTATTGTTTGTACCTATGTTGAATAAAATGTTTGATTATTGATTCTTAACCTTAACATTATTAATTAATCAAATAATTAATATGCGCGTCGGCATCATCGAGCCAGCAACGGTTAGCTCGAACATTATCAGTTATGGCTCAAAAGCATTTGAGTCCAGAACCGTAAAAAAAAAATTCTTATAAAAAATAAATCACGATCAATCAATCGCTTTAAACGATTAGGCCGCTGATTGCTTTTTCTTTTTTCCGTTGTTTTTATAATATTTGTGTATGAGCAATGAAGAGTTTCTCTTTCATTGATTCATTCTGTGGTCACGCTGGTCGCGAGGCTAGCGCCGCCAGCCGCCTTTCTCCGCCCGCCAGCATAAAAGGAAAAAAATTATTATTATTAAATTTATTTAAAATAATACGGGATCTATTCTTAAACACTCACATAGTATTATTTGCTAGTAAGGATAGCAGTTTATTTGGGTCAAAACAAACCTACCTACCCCTAAAACTATAAGAGAATCCACTCCCTCTAACCCCTTTCAAGGAAAATGTGTTTTTTTCTAATTTGGTTCCATTTTCATGACAAAACGAAATAATGTATCTTAATATTATTTTAGGATGGAGTGGTAACTGAGGTGATACCGGTGGACTACCAAACAATTTTCTACGGTTGTCCAATCGACGATATCCTGTACTTGATCTACGCCGGCAGCGATAAGAAACTCAGAGACAATCATTTATCGGACTTCAAAGACATATACTACAACACTATGAAAAACTTCTTGCAATCTTTTAACATAGAGTTAAATGAAGTATTCCCGAGAAAAGTGTTTGAGCAAACCTTCAAAGAGAGGCGAGAGTATGGATTGTGTGTCGCAATGATACTCATGGGTATTCTGTTATTTGAAGATACAGAAATGCTAGATTTGAGTAAAGATAAAATGGGTGAATGGCAACCCAAAGTACATGAAAGCTTCCAAGAGAGATTTGGAGATATTATAAATGAATTTCTATGAATTAAAACTACAAATCACAACCACAATACAGTCTTGTTTTAATTTTCACAATCAATCATACATATACTTATTAAACATTTAAGCATTAGGTAGTTGGTACCTAAATGCTCATTAAATTTCCATTTCCTTATCAAACGCTAGTTGAAGGCTGCAGTGTCAAAATTCATCACTGTAGAGGAATACAGAGACGATATACTGACAGACAGACGACATTATTTTTACTAATTTAATCCGAGCTCAGGGGGTGCAGGTCGTTAATGGGACGTCATTGCTAACAAACATATTTTGTTTCATATCTTTATAATTATTGTAGTGATTTATAAGGACCATAAATCACTACAATAAAGTAAATTGTTTGATTAAAAATAAAGAGTGATCTGCTCATAACAAACACAAATGATGTTTTATGTATTAAAATAAACTGATGAACTTTTGCGCATTTCAATGTAGATAGGCAAGGGACTAGGAAGCCTATTAAATACCTTTATATTGATATAATATATAATGGGTTCGAAGTAAAAGGCTTTGAATCCACAATAAAATGCCCACAATCTCTAAATCTAGTGATTACTCCCTTGACGTGACACTGACAAAATCGGTTTAACCGTTTAGTAGATAGAGGGAACAAAGAAATAGACATATATACAAAGATATACAGGGCAAAGTAAGTCAGCGTAAACAGTCTTACTGCACTTACCAATATCACAAGTGGGTAAAATACTTCAAAAATAACAATGGTAAAGATATCTGCCCTCAACATTTAAAAAACAACCTGTATGTCGTTGTAAGATGATAAACTAATGCATTATCTTATCACGACTAATTAATGTACAAACAGAGTGTCTATTTAAACTTTAGTTTAGAGTGTCTATTGTAACAGTTCACGGTCTGTTTACGGCTTATATTATAATTAATCATATTAACAGCTCTATATCAGTAAAGAAGAGACCGCATAACAAGGAAATGGCTATACCAGAAATTGCTCTTGATACCTTTACTGTCCCTTTAAAGGAATCAATAGTAAAAATTGCGGAAAATGGAAACTTCAAGAAATACAATATAACTGTCAAAATGATTCCTACACTTGGTGGTAGTTACTCAGGAGAACTGTTTGCTGTCGACATTGTCGGGAGCACTGCTGAGGGTGACAATGAAATCAATCTTTTCGTGAAGAAACTGGTACCAGAAGCAATTGAGAATACGAAGGATATGTTGCATCTACCTGATCTTTACGCTAGAGAAGCGTTTGTTTATACTCAACTTTCTAAAATGTTTACCGAACTACAGGACGAAGGTAATGTACCAAACGAGGAAAGATTCAAATTAATAAAATGTTATGAAAATACTTGTAGTGAGTCATTAATATTAGAGAATATAGCGAAAAAGGGTTTCAAAACTGGTTTCCGAATGGAAGTGAATTCGTTCGAATTCACGAAATTGGCCTTGGAACAACTTGCAAAGTTTCATGGATTGTCTTTTGTAATGGAAAAACGGAGACCAGTGTTTTATCGAGAGAAGGTGAAAACTCTAAATACTGTTTTATCCTTGACGGGGTGGATGAATACCCTAAAAGGCTTCATGATTAACAACGCAAACAATTTAAAAGATGCAAGTTTGAGAAAAAAAGTTGAAGACTTCATTCCGGTGGCAATGGAGCGATACAAACAACACTTTCACGACAACGGCAGACATATACAAGTTCTTTGCCATGGAGATTTTCGAATGAACAACACCATAAAGAGAGAAATCGTAAGTTTACCACTAGATACTAAGTATCTGCATAATTCGAACCCGTTAATTTTTTTTAAATCATGTATTCCAAAATTATAAGGAGAAAAGATTTGATTGTTTGTTTGTTTGTAATGGATAAACTGAAAAACGATTTCACAGATTTTTTAAATTAGAACGGATCCGGTACTTAGTAATAGACAGCATAATAAATCTAGCATAGTGTATCTAAATTTAACGAAATATCAACAAAATCCTGCTATCAACATCATTTCTACTACTAACAGTTAATGTGAACCAGAATAAGATGAGCTAGCGACTCTATAGCCGCGCATAGCAATGTTAGCTCCGTAATTACTGGTTTCTGGTACCTACCCGACTACATCGACCTCGATGTTTGATCTATTTTTTTCCTGTCCCTGTAGTTTCAAAACCAAGCTCAATCAGATAAGTATCTAAATTTGTTTTAGGATGGAATCGTAACTGAGGTGATTCCAGTGGACTACCAAACAGCTTTCTTCGGTTGTCCAATCGATGATATCCTGTTTTTCATCTATACCGGCAGCGACAAGAAACTTAGAGACAACCATTTATCGGAATTCAAAGATATTTACTACAACACTATGGAAAAATTCTTGGGATGTTTCAACATAGATTTGATGGAAGTATTCCCGAGAGAAGTATTTGATCGAACTTACGAAGAAAGGCGCGAGTATGGATTGTATATCGCAATGATGTTTATGGGTGCTTTGCTCTATGAAAATGAAAAAGATTTGGATATATCTAAAGAAACAATTGCAGATTGGCAACCCATAGTGCACGAAAGCTTTCAAGTGAGATTTGGAGACATTATAAAAGAATTTATTTGAATTAAACTTTCTAAACAAGTCCTATATCTGAAACTATTCCTTGTATTACTTCGATCAACAATTATTTATTTATGTATTAAGAAACACACAAAATATTTCCATAATCTCCACGATTGGCAGGCGGGTTGGAGGCCGCGGTTGAAAACGCTGCTGCCTGCTGCCCATTTTCCAGTCTACGGAGACTCTAGATCTTTTACCTCGTAAACATAAGTCGCCTTGTACGACCGACACCCACGAGTGAAAAGGGTTGGTGTTATTCTACTCCGGACACCACACACCACAGCATAGTACATATAGATAATACATTCATATTTTATTATGCCGAGCCCAGACATGTGTCAAGATGTGTACCAAGATGCGCAAAAACTGTGTGGGAGCCTATTTGCAAATATGTGTACAAATATTTCATATTTGCCATTCAAGTGTCGGTTTTTGGCGTAGGTACATGATAGGGCGTAAACCATAAATATTTAGCCGCAGCCGCACTCTTTGCAGAGACTCAGTTCTCAATGGACAACTTTTTTTTCTGCCCGGGTTTCCTGTTACTATTATACTTTCCAATTATGCTTCGTATGATCATTATGAATATAAATAATCATCTTGTCGTTAATGTCCCGATTATGTTCTCGCACACGAGGGCCCGGAGTTCGCCTTGACCATGATCCAAGATTTGGCAGATCATGTAGTTACTTTGGAGCGACCAGATTTTACCATTATCCAGACATTGGATAATGGTTACACATTCAGTCGGCTGAATGTGCAGGTTTCATCACTATGTTTTTCCTCACTATATGAGCATCGGTTAGCATTGAGCTAATGTACATAACTCAGTTATTTCGTATGATCATTGCTTCTAAGGCAGACAAAGCAAATGTGATAAATTGTTAAAATAACATAAATAGTAAACTGTCGTCCTCTATGTTCGCTATCTTTAAAAACTAGTTCAATAATATTTGCGAAACATGTATGGGAAGTCGCTTTTGCAAAAGATTAGTAAAATATTTGTAGAAACATGTGCACACGTCTTGACACATGCCTGGGCCCGTCTTTGCAGAAGAGCCGAGAACGCAATCAAAGAGCATATAGTTGCAGTAAGAAACCACCAGACGAATAAATCTGCCATAGCAGACCACATGCTTAACTTTGGCCCAAACCACTAGGTAGAGAACTACATGCGCCTAATGTCCTCTCCACCGACCGGCAATATTATCCGCGTATGGTTCGGGAAGCGATTGAAATTAAAAAGTACAAAACTTTCAATCGGGAAGATGGATACAAGCTTTCAGCGTCGTGGAACCCAGTGGTGTGCAAAATAAATAACCTTAGGACTCAAGATTTATCGTCGGACGTATCCGTGAGTATTGTGTGCCGTGCAGTTCCGAATCAACAACAAATTGACAATTCTATGTGAGGGTAGGAGTCTACCAGCCCATCACCGCAGCTGTCACCTCTCCACGGCAGTCGTCTCGTAACCACGGTGGGTGTAACCCTACCGAAACGTCGGGAAAACAAATCGAAAAGGTATGTCGCGTGCAAGTCCCGTCTTATATAATAATATGAGTCATATCGTCTTAATTCTTACAGTAAAGTAAAAGGAAAACACTTGACTACAACAGTGACAATGATCAGCATATTCAGAAATATTCAGGCAGAAAGGTAAAGCGAAACACAGCGTTCTTTTGAGCGTATATTTTCAATCTTAATTACAATTGTACAGCAACCCTTTTGCGTGCTAAAGTCAAGACTCCAAACATACGATCCGCGGTATCGCACGCAGCTGTCGTGGACCAACAACTAAACATTATTCGTAATGACATTGGACAATGACCTACATTACAGAGACTTCGAAAATGCCTGATTGCATTAAACTTTAGGCTATGATTCTGATTCAGTTGGTTATCCTGCCGGTTTGCCATGCAAAAGTTAATGTTCGATTCCCGGCCGGGCAGAAATTGAAATGATGAATTTTAATTTCTGATATAGGTCTGGGTGTCGTATGTATAATAATTATGTATTTAAAAAATATTTTATCAGTTTATCAATTCTCCGACACCCCGTGTTGACCTCTACAGGAACTATGATCTGTTTAAACTGACTTGTCTTATTTGGTGAACAAACAATGCCCAACATCACGAGTTGCTGTATCAATCACGCTACGTATATTGTGTATCATCATCATCATCACAGCCCGTAACAGTCCACTGCAAGACTTAGGGCCTCTCCCATAAAAGGGGAGGTTATTGCCATAATCTCCACACTTGGCAGGCGGTTGGAGATCGCAGTGTTATCGCAATATAACAATGGAAAATGCTGCTGCCCATTTTCCAGACTACGGAGACTCTTGACATTTTGCCTCGAAAACATCAGTCGCCTTGTACGACACCCATGAGTGTAAGGGGTTGGTGCTATTCTACTTTACTGGACACCACACGGCCAATGTAGTGTGTATAAATATCTTGAATATTACAAGAAATACATAGAATGTGAATTTAAATGAATAGTGACGATGTTTAAATCATTTATAATAGATGTCTAAGGCTAATGATGATGATGATGTCACCCATAATACAAGCTTTGCTCACTTTGGGGCTAGTGGCGCTGTGTGAATTGTCCAAGCATATTTGTATTTATTTATTTTATATTGTCACTCAGGACACCAGTTTTGTTTATATTATTACTGATCTGATCAGTGAATGTCTTTCTCGGTTTCGCTTAAGGGCCGGTTTTACTGATTTGGACTATGTACCTGTTTATTTCTTTATTCAGCACACAATAGATACTAGATATTATTGCACACAATAGAGATATTACAAAATGAAAGACACAAAAGGCACAACTTATTTCTAAGAAGAAATCTGTTCTAGCAGGTCTATAGAAGAGAGGCATAGTAGAGTCCTTCGTCAATCTTCATGACCGAACCCACTATGAAGATTATAAAATAAGTAAGTACTATATAGTACCACCATTATAATTTATTTCTTTAACAATCTTCGGGTACCTAAATTGTCTACGATGCCCGAGGCATTCAGCCGAAGCCGTTAGCTCGGAAAAATTGCAACTCGACGAGAAATAATCTCTTATCATAATAAAAGAGAAAAAGAAGACGAATGTGGAAGGAGTCCAGCTGAATGTTTTATGCTAAAACTACTAGAATACAAAGGGATAGCTTAACGAGCTCTGATTTAAATAAATAGATAAATTATCCGTTTATAACACCAATCTCACACAATATGACAATATACAGGCACAATTGACATATTTAAATAGTTTAGTTATTATAAATAGTTATTTATGACTTGAAACTTACAATGTTTTATACATCAGGTTAATTTTTTACTAGAAACGAATAAATGTTTTCTCTTTCTTCATCGATATAAAAATAAATCATTATATATAAATAAATAAGTAATTACGATATTTATTTTATAAATAAAAATTAGATAAATGATCCAGGGATTATAAAAAGACAAAATAACGTATGCCTAACTAAGTACATATTTAAATCAATTAAACTATCTGTTTAATTATGGACAAAAATAATATCTAACTAACATAGGTCTTAATTTTTAATATATTTTTTAATTGTTTTAAAAATTATTTACAATCCAGAAACAGCAATATTTTTCTAATCGTTTACTGTAGTGTACAGTTATCGTGAGTGTTTAGGGGGTTAGGTGGGGGATGTTAATGACCGAACCCGTTGGATGTTGTTTAAACACTAAATTTATTATAAAAAGTAATCGACCAAGTAATTTACCTACGCTGCAATATATTCGGCGCGCATTGGCCTACTTACAGCCGTAGGTAAAATTGCCTGTACGGCGTTACTCCGTTCATCCTGCCCACTAAAGAGAAGAGAAGCTGTGTAGCAGGATTGTATAAACCTAGTCTATAAATACATGATTACTGAGTTAAAATGTAGAGGTACAAAATAATTAAAAGTGATCAGTACAAATTATGAAAAGTATTGTAAATAAAGCACAGTAAAATATCAATTACTTAGAGTTCTTAAAATGTCAATGTGTAGTAAACTTTAATCATTCACTGTCACTCACTGTAGGTATATTAAGTTTACCCACCGCGGTGTTGTTAGAGTGGCTTTATTAACGCTCAATACGATAGAGCTTCGCAGTTCACTTTTAACTGCACTGACACTTGTTGGTTGGTGTTGTGGTAGTGCATCCATACAGACCACGACTGAGCTCTCCGCTGTATCCACACACCATCTTTGTCTCTTCTTGCACCGACGAACGGTGAAGAAAATAACTAATCCGAGAATTAATATTGTTATTGTACTATACAGTACGGAATACTGGTGTATATCATGGACGCTAAGAGTAGTACTTGACGGTGTCTTTATGTTATCAATCTGTGTTTTTAGGTCCGTCCATAACTCCTCATGATTGGCAGATGTATAGTTTCCCGGTTTAGTTATGTTAACAATGCGATTGAGAATTGATGTTTCTGCTGGTATAGGTAAGGCGTTCTCAACCTGTAGTTTGCTCATAAAATTGTTGTGTCCATATATGGTAAACGTCTTGCCCTTGATAGTACATCCTTGACCTATCTCAATGATACCATTCCCCTTCAACGTTATTACCTGCACGTCATTATTACAAAATATGCGCACAGCGCATTCTTCGCAGCACGTGTAAATCCACTCGTTCCTGTTATGTAATTTAATCCACCGCTCTTCGCACATCGATGGTTGTAATACGCAAATACTTCTATTGTTTACTTTTATGTTGCACATGTATTGAGTTATTTGCTGTTCATATATAGGGTGATCACTGGAACACAATATATTCTTGAAAGATGTATGTACACAGGACTGCAAGTCTTTTTCCGACATAAGAATCAGCAGATCCCTTTGTAAATTAAATGCCAGGTATGGAAAAGTGGTTACCATGGCGTATCCATTTGATGGTAAGCTCACCAGCTGGTCTACTTCAAACGTCTCTTTGCTTACTAAGGGTAATCTTGCCTCAATGATCAAATATCTTTGACTCACTTTTGCGTTGACTTTCATGAGTTTGTAAAAATCTTTCAAGTTGGTTTTATCTGCTGGCAGAGTTAAATCGCCCTGTATATGGCTCGATATAACATTGATTTGGTCTTCCAATTGATCAGGCGGTAATAAGTGCGCATCCATGTGCCCGTGCCATACATCGGTAACTGTGTTTAACAACTCCCTTTGGATTGTTCTTAAACTAGATATAATAATCTGGGCAGAGAGAGCCGATTATAGCATATATAATTCGTATTGACCCGAGGTTTGCACGTTGTTCACTGTGGTAGTGATATTCTGTAAATGGCTATAAATAATGCCGAACTGTTTGTTCATTATATTTTCATGTCTTCGTAATATATTATATTGAGACTCAATGACACTAGTCTGATTTTTTAATAGTTTTTGTAGATGATTCTCATTTAGTGATATTTTCTCGATGTCTTTTTCATATTTTCTTAAAAATCTGTCATCCAGAACTCCGAATAATTCATTAGCAAGATAGCCCACACCATTTACTAAGCCTCGTTTCTGCCTTTGCCTTTCGTTGTGAATTGTAAGTACTTGCTCATAATGTTCAATTTCGGTCAACTCATGTTCGAGCTGATATATGATGCCTTTATAAGCCGGTGACGATAGATGTGACGTACGCAGATGCTCCTGTAGATGTTTGACGTATTTCTCCATGTAATGCAAGCCGGTGCGATAGACTGTACCTCATTTCTGCGACGAACAATCTTCGATGATCGCCAATGTGATTTAACAATACTGCGATGTCATTTTACAACTATGTATTTAAAGGTCGACTTTACAAGACCGCGACGCACGTCACTGCGAAAAGTCGCTGGTTCGACTCAACAAAGGTTCGATGTACTTTACAGCGTCATCACTAAACAGCGAAAACACAAACCCCGACGAACGTTACTGCGAAACGTTGCTGCTTCGAAACCAATAAACGTCGATGTACTTTACAGCGTCATCTCTAAACAGCGGAAACACAAATTCCGACGCACGCTACTGCGAAACATTGCTGCTTCGAAACCAATAAGCGTCGATGTACTTTACAGCGACATTTCTAAACTGCGAGTCGTTTAAATTGCGACGCACCGTACTGAGAAAGATAATCACTTCGATATTCCTACATTTCGATACATCCTTACATGCTTTCCTCGCACCACTTACCTGATCGCTAAAACCTGAATCATGGTCAAGGCGGACCCCGGGCCCTCGTTGTCGAGAGCACAACCGGGACATTAACGTCGAGATTATCTTCTTTATATATCTAATTCTTCTTGCTATAATCGGTATAGATAGGGTCTGTTTGGCAGCCCTTGTCCATATTATCATTGACAAATTCCGTAAACAGCACAAGATTAGAAACCGTAGACCTACCTCTCACAAAGCCATGTCATGCTTGTTAACAATAATTAACACTATATTTACGTAAGAAACTATACAGCTCAATGGAAACTAGATTCTTTTTCTGTTATTATTTTTTTATTTCATTATTTGTTTAACACTTTTGTTGTTATGAATGTGTTGCGTTTCAAAAGACTATCTTAAAATGTTACTTAAGATTTGTTTTATTGTTCATGATTATCGTCACTTCTTACCTTAAGGTTTATTTAAATTGGAGAGTTGTTTTTTTGTTCGCATTTTACATAGGTATGTTAATATTTTTGTTCTTTACTGTAATTTTTATTCGGGTTATGAAGTAAAATATATGCTCTTTATTTCTTAATTATTTTGTTTTGGCGATCATCGAAGATTGTTCGTCGCAGAAATGAGGTACAGTCCTCTGTTTGAGCTCTTTATCAGACCATCCATAATTATGTCAGAGTAGACACTCGCATCTAGTAAAATGTCGATAGGTTTTGAGATGTTGTACTCGGGATCCACTAGTTGTATGTGCTGAAGATGAGCCCAAGATTGTATGTAAAAGGTTTCATTTGGCAAGTTGTTTATTACCCGATCGATGACTAACGCTTGTGTTTCAAACTGGAAGTCGTCGTAAATGGATTGACATTGTAGTGACACGACTCCGCGACTACGTCTTGATCCATAGCCTATGCCCGAAACAGATGCATGGTAGCTGTGTCTAGGTAATCCTTACATCTGCGCCGCATTTTCGGAAATGAGTGATATTTGTGAGCCTTGATCTAGTAGGGCTCGTAGAGTTGCGATAGTCCCATCTATTGCTCTAACTTTGATGGATATTGTTGTTAAGATAATCTCTTCGTTTTCATTAGCGATGTAATTAACGCTATGCTGTTTCGACATAGCTTGTGTCGCGGAAATAGTCGGCGGCATGTAGGACTGCGTAGCCAGCATTTTGTTGTTGACGCTGCCGGTCGGGGGCGATGGCCCGGCCGCGGCGGCCGGCGGGTGCGGCGCCACGTGACTCGCTCGGGCGCATGCCTCGTGCAAAATCGTGTTGTGCTCGCCTTGGCAATATTTGCACCTATTTGGCGAAGTGCACTTATTGTATTTATGCTTGTACAAACAATTCTGACAAATGTCTAATTTCTTCACTGTCCCCAATTTCGCGTCCGGTTGCAGGCTAATGAACTGTTTGCATTTGAATAATGTATACTTTTGTGAACATAATGGACAGTTCCACGTGTATGTTGCAGAAGTTTGATAATTCTCTTGGCGATTTGCGGCATAATGCTGGTAGATAGGCTTGTTAGTAGTGTGGGGCTTTGTTTGTTGGTAGTAGTAGGGGAGCCCACGATGCTAAATGGGGATTTACTCGAGCGTCATAGAGACCTATTGAGTTGCAAAGCTTATATAATAAAAAGAAAAAAATGTTAAATAATGTATACCTTTTCATCGGTGGGGGGAGCGGCTATAGATTTTCAAAAATGTAAAAAAAAACTATTGCATGGACATACTCGAGCGCGTCAGATATTGATAGCATCCATGTCCTACGTATTTTTAATAATGTACGTATGTTAATCTGATCGTTTGCATGATGGGGGTGGTCATACGTAGGGGTTGAAAATGAAAAAAAAAAAAAATTTTATCGAGCGCGTCAGATTTTCTAAGGGGATGTTAAGTGATCCTAAAAAAATGCTCTCATCTAATAATCTGACGATTTGGATGTGACGCAAACTCGCGGCCATTATTAGAATGTGCCAAATAAATTCGCCATTTTGAAATACTCAAGCGTGTCAGATTAAGATATATATGGTTCATCTTTATGTCCTAGACGTGCTGTCTCATAATCTGACGATTATCTGGAGGGATTCGCCAAATCTAATAATTTAAAAAAAAAAAATTTTTTTTTACAGTGTCGCGGACAATGAATAAAATCTTTGGCCACGGAGTCTTATCTTTGTTTTCTTTTTTATATGGCCCTACATACTAGCCAAGAAACCGTTGTCCGCTCGATGGTGCCGTGGTGCCTAGCATTCATTTTATATTATAATTATAATTATGACGTTCATAAGTGTTTGTGAAAACCTAAACTGAATAAACGTATTTGAGTTTGAGTTTGAGTTTGAACAAAATAAGCCAAAACGTTAGAAATACGTTGTAAATAATATCATGCCACGAACAAGCTGTTTGATCAGCTGTGATGATGTCATGGCATCAGAAAACAGAGTGGGGACGGAGTTAGAGAGTAATAGATAGAGAAAAAGTGAAAGAGAATAGAAACGCGGGGTGGGGAATATAGGCATCACGTAGCTGCACGTATTAAACTTTATCGACGAATTTTTGTAACTTCGGCTTGTGGAAATCGTCAGATTATATATTTTACGTGATCCTTGAATTATTTCCTTCAAAATAAAAAAAAATTCACCCACGCTCGAGAATGTCGAGATGCCGTTTTTTTTTTTGCAACTTTGCAGCCCTCCCCTTTCTTTACGTCACTTGCAAATTGTCAGATTAGTGGAATATTCACTTTTTAGCATGTAATTAACTCACCCTACCTTAATCTGACGCGCTCGAGAATTTCTGATGATCAATTTTTTTTTACTAATCTGATCCTTTATCCTTGACGGGCGGCCATATATATGAGGCTCATATTTGGTGGAGGTACTTAACCGGGTACAAGGTATCCCCCTGTATATTAATCTGCCGCGCTTCAGTAAATCCCGAAATCCCCGCTTGGGCTCCCCTACTATAGGTTTTCTTTGGTACGAAACCGGAATCTTTCTGATGTATAGGTTCTAGGGCATTGAATTTGCTTTCTAAAAAGGACATGAGTTCTTTCAAAGATGGTAATTCACGAGGTGACTTGCGGGACTCTTTATAACCCCTGTATGTGTCAGAATCAAGCTTTTTCGATATTAAGTGAACTAATATGGGGTCCCAAGTAGAGGTGTCAATACCTAAATTCTGTATGGCGTGTACACACTCCATCGTAGTGTCATAGACGCGTTTAATCTCATATGCCGACTGTTTTTGTATAATATGTTGATTTAAAAGTAATTCAATTTGTTTAGTAAAGAGCACATGGGGATTGTTTTATCTATGTGTAATGAGCTCCCAGGCGGTGTCGTAATTGTCGGCTGATATGTGCAAATGTTGGATAAGCCGCTCGGCTTCACCCTTTAATTTTCCCTTCAAATGCTGCATTTTTTGGCTCTTAGTGAGAAGGGAGTTATTGTGAATGCTCTCTGTAAACAAATCATAGAATGTAGGCCAGCTAGTGTACCGGCCTGTAAATATAGGAATTTCTATTTGCGGGGTTGATTGTTGAAGATGAGCTGTTGATGCTAATTTTTGGTTTAACGAACGTTTCTTTTCTTTATAGCAAGTCTCATAGTAGCTAAATTCTCCATCGTATTGTAAATCTGTACCCTGCAATATGTTGTCTATTTGCAGATGCAAGGAATCGATAACATTCCATCTCGATTGTAGATTACGTAACACATCTTCTAGTTTCCATTTATCTCTTAATTCTGTTAAATTAAGACCTCTCAGTAGTCTAGATAATGCGCGAAAGTTAGTTCGTTGTAGAGATAGAAGTTCTGTTGCCTGTGTTGGCGGTGCGGCTGTTGCCGGCGAAGCGCGTGCTGGCAGTGGGGACGTTTTCTGTGCTAGGTAAAGTTTTTGTGTTGGTAATAAGACCGCTTGGACCAGCTGGTATCTCTTCCATCTCGATAGGTTTAAAAGTTGAAATTAAATAACGGACTTCGTTATAATAAGCCCGAGCTTGGGCATACTGATTCTCTCCATAATATGGAACAGATTCATCGGCATACCGGCCGAGCTTTACGTTATTGGTGAATTCAGTCCAGTATTTATCTAGGCTCCCGAGACGAGAATCTATGTATTCCCGTGTTTTACGGCTTGCGGAGTCTTTTTTAAAGTTACGCTCCGTTTGTTTAATGGAATCGAGAATATCAGCCTGTCGTTGAAGCAGTTGATCCATGTTGTTGAAGGAAATTGGAAAGATCTTACTTGGACTGACGAATGCTGCTATAACTCGAACCCCTGACTTAAAACCTGTGATCTGCCAGCGCCAGAGGGAACACGTCCAATATGTCGTAAAGATTGCGTAACGTCCAAAAACAAAGTTCAAAGTCACTGCACCTCACAGTTTGTACACTTATTTCTCACTGTATGTGTAGAAAAGTATAAAAATGTCCACTACAACGCGCACGTAGTTATAATGTACAATGGACTGTATGTCACCAAAAATTGTAACTGTATGTCACTGTTTAATTAACTGTTTGTTAAATTGTCACTGATTGCTTAAGACCCAAAAACTGTATGATTTTGGATCTTCTTAATACTCGAAGAATAAAAACTGTATGTTTTTTATCTTCTTAAGGCTCGAAGGACCATAAACTGTAGTGTACAGTTATCGTGAGTGTTTAGGGGGTTAGGTGGGGGATGTTAATGACCGAACCCGTTGGATGTTGTTTAAACACTAAATTTATTATAAAAAGTAATCGACCAAGTAATTTACCTACGCTGCAATACATTCGGCGCGCATTGGCCTACTTACAGCCGTAGGTAAAATTGCCTGTAAGGCGTTACTCCGTACAGTAGTTCTTTTAAATTTTGGACAGGTGTTTTTTTATGAGTTGTGATTCCCTCCGGCCGCCATTGCATATAATATTTATTATGTTTTATATAGCTGTTGGTACTCCAATAAATAAATAAATATTGTTTGTAAAAGAAGTTAATCTTAATTGAAGCGCCTGTTTTGAATGTTTTAGCAATCATTTTATTAACTCTTCTGTGACCCGTTATAGCAGATACTAATGTACATCGTCCATTCTGGACGTTTCAAAACTGTGTGCTCGCCCACAACGGGGCGTCTGTAATTTTATGTTAGCAAGCGAGGTGTCACCGAAGGCCGAACGCAGTACCCCCCAGAAAGGGTTGCCGTAAGACCAGACGGTTGCCTTATATTGTGGCCTTATTCTGTACTAACAGACGAGATCTTTTATCGAGCAGCCACTCTACCTGATTCTTTTGCACCTATATGATATATCTAAATTTGTTTATAATGAATATGAATCCCAAGTTAGGGTAAAAGTCCTTCTGTCGAAAAGTGAAGGTAATATGCTTAGATTTTAATGCACTTGCTGTAATACAACTTATCCAGAATTTTTAATATCACTAAGGTGGCAAAAAAGCTTTGAGCCTGCCTGGTGGTTAACAGTCGCCGCAACCTATGGATGTTTGCAATACCAGGGGCATCAACCACGCGTTTCCGACCCCCCCTAACGTAAAGACCTTTTCACCCCTCTCTTGAACTCCAGGGAAAACCTCTCCAGGTAGTTCATTCCACAACTTTAGTGTGAGTGGGAGGATGAATTCCCTGTCGGTAGGAAGTGGTGCGATGATAGAATGTAGCTGTAGGCATTATGTCAAACAGTTCTTAATAACAAACACCGTTGTAGAAATGATATTTTTTTGGAATGTTCTTGTGTCTTCTACTGGCCGGAGGTTAAAGCTGGTAGTGTCATCAGCGAAGATGGCTGTCATTACCTTCACTCTCTGATTCAGGCACTGGTATGTCACGTACTACGCGGTCACATTAACTTGATACCTCGCTGGAATGCGAAGCCCCGCCCGCTTCCCCCCGCATTCCCTTAGCTCGCCCGGCAAACGTCAGTATGGTTAGCATATCTGTTACCGATACGCGCTTCGATATTGTGGCTAGTTTTCTGTTGGTGTTCTTGGACATGTTGTTAAGTTTTCGTTATTGTTTTGTTAAGTTTGGACTATTTTTGTTAATTTTGTTTTTTTTATGTCTGTTTTTGAACATCGGGAAAACTATACACAGTGAAGGGAGAAATCTTGTGTTGAAAGTGCAGTGCAGTGAATTTTGATAAAATAGTAAATTTGAAATCTCGCGAGACTATTTGTATGGAACAGCTGATATTTTTTTCGAGATTTCATAGTTGGTCCCATAACAAAAGTTGTTTGTATCGGTGTGTAGATTAAACCGTTTCAGTTCTATATGACCTTTCTGAATCACCTGTATATGTAGTAACTACATTTATTAAATTAATATATGATGTAACATATTGCAAGAATAACAAATAAAATCTATGCTCCAAAATCAAACGTATAGTTTTAATTTACCAACATGCTTTTTTTTCGCACCGTACCTGAGTGTCTAAATGACGTCACCAAGCCCAAGTGTCAAGTTAATGTGACCGAGTAGTAATAATGGATATAAATTTAAATCACACGCTGAATACTTTAGTTGATTTTATTAGTGATTTATACTTGCCATATTTTGTTTTAGCTACGTATTACCTCTAGTACTATGTAACACTTCCCAATGCCTACATAAAAAGTAATGTAATCGAAACATATCATGTCGCAATACTCGCAATCACGAGGAATTTAATCACTACAATTTCGATTACATCTAAGTATTTATAAAGTTTTCGTTATCTTTGTCTATTGTACCAATGTGTGCAGAAATCTAATCAAATGTAGTTACCAATATATAGAATGTTCTAATTTAATTTAGCCGGTATGGAGAAAATCGAGTCCTCTGTGTACAATTATTGATATTTTTTTTATAAAAATAAATATGTGACATCATCCAAAAAGTACCAAAAAAAATTTAAAGTGCAGGCCATAAAGGTCGGATTCGCAGGACGACAGTGTCAACACCTGCAAATAATACAGCACCGCAGACTGTTCTGGCAAAAGAGTAGGTATATCAGTGATAAGAGCTTTGTCCTAAAGACCATCGCTTCTCAAGGACCAGCTTGAGCTCCTTTCCCAAAGAGTTGATCGTCTGGAGAATCAATCCCGCCGGACGCAATGCTTGGCCGAGCGAGACGGAGAGTGAGGATCTGATAAACAAGATCTTGTCCTTGTTACTCGACCAAATGAAGTTGGACAGTGTTGGCCACTCTGCGTTGGAAGTATATCATAGATTGCCTAAAAAGTAGTAAGGACGGGCCTGTTTTGGTTCGTTACATCACTCAAACTAGTGAGGCAGTTTGAGACGATGACGACGGAAGGGCTCTCGAAGTCTTTCGAAGTTAAGGCAGAAAGTGTTCATATAGAAGCATATAGAAGTACTGGACGAACGACGGCACGATTATGGTGGTCCTCCCGGAAAATAGCTTTTCTCCATGGCTACCTACTATCTACGTGATCTACAGGGGGTTTACCATAAGCTCTTATAGCAGGACCTAAAGAGAACTGCCCTGCTTAGAACGAGACAGAACTATACGTGTCACATAAGCTTGTCTCGTTCTAAGCAAGGCAGTTCGGTTTAAGACCTGCTATAAGAGTGCATGGTAAGCCCTCAGTCCCATTTATCAGTGACAAAATCCACTTAAAACACTAGCACCCGGTTTTTGAAACGTACGTCAAATCATAGATTAGCTAACAGACTGTCACATTTAACAAACCACTGTTAGTTTCTGAAAGGCCGATGAGGAGTTTTCCAGTAGGTATTGTCAGTTGGTTTCAAAAAGCATCAATAGATGGCGCTCCTACAATTTTGGTAATCTTTTTTTAATCTGTATGATGGTGGCAGTGATTTCATGCAGTCAACTAATACTAAACTTAAAAATAAAATGTTTATTAATATAAACATAACTGTTAAAGGTTGAACGAAATGTAAAAAGAAATATTTATAGAAGTTGGCACTATGTTCCATTATTATTACAACCTCTAAAATGGTTGAAAACTATTGACAAATACAGTATTATCCAATACAACGTACCCAGTGTTTATATCCTGTTTGTTAAGAACCTATTTCAAGCGATTATCAATTACCAAAATTGTCGGGGCGCCATCTAGTAAGTGGTTAGGAATGCTTTAGATACCTATTGAAAAACTGCTCATTAACTTAAAACTTGCTAATAGACCATAAACAGGTAATACATTTTTTCGTCTGGCTACCCCTACTAAAATCAGTCACATCATAGCCACGTCACATTCATTGATATGTTTTGTTTCTGTCAAACGCATTGATTTGTCTCTTCCTTAGGGGCCTTTTGAAGCCAAAATCGTATGTGATATTTAACTTTTAGATGAAACTGATAGCGATTGTATAGTTTTCGTGTAAAATCGAAAATAATCAAAAAAATATACAGAGCGAGAAAAGAAAACTTATAACAATATTTATGTCATAGGGATTCCAGTGTGTCAGTAATCCCATCATCATCATCTTTAAGCAGGTAGGTAGGTCCGGGTCCACTGCTGAATACAGGCCTCCCACGACTTACACTCCGGTCGACTCTGTTATCGTGCATTTAACGGCTCCCTAGGACCTTAAGGAGGTCGTCCGTCCATCTTTTGGGAGGCCATCCCGTTCGCCACTCAACAACATCCGCCCTACCGGCTATCGATTCTATGAGTTTCTCCCAATAATCCTGGCCCCGGACCAGTTCGTGGTTCAGGTCCAGGTCCTGGCCCCGGAACAGATCCTGGTTCAGGTCCAGGTCCAGGCCCCGGACAAAGTCCTGGTCCAGCTAAATGTTTATGGTCTATGTGCTGGCACTGATCTAGGTCCTGATTCTGGTTCAAGCTCAAATTGTGATCAAGGCCCTTGTTCGGGTCCAAGACCAAGACCAGGTCCAGATCTTGGTTTTGGTTAATAGCCAATCTCATTTTCAGGTGCCGGTGTACGTCCTGGTCCTGGCGTTGGTTCAGATACCTGTTCCAGTTTTGGTCATGGTCCTGGACTAGAACCTGGACCCAAGACCTGAACTTTGTCTTGGACCAAAACCAGGACCTGGACCAGGGCTAGGACCAAGACCTAGACCAAGAAAATCGGATATAATTTATTTTGACAATCTGTTATTTGGTCGATTTTCGCTAATTAAAATAACAAGACGATAACATACAGTTAACATGAGTAAAAGCTCTCCCAGGGGAGACCCAAAGTTACCTTAATCGGCCGTTAATTGGAGATTTGACAATCCGTTGACAAACTGTTAATAAACTGTCAATTAGCCTTTTCAGAAACCTAAACATTTAATCGGAGATTAACAAGTTGTTACGTAATTTTTACGTTGACACGCTTTTCAGAAACCGGGTGTAGGTTGTTATCATTATTAATTTTGGCAGCTTATAACCTAGTTATCGCATTTTTGACTAATAAGGTAACTCGATATTGCACAATTTTTACATTTTACCTAGTGCCGCTTTTTTGTTGATATCTGTTTATTTTAAGATCTATCAGCGGAACTACAAAAAAGCTAGATCAAGTATATACCTAGGCTAGAAACAACAGCGATTATTAATCGTACGACGTTAATTCGCGAGACTCCATAATTAATTTAAATTACTTTTAATTTGTAATTTGTTGTTCATATAAATTAATATTTAGCTAAGTCTCATCTGTCAATGGCACACCACACTACGCCACTAGTGCCACCATAGCGCCCTTAATTGCACCTTTATATACGTACTGAGGCAAGAATTAACCAAAAACAAAGATGGCGTCAATGACATGACATATCTATGCCATAGAGTGCCACAAACTTATCTCACCCGGTAGCCAAAACTGGAACTAAGTGCCGCCATTTTGATATATAACTTTGTTGACAACAACTGTGCCACCGTCATTAGGAAAGATAACTGATAAGTCTGTAGCACTCATTCATTTATTCAGTCATTTTGACAGTTATCGGCTGACGGCTCCATGTTTCTTATAAAAAACTACGTGGTCTATTGAGGATAATATATTTTAATGTATAATGTGTAATGAGCAGTTTTCCAATAGGTATCTAAAGCATTCCTAACCACTCCCTAGATGGCGCCCCGACAATTTTGGTAATTCATAATCGCTTTAAATAGGTTCTTAGCAAAAATAATGTAAACACTGGGTATGTTGTATTGGATAATATTGTATTTATCAATAGTTTTTAACCATTTTAGAGGTTGTAATAAAATATTACATCAAAACAAAACATCAATTTTACTGAGTCAATTCGTTTCATGGACACTAGGATCAAGAATGGACGCAATTCAAATATGAAAAGTTTGAATTAAAATACATTTCAGTTAACCTTTTGGTGAAAAAATTACCAAAATTGAAGGAGCGCCATCTATTGATGCTTTTTGAAACCAATTGACAATACCTTCTGGAAAACTCCTCATTGGTGGTATGACTGGTTATTTGTCTATGACTTTTTAGCCATGCCCTTTAATTTCAGGACAGACATGAATTAAGGTCTCATCCCGATCCCTCCAAACCTTTGTCCTAACAGTGAGCTTATATGGGCTGATAATTACAGTAAGGTAAAGTTGCTGTCAGAAGATGATATTCTAAGAAATTCTTCTTTTATCCATACCTGTGTGAACTATGCAAACAAAACCAGAAAGTCTAGTTGAACCTTGTTCTGAAACTGTTGAAACTTTAAATTTAGATTTAAAGTTTCAATAGTTTCAATCTAGATTTAAAGACTAGTCTTTAATCACCAGTTTGCTTAATGTAGTATATATTAATCGAAATCTCATTATTAAAATGTTTAACTACTTAGTAACCAACGTGCCAAATAGCCCATCTTATGATAAACCAACAAACCAGCAGTCACTGTTAAACCTAAGATGATTGACTCATATTTGTTTTTATACCACTAAGGCGACAAACAAGCTTACGGCCTGCCTGATGGTAAGCAGTCCCCGCAGCCTATAGACGTTTGCAATACCAGGGCCATCATCCACGCGTTGCCGACCCCGTAAAAACCTTTTCACCCTTTTCTTGAAGAACTCCATGTTGTACTCTCTAAACCTTTCCAGGTAGTTCATTCCATAACCTTAGTGTACGTGGGAGCAAGTTCCTTTGGAACCGCACAGTTCGCGATCAATTTGACTCAAAGATGTGAGTATGAACTCCATGTCGGTGGCGAGCGGTGCGACGATAGAATGTAGCTGTAGGCATCATGTCATATCCATTATGCTTTCTATTTAGAGTGATAGATCCAGTCTCTTTAAAATTTAGATAGTCTCCAACCCGCATGCCAAGCGTGGCAATTACAGCAATACCCTCCACTAATGTGGAGGTGGCTCAAGTCCAGCAGTGAACTGTTATATAGGCGGATAGGCCGATAGTGAAGTCTTACAATTACAATTGTATCAATTTAATAAGATAGTGTTTCAGAATCTTAGTCATCATTAATTAAAAAAGTAATACAAAAAATGAAACCAGGAATGCCGTAAAAATGTTATAATGAAGCAGATTCTTCAACTCAAGAGGTCCGGATAATTTGAGTTTACATAATTAACATTTCAAAGCAGGCGGGGATCCATTTTATTTATATAAACTATCAGACCCGATTCCTGATCCAAACATATTATTCGAAAAAGGAACTAAGAAGCTGCCTGCAAAAACTAGTACTATAACGAAATGTAAATGTGAGCTTATCAGACTAAAGTTATTTTATGGAATGGAATATAATTTACAGAGGGCGAAGAAACATTGTTTTATGAGCATATCACTCCTTATCTTTAATCAAACAATTAACTTAATCGCAGAGATAATAACAGGAAGCGAAATACGTCAAGTAACAGATACACATAACAGATAGGCGTCTCCTTCGCCTTGACCATGATGCAGGATTTGGCGGATCACATAATTACAGAAGTTAAAGCGACTGCCATCTGACCTCTGTGACCCTGTTACCCTGTGCGCGGGAACACAAGCGGGACATTAACGCCAAGATGATGATAATGATGAAATTGTGTTATCGAAGTTTTAATTTTCCGCAATCTTTACAATTGATTCCAATAGCTTGTCGGTAAACTTATCAAGTCTAACTTCTGATATATCCATAATCTCGAGTACGTGTGCCGTATTTAGCTGATAATACGATTGTAAAACTATAAATAGAAATTATAGATAATTACATGTAAATGGATAGATAAATATTATAGTATTTAATTATGAAGCTTCCTCTGTATTCATATCAATTTACATTGGAAAAAAACTATCTCAAGACGAAATACAGAATGTTTTGTAAGGGCAGATCTGATTTGCCTACGTCTTTGGCCTAGTAGTGCGATTAAATGCGCTGATATTAATATCCCATTAAAAATACTTCTTGTACTTAGATCTCAAATAAGACCAAGTTTTGGCAACAATTTTATTGTTTGGGTACGTAATTTAAGTAGTATAAAATTGTAGCGAAAACTAGGCCAATTTTGGATTTAAGTTTTTAAGAGGCCGAGTTTTTTGGACTGGAACCTTGGAGTTACTTCACACAAGTGTTTTTGGTGGAATCTAATCTCTTTTTCCTGAGTTCATCATCGGAGAGGTCAATCCCGGCTTCTGGCAGTGTCCACTTTTCTACTCATTCCTCTCCACTTCGCTCCGTCTTAGGCATACACGTGTCGTAAGAAATTGGTCAATCTATCTTCTTTCCTTCATCCAGGGACCTCTTTTCTGATACCGAAAGATTTAGGCATATTTTCCTGCGTATTCCTAGGGCTTGCGCAACACGTGACCAAGTAAGCGAAATGCAAAGGTTGATTTCTACTGCAGTGGGGCTCCTGGAGGATTCTCAGGGAAAAGATTACATTCAAGGTGCAACAGCCCAGCCTGAA
This sequence comes from Blastobasis lacticolella, assembly GCA_905147135.1. Lineage (NCBI taxonomy): Eukaryota > Metazoa > Arthropoda > Insecta > Lepidoptera > Blastobasidae > Blastobasis > Blastobasis lacticolella. The sequence continues at coordinate 19,042,989 of LR990048.1, forward strand.
GCCGTATTGGCATTCAATGACGTCTGTCCTCAAGTATCTGCGCATTCGCGTAGGCGATGATCTCACGAGGTGTATGCGACGCGGTCTCCTGCGCTCCGTGCCCCGCGTCGGAATTTAGGATTAGGAGTCGATAGCACAAAAATACCTGCACCGCCGTCTATTGGGAATGTTTGTGTTAAGACAATTTGTTCTGGAGTGTGAAGTAAAATGTAACAGTTTTCATGGTTTAGTAACTGTAATCCTGCCTTCATTTTAAATTCTAATATAATTGTATAAATAGCTCAACTGAATCTCAATAGGATCTTGACACATTTTTGGTATCCTGCTACTTATTTATGACCAGTAAAATTCCATTGGTTTTGCAGTGACATTCCATTAAACTGTTATTAATATAATTCACGATGAAAATGAAAATATAATGAAAACGCGGTGTAATTATTTTAAAAATTTAATCAGAATTTTTTTTTATTAGGCTTACAATTTCAATTTATAGAAATTCATTTATAATATCTCCAAGTCTCTCTTGAAAGGATTCATGCACTTTGGGTTGCCATTCACTCATTTTTTCTTTACTCGTATCCATTTCTTTATCCTCAAATAGTATAATACCCATGCTCATCATGGCGACATACAATCCATACTCTCGCCTCTCTTCGAAGGTTCGCTCGAATACTTCTCTTGGGAATATTTCCTTCAACTCTATGTTAAAATATTGCAAAAAAGATTCCATTGTGTTGTAGTATATGTCTTTGAAGTCCGATAAATGATTTTCTCTGAGTTTCTTGTCGCTGCCGGTATAGATGAAGTACAGAAAATCGTCGATTGGGCAACCATAGAAAACTGTTTGGTAGTCCACTGGTATTACTTCAGTTACTACTCCATCCTAAAATAATATGAAAACACATTATTTACAACTATGTTAGAAATGAAACTAAATTTGGAAAAACAACCTCTTCCTTGAAATATTTTTGATAGATTGTATTTATTCTCTTCTCTTCTCAGTATCAATTAAACTCTAACTGTTTTATTTTTATTTTTATTGATCGTAGGTAAAATTAAGTAAAAATTATAAATATTAGTAAGTTTCACTTTAGTGGACAACGATTAAAATATCTATCGAGTAGACACTGATTCTTTGATCACGACTAGTGAGGTAATCGATTACTTTTAAAATGGTATACCTCTTAAACCCAATCTTTCAAGCTGAGATAAAAGAAGTGGGTAAAGGACCGTGTCAAAAGCAATGATAATGATGAGTTACGATTCAGAGAGCAACGATTATGAATATTAATGTTATAGATATACTTACGACTTCTTTCTTTACGGTGTTGTTCATTCGAAAATCTCCATGACAAAGGATTTGGATATGCCTGCCATTATCTACAAAAAATTGCTCGATTCCTTCCAAAGCATACGGAACAAAATCTTCACCCTTCTTTCTCAAATTTGGGTCCTTTAAATTTTTTGCGTTGTTTGTCATGAAGAATGCGAGGTTCTTTTTCCAGCCATCCATGTTAATTATACTATCTAGAGTTTTCACCTTCTCACTGTAAAACGTTGGTCTCCGCTTTTCCATTATAAAAGAAAAACCATGAAACTTTGCAAGTTGTTCCAAGGCCAATTTTGTGAATTCAAATGAGTTGACTTCCATTCGAAAACCAGTTTTAAAGCCTTTTTTTGCTATATTTTCTAATATCAATGACTCACTACAAGTATTTTCATAACTTTTTATTAATTTGAATCGTTCTACTTCTGGTACATTACCTTCGTCTTGTAGTTCGGCAAACACTTTCGAAAGTTGACCATAAACAAATGCTTCTCTTGCGTAAGCACCAGTTAAAGAAATCAATTCCTTCATATTCTCAACTGCTTCTGGTACCAGTTTCTTCACAAAAAGATTGATTTCTTTTTCACCATTCGGAGTGCTCCCGATGATGTCGACAGCAAATAATTCTCCTGTGTAGCTACCACCAAGTGTAGGAATAATTTTGACAGTTATATTGTATTTCGCAAAGTTTTCATTTTCGGCAATTTTTACAATTGATTCTTTTAGCTTATCTGTAAACCTATCGAGACTGACTTCCATGCTGGCGAGCACTGATACTTCCATATTTGATATTTGACTTCTAATAAAATTGTATACTCTTTGAATTGAAACGATAAAATAATCACATGTAAATATATCGACAATTATTAGAATACTGAATTATGAAAAACTGTCGTCTGATTAAATATCAAGCAACCTTGGCAAGATAAGGTTCTGTTTATTATCTTCACACCAACTACAGGATGTTTTTAAAAGGGTTGGAAAGTTTTTGGAATAGCTACTCTTTTTCAAAGTTTTTTATCCTCGAAGAAAGTTTATTTGAAACTAGATCTAAAATTATCGAAACTTGAAATCTAAGCTTTAACCATTGGCTTTGACCATATTTTTAATGTGAAATTAGTTCATAGAGCTCTTATTGTTCCGTCTTTTTTATGTAACTTAGAGATAAACGAGTAAACAGCACATCTGATTGTAAATGGTGACTGTCGTCCTCCGTGACATTACACTATGATCTCCAACGCGACTGCCAAGAGTAGAGATTAACGCAAGATATTACCACCGGGACTCATTCAAGGCCAGATTGAATAGGCTGTTTCTGGCGAAGCATTCTCCATTTTCAGGCTCATCTAAATTTACCATCAGATGAGATGGCGGTGAAATGCCTGATTAGTCATCTTGGCGTTAATGTCCCAGCTGTGCTTTATTTAGTATACGAGAACCTAGGGTCCGGACATAGTAATATGTGAAAAACTTTTCATTCGAGGTGGCTTTAATCCAGCTGTGGACAGCCATGGGCGTGCAGCCGCTGTATATCGTTTCCCCTTTGTTTTTAGTGAAAATATGCTTGGCCATGAAGTAATTAGGCGCGTCACGACAGTCAAGGATTTGAGCATCACATTCCATTCAGCCTTGAACTTCCACCAACACCTTGCAGTGGGGTGTTAAAAAGGTTAGGTTTTGTTATCAGTAATGCCAGAGACTTTCGCGATCCCGCAGCAATTAAGCTAGTTTATACTGCCTTGGTTAGATCAAAGCTAGAACCGTTATTGATAGTGTGGAACCCTTACCAATGTACTTACTCCTTGCTAGGCAAGGTAGAGCAATCTGGGTATTTTCGTGAGTGATCCCGGTGCCCTCTGTAACCAGGTACAGGAGTGATGAGCAGTAGAAACATCGGTTACGCAGAGCGAACACAACTGTCTAGACCCACACTCCAGGCATCGCACCGAAACACGGCTGGGCCGCTTAGCAAAGCGTTAGCCTGGAGGGTGGTGACCAGCCTCAGACGAAGCCTACTTACGGCTAGAGTGCATTCATCCATTTTTCACTACCCGGGGACCACGTGTAGGGTATGTCATGAAGGCCAAAATGGGCTTCACCTACTGACGAGGACAGCATTGATCCCCGGCTGAGTCCAGCTATGGACAGATGGGCTGTTCATTAAAAGTTATGTAAAATAATATTATACTAATGGACCCGGCGCCCGGCGGTTATATATGACGGATCAGCAGGTTATAAGATCACGGATATTGTGTTAGTGAAACTACAAATAGAAAGCATGTAAACAAAACAAAAACAGCGTAAATTACCGTCAGTGTTACAATCTGTTGGTATAGATGTCAAGAACTTTGCTTTTGCCGTGATGTCGGCTGTCTGATCGTTTGTTACTTAGAAAAAAAAATCACTCCACAATAATAGTAAGATTTGTGTTAAATCCCTCTCAATAATATTACAATACAGAATTCAAAGTAAAAAGTGACATTAAATCTAAGATTATTTTCCCATCTTGAAACATGATACGTTACGATTTTACATATTACCAACGTCACGTCAGTTATCGGAAAACATGAATAAGAAATACTTAAAAACATAGTCCTATTATTTTTATAAATTGAGAACGTAAGCATAGTTATGGTGGTGCTGCTGCTGAGTGACTAAATATTTGATAATAACATTGTGGCAGGGATGCCGTAGCAGTGAGTTTGTGGTACAATTAGCTGGTGTACTTTAGGATGTTGTGTCTTTGAGTACGCTAGGCTTCGAATGTGTAAAATTTCAATAATGACCCCGTACAGATCTCAGCGATTTCTATGCAAGCCGGAGAGTGCCAACATGTATCGTAAAAATATTTTTAGTTGTTTACATTTAACCGGAGAAATTAGAACGAAGTTTTCCCTGTTTCAGTATAATGTTTATTATTGTGGTAGTAGTTTCCCAATGTTTTAGAAGATCATCATCATCACCATCGCTTTCCTACTCATTCTCCTCCACTTCGCCTGGTCGTCAGCATCCTCGCGTCGTAGGCCGTTGGTTCTCGCATCCGACTAAGCGATGTCAATCTATCGCTTCTTGGGTCGCCCGCGGGGCTTCTTTCCTGATACCGGCAGGTTTAGGCACCTATTTCCTAAGTATCCCTGAGGCTTTCGTATCACGTGACCAAACCAGCGCAGGCGAGACTCCTCGATCTTATCTGCGATATCCTTCACGCCAAGGCTGCCACGGATGTAATCGTTACGTACTCGATCGAGCCGCGTAACTCCGCACATCCACCACAGCATTTTTCGTTGGCGTGAAGTTCAGCGCTGGCCATGAGCCATAGAGTATCACAAGTCTAATTATACTCTTGTATATAAGCCCTTTTCGGGACTTGACATCAGGGCCGATATCGCCGGACTCGTGCATCACGGATCCAAGGTATTTGAATTTATCTGTTCTATTGACAGCTTTGTTACCTGTACGGATGGTTTCGGGATCCGCGCTGCAACTAACAATCCAATGTTATAGAAGATATCCGCGGTAAAACTGGGATCATCGATATACGTTTCTTTTGATACTACAACATTGAAAATTTTATTATAAAAAATAAAAATAGAAGAACTCACACTTTCGAATTTGTGCGCCGTGGAGAGGAAGGAGGGGGGCGTTTTATCGATGAAGGTGGGCTGATAAAGCCTATGGGAGAGTTTTATGGTTGCTTACCACCCTGATGAAGGCTATGGACATCAATTAATATATATATATGTATATATAGCCCCGAAAGTGTGAATTTTTAGAAGGCGGCTGGTTATAGGACCCCTTCGTTATTGCAAACATTGCTAGATCGTTTCAAAATGGGAGCTTAAATGTAACGTAAAATCTAGATAGAGTAGACTCGATCGAACAGGTAAAATCGGTGATGATGATGATTACTTGTTTAGTTTTGGCGTGGTAACAGATGGACTGGCGTATGACGTGAAAGCTTTTCATAATTAAAATCCTGATTTAGTTTTGATGTTGGGCAGTAGAGATAATGTTGTTTTTGTAGAGATGACACCGTAAACTCAGGTTCAGGTCTATGACGATTACTTGTTGTGTAGTTCGTAGACTGTAATTATGTGTTATGATAGCAGATAGACTGTGTTACCTATGACTGACTTAGTCCAGATTTGGTCGAAAGATTGACCTGAGGATTGAGATGAGAGTCTAGTCGATAGACAGCTATTAGTGAAGTTAAGCGTGATAAAGTTACTACTTAATGATTTTAGCAATTTCATATTGAAAAGAATACTGTATAGTCTAACAGAAGGTTATATAAGTACGGCTAGTACAGTGGTGCCTCTATATTATTTGACGAATGAATATCACTGAACTGATGTTAGCAATGTTTATTAACTTCAATTTATTTGTCCTTGCGATAAAGAATATTGTTTTAAGTTTTAAATAACAAGAGCTTTGAATTACTTAAAGAGAGCTATTATAGTCTATTTCTACCATAGGGTCAGGAGTGACCAAGCAAACATTGTATCACCCGCCTGTGTGGCACCCACCTGTGAGGCATTCCGCCTGGGTGGCATTTCGCCGGTGTGGCATTTTCCTGTATGTCGTTTCGCCTCTGTGCCATTTACCCTTGTGTGACATCTTACCCGTATCGTGCTATGGCAGACGTGATATAGAATGAATAGACTCATAGTTCGACGATGGCACCTAGTCTGTGTGGTATTTCGCTTGTGTGCAGGTCCAGTTGCGTGGCGGCTCGGTTGCGTGGCGGCCTGGTTGCATTTATAATAAAAGGCTGTAAAGATGTGCTCTTGGTTCCTATAGTCCCGGGCTCTCGGTTCATTTTCTTCTTCGCTTGGTCTTCGGCATCCGGCGGTGAGTTGGTACGCCTGGCACGCATGTCACTGAACGCTGGACGACGTCACAAAATAAAGAACGGCCCGCCTTGTAAACAGTTTCTTGGGTCGGCAGCACCTTTTTCCCGTGCTGGTGGCAGGTCTACGTAAGACATGGTCCACGTTCGCAATACCATCCAAGACGGCACTCTTGCAGCTTACCTGACGGTGATGTGACGGACGCGAAGGCTACCGTAATGACGACCTGAGTGGTTCAATGGTCAACATGCCGGTCTGCCACGCAAGAGGTCCCGGGTTCGATTCCCGGCCGGGCAGAAATTGAAATGATGAATTTTAATTTCTGTTACGGGTCTGGCTGTTCTATGTATAAAAAGTATGTATTTAAAAACAAAAAAGTATTTAAGTAGCACAAGTCAACATCATAGTACAAGCTTTGCTTAGATTGGGGCTAGATGGCGCTGTGCAAATTTGTCCACGTATATTTATTATTTATTATTATTTATAATGTGGGCAATCCGGACGCGATATTTGCGTGACTCCGCATATCCACCGCCGCGTCTTCATTTCCGTAAAGCTAATCTATGTGTAAGTTTTGTCTTATTATCGTGAGTCTGCCAATGTAGCCTCGTGGCCAAATGCAGTTGCCAACCGATTAAGTTATCGCGATCGATATGAAACACGCCGTGATTATTGGTGTCAACAAAGACGCGTTCCTCAGATTAGATATCATATTTCACAATATTGTGATGTGATTGTCTTAGTGATGTCATCATTAATTTTCTCGCCCTTTGGGAAGACACGTTATATTCAAATTTAATTAAGGGTAGCCCTGATGCAAAATATATGAGATTTAAAAAATTTCTTTCGAAATGATAGAAAATGTGAATGTGTTGCCCAGGACATCTGCAAACTAACGGTAGTAGATGTGGTACCGAACTTTGAGGTACCTGTGCACATGTCTTTTGAAGAACCCAAGTAATATAATGAAAACTTTGGCCAGGAGATTATTCAGGGGAAAACGCTCGGCATGCACGTACATTAAGCAGTTCACCATCATCAACCCCTTCCCTAATACCACTAGAAGGGGTTGACATAGCATGAGTCTCGTTTACTCTATTACTCCACTATTTAAGGTGAGCCCTCGTTGCGCTTTTTTTTATATTAGACTAGACAGACATTTGACCGCCATCTCACCGTTTGGTAAGTGACGGTGGAAGTGTTGGTTGTAAACTTTTCTGGTCGCGCGACGTGTCGACCAGGCCCACAAGGGCCCACCACCATGCTCTCGTGGTGCCTCGTCATCGTAGCGCGTCATTTAAGGGGCCATATAAAATTTCTTAGTCGCACACTTTTGACAGAGTGGTCGTGGTTGCGTAGACGAGGTACCCGGAGAGATGTTCACTGCGTCGCAGACTTTCCAGAGGAGATTTGCTTTAATTTTTTCCGGTTACAGACGTTGCGAGTACATTGTACCATATGTCCAATCTCTCCATCGAGTTCTCATTTCTGGAAATGTGACGTATTGCTTGGGCACCGGAGCAGCTTAATGTATGTCTACCAAAAGTTTTTAGAGCTTTTCTCAAAAAAGTTAAGATATAATTACCTACCCTAATTAGTCGAAAACTTTTATAATAAGCACATTGTTAATATTGCGCTTATATTTTAGCGCTATCTAACTTTAAATTAAGGCAAAGTTTAAAAGTTATCTCGGATTATCTGACATTTTGAAGTTTTAATTACTTTACAAAAACATATGCTATTGGGCAAAACGGTTTAAAGGTACATGAAGAACTTTTTATAATTAGTCCGGTCAAAGTAGACATTTGAAATAACAAAAATTGGGGGAGAGCTAAATTTTGGTGGAGACCTTGGTTTCACCATTAGAAACAAAGTGTCAAAAATCCCCATCGATCCTATGTGTGCGTCAAAAGTTATTTGGGGTCAAAGGTCAAAATTTCGGGTTTTGTGGATTTTTCTCAAAATTGTAAGTTTTTTCAAAAAGTACTTCAGACCAAAATTGTAGACCTTAAAATTATCTACAAAAATAATTCCCATGATTTTTTTCTAGGAATAACCATCCCTGAAATATCGCGATTTTAATGACTATTTCTTTGTCTACTTAGACCGGACTAAATGTAGATATTTCAATCAAAGGGGTATACGTATCTACAAATCCTGTAGCTACGAAAGAAAGGTTGATTTTGATAGGTGGTTGAGGTTTTTAAGATTATACATTTGACGGTAAACGTAATGTTAAATGTTTACAGTAGAAATGATAGGTGCAGTGTTATTTCTTTCTGGTAAATTTTAAGTTTGATTTACATATCCTTAAAATTGTGACGTCTACCCATTTTGCCCAAATCAGATACCCATTTTAGGCTCAAATGCGGGCAAAACAGGATTTTCTAGTTTTCTTATTTTTTCTGTTTATAAAATAATGATAGAAAATGCATTAAAATAGTGTTTTATTTTCAAGTTTAATAAACATCCTATCTTATAAACTAAATCAAGCTAAGATATACACCACATTTCAATTTTTTTTTATAATCGCGCGAAACTTAACCGTTTTAAACCTTCCCCTACCGTTCTACATCAGGTGTTCCAGTTTCCAAAATCAATTATAGCCTATATGTTGCCCAGGCTTAATAGCTACACAACAAAAAACGTTTCATTTAAATCCGTTCCGGAGTTTGTTCCGTGTGCAGACAGACAGTATTTTTTTAATTCTTAATCTATTACCGTTTCTTCTTGGCCACAATTATTTTTCTGTAAAAATATTTAATGTACAGACACACTTTTTATTGTTTATATACCTATGTACGTATATTTAGTATGTATTAATACATTTATATTTATTTATTTAATTAAGGTAGTACGCGCATGCCATGCCTAAAAATGGGCTCACAGAATAACATGCTGAGTGGGTACTATTTATGCTGGCCGTCGCGGCACCGACAGCGGCATGGGAGACTACTTATTGTTTTAAACAATGATCTTAACAATATATGTTCAACGTGCAATTCGGGTATGACATGTCTCTTTTAATTATATGTAATATTGATGGTTAAAAGTTAAATCAGGAATGCATTGTTTTTAGGCTATTAAATTTTAATTTATAGAAATTCATTTATAATATCTCCGAATCTCTCTTGAAAGCTTTCATGCACTTTGGGTTGCCATTCTCCCATGTTATCTTTACTTATATCCAGCATTTCTGTATCCTCAAATAACAGCATACCCATGAGTATCATTGCGACATACAATCCATACTCTCGCCTTTCTTCGAAGGTTCGGTCAAAAACTTCTCTCGGGAATACTTCCTTCAACTGCATGTTGAAAAATTGCAAAAAATGTTCCATAGTGTTGTAGTATATGTCTTTGAAATCCGATAAATGATTGTCTCTGAGTTTCTTATCGCTGCCGGTGTAGATCAAGTACAGGATATCGTCAATTGGACAACCGTAGAAAGCTGTTTGGTAGTCCACTGGTATCACCTCAGACACCACTCCATCCTAAAATAATATTAAGTCACATCTTTTAGTTTTGTCTTGGAAATGAAACTAAATTGGGAAAAACGACCTATTCTTGAAAGGTGTTCGAGGTATAGGAATGTATTATTTGTAATTTTTCAATGAACTGTCCACCGAGAGTCGGGTATTAATGGTAACTGGGGGTTTGTTGTTATATCATTATTAGCTGGAAGTAGAATTAGGTAAACATATATTTTTTAACGATTTAGTGGTATATATTTATACGTATTATTACATGATAAACTTACGATTTCTCTTCTTATAGTATTGTTCATTCGAAAATCTCCATGACAAAGAACTTGTTTATGTCTGCCGTTGTCTTGAAAGTATTGTTCATATCGCTCTACAGCAACCGGAATGAAGTCTTCAACTTTCTTTCTTAAAATTGTATCTTTTAAATTTTTTGCATTGTTTTGCATAATGCCTGTTATGATCTTTTTCCATCCGTCCATGTTATATAAATTATATAAAGTTTTCACGTTCTCCTTGTAATATGTTGTTTTCCGCTTTTCCATTACAAAAGACAAACCATGAAACTTTGCAAGTTGTTCTAATGCCAATTTCGTGAATCCAAATGAATTCACTTCCATTCGAAAACCAGTTTTGTAACCCTTTTTCGCTATATTCTCTAATATCACTGATTCATTGCAAGTATTTTCATAACTTTTTATTATTTTAAGTCTTTCCTCTTCTGGTACATTAGCTTCGTTTTGTAATTCGGTAAACACTTTCGAAAGTTGACCATAAACAAACGCTTCTCTAGCGTAAGCATCAGTTAAAGAAGCAATATCCTTCATATTCTCAACTGCTTCTGGTACCAATTTCTTCACGAAAAGATTGATTTCTTTTTCACCAGCAGGAGTGCTCCCGACAATGTCGACTGCAAACAGTTCCCCTGAGTAACTACCACCAAGTGTAGGAATCACTTTAACCGATATGTTGTATTTCTCGAAGTTTTCATTTTCCGCAACTTTTACAATTGATTTTCTTAACTCATCTGTGAACTTATCGATACTAACTTCTGGATTTTCCATGTTCACGAGCACTGGTATCTAATACACGTTTTTCTGAAAATATGATTGTAAAACTGTACTATACAGATGAAGAATAAAAAATTAAAAAATAAAATCACATGTGAATAGGCCGAGAATTAATGTGATACTGAATGATAAGCTTCCTTTGTTTATAATATCCACGATAACGATTAAGTTTATTATCTTATGGCGAAGTACAGAGTGCAAGTACAAGAAATATAACCATCCCACTTTTATAAAATATTAGGCCCGATTCCTGATCCAAACTACATATTTATTTTGACGAATATTATTTAAAAATGGAACAAAGAAGGTGCCAGAAAAAGTAGTAGGTACTTTATCGAAATGAAAATGTAAAGAGCTTATCAAATTTAAGATATTTTATGGGATAAACAAGGATTTTACTGTAACATATATGTCAAAGTGGGGACTCGATCTAACTTAAAAATAAAGCAAGCAGAACCACCGACCTTATTGGCCACCGGTTCTCCTACAAGTTTACAGTACTAATTCTAACTACAACACTCGAAATAGCTAGCTAAACTTAAACGGGAACACTAGATTGGACTTATGTTAAATAAAAGCAAGGATTAAACAACAAGAACAAAGTATTTTTATTACAAAATTACAGAGGTAATGCTTACGTGTTATTTAGCCGACGGTTCGCAGTAAAGTGTGCACAGATTACTAGATCAGATAAGAAACGTCCATAGAGACACGGACGTCGTAGAGAAAACCGCCAGCATCGGTTTTGACGTATAGTTTGACATAACAATTTTGACAAGTGCTAGTGCTGCGGTCATAACGACACAACAATCTATCGATTGCGATTTGGCTAGGGATGTCATATCGATTGCATTTTCTCGATTTTCATATTGTACTTTATTATTAGATACTGATTCCAATTCTTATATTAAAGAAAACTCAAATGGCCCATAATAAACATACATATAATTTGTCTAGAAAAAATAATCACCGCAGGATCACAGAATGTTCTCAAGTTGTGTTCGACACCGTCTACCTGAAAATAAAAGTCAATAATGAAGATTTAATGTCATTGTAGTACCAATGTACCAGTGCAAACCATACACCTGTAGATGTCCATTATCAAGAGGATGTATGCTATCAAATGCAAAAATAAATTGATGACTCAAACAAATTATAGTGCACTTCAAATATAAGTTTGGCCATATAAAAGTCTTGTTTAACCTTTGCTTATATTTACCTAATAGAAATTCATGTTTTTGTACAGGTATAATATAGAGGTAGGTACTTATATCCACATAAGTCTCGCTTATTATAAGAGCGTATTAATTTTTCTATAAGAAATAATTTAAATGTCGACACGGTCAATAAATATAAAAAAAAATTAAGAAGTGTTTACACATGAAATAAATGCACTTAATACCAGTTAAGCTTGTTAGCCGAAAATGAACAACCAATGGCGAATGCATAAAGCAAAATGCAATTTCATGCTTTACACATATAACCAAACAAAATAAGTTTACAATAATATAGTATACTTTTCAATTAAAAACAATTACCATAGTAGGCCTCTGGGTATTCGTGGTCATAATCTTGATTGATCATTCCTCAAAACACCTGGAAAATGGGAACAGGAATGTTAAGTATTTTAATATAACGGTCACAGTTAAAGGGAGCGGCGAGGAAAGGTTTTGGAAACATTAGGTATAATTTATGTAAAACGGCAATTTACTGATGTTCTCACTTTTGAACCACCAACGAAAAAATAGGGATGATGTAGAAGTCCTCCACTAATGTAGAAGTCCTATTGCTAATCCATGAAAAGTAAAGGTGAAAGAAAAAGGACAACATGGCACCAATATGAACATTATACCCTTGTTAAAAACTTAAATTATAATATACTACTTACGTTTATAAATAATAGAGTTTTCTTTGGCAGCGAAAACCGTGTTGGACTATGAGGTTTGAGTAATTATAACTATATATCTCAAGTTCTGGAGTTGGCTAATTTCTCAATTTTTTTCTCAATGGGTATCCTCTCACGACACAGCGATATTGAAACATTTCTCAAAAATTCAAATAGAAGCCGATAGGAATCTATTACATTACAATAACAAATTATAATTCACAAAAATACAAAAACTATTTCTGTCAAAAAGTAGTATCTTTTTCGAGGAGTTCGACTTGGCTTTGGATACAAGGTATCAGTAGTGAATGTTTATAAAAAAGAACTTTCGCGTATTATTTATATAAGTATATTAATTTGATTCTAAAAATGTATAAACATTAGTTAAAGATATTATAATATTTATTCATATATGCACATATTGGTGATATATTTTGTATTCAACCTAGATGTCTAGTATGTAAAATTATATTTAAAAAATTATTTGACAGCCACTCGATGCTGGCCGTTCGCTTTTACCAAGTTTATGGCTCTGGATACTGCGATTCCTTCCCCGTGAATTTAAGCTTGAGTTCTTCAAGTGTGTCGGCCGTCACTATGACTTCAAGTGTCATCGGAAAACATGACATATTCGACGTCCTCACACGCAGTCGATATGTCATTGAATATTACCAGGTGTTCCTGGTTTGACATTTCCCATGACGGACCCCTGGGGCACAGCACACCCACCACTGTACTCAACGTCGGATTTTGAAACGTTTACGTAGGTTACCTATTTACGGTTTGATAAGAAAGACGATAGTGTTTCATGAAATGCTACACGAAAACCATACTTGTGAAACTTATTCAGCAGCAGTTCGTGGTTAACCATCTCGAAGGCGCGCGAAAAGTCGCAGAATATAGCTGCCACCTGTCGCCCGGCCTCGAGGTGGCCCATCACGCGGGTCACCACGTCGCGCACGGTGTCTCCCGTGGACCACCCCTGCCGATATGCATACTCTTGAGTGTTCAGAAGTTTGTTCTCAGTTAGGAAACCCTATGATCCTGTCGCTTAACAACCCTTCAAATATTTTGGATGCTATTGGGATCAATGATACTGGCGGATACGATTTAGGTACGTCTATTTCACCTTTGCCCTTATATATTGGCTGAATTTTACTCATTTTCAATGTGTCAATGTGTTTTCAACGTTCCCGCAGTAACGCACTGATTAAATATACTCAGTAATATAGAAATTACCACAGGTGGAAGATAGTCAAGGAGATATGTAGTCATGTCGTTGGCATCTTTGGAATTCTTACGTTTAATTTTGTTTATTTTTTTATTAATTTCACCCGGAGTGAATGGATGAAACACAAAAACGGGTGGTTCTACAGAAAGATAGCGACTAACATACGTAGGAGCCTGGTTGAGGCTTTGGCGCGCTCCGCGTCGCAGTCGCCGGGCGCGCTCTGCACGAGAACATCCAATGCACTGCCTCCCGTGTTATGCCTACACGTTTCCGTTGCGATTGCTCGCCATATGTTCTTAGACATGTTACCTGTGCCTTTTGAAATTATGTTATTGATATATTCGCTACGTGTAGTTCGTTGTAGCGTTGATTACGCCGATTCGAGTTGGAATAGGTTATCGATTAGGTGTTGTTGGGATGGATTTTGCGTTATTTTTTCGATCGTTCAAATAATCACGCACCCGATGTTCAATATGTGCCGATGCCCCATCGTACTGATAGTACAAATTTTGACGATGGACAAAAGGATCGGAATCACGTCTCTTAGCATTCCAAGTAGGCAGCACCATTAAGTCGTCCTTCAATAAAATGGGGTCCAATGATGGTATCATTTATTATGCCAGCCCAAACGTTGAGACTGAAGCGTATTTGATACGCATTTCGTCACGTGAGATGGGGGTTCATAGCACTCCAGTAGTGTTCATTGTGAACATTGAAAAGTCCGATTCGTGTAAAAGTAGACTCGTCGGTCCAAAGAATGTTAGTTTGCTCATTCTCCAAAAGCCACTGACAAAACCGCCTTCGTAAGGCGAAATCATCTGGCGAAATATCTTGAACCGGTTGATAGTGATACGGATGAAGCCCCGTAGCATTTAATAGCCGCCAAACATATGACTGAGACACATGGTATCGCCTGAAAGCTTTCCGAGTACTCCGCTGCGGGACCCGAGCAAAATAATTTAGTATCCGTATGTCTAACCTTTCTAAATCACGATGCGATAAGTCCTTTACTCTGTTTGTATTATTGGTCTGATAGTAAAACCTTATCATGTCTCATATTTCAATGTTGGAATAAGGATATGCTGCAAGCATGATTTTCACGCACTCCACAGCACAGGCTTCAAAATGCATCTCGATGGACAGCTCGTTATCTCCTTTCGTTCTATCGTCAGTACTGACGGCTCCACGTAAATGCAGACGCCTCCTCCTCTTCGCGACCGCCGACACCACTGTGCACATAGACTGAAGTTCTTTATTCTCGTATTCGTGAGATCAGGCAGTCTCAGACAATGCTTCGTCATGCATATAACGCTAACGTCGTCTCGTAATTGTACCTCACATTCTAGCTTCCCAGTTTTATTTTCCAATCTGTTAAAGTTTTGGTACAGAATCGTTAGTGATTGAACGTTGATTGATTGCTCACTCCTCAGGTGATTTAGTAGGCTTTGGACGGAGAAAGGGCATCCATTCGGATATTCTAGTGTTCATAGGCCATATATTTGTAGCTAGGAATTCCGTGAAGACAGATTGTGGAATAAAATTTTAAAGGAGCAGCAGGTATCTCGTTTGCAGGCACTTTTTCTACAGTGTACGACAAACCACAAGGTACACCATTCAAGTATGACACAATGTCCTCACAGCTCGTCTCCTTGCTAAAATAGCATCCATGCAAGTATCGATGTATCTCGACTACCCCAATTGAGGTGTTCAACGCAGATCCCTGAATCGCTTTAGGCCCAATTTGACGTCGGCGGTTTTCTACAGTCACCCAGTTAGACTGTGCAGGTGGCTCAGAGCTCGGATGTCTGAGCAGTTGTATTATTGTCATTCCTAGTTGCAATATATCTGTAGGTCAGGTTATTCGGTGATGAAATAGGCGAAATCGTTATTGAGGTAGCCGGGGCAGGGTCAGGTTTTGGTGGTTGAGTCGCTATTTTATTAGTTAGCGCTCTTGACGTCGACCCTCTTTGACTTGATCATAATGGCCGGTGCTTCGTTTGTCGGAGTGGGATGGCTTGATAGTGTAGGCGCGCGGCTAGACGGTGTAATTTTCTCAGCGGTGATTTCGCTTGATGCGGGCTGCGCTTCGGTGCCAACATAACTTGATCTTTGGACGTCTTGGTTAAATCCAGAATTTTTTAGTTGATTTATTTCACTTTTTATTGCACTTAGTTCATTTGTGATTTGATCAATTTTATTTTCCAGTGGTTGTAGGACAGTATTAAGCACTTTTTTTATCATTTCACTATCGATTTACGACATTTTACCATGGAAATTAGGTAATTCGCTCTAGTGAAATTTTACGACCAACCCGCGAACGCGACTGACAGGCGCGCGAGAACAGGAGACAACTCGGGGGCACATCTACGCAGGACTATTGCCGGTATACCATCAGGTCCACTAGCCTTGTTCACGTCCAGAATCCGCAGGATTTTTAATGGCACCTCTGCCATAGCGCAGTCAGCTCGGGGTGAGATAGGTGGTGTTTTTCTTGCAGTATCCAAACGTGAAATCGCCGCGAAAAGAGAAGCAAGCAAATTCGCTTTTTCTTCAGCAGCATAGGCCAATGTTCCGTCTGGCTCCAGCAACGGTGGCAACGAAGACTGACTGAAATTTTGACGAAGACCAAAACGCCTTACTCCCAGGAGGGTAAGAGCGTGTAGCGTCCTTTTGCCAGACTTGGCGAGTTTAATGTTCCTAGTTCTGAAATAATTGGAGCTTTAAATCTAATCTTTGGTTAGTGGTATACAGGTGATAAATAATAAAACCCTGTTTAAGACTGGTACTCAGTATCATCATGAAATAGGTCTTTCTTTGATTAGACAAAAAAACAAAACTATTTTTTCTAAAAAAAATTGTAACTCTATAGGCACATGAGAAGCGAGTGACGTTGTCACACTTCAAATTATTGTCAATATACAATACAATTCTCCTTATTTAATTTAAGCTGTCATCTGGCTTGTATTTCTAAAACAATCCAACAGAGTTTGCAATGTTTAGGGTCCTTCCTAGACCATATAACTACATACAGGATGATAGGCCGACGATGAAGTCTTACAATGATATCAATTTAATAAGATAATGATTCAGTATCTAATACCTAGTCATCATTAAATAAAAAAATAATACAAGAAACATAACCAGGAATGCCATCCCATTTCTATGAACTATTAGGCCCGATTCCTGATTAAAACTACATATGTATTTTGATAAATATTATTTGAAAATTAAATACTTATACAAGAAGAAGGAAGAAGTTGCCGGCAAAAACTAGTAAGTACTTTACCGAAATGCGAATGTGAAGAGCTTATCAGATTTAAGTTATTTTATGGAAAAACAAAGATTTTACTATGTTATTTATGAAGGGGAAATAAACACTTTATTATGAGCATATCACTCCTTATTTTTAATCCAACAATTAACTAAATTAACTTAATCATAGTGATAAAGCCAGGGAGCGAAAAATGTCAAGTAACAATGACTTTCATAAAAACGCATAACAGATAGGCGCGATCTACGCCTTGACCATAATCCAGGATTTCGCAGATCACATAATAACAGTAAACCTGATTAGATTGGACCACCATTGCTACACATTAAGTTGCCTAAATCTTATGATTTCCAAATGTTTTTTCCCTCATCGTACGAGCATCAGTTATTTTTAAAATTATAACAAAGTATAGTTATACTTTAAATCACGATCTTTGGTTATCCATTATCCAAAGATAATGGAAGCGTTGAACAAGTAGGTAGGTACAATAGCAAATGTGTAGTCGCCACTGAGACATGCGTATTTGCGCCGATTTGCGTTTTCAGCAGAGGCGGCACCGGCCCCTGCTTGACACGCAGTGGCTGGAAGATGGGACGACGCGAGGGTATCGGTATGCACGTAGCATCCCAGACCAAGGGCCGTCCCAGTTTCCAGGGCATGAGTGTCATTCCGTCTGGTCTTTTCCCATCATCGCGGGCTAAACCGTTGGGTTCCAGCACTGCGGGAGCACCAGCGGAGGAAAAGGCCCGACGGATGACATCATTGAGGTCCGCGTGGCGTGGAATGCGTCCGGCGCTCCTACTACACGACAAACCATGGTGGCCGAGCTAGTCTACAGGGCGGTCACAGTGGCAGTCGTGTGGAGCGCTGCAAGGAGCTCCAAGACGCAGGGCCGTGGCAATCCTGAAAGTAGCACGGTCGAGCAAAGTGCCAATGTTTTTTGAAGGCATTGCCTGGAGCCAGAGACCCGACTCCCACTCGCCAGCAGCTAGTAAGCGAGCACGCTCTGCAGAATTGGTAGTTGCGTTTAAAAGTTTGTTTCGCGCCAATCTACAGAGCGGCTCGTCCCATAGCCGCTGCGAATAAGAATTAGTGGGCTCTGCCTCCGGGCAAGCCAACTGCCACGCTAATTTGGCCTCGGTAGAAAATGCCGATGGAAAGGTCCCTAGTTTAAACAATAATTTATCCACTAGGGACTGTGTACCGAGAACAAAAACGCTGGCAAGGACACACTAGACACTTTGCGAACGCCCAGACCACCATAGCGAATAGGCAATGATGCCTGCTCCCAAGAAGAATTTTCCAAATTAATGTTTAAAACTGATGTAAGTGTTTGTTGTCTAGGAGTTCTAGAAGAACGGGATGTTTCCAAAGTTGACAACACCGTAAAACGTACATGAATTTTGGAACAAGAAGGCAATACCGTATTATAAAAAAGCCATGTGACTGTTAATTTTGAGTAGGCCATCTGCAATTGAATTGAAATTTTGAATTTTGTAGTCAACAAAATATTTCAGCGATTCGTCAAAAATAGGCGACCCTAGAAGGTGTAGGTTAGTCTTGATGACGACTGTGATATTTGGGGCTTGGGCGCAAAATGCTTGTAAAACAGCGCGAGCCGATGAACAAGACTCGGAGATATACAGGTCACACTTCGAGAAATTCAGGTCCAGACTTATGGCACTGAACTCTCGAATGAGGAGCTGTAGATCCTGTAAGACAGTTGTAGCATCACCTCCTAGGGTGCCGTCGTCCAAGTACCAAACGTTTAATTTTGAATTTAGTTTTTCGACTATGGGGTGTATCGCAAGACTAAAAATGGCCGGCCCAAGAGGGTTACCTTGCTGGCAGCCGACCGCCGAGTGCAAAAAGTGGCCTTTGTGTATAAGATTTCATCACCGAATAACCTGACCTTACAGAGATATTGCAACTAGGAATGACAATAATACAACTGCCCAGACAACACAAACTGCCCAAAATCCAAACTCAGCGCCACGTGCACAGTCTAACTGGGTGACTGTAGAAAAACGCCTACGTCAGATTAGGCCTAAAGCGATTCAGGGATCTGCGTTGAACACCTCAATTGGGGGAGTCGAGATACATCGATACTTGCATGGATGCTATTTTAGCAAGGAGACGAGCTTTGAGGACATTGTGTCATACTTAAATGGTGTACCTTGTGGTTTGTCGTACACTGTGAAAAGCGAAAAAGTGCCTGTAAACGAGATACCTGCTGCTCCTTTAAAATAGGTATTCCACAATCTCTCTTCACGGAATTCCTAGCTACAGATATATGGCCTATGAACACTAGACTATTCGAATGGAAGCCCTTTCTCCGTCCAAAGCCCACTAAATCACCTGAGGAGTGAGCAATCAATCAACGTTCAATCACTAACGGTTCTGTACCAAAACATTAACAGACTGGAAAATAAAACTGGGTAACTAGAATGTGAGATACAATTACGAGACGACGTTAGCGTTATATGCATGACGGAGCATTGGCTGAGACTGCCTGATCTCACGAGTACGAGAATAATGAACTTCAGTCTTCGTGCACAGTGGTGTCGGCGGTCGCGAAGAGGAGGAGCCTTCTACATTTACATGGAGCCGTCAGTACTGAAGATAGAACGAAAGGAGATAACGAGCTGTCCATCGAGATGCATTTTGAAGCCTGTGCTGTGGAGTGCGTGAAAATCATGCGTGCAGCATATCCTTATTCCAACATTGAAAGATGCGACATGATAAGGTTTTACTACCAGAGGGCCTATCGGCTATCTCAGTGGACAACTGAATTTGACATAAAAAAATCTGACACTACTCTTATTTGGTAGACGCTATTGGCAGTTTTCAACGTAGATGACGTGGTGTAGAATTATCTAGTGTCAAATACAGTTGTCAACTGAGTTAGCCAATAGCCCCGCTGACCTATAACACAAACAGAGTGAAAGCGAACCACCAGCATCGAGTGGCTGTCAAATAATTTTTTAAATATAATTTTCATACTAGACATCTAGGTTGGATACAAAATATATCACCAATATGTGCAGATATTAATAAATATTATAATATCTTTAAATAATGTTTATACATTTTTAGAATAAAATTAATATTCTTATATAAATAATACGCGAAAGTTCTTTTTTATAAACATTCACCTTGTATCCAAAGCCAAACCGGAAAAAAAAAAACTTCTCGGAAAAGAAACTACTTTTTGACAGAAATAGGTTTTTTTTTGTATTTTCGTGAATTCTAATTTGTTATTGTAATATAATAAATAAAATAAATATCGGCTTCTATTTGAATTTTTGAGAAATGTTTCAATATCGCTGTGTGGTGAGAGGATGCCCATTGAGAAATTGTGAAATAGGTTAACTCCAGAACTTGAAAAATATAGATAAAATTACTCAAACCTCATAGTCGAACACTGTTTTCGCTGCCAAAGAAAACTCTGTTATTTATAAAAGTAAGTAGTATATTATAATTTAAGTTTTTAACAAGGGTATAATGTTCATATTTGTGCCATGTTGTCCTTTTCCTTTCACCTTTACTTTGCATGGATTAGCAATAGGACTTCTACATTAGTGGAGGACTTCTACATCATCCCATACTTTTTCGTTGGTGGTTCAAAAGTGAGAATTTCAGTAAATTGCCGTTTTACATAAATTATACCTAATGTTTCATTGTAAGCATTCATAGAATATAATTATTAGACAAAACCTTTCCTCGCCGCTCCCTTTAACTGAGACCGTTATATTAAAATACTTAACATTCCTGTTCCCATTTTCCAGGTGTTTTGAGGAATGATCAATCAAGATTATGACCACGAATAACCAGAGGCCTACTATGGTAATTGTTTTTAATTGAAAAGCTTAACTATATTATTGTAAACATATTTTGTTTGGTTATATGTGTAAAGCATGAAATTGCATTTTGCTTTATGCATTCGCCATTTGTTTTTCATATTGGGCTAACAAGTGTAACTTGTATTAAGTGCATTTATTTCATGTGTAAACACTTCTTAAAAGTATTGTATATTTATTGACCGTGTCGACATTTAAATTTAAATTATTTCTTACAGAAAAATTAATTGGCCCTTGTAATAAGCCAGACTTATTTGGATATAAATACCTACCTACATATTATACCTGTACCAAAACATGAATTTCTATTAGGTAAATATAAGCAAAGGCTAAACAAGACTTTTATATGGCCAAACTTATATTTGAAGTGCACTATTATTTGTTCGAGCCATCAATTTATTTTTGCATTTGATAGCACACATCCTCTTGATAATGGACATCTACAGGTGTATGGTTTGCACTGGTACATTGGTACTACAATGACATTAAAGCTCCATTATTGACTTTTATTTTCAGGTAGACGGTGCCGAACACAACTAGAGAACATTCTGTGATCCTGCGGTGATTATTTTAAATTGAGAGGCGCTTGACTATTACTTTGTAATTAATTTCTAGACAAATTATATGTATGTTAATTATGTGCCATTTGTGTTTTCTTTAATATAAGAATTGGAATCAGTAATAAATAATAAAGTGCAATATGAAAATCGAGAAAATGCAATCGATATGGCATCCCTAGCCAAATTGCAATCGATAGATTGTTGTAACGTTATGACCGCAGCACTAGTCAAAATTGTTATGTCAAACTATACGTCAAAACCGATGCTCACGGTTTTCTCTACGACGTCCGTGTCTCTATGGACGTTTCTTATAATCTGTGCACACTTTACTGCGAACCGCGCGTCGGCTAAATAGCACGTAAGCATTACCTCTGTAATTTTGTAATAAAAATACTTTGTTCTTGTTGTATAATCCTTGCTTTTATTTAACATAAGTCCAATCTAGTGTTCCCGTTTTAAAAGTGTTTTAGTTTGAATTACTACTGTAACCTTGTAGGAGAACCGGTGGCCAATGAGGTCGGCGGTTTAAAATAAATATGTAGTTTGGATCAGGAATCGGGCCTAATATTTTATAAAAGTGGGATGGTTATATTTCTTGTACTTGCACTCTGTATTTCGCCATAAGATAATAAACTTAATCGTTATCGTGGATATTATAAATAAAGGAAGCTCATCATTCAGTATCAAATTAATTCTCGGAATATTCACATGTGATTTTATTTTATTATTTTTTATTCAGTTTTACAATCATATTTTCAGAAAAACGTGTATTAGATACCAGTGCTCGTGAACATGGAAAATCCAGAAGTTAGTATCGATAAGTTCACAGATGAGTTAAGAAAATCAATTGTAAAAGTTGCGGAAAATGAGAACTTCGAGAAGTACAACATATCGGTTAAAGTGATTACTACACTTGGTGGTTGTTACTCAGGGGAACTGTTTGCTGTCGACATTATCGGGAGCACTCCTGCTGGTGAAAAAGAAATCAATCTTTTCGTGAAGAAATTGGTACCAGAAGCAGTTGAGAATATGAAGGATATTGCTTCTTTAACTGATGCTTACGCTAGAGAAGCGTTTGTTTATGGTCAACTTTCGAAAGTGTTTACCGAATTACAAAACGAAGCTAATGTACCAGAAGAGGAAAGACTTAAAGTAATAAAAAGTTATAAAAATACTTGCAATGAGTCAGTGATATTAGAGAATATAGCGAAAAAGGGTTTCAAAACTGGTTTCCGAATGAAAGTGAATTCATTTGGATTCACGAAATTGGCATTAGAACAACTTGCAAAGTTTCATGGTTTGTCTTTTGTAATGGAAAAGCGGAAAACAACATATTACAGGGAGAACGTGAAAACTTTATATAACTTATACAACATGGACGGATGGAAAAAGATTATAACAGGCATTATGCAAAACAATGCAAAAAATTTAAAAGATACAATTTTAAGAAAGAAAGTTGAAGACTTCATTCCGGTTGCTGTAGAGCGATATGAACAATACTTTCAAGACAACGGCAGACATAAACAAGTTCTATGTCATGGAGATTTTCGAATGAACAATACTATAAGTAGAGAAATCGTAAGTTAATCATGTAATAATACGTATAAATATAAACCACTAAATCGTTAAAAAATATATGTTTACCTAATTCTACTTCCAGCTAATAATGATATAACAACAAACCCCCAGTTACCATTAATACCCAACCCTCGGTGGACAGAAGTTTATTGAAAAATTAAAAATAATACATTCCTATTCCTCGAACACCTTTTAAGAAGAGGTCGTTTTTCCCAATTTAGTTTCATTTCCAAGACAAAACTAAAAGATGTGACTTAATATTATTTTAGGATGGAGTGGTGACTGAGGTGATACCAGTGGACTACCAAACAGCTTTCTACGGTTGCCCAATCGACGATATCCTATTCTTCATCTACATCGGCAGTGACAAGAAACTGAGAGAAAATCATTTAACAGATTTCAAAGACATATACTACAATACTATGGAGAAATTCTTGCAATTTTTCAACATGCAGTTGAAGGAAGTATTCCCGAGAGAAGTTTTTGACCGAACCTTCCAAGAAAGGCGTGAGTATGGATTGTGTGTCGCAATGATTTTCATGGGTATGCTGTTATTTGAGGATACAGAAATGCTGGATATAAGTAAAGATAACATGGGAGAATGGCAACCCAAAGTGCATGAAAGCTTTCAAGAGAGATTTGGAGATATTATAAATGAATTTCTATAAATTAAAATTTTATAGCCTAAAAACAATACATTCCTGATTTAACTTTTAACCATCAATATTATATATAATTAGAATAGACATGTCACACCCGAATTGCACGTTGAACATATATTGTTAAGATCATTGTTTAAAACAATAAGTAGTCTCCCATGCCGCTGTCGGTGCCGCGACGGCCAGCATAAATGGTACCCACTCAGCATGTTATTCTGTGAGCCCATTTTTAGGCATGGCATGCGCGTACTACCTTAATTAAATAAATAAATATAAATGTAATAACATACTAAATATGTACATAGGTATATAAACAATAAAAAGTGTGTCTGTACATTAAATATTTTTACAGAAAAATAATTGTGGCCAAGAAGAAACGGTAATAGATTAAGAATTAAAAATATTAACTTGGTGTTATTTTATTAATTATTATTAATTATATTTTATTTGATTTGACATTTATCTATGTTTGATAAAAAAAATTGTATTCATTTTCACAATGATTGTAATGTACATTTTAATTTATTTGTTTGACATTCATAAGTGCTAGTGTTTAGCCTAATCTGAATAAATTATTTTGACTTTGACTTTGACTTATTAAGCCTGAGCAACATATAGGCTATAATTGATTTTGGAAACTGGAACACCTGATGTAGAACGGTAGGGGGGAAGGTGGTTTAAAACGATTAAGTTTCGCGCGAGTATAAAAAATATTTGAAATGTGGTGTATATCTTAGCTTGATTTAGTTTATAAGATAGGATGTTTATTAAACTTGAAAATAATACACTATTTTAATGCATTTTCTATCAATATTTTATAAACAGAAAAAATAAGAAAACTCTAGAAAATCCTGTTTTGCCCGCATTCGAGCCTAAAATGGGTATCTGATTTGGGCAAAATGGGTAGACGTCACAATTTTAAGGATAGGTGAATCAAACTTAAAATTTACCAGAAAGAAATAACACTGCACCTATCATTTCTACTGTAAACATTTAACATTACGTTTACTGTCAAATGTATAAACTTAAAAACCTCAACCACCTATCAAAATCAACCTTTCTTTCGTAGCTACAGGATTTGTAGATACGAGA
Source organism: Blastobasis lacticolella (assembly GCA_905147135.1). Classification (NCBI taxonomy): domain Eukaryota; kingdom Metazoa; phylum Arthropoda; class Insecta; order Lepidoptera; family Blastobasidae; genus Blastobasis; species Blastobasis lacticolella. The sequence goes on from LR990048.1 coordinate 19,067,854, forward strand.
CCTTGGGTTCACCATCAGAAACAAAGTGTCAAAAATCCCCATCGATCCTATGTGTGCGTCAAAAGTTATTTGGGGTCAAAGGTCAAAATTTCAGATATTTTGGATTTTTCTCAAAAATTGTAAGTTTTTTCAAAAAGTACTTCAGACCAAAATTGTAGATCTTAAAATTATCTACAAAAATAGTTCCCATGATTTTTTTCTAGGAATCCCAGAAATATCGCGATTTTAAGAGTCACGTTCTATGTGATATGCACACATTTCCACGCAACCTGTGAGGTAGTGTGCTCGGCGCGGTTTTTTTAAACGTGGTTTCCCCGGTAGGCCTACTCCATGTAACGGACTTTAGGTCTCTTAAATAATCAGCAAACTCATCACCTCACGCGACACTTGCATCGATTAAAGTTGGTATTCCACGACTAACTACAACGGTTTCATCTTCACGCAAAAGTTTATTGCAAATAAAGCAAAATTGTGACATTTTTTCGAGATACACAACAGCCCAAATAACCTAAATGGAATACGCTAGCAATAAAAACGTATATTTACTTAAACAGAACGTTTAACACGAAAAGAAGCAGGTAGGAAGAACGACACCGCACGGACAATGGAATAGCCAGATGTTATTCAAGGCCATGCGAGTAGAGGGGATTCAGTAAGGGACTGACTATGATTTGAGTATATATTTTCAGAATAGTATAGTTTACACATAAAAGAGACACAAATGGGCATTTTTCTTGTCTATGAATATACGTGGCGTATGTGTGTGTTAGATATAAGGTATTTTAGTATGTTTTAATTGGTATTAAATATCGTGATTAATAATAATTAATATTTCAAAATACTTTAGTAAACATTTCACCAACTTCAGAACGAAGTGTGGTGTTTCTGAACGATTGTTTGTCTTTGATCAGTTAAGTACTGTTTATGAGAAACTTCCTTAATTAATTATGTAATAAATTTATAATAATGTTCAAAGTATTGTAATACATTAAATTAACATCTAATCAATCTATCAGTAAATTTAGGAGACCGGAAATAAGAATAGAAAATGACATTTCCGGCTAGAAGGTAGTATAAAGGTCCAGTCAAAAGACTGGGTGGTACTTTTGCTCCAGAGCCGGCACAGAGTTAAGTACAAACTTGCATTGTATTATTGTTGCTTTATATTTTGTATTGGTTAATTTATTTATATAATTGTTTATTTATTGAATCATACGTAATACTACTGTCCCATTTTAAAGGATAAATATTGAATTATGTGATCGATAATTGTGTCTTAACATTTGGTGAGAATTTTGTATAAATGTGGTTTGCCTATGGTACTTTGTTTGTATTATAAAATCTTGTTTAATTCAGCTAATGTTGTTTAAATAAATACCTCATTTTATAATGGATTATATTGCTTATTACAATATACCTAATATCTTTAAAACATTTGTTTGATTAAATGATGTCCACTAGAATCATACGTTATCCTAGATAATATATTTTCTAGTAAACTCCTACACAAATATCAGCCTTGGATACTTCATCATCGTTGTCCATATATTTCACTGGGATTTTGGATACATACTCACACTCTGTTATTATCCTGTAGGCTTATGACTAAAATAAAGGTTTTACTAATGAAAGACACTGTAGTTATAAGTAGGACTTATATTAAAGCTGACATGTGCATATCATATAAAATGTGACTCTTAAAATCGCGATATTTCAGGGATGGTGATTCCTAGAAAAAATCATTGGAATTTAATTTTTGTAGATAATTTTAAGGTCTACAATTTTGGTCTGGAGTACTTTTTGAAAAAACTTACCATTTTTGAGAAAAATCCACAAAACCCGAAATTTTTACCTTTGACCCCTAATAACTTTTGACGCACACATAGGATCGATGGGGATTTTTGACACTTTGTTTCTAAGGGTGAACCCAAAGTCTCCACCAGAATTCAGCTCTCCCCCAATTTTTGTTATTTCAAATGTCTACTTTGAACGAACTAATTATAAAAAGTATCTTCATGTACCTTTAAACCATATTCGTTTTGGGCTACCCGTTTTGCCCAATAGCATATGTTTTTGTAAAGTAATTAAAACTTCAAAATGTCAGATAATCCGAGATAACTCTTTGCCTTAATTTAAAGTTAGATAGCGCTAAAATATAAGCGCAATATTAACAATGTGCTTATTATAAAAGTTTTCGACTAATTAGGGTAGGTTAATATATCTTAAGTTTTTGAGAAAAGCTCTAAAAACTTTTGGTAGACATACATTAAGCTGCTCCGGTGCCCAAGCCATACGTCACATTTCCAGAAATGAGAACTCGATGGAGAGATTGGACATTCACGGCCAGGTCGAAGGCAGAAGGACACGGCGCCGATCACCAACTCGGTGGACTGGTCTGATAAAGCAAGCTACAGAATCCACCATGGTACAATGTTCTCGCAACGTCTGTAACCGGCAAAAATGAAAGCAAATCTCCTCTGGAAAGTCTGCGACGCAGTGAACATCTCTCCGGGTACCTCGTCTACGCAACCACGACCACTCTGTCAAAAGTGTCCGACTAAGAAATTTTATGTGCCCCCTTAAGGTTAAGGTTAAGGTTAATGGGCTCCTCTTTCCGCACTTGAACTCAAACTTGGTCCTTTGTGCGTAGTTAAGGCGTGCTAATTTAGCCAGCCCAGCTCCCTCCAGAAGTCCAGCAGTCTCTTCGGACGCTCGCAGATCTCTCGGAGGGTCCCTGTTCCTAATGTGACTTTTACCCTGTGGTCCTTTAGTCCCTCACACTCCAGGACCACATGGGCCGCTGTTTCCTCGTCTTCTAGGCATCCCCTGCATAAAGGGCTGTCTGTAGCTCCTATTGTGAACAGTAGTTTGTTCAGGGGGAGGTGTCCTGTTATTGTACCAACTACTGTCCTGAGTTCTGTCCGTTTGAGATCTAGCAGTTTATTAGTTAGTCTAGGTGATCGTTCGGTCACAACCAACTTCGTCTGTCTACATCCTATTGTGTTTTGCCAACGTTTATTGTGCTGGTCCGTAGTGTGTTTGCTCACCCATGCTCGCAGTGTGTTAAAAGAGAGGGGCAGGGACGGAGGAGGACCAGCAATTTCCGTCCCTGATCCCTTTCTTGCCAGCTCATCGGCGGCATCGTTCCCCATCGAATTGCTGTGACCCTTGATCCATTGTATCGTAACCCTGTTTGTCAGGGAGATATCTTCCAGTGCCTGGTGGCACTCCAGGATTAGGGCAGAGTTTATGCTGTTCTTTCCCAATGCCTTCAAGACTGACATGCTGTCCGATAAAATTCGGATACCTTGGTCGCTTATACCAAGTCTCTTTACTCGCATGGCGGCCTGTGTGATTGCTACACACTCGCATTGGAATATGGTACTATGTTCCCCTAATGGTATGGAACTCTTGATATTCAGATCCAGCGAGAAGATCCCTGCACCGGTGCCTTGGTCGGTCTTGGATCCGTCCGTATAGATACGGACTTCTCCTATCCCAGACCAGTCTGCCTCCGTTTCCGCAGTTTGTATCTGGTATCTCTTGCCAAATATGAACTGTTTTGCGATTCAGTCACACTTGGCCTCAAACATAGGGTTAGTCTGAACCATTGTTTCCCATAAGGTTTGATGGGAGCCAAGTTTATTGTTCCATTGTCTTGTTATCTTAAGTCTTAGAATTGCCATCTTTGCCTCCTGCTGTATATGCAGATCAAGAGGTGGCAGTCCCAGTAATACTTCAAGTGAAGCTGATGGTGTCGAGCGCATGCAGCCCGTTATGGCAGAGCATGCCATTCTCTGGAACCATTGCAGCCTGTTGACCGCTGTATTGAGCTTGGTTCTGGACCACCAGGCCACCGCGCCGTAGGCAACGAAAGGCCTCACCACGGCTGTATACAGCCACCTGGCAATCGTGGGGGAGATTCCCCATGTTTTGCCAAGCAGTCTGCTACACTGCCACATTGAGATGCTGGCTTTGGCCAGTTTGTGTTACAGATGTTTGTTCCATAACAGTTTGTTGTCGAAAATGACCCCAAGGTACTTGACCTCGTCTGTTAAGGATAGTTTGGTACCGAATAGCTTGGGGAGTCTGAGTTCTCCCAGATTCCTCTTGTATGTGAACGGGACCATCTCTGTCTTGGATAGATTGACCGAGAGGTCAAAAAACCTTAAAAACCTCAACCACCTATCAAAATCAACCTTTCTTTCGTAGCTACAGGATTTGTAGATACGAGACCTTGGGTTCACCATCAGAAACAAAGTGTCAAAAATCCCCATCGATCCTATGTGTGCGTCAAAAGTTATTAGGGGTCAAAGGTAAAAATTTCGGGTTTTGTGGATTTTTCTCAAAAATGGTAAGTTTTTTCAAAAAGTACTCCAGACCAAAATTGTAGACCTTAAAATTATCTACAAAAATAGTTCCCATGATTTTTTTCTAGGAATCCCAGAAATATCGCGATTTTAAGAGTCACGTTCTATGTGATATGCACACATTTCCACGCAACCTGTGAGGTAGTGTGCTCGGCGCGAAGCGCGAAAAGGTGCTTTGTTTCTAAGGGTGAACCCAAAGTCTCCACCAGAATTCAGCTCTCCCCCAATTTTTGTTATTTCAAATGTCTACTTTGAACGAACTAATTATAAAAAGTATCTTCATGTACCTTTAAACCATATTCGTTTTGGGCTACCCGTTTTGCCCAATAGCATATGTTTTTGTAAAGTAATTAAAACTTCAAAATGTCAGATAATCCGAGATAACTCTTTGCCTTAATTTAAAGTTAGATAGCGCTAAAATATAAGCGCAATATTAACAATGTGCTTATTATAAAAGTTTTCGACTAATTAGGGTAGGTTAATATATCTTAAGTTTTTGAGAAAAGCTCTAAAAACTTTTGGTAGACATACATTAAGCTGCTCCGGTGCCCAAGCCATACGTCACATTTCCAGAAATGAGAACTCGATGGAGAGATTGGACATTCACGGCCAGGTCGAAGGCAGAAGGACACGGCGCCGATCACCAACTCGGTGGACTGGTCTGATAAAGCAAGCTACAGAATCCACCATGGTACAATGTTCTCGCAACGTCTGTAACCGGCAAAAATGAAAGCAAATCTCCTCTGGAAAGTCTGCGACGCAGTGAACATCTCTCCGGGTACCTCGTCTACGCAACCACGACCACTCTGTCAAAAGTGTCCGACTAAGAAATTTTATGTGCCCCCTTAAGGTTAAGGTTAAGGTTAATGGGCTCCTCTTTCCGCACTTGAACTCAAACTTGGTCCTTTGTGCGTAGTTAAGGCGTGCTAATTTAGCCAGCCCAGCTCCCTCCAGAAGTCCAGCAGTCTCTTCGGACGCTCGCAGATCTCTCGGAGGGTCCCTGTTCCTAATGTGACTTTTACCCTGTGGTCCTTTAGTCCCTCACACTCCAGGACCACATGGGCCGCTGTTTCCTCGTCTTCTAGGCATCCCCTGCATAAAGGGCTGTCTGTAGCTCCTATTGTGAACAGTAGTTTGTTCAGGGGGAGGTGTCCTGTTATTGTACCAACTACTGTCCTGAGTTCTGTCCGTTTGAGATCTAGCAGTTTATTAGTTAGTCTAGGTGATCGTTCGGTCACAACCAACTTCGTCTGTCTACATCCTATTGTGTTTTGCCAACGTTTATTGTGCTGGTCCGTAGTGTGTTTGCTCACCCATGCTCGCAGTGTGTTAAAAGAGAGGGGCAGGGACGGAGGAGGACCAGCAATTTCCGTCCCTGATCCCTTTCTTGCCAGCTCATCGGCGGCATCGTTCCCCATCGAATTGCTGTGACCCTTGATCCATTGTATCGTAACCCTGTTTGTCAGGGAGATATCTTCCAGTGCCTGGTGGCACTCCAGGATTAGGGCAGAGTTTATGCTGTTCTTTCCCAATGCCTTCAAGACTGACATGCTGTCCGATAAAATTCGGATACCTTGGTCGCTTATACCAAGTCTCTTTACTCGCATGGCGGCCTGTGTGATTGCTACACACTCGCATTGGAATATGGTACTATGTTCCCCTAATGGTATGGAACTCTTGATATTCAGATCCAGCGAGAAGATCCCTGCACCGGTGCCTTGGTCGGTCTTGGATCCGTCCGTATAGATACGGACTTCTCCTATCCCAGACCAGTCTGCCTCCGTTTCCGCAGTTTGTATCTGGTATCTCTTGCCAAATATGAACTGTTTTGCGATTCAGTCACACTTGGCCTCAAACATAGGGTTAGTCTGAACCATTGTTTCCCATAAGGTTTGATGGGAGCCAAGTTTATTGTTCCATTGTCTTGTTATCTTAAGTCTTAGAATTGCCATCTTTGCCTCCTGCTGTATATGCAGATCAAGAGGTGGCAGTCCCAGTAATACTTCAAGTGAAGCTGATGGTGTCGAGCGCATGCAGCCCGTTATGGCAGAGCATGCCATTCTCTGGAACCATTGCAGCCTGTTGACCGCTGTATTGAGCTTGGTTCTGGACCACCAGGCCACCGCGCCGTAGGCAACGAAAGGCCTCACCACGGCTGTATACAGCCACCTGGCAATCGTGGGGGAGATTCCCCATGTTTTGCCAAGCAGTCTGCTACACTGCCACATTGAGATGCTGGCTTTGGCCAGTTTGTGTTACAGATGTTTGTTCCATAACAGTTTGTTGTCGAAAATGACCCCAAGGTACTTGACCTCGTCTGTTAAGGATAGTTTGGTACCGAATAGCTTGGGGAGTCTGAGTTCTCCCAGATTCCTCTTGTATGTGAACGGGACCATCTCTGTCTTGGATAGATTGACCGAGAGGTCGTGCTCACTACACCAGCTTTCGACTATTTTTAGTGCAGACCTCATGAGGTCGCACAGAACGTTCTCAAATGGTCCGCTAATAAGTATGGCTATGTCATCTGCATAGCCAATTGTATGGAATCTGTTGTCATTTGACCGGCTTATAAGCTCGTTGACTACAATATTCCACAATAACGGAGATAAGACCCTGTGGGCATCCCCTAGCGACCACTGCTCTGGTTGTGTTATTTATCGTTATTCGTACGGCCCTGCGTCTCAGCATTGAGTCGATCCATCCGGCTATGGTATCCTTTACTCCATGCTTAATCAGTGCCTGATTGATGCTCCCAAAGTGTGTTTTGTCAAAAGCACCTTCTATGTCTATCAAGACTCCTAGAGTGGATTGCTTAGACGCCATAGCGTGTTCGATGTGAGTCGTTACGCTATGCAATGCTGATTTTGTGCTTTTGCCTGCAGTGTATGCATGCTGATTTTTGTGGAGAGGGAACTTTATTAGCGCTGAGTCTTATGTGCCCCCTTAAATGACGCGCTACGATGACGAGGCATCAGGAGCGTATGGTGGTGGGCCCTGGTGGGCCTGGTGGACACGTCAAGCGACCAGAGAAGTTAAACCAACACTTCCACCATCACTTACCAAACGGTGAGATGGCGGTCAAATCTAAAAAAAAGTCTAATATAAAAAAAAGTACAACGAGGGCTCGAGGGAGTAATAGAGTAAACGAGACTCATGCTATGTCAACCCCCTCTAGTGGTATTAGGGAAGGGGTTGATGATGGTGAACTGCTTAATGTACTTGCATGCCGAGCGTTGAAAGAGGGATGTTAGAGAAACAAGATGAAAGTGTAAATTCGGACGTATAATTTGAATTGTTTGCCGAAACTTAAGTCTTGTCTTTCTTCATCGTAATCTTTCGACACTGTGATACAACATGCCACGATCTCATGCAAAATTTACAGAAGGGTTTCTTCTTTTGCCGCTCATTAGTTTGCAGTGCCGCAGTGCTAGGTTCTTTAAGTATGACCGGTAAAGATTTTCTGAAGTCTTCTTTAAACAGGGCTGCTATCACATTTTCTGACGTCAGTTTTGTGTTTATGTGTTCCAAAGCCATAACTAGCGGTCGAAATTCTTCTGGTAGACCAGCTAGTATAATTACGGCAAGAAACTCGTCTTCGACTGCGTTGCCGATTGCTTGAAGCTCTTGTTGGATGCTTATTGCCGCGTTTGTGTAGTTTTGGATACTACCAGTGTACTTGTTACCAAGTAACCTTTGCATTAGCGTTAATCTCCTGGATAAGCCGCTGTCCGCATATGCTCTTCTCAGCCTGTTTAGTACGTCAGATGCTGATGTGGCCGGTTGTATAATAACACACTCGTCACAAAGAAGACATATTTTTGCGTGTGCCTTCTTTTTGAGCGAGCTCACCGAGATTGGGATTTTATACGGTGGTTACATAATCAAAACTTCATTGAGTAAATGTTGAAAGGACAACAAATGAAATAACAAAATTTAAAAGACAAAATGTAAAACATTTAGCAAAAGTTTATAATCCAAATATATGTTTCATCAAATGGACGACTGACCAAAAGTTGTTAATGTTTTAAAGTACCAAATCATCCCTAATCAAATTATATAATCACAAATTATTTCCTCCACAGTATTTTATTTCCCTTCTTTAATCTAATGGGTAGAGAGTATGATTCATGATCCAAAAGTCGCCGGATATAAATCTATATCAGTAATTGTTAATTTATTTGTCACAAAATCGAATCTATCCATAACGTCGTTTCTGTTTCGTTAGTTCCAGGGAGTTCCAGATATATTGATAATTCTTTTTTTGAACTGTATGATTTTTAACGATTTGATCAATAGTGTGATAGATAAGAAATTTAAACGTTTATATTCCAGACTTTGATCAGTAGAACTTTAGATATTGGACAATTATTATTTTAAAATTTGCTCAATAATGTTTTTATTTTCTAATATGTAACCGACGCGGCGCAGTAAGTGTAATTATTTATTTTTAAAAATTTGCCAGCGAACCCTGCTCGAAATTTTTCGATTTTTGCCTAAAAGAGGTGAACATAATGAATACGCCTCAGGCGAACATAATAAAAGTAACAAATCAATGAAGGAGCGAGCTCGGAGTTTGACTTAAAAACGCAGCGCTGGCAGTGTGTACCCACAAAATCTGCCCTGCATCGCGCGCCTGCACTACACTAGCTTAAGCGATAAAAGCATTTTGTTGTTTGCTTCTGACTACCATGTATTGTCCAAAACTTAATCCTGAACCGGTAAATCCTGTACCTGGGCAAGGCACAGATTGAGCGAGCACCGTCAGTAAAAAAAAATGTCTTTTGGCATTTTGGGTTACAAAAGCCTGAGGTGATTATTGAAGGAATGAGCAATTTTAGACATATTTGATCTTAATAGCAACGAGTGATCCTCACACTAGTAATTTAAGGTAAACAATGAATAAGTGACCGCAACGAGCTAGGGGAATGATAAGAAAAGTATCTGAAAGTTATAAATGAGTGAGCGAAGCGAGCTCGAAATTTTTTACATAGCGGTAAAAGTTGGTGTGATTAGTGAATGAATGAGCTAGCGGAGCGAGCTCGAAATTTTTGACATTTTGTTCTAAAAAGCTGGAGTGATTTATAAAATTAATAAAATAATGGGTGAGGGAAAACAACATGTGGAAACCTCAACATTCAGGCAACTGAATGTGTAATAATGGTGGTCCAATCTGGTCAGGTACCCCTGTTAACAGGGTCACTGAGGTCAGTTGGCAGTCTAGTCAGTTGGTACTGTTTTTATGTGATCTGCGAATTCCTGAGTTATGCTCAACACTAAGTTCGCTTATCTGTTGAGTTTTTAGCGGTGCAGAAATAATGTAGCCGCCAATGTTGTGAAGCGAAGATGGAGAAGGTGCATAAGGGTGATTACCACCTGGCCGGGTGTTGTGACCAGGGGACCATGGGTCCGACAGATGATCGTCGGTAGTTCTATACTCGTATATGCCGTGAAAGTTGGCATGCGATGTAGGACGGTTAGCGCCATCTATGTGCGGATGCTTGCCAAGCTTGTGTTCGTGTACTCGTAATGTGACTATTGTTGAGTTTCCCTGTTGGAGCAATAGATGTCGCTACAGTACTCCCCCCGGAGACTGGAGGTCGATACCGAAGCAAGAAACGCTGAAGCTGACGTATGAAGCGTAGTCAGTCTGGCGATGCGATGAGCAATGGCGTAGCTCTGGCGTGAGGTTGCGCTGTGAGCTGTGCCGAAGCGATGCTGTTCCCAAGTCTGCAGTGAGTCGAGACTGGATGCCGCAGGTGAACGACCAGGAAGCACGCGTCCGTGCCGACTATGGTCAAGGCTGTGACTGCTGTGTGCGGGAGTCAGGTAGGGAAGATGTAAGGATCACGTCTACACGGATACCGCCAAAGTGCAGGAATAATGTAGCCGCCAATGTTGGCAAGCGAAGATGGAGAAGATGGAAAAGGGTGATTACCCACCTGGCCGGGTGTTGTGACCAGGGGACCAAGGGTCCGACAGTTCGCATCATCATTTCTTCGTCTCGGGGAGACCGCGTTTGGGACGAGCCCACGGGCGGTGATGTGGGTGCGCGGCCCGTAGAAACGGGTCGGTCGTTGGGGTTGACGCCGTCGTCACCTCCCCCGCGGTCGGGCGCACTGTGTGGTCGCCTGTTCGGCGTGCCCGGCGCGGGACCGGCGTAGGGTGGCTTCCGGGCGCGAACCATCAGGGTTGGGACTGGTGTGGCAGGGGCGTCGCCGGAGCCTAGCAGGTGTCGACCTCGTAGAGGGACGTCCTGCGGCTGCCGGGGGTCTCGTCCGGAGGTGGGGGCCGCGGGACATTTAGTTAAAGTGAAATCCAAAGTTTTAGCTAATCTTAACTTTGTGTCAGAAAATTTGTTGTAGTAGTACCTAGAGTTAGAAGTAATAGTGATAATGAGTGAATCGGATTCCAATGGACACGAGCAATCGAACAATCGCGCATCTACCGTGCAATATCTGGTTCCGTCTCGTGAACATGAACAGACTTGACCTGAAATCAACGGAGATTCCCAGTGGTCCCAGTGTAGAGCTCCGTGGTGGAACTATCTACTTACACTATCCATCACGTAATCTGGTGAGAGCGTTCCTATTATTTTTCTTGGCCCCAACCTATTGATATCGGTGTCTAAGGTACACATAGCAACAATTTGATATTACTATATTATCTTGGGACTCTATTCATAGAATTAAGCACTTGTTATAAGTTGGTGTACAGAAGACAGCACCTCAACTTACCCTGTTTAGAGTTTGAACCGTCTCCGGTCTGCACACGCCTCCTTAGCGATGCTATCTGATTTTATACTAGGCGGGTAAGCTGATGTGCTGGTAGTTGTACCTAATTAAACATAGTTTTCCAGCCAGCTTTTAGCAGCAGCGTGACATCTGCTCTGGCTGCACGTTACCTTGTGCAAATTTAATTTATTTTCAGTTAACTATAGCTTTTTGTCACAAAGAAAGATTTTATAAAACAAATATAATTGGCGTTTAGAGGGATGCATATATCCCAAACTAAAAGTAACACGAATTAATCTGACTATGCAAATATCTATCCTTTTTAATTATGTCCTGAGCCGTCCAATACCGCTATAGGTTACTCATATTTTAACTAATTGCCTATCAAGCTTTCTCCACAACTGTACCAATCCACAATATTACGTACAGAAACATGCGCTAAACAATACAGCAAAACTACTACTTACTTACTACTTTGCAAAGCATTGTATAACTTTAAAAAACCGTACACACTAACCATAACTATAGTATCGGGTCTTCCACGAAACGCTATAGACACAGGACAGAAATCGACAAAAAATTGTTAAAGAGTTCTGACCGGGCAATGAAAACAATAAGCGCACATTTCCCTGGACTGGTTCCCAACGGAATGGAGATAAAAACGATTGCCTGACCATTTCCATAAACAAAGCCACTGCAACATCTGGCGCACCGAATATGGCAAACGAAAAACAGACGTCAATAAGACATCAAAGAAATGAGGACCTTCACCTAATATTTTACCACTAGGCAGAGCGTCCAGACTTAGCGACATACGCAGCGAATAACAGGAAAAGACAGACTCTGCTCAGCTTTTCTATTAATATTAAAACAAAATGCGGACATAGAAAACCAATAGTTAATCCTTCGACGATGATAGATTTCTTCGTACAGAAAACGAATAAGCTGAACTGCATTCACAACCACTACAATAAGTACCATAATGCTAACCTCACAAGGGTCTCAACATAGTATAAACTAAAAAGCAAACTTTATATTGAAGAAACTAGACGTAATACTCCAGTTAGGAAGTTATTTGACGACTTTCTTTTAAGACCGATCTATAGACAACCACATGTTCACTCTCGAGCGGGTACTGCATTCGAATTGGAGAGCGGGCACCAAAACATAGTTTACAGTCCTCGATAACTATGACTTCATTAAAGACCCAATAAGTGTAAAGCACGAACGTGCGGAAGGTACGTATTTACCACTCGCAATACTGACCAACACGGGAACATTAACTAAATGTTTCGGATAAGCTATCTGGGACCGGATATCGAGAGACAACATAAACTCTCGGCTATGGGACATCGACAAATAACACTAGAAAAATAGCTGACAGCTGTTGAGTGGCCGATTTCGACATTACACCTGGGGGTCTAAAAAGGCCACATTAGCGTTTCATAATACGATTCATATTAATTTGACACAAACTTATCTGCAGCGTCGCTGTTGTCGACATTGACATGACAATTCAAAATGGCGTCACTTAGTCACTCCAGTACTGGCCACCGCATCAGATAAGTTTGTGGCAGTCTAATATGAATCATAATATGAAACGCTAATGTGGCCTTTTTAGACCCCCAGAACAAAGGAATAGCTCTAAGTTTATGGTCCTTGCTGTGAGCAGGACACCCACAGACACAACATTAAAAGAATAGCTGAATGTTACAAGTATGCTACGGGCGACATGTTGGGACAACATTAAGAAAAACAGCTAAAAGGTACGGGCACACTACGTTACTTGGAAAGTAACGGGTATTCTGCTGCGATAAGACAAGAATTCGAGAGACGACATAATAAGGACGGTTGAAGGTCACGAGTTCGCTGTTTATGACAGGGTATCGAAGGAACATTAACAAGAATAGCAGAAAGACAAGAGTCGAAGAATAGCTAATAATGTAGGCCGGTTGCGTCAGGACTTTGATGGATAACATAAGAAGAATAGCCAAAAATTACGGGAACGCTGCTTGCGACAGGACATCAGTAGAACATAAAAGAAGAATAGCCGAAGGTTACGAAGCCGAAGGAAAATTAAGAAGAATAGCAGAAAGACAAGAATTGAAGAACAGCTGATATTGTAGGCAGGTTGCGACAGGACTTCAATGGACATCACAAGAAGGATAGCCAAAAATTACGGGTACGCCGCTTGCGACAGTACTTCACTAGAACATAAAAGAACAATAGCTGAAGGTTACGAGTACGCAGATTATGACAGGACATTGAAGGAAAATTAAGAAGAATAGCAGAAAGATAAGAGTTGAAGAATAGCTAATAGTGTAGGCAGGTTGCGACAGGACTTCAATGGTCAACATAAAAAGAATAGCCAAAAATCACGGGTACGCTGCTTGCGAGAGTACATCGAAAGAAAATTAAGAAGAATAGCAGAAAGACAAGAGTTGAAAAATAGCTTATAGTATCAACGGGTTGCGACAGGACTTTCGTGGACATAATAAAAAGAATAGCCAAAAATTACGGGTACGCTGCCTGCGACGGGACATCGAAGGAAAATTAAGAAGAATAGCAGAAAGACAAGAGTTGAAGATTAGCTGATAGTGTAGCCGGGTTGCAACAGGACTTCGATGGACAACATGAGAAGAATAGCCGAAAATTACGGATACGCTGCTTGCGACGGGACATCGAAAGAAAATTAAGAAGAATAGCAGAAAGACAAGAGTTAAAGAATAGCTGATAGTGTAGGCGGGTTACGACAGGACTTCGATGGACAACATGAAACAATATTTAATTTTAGGATGGAGTGGTAACTGAGGTAATACCAGTGGACTACCAAACAGCTTTCTACGGTTGCCCAATCGACGATATCCTATTCTTCATCTACACCGGCAGTGACAAGAAAGTGAGAGAAAATCATTAACAGATTTCAAAGACATATACTACAAAACTATGGAAACATTCTTACAATATTTCAACATAGATTTTAATAAAATATTCCCCAAAAAAGTATTCGAGCAAACCTTCAAAGAAAGGCGAGAGTTTGGATTGTATGTCGCAATGATGGGCATGGGTATTCTGTTATTTGAGGATACAGAAATGCTGGATTTGAGTAAAGATAAAATGGGTGAATGGCAACCCAAAGTACATGAAAGCTTCCAAGAGAGATTTGGAAATATTATAAATGAATTTCTGTAAATTAAAATTTCAAAGCATACTTAGGATACATTCCTGATTTAATTTTCGCCATCAATCATAGTACACCTAATTTAATATTTTAATCAATAACTAGGTAACTAATTGCTCATTACATTTACATGGCTTAATCGAAAGCTAGATGAAGATCGCAGTGTTAAAAATTATCATAATCTAAGGCCGTCTACTGCAGGCCACAGGCCTACCCCCGCTCACGCCTATACGTGTGCCTCTTGCATCCATCAGGTCCCTACGACCTTCAGGATGTCCTTTTACGACCGTCAACCCACACCGCATATTCTGTACACAGGTTACAAGATGGCAGTTACATCTGCGCCCTACCTACCCGCTGGGTTTTTATGAAAGTCATTGTCACTTGACATATTTTGTTTCATATCTTATAGTATAGGTACTTATGTAAAGGCCACAAATCATTGGTTAAACATAAGGAGTTAAATGCTCATAACAAACACAAATAGTGTTTTATTACCATTAATTACAGATAAGCTTTTCACATTCGAATATAGGAAAAGTACTACTCGTTGCGGCAACTTGTTCGTCCCATTTTCGAATAATATTTACCTATGAAAATAAATAGTTGTGATTTGGAATCGGGCCTGATATTTTATAGAAATGGACGGGTCCCCCGTCAGGTTTCGAATATGTAAACCAAAGTTTGCTGGACCTGCAGTAATCTGCTTCTTTTTTAAACGACTGCAAAAACAAAAAAGGACGGATGTTGTATGTTCGACTGTATAATTATAATAATAAATCGAATTAAAACTTTGTTAATTTGTTGCTTGCACTTTGGGAAAATTAATCTTTAACCCATCTAAAAGGTTAGGGTTGTTCCTATACTTTAACCCCTCTAAAGGGTTAGGGTTGTTCCTGTACTTTAACCCCTCTAAAGGGTTAGGGTTGTCCCTATACTTTAACCCCGCTAAAGGGTTAGGGTTGTCTCTATACTTTAACCCCTCTAAAGGATTAGGGTGTTCCTGTTTTAACTTAACACTTTTTTTTTTTACTCCTGTCACGTCATATGTTGTCATGCGGACAACTTTTTATAACTTAAAGAGATATTAATCTTTTTGTGCTCCTCTTATTCTAGATAACTGCTGGATCCAATTCCTCATCATGTTTGCGTGAATTATATCCTTGGCCGTCAAACACGAGACCTTCCGATAATTAATATCGTCCATTTCGGGAACTGGCTGGTTGAATATGGCTACTGGCTGTCAAGACTCTATGTTCTTTTGTGCGAAATTGCTCTCGAACGTGTTTAAGTTCAATGGAGAATGCAGTGGGAGAATTTGCCAGAGTTCTCCAAGCCTTCGAACTAGAAGGTGGATCTATACTGTACTGTAACCCAGGTGTTACTATTTTCGCCATGAGAAATTAATACATGTGCAGGTTGCATCAAATTATAGCTCTGAAGTCTCAAACTAAAAAATACACATAGCAGCATCAATCCTTCCTCTTTGAAAATCCCAAGATGACACTTCGTCAGTTTGCAAATAGTACTTTTTGGCCGGTTTTAACGTTATCCAAGAGAATTCTGTGATCCTGTCTGGACTAAGGTTATGTGGAGTAGACTCTTTTTTTAACTTTTGTGCTTTACTAGAGTATGTATGACGACCTGAGTGGTTCAATGGTCAACATGCCGGTCTGCCACGCAAGAGGTCCCGGGTTCGATTCCCGGCCGGGCAGAAATTGAAATGATGAATTTTAATTTCTGTTACGGGTCTGGGTGTTCTATGTATAATAAGTATGTATTTAAAAAGTATTTAAGTAGTATATCAGTTATCTAGCACCCATAGCACAAGCTTTGCTTAGTTTGGGGCTAGATGGCGCTGTGTGAATTTGTCCACGAATATTTATTTATTTTATTATTTATTATTTATGTTCATAAATTCATTTGTAGTAGCTAGATTTCTGGACTGAAATATTATAACCCCCTATTACCCTGAATATTTGAGTTTTCTTTATTAACTGAACCTGGCACTGCCCATTCGGGAGTGTTACGTTACAGTTTTCATAAATAAAATACAGTTTTATCGAAGATTTAGCAATGTGGAAGTGAATGCAGTTCATTTTAAATTTTTATATGATACTAGCGGCCCGCCCCGGCTTCGCACGGGTACCACTACGGGTACACAGAACAGAATGAACAGATATAACGGAAAAAATAACACAACATTCGAATATTAATATTTAAATGTAATTTGATTAATATTATGCTCTATTGCGAATGCAATAGAATACAGATTATCCATAGTGATCCATACACGTGCGTTCGTCACTGTTGTATTTACGCGCTGTTATAAAACAGAATTTGTATAAAACAGACAAATTGTGACGCTAACCTCTGACCTCAGGTGCAGGTGGTGGTAGTGCGAAACTACGAAAGTAGATGGCGTAGTCGTGTTGTGTGAAATAGCAATATATTAGTAGTAGAAAATATTATGTATTAATATTAGGTGTTATCGGTATATACCGTTATAATATATTCGTTATCTAATATAACGAACACCTCCAATGTCAAGTAAAAAATTGCCGCGCGGCACACTCGCGCGGTCGGCTCCCTACGCAGCGGTCGTGTGTAACCCGTGTACCCGTAGTGGTACCCGTGCGAAGCCGGGGCGGGCCGCTAGTATTTTATAATAGCATAATTGGGACCTTTTTTTTTAGGCATAATTGTTTGAAAGTTTTGGTTTTCAAGTAAAATAAATAAGAATTAATTTGATTTTAATATGAACAGTTTATTGAATAGAAGTTTTTATAAAAAAATACATACAATACTTAAATAGGTGCTTTAAAAAGAGTGTGACACTGCTATAAAAATAAACTGTCAAGGTTTAATCAAGTAATTTATGCGCAGTTTTGAAAATAACTCCTAATCGATAGAAAGAAAATGTGCTCTATCTGAAATGTGTTCTATGGAAAAATCTAAATGTTCAATATCGGTAGCGTCCGCTGCGTAAGGAGCCGACCGCGCGATTCAGCCGCGCGGCTACCTATCTTACAGACGTGCACGCCCCACTCCTGTATTTCAGTGCCCCCTCCACCCCGCCCGCCGCGATGCCCGGCGCGCTTTTCAGACTGCATCGCAAACAACGGCCACGGCGCTATGGCGGTTTTGTTTACTGTTTGAATTTTTAAATTCGTAATATCCTTTGAATGGAAAGTCCAATTTAAATAATTTAAAAACTATTTTATAGGTAGTTAAATGGTCTTGACCATAAAATAATTTATTTGGATAAGGATTAATATAAACACATAAATAGCATGGTTTGAATTTGGTTAGCATTTTCATTAATGTTTAAAATGAAAAAAGTTGTTGTAGTGACATAACTACAATAGTTGGACATATGCTACCGCGGAGTTTTTTGTAGACATTATGATGTTCTTCATTATTGTTGTACATTATTTTGTTCTATCGCTAATAGTTTCGGCAGCGCATTCGACGAAAGACATTTTAAGACTCATTTTTCTACACCTTCGGTTACATTGTTCAAATTTTACCAAGGATCCCTAATTTTTTTCAAAATGAAATGTAGCCTATGTCAAATTGGAAGAATGTAGCATTCTATTGGTGAAAGAATTTTTTAAATCGGCCCAGTACTTTTTGAGCCTATTCATTACAAACATACAAACATACAAAAATAGGTACTGTAATAAGTATGTACTGAGTAGTGTCCCGTTACAAACAGGACACCATATTACGATCACAAAAGTTCCAACCGTCTCCTCAACCATTTTAGAGGGAAGGGGGCGACCCGGCTCCTGACGGCCGTATTTCTTGACATTGACTCCCCTCTCGTACGTACCCCGTGCTGCCTAGATAGCCGAGCGGACTGAGCGGCGAACACGCAACTTTTTTCTAATATTCACATTTTTAAACTCGTGATATCTTTCGAATGGAATGTCTGAATTGAATAATTCAAAAAGTTATATAAAGGTATTGAAGCTGTCGTGAATATGAAGTATTTTATTTTGATAAGGATTAATGCCAAGGTACAAATAAAGAGCGTTTTTTAGCGGCGGCATTTCAATTAAATTTTGAAAATAAAAGAACACTTATTGTGACATAACTATAATAGTTAGACATATACTGTCGCGACACTTTTTGTAGATAATGATGTGTTCTGCAAAGTCGTAGTACATTACTTTGTTCTATCATCAATAGTTTTAGCAGCGCACGCGATGTAAGGAATTTTTTGGGTATTTTTGTACACCTTGGGTTACATTATTGGAGTTTTATTAATGATCCGTAATTTTTTAGAAAATATAATATAGCCTATGTCACCCGCGGATAGTGTAGCTTCCCAACGGTGAAAGAATTTTTGAAATCGGTCCAGTAGTTTCGAAGCCTATTCAATACAAACATACAAACATACAAAAATAGGTACAAATCTTTCCTCTTTATAATATTAGTGTAGATAAAACTCTATGGTTCATAAATTAATTCTACTTCTCCCATCTAGAGATAAAGCATTAGACATAATAGATTTCGGAATGTCAATATATCAATGATTTTAAAAATCTGTGTCATTAAGTAATGGTGAAATTTTTTTTTAGTAAAATTACGTTTTTAAATGGATAATTTGCAACAGTATCCGTTGAAATTTACATTATATATGTTTCTTATATAATTCAAGACATACATAATGTACGTAGCGTAATTGGTACGGCAAGTCGCAACTTTGAGTGCTGTTTGTTTGCTATAGACAATTTTGAATAAATTTCTAATGTTTGCATTGTTTGGCGGCAGAACTATATATAGTTCGATGTTGCGCAAGTGAACGACAATATGTCTTGATAATTATTGATACAAGTGCAAATGTGCGTGAACAAATATTACGTTTTATGTTCGGAATTTTAATACTTGATATTAAAATAAGGGAGCCTAACCTTGAAAACACAGCAAGAGGCGTATTTATCGCGTTTGCACGTGAGTAGTTATTTCTTCCTACTAAAATAAATTTCGTTATTATTTCAATAAAATTTAATAATTTTAGAACTAGATTCAAAAGACTGGTTGTGTTTACATAAATGTTTTAAGACTTTCGTGACAATTCACTGCACGTAAATTGTCACTTTAATCGGGTTTGTCACCACGGTTTTGGATATTTTACATCGTTATTCCAGAACGGAAGAGGAGCACCGGTGGCCTAGTGGTTACGGGTCCGACTCGTAAACGTGAGGTCCCGGGTTCGAATCCCACTGCGGCCATGTACCCATGATTATTTTCTTATGTACTTCTTACCGATACTCTTAAATTTGATGTAACTTGCACATTCAGGCGACTGATCCAATCTGGTCTGGTTCCCCTGGTGACAGGGTCACGGAGGTCAGATGGTAAAAAAAATACCTGCTGAATTGTGGATCATGGTCAAGGCAGACCCCGGGCCCTCGTGCGCGAGAGCACAACTGGGAATTAACGCCAAGATGATATTTTTTATTTCAGAACGGTTACATGCCAACGGTTTGGAACAACTACTAGTGACCATAGAGCGTGCAACCGTTCCGAAATAGCATGGTAAAAATAATCAAAAAATAATTTATGTGTACATATTTCGCTGCAGAGATACGATAAAAGAAGCGTGACAAACTTTTACAAATACGTTATCCCATGTTAGCAATCTTATAGTATTATAATTATACATACATACATAAAGCTCACGCCTGTGTCGCACAGGTCACTTTGCTCTGTCCTGACACAACTCCCTAGCCTCGTATATAGCCACTTCGGACCCCACCATTTTTGAGAACATTACTGATCTGTTTACTGAATGTTTTTCTGGGTCATCCTCTTAAGTGCCGGTTTTCCAAATTCATGCTACATAATTCTTCGTCAATCTTCTTTCATCCATTTGCTCCACATGCCCGAACCATCTCAACATCCCTCTTTCATGCCACACCTTTTACCATAATTATAATTATCAGCCCATATAATCCCACTGTTAGGACAAAGGTACGGAAGTATCGGGAATGACCCTACTACATGTCTCACCTTACGATAAATTTAAAAACCGTCCCGTTTTTCGTAATTGGTAATAAATTAATCGTTATCGTGCTAAGGTTAATCTATATTTAAATAAACCTTAGTCTCCTCCACTTTAGTTCTTTGGCCTGAACGATGGCTTCGGGGAAACTTCATAATTCAGTATTATAATGATTCTCCGCCTATTTGTGATATACAATAATTATTTATCATTAATTTCTTTACAGTTTTACAATCGTATACTCGCGAACATGGAAACATCGGAAGTTAGTTTCAGTAAGTTTACAGACAAGTTAAAAAATTCAATTATACAAATTGCAAAAAATGGAAACTTCAAGAAGTATAATATAACTGTCAAAATGATTCCTACACTTGGTGGTAGTTTATCAGGAGAACTGTTTGCTGTCGACATTGTCGGGAGCACTGCTGATGGTGAAAAAGAAATCAATCTTTTCGTGAAGAAACTGGTACCAGAAGCAATTGAGAATACGAAGGATATGTTTCATCTACCTGAACTTTACGCTAGAGAAGCGTTTTTTTATGGTCAACTTTCTAAAGTGTTTACCGAATTACAAAACGAAGCTAATGTACCAGAAGAAGAACGATTCAAATTAATAAAAAGTTATGAAAATGCTTGCAGTGAGTCATTGATATTAGAGAATATAGCGAAAAAGGGCTTCAAAACTGATTTCCGAATGGAAGTGATTTCTTTCAAATTCACGAAATTGGCCTTGGAACAACTTGCAAAGTTTCATGGTTTGTCGTTTGTAATGGAAAAACGGAAAACAACATATTACAAGCAAAATGTCAAGGCTCTATCTACTGTATTTAACATGGATGGATGGAAAAATATCGTGAAAGGCATTATGATAAACAATGCAAAAAATTTAAAGGATACAAATTTAAGAAAGAAAGTTGAAGATTTCATTCCGGTTGCTATAGAGCGCTACGCACAATACTTACATGACAACGGCAGACATATACAAGTTCTTTGTCATGGATGTTTTCGCATGAACAATACTATAAGAACAGAAATCGTAAGTTTATCTATTACGTATACATTTTTTAATCGTAGCCCACTCAATCGTTACTAATAGGTATTTTATAAATTCAAAAAACAGATTTTTATTTATTTCTACTTCGAACCAACAAAGATATAAAAACGAATGAGAGAATATGGGATGTGCAAGTGGGATTTAGGAAGGGAATGGGTTGCATGGATCAAGTCTTCTCTTTAAGGTGCATTACTGAAAAGTTCCTGGCTAACCACCAGAGAGTGTATTGCGCCTTCGTAGATCTGGAGAAGGCTTACGATAGAGTAGAAAGGAGTATGTTATGGGATGTGCTGTCCAAATTCGGATTGGAGTGCAGCCTTATACGTGCACATGTGTTAGGATCAATGGTAGTTGCTCAGACTGGTTTGGCATCTCTAAATGTGTCAGACAGGGATGTGTGGCTTCACCATGGCTCTTTAATTTGTTTATGAATAGTTGTCTTGATGAACTGCGAGAGAGTGATTGTAGACTGCGAATGGGAATGTCCAACATTAAATGCCTTTTGTACGCTGATGATCAAGTATTACTTGCATCGTCGGAAAGCGAACTGCAGAGGATGTTGGATATTGTAAATGAATCATTCGAAAGGAAAGGTATGAAAGTAAATGTGGAGAAGACGGAAGTAATGGTGTTTGAAAGAAATGAGGGCATGACAGTCACTTCGATTGAAATAAAAGGGAAGAGTGTTGAGCAAGTGAAAGAGTTCGTGTATCTGGGAACTATGTTTACAAGTGATGGAAAGTATGAGAAGGATATTGAAAGAAAAGTATACAAGGGCAACGCAGTGAATGGAGCCGTTAATCGTGTGATGGGAAGTAAAAGTTTGCCTTAAAAAGCACGTCTTGCTTTGCATAACGCAGTTTTGCTTCCCACACTAAGTCTCAGACTGTCGGATCTCCCTCGGCATTTCATTCCGCAAGCGAGTTTCCCTTACCGTAAACGAGTCGTAGCAGTACCCGGAACGCGTGAACTGGGCTGACATAATGTTGTCCGAAGCAGACAGCAGCGCACGGTCATGCTCATCTCTTAGGTAGCGAAAGTACATGATCAGTTGTGGCTCCAGAACCGTAAAAAACAAATTCTTATAAAAAAGAAATCACGATCAATCAATCGGTTTATGCGATTAGGCCGCTGATTGCTTTCTCTTTTTTCCGTTGTTTTTATAATCTTTGTGTATGAGCAATGAAGAATTTCTCTTTCATTGATTCATTCTGTGGTCACGCTGGTCGCGAGGCTAGCGCCGCCAGCCGCCTTTCTCCGCCCTCCAGCATCAATCAATGATGCGGGCCGCTCACGAAAACTTTACAATACTGGTGATTTCAAGTAGTAACCTATATATAACACCAAGCAAAAAAGTAAAAAATATTATTATTAAATTTATTAAAAATTATAGTGGATCTATTCTTAAACACTAACATAATATTATTTGCTAGTAAGGATAGCAGTTTATTTGGGTTAAAACACACCTACCTACCCCTAAAACTATAAGAGAATCCACTCCCTCTAACCCCTTTCAAGGAAGAGGTGTTTTTTTCTAATTTGGTTCCATTTTCATGACAAAACGAATTAATGTATCTTAATATTATTTTAGGATGGAGTGGTAACTGAGGTGATACCAGTGGACTACCAAACAATCTTCTACGGCTGTCCAATCGACGATATCCTGTACTTCATCTACACTGGCAGCGATAAGAAACTCAGAGACAATCATTTATCGGACTTCAAAGACATATACTACAACACTATGAAAAACTTCTTGCAATATTTTAACATAGAGTTAAATGAAGTATTTCCGAGAAAACTATTTGAGCAAACCTTCAAAGAGAGGCGAGAGTATGGATTGTGTGTCGCAATGATACTCATGGGTATTCTGTTATCTGAAAAAACAGAAATGCTAGATTTGAGTAAAGATAAAGTGGCTGAATGGCAAACTAATGTACATGAAAGCTTCCAAGAGAGATTTGGAGATATTATAAATGAATTTCTATGAATTAAAACTACAAAGCACAACCACAATACAGTCTTGTTTTAATTTTTACAATCAATCATACAAATACCTAATTAAAAATTTAAGCAATAGGTAAATGCTCAATAAATTTCCGTTTCCTTATCAAACGCTAGTTAAAGACTGCAGTATCAAAATTCATCACTATAGCGGCATACTGACACGACATTCTGACAGACATACGACATTATTTTTACTTATTTGTTCCGAGCTCAGGGGGCGACACGGGTAGGCCGGCTGGTGCGTGCTGGTGTGAGCGCCAGCAGGCTGGCTGGGGCCGGGCACGCGCCGCACATGATTCGCTTTGACGGTTGTCGGTTATGTGCGTGGCATGTATCGGTGCCCGGTGTCTCGCCGGGGTAAGCCCTCGTACGCGCTGATCGGTCTGCATGCGTCGCCCCCTACCTGGATGTGCTCGCTTAACTTTCTCTTTGTTTACCGTTAGATTTTTTACTTTTGAAAAGAGATTAATTAACGTAATCCTGATTCACTAATACTTTTTTCGACCTTCGACTTTTTGCGACCGTCAACGGGCTCCGCATATTATGTGTACAGGTTACAAAATGGCAGTTAACAGATTCTAATGAAATCCACTTACGTCTGCGCCATACCTACCTAGGTATTTATGAAAGTTATTATTACTTACTTGACATATTTCGTATCATATTTTATAGTATAGGGGTAGGGTCTAAAACGGTTAAGTTTCATCTCCACGTGCCGCTGTGTTAATGACCCTTGCAGTAACCTGTTATGTGAGGACCGCGCGGTAAAACCAAGATGGCGCTGGTACTACCACGAGCTGCTCAACAAGCAGCATAAAAAGGTGCAATCAACGGACCTTCCTCCGAATCAAGGACTTGTGCCACCGATAACGTCTTAAGATGTCGAAACCGCTTTTCGCCGCATGAAAAAGCGCAAAGCTTTCGGACTCGATGGAGTCTTTATAATTATAAGGGCTACAAATCATTACAATTAAGTAAATTGTTTGATTAAAAATAAAGAGTGATCTGCTCATAACAAACACAAATTATGTTTTATGTATTAAAATAAACTGATGAACTTTTGCGCATTTCAATGTAGATAGGAAAAATACTACGGAGCCTATTAAATACCTTTATATTGATATCCTACATTATGGGTTCGAAGAAAAAAAGGTTTTGAAACAACAATAAAATGCCCACAATCCCGATATTTCATTTTCTAAATCTAGTGATTACTCCCTTGACGTGACACTGACAAAATCGATTTAACCGTTTAGTAGATAGAGGGAACAAAGAATATATAATATGTAATAATATAGCCATGTATACAAAGGTATACATATATACATACAGGGCAAACAGATTACTCCTTTTATCGGGTTCGACGCAGTCAGCGTAAGCAGTCTTACTGCACTTACCAATATCACAAGTGGGTAAAAAACTTCAAATATAACAATAGTAAAGATATCGGCCCTCAACATTTAAAAAACAACCTGTATGTCGTTGTAAGATGATAAACAAATGCGTTATCTTATCACGACTAATTAATGTACAAACAGAGTGTCTATTTAAACTTCAGTTCAGAGTGTCTATTGTAACAGTTCACGGTCTGTTTACGGCTAATATTATAATTAATCATATTAACAGCTCTATATCAGTATAGAAGAGACCGCATAAAAAATACAAGGAAATGGATATACCAGAAATTGCTCTTGATACCTTTACTGTCCCTTTAAAGGAATCAATAGTAAAAATTGCAGAAAATGGAAACTTCAAGAAATACAATATAACTGTCAAAGTGATTCCTACACTTGGTGGTAGTTACTCAGGAGAACTGTTTGCTGTCGACATTGTCGGGAGCACTGCTGAGGGTGACAATGAAATCAATCTTTTCGTGAAGAAACTGGTACCAGACGCAATTGAGAATACGAAAGATATGTTTCATCTACCTGATCTTTACGCTAGAGAAGCATTTGTTTATACTCAACTTTCTAAAATGTTTACCGAACTACAGGACGAAGGTAACGTACCAAACGAGGAAAGATTCAAATTAATAAAATGTTATGAAAATACTTGTAGTGAGTCATTATTATTAGAGAATATAGCGAAAAAGGGTTTCAAAACTGGTTTCCGAATGGAAGTGAATTCGTTCGAATTCACGAAATTGGCCTTGGAACAACTTGCAAAGTTTCATGGATTGTCTTTTGTAATGGAATAACGGAGACCAGTGTTTTATCGAGAGCAGGTGAAAACTCTAAATACTGTTTTATCCTTGACGGGGTGGATGAATATCTAAAAGGCTTCATGATTAACAACGCAAACAATTTAAAAGATGCAAGTTTGAGAAAAAAAGTTAAAGACTTCATTCCGGTGGCAATGGAGCGATACAAACAACACTTTCACGACAACGGCAGACATACAGACTGTCCCAAAACAAGACGTCAACCCGGAATCGGGTGAAAAGGCAAGTCATGCTGGTTGGCAGAAAAATATTTAAAAAAATCTAAGTTACATGATTTCAAAATAATAGGCATTTAAAAAAAACGCAATATTGCACACCCTGCGACAGACTTTTCAGTCCTGTTGCCACAAATCTTTACATTTTCCCATTTTTTTGCTGTGTAACCCTGAATAATGCTTCTCTAAAATGTAATCACAAATCACAACACAATCACAAATTAGTACGTTTCGCTCCTTCGTTTACTGCGCTTGTTTTCGTATTCGTTTGTGTTGATTTCGTACTGACTACTTTTGGCTTCGTTTATGGACTTGTGATTGCTTGTGATTTGGATTCGGACTGTTTATTTTCCCTTAACGACGACTTTTACTTTCTCTGGACTTTCGTGTGACTAGTGCTAAGATATCTGCGTATACCACTCATGAATAATATGCACCTTATTTATGGAGAATGCAGGTGTAATGCCAGTGCTGCCTCCAGACTTTACCGTGAAAGGTACTCAAACGCTGTTCGTTACCCCGACCATCGAGTGTTTACGAATGAGCATCGTTTACTCTTCTCAGAGGGCCACTTCCCAAATCAAGAGCACGGTGCAGGAAGGCCTGCCAACCCATGGAAGACGAGGTGCTAGAAGCTGTCGAAGAAGACCCAAGCACTCCACTAGACTTTTTTTACTGGGGAGCAGTCAAAGAAAAAGTGTATTTGAACGTAAATTTGAACTACGGCAAAGAATAGCTGAAGCAGCTGAATTCGTAAATATTCATATTCATATTCATTTATTTCAGTAAAATATTACACCGTCACTTATCATAATACAAAAATATGTATGATTATTAAATTATAAAAGCAAATAATATAAATGATGTCACAGAATACAAAATGTCAAAATGAAAACAATATTACTGTATAATAATGTCAAATTTAAGTTAATATTATAAATAAACTAGTGGACCCGGCGCGACTTCGTTCGCGTAGCGTTCTAACCCTACACCTACCCTACACCTACCCTACACCTACCCTACACCTACCCTACACCTACCCTACACCTACCCCTACCCTACATCTACCCTACACCTACCCTACACCTACGTCTAAAAAATAATAAAAAAATTTAGGGGTGGACTACCCCTAACATTTAGGGGGATGAAAAATAGATGTTGGCCGATTCTCATAGATACCGGATAAGCACAAAAAATTTCATCAAAATCGGTCAAGCCGTTTCGGAGGAGTATGGCAACGAAAACTGTGACACGAGAATTTTATATATTAGAAGAAGAAGATAATAAAATGTCAAACAAATGTACCTATATATTGGGTAGGTATGCCCACTATTACTTTAATATTAAGAAAACTAACATAATACAATATGTATGTCAATACTTAAAGTACAAATGAAAAATAAAAAGAATGTCAATTGAGTAGGTATATAATAAAAGTCATGTATCTAACATAGAACATAATAATAACAACGGAGAGGATATAAGGTTTCACTCGTCAAGATACTCATTCACCGTGTAGTATGCTTTTTTTATCAATATTGACTTTAACTTCCTGCAAAAGCTAAAGTCAGACTTACACTCGCGTATGTCTAGATCTAGCTTGTTGTAGATGCGAGGACCCATGACTTTTGGCGACCTAGTGGTTTTTTCTAATCGATGAGACGGTATTAGTAGGTCATACTTCCTTCTAGAGGAGCAACGAAGACCAAGAGTTGCGTTGCTAGGAAACTCCTTCATATTACGTCTCACATATTTTGCCATCTCATAAATATAGACAGAAGGCAGTGTTAGGATGTTCAAATCTATAAACAATTGCCTCGCGGGTGTATCTAGCGGCACACGTGATAGAACACGCACTACTTTCTTCTAAACTACAAACGGCCTATTCCTGTCTGCTGCCAGCCCCCACAGATCAATGCCATAAGTTAGATGGGAGTGAAAATATGCGTAGTAGGCAATTATTAAATTCTTGTGCGAAAGCGTATGTGACAGACGGACAATGGCAAAAAACGCAGAGTTTAATTTTGAGCATAGTTTATCTGTATGGTCGTGCCACTGAAGGTAGCGATCGAACTCGACACCTACAAAGCGAGCTGAGTCAACGTTTGGAATTTGGACATCCTCCACCTGCACAGACACGGTGGGGCCGGGACCTCGCTTCAACGAAAACTCCATGAGGTTGGTTTTGGAAATATTTAACTGCATTCCATTTGCACGCGACCACGCCGCGACTGAATGGGTTACCGATTGAACAGTGAGGCTCAGTTCCTTGTCATCATCAGCGTGCACTATTGCGCAGATGTCATCGGCATATAATAGAAACTCGACAAACGATGATTGAAAAGGTAGGTCATTCATCATTAACAGAAATATACTGTTGCCGACATTTGAGCCCTGAGGGACTGATCTGTCACCGATCATGTCAGGTTCGGACCTGCTACTGCCTACATCGGTCACCTGTGTCCGGTCCGATAGGAAAGTTTTAATGAGTTCGAGAGGTACACCGCGAATGCCATAGTGGTTAAGTTTCGAGACGATGAGTTGATGGTCGACTAGATCGAAGGCGCGGGATAAATCAAAGAATACGGCAGCGACGCGCTTCTTCGCCTCCAAATGGTGCAGCACGGTGCGCTGCAGCAACCGCGCCGCGCCCACCGTGGAGCGGCCCGCTTGGTAGGCATGCTGCTGCGGACACAGCGAGTTATTACTCGAAAGGAAATCTGCGAGTCGTGAACAAATACCTACTTCGAAAATTTTTGATAGTGCCGGGACTAAAGATATGGGTCGATAGCTTTTTATTTCGGTCCTACTATCCTTCCCCTTATAGACAGGGATTACCTTTACTACTTTCAGGTAGTCCAGGTAGTTGCCATTACATACAGCCTTATTAAATTCCTCACAGAGAACAGCCAGAAAATCCCGAGGCAACCTCTGGAGAATGTACGTGGGAACATCGTAGATATCTTTTGTCCGTTTTGGTTTTATTTTCTTAATGATTTTAACTATTTCATCCACCGTGAAAGGCTTAAAAAACATATTACGTTGTACAGATGGTACATTGTCGCGCAACATTCGCATAGCAACAGCGACGTTGGGCCGTAGCGGCGTGTCTCGGACTACTGAAACGTAATACGAGTTAAGGGCACTCGCTAAGCGCTGTCGCCCCGGCTCGCCCCTGCCCCCTACAGCATGTTGCAATACGTCCATTCCATTCGTGTGTGCACTTTTGTTTGTTTCGGACTTTATTAGATTCCATAAAGCCTGCCCCGAAGTGTCACTAACCGCCACACACTCATTCAGAAATTTCTTTCTGGTCGCCGCGAGTAGGCTTATTTCCTTATTCAAAGGAAAATGTTGTGCGTACATTGATACAAGTTGTAAAAATTGACTGGAAGATTTTGTGTCATTATTGCACCATACTTGGTATCTAGTGCGGTGTTGAACCTTCTTAAGCCTACAGAAATTGTCAAATAGTTTGGTAAATGTTTCTAATATATTGTTGGTGCTTGACCAGTCATAGTGTTTAATTGTCATTATAAATTTATTAATATTGTTATTAGACGTCAATCTTTTAATTACATGCTTAGTGCCTGTGATTGTAAATTACAGACGATTCGCTCGAAAGATAGCTCGATCTCTTTTAAAGAGATGTCGGGCTTGTATTGCTGCCGAAGGAAGGCATTTCGAACATTTGCTGTAGTAAAAATAGTTGTAGTGGTTCATTAATTAATTTTTAAAATTATTGTAAATTCAATAAATAAACCTTAGTATAAAAAAAATTGTTTCAATTAAAATTAAAACGTTTACAATAAAATGGTACCTATTCCAATGCATACACTAAGAGAACTAAACTTTTAGTGAACAATCTGTTTAAGATAGACAAGCACACGTACGATTGAGTTAAATTTAATCAGTGTGTGCATTGGAATCGGCTCCCATGTAAAAAGCAATAAGTTTTGCCATTTTGATCAAGTAACAAAAATTTGTTAAAAACTGGGTTTTACATGAAAAACAATTTTATGTCAACGATAGCAGCTACATTTTACCAAGTATCATACCATCTACTACATAATCTAAGGATTCCAGTCCTTAATAAAAGCGCCAACTTTTGTCATAACTTGCCAAACTCGCGTAGTACTTTTTTTTTTTTTCAATACAGTCAGAAGAGATAAGTCCTATTTTTAAGCAAGCTTAAGCAGCTGGTTTCATAATTTTGATTACAGTTTAGAGAAGCATTATTCAGGGTTACACAGCAAAAAAAATGGGAAAAAGTAAAGATTTGTGGCAACAGGACTGAAAAGTCTGTCGCAGGGTGTGCAATATTGCGTTTTTTTTTTTAATGCCTATAATTTTGAAATCATGCTTAGATTTTTTATAATTTTTCTGCCAACCAGCATGACTTGCCTTTTCACCCGATTCCGGGTTGACTTCGAGTTTTGGGACACCCTGTATACAAGTTCTTTGCCATGGAGATTTTCGAATGAACAACACCATAAAGAGAGAAATCGTAAGTTTACCACTAGATACTAAGTATCTGCATAATTCGAACCCGTTAAATATTTTTTAAATCATCTATTCCAAAATTATAAAGAGAAAAGGTTTGTTTGTTTGTAATGGATAAACTGAAAAACTATTTAACCGATTTTTTTAATTAGAACCAGTCCACTACTTTGTAACAGACAGCATAATAAATCGAAATTTCCACCAGTCACTTTCGATCATATTGATGTGACGAGTTACTTAAAGGGAATAACATTATTAAAACGTGAGCTGGAAGAGCTAACGGCTAACAAGTTGCCTAGTACAGAGTCTAGTAGTACCTTGTCTAACGAATTAATGACTCTAACAAGTAATGTTCAAAGTATTAAACAGTTATTACTGAACCGAAAAAATTAAAGAAGACGACAATGCTCCGTGTTTTAATACAAGCGGTTCGCAACTCAACTTAACAGCAATGCCGCAAGCGAGTGTTCCTTATCACTCAATCGACAACATGTACTGTGCGTTGCCCACCACCGAGGCGCCTACCGCATAATGTGATAGTATGTTAAACGCACCGTCATATCGAGACATTATTGTCAATAAGCAGCAGACGATTTCAAACTCTAGAAACGTAGTAAAAATAATAACTTATGCGGATCATCACAGACGTCGAGCAAACTACAAGTGGCCGAGTTACCCGCTTTGATTTACGTGTCGAGGCTGTCTAAAACTACAACTGTAGAACATATTAAGGAGCATATACAGGATATGGGCGAGACTTGTATCGATGTTCTTCTACTCATTCAGAAATACGAAACTTCTTTCAATTCATTTAAAGTGTTCATACCTAGAAATAAAATAGACGTCTTCCGAGCAAATAACTTTTGGCCGGAAGGAATTAAATACAGACTATTCCGTGAACGCTCGAAAGAGGTGCTAAGTACAAAAGTTGATGTTATATAATTTATAATGGGTACAAATAATAATAACTTTACATGCGTTAAATTGCAAATATCGATGGTTAGCTATAATTGCAAGTCCGTCAAGAGGTCATCCGATTATATGCGTGAACTCTGTGATTCAGCTGATATCCTGCTATTGCAGGAGACTTGGTTTCTGCCGCATGACCTTGACTATGTACAATCTATTCATGGAGAGTTCCTAAGTATTGCTAAGTCATCTGTGGATACCTCGGCAGGTGTGTTGCGCGGTAGACCGTATGGTGGTCTGGCAATACTCTGGAGGAAAGACAAATTTCCAAATGTAAAGGAGGTACACTGTATCGGTTTAAGATCGATTCTTGTAATAAATGTATACATGCCTACAGATAATTCCGAATTAGATAGTCTAACTGAGTTCATAAGCTGCCTTGGTTGTATAAACGCCATAATTGAAGAAAATAGTGTAGAGGCTTGTTACGTATTAGGTGACTTCAATGCACACCCGAGCGCTCGTTTTGGTAGAGAATTATTAAATTTTTGCACTGAACAACAGTGGCATTGTGCTGATGTGGAACTATTAAGCGAGTTCATGCAGATGGCTAGACCATTGTTTGGCTACGAAAGCTGCGTGGGACATTGTTTCTGTTGACGTAATCCAGGGTGTGTCATGGTCCATTGCGAGCTTTAGCAAATATTGAACATATTTCAGAGCGCACTGTTAAAAACTCACCTATCAAACAAGGTGGAATTCGATGGGGTACCAGAAATGCTCATCAACAAGACTGTTATTACGAATTTTATAATATTAATTTAAACAAAATTAATGATTCCTTAGTTTGTCACATGTGCGATAAGGCTTGTTGTTGTAACATAGAAGAACACTATATGTTTATTGACAAATTGTACAACAACATAATTGTACTTAGTAACCAACATAGTACCTACCAACATAGTACCAAAAAACAAAATGCTACTAATAATAACATAATTAGCACCTGGGCATAGACTCTGAATAAAGTTGTCTATCAGCAGGCATTTCAGCTTTGACTTATAAGTTTGTCTGCTCTCGGTTGCTTCGATATCAACTTCATTCAGAATACCATGCACCAGGTACAATCTCTGCCGCTAGCCAAAGTGATTGTTCACTCTAGTAGCTCATACTTTTTCGTAATATTCGTTCTAAGTTTACAATTTTGATTTGTTTTGTTTTAAATTCTGATTTGCCAAACTGTTCCAACAATAACAAATACTTAACTCTTTCGTGCACTGGTAAGATATTTAATTTTTTGTACAATTACCCATAATTTCCGTTACTCACACACATTGAAGTATCTACTCTTGAAACTACACTGGTCTCCCAAAGGTGTGCAATAAAACGTCTGTACTAATGGCACACAACGTTTATTGTAGTTTAGAAATACTGTAAGGAAACACTGTGGCTGGGAGCTCATTCCAAATCCGAATCGTACGAGCATGTAACTCCTTATCTTTAACCAATTATCTGTGGCATTCACATACTTTTTTTATACCACTAAGGTGGCAAACAAGCTTACGGCCTGCCTGATGGTAAACAGTCACCGCAGCCTATGGACGTTTGCAGGGCATAACCCACGCGTTGCCGACCCCGTAAAAGCCTTTTTACCCCTTTCTTGAAGAACCCAATGTTGTACTCTCCAAGGAAAACCTTTCCAGGTAGTTCATTTCATAACCTTAGTGTGCGTGGGAACAAGTTCCTTTGGAACCGCACAGTTCGCGGCCAATTTAGCTCCAAGGTGTGAGGATGAACTCCCTGTCGGTGGCGAGCGGTGTGTTGATAGAATGTAGCTGTCCATCATCCATCGGCTTCCTACGACCTTAGCGAGGCCGTTGTGCGACCGTCACCGGTGCCGCGTGTGCGCGTACTGATAACGAGATGGCTGCTACAGGATTCGATTTAAATCAAATTACACAATTATGTGAAATACCTGTTATGAGTTTTTATGCAAGTCATTGTTAACAGACACATTTTGTTTTATGTCTTTATGGTGTATAATTGTGAGGGCCACAAATAACTTTAATTAAGTTAATTGTGTGCTTAAAGATAAAAAGTGATATGCTCTTAACAAACACAAATGATATTTTGTTCGTTACAACAACTGATTAACTCTTGCGCATGTCAATCTAGATAGGTAATGGACTAGTTTTTGATGTCAATTTTTTCGTCACAATTTTTTATTTTCGAATAAAGGAAATTGTTACCAACTTGAGATATAGATAAGTGCAGTAAAACTTTGTTTACCCTGACTGCGTCGAAGCCGAAAAGGAGGAGTTATCTGTTAGACTTGTATGTCTATATGTTACATAAACGGTTAAACCCATTATGTTAATGAACACGTCACTGAACAGTGATTTAGAATATTCAAAATAGGGGTTGGGTATCATAAGTTTTGACTGTTCTACCAGCCCTTATAATCTCACTGCTAGGACTAAATGTGGAAGAATCAGGGGAAGACCTTAATTCATGTCTGTCCGTTACGTTAAATTTAAAAAGCACCCTGTATTTCGTCATCAGATAATAAACTTAATCGTTATCACACCTAGGTCAATTAATTGATATATAAACAGCGGACGCTTCATAATTCAGTATCTTAATAATTCTCGGCCTATTTACATGTTATTATATATCATTTCTATACAGTTTTATAATCGCACTTTCAACAAAAAATAGATATCTATCAGTACTCGCGAACATGGAAACATCAGAAGTTAGTATCGATAAGTTCACAGATACTTTAAAAAAATCAATTGTAAAAATTGCGGAAAATGAGAACTTCGAGAAATACAACATATCGGTCAAAGCGATTCCTACACTTGGTGGTAGTTACTCAGGAGAACTGTTTGCTGTCGACATTGTCGGGAGCACTCGTAATGGTGAAAAAGAAATCAATCTTTTCGTGAAGAAACTGGTACCAGAAGCAATAGAGAATATGAAGGAAATTGGTTCTTTAACTGATGCTTACGCTAGAGAAGCGTTTGTTTATAGTCAACTTTCAAAAGTGTTTACCGAACTACAAGACGAAGCTAATGTACCAGAAGAAGAACGATTCAAATTAATAAAAAGTTATGAAAATGCTTGCAGTGAGTCATTGATATTAGAGAATATAGCGAAAAAGGGTTTCAAAACTGGTTTCCGAATGGAAGTGAATTCATTTGAATTCACGAAATTGGCATTAGAACAACTTGCAAAGTTTCATGGTTTGTCTTTTGTAATGGAAAAGCGGAAACCAACATATTACAAGGAGAACATCAAAGCTCTATCTTGTTTATTTAACATGGATGGATGGATAAATAACGTGAAAGGCATTATGATTAACAATGCAAAAAATTTAAAGGATACAAATTTAAGAAAGAAAGTTGAAGATTACATTCCGGTTGCTATAGAGCGCTACGCACAATACTTTCAAGACAACGGCAGACATATACAAGTTCTTTGTCATGGAGATTTTCGCATGAACAATACTATAAGAAGAGAAATCGTAAGTTTATCTATAACATATTTTAATCGTAGCCAAGTTTTACTTTTTTATACCACTAAGGTGGCAAACAAGCTTACTACTAGTTATTTTTACTTATTTCTATTTCCAACCAATAAAGATGTAAAAACGAAACTCAAGTTACCATTGTTATCTGACCCTCGATTGCTATTTCAGTTTCAATTTAAATATATCTTTATTTGAATAGGATACACGAAATTATCTTACAAACGTCAGAAACATAATTTAATCATTGTCCAGCCTTGTATAACCCGCGTTACGAAAGAAGAGACTTGACAATTGGCAGTGGAGAGGATTTCGTGCAGGTTATCGTAAACAGCGCAAGTCGAACCACGTGACCCGCCAAGTCTCTTCTTATTTGACCCTAGCTGTCGTCGTGGTCATCCTAGACCTTATCCCGGCCACTGCCAGGGTCCGCTTTCCTACTTAATCTTCTCCACTTCGCCCGGTCTTCGGCATTGTCGCGTAGTAAGTCGATGGCTCTCGCATTCGACTCAGCGATGTCAATTTATCGCTTTTTAGGCCGCTCACGGGGCCTCTTTTCTGATACCGGCAGATTCAGGCATCTATTTCCCACATATCCCTGAGGCTTACGCAACACGTGACCAAACCAGCGCAAACGTGCCTCCTCGATCTTATCTGCGATATCCCTCACGCCAAGGCTACCACGGATGTACTCGTTACGTACTCGATCGAGTCTCGTAACTCCGCACATCGACCGCAGCATTTTCATTTTGTTGGCGTGGAGTTCGCGAACGTGTTTCGTCAGCGCTGGCCAAGTCTCGCCGCCATAGAGCATTACCGTTCTAATTAGACTCTTGTATATAAGCCCTTTGAGCTTAAACGGATTTTAGGGTCATAGGTGACCGCCGTGAGTTACCGCCACTTGGCCCAAGCTGCAGAGATTCGGGATTTGACATCGGGGCCTATATCGCCGGAATCGCGCATCACGGATCCGAGGTACTTGGATTTATCTGTTCTATTGACAGCTTCGTTACCTACAAGGATGATTTGACACTAGCTGTATCATATGGTATTTTGCTGTGGGGTCATGCTGCTGATTTCCAATCATTCTTTATCTTACAAAAAAGGGCTATCAGGGTCATATATGGGCTACGTGTTAGGGACTCGTTAAGGTAGTTATTTAAAGTGATCAATATTATGACTGTGCCAAGTTTGTATATATATGAAAATACTAGTCTATATACGGAAAAATATTGACAAATTTCTGAAAATTTCTGACATTCATAACTTTAATACTCGAAATAAGAATAAATGTCTGGTACATAAATCTAGGTTAAGTAAAGTTAAAAAATCTTTTGTAGCATTGACTTTTTCAATAAAATACCTAACGAAGTACTTAATACAACTACCGATAAACAAATTAAAAAAAAATTAAAAATTCATTATACGGCAATGCCTATTACAGATTAAATAATTCCTTGATGGACGAAATAGCGTGGCCTGGAATATTAGGATATCCCGAACACAAGACAAATTGCAGTTGTAATCAATATTGTTAACTTATTGAGTTTGACTATAGGTACTTTATATATTATGGTTATTAGGAACTAATTTCTATATCATAAAATAATATTATATAAATAATTTGTAAGGTGTCGACGTTCAATAAGTGTATTGTTTGTACCTATGTTGAATAAAATGTTTGATTATTGATTCTTAACCTTAACATTATTAATTAATCAAATAATTAATATGCGCGTCGGCATCATCGAGCCAGCAACGGTTAGCTCGAACATTATCAGTTATGGCTCAAAAGCATTTGAGTCCAGAACCGTAAAAAAAAAATTCTTATAAAAAATAAATCACGATCAATCAATCGCTTTAAACGATTAGGCCGCTGATTGCTTTTTCTTTTTTCCGTTGTTTTTATAATATTTGTGTATGAGCAATGAAGAGTTTCTCTTTCATTGATTCATTCTGTGGTCACGCTGGTCGCGAGGCTAGCGCCGCCAGCCGCCTTTCTCCGCCCGCCAGCATAAAAGGAAAAAAATTATTATTATTAAATTTATTTAAAATAATACGGGATCTATTCTTAAACACTCACATAGTATTATTTGCTAGTAAGGATAGCAGTTTATTTGGGTCAAAACAAACCTACCTACCCCTAAAACTATAAGAGAATCCACTCCCTCTAACCCCTTTCAAGGAAAATGTGTTTTTTTCTAATTTGGTTCCATTTTCATGACAAAACGAAATAATGTATCTTAATATTATTTTAGGATGGAGTGGTAACTGAGGTGATACCGGTGGACTACCAAACAATTTTCTACGGTTGTCCAATCGACGATATCCTGTACTTGATCTACGCCGGCAGCGATAAGAAACTCAGAGACAATCATTTATCGGACTTCAAAGACATATACTACAACACTATGAAAAACTTCTTGCAATCTTTTAACATAGAGTTAAATGAAGTATTCCCGAGAAAAGTGTTTGAGCAAACCTTCAAAGAGAGGCGAGAGTATGGATTGTGTGTCGCAATGATACTCATGGGTATTCTGTTATTTGAAGATACAGAAATGCTAGATTTGAGTAAAGATAAAATGGGTGAATGGCAACCCAAAGTACATGAAAGCTTCCAAGAGAGATTTGGAGATATTATAAATGAATTTCTATGAATTAAAACTACAAATCACAACCACAATACAGTCTTGTTTTAATTTTCACAATCAATCATACATATACTTATTAAACATTTAAGCATTAGGTAGTTGGTACCTAAATGCTCATTAAATTTCCATTTCCTTATCAAACGCTAGTTGAAGGCTGCAGTGTCAAAATTCATCACTGTAGAGGAATACAGAGACGATATACTGACAGACAGACGACATTATTTTTACTAATTTAATCCGAGCTCAGGGGGTGCAGGTCGTTAATGGGACGTCATTGCTAACAAACATATTTTGTTTCATATCTTTATAATTATTGTAGTGATTTATAAGGACCATAAATCACTACAATAAAGTAAATTGTTTGATTAAAAATAAAGAGTGATCTGCTCATAACAAACACAAATGATGTTTTATGTATTAAAAT
Organism: Blastobasis lacticolella; assembly: GCA_905147135.1. NCBI lineage: Eukaryota > Metazoa > Arthropoda > Insecta > Lepidoptera > Blastobasidae > Blastobasis > Blastobasis lacticolella. The sequence continues at coordinate 19,105,662 of LR990048.1, forward strand.
AAACTGATGAACTTTTGCGCATTTCAATGTAGATAGGCAAGGGACTAGGAAGCCTATTAAATACCTTTATATTGATATAATATATAATGGGTTCGAAGTAAAAGGCTTTGAATCCACAATAAAATGCCCAAAATCTCTAAATCTAGTGATTACTCCCTTGACGTGACACTGACAAAATCGGTTTAACCGTTTAGTAGATAGAGGGAACAAAGAAATAGACATATATACAAAGATATACAGGGCAAAGTAAGTCAGCGTAAACAGTCTTACTGCACTTACCAATATCACAAGTGGGTAAAATACTTCAAAAATAACAATGGTAAAGATATCTGCCCTCAACATTTAAAAAACAACCTGTATGTCGTTGTAAGATGATAAACTAATGCATTATCTTATCACGACTAATTAATGTACAAACAGAGTGTCTATTTAAACTTTAGTTTAGAGTGTCTATTGTAACAGTTCACGGTCTGTTTACGGCTTATATTATAATTAATCATATTAACAGCTCTATATCAGTAAAGAAGAGACCGCATAACAAGGAAATGGCTATACCAGAAATTGCTCTTGATACCTTTACTGTCCCTTTAAAGGAATCAATAGTAAAAATTGCGGAAAATGGAAACTTCAAGAAATACAATATAACTGTCAAAATGATTCCTACACTTGGTGGTAGTTACTCAGGAGAACTGTTTGCTGTCGACATTGTCGGGAGCACTGCTGAGGGTGACAATGAAATCAATCTTTTCGTGAAGAAACTGGTACCAGAAGCAATTGAGAATACGAAGGATATGTTGCATCTACCTGATCTTTACGCTAGAGAAGCGTTTGTTTATACTCAACTTTCTAAAATGTTTACCGAACTACAGGACGAAGGTAATGTACCAAACGAGGAAAGATTCAAATTAATAAAATGTTATGAAAATACTTGTAGTGAGTCATTAATATTAGAGAATATAGCGAAAAAGGGTTTCAAAACTGGTTTCCGAATGGAAGTGAATTCGTTCGAATTCACGAAATTGGCCTTGGAACAACTTGCAAAGTTTCATGGATTGTCTTTTGTAATGGAAAAACGGAGACCAGTGTTTTATCGAGAGAAGGTGAAAACTCTAAATACTGTTTTATCCTTGACGGGGTGGATGAATACCCTAAAAGGCTTCATGATTAACAACGCAAACAATTTAAAAGATGCAAGTTTGAGAAAAAAAGTTGAAGACTTCATTCCGGTGGCAATGGAGCGATACAAACAACACTTTCACGACAACGGCAGACATATACAAGTTCTTTGCCATGGAGATTTTCGAATGAACAACACCATAAAGAGAGAAATCGTAAGTTTACCACTAGATACTAAGTATCTGCATAATTCGAACCCGTTAATTTTTTTTAAATCATGTATTCCAAAATTATAAGGAGAAAAGATTTGATTGTTTGTTTGTTTGTAATGGATAAACTGAAAAACGATTTCACAGATTTTTTAAATTAGAACGGATCCGGTACTTAGTAATAGACAGCATAATAAATCTAGCATAGTGTATCTAAATTTAACGAAATATCAACAAAATCCTGCTATCAACATCATTTCTACTACTAACAGTTAATGTGAACCAGAATAAGATGAGCTAGCGACTCTATAGCCGCGCATAGCAATGTTAGCTCCGTAATTACTGGTTTCTGGTACCTACCCGACTACATCGACCTCGATGTTTGATCTATTTTTTTCCTGTCCCTGTAGTTTCAAAACCAAGCTCAATCAGATAAGTATCTAAATTTGTTTTAGGATGGAATCGTAACTGAGGTGATTCCAGTGGACTACCAAACAGCTTTCTTCGGTTGTCCAATCGATGATATCCTGTTTTTCATCTATACCGGCAGCGACAAGAAACTTAGAGACAACCATTTATCGGAATTCAAAGATATTTACTACAACACTATGGAAAAATTCTTGGGATGTTTCAACATAGATTTGATGGAAGTATTCCCGAGAGAAGTATTTGATCGAACTTACGAAGAAAGGCGCGAGTATGGATTGTATATCGCAATGATGTTTATGGGTGCTTTGCTCTATGAAAATGAAAAAGATTTGGATATATCTAAAGAAACAATTGCAGATTGGCAACCCATAGTGCACGAAAGCTTTCAAGTGAGATTTGGAGACATTATAAAAGAATTTATTTGAATTAAACTTTCTAAACAAGTCCTATATCTGAAACTATTCCTTGTATTACTTCGATCAACAATTATTTATTTATGTATTAAGAAACACACAAAATATTTCCATAATCTCCACGATTGGCAGGCGGGTTGGAGGCCGCGGTTGAAAACGCTGCTGCCTGCTGCCCATTTTCCAGTCTACGGAGACTCTAGATCTTTTACCTCGTAAACATAAGTCGCCTTGTACGACCGACACCCACGAGTGAAAAGGGTTGGTGTTATTCTACTCCGGACACCACACACCACAGCATAGTACATATAGATAATACATTCATATTTTATTATGCCGAGCCCAGACATGTGTCAAGATGTGTACCAAGATGCGCAAAAACTGTGTGGGAGCCTATTTGCAAATATGTGTACAAATATTTCATATTTGCCATTCAAGTGTCGGTTTTTGGCGTAGGTACATGATAGGGCGTAAACCATAAATATTTAGCCGCAGCCGCACTCTTTGCAGAGACTCAGTTCTCAATGGACAACTTTTTTTTCTGCCCGGGTTTCCTGTTACTATTATACTTTCCAATTATGCTTCGTATGATCATTATGAATATAAATAATCATCTTGTCGTTAATGTCCCGATTATGTTCTCGCACACGAGGGCCCGGAGTTCGCCTTGACCATGATCCAAGATTTGGCAGATCATGTAGTTACTTTGGAGCGACCAGATTTTACCATTATCCAGACATTGGATAATGGTTACACATTCAGTCGGCTGAATGTGCAGGTTTCATCACTATGTTTTTCCTCACTATATGAGCATCGGTTAGCATTGAGCTAATGTACATAACTCAGTTATTTCGTATGATCATTGCTTCTAAGGCAGACAAAGCAAATGTGATAAATTGTTAAAATAACATAAATAGTAAACTGTCGTCCTCTATGTTCGCTATCTTTAAAAACTAGTTCAATAATATTTGCGAAACATGTATGGGAAGTCGCTTTTGCAAAAGATTAGTAAAATATTTGTAGAAACATGTGCACACGTCTTGACACATGCCTGGGCCCGTCTTTGCAGAAGAGCCGAGAACGCAATCAAAGAGCATATAGTTGCAGTAAGAAACCACCAGACGAATAAATCTGCCATAGCAGACCACATGCTTAACTTTGGCCCAAACCACTAGGTAGAGAACTACATGCGCCTAATGTCCTCTCCACCGACCGGCAATATTATCCGCGTATGGTTCGGGAAGCGATTGAAATTAAAAAGTACAAAACTTTCAATCGGGAAGATGGATACAAGCTTTCAGCGTCGTGGAACCCAGTGGTGTGCAAAATAAATAACCTTAGGACTCAAGATTTATCGTCGGACGTATCCGTGAGTATTGTGTGCCGTGCAGTTCCGAATCAACAACAAATTGACAATTCTATGTGAGGGTAGGAGTCTACCAGCCCATCACCGCAGCTGTCACCTCTCCACGGCAGTCGTCTCGTAACCACGGTGGGTGTAACCCTACCGAAACGTCGGGAAAACAAATCGAAAAGGTATGTCGCGTGCAAGTCCCGTCTTATATAATAATATGAGTCATATCGTCTTAATTCTTACAGTAAAGTAAAAGGAAAACACTTGACTACAACAGTGACAATGATCAGCATATTCAGAAATATTCAGGCAGAAAGGTAAAGCGAAACACAGCGTTCTTTTGAGCGTATATTTTCAATCTTAATTACAATTGTACAGCAACCCTTTTGCGTGCTAAAGTCAAGACTCCAAACATACGATCCGCGGTATCGCACGCAGCTGTCGTGGACCAACAACTAAACATTATTCGTAATGACATTGGACAATGACCTACATTACAGAGACTTCGAAAATGCCTGATTGCATTAAACTTTAGGCTATGATTCTGATTCAGTTGGTTATCCTGCCGGTTTGCCATGCAAAAGTTAATGTTCGATTCCCGGCCGGGCAGAAATTGAAATGATGAATTTTAATTTCTGATATAGGTCTGGGTGTCGTATGTATAATAATTATGTATTTAAAAAATATTTTATCAGTTTATCAATTCTCCGACACCCCGTGTTGACCTCTACAGGAACTATGATCTGTTTAAACTGACTTGTCTTATTTGGTGAACAAACAATGCCCAACATCACGAGTTGCTGTATCAATCACGCTACGTATATTGTGTATCATCATCATCATCACAGCCCGTAACAGTCCACTGCAAGACTTAGGGCCTCTCCCATAAAAGGGGAGGTTATTGCCATAATCTCCACACTTGGCAGGCGGTTGGAGATCGCAGTGTTATCGCAATATAACAATGGAAAATGCTGCTGCCCATTTTCCAGACTACGGAGACTCTTGACATTTTGCCTCGAAAACATCAGTCGCCTTGTACGACACCCATGAGTGTAAGGGGTTGGTGCTATTCTACTTTACTGGACACCACACGGCCAATGTAGTGTGTATAAATATCTTGAATATTACAAGAAATACATAGAATGTGAATTTAAATGAATAGTGACGATGTTTAAATCATTTATAATAGATGTCTAAGGCTAATGATGATGATGATGTCACCCATAATACAAGCTTTGCTCACTTTGGGGCTAGTGGCGCTGTGTGAATTGTCCAAGCATATTTGTATTTATTTATTTTATATTGTCACTCAGGACACCAGTTTTGTTTATATTATTACTGATCTGATCAGTGAATGTCTTTCTCGGTTTCGCTTAAGGGCCGGTTTTACTGATTTGGACTATGTACCTGTTTATTTCTTTATTCAGCACACAATAGATACTAGATATTATTGCACACAATAGAGATATTACAAAATGAAAGACACAAAAGGCACAACTTATTTCTAAGAAGAAATCTGTTCTAGCAGGTCTATAGAAGAGAGGCATAGTAGAGTCCTTCGTCAATCTTCATGACCGAACCCACTATGAAGATTATAAAATAAGTAAGTACTATATAGTACCACCATTATAATTTATTTCTTTAACAATCTTCGGGTACCTAAATTGTCTACGATGCCCGAGGCATTCAGCCGAAGCCGTTAGCTCGGAAAAATTGCAACTCGACGAGAAATAATCTCTTATCATAATAAAAGAGAAAAAGAAGACGAATGTGGAAGGAGTCCAGCTGAATGTTTTATGCTAAAACTACTAGAATACAAAGGGATAGCTTAACGAGCTCTGATTTAAATAAATAGATAAATTATCCGTTTATAACACCAATCTCACACAATATGACAATATACAGGCACAATTGACATATTTAAATAGTTTAGTTATTATAAATAGTTATTTATGACTTGAAACTTACAATGTTTTATACATCAGGTTAATTTTTTACTAGAAACGAATAAATGTTTTCTCTTTCTTCATCGATATAAAAATAAATCATTATATATAAATAAATAAGTAATTACGATATTTATTTTATAAATAAAAATTAGATAAATGATCCAGGGATTATAAAAAGACAAAATAACGTATGCCTAACTAAGTACATATTTAAATCAATTAAACTATCTGTTTAATTATGGACAAAAATAATATCTAACTAACATAGGTCTTAATTTTTAATATATTTTTTAATTGTTTTAAAAATTATTTACAATCCAGAAACAGCAATATTTTTCTAATCGTTTACTGTAGTGTACAGTTATCGTGAGTGTTTAGGGGGTTAGGTGGGGGATGTTAATGACCGAACCCGTTGGATGTTGTTTAAACACTAAATTTATTATAAAAAGTAATCGACCAAGTAATTTACCTACGCTGCAATATATTCGGCGCGCATTGGCCTACTTACAGCCGTAGGTAAAATTGCCTGTACGGCGTTACTCCGTACATCCTGCCCACTAAAGAGAAGAGAAGCTGTGTAGCAGGATTGTATAAACCTAGTCTATAAATACATGATTACTGAGTTAAAATGTAGAGGTACAAAATAATTAAAAGTGATCAGTACAAATTATGAAAAGTATTGTAAATAAAGCACAGTAAAATATCAATTACTTAGAGTTCTTAAAATGTCAATGTGTAGTAAACTTTAATCATTCACTGTCACTCACTGTAGGTATATTAAGTTTACCCACCGCGGTGTTGTTAGAGTGGCTTTATTAACGCTCAATACGATAGAGCTTCGCAGTTCACTTTTAACTGCACTGACACTTGTTGGTTGGTGTTGTGGTAGTGCATCCATACAGACCACGACTGAGCTCTCCGCTGTATCCACACACCATCTTTGTCTCTTCTTGCACCGACGAACGGTGAAGAAAATAACTAATCCGAGAATTAATATTGTTATTGTACTATACAGTACGGAATACTGGTGTATATCATGGACGCTAAGAGTAGTACTTGACGGTGTCTTTATGTTATCAATCTGTGTTTTTAGGTCCGTCCATAACTCCTCATGATTGGCAGATGTATAGTTTCCCGGTTTAGTTATGGTAACAATGCGATTGAGAATTGATGTTTCTGCTGGTATAGGTAAGGCGTTCTCAACCTGTAGTTTGCTTATATAATTGTTGTGTCCATATATGGAAAACGTCTTGCCCTTGATAGTACATCCTTGACCTATCTCAATGATACCATTCCCCTTCAACGTTATTACCTGCACGTCATTATTACAAAATATGCGCACAGCGCATTCTTCGCAGCACGTGTAAATCCACTCGTTCCTGTTATGTAATTTAATCCACCGCTCTTCGCACATCGATGGTTGTAATACGCAAATACTTCTATTGTTTACTTTTATGTTGCACATGTATTGAGTTATTTGCTGTTCATATATAGGGTGATCACTGGAACACAATATATTCTTGAAAGATGTATGTACACAGGACTGCAAGTCTTTTTCCGACATAAGAATCAGCAGATCCCTTTGTAAATTAAATGCCAGGTATGGAAAAGTGGTTACCATGGCGTATCCATTCGATGGTAAGCTCACCAGCTGGTCTACTTCAAACGTCTCTTTGCTTACTAAGGGTAATCTTGCCTCAATGATCAAATATCTTTGACTCACTTTTGCGTTGACTTTCATGAGTTTGTAAAAATCTTTCAAGTTGGTTTTATCTGCTGGCAGAGTTAAATCGCCCTGTATATGGCTCGATATAACATTGATTTGGTCTTCCAATTGATCAGGCGGTAATAAGTGCGCATCCATGTGCCCGTGCCATACATCGGTAACTGTGTTTAACAACTCCCTTTGGATTGTTCTTAAACTAGATATAATAATCTGGGCAGAGAGAGCCGATTATAGCATATATAATTCGTATTGACCCGAGGTTTGCACGTTGTTCACTGTGGTAGTGATATTCTGTAAATGGCTATAAATAATGCCGAACTGTTTGTTCATTATATTTTCATGTCTTCGTAATATATTATATTGAGACTCAATGACACTAGTCTGATTTTTTAATAGTTTTTGTAGATGATTCTCATTTAGTGATATTTTCTCGATGTCTTTTTCATATTTTCTTAAAAATCTGTCATCCAGAACTCCGAATAATTCATTAGCAAGATAGCCCACACCATTTACTAAGCCTCGTTTCTGCCTTTGCCTTTCGTTGTGAATTGTAAGTACTTGCTCATAATGTTCAATTTCGGTCAACTCATGTTCGAGCTGATATATGATGCCTTTATAAGCCGGTGACGATAGATGTGACGTACGCAGATGCTCCTGTAGATGTTTGACGTATTTCTCCATGTAATGCAAGCCGGTGCGATAGACTGTACCTCATTTCTGCGACGAACAATCTTCGATGATCGCCAATGTGATTTAACAATACTGCGATGTCATTTTACAACTATGTATTTAAAGGTCGACTTTACAAGACCGCGACGCACGTCACTGCGAAAAGTCGCTGGTTCGACTCAACAAAGGTTCGATGTACTTTACAGCGTCATCACTAAACAGCGAAAACACAAACCCCGACGAACGTTACTGCGAAACGTTGCTGCTTCGAAACCAATAAACGTCGATGTACTTTACAGCGTCATCTCTAAACAGCGGAAACACAAATTCCGACGCACGCTACTGCGAAACATTGCTGCTTCGAAACCAATAAGCGTCGATGTACTTTACAGCGACATTTCTAAACTGCGAGTCGTTTAAATTGCGACGCACCGTACTGAGAAAGATAATCACTTCGATATTCCTACATTTCGATACATCCTTACATGCTTTCCTCGCACCACTTACCTGATCGCTAAAACCTGAATCATGGTCAAGGCGGACCCCGGGCCCTCGTTGTCGAGAGCACAACCGGGACATTAACGTCGAGATTATCTTCTTTATATATCTAATTCTTCTTGCTATAATCGGTATAGATAGGGTCTGTTTGGCAGCCCTTGTCCATATTATCATTGACAAATTCCGTAAACAGCACAAGATTAGAAACCGTAGACCTACCTCTCACAAAGCCATGTCATGCTTGTTAACAATAATTAACACTATATTTACGTAAGAAACTATACAGCTCAATGGAAACTAGATTCTTTTTCTGTTATTATTTTTTTATTTCATTATTTGTTTAACACTTTTGTTGTTATGAATGTGTTGCGTTTCAAAAGACTATCTTAAAATGTTACTTAAGATTTGTTTTATTGTTCATGATTATCGTCACTTCTTACCTTAAGGTTTATTTAAATTGGAGAGTTGTTTTTTTGTTCGCATTTTACATAGGTATGTTAATATTTTTGTTCTTTACTGTAATTTTTATTCGGGTTATGAAGTAAAATATATGCTCTTTATTTCTTAATTATTTTGTTTTGGCGATCATCGAAGATTGTTCGTCGCAGAAATGAGGTACAGTCCTCTGTTTGAGCTCTTTATCAGACCATCCATAATTATGTCAGAGTAGACACTCGCATCTAGTAAAATGTCGATAGGTTTTGAGATGTTGTACTCGGGATCCACTAGTTGTATGTGCTGAAGATGAGCCCAAGATTGTATGTAAAAGGTTTCATTTGGCAAGTTGTTTATTACCCGATCGATGACTAACGCTTGTGTTTCAAACTGGAAGTCGTCGTAAATGGATTGACATTGTAGTGACACGACTCCGCGACTACGTCTTGATCCATAGCCTATGCCCGAAACAGATGCATGGTAGCTGTGTCTAGGTAATCCTAACATCTGCGCCGCATTTTCGGAAATGAGTGATATTTGTGAGCCTTGATCTAGTAGGGCTCGTAGAGTTGCGATAGTCCCATCTATTGCTCTAACTTTGATGGATATTGTTGTTAAGATAATCTCTTCGTTTTCATTAGCGATGTAATTAACGCTATGCTGTTTCGACATAGCTTGTGGCGCGGAAATAGTCGGCGGCATGTAGGACTGCGTAGCCAGCATTTTGTTGTTGACGCTGCCGGTCGGGGGCGATGGCCCGGCCGCGGCGGCCGGCGGGTGCGGCGCCACGTGACTCGCTCGGGCGCATGCCTCGTGCAAAATCGTGTTGTGCTCGCCTTGGCAATATTTGCACCTATTTGGCGAAGTGCACTTATTGTATTTATGCTTGTACAAACAATTCTGACAAATGTCTAATTTCTTCACTGTCCCCAATTTCGCGTCCGGTTGCAGGCTAATGAACTGTTTGCATTTGAATAATGTATACTTTTGTGAACATAATGGACAGTTCCACGTGTATGTTGCAGAAGTTTGATAATTCTCTTGGCGATTTGCGGCATAATGCTGGTAGATAGGCTTGTTAGTAGTGTGGGGCTTTGTTTGTTGGTAGTAGTAGGGGAGCCCACGATGCTAAATGGGGATTTACTCGAGCGTCATAGAGACCTATTGAGTTGCAAAGCTTATATAATAAAAAGAAAAAAATGTTAAATAATGTATACCTTTTCATCGGTGGGGGGAGCGGCTATAGATTTTCAAAAATGTAAAAAAAAACTATTGCATGGACATACTCGAGCGCGTCAGATATTGATAGCATCCATGTCCTACGTATTTTTAATAATGTACGTATGTTAATCTGATCGTTTGCATGATGGGGGTGGTCATACGTAGGGGTTGAAAATGAAAAAAAAAAAAAATTTTATCGAGCGCGTCAGATTTTCTAAGGGGATGTTAAGTGATCCTAAAAAAATGCTCTCATCTAATAATCTGACGATTTGGATGTGACGCAAACTCGCGGCCATTATTAGAATGTGCCAAATAAATTCGCCATTTTGAAATACTCAAGCGTGTCAGATTAAGATATATATGGTTCATCTTTATGTCCTAGACGTGCTGTCTCATAATCTGACGATTATCTGGAGGGATTCGCCAAATCTAATAATTTAAAAAAAAAAAATTTTTTTTTACAGTGTCGCGGACAATGAATAAAATCTTTGGCCACGGAGTCTTATCTTTGTTTTCTTTTTTATATGGCCCTACATACTAGCCAAGAAACCGTTGTCCGCTCGATGGTGCCGTGGTGCCTAGCATTCATTTTATATTATAATTATAATTATGACGTTCATAAGTGTTTGTGAAAACCTAAACTGAATAAACGTATTTGAGTTTGAGTTTGAGTTTGAACAAAATAAGCCAAAACGTTAGAAATACGTTGTAAATAATATCATGCCACGAACAAGCTGTTTGATCAGCTGTGATGATGTCATGGCATCAGAAAACAGAGTGGGGACGGAGTTAGAGAGTAATAGATAGAGAAAAAGTGAAAGAGAATAGAAACGCGGGGTGGGGAATATAGGCATCACGTAGCTGCACGTATTAAACTTTATCGACGAATTTTTGTAACTTCGGCTTGTGGAAATCGTCAGATTATATATTTTACGTGATCCTTGAATTATTTCCTTCAAAATAAAAAAAAATTCACCCACGCTCGAGAATGTCGAGATGCCGTTTTTTTTTTTGCAACTTTGCAGCCCTCCCCTTTCTTTACGTCACTTGCAAATTGTCAGATTAGTGGAATATTCACTTTTTAGCATGTAATTAACTCACCCTACCTTAATCTGACGCGCTCGAGAATTTCTGATGATCAATTTTTTTTTACTAATCTGATCCTTTATCCTTGACGGGCGGCCATATATATGAGGCTCATATTTGGTGGAGGTACTTAACCGGGTACAAGGTATCCCCCTGTATATTAATCTGCCGCGCTTCAGTAAATCCCGAAATCCCCGCTTGGGCTCCCCTACTATAGGTTTTCTTTGGTACGAAACCGGAATCTTTCTGATGTATAGGTTCTAGGGCATTGAATTTGCTTTCTAAAAAGGACATGAGTTCTTTCAAAGATGGTAATTCACGAGGTGACTTGCGGGACTCTTTATAACCCCTGTATGTGTCAGAATCAAGCTTTTTCGATATTAAGTGAACTAATATGGGGTCCCAAGTAGAGGTGTCAATACCTAAATTCTGTATGGCGTGTACACACTCCATCGTAGTGTCATAGACGCGTTTAATCTCATATGCCGACTGTTTTTGTATAATATGTTGATTTAAAAGTAATTCAATTTGTTTAGTAAAGAGCACATGGGGATTGTTTTATCTATGTGTAATGAGCTCCCAGGCGGTGTCGTAATTGTCGGCTGATATGTGCAAATGTTGGATAAGCCGCTCGGCTTCACCCTTTAATTTTCCCTTCAAATGCTGCATTTTTTGGCTCTTAGTGAGAAGGGAGTTATTGTGAATGCTCTCTGTAAACAAATCATAGAATGTAGGCCAGCTAGTGTACCGGCCTGTAAATATAGGAATTTCTATTTGCGGGGTTGATTGTTGAAGATGAGCTGTTGATGCTAATTTTTGGTTTAACGAACGTTTCTTTTCTTTATAGCAAGTCTCATAGTAGCTAAATTCTCCATCGTATTGTAAATCTGTACCCTGCAATATGTTGTCTATTTGCAGATGCAAGGAATCGATAACATTCCATCTCGATTGTAGATTACGTAACACATCTTCTAGTTTCCATTTATCTCTTAATTCTGTTAAATTAAGACCTCTCAGTAGTCTAGATAATGCGCGAAAGTTAGTTCGTTGTAGAGATAGAAGTTCTGTTGCCTGTGTTGGCGGTGCGGCTGTTGCCGGCGAAGCGCGTGCTGGCAGTGGGGACGTTTTCTGTGCTAGGTAAAGTTTTTGTGTTGGTAATAAGACCGCTTGGACCAGCTGGTATCTCTTCCATCTCGATAGGTTTAAAAGTTGAAATTAAATAACGGACTTCGTTATAATAAGCCCGAGCTTGGGCATACTGATTCTCTCCATAATATGGAACAGATTCATCGGCATACCGGCCGAGCTTTACGTTATTGGTGAATTCAGTCCAGTATTTATCTAGGCTCCCGAGACGAGAATCTATGTATTCCCGTGTTTTACGGCTTGCGGAGTCTTTTTTAAAGTTACGCTCCGTTTGTTTAATGGAATCGAGAATATCAGCCTGTCGTTGAAGCAGTTGATCCATGTTGTTGAAGGAAATTGGAAAGATCTTACTTGGACTGACGAATGCTGCTATAACTCGAACCCCTGACTTAAAACCTGTGATCTGCCAGCGCCAGAGGGAACACGTCCAATATGTCGTAAAGATTGCGTAACGTCCAAAAACAAAGTTCAAAGTCACTGCACCTCACAGTTTGTACACTTATTTCTCACTGTATGTGTAGAAAAGTATAAAAATGTCCACTACAACGCGCACGTAGTTATAATGTACAATGGACTGTATGTCACCAAAAATTGTAACTGTATGTCACTGTTTAATTAACTGTTTGTTAAATTGTCACTGATTGCTTAAGACCCAAAAACTGTATGATTTTGGATCTTCTTAATACTCGAAGAATAAAAACTGTATGTTTTTTATCTTCTTAAGGCTCGAAGGACCATAAACTGTAGTGTACAGTTATCGTGAGTGTTTAGGGGGTTAGGTGGGGGATGTTAATGACCGAACCCGTTGGATGTTGTTTAAACACTAAATTTATTATAAAAAGTAATCGACCAAGTAATTTACCTACGCTGCAATACATTCGGCGCGCATTGGCCTACTTACAGCCGTAGGTAAAATTGCCTGTAAGGCGTTACTCCGTACAGTAGTTCTTTTAAATTTTGGACAGGTGTTTTTTTATGAGTTGTGATTCCCTCCGGCCGCCATTGCATATAATATTTATTATGTTTTATATAGCTGTTGGTACTCCAATAAATAAATAAATATTGTTTGTAAAAGAAGTTAATCTTAATTGAAGCGCCTGTTTTGAATGTTTTAGCAATCATTTTATTAACTCTTCTGTGACCCGTTATAGCAGATACTAATGTACATCGTCCATTCTGGACGTTTCAAAACTGTGTGCTCGCCCACAACGGGGCGTCTGTAATTTTATGTTAGCAAGCGAGGTGTCACCGAAGGCCGAACGCAGTACCCCCCAGAAAGGGTTGCCGTAAGACCAGACGGTTGCCTTATATTGTGGCCTTATTCTGTACTAACAGACGAGATCTTTTATCGAGCAGCCACTCTACCTGATTCGTATGCACCTATATGATATATCTAAATTTGTTTATAATGAATATGAATCCCAAGTTAGGGTAAAAGTCCTTCTGTCGAAAAGTGAAGGTAATATGCTTAGATTTTAATGCACTTGCTGTAATACAACTTATCCAGAAATTTTTATATCACTAAGGTGGCAATAAAGCTTAGAGCCTGCCTGGTGGTCAGCAGTCACCGCAACCTATGGATGTTTGCAATACCAGGGGCATCAACCACGCGTTTTCGACCCCCCCTAACGTAAAGACCTTTTCACCCCTCACTTGAACTCCAGGGAAAACCTCTCCAGGTAGTTCATTCCACAACTTTAGTGTGAGTGGGAGGATAAATTCCCTGTCGGTGGCTAGCGGTGCGATGATAGAATGTAGCTGTAGGCATTATGTCAAACAGTTCTTAATAACAAACACCGTTGTACAACTGATATTTTTTTGGAATGTTCTTGATTCTTCTACTGGCTGGAGGTTAAAGCTGGTGGTGTTATCAGCGAAGATGGCTGTCATTACCTTTACTCTCTGATTCAGGCACAGGTATGTCAAGTAATAATGGATATAAATTTAAATCACACGCCGAATACTTTAGTTGATTTTTTAGTGATTTATACTTGCCATATTTCATATGTTTAAAATCAAAGCTTGCCATATTTTGTTTTAGCTACCTTTTACCTCTATTATAGTAATAATAGTAATATGTAACACTTCCCAATGCCTACATAAATAGAAAAATATCATGTCGCAATACTCGCAATCATGAGGAATTTAATCACTACAATTTCGATTACATTTATTTATAAAGTTTTCGTTATCTTTGTCTATTGTACCAATGTGTGCAGAAATCTAATCAAATGTAGTTACCAACATATAGAATGTTCTAATTTAATTTAGACGTTATGGAGAAAATCGAGTCCCCTGTGTACAATTATTGATATTTTTAAATAAAAATAAATTTGTGACATCATCCAAAAAGTACCAAAACAATTTTAAAGTGCAGGCCATAAAGGTCGGATTCGCAGGACGACAGTGTCAACACCTGCAAATATTACAGCACCGCAGACTGTTCTGGCAAAAGAGTAGATATATAAGTTTTAAGAGCTTTGTCCTAAAGACCATGTCGCTTCTCAAGGACCAGCTTGTGCTCCTTTCCCAAAAAGTTGATCGTCTGGAGAATCAATCCCGCCGGAAGCAATGCTTTGCCGAGCGAGACGGAGATTGAAGATCTGATAAACAAGATCTTGTCCTTGTTACTCGACCAAATGAAGTTGGACAGTGTTGGCGACTCTGCGTTGGAAGTATATCATAGATTGCCTAAAAAGTAGTAAGGACGGGCCTGTGTTGGTTCGTTACATCACTTAAACTAGTGAGGCAGTTTGAGGCGATGACGACGGAAGGGCTCTCGAAGTCTTTCGAAGTCAAGGCAGAAAGTGTTCATATAGAAGCATATAGAAGTACTGGACGAACGACGGCACGATTATGGTGGTCCTCCCGGAAAATAGCTTTTCTCCATGGCTACCTACTATCTACGTGATCTACTGGGGGTTTACCATAAGCTCTTATAGCAGGACCTAAAGAGAACTGCCCTGCTTAGAACGAGACAGCACTATACGTGTCACATAAGCTTGTCTCGTTCTAAGCAAGGCAGTTCAGTTTAAGTCCTGCTATAAGAATTCATGGTAAGCCCTCAGTCCCATTTATCAGTGACAAAATCCACTTAAAACACTAGCACCCGGTTTCTGAAACGTATGTCAAATCATAGATTAGCTAACAGACTGTCACATTTAACAAGCTGGTAATCCACTGTTTCTGAAAGGCCAATTAACTTAAAATTTGCTAATAGACCATATATAAATTATGATAAATTGTTTTCATCTGGCTACCCCTACTAAAATCAGTCACATCATAGCCACGTCACATTCATTCATTGATATATGTTTTGTTTCTGTTAAACGCATTGATTTGTCTCTGACCCTAGGGGCCTTTTTAAGCCAAAATCGTATGTGATATTTAACTTTTAGATGAAACTAATAGCGATTGTATAGTTTTCGTGTAAAATCGAAAATTATCAATAAATATACAGAGCGAGAAAAGAAAACTTATAACAATATTTATGTTATAGGGTCACTGGTTCCAGCGTGTCAGTAATCCCATCATCATCATCTTTAAGCAGGTAGGTAGGTCCGGGTCCACTGCTGAATACAGGCTTCTCACGACTTACATTCCGGTCGACTCTGTTATGTTGCATTTATCGGCTTCCTAGGACCTTAAGGAGGTCGTCCGTCCATCTTTTGGGAGGCCATCCAGCTCGCCACTCAACAACATCCGCCCTACCGGCTATCGATTCTATGAGTTTCCCAATAATCCTGGCCCCGAACCAGTTCGTGGTTCAGGTCTAGGTCCTGGCCCCGGACCAGATCCTGGTTAAGGTCCAGGTCCAGGTCCCGGACCAAGTCCTGGTCCAGCTAATATGTATGGGCTATGTGCTGGCACTGATCTAGGTCCTGGTTCTGGTTCAAGCTCAAATTGTGATCAAGGTCCTTGTTCGGGCCCAAGACCAAAACCAGATCCAGATCTTGGTTTTGGTTAATGGCCAATCTCATTTTCAGGTTTAGGTGTACGTCCTCGTCCTGGCGTTGGTTCAGATACCTGTTCTAGTTTTGGTCATGGTCTTGGACCAGAACCTGGACCCTAGACCTGAACTTTGTCTTGGACCAAAACCAGGACCTGGACCAGGGCCAGGACCAAGACCTATATCAAGAAAATCGAATATAATTTCTTTTGACAATCTGTTATGTGGTCGATTTTCGCTAATTAAAATAACAAGACGATAACATACAGTTAACATGAGAAAAAGCTTTCCGGAAACCCAAAATTACCTTAATCGGCCGTTAATTGGAGATTTGACAATCCGTTGACAAACTGTCAATTAGCCTTTTCAGAAACCTAAACATTTAATCGGAGATTAACAAGTTGTTACGGAATTTTTGCGTTGACAAGCGTTTTAGAAAACGGGTGTAGGTTGTTATCAATATGAATTTTGGCAGGTTATAACCTAGTTACCGCATTTTTGACTAATAAGGTAGCTCGATATTGCACAATTTTTACATTTTACCTAGTGCCGCTTTTTTGTTGATATCTGTTTATTTTAAGATCTATCAGCGGAACTACAAAAAAGCTAGATCAAGTATATACCTAGGCTAGAAACAACAGCGATTATTAATCGTACGACGTTAATTCGCGAGACTTATTAATTTAAATTACTTTTAAATTAGTAATTTGTTATTAATATAAATTAATATTTAGCTACGTCTCATCTGTCAATGGCACACCACACTACGCCACTAGTGCCACAATAGCTGCCGTCTTCTTCGTCTCGTGCGGGGAGACCGAATTTGGGGCGAACCCACTGTCGGTGATGTGTGTACGCGGCCCGTAGAAACGGGCCGGTCGTTGGGTTGAGCGCCTTCATCACCTCCCCCGCGGTCGGGCGCACTGGGCGCGGGACCGGCGTAGGGCGGCTTCCGGGCGCGAACCATCGGGGTTGGGGCTGCCACTGGCGTGGCAGGGGCGTCGCCGGAGCCTGCAGGCGTCAACCTCGTGAGGGGGACTTCCTGCGGCTGCCGGGGGTCTCGTCCGGAGGTGGGGGCCGCGGGATATAGTCGCTCAACGGCCCCCGCGTTGCTGCCCAATTGCAGCTAACGCTCGGGGCCCGGCGCAGTTAGATCCGTCAACCCGTAGGGACGGAAATGCAGCGCCGGGCAGTCGATCCGGTGGGGTTGGCCGCCGGGCGCAATGCGCGCGCCGGCTGCGGGCGTCAATCAGGTGGGGTGCCGCGAGCGGTGCTCAGCGGCCGTAGAGTCCGGTGGGGGTGGGGTGCAGGGTCTCAACCCGAAGGGAGTCCTCCTGCACCCGATGTCGCGTCAGGAGTGGTGTCAAATCAGGTGTTGCGTCGCCGTTGACGGCGATGTGTCGACGGCGACGCAGCGTCAGTTTAGGGCCGCGCGGCGGCTACGCGTTTCGCGGTACGCGGTGCGCGTGCGCGGCGCGGCGGGATGTAGGGCGCTTCTCAGCGCGGCGTCGTCTCCGGTGGGGGACCGCCACTTCAACGGGATCTCATGGGAGAGCCCGGAGTGACGGTCGGGGTGCGGACGGTCTCGCGCCTAAGACTGCGTCCGCTGGTCTGGATCGGTGGATTCGGCGATCGGTTGGTACGCACGCGCCCGCACAGCCCGAATCCAGCCCGGCGTTGGCTGGATGGCGGCGGCGGCCCCGTCGGCGGGGTTAGACGACGGCGGGGCGCATGTGCCGCGACACAACATCATGTTGTGCGCTACACATTGTTGTGGGCTCGTGTGCGGCTTCGTCGGCTCGGCGGGCGGAGGGAACAGGCGCGGTGGTGCTCGACCTCACGGCGGCGCGGCGCTCGACGTCTGCTAGCGGCGCGGCGTAGGCTGATCCACAATAGCGCCCGTAATTGCACCTTTATATACGTACTGAGGCAAGACTTAACCAAAAACAAAGATGGCGTCAATGACATGACATATCTATGCCATAGAGTGCCACAAACTTACCCGGTAGCCAAAACTGGATCTAAGTGCCGCCATTTTGATATATAACTTTGTTGACAACAACTGTGCCACCGTCATTAGGATAGATAACTGATAAGTCTGTAGCACTCATTCTTTATTCAGTCATTTTGACAGTTATCGGCTGACGGCTCCATGTTTCTTATAAAGTACTACGTGGTCTATTGAGGACAATATATTTTAATGTATAATGTGTAATTGGTGGTATGACTGGTTATTTGTCTATGACTTTTTAGCCATGCCCTTTAATTTGAGGACAGACATGAATTCAGGTCTCATCCCGATCCCTCCAAACCTTTGTCCTAACAGTAAGATTAAATGGGCTGATAATTACAGTAAGGTAAAGTTGCTGTTATAAGACGATATTCTAAGAAATTCTTCTTTTATCCATACCTGTGTGAACTATGCAAACAAAACCAGAAAGTCTAGTTGAACCTTGTTCTGAAACTATTGAAACTTTAAATTTAGATTTAAAGTTTCAATAGTTTCAATCTAGATTTAAAGACTAGTCTTTAATCACCAGTTTGCTTAATGTAGTATATATTAATCGAAATCTCATTATTAAAATGTTTAACTACTTAGTAACCAACGTGCCAAATAGCCCATCTTATGATAAACCAACAAACCAGCAGTCACTGTTAAACCTAAGATGATTGACTCATATTTGTTTTTATACCACTAAGGCGACAAACAAGCTTACGGCCTGCCTGATGGTAAGCAGTCCCCGCAGCCTATAGACGTTTGCAATACCAGGGGCATCATCCACGCGTTGCCGACCCCGCAATATTCCTTTCACCCTTTTCTTGAAGAACTCCATGTTGTACTCTCTAAACCTTTCCAGGTAGTTCATTCCATAACCTTAGTGTACGTGGGAGCAAGTTCCTTTGGAACCGCACAGTTCGCGACCAATTTGGCTCAAAGATATGAGTATGAACTCCATGTCGGTGGCGAGCGGTGCGACGATAGAATGTAGCTGTAGGCATCATGTCATATCCACTATGCTTTCTATTTCGAGTCATAGATCCAGTCTCTTTTAAATTAAGATAGTCTCCAACCCGCATGCCAAGCGTGGCAATTACAGCAATACCCTCCACTAATGTGGAGGTGGCTCAAGTCCAGCAGTGAACTGTTATATAGGTTGATAGGCCGATAGTGAAGTCTTACAATTACAATTGTATCAATTTAATAAGATAGTGTTTCAGAATCTTAGTCATCATTAATTAAAAAAGTAATACAAAAAATGAAACCAGGAATGCCGTAAAAATGTTATAATGAAGCAGATTCTTCAACTCAAGAGGTCCGGATAATTTGAGTTTACATAATTAACATTTCAAAGCAGGCGGGGATCCATTTTATTTATATAAACTATCAGACCCGATTCCTGATCCAAACATATTATTCGAAAAAGGAACTAAGAAGTTGCCTGCAAAAACTAGTTCTATAACGAAATGTAAATGTGAGCTTATCAGACTAAAGTTATTTTATGGAATGGAATATAATTTACAGAGGGCGAAGAAACATTGTTTCATGAGCATATCACTCCTTATCTTTAATCAAACAATTAACTTAATCGTAGAGATAACATCAGGAAGCGAAATACGTCAAGTAACAGATACACATAACAGATAGGCGTCTCCTTCGCCTTGACCATGATACAGGATTTGGCGGATCACATAATTACAGAAGTTAAAGCGACTGCCATCTGACCTCTGTGACCCTGTTACCCTGTGCGCGGGAACACAAGCGGGACATTAACGCCAAGATGATGATAATGATGAAATTGTGTTTATCAAAGTTCTAATTTTCCGCAATCTTTACAATTGATTCCTGTAGCTTGTCGGTAAACTTATCAAGTCTAACTTCTGATATTTCCATAATCTCGAGTACATGTGCCGTATTTAGCTGATAATACGATTGTAAAACTATAAATAGAAATGATAGATAATTACATGTAAATGGATAGATAAATATTATAGTATTAATTATGAAGCTTCCTCTGTATTCTTATCAATTTACATTGGAAAAAAACTATCTCAAGACGAAATACAGGATGTTTTGTAAGGGCAGATCTGATTTGCCTACGTCTTTGGCCTAGTAGTGCGATTAAATGCGCTGATATTAATATCCCATTAAAAATACTTCTTGTACTTAGATCTCAAATAAGACCAAGTTTTGGCAACAATGTTATTGTTTGGGTACGTAATTTAAGTAGTATAAAATTGTAGCGAAAACTAGGCCAATTTTGGATTTAAGTTTTTAAGAGGCGTAGTTTTTTGGACTGGAATCATGGAGTTTCTTCACACAAGTGTTTTTGGTGGAATCTAATATCTTTTTCCTGAGTTCATCATCGGAAAGGCCAATCCCGGCTTCTGGCAGTGTCCACTTTCCTACTCATTCCCCTCCACTTCGCTCCGTCTTAGGCATACACGCGTCGTAAGAAATTGGTCAATCTATCTTCTTTCCTCCATCCAGGGACCTCTTTTCTGATACCGAAAGTTTTAGGCATATTTTCCTGCGTATCCCTAGGGCTTGCGCAATGCGTAACCAAGTAAGCGAAATGCAAAGGTTGATTTCTACTGCAGTGGGGCTCCTGGAGGATTCTCAGGGAAAAGATTACATTCAAGGTGCAACAGCCCAGCCTGAAGCCGTATTGGCATTCAATGACGTCTGTCCTCAAGTATCTGCGCATTCGGGTAGGCGATGATCTCACGAGGTGTATGCGACGCGGTCTCCTGCGCTCCGTGCCCCGCGTCGGAATTACTCGGTATTGCGGATTACGGGCGGAGTCGATAACACAAAAATACATGCACGGCTATCTAAATCTAATCTAAATGTTTTACTAAAACGATACAATATTACTACAAACGAAACATGCAATATTACTGACCCTTTCCGAAGCAGTTCTAAGTAAAAACCAAGTACAACACTCTAACGGCGTTATAGCTTTTGACTGCCATAATCTGCATAATTAGTTTCGACTTTACGTACTGATACTTTTTATACCTACTAAAAACACATTAGCACAGGTGACCAAATTTTAAGCGCACCTAATCCAAGGTCTATTACACATGACTTCGACGGATTATCTTGTGTCATGGCTGAACTATCCAGAACCGAGACTTAGCTACCATATAACTGAATCCCCAATAGGAACTTGACACATTTTTGGTATCCTGCTACTTATTGATGACCAGTGAAATTCCATTGGTTTTGCAGTAACATTCCATTAAACTGTTATTTATATAATTCACGATGGAAATGAAAATATAATGAAAACGCGGTGTAGATATTTTGAAAATTAAATCAGGAATATATTTTATTAGACTTACAATTTCAATTTATAGAAATTCATTTATAATATCTCCAAGTCTCTCTTGAAAGGATTCATGCACTTTGGGTTGCCATTCACTCATTTTTTCTTTACTCGTATCTATTTCTTTATCCTCAAATAGCAGAACACCCATGATCATCATGGCGACATACAATCCATACTGTCGCCTCTCTTCGAAGGTTCGCTCGAATACTTCTCTTGGGAATATTTCCTTCAACTCTATGTTAAAATATTGCAAAAAAGATTCCATTGTGTTGTAGTATATGTCTTTGAAGTCCGATAAATGATTTTCTCTGAGTTTCTTGTCGCTGCCGGTATAGATGAAGTACAGAATATCGTCGATTGGGCAACCATAGAAAACTGTTTGGTAGTCCACTGGTATTACTTCAGTTAACACTCCATCCTAAAATATGAAAACACATTATTTACAACTATGTTAGAAATGAAACTAAATTTGGAAAAACAACCTCTTCCTTGAAAAGTTTTAGAATCTCCAATAGGTAGATTGTATTTATTCTCTTCACTTTTTAGTATCAATTAAACTCTAACTGTTGTTTTATTTTTATTGATCGCAGGTTAAATTTGGTAAAAATTATAAATATTAGTAAGTTTCACTTTAGTGGGCAACGATTAAAATATCTATGAGTAGACACTGATTCTTTGAACACGACTAGTGAGATAATCGATTATTTTTAAAACTGTATTGTTCCTCTTAAACCCAATCTTTCAAGCTGAGATAAAAGAAGTTGGTAAATTACCGTGTCAAAAGCTTTTGCCAATGATAATGATGAGTTGCGATTTAGAGAGCAACGATTATAAATATTAATGTTATAGATAAACTTACGACTTCTCTCTTTACGGTGTTATTCATTCGAAAATCTCCATGACAAAGAATTTGGATATGCCTGCCATTATCTACAAAAAATTGCTCGATTCCTTCCAAAGCATCCGGAACAAAATCTTCACCCTTCTTTCTCAAATTTGGATCCTTTAAATTTTTTGCGTTGTTTGTCATGAAGAATGCGAGGTTATTTTTCCAGCCATCCATTTTAATTATACTATCTAGAGTTTTCACCTTCTCACTGTAAAACGTTGGTCTCCGCTTTTCCATTATAAAAGAAAAACCATGAAACTTTGCAAGTTGTTCCAAGGCCAATTTTGTGAATTCAAATGAGTTGACTTCCATTCGAAAACCAGTTTTGAAGCCTTTTTTTGCTATATTTTCTAATATCAATGACTCACTACAAGTATTTTCATAACTTTTTATTAATTTGAATCGTTCTTCTTCTGGTACATTAGCTTCGTCTTGTAGTTCGGCAAACACTTTCGAAAGTTGACCATATACAAATGCTTCTCTTGCGTAAGCACCAGTTAAAGAAAACAATTCCTTCATATTCTCAACTGCTTCTGGTACCAGTTTCTTCACAAAAAGATTGATTTCTTTTTCACCATTCGGAGTGCTCCCGATAATGTCGACAGCAAATAATTCTCCTGTGTAGCTACCACCAAGTGTAGGAATAATTTTAACAGTTATATTGTATTTCGCAAAATTTTCATTTTCGGCAATTTTTACAATTGATTCTTTTAGCTTATCTGTAAACCTATCGAGACTGACTTCCATGCTGGCGAGCACTGATACTTCCATATTTGATATTTGACTTCAAATGAAATTGTATACTCTTTAAATTGAAACGATAAAATAATTACATGTAAATATATCGACAATTATTAGAATACTAAATTATGAAAAACTTCCGTCTGATTAAATATCAAGCTACCTTGGCTAGATAAGGTTCTATTTATTATCTTCACACCAACTACAGGATGTTATTAAAAGGGTTGGAAAGTTTTTGTGATAGCTACTCTTTTTCAAAGTTTTTATCCTTGAAGAAATTTTATTTGAACCTATATCTAAAATTATCGAAACTTGAAATCTAAGCTTTAACCATTGTGTGTGACCATATTTTTAATGTGAAATTAGTTCATAGAGTTCTTATTGTTCCGTCTATTTTATATAACTTACAGAGATAAACGAGTAAACAGCACATCTGATTGTAAATGGTGACTGTCATCCTCCCTGACATTACACTATGATCTCCAACCCGACTGCCAAGAGTAGAGATTAACGCAAGATATTACCACCGGGACTCATTCAAGGCCAGATTGAATAGGCTGTTTCTGGCGAAGCATTTTCCATTTTCAGTCTCATTTAAATTTACCATCAGATGAGATGGCGGTGAAATGCCTGATTAGTCATCTTGGCGTTAATGTCCCAGCTGTGCTTTATTTAGTATACGAGAACCTAGGGTCCGGACATAGTAATATGTGAAAAACTTTTCATTCGAGGTGGCTTTAATCCAGCTGTGGACAGCCATGGGCGCGCAGCCGCTGTATATCGTTTCCCCTTTGTTTTTAGTGAAAGTATGCTTGGCCATGAAGTAATTAGGCGCGTCACGACAGTCAAGGATTTGAGCATCACATTCCATTCAGCCTTGAACTTCCACCAACACCTTGCAGTGGGGTGTTAAAAAGGTTAGGTTTTGTTATCAGTAATGCCAGAGACTTTCGCGATCCTGATTCGGAATGCCTGAAGTACTGCGAGAGGATTCATGAATGAGAATATTTTATAATAGAAACTGATATATCTATAGCTTTCAGTGAATTTTTTAACACTGTAATACCTGCTGTAAAGTTGTTTTAAATAAATAAATAAATTAGAACACAATAATGTTACATCACCATCATCACAGCATATAACCGTCCACTACAGGACTCAGGGCCTCTACCATAATCTCCATGCTTTTGAGGCGGGTTGGAGATCGTAGCGTAATAAATAAAACAATGGAAAACACTGCCGCCCATTTTCCAGGCTACGGAAACTATATCATTTGCCTCGAAAACATTAGTCGCCTCGACGTCACCCACGAGTGTAAAGTGTTGGTGCTATTCTACTCAGCCGGACACCACACGGACAATACAAATAAGTTTATTGAAACAATCAAATTAATACATAATATGTTGTTACACGTTTCCAGTACATCAACTAGTGTTACAGATAAATGGAAAGGTTATTATAGCCCCCACACTAGGGCAGGCCTGTATCGTGGGGCCAGATTGTATTTATGGATTAATGTATGCTTAGGTAAAACTATACTGTGGGCAACTTAACAATTTCATAGTGGGTTAAACTCAAGTAATTAAAAAAGCAAAACTAAAAGAAGAAATATAAAGAAGTAGTAATGTGTGTGTGTGTGTGTGTGTGCGCGTGCGTGCGTGCGTGCGTGCGTGCGTGCATGCGTGCGTGCGTGTGTGTGTGTCTCATATGTTTGTAATGGTGCCCCATGTGTAAATATTTCTGTAGCCCACGCGAGTAATATAGTAAAAGGAACAGTATTGTATGTATTTTTATTATATCTTATTTATGACGGTAATTTTTTAGTTACGTTAGAAAAGTGCTTAGTCATTGTTATTACTCTAAAAATAAATCTAAGTCGTTTTCGACAAAGTAACAATAGTAAGCTAGGGTTTATATGTAAGAAAGGAGCACGAGAAATGCAAAAAAATCGAAACGAAATACTCAATAATATTTCATCATCATCATTATGAACCGAATGTCGTCCACGATTGGCAAAAGGCATGACGTTATGCGAAAATGTTACTCCTTAACCCAAAAATTACTGAACAATGTTTGATGAAATTTGGCAGTAACGTAGCTCATAACCCAGAATAGCACATACTTACCTACGCTATAATTCAATGTGATCGGGAACAGGTCCGGAACGCAATAACCGAATTTTACGCTAATGAAGTCGCGTGCAAAGGCTAGGACTAATTATCTTATATAATTATTTTTATATCATGGATGCAAGAGGCACAAAATTCGGTATGGAAGGTGCCTGGAGATCAATGTGTCTAGTAGAGTCGTACGGCTTAGGTGATGATGGCGTGAGCCCCAATAGTATAGTTCCGGGCTCGCGGTTCATTTTCTTCTTCGCTTGGTCTTCGGCATCCGGCGGTGAGTTGGTACGCCTGGCACGCATGTCACTGAACGCTGGACGACGTCACAAAATAAAGAACGGCAGCAGTTTCAAACAGTGCTCGGTCGCGATTGTTAACGCGAGAATTCGTTGTAGTGTCGACTTAAGTTGAATATTATTTAATGAAACGATATTAGTATTGATAAAATAAAAGTACTTGTACGTAACTAAGCTTACTTAATTTCATACAAGCAACGCACGCAGACTCCAAGAACTGATGGGTGACCATTTCAGACTTTGAGGCTAGTCTTCAGTACCGCTACGAGTTTTAATGCCGATGATGAAGCGAGGTTGACCAAGGTCTTCCGCTAGAGACTCTAGGACTAGTTGAACAGTTTCAGGCACCACGTGAAAGTTTTTAACAGAATAAGGAACCATAATGGCCACCTTAATAAGGTTTCTAGTCGGAAATGCCTGTCTAGTATAATATAAAAAAAAATTGCTGACCACCTTCCTTCTCCATCATCAGATTAACTGACTAAGACCGTAATATTGCATTTTCATCAATTGACATGTGTATGAAATTTTCAATTCTATTGATTACTGGGAAGTGGGTCAAATCCCTGGTCAGTGAAAGGTTATGCTCAGGGTCTGATTATATAATCAGGTGGCGATGCATTTTTAAAAGTGAATAAACAGTAGTTTATTATTACGCCTACTAAAGGCATAATGTCTGAAGCTGATATGGAAAATCTAATATACTTGAACACATTCTGAACAGCTTGGGAAGCAATTATGATCACATTATGGCAAGGATTAGATATGGGTCCTTTGCAAGGGACATGTTTTGGTGAACAATCTTTAAAATTCTATTCGATCTTTTAAATACTATTTTTAAAATTTAGAATAAATACATTAGCAACCCTAGTAAGTTGGCAAGTTTAGGTAATAATTTTTGAAGTCGACGGGAGTGGACCTTCTGTTAGTTTTCTATTTTGTGACGACGTGTAAACAGTTTCTTGGGCCGGTGGTACCTTTTTCCCGTGCTGGTGGCAGGTCTACGTAAGACATGGTCCACGTTCGCAATACCATCCAAGACGGCACTCTTGCAGCTTACCTGAGATGTGACGGACGCGAAGGCTACCGTAATGTGGGCAATCCGGACGCGATATTTGCGTGACTCCGCATATCCACCGCCGCGTCTTCATTTCCGTAAAGCTAATCTATGTGTATGTTTTGTCTTATTATCGTGAGTCTGCCAATGTAGCCTCGTGGCCGAATGCAGTTGCCAACCGATTAAGTTATCGCGATCGATATGAAACACGCCGTGATTATTGGTGTCAACAAAGACGCGTTCCTCAGATTAGATATCATATTTCACAATATTGCGATGTGATTGTCTTAGTGATGTCATCATTAATTTTCTCGCCCTTTGGGAAGACACGTTATCTTCAAATTTAATTAAGGGTAGCCCTGATGCAAACTATTTGAGATTAGAAAATTTTCTATCGAAATGATAGAAAATGTGAATGTGTTGCCCAGGACATCTGCAACCTAACGGGAGTGGATATGGTACCGAACTTTGAGGTACCTGTGCACATGTCTTTTGAAGAACCCAAGTAATATAATGAAAACTTTGGCCAGGAGATTATTCAGGGGAAAACGCTCGGCATGCAAGTACATTAAGCAGTTCACCATCATCAACCCCTTCCCTAATACCACTAGAGGGGGTTGACAAAGCATGAGTCTCGTTTACTCTATTACTCCACTATTTAAGGTGAGCCCTCGTTGTGCTTCTTTTTATATTCGACTAAGCAGGCATTTAACCGCCATCTCACCTTTTGGTAAGTGACGGTGGAAGTGTTGGTTGTAAACTTTTCTGGTCGCGCGACGTGTCGACCAGGCCCACCAGGGCCCACCACCATGCGCTCGTGGTGCCTCGTCATCGTAGCGCGTCATTTAAGGGGGCATATAAAATTTCTTAGACGGACACTTTTGACAGAGTGGTCGTGGTTGCGTAGACGAGGTACCCGGAGAGATGTTCACTGCGTCGCAGACTTTCCAGAGGAGATTCGCTTTAATTTTTTCCGGTTACAGACGTTGCGAGTACATTGTACCATGGTGGATTCTGTAGCTTGCTTTATCAGACCAGTCCACCGAGTTGGTGATCGGCGCCGTGTCCTTCTGCCTTCGACCTGGCCGTGAATGTCCAATCTCTCCATCGAGTTCTCATTTCTGGAAATGTGACGTATTGCTTGGGCACCGGAGCAGCTTAATGTACGTCTACCAAAAGTTTATAGAACTTCTCTTGTCAAAATTTAGATATGTGTACCCTGATTAGTCGAAAACCTTTATAATTAGCACATTGTTAATACTGCGCTTTATTTAGTTATCTCGGATTACCTGACATTTTGAAGTTTTAATTACTTTTCAACATTATATGCTATTGGGCAAAACGGGTATGGTTTAAAGGTACATGAAGAACATTTTATAATGTAGATATTTCAATCATAGGGTATCATATAAATACGTATCTACAAATCCTGTAGCTACGAAAGAAAGGTTGATTTTAGTAGGTGGTTGAGGTTTTTAAGTTTATACATTTGACAGTAAACGTAATGTTAAATGTTTACAGTCGAAATGATAGGTGCAGTGTTCTTCCTTGCTGTTAAATTTTAAGTTTGATTTTTTATCCTAAAAATTGTGATGTCTACCCATTTTGCCCAAATCAGATACCCATTTTAGGCTCAAATGCGGGAAAACGGGTGTTTCTAGAGGTCTCTTATTTTTTCTGTTTATAAAATATTGATAGAAAATGCATTAAAATAGTATTTTATTTTCAAGTTTAATAAACATCCTATCTTATAAACTAAATCAAGCTAAGATATACACCACATTTCAAAATTTTTTTATACTCCTACGAAACTTAACCGTTTTAAGCCACCTTCCCCTACCGTTCTACATCAGGTGTTCCAGTTTCCAAAATCAATTATAGCCTATATGTTGCCCAGGCTTAATAGCTACACAACAAAAAACGTTTCATTTAAATCCGTTTCGGAGTTTGTTCCGTGTGCAAACAGACAGTATTTTTTAAATTCTTAATCTATTACCGTTTCTTCTTGGCCACAATTATTTTTCTGTAAAAATATTTAATGTACAGACACACTTTTTATTGTTTATATACCTATGTACATATTTAGTATGTATTAATACATTTATATTTATTTATTTAATTAAGGTAGTACGCGCATGCCATGCCTAAAAATGGGCTCACAGAATAACATGCTGAGTGGGTACCATTTATGCTGACCGTCGCGACACCGACAGCGGCATGGGAGACTACTTATTGTTTTAAACAATGATCTTAACAATATATGTTCAACGTGCAATTCGGGTATGACATGTCTGTTTTAATTATATATAATATTGATGGTTAAAAGTTAAATCAGGAATGTATTGTTTTTATGCTATTAAGTTTTAATTTATATAAATTCATTTATAATATCTCCAAATCTCTCTTGAAAGCTTTCATGCACTTTGGGTTGCCATTCTCCCATGTTATCTTTACTTATATCCAGCATTTCTGTATCCTCAAATAACAGCATACCCATGAGTATCATTGCGACAAACAATCCATACTCTCGCCTTTCCTCGAAGGTTCGGTCAAAAACTTCTCTCGGGAATACTTCCTTCAACTGCATGTTGAAAAATTGCAAGAATTTCTCCATAGTGTTGTAGTATATGTCTTTGAAATCCGATAAATGATTGTCTCTGAGTTTTTTATCGCTGCCGGTGTAGATCAAGTACAGGATATCGTCGATTGGACAACCGTAGAAAGCTGTTTGGTAGTCCACTGGTATCACCTCTGTCACCACTCCATCCTAAAATAATATTAAGTCACATCTTTTAGTTTTGTCTTGGAAATGAAACTAAATTGGGAAAAACGACCTCTTCTTAAAAGGTGTCCGAGGAATAGGAATGTATTATTTTTAATTTTTCAATAAACTCCTGTCCACCGAGGGTCGGGTATTAATGGTAACTGGGGGTTTGTTGTTATATCATTATTAGCTGCAAGTAGAATTAGGTAAACATATATTTTTTAACGATTTAGTGGTATATATTTATACGTATTATTACATGATAAACTTACGATTTCTCTTCTTATAGTATTGTTCATTCGAAAATCTCCATGACAAAGAACTTGTTTATGTCTGCCGTTGTCTTGAAAGTATTGTTCATATCGCTCTACAGCAACCGGAATGAAGTCTTCAACTTTCTTTCTTAAAATTGTATCTTTTAAATTTTTTGCATTGTTTTGCATAATGCCTTTTATGTTCTTTTTCCATCCGTCCATGTTATATAAATTATATAAAGTTTTCACGTTCTCCCTGTAATATGTTGTTTTCCGCTTTTCCATTACAAAAGACAAACCATGAAACTTTGCAAGTTGGTCTAATGCCAATTTCGTGAATCCAAATGAATTCACTTCCATTCGAAAACCAGTTTTGTAACCCTTTTTCGCTATATTCTCTAATATCACTGACTCATTGCAAGTATTTTCATAACTTTTTATTATTTTAAGTCTTTCCTCCTCTGGTACATTAGCTTCGTTTTGTAATTCGGTAAACACTTTCGAAAGTTGACCATAAACAAACGCTTCTCTAGCGTAAGCATCAGTTAAAGAAGCAATATCCTTCATATTCTCAACTGCTTCTGGTACCAATTTCTTCACGAAAAGATTGATTTCTTTTTCACCAGCAGGAGTGCTCCCGACAATGTCGACTGCAAACAGTTCCCCTGAGTAACTACCACCAAGTGTAGGAATCACTTTAACCGATATGTTGTATTTCTCGAAGTTCTCATTTTCCGCAACTTTTACAATTGATTTTCTTAACTCATCTGTGAACTTATCGATACTAACTTCTGGATTTTCCATGTTCACGAGCACTGGTATCTAATACACGTTTTTCTGAAAATATGATTGTAAAACTGTACTATACAGATGAAGAATAAAAAATTAAAAAATAAATAGGCCGAGAATTTATGTGATACTGAATGATAAGCTTCCTTTATTTATAATATCCACGATAACGATTAAGTTTATTATCTTATGGCGAAGTACAGAGTGCAAGTACAAGAAATATAACCATCCCACTTTTATAAAATATTAGGCCCGATTCCTGGTCCAAACTACATATTTATTTTGACGAATATTATTCAAAAATGGAACGAAAAAGGTGTCAGAAAAACTAGTAGGTACTTTACCGAAATGCAAATGTGAAGAGCATATCAGATTTAAGATATTTTATGGAATAAACAAGGATTTTACTGTAACATATATGTCGAAGTGGGGACTCGATCTAACTTAAAAATAAAGCAAGCAGAACCACCGACCTTATTGGCCACCGGTTCTCCTACAAGTTTACAGTACTAATTCTAACTAAAACACTCGAAAAAGCTAGCTAAACTTAAACGGGAACACTAGATTGGACTTATGTTAAATAAAAGCAAGGATTAAACAAGAAGAACAAAGTATTTTTATTACAAAATTACAGAGGTAATGATTACGTGTTATTTAGCCGACGGTTCGCAGTAAAGTGTGCACAGATTACTATAGATCAAATAAGAAACGTCCATAGACACACGGACGTCGTAGAGAGAACCGCCAGCATCGGTTTTGACGTATAGTTTGACATACCAATTTTGACAAGTGCTAGTGCTGCGGTCATAACGTTACAACAATCTATCGATTGCGATTTGGCTAGGGATGTCACATCGATTGCATTTTCTCGACTTTCATATTGTACTTTATTATTACTGATTCCAATTCTTATATAAAAGAAAACACAAATGAAACAGAAAGCACATAATTAATATACATATAATTTGTCTAGAAATTAATTACAAAGTAATAGTAAAGAGCCTCTCAATTTAAAATAATCACCGCAGTATCACAAAATGTTGTCTAGTTGTGTTCGGCACCGTCTACCTGATAATAAAAGTCAATAATGGAGCTTTAATGTCATTGTAGTACCAATGTACCAGTGCAAACCATACACCTGTAGATGACCATTATCAGGAGGATGTGTGCTATCAAATGCAAATAAATTGATGACTCGAAGAAATAATAGTGCACTTCAAATATAGGTTTGGCCATATAGAAGTCTTGTTTAGTTTGTCTACGTGTGATAGACGGATATAAAATATAAACCTACCTAAATGACAAGCGTTTCTATATACCTACACATATTGATGGGTGTAATACACGGGTGCCAATGCCGAAAGCACGAATAACGATAGCGCGAAAACGATTGCGCGAAAGCTTGAATGCGCGTTTTTTCATTTGTGCGAAAAATTGTGTAAATATTGTAGTACATTTAATTTTGCGTCGTTTGATGTCCCACACAATTCTAAGTGCAATATACTCTGTTTAAAAGGCAAATTTCAAAATGCGGTGGCGGCCATATTGATGACGTCACAGATGAAGAACCAATCACTTTAGAGATTGTCTCCCGGCTGTTTTTTATTCAGAATAACATATTTAACAACATATCTACTAAAATATGGTGCTGGTTTCCGGAAGTGAACTATTCGGGCCATATTTGAAGCTAAGGGAAGGGACTACTATCGTTATTCGTGCTTTCGGCATTCGCATCTGTGTATTACACCCCATATTGATTCACTAATTTATTAAATAACTGTCCCTATGTACATATATATGTATCTGTGTACGCTTAGATATTTTAAACGGCGCTATGAATTTTAATTGCAGTGGTAACAATAGATTCAAGAGGAAGGTTTATAAGTAAGAAAAAAACGGTAGATAGGGGCATATTAGGTGTACGCTAACAAAGTTGCGCCGGGTCCACTAGTATAAAATAATTTCCCAAAACTTCTGATGAAAAGCTGTCCATAGCTGGACTCAGCTAGGGATCAATGCTGTCCGCGTCAGTAGGCGAAGCCCACTTTGGGCTTCATGACTCTAGATACTCTATATGTGGTCCCCGGCTAGTGAAAAATGGACAGCACTCTCGTCGTTGTGTTGGTTTTGGCTGAGACTGGTCACCACCCTCCAGGCTAGCGCGTCGCCTAGCGGCCCAGCCGTGTTTCGGTGCGATGCCTGGAGTAGCCGACTAGGAGGATGGATCTGACGCGACGTACCTCAGCTACCCAGGGTGTACTCTCGAGCACAGGTTCGTACCTCGTGCCGGAGTCTGTGTGTACGCTCGCGACAACATCTGCTTTCAGCGTCTCAGGAGCGTTGAGGAGTCTGATGTCTCCATTTTCTGGCTTCTGGTGAATGCAGGTCAAGTGCAAACCCTGTATGCCTGCATTTATTGCTCGCACAGCGGGGATCAGGAGACAACTCATTGAAGTGGCGAATGAAACGAGGGAACGTTAGTTATCCCGTGGTATTTCAATTTTCACCACCAACAATGGCTTTTCTCATACCAAGTAACTAAACATGCTGGGAGAGAGCCGCGTAAACTAGCTCTATCGCTAGATCTCATCTAGCTGGTAAACTGCGTCACTAGGGTACCTGATGTCTACTCTTATACCGACAATTACTTATACCTTCTGCTGACGACTGATCCGGACAGGCACTCAGTATCGGTTTCCACATTAGCAAGCCCCTTGCAACCCTCGGGCGTGGCGATACAAGTGAGCATATTCGGATGAGATGCGCCACTTCTTTTAATCCTTTTCTTGGCGGGAGGCATGCTTGTCTACGGGCGATCCGTCGTATTGTGCGAAAGCCGTTGCCGCGGTTATACGGCAGGGTATGGAACATTTTACTCCACATTGTGACGAAACGATGAACGGCAAGTCAAGCGGTGGAGCAGGAGGCATACTCTGCCTGGGTTAAGTCGCTATTGAGAAACACGATCCGGGCGAACGCTGGATCCTTATGTCGTGCATCTTCGTGTTATCCGCACGACCTGTTTTAGTTCAACCTTTATAATTCGCTAAGGCTAAGGAACGGAACACGTTGTCTGCGAGTATGCAGCGTGATCACTATAATCTTGTCGCCTTTAAGGCTAGAGTAAATAGGTTGTTCCTAGACAGGCATGCTCCATCTTCGACGGCATCGTCATTGGCACCAGGTGAGATAGCAGTCAAATGCCTGGATAGTCTAATTAAAAAATAATACTCGAATGGAAAGTTTTTACAAATTACAATGTCCTGGCCCTAGGTCCTCGCACACTAAAATGCACAGTCGGGATATTAGCGTCAAAATGACTTGTTGAAAGTGATGCGTAAAGTAAAATCGATATTTGAGCACGCCCCCATGAATAGAAGGTTTTAGTGCGCGGAAGGGGTTAAGCAAATCAGTGCAAAATGTCGATCAAGGGTCCTCCCATGTGTTCGCGCGATCAATGTGC
Source organism: Blastobasis lacticolella (assembly GCA_905147135.1). NCBI lineage: Eukaryota > Metazoa > Arthropoda > Insecta > Lepidoptera > Blastobasidae > Blastobasis > Blastobasis lacticolella. The sequence goes on from LR990048.1 coordinate 19,139,568, forward strand.
CCAAGTGTTAAAATGTCAAGTGTAGAAAGTAAATTTTAGAGACTCTAACTACCTAGCTTTAAAACAAACAATGTTTACACCTTGTACCATAATACCTACTTATATCATTTAGCTTATAATTCATTTATCATTGTCATACTATAATCATCATCATATTTTTAGAAAAAAATTACTTCCTGTTTCTTGATTGGTGGAAGGATGTACAGGTTCACTGTACATATATTACAATTTATGCGTGTCACTGTACTACGCCCGGCCGAACGCCACAAACTGCATACTATGCGTTGCCCCAAATTCATTGTTAACTAATTCTGTATGACAATTAAATCAGAGTTTAACCGCACTCGTGCAACTCGGTCTTATCATTTTATCATCCCCCGCAGATAGTTTTGCACTATATCATCTTATACTAGTGGTGGATTAACTCCATCATGACTAATTAGGCATTTCACCGCCATCTTACCTAATGGTAAGTGAGGATGAGGGCGAAGATAAAGTATGCCTGTCCGGAAACAGCCTATCCCAGTCCAGGTTTCTATTTTGCCTTAATCTCCACGCTTGGCAGTCGGGTCGTAGTGTAATGTCTAGGTGGACGACAGTCACCATTTAACATCAGATGTGCTGTTTACTTGTTTATCTGAGTAGTATAAAAAAGACGGAACAATAGAATAGAATAGAATAGAATAGAATATATTTTATTGCGTAAATTGTGGTTTACAATAGATCTTAAACATTTTTACACAGGTTCACACAATTTGCCAGAATCTGGCATGCAATAATTTATAAGAACATACATCGATAACGTAAAAATAATATTTATAATGTCAGTTTCAACAATTAAATCATAAATCCCAATAAATAACTACTTATCCAAAAAAATCATATGTCAATAAGAGCTCTAATAACTAATTAGTTAAAGATATGGTTAAAGCTAAAGGTAAAAGCTTAGATTTCGAGTTTCGATCATTTTAGATAATGCAAGCATATTGATAATAAAAAAATCTAGGTTCACATAAACTTTCAACAAGAATTTTTTTTAAATAGAGTAGCTTTCCCAAAATAGTCCCAACCCCTTTAAAACCATCCTGTATTTCGTGTTAAGATAATAAATATAACCTTATCTTGTCGGGGATGCATGATATTTAATCAGAGTAAACTTCTTCATAATTCAGTATCCTAATAATTGTCGATCTATTTTCATGTGATAATTTAATCGTTTCTATTTAAAAAGGATTACAATTGTATTGGAAGCCTATAGTATAAGTGCTCGCCAGCATGGAAGTCAGTCTCTATAGGTTTACAGATAAGCTAAAAGAATCAATTGTAATAATTGCCGAACATGAAAACTTCGCGAAATACAATATAACTGTCAAAACTATTCCTACACTTGGTGGTAGTTATTCAGGTATATAATATCAACAGTAAATAGTTCACTGTTGATATTATCGGGAGGACTCCTGATGGTGAAAAAGAAATTAATCTTTTCGTGAAGAAACTGGTACCAGAAGCAGCTGAGAATATGAAGGAATTGTTTTCTGTAACTGGTGCTTACGCAAGAGAAGCGTTTGTTTATGGTCAACTTTTGAAAGTGTTTGCCGAACTACAAGACGAAGCTAATGTACCAGAAGAAGAACGAATCAAATAAATAAAAAGTTATGAAAATACTTGTAGTGAGTCATTGATATTAGAGAATATAGCAAAGAAGGGCTTCAAAACTGGTTTCCGAATGGAAGTGAATTCGTTCGAGTTCACGAAATTAGCCTTGGAACAACTTGCAAGAATGGAAAAGCTAAGACCAGCGTTTTACAGGGAGAAGGTGAAAACTCTAGACAGTGTAATTAACTTGGATGGCTGGAAAAAGAACATTAAAGGCTTAATGACAAACAATGCACAAAATTTAAAGGACCCAAATTTGAAAAAGAAGGCTGAAGATATTGTTCCGGTTGCATTGGAAGAATTCGACAAATTCTTTGTAGATAATGGCAGGCATATACAAATTCTTTGTCATGGAGATTTTCGAATGAACAATACCGTCAAGAGAGAAGTCGTAAGTTTGGCAAAAGCTTTTGACACGGCCCCTTACGCGGGTTCTATTATCTCAGCTTGAAAGATTGGGTATAAGAGGTATACAAGTTTAAAACTAATCAATTACATCACTAATCGTATTCAAAGTCAGTGTTAACTACGTAGATATTTTAATTGTTGCCCACTAAAGTAATACTAAAATTATTTTATTTTACTTAATTTTACCTACAACTAAAAATATAAAACAACAAAACCTCAGTTATCATTAATATCCAATCCTCATAGGAGTTTATTTGATACAAAACATATAGATTGTGTTTTAAAAATAGAAGAGAATACATACAATCTACCCATTCTAAACCTTTTAATTTTAATTATTTGTCTTAATGTTATTTTAGGATGAAGTAGTTACTGATGTAATACCAGTGAACTACCAAACAGCTTTCTACGGTTGCCCAATCAACGATATTCTGTACTTCGTCTATACCAGCAGCAACAAGAAACTCAGAGAAAATCATTTATCGGACTTCAAAGACATATTACTACAACACTATGGAATATTTTTTACAATATTTCAACATAGAGTTAAAGGAAATATTCCCAAGAGAAGTATTCGAGCGAACCTTCGAAGAGAGGCGAGAGTATGGATTGTATGTCGCCATGATGAGCATGGGTATTCTGCTATTTGAGGATAGTGAAATTGATACGAGTAAAGAAAAAATTACTGAATGGCAGCCCAACGTGCATGAATCCTTTCAAGAGAGACTATGACATATTATAAATGAATTTCTATAAATTGAAATTTGTAGGCCTAATAAAGATATTCCTGATTTAATTTAAAAAAAAACTATACAGCGTTTTCATTATATTTTCAAATGCAATTCAATGACAGTTCAATGGAATGTCACTGCGAAACCAGTGGAGCCAGACGATCTGAGTGGTTCAGTGGTCAACATGCCAGTCAACCACGCAAGAGGTCCCGGGTTTGATTCCCGGCCGGGCAGAAATTGAAATGATGAATTTTAATTTCTGTTACGGGTCTGGGTGTAGTATGTATAATAAGTATGTATTTAAAAAAGTATATAAGTAGTATATCAGTTATCTAGCACCCATAGTACAAGCTTTGCTTAGTTTGGGGCTAGATGGCGCTGTGTGAATTTGTCCACGATTATGTGTGAGGTAGATGTAATAAACGATTTTTATTTATTTATTTATCATGATGTATTATTATTAATGGTCATAAATAAGTAGCAGGATACCAAAAATGTATCGAGATCCTATTGAGATCATAGCCTCCTTCATCTTACAAGCTAAAGTTTGACAACGTCGCATTTTTAGTTTTAGTGAACCAGCATATTGTTGGATTTTTTTTTTTTATGTCATACGGTAGGCAAACAGGCAAGCGGGCCACCTGATGGAAAGTGGTTCGAAAACTATCATCGCGGTCGTTGTCGTTTAATATTATTAGTTATTTAAGTAATTAAGTATATAAATAAGGATATGGATTAGTTAGACAATATGAAATTTGATATATTCCCTGATATTTATCTATTACCTTTGATTATATACCTGTCTTACTTGCAATTGCATTATGTTTGATTTTGTACGTAATAGATGGTGTTACTCCTTACGCAAAAACTACTGAACGGATGTTAATGAAATATAGCATTTAGCCCCGAATAGTACATTTATCCTGAAATTTAATATGATTCCGCGGGATCGGGTCCGGAACATTATAACTGAAATTTATCCGGACGCAGTCGCGGCCAGAAGCTATTTTGAAATAAAATCATCTATGAAAGCCAAAATTTTCCCAATTCATTCAATATTAGGTATAAACAGTCTTATTTAAGTACCTAAGTATATTATAACTAACTACTTATTTACCTATTGTACCTACCTACTTGTTCAACGCTTCCATTATCTTTGGATAATGGATAACCAAAGATCGTGATTTAAAGTATAAATATACTTTGTTATAATTTTAAAAATAACTGATGCTCGTACGATGAGGGAAAAAACATTTGGAAATCTTAAGATTCAGGCAACTTAATGTGTAGCAATGGTGGTCCAATCTAATCAGGTTCACTGTAATTATGTGATCTGCGAAATCCTGGATTATGGTCAAAGCGTAGATCGCGCCTATCTGTTATGCGTTTTTATGAAAGTCATTGTTACTTGACATATTTTGCTTCCTGGCTTTATCACTATGATTAAGTTAATTTAGTTAATTGTTTGATTAAAAAATAGAAGTGTTATGCATAATGAAGTGTTTATTTCCCCTTCATAAATAACATAGTAAAATCTTTGTTTTTTCCATAAAATAACTTAAATCTGATAAGCTCTTCACATTCGCATTTCGGTAAAGTACCTACTAGTTTTTGCCAGCAACTTTTTCCTACAAATATTTAATTTTCAAATAATATTAAAAAATAAATATGTAGTTTTGATCAGGAATCGGGCCTAATAGTTTATAGAAATGGAATGGCATTCCTGGTTATGTTTGATTGTTTTAGAAATACAAGCCAGATGACAGCTTAAATTAAATAAGAAGAATTGTATTGTATATTGACAATAATTTGAAGTGTGATAACGTCACTCGCTTCTCATGTGCCTATTAAGCATGGACTTACTACCCAAAAGGACTGCGCACTGCTTTGACTAAAACCGGGCAGAGCGAGAGTCACCATCGATAGTCTTGTCCCTTTCTAACAGTGTAAACATAATGTTATTGGCAAAATCACCGTCATTCTAAATTGACAAGTGTCATGTTTGGTGTTGCCATTATTGGAGAAATATATTTACCGTGAATTTGGTATCATTATGGGGTAATCCGTACAATTCGAAAAGTAGTTGTCAAAATACCTTTTGATCTACTGATCGTTTCTACGACAAACTTCGAGTCGACATAATTATCAACCTACGACTTTTTGTTCCACAAAACAGATAAAACAGTTCGGTAACGATTTATCCTACAACACTAGTTCCTAAAGAGAAGTACTCGTCGATATCTACATTTCGGGTGACAGCTGTCAAACTTAAAACTGTCATTCGAAATGTAGATCTCGATGAGTACTATTATATTACTCTAGGAACTAGTGTTGTAAGACCAATCGTTTCCGAATTACAATAGTTCTAAGTTTGACAGCTGCCATCCGAAATGTAGATCTCGACGAGCACTATCATTTCTCTTTAGGAACTAGTGTTCTAGCACTAATAGTTTAGGAGTTATTGCAGTTTTATGTTTGACAGCTGTCATTCGAAATGTAGATCAATCAACAAGTACTATAATTTCTCTCTAGAAACTAGTATTTTAGGACCAATGGGTTCCGAGTAGTAGGGAATCCTTGGGCTGGACCCTGGTGAAAATATGACCTTCAGATTGCACCCGGTCCGACTCTGCCTGGCCCTGATCGGTAGGTCGGTGTCCGCGCTAAGTAATAAAGTAATTCGGAATTTGCATCAACAATGGTGGCAACACTAGAAAGGGACACAGGACTCGATGGTGACTCTCGCTCTGCCCGGTTTTAGTCAAAGCAGTGCGCAGTCCCTTTGGGTAGATAGTCCATGCTATTAAGTTACAATTTTTTTAGAAAAAATAGTTTAGTTTTTTTGTCTAATCAAAGAAAGACCTATTTCATGATGATACTGAGTACCAGTCTTAAACAGGGTTTTATTATTTGTCACATGTATACTACTAACCAAAGATTAGGTTTAAAGCTCCAATTATTTCAGAACTAGGTTCAACTGAAGAGAGCCTTTAACCTCGCCGCCAAGTCTGGCAAAAGGACGCTACACGCTCTTTCCCTCCTGGGAGAAAGGCGTTTTGGTCTTTGGCAAAATTTCAGTCAGTCTTCGTTGCAACCGTTGCTGAAGCCAGACGGAACATTGGCCTATGCTGCTGAAGAGAAAGCGAACTTGCTAGCTTCTCTTTTCGCGGCGAATTCACGTTTGGATACTGCAAGAAAAACACCACCTATCTCACCCTGTGCTGACTGCACTATGGCAGAGGTGCCACTAAAAATCCTGCGGATTCTGGACGTGAACAAGGCTAGTGAACCTGATGGTATACCGGCAATAGTCCTGCGTAGATGTGCCCCCGAGTTGTCTCGTGTTGAGATGCATTTTGAAGCCTGTGCTGTGGAGTGCGTGAAAATCATGCCTGCAGCATATCCTTATTCCAACATTGAAAGATGCGACATGATAAGGTTTTACTACCAGAGGGCCTATCGGCTATCTCAGTGGACAACTGAATTTGACATAAAAAAATCTGACACTACTCTTATTTGGTAGACGCTATTGGCAGTTTTCAACGTAGATGACGTGGTGTAGAATTATCTAGTGTCAAATACAGTTGTCAACTGAGTTAGCCAATAGCCCCGCTGACCTATAACACAAACAGAGTGAAAGCGAACCACCAGCATCGAGTGGCTGTCAAATAATTTTTTAAATATAATTTTCATACTAGACATCTAGGTTGGATACAAAATATATCACCAATATGTGCAGATATTAATAAATATTATAATATCTTTAAATAATGTTTATACATTTTTAGAATAAAATTAATATACTTATATAAATAATACGCGAAAGTTCTTTTTTATAAACATTCACCTTGTATCCAAAGCCAAACCGGAAAAAAAAACTTTTCGGAAAAGAAACTACTTTTTGACAGAAATAGGTATTTTTTTTGTATTTTCGTGAATTCTAATTTGTTATTGTAATATAATAAATAAAATAAATATCGGCTTCTATTTGAATTTTTGAGAAATGTTTCAATATCGCTGTGTGAGAGGATGCCCATTGAGAAATTGTGAAATAGGTTAACTCCAGAACTTGAAAAATATAGATAAAATTACTCAAACCTCATAGTCGAACACTGTTTTCGCTGCCAAAGAAAACTCTGTTATTTATAAAAGTAAGTAGTATATTATAATTTAAGTTTTTAACAAGGGTATAATGTTCATATTTGTGCCATGTTGTCCTTTTCCTTTCACCTTTACTTTTCATGGATTAGCAATAGGACTTCTACATTAGTGGAGGACTTCTACATCATCCCATACTTTTTCGTTGGTGGTTCAAAAGTGAGAATATCAGTAAATTGCCGTTTTACATAAATTATACCTAATGTTTCATTGTAAGCATTCATAGAATATAATTATTAGACAAAACCTTTCCTCGCCGCTCCCTTTAACTGAGACCGTTATATTAAAATACTTAACATTCCTGTTCCCATTTTCCAGGTGTTTTGAGGAATGATCAATCAAGATTATGACCACGAATAACCAGAGGCCTACTATGGTAATTGTTTTTAATTGAAAAGCTTAACTATATTATTGTAAACATATTTTGTTTGGTTATATGTGTAAAGCATGAAATTGCATTTTGCTTTATGCATTCGCCATTTGTTGTTCATATTGGGCTAACAAGTGTAACTTGTATTAAGTGCATTTATTTCATGTGTAAACACTTCTTAAAAGTATTGTATATTTATTGACCGTGTCGACATTTAAATTTAAATTATTTCTTACAGAAAAATTAATTGGCCCTTGTAATAAGCCAGACTTATTTGGATATAAATACCTACCTACATATTATACCTGTACCAAAACATGAATTTCTATTAGGTAAATATAAGCAAAGGCTAAACAAGACTTTTATATGGCCAAACTTATATTTGAAGTGCACTATTATTTGTTCGAGCCATCAATTTATTTTTGCATTTGATAGCACACATCCTCTTGATAATGGACATCTACAGGTGTATGGTTTGCACTGGTACATTGGTACTACAATGACATTAAAGCTCCATTATTGACTTTTATTTTCAGGTAGACGGTGCCGAACACAACTAGAGAACATTCTGTGATCCTGCGGTGATTATTTTAAATTGAGAGGCGCTTGACTATTACTTTGTAATTAATTTCTAGACAAATTATATGTATGTTAATTATGTGCCATTTGTGTTTTCTTTAATATAAGAATTGGAATCAGTAATAATAAAGTGCAATATGAAAATCGAGAAAATGCAATCGATATGGCATCCCTAGCCAAATCGCAATCGATAGATTGTTGTAACGTTATGACCGCAGCACTAGCACTTGTCAAAATTGTTATGTCAAACTATACGTCAAAACCGATGCTGGCGGTTTTCTCTACGACGTCCGTGTCTCTATGGACGTTTCTTATAATCTGTGCACACTTTACTGCGAACCGCGCGTTGGCTAAATAGCACGTAAGCATTACCTCTGTAATTTTGTAATAAAAATACTTTGTTCTTGTTGTATAATCCTTGCTTTTATTTAACATAAGTCCAATCTAGTGTTCCCGTTTTAAAAGTGTTTTAGTTTGAATTACTACTGTAACCTTGTAGGAGAACCGGTGGCCAATGAGGTCGGCGGTTTAAAATAAATATGTAGTTTGGATCAGGAATCGGGCCTAATCTACACTAATATTATAAAGAGGAAAGATTTGTACCTATTTTTGTATGTTTGTATGTTTGTATTGAATAGGCTTCGAAACTACTGGACCGATTTCAAAAATTCTTTCACCGTTGGGAAGCTACACTATCCGCGGGTGACATAGGCTATAATATATTATCTAAAAAATTACGGATCATTAATAAAACTCCAATAATGTAACCCAAGGTGTAAAAAAATACCCAAAAAATTTCTTACATCGCGTGCGCTGCTAAAACTATTGATGATAGAACAAAGTAATGTACTATGACTTTGCAGAACACATCATTATCTACAAAAAGTGTCGCGACAGTATATGTCTTACTATTATAGTTATGTCACAATAAGTGTTCTTTTATTTTCAAAATTTAATTGAAATGCCGCCGCTAAAAAACGCTCTTTATTTGTACCTTGGTATTAATCCTTATCAAAATAAATTACTTCATATTCACGACTGCTTCAATACCTTTATATAACTTTTTGAATTATTCAATTCAGACATTCCATTCGAAAGATATCACGAGTTTAAAAATGTGAATATTAGAAAAAAGTCGCGTGTTCGCCGCTCAGTCCGCTCGGCTATCTAGGCAGCACGGCCGTCAGGAGCCGGGTCGCCCCCTTCCCTCTAAAATGGTTGAGGAGACGGTTGGAACTTTTGTGATCGTAATATGGTGTCCTGTTTGTAACGGGACACTACTCAGTACATACTTAAGTATAATATAATTACTTCATATTATAAAACGAAGTCCCACGCCGTGTCTTACTGTCATTCTGTACGCGATAAACTCAAAAACTACTGAACGGATTTTCATGCGGTATTCACACACAGACTACATAGTGCGGTTTTAGACAACGTGATTCATGACGAAGGTTCAGGTGTATAATTTGTTAAGGTTTACTACCCGTGCGAAGCCGGGGCGGGCCGCTAGTATTTTATAAAAGTGGGATGGTTATATTTCTTGTACTTGCACTCTGTATTTCGCCATAAGATAATAAACTTAATCGTTATCGTGGATATTATAAATAAAGGAAGCTCATCATTCAGTATCAAATTAATTCTCGGCCTATTTACATGTGATTTTATTTTATTATTTTTTATTCAGTTTTACAATCATATTTTCAGAAAAACGTGTATTAGATACCAGTGCTCGTGAACATGGAAAATCCAGAAGTTAGTATCGATAAGTTCACAGATGAGTTAAGAAAATCAATTGTAAAAGTTGCGGAAAATGAGAACTTCGAGAAGTACAACATATCGGTTAAAGTGATTACTACACTTGGTGGTTGTTACTCAGGGGAACTGTTTGCTGTCGACATTATCGGGAGCACTCCTGCTGGTGAAAAAGAAATCAATCTTTTCGTGAAGAAATTGGTACCAGAAGCAGTTGAGAATATGAAGGATATTGCTTCTTTAACTGATGCTTACGCTAGAGAAGCGTTTGTTTATGGTCAACTTTCGAAAGTGTTTACCGAATTACAAAACGAAGCTAATGTACCAGAAGAGGAAAGACTTAAAGTAATAAAAAGTTATGAAAATACTTGCAATGAGTCAGTGATATTAGAGAATATAGCAAAAAAGGGTTTCAAAACTGGTTTCCGAATGAAAGTGAATTCATTTGGATTCACGAAATTGGCATTAGAACAACTTGCAAAGTTTCATGGTTTGTCTTTTGTAATGGAAAAGCGGAAAACAACATATTACAGGGAGAACGTGAAAACTTTATATAACTTATACAACATGGACGGATGGAAAAAGATTATAACAGGCATTATGCAAAACAATGCAAAAAATTTAAAAGATACAATTTTAAGAAAGAAAGTTGAAGACTTCATTCCGGTTGCTGTAGAGCGATATGAACAATACTTTCAAGACAACGGCAGACATAAACAAGTTCTATGTCATGGAGATTTTCGAATGAACAATACTATAAGTAGAGAAATCGTAAGTTAATCATGTAATAATACGTATAAATATAAACCACTAAATCGCTAAAAAATATATGTTTACCTAATTCTACTTCCAGCTAATAATGATATAACAACAAACCCCCAGTTACCATTAATACCCAACCCTCGGTGGACAGAAGTTTATTGAATAATTAAAAATAATACATTCCTATTCCTCGAACACCTTTTAAGAAGAGGTCGTTTTTCCCAATTTAGTTTCATTTCCAAGACAAAACTAAAAGATGTGACTTAATATTATTTTAGGATGGAGTGGTGACTGAGGTGATACCAGTGGACTACCAAACAGCTTTCTACGGTTGCCCAATCGACGATATCCTATTCTTCATCTACATCGGCAGTGACAAGAAACTGAGAGAAAATCATTTAACAGATTTCAAAGACATATACTACAATACTATGGAGAAATTCTTGCAATTTTTCAACATGCAGTTGAAGGAAGTATTCCCGAGAGAAGTTTTTGACCGAACCTTCGAAGAAAGGCGTGAGTATGGATTGTGTGTCGCAATGATTTTCATGGGTATGCTGTTATTTGAGGATACAGAAATGCTGGATATAAGTAAAGATAACATGGGAGAATGGCAACCCAAAGTGCATGAAAGCTTTCAAGAGAGATTTGGAGATATTATTAATGAATTTCTATAAATTCAAATTTAATAGCCTAAAAACAATACATTCCTGATTTAACTTTTAACCATCAATATTACATATAATTAAAAGAGACATGTCATACCCGAATTGCACGTTGAACATATATTGTTAAGATCATTGTTTAAAACAATAAGTAGTCTCCCATGCCGCTGTCGGTGCCGCGACGGTCAGCATAAATGGTACCCACTCAGCATGTTATTCTGTGAGCCCATTTTTAGGCATGGCATGCGCGTACTACCTTAATTAAATAAATAAATATAAATGTATTAATACATACTAAATATGTACATAGGTATATAAACAATAAAAAGTGTGTCTGTACATTAAATATTTTTACAGAAAAATAATGGTGGCCAAGAAGAAACGGTAATAGATTAAGAATTAAAAAAATACTGTCTGTCTGCACACGGAACAAACTCCGAAACGGATTTAATTGAAACGTTTTTTGTTGTGTAGCTATTAAGCCTGGGCAACATATAGGCTATAATTGATTTTGGAAACTGGAACACCAGATGTAGAACGGGGGGGAAGGTGGTTTAAAACGGTTAAGTTTCGCGCGAGTATAAAAAAAATTTGAAATGTGGTGTATATCTTAGCTTGATTTAGTTTATAAGATAGGATGTTTATTAAACTTGAAAATAATACACTATTTTAATGCATTTTCTATCAATATTTTATAAACAGAAAAAATAAGAAAACTCTAGAAAATCCTGTTTTGCCCGCATTTTAGCCTAAAATGGGTATCTGATTTGGGCAAAATGGGTAGACGTCACAGTTTTAAGGATAGGTGAATCAAACTTAAAATTTACCAGAAAGAAATAACACTGCACCTATCATTTCTACTGTAAACATTTAACATTACGTTTACTGTCAAATGTATAAACTTAAAAACCTCAACCACCTATCAAAATCAACCTTTCTTTCGTAGCTACAGGATTTGTAGATACGAGACCTTGGGTTCACCATCAGAAACAAAGTGTCAAAAATCCCCATCGATCCTATGTGTGCGTCAAAAGTTATTTGGGGTCAAAGGTCAAAATTTCAGGTATTTTGGATTTTTCTCAAAAATTTTAAGTTTTTGCAAAAAGTACTTCAGTCCAAAATTGTAGATCTTAAAATGATCTACAAAAATGGTTCCCATGATTTTTTTCTAGGAATCACCATCCCAGAAATATCGCGATTTTAAGAGTCACGTTCTATGTGATATGCACACATTTCCACGCCACCTGTGAGGTAGTGTACTCGGCGCGGTTTTTTTAAACGTGGTTTCCCCGGTAGGCCTACTCCATGTAACGGACTTTAGGTCTCTTAAATAATCAGCAACCTCATCACCTCACGCGACACTTGCATCGAATAAAGTTGGTATTCCACGACTAACTACAACGGTTTCATCTTCACGCAAAAGTTTATTGCAAATAAAGCAAAATTGTGAAATTTTTTCGAGATACAGAACAGCCCAAATAACCTAAATGGAATACGCTAGCAATAAAAACGTATATTTACTTGAACAGAACGTTTAACACGAAAAGAAGCAGGTATATGAACGACACCGCACGGACAATGGAATAGCCAGATGTTATTCAAGGCCATGCGAGTAGAGGGGATTCAGTAAGGGACTGGCTATGATTTGAGTATATATTTTCAGAATAGTATAGTTTACACATAAAAGAGACACAAATAGGCATTTTTCTTGTCTATGTATATACGTGGCGTATGTGTGCATATCATATAAAATGTGACTCTTAAAATCGCGATATTTTAGGGATGGTGATTCCTAGAAAAAATCATTGGAATTTAATTTTTGTAGATAATGTTAAGGTCTACAATTTTGGTCTGAAGTACTTTTTGAAAAAACTTACCATTTTTGAGAAAAATCCACAAAACCCGAAATGTTTACCTTTGACCCCACATAACTTTTGACGCACACATAGGATCGATGGGGATTTTTGACACTTTGTTTCTAATGGTGAACCCAAGGTCTCCACCAAAATTCAGCTCTCCCCCAATTTTTGTTATTTCAAATATCTACTTTGACCGAACTAATTATAAAAAGTTCTTCATGTACCTTTAAACCATATTCGTTTTGGGCTACCCGTTTTGCCCAATAGCATATGTTTTTGTAAAGTAATAAAAACTTCAAAATGTAAGATAATCCAAGATAACTCTTTGCCTTAATTTAAAGTTAGATAGCGCTAAAATATAAGCGCAATATTAACAATGTGCTTATTATAAAAGTTTTCGACTAATTAGGGTGGGTAATCATATCTTAATTTTTTTGAGAAAAGCTCTAAAAACTTTTGGTAGACATACATTAAGCTGCTCCGGTGCCCAAGCAATACGTCACATTTCCAGAAATGAGAACTCGATGGAGAGATTGGACATTCACGGCCAGGTCGAAGGCAGAAGGACACGGCGCCGATCACCAACTCGGTGGACTGGTCTGATAAAGCAAGCTACAGAATCCACCATGGTACAATGTTCTCGTAACGTCTGTAACCGGCAATAATGAAAGCAAATCTCCTCTGGAAAGTCTGCGACGCAGTGAACATCTCTCCGGGTACCTCGTCTACGCAACCACGACCACTCTGTCTAAAGTGTCCGACTAAGAAATTTTATGTGCCCCCTTAAATGACGCGCTACGATGACGAGGCATCAGGAGCACATGGTGGTGGGCCCTGGTGGGCCTGGTGGACACGTCGCGCGACCAGAGAAGTTAAACCAACACTTCCACCATCACTTACCAAACGGTGAGATGGCGGTCAAATGCCTGTCTAGTCTAATATAAAAAAAAGCACAACGAGGGCTCACCTTAAATAGTGGAGTAATAGAGTAAACGAGAGTCATGCTATGTCAACCCCCTCTAGTGGTATTAGGGAAGGGGTTGATGATGGTGAACTGCTTAATGTACTTGCATGCCGAGCGTTGAAAGAGGGATGTTAGAGAAACAAGATGAAAGTGTAAATTCGGACGTATAATTTGAATTGTTTGCGCGAACCTTAAGTCTTGTCTTTCTTCATCGTAATCTTTCGACACTGTGATACGACATGCCCCGATCTCATGCAAAATTTACAGAAGGGTTTCTTCTTTTGCCGCTCATTAGTTTGCAGTGCCGCAGTGCTAGGTTCTTTAAGTATGACCGGTAAAGATTTCCTGAAGTCTTCTTTAAACAGGGCTGCTATCACATTTTCTGACGTGAGTTTTGTGTTTATGTGTTCCAAAGCCATAACTAGCGGTCGAAATTCTTCTGGTAGACCAGCTAGTATAATTACGGCAAGAAACTCGTCTACGACTGCGTTGCCGATTGCTTGAAGCTCTTGTTGGATGCTTATTGCCGCGTTTGTGTAGTTTTGGATACTACCAGTGTACTTGTTACCAAGTAACCTTTGCATCAGCGTTAATCTCCTGGATAAGCCGCTGTCCGCATATGCTCTTCTCAGCCTGTTTAGTACGTCAGATGCTGATGTGGCCGGTTGTATAATAACACACTCGTCACAAAGAAGACATATTTTTGCGTGTGCCTTCTTTTTGAGCGAGCTCACCGAGATTGGGATTTTATACGGTGGTTACATAATCAAAACTTCATTGAGTAAATGTTGAAAGGACAACAAATGAAATAACAAAATTTAAAAGACAAAATGTAAAACATTTAGCAAAAGTTTATAATCCAAATATATGTTTCATCAAATGGACGACTGACCAAAAGTTGTTAATGTTTTAAAGTACCAAATCATCCCTAATCAAATTATATAATCACAAATTATTTCCTCCACAGTATTTTATTTCCCTTCTTTAATCTAATGGGTAGAGAGTATGATTCATGATCCAAAAGTCGCCGGATATAAATCTATATCAGTAATTGTTAATTTATTTGTCACAAAATCGAATCTATCCATAACGTCGTTTCTGTTTCGTTAGTTCCAGGGAGTTCCAGATATATTGATAATTCTTTTTTTGAACTGTATGATTTTTAACGATTTGATCAATAGTGTGATAGATAAGAAATTTAAACGTTTATATTCCAGACTTTGATCAGTAGAACTTTAGATATTGGACAATTATTATTTTAAAATTTGCTCAATAATGTTTTTATTTTCTAATATGTAACCGACGCGGCGCAGTAAGTGTAATTATTTATTTTTAAAAATTTGCCAGCGAACCCTGCTCGAAATTTTTCGATTTTTGCCTAAAAGAGGTGAACATAATGAATACGCCTCAGGCGAACATAATAAAAGTAACAAATCAATGAAGGAGCGAGCTCGGAGTTTGACTTAAAAACGCAGCGCTGGCAGTGTGTACCCACAAAATCTGCCCTGCATCGCGCGCCTGCACTACACTAGCTTAAGCGATAAAAGCATTTTGTTGTTTGCTTCTGACTACCATGTATTGTCCAAAACTTAATCCTGAACCGGTAAATCCTGTACCTGGGCAAGGCACAGATTGAGCGAGCACCGTCAGTAAAAAAAAATGTCTTTTGGCATTTTGGGTTACAAAAGCCTGAGGTGATTATTGAAGGAATGAGCAATTTTAGACATATTTGATCTTAATAGCAACGAGTGATCCTCACACTAGTAATTTAAGGTAAACAATGAATAAGTGACCGCAACGAGCTAGGGGAATGATAAGAAAAGTATCTGAAAGTTATAAATGAGTGAGCGAAGCGAGCTCGAAATTTTTTACATAGCGGTAAAAGTTGGTGTGATTAGTGAATGAATGAGCTAGCGGAGCGAGCTCGAAATTTTTGACATTTTGTTCTAAAAAGCTGGAGTGATTTATAAAATTAATAAAATAATGGGTGAGGGAAAACAACATGTGGAAACCTCAACATTCAGGCAACTGAATGTGTAATAATGGTGGTCCAATCTGGTCAGGTACCCCTGTTAACAGGGTCACTGAGGTCAGTTGGCAGTCTAGTCAGTTGGTACTGTTTTTATGTGATCTGCGAATTCCTGAGTTATGCTCAACACTAAGTTCGCTTATCTGTTGAGTTTTTAGCGGTGCAGAAATAATGTAGCCGCCAATGTTGTGAAGCGAAGATGGAGAAGGTGCATAAGGGTGATTACCACCTGGCCGGGTGTTGTGACCAGGGGACCATGGGTCCGACAGATGATCGTCGGTAGTTCTATACTCGTATATGCCGTGAAAGTTGGCATGCGATGTAGGACGGTTAGCGCCATCTATGTGCGGATGCTTGCCAAGCTTGTGTTCGTGTACTCGTAATGTGACTATTGTTGAGTTTCCCTGTTGGAGCAATAGATGTCGCTACAGTACTCCCCCCGGAGACTGGAGGTCGATACCGAAGCAAGAAACGCTGAAGCTGACGTATGAAGCGTAGTCAGTCTGGCGATGCGATGAGCAATGGCGTAGCTCTGGCGTGAGGTTGCGCTGTGAGCTGTGCCGAAGCGATGCTGTTCCCAAGTCTGCAGTGAGTCGAGACTGGATGCCGCAGGTGAACGACCAGGAAGCACGCGTCCGTGCCGACTATGGTCAAGGCTGTGACTGCTGTGTGCGGGAGTCAGGTAGGGAAGATGTAAGGATCACGTCTACACGGATACCGCCAAAGTGCAGGAATAATGTAGCCGCCAATGTTGGCAAGCGAAGATGGAGAAGATGGAAAAGGGTGATTACCCACCTGGCCGGGTGTTGTGACCAGGGGACCAAGGGTCCGACAGTTCGCATCATCATTTCTTCGTCTCGGGGAGACCGCGTTTGGGACGAGCCCACGGGCGGTGATGTGGGTGCGCGGCCCGTAGAAACGGGTCGGTCGTTGGGGTTGACGCCGTCGTCACCTCCCCCGCGGTCGGGCGCACTGTGTGGTCGCCTGTTCGGCGTGCCCGGCGCGGGACCGGCGTAGGGTGGCTTCCGGGCGCGAACCATCAGGGTTGGGACTGGTGTGGCAGGGGCGTCGCCGGAGCCTAGCAGGTGTCGACCTCGTAGAGGGACGTCCTGCGGCTGCCGGGGGTCTCGTCCGGAGGTGGGGGCCGCGGGACATTTAGTTAAAGTGAAATCCAAAGTTTTAGCTAATCTTAACTTTGTGTCAGAAAATTTGTTGTAGTAGTACCTAGAGTTAGAAGTAATAGTGATAATGAGTGAATCGGATTCCAATGGACACGAGCAATCGAACAATCGCGCATCTACCGTGCAATATCTGGTTCCGTCTCGTGAACATGAACAGACTTGACCTGAAATCAACGGAGATTCCCAGTGGTCCCAGTGTAGAGCTCCGTGGTGGAACTATCTACTTACACTATCCATCACGTAATCTGGTGAGAGCGTTCCTATTATTTTTCTTGGCCCCAACCTATTGATATCGGTGTCTAAGGTACACATAGCAACAATTTGATATTACTATATTATCTTGGGACTCTATTCATAGAATTAAGCACTTGTTATAAGTTGGTGTACAGAAGACAGCACCTCAACTTACCCTGTTTAGAGTTTGAACCGTCTCCGGTCTGCACACGCCTCCATAGCGATGCTATCTGATTTTATACTAGGCGGGTAGGCTGATGTGCTGGTAGTTGTACCTAATTAAACATAGTTTTACCAGCCAGCTGTTAGCAGCAGCGTGACATCTGCTCTGGCTGGACGTTACCTTGTGCAAATTTAATTTATTTTCAGTTAACTATAGCTTTTTGTCACAAAGATAGATTTTATAAAACAAATATAATTGGCGTTTAGAGGGATGCCCCAAACTTAAAGTAACACGAATTAATCTGACTATGCAAATATCTATCCTTTTTAATTATATCCTGAGCCGTCCAATACCGCTATAGGTTACTCATATTTTAACTAATTGCTTATCAAGCTTTCTCCACAACTGTACCAATCCACAATATTACGTACGGAAACATGCGCTAAACAATACAGCAAAACTACTACTTACTTACTACTTTGCAAAGCATTGTATAACTTTAAAAAACCGTACACACTAACCATAACTATATTATCGGGTCTTCCGCGAAACGCATTAAACACAAGACAGAAATCGACAAAAAATTGTCAAAGAGTTCTGACCGGGCATTGAAAACAATAAGCGCACATTTGTAAACTGGTTCCCAACGGAATGGAGATAAAAAACGATTGCCTGACCATTTCCATGAACAAAGCCACTGCAACATCTGGCGCACCGAACATGGCAAACGAAAACCAGACGTCAATAAGACAGTCGATGATCAAACAAATGAAGACCTTCACCTAATATTTTACCACTAGGCAGTGCGACCAGACTTAGCGACATACGCAGCGAATAACAGGAAAAGACAGCCTCTGCTCAGCTTTTCAATTAATATTAAAACAAAATGCGGACATAGAAAACCAATAGTTAATCCTTCGACGATGATAGATTTCTTCGTACAGAAAACGAATAAGCTTCGAACTGCATTCACAACCACTACAATAAGTACCATAATGCTAACCTTACAAGGGCTTCAACATAGTATAAACTAAAAGCCAACTTTAAATTGAAGAAACTAGACGTAATACTCCAGTTAGGAAGTTATTTGACGACTTTCTTATAAGACCGATCTATAGACAACCACATGTTCACTCTCGAGCGGGTACTGCATTCCAATTGGAGAGCGGGCACCAAAACATAGTTTACAGTCCTCGATAACTATGACTTCATTAAAGACCCAATAAGTGTAAAGCACGAACGTGCGGAAGGTACGTATTTACCACTCGCAATACTGACCAACACGGGAACATTAACTGAATGTTTCGGATAAGCTATATGGGACCGGATATCGAGAGACAACATAAACTCTCGGCTATGGGACATCGACAAATAACACTAGAAGAATAGCTGACAGCTGCTGAGTGGCCGATTTCGACATTACACCTGAACAAAGGAATAGCTCTAAGTTTATGGTCCTTGCTGTGAGCAGGACACCCACTAGAGACAACATTAAAAGAATGGCTGAATGTTACAAGTATGCTACGGGCGACATGTTGGGACAACATTAAGAAAAACAGCTAAAAGGTACGGGCACACTACGTTGCTTGGAAAGTTACGGGTATTCTGCTGCGATAAGATAAGAATTCGAGAGACGACATAATAAGGACAGTTGAAGGTCACGAGTTCGCTGTTTATGACAGGGTATCGAAGGAACATTAAAAAGAATAGCAGAAAGACAAGAGTCGAAGAATAGCTAATAATGTAGGCCGGTTGCGTCAGGACTTTGATGGATAACATAAGAAGAATAGCCAAAAATTACGGAAACGCTGCTTGCGACAGGACATCAGTAGAACATAAAAGATGAATAGCCCGAGGTTACGAAGCCGAAGGAAAATTAAGAAGAATAGCAGAAAGACAAGAGTTGAAGAATAGCTGATAGTGTAGCCGGGTTGCAACAGGACTTCGATGGACAACATAAGAAGAATAGCCAAAGATTACGGGTCCGCTGCTTGCGAGAGGACATCCAAAGAAAATTGAGAAGAATAGCAGAAAGACAAGAGTTAAAGAATAGCTGATAGTGTAGGCGGGTTATGACAGGACTTCGATGGACAACATGAGAAGACTAGCCGAAAATTACGGATACGCTGCCGGCGACAGGACGTCATTAGAAAATATTAGAAGTCACGGGTACGCAGATTACGGCTGGACATCAAAAAACAACAAATCACGAAGATCAAACCAGCGGAGCTCTCCGAGGGATCAATTACAGCAGTCAATATCTTTCCTTTATATATTACACATCAAGTATAGTATCTATCCTCCCTCATATTGGCTCGATGTATGAATTCTTGTCGGCTCCCCAACTCCTATCGCTCCCATCCTGACTGCGAAAGCCCTACTATTCCTCTTCACATCTACGTGCGCACTGGTATCTCAGGCTGGAGGTAGCACAAATCAGTTAGAGGACGAGGTGAAGTGTCGCTTAAAATCAACAATTCCTACGTCTGATACGGTATCCGGAGCACACCAGCTCTTTGGGTGAGAACCGTGCCATCTGCTGGGCTTGGTGGCTCAAAATACAAGTACAGACGACGGAACTACCGATGATGGCGACGCCATACTTGTTTCTCGCTGATATGACCTACATACACCCTTGCAGAAGCATTTCTGGCTGGTGTTGTACCTGGAACGGAACGGAAAATACTTGCAGTCAGTCGTTGATATTAGAGAATATAGCAATAAAGGGTTTCAAAACTAATTTCCGAATGGAAGTGATTTCTTTCAAATTCACGAAATTGGCATTAGAACAACTTGCAAAGTTTCATAGTTTCTTTTGTAATGGAAAAGCGGAAACCAACATATTACAGGGAGAAGGTAAAAAATTTACCTAGTTTATTTAACATGGGCGGATGGCAAAAGAGCATCGGAGGCGTTATGCTAAACAATGCAAAAAATTTAAAGGATTCAACTTTAAGAAAGAAAGTTCAAG
This sequence comes from Blastobasis lacticolella, assembly GCA_905147135.1. Classification (NCBI taxonomy): domain Eukaryota; kingdom Metazoa; phylum Arthropoda; class Insecta; order Lepidoptera; family Blastobasidae; genus Blastobasis; species Blastobasis lacticolella. The sequence goes on from LR990048.1 coordinate 19,160,053, forward strand.
ACTTCATTCCGGTAGCATTGGAGCGATACAGACAACATTTTCAAGACAATGGCAGACATATACTAGTTCTTTGTCATGGAGATTTTCGAATGAACAATACTATAAGAAGAGAAATCGTAAGTTTATCTATTACATCTATATTTTAATCGTTGCCCACTAAATTATAAAGATATAAAAACAAAACACCAGTTACCATTCATATCTGACCCAAGATTGATATTTCAGTTTCAGTTTTTATTTACGGTAAGGTAAGCATAGGAGTTTATTTGGGACAAAACACCTACCTACCCCTAAAAATATAAGAGATTCTACTCCCAATCTCTATTTCCTAGTTTGGTTCCATTATCAAGACAAAACAATTCTTTATAATGTATCCTTATTTAATTTTAGGATGGAGTGGTAACTGAGGTAATACCAGTGGACTACCAAACAGCTTTCTACGGTTGCCCAATCGACGATATCCTATTCTTCATCTACACCGGCAGTGACAAGAAACTGAGAGAAAATCAATTAACAGATTTCAAAGACATATACTACAAAACTATGGAAACATTCTTACAATATTTCAACATAGATTTAAATAAAATATTCCCGAAAAAAGTATTCGAGCAAACCTTCAAAGAAAGGCGAGAGTTTGGATTTTATGTCGCAATGATGGGCATGGGTATTCTGTTATTTGAGGATACAGAAATGCTGGATTTGAGTAAAGATAAAATGGGTGAATGGCAACCCAAAGTACATGAAAGCTTCCAAGAGAGATTTGGAAATATTATAAATGAATTTCTGTAAATTAAAATTTCAAAGCATACTTAGAATACATTCCTGATTTAATTTTCACCATCAATCATAGTACACCTAATTTAATAATTTAATCAATAACTAGGTAACTAATTGCTTATTACATTTACATGGCTTTATCGAAAGCTAGATGAAGATCGCAGTGTTAAAAATTATCATAATCTAAGGCCGTCTACTGCAGGCCACAGGCCTACCCCCGCTCACGCCTATACGTGTGCCTCTTGCATCCATCAGGTCCCTACGACCTTCACGATGTCCTTTTACGACCATCAACCCACACCGCATATTCTGTACACAGGTTACAAGATGGCAGTTACATCTGCGCCCTACCTACCCGCTGGGTTTTTATGAAAGTCATAACAAACACAAATAGTGTTTGATTACCATTAATTACTGATAAGCTTTTCACTCTCGAATATAGGAAAAGTACTACTCGTTGCTGGCAACTTCTTCGTCCCATTTTCGAATAATATTTACCTATGAAAATAAATAGTTGTGATTTGGAATCGGGCCTGATATTTTATAGAAAAGGACGGGTCCCCCGTCAGGTTTCGAATATGTAAACCAAAGTTTGCTGGACCTGCAGTAATCTGCTTCTTTTTTAAACGACTGCAAAAACAAAAAAGGACGGATGTTGTATGTTCGACTGTATAATTATAATAATAAATCAAATTAAAACTTTGTTAATTTGTTGCTTGCACTTTGGGAAAATTAATCTTTAACCCATCTAAAAGGTTAGGGTTGTTCCTATACTTTAACCCCTCTAAAGGGTTAGGGTTGTTCCTGTACTTTAACCCCTCTAAAGGGTTAGGGTTGTCCCTATACTTTAACCCCGCTAAAGGGTTAGGGTTGTCTCTATACTTTAACCCCTCTAAAGGATTAGGGTGTTCCTGTTTTAACTTAACACTTTTTTTTTTTTACTCCTGTCACGTCATATGTTGTCATGCGGACAACTTTTTATAACTTAAAGAGATATTAATCTTTTTGTGCTCCTCTTATTCTAGATAACTGCTGGATCCAATTCCTCATCATGTTTGCGTGAATTATATCCTTGGCCGTCAAACACGAGACCGTCCGAAAATTAATATCGTCCATTTCGGGAACTGGCTGGTTGAATATGGCTACTGGCTGTCAAGACTCTATGTTCTTTTGTGCCAAATTGTTCTCGAACGTGTTTAAGTGAAGACCGAGCCTTCAATGGAGAATGCAGCGGGGGAATTTGCCAGAGTTTTCCAAGCCTTCGAACTAGAAGGTGGATCTATACTGTAACCCAGATGTTACTATTTTCGCCATGAGAAATTAATACATGTGATCGGTCTCAAATTAAAAAAAATGCGCAAGGGTTGCATCAAATTATATCTCTGAAGTCTCAAACTAAAAAATACACATAGCAGCATCAATCCTTCCTCTTTGAAAATCCCAAGATGACATAGTCACTTCGTCAGTTTGCAAATAGTACTTTTTGGCCGGTTTTAACGTTATCCAAGAGAATTCTGTGATCCTGTCTGGACTAAGGTTATGTGGAGTAGACTCTTTTTTTAACTTTTGTGCTTTACTAGAGTATGTATGACGACCTGAGTGGTTCAATGGTCTGCCACGCAAGAGGTCCCGGGTTCGATTCCCGGCCGGGCAGAAATTGAAATGATGAATTTTAATTTCTGTTACGGGTCTGGGTGTTCTATGTATAATAAGTATGTATTTAAAAAGTATTTAAGTAGTATATCAGTTATCTAGCACCCATAGCACAAGCTTTGCTTAGTTTGGGGCTAGATGGCGCTGTGTGAATTTGTCCACGAATATTTATTTATTTTATTATTTATTATTTATGTTCATAAATTCATTTGTAGTAGCTAGATTTCTGGACTGAAATATTATAACCCCCTATTACCCTGAATATTTGAGTTTTCTTTATTAACTGAACCTGGCACTGCCCATTCGGGAGTGTTACGTTACAGTTTTCATAAATAATATACAGTTTTATCGAAGATTTAGCAATGTGGAAGTGAATGCAGTTCATTCTAAACTTTTATATGATATAAAACTCTATGGTTCATAAATTAATTCTACTTCTCCCATCTAGAGATAAAGCATTAGACATAAAGATTTCGGAATGTCAATATATCAATGATTTTAAAAATCTGTGTCATTAAGTAATGGTGAAATTTTTTTTTAGTAAAATTACGTTTTTAAATGGATAATTTGCAACAGTAATCGTTGAAATTTACATTATATATGTTTCTTATATAATTCAAGACATACATAATGTACGTAGCGTAATTGGTACGACAAGTCGCAACTTTGAGTGCTGTTTGTTTGCTACAGACAATTTTGAATAAATTTCTAATGTTTGCATTGTTTGGCGGCAGAACTATATATAGTTCGATGTTGCGCAAGTGAACGACAATATGTCTTGATAATTATTGATACAAGTGCAAATGTGCGTGAACAAATATTACGTTTTATGTTCGGAATTTTAATACTTGATATTAAAATAAGGGAGCCTAACCTTGAAAACACAGCAAGAGGCGTATTTATCGCGTTTGCACGTGAGTAGTTATTTCTTCCTACTAAAATAAATTTCGTTATTATTTCAATAAAATTTAATAATTTTAGAACTAGGTTGAAGAGACTGGTTGTGTTTACATAAATGTTTTAAGACTTTCGTGACAATTCACTGCACGTAAATTGTCACTTTAATCGGGTTTGTCACCACGGTTTTGGATATTTTACATCGTTATTCCAGAACGGAAGAGGAGCACCGGTGGCCTAGTGGTTACGGGTCCGACTCGTAAACGTGAGGTCCCGGGTTCGAATCCCACTGCGGCCATGTACCCATGATTATTTTCTTATGTACTTCTAACCGATACTCTTAAATTTAATGCAACTTGCACATACAGGCGACTGATCCAATCTGGTCTGGTTCCCCTGGTGACAGGGTCACGGAGGTCAGATGGTAAAAAAATACCTGCTGAATTGTGGATCATGGTCAAGGTAGACCCCGGGCCCTCGCGCGAGAGCACAACCGGGAATTAACGCCAAGATGTCTATTATTTCTTGATATTTCTTATTTCCGAACGGTTACATGCCAACGGTTTGGAACAACTACTAGTGACCATAGAGCGTGCAACCGTTCCGAAATAGCATGGTAAAAATAATCAAAAAATAATGTATTTCTTATTTCAGAACGGTTACATGCCAACGGTTTGGAACAACTACTAGTGACCATAGAGCGTGCAACCGTTCCGAAATAGCATGGTAAAAATAATCAAAAAATAATGTATGTGTACATATTTCGCTGCAGAGATACGATAAAAGAAGCGTGTCAAACTTTTACAAATACTTTTTTTTTTTTTTTTTTATGTCATACGGTAGGCAAACAGGCAAGCGGGCCACCTGATGGAAAGTGGTCACCACTGCCTATAGACATTAGCAACACCAAGAGTATCGCTAATGCGTTGCCCACCTCTATAACACGTTGCTCTGGCAGCAAAAAGCAAATGCCACTCCACTGCCAAAGCCACGGTTCCCCAAATCCCCACCCCATGGAGCACTGGAAACCTTACTCACCGGCAGAAACACAATACTATTTAAAAGAGTATTATTTAGCTGCGATATTCTGTAAGGTGGAGGTACTTCCCCAGTCGGGCGGCTCCAATTCGAACGAGATACCCCGCTATGCCCTACCTCTCTTAATCTCTCTTACGTTATCCCATGTTAGCAATCTTATAGTATTATAATTATACATAAAGCTCACGCCTGTGTCGCACAGGCCACTTTGCTCTGTCCTGACACAACTCCCTAGCCTCGTATATAGCCACTTCGGACCCCACAATTTTTGAGAACATTACTGATCTGTTTTCTAAATGTTATTCTGGGTCATCCTTCTTTTTTCTTTTTTTCAATTCTTCGTCAATCTTCTTTCATCCATTTGCTCCACATGCCCGAACCATCTCAACATCCCTCTTTCATGCCACACCTTTTACCATAATTATAATTATCAGCCCATATAATCCCACTGTTAGGACAAAGGTGCGGAAGTATCGGGAATGACCCTAGTACATGTCTCACCTTACAATAAATTTAAAAACCGTCCCATTTTTCGTAATTGGTAATAAATTTATCGTTATCGTGCTAAGGTTATTTAAATAAACCTTGATCCCCTCCACTTTAGTTCTTTGGCCTGAACTATGGCTTCGGGGAAACTTCATAATTCAGTATTATAATGATTCTCCGCCTATTTGTGATATATAATAATTATTTATCATTAATTTCTTTACAGTTTTACAATCGTATACTCGCGAACATGGAAACATCGGAAGTTAGTTTCAGTAAGTTTACAGACAAGTTAAAAAATTCAATTATACAAATTGCAAAAAATGGAAACTTCAAGAAATACAATATAACTGTCAAAATGATTCCTACACTTGGTGGTAGTTTATCAGGAGAACTGTTTGCTGTCGACATTGTCGGGAGCACTGCTGATGGTGAAAAAGAAATCAATCTTTTCGTGAAGAAACTGGTACCAGAAGCAATTGAGAATACGAAGGATATGTTTAATCTACCTGAACTTTACGCTAGAGAAGCGTTTTTTTATGGTCAACTTTCTAAAGTGTTTACCGAATTACAAAACGAAGCTAATGTACCAGAAGAAGAACGATTCAAATTAATAAAAAGTTATGAAAATGCTTGCAGTGAGTCATTGATATTAGAGAATATAGCGAAAAAGGGCTTCAAAACTGATTTCCGAATGGAAGTGATTTCTTTCAAATTCACGAAATTAGCCTTAGAACAACTTGCAAAGTTTCATGGTTTGTCGTTTGTAATGGAAAAACGGAAAACAACATATTACAAGGAAAATGTCAAAGCGCTATCTACTGTATTTAACATGGATGGATGGAAAAAGATCGTGAAAGGTATTATGATAAACAATGCACAAAATTTAAAGGATACAAATTTAAGAAAGAAAGTTGAAGATTTCATTCCGGTTGCTATAGAGCGCTACGCACAATACTTACAAGACAACGGCAGACATATACAAGTTCTTTGTCATGGAGGTTTTCGCATGAACAATACTATAAGAACAGAAATCGTAAGTTTATCTATTACGTATACATTATTTAATCGTAGCCCACAAAATCGTCACTAATAGGTATTTTATAAATTCAAAAAACAGATTTTTATTTATTTCTACTTCGATCCAACAAAGATATAAAAACGAATGAGAGAATATGGGATGTGCAAGTGGGATTTAGGAAGGGAATGGGTTGCATGGATCAAGTCTTCTCTTTAAGGTGCATAACTGAAAAGTTCCTGGCTAACCACCAGAGAGTGTATTGCGCCTTCGTAGATCTGGAGAAGGCTTACGATAGAGTGGAAAGGAGTATGTTATGGGATGTGCTGTCCAAATTCGGATTGGAGTGCAGCCTTATACGTGCACATGTGTTAGGATCAATGGTAGTTGCTCAGACTGGTTTGGCATCTCTAAATGTGTCAGACAGGGATGTGTGGCTTCACCATGGCTCTTTAATTTGTTTATGAATAGTTGTCTTGATGAACTGCGAGAGAGTGATTGTGGACTGCGAATGGGAATATCCAACATTAAATGCCTTTTGTACGCTGATGATCAAGTATTACTTGCATCGTCGGAAAGCGAACTGCAGAGGATGTTGGATATTGTAAATGAATCATTCGAAAAGAAAGGCATGAAAGTAAATGTGGAGAAGACGAAAGTAATTGTGTTTGAAAGAAATGAGGGCATGACAGTCACTTCGATTGAAATAAAAGGTAAAAGTGTTGAGCAAGTGAAAGAGTTCGTGTATCTGGGAACCATGTTTACAAGTGATGGAAAGTATGAGAAGGATATTGAAAAAAAAGTATACAAGGGTAACGCAGTGAATGGAGCCGTTAATCGTGTGATGGGAAGTAAAAAATTGCCGTAAAAAGCACGTATTGCTTTGCATAACGCAGTTTTGCTTCCCACACTAAGTCTCAGACTGTCGGATCTCTCTCGGCAGATTCCGCAAGCGAGTTGCCCTTACCGTAAACGAGTCGTAGCAGTGCCCGGAACGCGTGAACGGGGCTGACATAATGTTGTCCGAAGCAGACCGCAGCGCACGGTCATGCTCATCTCTTAGGTAGCGAAAGTACATGATCAGTTGTGGCTCCAGAACCGTAAAAAACAAATTCTTATAAAAAAGAAATCACGATCAATCAATCGGTTTATGCGATTAGGCCGCTGATTGCTTTATCTTTTTTCCGTTGTTTTTATAATCTTTGTGTATGAGCAATGAACAATTTATATTTCATTGATTCATTCTGTGGTCACGCTGGTCGCGAGGCTAGCGCCGCCAGCCGCCTTTCTCACCCGCCCGCCAGCATCAATCAATGATGCGGGCCGCTCACGAAAACTTTACAATACTGGTGATTTCAAGTAGTAACCTATATAATAACACCAAGCCAAAACGAAAAAAAATTATTAAATTTATTAAAAATAATAGTGGATCTATTCTTAAACACTCACATAATATTATTTGCTAGTAAGGATAGCAGTTTATTTGGGTTAAAACACACCTATTTACCCCTAAAACTATAAGAGAATCCGCTCCCTCTAACCCCTTTCAAGGAAAAGGTGTTTTTTTCTAATTTGGTTCCATTTTCATGACAAAACGAAATAATGTATCTTAATATTATTTTAGGATGGAGTGGTAACTGAGGTGATACCAGTGGACTACCAAACAATCTTCTACGGCTGTCCAATCGACGATATCCTGTACTTCATCTACACTGGCAGCGATAAGAAACTCAGAGACAATCATTTATCGGACTTCAAAGACATATACTACAACACTATGAAAAACTTCTTGCAATATTTTAACATAGAGTTAAATGAAGTATTTCCGAGAAAACTATTTGAGCAAACCTTCAAAGAGAGGCGAGAGTATGGATTGTGTGTCGCAATGATACTCATGGGTATTCTGTTATCTGAAAAAACAGAAATGCTAGATTTGAGTAAAGATAAAGTGGCTGAATGGCAAACTAATGTACATGAAAGCTTCCAAGAGAGATTTGGAGATATTATAAATGAATTTCTATGAATTAAAACTACAAAGCACAACCATAATACAGTCTTGTTTTAATTTTCACAATCAATCATACAAATACCTAATTAAAAATTTAAGCAATAGGTAAATGCTCAATAAATTTCCGTTTCCTTATCAAACGCTAGTTAAAGAGTGCAGTATCAAAATTCATCACTATAGCGGCATACTGACACGACATCCTGACAGACATACGACATTATTTTTACTTATTTGTTCCGAGCTCAGGGGGCGACACGGGTAGGCCGGCTGGTGCGTGCTGGTGTGAGCGCCAGCAGGCTGGCTGGGGCCGGGCACGCGCCGCACATGATTCGCTTAGACGGTTGTCGGTTATGTGCGTGGCATGTATCGGTGCCCGGTGTTTCGCCGGGGTAAGCCCTCGTACGCGCTGATCGGTCTGCATGCGTCGCCCCCTACCTGGATGTGCTCGCTTAACTTTCTCTTTGTTTACCGTTAGATTTTTGACTTTTGAAAAGAGATTAATTAACGTAATCCTGATTCACTAATACTTTTTTCGACCTCCTTCGACTTTTTGCGACCGTCAACGGGGTCCGCATATTATGTGTACAGGTTACAAAATGGCAGTTAACAGATTCTAATGAAATCCACTTACGTCTGCGCCATACCTACCTAGGTATTTATGAAAGTTATTATTACTTACATGACATATTTCGTATCATATTTTATAGTATAGGGGTAGGGTCTAAAACGGTTAAGTTTCATCTCCACGTACCGCTGTGTTAATGACCCTTGCAGTAACCTGTTATGTGAGGACCGCGCGGTAAAACCAAGATGGCGCTGGTACTACCAGAGCTGCTCAACAAGCAGCACAAAAAGGTGCAATCAACGGACCTTCCTCCGAATCAAGGACTTGTGCCACCGATAACGTCTTAAGATGTCGAAACCGCTTTTCGCCGCATGAAAAAGCGCAAAGCTTTCGGACTCGATGGAGTCTTTATAATTATAAGGGCTACAAATCATTACAATTAAGTAAATTGTTTGATTAAAAATAAAGAGTGATCTGCTCATAACAAACACAAATTATGTTTTATGTATTAAAATAAACTGATGATCTTTTGCGCATTTTAATGTAGATAGGAAAAAGACTACGGAGCCTATTAAATACCTTTATATTGATATCCTACATTATGGGTTCGAAGAAAAAAAGGTTTTTAAACAACAATAAAATGCCCACAATCCCGATATTTCATTTTCTAAATCTAGTTATTACTCCCTTGACGTGACACTGACAAAATCGGTTTAACCGTTTAGTAGATAGAGGGAACAAAGAATATATATATAGAATAATATAGCCATGTATACAAAGGTATACATATATACATACAGGGCAAACAGATTCCTCTTTTTATCGGCTTCGACGCAGTCAGCGTAAACAGTCTTACTGCACTTACCAATATCACAAGTGGGTAAAAACCTTCAAATATAACAATAGTAAAGATATCTGCCCTCAACATTTAAAAAACAACCTGTATGTCGTTGTAAGATGATAAACAAATGCGTTATTTTATCACGACTAATTAATGTACAGAGTGTCTATTTAAACTTCAGTTCAGAGTGTCTATTGTAACAGTTCACGGTCTGTTTACGGCTTATATTATAATTTATCATATAAACAGCTCTATATCAGTATAGAAGAGACCGCATAACAAAATACAAGGAAATGGATATACCAGAAATTGCTCTTGATACCTTTACTGTCCCTTTAAAGGAATCAATAGTAAAAATTGCAGAAAATTGAAACTTCAAGAAATACAATATAACTGTCAAAATGATTCCTACACTTGGTGGTAGTTACTCAGGAGAACTGTTTGCTGTCGACATTGTCGGGAGCACTGCTGAGGGTGACAATGAAATCAATCTTTTCGTGAAGAAACTGGTACCAGACGCAATTGAGAATACGAAAGATATGTTTCATCTACCTGATCTTTACGCTAGAGAAGCATTTGTTTATACTCAACTTTCTAAAATGTTTACCGAACTACAGGACGAAGGTAACGTACCAAACGAGGAAAGATTCAAATTAATAAAATGTTATGAAAATACTTGTAGTGAGTCATTATTATTAGAGAATATAGCGAAAAAGGGTTTCAAAACTGGTTTCCGAATGGAAGTGAATTCGTTCGAATTCACGAAATTGGCCTTGGAACAACTTGCAAAGTTTCATGGATTGTCTTTTGTAATGGAATAACGGAGACGGAATAACGGAGACCAGTGTTTTATCGAGAGCAGGTGAAAACTCTAAATACTGTTTTATCCTTGACGGGGTGGATGAATATCTAAAAGGCTTCATGATTAACAACGCAAACAATTTAAAAGATGCAAGTTTGAGAAAAAAAGTTAAAGACTTCATTCCGGTGGCAATGGAGCGATACAAACAACACTTTCACGACAACGGCAGACATACAGACTGTCCAAAACAAGACGTCAACCCGGAATCGGGTGAAAAGGCAAGTCATGCTGGTTGGCAGAAAAATATTTAAAAAAATCTAAGATACATGATTTCAAAATAATAGGCATTTAAAAAAAACGCAATATTGCACACCCTGCGACAGACTTTTCAGTCCTGTTGCCACAAATCTTTACATTTTCCCATTTTTTTTGCTGTGTAACCCTGAATAATGCTTCTCTAAAATGTAATCACAAATCACAACACAATCACAAATTAGTACGTTTCGCTCCTTCGTTTACTGCGCTTGTTTTCGTATTCGTTTGTGTTGATTTCGTACTGCCTACTTTTGGCTTCGTTTATGGACTTGTGATTGCTTGTGATTTGGATTCGGACTGTTTATTTTCCCTTAACGACGACTTTTACTTTCTCTGGACTTTCGTGTGACTAGTGCTAAGATATCTGCGTATACCACTCGTGAATAATATGCACCTTATTTATGGAGAATGCAGGTGTAATGCCAGTGCTGCCTCCAGACTTTACCGTGAAAGGTACTCAAACGCTGTTCGTTACCCCGACCATCGAGTGTTTACGAATGAGCATCGTTTACTCTTCTCAGAGGGCCACTTCCCAAATCAAGAGCACGGTGCAGGAAGGCCTGCCAACCCATGGAAGACGAGGTGCTAGAAGCTGTCGAAGAAGACCCAAGCACTCCACTAGACTTTTTTTACTGGGGAGCAGTCAAAGAAAAAGTGTATTTGAACGTAAATTTGAACTACGGCAAAGAATAGCTGAAGCAGCTGAATTCGTAAATATTCATATTCATATTCATTTATTTCAGTAAAATATTACACCGTCATTTATCATAATACAAAAATATGTATGATTATTAAATTATAAAAGCAAATAATATAAATGATGTCACAGAATACAAAATGTCAAAATGAAAACAATATTACTGTACAATAATGTCAAATTTAAGTTAATATTATAAATAAACTAGTGGACCCGGCGCGACTTCGTTCGCGTAGCGTTCTAACCCTACACCTACCCTACACCTACCCTACACCTACCCTACACCTACCCTACACCTACCCTACACCTACCCTACACCTACCCTACACCTACCCTACACCTACCCTACACCTACCCCTACCCTACACCTACCCTACACCTACCCTACACCTACCCTACACCTACCCTACCCCTACCCTACACCTACCCTACACCTACCCTACACCTACCCTACACCTACCCTACACCTACCCTACACCTACCCTACACCTACCCTACACCTACCGTACACTTACCCTACACCTACCCTACACCTACCTCTACCCTACACCTACCCTACACCTACCCTACACCTACCCTACACCTACCCTACCCCTACCCTACACCTACCCTACACCTACCCTACACCTACCCTACACCTACCCTACACCTACCCTACCCCTACCCTACACCTACCCTACACCTACCCTACACCTACCCTACACCTACCCTACACCTACCCTACACCTACGTCTAAAAAATAATAAAAAAATTTAGGGGTGGACTACCCCTAACATTTAGGGGGATGAAAAATAGATGTTGGCCGATTCTCATAGATACCGGATAAGCACAAAAAATTTCATCAAAATCGGTCAAGCCGTTTCGGAGGAGTATGGCAACGAAAACTGTGACACGAGAATTTTATATATTAGAAGAAGAAGATAATAAAATGTCAAACAAATGTACCTATATATTGGGTAGGTATGCCCACTATTACTTTAATATTAAGAAAACTAACATAATACAATATGTATGTCAATACTTAAAGTACAAATGAAAAATAAAAAGAATGTCAATTGAGTAGGTATATAATAAAAGTCATGTATCTAACATAGAATATAATAATAACAACGGAGAGGATATAAGGTTTCACTCGTCAAGATACTCATTCACCGTGTAGTATGCTTTTTTTATCAATATTGACTTTAACTTCCTGCAAAAGCTAAAGTCAGACTTACACTCGCGTATGTCTAGATCTAGCTTGTTGTAGATGCGAGGACCCATGACTTTTGGCGACCTAGTGGTTTTTTCTAATCGATGAGACGGTATTAGTAGGTCATACTTCCTTCTAGAGGAGCAACGAAGACCAAGAGTTGCGTTGCTAGGAAACTCCTTCATATTACGTCTCACATATTTTGCCATCTCATAAATATAGACAGAAGGCAGTGTTAGGATGTTCAAATCTATAAACAATTGCCTCGCGGGTGTATCTAGCGGCACACGTGATAGAACACGCACTACTTTCTTCTAAACTACAAACGGCCTATTCCTGTCTGCTGCCAGCCCCCACAGATCAATGCCATAAGTTAGATGGGAGTGAAAATATGCGTAGTAGGCAATTATTAAATTCTTGTGCGAAAGCGTATGTGACAGACGGACAATGGCAAAAAACGCAGAGTTTAATTTTGAGCATAGTTTATCTGTATGGTCGTGCCACTGAAGGTAGCGATCGAACTCGACACCAACAAAGCGAGCTGAGTCAACGTTTGGAATTTGGACATCCTCCACCTGCACAGACACGGTGGGGCCGGGACCTCGCTTCAACGAAAACTCCATGAGGTTGGTTTTGGAAATATTTAACTGCATTCCATTTGCACGCGACCACGCCGCGACTGAATGGGTTACCGATTGAACAGTGAGGCTCAGTTCCTTGTCATCATCAGCGTGCACTATTGCGCAGATGTCATCGGCATATAATAGAAACTCGACAAACGATGATTGAAAAGGTAGGTCATTCATCATTAACAGAAATATACTGTTGCCGACATTTGAGCCCTGAGGGACTGATCTGTCACCGATCATGTCAGGTTCGGACCTGCTACTGCCTACATCGGTCACCTGTGTCCGGTCCGATAGGAAAGTTTTAATGAGTTCGAGAGGTACACCGCGAATGCCATAGTGGTTAAGTTTCGAGACGATGAGTTGATGGTCGACTAGATCGAAGGCGCGGGATAAATCAAAGAATACGGCAGCGACGCGCTTCTTCGCCTCCAAATGGTGCAGCATTCACTCAGCACTCGAAAGGAAATCTGCGAGTCGTGAACAAATACCTACTTCGAAAAATTTTGATAGTGCCGGGACTAAAGATATGGGTCGATAGCTTTTTATTTCGGTCCTACTATCCTTCCCCTTATAGACAGGGATTACCTTTACTACTTTCAGGTAGTCCAGGTAGTTGCCATTACATACAGCCTTATTAAATTCCTCACAGAGAACAGCCAGAAAATCCCGAGGCAACCTCTGGAGAATGTACGTGGGAACATCGTAGATATCTTTTGTCCGTTTTGGTTTTATTTTCTTAATGATTTTAACTATTTCATCCACCGTGAAAGGCTTAAAATACATATTACGTTGTACAGATGGTACATTGTCGCGCAACATTCGCATAGCAACAGCGACGTTGGGCCGTAGCGGCGTGTCTCGGACTACTGAAACGTAATACGAGTTAAGGGCACTCGCTAAGCGCTGTCGCCCCGGCTCGCCCCTGCCCCCTACAGCATGTTGCAATACGTCCATTCCATTCGTGTGTGCACTTTTGTTTGTTTCGGACTTTATTAGATTCCATAAAGCCTGCCCCGAAGTGTCACTAACCGCCACACACTCATTCAGAAATTTCTTTCTGGTCGCCGCGAGTAGGCTTATGTGTCTACTTTTACAACTCAAGTAGAATTGTTTTAATTCCTTATTCAAAGGAAAATGTTGTGCGTACATTGATACAAGTTGTAAAAATTGACTGGAAGATTTTGTGTCATTATTGCACCATACTTGGTATCTAGTGCGGTGTTGAACCTTCTTAAGCCTACAGAAATTGTCAAATAGTTTGGTAAATGTTTCTAATATATTGTTGGTGCTTGACCAGTCATAGTGTTTAATTGTCATTATAAATTTATTAATATTGTTATTAGACGTCAATCTTTTAATTACATGCTTAGTGCCTGTGATTGTGAATAACAGACGATTCGCTCGAAAGATAGCTCGATCTCTTTTAAAGAGATGTCGGGCTTGTATTGCTGCCGAAGGAAGGCATTTCGAACATTTGCTGTAGTAAAAATAGTTGTAGTGGTTCATTAATTAATTTTTAAAATTATTGTAAATTCAATAAATAAACCTAAAAAAAAATTTGTTTCAATTAAAATTAAAACTTTTACAAAAAAAATGGTACCTATTCCAATGCATACACTAAGAGAACTAAACTAAATTTAGTGAACAATATGTTTAAGATAGACAAGCACACGTACGATTGAGTTAAATTTAATCAGTGTGTGCATTGGAATCGGCTCCCATGTAAAAAGCAATAAGTTTTGCCATTTTGATCAAGTAACAAAAATTTGTTAAAAACTGGGTTTTAAATGAAAAATATTTTTTTGTCAACGATAGCAGCTACAATTTACCAAGTATCATACCATCCTGGAATCCTTAATAAATGCGCCAACTTTTGACATAACTTGCCAAACTCGCGTAGTACTTTTTTTTCAATACAGTCAGAAGAGATAAGTCCTATTTTTATGCAAGCTTAAGCAGTTGGTTTCAAAATTTTGATTACAGTTTAGAGAAGCATTATTCAGGGTTACACAGCAAAAAAAAATGGGAAAAAGTAAAGATTTGTGGCAACAGGACTGAAAAGTCTGTCGCAGGGTGTGCAATATTGCGTTTTTTTTTAAATGCCTATAATTTTGAAATCATGCAACTTAGATTTTTTTGAATATTTTTCTGCCAACCAGCATGACTTGCCTTTTCACCCGATTCCGGGTTGACGTCGAGTTTTGGGACACCCTGTATACAAGTTCTTTGCCATGGAGATTTTCGAATGAACAACACCATAAAGAGAGAAATCGTAAGTTTACCACTAGATCTGCATAATTCGAACCCGTTATTTTTATTTTAAATCATCTATTCCAAAATTATAAAGAGAAAAGGTTTGTTTGTTTGTTATGGATAAACTAAAAAACTATTTAACCTATTTTTTCAATTAGAACCAGTCCGCTACTTTGTAACAGACAGCATAATAAATCGAAATTTCCACCAGTCACTTTCGATCATATTGATGTGACGAGTTACTTAAAGGAAATAACGTTATTAAAACGTGAGCTGGAAGAGCTAAAGGCTAACAAGTTGCCTAGTACAGAGTCTAGTAGTACCTTGTCTAACGAATTAATGACTCTAAGAAGTAATGTTCAAAGTATTAAACAGTTATCACTGAATTCATCCCATCAATACAATGCGAAGAGTAATGTACAAACCGAAAAAATTAAAGAAGACGTCAATGCTCCGTGTTTTAATACAAGCGGTTCGCAACTCAACTTAACAGCAATGCCGCAAGCGAGTGTTCCTTATCACTCAATCGACAACATGTACTGTGCGTTGCCCACCACCGAGGCGCCTACCGGATAATGTGATAGTATGTTAAACGCACCGTCATATCGAGACATTATTGTCAATAAGCAGCAGACGATTTCAAACTCTAACTCTGACGCGTTTAAGAGCACATTACCACGTAGTGATGAGTTTGTTGTTGTTGAGCGACGGAAACGTAGAAAAAATAATAACTTATGCGGATCATCACAGACGTCGAGCAAACTACAAGTGGCCGAGTTACCCGCTTCGATTTACGTGTCGAGGCTGTCTAAAACTACAACTGTAGAACATATTAAGGAGCATATACAGGATATGGGCGAAACTTGTATCGATGTTCTTCTACTCATTCAGAAAAACGAAACTTCATTCAATTCATTTAAAGTGTTCATACCTAGAAATAAAATAGACGTCTTCCTAGCAAATAACTTTTGGCCGGAAGGAATTAAATACAGACTATTCCGTGAACGCTCGAAAGAGGTGCTAAGTACAAAAGTTGATGTTATATAATTTATAATGGGTACAAATAATAATAACTTTACATGCGTTAAATTGCAAATATCGATGGTTAGCTATAATTGCAAGTCCGTCAAGAGGTCATCCGATTATATGCGTGAACTCTGTGATTCAGCTGATATCCTGCTATTGCAGGAGACTTGGTTTCTGCCGCATGACCTTGACTATGTACAATCTATTCATGGAGAGTTCCTTGGTATTGCTAAGTCATCTGTGGATACCTCGGCAGGTGTGTTGCGCGGTAGACCGTATGGTGGTCTGGCAATACTGTGGAGGATAGACAAATTTCCAAATGTAAAGGAGGTACACTGTATCGGTTTAAGATCGATTCTTGTAATAAATGTATACATGCCTACAGATAATTCCGTATTAGATAGTCTAACTGAGTTCATAAGCTGCCTTGGTTGTGTAAACGCCATAATTGAAGAAAATAGTGTAGAGGCTTGTTACGTATTAGGTGACTTCAATGCACACCCGAGCGCTCGTTTTGGTAGAGAATTATTAAATTTTTGCACTGAACAACAGTGGCATTGTGCTGATGTGGAACTATTAAGCGAGTTCATGCAGATGGCTAGACCATTGTTTGGCTACGAAAGCTGCGTGGGACATTGTTTCTGTTGACGTAATCCAGGGTGTGTCATGGTCTGATCATTTCCCATTGCGAGCTTTAGCAAATATTGAACATATTTCAGAGCGCACTGTTAAAAACTCACCTATCAAGCAAGGGGGAATTCGATGGGGTACCATTAATGTTCATCAACAAGACTGTTATTACGAATTTAGTAATATTAATTTAAACAAAATTAATGATTCCTTAGTTTGTCACATGTGCGATAAGGCTTGTTGTTGTAACATAGAAGAACACTATATGTTTATTGACAAATTGTATAACAACATAGTGTCTGTGCTTAGTAACCAACATAGTACCAAAAAACAAAATGCTACTAATAATAACATAATTAGCACCTGGGCATAGACTCTGAATAAAGTTGTCTATCAGCAGGCATTTCAGCTTTGACTTATAAGTTTGTCTGCTCTCGGTTGCTTCGATATCAACTTCATTCAGAATACCCTGCACCAGGTACAATCTCTGCCGCTGGCCAAAGTAATTGTTCACTCTAGTAGCTCATACTTTTTCGTAATATTCGTGCACTTTTAACTCTTTCGTGCACTGGTAAGATATTTAATTTTTTGTACAATTACCCATAATTTTCGTTACTCACACACATTGAAGTATCTACTCTTGAAACTACACTGGTCTCCCAAAGGTGCGCAATAAAACGTCTGTACTAATGGCACACAGCGTTTATTAAAGGAAGGAAACACTGTGGCTGGGAGCTCATTCCACATCCGAATCGTACGAGCATGTAACTCCTTATCTTTAACCAATTATCTGTGGCATTCACATACTTTTTTTATACCACTAAGATGGCAAACAAGCTTACGGTCTGCCTGGTGGTAAACAGTCACCGCAGCCTATGGACGTTTGCGGGGCATCACCCACGCGTTGCCGACCCCGTAAAAGCCTTTTTACCCCTTTCTTGAAGAACTCCATGTTGTACTCTCCAGGGAAACCCTCTCCAGGTAGTTCATTTCACAACCTTAGTGTGCATGGGAAAAAGTTCCTTTGGAACCGCACAGTTCGCGACCAATTTAGCTCCAAGGTGTGAGGATGAACTCCCTGTCGGTAGGGAGCGGTGCGATTATAGAATGTAGCTGTCTATCATCCATCGGCTTCCTACGACCTTAGCGAGGCCGTTGTGCGACCGTCACCGGTGCCGCGTGTGCGCGTACTGATAACGAAATGGCAGCTACAAGATTCAATTTAAATCAAATTGCACAATTATGTGAAATACCTGTTATGAGTTTTTATGAAAGTCATTGTTGACAGACACATTTTGTTTCATGTCTTTATGGTGTATAATTATGAAGGCCACACATAACATTGTTTGCTTAAAGATAAACATAACAAACACAAAAGATATTTATTCGTTACAATAACTGATAAACTCTTGCGCATTTCAATGTAGGTAGGTAGATGGACTAGTTTTTTATGTAAATTTTTTTGTAACAATTTCCATTTTAGAATAAAGAAAATTTTTACCTACTTCTGATATAGAGAAGTGCAGAAAGACTTTGTTTACCCTGACTGCGTCGAAGCCGAAAAGGAGGAGTTATCTGTTAGACTTGTATGTCTATACGTTACATAAACGGTTAAACCGATTATGTTAATGTTCACGTCACTGAACAGTGATTTAGAATATTCAAAATAGGGGTTGGGTATCATAAGTTTTGACTGTTCTACCAGCCCTTATAATCTCACTGCTAGGACTAAGTGTGGAAGAATCAGGGGAAGACCTTAATTCATGTCTGTCCGTTACGTTAAATTTAAAAAGCACCCTGTATTTCGTCATCAGATAATAAACTTAATCGTTATCACACCTAGGTCAATTAATTGATATATAAACAGCGGACGCTTCATAATTCAGTATCTTAATAATTCTCGGCCTATTTACATGTTATTATTTATCATTTGTATACAGTTTTACAATCGCACTTTCAACAAAAAATAGTAGATATCAGTACTCGCGAACATGGAAACATCAGAAGTTAGTATCGATAAGTTCACAGATACTTTAAAAGAATCAATTGTAAAAATTGCGGAAAATGAGAACTTCGAGAAATACAACATATCGGTCAAAGCGATTCCTACACTTGGTGGTAGTTACTCAGGAGAACTGTTTGCTGTCGACATTGTCGGGAGCACTCGTAATGGTGAAAAAGAAATCAATCTTTTCGTGAAGAAACTGGTACCAGAAGCTATAGAGAATATGAAGGAAATGGGTTCTTTAACTGATGCTTACGCTAGAGAAGCGTTTGTTTACAGTCAACTTTCAAAAGTGTTTACCGAACTACAAGACGAAGCTAATGTACCAGAAGAAGAACGATTCAAATTAATAAAAAGTTATGAAAATGCTTGCAGTGAGTCATTGATATTAGAGAATATAGCGAAAAAGGGTTTCAAAACTGGTTTCCGAATGGAAGTGAATTCATTTGAATTCACGAAATTGGCATTAGAACAACTTGCAAAGTTTCATGGTTTGTCTTTTGTAATGGAAAAGCGGAAACCAACATATTACAAGGAGAACATCAAAGCTCTATCTTGTTTATTTAACATGGATGGATGGATAAATAACGTGAAAGGCATTATGATTAACAATGCAAAAAATTTAAAGGATACAAATTTAAGAAAGAAAGTTGAAGATTACATTCCGGTTGCTATAGAGCGCTACGCACAATACTTTCAAGACAACGGCAGACATATACAAGTTCTTTGTCATGGAGATTTTCGCATGAACAATACTATAAGAAGAGAAATCGTAAGTTTATCTATAACATATTTTAATCGTAGCCTACTAAATGGTCACTAATAGGTATTTAATAAATTCGATAAACACCGGTTTTTACTTCTTTTTTTTTATACCACTAAGGTGGCAAACAAGCTTACTACTAGTTATTTTTACTTATTTCTATTTCCAACCAATAAAGATGTAAAAACGAAACTCAAGTTACCATTGTTATCTGACCCTCGATTGCTATTTCAGTTTCAATTTAAATATATCTTTATTTGAATAGGATACACGAAATTATCTTACAAACGTCAGAAACATAATTTAATCATTGTCCAGCCTTGTATAACCCGCGTTACGAAAGAAGAGACCTGACAATTGGCAGTGGAGAGGATTTCGTGCAGGTAATCGTAAACAGCGCAAGCTTCAAGGCTAGAGTGAATAGGCTGTTCCTAGACAGGCATGCTCCATCTTCGACCGCATCGTCACTTACCACCAGGTGAGATAGCGGTCAAATGCCTGGATAGTCTAAAATTAAAAAAAAAAAAAAAAAAAAAAAAAGTCGAACCACGTGACCCGCCAAGTCTCTTCTTATTTGACACTAGCTGTCGTCGTGGTCATCCTAGACCTTATCCCGGTCACTGCCAAGGTCCGCTTTCCTACTTAATCTTCTCCACTTCGCCCGGTCTTCGGCATTGTCGCGTAGTAAGTCGATGGCTCTCGCATTCGACTCAGCGATGTCAATTTATCGCTTTTTAGGCCGCTCACGGGGCCTCTTTTTTGATACCGGCAGATTCATTATAATCATAATAATCATAATAATCATTTATTAATTTGTGGTACACAGGTTTATACAGTTGTTAGGTACATTTGTAGTAAAATAAAGTCTCTGCGACCTGCCATCGGCATACAAATTTTAGGAGTTTGTAGTTAAATAATATCATTAAACAAATTGATTTACAAACATTTTAAAAAATTATTCATTTTAAGTATTATAAAAAACATAATTATAAAATTTGATTTTTACCCATTCAACAATTAATAATTTAAGATTTCAAACAGTAGATAGTGTCAATAATATTTCAAATGTCAATAAAAATAATGTCAATAAAAATATAATGTCAATTTATACCTATTAAAAAAAACAATTAAAAATCATACTAAAATAAATATTAAATTTAACCATAAGATAGCAGTTTATTTGGGTTAAAACACACCTACCTACCCCTAAAACTATAAGAAAATCCACTCCCTCTAACCCCTTTCAAGGAAAAGGTGTTTTTTTCTAATTTGGTTCCATTTTCATGACAAAACGAAATAATGTATCTTAATATTATTTTAGGATGGAGTGGTAACTGAGGTGATACCAGTGGACTACCAAACAATTTTCTACGGTTGTCCAATCGACGATATCCTGTACTTGATCTACGCCGGCAGCGATAAGAAACTCAGAGACAATCATTTATCGGACTTCAAAGACATATACTACAACACTATGAAAAACTTCTTGCAATATTTTAACATAGAGTTAAATGAAGTATTCCCGAGAAAAGTGTTTGAGCAAACCTTCAAAGAGAGGCGAGAGTATGGATTGTGTGTCGCAATGATACTCATGGGTATTTTGTTATTTGAAGATACAGAAATGCTAGATTTGAGTAAAGATAAAATGGGTGAATGGCAACCCAAAGTACATGACAGCTTCCAAGAGAGATTTGGAGATATTATAAATGAATTTCTATGAATTAAAACTACAAATCACAACCACAATACAGTCTTGTTTTAATTTTCACAATCAATCATACAAATACCTAATTAAACATTTAAGCATTAGGTAGTTGGTACCTAAATGCTCATTAAATTTCCGTTTCCTTATCAAACGCTAGTTGAAGACTGCAGTGTCAAAATTCATCACTATGGAGGAATACTGAGACGATATACTGACAGACAGACGACATTATTTTTACTAATTTAATCCGAGCTCAGGGGGCGCAGGTCGTTAGTGGGACGTCATTGGTAACAAATATATTTTGTTTCATATCATTATAATTATAAGGGCCACATATCACTACAATTAAGTAAATTGTTTGATTACCCTGAACTTGCTAAATTCATACTTGAGTCATAGAATTCAAAAAGTTGATGTGAACGGAGAGAGATCTATGGGGTCTGTTGTCTCTATGGGTGTCCCCCAGGGATCTATTTTGGGCCCGTTTTTGTTTCTTGTTTATGTAAATGACTTACCGTACTTTGTAAAAGATACCCATGAAATTGTCTTGTTCGCGGACGATACATCTTTAGTGTTTAAAGTAAAAAGACAACAATTAACATATGAAGACGTGAACAAGGCTATTGCAGAAGTGGTAAACTGGTTTACGGTTAATAATTTATTACTGAATGGCAAGAAGACAAAATGTTTAAAATTCTCTTTGCCAAATGTTAGATCAGTGCCCACTAATGTACAAATAAAAGGCGAAAATTTGAATTTTGTTGATTCTACATTATTTTTAGGCTTTACTCTGGATAATAAATTGCAATGGGGTCCTCACATTGATAAATTGGCGAAAAGGCTAAGTTCTGCAGCATATGCTGTAAAGAAAATACGGGGTATTTCTGACGAGGCTACAGCAAGATTAGTTTACTTTAGTTATTTCCACAGTATTATGGCCTATGGCATACTGCTGTGGGGACACGCTGCCGACTGGCACAATGTATTTGTATTGCAGAAAAGGGCTATTCGCGCGATTTATCAATTGAGACCTAGAACTTCACTAAGAGATAAATTCAGGAATATTGATATAATGACAATGCCGTTACAATATATATATGAGAACTTAATGTATGTTCATAAAAATTTACACTTATTTAAGAAGAATAGTGTTTATAATATTAATACGAGAAATAAAGATAAGCTTGTTGCTGGTGCTTGTCGTCTAGCCAAAGTCCACAAATCATTTATGGGTCAAAGTGTACGCTTTTATAATAAGGTTCCGACAGATATTCAGAATTTACCATTGAATAAATTTAAAGTCGCTATAAAAAACAAATTATGTCAAAAAAGTTATTATAGTATATCTGAATATGTAAATGACAAAAGTCCATGGGACTGAACTGCTGTTCTATACAGGTATTTACTTTTAAGATATTATATAGGACAAATAATGTATTAGTACATAAGACATGTTTAAAAAAAAAAGAATTAACGTAGGCTCTGTGGGTTTCTTGCCGTTTCTTTTCCCCACGGAGAACCACCTTGGAAGCGGCGTTAATTTTCCTTCCTCTCCCACACATGGTGTCTCCTGTCTGCGCTAGGGTAGGGGTAGGGTAGTAGTTAGAGTAGGAGTAGGGTAGGGTAGGGTTGGAGTAAGATAGAGGTAAGGTAGTATAGGGTTGGGTAGGGGTAAGATAGTGGTAGGGTCGGGGTAAGATAGTGGTAGGGTAGGGGTAAGGTAGTGGTAGGGTAGGGTAGGGGTAAGGTAGTGGTAGGGTAGGGTTAAGGCAATGGTAGGATAGGGTAGGGGTAAGGTAGCGATAGGGTAGGGATAGGATAGAGTAGGGTGGGAGCAACTACCTATCACATGCAGCATGTGTGATGCACGCTCACTTAAAAGTCTGTCTGGCGGTGGCGTGGGGGCCGGGTCGCTCTTTTCCCTCAAATATGGTTGAATTGGACGATGGCTGGGCCCTGCGTTATACTCGTGAACGGGTGCTGCCTTGGTGGACTGGCTTACTCTTGCTGTAGTTTTAGGTGTTTTTTCTTAATTATACTAGACATACCTACGAGTATATAATATAATATAGCGTTCCGGCTCTGTCTGGCATTGTCGAGCCCGGTTCGGTTGTGGTTGGCGAGGGATACGTTTATCTACGGCCATAGGGCGGTCAGCGTGTCACTGTGTGTTTCCTTCCTACTTTCCTACCTACTTTCCTTTTTGACGATTGAAAGAGATATTTAATGTCCTAATCAATAAAGAAATTTTGAATTTAATTATGAAAATAAAAATAAAGAGTGATCTGCTCATAACAAACACAAATGATGTTTTATGCATTAAAATAAACTGATGAACTTTTGCGCATTTTAATGTAGATAGGCAAGGGACTAGGAAGCGTATATTGATATCATACATGATGGGTTCGAAGAAAAAAGGTTTTGAATCCACAATAAAATGCCCACAATCCCTAAATCTAGTGATTACTCCCTTGACGTGACACTGCCAAATCGGTTTAACCGTTTAGTAGATAGAGGGAACAAAGAAATAGACATGTATACAAAGATATACATATATACATACAGGGCAAAGTAAGTCAGCGTGAACAGTCTTACTGCACTTACCAATATCACAAGTGACTAAAATACTTCAAAAATAACAATGGCAAAGATATCAGCCCTCAACATTCAAAAAACAACCTGTATGTCGTTGTAAGATGATAAACAAATGCATTATCTTATCACGACTAATTAATGTACAAACAGAGTGTCTATTTAAACTTCAGTTCAGAGTGTCTATTGTAACAGTTCACGGTCTGTTTACGGCTTATATTATAATTAATCATATTAACAGCTCTATATCAGTATAGAAGAGACCGCATAACAAAATACAAGGAAATGGATATACCAAAAATTGCTCTTGATACTTTTACTGTCCCTTTAAAAGAATCAATAGTAAAAATTGCGGAAAATGGAAACTTCAAGAAATACAATATAACTGTCAAAATGATTCCTACACTTGGTGGTAGTTACTCAGGAGAACTGTTTGCTGTCGACATTGTCGGGAGCACTGCTGAGGGTGACAATGAAATCAATCTTTTCGTGAAGAAACTGGTACCAGAAGCAATTGAGAATACGAAGGATATGTTGCATCTACCTGATCTTTACGCTAGAGAAGCGTTTGTTTATACTCAACTTTCTAAAATGTTTACCGAACTAC
Source organism: Blastobasis lacticolella (assembly GCA_905147135.1). Classification (NCBI taxonomy): domain Eukaryota; kingdom Metazoa; phylum Arthropoda; class Insecta; order Lepidoptera; family Blastobasidae; genus Blastobasis; species Blastobasis lacticolella. Next base: position 19,184,552 of record LR990048.1, read on the forward strand.
AGGACGAAGGTAATGTACCAAACGAGGAAAGATTCAAATTAATAAAATGTTATGAAAATACTTGTAGTGAGTCATTAATATTAGAGAATATAGCGAAAAAGGGTTTCATAACTGGTTTCCGAATGGAAGTGAATTCGTTCGAATTCACGAAATTGGCCTTGGAACAACTTGCAAAGTTTCATGGATTGTCTTTTGTAATGGAAAAACGGAGACCAGTGTTTTATCGAGAGAAGGTGAAAACTCTAAATACTGTTTTTTCCTTGACGGGGTGGATGAATACCCTAAAAGGCTTCATGATTAACAACGCAAACAATTTAAAAGATGCAAGTTTGAGAAAAAAAGTTGAAGACTTCATTCCGGTGGCAATGGAGCGATACAAACAACACTTTCACGACAACGGCAGACATATACAAGTTCTTTGCCATGGAGATTTTCGAATGAACAACACCATAAAGAGAGAAATCGTAAGTTTACCACTAGATACTAAGTATCTGCATAATTCGAACCCGTTAATTTTTTTTAAATCTTGTATTCCAAAATTATAAGGAGAAAAGATTTGATTGTTTGTTTGTTTGTAATGGATAAACTGAAAAACTATTTAACAGATTTTTTTAATTAGAACGGGTCCGTTACTTAGTAATAGACAGCATAATAAATCGAAATTTCGTGTATCCAAATTTAACGATATATCAACAAAATCCTGCTATCAACATCATTTCTACTACTAACCTTCTCAGAACAGTTACAGTGAACCAGAATAAGATGAGCTAGCGTCTCTATAGCCGCGCATAGCAATGTTAGCTCCTTAATTACTGGTTTCGGGTACCTACCCGACTACATCGACCTCGATGTTTGATCTATTTTTTTCCTGTCCCTGTAGTTTCAAAACCAAGCTCAATCAGATAAGTATCTAAATTTGTTTTAGGATGGAATCGTAACTGAGGTGATTCCAGTGGACTACCAAACAGCTTTCTTCGGTTGTCCAATCGATGATATCCTGTATTTCATCTATACCGGCAGCGACAAGAAACTTAGAGACAACCATTTATCGGAATTCAAAGACATTTACTACAACACTATGGAAAAATTCTTGGGATATTTCAACATAGATTTGATGGAAGTATTCCCGAGAGAAGTATTTGATCGAACTTACGAAGAAAGGCGCGAGTATGGATTGTATATCGCAATGATGTTTATGGGTGCTTTACTCTATGAAAATGAAAAAGATTTGGATTTTTCTAAAGAAACAATTGCAGATTGGCAACCCATAGTGCACGAAAGCTTTCAAGTGAGATTTGGAGACATTATAAAAGAATTTCTTTGAATTAAACTTTCTAAACAAGTCCTATATCTGAAACTATTCCTTGTATTACTTCGATCAACAATTCTTTATTTATGTATTAAGAAACACACAAAATATTTCCATAATCTCCACGATTGACAGGCGGGTTAGAGGCCGCGGTTGAAAACGCTGCTGCCTGCTGCCCATTTTCCAGTCTACGGAGACTCTAGATCTTTTACCTCGTAAACATAAGTCGCCTTGTACGACCGACACCCACGAGTGAAAAGGGTTGGTGCTATTCTACTCCGGACACCACACACCACAGCATAGTACATATAGATAATACATTCATATTTTATTATGCCGAGCCCAAACATGTGTCAAGATGTGTACCAAGATGCGCAAAAACTGTGTGGGAGCCTATTTGCAAATATGTGTACAAATATTTCATATTTGCCATTCAAGTGTCGGTTTTTGGCGTAGGTACATGATAGGGCGTAAACCATAAATATTTAGCCGCAGCCGCACTCTTTGCAGAGACTCAGTTCTCAATGGCCAACTTTTTTTTCTGCCCGGGTTTCCTGTTACTATTATACTTTCCAATTATGCTTCGTATGATCATTATGAATATAAATAATCATCTTGTCGTTAATGTCCCGATTATGCTCTCGCACACGAGGGCCCGGAGTTCGCCTTGATCATGATCCAAGATTTGGCAGATCATGTAGTTACTTTGGAGCGACCAGATTTTACCATTTTCCAGACATTGGATAATGGTTACACATTCAGTCGGCTGAATGTGCAGGTTTCATCACTATGTTTTTTCTCACTATATGAGCATCGGTTAGCATTGAGCTAATGTACATAACTCAGTTATTTCGTATGATCATTGCTTCTAAGGCAGACAAAGCAAATGTGATAAATTGTTAAAATAACATAAATAGTAAACTGTCGTCCTCTATGTTCGCTATCTTTAAAAACTAGTTCAATAATATTTGCGAAACATGTATGGGAAGTCGCTTTTGCGAAAGATTAGTAAAAACATTTGTGGAAACATGTGCACACTTCTTGTCACATGCCTGGGCCTGTCTTTACAGAATAGCCGAGAACGTTTATGCGATGTATTGTTTAATTTTCGAAAGGGTCAAAGAGCATATAGTTGCAGTAAAAAACCACCAGACGAATAAATCTGCCATAACAGACCACCTGCTCAACTTTGGCCCAAACCACTAGGTAGAACTGCATGCGCCTAATTTCCTCTCCACTGACCGGCAATATTATCCGCGTATGATTCGGGAAGCGATTGAAATTAAAAATTACAAAACTTTCAATCGGGAAGATGGATACAAGCTTTCAACGTCGTGGAACCCAGTGGTGTGCAAAATAAATAACCTTAAGACTCAAGATTTATCGTCGGACGTATCCGTGAGTATTGTGTGCCGTGCAGTTCCGAATCAACAACAAATTGACAATTCTATGTGAGGGTAGGAGTCTACCAGCACATCACCGCGGCTGTCACCTCTCCACGGCAGTCGTCTCATAACCACGGTGGGTGTAACCCTACCGAACCGTCGGGAAAACAAATCGAAAAGGTATGTCGCGTGCAAGTCCCGTCTTATATAATAATATGAGTCATATCGTCTTAATTCTTACAGTAAAGTAAAATGATAACACTTGACTACAACAGTGACAATGATCAGAAATTTTGTTACATGTAACTTAAATATTGAGGCAGAAAGGTAAAGCGAACCACAGCGTTCTTTTGAGCGTATAATTTCAATCTTAATTACAATTGTACAGCAACCCTTTTGCGTGCTAAAGTCAAGACTCCAAACATACGATCCGCGGTATCGCACGCAGCTGTCGTGGACCAACAACTAAACATTATAACCTTATTCGTAATGACCTATGTTACAGAGACTTCGAAAATGCCTGATTGCATTTAGGCGATGATTCTGGTTCAGTTGGTTATCATGCCGGTCTGCCATGCAAAGGTCCCAGGTTCGATTCCCGGCTGGGCAGAAATTGAAATGATGAATTGTAATTTCTGGTATAGGTCTGGGTGTCGTATGTATAATAACTATGTATTTAAAAAATATATAATCAGTTTATAAATTTTCCGACACCCCGTGTTGACCTCTACAGGAACGATGATCTGTTTAAACTGGCTTGTCTTATTTGGTGAACAAACAATGCCCAACATCACGACTTGCCGTATCAATCACGCTACGTATATCTATTCTACTATATAAAAATAAGTCGGGTTTTCCTTCCTGACGCTATAACTCCAGAACGCACGAACCGATTTCCACGGTTTTGCATTCGTTGGAAAGGTCTCGGGCTCCGTGAGGTTTATAGCAAAGAAAATTCTGGAAAAATTTGAAAAGAAAAGCGGGAAAATCGTGTAGGGTAGGTGTAGGGTAGGTGTAGGGTAGGTGTAGGGTAGGTGTAGGGTAGGTGTAGGGTAAGTGTAGGGTAGGTGTAGGGTAGGTGTAGGGTAGGTGTAGGGTAGGTGTAGGGTAGGTGTAGGGTAGGTGTAGGGTTAGAACGCTACGCGAACGAAGTCGCGCCGGGTCCACTAGTTGTGTATAAATGTCTTGAATTTTACAAGAAATACATAGAATGTAAATTTAAACGAATACTGCTGCAAATTATCCATTTAAATACATAATTTTCTGAACCAAAAAGGACAAGTCAGTTTGGACAGATCGTACATTAGGAACAGTGACGCTGTTTAAATCATTTATAATAGATGTCTAAGGCTAATGATGATGATGATGATGATGATGACACCCATAATACAAGCTTTGCTTACTTTGGGGCTAGTGGCGCTGTGTGAATTGTCAAAGAATATTTATATTTATTTATTTTATATTGTCACTCAGGACACCAGTTTTGTTTATATTATTACTGATCTGATCAGTGAATGTCTTTCTCGGTTTCGCTTAAGGGCCGGTTTTACTGATTCGGACTATGTACCTGTTTATTTCTTTATTCAGCACACAATAGATACTAGATATTATTGCACACAATAGAGATATTACAAAATGAAAGACACAAAAGGCACAACTTATTTCTAAGAAGAAATCTCTTCTAGCAGGTCTATAGAAGAGAGGCATAGTAGAGTCTTTCATCAATCTTCATGACCGAACCCACTATGAAGATTATAAAATAAGTAAGTACTATACAGGGTGTTTCATAATACATGTATAAAGCCGTGAACTGGACGGAGTGCTAAACGTATTAAAACGATAGGTACAATTATTTTTTTCGTGCTTGGAATAGTTACCGAGAAAATGACAATCGAACTTTTTCTTTTTCAATGTCGATAATCACATTTTGAAAACGAAAGACCGCATCTCTAGAAATCAGTTGTAATAGATCACTCAAGTTCATAATCAGGTCAATCAACTGAATAATACAATTTTACCAGTTACAGATAGGATATAGGTTTTGTCCCTCTAAGTCTTTTCTACCTACCGTTTCATATGAGTTTTAAAATTCAGTCTAAAGATCACTGCGATCAATACCTCAAGTGGCTGGTTAATAACATTATTATTACAAGCAGCTCGTGAGCAGTCCGGCACAAAAACAAGACATTTCGATGTTTGTTTCTACTTTCATTTATTTGTTTTTTTTTTACCTTCAACACAATGTTGCACCTAGGTACATAGTCTTCAAACTAATTGCGAAAACACAATAAACATTAATAGGCAAAAAAGTTACAGCTTGATTTCGCGTCTGCGCCATATCTTCTATTGTACTAGGCAGTCATGACTGAAGCAGGTGGACCTTGTACGGGATACTGATATCACAGGGTGTCCATAAAGTACATTCACTAGATTTTAATATTTTTGGGAAGTGTTGTTACACTTTATTGACTATTTTTTCACTCAGCCTACATCCTGTTGAATGCATGTGGTGAGCCTTGGCACAACTTTATGCACTTCTCGTTAAACTTTTCCGCCAGCTCCGAAATAAGGAAAGACGTCATTTTAGTACCTATCTAATAGTAATTATTAAATTCTACTCATGTATGAATTCAAGAAGGTGAATATTAAATTTGAAAAGCTGAAAAAATACCTAGCAACACTATTTACGTACTAGGTACGGTCAAGAGACCCGGTTTTACCATTTGGTCAATTTACTAGTCACAGACGCTACGATTTGCCTTGAGCCGACCAACCATCAGTTGCAGTCGATACTAATCCTTACGAAGTACAAAATAAAGCAGCTTTTGGGTTAATACGGATGCGCGGGAATGCCGTCCTAGGTCGGACGTCCGACCACGTATTCCGCACTCAAATGCGACTATTTTATCCTGCGTAAGGATTAGTATCAACTGCAACTAACAGTTGGTTGGCTCCAGAAAAAGGGGAACGTCTGTTACTAGTTTTTAGTGTCAACAACGCTTAAGAAACAAATATGTACCTAGTGGCCTAGTGGCAGTACAATTACTTGTTTTATGCTACGCAGTGATAGTCCACCTGAAGGCAAGCGGTAACCGTCGCCCATTATTATTATCTACGATTTAAGCATTTAGGTTGCAGGCAACAAAAATGCAGAACAGCAGATGCGTTGTCACTGTGAGGACTAAGATGAAATGCGTCATGCCTGTATTTGCACTGGCTTATTTTATGGACACCCCACGTACTAGGCGCAATATTAAGGAGGTCTAAATTATCCGTTTTGTATTTTTTGGTTTGAGGGTTCTGTACAAAAAAATATTGTAATCAATTATGATTTTAATTCAAAAGGTTCACTCATAGTTTTTACGAAAGTGCACCACCACCTAACTAATAGCAAAGTAGTCTTATTCAAATTACTGTAGCATATTAATGTAGCAAACTCTAATTAATGTAACATCTTTGTCTTTTTACGAGTTTGCTTTCTCATGTCATGTCTGTCAGTCATGTTTCAGTGTCGCGTAGGTAATCGTACCTATCGTTTTCACGAACATTTCTCATCAACTAAAATTAACTAAATTATTCTTAGTTGATGGAGCTATACCTGTAAATATCCCATGCTTCACCCAATTGGAGAACCTAGGTCACCTAGGTGGAGCACGGACCCAAACACAATTTTAGAAATTACTGTCTAGGTTACTGTCATTGTACCAAACTACCCGATAAAATAGTGATAAGCAAATGTAGGCCATCACCGTCATCATAAGGATTATTATTAAGCCCACAGTTGGACTCACTTTATCAAATAAAAAAAAAAATTAACATTATGGTGCAACTACCAGGAGAACATAAAACGAGAGAACATAAAAGGCGAAATAAGTAAGACCCCTAAAACACGGATCCCTAAGTAGGAATCCTTTTGCACGTGCCATCAAGGTCAAGGTCGACGCCGGAGCTGTGGCGGCGCCTTTGACATCAAAATAGACACAGAAAACTAAAAAATCTAAAAATAGAATACTTTGGCGGGCCGTTCTTTATTTTGTTGTTTGACCCACGGTTTTCATTCAGTTTTTAGCTTTTCGCGTGACCGAAATGATTGTTGCGTTGTAGTTGTAGGATACCTAAGTGCCTATTGTGAAGATAACTGTGATAAGAGTGTTAACGATGTGAACGAATGATTTATAGCTTCAGGTACCAGTATTAACGTAGTCTTGTCTGTGTTCAGTGTTCAACGTTTAAGTATTGTGATAATCATTATTCTGTGCATAAATGCAAGCTAGCAAGGCAACCAGAGCCTGCGTAGTGTTGTGTATTTGTGTGTGTGTACCTACCTACGCTATGATACGAGTGCAAGCTTACTTGATAGTTAATACCTATCAGTCATCCGAGCCACAAGAAAGCAAAAAAGTATGGCACCTGACGCTGTTTGTTTTCATAAAATAACTTTAAAAAGGTACGTACCTACATGCTTTAAAGGTCTAAGTTCTAGCTAGAATTTAAGAGATGCTACCTAGCTAGTAACTAATCGTGACGTTAGGAGGTTCTTTTCCGACGGTTAGGTAGAAAAGACAACGCTTTTATCTGTTCATGAAAACATGTAGGTATTTAGTAAAACCTGACTGTAATCTGTTTCAACAAAACTAAGTGGTTCCCTACGCTACGTAGGTCCCTAGATGAGTGAACCATTTTAGTAGGACATAGTACCTACTTATCTATGTAGAACGATTTTATCAATTGAACGAATTCTGTTTTAGTTATGTTAAGTATGTTTTTCAAGAACGTTGGTGGCTGGGCGGTTGAGTATCCGACTTGTAAGCGAGAGAGGTGCCGGGTTCGAATCCCGCAGTGGCAATGTACCAATGACTCTTTTCTGAGTTATGTACATTAGTTGAATTCTAACCGATGCTCTTATGGTGAGGGAAACATCATGATGAAATCTGCAAAAGTTTTTTTTATGTACATAGTATGTAAGTAATTTTTACTTACGTAGGTACCTACCTACCTACCTATGTTATGCTGAGGTGGTTTGTCTTGTTAGGTAAGTACCTAGTAAAAATAATTTTGTGCACGAAGCCCGTGCACAAAATTATTTTCCGTGCCCGTGATCCGCCTTGACTATGCTCCATGATCTAGGATTTAGCAGATTAGGTAATTAATTGCAGTGGAGCGACTGCCATCTGACATACCTGGCTCCTAACCCTGCTACCAAGGGAACCTGACCAGATTGGATCATGGTTACTTACACATTCAGTCGTCTGAACTGAATGTGTAAGTTTCATCACGATGATTTCCCTCACCGTAAAAGCATCGGTTAGTATTCAGCTAATGTGCATAACTTAGAAAAGAGTTATTGGTACATGGCGGCAGTGGGATTCGAACCCGGTACCTCTCGCGTACGAGTCGGATACCGCAACCTTAGGCCACCGACGCTCCGACTATTTAAGCATACCTACCTATCGAAAATAATTAGTGTAGGCAAGTTCCTAGTTAATTTGGTAGAGCCTATTCATGTAGATAAGTAGGTAACATTTAGTTCGACGCCTGGTAGTAAGATGTAGGAGGTTGGTTTGTTTTGATATGAATGGCACGAGGTTATTACTCGTCCTTATGGTGTGTACACACTCAACGTACGCCAACGAAGGGCTGTCGGCCGTATTATTTGGACTTCTAACGTCTAATACTTGCATTTCGTGGTCAAGCAAACGATCTTTGGAAGTTTTGGGAACCGATTCGGGCTCGTATTTGCACGTTTGTTTGTTGGCCTTCGGTATCCGCCCAAACTGCGATTGGATGATTACTTCTAGCCGTTTGATGTTACCGCCACGTTGCACTGCGGATTGCCGGCCGGCACACGCCAACGGACAATCGCTGGCCGAAACGGGTGCGCGTTACACATCGCCCGGTGTGTACGCAGCATTAGGCTCCTGGTAGTAGGCTTGAGGAGGTTGCTTTGTTTCGATAGGGGTCGCACGAGGTTGTTAACCTGTTTTTTATATGATCATCAACTTGAAATAGAGCTGCGCTTCAACGTAGTCGATATGGTTATTTAACTTTAAAAATTAATATTTTTTATTAAAATTAAAATTCAATGTCCGGATAAAATGAAGTCGCCAGTGCACTCTTTGAAAGCTCTACTTTAACACCCTTTCGGCTTTATACATGTATTATGAAACACCCTGTATAGTACCACCATTATAATTTATTTCTTTAACAATCTTCGGGTACCTAAATTGTCTACGATGCCCGAGGCATTCAGCCGAAGCCGTTAGCTCGGACAAATTGCAACTCGACGAGAAATAAACTCTTATCATAATAAAAGAGAAAAAGAAGACGAATGGGGAAGGAGTCCATCTGAATGTTTTATGCTGAAACTACTAGAATACAAAGGGATAGCTTAACGAGCTCTGATTTAAAAAAATAGATAAATTATCCGTTTATAACACCAAACTCACACAATATGACAATATACAGGCACAATTGACATATTTGAATAGTTTAGTTATTATAAATAGTTATTTATGACTTGAAACTTACAATGTTTTATACATCAGGTTAATTTTTTACTAGAAACGAATAAATGTTTACTCATTCTTCATCGATATAAAAATAAATCATTATATATAAATAAATCAGTAATTACAATATTTATTTTATAAATAAAATTAGATAAATGATCCAGGGATTATAAAAAGACAAAATAACTTATGCCTAACTAAGTACATATTTAAATCAATTAAACTATCTGTTTAATTATGGATAAAAATAATATCTAACTAACATAGGTCTTAATTTTTAATATATTTTTTAATTGTTTTAAAAATTATTTACAATCCAGAAACAGCAATATTTTTCTAATCGTTTACTGTAGTGTACAGTTATCGTGAGTGTTTAGGGGGTTAGGTGGGGGATGTTAATGACCGAACCCGTTGGATGTTGTTTAAACACTAAATTTATTATAAAAAGTAATCGACCAAGTAATTTACCTACGCTGCAATACATTCGGCGCGCATTGGCCTACTTACAGCCGTAGGTAAAATTGCCTGTACGGCGTTACTCCGTACATCCTGCCCACTAAAGAGAAGAGAAGCTGTGTAGCAGGATTGTATAAACCTAGTCTATAAATACATGATTACTGAGTTAAAATGTAGAGGTACAAAATAATTAAAAGTGATCAGTACAAATTATGAAAAGTATTGTAAATAAAGCACAGTAAAATATCAATTACTTAGAGTTCTTAAAATGTCAAGTGTAGTAAACTTTAATCATTCACTGTCACTCACTATCACTACTCACTGTAGGTATATTAAGTTTACCCACCGCGGTGTTGTTAGAGTGGCTTTATTAACGCTCAAGATGGAGCTTCGCAGTTCACTATTAACTGCACTGGCACTTGTTGGTTGGTGTTGTGGAAGTGCATCCATACAGACCACGACTGAGCTCTCCGCTGTATCCACACACCATCTTTGTCTCTTCTTGCACCAACGAACGGTGAAGAAAATAACTAATCCGAGAATTAATATTGTTATTGTACTATACAGTACGGAATACTAGTGTATATCATGGACGCTAAGAGTAGTACTTGACGGTGTCTTTATGTTATCTGTGTTTTTAGGTCCGTCCATAACTCCTCATGATTGGCAGATGTATAGTTTCCCGGTTTAGTTATGGTAACAATGCGATTGAGAATTGATGTTTCTGCTGGTATAGGTAAGGCGTTCTCAACCTGTAGTTTGCTTATACAGGGTGTTTCATAATACATGTATAAAGCCGTGAACTGGATAGAGTGCTAAACGTATTAAAACGATAGGTACAATTATTTTTTTCGTGCGTGGAATAGTAAGCGGGAAAATGACTATAGAACTTTTTCTTTTTCAATGTCGATAATCGACATTTTGAAAACGGAAGACCGCATCTCTAGAAATCTGTTGTAAAAGGTCACTCAAGTTCATAGTACTAGGCGCAATGGGATATTAAGGAGATCTAAATAAGCCGTTTTGTATTTTTTGGTTTGAGGGTTCTGTACAAAAAAATATTGTAATCAATTATGATTTTAATTTAAAAGGTTCCTTCATAGTTTTTTCATAGGCTCCTGGTACTAGGCTTAAGGAGGTTGCTCTACATTCATAGGGGTCGTACGCGGTTATTGAACTTCTCCTTCTAGGATCATCAACTTGAAATAGAGCTGGGCTTCAACGTAGTCGATATGGTTATTTTTCTTTAAAAACGAAGATTTTTTTATGAAAATTAAAATTCAATGTCTGGATAATATGAAGTCGCCAGTGTACTCTTTGCAAGCTATACTTTAACACCCTTTCGGCTTTATACATGTATTAAGTAACACCCTGTATAATTGTTGTGTCCATATATGGAAAACGTCTTGCCCTTGATAGTACATCCTTGACCTATCTCAATGATACCATTCCCCTTCAACGTTATTAGCTGCACGTCATTATTACAAAATATGCGCACAGCGCATTCTTCGCAGCACGTGTAAATCCACTCGTTCCTGTTATGTAATTTAATCCACCGCTCTTCGCACATCGATGGTTGTAATACGCAAATACTTCTATTGTTTACTTTTATGTTGCACATGTATTGAGTTATTTGCTGTTCATATATAGGGTGATCACTGGAACACAATATATTCTTGAAAGATGTATGTACACAGGACTGCAAGTCTTTTTCCGACATAAGAATCAGCAGATCCCTTTGTAAATTAAATGCCAGGTATGGAAAAGTGGTTACCATGGCGTATCCATTTGATGGTAAGCTCACCAGCTGATCTACTTCAAACGTCTCTTTGCTTACTAAGGGTAATCTTGCCTCAATGATCAAATATCTTTGACTCACTTTTGCGTTGACTTTCATGAGTTTGTAAAAATCTTTCAAGTTGGTTTTATCTGCTGGCAGAGTTAAATCGCCCTGTATATGGCGATTTAACTCTGCCAGCAGATATATCTGCCAATAGATATAACATTGATTTGGTCTTCCAATTGATCAGGCGGTAATAAGTGCGCATCCATGTGCCCGTGCCATACATCGGTAACTGTGTTTAACAACTCCCTTTGGATTGTTCTTAAACTAGATATAATAATCTGGGCAGAGAGAGCCGATTATAGCATATATAATTCGTATTGACCCGAGGTTTGCACGTTGTTCACTGTGGTAGTGATATTCTGTAAATGGCTATAAATAATGCCGAACTGTTTGTTCATTATATTTTCATGTCTTCGTAATATATTATATTGAGACTCAATGACACTAGTCTGATTTTTTAATAGTTTTTGTAGATGATTCTCATTTAGTGATATTTTCTCGATGTCTTTTTCATATTTTCTTAAAAATCTGTCATCCAGAACTCCGAATAATTCATTAGCAAGATAGCCCACACCATTTACTAAGCCTCGTTTCTGCCTTTGCCTTTCGTTGTGAATTGTAAGTACTTGCTCATAATGTTCAATTTCGGTCAACTCATGTTCGAGCTGATATATGATGCCTTTATAAGCCGGTGACGATAGATGTGACGTACGCAGATGCTCCTGTAGATGTTTGACGTATTTCTCCATGTAATGCAAGCCGGTGCGATAGACTGTACCTCATTTCTGCGACGAACAATCTTCGATGATCGCCAATGCGATTTAACAATACTGCGATGTCATTTTACAACTATGTATTTAAAGGTCGACTTTACAAGACCGCGACGCACGACACTGCGAAAAGTCGCTGGTTCGACTCAACAAAGGTTCGATGTACTTTACAGCGTCATCACTAAACAGCGAAAACACAAACCCCGACGAACGTTACTGCGAAACGTTGCTGCTTCGAAACCAATAAACGTCGATGTACTTTACAGCGTCATCTCTAAACAGCGGAAACACAAATTCCGACGCACGCTACTGCGAAACATTGCTGCTTCGAAACCAATAAGCGTCGATGTACTTTACAGCGACATTTCTAAACTGCGAGTCGTTTAAATTGCGACGCACCGTACTGAGAAAGATAATCACTTCGATATTCCTACATTTCGATACATCCTTACATGCTTTCCTCGCACCACTTACCTGATCGCTAAAACCTGAATCATGGTCAAGGCGGACCCCGGGCCCTCGTTGTCGAGAGCACAACCGGGACATTAACGTCGAGATTATCTTCTTTATATATCTAATTCTTCTTGCTATAATCGGTATAGATAGGGTCTGTTTGGCAGCCCTTGTCCATATTATCATTGACAAATTCCGTAAACAGCACAAGATTAGAAACCGTAGACCTACCTCTCACAAAGCCATGTCATGCTTGTTAACAATAATTAACACTATATTTACGTAAGAAACTATACAGCTCAATGGAAACTAGATTCTTTTTCTGTTATTATTTTTTTATTTCATTATTTGTTTAACACTTTTGTTGTTATGAATGTGTTGCGTTTCAAAGGACTATCTTAAAATGTTACTTAAGATTTGTTTTATTGTTCTTGATTATCGTCACTTCTTACCTTAAGGTTTATTTAAATTGGAGAGTTGTTTTTTTGTTCGCATTTTACATAGGTATGTTAATATTTTTGTTCTTTACTGTAATTTTTATTCGGGTTATGAAGTAAAATATATGCTCTTTATTTCTTAATTATTTTGTTTTGGCGATCATCGAAGATTGTTCGTCGCAGAAATGAGGTACAGTCCTCTGTTTGAGCTCTTTATCAGACCATCCATAATTATGTCAGAGTAGACACTCGCATCTAGTAAAATGTCGATAGGTTTTGAGATGTTGTACTCGGGATCCACTAGTTGTATGTGCTGAAGATGAGCCCAAGATTGTATGTAAAAGGTTTCATTTGGCAAGTTGTTTATTACCCGATCGATGACTAACGCTTGTGTTGTAAACTGGAAGTCGTCGTAATTGGATTGACATTGTAGTGACACGACTCCGCGACTACGTCTTGATCCATAGCCTATGCCCGAAATAGATGCATGGTAGCTGTGTCTAGGTAATCCTTACATCTGCGCCGCATTTTCGGAAATGAGTGATATTTGTGAGCCTTGATCTAGTAGGGCTCGTAGAGTTGCGATAGTCCCATCTATTGCTCTAACTTTGATGGATATTGTTGTTAAGATAATCTCTTCGTTTTCATTAGCGATGTAATTAACGCTATGCTGTTTCGACATAGCTTGTGGCGCGGAAATAGTCGGCGGCATGTAGGACTGCGTAGCCAGCATTTTGTTGTTGACGCTGCCGGTCGGGGGCGATGGCCCGGCCGCCGGAGCCGCGGCGGCCGGCGGGTGCGGCGCCACGTGACTCGCTCGGGCGCATGCCTCGTGCAAAATCGTGTTGTGCTCGCCTTGGCAATATTTGCACCTATTTGGCGAAGTGCACTTATTGTATTTATGCTTGTACAAACAATTCTGACAAATGTCTAATTTCTTCACTGTCCCCAATTTCGCGTCCGGTTGCAGGCTAATGAACTGTTTGCATTTGAATAATGTATACTTTTGTGAACATAATGGACAGTTCCACGTGTATGTTGCAGAAGTTTGATAATTCCCTTGGCGATTTGCGGCATAATGCTGGTAGATAGGCTTGTTAGTAGTGTGGGGCTTTGTTTGTTGGTAGTAGTAGGGGAGCCCACGATGCTAAATGGGGATTTACTCGAGCGTCATAGAGACCTATTGAGTTGCAAAGCTTATATAATAAAAAGAAAAAAATGTTATATAATGTATACCTTTTCATCGGTGGGGGGAGCGGCTATAGATTTTCAAAAATGTAAAAAAAAACTATTGCATGGACATACTCGAGCGCGTCAGATATTGATAGCATCCATGTCCTACGTATTTTTAATAATGTACGTATGTTAATCTGATCGTTTGCATGATGGGGGTGGTCATACGTAGGGGTTGAAAATGAAAAAAAAAAAAAAAATTATCGAGCGCGTCAGATTTTCTAAGGGGATGTTAAGTGATCCTAAAAAAATGCTCTCATCTAATAATCTGACGATTTGGATGTGACGCAAACTCGCGGCCATTATTAGAATGTGCCAAATAAATTCGCCATTTTGAAATACTCAAGCGTGTCAGATTAAGATATATACGGTTCATCTTTATGTCCTAGACGTGCTGTCTCATAATCTGACGATTATCTGGAGGGATTCGCCTAATCTGATAATTTAAAAAAAAAATTTTTTTTTTACAGTGTCGCGGACAATGAATAAAATCTTTGGCCACGGAGTCTTATCTTTGTTTTCTTTTTTATATGGCCCTACATACTAGCCAAGAAACCGTTGTCCGCTCGATGGTGCCGTGGTGCCTAGCATTCATTTTATATTATAATTATAATTATGACGTTCATAAGTGTTTGTAAAAACCTAAACTGAATAAACGTATTTGAGTTTGAGTTTGAGTTTGAACAAAATAAGCCAAAACGTTAGAAATACGTTGTAAATAATATCATGCCACGAACAAGCTGTTTGATCAGCTGTGATGATGTCATGGCATCAGAAAACAGAGTGGGGACGGAGTTAGAGAGTAATAGATAGAGAAAAAGTGAAAGAGAATAGAAACGCGGGGTGGGGAATATAGGCATCACGTAGCTGCACGTATTAAACTTTATCGACGAATTTTTGTAACTTCGGCTTGTGGAAATCGTCAGATTATATATTTTACGTGATCCTTGAATTATTTCCTTCAAAATAAAAAAAAATTCACCCACGCTCGAGAATGTCGAGATGACGTTTTTTTTTGCAACTTTGCAGCCCTCCCCTTTCTTTACGTCACTTGCAAATTGTCAGATTAGTGGAATATTCACTTTTTAGCATGTAATTAACTCACCCTACCTTAATCTGACGCGCTCGAGAATTTCTGATGATCAATTTTTTTTTACTAATCTGATCCTTTATCCTTGACGGGCGGCCATATATATGAGGCTCATATTTGGTGGAGGTACTTAACCGGGTACAAGGTATCCCCCTGTATATTAATCTGCCGCGCTTCAGTAAATCCCGAAATCCCCGCTTGGGCTCCCCTACTATAGGTTTTCTTTGGTACGAAACCGGAATCTTTCTGATGTATAGGTTCTAGGGCATTGAATTTGCTTTCTAAAAAGGACATGAGTTCTTTCAAAGATGGTAATTCACGAGGTGACTTGCGGGACTCTTTATAACCCCTGTATGTGTCAGAATCAAGCTTTTTCGATATTAAGTGAACTAATATGGGGTCCCAAGTAGAGGTGTCAATACCTAAATTCTGTATGGCGTGTACACACTCCATCGTAGTGTCATAGACGCGTTTAATCTCATATGCCGACTGTTTTTGTATAATATGTTGATTTAAAAGTAATTCAATTTGTTTAGTAAAGAGCACATGGGGATTGTTTTATCTATGTGTAATGAGCTCCCAGGCGGTGTCGTAATTGTCGGCTGATATGTGCAAATGTTGGATAAGCCGCTCGGCTTCACCCTTTAATTTTCCCTTCAAATGCTGCATTTTTTGGCTCTTAGTGAGAAGGGAGTTATTGTGAATGCTCTCTGTAAACAAATCATAGAATGTAGGCCAGCTAGTGTACCGGCCTGTAAATATAGGAATTTCTATTTGCGGGGTTGATTGTTGAAGATGAGCTGTTGATGCTAATTTTTGGTTTAACGAACGTTTCTTTTCTTTATAGCAAGTCTCATAGTAGCTAAATTCTCCATCGTATTGTAAATCTGTACCCTGCAATATGTTGTCTATTTGCAGATGCAAGGAGTCGATAACATTCCATCTCGATTGTAGATTACGTAACTCATCTTCTAGTTTCCATTTATCTCTTAATTCTGTTAAATTAAGACCTCTCAGTAGTCTAGATAATGCGCGAAAGTTAGTTCGTTGTAGAGATAGAAGTTCTGTTGCCTGTGTTGGCGGTGCGGCTGTTGCCGGCGAAGCGCTGCGTGCTGGCAGTGGGGAGGTGACGTTTTCTGTGCTAGGTAACGTTTTTGGGTTGGTAATAAGACCGCTTGGACCAGCTGGTATCTCTTCCATCTCGATAGGTTTAAAAGTTGAAATTAAATAACGGACTTCGTTATAATAAGCCCGAGCTTGGGCATACTGATTCTCTCCATAATATGGAACAGATTCATCGGCATACCGGCCGAGCTTTACGTTATTGGTGAATTCAGTCCAGTATTTATCTAGGCTCCCGAGACGAGAATCTATGTATTCCCGTGTTTTACGGCTTGCGGAGTCTTTTTTAAAGTTACGCTCCGTTTGTTTAATGGAATCGAGAATATCAGCCTGTCGTTGAAGCAGTTGATCCATGTTGTTGAAGGAAATTGGAAAGATCTTACTTGGACTGACGAATGCTGCTATAACTCGAACCCCTGACTTCCAACCTGTGATCTGCCAGCGCCAGAGGGAACACGTCCAATATGTCGTAAAGATTGCGTAACGTCCAAAAACAAAGTTCAAAGTCACTGCATCTCACAGTTTGTACACTTATTTCTCACTGTATGTGTAGAAAAGTATAAAAATGTCCACTACAACGCGCACGTAGTTATAATGTACAATGGACTGTATGTCACCAAAAATTGAAACTGTATGTCACTGTTTAATTAACTGTTTGTTAAATTGTCACTGATTGCTTAAGACCCAAAAACTGTATGATTTTGGATCTTCTTAATACTCGAAGAATAAAAACTGTATGTTTTTTATCTTCTTAAGGCTCGAAGGACCATAAACTGTAGTGTACAGTTATCGTGAGTGTTTAGGGGGTTAGGTGGGGGATGTTAATGACCGAACCCGTTGGATGTTGTTTAAACACTAAATTTATTATAAAAAGTAATCGACCAAGTAATTTACCTACGCTGCAATACATTCGGCGCGCATTGGCCTACTTACAGCCGTAGGTAAAATTGCCTGTACGGCGTTACTCCGTACAGTAGTTCTTTTAAATTTTGGACAGGTGTTTTTTTATGAGTTGTGATTCCCTCCGGCCGCCATTGCATATAATATTTATTATGTTTTATATAGCTGTTGGTACTCCAATAAATAAATAAATATTGTTTGTAAAAGAAGTTAATCTTAATTGAAGCGCCTGTTTTGAATGTTTTAGCAATCATTTTATTAACTCTTCTGTGACCCGTTATAGCAGATACTAATGTACATCGTCCATTCTGGACGTTTCAAAACTGTGTGCTCGCCCACAACGGGGCGTCTGTAATTTTATGTTAGCAAGCGAGGTGTCACCGAAGGCCGAACGCAGTACCCCCAAGAAAGGGTTGCCGTAAGACCAGACGGTTGCCTTATATTGTGGTCTTATTCTGTACTAACAGACGAGATCTTTTATCGAGCAGCCACTCTACCTGATTCTTATGCACCTATATGATATATCTAAATTTGTTTATAATGAATATGAATCCCAAGTTAGGGTAAAAGTCCTTCTGTCGATAAGTGAAGGTAATATGCTTAGATTTTAATGCACTTGCTGTATTACAACTTATACAGATTTTTTTAATATCACTATGGTGGCAATAAAGCTTAGAGCCTGCCTGGTGGTCAGCAGCCACCGCAGCCTATGGATGTTTGCAATACCAGGGGCATCAACCACGCGTTTTCGACCCCCCCAACGTAAAGACCTTTTCGCCCCTCACTTGAACTCCAGGGAAAACCTCTCCAGGTAGTTCATTGCACAACTTTAGTGTGAGTAGGAGGATGAATTCCCTGTCGGTAGGAAGTGGTGCGATGATAGAATGTAGCTGTAGGCATTATGTCAAACAGTTCTTAATAACAAACACCGTTGTACAAATTATATTTTTTGGAATGTTCTTGATTCTTCTACTGGCCGGAGGTTAAAGCTGGTGGTGTTATCTGCGAAGATGGCTGTCATTACCTTCACTCTCTGATTCAGGCACAGGTATGTTAAGTTATAATGGATATAAATTTAAATCACACGCCGAATACTTTAGTTGATTTTATTAGTGATTTATACTTGCTATATTTCAAATGTTTAAAATCAAAGCTTGCCATATTTTGTTTTAGCTACCTGTCGCGAATTTAATACGCGAGATGTCGTAAAATAGTCGGTAAGTGTCACACCGTTTATGTCAATCTTTTTGTATTGTGGTAACCCCGCTTTGGCTATGCTTTTGAATATAACGGTTCTGTAGGTTAACACAAGGACACGAGGCGTTGTTGGTGGATACACTTAAATCCCAAGGGACGTGAACGGAGCAGATCAGGGCAAAAGGAGTGCGCAGTACGACGCAGCGACCTGTGACCCTGGTAAGTTTTCATGTATATATTATACGACTGTCATTTATATGGTGTGGAAAGATGATAAACCTGTACGTATAGAACTAGCGCAGTAGCTTTCCATTTGAGTCCAATAAACGCTAGTATAATATACTCTGAGTAGTGTCATAGACATGGTGCGTAGAAATTGGACTGGAGCGAGTTCCTCTCGCCCAACTCGTGTTGAGTCGACTGTCGTCAGTCGATTCATAGTTGGAGCAACCGTGGCAGGACTATGGGGAAGGTGGAGGTCCTCGTGGAGGCAAAACTTCCACGTCCGGCAGATACTGGCTAGGTCAAGATCTAGGTAAACTGCTCAGACCAGGCACCTATGATCAGCGAGTGTACTGGGAAGGCGGGTAGCCCGCCTCCCAGAATCACGGAGACGTACCCGGGCGATTTGTTACGCTTAGACCGGAGCGAGTCGACTGTAATTGCTCAGCTTACTTGATAACAGTACGTACGACGTGAATGTAATACCGTCAATTAATTACCGTACATGCATTGGCTTATACTGCAGGTGATTCATCTTATTACACCATGTGTGTCTTATTATTTGTTGTCCTAATTGTATTCGATTTATACTGATTCATGATTATGAACCTACGGCACTATTAGTATAAAGATAATTCATGAAAAGGGACGACACTACCTTTTTCCTCCAGTATGTAACACTTCCAAATGCCTACATAACAAGAAAAATATCATGTCGCAATACTCGCAATCATGAGGAATTTAATCACTACAATTTCGATTACATTTATTTATAAAGTTTTCGTTATCTTTGTCTATTGTAGATACCAATGTGTGCAGAAATCTAATTAAATGTAGTTACCAATATATAGAATGTTCTAATTTAATTTAGACGGTATGGAGAAAATCGAGTCCTCTGTGTACAATTATTGATAATTTTTTTAATAAAAATAATTATGTGACATAATCCAAAAAGTATCGAAAAAACTTTAAAGTGCAGGCCATAAAGGTCGGATTCGCAGGACGACAGTGTCAACACCTGCAAATAATACCGCACCGCAGACTGTTCTGGCAAAAGAGTAGGTATATCAGTTTTAAGAGCTTTGTCCTAAAGACCATCGCTTCTCAAGGACCCGCTTGAGCTCCTTTCCCAAAAAGTTGATCGTCTGGAGAATCAATCCCGCCGGAAGCAATGCTTGGCCGAGCGAGACGGAGAGTGAGGATCTAATAAACAAGATCTTGTACTTGTTACTCGACCAAAAGAAGTTGGACAGTGTTGGCGACTCTGCGTTGAAAGTATATCATAGATTGCCTAAAAAGTAGTAAGGACGTGCCTGTGTTGGTGCGTTACATCACTTGAACTAGTGAGGCAGTTTGAGACGATGACGCTTCCGTCGTCACTGGTTCCAGTGTGTCAGTAATCCCATCATCATCATCTTTAAGCAGGTAGGTAGGTCCGGGTCCACTGCTGAATACAGGCTTCTCACGACTTACATTCCGGTCGACTCTGTTATGTTGCATTCATCGGCTTCCTAGGACCTTAAGGAGGTCGTCCGTCCATCTTTTGGGAGGCCATCCAGCTCGCCACTCAACAACATCCGCCCTACCGGCTATCGATTCTATGAGTTTCCCAATAATCCTGGCCCCGAACCAGTTCGTGGTTCAGGTCTAGGTCCTGGCCCTGGACCAGATCCTGGTTAAGGTCCAGGTCCAGGTCCCGGACCAACTCCTGGTCCAGCTAATATGTATGGGCTATGTGCTGGCACTGATCTAGGTCCTGGTTCTGGTTCAAGCTCAAATTGTGATCAAGGTCCTTGTTCGGGCCCAAGACCAAAACCAGATCCAGATCTTGGTTTTGGTTAATGGCCAATCTCATTTTCAGGTTTAGGTGTACGTCCTGGTCCTGGCGTTGGTTCAGATACCTGTTCTAGTTTTGGGCATGGTCTTGGACCAGAACCTGGACCCTAGACCTGAACTTTGTCTTGGACCAAAACCAGGACCTGGACCAGGGCCAGGACCAAGACCTATACCAAGAAAATCGAATATAATTTCTTTTGACAATCTGTTATGTGGTCGATTTTCGCTAATTAAAATAACAAGACAACAACATACAGTTAACATGAGAAAAAGCTTTCCGGAAACCCAAAATTACCTTAATCGGCCGTTAATTGGAGATTTGACAATCCGTTGACAAACTGTTAATAAACTGTCAATTAGCCTTTTCAGAAACCTAAACATTTAATCGGAGATTAACAAGTTGTTACGGAATTTTTGCGTTGACAAGCGTTTCAGAAAACGGGTGTAGGTTGTTATCAATATGAATTTTGGCAGCTTATAACCTAGTTACCGCATTTTTGACTAATAAGGTAGCTCGATATTGCACAATTTTTACATTTTACCTAGTGCCGCTTTTTTGTTGATATCTGTTTATTTTAAGATCTATCAGCGGAACTACAAAAAAGCTAGATCAAGTATATACCTAGGCTAGAAACAACAGCGATTATTAATCGTACGACGTTAAGTCGCGAGACTCCATAATTAATTTAAATTACTTTTAATTTGTAATTTGTTGTTAATATAAATTAATATTTAGCTAAATCTCATCTGTCAATGGCACACCACACTACGCCACTAGTGCCACCATAGCGCCCTTAATTGCACCTTTATATACGTACTGAGGCAAGAATTAACCAAAAACAAAGATGGCGTCAATAACATGACATATCTATGCCATAGAGTGCCACAAACTTATCTCACCCGGTTGCCAAAACTGGAACTAAGTGCCGCCATTTTGATATATAACTTTGTTGACAACAACTGTGCCACCGTCATTAGGATAGATAACTGATAAGTCTGTAGCACTCATTCTTTATTCAGTCATTTTGACAGTTATCGGCTGACGGCTCCATGTTTCTTATAAAGTACTACGTGGTCTATTGAGGACAATATATTTTAATGTATAATGTGTAATTGGTGGTATGACTGGTTATTTGTCTATGACTTTTTAGCCATGCCCTTTAATTTGAGGACAGACATGAATTAAGGTCTCATCCCGATCCCTCCAAACCTTTGTCCTAACAGTAAGCTTATATGGGCTGATAATTACAGTAAGGTAAAGTTGCTGTCATAAGGTGATATTCTAAGAAATTCTTCTTTTATCCATACCTGTGTGAACTATGCAAACAAAACCAGAAAGTCTAGTTGAACCTTGTTCTGAAACTATTGAAACTTTAAATTTAGATTTAAAGTTTCAATAGTTTCAATCTAGATTTAAAGACTAGTCTTTAATCACCAGTTTGCTTAATGTAGTATATATTAATCGAAATCTCATTATTAAAATGTTTAACTACTTAGTAACCAACGTGCCAAATAGCCCATCTTATGATAAACCAACAAACCAGCAGTCACTGTTAAACCTAAGATGATTGACTCATATTTGTTTTTATACCACTAAGGCGACAAATAAGCTTACGGCCTGCCTGATGGTAAGCAGTCCCCGCAGCCTATAGACGTTTGCAATACCAGGGCCATCATCCACGCGTTGCCGACCCTGTAAAAACCTTTTCACCCTTTTCTTGAAGAACTCCATGTTGTACTCTCTAAACCTTTCCAGGTAGTTCATTCCATAACCTTAGTGTACGTGGGAGCAAGTTCCTTTGGAACCGCACAGTTCGCGACCAATTTGGCTCAAAGATGTGAGTATGAACTCCATGTCGGTGGCGAGCGGTGCGACGATAGAATGTAGCTGTAGGCATCATGTCATATCCACTATGCTTTCTATTTCGAGTCATAGATCCAGTCTCTTTTAAATTTAGATAGTCTCCAACCCGCATGCCAAGCGTGGCAATTACAGCAATACCCTTCACTAACGTGGAGGTGGCTCAAGTCCAGCAGTAAACTGTTATATAGGTTGATAGGCCGATAGTGAAGTCTTACAATTACAATTGTATCAATTTAATAAGATAGTGTTTCAGAATCTTAGTCATCATTAATTAAAAAAGTAATACAAAAAATGAAACCAGGAATGCCGTAAAAATGTTATAATGAAGCAGATTCTTCAACTCAAGAGGTCCGGAAAATTGGAGTTTACATAATTAACATTTCAAAGCAGGCGGGGATCCATTTTATTTATATAAACTATCAGACCCGATTCCTGATCCAAACATATTATTCGAAAAAGGAACTAAGAAGCTGCCTGCAAAAACTAGTACTATAACGAAATGTAAATGTGAGCTTATCAGACTAAAGTTATTTTATGGAATGGAATATTATTTACAGAGGGCAGAGGAAACATTGTTTTATGAGCATATCACTCCTTATCTTTAATCAAACAATTAACTTAATCGTAGAGATAACATCAGGAAGCGAAATACGTCAAGTAACAGATACACATAACAGATAGGCGTCTCCTTCGCCTTGACCATGATGCAGGATTTGGCGGATCACATAATTACAGTAGTTAAAGCGACTGCCATCTGACCTCTGTGACCCTGTTACCCTGTGCGCGGGAACACAAGCGGGACATTAACGCCAAGATGATAATAATGATGAAATTGTGTTTATCAAAGTTCTAATTTTCCGCAATCTTTACAATTGATTCCTATCTATAGCTTGTCGGTAAACTTATCAAGTCTAACTTCTGATATTTCCATAATCTCGAGTACATGTGCCGTATTTAGCTGATAATACGATTGTAAAACTATAAATAGAAATGATAGATAATTACATGTAAATGGATAGATAAATATTATAGTATTTAATTATGAAGCTTCCTCTGTATTCATATCAATTTACATTGGAAAAAAACTATATCAAGACGAAATACAGGATGTTTTGTAAGGGCAGATCTGATTTGCCTACGTCTTTGGCCTAGTAGTGCGATTAAATGCGCTGATATTAAAATAAAAAATACTTCTTGTACTTGATCCCAAATTAGACCAAGTTTTGGCTACAATTTTATTGTTTGGGTACGTAATTTAAGTAGTATAAAATTGTAGCGAAAACTAGGCCAATTTTGGATTTAAGTTTTTAAGAGGCCGAGTTTTTTGGACTGGAACCTTGGAGTTACTTCACACAAGTGTTTTTAGTGGAATCTAATCTCTTTTTCCTGAGTTCATCATCGGAGAGGCCAATCCCGGCTTCTGGCAGTGTCCACTTTCCTACTCATTCCTCTCCACTTCGCTCCGTCTTAGGCATACCTACACGCGTCGTAAGAAATTGGTCAATCTATCTTCTTTCCTCCATCCAGGGACCTCTTTTCTGATACCGAAAGTTTTAGGCATCTTTTCCTGCGTATCCCTAGGGCTTGCGCAATACGTAACCAAGTTAGCGAAATGCAAAGGTTGATTTCTACTGCAGTGGGGCTCCTGGAGGATTCTCAGGGAAAATATTACATTCAAGGTGCAACAGCCCAGCCTGAAGCCGTATTGGCATTCAATGACATCTGTCCTCAAGTATCTGCGCATTCGCGTAGGCGATGATCTCACGAGGTGTATGCGACGCGGTTTCCTGCGCTCCGTGCCCCGCGTCGGAATTACTCGGTATTGCGGATTACGGGCGGAGTCGATAACACAAAAATACATGCACGGCTATCTAAATCTAATCTAAATGTTTTACTAAAACGATACAATATTACTACTACCGAAACATACAATATTACTGACCCTTTCCGAAGCAGTTCTAAATAAAAACCAAGTACAACACTCTAACGGCGTTATAGCTTTTGACTGCCATAATCTGCATAATTAGTTTCGACTTTACGTACTGATACTTTTTATACCTACTAAAAACACATTAGCACAGGTGACCAAATTTTATGCGCACCTAATCCAAGGTCTATTACACATGACTTCGACGGATTATCTTGTGTCATGGCTGAACTATCCAGAACCGAGACTTAGCTACCATATAACTGAATCTCAATAGGAACTTGACACATTTTTGGTATCCTGCTACTTATTGATGACCAGTGACATTCCATTGGTTTTGCAGTAACATTCCATTAAACTGTTATTTATATAATTCACGATGGAAATGAAAATATAATGAAAACGCGGTGTAGATATTTTGAAAATTAAATCAGGAATATATTTTATTAGACTTACAATTTCAATTTATAGAAATTCATTTATAATATCTCCAAGTCTCTCTTGAAAGGATTCATGCACTTTGGGTTGCCATTCACTCATTTTTTCTTTACTCGTATCTATTTCTTTATCCTCAAATAGCAGAACACCCATGATCATCATGGCGACATACAATCCATACTGTCGCCTCTCTTCGAAGGTTCGCTCGAATACTTCTCTTGGGAATATTTCCTTCAACTCTATGTTAAAATATTGCAAAAAAGATTCCATTGTGTTGTAGTATATGTCTTTGAAGTCCGATAAATGATTTTCTCTGAGTTTCTTGTCGCTGCCGGTATAGATGAAGTACAGAATATCGTCGATTGGGCAACCATAGAAAACTGTTTGGTAGTCCACTGGTATTACTTCAGTTAACACTCCATCCTAAAATATGAAAACACATTATTTACAACTATGTTAGAAATGAAACTAAATTTGGAAAAACAACCTCTTCCTTGAAAAGTTTTAGAATCTCCAATAGGTAGATTGTATTTATTCTCTTCTCTTTTTAGTATCAATTAAACTCTAACTGTTGTTTTATTTTTATTGATCGCAGGTTAAATTAGGTAAAAATTATAAATATTAGTAAGTTTCACTTTAGTGGGCAACGATTAAAATATCTATGAGTAGACACTGATTCTTTGAACACGACTAGTGAGATAATCGATTATTTTTAAAACTATTTTGTTCCTCTTAAACCCAATCTTTCAAGCTGAGATAAAAGAAGTTGGTAAATTACCGTGTCAAAAGCTTTTGCCAATGATAATGATGAGTTGCGATTTAGAGAGCAACGATTATAAATATTAATGTTATAGATAAACTTACGACTTCTCTCTTTACGGTGTTATTCATTCGAAAATCTCCATGACAAAGAATTTGGATATGCCTGCCATTATCTACAAAAAATTGCTCGATTCCTTCCAAAGCATCCGGAACAAAATCTTCACCCTTCTTTCTCAAATTTGGATCCTTTAAATTTTTTGCGTTGTTTGTCATGAAGAATGCGAGGTTATTTTTCCAGCCATCCATTTTAATTATACTATCTAGAGTTTTCACCTTCTCACTGTAAAACGTTGGTCTCCGCTTTTCCATTATAAAAGAAAAACCATGAAACTTTGCAAGTTGTTCCAAGGCCAATTTTGTGAATTCAAATGAGTTGACTTCCATTCGAAAACCAGTTTTGAAGCCTTTTTTTGCTATATTTTCTAATATCAATGACTCACTACAAGTATTTTCATAACTTTTTATTAATTTGAATCGTTCTTCTTCTGGTACATTAGCTTCGTCTTGTAGTTCGGCAAACACTTTCGAAAGTTGACCATATACAAATGCTTCTCTTGCGTAAGCACCAGTTAAAGAAAACAATTCCTTCATATTCTCAACTGCTTCTGGTACCAGTTTCTTCACAAAAAGATTGATTTCTTTTTCACCATTCGGAGTGCTCCCAATAATGTCGACAGCAAATAATTCTCCTGTGTAGCTACCACCAAGTGTAGGAATAATTTTAACAGTTATATTGTATTTCGCAAAATTTTCATTTTCGGCAATTTTTACAATTGATTCTTTTAGCTTATCTGTAAACCTATCGAGACTGACTTCCATGCTGGCGAGCACTGATACTTCCATTTTTGATATTTGACTTCTAATAAAATTGTATACTCTTTGAATTGAAACGATAAAATAATCACATGTAAATATATCGACAATTATTAGAATACTGAATTATGAAAAACTTCCGTCTGATTAAATATCAAGCTACCTTGGCTAGATAAGGTTCTATTTATTATCTTCACACCAACTACAGGGTGTTATTAAAAGGGTTGGAAAGTTTTTGTGATAGCTACTCTTTTTCAAAGTTTTTATCCTTGAAGAAATTTTATTTGAACCTATATCTAAAATTATCGAAACTTGAAATCTAAGCTTTAACCATTGTGTGTGACCATATTTTTAATGTGAAATTAGTTCATAGAGTTCTTATTGTTCCGTCTATTTTATATAACTTAGAGATAAACGAGTAAACAGCACATCTGATTGTAAATGGTGACTGTCGTCCTCCCTGACATTACACTATGATCTCCAACCCGACTGCCAAGAGTAGAGATTAACGCAAGATATTACCACCGGGACTCATTCAAGGCCAGATTGAATAGGCTGTTTCTGGCGAAGCATTTTCCATTTTCAGTCCCATCTAAATTTACCATCAGATGAGATGGCGGTGAAATGCCTGATTAGTCATCTTGGCGTTAATGTCCCAGCTGTGCTTTATTTAGTATACGAGAACCTAGGGTCCGGACATAGTAATATGTGAAAAACTTTTCATTCGAGGTGGCTTTAATCCAGCTGTGGACAGCCATGGGCGCGCAGCCGCTGTATATCGTTTCCCCTTTGTTTTTAGGGAAAAGTATGCTTGGCCATGAAGTAATTAGGCGCGTCACGACAGTCAAGGATTTGAGCGCGGCAGACTAATATACAGGGGGATACCTTGTACCCGGTTAAGTACCTCCACCAAATATGAGCCTCATATATATGGCCGCCCGTCAAGGATAAAGGATCAGATTAGTAAAAAAAAATTGATCATCAGAAATTCTCGAGCGCGTCAGATTAAGGTAGGGTGAGTTAATTACATGCTAAAAAGTGAATATTCCACTAATCTGACAATTTGCAAGTGACGTAAAGAAAAGGGAGGGCTGCAAAGTTGCAAAAAAAAAACGTCATCTCGACATTCTCGAGCGTGGGTGAATTTTTTTTTATTTTGTAGGAAATAATTCAAGGATCACGTAAAATATATAATCTGACGATTTCCACAAGCCGAAGTTACGAAAATTCGTCGATAAAGTTTAATACGTGCAGCTACGTGATGCCTATATTCCCCACCCCGCGTTTCTATTCTCTTTCACTTTTTCTCTATCTATTACTCTCTAACTCCGTCCCCACTCTGTTTTCTGTTGCCATGACATCATCACAGCTGATCAAACAGCTTGTTCGTGGCATGATATTATTTACAACGTATTTCTAACGTTTTGGCTTATTTTGTTCAAACTCAAACTCAAATACGTTTATTCAGTTTAGGTTTTCACAAACACTTATGAACGTCATAATTATAATTATAATATAAAATGAATGCTAGGCACCACGGCACCATCGAGCGGACAACGGTTTCTTGGCTAGTATGTAGGGCCATATAAAAAAGAAAACAAAGATAAGACTACGTGGCCAAAGATTTTATTCTTTGTCCGCGACACTGTAAAAAAAAATTTTTTTTTTTTTATTATCAGATTAGGCGAATCCCTCCAGATAATCGTCAGATTATGAGACAGCACCTCTAGGACATAAAGATGAACCATATATATCTTAATCTGACATGCTTGAGTATTTCAAAATGGCGAATTTTTTTGGCACATTCTAATAATGGCCGCGAGTTTACGTCACATCCAAATCGTCAGATTATTAGATGAGAGCATTTTTTTAGGTTCACTTAACATCCCCTTAGAAAATCTGACGCGCTCGATAAAAATTTTTTTTTTCATTTTCAACCCCTACGTATGACCACCCCCATCATGCAAACGATCAGATTAACATACGTACATTATTAAAAATACGTAGGACATGGATGCTATCAATATCTGACGCGCTTGTTATATTATATGGTATTATAGAGTATTTTAATTGGTATTTGATTGTAAAACTATCGTAATTAATAATAAATAACATTGCCAAATAAATATATAAACATTTCTGAACGAACGTAAGATATTCCTAAACGATGTTAAATCTTGAAGTACATTCAGTACTAATTAACTAAAATTTAGGTTTCTTAACATGTAATTTATCTTATAATTATTAAAAATAGTTTTAAGAGCTATTTTTATGTTTTTGGTTTGTATCTTTGCACAATATTTCATAGTTAATTAGAATTATTTAACGTGCTGTCATTGGTTGAAATGTAGTCGATTTCCGTTCAAATGTTGGCTATATAAACACAGTCGAGAGACTGGGAGGGGCTTTTTGCTCCAGATCCGGCACAGAGTTAAGTACAAACTTGCATTGTTTTATTGTTGCTTTATATTATGTATTAGTTTTATTTATCTATATAATCGGTTATTAATTGAATCATACGTAATACTATTGTCCCATTTTTAGGGATAAATATGTATTTTGCTATGTTTTATTATGTTCAGAATATATTGTTATATTTCCCATGTAACTTTGTTTGCTATGATTGCCTATCCTATAATATAACTTATCTAATTTGATCTAATATGTGTGTTTAAATATGCTTTTCCTTTCCTGAATAAATAGCTATTTATATTTAACTAACGTGCCCTATTTTTATTTCATTAAGCTTTCCACCCTTAGTTTTCGATGAAATGCTAGACCACCATCATAAATATCTTCTAAAAACTTAAATTCACACCCGAGATCTGTACACTCTATACACCCTATCTAACACGCTCGAGTATGTCCATGCAATAGTTTTTTTTTACATTTTTGAAAATCTATAGCCGCTTCCCCCACCGATGAAAAGGTATACATTATATAACATTTTTTTCTTTTTATTATATAAGCTTCGCAACTCAATAGGTCTCTATGGCGCTCGAGTAAATCCCCATTTAGCATCGTGGGCTCCCCTACTATTAGTCGCCTCGACGTCACCCACGAGTGTAAAGTGTTGGTGCTATTCTACTCAGCCGGACACCACACGGACAATACAAATAAGTTTATTGAAACAATCAAATTAATACATTTATTTTTATTTATTATTTAATAGTTTATTGCACACAAAAATGGTAACAAATATATGGCAAATATATACATGACACAAAAGGCACTACTTATTTCTAAAAAGAAATTTCTTCCAGCAGGCCTACAGCAAAGAGAACGTGATGACTGGAAGTAGTTTAAGACGTGCACAATACATAAATATTTAATTATTAAAAATAGACTACACTATCGATAAATTTCTACATATATACCATATACCTAAAAAAAATTATATATACATATATAGATACATATATACAATACATACATATATACACAATATTAGACAGATAGAGAGAGATAATGCTCCTTAACGCGCTTCTTAAACATCGTGATAGAGGAACTATCACGTACTTCATGAGGCAGAGAATTCCACAATCTTGCAGCATGTACAGCGAAAGAGTAGGAGAAAAAATCGGAATGGTGGGGAGGAATAGCCAGCAGCGACTTAATGCTGGAACGGCTAGGCTTGTCTTGCGACCGGGAGAAAAGGAATCGTTCACGGAGGTAGGAGGGAGCGGAGGGGTTGTGAAGGACATTGTAAAGGGTGGAGAGAATGTGGAGATTCCTACGCATACGTATTGGGAGCCACTTAACAACATAATATGTTGTTACACGTTTCCAGTACATCAACTAGTGTTACAGATAAATGGAAAGGTTATTATAGCCCCCACACTAGGGCAGGCCTGTATCGTGGGGCCAGATTGTATTTATGGATTAATGTATGCTTAGGTAAACTATACTGTGGGCAACTTAACAATTTCATAGTGGGTTAAATTCAAGTAATTAAACTAAACTTAAATTAAACTAAAAGAAGAAATATAAAGAAGTAGTAGTGTGTGTGTGTGTGTGTGTGTGTGCGTGCGTGCGTGCGTGCGTGCGTGCGTGCGTGCGTGCGTGCGTGCGTGCGTGCGTGCGTGCGTGCGTGCGTGCGTGCGTGCGTGCGTGCGTGCGTGCGTGCGTGCGTGCGTGCGTGCGTGCGTGCGTGCGTGCGTGCGTGCGTGCGTGCGTGCGTGCGTGCGTGCGTGCGTGCGTGCGTGCGTGCGTGCGTGCGTGCGTGCGTGCGTGCGTGCGTGCGTGCGTGCGTGCGTGCGTGCGTGCGTGCGTGCGTGCGTGCGTGCGTGCGTGCGTGCGTGCGTGCGTGCGTGCGTGCGTGCGTGCGTGCGTGCGTGCGTGCGTGCGTGCGTGCGTGCGTGCGTGCGTGCGTGCGTGCGTGCGTGCGTGCGTGCGTGCGTGCGTGCGTGCGTGCGTGCGTGCGTGCGTGCGTGCGTGCGTGCGTGCGTGCGTGCGTGCGTGCGTGCGTGCGTGCGTGCGTGCGTGCGTGCGTGCGTGCGTGCGTGCGTGCGTGCGTGCGTGCGTGCGTGCGTGCGTGCGTGCGTGCGTGCGTGCGTGCGTGCGTGCGTGCGTGCGTGCGTGCGTGCGTGCGTGCGTGCGTGCGTGCGTGCGTGCGTGCGTGCGTGCGTGCGTGCGTGCGTGCGTGCGTGCGTGCGTGCGTGCGTGCGTGCGTGCGTGCGTGCGTGCGTGCGTGCGTGCGTGCGTGCGTGCGTGCGTGCGTGCGTGCGTGCGTGCGTGCGTGCGTGCGTGCGTGCGTGCGTGCGTGCGTGCGTGCGTGCGTGCGTGCGTGCGTGCGTGCGTGCGTGCGTGCGTGCGTGCGTGCGTGCGTGCGTGCGTGCGTGCGTGCGTGCGTGCGTGCGTGCGTGCGTGCGTGCGTGCGTGCGTGTGTGTGTGTAATAAAGTAGAAGGAACTGATGTATTTTTATTATATCTTATTTATGACGGAAATTTTCTAACTATAGTCAGCTAGGGTTTATATGTAAGAAAGGAGCTCGAGAAATGCAAAAAATCGAAACGAAAGTCGTCCACGATTGGCAAAAGGCATGACGTTATGCGAAAATGTTACTCCTTAACCCAAAAATTACTGAACAATGTTTGATGAAATTTGGCAGTAATGTAGCTTATAGCCCAGAATAGCACATACTTACCTACGCTATAATTCAATGTGATCGGGAACAGGTCCGGAACCCAATAAGCGCATTTTACGCTAACGAAGTCGTGGGCAAAGGCTAGGACTTATTATCTTATGTCATTATTTTTATTTAATGGATGCAAGAGGCACTAAATTCGGTATGGAAGGTGCCTGGAGATCAATGTGTCTAGTAGAGGCCGTCGTACGGCTTAGGTGATGATGGCGTGAGCCCCAATAGTATAGTCTAGGCTAGTCTTCAGTACCGCTACGAGTTCTAATGCCGATGATGAAGCGAGGTTGACCAAGGTCTTCCGCTAGAGACTCTAGGACTAGTTGAACAGTTTCAGGCACCACGTGACAGTTTTTAACAGAAAAGGAACCATAATGGCCACCTTAATAAGGTTTCTAGTCGGAAATGCCTGTCTAGTATAATATAAAAAAAATTGCTGACCACCTTCCTTCTCCATCATCAGATTAACTGACTAAGACCGTAATATTGCATTTTCATCAATTTACATGTGTATGAAATTTTCAATTCTATTGATTACTGGGAAGTGGGTCAAATCCCTGGTCATTGATAGGTTATGCTCAGGGTCTGATTATTTAATCACGTGGCGATGCATTTTTATAAGTGAATAAACAGTAGTTTATTATTACGCCTACTAAAGGCATAATGTCTGAAGCTGATATGGAAAATCTAATATACTTGAACACATTCTGAACAGCTTGGGAAGCAATTATGATCACGTTATGGCAAGGATTAGATATGGGTCCTTTGCAAGGGACATATTTTGGTGAACAATCTGTAAAATTCTATTCGATCTTTTAAATACTCTTTTTAAAATTTAGAATAAATACATTAGCAACCCTAGTAAGTTGGCAAGTTTAGGTAATAATTTTCGAAGTCGACGGGAGTGGACCTTCTGTTAGTTTTCTATTTTGTGACGACGTGTAAACAGTTTCTTGGGCCGGCGGTACCTTTTTCCCGTGCTGGTGGCAAGTCTACGTAAGACATGGTCTACGTTCGCAATACCATCCAAGACGGCACTCTTGCAGCTTACCTGAGATGTGACGGACGCGAAGGCTACCGTAATGTGGGCAATCCGGACGCGATATTTGCGTGACTCCGCATATCCACCGCCGCGTCTTCATTTCCGTAAAGCTAATCTATGTGTATGTTTTGTCTTATTATCGTTAGTCTGCCAATGTAGCCTCGTGGCCGAATGCAGTTGCCAACCGATTAAGTTATCGCGATCGATATGAAACACGCCGTGATTATTGGTGTCAACAAAGACGCGTTCCTCAGATTAGATATCATATTTCACAATATTGTGATGTGATTGTCTTAGTGACGTCATCATTAATTTTCTCGCCCTTTGGGAAGACACGTTATCTTCAAATTTAATTAAGGGTAGCCCTGATGCAAACTATTTGAGATTAGAAAATTTTCTATCGAAATGATAGAAAATGTGAATGTGTTGCCCAGGACATCTGCAAACTAACGGTAGTAGATGTGGTACCGAACTTTGAGGTACCTGTGCACATGTCTTTTGAAGAACCCAAGTAATATAATGAAAACTTTGGCCAGGAGATTATTCAGGGGAAAACGCTCGGCATGCACGTACATTAAGCAGTTCACCATCATCAACCCCTTCCCTAATACCACTAGAAGGGGTTGACATAGCATGAGTCTCGTTTACTCTATTACTCCACTATTTAAGGTGAGCCCTCGTTGCGCTTTTTTTTATATTAGACTAGACAGACATTTGACCGCCATCTCACCGTTTGGTAAGTGACGGTGGAAGTGTTGGTTGTAAACTTTTCTGGTCGCGCGACGTGTCGACCAGGCCCACAAGGGCCCACCACCATGCTCTCGTGGTGCCTCGTCATCGTAGCGCGTCATTTAAGGGGCCATATAAAATTTCTTAGTCGCACACTTTTGACAGAGTGGTCGTGGTTGCGTAGACGAGGTACCCGGAGAGATGTTCACTGCGTCGCAGACTTTCCAGAGGAGATTTGCTTTAATTTTTTCCGGTTACAGACGTTGCGAGTACATTGTACCATATGTCCAATCTCTCCATCGAGTTCTCATTTCTGGAAATGTGACGTATTGCTTGGGCACCGGAGCAGCTTAATGTATGTCTACCAAAAGTTTTTAGAGCTTTTCTCAAAAAAGTTAAGATATAATTACCTACCCTAATTAGTCGAAAACTTTTATAATAAGCACATTGTTAATATTGCGCTTATATTTTAGCGCTATCTAACTTTAAATTAAGGCAAAGTTTAAAAGTTATCTCGGATTATCTGACATTTTGAAGTTTTAATTACTTTACAAAAACATATGCTATTGGGCAAAACGGTTTAAAGGTACATGAAGAACTTTTTATAATTAGTCCGGTCAAAGTAGACATTTGAAATAACAAAAATTGGGGGAGAGCTAAATTTTGGTGGAGACCTTGGTTTCACCATTAGAAACAAAGTGTCAAAAATCCCCATCGATCCTATGTGTGCGTCAAAAGTTATTTGGGGTCAAAGGTCAAAATTTCGGGTTTTGTGGATTTTTCTCAAAATTGTAAGTTTTTTCAAAAAGTACTTCAGACCAAAATTGTAGACCTTAAAATTATCTACAAAAATAATTCCCATGATTTTTTTCTAGGAATAACCATCCCTGAAATATCGCGATTTTAATGACTATTTCTTTGTCTACTTAGACCGGACTAAATGTAGATATTTCAATCAAAGGGGTATACGTATCTACAAATCCTGTAGCTACGAAAGAAAGGTTGATTTTGATAGGTGGTTGAGGTTTTTAAGATTATACATTTGACGGTAAACGTAATGTTAAATGTTTACAGTAGAAATGATAGGTGCAGTGTTATTTCTTTCTGGTAAATTTTAAGTTTGATTTACATATCCTTAAAATTGTGACGTCTACCCATTTTGCCCAAATCAGATACCCATTTTAGGCTCAAATGCGGGCAAAACAGGATTTTCTAGTTTTCTTATTTTTTCTGTTTATAAAATAATGATAGAAAATGCATTAAAATAGTGTTTTATTTTCAAGTTTAATAAACATCCTATCTTATAAACTAAATCAAGCTAAGATATACACCACATTTCAATTTTTTTTTATAATCGCGCGAAACTTAACCGTTTTAAACCTTCCCCTACCGTTCTACATCAGGTGTTCCAGTTTCCAAAATCAATTATAGCCTATATGTTGCCCAGGCTTAATAGCTACACAACAAAAAACGTTTCATTTAAATCCGTTCCGGAGTTTGTTCCGTGTGCAGACAGACAGTATTTTTTTAATTCTTAATCTATTACCGTTTCTTCTTGGCCACAATTATTTTTCTGTAAAAATATTTAATGTACAGACACACTTTTTATTGTTTATATACCTATGTACATATTTAGTATGTATTAATACATTTATATTTATTTATTTAATTAAGGTAGTACGCGCATGCCATGCCTAAAAATGGGCTCACAGAATAACATGCTGAGTGGGTACCATTTATGCTGACCGTCGCGGCACCGACAGCGGCATGGGAGACTACTTATTGTTTTAAACAATGATCTTAACAATATATGTTCAACGTGCAATTCGGGTATGACATGTCCCTTTTAATTATATTTTTGCATTTGATAGCACACATCCTCTTGATAATGGACATCTACAGGTGTATGGTTTGCACTGGAACATTGGTACTACAATGACATTAAAGCTCCATTATTGACTTTTATTTTCAGGTAGACGGTGCCGAACACAACTAGAGAACATTCTGTGATCCTGCGGTGATTATTTTAAATTGAGAGGCGCTTGACTATTACTTTGTAATTAATTTCTAGACAAATTATATGTATGTTAATTATGTGCCATTTGTGTTTTCTTTAATATAAGAATTGGAATCAGTAATAATAAAGTGCAATATGAAAATCGAGAAAATGCAATCGATATGGCATCCCTAGCCAAATCGCAATCGATAGATTGTTGTAACGTTATGACCGCAGCACTAGCACTTGTCAAAATTGTTATGTCAAACTATACGTCAAAACCGATGCTGGCGGTTTTCTCTACGACGTCCGTGTCTCTATGGACGTTTCTTATAATCTGTGCACACTTTACTGCGAACCGCGCGTCGGCTAAATAGCACGTAAGCATTACCTCTGTAATTTTGTAATAAAAATACTTTGTTCTTGTTGTATAATCCTTGCTTTTATTTAACATAAGTCCAATCTAGTGTTCCCGTTTTAAAAGTGTTTTAGTTTGAATTACTACTGTAACCTTGTAGGAGAACCGGTGGCCAATAAGGTCGGCGGTTTAAAATAAATATGTAGTTTGGATCAGGAATCGGGCCTAATATTTTATAAAAGTGGGATGGTTATATTTCTTGTACTTGCACTCTGTATTTCGCCATAAGATAATAAACTTAATCGTTATCGTGCATATTATAAATAAAGGAAGCTCATCATTCAGTATCACATTAATTTTAGGCCTATTCACATGTGATTTTATTTTATTATTTTTTATTCAGTTTTACAATCATATTTTCAGAAAAACGTGTATTAGATACCAGTGCTCGTGAACATGGAAAATCCAGAAGTTAGTATCGATAAGTTCACAGATGAGTTAAGAAAATCAATTGTAAAAGTTGCGGAAAATGAGAACTTCGAGAAGTACAACATATCGGTTAAAGTGATTACTACACTTGGTGGTTGTTACTCAGGGGAACTGTTTGCTGTCGACATTATCGGGAGCACTCCTGCTGGTGAAAAAGAAATCAATCTTTTCGTGAAGAAATTGGTACCAGAAGCAGTTGAGAATATGAAGGATATTGCTTCTTTAACTGATGCTTACGCTAGAGAAGCGTTTGTTTATGGTCAACTTTCGAAAGTGTTTACCGAATTACAAAACGAAGCTAATGTACCAGAAGAGGAAAGACTTAAAGTAATAAAAAGTTATGAAAATACTTGCAATGAGTCAGTGATATTAGAGAATATAGCGAAAAAGGGTTTCAAAACTGGTTTCCGAATGGAAGTGAATTCATTTGGATTCACGAAATTGGCATTAGAACAACTTGCAAAGTTTCATGGTTTGTCTTTTGTAATGGAAAAGCGGAAAACAACATATTACAGGGAGAACGTGAAAACTTTATATAACTTATACAACATGGACGGATGGAAAAAGAACATAACAGGCATTATGCAAAACAATGCAAAAAATTTAAAAGATACAATTTTAAGAAAGAAAGTTGAAGACTTCATTCCGGTTGCTGTAGAGCGATATGAACAATACTTTCAAGACAACGGCAGACATAAACAAGTTCTATGTCATGGAGATTTTCGAATGAACAATACTATAAGTAGAGAAATCGTAAGTTAATCATGTAATAATACGTATAAATATAAACCACTAAATCGTTAAAAAATATATGTTTACCTAATTCTACTTCCAGCTAATAATGATATAACGACAAACCCCCAGTTACCATTAATACCCAACCCTCGGTGGACAGAAGTTTATTGAAAAATTAAAAATAATACATTCCTATTCCTCGAACACCTTTTAAGAAGAGGTCGTTTTTCCCAATTTAGTTTCATTTCCAAGACAAAACTAAAAGATGTGACTTAATATTATTTTAGGATGGAGTGGTGACTGAGGTGATACCAGTGGACTACCAAACAGCTTTCTACGGTTGCCCAATCGACGATATCCTATTCTTCATCTACATCGGCAGTGACAAGAAACTGAGAGAAAATCATTTAACAGATTTCAAAGACATATACTACAATACTATGGAGAAATTCTTGCAATTTTTCAACATGCAGTTGAAGGAAGTATTCCCGAGAGAAGTTTTTGACCGAACCTTCGAAGAAAGGCGTGAGTATGGATTGTGTGTCGCAATGATTTTCATGGGTATGCTGTTATTTGAGGATACAGAAATGCTGGATATAAGTAAAGATAACATGGGAGAATGGCAACCCAAAGTGCATGAAAGCTTTCAAGAGAGATTTGGAGATATTATTAATGAATTTCTATAAATTCAAATTTAATAGCCTAAAAACAATACATTCCTGATTTAACTCTTAACCATCAATATTACATATAATTAAAAGAGACATGTCATACCCGAATTGCACGTTGAACATATATTGTTAAGATCATTGTTTAAAACAATAAGTAGTCTCCCATGCCGCTGTCGGTGTCGCGACGGTCAGCATAAATGGTACCCACTCAGCATGTTATTCTGTGAGCCCATTTTTAGGCATGGCATGCGCGTACTACCTTAATTAAATAAATAAATATAAATGTATTAATACATACTAAATATGTACATAGGTATATAAACAATAAAAAGTGTGTCTGTACATTAAATATTTTTACAGAAAAATAATGGTGGCCAAGAAAAAACGGTAATAGATTAAGAATTAAAAAAATACTGTCTGTCTGCACACGGAACAAACTCCGAAACGGATTTAATTGAAACGTTTTTTGTTGTGTAGCTATTAAGCCTGGGCAACATATAGGCTATAATTGATTTTGGAAACTGGAACACCAGATGTAGAACGGGGGGGAAGGTGGTTTAAAACGGTTAAGTTTCGCGCGAGTATAAAAAAAATTTGAAATGTGGTGTATATCTTAGCTTGATTTAGTTTATAAGATAGGATGTTTATTAAACTTAAAAATAATACACTATTTTAATGCATTTTCTATCAATATTTTATAAACAGAAAAAATAAGAAAACTCTAGAAAATCCTGTTTTGCCCGCATTTTAGCCTAAAATGGGTATCTGATTTGGGCAAAATGGGTAGACGTCACAATTTTAAGGATAGGTGAATCAAACTTAAAATTTACCAGAAAGAAATAACACTGCACCTATCATTTCTACTGTAAACATTTAACATTACGTTTACTGTCAAATGTATAAACTTAAAAACCTCAACCACCTATCAAAATCAACCTTTCTTTCGTAGCTACAGGATTTGTAGATACGAGACCTTGGGTTCACCATCAGAAACAAAGTGTCAAAAATCCCCATCGATCCTATGTGTGCGGTCAAAATAGGTCAAAATTTCAGGTATTTTGGATTTTTCTCAAAAACTTTAAGTTTTTGCAAAAAGTACTTCAGTCCAAAATTGTAGATCTTAAAATTATCTACAAAAATGGTTCCCATGATTTTTTTCTAGGAATCACCATCCCAGAAATATCGCGATTTTAAGAGTCACGTTCTATGTGATATGCACACATTTCCACGCCACCTGTGAGGTAGTGTACTCGGCGCGGTTTTTTTAAACGTGGTTTCCCCGGTAGGCCTACTCCATGTAACGGACTTTAGGTCTCTTAAATAATCAGCAACCTCATCACCTCACGCGACACTTGCATCGAATAAAGTTGGTATTCCACGACTAACTACAACGGTTTCATCTTCACACAAAAGTTTATTGCAAATAAAGCAAAATTGTGAAATTTCTTCGAGATACAGAACAGCCCAAATAACCTAAATGGAATACGCTAGCAATAAAAACGTATATTTACTTGAACAGAACGTTTAACACGAAAAGAAGCAGGTATATGAACGACACCGCACGGACAATGGAATAGCCAGATGTTATTCAAGGCCATGCGAGTAGAGGGGATTCAGTAAGGGACTGGCTATGATTTGAGTATATATTTTCAGAATAGTATAGTTTACACATAAAAGAGACACAAATAGGCATTTTTCTTGTCTATGTATATACGTGGCGTATGTGTGCATATCATATAAAATGTGACTCTTAAAATCGCGATATTTTAGGGATGGTGATTCCTAGAAAAAATCATTGGAATTTAATTTTTGTAGATAATTTTAAGGTCTACAATTTTGGTCTGAAGTACTTTTTGAAAAAACTTACCATTTTTGAGAAAAATCCACAAAACCCGAAATGTTTACCTTTGACCCCACATAACTTTTGACGCACACATAGGATCGATGGGGATTTTTGACACTTTGTTTCTAATGGTGAACCCAAGGTCTCCACCAAAATTCAGCTCTCCCCCAATTTTTGTTATTTCAAATGTCTACTTTGACCGAACTAATTATAAAAAGTTCTTCATGTACCTTTAAACCATATTCGTTTTGGGCTACCCGTTTTGCCCAACAGCATATGTTTTTGTAAAGTAATAAAAACTTCAAAATGTAAGATAATCCAAGATAACTCTTTGCCTTAATTTAAAGTTAGATAGCGCTAAAATATAAGCGCAATATTAACAATGTGCTTATTATAAAAGTTTTCGACTAATTAGGGTGGGTAATCATATCTTAATTTTTTTGAGAAAAGCTCTAAAAACTTTTGGTAGACATACATTAAGCTGCTCCGGTCCCAAGCAATACGTCACATTTCCAGAAATGAGAACTCGATGGAGAGATTGGACATTCACGGCCAGGTCGAAGGCAGAAGGACACGGCGCCGATCACCAACTCGGTGGACTGGTCTGATAAAGCAAGCTACAGAATCCACCATGGTACAATGTTCTCGTAACGTCTGTAACCGGCAATAATGAAAGCAAATCTCCTCTGGAAAGTCTGCGACGCAGTGAACATCTCTCCGGGTACCTCGTCTACGCAACCACGACCACTCTGTCAAAAGTGTCCTACTAAGAAATTTTATGTGCCCCCTTAAATGACGCGCTACGATGACGAGGCATCAGGAGCGCATGGTGGTGGGCCCTGGTGGGCCTGGTGGACACGTCGCGCGACCAGAGAAGTTAAACCAACACTTCCACCATCACTTACCAAACGGTGAAATGGCGGTCAAATGCCTGTCTAGTCTAATATAAAAAAAAGCACAACGAGGGCTCACCTTAAATAGTGGAGTAATAGAGTAAACGAGACTCATGCTATGTCAACCCCCTCTAGTGGTATTAGGGAAGGGGTTGATGATGGTGAACTGCTTAATGTACTTGCATGCCGAGCGTTGAAAGAGGGATGTTAGAGAAACAAGATGAAAGTGTAAATTCGGACGTATAATTTGAATTGTTTGCCGAAACTGAAGTCTTGTCTTTCTTCATCGTAATCTTTCGACACTGTGATACGACATGCCCCGATCTCATGCAAAATTTACAGAAGGGTTTCTTCTTTTGCCGCTCATTAGTTTGCAGTGCCGCAGTGCTAGGTTCTTTAAGTATGACCGGTAAAGATTTCCTGAAGTCTTCTTTAAACAGGGCTGCTATCACATTTTCTGACGTGAGTTTTGTGTTTATGTGTTCCAAAGCCATAACTAGCGGTCGAAATTCTTCTGGTAGACCAGCTAGTATAATTACGGCAAGAAACTCGTCTTCGACTGCGTTGCCGATTGCTTGAAGCTCTTGTTGGATGCTTATTGCCGCGTTTGTGTAGTTTTGGATACTACCAGTGTACTTGTTACCAAGTAACCTTTGCATCAGCGTTAATCTCCTGGATAAGCCGCTGTCCGCATATGCTCTTCTCAGCCTGTTTAGTACGTCAGATGCTGATGTGGCCGGTTGTATAATTGGGTGTACACACTCGTCACAAAGAAGACATATTTTTGCGTGTGCCTTCTTTTTGAGCGAGCTCACCGAGATTGGGATTTTATACGGTGGTTACATAATCAAAACTTCATTGAGTAAATGTTGAAAGGACAACAAATGAAATAACAAAATTTAAAAGACAAAATGTAAAACATTTAGCAAAAGTTTATAATCCAAATATATGTTTCATCAAATGGACGACTGACCAAAAGTTGTTAATGTTTTAAAGTACCAAATCATCCCTAATCAAATTATATAATCACAAATTATTTCCTCCACAGTATTTTATTTCCCTTCTTTAATCTAATGGGTAGAGAGTATGATTCATGATCCAAAAGTCGCCGGATATAAATCTATATCAGTAATTGTTAATTTATTTGTCACAAAATCGAATCTATCCATAACGTCGTTTCTGTTTCGTTAGTTCCAGGGAGTTCCAGATATATTGATAATTCTTTTTTTGAACTGTATGATTTTTAACGATTTGATCAATAGTGTGATAGATAAGAAATTTAAACGTTTATATTCCAGACTTTGATCAGTAGAACTTTAGATATTGGACAATTATTATTTTAAAATTTGCTCAATAATGTTTTTATTTTCTAATATGTAACCGACGCGGCGCAGTAAGTGTAATTATTTATTTTTAAAAATTTGCCAGCGAACCCTGCTCGAAATTTTTCGATTTTTGCCTAAAAGAGGTGAACATAATGAATACGCCTCAGGCGAACATAATAAAAGTAACAAATCAATGAAGGAGCGAGCTCGGAGTTTGACTTAAAAACGCAGCGCTGGCAGTGTGTACCCACAAAATCTGCCCTGCATCGCGCGCCTGCACTACACTAGCTTAAGCGATAAAAGCATTTTGTTGTTTGCTTCTGACTACCATGTATTGTCCAAAACTTAATCCTGAACCGGTAAATCCTGTACCTGGGCAAGGCACAGATTGAGCGAGCACCGTCAGTAAAAAAAAATGTCTTTTGGCATTTTGGGTTACAAAAGCCTGAGGTGATTATTGAAGGAATGAGCAATTTTAGACATATTTGATCTTAATAGCAACGAGTGATCCTCACACTCGTACGCGCTGATCGGTCTGCATGCGTCGCCCCCTACCTGGATGTGCTCGCTTAACTTTCTCTTTGTTTACCGTTAGATTTTTTACTTTTGAAAAGAGATTAATTAACGTAATCCTGATTCACTAATACTTTTTTCGACCTTCGACTTTTTGCGACCGTCAACGGGCTCCGCATATTATGTGTACAGGTTACAAAATGGCAGTTAACAGATTCTAATGAAATCCACTTACGTCTGCGCCATACCTACCTAGGTATTTATGAAAGTTATTATTACTTACTTGACATATTTCGTATCATATTTTATAGTATAGGGGTAGGGTCTAAAACGGTTAAGTTTCATCTCCACGTGCCGCTGTGTTAATGACCCTTGCAGTAACCTGTTATGTGAGGACCGCGCGGTAAAACCAAGATGGCGCTGGTACTACCACGAGCTGCTCAACAAGCAGCATAAAAAGGTGCAATCAACGGACCTTCCTCCGAATCAAGGACTTGTGCCACCGATAACGTCTTAAGATGTCGAAACCGCTTTTCGCCGCATGAAAAAGCGCAAAGCTTTCGGACTCGATGGAGTCTTTATAATTATAAGGGCTACAAATCATTACAATTAAGTAAATTGTTTGATTAAAAATAAAGAGTGATCTGCTCATAACAAACACAAATTATGTTTTATGTATTAAAATAAACTGATGAACTTTTGCGCATTTCAATGTAGATAGGAAAAATACTACGGAGCCTATTAAATACCTTTATATTGATATCCTACATTATGGGTTCGAAGAAAAAAAGGTTTTGAAACAACAATAAAATGCCCACAATCCCGATATTTCATTTTCTAAATCTAGTGATTACTCCCTTGACGTGACACTGACAAAATCGATTTAACCGTTTAGTAGATAGAGGGAACAAAGAATATATAATATGTAATAATATAGCCATGTATACAAAGGTATACATATATACATACAGGGCAAACAGATTACTCCTTTTATCGGGTTCGACGCAGTCAGCGTAAGCAGTCTTACTGCACTTACCAATATCACAAGTGGGTAAAAAACTTCAAATATAACAATAGTAAAGATATCGGCCCTCAACATTTAAAAAACAACCTGTATGTCGTTGTAAGATGATAAACAAATGCGTTATCTTATCACGACTAATTAATGTACAAACAGAGTGTCTATTTAAACTTAAGTTCAGAGTGTCTATTGTAACAGTTCACGGTCTGTTTACGGCTAATATTATAATTAATCATATTAACAGCTCTATATCAATATAGAAGAGACCGCATAAAAAATACAAGGAAATGGATATACCAGAAATTGCTCTTGATACCTTTACTGTCCCTTTAAAGGAATCAATAGTAAAAATTGCAGAAAATGGAAACTTCAAGAAATACAATATAACTGTCAAAGTGATTCCTACACTTGGTGGTAGTTACTCAGGAGAACTGTTTGCTGTCGACATTGTCGGGAGCACTGCTGAGGGTGACAATGAAATCAATCTTTTCGTGAAGAAACTGGTACCAGACGCAATTGAGCATACGGAAGATATGTTTCATCTACCTGATCTTTACGCTAGAGAAGCATTTGTTTATACTCAACTTTCTAAAATGTTTACCGAACTACAGGACGAAGGTAACGTACCAAACGAGGAAAGATTCAAATTAATAAAATGTTATGAAAATACTTGTAGTGAGTCATTATTATTAGAGAATATAGCGAAAAAGGGTTTCAAAACTGGTTTCCGAATGGAAGTGAATTCGTTCGAATTCACGAAATTGGCCTTGGAACAACTTGCAAAGTTTCATGGATTGTCTTTTGTAATGGAATAACGGAGACCAGTGTTTTATCGAGAGCAGGTGAAAACGGAAAATCCTTGACGGGGTGGATGAATATCTAAAAGGCTTCATGATTAACAACGCAAACAATTTAAAAGATGCAAGTTTGAGAAAAAAAGTTAAAG
Organism: Blastobasis lacticolella; assembly: GCA_905147135.1. Classification (NCBI taxonomy): domain Eukaryota; kingdom Metazoa; phylum Arthropoda; class Insecta; order Lepidoptera; family Blastobasidae; genus Blastobasis; species Blastobasis lacticolella. The sequence goes on from LR990048.1 coordinate 19,228,883, forward strand.
ACTTCATTCCGGTGGCAATGGAGCGATACAAACAACACTTTCACGACAACGGCAGACATACAGACTGTCCCAAAACAAGACGTCAACCCGGAATCGGGTGAAAAGGCAAGTCATGCTGGTTGGCAGAAAAATATTTAAAAAAATCTAAGTTACATGATTTCAAAATAATAGGCATTTAAAAAAAACGCAATATTGCACACCCTGCGACAGACTTTTCAGTCCTGTTGCCACAAATCTTTACATTTTCCCATTTTTTTTGCTGTGTAACCCTGAATAATGCTTCTCTAAAATGTAATCACAAATCACAACACAATCACAAATTAGTACGTTTCGCTCCTTCGTTTACTGCGCTTGTTTTCGTATTCGTTTGTGTTGATTTCGTACTGACTACTTTTGGCTTCGTTTATGGACTTGTGATTGCTTGTGATTGCTTGTGATTTGGATTCGGACTGTTTATTTTCCCTTAACGACGACTTTTACTTTCTCTGGACTTTCGTGTGACTAGTGCTAAGATATCTGCGTATACCACTCGTGAATAATATGCACCTTATTTATGGAGAATGCAGGTGTAATGCCAGTGCTGCCTCCAGACTTTACCGTGAAAGGTACTCAAACGCTGTTCGTTACCCCGACCATCGAGTGTTTACGAATGAGCATCGTTTACTCTTCTCAGAGGGCCACTTCCCAAATCAAGAGCACGGTGCAGGAAGGCCTGCCAACCCATGGAAGACGAGGTGCTAGAAGCTGTCGAAGAAGACCCAAGCACTCCACTAGACTTTTTTTACTGGGGAGCAGTCAAAGAAAAAGTGTATTTGAACGTAAATTTGAACTACGGCAAAGAATAGCTAAAGCAGCTGAATTCGTAAATATTCATATTCATATTCATTTATTTCAGTAAAATATTACACCGTCATTTATCATAATACAAAAATATGTATGATTATTAAATTATAAAAGCAAATAATATAAATGATGTCACAGAATACAAAATGTCAAAATGAAAACAATATTACTGTACAATAATGTCAAATTTAAGTTAATATTATAAATAAACTAGTGGACCCGGCGCGACTTCGTTCGCGTAGCGTTCTAACCCTACACCTACCCTACACCTACCCTACACCTACCCTACACCTACCCTACACCTACCCTACACCTACCCTACACCTACCCTACACCTACCCTACACCTACCCTACACCTACCCTACACCTACCCTACACCTACCGTACACTTACCCTACACCTACCCTACACCTACCCCTACCCTACACCTACCCTACACCTACCTACACCTACCCTACACCTACCCTACCCCTACCCTACACCTACCCTACACCTACCCTACACCTACCCTACACCTACCCTACACCTACCCTACACCTACGTCTAAAAAATAATAAAAAAATTTAGGGGTGGACTACCCCTAACATTTAGAGGGTGAAAAATAGATGTTGGCCGATTCTCATAGATACCGGATAAGCACAAAAAATTTCATCAAAATCGGTCAAGCCGTTTCGGAGGAGTATGGCAACGAAAACTGTGACACGAGAATTTTATATATTAGAAGAAGAAGATAATAAAATGTCAAACAAATGTACCTATATATTGGGTAGGTATGCCCACTATTACTTTAATATTAAGAAAACTAACATAATACAATATGTATGTCAATACTTAAAGTACAAATGAAAAATAAAAAGAATGTCAATTGAGTAGGTATATAATAAAAGTCATGTATCTAACATAGAACATAATAATAACAACGGAGAGGATATAAGGTTTCACTCGTCAAGATACTCATTCACCGCGTAGTATGCTTTTTTTATCAATATTGACTTTAACTTCCTGCAAAAGCTAAAGTCAGACTTACACTCGCGTATGTCTAGATCTAGCTTGTTGTAGATGCGAGGACCCATGACTTTTGGCGACCTAGTGGTTTTTTCTAATCGATGAGACGGTATTAGTAGGTCATACTTCCTTCTAGAGGAGCAACGAAGACCAAGAGTTGCGTTGCTAGGAAACTCCTTCATATTACGTCTCACATATTTTGCCATCTCATAAATATAGACAGAAGGCAGTGTTAGGATGTTCAAATCTATAAACAATTGCCTCGCGGGTGTATCTAGCGGCACACGTGATAGAACACGCACTACTTTCTTCTAAACTACAAACGGCCTATTCCTGTCTGCTGCCAGCCCCCACAGATCAATGCCATAAGTTAGATGGGAGTGAAAATATGCGTAGTAGGCAATTATTAAATTCTTGTGCGAAAGCGTATGTGACAGACGGACAATGGCAAAAAACGCAGAGTTTAATTTTGAGCATAGTTTATCTGTATGGTCGTGCCACTGAAGGTAGCGATCGAACTCGACACCAACAAAGCGAGCTGAGTCAACGTTTGGAATTTGGACATCCTCCACCTGCACAGACACGGTGGGGCCGGGACCTCGCTTCAACGAAAACTCCATGAGGTTGGTTTTGGAAATATTTAACTGCATTCCATTTGCACGCGACCACGCCGCGACTGAATGGGTTACCGATTGAACAGTGAGGCTCAGTTCCTTGTCATCATCAGCGTGCACTATTGCGCAGATGTCATCGGCATATAATAGAAACTCGACAAACGATGATTGAAAAGGTAGGTCATTCATCATTAACAGAAATATACTGTTGCCGACATTTGAGCCCTGAGGGACTGATCTGTCACCGATCATGTCAGGTTCGGACCTGCTACTGCCTACATCGGTCACCTGTGTCCGGTCCGATAGGAAAGTTTTAATGAGTTCGAGAGGTACACCGCGAATGCCATAGTGGTTAAGTTTCGAGACGATGAGTTGATGGTCGACTAGATCGAAGGCGCGGGATAAATCAAAGAATACGGCAGCGACGCGCTTCTTCGCCTCCAAATGGTGCAGCACGGTGCGCTGCAGCAACCGCGCCGCGCCCACCGTGGAGCGGCCCACTTGGTAGGCATGCTGCTGCGGACACAGCGAGTTATTACTCGAAAGGAAATCTGCGAGTCGTGAACAAATACCTACTTCGAAAATTTTTGATAGTGCCGGGACTAAAGATATGGGTCGATAGCTTTTTATTTCGGTCCTACTATCCTTCCCCTTATAGACAGGGATTACCTTTACTACTTTCAGGTAGTCCAGGTAGTTGCCATTACATACAGCCTTATTAAATTCCTCACAGAGAACAGCCAGAAAATCCCGAGGCAACCTCTGGAGAATGTACGTGGGAACATCGTAGATATCTTTTGTCCGTTTTGGTTTTATTTTCTTAATGATTTTAACTATTTCATCCACCGTGAAAGGCTTAAAAAACATATTACGTTGTACAGATGGCACATTGTCGCGCAACATTCGCATAGCAACAGCGACGTTGGGCCGTAGCGGCGTGTCTCGGACTACTGAAACGTAATACGAGTTAAGGGCACTCGCTAAGCGCTGTCGCCCCGGCTCGCCCCTGCCCCCTACAGCATGTTGCAATACGTCCATTCCATTCGTGTGTGCACTTTTGTTTGTTTCGGACTTTATTAGATTCCATAAAGCCTGCCCCGAAGTGTCACTAACCGCCACACACTCATTCAGAAATTTCTTTCTGGTCGCCGCGAGTAGGCTTATGTGTCTACTTTTACAACTCAAGTAGAATTGTTTTAATTCCTTATTCAAAGGAAAATGTTGTGCGTACATTGATACAAGTTGTAAAAATTGACTGGAAGATTTTGTGTCATTATTGCACCATACTTGGTATCTAGTGCGGTGTTGAACCTTCTTAAGCCTACAGAATTGTCAAATAGTTTGGTAAATGTTTCTAATATATTGTTGGTGCTTGACCAGTCATAGTGTTTAATTCTCATTATAAATTTATTAATATTGTTATTAGACGTCAATCTTTTAATTACATGCTTAGTGCCTGTGATTCTGAATAACAGACGATTCGCTCGAAAGATAGCTCGATCTCTTTTAAAGAGATGTCGGGCTTGTATTGCTGCCGAAGGAAGGCATTTCGAACATTTGCTGTAGTAAAAATAGTTGTAGTGGTTCATTAATTAATTTTTAAAATTATTGTAAATTCAATAAATAAACCTTAGTATAAAAAAAATTTTTTCAATTAAAATTAAAACGTTTACAATAAAATGGTACCTATTCCAATGCATACACTAAGAGAACTAAACTTTTAGTGAACAATCTGTTTAAGATAGACAAGCACACGTACGATTGAGTTAAATTTAATCAGTGTGTGCATTGGAATCGGCTCCCATGTAAAAAGCAATAAGTTTTGCCATTTTGATCAAGTAACAAAAATTTGTTAAAAACTGGGTTTTAAATGAAAAACAATTTTATGTCAACGATAGCAGCTACATTTTACCAAGTATCATACCATCTACTACATAATCTAAGGATTCCAGTCCTTAATAAATGCGCCAACTTTTGACATAACTTGCCAAACTCGCGTAGTACTTTTTTTTTTTTTCAATTCAGTCAGAAGAGATAAGTCCTATTTTTAAGCAAGCTTAAGCAGCTGGTTTCATAATTTTGATTACAGTTTAGAGAAGCATTATTCAGGGTTACACAGCAAAAAAAATGGGAAAAAGTAAAGATTTGTGGCAACAGGACTGAAAAGTCTGTCGCAGGGTGTGCAATATTGCGTTTTTTTTTTAAATGCCTATAATTTTGAAATCATGCAACTTAGATTTTTTTAAATATTGTTCTGCCAACCAGTATGACTTGCCTTTTCACCCGATTCCGGGTTGACGTCGAGTTTTGGGACACCCTGTATACAAGTTCTTTGCCATGGAGATTTTCGAATGAACAACACCATAAAGAGAGAAATCGTAAGTTTACCACTAGATCTGCATAATTCGAACCTGTTATTTTTTTTAAATCATCTATTCCAAAATTATAAAGAGAAAAGTTTTGTTTGTTTGTAATGGATAAACTAAAAAACTATTTAACCTATTTTTTTAATTAGAACCAGTCCGCTACTTTGTAACAGACAGCATAATAATTCGAAATTTCCACCAGTCACTTTCGATCATATTGATGTGACGAGTTACTTAAAGGAAATAACGTTATTAAAACGTGAGCTGGAAGAGCTAACGGCTAACAAGTTGCCTAGTACAGAGTCTAGTATTACCTTGTCTAACGAATTAATGACTCTAACAAGTAATGTTCAAAGTATTAAACAGTTATTACTGAATTCATCCCATCAATACAATGCGAAGAGTACTGTAAAACCGAAAAAATTAAAGAAGACGTCAATGCTCCGTGTTTTAATACAAGCGGTTCGCAACTCAACTTAACAGCATTGCCGCAAGCGAGTGTTCCTTATCACTCAATCGACAACATGTACTGTGCGTTGCCCACCACCGAGGCGCCTACCGGATAATGTGATAGTATGTTAAACGCACCGTCATATCGAGACATTATTGTCAATAAGCAGCAGACGATTTCAAACTCTTACTCTGACGCGTTTAAGAGCACATTACCACGTAGTGATGGGTTTGTTGTTGTTGAGCGACGGAAACGTAGAAAAAATAATAACTTATGCGGATCATCACAGACGTCGAGCAAACTACGAGTTACCCGCTTCGATTTACGTGTCGAGGCTGTCTAAAACTACAACTGTAGAACATATTAAGGAGCATATACAGGATATGGGCGAAACTTGTATCGATGTTCTTCTACTCATTCAGAAAAACGAAACTTCATTCAATTCATTTAAAGTGTTCATACCTAGAAATAAAATAGACGTCTTCCTAGCAAATAACTTTTGGCCGGAAGGAATTAAATACAGACTATTCCGTGAACGCTCGAAAGAGGTGCTAAGTACAAAAGTTGATGTTATATAATTTATAATGGGTACAAATAATAATAACTTTACATGCGTTAAATTGCAAATATCGATGGTTAGCTATAATTGCAAGTCCGTCAAGAGGTCATCCGATTATATGCGTGTACTCTGTGATTCAGCTGATATCCTGCTATTGCAGGAGACTTGGTTTCTGCCGCATGACCTTGACTATGTACAATCTATTCATGGAGAGTTCCTTGGTATTGCTAAGTCATCTGTGGATACCTCGGCAGGTGTGTTGCGCGGTAGACCGTATGGTGGTCTGGCAATACTGTGGAGGATAGACAAATTTCCAAATGTAAAGGAGGTACACTGTATCGGTTTAAGATCGATTCTTGTAATAAATGTATACATGCCTACAGATAATTCCGTATTAGATAGTCTAACTGAGTTCATAAGCTGCCTTGGTTGTGTAAACGCCATAATTGAAGAAAATAGTGTAGAGGCTTGTTACGTATTAGGTGACTTCAATGCACACCCAAGCGCTCGTTTTGGTAGAGAATTATTAAATTTTTGCACTGAACAACAGTGGCATTGTGCTGATGTGGAACTATTAAGCGAGTTCATGCAGATGGCTAGACCATTGTTTGGCTACGAAAGCTGCGTGGGACATTGTTTCTGTTGACGTAATCCAGGGTGTGTCATGGTCTGATCATTTCCCATTGCGAGCTTTAGCAAATATTGAACATATTTCAGAGCGCACTGTTAAAAACTCACCTATCAAGCAAGGGGGAATTCGATGGGGTACCATTAATGTTCATCAACAAGACTGTTATTACGAATTTAGTAATATTAATTTAAACAAAATTAATGATTCCTTAGTTTGTCACATGTGCGATAAGGCTTGTTGTTGTAACATAGAAGAACACTATATGTTTATTGACAAATTGTATAACAACATAGTGTCTGTGCTTAGTAACCAACATAGTACCTACCAACATAGTACCAAAAAACAAAATGCTACTAATAATAACATAATTAGCACCTGGGCATAGACTCTGAATAAAGTTGTCTATCAGCAGGCATTTCAGCTTTGACTTATAAGTTCGTCTGCTCTCGGTTGCTTCGATATCAACTTCATTCAGAATACCATGCACCAGGTACAATCTCTGCCGCTGGCCAAAGTAATTGTTCACTCTAGTAGCTCATACTTCGTAATATTCGTGCACTTTTAACTCTTTCGTGCACTGGTAAGATATTTAATTTTTTGTACAATTACCCATAATTTCCGTTACTCACACACATTGAAGTATCAACTCTTGAAACTACACTGGTCTCCCAAAGGTGCGCAATAAAACGTCTGTACTAATGGCACACAGCGTTTATTGTAGTTTAGAAATACTGTAAGGAAACACTGTGGCTGGGAGCTCATTCCACATCCGAATCGTACGAGCATGTAACTCCTTATCTTTAACCAATTATCTGTGGCATTCACATACTTTTTTTATACCACTAAGGTGGCAAACAAGCTTACGGTCTGCCTGGTGGTAAACAGTCACCGCAGCCTATGGACGTTTGCGGGGCATCACCCACGCGTTGCCGACCCCGTAAAAGCCTTTTTACCCCTTTCTTGAAGAACTCCATGTTGTACAACCTTAGTGTGCATGGGAAAAAGTTCCTTTGGAACCGCACAGTTCGCGACCAATTTAGCTCCAAGGTGTGATCATAGAATGTAGCTGTCTATCATCCATCGGCTTCCTACGACCTTAGCGAGGCCGTTGTGCGACCGTCACCGGTGCCGCGTGTGCGCGTACTGATAACGAAATGGCAGCTACAAGATTCAATTTAAATCAAATTGCACAATTATGTGAAATACCTGTTATGAGTTTTTATGAAAGTCATTGTTGACAGACACATTTTGTTTCATGTCTTTATGGTGTATAATTATGAAGGCCACACATAACATTGTTTGCTTAAAGATAAACATAACAAACACAAAAGATATTTATTCGTTACAATAACTGATAAACTCTTGCGCATTTCAATGTAGGTAGGTAGATGGACTAGTTTTTTATGTAAATTTTCTGTAACAATTTCCATTTTAGAATAAAGAAAATTTTTACCTACTTCTGATATAGAGAAGTGCATAAAGACTTTGTTTACCCTGACTGCGTCGAAGCTGAAAAGGAGGAGTTATCTGTTAGACTTGTATGTCTATATGTTACATAAACGGTTAAACCGATTATGTTAATGAACACGTCACTGAACAGTGATTTAAATTAGGAATATTCAAAATAGGGGTTGGGTATCATAAGTTTTGACTGTTCTACCAGCCCTTATAATCTCACTGCTAGGACTAAGTGTGGAAGAATCAGGGGAAGACCTTAATTCATGTCTGTCCGTTACGTTAAATTTAATAACCACCCTGTATTTCGTCATCAGATAATAAACTTAATCGTTATCACACCTAGGTCAATTAATTGATATATAAACAGCGGACGCTTCATAATTCAGTATCATAATAATTCTCGGCCTATTTACATGTTATTATATATCATTTCTATACAGTTTTATAATCGCACTTTCAACAAAAAATAGATATCTATCAGTACTCGCGAACATGGAAACATCAGAAGTTAGTATCGATAAGTTCACAGATACTTTAAAAGAATCAATTGTAAAAATTGCGGAAAATGAGAACTTCGAGAAATACAACATATCGGTCAAAGCGATTCCTACACTTGGTGGTAGTTACTCAGGAGAACTGTTTGCTGTCGACATTGTCGGGAGCACTCGTAATGGTGAAAAAGAAATCAATCTTTTCGTGAAGAAACTGGTACCAGAAGCTATAGAGAATATGAAGGAAATGGGTTCTTTAACTGATGCTTACGCTAGAGAAGCGTTTGTTTACAGTCAACTTTCAAAAGTGTTTACCGAACTACAAGACGAAGCTAATGTACCAGAAGAAGAACGATTCAAATTAATAAAAAGTTATGAAAATGCTTGCAGTGAGTCATTGATATTAGAGAATATAGCGAAAAAGGGTTTCAAAACTGGTTTCCGAATGGAAGTGAATTCATTTGAATTCACGAAATTGGCATTAGAACAACTTGCAAAGTTTCATGGTTTGTCTTTTGTAATGGAAAAGCGGAAACCAACATATTACAAGGAGAACATCAAAGCTCTATCTTGTTTATTTAACATGGATGGATGGATAAATAACGTGAAAGGCATTATGATTAACAATGCAAAAAATTTAAAGGATACAAATTTAAGAAAGAAAGTTGAAGATTACATTCCGGTTGCTTTAGAGCGCTACGCACAATACTTTCAAGACAACGGCAGACATATACAAGTTCTTTGTCATGGAGATTTTCGCATGAACAATACTATAAGAAGAGAAATCGTAAGTTTATCTATAACATATTTTAATCGTAGCCTAGGTCCTAAATGGTCACTAATAGGTATTTAATAAATTCGATAAACACCGGTTTTTACTTCTTTTTTTTATACCACTAAGGTGGCAAACAAGCTTACTACTAGTTATTTTTACTTATTTCTATTTCCAACCAATAAAGATGTAAAAACGAAACTCAAGTTACCATTGTTATCTGACCCTCGATTGCTATTTCAGTTTCAATTTAAATATATCTTTATTTGAATAGGATACACGAAATTATCTTACAAACGTCAGAAACATAATTTAATCATTGTCCAGCCTTGTATAACCCGCGTTACGAAAGAAGAGACTTGACAATTGGCAGTGGAGAGGATTTCGTGCAGGTAATCGTAAACAGCGCAAGTCGAACCACGTGACCCGCCAAGTCTCTTCTTATTTGACACTAGCTGTCGTCGTGGTCATCCTAGACCTTATCCCGGCCACTGCCAGGGTCCGCTTTCCTACTTAATCTTCTCCACTTCGCCCGGTCTTCGTCATTGTCTCGTAGTAAGTCGATGGCTCTCGCATTCGACTCAGCGATGTCAATTTATCGCTTTTTAGGCCGCTCACGGGGCCTCTTTTCTGATACCGGCAGATTCAGGCATCTATTTCCCACATATCCCTGAGGCTTACGCAACACGTGACCAAACCAGCACAAACGTGCCTCCTCGATCTTATCTGCGATATCCCTCACGCCAAGGCTACCACGGATGTACTCGTTACGTACTCGATCGAGTCTCGTAACTCCGCACATCGACCGCAGCATTTTCATTTTGTTGGCGTGGAGTTCGCGAACGTGTTTCGTCAGCGCTGGCCAAGTCTCGCCGCCATGGAGCATTACCGTTCTAATTAGACTCTTGTATATAAGCCCTTTGAGCTTAAAGGGATTTTAGGGTCATAGGTGACCGCCGTGAGTTACCGCCACTTGGCCCAAGCTGCAGAGATTCGGGATTTGACATCGGGGCCTATATCGCCGAAATCGCGCGTCACGGATCCGAGGTACTTGGATTTATCTGTTCTATTGACAGCTTCGTTACCTACAAGGATGATTTGACACTAGCTGTATCATATGGTATTTTGCTGTGGGGTCATGCTGCTGATTTCCAATCAATCTTTATCTTACAAAAAAGGGCTATCAGGGTCATATATGGGCTACGTGTTAGGGACTCGTTAAGGTAACTACCTTATTATACCTATTTAAAGTGATTAATATTATGACTGTGCCAAGTTTGTATATATATTTGAAAATACTAGTCTATATACGGAAAAATATTGACAAATTTCTGAAAATTTCTGACATTCATAACTTTAATACTCGAAATAAGAATAAATGGCTGGTACATAAATCTATATATAACCTATATATAACACCAAGCAAAAAAGAAAAAAATATATTATTATTAAATTTATTAAAAATAATAGTGGATCTATTCTTAAACACTAACATAATATTATTTGCTAGTAAGGATAGCAGTTTATTGGGGTTAAAACACACCTACCTACCCCTAAAACTATAAGAAAATCCACTCCCTCTAACCCCTTTCAAGGAAAAGGTGTCTTTGTCTAATTTGGTTCCATTTTCATGACAAAACGAAATAATGTATCTTAATATTATTTTAGGATGGAGTGGTAACTGAGGTGATACCAGTGGACTACCAAACAATTTTCTACGGTTGTCCAATCGACGATATCCTGTACTTGATCTACACTGGCAGCGATAAGAAACTCAGAGACAATCATTTATCGGACTTCAAAGACATATACTACAACACTATGAAAAACTTCTTGCAATATTTTAACATAGAGTTAAATGAAGTATTCCCGAGAAAAGTGTTTGAGCAAACCTTCAAAGAGAGGCGAGAGTATGGATTGTGTGTCGCAATGATACTCATGGGTATTCTGTTATTTGAAGATACAGAAATGCTAGATTTGAGTAAAGATAAAATGGGTGAATGGCAACCCAAAGTACATGACAGCTTCCAAGAGAGATTTGGAGATATTATAAATGAATTTCTATGAATTAAAACTACAAATCACAACCACAATACAGTCTTGTTTTAATTTTCACAATCAATCATACAAATACCTAATTAAACATTTAAGCATTAGGTAGTTGGTACCTAAATGCTCATTAAATTTCCGTTTCCTTATCAAACGCTAGTTGAAGACTGCAGTGTCAAAATTCATCACTATAGAGGAATACTGAGACGATATACTGACAGACAGACGACATTATTTTTACTAATTTAATCCGAGCTCAGGGGGCGCAGGTTGTTAGTGGGACGTCATTGGTAACAAATATATTTTGTTTCATATCTTTATAATTATAAGGGCCACAAATCACTACAATTAAGTAAATTGTTTGATTACCCTGAACTTGCTAAATTTATACTTGAGTCATAGAATTCAAAAAGTTGATGTGAACGGAGAGAGATCTATGGGGTCTGTTGTCTCTATGGGTGTCCCCCAGGTATCTATTTTGGGCCCGTTTTTGTTTCTTGTTTATGTAAATGACTTACCGTACTTTGTAAAAGATACCCATGAAATTGTCTTGTTCGCGGACGATACATCTTTAGTGTTTAAAGTAAAAAGACAACAATTAACATATGAAGACGTGAACAAGGCTATTGCAGAAGTGGTAAACTGGTTTACGGTTAATAATTTATTACTGAATGGCAAGAAGACAAAATGTTTAAAATTCTCTTTGCCAAATGTTAGATCAGTGCCCACTAATGTACAAATAAAAGGCGAAAATTTGAATTTTGTTGATTCTACAGTATTTTTAGGCTTTACTCAGGATAATAAATTGCAATGGGGTCCTCACATTGATAAATTGGCGAAAAGGCTAAGTTCTGCAGCATATGCTGTAAAGAAAATACGGGGTATTTCTGACGAGGCTACAGCAAGATTAGTTTACTTTAGTTATTTCCACAGTATTATGGCCTATGGCATACTGCTGTGGGGACACGCTGCCGACTGGCACAATGTATTTGTATTGCAGAAAAGGGCTATTCGCGCGATTTATCAATTGAGACCTAGAACTTCACTAAGAGATAAATTCAGGAATATTGATATAATGACAATGCCGTTACAATATATATATGAGAACTTAATGTATGTTCATAAAAATTTACACTTATTTAAGAAGAATAGTGTTTATAACATTAATACGAGAAATAAAGATAAGCTTGTTGCTGGTGCTTGTCGTCTAGCCAAAGTCCACAAATCATTTATGGGTCAAAGTGAACGCTTTTATAATAAGGTTCCGACAGATATTCAGAATTTACCATTGAATAAATTTAAAGTCGCTATAAAAAACAAATTATGTCAAAAAAGTTATTATAGTATATCTGAATATGTAAATGACAAAAGTCCATGGGACTGAACTGCTGTTCTATACAGGTATTTACTTTTAAGATAGTATATAGGACAAATAATGTATTAGTACATAAGACATGTTAAAAAAAAAAGAATTAACGTAGCCTCTGTGGGTTTCTTGCCGTTTGTTTCCCCCACAGAGAACCACCTTGGAAGCGGCGTTAATTTTCCTTCCTCTCCCACACATGGTGTCTCCTGGCTAGGGTAGGGGTAGGGTAGTAGTTAGAGTAGGGGTAGAGTAGGGTAGGAGTAAGATAGCGGTAAGGTGGTATAGGTTTGCTACACTCCAGGGAACGACCTGCCCACCAAGGTAGCCATCAGAGGACTCCCGGCCGACACACCCGCTCAAGAACTAGCAGAAGACCTACGCAAGCATGGATTCGAAATGATCCACAGCCGCAACATCTCGGCGAAGAAAGGCAGAGCAGGGTGCCTAATCTTCGCCCAGTTCAGACACCTCAGCCTAGAAGAACTGGGACGCCTCTACACCGTGACGGAGCTCCTGTGCCTGCCCGGCGTCACGATCGAAGCGTGGCGCGGGCGCCAGGGGCCCTCGCAATGCCACCGATGCCAGGGATTCGGGCATTCGTCGAAGACCTGCTTTCGAGCCGCGCGCTGCGTGCGCTGTGGGCTCGAGCACGCCGCCTCCGACTGCCCGAGGCCCCGAGAAGAGCCGCCAACCTGCGCCAACTGTGGAGGAGAGCACACGGCGAACGATCGCCGCTGCCCCCACCTGCGCCGCGAGGCTAGGCGGCGAGGCAAGCCGATGCCGCCGCCGCTCCCCGGATGGGTAGTAGCGACGCCTCCCCCGCAGCCCCCGCGCCCCCCGCTACCCTTGCAACAACCCCATGCGACCTACACCAAGACTCAGCCGCCAGCGAACCCGGCCCCGACCCGCGACGCCGTCCCCACGAGAGCGACGCGCCGCCGAGGAGGGAGACACCGGCGCCGCGGCTTACCTACGCCCGCAGTGACCGCTCGCAACGCCGAACAGCGTGCGACTGAACGCGCGCGGCCGGCCGCCCCCCCGCCCCCTCGCCCCGCTGCACTATCTCAGCGCGGCGAACAGAATCGGAATCCGGCCAGGCTCACCCCGGACGCTCCGGCGCAAGACGTAGGGCGCGATTGCGCCGCAGCGCGCGCGCGTAGAGAAGCCGGCCTACCACCAGGAAGACCACCGACCGAAGCGTGTGCCCGCTGTGAACGCGCCGCTTCCGACATAGACATAGACAGTATTTTATTCGGATCTTCATTACATCCTTAACCTAAGGTAAGTACAGTAAATTATAAATATTGAAAATTACATAAGACCAGCCAGTGATGTAATGGAAACCGAAATGGACCAGTCTCAGCATAATGCTGTGAGGGCTAATGCCTGTCACAGCGCTGGTTTTCAGAAAAGCCCATGCATCCCACGCGCATTACGCGAACGGTTATAAATATTATTAAAATATCAAAATTATTTAAACAAATATGCTATTCTTTATTGATTAATCCAAAAATAAATATTTTATAATTACGAAGCTTAATAAAATATATACCTATAAACATGATATAATAAATAAAATATACTACATTGACATTGAAAGAGAAAGAAACATCCATCGCGTCACCGCCGCCCTTAGGCAGATCTTCGAGTGGCTGCGCTCCGCACTCGATAGAGGAGTGGATGCGAGACCCATCCTAGACCAAGGCATGGAGATCCTGTGGGACCTCGACATGCCCCTAAGGAGCGAAACGGAAGGCCTAGAGTGAGCCGAAATGGCACCTCACCCACTGACCAGCCAGGCCGCGCCCTGACCGAGAAGAAGCCCGGGCACGAGAAAAATCTCACAGGCCCGTAAACCACCTCCCAGAGAGTAAAAGGGAGACGAAGACCCGTGTCAGGTAGTATAGGGTGGGGTAGGGGTAAGATAGTGGTAGGGTCGGGGTAAGATAGTGATAGGGTAGGGGTAAGGTAGTGGTAGGGTAGGGTTAAGGCAATGGTAGGATAGGGTAGGGGTAAGGTAGCGATAGGGTAGGGATAGGATAGAGTAGGGTGGGAGCAACTACCTATCACATGCAGCATGTGTGATGCACGCTCACTTAAAAGTCTGTCTGGCGGTGGTGTGGGTGCCGGGTCGCTCTTTTCCCTCAAATATGGTTGAATTGGACGATGGCTGGGCCCTGCGTTATACTCGTGAACGGGTGCTGCCTTGGTGGACTGGCTTACTCTTGCTGTAGTTTTAGGTGGTTTTTCTTAATTATACTAGACATACCTACGAGTATATAATATAATATAGCGTTCCGGCTCTGTCTGGCATTGTCGAGCCCGGTTCGGTTGTGGTTGGCGAGGGATACGTTTATCTACGGCCATAGGGCGGTCAGCGTGTCACTGTGTGTTTCCTTCCTACTTTCCTACCCCCCTCCTTTTTGACGATTGAAAGAGATATTTAATGTCCTAATCAATAAAGAAATTTTGAATTGAATTTTTTAATTTGAATTTTGAAAATTAAAAATAAAGAGTGATCTGCTCATAACAAACACAAATGATGTTTTATGCATTAAAATAAACTGATGAACTTTTGCGCATTTTAATGTAGATAGGCAAGGGACTAGGAAGCGTATATTGATATCATACATGATGGGTTCGAAGAAAAAAGGTTTTGAATCCACAATAAAATGCCCACAATCCCTAAATCTAGTGATTACTCCCTTGACGTGACACTGACAAAATCGGTTTAACCGTTTAGTAGATAGAGGGAACAAAGAAATAGACATGTATACAAAGATATACATATATACATACAGGGCAAAGTAAGTCAGCGTAAACAGTCTTACTGCATTTACCAATATCACAAGTGGGTAAAATACTTCAAAAATAACAATGGCAAAGATATCTGCCCTCAACATTCAAAAAACAACCTGTATGTCGTTGTAAGATGATAAACAAATGCGTTATCTTATCACGACTAATTAATGTACAAACAGAGTGTCTATTTAAACTTCAGTTCAGAGTGTCTATTGTAACAGTTCACGGTCTGTTTACGGCTTATATTATAATTAATCATATTAACAGCTCTATATCAGTATAGAAGAGACCGCATAACAAAATACAAGGAAATGGATATACCAAAAATTGCTCTTGATACCTTTACTGTCCCTTTAAAAGAATCAATAGTAAAATACTTCAAAAATAACAATGGTAAAGATATCTGCCCTCAACATTTAAAAAACAACCTGTATGTCGTTGTAAGATGATAAACTAATGCATTATCTTATCACGACTAATTAATGTACAAAGTTCACGGTCTGTTTACGGCTTATATTATAATTAATCATATTAACAGCTCTATATCAGTATAGAAGAGACCGCATAACAAAATACAAGGAAATGGATATACCAAAAATTGCTCTTGATACCTTTACTGTCCCTTTAAAAGAATCAATAGTAAAATACTTCAAAAATAACAATGGTAAAGATATCTGCCCTCAACATTTAAAAAACAACCTGTATGTCGTTGTAAGATGATAAAATAATGCAATATCTTATCACGACTAATTAATGTACAAAGTTCACGGTCTGTTTACGGCTTATATTATAATTAATCATATTAACAGCTCTATATCATTATAGAAGAGACCGCATAACAAGGAAATGGATATACCAGAAATTGCTCTTGATACCTTTACTGTCCCTTTAAAGGAATCAATAGTAAAAATTGCGGAAAATGGAAACTTCAAGAAATACAATATAACTGTCAAAATGATTCCTACACTTGGTGGTAGTTACTCAGGAGAACTGTTTGCTGTCGACATTGTCGGGAGCACTGCTGAGGGTGACAATGAAATCAATCTTTTCGTGAAGAAACTGGTACCAGAAGCAATTGAGAATACGAAGGATATGTTGCATCTACCTGATCTTTACGCTAGAGAAGCGTTTGTTTATACTCAACTTTCTAAAATGTTTACCGAACTACAGGACGAAGGTAATGTACCAAACGAGGAAAGATTCAAATTAATAAAATGTTATGAAAATACTTGTAGTGAGTCATTAATATTAGAGAATATAGCGAAAAAGGGTTTCATAACTGGTTTCCGAATGGAAGTGAATTCGTTCGAATTCACGAAATTGGCCTTGGAACAACTTGCAAAGTTTCATGGATTGTCTTTTGTAATGGAAAAACGGAGACCAGTGTTTTATCGAGAGAAGGTGAAAACTCTAAATACTGTTTTATCCTTGACGGGGTGGATGAATACCCTAAAAGGCTTCATGATTAACAACGCAAACAATTTAAAAGATGCAAGTTTGAGAAAAAAAGTTAAAGACTTCATTCCGGTGGCAATGGAGCGATACAAACAACACTTTCACGACAACGGCAGACATATACAAGTTCTTTGCCATGGAGATTTTCGAATGAACAACACCATAAAGAGAGAAATCGTAAGTTTACCACTAGATACTAAGTATCTGCATAATTCGAACCCGTGAATTTTTTTTAAATCATGTATTCCAAAATTATAAGGAGAAAAGATTTGATTGTTTGTTTGTTTGTAATGGATAAACTCAAAAACTATTTCACAGATTTTTTAAATTAGAACGGATCCGGTACTTAGTAATAGACAGCATAATAAATCTAGCATAGTGATCTAAATTTAACGAAATATCAACAAAATCCTGCTATCAACATCATTTCTACTACTAACCTTCTCAGAACAGTTAATGTGAACCAGAATAAGATGAGCTAGCGTCTCTATAGCCGCGCATAGCAATGTTAGCTCCGTAATTACTGGTTTCTGGTACCTACCCGACTACATCGACCTCGATGTTTGATCTATTTTTTTCCTGTCCCTGTAGTTTCAAAACCAAGCTCAATCTGATAAGTATCTAAATTTGTTTTAGGATGGAATCGTAACTGAGGTGATTCCAGTGGACTACCAAACAGCTTTCTTCGGTTGTCCAATCGATGATATCCTGTTTTTCATCTATACCGGCAGCGACAAGAAACTTAGAGACAACCATTTATCGGAATTCAAAGATATTTACTACAACACTATGGAAAAATTCTTGGGATGTTTCAACATAGATTTGATGGAAGTATTCCCGAGAGAAGTATTTGATCGAACTTACGAAGAAAGGCGCGAGTATGGATTGTATATCGCAATGATGTTTATGGGTGCTTTGCTCTATGAAAATGAAAAAGATTTGGATATATCTAAAGAAACAATTGCAGATTGGCAACCCATAGTGCACGAAAGCTTTCAAGTGAGATTTGGAGACATTATAAAAGAATTTCTTTGAATTAAACTTTCTAAACAAGTCCTATATCTGAAACTATTCCTTGTATTACTCCGATCAACAATTCTTTATTTATGTATTAAGAAACACACAAAATATTTCCATAATCTCCACGATTGGCAGGCGGGTTGGAGGCCGCGGTTGAAAACGCTGCTGCCTGCTGCCCATTTTCCAGTCTACGGAGACTCTAGATCTTTTACCTCGTAAACATAAGTCGCCTTGTACGACCGACACCCACGAGTGAAAAGGGTTGGTGCTATTCTACTCCGGACACCACACACCACAGCATAGTACATATAGATAATACATTCATATTTTATTATGCCGAGCCCAGACATATGTCAAGATGTGTACCAAGATGCGCAAAAACTGTGTGGGAGCCTATTTGCAAATATGTGTACAAATATTTCATATTTGCCATTCAAGTGTCGGTTTTTGGCGTAGGTACATGATAGGGCGTAAACCATAAATATTTAGCCGCAGCCGCACTCTTTGCAGAGACTCAGTTCTCAATGGACAACCTTTTTATTCTGCCCGGGTTTCCTGTTACTATTATACTTTCCAATTATGCTTCGTATGATCATTATGAATATAAATAATCATCTTGTCGTTAATGTCCCGATTATGCTCTCGCACACGAGGGCCCGGAGTTCGTCTTGACCATGATCCTAGATTTGGCAGATCATGTAGTTACTTTGGAGCGACCAGATTTTACCATTATCCAGACATTGGATAATAGTTACACATTCAGTCGGCTGAATGTGCAGGTTTCATCACTATGTTTTTTCTCACTATATGAGCATCGGTTAGCATTGAGCTAATGTACATAACTCAGTTATTTCGTATGATCATTGCTTCTAAGGCAGACAAAGCAAATGTGATAAATTGTTAAAATAACATAAATAGTAAACTGTCGTCCTCTATGTTCGCTATCTTTAAAAACTAGTTCAATAATATTTGCGAAACATGTATGGGAAGTCGCTTTTGCGAAAGATTAGTAAAAACATTTGTGGAAACATGTGCACACTTCTTGTCACATGCCTGGGCCTGTCTTTACAGAATAGCCGAGAACGTTTATGCGATGTATTGTTTAATTTTCGAAAGGGTCAAAGAGCATATAGTTGCAGTAAAAAACCACCAGACGAATAAATCTGCCATAACAGACCACCTGCTCAACTTTGGCCCAAATCACTAGGTAGAACTACATGCGCCTAATGTCCTCTCCACCGACCGGCAATATTATCCGCGTATGGTTCGGGAAGCGATTGAAATTAAAAACGACAAAACTTTCAATCGGGAAGATGGATACAAGCTTTCAGCGTCGTGGAACCCAGTGGTGTGCAAAATAAATAACCTTAAGACTGAAGATTTATCGTCGGACGTATCCGTGAGTATTGTGTGCCGTGCAGTTCCGAATCAACAACAAATTGACAATTCTATGTGAGGGTAGGAGTCTACCAGCACATCACCGCAGCTGTCACCTCTCCACGGCAGTCGTCTCGTAACCACGGTGGGTGTAACCCTACCGAAACGTTGGGAAAACAAATCGAAAAGGTATAACGCGTGCAAGTCCCGTCTTATATAATAATATGAGTCATATCGTCTTAATTCTTACAGTAAAGTAAAAGGAAAACACTTGACTACAACAGTGACAATGATCAGCAATTTTGTTTCATGAAACTGAAATATTCAGGCAGAAAGGTAAAGCGAACCACAGCGTTCTTTTGTGCGTATAATACCAGTCTTAATTACAATTTTACAGCAACCCTTTTGCGTGCTAAAGTCAAGACTCCAAACATACGATCCGCGGTATCGCACGCAGCTGTCGTGGACCGACAACTAAACATTATAACCTCATTCGTAATGACCTACATTACAGAGACTTCGAAAATGCCTGATTGCATTTAGGCGATGATTCTGGTTCAGTTGGTTATCATGCCGGTCTGCCATGCAAAGGTCCCAGGTTCGATTCCCGGCTGGGCAGAAATTGAAATGATGAATTTTAATTTCTGGTATAGGTCTGGGTGTCGTATGTATAATAACTATGTATTTAAAAAATATATAATCAGTTTATAAATTTTCCGACACCCCGTGTTGACCTCTACAGGAACGATGATCTGTTTAAACTGGCTTGTCTTATTTGGTGAACAAACAATGCCCATAATCACGACTTGCTGTATCAATCACGCTACGTATATTGTGTATCATCATCATCATCACAGCCCGTAACAGTCCACTGCAAGACTAAGGGCCTCTCCCATGAAAGGGGACGTTATTTCCATAATCTCCACACTTGGCAGGCGGGTTGGAGATCGCAGTGTTATCGCAATATAACAATGGAAAATGCTGCTGCCCATTTTCCAGACTACGGAGACTCTTGACATTGTGCCTCGAAAACATCAGTCGCCTTGTTCGACACCCATGAGTGTAAGGGGTTGGTGCTATTCTACTTTACCAGACACCACACGGCCAGTATAGTGTGTATAAATGTCTTGAATTTTACAAGAAATACATACAATGTAAATTTAAACGAATACTTCACATTATCCATTTAAATACATAATTTCCTGTACCAAAAAGGACAAGTCAGTTTGGACAGATCGTACATTAGGAACAGTGACGCTGTTTAAATCATTTATAATAGATGTCTAAGGCTAATGATGATGATGATGATGACACCCATAATACAAGCTTTGCTTACTTTGGGGCTAGTGGCGCTGTGTGAATTGTCCAAGCACATTAATATTTATTTATTTTATATTGTCACTCCGGACACCAGTTTTTTTATATCATTACTGATCTGATCAGTGAATGTTTCTCGGTTTCGCTTAAGGGCCGGTTTTACAGATTCGGACTATGTACCTCTTTAATTCTTTATTTAAGAGCACACAATAGATACTAGATATTATTGCACACAATAGAGATATTACAAAATGAAAGACACAAAAGGCACTACTTATTTCTAAGAAGAAATATCTTCTAGCAGGTCTAAAGAAGTGAGACATAGTAGAGTCTTTCGTCAATCTTCATCACCGAACCCACTATGAAGATTATAAAATAAGTAAGTACTATATAGTACCACCATTATAATTTATTTCTTTAACAATCTTTGGGTACCTAAATTGTCTACGATGCCCGAGGCATTCAGCCGAAGCCGTTAGCTCGGAAAAATTGCAACTCGACGAGAAATAATCTCTTATCATAATAAAAGAGAAAAAGAAGACGATTGTGGAAGGAGTCCATCTGAATGTTTTATGCTAAAACTACTAGAATACAAAGGGATAGCTTAACGAGCTCTGATTTAAATAAATAGATAAATTATCCGTTTATAACACCAATCTCACACAATATGACAATATACAGGCACAATTGACATATTTAAATAGTTTAGTTATTATAAATAGTTATTTATGACTTGAAACTTACAATGTTTTATACATCAGGTTAATTTTTTACTAGAAACGAATAAATGTTTTCTCTTTCTTCATCGATATAAAAATAAATCATTATATATAAATAAATAAGTAGTTACGATATTTATTTTATAAATAAAAATTAGATAAATGATCCAGGGATTATAAAAAGACAAAATAACGTATGCCTAACTAAGTACATATTTAAATCAATTAAACTATCTGTTTAATTATGGACAAAAATAATATCTAACTAACATAGGTCTTAATTTTTAATATATTTTTTAATTGTTTTAAAAATTATTTACAATCCAGAAACAGCAATATTTTTCGAATCGTTTACTGTAGTGTACAGTTATCGTGAGTGTTTAGGGGGTTAGGTGGGGGATGTTAATGACCAAACCCGTTGGATGTTGTTTAAACACTAAATTTATTATAAAAAGTAATCGACCAAGTAATTTACCTACGCTGCAATATATTCGGCGCGCATTGGCCTACTTACAGCCGTAGGTAAAATTGCCTGTAAGGCGTTACTCCGTACATCCTGCCCACTAAAGAGAAGAGAAGCTGTGTAGCAGGATTGTATAAACCTAGTCTATAAATACATGATTACTGAGTTAAAATGTAGAGGTACAAAATAATTAAAAGTGATCAGTTCAAATTATGAAAAGTATTGTAAATAAAGCACAGTAAAATATCAATTACTTAGAGTTCTTAAAATGTCAATGTGTAGTAAACTTTAATCATTCACTGTCACTCACTGTAGGTATATTAAGTTTACCCACCGCGGCATCGTGCGCGGTGTTGTTAGAGTGGCTTTATTAACGCTCAAGATAGAGCTTCGCAGTTCACTTTTAACTGCACTGGCACTTGTTGGTTGGTGTTGTGGTAGTGCATCCATACAGACCACGACTGAGCTCTCCGCTGTATCCACACACCATCTTTGTCTCTTCTTGCACCGACGAACGGTGAAGAAAATAACTAATCCGAGAATTAATATTTTTATTGTACTATACAGTACGGAATACTGGTGTATATCATGGACGCTAAGAGTAGTACTTGACGGTGTCTTTATGTTATCAATCTGTGTTTTTAGGTCCGTCCATAACTCCTCATGATTGGCAGATGTATAGTTTCCCGGTTTAGTTATGGTAACAATGCGATTGAGAATTGATGTTTCTGCTGGTATAGGTAAGGCGTTCTCAACCTGTAGTTTGCTTATATAATTGTTGTGTCCATATATGGAAAACGTCTTGCCCTTGATAGTACATCCTTGACCGATCTCAATGATACCATTCCCCTTCATATAAAAAAAATCAATTAAAACTCATACTAAAATAAGTAATTAAATTTAACCATAAATTATTAACAATATCAAAACAATGTCAAATTAATAAATAGCCATATAAAAAAGTCTTTGATGGGTACCTATGGTAAGGTAGGTATTGTTAACAAAATATTTTCACAATTTGACTGATTTAATGGATTTATTGATGTTTTAAGGTGTGTGATATTTTCCTATAAAGAAAACAAAATAATTAAGAAATAAAGAGCATATATTTTACTTCATAACCCGAATAAAAATTACAGTAAAGAACAAAAATATTAACATACCTATGTAAAATGCGAACAAAAAAACAACTCTCCAATTTAAATAAACCTTAAGGTAAGAAGTCACGATAATCAACCACAATAAAACAAATCTTCAATGTATTCATGAAAACTACATGGTAACATTTTAAGATAGTCCTTTGAAAAGGAACACATTCATAACAACAAAAGTGTTAAACAAATAATGAAATAAAAAAATAATAACAGAAAAAGAATCTAGTTTCCATTGAGCTGTATAGTTTCTTACGTGAATATAGTGTTAATTATTGTTAACAAGCATGACATGGCTTTGTGAGAGGTAGGTCTACGGTTTCTAATCTTGTGCTGTTTACGGAATTTGTCAATGATGATATGGACAAGGGCTGCCAAACAGACCCTATCTATACCGATTATAGCAAGAAGAATTAGATATACGAGTATAAAGATAATCTCGACGTTAATGTCCCGGTTGTGCACTCGACAACGAGGGCCCGGGGTCCGCCTTGACCATGATTCAGGTTTTAGCGATCAGGTAAGTGGTGCGAGGAAAGCATGTAAGGATGTATCGAAATGTAGGAATATCGAAGTGATTATCTTTCGCAGTACGGTGCGTCGCAATTTAAACGACTCGCAGTTTAGAAATGTCGCTGTAAAGTACATCGACGCTTATTGGTTTCGAAGCAGCAATGTTTCGCAGTAACGTGGGTCGGAATTTGTATTTTAGCTGTTTAGTGATGTCGCTGTAAAGTACATCGAACCTAGGTTGAGTCGAACCAGCGACTTTTCGCAGTAACGTGCGTTGCGGTCTTGTAAAGTCGAACTTTAAATACTTCGTTGTAAAATGACATCGCAGTTTTGTTAAATCGCATTGGCGATCATCGAAGATTGTTCGTCGCAGAAATGAGGTACAGTCCTCTGTTTGAGCTCTTTATCAGACCATCCATAATTATGTCAGAGTAGACACTCGCATCTAGTAAAATGTCGATAGGTTTTGAGATGTTGTACTCGGGATCCACTAGTTGTATGTGCTGAAGATGAGCCCAAGATTGTATGTAAAAGGTTTCATTTGGCAAGTTGTTTATTACCCGATCGATGACTAACGCTTGTGTTTCAAACTGGAAGTCGTCGTAAATGGATTGACTTTGTAGTGACACGACTCCGCGACTACGTCTTGATCCATAGCCTATGCCCGAAACAGATGCATGGTAGCTGTGTCTAGGTAATCCTAACATCTGCGCCGCATTTTCGGAAATGAGTGATATTTGTGAGCTTTGATCTAGTAGGGCTCGTAGAGTTGCGATAGTCCCATCTTTGCTCTTACTTTGATGGATATTGTTGTTAAGATAATCTCTTCGTTTTCATTAGCGATGTAATTAACGCTATTCTGTTTCGACATAGCTTGTGGCGCGGAAATAGTCGGCGGCATGTAGGATTGCGTAGCCAGCATTTTGTTGTTGATCGGGCGCATGCCTCGTGCAAAATCGTGTTGTGCTCGCCTTGGCAATATTTGCACCTATTTGGCGAAGTGCACTTATTGTATTTATGCTTGTACAAACCATTCTGACAAATGTCTAATTTCTTCACTGTCCCCAATTTCGCGTCCGGTTGCAGGCTAATGAACTGTTTGCATTTGAATAATGTATGCTTTTGTGAACATAATGGACAGTTCCACGTGTATGTTGCAGAAGTTTGATAATTCCCTTGGCGATTTGCGGCATAATGCTGGTAGATAGGCTTGTTAGTAGTGTGGGGCTTTGTTTGTTGGTAGGTTTTCTTTGGTACGAAACCGGAATCTTTCTGATGTATAGGTTCTAGGGCATTGAATTTGCTTTCTAAAAAGGACATGAGTTCTTTCAAAGATGGTAATTCACGAGGTGACTTGCGGGACTCTTTATAACCCCTGTATGTGTCAGAATCAAGCTTTTTCGATATTAAGTGAACTAATATGGGGTCCCAAGTAGAGGTGTCAATACCTAAATTCTGTATGGCGTGTACACACTCCATCGTAGTGTCATAGACGCGTTTAATCTCATATGCCGACTGTTTTTGTATAATATGTTGATTTAAAAGTAATTCAATTTGTTTAGTAAAGAGCACATGGGGATTGTTTTATCTATGTGTAATGAGCTCCCAGGCGGTGTCGTAATTGTCGGCTGATATGTGCAAATGTTGGATAAGCCGCTCGGCTTCACCCTTTAATTTTCCCTTCAAATGCTGCATTTTTTGGCTCTTAGTGAGAAGGGAGTTATTGTGAATGCTCTCTGTAAACAAATCATAGAATGTAGGCCAGCTAGTGTACCGGCCTGTAAATATAGGAATTTCTATTTGCGGGGTTGATTGTTGAAGATGAGCTGTGGATGCTAATTTTTGGTTTAACGAACGTTTCTTTTCTTTATAGCAAGTTTCATAGTAGCTAAATTCTCCATCGTATTGTAAATCTGTACCCTGCAATATGTTGTCTATTTGCAGATGCAAGGAGTCGATAACATTCCATCTCGATTGTAGATTACGTAACTCATATTCTAGTTCCCATTTCTCTCTTAATTCTGTTAAATTAAGACCTCTCAGTAGTCTAGATAATGCGCGAAAGTTAGTTCGTTGTAGAGATAGAAGTTCTGTTGCCTGTGTTGGCGGTGCGGCTGTTGCCGGCGAAGCGCTGCGTGCTGGCAGTGGGGAGGTGACGTTTTCTGTGCTAGGTAACGTTTTTGGGTTGGTAATAAGACCGCTTGGACCAGCTGGTATCTCTTCCATCTCGATAGGTTTAAAAGTTGAAATTAAATAACGGACTTCGTTATAATAAGCCCGAGCTTGGGCATACTGATTCTCTCCATAATATGGAACAGATTCATCGGCATACCGGCCGAGCTTTACGTTATTGGTGAATTCAGTCCAGTATTTATCTAGGCTCCCGAGACGAGAATCTATGTATTCCCGTGTTTTACGGCTTGCGGAGTCTTTTTTAAAGTTACGCTCCGTTTGTTTAATGGAATCGAGAATATCAGCCATGTTGTTGAAGGAAATTGGAAAGATCTTACTTGGACTGACGAATGCTGCTATAACTCGAACCCCTGACTTCCAACCTGTGATCTGCCAGCGCCAGAGGGAACACGTCCAATATGTCGTAAAGATTGCGTAACGTCCAAAAACAAAGTTCAAAGTCACTGCATCTCACAGTTTGTACACTTATTTCTCACTGTATGTGTAGAAAAGTATAAAAATGTCCACTACAACGCGCACGTAGTTATAATGTTCAATGGACTGTATGTCACCAAAAATTGTAACTGTATGTCACTGTTTAATTAACTGTTTGTTAAATTGTCACTGATTGCTTAAGACCCAAAAACTGTATGATTTTGGATCTTCTTAATACTCGAAGAATAAAAACTGTATGTTTTTTATCTTCTTAAGGCTCGAAGGACCATAAACTGTAGTGTACAGTTATCGTGAGTGTTTAGGGGGTTAGGTGGGGGATGTTAATGACCGAACTCGTTGGATGTTGTTTAAACACAAAATTTATTATAAAAAGTAATCGACCAAGTAATTTACCTACGCTGCAATACATTCGGCGCGCATTGGCCTACTTACAGCCGTAGGTAAAATTGCCTGTAAGGCGTTACTCCGTACAGTAGTTCTTTTAAATGTTGGACAGGTGTTTTTTTATGAGTTGTGATTCCCTCCGGCCGCCATTGCATATAATATTTATTATGTTTTATATGGCTGTTGGTACTCCAATAAATAAATAAATATTGTTTGTAAAAGAAGTAAATCTTAATTGAAGCGCCTGTTTTGAATGTCCTAGCAATCATTTTATTAACTCTTCTGAGACCCGTTATAGTAGGTACTAATGTACATCATCCATTCTTGTTTAAACCACGGGGCGAGCACACAGTTTTGAAACGTCTGTAATTATATGTTATCGATGTACCGAGCGAGGTGTCACCTAAGGCCGCACGCAGTACCCCCCAGAAAGGGTTGCCGTAAGACCAGACGGTTGCCTTAAATTGTGGCCTTATTCTTCACTAACAGACTAGATCTTTTATCGAGCAGCCACTCTACCTGATTCTTTTGCACCTATATGATATATCTAAATTTGTTTATAATGAATATGAATCCCAAGTTAGGGTAAAAGTCCTTCTGTCGAAAAGTGAAGGTAATATGCTTAGATTTTAATGCACTTGCTGTAATACAACTTATCCAGAATTTTTAATATCACTAAGGTGTCAAAAAAGCTTAGAGCCTGCCTGGTGGTCAGCAGTCACCGCAACCTATGGATGTTTGCAATACCAGGGGCATCAACCACGCGTTTCCGACCCGACGTAAAGACCTTTTCACCCCTCACTTGAACTCCAGGGAAAAGCTCTCCAGGTAGTTCATTCCACAACTTTAGTGTGAGTAGGAGGATGAATTCCCTGTCGGTGGCAAGTGGTGCGATGATAGAATGTAGCTGTAGGCATTATGTCAAACAGTTCTTAATATCAAACACCGTTGTACAAATGATATTATTTTGGAATGTTCTTGATTCTTCTACTGGCCGGAGGTTAAAGCTGCTGGTGTTATCAGCGAAGATGGCTGTCAGTACCTTCACTCTCTGATTCAGGCCCAGGTATGTCAAGTAATAATGGATATAAATTTAAATCACATGCCGAATACTTTAGTTGATTTTATAAGTGATTTATGCTTGCAATATTTCATATTTTTAAAATCAAAGCTTGCCATATTTTGTTTTAGGTACCTTTTACCTCTAGTACTATGTAACACTTCCTACCCACATAAAAAGTTATGTAATCGAAACATATCATGCCGCAATACTCGCAATCATGAGGAATTTAATCACTACAATTTCGATTAAATTTATTTATAAAGTTTTCGTCATCTTTGTCTATTGTACCAATGTGTGCAGAAATCTAATCAAATGTAGTTACCAATATATAGAATGTTTTAATTAAATTTAGACGATATGGAGAAAATCGAGTACCTGCTCTGTGTACAATTATTGATATTTTTTAAATAAAAATAAATATGTGACATCATCCAAAAAGTGCAGGCCATAAAGGTCGGATTCGCAGGACGACAGTATCAACACCTGCAAATAATACGCAGACTGTTCTAGCAAAAGAGTAGGTATGTCAGTTTTAAGAGCTTTGTCCTAAAGACCATATCGCATCTCCTTTCCCAAAAATTTGATCGTCTGGAGAATCAATCCCGCCGGAAGCAATGCTTGGCCGAGCGAGACGGAGAGTGAGGGTCTGATAAACAAGATCTTGTCCTTGTTACTCGGCCAAATGAAGTTGGACAGTGTTGGCGACTCTGCGTTGAAAGTATATCATAGATTGCCTAAAAAGTAGTAAGGACGGGCCTGTGTTGGTGCGTTACATCACTTGAACTAGTGAGGCAGTTTGAAACGATGACGACGGAAGGGCTCTCGAAGTCTTTCGAAGTTAAGGCAGAAAGTGTTCATATAGAAGCATATAGAAGTACTGGACGAACGACGGCACGATTATGGTGGTCCTCCCGGAAAATAGCTTTTCTCCATGGCTACCTACTATCTACGTGATCTACAGGGGGTTTACCATAAGCTCTTATAGCAGGACCTAAAGAGAACTGCCCTGCTTAGAACGAGACAGAACTATACGTGTCACATAAGCTTGTCTCGTTCTAAGCAAGGCAGTTCGGTTTAAGACCTGCTATAAGAGTTCATGGTAAGCCCTCAGTCCCATTTATCAGTGACAAAATCCACTTAAAACACTAGCACCCGGTTTTTGAAACGTCCGTCAAATCATAGATTAGCTAACAGACTGTCACATTTACAAACCACTGTGGGTTTCTGAAAGGCCAATTAACTTAAAATTTGCTAACAGACCATTAACAGGTAATATATTTTTTCGTCTGGCTACCCCTACTCAAATCAGTCACATTAAGCCACGTCACATTCATTGATATGTTTTGTTTCTGTTAAACACATTGATTTGTCTCTTTCTTAGGGGCCTTTTGAAGCCAAAATCATATGTGATATTTAACTTTTAGATGAAACTGATAGCTATTGTATAGTTTTCGTGTAAAATCGAAAATTATCAAAAAAATATACAGAGCGAGAAAAGAAAACTTATAACAATATTTATGTTATAGGGTCACGGGTCCAGTGTGTCAGTAATCCCATCATCATCATCTTTAAGCAGGTAGGTAGGTCCGGGTCCACTGCTGAATATAGACCTCCCACGACTTACACTCCGGTCGACTCTGTTATCTTGCATTCATCGGCTCCCTAGGACCTTAAGGAGGTCGTCTATCCATCTTTTGGGAGGCCTCAACAACATCCGCCCTACCAGATATCGATTCTATGAGTTTCTCCCAATAATCCTGGCCCTGGACCAGTTCATGGTTCAGTTCCAGGTCCTGGCCCCGGACTAGATCCTGGTTCAGGTCCAGGTCCAGGCCCCGGACCAAGTCCTGGTCCAGCTAATGTTTATAGTCTATGTGCTGGCACTGATCTAGGTCCTGGTTCTGGTTCAAGATCAAATTGTGATCAAGGTCCTTGTTCGGGCCCAAGACCAAAACCAGGTCCAGATTTTGGTTTTGGTTAATGGCCAATATCATTTTCAGGTCCAGGTGTACGTCCTGGCCCTGGCGTTGGTTCAGATACCTGTACCAGTTTTGGTCATGGCCCTGGACCAGAACCGGGACCCTAGACCTGGACTTTGTCTTGGACCAAAACTAGGACCTGGACCAGGGCCAGGACCAAGACCAAGACCAAGAAAATCGGATATAATTTCTTCTGACAATTTGTAAGTTAGTCGATTTTCGCTAATTAAAATAGCAAGACGATAACATACAGTTAACATGAGAAAAACCTTTCCGGAAACTCAAAATTACCTTATTCGGCCGTTAATTGAAGATTTGACAATCCGTTGACAAACTGTTAAAAACTGTCAATTAGCCTTTTCAGAAACCCAAACATTTAATCGGAGATTAACAAGTTCTTACGTAATTTTTGCGTTGACAAGCGTTTCAGAAACCGGATGTATCATTATTAATTTTGGCAGCTTATAACCTAGTAACCGCATTTTTGACTAATTAGGTAGCTCGATATTACACAATTTTTACATTTTACCTAGTGCCGCTTTTTTGTTGATATCTGTTTATTTTAAGATCTATCAGCGGAACTACAAAAAAGCTAGATCAAGTATATACCTAGGCTAGAAACAACAGCGATTATTAATCGTACGACGTTAATTCGCGAGACTCCATAATTAATTTAAATTACTTTTAATTTGTAATTTGTTGTTAATATAAATTAAAATTTAGCTAAGTCTCATCTGTCAATGGCACACCACACTACGCCACTAGAGCCACCATAGCGCCCTTAATTGCACCTTTATATACGTTCTGAGGCAAGAATTAACCAAAAACAAAGATGACGTCAATGACATGACATATCTATGCCATAGAGTGCCACAAACTTATCTCACCCGGTAGCCAAAACTGGAACTAAGTGCCGCCATTTTGATATATAACTTTGTTGACAACAACTGTGCCACCGTCATTAGGATAGATAACTGATAAGTCTATAGCACTCATTCTTTATTCAGTCATTTTGACAGTTATCGGCTGACGGCTCCATGTTTCTTAAAGTACTACGTGGTCTATTGAGGACAATATATTTTAATGTATAATGTGTAATGTGTATGTCATATAAAAAAACATGGTTGCAACAAAGGTTGTAAGTGTATTTAAATGCTATGAACCTGTAATGTGAACTAATATTTATTTTATTTTATTTATAATGAACAAATTAATAAAATATGTTCAAAGTGCAGGCTGGGTCTAAAATATCACCTTAATTACAATAAATAAATAATATATGTTCAAAGTGCAGGCCGGGTCTGAAATAGTAGGAATCATTTTAACCCATATGTGGTATTTCTCGAAGTTATCATTTTCCGCCATTTTTACAATTGATTTTTTTAACTTATCTTTGAACTTGTCGAAAGGAACTTCTGATGTATCCATGTTCGCGAGCACTGGTTATTTGTCTATGACTTTTTAGCCATGCCCTTTAACTTGAGGACAGACATGAATTAAGGTCTCATCCCGATCCCTCCAAACCTTTGTCCTAACAGTGAGCTTATATGGGCTGATTATTACAGTAAGGTAAAGTTGCTGTCATGAGATAATATTCTAAGAAATTCTTCATTTATCCATACCTGTGTGAACTATGCAAACAAAACCAGAAAGTCTAGTTGAACCTTGTTCTGAAACTATTGAAACTTTAAATTTAGATTTAAAGTTTCAATCTATATTTAAAGACTAGTCTTTAATCACCAATTTGCTTAATGTAGTATATATTAATCGAAATCTCATTATTAAAATGTTTAACTACTTAGTAACCAACGTGCCAAATAGCCCATCTTATGATAAACCAACAAACCAGCAGTCACTGTTAAACCTAAGATGATTGACTCATATTTGTTTTTATACCACTAAGGCGACAAACAAGCTTACGGCCTGCCTGATGGTAAGCAGTCCCCGCAGCCTATGGACGTTTGCAATACCAGGGCCATCATCCACGCGTTGCCGACCCCGTAAAAACCTTTTCACCCTTTTCTTGAAGAACTCCATGTTGTACTCTCTAAACCTTTCCAGGTAGTTCATTCCATAACCTTAGTGTACGTGGGAGCAAGTTCCTTTGGAACCGCACATTTCGCGACCAATTTGGCTCAAAGATGTGAGTATGAACTCCATGTCGGTGGCGAGCGGTGCGACGATAGAATGTAGCTGTAGGCATCATGTCATATCCACTATGCTTTCTATTTAGAGTCATAGATCCAGTCTCTTTTAAATTTAGATAGTCTCCAATCCGCTTGCCAAGCGTGGCAATTACAGCAATACCCTACACTAATGTGGAGGTGGCTCAAGTCCAGCAGTGAACTGTTATATAGGCTGATAGGCCGATAGTGAAGTCTTGCAATTACAATTGTATCAATTTAATAAGATAGTGTTTCAGAATCTTAGTCATCATTAATTAAAAAAGTAATACAAAAAATGAAACCAGGAATGCCGTAAAAATGTTATAATGAAGCAGATTCTTCAACTCAAGAGGTCCGGATAATTTGAGTTTACATAATTAACATTTCAAAGCAGGCGGGGATCCATTTTATTTATATAAACTATCAGACCCGATTCCTGATCCAAACATATTATTCGAAAAAGGAACTAAGAAGCTGCCTGCAAAAACTAGTACTATAACGAAATGTAAATGTGAGCTTATCAGACTAAAGTTATTTTATGGAATGGAATATAATTTACAGAGGGCGAAGAAACATTGTTTTATGAGCATATCACTCCTTATCTTTAATCCAACAATTAACGTAATCGCAGAGATAATAACAGGAAGCGAAATACGTCAAGTAACAGATACACATAACAGATAGGCGTCTCCTTCGCCTTGACCATGATGCAGGATTTGGCGGATCACATAATTACAGAAGTTAAAGCGACTGCCATCTGACCTCTGTGACCCTGTTACCCTGTGCGCGGGAACACAAGCGGGACATTAACGCCAAGATGATGATAATGATGAAATTGTGTTATCGAAGTTCTAATTTTCCGCAATCTTTACAATTGATTCCAATAGCTTGTCGGTAAACTTATCAAGTCTAACTTCTGATATATCCATAATCTCGAGTACGTGTGCCGTATTTAGCTGATAATACGATTGTAAAACTATAAATAGAAATGATAGATAATTACATGTAAATGGATAGATAAATATTATAGTATTTAATTATGAAGCTTCCTCTGTATTCATATCAATTTACATTGGAAAAAAACTATCTCAAGACGAAATACAGAATGTTTTGTAAGGGCAGATCTGATTTGCCTACGTCTTTGGCCTAGTAGTGCGATTAAATGCGCTGATATTAATATCCCATTAAAAATACTTCTTGTACTTAGATCTCAAATAAGACCAAGTTTTGGCAACAATTTTATTGTTTGGGTACGTAATTTAAGTAGTATAAAATTGTAGCGAAAACTAGGCCAATTTTGGATTTAAGTTTTTAAGAGGCCGAGTTTTTTGGACTGGAACCTTGGAGTTACTTCACACAAGTGTTTTTGGTGGAATCTAATCTCTTTTTCCTGAGTTCATCATCGGAGAGGTCAATCCCGGCTTCTGGCAGTGTCCACTTTTCTACTCATTCCTCTCCACTTCGCTCCGTCTTAGGCATACACGTGTCGTAAGAAATTGGTCAATCTATCTTCTTTCCTTCATCCAGGGACCTCTTTTCTGATACCGAAAGATTTAGGCATATTTTCCTGCGTATTCCTAGGGCTTGCGCAACACGTGACCAAGTAAGCGAAATGCAAAGGTTGATTTCTACTGCAGTGGGGCTCCTGGAGGATTCTCAGGGAAAAGATTACATTCAAGGTGCAACAGCCCAGCCTGAAGCCGTATTGGCATTCAATGACGTCTGTCCTCAAGTATCTGCGCATTCGCGTAGGCGATGATCTCACGAGGTGTATGCGACGCGGTCTCCTGCGCTCCGTGCCCCGCGTCGGAATTTAGGATTAGGAGTCGATAGCACAAAAATACCTGCACCGCCGTCTATTGGGAATGTTTGTGTTAAGACAATTTGTTCTGGAGTGTGAAGTAAAATGTAACAGTTTTCATGGTTTAGTAACTGTAATCCTACCTTCATTTTAAATTCTAATATAATTGTATAAATAGCTCAACTGAATCTCAATAGGATCTTGACACATTTTTGGTATCCTGCTACCTATTTATGACCAGTAAAATTCCATTAGTTTTGCAGTGACATTCCATTAAACTGTTATTAATATAATTCACGATGAAAATGAAAATATAATGAAAACGCGGTGTAATTATTTTAAAAATTTAATCAGAAATATTTTTTATTAGGCTTACAATTTCAATTTATAGAAATTCATTTATAATATCTCCAAGTCTCTCTTGAAAGGATTCATGCACTTTGGGTTGCCATTCACTCATTTTTTCTTTACTCGTATCCATTTCTTTATCCTCAAATAGTATAATACCCATGCTCATCATGGCGACATACAATCCATACTCTCGCCTCTCTTCGAAGGTTCGCTCGAATACTTCTCTTGGGAATATTTCCTTCAACTCTATGTTAAAATATTGCAAAAAAGATTCCATTGTGTTGTAGTATATGTCTTTGAAGTCCGATAAATGATTTTCTCTGAGTTTCTTGTCGCTGCCGGTATAGATGAAGTACAGAAAATCGTCGATTGGGCAACCATAGAAAACTGTTTGGTAGTCCACTGGTATTACTTCAGTTACTACTCCATCCTAAAATAATATGAAAACACATTATTTACAACTATGTTAGAAATGAAACTAAATTTGGAAAAACAACCTCTTCCTTGAAATATTTTTGATAGATTGTATTTATTCTCTTCTCTTCTCAGTATCAATTAAACTCTAACTGTTTTATTTTTATTTTTATTGATCGTAGGTAAAATTAAGTAAAAATTATAAATATTAGTAAGTTTCACTTTAGTGGACAACGATTAAAATATCTATCGAGTAGACACTGATTCTTTGATCACGACTAGTGAGGTAATCGATTACTTTTAAAATGGTATACCTCTTAAACCCAATCTTTCAAGCTGAGATAAAAGAAGTGGGTAAAGGACCGTGTCAAAAGCAATGATAATGATGAGTTACGATTCAGAGAGCAACGATTATAAATATTAATGTTATAGATATACTTACGACTTCTTTCTTTACGGTGTTGTTCATTCGAAAATCTCCATGACAAAGGATTTGGATATGCCTGCCATTATCTACAAAAAATTGCTCGATTCCTTCCAAAGCATACGGAACAAAATCTTCACCCTTCTTTCTCAAATTTGGGTCCTTTAAATTTTTTGCGTTGTTTGTCATGAAGAATGCGAGGTTCTTTTTCCAGCCATCCATGTTAATTATACTATCTAGAGTTTTCACCTTCTCACTGTAAAACGTTGGTCTCCGCTTTTCCATTATAAAAGAAAAACCATGAAACTTTGCAAGTTGTTCCAAGGCCAATTTTGTGAATTCAAATGAGTTGACTTCCATTCGAAAACCAGTTTTAAAGCCTTTTTTTGCTATATTTTCTAATATCAATGACTCACTACAAGTATTTTCATAACTTTTTATTAATTTGAATCGTTCTACTTCTGGTACATTACCTTCGTCTTGTAGTTCGGCAAACACTTTCGAAAGTTGACCATAAACAAATGCTTCTCTTGCGTAAGCACCAGTTAAAGAAATCAATTCCTTCATATTCTCAACTGCTTCTGGTACCAGTTTCTTCACAAAAAGATTGATTTCTTTTTCACCATTCGGAGTGCTCCCGATAATGTCGACAGCAAATAATTCTCCTGTGTAGCTACCACCAAGTGTAGGAATAATTTTGACAGTTATATTGTATTTCGCAAAGTTTTCATTTTCGGCAATTTTTACAATTGATTCTTTTAGCTTATCTGTAAACCTATCGAGACTGACTTCCATGCTGGCGAGCACTGATACTTCCATATTTGATATTTGACTTCTAATAAAATTGTATACTCTTTGAATTGAAACGATAAAATAATCACATGTAA
The DNA here is from genome assembly GCA_905147135.1 of Blastobasis lacticolella. Lineage (NCBI taxonomy): Eukaryota > Metazoa > Arthropoda > Insecta > Lepidoptera > Blastobasidae > Blastobasis > Blastobasis lacticolella. Next base: position 19,264,402 of record LR990048.1, read on the forward strand.
ATATATCGACAATTATTAGAATACTGAATTATGAAAAACTGTCGTCTGATTAAATATCAAGCAACCTTGGCAAGATAAGGTTCTGTTTATTATCTTCACACCAACTACAGGATGTTTTTAAAAGGGTTGGAAAGTTTTTGGAATAGCTACTCTTTTTCAAAGTTTTTTATCCTCGAAGAAAGTTTATTTGAAACTAGATCTAAAATTATCGAAACTTGAAATCTAAGCTTTAACCATTGGCTTTGACCATATTTTTAATGTGAAATTAGTTCATAGAGCTCTTATTGTTCCGTCTTTTTTATGTAACTTAGAGATAAACGAGTAAACAGCACATCTGATTGTAAATGGTGACTGTCGTCCTCCGTGACATTACACTATGATCTCCAACCCGACTGCCAAGAGTAGAGATTAACGCAAGATATTACCACCGGGACTCATTCAAGGCCAGATTGAATAGGCTGTTTCTGGCGAAGCATTCTCCATTTTCAGGCTCATCTAAATTTACCATCAGATGAGATGGCGGTGAAATGCCTGATTAGTCATCTTGGCGTTAATGTCCCAGCTGTGCTTTATTTAGTATACGAGAACCTAGGGTCCGGACATAGTAATATGTGAAAAACTTTTCATTCGAGGTGGCTTTAATCCAGCTGTGGACAGCCATGGGCGTGCAGCCGCTGTATATCGTTTCCCCTTTGTTTTTAGTGAAAATATGCTTGGCCATGAAGTAATTAGGCGCGTCACGACAGTCAAGGATTTGAGCATCACATTCCATTCAGCCTTGAACTTCCACCAACACCTTGCAGTGGGGTGTTAAAAAGGTTAGGTTTTGTTATCAGTAATGCCAGAGACTTTCGCGATCCCGCAGCAATTAAGCTAGTTTATACTGCCTTGGTTAGATCAAAGCTAGAACCGTTATTGATAGTGTGGAACCCTTACCAATGTACTTACTCCTTGCTAGGCAAGGTAGAGCAATCTGGGTATTTTCGTGAGTGATCCCGATGCCCTCTGTAACCAGGTACAGGAGTGATGAGCAGTAGAAACATCGGTTACGCAGAGCGAACACAACTGTCTAGACCCACACTCCAGGCATCGCACCGAAACACGGCTGGGCCGCTTAGCAAAGCGTTAGCCTGGAGGGTGGTGACCAGCCTCAGACGAAGCCTACTTACGGCTAGAGTGCATTCATCCATTTTTCACTACCCGGGGACCACGTGTAGGGTATTTTATAAGAGAGGTAGGGCATAGCGGGGTATCTCGTTCGAATTGGAGCCGCCCGACTGGGGAAGTACCTCCACCTTACAGAATATCGCAGCTAAATAATACTCCTTTAAATAGTATTGTGTTTCTGCCGGTGAGTAAGGTTTCCAGTGCTCCATGGGGTGGGGATTTGGGGAACCGTGGCTTTGGCAGTGGAGTGGCATTTGCTTTTTGCTGCCAGAGCAACGTGTTATAGAGGTGGGCAACGCATTAGCGATACTCTTGGTGTTGCTAATGTCTATAGGCAGTGGTGACCACTTTCCATCAGGTGGCCCGCTTGCCTGTTTGCCTACCGTATGACATAAAAAAAAAAAAAAAAAAAAAAAAAAAAATGTCATGAAGGCCAAAATGGGCTTCACCTACTGACGAGGACAGCATTAATCCCCGGCTGAGTCCAGCTATGGACAGATGGGCTGTTCATTAAAAGTTATGTAAAATAATATTATACTAATGGACCCGGCGCCCGGCGGTTATATATGACGGATCAGCAGGTTATAAGATCACGGATATTGTGTTAGTGAAACTACAAATAGAAAGCATGTAAACAAAACAAAAACAGCGTAAATTACCGTCAGTGTTACAATCTGTTGGTATAGATGTCAAGAACTTTGCTTTTGCCGTGATGTCGGCTGTCTGATCGTTTGTTACTTAGAAAAAAAATCACTCCACAATAATAGTAAGATTTGTGTTAAATCCCTCTCAATAATATTACAATACAGAATTCAAAGTAAAAAGTGACATTAAATCTAAGATTATTTTCCCATCTTGAAACATGATACGTTACGATTTTACATATTACCAACGTCACGTCAGTTATCGGAAAACATGAATAAGAAATACTTAAAAACATAGTCCTATTATTTTTATAAATTGAGAACGTAAGCATAGTTATGGTGGTGCTGCTGCTGAGTGACTAAATATTTTATAATAACATTGTGGCAGGGATGCCGTAGCAGTGAGTTTGTGGTACAATTAGCTGGTGTACTTTAGGATGTTGTGTCTTTGAGTACGCTAGGCTTCGAATGTGTAAAATTTCAATAATGACCCCGTACAGATCTCAGCGATTTCTATGCAAGCCGGAGAGTGCCAACATGTATCGTAAAAATATAATATAATGTTTATTATTGTGGTAGTAGTTTCCCAATGTTTTAGAAGATCATCATCATCACCATCGCTTTCCTACTCATTCTCCTCCACTTCGCCTGGTCGTCAGCATCCTCGCGTCCTAGGCCGTTGGTTCTCGCATCCGACTAAGCGATGTCAATCCATCGCTTCTTGAGTCGCCCGCGGGGCTTCTTTCCTGATACCGGCAGGTTTAGGCACCTATTTCCTAAGTATCCCTGAGGCTTTCGTATCACGTGACCAAACCAGCGCAGGCGAGACTCCTCGATCTTATCTGCGATATCCTTCACGCCAAGGCTGCCACGGATGTAATCGTTACGTACTCGATCGAGCCGCGTAACTCCGCACATCCACCACAGCATTTTTCGTTGGCGTGAAGTTCAGCGCTGGCCATGAGCCATAGAGTATCACAAGTCTAATTATACTCTTGTATATAAGCCCTTTTCGGGACTTGACATCAGGGCCGATATCGCCGGACTCGTGCATCACGGATCCAAGGTATTTGAATTTATCTGTTCTATTGACAGCTTTGTTACCTGTACGGATGGTTTCGGGATCCGCGCTGCAACTAACAATCCAATGTTATAGAAGATATCCGCGGTAAAACTGGGATCATCGATATACGTTTCTTTTGATACTACAACATTGAAAATTTTATTATAAAAAATAAAAATAGAAGAACTCACACTTTCGAATTTGTGCGCCGTGGAGAGGAAGGAGGGGGGCGTTTTATCGATGAAGGTGGGCTGATAAAGCCTATGGGAGAGTGTTATGGTTGCTTACCACCCTGAGGAAGGCTATTTTTTAGAAGGCGGCTGGTTATAGGACCCTTTCGTTATTGCAAACATTGCTAGATCGTTTCTAAATGGGAGCTTAAATGTAACGTAAAACCTAAATAGAGTAGACTTGATCGAACAGGTAAAATCGGTGATGATGATGATTACTTGTTTAGTTTTGGCGTGGTAACAGATGGACTGGCGTATGACGTGAAAGCTTTTCATAATTAAAATCCTGATTTAGTTTTGATGTTGGGCAGTAGATATAATGTTGTTTTTGTAGAGATGACACCGTAAACAGTTGTTCAGGTCTATGACGATTACTTGTTGTGTAGTTCGTAGACTGTAATTATGTGTTATGATAGCAGATAGACTGTGTTACCTATGACTGACTTAGTCCAGATTTGGTCGAAAGATTGACCTGAGGATTGAGATGAGAGTCTAGTCGATAGACAGCTATTAGTGAAGTAAAGCGTGATAAAGTTACTACTTAATGATTTTAGCAATTTCATATTGTAAAAGTATACTGTATAGTCGAACAGAAGGTTATATAAGTACGACTAGTACAGTGGTGCCTCTATATTATGTGACGAATGAATATCACTGAACTGATGTTAGCAATGTTTATTAACTTCAATTTATTTGTCCTTGCGATAAAGAATATTGTTTTAAGTTTTAAATAACAAGAACTATGAATTACTTAAAGAGAGCTATTATAGTCTATTTCTACCATAGGGTCAGGCATCAGGGTGAGGCATTCCGCCTGGGTGGCATTTCGCCGGTGTGGCATTTTCCTGTATGTCGTTTCGCCTGTGGGGCATTTCACCTCTGTGCCATTTACCCTTGTGTGACATCTTACCCGTATCGTGCTATGGCAGACGTGATACAGGATATAGAATGAATAGACTCATAGTTTGACGATGGCACCTAGTCTGTGTGGTATTTCGCTTGTGTGCAGGTCCAGTTGCGTGGCGGCTCGGTTGCGTGGCGGCCTGGTTGCATTTATAATAAAAGGCTGTAAAGATGTGCTCTTGGGTCCTATTTGCCATATTCTTAATTTATCGTTGTCCACGAGTGTTTACCCACAACGCTGGAAAACTACCCGTGTCTCGCCCATTCCTTAGTCTGGTGACTCGTCTGATGGTACGAATTGCAGACCCATAGCGATTCAGTCGTCTTCGGCCAAGCTATAAGAGTGCATTCTCCATAAACATTAAACCTTATTTGTGTGAGCCTCAGCATGGGTTTAGGTCAAATAGATCGGTTAATACCAATTTAGTGACATTAGTCAACATGATATTCGAAAATCTGGATTGAGGGGCTCAAGTTGATGACCTTTACTTCGACGTCAAAAAGGCGTTTGACCGGGTGGATAAAGATGAGTTGCTGGGTAGGCTATTGGATTATCACCACAGTTGCTGCAGTTCTTTGCCAGCAACATGTCTGATAGGCAGCAGTATGTTCGATATGGTTGTTTCCTGTCAAACCTCTATCACACTCGTTCAAACCAAAAATTACTGAACAATGTTTGACGAAATTTGGCAGTAATGTAGCTTATAGCCAAGAATAGCACATACTTACCCACGCTATAATTCAATGTGATCGGGAACAGGTCCGGAACGCAATCACCGAATTTTAAGCTAATGGAGTCGCGTGCAAAGGCTAGGACTTATTATCTTCTTTATATATATAATTCTTCTGTGAGTGTGTATGTCACTGAACTACTCTCAAACGACTGGACCGATTTTGCTGAAATTTTTTGTGTGTGTTCAAGGGGATCTGGGAATGGTTTAGATTCACACCTAAGGTGTAGGGTAGGTGTAGGGTAGGTGTAGGGTAGGTGTAGGGTTAGAACGCTACGCGAACGAAGTCGCGCCGGGTCCACTAGTCTTATATAAATATTTTTATATCATGGATGCAAGAGGCACAAAAATCGGTATGGAAGGTGCCTGGAGATCAATGTATCTAGTAGTGGACGCCGTACGGCTTAGGTGATGATGGCGTGAGCCCCAATTGTATAGTCCCGGGCTCTCGGTTCATTTTCTTCTACGCTTGGTCTTCTTCATCCAGCACTGAGTTGGTACGCCTGGCACGCATGTCACTGAACGCTGGACGACGTCACAAAATAAAGAACGGCCCGCCTTGTAAACAGTTTCTTGGGTCGGCAGCACCTTTTTCCCGTACTGGTGGCAGGTCTGCGTAAGACATGGTCCACGTTCGCAATATCATCCAAAACGGCACTCTTGCAGCTTACCTGACGGTGATGTGACGGACGCGAAGGCTACCGTATTGTGGGCAATCCGGACGCGATTTTCGATTGACTCCGCATATCCACCGCCGCGTCTTCATTTCCGTAAAGCTTATCTATGTGTAAGTGTTGTCTTATTATCGTGAGTCTGCCAATGTAGCCTCGTGGCCGAATGCAGTTGCCAACCGATTAAGTTATCGCGATCGATATGAAACACGCCGTGATTATTGGTGTCAACAAAGACGCGTTTCTCAGATTAGATATCATATTTCACAATACTGTGTCTTAGTGATGTCAACACTAATTTTCTCGCCCTTTGGGAAGACACGTTATCTTCAAATTTTAATAAGGGTAGTCCTGACGCCAACTATTTGAGATTAGAAAATTTTCTATCATTTCGATAGAATACACACACGAAACTAAGCAAAGGTTGTACTATGGGTGCTAGATAGTTATCAGTGCTAGCCAGTTGATATACTACGTAAATACTTTTAAATACATACTCATTATACATAGAACACCCAGACCCGTAACAGATATTCAAATTCATCATTAAAATTTCTGCCCGGCCTGGAATCGAACCCGGGACCTCTTGCGTGGCAGACCATTGAACCACTCAGGTTGTCATATCTTTTAGCACTATCTAACTTTAAATTATGACGAAGATTACTTACTTACTTTACAAAAACATATGCTATTGGGTAAAACGGGTATTATGTAAAGGTACACACAGAACTTTTTAATAATGTAGATATTTCATTCTATACTGTAAAAAACAACCTCAAAGGGGTCGACGTATTTTGATCTACAACTCCTGTAGCTACGAAAGAAAGGTTGATTTTAGTAGGTGGTTGAGGTTTTTAAGTTTATACATTTTACAGTAAACGTAATGTTAAATGTTTACAGTCGAAATGATAGGTGCAGTGTTCTTCCTTGCTGTTAAATTTTAAGTTTGATTTACTTATCCTAAAAATTGTGATGTCTACCCATTTTGCCCAAATCAGATACCCATTTTAGGCTCAAATGCGAGCAAAACGGGTTTTTCTAGAGGTTTCTTATTTTTTCTGTTTATAAAATATTTGATAGAAAATGCATTAAATTAGTGTTTTATTTTCAAGTTTACTAAACATCCTATCTTATAAACTAAATCAAGCTAAGATATACACCACATTTTAAAAATTTTTTATACTCCTAGAAACTTAACCGTTTTAAACCACCTTCCCCCCTACCGTTCTACATCAGGTGTTCCAGTTTCCAAAATCAATTATAGCCTATATGTTAACCAGGCTTAATAGCTACACAAAAAAAAACGTTTCATTTAAATCCGTTCCGGAGTTTGTTCCGTGTGCAGACAGACAGTATTTTTTTAATTCTTAATCTATTACCGTTTCTTCTTGGCCACAATTATTTTTCTGTAAAAATATTTAATGTACAGACACACTTTTTATTGTTTATATACCTATGTACATATTTAGTATGTATTAATACATTTATATTTATTTATTTAATTAAGGTAGTACGCGCATGCCATGCCTAAAAATGGGCTCACAGAATAACATGCTGAGTGGGTACCATTTATGCTGACCGTCGCGGCACCGACAGCGGCATGGGAGACTACTTATTGTTTTAAACAATGATCTTAACAATATATGTTCAACGTGCAATTCGGGTATGACATGTCCCTTTTAATTATATATAATATTGATGGTTAAAAGTTAAATCAGGAATGTATTGTTTTTATGCTATTAAGTTTTAATTTATAGAAATTCATTTATAATATCTCCAAATCTCTCTTGAAAGCTTTCATGCACTTTGGGTTGCCATTCTCCCATGTTATCTTTACTTATATCCAGCATTTCTGTATCCTCAAATAACAGCATACCCATGAGTATCATTGCGACAAACAATCCATACTCTCGCCTTTCTTCGAAGGTTCGGTCAAAAACTTCTCTCGGGAATACTTCCTTCAACTGCATGTTGAAAAATTGCAAGAATTTCTCCATAGTGTTGTAGTATATGTCTTTGAAATCCGATAAATGATTGTCTCTGAGTTTCTTATCGCTGCCGGTGTAGATCAAGTACAGGATATCGTCGATTGGACAACCGTAGAAAGCTGTTTGGTAGTCCACTGGTATCACCTCTGTCACCACTCCATCCTAAAATAATATTAAGGCACATCTTTTAGTTTTGTCTTGGAAATGAAACTAAATTGGGAAAAACGACCTCTTCTTAAAAGGTGTTCGAGGTATAGGAATGTATTATTTTTAATTTTTCAATGAATACCTGTCCACCGAGGGTCGGGTATTAATGGTAACTGGGGGTTTGTTGTTATATCATTATTAGCTGGAAGTAGAATTAGGTAAACATATATTTTTTAACGATTTAGTGGTATATATTTATACGTATTATTACATGATAAACTTACGATTTCTCTTCTTATAGTATTGTTCATTCGAAAATCTCCATGACAAAGAACTTGTTTATGTCTGCCGTTGTCTTGAAAGTATTGTTCATATCGCTCTACAGCAACCGGAATGAAGTCTTCAACTTTCTTTCTTAAAATTGTATCTTTTAAATTTTTTGCATTGTTTTGCATAATGCCTGTTATGTTCTTTTTCCATCCGTCCATGTTATATAAATTATATAAAGTTTTCACGTTCTCCCTGTAATATGTTGTTTTCTGCTTTTCCATTACAAAAGACAAACCATGAAACTTTGCAAGTTGTTCTAATGCCAATTTTGTGAATCCAAATGAATTCACTTCCATTCGAAAACCAGTTTTGAAACCCTTTTTCGCTATATTCTCTAATATCACTGACTCATTGCAAGTATTTTCATAACTTTTTATTACTTTAAGTCTTTCCTCTTCTGGTACATTAGCTTCGTTTTGTAATTTGGTAAACACTTTCGAAAGTTGACCATAAACAAACGCTTCTCTAGCGTAAGCATCAGTTAAAGAAGCAATATCCTTCATATTCTCAACTGCTTCTGGTACCAATTTCTTCACGAAAAGATTGATTTCTTTTTCACCAGCAGGAGTGCTCCCGACAATGTCGACTGCAAACAGTTCCCCTGAGTAACTACCACCAAGTGTAGGAATCACTTTAACCGATATGTTGTATTTCTCGAAGTTCTCATTTTCCGCAACTTTTACAATTGATTTTCTTAACTCATCTGTGAACTTATCGATACTAACTTCTGGATTTTCCATGTTCACGAGCACTGGTATCTAATACACGTTTTTCTGAAAATATGATTGTAAAACTGTCTATACAAATAAAGAATAAAAAATAAAAAAATAAAATCACATGTGAATAGGCCGAGAATTAATGTGATACTGAATGATAAGCTTCCTTTATTTATAATATCCACGATAACGATTAAGTTTATTATCTTATGGCGAAGTACAGAGTGCAAGTACAAGAAATATAACCATCCCACTTTTATAAAATATTAGGCCCGATTCCTGATCCAAACTACATATTTATTTTGACGAATATTATTTAAAAATGGAACAAAGAAGGTACCAGAAAAAGTAGTAGGTACTTTATCGAAATGAAAATGTAAAGAGCTTATCAGATTTAAGATATTTTATGGGATAAACAAGGATTTTACTGTAACATATATGTCGAAGTGGGGAATCGATCTAACTTAAAAATAAAGCAAGCAGAACCACCGACCTTATTGGCCACCGGTTCTCCTACAAGTTTACAGTACTAATTCTAACTAAAACACTCGAAATAGCTAGCTAAACTTAAACGGGAACACTAGATTGGACTTATGTTAAATAAAAGCAAGGATTAAACAACAAGATCAAAGTATTTTTATTACAAAATTACAGAGGTAATGCTTACGTGTTATTTAGCCGACGGTTCGCAGTAAAGTGTGCACAGATTACTATAGATCAGATAAGAAACGTCCATAGAGACACGGACGTCGTAGAGAAAACCGCCAGCATCGGTTTTGACGTATAGTTTGACATAACAATTTTGACAAGTGCTAGTGCTGCGGTCATAACGACACAACAATCTATCGATTGCGATTTGGCTAGGGATGTCACATCGATTGCATTTTCTCGATTTTCATATTGTACTTTATTATTAGATACTGATTCCAATTCTTATATTAAAGAAAACACAAATGGCACATAATAAACATACATGTAATTTGTCTAGAAAAAATAATCACCGCAGGATCACAGAATGTTCTCAAGTTGTGTTCGACACCGTCTACCTGAAAATAAAAGTCAATAATGAAGATTTAATGTCATTGTAGTACCAATGTACCAGTGCAAACCATACACCTGTAGATGTCCATTATCAAGAGGATGTGTGCTATCAAATGCAAAAATAAATTGATGACTCAAACAAATTATAGTGCACTTCAAATATAAGTTTGGCCATATAGAAGTCTTGTTTAACCTTTGCTTATATTTACCTAATAGAAATTCATGTTTTTGTACAGGTATAATATAGAGGTAGGTACTTATATCCACATAAGTCTCGCTTATTACAAGGGCGTATTAATTTTTCTATAAGAAATAATTTAAATGTCGACACGGTCAATTTATATACAAAATTTTTAAGAAGTGTTTACACATGAAATAAATGCACTTAATACCAGTTAAGCTTGTTAGCCGAATATGAACAACCAATGGCGAATGCATAAAGCAAAATGAAATTTCATGCTTCACACATATAACCAAACAAAATAAGTTTACAATAATACAGTATACTTTTCAATTAAAAACAATTACCATAGTAGGCCTCTGGGTATTCGTGGTCATAATCTTGATTGATCATTCCTCAAAACACCTGGAAAATGGGAACAGGAATGTTAAGTATTTTAATATAACGGTCACAGTTAAAGGGAGCGGCGAGGAAAGGTTTTGAAAACATTAGGTATAATTTATGTAAAACGGCAATTTACTGATGTTCTCACTTTTGAACCACCAACGAAAAAATAGGGATGATGTAGAAGTCCTCCACTAATGTAGAAGTCCTATTGCTAATCCATGAAAAGTAAAGGTGAAAGGAAAAGGACAACATGGCACAAATATGAACATTATACCCTTGTTAAAAACTTAAATTATAATATACTACTTACGTTTATAAATAATAGAGTTTTCTTTGGCAGCGAAAACCGTGTTGGACTATGAGGTTTGAGTAATTTTAACTATATATCTCAAGTTCTGGAGTTGGCTAATTTCTCAATTTTTTTCTCAATGGGTATCCTCTCACGACACAGCGATATTGAAACATTTCTCAAAAATTCAAATAGAAGCCGATAGGAATCTATTACATTACAATAACAAATTATAATTCACAAAAATACAAAAACTATTTCTGTCAAAAAGTAGTATCTTTTTCGAGGAGTTCGACTTGGCTTTGGATACAAGGTATCAGTAGTGAATGTTTATAAAAAAGAACTTTCGCGTATTATTTATATAAGTATATTAATTTGATTCTAAAAATGTATAAACATTAGTTAAAGATATTATAATATTTATTTATATATGCACATATTGGTGATATATTTTGTATTCAACCTAGATGTCTAGTATGTAAAATTATATTTAAAAAATTATTTGACAGCCACTCGATGCTGGCCGTTCGCTTTTACCAAGTTTATGGCTCTGGATACTGCGATTCCTTCCCCGTGAATTTAAGCTTGAGTTCTTCAAGTGTGTCGGCCGTCACTATGACTTCAAGTGTCATCGGAAAACATGACATATTCGACGTCCTCACACGCAGTCGATATGTCATTGAATATTACCAGGTGTTCCTGGTTTGACATTTCCCATGACGGACCCCTGGGGCACAGCACACCCACCACTGTACTCAACGTCGGATTTTGAAACGTTTACGTAGGTTACCTATTTACGGTTTGATAAGAAAGACGATAGTGTTTCATGAAATGCTACACGAAAACCATACTTGTGAAACTTATTCAGCAGCAGTTCGTGGTTAACCATCTCGAAGGCGCGCGAAAAGTCGCAGAATATAGCTGCCACCTGTCGCCCGGCCTCGAGGTGGCCCATCACGCGGGTCACCACGTCGCGCACGGTGTCTCCCGTGGACCACCCCTGCCGATATGCATACTCTTGAGTGTTCAGAAGTTTGTTCTCAGTTAGGAAACCCTATGATCCTGTCGCTTAACAACCCTTCAAATATTTTGGATGCTATTGGGATCAATGATACTGGCGGATACGATTTAGGTACGTCTATTTCACCTTTGCCCTTATATATTGGCTGAATTTTACTCATTTTCAATGTGTCAATGTGTTTTCAACGTTCCCGCAGTAACGCACTGATTAAATATACTCAGTAATATAGAAATTACCACAGGTGGAAGATAGTCAAGGAGATATGTAGTCATGTCGTTGGCATCTTTGGAATTCTTACGTTTAATTTTGTTTATTTTTTTATTAATTTCACCCGGAGTGAATGGATGAAACACAAAAACGGGTGGTTCTACAGAAAGATAGCGACTAACATACGTAGGAGCCTGGTTGAGGCTTTGGCGCGCTCCGCGTCGCAGTCGCCGGGCGCGCTCTGCACGAGAACATCCAATGCACTGCCTCCCGTGTTATGCCTACACGTTTCCGTTGCGATTGCTCGCCATTTGTTCTTAGACATGTTACCTGTGCCTTTTGAAATTATGTTATTGATATATTCGCTACGTGTAGTTCGTTGTAGCGTTGAGTACGCCGATTCGAGTTGGAATAGGTTATCGATTAGGTGTTGTTGGGATGGATTTTGCGTTATTTTTTCGATCGTTCAAATAATCACGGACCCGATGTTCAAAATGTGCCGATGCCCCATCGTACTGATGGTACAAATTTTAACGATGGACAAAAGGATCGTAGGCAGCACCATTAAGTCGTCCTTCAATAAAATGGGATCCAATGATATTATCATTTATTATGCCAGCCCAAACGTTGAGACTGAAGCGTATTTGATACGCATTTCGTCACGTGAGATGGGGGTTCATAGCACTCCAGTAGTGTTCATTGTGAACATTGAAAAGTCCAAAGTAGACTCGTCGGTATGTTAGTTTGCTCATTCTCCTAAAGCCACTGACAAATCCGCCTTCGTTAGGCGAAATCATCTTGCGAAATATCTTGAATCGGTTGATAGTGATACGGATGAAGCCCCGTAGCATTTAATAGCCGCCAAACATATGACTGAGACACATGGTATCGCCTGGAAGCTTTCCGAGTACTCCGCTACGGGACCCGAGCAAAATAATTTAGTATCCGTATGTGTAACCTTTCTAAATAACGATGCGATAAGTCCTTTGCTCTGTTTGTGTTATTGGTCTGGTAGTAAAACATTATCACAGAACATTTGGTACAGAACCGTTAGTGATTGAACGTTGATTGATTGCTCACTCCTCAGGTAATTTAGTGGGCTTTGGACGGAGAAAGGGCTTCCATTCTGATATTCTAGTATTCATAGGCCATATATTTGTAGCTAGGAATTCCGTGAAGACAGATTGTGGAATACCTGTTTTAAAGGAGCAGCAGGTATCTCGTTTGCAGGCACTTTTTCTACAGTGTACGACAAACCACAAGGTACACCATTCAAGTATGACACAATGTCCTCACAGCTCGTCTCCTTGCTAAAATAGCATCCATGCAAGTATCGATGTATCTTGACTCCCCCAATTGAGGTGTTCAACGCAGATCCCTGAATCGCTTTAGGCCTAATTTGACGTCGGCGGTTTTCTACAGTCACCCAGTTAGACTGTGCAGGTGGCTCAGAGCTCGGATGTCTGGGCAGTTGTATTATTGTCATTCCTAGTTGCAATATATCTGTAGGTCAGGTTGTTCGGTGATGAAATAGGCGAAACCGTTATGGAGGTAGCCGGGGCAGGGTCAGGTTTCGGTGGTGGAGTCGCTATTTTATTAGTTAGCGCTCTTGACGTCGACCCTCTTTGACTTGATCATAATGGCCGGTGCTTCGTTTGTCGGAGTGGGATGGCTTGATAGTGTAGGCGCGCGGCTAGACGGTGTAATCTTCTCAGCGGTGATTTCGCTTGATACGGGCTGCGCTTCGGTGCCAACATAACTTGATCTCTGGACGTCTTGGTTAAATCCAGAAATAAACCAAAGCTTTAAATCTAATCTTTGGTTAGTGGTATACAGGTGACAAATAATAAGACCCTGTTTAAGACTGTTACTCAGTATCATCATGAAATAGGTCTTTCTTTGATTAGACAAAAAAACAAGACTATTTTTTCTAAAAAAAAATTGTAACTTAATAGGCACATGAGAAGCGAGTGACGTTGTCACACTTCAAATTATTGTCAATATACAATACAATTCATTTTATTTCATTTAAGCTGTCATCTGGCTTGTATTTCTAAAACACACCAACAGAGTTTGCAATGTTTAGGGTCCTTCCTAGACTATACAACTACATACAGGCTGATAGGCCGACGATGAAGTCTTACAATTATATCAATTTAAGAAGATAATGATTCAGTATCTAATACCTAGTCATCATTAAATTAAAAAATAATACAAGATTCATAACCAGGAATGCCATCCCATTTCTATAAACTATTAGGCCCGATTCCTGGTCAAAACTACATATTTATTTTGATAAATATTATTTAAAAATTAAATATTTGTTGGAAAAAGTTGCCGGCAAAAACTAGTAGGTACTTTACCGAAATGCGAATGTGAAGAGCTTATCAGATTTAAGTTATTTTATGGAAAAAACAAAGATTTTACTATGTTATTTATAAAGGGGAAATAAACACTGTTTGTTATGAGCATATCACTTCTATAGCATATTTTTAATCAAACAATTAACTAAATTAACTTAATCATAGTGATAAAGCCAGGGAGCGAAAAATGTCAAGTAACAATGACTTTCATAAAAACGCATAACAGATAGGCGCGATCTACGCCTTGACCATAATCCAGGATTTCGCAGATCACATAATAACAGTGAACCTGATTAGATTGGACCACCATTGCTACACATTAAGTTGCCTAAATCTTAAGATTTCCAAATGTTTTTTCCCTCATCGTACGAGCATCAGTTATTTTTAAAATTATAACAAAGTATATTTATACTTTAAATCACGATCTTTGGTTATCCATTATCCAAAGATAATGGAAGCGTTGAACAAGTAGGTAGGTACAATAGCAAATGTGTAGTCGCCACTGAGACATGCGTATTTGCGCCGATTTGCGTTTTCAGCAGAGGCGGCACCGGCCCCTGCTTGACACGCAGTGGCTGGAAGATGGGACGACGCGAGGGTATCGATGCACGTAGCATCCCAGACCAAGGGCCGTCCCAGTTTCCAGGGCATGAGTGTCATTCCGTCTGGTCTTTTCCCATCATCGCGGGCTAAACCGTTGGGTTCCAGCACTGCGAGAGCACCAGCGGAGGCAAAGGCCCGACGGATGACATCATTGAGGTCCGCGTGGCGTGGAATGCGTCCGGCGCTCCTACTACACGACAAACCATGGTGGCCGAGCTGGTCTACAGGGCGGTCACAGTGGCAGTCGTGTGGAGCGCTGCAAGGAGCTCCAAGACGCAGGGCCGTGGCAATCCTGAAAGTAGCACAGTCGAGCAAAGTGCCAATGTTTTTTGAAGGCATTGCCTGGAGCCAGAGACCCGACTCCCACTCGCCAGCAGCTAGTAGGCGAGCACGCTCTGCAGAATTGGTAGTTGCGTTTAAAAGTTTGTTTCGCGCCAACCTACAGAGCGGCTTGTCCCATAGCCGCTGCGAATAAGAATTAGTGGGCTCTGCCTCCGGGCAAGCCAACTGCCACGCTAATTTGGCCTCGGTAGAAAAAGCCGATGGAAAGGTCCCTAGTTTAAACAATAATTTATCCACTAGGGACTGTGTACCGAGGACAAAAACGCTGGCAAGGACACACTAGACACTTTGCGAACGCCCAGACCACCATAGCGAATAGGCAATGATGCCTGCTCCCAAGAAGAATTTTCCAAATTAATGTTTAAAACTGATGTAAGTGTTTGTTTCACGGTGTTGTCTAGGAGTTCTAGAAGAACGGGATGTTTCCAAAGTTGACAACACCGTAAAACGTACATGAATTTTGGAACAAGAAGGCAATACCGTATTATAAAAAAGCCATGTGACTGTTAATTTTGAGTAGGCCATCTGCAATTGAATTGAAATTTTGAATTTTGTAGTCAACAAAATATTTCAGCGATTCGTCAAAAATAGGCGACCCTAGAAGGTGTAGGTTAGTCTTGTCGACGACTGTGATATTTGGGGCTTGGGCGCAAAATGCTTGTAAAACAGCGCGAGCCGATGAACAAGACTCAGAGATATACAGCTCACACTTCGAGAAATTCAGGTCCAGACTTATGGCACTGAACTCTCGAATGAGGTGCTGTAGATCCTGTAAGACAGTTGTAGCATCACCTCCTAGGGTGCCGTCGTCCAAGTACCAAACGTTTAATTTTGAATTTAGTTTTTCGACTATGGGGTGTATCGCAAGACTAAAAATGGCCGGCCCAAGAGGGTTACCTTGCTGGCAGCCGACCGCCGAGTGCAAAAAGTGGCCTTTGTCTATAAGATTTCATCACCGAATAACCTGACCTTACAGAGATATTGCAACTAGGAATGACAATAATACAACTGCCCAGACAACACAAACTGCCCAAAATCCGAACTCAGCGCCACCTGCACAGTCTAACTGGGTGACTGTAGAAAAACGCCTACGTCAGATTAAGCCTAAAGCGATTCAGGGATCTGCGTTGAACACCTCAATTGGGGGAGTCGAGATACATCGATACTTGCATGGATGCTATTTTAGCAAGGAGACGAGCTGTGAGGACATTGTGTCATACATAAACGGTGTACCTTGTGGTTTGTCGTACACTGTGAAAAGCGAAAAAGTGCCTGTAAACGAGATACCTGCTGCTCCTTTAAAATAGGTATTCCACAATCTCTCTTCACGGAATTCCTAGCTACAGATATATGGCCTATGAACACTAGACTATTCGAATGGAAGCCCTTTCTCCGTCCAAAGCCCACTAAATCACCTGAGGAGTGACCAATCAATCAACGTTCAATCACTAACGGTTCTGTACCAAAACATTAACAGACTGTAAAATAAAACTGGGTAACTAGAATGTGAGATACAATTACGAGACGACGTTAGCGTTATATGCATGACGGAGCATTGGCTGAGACTGCCTGATCTCACGAGTACGAGAATAATGAACTTCAGTCTTCGTGCACAGTGGTGTCGGCGGTCGCGAAGAGGAGGAGCCTTCTACATTTACGTGGAGCCGTCAGTACTGAAGATAGAACGAAAGGAGATAACGAGCTGTCCATCGAGATGCATTTTGAAGCCTGTGCTGTGGAGTGCGTGAAAATCATGCCTGCAGCATATCCTTATTCCAACATTGAAAGATGCGACATGATAAGGTTTTACTACCAGAGGGCCTATCGGCTATCTCAGTGGACAACTGAATTTGACATAAAAAAATCTGACACTACTCTTATTTGGTAGACGCTATTGGCAGTTTTCAACGTAGATGACGTGGTGTAGAATTATCTAGTGTCAAATACAGTTGTCAACTGAGTTAGCCAATAGCCCCGCTGACCTATAACACAAACAGAGTGAAAGCGAACCACCAGCATCGAGTGGCTGTCAAATAATTTTTTAAATATAATTTTCATACTAGACATCTAGGTTGGATACAAAATATATCACCAATATGTGCAGATATTAATAAATATTATAATATCTTTAAATAATGTTTATACATTTTTAGAATAAAATTAATATTCTTATATAAATAATACGCGAAAGTTCTTTTTTATAAACATTCACCTTGTATCCAAAGCCAAACCGGAAAAAAAAACTTCTCGGAAAAGAAACTACTTTTTGACAGAAATAGGTTTTTTTTTTGTATTTTCGTGAATTCTAATTTGTAATTGTAATATAATAAATAAAATAAATATCGGCTTCTATTTGAATTTTTGAGAAATGTTTCAATATCGCTGTGTGGTGAGAGGATGCCCATTTAGAAATTGTGAAATAGGTTAACTCCAGAACTTGAAAAATATAGATAAAATTACTCAAACCTCATAGTCGAACACTGTTTTCGCTGCCAAAGAAAACTCTGTTATTTATAAAAGTAAGTAGTATATTATAATTTAAGTTTTTAACAAGGGTATAATGTTCATATTTGTGCCATGTTGTCCTTTTCCTTTCACCTTTACTTTTCATGGATTAGCAATAGAACTTCTACATTAGTGGAGGACTTCTACATCATCCCATACTTTTTCGTTGGTGGTTCAAAAGTGAGAATATCAGTAAATTGCCGTTTTACATAAATTATACCTAATGTTTCATTGTAAGCATTCATAGAATATAATTATTAGACAAAACCTTTCCTCGCCGCTCCCTTTAACTGAGACCGTTATATTAAAATACTTAACATTCCTGTTCCCATTTTCCAGGTGTTTTGAGGAATGATCAATCAAGATTATGACCACGAATACCCAGAGGCCTACTATGGTAATTGTTTTTAATTGAAAAGCTTAACTATATTATTGTAAACATATTTTGTTTGGTTATATGTGTAAAGCATGAAATTGCATTTTGCTTTATGCATTCGCCATTTGTTGTTCATATTGGGCTAACAAGTGTAACTTGTATTAAGTGCATTTATTTCATGTGTAAACACTTCTTAAAAGTATTGTATATTTATTGACCGTGTCGACATTTAAATTTAAATTATTTCTTACAGAAAAATTAATTGGCCCTTGTAATAAGCCAGACTTATTTGGATATAAATACCTACCTACATATTATACCTGTACCAAAACATGAATTTCTATTAGGTAAATATAAGCAAAGGCTAAACAAGACTTTTATATGGCCAAACTTATATTTGAAGTGCACTATTATTTGTTCGAGCCATCAATTTATTTTTGCATTTGATAGCACACATCCTCTTGATAATGGACATCTACAGGTGTATGGTTTGCACTGGTACATTGGTACTACAATGACATTAAAGCTCCATTATTGACTTTAATTTTCAGGTAGACGGTGCCGAACACAACTAGAGAACATTCTGTGATCCTGCGGTGATTATTTTAAATTGAGAGGCGCTTGACTATTACTTTGTAATTAATTTCTAGACAAATTATATGTATGTTAATTATGTGCCATTTGTGTTTTCTTTAATATAAGAATTGGAATCAGTAATAATAAAGTGCAATATGAAAATCGAGAAAATGCAATCGATATGGCATCCCTAGCCAAATCGCAATCGATAGATTGTTGTAACGTTATGACCGCAGCACTAGCACTTGTCAAAATTGTTATGTCAAACTATACGTCAAAACCGATGCTGGCGGTTTTCTCTACGACGTCCGTGTCTCTATGGACGTTTCTTATAATCTGTGCACACTTTACTGCGAACCGCGCGTCGGCTAAATAGCACGTAAGCATTACCTCTGTAATTTTGTAATAAAAATACTTTGTTCTTGTTGTATAATCCTTGCTTTTATTTAACATAAGTCCAATCTAGTGTTCCCGTTTTAAAAGTGTTTTAGTTTGAATTACTACTGTAACCTTGTAGGAGAACCGGTGGCCAATGAGGTCGGCGGTTTAAAATAAATATGTAGTTTGGATCAGGAATCGGGCCTAATATTTTATAAAAGTGGGATGGTTATATTTCTTGTACTTGCACTCTGTATTTCGCCATAAGATAATAAACTTAATCGTTATCGTGGATATTATAAATAAAGGAAGCTCATCATTCAGTATCAAATTAATTCTCGGCCTATTCACATGTGATTTTATTTTATTATTTTTTATTCAGTTTTACAATCATATTTTCAGAAAAACGTGTATTAGATACCAGTGCTCGTGAACATGGAAAATCCAGAAGTTAGTATCGATAAGTTCACAGATGAGTTAAGAAAATCAATTGTAAAAGTTGCGGAAAATGAGAACTTCGAGAAGTACAACATATCGGTTAAAGTGATTACTACACTTGGTGGTTGTTACTCAGGGGAACTGTTTGCTGTCGACATTATCGGGAGCACTCCTGCTGGTGAAAAAGAAATCAATCTTTTCGTGAAGAAATTGGTACCAGAAGCAGTTGAGAATATGAAGGATATTGCTTCTTTAACTGATGCTTACGCTAGAGAAGCGTTTGTTTATGGTCAACTTTCGAAAGTGTTTACCGAATTACAAAACGAAGCTAATGTACCAGAAGAGGAAAGACTTAAAGTAATAAAAAGTTATGAAAATACTTGCAATGAGTCAGTGATATTAGAGAATATAGCGAAAAAGGGTTTCAAAACTGGTTTCCGAATGGAAGTGAATTCATTTGGATTCACGAAATTGGCATTAGAACAACTTGCAAAGTTTCATGGTTTGTCTTTTGTAATGGAAAAGCGGAAAACAACATATTACAGGGAGAACGTGAAAACTTTATATAACTTATACAACATGGACGGATGGAAAAAGAACATAACAGGCATTATGCAAAACAATGCAAAAAATTTAAAAGATACTATTTTAAGAAAGAAAGTTGAAGACTTCATTCCGGTTGCTGTAGAGCGATATGAACAATACTTTCAAGACAACGGCAGACATAAACAAGTTCTATGTCATGGAGATTTTCGAATGAACAATACTATAAGTAGAGAAATCGTAAGTTAATCATGTAATAATACGTAAAAATATAAACCACTAAATCGTTAAAAAATATATGTTTACCTAATTCTACTTCCAGCTAATAATGATATAACAACAAACCCCCAGTTACCATTAATACCCAACCCTCGGTGGACAGAAGTTTATTGAAAAATTAAAAATAATACATTCCTATTCCTCGAACACCTTTTAAGAAGAGGTCGTTTTTCCCAATTTAGTTTCATTTCCAAGACAAAACTAAAAGATGTGACTTAATATTATTTTAGGATGGAGTGGTGACTGAGGTGATACCAGTGGACTACCAAACAGCTTTCTACGGTTGCCCAATCGACGATATCCTATTCTTCATCTACATCGGCAGTGACAAGAAACTGAGAGAAAATCATTTAACAGATTTCAAAGACATATACTACAATACTATGGAGAAATTCTTGCAATTTTTCAACATGCAGTTGAAGGAAGTATTCCCGAGAGAAGTTTTTGACCGAACCTTCGAAGAAAGGCGTGAGTATGGATTGTGTGTCGCAATGATTTTCATGGGTATGCTGTTATTTGAGGATACAGAAATGCTGGATATAAGTAAAGATAACATGGGAGAATGGCAACCCAAAGTGCATGAAAGCTTTCAAGAGAGATTTGGAGATATTATTAATGAATTTCTATAAATTAAAATTTAATAGCCTAAAAGCAATACATTCCTGATTTAACTTTTAACCATCAATATTACATATAATTAAAAGAGACATGTCATACCCGAATTGCACGTTGAACATATATTGTTAAGATCAGTGTTTAAAACAATAAGTAGTCTCCCATGCCGCTGTCGGTGCCGCGACGGCCAGCATAAATGGTACCCACTCAGCATGTTATTCTGTGAGCCCATTTTTAGGCATGGCATGCGCGTACTACCTTAATTAAATAAATAAATATAAATGTATTAATACATACTAAATATGTACATAGGTATATAAACAATAAAAAGTGTGTCTGTACATTAAATATTTTTACAGAAAAATAATGGTGGCCAAGAAGAAACGGTAATAGATTAAGAATTAAAAAAATACTGTCTGTCTGCACACGGAACAAACTCCGAAACGGATTTAATTGAAACGTTTTTTGTTGTGTAGCTATTAAGCCTGGGCAACATATAGGCTATAATTGAATTTGGAAACTGGAACACCAGATGTAGAACGGGGGGGAAGGTGGTTTAAAACGGTTAAGTTTCGCGCGAGTATAAAAAAAATTTGAAATGTGGTGTATATCTTAGCTTGATTTAGTTTATAAGATAGGATGTTTATTAAACTTGAAAATAATACCCTATTTTATGCAATTTCTATCAATATTTTATAAACAGAAAAAATAAGAAAACTCTAGAAAATCCTGTTTTGCCCGCATTTTAGCCTAAAATGGGTATCTGATTTGGGCAAAATGGGTAGACGTCACAATTTTAAGGATAGGTGAATCAAACTTAAAATTTACCAGAAAGAAATAACACTGCACCTATCATTTCTACTGTAAACATTTAACATTACGTTTACTGTCAAATGTATAAACTTAAAAACCTCAACCACCTATCAAAATCAACCTTTCTTTCGTAGCTACAGGATTTGTAGATACGAGACCTTGGGTTCACCATCAGAAACAAAGTGTCAAAAATCCCCATCGATCCTATGTGTGCGTCAAAAGTTATTTGGGGTCAAAGGTCAAAATTTCAGGTATTTTGGATTTTTCTCAAAAATTTTAAGTTTTTGCAATAAGTACTTCAGTCCAAAATTGTACATCTTAAAATTATCTACAAAAATGGTTCCCATGATTTTTTTCTAGGAATCACCATCCCAGAAATATCGCGATTTTAAGAGTCACGTTCTATGTGATATGCACACATTTCCACGCCACCTGTGAGGTAGTGTACTCGGCGCGGTTTTTTTAAACGTGGTTTCCCCGGTAGGCCTACTCCATGTAACGGACTTTAGGTCTCTTAAATAATCAGCAACCTCATCACCTCACGCGACACTTGCATCGAATAAAGTTGGTATTCCACGACTAACTACAACGGTTTCATCTTCACACAAAAGTTTATTGCAAATAAAGCAAAATTGTGAAATTTTTTCGAGATACAGAACAGCCCAAATAACCTAAATGGAATACGCTAGCAATAAAAACGTATATTTACTTGAACAGAACGTTTAACACGAAAAGAAGCAGGTATATGAACGACACCGCACGGACAATGGAATAGCCAGATGTTATTCAAGGCCATGCGAGTAGAGGGGATTCAGTAAGGGACTGGCTATGATTTGAGTATATATTTTCAGAATAGTATAGTTTACACATAAAAGAGACACAAATAGGCATTTTTCTTGTCTATGTATATACGTGGTGTATGTGTGCATATCATATAAAATGTGACTCTTAAAATCGCGATATTTTAGGGATGGTGATTCCTAGAAAAAATCATTGGAATTTAATTTTTGTAGATAATTTTAAGGTCTACAATTTTGGTCTGAAGTACTTTTTGAAAAAACTTACCATTTTTGAGAAAAATCCACAAAACCCGAAATGTTTACCTTTGACCCCACATAACTTTTGACGCACACATAGGATCGATGGGGATTTTTGACACTTTGTTTCTAATGGTGAACCCAAGGTCTCCACCAAAATTCAGCTCTCCCCCAATTTTTGTTATTTCTAATGTCTACTTTGACCGAACTAATTATAAAAAGTTCTTCATGTACCTTTAAACCATATTCGTTTTGGGCTACCCGTTTTGCCCAACAGCATATGTTTTTGTAAAGTAATAAAAACTTCAAAATGTAAGATAATCCAAGATAACTCTTTGCCTTAATTTAAAGTTAGATAGCGCTAAAATATAAGCGCAATATTAACAATGTGCTTATTATAAAAGTTTTCGACTAATTAGGGTGGGTAATCATATCTTAATTTTTTTGAGAAAAGCTCTAAAAACTTTTGGTAGACATACATTAAGCTGCTCCGGTGCCCAAGCAATACGTCACATTTCCAGAAATGAGAACTCGATGGAGAGATTGGACATTCACGGCCAGGTCGAAGGCAGAAGGACACGGCGCCGATCACCAACTCGGTGGACTGGTCTGATAAAGCAAGCTACAGAATCCACCATGGTACAATGTTCTCGTAACGTCTGTAACCGGCAATAATGAAAGCAAATCTCCTCTGGAAAGTCTGCGACGCAGTGAACATCTCTCCGGGTACCTCGTCTACGCAACCACGACCACTCTGTCAAAAGTGTCCGACTAAGAAATTTTATGTGCCCCCTTAAATGACGCGCTACGATGACGAGGCATCAGGAGCGCATGGTGGTGGGCCCTGGTGGGCCTGGTGGACACGTCGCGCGACCAGAGAAGTTAAACCAACACTTCCACCATCACTTACCAAACGGTGAGATGGCGGTCAAATGCCTGTCTAGTCTAATATAAAAAAAAGCACAACAAGGGCTCACCTTAAATAGTGGAGTAATAGAGTAAACGAGAGTCATGCTATGTCAACCCCCTCTAGTGGTATTAGGGAAGGGGTTGATGATGGTGAACTGCTTAATGTACTTGCATGCCGAGCGTTGAAAGAGGGATGTTAGAGAAACAAGATGAAAGTGTAAATTCGGACGTATAATTTGAATTGTTTGCCGAAACTGAAGTCTTGTCTTTCTTCATCGTAATCTTTCGACACTGTGATACGACATGCCCCGATCTCATGCAAAATTTACAGAAGGGTTTCTTCTTTTGCCGCTCATTAGTTTGCAGTGCCGCAGTGCTAGGTTCTTTAAGTATGACCGGTAAAGATTTCCTGAAGTCTTCTTTAAACAGGGCTGCTATCACATTTTCTGACGTGAGTTTTGTGTTTATGTGTTCCAAAGCCATAACTAGCGGTCGAAATTCTTCTGGTAGACCAGCTAGTATAATTACGGCAAGAAACTCGTCTTCGACTGCGTTGCCGATTGCTTGAAGTTCTTGTTGGATGCTTATTGCCGCGTTTGTGTAGTTTTGGATACTACCAGTGTACTTGTTACCAAGTAACCTTTGCATTAGCGTTAATCTCCTGGATAAGCCGCTGTCCGCATATGCTCTTCTCAGCCTGTTTAGTACGTCAGATGCTGATGTGGCCGGTTGTATAATAACACACTCGTCACAAAGAAGACATATTTTTGCGTGTGCCTTCTTTTTGAGCGAGCTCACCGAGATTGGGATTTTATACGGTGGTTACATAATCAAAACTTCATTGAGTAAATGTTGAAAGGACAACAAATGAAATAACAAAATTTAAAAGACAAAATGTAAAACATTTAGCAAAAGTTTATAATCCAAATATATGTTTCATCAAATGGACGACTGACCCAAAGTTGTTAGATGTTTTAAAGTATCAAATCATCCCTAATCAAATTATATAATCACAAATTATTTCCTCCACAGTATTTTATTTCCCTTCTTTAATCTAATGGGTAGAGAGTATGATTCATGATCCAAAAGTCGCCGGATATAAATCTAGATCAGTAATTGTTAATTTATTTGTCACAAAGTCGAATCTATCCATAACGTCGTTTCTGTTTCGTTAGTTCCAGGGAGTTCCAGATATATTGATAATTCTTTTTTTGAACTGTATGATTTTTAACGATTTGATCAATAGTGTGATAGATAAGAAATTTAAACGTTTATATTCCAGACTTTGGTCAGTAGAACTTTAGATATTCGACCATTATTATTTTAAAATTTGCTCAATAAAGTTTTGATTTTCTAATATGTAACCGACGCGGCGCAGTAAGTGTAATTATGTATTTCAAAAAAATTGCCCGCGAACCCTGCTCGAAATTTTTCGATTTTTGCCTAAAAGAGGTGAACATAATGAATACGCCTCAGGCGAACATAATAAAAGTAACAAATCAATGAAGGAGCGAGCTCGGAGTTTGACTTAAAAACGCAGCGCTGGCAGTGTGTACCCACAAAATCTGCCCTGCATCGCGCGCCTGCACTACACTAGCTTAAGCGATAAAAGCATTTTGTTGTTTGCTTCTGACTACCATGTATTGTCCAAAACTTAATCCTGAACCGGTAAATCCTGTACCTGGGCAAGGCACAGATTGAGCGAGCACCGTCAGTAAAAAAAATTGTCTTTTGGCATTTTGGGTTACAAAAGCTTGAGGTGATTATTGAAGGAATGAGCAATTTTAGACATATTTGATCTTAATAGCAACGGGTGATCCTCACACTAGTAATTTAAGGTAAACAATGAATGAGTGACCGCAACGAGCTCGTATTTTTTACATAGCGGTAAAAGTTGGTGTGATTAGTGAATGAATGAACTAGCGGAGCGAGCTCGAAATTTTTGACATTTTGTTCTAAAAAGCTGGAGTGATTTATAAAATTAATAAAATAATCGGTAAGGGAAAACAACGTGTGGAAACCTGAACATTCAGGCAACTGAATGTGTAATAATGGTGGTCCAATCTGGTCAGGTACCCCTGTTAACAGGGTCACTGAGGTCAGTTGGCAGTCTAGTCAGTCAGTTGGTACTGTTTTTATGTGATCCGCGAATTCCTGAGTTATGCTCAACACTAAGTTCGCTTATCTGTTGAGTTTTTGGCGGTGCAGAAATAATGTAGCCGCCAATGTTGTGAAGCGAAGATGGAGAAGGTGCAAAAGGGTGATTACCACCTGGCCGGGTGTTGTGACCAGGGGACCGTGGGTCCGACAGATGATCGTCGGTAGTTCTATACTCGTATACGCCGTGAAAGTTGGCATGCGATGTAGGACGGTTAGCGCCATCTATGTGCGGATGCTTGCCAAGCTTGTGTTCGTGTACTCGTAATGTGACTATTGTTGAGTTTCCCTGTTGGAGCAATAGATGTCGCTACAGTACTCCCCCCGGAGACTGGAGGTCGATACCGAAGCAAGAAACGCTGAAGCTGACGTATGAAGCGTAGTCAGTCTGGCGATGCGATGAGCAATGGCGTAGCTCTGGCGTGAGGTTGCGCTGTGAGCTGTGCCGAAGCGATGCTGTTCCCAAGTCTGCAGTGAGTCGAGACTGGATGCCGCAGGTGAACGACCAGGAAGCACGCGTCCGTGCCGACTATGGTCAAGGCTGTGACTGCTGTGCGCGGGAGTCAGGTAGGGAAGATGTAAGGATCACGTCGACACGGATACCGCCAAAGTGCAGGAATAATGTAGCCGCCAATGTTGGCAAGCGAAGATGGAGAAGATGGAAAAGGGTGATTACCCACCTGGCCGGGTGTTGTGACCAGGGGACCAAGGGTCCGACAGTTTGCACCATCATTTCTTCGTCTCGGGGAGACCGCGTTTGGGACGAGCCCACGGGCGGTGATGTGGGTGCGCGGCCCGTAGAAACGGGTCGGTCGTTGGGGTTGACGCCGTCGTCACCTCCCCCGCGGTCGGGCGCACTGTGTGGTCGCCTGTTCGGCGTGCCCGGCGCGGGACCGGCGTAGGGTGGCTTCCGGGCGCGAACCATCAGGGTTGGGACTGGTGTGGCAGGGGCGTCGCCGGAGCCTAGCAGGGACGTCCTGCGGCTGCCGGGGGTCTCGTCCGGAGGTGGGGGCCGCGGGACATTTAGTTAAAGTGAAATCCAAAGTTTTAGCTAATCTTAACTTTGTGTCAGAAAATTTGTTGTAGTAGTACCTAGAGTTAGAAGTGATAGTGATAATGAGTGAATCGGACTCCAATGGACACGAGCAATCGAACAATCGCGCATCTACCGTGCAATATCTGGTTCCGTCTCGTGAACATGAACAGACTTGACCTGAAATCAACGGAGATTCCCAGTGGTCCCAGTGTAGAGCTCCGTGGTGGAACTATCTACTTACACTATCCATCACGTAATCTGGTGAGAGCGTTCCTATTATTTTTCTAGGCCCCAACCTATTGACATCGGTGTCTAAGGTACACATAGCAACAATTTGATATTACTATATTATCTTGGTACTCTTATTCATAGAATTAAGCACTTGTTATAAGTTGGTGTACAGAAGACAGCACCTCAACTTACCCTGTTTAGAATTTGAACCGTCTCCGGTCTGCACACTCCTCTATCTGATTTTATACTAGGCGGGTAAGCTGATGTGCTGGTAGTTGTACCTAATTAAACATAGTTTTACTAGCCAGCTTTTAGCAGCAGCGTGCATCTGCTCTGGCTGGACGTTACCTTGTGCATATTTAATTTATTTTCAGTTAACTATAGCTTTTTAGTCACAAAGAAAGATTTTATAAGACAAATATAATTGGCGTTTAGAGGGATGCATATATCCCAAACTAAAAGTAACACGAATTAATCTGACTATGCAAATATCTATCCTTTTTAGTTATATCCTGAGCCGTCCAATACCGCTATAGGTTGCCTATCAAGCTTTCTCCACTGCTGTACCAATCCACAATATTACGTACAGAAACATGCGCTCCACAATACAGTAAAACTACTACCTACTTTGCAACTTTAAAATGGTATAACTTTAAAAAACCGTACACCATAACCATAACTAAAGTATCGGGTCTTCCGCGAAACGCAATAAACACAGGACAGAAATCGTCAAAAAATTGTTAAAGAGCTCTGACCGGGCATTGAAAACAATAAGCGCACATTTGTAGACTGGTTCCCAACGGAATGGAGATAAAAAACTATTGCCTGACCATTTCCATGAACAAAGCCACTGCAACATTTGGCGCACCGAACATGGCAAACGAAAAACAGACGTCAATAAGACAGTCGATGATCAAACAAATGAAGACCTTCACCTAATATTTTACCACTAGGCAGTGCGACCAGACTTAGCGACATACGCAGCGAATAACAGGAAAAGACAGACACTGCTCAGCTTTTCTATTAATATTAAAACAAAATGCGGACATAGAAAACCAATAGTTAATCCTTCGACGATTATAGATTTCTTCGTACAGAAAACGAATAAGCTTCGAACTGCATTCACAACCACTACAATAAGTATCATAATGCTAACCTCACAAGGGCCTCAACATAGTATAAACTAAAAAGCCAACTTTAAATTGAAGAAACTAGACGTAATACTCCAGTTAGGAAGTTATTTGACGACTTTCTTATAAGACCGATCTATAGACAACCACATGTTCACTCTCGAGCGGGTACTGCATTCCAATTGGAGAGCGGGCACCAAAACATAGTTTACAGTTCTCGATAACTATGACTTCATTAAAGACCTAATAAGTGTAAAGCACGAACGTGCGGAAGGTACGTATTTACCACTCGCAATACTGACCAACACGGGAGCATTAACTGAATGTTTCGGATAAGCTATCTGGGACCGGATAACGAGAGACAACATAAACTCTCGGCTATGGGACATCGACAAATAACACTAGAAGAATAGCTGATAGCCGCTGAGTGGTCGATTTCGACATTACACCTGAACAAAGGAATAGCTCTAAGTTTATGGTCCCTGCTGTGAGCAAGACACCGACTGAGAGACAACATTAAAAGAATGGCTGAATGTTACGGGTATGCTACGGGCGACATGTTGGGACAACATTAAGGAAAACAGCTAACAGGTACGGGCACACTACGATACTTGGAAAGTTACGGGTATTCTGCTGCGATAAGACAAGAATTCGAGAGACGACATAATAAGGACGGTTGAAGGTCACGAGTTCGCTGTTTATGACAGGGTATCGAAGGAACATTAAGAAGAATAGCAGAAAGACAAGAGTCGAAGAATAGCTAATAATGTAGGCAGGTTGCGACAGGACTTCAATGGACAACATAAAAAAAATAGCCAAAAATTACGGGTACGCTGCCTGCGACGGGACATCGAAGTAAAATTAAGAAGAATAGCAGAAAGACAAGAGTTGAAGATTATCTGATAGTGTAGCCGGGTTGCGACAGGACTTCGATGGACAACATGAGAAGAATAGCCAAAAATTACGGATACGCTGCCGGCGACAGGACGTCATTAGAAAATATTAGAAGTCACGGGTACGCAGATTACGGCTGGGCATCAAAAGACAACAAATCACGAAGATCAAACCAGCAGAGCTCTCCGAGGGATCAATTACAGCCGTCAATATCCTTCCTTTATATATTACACATCAAGTATGGTATCTATCCTCCCTCATATTGGCTCGATGTATGAATTCTTGTCGGCTCCCCAACTCCTATCGCTCCCATCCTGACTGCGAAAGCCCTATATTCCTCTTCGCATCTACGTGCGCACTGGTATCTCGGGCTGGAGGTAGCGCAAATCAGTTAGAGGACGAGGTGAAGTGTCGCTTAAAATCAACAATTCCTACGTCTGATACGGTATCCGGAGCACACCAGCTCTTTGGGTGAGAACCGTGCCATCTGCTGGGCTTGGTGGCTCAAAATACAAGTACAGAGGACGGAACTACCGATGATGGCGACGCCATACTTGGTTCTCGCTGATATGACCTACATACACCCTTGCAGAAGCATTTCTGGCTGGTGTTGTACCTGGAACGGAACGGAAAATACTTGCAGTCAGTCGTTGATATTAGAGAATATAGCAATAAAGGGTTTCAAAACTGGTTTCCGCTTTCAAATTCACGAAATTGGCATGTTTCTTTTGTAATGGAAAAGCGGAAACCAACATATTACAGGGAGAATGTAAAAAATTTACCTAGTTTATTTAACATGGGCGGATGGAAAAAGAGCATCGGAGGCGTTATGCTAAACAATGCAAAAAATTTAAAGGATTCAACTTTAAGAAAGAAAGTTCAAGACTTAATTCCGGTAGCATTGGAGCGATACGGACAACATTTTCAAGACAACGGCAGACATATACAAGTTCTTTGTCATGGAGATTTTCGAATGAACAATACTATAAAGGCCTTGCCACACACAAAGCTCGGCGCGAGCGCGGCGCGAGCGCTGTGCGATAGTTGCTAGGCAACCATCGCACCGCGCTCGCGCCGAGCTTTGTGTGTGGCAAGGCCTTAAGAAGAGAAATCGTAAATTTATCTATTACATCTATATTTTAATAATAATAATAATAATAATAATTCATTTATTCAAGTGACCAGACTCATTGTGTTAGTAATTTCTTACTCTATTTGTTAGTGCAGCTATAAATAATACAAATTAACAAATATAATTAATTAAACTTTACATTTCAATAATTTCTCACATGTCGCTGGCAACAGTGAGACAAGTATGGGCAGTCGAGCCTGTCTGCGATCATTGCCAGGATGCTGTTGGGGCTGGCCCGCACTCTGCTGACCAGGGATGCTGCTCTTTTGCGCATTGTGGCGTAGAAACATTCCACGCGCGCCTCCGCAAACATGCCTGAAGCACTGCAGTAGCGACCCAGCCTCAACAGCACCCTGAACGCATTATTGAACTGGACGCGAAGAGATCCATACGCTTTTCGAGTATAATTAGCCCACAGGCTACACGTGTAAAAGGATGTACAAAAGGCTCTAAATAGAGCTACCTTGACCTGATGTGAACAACGTGTAAACCTGCGAGCTATCATATTTGCTCTCACTGATAGAGCCCTTCGCTCCCGCTCAATATCCTCATTGTCCTTCAGGCTAGTCGTGACAATGTGTCCTAAATATTTAAATGTATCCACTCTCTCTAGGGGAGACCCGTTTAATACAATGGGTGGTACTTCAAGTATGCGCTTAGAACCGACTTCAAACACCATGTATTGGCTCTTTTTTACATTATATCGTAGCCCATGCGTTTCTGCGTAAGACTCACACTCCTTCAACAAGTTACGCAGGCCACAGACCGACGCGCTCAGCAGAACCATGTCGTCCGCGTAGCTCAAATTATTAACACAGATTCCATCTATATGACATCCGACATGGCGACTGCTGAGCGCGACGATCAGTGCATTTATATATAAATTGAAAAGTGCCGGAGAAGTCAGGCCTCCTTGCCTCACCCCGCATTCTAACCTATACGGTTCCGATAATGTACCTGCCCATCTGACGCTATTGATCTGGTTTCCATACCAATATTTAAAAACGTTAATGATTTCCCTAGGGACATTTACATCACTAAGTTTTTTCCAAAGTATGTCATATGAAACCAGATCAAAAGCCCTCGATAGATCAAGGAAGCACGCGTAAACTGGCGTTTTACGAGCTGTGTAGTATCTGATGGTGTGCTTAAGGCACAATACCGCGCTCTCCGTTGACAGTCCTGGCCTAAAGCCGAACTGGTTATCATGCAGCTGCAAACATTTATCTAATTGTGAATTAAGCACACCATCAAACACTTTAGCAATAATGGTCGCCAAAGAGATTGGCCTATAATTGTGCTTATCTGAGGTATCGCCTGTTTTGTTTTTAACTATTGGCACTACAATTGTCTTAAGCATCTCTGTAGGAATATAAGAGTGACTCATACAGGCATTAAACAATAATGACAACACTCTAGATATGTGAGGCCCAGCATATCGAAGATGCTCAATGCTGAGCCCATCGTGACCAGGGGACCTGCCTCTAGCCATTCCACTTATCACTTTAGCTATCGCTTTAGCACTAAATCTAGTCCCAACTGTATCACCATGCGACTCAGCATCCAGCACCGACATCGAGGGCTGTCGTGATTGAACATAGAAATGCTCCCTAAATATGTCAGCAATGCCCTTAGGGTCACTAACGCCGTCTACACTCGCAGGAAGGCTAGGCCGAACATTCAACTTACTGGTGTGCTTCCAAAACCCGCGAAAGTCGTTATTTCCGTATTTCGAAGCTAAGACATCCATTTTAACTTGATCTTGGTGATCTTGGCACCATTTCAATCTTGATTTAAATACTTTTCTTGCTTGACACATTTCCTCATAAATGCGACCACGATTAGGCCGCCCATACATGCACCAAGTATCATATTTCAGCCTAGCCACCCTGTGAGTTTCTCCTACATGCTTGTTCCAGCCGGCAACGACCGGCCTACGCTACCGCCTGCCAGTTTCCCGACCCGCCCGGGCCGCCTCAGAGAGGGCAGATACAACATCTTGATACAAATTGTCTATAACGGACTTATGGCCCACATTGTTACAAAAACGATCGGCACAAGTACTAAACACAGATGGAAAATCTATTAGCCTCAGTTTATTGCGACAATTAGCACCATATACAGATATCTGTCCAGCTGACCTCTCTCCCCATAGTACACTGCTATCAAATGTTACACGCAAGTCTAGTTTCGGCGTCAAAAGATCTAGATTACAGTTAATCGTTGCCCACTAAATTATAAATATATAAAAACAAAACACCAGTTACCATTCATATCTGACCCAAGATTGATATATCAGTTTCAGTTTTTATTTACGGTAAGGTAAGCATAGGAGTTTATTTGGGACAAAACACCTACCTACCCCTAAAAATATAAGAGATTCTACTCCCAATCTCTATTTCCTAGTTTGGTTACATTATCAAGACAAAACAATTCTTTATAATGTATCTTAATTTAATTTTAGGATGGAGTGGTAACTGAGATAATACCAGTGGTTTACCAAACAGCTTTCTACGGTTGCCCAATCGACGATATCCTATTCTTCATCTACACCGGCAGTGACAAGAAACTGAGAGAAAATCATTTAACAGATTTCAAAGACATATACTACAACACTATGGAAACATTCTTACAATATTTCAACATAGATTTAAATAAAATATTCCCGAGAAATGTATTCGAGCAAACCTTCAAAGAAAGGCGAGAGTTTGGATTGTATGTCGCAATGATGAGCATGGGTATTCTCGTTATTTGAGGATACAGAAATGCTGGATTTGAGTAAAGATAAAATGGGTGAATGGCAACCCAAAGTACATGAAAGCTTCCAAGAGAGATTTAGAAATATTATAAATGAATTTCTGTAAATTAAAATTTCAAAGCATACTTAGAATACATTCCTGATTTAATTTTCGCCATCAATCATAGTACACCTAATTTAATAATTTAATCAATAACTAGGTAACTAATTGCTCATTACATGGCTTTATCGAAAGCTAGATGAAAATCGCAGTGTTAAAAATTATCATAATCTAAGGCCGTCTACTGCAGGCCACAGGCCTACCCCCGCTCACGCCTATACGTGTGCCTCTTGCATCCATCAGGTCCCTACGACCTTCACGATGTCCTTTTACGACCGTCAACCCACACCGCATATTCTGTACACAGGTTACAAGATGGCAGTTACATCTGCGCCCTACCTACCGCTGGGTTTTTATGAAAGTCATTGTCACTTGACATGTTTTGTTTCATATCTTATAGTATAGGTACTTATGTAAAGGCCACAAATCATTGGTTAAACATAAGGAGTTAATTGCTCATAACAAACACAAATAGTGTTTGATTACCATTAATTACTGATAAGCTTTTCACATTCGAATATAGGAAAAGTACTACTCGTTGCTGGCAACTTCTTCGTCCCATTTTCGAATAATATTTACCTATGAAAATAAATAGTTGTGATTTGGAATCGGGCCTGATATTTTATAGAAATGGACGGGTCCCCCGTCAGGTTTCGAATATGTAAACCAAAGTTTGCTGGACCTGCAGTAATCTGCTTCTTTTTTAAACGACTGCAAAAACAAAAAAGGACGGATGTTGTATGTTCGACTGTATAATTATAATAATAAATCGAATTAAAACTTTGTTAATTTGTTGCTTGCACTTTGGGAAAATTAATCTTTAACCCATCTAAAAGGTTAGGGTTGTTCCTATACTTTAACCCCTCTAAAGGGTTAGGGTTGTTCCTGTACTTTAACCCCTCTAAAGGGTTAGGGTTGTCCCTATACTTTAACCCCGCTAAAGGGTTAGGGTTGTCTCTATACTTTAACCCCTCTAAAGGATTAGGGTGTTCCTGTTTTAACTTAACACTTTTTTTTTTTACTCCTGTCACGTCATATGTTGTCATGCGGACAACTTTTTATAACTTAAAGAGATATTAATCTTTTTGTGCTCCTCTTATTCTAGATAACTGCTGGATCCAATTCCTCATCATGTTTGCGTGAATTATATCCTTGGCCGTCAAACACGAGACCGTCCGAAAATTAATATCGTCCATTTCGGAAACTGGCTGGTTGAATATGGCTACTGGCTGTCAAGACTCTATGTTCTTTTGTGCCAAATTGTTCTCGAACGTGTTTAAGTGAAGACCGAGCCTTCAATGGAGAATGCAGCGGGGGAATTTGCCAGAGTTTTCCAAGCCTTCGAACTAGAAGGTGGATCTATACTGTAACCCAGATGTTACTATTTTTGCCATGAGAAATTAATACATGTTATCGGTCTCAAATTAAAAAAATGCACAAGGGTTGCATCAAATTATATCTCTGAAGTCTTAAACTAAAAAATGCACATAGCAGCATCAATCCTTCCTCTTTGAAAATCCCAAGATGACGTAGTCACTTTGTCAGTTTGCAAATAGTACTTTTTGGCCGGTTTTAACGTTATCCAAGAGAATTCTGTGATCCTGTCTGGACTAAGGTTATGTGGAGTAGACTCTTTTTTAACTTTTGTGCTTTACTAGAGTATTTTCATAAATTCATTTGTAGTAGCTAGATTTCTGGACTGAAATATTATAACCCATTACCCTGAATATTTGAGTTTTCTTTATTAACTGAACCTGGCACTGCCCATTCGGGAGTGTTACGTTACAGTTTTCATAAATAAAATACAGTTTTATCGAAGATTTAGCAATGTGGAAGTGAATGCAGTTC
Organism: Blastobasis lacticolella; assembly: GCA_905147135.1. Taxonomy (NCBI): domain Eukaryota; kingdom Metazoa; phylum Arthropoda; class Insecta; order Lepidoptera; family Blastobasidae; genus Blastobasis; species Blastobasis lacticolella. The sequence goes on from LR990048.1 coordinate 19,299,181, forward strand.
ATTCTAAACTTTTATATGATATAAAACTCTATGGTTCATAAATTAATTCTACTTCTCCCATCTCTATAAAGCATTAGATATAATAGATTTCCGAATGTCAATATATCAATGATTTTAAAAATCTGTGTCATTAAGTAATGGTGAAATTTTTTTTTAGTAAAATTACGTTTATAAATGGATAATTTGCAACAGTATCCGTTGAAATTTACATTATATATGTTTCTTATATAATTCAAGACATACATAATGTACGTAGCGTAATTGGTACGGCAAGTCGTAACTTTGAGTGCTGTTTGTTTGCTACAGACAATTTTGAATTAATTTATTATGTTTGCATTGTTTGGCGGCAGAACTATATATAGTTCGATGTTGCGCAAGTGAACGACAATCTGTCTTGATAATTATTGATACAAGTGCAAATGTGCGTAAACAAATATTACGTTTTATGTTCGGAATTTTAATACTTGATATTAAAATAAGGGAGCCTAACCTTGAAAACACAGCAAGAGGCGTATTTATCGCGTTTGCACGTGAGTAGTTATTTCTTCCTACTAAAATAAATTTCGTTATCATTTCAATAAAATTAAATAATTTTAGAACTAGGTTCAAGAGACTGGTTGTGTTTACATAAATGTTTTAAGACTTTCATGAGAATTCACTGCACGTAAATTGTCACTTTAATCGGGTTTGTCACCACGGTTTTGATTATTTTTACATCGTTATTCCAGAACGGAAGAGGAGCACCGGTGGCCTAGTGGTTACGGGTCCGACTCGTAAACGTGAGGTCCCGGGTTCGAATCCCACTGCGGCCATGTACCCATGATTATTTTCTTATGTACTTCTAACCGAAACTCTTACATTTGATGCAACTTGCACATTCAGGCGACTAAAGGTGTAACTATGTTCCAATCTGGTCTGGTTCCCCTGGTGACAGGGTCACGGAGGTCAGATGGTAAAAAAAAATACCTGCTAAATTGTGGATCATGGTCAAGGCAGACCCCGGGCGCTCGTGCGCGAGAGCACAACCGGGAATTAACGCCAAGATGATATTTTTTATTTCAGAACGGTTACATGCCAACGGTTTGGAACAACTACTAGTGACCATAGATCGTGCAACCGTTCCGAAATAGCATGGTTAAAATAATCAAAAAATAATTTATGTGTACATATTTCGCTGCAGAGATACGATAAAAGAAGCGTGTCAAACTTTTACAAATACGTTATCCCATGGTAGCAATCTTATAGTATTATAATTATACATAAAGCTCACGCCTGTGTCACACAGGTCACTTTGCTCTGTCCTGACACAACTCCCTAGCCTCGTATATAGCCACTTCGGACCCCACCATTTTTGAGAACATTACTGATCTGTTTTCTAAATGTTATTCTGGGTCATCCTTCTTTTTTTCTTTTTTTCAATTCTTCGTCAATCTTCTTTCATCCATTTGCTCAACATCCCCACAACATGCCCGAACCATCTCAACATCCCTCTTTCATGCCACACCTTTTACCATAATTATAATTATCAGCCCATATAATCCCACTGTTAGGACAAAGGTGCGGAAGTATCGGGAATGACCCTAGTACATGTCTCACCTTACGATAAATTTAAAAACCGTCCCGTTTTTCGTAATTGGTAATAAATTAATCGTTATCGTGCTAAGGTTAATTTATATTTAAATAAACCTTAGTCCCCTCCACTTTAGTTCTTTGGCCTGAACGATGGCTTCGGGGAAACTTCATAATTCAGTATTATAATGATTCTCCGCCTATTTGTGATATATAATAATTATTTATCATTAATTTCTTTACAGTTTTACAATCGTATACTCGCGAACATGGAAACATCGGAAGTCAGTTTCAGTAAGTTTACAGACAAGTTAAAAAATTCAATTATACAAATTGCAAAAAATGGAAACTTCAAGAAATACAATATAACTGTCAAAATGATTCCTACACTTGGTGGTAGTTTATCAGGAGAACTGTTTGCTGTCGACATTGTCGGGAGCACTGCTGATGGTGAAAAAGAAATCAATCTTTTCGTGAAGAAACTGGTACCAGAAGCAATTGAGAATACGAAGGATATATTTCATCTACCTGAACTTTACGCTAGAGAAGCGTTTTTTTATGGTCAACTTTCTAAAGTGTTTACCGAATTACAAAACGAAGCTAATGTACCAGAAGAAGAACGATTCAAATTAATAAAAAGTTATGAAAATGCTTGCAGTGAGTCATTGATATTAGAGAATATAGCGAAAAAGGGCTTCAAAACTGATTTCCGAATGGAAGTGATTTCTTTCAAATTCACGAAATTGGCCTTGGAACAACTTGCAAAGTTTCATGGTTTGTCGTTTGTAATGGAAAAACGGAAAACAACATATTACAAGGAAAATGTCAAGGCTCTATCTACTATATATAACATTGATGGATGGAAAAATATCGTGAAAGGCATTATGATAAACAATGCAAAAAATTTAAAGGACACAAATTTAAGAAAGAAAGTTGAAGATTTCATTCCGGTTGCTATAGAGCGCCACGCACAATACTTACAAGACAACGGCAGACATAAACAAGTTCTTTGTCATGGATGTTTTCGCATGAACAATACTATAAAAACAGAAATCGTAAGTTTATCTATACGTATACATTTTTTAATCGTAGCCCACGAAATCGTCACTAATAGGTATTTTATAAATTCAAAAAACAGATTTTTATTTATTTCTACTTCGAACCAACAAAGATATAAAAACGAATGAGAGAATATGGGATGTGCAAGTGGGATTTAGGAAGGGAATAGGTTGCATGGATCAAGTCTTCTCTTTAAGGTGCATAACTGAAAAGTTCCTGGCTAACCACCAGAGAGTGTATTGCGCCTTCGTAGATCTGGAAAAGGCTTACGATAGAGTGGAAAGGAGTATGTTATGGGATGTGCTGTCCAAATTCGGATTGGAGTGCGGCCTTATACGTGCACATGTGTTAGGATCAATGGTAGTTGCTCAGACTGGTTTGGCATCTCTAAATGTGTCAGACAGGGATGTGTGGCTTCACCATGGCTCTTTAATTTGTTTATGAATAGTTGTCTTGATGAACTGCGAGAGAGTGATTGTGGACTGCGAATGGGAATGTCCAACATTAAATGCCTTTTGTACGCTGATGATAAAGTATTACTTGCATCGTCGGAAAGCGAACTGCAGAGGATGTTGGATATTGTGAATGAATCATTCGAAAGGAAAGGCATGTAAGTAAATGTGGAGAAGACGAAAGTAATGGTGTTTGAAAGAAATGAGGGCATGACAGTCACTTCGATTGAAATAAAAGGGAAGAGTGTTGAGCAAGTGAAAGAGTTCGTGTATCTGGGAACTATGTTTACAAGTGATGGAAAGTATGAGAAGGATATTGAAAGAAAAGTATACAAGGGCAACGCAGTGAATGGAGCCGTTAATCGTGTGATGGGAAGTAAAACTTTGCCGTAAAAAGCACGTCTTGCTTTGCATAACACAGGTTTGCTTCCCACTCTAAGTCTCAGACTGTCGGATTTCTCTCGGCAGATTCCGCAAGCGAGTTGCCCTTACCGTAAACGAGTCGTAGCAGTACCCGGAACGCGTGAACGGGGCTAACAGAATGTTGTCCGAAGCAGACCGCAGCGCACGTCATGCTCATCTCTTAGGTAGCGAAAGTACATGATCAGTTGTGGCTCCAGAACCATAAAAGCTGTACCTGTTGTGATTTTTTCTGTATGTCTATTTTGTATACTATTTATTGTGCACAATAAATGTTAAATAATAATAATAATAATAATAAAAAACAAATTCTTATAAAAAAGAAATCACGATCAATCAATCGGTTTATGCGATTAGGCCGCTGATTGCTTTTTCTTTTTTCCGTTGTTTTTATAATCTTTGTGTATGAGCAATGAAGAATTTCTCTTTCATTGATTCATTCTGTGGTCACGCTGGTCGCGAGGCTAGCGCCGCCAGCCGCCTTTCTCACCCGCCTGCCAGCATCAATCAATGATGCGGGCCGCTCACGAAAACTTTACAATACTGGTGATTTCAAGTAGTAACCTTTATAATAACACCAAGCCAAAAAGAAAAAAAAATATTAAATTTATTAAAAATAATAGTGTATCAATTCTTAAACATTCACGTTATATTATTTGCTAGTAAGGATAGCAGTTTATTTGGGTTAAAACACACCAACCTACCCCTAAATCTATAAGAGAATCCACTCCCTCTAACCCCTTTCAAGAAGAGGTGTTTTTTTTCTAATTTGGTTCCATTTTCATGACGAAACGAATTAATGTGTCTTAATATTATTAATAATAAAGTTAATATTATTTTAGGATGGGATGGTAACTGAGGTGATATCAGTGGACTACCAAACAATCTTCTACGGCTGTCCAATCGACGATATCCTGTACTTCATCTACACTGGCAGCGATAAGAAACTCAGAGACAATCATTTATCGGACTTCAAAGACATATACTACAACACTATGAAAAACTTCTTGCAATATTTTAACATAGAGTTAAATGAAGTATTTCCGAGAAAAGTATTTGAGCAAACCTTCAAAGAGAGGCGAGAGTATGGATTGTGTGTCGCAATGATACTCATGGGTATTCTGTTATCTGAAAAAACAGAAATGCTAGATTTGAGTAAAGATAAAATGGCTGAATGGCAAACCAAAGTACATGAAAGCTTCCAAGAGAGATTTGGAGATATAATAAATGAATTTCTATGAATTAAAACTACAAAGCACAACCATAATACAGTCTTGTTTTAATTTTCACAATCAATCATACAAATACCTAATTAAAAATTTAAGCAATAGGTAAATGCTCAATAAATTTCCGTTTCCTTATCTAACGCTAGTTAAAGACTGCAGTATCAAAATTCATCACTATAGCGGCATACTGACACGACATCCTGACAGACATACGACATTATTTTTACTTATTTGTTCCATGCTCAGGGGGCGACACGGGTAGGCCGGCTGGTATGTGCTGGTGTGAGCGCCAGCAGGCTGGCTGGGGCCGGGCACGCGTTGCACAAAAAAAATCAAAATCAAAATCAAAATCAAAATTTCTTTATTGATTAGGACAATAAATATCTCTTTCAATCGTCAAAAATGAGGGGGATAGGAAAGTAGGAAGGAAACACACAGTGACACGCTGACCGCCCTATGACCGTAGATAAACGTATCCCTCGCCAACCGAACCGTGCTCGACAATGCCAGGCAGAGCCAGAACGCTATATTATATTATATAGGTATGTCTAGTATAATTAAGAAAAAAAACCACCTAAAACTACAGCAAGAGTAAGCCAGTCCACTAAGGCAGCACCCGTTCACGAGTATAACGCAGGGCCCAGCCATCGTCCAATTCAACCATATTTGAGGGAAAAGAGCGACCCGGCCCCCACGCCACCGCCAGACAGACTTTTAAGTGAGCGTGCATCACACATGCTGTATGTGGTAGGTAGTCGCTACCACCCTACTCTATCCTATCCCTTCCCTATCGCTACCTTACCCCTACCCTACCCTACCACTACCTTACCCCTACCCTACCACTATCTTACCCCGACCCTACCACTATCTTACCCCTACCCAACCCTATACTACCTTACCTCTATCTTACTCCAACCCTACCCTACCCTACCCCTACTCTAACTACTACCCTACCCCTACCCTAGCGCAGACAGGAGACACCATGTGTGGGAGAGGAAAGAAAATTAACGCCGCTTCCAAGGTGGTTCTCCGTGGGGAAAAGAAACGGCAAGAAACCCACAGAGCCTACGTAAATTCTTTTTTTTTTTAAACATGTCTTATGTACTAATACATTATTTGTCCTATATACTATCTTAAAAGTAAATACCTGTATAGAACAGCAGTTCAGTCCCATGGACTTTTGTCATTTACACATGATTCGCTTAGACGGTTGTCGGTTATGTGCGTGGCATGTATCGGTGCCCGGTGTCTCGCCGGTGTAAGCCCTCGTACGCGCTGATCGGTCTGCATGCGTCGCCCCCTACCTGGATGTGCTCGCTTAACCTTCTCTTTGTTTACCGTTAGATTTTTGACTTTTGAAAAGAGATTAATTAACGTAATCCTGATTCACTAATACTTTTTTCGACCTCCTTCGACTTTTTGCGACCGTCAACGGGCTCCGCATATTATGTGTACAGGTTACAAAATGGCAGTTAACAGATTCTAATGAAATCCACTTACGTCTGCGCCATACCTACCTAGGTATTTATGAAAGTTATTATTACTTACTTGACATATTTCGTACCATATTTTATAGTATAGGGGTAGGGTCTAAAACGGTTAAGTTTCATCTCTACGTGCCGCTGTGTTAATGACCCTTGCAGTAACCTGCTATGTAAGGACCGCGCGGTAAAACCAAGATGGCGCTGGTACTACCACGAGCTGCTCAACAAGCAGCACAAAAAGGTGCAATCAACGGACCTTCCTCCGAATCAAGGACTTGTGCCACCGATAACGTCTTAAGATGTCGAAACCGCTTTTCGCCGCATGAAAAAGCGGAAAGCTTTCGGACTCGATGGAGTCTTTATAATTATAAGGGCTACAAATCATTACAATTAAGTAGATTGTTTGATTAAAAATAAAGAGTGATCTGCTCATAACAAACACAAATTATGTTTTATGTATTAAAATAAACTGATGAACTTTTGCGCATTTCAATGTAGATAGGAAAAAGACTACGGAGCCTATTAAATACCTTTATATTGATATCCTACATTATGGGTTCGAAGAAAAAAAGGTTTTGAAACAACAATAAAATGCCCACAATCCCGATATTTCATTTTCTAAATCTAGTGATTACTCCTTTGACATGACACTGACAAAATCGGTTTAACCATTTAGTAGATAGAGGGAACAAAGAATATATAATATATAATAATATAGCCATGTATACAAAAGTATACATATATACATACAGGGCAAACAGATTTCTCCTTTTATCGGCTTCGACGCAGTCAGCGTAAACAGTTACTGCACTTACCAATATCACAAGTGGGTAAAAAGCTTCAAATATAACAATAGTAAATATATCTGCCCTCAACATTTAAAAAACAACCTGTATGTCGTTGTAAGATGATAAACAAATGCGTTATCTTATCACGACTAATTAATGTACAAACAGAGTGTCTATTTAAACTTCAGTTCAGAGTGTCTATTGTAACAGTTCACGGTCTGTTTACGGCTTATATTTTAATTAATCATATTAACAGCTCTATATCAGTATAGAAGAGACCGCATAAAAAAATACAAGGAAATGGATATACCAGAAATTGCTCTTGATACCTTTACTGTCCCTTTAAAGGAATCAATAGTAAAAATTGCAGAAAATGGAAACTTCAAGAAATACAATATAACTGTCAAAATGATTCCTACACTTGGTGGTAGTTACTCAGGAGAACTGTTTGCTGTCGACATTGTCGGGAGCACTGCTGAGGGTGACAATGAAATCAATCTTTTCGTGAAGAAACTGGTACCAGACGCAATTGAGAATACGGAAGATATGTTTCATCTACCTGATCTTTACGCTAGAGAAGCATTTGTTTATACTCAACTTTCTAAAATGTTTACCGAACTACAGGACGAAGGTAATGTACCAAACGAGAAAAGATTCAACTTAATAAAATGTTATGTAAATACTTGTAGTGAGTCATTATTATTAGAGAATATAGCGAAAACGGGTTTCAAAAGTAGTTTCCGAATGGAAGTGAATTCGATCGAATTCACGAAATTGGCCTTGGAACAACTTGCAAAGTTTCATGGATTGTCTTTTGTAATGGAAAAACAGAGATCAGTGTTTTATCGAGAAAAGGTGAAAACTCTAAATACTGTTTTATCCTTGACCGGGTGGATGAATAACTTAAAAGGCTTCATGATTAACAATGCAAACAATTTATAAGATGCAAGTTTGAGAAAAAAAGTTAAAGACTTCATTCCGGTGGCAATGGAGCGATACAAACAACACTTTCACGACAACGGCAGACATCCTGTATGACGTCTAGTATGTCCCAAAACTAGACGTCAACCCGGAATCGGGTGAAAAGGCAAGTCATGCTGGTTGGCAGAAAAATATTAAAAAAATCTAAGTTGCATGATTTCAAAATTATAGGCATTTAATAAAACGCAATATTGCACACCCTGCGACAGACTTTTCAGTCCTGTTGCCACAAATCTTTACATTTTCCCATTTTTTTTTGCTGTGTAACCCTGAATAATGCTTCTCTAAAATGTAATCACAAATCACAACACAATCACAAATTAGTACGTTTTGCTCCTTCGTTTACTGCGCTTGTTTTCGTATTCGTTTGTGTTGATTTCGTACTGACTACTTTTGGCTTCGTTTATGGACTTGTGATTGCTTGTGATTTGGATTCGGACTGTTTATTTTCCCTTAACGACGACTTTTACTTTCTCTGGACTTTCGTGTGACTAGTGCTAAGATATCTGCGTATACCACTCGTGAATAATATGCACCTTATTTATGGAGAATGCAGGTGTAATGCCAGTGCTGCCTCCAGACTTTACCGTGAAAGGTACTCAAACGCTGTTCGTTACCCCGACCATCGAGTGTTTACGAATGAGCATCGTTTACTCTTCTCAGAGGGCCACTTCCCAAATCAAGAGCACGGTGCAGGAAGGCCTGCCAACCCATGGAAGACGAGGTGCTAGAAGCTGTCGAAGAAGACCCAAGCACTCCACTAGACTTTTTTTACTGGGGAGCAGTCAAAGAAAAAGTGTATTTGAACGTAAATTTGAACTACGGCAAAGAATAGCTGAAGCAGCTGAATTCGTAAATATTCATATTCATATTCATTTATTTCAGTAAAATATTACACCGTCATTTATCATAATACAAAAATATGTATGATTATAGAAATAGAAATAGAAATAGAAAACATTTATTTACACACAATAACACCACAAACACATTACAAATGGCTCAAAGGGGTAGAATCACTGACCTCCAACTAGGTATTTTTTGAGGTCAGTGGCTCGACTCCAGAGCCGTAAAACAAAAAATTAAAAAAAAAAAAGTATTAAGAATAAGTGACATAAAAAAAATAAAAAAAATGCACAAACAAAATTATTAATAACAAACAAACATGACATGAGGAAACAACAACTAGACAAACAAAAGATAGAAGAAAATTGAAGAACAGAGCCGTTGCATGTGGATGTGGTGTGGTGTGTAAAAGGGACCTCACTCAGCTTCATGCCCTGGCGGAGACCAGGGCGCTGGTTTTCAGTGAGACCTGCTGAGTGAGGCACGGACGAAGACGTTTTAAATAGATAAATACAACGTGTGGAGTGTAAATACGTGTTTAGTGTAATGTGTAATTTAATGTATGGATGTATTGGCCGCAACGAAGAGTTAACAATACAATAATTACTTATGTACCGGACCACATTCCTAACCTCTCGAGCCTAGAAAAAAGAAAAGAAAATTGATAAAGAAAATTATTGTGTCAGGTGAATATTAATATTATAATTGTATTGGATCTAGTCAAACATAAACAGAATAAAATAAATGTCAATGAAAATGTCAGAAAAATAATATAATTATGTTAACCCTGTATTTTTCAGATATATATATATATCTACCTATGTCTGTCTAACCTAAAGTTTAAAGTCACTGAAATAACTCACATTGAAATGACTTGGAGCGTACTAAACAAAGAGACATCTGGTATTGGTAATCCCTTGCATACCCAATGCGAAACGGCCCAGCCAACGCCTCGCTGTGAGTCTGCAACCCTTGTGGTAAGTTGAATATTTTATATATGCTTCTTTTGAATATCCAGTAGTAATATTTTGAAATGTTTTCTAAAAGTAACCAATGATTGCAGACTACGCAGAGGCGGCGGCAAGTCATTCCAACATTTGGTGGCTGCAAATTTAAATGACCCACGAAATGCGGTTGTTCTGTGGCGAGGCAACACCAATGAATACTGAGAGGCTCTGGTGACATTTTGGATATCGCTAGTCCACAAAAGTTTATCAGCGAGATATGGTGGTGTCCTGTAACGAACTACTCCGAACAGGAGATTGGCTAGGTGAAGCTCTCTACGGTGATGCATTTTAAGTATACTAGCTTCATTCAAATATGGAGTGACATGAGTGCGGGGAGGAATATGAAAGCAAAACCTGGCGCATGAGTTTTGCATCTGCTGTATTCGTTTCTTTGTCTTTACCAGTAGTCGAGGGCCATAAACAATGTCCATATAGTTCAGCTTGGAGAGAACAAGCGTGTCGCAAAGTTGAATCCGTACCTTGGTATTAATAAACGGTCTGATTTGGTACAACACCTTTAACCTGTAAAAACATTGGCTTAGCACATTCGAAACATGCTTTTCGAAGCGAAGTTGCTCATCCAGAGTTAGCCCTAGATTTCGTGCCTCACTGACACGCTGAATGGGTTCGCCTTGAATTTGCACTATTGAATTTTTTGCTGCAATTTTCTCAACTTGCTTTCCGCTACCTAGGATCATAAACTTGGATTTGCTACTGTTTATAAGTAGTGAATTTGATTGTGCCCATTTAGCTATATTATCCAAGTCTTCATTTAGCCTTGTGATTGCCGAATCTACATCACCAGGACTACAGGGTATATAAAGCTGCAGGTCATCGGCATAGATGTGATAAAAGCTATGCCGAATGACCCTTGTGATATCTGCTGTGTAAATGATGAAAAGTATCGGTCCTAAAATAGATCCCTGGGGAACGCCTCTCATAACAGCAGATTGTCCAGACTCATGCACCACACCACCCCCATCCATTGTTTCAACGTGCTGTTTACGGTGCTTGAAGTAACTGGCAAACCAGTTCAATGCCTGACCACAAAAACCATAATATTTGAGCTTAGCTAACAGTAGAGAAACATCTATGCTATCGAAGGCTCGGGAAAAATCAAGGAGAGCCAGAAAAGTCCCCTGGCCATTGTCTTGCGCTTCCAAGATGTCGTCGACCACTTGAGCTAAAGCTGTGCAAGTGCTATGATGTCTTCTGAACCCCGACTGCACCACGGGCAGTATATCATTTTCCTCCAAGTATTTACGGACTTGGTCTCCAACAACCTTTTCTAGAATCTTGGAAGCGCAAGGCAACACGCTTATAGGTCTCAAGTCGCTCATCGTGGCTGGGTTACTGGTTTTAGGTAATGGCCTGACTATCGCATGCTGCCAAGCGGTGGGGAATTGACCAGTTTCAATGGAGGTATTTATGACAGAAGTGAGAACGGGCAAAATGTGTGGCGTCATCATTAACAGCATATCCAAGGATATACCATCAACTCCAACCGCGTTAGACTTAAGGCTTTTCAATGTTTTGTGAATAGTCTCCTCTGTTACCGTCCTCAACTGAAACTGACTAAGGTTACCGCAGTGGGTTTTGAAGTACTCAACTTCCATACTAGAGACATCCAGACTGCCTGGAACCTTTAAAAAGTGATCGTTAATTGTATTTGGATCCTTCAGTAGATGGTCAGGTACCTCGCCAACGCTTCGAATCCTAACGTTACGTTTTATGTGAGACCATAAGCTACGTGGGTTGTGTACGTTAGAATTGACATAAAAATCATAGTAAGCTCTCTTTTCCCTCACAAGTGCCTCCTCAACAACCTTTTTTAATTCTTTATAATATATAAAATGTGTATCTAGGCCAGAGGAGCGGGCGCGAGCATGGGCCTCGTCGCGTTTTGACATCATTTGTTTTATGTTGTACGTGATCCACGGGTATTGATGGTCTTTTATTCTACGATTTTTTAGCGGGGCGTGTTTGTTAAACAGCGTGAGAATGCATTGATTTAGATAAGTAACCATATCATCGACAACTTCCAGTGAGAAAATGTAGTTAAAGTCAATTAAAGCTAAGTCAGCATTGAACTGTTCTAAATCTATTGATAGTATGTCCCTACGTAATACATTAAACGGTGTCAATTTGGGCTTATTAATATTTATTTCACACGTAAGAAATGCGTGGCTGCCAAGATCCCTCACATAATCAACTACGACCTCACGGACCTTAAGATCCGTGGCTATTACATCAATTAATGTCGCACTCATATCTGTAAAGTGTGTTGGCTGAGTGACACACTGAGAAATTCGAAAACAAGAAAATAAGTTTATAAGTTTTTTTGTGTTCGTGGTATTAGGCTCCAATAAGTTGATGTTAAAGTCACCCAGCAGTATTATATTATTTGCCCAAGAAAATGAGCTCAATGATTCCGTCATTGCATCGATGAACGTATCGACGCTCAGCCATGGCGGCCGGTAGGCAGTCCCAACAACAATGACGGACCCGCGCACAGACAGCCGCAACCACATTTGTTCGACTAGGGGCGCGTCCGGATGTAGCAAAGTGCGAGCGTGTACTGTACGCGCAACGTAGAACCCAACGCCGCCTCCGCGCGAGCGCACGTCATTCGATCGCGGAATATGCCGCAGACGATAGTTCGGCACCGCCGGCGCTCTAGCAGTCTGGTTATCCCGCAGCCAGGTCTCATTAATAGCCATGATGTCGACCCTGTGACGATCCATAGCCACCAAGAACTCGTCGTGTCGTGTGCCTAGGGAACCCGCGTTTAGCAAACCTAACTTTAGTCGTTTGTTATTGAATGTTGATAATAATACCTAATGCGGGTGTGAGAGAATTCAATTTATAGTTACTGCATTTGATCGTCAGTGAATTAGAAAACGGTTGGTTTGGATGTGTAGTACGATTTGTGTCGTGTATTTTATGTGTATGACTGAGTGGGTAGTGTACGTATATAGAAAATGAATACAGTATTTGTAAGTGATGACAGTGAACGCGATTTGTAGGAAAATACATAATAGGGCAATTATAGGTTATAATCTTTGGACGTGTTAATAAGATGTGTAGGTTATGGGAATGTTTTTGATTGTAAGTCTGAATGTTGATAGTAGTGAATGGGTAATGTATATATTGTGTGAGTATGTAAATATTAAATGTGAGTTGATTATATAGTGTGTGATGTTTATCATTACACATGCAACGGCACTGAACAACACAAAGTATACGGTAAAAGAAATAGACAAAATACAACAAAAAAATATAGTTCCGCGAAGATATTAGTTGTTCCGAAGCGTTGGCATTAGGGCTTGGGGTCGATCTTAGAGAGACTAACGCAGCCAGCCCCAAAAACACGCAAGATATCCGGCTCAGTGCGAATGCGATGGCCCGGATCACCTTGAGCCTTACGCGCGTAGATTCGGCCCTCCCGTGTCCAGACATATCTCCATTCCAGGAGGCGAGCCGACTCCCGCGCCGCGTAGAGAAGTCGCCTGTTTTCCCTCGTGAGCCGCTCATTTACATAAAAGCGCGCCGGGTTAGCTGCGACGCCGACACCCTCTGTGGTAGGGGAACGTCGCACCCGCGCAGCCCTTAGCAGCTCGTCCCGTAGGGACCGGCGCGCCAGCCGCACCGCGATCGGGCGCGGGCGAACCGCCCCGCCACCAGCCTCCCGGATGGCCCCTACCCGCTGACAGCTCACGAGGTCGCGCTCGTCCAAATGAAGCCCAACTTTCGCCGCACACCCTAGCACAATGTGAACAACATTTTCCCCATTAGCTTCTGGGACTCCGCTTATGTCAACGTCGTTCCCAAGGGCATCCTGCTCGCGGTCTGATAGGTCTATTTTCAGCCGGGCGACGGTTGCCTCGAGCGCCTGGACGCTTTGTACTGCCTCATCGTCCTTCATTTTCTTCTCCAAAGCGTCGATCCGCGACTCCACGGCATCCACTCGCCCGTCACAGCGTACCACCAGCGCCTTTAGCTCCACGACGTCGGTCCTTAGCTCGCGAAATTCCTGCCGCGCCTCCCGGATCTCATTACGTAGCTCCCGTAGCTCCCGCAGCACTGTCCCCTGCATGTCGTGCACGCTGGTGTCCACCCTTGACGTGTCCATGTATGCCGTGGCGTCGAGAGGCGTACTCTCCAACGCACCAGTGTCCATGGCCTCCACCATTGAAGGTGCTCCAGGTTGAACGGGGGTGCTAGCCTTTACGGGGCTTTTTTCCTGGCACTCCGGGCACCGCCAGGACTCGCATACCTGTACTCCCACAGGCACACTCACGCACTCCCGGTGGTTCGTACGCTGGCATCTCGAGCATGCCACCGCCTCCACTGCTGACAGGAACCTCCCGCACGCATGACACTTCACAACCATAGTGCTTGAAGATGTATATCAGCGAATTTACGCGAAACAGCTGATTGACCGGTTAATGTTTATATGTGTGGGTACCCGCAACAAGGTCAACGAACGGCACTATTTTAACTTATCGTGTTTTATTATAATATGCTTTTAATTTAACACTTGAACTTTAATACTACCGAATTATATGAACTATTTGATGTATTTAACAATAAATATATAAGAAAATATGCAATGTTGTATTTTTAAAGACACAATGTATACACAGTGTATGAGTAAGCGACAACGTCCGTGACGTCACTCCTTATTAAATTATAAAAGCAAATAATATAAATGATGTCACAGAATACAAAATGTCAAAATGAAAACAATATTACTGTACAATAATGTCAAATTTAAGTTAATATTATAAATAAACTAGTGGACCCGGCGCGACTTCGTTCGCGTAGCGTTCTAACCCTACACCTACCCTACACCTACCCTACACCTACCGTACACTTACCCTACACCTACCCTACACCTACCCCTACCCTACACCTACCCTACCCCTACCCTACACCTACCCTACACCTATCCTACACCTACCCTACACCTACCCTACACCTACCCTACACCTACCCTACCCCTACCCTACACCTACCCTACACCTACCCTACACCTACCCTACACCTACCCTACACCTACCCTACACCTACCCTACACCTACGTCTAAAAAATAATAAAAAAAATTAGGGGTGGACTACCCCTAACATTTAGGGGGATGAAAAATAGATGTTGGCCGATTCTCATAGATACCGGATAAGCACAAAAAATTTCATTAAAATCGGTCAAGCCGTTTCGGAGGAGTATGGCAACGAAAACTGTGACACGAGAATTTTATATATTAGAAGAAGAAGATAATAAAATGTCAAACAAATGTACCTATATATTGGGTAGGTATGCCCACTATTACTTTAATATTAAGAAAACTAACATAATACAATATGTATGTCAATACTTAAAGTACAAATGAAAAATAAAAAGAATGTCAATTGAGTAGGTATACAGGGTGTTTCATAATACATGTATAAAGCCGTGAACTGGATAGAGTGCTAAACGTATTAAGACGATAGGTACAATTATTTTTTTCGTGCGTCGAATAGTAAGCGAGAAAATGACTATCGAACTTTTTCTTTTTCAATGTCGATAATCGACATTTTGAAAACGGAAGACCGCATCTCTAGAAATCAGTTGTAAAAGGTCACTCAAGTTCATAGTACTAGGCGCAATGGGATATTAAGGAGATCTAAATAAGCCGTTTTGTATTTTTTGGTTTGAGGGTTCTGTACAAAAAAATATTGTAATCAATTATGATTTTAATTTAAAAGGTTCCTTCATAGTTTTTTCATAGGCTCCTGGTACTAGGCTTAAGGAGGTTGCTCTACTTTCATAGGGGTCGCACGCGGTTATTGAACTTCTCCTTCTAGGATCATTAACTTGAAATAGAGCTGCGCTTCAACGTAGTCGATATGGTTATTTTTCTTTAAAAACGAAGATTTTTTTATGAAAATTAAAATTCAATGTCTGGATAATATGAAGTCGCCAGTGTACTCTTTGCAAGCTATACTTTAACACCCTTTCGGCTTTATACATGTATTAAGTAACACCCTGTATAATAAAAGTCATGTATCTAACATAGAACATAATAATAACAACGGAGAGGATATAAGGTTTCACTCGTCAAGATACTCATTCACCGTGTAGTATGCTTTTTTTATCAATATTGACTTTAACTTCCTGCAAAAGCTAAAGTCAGACTTACACTCGCGTATGTCTAGATCTAGCTTGTTGTAGATGCGAGGACCCATGACTTTTGGCGACCTAGTGGTTTTTTCTAATCGAAGAGACGGTATTAGTAGGTCATACTTCCTTCTAGAGGAGCAACGAAGACCAAGAGTTGCGTTGCTAGGAAACTCCTTCATATTACGTCTCACATATTTTGCCATCTCATAAATATAGACAGAAGGCAGTGTTAGGATGTTCAAATCTATAAACAATTGCCTCGCGGGTGTATCTAGCGGCACACGTGATAGAACACGCACTACTTTCTTCTAAACTACAAACGGCCTATTCCTGTCTGCTGCCAGCCCCCACAGATCAATGCCATAAGTTAGATGGGAGTGAAAATATGCGTAGTAGGCAATTATTAAATTCTTGTGCGAAAGCGTATGTGACAGACGGACAATGGCAAAAAACGCAGAGTTTAATTTTGAGCATAGTTTATCTGTATGGTCGTGCCACTGAAGGTAGCGATCGAACTCGACACCAACAAAGCGAGCTGAGTCAACGTTTGGAATTTGGACATCCTCCACCTGCACAGACACGGTGGGGCCGGGACCTCGCTTCAACGAAAACTCCATGAGGTTGGTTTTGGAAATATTTAACTGCATTCCATTTGCACGCGACCACGCCGCGACTGAATGGGTTACCGATTGAACAGTGAGGCTCAGTTCCTTGTCATCATCAGCGTGCACTATTGCGCAGATGTCATCGGCATATAATAGAAACTCGACAAACGATGATTGAAAAGGTAGGTCATTCATCATTAACAGAAATATACTGTTGCCGACATTTGAGCCCTGAGGGACTGATCTGTCACCGATCATGTCAGGTTCGGACCTGCTACTGCCTACATCGGTCACCTGTGTCCGGTCCGATAGGAAAGTTTTAATGAGTTCGAGAGGTACACCGCGAATGCCATAGTGGTTAAGTTTCGAGACGATGAGTTGATGGTCGACTAGATCGAAGGCGCGGGATAAATCAAAGAATACGGCAGCGACGCGCTTCTTCGCCTCCAAATGGTGCAGCACGGTGCGCTGCAGCAACCGCGCCGCGCCCACCGTGGAGCGGCCCGCTTGGTAGGCATGCTGCTGCGGACACAGCGAGTTATTACTCGAAAGGAAATCTGCGAGTCGTGAACAAATACCTACTTCGAAAATTTTTGATAGTGCCGGGACTAAAGATATGGGTCGATAGCTTTTTATTTCGGTCCTACTATCCTTCCCCTTATAGACAGGGATTACCTTTACTACTTTCAGGTAGTCCAGGTAGTTACCATTACATACAGCCTTATTAAATTCCTCACAGAGAACAGCCAGAAAATCCCGAGGCAACCTCTGGAGAATGTACGTGGGAACATCGTAGATATCTTTTGTCCGTTTTGGTTTTATTTTCTTAATGATTTTAACTATTTCATCCACCGTGAAAGGCTTAAAAAACATATTACGTTGTACAGATGGTACATTGTCGCGCAACATTCGCATAGCAACAGCGACGTTGGGCCGTAGCGGCGTGTCTCGGACTACTGAAACGTAATACGAGTTAAGGGCACTCGCTAAGCGCTGTCGCCCCGGCTCGCCCCTGCCCCCTACAGCTGTTGCAATACGTCCATTCCATTTGTGTGTGCACTTTTGTTTGTTTCGGACTTTATTAGATTCCATAAAGCCTGCCCCGAAGTGTCACTAACCGCCACACACTCATTCAGAAATTTCTTTCTGGTCGCCGCGAGTAGGCTTATGTGTCTACTTTTACAACTCAAGTAGAATTGTTTTAATTCCTTATTCAAAGGAAAATGTTGTGCGTACATTGATACAAGTTGTAAAAATTGACTGGAAGATTTTGTGTCATTATTGCACCATACTTGGTATCTAGTGCGGTGTTGAACCTTCTTAAGCCTACAGAAATTGTCAAATAGTTTGGTAAATGTTTCTAATATATTGTTGGTGCTTGACCAGTCATAGTGTTTAATTGTCATTATAAATTTATTAATATTGTTATTAGACGTCAATCTTTTAATTACATGCTTAGTGCCTGTGATTGTGAATAACAGACGATTCGCTCGAAAGATAGCTCGATCTCTTTTAAAGAGATGTCGGGCTTGTATTGCTGCCGAAGGAAGGCATTTTGAACATTTGCTGTAGTAAAAATAGTTGTATTGGTTCATTAATTTAATTTTAATTTTTAAAATGATTGTAAATTCAATATATAAAACTTAGTATAAAAAAAAATTGATTCAATTAAAATTAAAACTTTTACAAAAAAAATTGTACCTATTCCAATGCATACACTAAGAGAACTAAACTAAATTTAGTGAACAATATATTTAAGATAGACAAGCACACGTACGATTGAGTAAAATTTAATCAGTGTGTGCATTGGAATCGGCTCCCATGTAAAAAGCAATAAGTTTTGCCATTTTGATCAAGTAACAAAAATTTGTTAAAAACTTTGTTTTAAATGAAAAATAATTTTTTGTCAACGATAGCAGCTACAATTTACCAAGTATCATACCATCCTGGAATCCTTAATAAATGCGCCAACTTTTGACATAACTTGCCAAACTTGCGTAGTACTTTTTTTTTCAATACAGTCAGAAGAGATAAGTCCTATTTTTATGCAAGCTTAAGCAGCTGGTTTCAAAGTTTTGATTACAGTTTAGAGAAGCATTATTCATGGTTACACAGCAAAAACAAAATAGGAAAAAGTAAAGATTTGTGGCAACAGGACTGAAAAGTCTGTCGCAGGGTGTGCAATATTGCGTTTTTTTTTTAAATGCCTATAATTTTGAAATCATGCAACTTAGATTTTTTTAAATATTTTTCTGCCAACCAGCATGACTTGCCTTTTCACCCGATTCCGGGTTGACGTCGAGTTTTGGGACACCCTGTATACAAGTTCTTTGCCATGGAGATTTTCGAATGAACAACACCATAAAGAGAGAAATCGTAAGTTTACCACTAGACCTGCATAATTCGAACCCGTTATTTTTTTTTTAAATCAACTATTCCAAAATTATAAAGAGAAAAGGTTTGTTTGTTTGTAATGGATAAACTGAAAAACTATTTAACCGATTTTTTAAATTAGAACCAGTCCACTACTTTGTAACAGACAGCATAATAAATCGAAATTTCCACCAGTCACTTTCGATCATATTGATGTGACGAGTTTCTTTCAGGCAACTTGTTAGCTAAAGGCTAACAAGTTGCCTAGTACAGAGTCTAGTAGTACCTTGTCTAACGAATTAATGACTCTAACAAGTAATGTTCAAAGTATTAAACAGTTATTATTGAATTCATCCCATCAATACAATGCGAAGAGTAATGTACAAACCGAAAAAATTAAAGAAGACGTCAATGCTCCGTGTTTTAATACAAGCGGTTCGCAACTCAACTTAACAGCAATGCCGCAAGCGAGTGTTCCTTATCACTCAATCGACAACATGTACCGTGCGTTGCCCACCACCGAGGCGCCTACCGGCAAATGTGATAGTATGTTAAACGCACCGTCATATCGAGACATTATTGTCAATAAGCAGCAGACGATTTCAAACTCTAACTCTGACGCGTTTAAGAGCACATTACCACGTAGTGATGGGTTTGTTGTTGTTGAGCGACGAAAACGTAGAAAAAATAATAACTTATGCGGATCATCACAGACGTCGAGCAAACTACAAGTGTCCGAGTTACCCGCTTCGATTTACGTGTCGAGGCTGTCTAAAACTACAACTGTAGAACATATTAAGGAGCATATACAGGATATGGGCGAAACTTGTATCGATGTTCTTCTACTCATTCAGAAATACGAAACTTCTTTCAATTCATTTAAAGTGTTCATACCTAGAAATAAAATAGACGTCTTCCTAGCAAATAAGTTTTGGCCGGAAGGAATTAAATACAAACTATTCCGTGAACGCTCGAAAGAGGTGCTAAGTACAAAAGTTGATGTTATATAATTTATAATGGGTACAAATAATAATAACTTTACATGCGTTAAATTGCAAATATCGATGGTTAGCTATAATTGCAAGTCCGTCAAGAGGTCAGCCGATTATATGCGTGAACTCTGTGATACAGCTGATATCCTGCTATTGCAGGAGACTTGGTTTCTGCCGCATGACCTTGACTATGTACAATCTATTCATGGAGAGTTCCTAAGTATTGCTAAGTCATCTGTGGATACCTCGGCAGGTGTGTTGCGCGGTAGACCGTATGGTGGTCTGGCAATACTGTGGAGGATAGACAAATTTCCAAATGTAAAGGAGGTACACTGTATCGGTTTAAGATCGATTCTTGTAATAAATGTGTACATGCCTACAGATAATTCCGAATTAGATAGTCTAACTGAGTTCATAAGCTGCCTTGTATGTATAAACGCCATAATAGAAGAAAATAGTGTAGAGGCTTGTTACGTATTAGGTGACTTCAATGCACACCCGAGCGCTCGTTTTGGTAGAGAATTATTAAATTTTTGCACTGAACAACAGTGGCATTGTGCTGATGTGGAACTATTAAGCGAGTTCATGCAGATGGCTAGACCATTGTTTGGCTACGAAAGCTGCGTGGGACATTGTTTCTGTTGACGTAACCCAGGGTGTGTCATGGTCTGATCATTTCCCATTGCGAGCTTTAGCAAATATTGAACATATTTCAGAGCGCACTGTTAAAAACTCACCTATCAAACAAGGGGGAATTCGATGGGGTACCAGAAATGCTCATCAACAAGACTGTTATTACGAATTTTGTAATATTAATTTAAACAAAATTAATGATTCCTTACTTTGTCACATGTGCGATAAGGCTTGTTGTTGTAACATAGAAGAACACTATATGTTTATTGACAAATTGTATAACAACATAGTGTCTGCGCTTAGTAACCAACATAGTACCTACCAACATAGTACCAAAAAACAAAATGCTACTAATAATAACATAATTAGCACCTGGGCATGGACTCTGAATAAAGTTGTCTATCAGCAGGCATTTCAGCTTTGACTTATAAGTTCGTCTGCTCTCGGTTGCTTCGATATCAACTTCATTCAGAATACCATGCACCAGGTACAATCTCTGCCGCTGGCCAAAGTAATTGTTCACTCTAGTAGCTCATATTTTTCGTAACATTCGTTCTAAGTTTACAATTTTGATTTGTTTTGTTTTAAATTCTGATTTGCCAAACTTTTCCAACAATAACAAATACTTAACTCTTTCGTGCACTGGTAAGATATTTAATTTTTTGTACAATTACCCATAATTTCCGTTACTTACACACATTGAAGTATCTACTCTTGAAACTACACTGGTCTCCCAAAGGTGTGCAATAAAACGTCTGTACTAATGGCACACAACGTTTATTGTAGTTTAGAAATACTGTAAGGAAACACTGTGGCTGGGAGCTCATTCCAAATCCGAATCGTACGAGCATGTAACTCCTTATCTTTAACCAATTATCTGTGGCATTCACATACTTTTTTTATACCACTAAGGTGGCAAACAAGCTTACGGCCTGCCTGATGGTAAACAGTCACCGCAGCCTATGGACGTTTGCAGGGCATAACCCACGCGTTGCCGACCCCGTAAAAGCCTTTTTACCCCTTTCTTGAAGAACTCCATGTTGTACTCTCCAAGGAAAACCTTTCCAGGTAGTTCATTTCATAACCTTAGTGTGCGTGGGAAAAAGTTCCTTTGGAACCGCACAGTTCGCGACCAATTTAGCTCCAAGGTGTGAGGATGAACTCCCTGTCGGTGGCGAGCGGTGTGTTGATAGAATGTAGCTGTCCATCATCCATCGGCTTCCTACGACCTTAGCGAGGCTGTTGTGCGACCGTCACCAGTGCCGCGTGTGCGCGTACTGATAACGAGATGGCTGCTACAGGATTCGATTTAAATCAAATTACACAATTATGTGAAATACCTGTTATGAGTTTTTATGCAAGTCATTGTTAACAGACACATTTTGTTTTATGTCTTTATGGTGTATAATTATGGGGGCTACAAATAACTTTAATTAAGTTAATTGTGTGCTTAAAGATAAACAGTGATATGCTCTTAACAAACACAAATGATATTTTGTTCGTTACAACAACTGATAAACTCTTGCGCATGTCAATCTAGATAGGTAATGGACTAGTTTTTGATGTCAATTTTTTCGTCACAATTTTTATTTTCGAATAAAGGAAATTGTTACCAACTTGAGATATAGATAAGTGCAGTAAAACTTTGTTTACCCTGACTGCGTCGAAGCCGAAAAGGAGGAGTTATCTGTTAGACTTGTATGTCTATATGTTACATAAACGGTTAAACGATTATGTTAATGAACACGTCACTGAACAGTGATTTAAATTAGGAATATTCAAAATAGGGGTTGGGTATCATAAGTTTACCAGCCCTTATAATCTCACTGCTAGGACTAAGTGTGGAAGAATCAGGGGAAAACCTTAATTCATGTCTGTCCGTTACGTTAAATTTTAAAACCACCCTGTATTTCGTTATCAGATAATAAAGTTAATCGTTATCACACCTAGGTCAATTAATTGATATATAAACAGCGGACGCTTCATAATTCAGTATCATAATAATTCTCGGCCTATTTACATGTTATTATATATCATTTCTATACAGTTTTACAATCGCACTTTCAACAAAAAATAGTAGATATCAGTACTCGCGAACATGGAAACATCAGAATTTAGTATCGATAAGTTCACAGATACTTTAAAAAAATCAATTGTAAAAATTGCGGAAAATGAGGACTTCGAGAAATACAACATATCGGTCAAAGCGATTCCTACACTTGGTGGTAGTTACTCAGGAGAACTGTTTGCTGTCGACATTGTCGGGAGCACTCGTAATGGTGAAAAAGAAATCAATCTTTTCGTGAAGAAACTGGTACCAGAAGCAATAGAGAATATGAAGGAAATTGGTTCTTTAACTGATGCTTACGCTAGAGAAGCGTTTGTTTATAGTCAACTTTCAAAAGTGTTTACCGAACTACAAGACGAAGCTAATGTACCAGAAGAAGAACGATTCAAATTAATAAAAAGTTATGAAAATGCTTGCAGTGAGTCATTGATATTAGAGAATATAGCGAAAAAGGGTTACAAAACTGGTTTCCGAATGGAAGTAAATTCATTTGAATTCACGAAATTGGCATTAGAACAACTTGCAAAGTTTCATGGTTTGTCTTTTGTAATGGAAAAGCGGAAACCAACATATTACAAGGAGAACATCAAAGCTCTATCTTGTTTATTTAACATGGATGGATGGATAAATAACGTGAAAGGCATTATGATTAACAATGCAAAAAATTTAAAGGATACAAATTTAAGAAAGAAAGTTGAAGATTACATTCCGGTTGCTATAGAGCGCTACGCACAATACTTTCAAGACAACGGCAGACATATACAAGTTCTTTGTCATGGAGATTTTCGCATGAACAATACTATAAGAAGAGAAATCGTAAGTTTATCTATAACATATTTTAATCGTAGCCAAGTTTTACTTTTTTATACCACTAAGGTGGCAAACAAGCTTACTACTAGTTATTTTTACTTATTTCTATTTCCAACCAATAAAGATGTAAAAACGAAACTCAAGTTACCATTGTTATCTGACCCTCGATTGCTATTTCAGTTTCAATTTAAATATATCTTTATTTGAATAGGATACACGAAATTATCTTACAAACGTCAGAAACATAATTTAATAATTGTCCAGCCTTGTATAACCCGCGTTACGAAAGAAGAGACTTGACAATTGGCAGTGGAGAGGATTTCGTGCAGGTAATCGTAAACAGCGCAAGTCGAACCACGTGACCCGCCAAGTCTCTTCTTATTTGACACTAGCTGTCGTCGTGGTCATCCTAGACCTTATCCCGGCTACTGCCAGGGTCCGCTTTCCTACTTAATCTTCTCCACTTCGCCCGGTCTTCGGCATTGTCGCGTAGTAAGTCGATGGCTCTCGCATTCGACTCAGCGATGTCAATTTATCGCTTTTTAGGCCGCTCACGGGGCCTCTTTTCTGATACCGGCAGATTCAGGCATCTATTTCCCACATATCCCTGAGGCTTACGCAACACGTGACCAAACCAGCGCAAACGTGCCTCCTCGATCTTATCTGCGATATCCCTCACGCCAAGGCTACCACGGATGTACTCGTTACGTACTCGATCGAGTCTCGTAACTCCGCAAATCGACCGCAGCATTTTCATTTTGTTGGCGTGGAGTTCGCGAACGTGTTTCGTCAGCGCTGGCCAAGTCTCGCCGCCATAGAGCATTACCGTTCTAATTAGACTCTTGTATATAAGCCCTTTGAGCTTAAAGGGATTTTAGGGTCATAGGTGACCGCCGTGAGTTACCGCCACTTGGCCCAAGCTGCAGAGATTCGGGATTTGACATCGGGGCCTATATCGCCGGAATCGCGCATCACGGATCCGAGGTACTTGGATTTATCTGTTCTATTGACAGCTTCGTTACCTACAAGGATGATTTGACACTAGCTGTATCATATGGTATTTTGCTGTGGGGTCATGCTGCTGATTTCCAATCATTCTTTATCTTACAAAAAAGGGCTATCAGGGTCATATATGGGCTACGTGTTAGGGACTCGTTAAGGTAGTTATTTAAAGAGATCAATATTATGACTGTGCCAAGTTAGTATATATATGAAAATACTAGTCTATATACGGAAAAATATTGACAAATTTCTGAAAATTTCTGACATTCATAACTTTAATACTCGAAATAAGAATAAATGTCTGGTACATAAATCTACATATAACCTATATATAACACCAAGCAAAAAAGAAAAAAATATATTATTATTAAATTTATTAAAAATAATAGTGGATCTATTCTTAAACACTCACATAATATTATTTGCTAGTAAGGATAGCAGTTTATTTGGGTTAAAACACACCTACCTACCCCTAAAACTATAAGAAAATCCACTCCCTCTAACCCCTTTCAAAGAAAAGGTGTTTTATTCTAATTTGGTTCCATTTTCATGACAAAACGAAATAATGTATCTTAATATTATTTTAGGATGGAGTGGTAACTGAGGTGATACCAGTGGACTACCAAACAATTTTCTACGGTTGTCCAATCGACGATATCCTGTACTTAATCTACGCCGGCAGCGATAAGAAACTCAGAGACAATCATTTATCGGACTTCAAAGACATATACTACAACACTATGAAAAACTTCTTGCAATATTTTAACATAGAGTTAAATGAAGTATTCCCGAGAAAAGTGTTTGAGCAAACCTTCAAAGAGAGGCGAGAGTATGGATTGTGTGTCGCAATGATACTCATGGGTATTCTGTTATTTGAAGATACAGAAATGCTAGATTTGAGTAAAGATAAAATGGGTGAATGGCAACCCAAAGTACATGACAGCTTCCAAGAGAGATTTGGAGATATTATAAATGAATTTCTATGAATTAAAACTACAAATCACAACCACAATACAGTCTTGTTTTAATTTTCACAATCAATCATACAAATACCTAATTAAACATTTAAGCATTAGGTAGTTGGTACCTAAATGCTCATTAAATTTCCGTTTCCTTATCAAACGCTAGTTGAAGACTGCAGTGTCAAAATTCATCACTATAGAGGAATACTGAGACGATATACTGACAGACAGACGACATTATTTTTACTAATTTAATCCGAGCTCAGGGGGCGCAGGTCGTTAGTGGGACGTCATTGTTAACAAATATATTTTGTTTCATATCTTTATAATTATAAGGGCCACAAATCACTACAATTAAGTAAATTGTTTGATTACCCTGAACTTGCTAAATTCATACTTGAGTCATAGAATTCAAAAAGTTGATGTGAACGGAGAGAGATCTATGTCTCTATGGGTGTCCCCCAGGAATCTATTTTGGGCCCGTTTTTGTTTCTTGTTTATGTAAATGACTTACCGTACTTTGTAAAAGATACCCATGAAATTGTCTTGTTCGCGGACGATACATCTTTAGTGTTTAAAGTAAAAAGACAACAATTAACATATGAAGACGTGAACAAGGCTATTGCAGAAGTGGTAAACTGGTTTACGGTTAATAATTTATTACTGAATGGCAAGAAGACAAAATGTTTAAAATTCTCTTTGCCAAATGTTAGATCAGTGCCCACTAATGTACAAATAAAAGGCGAAAATTTGAATTTTGTTGATTCTACAGTATTTTTAGGCTTTACTCTGGATAATAAATTGCAATGGGGTCCTCACATTGATAAATTGGCGAAAAGGCTAAGTTCTGCAGCATATGCTGTAAAGAAAATACGGGGTATTTCTGACGAGGCTACAGCAAGATTAGTTTACTTTAGTTATTTCCACAGTATTATGGCCTATGGCATACTGCTGTGGGGACACGCTGCCGACTGGCACAATGTATTTGTATTGCAGAAAAGGGCTATTCGCGCGATTTATCAATTGAGACCTAGAACTTCACTAAGAGATAAATTCAGGAATATTGATATAATGACAATGCCGTCACAATATATATATGAGAACTTAATGTATGTTCATAAAAATTTACACTTATTTAAGAAGAATAGTGATGTTCATAATATTAATACGAGAAATAAAGATAAGCTTGTTGCTGGTGCTTGTCGTCTAGCCAAAGTCCACAAATCATTTATGGGTCAAAGTGTACGCTTTTATAATAAGGTTCCGACAGATATTCAGAATTTACCATTAAATAAATTTAAAGTCGCTATAAAAAACAAATTATGTCAAAAAAGTTATTATAGTATATCTGAATATGTAAATGACAAAAGTCCATGGGACTGAACTGCTGTTCTATACAGGTATTTACTTTTAAGATAGTATATAGGACAAATAATGTATTAGTACATAAGACATGTTTAAAAAAAAAAGAATTAACGTAGGCTCTGTGGGTTCCTTGCCGTTTCTTTCCCCCACAGAGAACCACCTTGGAAGCGGCGTTAATTTTCCTTCCTCTCCCACACATGGTATCTCCTGCCTGCGCTAGGGTAGGGGTAGGGTAGTAGTTAGAGTAGGGGTAGGGTAGGGTAGGAGTAAGATAGCGGTAAGGTAGTATAGGGTGGGGTAGGGGTAAGATAGTGGTAGGGTCGGGGTAAGATAGTGATAGGGTAGGGGTAAGGTAGTGGTAGGGTAGGGTTAAGGCAATGGTAGGATAGGGTAGGGGTAAGGTAGCGATAGGAGGAGTAGGGTGGGAGCAACTACCTATCACATGCAGCATGTGTGATGCACGCTCACTTAAAAGTCTGTCTGGCGGTGGCGTGGGGGCCGGGTCGCTCTTTTCCCTCAAATATGGTTGAATTGGACGATGGCTGGGCCCTGCGTTATACTCGTGAACGGGTGCTGCCTTGGTGGAATGGCTTACTCTTGCTGTAGTTTTAGGTGGTTTTTCTTAATTATACTAGACATACATACGAGTATATAATATAATATAGCGTTCCGGCTCTGTCTGGCATTGTCGAGCCCGGTTCGGTTGTGGTTGGCGAGGGATACGTTTATCTACGGCCATAGGGCGGTCAGCGTGTCACTGTGTGTTTCCTTCCTACTTTCCTACCCCCCTCCTTTTTGACGATTGAAAGAGATATTTAATGTCCTAATCAATAAAGAAATTTTGAATTGAATTTTTTAATTTGAATTTTGAAAATTAAAAATAAAGAGTGATCTGCTCATAACAAACACAAATGATGTTTTATGCATTAAAATAAACTGATGAATTTTTGCGCATTTTAATGTAGATAGGCAAGGGACTAGGAAGCGTATATTGATATCATACATGATGGGTTCGAAGAAAAAAGGTTTTGAATCCACAATAAAATGCCCACAATCCCTAAATCTAGTGATTACTCCCTTGACGTGACACTGACAAAATCGGTTTAACCGTTTAGTAGATAGAGGGAACAAAGAAATAGACATGTATACAAAGATATACATGTCGTCGCGTGAAGGAAAGGGTGTATCAGGATCATTGTCATCAGGGTGGTGATATCAGTATTAGATCGTCCAGATAAATTAAAGAAAAGGTTCACATTTACTCCACTGTATTTATTCCAATTCATTTTTGC
The DNA here is from genome assembly GCA_905147135.1 of Blastobasis lacticolella. Lineage (NCBI taxonomy): Eukaryota > Metazoa > Arthropoda > Insecta > Lepidoptera > Blastobasidae > Blastobasis > Blastobasis lacticolella. The sequence continues at coordinate 19,327,275 of LR990048.1, forward strand.
ACATCACTTATAATTTCACTTAAAATCAGAGCAGTATCACAATGTAGGCAGTTGAGGTGATTAACTTTCTTATTTCAAAAGTGATTTTAAAATTACTTTATTTTCAAACGTAAATAACACTTTCTATAAACGAAATGTGGAGACAGTTTCAAGACGCGTCACTCCTCGGCGGCGGTCGCGCCAAGAATGGCCGTCACTCGGCCCGAGTCGTGCCGTCGAGACTCTGTCAGCACGCCCCACCAGAGGGCGCACTCCCACTTCCGTTTCCTTCGTCATGAGTCCGTACTATTGACCACATGAGTCCGTACTATTGACCGCATCCGTCATACATATATACATACAGGGCAAAGTAAGTCAGCGTAAACAGTCTTACTGCATTTACCAATATCACAAGTGGGTAAAATACTTCAAAAATAACAATGGCAAAGATATCTGTCCTCAACATTCAAAAAACAACCTGTATGTCGTTGTAAGATGATAAACAAATGCGTTATCTTATCACGACTAATTAATGTACAAACAGAGTGTCTATTTAAACTTCAGTTCAGAGTGTCTATTGTAACAGTTCACGGTCTGTTTACGGCTTATATTATAATTAATCATATTAACAGCTCTATATCAGTATAGAAGAGACCGCATAACAAAATACAAGGAAATGGATATACCAAAAATTGCTCTTGATACCTTTACTGTCCCTTTAAAAGAATCAATAGTAAAATACTTCAAAAATAACAATGGTAAAGATATCTATATTAAATTTATTTATTTAATGATATTAATATTAATGAAATATGCCACAGTAATGTTCAGTAGAACAGACTTACCATCTATCCTAGGGTTTACTCTGTTTTTAGATGTTTAAGGTTGCCTGGAAGAAATCGCTTTAAGCGATAAGGCCGCCGGTTGCTTTTATTTGTTTATTTTTTCCTATGTTTTTGTTTTATTCTATGTATAAGCAATAAAGAATTTTTCATTCATTTTCATTTTCATATCTGCCCTCAACATTTAAAAAACAACCTGTATGTCGTTGTAAGATGATAAACTAATGCATTATCTTATCACGACTAATTAATGTACAAAGTTCACGGTCTGTTTACGGCTTATATTATAATTAATCATATTAACAGCTCTATATCAGTATAGAAGAGACCGCATAACAAAATACAAGGAAATGGATATACCAAAAATTGCTCTTGATACCTTTACTGTCCCTTTAAAATAATCAATAGTAAAATACTTCAAAAATAACAATGGTAAAGATATCTGCCCTCAACATTTAAAAAACAACCTGTATGTCGTTGTAAGATGATAAACTAATGCATTATCTTATCACGACTAATTAATGTACAAAGTTCACGGTCTGTTTACGGCTTATATTATAATTAATCATATTAACAGCTCTATATCATTATAGAAGAGACCGCATAACAAGGAAATGGATATACCAGAAATTGCTCTTGATACCTTTACTGTCCCTTTAAAGGAATCAATAGTAAAAATTGCGGAAAATGGAAACTTCAAGAAATACAATATAACTGTCAAAATGATTCCTACACTTGGTGGTAGTTACTCAGGAGAACTGTTTGCTGTCGACATTGTCGGGAGCACTGCTGAGGGTGACAATGAAATCAATCTTTTCGTGAAGAAACTGGTACCAGAAGCAATTGAGAATACGAAGGATATGTTGCATCTACCTGATCTTTACGCTAGAGAAGCGTTTGTTTATACTCAACTTTCTAAAATGTTTACCGAACTACAGGACGAAGGTAATGTACCAAACGAGGAAAGATTCAAATTAATAAAATGTTATGAAAATACTTGTAGTGAGTCATTAATATTAGAGAATATAGCGAAAAAGGGTTTCATAACTGGTTTCCGAATGGAAGTGAATTCGTTCGAATTCACGAAATTGGCCTTGGAACAACTTGCAAAGTTTCATGGATTGTCTTTTGTAATGGAAAAACGGAGACCAGTGTTTTATCGAGAGAAGGTGAAAACTCTAAATACTGTTTTATCCTTGACGGGGTGGATGAATACTCTAAAAGGCTTTATGATTAACAACGCAAACAATTTAAAAGATGCAAGTTTGAGAAAAAAAGTTGAAGACTTCATTCCGGTGGCAATGGAGCGATACAAACAACACTTTCACGACAACGGCAGACATATACAAGTTCTTTGCCATGGAGATTTTCGAATGAACAACACCATAAAGAGAGAAATCGTAAGTTTACCACTAGATACTAAGTATCTGCATAATTCGAACCCGTGAATTTTTTTTAAATCATGTATTCCAAAATTATAAGGAGAAAAGATTTGATTGTTTGTTTGTTTGTAATGGATAAACTGAAAAACGATTTCACAGATTTTTTTAATTAGAACGGATCCGGTACTTAGTAATAGACAGCATAATAAATCTAGCATAGTGTATCTAAATTTAACGAAATATCAACAAAATCCTGCTATCAACATCATTTCTACTACTAACCTTCTCAGAACAGTTAATGTGAACCAGAATAAGATGAGCTAGCGTCTCTATAGCCGCGCATAGCAATGTTAGCTCCGTAATTACTGGTTTCTGGTACCTACCCGACTACATCGACCTCGATGTTTGATCTATTTTTTTCCTGTCCCTGTAGTTTCAAAACCAAGCTCAATCAGATAAGTATCTAAATTTGTTTTAGGATGGAATCGTAACTGAGGTGATTCCAGTGGACTACCAAACAGCTTTCTTCGGTTGTCCAATCGATGATATCCTGTTTTTCATCTATACCGGCAGCGACAAGAAACTTAGAGACAACCATTTATCGGAATTCAAAGATATTTACTACAACACTATGGAAAAATTCTTGGGATGTTTCAACATAGATTTGATGGAAGTATTCCCGAGAGAAGTATTTGATCGAACTTACGAAGAAAGGCGCGAGTATGGATTGTATATCGCAATGATGTTTATGGGTGCTTTGCTCTATGAAAATGAAAAAGATTTGGATATATCTAAAGAAACAATGGCAGATTGGCAACCCATAGTGCACGAAAGCTTTCAAGTGAGATTTGGAGACATTATAAAAGAATTTCTTTGAATTAAATTTCTAAACAAGTCCTATATCTGAAACTATTCCTTGTATTACTCCGATCAACAATTCATTATTTATGCATTAAGAAACACACAAAATATTTCCATAATCTCCACGATTGACAGGCGGGTTAGAGGCCGCGGTTAAAAACGCTGCTGCCTGCTGCCCATTTTCCAGTCTACGGAGACTCTAGATCTTTTACCTCGCAAACATTAGTCGCCTTGTACGACCGACACCCACGAGTGAAAGGGGTTGGTGCTATTCTACTCCGGACACCACACACCACAGCATAGTACATTTAGATAATACATTCATATTTTATTATACCGAACGTACAAACGTACAAAGATACGCAAAAACTGTGTGGGAGCCTATTTGCAAATATGTGTACAAATATTTCATATTTGCCATTCAAGTGTCGGTTTTTGGCGTAGGTACATGAAAGGGCGCAAACCATAAGTATTAAGCCGACTCCTACACTCTTTGCAAAGACTCAGTTCTCAATGGACAACTTTTTTTTCTGCCGGGTTTCCTGTTACTATTATACTTTCCAATTATGATTCGTATGATCATTATGAATATAATAATCTTGTCGTTAATGTCCCCGATTATGCTCTCGCACACGAGGGCCCGGAGTTCGCTTTGACCATGATCCAGGATTTGGCAGAGCATGTAGTTACTTTGGAGCGACTGCATTCTGACCTCCGTGATCCTGCTACCAGAGGAACCAGACACATTGGATAATGGTTACACATTCAGTCGGCTGAATGTGCAGGTTTCATCACTATGTTTTTCCTCACTATAAGAGCATCGGTTAGCATTGAGCTAATGTACATAACTCAGTTATTTCGTATGATCATTGCTTCTAAGGCAGACAAAGCAAATGTGATAAATTGTTAAAATAACATAAATAGTAAACTGTCGTCCTCTATGTTCGCTATCTTTAAAAACTAGTTCAATAATATTTGCGAAACATGTATGGGAAGTCGCTTTTGCGAAAGATTAGTAAAAACATTTGTGGAAACATGTGCACACTTCTTGTCACATGCCTGGGCCCGTCTTTACAGAATAGCCGAGAACGTTTATGCGATGTATTGTTTAATTTCCGAAAGGGTTAAAGAGCATATAGTTGCAGTAAAAAACCACCAGACGAATAAATCTGCCATAGCAGACCACCTGCTCAACTTTGGCCCAAACTTTGGCCTAATGTCCTCTCCACCGACCGGCAATATTATCCGCGTATGGTTCGGGAAGCGATTGAAATTAAAAAGTACAAAACTTTCAATCGGGAAGATGGATACAAGCTTTCAGCGTCGTGGAACCCAGTGGTGTGCAAAATAAATAACCTTAGGACTCAAGATTTATCGTCGGACGTATCCGTGGACATCGTGAGTGTTGTGTGCCGTGCAGTTCCGAATCAACAACAAATTGACAATTCTATGTGAGGGTAGGAGTCTACCAGCACATCACCGCAGCTGTCACCTCTCCACGGCAGTCGTCTCGTAACCACGGTGGGTGTAACCCTACCGAAACGTCGGGAAAACAAATCGAAAAGGTATGTCGCGTGCAAGTCCCGTCTTATATAATAATATGAGTCATATCGTCTTAATTCTTACAGTAAAGTAAAAGGAAAACACTTGACTACAACAGTGACAATGATCAGCAATTTTGTTACATGAAACTGAAATATTCAGGCAGAAAGGTAAAGCGAACCACAGCGTTCTTTTGTGCGTATAATACCAGTCTTAAATACAATTTTACAGCAACCCTTTTGCGTGCTAAAGTCAAGACTCCAAACATACGATCCGCGGTATCGCACGCAGCCGTCGTGGACCAACAACTAAACATTATTCATAATGACATTGGTAATGACCTACATTACAGAGACTTCGAAAATGCCTGATTGCATTAAACTTTAGGCTATGATTCTGATTCAGTTGGTTATCCTGCCGGTCTGCCATGCAAAGGTCCCAGGTTCGATTCCCGGCTGGGCAGAAATTGAAATGATGAATTTTAATTTCTGGTATAGGTCTGGGTGTCGTATGTATTTATGTATTTAAAAATATGTAATCAGTTTATCAATTTTCCGACACCCCGTGTTGACCTCTACAGGAACTATGATCTGTTTAAACTGACTTGTCTTATTTGGTGAACAAACAATGCCCATAATCACGACTTGCTGTATCAATCACGCTACGTATATTGTGTATCATCATCATCATCATCACAGCCCGTAACAGTCCACTGCAAGACTTAGGGCCTCTCCCATGAAAGGGGAATTATTTCCATAATCTCCACACTTGGCAGGCGGGTTGGAGATCGCAGTGTTATCGCAATATAACAATGGAAAATGCTGCTGCCCATTTTCCAGACTACGGAGACTCTTGACATTTTGCCTCGAAAACATCAGTCGCCTTGTACGACACCCATGAGTGTAAGGGGTTGGTGCTATTCTACTTTACCGGACACCACACGGCCAGTATAGTGTGTATAAATGTCCTAAATTTTACAAGAAATACATAGAATGTGAATTATCATTATCCATTTAAATACATAATTTCCTGAACCAAAAAGGACAAGTCAGTTTGGACAGATCGTACATTAGGAACAGTGACGCTGTTTAAATCATTTATAATAGATGTCTAAGGCTAATGATGATGATGATGATGTCACCCATAATACAAGCTTTGCTCACTTTGGGGCTAGTGGCGCTGTGTGAATTGTCCAAGCATATTTGTATTTATTTATTTTATATTGTCACTCCAGCCGGTCTAGCCATCTTTAACAGCTCCGCTTGCGTGATGCGTGTATGGTAGAAAATTGACAGCTCGAAGTTCGGCTATTTCTACCAACATCTACATTGACTCTGATTGTGTAGGATCATCCGCCAATTCGCCTCCTTCGTACACCGAAAGTACGTGAATTGTCTATGGACCAAGAATTTCTACCACAAACAGCTTATGTCAGATAACGTTAGATTATGTCAAATCCCATACATTTTTTCGACCACAAACGATTGTAGATCAACGCAACCTCTTGGCTAAGGCCGCTGATCTGATCATTGAATGTTTCTCGGTTTCGCTTAAGGGCCGGTTTTACAGATTCGGTCTATGTACCTCTTTATTTCTTTATTTAACAACACACAATAGATACTAAATATAATTATATCAATAGATAGCAAAGATATATTACAAAATGAAAGACACAAAAGGCACTTCTTATTTCTAAGAAGAAATCTCTTCTAGCAGGTCTATAGAAGATAAACATAGTAGAGTCTTTCGTCAATCTTCGTGACCGAACCCACTATGAACATTATAAAATAAGTAGGTAGAGCTCGTCTAATCTAAAATGACGCGCCCCACTATCGCATTACCGCACACAAGCAAGTTTAAAATATGGACGCAATACATATACAGGGTGTCCCGTATGTAATCCCGAATAGTGCTAATCTAATCTATTACTTAGAATTCCAAGTCAACTGCTCGACCTTGGAAGAAAGTGTCACATTATGCCGTACAATGAATAGACAATTAATATTTCGTCCAACTTTAACGGACTGTACCGGAAAAAAAAATACTACGCCAGGTTGGCAAGTAGCACGAAAAGTTGACGCATTTAATAAGGATTCTAAAATGGTATAATACTTGCTACATTATTTCTTTAATTACGGGGAAAAAAAAATTCCTTCAAGAAACCCAGTTTCGAAAATTTTTTCTTTACCTATCAAATATTATTCTAGTGCGTTCAAAGCTTGCCTAAGACCGAGTGAGACGGAGAGTCAGTCATGAAATGTGAGTGAGACAGGTAGTGATGCTTTCAAGTCAGAGATGCTAACTTTTTGTTAAATTTAGGACAAATTTTCCTTAAGTTTAAAATTAAACACCAATTAGATGCAAAGATTTCTTATTTACAAAAGATGTTCAAACTGCCTTCCTTCAACTGCAATACAGTTGACTTGGAATTCTAAGTAATAGATTAGATTAGCACTATTCGGGATTACATAAGAAAAATAAAATTGAAAAAAAGTTAAGATTTGTAGCAACAGGAGCTAAAAAACCATCACAGGGGTACATGTTCTCGAAAAAAAAAAGAAATGCCTATAATTTAAAAAATTCAAGACTTAGATTTTATTTTTTATTTTTCTAGTAACTATTATGATTTGGACTATCACCCGATTCCGGCTTGACGTCGACTTACGGGACACCCTGTAGAAATGCCGTTGTAATTGGTCACTCAGTTGCCGGTGAAATTAAAACGTAGAAGCACGCGTCGTTCATTGGCTACCACACAGATGAAGTGTCGTTATCAATATTTGCACTCACACATCGAAATCAACTAACTAAGTAGTGGGGCGCGTCATCTTAGACTAGACGAGCTCTACTATATCACCATTTTAATTTATTTCTGTAACAAACTTCGAGTACCTAAATTGTCTACGATGCCCAAGGCATTCAGCCGAAGCCGTTAGCTCGGAAAAATTGCAACTCGACGAGAAATAAACTCTTATCATAATAAAAGAGAAAAAGAAGACGAATGTAGAAGGAGTCCAGCTGAATGTTTTATGCTAAAACTACTAGAATACACAGGGATAGCTTGAAGAGCTCTGATTTAAATAAATAGACAAATTATCCGTTTATAACACTAATCTCACACAATATGACAATATACAGTCACAATTGACATATTTGAATAAGGTAATACTTTTTATTATAAATAGTTATTTATGACTTGAAACTTACAATGTTTTATACATCAGGTTAATTTTTTACTAGAAACGAACAAATGTTTTCTCATTCTTCATCGATATAAAAATAAATCATTATTTATAAATAAATCAGTAATTACGATATTTATTTTATAAATAAAAATTAGATAAATAATCCAGGGATTATATAAAGACAAAAAACTTATGCCTAACTAAGTACATATTTAAATCAATTAAACTATCTGTTTAATTATGGACAAAAATAATATCTAACTAACATAGGTCTTAATTTTTAATATATGTTTTAATTGTTTTAAAAATTATTTACAATCCAGAAACAGCAATATTTTCCGAATTGTTTACTTTATTATTATTATTTCATATTTCAATACACAGTCTCAATGTAGTATACATTTAATTTCTTGGTTCCAGCCTAATCCAGGAACCTCCTTTTACTTTAAGGTTAAAGTTGCCTTCCTGCAACTTGATAGGATCAGCGGTCTTCTCACATTTAAGCAGCTTAAAATTGAGAATCAGATGGTACATCAACACTTTCAGTTCCAAAAGTGCGAATCTGGATCCTAAAAATACATAAATATACATTAAAAATGTAAAATTAAATAAATTGTGTAAAACCGTATACACCAGAAATTCAGAAACCAATTTTAAACTGAGCTCCGATAAGATACCTACTACTTCGACAGACCGCAGCTCCGTCAAATCCTAGCTCCAACAGACCACAGATACAACAAATGGAAAGGAGGTCCGGACAACCCAGTCTATATGACAAATAACGTTGAGCTATATGTCATAAGAAAGAATTTTTCATTTTCTACAACCCTCGGAATAACTGTGGGAAAGAAGTTATGTCATACAGGCTGAATTTTCCAGTACCAAATGAAGTTTATTTTAATTGGCCATAACTTTTTTCCACAACGATTCGAGAGTTGTTGCCGAAGTAATAGTTGCAGACAATAAAATATCCTTTCCAATGACATATCGCTCAACGTTATTGGTCATTAAGCAGGGGTCCATATATTTCTGCCGGTCCTCCTTTATAAGATTTCCGTTAGTATGACGCTACAACAGATTTTAGAAAAGATAGACGAATGCGCGGTGGCAGACTAATTACAGAAAATTAAAAAGAATAAATATATACCTATACAGTTCCGAGGCCCTATACCAAACGGCATAAAAGTGAAGGGCTTGATCTTATGTTTATTTTCCTCAGAAAACCGTTCGGGATCGAACTTCTGTGGATCAGGAAAGTATTTGTCGTCCATATGGATTGCATTCACCACACTATAGATGACATCGCCGGGTTTGAGCTGAAAGAAGTATGATAAATTTTATCCAAACGCAACAAGCTGCGGGAAGACCTGTATGCTGACTCGACCAACGCCTTAGCTGAACACTGATTTCGCTTTATTTTCTGTTTTCTATAATTAGGCTTCTACTATACATAAAATTCATACTTTTATTGGTTATACAACGTGAAGCTTACCCTGTAATGTTTACCACCAGGCCTCGGGGGCGGCAATACGTAGCTCTGGGTGCACACCCTGTCCAGCATTATCACTACTGACCATTTTCGGAACGTTTCTGAAAAATAAATTGCCTACCATTTAGTTAATATGTAATCATTAATATATCTCCCTATAAAGGCCACGGCGTTAGTAGCGCAATTGAGAAACCAATTGATTTCTTTACATTAAAGAGATATTTACAATATTTACGTAATACAAAAATATAGTAATAAAACAATCATACATATACATAAAAATCCGAAAAACTAAAATTATTAAAGATGAAATTAAAATAAAATAAAATTAGAATAAAAAATTGCCCAAGATCCCCAGTAACCGGATAAGTGCCATTACCCCGGATAGCTAAGCTAATTGTCTGTATAGCCTGTAGGCTATACAGGGCTTGCCTCTACTTCGCCTGGTCCCCACGGCCCAAAGGTTTCCACGCCAAACGGCGCAAATAATCCCTGCTCAGACAAATATCTTTGCGGCGCTTGGCATTTTCGGCCGATGTGGCACTGGCCCCAGGTTAACTAGAACTGGCAGGGAGATGGGACGGCGTAATGGTGTCGATGCAAGTGGCGTCCCAGACCAGAGGCCGCCCCAGCTTCCAGGGTGTTAAAGTAATTCTGTGGGGTCTTTTACCGTCGACGCGTGCTAAGCCATTAGGCTCAAGCACATCAGGAGCCCCGACGGAACTAAAGGCGAATAACATCATTGAGGGCCGCGTGCCGACCGGCACACCTGCAGCATGATAGGCCATGGTGATCGTGCTTATTTTGTTGGTTCTCTCTTTGCCTCAAACTCGACTTAGAATGACAGAGTCGTCGCACCGATTCCCATACCACCTCAAGAGCCGATTGCCCCGATGAGTCCACTTTTCAATAAAATAAGTGGAGTGGGCTTAATGGTATACCGGCAATAGTATTAAAACTGTGTGTCCCGAGTGGTATTCTATACTAACACGGCTGTTCGCGCTTTTATACTCCACAGGGATGGTTGGTCTTCGTGGAAGACCGCCCATTACGCATTACGGAAAAGGGGCGTCAGATCAAATGCATCGAATATAATCTCTTCACTATTACCTAGCTTATCTTTAAGGTAATGGAGCGGGTTAAAAACTTTACCTAGGACAAGTTGATCTCTGGTTTTGACGCACTGCTGATCTCTGGTTTGATGTGATGGTAGAACATACACGGGTCCTACTTCTTGTCTCTTTATCTCTTCTCCCTTTTCATTCTCTCTCTCTCTCCATATTAGTTTTGATATAATGTAACGCTTACCATTCAACACTGCATCCAAATACTTCAGTTCGCCAATATTATCGTAGGTAATATTCCCTCTACTCGCTTTAAACCCTTTGACCTCTTTATATAGTTTTTCTTGGACATCAGGGTTCAGAGCCAATTCGTGGACGCACATAGTCAGTTCACCAGCTGAGCTTTCATAGCCGGCGACGAAGAATATGAATACTTGGCCAGTTAAGTCTGATAATGTCCATTCTGAAAATATTAATTTAGTATTTATGTTAGTGATAATTATTATGTCGAGATAGAAGAGTTCATAGCTGACTGTCAGTTAGCCATTTAAAACAAAATATCGTCACGGGCTCCTTAACTGTTGAAGCAGTCTCAGGATCCCCAGCAGAAGATCTTGATCACCTTCGTTTCGCCAACGGTATTTACTTATTAATTAGTAAATTTTCATTAAAATGTATTAAAGTATAGTCATTACTCACTTGTCCCGTTTTCTCGCGGTTTCAATGCTTCTTCGACTGTCGCAAATCCTACATCTTTCTCGTCTTCTCCACTTTCAGGTTTTAAATTTCCTAAGAACGTAAACAATATACTTTGTTTTAATTTTGATGTGATTTAAAATTGAGTAGATATTGTATTATTTATCATTAACATTGACATGGAAATTTATGGTTATTTTATCATAAAATATTTCTTGTATATGAGGCGAGTAAACTATTGATAAATGTTCAATAGTAATATATGATAATTATTAACGATGTTGACAAGATAAGTCACCTTTAGACGCTTCCATTAGCAATTGTATCATATCTGGTCTTTCCACATTGTTTTGTCTTCTGTATTCGATTGTCGTTGATACTACGTTGTTGAAGAAATCATGAATTCTCTTCGGAAACAGCTGCATGTTGAATATCTATCGTAAAGATAATATTAATTTTAAAATACTGAGTCACACCAAAGAATGTTTTGAAATTACAATTAAATATAATTTACCTTAGTTAATTTAGGAAGAGCAATAAAAATTAAAAAAGACATCTTTTGCTTGAAACTGAAATCGAAGATACTTTCCCCGATTGTATAGAATTCATTATTCTTGTCCTTCAGTGAATTTATTTGAATGCCAAAACCAGTTGAGGCTATGACGTCATTCGTGTATCGACGTATTATATCCCCTATGTCAATTTCTTCTTCCGTATGAACTAAAAAAAAAATTATTAAAGCATGACAACATTTATATCATTATTGAATATTAGTAGAGGTTGATTGATAATAAAGATTTTACCTTTGAGATATTGGATGATGTTGTTGCAGATATCAACCATAAAAGGCATCATCTGCTTCATCTTTGCGCCGGTGAACGCTGGGCTGAGAGTGGTTCGCATGTCGCGCCATTTCTCACCTGTAAAGTAATTATCAGATATTAATAGATGTTATCTACGAAATTGCAAATTTGCGTGGATAAATTTCGTTAGAAATTACCGTTTTTTGCAAGTATAAAATGAAAAAATTTTTTTGTACTCAATGGATGATAATATTTCTTTATTTTATTTCGAAATAGAGTATGGTTAGATGCAATAAGTCGTTAAAATTGAATAAAAAGTATTGTTTTAAGTTTATGGCAAAGTTTGAAATTATGTTTTAATTTGTCGTCAGTTTTGCCTATTTAAACAGATGTAATTTTATGAAAAAGTTAGTTATCAAAATGAACTGAAATGCTCTAGTTAGATTTATGTTAATTGAATTTGATTGTGCCTACAAAGTTTTAATGTAATTGGATTTGTGGTTTACAAGAAACTTGAAAATTTGCTTGTATGTATATTACAGTTTCCGTTATTTTCGTCATACAAAACGGCAACCCGGAGCCGTTAATCGTGTGATGGGAAGTAAAAGTATGCCGCAACGTCCTGCTTGCCATGACGCGGTTTTGCTTCCCACACTAACATACGGTAGTGAATGTTGGGTATGGCAGGAGAGGAATGAAAGTAGAATAAATGCAGTGGAAATGATGTCCCTAAGGAAAGTATGTGGAGTGAAATTGAGTGATAGAGTGATTCGTGAAAGGTGTGGCATAAAAGATTATGTAGTGGTAAAAATAGAAAGAGGGATGTTGAGATGGTTCGGGCATATAGAGCGAATGGATGAACGAAGATTGACGAAAAAGGTATATAGTGCGTATCTGGAAAACCGGCCCATAAGAAGACGACCCAGAAAAACATTCACTGATCAGATCAGTAATGTTCTTAAAAAAGCTGGGGTCCGAAGTGGTAAGAATAAAAGGAGATGTATGAAAATAATTGTGGATATATGCGAGGCTAGGGAGTTGTGTCAGGACAGAGCAAAGTGGCGGTCCACAGTCTCTGTGTGCCCCACCTGTGGAACACAGGCGTGAGCTACAATACTATTATATACCTATTATTCACCAGTTTAGCAATATTTCTGCGACAAATATAATGAAACAGCTGGTTGTGCTTTTTCGATAGTAGGTATTGATCTAGCTAATAGTTGACAGTTTACTATCATGTTTATTCTAGAAACTATAATAAATATCGATCAATGCCATGGAGAAATGCAAGTTGACTTTTAAGTCCTATTTCTTCTCCAAAATTTAATATGCAACCATTCAACACAAACCTTTCATCATCAATAAGCTTCCTCCAATCAACTTGTCAAAGTGTTCTTCAAATATTTGTCTGTGGTCCACGAAGTGGTCGAAGTCCTTTACATTTACGTTCTTGATCAACTCTGGGTCCCGGATCATGATGATGGACGACATTCCCTCTGCATAACCGACGTATCTATCGATAAAAGAATCACGCAGCTTTTTAGATTGTTGTTTTTTTGTTTAAACCCTATGCTGTGCCTATTATTAAAATGATAGAATGGTTAGAACGTGTGATGTCAGGTATCAGTGAAATAGTACCAAATATGTGTTACAGTATAATAATTAGCGCATACATGTCAAAAATACTGTCTAAGATATACTTGTATAATCGTAGACAGTAACATAAAACTTACTAACACCTGGAACAACGCTCCAAAATGTTCACATTAATTATATTTTTAATAACATGACAACCGATTGAACAAATTAACTGCCTGATATCGTGCGCAATAGTCATCCAAATTCAGCTTTGGTGCAATGATGCTCTTAATATCCACATCCTGCTAACAAATTAGGCTGGACAATAGACAAGAGGCTCAAGCCCAGCAGTGTACTGTATCGGTTGTTGATGTGATATGGCGTATGATGTTTACTAGGCAGGCATTTGACCGCCATCTCACCTGATGGTAAGTGACAATGCGGCCGAAGGTGGAGCATGCCTGTCTAGATGTAGCCGATGAGTTCAGAGTATTCTGTTCCATTGGCAAAGCGTTCCATATTTTTTTAGTACCTCTAAGGTGGCAAACAACGTGATAGTAAGCAGTCATCGCAGCCTATGGACATTTTGCAATCTCAGGGGCATGACCCACGCGTTGCCGACCGCGTTCAAATCTTTTCACCCCTTTCTTGAAGAACTCCATGTTGTACTCTCCAGTAAAAACCTTTCCATTTAGTTCATTCCACAACCTTAGAGTGGGTGGGAGAAAGTTTCTTTGGAACAGTACAGTTCGCTTCCAAAGCCGTACGCATTAGTACCCTTTTTCTCTGCAATGTATTTTTTTAACATAATAAAGTGAAGGTGTTTGAATTTTGTGTCTTTATGGAGACCAACGACCTGAAAAACTATCTCACCATTCGAGTGGTTTGGACATAGACCTCCATTGGTTACATTGATAATACTGTTAAGATTAGACATTATTATGTTTTTATAACTTGATCGAACAAAGCTATTCGATCTGGATTCTTGCAAGGATACCAGGAAAGCGTACATTCATTGCTAACGACATTCATATTATTCATACAGTGACAGATTCTTTTCTAAGTTTGGTACACGCACGCAAAGGGGCTCACAAGAAAATCATTTCTAAGCCTGCATCTATAGTAATATTATAAAGAGGAAAAGTTTGATTTTTTGTTTGTTTGTTTGTATTGAATAGGCTTCGAAACTACTGGACCGATTTCAAAAATTCTTTCACCGTTGGGAAGCTACACTATCCCCGGGTAACATAGGCTATATACCCGTGTACCCGTAGTGGTACCCGTGCGAAGCCGGGGCGGCTGCTATATATTACAAAAGTACAGAAACAATAACTAATTATACCTTTCATCAGGAAATGCTTTGTAGACATCCTCAAGATCGTCCATTATATGCCGCTTGTTCATAGTACTTTTATAGGTATTGCCAAACAGAGGGACACCTGGCACATATCGAATCCCATTCTCATCAAAGTGATTCTTTATCTTCTTGTGACTGTAAACAATATACGCGACTATAGCCGTCACAATAAATATTAAAATTTCAATAATCATCTTGCTTCGTACACACTTCGACACATACTAAGCCGAGAAAGATAACGCTGTTATTTTTAAATAAACGATTACACCATATTGCACCTTTGTTTTCAGTCGAGGATTCAACAAATCGATAAATATAGATGTAATTAAATGGTCATTGCCAGGCGATTACGATGTACAAAAAATATAATTTAAATCGTCTACAAACCAAGAAGGCACAAATAGAAACATATTTTAAGTCCGCGTATTCCTGATGGTTTTTATACCTAGATATCGGATTTTCTGACTGGATGATCAATCTGGGTAATTATCGGTGGCTACTCATACGATCTTCAAGCTATCAACGCAGGAGTCCCACAGGGTTCGGTTCTGTCTGCAACTCTTGCTGCTCGTACCTGGTACCCTTAGGTATGCAGACGACAGCAGTAAGTAAGTGACACTTCTGTCAGATGCAAAAGCGGTAAAATACCAGATAGATATCTGTTAGGTGAAAAGACAGGAACGTTATGCAGTCTTGCCGAGAGGCCATGATTGGTTGATTGAACGAAGCCTTTAAGGCGGTGTCCGATTGGGGTGAAGCCAATTTGGTGGCGTCCTATACTGTAAAAACAAAGGCGTGCCCGTTCTCCGTCAAATGGAGCTCGTTCCATATTGCTCCATTTTGGAAAATTAATAATTTATTGGTTGAACAATTTTAATTTGGCATCATCTCAAAAGTAGTAAGCACGTATGGAGTATTGCTGACACCTTTGGGATGGATCAACTGGCTGCTTTAGATTCGGTGGAGAAGCGTGGTAAGAGAATTAATTGGGATCCAAAGCTGTTAGATGTTAAGCTGCAGAGCCTTTGAGATTATTACAATACTATTAGCTCTTCCAGAGATTTTACATTGGTACAATGCCCCATCATGTGACAAGATTCTACGATAATTCCTTTACCTTATAATCGGTACGCCTGTGGAGTGCTTCCCCATGAGGTGAGGTGTTCGGATTCGCCGAGTATAGGCATTCAAAATAAAATCTCCTATGTCTTGTCTCCATTATCGTCTATGTCTTGTATAACAGTATGGATTTGAATAGTGATTGTTCTTGTTTAATTTTTTTTAATCTCTTTCTTATTGCATTTCTCCACTGTATGCTGATTGTAAATACTGTATCGAATCTCAAATGTACATTGCCTACTAGTTTTTCGCATTTCGACTTCCACTATATCCATGTAAACGGTTGTCTGGAAGAGATTGGCGATAAGACCAATAAGATAATACTAATAATAATATATAATAATATAAGATAATACTGGTTATAATTTTACAGAATCTATATTATTATACTGTTAATGTACTAGAAGAGAGTAAAAGATAATTAAAGAGTTAAATAAATAAGTTGTTTTATTAGTTCACAAACATAATCAAAATAACATTACATAACAGGTTTGCCACACAGTTTATTGTTAGTAGGAGCTGGTGCCTGATATGTGCGTTTGTCGGTATTCTACAGCCTCCATTTCGGAAAGTGTGTGAAGGAATTGTTTGATCTAATACTGCAGGCCCTTTTTTTTATGTCATACAGTAGGCAAACAGGCAAGCGGGCCACCTGCTGGAAAGTGGTCACCACTGCCTATAGACATTAGCAACACTAAGAGTATCGCCAATGCGTTGCCCACCTCTATAATACGTTGCTCTCGCTGCAAAAAGACAGATGCCCCTCCACTGCCAAAGCCACGGTTCCCCAAATCCCCACCCCATGGAGCACTGAAAACCTTACTCACCGGCAGAAACACAACACTACTTAAAAGAGTATTGTTTAGCTGCGGTATTCTGTAAGGTGGAGGTACTTCCCCAATCGGGCGGCTCCAATTCGAACGGGATACCCCGCTATGCCCTTCCTCTCTTAAAACCTTTTCCGCCTTCAAGGCACAAAGAGTGGGCAAGTGTTCCACCGTTACGTGGTTGATATAACAATTATCCGCACAAACTGCTAGCTTCTTTCTAATGCGTACAGTGTAAGGAATGGACTGCTTTGCCTGCTACTATGTTCCCTGAACAACCTGGACACGTCCAAGGCCATGAATAGACTGTTTCTATACAGGCATGCTCCTCCTTCGATCGCAACGTCGCTTGACATCAAGTGAGATGGCGACTAAATGCCTGCCTAGTTGATTGTAAAAAAATTGCACTATCTTTTATGGTGATTAAAAACATCGTGCATGAAGGGACCTATAGCACAAAGGTATCTAAATATATAAATAACAAGTATATATTAAAAAAATATATAAGTAGTTTATCAGTTTTCTGGCACCCTTAACACAATCGACGCTTACTTTGGGGCTACATGGTGCTGTATGAATCGTCCAAGCATATTTAAGTATTTATATCTTAGGAAATTATCGAAAAAAGAAAACGATTATTAATTTTTAATTTACAAAAATTCTTTTACAATATCTCCGAATCTCTCTTGAAAGCTTTCATGGACTTTAGGTTGCCATTCATCAATTTTATCTTTACTAAAATCCCTTTCAGTATCGTCATCAAAGAGGAGAAATGTCAGAGCCATCATCGCACTGTACAGTCCAAACTCCCTTCTCTCTTCGAAGGTTTGTTCAAATAACTCTCTCGGGAAGATTTCCTTTAAGTCGATATTGAAATATCGCAAGAACCTTTCCATGGTGTGGTAGTAAACGTCTTTAAGGGTTGTTAAATGATTTTCTCTAAGTTTCTTGTCGCTGCCGGTGTAGATGAGGTACAGGATATCGTCGATCGGACAACCGTAGAAAGTTGTTTGGAAGTCCACAGGTATCACCTCAGTAACTACTCCATTCTAAAGGAAATGAGATTTTTGTTAGTTACATTTGTATTTAAAATATGATACTAATTTGAGGTTTCACGATTATGAAGTTCCTCCGTCAATCGGTCGTCTCAACAACCACTATAAGATACATTGCTAGATTTCAGACTCCTCTATATCGGTGGAGGGGTCTTTTCTATACCTAATGTCCACGACTCCATGTTTCACTTGAAAATCTCAATGTTTAAATTACCCAACAGCGAACGCTGCTTCCCATTTTCTAGTCTATATATGACCTAGATGTGGGCGACATAGGCCTCTTATGGCCTATTCAGAGACAAAGTCCGATAACGCAAATATTAAACCAACTTTGATAATGTACAGTGACCAAAAAGTTAAAATAAAAGAACCAACTTACAACTTCTCTCTTCATAGTGTTGCTCATCCGGAAATCTCCATGACAAAGTCCTTGTAAATGTCTACCATTTTCTACTAAATGTTGTTCGTATCGCTCCAGAGCCACCGGAACAAAGTCCTCAACCTTTTTCCTTAAATTGGTATCTTTTAAATTTCTTGCAGTGTTCATCATAAGGCCTTTGAGGTTATTTGTCCATCCAGGTATTTTAAACATAGTATATAGAGTTTTCACCTTCTCCCTATAAAACGTCGGTCTCCGTTTTTCGATGATAAAGGAGAATCCATGGAACTTTGCAAGTTGTTCCATGGCCAACTTTGTGAATTCGAACGTAATCAACTCCATTCGGAAACCAGTTTCGAATCCTCTTTTAGCTACATTCTCTAATATCACTGAATGTTTACATGTATTGTCGAAACCTTTGATTAATTTGAATCTTTCCTCTTCTGGTATATTCGCTTCATCTTGTAGTTCTGTAAAGACTTTCGCGAGTTCACTGTAAACAAACGCTTCTCTCGAATAAGAATCGGAAATAGAAAACATTTCTTTCATATTCTCATCTGCTTCTGGCAACAATTTCTTTACGAAAAGGTTGATTTCTTCATCACCTGTCGGTGTATTTCCTGTGATATCGACAGCAAACAGCTCTCCCGAGTAACTGCCACCAAGCGTGGGAATCATCGTAACAGATATTTTGTACTCATCGAAGTTTTCTTCAGCAATCTTTACAATTGATTCTTTTAGCTGATCTGTAAACTTATCGAGAGTAACTGCTGGTGTTTCCATTTTCGCGAGCACAACCTGTTGTATTGACAATTCAAAAAGTTATGTCTAACTAATTAAGTATCACTATGTAAATAATCAAATTGTTAAGATTGTGTATTATAAATAGAACTTACGGCGTATATTTATCAATTGCTGGTAAGATAACGTTTTTATTTATTACGAAATCTAGCATCATTGTCGACAACTTGTCGGGATTCTGCCTTCGCATACCCCACTCTATAGGGTGTCGTCTCAGTTTCATCTAGTATCGACAAGTTTTACCATCACACAGAGCGTACATTTTCATCATCATCCTAATATGCAATCCTTTTTTTAATGTACACAGAGACAAACGAGCGTACAACCCACCTGATGGTAAGCGGTAACTGTCGCCCATAACATCTACGATTCATACATTTAAGTTGCAGACAACAACAATGCAGAATTGCTGAAAACTGTGAGGACTAGGACGAAATGTCTCATGACTGTAATTGCCTTATCCTTCAAACCGGCATACAACAACGCAAGCATTGTTGCTTGGCGGCAGAAACAGATCGGCGATATGTACTTACTGGACATACGTGTCTTATCGTAAATAACTAAATAGATACCTACTATGATAATCACACATATTTTGTATCTAGCTGTTATTGTTTTACCGTGGTTTATTATACAGCATTTGCCATAGATAGGTACTATTTTCATTATAGCTGTAACATAATAGTAGTTTATCTACACTCGTATCATAATGTTCCAATTACATATTCGAAAACAGTCGTTTAAAGAGACACTTTTTTCACGCATGTCCATAACATTTAAAAAAATAATTACTTTTCGATACAGCATTTCTCATACTAATTTCATTACAGCTGTAACGTAAAATAACTTTTTTATCATTATTCAACACTTATATTTTTTAAATTCTTGTTGGGCGCCCGGACACGGTCAAATGTAGGCTTGAATACCTAAACGTCTTTAACAAATTCAAAATTTAAATTCAAAATTCAAATTTGCCTGTCTATATTTGTGAGTAATTCTTTTCCCGCTAAACAGAATATTCTTTTCTAATCGTGTTTGTGAATGTTTTTTCTTGTTTGAAGCAAATAAATAGATAAATATGAAAGTAGTGACGTGAATTTCCCGCCGCTTGATATCCGTGACGCGTAGATACAAAAGATCTGACTCGCAGCTCGATTCGACCACATAAGCCGGATTGGCGCCAAACTGGCCTCTTACCCAGGAGGGAGTAAGGCGTTTTAGTCTTTGGCAAAAGCGGTCGAATCAAACTTCAGTCAGTCTTCGTTGCCACCATTGCTGTAGCTAGACGGAACATTGGCCTATGTTGCTGAAGAGAAAGCGAATTTGTTTGCTTCTCTTTTCGCGGCAAATTCACGTTTGGATACTGCAGGAAAAACACCACCTATCTCACCGCTTGCTGACTGCGCTATGGCAGAGGTGCGAATACATCAGAAAGAGATTTTAAAAATCCTGCGGAGTCTGGACGTGAACAAGGCTAGTGGACCTGATGGTATACCGGTAATAGTCCAGCGTAGATGTGCCCCCGTATTGTCTTCTGTTCACACGCGCCTGTATCGCCTCTCACTTGAGACTGGTATTGTACCTAAGTCTAGGAAGCTTGCTAATGAGCAGCCCGTGCCCAAAAAAGGCGGCCGCGCCGACCCTGCCAACTATCGCCTTATTTCGGTCACTTCCATAGGTACTCGTAAGATTACGAACAACAAACTCCTTGTGCATCTTGAAGGTAACGATGTCCTCAGCGATCACCAGTACGGATTCCGCCGTGGTCTGTCTACTGGGGACCTTCTAGTGTATGCCACACAATTATGGAGTGAGGCAATTGAGAGACATGGCGACGCCCTTGCTGTGTCTCTTGATATCTCCAAGGCCTTTGACAGGGTTTAGCATGCAGGGCTTCTAAGCAGGCTTCCTTCATTTGGTATTCCTGTTGGCTTTTGCACCTGGCTATATCGGATTTTCTGAGTGGACGTTCAATCCGTGTAGTTATGGATGGCTACTCGTCTAATCTTCAAGCTATCGACGCGGCCGTTCCTCAGGCATTGGTACTGCCCATGAATTTATTCCTGATGCACATTAACAATCTGGTTGTACCAGGTACCTTTGGGTACGCAGACGACAGCAGAGTAACGGATAGATGCCTGTCAGAGGCTAAAGCCGACAGGGACGATTTAGGTCTTGTGGAAAAGCCATGGTTGATCATTTGGACAAAGCTCTCAAGGCAGTCTCTGATTGGGGCGAAGCCAATCTAGTGGCGTTCAACGCAACCAAAACTCAGGCGTGTTTGTTTTCCGCCAAAAGGAGTCCATTCCATCTAACTCCAACTTTTCGAGATGTTCCTGTGGAACTCACCGACAACCTACAGCTTCTTGGTGTTGAGGTATTTAAAAATCTCAACTTAGATCCAAGGCAAAGACTGCAGCATAAAAACTTGGTGTCCTCTCGAAGGTTAGGCGGTACTTCACTTCAAAGCAGTTACTTCAGTTATATCAAGCACAAGCCCGATCCTGCATGGAGTACTGCTGCCACCTCTGGGATGGATCAGCCAAATATCAACTGGCGGCTTTGGATTTGGTGGCAAAACGTGCTAAGAAGATAATTTGTGACCCGTAGTTGATTGAAGTCTCGAGCATCGCCGTAGGGTCTTCTACAGGTTACAGGTCCCTTTCCGCCATCGGGAGACGCGATCCGGGCGAGCGCTACATCCTTATATCGTGGATCTTCCAGCTATCCGCACGAGCTGCTTTGGCTCGACCTTTATAATGCGTACGGCTAAGGAGTGGAACGCGTTGCCTGTGAGTGTTTTCCATGATTAATATAATCTGGATGCCTTCAAGGCTGGAGTGAATAGGCTGTTCCAAGACGGGCATGCTCCATCTTTGGCCGCATCGTCACTTACCAACAGGTGAGATGGCGGTCAAATGCCTGTCTTGTCATAATTTGACCTTAGTGGTACCGGAAATAAGTATATCCGAATAAAATAAAACAAAGTTCTCAGCCAAAAATATTTTATTTAAGCGTATATAATCTTTATATTATCAATGCTGATATATTAGATATTATCCTTTACATTTAAACACTTTAATGGCCTCCCCTTCAGAGTAGGTGTACAGTAAGTGACCGGGATCATTCTTTAAATGTACAATGTTACAGTTTAACAAATGTTATATTTGCTAGAGAATGTTTTAAATTTTAAGAATCATGCCAAATGGTTTTGGAGTATACATCGCTCTGGGCCGAGATATATCGTACATTAACAAGTTTGTACTTATTTATTCATAAATCAACCGCATGCTTCCGAAAAGTAAAGTATGATGCATCCTAATTCCTGCTCTATTTAAATATAAAAATACTATTTTCAAATAGGTTTTCCAAAATTCGCGTCACTCTCCAATATTCGTTTTAGATCTGTAATATAATTTTGTTTACTTTTTCGTAACACATCCTAATAAATCTTATAATTAAATGTAAGTAGGTACTTAACCTAACCTAGAAGTACAACTTAATAACAAAAAAGTACGATGCATAAAGATTAAACTATAAACTTACATTTTTTGATTAACTTTAAAAGTACCTATGTATATTTTCGCCATGACATATATATTTGGCCGCATTTTATTAAAATTAAACACGAAAAAGAGACGTAAAAAATTCCATCAAGCTTAGATATAAATCTACTTAACCAGGTGTTGGTGGAAAGACACCGACATTTTCCTTACACACTTTTTGGCCACTTCATACAAAACCTACTTATCTTCGACCGCCCTAAATACATCCCTGTCTTTTCAGTCCTTTGTGTACTCCTCGATATGAATAAAAAGGCCAAAAAGCAGGGCTAGATCCATACCCTGTCAAATGCTAAACTCTACCTAAGAACTTAAGCAATAAAAAAAAACTATACAATTAGATGGCAACATTTTAGTGATAGCAGAAGTAAATTTGTGAAAAAAGATTTCATACATTCCTAACTTACATATCAAACCTATGGCGGATTCTGTATCTACAACAATTTGTAAATATATTAATAGCCCGCTAGCGCTGAAGACATGAGCACTTCCATAGAGATTGGAATGTTAGCGACCTTCATAGACTGGCGAGAAGGTCGCTAACATTCCAATCTCTTTGAGCACTTCCATATAGAGCGTTTTGCTCATGCATAAAACGTGTCTCCCGGACACTAAATAATATAGTCTCTCGTTTTTCAAGTTCTAATTTCAATAAAACATTCTCCACAATATAATCTAACCACTTATTCGAATTCAAAATCACCAATGTTAGGTAACTACACCTTTAATTTTAGGGAACTAACTGAAATTAGACATTCTCATGAGCCTCTTGGGACAGCAGCGAACCAAACTCACACGAATTTTGACAGAATCGCGTAAATTTTTTAGTTTCAAAGTAAGAAAAATGCTCATATAGGTGCTCGCGGGTAATTTTTAAAGGTAATATCATCGAAGATTTCGATGTAAATAATACAGATCCGCCCCTTAAGTCATCCTCACCTAATCCTTAAGACGTTACCTACAGCAAAATTAAACAAACTTTATCAAGCTTCTAGCACCATTTCGATATAAAGGTATACATCAATGAACCAACATAAAATTATCAAACAAAATATATATATAAAAAAAGAAAATATCGACGAAAAACAAATCATAACAATAGTTAAGAATAAATCTTATAGAAAATGATCAATGAACGCAAAAATTTTCATTTTCAAAAGGTCCAAAGCAATGACTAAGATGGAATCACTGGTTTTTCTCTTCATATAATTTTGAATAAACTTTCAAGACTAGTTGAAACAGTATTGCGTTTTAAAGTATACATAGACATTTATACCAAGGTAAACTAAAATATAAGTAACATATTTAAATCTGTATATGTTGTCTACCGATCATATCATTTGATTGAATGGTAGGTATTTCGTTTTTACATTTTACGTGTCAATGACCTGCCGGTTGGCCGGGAGATCATTGATCCTGATGCATTTTAGACCACTTTTCTATACTAATATTTTAAATAGAAAAATCGTAATGTATAATCTGAGAAACTACTTAACCGATTTTAGACATTCACCTAGTGGAAGCTACATTCGCAGCGAGTAACATAGTATTTCTCGAACGTAGCAAACAAATTCTACGCGGACGAAGTTACGCGCAAAAAAAACTAGTTTTATATAAATTGAATCAGTTAATCATACTCATGCTCCTCTTGAATTATTTTAAACTGTTATTCCAAAACCCGATGGTCCATTTAAAAAGAGAATTCCTTAAGTTATAGGCACCCCATTCAAACAAATGCATGCTGTATAGTCTGGTGTCAATCAGCTATAACACACGATCGGCGCTCGACACATAGAGATTTAACACAATAAACATGATACGACTATCTTTACATTGAGATTATAGCGTTACAAGTACAAAAATAAATCACATATTCGGTCACTGACCGTTCAATTCAAGTACTATCCAGCTTGGCTAGCCTATAGGGCACGATATAGCTGTATTGCGTCTCACGTATGTACACAATACCAGTATAAGATGAGCTAGAATATCTATGAACGCTCATATCAATGTTTGCTCCTTTTATACTGGTTGGTGTAGCTTACCTCCTGCTAGCACAAGTACAAAGCACGAGAGCGACAAGTGATAAAAGCCGCGACATAGATCCTGCTATCTCTTTCATCTTAATATTGAGATATCTATGTCGCGAGTCACTTGTGCTATCCGTACTGTACGTCCATAAAATAGAGAGATAAGACTATATCGCTAGTAAAGAAGCCAGCCAGGAAGAACTATATTGTCATAACCACGCCCACTCGGCCCCGAATCCAGGGAAACATCAACAGTCCAACGGGATACCACTAAATACAACATAACAATTGGGTAACTTCGTCAACCACACCACTACAGTTGAAGGCGTCGCGAAGGACGGCACACATGTCGAGACGTCACAATAATTTGAGCCTTAAAACATCTAAAGTTGTACTTTTAAGACCTGTAAAGTGTCCAAATAGAGAGCTGCGTAATCGAAATCGCAGCGTCGAAAAAACTACGGACAGAAACGAGACTAAACACCGAGATTGCTTTAAAAAATGTGTACTTCTCATTTATTGTTACGGTTTAGATATCATTATCATCATTTATGCTTTAAAACTTGTACCAAGAAGCTACATTAGAGCCCCCACACGGATTCGCCCCACGTCACACAACGCCAACTCTATTCCTCTACACATAAGGTTCACAATCCTTTATAAATTCAGTCTCTCAACCGTACGAGTACCACACGTCAAAATATTATGGACCCTACAACTCTGCCTCGACACATGGGGCTTAAAAAACGGTCTTCGGTTTTCGGTCGCGTACCAGGACAGCAGACTGATTAGGAGGTGGGACTATTCTCGAATGGGATGTCCGGCTCCATTTTGAGCGTCTGCTGTGTAGGATCGTAGTTACCGGCTAAGTAGTATACGTCGTTGTTGTCGTACACCGTGCTGTACTTGGCTGGGTCGTCGCACATGCGATCCTTGTACTGTTGGAGGGGAAGCACCTCGCATTTGTGCGATATCGTCTGCACGTCGTTCTCGTCCATGTGCGGGGACTCGAAGAGCCCACCCTGGAATGGGGAATTCAACGTTTTAGGCATATTCTTGCAGGTTATTGGAATTAAAGAGAAGTGGTCGAATCCAGAAATGGTCAAGTCCAGTAAAAGATAACTCGACAAGTGATTCCTAAACGTATCTTTTGGCGTCCATTGCTGGGTTGGTATCCTCACAGCACACGCTGCCCAGGCGGTTTTGAGAATCAGGTGAATGAAAGGTCAGAAAATATAGCAATAAAATAAATATATGTTCATATTTTGGTCTATCTAGGTCGACTTCTCCTTATGTTTTTACGATTATACGAGATCCGTGCCTCTTGCGTCCATCAACATTCCTCATTCATTTATTTTATTTTCTATCATTAATTTTCTCTGCCCTTATCCTCACTACACGTCTTTTTCTGCATTCGGAATCTCCTCATAACACACACGTGATTAATTCCCCATTTAAAAAGGAAGTGGTAAATGAGGCTGACAACCTCGAATAGCCATCTCGCTTGCGATTTGCTATTAAGTGACCGAAAGTCACAAAGATAACGCAAATGAGGGTTTTCGAAATTACAAAATCCACGAAATGACGCTATTGCGACATGAGGTCTGATGTCAAAATAAATCCCTGCCATTGGCTGGGATAGATTCGCCATTTTACAGTAGTATCAGACAGTATCTTGGCAACAGACCTTACGCTATAGCGCCACCTGAAGTCTCGAGAACCCTCATTGGGACGACTTGGCCTCATTCATCGGCTATCCATTGTGCTACTGTGCTATTGTGTGGGCTGTGTTTTATGTGTATGTGTGATGTGTGTAAGGTGTGTGGTGTGTGGTGTGTGGCGTGTGTGGTGTGAGTGTGTGTGTGTGGTGTGTGTGGTGTGTGTGGCGTGTGTGGTGTGTGTAGTGTGTGTGGCGTGTGTGGTGTGAGTGTGAGTGTGTGGCGTGTGGAATGTGTGTTGTGGGGTGTGTATGTGTTGTGTGCTGTGTATGTGTGGTATGTAGCCTGTGTGTGTGTGGCGTGAGCGTGTCTATAATAAAGTGGAACCCCCACTCACCGGATAGCGCAAGCTCTCCGTGCAGGGCGGCGTCTCCTCGGGATGGTAGAACCAGCGCACGCGCACGGCCATGGCGCCGCGCGCCTCCCACAGCGCCAGCAGCCGCCCGATGTACGGCCGGTCCGGCCGGCCCGTCGACAGGAACACCGCGGCGTCGCCCACCTGGGGAAGATTACATAACATCAAGGTTACATCATTTCGCATGGGACAAAACATTAATTATGTATGTGTATGTATATATTTGTAGATATTTATGTGTGTAAGTAGAATGAATATACTTATATATATATGCCTATTTAGAGATAGGTAATATTGTGCACGCCCTATCGGCGTCTCATGATCACATCACGCTTCCGAAGGCCTGCTGGAAGAGATTTCTTATAGAAATAAGTGGCGCCTGTTGTGCCATTTATTACTTTGCCTGTTATTCACTATGTATTTCCTGTGCACAATAAACTGTTATATGTTAATAAATAAATAATAAATAAATAATTTCACGTTAGGTATTATCGGTACAATAACAGTACATTAAAACTCAATATTAATTACGATATGTCACAACATAAAAAACGAAATAATTGCAACGATGTTAATGTCACAAATGAATAGAAAATTTGCAAGTGGTATTAGGGGGGAGGAGGGATTTATTTATCATCTATATAGTCTTATTGGCTGTGTGGTGTCCGGCAGAGTAGAAATAGCACCAACCCCTTACACTCGTGGGTGTCGTACAGGGCAACTAATGTTTCCGAGGCAAAGGATCCAGAGTCTCCGTAGGCTGGAAAATGGACAGCAGCGTTTTCCATTGTTATATTTACAACACTGCAATCTCCAAACCGCCTGCCATGCGTGGAGATTATGGCAAAAACTTCCCCTTTCGTGAGAAGCCTTAAGTCCTGCAGTGGACTGTTATGGGTTGTGATGATGATATAGTCTTATCTGTCAACCGTACTAGTACCACACGTCAAAATATTGTGGACCATATAGCACCGTTTTTAGTCTATGGACTAGAAACACTATTCTTTTTTGCTAACAACACGTCGTGTTTCCTAACGCAGAGCTTAACTTTGTTGCAGTAAAATCTGTTCAGTAGTTTGAAAAATATTTTAGCCTTTTTCTGTCGGTTAGGTTATTTGTATTATACGGTAAGCAAATAGGTAGAGGTAAAGCGTAGCGGGCATAAGGAAAGAAACTTCTAGGACAGGGACATGCGCTGTATACAAATTAAAATTCATTTCTTAAAATAATCGTAGACAAATTCATACAGCGCCATCTAGCCACATACTAAGCAAAGCTTGTACCTTCTATGGGTGCTAGCTAACTGATATACTACTTATATATGTTTTTAAATACATACTTATTATACATAGAACACCCAGACCCGTAACAGACATTCAAATTCATCATTTAAATTTCTGCCCGGCCGGGAATCGAACCCGGGACCTCTTGCATGGCTGACTGGCATGTTGACCACTAAGGTCGTCAATGTATACAACAAAAATGTAAAAGAAAATGGCTGACTAGTGTGCCCATAAAAAAGTAGCATAACAATAGAATAGAATTCCTTAGCATCATAGCAGACAATATGGCGAATTGATACGCTCGTGGCCGGTCATCGCCATAGAAATTGAACCATAAGGCTTGTCCTCCTTACGGAGTAAAACTTTTTGATCGAATGATATAATAAAATATACATATAAATTAATGACTGACAAAATAAAAACGGTCCGAAGGCACGCGCGTCGAACATACTGCAGATGTTTTACATGATAAAAATAAAAGTACCATATCTTCATAAATTTTTGAAATCTCACAAATGTCTGATGAGGACCTCGATCCCGCAGGCTTGCGGCACCGGCTTGCTTCAATATTGACACATAGAAACTGCACCTGAACACAAAACCCACCAACCAAACTACCAGGCCACCATAACTCACGTGCAACGTCTCCTCTCCGCGCTGTATGGAGCGGTAGAACAGTTTCTTCAGTCGCGGCTTCGCCGTGCGACGGTAGGGCGCGCCCAGCCAACGCCATAATGCTCCTCCTGGTAGGAACGCCGCCATCTTGGAGACTCCACTGCTGGTGGCACCATTTGCCCCATCAGAGGAGGATGAGACTGTACGCTTCTTGGCCTTCTGGGGAGGTTAATTAAAGGCATGGTTAATTGATAGAGAATTTTATTGTTTAAGTGAATTTTTCAATCTGTGACAATAATTGGATATTATGATGACATTATTACTTGTAATTGAATTGACATAATCTAAATATTGTTATGACATTATTAATTTTATAGTAATGGAAATTGTAACATTACAATATACTATTGTACACCCAAATTTGGGTAAACTGTTATAGTTCTGCTATAAATCAAATACCTCCTACAATGTACCTACTACAGTTGTATAATAAATGATTTCTGATTTCTGAGGTAAGGTTCGTAATCTGTAGGTATGTATATCGTTTATTGTTTTTCAATATTGTGGTGTTGTTGTTTGTGTAAATTAATGTTCCGTCTTTCTAACTCAATTTCAAATACAGACTTATTTTTTTATATGACAGTTAAAAGCAAGGTGGTAGGACTCTGTCAAACCTGAGGAGTCCGCCTGAGTGAGTGCCACCGCCTTATCAATTTCTGCCGCCAAACAACAATGCTTGCATTGTTGTGTTCCGGTTTGAAGGATAAGGTAGCCAGCACAATGACAGACATGAGGCATTTCGTCTTAGTCCTCATAGTAACAACGCACCTGCGGTTCTACATTTTTGTTACCTGCAACCTGAATGCATGTTATGGGCGACAGTTACCGCTAATCATCAGGTGGGCTGTCTGCTCGTTCACCCAATTGCTCTACTGCGAAGGTCTGATATTAAAATACTACAGTGCCATTGGACAGAAACAACTGTAAATGACGGATCGATTCCTCCCAATGACAGGGCTTTAATCAGGCCTCACACCTCAGTAACGCCATCTGGTAGATTTAGAAATCAAGAATATATTAATTGAAGCTATTGTAAAATCTGTTATTACGTAGGTATACAGGGTGTAAAAAGACCGCTAGCATTAATTGAAACCTCATATTCTACCCATGAAACTGAACAACTTTCCCCAAGAAACATACCCGCGGAAACTCATAGTTTAGGCAGAAATCGAGATTCTTTTTAAAAAAAAAAGTATTTTTGTACTAAAAAATATCAAGTATCGATAACTACATAGTTTAAAATTAATTAAGACACTTAAAGTTCCAATTTAAGTTGAAGTAAATGCAATTTAAGTGCAGCGTGCGCCGGACGATGAACATTGCGCGTCGCAATTAATTATTTATTTTAGGTAGCGAAATTATGAAGTCATTTCCGCGGGTATGTTTCTTGGGGAAAGTTGTTTAGTTTTATGGGTAGAACATGGGGTTTCAATTAATGCTAACGGTCTTTTTACACCCAATATACCAGTGGTTCGCAATTTATTCGCACCTTAATAAGACCTCAAAAAGTACTCGCGTACCCCCACTACACAAATTCAAACAAATCCATAACATTTTATTGTCAACCACCACTCGCCGCCACTCGTTAGTTGTGCCACGAGCTTCCAAAGTCACTGGAATCAAATTTGAAATCCTCAAATACAAAGCAATCTTAATTACCTTCCTAACAACTTCTCCAGAAGTCGACGGCGCCGGCATATCTTCATCCAAACCGATGCCGCTGTCTTTCAGATTATCCTTCTGCTGCTCTTCCTTCTTCAACGTAATTTTGCCCAAATTGCTAAAGTCCAAAATTGCATTCTTCACCAAACTCTTCTTCGACAACACGGCTTTCTTGATCACAGTCTTCATTTTCTCATCGGGCGATTTCTCAACAGCTATAAGTGTTGATAGCCTATCATTAGAATCACCCGAATCATCGTTCGACTTGTTAGAATCGATATAGTCGGATGACGATTTGAGTTTCTGCTGATCGTCGCCTGACGAACTAGAATGTTCTTTGGAACTCGAGTGGTGTCTCTTTCTATGCTTTCTGTGGTGTTTCTTATGGTGTTTTCTGTGTTTGCAGTGTTCTTCGCAACACTTGTGTTTCTTCTTTTTCTTCTTGACGTAGTCCGATGCGGGGTCATCTTCGCTGGAGTGCCTTTTGATTTTGTCTTTTCTATGCTTTTTCAGTTTCTTCCTGTCTTTTCGGTCTTCGTCGTTTTCGATCTTCAGCGACGAGGTGTCGCCAATGTTAGG
The DNA here is from genome assembly GCA_905147135.1 of Blastobasis lacticolella. NCBI lineage: Eukaryota > Metazoa > Arthropoda > Insecta > Lepidoptera > Blastobasidae > Blastobasis > Blastobasis lacticolella. The sequence goes on from LR990048.1 coordinate 19,358,099, forward strand.
TTTAATGTCACCTGTTAGGTTTGGCTTTTTGTCTTCAGTGACACTGGTGTTCCTTCTCCTCTTGCCCAGTGTGAACAGGCTGTTTTCGTATTCTGTGAAATAAATTGTATAATTTATTGAATTGAGATCAGTTTATGTCATAGCTCAAGCAGAGGGATAAGTTGTGCCGATCCTAACTAGTGGTCTGAGTGCAAGGGAATTAAAAAGAACTATTTTTCACCAGCCACTTCGTCCGCTTACAATTCGGTTATAACGTTCCAGACCCGTTCCCGTGGGAATCCATTGAATTTCGGGATAAAATGTAGCCTATATGTTATTCACGGCTATAAGCTATATTGCTGCCAAATTTCATCAAAATCCGTTAAGTAGTTTTTGCAGAAAGAAGTCAAACATCGAAACACACATTTTACAAACTTTTGCATTTGCAATAATATCACTAGGATTTAGATACTTAAAATTTTAATGGAATATCTCGCCTTAGAGGAAGTTTATGTCCAAACTATGATGTCCAAATATCTAAATGATTCATGACGATGAAATTCTTGTTATTATTTTGACATACCATCATTTCGTGAGACTTTTATCTCGCGAAATAAAACAATTATCATGGAACTAGTGACAGGGACTACTGGGACCTTGTGAAGCAGTTAAATATGCAATAATATTCCAATGGGCATCTTTGTAATGATAGATTAATCACTGACCCATCACACAAACTATAAGTAAGAAAACATAAACCTTCAAAACCATACATACCAACGATAGGATAATTCGGCTCCAAGAACCTGATGTCTTCAATGGCTATCCTGCCTGAGTCCCCGTCATCAAACTCCACTGCTACGAATTTGTCATCATGAGGATCTGGAGACGAGACCGCGACAGTACCGGGGTACAGGCAGCGGTACTGCTGGGACCAGTATGCGCATACTCGGGTACCAGACGGCAGTTCCACCACGGAAGATGGACTCACTTCCAGGATCTGGAATTGGAGTAAGAGATTTTTTGTACTTTATAATATGACAAGATTAGACGTTAGCCGTGTGGTGTCCGGCTGGATAGACTATTCTATTCAGCCGGACACCGCTAGGTGCGGGGGTGCTATCACCAACCCTTTACACTTTTGGGTGTCTAATGATATGTTATAAGCCGACTAATGTTATCAAGGCAAAAGATCTAGTCTTCTGGGAAATGGGCAGCAGCGTTTTTCACTGTTATATTTATAGCACAGCGACCAACCCGCCTGCCAAGCGTGGAGATCATAGTAATAACCTCCCCTTTCGTGGGAGAGGCCCTAAGTCGTGCGTTCTGGGCTGGGATGATGATCAGAGGTTAGCCGTATGGTAGAACAAGGGTATAGGCTAGATGACTAATGTATTTTAGAAGCAGTCCAGGAAATGGACAACGTTTTAAGCTATGCATTTGGATGATGAGGCAAGCATAGTGAGGAAACTTGTACATTCAAGCGACTAAATGTGTAACCTTGATCCAATCTGGCCAGGTTCCCCTAACGTTCACGTCCACTGTTAGAGGCTATTAAAAATATGTGATTATGACAATTAATAAGTCCACAAACACGCAATGGGAAGCGATTACCATTCTATCATAAATTTGGAATTTTTATTAAAGAGCATTACTTACTGCGTCTCTCAGAGTTTCTTCTCTCGACATTATGTGCGGTTTGTTCCCTCTCTCGCCGTCCAGGGTTATCGCATAAACATCCGGGGCTGTCACTGCACTTAACTTGCCAGCGTAGAAAAGACCTCCTCTAGCTGTAAGTACCCTCGGCGACGTGTCTATGTTATCCTCCGTCAATGTGCACCTAGAGATTCGCTGTTTGCCAGGTTCAGGCGTCTCTTTCTTGTCTTCAGATCTCTCTTTAGATTTCACGCTCTTGCGTCTCTTTTTCGCTCGACGCCTTTCCTTATCACTGTCGCTGGACGCACTCCCTCGTCGTAGCGCGAATTCCAACTCCGGTAAGTCGTCCCTCGAGTGCTTGCGAGCCAGCCGGTCCACTTTCTCCCTGTTCTTTTGCCGCACTTCATTCAGACTCTCCATTGATGAACTCGCTGATCTATTAAGGCTCCATTCATGATCGTCTTCTTCCGAGTACATTTTCAATATAGGCTCGGCTTTCAGTTTCGGCCGCACTTTACTCGTCCTATTGCCTTCTTCCCTGGAAGCCTCGCCTCTTGAGCATAGTATTCCTTGCTTGAGTTTCCCCTTAGCTAATAAGTAGCCCACTAAACTGCTCTTCGATTTGGGTTTCTTTGCAACGATCGTCTCTGTTGAGTCTGGGCTGGAGACTTTACGAGGTCTACCCACTTTCCGCTTCTTGGAAGAGCCTCGATCAGAATCGGGAGACAGCGCAGGCGTCGACGGCGTGGGCGGCGTGGACGAAGTTTGCAGAGGTGGAGTTAACGCACTCAGCTGCGCCCTCTTCGCAACACACTGTCTTTCCAGGTCTTGCAGTCTTTCTCGCATGTCTTTCTCAATCGCATTGTACACATCTTGAGCGGAATGCACTGGTGGTACGTGAGCGCATTTCGCCACACCACACGGACACGAAGTAACTCGTCTCAAACTATCTTCTAAATCACCCCCATTATTGCCATCACTTTTATCGCGCTCTCGCCTATGTCGCTGTATCTTCTCCAGCTTTTGTCGCAATCTATCTTCCTTGTCTCTACTTTTTTTATTTTTCCGTTCACTGGAGTCACTATCTCGACGGCCATGCTTTTCTTTCCTCTCAGCGGACATATCTCGATCTGTGGGACTTAACAATTCAGATTTTATAAACGGACTGGACGTTATCAAAGCTGGTCTCTCTTCTACTTCAGCCTGTCTAATTCTTTCTCTTTCCGCTAACGCACATAGTAGGCCGAGGCCACCTAACTTTGCCTGTTCACTGGTGCTTGGCTCCGCAGATGGAAACTCGAATCTCCTGTGCGGCGGCGCCTCAGTTCTTGGAGGCGATTTAGGCGATGTCTTGATCATTATGTTTAATTTTGTCGTATTCCTCGTATCGATTGTCAGGGGAGATTGCTCTAAGAGCGGCATGCTAGTTCCAGGCGTGGTCCTCTCATATTGCTCGATACTGTTAGAGAGAAGCTCCAGGCCGCTGACATCCACGTGGAGCCTTGCTGGTTGAGGGGTCGGCTGACCAGAGATAGGGGAAGTACTGGCTGTGTCTATCACTAGGTCGTGAGAGCCTCCACTGCTCGAGGTGTCCGCCAACGCCTCGTCTCTCTCCATAGCGTCTATAGCCTTCTCCACAGCGCCAACTACAGCAGACGTCGAACCTTCCGATGAGGATTCTTCTGCGCTGTCTATGGGAGGCACCATCGCACCTTGGAGCATGGGCTCGTCTGGGAAGTGGGCGACGCCGACGCAAGCCACGCCCTCCCGTTCATCCTCGTCTGCCTGATTCGGAGAATCATCTTCGTCGTCGATGTGGTCTGTTTGGTTGGAGGCGTCCCTTTGAGCGGGGCCCTCTGGTGCTTCTGGTGGGGGCGTGGGCGGTGCGTCAGGCGAGGTGGCTTGACTGCGGCACGCCTGTTCAGCGAAATCTGGCTGGTAGTACAGATGCGTTGTCATCAGCGGTTGTACTGGCTGCACAGGCTCTGGAGCGAAGGTCGGTAGAGGCTTCTCCTGGAGGGGCTCGGGCTCGATTTTTATGAGGGCATGAGGAGCGATCATAGGCTGCATGATTGGTTTCCGTTTATCTGGGGCGTGTTGGGGTTGGGGCGCTGGGGCGAGGGTCACCAGCCTCGTGGAGTGAGTATGCGTATGCTGAAGAGTAGCAGTGGAGGCGAGGAGATCAGCTGGGACCAGCTGGACGTGAGGGTGGTGGGGATGGGGCGCTGGTGGGAGGAGGAGCGGTGCGGGTGGGTACGGTAGTCCACCCCAGACGACAGCGTGGGGTAGTTCTGGAGTGTGGGCTGGCAGAAGAAGCAGGGCGCCCGTTGAAGGATCCCGGACGAGTTGGAGCCCTCCCACGCCCATGCCCACGCCGCCCATGCCCATGCCGGCCACTGAAGTCACGCCGCCCACGCCCACGCTGCCAACCATCATGCTCTCCATAGAGACTTGCGCTGGAATGGAGAGAAACGTAACGATTAGAGGCGATGCCGATGTACACTAGTCAGGTACACTAGTCAGTGGTAAAGAATGCCCAACGGTCAGTTTGGGCATCATATTTACATGGTGATGCTTTACACAGCCAAACTAGCCACATTTACCACTGGCGTATGTTTTGTAAGATCTAGGTAATTGATGCTAGATAACTATAACACTGTTATATTGTCGTATATTTCTCGGAAATTCAAACATTTTGGCACAATAAAGAGTACAGAGAGACAGAAACAGATTTCGGAAACTTCCAAGAAATAGTACCTACCGACGTGTAAAGAACATATCCCAATGAAACAGAGTTATAAACCATCTCCACTAAACTGGTTTTCAAATAAAGGAAATCGCATCGATATCGACCCATTACAGACACACAGATACGACCCATTACTGACTAAGAGCATCGGTGGCCGAGTGGTTAGAGCATACGACTCGTAAGCCAGAGGTCCCGGGTTCGAATCCCGCCCCGGCCATGTAATAATGTCTGTTTTCTGAGTTATGTACATTAGTTGGATACTAACCGATGCTCTTACGGTGAGGGAAAACATCATGATGAAACCTGCACATTCAGGCGACTGGATGTGTAACCATGATCCAATCTGGTCAGGTTCCCAGGGGAACATAGCAGGGTCATGGAGGTCAGATGGCACTCGCTCCACTGTAATTACCTGACCTGCCAAATCCTGGATCATGGTCAAGGCGGACCCCGGGCCCTCGTGCGCGAGAGCACAACCGGGACATTAACGCCAAGATGATTACAGACACACTGATATAGCTGTGAAACTTATAACACCCTTATTTTTGCCTTGATTGTTAATAAAAATAAACATACAACTATAAAAATGGAGGACTTGGGTACGATCTTCATAGTCGTTCGATCGTTAAAGCTCCTATCGGTTTATCTAAGTTTAGCTATAAGAAATTGTGGTTTTGTTTCATTTCATTGTGGGAGAATCCCGAATTTGCAATATATGTATTATTACTTTTGTCATATAGTTCTAAGGTATTTTGCAATAAAGAGTTTACATACATACTTATAACACCCGTCTTTTTGCCTCGGGTGTTAATAAAAATAAACACACAACTATAAAAATGGAGGACCTGGGTAGGATCTTCATAGTCTTCATCTATCCACTTCAAAAATAGACAGCTTAACTACTTAGTATTCAATGTACAAGTTTCCTGAGTCGTGACGGTGTGGTAACACACAATGCAATCCGAATTAAACGGACCTAATGCTGTGGCCCTAGCATAAGTGTGTCCGCGACAAAGCTCGCGCCGCGAGAGGGCGTTTGTCTCTTTCTCTCAATACTAAGACGAAAGAGATAGCAATACCTATGTCGCGCTTTTTCTCGCTTATTGCGGGCGAGAGCAACGTGTGGTAGGCCTACTGTTCGTAATAGATAATAGACCACACACCCACGTTACGGGCAGTTAACGCATATCAATTATCTGGTATTCGTAAGTAATCATTATCACAGTAAAAAGGAGTTTTAATTGTTATTGTGTAAGGGAAAGAACTGATTTTTCAAGAAACTGGCGGAACAACTTCGATTACATTAACCATTTATTGAGTGGAGTGTACGCATGTGATTATCGGAGAATAATCTAATATTTAAAGCCAATAGTGAGAACAAAATCAAGACTAAATCATAGTGAAAAGAACTACACTGAACCATAGCACTTCGAACAAGGTACTTCGCGCACGCACACATTAAAGACAATTTGACATTGACTTGTCTTCAGATTCAATGTGTGCGTTAGGTACAGAATTCAATTCAAATACATTTATTCAATCTAGGTTTTTATAAACACTTATGAACGTCACGCCTACATAGGTAACATTAAATAAAAATCTATAATAATTACATAAAAATTTTAGAATAAGAGCGCTCACCGTCGTGCACACTACAAGCCGCACGATGCCGAGTTATCCAACTTTTCTTTTTTTACTATGACTAAACCCTAAACCTGTCAGAATAAGGAAAGAGAAAAGAGTCTAATGCAAAGGCCAACGGCCTATGCGAGGAAGGTGAAGACCAGGCGAAGTGGAGAAGGAAGAATACGAAAATGGACCCTGGATGCTCGGATGACGATTTTATTATTGGATTAGCCAGACCTTCCACCGCCATCTCAGCTTGGCTAAAAATGGAAGTTGGCGTTGTTGTGTTCCGGTTTGAAGGATGAGATAGGCAGCATAATCACAGGTATGACGCATTTCATCTTAATAATCCAGTTTTGCATTTTTTTTACAGTGAATCCTAAATGCCATGGGCGACAGTTGCCGCTTTCACACGGTAGAACATTTATTTTTATTATTATTCAAAAAATATTACTTTTATTTTATGTGCGCTTTGTTTTTATTTACTTTTTGTATTTTATTGTTGTTGTATGTACCTAATTGTTAACTTGTTTGGTATAATTAAAGTATTTGTCAAATAAATCTTTGTTTATCATCATCACAGCCCATAACAGTCCACAGCAGGACTAAGGGCCTCTCCCACGAAAGTGGAGGTTATTGCCATAATCTCCATGCTTGGCAAGCGGGTTGGAGATCGCAGTGTTATAAATATAACAATGGAAAACGGTGCTGCCCCTTTTTTAAGCCTATGGAGACTAATCTTTTGCCACTAAAACTTAAGTCGCCTTGTACGACCCCCACGAGTGTAAGGGGTTGGTGCTATTCTACTTTGCCGGACACCACACGGCCAGTCGATGTCTATTTCTAATTGTCGTGTCGTGGTGTCTATGTGCAATAAACGTTTTATTTCTTTCCTTCCATCCTGTGCGTTTGCCGCTTCGTAACTTAAAAAAAAACTCGCAATCCCGAGCAAAAACAAGTAAACAGCCCAAGTCACGTGCTCGCGTGTCTTACTGACTGACATTTCCCTCGGTAACCGATTATTTGGCGGCGCACGCGCAGTAAGGGCTATAATTCCGCGGCCCGCTTCCACGGATACCTTGATTACTATACTTGACCTACCACCATTATTGCGCGGGATTGTGAGCGTCTGTGTAATTGGACGGGGTTCGGAGAATTAAAGGTTCTAGCGATTAGGTGGGATCAGCGGCCTTAGCCAAGATGTTTCGTTAATCTACAATCGTTTGTGGTAGAAAAAATGTATGGGATTTGACATAAGCTAACGTCATCTGACATAAGCGGTTTGTGGTAGAAATTCTTGGTCCATAGACAATTCACGTACTTTCGGTGTACAAAGGAGGCGTATTGGTGGATGATCCTACCCAATCAGAGTCAATGTAGATGTTGGTAGAAATAGTCGAACTTCGACCTGTCAATTTCCTACCATACACGCATCACGCAAGCGGAGCTGTCAAAGATGGCTAGACCGGCTGGGCTGGTAGGCGGATGCCTGTAGCTTGGTTTGTAGATCAAAGTAGTTAAATACAAATGCCGTGTGGGGCAAACTATCGAGAACGCTTGTGGCCACCTCGCAACTGCTACGCAACAACTGTAAGGTGTCAGATTCTAAGAGTAAAATATGTCAGATAGCAGTCGCTCCACTGTAATTACCTGATCTGCCAAATCTTGGATCATGATCAAGGCGGACCCCGGGCATTCGTCTGCGAGAGCTCAACTCAATTAACACGAAGATGATTTGGTGTGGTGTCCGGCAGAGTAGAATAGCACCAACCCTTTACACTCGTGGGTGTCGTGCAAGGCGACATTTTTCGAGGCAAAAAATCTAGGATCCCCGTAGACTGGAAAATAGGCAGCAGCGTTTTCCATTGTTATATTTATAACACTGCGATCTCCAACCCGCCTGCCAAGCGTGGAGATTATGCCAATAACCTCCCCTTTCGTGGGAGAGGCCCTAAGTCCTGCAGTGGATTGTAATAGGCTGTGATAATGAATTATGGCAGTGTAGGCACCATTATCGACATAAAGTTATTCCAGAATTAATTGCCGTATTCCCACATCTCATACATGATTCAACAAGCAGAACTAACCGAAGTCACTATCCGAACACCGAAACTTTATACGGGACGTGTCATTCAATTTAATGTCTATAAAGGAACCGATTAAAAAACCGGTTGCCTTTTTTACTGCCTCTCTACCTGTCCTGCTCTAACGCGCGAGGTTGGAGCAGGACAACCAGCTGGCATCTGTGCAACAAATGTGCCGGTTTATTTCGAGATGCATTTAATTGTCGACTTTGATGCAATTAATGATTGTGTCCGCGTTTTGGGATAGCAGTGTGAATTGGGTTCTGGTTTGCGCTTAAGAGGTGTACTTAAATTTATTGTACTATATTTTGACATAAGCCTCCTCCCTCCCAAATTGCTGCGCCCTACCGGGTCCATATTGTATTTACATTAATACTGTAATAACTTTGTGGAAGCAAATAAATAAATAAATAAATTTGATGTCCCTTGTTGGTCTTTTATTTATTTTCCGGACTGGATTAGTTTTTGTGTGCCTACTCATTTTCCGCATCGATATTTTCCTTTCCAGATCCATGATCCTGCTACCAGGGGTGCCTGGCCAGATTTTTTTTATACCACTAAGGTGGCAAACAAGCCACCTTTGGATTGTTTGGATTGGATCATGGTTACACATTCAGTCGCCTGAACAGGTTTCATCACGATATTTTCCCTCGCCGTAAGAGCGTCGGTTAGCATTCAACTAATGTACATAACTCAGAAAAGAGTCATTAGTACATGGCCAGTGGGATTCGAACCCCGTACATCTCGCTTACGCGTCGGCTACCTTAGCCACTCGACCACCGACGCTCCAGAAAACTCCTCAATAAATAATGCACTAATTTCAAAATAATCGGGAGCAAAATATGATAATCTTTTTGTGTATCAAAACGTTTATGGCGTAAACCTTATATACTGTTTCACAAAGCGAGGGTCTGTTCCAATTGTATGTGAGAGGACAAACAAAAAGGTATTCTGGACGTGTTTTCGCCCCCTTTGTACGGCGATACAAATGTGCTGAATTTTTAGAGGAGATAAATGTATGCTGTAATATTGTCAAAGGGCACCCGAGATAATAAGTACGCCGATTTAGATAAAATTCTGTACGGAGATCACTAACACCGTTATTCATAAACAAGTAAAAGTAAGCACAAACACCCATGGATTCCACCGTGGTCAGTCGGTACCTTCTGGTATATGCCACACGAAGTGAAGCCAGTGCGAATAGTGTCTCTCGATATCTCCCAAGGCCTTTGACAGGGTTTGGCACGCAGGCCTTCTAAGCAATCCCACCTCATATGGTAATCCTATTGTTTTTTGAACCTAGGTATCGGACTTTCTGACTGGACGATCAATCTGCGTAGTTATCGATGGCTACTCATCCGACCTTTAAGCTATTGACGCGGGAGTTCCACAGGGTTCGGTTCTGTTCCCAACAGCTTATTGCTGCATATTAACGACCTGCTCGTATTAGGCGCCTCTATGCAGTCAACATCATAGCCAGAGACACATATCTATCAAATACAAAAGCCAGCGGGGCAGCAATTAGTCTTTTCAAGAGGTCATAATTAGTCGCTTGAACGAAGCCCAGGCGATTTTCGCTTGGTGCGAATCCAATTTGGTGACGTTTAACACAGCCAAAAGACAGGCGTGTCTGTTCATTATTATTATTATCATCAATAGGTTTGCATTTGCGTTTCTCTGACAAACTGAGCCCATTCGATCTTGCTCCAACTTTCCGGGAAGTGCCTGTTTCTCGGTATTGAGCTACCGTCTAAAACCTCCTACCCTACCCTTAAAGGTACCTTTAACCTACACAAGTTATAGTCTAGTATAAATTAATAAACTTTGAAAGTAAAGACTTACGGACGACAATGCCCCGAGTTTGCGGAGCTCATCCAAGCATTGTCACAACAATAGCCTAACCTAAACGACTTTAAACGATAATCATAGTTTGCATAAGGTTTTATTCGGTTAGGTAGGTTGGGTGAGTGTTATGACAACGCATGAAACTTGGAGCAATGTTATTCGTTAGACGTTACTTTCGAAGTTTACAAAATATGTGCTTAACAAGCTCAAGACTGGAAAATGGGTATCAGCGTTTTCCATTGTTATATTATAACACTGCGATCTCCAACCCGCCTGCCAAGCGTGGAGATTATGGCAATAACTTCCCCTTTCGCGGGAGAGGCCTTTACTCCTGCAGTGGACTGACTGATATGGGCTGTGATGAAGCTCAAGCTAGGCCATTTAATTAACCGGGCTGCGACAGATATACTGCAGCTATCTGCAACAAACAGCTATGGCTCGACCTAGGCCATATGGCTATGACCGGCAGAGAAGAATAGCACTAGCACCACAATAGCACCCTTACACTCTTAGGTGTCGTACAAGGCGTCTAATGATTTCGAGGCCAAAAATCTAGAGTGTTCGTATTCTGGAAAATGGGCAGCAGCGTTCTCCATTGTTATATTTACAACACTGCGATCGCCAACCCGCTTGAGAAGCGTGGTAATAACTACCCCTTTCGTGTGAGGAGAGGCCCTTAGTCCTGCAGTGTGTCCTGACTGTTTTCGACTGTGATGGTGATGGTGACGTACCATACTACCAACATACCTACCCATAAAAAGCAAAACTTTCTTGTCATTAAACCGTTAAAAAAACCAAACGCCATAAATTCAATTCTGATGACGGTTTAATAGCCGGCCAACAAATTGAAAAAGGAAATTAACTAGGAACCTAGAAACTACTCTACCGCAGCCGAGCGATATTAAAGTACCCACTCATAAACATAAACCTAGCTAATTATTAGTTAGCACCCAGCAGGTAACAGGCTATAATCCAGTGTAACCTTTACCACTCTAACGAAGGTACAGCATAATTCCCTTGCCGTTTATAAAACGGCAATTCCGTCAATAAATCATTAAAATGCGGTCATTATTCGCTGTAATTATAATGAAGCGATCGGCCGCCAAATCGATTTACATTGTGCATTGCATTCTTGAAGGAATCGCGTGCGGTGTCAAATTTCAAAACGTAACGGCGAACGCCAATCCATTATGGCATAACGTGGTACAAAAGAAAAGAACACAAAAAACTAATGCACATCACTAAAAACGCTCCGCATGGCGTGACCGGGGCCCGCCTTTGTGCCGCCGCCGCGCTCTGGTTGGCTGAGACGCTTTTGTAGGTGGGGCTTAGGAGGCGGAGTGAGAAAGATTAGGGTTGGCCGCACCATGGCCCCGGTTTATCGATAAATGAGTTTTTATTATGGCACTTTTTTGTTATTTATGGCGTAAAAATGACAGCACGTTCGTGTGGGAAGCGGTTTAGTGGATGTGTCGGGTGGGTGCGGGCCACAGTCGCGTCCTGGACTGACTTCTAATGTCAAAGTTTAGGTTAGATTTGTACGTACAATTTGCATGAAGGTCAGATTAGGTGTCTATCGTTGCTTGCTAAGAATAAATAAGGCCTAAGATTGTCATATAGACAGACACGAGTACCTATGTAACCCAAAATTTATTTAAAAATGTTTGACGTTTTTGTTTGAAAACCTACCTAAAATAGGTACAAGACAATAACCTAGGTTTTAAGACATTCGTGGATATTCACAACACTTTCATCGCACATGTTATCGGGTTTGTTTCCACGGTTAGTATTGTTTTTACCTCGAACTATTTCGGATCTTCCGTCGTTTCGCACCATGAGCTATTCGAACCGCGGTGCGGATCATCCAAATACTGTTTCTGAATGGGACCGTTCGCACCGCAGTGGTTGGAGCGGTGCGTATGGCCCAAGGTATCTTTTGTGATATTTCGGTGCAATGAGGAGTTTTCCAATAGGTATCTAAACCATTCCTAACCACTCACTAGATGGCGCCCAAACAATTTTGGTAATTGATAATCGCTTGAAATAAGTTCTTAGCAAACAGGATATAAACACTGGGCACGTTGTATTGGATAATATTGTATTTGTCAATAGTTTTCAACCATTTTAGAGGTTGTAATAATAATGGAACATAGTGCCAACTTCTATAAATATTTCTTTTTACCTATCGTTCAACCTTTAACAGTTATGTTTATATTAATAAACATTTTATTTTTAAGTTACGTATTAATCGGCTGCATGAAATCACTGCCACCATCAAACGATTAAAAAAAGATTACCAAAATTGTAGGAGCGCCATCTATTGATGCTTTTTGAAACCAACTATCAATACCTACTGGAAAACTCCTCATTGAATGCGTCATGGTCACGAGTAGACTATTGTAAAGACATTTCATTGACATTAATGTGATTTTCGGTAAGCACTTATCTACATTTAAGTAGACCTGAAAAGTGGCGTTATTGATTTTTCGACGCAGTTACATACAACGTGTGACGTTATTGAAAAGCCAATAAAGTTATTTTCTGTATCTACATCAAAAAGTCTATTTAAAAATAGACCTAATTCTCACTTAGTGGATCCTAATTCCAACTAAGCTTTTATGGCTTTACAAAAAGTCCTACCCACTACTTATCTGACTCCTATGGCTGTTAATTTCATTGGCTTCTTTTTATTTTATTTTTAACACGTTCACCTTTCAAAACGGTATAATTGAATAAGCGATGGCATGAGGCCTTTTAGCAGGGGTTCCTTTTCTTTTGTACTTTTTGTCGAGGAACCCTAAATTCTTACCGGAACTGCACTGGTGGCGTTGAATTCGTCACTTAACTGCGTCGGATATCGAGTTACCCTCAATTACTCTGTAGGTAGGAACTTATTATTTTTTATTACGTCAATCGCTAGTACAGAAGTTTTTGACATTAATTTAATAGTTATCTTACTAGCAGTCCTTCGCGATTTTATTTATTTATTTATTAAACATTTATTGCAATATAAAGTATACCTCCAGAAATTACAAAATTAAAGACGACACAACAGGCACTACTTATTTCTAAGAAGAAATCTCTTCCGGCAGGCCTAGGATTTTCATCCGCATAGGTTCAATCTGCCAACATTTAGTTTAGGGGTTTTAGCTACTATAATATTTAGGTAAAGAATATGGTCCAATTTGGTTCGTTTTAGATAGTTACACGTAATGAGTATTTAATTTGGTTATTCATTAAATCGTTACCTACCTACAAAGTTTTGGAATTTTTGGCCACATAGCCCGTATTCTCGAGCAGCTATGACATGCAAGGTCGACGGCAGACGGCCGAGAGGTCGCAGCCCTACTAGATGGTCCGATCAAATCCGTTCAACGCTCAATACAAAGCTCCATGATGCAATCCATGATGCTAAGGACAGATGCCGGTGAAGAGGCATCGTAAAGCAGAAAGTGACTGTTCATCGGGGATTCACGAACCTTGGTAATGAGGAACATGAGGAGGAGGACCTACATAACATAATGTTTTAAACTATTGCGGTTATTATCACACATCTTAAGGGTATGTTCCGGGTTTCCTACCGCGTAGAGCTCGTCTAATTTAAAATGACGCGCCCCACTATCGCATTAACGCACACAAGCAAGTTTAAAATATGGACGCAATTCATATACAAATGCCGTTGTAATTGGTCATTCAGTTGCCGGTGAGACTCAAACGTCGGAGCACGCGCCGTTCATTGGCTCCCACACAGATGAAGTGTCGTTATCAATATTTGCACTCACACATCGAAATCAACTAACTAAGTAGTGGGGCGCGTCATCTTAGACTAGACGAGCTCTACCTATGTAATAATAAATAATAAGTAGACTCACTTGCATTGCGATCGTCACAGGAAAAATAGCTCGTCAATCCATATTTCGCTTGTCGTTTGGGAAGAGTCAAAATGATCGTTAGCAATATGACATCGGTCTGAAGTGGTTATGACGGGTTATGACGTAGGGAAATGTTGCCAGTGTAATATTAGCGTTTAGTTGCTGCTTTAACGTTGTTTCTTATTTTGACGTTGAAAATTAGCATAATTGTAATGACATATCTATTTATCTTCGTCTTAATTAATTGTTGTAAAAGACTCAATTTATATAATTTATTATTTGGAATCACATATTTATTTTGTAGATCAATGTTTATTGATGAAATCTGTTACCTACGGACATTTTGCTATTAACTAGATTAACCAATTACTTTAAATATTGCATGCCAGATTCTGGTAAAGTGTGAGAAGCGAGTGTCTTATTGTAAATCTTTTTTTATTGCGTCCATGTTTTAAACTTGCTTGTGTGCGTTAATGCGATAGTGGGGCGCGGCATTTTAGATTAGACGAGCTCTACCCAGTTCGAACCCCATTGCCGCCATCTATCAATGACCCTTTTCCGAGTAAGTACATTGGTTGAACACTAATCAATCTACATGCCAGATAGTATCTGTACGTCTGTTGTATTACGGGGCCCACTGAAAACCAGCGTTGTGGTTCGCGGCAAGCGGCCACAACATTATGCTGAGGAGGGTCCATTTACGCTGGATGCCCACGAAAAATGCCACTGGGAACCCTATAATTGTCTCCGTGTTTTATGCACTTTTTTGTGTTAAATGTAAATTATCATGTCGTGGCGTCCTTTGTAATAAATATTTTCTTTATTTCTTTCTTTCTTTCTTTCTATCTAGACCTGTAGGCATGGTCCAATATATTCAGGTTCCCCAGTTAACAAGGTCACGGAGGTCAGATGGCAGTCGCTCCACTGTAACTACCTGATCAACATACACTACCTACATGCCTTAGGTAGGAAGTGAACGTTGGATTTGGCAGAAGCACAACAGTCGAATAAATGTGGTGGAATTAAATTAATTAATTGAATTAAATGAAAAACATGGCCGATAAGATACGGAATTGATCGGTGCAAGTTGAATAATGATGAGCTAATTAAATAGGGGCCACTGTGGGCCTTATAATAAAGCTCACTGTTACCCGGCAATAGAAAGAGCTATGCTCGGAGTTTCTTTGCGCGATCGAATCAGAAATGAGGAGATCCGCAAGCGAACCGAGGTCACCGACATAGCCCTAAGGATTGCCAGACTGAAGTGGCAGTGGGCAGGGCACATAGCTCGAAGAACAGATGGCCGATGGGGCAGTAAAGTTCTCGAGTGGCGATCACGTACCGGTAGCAGCGTGGGTAGGCCTCCTACAAGGTGGACCGACGACCTGGTAAGGATCGCAGGTACCAGCTGGATGCGGAAGGCACAGGACCGGCCTTTGTGGAGATCTCTGGGGGAGGCCTATGGCCAGCAGTGGGCGTCTTCTGGCTGATATGATGATTGATGATGATGACGATGATGAATTAAATAGGTACTGCGATCGAAGAGAGAACGAAAGGATGATCGTACGAATGATACTTCCGGAGTCATACAACGTTTTACACCACCTTGAAAGATGGAGCCATAAAGTTTACACCTAGTCATTTCTGACAGTTATCTAGTTATATAGGTAGTTACGTGTCTGGGTGTAGTATGAATAATAAGTATGTAGGTATTAAAATAATGTACATACAATGAGTCGTCGTTCATCAGTTATCTAACACCCATAACACAAGCTTGCGTTGGAACTAGAATTTGACCAAGCATATTTCCGACCTGAGTGGTTCAATGGTCCCCACGCAAGAGGTCCCGGGTTCGATTCCCGGCCGCGCAGAAATTGAAATGATGAATTTTAATTTCTGTTACGGGTCTGGGTGTTCTATGTATAATAAGTATGTATTTAAAAAAGTATTTAAGTAGTATATCAGTTATCTAGCACCCATAGTACAAGCTTTGCTTTGTTTGGGGCTAGGTGGCGCTGTGTGAATTTGTCCACGAATATTTATTTATTATTTATTTATTTATTTATCAATTATAGACTTTCACACAGTTTGACAGTATAAAAGGGGCGGGAGAGTGGCGCTGAAAGAGAACATTTGGATGAACGTCCTATAATGTCGGAAAGATCTCAATGCGAAAATGATTGACTTATTTTATAGGGAACAGAATAGTACCTACCTTCCTATACTTACATAATATATTTCCATGACCAAATACCATAATCATCAGAGAAAAAGGTACCTAAGTAAAGTAAGTAACTGACGATAAAATTCAAATTTGAGTCTTGAAAATTTGCTACCCAAATCTAAAAATAATTTAATTCTAATAATTTTATATTACAACTATTCATTTTGCAAACATAACCATTATCAAGCAACCCAAATATCTATTTTCGGACAATCCTTTATTTAGTTGTTGATTCGGTACTGCTAGTCTGTTTATTTTACGGCTGACAAAACCATATTACGTTGTCAAAATAACTTTTTAGCTGACTTTTGTTGCTGACCAGACATTCATGAAAAATACCATTTAATTATTTGCCCTTAAAAACTAATCTTATCAACGGTTACTGTACACCAAAGTTACAAACTCAAACAGAGTCACCAGCCGCGTGTATCAGAAAGCCGTAACGTAAACAAAACAAAACTTTCCAAACGCGCCGAGCGAGCGCGCAAACTCGACATCGCAACCCGCCCAAATACACGAGCCACTCACTCGTATTACATTCTCATGTAGGTGAGCAACATTCGAATTCAGCCGGGCTACACCCGTCGGCGTATCAGCGACTATTGACCGGCCGAATTCGGTTGCAATGCCACTACCAAAGCAGCATGAGAACACAGGCGGTGTTCCCAAAAGGGCGGGTAAATTCGGCCTTCGGGGCCGGCGGTCTCGCAATGCAGTTGGCGCGTAGCTACCAGGAGCGCATAACTGTGAGGAGGTGCGGCTTACCGGGGTACTGCCAGAGGGGCGCGGGGGGCGGGGCGGCGGGCGGCGCGGGCCACGCCAACGGGCGGTCGTCACAAAGCACGTTGGCCACGCCCACCGTCATGGCCGCCTGCGCTGCGTCTGTAAGCAATGACAACACAATGACGACGCGGGAAGCGTGCGTTTCGCGCGCGAGTTAACGTCGTGATATGAAAATACCAATGCTGTAGTTTTTAATTTAATGGTATTTTAATATCACTAGGTTATGTTTCAACAGTACAATTTTTTACAAATAATTAGAGATCAAATTCGATTGTTAGGTATTGTTGTAGGGAAACCATGAAATTACAACTTATCAACTTTAATTTAGGCCTAAGTATTGAAATCATTGGCCGTGCGGTGTCCGGCAGAGTAGAATAGCACCAACCCCTTACACTCGTGGGTGTCGTACGCGGCGACTAATGTTTTCGAGGCGAAATTTTGAGTCTTCGTAGGCTGGAAAATGGGCAGCAGCGTTTTCCATTGTTATATTTACGGTCGCCAACCCGCCTGCCAAGCGTGGAGATTATGGCACTAGCCTCCTCCTTCGTGGCCCTAAGTCCTGCAGTGGACTGTTATGGGTTGTGATGATGATTTAAATCATCGTTATTCCCCTGAGTAGAATACCTAATACCGTCACGGTGTGCCAATCGACTCCTAAGACTTCGTGGCCTTACTTTTTAATACGAATAGGTAGAAGCTCGTCTAATCTAAAATGACGCGCCCCACTATCGCATTAACGCACACAAGCAAGATTAAAATATGGACGTAATACATATACAAATGCCGTTGTAATTGGTCATTCAGTTGCCGGTGAGACACCAACGTAGGAGCTCGCGTCGTTCGATTGGAGCAGTCGACGCTCCCACACAGATGAAGTGTCGTTATTAATATTTGCACTCACACATCGAAATCAACTAACTAAGTAGTGGGGCGCGTCATTTTAGACTAGACGAGCTAGGAAAGAACACGGGCGAGAAACGTCATTATCTGAATATGGATATACCTGTCATGGCGAATAATTGGCGACCACAGTCATCTGGACACAATGAGTAGGTTTGAGTAGGCTCCTGATAGAGCAACTTAGTTATTTCGTGCTAAGAGCATGCGATGCGACATATAATGGAAAGACATCAGAGGAACTAAGGGAAAGACCGATGGCCGATGACGCGGATGTAGTATCGACAATCGCAGCGTGGGACGTCCCCCCACGTGGTGGATCGACTATTTTGTAAATGTAGGTAGCTGGTGAAGGAGGCATACCTACCTAACGTCGAGGTTTGTGGAATGCGTAGGGGGAGGCCTATAATCAGTCAGTGGCCCTAACACAAGTGTGTCCGCGGCAAAGCTCGCGCCGCGAGAGGGCGTTTGTCTCTTTCTCTCAATACTAAGACGAAAGAGATAGCAATAGCTATGTCGCGCTTTTTCTCGCTCATCGCGCGCGAGTGCAACTTGTGGGCCTAAGTGGATATCGCGCGCGATAAGCGACAGAGGCGCGACATAGATACTGTTATCTCTTTTATCTTAGTATTGAGAGAAGGAAACAGACGCTCTCTCGGGGGAGGTGTGTCGCGGCACAGATGTGCTAGGACTACTGGCGTTCCGTTTTGGCTGGAGCCGACTAACCGTTAGTTGCAGTTGATACTAAACCTTACGATGTGGAAAATAAAGTCGCTTTTGTGGTGAGGGGATGTGGTCGGACGTCCGACCAAGGTCGGATCGGGCGATCCGAGTTAATCCAAAAGCGACTTTATTTTGTAGATCGTAAGGATTAGTATCGACTGCAACTGACGGTTGGTCGGCTCCAGCCAAACCGAAGCGTCTGTTACCTACTAGTTTATTGTTCAATTCAACAATAAATAAATATTCTAAAATATTCGTGGACAAATTCACACACCGCCATCTAGCCCCAAACTAAGCGAAGCAATGGGTGCTAGATAACTGATATACTACTTAAATACTTATTAAATACATACTTATTATACATAGAACACCCAGACCCGTAACAGAAATTAGAATTCGTCATTTAAATTTCTGCCCGGCCGGGAATCGAACCCGGGACCTCTTGCGTGGCAGACCGGTCTGTTGACCATTGAACCACTCAGGTCGTCATATCATATAATGTGACACTCTGAGACAATGGACATTCTGATAGAAGACTTCTAGGAGGCACCAGAATAATCCCGTAGACCAGTAAGGATTAACTGCTTCAATCCGGTTTGAAGGATAAAGTAAGTGGAACTATCTAATTGCAGCCAAGAGGCATATCTGTCGGTGTCAGCTTAGGTAGTCCTTGTATCTGCGTGTCTGTTACATTGTAGGTAGGAAACGTAGGTAGGGAAGATGTTGGAGATAATTACGACTTGCCGTTAAGCTGTCGGCTATAGTTCAGCTTGTATGGATAAATAACCTGACGGACAATTATTAGAAAACACCCAACAAAGTAAGTAAGTACTTACTCAGACAGAATTAGCCATCACAGACTCGCACGGCCTTTAATCTTTATGAACACTGATAAACTTTCTTTAGTAATATTTTAGAATATTACTAAAGATAGAATTCTATAATAATAAGATAGAATTTTTTAACCAGTAGTAAGCGTTATCCGGATTGTATTACGAGAGAAACACCATTGCCAACAAACTGTTATGCAGTTTGGCAGGGTAACTATGAGTAAGACAGAATGTACGAAATATTGTAAGGATTAAATAAATAATAATAATAAAGATTTACTTTTCCAATACACCTCAAGCAAGACGTCGGAAATAAACGATCATGATTATCATGAGAAGGATCATGATTATCATGAGAAGGATCATGATTATCATGAGAAAGATCATGATTATCATGAGAAGGATCATGATTATCATGAGAAGGGATTGAGGAATTTCGCCGCGCAGGCAATCCGCAATTCGGGCGCGAATTTATCGCTGAACTCGTCGCTGTTACTTACGTTACGTTATTTACAGTAAAAATCCATAATTGTAGTAAGTGATTGTGGAGATCTCTGGGGGAGGCCTATGCCCAGCAGTGGGCATCTTCTGGCTGATTAAGTAATTGTGAAGACAAAACATGTTATAAGTTGCGCTACGTAATAGATATTATCCGTAGTTTTGATCTTAAAATCACTATTAGCAACCGAATCCATCGTCACGGAAATCCAAGACGGCGAATGTTGAGTAGATTACAAATATATTACATACCTACCTGGTCAAACTAAATTTTTTAAACAGTTTAGTGTTGACTTGGCATGGCCCTAGATTAAAATCGACTAAATGCATGTTTCTGAAATCTCCATCTATTGCCACTTCGTTCATGCAGAGCAGACCACGATAAGGCCCCGGCAATTCTCATACTATTATTTACTTATTATTCTCATTCGTGGCCGTGTGGTCTCCGGCAGAGTAGAATAGCACCAACCCCTTACACTCATGGGTGTCGTACCAGGCGACTAATGTTTTCGAGGCAAAGATCGGTAGTCTCCATAGCCTGGAAAATGGGCATCAGCATTTTCCATTGTTATATTTAAACACTGCGATCTCCAACCCGCCTGCCAAGCGTGGAGATTATGGCAATCACCTCCCTTTTCGTGGGAGAGGCCTTAAGTCCTGCAGTGGACTGTTGTGGGCTGTGATGATGATGATGATGATGAATTCTCATACGACATTATTCAGAAGCGACTCAAGTTTCGTAGCTAAGTACGTAGGTATGTGACGTAAATTAAGTTAGAAATCAAGTAACACAATTAGAAATCTATAAATTCCATTATAAGTAGGCCACACGACACAATAGGAAAATATGCAGGTTCTTAATTTCCTAAGGAATTGCGGAATGCAAGACAGATGATAAGAATAAAGGTAGGTATGTACAGAATATTTCCCTCGATCACAGTGGATATAGGTACCTATTCTAAGTCAATAATTCAAACTAATATTATAAACGCGAAAGTAACTCTCGTTTTCACGCCACGTTTTCACGAAACAGATTTGGATTAAATTTAGCAAAAAAAATATTCAGATTTTGATGGCAGCGTAGAGAACGTTTTCATATACGATATATATTCATATAGATATTTTGACGACCTGAGTGGTTCAGTGGTCAACATGCCGGTCTGCCACGCAAGAGGTCCCGGGTTCGATTCCCGGCCGGGCAGAAATTGAAATGATGAATTTCAATTTCTGTTACGGGTCTGGGTGTTCTATGTATAATAAGTATGTATATAAAAGTATATAAGTAGTTTATCAGTTATCTAGCACCCATAACACAAGCTTTGCTTACTTTGGGGCTAGATGGCGCTGTGTGAGGTTGTCCACGATTATTATATTTATTTATTTATATGAAAAAAATCAAATTTTACGCGCAGCGAAAGCTAGTATAACATGAAATTTTCATGAAATAATTTGAAAGGGCCCTTCCAATCACTCTATGGTATAACACGAAACGAAACAAACACGACATTCTAAACCCAAACTAAACACGAACGAACCACTTCCATTAAAAGTAATAAAAGACCATTTTTACCAGGAACAATCATAAATTTCGCTTAGAACAGCCACCACCACTACAACGTGACCCGCCGAGTCTCTAGTTTCCAGTTCGAATTCCACAATTCACCTCCGCCCCTGTGACCTTTCGGAGGTCTCGCATCACTGGTATAGTTAGCGGCCATGATTGTAACCAATCCGGTCGAAACCGGTTCAGTTCCGACTAATTTAAACTGTAATTTATTTGGTGGGTTATTAAAAGGCAATGATGCGTAACAGAATGTAGTGTAGTGTGCCGCTGCTCTGTTAGGTGTGTTAGATTCCGCTTATTTAAAACCTGTTATGTCTACGATACTTACAAGGTAGAGCTCGTCTAATCTAAAATGACGCGCCCCACTATCGCACACAAGCAAGTTTAAAATATGGACGCAATACATATACAAATGCCGTTGTAATTGGTCATTCAGTTGTCGGTGAGATTCAAACGTAGGAACACGCGTCGTTCATTGGCTCCCACACAGATGAAGTGTCGTTATCAATATTTGCACTCACACATCGAAATCAACTAACTAAGTAGTGAGGCGCGTCATCTTAGACTAGACGAGCTCTACCTACGTAGATGCATGGTTCTATGCTGGTATGGTTGAGTGTTGAACGAAGATATTCGCTCGACTTTCTTTTAAATACTACGGTAAGTGAAAAGAAGAAACTGTACCCCATAACTGCATCCATATGGACCTTATTTAGCACTTGTCGCATAGCAATTTGTTTTTTGAGATTTTCGCCCTATGCGTCAAGTAAAGTTTTTATATTATGACGACCTGAGTGGTTCAGTGGTCAACATGCCGGTCTGCCACGGAAGAGGTCCCGGGTTCGATTCCCGGCCGGGCAGAAATTGAAATGATGAATTTTAATTTCTGTTACGGGTCTGGGTGTTGTATAATAAGTATGTAGGTATTTAAAAAAATATATATAAGTAGTTTATCAGTTATCTAGCACCCATAATACAAGCTTTGCTTACTTTGGGGCTAGATGGCGCTGTGTGAATTTGTCCACGATTATTTTTTTATTATTATTTATTTATTATTATATTATACGGTAGGTACTCGATGTACCTTTTCGATTTGTTGTCGGGTGTTGTCGTTGACGGGAAAACAAATCGACAAGGTACGTCGCGTGTGAGTCCCGTTCAATACGTATATCTAATAATATGTGTAAAGAACGCGAGTTTAGTTTGAAACAAATAAAATGTTCTAAGTTGATGTCCTTTTGGTAAAGATGTGCTTGGTCCAAGTGAATCGTCGATCGAGACAAGTAAATCCGCAAGCATCTAACAAATGCGTACTCGTTGTGTTTTACTCCACAACCTCCACACAAGTTGTTGTTTGTTTTATATGTGTGTGTAAATAAATGCATTTCATTTCATTTCACAAACTCGGCTTGTGGGAGTTTCATCTCGTACGTTCAGGGGCATGTTTCCTTTTCCTCAGAGCAAATATAACGTGGGCGTATTTCGATTCAATGGCTTGTATGTCTAGTGTGAGTGCAAGTCGAGTCTTACAATTTTGGAATTTAATTTAGGTAAATTCTTTTGTTTTGGGGCACCAGCAGATGCATCATTCCAATGATAATATTTAATTTTTTTTTTTTTGTGTCATACGAGGCAAACAGGCAAGCGGGCCACCTGATGGAAAGTGGTCACCACTGCCTATAGACATTAGCAACACCGCGACTATCGCCAATGCGTTGCCCACCTCTATAACACGTTACTCTGGCAGCAAAAAGGCAAATATCCCTCCACTGCCAAAGCCACGGTTCCCCAAATTCCCACCCCATGGAGCTCTGGAAACCTTACTCACCGGCAGACACACAATACTATTTAAAAGAGTATTGTTTAGCTGCGGTATTCTGTAAGGTGGAGGTACTTCCCCAGTCGGGCGGCGCCAATTCGAACGGGATACCCCGCTATGCCCTACCTCTCTTAAAAATCTTAATTATTCAAATTATTACATAGAAGGTACCTACGACGGGCCCATTACGCTGTACTGGGGTACACCTGTTCTTATGTCGCGTAATATTGTTACAGAACTACAATTACATTTATCCACAGTTTTGGTTATTCATCACTTGAGCTATATTCCTCGTATTGCAAACGTCCATAGGCTGCGGTAACTGCTCATGATCGAACAGGCCGTAAGGTTGTAAAAATGGAATATTGTAAATTTTAGGTTTGTAATGTATTCATACAAATCGTACTAAAAAAAATCATCTATAGAATCTACAATATGAAAGAGTAACAGAATACACAGGTATCTTGGCTAAACAAGCACGTGATCCATTGATAATATTATAAGCAAAATTATAAATAAAAATGTAAATAAAAACCATAACAGTGACAAGTAAAGTTCTCAAATAAAATAAAATAAATCTCAACTTTTTATCGCGCAGTCAGGCACAAATCACTCTAGCCAAAACTCCGTTGGTCTATCAAACTATCAAAGTACAGGAGTTCTTATGGCCACCTTACGACATCTTATTATCAGATCAAGTCGATGAGATCATAACATTGCATTGTCACCGAACTTACATAAGTAGATACTTATACAAAATTTCAGCTCTATCGGAAATGGGTCAAAAACGTAACGTAAAAACGTACAAGATGTAATAATAAGACCACGATAAGTCCGTATTGACTGACAGTAGTGAAAATTATAAAATGTGGATATGGCAATAATCTGGGGATAATCTGTCCTTGTCAGTTCTTGTCAGTGCTTCTTGTAAACATTCAGTTATTTGGCTTGAACTTGTACTTTTATTTCGACTAAATTATTAATCATGCTGAAAATTATCTCTCTCACATCCTTTTTAATTGTTTTGCCCATTATTTAATAATATTTTTCATAACTCACGATAATAAACAGTTCTACAGAAATCAAATAGATTGTTATGACTTATTCAATGACGCTCTATAACGTTTAAAAAGCTTGGCATAAGTTGCCAGAGATTTTATTCAAATAAGCTATTCATACTTAGCGTGGTCTTATTAAATTACGAAAATACAAATACACAACGGCACAGGTAAAATAAATTAAAAGCTTGTAAAAACAATTGTAAGAAAAAACTTCATTAGAGAAACTATCCTACGGGATATTGTTATATCATTATTATATTTTATTATAATAAATTTTATTTATACAAATAAAATTAAACAAAAATTAGACGGGACTTACATGCGACGTACTTACTGAAACGTCGGGAAAACAAATCGAAAAGGTACTACGTCGCGTCTAAATCCCGTCTAATACCTATTAATTAATATGTGCAAAGAACGCGAGTTTGGTTTGAAACAAATAAATATCCTACGGAATTTTTCTACATGACAATTATTATTAATACAAATAAAACGAGCTCGTACAAACTAAAAAGAAACTCATAAATTTCATAAAAGGCGACTAAGGGCACATAAAATAAAACAACAACAAAATAAAAAAAGCGGCCATTTCTCACGAAACAAATTCCCGCAATGAGATTGTAATATTGGAGCTGCAGCGGTTCGAGGAGGCAAAAAAATATTACGAAAGGAAGCACGTGCTGATACGGCTCTCCCTGTCTTGCGTGGCGCGCTATCTCTTTTGTGCAGTGTACTGTATACAAATACAGTACAGAGAGTAGTGTGCAAGTGTAACGGATAATTTTTGAACGAGTTCAGAAAGAGAAAAATAAAAAGCAGCCTGTCTTATTCCAAACGCCAATCTAGCTATCTACCAAATTTCATCGAAATCCGTTTAGGTGTAAATGTGTAATAAATATACAAACTTTCGCATTTGAAATATCAGTGGGATTGAACACTTTTAACGCGTTTTATATTAGGTAGGTATATAATTTTACATTAAGATAGATTTTATTTTTCTCGTTTTACAGAATTCAGGAACCTACATTCATATTCTATTCTTTATTATACATAGGTACATCTTTAAAAGATCGTCAACAAAATAATATTTCAAGATTTCCAAATACTTTCTTAGTAGTAACTTAGAAATTATTTAAGCTGTCATACTAAAAAATAACAAATTAATATTGCGATTAAACAACCCCACAGTAAATTAGGTTGTCAAATCTCATTAGATTAAATTACATGTTATGCTTAAACGCATGCTAACTGCAGATTTAGCTGTACTGGTATTTTTCATGTAAGCTATGCTTAAGTACTCGTCTTTATCCATGCCCCTACTGTACCGAAAATTCGCTTTCCGCGTCTTTTTCTGCGGATTTTGATGCCATTTTTACCAATCTTTCAATGAATGTTTTTACATTATATTTTTCTCCCCAATTCTTTCAAAATAACACCCGCGCGAAACCGGGCGGCCGTAAGTCGATTCAAATTTTAGTGCTCCTTTTTTTTATCCTATTTAAAAGAGTCTACACTCGTAATGAAACACTTCTGAAACTTGTAAAGGGTCTCAGTAGTTGATTTATGTTATTTGGGGACTTGAAATACCTAGCACGTAACAACCTCTACTTACATCATGGTAACAGCGGGAAATCGCTCAACTGTAGGTGGCCTGACTCGTTTCTGTCCTACCTATGGCGATATACTTCTATAGACAGTAGTAACCACTATCCAACAGGTGGCCAGCTTATCTATATATTAACCGTACCTATTACATAAAAAAAATGTATTTAGCTTCATACCATACCAATCTACTGTGCTTACATAAGTTCGGCGCAAGCAACAATTTTGTCTGCACTATATTACACTACTACGTTTTCTATCGGTCGAGTTGACCTTCACCGGGCGTCGCGTCGCGTTCCACAGGCGGCATTCCAACCGTACGTCCGTCTCGCTCGCACACACCGCGCAAAGACATACGCGTCCCTCTCGCGCAAACGGCGCGGACACACGCTAACCTCCTCGCGTCCGCTGCGAGCCTAGTATCACGCGCGCGGAAGAAAAGGGTTTATCCGATGCCGAGTGACCCGGATGCACCTAGGATTTTCCGACTAAAGAAACGGATTAATTTCCCGCGCGAAAAATTGCCGCGTCACAATTTTCTTGCGACATTTTCTGCGATAGACGAAAGATTCGTATGAAATGAGCCGTTTCATTTGCGCCAATACCGATAAGGCCGTTCGATGAAATCGATCGTTTGGTGCAGGATTAGTTTTTCACGATTGGAAATCTAGGCCAGATAGATAATAGAGGCGTCCCTATTCTAGTGTTAAAATAGCCACGCGACACGACACGTCTGGTAGCGTTCTACTGCTGCGTAGTAGGCCATAGCGTAAATAGTTCTGACGGTAAGCTACCGTACCGGTATAGCAAAGCAAAGCAAGAACTCAAACACTAGTAGCATATAGTGTAACCATGGTAGTCAACTGAAGCTGCTCTGTATTATAGTATCCCTATTTTGGTAATGTAATGTTTAAGTACTTTAAAAGCATTCGCGATTAATATTAGAGACATTTTGAAATAGGTGTTTTGCGGGCCTGTGTCCAAGCGCAGTATCGGGCTTCGATAACTACGGAAGAACGTAAGAAATTAGGATATTATTTAAATAGATACCTAGGTATATAAAAATATTGGCGACGGGGACACGCCACGTGTTACAAAGACTCATAGAAATACAATCATTTTAAAGTTATGTAAATGAAATGAAATATAAAAGTCAACTTGCAAAATTACATTTAAAATAATGGTTAACTTTGTTAAATATAATAATAATACCATGGTGATAGGGGCGAGACAGTAATGAATGAATTCTCCGAGTTAAACCTAGGAACGTAAACAAAGGAAGCTTCGAATAACACCAGCAGCCGTCCCAAACAAAATGAACCTAATACGTGACAGCATAAAGTCAAAAATCATCTGTTAGAACCAAATTTATTTAAATAAACGGCACTCGAAAGCGACAGCGTTATACAAAAATGTACCAGGGCGACAGAGATGGCAGACGATATTCCGAATGCGATACGAGTTTCCTGATAAGTGGCGGCATTCCGTACCGACGCCAACGGCCAACCGGCCAGTAAAGTCGGCGCGATGAGCGTTATCAATAAAACCTTTTGACAAGCAGTGCCACCAATGCGATATCTTACCAAGGCATCAGATAACAGCAAAAGATTATTGTGAATAAATTAAAAAGAGTACTAATTCCGGTTAGCGGTTAAATTTCGAATATAGACAAATATATATTATGGCCGTGTGGTGTCCGGCAGAGTAGAATAGCACCAACCCCTTACAGTCATGGGTGTCGTACAAGGCGACTAATGTTTTCGAGGCAAAATATCAAGAGTCTCCGTAGTCTGGAAAATGGGCAGCAGCATTTTCCATTGTTATATTTAAATACTGCGATCTCCAACCCGCCTGCCAAGCGTGGAGATTATGGCAATAACCTCCTCTTTCGTGGGAGAGGCCCTAAGTCCTGCAGTGGACTGTTACGAGCTGTGATGATGAAACCCCGACCAAGTAAACATAAACTTCAATATTACCTAAAATACTAAACCGGTATTAATGTAACATCTCGATTAAGCTGCCTTTTAAACAAAAAAAAACGGAACGAAATCGGTACATCCATTCGGGAACTACGAAGCCTCAGACAGACCCATAGCCACACATATACACACGTCAAACTTAACGTCATAGCGTCGGGTGAAAAAAATAGACGATACTGACGAAGAAACTGAAGCAATTACCACCGAAAGCCACTTACAATTTAAAATTCGAACGCACGGCTTAACGGGTTGAATTTAACGACCAATTAACAGTGTTTGCCAACCAGGCGACCATATCTGGAACTACAATTGTAATGCAAATAAATGTCAACATCCAACGTAATAGCAAAGTCAACAGTGTTTTTTGTTCAAACAGCTACAGAGGGAGGCAAATAAAGGGCCCTAGTTAAAATCGCCCCACTAGACGATCAAATTTGCCGTCGCAATTTGGACTCTAAACAATTATAGCTAAAGTCAAAACTGCATTGGCGCAAAGGATTTGTCAACGGTTCGCATGGTCTTAAATTTTGGACGTGCATTTGGTAAATTGAAAACTTTTACGCGATAAAGCTCATTCGCAATGTTACTATTCATTTCAAAGTTTGAAAGTGTGCTTTAAAAAGTGTAATATGTAATATGATAATATAGTAATGCTTTCGATTTCCTGGGCTGTTACCCGACTGCGCGACGCAAACGAGGGTAATGTTTATTTACGATATGAAATCATTGTCATTGTCATCTCATCATCTAGCGGATAATCCCGTGGTACGATATGGAATACAACATGCAAAATTATTTTTTGTATAAGCGAAAAACTGACGACACAAGTAAATTTAAAGTAGCAAAGTTGCTGTCAACAATAATAGTAGGTTCATACTACACAATTATTGTTGACAGCAACTTTGCCGTTATTTAATTAGAGAAAATAGGCCTCTTTCTTATTAAATTTCCTCATTTGTGAATAGTTTAGAAAACATACTCGTAGATAGATCGCATTTTGTTAGACTCATTAGTCATTTCCTTAAATAATAATTTTCTGTAAGTACCAGAATCATTTCCGATCGCATCTTCCTCGTCCGATCGATCGGACAAGCCTGTCGAAGGGGATTTTTCCTCGTCGTATTATTTTCTTCTTTTCCTCACTTATTAAATACAATACTTTTCATTACCTGCCATCTAACAACGCCTTGCAATTCTAGCTCTTATGCCACATACAAATAACATCGTCCGTTCACGTCGCCCGCGTTTCAATTCCCCCGGCAAGGCAGAGGAGAAATCTAATAGGAACTTGCGGGCGAATACCAGGCGGACAGAAGCGTCGAGGCGTTTACTCTACAACTATAGTCACGCCTTCAGCTTTGGGTGCCTTATCGGGCTGCCTGTATAGCTAATGAAATATTTTTGTTCACAGTTTCAGGTATTGATTTCAGTTTCCTTGTACGTATCTTTTATGGAGGGGTTCTATAATAACATCAGAAAGTAAGTAGGTAAAAGGACTTCTATTGCTCCACTAAATACTCCAGAGATCTCGACAAAGGCCTTTTGTATCCGGCTGGTATATGCGATATTTACCTGATCATCGGTCCACCTTGTGGGAAGCCTACCCACGCCGCGACGCGTGTTCCGGTACGTGGTTGCCACTCGAGAACTTTACTGCGGGCTAGGTCCTTCCAACTTCCATTTATGCAAGATATTCTATTTATTTACTTTGTTATAATATTGTCTTTGCGGGCGCTTTGGTTGGTGCTTATTAAACTTACTTATTTGTAGGAAGGGGATTTTTCCATATAAAACATTAGCCTTTCTAATTGTCAAAGATGGGCAACCACAATCATGACTTAGATAGAAGACGTATCTCTTTATCAATAACGTCATTCCTATATATTGCAAAAACCTATTAGATTAATCCTCTGCATCACCGTGACGAATAAGAAACGCAATCAAGGATTTCAAGCAAAATATGTAGTAGGATATGCTCCGGTTAGGAACGCCTACACCTACGAAATAAAGGGGTGACGTGTATATTTGTTGTGTGGACATGTATGGTAGGCCTATACATTGTCAAGGGGCTACTAATGCCCTATATTTAAAGCTAGTTGACAATAACATTGTGTGTTTACGGACAAGAAAGAGGTTCCGCAGAAGGCCCAAGAAAAGATGGATTGACATTGGCCGTCAACTCGGCAAATTGTCTGCTGCGATAGCCAACGACTTACAACGTGAATAACCAAGAGTAGATAGAAATAGTGGACTCTAGCAGAAGCCGGTCTGACCGCTAGAACCATGATAACGATTGTGCAATCAATATTTTAAATTGTTTTGTAGGAAGGCAGGTTGTTGGAGCATTTGTCAACAACATAATAATTATTTATCAAAAAATGTTGTACGTTCGGGCAGTAATCGATGGCGGGCTACTGCTTATATCGGTCGCTTACATCCATTCATTAAATAATTTAATTTTAATTCACAAATATTTTTTTAATATTTCGTATCACAATAATTTGCGACAGAAATTTTAGTGAATTATTTTGTGCATTTTCGGTCTCGTTTTTCCAAGACATTTCTCATGAAATTCACGACCGCGTTTCTCACTCTCAAATCGCGTCGCCTTATTAATAATTTCCTACTGCTATTTTTGTAAATTATTTTAATCATTTCCGGTCGCGTTTTTCTGAGACATTTTTCATTCATGAGTGCGTTTCACTCACTCTTCGATCCGCCCGTCCGCGATTCAGGCAGAGTAGAAATCTAATGGAAACTTGCGGGTGAGTACCAGGCGGACATAAGCGTAGAGGCGGCTTCTCTTTAAGTCACGCCTTCGGTAGGCGGGCAATGTTATAATGGCTCTTTTATTTACGGTTTGTTCTGTTTTGGCAGTTTTGTTTTATTCAAGAAAGTAACGGTCGAATTCTACGTCTATGGTCGTACTATTTATCGACTTACCACTGAAAAGGAACTGAACATAATGTTGTACCGATGTAATTTTGACAAAATGTTTGCCTAATTACGTAGTATTTTTATAGGCTTCAGCGCTTTAATATTCATATCTGTACCAATAGAAACTTTGAAGAACCTACCACCTAAACTTGAAAAAGAATCAACTGCTTGCATCATGATGATTATATGAGATTTGTTAAAATTATCAAGTATTTTCAATAAACTAAAAGTAAAAAATTAGATGTTCAATGAAAAGTACCTGTCTATATTAAATAAGTACCTAGATACCTAAAGAGTACAACAGTTGAGCAGGTTTTTAATCATTATTATGGTTTAAAATCTCTTAGAGATAACTGAAAGTGGCAGCACTTTCACCACTCTTATAGCGCCTTAATGATTAAGTTATCATTAAAAATTCACATTTCCTTTAAAAAAAAATGACATTTTCTTTTAAGAACATACTGCAACTTTTTTTAAGAATATCTAAACATATTTATAGTAATAGCATAGAAAAGTCTAGTTGGCCCCTCGTCGAATCGTGGACGCGCCGCGCCACTCGTCCATCGCGTTTCATTTACCCCGGTGTGGCAGAGAGAATCTAATAGGAACTTGCGGAATTGTACCAGGCGATCATGAGTGACGCAGAGGCTTCTCTGTCGCTCGCGCCTTGCATTCAGAGTTCGGATATAAAGGCGGGAGTCATTATTTTGATCATATAAATTGGAACATTGGGAACTCTGTGATTTTGTTGTATAGTCATTTCCGATCGCGTGTTTTCCGATTGTAATTTTTAGTAGTAGTCTTTTCTTATATAATAGGTAATTTATTCCGTCTTCTGCGTTTTCCTCGAACTAAGTCCTATGCTGGCGTTTGATTTGGCCTACTCTTGTCCACTCTCAAATACCTAGATACAACAATCTGATACCGTTGTGCTTAGTGGTGTAATGCACTTTGTTTACAGACTAATAAATGGCATCTTGCAATATGCCGATCCGAGAATTTGTGATTTAGAGAATACCTCAATGTATGACATATTGCGAAATAATGGTCTTTGTGTGGTAATTGTGGGCCTGATAATTTTGTCACACAAACCCCCAGCCCTTATTTGTCCATCTATTGTTAGAATTTGTTAGACACGTAGATCACCTGGATCTCTGAACTGTTAATTTCCACGCTTGGCATACGGTTTGTGTATCAGAGTGAGCTTAAGACGGTCCCACTTTCGGATATATCAAAAGGGATGGACCGTCGTAAGAAAAATTGTCTATAAATAAATCCTAGCCTACAAAAGTACTTTTACTTTTACTACGTGCTACCTATGACTCTGTCAAATCTGAGGAGTCAGCCTGAGTACCTTATAATGTTTCTACTGCCAAGCTAAGCATATTTGCATTGCTGTGTTTCGGTTTGAAAGATAAGGACAGCGCACAAGGCATGAGGCATTTCGTCTTAGTCCTCACAGTGACAACGCACCCGCGGTTCTGCATTTTGTCCTGACGTAAGTGTAAATGTAGTCCACTTTTATGTGACGATTTCATGTTAAAACGTACATGGTGGGTTAAGCAGTCGATTTTAAATTAAAGGTTTTAAGACTTTCGTGGTTATTCACTACACTTTCATCGCACAAGTTATCATCGGGTTTATTATCACGGTTAGTATAATTAATTACTACTTACTTTAAATTAATTAATTAATGTTTGATTTTATTGAAACTCACGAGCGCGCGATCGCCATTTGCCGACGCGTCTCTCGTTCTCTCTCGCTGTTACAACCGACCCCGGCCGAATCGAATAGGAACTTACTGTAAACTACCAGGGCGACATGAACGCTGAGGAGATTCATTCGAGCCATATCGCCGCGATGCGATGGAAAGTGGAATGGATGCGAAATAGATTGCGTTGCGATATCTATGTTGTTTTATTGTTGTTGTAATAGTATGTAATTGCACTGTCTGAAGTAAAATTTAATATATAATATCTTACTGTTGTATTTGAGGAGCGTCGGTGGCCTAGTGGTAAAGGTACTCGACTGGTACCGGGTTCGAATCCCACTGCCGACATGTACTAATGTACTATATAGTTGAACACTAACCTATGCTCTTACGGTTTACCATGAAAAATGGCAAGCGGTAGGCTTTCTTCCGTGTGGGACAATTTTATTTAACCAACAGACTTTACGAATTTGTTCCTAATTGGCTCATTTACTCTATCAAATGCAAAATTATGAAACTATTTATTTTAACACAATGTAAAACAATGTACCATGAAAAATGGCGAGCTAGGTTTCTTCCGCGTGGACAATTTTATTCAAAGGACTTTATGGTTTGAGGACTAAATGCCGATTTGCTCCGAGAACCCCTAATTGGCTAATTTACTGTATCAAATGCAAAATTATGAAAATGTTTATTTTAAACAATGTACCTACATTAAACCTACCAAGAAAAATGGCGAGCGCTGGACGCTAGGCGTGATCCAACGGAGTCCCTCAAGCGCACGAGGTCTACCTAATCAAATAGCCCATTTGTTTACTACTTCTCTAGGTGACTACTACGCCATCGGCCCACTTAACAAACCTATTTCGCATTCAGTCTAATTCTCAATGTGTCTACTTCGCAAACCGTCTACTTTGCAGGGCAGTTTCTTTCTATTGACGCGATATATTATAAATATAAAGTCTTTACGCATTCTATCTAATTCTCAAAGCATGTACTTTGCAAACCGTCTAGTTTGGAGTGCAGTTTCTTTCTATATCGCGATTTATTATAAAGTCTTTATACCTACAGCGATATAAAGTCTTTACGAAAGAAAATAAAACAAATCGTTTCCACTCTCCACTCCACTATCATTATGCCGCCGGCCGGCGCACCGCACGCGCACCAACGCGCACCCGGTCGCGGTCGGGCTCCGTCGGGCCGAGATAACGCACGCTCGGTGCTCTCCGGTGCCACCGGAGCCCCGTTTGGCCGCGCGGGGCGAACGGTCGGACGGGGCCGCCGGCCGGTGTACCAGGCGCGCAGAACGAGTGAGGAGGTCGCACGCAGACAGCGAAGAGAATTCAATACGTGTAGTCTAGTCGACGCAGGGCCGCCCCACAGCGACGGAGCGAGGGTCGCTCGCCGGCGGCGGCGGCGGCGGCTTTTCTCGAGGTGCTTGGTCAGGGTTGGCGGTTGGATAATTTGGGATTTACCTTTTATTTATTTATTTCTAAGGAAATAAAATGTCGATTTTATGACTTAAAAGAACCAATGACTCAAAAGATATCTACTTATTTGAATAGACAAAGTCTTCTAAAAATTGTATAATAGGATTAAATACTTATAAAAATGTTTTCTCTAAAAACGGATAGTGATTCTTATAGGTTAGATATTGTTACGGGATATACAGGTGAAGTTTAGTTATGAATCCTGAGCTGGACTCTACAAAATTGTTTTTATAACTTTTATATCCTCATCCTAGCGGTCAATCCCAGTCTCTGCCAGGGTCCCGCCATCTTACTATTTCTTCTCCACTTGGCCCGGTCTTTAGCATTTCCTTAGCCGTTGGCTCTGCTCTCGACAACTATTAATTATTATACTTAAAATGTGTAATTTAATTAAACCGTACTGATGGTTACGTTGCCAAAGCATTTGGCAGAAATAGTCAGAACTCGTTACATTAGGCTATTTTTACCAGCTTTTATTTAACTTCAGATCCCTTGTCTGTTCGTAATTATATCTTGGAAGTTAAATTTGACCCAATTCCCGTTTTACGGTTAAACTGAAGTTTTACATAGTTATGTAAGTTCGGTGACAATGTTATGTTATGATACCAACGAGGTAATCTGCTGTGGCTATAGGAACTCTTTAACTATAAGTACATAAAGCTCGTGCTTGGGGTTGATAGAAAGCGTGATACAAGCATATTATCAAAAAATAATTTTAAATAACTTGTTAGATAATTTATTAAGCCGGCTATGAATCTAGCTTCGAAGGTTAGTTAGTTAACAACATTAGTTACTTTTCTTGCCACACAATAACAGATGTCAGAAAACACAATACACTCTAATATTTCCGAAATTATTGAACCGATATCAATGAAACTAGGCTGAAAGAACAATATCGAATCAACTAGCTTTCTAAAAAAGAGAAATACATCGACAAAACCATCTTTCTAAAAAAAAACGACGTTGATGGTGTCTGTAAAATATAGGTCAAGACCAAATGAGTAAATAACAAAAATAGATCCGCTCGAGAGCGACGACGTAACAGACAGACACACAGATACACCGCCACAGACGTATAATTACAGAGCCACCCCTCTGTTTGCGTTGAGGGTTTCAAAATACATCGCACTGTCAGCCCTGCATAGCTCAGCAGGGACGGGAATCCCGCCAAATGTTTGTGACGTGCGCCCCTGTGGCCCCCGTGCCAGGGGTAGAATTGGCGGGACGTGATTAGAAACATACATATCTATCTATGCTATAGATATACCTACACATTTCTTGGCGGTTTGTCTCCGTCCCGTTTGCCTAAAACGCCGTGGATATTGAAAAAGGGGCGAGGGTGGCTAAAGTGATGATTTTATGGGTCCTTCCGAGTAAACGCCAGGTGCTTCTTACATTTTCATCAGATATGTAGGTACCTAGTTAGTGATAGATGAACGACGAAACGAGATTATGTTTGTAGTTACGTACGCTATCGTTTTGTGAGAGGTAATGCACTGCGAAATGCTGACAGTGTGTTTGATGGTATATGATGCCCGATAGAATGCGAGCCGACCTGTGCCACAAGCTACGATCCGGCTTTAACATGAGAACTCATGATGATTTACTGATTCTAAGATCAAACTTCACTAAAGTCACCTGATTTTACAAACCTACCCATATCAGCACAGTAACAATCAGAATACCATAGCTGAGCATTTGGTAGACAAAAGTACCATTGCGTTGCTCCCTTACTACCTTCTAATTTTAATTAATCTCAATCAGTG
This sequence comes from Blastobasis lacticolella, assembly GCA_905147135.1. NCBI lineage: Eukaryota > Metazoa > Arthropoda > Insecta > Lepidoptera > Blastobasidae > Blastobasis > Blastobasis lacticolella. Next base: position 19,393,794 of record LR990048.1, read on the forward strand.
GCAGGCCCGCCCGCGGGCCAAAACCAGACTGGCATGAAACGCCTGAATACTCTATTTTTTATTCGTGGATCCCGGATTAACATTAGTAGTATGTACAACATGCTGCCCATATATGTATATATGTATCTATGTAAATCGTTCTACACGTAAATGAGACGTCTAGAGTCTCTTCGGGATACGTCGAGGTACATCTATGTATATCGTTGTATCGTATACAACGTTAGGTACACCATGGCTCGGAATACGACATTCCATCGATATCTACGCCGAATTCACGACTAAAAGCGAATAGTTATAATCATGACTTGAATCTCGTTGCAGATATTTTCGCGTGTCTATTCAACAGCTGTTATTTTATGGCCATCTTGAAAAGGCTGCTTTAATTTGTTCCTTTGGTTAGGAGGCACGTTAATTCGCACACGGTCGTAAAGTAGGTATAGCTCTTGCGTTTCTAAGAACTGCGCATCGAAACCGTAAAACGCATTAAAGAACCCGTCCAACTGTAATCTCTCTAATTCCGCGTCTTATAAATCAAATAATATATTTTCGTCACCGGGCCCACATGTTACGACCACTTGCTGCGAGCCCGTTTATTATCTACTCCGCGTCCATTATTGTTTGTTTTGTACTTTTACCAGGAAACACGTCGGGCGATATTCGACTCTATCACGGAGTAGTACAGTCGATTCCAGTTGCGGCCGAAATGTAGCGCGTCAAGTTATAATTACGGATCACTCACGGACGCTCCTACGCCTTATGCGGCCCTGGTACATGAAAGTCAACTCTATTCGGTAACGGTGAAGAAGAGATTTACTATTTGGTGCGAGTAGGAGGAGATCAAGGGCGAGGGAGAAAATGAATGAAATAGAGTCATTGATTTTTGATTTCGATATCAGTCTTTATCCGTAATGGCAGTAATAAAAACTTGTGCTTGCCGATCGGGCGCTTACTTAGTGTAAATGGAAATAAAATAATAATTATTGAACTTAACCTACCTCTATATTAATATATAATCCGGCCCGTCTAGGCACGGGTTTTCTAGGCTTTTATTTATTATTATAGACATAAAAACCTTCAAGAAGTAATCCTTTAACTGATGGTGAAAACTTCATCGAAATCCGTTGCGTGGTTTAGCAGAAATTAGCAGATATTCAGACAGACATATGCGGAAAGCGACTTCATTTCATAATTTGCAAGGATTACCAAAGCGTTTATTTAGCTTCCCGAATGGTATTAAGTAACATTGTGTTAGTAACATTTTTACAATCATGGTGTCTGGTGTCACAATGAACACCGTAATAATTTACATCGCAAGATAAGCTAACAACAAAATTCACCAAGGTGTTAGGGTTGGGATGGCGTACATTTCAGGCCATAATTTCAATCTAAAAAACTGCAAGTACTACAAGTATAAGCTGACGAACTAAACTAAAAGTATCGCCGTGAAGATTTTAGAAATAACGTCTTAAATTTAAAAAGAATATCACAAATTTATCAATAGAAGTTAGAATCGATTTTTAATTTAGAAGAAAGTGTTCTGATAACAAACAAAAATCTATGAAAATAAGCACGTTATTTATGAGCAACGCGTACCAATTTAGTCAGACGTTGGTCTTCGTTGTGAAAGGTCTCCCTCCCCATAAACGCACAAGCTACAAAATCGCGGTTTTAAACTTCGCGACCTTATAAGGTATATTACAGATCAACCAACTTCTCTATGAACTGATATTTGTCGCCACTGTCCCACTCTAACGTAGTAAACGCTGACAATCAAATGACATTCTCGTCCTGGAGACCGTAGTTCCTAACTTTGCCATTTCAGAGGCGACCAAAACGCACCCCGGCTCGTCGCATGCGAGAACACAACCGGGATATTGGCGCCAAGATGATTTAAATACACGGCAAGGACTAAAAATAGTGACAGACGTTCAGTTTTGGCTGATGCCAACCAACCGTCCGTTGTAGTTGATACTAATACTGGAAATAATAAATAAATAAATTGGCCTTAGACATCTATTATAGTGGCTATATAAAATAAAGTCGCTTTTGGGTGCGGGGGACGTAGTCAGACGTCCGACCAAGGTCAGCGTCCCGCGCATCCGAAATAATCCAACAGTGACTTTATTTTGTACTTCGTAGGGTTTCATATCAACTGCCGTGTGGTGTCCGGCAGACTAGATAGCACCAACCCCTTACACTCGTGGGTGTCGTACAAGGCGACTAATGTTTTCGAGACAAAAGATATAGTCTCTAAAGACTGGACAATGGACAGCAGCGTTTTCCATTGTTATATTTATAACACTGCGATCTCCAACCCGCCTGCCGAGCGTATGGCTTATGGCAATGACCTCCCCTTTCGTGGGAGAGGCCCTAAGTTCGACAGTGATCTGATATGGGCTGTGATGATAAATATCAACTGCCACTGACGGTTGGTGGGCTCCAGCCAAACCTCCACTGCCATTTGACAAGTCTCTTCTTTCGTGACGCGGGTTATACTAGTTTATTAGTCCTTGCCGTCCACACCCCAGTGTTGTAGATGTCCACAGGCGGCGGTGACCACTTCCCATCAGGTGGCCCGTATGCCTGTTTGTCTGCCGTAGAATCGTAGCGTCAGTTACTAGTTTAATTTAAAAAACTGAGCAGTTGGCCGTTTTCCCTGTAGCATTACCAACCGCGGGGGCCGTACCGCAAATTCATTAAACATGAGCCGCTGAGCCGTATCGGCGTACATGCGCAGTAATTGTGGTTTTCCTCCCATGGTTCCTTTCGAAAATAGTGATGGGGACGAGAGGATGGTATGGGCCGAGACCGAGACCGAAGCTCGTGGTGTGGGTGGAATTTAACATAATCATGAAGGCATTGTTTTGAGATATATCGGTAAGTTATATCATATATTAATAAGTACATGGTAAAACAAAGTCGCTTCCCTCAGTCTGTCCCTCTGTACGTATGCTATAGATCTTTTAAAGTACGCAACTGATTTTAATGCTGTTTTCACTATCATTTAGAGAATTTCTTCGGGAAGGTTTATATGTATAATACATGTATATTATAATAGAGTGCTTGTGCGATAATCGATTGATTTGGAATTTCTGTAGTAATAGGTATCGGCTGGTTGGCATGTCTACATTAATATTTGTCTGTATTGCACCTTATATAAAGCTATAAAAGACTAAATACAACATTCACGCAACAGATTCCTACTGGTCACGTACCGCTCTCTGTATGCTTAAAGAGCTCAAACACGCTCCCTGTGTCCTATAAGAGCCCAAATATTACAAAGTCATCCCGGACTGGCTCGCGGCCGGTCTACCGTTTTCTCGCTTACCCATCTCTATACCCGACTCTTATTCTCATCAAATCAACCACCACAATCCAACTTACCCCATACAATACGAATAAAACTCAAATATTCAATCAAATATTAATATATACTTAGAATCAATGTTTTTTGAGTAAATATTGTGATGTCAAAATAAAAACAGTGTCTACGTCTAAAACTAGTAACAGACGCTCCGATTTGGCTGGAGCCGACCCACAGTCAGTTGCAGTCGATCCTAATCCTTACGACGTACAAAATACAGTCAATTTTGGATTAATACGGATGCGCATTCGAGCCGACCTTGGTCGGACGTCCGACCCCATCCCCGCTCCTAAAAGCTACTTTGTTTTATATTGCGTAGATTTATCAACTTATTTATTTATTCGTATGGCGAAAATACAATATATTAATCAACTGCAACTGACGGTTGGTCGGCTCCAGCCAAAACGGAACGTCTCTTACTACTTTTAAATATCCCTACAAAAACTAATTAGTGATAGTGATGTCACAAATTGAGACCGGATCCCGTGGCCGAGACCGACAATCAGTGGTCCTTTAATTTACGGCATGGTTATGAAGCATAAGTACGGTCATAATAATGTTTTCAATGGGCATTTGCAAATGAGATTTATCGCAAAACTGGCGGCGTTCGCAATTATATGGAAATCAGCCAGCCTAGCATCGTGTTGCACGTACAGGACGAACGGACACGACTATTCATTTACTTTACATCCTTTATTAAGACACTAACTAGCTTTTAAACGCGACTTCGCCCGCTTATAACGTTTACGCGGAAACCAATATGGTTTCGGGATAAATTGTGGTTCTGGGTTAAATGTGTTATTCTGAGCTATAAGCTGCTAAATATCATCAAAATCCGTTCAGTAGTTTTTCAGTGAATGAGTAACAAACATCCCAGACATCTTTCGTCGGTTTGGGTCGTTCTTTGGTCGGGCGACGTCGTTGTTGCCAATTCAGACAGCTGCTAAGGACAGGCGTAACGAAAGATTCTTGAAATTATTGAACTTATGTCGGTCATCTTAGGTCAGACCGCATTTCAAGTAAGTTTAGTAAGTTCAAGGTACAGAAGGGTAAATTATTCTGGACAGTTTGCGGCTAAGGAACTAAACTAAATATTGCACAAAAATGTCTACAGTTTTAAAAAAGTATTTCTTCCTATAGTAGTAACAATAGTTATATTATAGTTAGTTATATTATAGTTAGTTCCTATAGTAGTAAAAGTTTCTTCCTGTAGTAGTAAACAAATATTAGACTACCCTGCTGTTATCCACTTTAACAGCTGTTAGTACATTTACTTTTTTCAATTTACGCGCTCCTAAAGCCGACGCTTGCATTTGACACAGAACGGCAAAAAGCAAGCAGACGGCCTGAAAAATTGCGCAGCGGCAAAAGTGGAACGTTTCAAAAAACTGTAGACTATGTACGGAAAAACGCGCAAAAAACTAGACCAACCAATCCGTGCCTAGCTCAACCAACTCATACGATAGTGGTCTCTATTGCCTTCGCGATAAAGACCGGTCAAGTACATTAATTGGCCTTCAATCGTATCAATTTACATTTTTTTTCAACACCCAGCGCATCACAGTAAATACATAGCGGTACCAGGTCGCCAGAAGACGTTGGAAGTAGTAAAAGTGAATGGTTCGCTGGCGCAACTCTTAGTTTGCGCGACCAACTCGAGTTGGTAGGTAGGTATAGCGCCAGTGGTGTAGAAGCGCGCGATGCAAGCAGTCATTTCTCTACAATAACGCGTTAGTTCCGATTTCGTCAACCTAACATGTAAGTTGGTGGCGCTGTACGGTTGAGATCGCCAATGGGTGGGCACTTGGGCAGACAGTTGTGAGGTCACAGTCGATCAGCTGGTTGCGGCAACTTAGCGCTTTCGGCGATGGATCTAGCGCTTCTTGTTTCGACATTTCAGAGACCGGCTTGGTCAATTTGGCTTCCAATTCATGTTTAATCCAAATTGAAATTAATCGAATAGGAAGATGGCGTGTATATAATAGTACAGTGTAAACAATCAAATCGGAGATATTTTATAGAAAGGTAACAATACCCTAAACCAGCGAGAATGTGTGAAAAGGCTGATGAATGTGCAAGCGAGAGAGATTTGTCAGGACCGCAAGTGGAGTGGAACAATGTTGTCTCTGTCTACCTCTACAGGAGACAGGCGTGACGGTATGTGCGTTTAATCTGGCGATATTTTTTTTAAATTGAGAGCCATATCCGTAGACGAAAATGAAAAAATGTTCATTATTCTATTGAGGTAACCTATAAGACTTCTTGTGGCAAGAAAACGAACTAACTTGATAGTTCTGTAATTCGTTGTCTTGTACTCGGACGAAGTGTTTCGTAAGTAGGAACGCCAGCTTATACCTCTCATTATTATCATCATCCCTATAGGAACTAGACCAGCATAATTGTTAATCGACCTCAGACAATGAGGGACTTAAGATACTGTTGGTATATACCGATGTGGAGAGACATCCAGCAGCTGCATGAACATATGAGGTAAAGGTTTCTTCAGCGTTAAGAGAAATCTAGCGCTTTTTAGAGCCAATTCAGCGCTCAACAGTCTAATAAACAGTGTGAAGGCACGTCATAGTGTGGAACTAATCTCCTATAGTGTGCCCTGTTTGCGACGCTGTTGCAATGTTTACGCTGGCTGGTTTGTCCGCTGAGTGTGAGACGCGTATATAACGACTTTCGGCTTGTTAAATGGTCTAAGATAGTCGCAAAGAGCTGTGAGGCTGGTAATTGTAGGAGACTATTGAAATCAGTAAGCTATAGGGTTGCCTACATTTAAATAACGACTTTCGGCTTGTTACATGGTCTAAGATAGTCGCCCAGAGCTGTGAGACTGGTAATTGTAGGAGACTATTGAAATCTGTAAGCTATAGGGTTGCCTACTTTTAAATAACGACTTTCGGCTTGTTAAATGGTCTAAGATAGTCGCAAAGAGCTGTGAGACTGGTAATTGTAGGAGACTATTGAAATCTGTAAGCTATAGGGTTGCCTACTTTTAAATAACGACTTTCGGCTTGTTAAATGGTCTAAGATAGTCGCAAAGAGCTGTGAGACTGGTAATTGTAGGAGACTATTGAATTCAGTAAGCTATAGGGTTGCCTACTTTTAAATAACGACTTTCGGCTTGTTAAATGGTCTAAGATAGTCGCAAAGAGCTGTGAGACTGGTAATTGTAGGAGACTATTGAAATCAGTAAGCTATAGGGTTGCCTACTTTTAAATAACGACTTTCGGCTTGTTAAATGGTCTAAGATAGTCGCAAATAGCTGTGAGACTGGTAATTGTAGGAGACTATTGAAATCAGTAAGCTATAGGGTTGCCTACTTTTAAATTACCACTTTCGGCTTGTTAAATGGTCTAAGACAGTCGCCAAGAGCTGTGAGACTGGTAATTGTAGAGACTATTGAAATCAGTAAGCTATAGGGTTGCCTACATTTAAATAACGACTTTCGGCTTGTTAAATGGTCTAAGATAGTCGCAAAGAGCTGTGAGACTGGTAATTGTTGGAAACTATGGAAATCAGTAAGCTATAGATTGGGTTGCCTGTATTGATTACAGAATATGCTTACAGCCAAGGAATGGAACGCATTAACAGCGAGCCCACGTGTGGAATACGATTTTTTTTTAATGTTAGTTTTAGTTGATATATTAAGGTTCTATAAATAGTTTGTTTGTACCTTAATAAGTCCAATAGACCTGATAAGTATTAAGTACAAGAGATATGTAGGAAGTAATATAATGGCGGAGCCAGCATTCAATACAGTGCTAATCCTAAGATAAATGTTATCGAAGCGGCAAATAAGTTGCAATAACAACTGTATTATGCTATCGTTACAAAGAGTAAAGCGGCAATTCCGACATGACGATGTCGACGATGAAATCAACATTATTTATCTACGAAAGTACGAACGTGCGATACCTAGCTAAATCTACTGAACATAAGTGACACTGCTACTGTTACACAGAGATACGATCCGTAACGTAGAGATATATGACATGAAGGGAACAATACCCAAAAAATCAGGAACTGTATAGTTAGTATTTATCAATTATAGCAAGTTTAATAAACCCAATAGCTATGCCGTCCTCCAAAAATCACTTGCTGTACTATCCTCTCACTGGCCGCCGCGCGCCGGCTCTATATTTGGCAGATTCTTGATAGCAATAAATAGGTAAGTTTGTTCAAGGCGTTATTATTATATTCGCCTCAATCATCCCACTGCTGGGCAAAGGCCTCCCCCCGATTCTTCCACTCTTCGCGATCAAGTGCCACTGTCTGCCAGTCACTCTCGAAGGCCCGCAGCTCATCTGTCCACCTTTCAAGACATAGAAGATAAAATTCGTTTCTATAATATGTGGATAATCTCTTGTTCAATGTTACTTCGTTTCTAAACAGACACCACACGGCCAGTACAATACCTAACAATCAAAGATTGCATGTAGAGCTCGTCTAGTCTAAAATGACGCGCCCCACTACTTAGTTAGTTGATTTCGATGTGTGAGTGCAAATATTGATAACGACACTTCATCTGTGTGGGAGCCAATGAACGGCGCGTATTCCTACGTTTGAATCTCACCGGCAACTGAATGACCAATTACAACGGCATTTGTATATGTATTGCGTCCATATTTTAAACTTGCTTGTGTGCGTTAATGCGATAGTGGGGCGCGTCATTTTAGATTAGACGAGCTCTACCTATATGTCGAATCTTGTAATACATAACAAAAAGAGAGTTGGTAAACAAGGTGCAAAACCACATACCGAGGTCGTGCAACCGTTGCTGGTCCTTGTGGGCGAACGCGGCCAGCAGGCCAGCGTCGCCGACCCGCTGCCGCGCCACCGCTATGCCCACGGGAATGGATCCTGGAAACAAACGGTCTGTTACTGCGATACGTCAAAGATATTTGTGACACAGATAGGCATACAGATTCATCAAGATATTTTATATATGTTTGTGAGTGTGTTTGTGTAGGTTTCAGCCGCTGATCCTTCTAAAAATAATGTGTTAAGCGATATCGTACTTAAACCGAACTATTGGGTGTCATGTAACACGTAAGTTTAAGGTTACTCAAGGTTACGGCCTGGGTACGCTCGGCTATACTACTCCACGTCGGCATCCGCACCCACCTCTGCCTGCCGTTTCAGCGGCCCCCGTAGGCCCCCAATCCCAACCCACAGCAGCGGGACCCCCTTCTGGGGTCTCGCTATAAGTTCTCCAGCGTATGCTCCGTAAGGTGACGTTGAGCGCACCCCGTCCCTACGGGGTGTAGCATCCGATGAAAACTGAAAAGCCCTTATGGCTACAGGTGCTCCCAGGGGGTGATTAGCACGTATGCGCCTAGGTTCTTTTTGGCGAGTCGTGCATAACCAGTCCGGCCGGCCGGCTGGTACTCATGAGAGTTCACCTCCTCCCTCCCAACCGCTATACCGGAGGGTGCCCATTTCCTTTGCGTTGGGCGCCAAAAAAATCATATCTTGTATCATAAGCCCCAGGATTACGTGGGAAATAGGTGCGGGAACCCGCCGGTATCAAGAATTACGATGTAACACGTAGGTAGCTTCCTATCCTAACAAATATTCATTATTATCATCATAAACAGTCCACAACAATTCAATACTGGACTTGAACCATGTCAAATTTTTTTTTACATTGTACACCTGTCGATTATTAAATAGCGGAGGGCATTGCCATAATCACCACGCTTGGCGGGCAGGTTGGAGATTGCAGTGTTAAAAATAGGTATTCATCAGAAAATGGTTCGGCCCATTTTCTGGCTCTCGGAAGTAAATGATGGGCTACCTCTAGTCATCTTTTACGATACCCGTAAATACCTGGGGTAATTCTATTCTACTCTGCCTTGAAATCAAACGCGTATTCCAGGAAAAGCAAAACAAAGCAAATATAGAATTTGCAAATAAACACTACAAGATATTAATGTTCTACTAACCATAACCGGCAACAATGCAAACCTTGATAACCAGTTGGTAAAATAACTCGGAAAACATAAATGTGTCATACAAAACATGACTCATGCGCAACTCTGGGTAACAAAGAAATTACTTAGGTTGCATAAGCCGTGAAATACTGTGAATTGAATGTAACATCCGTCAACCATTTCGACATTGGTTTACAATCACCAGGCCATCATAAGCTGTGAAGCAATTCTTGAAAGGAAGGGAAACTGAATAGAACTAAATATGGCTAAATAATATTATGGATACGATGGTAAATATAATATTTTATTGTATAAGTACCTACTTTGCGATGCGTAGGCGCACAAAACAACTAATTTTATTAACATGATTGTCAGTATTTGCTTACAATGAATCAGCACTCAATTATAAGCCAAATTAATAAAGAAACGTTCAACATAATGTATGTAGTGTAAATGAGCAAAGTATTCAAACATGCCTAACTGTCCTGTATTTTACAGGACGTCCCGTATTGTAGTTGTAATTTTGAATGTGTCCTGTAGTTTAATAAGAAAAATGCAGGACCATACATGGTCCCCATATATATATACTCGTATATCAATTGACCGTAAGAGCTTCGGTCAGTGTTTAACTAACGTACCTGCACAACTCAGTAAATAAATAAATAAATAATTGTGGACAAATTCACACAGCGCCATCTAGCCCCAAACTAAGCAAAGCTTGTACTATGGGTGCTAACTAACTGATATACTACTTATATACTTTTTTAAATACATACTTATTATACATAGAACACCCAGACCCGTAACAGAAATTAAAATTCATCATTTTAAATTTCTGCCCGGCCGGGAATCGAACCCGGGACGTCTTGCGTGGCTGACTGGCATGTTGACCACTGAACCACTCAGGTCGTCAGTAAAGATTCATTGGTATATGCCGGCACTGGGGTTCAAACCGGGGACCTCGGGATACTAGTCGGACACCTTAACCATTAGGCCACAGATGCACCTATAGAGTACCTACTAAATATCGTTATTTTAATAGCCTATAACAATCGAACCATTGAGCGTACAGATTTGACGTCATAGTAAAAAAAATTGAGAATTGTTTGCTCTGTCGGAAAATATTATTTTTTTCTTCTGTCCGGCACTTTTAGAATTACGGTCCAGAAACGTATGAAACGTGAACGATATATTTTAATTATCAACCTAAGTTATCACGTATTTTTTTATTAAATCCTGTATTTTTACAGGGTGGGTCACCCTATTTATGAACCATCAACAGCCCGTGTGACATAATTGATATTCCCTTTTGCAAGAGTGGTGAGTCATGGTATTATCTTCCACCTTCTATTGTTGGAAATACCACAGAATTACGTAAATACAGATACGTAAATACTTTTACGATACCAAGAAGTACCGTATGCAATGCTCGTGATAACGCACAAAACACGCTGTTTCATACAAAATTGACAACGAATTTGGCCAATATGTACCTCTTCCATTACGTTGACTAGTTTGGTAAATTCGTACATGTCTGGCAAACTAGCTGTGTGTGTCTTCAATACTGCGATTTCCAATCCGCTAAACTTGGAGATTATGGTAATACCAGTAATGTGGAGAAGGCTCAAGTTATGTTATGTATGATTTGGTCTTACGTCAGAAAATTACAAAAACTGTCCTTTACCAATGTAAACCTAGCTTTTACGAAGCTAAAACTAGCGAAGTTGGGCAGGCCTACATCCGGAAAAGTGTACAAGATACAGATCCCGACCCGAACATTTCGAAATCAAAAGTCCGATTTCCCTAAATAGTATAATCAATGAAATCTATTCCCAGTACGTTCAATTCTCCGTATGCCCAACACGGACTGATAATTCACCGTAATGAAATACTGCTTAAGAAGACAGCTATCGGTATCGATTCCAACAAAACAACACCTACCGATCAACCTTAACCTACTGATTCATTAGTCCGCAACTACCAGGGCGTTATAAACGAGAGAAGGTTACCGTTATTCATAGAGGCCGGTATTGTCGGCGCCTCGGGCTTGTTCCCAGGCGACGCTTGTTCTAGCTTGACAGCCACTAGTTCTGACAAGTGGACCTGTTGAGGTTCCCTCTTGACTTGCACTTGCAAGTTCTGGCCGGCCACGCCGAGCCACGTCACTGGATTCGTCCGACTGCAACCGCCGTCTGTGTGCAGTATCTGTTGGGAAGTAAGAGTTGGTTATGATCTTAATAATAATATGTTAGTACTTGATTTTTAAGGTTTGTACTTTGGAGATCAAAGATGGTTGAATGTGGAGATCCGGAACAATTGTATCTAAATATGAAATAAATTCGGTAAAAGTACGAATAAGGATCAATGACAGAATGCGAATGAAAAGTTTCGTACGGCTTCGGATAGGGAATGACTTTAAACATTCGGACGACTGAACGTGATCCAGTTCGGTAGGATATAGTAATAATCATCTTGGTGTGAATATTCCAGTTGTGTCGGGGGTCCGCCTTGACCATGATCCAGGATTTGGCAGATCACTAACCGATGATCTAACGGTGAAGGAAAACATCGTGAGGAAACCTGCACATTCAGGCGACTGAACGTGTAACCATGCTCCAATTTAGTTAAGTTTCCATGGTAGCAGGGTCACGGAACCATCTCAGGATCAGATATCTGCCGAATACTGGATACTGGACCATGGTCAAGGCGGACCTCGGGCCAAGTCGCCAAGACGATTACATTATTGACGTCCATCTTACCTTTTTCGGCGAGTTGGTCAGACAAGTATTGCACGCCCTCTTGGCCTGTTCCGTCTTTATCGTGAGAGGTTGCATCATGTTGATGCCCTCGATGATCTGCCGGTCGCCTGGACAGCACAGCTGCTCCGGCAGACACTTCCCGAGTTTCGACTCCTCCATTTTGCTGCGATCCCTGTACGAGAAGGCATTCCGATTAGTATGTTTAGCTAGTTTTTTTAACGTACCACGTATTTGCAAATTATTTTATGGGGATTTCTATTTTCCCGCTTCCGAAAAAAGGCGGCTTCGTTACTTTGTCATGTCAGTTTTGTCATTAACTTTGTTTTTATGTACTTCGTAGAAAAGGTTTTAATAGATTTCATTCCGGTCTCGTTCGTTTCGAGTACAACAAACTTATCTGACCGGTAGGCCAGCGGTGGAACTAATGCGCTTATGACATTTGACTGAATTCAGTAGCCTAAAATCAGAAGCAAAAAGCGTGAGCAAATCAAAGTGGAATGTATTGCTTATAAGATAAGGTCCATTTTTGTACCACGATTTTTTTAACAGCAGAGCGACGCGTAACTTAATATAAGTGATACAAAAATGGACCATATTCGATGAGCAATACATTCATAACAACATTTGGCGGCAATACAAAATTTGAGTAAGTGAGAAGTGAGTGAGGTGGGGTTTGTCTAGGGTTGCCAACCCTACTATCTATTATAGTATCCTACTATATTAGGAGTCTACCTACTATAATTTAAAAATTAAAATATAGTAGGCGAAACTACTATATTTAATTAGCACAACATTACCACTTACCGCAAAACGGAATGCGTCCATAAAATCCTCAAAAGAAATATTTTCCAAATAATATAGGTACATACATTTTATTTAAAAAACCTACTATATATTTTTTTAATAATTCCCTACCTACTATATTTTTATCGCTTCTAAACCCGAAAATACTATATTTGGACTAAAAAAGTTGGCAACCCTAGGTTTGTCATACCTGAGAAGTTCTCAAACGACGATTATTTAATGTTACTGTTGTCGTATGAGTTCTGTCGTTGTGATAGCTGGAGGTAAGGGTGTGAGGCACAAGATAAAAAATCGAGTTTAGTACAGTGTTATTTTGCTAGTGATTATTTTAATATGTATAGAAAACCATTCCTTGTTATTATATTCACAAGATTTAATAAACTTTTTATTTATTATTATTATTTATTTATTATTAGTGTTGTCATTTTAACCATTTCAGTGCTAGATCTAGCGGAATTTCATTGTAATCAACTCCCATTCTTAATGTTTGACTCTTAGAGGGAAATTTCGTGCTTTATCGAAATAGTTAATAAATATAGTAATATTCTTTTATCAGTTTATGTGTAAATGGTTGCCAGGAAGAGCTCGCTCTCAGCGATAAGGCCGCCCTTGTACCTATATTGTTTTAAACTGTATTTTTACGATCTCCTTTAATGTACAATAAAGTGTTATAAATAAATAAATACCTAAAATATGTCTTTTCACACATTTCTTGACGAACTCCATGTTGTACTCTCCAAGGAAAACCTCTCCAGGTAGTTTATTCAGGTTGCCCTTAGTGTGTGTGAAAGAAAGTTCCTATGGAACCGTACTGTTTCGGGTATGCCGTACCCACCTCATAGCTGGGGTATCAATTTCTCATCTCATTCACGTGGGATAACTAAGTAGATAAGATCATTTTCTTATTTTAATTTTTTTTATGACATACGTTAGGCAAACAGGCAAGCGGGCCACCTGATGGGAAGTAGTCACACCAAGAGTATCGCCAATGCGTTGCCCACCTCTATAACACGTTGCTCTGGCAGCAAAAAGGCAAAAGCCACTCCACTGCCAAAGCCACGGTTCCCCAAATCCCCACCCCATGGAGCACTGGAAACCTTACTCACCGGCAGAAACACAATACTATTTAAAAGAGTATTATTTAGCTGCGATATTCTGTAAGGTGGAGGTACTTCCCCAGTCGAGCGGCTCAAATTCGAACGAGTTACCCCGCTATGCCCTACCTCTCTTTCTAGCAGTATATCAGACTTCTGTAGCAGTAGATACATCGGACTTCGATCCAAGTCGGACTTAGTCTGCCGTCAATCATTGACAAAAGCATACAGCGCCACAAATTTATCTAACCCGGTGGCCAAAACTAGAACTAAGTGCCGCCATTTTCAAACGTCATGTCAATGCCAACAACAGCGACGCTGTCACTGTTAGATAAGTTTGTGGTACTGTAAAGCCATACAAAGGTCAATGTTACATTCGGAAATAGACCGCTATCACATCTGCGGTTAAATAAAGTTGTTTATGAATGTTCCAAACGAAAATCTTTCGAATTTACATTCTATCATCGCACCGCTGAGTCAGCGGAGGGATTCCGCCTCCCTTTGTGTGTTCTACCGCTTGTGCAACGGTGTTTGTTCTGAAGAACTGTTTGACATGATGCCTACAGCTAAATTCTATCATCGCACCGCTTGCCACCGATATCCGTTCATCCCCACCCCTTGGAGCCAAATTGGTCGCGGACTACGCGGTTCTAAAGGATCTTCCACCCACGCACACTAAGGTGGAATGAACGACCTGGAGAGGTTTCCCTGGAGAGTACAACATGGAGTTCTTCAAGAGAGAGGTGAAAAGGTTTTTACTAGGTCGGCAAGGCGTGGGTGATGTCCCTGGTATTGCAAATGTCCATAGGCTGGGGTGACTGCTTACCATCAGGCAGGCCGTAAGCTTGTTTGCCGCCTTAGTGGTATAAAAAAAAAGTCTTTCTTGTTGTTGTAAGTGATCAATATTGTAATATCACAGCAGTACCACTTTTATCTGTATCTCCTTGTAAACAAATGTATATTGCTGTAAGACTGTGAAATAAATAAATAAATATTCGACGACCTGTGTGGTTCAATGGTCAACATCGAACCCCAGGAATCGAAGCCGGTCTGAGGTCCCGGGTTCGATTCCTGGCCGGGCAGAAATTGAAATGATGAATTTTAATTTCTGTTATGGTTCTGGGTGTTGTATGTATAATAAGTATGTATTTAAAATTATTTAAGTAGTATATCAGTTATCTCTAGCACCCATAGTACAAGCTTTGCTTAGTTTGGGGCTAGATGGCGCTGTGTGAATTTGTCCACGATTATTCATTATTCATATTCATATTTTATGAGCACTAAAGTGTTTATTTATTTATTTATTAAATCTTTATGCACTAAAGGTACATTGGCGGACTTAAAGCTAAAGTAGCCTTCTCTACCAGTCAACCGTGACAAAAAAAATATCGAAAACAGTAGACGGTGGTTTATCTATCTATCTATTAACCCTTCTGGGACTCAAATGCCCGATAGTACATTGGTCAAGTATTTAGCGAACGGCGAAGTTAACATGTACAGTAAGCAAGTGCAAGACAAGACACCAAGCAAGACAGTAGCGAATCCGTACATCGTATTGTACTTGTACCACTCGCCGCTGCCGTAGACCATTGTCATTATAACAGCCCATAACAGTTCATTACAGGACTTTAAGCCTCTCCCACAATTGGGGAGGTTATTGCCATAATCTCCACGCTTGGCAGGCGGGTTGGAGATCGCAGTGTTGCAAACATAACAATGGAAAACGCTGCTGCCCATTTTCCAGTTTACGGAGACTCTTGATCTTTTGCCTCTAAACATTAGTCGCCTTGTACGACACCCACGAGTGTAAGGGGTTGGTGCTATTCTACTCTGCCGGACACCACACGGCTTACCATTGTATATGGGGCAAAAGAGACACTGAGATGGATTCGCAAACCAGAATCAATTTTGCTACTTTTGTAGTTACTACCTTATTCAACGGTAATAAAGATGATACTCACTTATCAGGCAGCAGAAACCGATGAGGAGGCACCAGCTCGAGGTGCAGGGGAGAGTAGGGTGAGTTCGGCGGCGGGGTCGGCACGCCGAACGTCGTTAGCGAGGTCGAGTAGAGACTCTCCGTTACTGTGGAGGAGGTTCAGGGTTAAGTTAGGGGTTTCGGAACGGTCAATTTTCAGTTTAAATTTAAAATTTATTTATTTCGGAGGAATTACCCATACAAATGTATGTGTAATGTCAAATAATTAAAATATATTTTATTATTCACAATTATTAGTATTAATACAATTTAAATGTCATAATTTATAATAAATTGTAGTTAAAATAATTAATGAAAAAAGTATTTATTGAATTAGGAGTACGTTAATTCTCTTTTCAAACGTCAAAAATCTAACTGAAAGAATCATCTTTATTCTTTATTGTACACAAACATGACATAATGTTACAGTACAGTAATAGAGCTGTACAAAGGCGAGCTTAACTCATTAATTGAGTTTTCTACCAGCAAACCTTGGAGTCATAGGAACAGGTTTAACTTAAATGCAAAGTTAAGCTTTAATAAAAAGTTAAGCGAGCTCTTCCAGGTAGGGGGAAATGCAATGTCACAAATTACTTTTTCGGATAAATTCTTTTAAACCAATTATGGTGTTCATAGTGTCAAAAAGCCGTCTGTCACCAACCCTACACTACAGGTGGCCCGACACGTTTTGGTCGTTTTCTTTTATTATAAACACAAACTTGTTTAGATATTCGAACAAGTACAATAAGTAATACATCTATGGCTCTATTTTTGACCCGTTCGAATTTACTCGAACGCTTTTTAATTTTGATTTACGTTTTGAAAATATTTTTTTTAATTACCGACGCCGATGTTATGGGCGACAGTTACCACTTACCATAAGGTGGGTTCTCTGCTCGTTGGTCACTGAGTAGCATTAAAAAAAGAAGAAGATTACTTAGGCAACGACGAAAGTAAATAGTTCAACAAGGGGGAAAATCTGCATCATGTCAGATCTAATCATGAACTTTTTCCTAACTTTATACATACAGATGGATCCTCAATTGGGAAATTATGTAATATATATTATTATATTAGACAGGACTTACACGCGACGTACCTTTTCGATTTGATTTCTCGACGTTTCGGTAGGGTTACACACACCCAAAGGTACGTTGCGTGTAAGTCCCGTCTAATATAATAATATGTGTAAAGAACGCGAGTTTAGTTTGAAACAAATATTATGTTATATAATTCTCATTCAACTTGTATATTCATTAGATACCAATATCAATCTGCCCCAAAAACCAAAAACACACCGCCCCACAGAAAAAAAACACAAACAATCCCACCAACCTGCAACCGGCTACAACATCACGTGACACAGCGCCATTTTTAAAATTTCTCTATCAATTAACCCTCCCTCGACGTGTCATCGTCCCGTATTGCTCAACAGTGGACGTGAGCACAGTGACACTGAATCATCGATGTTGACAAACACTAATGGCTGCATTAATATATAATTCTCCGAAAGTCATCAGGGAGATTAGGGTCTGCGTGTACCTCGTCTCTGAATGTTTGGACAGTATTTAATTAATATTTTGTGGCCGTTCGAGGAAGTGGACGTTTGCGGGAAATGGACGTTCAAATTCGGTTATTAGGATTTTCCATTTGTCTTTTCTGTTCGGGTTATTCTCTCCTCCGAACGTAGGCGGTATTTGTTCTTCCCGCTTTAATGTTCGATTGGGGTGCGCATTTCGGTCAGGCCTACGTTGAACAGAGGAGGGCAAATGATAAATGATAGGTTTTAACCTCTTGCCAAATCCTGGATCATGGCCAAAGCGGACCCCGGGCCCTCGCGCGCGATTACACATCCGGGACATTAACGCCAAGATGATTATTTAGTTTATTAATGACTTATGTATTTATTGTATTTACCCACAGATTTACATTCTTTTATAATTTTTTTTACTTGTATAGATAATAAAGAAATCTTCCTCCAGTTCTGCGCGAACCCGGCATGCGTCCACGCAAGCGCCGTGCTATTCCCGTCCGGTCCCAAGGGAGGGACCTTAATTACTGCGCATGTGCGCCGCCACATCTGCGCTGTGGCTGTCTCGCTCTGGCTGGGAACTGCGGTGTTTCGAACCCATAGTGCCATTTTAATAACATTTTTTCATACCACTAAGGTGGCAATCAAGCTTACGGCCTGTCTGTTGGAAAGCAGTCATCGCAGCATATGGACGTTTGTAATATCAGGGGTATCACCCACGCTACTATGAATGATATGAAGGGGCACTGGTCTAGTGATAGCGTACTTGCGAGACCGATAACCAAGGTTAAGCAACGTTCTGGATGGGTGACCGTTTTGTACTATAAGGCGAGTTGAACCTTAGCACCGCAACGAGCTCTCCACTCGTTAGGTGTGCCTCCTAATACCGTTGGTGAAGCGAGGTTGACCAGGGTCTTCCGTTGGAGACTCAGAGACGCCACCTGGCACCCTGTGACGATATATTTAAGGTCAGCAAACACTGCTCCGTGAGGCTCTAAAGATAGCTGGAAACCCTAACCTGGCAGCACACGCTGAATTCACAAATCCTCCCCATCACCGCCTCAAGTCGCGACACCCATCGAGCCAGACCGCAGGGGCCTCCTGGGCGCCGGCTTTGATTTGGATAAGATGTGGAAGACGGAGCGAAGTTCTAGCCCGCCTAAAACTATGGGAGTTATCATCACCCCACAACAAAACCAATGGGTTTTTCATTGCCCAGAAGGGATTGGTGCCAACTTAACCGAGTGAGAACTGGATGCGGACGGAGTAACAACTATATGTCGAGGTGCGGGTGGCAAGAGGCGCCTATGTGAGTGTGGAGCCAGCGTACAGGATGTTGAGCACATTGCTCGGGACTGTCCTCCTACAAAATATAGCGGAGACCCGGTAGACCCTTAAAAATGACGTGATCCACTGGATACAGAATATGAGGGAGAAATTATTTGTGATGTTTCGATAATCTTATTGTTATACGTCTTGAAATGCTATACGAATAAATAAATATTTAAGGATGATATTACATTGGCTAGTCAAACTTCAGCACGTGACGAGCTTGTTACGTTGTGTTGTGTTGTTACGCAGCCTAATACTGTTTTCGAATGCAACTGCGATCATGTACCAATGACTCTTTTCCGAGTTATGTACGTATAATTTGAACACCAAACGATGTTATTTCGGTGAGGGAAAACATCGTGATGAAACCTGCACATTCAGGCGACTGAATGTGTAACCATGATCCAATCTGGTCAGGTTCCCCTGGTAGCGAAGCGTGGTTGATCTTTTGCTAGAGACTCGTAGACAGGTTCTACAGTCTAGGGAGCCGATTGGCACCCTGTGACGATGTATTTAAGGTTGAATTTACATTGAGGATTAGCCATAGAATTAAGCCACTCAGATGGCAAACAAGCTTAGCCTGCCTCTCAAGCAGTTACAAAGGGTATCGCTAACGGTTACAGCCCCTGTTACTCATATCGATTGTTGTGAATTCTGTTATAACCCGCGTCACGAAAGAAGAGACTTGTCAAGTGGCAGTGGAGGGGATTTCGCGCAGGTAATCGTATGCAGCGCAAGTCGAACCACGTGACGCACCCAGTCTCTTCTTATTTGACACTAGCTATAATCACCTCCATTCTAATTGCTTCTTTATTCTCCTTTCATAGTGTTAAGTTGCTTTCCGAGTCTGTCTGTCTGTCTAGCCGCTAACTTCTAAACTACCCAACGGATTTTGATGCTGTTTTCACTGTGATTTAGATAATTTATTCTCGGAAGAACATGTAGGTATAACACATGCATGTTATAATATAATAGAGAAACCCAGAGAACACCCGTACGGAGCCGGGACGGCTCGCTACTTATCGATAAAACCGCATCGAAAACAGTCCACACGTTCAGGAACTACAATGCCACAGACACTCACACTATTATTTCGCTTAGATATTTGTGTAGATATTCCGTGCCATAAAAAATAAACAACCAAGACCAGTAAAACCGTACACCAAACAAAGCGGGCTTTAATAAGAGGAGAGTAGGGCTGCCACGTCAAATTTCACGCGTGTCAGTCGACTCTGCGTCCCACGATGCATCTTGCCCCTGTTGCCCCCGGGTGAGAGAAAAAAATCATGAACCACGACGCATGACGTGACGGACGGGTGTGTTCGGGCAATTTGGTGTAGTATGTATGTAGCGGTACTTTTGTTTGCTTTTTGGTGTAAAACATTCATGGCATCTGATCTGCATAGGGCATGCCATTGAATTATTTAGTTAGATTAGAATTTTCCATCTTACATGTAATAAATATTTTATTTCTTTCAGTCTTTATTTCTTACAGTTTCGGAGTTTTCGTTGTTCATCCGCTACAACAATATTACGTTTAGTCTACAAATGAGATTATTCCTATGTAATTCAATAGAACGTTAAAAGGAACCGTCTGAGATTATCGAACCTTCGCGTGGTGACCAGCAGAGGGTCTACTAGTAGGGATGAGTACCCAGCCCACGGCAGGTGGGATAACCAAAGTATCACGAAGTATACATATATTCATATTCATATTCATATTCATTTATTCGTAGTAATAAGCATACATCGTCATTTAAAATAGTTTCATGAATAGAATTAAGTACTAATAGTTGATGTCGGTGTTAAAAAACAATTAATTCAATAGTATCAAATTATCATGATTCGAAATTGTCAAGAATTAAATAAGTATTATAATATCAAATAATAATTAAGTCAAATGTTAAATTAAATAATTATAAGATAAATACAAAATGCTTCAAACATGTCAAATATAAAATTAAATCATAATATGAAATGTCAAATACAATGTTCGAAAACTATATGTCAAATATTAATTAATCAAAATGTCAAATACAATGAAACAAATAGTCGCATACAATATTGCGTGTCACAGAAAGAAAAAAATGTTTTATAGTATAATATTATTCATTGTATTGAATTAAATGACTAGAAGTGGGTGATATCAATCTAATAACGGAGAGGGACTAAAGGCTTCGCTCATCTAAAAACTCATCTACAGAGTAGTATGCTTTTTTTATTAATATCAATTTCAATAGCTTGCAGAACCTGTGGTAGGTTTTGCATTTGCATTTTGCATAAAGAAGAAAGCAAATATACAATGAAATGACACCACTGGTGACCAGAGAGCTGGCTCGTTCCTCGGGCAACGGATTAGCATCGCTATTCAACGAGGCAACACAGCCAGCTTTCTGGGCACCATTCCGGGGGGCAGCGGTGTGGACGACTTTTTTAATTTTTTGTATATATTTTATATTTTCACTATGACATGGGATCGTTCAAGAGGTATATTAGAGGTCTCTTCAGAGGCGGGCAACGCATTGGTGACTCCCCTGGTGTTGCTGATGTCCATAGGCGGCGGTGACCACTTTCCATCAGGTGGCCCGCATGCCTGTTTGTCTGCCGGATAACATAAAAAAAAAAGTATTTGCGAATAGATATACGTATAAAGATACATTAGACTAATAGAGACATACCTTTGTGTATAGTGGTAGTCCGGTTAGCGGGCTGCGGGTTCGGGAACAGCGAGTACAGGGGGTATCGCACCACACCTGTAAAAAAACACACAGGTTACCAGGTTATCATAATTAGCTTACATCACGGGACAGGGTAGTGTTCTTTTGAGTTTTTTTTTATACCACTAAGGTGGCAAACAAACTTACAAGTTGTAGTAAACAAGTTGTTTAGGCCAGGCCTGCTGCCGAAAGGTCACCACCGTACAGAAGGTAGTACCTTTTTTCTGTTTTATCTTTTACCTATGTTCTAAAGTAAATTGCTATATTAGTTAAGGCATGTAGTTAATGAGAAATATAGCATTAATCTATTTAGCCTAAATAACTTTGAATGTAAATGAGTTGACTTTTAAATATAACTACAGTACCTAAACCAGTATAAAAGAAACTAACATTACTATGCGTGTCCACAAAGATGCTAGCTCATCTCATCATTTGACGTCTCGTAGTCTAGTAATACCTGTCCATGATTAGTATAATCCGCGTCATGAAAGAAGGGACTTGTCAAATGGCAGTGGAGGGGATTTCGCGCAGGTAATCGCCTACTGCGCAAGTCGAACCACGTGACCCGCCAAGTCTCTTCTTACATGACACTAGTTATACTTATAGAGAAAAAAAAATTCATTGCTTGCTACGATTTGACGGATGAGGGAGTGCAAGGCGCAGGGTCGCGATCGATTTGAAATAGAAATCTAATTTTGAGAGAAAGCCGGAGAAATTATTTCGTCCCGGGTGCCCGGGAGGTTAACCATTATTACCGGAGTCTCCCGGGCGTTCCGGGAGGGTTGGCAATCCTAACCCGCTACAAATTAAAGTTCGATTCGTTTCAACTATACTGTATAGTTTTCTAGAATTTTACTGCAGCGTACAACCATTGTATGTTCCTAATCATCATCATTCTGACGTCAATTCCGCTTAATCCGTTTCGTCCATTTAAAATGTGGCTACATATGCCATTTTCCAGTTTAAACCAAATCAAATTTCGAGATAAATAGCTGTATTTACGTGGTAAACACTGAACTGAGACCTGTTCAACAGTTTTTGCGTCTAGAAGAAACAACCATGCCTACAAACTTTGGCAAAGTAGTCCATCTCGTTTACTGTTGGCATTTATCGCATTGCTATATTTCATCCAAATCTATTCAGCGGTTGAGGCTGACTTAAAAACAGGTAGACGGAGATCACTTTCGCATTTGTACGGATTAGCAGGATAGGATTGCAACATGCAAGTTGCAACCGTCTTTTCGAAATTTCTTTCTGCTATTCTTTAATTATAGTATTTCTACATTATAGTATTTCTTCATAAAAAAAATCTACTCTCACTCTACCCCGTACCAAATCATAATCCGAATTTAGATAGGTACCTATTTCAAATCAAATCAAATAAAATCAAAATTTCTTTATTGATTAGGACATTAAATATCTCTTTCAATCGTCAAAAAGGAGGGGGGTTGGAAAGTAGGAAGGAAACACACAGTGACACGCTGACCGCCCTATGGCCGTAGATAACGTATCCCTCGCCGACCACGACCGAACCGTGCTCGACAATGCCAGGCAGAGCCGGAACGCTATATTATATTATATAGGTATGTCTAGTGTAATTAAGAAAAACCACCTAAAACTACAGCAAGAGTAAGCCAGTCCACCAAGGCAGCACCCGTTCACGAGTATAACGCAGGGCCCAGCCATCGTCCAATTCAACCATATTTGAGGGAAAAGAGCGACCCGGCCCCCACGCCACCGCCAGACAGACTTTGTATGTGGTAGGTAGTCGCTATCACCCTACTCTATCCTATCCCTTCCCTATCGCTACCTTACCCCTAGCCTATCCTAACATTGCCTTAACCCTACCCTACCACTACCTTACCCCTACCCTAACACTACCTAACCCTGACCCTACCACTATCTTACCCCTACCCAACCCTTACCGCTATCTTACTCCTACCCTACCCTACCCTACCCCTACTCTAACTACTACCCTACCCCAGCGCAGACAGGAGACACCATGTGTGGGAGAGGAAGGAAAATTAACGATAATTTAAAGACTTATGCGTAGCATAAACTAACAAAAAACCTCAAGGATAAAGAACCTAACATTCATTACACAACGAACCAAAACACGTTTCGAATCATAAAACATCCATCTCTTTTGTTCCCTCGCACTTTTTTTGCTGAGCGTTACGTAAAGTTTTCAAAGCGGCGTTACCAGGATCGCAGCGTTGTACAGAGGTCCGTCCCACGTCTGACCTGGATTATAGCCGTCCAGCGCCATAAAAGGTCGATCGAAAATGATTAAAGATACAAAACAAAAATAGGTATTGCCATGAATGTAGCTAAGTTTTCGATATCAGTGGCAATTAATAAAGACGAAATAAATCTAAGAAAAATTAATAAAAAGCGCGGTAAAAAATTTAAATAAACATTTTGAGAAATGTGTGTGTAAGTTGTGTAACAAATGTCAATAGGAGTGGCTGGCGGATGAAGTAATCACGAATAACCTAGCCTCGCTGACTGGAAATGTTTTGCTGAAAATTACCTATATCCTGCTTATTCTAGCTAGCTAGAGGTTCGATTCTACAAGGGCCCGCTTGCTGAGCGTTACGTAACATAGACGTCTATAAAGCTAGCATAAGAAAGTGAGCAGAATCGTTTGTAATTCTGCTCAGAATTTAGTGCTAATTGAGTGCTAATTTAGTGCCAAATTCGCAAATTTGGTGCTCCATAAGATTTGCAGAAAATACAAATACTGCTACCTTTTGATCAAGCTAGCAGAGAACATGCCTAAATGCCTAAAACAGAATGACAGCTTTACAATCAATGATATAATATTTAGTGCTAATTAAGTGCTCTTGATATATAGAGATGAGAATTTCAAAAATACGCAAATTTTTTTTTTTTTTTTTTTAATAAGAAAAGTGCTAATTTGACAGAAACAGCAAGTAATATCATCAGTATCGAGTATTTTGAGAGCATAACGATGGATGGACAGGGCGTAGGAATTAAGTGCTCAATAAGTGCTGTCGACATGAGAAGGAAAAAGGATCAAAGAACATTTTTTTTATGTCTTCAGCGGGTAACTGCTAGTTTAACAGAAACAGCAAGTAATATCTTTAAAATCGAGTACTTTGAGAGCATAACGATAGATAGACAGGGCGTAGGAATTAAGTGCTCAATAAGTGCTGTCGATATGAGATGAAAAAACAATCTTTTTTTTTTTTGCATCGAGTAACTGCTCGTTTGACAGAAACAGCAAGCAATATCTTCAAAATCGAGTACTTCAAAAGTATAACTATTTATGGCAGGACGTAGGAATTAAGTGCTTAATAAGTGCTGTCGATATGAGATGAAAAAACAATCGTTTTTTTTTTGCATCGAGTAACTGCTCGTTTGACAGAAACAGCAAGCAATATCTTCAAAATCGAGTACTTCAAAAGTATAACTATTTATAGACAGGACGTAGGAATTAAGTGCTCAATAAGTGCTGTCGATATGAGAAGAAAAAAAGATAAAAGAAGATTTATTTTTATTTTTCATGGGAATATTGCTAGTTTGACAGAAACAGCAAGTAATATCTTCAAAATCGAGTACTTTGAGAGCATAACGATGGGTGGACAGGGCGTAGGAATTAAGTGCTCAATAAGTGCTGTCGACATGAGAAGGAAAAAGGATCAAATAATTTTTTTTTATCTTTTCAGCGGGTAACTGCTAGTTTAACAGAAACAGCAAGTAATATCTTAAAATCGAGTACTTTGAGAGCATAACGATAGACGGACAGGGCGTAGGAATTAAGTGCTCAATAAGTGCTGTCGATATGAGATGAAAAAACAATCGTTTTTTTTTTGCATCGAGTAACTGCTCGTTTGACAGAAACAGCAAGCAATATCTTCAAAATCGAGTACTTTGAGAGCATAACGATGGGTGGACAGGGCGTAGGAATTAAGTGCTCAATAAGTGCTGTCGACATGAGAAGGAAAAAGGATCAAAGAATTTTTTTTTTATCTTTTCAGCGGGTAACTGCTAGTTTAACAGAAACAGCAAGTAATATCTTAAAATCGAGTACTTTGAGAGCATAACGATAGACGGACAGGGCGTAGGAATTAAGTGCTCAATAAGTGCTGTCGATCATCATCATCATCACAGCCCATAACAGTCCACTGCAGGACATCGGGCCTCTCCCACGAAAGGGGAGGTCATTGCCATAATCTCCACGCTTGGCAGGCGGGTTGGAGATCGCAGTGCAGTTGATGTAAATCTACCCAGAAAGATGCTATCTTCAAAATCGAGTACTTAAAGTACTCGATTTTAAAGATATTACTTGCTGTTTCTGTCAAACGAGCAGTTACTCGATGCAAAAAAAAGAATCTATTGTTTTTTCATCTCATATCGACAGCACTTATTGAGCACTTAATTCCTACGCCCTGTCTATCTATCGTTATGCTCTCAAAGTACTCGATTTTAAGATATTACTTGCTGTTTCTGTTAAACTAGCAGTTAACCGCTGAAAACATAAAAAAAAATCTTCTTTGATCCTTTTTCCTTCTCATGTCGACAGCACTTATTGAGCACTTAATTCCTACGCTCTGTCCTTCCATCGTTATGCTCTCAAAGTACTCGATTTTAAAGATATTACTTGCTATTTCTGTCAAACTAGCAGTATTCCCATGAAAAATTAAAAAAACACCTTCTTTGATCTTTTTTTCTTCTCATATCGACAGCACTTATTGAGCACTTAATTCCTACGCCCTGTCCACCCATCGTTATGCTCTCAAAGTACTCGATTTTGAAGATATTACTTGCTGTTTCTGACAAACGAGCAGTTACTAGATGCAAAAATAAAAAAAATATGTTTCTATGGTTTTTTCATCTCATATCGACAGCACTTATTGAGCACTTAATTCCTACGCCCTGTCTATCTATCGTTATGCTCTCAAAGTACTCGATTTTAAGATATACTTGCTGTTTCTGTTAAACTAGCAGTTACCCGCTGAAAACATAAAAAAAAATGTTCTTTGATCCTTTTTCCTTCTCATGTCGACAGCACTTATTGAGCACTTAATTCCTACGCCCTGTCCATCCATTGTTATGCTCTCAAAATACTCGATACTGATGATATTACTTGCTGTTTCTGTCAAACTAGCACTATTCTTATTAAAAAAAAAAAAAAAAAAATTTGCACATTTTTGAAATTCTCATCTCTATATATCAAGAGCACTTAATTAGCACTAAATATTTTATCATTGATTGTAAAGCTGTCATTCTGTTTTAGGCATTTAGGCATGTACTCTGCTAGCTTGATCAAAAGGTAGCAGTATTTGTATTTTCTGCAAATCTTATGGAGCACCAAATTTGCGAATTTGGCACTAAATTAGCACTCAATTAGCACTAAATTCTGAGCAGAATTACAAACGATTCTGCTCACTTTCTTATGCTAGCTTTATAGACGTGTAACATAGTACTAAGCTGGCTACGCAATTACGCATCATGATTCCGAATGAATGAACCAGAAAGACACTATTATCTATGCATAATATAAAACAAAGTCGTTTTCCGCCGACAGTAGGTATCTATGTACGCTTAGATCTTTCAAACTACGCAACGGATGATGCTAGATATTTAGCCGTCATCAGGAAACGCGATTCAGACAAACATTAAATCCTTATGTTCTTTTACCACTAAGGTGGTAAACAAGATTACGGCCTGCCTGATGGTAAGCAGTAACCGTCGCTATCCGCACAAAACGCTTTAGTTCAATCTTTATAATGCGTACGGCTAAGGAAAGGGACACGTTGCCTGCAAGTGTGTTGTGCTCATCATTATAAACTGGACGTCTTCAAGGCGAGACTGATAATATAACATTGGTTTATGATATAAAGATATTTTAATTTAATATGTATGATGTGATGTCTTACCTGGGTCCTGCGCAGGCGCGGCTGGCGGGCGGAGGCGCGCGCCCCCCGCCGCGCCGCCCAGCATTGCCTGCCCGCCACCTCAGCTCAGGGCCTGTGGGAAGAATTAAGGTTTAAGTATGGGTAATTTATTCATAAATGCACTAAAGACAATATACACTTTTACGTCCTATTCGCACAGAGGGCGAGACCCAGTACCACATGATACCTGTTTATTTTGCAAATCAGACTGCCTTTCAAAAACTTCACTCGAATAAAGTGCAGGAGTGCTAGCAAAATAATCAGGTAGTACTATAACAGTTAATTAAACATTAACCGATGTTCATGATGTCAGACCGTACAATCAGACTTATTTACTTTAATTGAAGTTAAGTAGGTAATAATAACGGACGCCAATCAGTAAATTTCCAGCCCACCAATAATCAAGCCTACGGTGTAAACTGTACAACGCTATTGCTGCAAACTATTTCGACTAACAAGCCCAGTCAACCACAAGGCACAGAATCCGGTACAGAATTTCGTATAAACCTAAACAAGTATTCATCAGACGGTTCAACGGCACGAGGTTATGGTCGTTGAAATTGATCGTGTGATAACGCTTCATTGTAATAATAAAACACGACACAGAAAACAAAAGCCTTTATGCATTCACGCTGTTCTAACTGCTGGCCGTGATTTTAATAACAAAGCGTATGAAAATCAGAATGGCTATGGTTTTAAATTAAGGACCTCCTGCGTCAGCATCTATTTTCTACTATATTGGCCGCCGGTATAGAATTTACTGTGTGCAAGCATAAACTGCCTTTGGAGGAATGTGCATTCCATGGAGCGTTGGGGGAACAGATACCGGTATGGAGATAGGATTCTCCAGCGTGCGATTGCGGTGCCCCTGCGCAGTCCATCCATCATACCATCCGTGAATGTCCAAAGCGGGAATACACTGAGACGTTCTCTCCTAATGAAAACGCAATGGGTGAAGAATTTAGAAATGTACTTGTAGTTTTAGTGTTCATTAGTAATAAGTTTATAATTAACGACTCGGCTATTAATGCCGTACGAATAAATAAATGCAGATAGATTATCAAGGATGCGTAGTAAACTTCGAAACAGAATGATTTCAAATTGATGATACAACGGGGTACCGTATGCATGTGCTCGTGA
Source organism: Blastobasis lacticolella (assembly GCA_905147135.1). Taxonomy (NCBI): domain Eukaryota; kingdom Metazoa; phylum Arthropoda; class Insecta; order Lepidoptera; family Blastobasidae; genus Blastobasis; species Blastobasis lacticolella. The sequence continues at coordinate 19,422,379 of LR990048.1, forward strand.
TAACCATCATCCATGCCATCATCATCAACAGATATATAACATTATAACATTCGCTGATGGACTTGTGCCGCCTCCACATTATGAATTATTTCCTTCTTTTTGCCATTTTAGGAACAATACACATCGACAGTGGAGGCCAAGCGGCCGAGAGTCAGAACGAGAACGAGAAGAATCGGCGAACAATCCCGGTTATTGTAGTAATCATTAGTTAATCATTTAGTATACAATTTCTACCATGCAAAGCTATTGCATATATCTGAACAATTCGAAACATTTCACGAAAACTGTGAGGAAACGACGAAATATGGTTTAAAATAAAATAATCTTCAAAATGGAAATTTTTGTGTAAGAGAATTTTAAATGACACAATTTTGATCATTCCTATCTTAAGCACCTAGAAACCTGTGAAGGGTACTTGTGCATCACGATGCGTGCACGTAAGAGCTCGCATCTAACAAGCCAAGACCGACCTACGCAATCTTCAGTAATAATTTCCTGTAATAAAAGTAAGCGAGAATAATTAAACGCCGCAGTCTTTGGCGTTACAATGTTGCGTAAATTGCTTTTTCGTGTGATGCTACCGATATTGCCGTATAGCGTGCGCTGGCGTGCGTCATGTGCAAACAACACACCGACGAATCTACAGTAATATCGTCATTTTGTCGCAAACAAGAACACATTCAGACACGCTAACTGTATAATTATTACAGAAGCTATTATTTTCAACAAGATTGCACCATTTCATTTTTATGTGCGAGTGTGTGTGTGTGAGGATTCAATAATCGCGATCTGCACATAAAAGCGGCAGCGGCGCGTCAACATTACGGGTGATATTAGAGACAACAACAGGTAGCAGAGAGCGCGAGCTACCAGGCGATCATAGGAGCGGAGGCGTCACCCGGTCGGTAGGTAGCCACGCGACGTCAACCAGCATGGTTGACCTTCCACGCCCCCTTTCTATTACTACGTCGCCACGCAACGCAGTGAAGCCCGTATATTACCGCAGGTCAAGATCCGTTGGTGGTTTACCCACGCGACAACCGACCAGCACAGTTGATCTTCCATGCTCCCTTTTCCTTTAGACATCGCTACGGAGCGGAGTGCAAGGCCGTGTAATATCGCGGGTCATCATTCGTTGGGCAGATTACAGTCGCTCTCTGTGGCAACGGCCAATGGAGCTCCGCGGAATTCTGCTCGCCTGGTACTCGGAATCGCCACTCACTTTCAAATTGTCGAGAAAAACAGCTCCGTCGTCTATTTTTGGCCGATTCCGTCTAGTTTTTGTGCGACCGTAGAGGGAGAAAATGACGAAACGTGGAGTGACTGTTATTGTTATCATATTATGTATTTTATTTTGTTGACTTTGTTTATTTATAACGTTCAGCCGTTTACGTAATCATAATAATATCATCCATCGACGGAGCGATAACCATGTTTTTTCGCCCGTACCTAGCTAGTAGTATCTTTACAATTGAGATAGCCAATGAATTGGTAAGAAATAAAATAATAAATAAAAATGAAAATTGAACTATTGCAAATGTAACTTTTTTAGTCACGCACATTATTTCGATGTTTATGAATGATTGACATTCAATTGAACCATTTGTGTATGATAAAGTAAAGTGTAACGTCGCCTGCACGATGTTTCTACTATTTCAACCACGTAGGTACTCATTATTATTTATTTGCAATACTTAAATAACCACATTTTACTACTTTGACTGTCATTTTTTTAATGCTTGATTTTTTTCGACATTCATCAGAATAAGGCCTGAAAACATGGATGCGTACTTAGAATTTTTTTCTCTGAGATGGAAGTAAACAAAACAGAGCACATACCCCACCTGATCGAAAGCTGTAATGTGGAGTGTCCCGCTAGCGCACTTCATACAAACGAAAATTGAACATTTTATTTTTTATTTCATATAAGTAAACCAAGCTGCCGTGTGGTGTCCGGCAGAGTAGAATAGCACCAACCCCTTACACTCGTGGGTGTCGTACAAGGCGACTAATGTTTTCGAGGCAAAAGATCAAGAGTCTCCGTAGTCTGGAAAATGGGCAGCAGCATTTTCCATTGTTATATTTAAACACTGCGATCTCCAACCCGCCTGCCAAGCGTGGAGATTATGGCAATAACCTCCCCTTTAGTGGGAGAGGCCCTAAGTCCTGCAGTGGACTGTTACGGGCTGTGATGATGAAGTAAACCAATGTAGCCAATAAAATTTTGTAGACGTGAATATCTGTGGTTTGTTAGATTTTTGTTAAAATATATTGTTTCAAAATTACACGCGTTTAATTATTTCAATTCATTACACATCATATCATCGAGCCTACCTGATGATAAGCGGTAACTGTCGCCCATAACAATTACGATTCATACATTTAGGTTGCAAGCAACAAAAATGCAGAACCGCAGGTGCTGTCACTGTAAGGACTAACATGACATGCCTTATGCCCAGGACCTCAGCGTGGCAGACGTAGCGTAATTGCTTGAGCTGTGTTACGTTTCGGATTCGATTGATGTAATAATAAAAACAGTCAAGCATTAGACTTGTCAGCTTAAGTCGTCACAGTCAGTAGTGATAGCGTAACCTACGGTTCTGTATTTTCTCTACTTACGACACTACAGCAGCAGGAGGGCTGGGAGGCAGCTAGATAGTTGATACTAATCCTTACATAGGATAAAATAAAGTCGCTTTTCGCACTTTATTATTTACAAGGTAAGGATTAGTCCTTAGTTTAAACCTTCTCCATTACTGCAGGTTTTTGTCCGAACTTCCTATCCTTGGAACCAAATTGGTTGCGAACCGTGCGATTTCAACGGAAATTTCTACCACACACACTAAGATTGTGAAATGTTTACCCTGGAGAGATTCTCCCTGGAGAGTCATGGAGATCTTCGAGATAGTGATAAAATAGTAGTTTATGCAACTGTCATATAAAAGGGGGTATTAAAACATGAGTGTCTGTTTATCATACGAGGCGTAGCCGAGTATGATAATAGTTTGACACGAGTGTTTTAATACCTAATTATATGCAGTTGCATACACTACTTTATCTACACTCATATTTTTATGTTAAAATATCGTGCCTATAATTTTCTCAACTTAGCTGGAAGTAAGCTGCGCGTCAGTTCTGTTGTATCTACACGTCTAGGATATCAAGCGGCGGGAAATTCACTCAACTATTTTGACATTTATCTATTTATTTGCTTAAAATAAGGAAAAACATTCACAAACAAATTACAACAATAACAAAAAATATTACACATAATATAAACAGGAAAATTTAAATTTTGAATTGAATTTGTTAAAGACATCTAAGTATTCAGCCTACATTACGCCGTGTCCCGGCGCCACCTCATCAATTGCTTGCCCTAATCAAATTCGTTTGGGCCGGCACAGTATGTTTTCTTACTCCATTCATCGTTATCCGCTGTCATATCCACGCTCACCTCTCATTGTTTTCCACCTCAGTGGTAAATATATGAGACATTAACCACATTGTTCGCTCGTGGACGAAGCGACAAAGATTTCTGAGGTTCGTGCCAAGTGGAACAATGTGGCCTCTGTCAGTCTGTCTGACTTACAAAAACCTATAGACAGAAAAAGTTAGATAGGTAACCGACCAAGTCCACTCAAACTCGAATATCTTTTTTTTGTTTATCAACATGAATTACAACAGCTTTCTTTTGTTACAAATGTAAACTTAGTCTATTATTCCGTACATAAGCCAATTACTGATTCACACTTTGTTTCCAAAAAATATAAAATATAAACTATATGGGTATGGGTATGGGTGTACATGCACATGTTTAATTTTAATTAAACCTTAAATAGGAGGTAGAAATTAATTTAACTCGTAACAAATCTCCCTGCACGGAGAAGTAGTTGTGAATGTAAGGTATGAGTGTGTTTTTGTATAGTGTAGGTAAGTGTGGTGTGTGTAGGTAGAGCTCGTCTAATCTAAAATGACGCGCCCCACTATCTCATTAACGCACACAAGCAAGTTTGAAATATGGACGCAATACATATACAAATGCCGTTGTAATTGGTCATTCAGTTGCCGGTGAGATTCAAACGTAGGAACACGCGTCGTTCATTGGCTCCCACACAGATGAAGTGTCGTTATCAATATTTGCACTCACACATCGAAATCAACTAACTAAGTAGTGGGGCGCGTCATCTTAGACTAGACGAGATCTACGTGTGTTTGTGTCTGTGAGAGATCAGTGAACACAGTGTAGGTACTCTGTTGCGGCGAGAGAAATTTTCTAAACTGCAAAACCGATTTTAATGAAACAAAGCTAAAAACCATCTCGATTAAACTGGCTTTCGAATAAAGAAGCGAATCGGACCATCCGTTTGAGAGCTACGACGAAACAGAGACACACAGACAAATACACAAATACATACGTCAAGCTTACAACACCCTACTTTTTACGTCGATGGTTTAAAAGCACTAGGAGTTTATTTAGGTTAGTACAATTTTAAAGAGCTCCCAAGTAGCTGCACGTTAACCAGACAGCTCGTGCGAGCAGTGTGCGCTGTATACTGTATAATGCATTAGCTGCGATGGCCTAGATATCTGTCCGTTTGGGAGCTACAATGCGTCAAACAGATACACAAAGCCACAGTCACACGTCAAAATTATAACACCCGTCTTTTTCATCAGGGTTTAAATGCCTGAGATGTTGTACGTATATATGTCGCAGCCGGATGGTAAAATTAGCCGGTTAACTAAACGGCTAGCTTTTTGAGCAATTATTTAGTTAAAAATTTGCCAGTTTCATAAGATTTTAAAGTGATGTTGAAAGAACGATATTGCCTCGAGTTTACGCAGCTCTTTCACACATTGTTACAATGATAACCTACCCACAATAACTTCAAAGTATAATAATAGTTTGCATTAGGTTTCTATTCGGTTAGTTTAGGTTAGCATTATGACAATGAATGGAAGAGCTTCGTAAACTCGAGGCAATATCGTTCATTTGACTTTACTTTCAAAGTTCATGAATTTGGCCAATTTACAATTAAATAACTGCTTAAATAGCTAGCCGTTTAATTAACCGGCTAATTTAACTATTTGGCTGCGACATATGCATCTACATTCGCCACCTATGAGGAATAAGGTTGCCATATTTTGTACCAGACAACACACGTAAAACCACCGTAATTGACCTATTCATAACAGAGAATCGGCCTAATAACCGCCGAGGCGCCAACTCGTCACACCTACTTAACTCGAGACCTCCCACTAAAACAAAGGAATTAATGCCCTGCCGTCGGTGCAATAGAGTTATCGTGGCAATCGTAACCATTTCGAAAGAGCGAGCGCGGTGGACAGGGAGGGATTTGGGTGAGGCACTTCGGTGTTCGACCCCCCTCTGGTTCTTGTTCAAATTCTCTTTCCTTAAAAGACATCATTCACGTTTAATAAAAGTGCCGGGCAGAAAAATAAATATTATCCTATAGAATAATCCCAACATATTTTACCATGAGGAGTAACATGGGTGCAAATGAATCGCCACTTTGATACATTATCGCATTGACTTCGCGCAGTACCACAATTATTCCGATACACTTCTTTATTTCTATTCTCCGGCTTCTTATCTGTATAAAATTAATAACATACTTAATTATAATGTAACATTTCATTTTAACAGACTTCACGTTTCGTCGCAATTCTTTTTGTATTTGTATTTAATATGTTAATCACACGCTTGCTTGGCGACCGTCAGCCAAGACATGTCTTATTAGGCATGTGAGGGCAAACGAAGGAGAGTTAGAACATCAAAAATTCAAGAAAAATAAGTCTCGGATCTCCTAACATCATTTATTTGATTTTCTGACAGATTACAAATACAAAATGACAATGATGTTTATGACATCTAAATTTGTAATTAACTCCCTTGGACAAAATTCATTAATCTAACCTCATGACATTAAGATTGTGATATCCTTTATCTGTTGTAACATTATTTTAAGAATAATGACTACTCAAGAATTTGATGACATTTGACGTGTAAATTTATGTTTATCAAAATAAATGAATTGAATTGCCCATGCGTATAGTGACCACGCGAGGTGAAAACCTCATCGATAGATATCAAAAAACCCACGACATGTATAATACTCAAATACACAAAGTGATTTCAATGAAACAAAACTAAGAACAATCTCAATTAGATTGGTTCAAACAAAGAAATCCGCATCGAAATCGGTCCATCCGTTCGGAAGCTACGATACCACAGGCAGACACCGTCCAATATAACAAAAATGATATCCACTACATACTTTTAACCCTCTATCCCACCCCCGCAGGTAGTACTATCCCTGACACAGATACACCCATCTAAGTTATAACCCCCTCTTTTAACATCGCGGGTCAAAAACAACGAATATTGACTCGACCCCCACCTAACTACGCTCCCAAAGTAGCTGGGAACAGAGCCGACGCTGTTCGTAATTATGCTGACCTAGTACTCGGAGGCAATTATCACGTCACATTTGACGGATCGGAGCCACGAAATCTCTGTTCGCAGCAGATAGCAAAGCCAGATACATAGATAAAGCTCCACTGTCTGTTTGCTTTGTTGAGATTACGGTTTATCTACTTATACTATAAAACCATAAAACTATACACACAAACTCTAAGTAGCTATGGAACTGTGGAACTTGCAATGCAATAGGTGCGATGCATATATGGTGCATCATACATGCATACTATATAAATGGTGCCATATCTTGACAGTGAAGTTAACATCAAGGTCATTTTGACAGGAGTTATAAACCTTTTTCATATGAGTTGCGTTTTTTAATTTTAATTTGTGGTGGTGGTATTTTGTCAGGTGGTAGGACTCTTGTCAACCCTGAGGAGTCAGCCTGGGTGAGTACCACCGCCTTATTTCTTTATTTATTAAAACTTTATGCACAAAAGTACAGTGGCGGCCTTAAATCTACCAGTCTATCTTATATATTTCTGTCGCCAAGCAACAATGCTTGCATTGTTGTGTTCCGGTTTGAAGAATAAGGTAGCCAACGCTATTACAAGCATGAGGCATTTTATCTTAGTCCTCACAGTGACAACGCCCTGTGGTTCTGCATTTTTGTTGCTTGCAACCTAAATGGTGGATGTTATAGGCGACAGTTACCAGTAACCATCAGTTGGGTATCTGCTCATTTGTCGCTTCGTAAAATAAAAAGATAAAATACTAATTCATTGTACAGTAACATACAACTCGAATATTTTTGGGAGAGTCACAAGTATTAAGCTATGCATTTCAGGTATGCAAAACATTTCAAATATACCGAGAACTTTCGTTGAAAGAGATTCCAACAAACGTTTACCGTTTAAATAGCAGCGAATTCAATTACAACTGTTTACATTCTCAAAGAAATGGCAATTACATCGCAATAATAACCAATTCGAACAACGACCAACAATAATTACGCCATTAACAATCCCGTGGTGGTGCACAGTAAAATATGTTAATCGGCTTTTGTTCTATTAAACGTGTTAGTAAAAAATTCATTCAGTCTCACCGAATATAAAAAAGAGGAAAAAAATACCGGCTAAGCGCTTCACCAAAAGGACTGGGCAAAAAATCGGTGAACACCTTGAAGGAGCAACTGATTATAAGGTTCCGTAGATTTAAGAACTAGGTGTTGATGTTTGTAATATTTTTATTTTTGATGCTTTTTAACTTAAATTAAAATCTTTGGCTATTTGTATATTTTTCCTAGCTTGTTTATTAATTGAATTCTGATTAAATAATGACACGAAAAGATTTGTTTCATTTGACGCGTCTGTATGTTTTGCAACGCATTTTTTTAACATGTTTTCTTGACACGAAAATGGTTTTAGTAATAAATGCTGGTTTCAGATCCAAATTAACTGTTTTAGATAATTTATCTAGAAATTAGAATCAAAGATTGTATTCCTAGGAAGTATAATTAGGAACTTCTCTACTACGCCAACATACGCTTCAAATTAGGTCATGTAATATTTTTTTTAATCTGTTAACGTGTTATAAGTACATGTTATGTTTTACTGCATGATTAATATACTAAAAAAATATTACAAAATCTCGTCAAGAAATACTCATAAAATTACGTAACTGATTAACGAAAAATTCCGGCTACCGCAAGCCCCTACCCGACGGAACGCTAATCCGAAAAAAAACGAACTCATATATTGTTCCCCGTCCTATTAAACAGTGAGAGATGTTGAGAATAAATTATGTTAGCTAACCCATTTCAAAAAGTTACCAGTTATAAACGGATGAGACCGGCCCTTCCTGGAATATCGGTGGTGCGTTTCGAACGAGAGTAAAAGTTATGAATGTTTAAAAATGTTTAGAAGCACTGCTTTGGGAACGTTACTGGCAGATCTATGTATTTAATCCATAGCCTCCTTCATCTTATTTAATCCCATCTACACATCTTTCGATGCATTATAGTTTCTTATAATGTCACCGTTTCTTTTTTAAATCTTTGAATGTACCTAATGTACCTAATGTACCTATATGTCATGAGTTTATGTGTAATAAATGTCACTTATTTATGTAATCAATGCGCTATGCTTGTAGCTTGGTTTGATTTTTTTTTTTCTTTTAACTTGGTATTATCTTCGACTTACTAGATTATCAGTGCCTTATTGGTAAACATTCAGTAAATGAACATGCAGTGAAGCGTAACGAAAGATAACATTAGATTTGACATATCCCAAGTCCTTGCTAAAGAATCCTTCTTGGTAAATAAACGCGAAAGTTATTCTATCTGTTACACTTTTACGGCTAAAGCACTGACGGATTTTAATGAAATTCGGTATGGAGATAGTTTAGCACCTTAGGATGGACATAAAGCCGTAATTAATTCATTGAATTTTTTTCATTTAATAGGAAGTACTAACTAAACTAAAGAATTAAACTATAGATAAAAGCATGGCCAAGCCACTCAAGTCACTAACTGGATAGACAACCCAGGAACACTCCGTCTGATCGCGTTGCTCCGCTGTGCGGCGACATTACTTTTTTCCCAATTGCACGAAAAATGTACGAAAGACATAAAAACGTGGAGGTTAAATGATTAGCAAGTCTAATTAAAAAAAAACGATGGTTCACGCCGACGAAATCACGCGGAAAAGCTGCTGTTATCGCAGATCTGGCAGTTGTAAGAACAGAGCGACTGAGCGAACTATCTCTCGAAGCCGTGCATAATCAAGTTTGCCATAAAACGCAGACATGGCCAATCCCGCACGAGACAAAGCCAATTGCATTGTGTTAACAGAAGCTATGCGCGCACGCATCCTAACACTGCGTGCGGTCCGAAAAGGGTTGCCAGATTGTCGGAATACGTCGGGATTCACCGGAGATTTCCCAGAATTTGAACGATGTCCAGTCCTTATTGCAATAAAAAAAAAACTGTAAATAGATTCTTGTATAATACAAGAGGCAAATTCCTATGCAGCTGTTATCAATAGGTTTAATGCTATTAATAAAATATTTTTTTATTTATTAAATAATAAAAACTTGAGGTCAAGGACGCGGTCAAGGTGTCTAAGGGAGAGCATACCCATGGACCCTTCTTTTAGGCAACAAATTTTCGTTAAAGAAGGACTAAATACCGTGTAAGTTGCTGTAGCTGCCAAGGAAACCGTTCTCAAAGCCGTAAATTTTTTGCTCGAAATGGTAATGGACTTATGCTCTTGGTCTGTACAGTACAATGCTAATAGAAATGGCCGATTTTTCATTTCACTGCTAGACGATGGATATTTGGTGAAAATAGCTAAATATGGTGGCAAGAGTCTGGCGATATGTACGGCACTACCGGCGGCGCATCTTTTTGGCGCCAAGCAATAATTATTGTATTGTTTAGTTCGTGTTTGAATGTATGAGGTATATCAGCTGTGTTTATTTTTGTTTCTCTTGTTAATATTAATGGAATGAACCGTACCTACTCATTCATTTACATATCTACATATATTCACGCCCGCATCCTGTAGGGGTTGTACTTCATTTATCCAAGTAAAAACCCCAAAATTGCACCCATCAAAATATTGCCCGGACTTTTCTCAGTCTTCCCACCTGGCAACCCCGCGCGACTGGAATCCAAAAGTGTGTCGTAAAACTATACTGCTTATTCTTCACCGAATGTGTTGGTAGACAGTAGCCATGCTTATTGCAGGGGATAACAGATGGCGTTGTAGTAGTTTCTTTTTATCGCTGCCCGTATAAGTCTGTAGGAAAACGTTGTAATAAACTACAAGCGCTTGTTTCCTACTTTACGCAGATATGAATGAAAGTATAATAAAAAACTATTATGTCACTTTCACGAACGTAAACTAAATTAAAGGCATGGTTAATTAACAGGGAATTTTATAGTTTGACATTATTATTTGTAATTTTATTGACATAATCAGTATTAGTTTAATTGTAAAATTATAACATAATATTGTACACCCCGGTAAAATGTTATAGTTGTGCTCTAAATCAAATACCACCTACAATTTACCTACTACAGTTTTACAATAAATGATTTCTGATTCTGATGGAATACCTATAGCGTATTTTGTGCTCCAGGGGATATTGTGCGTTGTAATTATATAAGTAGGCGGACTTCGCGCCTACGCGCGCCGGTCGAGAAGGAAACCGGGATTTGACGCTCAGATGATTATGCAGTGTTTATCTATGATGATGGATGACGATGATTATACATATAGGCACTATGTAACCTACCTATGTATAAAAGTCAATGTTTTAAAGAAATTTATATTAAAGCACTTCACATCAGCTGTTGTCGCCGTCCATAACTTGATCCCATGGCGTATAAAATACGTATTAATATTTTATCCGGTCAATATGGGTTGGGACAGAAAGGGTCCTCGCAATAAAGAGCCCCTCGTCCACACGTGGGACTTACGAGCATTTTAATTATCCGCATAACACGTTACGTTCGGTATTTGGGGCCCTTGTTGTTATTAGAACGCACATCTCTTGCTAGGTTATGGGCGCCTGGTACTCTGGTTCGTTGTTTTGCCGACTATCGGCAATACGGCAATGTGACTATTCAACTCAGTATCTAGCTTTTTGGGGTCGCCTCTGTAAATTTGCCATCGGCAATATGGCGTAATGGATGACTATCCAACTCAGAATCTAGCTATTTGGGATCACCACTGTAAATCGGCTAGATAGGAATTGAACGTTTGGTGGGGCAGAGCCCGTAGTTCCAATACTTCCCACTGGCTTCCGCAACAGAATAGCCCGAGAAAACCGAAACTTTTAAGAATAATAGGGAAAGTAGGGAAAAAGAGGAATTATTGTTAACAATCAACTGAGTGTAGAATAATCTGAACGAATGTCTGTTAGAGTAGAGAGCACATAGCAAAAATAAAAATTTGCCAGCCATGAAGGAACTTTAAGAACTTTCCAATATTTTTGGAGTTGCACCTCCTCTCGGTGCAAGATTACCACCACTTGGCAGGCTATTCAAGAACTTACGGTCGTAGATACGCTATAAAAGGTTTCTATTCCATTTTCTATTCCAAGGTTTTTTTTTTAAATCCAGGCCTTTGTCCCCAATCTCACCTTGTAGTAAGTGGCGATGCGGCCGATGGTGGAGCATGCCTATCTAGGAACAGCCTATTCACTCTAGCCTTGAAGGCGTCCAGATTATAATAATCAGGGAACACACTCGCATTCCATTCCTTAGCGTACGCAGTATAAAGGTTAAACCAAACTGAACACTATACTAAACTGTCCATCTATACATAGTATAAAACAAAGTCGGTTCCCGCCGCTGTCCTAAATCTGCGATTGATTTTATAACGATTATAACAATTTGGGATAAAAGCTACAACTCTGAAAAATTTTACTAATATCGCGGCCAACTTCGCAAGAGTCGTGAGCCAATGGCTTACGACGCGAGGACGCCGATTGCCGGACGAAGTGAAGGAAAGAGGTCCCGACAGAAGCTGGTTCAACAACGATGGATAATTAGTAGCAATATAATCAGCACACAATACTTAAACAACTCCGTCAACTCTATCAAACACTTAAAAAAGCCAATGCGGGCGCTTTAATATCTCGCATTGAAATGAAGATTACTGTCAGCCGGAAACGAACCCACGGCCCCTATGGTTCGAGGGTGGACTGCGCTGCTTTATATTACCCGTTTTATGGGAATAAGTGAAAGGGCATTGGCGGAGGGTAGCGCCATACAACGTTCTATGGAGTCATCGATTTTGGTGCTTACAAAACAAACTTGAGAGATTGAAATAATTGATCGCTTATAAAGGGGCTATTGCTACTATGTAGTATTATTACAAGAATTATATCGTTAAGTAGTGTTACAATGTAAGCAATTAAAACACCTTATTAGAACAAGGAGCATTTGTTTTTCCGTCCAGGAACAGAAAGTTGAGTTCCTAAAATGTTGAAATCCCGAAATGTTTACTTTCCCAGAATTCAACTATACTGACACTGTGATTTCTAACCCTACCCGGGTTAGAAATCACAGTGTCATTGGGAATTGGGGGTATTAAAGGCTAAGTTGGGGTAGGGATGGGGTCCTGGGGGCCGAGTATCCGAAAGATCTTCCAAGACCTATCTGCCCACCTGATCGAGATGACCGGCGACCCGCGGACTGGCGCGTACCTCGGCCAGCGCTTGAGCTTGGCATTACAAAGAGGTAACGCCGCCAGCTTCTTAGGAACACTCCTAATTGGCAGCGTTTTGGAATCGTTTTTATGAGTGATTTTCTTTTTTTTGTATAATTAAGTAGGTAAGTAGTTTTAATTTTGTTAATAGTGTATGTATATCATTTAATAGACATCTTAATAAACTACACATGTACAAAAAAAAATTTAAAGTCTTATTTGTCTCATACGCCAATCCCAATTGTAGACTCAATTGCTTCATTTACGCTCATAGGGCGCTCAGTTGCTAATCAAGCTCAATTAGATAATAATTGCTTCATAAGGGTGAAAGAGTCAGCAAATTGTTTATTCTTCTCATTTAGCCACGGAACACGGAATATTAATGAACGAGCCGCTCTGGTTCAACCTTTATAATACGTACGGCTAAGGAATGGAACACGCTGCCTGCGAGTGTGTTCCCTGACCATTATAATCTGGACGCCTTCAAAGCTAGAGTGAATACGCTGTTTTTTGACAGGCGTGCTTCGTCTTCAGCCGCAACGTCATTTACCACTTTCAGTAATTCTTGCCATACAAAACGGAAAATTCATTGGTAATGAGGAGCTTTCCAGTAGGTATTGATAGTTGGTTTCAAAAAGCATCAATAGATGGCGCTCCTACAATTTTGGTAATCTTTTTTTAATCTGTATGATGGTGGCAGTGATTTCATGCAACCAACTAATACTAAACTTAAAAATAAAATGTTTATTAATATAAACATTACTGTTAAAGGTTGAACGAAATGTAAAAAGAAATATTTATAGAAGTTGGCACTATGTTGCATTATTATTACAACCCCTAAAATGGTTGAAAACTATTGACAAATACAATATTATCCAATACAACGTACCCAGTGTTTATATCCTGTTTGCTAAGAACCGATTTCAAGCGATTATCAATTACCAAAATTGTCGGGACGCCATCTAGTGAGTGGTTAGGAATGCTTTAGATACCTATTGGAAAACTGCTCATTGCTATTACTTTACAGTTCCAAGTCTTGTCCTATGTCCAGCAGTGGACTGACAGAAGCTGATGATGGCGATGAGGTCTGATCTAGGCTGTCCTGGCAATGATGGTGACTCGTACACTAGTGCTAGCTGACAGCATAAGTCCGTACAGACGCACGCGTCGCCGCGCAGGCGCGGTTATCGCTTTCCTTTGCCGGAACCCAGCCGATAACGGCTTATCAGTGCGCAGGGTTGGCACGGCTCGACTTCTTTATGTAAGTTTATTTTATTATGTAAATAACGGCGTGACTTTTTATATCTTGCTTTTGGCTGCGAGTTCGGCAGCGTAAAATTTGGTTATAACGGTCCAGACCCGGTTCCGCTGGAACCACAGTGAATTTCGGAATGAATTATAGACCATGTGCTTTTCTGGGCTTCTTTCATCAAAATCCATTGAGTAGTTTTTGCATGAAGCACTAACAACCATCCAAACATACAACCGTTCCACAAAGAGATTGGAAAGGCTCTGTGATCCACCCTACCATATTCCATTTATAAAATTATTTTATGCGCCATTTTATTTGCTTGTGCGCCAGGATAAAATATATTACGAAAAAAGAAAGGGCCGCCATGTATCTGTACTAATATTAGAAAGAGAAAAGAGCGTCGATGGGCTAGTGGTGAGAGGGTCTGACTCGTTAGTAATACCGGGTTCGAATGTTACTGCCGCCATGTACCAATGACTCTGTTCTGAGTTATGTACATTAGTTGAACACTAACGCAATGCTCTTGCTTACGGTGAGGGAAAACATCGTAATGAGACCTGCACATTCAGGCGTTACCATTATCCAATCTGGTCGGGTTCCCATATTAACAGGGTCACGGAGGTCAGACGGCAGTCGCTCCACTGTCATTACTGATCTGCCAAACCCTGGATCGTGGTCAAGGCGGACCCCGTACACTCGCGCGCGAGCTCACAACCGGGACATGACCTAGTGGCCAAGTTAGTTCGCTTCTAGCCACAGGCCAAGCTCATTTTTATCCATTAAATAAAAAACCTTCTTCTTCTTATCGAGTCGATGGACTAAAACTCTCACTTATACTTTATTCGCCCGGAAACAAACTTCCGTGGCCAACCTGGAAGGCGTTAAATAGGCTGCGAACCCAGGTGGGCCGATGCAAAGAGAATCTCTTTAAGTGGGGATATACAAATGACAGTTCTCAGTGCGACTGTGGCATATCTCCGCAAACTATGGACCACCTCGTTTCATGCTCGGCGTGCCCTAAAACTTGTACCATGGAGGACTTGTTCAAGGCCAGTTCAAACGCTGTATCCGTCGCCGAATACTGGGCGAATAAAAAACTAACAATTAATCTGGATACGCACAGCCCTACAATTTTATCAAGTAGGCATGCGTTCTCTCAATTCATCGTTATGATAGGTAGAGTGTATGAACACAGTATGAATGAACAGCGGCGGCAGGCGTTATGTATGATATAACATATATGTAGTTATATCATACATACCATACGGCTGGAGGCCGATCGTCGAGTAAGGAACGAGCGCGATCTGCGTGGTTAACATTTCGAGACATCGATACTGACTAGGGTTGCCAAGTATAGTATTTTCGGGTTTAGAAGCCATAAAAATATAGTAGGTAGGGAATTAATCAAAAATATATAGTAGGTTTATTAAATAAAATGTACGTACCTATATTATTTCTTAAATGTATATTTTCTGCTACATTGAGCTTCATAGCTGTTTTGTTTTATTTGACTTGAGTTTGACGTCACGTCATACAAATGTCAAGATTCAAGATCGTTCTGAAATATTCGATTTGCATCAGGAAAATTTATCTTATGGACGCGTTTCGTTTTGCGGTAAGTGGTAATGTTGTGCTAATTAAATATAGTAGTTTCGCCTACTATGTTTTAATTTTTAATTTATAGTAGGTAGACTCATAATATAGTAGGGTACTATATTATACAGTAGGGCAACCCTAATACTGACACGAATGCGTCAACTAACAATCTAGTATGAGTGTGTGAAGCGTCTAGCTAATCCATGGACACTGTATACATTTATGACCTGCCTCGCCAAAAGGATTTAAAATTATAATGTATCTATCTACATCAGTAATTATATCGGCTGCGCCATCGCGTGAGGGCCCGTGGTCCGCCTTGACCATGGTCAAGATCATGATCTATGATTTGGCAGATCAGGTTTGGTAGATCTGGTAGATCCGCGTCTCATTATTAGTATTATTTAGTATTGACCAGAACTCCGATACGTAAGCACATCGTGAATGGCAGTGCTGATATCTTTTCAAAAAGTCCTTTTCTTACACCGTAATAATTTATGTGACATCTCACTCGCGCATGCGCTGACGTTATCTGGCACGTGTAAGTAGTGATGTACCACATATTTACTCGAAAAATACTATAAGGTAATTTTTTTGACCAGGTCGGTTAGTGCGGTTGGGGACCTATTACTAGTCCATAGGCTGCAGTGACTGCATACCATCAGGCAGGCCGTCTGTTATCTTAGTGGGATAAAAAAGGGTATGTTGTGACTCTACCTAATAAGTATAATTTTCCCTAAATGGCATATTAACTGATTTATACAATCATTAGCGATCCGCCCCGGCTTCGCACGGGTACCACTACGGGTACACGGGTTACTTTCAAGCGAAAATTATTCGATTCCGCACACGACTCTTGACATTGACTCCCCTCCCGTACCCCGTGCTGCCTAGATAGCCGAGCGGACTGAGCGGCGAACACGCGACTTTTTCTAATATTTACATTCTTAAACTCGTGATATCTTTCGAATGGACTGTCTGAATTGAATAATTCAAAAAGTTATATAAAGGTATTGAAGCAGTCGTGAATATGAAGTAATTGATTTTGATAAGGATTAATACCAAGGTACAAATAAAGAGCGTTTTTTAGCGGCCGCATTTCAATTAAATTTTGAAAATAAAATAACACTTATTGTGATATAACTATAATAGTTAGACATATACTGTCGCGACACTGTAGATAATGATGTGTTCTGCAAAGTCGTAGTACATTATTTTGTTCTATCATCAATAGTTTTCGCAGCACACGCGATGTAAGGAATTTTTTGGGTATTTTTTACACCTTGGGTTACATTATTGGAGTTTTATTAACGATCCGTAATTTAGCCTATGTACACTCGGGGATAGTGTAGCTTCCCAACGGTGAAAGATTTTTTGAAATCGGTCCAGTAGTTTCGAAGCCTATTCAATACAAACAAACAAAAAATCAAACATTTCCTCTTTATAATATTAGTATAGATTAAAAGAATTAAATTGTCTAAATAGTAATTAAAGTCTTACTAGTCTAGTATTAAAGTTCGTCGTCAATTACATGTCACGGGTGGGTTCCGTGATCTTGGGTCTCCCACGGGATCTCCTGAAACCGGCAGGTTTACTTATACCCATTTCCCACGACCCTGGGGCTTACGCAGCACGTGACCAAATCTACTGACATTTATTATTACCAAGTATACCTACCGTTGAATTTAAAAATAAAAAAACAGCTGAGATAAAATAAAAACAATAAGACAACACTAATCCGCTAAATCCAGTAAAAGCCAACAACTTATCGACCCACACAAATTGCTACCAAATTAGTGAAACGGGCGATTTATATCAAATTAGCGTTTAATATTTTCAGATAAGATATCTCACGATTTGACAATAATTTATTTAAATGGAGGGGTCGCTATAGTGTGACCGACTTAGCCCCTTTTACACCAAATGCTTACATACTTTTAAGAATGACGTTTAACGTTTTTTGTTTAAGTATCAGCTTAAATTCGTTTATTAATTTAGTGCAAGCCGCCCTTAGAGTGCCACAAACTTAATTGAACCACATTTTAAGGGTATGCCGTTCGCGTATCTTTGTTGACGAGTAGCCCGATATTGCGACGCAGGAATGTGCGATAACCGCGATAGTTTCAAACATCATCATGGTTTTATTTGAACCTGTAACATATTTCTACATTCGGTATTTAAATGACAGACATAGGACAGCTCTAAGGATTGCCAGACTGAAGTGGCAGTGGGCAGGGCACATAGCTCGAAGAACAGATGGCCGATGGGGCAGTAAAGTTCTCGAGTGGCGACCACGTACCGGTAGACGCAGCGTGGGTAGGCCTCCTACAAGGTGGCCCGACGACCTGGTAAGGATCGCAGGTACCAGCTGGATGCGGAAAGCACAGGACCGGTCTTTGTGGAGATCTCTGGGGGAGGCCTATGCCCAGCAGTGGGCGTCTTCTGGTTGATATGATGATGATGATGATGATTTAAATGGAGGGGTCGCTGCAGTGTGACCGACTTAGCCCCTTTTGCACCAAATTCATATACACATTTAAGAATGGCGCTTAACGTTTTTTAATAAACTTTTTGTTTAAGTACCAGCTTAAATTAATTTAGGTTTTACCTATGTAATTATTACGTGACCTAAAATTAATGACCTGGGATTGGAATCATATATGTATAAGATCGGTTTCCATCTCATTAATTTAGTGCAGTCACTAGTACAGATTTTGATGAATGACGTGTCATTTTATTCGTTATTATGGTCGGGTTACAGAGGCTGGGTAGTTCGAAATTTTAATTAATATGATGGATGTAAAATGACTAACGGTGCTTTTTTTTTCTTTAAGATCATCATCTTGGCGTTAATGTCCCGGTTGTGCTTTCGAGAACGAGGGCCCGGGGTCCGCCTTCACCATGATCCAGGATTTGGCGTTCAGGTTTTTTTTCTTTTAGGTAATATTAAATTTTTCGTTGAAGGACAGATTCTGACAACAGACAACTTTTAAAACAGCAGGAATAAAACTCAGCGTTTTAACAAAAAGAAAATGGACTGCGGGAAGACGACATGTGTGTGACAGAAGTGTGCACTGAGACGACTAGTGTATATGGTCGATTACTGAAAGCTGACGCGCTCCATACAAACGAAGATTGATCATTTCCCAATTAAGCAATCTTAGCTAATGAAATTTTGAAACCAATATTTAAGCCGCCCTTAGAGTGCCACAAACTTATTTCAACCACATTTTAAGGGTATGTCGTACGCGTATCTTTGTTGACGAGGTTTGTGGTTTGTCAGATTTTCTTTAAAATAAATTAAATTAATCCCGTTTAAACCTATAATTGGACGAGACTGTGGCATCGTACCTCCCGAACGGATGGACCGATTTCAATGTGGTTTCCTTTACATGAAAACCAGTTTAATATATGTGTTGATTAGCTTCGATTAATTAAAATCGGCTCAGTAGTTTCTAAAATAATTGAGTACACGTAGACGTCGTCGGGTATTTTCAGCATCAGTTTTCTCTCCAATATAAAAACGAAAATAGGTAGGTGACGAGTTCAAGGATTTCTCCCAATGAGTCACACAGTTCCCCGTTTCGAGTGCTGGGAACCTTCTCTTGGCTCTGCTCCCCTGGTGCTCAGTGATGCAATTATCCAAGGCCGGGGGTGGGCCCCCGGTCTGAGGCCCCCGCTCTTAATAAGGGCCACGCGAGGGATGAAGGGGCGAGGGTATATTAGCTCGGAATATTTAGATTGTGGAGGAACCGGGTGGTTGAAAATATTGCGGAAGGTTTTCGTGTTTTTATCTAAGTAATTGCTTCAATTTTAAAATTGTAAGAGTAGGTATTTAAATTAAAAAAATTTTCAGTTTATTGGTTGTGATTTATTGAGATTAAAATCTAATAGGTACTGGATTGAAGGAAGTATCTAATTCCTAATGGATCTACAATCTTATCTCTCAATATATATTAATAGATGAGTAATTAAGAGGTGTTTACGTTTAGAGTTTTTTACTTAATCTATAACTGAATTAATCTACCGATTCAAGAATTACTTACATAATTATAAATGACCAACAGATCCGTCCTAATCGTCGGTCAGTATTTATCTCTGAGGCCGTGTGGTGTCCGGCAGAGTAGAATAGCACCAACCCCTTACACTCATGGGTGTCGTACAAGGCGACTAATGTTTTCGAGACAAAAGATCAAGAGCCTCCGTAGTCTGGAAAATGGGCAGCAGCATTTTCCATTATTATATTTTAACACTGCGATCTCCAACCCGCCTGCCAAGCGTGGAGATTATGGCAATAACCTCCCCTTTCGTGGGAGAGGCCGTAAGTCCTGCAGTGGACTGTGACGGGCTGTGTTGATGATTTATCTCTGAAGGAACGAAATAAATTATGTACAGAATCAGACATAATTAATTGTAAAACTGTAGTTGGTACATTGTTGGTGTTATTTGATTGTGAGCAGAACAACACATACACATACACTATAGTCAGGCTAAGTATCATCATCACAACCCGTAACAGTCCACTGCAGGACTTAGGGTCTCTCCCACGAAAGGGGAGGTTATTGCCATAATTTCCACGCTCGGCAGGCGGATTGGAGATCGCAGTGTTTAAATATAACTATGGAAAATGCTGCTGCCCATTTTCCAGACTACGGAGACTCTTGATCATTTGCCCGAAAACATTAGTCGCCTTGTACGACACCCATGAGCGTGAGGGGTTGGTGTTATTCTACTCCGCCGGACACCACACGGCTAAGTATATAGACAGGTATATTTAAAAACGAACTTTGAAGACTCTTATAAGACCTAACTCTACCTAACATTTACTTCTTTAAAGGGACGACCGTTCCCGGCACCTTAATAAAACGGCGCATAAAAATACAAAAACCTTAATCTAAATTAAATTCGCTGAGTTTACGACACTTAATGTAGAGGACGTATTGTTTCATTTACAAACGTCAGCTTTATAGCAGGTATAAACCGGCTGGTCACGTAACTGGTATTCCGTGTCGTCGAAGGTACCGGAATTACTTAAAAATATTATTTAAAAGTAAAAAAAGTAAAGTAAAACACATTTATTACACTCAAACACAGATATTTCATCACACATATTGTCGGGTTATTATTATTTTTAGCTCGATATTTCGACGCAGCAAGCATCGTGGTCAGGAGTAGTCTACTTGTAGTCTGGTACACTTTCATCAAACATATTACAAACCCGATTATGTGTTTTATGAAAGTGTAGTGAATAACCAGGAAAGTCAAACCTAGGTACTAAAAAGAAATGTGGTAAAAAATATCTACATCGAATATCGATCGAGGTCATTTCTCTAGAAAATTGCCACGTCGACCTGTCGCGGACAGTACTTATATTAAAATATATAATATCTGTTAAGTCAAAGTAAGTACCAATATGTAACGTGATCTACAGTATCTTTAGCAACACAGCAAAATATTAAATATATTAGCCAAATTTAATACCAAGATATGAAAGGACAGATATCGGCGATGGGTAAATATTGCAAATCGGTTACTACGGCTTCGTAGAGTGTCGTGTTTGCCGCACGTGTAAGTAAACACGACGCCGAAACTAGCCGATAAGCCAATGTGCATTATTAACCGGGATATCACGTACGCAGTTCATCCACAGGAGTACATGAGTTAATGCGAGCAGCTCAACCTGATACCATCCTCAGGAATGACGCCACAGAATATCCGGAATGCATGACGTCATTCTAGAGGGATGGTATCATGCGATTGGAGATTGGCGGTACCGTTCCGGAACTCTAGGTGCCCTAATTCAAAATAAAGCCTATACCTAACGACCCAACCTGTTTAACCTTTTAGTTGGTTAAGCCGGCCACACAGTCGGAACGATAACCTCTCCTAAAAGCCTACCTAACCCTAATCTTAGAGCCCGTCCTAACCTAAGGTCCGCCTAAACACACATGCTACAATACTGTGATACCGGGAGGGGAATATAATTTTCAAAAACGACTATATGATGTTTACTACTTGAAAACAGTATGACTAATGAAACAACCCAGACAAAAGGAAAACAACAATGACCAAAACGAATCCATTTAAAATTTACGTTTCCCTAAAACAAGCCAGCGCTGTATGTTCAAAAGGCAGATTACACGTTCCTACATGCACTAAATGCTACCTATAGCCGTAGTGTAATTACATTAATCAAGTGCGAGCACCCCAGCGAGCGGACCTAGGAGCCAATAAGTATGTAGGGTGTAAACCCTACCTAATCATATTATAAGACCGCTAGCTCCCTAGTCCAAATATAGCACATACCTAGCGACCTAACATAATTCTATTACAGCCCCGGCCATACTGTCGGAACAAGCTAAAGGTTTGCCAGAACATACTCTCTATACTCTGATATAAGACTATTACCTAACAAATGTTCTTTTAAGAAAGCGGTGCATGGTCATTACTTGAATGCTCCATAATACTCGTTCTCCCTCCCTGTTCGACTCACTACACTTTTCTCTCGTCTCTTCACTTTGTTCAATTTAAATATTATTTTACCTTTGGTTTTACTTATATATTGTATCCAGTTTTAAGTTCATATGTTTATTTTATGGTTTTGTATATGTATTTAGTATGTGCCTCCGGACTATAGTTGCATAAATGTATATCCGTCCTCCTTTTTACTCAAGTAGTTTTGTATTTTTTTGTCTTTCTTTTCCTGCACCGCCTACCTTTCTCAGGCTTAGATTATCCCGGTTGACTGGTAGATAAGGCTATTTTAGCTTTAAGTCCGCCACTGTACTTTTGTGCATAATGCTTTTATAAATAAATAAACATACATACTACAGTACCTAAGCAGGCGAAGACTATTCTGACACACCTCTTTCGACTTCCTCATTTGTACATCTTCTCGTGTAAACTATGTATTCATTTGCAACAGCAGCATTTGTTATAAATACATCCTTCAAAGAACATCTTTATCAGGTTGTAGGACTCTCAAGCCTGAGGAGTCCGCCTGGGTGAGAACCAGCGCTTAATTTATTTCTGAAGTTAAGCAACAATGCTTGCATTGTTGTGTTCCCGTTTAGAGGATAAGGCAAATATGTCGTTTCAAAGTTAAACGGGATTTGAGATTTGTATTGAAACTACTACTACTACTGCGCTGGCTCAGCGACCCAAAGTGGATCTTGGCCTTCGACACCAGAGATCGCCACATCTCCCTATCCTGCGCCATCTCCTACCAATCGTGCGAGCAGGTCTTTCAGGACTTCATCCCTCCAGCGATATCTGGGTCGCCCGACCGGTCGACGTCCGCTCGGCCGACCCACATATGCTCTCCTTACGGCGCAATCCTCCCCCATCCTCTCCACGTGGCCAAGCCAACGCAATCTTGCGGCTTTGATCTCTCCCAGTTTTTGTATTGAAATATTGACTAAATTTCATTTTGGCTTCGATTGAAAAATATGGAAATTATGATCAAACTTCATTTGTAAGGAGCATGCCAGCTTTCGGTAATCGACTTATCAGTGCTACAAACTTATCTGAACCGGTGGCCAAAACTGTAAAAAATGGCCACACTTCAATGTATTTGAAATGATATGTCAATGTCAACAACAGCGACGCTGTCACCGGGTCAGATAAGTCCGTGGTAAACCGCGGACTTTAAAAGAGTCCATAGGAACTACAGTGATATTCTTTTCGACAACGTATTCCTATCTACGGACAAACTACCTAACAGGATTTACAGTTTTGGCTCTAAAAGTATTTTACATTTTTGGCTGGCGTAAAATAACACAGACATCCTTTTAGCTATTATGAATGGATCCCGGAATACGGAATGGAAGTTGTAAATTCTACTTTAAATCAAGGATTTATCTTCATGATATTGTTTTAATACTAGGTACCCCAGATTGCATTTAGGAAGAAGTGTTCAGGCGTTTCGGCCCGGCCTGGTTTTGGCCCACGAGCCGAAACGACTGACGTATTAAAATTTATATTTTTCATCAGGCGTTTGGGCTGCAGTTAAAAATGACCTCAAAAATGGTTACTGTCCTAGTCGGAGAAAAACATTTTATAATATAATTTTTGACAGCAGGCCCAAACGCCTAAGGAAAAATTAAATTTTTAATTAATCGGCCCGCGCGCCAAAACCAGACCGTGCCGAAACGCCTGAACACTCAAAGGTACCTACATAGTTCTCAATTTGAAAGTTGACTATAAAACTTTAATTAGGAATTATACGACGAGAAGTTATAAATTTACAGATACAGATAGTAGATGTCGACAGAAGTACCATGTTGGCTAGATCGCCTTCGTAAGCGTCATCTCTGTCGCACGCCTAAGTAAATAAGTACCTATTTTCGAGTTTTATATTAATACTAGTGAGCGTTTTTAGACATTATAGGCCAAAATTTATTGCACATTTTAAGGGTATGTTCCGGGTTTTCTACCGCGTACCTTTGTTGACGAGTAGCCCGATATTTCGACACAGTTGCATGCATCATGGTCACGGGACGACATAGGAAGCCCGGAACATACCCTTAAAATGTGTAATAATAACCGCAATAGTTTAAAACATTACAAAATTTATTGGTCTATATCCGAAGTAGTGTAGGACAGCTGTGTTGTTTAAAGCCACAAACCGAGCCCGCAACCGCAGGATCCGAAGTCCCGAAGTCTGCGCCGCGTTCTGTTATCGTATGCCACGATTCTGAGAAACGCCTACCTAAGGCCAGGTAAACGCGAAAAAAACGCCTAGTGTTGTACGCTACTCGGTTAGATGTCGATGTTTTTGCTTTGGATGAGTATTTTTGTTTGAATTTTTCGTCCATTTGTTGCTGATGAGCGTACTAAGTTTGAGTAGAGGGAAATGTTTCAAGTTTGCGGTTTTAATTATTTGTTGTAAACGGATGTGTTTATTAACACGTATGAGTGTTGGAACAAAATGGAACGCTTTGCCTGCCAGTACAGTTCGTTGAACATCTGAAACTGGATTCCTTCGAGGCCAGAGTGACTAGGCTGTTTCTTGACTGGCATCCATCTTCGGCCGTACCTACCTAATATTAGATCGATTTTAGACATTTGAAACATTCGCGTTTTGTTCTCGCAATTGACTTGGAACTTTTACATAACAATCGCAATTATTTATTGTCCATTTATGTATGTAAAAAAAATGCAACTACATGAATTTCATTTCAAATTTAACCCTTAAAACCGACTTCCCCTGCTACAGAACCAATCAATTCCCCCATTCCGTGGACAACCGCCGTCCTCATTCGAGCTGTCAAATCGATTGACCAAACAGTTTCCGATGGCTACGTGCTGGTTATCCATATTAACGAGATCCGTTTTGACGATTGAGAAATGGGGCAATATCGATTGTTTTGCAGTTACTCGTAAATTTCCCACACACATTCTATTAAAAATGATTTCCTCCGACTGCCTAAAACCATTTCTAAGGTCATTTTTAATTTGAATGCTTTAGTCGTTCCAGCCTGCGGTCCAAAATTAGACCGGGCGGAAACGCCTGAACACTCCGTACTAAACAACTAGGTATGTACCTATTACTTTTATTATATCCTACCGAAACTCGTTACTCACCAGGCCTACCTATACCAACATATAGATACTTCCAGTAAAAGGTTACAAATCCAGCTGTGTCGATCCCAAACAGTTTCCGATGGCAACGTGCTGGTTATCAATATTAACGAGATCCGCTTTGACCGCGACACCGAAAGCAGGGCATACGGGCGAGAATTGGTGCAATATCGATTGTTTTGCAGTTACTCGTACGTTTATACAGGTCATGAAACGAATGACCTCAAAACGGTTTTACCGATACAGTTGGGTCTATGTCTGTTACCTTTAGTTTTACATTGTTGTGTCAAAGAGTTGCTACCTATGATTTTATAACGCTTTAAAGTGGCTATTTTTAGTATCAGAAATAAAATATAAATAGCGTTACCGGCGTTATGATCGGATATAAAACCTGTCCAAATATCAGCAGATACTCTTACTTAGTTAGTTATTAATTGCGTATTAGTTTGAGCAAATATCGTTAATACCCTATATTAATATATTCAAGCCTGATTTTAAAATATAATATATTCAGGTCTAAATACCTAACTAGCCGTGCCCAGCGACTTTCACCCGCGCGGAGTTAAGATCTAGGTAAACATTCAACTTTCCCGGAATAAAAAAAGCCTATGTCACTCGGGAATAACGTACCTTTCTATTTGTGAAAGAACTTTTTAAATCCGGTCCAGTAATTTTTAAGTTTATTCGTTACAAACAAAAACACAAATCTTTTCTCTTTATAATATTAGTATAGGTCTATAGATCATATTAATTCTTACAAAATTATACCACCAAAACTACCTATCCCACTTACAATATCAACAAGGGCAAGTCAGCATAACAATAATTTATCGATATCGATACTTAATCGGATAGCCACTACGGACATCACTAAAGATTCTCACACCCGCTGAGTTGATAAGATTTTTTTTATAACTTCGCATCCTGCGGGTTTCTAGTGGCATTGTGTTTTCTCTCATGCAGTTTCGAGGTCGCTTTGCCACACAGTCGTCACGTGTTGAAGAGACTATATTATTATGTATGATATTGTATTATCTATAACCTATAGGTTTTTCTGAATTAATTTGTGCTGACTGTAGCTGAAGAGCTGTTTATGAGATTTCAATAAATTTATGCACCATCATAATGTAATATGTATGATACTGGTTTAGGATGGTATACTAGAGACCCGCCCTGGCTTCGGTATGGTGTTCTCGGCTTGGGGTTTCTCTATTATAATACGCATGTATTTATAATACATATAAACCATTCCAGAAGAAATTCTCTAACTGATGGTGAAAACCACATCAATCATTTCAGGAGGAGTTTTCGGATATCTCACAGACAGACACGGAAGGCGACGTCATTTCATACATACTACTACTTATGGAAGGATAAGAACCTACAAACCAGACTAGGATTGGTTACAGTGCGTGGGTGTTCAACCCGGCCTGGTTTTGGTCCCTGAAACGCCTGATTAATTAAAATTATTATTTTTCCTCAGGCGTTTGGGCTCGCAATTAAAATTCTATTAAATAATGTTTTTTCCCCGACTGTCCTAAAACCATTTTAAGGATAAAACTGCGGGCCCAAACGCCTGAGGAAAAATATTAATTTTAATGCATCAAACGTTTCGGCCCGCGGGCCAAAACCAGACCGGGCGGAAACGCTTGAACACTCCATACTAAACAACTAGGCACCTATTACTTACCTAGAAATTCTTTATAGATAAAAGGCCTAACAATAAATAGTATATGTGTTGATATAGTATATGTATCTATAGTATTTATGATAGGTATATTATTTGTGATATGGTATATCATATTTTATTTATTACCATATTTTGTATTATTAGTAGTTGCTATTTGGTTAATTAAATATACTTGCTCTCTGTTCCGCTTTTGGCACCTACTCTTTCGCTTTACGCATGGCCTACTGGTTGACTGGTAGATAAAGCCTTGATGGCTTTAAGTCCGCCAATTGTATTATTTTTAGTGCAATAAAGTTTTTGAATAAATAAATAAAAATACTTTTATTATAACCAAATAAAACTCGTTAGTCACAAAGCCTACCGTAGCTACAACTATAGGAGCTATAGGATAGGTACTTCCAGTAAAAGGTTACAAATCCACCGGCGTCGATCATAAACCAGTTTCCGCTAAGTCTAGGCCACGACAGGAATCCTGTCGGTGGGGTTGTCAGATGTCAAATGATAGTGGAGGTACCGGTTTGGGTAATAACCAGTGGGGATTGTTTATGGGTATGTATGTGTTACCGGAACTGTGTGAAATGATTTGCCGAAGGTTCATATTTCCTTATATTTCCCAGGCATTACACACAATTAATAAATGGTAGCGGGAAATGCATATTTTGAGGTGATGTTGTCAATAACATAGGCCACTGCTCTGGCGTTCTAGATTCACATTTCCTAGGTAATGTATGTATTTCCTAGGCATTGCACACAATTCCTAAATGGTGCTCTAAAACACTCTACAATCTGTCCAGACTGACTTGTCTTATTTGGTTAAGGAAATTATGTATTTAAGGTTGGAACGGTGGAATCGGGGTTGATAGAATCGGTTTTCACAATAAAACAGTCAAATCGGCAGATTTTAGATTCTAATTTAAGAAATGTATTTCCTTTTGGAAATTGGAAAAGTGTATAATAAAATTTATTTTAACACGTATCCTGTCGATTGTAGTCATTTCCTAGGAATTCTACTTAAATAATGACGTATTACATACATTTACGGTGACATTTAATCTAGTTGTTTATATCTATTGCAACCATGGAAAGGCGAATTAAAAGTAAAGTAAAGTAGAACACGTTTATTCCACTCAGACACATGGCATAATTAAAACAAAAAAAGTGAAAGAGAGACATAACACAACGGAAAAGAGATACACTCTAATCTCGTTACCTGTGCCATGTGGAGAGTGCAATGGGGCCACACTCAGCATATGCCACGAGTGGCCGTGATGTTGGTTTTCAGTGGGCCCCCTAAGTGACGCACGGGTAAAGTGCCATAAAAATTAAATGAAACAATAAAACAAGCTGACGGCAAACGTGATGGTAAGCGGTAACCGTCGCTCTAATATCTACTACTCATGCCTTTGGGTTCCTTAATTATAACCTAGTAATCATTATGTTTGCGTAATTTTTTATTCACAAAATTGTATCATTATGCGTAATTATGTCGTGTCAGGAGGAACCGCAGGTGCGTTGTCACTGTGAGGACTAATTGTAATGCCTCTTGTCTGTAATTGCGCTGGCTATCCTTCAAACGGGAACACAACAACGCAAACATAGTTGCTTGGCGTCAGAAATAGAACAAGGCGGTGATACTCACTCAGGCGGACACCTCATGCTTGACAGAGTCCTATAACCTTAATTACGTTTTAAAAAGAAAAACGGCGTAAATGCGAGTATATAACCTAGCCGACGGAAAAACATCTGAAAACCCTAAACCAAGTATAATATACTTTATCTACACTCATAGCGTAATGTTCCAATTACATATTGAAAAACAGTCGTTTAAGGGTACACTTTTTTCACGCCAGTCCATAAAATTTTAAAAAATGACTTTTCGAGACAGCATGTCCCATATTAATTTCATTACAGCTGTAACGTAAAATAACTTTTTAATCATTATGCAACACTTTTATAATTTAATTTTTTGTCGGGCGCCGAGACACGGCGAAATGTAGGCTGAATACCTAGATGTCTTTAACAAATTCAAAATTTAATTTTTTCTGTTTGTATTATGTGTAATTATTTTCCCGCTAAACAGAATATTTTTTGTAATTGTTGTAATTTGTGTTTGTGAATGTTTTTTTCTTATTTAAAACAAATAAATAAATAAATGTGAAAGTAGTGAAGTGAACTTCCCGCCGCTTGATATTCTCGACGCGTAGATACAACAGAACTGACTCGCAGCTTACTTCCAGTAAAGATGAGAAAATTATCGGTACGATATTTTAACATAAAAATATGAGTGTAGATAAAGTAGTGTATGCAACTGCATATAATTAGGTATTAAAACACTCGTGTCAAACTATTACCATGCTTTAATACCCCCCTTATATATGACAGTTGCATAAACTACTATTGCAATATTTCCTAAACTGCTCAACCGATTTTAATCAAACAAATCAACTGGCTTTCAAATACAGGAAACCGCACCGAATCGGTTCATTCGTGAGAGCTCGTCATACTTATAACACCCCTCTTTTTTCGCCGATGGTTAAAAAAAGGGCAAGGAGTTTATTTTATTAAGGGTCGATTTTTCAATGCTCAGTTAAAATTTATCTGCCCGATAAAGTAATATACTGCCAAATTAAAACAATCGGTAATCCTTTACTTTTAAATGAAGAAATGATACCATTTTATTTTAGTCGCATAATAACTTATCAGACTTATATGTTTTATTCCTCAGGGATTGAAAAATCGGTCCTTAGGTAAGTATGATTCAAAAGAGCCCCAGTAGCTGCACAAGTACCAGGCATGCACGAGCAGTGTGCGCTGTGTACTGTATAATGCATTAGCTGCGATGGCCGGATGCCGGCCGATTCTCGTTGCATTTTTTATGCAAATTTCTGAACGTTGTGCTGTGCACCCACGGGCGAGCGGCCATGTTGCCTTTTTTCTTTTTTTTAGAGTTCCGTCCGATCAGATCGGAATAAGGGAAAGTGTTTGGGAGCTCGTATGACTGTTGCTTTTTTGCTATAAGTTTTGATTAACTCCACTCCTACTCGTATGTCCTGCAATTTTGCAGGCCAAATTTGATCCACTTTCCGGCATTCAATTGAGCTGAAGTTTGGTACGCCTATGTAACTTGGATAACAATTCATTAATATGAAACCATGGAGCTGGACTGACGGTGGAGTCGGAAGGTGGTCATTAATGAATATCCTATGAAATTCCATCGTGTTTGGGCGCTTTGGAATAGTCTTATACCGCGCGATAAAAGCAATTAAGTACCTATTAAGAAAAAAAAAGTTGTAGTGGTGTGTTTTGTAAGTACGGAATCCTCAACTCGCAAGTCAGACATGTGCTTGACCGTTTTTTGTTGTAGAAAATTAAAGGCTTTAGGTACAAGGTTAATAGGTTGAATTTATTTTTATATAAGTAATTATTTTATTTATTTATAGTACCTAATTATGTATGTAAGCGTTGATTGCTTTCATAATTGGCAGGTATGTTATTATACGTAGAGTAAATTATTAGAATGCCCACCTATTTGTTCTATTTTGACAGGTTGGTAGTATTTTTATTTATAACGCCGTTGTCAAGCAGTACTTATGTCTATGCCGTTTTTATTGCCTTAAGGGGACACGGCCGGACGGTCCACCTGATGGAAAGTGGTCACCGTCGTCCAGGACATCTGCAGCCTAAGGGGAGCGGATACGGTGCCGGCCTTTGAGGTAGAGCTCGTCTAGTCTAAAATGACGCGCCCCACTACTTAGTTAGTTGATTTCGATGTGTGAGTGCAAATATTGATAACGACACTTCATCTGTGTGGGAGCCAATGAACGACGCGTGCTCCTACGTTTGAATCTAACCGGCAACTGAATGACCAATTACAACGGCATTTGTATATGCATTTTAATTTTAAACTTGCTTGTGTGCGTTAATGCGATAGTGGGGCGCGTCATTTTAGATTAGACGAGCTCTACCTGTAGACATGCCTTTTGAAGAACCCCATGTCTACGCCCAGAACTAAGTGAATTTTTATTATGCTTTGTCTAATATAGGATGATAATTTTGACTCACTATTCTTGTTCTTAGGCGCACGCCTATGAAGTGTTTTTTTTTTTCGGTAAAATGTACTACGGATAATGTCGTACTTCATAGACAGGTACAGCCCCTTTTGTGGAGTGCCACGAATAACGAATAACAACAAAT
This sequence comes from Blastobasis lacticolella, assembly GCA_905147135.1. NCBI lineage: Eukaryota > Metazoa > Arthropoda > Insecta > Lepidoptera > Blastobasidae > Blastobasis > Blastobasis lacticolella. Next base: position 19,453,350 of record LR990048.1, read on the forward strand.
AAAATAATCGAACATTTAAAATTAACATTTGGGTTTTTTTTTTGTGACTAAATTCTTGTTTGGTATCCACCCTAAGAGACCTTTGACAACAACGATTTCGACTCGTCTGTATTCTACGGAATAGTCTGACTGACAGAATGAAAATACACGTGTTCAAATCGTCGTTATGGAAGGGTTTTTAATGTTGCATTAATAAATTATTAATTCAAAAGAAAAAAATTGTTAGTTTGAATAATACACACAGCATAACCATCGATTCCAAGTTCTATGAGAATGATAATCGAATAGATTCATTAACGATTTAACACTACCCCATCCCTACTGTGAGCTGTCAAAATTAACAAAAGTGACAAAGTATAGTTAAAAAAAATTATAAAAAAAAACCCTTATATATATAGCAAAAACAGCCGCGCAATTCCCTATCAATACAAAGGGCCATACATACACTACGTTACCATAATAACCGCCTCCTACCCATAGCAGGCTGCATCGCAATCGCTGACGTCCTAATCGCTCCCCCCGAGTCAAATCGCTTATGCATGTAATAACAGAGGATACAGGTGGCGTATTAAAATATAACACACGCAATTATACGATAAAACTGTAATTGGAACCACCGTGTATTGTATAAGTTACGGTTATATCGCCTGTATAGTATACCTAAGGTGTGGTTTTATGTTCTGTCGTGGTAAAAAATACTCTTTTAAATAGTGTTACAATACTCTTTTAAACAAAGATCATACAGCCACGTATTATTACATTAATTATCGGAACTAACACACGACGTACGTACCTTTACGATTTGTTTGTATCGACGTTTCGGCAGGGTTACCTGCACCCACCATGGTCACGAGAAGACTGAAGACTGGAGTAGAGGTGTTCGTTATATTAGATAACGGGTATATTATAACGTTATAAAAATATACTTGTAACACCTAATATTGTAGTGTTATTTTTTCTGTTATATTCCGTTATCTATGCGATTAATGTCGTCAAAGGCGCAAAACTAATGTTTGTCCGTATTAATACAAATATATTGATTAATAGTAAATTTTAATATACGATTTTGTTCCCCAAGGTACTAAATCAACTGTAAATAATAATACAAACTGAAAAACGGCGACCGTTATACGGCACATAAAGTTAAATTAGGGTGTTATATTATAACGATAAAAATAACCTAATATTATTTAATACTATAACGTTACGTTATGTTATATGAATATAACGGATCCGCGCACCTCTAGACTGGAGTCATTATGTGTAAAGAACGCGAGTTTAGTTTGCCTAGCTTTCCTGCAGACACGTGGCCGCAAAAACAGTTAGTTTAGAGTGAAGGTTACCTACTTAAATTCCTAATGGCTTACAGGAATCCAATCTGGAACGTAAGGTTTACCTGTAAAAAATAATAAAACATAATTAATGTTTAATTAATTAATAATGACAAGGATTGGGTAGGTACAAAAGGCAGCAGACCAACCAATACGAAACGAGCTACCATCTCTATGGATGCCCGTACAAATAGGAGCCAGTCTAAAGTCTACACAGGGTAAGTGGATGTGCTGCCTTCTGTACAAGCTACAGGGACTTTCAGCTAGAAAGAATATAAGCAGTTAATTTTTGTTCGCAACATCACGTGCATAACAAAACGCAATTTACCTTTTATTTATAGTAAATATTTGGTCTTTAACGAAATAATTTTTTTTTGTTACTTCAGTACTTGTTCAAATAATGACAGTAGATTAAATTATAATAAATAGATATAACGGAAAAGCCAGTCTTATTGTTTTTACTCCCTCCGGTCGACTTTGACCATTTTCTTAAGTCGTCCACTACCTAAACAGTATTTCCCCGTTGCGTTTTCTTCCTATTTTTAATACCACTAAGGTGGCAAACAAGCTTACGCCCCGCCTGATGGTAAGCCGTCACCGCAGCCTATGGACGTTTGCAATACTAGGGGCATCATCCACGTGTTGCCGACCCCGTAAAAACCTTTCTATATCATCTATTCAAACCATCGCATCGTATAAAAATCCGTAAGTACCTATGTACATATTAAAAAGAGCACCATAGCAAGCACTAGTACAGCACTTCGGTGCAGATAGAGCGAGACGGCAATCTCTTCCATCCCGCTCCCTCCAATGGTACCCTTGACCGTCGGGGCTAGTCGGCTGGACCCGGGGATGCGTTATCAGAATGGTACAGGGCAGAGGAGTTAGCGTTTTTACCCCCATGGTAAAAATTGAGTTAATTAAACTAAAAGCTAAACTGGTAGGTAATTTTACCTACTCGTAAATATAATTAATAATTCATAATAATTCATAATGTCTTTATTTGTAAACACAGGTATATAACATTGTTGAAAATATATTTATTGTGTATCACCATGTTTAGCCTTATTATAGGCATACAAATAATTAATTGGATTCTATAACATAATGTCAAAATAAGTATGATAATACATAATTATGAATAGCAATGTCAACGCAGATTTAATTACATAGTCAAAATATCATCTGCCTATTTTCTGATCAAAAATATTAGTCGCCTTTTACGACACCCAGTCGAAGGATTGGTTCGATTGTACTCTGCCGGACACCACACGGCTAATGTTCTCCTCGGACGGGCATTGGTCCATCTCCAGAGTCATCGTCGCATCCTATCAGGTGTGACAGCGATCTAGTAAGTAGTAGAAATACCTTGGGGAATGTGTGACGAGTTTGGGAAAGTAAGCACCTGCTATACTATCGTAGTAGTCCACTGTTGGACTTGTGCTTCCTCGACAGTCAAATGCAGCCACGCGTGGCAGGATGGGTGACTTGGCATATCGATTAAACCGGTTTTCAAGTAAAGAAAACCACATCAAAATTGGCCTATCTTTTCGGGAGCTACGAAGCCACACAAAGACACAGATACACACGTTAAACTAATAACTCCGTGGTTTTGCTTCGGGAATGTTCAGAAATGTTGGCAGAAGTAACAAGGATCTACTCCACATAATCTAAACATCCACACATCCTAACAATCGCTTTATAATTTTACCTATTGCCTATTGGTAGAATAGTAATTTGTATCTTACAACTTGCACCAAACGAAACAGTAGTAAGGGAAGCTTCGACGATGATCCCCACGCTTGGTTCCGAATTAAAAGTAAAATATCATGAGAAAAAGAAAAAATGTGGAAAGAGAAAATGAGCCATATTTTTAGGGCGTTACAGTTCCATATAGTGTGAGGGGGTAGGAATAGAAAAATCTTTATTCGAATCGCCATTACATTCATAAAGATTTGTATGAAAAGTGCTGGAGAATTAAACTTTTGCGGTGGCTAGGATTGAAAGGCTAAAACATTTTAAAGTATTTATTCAATTATGGCGTATTTCCTCCATCGCACGGCTATTTAGACCATTCCATTCGTACTGAACGAATAAATGAACGGAAATGAATGAGATGTACGATGGCTAAATAGCGATCGCCTTAAATGAGCAGTTTTCCAATAGGTATCTAAAGCATTCCTAACCACTCACTAGATGGCGCCCCGACAATTTTGGTAATTGATAATCCCTTGAAACATGTTCTTAGCAAACAGGATATAAGCACTGGGTACGTTGTATTGGATAATATTGTATTTTTCAATAGTTTTCAACCAGTTTAGAGGTTGTAATAATAACGGAACATAGTGCCAACTTCTATAAATATTTCTTTTTACATTTCGTTCAACCTTTAACAGTTATGTTTATATTAATAAACATTTTATTTTAAAGTTTAGTATTATTTGGCTGCATGAAATCACTTCCACCATCATACAGATTAAAAAAAGATTACCAAAATTGTAGGAGCGTCATCTATTGATGCTTTTTGAAACCAACTATCAATACCTACTGGAAAACTCCTCATTAATATCAAACTTGAAAATCCAAAATTGTATCTACTTCTAGGACCATATTAGTTCCTAGTGGGAATGGCACAGTGATTGATGAGGAAGGTTTGGGTTTATAAGTTACTAGTCGTGCGAAGCTAGGGCAGGCATTAAAAAAGAGATGTGTCTGTCGCGGCACATTGCTGTACCCATGACCAAGAACTGTTTGTTTGTTTGTCAGTCGCCGGCGCCGGCGCCACTCTTACGACTAGAGATGGGTTGAGTAATAGATTTACTGAGTGACTGAATAATGAGTATTACTCGGTTTAACTCTATAAGATCGGGTAGGTACAGTCAGGTTCGGAGTGAATGGACTTAAATGTACGGTAAGGGGGTTCTCTCTAAATTTTACTCGGCCGAATAACTCGGTTCAGTTGTGCACCTGCGAGCATTTTCTGCAGCGATTATTTTCAGAAGGAAGCAATGTAAATGAAAAAATGTTTATAAAAAAAAGATAAACCGCCTTCCATTATCAGATCCTGAGATCCTGACCTTATGAAAATGTGTTTATTATTATTAATGTATATCTAACCAAACACTGAAACACCAAAAAAGCACCGAATACGCAGAGTACCGAACTACCGAGTGTTTAACCAGCACTCGGCCCCTCTCTACTAACGCCGCTATCGGCTATCGACTCGACCAATCATAATAAAGACGAAAGCGCATTTTGTTTACAACTCCTTCCTAATAGGTTGGACTACCACGGCCGACTCTGGTGAACAGAATTCATAAAAGGAATGTAGGTTTATGGTTTTAGGTAAGTTGGTGTAGAAAATATTGACGAGCTTAATAGTGGCTGGTTTTTGTTGGTGACTTCGTTCGCGTAAAATTCGGTTATTATGAACAACATCGAATTTCGGGATAAATCTTAACTCAAAATATACATTACCTAGTGTCAAATTTAGCCAGGAACTACAGAAACAAAGTAAAGCCAAAAATGTAACGTCGGGTTCAGTACAGATCGAATATTTAAACACTTAGGTATGCCGATTCTTGGTGTAGATAAGAACAAAACAAAAATGCAGATAGATTAAGAAGTAAATTATAAATAAGAATCTTCTGAAGAATAAAATTGTCATAACCTGTTTCTTTTAGTAATCCAGTTAACTTTTTATTTTTCATTTACTTCTATAGAGTGAGTCTGTTATTGGCTTTCTGCTAAGACTAATAAAAAAAATTGGTACTTGATATATTAAATAATTTTTGCTGACAGCCAAAAAATCTTTCCGGACAACCCGGAAACAACCCAAAAAATCCTCAACTCCCTTAGAAAACAAACGTACTTTTAACTAACCACCGCAGCAACCCATTTCTATGCCTCACTCATAATTCAAAACTAATCACTTTGAAACGTGGCAAACGACTGTAGTCTGGGAGCAAATAGCCGTTTACTGTAGCTACCAAAGACACTTCCGGGCTAGAGATATTTGGGTCATTTGTCACTGTCCTTTTGAAGCGCCGGCTCCCGGGCTAAGAGCGCGTACTCGTATCTACGCACTGTTTTCGATCCGATATTTGTCATAAAAATGTGGATTATCATACTGATAATTATCATTGATAAAAAATATTTTAATAAATGAATGATCATTATCTTGATAATAATGAAATGTCGCTTTATGAGTAGGTATGTGAATGCGATTTGCCACAATGATCCAATCTGGTCAGGTTCCCTTGGTAACAGGGTCACAGAGGTCAGATGGCAGTTGCTCCGCAGTAATTACCTGACCTGCCAAATCCTGGATCATGGTCAAGGCGGACCCCGGGCCCTCGTACGCGAGATCACAACCGGGACATTAATGCCACAGATGTGCCCCATGTGTGTGTGTGTGTGTGTTTGCTCAGATGAGCAAACGGTAAGTGAATTTAATTAAGAAAATTGTCACAAACTTTTGTCTAAGACGAAAATGCAGAATAAAATGAACCTGTTCAGTGTTTTAGTGCACTGCAATTAAAAACGTCAACTTATAGGCGAAATACCCGAAATAATCATGTGATGTGTGACATAATTATCTGATAAATATCAAAGAAAATAATTATCATGATAATTTCGAACCCCGACGCAGTGCGTAACCGCTTCTATCGCGGCTCATATGTGGACGGAGTTGATGATCCGCTATAAAATTCACTGGGGCGGCAGAAGTGGGGCATGTAGGGTAACGTGATTGTGAACGACCTCTATAACATTATGTGTATTTAGGAATCTCTCTCTCAAATAGTTGTTGAAAAGATTTGAACCAAAGTTAGGGAAGTGACTTGAATACATGGAGGAAAGTTTTATATTTGTTTGTGCTTGAATACTGGCATTATGACACATATGGCATAGAATTAAATAGTATTGTGTTTCTGCCGGTGAGTAAGGTCTCCAGTGCGCCATGGGGTGGGGATGGGGAACCGTGGCTTTGGCAATGGAGGGGCATTTGCCTTTTTGCAGCCAGAGCAACGTGTTATAGAGGTGGGCAACGCATTGGCGATACTCTTGGTGTTGCTAATGTCTATAGGCAGTGGTGACTACTTCCCATCAGATGGCCCGCTTGCCTGTTTGCCTACTATATGTCATAAAAAAAAGGAAAGAAGAATATTAAATACTATGGCACTGGGGTAGAGTGCCACAAATTTACTCGGTGACGGGCGGCGCTGTTTTTGGCATTGACATGTCTCAAACTAAACTCGCTAAACGTTCCTTACACATATTATTATATCAGACGGAACTTGCACGCGACGTTGTCGTCTCGTGACCACGGTAGGTGTAACCTTATAGAAACGTCGGGAAAATAAATCGAAAAGGTTATGACAACCTGAGTGGTTCAATGGTCAACGTCCAAGCCACGCAAGAGGTCCCCGGTTCGATTCCCGGCCGGGCAGAAATTGAAGAATTTTAATTTCTGGTACGGGTCTGTTCTATGTATAATAAGTATGTATTTAAAAGTATTTAAGTAGTATATCAGTTATCTAGCACCCATAGCACAAGCTTTGCTTAGTTTGGGGCTAGATGGCGCTGTGTGAATTTGTCCATGAATATTTATTTTTATTTATTTTATTTAAAAAGTACCAATTTTAAAATTAAATGAAGCCATTTTTTCACAGTTCCAGTTTTAGCCACCGGGTCAGATACGTTTGTGCGACTGTACGTCCACTGATAGGCTAGTATAAGATGTAGGCAAACAAGCCACTCGGCATAATTCCATTTTTACAAAAAAAATTAACAAATACAAAATAATAAATAATGATAATAATGTCCCGGAATGTCTAATTTGATGTGCTTTTTGTGTATATTCACGGGGCAAACACGCAACTAACAATTTTTTACGCTCCATGATATGTGGATTCTTCACTCGATCTTTCAAAATCAATTTCCAGTGATATCATCGTGACCACATTGACTAAAGTATTCATAAATGTGTGACTGACTAAACTTACGGTCATTTTGTTTGACTTAGGGCCAATTTTTCAATACTCAGATAAAACATATCAGTCCGATAAGTTATTGTGCGAGTAAAATAAAAAAGTATAATTACTTCATAATTGTAAAGGATTATAGTTTGTTTTAATTTGGCAGTGTATTACTTTATTGGGCAGATAAACTTTATCTGAGGATTGAAATATCGGCCCCTAGGAAACAGCATAACAACGGTATAAACATCGAAGGTTTTGTTTGAATCTATACATATAATATAAAACAAAGTCGCTTCCGCCGTCTGTCGCTATGTGTCTATGTATTCGTATATATATGTTTGTGTCTATGTACGCTTAGATCTTTTAAACTACGCAACATACAGTGACGGTATACAAGCAAGAAAAAAATAGTAGGTACGAGCAAAGTAGCTGTAAGTCGCGCCAGGTTCACTACTGCCTAATAATGTCATAAAAACGCACAGAGGTCCAACTGAGAGACCTAATGCGAAAAAAGATATGCTATATGCGGATAATGATAACAAGTATAGTATTGGTGATACCAAGGACTGACATTTACATCACCTACCACCATATACAACAGTCCTCAAATTATGGATCCTCTATGCCCAATCAAAGCCCCAGTCCTCCTAACTAAGCTATGCAACAATATCAAAACCAAAAGGACCATTGCAACTAATCATTTTTAATTAAAACGGAATCTTTCCTCAAGCTTTTATCAGTAGGACGTACTCGTAATTGATTTTCCTTGTACAGAGGCACGTCCTTCCTCTCCGATAGCTGGGTTACGACTGAGCATTTATTTGGGGACAGGAAGGTCGCAGGTACGCTTCTGGGTTCACAACGCATGCGCGAACCGCAAAAACCAACCGATACCTTCTTCTGCTGTCCTAGTACCTCGCGCTATTGCAATCTAGGTCTTATCCTATTTGTAATAAGAGATATCTGGTCTCTGTGTATGGTAGGGTAAATTTTGCGTTCAAAACCCTTTGTAGATGCAAATTTCGGTATTTGCGACGCTGGGTTGTTGTTGATGTTGTGAATAGGCGCGTGTCTCTCACTGGATACGTAATATACGTAATTGCGGCTCAAGACTTGTATTTGGACGGTTAATCCTTCTACCAATAGTCGCCAATTTGCTACAGCCTCGAAGTCTTGAAGGCCATGTTTATGTTGAATTAAAATAACGGATCAAGGTTCCGGGAAGGTTATAAGTACGTCGATTCCTTTTTTGCGTTGGTTTGTTTGTCTCATTGAAGTATGTATGATTTTAGGAGAAAATGTTGTAAAAATCGAACAAAATCTCAATAAATAAGAACACTTGGAACAAGCTTAAGCATGCTTGCTATATACCTTAGTGGTACAAAAAAAATTAAAAGGAGTTTCTTAGAACATTAAGCAAACGATTTTGAAAGTTCGATCCATGGATATTATATATAACGGAATATAATCCTCAAAGAAAACCTTGTCTAATAACAGTGAGAATCAAGATAAACAAATTATCATATGAAAAATGAAAGGTTAAGAAACAATTTGCGAGAGGAAATTATTTCCCGACAGCATAGGAAGTCAAGCAAAGTGAATTGCTGACTCAGCGAGTTATTCGAAAGTGAAATCTGCTATGATAAAGTAATAAGATTTACATTACAATGGGATAAAAAATGAGAGGAAAACTGTGTGCTGATAGCATTTAATGTGAAATGAATAAAACGTTTATAGCAAAAAATCAATACGAAGTGACGATTCTGTGGATTGGGAGAAGTGGTGAAGAAAAAGCAGGAAAGCGGAGATTGTAAACTTGCAAGATTAGCGACAAAAAGGAAACTAGACTGTGTTTACTCTGTAACTTACAGAGAGAACGAAAAGGTACAATATAGGTAGAGCTCGTCTAGTCTAAGATGACGCGCCCCACTACTTAGTTAGTTGATTTCGATGTGTGAGTGCAAATATTGATAACGACACTTCATCTGTGTGGGAGCCAATGAACGACGCGTGCTCCTACGTTTGAATTTCACCGCCAACTGAATGACCAATTACAACGGCATTTGTATATGTATTGCGTCCATATTTTAAACTTGCTTGTGTGCGTTAATGCGATAGTGGGGCGCGTCATTTTAAATTAGACGAGCTCTACTACTACAAAATAATTTGTACGAAGAAACAACAATGCTAACTTAGAACATTCATTGAAAAACTCCTCAATGCATTCCCTAACAATGTATTTTTCACGCTATGTGTTATATTTCAAATAAATAATTATTCAACATCCGGTGAGTCATACCCAGTTGTTATTCTAACTCAGCTACGATGATTGTAAACTAAGTAGGTACTATTACAATGTGTTTGCAAGAAAGTATGATATGTGAAACGATTGTTAGTAGATTGCTGTGCAAGCGGGTCAAGATAAGACAAATCTGTCTTTATGTAGATAGGAAGAACACAAATGGGCTTAGGTTATTTAGTAAACTTCGAGAATCGAGTAAGTAATAAACTTAAGGTTTTTTTAATTGGACACCTCTTTCTTACTTGTATTTAGAAGAGAAAGGGAAATCAGGATTTTACTACTGGAAATGATGCGCGTTATTTTTTAATTGTATTGGTACTTAAGTAAGATTAGTATAGAAAACTAGAAGTTATGATAAAGTAAAAATATATCTAATATAGTAAAAATATCTGTAGACCAAGAATCTTATCTACACATTAGAGTCTAGGATTCAAAGAGTTTCAAAGGAAATGGTTCCTACTACATAATTAGATCATAATTTTTAATGTTACGCCCGATTTGGGCCAGGCGACCTCTTCGATCCCTAATCAGATCTGCGCTGATTCGTACAAAGAACAAATAAACTGAAATTGACCATCAGGTGACCTGCACGCTCGTTGGCCTACCCTATTATAAAAAAAATAGTTAAAACCTGTTGAAAACACCGTTTAGTAGCAATTCTTGAAAATCTTACCGTCCATTTTGTGAGTTACCAACTCAATTATTACCTACCCAAAGTTCAAGTCGCAAGAAATAGCCACAAAACACTTTGCAAAGTACACTCGACGGCAAAGTTAGTAGCATAACTTAGCATTGGGCAAGTTGTAGCCGAACTGTGGAAGTTATCGAACTTGGACGTATTCCACAAGGAATTGCCGCAAGCAACACTGTTTTAAACTCGATTTTAATTAGGCTACTATTCAAGTTTACTTTGGGAAACTATTGGATACTTAACCTTTAGTGTATATCTGGGCTGAGAGCGTCGGTGGCCTGAAGGTTACGGAGTCCGACTCGTACCCCGAGGTAAGGTTGTATTTGACAATTTTATTATTTAGTTGACATTAATTTAGATACGCACTTATGTAGTTACTACGTTTATTTATATTGTGATAGTTTTCAATTTTATATTGACATACTTGTTAATTTATGTTAATTGATTTCTTAAATAATTATTAATATTAATAATAATTACATAATAATTATATGACGGTGTAAAATATTTACTAAATAAATGAATATGAATATGAATACCGGGTTGTAATCCCAGCGCCGCCATGTAACAATTACTCTTTTCTGAGTTATGAAATTTAAACACTAACCATATCGTCAGGGAAAGCATCGTGATGAAACCTGCACATTCAGGCGATTGAATTTGTAACCATTATACAATCTGTAGGCCTAGCACAAGTTGCTCTCGCGCGCGATAAGCGAGAAAAAGCGCGACATAGGTATTGCTATCTCTTTCGTCTCAGTATTGTGAGAAAGAGACAAACGCTTTATCGCGGCGCGAGCTTTGTCGCGTACACACTTGTGCTAGAGCCACTGGTTAGGATCCCCTGTTAACTCTCTCTCAGTTAACGGCTATACCATCGCTACAAACTGGATTTATTTCTTGTACACGATTTCGTAAGATAGATAATCTACAGCGCCCTCACAATTTAATATATATATACATAATTATCAACCTAAGAACCTAAGTATACGAAACCTGAACGGGAACACGTGTACTTAGACCTAAAACCTGCCTTAAGAACTAGGGAACATGAAACGTGATTGTGATTCGATCCACGGGAGCGGAACCATAGTCACACGTGTACTTCACGGTGTACACGTAAATGACTTAGATTAGAAACATGTTCTGGTTGGCAACAAACCCGTCGAAAGGATCAATGGCTTCATCGACCAGTTTTAACAAGAATAACCGCATAAATAGCGACCAAACAATACCTAAATTTAAAAATATATATGATTCATCAATAAACATTCCTAATGTATGCATGGGTCTCACCCAGAGATTTTTGTCTGTGTTAGGAGAGATCGCTCGTCCATAGCAATAATCTTCACGTTACTGATACGTGTTTTAGAAACAATGTAAGTAAGTAAGTATTTATTTTCTCTCAATCACACAATATACATTTCTTCATGCATTGGTTACAAAATTAAATGTGCGAGTAAGAGACAGGAGCCCAAACTAGTGTGAAGGGTCTCCTGGCCCTTCCTCTCAAATCCATCATATTTTGACGGCAAAAAAGTATTTAGATAATAGGTAAAAGTACTAAAAGGTCCAATCTACTGTACCAACTATTACTTGACGTGATTGTGTGTGTGTGTATGTGTGTGTGTGTGTGTGTGTGTGTGTATGTGTGTGTGTGTATGTGTGTGTGTGTGTATGTGTGTGTGTGTGTGTTATGTGTTGTGTTATTACCCTACTATCATCAGTAGTTGTTCAGTTTTCAGTTCAATGAAAAACGTCCTACAACGAAATTAAGCACCGGTGATCAACGCTATTAATACCACGATACCAATAGATTAAATTATCTACATAAGTGTCTATGTGTGCGAAACCTGAAATGGGCCCTAGTATAACTCGCGTCACGAAAGAAGAGACTTGTCAAATGGCAGTGGAGGGGATTTCGCGCAGGTAATCGTACGCAGCGCAAGTCGAACCACGTGACCCGCCAAGTCTCTTCTTATTTGACACTAGCTATAACACGGTGTACACGTGAATGACTTACAGTAAAACCATTTTCTGGTCGGCAATAAAGCCGTTGAAAGTCTCAATGGCTTCATCGACCAGGTTTACCAAGAATAACAGCTTTAATACAGACCAAACAGTCGGGGGAAGTTTCGCAAGATCCTTTTTAAAACTCGAACCGACGCTTTTCCGAAATTACTCTCCGCCGCAACACAAAGTCGCTGTGCAAGTTTTTATGGCTTCACGCTTCAATTTGCTTCGTCTATTATGTTACTAAAAATTTACGTTCGGAAATTGGCAGGTATTGTATGGAGTTCTGTTGTACGTAAACGTGAAGGGATTGTTTCTAAATTCAGTATGAGTACTGAGTACGAGTATAGGTAAAGTTCTAATGGTTCAACAGCTAAGTTTATCGTGTAGTAAAGAGACAAGTGTTTTAGAGGTTAACATTTTTTCATTATAATAAAACACCGCTTCAGTTAAACCTATATAATACGTAGGGCTAAAGAATGGAACGCGTTACCTGCGAGTGTGTTCCCTGATCCATCTAATCTAGATGCTTTCAAGGCGAGAGTGTATGGGTTGTACCTAGACTGGCATGCTCCATTATTATGGCCACATCGTCACAACCAGGCGAGATGGCGGGCAATTGGATGGCTAGTCTATTTATATAAAGAAATCACTGAATAGCTTTAGGAAAGATAATTTTAAACCAGTGTATGTTGTATGTTGGCCGTGTGGTGTCCGGCAGAGTAGAATAGCACCAACCCCTTACACTCATGGATGTCGTACAAGGCGACTAATGTTTTCGAGATAAAAGATCAAGAGTCTCCGTAGTCTGGAAAATGGGCAGCAGCATTTTCCATTGTTATATTTAAACACTGCGATCTCCAACCCGCCTGCCAAGCGTGGAGATTATGGCAATAACCTCCCCTTTCGTGGGAGAGGCCCTAAGTCCTGCAGTGGACTGTTACGGGCTGTGATGATGATGTATGTTTGACTACCTATGATTTCGGACGCGCTTACACGCTAGCCTAGGCCACCGATGCTCACAAACATATGCAAATTCGTTACAAGAAAGCTGTAGATAAGACTTGACTACATCGATAAGTAGATGATGTCATTGTTTAGGCATTAGTTACAGCCCGACTGCGCTTTATCAGCGTTGCATATCATTGTATCAAACAACCGAAGATAGATGCTCAACTGGTTACCGTTTCTGCCTACAGGGCATTGTCTCTTTGGGGAATGTTTTTGCAATGTTGAAAAAAGTAAAGGTGGAGCGTGCGAGAATACCGATTTCTGTGTGTGTGTATTTGTGTGTTGGTCAAACTGAGTACTAAGATGACGAATAAATTGCTACCAAGATGGCTTTGCCATGAAAAACAAGGAAAAAAGGAAGGCGACGATATGATTACTAATAGTATCATATTAGATATCATATATTAAACATTATCTATAACGTCGCCGCGAGCTCTGTTAAATACAACTACTACGATTTTATCAGTGAATTGCCTAGTAATCCCTAACTAAATAAATACTGCACGCGTAATAAATTTAGTCCCGAATCCATCGTGCTGTGCGCGATTACAGCATTCTTTGCGCCAGCAAAAAAGAAAGAAAGGAAAACATTTATTGCACATAGCACACCACGACACTATAACAGTTACAGTTGCAGTCAAAGGAAACATTAATAATTAAAACATACATACATAAATACATATATACATACATACTTTAACCTAATTATCATTGACACGATAAGAAGAATAATTAAAACATCTAAAACTCGTCGGTGCTGCGGCGGCTAGCATAAATGGTAACCACTCATCATGTATATAATTCTTCGACTCTTTAAATATTAGTACACCCGTATGCAGTAGGTATAAACATGGGCGAGCCATGTCGAATCTGCGACAAGTACAATCTATGCACAAAGGACTCCAGCTGTATTATGCCGAGCATACCTAATGGAGACGGTAACCGTGAAATTCTATATTCAAACCAAAGATTTGACGGAGCCACGTTATGTAAGCAAACTGTCGGGTATCCGAACCTTCTTCTTCTCCGTATCCGTAACTGAATCCGGAAGAAATGATGATGATAATCTTAATTCACATACCTAAACGATACCACAAACCATATGGAAAATTTACAAAAACCACGGAGGCAAGTAGCAAACTTATTTTAATTTAATTTTCTGATCGTAATTATCAAAACACCTAATCTGAAATTACCTACTGAAAAAAATATTATGAATTTATCGCTTCGATGTTACTTACATCATGGTGTAGAATGCCTTACAGTAGAATTCCCTGATTCAATGGCTAGATGACGTTGTGAAAGAAATCAAAGAATGAGATATTCGGACCAGTGTCGCATCTGACAGAATTTAGTCTATGATTAATTTGCATACAATACTTGGATAGGGTTGCCAACTTTTCTGCGTCACCACCTTTTCGCTTGGCTTTCCCTTTGTTAGTTCCGATAATTGACCAATTCCGTTATTCTAGAGCAATAAATCCATCCTATGTAAATAATGCCTAGTTTTTATAAAGTTTGATATGTATATAGCCTAAACTTTATAGGTATTTGTGTAGTTTATTCGGGGTTTAGGAAGGTAGGTTTATATAGTATATTTATTGTTGTGATGTGAAGTCTCTATTAAGCAATAAACGTTTACTTACTTAGAGCGGCTATTTTTGCACCGAATTTGGTTCACAATTTACGAAATACTTCGTCTGAATACCGTATACATACTTTGATAGTAATCAAAGTTAGCTCGTTTTCTAGCCACGCTTCAGCTCCGACGGATTAAAGAAACTCGGCTATCTATGCGTCAATCCTGTCATAGAAATAGTACTGTGACCATCTCGCACTGCAATTTATCGGATTCGCGTGGATGTGCGCTCTACGAGTAACATATTTAAATTTAACTATGATATTAATGAAAATCCACACCTTCCCGACGCAGTACTCGCATATTAACAGACCTGGGCCATTTTAAATAACTGCAATCAAGTAATTTGTTTCATTTAAAGACATAAATTCCATAGTAGAACCTAGTTCGTGCTCTTTACCACAATCTACATACAATAGGAAAGGGTCAGCCAAGGTAGCTCACCTGGTTTAAGCCAGATAGGCGACAGAAATAACTCCTGCGCATGTTATTTCTGTAGACTAATTACGTAATGCTGTTGCTAGCAATTCTCTGATTTCAAAGATTGAACTTTGATTACAAGGCAACAAACAGAGTGCGTATTAGCCTACTGATTTTATAATGTTGTTAATTCTATACAGTTTTCTTATTTATCAACACAGGCCACAGTCCACTGCAGGACTTACGGCCTCTCCCACGAAAGGGGAGGTTATTGCCATAATCTCCACGCTTGGCAGGCGGGTTGGAGATCGCAATGTTTAAATATAACAATGGAAAATGCTGCTGCCCATTTTCCAGACTACGGAGACTCTTGATCTTTTGTCTCGAAAACATTAGTCGCCTTGTACGACACCCATGAGTGTAAGGGGTTGGTGCTATTCTACTCTTCCGGACACCACACGGCCTAACACAGTTTTCTTATTAATTATAGATTATTATTATTCGTCTGGTGACCGCCGTGACAGGCTGTGTAGCAGCGAGCACCAATCACATCCTTTGTTTGACATGAAAGACGACTAATGTCATTAAAGGTCTCACGTATACCAGAAAATATGGAGTAACATTTTCTTCTCATCGATTTTAGCAATGCCCCCCACTTGTGTGGAGGTGGTTCAAGTCCAGCAGTAATGTTGTGGGTTGTAGATGTAAATGTTTGTGCCACTTTTCTTCTGAAGTAATCGCTATAAGCGATACAGCCGCCCATTGCTTTTTATTTTCATTCGTTTCGTATGCAATCTAATCTTCGTATTTATGCAATAAAAATTTTCATTTATTCATTAATTACCTAGAGGTACCTACCTCGGTAGGTATTTCGACAATTCTCCCTACAGACCCATCTGCGTCGTCGCCTATTCTTTGCCGCAATATCCATACAATGGCGGGGCCCAAGGCACGGCTCGTTGCCGCTGGACAGATAGTGATGGAAAGCTTAAAGCTCGCTACGTTTAGTGCAAAGCTCCAGTGGAGTTCAAGAATTGGCGTGGGCTTTCCCTTGTTGCTGGTAGAATTCAAATTTCCTTGGGAATGCTTGAATCGAATTTGGTTAGATATTTTAGTTGGGTGTTTTTGTCTTGAAATTCGTGTAGTGTGTTAGTGCTTGGGTTGGAAGTTGCGGATATGTCGCAGCCGGATGGTTAAATTAGCCGGGTAACTAAACGGCTAGCTTTTTGAGCAATTATTTAGTTGAAAATTTGCCAGTTTCATAAGATTTTAAAGTTATGTTGAAAGAACGATATTGCCTCGAGTTTAAGCAGCTCTTTCACTCATTGTTCCAATGCTAACCTACCCACAATAACTTCAAAGTATAATAATAGTTTGCATTAGGTTTCTATTCGGTTAGTTTGGGTTAGCATTATGACAATGAATGGAAGAGCTCCGTAAACTCGAGGCAATATCGTTCATTTGACTTTACTTTCAAAGTTCATGAATTTGGCCAATTTTCAATTAAATAACTGCTTAAATAGCTAGCCGTTTAATTAACCGGCTAATTTAACCATATGGCTGCGACATATACATTACTGCGAATTTAATAAATGTATTGTCCATCCAAGTTGTAGATTAATTCTTTTAATGTAATTTTTTTAACGTTAATTTACAATTTGAAAGGGAGGCTTTTGCCCTGCAGTGGGACAGAAATGGCTAGAAATAAATAAATAATAATTTACAATTAGACCAGCTCCCGTTCCAGAACCGTTACCGCGGGAACCACATTGAATTGTGTGTTCCGTTTGGGGCTACAAGCAAATTTCATCAAAATCCGTTCAGCCTTTCAACTTCAATTTTCTCATTTATAATAGGTATCAGTAGGATACGGAAAGTTGGTTTCTTCTTTTTAAAAAGGAATCAGTTTGTACGTAATATCTTACTCGCACGTTTCGCAAAAATCGACCGTAAGAATCACGAACCGCTCAACATGTGGAATGAGCTCCCGAAGTCTTTCCTGCACTACAACATGGGGTTCTTTAAAGGTACCTCAAAGTCCCGCATCAGCTCTCCTTAGGATGCAGATGCCCTGTAGGCCTAACACAAGTTGCTCTCGCGCGCGATAAGCGAGAAAAAGCGCGACATATGTATTGCTATCTCTTTTATCTTAATATTGAGAGAAAGAGACAAACGCTCTGTCGCGGCGCGAGCTTTGTCGCGGACACACTTGTGCTAGGGCCACTGAACGACAGTGCCTGACAGTGGCCACTTTCTATCAGATGGACCTTCCGATAGTGTGCCACTTTAGGCAATACAAACAAACCCAGCAAACCAGGTATCATATGATTGAGTTGAGTCACGCGGCACCCTTTTCCATTAACAGCAACGAGAATTTTGACAACTTACGTCAACTTACAAGGAAGCGCGGAAGGCCTAAACGGAGATGGCGGGACGAGTTGGACGCCTTTTCTAAGGATTGGCCGAGGAAAGTATCCAACCGTGAGTAGTGGAAGATCGAAAGGGAGGCCTTTGCCCTGCAGTGGGACAGAAGTGGCTAAAAATAAAATAATAATAATACGTCAGTCGCCTCTATGCTTTGTCTGCCTTAGTGTTTTTTTTGGCATCGCATTGGTCCATGATTTGTTGTTTGTGTGTTTGTCTACTTTATTTTTGTTTAGTATTGAAGTGTTCTAAAATTTTTATATTATGTAAACGCTCATGGATTTTTGTGATGTCAAAACAAATCTATGTCTATGTTTTTGTGCCGAAAATTTCTCGTCCCGGTCTTCCCCTTCCGGCCAATCCCATTTCCTCTTGCCATATAATTGTATTATATTTATCGCAAAGCCCCTTTTATTAGAAATATTTCCTGTTCATATTACGTAGTAGGTACAGTAAGAGCATTATTACCGCTTTAAGAAAATATTCCTTTGCCGCTACAACAACATTTACGGCATTTGGTGCATTTTGAGCCAAAATCAGTTTGCTAAAAGAGGGGAAAATTAGCTGTCCTTTATGCCCAAAGGACTTGAACTTTACCCCAGAGTGTTTTTTATGATCATCACAGCCCGTTACAGTCCACTGCAGGACTAAGGGCCTCTCCCACGGAAGGTTATTGCCATAATCTCCACGCTTGGCAGGCGGGTTGGAGATCGCAGTGTTTAAATATAACAATGGCAAGTGCTGCTGCCCATTTTCCAGACTACGGAGACTCATGATATTTTGCCTCAAAAACATTTGTCGCCTTGTACGACACCCACGAGTGTAAGGGGTTGGTGCTATTCTACTCCGCCGGACACCACGCGGGCAATATTTTTTATACCATTAATAAAACAAATCAACAAACAATCAAACACACAACGCCATCTAGCCCCAAAGTAAGCAAAGCTTGTGTTATGGGTGTTAGATAACTGATAAACTACTTATATACTTTTAGATACATGATTATTATACATAGAACACCCAGACCCGTAACAGAAATTAAAATTCATCATTTCAATTTCTGCGCGGCCGGGAATCGAACCTAGGACCTCTTACGTGACAGACCTTGTTGACCACCGAACCACACGTCGTCAAAAAAAAAATTCATGGATGCTATAAAAATCATTTAACAACTGTTCTGCACAGCAGTGCAAAAGAATATGATCCTGAAAGATGGTCATGAACTTTTGTTCTTGCGTTGTACCTACTGTAAACGTATATATTCTACGCTTTATTATGTAACCACACGTGGCACACGTGTCGCACGCAACTAATTTCAAATGCATCAATTAGTAGCGACGTGTGTGGCTTCATGTAAGACAATGGTCGTCTAATTGTGCTCTCGCGTGCCAGGGCGCGGGTCCGCCTTGACCGTGATCCAGGATTTTGAAGATCAGGTAAGTAATTACAAAGGAGCGACCGCCATCTGACGTCCGATACCCTGTTAATGACCTGCCCAGATTGGATAATGATTGGAACAAAGTCCCACGCCGCGTCTCTCTGTCTATTCGCGATAAATTAAAAACTACTGAACGGATTTTCATGCGGTTTTCGCCAATAGACAGAATGATTCATGAGGAAGGTTTAGCTGTGTAATTTGTTAAGTATACTGTCCGTGCGAAGCCGCGGGTCGCTAGAATTATTGTGTCCGGTAGCTGCGCGGTAAATATGCAGGTACGGCGCATACGCGTTTGCTGTCCGGTTTGCAAGCGGTGACACATACAAACGGGCCCTAACAGAATGACATACCTACTAGATTCGAGGCCAAATAAGATTGCTTTTAGGTTATGGCGTCCTTGTCATTGTTTATATGTTAAGTTAATATTGTTGACTATCTCTCAAATTTAGTTCCCCTATCATCCGCGAGCAATCTAATCTGGCGCCGAGGCTACGTAGCTTTTGAACCACCAGTTCGTTTCAGTTCGTCCATTCGTGAAATGTATGCGAGCCTTCACGTCAGGGCATTCCCAATGGGATAGTAAAACGTCTCGCTATAAAACGTCCATTTCCATCACTTTACGCTCCTTATTCCCTGGTATTGGCCTATTTTGCATTAGCAATCGGAGAGGGCGACATGCCAGCGCAGTGTTTGAGATCTTTGTAGACATAGACATAGACATGATTTATTTTGACATCACAAAAATCCATAAGCGTTTACATAATATGAAAACTTTTTAGCACTTCAATACTGACGACCTGAGTGGTTCAGTGGTCATCATGCCGGTCTGCCACGCAAGAGGTTCCGGGTTCGATTCCCGGCCGGGCAGAAATTTAAATGATGAATTTTAATTTCTATTACGGGTCTGGGTGTTCTATGTATGTAAAAGAGAAGTATGTAAGTAGTTTATCAGTTATCTAGCACCCATAACACAAGCTTTGCTTACTTTGGGGCTAGATGGCGCTGTGTGAATTTGTCCACGATCATTATTTATTTATTTAAACAAAAATAAAGTAGGTACAAACACACAGACACAACAAATCATGGACCAATGCGATGCCAAAAAAAGACCCCAGCTCAGCATTAGGCATTGTATGTGTGTAGCAGGGATGTTTCGAATGTAAAATTTTTCACATTCGCGAATGCGAATGCGAATACGAATGTTTACGCCGCGAATGTGCGAATGCGAATGCGAATGTTAAGAACTGAAGACATCAAGTATTAAAAAACCATATAAATAATCAATTATATTTATTACTTCAAAAAGAAAAACATACAAAATGTATTGACGTGACACATTTAGTAATCGAAGTTTAATAATGGCAAATTATATTTTAAAAACAACAGTTTTGCTGCCTTTTCACCCATGAGGCGATTTCTTAGAGGCTCGTATATAAGGCCGACTGCACTAAATAACTGTTCGCTCGGTACGCTTGCTGGCGGAGCGCTCAGATATTTACGAGCCTAATTGAACAATATGTCATATTTTAATTTAGTTTTCCACCAGTCTAATGGGTTTTCATTAAGAGAAGCACGCTTTTTTTTAATATAGGCCTTTAACTGTGATTTAATTTCACATACTAAAGTGTCTCCAGATTCTGTATCAGAGTCTTCGTTTCCGCTTGAGGCGTCTAGTATTCCGGCCAAATTGCTTATTAGTGTTACGGAATTGTCAACATAACACTACATGTCTCGATTTGCACACATTCGCATTCGCATAACATTCGCATTGATTTATGCGAATGCGAATGTCGATGCGAATGTTAAAAACGATGAGAACCATTCGGATAAGCGAATGCAAATACGAATATTCGTAACATCCCTAGTGTGTAGGTCTATCTATAGGTGCTCTGTGGAGTAACGGCAAGGAAATATTCCATAGGATTCGTTTTTAATAAGAATATGAGGTGGTGGGAGATAATTGTTTTGGTACTAATAGCGCCAGTTGCCCTAATTGGCAACGGCGTTGCGAGTATGGTCCTGCCATGGACGTCGTCCGACCAATAGGAGACCTCCAATCCGATCGATGTCAATTAGGACAGCGCCTAAGTGTTCGACTGTTAGCTTATACAATGCCAGCTATAGAATTTGCTAGGAAAAAAAACGGAATGAAGGAACGGAATCAGTACGATTCGTTCTCTCATTTCAATGTCAGTCGAACGCTGAAAGCGCCGACTTTGAAATCTCAATTAAAAATGGAAAATATATACAAATATATCGTCGCGAGCTGCCAATCGGCTTCTGAGGCTGTTCAACTTGTCTCAGGGTACCCAGCGAAACATTTATTCAATAATTTCTTTTAGGACCCGTTTTACGTCGTCGATTCCAAATTGCGTATATATCGCGTCCGCCTAATCACCGCGGAGCGCCCGAACAGGAAACGCGCAGCCGACGGTATTGGTATGGACAATGACGCGGTGTCTTGGGCGAGCGCGACGCGACGACGACGGCGGGCGCAGCGCGATTGTTTCATTATCACCAGTGTTACCAGCAGTAGTTTCCAAAAAACTACGTCCGGGCTCCTAAAATAGTACGAAAATGGCTAAAAAGGTACGGTTTACCTTCTCTACGGGTTGTAGCTAATAAAACGGCGTTATTTTGACAAGATAAGACCTTATTTACTCGGTGGTGGTGCCAAAAGCGTCAAAATTAACCCTTCCTTCCATTATTTTACGGTTTTTTGCGGACAGAAAAGACAAAGTGACCAACCCTCAGCTAAATTTAGCATTTTGTAAAAACGTACTAAATAGTACGATGTGGAGTAAAGTACGCCAAAGGTACGTCAGTCGGCCAAATAGTACGTAAATCGTACCAAAAGGTACGATCTGGCAACGCTGATTATCACAGCCCGTAACAATCCACTGCAGGACTTAGGGCCTCTCCCACGAAAGGGGAGGTCATTGCCATAATCTCCACGCTTGGCAGGCGGGTTGGAGATCGTATTTAAATATAACAATGGAAAATGCTGCTGCCCATTTTCAGACTACGGAGACTTTTGATCTTTTGCCTCGAAATATTAGTCGCCTTGTACGACACCCATGAGCGTAAGGGGTTGGTGCTATTCTACTCTGCCGGACACCACACGGCCAACGGCGCCATTGTTTACAAATAATAAAAAAAGCTGTCTGTCATTAGTACCTATAGAAACCAAAATTGCATAAACATATGCCCAGAGAAACACGCGTATTATAATATAACAGAGAAAACCCGACAACCCATGCGAAGCCGGGTCACTAGTTACTAATAAGTATAGCTTATGCCTGCTACTTCGAATTGGTCGCCGAGTGTTTGATTACTTAGGTTTTATAACTCGATTTTAGGGTTTCCTCCGAACCTCTGAAGTAAAAACAGAATCCTTACCTAGTACGACAATCAAGACTTTTCTCAAGGATCCAGTTGAAATTGAGAAAGTTGTTATTCCAACCGTACTTAAATTGAAAATTTTAAACTATTGCGCACGTCTCATCCCCTATAATCTATAATGTCTCTCTTCTATAGGCCTGCTGGAAGAGATTTCTTCTTAGAAATAAGTAGTGCCTGTTGTGTCGTCTTTAATTTTGTAATTTCTGTATACTTTATATTGTGTGCAATAAATTGTTAAATAAATAAATAAAAATAAATAAATTTGAGTAGGTAGCTGAGCAGCTGAACAGAGAGCGTCGGTGGCCTAATGGCTATAGCGGCCGACTCGTAAGAGAGATACGGAGTTCGATCCCCATCCATATTACAAACGTCCATAGGCTGCGGTGACGCCACCATCATGCAGGCCGTAAGCTTGTTTGCCACCTTGGTGGTATAAAATAAAAAGTTTTGTAAGTAGACCTCGTCTAGTCTAAAATGACGCGCCCCACTACTTAGTTAGTTGATTTCGATGTGTGAGTGCAAATATTGATAACGACACTTCATCTGTGTGGGAGCCAATGAGCGACGTGTGCTCCTAAGTTTGAATTTCACCGGCAACTGAATGACCAATTACAACGGCATTTGTATATGTATTGCGTCCATATTTTAAACTTGCTTGTGTGCGTTAATGCGATAGTGGGGCGCGTCATTTTAGATTAGACGAGCTCTACCACTAACGACCTTTATCCGAGTTACATACCCACATTAGTTGAATACTAACTGATGCTCAAACATCGTGATAAAAACTGCACAAGACAACATCCGTGAGCACAACGATGAAAAGTGACAGATCGTGGCCAGTTAGCCAAGCAACAAGCAAATTTCTATTGAAATATTGTTATCTTCCGTCAGAACATCCTACATTTTATCGTAGCGATCAAGGATGCTTCTTATCCAATCTGGTCAGGTTCCCCTGTTAACAGGGTCACGGAGGTCGATGATTTGACGCCAAGATGATTACTTTTTTATTTATTTGAGCAGCTGAACAGATATCTGTAGATTAGTATATCTAGATATAATATTTAATTGTTCGTTCAGGATCCTCATACCGGTTCAACTCGTACTTGCCCGTTTTTTTAATTTAATAACGTTGTCATTCACAACTCGCAGGGAATTGGTTATTGTATGAATTGATTGAACATTGTTGATAAGTAACATTAGCTCCGTTTATCGCTAGCACATACGATAGCTGAGATTTGTTAAGTTAAACAAAAGAAATAAAAGGGAAAAATCTTTTCTTTGCGCAGTAACTGACGAAATAATCATGATTTTTTTCTTATATTTATAATTGGACTACCATTACTTTTGATTTGAGCGCCATCTCATCTGGAGGTAAGTGACGATGCGGCCGAAGATGGAGCATGCCTGTCTAGGAACAGCCTATTCACTGTAGCCTTGAAGGCATCCAGACTATAATGATCAGAGTCCTCGCAGGCAACGCGTTCCATTCCTTAGCCGTACGCATTATAAAGGTGGAACCAAAGCGGCTCGTGCGGATAGCTGGAAGATCCACGACATAAGGATAAAGTTTTCGCCCGGATCGCGGAATGAGGTCGTGCAGCTGCTTCGCACACTCTCCGAAATGAAACCTCTAGAAGACCGACAGACGCGCAACCCTACGCTGCAATATAAACTGGTAGAAAGTTAAATATTGTCTACTCTAGTAGTTTAGTAGGGTTACCTAATCAATAGTTTTGTCCTAATCAAAAGATATCGCATTAAAGTAAGTACTAAATTACTCTTTATTGCGCACACAATAAAACAAAAAATGCAATACCCAATAATTAACGAAGTTGCGTGAACAATGGCTGCCTTATCGCTTTAGCGATCTGTATGTGAAATAGAGTTATTTTAGCCGACGCAAAATGTGGTGAAGTTTGACGTGTGTACAGTCAGCTGCAGAGTAAAGGGCAGCAGCATTTAAATGTATTCTAGGGGGTCCCATCACTTTGCAGCGACTGTACCTCTATCTGTAATTAAGGTGATTCTTAGCTTCATTTCATTAAAATCGGCTCAGGACTTTCGGAAATATTTATTAGTAGCACGGTCAACTAATATTCCATTGAATATTTATCCCATTTATATTTTTTAATGACATTCCATATCATATTTTGTGTGGACACGCTCAAGCTCATGCTAATAGCGAGGGGAAAAAGAGTTATGCCTCGGCCGCCCCTCGGTATAGCATGAGCGTGTCCATACAAAATTACAAAAAAAAAAAAAAAAAAAATGCTTCGACAATTCACACAGCGCCATCTAGCCCCAAAGTAAGCAAAGCTTGGTTATGGATGCTAGAGAACTGATAAACTACTTATACCATCCATATCTATAACACCCAGACCAGTAACAGAAATTAAAATTAATCATTTCAATTTCTGCTAGGCAGGGAATTGAAAACGTCCCGGGTTGCGATGAGCATTGAACCAGTCAGATCCTCATCTTGGCGTTAATGTCCTGGTTGTGATCTCGCGCGCGAGGGCCTGGGGTCCGCCTTGACCATGACCTTGCATTTGGCAAAATTACAAATATGGGATATTACTCAACCGTAGACTTGGGTTGCCAACTTTTTGTGGACCAAATATAGTATTTTCGGGTTTAGAAGCCATAACAATATAGTAGGTAGGAAATTAATCCTAAAATATATAGTAGGCTTTTGAAATAAAATGTACGTACCTATATTATTTCTTAAATGTACATTTTCTGCTTCATTAAGCTTCATAGCTGTTTTTTTATTTGACTTGAGTTTGATGTCACGTCATACAAATGTCAAGACTCAAGATCGTTCTGAAATATTCCATTTGCATCAGGAAAATTTTTCTTTTGAGGATCTTATGGACGCGTTCCATTTTGCGGTAAGTGGTAATGTTGTGCTAATTAAATATAGTAGTTTCGCCTACTATGTTTTAATTTTCAATTTTGATTTATAGTAGGTAGACTCCTAATATAGTAGGATACTATATTATATAGTAGGGTTGGCAACCCTAGCTAGGACCGACACCCGGTTCTATTATTTTACCGTCCTACTGCCAAGCTAGGTCCGACACCCGGTAACACGAGTGATCCTTAAAGCCTGTATTCCACGAGCTAAGGTTATTGGGCACCGTTCTAATCCATGGGAAGCGATCCATCACCGCTTATCTCGCAGGAAACATGAGTTAAGTCTGCTTGGGTTTTTAATGCCGATACGCGAGCAATAGGATCGGCGGATAGAGAGAGAGAGAGAGAGAGAGAGAGAGAGAGAGAGAGGGAAAGGGATGGCGGAATATGAGAGTGTGAGTGACAACTCGGCGGCTCGGAAATCGGATGCATGTGCATTGGTTTGCAGAAATTGCTATATTAGTATGCCAATACAAGTAGGTATTGAAATCAAATGTCTTGTGTGTTGTTTGAAAAATATGTAGAAATACATCAGAAATAGGTCCCGTAAATAATGGAAACCGGACTGCAAAATGGATTCTCGGGTCCTGGCAAAATGGATTCTTGGATGGATTCTAAACGTACAAGCAGTACGCAAGGCAATTTCCTGAGAAATTCCGGGAAGTAACGGGAAGTAACACTGGTAATCCCTAATCAATAGAGAGCCAATTATAGATTTCCACCAATATATATCAAAGAGAGGTAGGGCATAGCGGGGTATCTCGTTCGAATTGGAGCCGCCAACTGGGGAAGTACCTCCACCTTACATAATATTGCAGCTAAATAATACTCTTTTAAATAGTATTGTGTTCCTGCCGGTGAGTAAGGTTTCCAGTGTTCCATGGGGTGGGGATTTGGGGAACCGTGGCTTTGGCAGTGGAGTGGCATTTGCTTTTTGCTGCCAGAGCAACGTGTTATAGAGGTGGGCAACGCATTTGCGATACTCTTGGTGTTGCTAATGTCTATAGGCAGTGGTGACCACTTTCCATCAGGTGGCCCGCTTGCCTGTTTGCCTACCGTATGACATAAAAAAAAAAGTAAAGATACTGTACAAGCATTAAATTAAAAATTCAAATGTAAATTTAAAAAAACAGTAATGCTTGCTTACTTTTCAAATTTAATTACCTAAATGAAAATCTACAATGAATATAGTATGCTTGATCCATAATTCCATATCAAGGTAATGTAGGTATCCTAAATACCTTGGCAAACGAATCCCTTTACAAGCACTACCTAAGAATTACTAAGTCAATGAGGTGAGTTACATTACAAACTACGGAATGATTCTTCTTCTAAAATTCCATAACTTGCTACTATTCATGCGACATTTTTCTTTTTTTTATGTTACACAGCAGACAAACAGGCAAGCGGGCCACCTGATGGAAAGTGGTCACCGCCGCTGATCGTTGACCAAGTTGATTTTGGAAACATCAGACGACAAAATCAGCTGCGTCTTTGCTAGAAACATAGGTGCCAAATTGTATAGACCC
Organism: Blastobasis lacticolella; assembly: GCA_905147135.1. NCBI lineage: Eukaryota > Metazoa > Arthropoda > Insecta > Lepidoptera > Blastobasidae > Blastobasis > Blastobasis lacticolella. Next base: position 19,480,447 of record LR990048.1, read on the forward strand.
CTCAAAGCAGGGTAAGCCAAAGCCATTTGGGGATCTACATCGTTGGTATGACATTTAGCTTGTTGGCATACTAAAGTTGTGATGATGGGAGCGATTTCTAACCAGAGATCTAAGTGTTGATCGTGATTTGCGTTTAAATAGTTAAAATTACTGCTGCTGCTGCTAGCATAATTTAGTTTAGGAATACCTCCTGCAGCGCAGCTAGCACAATTATACGTGAGGGTACCTCAGGGAAGATGTATAAATGTGGAAGGGGCGAGACAGGTTCGAAAGAACGTTTCTCGCTCGTACGATTCGGATGTGGAATGAGCTCCCAGCCACAGTGTTTCCTTTGGACTATGACATGGGATCGTTCAAGAGGTATATTAGAGGTCTCTTCAGAGGCGGGCAACGCATTGGTGACGCCCCTGGTGTTGCTGATGTCCATAGGCGGCGGTGACCACTTTCCATCAGGTGGCCCGCATGCCTGTTTGTCTGCCGGATAACATAAAAAAAGGTGTGTCAGCACCGTAGCTTGTGGCACTTGATAGTCTCTGTCTACCTATGGGATACGGGCGTGAGTGTGTATGTAGTTCTATGTGATTATAAATTCATATTTACGTTAATGTCTCGCTTAGTTACGTTTTGTTCATGAGGGACAGTATTCATAGGTAGTCACATCCAAAAACTTTAGACTATCGTTAGTTAGCAATCTTTTATCGAAAACAAGTTTGGTCCTATTTTCTTTAACAACTTCAAAATATACCACACCGCTCACACTAGCGCCGGTTACACATAACTTGCCATCAAGTTCAACCGGTGTTTTTCTTATTTATGTCTAGGTATAGCATATCGCATCGGGAATCTTATGTGTAACCATGATCCAATCTGGTCAGGTTCCTCTGGTTGCAGGGTCACGGAGGTCAGATGGCAGTCGCTCCACTGTTATCTGATTTGCCAAATCGAGAGAGCACAACCGGGACATTAACGCCTACATTTTGTTTTTACTTCCCAAATCCTCACACTATCGTCAGTTAGCGTTCAATTATCGAAAACAAGTTCGGTCCTATAAATTTCTTTAACAACTTCAATATATGCCACACCGCTCACACTAGCGCCGGTTACACATAACTTGCCATCAAGTTCAACCGGTGTTTTTCTTATTTATGTCTATAGATCGCATCGGGAACCTGTTTCTGGTTCTTTTTTGTCGGCGCAAGCTTCATTTATAAATATTCAAGTCAGCTGATACCGGTGACTTTACGTGTGTAGAATAATTTATAACAGATCAACGTGATAAGGTATCTGATAACGAAATATGTTAATGAATCAGTATTTGCTGATAATTGCAATAAATTGGTATCCATTAACAGAATAAGGCAAAGAGCGTCGGTGGCCTAATGGTTACGGGGTTCGATTCGTAAGCAAGAGGTACTGGGTTCGAACCGCAGTGCCACCATCTATCAACATGAATACTACGATGCTCTTATGGTGAGGGAAAACACGAACCATGATCCAATCTGGTCAGGTGCCCATGTCAACAGGATCACGGCAGTCGCTCCACGATCTACCAAATCCTGGATCGTGGTCAAGGCGGTGCCCTAGCCCTCGCGCGCGAGCACAACAGGGATATCAAGATGATATTGATAAGGGTCAAATATGGTGCCTTGAGGTACACCCCGCATATTAGTTCCGGTTGTCTGATTGAATTCACAGATACCAATAGCTATAATTACTATTTAAATTAACATTGACGTAAACACAGACAGACGAACGTAAATACTAGTCGGTCACAAACATTGGTATAGTAACAGTGAAGTATACTAAGTCGGTAAGCCTTTCTTGATCGCATAACTCAAAAGTTAAATCAATTTGGATTAGGTGTCCCACATGGTAGACGTGTGATTTAAATCCGGATTAGTTATTTTATTATTTTTATATCTGTGACAGTAGGTACTTATTAATTTCATAATTTTGTAAGTTATTATTGCAATTATGTTGCGTGGTATTTAAACTTGCTTTGGAATATTAGTTTTTCTGTTTTGGAATTCCTTTTCCCACATCTTTATAAGTTTCTCTTTGAAAATTGTATTTATTGTTGTATTGGTTTGCCTTCTGCAACGTGCAATTTTTGGTAGTTTGTAAGCTTTCAGAGATTTAGCCTAATACAAAGACTTACCCCTATTTTTATCGATGTTTAGGCGGACAAAGACGCTTGACATCAAAGCTTTAAATACGGTAGGTTAGGAGTTCTTGCTATGAATAAACTAAACTAAGGAATGAATTAAATAATACCTAAGTCGCAAGAAATGGCCATGTCAGGAAATCCTCGAACAGAGGTTGTCTAGCATACGATGAAAGAAAGAAATGATCGCTAAAATATAAAAGTTTCTGTAATAGTGGCTGTCTCAATAAAAATGTTGACTGTATGTAGACACATAGGTGTTATGCGTAAGGAATGTGATACGAGTGTGTTCCCTGATCAATATAATCTAGACGCCTTCAAGGCTAGGCAAGGTGTTTCTAGATGGGCATGCTCCATCATTGGCTGTATAGTCACTTATCACCAAGTGAGATGGCGGTAAAATTACTGGCTAGCCAATAAAAAAAAAATTTGCTCATTCTTCCTATAATAGATAGTTAGAGACTGTAAATAGGAACAGAACACGAGATGCTTTTGAATAAGAAACTAATACCTATTTATTCCCTTTTTACAAGGAACAACTGTAAAAGACTCGATAAAACTGAAGTCTGAGTATTCAACAAAACACCTGTTTGTTACTCAGAGCGCTTACGTAAACTTCTTTGCATTACAATTCTGCATTACGCATATTTACTCGGAACCTTAAACTTATTAAAATGCCATTACTGAGCGTGAAATTGCCGTGTTCCTGCACAATCAATACCAACGTGTGCTGATAATCATTACTGACGATCCATCTTCCGCGGCGCAGCGTTCTCATTTATTACCTTATGCACTACGAGCGCTGGCTCTGGCCGCTGGTGTCCTACTACCCACGCCACTTGCATCGCTGAACGAGACGCACGATAGCACCACATCGCGAGCGAGAAAGAGACAGAGCCATAAACAACAAATGCTGCGGCTTGAAAATAGTGACCCCTGTCTGCCAAGTGAAATGCACAAAATCCATTCGGTTTTATCTCGTTAAATAACGGCGTACGTTGGAAACTCGACCGTATAGGCTACGGATTTAGGTTTAAAATTTATTTGGTGCAGGATTTTTTCTGTAGATGACACGGTCTGGGAATCGCTTTGGGCGGTGTATTTTTTACTCTGCCACGTAGGATCAGCGTCCAAAATCGCTTGGGAGCCGTCCGAATATGTCTGTGCTTAGGGTGACGCTCCAAATGTTCGTCCGTTTAGCCGATTTTGGTCTTAAAGTCGTTGGGTTAAGGTTGATTTTTGAGGAAATATGAGGTGATGGGGTTTTTTATGGTGGCGTAGGAGCAATCAGCTGTTTGGGCACGAGCTGTGGCCCCCAGGGAAGCGAGCTCGACATGTGAGCGCCAGACATTACACGGGAAACTAAAACGGCGAATCGATTCGAGCGCTTGACATTGAAGACACGGCCTATGGTTGTTCCATTTACAATGGACATTGTACCAATCATTGAAGTGTAATGAATGTTGTACTGTTATATCAATAGTCTTTTTTTAGTCTGTATCTTCTCGGTCAGTGCAAAGAAGGATAGAGCGTATTTGCAAAGAGATGTGATAGGAACAAACTTTCGACTTTAATCATGATTTGGCTCTGCGAATTTTAAATGTGGTACTAATTTGGTATAACGTGTTACAGACGTCGTTTTCGTTCAGTTTGAAATGTTATTTTGTTATAAAAGAAACAAATCACAAAATAGTCTAGCATCGGATGTTTTAGTTTTTACAAAGATCTACTGAGTTGATCTAGCTGGCTATTTTCTTTGCCTTTAGCAAAGATGCGTGTTATATCTATTAACGTATATTTTTAAAGAGATGGAAAGAAGATCAAATAATTGTAACTAACTATTAAACTAAAGAGAAAACTTCCTACAAGCAAACTGGAAGTCCAACCGCGTCGCGTAGAATTACAAGATTTGAATAAATTGAAAGTTCTAAAGGCAACAACAAAATTGAACATTCATAATTAGGATTGAAACAGCAATTAATAAAGAAACTTTTATATTTAATTTGTGTTTCCCGAGAGAGCTCCATAAAAACGTAGATTGGTCATATTTTCAATATTATCTACGCTATAAAAGCCAATGAAATTTTGTAGACGTGATCCAGAATATATCTATATGCATTATGCTTGTGGTTTGGCAGATTTACTCTAAAATATATCATTTTGCGCCGGGCTTTAAGATTTTCATACAAAAAAGTTCTTGTTACGAAATTTCCACTATTTAACGAAAATCAGACAAAGCACAAGCATAGATATTTGTTTCTGGATAACGTCAACAAGTTCTTCAAGAAAGGGGTTAAAAGGTTTTTACGCGTGGGTGATGCCCCTGGTATTGCAAACGTCCATAGGCTGCGGTGACTGCTTACCACCAGGCAGGCCGCAAGCTTGTTTGCCACCTTAGAGGTAAACAAAAAAAAAAAATTTATAAGCTTTGATTTGTAATATTGTAAATATGACCAAATTACCTTTGCATGGAATGTGCTTGGGAAACATTCCTCTTAATAACGATGGCAGGATTCCTTCTTCAATCGGAGATATTAATTTTCGCGGTCGGATACTTCCAAAAGGTTCTTCCAAATGAGGTCTGCATTGAACCCATTCATAGCAATGAAACCCAGTGAGAGAATTTATGATATCCATTTTGAAAAGCCTAAGTTATATATACCTAGGTTTGAAGGAAATGTCAAGCGCAATTAAATATGTGCTTTATTATGTGCCATGTAAGGTTTATCCGGGTGTCGAATGTCGTCATCAGTCTTGCCAAAATCACAGTGTTCTTATTGCACATGGCTTCTTTAGTTTAAGAGATATCGTGAAAATTTCTTCACAGTCATTCATAAGCTAATGGAAAACACTAAACAAAAATCATGACTGATCCTCATTAGGTACCTACAAAGTATTTTTCTCATATCACGATCAAGATATAAAAAAAAACAAAGAATTTGCTCCACCCTAAACCTTTCTCGAGATTTTTCCCGCCTTGATAAAATGTGATAAATTATTTCGCAATTTACGTCCTACTTAACTTCTGACAGTGACAAAACAAAGCGATTGTTTAAAACGGAACTTGAAAAAGGTTTAATGGTCAACCTCGTTATCAAGATCAGTATGTAACATCGAAGTTATTCCTTTGTTTGTTGAAAAAGATTGATTATTCGAAATGATGATGCAACGCTTTGATGATTTTTCCACAAAGGCAAAAGTAGGCTAATAAGGTAGGTATTATGATTTTGCAGAAACTGACAAGGTAGCTCAGAATTATTATGCTGCATAACAAGATATAATGTCCAACCACTATCTCATAAACATAGGCAGAGACCACATTCCCACTCGATATGGTCCTAGCAAACCTCTCTGGTTTCTGCCACATTCAGACATGCTCGTAGGTTTGGGGTAGATTCTTGATGTGTCGATTTTGTTCTTATAATGCTGCAGATTACGGAATCTTAACAATGTCATCAGAGTTTGTTGTATGTTCTATGCAACTTCGTTAACAACTTCAACTTCTTAGGTATTCATTTTAGTTTTATACCACTAAAATGGCAAACGCCCCGTCTGGTTGTTGATAGACTATGGATGTTTGCAATAGCACCCCATGTGTTGCCTACCTCGCAAAAAGCCTTGCCACCACTTCCTTGAAGAACTCCATTTACCACATATGTCCATGTGTGTGTGTTAGAAACCTATCCAGGGGGCTCATTCCACAACCTTAGTATGCGCGGAACAAGGTTTCGTTGGACCCCACACTATGTAAGCCAAAAATGGTAGGTAGGTAAAGAAAAATTCACAGAGACAACAAAATCGAGAATTTCAAAAATTGATTTTTCTAAAAGCGAAAGCGAATAGGTCGTCAAAGTTTTTTCTCTCCAAACCGCATTCGGTAACCAGTTTGCACTGCATCGCATTTGGAACTTACGTAAAATTTATCTAACAGTTGTCATAGCAACGAAAGCAATGCCATGACATCATCGCTTGCGCCTTGTGGGAAATTGCCAACGTAAGATTTGGTCGCCCCCCAACAAACTTGAATCATAGTACTCTGACATGCAAGAGGTGGTTGCGCGGTTTCAGAAAGGTTTAAAATGTCTCTAACCACGACCAATCATTTAAAAATAGATTTATTTCGTATCAGCTGTTTAAAATGGTTGAGCTTTATGACGTTTCAGTTTATGATCACGATCGTAAAGTTATTTAGTATGCTCTCAAAAATGTAACCATATCTACCAATCTATATGTCACAAAAGCTTAGCTTCGACGGAATCGAATATGTTCTTCCGAATTTGTTCCGAAGAAACTTTGTCATAAAGAACACTGATATGTTAAATCATTGAAGCCTTCAAGAAACGAGGCTACACCTCAGAGTCCATGGGCGACGCGGTGGTGATCACTTGCCATCAGGTGATCCACTAGTTCGTTATTAAACTAACCGACAGAAAAAGACGGATAACCCCGTACCAAGATTGCTTAAACCCAAATATTTCCTAAACTATAGAACCAATTTAACTGAAACAAAGCTAAGAACCATCTGGAATAAACTGACTCGCTTCCAAATAGAGAAAACCGCATCCAAATCGGTCCATCCGTTCGGGAGATACGATACCACAGACAGATACACAAAGCTACAGATGCACACGTCAAACTTATAAGAACCCTCGTTTTTAGTCGTAGGTTAAAAAAACTGAGCTTTCCAGATCAAATCTCGTGGAATATAGTCGAATGCTTTCTTTATTGAAATGCTTTTCTATCGAGAAATCATTTCCCAGCCCACGTCATACACGAGTACGTGGGCTGGGAACATCCCTACAATGTATACCCTCTGTTGGTGCCCACGCAAAGGTTCGAAAGAACGTTTCCGCTCGCACGATTCGGATATGGAATGAGCAGAGCTCTCATCCGGTGTTTCCTTTGTAAATGACATGGAATCATTAACGAGGTATATTAGAGGTATCTGTGACTACTTTCCGTCAGGTAGCCCGCTTGCCTGTTTCTCTGCCGTTTAAAAAAATTAAGACTTTTGTGATTTGCTTTGTTTTTTCTAGCGTGCTGTATTTATTGTATAGCGTAAACACTGGATTGCGTCTGATGTACCTTTTTGCGCATTGATTTGGAGTGGTATTAAGCGATATAACCTATATATTACTGATAACGCGTTCCTTAATATTCATAGCGTGCGCCATAATGGGTCTATAGTTAAAATTCTCTCACATAATTTGGGGAAAACATTTGGCCTTTTAAAATGCTACCATCGAACTGTTTCACCATGAGTGGGTATAGCCCGGCCCCAAATCCGTTTGTTATACAGCCTTGGAAATGATTCCAGGCTTTTACTGGTTTTTCACTTGGGCCTGGTAATTCGTTGTTCTTCATTTGTAGTATCGCTGTCTTTATTTCGTGTGGTTCTATAGATGGGGTTAGTCCGAATAAGGATCCGATTGCCAAGGAGGAGTTATTTGTAGTATTTTGTGCGTCTACTTTTATGTAATCATGGTTAAAAGTATGTTTTTTGTCATCTGTATCAAGGTATTTTACAGATTTTTTAAGTACGGCTGCTTGTAGTGATATGTTACTTTTTGCTATTTTCTGAATGTTAACATATATGTGTGACTCTAATTTATCACAATTGCTGTTTGATTCCACCGTTGCCCTTTCCTTAAGCAGTTTTGCATCTTTCTTGTTGTTCTTGTAAGTCTCGCAACGTTTCCTTCTTGAATAAAATGTCTATTGGTAGATATTTTGTAGGTACAATGGCTGGCAATAGTTTAATTACACCGTTCCATTTTTTAACACTATGTACTCAGTTACATCAACTGACGATCTGACAACCCACCTAATGGTAAGCGATAACTGTTGCCCATAATGTTGCGATTCATTCACATAGGTTTACCAAAAATGCAGAACTGTGATCACAACGCTCTGCACTATCACTGTGAGGACTAAGAACAAACAAATACGAAGAAACAATAAACGTCGTACGGTCAAAGAGCATATTTCACAGAAATGCGATCGGTGACAGTATGGGAGGTGCACATTGGACTCTGTACCTTGATATTAGGTATGCGGACATTGGCATCAACAAGATTAAATTAATTGCCTTTATAAAAATTAATTCGTTTCTATTTTTGCAGTCTCCTTGCGCTTTTTGAGGAGTGTCGGAATCAATATTATACTGTTATACTTTCTTCTTGTCTTTTCCTTGCGTGTTTCAAGATACATCATAAAGTATTGTTTATTTGTCGTCCATGTGGATCTGATATAAGCAGAAGTTGCGAGTGTCAAAATGTAGTTGACTTTTCCCGGTAAAATAGCATACGGACCTTGCGGGATAACGGAATAAATACATTTTCTTGAAATTACATTAACTATTTTTCAAAATACGTCAATTTTTGCAAAATTATTCACTTTTTTTAGTCTCTAGACTTGTAGGAAGATAACCCTAGGTGCAAGTAGGTCGTAAATGTTAAAAAGAGAATAACATTTAAAAGAGACTGGCAAGCAATAGCATTAAAAAAAATTTACCTACTTAGGATGTAGATTACGCTAAAGATTGTACAATAAGCAATATCACTGTTAACTCAATTAGTAAACAACATTGTAGGTAGGTAACCTACAACCAACTTGGTTGTCTGAATATCAAACAAATTGGTATTTTGATATTTAAAGTTTTCTCGACAAACTAGCCTACGATCTTATCTATCCAACTGCATCGAAAAACATCATTGATGAAACTTGGTTTCTTAAAACAAAAATCAATTAACACAAATTTTAACGAATTTATGAATTACGTGTAACGAAGTATGGATAAAACACTGACTTTGAGAAAGCCTTTGATGAAGTTACACAAATTTGGTATACATTTTTAAGCAATCTATTTCGACGGGTCACGTGGTACTTGTCCAATAGGCGTCAAGCCGTTGTTGTGTCAAAATTCCTTCAGGCGTTCTTCAGGGCTCGCATTTGGGACCGTTGTTGTATAATGCGTTCTTTTATTATTGGCGATAGCTTTAATTACTCAAGCTATCTGTTATATGGAGACAAGAAAGAAAACACGAAAATTGACTCAATTGTTGATTCCACAAACTTACCACGAGACTTAAATCGAGTAATGGAGCATTACAAATGTATGTAATTAAGGCTTAGAACGGAAATAGGTACTGTGGTATAACCTAAAAATTAATGAATTAATTAAAATATCCTTGAGTGTATTGTTGACAACTCCGAAAATTTAAAATATTTATTTTAATCTAATTAGTTTATTTACTTCACCACGAAACTTGGTGCAATTATGATATGCCTACATGCCTATATAGGTATATCTTTTTGAACTAGACATAATTGGGTATCGTTTTACTAATCAACTTTATCGTTCTGTCTATCGTTTCATCTATATGTAACGTGGAAGTACTACAACGTAAAACTAGGAAGATGAAATATCATCTTCCTAGTATACAATTTACAAATAAACTGCAGAGGAATAGGCGGTTCTTGTTACTATCGACTTTGATTCGAATTTCCCTTTTATCTTGTTATTAGCACTACCTATATTACTAGGAACTTAAATATCAGAAGTGCCAAGTCTAAATAACGGTTTGTTATCAATGCAAACGGTTTCCAAAAAGATTTCATTCAAATATTTAGCTAGCAAGTTAGCTCAAAAAACTACGCCCGTGTCAGAGGAAAGGAACCGTCCGACCGATAGGCCTACAGTGAGCGCGCGCCACAAGCACGCTGCGCCGTTGCCGCCAGCTTGCAACACAATTTTAACACACAAACACACACAGAAAAGCAACAAAACAACGACTCACCTTTTTGTCAACTCTCAATTGAAATCTTCGATGGAAATCCAATTCGAAAAACACAATTTCACAAAGAATTTTGACGGTAACTGGTACTAGCACTTGCACATTACAATTTTCAACTCGTGATGCACTTTTGTTTGCGAAACCGTATTCGCTTTCACCGAACTCCTTGTTTGTCGAGACACTGAACCTCAGCTTCACACTTCACTTAGTTTAGAACAATTTTTGACCACACTTCCGGGTTATTTTGATTTTGGACCTCAAACAGCGACGTGTATAGGCAATCAAAGAGCCTACAGTGTTATTATTAGTTTTTATTCGTCTCGTACCGTGTTCTATCGGAAACGTTCGATTTCGATTCGAACACAGACACCCGACGCACAGTTCACAGACCTCTTCCGCATCCAAAAATCAGCTGTTCGCCGGCGGTGGCACCCAGAAATCGATAACCAACGGATCGGGGACAACCTCAATAACCGTAATCACAACACAGATCGACGGACCCACTATTTTGGATTGCAATTCTCATTGCACACAGCGTCGGTGTATCGAAAAATCGAGAATCTAGAACCGAATTCACGCGAGTCACACAGAAAAAAAATAACCGATACTGAAATTAAAACAACGAAAGTTGCTGTGGCGGTCACATTTTTCGCGTTTTTATTCGGATTTATGGTGATTAGTCGTTTTGTTTATGGTTTTGTACGTGTGTTCATGTCGCGTGTGTCTTTGGGCGCGCGCGGCGGTTGACTGGCGCGCGGGGCGGAGGGGCGGGGCGCGGCGGGCGGGGCACCTCACGGAATGCCATTGTAGGCGAACAGGCGAACTCGACTCGGCTCGCCCGCCACTTTTTTCTCAACTCCGGTCAAACAAGTTTCGTATACAACCTGCATTGTAAGGATTCCGCCATTCTTCCAGCCAGGCTAAAGGCAACGGTCTCGCTTTTTTTGGTGTACAGTTTCAGCCTTTTTTAAATTAAAATTAGATCTGTTTTCGGTTTCCAAGGGCAAATTAGTTCTTGTATTTCAATAGCTGGTTGATATTACATTGGTTTTCAATTTAATAAGTGCCCTCAACATTCATTGAAACTAAAAGAAAGCAGCCTATGTAAATAATGCATTAAACTGTTTAAAGTAGATACTAGGCCCCTAACCTTATCTAAGAGAAACTATTATTTATTGCTTCGATTTTATACTCATATAATTACCACGCACGACGTATTTAAACTACTAGAACGTAGGTGCTATCCAATGCAACCATACAAAATGACAAAAAACCAAATCTAAAATAAGTAGAATAGCAATACACGTCATAAAAATCATGGGTAGACTAGACAAGGCGACGCCTGCTTTTTACACAAACAGGGATTCTTTTCAACCACCTAAATTAGACTACCCGCAATTTGAAAGAACATAATTACGCGAGTTTGAACCCTGAAACCACATACTAAAACTGCGAAGCTTATACTCAATAATGAATGACTTTTATAAGCTTCTTATCCCGGCCCTGCAATACGAGCTTTACGAAGCGAGCTTACCGATAACAGTCGGTTGCTAGGCAACGACGGGAAGCCCAGACAGCTTTCGTGGAAAAGCTCGGTTCCTATAGCCAGTTATAATGACGTAAATAAGCTCGCCGGTTGCTATACAAAAACAAGTACTGTGTTTAGAATTAGTACAGTTTGTTTCAAACATAAGAAATGTGCAAGTATACTGGTGATTTTTTCTTCACATCATAGGCTGCATGCATCTCTCTGCATCATCTTAGCGTTAATGTCCCGGTTGTGCGCTCGGGCACGAGGGGCCAGGGTCCGCCTTGACCATGATCCAGGATTTACCATTACAGTGGTTTGCCATTTAACCTGTATGACCCTCTTACCAGGGGAACCTGACCAGATTGGATCATGGTTACATTGAGTCGCCTGAATATGCAGGTTTCTTCACTATGTTTTCCCTCTCCGTAAGAGCATCGGTTAGTGTTGACTAATGTAAGTACATAACTCAGAAAAGAGTCGTTGGTGCATGGCGGCAGTGGGATTCGAACCCGGTATCTGTCGCTTGTTGCGAGTCAGACACCTTTACCACTAGGCAGACGCCCACTTATCCATATTAATCTCCATGGAATATGAACAAGGTTATGGAATAACAGTCGCGTTCAAATATTATAAAAATAGCCTTATTGGCACGGTGCAATATGAAATGAAATGAAATTATTTATTGGTTACACACGTTACAAGTCGATGAGAAATTATAAATTATTATTGTGAGATGAGCGATAATGCATTAGTTTACACCTTATGTTATAATAATTACAATGTCAAGTTGTAATTGTCTGCCTGATGGATGACAAGAGGGAACAGACTGTACGAGTATAGTACCTATTTTGTGTCGTGTGAAACTAATAACGTAGGTTCCGTTTTGGCTGATGCCGACCAACCGTCAGTAGCAGTTGATACTAATCCTTATGCAGTTTAAAATAAAGTCACTTTTAGGGGCGAGGGACGTGTTCGGACGTCCGACCAAGGTTGGCTCACCAGCGCACACGCATTAATCCAAAAGCGACTTTATTTTGTACGTTAATACGTACGTAATCCTAATGGATCGACTGCAACTGACGGTTGGTCAGCTCCAACCAAATCGGAGCTCCTGTTAGAGCTCGTCTAGTCTAAAATGACGCGCCCCACTACTTAGTTGATTTCGATGTGTGAGTGCAAATATTGATAACGACACTTCATCTGTGTGGGTGCCAATGAGCGACGCGTGCTCCTACGTTTGAATCTCACCGGCAACTGAATGACCAATTACAACGGCATTTGTATATGTATTGCGTCCATATTTTAAACTTGCTTGTGTGCGTTAATGCGAGAGTGGGGCGCGTCATTTTAGATTAGACGAGCTCTACTAGTTTATTATATTCACACTACGACATCCCGAAGTCGACGTTTTTTCCACAAATCTGTTTATTATAGGATTTTCGAAAATCGTTGGGAAAATGTTTTCTTAGCTGCAGTAGACATGTCAGTGTCACTTTTGATGGAGATTTGTGACTCCTAGAACTGTCGAATTCGAGATGGCACTGAATAAAAAGACAGCCTACTGAAAAGACGACTAATTCAGAACCTGATGTGCCTCGAAATTGTCTCAAACCGAAAATTAGATACTTATTTACTCGACAATTATACGAGAACCTTATTTACCTCGACTCTACACTTGCATATTCCATTGCTTCAAATAAATTATAAAGTTCTTGTTTTCGTAATTTATAGACGTGATTATAAATTAAAACACCTCATTTGTCTCTGTCTAACATTCGCAAGTGAGCGAGAGATGTAAACCACCTTTGGCTGTGGTTGTCTGGAATCCCAACTTTCAAGGCCGAAAGGAACTTCTAAACTATTTGAAGAACGATAACTGGAAGGATCTTAGATTCGAAAGAGAGGGACAAAGCGATGTTGGGTTCTGTAGGTGGAAAGAGATGACTATATAGATTTAGTTTATTGCCATATCAGGTTGCGCAGACGCCTGCGTGAATGAGAGAAGTCTTATTATTTACCATAGTTAAGTTATTTAACTTAGTTACAGTAACATACTGTGATTACTTGTGATTATTTACAACAGTAATTATTATCGTGGTATTACCTAGGGTATAATTAGTGGACGTAGTAGTTTTTGTTCTCTTGGGTATTAGCTAAGAACATGTATAGGTTTGCAATTAATTCAAAAGTTCGAGCCCGTTTTTTAAATGCCACAGGTGGTAATAGTGACTGGCAGGCCGCTAATGCGCTTATTACACCTGGCTAAATTTTATGTTACGCTCCCCTTGTCATAAGGCGTGATACAAAGATGGACCTTATTTTATGAGCAATACATTCCGGTTTAATTCGCTCTCATACTTTTTACATTCCAGTTTAATTCGCTCTCATATTTTTTGCTTCTGAATTTCTATCTATCTATATTAGCCCGAATCATCCCACTGCTGGGCAAAGGCCTCCCCCCGATTCCTCCACTCTTCACGATCAAGTGCCAATGTCTGCCAGTCACTATCGAAGGCCCGCAGCTCATCTGTCCATCTTTTCTTGGGTCTGCCGCGACGTCGTTTCCGAGAATTGGGTGTCCAAACTGTGGACACCCAATCTCTTCTCAGAATTTAGTCAACTAAATTTGGTCAGGTGTAATAAGCGCATAAATAAGTAGGGAACAAATGTTTGGCCATGCCACTCCCGCCAGGCACGCGGAGAGGCCGGCCGAAGCCAACAAACTTACTACCAAGGATATCGAAGACCGAGCAAAGTAGACAAAGAGAATCTAGGAAGGCGGACTTCGAATCTCTATACTTGAGCCTCCGCCATATTAGAGGAGGGAATTTCCATAATCTCCACGCTTTATAGACGGGAGAGCGCAATGTTGAATGTACTTAACTGAACACGCTGCTGCCCATTTTCTGGTTTCATAATCATCATCATCATAACAGCCATAACTCTCCACTTTTTTAATTATCAACAGGCTTGCATTTGACTGACTCCACTGCATGACTTTGGGCCTCTCCCACGAAATTTCAATTCATTTTATTCAACCTAGATCCAATCTAATCAGGTTCCCCTGTTAACAGTTGGCAGTCGCTCCACTGTAATTGCCTGATCTACCAAATCCTGGATAGTGGTCAAGGCAGACCCAGGGCTCTCGCGCGGGATGTCTCAACCGGGATATTGACGCCCCTGATGACCAGCAGAGTGAAACGTAGCAACCCCATAAACGGATCTCGTAAAAGAGGACCAATATCATGGAGACAGAACCTCTATATTACTTCCGTAAACCAGATAATGGGATGGTGATAGAAGCAGACGGGTTGGAGATCGTAGTGGTGTAAAATATAACAATGGAAACGCTGCTGCACATTTTCTAGCTTGCAGAGACTCTAGATCTCTTGCCGCGAAAACATTAGTCGCCTTATAATTATATTAGACGGGACTTCAGGACGGACGACTCCGAGTCGTCTCGTGACCACAGTGGGTGTAACCCTGCCGAAACGTCGGGAAAACAAATAGAAAAGGTACGTCGCGTGCAAGTTTTTTTTATTATGTTATCCGGCAGACAAACAGGCATGCGGGCCACCTGATGGAAAGTGGTCACCGCCGCCTATGGACATCAGCAACACCAGGGGAGCCACCAATGCGTTGCCCGCCTCTGAAGAGACCTCTAATATACCTCTTGAACGATCCCATGTCATAGTCCAAAGGAAACACTGGCTCATTCCACATCCGAATCGTACGAGCGAGAAACGTTCTTTCAATCCTTCGCGTGGTGACGAATAGAGGGTATACGTAGTGGGGATGAGTACCCAGCCCACGGCGGGTGGTGCGATGGCGGAATTGTGCTGTTGGCACCAGATCGAAGTCCCGTCTAATAAATAAGATGTGTAAAGAACTCGAGTTTAGTTTGAAACAAATATTAGTCGCCTTGCACGGCACCCACAAGTGTAAGGCGTTGAGTTCTACTCTGCCGGACACCACACGGCCAACTGGTTATCTAGTTTACGGAGATAATATTAGATGTATGGTGAAAATGACGGAAATTTTATTTTTTATATGCTTAAGTAAATTTTTCAATTTCAATGGCATTTAAAGCTGGCCGTTAGTGTATAACATTTCATTTTGCACTAACTTCTATATAAAATTACATCTGGTTACATAGGTTAAATAAATAAATAGGCATAACTGACGACAAATGAAAAGGGGTATTTTGAAACCTTTATAAAACTTTAGATAATACTTTTTTCATTTCGTTTCAAGGGTTTGCTGGCATCATTATATATTTTCGTAATCAAGTATTAATTTTAATCTGTTACGTACAATAAAAATATTTGAGCAAATCTATACTTGCAAATTACCGCAAATTACCATTTTCCCGGTATCAAAAGTACCGATGACACTTGGGATTACTATAGCTAGCTTCCTATTAAAGTCGTCGTGATATAAGAAGCCCATTTTCATAGGTGTCATCATTTCCTTGTGTCCACGACATAAAGTTCATTTTCTAATTTACGCGATCGCGCATGATAGGTAGAAAAGGATTTTTACATAATAAAAATGTACTTTATAACGTGGACATAAGGAGCTGAGGAGCTGGCGAACAAAACGGTATAATCAGTCGTAATTACGCTTCTGGTCAAACACTTTTTTTTAATCCGGAGGTTTTAGAACCGTTGAATACGTACCTCAAACCAATCAAAACGGCCTACAACGGTGTTAAATTGCATCAAAAGTTCATGGTTTCGATCAAAACAGCATAATTATAACATTATACTGTTTTTGATCGAAACCATTTCTGTTTTTACTGCTCCTGTAAAATTTTATTTCATGTAATTGTGCCGTTTTAAGAAATAACAAAGTGTCAAAATAGGTTGCTTAGATAAAATAAAACCATAATACAGTAAATTATTAGAAACTGGCGACTTTACTCAAGACAAAGCGGGGATTTATGCAGGTCTTAGTAACTTATGCGATTAAAAAGTTACTAAAAATATGTGGTCTGTCATATGCATTTGAATGGAAAACTATGCCAAGATCCCTAACGCTAGTTGCAATACCTCCCAGATAATATTGATGTGTTTAACATTTGTCTTGCGTGTGAAAGTTATTTGTAAACATTTTGAGACATTCGCTGTAATGTTGTTTTCAGGGTAATATTCGCCTACAATTAAACTGAAGTGATGTTTTTATTGAACTAGCCCTAGCCAGGTGTTTTACCGTCATCTCACCTAATGGTAAGTGACGATGCGGCCGAAGATGGAGCATGTCTGTCTAGGAACAGCTTAATCACTCTAGCCTTGAAGGCGTCCAGATTATGATAATCAGGGAACAGACTCGCAGGTAACGTGATCCGTTCCTTAGTTCCGCTTTATAAAGGTTGAACCTAAGCAGCTCGTAGATAAATAGAATAGAATAGAAAACATTTATTTACACACAATAACACCACAAACACATTACAAATGGCTCAAAGGGGTAGAATCACTAACCTCGAAATAGGTATTTTTTGAGGTCAGTGGCTCGACTCCAGAGCCGTAAAAAAAAAAGTATTAAGAATAAGTGACATAAAAAAAATAAAAAAATAGCTGGATGATCCACGATATGATTATCTCCCTGAAGGTCTCCCTATGGCGGTAAGGGGTCTGCGGACTGAGGTCGTGCAGCTGCTTCGCACACTCCGAGATGCAACCTGTAGAAGACCGACAAACGCGCAACCCTAAACCGATGCTCGAGGCTCTGCAGCGTAGCATTAATTAATTGTGGGTCACAAATTATCACCTATGCTTGTTTTTGCTTATTATTGGGCTTCGGTTCGCACCGGGGCAAAATGCTGAGTGAGGTCCCTTTTACACACGCATTACACTACTAACACACACCACTTATCTACATTCGCATCGACACTGTGCTAGCTTTTATATGCTTCTGCTCTTATGTGCTTTTTTGGTAATTATTATGTACTTTTTCTTTTCTTCTGCGTTACAAAATGTCGTGTTTTCCAAATTTTTGTGTTGTGGTGTTTCTGTTTGTGTAAATAAATATTTCTTATTCTTAAATATGAATAATGTTCAACCTGCTTCGTCATTTCACCTTATAGTTATTGGTCAGTAGATTTATATCATTCCTTGAACCCTTTTTGTTAATTGGTACAATAATAGCGGTCCAGATCTCCAGAAAACATCCCTCACGTATGCTACGGGAGCAGTCAGTAACCGCAAAAATAACCATTTCAATAATTAAAATCAGATAATCTTTGGCAACAAGCGTAACGAATTTAGCCTACAGTTATTTCAATATTTTACACATGTCGCTAATATAAATTTGATTATCATTATTGGTGTTATCGCCTACGGATTTTTTCCAAACTTAGGGTTTTCGCGATTGAGGTTTTAAATAGGTATTTTTGCTGGTAATGTTAAAATTCCAAATCCAATCTGATCAGGGTCACGGAGGTCAGATGGCAGTCGCTCCACTGTAATTACCTGATCTCCCAAATCCTGGATCATGGTCGAGACGGACCCAGGGCCCAAATGCGCGAGAGCACAACCGGGACATTAACGCCAAGTTTTTTTTTAATTATTAAAATTCTCACAGAAAACTTAATTAAAAGAGTTAAAAGCAGGTTCTATTAAGCAAACAAACAAAATATTGTTCGAAATTATAACTAGGTATACTTTGAGTTGACACCGACCCTGGTCACTAGTCAAGTATGCGAGTCCTGAGAACTAACACCATGTGTCACCATGTAGAAGAAACATTACGGGAGTAAATATTAGGTATTGCACATACAGGGTGTTGATAATGTTGATATGGTCGGAAACGAGCGATGCAGGGGATCCAGGATCGCGTCTAGTATGAAAATAATTAAATTATCTTGGCGTTGATGTCTTGGTTGTGCTCTTGCTCTCGAAGGGCCGGGGCCCACCTTGAGTTCGCTTCGCAAGCGCTTCATCCTTATATCGTGGATCTTCCAGCTATCTGCACGTGCCGCTTTGGCTCGACCTTTAAAATGAATACGGCTAAGGAATGGAACGCGTTGCCTGGCAGTGTGTTCCCTAATCAATATAATCTAGATGCCTTTAAGGCCAGAGTGAATAGGCTGTTCCAAGACGGGTATGCTTCATTTTCGGCCGCATCGTCACTTACCAACAAGTAAGATGGCGGTCAATGCCTGCCTTGTAAAATATATTTAAAAATAACTAATGGACATTAGTCAGAAAAGAGTCATTGGTAGATGACGGTGCACTGGGCTTTGAACCCGGTACCTCTGCCTTTCGAGTCTGACCCCTTAATTATTGGACGGACTTCGCGACCAGAATACCAACTATACAAAGATATACAAATAAAAGCATAGATATTTACAATTGGGTTAAAAATAATTTAAGTACGTACTTACCTAAATTTGCGCTCAACGATATTTTTTTATTATCCCGCAACTCTCGTCGCTGACCAGATCAACATCCTGTATGTGGTAAACGTGACACCTCTCCCCTTTGATGTCGGAGCCGCCGTTTGCTTGGATTTAGCTGTAAGATCAATAAAGCATGTAGCGATAACTCTCTTGCTATTGCAATTGTCCATATGCTACGGTAGCTCATCATCAGGCGGACCGTACTATTCTCAGTTTGACGTGTGTATCTGTGGCTTTGTGTATCTGTTTGTGGCATTGTAGCTTCCGGACGGATGGACCGATTTGAATGCGGTTTCCTCTCTCGGCGAAAATAGAGCAGGTTATACGTGTGACGTGTGTATCTGTGGCTTTGTGTACCTGTCTGTGGCATTATAGCTCCCGAACGGATGGAGCGAATAGGTATTTAAGCATATTACACACATATGGTTTTTATACATATATTTATATTATTAGTTGTAAACACACCGCCACATAAGATTATTGGCATATGTACAGCACTACGTTACCTGTCTGACCACTTGGCGAGTAATTTACGCAACTGTAGTGCTCAGCTGAAAATCAGCGCTGTGGTCTCACTACCTACAGCATATGCTGAGCTGAGCTCTAGTTTGGCATGACACTACAATATTTAACCTAATTTATGTTAGTAAGAAATATTTTGTTTATTTATATTGTAGAAATTGCCAAATACAGTGAAACCTGGTTAAGAGAGAGTTCAAGGGACCGTCATTTCTTTTTCGCTTATAGAGGTTTCTCAATAATCCGAGTTTCTAGCTTATAGAGGTACAAGAGAAGTCTCTCTCACTTACAGAGGTTATTTAATAATATACAAAATATTTTGTTACATACAAGATAAGCCTAATTTATTAGAGTTATTAGTTTACAATGGAATCAAATAATCTAACATTTCTCTTGATATTTCCGTGTCCCTCGAAGCACTGAGACTTTATCGAATCTTTGAATTTTATAATTTTATAAAAGGTAGATTCTGCTAATCCAAATTCACTTCGTATTTCACTACGTGTCTTGCCCGATTCAAAGGCATTAACAATTCTGAGCTTATCACTTAACGACAACACGTTTATTTTGCGTTTTTACATTTTTGCACCGAATCTTCCTCTGCAAATAATATTTATCAACTGTAGTTAGCATTACAAATTAGTTAGGATGATTGATTATATTCTTCGAACTATAAAGTAAACATAAACACACACAGTTCCTGAAAAATAAAGAATGAGTCATTCATTGCCAGTATTAAATTGTCGCTCATAGAGGTTCAGACAAGAGAGGCTCTCAGTTATAGAGGTCCGGGCGAGAAAAACGACTCTCGCTTATACAAGTTTTTGCTTCTCACTTATAGAGGTTTTTAGGGGGTCAAAGTCCGGGACCTGAGAATTATTCTCACTTATAGAGTTTTCTCGCTTACCCAGTTCTCTCTTACTCAGGTTTGACTGTATTATGTCTATGTCTATTTGGATGCGGTTTTCTTTATTTGAAAGCCAGTTTAATCGAGATGGTTCTTAGCTTAGTTTCATCAAAATCGGTACAGTAGTTTAGATAATATTTGAGTTTAGTTGTTTTGGGTGGGATCCGCTACCTCAGTTGGTACTATTCCAAGCCAAATCCAATGTAGGTATCTAGTAGGTTCTATTCATAGACTCAAAAGTCCTGTACCTATCTGCAAAATACCGATTAGGTTGCTCAAAAATAGGTACTATAGCATGTGTGCTCTGCAGACCTTAGGTTAGGTCGGGCTCTAGGAGGGGTTATCGTTCCCACAGTGTGGCCGAGGCTTTAGTATGTCAAGAAGGTTGGGTCGCTAGATGTAAGCTTTATTTGGGATTAGGCCAGCCAGCCGGGTAGGTTTTTGTTAGGACTTAGGTATCGGATAAGATAAGGCAAGATAATATTCATTAATAACACTGGTTACAAGTAAAAAACATTATTCGGCTCCTGGGTCCGCTGGCTGGGTTGCTCGCAATCATCTGTGCGCTTCGGTTAGATTTGGTCTTACTGTGGATCGAAACTTATGTAGGCTGCCGTGTTCACACAGCACTGGCTTGGTAGGAATTCAAATGATGAGCAGAAGAAGTAGAGGTCTCTTCAGAGGCAGGCAACGCATTGGTAACTCCCCTAGTGTTGCTGATGTCCAACGGCGACGGTGACAACCCATCAGACGGCCCGCTTGCCTGTTTGTCTACTGTATAACAGAAAAAAAAAGCTTTTTTTTTTAAAGTGTCATACGGTAGGCAAACAGGCAAGCGGGCCACCTGATGGAAAGTGGTCACCACTGCCTATAGACATTAGCAACACCAAGAGTATTGCGAATGCGTTGCTCACCTCTATAACACGTTGCTCTGGCAGCAAAAAGGCAAATGCCATTTCACTGCCCAA
Source organism: Blastobasis lacticolella (assembly GCA_905147135.1). Taxonomy (NCBI): domain Eukaryota; kingdom Metazoa; phylum Arthropoda; class Insecta; order Lepidoptera; family Blastobasidae; genus Blastobasis; species Blastobasis lacticolella. The sequence goes on from LR990048.1 coordinate 19,501,731, forward strand.
GCCACGGCTCCCCAAATCCCCACCCCATGGAGCACTGGAAACCTTACTCACCGGCAGAAACACAATACTATTTAAAAGAGTATTATTTAGCTGCGATATTCTGTAAGGTGGAGGTACTTCCCCAGTCGGGCGGCTCCAATTCGAACGAGATACCCCGCTATGCCCTACCTCTCTTAAAAGCTTAAAGCTGTAGTAGTTAGTTTATTAATTCTTAATACATCTCTCAACAAAGAAACTTCCTTTTTGTTGTCGTGGTTTAACAGTACCGTGTATTGAGTATCCTATTTGTACAAACAAGCTTAGTATTTAGACAGCAATGTTTCCCGGTATCCACCGGAGTTAAGCAATAAAGCTTTGCCACCTTCTCACGCAATTGTCAATTTTTTTTTTTTAATTTTTTTTTCATTTATTTATTCATTTATTGCGATATCACTATCCGGCAGACAAACAGGCATGCGGGCCACCTGATGGAAAGTGGTCACCGCCACCTATGGACATCAGCAACACCAGGGGACAATAGCACACAAAGGATGGCAGATGCACCGCATTGTCCTCGACAATGACGTGACAAATATAAAAGGGCCTACAGTGCAACTTATCCGACCCGGTGGTAGAAACTGGAACTAAGAGCCGCCCTTTTGGAATGTAAATTTGTTGTTAGCAACAGCGACGCCGTCATCAGGCCAGATAATTATGTTGTGGCATTGAGGGTGCTGTAAACTTGTCTTGACTTGTGGTCAGAACTGGAACTAAGTGCCGCCCTTTTGGAGTGTCGTTCTGTTGTCAGCAACAGCGACGCCGTCATCAGGTCAGTTATTTTGTGGCATTGTGGGTGCTGTAAACTTGTCTTGCCTTGTGGTCAAAACTGGAACTAAGAGCCGCCATTTTGGAATGTCGTTTTGTTGTCAGCAACAGCGACGCCGTCATCAGGTCAGTTATTTTGTGGAACTGTATGGGTCTTTGGGGATGAATGATACCAAGAACTCGCCGATTGTGGGGTCTCTGCCTGGGGGTATTAATAGGGTCTTTTAATTATTTATTTGTTACTGTATTACAAGTGGTATAAAGTAATTGTTGGCTTTAATGGCGATATGGATAATGGTGCGATTTGTTTTAAAGTAAAATAATGAAATATTTGTCTTTTTTTATTCAAAATACTTATATTGCCGCTTTGCTTTAGGTCAAACTTTATCATGCGTACGGCTAAGAAATGTAAAGCGTTTCCTGCGAGTGTTATCCCTGAGCATTATAATCTAGACGCTTTCAAGGCTAGGCTTTTCCTTGACAGGCATGCTCTATCATCGGCCGCATTGGCACTTACCACCAGGTTAGATAGCGGTCATATGCCTGGCTGGTCTGTCTATAAAAAATAGTCATCACCTATGAGAAAGTTTATTTTCGGCGGCCCTAGAGAATTTCTTACCAAAAACCAAACGCATAAGATTCAAATGAGGCGGACCCCGGGGCCTCGCGTACCGCGTGGAAGCGCAACCGGGACATAATAATAATATAATAATAATAAATTTGTTTATTCAAATAAAATTAAACGAAAATAACAAGTTAATGAAAAATTACAACATACCTATTTATAGTAAATGGGTACAAATAATATAAAGGCTACATATTTACAACTCTTGCACATATAATAATAGGTAGAGCTCGTCTAATCTAAAATGACGCGCCCCACTATCGCATTACCGCACACAAGCAAGTTTAAAATATGGACGCAATACATATACAAATGCCGTTGTAATTGGTCATTCAGTTGGCGGTGAAATTCAAACGTAGGAACACGCGCCGTTCATTGGCTCCCACACAGATGAAGTGTCGTTATCAATATTTGCACTCACACATCGAAATCAACTAACTAAGTAGTGGGGCGCGTCATCTTAGACTAGACGAGCTCTACTTACTTCTAGTTATTGATAGTTTGGACACCTATACCTACATACCGCCGAGATGATGATAAGATTCAAATGAGCATTTATTAATGTCAAGTAGGTACTGAGGCCTCTTAACCAATGTTTATCAGAGAATTGGCTTTGTGTAGGTAATCTGCATCCATATACTATTCTATTACCCATCTACTATTTCCTGTTCCACCTTATCTGAAACGATAATATTACGATCCATACGTTAATGGATAGGGACCTTATTATTTCATAGCTTCACGCATGTCGGACCAGGTGGATTATGGGTGTTTGCCATGGCTTTCTTGTAATGGAATCCGGTAAACCTTAGAGTAATTGTTTTCAGTTGAAAAGGTTCATATTTAACATTCTATACTAGCTGTCTGTTTTTAGCGCTGTCTTCTGTTGCGCGTCGGTGGCCGGCCGGTTGAGTATCCAACTCGTAATTACCTGATCGCCAAATCGTGGATCATGGTCAAGGCGGACCCCGGGCCCTCGTTCTCGAGAGCACAACTGGGACATTAAGCTAAGATGATTACTAGCTGTCCGAAGAAAAAAGAGGGGTGTTATGAGTTTGAAGCGTGTATCTGTGGCTTTGTGTACGTATCTGTCTGTGGCATCGTAACTCCCGAACGGATTTACTGATTTGGATGCAATTTTGAAAGCCAGTTTAATTGAGACGGTTTTTACTTTTGTTTCGTTAAAATCGGTTATGGAGTTTAGAAAATATTTAAGTTTAACTAAACTTGGTCGGAGTTTATCCGATTTATTCTGTCGGTTAGGTTATCGTAAGTAGTTTACTATTCAAGGGAGAGTCAATATTCTCTACGCTAAACACACTGACATACAAATAAATAAAGGGGAATAAATGACCAATATCGTAAAGCGATATGTCGTTGGAATTTTTTTCTCACAATCTTCAACTTTTGTTGAAACCTAGTGTTTGTATCTCCCTTGTAGGACCTCGTTTCTCTAGCAGGATACCCTTCTCCTTGATTGATGTACTTATCCTTAAAAAATAAGGTAAAAATTCGCACAACACTATCTAAGCTCAAGTACCTACTCGTATATCTATACTACTCATTTGGTTTCGTCGTCTAGACTAGAGTATGCCCAAGACTACCGAGTGCGAACAACATCACAGCTTTAATATATATGTTTGTTTATAGGCCAAGGTTACTAGCGGGTGCGTCGGGCCCAGAAACCCAATCACAAAATAATATAACTGTTTTGCATTACAACAAAACAGGTATTATGTGTATGAGAAACACACAGCGTTGAGTGAAGAAGCTGTCTAAGATTTTACCTTAATAAATGACGCAAACATACCAATCAATCCGCATATTACCTCCTTGTTGCTCATTCCAGCAGCAGTGCGGCTTTACTACTTCCATTGAAGCGCGCTGAAACTTGTCATAACATGTTTACCTCATAGAAGTCTTCATGATCCACCAGCAAGAACCTTGCTGCAACGCTGTGTGTTTCTCATACACATAATACCTGTTTTGTTGTAATGCAAAACAGTTATATTATGTTTCTTCGAAACACACAGCGTTGAGTGAAGACTTGTTTGTTTACTGCTGGTGAAAGAGGATTGCAGACGCTATGTGATCAAATAATTGAAATAATATGCAATTTTAATGTTTAGTTTAGGTATTCTGAAACATAAAACATTTTAGTATGTCAAAAATACCACGACTCCTTTCAAAATTATAGAAATTTCTATGAAATGCTATTCCAAAAATCAACATATTAAGTATATTGCTAATGACGTCAGCAACAATTGTAACCTTAAAAATAACCATAAAAATGTAAAGCTGACTATAAGAGTCTTATTAGGGAAGCCCTTACAAACAATAGTAACATTAACAGTAATAATAATAATAATAGTTAATCACTACACAACAGTCTCAGGTTTTAAATCAGGTAATGAACACCTTACCAAAAGTAAAAATCAATATGAAATCTGAGCTGAGTCTGTTTTTCTGCCAACCTGATGACAGTAAAATTTTTCTACATTATATAACTCTTCCAGTTTTCCCTAGTTGTCTAAGGGTTGTTCTCTATAAATAAAGATTTAGAGGGACTGCTATTTAGAAATACCTTTTTTAATTATATTTTTATAAATGTTTCTTTTAATTCACATTACATCACCCTAAACCTCCTGAAGGCCAGGAGCTAGCTATATTTCTAGATACCTTATTTTTAAAAGACATTCTAACCTGTACAGTGGGTATATTTTATACGAGTTGGTTATTTCCACCATTGTGTCCCATTAAATGAGAATATATGATATACCTTTATGTGCAGCAGATTCTAAAAGCTATTTCTCTGAGTAAATCACAGCCCAAGAGAGTGCCTGTGTTTGACACAAAACTATTATATTACTTTTTAAAATAGTCCACCATCTCCCTATGCACACTGCATGACATGTCAAGAAGAACGGCTTTGACTCTTCTTCTGACCTCAGGAAGACATCTGCATAATCATGCACTTGGATATTTATGCAGACAATATTACTAAGGAGGAGGAAAGGATAATACTGTGGCATAAGTGCAGGTCATTACATTATACATATTAAAAGCTATTAGTATATTAGTTTGCAAAATTCCTGAATTAATAGTTTGTTTTATCTTAGTAACCAGTAACTTTAGGTACTTATGAGAGCATAACTCTCTCTCTCTTTCCTCTAAACTACACTGAGTAGCTTCACCCCCTCCCCCTCTCCTTTTTCAAGCCAAGATTTGCAGTTTGTCCACTTGTGGAGGGGTGAGCGTCTCCCAATTGCGAGATCTATCAGGTTTTCGCTCAGATTCTCTACTTGTACCAGCTCCTTCAGAGCTTGGGCCCCCAGGTAGGGCATCCAGGCGCACTGAGTCTAGTACGGCGCAATTAATATGTAAGGTCTCTCTGCCGTGTTCATGTGATTGAGAACTCGCGTTATCAGATTAGACGGACGCCACGCAAGCCGAAATTTCCGTCTTACTGAATGCATCGCAATATTTCGTCAAGTCATCGTTTGAGTCCCAAGTGACATATTCTCGCCCAACCGAGCCGAGTCAACAGTCTGGGACGCCCACGAGGCCTCCGCGGCCTGGGGCAACAGATGCCATTTTGGCACGGATTCTCGCCCAACCGAGCCGAGTCAACAGTCTGGGACGCCCACGAGGCCTCCGCGGCCTGGGGCAACAGATGCCATTTTAGCACGGGTTTGTTTCCTTAAAGGCGGTCGGCCATGCCGCTATACCTCCCTGAGAGGATTACCAGTGTGAGGGTGATGTCAAGACGATATGTTCACAACACGGACGCCCCAGTTACGAATCAAGGCCTCCGAGGCCCGGGGCAACAAATGCCATTCCGGCAAGAGCATTTTTAAAAGGCGGTCGGCTATGCCGCTGTACCTTCCCGAAAGGTACACCGCTGTCAGTGAGATGTGCAGTCAAATTCAGGAAAGCATGGAAATGAGTACCTCCGTCTGTTGTAAAAGGCTATTTACCTAGGTGGCAACTAAATTATGTAACACTATTAAAGAACTTACATTCAATACTTAATACTCAAATGTTTTTTGAGTTTTACATTAAAACTCGCCCAGCGTATGAGAAAAATAAAATCCTATTATTAATGTTTTAAGCCACATAAAATGTTAAAGAAGTGACAATGAGCTCACAAGTCTGTATTGCATACAAATTCTGCATTTTGTCAGGTGTTTTAAACTGCTGATTTGACCTGCAACTACATACAGTAATGTACTGTTGTATGTACTGAACTAGAATGTTTGCACACTGAAGGCTTGCTTCATGTACTTTTACAGCTCCATATATACGGCAAACATCACCATTCAGATTGTAACACCATCATTTCTGATATGATGTCCAGATGTCTAACAGACTACAGTTGTCTAGGTGAGCTCCCCATCGTGCATCCGCTGCAACGGTGGTAAGTGTGTTACTGGGTTCTTGTGGAGACTTGCTGTTCTGTTATTTATAGCACGTTCAAAAAATCCCAAATAACGCTTGAAATGGCATCGACCTCCTCTCTCTGGGTCTGCCCTGTCTAAAGACTTCATAAAGACCTGAGTCCAACGACAATGTAAGCACCCTTGGAATAGTTAGGTTAGCTAAATAATAAAATGTGTCCCTAGATAGTACCTATAATTTATCCTATCCTTATCACTGTATTGTGTACAGGTTGAGGTAGAGTACCTGGGGTATTCCAGCTCCAGGACTGGTTCAGAAATTGAGTTCTGAAATTGCCACTGTGTCTGGTTTTCCAGTGTCACCCTGTTCTGGTGGGCTATTAGAATATCAGCAAAATAGACCACTGATGAGACAGTGAGATGCATCTCTACTTCTCTATCATTCAATTGGTGACTACTGCAAACAGTCGGAGTTCAACCCTCAGGGGGTCGGCCCTCATTAGGCCACATTTATTTATTCGTATGGCAAAAATACAATATACGAGAAACACATTCAACTACAAATTTAAATCAAGCGAAGTCAGCCAGCTAAGCTATATCTAAGAACCTCACAGCTAGTAATATACAGAGAAACTCATTAGGCCACATTTACTCCTAGTAATCATTATTACCACATTAAATATTTATTGGGATATGGAAGTAAGCAATACATTACTGACTGACTGACTTATCAGTTTAAAATGTTTTTCCTCTAAGGATAATTTTTTTTTTAATCATAAAAGATTTATTATTCCTACAGTACCCAGACTCGCTTTGGGTTACTGTACCATCATAGTAAGTGAATAGTAAGTATTCCACAAATGGGAAATTGCAATGGTTTGATTTATAGGGAAAATTACATAGATTACCCGTTATTATCTTCCATATAAATAGATTGCTTCCAAATTGATTTGTATTTGCCTGCACATGTTCCTTATGTTTTTTTTTTTTTTTTTTTTTTTTTTTTTTTTTTTGTGTCTCAATCAGTACTTAACTATAATTATTATTATATTTAATTATTATTTTTTATTTTCTAAAGTAATTTGGACCATCTAACCAGGTCTGCATACCTGCCAGGAATTGAATAAGAAGTGAAAGAGCATCTGGACGTAGAGGTATACTTATGAAGAAAGCTCTTATCCCTAACTTTGGGCTAAAAGTTACGTAACAGAGAACTGGGATTGAGATCTTGTGGGTTAGCCGCTTCCCAATTTACTAGATCTTGTTTTAATAACTAGTTCATGGTAGACCTATGTTTGAGAGACCAGGCAAAACTCCCTCTGTGATGGCTAAATAGTTCACAGTCTTATAAATGTGAGAGTTCTTTTCATATACTTTAATTTATTTTATACCACTAAAATGGCAAACATGCTCATAGCCTGATGGTAGCAGGTACAGCAATCCATGGGCATTTACAACACCAGAGGCATTACATTGCACAAATCCTGGTGTCGCTTTAGGTATTCAACCCTATGGTAGATTTATAATGAACACTGCTCCAAGCATACCCTGGCATATGCCGGGAAAGATGATGACTCGCCCAAGTCGGTGAGCCAAATTGTTGTAAGGGAGTAAGATCTAAGAACCTTCTTATTAGTCTTCAGTATAACTACTTCTTTATCAATTTCTGTACTAATATTACCTACATAGCTGTTATGTAATACATGTTTGTCGTTCTCTCTCATGTCATGTACTATTAGCTCCAGGAAAGTTTACTTAATTTTTTTATTTTTATTTTTTTTACACTGACTAGGAGTCAAAAGTCGTCTTCTGTGTAAACATTTTTTACATATATTTTATTTTATATTATTTGGATGTCTAACAGCTTGTAACAATAATATAAGTACAAATCATAACTTCCATAATTTACTTCAAGCATTTACGAGACACCAGATAAATTTCACAAATAAGAGGTAACTGTGCAAGATGTAACTAACCTGTCTTGTTAGTTATTTAGAAAGACAATGCGCGGTTAGAGGATACCAAAGGGTGCAACTGCTACACTCCAACCCAATGCGCGGGTGGCAAGTAGACACGGACGCTGCGGTGCGCGGTAGCTACACCTTCATCCTCCGAGGATGTTGAGCTTCCACCATCCGCCTCATCATTGGCTAAAAGACGATGAGGGATGCCCAGCAACACAGCTTCGTCCGGAGCACCCGGCATCAGTATTTACGGCCTCGACTTACCGATTTTGCACGCTTATTGCACAAAAACACATCAAAAACATAGTTACCAAATTACACAACACCACTAATACATATTTCGCACCGAAATAAGTAATAAAAAACTATTTTTTAAACAAATATAAGATTTTGCATTCATTGCCGGCAAAATCTGTAGACGCTATGAGGTAAACATGTTATGACAAGTTTCAGCGCGCTTCAATGGAAGTAGTAAAGCCGCACTGCTGCTGGAATGAGCAACAAGGAGGTAATATGCGGATTGATTGGTATGTTTGCGTCATTTATTAAGGTAAAATCTTAGACAGCTTCTTCACTCAACGCTGTGTGTTTCGAAGAAACATAATAGACCACATTACTGCAAGCTTAGCTATGGCGCGAAGGGACCGGCGCGCGCGCCGCTGCCGCTCCTCCCAAGTTTTGTTTGGGTTGCACGGAGCGGCAACGTCTCCGAGCCACGCATCCGCGCTAAACGTCACCAATAAAAGTTTTTCGAACGACCAGCGAATGGAGAACTCTCATACAGCCAGGACACTGCTTAATTTGAGCTTCCTCGAAATGAGTGGAGGGCATTGCCGTAATGCGCTGCGGTGACTGCTTACCATCAGGCTGGCCGTAAGCTAGTTTGCCTTGTTAAGCTTGTTTTTTTATACCTTAGTAGTATACAAATAAAGCTCCACGCTTGGTAGGCGGGTTGTAGATCGCAGTGTTGAAAATACTTAGAGAAAATGTACCAACTACGCGTTGCTTGCGAGTGTGTTCCATGATCATTATATTCTAGACACTTTCAAGGCTAGAGTGAATAGGCTGTTCCTAGACAGGCATGCTCCATCATCGGCTGCATCGTCACTTACTACCAGGTGAAATGCTAGGTGACAGGCTAGTCTAACTAAAAAAAAGATACGAATACCCAACTTTGTGTTGTGGTAACAGACTTATGTCAAAATCTTGATGGACAATGGCAATGCATTAATTTAGTAAATAAATTAAAATGAATGATCAAAAGCGTTTTCAGTTGTGAACTTCCAACACAACATACTAACCTATCTATAATTAATTGAGATATTATGAAAGCTTCTTTTATGATTGATGATGATGGTTTTAATTTTTAAAGATGAATTTATTCATAATCCGCCCACTACTGAATATACATTACGAAATTTGTAAGGAAGGGTTTAAGAAGGCAAGTATTAAAAATTTCTTATATGTTTATTTATCTAAAATCTTATGTTTATTTATTCTTAGAAATACAATTCTTAGGTACAATTAAAAACCACGATAAATTTAAGAACGTTGCGAAATATAAAGACAATAATATTGGTGACCTATATATTTACCTAATGAGCAGTTTACCAATAGGTATTTAAAGCATTTTTAACCACTCGCTAGATGGCGCCCCGACAATGTTGGTAACTGAAGATCGCTTGAAATAAGCGATATACGATGTAAACATTCAACAATTTCAAAAAGAAGTACCAAAATTGCGAGAGCGCCATCTATTGATGCTTTTTGAAACCAATTTACAATAGCTACTGAAAAACTGCTCATTGTTTAGGAAAAGTATTTTGTTTCCTTATTTGTTTGACTTGCTAATATAGTTTTGCCAGTTTTCCCAATTGTGAAAGTCTCGTTATTCGATGATATTGATGTCATTTTTTATGTACAATTGTATTATGTTGTGCCTAAATTAAAACGAGGTCCTGAACAAAACTCAGGTCCTTTCATTTATTTTTATCAATTTTCTAATCTACTACTTCCACTTATTTCGAGATCGCTTCTAGGTTTCTTACTAGAACTCGCATTCTGCTCCGTCAGCTCGCTCATCAGTATGTCATGCATCTTATTCCTTACCATCAGCTTCCGTAATGGCTCTAACTGTTTAAAATATGGCGTCAGAGACTTCAGAAACATGATGTCATAATCCTGTTCAACAGTTTTCATGCGTTTCTTCGGAACCATATGTTTGGGATCTTGGACTGTGCTGAGTTCAGTGTTTTCTGGCTCACGGGATTCGTATCTCACCAATTCCTCTGTAAGATTAAACTCCTCTTCATTATCGAAGGTTTGGTCGTCAGTGTCTTCAATTGTGTCATTTGCGTATTTGCTATCCTCCGGTCGATATAGAAACCAGAGTGTCTTGAAGTGTTTCCATTTGCCAAGGTAATCGTCTATCGACTGTATGCCCCTATTTTTTATTTCGCGTTTGAAGAGGTCCCTTAGGTTCTTCCATTTCACTCGCGCCAGGTCTTCTGCAAATAATGGTAATATAGATATTATTTTTTGGTTCAGCAATGCTCGCAGAGTCCGGGAACTGAATAGGTGACCGTTTTGTACTTTGAGGCTAGTCGGACTGCGAGCTCGCCACTCGTTAGGTGTGCCCTTCTAATACCGTTGGCGCAGCGAGGTTGCTCAAGGTCTTCCGCTGGAGACCCTAGACTGGTTAAACAGACTCGGGTGCCGATTGGCACCCCGTACCGGTAAATACCTAGGTATCTTACTATATTAGACCAGCTAGGCAATTGACGGCCATCTCATCCGGTGGTAAGTGAAGATGCGGCCGAAGATGTAGCATGCCTGTCTAGGAACAGCCTATTCACTCATCCTTGAAAGTGTCTAGATTATAATGATCATGGAACACACTCGCATTATAAAGGTTGAACGCGGTTAATAGCGGCTAGTGGGGATAGCTGGAAGATTCAGTACAAAATGATGATCCTATTAGAGATTGGCCGATTTGCCGACAGGGCTTTGAAGTACAGGCCTAAGCAAAATAGAATGGGCTCCGTTTGGAAAACACAAACTGTCTGCGTCTTGGTAGAATTCAACCCTCGACTGCAATCGGCATTGAGACAACATTCATCGCAATAAAATAACCATTTTCCAATCAATTTTTAAGACACAATATCTTGTAATCCTCTCTAAACAGCCGTAATACAGCTCAATAAATTAAAAGCGAGTGTAATAGATAAGATAGTTTACCATAATAAAATAAATATTATATTGATTTTACCCCATAATAAAATTACCTACAAGTTAAGAAAAGAGCCGATCAGTCGAGTGTCTTTGCCGACTAGTCTTGTGGTCGAATAGTCGGATTTCCCGACTAGTCGGCAACTAGTCGGCACATCTCTAATAGGTACCTATATATTATGATGATATGTGATATGACTAATGAAATCTCACCCGATAAATTCGTTGCTTGGGCTATGTTCTTCCATGCGAGGTAGACATGGAATTTGGCGCAGTAGTTATCGTCATCCGGATTCCATACGGCACTGCCAAGAGTCTGTACAGCGTGTATTAACTCCGTGACTTTTTCATCTGACAGTTGAGTTTTTCGCGCCATTCTGAAGTTTGGATAATAGGTTAGGTTTACATAACAGAAGATCGACCAACCAAATTCCAGTGCAAAATGAGCTAACATTGCTATGCGGGTCTATAGAGACGCTAGCTCATTCTATATTGGTTATTGTTTGGTCGATATGCAGTCTTCTTTACATTATAAATTGTTTCATCAGCCAGCGCGCTCGTTTTCGATTATATATAAAAAAAATGAGAAAACAATAATGAATTTTTAAACTTAAATCATACCTAAATAAGTGAAGAAGCTGTACTAAAAGAAATTTTTATGAGTCACAGACGAGTTATACTGGTAAAGATATTACCTACTCTAAGAGCGCCACTATTCACTTATTGTTTCGCACAATAAGTGAATATTAAGTATTTTTATTTGTTGAATTGAACTGTCAATCAACCAGTCAACGCCGATAAATCGAATCACCAGATGACAAAACCTTGTCAAGAACTATCCAGATCAAACGCGGAAGACTTGACGTAATTATTCGATATTGGCGATGTTGTCGCCGGCAACGCGTCGCGGCAACTGGCGGCTGGCGGGTGACGGGTGGCGTGTGGCGGCCGCGGGTCGATCGAGGAATCGAGACCGCGTCTAGCCGTTGGCCGTTTGTCGCGCCGTTGCCGCTCCGTGCGCGTTTTGGCGCGACGAGCGACTAGCGGGAACGAATTCAGCAAGACTAGCATAAGTGCGGTCTCGCGCGCGATAAGAGAGAAAGGCGCGACATAGATACGGCTATCTCTTTCATCTTCGTATTGAGATTAGGAAACAGACGCTCTCTTTGGCGCGCAATGTGTCGCGGACATACATTGTATAATCCACGTTATGAAAGAAGAGACTTGTCAAATGGCAGTAGAGGGGATTTCGCGCAGGTAATCCGCGTACTGCGCAAGTCGAACCACGTGACCCGCCAAGTCTCTTCTTACATGTCACTAGTTATACTAGCCGTGCTGGCCTGACGGCAGTTTTGCTAGAAGAATGAGCTGGTTTCATCACGATGTTTTCCCTCACCGTAAGATCATCGGTTAGTGATTAGCTAATGTACATACATAATTCAGAAAAAAACATTGATTGGTACATGTGGTCTGCGTGTACTCCAGATAACGGACTGGGAACAAATGGTGCAGGTCCCTACCAATGGCGAATTCTCATGTCGGTGGCCAAGATCCACTTCGGGTCGCTGAGCCAGCGAAGTAAGTGGCGGCACTGAGATTCGAACCCGGTACCTCTCGCTTACGAGTCGGATCCCTTAGCCACTAGGTCACCGACGCTTCCGCTTAATATTGACTAATATTACTAACAATATTTATATGTGTGCTCTGTCGGTATACTAAATATAAATAAATAAATAAAATTTATTATATATATGACATAACAGGGACAAACCTAATATCTAAAAAGGCCTTGTGTGGTTCATAAACTTAATTTGAATAATAAAGGTGTAAATCTGATGGCAAATAAAAAAAAACAAAAAAAAAATGGTGTGCCTAATATTAAACTCACACTGTTAAATTTACAGACAAAAATTACTTTCTGAACATTCATCTAAATAAAGTAACTACTCTATTACACCATCCTAAGCATTGCCAGACTAAAGTGGCAGTGGGCAGGGCACATAGCTCGAAGAACAGATGGCCGATGGGGCAGTAAAGTTCTCACGAATCGGAAGACGCAGTGTGGGTAGGCCTCCCACAAGGTGGACCGACGACCTGGTAAAGATCGCAGTTGCCAGATGGATACGGAAAGCCCAGGACCGGCCTTTGTGGAGATCTCTGGGGGAGGCCTATGTCCCCAGCAGTGAAAGTCTTCTTGCTGATATGATGATGATACCATACTTTCTACTAAATTCAGAAACAATACTTTCTTCTAAATTTAGAAACCTAACTTGCTAAATGCGAGTACACTTGGCTGAATTCAATAACTGAATCATTTAGTAGATTGAATTGGGTCTAATCACTACATAGTATAAAACAAAGTCGCTTTCTCTGTCCCTATGTCCCTTTGTATGCTTAAATCTTTGAAACTACGCAACGGATTTTGATGCGGTTTTTTTTAATAGATAGAGTGATTCAAGAGGAAGGTTTATAAGCAAGAAAAATGGGTAGAGGGTGGGTAGGTGTACGTGAACGAAGTCGCGCCGGGTCCACTAGTTTTTAATAAACTGAAGTCCGTCCTTGTACCGGAAGTGGATGCAAACAATGTGTCGTTGATTTTTGAGGTTTAGAAAGGATTTTGGAGGTTAATGGTTCTTGTAGAAAGGATTTTGGGGTTTAGAATGATTTTTTCACCAAGACGACTCACTCCGCGGTATCTTTTCAGAGGTTTTCAGGGCCGGGAAACTTAAAAATCGACATCGGAAGTACAGCTACGGGAAAGACTCAAAGGGAATTGGAAATGGGTACCAGGTGGTAGGACTCTGTCAAGCCTGAGGAGTCCGCCGGGGTGAGTACCACCGCCTTATCTATTTCTGCCGCCAAGCAACAATGCTTGCATTGTTGTGTTCCGGTTTGCAGGATAAGGTAGCCAGCGAAATGTCATCTTAATCCTCACAGTGACAACGCACCTGCGTTCTGCATTTTTGTTAACTGCAACTTAAATGCATGAATCCTTGATGTTATGGGTGACAGTTACCACTTACCATCAGGTGGGTTGTCTGCTCATTTGTCACTGAGTAGCATAAAAAAACGAGATTTCAAAAAGTACGGTCCCGTCATTAGATTAAGCACAGAAAATCATCAAATCAATAAAACATTGTCTCCTCCCTTCACATAAATTGTCACTTAAACAGGGTTTGTCACAACGGTTTTTAATTATATTTACCTTGACGATGATGCTTCGGAATGCTCCATGGTCACGACTCACGAGTAGACTGGTGCGTCTGTTTGAAGTCACTCCTAAGGACATAATGTCTATCTACCCTCTTTCGGATTCGACGATAACCTACCCTCACTTCGATCTTGAATCACTACCATTGTTTCTCGCATGATTCTCACGGCACGCGAAACTGACTATGTGTTTACGCGAAACTTAAGTCGAACTATTTTTCGCACTGGTCAGTCTGAAGAGCCATATTCACGATTAAAATGTTTGTATTTTCTTATTTCTATTGGCTTTCCACTAAGTATAAATATTTTCTTCGACAGTGCTTGGTTATGTAACTTAAAATGTGGTTTATGAAACTCGGATCTAATTAATAATTATTGGTTTCGCTCTGAGTGAGGTGTTGTGCTATGTCAAAAGTCAGCCAAACATAGCCAAAATAATCAAAATCGCGGTGACATACCCGATTTAAAGTGACAATTTATGCGCAATGCTCCTCACCTTTCTATTCAGACAATCATTGATACATGATTTACAAATACTTGGTACCCATACATTTTCTTGCCAGTTTGCACCTGCACAGGCATGTGCCACACCGATCTTTGCACCTGCACGAGAGAAGTGTGATGCACTCATTGGATATCTAGGCAGCAATGATATCAGGACCATGACCCAAACTGGTCTGGTTGCCCTAGTTGCAGGCTCACGGAGGTCAGATGGCAGTCGCTCCACTGTAATTATCTGATTGCTAAACCCTGGATCATGGTCAAGGCAGACCCCGGGCCCTCGTGCGCGATATCACAACCGGGACATTAAGGCTAAAGATGACTAATGATGTCACGGCAATAAGGAAATGTAGCTGATACGTCGAGTCTCGCTATGTCGAGTCTCCTCACGTCAAGTTTAACTACGTTGCCTCTCACTACTCGTTATAATCCGCGTCATGAAAGAAGAGACTTGTCAAATGGCTATAGAGGGGATTTCGCGCAGGTAATCGTCTACTGCGCAAGTCGAACCACGTGACTCGCCAACTTTCTTCTTACTTGACACTAGTTTTACAAGGAGTACGCCATCGACTTCTTGATAGCCGACCTCAATTGGATCAGGCAACGGTGCGCAAGAGGCCGTCAGGAAGTGCATCCGTTTCTTCTGACGACGCGTACGGTGAGAGAAAACATCGTGAAGAAATCTGCACATTCAGGCGACTTAACGAGGGCCTGTCCTGTGTTGAAGGGTCACAGAGGTCAGAAGGCGGTCGCTCCTGTAATCACCTTATTTGCGATATCCTGGATCATGATCAAGGTGAAAGCACAACTGGGATATTGACGCTAAAACGATGATGATGAGCTGCGTCTGATTTTGGTGGCAAACGCTCTGATACCGTGTTGTCAGACAAGGCATGGCTGGCATTGTCGCAACTCAATTTCGTGGACTTATGAGTAGAGCCTGGTAAGTAAGTAAGTAAGTTACTGTGAATTACACAAAAATGATTTTATAGCCGCGCGATTATTTGACCGCCATCTCATCTAGCGACGATGCGGCCGAAAAAAGCCTATTTACTGTAGCCTTGAAGGTGTCCAGTTATAATGATCAGGGAATACACTCGCAGGCAATGTATTCGATTCCTTAGATTCGCGGCTAGTGCGGAAAACTGGAAGTTCCACGGCATAAAAGGATGAAACGTTCGCCCGGATCGCGTCTCCTGATGGCGGAAAGGGCGCGCAGAATGAAGTCGTGCAACTGCTTCGCACACTCTCCGAAATGCAACTTGTACCTAGATAGAAGACCGACAGACGCGCAACCCTACGCCCATGCTCGAGTCTGCAGTTTAGCATCAATCAGTTGCAGGTCACAAATTAACCTCTATGCACATTTTCCATTGAATCCAAAGCGGCCAGTTGGTAGGTATTTGGCTAATTCATTCATCATTGCATGCAGGATCGAACTTGTGCTTGATAATCTTGATATTTTAACTAAAGATATTTTAAACTAGGTACTTTGATGATCACAGAATTTCAAACTACTACTGCCATCTACAGTGAGAATGCGGAACTATAATGACAACTCTGTTTCCATGTTGAAACAGCTGCGTGTAGCTCCGCGACTATGATTTCTTTCGCGTCACTGCCGTTTTTGTGACGTTGTTCTGTAGTTCCGCTAGATGGCGTGCTGGGAAGTGATCGTTCTTTTTCCGACTCATTATTTTATTATTGTTTTTATCAATTCATCACACAAATGACTATGATCTGTTTAAACTGGCTTGTCTTATTTAGTGAACAAAATAATGCGAATTATATAAGAAACACATATAGAATGTTAATTTCAACGAATACTGCTGCACATTATCCATTTAAATACATAATTTCCTTAAGCAAATAAGACAAGTCAGTTAAAGTAACGATAAAAGTAAGTACTTTCCTTATTTACTTTTTTAATTGTCTTTGTGTAACTTGAATCAAAGAATGGGCAATCATCGTATCAAGCTCGAAATTGTTTGCTTGAAAATGGGCTTTGAAATGTTACTCTAGGGTGATTTTAGCGTGGGCCAGGAGGATTCTAGGGTAAGGCCAAGGCCGCCTTTGCTACGCTATGGACCCTCAAACCGTTTTAGCCACAAATCTGAATCTGGGCGTCCGCTGTCTGGGCTGCTGGGCGTCGAGCGGCAGCCGGGAGCGAGGACCTGAGGATTGAACCCTTAAGGAAATAGGCGCACTTATCATTTCCACGCTGTTTTCTTGTCTATCATTTCTTAACAAATGTGTTCAAGAGGTTAATACCCAACAAGTGGGACACAAACTAAAACCCCTACTGCTGTTAAAAATCTGAAAAGCGAAAAATTATTTTCATAAGTGAAATTGCCTTTTGAATGTCCCACTCGATTGGTTTTAGAGAAAACAATTTTGAAAGTTACAATAAGGCACCTAAAATCCGGCATTTAATTATTTTTTTAAATTTAATCTAAATCCTACAGTGTCGACAAATCTATCGCCGCCTGCATAAAAAAATCATCTCGGCGTTAATGTCCCGTACTCTCGCACACGACTGCCATCTGACCTCCGAGACCCTGCTACCAGGGCACCTGACCACATTTAATCATGGTTACAAATTCAGTTGCCTGAATTTGCAGGTTTTATCACGATGTTTCCCTCACCGTAAGAGCATCGGTTGTATTCAACTAATATCCATAACTCAGAAAAGTGTTATTGGTACATGGTAGCAGTGGGATTCGAACCCGGTACCTCTCGCTTACGAGTCGGATACCTTAACCACTCGGCCACCGACGCTGAAAATGACATTGAGCCATTAGGGCTGTAGTACACGTAGACATGGTGTTGCTGATGACCATATTACGTAAAAAAGACATCTCGAAAAACATACCTTCCTTCCGTCGCAGTTGGGTAAACAAGTATAGCTAAAGATGTAATAACCAATCGGTGCAACGGCTGTGTTTTATATATTACTTTTATCGCACGAACCGCTTTAGCTAGGGAATAAGTATCTATAATAATAATTCCGGCTAAGGAATGGAATAACGTCGCCAGCGAGTAAGTCCCCCGATAATTACAGCCTACACGCCTTTTAGGTAGAGTGAATGGGCTGCTCCTAGACAGGCATGTTCTATCTTCAGCTGCCACGTTCTTACCAAAAGGTGAGATGGCGGTCAAATGCCAGGCTCGTCCAATAAAAACAATCATCATCATATCAGCCAGAAGACGCCCACTGCTGGGCATAGGCCTCCCCCAGAGATCTCCACAAAGACCGGTCCTGTGCTTTCCGCATCCAGCTGGTACCTGCGATCCTTACCAGGTCGTCGGTCCACCTTGTAGGAGGCCTACCCACGCTGCGTCTACCGGTACGTGGTCGCCACTCGAGAACTTTACTGCCCCATCGGCCATCTGTTCTTCGAGCTATGTGCCCTGCCCACTGCCACTTCAGTCTGGCAATCCTTAGAGCTATGTCGGTGACCTTGGTTCGCTTGCGGATCTCCTCATTTCTGACTCGATCGCGCAAAGAAACTCCGAGCATAGCTCTTTCCATTGCCCTTTGGGCAACAGTGAGCTTTCTTATAAGGCCCATAGTGAGTGGCCACGTTTCAGATCCGTAAGTCATCACTGGCAACACACATTGGTCAAAGACCTTCGTCTTGAGACACTGCGGTAATTGGGACGAAAATATGTGGCGTAACTTCCCGAACGCTGCCCAACCGAGTTGGATTCGTCGATTGACCTCTTTCTCGAAATTGGACCTACCTAGCCGGACTATTTGTCCTAGGTATGTATAGTCGTCAACAACTTCAAGTGGAGTGCCTCCAACTGTCACTGGAGTAGGCACAACATGGACATTCGACATAATTTTCGTCTTGTCCATGTTCATTTTAAGACCTACTTGTTGAGAGGCACTACAGAGGTCATCGAGCATTTTGCCCAAGTCTTCCAGGGTTTCAGCCATGACTACGATATCGTCAGCAAATCTGAGGTGCGTGAGGTACTCGCCGTTAATATTGATGCCAAGTCCGTCCCAGTCCAGAAGCCTAAAGATATCCTCCAGTGCAGCGGTGAACAACTTCGGTGATATGACATCACCTTGTCTAACACCTCGCTGCAGCTGAATAGGTTCTGTGGTCTTGTCCTGGAGACGAACTGACATAGTGGCGTTTTCGTACAAACACTTCAGTGCTTCGATATATCGATAGTCAATTTGGCACCGCTGTAGAGACTGGAGCACCGCCCAAGTTTCGATCGAATCGAAGGCTTTCTCATAGTCCACAAACGCCAAGCATAATGGCCGGTTATACTCTTCGGCCTTCTGTACAACCTGCCGCAGCGTATGTATGTGGTCTATGGTACTAAAACCTTTTCGGAATCCGGCTTGTTCGGGAGGCTGGAAGTCATCAAACCTGCGTGCGAGACGATTCGTAATGACTCTCGAAAACAGCTTATAGACATGGGTCAGCAGCGATATTGGTCTGAAGTTCTTCAAGAGAGCCTTATCACCTTTCTTGAAGAACAATATGACTATGCTTCTGTGCCATGCTTCCGGCGTTTTGCCCTCGAGGATGACGGAATTGAACAGCTTCTGAAGGGTCTTAAGCACAGGTTTGCCACCAGCTTTCAGAAGCTCAGCCGTAATTCCATCATCACCCGGCGCCTTGTTGTTCTTAAGCTGTTTGAGAGCCATACTAATCTCGTACAGGCTGATGTCCGGGATATCTTCGGTGTAGTGTCGGGTCAACTTGGCTCTGGGGTCTTTTGCCATACTGGTAACAGGTGCCCGTGTTGTCGTGTATAACTGTCTATAGAACCTCTCGACTTCCCTCAAAACCTCGGACTTGGTCGAAACAACTCTGCCGTCATCCGTTTTCAGTCTCGTCAACTGGCTCTGTCCAATCGACAGATCTCTCGCAAAGACTTTAGAGCCTTTGTTCCGCTCGATCGCCGCCTCAATATTGGTAGTATTGAAGCGGCGTATGTCGCGAGTCAGAGACTTGGAGATCTGTCGATTAAGTCGCCTAAATTGAGAGACATCATCAGGGGATTGCAGAGTCATTCCGCGTCTTTCTTCGATGAGTTTGAGGGTATCGTCAGAGATTTTGTTTGTTCTGTTTGTACGGCAGACCTTATAAAACTTTGACCCAACCGTATAGACAGTTTCCACGAACCTGTTATTATAGTCGTCCACGTCGACGCACTCTCCTAGGCACTCGAAGCGATTTTGTAATTCGAGTTGAAAGCTCTCGGGGTTTTGGATTTGGATGGGTATAGGCCGGAGCGTGGACCTCATCAATCTCGATCTTTCCAGCTGGGGATTAATATTCAATGTGCCTCTTACCAAGCGGTGATCACTGCCAATTTTAACGCTATTGATCACCGAGACATCATTGAATATATGCCGTTTCGTAGATAGGATGAAGTCAATCTCATTTTTTGTGACACCATCGGGACTAACCCACGTCCATCTGCGATGATCCGGCTTCCTGAAAAATGAGTTCATCATAAAGAGTCCCTCCTTCTCCATAAAGCCGGCCAGCATCTGGCCACGGGCGTTCCGACTTCCAATTCCAAATTGCCCCACTCTCAACTCGTCTCCGCCTCGTTTGCCCAGTTTCGCGTTGAAATCCCCCATGACAACGGTATAGTGTGTCTTGGAGGTATGCATGGCTGTAGAAATATCCTCATACATAGCCTCCACTTCATCGTCGGAGTGAGTCGAAGTCGGTGCGTAGACCTGTATGACCTTCAACGAATACCGCTTGGTAATTCTGAGTATAAGGTACGCTACCCTAGACGACACACTCTCGATTTTGACTATGTTGTTCACGAGGGATTTGTGGACGAGGAACCCGACACCACCTAGGGACAGTTGGTCGCCCTCCCGGAAGTAAAGCAGATTTCCGGACTTTAGGATTATCGAGTCCTCCCCCTTTCTTCGGACTTCAGATAACCCTATAATATCCCAATTTAATCTGCTTACCACTTCCTCTTCCAATAAAAACAATACTCTTATACTAATCTTAAAAAATGGATGTTAGATTGTAGGCAATCTCCTACTGAACCGATTTTGAAAATTCTTTCACTAACTAACTTTTATTTTTAGGCGATAAACAATTTTTTTATGCTACGCAGTGACAAACGAGCATACAGTCCACCTGATGGTAAACGGCAACTGTCGCCCATAACATCAACGATTCATGCATTTAGGTGCGACCTAAATATGCGGATCCGCAAGTGCGTTGTCACTTTGAGGACTAAGATGAAATGCCACATGCCTGTAATAGCGCTGGCTACCTTATCCTTCAAACCGGAACACAACAATGCAAGCATTGTTGCTTGGCGGCAGAAATAAAATATGATAAAAGCAGGATTATGATTCTCCGCGTCCTTATTTTTATTTTTTGTACGCTTAGTCCTTTGTTTTATTTTGTTGTAGAGCTCGTCTAGTCTAAAATGACGCGCCCCACTACTTAGTTAGTTGATTTCGATGTGTGAGTGCAAATATTGATAACGACACTTCATCTGTGTGGGAGCCAATGAACGACGCGTGCTCCTACGTTTGAATCTCACCGGCAACTGAATGACCAATTACAACGGCATTTGTATATGTATTGCGTCCATATTTTAAACTTGCTTGTGTGCGTTAATGCGATAGTGGGGCGCGTCATTTTAGATAAGACGAGCTTTACCTAATTATCGTGTTGTGGTGTCTACGTGCAATAAATGTCTTCTTTCTTTCTTACATTTTTGTTATAAACATCGACATACAGATTTACCGTGAAATGAAAAATTTAAAACAACCTACACATTCATGGTAGTGATGACAGAAGATCTAGGGGCACGGTAGTGTCCTCGCCAAGTCGAGCTATACTGAAACGGAATAAAAACTCACAGCTTTTGTCCACATTTTATTTAGAGACATTGGTATAAAATATATGAGATATAAAACAGCATAGTCGTAATTAAAATTAAAATATAATATCAATATGCCAATATAAAACTCGTCAATATACTTTTTTAATTTAAATAACTGTTACATTTTGATTTTTTATTAAACTTAATACCGAAACCTGTAAAATGTGGCCAGGCCGAGAAATACATTTACTACTTAGAAAAAATTACTCTTTTCTTTAGCCGGCCACATATTTACAATGTAAATTATTTTCATTTAAATTAATAAAAATATAATTAAAACTTACGTAATGTAGGGCTGATAATATTAGTATATAGTAGGATAGAATATGTATCATTCACTGTGATATTCTGTCAACCTTAGATATTTTATTATCATCCTAAATGATTTTCTTTGTGTGATCTATGAAAATGTTGTTTTGATATGTCATTTAAAAATTGATTCTGTTTAAGAAAATTTAATCTAGTGTGAATGACGATTCTTCAAATTATCCTTCCATTTACGTTTTGCAATTATGCTTACAATGAGTTTTGACATCAAGAAATTCAAGAATCTAGTACAAACCATAGCTCTTAATGGTAACTTTCCATTATCACAGTGAAAGTGGGATGTGTGTCTGAGTTTTTGGGTTAAAAAATGAGTTGTTGCATCGATAATAATTTATCAATCTTAGGAAATTGTTTTCCCGATGTAAGAAGACGTCGTTGATATGAGTGTTAGTGTATGTGTGTTTATTTAATAGTTCAGAAATACTTACTAATAGCAACAACTCAATATTTAGTTTGTCCAAACAGTGTAGAAAATGAATGAGGGCGCCACTTTCTTAATGAAAACCAAAAAGTGCAGTTTCTAAACTTTTTGGTCGGATATTTATAAATTTTACATGTTTTCATGAAGGACTGCATTACTGTTAACACATTAATCATATTAACACGAAAGTACAATTCTAATACTAACATTTTACACATATTTTAGTTTTTGGGCTACGTTGTTTTGTCGAATCGGTTGTCTAGGTGTTTTAGTAATGTTATGTAAAGCTTGTTGATCCTCTAGCTAGAGACTGGACTTAAAACAAATTCTCAAACTATCTCAGCTACCATTAAAAAGTCATTTACATAATTTTTTTTAAAATGTAACTTAGAATTTAGAAAAAAGATTCAAGTCAACCAACAAAGAGGTGAAGTCAAGTAACTGTTATCATTACGAATTTGATACCTAAAGGATTATCCGGAAATTATGAAAAACAACTCCAAGATCGGCCTAGGTAAAAAAAAATATTTTAGATCATCACGTAGAGGCGTATCATGGCGTCAAGCCAATTGAGACCTACGAAAAAACCCTCCATGTTACGATTCGACAAAATTTAACTTACACCAGAATTGCATATTGCCGCTATATAAACAAAACATTAAAAAGCTGTGACGGAATGTCTGATCATATTATTAACATTGAGATTTTTTTAATAATAAGTACGAATTCGAAACAATTCCTTTATAAATATTCCCGTTGCATTTTATAAGTTACTACACTGTTGTACGTACGTATGTATTTCAGTAGCTTATTGCAATAATATATAAAATGCAATACTTCCCACAAGCAACGTTGGCCGTTATGCTTTTAAAACTGCAAACAAAGTTGCATTAACTATAATAAAATAAAGTGGTCAAACCACAACATTTTTGGCACGGCTAATTTAACTTCCGAAAATTCGAATGTAACAAAATACATAATACAATAATAGGAATAAGTTATAAAATATCAGCCATATATCAATATAAATTCGGCTAGATAAATTCTATTTTTGCCAAGTATAATCCTCTTCACTTTCCACATAAGCGAATAAATAATTATGCTTAATAATTTAGTAGAAATTTTATGATTTGGCAACACTCTTCAAGCACAATTTTATTTTCGGCGCGGCTAGTGAGAATTTTAGACATTTAAAATAATCTCATTATTGACTAGTTACAATATGTCGATATTTATGATACGACTACCAATTTGTTCTTAAATCTATACATCGACAAACATAATAAGTAATTATTATTTATTAAATACGTTAAATATGGAATACTTAAACGAACATTCATTATACAATACCAGCACAACATTTAATGCCTTCATTATTAATATCTAAGTTATACTTATACAAGGAGAAATTAATGAAACGACTAATATGTTTGTATTTACCCATACCGGTATCTACATAAATTTTCATGTCGTAAATAACGAAAATGAAGGTTTCACAGTTTAAGGTACCAATTTTAAAAATAATATAGAAAAGTCTGAATGTTTAATTTTAACTTGTTTCTACTGTAAATTATCAAACTTTAAAAACTCGATGAACTTACAAGTCATTTAAAAATATAATGTACTCGTACATAAAAAATAGGTTCCCAAATATGTAAATCAATTTTCATAAATTTTATTAAACGAATTTTTGTTTGAAATTTACTATAGAACACTCTTTTCAGTCTCTTCAGATTAAAATTCTAAAATTTTCCTCCAAATATGTTTAGTCAATGATGAGTTAAAAATAATATTTGAAACTAGGTGGTAACGGTCATAAACATCTCGAACATTAATTGGTTTTTATTTAGGGGTGATTTTTTTTATTTAATTTATATTATAGAGTAACGGAAGTGTTTGTAAAGTTACAGAATTAGGTCATACTAAGTTACGAATTTCAAATTACAGTACACGGTAAAAATAAAATATGAAAACTACTTAAATAAATATGAATAGGATCTGAAATGAATGGCTAACATGTCTTTTCGCTTCACTTTAGTTACTCTATAGCAATTTTTTTAGAAATTGGTCAATATTCCTGTAGGTATAATAATATGTATAACATTTAACATCGATTGACAACACCTAACGCGTAAATAACTACCAAATTACCACTGTTACTACTATATTTTGTTTAAAACTAGCATTAGAGTTTCGGAAATTGAGGATATCAAGATCAACCAAGGCAATATTTTTTTTGAGATTTTTACATTCATTGTGATTTTTTGGTTACGTACTTAAACCTTTATTTAAAATGCTAAACACTTCGAGTTTCTATTTTAATTTAGGCAAATTTGATTACGGATTACTTCCATATTTCGTTTCTTGTTTCTTCTTGGCAAGGAAATAATTACGTGTTTTAATATTGACATTTGCATCCTGATCTTTTTAATTTTTTTTCAGAGGATAAAATAATATTACCTGCATGTTTTAATTAAAATCACATTGACTAAGCTCATTACATTATCTATTTATATTCTGTATTTTATTGGGACAATAACAAACATGGCCGCAAACATGTTTTATTTTTTTCTATGGAACGTTAAAATCTTAGCTCTATTCATTTATACTTGAAACACTGCATAAAAAAACAGCAAAATATATTAATTAGATCGGACGGTAAAGTTTTTAAATTATTTATTTATATTGGATTGATTGATCAGTTTAATGATATAGGTATTTAATTTGTCAATTGAAAAATAAAATGTGTATCTACTTTTGATGGTCCAAAAGTTACTTCTTCTAGTTTATCCGAATATTTTCAAATTTTATCATTTTATTTTTATTTAAAGTACTTAAGGGGGACTATAATTTAACAATGTAAATTTTTCAAAAGACGTACAAAAATATATTATAAAGCAATATAGTAAAGAATCAATAAACTATAGTTCGGATACGATTAAGTTATTTTACATTGATAGTTATTGGAGAATGGTTAGGGTCTGGACCTTGAATGTCAGTCATGTCTAACGCACTTGGCATCGTTGCGATCATGGATGTTGTCATAGCTTCCCCGTGTACCGAATAATCGGTTGTTTCAGACTGATTGAAACGACGGATCTGTAGTGTAAGTAAAGATAGTTAACGATTTACTTGATCGCAGACGACATAGGAGATGGCAACAAAACGCTATCTTGAATATCG
Organism: Blastobasis lacticolella; assembly: GCA_905147135.1. Classification (NCBI taxonomy): domain Eukaryota; kingdom Metazoa; phylum Arthropoda; class Insecta; order Lepidoptera; family Blastobasidae; genus Blastobasis; species Blastobasis lacticolella. The sequence goes on from LR990048.1 coordinate 19,527,291, forward strand.
ATCAATCGACGGTGTATGAATATTTACTATCGACGATTCGATTTCTGTAGTCGGATAGCCAAATAGGTTAAGAAAAGATGTTCATTTTTCATTTTTTTATTATGGCTCGTGTAGTTATGGCATAGTAATTCGGGTTTCGGTCTGTGATTGTGTTTCCATTTCGAACAAGTAAATAATGGATCGCAACGACCAATGGTTTCGTATGTACACGGAAAACTTTGAGTGCTCGATCCTCAAGATAGCCTTTCAGATTGAATTGCGTTTCTTTCGTTTCATTTTCCTTATCTCTCTCTTTTGAATGAGAGCCATCGACAACACCACGGGCTAACTCGCTTTGACAGCACTTCTCGCATATCTTGAGAGAGTATCACCAGAGACCGATTTTGAGTAGGTTTATGGGCTCTAATGTACAGTCTGTTTATAATTTATGACACCAGGCATATTATTGGTTGGTGGAAAAAGCCACATTTAAATATCGTTTTGTACAACTGATGTGGCTCGAATGGTGCTTAACTTGCTTAATTGATTACTATATTTACGCATTCGGCATAAGTAAGAATTAAAGAAATATAGGTGTAATATTTTTAAATTATTACATTACTAATGTTATAAATTGTTCAATACTAATTTTTTGCAAGTTTTTTGATGGGTAGTAAAGTTTTTTCCCGATTCACTTATTATTTAATCGTATTCGCCTTTGGACAGTGCAGCGTATAATGTGTATACAAAACCACTGATTTGCCTGGTGACATAAGTAAGGGAACATACTGTACTTACGTTTGCTTCAAGATGTGGTTCTGCTGTCTGTTCTTTTACGATAACCCAACGTGCGTGTTATGTGCTTTATGCTTAGACCCAGTGAAACGAATGAATGAATGTAGGACAGGTTCTAATCAAAATGATATGTAAATAACTCTGTATATTTTTAATCTTCGCTCTTTACTTGAAGGACGTCCATGATCGTATGTCAATATTTCCGAAAGAAGAACTGCACTTAATTAATTATAGTAACTTAGTTTTACTAATAAATATGTTTTTATAACCTACTCTAGAGCGATCAGTACGGCAATTTAATAATTTCACAGATTTCTGTTGAAAAATTGTTACTGAAAACTCCACTTGTATTACCTAAATACATTAAATACACGTACAGTATATAATATCAATTAGATTTACTCATATTTACAGTCGAGTGCCTACTGTTTATTAATTATAAATACATCAATTCAAACATGCTTTTCAAATTCACGGTGGACAAAAATCGCAATGATAAAACTTTAATTTTTATTAATTACTTTATAAAACAGAAAATAAATTATCAAAGCCCTTTAAACAATATTTTTGGTTGTGTATTTCTTAAATTTACTAGAACTGCTCTTTGTGCGTTCGAATGGAAATAAAATTAAAATTGAATTTTAATATTTTTTCGCATAGGTATTTCTAATAATAATAACAGTAAGTAGTTAAGTGCATCTGTACAAAAAAAATACAAAATTAATGTTAAGGGGTTAATTATGAAACTGAATACATAATTATCAGGTCAATCAACATTTCATACAAAACAGAAACTCTTAATTTTTAAGTAAATAAATAATCAAGTGAAAAATTTAGACACCTCTTGAAGATATACGCCGTTACACAATACCACATTATTGTATATCCCGCATAAACATTCAAAATGATTAGGACGAAAAGCCTTGCCTCCCTATTCACAGTCAACGAACGGTTCTCAAATTCATACCACGACCAAGTCAGAGCATAAAAATGCCATTAGATATGACCTTACACATACCACGAGGACTCCAAAAGGATTAGTCGAACTTGCATGATTTGTTTTATACATAAGAAAAAATATATATATATACCGCTCTAGACTTAACTGTAGAAAGAAAATAATACTATGAACATAACTGAGTAGTATAACGCAATATTAAATACCCAAACAAAACATATCCTCAGATACAGATCTAAACCAACATCCCAAACGGACACGCGACATAAAACCAGAACTTGGCGAAACCGCTGCCGCGGCCACTAACAAATCATGCCAGTCCAGTGTACACAACACGAACGCTTAAGTTAGAATTACGCTACTGGTCTTGATTCTTAGGTGTCGCTCGCAGCCGATGGTTGTTTCACTAAGTCCACGTCGCGTCCAACGCTGGCCTGCGTCCTCAGTTTCTTCGGGTCTTTGGGCTCGTGTCTGTCATGGTGGGCCTTATCGTGGTGGGTGACGTGGTGGACCTTGTCTTGGGCGTGGCCGTGGCCGTGGCCCCCGTGGCCCCCCTCTACCACGCTGAGCCCGTTCTTGTTTGCCACATGCTCGTGCTCATGCTCCTCTTCCTCCTCGCGGAATTTCTTGTTGAACCAGTGCAGGCATATGCATCTGTGGAGGCAGATGTTGGTAGCATTAATTTCAGTTAGAGTGATTTTTTTATCACCAATTAAAGTGCAAAGGCTGATATTAAGCAGTTAAAATGTAATAGACGTTTGCAACCAGAACTTGGCCTAGCACACTACTGTGCGCCTGGATACTATCCGTATCACTAGCGTGTTGTTGACCCCGTAAAATATGTTTCACCCCTTCTTGAAGAGCTCCATGTTGCATTCACTAGGGAAAACCATATTTATTGTAGCAGAGAGCTCATTCCATTACCTTATAATATGTTTGTTTATTTATTTTAGATGGAGAAATGAGCTAGCGCGTCACCTAATGATGCGTGATCAAAGCCGCTCATAGTCTTTGCCATATAATTTTTTTGGATGTGTGTTTAGGAAAGTTCCTATGGAATCGCACCGTACAATATCCTGAAAGCTGGAATGTTTTGAATTAAACACGGTCTTCTCTGGCTTTGAAAGTGACCAGCTCATCAATAAGACTAATAAACTTCGTGTAAAAATAATAAAACAACCCTTCCCCCCTTGTCGCTGCGCAAACACTGCGCGAAAAAAGCTTCAACCCTAATCTTCGCGAGAAAGTAATTGGATTAAAACTATTACCCGGCACCAGCAACGGTATTTCATTCCACTAACAGGTGGGGCGGTAATTTGCCTAAGTGGCCCCTGAGGGGGGCTAGGGGGGCTAGAGGGGGCTAACCCCCTCGCGACGGTCAAGTACACGGTAAACATGATTACAGTCCCGACCAGGTGGGTAATGAAAGTGTTTGTCGCTGTTGCTTTATGGTGGTCTGTAGGGATGGGATGGTCTGGTTTGATATACCTAGTCGATAGAATGAGATGATCATGATTATTTGATTGGTGAACAAATTGCTTACGAGCGCTGCTAAGGACTGGAATTCTGCCTGCATCGTTGTTCTCCGAATAAACTTGGTGTCTTTAAGTCTGTTCTAGGTAAGTATGCTACATCTTCGACCTTATCGTCGCTTCCCATTAGATAAGTTAAGGTCAAATGTAAGCCTAATGCCAATAATAAAAAAAAATCAAAACTTATTTTTATTAAAATAGGATTCTACAACAAACGCCAAAAACTACGGGAAAACATAGAAACCGTTAATCTAGCACATCCATGAAGGATGCTCGATGTATAACAATTTTCTAATTTTTTTATGATAGATGCAACTATCTATATAGGAGTCAGGTGGTGTGCATGCAACTAGTATTTCATCAAAAGTGACTGTTTTAAGTATAAGGATTTAAGGATACAATAATAAAAAAATGTGATCCGATTTACCGATTGAATCGGTTCAACTCGAATATCGTTTCAAAGGCACAGGCGCATCCCTAAATTAACGTAGACATTTGGAAGCATAAATGACCTTCTACTTGCAAAATGTTTTTCGAAGGTTGGTTCAGTATTATGAGGGATATGCTTCCTATTACGAGTTTGTATCAAATGTGTAGCAATAAAAGTCCCTTTTGGAAAGGTTTCTTCTGAAACAATAAGAAGTGAAGTACTAATATTAGTATCTGGTACATTTTATGTAGGGGTTACAAACACAATATATACAGAACCATAACAAATAAACTAAAAGTAACACTAAAACTGAACTATATACTGAATACATATTGCTGCACCCCGGAATTGTGTCCAGAAAGCTGACTACTTCCTCTTTGGATAGCAAAACTTATCCTCTGTCCGAGGAACGAGTCAGCTCTCCGGTCACCTGTGGGCTGTGGCGTACTAAGATACTAAGTCTATTTATTTATTTATTTATACTTCATGCACAAACAGTACATTGGCGGACTTAAAGCTAAAATAGCATTATCTACCAGTCTACCAGGAGAGATAACAGTTGACAAAAGGTATGCGGTGCAGGAAGATTACTTACAAGTAAAGATTACACATAAGCTTATTCAACCACTATCAAATTTATAAAAAGAAATAAATAATAATAATAAATACACTAAAAGTTAAAAGTAGCAATAGATATTTTACACTAATTAATTAATTAATTAACTGCATGAGTTACCCAAAATTATTCAGGTACTTGAGGCTTTATGAAGAAAAGAGATGAAAAAGGAATAAAGGAACAAGGAATAAATTAGGAGCTAAGGAGTGGTCAGGAAATGGTTATGTACTGCTCTCTTAAAACAGAATTTCCTAGATATTAATCTTATGTCAGGGGGAAGACCATTCCAGAGTCTCATCGCTGTTAAAGCAAACGAATTAGAAATAAACCCAGTCCGATGAAGAGGGAAATTCAATAATAGAGGGTAATTCTATTCTGATACTAATATACTAAAGATGAAGACTCTCGCCTGCAACGGTTTGGTTACGTGGTGCGCAAGTCCCAGGGCAGGGTGCGTGGGAAATATGTACTTAAACCTGCCGGGATCATGGGCTGTATGGACATCGCTGAGTCGCATGCGAGAACCTACGACTTGAGGATGCTTGACCGGGCGAAGTGGAAAGAAAAGATTGGGAAAGCGGACCCTGGCATAAGCCGGGAGTGACCGCTTAGGCGATGAATATTCCAAAGGTTATCAGCATCTGGTGGCTTGCCTCTTTGCCTGCTGTATGACATAAAAGAGAGCACAGTTTCTCTGAGGTGGAATCAGTTCTCTTTTGGTAATTGGATAATCTGGACTTAAAGGGTATTTCAATTTCTATTTCTTTATTTCGCTTTCCATGTGTTACAATATGATGAGAATCAACATGAACCCGGATTGGGCATAGCAAATTGGTATTTGATCTATTAAGTGTTTTTTGCCTAGGTACAAGGCACATACGGACAGTCCACCTGAAGGACAGTGGCCACCATTCTCCAGGACATCTTAGGGGAGTGGATGCGGTGCCGGCCTGTGAGGTACCTGTAGACATTTTTTAAAGACCCCATGTTGTAGTGCAGAGGAAAGACTTCGGGAGGGACCACATTCTGCTCGTACGTGATAAAAAGGCTCGTGGTGCCCGTCACAGTAGTTGGATGCCAGGCATTCAGATGGTGTGGGAAGCTACAAACGTGTACCAACCTAAGCCCAGCGCCCAGCAGCCCGGCGCCAGCGAGCGCGGCCCCAGCGCCCATCAGGTAGTAGCGATGCTGCGCCGCCTCCGCGCCCGGCGACAGCTGCACCACCCCCACCACCAGCAGCACGATGCCGAGCAGCAGGGAGCCCACGACCGCGTATAGGGCTGCGCCCTGGAGATGGAGAGGCCAAGTAATGTTGTAAATGCGAAAGTTTGTTATGAAGTAGTGAATGACGACCTGCAAGGCAGGCAAGTCAGTGGACAACTGAATTTGATATATAATAATTTTACACTACAATTTGGTAGACGCTATAGCCAGTGGCCAACGTAGATGACGTAGTGTAGAATTATTTGATGTCAAATTCAGTTGTCAACTGAGTTAGATAATAGTCCCGCTGAGTGGTTCAGTTGGTTATCATGCCACGGTGAACGTCCTGGGTTGGATTCTCGGCCGAGCAGAAATTGAAATAATGAATTTTAATTTTTGTTACGGGTCTGGGTATTACATGTATAATAAGTATGTATTTAAAAGTATATCAGTAGTTTAGCTTTTATCTAGCATCCATACCACAAGCTTAGCTTACTTTGGGGCTAGATGGCGCTGTGTGAATTGTCCAAGCATATTTATTTATTTGTAAGGGTAGATGTTTGGATGTTTGTCACTCCTTCACGCAAAAACTACTGAACGTATTTTGATCGTGGTGGCAGCTTATAGCCCAGAATTGCAATTCAATGTGGTTCCCGGGAACGGGTCTGGAACGGCTTTTGACTAATATTATTGCAAGGTAATTTTTTTAACATCTCTAGATCAACTTATAGAGATGATTGAATTTACCTTTCTATACTATACAGTCAATATGTGAGCCAAGAAAAGTTCAGTATTACATACATACATACACGCACACATACCTGAAACTCACGCCTGCGTCCTACAGGTGGGGTACGCAGAGACTATGTACCGCCACTTTGCTCTGTCCTGACACAACTCCATGGCCTCGCATATATCCACAATTCTTTTCATACATCTTCTTTTACTCTTGCCAATTCGGACTCCAGCTTTTTTGAGAACATAAACGCAAAACGCTGAAAACGCTGAGAAGCAAACGTTGTCCTCTTAAGTTTTAAAATATCGAAATCTTTAACCTACCTTCCCGCAAACGTAGAGCTCGTTCCTAAGCCGGTGGTGGTCCGGCGAGGGCGTCGGGTCCCCGTCCGGGGCTCTGCCCAGCTGCAGTGGCAGCTGCGAAGGCCTCCGCCCCCCGCCACGTTTGTCGGTGCGTCGCCCCGCGCACCGGGCCGCTACTGCTGGCATGGCGCCGATCATCTTGGCTGATCATCATCAGAGTTTGGGATTTAGTTTACGGGTTTATGCGGCGTTGTTACCTTGGTTAACGAGTCGCCCGATGTTGTCCGATTGACGTCGATATTTTGTCACTGGATCAGGGCTTCAGATCCGATAATTTTACTAATTTAATTAAATTTAAGGTAAATTAAATTATTATTTATTTCGGACCATGATCCATATTTACGTCAGTAAAAATGGTCCTTATACAAGACTATATCTATTAGTAAAATTTATTTAGGATTGCATTGTAATTGTGACAGTTTAACGCATTTTTGGTATTCTGCTGCAATTAAAACTGCCGTGGAGCTGCTATTGCGATCCAATTTCAGCTCAATCTAGCCTAGCAAAAATTAGCAGACTCGAGGCCCAGGATACATGCGACGCGACGACGAAATACGCGGCATAAACCCATGAACTAATACTCAAAATGTTTGATAATAACCGCATTTGTTTGAAACACTACATAATCAGATATCAAAGAGTTTTACTCGAGTCAAACTCAATAATGATTTATTGAAAAGCAGTATGAATTTATCTCTTACCAAATGAGGAGCGTCGATAGCTTAATGGCTAGCGAATCTGACTCGTAAGCAAGAGGTACCGGGTTCGGACCCCGGTGCTGTTTGTACCAATGCCTTTTTCGGAGTTAAATTGGTACATTAGTTGAACACTAATCGCTGCTCTTACGGTGAGCGAAAACATCACGATGAAACTTGCACATTCAGGCGATTGAACGCAACCATGATCGAATCAGTAGCCGTATTTACAATGATTCGAAACCGTTTCCGAACAATTCGACTCGAAATTCGTGAGTGGCGAATCCGTGTCGATCGATTCGAAAACTGTTATTCAGAATCCCGATAGATTCCACGGAAACTCTACTCTCTATAACATATGAAAATTTCATCAAAATTAACTAAAACCACATTTTCCTTAGAACTTTTGTAGGGTCCTTAGTCGATTCCGTATCCGAATCCGATTACCGAGCCATTGTGAATACGGCTACTGGTCAGGCCTGTTAATGTGTCACGGAGGTCAGGTAGCTGTAGCTCCACTGTAATCACCTGATATGCCAAATCATGGACGATTGAGGGTTTATGTAGTAACAACTCATTCATTGTTAGTTTGAAGTAGCCATAAATGCCACACAATTCACAACCTTATTTGTTGAAAACACCGAGTTAGCGTGCCGTAAGCGACTAGTTAAAAATAAGACGTTTGATCTGCCAATTTTAGATCATGGTCGGGGCAGACCCCGGACCCTCGCACGCGTGAGCACATCCAGGATATGATTAAAAAATGGCGTGTCAGTTTGCCGTGATGGATTCAGTTGGCCGTCTGCATGGCAGAATATAGATAATGGTAGAACCCCCTATGAATGTGGAGGAGGCTCAAGTCTGGTCGTGAACTGTTGCGGGCTGTTGATGTGATGTAAATCCTGTGATGTGCCACTATCTGGCTCTTGATGTGATGTGAATCCTGTGTTGTGCTTCTATCTGGCTACTAAGTGGCTGTTGATGTGACGTGCATCCTGTGATGTGCTACTATCGGCTACTAACTGGCTTTTGATGTGATGTCAATCCTGTTATGTGAATGCGATACTATCCTATTTAACACTATTATAACTATCTGTCGAAATTACTATAAAACTGTACAAAACGCGTGTCTGTACATTGAATATATTTCAGAAAAAATTGTCGGGATAGGATTCTGGGACGTAACTATGCCTAACAAGATTTTTTATTAATTTTTGCCTTACTCCTCCACGCAAAGACTACTGAACGGATTTTGATGAAATTTGGCAGCAATATAGCTTATAGCCCAGAATAGCACATATGCTATAATTGATCCTGAAATTCAATATGGTTCCCGCGGGAACAGATCTGGAACTTATTACCCAATTTTAACCGAAGTTGCGGGCAATATTTTTTTTTCTAATTTAATTTATTTTGTACACTTGTTTCACTGTTTTTTTATTGTACCTAATTATCGTGTCGTGGTGTCTACGTGCTATAAATGTCTTCTTTCTTTCTTTCTTTCAATAGATGCTTCGCAATAAGTCGGGATCAATACTGGCTCAACAACAGACGCCATTAACAGTCTTCGCTTAAACAAATTCAATAAGTGTTTGCTCTGATGTTTGCCACAATACCCGGCACGAGTTCAGCCAATGTACAGACAGCAAGACAGCGAAATTATTTCCCGTTTCGGGTTTTTATTACAGTTTTCACATAATTAGTATTTTAATTGTTTCATACCATGAAATTTCGTAACTAACCTAAACTGACTGACAGAAAAACTCGTATAACCTTCGACCAAGTTTACATATTATAATCAAATATTTTCAAAACTGCTGAACCGATTTTAATAAAACAAAACTTTATTTTTATTTTTTATGTCATACGGTAGGCAAACAGGCAAGCGGGCCACCTGATGGAAAGTGGTCACCACTGCCTATAGACATTAGCAAAACCTAATGCGCTGCCCACCTCTGCCACCACACGTTTCTCTGGTAGCAAAAAGGAAAATGCCACTCCACTGCCAAAGCCACGGTTCCCCAAATCCCCACCCCATGGAGCACTGGAAATCTTACTCGCCGGCAGAAACACAATACTACTAACTAATTAGGTTATCTCTATTTGAAAGCCAGTTTAGGCTTAAAAGCCTAATGTATGCGGTTTTCTCTATCAAAGTATAACACCGCATACAAATCGGTCCATCCGTTCGGGTGCTACGATGCCACAGATTTTATGTTGTGTCACATTGCATGCATCATGGTCACGGGAAAGCGGGTAGATTTCCCTTCGACTTCGGCCGCTTTATCGCTACCCAACACCGTCTACCGTTCGCAGCTCTCCAGTCGTCCCGTGATCATGATGAATGCTGTGTCGAAATATCGGGCTACTCGTCAACAAAGGTACGCGGTAGGAAACCCGGAACATACCCTTAAAATGTGTGATACTAACCGCGATAGTTTAAAACATTATGTTTATGTTGTGTGTTTTCAAAACTGCGATCTCCAACACTTGGAGTCAAGCGCGGAGATTATGGCAAAATTCAACAAATACTACTAACACTATAAATGCAATCGTTTGTATGTTAGTTATTCCTTCACGCCAAAGCTACTGAACAGATTTTGATGAAATTTGGCAGCAATATAGCCTAAATCCCAGAAAGTACATGAGCTGTAATTTATCCCGCAATTCAATGTGGTTGATCCATCTGAGTGGGTCTGGAAAGCTATTCCAAAATTATTCAATTCCTTGGAAATGGCCAATCCGATTACGATGAAACTTTGTAGGTATTATCCGACAACATTAAACTAACTGGTGCATAACATTTCATTTTTATACAGTATCCTTTTCATAAAATTACGTCCTGTTTAAAGGCAAAACTGACGACAAATGAGTACTTATATTCAAACCGTTACAAAAACCTAAGATTTTTTTATTTTTTTATTTTAGGAACTTACTGGCATGAAAACATACTCTATTTTAGAAATCAAGTATTAATTGTGATGTCTTATGTACGATTAAAAATATTAGTACAAATGTCTAATTGCGGAAAAAACGCTAATTTCATAGGTAAGGACCGAAAATGAATATTACGACCCCAGTTCACGCTTTTATTCATTCCCGACTTATTCTGTATACCTTACTCTCTGTAGTACCAACACACATGTCAGTTCTCGTATACATTGGTGTCATTTTATTCCCGTATTTGTGCAAAAGTGATTTATTGTGACTTCGGCAAATAGCAAGGGTAGAACATCCGATACGTTCGCACGCCTAATGTTTCCCATATAAACGGGTGTACTTGGCGTATTGTATTGTCAAGTGGTATCGTTTTGAATGGACAGGGCGTCCGGAGCAAATCAATTTGTGTTCAGTGATCTGTCTGTTGATGCTGTGTTTGATAAGTCCATTACGAGTCCGTTTAAGTTTGGAATGGAACGCGTTGCGAGTGCGCTCCCTGATAATTATAATCTAGACGTATTCAAGGTTAGAGTGAATAGCCTGTTCCATTATCAGCTGTATCGTCACCACCAGATGAGATGGCGGTCAAAAGCCTGGCTTGTCTTATAGAAAAAAACAGTCTGTAAAGTCTTCAGTATGACTGTCCTCCATCATCATCCCATTATCTGTCTGTATTCATGAGATTAGTTGTCTTTTACGAGACCCGTTTATGGGGTTGGTGCTACGTTTCACTCTGCTGGTTAGCATGGGCGTCAATATCCCGGTTGAGGGCCCGGTGTTCTTTTTTTTTTTATATCATACAGTAGGCAAACAGGCAAGCGGGCCATTGCTGGAAAGTGGTCACCACTGCCTATAGACATTATCGCCAATGCGTTGCCCACCTCTATAACACGTTGCTCTGGCAGCGAAAAGGCAAATGCCCCTCCACTGCCAAAGCCTCATGTTCGTCTTGATCACGATCAGGTAATTTCAGTTGAGCAACTGCCATCTTACCTCCTCGGCCCTGCTACAAGGGGCACATACCAGATTGGATCTCGGTTACACATTCAGTCGCCTGATTATGCAGGTTTCGTCATAATTTGCTCTTATCGTAAGAACATCGGTCAACGTTCAACTAATAAACATAACTCAGAAGCCGGCATTGATACATAGCGGCACTGGGGATCAAACCCGGTACCTCTCGCTTTCGAGTTAGACAGCTTCAGTGCCACCGACGCTCTCGATTATAGCATCTACTGATATCATAACAGGCACTTAATAAAATTCTGAGAATTGAAACCAGAATGCAGAAAAGAGTTCTGCTACTTACTAATAGATTATAATGCTCAAAACAACTTACACCGCTGATTATCCCTTGGCTGCAGTAACGATTGGAGCATATCTGTAACAAATAACATGTTCTTTTAATTCCCGTATTGAATTTTCAAGGTTTGTTTCAGTTTACATACATCATCAGAATATCACCACGCCTCTATTTCCTGTAGAGAGCTAGAGACTTCGTTCCAATTGCTACGATCCTGACAGACCTCCCCGACAATTCGGATCTGTGTTTTACTATAGCAGCCCTTTGTTAGGAGCCGGTCCTCATTACTAGCAAGTACCCTACATTATACAGAATACTACACATAATGCATATGCATTAATATTCTCTGCTAGTACAAGTGTTTAGAACAAATAGTGTAAGTGCTGTTTCCGTCTCCACGTTGTACTTCTACGACGTTGTATAGACTCTATTGAAACATGACGTAAACCGTTGAGCTATGCATAAAATCGGTCTCATCCGTTCACAGGTTTGTTTCAACAAACTATTTATTCGTACATCGCGGACATAGCCGCACAAAATACTCGGTACATTTTTCAACTCTGGATTTCTACTTTAAATGTCCTATCCCTGCATTGTTGAGTGACGTGGCGTTTTCCACAACTACGGAATATTCTCCCGCATTCGAATTTTGAGGATTAAACCGGATGCATCAACGTTGTCAGGAAAGGGAATAGTTTTGAATGGCTTAGTTTTGACAGAGCAATCTCGTTCGGGTATAGTAGTCGTGTTGTGTTGTCAACCAAGTTTTTACTTGTCCTATTTGGAACACAAATATTAGTAGGAAGTAGGCTAGTAAAGATTTGTACTATCTAGGATTAGCAAAAATGCAGTACTACCTAATTTTTTTGCTTATGTGAGGACGTCCTCTCACGAACTTCACTCGATTACTGTTACTGTTAGACATGGATGATAAAGGTCACCAGTATCGGCGGCATATTAGTTAGTACCTTCTTACACCACATTCAGTCGTAATATGCCACCGATTGGGAAACTACTGGTGAAATGACACTGGCGTCCCTCATGGTTCTTATTATCGTGTCCTATAAGTTATGACGTAAATTTGTAACACAGTTCTTAAGAGTTCTTTGTTTGTAACATGTCTTGGGGAAAGTTGTTCATTTTCATGGGTAGAATATGAGGTTTCAATTAATGCTAGCGGTCTTATTACGCATTGTATCTTCACCTGTTATAGACGAAGATCGTGAAGAGGTCGATCCCAGTTGTTTGTTGTTGTTTTAGACATATTAAATTTGCCAGCCATAATTGTAAAGTCGTTCTCTCCGGATATTGAAGCGATATCGTGGGCGATACCACATAAATATATTTCCCCTCGTTATCTCATATCACGTTTTCATTCGCCAGATACTAGATATGTCATTGGTGTATCTAAATACTGTGAAAAATACGTGTAACAACATTGAATAACTTCACAACGAGGGTACCAGGGTATTAGAGTAACGCGGAGGAATATTTATCACAACGCTTATAGGAGCCTGTACCCGGGAACACGCTTATCATATTTTATGAGGCCGTAAGGTAAGTAAGCACTTGCTTATCGCCGGGAAGGGGAAATATTTGACCTTTCCCCGCATCTCGGGGTAATGTAATTTTTGTATTTTTAAACAGAATCCGGATAAATTATATGCCGACCTGCTTTTTTCGCGGTAATTTAATATTCAGAATTAACAATGTATAAGGTTGTCAGGATTATTTTATGTTGTTTTTGGATTCGGTGTTAAAATGTGCAAAGATAATTTGTGAGCCGCAATTGATTAATGCTAAGCTTGTGTTTCTGCCGGTGAGTAAGGTTTCCATTGCTCCATGGGGTGGGGATTTGGGGAACCGAGGCTTTGGCAGTGGAGGGGCATTTGTCTTTTTGCTGCCAAAGCAATGTGTTATAGAGGTGGGCAACGCATTGGCGATACTCTTGGTGTTGCTAATGTCTATAGGCAGTGGTGACCACTTTCCAGCAGGTGGGCCCGCTTGCCTGTTTGCCTACTGTATGACATAAAAAAAAAGAAAAAAAAGCTGCCGAGCCTCAAGCGTCGGCGTAGGGTTGCACAATGCACGTCTGTCGGTCTTCTACAGGTTGCATTTCGGAGAGTGTGCGAAGCTGCACGACCTGATTCCGCTGGCTCCCCCGCCATTGGGAAACGCGACCCGGCCTAACGCTTTATTTTTATGTCGTGGATCTTACAGCTTTCAGGACGAGCCGCTTTTGTTCAACTTTTTAATGAGTACGGCTAAGGAATGGAGCACTGCGTGCGAGTTCTCTGATCATTATAATCTGGACGCCTTCATGGCTAGAGTGAATAGGCTGTTCCTACTCATGCTCCATCTTCGTTCGCATCGTCACTTACCACTGACGGCGCTCGAATGCCTGGCTTGCTTTTTTTTTTTTTTTTATTTAAATAAAAAATATGTCATGCTACCCTCTAAGCTACAGTTGTAGGCATTTAATACTCCTGGTACCACTTACGTGTTATCAATCCCCTACAAACTTGTTATTTTGATTTTGGTGATTATTTACACCACTATTTACAAAAAATAAACTGAAGCACTGTTAGTTGGGAGTACGGAGCTAAGTAAAACATGACGTTACGATTGAACGGTATATTAACGACTGCCCAATGCGAGTAGGACGCAGCCTACCCTCTACTTACTAACTAACAAGCACAAATGAATAAAAGGAACATAAATTTTGAAAAAGATAAAACCGATTCAAAGAGGTCACCCTGAGCAATCCCCGATCCAAGAGTGCCTATTACACTGGCGAGCAAAACCATTTGGACCAGGAATGATCCTGAACGGGAGTCATGCCCCCTCTCTCGTAGAAGTTGACATACCTCATTAATGAAGACTTTTGCCTTTGCACTCGAAACTCCAGTGGCCTCTACGGCAAAGGCAACTAAAAGGTGGCTTGTATTTAGGTTCGGCATATTGCGGCATATTTTGGTTGAATTTTTTGATATAATTTGCAGAACTGTGTGTACTGCCTATGCCTAATTTGATGCTCACTTTTGAGTATTGTATTTAAATAAAATTGTATTTATTATATGTAAACTTATGACTTATCTAAGGTATATTCTTGTCTTATAGTATTCATAGTAGCGGTAGTAAGAGGTATTACTATTAGAGGTCTCTTCAGAGGCGGTCAACGCATTGGTGACTCCCCTGGTGTTGCTGATGTCCATAGGCGGCGGTGACCACTTTCCATCAGGTGGCCCGCTTGCCTGTTTGTATGCCGTATAACATTAAAAAAGTAAGCTTTTCATTATTAATTCTCTTTTAATTAACAAAAGTTCCAAACGATCGTCGTTAAATAAATAAAGCTTACTATTTGTAGTTACCTATACCTATTATTACGAAGTTATTTATAAATTTATTTAATACGCCATAAAATTAAACCGCTTCAACGATCACTAGCCTTCACTACTACGTGTTACGTGTGTGTACAGGGTGTATGTAAGTCGTAGGAGGGAAACTGGGTACTAGAAATATTAATGGTAATACAATTTTCATGCAAATGTTTTTTAATAAGAAGACCAGCGTTAGAATTTTTTTGTACCGGTTAGTAAAATTTCCCATAGCAATGGTTCCCGCGGGATGTGGTCGGAAAAGTTACCTATTTAATACCTGAACTTTATCCGGCAAAGTCGAGGGCAAAAGCTAGTGAGTATAACCAGTGCAAAAAGTATTGGACAAATCATCATCACATCATCACAGCCCGTAACAGTCCACTGCAGGACTTAGGGCCTCTCCCACGAAAGGGGAGGTTATTGCCATAATCTCCATCTTGGCAGGCGGGTTGGAGATCGCAGTGTTTAAATATAATAATGGAAAATGCTGCTACCCATTTTCCAGACAACGGAGACTCTTGATCTTTTGCCTCGAAAACATTAGTCGCCTTGTACGACACCCAAGAGTGTAAGGGGTTGGTGCTTTTCTACTCAGCCGGACACCACACTGCCATTGGACAAATAACAATAACGATTTCCTTTCCTATCCCCGACGATTCTTGAGAGTCTTGAAAGAAATATTTGAATTTCAAATTTAACATTGATATCGTTGTCCAAACTAGCAATCGTACGAACTGCCCTTGCAATATTTAATTCACTTTCCCTCCAAGTACGGTTCAGATACACCCCGTACACCAACTACATAAGGTATCTATAGCTACTTTTAGCTACATATATCTACATTTGCGTGCCCCGTAATCTGTTCACGCCCTATTTGAACCGCTGCGTCTGGCAGACTTACTTGGAATATAAATTGTGGGGGCGCGCTGCATAGAACCCCACTTCCAAGGCAATTTCATTTGGATTCCATGGAAAGCGGAATTTTATTTTTCGTCGCAACCACTGGTTTAGTGGTGGCGGGCTTGCGAGACCGATTAGTAAGACTTAGAAACGGTCGTAGAGTCCGGGAATTGGATGGACTTTTGGACTTTGAGGTTAGAATTTCAGCATCGCAACGAGCTCGCCACTCGTTAGGTGTGCTTCCTCATATCGTTGGCGATGCCGGCACAGGGGACTGGGATCGAACTCGTTACTTCAGTAGCTACCTCTCGCTTACCTAGGAATCGGACCCGCTAAGCCACTGGCGTTCTCAAGAAACGGAAAACAGTCAAAGTATGCACGTCTTACAACGAACACATCAACATGACAACACAATCCAAGTACATAATTAATTATCTTTCCTTAGATGAAATATTGGGAAACATCCCCACGACTTACGTTTGCGCTGCCCTACTTAACAGTACCTACCTTATCATATACTCGTTCTATGTTCAATAAATGCGAGAACTTTATTCCATTGTATTAAGAGCTATAACTAGTGTATGGGCTCTAGACTGAATCTGGGAGACTAGAACAGTCAGTAGATAATCTTGAACGTAAGAGGAATTCGTAATTTGTAGGCTTGGGATTCGAGACGGCACAGCTTCAAAGCACGTTTTATAGCTAGTGTCAAATAAGAAGAGACTTGGCGGGTCACGTGGTTCGACTTGCGCTGCATACGATTGCCTGCGCGAAATCCCCTCCACTGCCATTTGACAAGTCTCTTCTTTCGTGACGCGGGTTTTACCAATGACGTAAACCCCGGAGGAAAAAGAGGGGTTATTAGTTAGATGTGTGCACCTGTGTATCTGTGGCTTTGTGTATCTGCTGTGGCATTGTAGCTCCCGAACGGATGGACCGATTTGATTGCGGATGCTCTATTTGGAAGCCAGTTTAAGCGAGACGGTTATTAGCTTTGTTTCGTGCCGTGACCATGATGCATGCAACTGTGTCGAAATATCGGGCTACTCGTCAACAAAGGTACGCGGTGGGAAACCCGGAACATACCCTTAAGATGTGTAATAATAACCGCGGTAATTTAAAACATTATGTTATCGGTTATGTAGTTTAAGTAATATTGAAGTTGATGTATATAACCTGAGTCGGGGTTTATAAATAAATAATAGATAAATAATCGTGGACAAATTTACACAGCGCCATCTAGCCCCAAAGTAAGCAAAGCTTGAGACGACAGAGGGATAGACGACGGTGGGAAGCGACTTTATCCGTCTTTTTCCGTCGAATGTTATTTACAGCATCATCATTATTCATTTGGGATATTATCATTTTCTCTATTTGAAAGCCAGTTTAACTGAGATGGTTATTAGCTTTATTTCATTACAATCGGTCTAGTAGTTTAGACAATATTTGAAAATATATAAACTAGGTCGGATCTTATCCGACTTTCACTGTCGGTTAGGTCATATAGCTTACTTACTAAACGCATCTACTCCAATTGAAAATAATTAACAATCAAGATAATGTCATGTAGTCGGTTAATAAATTATTCGTCATTGGCTGGCCCGCCGCGACTTAGTTCGCGTGTTGACCTACCCTATAAACCTTCCTTTTAAATCCCTCTATAAGTACATTGTAATAGCATTAAAATCTGTTGCGTAGTCAAAAGATCTAAGGGTACATACATACATAGACACAGAGGGACAGACGGCGGGAAGCGTTTGTTTTTAACCCCCAACGTTTGTCGTGCGTATCTGTTTATCTGTAGTTTTTTTTTATGTTATCCGGCACACAAACAGGCATGCGGGCCACCTGATGAAAAGTGGTCACCGCTGCCTATGGACATCAGTCACATCAGAGTCACCAATGTGTTGCCCGCCTCTGAAGAGACCTCTAATATACCTTTTGAACGATCCCAGCACAAGTTCCCGAACAAGTAGGCCGATTTTGAATTTTCTTTGTCTCCAGTTTAATGGAAATGATTACCTATTAGCTTTGTTTCATTAAAATCGGTTCAGGAGTTTGGGAAATAGGTAGAAGTGTACTTGGTCGGGCGTTTTCTGTAATTTTGTAATTTTTTTGTCGGTTAGGAAAAGCTAATTTTTTTTTTAATCCACCAAGGCGGCAAACAAGCTTACGGCCTGCCTGATGGTAAGCAGTCACCGCAACCTATGGACGTTTGCAATATCAAATTTTAAATATTTTCTTCATTACACTGTAACCTCGACTTAAATACAATCAGTCTACCTGCACTACCTACACAATCACCCACAGGTCAAGGACCGAACATCAAAGTCATTCAAAATTAACACGACGCCATAGTATGAGGTATTCGAACCCAATCACCTGTGACATATTTATTATACCACAAACACGCCACTACTTACGTGGACGGATTTGGTCGACGTATCCCAGATTATGCCTGTAAGCCCTTTGAACCCTGGAAACCCTTTCATAGGTGGTTCTGTAAACTTTATGCAGCCGTTTACCCTTTTCATAAAGATAAGACTCTGAACCACTCGGCTGAGTGAGGGTTTGGTTATGGTGGTGGAGGAAGCGGGGGCGGGAGCGGATTTGGGACGCTGGGGTCTGTGGGGATCGGTAGGCAGATTATGTAACTATGTTGTCTGTAATTATCTGATTTCAATGATTGAAATTGTTACATTTTAGATTAAGTATTTTATTATTTTGAGGTCATCTTATGTACTCAGCAATGTTAAATTTATTTATAAAACGAGATCGAATAAATACTAAAGCATGAAAATTATGTTAGTAGTACGAAACATAAAATCCACTCCTATGAAGTTAGAGTAGAACCAACTTCATGTCGTCATACAGTTCAGTCCATTCTATAGGATAGGCTTCATAGGAATAAAGCATAGCATAGCATAAGCGAATAAAAAATATCATTCAGGTTGAATATGAATTGGGGGTACTAAAGGATTTGCTGGGATAAAATTATCTGGATCTCCTAATAAATAAGGGTTTGTTAAAGTTAAAATAATTAAAAAGAAAATTATTAAAATAAATCCAATTAAATCTTTAAAAGTATAAAACGGATGAAATGGAATTTTATCTAAATTACTATTAATTCCTAAAGGATTATTAGAACCTGTTTTATGAAGGAATAATAAATGAATTATAGTTATTATTAATACAATAAAAGGTAATAAAAAATGAAATGTATAAAATCGTGTTAAAGTAGCATTATCTACAGCAAATCCCCCTCAAATTCCTATGAATTGGATGTTGTGACGTAATTCTTTATTATTGAACCAAAATGGCGACGTTCAGGTGAGTTCGGGGGTACCACCCCAGACTTTAGGCGCACATTGAGTAATACTCATTATGAGCAACAATAGTTCGACCATAAGTACTTACGCGTAAAACGGTACTCACTGAGAACATTTTGATACGTGAACTTTGACTTAATTCGGAAATTTGAGCACAAACTTCGTGAACATTTTGGTGATTTCTTTGAACATAGGAATATGCAAGTTTCTGTTTGTTCATCATCTTAATTTGGACGAAGCCTTTAGGGATGACTCACGTTACAAAGAGTTGGGTCCGAGTGAAGTCTTGGCCGTAGATCAAGAAACTAATATCTCATATAATTTGTACTATGGCGCGACTTCGTTCGCGTAGCTACTCCTGCCCTACCTTACCCTACCTCTACCTTACCCCTACCCTACACCTATTTTACCCCTACCTACACTTTTTTCTCTCTTGAATCTCTCTATCTACAGTTGAAAACCCCATTAAGTTCCATTGCGTAATAATAATTTAGATATAGACTGCGGAAAGCGACTTTGTTTTATACTAAGTCTAGATGGACACGCTCACGCGAACCGAAGAGTTATCACAAAAAGACATTACTTACAGATAGACTTACATCGTACAAAAATATTATAAAACCGCTACCGCTTCTAACTGTATCTGCACCCATATCGCCGCCCTGATCGATAGCTCTCCCAACATCAGATGAGCCTCTGAATATAACCATTTCAAAGTGGCTCTTTCATATTGAAGACGAAAGATTCCCATCAGGAAATTCGACGTCATTCAAACAGAGGAATGGATTACTGTTTTTTCACTGGGTATTGGTGGATTTTTGGATATACTTGCTCGTGAAGGGGCCATCATATAGAATCATCGATGCTTATTTGTTTATTGTTATTTTTCGCTACTCTTGCACTACTTACTAGTTCATGTGAGACATTACCACTTCCGAAAGGTTGTTTGGAAGAGATCGCTTAAAGCGATAAGGCCATGATAAGTAATATGTGTGCAATAAAGAGTTTTTACTTACTGATTTACTGTCATATACTCAATTTTGCTGTGTATAAAATAACCTAGGCGTACAAAGTAGCCTATAAAACACGCGTGGTTTAATGAGCACTTTTCCAATAGGTATGTAAAGCATTTCTAGTCACTCTATAGATGGCGCCCTAACAATTTTGGTAATTAAAGATTGCTTGAAATATGTACTTATATAAACACTGAGTACATTGTACTGGATAATAATGCATTTATCAATAGGTTTCAACAATTTTAAAAGTTTTAATAAATTATTGCAAACAAAACAAACATCAATTCGACTGAGTTAGTTCGTTTCATGGACGCTAGGATCAACAACCAACGTAATTTAAATATGAAAGGTTTGTATTAAAATGGAACATAGTGCCTACCTACTTGAATAAATATTTATTTTTATATTTCTTTCAACCTTTTAAAGTTGTGTTTATATTATTAAACTGTAATTTTTAAGTTTAATATTAGCTGGCTGCATGACATCACTGCCACAATCATACAGATTTAAAAAAGATGTACTAAAATTGTGGGAGCGCCATCTATTGATGCTTTTTAAAACCAACTGACAATAACTACTGGAAAACTGCTTATTGAAATAAAGCACTAATGACAACAAAACGACGTACTGAGGGGTTTGTTGGTTGACAGTCGGTCTGCCTTGCAGAGGTCCCGGGTTCTATTTCCGGACGGTGAAATGATGAATTTTTTAATATCTGTTACGAGTCTGAATGTTGTACGTATAAGTATGTATTTAAAAAAAATATATAAGTAGCTTATCAGCTTTCTGGCACCCATAACACATTACTGCAAAGCAGCTTTGCTTAGTTTGGGGCTAGACATTAGCGTATCTAGGGCTAATTTCTAGGGAGGGCCTAGCCCCTGAGGTGGCCGATGAAGCCGAGTCAATCGCCAATGTACAGACAGTGAGCACCCTATTCTGGGGTGGGCACGGCCCACCCGGCTCCCCCCCTTGCTACGCCTATGGGGCTAGATGGCGCTATGTGAATTGTTCAAGCATATTTATTTATTAATTTAATGTTTTGTTGTATTTTAGCAACCTATCTTGTATTACCTATCTATGCAGGTATTAGGGATAATTATCATGATAATCCAGCTTCTGATCCTGGCTTCTGCCAATATCCGCTATCCGGTTCTGTCTCCTCCACTTTTTTTTATGCTACGCAGTGACAAACGAGCAGATAGCCCACCTGATGGTAAGCGGTAACTGTCACCCATAACAACTACGATTCATGCATGTATGTTGCAGGCAACAAAAATGCAGAACCACAGGGGCGTTGTCGCTGTGAGAACTAAGATGAAATGTATCATCCCTGTAATTGCGCTGGCTGTCTTATCCTTCAAACCGGAATACAACAATGCAAGCATTGTTGCTTGGCGGTAGAAATAGATAAGGCGGTGGTACCAGTACTAACCTAGGCGGACTCCTCAGGCTTGACAGAGTTCTGCCACCTGATAACTTCATGCGGTTTATGGTATCCTCGCCTTGTCGCCGCTGGCTCTCGTGCCCGACTAAGTTATGTCAATCCATCGATTCTCAGGTATGCAGGGGATACTTATGTGTATATATTCTTTTAGACAATATTTAAAAGTATAAAATAAAGGTATTTTCTGCGTCTGTGTGCGTGTATTCCGTCTAAGTCCTCCTAAACCATGTAACCGATTTTGATGCGGTTTTTCATCATCGTCTTATATGTATGATATAAAAAATACATCTTGGCGTTACAACCCCGGTTGTGCTCTCAAGAACGAGGGCCCAGGGTCCGCCTCGACAATGATCCAGAATTTGGCCAGTAGGTAATTACAGTGGAGCGACTACCATCTGACCTTCGTGACCCTGCTACCAGGGGAACCTGACCAGTCATGGTTACAAATTAAGTTGCCTGAATTAGCAGGTTTCACCACGATGTTTTCCCTCACCGTAAGAGCATCGTTTAGTATTCAATTATTCAACTAATAACACAGAAAAGAGTAATTGGTACATGGCTGCAATGGCATTCTTTTATGTAAAATATATGTAGTAGTAAAGAAAATTCGAAAAAGAACCCGTGATAAGCGTAGGGTTGCTTGTCTAATATAAAATCGATCGCTATATTTAGATATTAGGATTCCTTCAAAAATGACCCCGTGGAAATATTTGCTTATTGACAAGTGAGTTTTTTTGCGAAAATGCTGCGCTGTCATTTGATGGATCGGTCCGATACTGCGATGTTATTTTGGAAAGTTTCCCTGTTGACAGATGGACCCCTTTCCATTCACGCTCTGTTACGAATTTCGAAACCTATTTTGTGGAAAAAAAATTGTGGTCCAATTCAGAATGTGGATAGCCTGCCTTTTAGCCTGCAGTGGGACAGAAGTGGCTATAATAAATAAATAAATTCAGAATGCACCAGATACCTAGTGTCAGACAGATCTCCTGAACGTCTGTCTCGTAAACGTCGTTAAGTCCTGGAGGAATAGCATCGAAACAAGTGCTCGATTTTCCGACTAAACATTATTTATTTTGTGCTTTTAATGGAACTACTAGTGCGAAATTAGTGGACAGTCCACCTTATACAAGGTGGTAACTGACCTGAAGGTGGTGACGACCTGAGTGGTTCAATGGTCAACATGCCGGTCTGTCACGCAAAAGGTCCCGGGTTCGATTCCCGGCCGGGCAGAAATTGAAATGATGATTTTTTATTTCTGGTAGGGTCTGGGTGTTCTATGTATAATAAGTATGTATTTAAAAAGTATTTAAGTAGTATATCAGTTATCTAGGACCCATTGTACAAGCTTTGCTTAGTTTGGGGCTAGATGGCGCTGTGTGAGTTTGTCCACGAATATTTATATTTATTTATTTATATTTAACTATCGCCCATAAAATACCTGTACTAATTATACAACAAACTGCTGGTACCTTATCACTGTGAGGACACTGGACATAGATATGCTTCTCAACACGATGATAATTTTATCAAAATGGGTCACTAAGGCTAATTTATCTGACAATATGAGTACGAGGGGCATTTATATTTTAATAACTTACGTTATTGCTATTGGTATAAAAAAAATTTTTAAACCTTTTTTCTTCATTAAGGTACCTACCTAATTTTGAATTTTCACCATAAGTAAAGCAGAAATGGGATAAAACGCGAGTGAGCCCGAAAGAAAATTGGATTCCGCAGTATCCATCGTGTGTATTAGCCAAATAACTCTGAACATCAAAACGCCAGGTTAGAATGAGCGGGAAAGGCAACCGAGACCTCCGTCAATGTCAGCCGGTGATAAATAAATAAAACACTCCGGCCAATTCATATTTTTACCGAGACGACTGATGGTTCCTTTACGCCGTTTCACATCGCAGCTATAGTTCGAGGCATTTTTCTGTTTAATTGTACATTTTGGACCCATTGTTGTTTTTATGACTTGTATAATTATTGATTTGTATTCGTGCTAAAGACAAATTTTAAAATTTCCAAAAAATATTCAGGCCTTCATTTCAATATCAAAATCGTTAAAATTGTGTGATGGTTACAATCATCATCTTCATTGGCCTTAGAAGTCTATTATAGATGTCACTGTTAATGGTACGGCACGTTTTCTAATGGCTGTAGAGGCCAACACGGGAAAGACAGATTCGGTCACACAGAGAACAGACAAGAGAATTTGCCCTGGATGGTAAGGGATTGTCAGAACGTTACCATATTAGGCATAAAAAGACAAATCTTATTCATATTGACTTTATTGAATTAATAAGTGTAATCAATCGAGTGAAAAAATTATCTAACGTGAAATGATGTGTAATCCGAGGTACAACACTGTCAGTCAGAGTGTACCTATCTATACAGAATACATTAAAAACCTGGTGCTTGTTTTGTTTAAAAGAATCGAGTACTACCTAAATGACAATAAACATTTTAGGCAAAACGTTGATTAAAAATATTGCTTAACTATATTACATCGTTTGATGCTGAATAGGTACAAAATTGAGATCAAATTATCGACTTTTAATGACAAATCTGGAAAGACTGTTCGACTATTTTGTAAAAAATATACAATTAGAAATTTACATAATATTTTGTGCTGAATGTAAAATTTAGTGGGTGTGATAATTTCATTTATTTTCAATTTGAATATTAGCTATATTTTTTATAGAATGATAGAAATGAGACGTGGTGTAGCGCTTTCCTCGATAGCTTCCTTCGATATGTAGGCGAACGGTGCAGGTGCATAGGTATCTGCTAACGCAAAGGGGTATACAGTTAGATGAAATGCTAAAAGATTCGTCTAACGGATGATGACGTACCCAGCGCAATACCCCATACCCATACAAAGTGACGTCATCGCATCCCTCCCGCACCTTTCCCCTATCGCGGAAGTTACCCAGTTAATCGCTAAACCTTATAATAATCATGATTATACTACTCTCGCTACAGTAAAGAGAATTTGCATTAGATTTGTATACATATTTCTTTGTTATGAATAAATGCGCAAAAGCGTTCACAAAATTGCATCTTACGACATCGAAATTTCACGAAAAAATTCACAACTAACGCCTTTGAGCTCGACACGACACCAAAACGATTTAAAACATCTCCTTTACAATTTTACAGAGCAAACAAGTTTAAATTAAAAACACTACAAGAAATCTAACTACACACAAATTTTCTTTTCATTTCTTTCGTCAAAATCACAATATATTTTTTCGTATAGTTTCAATAGATTAAAAGTGGGACAGCATAAGACAGTATAAAATACTATTTTAACATCTCGATCACAAAAAGGATGCTTTTCGTTCATATAAACACAAATTTTGCAGAGCGATGAAAATTTCTTTGTCTTGTGCCTTTAAATCGTTCACTGCGCTCAGTAGTCTAGATAATAAATTCTAGACTTCTTCCCTTGTTTAAAGGTAGCGCTCAATTTTACAGAGTCGCATCGCGTCGCGTCTTCCGCTGTCGCATACTAAAGCCCAGTGCGGTCCCACCTTTAAAGTAATTTAAGCTAGCAGCGTTTACCAGCTTTGTGCTCGCGTAACTACTGTGAAATATTATGAGAATATAAAAACAGCAACTAACTCTATGTTGTAAAGAGTATGTGAATCATGAAGGACAATGGACTTGGCGAAAGCCTTTGATTGGGTCTGGCACAAGGCTCTTCTATCGAAGCTTTCTTCCTATAGGCTGCTTGAGATATTATGCAGATGGATCTCCATATTTCTTACAAATCGTATAATCAAGGTCGTTATCAGCGGTTCGTGTTCCGATTCTAATCCCATGAATGCTGGGGCTCCGCAGGGGTGCGTGTTATGACCAACACTGTTTCTTTTGCATATCAATTATCATTGATCGTTATCACATGTTACAATCTAGTGACATTTATTGCTATGCGGAGGACATCAACGTGGCTGTATCATATTCCTACCATGCAGATGTTTCTCAGGCACACAGCAATGAATATCGGAACTATCTGAAATATAAACTATTTTGGACGAAGTTTCCTCCAGTCTCTATAACTTAAATTTAACCTCAAAAAGAAACACTTTTTCCGATTCACCGAAAAAATAACAAAATAACCTCATTCATTCACATGTTTTTCGGTGACAAAGATTTTTATTTTATTATATTTTATTTTGCTTCTATACGGTACTAGTTTGCTACCTGACAATTAAATAACTTAAGTGTTCACAATTCACATACTCTTACCGCAAAAGTAACTAATATTTTACCTACCTACATCTATAAAAGCTACCGTAAAGTGCACTAAAATTAATGAGTTAACAAATAAATATGATTTCGATGTATCCGCTAGGAATTAATATTTTTTTCTTATACACAAAATGAATTCTTTTTAGCGAGAACATCTACACGATAGGTGCTTTAAATAAAGCAAATATATCTTATCCAATGAACAAAAATATTAGGAAAATGCATGAAGTATGATACAGATGAGACTTAGTCTGTAAAAATTTGAATTACCTTATCAAAAATACCTAAGTATAAAAGTAGTTTATAGAGGCACAAGAAATTTCATAACTTTTATGTGCAAACACTATATTTTGCGCTATTATCAGTAATGTGCATTTGGATCTTAGCAATTTATTACTTTAGCTACAATGTTAAAAATACGGGACTAGTTTAAGTATATTAAAGAAACAACAACCAGTTTTTAATATATCACATAAATCTCACGCAAAGTGCTATTTACAACTAAGGAAGTAACATAGCATCATATCAAGTTACCTATATACTTTTGGGTAATAATAACCTTTATAGTTATTGGCATAAGAACGGTTATCTCAAACCAGGATAATTTGATGTGTCGCTTTGTTACTTGATAACATCCAATGAGAGTTCAGGAGGTAGACACAGCCTGGGGCGAAATTCACAGTGGTTTAAACTTTATATATGTTGTTACAGACTGCGTATTTGAGTTTGTCCTTTAAAGGGATCCTAGTGACCGTCATTATTCAACTGACTAGGTGTTTATTTTAGTCTGTATAAGTATTTCTGTTAAAGCTGGTCTAAGCTGAAATGATGCGCCCCACTACTTAATTAGTTGATTTCGATGTGTGAGTGCAAATATTAATAACGACCCTTCATCTGTGTCGGAGCGTCGACTGCTTCAATCGAACGACGCGTGCGTGACGTTTGAGTCTCACCGGCAACTGAATGACCAATTACAACGGCATTTGTATATGTATTGCGTCCATATTTTAAATTTGCTTGCGTACGTTAATGCGATAGTGGGGCGCGTCATTTCAGCTTAGACGAGCTTTACTAGAATTTGGAAGTATGTATGGAAATTGTGTTGACATTCAACTAAAGAAGGGAACTCTCAGTAACAAACGAGCAGACAGTCCATCTGATGGTAAGCTGTAACTGTCTCTCATAACATTGTTTTAATTATCAATTTTTTATGTTATGTAGTAGACTATTTCATTCCGTTTAACAAATAAGTTTTTTCTCGATACCATATGCCTCAAGGCCCCAAGACCCCAAGCAAGGCTTCAAAATTAACACAAATCTTTTTTTTTTATTAAAACCGCTAGCTTTCAAATATAAAATAATTATTTTACTTTGCCGCGATAAGAAAGACGGCGTTCAAAATAGAAATTATCTAGTTTTATAAAGTTATTTACCGAATTTGACTAAAGGTGTAAACACACATATGCTTCGCTGTGGAATCGTTAATGTGCGCTGTATTTAGCAGTTTGACGTTTGATACATTTAAGCGTCACTCTGCGACAGCAAAAAGGCAACAGGCGGACGCGTACAGGGTACAGTTACGACTTTTTCAATAATCATCATAATAGCCGCACTACTGTCTATACATTTTGTGGTTTACGTATCTTCACTACTCTAGCGCCTTTTTTCAGTATTGGTTTATTTCAAAGGATATAAGTGTCCCATCTTTTAAAAATGACTATTTCTTTCTCTAATTACACAAATTTTATTATACAGAATGCGTTGTGCCCTGTGGCGCACACAGCGTATTCTGAGTTTTGTGATTACGGAATAAGATATATCGCAGCGTTACACAGCGCAGCGTATGTGTGTCTACAGCTTAGATCGTGTTTAAGTACATACATACAGATTATAATACAGATACAATTGTACAAATTGAGATCAAAATGAACTTCAAGTTACCACGATACACACAATCCCGCTGGTCATTGGTTACAGTAAACTATCATACTTTTTCTTCGTAACTTTTAGTTACAATTTGTACTATATTGGGAAAATGTACCTAAAATACTTGCTTCCTGCGTGCAAGATCACGCTATGGAAAGTTTCCAGCAGCATTCCAGACCGTTACAACATTGAAACTTTCAAGAAGCGATTCTACACCGCACTCGTACATTGCCTGTCTCATCTCGAAGACTGGCAATGAATTCAATACAATTCATTGCGTTGTGTCTATGCGCCGTGAATCTATATAGCCCCAGTCAAAATAGGCTTATTTTAAGTGCTAATAAAATCATATAATATTTGTGTGTTAGAAGTCTACTATAAGTACAAAAATTCTGAAAATTTGAGCTCTCTGGAATTATCTAGATCCAAGATATGCGGGTCTGAAAATTCGACGAAACTCTCCGAGGAAAGGTAGGTAGTGCCCTCAACTTTATGCTCGGTTTGGCTTTAATAGGTTTATTTTGATGAAACATTTTTTTGAATCTAATATAAATTCCTCTTGGGCTGAACTTTAGTAATAAAATTAATACTTATAGCATTTTCTTACTTTTGTAATATTGATGAACAACTTTCTTTGTAATATTGATGAACAACGTATTCGCAGTACACTTTCCCAATATATACTAGACACTGTAACACAAACCATTATACATACAAATTACATTAACAATAGTTGTGCTTTTGTACCAAACATGAAATACAATCGTGATTCTATTAAGTCATACATAAGGCATTATTGAACAGAAAGCGCATAGTTTACTTAGAGGTAAAATATTTATAAGTAGGGAAAATTTTCTAGAGAAGTGCTTAGTACGAGTTTCATTCAGGAATTTTTTTATAATATTATTGTAAAAAGGAAAAGTAAAATAGTTTAATAAATAGAAGGTAGAGCTCGTCTAGTCTAAAATGACGCGCCCCACTACTTAGCTAGTTGATTTCGATGTGTGAGTGCAAATATTAATAACGACACTTCATCTGTGTGGGAGCGTCGACTGCTCCAATCGAACGACGCGAGCTCCTACGTTGGTGTCTCACCGGCAACTGAATGACCAATTACAACGGCATTTGTATATGTATTGCGTCCATATTTTAAACTTGCTTATGTGCGTTAATGCGATAGTGGGGCGCGTCATTTTAGATTAGACGAGCTCTACCAAGTTTGAGGCAATTGCGACAAGTCACACAGACATAGAGGAAACTCGTTCGAATGTTCTTTATACACTGTGCTACGATCTCGATAAAACTCGTACTAAGGCAAAAGTGAAAATGACGAACTATTGTATGGATACTTTGGTAGCCAATAGCAGAAAATAGTCTTGTGTTGCTTCATAGCTCCATTATTAACAAAGATAATGTTCTGGATACGTTAAGGCAGTTCCTGCACGAAAGAAACTACAAAAATTCATTGAAGTATTTACTACGTTTGAAGTATGAAATCATTGAATTATAACAGTCCATACAAAGTTTGCCACTCCCACTCTCATATAAAAGTTTTAAAGACGTAGGAATTAGGAAGATATAGGTTTTAGGGAAAATGGAAAGAGGGGTTGAAAAATGTGTAACCTAAATTAGTAGTTTTGAGCATTGTGACGCTAAGCTCGTGTTTGTAAGCTTAATAATTATTAATATCATATTAATAAATTTACACAATTTAGATATATAAGATACATAATTTGACAACTCGATTTGTTGGTAGCGAATGTGTCCAGAATGTTATTTCACAGCCATAAATAAAATTATTAAAAATAAATTTTTTACACCTTCAAAAAATGCAGGTAAAGTTATTTGTTTTGTAGCTATTAAATTATTTTCATAACAATTAATGTCATGCTGATAAAAATTTGTAGAAACATTTTTAATGACGTAGAGTAAATTTTTCAAAGAAGACTTTGGTATCCAATTTGTATAGTACATTATTGCTATTGGGTTTTGGCACAGCCGATGGAATTTAGACGAGTATACAAAATGTGTTTTTATACTAGTCAATTAAATTTTTTCTAAATTATAACGTGTTTATACATTATCATTATTAATATTCGTCATCTAGCGAAGATTCAAAGGTAGTTTAAAAAATACTTCGTACATTTACTTAGTCAAGAAAAGAAAACATCTAAGTATTGGATTGCATTGTAATGTAATTATCAATTAGGTATTTCAATAAACATCCAAGGACAAAAACGCTAATATCTTATCAAAATGTCAGTTACAAGAACAGTTATATTTAACAATCAGTCTCAAGCCAATACATGCGGAATGTTGATCATAATTTATCAATACACGACAGCGCCCCAATTGTGTTTGCAGACTGTACGGAGCCTCGTAGGAAATGCTGGAGGAATTCCAACCGCGACAACATATGGTAACATTTTATCGAGGAAATTCATAAATGTGTCAGAACGCAATACAGGACTCTCATTTGTTATGTCACGTGGGATTTTCGATGATAACAATCACGTCGATAAGGCATCGACATACTCGAAAACGAAATTTTGAAGGCACTAAAACCTTCCATCATAGATAGATAAAACACTTAATTGCTCATGAAACATAACAGTACCAATCAGTTACAGTAACAAGGAACACACATGAACAAAGGCGGCCTTATCGTTACAAGCGATCTCTTCCAGGCAACCTCATACATATAGACAATCGCACCATTTGCTTATGTGAAGGCGTTCTTTCTGTCTCCAAAGTTCCAAACACAAAGGGGGCGCGGAACAACTTACTGCTAAAATTCTACCAAGAGTTGGTCCGTCTGTAAAAATATAAGTAGACAAGCATTAGAGAAATAAGGGATTGGAAACACGTCCGCTGAAGCCCCGCAGCCGTACCGGCGAACCAAGACAGAATTGCAGAGAGACACTCTTAGTACGGCAGCGGCGAAGTACGCAATATAACACCACTCAACCACTATACTTGAAGAAGGTAAAACTCGGCGAAAACTTTCCCACGCACATGGATGCTATAGTATCCACATCAAGAACATCCACCGAGAGAAACGGCAGGAAGTAGGCGATACTACGGACGCTATACGGCGAGGTAAGATCAGATCATCGGAGGCCGGAGAGTTCAGACCGCTCACATTCGGGACATGATCATGTAGCGGCCGTCGGATAGGAGCTCGCGAGTATCGGACGGGGAGCCGGGGCTGAGACTGGCTGCAACTGAGGGTGTCGAGTAGGTGTCCTTGTTGAAGCGATCCAGTCGGCGGTCCGCCTCAGATGTCACCGAAGCTTCCTCCTCGACGATCTGTTCGAGAGGAGAGTCTCTCACAGCCTCGCCGTTCAACGCCAGGGCGTTGACAAAGCCGTGGGCGCGGTCCAGCGGCGGCTCCGTGTAGGTCTCTATGGTGACGCTGTTGGTCCGATCGTAGAGCTCTGGGAGTACTTCCGTTGCACGCGCCCGGCGAGTGTTTTTCGTATGCATACCGCCGGTCTCCGCGTCGCGCTCGAGTCTGTGCCCCGACCGCGAGCGCGTCAGCTGCCTCTGCACGTATTCCTCCAATGCCTGCTCCTCCGTCTTGGTCAGGTACTTGTGCAGCAGGATGAGGAACACGCCTATACAGGTAGCCACTAAACCCGACACTACTAATTCGTTGAACCAGCTCACGGAACCGATCGCGCTCCAGGAGGTGAAGTCGTCCGGTAGCAGACCGGAAGCGAGTAGAAAGAGTCCCAGGACGACGAACATGACTCCGAGGTGGAGCATTCCGACGGAGGAGACGACTTCATTTTCGGTGTTGCGGATGTGTTTGTGGCGTCGCCGTTCCAAGCTGCCCGTGGAGCAGTGCGGGGAGGTGACTCCGGACTCGGTGGACTGGAGGGAGTAGCGTCGTTCCCTGGCTCGCTGTTGCTCGGCGCGCCGCTTGCGCTCGCGCCGGATCGCCAACGCGGAGTGCAGCCCCACCGCGTGCATCCTGCAAGCACGGGCACGGGTGAGTCGGGGCCCGGGCGCAGGACGGCCGGCGCCCGCGCCCGTCCCGTGCCCGTGCCGTGCGACACGAAGGAACAGTCTCCATTTACCAATGAGCACGTCAGTTTGAATGCGGAAGCTGATTGGTGGTGGTCATAGTGCAATCGAGGCTGTTCCGTGTTTAGAGGTTACGTCTAGTGTCTTAATAATAATGAGTGGGACTTAAATTATTAAAATCGAAACGGCATATTTCCTATAATCATATAACTTATGTAAATGTAATCACCTAGGTAAATTTGTAAATTGTAAATTGTCGACGCAATATAAAACTCGTGTCGTTCATTGTGACGTATGCAAATTCTCTTTCATACGAAGCGAGGCCAAGTTCATGAGCACGGTCAAAGGAATGTGTGATAGGTATCCTGGGTACACGGAATTCGGATGTCCGCTAGTTGGCCGGAGGCATTCCCTCAATACGGGTCTGCGGTGCCCGTCGACGTTCACCGGCGGTGTCCCAAGGGCAATTCTGACCCGCGGGATCCCAGGGGGCGCTAAATTATTCGCGGAATGCGACCCGCCGCCCCCGCAGCTGCCAATAGCGAACCTCACCTCCATTATGCGCTCCCAAACGCAGTGAAATTGAAAAAAATGTTAAAGGAATCGCAATTATCGTAGGCCGAATTAATTTGCATTCTCATTAAGGGACCGTAAGTTAGCTCTCGACTCTAATGGAGTTTTCACTGCGCCTTTGTTGTGCCTATTTGGTGTTTACTTATTTGAGTACTGCTGAAAAATTAATTTCATAATTACGTGAAAATAATTTTGTGAAAAATAATTTTGTGAAAAACGACCTTTGCACTATTGACTTAGAAAAAGTGTAAATAAAAGTGTCCCACCATAAAAAAAAGTCCAACTCTAGATAACATCCTCAACAGTGGCAGCGATAATATTAGTACATACAGATTTTTAGATTAGGGTTTTACGTTATTTTTTTAGTTACATTTTAATTTTAGTTAGTAGTTTTCATCGTTGTTTTGTTTATTTTAAATCTCTGTTGCTTAATTAGAGTTGTAAATTATTATTAATAGAATCTCTAGAAATGTTCAATTTCATCATCATCTTGGCGTTAATTTTGCCTTAGAAATGTTCAATTTATTAGGCGTTATTAAAATTCCCGGGAATCCATAATCAATTAGCTCTAGACTATTTTGCTTTCCCCGCCTGTCAATAGCCCACCTTTAAAATACTAGAATAAGAATAATAAGAATAAGAATCATTTATTGCCTTAAACAAAATATCGTGCTTTACCACTACATCTAAACAATAACTAAGGCAAATGGACCTGGCTCAGCTTATGCTGTTACGGGACGGTATGGTTCCGTACAGCGCTGTTTTCAGCCAAGTGGTAAGCCTTGATACTTGTGTCAGGATAATGTTGACAAAACATTAGTTCATCGGTAGTAGTGTGGGTTGTATTATTATTTTGAGAGTGTGGTATGGTGAGCCATTTATGCGTGAGAAATAAAAAAAAACTAAGTGTGCGCACACTAAGTTTGTGGAATGAACTACCTGGAGAGATTTTCCCTGGAGAGTACAACATGGAGTTCTTCAAGAAAGGGGTTAAAAGGTTTTTACGGGGTCGGCAACGCGTAGGTGATGCCCCTGGCATTGCAAACGTCCATAGGCTGCGGTGACTGCTTACCATCAGGCAGGCCGTAAACTTGTTTGCCACCTTGGTGGTATAAAAAAAACGTGTTTAAACGTTAATAGAAACGTTGTTTCATGGGTGTGGGTGTGTGTGTACACTATTTAGAGCGAGGGAGCGCCATTCATGGGTCTGGAATCTAAAAAAATCACACGGTCAACGAGCATACAAAATAAACGAAAATTCCCTTTTCAATCTTTTCTTTTCCACCTCCTGATTGGGTTCTATTTCGCAAAGGGGCCGCCATTGAGCGGAGTGCCAACTCATTAACGTCCAAGGACACTCCATCAGGCCACTTCTGATCGCTTTTTTTATTGGAAAAAAATTCTAACATTAAAAGTTTAATGGTCCTCATAATTTTTCACGAGAAATTTTACTCCGTTCTCTCTCGGATACGCTTCGGGCGTTTCTGTGATAGACACTTTGGAGTTACAGAAAATGTATTCTTTTTTTTTCATCTTTCCTTCGGAGAGTTTATGTCGGAGATTAGGCCTCTGGGTAAAAAAATAATGCGAACCTCGTTGTGGAGTCGAGCTGTGTAAATATTATATTGCATAACGTTGTTCGAGGTAGGGTAGCGGTGAAATTTGGTTACTTGTACGTGTGAAAAAGTACATAGTATAAAGTAAAGTCGCTGTCCGCGTCTGCCTGTCTTTCTGTGTGTATTTCCATTAACTCTAACCACACAACGGATTTTGATGCGGTATTCACAATGAGTTTCATGCATATTACAGTAAAGCAAAGCAGAGAACCTGTGGGAAGATAGGACGGGTTGCTAGTGCTTTATATTCCATTCTGAACAAACAATCAAGCATAAGAAACGGCCTTTAACTTTTTGTTATCAGTAAATTGACTGACGATGACGGTAACGACCTGAGTGGCTCTGTTGGTTAACATGCCGTTCCCCACGCATAGGTCTCGGATTCGATTGCCGGCCGAGCAGAAATATAAAGGATGAATTTTAATTTCTGTTGCGGGCCTTGGTGTTGTAGGTATACATAAATAAGTATGTATACCTACAACATAAATAAAAAAGTATAAACGTAGTTTATCAGTTATCTAACTAACACCCATAACACAAGCTTTGCTTAGTTTGGGAATAGATGGCGTTATGTGATTTAAAAAAGCTTATTTTCTTATCCACAGCAGAACATAGTAAGTTCTCAAATAAAAATATTTTTTCAAAACAAGCTTTCATCTCGCCGTATAGTATATTCCAAACACGATAGGGTTATTTTATTGCGTTCAATAGTTCCTACGACCACCTACCGACTTCATCATCAGCCCAGTTTCACGTACCATATTAATACATCGTCATCAAAGTGACAAAGGTATACCAAATTTCAGCTTAATTCGATACCGGGAAGTAGGTCAAATAGGCTTACAAGATTTGCCCCGAACATAGGTACATAAAATCTGTCCAGACTGACTCGTTTTATTTGGTTAAGAAAATTATGTATTGAAATGGATAATTTGCAGAAATATTAGTTAAAATTCCCATTCTATCTATCTTTTATATAATTAAAAACATAGGTATATATCCAATATACATAGCGTGATTGATACGACAAGTCGTATTTTAGGGTATTTTCACCAAATAATTGGGGTTGTTCACCAAATAAGATAAATCAGTCTGAGAAGATCATAGTTACAAACATTGCAAGTTAAATCAAAGCCTGTAAAATATGCCCCGGCGTAAACTGAAAATTTACTTTTGCCAACAGAACGACAATACCACCTGATTCAACAGCCAGATACCCGTATCAACAAGTTAGACTGAGCGTGCCACTTCAGCTAAACGGCTGGCTCTGAGCCAGACCTGATCTTGAAGTGCTGACGACCTGGTTAGCGAGATACGGTGGAATTGATACGGCGGTTTCTAGGTCACGCCTGTGACCTGTGCTATGACCTGCAATTATGAGCTTTCCGCCCGCGTGAACTATTGTACTTATGGTCTATTTCTGTTGCGGGTCTGGGTGTAGTATGTATAATAATTATGTATTTACAAAAAGAAGTATATAAATAGTTTATCAGTTATCTAACACCCTTTACACAAGCTTTGCTTACTTTGGGGCTAGATGGCGCCGTGTGAATTTGTCCAAGCTATACTTACTGAATTTAGTGAAAATCTGTGCAATTTAGCCGTGAAAGCGTCACAGACGGAGTTACTTTCTCATTAGTAGGGATTCATGCAAAATCTAGTGGGTGTGGGTGTGACCGTAAACTGGATTTTCGCTTGAAGAAACTTGTTGCTTCTCAATGTCCATCCGATTTTAAATGTTGTATTCATATGGCCAGATAAAACCAAAGGGATTGAAAGACCTTGTACAAAAACTCATTATAGGTAAATATAATTGAGTAATAGCGTAGGTACGTGACTGGATTGGATCGTGGTGCTAATATGGCATATATAGTCAAAAAAACTACAGATTAGCTGAATCACCCCGCCTGTAATCCTGTCTGTTGTCATCATCATCATCATCATCACAGCCCGTAACAGTCCACTGCACGACTTAGGGCCTCTCCCACGAAAGGGGAGGTTATTGCCATAATCTCCACGCTCGGCAGGCGGGTTGGAGATCGCAGTGTTAAATATAACAATGGAAAATTCTGCTGCCCATTTTCCAGACTACGGAGACTCTTGATCTTATGCCTCGAAAACATAAGTCGCCTTGTACGACACCCATGAGCGTAAGGGGTTGGTGCTATTCTACTCTGCCGGTCACCACACGGCTGTCTGTTATAATGGACCTATAAAATATACCTATCCACATCTGAATCAAGTATCAAATAACCAAGTAATTGAACAAGTAGCACGAATACTTACAAAGTTTAATATTTATTTTCTAATTAATTATGAAAAAGCTCGGCAATACCCGAGGAAATTCAATTACCGGTGCCCATAAACTTTGATAAAGCTTACAAGCTGAGCTTTACGATAAATAACGTATAGCCCCATTATGTTTCGGGCGAATTTGTTGTGGTTATAATACCTCGGCTTTATAATCGCTGTAAATTATACAAAGAATTTTCATCAACAAAGTGTAGTCAGAGCATCGAAAAAGACCGCAATGAATAATGAACCATGGGAACACTCTATTTTGTTTATTTCGTAAAGACATTAAGAACATTCGACTGTCGAAAGGTTATCTCTAGTACCTACAACATGAAGTACCAACTTCCAGAACAAGCTTCAAGAAAAAGAAGAAGGTTTTTTGCAAGGTCGGCTATACGGTCATCATCATCTTCATCTTGCGGGGAGACCGCTTTTGGGTCGAGCCCACTGGCGGTGGTGTGCTTGCGCGGGCCGTTAAAACGGCCCGGTCGTTTGGTTTGGCTCCCCCGGCATTTCACGCACGGGGGGAGTGGGCCTCGGCTTGGGATGTTGTGGTGCCGGTGGTGCCTTGGTATGACAGTCCGGTCTGTGGGGTTTGCGCCCCCCGCTAGCTCTTCTTTGCCATACGGTTGCTATACGGTCAAGATAGCCCTGGTATATGATATACCTGCCTTCTGTAATTACCTGCTCTGCCAAATCCTGGATCAAGACCGAATCCTGGCGAGAACACAATATGTCTATGCTAACATTATAATTTGCACAAAACCAAACATTTTTTATGTGAATTCAAATACTACCCCTTGAGTTCGTCAACCCTTATTGTAAACACAATTAAGACCATTAGCCATTTGTAGTAACATCCGAGTTCAAACACTCAATGAGTGGACAATCATTCAAATTACAATCGAGGCAAAACACGCTCATCAAATATATCAAATTACGTATAAACAATTGTAGCATAATGAATTTTGGGTGTCTGTACATCGCGCTAACACCTCGATCTCCAACCCTCCTTCCAAGCGTGGAGATTACCTCTCCTTTCGTGGGAGATGCCCTAAGTCCTGCAGTTGTGAAGATGAGGATGATGATGAGGTACCACTTATTTTTTTATAATTAGAGCGAGTCAAACTAGCACACAGGTCACCTGATGGTAAATGACCACCGCCAGTGATTTGTGTTGTGTTGCTAATTATTCCACTTATGTTAGAGTATAAGAGTTCCGAAACGGAGGTGCTTACGTGCGTGGGTGGATACAATCTTTTGAACATTAAGTTTCAGTCCACAGAACATATTAGATATTTACTTAGGTACCTAAGGCTTAATAGCAGTGTGATTTTTATCACGGTACTTTTTTTTAGTTGTACTAGCTAGCCAGGCATTTAACAGCCATCTCACCTGGTAAGTGATGATGCGGCCGATGATGAAGCATGCCTGTCTAAAAACCGCCTATTCACTTTAGCCTTGAAGGCGTCCAGATTATAGTGATCAGGGAACACACCCGCAGGCAACGCGTTCCATTCTTTAGCCGTACGCATTATAAAGTTTGAACCAAAGCTGCTCGTGCCGATAGCTGGAAGATCCACGACATAAGGATAAATCATTTGCCTGGATCGCGTTTCCCGATGCCGAAGAAAATGAAAATGAAAAGGTATTTATAGATTTAGGATTACGTTAATTAATCTCTTTTCAAAAGTCAAAAATCTAACGGAAAACAAAGGGAAAGATAGCGAGTTCATCCAGGTAGGGGGCAACGCATGCAGACCGATCAGCGCGAGGGCTTACCCCGGCGTGACACCGGGCACCGATACGCGCCACGCACATAACCGCCTAAGCGAATTATGTGCGGAGTCACGGATTATACCAATGCTGAGCTATTTCTTATATATCGTATCACGTAATACATTTACTAATTAATGAGACAGCGTGTTAGTAAGCCGTATTGATTTATAGGAGAACCACGTCGCTCCAAGTATCGCGTGGGCCCTCTACTGCGAACTTCAGCGAGTATTGTTTAGAAAACAACTGTCGACTTGTAATAATAATCATCTTGGCATTCATATCCCGGTTGTGCTCTCCCACGCGAGGGCCCGCAGTACGCCTTAACCATGATTCAGGATTTGGCAGGTCAGGTTATAACAGTGGAGCGACTGCCGTCTGACCTCCGTGACCCTGTTAACTGGGGATCCTGACCAACGAAGCTATTGGCTATCTCAGGGGGCAACTAAATTCGACATAATATAATCTTACACCACTATAATTTGGTAGACGCTACAGCCAGTAGCCAACATAGATAGAAGACTTCATCATCACCACAGCCCGTAACAATCCACTGCAGGACTTAGGGCCTCTCCCACGAAAGGGGAGGTTATTGCCATAATCTCCACGCTTGGCAGGCGGGTTGGAGATCGCAGTGTTTATAACAGTTATAACAGTAAATATAACAATGGAAAATGCTGCTGCCCATTTTCCAGACTACGGAGACTCTTGATCTTTTGCCTCGAAAACATTAGTCGCCTTGTACGACACCCATTAGCGTAAGGGGTTGGTGCTATTCTACTCTGCCGGACACCACACGGCCTGATAGAATACCTAGATAGAGGACTTAGTGTAGATAGAGGACTTAGTGTAGAATTATTTATTGGTAAATTCAGTGGGCAACTGTGTTAGACAATAGCTCGGCAGATTGTATCATGGTTAAACATTTACTTGTCCGTGGTCAACTAATGGTCATAACTCGGAAAAGAGTGTACTGGGATTCGAACCCGGTACCTTACGCTTACGAGTCAATCACTAGGCCAGCGACGCTTCGTCTCCGTAATAACTGTCAACTTGTATAGACAGTTACATATTTCTAAGCGAACTTGCCTATTTGAAAATAGAATCCATTCATCATCGCCAATACAGTTACCATCAGTAAGAGACAGTAACGTTCAAAATCATTATGTGGATTCAAACAAGCTCAAGTTATTTCTGGCTGGGAGGCCTATTATTCAGTGAGGGAATTCCTTGACGGATGAACACTAGGTATTGTAGTTAGGCATCATTTTGAATTTTATTGACATTTTACACTGAAATTGCTAATTATATTTTAAATGATTATTATGTCATTTAAATGAACTGACATTTTGATAGAATTGTTTAAAATATTTTATTAACATTATGACATAATTATTTTCAAAAATATAGTCAATTTTATTCTATTGATAACTGAAATTACGATGTATATTTAATTAATACTATAAATAAATGAATACTAATATAAGCAAACTAGCCAAGCATTTGACCGTTATTATACGTACTATTCTTATACCAGTATCCATAACTTTGCCACGAATAACTCACCCTAACAATTATTCACAAATTATAATTACAAGGGACGCCAATAACCCAAATTGTCCTATTGGCCTATTGAAGATGATACGTAGTTATTTGCTTCCTATTTGCAACGGATACCGCGATTTTTGGGTCAGCTGCTATGGGAGGCAATCAATAACATCTCGTGTTGTGTCAATGACCTCGTAAAACACAACGGAATCGACTCTAGTTCCGCTTGAATGGGATTGGGATAATTTCCTCTCATCAAGGAAATGGCATAGTTCACAGGACGTTTTTGAAAGAAATAATTATAAATTACTAATATATTCAACAACACAATAAGCACAGATACATAAAGGTGCCGCCATATTAGAGTGATGTAATGTTACATTAGAGCCATACTGGACTTACGCCACGTGATGCCATGTGACGCGAGTGACGCGACATACACGTGTATACGGGCCTATCTGTGTAAATGTCTGCGAGCCCAATCAGGGATGTTAGGCATTTAAATACATCTGGGATGCACAACCATAACCGCATCCGAAACAGCTTCACATCCGCGCCGAAGATAGGACTTACTAAAACAAATTTTAAATTATATGTACTTAAAATGTTTACGACGCGGCGACGTGAGGATGCCCAAGAGATTGAGGATTGACCACTGGAAAAATGAGATTAGATTCGGCTAAAACAAATGAAATGAAATGAAAGACATTTATTGATTAACAAGGACACCACATCATAACAATCACACTTGTGTTAAATTAGGCCAACGTTCCTGTCCAAAAATTACGGCCTCTAAGTACTTAAATTTAAATTTAAACCCAGTTTTGGCCACAATTTTATTGTTTGGGTAAAATAAAATGTGGTAATAAAGAATTTATCTATCTATCTAGAATTTTGAGAGGCCGAGATTTTTGGACAGGAATGTTGGCCTTATTTTACACAGATTTTTAGTAGGATGTTTATTACTATATTAATTTTATTGGACGC
The DNA here is from genome assembly GCA_905147135.1 of Blastobasis lacticolella. Classification (NCBI taxonomy): domain Eukaryota; kingdom Metazoa; phylum Arthropoda; class Insecta; order Lepidoptera; family Blastobasidae; genus Blastobasis; species Blastobasis lacticolella. Next base: position 19,567,925 of record LR990048.1, read on the forward strand.
GAATCACCACTTGGGTGCGCAGCTATTTGAACTCATAAAATGCGATGCTCTGTTAAACTTTCTCATAAGTTAGCTTCTTAAGACTGGGTACGGAGCTAATACGTTACCAAACTTTGATAATAACTAATCAATGCATACCCAATTTGTAACATTCCTTAAAATTTCTTATTTTTTTGCTAATTCATATTAGAGTAAGAAACTAAAATAATTAACTTATAAATGCATAGTATGACGTTCTTTACTTTATTTTAAGTCGAAAATTTCCCGAGCAATCGCAATTCCAATGGCACCATACCATCATTAAATAAAATACACATAAATAAACCTATAAAAACGACGTAAAATGAGGGTAGACCGGGAGATATCGCCCAATAAAACAGGTACCAAAGGGCAGAAATATCGGAGTGAGTTGAAACATAACCCGGTGCCCCCGTTGCATAATTTACGGTTTCATTTTTAAGAGGCCATCTGTCAGCTAGCCTTACGCACGATGCGAGGCCAAGAACGAGCGAAGGGAGGAGCTAGAGCAGGAAAATGGAGGGCCAAGAAGCGATGGATTGACATTGGTAAGTCGGATGCGAGAGCCAACGGGCGCTTAATAATTTGTAACGTGACGATATTGTCGTGGACGTCCACGGTACGACGATAACGTAACGTGAAGGTTATAAAAACGCCCATTGGCTAACGATGCAAGGATGCTGAAAACCAATGAATGAAACAAACGGCAGAGGTCGGAATTGATCGCTGCGATGATACTGGAGAGGAGGAAAATGCACCCAGGCAGGAACCAGGATTGAGCTCCAAAGATGATGTGGATTGTAACAGCAAAACTCGAATAAAGGGTAAAAATTATAAGAGATTGCAAAAATCTGTAGACACCCCAAAACTGGAAAATCTGCTGATTTTTAATCAATGTCTCCCCTTCCCATTTACATTCGCATGAAAAATCATCGTTATCATCAGCCTATTTCAGTCTACTGCTGGACATAGGACTATCCAACGCACGCCACAGGCACCGCAATTTTACGCATTTAGCCACAGAGGTTTTGCAGATCGTCATTCCACATGCCCACAACGTCCTACACAATGTTCGCCCAATCACACCATAAATATTTTTCGTAAGTTATCTTCTCGCTCTTTCCACATGTCCCATCTATCTCACCAAAGCACCTTTAAATCTTTACCACACGGACGAAGTTTAGCTATCCAGCAACCAGGGGCCCAAGTCTGCAAATTTTATTTAATTCTCATACTATTGGTATTCAATCGAGACCAAACTGCGACTCCATTACTATTGCGTCTAATTAAACATTCTGCAAAAACTATTGAAAAAAAAAACTAAAATGAAAATGTTTATTTGCTTTACTGAGGTAGTAACACAAAGAGAAAATGCATTTGAATGAAGAATTAGAATACACATTTTTATTTTAAGAATTTTTATGTTTCTTACACCCATAATAGATTCATAATTGGCTCATACTATTCATTTGGGATTGGCACTGTGTGTTTTGTTTCTCTATGCATTCCTGATATCCCTCATCACACAATCCATTCATCTTTTCTTTGATCTTTCCCGTCCTGTGTATCTATCCAACTTCATATTCAATACCCGTTTGGTGATCGCATGTCTATAATTTTAGCAGACAACGCTCCATAGTGTAGTAGAGCTCGTCTAGTCTAAAATGACGCGCCCCACTACTTAGTTAGTTGATTTCGATGTGTGAGTGCAAATATTGATAACAACACTTCATCTGTGTGGTAGCCAATGAACGACGCGTGCTCCTACGTTTGAATTTTACCGGCAACTGAATGACCAATTACAACGGCATTTGTATATGTATTGCTTCCATATTTTAAACTTGCTTGTGTGTGTTAATACGATAGTGGGGCGCGTCATTTTAGATTAGACGAGCTCTAACGTAGTAGGGGAGGGTGGGGCAGAATCGGGACCTTTAGCAATTGTTGTTTCTAGAATTGCTCCAGTTGAATAAAACTCATTAAGAAATCATTAATGACTAGATACACTTATACCCTAACAAAAACAATCTCAATTAATTTAGCAAAAGCAACTGGATGTACAGAAATCATGATTTATAAAAAATGGCATTTGCCCGGTTTTGCCCCATTAGTTAGGGCATAACCGGGTAAGATTTTTGGTGATATCCGATCGTGCCCCATTCCTATTATCCTACCTAATAGGTAGGTACACCAAATAGCATAGCCGAACGAGCCCTGGCATCAATTTGTAAAAAAACAGTGTCGTCGATTGAACTCACCGCAGCTATTTTCGTATCAAGTAACATTATCGAACACGCCAAAAACAATAGCAACGACGGTGGTGTTGATTTAGCCGCCACTAATTCGCTAGCCGTATGCAATGCGAATCACGTGAACAGAACAAATAAACCCAAATGATTTCGCGTAACGTAGCTACCAGTACAGTTGGTAAAATCAAACAATTCACTCGAAATGAGGTCATTGGACGTTTTAGCATCATAATAACAAATGTGTATGATGCCTGGCCGTGCTGCGATTAAAATTTTAAACCATGTTTACTGTAGCTGGAATGATGGATGGTTCTGAATTATTGACGGTTGGAATTTTCCAGTAAATCGTTAGTGTGCATTTAGGGTATGCGTGCATGCGGTAGGGCGTGGAAATGTTTATTTATTTAAATATTTATTGCACACAATAAAGAAATACAGAGATATAACATAGATATATCTGACACAACAGGCACTACTTATGTTGTCGGGTATAAGTATTTTTTATACAATATCCTTGCAAATTAAAAAAAAAGTTGGGGCGTATTTGAACTCACAAAATGCATTAAATAGCGCCGGTAACAGGAAAAATTATAACTTTAAATTAATAATTCTTTGAAGTTAAGCACTTTGGAGCATTATAATCTGGTCAAGGTAACTTTAGATACTCTGAGGAGTCTGCGTTTAAATTTATTGCCCTTATAATATATATAAAAAGTTTAATATCCAGATAATTTATTGTAGCCTATCTTGAACAAATATTGTTAGAGCATTTAAGAAGATTGTGGCAATAGCTGATTAATCGGCTTCGGTCTGAAATTGACCTTCGATCGGACACTACCAACCATAAAGCCGTATTAAACACAGTGCTTAGTAGACGAGCAGACTGAGAACGATTGATAACGTTACTTTAGATAAGTATTGTATGTGAACACGTGCAAGTGGAGCGGTTAGTGTTGTAGCATGTCCCTAACGTACGTAAGTCTTGTCACAAGGCCATCAATATGGACGGACCCCAGTGGAGGTTTTGACGATTGAAAGAGATATTTAATGTCCTAATCAATAAAGAAATTTTGAATTTTTTTGAATTTTTTTTTTTTAAAGCCCGAGCAAGAGCAACGAGAACTATCTGAATTGGGACATGCATTTGGAAATAGCCGAATTGACGAGTGATGGAAGCATGAGACATATAATTCATGCTTATTTATGATTCCAATTACTGTAAATAGTGTCGACCCCATCTGGTTGGATTAAGGGTAGAATTGTATACAATATTTCCTTTGCTGAACAGATTTTAATGAAACAAAGAACCGTCATGCTTGAATAAGATTACTTTACCCTTTTTTTCTTACATATAAACCTTCACCTTGAATCCCTCCAGCTAAGCCAGAACACCGCATTAAAATATGTTGCGTAGTCTAAAATATAAGCGTACGTATGTAACACAGGGGACAGCAAGAAGCAACTTTATTTTATACCACGTATAGAAATAATCCACCCATGATCCCAAAAAAAAAACAAGCCGTAACTTTATAAGCCTCGCTTCCGCAAAACCCAGAACAAGTCACAAACAACGTCCACACGTCACTATAATAAAATGGACTTTGCAAAGTGATAGTGCCGGTTGTACGGATTTACAAGCGCCGCGGGTACCAGGGTAACAGGATTGCCAGGGGATCCGGCTAAGCCGGGCGAGGGCGCTCAAATCCCGGGTGAACGGCCACGTGACCCGCGCTCGCAGTCCTTTGGCGGGCGACGCCATCGTTGAACTGCAAATGAGTTATGTTTGCCTGGTACGTCTCAGTGGAACAATTAATAGTTCTAAGTGTTTCCATAAAATTTGGAATGTTTTTTTGGACATAAAACGTCTTTTTTAAAAACCAAAAAGATTGGAAAGTTAGGCTAGCTTTAGGGCTCAGCATCTGACGCGCAATTTTTTTGCTCTGTGTTAAAATCGCAATGATTACCTAATCAGAAAACTATACCGTGATGAAAGGGCTATATCGTCTTACTTTAATACCTTCAAAACGAAGTATTAGTCTTGAAAACATGAATCTAGTGTTATTGTTTAGTGTATATAGTCAGCTCGCTGTTTTCACCTTGAATTTGCGTAGGGGCGGGTGTGTCCGCGGGGAAGGGGCACTGCATTGAATAAACGAAACGCGTGAGCCTGCGCATTTGCATTTGAGTTGAGCTCGTTTGATTAGTCTTGACAAGTACTCTGGACTGGAGAACGCACGATAAAAGCTTGCAAAGAAAGAATATTTTTCATTTGAGTACTTGTTATAAGTACCTTAACATATTTGTGACACCGAAATTGCTAAACATCTGGCTTTCATTCAGTTTCTTTACCTATCAGTGTACGGTTTTGCTCAAATATGTCAAGTAGATGTTAAATATTGTGCTCAAATTCGCGACGCGAGTAATATATTTACAAAAGCGCAGCAAATGGAAGCATTGCCGTTCGTCTAACAGATTTTCTCTGTCAGGACAAACCCTTTGTTAGCATATAGACTGGAAGAGTAGTCCAACCGTGTTTATACAGAACTTGGACCCGGCACGATTTCGTTCGTTCGCTTACACCTACATTACCCCAACCTACTCTTTTTTCTGGCTTATAAACCTTCATCTTGAATCACTCTATCTACTGTTGCACTGCTTTATAATCCGTTACGTAGTTTTAAAGATCTAAGCATACATAGATACATAGGGACAGACCCTTACGGACCAGACAGTGTAATTATCGAAATGTTGAGTTTGCAAGAAGTTGAATTTGCAGAATGGTGTATCCGAAAACGGACAGATGGCGGGAAGCGACTTTGTTTTATACTATGTATAATTATAGAAGTATATTAAATCGTATCTTCCTACTTCCTCGTATTCTCCCGTCCTACTTTCCATCGTACTTACAATATTAAAGTCCTCACTTCCACCGCGAAATTCTAAAATAAACATCGCAAACTTCGAGAGGAAACAAAGCCTGTGAAGGCTCGAGACACCATGTTGTGTGCGATTTACCGAGTTGCTGATAAGTTGGAGTTTCCAGATAAGCAGTTGGATACTTGGAACATGGGAAACTTGGAAACAGTAGGACGAGCGAAAACGTTGCGCTTGAAGTTGGAAAGTAACTTCGCACAAATTGTAAATTAAATTATATTATTTATTGAGACGATTGGGGATAATTGTTTTATTAGGATTATCGATAATATTAATAACTTAGCTCTGATAATAATTACATTTTTTTATTTAACTTTACCTGTGTGTCCTGGAATCTTGCAATCATTTTAATGTTTAAGTTGTCGACATTCATGAGCGTTTGTTTTCATTTGATTTGATTTGATTAAGTGTCATTACAAAAATTGTCTACATGTTTACAAGTCATAGCCCAGCAGTCAACCCGGGCCAATTGCGTTACAACCATTATTTACCATCTATCAAACAAAGCAAGCCCCTGTAATGTTCAAGTACCTATCCTATAAGTACCTATAAGTTCGAGTACAGCAGTATCACAGTATGCGTATCTATTAATAATAAGGAAACCAATCTTCCAGGTCCAGTACTTTTGTCAGTCAGCTCCTTTCCACTATTAACATGTATGATTATTTATAAACTTACCACATATTATTGAAATCACTACCACGAAAAATGTATAAATTGATATGAATATATCATGTGTCACGTGTTAATCCAACTGGAGTATATTCGAAACTGATTTGATAACCTAAATTGGAGTAGTAAAAGGTTGCAAATGACGTCATATCGTTATGTATATGACGTCATCGTGTGATGGTAGTGATAATGCTGCAAGGGAAAATTTCATTATTTTCTATAATTATTTTCCTGCTTCTTTTTTGTATATTATTTTTTGGAGGTATTTGTTGGCACGAGGTATTTCATATTAGACCTCACAGTGGCAACGCTGCGGTTCTGTATTTTTGTTGCCTTCAACCTAAATGGGACAGTTATCGCTTACCATCAGGTGGGCTGCTAGTTTGTCACGCTCTGTAAACATAAATCTCTGTATTTCACGAAACAATCCTTTTACCGACCCAGATTCGAACCGACGACCTTGTGCACGAGAGCCTCTTATCGCACCCGAGATCCCTTGAAAGCCGTCCTACCGAATCGAGGCGGGACATAAAGAGCGGAAGTGGGACATCCCGTTACAAAGCGGGGCGGTATACGTAACGCCGAATTGCGTCGAGCGATCACAGCGTCCAGATTGGTGTCTACGCATTTGCTTGGTAGGGTTGTCGGAGGGTGAAATTTAATTATTTATTTATTGATGACGACTTGATCCACGACCACAAATAAATATATGATTGATTGATTGATTGACGATTAGTTTAGTGGTCAACATGCCGCCAGTCTGCCACGCAATAGGTCCAGGGCTCGATTCCCGGCCGGGCAGAAATTGAAATGATGAATTTTAATTTCTGCTACGGGTCTGAGTGTTCTATGCATACGTAATAAGTATGTATTTAGAAGTATATAAATATATCAGTTGTCTAGCACCCATAGTACATAGTACATCGCAAATGTACATAGTACATTGCTTAGTTTGGGGCTTGACGGCGCTATGTCAATTTGTCCACGATGATTTAAATACACAGGACCGGTGTTTGTAATCTCATGGGGAGGCATAATTTCAATTACTTTAAAATCTAATTAAAATATAAATATATTGTACCTCGTTCATTAAAATATATTGTACCTCGGGACGTCTAAAGCATCACCGCGTGTAACTTTCACATTTAAAATCCACAAATAACACACAAATAAGCCGAAACCCCTAATTAGTGCTTGTCTTTTTATATTAATAGTACGCAAATGTTAAAGTTCTCGGTCATACCTACTATTCGTATGTGGGTTGTCGAGCCAGCCACAGTGTTTCCTTTTGACTATGACTTGGGATTATTCAAAAGGAGGATACATACATTCTCCCTCTTCACTTTGATTTGGATCATTCAAGAGGTCATTCATTGGATCATATATAGGCCTCATTAGAGGTCGCATTGGTAATACCCCTAGTGTTGCTGATGTCCATAGGCGGCCGTGACCACTTTCCATCAGGTGGCCCGCTTGCCTGTTTGTCTGCCTTATAACATGGTTAAATTTATGATTTTATGAAATTGTTTGACATTTATATTTTTAGTTAATTGACATAAGTATGGATTTAGACATTGTTATTATTTTTATATTTTTGGTAATGAATTTAAATAGATATGGAATTGTTAAATCTAAATAATATGGAATTGTAAATTCTGAAATAAATGATTATTTATTTATTTATTTATTATAACATAAATAGCCTAACCGACAGAAAAAGACAGATAACCCCCGACAAAGTTCACATTTATTCAAATATTTTCTAAACTACTAAACCGATTTAAATGAAACTGTGCTAAGAACAAGCTCAATTAAATTATCTTTCAAATAAAAAAAACCGCATCCAAATCAGTCCACCCGTTCGAGAGTTACGATGACACAGACAGTTGCACAAAGCCACAGATACACACACGTCAAGCTTATATACTTACCCCTGTTATTTCGTCTGGGGTTAAACCTGCGAATTGCAGGCGACTGAATGTGCAACCATATTCTTATCTGGTCAGGATCCCCTGGTAGCAGGGTCATGTAGGTCAGATGGCAGTCGCTCCACTGTAATTACCTCATCTACCATATCATGGACCATTTGCAAATTTCAATTCTGAAACTCGTGGCAGCCCTGGCCCAACCCCTTTCCCGGGAATATCGTCAAAGAAACCGTCGCAATTACGGGATGACGCGCAAACAAATGAGCGCAGCTGATGCGGTCTTGTTCCACCGAGTTCCGGGGAATGGTGACAGCGGTTACGTACTACATACAATGAACGCCTTAATTCAGTGGAGGACATGACCTATGGTTCAATTTCTATAGCGATCATAATTTGGCATTATTCTGTACTAGCTTTTGCCCGCGACTTCGTTTGCGTGCCCGTTCCCGCGAGAACCACATTGAATTTCGGGATAAATTATACCTATTGTTGCCAAATTTCATTAAAATCCGTTTAGCAGTTATGGCGTGAAAGAGTACCAATCTCCAAACATCCTTACAAACTTTCGCTATTATAATAGGAATATGGCTAGCGGCCCGCCCCGGCTTCGCACGGGTTTTCTCAGCTTTTCTTTACAATATTATGCAGGCAATTGTCCATATAAGCGTTCCGGAAGATTTTCTCATAGTGATATTGAAAACCGCATCAAAATTCCGTGGCGTGGTTCTGGAAGACTTAGCGGGTATACTTACAGACAGACAGCCAGACAGAAAGAGGCGGAGAACGACTTTATTTTATACTGTGTTAGGATCAAACAAAAAAATTTTTCTTTAGTATTGCTGCAGTGTTTTTGTTACCTCCGATGTAAAAATAACTTATTTCATATTAGTAATCTAGATAAGTATAAAAGTATCGATGGCTGACCTTTTGTTTTTCATTGTAAATTTTGTATGTACTGTACAGTCAGTATCAAAGATGGCAGTTCAGAATAATCTGATACCTAAACAACAAGGTAAATCGACTTAATATCCACGGCGTAAAGTCCTTTTCGGTTTGGACACAATTCAGAACAAACGTCATTATGTTTATAATCAGGCAATATGACAGAATTATGAATATTATTTCATTTGTTAGAGTTGTACTCTATATTTATTCGTAGGCTTTGTTCGAATAGAAATAAATATACGAACCATAGAATTCCTAATTAGAAAGAGTGGGATATACAAAACCGTGGTAGGTTAGTAGCTTAAAGCCCAGTGTACAATCTAAGCCATATTTCCTCTTATTCGGGTAGGTAGAACCAGACATACAGTTTATCCTCCCCGTACCTATACCCCATTCATACAATACAGGGATCATTTAAAATTGAAACGCGGGCAAAAGCTAAAACTATTTCCACGCGGATGAAGTTGCGGGCAAAATCTAGTCTGTGATAAAGCTGACCAGAAGCACTCAGAAACTTCTCCGAGTTCATTATCTCCCATAACCATCTGTCATGTCGAAATGAATACAAATAGCCTTAACTGTAACCCGAAAAAACTTGGCGTAAAAACCGCGAACATAAAGACGAATGGCTTGAAAACTGTTACGATAAAAAGAGGGTAGTTCAGTTTAGTTGGGAAGAGATTGTTTGAAAGACGTTGTTCAATGGCCTCCTAAATTGGAAGAGGACGAGAGTTACCCCACAAAAATAATGAAACTGACCAAAAGTTAAATTACCTTCGATCAGCCTAATTTGCTCGTGAAACATTTACGAAGACTGTACCTTTTCTTCGGAGAATCAAATTTGGACTATTAGGATTTTGTGTAGGTACAGGCAGCTGCAGAGTGACTGGACCCCCCAAGCACATATTAAATATATAGTAGGGGGGGTCGGTTCGCCCTGCAGCCGACAGTACATGTTGTGTTCAATCTGCTACCAACAGCGATAGTGTAGAAACCGTACCAACTTATTCATGGGTGTTATACAGTACAAAGCCATAACGTCCCTACAAGTTCAAAAGAAAATTTAAAAATTACAGCAACATACAGAGGATTTGGTGCAAATGAATTTGTTAAAAGAACAGGGACGTTACTTGTTCCTTGCGCCCAAAGAACTTGTCCTTGACTCCCAGGGTATTTTTTTTATAAAAATATTAATTCATGAATGGTCTAAAACCTTTAAACAACTTCATAGGAATATGATACTTAAGGTGGTCTCGCATTTATGCTTTTGTACTGTATAATGTCTTAGCTTAGAGGCTGACCAGCTAGGCCCTCCACAAACAAGAATATGGACATTTTAAGACCACACATCCTTGATCATCATATCATGTATAAATGGAGTTTCACGTAAAGACCGCGTCCGAAATGCCCACAGTCACATAGTACTCTCCACGTCCGTGACATGGCAGAGAAGCTGCAAGAGTGCCATCTTCGATTGTCACGTCTCGCGCAGAGCGGTAAATTCGATTCGGAATGTCTCCGCCATGCCGCCTTCGCCTGGCATGGGAAAAAGAGGCCCAAGAAGCTATGGTTTGACATCGTTAGAAGAACATAACAAGGTTGCTAAAAACCGAGCGAAGTGGACAAGGAGGAGTAGGAGGAGTTCAAGAGAGGTAGGGCATAGCGGGGTATCCCGTTTGAATTGGAGCCGCCCGACTGGGGAAGTACCTCCACCTTACAGAATACCGCAGCTAAACAATACTCTTTTAAATAGTGTTGTGTTTCTGCCGGTGAGTAAGGTTTCCAGAGCTCCTTGGGGTGGGGATTTGGGGAACCGTGGCTTTGGCAGTGGAGGGATATTTGCCTTTTTGCTGCCAGAGTAACGTGTTATAGAGGTGGGCAACGCATTGGCGATAGTCTCGGTGTTGCTAATGTCTATAGGCAGTGGTGACTACTTTCCATCAGGTGGCTTGCTTGCCTGTTTGCCTATCGTATGACATAAAAAAAAAAGGAGGGACGCGAGCGCACAATTGGGATTGACGCCAGGATGATGATGATTTTAGACCCGCCTGCCAAACGTGGAGATGATAACAAAACCATCCACATGGAGGAGGCTCAAGCCTTGTAGTGATTGTGTTCTTGTATTGCAGCAATAGCACTTAAGTTCTATATTTAGTCCCATTCATAAAATTCACAAAGAAATTGGACCTTGGACTCGACCTCAGTGCTTTGATTTGATGAATGAATGCGTAAACAGTCGACAAACATAAAGCACGAAGTGCGTGAGCGGAACACTGTAACTTAGTTAAAGAATTTACTACATTTACTACTACTATGCCTCTTTGGGGTCAGTACTTTTTGCTAAGTCTTGAATGAAAGGTTAAGTTTCTTGAAAGTCATTTTCTTGTATTAGCATTCGTAGAGTAGGCGAATAAGAAAAGCTAGTATGTTTAGAGTACGTTTCTGAGGGTTCGTGCCAAAATCTTTACGATATGTATATCTGTGTTTCAGTTTCGAACTCCTTGTGTCTCACACATTTCTCTTTCACCCTTCCAACTTCCTTCAAATATGTAGCGAAGTTCAGCATTCCTAAAAGTATGGTAATAATATAAATAAATAAATATGCTTGTACACTTCACACAGCGCCATCTGGCCCCAAAGTATGCAAAGCTTATGTTATGGGTGCTATAGATAATTGATAAACTACTTATATACTTTTAAATACATATATAAATTAAAATTCATCATTTAAATTTCTGCTCGGCCGGGAACGAACCCGGACCTCTGCGTGGCAGACCGGCATGTCAACCAACTAAAGCACTCAAATCGAAAAAAACTGTGTTATTAGAATGAAGCAGTAATGAACGTTAGTCTTGACATTGAATCAACATATGTAGCATCCCAGCGACAGGAAATGGTGGCACTATTAAATGCATTTAACGTTTTGTTGAAACGCATTTAATGTTTTGTTCCACCAAATGAATGCTAGCTCTTGGCAGTAATTAAAACGAGTAGACATATTACGATTAGAGCTACTGTAAAATATGGCTTCCTGGTATGCTGGTAGATAACGTTATTTAGCTAGTCAGTTATTCGTCCCTAGTGAATGAAATTTTCACTTATAAACTAATAAAAAAATTGTATAATGTTAAACGTTTGCGATGCAAGGCCTTTTATGGAAACCAGTGACGGCGTGAGACCTCATAGTAGTGCTGGGATTGGTGAATTTTGCATGATGTAATGTGGAACTAAAAGTTGTCTATGTTTAAATATCTACTCATCTGCGTTATTTAGTTTTAAATCAATCAAATCTTATCAGCCGGAAGACGCCCACTACTGGGCATAGGCCTCCCCCAGAGATCTCCACAAAGGCCGGTCTTCTGCCTTCCGCATCCAGCTGGAACCTGCGATCTTTACCAGGTTTACGGTCCACCTAGCGGGACGCATGTTTTAAATGCTGTACTGAAATTTCCTTAAAAGTATTAATAATAAATTCAAACATCAATTCCTGACAAAAAAGAAATGCATGCCAATGTTTACACTTGCAAACTCATACATGTACACCCTAAGCGACCTAAATTAATGAAATCATCACGTTTTCTTGGTGTTTGACGAAGAAAACCTGATGATTCTTTCCCCACTGGTCACCGTACTCTTACCATGATCAGTGAAAACAGACATCAAATTCAGATTCATTAATTGCCCTAAGTGAATACAAGTACATTTATATAGCAGTAAATACAGCCAAAAATGCGCATTCATTTTGAGTTTGTCATATAAAATAAAGTATTGAAACAATAAAAATAACAAGAACAAGAAAAAAACCCAAAAAACCGATCCATGCACGAGATATACTCACACTCATCCAGCTATTTGAGAACACCAACATTAGTCATTAATTAAACGTCAAAATATTACTAAATACACTATCCTCTTGCATTTCCAACCATTCTCCTTCAAGCGGGTCAATCGAATGTGGACTGGCCAGTGTAGTCGGTCAGAAATAGACCGAACGTGAAGATGGATTGCACTGCAGTAATACTAGTTCAGAATGCAAATAAAATGGAATAGGCAAAGGTCAGTTATGGGGCAGTTGAATGCTTTATTCGCGTTGGTTAACATTTTTGCGTGGGTTTGTTAGCTTGTATGTCGAATTACGATGTATGAGAGCAGTGGCTTATTGTAATGGGCCGACTCGTAAGCTATAGGTATCGAATTCAATCTCCGATGCCGCTATGTACTTATAACTTTTCTGAGTTACGTACCTACATTTGTTGAACACTAATGCTCTTATTATGGGGGACAACATCGTGATAAAACCTGCTCATTCAGGCGACTGAATTTGTAACTATGATAAAATCTGGTCAGGTTCCTTCGTTAATAGGGCTACGGAGGTCAGATGGCAGTCGCTTCACTGTAATTACCTAATGTTCCAAATCCTGGATCATGGTCCAGACGGATCCCGGGATCTCGCGCGCGAGATCACAACCGGTATATTGACGCTGATTATTATTGTTGAGGTGAAATGTCTTTAAAAACACACTGAGTACCAAGATAAAAACTGGTTCGTAACGAAAAGGTTTATCGTCTTTCCTTAACAATTGCAAAACTTAGAAACATGAATCTAGTGCTATTGTTTAGCGTGCCTATACATATAGTCAGCTCACTGTTTTGACCTAGAATTTGTGTCGCGGTGGGTGGTGGTTTTTGCGTGTATTTTATAGTTTATTAGTTCGTCTATAACAATCGATCCATATAAAAATAGGTGTAATTTTGCTAATAAAAATAAGAAGAAAGTGAGTATTCCAATGTCCAGGGCGAGGTGGTTTCGATAGGTTCGACCGTTTCACGGTAAATAATGACCAACGACCGTGTTTTCCAACACCCGATTTTTATTGATCGTGCCTCAGTATTATGATTGGTATGTGTTACAAATATGTTGAACCAACTGTTTTATTCCGTCCATTTATAGTTCTAAAAACAGACGTCAAACTAAATGAGTAGTCGCGTAAACTATTTTCGGTATTCAAACAAGCAAACGTGCCGGCTTATTTTTAACTAGCCGCTTACGGCACGCTAACTCGGTGTTTTCAACAAATAAGGTCGTGAATTGTGTGGCATTTATGGGTAGTTCAGAATAACAATGAATGAGTTATTACTACAAAAAACTCCTCAATCATCCACGATTTGGCAGATCAGGTAACTACAGTAGAGCGACTGCCGTCTGACCTCCTCTAATTCGGTCAGGTTCCCCTGTTAACAGGATCACGTCCTGTTAACAGAGGAACCTGGTTAAATTGGATCATGGTTATGCATTCAGTCGCCTGAATGTGCAGATTTTATCACGATGTTTTACCTCGCCGTAAGAGCATCGATTAGTGTTAAACTAATGTAAACTGAAAAAAAGGTCACCTGGTAACTTTCACTTACTTGTCGGGCTTGCTAGAAGTTAGGCCACTGACGTCACCACCGCAGTATATTCAACTATTTCAGAAAAAGCAGTAACTGATGCGGACTTATTTATTTTTTCACCTGGTACTTAAGCGAGTGATCTTAGTAGGTAGGCACTTGATTGAAATTGATATTCAGTGCATTCTGCTATTCTGTTGTTGTTGGTTATTAGTATTTTATAAAATATTTTGAGTTTCGGTATGTGAATACTAGTAGGTAGAATTGTATTTGTAGCATGTATGTGTAATGTTGTTATAAATTTTTAGGCACCGCCTGCAATTTATATTACTAGTTTTCGGGGTAGACTGGTAGATAAAGCTACAAAGCTTTAAGTCCACCTTTGTACTATTTTGTGCATAAAGTATTAATAAATAAATAAATAATGAAATTGTCCAGTACTTCAGAAAATGCTCCTGTGCAATTTCTGGTTTATGAAGGTAATAGGTATAGGTCTGCCACTACGATATCCGTCGCCTTCTGCGATAACCGTCAATAGAGTGTTCAGGTGTTTCGCCCCGGTCTAGTTCAAGCCGAAACGCCTGTGTATTAAAATTATTATTTATTCTCAGGCCGTTTGGGTCCGCAGTTAAACATTCTATTAAAAAAATTTCCCGACTGTCCCGACAATTTTGAAGGACATTTTTAACTGCGGGCCCAAACGTCTGAGGAAAATTATTACTTGCATAACCGAGAGTCGTTTCTAAAACCAGCGGGACCATTCAGATGGGGAGTGTTCAGGCATTTCGGCACGGTTTGGCCATGGGCCGAAACGCCTGAACCTTAATTAAAATGTTGGTGTTATGCATGGCCAGCCACTGGACATCACTGCTAGTAGATTAAGGTTGACATTGAATAATTTATTTTGACTTGGTATTTCTATTATTTTTTCACTTGACATCTAGTTTGACATCAGAATAAGTGTGAAATGAGTAATTGGAATTTTATATAATTTTATGAATGTGAATCTGATGACATCAGAAAATTATCTACTAACATAGCATAGTAAATATTGTTCTTTTACTAACAAATTATGGAAGAATTATTCTGAAATAAATGGGTTGAATTTGAATATGATATATTCGGACATCACACGAACAAAAATCGTTGTACGAAACAGACAGACGAATGATGAAACAGAAGTTTACACGGACGTATCCCTCCCTTGATTTTGAAATTAAAAAAATAATTTAAAAGTATTTACTGATTCTGTGTGTTACATTTATTAACAGTGCCTGGTTTTGGTAAGGCCACTGCCTATGCTCCAGATTACCAGCTTCATTATTAAAAAATATATTTGATAAAATTTTATTTTGACGATTTTGATTTTGTCTGCCCGCGTATCGTGCGAAAGGCGGAATCTACGGTACCGGCGGAAGGCATGCCTACCTTAATATGTATGCCTTGTGTCACAAAAAAGAAAACTCCTGAAATCGTGCTCATGCAATCCAGGCCGCCCATGAGATGAAGAAGAGTACAACATGGAGTTCTTCAAGAAAGGGGTTAAAAGGTTTTTACAGAGTCGGCAAAGCGTGGGTGATGCCCCTGGTATTGCAAACGTCCATAGCCTGCGGTGACTGCTTACCATCAGGCAGGCCGTAAGTTTGTTTGCCAACTTAGTTGTATAAAAAAAGGCCGGTCACCCAGAGGCAATCACAATAAACATGATCGCTACAAAAACTGTAATAACATGCAATAAAAGTGACGCCCAGGCAGTCAATTGCGGGTAATGTCTTTTGCGATACTATTGACGACGCAACGTGATGAGCAATATCATTTTATGGTGGTGTGTAACATTTTAACGTTGTAGTTTATAAAACAATCTTGTTTAGGGCCTATTCGGTCGAATGTGGAATCGAGAACTACGGTACTAACATCCTGACAAGCCTGGTCATGAATAGTAATCGTGGTTCCGTATACTGTGAGGGCGCCGTACGTTATCCTACGTCATCGGGTACAAGAAAATATCCACTTTTGGTCGTACACAAAACGTTGGTCTGCCCGAGCACAACATATTTTTTTTTTTTTATTGACCTAAACTTCGACTTTTCGTAGCAATAGTATTTACATATATGCTCCTGTGTGGATTCTATAAGTAAACGAAACTGCCAGTCTAGCCATCATTGACAGCTCCGCTTGCGTAATGCGTGTATGGTAGAAAATTGACAAGTCGAAGTGCGACTATTTCTACCAACATCTACATTGACTCTGATTGTGTAAGATCATCCGCCAATCCGGCTCCTTTGTACACCGAAAGTACGTGAATTGTCTATGGACCAAGAATTTGTACCACAAACCGCTTATGTCTAATAACGTTAGCTTATGTCAGATAAAATGAAATGAAATGAAATGAAAATATTTATTTGCTTTGCATAAAAATTTACAATTTAAATAAATTCGACTAGTGTCGACCATCAGAAACAAAAAATAAAAAACTTATTATACAAAACAAAATGGTCCATGGCTCAGCTATGGCTGCCAGTAAGACCGACAGCCGCTGTTATTCTGCCATGGCCAAATATTATCCTAGCCCAACCACAGACTGCTTAGGCTAGGACAACAGTAACGTTAGCTTATGTCAAATCCCATACATTTTTTCTACCACAAACGATTGTAGATTAACGAAACCTCTTGGCTAAGGCCGCTGGTCTGTCTCATATCGTCAGCCACATTATAGTCACCAAAAAAGTGAGTTTTTCTCTCCTAATCGTCTACTAAAGCTAGAAAGTTGAATTTCTCTAGTACTCGATGACGTAGCCGTAGCGTAGGGTCTTCACAGTCTACGACCTCATATGTCTGCCAAGAGTTTCAAGCTGTTGCTGTTAAGTAGTTGCTATGATGTAAATTTTCAGACAGACCATAAAAAAAGTTTTATGGTCTGTCAGGAGGTCAGTAAGGACTACTTTTGCTTATAGGTTTTATGCATTCAGGGGTTGTCGCCTTTATAACAGTACTAATAGAAAATTATCTCTTCACGCTTTATAAGAAAAGAATGTAAAGCACGAGTAACAAACTGGCTTATGCTACTAGACTACGAGAAAACTGAACAACTGCTGATGATAGTAGGGTAATAACACAACACAAACACACACACACACACACATACACATACATACACACACACACACACAATCACGTCAAGTAATAGTTGGGACAGTAGATTGGACCTTTTAGTACTTTTACCTATTATCTAAATACTTCTTTGCCGTCAAAATATGATGGATTTGAGAGGAAGAGCCAGGAGACCCTTCACACAGGATTACCTAGTTTGGGCTCCTGTCTCTCACTCGCATATGTAATTTTGTAACCAATGCATGAAGAAATGTATATTGTGTGGTTGAGAGAAAATAAAATACTTATTATTATTATTATTATTATTATAAATGTACGAGATGATTTCTAAAACACTCCGCAATAGTGCCGCATCTCACATACCTTCTTAGGTCACGCTTTGAAGAAAACATATAGGGAATGAGATTCTTCTTGATGAACATGAATAATAAAGCAGGTATAATTTCGGGCCTTATAAGCGGTATAAGATATTTCTTTGCATAGCGATGCTAATATGACGTGTCGTGCCGTTGTCCTGAAGCGGCCGTTGACCGTGGAAACAATACGCGCGGATTCCTATAGAAAGAATGAAGGTCAAAAAACCTTGCTGATTTGTTTCCATAATCATTTTGGCTTCTATCCAGCACTATGCCATCGGAAACCATGCCTTTAGCATCAACCCCTACTGGGCATCTTGGCCCGGTCGTGCTCACGCGCACGAGGGCCCGGGGTCCGCCTTGACCCTGATCCAGGATTTGGCACATCAGGCAATTACAGAGGAACGCCTGGCATCAGACCTCCGTGACCTTAACAGGGGAACCTGACCAGATTGGATCATGGTCACACATTCAGTCGTCTGAATGTGCAGGATTCATCACGATGTTTTCCCTCAGCGTAAGAGCGTAACACCGAAAAGAGTCTTGGTTGATGGCGGCACTGGGAATCGAACCAGGTACCTCGGGACCCTAGTCGGACCCCGTAACCATTAGGCTACAGCCGCTCCTAGCATCAACCCCTATTACTAATGAATATAAAAGGCGCCAGTCTACGACCCTAATAGACAATGTGGTTTCTTTGGCGAAGTGCCAACACTACGATATCCAAAATGCCTTGCCAAATCCTCGTCACAAGGGAGCCAGATAGTTGCGAATGGTTAAGATCATAACGTATCAGATTACTTTATTTATTTTTGAAATTTCGTAAAGTAAAACACGTTTATTCCACTAAGACAGACGGTACAAGATTCAAATATATTCATGGGAAAAAAAAAGAAAACATAGACACATAAATCGACAGAAAAAAGATACACTCTAATCTCGTTGTAAAGAGTGTAATGTAATTTTTTTATTTCAATGCGGTTTTCAACAATAAATAGCACTCTATATATTGTTAAAAACAATATTCAAGTGGAAGGTTTATAAGCAAGAAAAAAAGGGTAGGTGGGTTACGCGAACGAAGCCGCGCCGGGTCCACTAGTATAGTAAAAATTAAAGTCGTTTTCAGTGTCTGTCTGCTGTGTCAAAAATATTAAAAACCACCAAAAGGTTTCGCTGAAAGTGTATTTTTTGGCCGAAGGTTGCTAAAGCCGAAGCTTCACTCTGTCACAAATAAATACGATGCCGAAATTAGCCGTTGTGCAATTTCTCTATTACAACTTTGCCCATTTGCCGGCCAACGAACCACTGTCTCTAAGAACCAAGGACTAGAAGGACCCTAATAAAATGAGATATGTGGCTGCGATATATGAGCATAAGGGCCTATCAGACTTTGTTACGGATATTGGGGAGATAGCGCGAAGACGTGAAGGCCTGCCTTATTTCTGGGCTTTGATTAATGTATAGGGATGACTTTGAAAGGTCGTTAGACGAAAAGCCGGAAAGGCTTGCGGGAGATTCTATGAGTGTAGCAGCGGACGGCCTGTGGTTAATATCAAATATGGTGCCTTTTGGGATAGATTTGATAGGCGTGAGTATGCAGTCATACCTGGGAACCACAGTTATAGATTAGTTGTCAACTGGTTATAGGAACGCAACAAGATAACATTGTGTTTGGGCTCTTTCTGGTCTTGATAAGTTATACTATGCTTTGTCTAAAATAGGATGATAATTTTGACAGCTCACTAATTGTCGGTCTTTGGTGCACGCCCATGAAGTTTCGTGTTTGATATCGGTAAAATGTACTACGGATAATATCGTACTTCATAGACAGGCGTGAAGTGAAGACTTTAGTGAAGTGCCACGAATAACGAAAAACAACAGACAATCGAAAATCGGTATTCAAATAAAATAATCGAACATTTAAAATTAATATTTAGATAATTAAATTATTTTTTGCAACTATAACTCTTATTCCTTGTTTGGATTTCACCCTAAGAGACCTTTTACAACAATTATTTCGACTCGCGCGTATTCTACGGAATAGATTGACTGACTAAATAAAAATACGCACGTGTCGAAATCGTCGTTGTGGAAGGGTTTTTAATGTCGTATTAAAAAATTATTAATTCAAGAAAAAAAAAATTAGTTAATTTTGTATAACACGTACTGAATAACCATGCAACTATCGATTCCAAGTTCTATGAGAATGATAATCGATAATCGAATAGATTCATTAACGATTTTACACAACCCCATCCCTACTGTGAATTGTCAAAATTATCATCCTATATTTGACAAGGTATATCTTACGCGCGATAAAATATGTTTTTTTTTTTGGTTGATTTGAGAACTTAATAGTTTGATTCGATGCTGATTAACATAGAACGTCTCCTTTGGGTCTTTAAGTGTCGACTCCCAACGCGTGCCTTGGCAATCGACATGCGTGATTGGGTGGGACGAATCAATCCGTCCAGCTGGGTTTAAAGGCTCGTAAATAGCTTCCAGTTTCAATCACGAATACGAATTCGCGTTACGCCAGAGAAATGGCTGGCATTCCCGCGGCGACAGTCGCGGTTTAGGGCGCCTTTAATAGAATCAACTGCCTGTTTACTACCCTCGATTATTCTCAGTGACTACTGTCGAAGTTTAGCATGTTTTGATTTCTTTTCATGATACACGGCAAACAAATAGGTAAGCGGGCCACTGGGTGGTAAGTCACCGCCGCCTATGGACATCAGCTACACCTGGGGCGCGTTGCCCGCCTCTAAGGAGACCTCTAATATACCTCTTGAACGATCCCATGTCATAGTTTAAAGGAAACACTATGGCTGTGGGTGTTGATGTTTGTATTTCATTGTGAGCTTGTGAAAGCCGCCAGTTAACGATCTTACGTCAGAGCACGTCAGATTACAAACTGTAGAAAAATTTTAAACATTCTAAGGCACTGCACTGGGCCTAGTTGACGGCTCCTCATCGTGTTATCACAACAGGTTAGGTTATAACCGAGTTTAAACCTATTGTTTCATCGTCATCATCATCATCATGTAAGCCGAAAGACAGGCATCTTTCGGCTTACATAGTGGTCTAGACTCGTGGTCATAGGCATCCCCCAGGGATCTCCACAAATGCCGATCCTGTGCCTTCCGTATCCAGCTGGTACCTGCTATCTTTACCAGGTCGTCGGTCCACCTTGTGGGTTGCCTCTCGAGAACGTTCGAACTATACTGCCCACTGCCACCTGTCAACCCTTCGGGCTATGCTAATGATTAACCTATTGTTTATGCATTTTGTTTTAATTCATGCGGTTAATTGTATATGATTTGCTGAATTTTGTTGTAGTGCACAATATCTCGACGTAGTAACGTATTTGACTAGGTTAGATTACAAACTGTCAATTTTGGCACTCCTACGGTGATATGTCTAATAAATTACGTTAGGGTGTGTGCAAATCTCGCGACCGCTCCGCGTATATACGAGTAAGTAATGCAGTTGCTGCAACAGCGGTTCCCAGATTTTCAAAAATTCAACTAAGATACTTCACCTTACAGTGACATATTACACAAAAATTTCAGGCTTGCCCATAAAAGCGACGATACTGTCATCGCCCGGACTACCTGTTGGCAACGGTGACCGGGCCGGATCCGGATACCGGTACAGCCGCGGACCGTACGTCCGGACTGCATCCGGCGCTGTTATCTCGACATAAAGACCTGGGCTCAGGAATTCTGTGAGCATTTTTGACGAATCGGAGTACTGTTGTTTATGAGTCTTTTCTGAGTTATCTATACGTAGTATAAAACAATAGATAGAGTGATTTAAGAGGAAGGTTTATAAGCAAGAATAAAGGGTAGGTAGGGGTAAATTAGATGTACGCGAACGAAGTCGCGCCGGGTCCACTAGTGTCCACTAGTGTATTAAAACATTAATCGATGCTCATGGTTAAGGGAAATAGGTTCAAACTTCAAAGTTCAAAGTCAGTTATTTGTAACATAGGTGTGTATGTGTTTGGGCATACAAATATTAAATTAGTAGGTATATAAGCATATTTAACACATTTCACAAAATTAAAAAAATAATAATTAATAGCACTTATACATAATTTGATCACTTTTTTCTACAAAGTCTGTGTAATTGGAACCATATTTTTATAATTAAAAAATTCTTTACTTTTATAAAAGTAAAAATTGTAGAAGCCATTCAGTTAACTTTACTTTAAACCGTGATGAACTTTACGTTAAAACGTCGTGATGAAACCTGCAGATCCAGGCGATTGGATGTGCAACTATGATCCAATCTGGACTTCCCCAATTAACAGGGTCATAGACGTCATTAGGGCAGTCGGTCCACTCTGATTACCTTATCAGCCAAATACTGGACCGTGGTCAATGTAGACCCCTGGCTCCTGGCGAGACAGCACAACCGGGACATTATTGCCAAGATACGGGACATTAAATACAGGATACAGTCGGTACGTATCTTAAACCTTCGGGTTCTCTTGAATAACACTATCTATTGATGAAAATCATATAAAAATCCGTTGCGTAATTTAAAAGATCTAAGCGTATATAGAAAGCGACTTTGTTTTATACTATGTAAAGACTAGCGACCCCTTCTAGTTACGCACCTTAACAAATTATACACGTAAACCTTCCTCATGAATCTATCTAATCAGGCTATTGATGAAAACCGCATGAAAATCCGTTGAGTCGTTTTTGAGCGTCGTTTCGAGTTATCGCGAACAATCAGACAGACGCGGGTGGGACTTTGTTTTATAATATGTAGTGAAGCTTTCTGTCATTAGTACAGTACCCATAATTGCATATTGAAAAGGTTTCATTGCACAACTTCCCGCATCCCTCTCTCATTCACCAGCGAATTAAAAACTCAAAATCCTATTAAACCTTTAATTTAACCAGAGATTAAGTTAAGCTCGTCTTTGAGCTGCTTGAGTGATTGATCACATTCTGTCGATCCGCTCGTCGACAGTGACTTTGATTTCGATTTGTCGGCCATTTTGTCTGATTGATTGTCACTTCTTTATTCCTGGCGTTCTCTAAGCTTTAGCGGGAAAATGACGAAGATTTCTTAGTGTCCACACAATTCAATTTTTCCTGATACGCACATAAAAGAAATGGCAATTCCAGAAATTGCGGTTGGTCCACCAATAAGAGGTATATGACGACTTCAGGATAGGATTCTGGTGACTGAATGTTTGTAAACATGATTCAATCTGGTTAAAGTCCCCTGTTAACACGGTCACGGAGGTTATAATTATGGCAGTCGTTCTACTGTGATTGTATCCCATATTGCTCTAACTGCCAAATCCAGGATCATGCTCAAGGCGGATCCCTGGCCCAAAGTAAAAATAAAAAAACCCTGGGTTGTACTATGGCGCATGAGGCCATGCTATCTGACATAACTCAGAAAAGAGTCATTGGTAAAAGGCGGCACTGGGGCTCGAATCCGGTAGAGCTCGTCTAATCTAAAATGACGCGCCCCACTATCGCATTAACGCACGCAAGCAAGTTTAAATATGGACGCAATACATATACAAATGCCGTTGTAATTGGTCATTCAGTTGCCGGTGAGATTCAAACGTAGCAGCACGCGTCGTTCATTAGCTCCCACACAGATGAAGTGTCGTTATCAATATCTGCACTCACACATCGAAATCAACTAACTAAGTAGTGGGGCGCGTCATTTTAGACTAGACGAGCTCTACCTCTCGCTTACAAGTCGGACTCCTTAACAACTGGGCCACCGACGCTCGACGCGAGAGTACCTACAACCGGAACATTAACGCCAAGATAATTATTATTGTTACATATGATGATGAATCCCAAGAAACTCCCCTGCAAACTCTGTTAACTTCCTGTTACAAAAGCAGAATGTAAACAAGTGCATAATAACATTGCAAAGTTACGAAGAATGAGCGGCGATAGACTGTTAATCATTCATCTTGCTGTCTGTCTGTCATCAATAACATGTGGCTCGTATCCCGTCGAGGTGGCGGAATATGGTTGGTTGTGTGTTCGTACAAATTAATCGTGTGATGGGAAGAGCTTGGACGTGATAAAGCGAGATATACGAGTATGTTGTAACAGAAGTGATTTGGGTCAAAGGTGCATATTAAGTCCTGACGAAAACAGAGGGATGTTGTAAGGTTTGAGGTGTGTCTGTCTGTAGCATGGTAGCTCTGGAACGGATGGACCGATTTTGATGCGGTTTCCTTTGTTTGGTTCTTGTTTTATTAAATCCTTCCTAAATTCCAAGTTGGAACCACTGGCAAACCGAAGGGACTTTGGCTCCCTGTGTGTGTTCTATCGGCTGTACAATGGGGAGTGTTCCGAGGAACTTTTCGATCTGGTGCCCACAGCACAATTCCGCCATCGCACCACCCGCCGTGGGCTTGGTACTCATCCTCACTACGTAGACCCTCTGTTGGTCACGACGCGAAGGTTCGAAAGAACGTTTCTCGCTCGTACGATTCGGATGTGGAATGAGCTCCCAGCCACAGTGTTTCCTTTGGACTATGACATGGGATCGTTGAAGAGGTATATTAGAGGTCTCTTCAGAGGCGGGCAACGCATTAGTGACTCCCCTGGTGTTGCTGATTTCCATAGGCGGCGGTGACCACTTTTCATGGCCCTGTTTTTCTGCCGCTTAACATAAAAAAAAAACTGTTAAGTTGTTTAGGAAATATTTAAAATCGTAAACTAGAGGTACCCGGTTCGATTCCAGCTGCGGCCATGTACCAATAAACCTTCTGAGTTATGTGCCTTACTTGAATAATAACCGATGCTCTTATGGTGAGCGAAAACATCGTGATGATATAAAAATTTAAATTTATCATATGACATATCAGTTTTATGCACTCTCTGTATTAGTTAGGGTAGAGTGTAATCGCACAAAATACGCACTAGCTAGTCGGACCACCGACGCAGTGTTTTAATAATACATTATACCACGAAACTACCCGCAAGCAGTCAACAATGTCCGCCAAACCCCCACAATGTCTAGCTTTATTTGCGACAGTGACTCATGGCGGAAACAATAGGCCTCTGTAGTCGACAGTTGGCGTCGAAACGCTGTAATTCGGTTAAGATTACTATTATTTACACAACGGATTCCAAGATTTACGAGGAGAGCGTGCCCACTGTGCTGCGATCTGCGTCCGGTGGAAGACGGGCCGGAAATAGACCGGTTTAAATGTGCTGTATGTGTGCTGTATTGGGATTTTTTGCGGACAGTGATATTAAATAATACCTATATAAAAATGTTTTGTAATTTTTCATGCTATTATCTCTCCGGTTTACTGGTAGAGAAAGGTAAGAAGCTTTAAGTCCGCCATTGTGCGTAACAGTGCATGAAGTTTTAAATAAATTAAGAAATTACAAGTACAGTTTTCCGCCACTATTAGTAAATATCAACGGTAATGCCGAGAATTGGTAAGTAGGTGCCTAACTTAAAAAAAGAAGCTGTGACAAAAAACCATTACCACCGTCACTTCAGCTGCAGGAGGTAAAAAGTATGTCAATATTTTTACACTTGTGCGCGCGCGAGTTCATGTGTAATGGGCATGACTCGCGCGCGCCCAGGTATAAAAATTCTGCGCTTTACCTATGCATCAAGCGCAGACAAAAAGAAATATCTCGCCAAAAATTGCATTTTGTTTAAGTACATCATTTAAGTTGTACAGAAGGAAAAATTCACAAAATCCGTTTAAGATGATCTATCATCTATATAGACGCGTATAGGAATGTTAGATCCCTTTATATTGGTTTTGATTGGATGTACTACCTTCTGTACATATCTTTTAACATTGATTCTTACAGCCTCAGTACTAGACGCAAATTACTACAGAGTGCCAGAAGTGAGGGCAATAGGTATTCGGGGCCAACCACAGCTGAAGTCACAATTTATATTGGTTATCCTTCTTTAATGGCGCAAAGGGACGGCTATAAATTGTCAAATACCTGTCATAACAACTGCTAGTGTCAAATTTGGTGGCCTTCGTCACCTTAATGTTCAAGTTTATTGTATGACATTAAGTCATTTATATAAAGTTGTGACAGAGTGACAGTGTACATTCTCTATAGGTTAATGTCTAAGAGACTCCATATATGCTTAATGTCTAATATGTTTAAGGCCAACTTTTCACGTACCGGCTTTCGCATTGAAAACGCGCAACATTTCAAACTATTGACGGCCGATCCGGATAAAGGCGCATGCGTTTACCGGTACTACAGACAGTGATGATGATACGTTCAATATTAGAGGTTATGCCGATTGACATATGATTCGAAGTCCTTTAATAAGTTATGTGCTCGTAGTTACTTGTCCAGCAGGGAAGTGGCTTTGGTTGTGTTAATAAGAAATTAACCTTGTGGGTAGAATAGCGTGTCATATTAGCGACTTTATTGTTAAAAATTTACTAGCTTTTTTGCCCGGGACTTTTTCCGGGAAAATTCGCTGACTATTATTTCCGGACCCGTTCTTGTGGGAACTACAACGAATTTTGAGAAAAACTGTTGCCATGTTACTCGCTGATGATGTAGCTTTCTATAAGTGTAAGAATTTTTAAAATCGGTTGAGTATTTTTTGAGTTTATCCATTACAAACAAACAATCAATCAAACAGTTTCTCTTTATAATGTTAGTATAGCTTACATTGTACCTAAATGTATTCACAAAGGAACGTACTATAGTCCTCAATAACGACGAAACTATGTAATTTTTTTCCAAAATAAACACAGTTCAACAGCGGTCCACCTGATTTAAAATGGATATAGGGAATCAGCAACCTAATGACACTGGATGCCGGCCTTTGAGATATCTACCCTATGGTAAGAATCAGTATGACGTCATCAATACCAACAGAGTCTAGACTTGGTCTAGACCAATTGGACATAGAGCATAGACGGAGCCTCGACCTATGGAGAATGTACACTGTCACTGTCACAACTTTATACAAATACAAAAAACATTAGGAGACCAAGGCCACCAAATTTGACAATAACAGAGGATCAGGAAGGCTATTTAACAACTTATAGCCGTCCCTTTTGAACACGTTATATACACCATTAAAAAAGGAAACAAAATAGAGATTGTGAGTGCATCTGTGAGTAGCCTCCTTCTACGCCTCCATGTCCAATTTCTTTGATGTAGACTAAAGAGGAAAAGGAATCTTGTTGATTGACTCCTCTAGTTCTAAAGACAATGAAAAGATAACAGAACTCTGGTAGGAAACATAAATCATTACAGACAGCCATACATCCGATTAGGCACATAAAGAGAGAACGTATATATCGTTCTTGACTAGAAGTAGTGATGGGCGGATTTGAATAAAACAATCGAATGGACGTTCTAATGGTCTCATATTCGATTTTATCGATTTCGATTGATTTGGTCACATATTTTATTTGACTAGCCAGGCATTAGACCGCCATCTTAACCGGTGGCAAGTGAC
Source organism: Blastobasis lacticolella (assembly GCA_905147135.1). Classification (NCBI taxonomy): domain Eukaryota; kingdom Metazoa; phylum Arthropoda; class Insecta; order Lepidoptera; family Blastobasidae; genus Blastobasis; species Blastobasis lacticolella. The sequence continues at coordinate 19,594,994 of LR990048.1, forward strand.
ACGGTAAAAGATGGTGTATGCCTTAGGAACAGCCTATTCACCCTAGCCTTAAAAGCGTTCAGTATATAAAGATCAGAAAACACACTCGCGGCACACTTAGGCGTACGCATTATTTAGACATAGACATAGACAGTATTTTATTCGGATCCTCATTACATCCTTAACCTAAGGTAAGTACAGCAAATTACAATGATTGAAAATTACATAAGACCAGCCAGTGATGTAACGGAAACCGAAATGGACCAGTCTCAGCATAACGCTGTGAGGGCTAATGCCTGTCACAAATCAATTTCTTAAGAGGAGTGTGTTATAGTATATTTTAACGAAAATCTAACAAACCACAGGCGTAGATATTGGGTTCTGGATTACGTCTACAAAATTTCATTTGCTTTGATGGCGTAAAATTTAAATTGATGAATCTATGTTTGTATGGAGCGCGCTCGGGAAATACTCATCTTAAAGGTTGAATCAAAGCGACTCGTGCGGAAGTATAGATAGCTGTAAGATCCATGACATGATTAATGATGAAGGAAGCATGAAGCGTTCGCCTGGATCACGTTTTCCGATGGCGGAAAGGGGCCAGAGGAATTTCCATTTAAAAAAGTAGCTATTCGAATTATTCAAATGAAAATATCATTCGAATGATTTTATGTCAATCGAATTAAAAACGATTTATTCAATATTTAATCTCAAGGCTTTGAACCGGAATTTCCGAAAGAAACGGTCTACATATAAAGTGGTACAAAACTACTGGTCGGTCCTTGCACTGGAAGTCATCGATAGTCGTCAGTAAAGCTAGTACAACCTGTACAGTCCTGTACGACGGTGGCCGCTTTCCATCAGGTCTGTCAGTGTGCCTCCCAAGGCAGTAAAAAAAAATTTCATTCGTTCGTCCTTTCCTTCGTGTCCCGAATCTCCATTCGTTTATGTTGCGAATAATGCGCCCATCACTAAAGGCAACAGATTGAAGCGTTTGCTCGAAAACGTGAGGACGCAGTGACTATAAATTAGCAAGACAAAGGGAGCTTACGCGAGCGACGCACCGAATGAAATTTAATGTATACAGGAATATTTCCGTTGCAAAGCGACACGATGGAGCTGGGAGGAGTTTCGTAGTTTCATGTTGTCTTGAAGTCAGTGAAGTGTTGAAGGGTACAAAGAGAGTAAAAGGAATGGAAATCACCTATCGTGTCAATGATACATAGTAAAGTAAAGAAAACATTTTTATTCCATTCAGACAAACGGCACAAAATTCTTAAATATTCTTAGATAAAAGAAAGTCAAACAGAGACACAAACGAAAAAACAAAATATACTCTAATTTCGTTACCTGTGCCATGTGGAGAGTGCAATGGGGCCACATTCAGCAATAGGTCAAGTATAATTGTGGTTTCAACTCACATGTAAAAGTGGGTATTAAAACATGAGTTTGTTTATCACACGAGGCGCAGCCGAGGTATTAAATTAATTATTATTTATCAAACGTCAAAAAAAGTGTAATATAGAGGTCTATAGAGCTCATCCAGGTTGGAGGTGACGCATGTACGCCGATATAAATGTTATTAATTTATTTATTGGAGTACCATCAGTTGCAGTAAACATAATAAATATTATTTAAGAACCAACAAGCCAATTACAGGTCCTCGCTAGTAACAAACTAACAAACTCTTATTACGATTTACATTACTTACATAGTTATTTAATGTACCAACATGTACATATATAAAAGTTACAAGTTAGATTAGATAAGGTAAAATATTATATATAATAAAAAAACATAATCTTAGCGATAATGTCCCGGTTGTGCTCTCGAGGACGAGGGCCCGGGGTACGCCTCGCCATGATTCAGGATTTGGCAGGTCAGGTTATTGCAGTGGAGCAACTGCCATCTGACCTCCATGACCCTGCTACCAGGGGAATCTGGCCAGATTGGATCATGGTAAAAGATTATACATACTACATACTATTTTATCTATGAAATTGTATTCCAAAGCGAAAAATGCACGTAGCTCAAATCTCACTCCGCGGAAGACCAGCACCACGGCTTTGGCCACGGCTCATGCTAAGCGAGGTCCTTTTATCGACGGGGAGGGCATACCCCGGAAATGCCAAGTTGTAATAATTATGTAATTTAATTTCGATATTTTTTTTGTTTTGATTGGAAGTTTCTGTAAATTTGAAATATGTAAATATTTGTTTGAATGTTGTGTTGTGGCATCAAGTTAATAATGATTTATTCATTCATTTAATTTGTTTGTATGACATTTATTATAGGGAATACGTACACCCCATAATAATTTCATTCGCTTAAAATCTTTAATATTTACTGTATTTTAATTCTATTATAATTTTAGTCCCTCAGAAACTGCTCCGTATTAATTTTACAGTAAACTCAACGTAAATGGCAAATACTGTACCAACAGCAAACAGTTGAGAATAAATTGAAAGCGAGCGCAGTCCGGAGCGGAGCGCGGTGCAGTGACCTGTTCAATATGCGACTCTAAGCTCAGTTTACTGAATTTAACGAACTCGTATATGAATGTTTCATGGAAAATTTTAGAGGAACATTTTTTGTCGTGCAAAGCTGGGTATACTTATTACATTTTAGAACGGTATAAGGTTGTCTGGAAGATATTGTTTACAGCGATAAGGCCGCCATTGCATTTTATGTTGATTCTTGTTTATTGTTATATATATGTGTACAGAAAAGAGATTTTATTTAATTAGAAAACAACAATTTACAGAAACAAAACCAAACAAAAGAAATATACACTGTAAACTAACTAAGCTATTATATTTCTATATACATATTTCTTTTAGAAATAATAAGTGCCTGTTGTGTCAGTTATTTCTATGTTATATCTCTGTATTTCTTTATTGTGTGCAATAAATAGACAAATAAATAAAAAAGCTAAGTACCAAACTAAAGATAAACAGAAGATGTTCATGTATTCACATAAAAAATATATCTAGCTCCCCAGAAATCGAATAAGTGCCCAGAAGGCTAGCCACTTCCCATTCGCCCCTCATTTTAGTACCATATCATAATAAATTTATTTGTCAAATCAAAGCAACACCAATACATTTCACAGGAATAATTATATTGAAAAGGTTCTAAAGTGCATATGGGTGCGTCGCCTTCATTTTAGTACCATGTCACAATAACTTCCTCCGTCAAATCAAAGCAGCAACAATACATTTCAAGGGAATAATTATGCTGACATGGTTCTAAAGTGTATATGGTTACTCGCTGCTGACCTCTGCACACAAACCGCAAACACACAGGTAGCAGCAGTCGGAAGCTCGTGACCTATTTCTAAACGAATTAAGCAGAGCGTGAGCCACTTCCGTTCGGAAAAGCGTTTTACTGCAGCCTAACTGCACGTTTGAAATGTGAAGGATGCTGAAGCGTAATGCATTTGTGCGCTGGTTCTTGATAAAGCGTTGTTTTCGAGTAGCTAATCTATTTCTGGTAAACCAGAGGTTGTACTCTGTAATAACGACTCACTCTAACTACTCTCTATAAAAACGAAGAGTCAAAATTACTGACATTTATTCGGTGCGACATTTAGTTGATAGTTGATTTAGTTGATTATTAATCGACACTCTTTCGGTGAAGGATAAAACATCGTGAGGAAACCGGCACATTCACGGCTGAATGTGTAACCATGATCAGGTTCTGGTCGTTTAAATTAGATGGCAGTCGCTCTATTGCAATTACCAGATTTGCCTAATCCCAAGCACTTGCGCGAATTCGAATGCATCAAATCCAAAAGCTTATTCATAATCAAAACTCTGAAGCCCTATATATATCATTTTTCCACACATACAAGTGTGTATAACCATACCAATTAAGCGAACTATGCAACTGCCGTGCAACCGAAATTAGTCATAGTTCCAATTTCGTTCTCCATTACAGGGTTTATTGAGCAGAAATTCGCGCGAAAGCCTTGGGGTGTGCCTTCGAAAATAGAGTTGACTCAACTTGCTGGAAAATGCTTTTCAGTGATGACACATTACCATTTCTAGGTAAAGCAACTGAAATTTCACAACCGTGTCCACCCTTTTTTCTTGCTTAAAAATCCTACTTGAATTATTCTATCTATTGTTGAAAACCGCATTAAAATCCGTTGCGTAGTTTAAAAGATCTAAGCGTACATAGATACAGAAGGCGGGAAGCGACTTTGTTTTATACTATGTAAAAATATGCCATAAAGCCATGGAGTGCTTTAAACCCTTATAAATTTAATTTCATAGCCAACATCCAATACTATAATCAAGAATATGCTCAAAGCCACCAGTCTAAAATACACCAAAGTCGCGGAAAAGTCAATTTCTAGTGACTCCGAGTGACTCTGTACTGTGACGTCAGAGGACAATAGCTCCCCGACTATACGCCTGTATATCACTTACAGTCGGAGCGATCGACTTTCAAAGCTCTATTTACAAAAGCTCCGGCTGACGTAAGCAAAGCCCGGGAATCGAATCTAGGTCCGGGTATCGGCTCCACGTCCGTTTGTGATAAAATCGGTACAAAGCAACCGTTTCACAAACAACCGGTTTGAAGGGATACCGGCTGCGATGTTGGGATTATAGGCGGGGAGGCAGGGTATTAAATGAGGTGGGGTCGTTTGAAGTTTTTGTAATCTTCCCATTTGTCTCCATCTTTGAAATTTGTGTTCTTGTGCAAGGTATAGGTGTGATATGTAGTAAGTGATGCTGGGAATGAATTTGTTACTAGATATTATTATGTTAAACTTTCACTTCTTTAAATTATCTGTTAACATTGTACGTCGGGTGTAGCCAGTATTTTCACTTTTCCCTACCAGATTCTACACAATCCTTTTGAAGTAATTTTTTTAAGCCGTATGAAAATCTGTTCAGTAGTTTTTGAGATTTTCGCGAACAGACAGACAGACGCGGCGTGGGACTTTGTTTTATAATATGTAGTTATTTATTTAAAAATTAAGGTAAACATTAAAATGTCTGAACAAATCGCGTAAACAATTCGAAAAATTAGTACGCAACAAGTCTGTACTGTACAAGTACGTTTGTCGCGACGTTTGTGAAACAAAATCGTAACCAAAACGAGACCGCGAGCTCCTACACTATAAACAACACTGTCCAGAGACACGGCTGAAGCAAACGATAAATATAGATCAGCGATCTATGATATATCGATCCCGCGTGGGTTCCGGTCCCTGTGTCGTGCATAGCAAACGATCCATTCATAAACAAGGTTGGATCAATGGGTATGTACCACGTTTACTATGGGCGGGGCGGATGCACGAGCGTCGGTGTCCTAATGGCTAGCGGGTACGACTCGTACGCAAGAGGTACCGACTTTTGCCCCCAGTGTCGCCATGGACCAATGGCTTTTCTGAGTTATGTAAATTAGTTGAACACTCACCGATGCTCTTAAGCGATGTCCTAAATAGCAAAGACCGCAAAACCGCCCGTTGCACGACCGTTGCTAATTAGGACTGCGCCTAGAAAAACATCGTGATGAAAGCTGCACATTTAGGCGACTGAATTTGTAACTGTGATTCAATCTGGTCAGGACCTGTTAACACCGTCACGGAGCTCAGATGGCAGTAGCTTCTTTGTACCTATTTGATCGGATGAATCCTGGATTAACTACAACCAAGACATTGACGATATGATTATTATAGTATAGGTGGGGCAAGTACAGCACGCCATAACAATATTTGCAACGCCACAAACTTAACTGACCCGGTAACAGTGTCGCTGTTGTTCGCACATAAAATTTCAGAATGGCAATACTTAGTTCTAGTTTTGGCCGTCGGGTTAAGTGAGTTTGTGCCACTCTACAGCAGCACACGCTAAAATTACAGTGCGGTTTCCCGAATGACCCCAAGTACCTGGTAAGGTGGTGAATTCACTACATTTCTGTGGGAAATGTGCAATAGCTCGGCCAACACGTCTTTTAACCAAGGCAAAATATAGAATTTCCCAATTGACCCCAGGCACACCTCCCACAAGGAGTTTACTGGGAAAATTGTATGAGAAATCACATTGAAATGTGTACAGCCATTTGCCATTCGTAGGCGCAAAATACAACAAAGAAAAAATTACAAGCATCGCACTTTTAATCTATTAGGTAGTTGTTCACATTTCCTGAAATTATTTACACTGGTAGGTGCATAAATGTACAAACTACAACCGACTCTGGTCCGTAGCAACAAGGCTCTTTTTCCCGACACGTGCCCGTAATAAGGGCAAACGATTCTAGCATTTCCACGTGTGAAACAGTAATAAAATAATAATGGGGTGCTCAGAATGGGGGGTATTGGACTCATCTCTCTGAATTACCTTTACACAAAGGTGTATAGTGAAGACTAAGAAATGCAATGAAATGAAATGTAAAGTATGAATTGTTGTTCTAAAATACAATAGGATAAAGGTTCCGCTGCGATCTGCCTTTCGGCGTACAAATTTAAGTATATGTGTTATTCTTAGAACAATAAAATTACTCACCCATGCTTGACAAAAAATATCAATAAATTCATTGGTTTAATTTAACAGAAATACCCAAACTCATCAAAATAAATAAAATGTAAAAGTCAAGTAAAATCTAAGAAATGTCACAGAATATCTAAAGGTACGCGTGTCAAAAAATTTATATACACTATAAAAAATGATGTCAGGCATGGTGTAAATTTCTAAATTACCTACATAAATGTCAACTCTTAAATGGAAATACAAATTTAAATTTAAAATAAAACCAAATGAGATGTCAAAAGATCATCATATCAGTCAGAAGACGCCGACTGCTGGGCATAGGCCTCCCCCAGAGATCTCCACGGCGGCCGGTCCTGTGCCTTCCGCAGCTGGTACCTGCGATCTTTACCAGGTCGTCGGTCCACCTTGTGGGAGCGAATGTATTAGGAGCAGCGTTGCCAGATCGTACCTTTTAGTACGATTTACGTACTATTTGGCCGACTGTCGTACCTTTAGCGTACTTTGCTCCACATCGTACTATTTAGTACGTTTTTACAAAATGCTGAATTTAGCTGAGGGGGGTAGTCACTTCACCTTTCCTGTGCGCAAAATACTGAAAAATAATGGGAAGGAAGGGTTGATTTTAGCCACCGGCAACAAAATAACGTCATTAATTGACTAAAAATCATCCCCCCCCCAAGGCCGATAAAATATAGAAGATAATAAGAAGAAATCGTAACTTTTTAGCCATTTTCGTACTATTTTAAGAGCCCAGACGTACTTTTTTGGAAACTACTGCTGGTAACACTGATTAGGAGGCACATCTCACGAGTGGCGACCTCGTACCGGTGCTATTCGACTGGCCTCGGGAGTACGGTTAGTGAGGTCACCTATCCATTTTCCGGACTCTGCGTACGTGCTTAATCGGTCTAACAGCACGCTGCCACTAGATTAGGGCTGCCTAAGAAATTAATAATTCAGATACAATAATTAAGGAATAATGTAATTCTAAACAACCACATGGTTAACGAGGTAGGGCTGTAATAAATATCTTTAAAGATATGAATACAATTCAACCGCAATACATTGTAATTAAATTCTGTGTTCCAGGCGGTCTTTATGACCCATATTCTAGATGCCATGGTACCACGTACCTTGGTCGCCAGATCGTGAGATAGGTTTAGTTTTTATATAATTGAATTTTTTTACAGAAAAGTATAATAAAAATAACATAAAAACAAATCTTAACTAATTACTAAATTGAAGATAAACTGAAAAAAAAAATTGTTTTTGTTTTTAGGGTAATATGAATATATTATGTAGGTACTCACAGGTAGCATTTGAGGTAACAAACAAAGAGTTTTATAGGAATCTCAGCATATTATTATTTTTTCTTTTTATGAGACATTATTTTTCCCAACGACATTTTTGCGAATTGCTGTTTCTAAAATTTACGTTGTATTACAACGTGCTATTTTTTCTTTTTTTTTCTCTTAATTTTATCATAAGAAAGTGAATGATGCTTTAAAAAAAATAATCGGATTCTTCTTATAATACCTATTAAGAATGATGAATTTCTTTCTCTGCATGAACTTCTGTAAACCTTTTGTGTGCGCTACCTGTCACTAGCTAAAATAATTGGTTTCTTTCCATAACCGTTTTCCGATCGGTTTTCCGTTTGGGTGTTCTATGTATAATAAGTATGTATTTAAAAAAAAAAAAAAGTATTTAAGTAGTATATCAGTTATCTAGCACCCATAGTACAAGCTTTGCTTAGTTTGGGGCTAGATGGCGCTGTGTGAATTTGTCCACGAATATTTATTTTATTATTTTATACCAAGGTTGTCTGGAAGAGATCACTCTACTGATGAGACCGCATTTTGTACTTATTGTAATATATTATATCTCATGTATGTATCCTGTATCTAAATAAAGAGATATTGTATTGTTATTGTACGTTTATCCGATTCCAATGTCCCATACTCGTCATAATTGGTGGTTACCACCCCTTGCCAGATAATCAACGGGCCCAGTCACCAATTCACAGTTAACCGCTACATGCACTAATTGACCACTTCGGAACACCCACTTTACAGACCGGCCTGTATCCCACTTGCCATGACAAGCTGCGCTATCGAGACAATGGCTTTCTACACTGTCTTTACCCGATTAAACTAAACCTAGGCGTTGCTTAACGCCTAAATTATTTAAGATATTCCTAAAAAGAAAAAGCATTGCACCAACAACATTCTAGGCTTCTAAGCTCGAAACTTAAACTTGCTAAGTCACTTAAGGCATAGTTTTTGTGACTCCTAAATGCTTAGAAATATCCTAAGGAGTCAACTTAAGCATTGCCTAAATTTCGTGCAATCGGGCAAAAGCGAAGGCTTTTATGGAAATGCGACAACTTGAAACACATCTCGCTTGCTCCTAACCGGTAGCTGTGGCCGTCATAAATGTCAATTGCAAGATTAATGGCCACCATTAATGGTCACGGGCCCCCGAAGCAGTTACGAAGTTATAAGTTATTTATGCGGTCGTGATACGGTATGATTACTCTCATTTGTTAATGTTATGGTGTAATTAAGAGCCCTTACACACATAAACGTGTTAGTTGAGCAACTGCAGAGCTGCTAAGTTGCACTGCAGCAGCCCGACTGGGTGTCTGTAAGTCGCGGCCGGATGGTTAAATTAGCCGGTTAATTAAGGCGAGCATTTTAAACAGTAATTTAATTGAAAAATGCGAAATTCATGAACTTTGAAAGTAATGTCTGTAAAACCAACGACATTGCCCCGAGTTTACGGAGCTTCTCCATGCACAACGCTAACATAACCGAATTAAAACGTAATGCCACCTATTATTATTGTTTAACATTGTTATGATTATATTAGACAACCGGGCCGTAAGTGTTTATTTCCTCTTCGGCAGTCGCCAGCTACTATCTGCGCTCCAGCCGCTTAATTAATATCTCTTTCAATCGTCTAAAATTAGAGGGGTAGTAAAGTGTGTAGGAAACACACAGTAACACGTTGGCCGTCCCATGGCCAGCGCACATCGCCCCACGCCGACCACGGCCTGACCGTGCCCGACAATACCAGACAGAGCCGAGCAGCGCCCGATAGGGCCAGGCAGAGCCGGGCAGCGCCCGACAATGCCAGGCAGAGCCGGACTGCGAAAGCGCAGCGCGAAATTGTGAAATTGCGCTCTCATGACGGGCTCAAGTCCGTATCCCATAGATAGTATCTCATCGGTGTAAATGTCCAGTGCTCCCATCCATTTCCCGGACTCCGCGAGTATTGCTTAACCTTCGTTCTCGGTCTGACAAGCTGTCACTAATTGAACAAACGCCGCTTAACTAAATAAACCCATACAGAAATTGTAACACAAACATCACATACGATTATAAAAGCTAATTCCCCGCCGTCCATAATAACCATGGCATATAAAATAAACCGGACGACTTCAAAACAAACAGCAAGTTTCGTTCAGCAAATGGGATGATTCAGAGCGAAATGATTTACCTCTGTAAACAATTAAATTGTAACATTTCAAACATTGCGCTCTCATTACGGTCGCTAGGAGAAATACTCGTATCGTGCTGTCTAGTTAGAATGTTTAGGGGCTAAAGTTTCATTTGGTTTGGTGTTTAGAATTTGTTTTAAAGTACAGATACCGCAGTCAGACAATACTATTTTAGCCTATGACGAAAAAAGAGGGAGGTTACTAGGTTGACGTGTGTATTGATGTATCTGTGTGTGTCAATAACCCTATAATTGTCTCCATGTTTTATGTACTCTTTTTTTTATTCTTCTTTCTTTATTCTTTATTGTACACAAACATGACATAATTATACAGTACAGTAACAGAGATTTTGTGTTAAATGTAAATTATTATGTCGTGGCGTCCTTTGTAATAAATATTTTCTTTCTTTTTTTCTTTCTTTCTTTCAATCTTCGGCATCGTAGCTCCCAAACGCGTTGACCCGTAAGTTACGTAGAATTTTGCTAACGAGTAGCCAGCTGCCCAAGTTACGACATTAGAAATACACTCGCGAGCAAGCCACACATACAATCGATTAACCCTCATACATGTCAGGCGTTATAACTTCATGAATACATAATCGGTTTTAATTCGGTTTTCGCGGTTTGATGGAACGTAAGACAATTATTACCTCTGTATTTAATTATTTACTTAAATATGATCGCTTCACGCAAGACAATATTTTTAAACAGCTGCAAAATCGTCTATGAAAAATATTGTCTGCCGTTAAGCAATCGTGTGGAACAAATTATATAAATACAGAGTTAAACATTGTCTATCAAATAGGCTATCGAACTGCAAAAACCTAATCAAAATCAATTAGGTATTTATGATGTTAGGGACTGATTTGTAACGCCAGAAATGTATGGAACGCCGTATATGGAAAAATTTCGCGAGTGTATACACCAAGAGTATATATCAAGCGGATATATCAAGAGTATACTTGTAACAAGAGTCCTTATATTCGGGCTTATCGACTTTGAGGGTTGAAGAGGTCCGTAGCGAAAAGATCCTTATATTACTTTTTTGTTTATCCGTATGGTGATCTTGGAGTTAATGTTACGGTCGTATTCTCGCACAAGGACCCAGGGTCTGCCTGACAGATCAGGTAATTACAATGGAGCGATTGCCTTCTGAGCTCCGTGTCCCTGTTAATAGCGGAATCTGACCAGATTGGATCATGGTTACACACATGGCGTGCAGGGTTCGTCACGATGTTTTCCCTCACCGTAAGAGCATCGGTTTATTGTTCAAGTAATATACGTAACTAAGAGAATAGTCTTGGTAATGGCGGCATTCGGGTTCGAACCCAGTATCTCGGGGTACGTGTCGGCATGACCGCTTACATAATTCTAGTAGCAATTATTGAAGACTCGATACATCGCCACCTCACTCAGTTGCGGTTTGAGCGAGTGGGATGGCGATGTATAACCCGTTAGACGGTCGGGTCTGATGGACGTGAACTCGCGCGCGCTTTGTACAGGTTACTTTTGATGCCTTAAAAGGAATAGGACCCCGCGGGAAAGTTGAATGTTTACAACGATCCGAACTGCGCACGGGTGGGAACCGTGAAATGAAGTCTCGCTCGTCGCAAATGAAGCGATAGATTTCGCAGACCCTGTAATCTGGGTGACGTCATCGATGTTCAGTTTTCGGATGACGTCACTAGGCCCAATATCCCCCGAGTCTGGACTTACGTCAGCCATTAGTATTCAAGCTATCGGCCTTCGGTTTTTACCGCTGTTTAATGGGAGCGAGGAGGGGGAGGTGCAGTCGGGACGAGCTATAAAGTAGTCACATAATTAATTATTATGGCGTTTATAATTAAAGCTGTAGTGACCTAGCGGTGACTATGCTAGCTTACAATACAAGGGCATCAGCGCCTGGCCACCTTAAGAACCATATTCCTGTGCAGTATATCTTAAAAGATTATTAAGCGTTCATGGATTTAACATTTCATTCATTCAGAATAAAAGACGAGTTCTTTGGGCCTGAGGAACAGCTAATTTCCTCTTCTTTTCTGCACCAAATACCCTGTATTTTGCTGTAATTGCAAAGAAAGTTATTCTTGAAGTACATTCTACCACACACAAGATACACAATTCTTCCACAATTGCAACTTTTGTTTGAACAGAACGCCAAAAGTTATTCTTGACACAAAGATTAGTAGTTGTATCTGAAGGTACACAAGGCGGTCGCAAAATTATGATTGCCTCGTATAACTTATATTTGTATTTAAATAAGTGTAATTACAATTACAATAATAATAATAATAACTCTTTTTCTGTCAACACAAAATTATAACTCGAAGGTACAGGTTACAGTTCAAGAGCATAAAAAATAAATCTTTTGCAGCTAATTATGGACCATTTGCTGCATTTAAATTTATTTATTTATTGCCTTAAAAGTTACATATCTATATCTATATTAGCCCGAATCATCCCACTGCTGGACAAAGGCCTCCCCCCGATTCCTCCACTCTTCACGATCAAGAGCCAATGTCTGCCAGTCACTATCGAAGGCCCGCTGCTCATCTGTCCACCTTTTCTTGGGTCTGCCGCGACGTCGTGTAAAAAGTTACATAAATAAATTTAATTGACTAAAGCAACTTTGCTATGCGTTTTCACAGTGCTCGTCTGCTAAATGAACATGCAATATGTCAATTTCGTGTCATAAACTTATATACTAAGTTTAAATAAAAAATAATTTTTATTAGCTAGCTTTAATTGCGCGTTCTCTGTGATCTGTCAGAGTATTTGTCAAGACTAAACAAATGAGCCCAAACTCGATGGGTTTACCATGCGTAGTTTAGGAGTTCCTAATAGCCACCTTCAGTCTCCATCATCAGGTCAGCTCTATGGTATCATAACATTGCATTGTCACTGAACTTACACGAGTGTGCAAAATTCTAGCTCAATCGGAAACCGGTAAATTGGTTAAATGTAACTTGCAAGATTTTATTACGAACAGACTTGGAGACATGTGATACTAAATTAAAGCTTATGAAATACCCTAAATGTCGTTACTTTTCCATGTGGAGATTATGTGGCACACTCAACATATGCCACGACAGACGTCGTACTCTGGTTTTACTGCGTCTCCTTTTGGAGAAGGTCATTCATTATGCCCTCCTAGGGGGACTTCAAATACAATAAATTTTTTTATGTTATACGGCAGACAAACAGGCTAACGGGCCGCCAGAATTCAAGTATATAAAAGCATGGGATGGTAAGTATTTTATGTAGTTTGAAGTAGGGTTTACAGCTGTTGGTTTGTTTATTGTTCATCAGTATATGTATAAGATTGTTTTGTAAAATAAGTAGACAGGGCACATCGGTACTATTTCCACACAGCATTATCTGATCTGCCAAAATCCTGGATCATGGTCAAGCCGGACCCTGGGTCCTCGCGCGCGAGAGCACAACCGACATTAACGCAAATATGATGATGATAATGATAACACTACGACAATGTTACTAGAGCTGTTTTGTAGTTTGTACATTTTTTAACTTCGTGGATGCGAATTTTAAGTTTTTTTGTTTGTTCTTCATATAATATGTTAAGCTTTCCAGTTAATGTTTGTATCTAAATCTATGTTTAGTTTACGCTGCGACAGTTTTCTTCAAAGTCAAGTCCAAGTACGTCGCAACAACATTCTATTTAGTTTACGTAGCGACAGTTTTCTTCAAAGTCAAATCCAAGTACGTCGCAACAACATTCTATTTAGTTTACGTAGCGACAGTTTTCTTCAAAGTCAAGTCCGAGTACGTCGCAACAACATTCTATTTAGTTTATTTACGTAGCGACAGTTTTCTCCAAACTGAAGTCCAAGAACATCCTACATTCGCATTCATAGAACACAGTTGCTCCCGCCATTACAATGCTCCGCTGCGTATTATACACGGCGCAGTACCTCCCTAATGGTTCGCGAATGACTCATCAATTTCCCATCAACAATTCACGAGGGGATCCTGGCGCATTTATCACTTAAATAACTTACTTGCGGTTGGTGCCTTGTTCTATGGCTGTTCAGGGAGAGTATTTTTGTGCCCTGACGCAAAATAGGAGTTATAGGTTTGACGCGTGTAGAGGCTTTGGGTGTTTGTCTGTCTGTGGCGTCGTAGCTCCCGAACGGATGGACCGATTTTGAAGTGGTTTTCTTTATTTGAATGGAAGATTAATTAAGATGGTTTTTAGCTTTGATTCATTCAAATCGGTTTAGTGGTTTAGAAAATATTTGAGTAAATGTAACTTGGTAGGGGTTACTCGAAAATTTTTGTTTTTGTTTTTTGTCTGTGTTGTCATTTCACCGCCATCTCACCTTGTGGTAAGTGACAGCCTATTCACTCCAGCCTTAAAGACGTCTAAATTATAATGATCAGGAAACACTCTCAGGCAATGCGTTCCATTTCTTAGCCATCATTATAAAGGTTACCACGGTCTGTGAGGATAGCTGGAAGATCCACGACATAAGGATATCGGTAAGGTTATATGAATGACCAGCTGGACTTCATGAAAAGGCAGTGCTCTACGATATAAGGTTGAGTATCGCTTATACTCGTATTCAGAAACGTTGCTATGAGGTCTCATAGTTCTCAGGGTTCCAACCGACAATACCGATCGGTCGGTACTACGCGCCCAAAAATTACCAATCAGAGAGCGGTATTGAATGCAGTGCATTCACTTAGCTGAAGAGCACTGTGAGAAGCCATAGTAACGCTGATTTACATAGACAAGTATTCACGGGCATAGCCAGGTTTTGGTTTTGGGAGGGGGTTTAAGATCAAAACATATAAATATCGACCCCTCCTTATTGGGTAATCGTAATTAAAGTTACTGAAAATTAAAAATAAGCGAGCGTAGCGTGATCAAAATTTTTTCAATTTTGGCTTAATTGGCTCGGGGTGTGAACATGATACCTAAATATAACAAAAGTCAATGACTGAGTGTGCGCAGCTCGGCTCGGACTTTTTAGAATACCTGTATATTGGCTTTTTGAATCCGAATTAAGTTCGCGGCGCGATTGGTGCGAATAGTTAAAAAATGAGCGAGGGCAGCGAGTAAGTAAATGTGTTTATTTCGTTATCAAATAAATAAATAATCGTGGACAAATTCACACAGCCCCATCCAGCCCCAAACTAAGCAAAACTTGTGCTATGGGTGCTAGCTAACTGATATACTACTTATATACTTATAAATATATACTTATTCAGGTCTTACTCACTCAGGTCGTATTAAGTTTTACACATCTTATTAAGGTAGTGTTTCCTTTGGACTATGACATGGGATCGTTCAAGAGGTATATTAGAGGACTCTTCAGAGGCGGGCAACGCATTGGTGACTCCCCCGGTGTTGCTGATGTCCATAGGCGGCGGTGACCACTTTCCATCAGGTGGCCCGCATGCCTGTTTGTCTGCCAGATAACATAAAAAAGAATTTAAAAAAAAATTGTGGGGATCTCCTATTAAGTATAGAAATGCTAGTATCAGGAGAATCCCGCTCCTTTACATAATTAAATTACACTTAATAACACACATGACCAATAACAAAGCTTAGAATAGATACAAAACTTACATGGTGATGATGATAATGATGATAATAATTAATATGAAACGTAGGTATTAAGATTCATAGGGACCTAAAATTACTTAAATTGCCAACAAGAACCTTAACCTGTCCAATATTACACAATTTGTAACCACAGTTTCGGATAACAGCAATTTCACACCATTGCGTCTATTACGATTTAGATCTCCACGCCTCCGATCTAAAATCAACCTTCCACGTAAGGAGATGGAGTTCATTTTCCAAGGCGAATGGATTCTGCGCAGTTGGCCCCTACGGATTCCGTAGGTGGTCCTACGGCGTAGATCGGCGTAGCGGGCTCGGCTACGCAAAATGGTAGATAGGCAAAAAGGTTAAAATTGGAACCGTTTTGTACTTACTTACGGTATTCTGTCTGAGATATTTTCAACCGACTTCAAAAAGAAGAAGGTTTGCGAAAGAATTGTGATTCGTGTTAATCTTCAATTTTTTTTAACACAAAATTGGGTTGCTTTTTTCATCTTACATACTGATATAAAACAAAATCGCTTCCTACCGCTCTGCGCTCTAATCTACTCAACGGATATTAATGCGGTTTCAGCAATATATAGAGTGATTCAAAATTAAGTTTATCGTAAGACAACACGCGAACGAAGTCGCGGCGGGCCAGCTTGTGTCTGTATATATCACTAGCCATTCTTTGCGCCTGTCACCCGCGCGCAGTTCGGATCACTGTAACCAATCAACTTTTACCGCGGCAACCTATTATTTTCCGAGATAAAAAGTAGACTACTGTGTCACTACTATGTTACTCAGTGATTAATGTAGCATTCTATTTGTGAAATAATTTTTGAAATCGATACAGAAGTTTTCGAGGTTGTTCATTACTCGAACAAAAATACAAATCTTTTCTCTTTATAATATACTAGTGGACCCGGCGCGACTTCGTTCGCGTACACCTACTTTACCCCTACCTACCCTTTTTTCTTGCTTATAAATCTTCCTCATGAATCACTCTATCTATTGTTGAAAACCGCATTAAAATCCGTTGCGTAGTTTAAAAGATCTAACCGTACATAGATACATAGGACCAGACGGCGGGAAGCGACTTTCGTGTTAAACTATGTATAGAAGATTTATTGCACGAAACTCTTACAATTTCTAACAAGAATTCTCCTACCAATATATCGGTAGTTGTTGTGTAACATAACGGTTGAACCGTTCGAGAGTATATCTTGAATTGCTAACAAGATTAGCCATACCCAGTGATTTCACCCAGGCGCAGTCCGGATCTCTGTAAACATTAACTATCTCGCTATTTTTTTTTATCGAAAGTGCGTTATGACCCTAGGAAATAATGGAGATTGCTATTAGTGAATAAATAAATAAATATACTTAAACAAATTTACACAGCGCTATCTAGCCCCAAAGTAAGCAAAGCTGTATTAGGGGTTGTCGATAACTGGTAAACTACTTATACACCTTTTTTAAATACATACTTATTATACATACCACATCCAGACCCGTAACAGAAATTAAAATTCATTATTTCAATTTCTGCCCGGCCGAGAATCGAACCCGGGACCTCTGCGTTAGACCGGCCTTGTTAACCAACTGAACCACTCAGATCGTTCAATGAATTTTCAAGATTAGATCAGCAGATTCGAAAACTAACCCCAAGACAAAAACATTATCTTTTAATAACATTTTATGTAGATAAAGTTCTACCGCAGTAATTAGTTAATAAGCATCTAACTAGGAAATGGAAGTGACAAGCGCTTCGTTCTATAACCGGGTACCCGGCCATGAACATCCGGCAATTAACCGACTTCCGGTTACGGAAATCGACCGGGCGCTGGAATCGAGTTAACCCCTTTGCCGTAGAACCTTTCATAGGTAATAGGTTTATTCGGCCTATAACTAGGTTTATTTATTGCCTAGGCGCTACTTCGTTCGCGTGGAGTTCTACATGTACCCTACCTAGGGCAATCCAGGAAGATAATTATAATTCCACAGTGTTTCCTTTGGACTATGACATGGGATCGTTCAAGAGGTATATTAGAGGTCCCTTCAGAGGCGGGCAACGCATTGGTGACTCCCCTGGTGTTGCTGATGTACATAGGCGGGGGTGACTACTTTCCATAAGGTGGCCCGCTGGCCTGTTTGTCTGCTGAGTAACATAAAAAAAAAAAAAAAACCAGGTATTTGCGAGACTGAACCATCTTAGTCCCGCTGGATCCAGGTACTTGCGGTATCCAGCAGGGTGGACTTAGACCCCAGAATTCAATCGTAATAAAGACCTTATAAACCTCGTTTTCATGGTTTTCATTTTAACACAAATTACACAAGCTTTTTTGTACATTAAAAATGATTGTTTTGTATTTTGAGACATAAAGATTATAAGACAGACATTGACATACTCACGTCGACATCAACAAAATTGAAATAATTAGGTACACACAACAAACAACATTGTAAGCAAATAGAACATTATTTCGGGAACACTTGCAAGTTGCATGGTCTTGAAAAAACTTTTTTCTCGCTTTTATTTAACATATCGTTACAGATAATCTAACAATACATTATACGCCGCGATTGATATCAGTGCTTCAGTGGTGATTTGATCTCTACTACCGTAAAGATAAGGGCGGTGTTACTATCAAAAATCTGAATTGATATCGATCGTCGCTCCTACTACTTGTTTAGACATTAGACATTCATTTATTGATAAAACAATTTACAGGTCATTAAAATTAATTGCTTCAATTGAACAATCGTGATCGTATCTAATCCAATATGAACAAATGTCATAAAAATAATTATAGCAATAGAATAATGTGGCTAATGAGTTTGGGACATTCTACTTTTTGCAAACGACACAGTTTTTATTGAAGATGACGGTTTTATTTTTGGAAAGGGTGAAAAAAATATACATTCAAAAGAACCGTCTGACCGGGTGCCTCCATTGGCAAAAGAAGAGAAAAAGAAGAACAGAGTATAAATGTACGCAGGCTAAACCCTATGCTCCATGTCTGACCCACCTGTGGCCCTAGCACAAGTGTGTCCGCGACAAAGCTCGCGCCGCGAGAGAGCCTTTGTCTCTTTCTCTCAATACTAAGACGAAAGAGATAGCAATACCTATGTCGCGCTTTTTCTCGCTTATCGCGCGCGAGAGCAACTTATGCTAGGCCTACTGACCCACTTATAATGAAGTTATATAATTATTTTGATCTTATTTTTCACTCAGTCCCTTGTAAAACTAATACAATTATTACTTCTGAGCTCCTATATTCAAAAGTACTCCTCCAGGATTAAATTTAATCCTACCGCTAAAAACACTGACGGATTTTACGGATTAATTTAATGATTTATCTTATGAGAAATTGCTTACTTTGAAGAACCTTCAAACTGTTTAAGTAACGCTTTATCTAAAAAACTTATCAATACTTGGACATCATGCATTATTTAGATCCAATGCTGGTAAAATTATAGAAAACAGAAGTAACTTATAAATCATTACGAAGACACATCCAAGTTAATAAAGTCACATGAACATTCCATTTGATGTTAGTCGTATAATAAGTTCAAAAATAAATGTAAAAAAGATGCAAAGAGGTCGTAACATCAAAACATTTCATTCAAAAATCCAATGAAGTAGAAAGTAATTTGCAATCAGATCAGGGGAACAACAAATAAGACATCCATTCCGATTATTTCAACATTTCAATGACACAAATATAATATCCATAAACGATTTAACACAACATCGCAGGGAACCATACAATTCATACATTGCAGGACCATACAAAACGCGGGATGCTGTAATGCAAGAGGAACAACAATTTTTTACATACTTATTGCTGTCCTTGTGCTCTTGTCTTTATAACTTGTTTACAAAACTGCCTGAAATGTAAAACAAATTTCAATGAGTTTAGAGGTAATATAGATTTTCTGAATTGACGAGTCGAAACACTTAGTTCTTAATTCTTGTCAAGAAACTAGAACAAATTGGCATCAGAGGCATACAGCTCGATTTATTCTCGGACTATCTTACAAATCGATATCAGTCAGTCAAAATAGATAAATGGCTAAGCTCAAAACGTCTTGTGGAATATGGGGTACCGCAGGGTAGCGTCCTAGGACCTACGCTATTCTTAATATATATTAATGAACTGTGTGACTTGGCGCTTCCCTGTGGCAAGATTCTAACTTTTGCCGATGATACAGCTCTACTGTTTAAAGCAAAGACCTGGGAAGAGGTGTTCCTACATGCTCAGGCGGGATTCGATAGAGTGGCAGACTGGTTGAATAGAAATATGCTCACTGTTAATATTAACAAAACAATGTATATCGCTTTTACCTCACATAACCACGTTGAACCCCCTTACTCGGCTTTATCAATTATCGCTCATAATAGTACCTGTTTTCCACAACCGAGCTTCCAATGCTTGTGCCCGAAACTCCAAAGCACTAAGATGATAAAGTACTTGGGTATTACAATAGATAATACACTAACTTTCAAATGCCATATTGACTTGCTGGTCGGTAGGCTGCGCAAACTAATTTTTATTTTTAGAAATCTTCGTCATGTTGCTGATAAAATCATCATAAAATCTGTATATTATGCTCTTGGGGAATCCATAATAAGGTATTGTATTTCTTCGTGGGGGGGTACTTCCAAAACACAAATGCTCAAAGTCGAGAGGGCTCAAAGATCGATTTTAAAGGTGGGCTGGAGTCTTCCTTACAGATTCCCAACGATTGACTTATATAAGGAATGCAAAGTTCTAACGGTACGACAATTGTTCATTTTGAGTGCAGTGATAAAGAAACATGCCCATTTAGAATATGATCCTTCCACATTTAATAATAGAAGACGTAACCACGAAGTATGTCCTAGTATAATGTTTAGGTTGGAATTATCGCACAGGTTCTATTGTTTTTTGGGTGCCTATTTGTATAATAACATCAACCGAATTTTAAAAATATACAGCTTACCACGTTATCAGGTAAAGCAACGGGTATCACAATGGCTACAATCATTAAATTATAATGATACCGAACGCCTTCTAACGGTAATATCCTAGATTAATAAGTAAATAGTGCAAACACACACACACACACACGCACGCACGCGCGCACGCGCGCTCACATACACACACACACACACACACACACGCACATACACACTCACTGGTACACGTCTCATATATAAGCATTCACACTTTATTTTTTATTTTTTATCTTTTTTCTGATATATTGATCTCATCTGTGGGGGGGAGCCTGGAGATCTGTAGTACAGGTATTCAGCCTTTTTCAGACTCCAGGTTCCCACAAAGGCGTTATGTTAGTACCTTATATGATTATCAACGAAATTATGTAACCTTTGTGTGAACTAATAAATCAAATTTTTATTTTTATTATTTATTTATTAGTTTTACCATATTACAGTAGTAGGGGATATGATAAACTTTATCTGATAATTCAGTTATATTGTTATATGGATTAACGGGCTGATGAATAATGTGTCAATATTTTGTCAAATTTCTCAAAAAGGCCGAAAAATAGAACCATCTATAAAGTGGATCTATTTTTAGTATCCTATTCCAGACAGATCTAAAAGGCTAGGTCATTTAATAAGACATGACAGGTTTTAAAAGATGCGGGAAAACATCGTGATGAAACCTGCACGTTCATCAACCATATGTGATCATGATCCAATCTGGTCTGGTTCCCCTGGTATCACGGTCACGGAGGCCTGATGATAGTTGCTCCACTGTAATTACCTGACCTTCCATATCCTGGATCATGATGAGGCGGACCCCGGGTCCTCTATTTTAAGAGTTACACTTTTAAATTATTGCATTTACATACTTGCGTCATTATGTTAGGAACATTAATTATATATTTGTATTTTATTTTCCACAAATTACAATTTGCAATAGGTACCCATTGTTTAAGTCCGGTGGTTTTTGGAGGCCTGGAGACCTGTCACACAGGTTACTCGTAATCTAATACAGGCTCCAGTCTCCACATACATAATACGTAACTATGTAAAACTAGTAGTAACAATTATTGTAAATGTGGAGAAAAATAAATAAATATTATTATGATTAATAGGTTTTAAAATCAACTTAGGTATAGGCCACAAGTGGGTAATATTTTAAAACGGAAATACTCGATAATTTTCAGACGGTAATATCCAATTAATTATTTTAAGTAGTATTATGTTGATAATGAGGGTTTCAATCTGTGCCTTAGTATACTTACCTAATTTAATAAATTTGTATTACTAACATAGTGGTATAAGATAATATTGATACTAACATTTTGGATTCCATAATAATCTGATAAATAAATATATTTTATTTAATTAATTATCTCCGTTACAACTACTTCAATTTAATCTCGAAATGAACAAAAGTATAAAAGGTCATGTTGCGTATTTCGTAACATTTATGAAATTTTTTGAAAGTAAATACGTAGACTTTTTATGCCATTCAGTGACAAACGAGCAGACAGCCCACCTGATGATAAGTGGTAACTGTCGCCCATAACATCTACAATTCATACATTTAGATTGCAACTTGCGTTGTCACTGTGAGGACTAAGATGAAATGCCTCATGCCTGTAATTTCGCTGGCTACCTTATATAAACCGGAACACAGCAATGCAAACATTCTTGCTTGGCGGCAGAAATAGATAAGGCGGTGGTACTCACCCAAGCAGACTCCTCGGGCTTGACAGAGTCCTACCACCTGATAAAACAGTACCTACTTGCACAAAGCAATTCAAAACATGCCTAGACACATACCTATTGTACTTGGAGCTTTTCCGAAAGACTTTGATTCGCGAAAGGTTTTTCTTTTCATCGGTTTTTTCTAGCTAGTTTACCTAATGGAATGTTATGATTATTTACGTTTAATTAGGTACTTTTAGGGAGGCTTGCGCCAAATCCTTAAGCGCAATTAAGCTGATACATAAACAAAAAACTTCGTACAAAAAAACGTTAAACATCACTCCTAAACGTGTTTAAGAATTTGCTTAATCTTTGTTATTATTACCAGTAACATATTCGAGCTGCAATTGTTTAGGTTGGAATGTACAATCAATAATAAGTTTAATGTTTAAGTTTACAAGTTTAATGTTCTCTTAAAAGTACTGTTTGGCAAAATGAACGTTATTTTGTTAGCTGGTGGTAGCAGGTGTCCTTAGCACAGGTTGTTACCTATTTTAACTAGAGCTTGATCTGATGAATTATGTATGATTAATTACTTGCTCAATGAAGATTTTATTTATTTATTATTCTTGATCATATCTTCTTCTCTTTTGTATTATTATTGTTAACTTTGTTTATTGTTTTTTGTTGTGTCGCGGTGTCTTGTGGCAATAAACGTCCTTATTCTTATTCCTTGACA
Organism: Blastobasis lacticolella; assembly: GCA_905147135.1. Lineage (NCBI taxonomy): Eukaryota > Metazoa > Arthropoda > Insecta > Lepidoptera > Blastobasidae > Blastobasis > Blastobasis lacticolella. The sequence continues at coordinate 19,617,958 of LR990048.1, forward strand.
AAACAATTATCCGTATCTTAGTTTCCTTGGCCTGTATTGTGTGTACGTTCGTGTAAGGAAGTCGGGTACAAACCGTTACAGAATCAAAACTACCCGCAGCACCCACATAACAATACTCTAGCTTTGTTGACTATAAACAACTGGCAGTACACCGACGCACCAACGATTACAACACGAGTCGAAGCTTTCGACAAAACAAACCACTGCGAAAGCTCCCACACAAGCACAAGCTTTCGCAAAGCCCGAGGGAGTAAAGCGATGCTGCGTTGCTACGTTAGGAACACGTCCCTTGTCTGTATTCTAGGATATACTAGCCGTATTGCAGTCACACATGAATTGTTACGCTAAAAAGAGTACGCAATATTGTTTTCTCAATAGAATAGACACAGATACGGTGCGGGAATCGAATTGCGCGGTCGTTTAAAACCGCACACATAAAGGTTGCGCACAGCCGCTAACGATTTAAAAACTCGTAAATCCGATGAAAAATGGCACCTGAAAACGTACAGATAAAAATCGAATCGCTGCAGAATCCACACACACGTCTCGCACGGAGAAATGTGAACTATTTTGAATTATCTGACAAAACAATGCCGGCCATTGTTGACCGCAGGTTCTCGAGTAAAAAAACATCGTAAGCGCCAATTTACCTGAAGCTGTGGAGTGTCTACCAGCGCGCTGCCGGCACTTGCATCTCGGGCACTTCGAGCACAGGCACTTAACGATTCGAGAGACGTTCGGACTCGAGCTAACGCGTTTAAACTCGGGCGCGGTTGAGCCGCGACTGCCGCCTTGGCCGGTCGATACTGTACAACAGGTTACACCCGTCCCGTAGTCGATCTAGCTCGGTGCTACTCACACTTACCGCCACATGTGCAGAGGAAAAGAGACGCGAATACGTAGGGTGTTATACTGAACCAGCGTTGCGTGCGCCACACGTAAACAGAGATGTGCTATGAAGACGTGTATCGACGAAAAGCTACCAGTTTTAGTTAGGGTCTAGGTATAATCTTGGTCTAGGTCTTGTTAGGTGCTAGGCTGGCATTTAGATGGCCTTTCCGTGTAGGTCGAGACCTTTACGTAATTTCGGAGAACGGCTACTCCACTTCATTTAGCTTAGTAAATAACTGCTGTAAATTTTAGGTGTCTAATTAATTTCATTACTAACCTAATTAAGCGCAAGATTTAGGAAAGACGTCTGAGCTTCGATTTGTAGGTGTTAAAATTACCTGTACCTTTTAATACCTATTTCAGGGTTCCAAATCTCTAAAGGTAAGAACGGAATCCTTTTAGGATCACTTTGTTGTCCGTCTGTCTCTCTGTCAGACATTAATACGCCTTTTCTCTCTCTCTGTCTATCTATAAACAGTATCCGGAGCCAATTGCTGGTACGGTAACTATATATAAGATATAGTGAGCAGACAGTCTATCTGCTCACTATTACACACTAGTTGGGAGACTACGGAGCCCTACGGGGGATGTACATAAACGTTTCGAAAGAAATTCTCTAACGATGTTGAAAATCGCATAACAATCCGTTGCGTGGTTTGGGAGGAGTAAGCGGAAATACAGACAGATTTTATTGGCCGTGTGGTGACCGGCAGAGTAGAATAGCACCAACCCCTTACGCTCATGGATGTCGTACAAGGCGACTAATGTTTTCGAGGCAAAACATCAAGAGTCTCCATAGTCTGGAAAATGGGCAGCAGCATTCTCCGTTGTTATATCTCCATCGCCTAGGCGGTTATGTGCGTGGCGCGAATCGGTGCCCGGAGTCTCGCCGGAGTGAGCCCTCGCGCGCGCTGATCGGTCTGCATGCGTCGCTCCCTACCTGGATGAGCTCGCTTAACTTCCCTTTGTTTTCCGTTAGATTTTTGACTTTTGAAAAGAGATTAATTAACGTAATCCTAATTCAATAAATACTTTTTCATTTTATATTTAAACACTGCGTTCTCCAACCCGCCTGCCAAGCGTGGAGATTATAGCAATAACCTCCCCTTTCGTGGGAGAGGCTCTAAGTCCTGCAGTGGACTTTTACGGGCTGTGATGATGATGTTCTTTATTGCTTGGGGACGCACACGGATGGTCCACCTGATGGAAAGCGGCCACCGTCTAACAGGATATCCGTAACCTAAGTGGAGCGTATGCGGTGCCGACCTTTGAGGCACCTGTAGACATGACTCTTGAAGATCCCCATGTTATCAAAGGAAAGACTTCAGGGTAGGTTAATTCAACAACTTTTGTCTTTTTGCTGCCAGAGCAACGTGTTATAGAGGTGGGCAACGCATTGGCGATACTCTTGGTGTTGCTAATATCTATAGGCAGTGGTGACCACTTTTCAGCAGGTGGCCCGCTTGCCTGTTTGCCTACTGAATGACAAAAAAAAAACTTGCACATTCGCGGTAAAAATGCTCGTACGTTAGAACGTTACTAAAGAACGTTTCTCACTCGTACGATTCGGATGTGGAATAAGCTCCCAGCCACAGTGTTTCCTTTGGACTATGACATGGGATCGTTCAAGAGGTATATTAGAGGTCTCTTTGCAACGCATTGGTAACTCCCCTGGTGTCGCTGATGTCCATAGGCGGCGGTGACAACTTTCCATCAGATGGCCCGCTTGCCTGTTTGTCTGCCGTAACATAAAAAACTAAATACCTACACCTACATCAGTCCGAAGAAGCTAACACCCGCCACCACACCACCTGCCTGGATGAGTTGTGGTCGACCACCGTACGATTTTCACAAAACTTCCTGCCTCATACGACTAGTGTGTATATGGAACGAGCATCCTGCAGCAGTGTTTCCAGGCCGTTACGACGTTGGGACCTTCAAGAAACAAACCTACACTTCTCTCAAAGGCCAGCAACGCATTCACACCTCCCCGGGTGTTACGGATATCTATGGGTGGCGGTGACCACTTTCCATCAGGTTCGGGACAAGATTTACGTAATGCTGGCTCTATGATGGAAGGCACGTGCGTCATGCATGTTTTTTTTCCTTTTGTTGACGCAAATCGGTGAATTTCCTTATACCCTTCGCTTCAGTATACTTATGCGAGATTGTGTTCTCACCCTGGTCATGCATGATAAAAACGAAATATACAAATCAATTTGAAGCTGAGTCAGATTGAAGGTTAAAATTAACATAATTTGCGAAATGAAATAATATTAAAGGAAATTGGCACAGTCCCAATTTGTTGCCTTATATTGAAATAAACAGCAAAGTTTGTTATTTTATTTCATCTGTAGCCATAAGTTTGACAAATCCTGGTCTATACTACTATTATAAAAAAGAAAGAAAGAAATAAAAATAAATAAATAATCGTGGACAAATTCACACAGCGCCATCTAGCCCCAAACTAAGCAAAGCTTGTAATATGGGTGCAAGCTAACTGATATACTACATATGTATATTTTTAAATATATACTTAATACACATACGAGTATAACACCCAGACCCGTAACAGAAATTAAAATTCATCATTTAAATTCCTACCCAGCCGGGAATCGAAGCGTGGCTGACTGGCTTGTCCACTGAACCACTCAGGTCGTCAAAATGTATGTATGCTTAATAAATAAGCATAGGAGTTATTGTATATATAGTTAGTATATGTTTCATCATCTTAGCGTTAATTAACCGGGACGGTTGTGATCATGCGCACGATGGCCCGGGGTCCGCCTGGACCATGATCCAGGATTTGGCAGATCAGGTAATTACAGTGGAGCGACTGCCATGTGACCCCCGTGACCCTGCTACTATGGGAACCTGATCAGATTGGACATTTTCATTACCGTAAGAGCATCGATTAGACATAGAAAAAGACAACACATTATTAAGTTTTTTTTATTGTACAAGACAGGCATTTGACCGCCATCTCACCTGTTGGTAAGTGACGATGCGGCCGAAGATGGAGCATGCCCGTCTTGGAACAGCCTAGTCACTCTAGCCTTTAAGGCATCCAGATTATATTGATCAGGGAACATACTCGCAGGCAACGCGTTCCACTCCTTAGCCGTACGCATTATAAAAGTCGAGCCAAAGCGGCTCGTGCGGATAGCTGGAAGATCTACGACATAAGAATAAAGCGCTCGCCCGAATCGCGTCTCCCGATGGCGGAAAGGGGCCGGCGGAATGAGGTCGTGCAGCCGCTTCGCACACTCTCCGAAATGTAACCTGTAGAAGACCGACAGACGCGCCCTATGTTCGAGGCTCTGCAGCCTAGCTTCAATCAACTGCGGGTCACAAATTATATCTTCTTTGCTTGTTTTTCCACCGAATCCAAAGTAGCCAGTTAATATTTGGCTGATCCCAGAGGTGGCAACAGTACTCCATGCAGGATCGGACTTGTGCTTGATATAATTGAATCAATTGATAGATAGCTCAACACCAAGAGCTGTAGGTTGTCGGTAATTTCCACAGGGACATCCCGAAAGGATGGAATGGACTCCTTTTGGCGAAAACAAAACGTGATTCTTCGTAAAATTGCGGCCTCACTTTTAGCATTTCCACTTGACAGACAAACTTATTATTATTATCACGAGATACATAGCGCGGGAAAGCGAGCGATGTTGACCTGTTACTTGGCCGGGTACCCGGTTACCCGGCAGATTGGACCGCGAGTACCCGGCAAATCCATTACCCGGTACATCTCTAGTTACATAAATAATTACCAAATTAACGTATGAAAAAACTTTATTGCATAAATATCTATTTGTATTACAGCGGTAACAACCAAGTACAAAAAAAGCAGGCATCCTTATCGTATGTAGTAATTTCTTCAACCTTTCTTTACCAACCTTGAACACCGGTCCTGTGACGCGTGTTTCAATTCCATTGCGGGTATTTAAGACCATCTCGTCCGCACCGCGTAGTAAGCCCGTAATGGATTAGGAACAGACTAGGATAATGATGCCTTCGCCATATTATGGGTTTAGAGGACGATTATTATATATATATATATTTTTAACACATATTCTAAGCTAAAATGAGTGTCGTCACCGCTATCCTAGTAACCCGATCCTTTAGAGTTAGGTATGATGAACGTATAGGGTACTCCCAGCGCCTAGTGTCCTTATTGGCATTAGAACGAGGTTTTCGGAATTTTATTTGCGAGCTGGTACTTCGTTTTTACGGACATGCGGTGTAGTAGAAGGGACTTCAGTAGTAGTCGGGGCGCACTCCTCACTGGGTTCAGAAACGCACTTGCCGTCCACACAATTCTTATGGCCAGGCCAGACGCAGGGCGTCACGATGCCGCCGAGGTGCGTGCAGAACAGCTTTTCATGGCAGTTCAGACAGCTGGATCCCTGGGGAGTCAAATAAAAACTCCGTTGAACTCTTTTAGGTACTCTCAATAATCAGTAATTTGTAATAACGTAAGGCGCTGTCCTAATGAGCAGTTTTCCCATAGGTATCTAAAGCATTCCTAACCACTCCCTAGATGGCGCCCTGACAATTTTGGTAATTGATAATCGCTTGAAATATGTTCTTAGCAAAGAGGATATATATACTGGGTACGTTGTATTGGATAATATTGTATCAATAGTTTTTAACCATTTTAGAGATTGTAATAAATTATTACAAACAAAACAAACATGACTGAGTAAATTAGTTTTATGGATACCGTGATCAAGAATGGACGCAATACAAATCCCAGATAATATAAAAGGTTTGTATTAAAATATATTTCGTTAAACCTTTTGTTAAAAAAATTACCAAAATTGTAGGAGCGCCATCTATTGACGCTTTTTGAAACCAATTGACAATACCTACTGGAAAACTCCTCATTGGCAACGGTCGTGCGACGGCCGGTTTTAAGTTCTACTATTGGTCAGGCAAATAACCTTAGATTCTAATCGACAAGAGAATGTGGGAAAATTCCCGACCATGCATACAAAGGTACTCAAATATGTTCTAAACTTTTGACCAGATTTTAATGAGACAAAGCTATGAAACAACTAAATTAAACTGACTTTCAAATAAGGGAAGGCGCGTCAAAATCGGTCCATCCGTTCGGGAGCTAAGTTGCCACAGACAGATATACAGATACACAAAGCCACAGATATACACGTCTTTAACCCACCCATATAATCTGTCCAAACTGACTTGTCTTATTTGGTTAAGGAAATTATGAATTTAAATGGATAATGTGTAGCAGTATTCGTTGAAATTCACATTCTTTGTGTTTCATATAATCCTCGACATCTATACACAATATACGTAGCTTTATTGATACGGCAAGTTGTGCTTTTGGGCATTGTTTGTTCACCAAATAAGACAAGTCAGTTTAATCAGATCATACATAGATACACACGTCAAATTCATAAGACCCCTCTTTTTTCTACACAGATACAAGCTTATAAGTTTCGGTGGTTACACAGGGATCTCGTCACTTAACGTAACTTACCGGAGTTTCCGTGTAGTTGCAGGAGACGAGACGCGGACACGATGCGCAGCGCCCATCAGGACTCAGCGCGTTTGCGGCCACCAGCGCAGCGGTCGCCTGAAATAATTTCATTATGATATTCGGCAAATAAGCAAGCTGGCTACGTGATAGAATGTTGGATATAACAACAACAGTTTTCAATTTTGAGTATAGCTATTAAATGTTCAATATACAGGTTACATAATATACGTATGAAGCCGAGAACTGGATGGAGTTCTAAATGTATTAAAACGATCGGTACAACTATTCCACGTACGACAGAAATAATTGTACCTATTGTATACAATTTTAATTCCATTGTTGTCGCCGCGCTGCAGCGTTTCGGGCATGTTCGCGGAGCCGCGAGCCGGCGGATTTCACGCGATTACGCGCTGTCTAATTGGTCGTGCGACGGGCTGTTTTGAGGTCTCCTATTGGTCGGGCAACGTTCGTCTTATGACCATGGTCGCACGACCGCTGCCAATTAGAATATCGCCTTATGCGTAAAAAGGCGGCGTCCATGCTGCAGCACGAAACAGTGGCAACGGCATTCTGAAGGCGATAGCTTCGAGTTTTAACTGCCATTTGATTGGTAGGGCTTCTAGTCGTAAGTTGTAATTTGTACATAAAAAAGATTTTGAAAATTACCGTTGAGTGTTGATATAACTTAATAATAACTTTTTAAATAATTTGTAAAATCTACCTAACAACCTTCTGTTGTTTTTTTATCATTCCCTTTATGTGTGTATTTTCTGCTACTGTCTATCTTGGTTTGTGAATATATGTCAAGTTTGCTTAGACATAAGTACTTAGAGTTAATGTGTTTATCAATATCTATGTCATTAATAATGCTAACAAAAATAATACATTGTTTTTTTATGTTATAGAATATGCTGCCTGTTTGATATATTGATGTACATAGCCTTATCATTATTTTTTTTGTTCATGAGGATGTCCTCTAGAGGGCACGGTATTCACGGTATGTAGGATCAATAGACCGAAAAGACTGTGGTAGGTATCAAGGCGTGGGTTTGATCCCCACACACCTTACCTTTGAAAATGGTTTTTGTATTATATGTATACCTAATTCATATATGGGTTCAAATAATTTATTTGACTTTTCAGTGAAGGAAAATATCTTGAAAGAACTTTTATGTTAGAGATTAATTCAAATTGTGAAGTCTGCCAATCCGAATTGGGCCTGAGTGGTAAACAATGGCCCGTTCTCTCTCAATGAAAGGACACATCTATTCTCTATTAATTTAGATGTGTATAGGCTGACGACGACGGTGATAACGATTAGGTCGGCACATTCATTGCACTTTTATTATAATGACAATATAAATACCCACATGTCAGATTTGTTTGTGTTCGTTACGGAATAGAAATTCGTAGTAAAAAATAACTTATCTGCAGATGGGCTGCCTTATTTCGTTCCTGCATTTGCCTTAGTGTGGGTTATAGAGATGTGTGACATTTTGTCTCGAATTGAAGATAACTGTAGATAAAAAATTTTCTCTATGCTATAAGATTATTAATTTAATTTATAAGATTTATCGGCGTTTAACCGTAATATTCACATAGGCGTAGGAAGGGAAGGGTAATCTCTTATTTACTAGTATTCGTATGTATACTTACCAAAGCAAAAACAGCGAAAGACATCACCTTACACGAAGCCATTGTATTTATTTCAAATAATTATTACAACGTTTTGTATTCACACTCTGGCCAACTCTAAACTGTTTGTATCACCATGTCTCTTATATATTGCCGTTTGATATCATTATTTATCAAAGACAAAGAAAATAGATCAATATGACACTTGAGACGCAGATAAGATATGGATATCAGCAACACCAGGGGAGTCACCAATGCGTTGCCCGCCTCTGAAGCGAAATCTAATATACCTCTTGAACGAACCCATGTCATAGTCCGAAGGAAACACTGTGGCTGGGAGCTCATTCTACATCCGAATCGTACGAGCGAGAAACGTTCTTTCGAACCTTGGCATGGTGACCATTGAGTCTACGGCATCTCGGCTATTATCACTAAATTAATAATCCGTACGGCTAACGAATGGAACACATTGCCTATAAGTGTATTCCTTGATCATTTTAATCTGGACGCATTTAAGGCTAGAGTGAATAGACTTTTCTTGAACAGGCATCATCAAGGTCACTTACCATCAGCTATTTGAGTGTAAGTATAGGTACTTTGTCGGGGGTTATTCGACTTTTTCTGTGGGTTAGGTTATAAATATATAGTATTGTGTTCCTTCCGGTGCGTAAGTTCTCCCTCCAGTGCTCCATGGGATGGGGATTTTAGAACCGTGGCTTTGACAGTAGAGGCCCCTCAACATTAGCCTGTTTTAGAGAGGTGGAAAACGCATTTGGCGATACCCCTGGTGTTGCTAATGTCTATAGGCAGCGGTGACCACTTTCCATCAGGTGGCCCGCTAGGCCCGCTAAAATTCTGCGGTTTTGCGTAACAAATATACCAACTTTCAAACTTTAACATTTACAATATTACTGAGATTTTTTAATACTAGTGGACCCGGCGCGACTTCGTTCACATAGGTACACCTACTTTAGCCCTACCTACCTTTATGATGATGAAGACGGCGCACAGCTTGCCAAGCACTCCTTGCACCACCATCAGCGCCGCCGCGTACTGCACCACGCGTCTTAAGCCCACCTGGTAAGAATAATAGTATATGATAATACTAGCGACCCGCACCGGCTTCGCATGGGTATCATCATCATCCGAGCGGTCAATCCCGGCTACTGCCAGATTCCACTTTCCTGCTTTGCTTTCTCCACTTTGCCCGATCTTCGGCATCCTTACGTCGTAAGCCGTTGGCTGGGTCTCGCGTCCGACTCGGCTATGTCAATCCATCGCTTCTTGGGCCTTCCGCGGGATCTCTTTCCTGATACGGGCAGATTCAGGCACCTATTTCCCACGTATTCGTGCGCAGCTGTGCCTCTTCGATCTTATCTGCGATATCTCTTACGCCAAGGCTGCCACGGATGTACTCGTTACGCACTCGATCCAATCGCGTAACGCCACACATCCCTCGCAGCATTTTCATTTCGTTGGCGTGGAGTTCGCGGACGTGCTTCGTCAACGCCGGCCAGGTTTCGCTGCCTTAGAGCATCACAGGCCTAATTATGCTTTTATATATTAGCCCCTGCATAGAGCCACCGGCAAGTAAGCGTGCGCATCACCCGTGATTAGGTCTGCCGCGGTCCGTATGACCGAGAGGTCGATGACCCTGGGTGGAGGTGGGTTAAGAGCCCTTAGAGCTTGATTGGGGTTTTGAGGTCACAGGTGACCGCCGTGATCTTCCGCTATTTGGCCAAAGCTGCAGAGATTCGGGACTTGACATCGGGGCCGATATCGCCGGTCTCGTGTTGCACGGATCAGAGGTATTTAAATTTATCTGTTCTATTCACAGCTTCGTTCCCTATACGGATGGTTTCAAGATCCGCGCTGCAGGTAGCCATATACTCTGTTTTGGCGACCTTCAGGTTCAAACCACCGTTTACTAGCACTGCCTTCCACGTGTTTACCTTGGTCTCAAGATCCTGCCTAAGCTTGCTTACTAGTCATCAGCGTATTTCATAAGCCAAGGAGGCGTGTCCCGAATTTCCGCTGACAGGACAGGGTATATCTTAACAAATTATACACCTAAACCTTCCTCGTAAATCATTCAGGCTATTAGTGAAAACTCAACATGTAGATAGCTCAACACCAAGAAGCTGTAGGTGGTCAGTAATTTTCACAAGAACATCCCGAAAGGATGGAATGGACGGACTCCTTTCGGCGGAAAACAAACACGCCTGAGTTTTGGTTGCGTTGAACGCCACCGGATTGGCTTCACCCCAATCAGAGATTCCACATTATATCTTTTACCTAAGGTGGGTACAGTAAATAACGTAAGACCAGCCAGTGATCTAACGGAAAACCCAAACGGACCAGTCTCAGCATAATGCTGTGAGGGCTCATGCCTGCCTCAGCGCTGGTTTTCAGAAAAGCCCATGCATCCCACGCGCGTTACGCGAACGGTTAAAGATATTATTTAATTATCAAATTTGACATGATAATTAAATAATTACATGGCCGCAGTGGGATTCGAATCCGGAACCTCTCGCTTACGAGTAAGATTCCTTAACCACTCGGCAACCGACGCTCGACTTTAGGTTACATGTAGACAAGTACCGGGTTCAGGTTTGGATCCAGCATTTTTTCAAGGATCCGGGCGGGTACCCGGTAATAGCGCCGGGTAACTACCCAGTTATAAAGAACACATAATTTTCAAATAACTATTTAATTTAAATTAAAGACATTTAACTTGTTGTCAATTAGTGCGATTTTCTCGACAGGAGGACATTAATTTGCACATCAATTTCTTCAAATGGCCTAGATGTTCCCAAAACGTTCGGTCGTGCTTCGTCTTATGATAGTATATAACGTAAAATATGATTCTTTATTGTATTTATGACATTCTACATTTTCTACCGTCACCTCTTCGTGAAATTGCGGCCTCACGGCGTTTAGCATTTCCACTTGACTGAAAAACTTATAATTTTTCGGTAGAATTGAACACATTATTATTATCCACGAGATACACAGCGCGAGAAAGCGAGCGATGTTGACCTGTTACTTGGCCGGGTACCCGGTTACCCGGCAGATTGGACCGCGGGTACCCGGCAAATCTAGTTACATAAATAATTACCAAATTAACGTATGAAAAAACTTTATTGCATAAATATCTATTTGTATTACAGCGGTAACAACCAAGTACAAAAAAAGCAGGCATCCTTATCGTATGTAGTAATTTCTTCAACCTTTCTTTACCAACCTTGAACACCGGTCCTGTGACGCGTGTTTCAATTCCATTGCAGGTATTTAAGACCATCTCGTCCGCACCGCGTAGTAAGCCCGTAATGGATTAGAAACAGACTAGGATAATGATGCCTTCGCCATATTATGGGTTTAGAGGACGATTATTTTATATTTTTTTGTTTTTTTATTATATATTCTAAGCTAAAATGAGTGTCGTCACCGCTATCCTAGTAACCCGATCCTTTAGAGTTAGGTATGATGAACTTATAGGGTACTCCCAGCGCCTAGTGTCCTTATTGGCATTAGAACGAGGTTTTCGGAATTTCATTTGCGAGCTGGTACTTCGTTTTTGCGGGCAAGCGGTGTAGTAGTAGGGCCTTCAGTAGTAGTAGTAGACGTGGCGCACTGCTCACTGGGTTCAGAGACGCACCTGCCGGCCACACAATTCTCAAGGCCAGGCAAGACGCAGGGCGTCACGGTGCCGGTCACGGTGCCGATGACGGGGATTCGCGTGCACAACAGCACTTCATGGCAGTTCAGACAGCTGAGTCCCTGGGGAGTCAAATAAAAACGCCATTGAACTCTTTTAGGCACTCTCAAAAATCAGTAATTTGTACTAACGTAAGGCGCTGTCCTAATTGGCAACGGTCGTACGACCACGGTCGTCCGACAGGCGGTTTTAAGGCCTACTATTTATGTTCAACTTTTGAACAGATTTTAATAAGACAAAGCTATGAAACAACTAGAATAAACTGACTTTCAAATAAAGGGAGGCGCGTCGAATTCGGTCCATCCGTTCGGGAGCTATGTTGCCACAGACAGATATACAGATACACAAAGCCACAGATATACACGTCTTATTTTCGTCGGGGGGTTAAAAATACCTCAGACAAACCCACCCATATAATCTGTCCAAACTGACATCTCTTATTTGGTTAAGGAAATTATGAATTTAAATAAATAATGTGTAGCAGTATTCGTTGAAATTTACATTCTATGTGTTTCTTATATAATTCTCGACATCTATACACAATATACGTAGCGTGATTGATACGGCAAGTTGTGCTTTTGGGTTTTGTTTGTTCACCAAAAAAGACAAGTCAGTTTAAACAGATCATACATAGATACACACGTCAAATTCATAAGATCCTTCTTTTTTCTACACAGATACAAGCTCTTCAGTTGCGGAGGTTACACATGGATCTCGTCACTTGACGTAACTTACCGGAGTTGCCGTGTAGTTGCAGGGGACGCCGAGACGCGGAGACAATGCGTAGTTGTGCCCATCAGGACTCAGCGCGTTTGCGGCCACCAGCGCAGCGGTCGCCTGAAATAATTTCATTATGATATTCGGCATACAAACAAGCAAGCTGGCTACGTGATGGAATAGTGGAGATAACAACACCAGTTTTCAATTTTGAGTTTAGGTATTAAATGCTCAATATACTGGTTACATAATATATGTATGAAGCCGAGAACTGGATGGAGTGCTAAATGTATTAAAACGATAGGTACTACTCGTACTATTCCACGTACTACAGAAATAATTGTACCTATTGTATCGACGACGGTGATAACGATTAGGTCAGCACCTTCATTGCACTTTTATTATAATGATGACAATATAAATATGCCCACATGTCAGATTTGTTTGGGTTCGTGACGGAATAGAAATTCGTAGTAAAAATAACTTATCTGCAGATGGGCTGCCTTATTTCGTCCCTGCATTTTGCCTTAGTGTGTGTGTTATAGAGATGTGTGATATTTGTCTCGAATTGAAACTCGGTACTTTCTGCTTCTGTAGATACATTTTTTTCTCTATGCTATAAGATTATTAATTTTATTTTATTTTATTTATAAGATTTATCGGCGTTTAACCGTGACATTCAATGTTCATCTCTTCTTATTTACCAATATTTGTATGTATACTCACCAAAGCAAAAACAGCGAAAGTCATCACCTTAAACGAAGCCATTGTATTTATTTCAAATAATTATTAACACGCGTTTTGTATTCACACTCTGGCTCCAACTCTGAACTGTTTGTATCACCATTTCTCTTATATATTACCGTTTGATATCATTTTTTATCGAAGACAAAGAAAATATATCAATATGACACTTGAGACGCAGATAAGAGGATAATCCAACACGTTGTCTGTTTTTCAGTAGTAGTATCTACTATTTTATCTTTATTTATCTTTATTTTATTTTGTTATGTTATACGGCAAAACAGGCTAGCGGGCCACCGGACGGAAAGTGGTCACCGCTGCCTATGGACACTAGGGCCAATGCGTTGCCCGCCTCTGAAGCGACCTCTAAGATACCTCTTGAACGATACCATGTTATATTCCAAAGGAGACACTATGGCTGGGAGCTCATTCCACATCGGAATCGTACGAGAGAGACGCGTTTTTTTGAACGTTCTCGTGGTGACCAACAGAGGGTCTACGTAGTGGAGATGAGTACCCAGCCCACGAATTGTGCTGTGGGCACCAGATCGAAAAGTTCCTCAGAACACTCCCCATTGTACAGCCGATAGAACACACAAGGAGCCAAAGTCCTTTCGGTTAGCCAGTGGTTTTAACTTGCTTGTTTGTATAAGATCATCGACAATTCGTACGGCGCGTGTCTGTACGGAGTCCAGAGGATTAAGCAGGTCTGCAGTTTCGCCGGCTTAAAGACGGGAACAATACTTCATATGAGGTCGCACCTGTTCTTATGACCACTTTCCGAGTCCATAATCAGACCAGCTCAATGGTATTCCTCAATAATAATGCACTGTCAACCAAGCTACATAGGTATACCAAGTTTCAGCTCAATCGAATACCAACAAATTACGACGTTAGTTGCATTTAATCTGTTCCGCGGCAAGAAAACAGCTGCATAGTGTGCTGTAAGTAATAGATGCATTAATCGGAAAATGGGGTTTTCTTTTTACCAACTCAACTACTCGTAACAATGTATTGTTAGTAGAATTACTTAAAGGGCTTCCACACGACACAGTCTGAATGTTGATTGTCCAATCAGATTGCCAGTTAAGTTAGTTACAATTAGATTATCCGTACATACGAGACAATTTGATTGCCAATCTAGTCAGTGCCCCATTTACATGATGCAATCTGACTGTCCAATCAGATTTGCAATCGAATTGGCTACAATATGGTTGTCCGTCCCTGGTGCGTCCAAGTCATATTCACGTTCTTAGTATATATACCGGCTTCTGCTAAGGTCCATTTTTCTACTTATTCATCTCCACTTCGCCCGGTCTTCGGCATCCTCGCATCGTAGGCCGTTGCCTCTCGCGTCCGACTCAGCGATGTCAATCAATCGCATCGCCCACGGTACCTCTATCCTGATATCGACAGGTTTAGACCTTGACTTGACCTTGACCTTGACCCAGACGGGGCATATTCGCCCCTATTCGTTTTGAGCGTATTCATATGCACATCAGCGCGAATTCACCCTTTCTGGACAAGGTCTTAGGTACCTATTTCCCACGCATCCCTGGGGCATTGGCTACGTCTAAATCTCGCAAATGCTCCCTTGCTACAACAGCTCAACTGCGAACTGCGCTCAAGCGGTTCGTGTGCACGTCTTCAATTGAGGTTTTTCTGCCGGCTAGAAAAACATTTTTCGAAAAATCTCGCTAAATATCGTTATTCACACACGATTCTCAATATTCTAAAATATTGCCTTTGCTAATGGATTAGCAAAGGTACCATGTAGTGCAGTACTGCTAAGGATGCAACTATACACATCTCGCTACAATTTAGTCTCGCGACTAATTAGCTGCTACTTAGCAGTTTTGTATCCGCATACGGAAATCAATGGAAAAATTGTAAATATAGAAAAATTTAGGTAGGAGATACCTTATCATTATCATTATCATTTATTTATTCATCAGATTCATATTATGGCTACATTTTCTTAAAACAAAAAAGTATACATAATTAAATGATACGTCATAGTAAAAATATTGGAAAAATTTCATAAGTTCATTTAAAATTTATGGCTTAAAAATTCATCTAATTTGTAGAAGGTATTGTAGGAGGTAGGTCCGTTGATATAGTTTTGAGTCGTGACTGGAACATGGACACACTCGTTATTTCTTTAATGTCATCGGGGAGTTTGTTATACATATAATTTCGGTCCCATCACAACAGGGTCCTTGGTGACCAGCGCAAGTCGCGTGGGCACGGTCACAAGCCGGCGAGCGTTGCGCGTATTCATTCGTGTGTCGGTTACACGTGTAAACGAACCTAGGTTATCCCTCGTATACATCACCATTTCGTAGATGTACAGAGAGCACACCGTAAGAATTCGATTTTCCTTAAATAGACATAGACATTAAGTTTTTCTATTTACACCTTCGATTATACGTAGAGCACGTTTTTGCAAGATTAGAACTCTTTCACTGTCCCATGAATTACCCCACAACAAAATACTATATGAGATTATGGAATGAATGTAAGCATAATATACATTTAGCAAAATATTTTAGGCACTAATCTGCTCATCTCGCTCAAGGCATAAATTGCTGTGGATAATCTTTTGCAAACATTATCAACATGAGTTTTCCATGAGAGTGTGTTATCCAATTCAAAGCCGAGGAATCTAGTAGTCTTGACAATTTGGATATCTTTACCCAATTTTAATATCGGGTGTTCTATGGTACGTCCACTAAAACATACACATCTAGTTTGGCCGTGTGGTGACCGGCAGAGTAGAATAGCACCAACCCCTTACGCTCATGGGTGTCGTACAAGGCGACTAATGTTTTCGAGGCAAAAGATAAAGAGTCTGCGTAGTCTGGAAAATGGGCAGCAGCATTTTCCATTATTATATTTAAACAATGCGATCTCCAACCCGCCTGCCAAGCGTGGAGATTATGGCAATAGCCTCCCCTTTCGTGGGAGAGGCCCTGGGTCCTCCAGTGGACTGTCACGGGCTGTGATAATGATGATGAATGCACTCTGTGTCTTTTGCGGTATGTTAATAATTGTTTACTCTGGCTTTAAAGGATGTTGATGTGTATAGAATATATCGTGCAGAATAAATGAACATCGTGGAGTAGCGGACATCGTAACCCGCGAATGGATGACCTGACTTCACCGAGATACAGATTATTTGAATCCAATTTCAAGATAACGTGACAGCGATCGTGTGTCACAGCGACGATCTTGGTGGTTCGGTGTTGCATCAGGTAATAGGACTCTGTCACGTCTGAGGTCACCGCCTGGGTGAGTCGCCCGCCTTATCTATTTCTGCCGCCAAGCAACAAAGCTTGCATTGTTGTGTAACAGTTTGAAGGATAAGGTAGTCAACGCAATTATAGGCTCACACTCAGCGCATGCCACGGCAACGTATACCTACAGTGAAGCACGGATGGAAGTGATTACGACATACATAGTGATACATCATGCCTTTTTATAAATATCTAATAAATACAAGTTACCACTTACCATCAGGTGGGCTTTCTGTTTGTTACTGCATAGTATAAAAAATCGAACGGCGCTGTGTGACCCTTTCGACGCATTGTACCAGAAACGGAAATAACACATACACATAAGACCATATTTTCAACAGCAAACTACCAGATACGCAGACGACCAGAATTTATTTTCGCAAACGGTCAGTATATGACGTCAGTGTGTGGATAAGTTCAAAGGTAACTCCAACTCCCATCACAGAGATAAAAAAATACCACATACAAGACTTTTATCTCCGGCAGATGGATAATGGCGCTAAATAAAACAAGAAAAGAGATTACAGAATTATAATTAGATAGGTTATTTCAACAACTTGCACATATGCGGTAAAAATGCACGCGATGCTCGTACGTTAAAACGTTACGAAATAACGTTTCTCGCTCGTACGATTTGGATGTGGAATGAGCTCCAAGCACAGTGTTACCTTCGGACTAAGACGAGAGGCGTTGCGAAGAGGCCTCTAATATAGAGGTCTCTTCGCAACGCATTGGTAACTCCCCTGGTGTCGCTGATGTTCATAGGCGGCGGTGACAACTTTCCATCAGATGGCCCGCTTGCCTGTTTGTCTGCCGTAACATTAAAAAAAAAACTAAATACCTACACCTACATCAGTCTGAAGAAGCTGACACCCGCCACCACACTACCTGCCTGGATGAGTTGTAGTCGACCACCGTACGATTTTCACAAAACTTCCTACCTATACGACTACGCTATGGAACGAGTATCCTGCAGCAGTGTTTCCAGGCCGTTACGACGTTGGGACCTTCAAGAAACAAACCTACACTTCTCTCAAAGGCCGGCAACGCATTCGCACCTCCCCGGGTGTTACGGATATCTATGGGCGGCGGTGACCACTTTCCATCAGGTTTTTTTTACTTTTGTTGACGTAAATCGGTGAATTTACTTATACCCTTCGCTACAACATTCTTATGCGAGATTGTGTTCTCACCCTGGTCATGCATGATAAAAACGAAATATACAAATCAATTTGAAGCTGAGTCAGAATGAAGGTTAAAATTAACATAATTTGCGAAATGAAATAAGCCCATCACATTAATATTAAAAGAAATTTGTTTTTGGCACAGTCCCAATTTGTTGCCTTATATTGAAATAAACAGCAAATTTTGTTATTTTATTTAGGGGGGTGGGGGTGTTTAGGGGTACGCTTTCATCTGTAGCCATAAGTTTGACAAATCCTGGTCTATACTACTATTATAAAAAAGAAATAAATAATCGTGGACAAATTCACACAGCGCCATCTAGCCCCAAACTAAGCAAAGCTTGTACTATGGGTGCAAGCTAACTGATATACTACATATGTATATTTTTAAATACATACTTAATATACATAAATAAATTCAGACCCGTAACAGAAATTAAAAATCATCATTTAAATTTCTGTCCAGCCGGGAATCGAACCATGGCATGGCAAGGCATGTTGACCACTGAACCACTCAGGTCGTCAAAATGTATGTATGCTTTATAAATAAGCATAGAAGTTATTGTTTATATAGTTAGTATATATGTCATGTCATGGTCGGAAGAGAGTAGTAGTAGTATATATTTCATCATCTTAGCGTTAATGTCCCGGTTGTGATATCGCGCACGATGGCCCGGGGTCCGCCTCGACCATGATCCCGGATTTGGCAGATCAGGTAATTAAAATGCAGATCAGGTAACGACTGCCATTTGACCCCCGTGACCCTGCTACCATGGGAGCTGATCAGATTGGATCATTCGATGTTTTCTTTACTTACTGTTGGTAAGTGACGATGCGGCCGATGATGGAGCATACCCGTCTTGGAACAGCTTATTCACTCTAGCCTTTAAGGCATCCAAATTATATTGATCAGGGAACATACTCGCAGGCAACGCGTTCCACTCCTTAGCCGTACGCATTATAAAAGTCGAGCCAAAGCGGCTCGTGCGGATAGGAAGATCTACGACATAAGAATGAAGCGCTCGCCCAGATCGCGTCTCCCGATGGCGGAAAGGGGCCGGCGGAATGAGGTCGTGCAGCCGCTTCGCACACTCTCCGAAATGTAACCTGTAGAAGACCGACAGACCGTTCGAGGCTCTGTAGCCTAGCTTCAATCAACTGCGGGTCACAAATTATCTCCTTTGCTTGTTTTTCCACCGAATCCAAAGTAGCCAGTTGATATTTGGCTGATCCCAGAGGTGGCAACAGTACTCCATGCAGGATCGGACTTGTGCTTGATATAATTGAATCAATTGCTTTGAAGTGAAGTACAGCCTAACCTGCGAGAGGACACCAAGTCTTTTTGCTGCAGTATTTGCCTTGAATTCGATGTACAGACCGAAGTTGAGATTGGTAGATAGCTAAACACCAAGAAGCTATAGGTTGTCAGTAATTTCCACAAGAACATCCCGAAAGCATGGAATGGACTCCTTTCGGCGGAAAACAAACACGCCTGAGTTTTGGTTGCGTTGAACGCCACCAGATTGGCTTCACCCCAATCAGAGGTTCCACATTATATCTTTTACCTAAGGTACAGCAAATTACGTAAGATCTAACGGAAAACTGAAATGGACCAGTCCCAGCATAATGCTGTGAGGGCTCATGCCTGCCTCAGCGCTGGTTTTCAGAAAAGCCCATGCATCCCACGCGCGTTACGCGAACGGTTAAAGATATGATTAATTAACAAATTTGACATGACAATATTATAAATAATTACATGGCCGCAGTGGGATTCAAATCCTGTACCTCACGCTACGAGTCAGATTCCTTAACCACTCGGCCACCGACGCTGGACTTTGGGTTACATGTAGACACGTACCGGGTTTCCGGTTTGGATCTCTCAATGATCCGGTCGGGTACCTGGTAATAGCGCCGGGTAACTACCCAGTTATAAAGATTACATAATTTTGAAAATAACTATTTAAATGAAATTAAAGAAATTTAACTTGTTGTCAGTTAGTGCGATTTTCTCGACAGGAGAACATTAATTTGCACATCAATTTCTTCAAATGGCCTAGATGTTCCCAAAACGTTCGGTCGTGCTTCGTCTTATGATAGTATATAACGTAAAATATAATTCTTTATTGTATCTATGACATTCTAGATTTTCTACCGTCACCTCTTCGTGAAATTGTGGCCTCACGGCGTTTAGCATTTCCACTTGACTGAAAAACTTATAATTTTTTGGTAGAATTGAACACATTATTATTATCCACGAGATACACAGCGCGAGAAAGCGAGCGATGTTGACCTGTTACTTGGCCGGGTTAGCTACCTGTTAGCTACCCGGCAGATTGGACCGCGGGTACCCGGCAAATCCATTACCCGGTACATCTCTAGTTACATAAATAATTACCAAATTAACGTATGAAAAAACTTTATTGCATAAATATCTATTTGTATTACAGCGGTAACAAGCAAGTACAAAAAAAGCAGGCATCCCTATCGTATGTAGTAATTTCTTCAACCTTTCTTTACCAACCTTGAACACCGGTCCTGTGACGCGTGTTTCAATTCCATTGCGGGGATTTAAGACCATCTCGTCCGCACCGCGTAGTAAGCCCGTAATGGATTAGAAACAGACTAGGATAATGATGCCTTCGCCATATTATGGGTTTAGAGGACGATTATTATATATATTTTTTGTTTTTTTTTTATCATATATTCTAAGCTAAAATGAGTGTCGTTACCGCTATCCTAGAAACCCGATCCTTTAGAGTTAGGTATGATGATCTTATAGGGTACTCCCAGCGCCTAGTGTCCTTATTGGCATTAGAACGAGGTTTTCGGAATTTTTTATTTGCGAGCTGGTACTTCGATTTTACGAACATGCGGTGTAGTAGAAGGGACTTCAGTAGTAGACGGGGCGCACTCCTCACTGGGTTCAGAAACGCACTTGCCGTCCACACAATTCTTATGGCCAGGCCATACGCAGGGCGTCACGATGCCGCCGAAATGCGTGCAGAACAGTTTTTCTTTGCAGTTCAGACAGCTGGCTCCCTGGGGAGTCAAATAAAAGCTCCATTGAACTCTTTTAGGTACTCTCGAAAATCAGTAATTTGTAATAACGTAAGGCCTAATTGGCAACGGTCGTACGACCACGGTCGTGCGACGGCCGGTCTACTATTGGTCGGGCGAATAACCTTAGATTCTAACCGACAAGAGAATGTGGGAAAATTTCCGACCATGCATACAAAGGTACTCAAATATGTCGTAAACTTCTGAACAGATTTTAATGAGACAAAGCTATGAAACAACTAGATTAAACTGACTTTCAAATAAAGGCAGGCGCGTCGAAATCCGTTTGGGAGCTAAGTTTCCACAGGCAGATATACAGATACACAAAGCCACAGATATACACGTCTTTTATTCGTTTGGGGATTAAAAATACCTCTAACAAAACCACCCATATAATCTGTCCAAACTGACTTGTCTTATTTGGTTAAGGAAATTATGAATTTAAATGGAAAATGTCTAGCAGTATTCGTTGAAATTCACATTCTATGTGTTTCATATATAATCCTCGACATCTATACACAATATACGTAGCGTGATTGATAAGGCAAGTTGTGCTTTTGGGCATTGTTTGTTCACCAAATAAGACAAGTCAGTTTAAACAGATCAAACATTGATACACACGTCAAATTCATAAAATTCCTCTTTTTTCTACACAGATACAAGCTTATAAGTTTCGGAGGTTACTCAGGGATCTCGTCAATTAATGTAACTTACCGGAGTTTCCGTGTAGTTGCAGGAGACGAGACGCGGACACGATGCGCAGCGCCCATCAGGACTCAGCGCGTTTGCGGCCACCAGCGCAGCGGTCGCCTGAAATAATTTCATTATGATACTCGGCAAACAAACAAGGAAGCTGGCTACGTGATGGAATGTTGGAGATAACAATCTAGTTTTCAATATTGAGTTTAGGTATTAAATGTTCAATATACAGGTTACATAATATATGTATGAAGCCGAGAACTGGATGAAGTGCTAAATGTATTAAAACGATAGGTACAACTATTCCACGCATGAAAGAAATAATTGTACCTATTGCATACGATTTTAATTCCATTGTTGTCCCCGCGCTGCAGCGTTTCGGGAATGTTCGCGGAGGCGCGATCCGACGGATTTCACGCGGTTATGAGGTCTCCTATTGGTCGGGCAACGTTCGACTTATGACCATGGTCGCACGATCGCTGCCAATTAGGATATCGCCTTATGCGTAAAAAGGTGGCGTCCACGCTGCAGCAAGAAACAGTGACAACGGCATTCTAAAGGCGATAACTACGGGTTTTAACTGCCATTTAATTGGTAGGGCTTCTAGTCGTAAGTTGTAAATTGTACATAAAATAGATTTTGAAAATTACCGTTGAATGTTGATATGACTTAAAAATAACTTTTTAAATAATTTGTAAATACTACCTAACAACCTCCTGTTGTTTTTTTATCATTCCCTTGATGTGTGTATTTTCTGTTACTGTCTGTCTTGGTTTGTGAATATATGTCAAATTTGCTTAAACATAAGTAATTAGAGTTAATGTGTTCATAAATATTTGTGTCATTAATAATACTAACAAAAATAATACATTGTTTTTTTATGTTATACGGCTGACAAACAGGCAAGCGGGCCACCAAATGGAATGTGGCCACCGCCGC
Source organism: Blastobasis lacticolella (assembly GCA_905147135.1). NCBI lineage: Eukaryota > Metazoa > Arthropoda > Insecta > Lepidoptera > Blastobasidae > Blastobasis > Blastobasis lacticolella. The sequence continues at coordinate 19,640,353 of LR990048.1, forward strand.
CTATGGACGTCAGCAACACTAGGGCCAATGCATTGCCCGCCTCTGAAGGGACCTCTAATATACCTCTTGAACGATCCCATGTTATATTTTAAAGGAAACGCTATGGCCATTCCAAATCCGAATCGTACGAGCGAGAAACGTTCTTTCGAACCTTCGCGTGATGACCAACAGAGGGTCTACGTAGTGGAGATGATTACCCAGCCCACGGGTGGTGCAATGGCGGAATTATGCTGTGGGCACCAGATCGAAAAGTTCCTCGGAACACTCCCCATTGTACAGCCGATAGAACACACAAGGAGCCAAAGTCCTTTCGGTTAGCCAGTAGTTTAACTTGCTTGTTTGTATAAGATCATCTACAATTCGTACGGCGCGTGTCTCTACGGAGTCCAGAGGAATAAGCAGGTCTGCAGTTTCGCCGGCGTAAAGATGGGAGCAATTCTTCATATGAGGTCGCACCTGTGCCCTGGGGTGAAGTGTCGCTTGGACCGGTTAAGCACTCCAAACTTTTTCGTAGCTAGTTTGGCCTTTCCTTCCAGGTGACTCCGGAACCACACGCTATCCGATATGTCGACACCAAGATTGGATCAAACAGACCATATTGTACTCGCATATTTATAAACTAATATAACAATAACCTGATATAAGATTTATCGGCGTTTAACCATGATACTCAATGTTCATCTCTTATTTAATAATATTTGTATGTATACTTACCAAAGCAAAAACAGCGAAAGACATCACCTTATACGAAGCCATTGTATTTATTTCAAATAATTATTAACACGCGTTTTGTATTCACACTCTGGCTCCAACTCTGAACTGTTTGTATCACCATTTCTCTTATATATTACCGTTTGATATCATTATTTATCAAAGACAAATAAAATATATCAATATGACACTTGAGACGCAGATAAGAGGATAATCCAACACGTTGTCTGTTTCAGTAGTAGGTATCTACTATTTTATCTTTATTGTTATGTTATACGCAGACAAACAGGCTAGCGGGCATTGGTGACTCCCCTGGTGTTGCTAATGTCTATAGGCAGCGGTGATCACTTTCCAGCTGGTGGCCCGCTAGTCTTTTGCGTGATTGAGTAGGTAACAAATATACTAACTTACAAACTTTACAATATTACTTCTTCTTCTTCTTCTTCTGCTTCAACATTTCGCCGTCCAGCTCTGGAAATATGTCTCCCCCAGTCTCCTCCATCCCGATCGACAGGAAGTCTCTCTCATCCACAATATTACTTACAAACTTACAAACTTTACTAAGATTTTTTAATACTAGTGGACCCGGCGCGACTTCGTTCACATAGGTTCACCTACTTTAGTCCTACCTACCCTTTTTGCCTAACTTATAAACCTTCCCCTTGAATCACTCTATTTATTGCTGAAAACCGTATTAAAACTTGTTGCGTAGTTTAAATGATCTAAGCGTACATAGATACATTTGAATCCTGATTTCAATGCGGTTTTCAACAATGAGTGCTACAAAGGGAAGGTTTATAAGCAAGAAAAAAGGGTAGGTAGGGCTTATTATATAATCAACTAGGGGTCGACTAGTAGCTTATATAATAAGAGCGTCAAGACCATTCCGAACAGCCCAAACACGTTGGGGTTATCTTATTGCGTTCATTGGTTCTTATGACCACCTTCCGACTCCATCATCAGACCAGCTCAATGGTATACCTCAATATTAATGCACTGTCATCCAAGCTACATAGGTATACCAAGTTTCAGCTCAATCGAATACCAACAAATTACGACGTTAGTTGCATTTAATCTGTTCCGTGTTGATATAAAACACTGGCGTCAAGAAATCAGCTGCATAGTTTGCTGTAAGTAATGTATGTGTCGCAGTCGGATGGTTAAATTAGCCTGTTCATTAAACGGCTATCTTCTTATGCTATTATTTAATAGACAATTTGCCAATTTCAAGAATTTTTAATGTAATGTTTAAAAAACAAAATTGACCCGAGTTTACGGAGCTCCTCAACATATTGTCACAAAGCTAACTTAATTACAATAATCTCAAACAATAATAATAGTTCGCATTACGTTTTAATTCGGGTGGGTTAGGTTAGTGTTGTGACAATGCATGGAGGAGCTCTGTAAACTCGGGGCAATATCGTTCGTTATACGTAACTTTCAAAGTTAATGAATTTGGCAAATATTTAATTAAATAATTGCTTAAGAAGCTAGCCATTTAATTAACCGGCTAATTTAACCATCCGTCTGTGACATATGTATCAATCGGAAAATAGGGTTTTCTATTTACCTACTCAACTACTCGTTACAATGTATTGTTAGTTTAATAACTTAAAGGGGCTTCCACACGACACAGTCTGAATGTTGATTATCCAATTAGATTGCCAATTAAGTTGGCTACAATCTTATTATCCGTCCATACGAGAACAATTTGATTGCCAATCTAGTCATTGCCCCATTTACATGACGCAATCTGACTGTCCAATCAGTTTAGCAATCGAATTGGCTACAATGCGGTTGTCCGTCCCTGGAGCGTCCAAGTCATATTCACGTTCTTAGTATATATGTCGCAGCCGGATGGTTAAATTAGCCATTTAATTAAACGGCTGGCTTCTTATGCTATTATTTAATTGAAAATTGCCAATTTAAAGAAATTTTCAAGTAATACTAGCGAACCCGACAGACGTTGTCCTGTCTACACGTCTTTAATTTGAAAATTTCCAACTTTTTTTAATAAGCTAAAACATTCTGACAAAATTGTGAATCTAAACCATTCCCAGATCCCCTTGAACACACACAAAAATTCATCAAAATCGGTCCAGTCGTTTGAGAGAAGTTCAGTGACATACACACTCACAGAAGAATTATATATATAAAGATTTAAAAAACGATATTGCCCCGAGTTTACGGGATTCTTCCAAATATTGTCACAACGCTAATCTAATTACAATAATCTTAAACAATAATAATAGTTCTCATTAATTTTTAATGCGGTTGGGTTAGGTTATAGCGTCGTGACAAAGCATGAAAGAGTTCCGTAAACTCGTGAATTGGCAATTTTTTAATTAAATAATTACTTAAAAAGCTAGCCATTTCATTAACCGGCTAATTTAACCATCCGGCTGCGACATATATACCGCTTCTGCTAGGGTCCATTTTTCTACTCGCATCGTAGGCCGTTGCCTCTCGCGTCCGACTCAGCGATGTCAATCTATCTCATCGTCCACGGTACCTCTATCCAGATTTAGACCTTGACTTGACCTTGACCCCGACCGGGCGAATTCGCCGCGACTCGTTTCTAGCGGATTCAAATGCACGTTGGCGATGTACTGGGCACAAATAGGTACATTATATCCACACGTAATCCGCAAATTTGTCCCTTCTGGACAAGGTCTTAGGTACCTATTTCCCACGTATCCCTGGGGCATTGGCTACGTCTAAATCTCGCAAATGCGCCGTTGCTACAACAGCTTAACTGCGAACTGCGCTCAAGCAGTTCGTGTGCACGTCTTCAATTGGGGTTTTTCTGCCGGCTAGAAAAATATATTTCGAAAAATCTCGCTAAATCTCGGTATTCAGACACGATTCTCAATATTCTAAAATATTGCCTTTGCTAATGGATTAGCAAAGGCACCATGTAGTGTAGTACTACTAAGCATGCAACTATATAAATCTCGCTACTATTTAGTCTCGCGACTAAGTAGCTGCTACTTAGCAGTTTCGTATCCGCATACGGAAATCAATGGTAAAATTGTTAATATTGAAAAATTTAGATACGAGATACCTTATCATTAACATCGCTCAGTCGCTTCACTGTAATTATCTGATATTCCAAATCCTGGATCATGGTCAAGGCGGACCCCAAGCCCTCGAGGCGAGAGTTTCAACCGGCACATTAACATAAGGTATAGTTAAAGTAAAGTAAAACACATTTATTACACTCAAACACAAAGCACAAAACTCTTAAAATTAAATTTTAAAAATATAATCACGTCATGATGATTATTTCTTTTTATAATGTTATGTAACGCATCGTAGCAAAGTATCCTTTGTTAGTGCTCCGGCAGTGAATATTGTACGCGTATTGATCCTGCCCGGGTGCATAGCTCTCCTGACCTAGATCCGGGCAACGTGACTGCCTGTTGCGCCCGTGTTTTGCTTTGTTTACTGCCAGGTACTGTTTAAGCTCTACCCGTGAAGGGGTGGACGTTGATGTCAGTGTGTCATCGAGCATAATAGTGGGCTGTTTGATTATCATGATGATGTTAACTGTTTTTTTTCACTAATTATAACGCATACATGTACCTGTAATAAGATATATGTACGCATGAAGGGGTGGAACTTGATGTTAGTGTGTTAGCGAGTCCAACGGTGGACTGTTTGATTGTGATGATGATGATGATAATAGCTGTTTGTTCTCGCTAATTATTATACCTTTAATAATGCGCTTATAATTTTTTTCTAAATTCAGAAGCAAAAAGCGTGAGAGCAAATCAAAGTGGAATGCTTGTAGAAGAGGGTCTATTTTCGTATCACTTATGTTACGTCGCTCCGCTGTTGAAAAGTCGTTATTCAAAAATGGACTTTATTTTAAGAGCTCGGCCGGAAGCCGAACCAGGGACCTCTGTGTGGCAGACCGGTATGTTAACGAACTGAACCACTCAGGTCTAATATTTATGTACAATATGTGTGTAATGATGGTAAAAAGCATGCCTGTCTAGAAACCGCCTTCATATTCATATTTATTTATTCGTAGTAATAATCATACATCGTCATTAAAAATAGTTTCATGAACTAATAGTTAATAGTTAATAATTACTAATAATTATTTCACTCTGTGTCTGTTGCGGTATGTTAATAATTGTTTACTCTGGCTTTGTAGCGATCGTGTGTCAAACGATCGATCGCGACGCGACGATCTCGGTGGTTCAGTGTTGCATCAGGTAATAGGACTCTGTCACGTCTGAGGTCACCAACTGGGTGAGTCACCCGCCTTATCAAGCGCATACCTACAGTGAAGCACGGATGAAAGTGATGACGACATACATAGTGATACATCATGCCTTTTTATAATAAAAAAAAGTTACCACTTACCATCAGGTGGGCTTTCTGTTTGTTACTGCATAGTATAAAAAATCTAACGGCGCGGTGTGACCCTTTCGACGCATTGTACCAGCAACGGAAATAACACATACACATAAGACCATATTTTCAACAGCAAACTACCAGATACGCAGACGACCAGAATTTATTTTCGCAAAGGGTCAGTATATGACGTCAGTGGGTGGATAAGTTCATAGGTAACTCATATAACAGAGATAAAAAATACCACATACAAGTTTTTTATCTTCGACAGATGGATAATGGCGCTAAATAAAACAAGAAAAGAGATTACAGAATTATAATTCCTTATCTAATGATCTATCTACAGATTAAACTTAGTACAGCCAATACAAGGTTTTCTTTCTTCTTTCCACGATACTTCTTTATCACCAGATCTTCTAAAACATGCCATCAGGTCTCCTTCTTCCTCTTGAAGAGAGCAGTGAATTTTACGGCTTCGTATGTGGGCATGAATGGCAGATATGTTGTCCATTTCCATCTGAAAGTGCCAAAATAGAATTACTTTACCTATGTTAGGTACAGGTTATAGGGTTTTTTGCTTAAATGACAGTGGGCTGCTATCCATTATAACATGAGTTGAAGTTATCCTATTGACAATAAAAAAATGAACAATGTGATAATTAGGGCATTATTTATAATGCCCAGGCAATATGAATAATGACAAGTCAAATCGGGCAATGTATTTAATACTTATTTAATGTTCTTTATTAATCACATTACCCGGTCATTATGAATACTGCTACGTAACTGTTGGGCAAACTGATAAATTAGGAGACATTTAGGCAGCAAATTAACCCGGTTGCACTCCAAATTGCTGGCTCTGTTTAATCGCTTGGTCCAAAACATACATCCAAAGAACGAAAACTGCTGAGGTAAGTAAACGATTACCAAGGTGGAGTAGAATAGCACCAATACTTTCGACTTACAGGCGGCGTATAAAGCAACTAATTTTCTAGAGGCTAACCAGTTAGGTTCTCCATAGACCGAAAGAAAATCGATTTTTAACACTGCAATCTCCAACCCGCCTGCTAATCGTGGAGAGTATAGCGATACCCTCTTTTATGGAAGAGTCTTCAGTTCAGCGGTGGACTATTATGTGGTAAAGATGGTGATGATGATGCTACAGTCTTATGTATTTGTACCGTCAAGCAACAATGTTGTATCGTTGTGTTCCGGTTCGAAAGATAAAGTGCCAGTGTATGCCACTCAGCTGAGCCCCCTTGTACAGTCACAGATGAGCTAGCGTCTCTATAGCTTATTGTTACATATTGGTGAAGATTTATAATTGGCTTTTGATTGTTTTATATTACTGCTCTTATGTAAATTGTAAGCTGTTGATCTTCCAAATAAATAAAACAAAATAAATAAAATAGAATGTTAGCTCTTTTTATACTGGTTTTAGTAGGTCGGTATGCTCTCTCCTGTACCTACCATAAATGATCCGTTCATTCTGCAGCTGACTGTACTCGTAGTGTAATTATTGGTTATAGGAGAGTCACTTCCAGTGTATCGTGGCATTTATTTTGTTACATGTATCTTTCGTATACCTACACACATAAATAAAACATGGCCATCAGTTTCTCATCTAGGAAAAATCAGTCATACCTGCGTATCAAAGTTATCCCAACAGGAAAATCGTAGGTGTCGCCGTATTCTGACGCGCCAGCTGCCTCCAGAGACATCTCCTTGGCCCAAGCGGCCATGCCGCGTTCTTCGTCAGTGCCTGAGGGCATAGAACTTCATCAGAACTGTTACTAGACAGTATCGGGTGCAGTTGGGACGTGTTGACCCTCTGTTGGTGTCCATACGAACGGTCCGAAAGCACGATTCTCGCTCGTACTATTCGGATGTGGAATTAGCTCACAGCCTTTCTTTGAAGTAGGTATGACATAGGATCCTTCCAGAGCTATATTAGAGGTATTTTTAAAGGTGAGTAACGCATTGATAGTGTCCCTAGTGTAGCTGATGTCCATAGGCAGCGGTGACCGTTTTCTATCAGGTGGCTATCTTTGAAGTATAACATAAAAAAGTTCACCCCTAATACTCCTCTCTGGACTCCTGTTATACCCAATTTTTATCTATACCATTTTATACTTTATTAAGTTGTCATGAGCATTAATTTTGATAGCTGCTTCCTGACACCTTAGTTTTATATTTTAAGTATTCCTAGTTATTATGGGCGGCAGCAATAGCTTTATCTCAGGGAAACCAGCTAGTTTGTCACTGAATAGTAAAAAACCCGAAGATCTACATTCACAATCACATCTGTTGTATGTATGATCTGTCCAGACTCACTTGTATTATATGGTGAACAAACAATACCCTAAATCACGTCTTGTCGTATCAACCACGCTACGTACAGTCTGAACAGATTTCTTGAATTATATAAGAAACACATGTATTGAATGAATTCAAGAAACAAAAATTCTTGAATTATATAAGAAACAATTATAAGAATTTCAACGAATATTGTTGCAAATTATCCATTTAAATAAATAATTTCCATAATCAAATAAGACTAGTCAGTCTGGACAGATTTTACCTACTGCGTATGGTGTCCAGCAGAGTAGAATAGCCCCAACCCCTTACACTCGTGGCTGTCGTATTTAAAAGTTTTAGTGTCTCCGTAGGCTGGAAAATGGGCAGCAGCGTTTTCCATTTTTATATTTACAACAATGCAATCTTCAACCCGCCTGCCAAACGTGGAGATTATGGCAATAATCTTCCCTCTTATGGCAGAGGCCTAACTCCTGCAGTGTACTGTTATGGGCTGTGATGATGATGATGGTCATGACCTACTAGCGAAGACATGTTAAATCGATCAACAATGCCCACCTGGTATCAAGTTATCCAGCAGGCATCCGCAGATCTCGCCTACCAGGATTGAGGTTGATAGCAGAACCTGCAACACAGCATCCAGGGCTGGTACCCTAGTAGCTATAACGCCGACGTGAGCCGCCATCCAGCGAGTCAACGCGATTTAGAAGAACAGGCTGAAGCCAATGATGTAGAGGTTCCTCGAGCTACTACTGCCTACTTCCTACCAATCATTCCGTTCATGAGCACCAATAACACAAGCTTTGGTGACTTGGGGTCTAGATGGCGCTGTGTTTATTATTGGTCAAGCATTCTTATTTATTTTACCCCAGTGCCGCCATGTATCAATGACTATTTTCTGAGTTATGTAGGTACATTAGTTGAACACTAACTTACGGTGAGGGAAAACATTGTGAGGAAACCGGTCGGCCGCATCGTCACTTACCACCAGGTGAGATGGCCGTCAAGTGCCTGGCCAGTTTAAATTTTAAAAATATATTCAAGAATTTGTAACAATAATCTTATCTGATCAAACCAACGCATCGTGGGCAAGGTGGACTGACTATCTGCTAAAGGTCCCAGGTATTGGATGCGAATGGGTATCATCATCATCCGAGCGGTCAATCCCGGCTACTGCCAGATTCCGCTTTCCTGCTTTGCTTTCTCCACTTTGACCGATGTTCGGCATCCTCACGTCGGAAGCCGTTGGCTCTCGCGTCCGACTCGGCTATGTCAATCCATCGCTTCTTGGGCCTTCCGCGGGATCTCTTTCCTGATACGGGCAGATTCAGGCACCTATTTCCCACGTATTTGTGCGCAGCCGTGCCTCTTCGATCTTATCCGTGATATCTCTTACGCCAAGGCTGCCACGAATGTAGTCGTTACGCACTCGATCCAATCACGTAACGCCACACATCCCTCGCAGCATTTTCATTTCGTTGGCGTGTAGTTCGCGGACGTGCTTCGTCAGCGCCGGCCAGGTTTCGCTGCCTTAGAGCATCACAGGCCTAATTATGCTTTTATATACTAGCCCCTGCATATAGCCACCGGCAAGTAAGCGTGCGCATCACCCGTGATTAGGTCTGCCGCGGTCCGTATGACCGAGAGGTCGATGGGACCCTGGGTGGAGGTGGGTTAAGAGCCCTTAGAGCTTGATTGGGGTTTTGAGGTCACAGGTGACCGCCGTGATCTTCCGCTATTTGGTCAAAGCTGCAGAGATTCGGGACTTGACATCGGGGCCGATATCGCCGGTCTCGTGTTGCACGGATCAGAGGTATTTAAATTTATCTGTTCTATTCACAGCTTCGTTCCCTATACGGATGGTTTCAAGATCCGCTCTGCAGCTAGCCATATACTCTGTTTTGGCGACCTTCAGGTTCAAACCACCGTTTACTAGCACTGCCTTCCACGTCTCAAGATCCTGCCTAAGCTTGCTCACTAGTACGATGTCATCAGCGTATTTCATAAGCCAAGGAGGCGTGTCCTGAATTTCCACTGACAGGACAGGGTATACCTTAACAAATTATACACCTAAACCTTGCTCGCGTATCATTCAGGCTATTAGTGAAAACCCAACAGGTAGGTAGCTCAACACCAAGAAGCTGTAGGTTGTCAGTAATTTCCACAAGAACATCCCAAAGGATGAAATGGACTCCTTTTGGCGGAAAACAAACACGCCTGAGTTTTGGTTGCGTTGAACGCCACCAGATTGGCTTCACCCCAATCAGAGGTTCCACATTACATCTTTTACCTAAGGTGGGTACAGTCAATTACGTAAGAAATGGACGATTCCCAGCATAATGTTGGGAAGGCTCATGCCTGCCTCAGTGTTGGTTTTCAGAAACGCCCATGCATCCCATGCGCGTTACGCGAACGGTTAAAGATATTATTTAATTATCAAATTTGACATGATAATTAAATAATTACATGGCCGCAGTGGGATTGGAATCCAGTACCTCTCGCTTACGAGTCGGATTCCTTAACCACTCGGCCACCGACGCTCAACTTTTGGTTACATGTAGACAAGTATCGGGTTCCCGGTTTGGATCCGGCATTTTTTCAAGGATCCGGGCGGGTACCGGGTAATAGCGCCGGGTAACTACCCAGTTATAAAAAACACATAATTTTCAAATTACTATTTAATTTTAATTAAAGACATTTAACTTGTTGTCAATTAGTGCGATTTCCTCGACAGGAGGACATTAATTTGCACATCAATTTCTTCAAATGGCCTAGATGTTCCCAAAACGTTCGGTCGTGCTTCGTCTTATGATAGTATCTATGACATTCTAGATTTTCTACCGTCACCTCTTCGTGATATTTCTGTCTCACTTTTAACATTTCCACTTGACAGACAAACTTATAATTTTTTGGTAGAATTGAAGACATTATTATTATCACGAGATACATAGCGCGATAAAGCGATCGATGTTGACCTGTTACTTGGCCGGGTACCCGGCTACCCGGCAGATTGGACCGCGGGTACCCGGCAAATCCATTACCCGGTACATCTCTAGTTACATAAATAATTACCAAATTAACGTATGAAAAAACTTTATTGCATAAATATCAATTTGTATTACAGCGGTAACAAGCAAGTACAAAAAAAGCAGGCATCCTTATCGTATGTAGTAATTTCTTCAACCTTACTTTACCAACCTTGAACACCGGTCCTGTGACGCGTGTTTCAATTCCATTGCGGGTATTTAAGACCATCTCGTCCGCACCGCGTAGTAAGCCCGTAATGGATTAGAAACAGTCTAGGATAATGATGCATTCGCCATATTATGGGTTTAGAGGACGATTATTATATATATATATATATTTTTTAACACATATTCTAAGCTAAAATGAGTGTCGTCACCGCTATCCTAGTAACCCGATCCTTTAGAGTTAGGTATGATGAACTTATAGGGTACTCCCAGCGCCTAGTGTCCTTATTGGCATTAGAACGAGGTTTTCGGAATTTTATTTGCGAGCTGGTACTTCGTTTTTGCGGGCAAGCGGTGTAGTAGTAGGGCCTTCAGTAGTAGTAGTAGACGTGGCGCACTGCTCACTGGGTTCAGAGACGCACCTGCCGGCCACACAATTCTCGAAGCCAGGCAAGACGCAGGGCGTCACGGTGCCGGTCACGGTGCCGATGACGGGGATGCGCGTGCACAACAGCACTTCATGGCAGTTCAGACAGCTGAGTCCCTGGGGAGTCAAATAAAAACTCCATTGAACTCTTTTAGGTACTCTCAAAAATCAGTCATTTGTACTAACGTAAGGCGCTGTCCTAATTGGCAACGGTCGTACGACCACGGTCGTCCGACAGGCGGTTTTAAGGCCTACTATTTATGTCCTCAACTTTTGAACAGATTTTAATAAGACAAAGCTATGAAACAACTAGAATAAACTGACTTTCAAATAAAGGGAGGCGCGTCGAAATCGGTCCATCGGTTCGGGAGCTAAGTTGCCACAGACAGATATACAGATACACAAAGCCACAGATATACACGTCTTATTTTCGTCGGGGGGTTAAAAATACCTCAGACAAACCCACCCATATAATCTGTCCAAACTGACTTCTTTTATTTGGTTAAGGAAATTATGAATTTAAATAGATAATGTGTAGCAGTATTCGTCGAAATTTACATTCTATGTGTTTTTTATATAATTCTCGACATCTATACACAATATACGTAGCGTGATTGATACGGCAAGTTGTGCTTTTGGGTATTGTTTGTTCACCAAATAAGACAAGTCAGTTTAAACAGATCATACATAGATACACACGTCAAATTCATGAGACCCTTCTTTTTTCTACACAGATACAAGCTCATAAGTTTCGGAGGTTACACATGGATCTCGTCACTTAACGTAACTTACCGGAGTTGCCGTGTAGTTGCAGGGGACGCCGAGACGCGGAGACGATTCGTAGTTGTGCCCATCAGGACTCAGCGCGTTTGCGGCCACCAGCGCAGCGGTCGCCTGAAATAATTTCATTATGATATTCGGCAAACAAACAAGCAAGCTGGCTACGTGATGGAATAGTGGAGATAACAACACCAGTTTTCAATTTTGAGTTTAGGTATTAAATGTTCAATATACAGGTTACATAATATATGTATGAAGCCGAGAACTGGATGGAGTGCTAAATGTATTAAAACGATAGGTACTACTCGTACTATTCCACGTACTACAGAAATAATTGTACCTATTGTATACTCTCAATGATGATGAGATGAGTATAGGCCTACGACGACGGTGATAACGATTAGGTCAGCACCTTCATTGCACTTTTATTATAATGATGACAATATAAATATGCCCACATGTCAGATTTGTTTGGGTTCGTGACGGAATAGAAATTCGTAGTAAAAATAACTTATCTGCAGATCGGCTGCCTTATTTCGTTCCTGCATTTGTATTAGTGTGGGTTATAGAGATGTGTGACATTTTGTATCGAATTGAAACTCGGTATGTACTTTCTGCTTCTGTAGATTTTTTTTTCTCTATGCTATATTATTAATTTAAGATAATCAATTTAATTTATAAGATTTATCGGCGTTTAACCGTGTTATTCAATGTTCATCTCTTCTTTACTAATATTTGTATGCATACTCACCAAAGCAAAAACAGCGAAAGTCATCACCTTAAACGAAGCCATTGTATTTATTTTAAATAATTATTAACACGCGTTTTGTATTCACACTCTGGCTCCAACTCTGAACTGTTTGTATCACCATTTCGCTTATATATTACCGTTTGATATCATTTTTTATCAAAGACAAAGAAAATATATCAATATGACACTTGAGACGCAGATAAGAGGATAATCCAACGCGTTGTCTGTTTTTCAGTAGTAGTATCTACTATTTTATCTTTATTTTATTTTGTTATGTTATACGGCAGACAGGCTAGCGGGCCACCTGACGGAAAGTGGTCACCGCCGCCTATGGACATTAGCAACACCAGAGGAGTCACCAATGCGTTGCCCGCCTCTGAAGCGATATCTAATATACAAGAGGTATACCTCTTGAACGATCCCATGTCATAGTCCGAAGGAAACACTGTGGCTAGGAGCTCACTCCACATCCGAATCGTACGAGCAAGAAACGTTTTTTCGAACCTTGGCATGGTGACCATTGAGTCGGCTATTATCACTAAATTAATAATGCGTACGGCTAACGAATGGATTACATTGCCTACGAGTTTTGCCTGACCATTATAATCTGGACGCATTTAAGGCTATAGTGAATAGACTGTCCTAAGACAGGCATGCTCCATCTTCAGTCGCATCGTCACTTACCATCAGCTATTTGAGTTTAAGTTTAGGTTCGGGGGTTGTTCGACTTTTTCTGTGGGTTAGTTAATTGGTAAGGTTAGCCGCAGGGCTTTTGCGTCATTCCACTCGTTTAAGAGGTTGCAGCACTTTTTGCCTTCTGAAACAAAGTTGCTATTGGTGAATTCCCTCATTCTCCCGCTTTTGGACTATGGGGACGTTGCTTACCTGGACCCCACTGAGGAGCTTCTCTCTCGGCTGGAGCGATTGCAGAATCTCTGCATCAGGTATGTCTTTGGACTGCGTAAGTTCGACCATGTGTCCGAATACAGACGCAAACTTAACTGGCTGTCTATACGGCGACGGAGGGAATGCCATGTGCTTGGGCTATTGTTCAAAACCCTTTTCAATCCCACTGCCCCTATCTATTTGCGCGACATGTTCAATTACTGTCCACCCGCCAATCCCCGTTTACGACCCCGCAGGGAACTTCTACTCGCGATTCCATCTCACGGCTCAGCGAGTTACGGAAAGTCGTTCCGGGTGTTTTCTGCGCGTCTGTGGAACGCACTACCGGAAGACATACAGAATTCTCGGACATCATGCTCCTTCAAGGATCGTTTGAAGAAGCACTTCCTTAGTATTCAATAGAGTTTTTTTATTTTTAACTATTATATATTTATAGTATGTTAGGTATATAGTATATAGTTTATGGTATAGTATATTTATGTCGTATATAGTATTCAACATTATAGTTATATTTAAATTTGCACAAAACTCGATATTGCTACCACTGCTCGTTAAATAGCTCATTTCGGACTATCCAAGGTAAGGTTAGCTGGAAGAAATCCCATTGTGGGATAAGCCCGCCTTTGCAATGTATATTTATTTTCTTTTGTTATTGTTCTTTACGTAGTTATACGCAATAAAGAGTTTACATACATACAGTCTCATGACAGACGAGCGTGGGTGCAGCATACGGCGTGTAGTGAGCAGAAGACGGACCGTTCTATCCAGGGCGTCCAACTCTGTTTGAGTCCACCTTAGTATGCCAAAGGAGTATGTGAGCAGGGGCATCACCCAAGCATTGAAGGAGCGCACCTTGTTGCCACCCGACAAAAGACTACTAAGTACTTTTGTGAGGCGACATAAGAAACGCTCCTTCACAGGCTGTTTTACACCCTCGTCCGCGATACCCAAAGACTGTGACATGCCAAGGTATTTGTAAGTTTCGGCTTCAGAGAGAGATCTGAAAGACATCGTCTCAGAAAGTTGCAAATTTGTTGTATTTGCAACTCCATTCTGATGGCATTACTAAAAATTTCGGTTATTTTTCAATAACTCCATCAGATCCTGGCGTTTTGGTGCAAACAACTTGAGGTCATCCATGTACAGCAGATGTGAGATGACCTCGCCCTGTCTTCGAAGCCGGCAGCCCAGCTCTGAATGCTTAAGCAATGTGCTAAGCGGATTCAAAGCTAAGCAAAACCACAGTGGACTCAAACTGTCGCCCTGAAAAATTCCTCTCTATATCCTTATAAAGTCCTAGGGAGGAGAATGGTCAACTCCGCCCACTGGTTGACTAAGGACTGTGATCCACTGCCTCATACATGCATCTAAGAAGGATCTTAAAGTTGCATTGATCTTATACAACTCCAAGACCCGTCTCAGCCATGAGTGAGGCACCGAATCATAGGCCTTCTTATAGTCAATCCAGGCAGCCGAGAGGGACCCCCTGCTCCGCCGGACTTGTTGGCATATGGTCATGTCTATACGGAGGAGCTCTTTAGTACCACGAGACCCAACCCTACATCCATTTTGTGACATTGATAAAATATTATTTTCAATAATGTGGTTATTAATTTTCTATTGTTATTATATTATTTTTTACAATGTTAGGTAACGCATCGTAGCAAAGTATCCTTTGTAAGTGCTCCCTCAGTGAACATTGTACGCGTATTGATCCCGCCCGGGTGCATAGCTCTCCTGACCTAGATCCGGGCAACGTGACTGCCTGTTGCGCCCGTGTTTTGCTTTGTTTACTGCCAGGTAAGGTGCTATTTTAGCCCCCCTACGCAAGGGGTAAAATTTGATGTCAGTGTGTCATCGAGTATAATAGTGTATAAGTTCAATCATGATGATGTTAGCTGGTTTTTTTTTCACTAATTATTATGCCTGTAATAAGGTATATGTACGCATGAAAAGGTGGAACTAGATGTCAGTGAGTCAAAGAGTCCAACTGGAAACTGTTTGATTATAATGCTGTTTTTTTTCACCAATTATTATACATGTCATAAGGTATGGCAGCAGAGAATGGGTGCGTTAAACCATTCCAGCAGACCGAAAATGAAATGTCAAGAGTGCCATAAACCATCGCCCATGTATGAATGAAGAAAGAAAGAAGCAAGAGTGAATTATCAGGACTGTTGGAACAACGTGGTTTCTGCCTACACCTACGGGAAAACTGTGTCTAGAAACAGCATTTACTTTGCACAATTTATATATGTATCTAAGTATCGTGCAAGATAGATGGAAATCGTGGAGTAGAAGGCATCGTAGCCCTTGAATGGGTTGCCTGAATTCGATGCAAGGTAGCGTTTATCGGCCACCGTCACCGGGTCGTCACCGAGATCCAGATCATTTTGAGCCGATTTCAAGATAACGTGACAACGATCGTGTGTCCACAGCGACGATCTCGGTGGTTTAGTTTATTGTATCAGGTGGTAGGCCTGTCAAGCCTGAGGAGTCTGCCGGGGTGAGTCACCCGCCTTATCTATTTCTGTCTTATATTGTTGTGTTCCAGTTTGAAGGATGAGGTAGCCAGCGCAATTACAGATATGAGGCACCTTCTCATCTCACCTCTTGTTACCAGCAACGTAAATGTATGAATCGTAGATGTTATGGGCGACAGTTACCACTTACCATCAGGTGGGCTGTCTGCTCGTTTGTCACTGCGTAGTATAAAAAACTAACGGCGCGGTGTGACCCTTTCGACGCATTGTACAAGAAACGCAAAGGTCCATACAACGGACAATAGTTTCAACAGCAAACTACCAGATTCGCAGACGAACAGAATTGATTTTTGCAAATGACCAGTATGTGACATCAGTGTGTGGATAAGCTCAAAGGTAACTCCCACCACAGAGATAAAAAATACAACATACAAGTCTTTTATCTTCGGCAGATGGATTATGGCGCTCAATAAAACAAGGAAAAAGATTACAGAATTATAATTCATTATCTAATTATCTATCTACAGATTAAACTAAGTACAGCCAATACAAGGTTTTCTTTCTTCTTTCCACGATACTTCTTTATCACCAGATCTTCTAAAACATGCCATCAGGTCTCCTTCTTCCTCTTGAAGAGAGCTGTGAATTTTCCGGCTTCGTATGTGGGCATGAATGGCAGATATGTTGTCCATTTCCATCTGAAAGTGCCAAAATAGGATTACCTTACCTATGTTAGGTACAGGTTATAGGTTTTTTTGCTGAAATGATAGTGGGCTGGCTATCCATTATAATATGAGTTGAAGTCAAATGCCAGCCTATTGACAATAAAAAAAAATTAACTATGTGATTAATAGGGAATTATTTATAATGGCCAGGCAATATGAATAATGACAAGTCAAATTAGGAAATGTAATAAATACTTATTTAATGTTTATTATTTATCACATTACCCGGTCATTATGAATACTGCTGCGGAACTTTTGGGCAAACTGATAATTAAGATACATTAGGCAACAAATTGACATAGTTGTACTCCAAATTGCTGGCTCTGTTTAATCACTTGGTCCAAATCATACACACGAAGAACGAAATCTGCTGAGGTAAACGATTACCAAGGTGGAGTAGAATAGCACCAACATTTTCGGCCGACAATCGTTGTATAAAGCAACTAATTTTCTAGAGGCTAACCAGTTTGGACCTCCATAGACCGAAAGAAAATAGATTTTCAGCCTGCAACACTGCAATCTCCAACCCGTCTGCCAAACGTGGAGAGTATAGCGATACCCTCTTTTATGGAGGAGTCTCCAGTTTAGCGGTGGACTATTATAGGCCAAAGATGGTGATGATGATGCTTATGTATTTCTACCGTCAAACAACAATGATGGCATCGTTATGTTTCAGTTTGAAAGATAAGATGAGATAAGTAAAGAAAGAAAGTAAAGAAGAAAGAAAGATAAGATAAGTAAAGATAAGTTTGAAAGAAAAGAAAATAAAAAGAAAAATGAAAAAGTGCCAGTGTATGCCAGTCAGCTGAGCCCCCTTGTAAAGTCATAGCATATCGACCTTCACAAAGCCAGTATTAGATGAGATAGCGTCTCTATAGACTCCATAGAATGTTAGCTCCTTTTATACTGGTTTTGGTAGGGCGGTATGCTCTTTCCTGTACCTATCATAACTTATCCGTTCATTCTGCATCTGCTAACTGTACTTGTAGTGTAATGATTGGTTTGAGAAGGTCTATCGTACACCTGTACTTCAGAAGTTTTATTTATGTTTACATACATACATAAAACATGGACGTCAGTAAAGTTTCTCATCTAGGAAATCAGTCCTACCTGCGTATCAAAGTCATCCCAACAGGGAAGTCGTAGGTGTCGCCGTGTTCTGACGCGCCAGCTGCCTCCAGAGACATCTCTTTGGCCCAAGCGGCCAGGCCGCGTTCTTCGTCAGTGCCTGAGGGTATAGAATTTCATCTGTAACGTTATTGGACAGTATCGGGTGAAGTTGGGACGCGTAGACCCTCTGTTGGTGTCCGAAAGGACGTTTCTCAGTCGTTACCTATTCGGATGTGAAATGATCTCGCAGCCAAAGTTTTTCCTTTGCAATAGGTATGACAAGAGATCCTTCAAAAGCCTTTAGAGGTATTTTTAAAGGTGGACAAAGCATTGATAGTTTCCCTAGTGTAGCTGATGTCCATAGGCGGCTGTGACCATTTTCTATCAGGTGGCCCGCTTGCCTGTTTCTCTGCGGTGAACCATAAAAAAGTTCACTTCCATACTCATACCGTATCCTGTTCTACCCAATTTTTATCTATATAATTTTATGCTTTAATACGTTTTCATGAGCATCATTTTTGATAGCTGCTTCCTGACTCCTTACTTTCATATTTGAAGTAATCGTATATATTATAGGTGTCAGTTCCACTTTCTTTTAGGTGAACTTGTTTCGCACTGAGATCTTGTATGATGCCTATACACGCATCCACAATCACACCTGCATCATGCATATGCATCAATAAAGGGAGCCTTTACTAGAGGGTACCATGATCCTCTGTTAACAAAGTCAAGGGGGTTCAGATAGCAGTCGCTCTACCGTAATTACCTGATCTGCCGATCCTGATGCTGATCCTGGATCATGGTGAAGGTGATACCCGAGCCATCATGCGCAAGAGCACAACCGGGACTTTAACGCGGAGATGACCACCATAAGCTACGATCCCGACACGTGGCTGGTGGTATTTAAGTGAATGATGTACCACCAGCTCCAAATGCCACATCCATCACACAATCAACCATATATTCATTGTATAATAGCGAAAACATGCTAAATCAATGTAATCAACAATGCTTACCTGGTATCAAGTTATCTAGGAAGCATCCGCAAATCCCGCCCACCAGGATTGAGGTTGATAGCAGGACCTGCAGCACAGCATCCAGGGCTGGTACCCCAGTAGCTATAACGCCGACGTGAGCCGCCATCCAGCGAGTCAACACGATTGGGAAGAACAGACTGAAGCCAATGATGTAGAGGTTCCTCGAGCTGTTCAGGTCCACGTATTGCAGTGCTGAGAGACCTGGAGACATATTGAATAGGTTCCAGATGGACCTGAAGACCTTTTACATTTCTTGAAGTAAGTACTAAATTTGCAACATTTTGTTTTAGGTAAAACTAAATATGACTTGAGTGGTTTAGTAGTTAACATCTACCACGCAAGAGATCCCCGGTTCGATTTCCAGGGGAGCTGAATTTGAAATGATGAATTTTAACTTTTGTAACGGGTCTGGGTGTATATAATGTTAAAAAGTATTTAAGTATTACCTACTATACTTCCTACTTATCAGCCCGTTCATGAGCATCAATAAAGTAAAGTAAAGTAAAGTAAAGCAAAGTAAAGTAAAGTCAAACACTTTTATTCCACTCAGACACACGGCACAATAACACAAGCATTGCTAACTTTGGAGTTAGATGGCGCTGTGTGAATTATTGTCCAAGCATATTTATTTATTTCACCCCAGTGCCGCCATGTACCAATGACTCTTTCCTGAGTTATGTACATTAGTTGAACACTAACCGATGCTATTACGGTGAGAGACATCCTCGTGAGGAAATCTGCACACTCCGTACTGCTGCTTCGGCCGCACCGTTACTTACCACCAGGTGAGATGGCAAACCTTGCCTGGCTAGTTGAAGAAGACTGGCCAAAAACGGTGATGACCTACAGGTTAGGGTGCCTCAGCTGCATATTTGTACAAAATCGGTCCCGGCAGTTTCGAGAAAAAAGCATTTATTTGTCACATTTGTATGACAAGTGCCGTATTCTGTGAACCAGCAGTGACATGGTTACGGAGTATAACTTGAGCACCATGAGCTCTGTTCTTGTGCCGCACGACATCAAAATCGGATCCGGCGGTGTGTTGCAGCTGGTTCAAAGAATACGGCACTTGTCATACAACTGTGCGAAAGACATGCATTTTTCTCAAAACTGCCGGGTCCGATTTTGATGTCATGCAGTATAAGAATAGAGTTGAAGATGTTATACTGTAACGATGCCTCCATTGGTTTATATATAAGGGCACTTCCCATACAAAATGTGCCAAGTAAATATCAGTTTTTTTAAGTATTGCCCGTCAGATTTTGATGCCCGTCTCTACAAGTTTGAGCTCAGGGCACAATGATCCGGACCTCACTCCGCGGGACTCGCGGAAGACCAGCGCCGCGGCTCAGGCCGTGGCATACGCTGAGCGAGGTCCTATTGTCGTCAGGGGTACCACTACAGCAGTTCCGATGCTATGTGTATCGTGTATTGTTTACTGTCTGTAATTATATGTGTATTGTGAACTTGTGATGTGGTGTCCTGAGACAATAAATGTATTTCATTTCATTTCATTTCACAAGGATGTATTTGAGGGTGCTAAATGTAAATACTATACCGATTATGTTATTTGGCCATTGTCCACTTCCCCTACATACTTACCCAGTCTCCTTTAAAAAAATATATGCAAGAATGTATAACAATAATTCGATCTGGTCAAACCATCGCACCGTGGGTAGACCACCTGCAAGGTGGACTGCTAAAGACCGCAGGTATTGGATGCGGACGGTATAGGACCGGCCTTTGTGGAGATCTGTGGGCCCATGCCCAGCAGGCCTTTCGTCTGCTATGATGATGATAATGAAGATTTCAAACTAACCGAACGCGGAGATCATGCCGAACATGACGCAAAACAGTCCGCCGATAATTGGCTGCGGGATGATGATGAAGACGGCGCACAGCTTGCCAAGCACTCCTTGCACCACCATCAGCCCCGCCGCGTACTGCACCACGCGTCTTGAGCCCACCTGGTAAGAATAATAGTACATGATAATACTAGCTCTCTCGCTCCGGCTTCGCATGGTTATACCTTAACAAATTACACACATAAACTTTCCAACAATGCAAGAATTGTTGCTTGGCAGTAGAAATATATAGGGCGGTGGAACTCACCCAGGCGAACTTCTCAAGCTTGACAGAACCTGAAAAGCCCATCTGCACGGATGTAATTTCTGATTCCAAGCAACAATGCAAGTGTGTATTTATCTTTCCTCATAAAATTGTCAAAAACACTGGAAAAAGGAAAACAAAGGGATCGTTAGACGAGCCCATCCATGTAGGTCTTTCGGCTGAGGATATTTCGTCTGAAAGGATAAAGTAGCTCATAGAAGAGAATTAGCATGTGATTGGTGGCAGTTCCTGCATTCCACCAAATAAACTGTCAACACGCTTGTCTCTTGTCTCGTGAAAAGGGTGACCTCACCTTGGTGACCCCGATAGCGCCCACGTTCTCCCCGAAGGTGTTGGTGCCGTTCCCGGCGCCCCAGAGCCCGGCGAGCATAGTGCCCAGCCCCTCCGTGCCGAGGCCACGGTTGATTGCGTGCAGCGGCGGGGGCGGGGCGGCTGGTATGCAGAGATTAGATAATATAAGTATATATCTATAGGTCCTTGAAAGGTGTGGCATGAAAGATGATGTATGTTGAGATAGTTCGGGCATGTACAGCGGATGTATGAAAGAAGATTGACGAATGAGGTGAAATTTATTACGAATATGGAAAACCGACTCTTGAGAAGACACCCAGAAAAACATTCACTGATCAGATCAGTAGATTTCTCAAAAAAGCTGGGGTCCAAAGTAGCAAGATTAAAAGGAGATGTATGAAAAGAATTATGTGAGGCTAGAGAGTTGTGTCAGGATAAAGCAAAAGTGGCGGTCCATGGTCTCTGCCTAACCCACTTGTGGGACAGAGGCGTGAGCTTTGTGTATGTAAGTATAGATAAATATAAAACGTGGTAAAACATCATCATCAAAGCGGTAGATCTCTGATTTTGCCAGGGCCCACTTATTTACTAGAAATGCGCTTTCAGATTGAATGAAAGTGGTTTCCTGTCAGAATCCTTAATCAAAAAGTGGTGTTTGGGCATTTTACATACGGTGCCTACCATCTGTTTTCGATTAATTGATATTTCGATGTAATGAACATTCGATAAAAGGGTTTTGGATAAACTGATATTTCGACGTAATCAATTTATAGTTGTCGATCAAATTAGCTGCGGGAGCAATATATGGTCTGTATTTTTCTCATTAAAAAAGGGACGTCTTAAAAAAACTGGGCAGCTGGCGAACCTAGTGGTGGAGCTTTTCCCGTTATAAAAATACTTCACCTTTAGCCGAAATATAATGAAGGGAGGCAAGGATTTCGAGATCAGGACAACTGAAAAGTGATCGGAACATCGGGATAGAGTAATAATTAAAACAAAATTAATACGTTAAAAAAAATATTTTAAAATTTGGAAGGATTCTATCCTTTTCAGCCCCTCAGGCGCACGAGGTCTACTTATCAAATATCCCATTTCTCATTTTGACTACTTTTCTAGGTTAGTACTTCGCTATCGGCCCACCTACCAAACCGCATATTTCGCATCAGCATTACGCTGAGATTGGTCCATTTCGGTTTCCGTTACATCAATGGCTAGTCTTACGTAATTTTCAATATAATTTGCTGTACCCACTTTGGGTTCAGGAAGGATGGAATTTATCCGAATAAAGTGCTGTCGATGTCTATAATTCGAGGGAAAAAAACAAGCAAACAAATCTTTCAAATACAATTTTAAAATCTTGAATGAGAAATAGTAGTAACTTAACATTGAATTTTGTGATAAGATACCCGTAATGACAATGTACTACCAATCTTTTTACGTCTGACACACCACGATAACTGTGAAATTATCCGATAGCCCCCAATTTGGGAATCTCCTTTGATACACTGATAACAAATGACTCATTTCGCACTTGATAAATATTACATACGTACACTTCTCACACTGAGATTTAAGTAGTGACCGATACTGCGGATGGAGTGTCAATGTGATGTGTCAATCTATTATCACTGCACCTTCCGACAGTTACGAACTAGTTACGAATGCTGCTCACTTCAAATGAAGTAATCAACAAGATATGGGTTGAGAGCTTCCCAGCGAAGACCTCTCGAGATTACCACTAACTGAGAGACCTTTTGGCAGTGTGGTATCCTGCAGAGTAGAATAGCACCAACCCATTACACTCATGGGTTTCGTATAAGGCGACTAATGTTTTCGAGACAAAAGTCTGCCTTGGCTGGAAAATGGATAGCTGCATTTTCCATTGTTACATTTATGTAATTGCGATCTCCAAGCCGCCTGCCAAGCGTGGAGATTATGGCAATAACCTCCCCTTTCGTGGGAGAGACCTTACGTCTTGCAGTAAACTGTTATGGGATGTGATTATGATTTACCTTTCGACTGCACAATGCCCGCAGAAATAGACAGTGCAGGAAGATGGACTCTCATAAGGCTCACGGACCCGTCCACATACCAGTCTATATGTGGAAACTCCAGCAAGATGCAATACTCCTCCGGCTTACAGAGTTATTGGAACAAATTTTATCCCAATGTAAAATTTCGCGTTCGTGGCGCTCGAGTAACTATATACAAGAACAAGGGCGATGATCATGGTCAAGGCGGATCACGAAACCAGAGATGTACCGGGTAATGGGTTTGCCCGGCAGATGGGACCGCCGTACCCGGCGCCGGGTACCTGTCTAAAAAACACCTTAACATCACTGACTTACTTGCGTCTTGTATCACTTGATAATAATATGTCCAATTCAACCAAACAATTACAAGATTGTCTGTCAAGTGGAAATGATAAAAGTCAAGTGGAAATGCTAAAAGTGAGGCTGCGATGAAGATAGAAAATCAAGTATGTCATAGATAAGATAAAGGAATACATTTTACGTTATATACTAACATTTGGGAACATCTAGGTCATTTGAAGAAATTGATGTGTAATGTCCGCCAGTCGAGAAAATCGCACTAACTGACAACGAGTTAAATTTCTTCAATTTAAATTATAATTTAATTTGAATCTCTATCGAATTTGACATTTTCATTAAACGGACTCACCGCACATCCTCGCAGTGGTCGGGTAGTAGCTGATGGACTCCACGGTGCAGGCCACAACTCCCGCCAGCATGCCCAGCACGCCCGCCACGCTCACAGTCGGCGTGCCCCATTGACCTGGAACAAAATGGGTCCTAGAATATCTTCGATGAATGCCGATGATAGCGTTGTGATGATATCCCGCCTGTTAGGCCACGTTAGAATTTCACCAATCCTTCGACTGGGTGTCGTAAAAGGTGGCCGATATCTTAGAGGCTAACCAGCTGTATGACTCCCACCAAATGGGCAACAGCTTTTTCTATTGTGATTTCCAACTGGTCTGCCAAGCGTGGAGATAATGGCAAAGATTGCCACTGATGTGGAAGAGGCGCAATTTCTCTTATGCCCTTTTTGCATCGCTCCGCATTCTACAACGACCCTTATTCTATAAGCAACGCGTTCCAGTTTGGTCTGTCAGTGTAAATAAACAAAAGACTGACGGGCCACCTGCCCTAAACGTGGTCGTGCTCGTCGTCGGCGAATCTGAAGTCTAATAACGTAACTCTGTTGCCAACAATACTCTGATTTCAATTATTGAAATTGTTACTTTTGCGACGTATGATCGATTCAGTTTCAGTTTATTGCAATGAAACTTTGATAGCAACTGAACCCAAGAAATCGATGATACGAAATCGCAAAAGTAACAATTTCATTCATTTGAAATCAGATAATCGTTGGCGACATGGTTACGTAACTAGCCTACTGATAATCCGTTTCCACTACAAACAAAAACTTCAAAACTATCCAATTGCGATATTAGTTTATCTTTTTCAATTGAATAACACACTTTAGGTAGACTAACTGCAACTTTGTGACAGATTTCTGCAAAAGGCAATTAATATCTGGGTGGGTCTAACGAAATTTGAGCGAATCGAGTGCCACATCGATTCCAGGCCGCTGCATAATCCGAAGGTCGCTTGCATCACTCCGCCATTCAGCCCTAGACCCAGTTCCATATTTAACACCCCTGGCGATGTACTGCAGAACAAGTTGGCTACATAAGTAGTAAACTTCATAGATGCGCGAACTTCGCCGGCAAGAGTTCAGCATGTGTATGTTACAGATGTATACATACTGATAGAGAAAATTAAAGGATTATAGCATCAACTGCTTCAAATATTTAGAGAGGTCGTGCATGCCAGCGTCAGTGGCTTAATGATTAAGGGGTTCGACTCGTACCCCGAGATACTAAGTTCAAAGCTCAGTGCCACCATGTACCAATGACTCTTTTCTGATTTATGTACATTAAATCTAACCGATCTAAATCTTACGGTGAGGGAAGACATCGTGATGAAACCTGCACATTCAGGTAAATGTGCAACTATAATCTAATGTGGTCAGGATCCCCTGTTAACTGGGTTGCGGAAGTTAGTATTGACATACCTTTTGATATACGAAATGGTCGACGGAAATGCCGAAAAAGAACTTGAATTCCGTATAATTATAATACATACTATGGCGAATCGGCTGGCAAGCGTTACGATCATTGCCTGTCACCGCCATAGAAACCATATCGACAAGGCCCGTCTTCCGGACTAGTACGAGAGACAGTCGACTGTTTTTTTTTTTTTTATTACTTTACTAGACAGGCATTTGACCGCCACCTCACCTGGTGGTAAGTGACGATGCGGTCGATGATGGAGCATGCCTGTCTAGGAACAGCCTATTCACTCTATCAAGGCAAGGCATCCAGATTATATTGATCAGGGAACACACTCGCAGGCAACGCATTCCATTCCTTAGCCGTACGCATTATAAAAGTCGAGCCACAGCGGCTCGTGCGGATAGTTGGAAGATCCACGACATATGGATGAAGCGCTCGCCCAGATCGAGTCTCCCGATGGCGGAAAGGGGCCGGCGGAATGAGGTCGTGCAACTGCTTCGCACACTCGCCAAAGTGCAATCTGTAGAAAACCGACAATCGCGCAACCCTACGCCGATGCTTGGGGCTCTGCAGCTTAGCCTCAATCAACTGCGGATTACAAATTAATCTCTTTGCACGTTTTTCCACCGAATCCGAATGTCTATCTGGCACCCCCGAATTCGAGTAACAACCAGTGACAAAGCTAACAGTAATCTCCAAATATGCCAAGAATTGAAAAAAAAATCTCTGGTAGGAGGCGTGGATAACTCCCAGGCCCCAGTGTAACAATAACAACTGTAAAGAAACACTGCGCCATTTCCATTTTATATGAAATAATTTGAATAATTGTTTAACTCGAGGAGAAAACAGCGCGGCCCATTGACTCCGCTGACCTATATTGAAGAGACAATGCAATTGTTTTCTTTCAAATCCTTTTGGATCGGAGAATTAATATCTGGTATTCTATTTATGAAAGGCTTCGCACTACAACGGAATCTTATTATGAAATTATCTTTTGGCAAAGGTATTCCAGTAGCTCGGGATGGATACAATGGCTCGGGAATCGGATTCGGATACGGAACCGACAAAGGACCCGGCAAAAGTTCTTAGGAAAATGTGGTTTCAATTAATTTTTATGAAATTTTCATATGTTATAGAGAGTAGAGTTTCCGTGGAATCTATCGGGATTCTGAATAACAGTTTTCGAATCGATCGACACGGATTCGCCGCTCACGAATTTCGTGTCGAATCGTTCGGAAACGGTTTCGAATCATTGTGAATACGGCTACAGAGCATATACCGCATCAAGACCTAGAAGAGCCCTCATCTAGTTTTGCGGTGTCCATGTGCGGCGCATACCATCAGGTGACCCATTTATACAGTACCTGAAATAAGAAACATTTTGACGTTAATGTCCCTATTGTGCTCTCGCGCGCAAGGACCCGGGGTCCGCCTTGACATCCATGGTTTACCCGATCAGCTAATGGAGTTATGGAGCAGCCACAGCGGAGCGTCAGTTTCTTACTTCTATTTAAAAAGCTACAAACTTTGCCTTCGAGGATCACTGTCAGATACATTGCCGAAACCGAAGTGTACTTTGGAAGTTAACTAGCGACCCGGCTTCGGCTTTTGTTAAAACATGTATACATCATAAACCTTCCGGAAGAAAGAATTGTCTATCTGAATTCGGCATCAAAATCCTTAGCGGCGTTTAGGAGGAGTTAGCAGAAATACAGACAGACAGACAAACAGACGCGGAAAGCAACTTTAGTTTAACCTATATGCAATAAACGGACACCAAGACGATATTATATATTTTGTGGTGAAGTCTGGTGACACAGCAATCATGACAAGTCCCTTGAGTTAGTTGGCGATTTAGGGCAAGACTCGATATTATAAAGTTTCGAGTGGGTAGACGAAATCGCTCGCATTAAAAGCCCGAGTATTAATAATTTGATGAAATATAGGTACAGCGAATCATAGACTGATTCATAGTTGAAGTGTTTGTATTTGTGTCGACTCTATCTCTCAAGTTGATTATAGTGAGCTGTTGCTACGATCCACATCGAGTGTTCATTTGAAACACTTGACAATTACGACTGTTCGATTTATATTATCTAAGGTAATACTAAGTACTAAGATATTAAGGAAAATTGTATGTTTGTCTCGACTGCGGCGAAACCCTTGGCCCTATGTTTGAAACGGCTCGTGGTAAGTTGCCAGAGATAGAAAAGATAGGCATTAGAAGTCGAGTGCTCGCGTGTATGCGAGCGGTTCAAAAATCGCCCCCCTGGGGGCATATATCGCACTGCGACATTTCGAATTTGATATTTTTTCTAGGCACAAATCTCTATTTCAATGAAATGTCACTGAAATATCTATTGCATCCAAAAACCTTATTCTTAACGATTTTCGCCTGTTATCGATGATCGGAGCGAGGGTGGCCTAGTGGTTAAGGTATCGACTCGTAAGCGAGAAGTCCCGGGTTCGCATCCCACTGCCGCCATGTACCAATGACTCATTTCTGAGTTATGTACATTGATCATTTACGGTGAAGGAAAACATGGTGATGAAACCCGCACGCACATTCAGACGACTCAATGTGTAGCCATGATCCAATCTGGTCAGGTTCCCCTGTTAACTGGGTCATGGCGAGCAGACGGCAAACACTTCACTGAAATTACCTGATCTGCCAAATCCTGGATATGGTAAAGGCGGACACCGGGCCCTCGCGTACGACAGCGCAATTATTATTGTCGAGGATCGTTGTCAATAACGTCTTTGATCAAGATATGTGGCTAAAAAAAATGTCAAATTTGAGATGTCGCAGCGCGAGAATAGGCTTCCAGGTCAATCCCTTGAACTAGGGCACAGTCAGCTGCATATCGACGTACCCAAAACGTGTATAAGATGACCTAGCGTCTCTATAGATGCGCATAGCATTATTAGCTCATTTTATAGTGGTCTTAATTCTGTAACTTAAGGCTAGTGTCCCCCGAGCGCGATCCTTGATAATATTTTGAATATTACGCTATCGAAACCAGCCAAAGAAGTAAAATTTGTATGGGTATCTTAAATCCTGTGTAACTTTGAAATGACATATTCTATCGAAAATCTGACAAACTACAAACGTAGATCTGGATCAAGTCTACAAAATTTCATTGGCTTTAACAGCGTAGTTTTACAATCAATGATTTCCGATTTCTGATTTACAGTACATTTATTTCTCTGTGAGAGATAAGCCCACCTTTGTAAACAACCGTTTGTAATTATTGTTTTTAACTTGTTTCATGTGCAATAAAGTATATAATAAATTTCTGAACATTGTATATTTTTTGTTACCACAAAGGTGGTAAACAAGCTTACGGCCTGCCTGGTGGTAAGCAGTCACCGCAGCCTATAGACATTTGCAATATCAGGGGCATCATCCACGAGGGTGATGTACATTTGTATGGAGCGCGGCGTTTGGGGGACACTCCCCTTAATTTGCGAAGGTGTACCTTCTATGCTAGATGTCCTTACCAGGATAAGGCACCCGGAACCAGGGCGCGTCGCTGATGATGTTCAGTTTCCCGTCGGTCCGCGCCGGGTGGCCCGGCGGCAGCGCCCCCGCGGCCGTCAGCACGCCGCACAGCGCCCACATTATCACGATGGTTAGCAGCACCTGGTGGGCGGAATAGTGAAGATACTGGTGTTGCTCAACATTGTAAATTCCTATATTTACTTATTGGCCCTTGTAGACCATAGGAAATGCTTTTTTGTAAAAGCCGTAAGTACATTGCTGCTGCTTTAAATATAGGAGGTACTTGATGTAAAACGGATTTAGTCGTTGTAAAAATGAAGGTAAAATCATAAAATGTTACTAATAAAAAGCTACTCTCGCGCTGTCCGCTCTGCACACGGTCCTCATTGAAATTACCAAATGCGGCGTTTTCATTCTCCTATCAGTTACAAAGTGTGGTCTTCGAGCCGGATAGTCATGTTTAGCACACCGCCCGATAGGATGAACACGCGTCGGATGCAAATAGGACAATCCAACCGCGAACAGATAGAAAGCGCGTCCGTACAACTACCGCCGGGGCCTAAGGTTGTTCCACCGCGCGACACGTATAGTGAAATAATTAAATCGGAACCTATAATTAAACCTGTCGCTGATTTGTGCGCTCCTGGGACTTTTAAGGTCAAGAATAACCAAAACGTGTTATCCAGTAAGTCGTCGTCGTCGTCCGATCTGAAACGAAAACAGCTACAATCAAAAGTTGCTGAAAATCCAAATGGAATTGATAGATAAACGATTGGAAGCTGATCTGGCCATAATCTGGCAAAAACCCTGCCTCATTAGCGACCTGTTGCAAAAGCTTATCCACATCTCCCTGAGGCACCGTTGTTGTTGTGGTCTGTGATATCGCATTCTCCATATACGATGACTGCACGTCAAAATCTTTAAACGGACTCTCAAACATGTCCATAAGTGTAGATATTTTCTCCAAATGCAGTCACCGCAGTGACGTGTCAAATCGCTAAACGCAAGAAAAAGTGAACGAATGGCTAGAACAAAGTCAAGTGGAATTGATCAGAGAGCCTACCCAGCCGCAGCCTCATCAGCTGCACCAGCTGCAGCGAGCGCTTTGCCCCAATCCGCTCCTATTGCTGGAAATGAGATACAGCAGCTGGCTCACACGCTGAAGGAAATTATGATAAACTCGCT
Source organism: Blastobasis lacticolella (assembly GCA_905147135.1). Taxonomy (NCBI): domain Eukaryota; kingdom Metazoa; phylum Arthropoda; class Insecta; order Lepidoptera; family Blastobasidae; genus Blastobasis; species Blastobasis lacticolella. Next base: position 19,670,365 of record LR990048.1, read on the forward strand.
AAGAGACGAAGATCGTCTCCTCAGCCGCCTTGCCACGCCACGAGAACTACCTTTCTTCAGTGGCGACTATATTGAGTGGCTACATTTCAAGAATGCCTACGATGAGTCATCCCGTATGTGTCAGTTTGATGATAGCGAGAATTTCTGGAGATTACGGAAATCCCTGAAGGGTGGGGCTAAGGAATCAGTAAGTGATATTTGGTAATACTTCGCCTTCTACAATTATGGATATGCTGGAACTAAGGTTTGGCCGGCCAGATATAATCATATTTAATTCAACGGCACAGCTGAAAAAGTTACAGTCAAAATAAATAATTGCGTCGCTGCAATACGGGCACTGAAACAGGATCATTATCTTCGCAGCTGGAGCTGACGACTACAGTTACCACGAAGTTACCATGTACACTAATTTCGTAGTGGACGCTGGTACAAGATTAATCGACGGAATAACTAGGCTAGAACTGTTAGCCACATTCCTAAAATATGAATCAAATATGTTGTCGAAAATAGGTAGACTCAGCCAAAGGATCGTTATAATCAAGTCGGAAAGAAATAAAACGACAACAAAATCAATTACCAAAATACTAATCGCAAAATGTTGCCTAAACGCTCGTCACGATAAGAAGACATGCACTGCGTCTGTGTGCGACGTCGATAATAATGTCTGTATACGACATTCACCTATAAACATGGAAAATTCATGAACTTGTACAGCTCGCGAGTGGAAGCCTTTAATAAGATTATTAAAGGCTTCCACTCCACTTCCAAAAAGCAGATGCTTTGCTTAGATATAGAGTCGTATAATTACGCCTACCTCGAAGATTCTAACAGAAATCTGAAATATGAGTTTTTAATTTATCATAGAGACACTGGATCTCTAAATGGACTAGAAATTCTCACTATTTTTAGAGATTTAAGGGACACTGTCAGTTTTGTGTATGAGAACCTCGAGCCTGAGTTTTTTCGCTTGCAAAGTAGTTAATGAAAATTGTATTTCCGAGCTCTCGAACGAATCTTGTTAGAGCTCTAAGGACCCATGTCACAATAACAATTGATTCTTTATCTTTATCAACCCAAAATTGATTTTTTATCATACACTACCCTCAGTTTCTTTTTATCAGAATGTTTGTGGTATTAACACTAAGAAGGATCACAGGAATTATATTTAGATGGTCTAAAATTTCAACAAGATTATGTTTGTATGTGTCAACATTTTTTTAACGGAAACGCAATCAAAACTTTACATTTTGATCAGTATGATCTGGCTTCATACTATACAAGGTCAGTGAAAGCGAGAGGTGGTACACTAATACCAACAAAAAAAGGCAGAGGAGTTGAGACTATAGATTTCTGTAAAAGGTTAAATAAATCGGAATCTTTTGAAATATGAGGGATCCGAGATTTGAAACAAATCTTATATTGTGTTGTTTATACCAAAATAACAAAAACATTGACGTATTCTAAGAAAAACTTGAACTACTGTTTCAGCACTTTTTTAATAAGATGTGTTTGATTTGCGGAGATTTTAATGTGGATGTTCTAAAGGAAAATAGTAATACATCCGATTTTCTAAATTAACTTAAATGTTATAACTTTAGATATTTGGTAGAGACTGTAATATTTGAAAGGAATTAATCACATTTATGTATGGATAACATAATAACCAACATCTCTGATCACAGAATTGGGTGCATAAATGTGGATCAGAATGGCCTGTCAGATGGACATTGTGCAATACTCCCCAGTGTAATAATAAACTAGTAGTCGATATAAACATCTCATTTATAGGCAGCAATATAATCGATAACCAACTTGATCTTGTAGGAAACTGTTACTAACTATTATCAAGGGATGGCGCCAAAATAACAGGTAGACGTTGTCTTTCTTGTTTGTTCTGTGAAAATCGATATAATCAGGCCTGTACAGACATTACAAAGAAACCGTTTGATTTGATGGCCCCTGAAAAAAGAGCAGCGTGGAAATGCAGGAAGCACCGGGTTAGTTATGCTTGTAGCTCTATCTAGCATTATCTTTTTCGCACTCCGGATCACGCATTAATATTGCGATCTTTGATTGACTTTTATCACAAATCTACTTCATAGCAGGAAATGATACTAAAATGTAGATTTCTTAACAAAAATAGTAATATCCTCAAAATATGTTGTTAACAATCAAACTTGGGTGGAACGTGGCGGTTGCAAATCTTGTAAAACAGAAATGTTGGCGTGCAAAAATGTCAGAGCATTCAATGTCTATTTAAGAATCGGTCAAGGGCGAGTCCAACAGGCATTTGAACTGTTCCTTACTATCATATTTAAAACTTTATTTAATCCATGGTTATTAAGAACCTACTCTTTAGCTTTACGCATGGCCTACTGTTTGACTGGTAGATAAAGCCTTGATGGCTTTAAGTCCGCCAATTGTAATATTTTTAGTGCAATAAAGTTTTTAAATAAATAAATAAATAATAACATTTTCATCATCATGGCGTTCATCCCGGTTGTGCTCTTGCGCACCGCCCGGCCCGGGGTCCCTCTTCCTACTTCTTCTTTTCCACTTCGCTAGGTCTTCGGCATCTTTGGTGATGAGTTTGTTAACATGCATGCCACTTCTAAGTCAAGCCATCGCTTCTTGGACTGGCCTCTTCTTCTCGTGCCTGACAGGGGTTGCATGGTATGACATTTTTTCCCTACATAATTTGCCGGTCTGTGTGAAACGTTGCCATACCATCGAAATCGATACTCTTCCAGCGTTAGGTGGAAATGACTTTCCTGCAAAAGACTCAATGGAGAGGCAACAGGTCCTGAAAATGAAAATGAATGAAATGAATGAAAATGAAAATGAAATGAAAATGAAAATGAAAATGAAAAAGTATTTATTGAATTAGGATTACGTTAATTAATCTCTTTTCAAAAGTCAAAAATCTAACGGAAAACAAAGGGAAGTTAAGCGAGCTCATCCAGGTAGGGGGCGACGCATGCAGACCGATCAGCGCGCGCGAGGGCTTACTCCGGCGAGACACCGGGCACCGATACGCGCCACGCACATAACCGCCGGCGAATCATGTGCGGCGCGCGCCTGGCCACAGCCAGGCCGCCGGCGCTCACACCCGCACGCACCTGCCGGCCTACCCGCGTCGCCCCCTGAGCTCGAAACAAATAAGTAAAAAGAATGTCGTCTGTCTGTCAGTATGCCGCTTCAGTTAGGAAAATGACCATCTGTGGGAAAAAGAAACGGCAAGAAGGGTTTCTGTACAGGTACATTTAAATATGATTACATTGCATTGATACATAAACTATAAACTAATATACGCTGGCTAATCGACTGGGGACAACAGGGTGGAGGTGGTGCTCTTTGTGAAGTTTCGGGACCGCGGCGTCTTGGACGGCGTTGGTAGAGCAGGGTTTACCCGGGCTTTAGGGAGCAGGGATTACCCCTGTAATGACCGCAAAGATCGCAGGCATCAGCTGGGTGCGGAAGGCACAGGACCAGCCTTTGTGGAGATCTCATGGGGAGGCCTACTATGCCCAGCAATGGGGGCTTTCGGTTGATATGATAAGGGTAGGATAGGGTAGGGGATAGGACGCCGCGCGAAAAAAGTCGCGCCGGGCCCACTAGTATATTATAAAACAAAGTAAAAAATGATTGAACGGATTTTCATGCGATTTTCACCAATAGACAAAGTGATTAATGTTCATGTGGAAGGTTTAGGTGTATAATTTGTTAAGGTTTGGTACGGGTACGGGTAGTAAGTGCGAAGCTCGTCCGAAAACGGGCGACTCTTAACAAATTATACACCTAAACCTTCCTCATGAATAACTGTCTATTGCTAAAAATCGTATGAAAATCCGTTCAGTAGTGTTTGAATGTATAGCTAACAGACAGACAGCCCGCCAGACAGACACAGCGTGGGACTTTGTTTTATATTATTTAGTGAGGGTGCAGTAGGTTATCTACGTCATCCAGTACCTATATAAAAAATAGCTTAGGCATTTAGGACAACATACGCAGAACGCATATGCTCTTAGTACAAATATGATTCCTTTTTATCTTTCGGTTACGGAATTCTAAAATATGAAAGAATTATTGTGATAGTATTAGAGGACTTCTTCAGGTTTGTCAGCTTATAAAAATCATATGTTTCTAATTTACATAATTATTTAATTCAGGGAACTGAGGCACATGTTTTTAAATATACAAGTATACAACATTATGAACTAGTATTTACATAAAAATTATAATTTAAAATTATAATCACTTTGGAAACACATCACTTTATAAAAAATCACAAATCCCGTTTCGCAGGCACCTGGAATCTGTTAAACCACACCCTTCGACCAATCAATAATCTTTTCTCAGATCTCCAAATTTGCTACGGGTACCAATGCCACGAACAAATTGAACATACGTTCATGGTATTGTGCCAAGAGCTAGCCCCTGATGAGGTATTGGCTTGGTTTAGTAGATAGGTTCTCACGTCCTCGGCCCTACAGTCAAATCAATTGATTTTATAGGACTCTCCCAGTGTGAGATTTAGTTACCTCGTCGCATAGGTTGTGTGTGAGCTCTTCAGTATAGTGGCCCACGTCTCATCGACTCTCAATGTCGAAGGGGTCGTGTTTCACACGCTATATTAGCGATAACAGCTTCTACAAACCCGAATATCTTGTATTAGTTGGCCGTCTAAATTCATTACCGTTGTAGTATTGGAGACGTAAATGCCAATCCACTCAGTTATTTCAAACTTTTATGAGAATAAACACATTTCACTTGCTTTTTGGGAGAAAATTACGGTATTATACATGTCGTCAATCTTTAAAAATCGTAAAGCAATATTAGATCCACCATCTAAGAGCATACATATCCTAGGTGTCGACATCTCCAGTGACGTCCAGTTTCGCAGTCATTTAGAAGAAAAGGTCAAGCTCGCATCTATAAAGCTGGGTGTGTGTAACAGATCAGAGCAATAATAGAAATAGTTTAACGCCGAGGCAACGGCATCTCCTATATAAGGCTCAAGTCAGACCCCATTTGGAGTATTGCTCCCATGTATGGGCGGGAGCACCCGCATATCAGCTTGGTCCTTGTGACTCGATCCAAAAGCGCGCTGTAAGAATTGTCGATGATACTATGCTACAAGTGGTATTGAGCCGCTGAATTAGCTGAGGGATTTCACCTCCTTTTGTGTGTTCTTCCGCTTGTACAACGGTGTTTGTTCTGAAGAACTGTTTGACATGATGCCTACAGCTACATTCTATCATCGCACCGCTCGCCACCGACAGGGAGTTCATCCTCACACCTTGGAGCCAAATTGGTCGCGAACTGTGCGGTTCCAAAGGAACTTTTTCCCACGCACACTAAGGTTGTGGAATGAACTAACTGGAGAGGTTTTTCCTGGAGAGTACAACATGGAGTTTTTCAAGAAAGGGGTAAAAAGGTTTTTACGGGGTCGGCAACGCGTGGGTGATGCCCCTGGTATTGCATACGCTGCGGTGACTGATTACCATCAGGCAGGCCATAAGCTTGTTTGCCACCTAAGTGGTATAAAAAGATACATGAAAAAGTGACTTTTATTAGATTGATGGATTTGACATAAAAACAATAATACTGTCAAACAAAACTTCCTAGTGTCAAACAAAAGTTAAAGTTCTTGGTACGGTTTAGAAAGTAAGCTTGTGAGTGAATGATTCTAGCCTAGAATAACCACAAAACATTCGTTCATGCACCTCTCTACGTTAGTGCCACAAACCGGTGATCGAAACTGGAACTAAGTGTGCCGATTGAAATAAAATTTGGCGGCAATACAAAACTTAACAACAGCGATGAATGCCCCAGCCTGCCCCGCCGCCTGCACCATGGCATACATAGCGAGGCCGCAGGAACGGGTGGATTGCGCAACGGCCAGCAGATGTGCCGTGATGTTTAAAATAATATTTATTTATCTACCATACCTACATATGTTTTATTTATTTTTATGTTTTTATTTATTTTTAGTTATTTTATTTAGTTAGTATAACGCCCGTGACGTACCCAAACAATGGGCCCACAGAATACCAGCGCTGTGAGTCGTTTCTTGCGCCTCACAGCACATGCTGAGTGGGTACCATTTGCGCTAGCCGCTGCGGCACCGACAGTGTCATGGGAGACTACATTATATTGTCTTAATTAAGATATTTTAAATGTTAATGTGTCCGTTGTCTGTAATTGTAACTGTTATTGTGTCGTGGTGTGCTATGTGTAATAAATGTATTTTCTTTCTTTCTTTCGATGCCGTCATTGGGTCAGATAAGATTGTAGTGGCAACCAAACAAGCTTGTTTTAGGAGGTCATGGTACGGATTAAAGTAAGATGACAATAACATTATTATACAAGGTTATAACCTTGTTAATACAATATTTTCAAAACAAGGTTACTATTGTTGTTGTTTTGAAAAGGGTGTGGTACGCCCCCTGATAGGTAATGTATTTATCTTGGCTAGACACTTATCTGCTAATTATTAGCAATAAGTAGCAATCGAAAAACCATATCTAATGTTACCAATCTCTAAATCAACAAGTATCACACGATGAGTCGCTACTATTCTAGGTAAATATTTGTTATGATTTCAAATCGGCGACGGAGAAAAACATTTTTATTATCTGATTGCAATCATAAATTTTTTTTTGTATAGCTTAATCATCATCATCAACTTGGCGTTAATGTCGCGGTTGTGCTCTCGAGAACGAGGGCCCGGGGTCCGCCTTGACCATGATCCAGGATTTGGCGATCAGGTAATTACAGTGGAGCGACTGCCATCCGACCTCCGTGACCCTGCTACCAGGGGAACCTGACCAAATTGGATCATGGTTACAAATTCAGTTGCCTGAATTTGCAGGTTTCATCATGATGTTTTACCTCTCCTTAAGAGCATCGGTGGCCGTGTGGTGTCCGGCAGAGTAGAATAGCACCAACCCCTTACACTCATGGGTGTCGTACAAGGCGACTAATGTTTTCGAGACTAAAGATCAAGAGTCTCCGTAGTCTGGAAAATGGACAGCAGCATTTTCCATTGTTATATTTAAACACTGCGATCTCCAACCCGCCTGCCAAGCGTGGAGGGGAGAGGCCCTAAGTCCTGCAGTGGACTGTTACGGACTGTGATGATGAAGAGCATCGGTTAGTATATTGGCTCTGTTGTCCAATGAAAACCAAAGAATTACAAAATGCAATACCATCCGAATTTGTTTTTCTTATCACACGACAACTCAAACATGACAGACTATACAAGTTTATATAAACTTCGCATAGTAGGAAGTATAAACATCGGTCCACAATCCAAAGCTAATTTAAACTAGCTATAAATATTAGCTTTATTTGTTCACACAAAGGCTACATAATTTCGAGATTAATCAATTACCTAGGTAGTAACATAAACAGCCTTTGCGAGAACCTGGAGTCAGAAAAAGGCTGAACACCTGTACTACAGATCTCCAGGCTTCTACCCCACAGATTATAATTGCTTAATCTAGTTTTAGAACAGAAAAAATAATAATGTGTTAGTGTGTGTGTGTGTGTGTGTGTGCCACACATATTCCCTTATATAGCCAGCAGGAATCAGCTTATTTAGGTGACTGAATGTGTAACCCTGACCCAATCGGTAAGGTTCCGAATGTCACAAATGTCAGATGACAGTCGATCTACTGTAATTACCTGATCTGTCAAATCCTGGAATATGGTGAATGGCTGCCCGCGCGAGTACAACCGGGATATTGACACCAAGATACTTTGCTAATCTATATCATACTAATATTACAAAGAGGAATTTTTTGTATGTTTATGAGTTTGTTTGTTGGGGGTAAACGCCGAAACTACTGAACCGATTTTGAAAATAAAAAAGATAATCATCTTGGCGTTAATGTCCCGGTTGTGCTCTCGCGCACGAGGGCCCGGGGTCCGCCGTGACCATGATCCAGGATTTGGCAGGTCAGGTAATTACAGTGGAGCGACTGCCATCTGACCTCCATGACCCTGCTACCAGGGGAACCTGACCAGATTGGATCATGGCTTTGAGCCGATTTTGAAAATCCTTTCAATAATAAAGGAAGCTAAATTATTTCCGAGTAATAATAAGAATAATCATCTTGGCGTTAATGTCCCGGTTGTGCTCTCGCGCACGAGGGCCCGGGGTCCGCCTTGACCATGATCCAGGATTTGGCAGGTAAGGTAATTACAGTGGAGCGACTGCCATCTGACCTCCATGAGCCTGCTACCAGGGGAACCTGACCAGATTGGATAATGGTTACACATACAGTCGCCTGAACCGCGGGAGACTGCGAAAGCGAATTACTAACACCGATCCTCACTCCAGCCCTATATTTGAAATGAGCGTACGCAAAGTGGTTATGATAGTTAACAAGTTCATAGAGCTTACAGGGAACAGCTTAAACAACGGGAACCAGGTGACGGCGAGCCTGCGCCCGCGCAGCGCCAGCACGGGCACCCGCACCCCGCCCATGCACTGCGAGAATATAGTCAGCAGGGTGAACGTTCTGGAACAAAAACGAACTAATAAGGAAAGAAATAAATAAAACGTTTATAACTAAGGAAAGAAATAAATAAAACGTTTATAACAAAGGACGCCACGACAGGATAATTTGCAAACAATTACATTTAACACAAAAAAAACACGCTATTTTAAACTATCGCGTTTTGAAAGGTATGTTCCGGGTATTCCTACCGCATATCTTTGTTAACGAGTAGCCCGATATTTCGACGCAGTTGCATGCATCATGGTCCCGGGACGACGTCCGCGGTAGGAAACCCGGAACATACCTTTATCTACACTGATAGCGTAATGTTCCAATTTCATATTCGAAAACAGTTGTTTAAGGATATCCTTTTTTCAGGCGTCTATAAAATTTTAAAAAATTAATTTTTGTACAGCATTTCCCATACTAATTACATTACAGCCGTAACGTAAAAATAGTTTTTAATCATTATGCAACACTTTTATTTTTAAATTTTTGTCGGGCGCCGAGACACGGCGAAATGTAGGCTGAATACCTAAATGTCTTTGACAAATTCAAAATTTCAAATTTCCTGTTTATATATTTGTGTCTAATAAGGAGTTTTCCAGTAGGTATTGATAATTTGTTTCAAAAAGCATCAATAGATGGCGCTCCTACAATTTTGGTAATCTTCTTTAAATCTGTATGATGGTGGCAGTGATTTCATGCAGCCAAGTAATACTAAACTTGAAAATAAAGTGTTTATTAATATAAACATAACTGTTAAAGGTTGAAACGAAGTGTAAAAAGAAATATTTATAGAAGTTTGCACTATGTTCCATTATTATTACAACCTCTAAAATGGTTGAAAACTATTGACAAATATAATATCATCCAATACAACGTACCCAGTGTTTATATCCTGTTTGCTAAGAACCTATTTCAAGCGATTATCAATTACCAAAATTGTCGGGGCGCCATCTAGTGAGTGGTTAGGAATGCCTTAAATACCTATTGGAAAACTCCTCATTGTTGTGAATTGTGTTTGTGAATGTTTTTTCTTGTTTGAAGCAAATAAATAGATAAATGTGAAAGTAGTGAAGTGATTTTCCCGCCGCTTGATATCCTCGACGCGTAGATACAACAGAACTGACTCGCAGCTTACTTCCAGCAAAGTTGAGAAAATCATAGGTACGATATTTTTACATAAAAAGATGAGTGTAGATAAAGTAGTGTATGCAACTGCATATATTAAAACACTCGTGTCAAACTATTATCATAAACAGACACGCATGTTTACGCACGCTTTTATATGACAGTTGCATTAACTACTATTAAAATGTGTATAGCTAGTGTCAAATAAAAAGAGACTTGGCGGGTCACGTGGTTCGACTTGCGCTGCATACGATCACCTGCGCGAAATCCCCTCCACTGCCATTTGACAAGTCTCTTCTTTCATGACGCGGGATATAATACCTTTGTATGCGAAAAAACGTTTTCAACTCTACCTTACATTAAAAATAAATACCGCAGATGTCTCACTGCTAAACACATTTCAGATTTTATTTTATTTTCAACTTAGATTTTGTAGATATATTAGTTTCAGAAAGAACTCATCATAAATCACATTAATTGTGAAATTGGTTTCAAAGCTGATTAAATTCAATAAATTAAATATAATTTTATTCATCATGTATTATTTTACTATCTAGTTAGGTAGGACCTCTAAAAGTCCCGCTCGGCGCCGCCTCAGACTTCATAAATTTTGCCCAACTAGAAAATCGATTGGCCCGCCTTGCTTCATAAAACTTAATTGGACATTGTCGAGCAGGACTTGTAAAAAATAGTATTGTATTCGAAAGGAATTATCATGCTGTGCCCTTAGCCCTACCTCTCATAAAAACGTCAGTTCACGACCTTCACAACCAACACCACTTCCTAAATGAAGCAAACTATAAAAATCAACCGAACAACAAAGTTTATCTGCAGCGTCGTCGTGCTACACGCCATACAATGAAGACCGTCAAACTTTAGATTGAAAATGCAAAGCCGATGCCTACACGCCTGCACAGCTTTTGTACTGGCCCATTGTTTTGGTACAAAGGCCCGTGAAGCCTCCACTGCCTATAGGCAATGACGTTTGTAACGTGGCTCAAGGTAGGCTTAAAAATGTAAAAACTAGTGGAGCCGGCGCAACTACGTTCGCGAACGAAGTGTACGCTATGTACTTTACCATCCTTTTCCTTCTTGCTTTTAAACGTTCCTCTTGAATCACTCTATCTGTTGTTGAAATCCGCATTAAAATCCGTTGCGTAGTTTAAAAGATCGAAGCTTACATAGATACACACATATGTAGAGCTCGTCTAATCTAAAATGACGCGCCCCACTATCGCATTACCGCACACAAGCAAGTTTAAAATATGGACGCAATACATATACAAATGCCGTTGTAATTGGTCAATCAGTTGCCGGTGAAATTCAAACGTAGGAACACGCGTCGTTATTAATATTTGCACTCACACATCGAAATCAACTAACTAAGTAGTGGGGCGCGTCATCTTAGACTAGACGAGCTCTACGCACTGACTGCCGACGGGAAGCGACTTTGTTTTATATAATGTATATAGATATACTTCATAGGCCAATTGTTGACTGGGCCTATCAAGTGACGATCTGAGTGGTTCAGTGGTCAACCATGACGGTCTGCCACGCAAGAGGTGAAGGGTTCGATTACCGGCCGGACAGTAATTTAAATTATGTTTTTAATTTCTGTTACGGGTCTGGGTGTTCTATGTAAAATAAGAATGTATTTAAAAGTATAAATATTAGTAAAAGTATATACGTAGTATATCAGTTATCTAGCAACTTTACCCCAACTTACCTTTTGAATCACTCTATGTATTGTTGAAAACTGCATCAAAATCCGTTGCCTAGTTCAAAAGATCTAAGCGTATATAGATTATTATTATTATTTATTAGTTCATTTCACAGTTTAACAGCAATTAAATACATATAAAATATTGGTACATTATGGTTGAAATGCCAATGACAAAACTGCATTTTAAAATTTTGTTATGTAGCCACTAAGCAGCTTAGCAGATAGATACCCAAATTGACAAACAAAAAGAACAATAAAAAAAAAGAGAATAAAACAAGGTATATACATGTACACTGGCGTGTGTGAGTTTGTGCGTTTGTGTGTTTGTGTTTGTGTGTGTGTGTTTGTGTGTGTTTGTGTGTGTGTGTGTGTGTGTGTGTTTTCCTAAATAAAATAAAATAAATAGATACAAATATAGATACAGGTATGTATTATTGTAGTTTTTATTTAAGGAAAAACTTAAACCCGAAGAAAGTGTTGCCGCTGTATTGCTAAAATGTAGTTTATTTGGCTACTGTATAGTTTTAAAACAGTATTTAGTATCTTGACCCAAAATATAGTAGGATACTATATTAAATTAGTAGTAGATTTGGTAACCCTAGAATTAATACTCGTAGTGGGCTTGAAACATACCTACTTTCCGGTTACACAAGCTAAATATATAGCTTTTATCTTATTTACCTGCATCATTACACGTGTAAGGTAATTACTCCCCTATTTGCTCTCTTATCTAGAGTGACCGACCGACCTAAGTTTCAGCTTCGGTTCTGCTCTTTAAAACTAAAACCAATTTCATTTTCTTTTATTTTTTATTTGACTAGCCAAGCATTTGACCGCCACGTCACCTGGTGGTAAGTGACGATGCGGCCAATGATGGAGCATGCCTGTCTAGGAACAGCCTATTCACTCTGGCCTTGAAGGCGTCTAGATTTATTATTTATTTATTGTAACGTATGTGTAAGTTAAAAGTGGGTGAAGAAACATTGCAAATAACTATATAGTGAAAAAGGCAGACTCTAGCAGGGAAAAGATCCATCCGAAGGTATTTTCAGGGTTGTTTTGTAGAAATGAGGATTAAATCGAACAGTTTAACAATGCACGGCAGTCCACGGCAGGCGTCTCGTGACACCATGGTGGGTGTAACCAAAGAGATTGGAATGTTAGCGACCTTCATGGTTATAGAAGAGCGGCCCTGAAAGATAAAATGCATGCTACCTTGACAATCAATTTACTTGTCAAAAGCAATTGTAAACAAACGATATTTTTATATTTTGTGCTATAGGCTTTGTTATTTTATTAAATTAGTGAAGTGCTTTGGACCACTACCATTTATGTAGGTATATTAAAACTCGTTGATTATCGATTGTAGAATGTGTAAAATAAATGCTTGTTAAAGATTCTTGTTTTATGAGCTTTTTCGTTAAGTAGTTGGTAGTTGTAAGCAATTCAAAGTTGTATGCAGTCGGTCATCGCTATTGGTATTTTTGACATAGGATTCTGTCTTTGCCAAAGTTCTATAGACCCGCTGGATGATGCCTCATGGAGAGCTCAAAATTAAATCTGTCTTAATGTATACTTTCGTTGACGCTATATTCACAGTTACCAACGTAAGTAGGTAAGTGTTGATAGTTGTAGTTTTTGGGGTTTGTTATTTTATTGTTTATGTTTGTTGTATGCAAATTGGTATTGTAAACGTGCATAGGTTACGGTATCTACTTACTGTCAGACGGGCCGTACTAATATTTAAAAAGTTTTAAAAATCGGCAAATACTCGTATCAAGCGTATGGGTGAACCTGGCGGGATCCCTAGAGGATCCCTATGAATTGACATATATTGCTACCTAATGTTAAAACATTTTATTTTTACATTACAACATAATGTAATCTAAGAAAGCGGTGCTATAATGGCTACATAAGCTGAGGATGTCTTAGGAATATTTTGTTATGTATATCGATATCGATAATATTGCTATAATATAACACATCGAAAGAATATATCGACAGAGTGAACATCCCTTTTTATTTGATGCTGACAAAAACTTAAGATTTAATTATTTTTTGTCTCTGAACTTGCACGCATTTTTTGTATGAAAAAGCTGTCACTCACAGCCCTCTCTATAGACTGGCAAGAAGGTCGCTAACATTCCAATCTCTTTGGGTGTAACCCTACCGAAACGTCGGGAACGTCCAATCATCCGCGAGGTGCTTCGATCGACGTTTCATTTCCGAGTCTAAACGAGTCTCCGACAAGACTACAGTTTGCGGCACATCTCTACTTATTTATGGCATAGCCGGCCGTTGCTTTCGCCAATTTATCTGGAATCTGGCGCGGAATGAGAAATTACCACCTCGATCGCGCTCCCTTGTACCGGGTCGCAAGGCAATCAACTACAAATCTCCTTAGTTAAGTACTGCACCAGTGCCAGAGTTTAGTATTCAAAATACATGGTGCACAGTACAGTAGTAGACAAGTTAGGAAGTAAAATATCAGTTTGGGGCCTAATTCTCGCTCTGTGACATCACGAATTTGACATTTTTTCTGCCTAAATATCTCTATTAAAAATGTAATTTAAAACGATCTGCGACAAAAAAGGATTAGCGAAATTCGTTGAGCTGTCACCATACCATTAATGCAAATAATTCTTAGGTAAACAACAATTTTGATGGGAGACAACATGTAATTCGTCAAATTCTATTTAATACAAAACCCAGGTGCGCAAATCGAACTTACGCTTTATCGGTTTTTAGTATTTATTATTATACATTTGTATGATTGTAGCACTATGATCATGCAAAGTTTGCTGTATGTATTATCGTTATTACGATAGAGAAATAAAAAGACTCCTCATTTAAACAACAATATCTTGTATTTATTTATTGGCAGCATAACAGAATAATAACAATTAAATAAATACATGCTGACCTAACATTGTACTTATTACAAATTTACAACGATCTTAATAATACTAAGTAAATCAATTAACAAACCTACAGATAAACACTTCATCCCGGGACCACGGTATTAGGAAAGCTGTCTAGAAGGCTAGCCGCATTGCCCCTATGCATGGCGAGGCTAATTCGCTGTCCGAAGTAGAGGCCAGCCTTCTGGTCTTTAGTAACATCGATCAGGCGCTTAGCTAGCTCCCGAAATAGAGTGTGCGCCTGGTCCCCACGGCCCAAGGGTTTCCACGCCAAATGGCGCAAAAATGTGGTCTTCACCAAGACTTGCGTATTTGCGCCTGCGTTTTTAGCTGAGGCGGCACCGGCCCCAGCATAACACGCGGTTACTGGAAGATGGGACTGTGCGAGGGCGTCGACACACGTGGCGTCCCAGACCAAAGGTCGTCCCAGCGTTCAGGACGTGAGTGTCATCCCGTCAGGCCTCTTACCGTCATCACAGGTCAAACCGCTTGGCTCCAGCACCGCAGGTGCTTCTGCAGAGATCAGAGTCCGGCGGATGATATCGTTTAGGTCCGTATGCCGAGGAAGGCGACCACAGCTCCTGTTGCACGACATGCCATGGTGGTCAAGATTATCAACAAGGTGACCATAATGGCACTGGTGCGGAGCACTACAGAGCGTGCCAAGGCGCAGGGCCGTATTATATTTTGAAGGGCATTGCCTGAAGAAAGACACCCGATTCCTACTTACCAACAGCCAGCAGACGGGCACGCTCTACAGAGTTGGTCGATGCGCTTAAAAGGTTGTTTTGCACCAACCTGCACAGAGGCTCGTCGCATAGCCGCTGGGAACAGGAACTTGTCGGGAGCTCGGCCTCTGGACAAGTCACCTGCCAAGCGTTTTTGGCCTCGGTAGAATACAACGTAGCAAAATTCCGTAGTTTAGATAATCATTTTTGCAATATAACGAATCTGAAAAGACGCCAAAATGGGAAGGAAAATCAGGCTGCCATCCAGAGTAGAAACAGGTCGCATCCTCAAACGACAAATCTTTCTTCAATCCCTCTCCAACGACACCTATCATTATTTCAGAATTTCTTCGACAACATCCCCGAATCTTCGCTGGAAACTCTCATGCATAACGGGCTTCCACTCATCCAGTTTCTGCTTGCTCATATCTATTACGTCCTGCTCCTCGACCAATGAGAAAGCCAGATACATCAAGTACACCATAAGGCCCATATCCCTTCTCTCCTCAAACATTTGATCAAACAATTTTCTCGGAAACACATCCTCCCGAGCAATATCGAAGTGAAGCAAGAATCTTTCCATAGTATCCAAGTAGTGGTCCTTCAGTTCTTCCAAGTGTTCATCTCGTAGTTTCTTGTCTGTGCCGAAGTATATGAAGTAGAGAAAGTCGTTAATTGGACAACCGTAGTAAATGATCTGATAATCTACTGGAATCACGTCGATTACTCTTCCTTCCTGTTGAAAAATACGATACTTGTCAGCTCTTCCGATTTTATGGAGTTTTATTTAGAACAGGAAGTGATCTAAATGAATGGTATTCAATGACTCATGCTGAGTGAGAGCCTTTTGTTGCCTGGAGGTGCCTACTCGACAGTTTTATTGTATTGTGTTGGTCTACTTATTTAGGTTGTGATTGTTTAATTAATTGAATCTTATTTTTTATTTGCTTTGTAATTTTATGGGTTAATTTATGTTTTGTTTGGATAATTTATATGCTGTGTTGCGCTATTCAGTTAGTATTAACCGATTTATTTATTTAGTTATTTATGTTAAGTACGTACTCAAGATGTCATTAAACAAATATTTTGTATCGGCTCAGTTATATTTATTCCCCCGCTATAACGTGGAAAATAAACTCAAAGAGAAAGATAGGATACCATTGTGCTAAATAAATAATAAGTAACATTTGGAAAAGTTTTGAGTTCTTTCAAGAATTTCATCCAAAGTTCAATTAAATTACCTAAGTAGTTAGGAAATTTTTTGTTTGCTTCATAAAGAACACCTCTTCCAAATAATGTTTGAAAGCCAAAAAGGTAAAGCCCGAAGTAAGAAATGGAACATTATTTAATTTTTCTGAAGCCAACACGCGTACGCAAACTCCACTCCAACATCGGAGAGAATACGTAGGTTTTTATACCTGCTATCCGTAATAAACTGAACGATCAGTACCAAGATTTAGACTTGGACCCCACTAGTCAAACTAATACGATACGATGTCATCATCATCAGCCTATATTAGTCCACCTGAACATAGGCCTCCCCCAATAAGTGCCAATGCACCCTATCCTCGGATTGCTGCATCCAGCATCCACCTGCAGATAGCCACTCCACCAGGCCGGAGGGTGTCCTACACTACGATTGCTGAATTGCGGTCTCCACACAAAAATTCGTTTACCCAGCGTTTAATGGTTATTCGGCAGATAGATATGGCCAGCCCATTGCACCTTCAGCTTATTAATTATATGCGCTATGTCGGTAACTCCGGTATTCGGTCGAATTACTTCGTTGCGAATTTTATTCTTCAGAGAGATTCAGTCCTTGAACTGTTGAACCAACCGTTCTTTAGTGTCCATGTCTTGGCTTCCTAAGTCATGACAGGCAATACGCACTGGTCGAAAACGTGGTATTGGTTCTGTGAAGACTCGACTCGACATGTATGCCTAGACAAATATAGTTTAGACTTGATTTTTCCTGCGACTACGTCCTCGTACAATTCGGTTAAGCCGTGTCCCCGCGGGAACTACATAAATGAAACGTGTGTGTATAATGATAGGTATTTGTTATTCTAGGATATATAGCGTGCCGGCTCTGTCTGGCATTGTCGAGCCCGGTTCGGTTCTGGTTGGCGAGGGATACGTTTATCTACGGCCATAGGGCGGTCAGCGTGCCACTGTGTGTTTCCTTCCTACTTTCCTACCCCCGTCCTTTTTGACGATTGAAAGAGATATTTAATGTCCTAATCAATAAAGAAATTTTGAATTTTGAATTTTAAGCTAATAAGATAAAACATCCTTTCTCAAGTTATCCTTACCAACTTTATTTTTATATTCAAATAGGTATCCTGACACAGGCTAAGCTTAAAAGGAGTCCCCAGCAACCATATATTTAAGGTATTTTTTGGTAATGAAATAAAGAATTTAAAAAAAAGGTATTAATCTATTACTTACGATTTCCTTCATTAATATATTATTCATTCTATAATCTCCATGGCACAATACCCTAACAGGCGTTCTGTCCAAATCAAAATATTTTGGGTACGTTTTCAAAGCATACGGAATAAAGTCTTCAGCTTTCTTTCTTATTTCTTCATCATATACATTATTGACGGTAGATTTCATAATACCTTCAGATGTTTTCTTCCAATAATCGCCGTTCCACTTCATGAAACATTTCCTTGTTTGTATTTTCTCCTTGTAATATTCAGGTCTACGTTTTTCTAATACAAAGGACAAGCTATGGAATTTAGCAAGTTGCTCGATTGATAATTTAGTAAACTCATAACTCATTAAGTTTAACCTGAAACTGGTTTTATATCCATTTTTAGCAACATTCTCTAAAATAAGAGCTTCATCAGATGACTGTGGATAGCCTCGAACGATTCTGTATCTTTCCTCTTCTGGTATATTTACCTCATCTTGTAATTCGTTCCATAGTTTTGATAGGTCATTGTATATAAAGGATTCTGTGGTATATATTGCACTGACAGCATCTGTGACTAATTCTTTAAGATTTTCTGCGGCTTCAAGGTTAAGTCTTTTCACGAACAGGTTAGTCACTTTGCCTTCATCGGCTTTTTTCCCTTCTATATCGACTGCAAATAACTCTCCCATATAACTTCCGCCTTCTGTAGGGATCGCTTTTACAGAAATTTCGTAAGTCACGTAGCCTTCATTCTTTGCAATCGTTTCAATGGAATCTTTTAATGTTGGAGAAAAGTTATCCATTTTTTCACCACTATTGCTAATAACAGCCTTTTAATTTCTGAACATTTGTTACAACATTCAATCGTAAAGTACTGAAGTGAATGAATTAATGTTGAAATTCTTATCATCACGTAATATTTATCGCCAGCTCCTCCACGTATTTAACACAGATAACATAATGTACTTTATTTTAAAATATTTACTTGTTTTACAAGTTTAATACCTTTACCAACATGGTAAAATTTTCTGCTTACTCACAGTTACAATGTATAGTAAATACTCTTACATAAAGTATACATTTTATTATTAGTAAATAACATAGTACCTCATAAGCTATGTATGGAATCTGGGTGCTCAGATAGGGTGCAGTATTTTAGCAGTCTTAAGGGGCAAACTCAAACTTAAACTCAAAAACTATTTTATTGAAATAGGATTAATTAGTCTCTTACAAAACGTCACAAAAACTAAGGAAAACAAAGGGATCATTCAACGAGCTCATTCATCGTTAGGTATAAAGAAAACCGCATCCAAATTGGTTCAGCTACGATGCCACAGACAGCCATATAGATACACAGAGCCACAGATAAACACGTAAAACTTTATTTTTTCGTCGGGCTTTCAAAACAAAACACTCAAACATAAAACCACGACGAGACCTTCCATTTTAATTTGGGATTGCACCCAGCAATGCAAGATAAATAAAAGCGGACCGCAAACCGTGCGCGGGGGAGCTTTCGTGAAGTTGATCCCTGTTGGAGCTTACTCATGTATACGTAATGTGAGGACCAGCTGACTATAGAGCAGCCAGGACGTAGACACGACGAAAATGGCCATCGAGAGGCGTGCTCGTCATCCAGAAAGTCTTTCTGAAAGTGGGCGCTTGAAGTCCCACAGGGACGCGGTATAGTGCCTAGAGGAAAAAAGGAAACACAGGAATGTTGTTAGCTTTACTATAAACCACTTCGACAAAAAGATTATTCTCAAAACAGGCAGTAGACCAAATAAGTATGAAAATAAGCTACAGCCTTGAACCCCACTTAAGCACGTCTGGCGTAAGGCTGCGCGTCTGTCTTATTTCTTCTGTTTATGTGAGTATGAGAAAAATTGTAGGATCTAAACCCGCCCACCTTTGAAAGTGTTTCATTTTAAACGCAAGGGAATACTATAATAATCTTAGGATTAACGAATTTTCATCTCAAGGTTTATAAGATTAGTTGACTAGGAGTTGGGCTGGTATAACGTCAGTAGTTTATGACGAGAGTATTTTATGAGTGTGATAAAGAACGGCATAAAGACGCAGTGCCATTCTATGGACCTGTTTTTGGAAACTAGGCATATAGGTCACGCACGTATGTACCTACTGCGTAAGCTCAAGGATACAGGAAATAGGTCCCGCGGGAGGCCCAGGAAGCGATGGATTGACATCGCTGAGTCGGATGCGAGAGCCCGTTGGCCGAGAGGCCGTTGCCTACGATGTGAGGATGCTGATGACTGGGCGAAGTGGAAAAAACGAACACTTACAGAAGCCGGTATTAACCGTTGAGTTGCAGATATTATGTAGATATCCGTTGCAGCACCAAAGTCTCCATTCTTAGAAGAGCCGAAGAAGCATACAAGTTTTATCGAGTGGAGAAATGGGACCTCTAAAGATTGGTTGGTCGTCAACACAAGCATGACGATATGGAAATGTATGCTGTTTTACAGCTAAGTAGACCTTTTTCCTTTAAAATACAATATTTACAAAATACACAATGTTTAATTGTAGTGTCAACACTAGATTACACTAGAATCTCCGCTAATCTTCGTCCAATAATATTTAGTGTCTCACTGTACGTCCCCGAAAAAGCAAAATGTATGTATCTATGTAGCTCTCGATTTCTGACGTATCCAAAAAGATTGGAAAGTTAGCTCCTTCGTTAAATATTTTTTTGCTCTGTGGACGTATCGGTGCTTCAAAAACGCGCTTATGATCTGTCTCTGCTTGTTTTATTTGGTGAACAATCAATACCCAAAATCACGACTTGACATATCAATCACACTACGTACACTGTGTATAACAAACAAAAAATGAATTTCAATGTATACTGCTGCAAATTATTAATTTAGGTACATACATAATTTCCACAACCAAATAAGACAAGTGAGTCTAATCATATTTTAGATTTTTGGGTTGGTGTGGTAATGTTTTTGTCTGGCTATCGGTCAACGCCTTACTTAACGTGATGAACCTCTATAAACTCTCTCCCAGTGGGTCCAAGAAGCTGTGCGGCGTACACCGCGGCCACACCCTGTCAAACTTTGTTGACCCGTGGGCTAAACCTAGCAGAGAGACTGTGGACCTCAAACAGAGTTATACCTCTGAAACGTGTCTGTGGTCCACCCTTCAAAAACGCGCTTATGGAATAGCTTACAACCACCTAATTAAAAACAACTGAAATTCTCTTTCATTAGGTAGTAATAAAATACCATATTCCACCAAAAATATTTCATTTGAAATTGGGTGGCCAAGCCTCGTATGCTCTTAACGGTTCCGTTTTGTCTAATGAAGAGCCAAGCTCATAAGAAGCCTAACTCTACAAATACTTAGGTACATTTTGTTCAGAATGTATGGCTTGGTCTGTTCAAAGACTCGCATCCCCTTAATTTATTTATTTTTATCACTGTGGTCACTGCCGACTATGGACAGCAACGCTAGGGGTTCTACCAATGCCTTATCCGCCTTTAAAGAGACATCTAATATACCTCTTGTCATAGTCCAAAGGAAACACTGTGGCTGGGAGCTCATTCCACATACGAATCGTAGGTACGAGAAACGCCTTCTAGCGTGCATAAGGTGCATAGAATTCAGCATTATAGCCCCTTAGGAAGTACCCTATAGATACAAGACCGTGCAGGACCGGGACCTTTTTAGGAGGTTGGAGTAAAGATAAGTTTTCTTAATTTTCCTGTTTTTTTGTTTGCAAATCCTAGCCTGCTAAGACTTCGGGAAGTGCCCTAGAGGTATTGATGAGAAGTGAATCAGTCAGTTAGACGGTGTCGATATCGACGCATTTGAGGTGCTAATAAAATATAAAGTATAAAAGAAAGATTAATTAAACTTTGTTTATTTTATAAGTCTAGAAGATATGAGGGTGTGAAAATTCGACCAAACGCTTCGAATGTTACGTTTTCCTACCTCCTTTTTGTTAAGCTTGGCGGGGGCACTACCGTACCCCCAAAAACACAACTCCGGCAATACCAATGGAAATATTCACAAAAAAAGCGGGTAGAATCAACAAGCGCTAAGTGCTCCATCAATTTGCGTCCGCTACAAATGGAGTTTTAAAACTACCCTCGTTTGTGCGTCACGTGACCGGCGTACCGGATCCCGATAAATGATTAACAAACTGAAATGCGAAGTGCATACACTGTTGTGAAATACCAATACTACCTATATCATCATCACAGCCCGTAACAGTCCACTGCAGGACTTAGGGCCTCTCCCAAGAAAGGGGAGGTTATTGCCATAATCTCCACGCTTGGCAGGCGAGTTGGAAATCGCAGTGTTTAAATATAACAATGGAAAATGCTGCTGCCCATTTTCCAGACTACGTAGACTCTTGATCTTTTGCCTCGAAAACATTAGTCGCCTTGTACGACACCCATGAGTGTAAGGGGTTGGTGCTATTCTACTCTGCTGGACACCACTACCTATATACCTATACGTAATACACACTCACGTGCGTATCCCACGTGCGGGGTAGGCAGAGCCTATCGAGTACCACAAGCTTGTCGATGAGGCAAAAGAGATGAGGAGCATCTCATCTCTTTTGCCTCTTCGACATTCATAACTACATTCTAGGGCACATACTCTTGTAAAATACCTATACTGCACTGTACATAATACGCACTCACGCTCATGCCCCTCGTGCAGGGGCAGGCAGAGACAATGAGCAGTTTTCCAATAGGTATCTAAAGCATTCCTAATCACTCCCTAAATGGCGCTCCGACAATTTTGGTTATTGATAATCGCTTGAAATAGGTTCTTAGCAAAGATATAAACACTGGTTACGTTGTATTGGATAATAGTTTTTTACCATTTTAGAGGTTGTAATAAATTATTACAAACAAAACAAACATCAAATTGACTGAGTCAATTCGTTTCAAGGACAAGAATTTAAGTCAAATTCCAAGAATGGACGCAATACAAATGTGAAAGATTTGTATTAAAATAATTTTCGTTGAACCTTTTGATATACCCCTTTTGTCTATTCCACATTCATGACTACATCCTACTATCGAGACCCACGTGCTGGTGCTTACCTCGGCCAGCGTATAAGTCTGACAATTCAGAGAGGTAACGCCGCCAGACCTATGGGGGACACCTCCGCATGGCAGCGAATTTGAGTCTACTTTTTATTTGCAAATTTAGAAAGACAGTAGATTAAGGGCCCATTTTTCAATTCTAATAATATATATATCAAATAAAAAATATCAGTCTGATAAGACTGTGCGACTAAAACACAATTGTGTCATTACTTCATAATTGTAAAGGATTATAGTTTGTTTTAATTTGGCAGTGTATTACTTTATCGGGCAGATAAACTATAGTATTTATGATAGGTATATTATTTGTATCGTATTTTATTTATTGTGGGGTTATGGTATATCATATTTTATTTATTACCATTTCTTGTATTATTAGATAATTAAATATACTTGCTCTCTGTTCCGCTTTTGGCACCTACTCTTTCGCTTTACGCATGGCCTACTGGTTGACTGGTAGATAGAGCCTTGATGGCTTTAAGTCCGCCAATTGTATTATTTGTAGTGCAATAAAGTTTTTAAATAAATAAACTTAATCTGAGGAAAGAAAAATCGGCCCTAAGTCAGGTAGAGAGATCCGTCGCAATTCGCACAATAAATATTGAAGCAAACTGTTTTGTACAAGTAGTCTTTGTAATTTCTTTTGGCTTCAGTATCGTTTATAGGGTACCCTCCAATAAAACATTTCAAAATATCTTCCAATATTCGACCAGTTACAGTTTTATTATAAGTATATATATACTGGAAAAAGTATGTAAGTAGTATATCAGTTATCTAGCACCCATAGTACAAGCTTTGCTTAGTTTGGGGCTAGATGGCGCTGTGTGAATTAGTCCACGAATATTTCATTTCATTTCATTATAAGTATATATATACTGGAAGAATCCAGGAGCATCGCTCCCCTGTCGCCAACCCTGCAAAAACCTTTTCACCCCTGTCATTAAGAGCTCCATAAGACTAAAAAGTAACTAAGAAAGCCCTCGAAAAGGGCATAGCAACAAGTAGCCGTCGAGAGTCGAGATCACGTCGCTGCGAGCCTCCTTTATTACTATGTGTCACGACAAAATGACAAAATATAATACTATAGTCGCTAGAAGGGCTTGCTTTGCAGGCCGTCGGGGTGTCATTAATCATCCTGAATGAGGGGCCCAGTTTATTAGGAAGTATGAGTTGTACTTAAGTATGGCCTCTATAATAACTTTGGCGCAAGGCTTTTACAGTTTTAGGGTTCAGTGTTGTGGAAGAAAAAAGATGGACAAGTCGGACTCGACGGTTCCGTATAAAGTTGTTGGTTTAATAGTTGGACCAAATAATTATAAGGTTACTAATGAAACTACCGAACATTAATCATCTTGGTGTTAATGTCCCGGTTGTGCTCTCGCGCACGAGGGCTCGAGGTCCGCCGTAATCATGATCCAGAATTTGGCAGATCAGATAATTACAATGGAGCGACTGCCATCTGACTTCCATGACCCTGCTACTAGGGGAAGCTGACCAGATTGTATCATGGTAACACATTCAGTAGCCTGAATGTGCAGGTTTCATCTCGATGTTTTCCCTCACCGTAAGAGCATTGGTTAGCATAACTAATGTACATAACTCAGAAAAGAGTTATTAGTACAAGGCCGCAGCGGGATTCGAACCCGGTACCTCTCGCTTACGAGACGCAAACCTTAACCACTCGGCCACCGACGCTCCTAAAGTACCGAACATTGCATAACGAAAATTACTGTATTGATGGACAAAACTCTTGTTCCCTTACATCCACGTCGGTTGTGGTTAGTTACTAACTAAAAATAAATTTACAATCTACGAGACGTTTTTCGGATTTTTTCTTTACACAAGTAAAGAAAATGCCATGTAGCACAAGCTACATGGCATTGCTTCTTGCCAAAGGAGATAGTCTAAAATTTTCCTGACCGCCCGCCGGCATAATGAGAGTTGTAATGGATAAAGCTTATAAAACGTAATATCCTCTCGTAATTATTTAAATTCTTTAGCTAGCCAATTTTTTTATATTAATGTTTAAAATATTACTAATTTGCTATGAAATGAACGCATTTTTGGCATGAAATTATGAACACACCCGAAAAAAGCTATGGATGCTCAAACTTATCTGACCCGGTGGTCAAAACTAGAACAAAGTGTCACCATTTTGAAATGTCATGACAATGCCATTAACAGCGACGCTGTCACTGGATAAGATTAAGTTTGTGGCACTGCATAGACAGACAGGTAAAAAATTCTAGGTTTGACATTGACAATGACAGGCATGTCATTGTCTTTGTCATACACTGCCACTAATGACGAATGAAACTCCATACTCCGTTAGGAAGACCTGCCCTGTGGTTGTGATTTCTATGGCGATGATAGGCTGTGAGCGAGTTAATTAGCCATAATAATATGTATTATGACGCTGGGGAATTCTACTTATTATTTTCAATTTCTTTTTGGCCACATCCGTCGGCCATTTTATGTATCAAAAGGAGTTTTATTCGAGAGCCATAAACTTGTCAGACCATGTGACAGCGTCGCTGTTGTTGGCAATGGCATGACATTTCAAAATGACGAGACTTAATTCCAGTTTTGGCCATTGTGTCAGATAAGTTTTTATTATGTAGTAAAAACCAAGGTTAAGCAATGCTAGTAATGCAAGGGAGCTGGATGGGTGACCATTTCGTATTTGAGGGTAGTCAAACATTAGCACCGCAACGAGTTGGAAACTCGTTATGTGTGCCCCCTAATACCGTTGGCGAAGCGAGGTCGATCGAGATGTTGCACATACCATGATTCTAAGGAAATCTAGTTCTTGTGCTAGTTCATTTTGGGCACACCCGTGGGCTATTTTATGTAACATCAAAAGGTATGTCACGCAGCACGCCGCATTACCAGTGTTTTCTCAAAGCGATCGCATTACACGCATTATTGAACATAATGCCCTCTCCTTTTGAAAGGAGTTTTTTCTTTCCTCATTGATTTCTCTTCGCTATGACGAAAAAAACTTCTTACTCCGGGCGTAAAAGGAGTTTCTTCTTTCATCGTTTACTCTACGGCTTGTTCCAGTGTTGCATAAGTGTCGCGTGAGTGTTGCAGTTTTGCTAAAAATACTTAGTTTTCAAAAAATAATTGTGAAGAATTGGCTAGACTTAGATTTCTTTTTTCAACTGATACGAGTTCCGTATTTTACATACTTCCGTTTTTCATTCACTTTGTACCGGCTGGATCTTAGTGAATACCTTGTATGAACTGCTAGACCGTATCCTTTCATGATTCTAGGCCAACGGGAAGTGTCCATAGGTTTTGATTCCCTTGCGAGCGTCAAAATGCGGCATACACGGCCATAACTTTTGATTGCGTTGACTTAGAAGTTTGATTTAGTCACTGCTCCAAGGGATTTCAGATCTGAGTATTTGATATTTATTTCAGCTTGATACTTCCAAGCGTTCCTGAGAAAAAGGGTTTTGACAGATGGACGGACTGACGAACAACAAAGTGATCCTACAAGGGATTAATTTAATTAATTAATTAATAATGACATTGAATAGTGAAATTTTATAATGATTATTTAAGACTAATTTTATAATGTTGAATGTTTAATGTATATGAAATATTTAAATTCTAAATTGTAATTACCCACTCCAAATTTGTATGCCGGTGGCAGGTCACAGAGGACCCATCTACTAAAATTGTAACAACTGCATAACCTGTGTACCACGAATAAATTGAATTGAATTGAATTGAATTGATTCTGTTTCTTTTCTATAATTTATTTTGGAACAAACTGTCCTACAAACATATATGTGAAATAAAATTAAAATAGCCCTATAGTTCCCAATATTACACTAGTAGCAACTAAAGACTTTTGGAAGAAAATTCAAATGTTAATCGTGCAAGTTTTTCTTTTTAGTTAGGGAACCCAAAAAAACGGAACGCTGAAACGATTTTCTTGTCCGTTGTTGGAGCAATTAAACCAGTAGGGAGCGAATCAGCACGTCCTTGTTCTAAACTTTTGTCACCAATTCGGGGCGGGGGAGAGGTATGCTCGCTGAATGCAATTTTTCGACGCGGTTGACGACACGGTATACGCAAATGTCGGTGGCCTGTGGCTCAAGACCTCGTAAAGCAAGATGTACCGGGTTCCAACCCCAGTGTCGCCATGATGACTCTTTTCTGTTATGTACATTAGTTTAACAATGATGCTCTTACGGTGAGGGAAAATATCGTGATGAAACCTGCACATTCGGGCGACTAAATGTGCAGCATGATCCAATGTGGTCAGGTTCCCCTGTTAACAGGATCACGGAGGTCAGATGGCAGTCGCTCAACTGTAATCACCTGATCATGGTCAAGGCGGACCCCGGGCCCTCGGGCGCGACAGCACAACCGGGGCAGTAACGCCACGATGAATTTCACCACCGGTTCGGCCACACCATTCGGCCACAACGCAGCTAGCTGTCAAATAACTAACAAATCGCTTTAAGTGATAAGCCCGGCTGTTGTTTTCACTGTTGCTACCGCGATGTACCGACTGTAACCAGTATTTATGCAATAAAATGTTCATTCATTCATTTATTCATCACACATCATTTAACCGAGACGATCAATCTGGACTTTGTCATATTCTTCACGGGACATAATTTTTTTCTTATACTTGTCCTTTTTCTAACTTGACACTTTCCCAACTTGTCTCAGTTTTAAATCGGCATTTTCTTGCTTGGTCTCTATTACAAACTTGACACTTTCCAATTCGTACAAAACTAGTAGCTTAGCGGCAAAGCTCACAAGCATATAACCGGGTGTTTCGCAATAATTCCCGTGTAAGCCCGTAGCCCGGGCCGCGGCCGGTAGAGCAGACGTAAAAGGTCAAAGGTCATCGCCCAGCCGACGCTGTATCGATTCCGTTTCGATATTGCAAACTTGGATTTGCAATTTGCAACCAATCCCAATGTATCATGTTTGTTTATTTTATTGCATTGCTGGCTCTTCGCCTGCGGCTCCGCCTGTGTAGACTACACGTATTGTTGCGCAAGTGGGGTGGGGGAGGGGGATATAAAGTAGCTTATGTAATATTCCAGGCTTTAATCTTAACTACCAAACACACACACAAACTTTCGCATTTGTAATATTAGAGGGATTTATTATTTACTAGCGACTACGATGGTATAGCAACGTCCGGAGCAGACACGCTACGTAAAAAATTTCAGTCCATCTATTTTCCTAACACATCTATTTTTATACATAATTTAAATATAGTTGCCAATAACTCAATTATAAAATTCTCAGGCCCATAAGGGATCTAGGGTTGATCTAGGGATCCTAAATGTAGTACAATTTACTACATAATATAGTATCGTACTATATTTTGGGTCAAAATATTGTTATGCTCCAACTCTACCACATTTTAGTAATATAGTGGAACAGCAAACCTTTCATTAGATGCACTTACTTAGTTACTTACTGCGCTGGCTCAGCGACCCAGAGTGGATCTTGACTCCGACACCTGAGCGTCATAATAAGAGCCATTTATTTGGTTAAAAAGTACACTATTTACATTAAAATCGTATTTTTGTCATATTATTACGGTGTCCGGTAGAATAGCACCAATCCCTTCGACTTAAGGCATTGTCCTAATTGGCAAAGGTCATGCGACATTGTCGTACGACAGATGTCGCGTCCCCCAACCAATAGGAGTTATTTAGCACCCATAGCACAAGCTTTGCTTACTTTGGGGCTAGATGGCGCTGTGTGAATTTGTCCACGAATATTTATTTATTTACCTCAAAACCGCCTCTCGCCCCTACTATGGTCGTACGACCGTTACCAATAAGACAGCGCCTAAGGGTGTCGTATACAAGTTGTAAAAGACATTTATTAAATAAGGTTAAAATTATTTTGTCACTCTAGTGAAAATAACCTATATTTTTCTGGAACATTTTTGGCAACCACGCCCGCAATGCATCCAACTAGTATATACAACTACTATTGTATGCAGACATAGAGAGCTACATGCTACGATTTCCTTTGCCTCTTTCACATTCATAAATCTTCCATTTACTTACGCCGGTTTAGGGTACTCCTGCCGAGAGTACAGGCGTTTCGGCCCGGCCTAGTTTTGGTCCGCGGGCCGAAATAAAAGATGCAATAATATTTTAAAAAATCCTCAGGCCCGCTATTATAAATGGTTTTAAGACGATAGGGGGAAAACATTTTTTAATATAATTTTTACACCGGGGGCCAAACGCCTGAGTAAAGCGTGTAGTAGGCGTGTAGGCCAGCAGGCCACAACCAGGCCAGACCGAAACGCCTGAACACTCCGGCCTGCCCATTTTGAACGCTAATCACTCCTATCCACTTGAACACCAATAGCTCCTAAAAGAAACCAAAAAAAAAACCAATAAGCGACAATAACTATGGCGCAACCCTATAAGAAATGGAAGCTGGTTTTACTAATTATCTCTCACTAAATTGCCACTCACGCCAGCAAAGGGTGAGGGGCGACAGCTAAGTACAGTTGGTTTCCTAACTTAGGTCACCAGGCATATTGTTGGTTTTGAACCCCCGACTAAAAAGAGGGGTGTAAGTTTGTAAAAGTTTGACGTGTGTATCCGTGGCCCTGTCTATCTGTGTGTCTGTCTTGCTAGTAGCTCCCGAACGTGTGGACCGATCTGGATGCGGTTTTCTCTGTCTGGAAGCCAGCTTAATCAAGATGGTTCTTAGTTTCTTTAGTAGTTTAGATCATATTTGAGTATATGTAACCTTGATCGGAGGTTCTCCGTCTTTTTCTGCCGGTTAGGTTATTGTATGCACATTATAAACTACATCAAAATATAGTTAGAGGCAACTTCTGTGACTTATGGTGCTTCAACTGACTTTATTTTCAATACCTATGTATGAAGTTAGTATATAACGTGATATTAAAGTAAAATAAAAATAGGTGTAACCCACTAGGTAACCTATAGGTCCTACTATAGGGCTTAACAGAAGTTGCAGCGGTTGGAACAAATGGTGGGGCTTTCCCCGTTAGCAAAAATAGACTATAAGTACAAATACAAGTAGATATAACAATCACATGTCAAAAGGAGAGAGCAGAAATAAATGATATACAGACTGACGCCTCGTAGAACTATGTTTTATAATAATTTACGGTGAAGGAGAGCGATGAGGAAGTCGTTAAAAGGCAGCCCAAGTCGCCGCAGTTAGAAGTATGTTTATTTACATAGTTTTATTTGATATTCTTTCCACTATCGCATCTACTTTACGAGCGAATTCTATATTTGGTTTTATCTACAGGTTGGAAACTTTTAATGTATAGTTCAAGACCATAAGCGACTTACCACCTTGAGGTTCAGAAATGGAATCAAGTACAAGGATCTCTTAGCACTTGATGAGGGAGTGGGTGTCCAACATCAACTCCAGTTGTCTGTCAAAAGTGATGCTTTACAAGATGGCGGCGTTAGTTCTGATTTCGCCCACGTACCACATTATCCTTGTAGTTCTGGCAACTTCACTCTGCAACTGTCATTACTTTTCATCTTGGCTAGAGCCGCAGAATCCTGAATCCTGTACAGTAATGTTACAGTAAAGTACAGTCTGTACAGTAATGCAGATTATGGAATCTTATGTAAGGATTTTTCATTTTCTTTAAATAAAAAAGTCCCGAGGTGAATTGGGCGGTTTTGAGATCTCCTATTATAATTGGTCGGGTGATGTCCATCGTACGACCATGGCCACACGACCGTTGCCAATTAGGACAGAGCGTAAGAGAAAGCTAATGGCTACTTACTTCAGTCAATTCAATTCAGCGAAGTTGTAAAGGATGCTTTCCAAAGTGGCCCCTAAATGGTGGCGCTTATGCTTTTGAACTGTACATGGTACGATCATGTTATACCATCGATGAAACGATTTTTTCTGATGGATAGGTTTTGTTTTGTAGCCTTGTAGATTAGAAAGAAAGAAGAAAGAATGTCAATTATTACACATAGCACACCACGACACAAAAATACTTCATCATCACAGCCCGTAACAGTCCACTGCAGGACTTAGGGCCTCTCCCACGAAAGCGGAGGTTATTGCCATAATCGCCACGCTTGGCAGGCGGGTTGGAGATCGCAGTATTTAAATATAACAATGGAAAATGCTGCTGCCCATTTTCAAGATTACGGAGACTCATTTTGCCTCGAAAACATTAGTCGCCTTTTACGACACCCATGAGTGTAAGGGGTTGGTGCTATTCTACTCTGCCGGACACCACACGGCCAACAATAATACTTATATAATTGCAAAAGGAAACATTAATAATAAGAACATTAAAAACAATGAGTAGCCTCCCATTATCAGTAGTGACATCCCCACTTTCACAAGTCGCATTTGCACAGAAAAGCGCAACCTAGGGACTCATCGCCTAGGTACCCACGATATTCAGTCCTTTTCGACACAATATGATGTTTTATGTGGGTATGTTCTGTCCAGCGTCGGTGGCCGAGCGGTTAGAGTATGCAACTCGAAAGCCAGGGGTCCCTAGTTCGAATCCCGCTCCGGCCATGTACCAATGACTGTTTTCTGAATTATGTACATTAGTTGAATACTAACCGATGCTCTTACGGTGAGGGAAAACATCGTGATGAAACCTGCACCAGGCGAATGGATGTGTAACCATGATCCAATCTGGTCAGGTTCCCCTGGTAGCAGGGTCATGGAGGTCAGATGGCAGTTGCTCCACTGTAATTACCTGACCTGCCGAATCCTGGATTAGGTCAAGGCGGACCCCGGGCCCTCGTGCGCGAGAGCACAACCGGGACATTAACGCCAAGATGATTTATTATTTTATTTTATGTCCTGTCCAGATACAGTCCATCCTATAGCTATACGAGTCGACAATAGAACATGATGTCGGTCCATAAAACTGAATGTTTATTTCGCATCGAGGTAAGACTCAACTAGGCGGCGTGGCCTAATAATAGTGGCACGTGGCTCGCCATGTTGTTCATTGTTCTTTTATAGGTACCTGTGCTTTATGTTTTTGTTCGGGTTGTAGATAACGATGGTAAGGAACAGGGATATAATATAGACTAGCTGTAACGTTAATGAAATAGACCGTTAGTGATTAATTCTACGAATGAAATGAACAATCAGTGTTGGATAATCTTTTGTCTACACTCATAGCGTAATGTTCCAATTTCATATTCGAAAACAGTTGTTTAAGGATACACTTTTTTCACGCCAGTCTATAAAATTAAAAAAAAATACTTTTCGATACAGCATTTCCCATACTAATTTAATTACAGCTGTAAATAACTTTTTAATCATTATGCAACACTTTTATTTTTTTTATTTTTGTCGGGGCGCCAAGACACGGCGAAATGTAGGCTGAATACCTAAATGTCTTTGACATATTAAAAATTAAAATTTTCTTGTTTATATTTGTGTGTAATTATTTTCCCGCTAAACAGAATATTTTTTTCTAATTGTAGTAATTAGTGTTTGTGAATGTTTTTTCTTGTTTGATGCAAATAAATAGATAAATGTGAAAGAAGTGAAGTGAATTTCCCGCCGCTTGATATCATCGACGCGAAGATACAACGGCAAAGTCGAAAAAATTATAGGTACGAAATTTTAACATTAAAATGTGAGTGTAGATAAAGTTGTGTATGCAACTGCATATAATTAGGTATTAAAACATTCGTGTCAAACTATGATCATACTCGGCTACGCCTCGTATGATAAACAGACACTCATGTTTTAATACCCCCTTTTATATGCCAGTTGCATAAACTACTATTAGGGCACTATGTAAAGTTAAAGTATAATTGCATTTCGTAATTGAAAATGACACCCGTAGACTGTAAGGGCGCCGTAGGCTATCCTACGTCACCGAGTACAAGAAAAATTCTACTTCAAACCACCAACCGTCTTTTCTTCACTATTACTTATTAGCGGTTAGGGTTGCCAATTCTACTATAAATATAGTGTCCTACTATATTTTAAGTCAAGATACTACGTACTGATGGAAAAATATATAGTAGCCAAATTTACTATATTTTAGAAATATAACGGCAACACTTTCTTCGGGTATAATAAGAGCTTGTATGGTCAAAAATACCTGACCTGGTAAGGATCGCACGATGCGGAAAGCACAGGACCGGCCTTTGTGGAGATCCCTGGGGTAGGCCTATGCCCAGCAGTGGGCGTCTTCTGGCTGATATGATGATGATGATGATGGTCAGAAATACACCTTTTCTTTGTATGTACCTATACATATATACACAGTAATGTACAATCTTCTGCCGCTTGGTCACTTACCTGATGAAATGGCTGCTTAATACGCATTCGATACCACGGTTAGTATCGGTTTTACCTGGATATTTCGATGCAATTGCTTGCGTCATGGTCGCGAGTAGGCACTAAATGTGTACCTAATGTAAGTGTAGTGAATAACCCCGAAAGTCTAAAACCTATCTTCTTCTTATCGAGTCTATGGAGTAAACACTGACTTACACTTTATTAGCCGTGTGGTGTCCGGCAGAGTAGAATAGCACCAACCCTTTACACTTATGGGTGTCGTACAAGGCGACTAATGTTTTCGAGACAAAAGATCAAGAGTCTCCGTAATCTGGAAAATGGGCAGCAGCATTTTCAATGTTATGTTTAAACACTGCGATCTCCAACCCGCCTGCCAAGCGTGGAGATTATGGCAATAACCTCCCCTTTCGTGGGAGAGGCCCTGGGTCCTGCAGTGGACTGTTGCGGGCTGTGTTGATGATTGATGACACTTTATTCGCCCAATATTCGGCGACGCATACAGCATTTGAACTGGCCTCGAACAAGTCCTCCATTGTACAATTTTTAGGACACGCCGAACATGAAACGAGGTGGTCCATGGTTTGCGGAGATATGCCACAGTTGCACTGAGAACTGTTATTTGTATATAGAGACCACCTAAAAATATACCGAAATTGGTGATAAAATCTAGCTAGTTCATATAAAGAAATGCTTACCCAGCAGCTATGCCCCACTGCTGCGCGGCGGCGGTGGCCGCGTGGTCGAACAGCGTCAGCCCGACCAGCGCCACCGTCGGCGCGATCGTCAGCGGGGACACCAGCCGCAGCAGGGAGCCAATCACGCCGAAATAGCCTAGTAAAGTTGGACCGATAAAAATCTAGATCTAAACGTAGACATAGACAAATTAAATTTACAAAAAAGGTAATTATTGCGATGTGACGACGGAGCAAACTGGACTAGCCTCAGCGTAATGCCATGAAGGACAGTAGCCAATCATAGCGCTGATTTTCAGGCTGACCCAGAGTTTGATGCGTGTACTATGAAAACGTAGTACCTACATATACCATTGTTATATGACTATATGTTACCAGATTGTACATCAAGTATGTTATACAGTTTCAAATGCTTAAAGTAATAAAATATATCGAACATTACACATTATTTCACGGTACAACACTATTTGACATTTACTGACTTCATTCTATTCTCTGGCAACTTCCAAACCTACGCCCAATAGGTAACTAGTTCTAGTTTGTAGTGTTTATTATAAAATCTTAATGTAATTCCTCGATCATACAAAGTGTGAGAAGTAGATTCTGTTTATTAAATAAACTGATATCATCAGTTTATTCATCACATCAAGTGGGCCTCGTTTAATCACCCGGTGGTAAAAGGTGGTCACGATGCGGCAGAAAATGAAACATGCCTGTCTAGAAACAGAATATTCAAGTCTTAAATTATCAATCTCCTCTCACCCAAGAAAACCTGAAACAGCGCAGCGACCGCAATGGCTCCACTCAGCTCACACATCCTCGTCATCCAGACCTCCTTCCGCTGGTCCTCATCCATGGTGGCCAGGGCTTCGGCAGTCGGGCAGCGCCACTCGGGCAGCCCCAGGATGGCCAGCGTCGGCACCAGGAAGGAGATGGTGCCGCCTTGCACGATGGGCAGTCGGCAGCCGAAGGTGGCTTGCAGCCAGGTTATTAAACCTGGGGTCGAGAGAAATTCATTAAGAGCTGCGAAAGTGCACACTTTAGGAAGATTTTCTTGCGTTCCAGAATAGGTAATTAGCAAAAATTTCATGTCTAGAAATAGCAATGAATTATTTTGGAAACTATTTGAGGTATTAGGTATCTACTATCAGAGTCTGCTCAGTTGAATATATAAAAATAGCAATGAACTATTTTAAACATTATTTTGGAAAAAGTGCTAGAAGCCCCCGCGGTTTTCGCCTGCGCGCAGTTTGGATCTCTGTAAACGTTAAACGATCCCGCGTTAGTCTATTCTTTTTCTGATGTCTTTTAACGCCACATTTACGGAGCGCACCCCGTCCCTACGGGGTGTCGTATCCCCGTATCGATGAAACCTGAAAAGCCCACCGGCTACAGGTGCTCCCAGGGGGTGTTTAGCACGTATGCGCGCCTAGGCCCCTTTTTTGGCGAGTCGTGCATAACCAGTCCGGCCGGCCGGCTGGTACTCATGAGAGTTCACCTCCTCCCTCCCAACCGCTATACCGGAGGGTGCCCATTTCCTTTGCGTTAGGCGAAAAAAAAATAAAGCCACATTAATTATTCTCCTAACATGCCGCGGATAAGGAAACTGCTAAAGAAAATACACTGACAGTCCTCACGGTTCTAATTATCGTGTATCCTTAAAGCTATGAAGTCACATTGCATATTTAATATTTAGTAAATAGTCAGATTTTCAGAGAAATTGTTTTGATGTAATCACATGTAATCTAGGCACGCATGCTACATCTTCGACCTCATCGTCGCTTTCCATCAGGTGAGTTGAGGTCAAATGCAAGCCTATTGACAACAATGAGCAGTTTTCCAATAGGTATCTAAAGTATTCCTAACCACTCCCTAGATGGCGCCCCGACAATTTTGGTAATTGATAATCGCTTGAAATAGGTTCTTAGCAAAGATATGATATAAAGTCTGGGTACGTTGTATTGGATAATATTGTATTTAACAATAGTTTTAGACCATTTTAGAGGTTGCAATAAATTATTACAAACAAAACAAACATCAATTTGACTGAGTAAATTCGTTTCATGGATACTAGGATCAAGAATGGACGCAATACAAATATTAAAGGTTTGTATTAAAATACATTTCGTTGAACCTTTTGGTAGAAAATTACCAAAATTGTAGGAGCGCCATCTATTGATGCTTTTTGAAACCAACTATCAATACCTACTGGAAAACTCCTCATTGACAATAAAAAAATTAAAAAAAAACATGACAGGCGAGCGGCATCATCGATGCGGATGTGACATATCGAATGACATTACGTGTCAGTTAATGTCACAGTGACAAGTGGCCGGCGGGCGCTGCTTTCGTCCGTCGCGGACAAAGAACAAAATCTTTGGCCGCGGAGTCTATTTTGTTTTTTAATACATTTTTATTGTGGCCCTACATATTATACAGACCAAGAAACCATTGTGCGCTCGATGGTGCCGTGGTGCCTAGCATTCATTTTATATTGTATGACATTCAGAAGTGTTTGTGATAACGTAAACTGAATAAACGTATTTGATTTGATTTGATGACACAGTGATATTACCGTGACGTTGTTTATCGCCCATCTTATCATCATCACTTATTCGAAGTGAAATTCGTTAGGAAGTGTTATTAGCAAAAAAAATATACCCAATATAAAGGTCCTGTATTTTTGTTGATGGGTGCAGTCGGGTCAGATCAACTAACAGGATAAAATCAGCCTGACGGCTATTTTCGTCAACTTAGTTCATCGGGGGTGTAACTCAGTGGTAGAGTGTCTGCTTCGCATGCTGAAAGTCCTGGGTTCAAATCCCAGCACCTCCAAATGCTCTTTTTTTATTTAACTTGATATTATCGAGCTACAAATTATATTACTTTTAAAATTGCTTAGTTAAAAAGATTCAACTTACATACCAACAATAAAACATTCACTCCTGCCTAACGACTTCACTAAATAAAAAAGATGGAAAATATTATTGTTTGCATTAACTACAACAGTGTAATTAAAAGGTATATAAAGTAAATAGTTTAGGAAATACATAGCAATATTACTGAAACGGAATAACAGGAATTTCATAGAACAATGAAATCCACGCCTTGTAAAATAAACTGGGCAAATTCCTTTAGCAGCTTCCTCGTGTATTTTTAACAGGCGCCATTAAAGGCAACGGAAGTTTACAGAATGGTTGCTTACTTTGTTGAATTATTTATTTATTAGGTTGATGGAAAATCTATGTATATTTTAACCTTAAGGCAATATTGAAACAATATTTCACTTACAAGAACATTATTTCGCATTAAGTATAAAGTAGGTATACAATTAATTACACAAGGTTATTTTTAAGCCCCGACGAAACATGTGTATCTGTGGCTTTGTGTATCCGTCTGTGGCGTCGTAACTCCCGAACGGAAGGACCGATTTGGTTGCGGTTTTCTCTGTTCAAAAGTCAGTTTAATCAAGATAATTCTTCTCTTTGTTTCATTCAAATCAGTTCTGTAGTTTAGAAAATATTGGAGTTTAAATAAACTTGGTCTGGGGTATCCGACTTTTTCTGTCGGTTAGGTTATCAGTACAGTAAGTAGGTACATAAAATTACTATTACCATTTTATTACAATTTTATTCAATGTCTGTTTGAACAATTTATCTGTAAGTATAGTGATAAGATAGTTGATCATCTTTAACAGTACGGATATCTAATTATTAAGTAGGCTTACCATTACTTTGCTTTTATGACAATTAGTCTTGTCAAAACAAACAAGCTAACAAGATTATGAAACTGCATTGCTTGCCGTGATTGAATCTGATAGTAAAACTGATTACGTATGTGCCAAATCTATACATAAGTATAAACAAAGTCGCTTCCCGCTGTCTGTCCGATCTTTTTAACTACGCAACGGATTTTAATGCGGTTTTCAACAATAGATAGAGTGATTTAGGAGCAAGGTTTATACCCAAGAAAACAGTAAGATGGAGTAATGTAGGTGTACGCGAAAGAAGTCACGGTGGGTTCACTAGTAACAAGCAATTCATGGGTGTCTAAACCTGTCAGTAACAGGAAAGCTGTCTCATCCCGCGGGAGAACCAAGAAGCGATTGATTGACATTGCAGAGTCGGACGCGAGAGCCAACGTCTTCCACGGCGAGGATGCTGAAGACAGGGCCGAGTGGGGAAGGAGGAATAGGAAAGCGGACTCGTCGGAAAAAGTACCTTGCGTAGGACTTACCTAATGCAACCTTTTAATCTACAACAGGGCTGTCTAACGCTAAGTCCGCGAGCCGCATATGGTTTTATTTTATGCGGCCCGCGAGTCCTATACAAAAGTTTTTTTTTATGTCATACGGTATGCAAACAGGCAAGCGGGCCACCTGATGGTAAGTGATCACCACTGCCTATAGACATCAGCAACACCGAGAGGATCAGCACACCTCTATAACACGTTACTCTGGCAGCAAAAAGGCAAATGTCCCAACAATACGAAGGCTGCATATTTTTATGCGCATTACATACACAAAGTGGTGGTAAAGAGTGGGCCTGGCCCATCCTAGTTTTCTCTTGGTCCACTACAGAAGCCTTATTTTTTAAACCGCTCGCATCCACGGGAGCGCTCGCCTTCTAACGCCTGTCTTTTCTATCTCTAGCTACTTACCACGAGTGTGAATAGGATAGGTAGCGCATTAACAATATTTTTGTGGTGAAATTTGTAAAGCCCCGTAGACGAGAAAATAGGAAGAAGTGAGGGACTCCAAAGACGTAGAACCGCTAAATCCTAAACATCATCAGTTTTCTACAGCAGTTTTAAAATGCAATCTCACCGTCGCCGGGTGAAGAGGCTTACCTGTGACGAATATCATTGTTGATATGATGTTGGAGCGGTCAGGGTCCGTCTCGGCCATGCACAGCGCTGGGCACAGGATGAACGGGATCGCCACAATCGCGCCGATCATCGTTAGATAATGCTGTGGAGAAACATAACGCTATACGTGTAGGCCTAAACATGAGTTATAAATAAATAAATATGACACAGCGCCATCTAGCCCCAAAGTATGCAAAGCTTGTATTATGAGTGTTCGATAACTTATAAACTACTAATATAATTTATTTTTGTTTAACACATACTTTTTCTTATCGTTCAATGATCAATAGGTTAAGTACCTATAAGATTATTTTTATTATTATTAGGTTTCCCATAATAATAAAAATAATCCCATTCATATTTTCCCAGACCAAAACTGAGCAACGCAGATGGCACCATCTGAGGCACTGAACACATACTTATATGCATACTACACCCAGACTCGTAACAAAAATTAAAATATATCATTTCGGGCCACGCAGAGGTCCCGGGAATCGAACCCGGGACCTTTGCGTGGCGACCGGCATGTTAACCAACTAAACCACGCAGTACGCAAACAGTATCTGCAGCAGTGACTATGAGCGATAGGGTTTAGCTTTATTCTACGCAGCGATAAACTAGCAGACAGCCCAGCGGTTACTGTCGCCAATAGCATCCAAAATTAATGCATTTAGGTAACAAGCAACAAAAATGCAGAACCGCAGGTGCGTTGTCACTGTAAGGACTAAGATGAAATGCCTCATGCCTGTAATTGCGCTCGCTACATTATCCTTCAAATCGGAACACAACAATGCAATCATTGTTGCTTGGGGGCTGAAATAGATAAGGCGAAGGATTAGAATAACCTTTATTTAAGATTTATCGTGTGCTCAATTCTGGTCTTGAAGATCTTCAAATTCCACTGTAATTAACTGATCTGTCATATCCTGAATCATGGTCAAAACGGACCCCAGACCTTCGTGCGGGGAGACCTACTCATTGTGTAGACTACGTTTAAGGGTTCTTGCGACATCTATTTACTTATAACGTTAAAATATGTTGAAATGAACTGTACCGACCTGCAACGCCATGAAGATGCAGAGGTACCATGGCGGTGTGTCGTCGATGCCGTACGTGACGTTTCCCCTGCGTTCTGCTACGCAGTTCTGCTTGCCTGGTACTTCATCTGGAACCTGCAATGTAGATGAGATACCAGGGCCTATCAGGATACCAACTAGGGCCTTTGTAGAAAAGAAAATGGGCAGCACTGTTGCGTACATTAAACACTGAGATCTCAATTCGCCTGCCAAGCGTGGAGATTATGTCTGACAAAGCCCTCCAACGTTGGCAAGTGCACTCAAATCCAGCAGTACGATTCGGATGCGGAATGAGCTCCAAGCTGCATTATTTTCTTTAGACTATGACAGGGATCGTTCAAGAGGTATATTAGAGGTTGCTTCAGAGGCGGAACGCATTGGTAGCGCCCCTAGTATTGCTGATGTCAATAGGCGGCGATGACCACTTTCCATCAGGTGGCCCGCTAGCTTGTTTGTCTGCCGTATAACATAAAAAAGTACAGGTACGGTGTGTTTGATGAATAAGGTACTTGTGACTTTGTCGTGCCATATAATTATCTATGCGTGAAAAATAATAATCTGATCTCATAATCATGTTATAAGTAGTAAAGACAATGTTATCAAGTATCAACCTCTGATATTAGTATAAACAATCATCTTTCTTCACACAAATAACATTGGGATTTGCGTGGAAACCTTCATAGGCATTGTCAAACACGATTATCACGAACATGTGAGTTGTTGACACTAAATCAAACTGTACACAAACCGTACTTCCTATTGTATAAATAGGTACGTAGGTAGGTACACCACTTAACAACCAGTTTATTTAAAGCATTGGGCTCCCAGCCGCAGTGTTTCCTTTGGACTATGACATGGGATCGTAAAAGAGGTATATTAGAGGTCTCTTCAGAGGCGGGCAACGCATTGCTAGCGCCCTTAGTGTTGCTGATGTCTATAGGCGGCGGTGACCACTTCCATCAGGCCAACCCGAACGCCTACCTAACTTAGAGCCCGTCTAAACATACGGCCTCCGACACCTACCTGTCTTAGAGCCCGTCCTTACCTAAGGCCTGCCCGAGCACACATGCTACAGTACCTACAAAGTTATTATCTCTTATTTTCTCACGCCAAACGGGTGCAAATTTGATAGGACCCCTTTGTTATTAAGAAATAATTAAAAAAAATAACAATAAAGCCAATACTGTTCATGCGAACAGTACCTGTGGTAAACCGCCAAAGATACCGAAGTTTCTACACCGACTTTTATCAATTTTTTTCTCATATCTTCTAAAACCGCAAATATCCGCAGCTGATTTTTTTTTGTATCTTGTTTATGAATAGTTAGACTATGAACTAATATAAAAAGAAGACGGATGAAGGATGGGGAGACGTGTGTAACAGTCATAACTTTCAATGAAAATTATTTTTGTGAAAAATTTGGTACTTAATGATTTTTTATAAGTACTTTCCCCAATTTCTCAAAATAAAATGAAAATAAAAAAGCTGTTCCGTAAAGTACATAAAATTACCTTCCTAAAAATGTAATACACTGCAAATCTGTGCTTAACATTTTTTTCACAATATTGTTTGGAAAACATGAACACCCAAAGACTTGAGTTTGGCACCTCTATCTTCAATGTACTTCTGACTATGAAAAATAATATTATTTTATCTACACTCATAGCATAATGTTTCAATTACATATTCGAAAACAGTCGTTTAAGGGTAGACATTTTTCACGCCAGACTATAAAATTTTAAAAAATTACTTTTCGATACAGCATTTCCCATACTATTTTCATTACAGCTGTATCGTAAAATAACTTTTTAATCATTATGCAACACTTTTATTTATTTATTTTTTGTCGGGCGCCGGGACACGGCGTAATGTAGGCTGAATACTTAGTTGTGTTTAACAAATTCAAATTCAAAATTTAAATTTTCCTGTTTATATTCTGTGTAATTATTTTTCCGCTAAACAGAATATTTATTGTAATTGTTGTAATTTGTGTTTGTGAATGTTGTTCCTTATTTTAAGCAAATAAATAGATAAATGTGACAATAGTTAAGTGAATTTCCCGCCGCTTGATATCCTCGACGCGTAGATACAACAGAACTGACTCGCAGCTTACTTCCAGCTAAGTTGAGAAAATTATAGGTTCGATATTTTAACATAAAAATATGAGTGTAGATAAAGTAGTGTATGCAACTGCATATAATTAGGTATTAAAACACTCGTGTCAAACTATTATCAT
This sequence comes from Blastobasis lacticolella, assembly GCA_905147135.1. Lineage (NCBI taxonomy): Eukaryota > Metazoa > Arthropoda > Insecta > Lepidoptera > Blastobasidae > Blastobasis > Blastobasis lacticolella. The sequence goes on from LR990048.1 coordinate 19,712,056, forward strand.
ACTTGGCAACGCCTCGTATGATAAACAGACACTCATGTATTAATACCCCCTTTTATATGACAGTTGCATAAACTACTATTTTAATCATTATGCAACACTTTTATTTTTTAAATTTTTGTCGGGCGCCGAGACACGGCGAAATGTAGGCTGAATACCTAAATGTCTTTGACAAATTCAAAATTCAAATTTTCCTGTGTATATTCTGTGTAATTATTTTCCCGCTAAACAGAATATTTTTTCTAATTGTTGTAATTTGTGTATGTGAATGTTATTTCTTGTTGGAAGCAAATAAATAGATAAATCTGAAAGTAATGAAGTGAATTTCCCGCCGCTTGATATCCTCGACGCGTAGATACAACAGAACTGACTCGCAGCTTGCTTCCAGCAAAGTTGAGAAAATTATAGGTACGATATTTTAATATAAAAATATGAGTGTAGATAAAGTAGTGTATGCAACTGCATATAAGTAATTAGGTATTAAAACACTCGTGTCAAACTATTATCATACTCGGCTATGCCTCGTATGATAAACAGACACTCATGTTTTAATACCCCCTTTTATATGACAGTTGCATAAACTACTATTGCGTATTAGGTAACAAAATCCTATTGAATATTATAACTTGACTATTTGAGTATCAATTTAAATCAAAATATTATCCAGATTATGATATTCGTAAAAACCATTTATGATATGCTCTTTGTCTACCATTTCCCATAGTGCGTCGGGTCCAGTAGTTCAGCGTAAAGCTAGGTATATTTAACTATATAGTTAGGTACTTCTGGTTCAATGACCTGCTGCGTCTAACGTAGCTCCCGCCGATTACGCTGCAGTTTTCTTAATTTGAAACCAGTTTAATCGCGACTCTTTAGCTTTGTTTCGTTAAAATCGGTCCCGTAGTTTGGTAGGTAAGTAGATATGTATAACAATTCGATAGGATTCACAGCGGTCTATAACCCACCTGTCAAACGGGAAAGCAATTTGGTAGAGGCTCGGTAGAGTACCTAGACTATGGCTGTTTGTCAACTCAATAAAGATAATAATGTTTATCAGGTGGTAGGACTAAAGCTACCCTGAGTAGTCTGCGAGTACTCACGCGTTCGTGAGTACCACCGCTTTATCTATGTCTGCCGCCAGACAACAATGCTTGCATTGCGTTATTGTGTTCCGGTTTGAAGGATAAGGTAGCCAGCGCAATTACAGGCATGAGGCGTTTCATCTTACAGTGACAATGCGGTTCTGCAATTTTGTTGCCTGCAACTTTAATGGATGAATCGTAGATGTTATGGACAACAGTTACCACTTGCCATCAGGTTTTCTCGTTTGTCACAGCGTATGGTAAAAAATAAAAAATATATTGGTAATTTATCTATACTCGGAGAGAAGTGTAAACAAATTGCTCCTATAAAAAATTAAGCCAAGGGGTGGATTATTTAAAATCAATGAAATATTAATAAAAATGATTACTTTCAAAATTAAATAAAAACGTATGCACACTTATAAAACACTTAAGTATTTTAAATAATTTACCCCTTACTTTTTATAGTGTCAATTTCTTTACACTTTTGATATTGAATTTCAATTCCAAGTTTAGTCATTATTTATCCTTACAATTGTGTCCACGGCCACATAAGAGCCTCTGCAATGCTCATCACTCATATCACACACAAATAACCACAGCCACACAATATTGTCACACACGTAGGTAGGTACTTAGTTCACTTAGGTTTCGGCAGCGCACTTACACTAGTTTACTTAAAAAACAATTCTACAAACTAAATAACTACGGCAAGCGTACAAAACCAGCGTGAGTAGGCAAGAATTATAGGTTAACTAAGCTATACGGCAAGCGTACAAAACCAGCGTGAGTAGGCAAGAATTATAGGTTAACTAAGCTATACTACATACTATACTATACTCGTGTAGTCGACACAGTTACAGAAAAAATGCATAGCAAAAAATATACCAAACAATTGGTAGTTACGAGCGGAGTGCCACAAACTTCTATGGCCCAGTGGCGAAAGCTGGAACTAAGTGTCGCACTTTTGTAACGACATGTTAAGTCCAACAACAGCGACGCTGTCATCGGGTCAAATAAGTTTGTTGCGCTATAGCTATCCAAATACAGCGAGCATCAAAAGTCGTGTTCTATGTGACAACTAACCACCTTACCCGTCGGTCTGTCTATCTGTGTGCCTGTATATCAGCTAAGGGAGCATCCAAAAACTATGTGGTCTCAATTTGCCCTCTTTAGAGAGAGAATAGACAACTAAGTCAGTAAGTACAGTGGGTGATTAACGCCCAGTGTTTAATAGCGCCCAGTGTCCAGAAAACGCACTTTTATTTAAATTAAACGCAATGGTCTATACCCTAATAAAGATACAAGCAATAGGAATGTTTTAGCGCAAATGCATGATTTTTGAGACATTATCTTGCCAGTGATAAGCTGGTCTTCAAAGACGCTGGTCACAGACGTCCATTTTAAAAGATCTTATACAATTCGGTTCCGATATTCTGTAAAGTTGCTCGTTTATAGTATATTTTTATTTATTTGGTATAGTAGAAGTATACCTTTAGTATTACGTAATTGATTTTAAGATATTCTACGCGATTTTGTGAGAAAACGTAGAAAATGACAATACCGCGCTAACAACGCCTACCCAAATCCAATTTTTCATTTCAATGTTTCAAAGGTTGACTTGGAGAAATCCCCCTGCAGGATAACTCCGCCTTTGTACAATACATTTGTAATATTTATGTAGTTACCTAAATAAACTTACACTCTATTGTGGTACAATAAAGAATCGATGAAATTGAGATCTGTCAAACTACTACTTAGTTCATCGAACAAATCATTTGATTGTACTTTGCGCAAGCTGCCTTGCATACTGTACCGTCATGCTTTTATCACATTCCTATGTTGTGCTAGGTCGACGAAACTGCAATTCTGAGTCGTATTTCCATGACATTGCACATGAATTTCCTCTGATATGCCTAGACCACTATGCTATATGGCAGTGTTGGGCAAAATTTAATTGCAAGTTACAATTAAAAATAACAATTGATTAATTGTTAATTGTGAAATATCAATTAACAATTGATTAATTGTTAACTGTGACGTTGCAATTAACAATTGATTAATTGTTAATTGTGACGTTGCAATTAACAATTGATTAATTGTTAATTGCGAAATTTAATTGTGACGTTGCAATTAACAATTAATCAATTGTTAACTGTTCTTGTAATTAAACTTTAATTAAATTTAAATAATGTTAATAGTAATATTATAAGATTAAGGAGTGGCTCAGGGAAGGGCTTTCACAAGCTTGACCTTAATGGCCATGCTAAATCGTTCTTCATGATAGCCACACAGAATATATATACTAGTACTTAAGAATAGAAAATTCTTTCCGCAAATAGCTTTCAACATAATAATGCGTTTACATATTATTTTGTCTCTCTCGCGTCCTACTCTTACCTCTCAGCCCTCGAGCGGCCCGATCGGGCCGCATAACAATATAAATCTGTGATTGTTAATTGTTAGTTTTAATTGTCTCTTGTAACAATTAAAAATATTAATTGAATTATTTTAATTGTCTCTTGCAATTAACGTGAATTTATTTAAATAAATTAATTGCAATACGCAATTAACAGATTAATTGCAATTAAATCAATTGTGATTAAATTAATTGCAATGAATTTTTCAATCAATTAATATGATGATTAAAATATCAATTGTTCATGCCCAACACTGCTATATGGCATATGCCTCAGATACTTAGTTTAGATAGATAGAGCGTCGGTAGCCGGGCGGTTGAGTATCCAACTCGTAAGCGAGTGGTACCGGGTTCGAATCCCGCTGAGGCCATGTACCAATGACTTGTTTCTGAGTTATGTATATTAGTTGAATACTAACCGATGCTCTTACGGTGAGGGCAAACATCGTGATGAAACCTCCAAATTCTAGCAACTGAATTTGTAACCATGATCCAATCTAGTCAAATTCCCCTGGTAGCAGGGTCACGGAGGTCAGATGGTAGTCGCTCCACTGTAATTACCTGATAGTCAATTCCTGGATCACGGTCAAGGCGGACCCCGGGCCCTCGTTCTCGAGAGCACAATCGGGACATTAACGCCAAGATGATTATTATTATATTTAGTTTAGATAGATAGGTAAATTTATTAATAGGTACCTAAATAAATAACAAAGTTTCTGCAACGCAAACGAATCGTATCTATTAATACTTCATCATCACAGCCCAGAACAGTCCACTGCAGGGCTTAGGGCCTCTCCCACGAAAGGGGAGGTTATTGCCATAATCTCCACGCTTGGCGGGCGGGTTGGAGATCGCAGTGTAAAACTATAGCAATGGAAAACGCTGCTGCCCATTTTCCAGCCTACGAAGACTCTAGATCTTTTGCCTCGATGACATTAGTCGCCTTGTACGATACCCACGAGTGTAAGGGGTTGATGATATTCTACTCTACCGGACACCACATATTAATACTTCCGATAGCATTATTGAGAGGTAGGTAGAGCATAGCTAGCGTGATAATCATCTTGGCGTTAATGTCCCGGTTGTGCTCTCGCGTACGAGGGCCCAGGGCCCGCCTTGACCATGATCCAGGATTTGAAAGATCAGATAATTACAGTGGAGCGACTGCCATCTGACCTCCGTGACTATGCATGCTACCAGGGGAACTTGACCAGTAGCCGTTTTCACAATGGCTCGGAAATCAGATTCGGATACGGAATCGACAAAGGACCCCGCAAAAGTTCTTAGGAAAATGTGGTTTCAGTTAATTTTGATGAAATTGTCATATGTTATAGAGAGTAGAGTTTCCGTGGAATCCATCGGGATTCTGAATAACAGTTTTCGAATCGATAGACACGGATTCGCCGCTCACGAATTTCGTGTCGAATCGTTCGGAAACGGTTTCGAATCATTGTGAATACGGCTACAGATTGGATCCTGGGTACACATTCAGTTGCAGGGTTGATCACGATGTTTCCGTCACCGGTTAGCATCGGTTAGAATTCACCTTATGTAAATAACTCAAATAACTAAATGGCCGTGTGGTGTCCGGCAGAGTAGAATAGCACCAACCCCTTACACTCATGGGTGTCGTACAAGGTGACTAGTGTTTTCGAGGCAAAAGATCAAGAGACTCCGTAGTCTGGAAAAGGGGCAGCAGCATTTTCCATTGTTATATTTAAACACTGCGATCTCCAACCCGCCTGCCAAGCGTGGAGATTATGGCAATAACCTCCCCTTTCGTGGGAGAGGCCCTAAGTCCTGCAGTGGACTGTTACGGGCTGTGATGATGAAATAACTCAAAAAAGAGTCATTGGTACATAACTGCAGTAGGATTCAAACCCGGTACCTCTCGCTAACGAGTCGGATACCTTAACCATTCGGCCACCGACACTCCTAGCGGGATATCCCGTTCGAATTCGAGCAGCGCCACTGGGGAAGCACCTCTATAACAAATGCCGCAGTCAAACCATTTTATTTCATACCTACTTACTACCTATTGTGTTTCTGCCAGTAAATAAGACACTAGTGCTCCACGGGGAGCCGTGAGTTAATGTATTGTGCGGTGGCTTTGGGAATGGCCGGGCCTTATTTGCTACTAGAACAGCAATACATTACAGGGTTTTAGAGGTTGGCAACCAAAGAGATTGGAAAGTGGAGTGGTGAAGAGTTGGAAGGATCTGCATGCTTCAATCATCTTTCCCGCGGGAACCTATTACTTTCCCGGGATAAAAGCGACATATGTCACTGGGAATAATGTAGCTTCCTATTAATGAAAGTGATTTTTAAAAAACGGTCCAGTACCTAGTTTTTGAGTTTATTTATTACAAACAATCAAAAATACAAGTCTTTTTTCTTTACAATATTAGTATCTACCGTTTACCTAACGATATTATGTGGCGCGGTAATAAATAGGTATGAAGGTCTACTGAAGTAGCTACTGACATTACCACACATGCTGTATCTAAAAAAGAGTTTTTTTTATAATTTTTTAATTGCTAATTTACAAATAAAATACACAAAGGAACAAGGCAAAAAGTGCAAGGAAACATTGTACACTTTAAGGGAAAGTACCTTATTATGCCTAGTACCTACTTAAGCCGGGATGATGATGATGATTAGCCGTGTGGTGTCCGGCAGAGTAGAATAGCACCAACCCTTACACTCATGGGTGTCGTACAAGGCGACTAATGTTTTCGAGGCAAAAGATCCAGAGTCTCCGTAGTCTGAAAAATGGGCAGCAGCATTTTCCATTGTTATATTTAAGCACTGCGATCTCCAACCCGCCTGCCAAGCGTGGAGATTATGGCAATAACCTCCCTTTTCGTGGGAGAGGCCCTAAGTCCTGCAGTGGACTGTTACGGTCTGTGATGATGATGATGACTTAAGAATAATTCTTATTACATCGATATCGATAATATCGCTTATTACAATACATCGATAGAAAATATCGACAGATCCCTTTTTATTGTCAGAAAATGAAGGAGATTTCATTATTTTGTTCTCTGACCTGGCACGCATATTTTATATGAAAAAGTTGTCACAGCCCTCTCTATAAACTAGCAATTTTTTTTATGCTCTGTGTTGGCAACGCATCGGTAATACCTACACCTATTGGTGATTCTAATATCCATCATCATCATCATCATCATCATCATCATCATCATGGCGTCATGTCCCGGTTGCGCCCCCGCGCAGCACGCAAGGGCCCAGGGTCCGCCTTCCTGCTATTTTTGGCCCACTTCGCTCGGTCTTCGGCATCCCTAGTGGTGAGCTTATTGGCACGCATATCGTTCTTAACTACGGCAAGCCATCGCTTCTTGGGCCGGCCTCTCCTGCCCGTGCACGGTGATTCTAATATCCATAGGAAGCGGTATCCTCTTTTAATTTGCTGGGCTATTAACAGCTATCCTATCCAAATATCAAGGTTGTCTGGAAGCGATCACATTAGTGATAAGACCGCTCTTTGTTCTACTTACCATATAGTTTGTATCTGTATTTGTGTTCTTTGGTGTGCAAATAAAGAGTTTTATATTGTATTGTGATATCACTCCACTGTAATTACCTGATCTGCCAAATCGTGCGCGAGAGCATAACCGAGACAAGCCAAGATGAATTTGGTTTAGTGTAAGGATATCTCGAACTAGTTTAAGTTTACAGGCCTACCGCTTAAGCAGCACGGAACGCTTGTTTTTCGGCACGAAAAATTAAGTAGATACCTGTCTAGTTTAAATTATGCGTGCTTACCATCTGACAGACCGTACCTAAGCTTGTTTGCCGTATAAAAACAATTGGCAACACCGAAAGCTAACGGCTCACAAATAGGAATAATGTAAATATTGAATTTTACACGTTTAAATTGAAAATCGAAAGCCGTTCGGCTAGAGGCGAGTGGTTTAATATCAAATATAAAAATAGAAAATATCTCCGGAGGTCGTCTTGTATGACAAGGGATTCTGTAGCTATATATTCTTTTTTTTTTTTCTATATATTATAAGTATCTTATTCACTACCCTACACTACACTTCTAATTTAATACACTACCTGCTGTAATATTTTTATCAATCAAATACTTTTATTGTGTATACTATTCCTGTCTCAATTTCTGTAAAGGTTGCCTGGAAGAGATCGCTTCTAGCGATAAGGCCGCCTTTGCTCATGTGTTCCTTATTACTGTAACTGATTGACAGTGTTATGTCTTATGAGCAATAAAGTGTTTATCTATCTATCTAGGCAGTCGGACACCACAGATCTAGGCCGGATCTGCAATTTTAGCATTGGTTAGATAGAATATTATTTTATCTTTGATTATAGGTAGGTACCTACTTACTTACCGTTGTTTCTTGAAGGTTCTCCAAGCCGATTTGTATGTTGTGATGCACCATTGTGAATAATTTGGGACTCTACTAGAACAAAAGATGAATAATACTTAAGTAACTCCCTTATTATTATGCATGGGATTATCTCGGTAATTCGGCGAAATCGCGGTATCTCATGGCAGTCACGTGTGACCCTAGAATCCCGATCGAGACGGTTAATATAACAACTAATGAACCTACATAATACAGAAAAAAAATCATTGGTACATGACCGCAGCGGGATTACAACCCGGTACCTCTCGCTTACGAGTCGGTACCTTAACCGCTCGGCCACCGACGTTCCTATATCAAGGGGCTAATATATAGAGCATAATTATTAGACCAGTAGGCTAATTACGTAACTCTGTTGCCAACAAATCTCCGATTTCAATGATTGAAATGGTTAATTTTGCGATTCCGTATCATCGATTTCATGGGTTCAGTTGCTATCAAAGTTCTATTGCAATAAACTGAAACTATTTAATCGATCATACGTAATCGCAAAAGTAACAATTTCAATAATTGAAATCAGAGAATTGTTGGCAACAGGGTTACATAATTAGCCTACTGTCATGCTCTATGCCTGCGAAACCTGGCCGGCGCTGACGAAGCACGTCTGCGAGCTCCACGCCTACGAAATGAAAACGCTGCACTGGATGTGTGGCATTACGGAATTTGATCAAGTTCGTAACGAATACATTCATGGCAGCCTTGGCGTGAGAGCCATGGTGGATAATATCGAAAAGGTACGCGTCACGTGGGAAATAGGTCCCTAGAAACGTGCCGGTATCAGGAAAGAAGTCCCGCGGGAGACCCAAAAAGCGATGGAGTGACATCGCCGAGTAGAACGCGAGAGGATTACGACGTGAGGGTACCGACGATCCAGCAAAGTGAAGAAGAAAAAGTAGAAATGCGGACCCTGGCAGAATCCGGGACCGCTCGGATGATGATGACTCCCGATCTCCAAATCCAGATGGGTGGAGATGCTGAATCAACGTGGCAGATGCTCGAGTCCAGCAATGGACTGTTATGGGTTGTTGATACGATTTATTTATTTAGGTCAGGTACACCAGTAGCCGTAATTACAATGGCTCGGAAATCACATTCGGATACGGAATCGACAAAGGACCCCGCAAAAGTTCTTAGGAAAATGTGGTTTCAGTTAATTTTGATGAAATTTTCATATGTTATAGAGAGTAGAGTTTCCGTGGAATCTATCGGAATTCTGAATAACAGTTTTCGAATCGATCAACACGAATTCGCCACTCATGAATTTCGTGTCGAATCGTTCGGAAACGGTTTCGAACCATTGTGAAGAACACATGCCTATTCTTACATTGTAACCAATTTACATAAAATAGGTTGTTCTGAGTCCCATATTGGTAACACAACATATGATGTAATGTTACTAAAAGGAATGCTTACTTACTTACTTTCTGCGCTGTCTCAGCAACCTAAAGAGGTCATTGGCCAATCCTGAACGCACAAACTTTAAAACGTTCGGATTCAGTAGAGAAATGAACTTATACGGCCTGAGTGGTTTAGTTGGTTTACATGCCTGCCATGCAGAGGGCCCGGGCTCAATTGCCGACCGAACAGAAATTGAAATGATGAATTTTACTTTCTGTTACGGGTCCGGGTGTACCATGTGCAATAAGTATGTATTAAAAAAAACATAAGTTACTACTTATGTTTAGCTTATGTTATGGGTGTTAGATAACTTACTAGGTATTCCTAGTAAGTTATCTAACACCCATAACAGAAGCTTTGCTTAAGTACTTTGGACCGCAATAGCGCTGTGTGAATTTGTCCAAGCATATTTCATCATCACAGCCCGTAACAATCCACTGCAGGACTTAAGGCCTCTCCTCACGAAAGGGGAGGTTATTGCCATAATCGTTGGTTGGAGATCGCAGTGTTTAAATATATCAATGGAAAATGCTGCTGCCCATTTTTCAGACTACGGAGACTCTTGATCTTTTGCCTCGAAAACATTAGTCGCCTTGTACGACACCCATGAGCGTAAGGGGTTGGTGCTATTTTACTCTGCCGGACACCACACGGCCAAGCATATTTATATAAAACATTACTTACTTACCAAGCGTTTATCCCGTCAATCTGGACACAAAGACACTATTCACAAAACGTCCGCATCTGTTTAGAACACTTAAGCTTATTGATACAATTTAGATAAGAGACACGAATGAATCCGTCTCAGGGCGACGCATGCAGTCAACTGATCAGTGCTCATGGAAGTAGGTACCTATCAGTGCTAATGAAACCGGTGCCAACTGCCAATCATGTGAACAAACAAGCAAACAACTGTAGCACTTGTGAACCATAAAATTTGTATTGCATGAATGTAAAGAGACGATATTCTTCATTCCTCCGCTGTCCTAACAAGGACTTCTGTCATTGACTTCTCTTTTTTCACACAGTTCGGTTAATTGTTTGCTGGAGCCACAGTTTATTTTGGTTTGTTTGCGTGTGAATCGAATTTCGGTTTGTATATGATCACAAGGTAAAATTTTATCTGAGGATTGAAAAATCGGCCCTAATTTAGATATAGCTATGTACAGGCTATGAGTATCCTAAACATCTTCGCCATACTAAGCGCATTTTTTATTTTTTTATTTTCCCATACAATAAATTTGATGTCATGGTACCTTTCCTAAGGGAAATATTTTTAAGAACTGCGGGTCAAATGATTGTTGGAACATTTAGTACCTAAGTACTAGATGTACCTAGGTACATGTGTGCCAAAGATCTAGCTTCTACATCGATTTGCAGTTTTTTAAAGCGTACCTAGGACAACAAACGTTCAATGTACGAATGGTCTGCAATGCCAGCAGTGGATTTAATTTACTTAGTAAGTAGTTTATCAGTTATCTAGCACCCATAGCACAAGCTTTGCTTAGTTTGGGGCTAGATGGCGCTGTGTGAATTTGTCCAAGCATAGCATATTATTTATTTATATTTAAATGTAAATGCCGGACGGTGAGGATAGACTTTTAATAATGGAGAAACCGGTTCAAATAACAGACATTCTTTAAAAAACATTCACTTTATTGAAACAGTAAGTTCATTCATGTTGTTGGTACAATGATATTACGGAAGTTCCGAAGATAAGAGCTAAGCACAGTAAAACTACAACATTGTATGGTGCAATACCGCATAGTGCAATGAGGAGTTTTCCAGTAGGTATTGTTAGTTGGTTTCAAAAAGCATCAATAGATGGCGCTCCTACAATTTTGGTAATCTTTTTTTAATCTGTATGATGGTGGCAGTCATTTAATGCAGCAAACTAATACTAAACTTAAAAATAAAATGTTTATTAATATAAACATAACTGTTAAAGGTTGAACGAAATGTAAAAGGAAATATTTATGGAAGTTGACACTATGTTCCATTTTATTACAACCTCTAAAATGGTTGAAAACTATTGACATATACAATATTACCCAATACAACGTACCCAGTGTTTATATCCTGTTTGCTAAGAACCTATTTCAAGCGATTATCAATTACCAAAATTGTCGGGGCGCCATCTAGTGAGTGGTTAGGAATGCTTTAGATACCTACTGGAAAACTCCTCATTATGCAGAATCTATCGTCACGGAACAATACTACTTTGTAGTGGACGATTTCGTATGAGAATTGCACATTTCCCGACATTACAATCAGTAGAAAACTGACACCGCACGGTAACTGTCTGTACTAAAATCTAGACATAATATGATTCATACACTAAAAATCTAAATAGGCCTCTAAACATGCAGATTTTCTATTGTCACATTAAAATACAGTGACATGTTATTCAAACTACAAACGGCGTCCAATACGATTTTGAAGGCTTTCGCGATTTCAGATGGCGCCACTGAGGCGTAAGATCTGTCATCAATATACTGTTGTGCTATTGGACAGAAACAACTGATGTAAAATGACGGATATATTCCTTACAATGACAGGGCTTTATTTTGACATCACACCTCACGTCAGTAGCGCCACCTTGGAATCGCCAAAACTTTACAGAATTACACAGCGATTTTAAAGAACAATGTAGTCAATAAACACCCATATGTAGAAGCATATACACTTATATTTTTATTGTATATTATTATATTTTATAATGCAATAAATGCAGTCAGTCTACTGATAGACTTAACCCTCTTCTACCTTAGTGGACGTGTTTTCTATAATCTTGCGTACCTTTTGCAAATGTGATCTTCAAATGTACCTATTTCGATATACTAATAGTATTCACGTGACGTTTCTTATAGAAAGTGCACTGTAAAGTTATCAACAATACAATTAAAAACTTACCGCTATTTAATTAAATAGACATTAATGCCATGACATTTTTAACTTCAATAGACTATGGAACATCACTAAGTACGAACAACAATAAGATTTTGCTACTTACTTTCTGCATAAATTCGAATGTTTAGATCAGCACTGGATTTCTTTTTTTTATTATGAATGTGTTTGCATTCCAGTTTTCTCGAGTGTGTTTAAACTATTAAACAAATACTAATTTGTAACTTATGTATAAACTAGACAAAGAAACCAAGTTTTATGCCTTTAGGCTAAGGAATACCTAACAGATTCGTAACGATATGGTCTGGGAATTTAATGAGTTCCTTTACTAGGTTAAGTTAAAGTATTTAAAACTAATCTAAGCAATTACAGGTTTTCTGCTACTTAGTTTAAAAAGAACAAGTGTGGTTGGAGCGTCTCGTTAGATGGCGTTACTTAACCATTATCAATTTTAAATATATGGATACCCAAATAAACTTGAAAATATGTGTTGTGAAAAGATTTAGTGACAATACCAATAAAATATGCAAAATATCTGCTTTTTTTTTCGACTTTTTCGTAAAACTTCGTTTCGAATTTTATTTAGAATCGTGTCGAATTAACTCCATCTATTACAACATTTTAACATATTATACTTTGTAATTGGCTGTCGCAAAACTCTCATTGAAACTTTTAATACATACTGATTGAAGAAAAGCACAATAAAAATGCCTTTAGTGAAGCACTGCCATTTTATTAGTGAAGAAACAAGTAGGTACTGAAGAAGGCCTGCTGGAAGAGATTTCTTTTAGAAATCCGTAGTGCCACTTGCGCCATTTATTACTTTGTTATATCGTGTACCTATGTACTTTTTATTATGTGTTAAATTAATAAATAATCTTTTTTTACATTGGTATCACCAATTAATTAATGCTAGATGGTAAATAGAAATAACTCTGTTCATGCTAACTTCTAAAATAAAATAAATATTTTTTTACTTTGGCATACTTCGTGCACCTAGGGTTGAACACCTAAGTTAAGTTAATGTACAGTCTAAGAAACTGATTGTAAACCAGTTCAGGGGTCTTCTTAATTTGTTCGTATTACTACGAGACATCGCAAATTTACATGAATGACAAACCACAAACGTCAAAAAATAGTAACACGACCAATTTCAGACGTATTAACAACTTGGACAAAGCTTTGTGAATTACATTGTGTTGACAGTTAATGATATAGACATTTATTGACATAAGTTTAACATGACATGTATTTAATGCTTAATTATCTTATGGATTTGTACATTTTTATTCGGAATATCAATAAACACTTTTTAAGATAAATCCCTTCAGTGTCTCTCGCTTCGATACATTATATCACATCAAAATCACATACAATAGTTATAATTTTACGCCTAAACTCTTGGTGTCAACAATTTTTAGTCCAGACTCAAGACGCTTAAAAAACGTCCTTAACATTTAGAAACTTCTTATTCCAAATATGTTTTTGAAACTCGAGCAGATCACATTAGTCGTAAGAACAAAAAATATGTGAAAAACTTACAGACGCTTACAGCTGAAGAAATTTACAGACTGCTATAGGTATGTCCGTTTATTCCCACTGGTTCAGTTGAACAGTTTGGTAATATAACTACTTTGTATTTTTTTTACTAGTTACGTTAGTCAGTAACCTGTTGAACAGTTCACGCAGTCAATCAATAGCGTTGAATGGATGGAAGAGACTGTGGCTAAATACGCATTCGTTCTATTTATTGTAGAACACGAGTTTCATCGACTTTTATACGAATACTTTAGGTAGCCACAAGACCTTAAACTCAAATTCAAAATTCATTTATAAAAATATGATAAAAAGTCTCTTATCAAACGTTAAACTCATCCTCATCCAAATTGCCGACCCACCTAGTGGTACAAGGGCAGGTGGATAACAGATAAGTTAACAGTCATCCACCAAGCACCGCGTTTATAAAGACACAGCGTACAAAATACAGAGAGAGAAGCAAGATAACCATAAAACCCTTCAAATGAACGCATTCGAAGGGGGTACTTCATCGTTTTCATACTTCAAACCGATTATTTAAATAATTCGGTGGTTTCTCACTATTAATGAGATTCAGATTTCACAACACTAATCCTAATTTATGAGTACATACTTTGAATAAGTTATTAATAAAAAAGGTCAATATAAAAATCTAATTTAATTTGAAAATAGACAACAAAAGTACCTACTTATGTAAATGAATACAAAATAAATATATTTTATACTTAACACTTATAAAATATTTTAGCAAAATAAACTAACAATTCAAAAATTTTACTAAAATATACACATGCCTTTAATTCAGCCTCGTTATCTTGAAATTTTACATTACAGAATTCAGCGCTGTCCTTGACAGAAGATAACTTTAACAATGTAAACAAATTATGTTTCCTGCGTAACTATAAAATGGTTATAACGATATTCCTAGACGACCTCACAAAATCCGGGGGGGCAATTGGGAAAACAAGTTTGTACCCAACTTAGAAGGAAGCGCCATGTTTGCTACATAATTTCTTAAAATCTCATGGTTCGTGTAAATACGTTGTTCTTTGCAATTCCCATTAGCGTCCACGCGAAGTTTATCGGGGCAGCCAGGAATCATTTTAAAATATATTGCACAACACTAGATAATTCTTACCTCTATAAATTGTACAAAATAATTTACAAAAAAGTAAAATACTCTTACACAATTGCATTGTCTTTGGTTAGAGAGAAAAATTATGACTGCGTATTATGTATACGTATGGTAAAACCAATCAGTAGAACCGTAAGTACGGATCCACTGGCCTTCAAGAGCTCCACTGTATGTCGGTCATAGTATCGGTATGATATGTAAAGTCGGAGCCAGGTGTCAAGAGCTCTTCTTCTTCTTTGACGTGTCAATGACAAACATTATAATGTAATGTACTGGCCCAAAACTTAGCAATATTAACAGCGAAATCGGCGGCTGTGTGACCTATCCAAGACACAAAGATATCTCGGGGCGTAACCGTGAGCCATGAGTATACCGTGCCATACAATGTTTAGATTACGGCTAACTTGACTGTTGCTGTGATGGAAATTAGTCTGAGGCAGTTTTTACTGTCATAGGTGCTCACATTATTTAGAAACCAAAAGAGTATCATCTGAACCTCTTCTAAAGTGTTTTCTTCAGCAGTAAGGACAAGATCGTCTGCGTATAAATAGCGACATATATTTGATGTGGACGATTGGTCGTTCGTATATTTCAACGGGCCTAACACGCTACCCTGAGGCAGCAAAGTGTTGTGCCCTCCATCGGCTCTCATATCGGAGAAGATGAACCCGAAAGCGACAGTGATGGAGAAGTTCTCGGAGTATTTTGACAATTTTGTAATATTCGGTCATAGTCTCCACTTTCCATAACAGTCGCCTAAGGTTTACTGTATCGTAAGCTGCTGACAGATTCACGATTACAGCGCCGGATATCTTCCCCGTATAAGTTCCGTTTAGCGATGGCTACCACGCCTGTTTTGTAGCATTCAAGACTACCAAATGGAGATAACTTTGAATACTTCATTCAAACGACTAACTATGGCCTCTCGACGAGACTGTATTGCCCCCACAGACATGATTAAACCGAAGAATACTTGAGGATTTGCTTGAAACGACTAACCGAGGCCCCTGGTTTATCTAGAGGCCTTTGTGGGTTTACATTACTCAAGGTATAGCGCTAACCGGATACAAGTAAGCAGCAAGCGCTGTACAAAGATATATTCGCCGAGAGATCGGCACTCTCCTCACGAATCCTGGTGGAAAAGCTAGTATGGCTCCCGTATATATTGGTATAGCTAGGCCATCATCAACACTAGTGTACAGACCTTTTCGCTAAGTCGAGTTTCGTTTAACTGATCAACCTGTTTCCATAAATTGCTTTTTAATAGGTTCTACAATTATGCACGGTAGGATCTAAAATTATTTTAGATAACTAGACAAAATAAAGGTTCTACTTTTACTCTACAATAAGAAATGAAAATAAGTAATTGAACAATTTATATTTCATTGATTTTATAGAAAATTTATCAATTTAGAACAGAACTTATCTAAACTCAATTCCGTAAATTCTTAAATCAAGACGGCTGAATGCAAATTGGCAAATAATTAAAAAAAACACCAATTCCTTCCCTGGCTTTACGATGATATTTCTATAAAAAAAGCAATTTCTTTTAAAATCTTAAACATTTTGAACTTACAAAAACACTACACACAAAAATTTCGCTTGCGTAATTCCATTGCTACTAAGAATTTAAATGATAGCTATTTTCATATACCATCAATATAGACAGCATCGGAATCGGCCAGATTTCAAACAACAAAAAATATCAAATTACAATTTGGGTTTGCACAAAAATTAAGTACATTAAGGGAAAATATAGTTCAGTTCACCCCGCTCAAGATACGCCGTACGTACCTACGCTCGACGTCTCAACAGGGGTCTTTCGCCCAATAACAATATCATTATGAACCCCAGAATTCAAAATAAGACTACTTATTTTGGTTTCTGTGTCAGGAACCGGAGAATTCGATGTTCAGTTTCTCCTTATTATCCTAAGCCTTTTCCCATTATCTGAGGACGCCTCTACTTGTTTGCTACCTCCATTTTCCCTTCCAACATTATGTTTATATTTAAACGCAATTTCCGCAAACTAACTAATTTTAAAATATAGGCACTTGTACCTGTTATTGAATTTATTTTATCGTGCTATTCGTGCTTCACGAAGTTCTTGCTTTACGTAAAAGTACGCATGTCAGAACTTTTGTGATACAGCGAGGGACAGTGCAAATCGTATGCATAGTCAAAGGTTTTATTTCTGACCGCGTCATGTTTAGATTTTACATACTTACATGAGATAAAAGAAATTATACAAAAAATAGATTAAGTACCTACCTACCTCTAAACAAGCCAACAAAAGGCACGCTAGTTACTCCTCTCATGTTACAATTACATGTAGATAACATACCTAACCTACATATAAATAACTCACGTCTTTATACCTCAGGAGGTGTAAAGACACACAGCCATCCTCGCACAGCTCCACTATTCTTTGCATACATCTCCTTAACCCTGGGCACTTCATCATCAGCCCACCGCACTCAACTGCTAGACATAGGCCTCCTCCAAGCTGGGCCACTTAGACCGATCCACAGTTTTGCGCAGATGGTCCCTCCACCCAGCCTCATTAGGCTTTAGTCTTGTATGACTTTGTAGTTGGATACATAACCGATGTCACGTTTTCGAATCAACAGGTAGTCGATTTGAGTGATTTCGAGTGATGAGGTGTTCGAAAAATAAGGGAATGGAAACGAATGCAAATGAAGAAAAAAACAAGAAAAATATGGGAATGGAAAAAATATATAAACAAAGAAAAAAGTTTGAAGAAATAACAAAATAACATAAAGCATTAGGAAAACATAGTCCTACTGGGAAATATGGGAATGGAAAAAACGGCACTGGGAATGGAACAAATGACACTAAGACTAAACTGATTTTCGGAAATGCTGGTATCTTCACTATGTGGGAGGCCCACGCTGCGTGTTCCGGTACGTGGTTGCCACTCGAGAACTTTCCATCTGTTATGCGCGCTATGTGCCCTGCCCACTGCCACTTATGCTTGCCAATCCTTCGGGCTGTGTCGGTGACCTTAGTTCGCTGGCGCTTCGCCTAATCTTCTCATTTCTAAGTCGATCTTGCAATGAGACTCCGAGCATAATAGCCCTTTCCATTGGCCTTAGACAGGAAGAGGTGGCGATCTCTGATGTCGGAGGTCAAGATCCACTTTAGGTCGCTGACCCAGCGCAGTAAGTAAGTAAGTAAGTATTGGCCTTTGGATAACAGTGAGCTTTCTTATAAGGCCTACAGTGAGCGGCCAAGTCTCTATTCTGTATTATAGGTCATCACAGGCAACACACATTGGTCATACCTTTGTCTTGGGACTGCGGTGATTGGGCCGATATGGCGTAGCTTCCCGAACGCGGCCCATCTGAGATGGATTCGTTGATAAAAAAATTCTCGAAATTCCTACCTTGCTGGACTATTTGTTCTATGCATGTCGTCAACAACTTCAATTGGAGCGCCTCCAACTGTCACTGGAGTAGGCAAAACATGGACATTTGACATAATCTTCGTCTTGTCCATGTTCATTCAAGTCATGTCTCCAAGTTGTTTCCGATTAATTGCAAAAGTTGCCCTGGTAATTCTTGAACAACTTCGATGGAAAAAAGCGTAAAGATGAATAATGGATGAAAATGATTGATCTAATATGATAATGAAAAGTTTCAATAAAAAATCATCTCGCATACTAAAAATGCGGTATATTGAAGAATTTCAATAACGCTAATTAAAATAAATTCTTAATATCTTTCCATACACACTTACATACAAGTTCATGCTTGCATTCTACAGGGGCAGGAGGGGACAGGCTTGTACGATCTCAAGACACACCTCTGGCCCCTTCCTCAATAATCAACCTATCTTCGTAATCCTTTGTAAATCCTAGGAATTGATCTTTTATTTGATAAACATTGTCATTTATTGTTGTCTTATTATTTTTCTTTTGTATTTAATTTATATTTCTTTTTTTGTTTTCTGCCTTTTTATCGGTATAATTTTTCATTTATTCGCATTACCTATTAGTTTGTTATTGTTGTTAACCCCCACGGAAAAGGAAGGTTATTTTGGCTATATATGTGGGTTTCTTTACTTCTGTGTGGTTATCATTTTGAATCTCAAGATACTACACCAGTCACCGACCAAGTTTGAGCACCGTGGGCGTGGAGAGGAAGAAGAAATACGTCAAAAAAAGTTCCTTTTTTTAAACTAAGTTTACCTAAAACCTTAACCTTGTGTGAAGGAACAACAGGTCACTTGAGTAAACTAAAATAAAAAGAAATTGACTCACATTGAGGTACCCATGGACATTTACCAAATTTTTCAATATGTACCATGTTTCTTTTTTGGCATCGACTTTCATTCAACCCATATTTCGTGCTATTAGTCATTATCTTGGTCTTTGACAATAGGTGTCTGGTGTAATATTTATTTATTATTTTAATCATATCTCTGGCATTATGCAATTTACATTTCAAAAGGAGAAATTTCCGTTCAATGTCAGTTAGATACATACATACATGATGATACATACATGATGACTTACGTAAGCCAAAGTGATCATAACATTCATTTCTTCATTCACATTCTCCCTTACGTTATTCACGGGAAACGATCCGACAATCGTAAAACTGTACAAAAACGTTCCTATAATAGCACCAGAGATTTGGGACCCTCATTTCCCTATTTACAAGTTACATCTGGTCATTTATATTTTTACATTAACTTCTTTTATTATATCGATTAGGTATATAATAAGGAAATACGCTTGTACTGTAACGTTATTTCCCGAAATTACTTTTGTAAAAATTTTATTTTTCTAACCGCCACCTCACCCGGTGGTATGTGACGTTACCGCCAAAGAAATCTATTTTATTTTAGAAATCTATTCTAATCTACCAAGAAAAAATGTATCAGTAGCGAATCAATGAGAAACGGTTTACTCAAAGCGTTCATGCATCTGTTATACATTTGTTCAATACTGTCAATTAATTTCACAAGGCAATTCCCACACTGGACTATTTTCCGATTTGGGCTAAACAGTGGAGAACGAGTCAGCACGTTTTTGTTCTGAACACTTGTCGCCGATTCGGGGCGCGGGGAGAGGTAAGCGCTGAATGCCTTTGGCCGACGCGCGATGGACGAAGTCTAATGCTCAATTTACATTGGTCAGGTAGTAAGCAAAGTAAGTAAGTACAGAGGTGTCTACCGTATGGACAGGAGCGTATCAAGTAGGCTTGCAAACTGCCTAGCAAGTGAAGAGTGCCCCCTCGCGTGCTGGCGCAGTAAAATTGAGTATAATCTGTCCAGACTGACTTGTCTTATTTGGTGGACAAACAATACCCAAAATCACGAATCACGCTACGTAAACTGTATAGATGTCTTGAATTATATAGGTAACACAGTATGTGAATTTCAACGACTACTGCTCCAAATTATTCATTTAAATACATAATTTCCAGAAACAAATAAGACATGTCTGGACCGATTTTAAAGTGTACAATGACTAGCCGGTTATTTATTTATTTTAGAGAAATGTCACTGGACTCGGAGTGTACACAGTCACTGTCTGGGCGCTCGTCACTCGCCACTAACATAGACATGATTTTTTGTACTCGCACTTGCCACTGTACTTGACCAATGTAAATGTGACTCACCTATCATGTTGACTAGCGCGTTGCGGTCGATTTTTTGGAACATTTTGATTATTCTACCCACACAAGTGGTTATAAAAATAGCATATGTTCGGAGTGTGTGAGGTCCCGTTGAGATTCTCCACTGATTACGCTCCATGGTCGTCGGCATACAATTACCCTGGAGTTTGTATCTATGCCTACATTGTGTGAAAAGTCGTCACGTTTGACCATACCTGGTGGACGACTGTTTATAAAAGTAACAATCAAATTATTCGAATGATTTAGTTACCACTATACGAGAAACAATTCGGTATACGAATAAAAAAAATATACGAATGAATTTCTCTCGAATTTATTTCTTTGAATGAATGAAAGGGGCGAATGAATCATCAGGAGGGTACAACAGAGATTTAAATGTTAGCTTCTGTTCACATATCAGAAACCTTAAGCCATTCCAGCATTGCGCAGTTGGGTTGCGTAGTTACTATTATATTTACTAGCCGTTCTCAGCGGCTTTCACCCGCGCGTAGATCGGATCTGTGTAAACTTTCCCGCGGGACCTATTATGTTACCAGGAAAAAGCAGATATAAAGCATTCTATTAGTGAAAGAATTTTTAAAATCGGTAGACTTTTAAAATTGTTAATTACAAATAAGAAAACAAATCTTTTCTCTTTATTATATTAGTATAGATACAAAGTCATTCGAATTATTTGTTTCCACTAGTTTTGAATAGCATTTTAATACAATCGACTCATTTGCCTTTCGAGTCGCTTGTGAATAGTCAAGTGTGCGGATAGCCTTAAATACTGTATTTTGTTTTTCTTTTGATTGTTCATTTTTAGTTTTAGTCATCTTAGCACCCACACCACAAGTTTTGCTTACTTAGAGGCTAGATGGCGCTGTGTGCATTGTTCAAGCATTTTTTTTGAGCCGTGTTCTCGAAGATATATTAGCTCAATACAATTTTAAAGTAAATGCAATGATTTCACTATGTCATTATTATTACTATACACAGTTGGTAAGTTAAGTGATCTAATTCAATTTGCTAAAATACTATAGGCATTAAAAGCTAAAAATTTTACTAAATAAATTAAATCATATTACCACACCTTGTCTAGTTTAGGCGTTTTGAATGAGCTCACTCAACGTTACCATATCAATATATTACTATACAATATAACTACTATCGTAGGTTTCCTTAACAGAATTGAATATAAAAATATATTTCATCCTCATCATCAGCCTTACGAGTCCACTGCTGACCTTGAGGCCTTCACTTCACTTCCTGCGACGACCAGCCGACTTGAATCTGCCTTTACCATTGCTGGGCACCAACCCTGCCTTCATTGCATCGTCTCGTTCCTTAAGATCGTTTTCCAACTTCGTCCACATATCCACGCCTTTGAGCGCCGCGATTGCTGCAGACTCCTTATACTTAAGTGCCAATTCGTCCCTCTCTTTGGAGGGAACAAATTTCGGGCACGTCCCGTTTGAAGATTTAGGGCTCTCAACTACGGAAGGGGAAGCACTGGCTTGGACACTGGACGCTGGGGTCGTATTCTTCTTCCTATAGACTATCGTGTCCATCACCGGACCCATCGAGGGCTTCGGAGGTGCCTTCTCTTTAACTTCGAGTTCTTTCTCTTTCTGCTTAGTGTTCCTCTCGAACCAATCGTCCACTTTCGCCTTGGAGTCCTCCTCGACGAACACATGACCGGCGAATTCGGATTTCTTATCGGAATCCTTCGCCGACGCACTGGCCTCGAAGTAGTCTGGTGTCTTCAGTATTAGAATTTTCGGTGGAGTTGACGCTTCTAGAGGTTCCTCGGATTTTAAGGGCAAAGGATTTTCGGTAGCGGCGGCTAAGGTGGAGTTCGACACAGAAATGTCGTTGGAGAATTGAGTGGATACCTCGCTACTGGGCACAGATTTTGGCTGAGCAGCATACAGCTTCATCAGGGCAGAAATGGCCACGTTCCTGTCCTTTTTCTCCCGCATGGAAAACGGCTTCACTTTCTGACTGACTTTGTCTATTAGTATAGTAAAATTTTCCGCTGAAGTTTCTTGTGAGGGATTTTCCGCAATAGCTTCCTTCGGATTTTCCGCAGTAGCTTCCTTTGCTAGATTTTCCGCAGAAACATCCTCTGTGAGATTTTGCGCAATCGCTTCCTTTGCTAGATTTTCCGCGGTAGCATCCTTTGAGGGATTTTCCGCAGTAGCTTCCTTTGAGGGTATTTCCACGGCGGCATCCATTGAGGGTGTTTCCACGGTAGCTTCCTTCTTACTTGCAGCTTCTGTCGTCGCCTCCCCGTTGACGCGGTCCGCTGAAAAACCTTAAATTTAGAGTCCACACATTTGGGTCAGCCTTATTGCCTAAGTTGGCTGTTCAGCATAATCAAATATGAAAATGTCACAAATTACAAAATAGACGTAATGCTAAACAAACCAACCAAGAATCACTTCGCCGGGCATATAATCACGAAGAAATAAACATACATTTCTAAATTCGGATCCAGTCAGGAATTGATAATACTGGGTATGTAGTCTCGTGTACTAGATAATAGTGATAATAATAAATTCATTTATTTAATGTATGAGACAAAAATTAAAAACTACTTTAATCTAGTAGCATACAACAAACTCCATATTCGCATTTGTGTTTTCCCTTAGCGCTTCTAAACTCAGTAATATTCGGTTACTTTTGCCCTCTATTGCACAATCCATTTCAATACAAGCCACAAGTTTTTTTACAATTGATAGTCGATATTTGACTGTCACCACACTGGGCAAATGCCCAGACCCATGCCCCACGAATGCCCCAGCTCCCAGCCTCAGCCTCAAGGCTTAAGGTGCTGTAACGATATTTTGACCGTCGCAAGCGGTCTCTGACTTTCGAGCCGTGCACAGGTACCTTTATATTCCCAATTAATGTTTTTATTCATTTCATGGGTTACATCGTTACAGTGCTCATGATTGAGAACTTAATTAATAGGGGCATGCTTTGAAGATTGATTTAAAATAACATTTACGCGGATTTCCAAAGTTTGTCAAAATTGCGACCTTTAAAAATAAGTACGCGTTCGAAAAGTATGCAAACGCATATTTATCACTTACTTTAGAAACGTAATCGATACAAGAATTTGCATACCTAATGTAAAAATGTTATTTTAAATAATTATTTTAACTGTCTAAATAGCGGGTGTCTGTACTATGTGGTCAATGACCGCTATCGCCAAACAATATGGCATCGAGAACTTGTGTTCGAGAACCATTGGCGTTTCTTAATCCCACTGTGCTTCTTGTTACCTGTTTTAAAGTGCTATTTCTGCTAAATTACAGCTATTGTACGACAAAATATCTGTATGTAGTTTCGATTATGGTTCTAATCCATATGCTGGTGCCACTTTATTGGGGTGTCTGGCATAATCGCTACAGTTTAGCGAATGCCACGAATTATTAATAGTATATAAAAAAAATTGCTGCTTCGAAAATGTTGCGCGTTCAGCTTGAGACTTGAGGGCCCAGAATGCTCGCCTCTTGGGCGAAATGGTCGCAAGATATTCTGAACCTTACCTTCGTTTCTTGGACTCGCCGTCATTGTTTTAGGCACGAATTCCGCAACGCCCGGATTCAATTTGGTCACTATGATTTTCACATTCGCGTCGCCGTCGTCGATGTCCTGTGACGTCGGTGACACGTTCACTGTATCCATCTGTCAGGGTGGAGAAATGATTTTCTGTTATAATGTGTGTACTTTAGAATGACAACTTTGTGGTGAAATTTTTATTAACGAGGAGTTTGTATTACAACTTACAAGGTTGCCGGTCCGCGGAATAATGTCAAGCCCTTTCAATCGTTAACAGTGTTTTAGATGAACGTGGGCTATAATGCAGGGATAAAAAATATTTTTATAATACACAACTAAAAGAGGTGTAGCGGAGATAGCGGGGAATCTCGTTCGAATCGTAGCCGCCCGACTGGGGAAGTACCATACAGAATACCGCCACAAAATAGAAAACTAACAGAAGGTCCACTCCCGTCGTCTTCGAAAATTATTACCCAAACTTGCCGACTCACTAGGGTTGCTACTGTATTTATTCTGAATTTTGAAAAGAGTATTTAGAAGATCAAATGGAATTTTAAAGATAATTAACAATAACATGTCCCTTGCGAAGGACCAATATCTAATCCTTGTCATAATGTGATCATAATTGCTTCCCAAGCTGTTCAGATTGTGTTCCATACCAGCTTCAGACATTATGCCTTTAGTAGGCATTATAATAACCTACTGTTTATTCACTTTTATAAAATTCATCGCGACCTGATTATATCATCAGACCCTGAGAACAACTTTTCCCTGACCAGGGATTTGACGGTAATTAATTTAATTGAAAATTTCATGGACATGTAAATTGATAAAAATGCAATATTATGGTATTAGTCAGTTGATCTGATGATGGAGAAGGAAGGTGGACAGCGATTTTTGTATATTAGACTAGACAGGCATTTCCGACTAGAAATCATTAAGGTGGCCATTACGGTTTCTTATTCTGTTAAAAACTGTCACGTGGTGCCTTAAACTGTTCAACTAGTCCTAGGATCTCTAGCGGAAGACCTTGATCAACCTTGCTTCACCATCGGCATTAGAACCAGTGGCGTAGCATGGGGGGGGCGGAGGGTGCGGTCCGCACCGGGCGGCACTTTGCCGGGGGCGGCACTGCGGAGGTGGCAGTTAGAAAAAAAATTAAAATATAAAAAAAGTTAATTTCTTTCAGTATTTTTTTCGTCATTTTTTTGTTTTTGTTACCTAGCTGCGAGCGCCGGTGCGCGCAGGTACAATCGGAACGAAAATAGTAACATGCCAAATAAATACATAATATCTAACTACCAAACTTTACAAAACTTTACTCTATGTCAAAAAATGTTAATTTCACTTTTCAGGTTAGTGTTAATCAATAAAAGTACTCTTTTACCATGCCCCAAATTTTTTATAATGGATTACAAAAATAAGAGGGCGGCAAATTTGGAATCCGCACCGGGTGCTAGTGACCTATGCTACGCCACTGATTAGAACTCGTAGCGGTGCTGAAGTTCGACTAGCCTCAAAGTCTGAAATGGTCACCCATCAGTTCTTCAACTTATTAAGTATTCTTAGTTACGTACTAGTACTTTTATGTTATCAATAATAATATCGTTTAACTAAATAATATTCAATTTAAGTCGACACTACAACGAATTCTCGCGTTAACAATCACGACCGAGCACTGCGTGAAACTGCGTGAGAATGCCTGTAAACGTAACGTCAATGAGTGCGTGACGGAACTGCCGCATTGTTTCCAGTGGACCTTCTGGTTGGGGCGGGCCGTTCTTTATTTTGTGATACCGCAGCCAAACTATACTATTTAAAATAATATTGTGTTTCTGCCAGTGAGTAAGGTCTCCAGTGCTCCGTGGGGTAGGGATTTGGGGAACAGTGGCTTTGGCAATGGAGGCGCATTTGCCTTTTTGCCGCCAGAGCAACCTGTTATAGACGTTAGCAACGCATTGGCGAAACCCCCGGTGTCTGTCGTCAGCGGTGACCACTTTCCAGCAGGTGGCCCGCTTGCCTGTTTGTCTACATTATATACAAAAAAGTTATCCGCCCGCGGAACCGCTGCGTTGCGAGCTTGTGAGTGGCTGATAATAAAAAGTAGCAGTTCATCCTGCTCAGGTGCTATAATATGTCTGATTTAACCGTGACAGCGTAACAGACAAACAGCTAGTCACTTAGTTTTATAATTAAGGGACGTGCCCGGCCTAAATATGGGAACTGTAGTCCATGTGCGCCCTATCATGATTTGCGCCTTATAAGGCTGTAGACCTGTTTGCAATGCAACGGTGTGAAATACCTAGATAAAACGCTAGAGAGGACACACAACTCTTTGTAGACAAACTTGGCTTTAAATTCTAATTGAACGTGAAAATAGACGTATGTCACTCGATCTCTCGACATCAACAATTCGTATATCCGTCTTGGCTGGAAAGGGTGTTTTATATATATTTATATTAGCATGAATCATCACACAGCCAGGCATAGGCCACGTTCCGATTCTTCCACTCTTCAATGCCATTGTCTGCCAGTCCCTTTCGAAAGCCCGCAGCTCATCTGTCTACCTTTTTTCTCCGGCGGATCGGCCGCGACATGGGGTTGGTTTTCAAACTGTAGCGGTTTTAGGCAGTTTAGGCACATAACTCCGGCAAAGATGACCTGCCCAGTTCCATTTCAGTTTTCCAGCTTTAGTGGATACGTCAGCGATCTGAGTTTTGGAACGCAGCGTCGAGTTTCGAATTCAGTCCATCAATCTTACTCCCAACATGCTACGCTCCTTGGCCCGCTGGCAATAATCCACGAGTTTGGACTTGGGAGTTATGGGAGTATTTAAACAAGTTCAAATAAAAAATTTTTGACATAGCAAGCTTTTATCGCGCGTTCTCTATTATCAGATGACCTACTTCCTTTATTCTACATTATCCTTAATTGTTCATAATCTACATTAATATTATTTATTCACTTAATTTTAAGCTATAGGTACAATATTTTTGACTCACCATTCGCAACATTTCTGTGATGCCACTGAAATCGTTATTATGCGTTTCAAAATCCCCACACCCGGTACTTCCGAATCTGAGTTCGAATTCATCGTCTGAAAACAAAAATATTGGTTAAATTAGCAAGAATATAGTAAAAATCAATTGTATGGTAGGTAACTGACTTTATTTACAAATACTTAAACATATTTAACTTGACGACCTGAGTGGTTCAGTGGTCAACATGCCACGCAAGAGGTCCCGAGTTCGATTCCCGGCCGAGCAGAAATTGAAATGATGAATTTTACTTTCTGTTACGGGTCTGGGTGTTCTATATATAATAAGTATGTATTTAAAAGTATATATGTAATTTATCAGTTATCTAGCACCCATAACACAAGCTTTGCTTACTTTGGGGCTGGATGGCGCTGTGTGAATTAGTCCACGATTTTTTTTTTTCTAATTTGCAGACCTTCCCTGTATGGCTAGCACAAGTGTGCCCATGACATAGCTCGTACCGTGCGACTTTAGTCTTTATTTTCTTCTCTCAACCATACTCAGATTAAAGAGATAGCCGATCTATGACGTGCGTTTTCTCGCTTGTGGCTCTCGTGTGCACACTTGTGCTGGCCTTGCTGGAGGGTACTCGCAATGTAATCTGGTATAGTATTGCACAAAACATATACCAATTTGATTAATCCATCTTTTATGTTTCGTAAAATTCGATTACATATTACGTTCCGGACCCGATCCCGTGGAAACCAAATTTAAATGTGGGATAGTTCTTGGGCTATGTGCTATTCTTGCATATAAACTAACTGCAATATTTCATCAAAATCCGTTTTTTTTGCATGAAAGTGTAGAAGAGACAAACATCGAAGACATCAATCCTTTCAAAGTTTCGCATTTATAATAGGTATAAATAAGATAAGAAAATTGAAAGAAAATTATTGTAAATAATGAGATACCTTGTTCTGGTGGCAGCGGCGGAGGTGGCTTCGTCCCTCTTACAATGTACTCTTCGCCTATACTATGGACACCGATGACCATTGAAAGATCTCTCAGTACATCCTCAGTTGTTTGCCACCTACTGTTTGCACTTTCCTTAGGCTTTTCTAACCTCTTGTTTAAACACATGTTTCTTTCCATTGTTGTCAACTAGGAAAGAAAGTAAACTGTATAAGTGGAGACCTTTATCATACTTCAAACTAACAGCCATTTCACTAAACTTTGGAATCATCTAAGTTCAATCTTTACTAGTTTTTGACCAATCAGCAACGTCCAAATTGAGATAAGTAAGAACTTAGCTGGTTCCTAAGTTCAGTGAAAACAGCAATAAGTACTAAATTGCTAAAATGACAAAAAGGAAATGTCTCAGAAAATATAGGATAACTCAAAAGTCAACTTAGACAATTTGATAATTTGACAATGTGTTTGCACTTAATGGGAAACCAAACTAGTATGATGCAACATCATTAGGAAATTGTAATAGGACACTTACGAGCCTTCTCCAAATTAGTGAGGTGTTGAAAGTTAATGTATGGTATGGTATGATTGTAGTATGCCTACTTTATTTATATACCAATATTGTACTATTCCTATAGATGGCTAGAGCTGTTGAAAGTATCTACAGATGATGCTTATGCCAAATTTGTAGTATTTTTAGGAAATAATTGTTCTGCATCTAATCTAATATATTATGCTCTTGGTATGACATCAGTGTTACCATTCTTAGAGCCAGAAATCTACTTAAACAACAAAGCAATACCACAATCATTCAATTTCATTTCAATCATACCAAATTGTTTTAAGTTTACATAGTATAAAACAAAGTAACTTCCCGCCATCTGTCCCTATGTAAGGTATCGATGTATGCTTAGATCTTTTAAACTATGCAACGGATTTCAACAAAGCGGGTAAATCTAATCTAAGGGATTGGTGGTAGGTATACTGTACTATGCTGGACAGATCACAACATGAACTGACATATACAACTGATTAATGACTTATATCAATTAACAAAACTTATGGAAGTATTAAGTATAGGTAAACAGTCATAATATAGTAGTGTAGGTAGGAAACAGTATCAGGGCTAAGGATTTATAAAAAATTTATCCAAAACAAGACTCCAAGTAGTAGGTACTTACATACAAATTGTTGCACATAGTTTTATGACTTACCTTATAGATTTTTCCTTTGAAGATTCAGTATAAATTATTAAAATTTCTGGTGGCCTCTAAAATTATTCGAAATTCCACATACATATGGTCTGTGTACCATGGAACTGCTTTTCTGATCAAAATCTTATTAGGAAATTCTTCTTTCATTTACGCATTTCATATGAAATGGCAGCGTAGGTTGTAAGTTTTTCTCGGGATGCACGGCTGCACGGTCGGAAAACAGAGCAGCCAAAAGCAGTACACCGTTGGGATGAGATATAAATTAAAGTCTGTCTATAAAAAACATTATCACATTCGGACCTTTGCTGGATCTCTTCACTATATTCTCTTCACTATATACAGGAATTATGACATCGGCTTGTCAAAATTATGGTACAGTCGGTGTTACCAGCAGTAGTCTTCCAAAAAGTACGTCCGGGCTCCTAAAATAGTACGAAAATAGCTAAAAAGATACGGTTTACATTAGGATTACCTACTCTCTATTTTATCGGGATTGGGGGGGAGGGGTTGTCGCCATCACAAGCCTTATTTACTCGCCGGTGGTGCCAGTGACCAATAAATACGTAAAAATCAATGTTGTAAGTTTGTTTTAATTAGTTTATTTATTTAGTTGCAAATTTGTAATTAGTAGTCTGTAATTATTTATATCATTGTTATAATCTGTTTTAATGCTTCATGAATAAATCAATCATATAATAAGATTAGAATGATTTTCGAATTATTTTAAAGAAAAACAGAGTTTACAAAATTTTTGATGAAAACAATTTACCAGTCTATCCCACCGCCGCGCTGTCACCAATTTTTTTGTCTGTCACGAACGTAGTGAGAGATACGCGACAATAAGCAATTAAAATTTTTAAATTATTAGTATTATAGACGATACTTCCCTAAAACTAATAAGACCTGCAAGTACCGAGCGGTAAGTACTTTCAGATCCATCCTGTAATTTGACCTGCGTGGCGTTAGGTCAGGGATGTTTATAACGAGAGGATATGGGTTGGTGAATATAGGCTCTCGGGAAAGCCCTGTTTGTGTGTTAAAAACAAGTCATATTTGAGGAGTAATCCGGTTAGCATAATTAGCTATTCAATTTTACATTAACAATCATGGTTAATAAACATCCATACAGACATACATACATACATAAAAAATTCAGGCGAAAAATAATTGAATAGTGATTTAACTCACCGTTCGTTGCAACTGAGTCACTGATATTAAAATTGCGGAGTAACACGTTCTGCGACGATTATATCGAAACTAAAGATGTGTTTGTGCCGCCTCTTATTATATAGGGCCTTATCAGTCAGAGGTTGCCCACAACAACACAAGTTACTGAGTAATGCTTTATCTTTCATGCTACAGTGTATTCAATATGAACTTTGTTATGTTGGTGACGTTTACTAAAAACGTCACGGCTATTGGATTCAAAGAAGGGTTGGCGATCTGAGATCGATTATTTGGACTGTTTTTAATTGGTGGGATTACCTATATGTATTTATTTCGAGTCCAACACAGATTTTCAATAAGCTGGAGTACTCGAGACCGAAATGAAGCACTATGTAAACAATGCACCTAATATCAACACACACTTTGCAATAACCTAACGCATTTAATTAGGATCTAATTCTAGATATTTTACTTGTTTTTAGTAATTATAAACAAATTAATTATTTTTATTATTTCTATTAATATTAAAAAAATTAAGTATTTCCTCGGATATGTATTTGAGAACTAGTTCTTCTAAACAGCAGAAACATGTTCAATCCCGAATTCAAATGGAACGACACAACTTAGCAAGTTTATACTTTATTTATAACCATTTACTGATAAGGGGGGCATAACAACCGACATATTTGACGAATTGTTTGGCAGTGAATACCGTTTTGGTGATCGCTCCGTTATTTTATTTATAAAACAGTAGTAATTTTAAATTAATTTATTTCATTTAGTCCTTATTTTGTACAGTTTGCACCAATAGCCGTTTGTGATAAAAATCTACTATCATAAACCGTGAAAATAGCCGTAAAGTGCGTCGTTGTGTTAGTGAGTGCCTGTGTTGACATACCGTCAACACATAGTGTAAAAAGTGGTTGTCAGTGCGTGCATCGGAAAGTGACCTGTATGCGGAGTGCGCACCCGTAACACTCGTTTGACACATCGTACGAGTGACGCAGCGCGGCTGTTGAAAGGTAATTAGCTGTTGCAGAACGGACATTTCTCAGTGCGGAAATTGCTTGTCTCTGAGAAACATACTTATTCGAAACTCTCTTAATTATTACACCTACACTTACTCTTCAACATGGTTAAATGCACGGCGTGTAACCAGTCTATCGGCGGGGCTGCTGCGGATGTTCTTAAGTGCTCACAGGACAAATGTGATAACGTTTGTCACTATGAGTGCCTCGGAGTGGCTCGATCGCTTTTATAAAACTAACAGTAAAGCAGAAAGCGGCATGGAAATGCAAATCATGTTCGGCAACCAAGGAGCGCAAGGGCGACAACACACCCGTTCGTGCCGTTTCGTTCTCACAGCCAGCACCCGTGGCACCGGCTGCCTCGAGCTTGCAGACGGGTACTCTTACACCAGCGGATCCCTGCTCCCCACCTGCGTATTCTGTTGATCTGAGCACTCCACCAGGTCCTGTCGCGTACGAAACCTCCGAAGTCACCGTAGAGGCACCGCCGCCGCAACCTGTAGGTACGGCCTGTGCATGCCCTGCGGACCATATCCAGGAATAACGAAATACTTATATCTAGATTAACAGCGTTGATCGATAGTAAGTTAACCGAGAGCAACAGGGCTTTACAGGATCGACAGGAAGCGATAAGTCAATAGTACGCTAGCATGTTGGAGTCCCTCAACAAGTACAGTTTATTATACGACGAAACAATACGGGACATTAACATGGTCAAGGCGGAGCTGAAAGAGGTCCGAAGTTCGAAGTCGTGGAGTTGCGGTCAACAGTCGACGACTTGCGACAAACCTTAAACGATTATGAGCAAAGAGACAGGCTGCTCAACTTAGAGATATTTGGCGTTTCTGAGCAAAAACCCGAGCGAGTTAGCGATTGGGTAGTCTCCATCACAAAGGTAGCGGGGCGTATCCCTGGACTGCAAGGACGTAACTACGAATTTACGAATTACGGCTTTACGAATACCTACTCGAAACACAGGTGGCCTATCTAATCCTATTATTGCGAAATTCTGCAATCTGAACAAGCGCGACGAACTGCTGACTGCCGTGAGGAAGCAAAGGGGTGTCAACACACGAGACTTAGGCATACCAGGGGATACTCGCCAGATCCACGTCAATGAGCACCTTACCCCAGCAAATAAGGCATTATTAAACGACACCAAATTAAAATGCAAAGAACTGGGGTTTCAACATTGCTGGACTCGCAATGGAAGAGTATTTGTTCGACAGGCGGACAATTACCCCCCGCGGCCTATAGACAGAAAATCGCAATTTTTATGTTTAAAAAAATCTGTACGAATATCTGTTTGCTGATTTATTTATTTTTCTGTTTGAACGTGGTGTCGGGGATGTTGTGATCCCTTCCAGGACTGTATTAGACTTTATTATTTACGCATCCTATTCCTATTGTTACCTTTACCGTCATTCATTATGTTCTCCTAGCTGCGATCTTGTCCTTTTATGTACACTATTTTCTAACTCAATTTGTGCAAAACGCCCATCTACAAACTACTTTAACTCTACCGAGAATCCAATGACTGATCAGAGGATCAGAGTCTTCAAGTATCCCGAAGAAATTCCAAAACTTTTCGAGACTCAAAACACGATGCTTAAATTGCTTTTTCAAAATATTCAAAGTCTATATAACAAACAGCATATAATGGAGGCTTTCCTTGATCAGAACCCAGAATATCAAGCTATTTGTATTTCAGAGTCCTGGATGACGCAAGGAAAATTAGATTTGATAAATATTAGAGGGTACGAGGTTGCAGCATCTTACTGTAGGGAAAATCGAAGAGGCGAAGGAGTTTGTATTTTACTTCAAGATACATTAGAAAGCATAGATAGGCAAGATGTAGCCCAGATGTCAGTAGAATACGTGATTGAATTGTGTGCTGTTGAATTGATTACTGAAAACTTGTTATTAATTTGTTTTTATTGGAACGGAAGAGAGGAGGACGTATTTTTAACTCAATTAAAAATAATTTTGAACCATTTAAACAACAAATACCGAAAGTTGGATATTGTTATTGGCGGTGATTTCAATATTGATATTTCACAAAATAATACAAAATCAAACGATTTCTTATGTCTCATGGCAGAATACAAATAGCATAGTACATTTCGGTCACCACCCAATTTCCGCCATTTTGAAAAAATATCGATTTTGCGGCTACTCATAAAACTTATGCCAATCGATAGGAAACTTTAATATCTATCGATCACTGTGTTCAAAAATGTCGAAAACGATAAACCTTGCGAGATATCGCAAGTCAAAGATGTACATTATCTACCGACACATGGGGAATAAATAGGTACCTCCTACTAAGTCTACTCATAGTCAAATATCTTCTAAACTACTTAACCGATTTAGATTAAACAAAGTTAGGAATAATTTCGATTCAAAGACCATTCAAATATAGAAAACCGCATTAAAATTGGTTCATCCGTTCGGGAGATAGACGGATCATCATCGTCCTAGCACTTATCCCGGCCTCTGCCAGGGTCCGCTTTCCTACTCAATCTTTTCCACTTCGCCCAGTCTTCGGCATCCCCTTGTCGTAAGCCGTTGGCTCTCGCATTGGACTCAGCGATGTCAATCCATCGCTTCTTGGGCCGCCCACGGGGCCTCTTTCCTGATACTGGCAGATTCAGGCACCTATTTCCCACGTATCCCTGAGGCTTACGCAACACGTGACCAAACCAGCGCAGACGAGCCTCCTCGATCTTATCTGCGATATCCCTTACACCAAGGCTGCCGCGGATGTACTCGTTACGTACTCGATCGAGTCGTGTAACTCCGCACATCCAGCGCAGCATTTTCATTTTGTTGGCGTGGAGTTCGCAAACGTGTTTCGTCAGCGCTGGCCATGTCTCGCAGCCATACATGGATTGATTTAGATTTTACAAATTTTGACGATTTAACTTTAAATACCACGGTTGAGGACTTGGGATTTTCTTATCATAAAGCCACTATCATGCAATGGCAGGTTAAACAGAAACCTAAACCTACTACTTGGTATGTAGAAAAGAGATTTTATAGTAAAGATAATATGCTGAAATTCAAGATTAAATTGAATGTAGTCAATTGGCAATATGTAATATTGGAAAGTCAAAATCTAAATGAAAATTACACAGCTTTACATGAAACGTTAACAAGTATTCTCAATGAATGCATTCCGAAACAAAAAGATATATTAAAATCAAAATATAAAAAACATTGGCTAACTGTGGGTATCAAAAATTCTTGTAAAAATAAAATATTATTATTAAAATCAAAAAGCGATGTCCTAAAATTACATTATAAAAAATATGAAAAACTTTTAAAAAGTGTAGTAAATGTGTTCAAAAAATTACAATATGTTAAAAAAATGAGCACATCACACAACAAAGTCAAATGTATGTAGAATATAATAAACGAGCAGACAAATAAAAGGTCTGCCAACGAAAAAAATAATATACAATTAGAATTCATTTCTTAGAATTCAATACCCGAATTTCAAACCCTACCCAAGTGGCGAATGCATTTAATGATTTCTTTGCTTCCATTGGAGATGTAGATGGCCTAGCGGCGCCGTGTGTACGCCTACACCCCACCTTAAATACCATGTTTCTTGGCCAGGTGGACATCCGAGAAGTGTCGAGTAGGTATTATTAAAATCTCAAAAATAAATAAAGTTATGGTATAGATTAGTCTCAAAATGTCCAGTTGTAAAAAAAATTCCAAGTTGCATAATGTCCAAAGCTTGCGCCTATCTTCTGTAAACTAATTAATCAGTCCTTCGAGGAAGGAAGGAACTTTCCCTGACCTCCTGAAACAGGCTGAATAAAACCCATCCATAAAAGAGGTATTACAACAGACCCAAATAATTATCGTCCTATTGCCAACGGCTTCAAAGATTTTTGAAAAGGCAATGTGCGACCGAATTTATAAATTTTGTGAGAAATACGACATTTTCAACGAAAGCCAAAATGGGTTTCGGCGATCAACCTTGGCTGTATATATATTAATGCAGGAAGTTTATAACGTAGTAAACGATGGTAAATGCGGTAGGGCTGTGCTTGGACATGACTAAGGCATATGATAAAGTCCAACATAAAATTTTATAAGAAAAGTTATATAGAATAGGAGTACGCGGTGCTGCACATCCTACTTGAGAAATCGCGAGCAATTTGTAGAGGTTGAACATAACAGTGTTGACACTAAGAATATACAGACAGTGAGATCTCATCGCAATATTATTAATGCATATATCAATGACATCCCTATAACTATAGAGGTACAACTTTGTGTTCTGTTTGCCGATGACATATCCCTACTCATCTCAGGTCAAAATATCACAAATATAGAGCAACAGCTTACCTCATCAATGGACGAAGTAGTCAATGGATAACGACCACAGCCTTGATATAAATTTTACCAATACTAAGATTATATCTTTCCACCCGCGCCAAAAAAATCCATTACATCTAGATTTCAACTATGGTAGCGTGAAACTGGAAGTTGTAAATTATGCTCGGATTAGCCGTGGAAATACATATGAATTGGAAGATGCATGTACTTAAAAAAAAACTTTCAAGTTACAGCCCAGGAGCGTCGGATTTGTTCACCATACAGAAGAAGCTTATAAGAATATTTGTTAACATAGACTCAATAGACAGTTGTAAACCAAACTTCCGAAGAAACTGTATACTAACACTGCCATCTTTGTATATATATTTTTTTTATAATAAAATTTCTTTATTCAGGCAAAAGACCCATAAAATACATTGAATACAATACAATACAATAATAATAAAATGATAATTTAAAAAAAAATAAACATTAAAAGTTGACAAGTCTTTACAATAATCGTACAAAAACAATTTTTTTTTTTTTTTTCATTTTCGGTTTGCGTCCTGGTGGATAGAGCGCCAATGTTCAAATATGGGACTGTTGTAGGACGTTTTGCACATTGCCTCGAGAATTCCATTTCCAGACGCGAGCACCCGATCCCGAAACGATGCTACACGCGCCCGCATTACCGCGAAGAAATCCGGAACCCGCGCATCCGCAAACATGCTCGACGCACTGCAGTATCTGGGCAGTCTCACCAGGATGCGAAAGAATTCCTGGTGAAACTGGTCCAGAGCTGACATGTGTAGAGGCACTGGCAATAAGCCCTGAACAAGGTCACCTTGACGGGCACACTGCACTTTGCGAAACGGCGAGCGAGCATGTTACTGCGGGCGCACAGAGCCCTCCGCTCCCGCTCAATGTCGTGGTCATCCTTGAGGCTGTCCGTGAGAACATGGCCCAAGTATTGAAACTGCTGCACTCTCAGTACTGATGAACCGTTCAATACCAGCTCAGGCACTCTATCCGGGCCTCTCCCCGCCTTAAACACCATCATTTGGGTCTTGGAAGTGTTGTACCTTAATCCGTAGGCACTTGCATAGCGCTCACAAATCAAGAGCAACTTCCTCAACCCTGCAATCGAGGGACTGAGGAGCACCATGTCGTCAGCATAGCTGAGGGTGTTGACACAAACCCCACCTACGTGACAACCCATGCTGGTGCCCCTCAATTCCTCGATCAACCCATTGATGTACAGG
This sequence comes from Blastobasis lacticolella, assembly GCA_905147135.1. Classification (NCBI taxonomy): domain Eukaryota; kingdom Metazoa; phylum Arthropoda; class Insecta; order Lepidoptera; family Blastobasidae; genus Blastobasis; species Blastobasis lacticolella. The sequence goes on from LR990048.1 coordinate 19,749,104, forward strand.
CTGAAGAGGTCAGGGGAGGTTAATCCACCCTGGCGGACGCCGCATTCTAGCCTATAAGCGCTAGAGGTCGTGTCGCCCCATCGCACATAATTAGTTTGGTTCCCGTACCAATACCCCAACAGATCAACAACCTTCTTAGGAACCATAGAGCTCTGCAGTTTGGTCCATAGAATTTTATAATTCACAAGATCAAACGCTTTGCTTAAATACAAGAAGCACGCATAGATGGACGTATCGCGACTAGTATAGTAGTTTACTGTGTGCTTTAAACAAAAAATTGCTGTATCCGTCGAGAGACCGGGACGGAAACCAAACTGAGAGTCATCAATCGTCATGTTGTTCACCAGTTCCGGGCGCAGCAGTCTCTCCAAGATCTTGCCAACGATCGTGCCCAGCGAGATCGGCCGGTAGTTGCTCGCAGTTCCAAGGCTACCCGATTTGTTTTTGATGATAGGCTCGTGTTCTGTGGGCACGACCACCGTCCGCATAAGTGCATCCGGCAAATAACTATACCTTATGCACTTATCGAACAGATGGGCGAGCCCATCACACATCAGGGGGCCGGCGTGGAGTATGTGCTCGATGCTTAGCCCATCATGTCCGGGGCTCTTCCCCCGCTTCATACTTAGTATTACTCTACTGACCTGTTCCGGAGTAAACTGTAACAGTGTAGTTTCTGAAGAGTCCGCACACTGCGGCGCGTCATCGGGCACACACTCCACAGGCTCAGGGTCTACCTTGAACCTGCGAGCAAACAACTCAGCTATTGACTGTGGGTCCTGCGTTCCGTCAACAGCTACTGGAAGCTTTTCCTTGGTTGAAAACTTTTTAGTAGTTTTCCAAAACTCGGAGAAATTATTATTTTTTAGCCAGAATGTCCATTTTGATCGCTTCCTGATTATTTAAGCACCACTTAAGTTTATTTTTAAACGCACTACGCCTCAATCGCATGCTCTCAAAGACAGCCCCTTCGGTCGGCCTACCCGCGAGTACCCACATCCGAAAATGCATCCTCGCGGACTGGTGACACTCCTTTACGTGGTTGTGCCATCCAACAACCTTTTTACGTTTGCTCTCTCCACCAGAACGCACATCCGATGACATCACCGCTCCTGCCTGCAAAACATTTATCATTTTATTATAAAATTCGTCAATATGTTGAAGATGGTCATTCATTCTTTCACAGCTAACATTTAAGTCACATTTGTCACACTCTGCATCCCTACATTCATTCACACGAACCAATTCAGTCATACAGTAATCGTGATACTTATCGATTTGACTAGGTTTACGTGAGCCCCAGATAATCTTACGTAAGGGATTCGCACTTTGTCCACACACAGTTTCATTAGTATTCAACTCGCCCAAATCACAGCTAATGACCAGTGGTAGGTGATCAGATGTCATCACGTCTTCTATCACCCGGGCCGACACGACGGTCTCCCATGCTGCAGCGGTAGTGACGCAGTGGTCTAACCACCGTCGAGTTCCATGGAAGTCATTGATGTACGTATAAGTACCAGAGTCTGCGCCCAGCACACCCAAATCTGCACATACCCAAAGCTGATCTGAACAGTAGCTTAAGAGTTCCCTGCCAAAGCGCGCACCCGGGTGAGCATTGAAGTCCCCCATTAGATAAGCTAATGGCACATCACTTTCCTCTACAATAGCGTTAGCAACTCCCATACAATGTGTAAAATTCGTAAGATTATCGGGCTCATCGCACGGCATATAAATACTAATAACTAAAATATCAGGTACAGAAACTCGTACAGCCAAAATTCTATCATTATCACAGTCTATTTTGGTTACATTGGGAAATTTAGATTTCCTCCATAAGATTGCTAGTCCTCCATATGGTCTTCCTCTTAAGACTGCTGATGTCATGTCCACGGAAGACGAGGCTACACAGCTGAAATCATCATCTATTTCATGGACAAGACCTAGGTCATGCGGCATGAGCCAGGTTTCCTGGAGGGAAATTATATCCGCCGTCTTACACAGCAACCGAACGTGCTCCATTGAGGTCTTTATATTTTTACAGTTAAACGTAACCATGTTGACTAGATTATTGTTATGTCTAGTTGTAGTATCCATATTAATTGTCTTTTGTTTCGGTTAGCGTGCGACGAGTGTGAAAGCGACGGTAAACTAAACCCGCTGGCCAAAAATTTGGGCTTAGGAACTTGTCGACCGTACTACGTGCTATTTCTATTTTGAAAGAGTTGAAATTTTTCTCCTGAAACTGCGGCAATAATGCCACGGATATACATGTCTCGCCCATTTCGGTTATATGCTTCTTCACCGAGTCTTCGGTACATTCCTTTTTGAGACGGGATACGTAAATAGACGATGTTTCTTCGACTACTTGTGTTGCAAGCGAACTCGACGAGTCCATTGATAATGTACCTCTCATATTTTTACGCTTGTTCTTATTTGTTACACGAGTAAATCCGTCATCGTCCGTGTTTACCATAGAATTATGTTTAGTGCGTGGCGCATTCTGCCCGGGCCGCCGGGAGTTGACAACAATGTCTCTGTATTGTGGCGCGGTCGGTGTAAGTAGTAGCGAACTTGCCGTTATGTTCGGTGCATGAGCACTTGCGCTTGCACGCGCCGGGCGCTTCGGCTGCGGATAAACCGCGCGCGGGGTCTGGCCGCCGCCGCTCGCGCCACTCGCCGCGTTCGAATCGTCGCCAGTATTGATACGAGATTGTTTACAAGGAAGTGTTTCAAACTCGAAAGTTAGGGACTTAGCAGAATTCGAAACTGTTAGGAAGAAGACTACTCTGATTCAGAGTTGAATTGTTTAGAAATTTTCTGAGGGTGCGCATCAAAATATTAAAAGAAAACAACAGGAAAATTCTTATAAAAAATATAATTAAGACCATAACCCCTTAGAATTAACCTTAACTTACTTAGCACTAGGACTTGGACAATTGGAAAAATTATTAACATTACCCTTAACTCTAACACTAGCACTGGACACTTGTAGGAGATTACTGGATCCTAGCAACTTCAATAGTCATGTAGTTTTCAGGAGTTGGATGATCTTCATTGTCGTCGATGATCTTGAACCATACGGCAGTATCCTGGTAACTTTGAGAAACCGCTGAGATACCGTCGTGGGTCACTGATAGTCCGAAGAGAGTGTGATAAAGTTTCCAATGCTCTTCCAGATAGAAATGGACGAGCAAATCGATAAAAAACTCAGGAATAGAGTCCCAAGCCTTTGACATTACGTCAGAAATGACCTAAATTTATCGAATTTAATATGAATGAAAGCCAATTCCTAATAAAATCTTAAGATACTACAACTTCTTTCATATTCTCTTTCATCTTTCATGAGATTACACGAAAGAAATAAAAATTAAAATGCTGGATACAAATACAATAACTATAGATATAATTAACTTTACACTTAACAAAGACCAAACAGTCATATAGTCATGTTTAACAAAGCAACAAGTAAGTTTTAAAATTAAGAAGTGTCGTAATCTATAAAAAATACAGTTTTTAATAGACTTAATTTTACTTCAAATTGGAACGTTTTTTATACCACTATGATGGCAAGCAAGCTTGCGGCCTGCCCGATTGTAAGCATTTACCGTAGCCTATGGACGTTTGAACTCACGTACTTCTTACCCTGTAAAAACCTTACACCATTAAAAGGGAATGTATAGTTACTTAGGAATTGAGTACCTAACTATTGTTAAGAAACAAACGAGTTGTTTAGAAAACTAGCAACTGCGGTAAGATGTTTTAAATTCTGTATTTGTTTTGAGCATTTTTATCTTTACTCCTATTTCTTGACCTTACATAAAAGGGGTGAAGACTGAAATGCTCAAACTTCACATTTAGTAATTCTACGTAAGTAGTAATTATACTTTGGACGAAGCATTATTGTGAATCATTGTATTGTTATTTAATAGAGCGTCAGTAACCGAGCGGTTTGGGTATCCGACTCGTAAACGAGAGGTACAGGGTTCGAATCCCGTTCCGGCCATGTACCAATGACTCTTTTCTGAGTTATGTACATTAGTTGAATACTAACCGATGCTCTTACGGTGGGGGAAAACATCGTGATGAAACCTGCACATACAGGCGTCTGGATGTGTAACCATGATCCAATCTGGTCAGGCTCCCCTGGTAGCAGGGTCTTGGAGGTCAGATGGTAGTCGCTCCACTGTAATTATCTGATCTGCCAAATCCTGGATCATAGTCAAGGCGGACCCCGGGCCCTCGTGTGCGAGAGCACAACCGGGACATTAATGCCAAGATGATTATTATAATAAAGATTTAAATAGCAGGAAAGCGGACCCAGGAAAGAACGCGGAAAGCCGAAGCCAGGATTAACCGCTTGATGATAATGATAAACTATGCTACGTAAATCTAAAATAGTAGTTTATGCAACTGTCATATAAAAGGGGGTGTTTTAATACCTAATTATATGCAGTTCCATACACTACTTTATCTACACTCTAATATTTTTATGTTAAAATATCGAACCTATAATTTTCTCAACTTAGATGGAAGTAAGCTGAAGTCAGTTCTGTTGTATCTACGCGTCAAGGATATTAAGCGGCGGGAAATACACTTAACTATATTCACATTTATCTATTTATTTGCTTAAAATAAGGAAAAACATTCACAAACACAAATTAAAACAATTACAAAGAATATTCTGTTTAGCAGGAAAATAATTACACAGAATATAAACAGGAAAATTTAAATTTTGAATTTGAATTTGTTAAAGACATCTAAGTATTCAGCCTACATTACGCCGTGTCCCGGCGCCCGACAAAAAATAAAAAAATAAAAGAGTTGCATAATGATTAAAAGTTATTTTACGATACAGCTGTAATGAAAATGGTATGGGAAATGCAGTATCGAAAAGTAATTTTTTAAAATTTTATAGCCTGGCGTGAAAAAAGTGTACCCTTAAACGACTGTTTTCGAATATGCAATTGGAACAATATGCTATGAGTGTAGATAAAACAACTTACCAGCACAAGGCTGAATCGTAAATAGTTATATTTACTTCCATTAACATTAGGATGATCATTTTCTAGTATTGAGCATTGCTTCACTTTTACAATATTGGCTTTCTTTTTTAATTTGCTTAAAAATGTACCTCTTTGAAGCAGATATGTTTTACTTTCTTCCATCCTTTTGAACTTTTCACACTTGTTGTCATTCAATAATAACTATCAACTAGGTTTAGGTGAGATTAGTTAATGTTCTTACTGCGTTTATACTAAGGATTTCGATCAAAAATTCTCACTTACGTAAAAAATTTCTAAGTTGCATCTCACAAGTTGTTATGCTAAGCGTATCGTAAATTTGGGTTAAGATTTTATTTATTTCTTTGCAGCATCATCACTCACTGCGTTAATGTTATGCACTTGCGACACATTAATGCTCTTACTGCGTTTATAGCTTATATTTTGTTTGTTTCCCAAGTAAGTATCAAAAAACGGGTCTTTGATTCGAGTAGATCTCGTTTCCCTGATTCCGAAAATATAATAAACCCAAAAGTGAAAAAATGAACTTACTGCATTTTAAATTTGTGCGGCAAAAGTAGTGACCCACTTTAATAAATGTTATTATTTCCTGCATATAAACAATAACATACATGTTTTGTTGACTATAAGTAGCTATTATTAATTTAAAAATTCTGAGATAAGTCTAAGCTATCTAATATAATAAACTGCTTCCGACAGACACTATAGTAATCAGTATCATTGATCACATTAGCATAAGTATTAGAATTATTTATTCATTATTAAAATTCATATCCAAAAAAGCTATAAAACTTGAATTTAATGCTTTATTTATATCGTCGTTGAGTAAAATTAAACCGCAACGTATATTCCACGCTACTGACGTTTACTTCTGACTTCTCCTGACAAGAAGGGATATTCGGAACTATTTATTCTACCAAGTAGGACTAGTTTTTAGGCCAATCCGTAAGTTTCGAGTTGAGGACCTGTCCTGGATACGACATAACCATATAACTATCGCTTCTAAGTTCTACGAGGATGATAATCAATAATCGAATATATTCATTAACGATTTTACACTACAACTCCATCCCTAATATGAATTGTCAAAATTATCACTTTTTTCAAGTCAGTGAGCATTCCAGTTGTACAAATGACATATTATTTCGACGAAAAAATCAAAATCATGCAAGATGCAAAAAAAATACTGCAAACCAGAGGGCCTATCGGCTATCTCCATGGACTTACTACCCAAAGGGACTGCGCACTGCTTTGACTAAAACCGGGCAGAGCGAGAGTCACCATCGTTAGTCCTTTGTCCCTTTCTATACCTTGTCTAAAATAGGATGATAATTTTGACAGATCAAAGTAGGGATGTGGTTGTGTAAAATCGTTAATGAATCTATTCGATTTTCGATTATCATTCTCATAGAACTTGGAATCGATAGTTGCATGGTTATGCTATACGTATTATACAAAATAAACTATTTATTTTCTTCTGAATTAATAATTTATTAATACGACATTAAAAACCCTTCTACAACGACGATTATGACACGTACGTATTTCTATTCGGTCAGTCATTCTATTACGTAGAATACGCGCGACTCGAAATTGTTGTTGTGGAAGGTCTCTTAAGGTGAAATCCAAACAAAGAATAAGAGTTTAGTTACAAAAAATAATAAGGTTACCTAAATGTTAATTTTAAATAATCGATTATATTATATCAATATCGATTTTCGATTGTCTGTTGTTTTTCGTTATTCGTGGCACTTCACTAAAGGGGCGGGGCCTGTCTATGAAGTACGACATTTTCCGTACTACATTTTACCGAAATAAAACACAAAACTTCATAGGCGTGCGCCAAAGACCAACAATTAGTGAGCTGTCAAAATTATCATCCTATTTTAGACAAAGCATAACAGTGTAAACATAATGTTATTGGCATAATCACCGTCATTCTAAATTGACAAGTGTCATGTTTGGTGTTGCCATTATTGGAGAAATATATTAACCGTGAATTTGGTATTATTATGGGGTAATCCGTACAATCCGAAAAGTAGTTGTCAAAATACCTTTTGATCTACTGATCGTTTCTCCGACAAACGTCGAGACGACATAATTATCAACCTACGACTTTTTGTTCCACAAAACAGATAAAAGAGTTCGATAACGATTTATCCTACAACACTAGTTCCTAAAGAGAAGTGACAGTACTCGTCGATATCTACATTTCGGGTGACAGCTGTCAAACTTAAAACTGTCATCTGACATGTAGATCTCAATGAGTATTTTTATATTACTCTAGCACCAATAGTTTAGGAGTTATTGCAGTTTTAAGTTTGATAGCTGTCATTCGAAATGTAGATCAACAAGTACTATAATTTCTCTCTAGAAACTTGTATTTTAGGACCAATGGGGTTGCAAGTAGCAGGGAAACCTTGGGCTGGACCCTGGTGAAAATATGACCTTCAGATTGCACCCGGTCCGACTCTGCCTGGCCCTGATTGGTAGGTCGGTGTCCGCGCTGAGTAATAAAAGTAATTCGGAATTTGCATCAACAATGGTGGCAACACTAGAAAGGGACACAGGACTATCGATGGTGACTCTCGCTCTGCCCGGTTTTAGTCAAAGCAGTGCGCAGTCCCTTTGGGTAGTAAGTCCATGGCTATCTCAGTTGACAACTGAATTTGACATATAAAAATCTGACACTACTCTAATTTGGTAGACGCTATTGACAGTTTTCAACGTAGATGACGTGGTGTAGAATTATCTAGTGTCAAATACAGTTGTCAACTGAGTTAGCCAATAGCCCCGCAGGCTTGGCAGATTGGGGGTTTATTTCGCAAATCTGCGGAAAAAATTGACTCTTGGGGAAAAACTGGGGAGACAGAATCTTTGGGGCAACTTTTGGGGAAAAAAGTGTTAGGGGAAATATTGAGCCCCATGCAAGTAACAAAAAGTTCAATAACGAAAACGTCTACTCAACCGTTGACGAAGACATTGAATTCTTAAATAGCATAGTACATTTCGGTCACCACCCACTTCCCGCCATTTTGAAAAAGTATCGATTTTGCGGCTACTCATAAAACTTATGCCAATCGATAGGAAACTTTAATATCTATCGATCACTATGTTCAAAAATGTCGATAACGGTATACCTTGCGAGATATCGCAAGTCAAAGATGTACATTATCTACCGACACATGGGGAACAAATACCTCCTACTAAGTCTACTCATAGTCAATTATCTTCTAAACTACTAAACCGATTTCGATTAAATAAAGTTAGGAATAATTTCGATTAAAAGACCTTTCAAATACAGAGAACCGCATTAAAATTAGTTCATCCGTTCGGGAGCTACATATAGACGGATCATCATCGTCCTAGCACTTATCCCGGCCTCTGCCAGGGTCCGCTTTCCTACTCAATCTTCTCCACTTCGCCCGGTCTTCGGCATCTTCTTGTCGTAAGCCGTTGGCTCTCGCATTGGACTCAGCGATGTCAATCCATCGCTTCTTATGCCGCCCACGGGGCCTCTTTCCTAATACCGGCAGATTCAGGCACCTATTTCCCACGTAACCAAACCTGCGCAGACGAGCCTTCTCGATCTTATTTGCGATATCCGTCACACCAAGGCAGCCTCGGACATCCGCGAGCATATACTCCTTAAGTACTCGATCGAGTCGCGTAACACCGCACATCCAGCGCAGCATTTTCATTTCGTTGGCGTGGAGTTCGCGAACATGTTTCGTCAGCGCTGGCCATGTCTCGCAGCCATAGAGCATCACCGGTCTAATTATACTCTTGTATAGCCCTTTGAGCTTTACAGGGAGGGACTCCTGGAGACCTTGAGAGCAAAGACTGGATCCATGATGCTGCAGCCCGGCCTGAAGCCGTATTGGCATTTCGACAAGGAGCATTCCTGGCGAAGTCTCTGGTCAACAATCCGTTCGAATAGCTTCATTGTGTGGCTCATAAGTTTGATACCTCGATAGTTGCCGCACTGCCTTTACCTTTATAGATTGGTGTGATAATATTTACGCGCCACGCGTCAGTTATAAGCCCCGTAGCTACAATCCTGTTAAATAGCTCAGTGGGCAAGAGTACGCCCCGTGTCCCCATTTCCATCCGGGTCCATTTTCCAGGTTTCTATGGGTATTACGTCATGTTCAATAGCTTTTCCGTTCGTCATACGTACCAGAGACCTCTCCATCTCATCAGGGGTGATCGGGCTTATCATGCCAAGGTTTGCAGGAAGCTGTGGTGGTACGTAGTTGTTGGCATCGTTAGACAGTTCCTTGAAATGACAGCACCACCGGTCTTTAATAGAGTTTGCACTTGTAAGCAAAACGTCATCCGTACCTTTTATGGCAACACACTTTGTCACATCCAGACTGGCTCGACTCCACGGTTTTGCCAGCTTGTAGACGAGCTTGTGCCCCTCCACAGAATCCAACGCATCGTAGAGCGGAGCCAGCTGGGCCGACAGCGCTTTTGCCACCGCCATTTTAAATAACTGCTTTGCTCCCAAGTACACTTCCTCATCCGATAGTGAGTTACTGTGCTGCCATTTCTTGAAACATGTATTTTTGTCCCTAACCGCTTCCTGCACCTCACCATTCCACTACCCCGTATCCTTGTCAATTCGTCGGACGCTTTCGACGTGCCGAGTACTGTTCGTCCAAGTTTGAGGATGGATTTCTGATAGTGACACCAGATCTCATTGAAAGTTTCACCCTTTGCGCTCCAATCGAGGCTTTCGGCTGCCTCCATGAACTCCTGGCTCGTGCTGCTCAGAGTCCGCCACTTAATAGACGGCACGCAGCGTTCTGCCGTAGGCCGTCTACTACTCACGCGGACGACCATGACAAGGACTCGGTGCTGTGTAGAGAGGCATTCCTCCTGGATGATCTTGCACTGAGATACGTGACCGATGTCACGTCTTCGGATCAGCAGATAATCGATCTGTGATTGGTGCGGGCCACTTTTGTAGGTTATGTGGTGTTCAGGTCTTTTCTGGAAGTAGGTGTTGACTACGGTTAAGTCGGCGGCCAGTGAGGTTCGGAGAATATCTTCTCCCTCACTGTTTCGCTGGCCATAACCAAATCCATCGTGCACCCGACCGAACTCCTCGTACTTCTGGCCTACATGACTGTTGAGGTCCGCATCAACCACAATCTGTTCGGAGGATATTATACGTAGTATAGAAGGCAGTGTTTTCGGTGTCGGCGCAGCCGGACTGGGGAGCATAGGCGCTAATGAGGTTGGTTGTTATACCCTGAGTCGATCGCTCATTCTGTTCACCTCCAGAATGCCGTTCCGGAACTCGTCGACCACCACAATAGCGACCCCATTCCTCCCTTCTGTCGATCTGGTGTACAACAGCTTGTATCCCTGCCCGATTTCCCTAGATTTGGAGCCACGCCACTTCGTCTCTTGCAGGAATGCAACCTGAACGCGGAGCCTGTGCAAAAAGTCAGCCAGCTCTCGAGACCGGCCGGTCAGAGACCGACGTTTAGGATGGCCAAGCGGAGCTTCCTACTGATAGGCGCTAACTTCTTTAACCCTGCCCGCGCGTGACAGGGTAGCCCTAGCCCACTTATCGCAGGTGTAGAGCAATATGCCTGCGCATCGGTTAGCGGCGACGCCCTAGCATGGTGTTTACTTCCAACAGAGGAACTTTTCATTCTATTTTTTGCGGTGTTTTGGCTTTTAACATGCGCGACTACCATTCGCCCGTCATTGATACATGGCGGCAGTGAGATTTGAACCCGGTACTCTCGCATTGCAAGTCGGTAATTTACTTGGGTAAATAAGCCCCATCCCAAAAAATAGAAATTGTCTAAAAACACAGAAATCGATTTCTGGGATCTGGTCACATTATTAACGTCATATGCATTGCAAGTGCTAGGCGATGTAGGTACAACGCCAAGTGCTATGCGGAGTTGCTAGCTGAGTTAGAGTTGAGGAGCTTGCTCTTACAGTGTAAGCACTGCATTAAGCAACTTAACTTAATTATCTTATTCCATAAAATAAAGAAACTTGCCAGACCGATAACCTAGGTTAAGCAATGTTCATAGCGTCCTTTAACTGAATGGGTGACCGTTTTGTACTTTGAGACTAGTCAAACTTCAGCACCGCCACGAGCTCGCCACTCGTTAGGTGTGCCAAATGCCAACGGTATGTGGCGAAGCGAGGTTGACCATGGTCTACCTCTGGGGACCGGAGACTAATCGAATAGTCTCGAGAACCGAGTGGCATATTATTATAAAATAAAGTATTTTGTGTGTTGGTGAACACATAATCTTACAATACAGTTTATTTTAGTTTAATTTTTGTTGTAAGTTTAACGCGTGTATCCGTCTATCTGTAGCTCCCGAACGGATAAACCAATTTCAATACGGTTTTCTGTATTTAAAAGGTCTTTTAATCGAAATTATTCCTAACTTTATTTAATTTAATCGAAATCGGTTCAGTAGTTTAGAAGATATTTGACTATGAGTAGACTTAGTAGGAGGTATTTGTTCCCCATGTGTCGGTAGATAATGTACATCTTTGACTTGCGATATCTCGCAAGGTATACCGTTTTCGACATTTTCGAACATAGTGATCGATAGATATTAAAGTTTCCTATCGATTGGCATAAGTTTTATGAGTGGCCGCAAAATCGATATTTTTTCAAAATGGCGGAAAGTGGGTGGTGATTTTCTCCATACAAAATGTTCAATGCTCTTTGTTTAGTGAAGTTTAATTACCTTTCATTTATTAAAAAAAACGAAGATATAATGTATTTATTGCGTACTTATTTCATCGTTAATTGCACCAAATCAAGTTTAAGGGTTTTTTCTGAAAAAGGTATCTGGGGAAGGTAATTCTGAGTCTGGGGAAATATGAGAAAAACCACCTGGCAACCCTGCTGCAAACTGCTAATAAAACGTCGTAAAGCGTCACTGTGGTCACATTTACTGAGTAGGTAATCTGCAGTGATGTTATACGTACCATAATTATGGTACATGTACCATTTTCCAGGTGTTCGTACCATGTACCTTAGTACTTCCATTTTCATTATCATTATAATTATTATATTGAAATAATTTCATAATTTCAATTTAAGATGTAGTACCCATGAAAGCTATCCCTATTCGAGTTAAGGTTACCCATAGGTACTAACTTTATGGTCTCATTTCCACCCAGCCAGTTTAGTATTTTGCATCCCCCTTGCTTTCTTGACCGGGACGTAATACATAATCACATTTGTAATTTAGCAAAGGAATGTTAACTTATTTAACGGGGATAAAAAAGTCGTGGTATGATCTCAGACCAAATAATAACCGTGTAAGACGCTTTTATACAACTGTCGTACCTTTGGCGTACTCCACATCGTACTATTTAGTACATTTTTACAAAATCATAAATTTAAATTTAGGCACCACTGTCAAGGAAATAAGCTTACAAGGCCTTGGCTTGTTAACATAACGCCGTTTTGTTAGCTACAACCCCCCCCCCATCCCGATAAAATAGAAGAGTTATAGAACAGAGGTAAACCATATTTTAGCCATTGTCGTACTATTTTTAGCAGCCCGGACGTACTTTTTTGGAGACTACTGCTGGTAACACTGACTGTATCATGATTTTGTTTGACAAGCCGATGCCATAATTTACAGTATTTTACAGCGAAACCGAACGGCAGTAGGTATAATTTAATTAATGAGAGTAGTTCGCAATTATTTTACATTTTGTGTTTTTTACTCGTTTAAATACTTTTTACCACTAAATACTTGGTGTTAGTGACGAAATCCAGCAAAGGTTCGAATGTGATAATGTTTTGTATAGACAGAATTTAATTTATATCTCATCCCAACGGTGTTCTGCTTTTGGCTGCTCTGCTTTCCGACCGTGCAGCCGTGCATCCCAAGAAAAACTTACAACCTACGCTGCCATTTCATATAAAATGCGTACATGAAAGAAGAATTTCCTAATAAGATTTTGATCAGAAAAGCAATTCCATGGTACACTGACCAGAATTTCGAATAATTTTAGAGGCCACCAGAAATTTTAATAATTTATACTGAATCTTCAAAGGAAAAATCTACAAGGTAAGTCCTAAAACTATGTGCAACATTTTGTATGTACCTACTACTTGGAGTCTTGTCTTGGATCAATTTTTTATAAATCCTTAGCCCTGATACTGTTTCCTACCTACACTACTATATTATGATTGTTTACCTATACTTAATACTTCCATAAGTTTTGTTAATTGATATAAGTCATTAATCAGTTGTATATGTCAGTTCATGTTGTTCTGTCCAGCATAGTACAGTATACCTACCACCAATCCCTTAGATTAGATTTTTCCGCTTTGTTAAAATCCGTTGCATAGTTTAAAAGATCTAAGCATACATAGATACCTTACATAGGGACAGATGGCGGGAAGTTACTTTGTTTTATACTACGTAAACTTAAAACAATTTGGTATGATTGAATACAGTTATCTTACATTTTCTGAGACATTTCCTTTTTGTCATTTTAGTAATTTAGTACTTAATGCCGTTTTTACTAAACTTAGGAACCAGCTAAGTTCTTTCTTATCTCAATTTGGACGTTGCTGATTGGTTAAAAACTAGTAAAAATGAACTTAGATGATTCTAAAGTTTAGTGAAATGGCTGTTAGTTTTAAAGTATGATAAAGGTCTCCACTTATACAGTTTACTTTCTTTCCTAGTTGACAACAATGAAAAGAAACATGTGTTTAAACAAGAGGTTAGAAAAGCGTAAGGAATGTGATGACTGGAAACGTGCAAACAGTAGGTGGCAAACAACTGAGGATGTACTGAGAGATCTTGCAATGGTCTCCGGTGTCCAAAGTATAGACGAAGAGTACATTGTTAGAGGAACAAAGCCACCTCCGCCGCTGCCACCGGAACAAGGTATCTCATTATTTACAATAATTTTCTTTCAATCTTTCTATCTTATATTACTTATACCTATTATAAATGCGAAACTTTGTAAGGATTGATGTCTTTGGTGTTTGTCTCTTCTACACTTTCATGCAAAAACTAACGGATTTTGATGAAATTTTGCAGTTATGTAGCTTATACGCGAGAATAGCACATAGCCCAAGAACTATCCCACATTTAAATTTGGTTTCCACGGGAACGGGTCCGGAACGTAATATGTAATCAACTTTTCAACACATAAAAGATGGATTAATCAAATTGGTATATATTTTGTGCAATACTATACCAGATTACGTTGCGAGTACCCTCCGGCAAGGCCAGCACTAGAAAACGCACATCATAGATTGGCTATCTCTTTAATCTGAGTATGGTTGAGAGAAGGAAATAAAGAAAGTCGCACGGCACAAGCTATGTCATGGGCACTACTACTACCTTTTACTAATGTTTTGATTTAAATAGAATTTTATAGTATGTAGGGTTTAACCCTGACTTGTGTTATTACTTACGACTATTAGGACTTCTGTTCAAACGTTGGTTTAGCATGTTGATACTTTAATTAATATGCACAAGGGTTGCATCAAATTTTATCTCTGAGGTTTTATTCTAAAAAATGCACATAGTTGCATCTCTTCTTCTATAAAAATCTCAAGCTGACATAGTCGCTTAGTCTGTTTGCAAACAGTACTTTTCGGCCTGCTTTAACATTACCCAAGTGAAATAAGCGATCCTGCCTGGACATAAGGTTATGTGGCGTAGACTCTTTTTCGAACTGTTGTGCTTTATTAGAGTATTTTTTATAAATTTATTGTAGTAGCTAGCTTACCAATGGACTGAATAATCATAACCCACTACCCTGATTCGTTAGTTTTCTTTATCCACTGAGTCTGCTACTGACCTCTAATTAGTTTCGCTTTATCAACTGGGCCTGGTACTGACCTCTAATTGAGTTTCTCTTTATCAACTGAACCTGACACTGCCCTGCAGTTAACTTACGTTACACTACCTCTAGGGTAGGTGTAGGGTAGGCTTAGGGTAGGTGTAGGGTAGTTGTGGGTAGGTTTAGGGTAGGTGTAGGTTAGTTGTTGGGTTGTTGTAGGGTGGGTTTAGGGTAGGTGTAGGGTAGTTGTGGGTAGGTTTAGGTTAGGTGTAGGGTAGTTGTTGGGTTGTTGTTGGGTAGGGGTAGGATAGGAGTAGGATGCCACGCGAACGAAGTCGCGCCGAGTCCGCTAGTTTATAAATAAAATCAGTCGGCTTCCGCTACATAATTGATTATTACTATATTCTTGCTAATTTAACCAATATTTTTGTTTTCAGACGATGAATTCGAACTCAGATTCGGAAGTACCGGGTGTGGGGATTTTGAAACGCATAATAACGATTTCAGTGGCATCACAGAAATGTTGCGAATGGTGAGTCACAAATATTGTACCTATAGCTTAAAATTAAGTGAATAAATAATATTAATGTAGATTATGTAGAATAAAGGATAATGTAGAATAAAGAAAGTAGGTTATAAGATTGTATGACAAATACTCTGACTGATAATAGAGAACGCGCGATAAAAGCTTGCTATGTCAACATATTTTTTATTTCAACCTTTTTAAATACTCCCATCACTCCCAAGTCCAAACTCGTGGTTTATTGCTAGCGGGCCATGGAGCGTAGCATGTTGGGAGTAAGATTGATGGACTGAATTCGAAACTCGACGCTGCGTTCCAAAACTCAGATCGCTGACGTATCCACTAAAGCTGGAAAACTGAAATGGAACTGGGCAGGTCATCTTCGCCGTATGTCGAAGGAGTTATGTGCCTAAACTGCCTAAAACCGCTACAGTTTGAAAACCAACCCCATGTCGCGGCAGATCCGCCGGAGAAAAAAGGTGGACAGATGAGCTGCGGGCTTTCGAAAGGGACTGGCAGACAATGGCATCGAAGAATGGAAGAATCGGAATGTGGCCTATGCCTAGCAGTGTGATGATTCATGCTAATATAAATAAATATGTCGTCGCGTGAAGGAAGGGAGTGTATCAGGATCATTGTCATCAGGGTGGTGATAAATTAAAGAAAAGGTTCACATTTACTACACTGTATTTATTCCAATTCATTTTTGCACATCACTTATAATTTTACTTGAAATCAGAGTGGTATCACAATACATTGTGCCTACAGGCAGTTGAGGTAATTTACATTCTTATTTCAAAGATGATTTTTAATTTACGTTATTTTCAAACGTAAATAACACTTTCTATAAATGAACTTCAAACGTGAACAAACGTAATGTGGAGACAGTTTCAAGACGCGTCCCTCCTCGGCGGCGGTCGGGCCAAGAATGGCCGCCACTCCGCCCGAGTCGTGCCGTCGAGACTCTGTCAGCACGCCGCACCAGAGGGCGCACTCCCACTTCCGTTTTCTTCGTCATGACTCCGTACTATTGACCACATGATTCCATACTATTGACCGGATCCGTCACGGCCGTATGTTATCTGAAACATGAAAACCACAGCACAGTACCATATTCGCTCGATCATTTCTGACCATCATGACACATCACCCAAGTAAGTCTTATGAATCATGTGATTGGATCTATCACGACTGCATCAACCCACCAATGCTATTTGTGTACACATAAAACATACGTACATTATCATTTATCATACTA
The DNA here is from genome assembly GCA_905147135.1 of Blastobasis lacticolella. Lineage (NCBI taxonomy): Eukaryota > Metazoa > Arthropoda > Insecta > Lepidoptera > Blastobasidae > Blastobasis > Blastobasis lacticolella. The sequence goes on from LR990048.1 coordinate 19,765,725, forward strand.
AACTTCCGTAGATTGAGAGAGACTTGAGAGAACAACATCATCTCGTACACAAATTATTCTTTATAAGTTGCCGACATAAATTCAGCTACGGCTTCAGTTTATTACAAAGGCGTGACAAGATATAACACCAGCCTATGAACCATATTACAATTACCACCAATGAAGAATTCTACTCCTTCAGCCCAGTTAGTAGTCCTAGGAGACTTCAACGGTCACCACACTGAGTGGCTAGGGTCAAGCCGTCCTACTAACCCGGCCGGGAGGTCTGCCCATGAATTTTCTCTGGCCCATGGTCTCACGCAACTGGTGTCAGAACCCACCTACTTACCGGATGTTGTGGGCCGTGATCCCTCTTTATTAGACCTTCTGCTCACCACCCACCCAGACTGTTATCAGGTGTCCGTCGATGCCCTTCTTGGGACATCAGACCACTGCTTGGTCCGTTCCGAGGCGCCTCACAGTGTGATATTTTCATGATCTGGCTGGCCAAAACTATTAAAGCTTAACAATATAAGTGAAATGTGCAGTAAAATGTTTAAGATGGTATTTAAATGGACTTTGAAGTCCCTGTTATTGTGTAAAACATAATATATTCCATTTTGTAGTATACTTATAAACAAAACTAGCGACCCGCCCCGGCTTCGCACGAATCAACTTTTCTCTACTTTCTATAAATATAATAATCATGTATTATATATATAAACCTCCGTCTTGAATCCCTCTATATATTAAAAAAAAACCGTATCAAAATCCGTTGCGTAGTTTTAAGATCTAAGCATACATAGGGACAGACAGACAGCGGGAAGCGACTTTGTTTTATACTATGTAGTGATATTACATTTTTGAGATTCAATAAACAAAATAATTATTTTAAGATGCCGAAATATACAAGAAAACCAAAATAACATATTAAACTAAGAAAAATTGAAATAAAACAACTTTACGGATAGTTTCGCTATTTCATTTATTTATCTTGACACTTCATTACTTACGTTATAAAAACATTTACTTCAACACGATATAAAATTTAGAGACTCGGAATCGCTATTATATTTTATCGGAATCGCTGCTATCACATTCTTCGGAATCGATATCAGATTGTGGAGATTTGATGTCACTATATTCAATTTCTGGAGCTTTTAGAAGCTGGCGTACTTCATGACTTATTTGGCTACGCTTTATTTTTGGAGGAGCACGTAGGCTTTCAATGAATGGATCTGATGTGATCAGCAGTCTATTAATCAAATCTGCAGTTGTATCAATCCTAGACGTTTTCCTTGTAAATAGTTCTCTGAATTTTCTATTGTGCTTATTTCCAGCTTCTTGTGCTTCCTCCGACAGTTGACCAATTGGAAGAACACAAGAAGCAATTATGTCTTTTCCGTGGAAAATAATTTTATGAATTAATTTAAAAAAGAAGGTCCACTGGAAACAATGCGCCAGTTCCGTCACGAACACATTGACTTTACGTTTACAGGTATTCTCACGCAGTTTCACGCAGTGCTCGGTCGTGATTGTTAACGCGAGAATTCGTTGTAGTGTCGACTTAAATTGAATATTATTTAATTAAACGATATTATTATTGATAAAATAAAAGTACTTGTACGTAACTAAGATTACTCAATAAGTCCAAGAACCGATGGGTGACCATTTCAGACTGAGGCTAGTCGAACTTCAGCACCGCTACGAGTTCTAATGCCGATGGTGAAGCGAGGTTGACCAAGGTCTGCCGCTAGAGACCCTAGGACTAGTTGAACAGTTTCAGGCACCACGTGACAGTTTTTAACAGACTAAGAAACCGTAATGGCCACTTTAATGATTTTTAGTCGGAAATGCCTGTCTAGTCTAATATAAAAAAAATCGCTGTCCACCTTCCTTTCCCATCACCTCGCCTACTAAAGGCATAATGTCTGAAGCTGGTATGGAACACAATCTGTTCAGATTGTGTTCCATTGGCAGCTTGGGAAGCAATTATGATCACATTATGGCGGATACTACACACACGATATTTATCGTGATTCACGCAGGATCACGATATTTATCGAGTGTGTAGCCTAGAGTATCGCGAATCGTGATACGGATCACAAGATTTCCGAAAATCCAGAAATCTACGATCCGTATCAACTATCGTGCGATATATATCGAGCGTCTAGTATCTAGTCGATATTTATCACGACATTTCTGTCAAACTGACAGATAAATAACGTAATTTCAAATTTATTTTTATAGTTTGTGTTTATTTTCAAGCCGCTGTGGCCACTATGGACCTGGACAGTTACTATAAAAGTATAAAAAGTCAACAAGATCCTCATCCTCAAAATTTTACCCATTTTTTTCTCATCACGCGACTTTTCAATCCTAATGCTAATACTATAGCAACGCAAGCTTTATCAGTCATTTTGGTAAAAATACGTAAAAATCGTAAAAATCGTCACCAGCGACGCGTCAAAAATGCTTTTTTTTAGGCTTGGCATTGGCAACTTAGTCTATTCAGCCATCAAAATGAATGAAAGAATGCACAGACTAATGAAAATATCGACGATTCTTATCGTGTGTGTAGGGTCGACTTGCGATCCAAAATATTACTCGATATGGATCACGATACGTATCACGATATATATCGTGTGTGTAGTATCCGCTTATGACAAGGATTAGATATTGGTCCTTCGCAAGGGACATGTTATTGTGAACGATCTTTAAAATTCCATTTGATCTTTAAAATACTCTTTACAAAATTCAGAAAAAATACAGTAGCAACCCTAGAGTCGGCTTGTTTGAGTAATAATTTTCGAAGACGACGAGAGTATACCTTCTGTTAGTTTTCTATAATGTGGCGGTATTCTGTATGGTAATTCCCCAGTCAGGCGGCTCCGATTCGAACGGAATTCCCCGCTATCTCCGCTACACCTCTCTTAGTTGTGTATTACAAGAATATTTTTTATCCCTGCATTAAAGCCCACGTCCATCTAAAACACTGTTAACGATTGAAAGGGCTTGACATTATTCCGCGGACCTACAACCTTGTAAGTTGTAATACAAACTCCACGTTAATAAAAATTTCACCATAGAGTTTTCATTCTAAAGTATACAGATTAAAACAGAAAAACATTTCTCCATCCTGACAGATGGATAGAGTGAACGTGTCACCGACGTCACAGGACATCGACGACGGCGACGCGAATGTGAAAATTATAGTGACCAAATTGAATCCGGGCGTTCCGGAATTCGTGCCTAAAACAATGACGGCGAGTCCAAGAAACGAAGGTAAGGTTCAGAATATCTTGCGACCCTTTCGCCCAAGAGGCGAGCATTCTGGGCCCTCAAGTCTCAAGCTGAACGCGCAACATTTTCGAAGCAGCAATTTTTGTTATATGCTTTTAATAATTAGCGGCATTCGCTAAACTGTAGCGATTATGCCAGACACCCCAATAAAGTGGCACCAACATATGGAATAGAACCATAATCGAAACTACATACAGATATTTTGTCGTACAATAGCTGTAATTTAGCGGAAACAGCACTTTAAAACAGGTAACAAGAAGCACAATGGAATAGTAAGAAAACGCCACTGGTTCTCGAACTCTAGTTCACGATGCCATATTATTTGGCGATAGCGGTCATTGACCACATAGTACAGACACCCGCTATATAGACAGTTAAAAAATTATTTAAAAATTTATTTTTACATCAGGTATGCAAATACTTGTATCGATTACGTTTCTAAAGTAAGTGATAAATATGCGTTTGCATACTATTCGAACGCGTACTTATTTTTAAAGGTCGCAATTTTGACAAACTTTGGAAATCCGCGTAAATGTTATTTTAAATCAATCTTCAAAGCATGCCCCTATTAATTAAGTTCTCAATCATAAGCAATGTAACGATGTAACCCATGAAATGCATAAAAACATTAATTGGGAATATAAAGGTACCTGTGCACGGCTCGAAAGTCAGAGACCGCTTGCGACGGTCAAAATGATATGGTTACAGCACGAAGCCTTGAGGCTGGGAGCTGGGGCATTCGTGGGGTATGGGTTTGGCATCACACTGGCATTTGGCCAGAGTGATGACAGTCAAATATCGACTATCAATTGTAAAAAACTTGTGGCTTGTATTGAAATGGATTGTGCAATAGAGGGCAAATGTAACCGAATATTACTGAGTTTAGAAGCGCTAAGGGAAAACACAAATGCGAATATGGAGTTTGTTGTATGCTACTAGATTAAAGTAGTTTTTAATTTTTGTCTCATACATTAAATGTATGGATTTATTATTGTCACTATTATCTAATACACAGACTACATACCCAGTATTATCAATTCCTGACTGGATCCGAATTTATATACCCGGCGAAGTGATTCTTGGTTGGTTTGTTTCGCATAACGTCAATATTTGTAATTTGTAACATTTTCATATTTGATTATGCTGAACGGCCAACTTAGGCAATAAGGCTGACCCAAATGTGTGGACTCTAAATTGATGGTTTTTCAGCGGACCGCGTCAACGGGGAGGCGACGGCAGAAGCTGCAAGTAAGAAGGAAGCTACCGTGGAAACACCCTCAATAGATGCCGCCGTGGAAATACCCTCAAAGGAAGCTACTGCGGAAAATCTCTCAAAGGATGCTACTGCGGAAAATCTCTCAAAGGATGCTACCGCGGAAAATCTAGCAAAGGAAGCTACTGCGGAAAATCCGAAGGAAGCTATTGCGGAAAATCCCTCACAAGAAACTTCAGTAGATAATTTTGCTATACTAATAGACAAAGTCAGTCAGAAAGTGAAGCCGTTTTCCATGCGGGAGAAAAGGGAGAGGAACGTGGCCATTGCTGCCCTGATGAAGCTGTATGCTGCTCGGCCTAAATCTGTGCCCAGTAGCGAGGTATCCACTCAATTCTCCAACGACATTTCTATGTCGAACTCCACCTTAGCCACCGCTACCGAAAATCCTTTGCCCGAAAAATCCGAGGAATCTCTAGAAGCGTCAACTCCACCAAAAGCTCCAATACTGAAGACACCACACTACTTCGAGGCCAGTGCGTCAGCGAAGGATTCCGATAAGAAATCCGAATTCGCCGGTCATGTGTTCGTCGAGGAGGACTCCAATGCGAAAGTGGACGATTGGTTCGAGAGGAACACTAAGCAGAAAGAGAAAGAACTCGAAGTTAAAGAGAAGGCACCTCCGAAGCCCGCGATGGGTCCGGTAATGGACACGATAGTCTATAGGAAGAAGAATACGACCCCAGCGACCAGTGTTCAAGCCAGTGCTTCCCCTTCCGTAGTTGAGAGCCCTAAATCTTCAAACGGGACGTGCCCGAAATTTGTTCCCTCCAAAGAGGTGGACGAATTGGCACTTAAGTATAAGGAGTCTGCAGCAAAAGCGGCGCTCAAAGGCGTGGACATGTGGACGAAGTTGGAAAACGATCTTAAGGAACGAGACGATGCAATGAAGGCAGGGTTGGTGCCCAGCAATGGTAAAGGCAGATTCAAGTCGGCTGGTCGTCGCAAGAAGTGAAGTGAAGGCGTCAAGGTCAGCAGTGGACTCGTAAGGCTGATATATAATTTTATATTCTATTCTCTTAAGGAAACCTACGATAGTAGTTATATTGTATAGTAATATATTGATATTTAGTTAAGTGAGCTCATTCAAAACGCCTAAACTGGACAAGATGTGGTAATATGAATTTATTTAGTAAAATTTTTAGCTTTCAATGCTTACAATTTAGCAAATACATTGAATTAGATCACTTAACTTACCATCTTTGTATAGTAATAATAATGACAATTCACACAGCGCCATCTAGCCTCAAAGTGAGCAAAGCTTGTGTTATGGGTGCTAAGATGAGTAAAACTAAAAATAAACACTTAGAAAAAGAACAAAATATAGTAAGGCTATCCGCACACTGAACTATTCACAACCGACTCAAATGACGAATAGGAGTGATTCATTCGAATGCATAACCATTCGAATAAGTCGATTATGCTAATATTCAAAACTAGTGAAAACAAATAATTCGAATGACTTTGTATCTATACTAATATTATAAAGAGAAAAGATTTGTTTCATTGTTTGTATTGAATAAACTCAAAACCCGACCGATTTTAAAAATTCTTTCGCTAATAGAATTCTCCAATTCCATGTCACTGAGTAACATAGGCTGCTTTTTCCCGGGAAAATAATAGGTCCTGCGTGAGTTCACACAGATCCGAACTGCGCGCAAGTGAAAGCCGCTGAGAACGGCTAGTAAATATAATAGTAACTACGCAACCGAACTGCGCAATTCTGGAGTGGCTTAAGGTTTCTGATATGTGAACAGAAGCTAACATTTAAATCTCTGTTGTACTCTCCTGATGATTCATTCGTCCTTTTCATTCAAATGAATAAATTCAGAAGAAATTCATTCGAATGGATTTTTTTTTTCATTCGTATACCGAATTGTTATTCGAATAGTGGTTGCTAAATCATTCGAATAATTTGATTGTTACTTTTATAAACAGTCGCCCACCACTATGGTATGGTCAAACGTGTCGACTTTTCACACAATGTAGGTATAGATACAAACTCTAGGGTAATTGTATGCCGACGACCAGGGAGCATAATCAGTGGAGAATCTTAACGGGACCTCACACACTCCGAACATATGCTATTTTTATAACCACTTGTGCGGGTAGAAAAATTAAAATGTTCCAAAAAATCGACCGCAACGCGCTAGTCAACATGATAGGTGAGTCATAGTTACATTGGTCAAGTACAGTGGCAAGTGCGAGTACAAGTACAGTGTCCGAAAAATCATGTCTATGTTAGTGGCGAGTGGCGAGCGCCCAGACAGTGACTGTGTTCACTCAAGAGTCCAGTGCCATTTCTCTAAAATAAATAAATAACCGGCTAGCCATTGTACATTTGTTTCTGGAAATTATGTATTTAAATGAATAATTTGTAGCAGTATTAGTTGAAATTCACATTCTGTGTTTCTTATATAATTCAAGACATCTATACAGTTTACGTAGCGTGATTGATACGGCAATTCGTGATTTTGGGTATTGTTTGTCCACCAAATAAGACCAGTCAGTCTGGACAGATTATACTCAATTTTACTGTACCAGCACGCGAGGGGACACTTGACACTTGCTAGGCAGTTTGCAAGCCAACTTGATACGCTCCTGTCCATACGGTATACACCAGTGTACTTACTTACTTTGCTCACTACCTGACCAATGTAAATTGAGCATTCGACTTCGTCCATCGCGCGTCGGCCAAAGGCACTCAACGCCTACCTCTCCCCGCGCCCCGAATCGGCGACAAGTGTTCAGAACAAAAACGTGCTGACTCGTTCTCCTCTGTCTAACCCAAGTCGGAAAATAGTCCTGTGTGGGAATTGCCTCGTGAAATTAATTGACAGTATTGAACAAATGTATAACTGATGCATGAACGCTTTGAGTAAACACTTTCTCATTGATTCGCTACTGATACATTTTTTCTTGGTAGATTAGTAGTCAAATTAAAATAAATTCATTTGGCGGTAACGTCACTTATCACGGGGTGAGGTGGCGGTCAAAAGTAATAAAAAATAAAATTTTGACAAAAGTAATTTCGGGAAATACCGTTACAGTACAAGCGTATTTTCCTTTTTATATACTTACCTAATAGATATATTAAAAGAAGTTAATGTAAAAATATAAATGACCAGATGTAACTTGTAAATAGGGAAATGAGGGTCCCAAATCTCTGGTGCTATTATCGGAACGTTTTTGTACAGTTTTACGATTGTCGGATCGTTTTCCGTGAATAACGTGTTCCGTGGAGAAATGTGAATGAAGAAATTAATGTTATGATCTCTTTGACTTACGTAAGCTATCACTATCTAACTGACATTGAACGTAAATTTCTCCTTTTGAAATGCAAATTGCATAATGCCAGAGATATGATTAAAATAATAAATAAATATTACACCAGACACCTATTGTCAAAGACCAAGATAATGACTAATAGCACGAAATATGGGTTGAATGAAAGTCGATGCCAAAAAAGAAACACATGGTACATATTTAAAAATTTAGTAAATGTCCATGGGTACCTCAATGTGAGTCAATTTCTTTTTATTTTAGTTTACCCAAGTGACCTGTTGCTCCTTCACATAAGGTTAAGGTTTCAGGTAAACTTTGTTTAAAAAAATGAACTTTTTGGACGTATTTCTTCTTCCTCTCCACGCCTACGGTGCTCAAACTTGGTCGGTGACTGGTGTAGTATCTTGAGATTCAAAATGATAACCACACAGAAGTAAAGAAACCCAGACATATGTATAGCCAAAATAACCCTCTTTTTCCGTGGGGGTTAACAGCAATAACAAACTAATAGGTAATGCGAATAAATGAAAAGTAATACCGATAAAAAGGCAGAAAACAAAAAAGGAAAATAAATTAAATACAAAAGAAAAATAATAAACAAACAATAAATGACAATGTTTATCAAATAAAAGATCTATTCCGAGGATTTAAGAGATAGGTGGATTATTGAGGAAGGGGCCAGAGGTGTGTCTTGAGATCGTACAAGCCTGTCTCCCTCCTGCCCCTGTAGAATGCAAGCATGAACTTGTATGTAAGTGTGTATGGAAAGATTTTAAGAATTCATTTTAATTAGCGTTATTGAAATTCTTCAATATGCCGCATTTTTAGTATGCGAGATGATTTTTTATTGAAACTTTTCATTATCATACAAGATCAATCATTTTCTTCCATTCTTCATCTTTACGCTCTTTTCCATCGAAGTTGTTCAAGAATTACCAGGGCAACTTTTGCAATTAATCGGAAACAACTTGGAAACATGACTTGAATGAACATGGACAAGACGAAGATTATGTCAAATGTCCATGTTTTGCCTACTCCAGTGACAGTTGGAGGCGCTCCAATTGAAGTTGTTGACGACATGCATAGAACAAATAGTCCAGCTAGGTAGGAATTTCGAAAAATTGTTTATCAACGAATCCATCTCAGATGGGCCGCGTTCGAGAAGCTACGCCATATCGGCCCAATCACCGCAGTCCCAAGACGAAGCTATGACCAATGTGTGTTGCCTGTGATGACCTATAATACGGAATAGAGACTTGGCCGCTCACTGTAGGCCTTATAAGAAAGCTCACTGTTACTCAAAGGCCAATACTTACTTACTTACTAACTGCGCTGGCTCAGCGACCCAAAGTGGATCTTGACCTCCGACACCAGAGATCGCCACCTCTTTTTACTTTCTAAAGCCAATGGAAAGGGCTATTATGCTCGGAGTCTCATTGCAAGATCGACTTAGAAATGAGAAGATTAGGCGAAGCGCCAGCGAACTAAGGTCACCGACACAGCCCGAAGGATTGGCAAGCATAAGTGGCAGTGGGCAGGGCACATAGCGCGCATAACAGATGGAAAGTTCTCGAGTGGCAACCACGTACCGGAACACGCAGCATGGGCCTCCCACATAGTGAAGATACCAGCATTTCCGAAAATCAGTTTAGTCTTAGTGTCATTTGTTCCATTCCCAGTGCCGTTTTTTCCATTCCATATTTCTGCTTTATGTTATTTTGGAATTTCTTAAAACTTTTTTCTTTGTTTATATATTTTTTCCATTCCCATATTTTTCTTGTATTTTTCTTCATTTGCATTCGTTTCCATTCCATTATTTTTCGAACACCTCATCACTCGAAATCACTCATATCGACTACCTGTTGATTCGAAAACGTGTCATCGGTTGTGTATCCAACTACAAAATCATACAAGACCAAAGCCTAATAAGTCTGGGTGGAGGGACGATCTGCGCAAAACTGAGGATCGGTCTAAGTGGCCCAGCTTGGAGGAGGCCTGTGTTTAGCAGTTGAGTGCGGTGAGCTGATGATGAAGTGCCCAGGGTTAAGGAGATGTATGAAAAGAATAGTGGAGCTGTGCGAGGATGGCTGTGTGTCTTTACACCTCCTGAGGTATAAAGACGTGAGTTATTTGTATGTAGGTTAGGTATGTTATCTCCATGTAACAACAACTAGCGTGCCTTTTGTTGGCTTGTTTATAGGTAGGTACTTAATCTATTTTTTGTATAACTCTTTTGTCTCATGTAAGTATGTAAAATCTAAACATGACGCGGTCAGAAATAAAACCTTTGACTATGCATACGATTTGCATTGTCCTTCGCTGTATCACAAAACTTCTGACATGCGTACTTTTACGTAAAGCAAGAATTTCGTGAAGCTCGAATAGCTCGATAAAATAAATTCAATAACATGTACAAGTGCCTATATTTTAAAACTTTAGTTAGTTTGCGCAAATTGCGTTGAAATATAAACATTATGTTGGAAGGGAAAATGGAGGTAGCAAACAAGTAGAGCCGTCCTCAGATAATGGGAAAAGGCTTAGGATGTTAAGGAGAAACTGAACATCGAATTCTCCGGTTCCTCACACAGACACAAAAATAAGTAGGTAGTCTTATTTTGGATTCTGGGGTAATGATATTGTTATTGGGCGAAAGTCCCCTGTTGAGACGTCGAGCGTAGGTACGTACGGCGTATAGCGGGGTGAGCTATATTTTCCCTTAATGTATTATTTTTGTACAAACCCAAATTGTAATTTGATGTTTTTTGTTGTTTGAAATCTGGCCGATTCCGATGCTGTCTACATTAATGGTATATGAAAATAGTTATTATTTAAATTCTTAGTAGCAATGGAATTTCGCAAGCGAAATTTTTGTGTTACGTGTTTTTGTACGTTCAAAATGTTTAAGATTTTAAAAGAAATTGCTTTTTTTATGGAAATATCATCGTAAAGCCAGGGAAGGAATTGGTATGATTTATTTTGTATTTTTTTGGCAATTTGCATTCAGCCGTCTTGATTTACAGAATTGAGTTTAGATAATTTCTGTTCTAAATTGATAAATTTTCTATAAAAATCAATGGAATATAAATTGTTCAATTACTTATTTTAGTTTCTTATTGTAGAGTAAAAGTAGAACCTTTATTTTGTCTAGTTATCTACAATAATTTTAGATCCTACCATGCATTATTGTAGAATCTATTAAAAAGCGATTTATGGAAACAGGTTGATCAGTCAAATGAATCTCGACTAAGCAAACAGGTCTGTACACAAGGGTTGATGATGGCCTAGCGATACCAATGTATACGGGAGCCATACTAGCTTTTCCACCAGGATTCGTGGGAAGAGTGCCGATCTCTCGGCGAATATATCTTTGTACAGCTGCTGCTTGCTGGTTACTTGTACCCGGTTAGCACTATACCTTTGAGTAATGTAAACCTACAAAGGCCTCTAGATGAACCAGGGGCCTCGGTTGGTCGTTTGAAGCAAGTCCTCAAGTATTCTTCGTGTTAATTATTTCTGTGGGGGCAATACAGTCTCGTCGAGAGGCCATAGTTAGTCGTTTGAAGGAAGTACTCAAGGTAATATCCATCTGGGCACTGGTAGTCTTGAATGCTACAAAACAGGCGTGGTAGCCATCGCTAAACTGAACTTATACGGGGAAGATGTCCGGCGCTGTAATCGTGAATCTGTCAGCAGCTTACGATACAGTAAACCTTAGGCGACTGTTATGGAAAGTGGAGACTATGACCGAATATTACAAAATTGTCAAAATACTCCGAGAAATTCTCCATCACTGTCGCTTTCGGGTTCATCTTCTCCGATATGAAAGCCGATGGAGGGCACAACACTTTGCTGCCTCAGGGTAGCGTGTTAGGCCCGTTGAAATATACCAACGACCAATCGTCCACATCAAATATATGTCGCTATTTATACGCTGACGATCTTGTCCTCACTGCTGAAGAAAACACTTTTGAAAAGGTTCAGATGACACTTTGTGGGTCTCTAAATGATTTGAGCACTTGTTACAATGAAAACTGCATCAGACCAATTTCCGTCACAGAAACAGTCAAGTTAGCTGTAATGCGCCCTACCGGGTCCATATTGTATTTACATTAATACTGTAATAACTTTGTGGAAGCAAATAAATAAATAAATAAAAAATAAATAAATAATAAATATTATTAAAGCCGTTTAATATTATTCATTTTATTGATTTGACATTTATTTAAATTAATTACAATTGTGTTAAGTGTATGTCATTAGGTTATGTATTAGGAATTTGACATTATTAGTTTGTATTTGATATTGTGGTTATGTTTTTTATATTTGTAAATTTGTACGCCGAATGGCAGGTCACAGTTGAGCATACTTATATTTTATGTAACATCTTTTTTACCTGTGTTACCACAAATACAATAAATTGAAATTGAATCTTAACATTGTATGGCACGGTATGCTCATGGCTCACGGTTACACCCCGAGATATCTTGGTGTCTTGGATAGGTCACACAGGATCTGATGAAAGCCGCCGATTTCGCTGTTAATATTACTAAGTTTTGGGCCAGTACATTACATTATAATGTTTGTCATTGACACGTCAAAGAAGAAGAAGAGCTCTTGACACCTGGCTCTGACTTTACATATCATACCGATACTATGACCGACGTACGGTGGAGCCCTTGAAGGCCAGTGGATACGTACTTACGGTTCTACTGATTGATTTTGCTGTACGTATACATAATACGCAGTCATCATTTTTCTCTGTAACCAAAGATAATGCAACCAAAGATAATGCAATTGTGTACTTTTTTGTAAATTATTTTGTACAATTTATAGAGGTAAGAATTATCTTGTGTTGTGCAATATATTTTAAAATGATTCCCAGCTTCCCCGATAAACTTCGTGCGTAATAGAAATTGCAAAGAACAACGTATTTACACGAACCATGAGGTTTTAAGAAATTATGTAGCAATCATGGCGCTTTCTTCTAAGTTGAATACAATTATGTTTTCCCAATTGCCCCACCGCAATTTGTGAGGTCGTCTAGGAATATTATTATATCCATTTTATAGTTACGCAGAAAACACAATTTGTTTACATTGTTAAAGTTATCTTCTGTCAAGGACAGCGCTGAATTCTGTAATGTAAAATTTAAAGATAACGAGGTTGAATCAAAGACATGTGTTCATTTTAGTTAAATTCTTGAATTGTTATTTAATTTTGCTAAAATATTTTATAAGTGTTAAGTGTAAAATATATTTATTTTGTATTTGTTTACATTTCAAATTAAATTAGATTTTTATATTGGCCTATTTTATTTAAAATTCATCATCACAACCCGTAACAGTCCACTGCAGGACTTCGGGCCTCTCCCCCGCTTGGCAGGCGGGTTGGAGATCGCAGTGTGTAAATATAACAATGAAAAATGCTGCTGCCCATTTTCCAGACTACGGAGACTCTAGATCTTTTGTCTCGAGAAAATTAGTCGCCTTATACCACACCCATGAGCGTATGGGGTTGGTGCTATTCTACTCTGCCGGACACCACACGGCAATTTAAAATTACGTAGTCATAAATAAGGATTAGTGTTGTGAAATCTGAAACTCATTAATAGTGAGAACTGAAATATTTAAATAATCGGTTTGAAGTTTGAAAACGATGAAATATCCCCTTCGAATGCGTTCATTTGAAGGGTTTTATGGTTATCTTGCTTCTCTCCCTCTATTTTGTACGCTGTCCTTATAAACGCGGTGACTGGTGGATGACTGTTAACTTATCTGTTATCCACCTGCCCTTATACCACTAGGTGAGTCAGCAATTTGGATGAGGATGAGTTTCACGTTTGATGAGAGACTTTGTAATCCAATTTTTATAAATAAATTTTAAATTTGTGTTTAAGGTCTTGTGACTACCTAAAGTATTCGTATAAAAGTCGATGAAATTCGTGTCTACAATAAATAGAACGAATGCGTATTTAGCCACAGTCTCTTCCATCCATTCAACGCTATTGATTGACTGCGTGAACTGTTCAACAAGTTACTGACTAACGTAACTAGTAAAAAAATACAACGTAGTTATATTATCAAGCTGTTCAACCGAACTAGTGGGAAAAAACGGACATACCTATAGCAGTCTGCACGTTTTTACATATTATTATTTATTTGTTCTTACGACATGTGATGCTCAAGTTCCAAAAACAATTTAGAATAAGTGGTTTCTAAATGTTTAGGTCGTTTTAAAAGCGTCTTGAGTCTGGAATAAAATTGTTGACACCAAAAGTTCATGCGTAAAATTATAATTATTGTATGTGATTTTAATGTGATATTGAAGCCTATCGAAGAGACACTGAAGTGATATATCTTAAAAAGTGTTTATTGACATTCCGAATAAAAATCTTCAAATCCATAAGATAATTAAATACATGTCACGTTAAATTTATGTCAATTAATGTCTTTATCGTTAACTGTCAACGCAATGTAATTTACAAAGCATCGTCATTTTCTTCACTGGTCTGGTCTGGTCAGTTTCTTCAACTGTACATTAACTTAACTTAGGTGTTCAACCCTAGGTGCACTAAGTATGCCAAACTAAAAAAAAAAAATTTTATTTTAGAAGTAAGCATGAACAGTGTTCTTTCTTTTTACTATCTAGCATTAATTAATTGGTGATAACAATGTAAAAAAAGATTATTTATTAATTTAACACAATAAAAAGTACATAGGTAGGTACACGATATAAAAAAAGTAATAAATGGCACAAGTGGCACTACGGATTTCTAAAAGAAATCCCTTGCAGTAGGCCTTCTTCAGTACCTACATGTTTCTTCACTAATTAAGTAGCAGTGCTTAATTAAAGGCATTTTTTATTGTGCTTATCCTTTATTATGCTGAAGCCAGACGGAACATTGGCCCATGCTGCTGAAGAGAAAGCGAATTTACTTGCTTCTCTTTTCGCGGCGAATTCGTGTTTGGATACTGTAGGAAAAACACCACCTATCTCACCTCGTGCTGATTGCGCTATGGTAGAGGTGCGAATACATCAGAAACATATTTTAAATATCCTGCAGAGTCTCCAGAATTGTTTAGTTGTGAGTACCGTGCTGGTGAATACTCCATAATTTTTAATCTTAAAAATAGTTATATTGAACTTAAAATACTTCTTTCAGTTTGCATTTGGCTCAGTATCTGCCTATCGTCACATTGTGATAAAAATCTACTATTTTAAGCTCCGTATTATAACGTAAAGTGTTTCGTTTAGTGCCGCGCTGACATACCGTCGACACACCGCGGATCGTGATCGTACTTGAGTGCATCGGAAAGTGACCCGAACGCGGACCGCACAACTGTGACACTCGCCTGACGCCTCATCCTAGTGGCTTATCGCGGTTGTTGACAGGTGATTAGCCATCGCAGAACGGACATATATAAGTGGTATCGTGTCGTTTGTCTCTGAGAGTCATTTTCCTTTTTTTTCGTTATATTTACGCTTACATTGCATTTACTCTTCAATATGCTGTGCACGGCGTGCAATCAGGTTGCTAGCGCCACGGAGATGCTCCTAAAGTGTTCAGAGGGCAAGTGTAATAATGTTTACCATTATGAGTGCCTAGGGGTGGCTAGATCGGCCTTTATAAAATTAACACCGAAGCAGAGGTCGGCTTGGAAATGTAAACAATGCACGACACCTAAGGAGCGAAAGGGAGACAATACCCCCATTCGCACAGTTCCATCCTCCCGGCCGGCGGCGGCGGCACCGGCTGATCAGAGTTCCCTACTGGGGGACGTTAATCCGGCTAATCCTGGCTTCCATCGGGTTGATGCTGTTTCTGCTGATCCGAGCCTCCAGACGACTCTTGCCACGTCCGATGCACCCGTCGTCGCCACGGAATCTCCGCTACCGAAATCGGCTCACGCTGACCTGCTGCAGACTATTTCGGACAACAATGACCGACTTATAGCCAAATTAACGGCGCTTATCGACAGTAAGATGTCTGAAAATAGCAAGGCTCTACAGGAGAGGCAAGAGGCTATAAGTCAGCAGTATAACACCATGTTGGAGTCTCTAAACAGGTACAGTTCGCTGTTTGATGAGACGGTACGTGACATTAGTGCGATAAAGACTGAGCTCAAGGAGTTGCGCAAAACCAAGGACGAGGTCTCCGAGTTACGGTCAACAGTTGACGATTTGCGACAAACTATAAATGGGCTCGAGCAGCGGGAGCGACTGCTAAATTTAGAAATATTCGGAGTCCCTGAACGGAAATCTGAACGTGTTTGTGACCTGGTAGCCTCCATTGCTAAAGCGGTGGATGTTTCTCTGGACAGCACGGAAATCATCTCGGCGGTAAGAATACCTACACGGAACACCGCAGGCCTCCCTAAGCCAATTATTGCGAAGTTCAGCACTATGAATAAGAGGGACGAATTTCTGACTGCAGTTCGTAAACAAAGGGGGGTCAGCACCAAGGACATCGAATTGCCGGGTGATCCTCGCCAGATCCATGTGAACGAGCACCTGACGCCCGCTAATAAGACGTTACTGAAACACACCAAAGCCAAGTGCAAAGAACTGGGGTTTCAGCACTGCTGGACGCGCAACGGGAAGATTTTTGTTCGTCAGGCCAACAATTTCCCTCCGCAGCGTATAGACAGACAGTCGCAATTATCGAGCTTGAAAAAAACCGTAGTGTCGTAAATAGTAACGTCCAGCCATTTGGGACCATGCTCGATGTACTTATAATCACTACATATTCCTATTCATTCATATTACTTCGTACACTATACAACAATACACACCATCACTTACACAACTCATCCCTGTATGCATACCTATGTGAATCCCTGCACCGAGACTCAGTTGTTATGCCGAGAGGTCTACGGTATAACAGCTACGCTCCTATTCTCTCACATTATACACTATATTGTAACTCGCTTTTAATATGTTGCTGCTTATAAATGGCACCACTAACTGTATATTTACAGAATACGAGGAGTACAAGGGGTAAAACTGTTCAATTTAGGCAGGGTTTACTTAATAATAACTACGATGTTGTGGCTGTTTGCGAGACGTGGCTCGTGGACGGGGTTTTCGACTCCGAAGTCAGCGATTCGCGTTACGACGTGCATCGCCGGGACCGGCCGTGCAGCGCGCGCGCAGCCAGCGGCGCGCGTGGCGCGGCGCGGCCGGTCGGCGGAGGTGTGATGCTGCTTACGGCTCGGTCACTCGCCGCGCGCCGCGCCCCGCTATCCGACACAAGCCTGGAGTTGGTACACGTAATTATAGGCGCGCGCGTTATACACTCACATTTAGATTTACATATAATATGCGTTTACTTACCGGGCTCCGGGTCTGCACACGACGATCAGTTGCTTCGACTCAATATTTATTTACAGTCCCATTGCACTATGAGGGCTCATTATTTATTATTAGGAGATTTTAATTTGCCTCATATTATTTGGAGGTCTCGGACGGGCGGATTTTTTGACCCTACTGGAATGTCAGGCGAGAGTCAGGAGTGCTTTTTTGAGTATTTTCTCTCCAGTGGATTGTCGCAGTATTGCGGTGTGCCCAATGGCAATGGACGGCATTTGGATATTGCCTTTTCTAACACGGAGGCAGATGTGCGTCGCGTTGTTGATCCCATTATCCGAGAGGATTGGCCTCACCACCCGGCGCTCGCGTTGGACCTTGTTAATATTAGTCTTAAACATTTGAAGACACCCCCAAAGAAAATTTTTAAATATAACAAGGCCGATTATGATGAAATATTCCATGACTTATGTGCGATTAACTGGACACGGGCTCTGAAGAACGTGCCGTTGGACGAGGCAGTTCAGTTTTTAAACAACACTGTAAGGTCAGTGATAGATAAGCATGTGCCTTTTTTCTACGGAACCTCGGATGGGTATCCAGCTTGGTACACCAGAGCGCTAATACACATCATTAAGGAAAAACATAAATATCACGCACTCTGGAAGAAAAATGGTAACAGCGCAGACCGCGAGGCTTTCTCTTTGTTACGAGCCAGACATAAAAAGTTGCAACGTCAATGCTGGAATAAGTACACGGAACGCTGTAGCACTTCCATTGCCAAAGATCCAAAAGTTTTCTGGAGCTATACGAAGAGTCTGCGCCGCGATCATGGGCTTCCTGCTCAGATAAATTATGGTACTCGTGCTGGCAGTGACGGTCCCGAAATTTGTGATGTTTTCTTAGATTATTTTTTATCTGTTTATAAAGGCACTCCTGACGTTCACACTGACGTTCACACTCCTGGTTTTTTCACGGAAAATATACACAGTAATCCCTTGAGCTGTGAGAGCACACTGACGATTGATAGCGATTTAGTAGAAAAGTACCTACAAAAAATAAAAATTAACAAAGGTTGTGATGGCATCGCACCGGTTTTCGTCCGTAACTGCGCTCGCTATCTGGCATTGCCTTTAAGCATATTATTTAAGAGATCTCTTGCGGAGGGCATATTTCCAACTGTTTGGAAGCAAGCCTACATTGTGCCTATACATAAATGCGGCTCTAAGATCCTCGCTGAGCAGTACCGCCCCGTGTCGATTTTAACCATATTTAGCAAAGTCTTTGAGCAGATTGTATATGATCTAGTGTACCCGTCGCTTGCGCGTAGTATCCCGCTCGCACAGCATGGCTTTATGCGTAAACGCTCCACTGTGTCCAACCTGGGCGAATTTGTGGATGCCGTTACGGGCTACATGGACGAAGGCTATCGGGTGGATGCCGTGTACACCGACTACTCTAAATGTTTTGACAGACTTAACCATGATACTATTCTATATAAATTAGAGCGGGTCGGTGTGCACGGTGATCTACTTCGTTGGTTTGAGTCCTACCTGCGGAACAGGAGTCAGGCGGTTAGGATCGGCTGTTACCAGTCTCGTTTCGCACCCATTCCATCAGGGGTACCACAGGGGTCCCATTTGGGGCCTTTGCTCTTCAATATTTGTCTCTTCGATTACTCGTCCTGTTTCCGTCATGCATTTTACCTCATGTACGCCGACGATACAAAGATCTTCATGCCTATAAAGAGTACCGATGATTACGCAAGATTGCAGCAGGATCTAGATAGAGTGTCGGAGTACTGTACGCGTAACAGTCTAGATCTAAATGTTAAAAAATGTACGACCATCACTTTTACGAGACAACCACACGCTGTAAACACAACATACAGGCTGAACAACGAGATAGTGCAACGTACTAATCAGGTTAGGGATTTGGGAATCATTCTCGACTCGAAGCTTACTTTTAATGCCCATTACGAGTCTATTTTTGCAAAAGCAACCAGAATGTTGGGTTTCATTTACAGAACAGTTAAGCCCCTTAACTCAGCGTCAGCTTTCAAAATCTTGTACTACGCCTATGTCAGAAGCGTTCTTGAGTATGCTTCACCTATCTGGTCCCCAGTCTACGACGTCGGCCGTAATAGATTGGAGTCTGTGCAAAAATCATTTATCAACAGACTAAATTACTTGACTTGCATGGCTCCCGGAGATTACTCTGCTAGTCTGAAGGCTCACGGGATACTCACATTGGAGGATAGGCGTTTCCTGACTGATGCTAGGTTTCTATATGACATTATTCACTCCGGGGTGGACAGTTCACGGCTGTTGTCACGGGTGTTGCTGAGCGCGGGTGACCCGCGCGCACGACGCGGTGGCCGCTGGCCACGTCTACTCGACTATCGTCGCGCGCGCAGTAATTATGCGTTAGGATCACCGCTCAATAGGGCTATAGATGGATATGAAAAACATTTGTCCAAAACTATCGATATTTTCCATCTTGACCGCACACCCTTTTTGAGCGGGGTTCTTAAGTTTCTACAGTCTCGGTAAAGGATGATGATAGTGACGTGATATCACTATTATCAGTGATCACTAGAATAGGTATAGGCATACAAATGAACATTCACACACACACACACACACACACATACGCAAACGTTATTACTATGTTCATTTATCATTATTATTTTATCATTGTTATTATTATTTTATCCGTATCATCACTGAACAAATCTATGGGTACTTTGCTGTTTGGTATTCTTAGCTTCACTAATCCCATTTGTAAATTGCAGTTTTGTAATTGGCAGTACCACTTTTATCTGTATCTGATTGTAAACAAATGTACATTGCTGTAAGACTGTGAAATAAATAAATAAATAAATAAATAAATAAATAAATAGAGTCTGGACGTGATCAAAGCTAGTGGACCTGATGGTATACCGGCAATAGTCCTGCGTAGATGTGCCCCCGAGTTGTCTCCTGTTCTCCCGCGCCTGTATCGCCTCTCACTTGAGACTGGTATTGTACCTATGCCGTGGAAACTTGCCAATGTGCAGCCAGTGCCCAAAAAAGGCAGTCGTGCCGACCCTGCCAACTACCGCCCTATTTCGTTCACTTCCATACTCTGTAAAATTATGGAACGTGCACTGAACAACAAACTCCTTGCGCATCTTGAAGGTCACGATCTCCTCAGCGATCACCAGAACGGATTCCGCCGTGGTCGGTCTACTGGGGACCTTCTGGTGTATGGCACACAATTATGGAGTGAGGCCATTGAGAGACATGGTGAGGCCCTTGCTGTGTCTCATGATATCTCCAAGACCTTTGACAGGGTTTGGCATGCAGGCCTTCTAAGCAAGCTTCCTTCATTTGGTATTCCTGTTGGATTTTGCACCTGGCTATCGGATTTTTTGAGTAGACGTTCAATCCGTGTAGTTATCGATGGCTACTCGTCTAATCTTCAGGCTATCGACGCGGGAGTTCCTCAGGGATCTGTATTGTCAGCGACTTTATTCCTGCTGCATATTGACAATCTGCTTGTACCAGGTACCTTTGGGTACGCAGATGACAGCACAGTAACGGATAGATATATGTCAGAGGCAAAAGCCAACAGGGACGATATTCAGTCTTGTCGAGAGGCCATGGTTGATCGTTTGGACAAAGCTCTCAAAGCAGTTTCTGAATGGGGAGACGCCAATCTGGTGACGTTCAACGCAACCAAAACTCAGGCGTGTTTGTTTTCCGCCAAAAGGAGTCCATTCCATCTAACTCCAACTTTTCAGGATGTTCCTGTGAAAATGACCGACAACCTATAGCTTCTTGGTGTTGAGCTATCTTCAAATCTCAACTTCGATCTGTACATCGAATCCAAAGCAAAGACTGCAGCAAAAAAACTTGGTATCCTCTCGAAGGTTAGGCGGTACTTCACTTCAAAGCAATTGCTATATCAAGCACAAGTGCGATCCTGCATGGAGTACATCTGCCACCTCTGGGATGGATCAGCCAAATATCAACTGGCGGCTTTGGATTCGGTGGAAAAACGTGCAAAGAAGATAATTTGTGACCCGCGGTTGATTAAGGCTAGGCTGCAGAGCCTCGAACATCAGCGTAAGGTTGCGCGTCTGTCGGTCTTCTACAGGTTACATTTCGGAGAGTGTACGAAGCAGCTGCACGACCTCATTCCGCCGGCCCCTTTCCGCCATCGGGAGACACGATCCGGGCGAGCACTTCATCCTTATGTCGTGGATCTTCCAGCTATCCGCACGATCGTTTTGGCTCGACCTTTATAATGCGTACGGCTAAGGAATGAAACGCGTTGCCTGCAAGTGTGTTCCCTGATCAATATAATCTGGATGCCTTAAGGAAAAATAAATAATATGCTATGCTTGGACAAATTCACGCAGCGCCATCTAGCCCCTAACAAAGCGAGGCTTATGTTATGGGTGTTAGATAACTGATAAACTACTTACTAAGTAAATCTAATCCACTGCTGGCATTGCAGACCATTCGTACATTGAACGTTTGTTGTCTTAGGTGGAGGTACGCTTAAAAAAACCTGCAAATCGATGTAGAAGCTAGACCTTTGGCACACATGTAGGTAGGTACTAGATGTTCCAACAATCATTTTGACTCGCCGTTCTTAAAAATATTTCCCTTAGGAAAGGAGTCACTACTTCTTATTTTTTTTTATGGAAAAAAATAAAAATTGAAGAAATGCGCCTTGTCGAGGATGTTTATAATGATATATATATATGGCTTATGTACTTAGGTATATTTACCTTAAAAGGCCGATTAGCTACTTATCCATATAGGTTGATCAAGGACCCCTAATCAGCTGTTTTATAATTCTCTATCTACAATTTTACATCTAGGTACCTATATATAGCCTAAAATTTTTACAACATCATCATCATATCAGCCAGAAGACGCCCACTGCTAGGCATAGGCCTCCCCCAGATATCTCCACAATGGCCGGTCCTGTGCTTTCCGCATCCAGCTGGTACCTGCGATCCTTACCAGGTCGTCGGTCCACCTTGTAGGAGGCCTACCCACGCTGCGTCTTCCGGTACGTGGTCGCCACTCGAGAACTTTACTGCCCCATCGGTCATTTGTTATTCGAGCTATGTGCACTGCCCACTGCCACTTCGGTCTGGCAATCCTTAGAGCTATGTCGGTGGTCTTGGTTCGCTTGCGTATCTCCTCATTTCAAAAGCACTCATGGTACGATTCTAAACAATTCTGTTTAAGGCTTGCCTGTAAACTACACGGGACTTGGATGGTTTTTAAAAAGTTCATGGTAGGCCTCCTGATGTTTCGTTAGTTGGTCGAATGGTTGTCTAACACTATGCTTTGTCCATGGACTTACCACCCAAAAGGGACTGCGCACTGCTTTGACTAAAACCGGGCAGAGCGAGAGTCACCATCGATAGTCCTGTGCCCTTTCTAGTGTTGCCACCATTGTTGATGCGTATCTACTAAAAAGGTGAGTTTCGAGTTTCTGTCAGTGACGAATAGGCGGTGTGCTGTACTTGAAACACTGGTTTCCGCCACAGCCAGTGTTTGTTTTAGTTTTCGTCTTCTGTGCGGTGAATGAGCATGGCGACGTGCAGCGTCTGGCGCGATCTCCAAATCGGCGATGGTAGTAGCAGATTGGGCGATGCGGCGAGTGCGGCCGGGGTGGCGAACGGGACGGTGGTCTGCGGTGGTAGCGCTGGTACGACGGGCTTCGCTGTCTTGAGCGCTGGAAGTGGCCGCGTGTCGATTGCTGCGCTCGTCCTTGCTTTAGTTCCGCGACCTCCATACTAAGCTTCCGAATTTCTTCGAGAAGGGTTTGATTGTGGGTTTTGTCTTGAGCTTGAGACGCAGGTGTTGAGGACACGGCGGACACTTCGGGCGACTGTTGTAACACGTTATCGGCGAGGTTCGCTAAGTCGTCTAGTTTTGCGGTTTTGTTGATATTTTCGCTGACGGCGATTGCAGAGCGAACGGTAGGTGGTAGATTTTTCTTCCAAAGATGCTGCAGCACTAGTCCGGACAGCTTTCCTCGGCTGAGCATTTTCATGTGGCGTAGCAGCTGGCTGGGTGTGCGATCGCTTAACTCCACTTCGTTGAGCAGCTTCTCGAGTTTCCGCTCGTCGCTCTCTTCGTAGACGCTGATGCGACGACTTTTCAGCGCGTCGTAAAATTCGGCGTCGTCGTTAGGTGGGTCGTAGATAATGTCGCACACTTGTTCCAGCTCTGGTTTGCCGAGTTGCGCGATGATCATGTCCACCAGCTGCCGTTTTCCTTTTTTCTGATCCGCTGTGACCGACTCGAATCTGTAGAACCATAGTCGTGGGGTGTCGCGCCAAAACTGTGGGATGCGCAGCGAGAGAGCGATGCCTGCAACTTCTTGCTGTTCCCGTGGAAAGTCTTGAGTCGCCATAGTTCCCGATGCTAAGCTGTGTTCTTGCTTCTTGAACGACGGTGGTCACCACTTTGGAGGTCTTGAATAGTGGGATGAGTTAAACTCAGTAGACAAGTGTGGAATGAATATATTTACAGAAAATGTGCCTAACTATATTTACAAATACGTACTACCTAAACTTGTGTGATTGATCTAGTGAATTGCTATTTACATTGACCAATCGGAAAGCCCGCCGCGAGATAGCTTCCCCCACCACGCCGCGCGCGTGGCGTGGTGCCGCTATAAATAGGAGGCGCAGAGCGGTGGACGCCCATTTGGCCGGCGCGTCGAGGGACAGCACATCGGAGGAAGCTCGGCGCGAACGGTGGCGTCTACAGCGGCGGCGAACTCCGGTGGTCTTCTGAAGCTGCGCTTGGGCTCCGTGGCGTGAAGAACAATCCAGTGCAAGTCGTTCTTTTCAGAACGCAATCCTGAGTTTCGTGACCTAATACGCTCTGTGTGGCTAAATACGCATTCGTTCTATTTATTATAGAACACGAGTTTCACGACTTCTATACGAGTACGATACGGTAGCCACAGGACCAATGGGTTCCGAGTTATAAAATAACCATAGACCCCCAGCTCTCAGTCAAAAGTGACTTTTTAAAAGATGGTGGCGTTAGTTCTGATTTCGGCAGAACGAATTCTGTGGCGAACGTCATTCCAGAGGGTGGGATCAAAATTTAGGCATGCTCTCGGAGATCAGCGGTACCGCTGCTGGTGTTCGGGGCGGCCCCTTCAGCGCGTACCTCATACCTCGATTGCCACGTCGATTTGTAAACAATTCGAGACAACGCTATCAGTTTTTCTCTTTCCCACCATATTCCTTTTCCATAGATAAGTCCCGCGGTTATCAGCGGAACTATTTTTCATAAATATTAAATGTTGAAACAAGTAAGAGAATAGCGACATACAACCCCGCAATATTTGTTTTGCTGTTGTCAAATGAATTGTCATGGTACGATTCTTCATACAAAATTTCGGTGAACGATTTAAAAACAGAATTGTTTTTCTGACAAGCCAGCAAGCCTGCTAAATGTTGCTCATGGTACGAATAACCAAGGCAATTCTGTTTAGGTCCTGCTTTAAGAGCTCATGGTAAGCCCTCAGGGGTCGTAAGATCAAAAGAGCTCGATTACCAAAATCACCCCGCCGTTTTTTGTTTGTATGTGCGCATTCCAGTTGGACGTAACATATTATTGCATGTGAGTTTAATTATTCATGGTCTGTGGTAAACGAAGTGTTTCTATACTCTTTGGTCTGTGGTCATTGTTGTCATAGATGTCAGGCAGTGTATTTTTCTTGTTTTTCTAAATTTCTACTTTTTATTTGGATTTGTTTGTTCTGTCTGTTTGCTAATTGCATTGATAATTTGCTTTAAAAATTAAATTAAATTAAATCTTATTCCTACGAAAAGGAAAATGGGAGATGAAGCAAATCCAAACGAAGTTGTCCAGGAGGCTGTATCTAGTACAGTAGAAATCAAAATTGAAGAGGATCAAAAAGAAACAAGTGATACTACCAAATTGGACAAAGTGAAAAGTATGTTTTTGTGCACGCTTTTCATCCATCTATTTTTCAACAAAATTTTATTGTTACGTATATTATTATTTACTTACCTATTAATTTTGGTTTTAGTTGATATATTGTTGAAAGCCACTGGGAATGCTCCTATAATGAAGAAAAAGAAATGGGCAGTAGATGCAGAGAAACCAATTGGATGGATAATGGAGTTTGTAAAAAAGTATTTAAAGTTGGAACCAGAGGAAAGACTAGTAAGTGAACCTGATATTATTATTCTTGTATCAACTGTGAAATTCTTGACAAGATTAAACCATTATAATGCGTGTAATCAGCTGATACATCACTGATAAATCTCTAACAATACAAGTTATATTTCTAGAGGTCAGTGCTAACAGTACAGTGCTGAATGAATTCTGGGCTAGGGACATGTTTAGGTATTAGTCAATGATGACCTGTGTCTGCACTGATTCCTGGCGCTTCAATCATCGTCAGAGAGAAACTAAGTCCTCCTAATACTCAGTTGCTATTTTATATTGTATTGGCTGAATAAATGCGTTTCATTTATATAATTTAAATATTATTTTACAGTTCCTGTATGTAAATCAGACTTTCGCACCAGCCCCTGACCAAATTGTAAAGAACTTGTACGAGTGCTTTGGAACGGATGGCAAACTAGTCCTTCATTACTGTAAAAGTCAAGCCTGGGGATAAGAGGATCCTTATTCAACGGACAATAAGTGTTGATAATGTTGATTGTGTGATAAGTGATAAGTATATTGTTAAGCTGTATCTAGTCACAGAGTGATTTTAATATCAAATTCAGCTTTTAAGGAGTGATTCATATAATGGACAGATTATTATGTGAAATAAGTTACCTATGTGTTTGTTAAAGTGCTTCTAATGTATATAAGGGGTAATATTGTAAAGGGCCTTCACCGAAATTTATTGTTTAGAAGCCTACTTATCTTTATTTTGAAACTGTTCATAAGCTTGCTGTATAAATTGTAATCTAAATTACTGTTAAGCCGATAACAACAACAACCTGACTTAATTGAATCATAGCACAATATTCTGTGATCATGGTAGCACATTCAGTCAGTTTCCTCACGATGTTTTCCCTCACGGTAGGACCATCAATCAGTGGACAACTGGGGAGGTTGGAACCAGAGTGATCTAAGTGTCATTTTTAATACTATTGAGTTTAATACACTACGGGACACAGAGAGATAAATTCTTCCATGCTACACTGATCTAAGTAGTCTTCGTAAAAATGTCACCTAGATCACTCTGGTTCCAACCTCGCCAACTGTACATAATACAGAAAAAGTTATTTACAGCAGAGGCAATGGGGATCGCGGATGGGGGTAGCTCTCTTACGAGTCAGACCCACTCACCATTAGGCCTCTGACACCCTTAATTTTATCCATTAAATATGGCAATATAATGTAACAAGAGGCATCACTATTGAAAGCTTTAATTACGTTTTCTTTTTGCCTGTTGTGGTTAGGTTACATTGAAATAAAATCATACTCAGTTCTGTATATAAAAATATAATTTAATCTATAAACACAGTTTTATTAAATAGATACAGTCTTCTCTTGCCTTGCTAAGGAATCACTTGCGGTCGCCGCTGCCATTCAGAAATTCTTTACTCGTTGTCTTTGTAGGAATATCTGTGGACAAATTATAATGTTATACATAGGTTGATGTAGACTACTCACTGAAAAACCCATAGAAAAACAGGCTTAGACGTGTCGGACCATGTACAGTATACGGTTCTATAGTTGCCTGTCAATATCCATACTTAAAATGTGACTTTTTGATACTATAAACACATTATAAAGTGACAAATGCATTGTAATGTAACTTCAAATTTACGGTTTTTGGATTTTTTCTTTACTTCATGTCATTGCTTCTTGCCAAATTTCATGATTCTAGATTCCTATAGGTTTTGATTCCCATGCGAGCGCCAAAATATGCGGAATAAACGGAGCAGAAACGGCCGTATCTTACAAGTTTAATTTTTCACCGCTCCAGGGATTGCAGACCTGAGTATTTGATATTATAAATTACAGCTTGATGCCTCTACGCGCTCCTGAGAAAAAGGGTCTTCACAGACGGACGGACCACAATGTGACATAGGTATAAGGGCGATTCAACCGTGATCTTGGTGGGGCAAAACATCGTGATAAAACCTGCAAATTCAGGCTACTGAGTTTGTAACCATGATCCAAAATGGTCAGGCTCCCCTGGTGGCAGGGTCACGAAGGTCAGATGGTAGTCGTTCCACTGTAATTACCTGATCGCCAAATCCTGAATCATGGCGAGGCGGACCCCGGGCCCTTGTACTCGAGAGCACAACCGGGACATTAACGCCAAGATGATTATTAATCGTGATCTTCGTCGACCGTAGCAAATGCAATGCAACAATGTGATATCTGCCTACTCCTACAACAAAAATCCGTTTTTTTTCTCCTTTTTTTACTACGATCTGTCATTTAGCAGTAGTTTTGGTGTTTGATATAGCTTGCCAGGCACGCATCCAATGATGCACCCACAATATATCCCTTCCACAAAGGTTGTGAGGTCTAAAGAGATTTTCTTTTTTAATCGTCTTGTCATTTTAGCACCTAGCAGATCCTGAACCAATTCATTGGGGTGTGACTGCAATCTGTGGTATTTATTAGCGTGTAATGACATTTCTTGCTCGATGGTTGGCATCTTCATGTCTTTATGGAGTCGGTCATTTGTGACGTTATGTGTACTCACTGGGAGGCGGCCGGCAACAGGTCTTCCCCTTCGACCCCTGCGATCCCTGCGATCCCTGTGATCCCTGCGACCGACTGCTGCCCTTAGCGGCCACCGCGGCCGCGGCCACCGCCACGGCGGGCGCGCAAGGGCAACAGATGTGGACGCTGCTTCGGGATGTGTCTATAGAGCTTATCTTCTCTATCTGTGAAGGAGAGCTTTGGGTTAAATAGCAGATGAGCGGGCGAGTGGGCGCATAGGCGTAGGAAGGGGGGGAACCGGGTGGGCCGTGCCCACCCCAGAATGGTCTGCTGCCCACCCCAGGATAGGGTGCTCACTTGCTGTACATTGGCGATTGACTCGGTTTCATCGGCCACCTTCGGGGCCAGGCCCCCCCTGGAAAATAGGCCTAGATACGCCAATGAGTGGGCGTGGTCTTTGGGTATGGATATTAGGAGTACCAGCAGGTCTAGCTACTCCAATCAACCAGTATGCTAATTACGTAACGGTGTTGCCAACAATTATCTGATTTCAATGATTGAAATTGTTATTTTTGCTTGATTCAATACATAGTTTACTTTTTGCTATGGAACTTTGTTAGCAACTGAACCCATGAAATCAATGTTACGGAATCGTAAAAGTAACAATTTCAATCATTGAAATCAGAGAACTGTTGGCAACAGTATTATATTATGTTACCGGTCATTCCGCTTTTCAAAGGACGTGAATCAAAAAGTTACTTAATTTTATGAGCAATACATTCCACTTTGATTAGCTCTCACGCTCTTTGCCTCTGAATTTAGGCTACTGAATTAGTCAAATGTAATAAGTGCATAAGCTAGAATTAACAGCGCCACTCTTCATCGGCACTCTTCAGAGGTTCCGGGTTCGATTCCCGGCTGGGCAGATATTTAAATGATGTGTTTTAATTTCTGTTACGGGTCTGGGTGTTATATGTATAATAAGTATGTATTTTAAAAAATATATACAAGTAGTATATCAGCTAGCTAGCACCCATAGTACAAGCTTCGCTTAGTTTGGGGCAAGATGCCACTGTGTGAATTTGTCCACGATTATTATTATTATTACTAAATGTTGAATGTAATTAAATATGTAAATTGAATGAACCAGAGCACATTAGTATGGATAGGTATTTTGTGTCAGAGAACAAAGAAGATACCTAAGTATAAAATCTACGATCAAAAGTTACTTACCTTGGATGGCGCAGACGGCAGCTTGGGTGTGCGATCTCCCGATGCCTTCTTGGGTTTGTCGTCCAAAGACAGTTTCAACGCGTCCTGCAAGTATTCACAAGGAAGTTTGGTATTTACTGGTAGGTTATGTTTTTAAGGAGTTAGCAGGAAGGCGGACCCTGGGCCCTTGCGTGCCGCGCGGGGACGCAACCGGGACATAACGCCAAGATAATGATGAAGAATGATTTTAAGGAGCCGGCCACATACAAAAGCCATTCTCTTTAAATATGTATGTAAGTTTTTTTCTTAAAAGATGTAGTATGTAAGTAACTTTAATTAAAATTATCTCTGCTTCTATCCCTCTCTCTCAATGGTTATACATTAATTTTATCATACACTGGTACTGTAATAATTCATACTAACTACAATGAGGGGATTCCTGGAGACTTACAACACAGGCTTGACCTACCGTAAGCTCCAGTCTGACACAATATCATAATCAATGTTCTGATTTATTGTATCCTAATATAATAAGATGATTGTTGTGGAGAAAATAAAGATTTTTATTATTATTATTATTCTTTTTCCGACACGTTCATCAATGTCGTTTCGTACGTTCGTAGACCAGTAGCCGTATTCACAATGGCTCGGAAATCGGATTCGGATACGAAATCGACAAAGGAATCCGCAAAAGTTCTTAAGAAAATGTGGTTTCAGTTAATTTTAATGAAATTTCCATATGTTATAGAGAGTAGAGTTTCCGTGGTATCTATCGGGATTCTGAATAACAGTTTTCGAATCGATCGATCGGATTCGCCGCTCACGAATTTCGTGTCGAATCGTTCGGAAACGGTTTCGAATCATTGTGAATACGGCTACAGATAGGCCATGCAATGCTACATACACCTCGAACTAGAATAATTGCCAAACCGACAGAAAAAGTCTGATAACTCCCGACCAACACACACATATACTGAAATATTTTTTAACCTACTGAACCGATTTTAATGAAACTATCGATTAAACTTATCTACGGTCAAAAAGTACGTAACGATGAAGAGACCATATCAACCAACGAAAAACCAGTATAAAAGGAGCTAACATTGCTATGCGCGTCTATAGAGACGCTAGCTCAACTTATATTGGATTTGCGTAGGTCTATATACGGTTGATTGTACCTGTAAGTTAACGGGTTCTACCGGTTTATTGCTTCGGCTCGACTGCCTCAGAGTGTCCGACGCCTTTGTGAGGTATTGCTGTGCAAGACAAACAGTTAATAAGTGGTAACTAGTGAAGCGACCCTGGCAACCGACCGCCTAACTGGAATTGAAGGCAAACGCTACTAAACGATGCATCCGGAGTATCTCACTCGGTTGCGGTTTGAGTGAATGAGACCGCGATGCATCGTTCAAAAGCGTTTGCCTTCAATTCGAGTTGGATGGTCGGGTCCCTGAGACCATATTGTAAAGCTAGGGCCGCACTATTGACGACCTGAGGGGTTCAGTGGTCAACATGCCGGTCTGCCACGCAAGAGGTCCCCGGGTTCGATACCCGGCCGGGCAGAAATTTAAATGATGAATTTTAATTTCTGTTACGGGTCTGAGTGTTATATGTATAATAAGTATGTATTTAAAAGTATATAAGTAGTTTATCAGTTATCTAGTACCCATACCACAAAGCTTTGCTTACTTTGGGGCTAGATGGCGCTGTGTGAATTTGTCCACGATTATTTTATTTATTCATCACCGAGAATACGCCGCCATCTTGATCCAATTGAGTAAATACCAATCGCAGCAACGCAGCTCTGGCTCTTCCTTGCTGCGATTGGTCCCTACCATGGCGGCGTACCATCGGAGTTAGGCGGTACGAACGCTCCTCATCTCGAGTGGAACGGATTTCAATTTGAGATTTTCGGAATGAAAAACTCAATATTTCGATGCAGGCGCTGATATTCAATATTTTTGAACCGTTCGGTTTTGTGTTGCCAATGTAGATGTAGGTAGGTACCTAATTTAAAAATATCAAATATTTCTCAATCCGAAAATGCCGAACATCAATATTAAAAACCTCTAGCTTCTAAACGAGGCGAACAGTTCTAAAGAATAAATAATGTCTAGGTGCACTGCACGCGTGTATAACCTATAGGAATCTAAAATTCGTGCAATAATAAGGTTAGGTACCTAACTTTATAAGCAAGTCTGAAGATGTATGAATGTGGAAGAGGCAAAGGAAGTGTATCAAGATCGTAGCTCGTGGCACTTGATATCTCTGCCTAGCCCTATGGAGTATGGCTGACACCCCACCCCTTATTGTACACGCTGACGTCCCCATAGGGACGGCAATACTTTACAGACGTATGACTGTAAAGTATTGCGTATAAATGTTTATAGGGTACTGTACAAAAAGTACCTAGGGTAGACCGGGGACAATTGTACCACGGATCAATAGTACCATTGGCGATATTTCCACACATGAACAATGTTTGCCTGTGTAAGTAGCATCAGGGCGCTCCTTGTATCCCTATCCACTAACCAGTCGGCGGCGCTCGCGCTGTAAAACGGACGTATGCACAGAGGATTTTTGATTTTTGCCTTGCCGCGGTAAGTATTCTTGTCAAGTGGTTTAGCCTATTACTTGTATAAAATGAGATTTTCTATCAAACTATTGTTTTTACTAGTTTATTAAAGCCCTAAACTTTACGACAGTGAGTTTAACAATATTTGCTGGGAATATTTCGTGATTCTCGAATGAGTTCTCAGAACCAAACCTGGTACAAACCAGGGGTCAATTGTACCCTCATACAAATAAACAATTCTTGATTTTAAGTATAAATATCATTACTATTATGCTAATTATTTACTCAGAAGAAACGTTTAAGCCAAAGAGATGACTATATTATGTAGAAGTTGATTAGTTTTTGTTAAGAGGGGAGAAAAGGAATGTTTTATTTTTTCGAAGTTTAGGTGCTGTTTTTGTTAGCTGATTTATTGAAATTTTGGTTTCTAATAATAAATACTGATTATAACGGGGTAATACTGCAAATAGTTATTAAATTATGATTAATGATACATATTAAATGAGTTTTATTATCCAATATATTATTGGTACAATTGACCCATGTTTGGGGCATCTTTCGGTTTAAATTAGATTTTCATTGACGTTTCTGAAGAATACATTAACTTTGAATATATAGATATGTAGCACATGAGACTGGGTTTTTAAGTTTAGATACGAAGTTAACTACATTTTGGTAGATTGCTCACTATCGACCGATGTTTAAAAAATGGTACGATTGTCCCCGGTCTACCCTACATTGTGAAGGCGAGCTTGTCCCACAATGGGGTTTCTTCAAGTCCACCTCGGTTAGTGGACGGCGAACAAAGCAAATATTTATAGAAAACCGCAAATCGATGTACCTATAGGATAGCCGTTTGGTACACGAGTACTTGATACCAAACACGATAGGTATCTAAAAACATAATTTCAATCCCATTAAAAAAAATGATGGGAATATTTTTAAGAACTACCGCTCAAAATAATTATATTAACCTAAATTATCCTACCATCCATCCTGTATATCGATTTGCGGTATTTTAAATGTAGTCCGATAAAAGCCGAAAGGAGTTTTAACGAGCGCTGGAAGCAGTAATGTATGTGTGTGTTGTGTATAGCACCCGCCTCCGGCACGTGCGTGCGTGCGTGAATGCGTGCGTGCGTCTCTGCGTGTGTGCGTGTGTGTGTATGGCACCCACCTCCGGCACCCGCCACACGATGACGCTGCCGGCGGCGCAGCAGCTGACGATGGTGCGCGCGTCCGGCGAGAACCGGCAGCACGTCACCGCGCCCGCGTGGCCCAGCCCCATGTGCGTGTAGATGCCCTCTTGGTAGCGCCACAGCTTTAAAGGTATTATAGCACGGCATGATCGTAATGGAGCGGTGGATCGGTGGATGGAGTTTCGCGGAAGGATCGCGTCCGAAACATGATGTCCGTGACATCGCAGATAAGCTGCAAAAGTGCCGCCTTCGATGGTATGGCCACCTCTTGCGCAGACAGGCAAGTTTTTTTTTTTTTCTTTTTATGTTACTTATCAGACAAACAGGCAAGCGGGCCTGATGGTGCGTGGTCACCGCCGCCTATGGACATCAGCAACACCAGGAGAGTCACCAATGCGTTGCCTGCCTCTAAAGAGACCTCTAATATACCTCTTGAACGATCCCATGTCATAGTCCAAAGGAAACACTGTGGCTGGGAGCTCATTCCACATCCGAATCGTACGAGCGAGAAACGTTCTTTCAAACCTTCGCGTGGTGACCAACAGAGGGGAACCAGTGTCTGGCCATGCCGCCCTCGCCGGGCACGGGATGGAGAGGCCGGCCTAAGAAGCGATGGCTGATATGCATGCCAATAAGCTCACCACTAAGGATGCCGAAGACCGAGTGAGGTGGGCCAAGAGTAGCAGGAAGGCGGACCCTGGGCCCTCGCGTACCGCGCGGTGGCGCAACCGGGACATAACGTCAAGATGATGATGATGATGATGATCGTAATCACATCACATCATCACAGCCCGTAACAGTCCACTGCAGGACTTAGGGCCTCTCCCACGAAAGGGGATGCTATTGCCATAATCTCCACGCTTAGCAGGCGGGTTGGAGATCGCAGTGTTTAAATATTACAATGGAAAATGCTGCTGCCCATTTTCCAGACTACGGAGATTCTGGATCTTGTGCCTCGGAAACATTAGTCGCCTTGTAAGACACCCATTAGTGTAAGGGGTTGGTGCTATTCTACTCTGCCGGACACCACACGGGCCATCGTATCGGCCCACGGATAATCGTAATGGAGGTGGTAAATTATTCCAACACTTGGTGGCCGCATACTGGAAACTGACACGAAAAGCGGCAGAGCGGTGGCGCGGCACGCTCATCACCTTCCTGGCGACGCGCGTTCCTGCGAACCACCGCCTCAGCTATTCGAGCTTCTAAGAT
Source organism: Blastobasis lacticolella (assembly GCA_905147135.1). Lineage (NCBI taxonomy): Eukaryota > Metazoa > Arthropoda > Insecta > Lepidoptera > Blastobasidae > Blastobasis > Blastobasis lacticolella. Next base: position 19,799,769 of record LR990048.1, read on the forward strand.
AGATATTCCGGTTGGCGCGGGCCGGGGGGGGGGGGGGGGGGGGGCAATAAATGCAATGCCCCCCCTTTGAGCCCCGACTCTGACTCACAATCAACCACGGTTTTATGTGCGCTCGCTCAATTATTTTGTTATTATAACAATAACTCCAGCTTATTGATTTAATTCAGTTTTTTTATACTATTTACCAATCTCACAAATCCTAAAATTTTGAGCTCGCTCGCTCTCTCAAATATTCATTTTAATAATCACCCAGCTTTTGAAAACCATAATTGGTCTTGGTCTGTTGGTCTTCCTAATAAATAAAATAAAATAAAATAATGTTAAAAGTTTCGTGCGCGCTCCGATTGCTCATTCAATCATTTATATTACTTTTATTGTCTTTTATTACGATCAGCATCACACATCACAGCATCTAAGTTAAAATGTTAAAAATTTCGAGCTTGCTGCGCTGGCTCCTTGATTCATTGCTCACACCAGCTTTTAAGGCCAAAAATATCAAAGATTTTGAGCTCGCTTCGCTCTCTCATTCATAGGTTTCAGTTACTTTTTTTACCTTGCGCCAAGCTCATTGCGGTCGCTCATTCATTGATTTCCATAAGTTACTTTTGTAAAGATTACCCCTTGCTGTTAAGACTCAAAATGTCAACAATTTAGAGCTCGCTACGCTCGCTCATTCATTCGAAATCACCCCAACTTTTACGATTCAAGATGTAAAAAATTTCGAGCTTCAGATACTTTTCTTATCATTTACCTAGCTCGTAGCGGTCACTCATTCATTGATTTCCTTCAATTACTATTGTGAAGATCACCCATTGCTGTTAAGACCAAAAATGTCAAAAATTGCGAGCTCGCTCCGCTCGCTCATTCATTCATTCATCAGCTGAGGTTTTTATACCCTAAAATGTGACAAATTTCAAGCTCACTCCGCTAGCTCATCCTTTCATTTATCACCCTAACGCTTACAACCTGAAACGTCAGAACGTCGAGCTCGCTCCGGTGGCTCATTCATTGATCACTCCAGCTTTTAAGACCCCAAATGTAAAGATGTTTTGTGTGTCTCCTCAACCCTCTACTCGATCACAGTCTATATCACATGCACCTTCCTTTTTGTTGCACCGACTTGTAATTTTTGTTAATTGCTCGCTGGTTGACTGCTAGAAAAATCTACGTAGCTTTAAGCCCGCCTTTGTACTGTAATGTGCATGAAGTCCTCGTTGCACGCAAAATAGATTACTCACCTTCACCAGCTGGTCGTTCCCGCCCGTCACGAATAAACTACCATCTTCCGTGATATCCAAGCCGTTGACGGCGCCATGTTTGCTCGCTTCTAACTGGAACAGAAAAAAGATGAAAGCTTTCAAGTAAGACGTATCTCCCCTGGTCTCGCATGATCTCTTAACTTCCTGGCGATTACTGGCGAAGTTTCCACTACCGGACTCCCAGTATACGATTGGCAGCCGCGCGGCTCGAAGCAGACGGCATGGTCCCTACCTCCCTGGCGAGGTTGCCGCTGCCGGTCTCCCAGTAGGCTTGGCGGCGGTCGGTGCCGCCCGTCAGCAGCTGGCAGCCGCGCGGCTCGAAGCAGACGGCATGGTCCCTACCTCCCTGGCGAGGTTGCCGCTGCCGGTCTCCCAGTAGGCGACGCGGCGGTCGGTGCCGCCCGTCAGCAGCTGGCAGCCGCGCGGCTCGAAGCAGACGGCATGGTCCCTACCTCCCTGGCGAGGTTGCCGCTGCCGGTCTCCCAGTAGGCGACGCGGCGGTCGGTGCCGCCCGTCAGCAGCTGGCAGCCGCGCGGCTCGAAGCAGACGGCATGGTCCCTACCTCCCTGGCGAGGTTGCCGCTGCCGGTCTCCCAGTAGGCTTGGCGGCGGTCGGTGCCGCCCGTCAGCAGCTGGCAGCCGCGCGGCTCGAAGCAGACGGCATGGTCCCTACCTCCCTGGCGAGGTTGCCGCTGCCGGTCTCCCAGTAGGCGACGCGGCGGTCGGTGCCGCCCGTCAGCAGCTGGCAGCCGCGCGGCTCGAAGCAGACGGCATGGTCCCTACCTCCCTGGCGAGGTTGCCGCTGCCGGTCTCCCAGTAGGCTTGGCGGCGGTCGGTGCCGCCCGTCAGCAGCTGGCAGCCGCGCGGCTCGAAGCAGACGGCATGGTCCCTACCTCCCTGGCGAGGTTGCCGCTGCCGGTCTCCCAGTAGGCGACGCGGCGGTCGGTGCCGCCCGTCAGCAGCTGGCAGCCGCGCGGCTCGAAGCAGACGCACATGAAGAGGGTGTTAGCGTACATCACTTGGCGGCGGGACAGCGACCTGGAGGGGAATGGAGCAATGTTTTTTATATCTATCGGTAGGCAAACAGACAAGCGGGCCAGGATGGTGCGTGGCGTGGTCACCGCTGCCCATGGACTTTTTGCCCTGCACTGGCAACAGCAAGTATCACACTTTTGACAGACCTCAGAGATATATAATAATAGGTATTCCTGCAGGCCGATCGCCAAACTCAAATTGAACGTAATTTCACTTGCTCATGAGCGACTGAGTTGAGCAATCGGGCCCCTGATCAAGCTTTTCGACGTCTGGTATAAATTTATCGAGGGGGTTTTCGACAATTTTTCGGGCTTTTAGTAATCTGTCGGTTAAGTGTTTCGACATCTGTCGGGAACTTTCCGATGTCTGTAGAATGTTTTCCGACATCTTTCGCAAGATTTCCGACGTCTGACAAAAGTTTTCCGACAGCTATCACAAGTTTTCCGACACATGTCGGAACTTTTCCGACAGCTGTCGGCATTTTTCCGAGATCTGTCGGAAGTTTTCCGAGATCTGTCGGAAGTTTTCAGACACCTGTCGGAAGTTTTCCGACACCTGTCGCTCAGTCGATACCCACACGAGGTCCCATATGATGCACGAGCCGTCGGTGCCCGCGCTGACGGCCTCGGCATCGTTGGGCGACACCTGGATGGCCGACACTGGGCTCTTGTGCTCCTTCAGCACCTTCTTCAAAGACTGCACCGTCGGCTTTATGTCCCACACCCGAACCTGTGGATTGAGGCTTTAATGGGCGATTTTCTGACAGCTGAATTAAAAAGTAAGAAGTGTAGTTCGACGTGGGTCACTCGAGATGGCGTTGCTTAGACAGGGTTCTCAAGTATAGAAATGGATAGGGGAAGTCATTCGGAAAGGTATTTCGTGAGAAAAGACACGTTAGTTTTAGTACCATTTGCGACGATGTGCAAAAGGGTCTACTATTTTATGCATTTGACGGTCCCGTTTGATATTTTTTTGCGAAACGTGTCTAATCAACGCCATCTATTGAATATTTTTTTCTTTTGAAAATATGATATAGTCAAGGGTTTTGAAGCGTTGCAAGGATTGTCTGCAGGAAAAATTGTATTATGCGCATTTCCCTTCATAAAAAATGTTTATGATACTGAAAATGACCGTATTCACATGTTGAATACTTTGATGTATAATTTGACTTGCAGTCAGAAAGACGCATTTACCTTTTTTGACTGTAATAAATTTACAGATAAAGTAGTTTTAACAGAAGATACTATGTATCTTCGACGTAGGTACAAAGTCAAACTGGCTACAATGTTAGCGTACCATATTAATTTATTGATTTCTCCTACCGTAGGTAGATATGACCAGAGTGCCGATTTGTTAATAAACAAAAAGGGTCACTCTTTAAACTAGTATGTAAGACAAAGGAGCCGTCCTGTATAATATCAGCAGCATATAACAGTCCACTGTTATACTTGAACAGTAAATCTTTTGATATTGTTCAGAATATACAGGACTGCTCTGGCATAAAGTCATTAGTAAATAGTGGTAATAAGCCTTTGGATGTACGTAAAGTAAAGTGTTATAATAATAAACAAAATTGTATAGTTAACTTAGTACATCAAAATATCCAAGGCATGACGAATAAAGAATTGGAAGTTGAGCTATTCATGAACGGTGAGAATGTTGATATTTTTTGCATTACTGAACATTGGTTAAAAGATCACCAGCTCATATTTGGCTTTAACAACCATAAACTTGCAAGTTCGTTCACAAGAGGGCAGGCAATTCATGGAGGTTCCCTAATACTTGCTCGTAATTGCCTAAAATGCAAGGAACGCACTGATATTGTCAAGCTGTCTGTTGAACGATCTGCTGAAATTGCCTGTATAGAACTTGAGCGACTTATTGTAATGAGCGTATACAGACCTCCGGCTTCATCATTTGATTTGTTCGAGAAAATTATGGATGAAGCCCTTATTAAAGTTAGCAATTGTAATAAAAATATTGTTGTTTGTGGAGATTTTAATATAGATTTATTAGACGTATCTTGTAAATATACTGGTAGGCTAATATCATTATTTAAGTGTCATAATTTAATCAACTTATTTTTAGAGCCTACTAGAATAACAAGTACTACATCAACTTGTCTAGACAACATTTTTTGTGATATCCAGGCATGTAGCCAGTCTGTAATAAACAAATTACAATCCGATCATTGTGGTCAATTAGCTGTGTTTAATGTTAATATGAGGAAAGAAACAAAAAATACTATTAAAATTGTACCAATTAACAACAACCGTCTAAACATTTTTAGAAATAACATAATAGAGAAATCATCTAGTTTAAAGTATTTTGATGATACAAATGAATATTATAATTCAGTTTTACACATGACAAAAACTGAAAGTAATAGTATATTCAAACCAAAGGTGAAGGCAGTAAACAGCAAACTTATGTTTAGCGATTGGGCGACAGCAGGAATACATAAGAGTAGAAATAAATTATATGAGCTCTATGCAGAACGGGCGTATAATAATAGCGTAGAATTTGCTGAGTATGTTAAACATTATTCGAAGTTATTTAAACGCGTTTGTGCTACAGCTAAATCGAATTTCGTTAAACACAAACTAAAAAATAGCACAGATGTAGTAAAATCCACATGGCAGATAATAAATAGTGAAACTGGAAAAGTAACAAATCGCGATACTAAGTACAGTTTAAAGATAAATGATAATGTTGTTACCAAAAACTCGGAAGTTGCGGAGGCATTCAATAAATTTTTTACAGACATTCCAGTGTCAACTACAAAATCCTTAAATTCGTCTCCTGCTCTCGCTGAATCCTTGTTAAAACAAAATGTACCCGAGAGTGTCGTCGATTTTAAGTTCGAGCATGCAACACCTCAAGATATAGTTAAGGCTTTTAAAACCATAAAAATGAAAGCAACTGCCGACATTGATGGTATGTCAGTAAAAATTATTAGCTCTGTAATTGATGTTATTGCTGTCCACTTAGCGAATATATTTAATAATTGTGTTGATAATGGTGAATTTCCTGACCTGATGAAGCACAGTAAAGTTATTCCATTGTTGAAAACTGGTAATACAACGGATCCTACAAATTTTAGACCAGTTTCAATTTTACCGACTCTAAGTAAAATATTTGAAAGAATCATATTAAATCAACTAAAGGCTCATTTTTATGGAGGTAACCTATTGCATCATAAACAATTCGGTTTTACTCGCGGTCGTTCAACAGCTGATGCAGGTGTTGAACTTATTAAACATATCTTTGGGGCCTGGGAGGAATCCCGTGATGCCTTAGGGGTTTTCTGTGATTTATCCAAAGCCTTTGATTGCGTTAATCATGATATTTTGGTCAGGAAATTACAACATTATGGAATAAAAGACTTGGCCCTAAACTTGCTAAATTCATACTTGAGTCATAGAATTCAAAAAGTTGATGTAAACGGAGAGAGATCTATGGGGTCTGTTGTCTCTATGGGTGTCCCCCAGGGATCTATTTTGGGCCCGTTTTTGTTTCTTGTTTATGTAAATGACTTACCGTACTTTGTAAAAGATACCCATGAAATTGTCTTGTTCGCGGACGATACATCTTTAGTGTTTAAAGTAAAAAGACAACAATTAACATATGAAGACGTGAACAAGGCTATTGCAGAAGTGGTAAACTGGTTTACGGTTAATAATTTATTACTGAATGGCAAGAAAACAAAATGTATAAAATTCTCTTTGCCAAATGTTAGATCAGTGCCCACTAATGTACAAATAAAAGGCGAAAATTTGAATCTTGTTGATTCTACAGTATTCTTAGGCTTTACTCTGGATAATAAATTGCAATGGGGTCCTCACATTGATAAATTGGCGAAACGGCTAAGTTCTGCAGCATATGCTGTAAAGAAAATACGGGGTATTTCTGACGAGGCTACAGCAAGATTAGTTTACTTTAGTTATTTCCACAGTATTATGGCCTATGGCATACTGCTGTGGGGACACGCTGCCGACTGGCACAATGTATTTGTATTGCAGAAAAGGGCTATTCGCGCGATTTATCAATTGAGACCTAGAACTTCACTAAGAGATAAATTCAGGAATATTGATATAATGATCTTAATGTATGTTCATAAAAATTTACACTTATTTAAGAAGAATAGTGATGTTCATAATATTAATACGAGAAATAAAGATAAGCTTGTAGCTGGTGCTTGTCGTCTAGCCAAAGTCCACAAATCATTTATGAGTCAATGTGTACGCTTTTATAATAAGGTTCCAACAGATATTCAGAATTTACCATTGAATAAATTTAAAGTCGCTATAAAAAACAAATTATGTCAAAAAAGTTATTATAGTATATCTGAATATGTAAATGACAAAAGTCCATGGGACTGAACTGCTGTTCTATACAGGTATTTACTTTTAAGATAGTATATAGGACAAATAATGTATTAGTACATAAGACATGTTTAAAAAAAAAAAGAATTAACGTAGGCTCTGTGGGTTTCTTGCCGTTTCTTTTCCCCACGGAGAACCACCTTGGAAGCGGCGTTAATTTTCCTTCCTCTCCCACACATGGTGTCTCCTGTCTGCGCTAGGGTAGGGGTAGGGTAGTAGTTAGAGTAGGGGTAGGGTAGGGTAGGGTTGGAGTAAGATAGAGGTAAGGTAGTATAGGGTTGGGTAGGGGTAAGATAGTGGTAGGGTAGGGGTAAGATAGTGGTAGGGTAGGGGTAAGGTAGTGGTAGGGTAGGGTTAAGGCAATGGTAGGATAGGGTAGGGGTAAGGTAGCGATAGGGAAGGGATAGGATAGAGTAGGGTGGTAGCGACTACCTACCACATACAGCATGTGTAATGCACGCTCACTTAAAAGTCTGTCTGGCGGTGGCGTGGGGGCCGGGTCGCTCTTTTCCCTCAAATATGGTTGAATTGGACGATGGCTGGGCCCTGCGTTATACTCGTGAACGGGTGCTGCCTTGGTGGACTAGCTTACTCTTGCTGTAGTTTTAGGTGGTTTTTTCTTAATTATACTATAATATACTATAGCGTAATCGTAATATAATATAGCGTTCCGGCTCTGCCTGGCATTGTCGAGCACGGTTCGGTTGGCGAGGGATACGTTTATCTACGGTCATAGGGCGGTCAGCGTGTCACTGTGTGTTTCCTTCCTACTTTCCTATCCCCCTCATTTTTGACGATTGAAAGAGATATTTATTGTCCTAATCAATAAAGAAATTTTGATTTGATTTGATTTGATTTTTAACCGGCTGCCGGAAAAAATCCCATGCATTTGTTATTTACTTTTGAATACCTCTGGGCTCTTTCTGTGATTATAAAAAGGGTATTTTAAAATCTTTGTATTAAACGAGTACTAACACATAGAATTACTGACAATATATGCGCATTATACTTATGTAAATCGGTATATTTTTAGCCTTGTTATGGATTTAGCCTCCCAACTACGACATCAGCCCGTCTATGAAAATTAAAACCGCCTCGATGGCGCTGAGGCGGCACTATGTGTCGCGTATGATTTAGTCTTAAGTAATTTCATGCACCTTTCGGTACTGCGATCCTAACATACAATCTGTATTCAAAATGATTTACTATAATTTAACAATTTATTGAACACAATAAAGAAATACAGAGATATAACATAGAAAGAAAGATGTAAGAAAAATTGTAGAAGTTCAGTTAAAATCTAAATATCAGTTCAAGTTTTCGTTTTGTTACACCTCCTGTAGTCCTCACCAACTGTAGTCACTCACCATTATTGTCTGAAATAAACTCTATATTATTATGATGACACCATCTCCGCACCCACCTGTCCCTCGCAGCCGCCGGAGACGAGCGTGCGTGCGTCGCGCGTGGCGGCGAGCGCGGAGGAGCCCTTGTTGTGCGTGTTGTAGATGCAGTACACCAGCCGCCCCGACAGCGGCGTGAACGCGCGGATGTTGCCGTCGTTCCACGCTGGCGGCGGGGGGATTGTCACAATCAATCAATACAACTTTATTACCGCAATAAATAAGACTTTATCCCGCCCCGGCCATGTACCAATGACTGTTTTCTGAGTTATGTATGTATGTAAACTCTTTATTGCGTATAACTACATAAAGAACAATAACAAAAGAAAATAAATATACATTTCAAAGGCGGGCTTATCCCACAATGGGATATCTTCCAGCTAACCTTACCTTGGATAGTCCGAAATGAGCTATTTAACGAGCGGTGGTAGCAATGTCAAGTTTTGTACAAATTTAAATATAACTATAAGTAATGTTAAATACTATATACCACATAAATATACAATACCATAAACTATGAGTTATGTACATTAGTTGAATACTAACCGATGCTCTTACGGTGAGGGAAAACATCGTGATGAAACCTGCACATTCAGGCGACTGAATGTGTAACCATGATCCAATCTGGTCAGGTTCCCCTGGTAGCAGGGTCATGGAGGTCAGATGGCAGTCGCTCCACTGTAATTACCTGACCTGCCAAATCCTGGATCATGGTCGCGGCGGACCCCGGACCCTCGTGCGCGAGAGCACAACCGGGAAAACGCCAAGATGAGAAAGAGAGAATAAATAAAACTTTATTGGAACAAAAACAATGTACGTTAACCACTAGTGTACGGTAACAACAGCATTAGCTTTCACTGTTTCGCTGTCATAAACGCCTACCATCGCTTCTCAAAGGCATCAGCGTTCCAATTGACACATTAATAAATAATAAATCAATAAATTTTTACATAAATAGAAAATGAAATTAATGTCATATAGACAATTACGTATGAACGAAATATGAAAATTCATTCAAAATTACAAGTATCAATATTTTAATGTGCCAAGAGTTACAATAAATTGGAATTAATGTAGGTGGCCGTGTGGTGTCCGGCAGGGTAGAATAGCATGAACCGTTTTGACATTTTAGGTCAGATTGGCGAAAACTCATTAGTAGAATGTCAGATTAGCAAAATGCCAGATAAGAAGAATGCCCTTTACATTCGTGGGTCGTACAAGTCACCTAACGTTTTTGGGCCTTTAATACCTGTTATGGACTGTAATGATGATGAGGCTCTATAACTTGTAGAAATAAAGGAACTCAGCCCCGGGCTGTGGGCTTATATGATCGATAAAACTGACCTTTGACAGACCCTTACCGGTAATAATAGCCTACCCGACAGACCCTTACCGGTACCGACAGCCTACCCGCTAGCCCCTTACCGGTGACGATGGCCTTCCCGTCGGCCGTGAACAGCAGTGCCGAGCAGGTGAAGTTTGGCACTGCGATGCGCAATAGTTCGCGGCACGAAGTAGCGCACCAGACGCGCACGTCGCCCGCGCCCGCCGTCGCGAACACGCCCGACATGCCGCTGGGGGAGGGGTTTTTTTTTATTCTACGCTGTGACAAACGAGCGCATGGTTCAGCTGATGGTAAGCTGTAACTGTCGCCCCCATTATATTTATGCTTTCAGCTTGAAGGCAACCAAAATGCAGAGCCGCAGGTGCGATGTCACTGTGAGGATTAATATCAAATGTCTCATGCCTGTAATAATGCTGTATAAAAGCGCTGGCTGCCTTATCCTTCAAACCGGAACACAACAACGCAAGCGTCAATAAATAAATAAATATTCGTGGACAAATTCACACAGCGCCATCTAGCCCCAAACTAAGCAAAGCTTGTACTATGGGTGCTAGATAACTGATATACTAATTAAATACTTTTTTAAATACATACTTATTATACATAGAACAGCGGCAGGAAATGCTAAGGCGTTGGTTTTCACTCAGAAGGATTCCTCGTGCTTGACCTGATACCTGGGATTAGTTTTTACAAGCTTATATTTAACTTGCACTCTTTGTATGTTCGGCTCAAATCTTGCAAGAATAATTTGACCCACTTTTCGGCGTTCAGTTGAGCTGAACTTTTATATACTTATGTAACTTGGTTGCGTTAATATGGTACCAGGGAGTTGGTCTGAAAATGGTGTCAAAAGTGGTCGTAGAAACTAATGATTGCAATAACTGGGCGGATCATTCCCGTTGTCCCCCGAATGGGGAATAACGGGAATTTAAGTTTCGTTGTCCCCCGAATTGAAAAATGGGGGACGACGGGAATAAATATTCCCGATGTCCACCATTCGGGGGATAGCATTCGGGGGACAACGGGAATGATCCGATAATGGATTATTTAAGGTCTGATGATGATAACGGAACGGATGGCGAGAGACATTTCTAAACTATGCATGATAAACCCATCGAGTTTGAGCTCCTCCGATTTGTCTTTACAAGTATTCTCTGATCGTAGATGGCATTCAGTTAAAATCGGACAAATATATGAAACAAAATCATATGAGAACTTATTTAAGGGAACATATGTCACTCGATAGACAAATAGTTTCGAACCCAGTATCCCGTTGTACGGAGTCGGATCCCTTATCCATTAGGACACCGATACTAGACGGGCCTAAGGTCATTTCCACCACTTCACCCCCTAGCTACCCCAAGCCCCCCAACTCACCGAGGAAATGCGATATCATTAATCGCGCACCGATGACAGGTGACCACCAGCGTGGGCTCGAAGGTGGCCACGTTGATGGCGAAGATCTCGCAGGAGCGCGTCCCGACGAGTAGCAGGCGCCGCGGGCCGCGGAGAGTTGGAGACTCCATTAGCTCCAGGGAGGTGATGCTGGCTTCTAGTTTCACGCTGCGGAGCTGGGGGCGAAGAACACTAATAGTCTTATTGACTGGGAGGGCGTTGTAGCTTGTCCTACGACATCGAGTACAGCTAGTGTCAAATAAGAAGAGACTTGGCGGGTCACGTGGTTCGACTTGCGCTGTATACGATAATGCGCTTATTACAAACGATTCAATAAATGATTCAGTTACTAAATTCAGTCAAATGTAATTGCATGCTATTACATTTATTTATATGTAATAGCATGTTAAGTTTTCATATAAATGTAAAGCAGTGTAGTTTTCAAACGCAACATATAAATAGAAAGTAAAATAGATTAGCGGGAATTCAAACGTACTGCAGCTATTCTCATACACAACATGTCCGACTTCGTGACGCTTCAACCAGTAAACGAATTTAGTAACTGAATTTAGAACAGTGTAATCAGAAGCTTCTAAAATTAGAAGCTAGTTGCTTCTGAATTTAGGCTACTGAATTTAGGTATGTGTAATAGGCACATAACCTGCGCGAAATCCCCTCCACTGCCATTTGACAAGTCTCTTCTTTCGTGGCGCGGGTTATACAAGAAAAAGTTCCGTCGTCGTCGTCGTCGTCGGAAAAGTTGCCGTTTCGGTTTTCAGCTGGTTTTTAGTCACCAAAAAGAAAAGTGACTTTAATGTGGCTGAAAAACGAAACTGGCATGGGGATGCGAGACACCTCGATCTTATTTACCTGTAGAACCCACACAAGATTTTTATGTTAGTGTTATAGCTACGAAAAGTCGTAGATTAAGCCACTAAAAAATTTTTTTTTGTGATCACTTAAACGTCTACTATCACTACAAAATGGAATATATACTATATGTCATAGGATAACCTACGGCGCCCTCTGTCTATAACGGGTTCACCGAGATTCGACTAGATGGCGCTTCACCAAGAATGATGACGTAGGAAAGAACAAAAGATATTTTAATAGAAAAGCTTTTACCACCATTTTTATACCAGTTTCTTGGACTCCAACGCAGCTGATGAGGCTAGTAGGGGGTTTGCGAGCAGCTGAGGATGTCTTGGAACCGCCGACATGGTGACAGGGACGTTAATGTTCCTGCTTCGTCGCATGTGCCACTGATGCACTACTGCTGAACTGGTTAATAATTATAAAAAAAGTTTGATTTCAAGCGTCCGAATACAAATAAGGTAAAACACACTCACAGCCTTATAGAACGGCGTGTTGGGCTCCATGATCTTGCCTTTCGGCATCTCCCCTTTCCAGTTGATCTGGTCCAGCAGGTCCACGGTGCCGTCGCCGGCGCCCACCACCAGGCAGCCGTCCTCCATTATCAGGATGGATTCGATGCCTGCCGGTGACGCATCGTTGATAGGCGCTGTCTCTAAATACTGTAATTACCTGACCCGCCAAATCCTCGATCATGGTCGAGGCGGACCCCGGGCCCTCGTGCGCAAGAGCACAACCGGGATATTAGCGCCAAGATGATGATGATGATGATGCTGTCTCTAAATAGAGACAGTATTCTTTACATATTATATTTACAAGACCGGCATTTGACCGCCATCTCACCAGTTGGTAAGTGACGATGCGGCCGAAGATGGAGCATACCCGTCTTGGAACAGCCTATTCACTCTAGCCTTGAAGGCATCCAGATTTAAGAGAAGGCACAGAGGGATAGTCTAGCCTAGCCAACAGGGGAACGTCGGTGGCATGGTAAAGCGTCAGTGGCCTATGATTAAGGTGCCTGACTCGTAAGCGAGAGGTACCGGGTTGGTTAAGGTGTCCAATTCGTAACCGAGAGGTACCGGGTTCGTTGGGGTACCCCAATGCTGCTATGTATCAAGGATTATTCTGAGTTATGTACAATAATGTACATTAGTAGAACACTAACCGATGCTCTTACGGTGAGAGAAAACATCGTGATGAAACCTACACATTTAGACAACTTAATGTATAACCGTGATCTAATCTAGTCAGGTTCCGCTGGTAACAGGGTCACGGAGGTCAGATAGCAGTCGAGACTGTAATTAAAAATAATAATAAAAATTACTTGATCTGCCAAATCTTGGATAATTGTCAAGGCGGACAACGGGTCTCGTGTACAGGCATGAGGCATTTCATCTTAATCCTCAGTGACAACGCACCTGCGGTTCTGCATTGCTGTTGCCTACAAGCTAAATACATGAAGACGTTATGGGCGATAGTTACTGCTTTCCATCAGGGACTGTCTGCTCGTTTGTCACGCCATAAAAAAAAGTATTGGCTTGTCTTCAAAACACAGTAGCTCTCTTGGCTCCTTGCTGTAAATCCCGTGTCCTGGCTCAATTGGTAGGTACCTCACAGGCCGGCACCGCATCCGCTCCTCGTATGTTGATGTTCAAATGCAACGGTGGCAGCTTTCCATTACATGGACCTTCCCGTCAGGTGGACCCTCTGACGAAAAAAAGGCGTCTCCTTAGCAAAAAGGCGACGCCATCTGCTAACAGCTTGAGAGGTGGACCCTCTGACCGTGTGTCTCCCTAAGAAAAAAGCAGCGCCATCTCTTAGCAGCTTGTGTACTGTATAACCCACCTAGGCTATAGCAAATGGACTCCGGCCGTTTCCCCTTGACCCAGCTACCCATTTTGGCGTAGCAGCCGATCAGCGTTGGCTTGATCTCGCTGACGTTGGCGTGGGTATCCTCCGGATAGTTGATTGAGAACTTTATTAGGTCGCCGGTACTGGAATGGAGAGTGGATAGCATGACGTGATCATATGTTTTGGTTATGACCTTAGCGGCTGGACAAATAATAAACCCTGTTTAAGCCAGTTTGTCCACCACCTGGAGAGGTTTTCCCTGGAGAGTACAACATGGAGTTCTTTAAGAAGGGGATGAAAAGGTTTCTACGGGGTCGGCAACGCGTGGGTGATGACCCTGGTATTGCAAACGTCCTTAAGCTGCGTTGGTTGACATTTAAATGAATTCTTTTCTTACGGATAACGAGCGTGCATGGATAAACAGTCGTAAATGTATATCGGTACTTCGGCGCCGTCATCTTGTTCTCGGTGACGTCTCGATGACGGTGGCGGTGGACAAACGACCTAAAAGTGCTTCTCAGCAGTATCGTAAATACTGGACCGAATGTTATGATACGTTGCAGTTTTGTTATGAATACATAGTATTCGTCTTTGTCCAGAGCGTAAGGGCAACCTGTAGACGTCAGGTCGGGTACGTCTGCGACTAGTCTACTCTTAGGGGAGACCGAGGCGTTATAAAACGAAGGTGATTTGAAACAACGTTAATTACGTGGAACTTAAAACTGATGGAGAGCTGCCAACTTCGCAAATCGTTCACTTCCACCCATATGCAGATCCCTAATTATACGCCCATGACTTCAGATCCGCGGTTGCGGCGTTCTGGCAATCTTCTGCTTTCTTTTGAGAGACCTATATATATTTTGAGAATGAGACTTTATTTTCTATTTCATTTTATAAATACCGAAGTGAAATAACTAACTATTGAAATCACAGTAGGTAATCATATGGCTAATTTCAGTGTGTTTTCCTACTTTATTTGTTATCTTATAAAAAATGAGAGGATTTTCTCAACGGAGGTGAATTGAAACAATGTTCCAACTCACCTCGTTTTAAGTTTTATATGGAGAATTGCATAACGGGAGAGATGTTTTTCATTTTTATAAATTTATTGAAATTTTCTCCTTTTACCGCTGTAGACAAATAGCAAAACTTAAATAAAAAAATAAAAATGGTTGAATATCCCGTAAACACTTAATTTCCTTCCTTTCCTCTTCGGAGGTGGACATTGTCTGATTAACCTATATTGCGGCTAATTTAGCCCTAAGTATGGTATAAGATCGCCTATAGATTGTCTAAAGCGTAAAACAAAATAATATTTATAATTGTGGAAATATTTCTAATTAATTCCGCTCAAACACATCTTGTTTCATTTCACCTCAACCCCTGTTTCAAGTTACCTCGGTATGAGGCGAGGACACAAAATGACTTGTTACACTAAAATAGATTTTTCGTCACAGAATTTATACTTATACTTTCTTTGGGTAAGTAATTTGAAAGTGTAAGAAATTCACTATCGATTGTTACTAAAGTTATACGATTTGTGTTTATAGTTTTATTTCTATGAAGCAAAATGTAAAAAGTGTTTCAACTCTCCTCGGTCTCCCGTTCCGTAATCTCACAACCGGACCAGTCCTCATAGTGACAACGCACCTGGGGTTCTGCATTTTTGTTACCTACAACCTGCAAAATCATAGATGTTATGGGCGGCAGTTACTTCTTACCATCAGGTGGGCAGTCTGCTCGTTTGTCTCTGCGTAGTATAAAAATTGAGTATTTTTCTTCCATCATTGATCATCAGCAAACTCGTCAGGAAATGCCATGGAACGAGTCGTTTATTGGCAGGTGGGAGGCAACCGGTCACGAGGTCGATCGCCTACGCGTTGGACCGACTTAATCAAGGCTGCCATACAAAATACTACAGTCCAATGCTTCTGTAGCGCTAAAGACCGCAACAAGTGGGGGCGCATAGCGAGGGCTGCGTTATCCAGAGAAGACGCATCGTCATGAAACTGCGACCACTCTGTCAAGAGTGAAAGACTAAAAGGATTAAACTCACGAGGTGCCAGCCACGCCGTACGTGTCGTCCGGGCTGACAGCCACGCAGTGCACGCAGCGGCGCAGCCTTCCCATGGACACGTCCACCACGTCCAGGTTCTTGGACTCAGCGCGGATGTTCCAGATGCGAAGGTTCGCTGGGGATGATGTTATTTTCCGCCTAGTAAGTGCCCTGATTATCCATTTGGGTGCAATTTTAGGGGATTTAAGGATATTTCCAGGCATCAGGTACTTCAGCAGAGAAATTATCAAATTGCCGAGCTTGACGATTATACTGTATTATTTATTGTACACAAACATGCCATCATGATACAATCAGCTAAAAGAGACGTACAAAAGCGAGCTTAACTCAACAATGGGAATGACCTTGGGAGTCATAGGACCAAGTTTAACTTAAATGCCCGTACTAAGAGTGTACACTAAACTTATTTTCCGTGTACACAAAACTTTTTGTTTCGGTATTGCCATTGCCCGCTGTATATTTGGGCCTTTGTGGATAGATGTTCCCGCCGCTCTGTGCAGGTATTTACGTGCTAGCAACAGAACACGCAAGCAAGACAATTCCGCATTCTGCCTCTTCTGAATTTAGGTGCAAACAGAACACTCACAATCGCCCCCGGTGACGAAGGAGTTGAACCGCCTATTCAACGGGGTCAACGTCAAGGCATCCCCGGTGGTCATCTTCGTAGCAGCTGAAGTTCCGGTGGCCACGGCTTGGGCGACGTCCCAGAGCACCAAGCAGCCGTCGTCCCGGCCTCCCAGAGAGATCAGGTATCGCTCGTCTGATGTGAAGGTCAGCGCTTCTACTCTTACCTGGAGTCAGGGATAAGATACTTTCGCTGTGAACTCATACATCAAAGAGTCAGGCGCGGTGCTAACAAACGCGGCCGGATGAGCCGTGTGCACAGCTGTATGGCCGCTGAAATACAATGTCGCCCATGGGCATGTGACCGCCCGTATTTTTCTGAATATTCATGAAAAATTATCGAAAACTAACCTTAAAAGGTCTATCTTTAATATTTTTCATGTTATTCAATTTTTAGTTTTTTGAGTACCGTTTGTGACCTTGCTTTACATTTTTTGCCATACCTTCGATGTTATTGGTTCGATTTGGATTCTGTTTGTTATTTCTAAAAGCTTACGAGTTACTTTATCGGATTAACTCACATTATTTGTTAAAATTTATCGACTATGAAAAAAAAACGGAGGTTGAGACACTGTTTTCTAAAAAAAATAGTAATTTATTTTTAAAAAACCAATGTAAATCCATAAAATCCCCCCATAGGAGGACTTTTTTAATCATTATTAATAATCTACTACATAACAGCTACAAATTCACGGAACATTATTAATGAATATTCAGAAAAATACGGGCGGTCACATGCCCATGGGCGACATTGTATACCTTATACGTGCGCGGACGGCCGGCAAGCTGAGTCCGTGCTGGCGCGACGCGATAGTGCGCGGCCCGATTTATTGTGATTGTGTTTGTATGGACCGGCCAAATGAGTGCGCGCGCACTTGCGTAACGCCAATTACGACCTAAATGTTGAGGCGGCCGCAGCGAACGAGTACCGTCTGACAATAGCAACAAACTCACTACCAAGGATGCCGAAGACCGAGCGAAGTGGACTAAGTAGAATTACGGACCTCTAGGTCTCGCCAATATGATGATGATGAACGTCTGACAATAACATCCCTAATAATAATGAAATATACTGTCACGGGGTGCATATCGACTCCCGAGACTGTTTCACCAGTCGCAGGTTCCCCAGCGGGAGACCTACGTCTACCTAGCTTCACCAACGGTATTAGAAGGCACACATAACGAGTGTGAGCTCGTTGCAGTGCTAAAGTACGATTAGAAACATCCAGTTCCCGAACTCCGCGGATATCGGTCTCGCAAGCACGCTGGCCTTGAACACGTCCGCTTGCTTGTCTAAGACAGGTAGATGTTATAATATATAATTGTGTAAGACTTGCACGAAGCATGAGGCTTAGCAACTTAGTTCTCACAGTAACAACGCATCTGCTGTTCTAGATCTTGTTAAAATAAATAAACACCGGGCCCTAGACTTTCAACCAGTCTCCGGGTCCCCAGCGGAAACCTTGGCCAACCTGCGTTTTGTCACCCTCTTAAAAACTGAAAGCTTGAATCGAAGGTTATGATATAGGTGAACGTTGTGGGCGACAGTTATCAGGTGGGGTACCTAAGAGTTTAGAAGTACATAAGTATATGTAGGTAGGCCATGTACCAATGACTCTTTTCTGAGTTATATACCTACATGATGTTCTTACGCTGAGGAAAAACATCGTGATGAAACCACGGCAACTGAATGTGTAACCATGATCCAATCTGGTCTGGTTTCTCTGGTAGCAGAGTCACGGTGGGCAGGTAGCACTCTGTCTACTACAATTATCTGATCTGTCAAATCCTGGATCATGGACCAGAGTACAACCAGGACATTAACGCCAAGATGATGATTATTTTTTTAAAGTAAATGTAGGTTAGGTAACTCTCAAACCTTGTGCAACTCATGACTGCCAATCATGGTCTTCTTCTTGTAGTCCCAAATTTTACAAGCCGCCTTGAACCCGATGTGGTTGATCTGGCCACTGCCAACGAAGTTCCCTTTGGAGGAGATAGCCACTGTGGACACGCTGTTCGTATGGCCACAAAGGAACTGCATCTTCTTAGTCTTCCAGTCCTGGATGCAGACCTTGTCGCCCATAGGATATACGATGTGCTCTCCATCTGGATGGGCCTTAAGGCCTCTTATGGCCGTCCCTGCAAAGTTAAAATGATGAGGCAAACTTAACTATTGACAAGCTCCCTGGGATGCTGGGAAAAAGTTAGTCCAGCCTGAAAGTACAAAATATATAATTATATAAACGGTCACCCATCGAGTTCCAGGACTCTGCGTGCGTTACGGTCTCGTAGTTGGCCGTGTGGTGTCCGGCAGAGTAGAATAGCACCAACCCCATACACTCATGGGTGTCGTACAAGGCGACTAATGTTTTCGAGGCAAAAGATCAAGAGTCTCCGTAGTCGGGAAAATGGGCTGCAGCATTTTCCATTGGTATATTAAATCACTGCTATCTCCAACCCGCCTACCAAGCGTGGAGATTATGGCAATAACCTCCCCTTTCGTGGGAGAGGCCCTAAGTCCTACAGTGGACTGTTACGGGCTGTGATGATGAAGCACGCTGCTACTAAACCAGGGCCGCTTCCTTGCAAAGTTCTAAACGGTTCTGTAATGTTGATAACTGTTCAGCTGCACCAGACAATCTAGAGTGTAATGACGAGAATATCTCACTCTTACTAGGATACATGGAAAGATACTTTCAACTGTGGTTGAATCTGGCAAGCCTGAGGAGTCCGACCCTCTTCTCTATTTAGCCCGCCAAGGGACGTTTGCACTTTTGTGTTCGGATTTGAAGGGTGGTAGCCAACACCTAAGTCGGCCTACCATCAGGCTCGCTCGTTGGTAATAAAGTTTTTTTATGTAATACGGCAGACAATCAGTAAAACGATGGAAGGCCGTCCGATGGAAAGCGGTCACCGCCGCCTATGGGCATCAGCAACACAAGGGGAGTTACCAATGTGGTGCCCGCCTGAAGTATAGGCTACATAATAATCACCGAGCAAACTAGTAACTAAAGTAGCACAAAAAATTGGCTAGGGATGATAAGGGCACTATCTATTAAGGTGTGTCCAAACATAGAGCGGCAAGTGTGCGCGGCTGCCGCGCGCGGCGTGCCGCGCTGTGTTTGTACAGGCAGTTATCGTTCGTCCGTAATCCTGTCTGGACGTGTTTGCGCTTCTCAAAAATGGACAATGAAACATCAATTAGATTTATTAAAATATATGGCTCATATAATGAGTTGTGGGATCCTCAACAGAAATGATAAGCAAATTCGAATAATAAGCAGAGCTAAAACACTGACCGCCTTCATTGTAGTTTTGGTTCAGACTGAATTCAAATGCGCGGCGTGTCTCGCAAGTGCCGCGCAATATTGCCGCGCAAACATTCGTCAATAGTCCTAACTAGAGCGCGGCAGAATTGTTTCCTGGACATGCCGCGTGTTGCTGCCGCGCACGTGCCGCTCTATGTTTGGACACGCCTCTACGATACTACATTACCGCCGATACCTTAGTTGTAGTTGTAGAAAAAATATCGTAGTTCAGCATGGTACATAGTACCTATTAGTAGATACATACTTCGTTTCTGTTTTCTTTAATAGAAAGCGACATTACTTTACGACACAGCGTATAAAAAGGCGCGCCCTCGCCTCGACTCGTAAGGAGGTAGGCCTGCTGGAAATACACGGCTAAAGGTTGTTCGCGCCAATCTGCAGAGCGACTTGTCCTATTGCCGCTGCAGACTATGTTTCTGCCAAAAGCTTTTGGTTTTCCGTCAAGAAAAATTTTGTCGGTTCCAAACACAAGCGTTCAGTAAGCAAAGCACCGTAAGTAGAGGTAAGTGAATAAACAGCACAGTTCAGAATCATCTGATCAACTAATATGAACTTAATTTCCACGAAAATAATGTAATATAAACTTAATTTCCACGAAAATAATGTAATATAAACTTAATTTCCTGGAAAATAACGAATAGGTACTCATTGTTTATCTAAAGATAATCACGAGATATGTATTTATGAAAATACTTTAGTACTCACCATCAAAGCCTATAATAGCATAAGTTTCCAAATTTTTCACATCCATACTGAAGCAGCAATGTTATTTCAATACAGGAAAACACACCTATCTTATCTTTCACAAAGTATTAATTCAAGATATATAAAAAATCTAAATAATATTACTATTATAAAATCAGTCAAGTTTATGAAGGAAGTTCTTGTCAAGTGATGTTTTTAGTCTCCGTTGCTAGGATACTTGTAAACAGGAGTAGAGCTGTTGCCATGGCAACCATTTAAAAAGTGATAAAACATTAGAAACTTTTTGTTCAGACTCTTTTATGCTTTGAACTTATTTGAACTTGTATCCATAGAGAATATTTTTTATTATGTCTGTGCTCGTATCCTTCTATCGCTTGATTGGCTATTGATGTTCATGGACAGAATCCATGTTGATGTTTTACAGGCTTTGCTTCTCTTGCTTACAGGGCTTAAAGCGTTAACGCACTGACTCGAATTCGGTTCGTATGTATTCGATATGCGAAAAACACGGACGGGAAATTCACGTCCTTGCGTTTATGTACTCATCCGAATTGCACATTTAGCTCGCCTTGAAGTAAATAGAACACAGAGCGTCTCCATCATCGTCAGACCCCATCATCATCTTCATCCCAGTTGACATTTATATATTATGTAAAGCCGAATATGAACCGTATGCAGTGTGCAAGTATAGCGGCCAATTCCACTCCGTTTTGAACCGTTTAGAAACGACTCGGAAGTGATAATTCACGACTGGAATTCGAGCCGAATACCTGTCAGTGCGTAAAAGTCCATAGAATTACTAGGACAGCCAAACAAGTCAAAAACGGATACAATAATTGGAATCCGAACCGAATTAGTTCGTGCGTAATCGACCTTATAGGACAAGTAGACATTTCCCACCGAGATTTTCCTATTTACCTACCGAGGGCTTACCATGAACTCTTATTGCAGGACCTTAACAGAATTGCTTTCGGTTTGACAGAGACAAGCTTATGTGATACGTATAGCGCTGTCTCGTTCTAAGCAGGGCCATTCTGTTTAGGTCCTGCTATAAGAGTTCATGGTAAGGCCCCTGGGGAACCTATTAATTTTTTGAATATTATAATGGAATAATAAAATCGTACAAAATAAATGTTTATTGTAAAAGTTTGGCTAGTAATATATATCTATGGTAATTAAAAAGTACTTATTTCAATGCATCTGTTACTTATTTAGCAGTCATTCAATTTACAGTAAATCATCTCATAGTGTGTATCCAGATTATAAAATAGTGACACATTACTAGTGACAGCTTTTTATTACATAATATACTCAGCATTGTAAATAATCATAATAATAATTCTACTTCGCATACATGATCCGTCTTCTTATAGCTTTTGCAGACTCTTCTATCTTTTGCTTGGCAACTGCTTCTTTTCGCTTCACCTCGTTTATCAAGTACTGCTGTACCACAGAGAGGAATTCTGGTAGCTGTAACAAAGAGAAACATGTTTTAGCTTGAGCATTATAAATTTTGTACAAAAAAAATTATAGACTTTATGAATATTCAGTCCATGGCTGGACCTTAGGCCCCTTCCCATTAGAACCTTCTTTATTGCCGTAATCGCAATGCTTGGTATGCAGGGAAATTACACTGTTTAATTAGTTCGCTGCGGCCGCCTCAACAGTTGGGTCGTAATGCGCGAACTCGTCTGGCCGTTCCATTCAAAATTAGTGCTACGTGACGGCTGGCTCATCTGGCTGGTCCGTACAAACTCAATCACTCTTGATCGGTGTTGACGTTGGTATACATATTTTGGTGACCAACATCTGTGTACGCATGGCTGCATTTGTTAGCAGAGGCGCCTGACTCTTTGATATTTGGGTTAAAAGTTTTGGTTCAAACTTCTACTCGTCAGACACCACATACTCATAGTTTACATATGCTGTATGGGTACCACCAACTTATCTACTTCTGCCAACATGCAATAACACACTTAAAGGGTACAGGGGAAGAAGGGGCTCATAGATAATTAGCATAAATAAAATAGCCAATGAAAAATGACTTGCTTTACAATTTAAGGAGTTATTTTTATCCAGGTTAGGTTTTTTTTATAGGCATATCTTGTAAGAAATGGACCTCTACTAGTTAGTTCTACCCTTCACTGCGTCCCTGTTTGAAAGAAAGATAAGGGATTTAGACTCACAGCCTTCAGGCTTAAAGGCATAGAATAATAAAGAGATTTCCCACAGTGAAACACACACAGATGGAACTACAATTATTATTTATTATACCTAGCAGCCATAAGCTGATGCGTGTATATCACAATATTTAGTTGTTGTAATGTCTATCCAGTACATTTTTAAAACAGTTAACTGATGGAGCACTTATCACTGATTCTGGCAGTTGATTCAATGCACTGACAACCCAATTTGGCAAAAATTTGTGTCTGGGGTTACTGGTTCCCTGTGATCTTGACAATTTCAGTGTATGCCCTCTGAGGTTTCGGCCTATGTGCCTGATTTGTAAGTGTTTTGATAATAATCATAATATAACAAGAAAAACAGACACTCCATCTTTAATGTGACTTGTATTCATAGGTGTAATAATAATAAATTATCAAGAAAATAGACACTTCATCATGAATGTGACTTCTATTTATGTTTCGACCGGATTTTTTCGTTTATACCATAAAGACGGCTAACAAGCCTACAGCCTACTGATGGTAGATGGTAACTGTTATGGACGTTCGCAATACCGAATGTATCACTAGGGTGTTACCGAACCTATAGAAAACATAAACGCATGGAATTGGCCATTCAATTACCAATTTGTATACTTTACTTACAAAATCAATCTTGCAATTATTTATCAAATATACATCGCACCTATTGGCAGGTCAAGTCACATCGTACGTGGTACTGAACGAAAACAAACAAGAGTAATAAATGCGATTTCATTCTTGAAGTCTTACCATCAGATCGTCTTCTTTTTTCCCTAACTGGACAAAGGCGCACTGTTTCGCGTGGCTCTTGTGCTCCGCCCAAGGGTCGTCCGTAGCCTCCCACCCATCCAGCTCTTTGCCGCAAAGGAAACACTTAGCTGCATCAGCATCATCGACACCGGTGGCCACCGAGTAAAACCCAGCTTCAGCCATGTTTTGAACGTTACATTTGTCTTTATTACTAAACGGCCAATTCTTGAACGTCTTCACTCGTTCGTCAACTAAGTAAAGAAGTCGATTTTCCATTGTAATAAACAGAAAAATGTAAATTAAACTCAAAACAGTAAACACAGCAACAACGGAAATAACGTTTGAATTTTGTTGAAAATTGCTGAACAAATGACATTACATTACACTGACAGCAGAGGAAAAGGAAGTATTATGAACACTGGAACGTGCACTTGCTATCAAAAGGAAGATAGCAGGAATCACCAGGTTAGGCCCGTAATGCTATGTAGGTATTAGCCAAAGTTTTTACTCAAAATTAGTGCTAGAGATGAATTATAAATAATGTCACAAGTATCGGCGGCTAGGCTATGGTCAAAGTCAAACCCTCCAATATTATCTATTATTTACAGTTTTTGGGCCATTGTCAAAAAAGTACGGGTTATTTTAAGGCATGTGACATATAGTTCCATACTTTAACCATTTGGGAATCAATAGAAGTTGTCAAATATCTAGATTTCTGTATAGTTTCTCTAAAAACAAAAGACAATAGGGGGTATAGTTATGCGGGGTTATGCAAACATACCCACCTTCAATCGTCAAGCCATTTTAAGACTTACGATGCTGGTTTCAAGAATCAGGCATGGGGAAAGGGTAAATATGCGTACCAGACTATAAAACCAAAATATAAGCCATTAGTTTGCGCAGAAATTGGGCAAAGTTAGGCACACGTTTGCTTAATCTTTATACAAAAATATTTTAAGGATTGTCACAAACGAAACAAAGTAGGTAGTTTAATCTTTTATGTACGTAAGTTTCTTTAATCATCATCATCCGAGCGGTCAATCCCGGCTGCTGCCAGGGTTCGCTTTCCTGCTTTGCTATCTCTACTTTGTCCGATCTTCGGCATCCTCACGTCGTAAGCCGTTGGCTCTCGCATCCGATTCGGCAATGTCAATGCATCGTTTCTTGGGTCTCCCACGGGACCTCTTTCCTGATACAGGGCGGTTCAGGCATTTATTTCCCACGTAACCCTGGAGCTTACGCAATACATGGCCAAATCAGCGCAGCTATGCCTATTCAATCTTATCTGCGACATCTGCCACAGCAAGGCTGCAACGGATGTACTCGTTACGCACTCGATTAATTCGCGTAATACCACACATCCACCACAACGTTTTTTTTTTATGTTATACGGCGCCTATGGGCATCAGCAACACCAGGTGAGTCGCCAATGCGTTGCCCGCCTCTGAAAAGACCTCTTGAACGAGCTCTTGGCCCAATCTGCGAAGATTCGGGCCTTGATATCGGGGCCAATACCGACTCGTGCTGCACGGATCCAAGGTATTTAAATTAATATGTGCTATGGACAGCTTTGTTCTCTATACAAATGGTTTCAAAAACCCGCGATGCAGCTAAAAAGCTAATAGCCATATGGCTATAAACGATACTCGTATATACGAGTTCTCTGTTTTGGCGACGTTCAGCTTCAAACCACCATTTTCTAGCACTGCCTTCCACGTGTTTACTCTGGTCTCAAGATCCTACCTAAGCTTGCTCACTAGTACAATGTCATAAGCGTATTTCATAAGCCAAGGTCGCGTCTTGAATTTCCACTGAGAGGACATCGAGCATAACGCAAAACGACTGTGGCCACTTTCCATCGGGTGGACTGTCCATCCGGCTCCCTAGGCAAAAAAAGAGCTAACGCCGACGAATTCGCGGACTACAGCTATTTATAACAGAAGAATAATCGATTTTTGAGTCCTAAACTTAATAAAAAAAGACAAAATTAATTTTGTGAAGTAAACATTCCAGTTTGTTAATTTCCATAACACAATCATGTGACATTTTGTTTGGAAATCATGCAGTAACAAAACACAAAGAGTGAATGGGACTATAATACGAAATGTTGCTAGAACAACTTTAAATTATCGTCATTTACCACCAGGTGAGGTGGCGGTCAAATGCCTGATTAGTTGAATGAGCAGTTTTCCAATAGGTATCTAAAGCATTCCTAACTACTCATTAGATGGCGCCCCGACAATTTTGGTAATTGATAATCGCTTGAAATAGGATATAAACACTGGGTGCGTTGTACTGGATGAAGCACACTCCACATGTTGGCCAACATGTAAAGTCATCTTAAGAATAATAAAGAAAATGATCGCATTGCCCCGCATTCGCCGTTATAATTCTTCTCTTAAAATTGATTCAGTCCGTCTGTAGTCGTAGTTGCGCTCACATCACTTGGTTTACAGTGTTGCCGCCCGTCGAAAGAGAAAAAGGGCGGGCCTAAGGTTTTATTGTTCGTACAAATTTTATGTAACATTTACATAATTACTTTCTTTCTGTATATTTGTGTAATTGGCTATTATTAAATGTATCCATGAAATGGATTTATAACAAAGCAAAAACAAAAAAATTGAATCACAAAACAACATCGTCTAGCCAGCACATTTCTTTTTCGGTTTTTCTGCTATATTTTATATCATTAAGATATAGAAAGTCATTTGGCAGTAGCAAACAGTATAAACCATAGTTCAATTTACTACACACGTAATGAATTCAATAATGGTAAGATAAATTTAATATGTGTGACGAACAACCTTAAGTATTCTATCTTCTCATGACTGTTGCAGCAGAAAATAAACTTAAAATTGATTATATGGACGTAGTTACAGCATACTTAAACGGAGACTTAACTAAGCAAGTCTGTATGAAGTAACCTAGACGATTTGAGGGAAAAAGCAAAGATAATTTATTTTGTGGTTTGAAAAAGGCACTCTGTGATTTAAAACAGGCGCCTGGTATGAGGAACTGAATAAATGTGCTTGTACAATACAGCGCTGTCTAGTCCCAAAGTAAGTAAAGCTTGTATTATGGGAACCGGAAAACTTATAAACTACTTATATTTAATTTGGTTTTAAACAGAAAATGAACCATGTGTCTATATGAGGAAGAAAACAAGCAGCTTTATGATGATTGCTATTTATATAAATGATCTGAAAGTGGTGACAAAGGAAAGTATCACGCACGAAGTAGTTACAGACGAAGAGATGAATATTTACACATGGACAAATACTCCAGAAAATAGAAATCAATTTTTATAAGAAAAATATTAATTGTCATATTTAAGACAAATCAGGCTGACGGACGTTGACAATTTTAAAAGTGTCAGAAAGCCGAATAAGACTTGTGTCACAGATTGAACACTCCTTGGAGCAAGTTGCTCTGGCAGACTGACTCAAAGACATAGGTATGCTTTCTTCTTGCTATTGATCTAATCTAGGTATACATATTACTTTCTCATTACCTACCCTTATTTTCCATGTTTGTTTATTGATATCACACACGGTGCACAATCAATGTTCGATAATCGGACTATATATTATGCTAATAAAATTAGTAATAATGTAAAACTCCTACATACTCAAATTATAATTAATATTTTTAATAAGTTCCATTAATGAAAGGAAATTATTTACTTATTATCTGACAACACTGATCTCATGGCGAGCCAATTAATAGCCAATCACAAGTTGTAAAATTTATCATTCTATCATTTGACTAACCAATGAGAAGTTGCAAAGTTTATCATTCATTCATTTGACGGGCCAATCGAATTGAACGAAATAGAGAAATGGTTTTTGGACTTTTTGGTCTTGTACTATCTATCTACCACACTGTGTTGATGATTGCCTCATCTTGCCTGTGATTTGTAGAGCAATTTTGTGTTGTTTCGACCCTAAATCAGTATTTAGCTAATACTTACAATACAAATTATACGATTATCAGTTAGCTAGAAAACTTACAAACTCAACTTTAGCATAAAGTCATAGTTCTTCCCATATCGACTAACAATCGAATCGAAGTGCCTAATTATTTAGCCTTTTGTTTTTCTAATCAAACAATTGCATTCTTTTGTTTGCGTTGAGTGTTTAGTGTATCTCCACGAGTCTTGCGATGGTCGGGGCTGTTTTCTAGCATCGTCCTGTTGTGTACAATATTTTGGTGAGTATTCTATTTTCTATTCCTAACCAATATCCCATGTGCCAAAATTAATTACTAGTTGCAATTTTAGGCACTGTGTGTAGTCATTTGATTAGAATAATGTTTTAAACTTACATTATTATAATTAGGAGTTGTTACCCAGTTTATTTTGTATAAATCTATAAAAAAGTAAGTATAAGCCAAGAAATTATGATTTTGAGTGAGCTGTTGGGGTGGTATCTACAAATAGCAGCATTCATTAGTCTACAAACCCTTATAATTTTATTATAAATGTTACATTATAATAGTCTACCCATTTGCTTGTTATAAAAAAGTAATTTGCCAAATGAAGTACCTAGTTAGTCCCAGCAACAATAAGTGAAAGTTGGGCACAGATTATACATACTTTTAGTATTAATAATAGTTATTATAACAAGAGCAATACATACAATAATCGACATAATAGTATTTATTTTCCTATGAAGAGCAAAATTGTTTGAGGAGAAACTAATTTTAATGACTGAATTGCCAGTCTTAATTCAATGTTGTACTGCATTTAAGATAGGTTCATATTATTAATTACTACGTGTAAAGTGACATCTACACTGCATGTGTAACTATGGCAATTTTGATAAGAATTTAATCTGTTTAATCTGGTTGCTAAGCCATACCTGTGACACTTACATACTTTTGATATTCTAGGGAAGTCCCACACACCTAAATCAGCCATAATACCTTACTTATTATCTAAATATTTAATTGAAAATGGATTTTACTTATTCTTTTTGTGCAAT
This sequence comes from Blastobasis lacticolella, assembly GCA_905147135.1. NCBI lineage: Eukaryota > Metazoa > Arthropoda > Insecta > Lepidoptera > Blastobasidae > Blastobasis > Blastobasis lacticolella. The sequence goes on from LR990048.1 coordinate 19,827,988, forward strand.
ACTCACCCGTGGTACTACCAGAAGTACTAGCAGTAGTACCACGGGTAAGATTTGCATTTTTTTAACTGTGGTACTACTTATGCGTCTGGTAGAGTACTACAGGCATTTAATTTTACGTCTAATAATACTTAATAATTTTGAAAATAAAAGAACACCATGTGGTTATTATTTTAAACTTGATTAGAGGATAAACTCTAATGTAATTTTCCAATTGCTGGCAGAGCAAGGTTGTCCAGTGTGGTGGAAAGCGGTAACCACAGCATAACCACGTTTATAAAGCTCTTTTGTACATAATTAACTTACCCAACACTCATACAAAGAACCAATTTTGAATTCAAGTGCAGATAAAGGAGCTCAATAAACCTAAACCTAAACATAATTTCTTGGTTTTCACAATATTTGTAGGAACAAGATGGAGGAACTTAGATGTAGATAAAACAACATATGGTTGACTGTTCATGGTGCATATCGGTGAACAGTGCCTCACGGGCTTATTCATTATGTGTGCGCTGGTCAGTCTACATGCGTAACCTTTTACTTGGATGAGCTTGTTAAACAAATGTTTTGGTAACTGCTTAGGTATTAAAAGAACTTGCCATTACTGTGCAATGGTGTCTTCACACTTCTAACCACTTTGTCAACTTTTCTCCGAAAAGCGGGACATTGAATTTTGGGATAAAAATCGGGACATAGGTATTTCAATGCTGTGGAGTATATATTAGTTACATAATATTATGAGACGTCTATGTATAGCAATGTACTGCAGCTATGATGTACACACATAATAAATTGATAGGTTGACAAAACTGAACCTTTAAGATTATACTATCTTTGCTTTAAGTATGTGTTATATAACTGAACATATATGTGTTAAGACATTTGACGTAGCCAATAAAACTAATGAGCATGCATGAAAAGGTGAATAAATGTAATAGATAGATGACAAAGAGAGTGACATTCTCACATCTCTTTACATAATGTGTATTTACTTAACATTAATTTTTGTATCATAATTAAAAAGTCGATGTTCTTGTTGCCAAGTACAAAACAGCTGATCGCGTTCGTAAACATGGTGCCCTGCGATCAGCTGTTCGCCGCGCGCGCCGTCCGCGCCGCGTTGCGCAGTTGGCGCGCGCACTGGTCGCGTTGTCGTTTTAAAATATTCCATGTCCCATTTTAGAACATTCCAGATAGAAAACAGAACTAGTGTTGTGATATTGATGATGAAATTATTTGAATACATCGGCATTTTATGATTTTGTTAAGGCGAATAGTAAAACAAAAGTATTAATATTTGTTTCAAACTAAACTAGCGTTCTTTACACATATTATTATATTAGACGGGACTTGCACGCGACATACCTTTTCGATTTGTTTTCCCGACGTTTCGGTAGGGTTACACCCGCCGTGGTCACGAGACGACTCCGTGGAGAGGTGACAGCTGCGGTGATGTGCTGGTAGACTCCTACCCTCACAAAATACCCTAAACGTAAATTCCTCAATGATAACTTTTTGGAAAAGCATTTTTAAGGTAGTGAGCCGGAAGTAAGACAATATTTAGAACATCTAAATTCAATCCACCCAAAAACAAAATTCACGCTAGAGGTGGAGAATGACCGACAATTGCCGTTCCTAGATGAAAGGGTATGTCGCGTGCAAGTCCCGTCTAATATAATATTAAAAGTATTAATCTTATGATACATTAGATTTTTCACGTACACAAAGCAAAAAAATAGCCAGTCTATGACCGTGAATGTAGGTAACATTCAAATTTATTTGAATTGAAAACTTTCATATTGCGTTTTCGAACTAATTGGTTAAAATAAAATATACATATACGTAGCATATTTTTTGGATATATAATGCGTACTTACCTAGGTACATATCTACCTATTATATTCTCTAAATTTGTTATCATTTAAATTATAGTTAATCCTATCGCTAACGCGAAATGATTGAGGAGTTCGCGGAAACACGTAACACATTATCATATGACCTTAAGAACAGGGTCAATAGCAACAGCAAACCTACCACAGTTCGTTCGTGGAGCAATTTTCGCATTTAGACTCGACTTAGGTGGCTAAATTAGTAAAGTAATTGATGAAATAACATCTAACTCGTGCGTGATTCAGTGTTTACCAAAAAGTTTGGTATACCAGGGAAGTTTATGGCGTTTACACAGACACGTTAGGGCCCGTTTACGTCACCACAGCGAAAACTATCTATGGGGTCCTGTGGTATTAAAAAATATAAAAAGCGGCTGAGGATACATAGAGGGGTTTTAGTGGGTAGGGTCCATTTTCTTGCAATCCCACATGTCCACGCCATCCCCCCGGATGACGTGGTATCCTAAGAAGATTTGCTCTCGAAAAAAAATAGGGCCCGTCCCCGTCCCCGCTAACAAATCGCGTACGCGTCGCGTCCGCCTAGTCACCGCGTAGCGCCCGAACAAGAATCGCGCCTAAATCGCGCAGCCTACCATATTGGCGCGGACTAGGGCATGTGATATTGGAACTGTTGTCAATTCCCGGACTAAATGTCGTTTAAACTCAATTCCGGAATTCCGGTACTGATTTCGGTATTGGAAGTTTTTAAGAGAGTGGGAATAAATAATAAATAAATGAATGAATGAACACAACATAACATAACATTGAAATAATAATTTATTTCAAGTATTACAGGACTCATACAATTTGTTAGTAGGTAGATACAATAACTTAATCTAATGTTAGTATTAAAGTGACGTGCAAGTTACAGCAGTGGATATACGGGCAGTCCAGCCTGTCGGCAATCATCTCCAGGACGGTATTGGAGCTGGTCCGCACTCTGCTCACCTGCGCTTGCGCATTGTGGTATAGAAGCAATATAAAGTCTTTTAATTATAAGAACTTTAAGCATCCAAGCATCCTAATAAATAAATAAAAATATTCTACAATTACACTGTTAATAAAATTGATATAATGAAACTCATGTCATGATTTTGACGCCAAGAAACAGTCGCCTATTTGAAACAAGTGAACGAAACAATGCGTGGGTATAGCAGCTGTGTTGTCTTCCCCATTCGGGCCATTGAACTAGTTTTATAGTACCGACTACCTACCTACATAGCTCGCAGAATCGCTGGCCGATGGCAGAAAGGATCTCGAAGACCCGAGTGGTTAAGGTGATTAACATGCCTCTGGTCTGCCACGCAGAGGTTCCTTGTTCGATTCCTTTCGATTCGATTGAAATGATACATTTTAAAAAGTATGTAAGTAGTTTATCAGTTATCTAGCACACATAACACGAGCTTTGGTTACTGTTGGGTTTTATGGTAGAGTGTAAATTGTCCAAGCATATTTATTTATTATTATCGTCACTTACCACCAGCGGGGCTATTGGCTAACTCAGTTGACAACTGTATTTGACACTAGATAATACTACACCACGTCATCTACGTTGAAAACTGACAATAGCGTCTACCAAATTAGAGTAGTGTCAGATTTTTTTATGTCAAATTCAGTTGTCCACTGAGATAGCCGATAGGCCCTCTGGTGAGATTGCGGACAAAATGCCTGGGCAGATCTTATATATATAGCATTATAGCATTCTTCTGTCATCATTATAAAAGCATCCAACCTCTGGCACATGGTCTTGTTACTAACCCATGTCTAGAAACCTGTCCAATCTTCGAATCACACTGTAATTTTTTTTATACCACTATGGTGGCCAACAACCTTACGGCCTGCCTGATGGTAAGCAGTCACCGCAGCCTATGGACGTTTGCAATACCAGGGGCATAATCCACGCGTTGTCGACCCCGTAAAAACCTTTATCTACACTCATTGCGTAATGTTCCAATTTCATATTCAAAAACAGTTGTTTAAGAATATACTTTTTTCACGCCAGTCTATAAAATTTTAAAAAATTACTTTTCGATACAGCATTTCCCATACTAATTTCATTACAGCTGTATCGTAAAATAACTTTTTAATTATTACGCAACACTTTTATTTTTTAAATTTTTGTCGGGCGCTGAGACACGGCGAAATGTAGGCTGAATACCTAAATGTCTTTGACAAATTCAAAATTCAAATTCAAAATTTAAATTTTCCTGTTTATATTTGTGTGTCATTATTTTCCCGCTAAAAGGAATATTTTTTCTAATTGTTGTAATTTGTGTTTGTAAATGTTTTTTCTTGTTTTAAGCAAATAAATAGATAAATGTGAAAGTAGTGAAGTGAATTTCCCGCCGCTTGATATCCTCGACGCGAAGATATAACAGAACTGACTCGCAACTTACTTTCAGCAAATATGAGAAAATTATAGGTACGAAATTTTAACATGAAAATATGAGTGTAGATAAAGTAATGTATGCAACTGCATATAATTAGGTATTAAAACACTCGTGTCAAACTATTATCATACTCGGCTACGCCTCGTAAGATAAACATACACTCATGTTTTAATACCCTCTTTTATATGACAGTTGCATAAACTATCTACTATTTCATCCATTTCTTAAAGAACTCCCTGTTGTACTCTCCATGGAAAACCTCTCCAGGTAATATGTATTGCCTAAAAATTATTGTTTTGTCTACTGTTGTGAAACACTCCGTTATCAGGGGCTTTCCTCGCGCGCAGTTCGGATCACTGTAAACAATCGACGTTCCTGCGGAAAGCTATTGTTCTCCCAGGATAAAAAGTAGCCTATGCTACTCAGTGATAATGTTCTGTTAGTTTCTATTAGTTGAATGATTTTTTAAATCAGTTTAGTAGTTGTGTTTATTCTTTGCCAAACAAACATACAAATCTTTTCTCTATATAAAATATTAGTATAGATAATCACTCACTACATATTATATTATATAAAACAAAATCCCAAACTGCATTTGTCTGTTCGCTATAAACTCCAAACTCCTGAACGGATTTTCATTCCGGATTATCGGCCCTCGTGCGCGAGAGCACAACCGAAACATTAACGCCAAGATGATTATTTTTTATTTTATTACACTATCAAACACGTGTGGTGTAATACGTAGCATTACACCACAGCTAGTTATCGTGTAATAAAGTTCTCTCTGGTGATTTTCTTCGCGTCATAAAAATACGCATAATCAAGAAATGAAAACTCATGTACAACAAAACGCGACGTTCTAATTTACTAATTTCTAATTTGCAATTTTCTAGTAATAATTTAAAACAAATTAGAAGAATACCTCTTCAGGCTATTGGTCCAATTTATTTGCGGTCAGATTTCCTAATTTTTTGTATACAGGTTGTTACGTAATATATGTATGAAGCCGTGAACTGGATGGAGTGCTAAACGTATTGAAATGATAGTTACAATTATTTATGTCGTACGTGGAATAGTAATTATCTATAGCTTAGGCGTAGCGAGGGATGAAATAATTTCACACCGCCTGCGCCGCGTGATCAATCTAGATCTTCTTACGTCAACATTTCCGAGCTCGCTACGCTATTCATTCGTTTTCTTTAAAAAGTTTGCCACAGCTTTTTTAAATCAAATATTGAAAAATTTAGAACTCGCTGCGCTCGCTCATTTATAAAAAATTTACACCAATCGCGCCGCGTACTTGATTCGGATTTAAAGAGCCAATACCAAAAAGTCCGAGCCGAGCTCACCGACAAGTTACTCAGCGTCAGGAACACAATTAAATTAAACATGACTGTGACCGATAATGGCCGACAGGTGTGCCCAAAAAGAACTAGCATAAGAACTAGAATTCTTTAGCATCACAGTGCAAATATGGCGAATCGACGCGCCAAAGATATTGTCCTTCAAATGGCCTTAAAATCTATATACATAATATAAGACGAAAGTCGTTTACCGCCGTCTGTTTCTACGTTCGTTTAGATCTTTTAAACTACGTCACGCATTTTAAATCGGTTTTCAACGGTAGGGGTAAAGTTGATGTATGGTAGGTGTAGAGTACATGTAGGGCAGGGGTACGGGTTTTAAGAGAGGTAGGCCATAGCGGGGTATCCCGTTCGAATTGGAGCCGCCCGACTGGGGAAGTACGGTATTCTGTAAGGTAGAGACCTTACAGAATACCGCAGCTAAACAATACTCTTTTAAATAGTATTGCGTTTCTGCCGGTGAGTAAGGTCTCCAGTGCTCCATGTGGTGGGGATTTGGGGAATCGTGGCTTTGGCAGTGGAGGGGCATTTGCCCGTTTTGCTGCCAGAGCAACGTGCTACAGACAGAGGTGGGCATCGCATTGGCGATACATTTGGTGTTGCTAATGTCTATAGGCAGTGGTGACCACTTTCCATCAGGTGGCCCGCTTGCCTGTTTGCCTACCGTATGACATAAAAAAAAGACGCCACGCGAATTAAGTCGCGCCGGGTCCGCTAGTGTCCACTAGTCGTCGCGCTCATGGCCTGTCATCGCATCCTCCAAATGGCCTTAAAATGCTTAAAGTCAGATTTGCAATTCATAGTATCCGGTTATGAAATCATCAATTATATCGCGCTCGAGGTTACATTCTCTACGCCTTCGTGTCGCGAATGCAATTGAAAAGCCTATTTAATGCGGTGGGGTTAATTATGAGATTTCTCAATGGATACGTCGAACTTGTCAACCATGTAAACTGGACCGAACCATACAGTACAAACTTTTCTAGCCCGGGTGGCCAAAAATGTATAATTTAAGGGTATGTTCCGGGTTTCCTACCGCGTACCTACCCTTAAAATGTGTGATAACATAGAGAAGGTGCGGAAGGTGCGGGGGGAGGCTGCTAAGTCATAGAATGACCGATGAAATGTTATCATTTTCTTTATTTTTGGCCCTCGAATGGTTCGTACAGTTTTCAATGCACAAGATGGCGTTTTTTTTTAATATCCAAGCCACTGTCAGATTGGTCCGCGTCGCGCAATGTCTCAGAACTGACTGCGGCCACTGTTGTCCATGGACCGCAAAGCGTGGTTCAAAGAAAATACTTGCGGTGTCCCCTCTATTACTTTAGTAAATATTTTCTCTATGTGTGATAATAACCGCGATTGTTTAAAACATTATGAGAAAAATAGTATTCGAAATGACATGTAACAGCGACGCCGTCACCAATAGGTTGCTTTGGTCAACGTGTCCCGAGGAATTAACCAAACCGACAGAAAAAGTCGGATAATCGTTTACATTTTTTTTTTAATGTATACGGCAGACAAACAGGCAAGCGGGCCACCTGATGGAAAGTGGTCACCGCCGCCTATGGACATCAGCAACACCAGGGGAGTCACTGATGCGTTGCCCGCCTCTGAAGAGACCTCTAATATACCTCTTGAACGATCCCATGTCATAGTCCAACGGAAACACTGTGGCTGGGAGCTCATTCCACATCCGAATCGTACGAGCGAGAACATAATATTGTTTTAACTGATTTTAATGAAATAAAGCTAAGAACCATCTTGATTAAACTGACTTTCAAATAGAAAAAACCGCATTCAAATCGATTCATCCGTTCGCGAGCTGCGATGCCACAGACAGACACACAGATAGTAGGATACTATCTTATATAGTAGATTTAGAAACCCTAAAGGCTCGCTTGTCTATTTTTCTACCGATTGGCATAAAAAATCCAATTAATTTTACCAAACACAAAAACATGACGAAAACAAACCCCATTCAAAACAAAATTGTTGAATTGAACCGTTGTATTTTGGCAAAGGAAAATTGGGTGGGTACCTAGCCTAGGTATCTAGGCTAGGTTACCCGAATAAATCAAGTAGCACCACGACAACAATGCTATTTATCTTCATAATTTTACTCAAAGAAATTGGTCCGTCCTTCAGAACTTAGTTCGTTGCTAACCGTATTTGGTGGAAACGTCAGTATTACTGAAGCTCGGAAGAAGGTAAAATGTCTTCAGTAAGTATTGGGCGGCGGAAATTGCTCTTACATATTTAAGATTGCTTACTTCGGTTGTTTGAGTCTGGGACCTCGAAAGTTATCCTAGATAAAGAGATTTTGACTTCGAATCGTGGTACTTATTTTATGCTTATGCTTAAATCTATTGAACGTTCATTAAAAATAGTCCAGTAATTTGGGAATGTGGATAAAACGCATAAAATTTAAATTCCAAATTTGAAATATCATAAAATATATTTTTTTAAAGGAAGTGTGTGTGTGTGTAAATAAAATACCTGCAGTTTAAGAATTAGTTATTGATGACTAGGGGACAGCTAAATAGCTCTTCTTTTAGCAATTTCCATTTGTTTAATAACAACCCAATAACCTGTATGTGGCAGTATCTACAAAATATGTTTTTCTAAAAGTGATAATGCACTTATGAGTGCGACCGTAGACACCTCTCTTGCTTCTCCACATTCATTAACTATTTCATACATGAACGAGTTCATACACTTCCAAACCTCAAACAGAGGAAAGTAGGAAGGTAACACGCCATCGCATATAAGCATACAGCACTTTTAATATTCATAAGACAGAATTTATAATAAAGCCGTCATACATGTGGAGCGGTACCCAGAAGGAAACATCCAGCAAATCTGGTCCTTGCCCTCCCATCAAACTAACATGATTGGGCCAATTGGCAATTATTGCCGGCAATTGATTGCCGCCATTGGCTAGGCCACCTTGCAATGTGAACTGGATTGATCCAGTTACAGCGGTAAACAACACATTGTGTTGTGTTTCTGGGAGCCCGAGCGCGGATCCGGTAACAGAGCCTTGGTACTCGGCAACTGCTGTTCCGAAGTATTGCTTCAAAGAAATTCTTCCGAAAATTTTCATTGTTACTTACAGAGTTGGGGAATTATGATCTGTAGATGTTTCGGGTGGATGCCGACGGCAGGTATTCTCATTCGTTTTGTAGTTGGAGAAAAAGTTGCGATTCTAATTTTGAAGTTGATACAGGGTGAAAATTGTAACCACAAATAAAATAAATGAGAACTGAGAGGCTGACCTATTGATTGGGCACCAATTGGGAATTATATGGTTTTTTAATTGCCTAGGGAGGCACACGGACGGACGGCCCACCTGATGAAAAGCGGCTACTGTCGTCCAGCGGGGCTATTGGCTAACTCAGTTGACAACTGTATTTGACACTAGATAATTCTACACCACGTCATCTACGTGGAAAACTGGCAATAGCGTCTACCAAATTAGAGTAGTTTCAGATTTTTTTTATGTCAAATTCAGTTGTCCACTGATATAGCCGATAGGCCCTCTGGACATCAGCTTCGCAAGGGTTTCTTTCTTTCTTTCTTTACAATAATGTACATGTATTATTGGTGTATGGTGAAAACCGCATCAAATTCGTTGCGTGGTTTAGTAGGCGGTTGCAGAGATAACTTGAAAACATACAGGCAGACGCGAAAAGCGTCTTTATTTTATATTATGTAGTCCCGCGACCGTGTATATCAGTCAGTCTCCTGACGGTGATAACTCGGATTTTCCACAGGGATTTTCATACGGTTTTCACCAATGGATGGAGTTATTCGAGAGAAAGGTTCAATGTTTTCTGTAAATTAGTTAAAATGTGACCTTGATTGATGAATATATCAGAAAAAATCAGGCCGACTGGGAGCATTAATCGAAAAATTTACCGATTCCCCGGCGGGCCGCTACTCCAACAATATTCACATTGACTGTTATACACAGTAAATGTTGACATTAAACATAAACACCTCCTTGGTCGAAAATTTACTTCTTTTTTTCACGCAACCAGCCAGTCCTAGTAGCACAGATAATGAAGCGGCGGGAAAAGCGCGGGAAGCGATCGATGCCGTCGCACTGCGGGCCTCGGGATATGGGCTGGATATTAACTTATTTGGTCATGCTATTGAGCTAGCAGCGGCGCCGGTGCCCCGCGTCTGTCTAGGGGCTGGTAGGGGCCATGGATTTAAGATCTGTTGAACGTTGGGACTTGAGACACAGGGACTAATAATGTACGCATTTTTTAGCTACCTACTAGTAGCCAGGCTTTTGACCTCCGCAGGCTTTAAGGCTGGTGGAAATGGAGCATGCCTGATTGGTCTCTCTGGGCTTGATAGGTACCTAAAAATGACATTAATCAGTCAAGATTTAGATGAAATTTGGTATTTATGAAGAGAAATTAGAGAGTTGAGAAGGACATACGAGTAGGCTATATTTTCTGAGTCGATCGAAGTCGCGGGCGAGAGTTAGTTAGCAATGAGGTGACGAGGTTTTGTATAAAATTAACGGCACCACACACCATACATACATACAAACACACACGCAAACAAGCTCTAACCCCAGACGCATACCTATAATACGCATATACCGCCTTAGTTCCGTTCCTTCCTTCGTGTATAAAAAGGAATCTTAAAAGCTAGAATTACTAATTGATAGACACATTACAGTTACAACAGAGAACAGAAGTTGTAGCAAAGAGTGTTAAGTACAGCCTGAAACAGGGGGCAAATGGATAATCTGTTTAGCGGAATCTTTGTCGCCTACCCTAAGTGGATTACTCAGGATCTGAAGGCTTTAAGTGCGTCTTTCACTGTAAACACAGGGAAGCTCGAGGGAAATGGAAGTTAGTAGAATGTCGAATAGGATACATAAGTTACTTGATCATTAATTAATTAGATACTCAAGCAACGAGGTCGCTATACTAAATCGACGTTAATTCGGAAGTAGATAACTTCGCGATTTGTGAAATTATTAAAAGGCCTACTTAGGTTCGAAAGAACGTTTCTCGCTCGTACGATTCGGATGTGGAATGAGCTCCCAGCCACAGTGTTTCCTTTGGACTATAACATGGGATCGTTCAAGAGGTTATATTAGAGGTCTCTTCAGAGGCGGGCAACGCATCAGTGACACCCCTGGTGTTGCTGGTGTCCATAGGCGGCGGTGACCACTTTCCATCAGGTGGCCCGCTTGCCTGTTTGTCTGCCGTATAACTTAAAAAAAAAGGTAATTTGTTTTAACAGTTTTACTGAATATAAAACTCTCTTCGTCATTTACATTCTACTCTAACACAAACATATGACAATGGAGTTTTACAAGAAAACTTTAAATAACCTTTTTCGGAAACAACTTACATGCACGCTTGCCACTTTAGTGATATAGAGAATGTTATCATATTGTAGCAATAAGACCTACCTATGATACAATTGATTTAATTGACGACCTGAGTGGTTCAGTGGTCAACATGCCAGTATGCCACGCAAGAGGTCCCGGGTTCGATTCCTGGCCGGGCAGAAATTGAAATAATGAATTTTAATTTCTGTTACGGGTGGTGTTCTATGTATAATAAGTATGTATTTAAAAGTATTTAAGTAGTTTATCAGTTATCTAGCACCCATAACACAAGCTTTGCTTACTTTGGGGCTAGATGGCGCTGTGTGAATTTGTCAACGAGTATTTATTATTTATTTATTCTTTATTGTACACAAACATGACATAATACACATGACATATTTATTATTATTTATTAATTAAATCCTCCATTTTGAATCCCTGACGAAAAAATTTGGGTGTTTTGTTTGAAGTGTGTAACTGTGGCTCTGTGATACTGTATATGTGTGGAGTTGTCTGTCTGCCTGTGGCATCGTACCTCCCGTACGGATGGACCGATTTCGATGTGGTTCTTCATTTATTTATTTATTTAACAGTTTATTGTACACAATATAACAAATACAGAAAGTACAGATTAGTTATGACACAACAGGCACTACTTATCTCTAAAAGAAATCTCCTCCAGTAGGCCTACCTTCTTTATTCGAAAGGCAGCTTAATTGAGAAAATTTAAGCTTTATTACTTCAAATTCATTTCAGTAATTTAGAAAATATTTGAAGTACTTATATGGACACTTGGTTGAGCGTTTTCCGACGGTTTAATGGAATTATGATGGAGGTTAAATACCTATTTCAGTAAACAGCACTCACTGTAATCTTGTTCAGCGAGACCGCACGTGAGCCTGAATAAATGTAGGACCACCACATATAACTATCTCACATATATGCTTGCATATACTCGTATATCACTTACGACACGCTTGGCTGATCAGGGATTGTATAGTTTCGTAAATGTATGGATACATACACGAAAGATTTCGGCCTATTTTGTAGCTAGCGACGTCATCTTGGCGTTGCCCAAGGTCTGCCTTGACCGTGATCCAGGATTTGGCGATTATGTAATCCTGTTGCCAACAATTATCTGATTTCAATGATTGAAATTGTTACTTTTACAATTCCGTATCACCGATTTCATGGGTTCAGTTGCTAACAAAGTTCCATTGCAATTAACTGAAACTATTAAATCGATCATACGTAATCGTAAAAGTAACAATTTCAATCATTGAAATCATTTAAATGTTTGCAACAGAGTTACGTAACGCGCCTACAGGTAATTAATTACATTGGAGCGGACTGCCATTTGACCTCCGTAACCTTGTTATCTGTCACCTGACCAGATAGGATCATGGTTACATAATCAATCGCCTGAATATGCAGGTTTCATCACGATGTTTTCCCTCACGTAAGAACATCGGTTAGTATTCAATGCACATAACTCTGAAAAGAGTCACTTGTTGGTACATGGCGGTATGTGGAATCGAATTCGGGACCTATCGCTAGCTTCGTTACACTGCGATCTCCAACCCGCCTGCCAAGCGTGAAGATTATGGCAAACCTCCCTATATGTCAGTCTCTTACAAATGGGCCCCCAGTTCCCTAGCTTCGTAGCTAGCGACGTAATGGGAAATTAACTTCCCTTCTTGCACCCTGCTTCCACATTGGTAAATTATTGTTCTATCTAATCCCGGTATACCGTAACCGAATCCGGGATAAAAGTATCGCATAATATCGGTTGAGAGGAAAATCGAAGCTATCCTATACCTACTTAATCCGAAATAATTTCCGGAATCCATACCACATCCATATCCATGTACGATTCGGATGTGAAATGAGCTCCCAACCGTTGTATGTGTTTCCTTTGGACGGTTGCATGGGATCGTTCAAGAGGTATATTAGAGGTATTATCAGAGGTGGCCAACAAAATTCAAAATTTATTTATTTCAATCTTTCAATCGTCAAAAAGGAGGGGGGTAGGAAAGTAGGAAGGAAGCACACAGTGACACGCTGGCCGCTCCATGGCAGCAGCAAACTTACCCCACGCCAGTCACGACCGGACCGTGCCCGGCAATGCCAGGCAAAGCCGGGCCGCGCTCAATATATTATATAAATATGTCTAGTAAAATTAAGAAAAAACACCTAAAACTACAGCAAGAGTAAGCCACGCATTGGTAATTCCTCTGGTGTTGCTGATGTCCATAGGCGGCGGTGACCATTTTCCATCAGGTGTTCCGCTTGCCTGTTTATCTGCTGAACAACATAAAACAATCGAAACTAGTGTACTAAATCCGAAATAATTTCTTGAATCCATATCCATGTCTTAAGAAACATACCCTTCATCCCTTCGCTGTAGCCCGAGCACCGGATATCTGTTTATTTAGGCCTGTGTCTGTGTGTATTTTGTCACACAGTAACTCCTGTACTGTTATCCGTTTGTGTCAAGTGTTTTGGAACTTTTGGAGCCAGGAGTGTGGAAGGGTCGGGACTTTCGTTTGTCTAGGTCTCTTGTGATTTTGCGGGTTCGGCTATAATAGCTGTCTGTGATCCGACTTAACAGTTTGATAGCAGACTTCAGCTTCTTTGGAAGCTTCCTTGCTTTTCCTTGATATCGTAACTCGAAAAGAGTCAATGGAACATGGCCGCAGTGAGATTTGAAACCGTTACCTCTCGCTTATGAGTCAGATACGTTAACCACTCGGCCACCGATGCTCCGAACATAATTACCACTTCGAACCATGACAGGTACCTTTTATCAACGGAGGTCAACAGAGAATTGATACTATACCAATTTAACATACCCGTTACAACTGATTTCTCATCTCCTTATGAAGAATTTACTTACGTACATAAGTGTCCTTCTCATGCGTCCCACGTATGAAAATGACACAATCAAGATGTTGAAACTACAAGTCTAAAAAAAACGAAGAAAAGAAAGCTTCATATCACATTGAGTGGGTAACGCGCGTGCGTTTTCCAGGTCAATATCCTCTATTTAAAACGTTTCAAATATATAGTAGTAGGTAGATAATTTGTTTATAGTCGTACTGGTTGTGTTATACATATAATTTGATGGCACTTAAGAATTATAATTTTTACTAGTGGACTGGCGCGACTTCGTTCGCGTAAAACTACTTTACCCCTACTTTTACTTTTTTTTTCTTGCTTATGAACCTTCCTCTTGAATCACTCTGTCTATTGTTGAAAAGCCCATTAAAATCCGTTGCGTAGTTTTTTATGTTATGTTATACGGCAGACAAACAGGCAAGCGGGCCACCTGATGGAAAGTGGTCACCGCCGCCTATGGACATCAGCAACACCGGGGGAGTCACCGATGCGTTGCCCGCCTCTGAAGAGACCTCTAATATACCTCTTGAACGATCCCATGTCATAGTCCAAAGGAAACACTGTGGCTGGGAGCTCATTCCACATCCGAATCGTACGAGCTAGAAACGTTCTTTCGAACCTTCGCGTCGTGACCAACAGAGGGTCCACGTAGTGGGGATGAGTACCAAGCCCACGGCGGGTGGTGCGATGGCGGAATTGTGCTGTGGGCACCAGATCGAAAAGTTCCTCGGAACACTCCCCATTGTACAGCCGATAGAACACACACAGGGAGCCAAAGTCCCTTCGGTTTGCCAGTGGTTTAAAAGATCTAAGCGTATATATAGATACATAGAAGATAATATTCCATCAACTAAATTACAATTACTTTTACGAGTTGTAGGGATCAGCTTCAATAAAGCTGATAGCAATGTTTACCGATAAAGAATTTGTTTACGATCATATTAATTTATATATAACACAGTTTTACAGGAATCACGTATGGTAACAATCAAATACAGATATGAGTAGTACTGCCAATTACAAAACTGCAATAAACCTTCATAAGTTCTCCTTTTCCTACACCCAATGCAAAATCCAATGTATATTTTTTATACCACTAAGGTGGCAAACAAGACTGCCTGATGGTAAGCAGTCACCGCAGCCGATGGACGTTTGCTATACTAGGGGTAGCACCAGCGCGCTGCCGACGCTTTAAAAACCTGTTCACACCATTCTTGAAGAACTCCCACTTTCACTAGTGAAAACCTCAGCAAGGAGCTTATTCCACAATGTTAGTTGTTAGTTAAAACATTACTTTTTATAATCAAACAGAAATTAAAAAAAAGTTCAAAATTTATTTATTGATTAGGACATTAAATATCTCTTTCAATCGTCAAAAAGGAGGGGAGTAGGAAAGTAGGAAAGAAGCACACAGTGACATGCTGGCCGCCCCATGCCAGCAGCAAACTTACCCCACGCCAATCACGACCGGACCGTGCCCGGCAATGCCAGGCAAAGCCGGACCGCGCTCAATATATTATATAAATATGTCTAGTAAAATTAAGAAAACCTTAGCCTTAAGACCTCCTGTAATTTTAATTGTAATTTTACAATATTATTTATTTATTCAATACTTCATGCACATTACAATAGAATGGCGGACTTAAAGCTCCATAGCTTTTTCTACCAGTAACCAGAGAGCAATTAACACAAATTACAAGTACAATATTAGTATTATTATACCAACATATAATTTTGCAAGATTAATGTTGGCATTGTTGCTTGCAATAAAATCGCATAGATAACAGCAAACTGTTAGGTTTGTACATACATCCTCATAGACATGTAGAACTCGTCTAATTTAAAATGACGCGCCCCACTATCGCATTAACGCACACAAGCAAGTTTAAAATATGGACGCAATGCATATACAAATGCCGTTGTAATTGGTCATTCAGTTGCCGGTAAGATTCAAACGTCGGAGCACGCGTCGTTCATTGGCTCCCACACAGATGAAGTGTCGTTATCAATATTTGCACTTACACATCGAAATAAACTAACTAAGTAGTGGGGCGCGTCATCTTAGACTAGACGAGCTCTACCAGATTATCATATTATGAGTTACACTGCGATACCAGCTGCTTATCTGTATTATAGAATTGTCCTCACTACGTCGAGTCTCATTTTGTTTTTAGAAAAGAAACCATCGTATCCAATTTATTTGTCAAAATGGCAAAAATTGCCACCACAAAGTATTGAAAGAAAAGATATAAGGAAAACATTTATTGCAATTAGACACAGCAGCACGACAAATAAGGTACAATACAGGGGGCGTCCATAAATTACGTGAGACATTTTTTTAGGATTTTTCGAATCCCTCCCCCCCTCTCCCAATCTCACGTGAGATTTTTTAAAATGTGTTTTTGGCTGTAAAATCCATTGGATTTAAAAAAAATCAAAAAAAAAACCAATTTGTTCTATTACTTTTATTAAAGACTAGCAAAGACTAGTATACAATTGTGATTTGAGAATATTGCCTTAGTTTAAAATCACTGTGACAAATGTATAAACATAATTTAATAAAATTATAATATTTATTAATATCTGCATCTTGATCTATTTTGTATCCAACTGGGATGTCTAGTATGTAAAATTATATTAAAAAATATATTTGACAGCCACTCGATGCTGGCGATCGCTTTTACTAAGTATATGGCTCTGGATACTGCGTTTCCACCCCGTGGTCGAGTCGCGCGTCTCGATACGGCTGGTCGATAACACTTAAACAATCGGAGAGCTATTGTGCTGCTCTGCGGGGTTTGGGCGAGTACGACAAACACCATTGTGTAAAATTTCGCCATATTTTTATTCTAGAAAAATTTCTTACTTTAATTTAACTTTACTTTCACACATTTTACATGGTTTTCTATTGAAAAAAAATTACGTGATATTTGTCAAAACCGCCCCTCTCCCCCAAGTGAGATTTGGAAAGATTTAAATTGACTCCCTCCCCCCCTTGAACACCTCACGTAATTTATGGACGCCCCCACACATTACACTAACAACAAAGACACAGAACACTGAGACAAAAAAGCGTGAACAAAATATCTCCAGTGACTTCCATTCCACTTCAAGTGACCGAATTTAAACCTAATACAACAAACTATTATTATTGTTTGAGGTTATTGTGATTAGGTTAGCGTTGTGACAATGCATGGTGGAGCTCCGTAAACTCAAGGCAATATTGTTCTTTAAATATGTTTTTCAAATTTCATGAAATTAGCAAATTTCCAATTAAATAATTTCTTAAAAAGCTAGGCCATTTAATTGACCGGCTATTTTAACCATCGGGCTGCGACATGTACACGTGACCATAACGTTTCGTAATCTCCACCGATATAAAGTAGGTATACCTATAAACTCCTGCGCAGCGCAAATAAAATGACGGCCGCACTAAACTTAATGAAGCATTGTTATTACGAATACGTTTCTCTTTACTGCTTGTCACTTTAAAACGCGTGGTTTATTTCTATTGTCAAGTTCGCTATTTTCTATTGTCGCCGTTTTATTTCGATCCTGCCATGTATAGTTGATTTTATCGTTGTTTGTAGTGATGTCATGTTCAAAATGTCATTTAGAGCTTACTGGTGGCCCTTGTCACTCGTCCTGACAGAACTACTCTAGGCCCGACTGTCATAGGGTACTTTGATACCGGTGGGATCCCGTGGGATATATGAATGTTTGTAGGGGCGCTATTTATGAAGCACTCGAGTGGGAACGGTTTTCAATTTTCATTTTCGGCATGAATAATTCAATATTGTCTAAAGTTGGCCGTGTGGTGTCCGGCAGAGTAGAATAGCACCAACCCCTTACACTCGTGGGTGTCATACAAGGCGTCTAATGTTTTCGAGGCAAAAAATATAGAGGTAGGCTGGAAAATGGGCAGCAGCGTTTTCCATTAATACATTTATAACACTGATCTCCAACCGGCTGCCAGCGTGGAGATTATGGCAATAACCTACCCTTTGGTGGGAGAGGCCCTAAGTCCCACAGTAGACTGTTGTGGGCCGTGATGGTGATGTCTAAATTACTTAGGCAACATCGAAATCAAACGGTTCAAAAATATGGAAAATCAGCGTCATGCATAAAAATAATGTATTTTTCGGGACCAAAATCAAAATTGAAAACCGACTCGAGGCGAGCGTTTCAAAAATAGGGCGCTAAAGATCCGAGCGCGTGTGAAAACGTGGAAGATGGCTATTTTAGTAGGCTAAATAATTACGTGAACGCCAATATTATGGCTTTGTATGTACACACAAAGGTTAGGTACGCATTATGTTAGTACGTATAGTTCATGTTCAAGGCCTCGTCGGTCACAAACCGCGTTTTCCGCTACAGAATTCTGTGAAAAATGGTAAGCGTCTTTCACGCGAATCAGGGGTAATGTATTGAACGAACATTTTCGGTTGAACATTGGGAAATACGAGTTGCTTAGCCCATTTGGTAAAATATACTGTCGCGGGTTGCCTATCGGCTTAAGATACTTCAAGGTCGTCTAATGTTGAAATTTAAAGGGACAGAAAGAAGTGAGGGATGAGAAGGCATGCTTCACGAAATGGATGAGATTTTTTTTACGTGGGGAATGCATTACGCACATTACCCGCCGTAGGGGAGGACGGAGGGCCTGTGTGGGATTCCCAACAGTCGCCGGTGTACCCACAAAACCCCGCGGCGCTTCTGCACCGCCTGAAAGGAAGTGTCATGGCAGTACCCGAAGCCTTGTCATCCACGACACCTCCAGCGACCACACGTGTTTCACGGCGGGCCCGCCATGCCCCCCTTGCGAGGGGCGGCTGGAAAGACTTAGATTTTATTTGGCAATAACTAGAACTATATAAAAAAACCGGATGCGTCGAACTATTCCCACTGGACGGAGGTAGAGACCTGCGCACGGAAGTTGTTACGTAATTTTAGACGGTGCCTAGGCATTTTCTACATAAAAGCTTATAATGGATACCTAAATCACTCTACTGTAATGTTATAATAAAATTATGTCTCCCGCGGGACTGGATAGAGCTCCAACGTTAAGTGAGTTACGCGAAGTTGCTTGTCTTAAGCAATTTTTGGAAGTTTCTGGTGAAACATTTGAAGGAAAGAAATCCATTTTATGTTATCAATGGTAGTAATTAAGAGCTGCTAGGTTAAAGGTTCGCTTTGATGCGACCACACACCGTTTTTTACATTAAACAGTTTAGACCGAGTCGAAAATTTAGATTTACTTCTTTATATTGTATAGCGTATTTTGTATTTGTTCGTATAATGTTTACAAATGCTGCCAACAATTATCCTGTTTAACCCTCGGCGAAAAAATTGGGGTGTTCTTAGTTTAACGAGTGTGTCAGACACACGTCTGTCTGTGGCATCGTAGCTTCCGAACGGATGGACCTTCGGTTGCGGTTTTCTCTATTTGGAAGCCAGCTTAATCGATATAGTTCTTAGTTTTCATTAAAATCTATTCAGTAGTAGTAGTACTGTTTGACATGATGCCTACAGCTACATTCGTTCATAGCACCGCTCGCCATCGACAGGGAGTTCATCCTCACACCTTGGAGCCAAATTGGTCGCGAACTGTGCGGTTCCAAAGGAACTTTCTCCCCCGCACACTAAGGTTGTGGAATGAACTACTTGGAGAGGTTTTCCCTGGTGAGTACAACATGGAGTTCTTCAAGAGGGGTTAAAAGGTTTTTACAGGGTCGGCAACGCGTGGGTAATGCCCCTGGTATTGCAAACGTCCATAGGCTGCGGTGACTGCTTACCATCAGGCAGGCCGCAAGCTTGTTTGCCACCTAAGCGGTATAAAAAAAAATCCTCACAATGACAACGCACCTCCGATTCTGCATTTATGTTGCCTGCAACCCAAATGCATGAATCGTAGATGTTTTGGGCGACAGTTACCGCTTACCATCAAGTGGGCTGACTGCCGTTTGTCACTGCGCAGCATGAAAAAAGTAGGGCCAGTTTGACCACAACGTCTCTGACCACCAGGTGAAATAGAGGTCACTAGACTAGTCTGATAAAAACCTGACCTAACCTAACTATAGGTACCTTTACGTTTGTGATTGAAGTTTTTGTTACAAACTGTACCTCTACACGTCTACACTGTATACCCGTATATGTCTAAAAGAATAGCAAGAATGAAGTACCGTATTGTTCCATTGTTACTTACGGATTGTTGAACGAAATGCCTTGTGACGTCACAGGCTTTGCCCTTTTGACTTTGCGTGTGTTTACGAATCAACGGTCCTTTTCACGTATAACCGTGTTTAAATCTAATTTATGTGCCATATTAGAGGAGGATATGGTCGCGTTTAACGTGACGTACCGTAACTTTCAATGTCTTAACTCGCCATAATTACTTCAAACAAGATTGATTAATTCGTGGTCGTAGCTAGAGTAAATAGATGTTGTAATGGTATGAGTTTCATTATCATCATCCTAGTGCTTATCCCGGCCTCGGTCAGGGTGCCCTTTCCTACCCATTCTTCTCCACTTCGCCCGGTCTTCGGCATCCTCGCGTCGTCAGCTGTTGGCTCTCGCATCCGACTCAGCGATGTCAATCCATCGCTTCTTGGGTTGTCTACGGGGCCTCTTTCCTGACACCGGCAGGTTCAGGCACCTATTTCCCATGGTATGACTTTATCAAGCCTCAGGAATCGGTCTGGATAGGAGCTACCTACCTACAGTTTTCTGCAGTTCCATACTTATTCGAGACATACAAGAATTTTCAATTTTCAATGTGTTTATTCGCAATTATTATTTTAAATAAGAATAAATTACTTACACTCATACGCAATTAATGTAACAGTTTAGTGGTCTGGCTATAGAGCCTCAGTTGTTCTGGATGGGAATTATTGATCATATTGTCAATCAGATTGGCAATTTTTTTTTATATCATACGGTAGGCAAACAGGCAAGCGGGCCACTTGATGGAAAGTGGTCACCACTGCCTATAGACATTAGCAAAACCAAGAGTATCGCTAATGCGTTGCCCACCTCTATAACACGTTGCTCTGGCAGCAAAAAGGCCCCTCCACTGCCAAAGCCACGGTTCCCCAAATCCCCACCCCATGGAGCACTGGAAACCTTACTCACCGGCAGAAACATTATACTATTAAAAAGAGTATTGTTTAGCTGCGGTATTCTGTAAGGTGGAACAATTGAACTGTATACTAATTACGTAGCTCTGTTGCTAACGATTCTCTGATCTCAATGATTGAAATTGTTAGGTACTGTTGCTATTCGGTATAATTAGTTTCATGGGTTCAGTTGCTAACAAAGTCCCATTGCAATAAACTGAAACTAATCGATAATTTCAATCATTGAAATCAGAGAATTGTTGTTAACAGAGTTGTAATTCAATTGTCCATGCGTGATGCGTCCACACGTGACAATTTGATTACCGATCTACTCAGATTGTACATAAAATTGTGTCGTGTGAAATCCTCTGATAGCATCCAATCACGACGATTAATCCCTGCTTAATGTCTGCGTACATACGTCATACATTATCAAGATACTAACTTCGTACATAATTTTGTAATCAGTTGTATCCGATAAAGGCCTAAATTATACACTAATGTGCTTGTCGCGACGTTGTGAATTAATATGGCTGATATCAGTTTTATGGATAAGTTTCGAGTACAGATTGTTTATAGACTCATAAGTGTCTAGCAGAGATTTCGCGCGTTTCTTTTAATTTACACGGTTATGGCAAATGCCGGTGAGTAAGATGAAACTTGCCCGTGTTGTGTCCGGCAGAGTAGAGTAGCACCAACCTAGAGCGTACAAGGCGTACAAACCTCCCCTTTCGTGGGAGAGGCCCTAAGTCCTGCAGTACACTGTGACTTATTTTGTTATCTTCATTTGCAGAGTTTTCATGTATTTTGAGTACGAAATATGCAAAAGCACGAAATAGGTCTCGCATTCTTTATTGGGCTTCTTCATTAAACATTAAAACGGATCCCAAGCGGTATTTCTGTATGAATTTTTCCGGCTCTTTCCCCACTAGCGGAATTTTTAAAATGTTGACTCAGTGTAGCGGTCTCTCCCCCTAGCTCCTCTCTCTGGCTAGTTAGTCCCGCAATGAAAGAAACTCGATTGGATCTACCTCGGGCTTGAATAACTGAATTTTTCGCTCTGCTTATGTTATGGTTTTATATACTGGCCTCCGTATAGAGAATACATAATAGTAAATATTATTCTTGTACCATGGAGGACTTGTTCGAACGCTGTATCCGTCGCCGAATACTGGGCGAATAAAATATAAGTCAGAGTTTAGTCCATCGACTCGATAAGAAGAAGAATATTATTCTCAATTTCAGAACGTTTCTCGCTTGTACGTACTTACTATTCGTATGTGGAATGAGCTCCCAGCCACAGTGTTTCTTTTGGACTATGACATGGGATCGTTCAAGAGGTATATTAGAGGTCTCTTTAGAGGCGGGTCACGCATTGGTTGCGCCCCTGGTGTTGCTGATGCCCATAGGCGGCGGTAACCACTTTCCATCAGGGACCCGCTTGCCTATTTGTCTGCCGTATAACATAAAAAATAAATAAAATTATTCTTTTCACGTGGCTCTCCCGACAAAAATGCAAATGTCGGCTTTGTGCCCCAGAAAATAATGCCAATTTACATAAAGCCCGGTATCAGACGGGAGACAATCACAATATTCAAATGTCCTTTTATTTATACAATTTTAATATAATCATTGCTTATTTTGTTGTTCTACCTGTGCCAGAATAATAGGCGAGTAATTTAATCTTCGTAGATTAATGACATAATATCTACTATATACATAGTCAAGTCAAGTCAAGGTCAAGTCAAACATATTTATTCAGTTTAGGTTATTTAAAAAACACTTATGAACGTCAAACTAAACACAGTTGTAAAAAAATTACAGTGCACAAAACATTAGAAATTAGAAAAATAAATCCATCTTCCAAGTATTAATTATACTTCATAATAACTACAAAATTAGTAATAAATTCAGACTAATTTTACTAAATTTCATATTATTACACTATTATAAAGCGTAGTAGCTTACCGCTGTCTGTTCCTATGTATCTATGTTAGCTTTTAAACTACGCAACGGACTTTTAATGCGGTTTTCAATAATAGATAAAGTGATTCAAGAGGAAGGTTTATAAGCAAGAAAAAAAGGGTACCTAGGTAGGTGTACGCGAACGAAGTCGCGCTGGATCTAGTAGTCTATTAACATTTCCAAGAAAATCCTGAAAATCCACAGGAGAACCGAATAAAATGGTTGCGGAAATATTGTTTGACAACCTATCTACGGTCTACCAGAAATACAACATCTCAAATATGTATTGTAAACGTAGGTCCGATATCGCGAGCTTCTCTTAATAAAAGTCCTCCACAAACCGTCCGTACCCAGATCCAATTAATCAAGCCATCCTCTCGAAAGCAGTTGTTTAATTTACGCGCTTTGATGAACTCCATTTCACTTAGGCCGCGACTCGCTTGAGACCTCTTAACTGGGTGACCAGATTAAAATTGAATATTATGCTAGCTACTCGCCCAATTCTGCTAATTTTATTTTTAATAAGTACCTCTCCACCGGAAGACGCAGCGTGGGTAGGTCTCCCACTAGGTGCACCGAAGATCTGATAAAGATCACATGTACTAGTTGGACGCGGAAGGCACAAGATCGTTCTTTGTGGAGATCTCTCGGGTAGGCTTAGCCCAGCAGTGGGCGTCTTCCGGTTGATATGATGATGATGATGATCATGATGAACTATACATTTATTGGCAGTTCCCATAAATTGTCCTCAAATGTTGTCAAAGGTTGAAGATGTAAGAAGAAATCTTACATTATTTATTAACGGTAGAATTTTTCAAATATTTTTAGCGTAAATACCCAAGTGAAATACATATTATTTGTCACTGCGGAGATTTTACAAAATTCTGCCCAAAACTGCTATTTTTCGCTAGTTTGGAGACCCAAAATTGGAGACTAAATTCTGCTAAAATCGCAGAATTCTGCCAAATCTAGCCACCCAACCTCTTAAGTGCCCTGACAGGCGCTTGGAACTACTTAATTGACATTAGCGTCGCCGGGTCCTGTATGTCCTTGACACCGTGACCTTGGCCCTTTCCCTCCCACTGCCTCAAGGACGAATGTCCTCCCGCTTGTTCTTAAGGTACGTGCGAGTCGAAATGAAACGGCAATTCCGCGTTGTAAGTCTACGTGTTAGCGACATTGTTTGATTGAGTCTGTTTCTGGTGCTAGGTAGGTACCACGTGTTTGCAACTGTTGTAGGTAAATAGTTACCTAACCTCTGACGAAGAAAGGGGTGTTGACGTGTGGCTGCGTACGAGTATGTGTGGAGATGTGTCTAGCTGTGGCGTCGTAGCTCCCGAACGCATGGGTTGATTTCATTACGGTTTTCTTTATTTAAAACGCAGTTCTTAGCTTTGTTTTCATTATAATCGGTTTAGTAGTTTAGAAAATATTGAAGTACCTATATGTAAACTTGGTCGGGGGTATTCCGATGTTTTTCTGACGATTAGAATATGTTTTGTTTCGCTCCAAACTGTTTACAACAGTTTTAAGTTTTCCAGACCGATATCCGAAGTCAGGTAACTATGAGACTTCTTCATATTGCATTGTACTTTTGTATTCGCTCGTATAATGTTGACAATATTGCAAAGTTTCATATTATTTATAAAAACGTATCAAATGCTCCCCACACCGGATGTTTCAAGAAGTTTTAAAATGTATCTCAACATCTGTATGGAAGCATCCTTAGTACAGAGTATATTAGTCGTCTGTGTCCTAAGGAAGCCATGAGAATGGTGTGGAAAGATCGTTGTACGAGTATGTACTTATGGAGAAGCGCGAGTGGTTTTCCACCTAGTCTCATGTGTCGGTTATTTCACTTATCATATACTGTCACGGAGTGTCAAGCGTGTATACACACCGTACTTGAGGTAGTCAAATAAAGAAGTGGTCAAAAGCAGAAACGGCCCTATTTAGAACAGGCCCAATGAAGAAGTGGTCGAAAAAATAGGTTTCGGGCTTTTCTGGAACGGGTTTTTAACTTTATAATTATTTAAGAATGTTACGCAAACGAAGTCGCGGGCGAGAGCTAGATCATTACATTCAGACATGATAGAGCTATCTGTATATGTATTTGGCTGTAACCTTCTAAAGTTACTACGGCTTGCAACAAGTTTTTATTACTGTTAATTTTTAAAGAGTCGATGTCATTATTGTGAGTATTATTTGAGGTAATCGTAGATATTATATTCCATATGGCTTTTGGATTTCTGCATTTTGGGTGATGCACTTTTTATTACATTTTCTTTGCGCTGTTATCAAACATTTTTTAAATGTATAGTTATATGTTTTGAATGTCGTCTCCATAAATTCTTTCTTCTTTGAGGAATTTGCGTATTTTACGCATTGGTGACTCCCCTGGTGTTACTGATGTCCATAGGCGGCGGTGACCACTTTCCATCAGGTGGCCCGCTTGCTGTTTTGTCTGCCGTATAACATTAAAAAAAATTGAAGTTTTCGTTTAGTAACGCTACACTTTTTCACCATGATAGAACTACCTCTACATGTATTCGGCTTAACCTTCTAAAGTTACTACGGCTTTTAACAAGTTTCTTAACATATACAAGTCTTCTATGCGTATGTCCTGTCTTTTATCCGAACGATGCCCTTGAGCTAAGAAGAGAAGATTTTTTCGCTCGAATGTAACGCGATATTATTTTTGCTCAAGTCGTGCGTAGAAAGGTACCTTTAGCAATACTAACCTCTGGTAGGGTTGCTAAAGGTATTCAAGAAGAAAATAAGAGAGGGTGTCAAAAAAAATAGTATCCAGATAAAAATATTACATAGGAACCTTTATTTATTATTTTTAATCAGATTTTTTACAATTTGTCGAAGACTATTCTACCTCTATTCTAAAGTGGGATTTTATTTTTTGAAATTACGTATCTAAGTTTTAAGGAAAAACTAAATTTTTTTACCAAATAGCTCATCTTATATCCGAAGAAAGTGTCGCCGCTATATTGCTAAAATATAGCCGATTTGGCTACTATATATTTTTCCAACAATAAATAGTATCTTGACCCAAAATATAGTAAGATACTTATTATGTAGTAGATTTGGCAACCCTTGTTGAGAGTGAGTTAAGACTGATATCAGCGAATCATTTTCGTTTCGAGTTTTGTGGACGGGACATCCGGGGATATAGAAGCCACTTGTTTTATTAACACAATCTTTACCTACGGGAAGGGTTATTGTATTGTTATTTAAAAACGTTCTGTGTGGTAGATATGTTCTACGATTCTAGTCTATTTTCGGAGACTATTAAAAATTGATTCCCTTCTTTTGTTGTTTTCAAAAAATTGCAATCAATCTAGTTTGTTAGTAGATACTGCAAAAGTTAGTCCTTTTGTACTCCATATTTTTTATTGCCTAGGGAGGCATACGGACGGACGGCACACCTGATGGAAAGTAGCCACCGTCGTTCAGGACATCTGCAACCTATGGGGAGCTGATGTGGTGCCGACCTTTGAGGTACCTGTAGCTGAGGTGACATGCGTTTTAAAGAACCCCAAGTCCATATAAAATAAACCTTCAACCATGTCAACGTTTTCAGATATTCACGAAATATACGCACCCACGTTGTGAGTTACGAGTGAGGCGCTGTAAGGCTCAAAGATAAAGTTTATCCAATAATATTCTCAGGCAGACCCATTAAAGGCTGTGTCAAAATCAGTAATGGCCTTTTTAACGTCGGCTTTTATTATACGCTAAGGTTGTGCGATGTTTTCGGAGAACATCCAATATAAGACATCATCCTGAATAGACGAATCTTCTTTGAACTTTTTAGCATGTAATCTGCTTATTAATCTGTTACATTGTAAATGTAATAGTAGTTTATGCAACTGTCATATAAAAGGGGGTATTATATCATACTCGGCTACGCCTCGTATGATAATAGTTTGACACGAGTGTTTTAATACCTAATTATATGCAGTTGCATACACTACTTTATCTACACTCATATTTTTATGTTAAAATATCGTACAGTCGAGTTCATTAATATGTGAGCATTACCAAGGCTTCAAATAAAAATGTACATAGAAGGGCACTTATATATCTGAGCAGATGTACATATGTTTGATTGATAAATCTGCTCAGATATATAAGTACCCTTCCATGTACATTTATATGTGAAGCCTTGGTAATGCTCACATATTAATGAACTCGACTGTACCTATAATTTTTTAACTAAGCTGGAAGCAAGCTGCGAGTCAGTTCTGTTGTATCTACGCGTCGAGGATATCAAGCGACGGGAATTTCACTTTACTACTTTCACATTAATCTATTTATTTGCTTAAAATAATATAAAAACATTCACAAACACAAATTACAACAATTACAAAAAATATTCTCTTTAGCGGGAAAATAATTACACAGAATATAAACAGGAAAATTTAAATTTTGAATTTGAATTTTTTAAAGACATCTAAATATTCAGCCTACATTACGCCGTGTCCCGGCGCCCGACAAAAAATAAAAGTGTTGCATAATGATTAAAAAGTTATTTTACGATACAGCTGTAATAAAAATAGTATGGGAAATGCTGTATCGAAAAGTAATTTTTTTAAATTTTATAGTCTGGCGTGAAAAAGTGTACCCTTAAACGACTGTTTTCGAATATATAATTGGAACATTAAGCTATGAGTGTAGATAAAGTAAATTCTTTATCTTATATTCAATGATGGCCGAAAGGACTGATGAATAATTTCATAAATGAAACTGTTTTTTTAATGCAATACGGCAGACAAACGGGCAAGCTACCGCAGCCTATGGACATCAGCAACACCTATGCACAACAACCCTATGGACAAGCAGCAGGTTACTCAATTTATCGGGCGAAACACGCCTATTAATAGGCTAATTCTAATAATGGATATTTCTAGTTAGAAAAAAATGTCGAATTCGTGATGTCACAGCGTGAGATTTAGGCCCCAAGCGAGACATGCTTGGCCAAATGTTGTTCTAGGACTTCGTAGCTACATAGCTATTCCAGCAGTCTAGACGAAATTTTAAAATACAGCACGAAAATGCACGAAGTTTATCTTGGGTGAATGAAGGAGTAATGGGAATGTAGTGCACTGCATTGCATTAAACTTTAAATTTTATTAAGCTTCGTTGTTTGCTGAGTTTACGTTAGTTTAAATATTCTGTGCTGAAGTTGAATAATTATTTTAGTAGTGTAGTGTAAGTAATGTTGAAAATTATGATACAAAATCCTACTACTATGAGAGTTTGGAAGGATCGATGTTTGCTGCTTAGTCATTTAAAACGGATTTTAATAGCTTTATACCAGAATAAAATGAAGGCTTGAGTCTTCTTATCGAAAATCGGAATGAGTAGGAAAGCGGACCCAGGCAGAGGACCGGGATAAGCGCTAAGACCATGTTAATGATGAGACAGAAGATAGGCTAGGCTTCAATGGCAAGAGCTTGACCTTGATTTAATAATGACGAAATGTAAGGTAACACTATTTTATCGAAGGATCGAAGTAAAGTAAAGTAAAAGTAAAACACATTTATTACACTCAAACACACAGCACAAAATTCTTAAATAGAAATTAAAAAAATATAATGAAACAGAGACATAAACAAAACAAGAAAAAAAAAGATACTCTAATCTCGTTACTTGTGCCATGTGGAGAGTGCAATGGGGCCACACTCAACATATGCCACGACAGTTGCCGTGGCGCTGGTTTTCAGTGGGCCCCCTAGTGAAGCACGGACAAAAGTGCCACAGGAAATAAATAAATAAAATGAAATAAATAAATGTTATTTGTGAAAACAATGCATTGAGTTTATAAACTACCATCACATACTATTGTGTCGATAGCCATATTAACAAATGCAGGTTATAGTAAATCGTGTCGAAAACAACTCAGGCGCAGCTGCTTCTTACACGTGTACCGTGATTCATATTATACCGTAACATTGTAAACTTCCGTATAAAAATGGACTGATAGCTCAGGTGAGCTATTAGATACTTTGCGCTGAAGTCTTTACGGATGACATTCGATTGGCTATGGGGTTATGGCGGAATAGATTAGTTTGTTAGCATCAACTTGGGTGTCTTAAAGGCCGAATGTGTCCAGATATCAAGGTGACTTTCATCACCATCATCTCAACTGTGGAACGTCCACCGCTGAACATCTTGAAAGCTGGAGGACGACGACGAGGTCATCAGGACTCGTGTTCTCTGTTCCTTAGGCTCGGTGAATAGTGCCAACTATTTTCGATCGTAGATCTCGGGGTAAGCTGGTTAAAATGATGAGCGGACTATAGTTTAAAATAGAATGTTAAAATAAATACAACGGCGACGAGGCTTAAAAACGTATGTGAATGATTTTAAATATTTGAATTTAGAATTTGCTTAAGTTTTGCAATATGGATAAAAGATATTCAAAGGTAGTTGAAACATACAGCCAATATTTGCATACAAAATAAAAAAATACCTACTATTATTTAAAAAATGAAATTACTAATTGGTACAAATGAATGGTTTTACTAAAATCTGAACAGTCGGCACCAAAATCTGACCAAACGTAGAAAAACTAACCTACGAAACATTTTGTAGTACCTAAGCTAGCTACTAAGGATAAGACGTATTATGTCATAACGTTTTCGACTGTTTGCTGTCTACAATTACACATCATGATACGTGTACGGTAAACATTGCTTCTGAAGTTTCCTTCTAATCTACGCACAAGTTTGTGTGCATAGTCTACTAATGGATTCGTCCCTTTGTACTGTAGATAATTACGAATTCGGAGCGTCGGTGGCCGAGTGGTTAAGGTATCTGGCTCGTAAGCGAGAGGTACTGGGTTCGAATCCCACTACGGCCAAGTACTGAGTTATTTTTGACTCTGTTCTGATTTGTTTATTTAACAATTTATTGTACACAAGAAGAGAATTTAACAGAAAGTTCAGATTAGTTACGACACAACAGACATTAGTTATCTTTAAAAGAAATCTCTTCCAGTAGGCCTGAGTTATGTACATACATTAGTTGAATGCTAACCGATGCTCTTACGGTGAGAGAAAACATCGCGAAATCTGCACGTAGCAGGGTCACGGAGGTCAGATGGCAGTCGCTCAAATGTAATTATCTGATCTGCCAAATCCTCGATCGTGGTTAAGGCGGACCCCGAACTCTCCCGAATATCTAACCCGAACACAATCTTTATTGATTAGGACAATAAATATCTCTTTCAATCGTCGCCGGAACGCTATATTATATTATATAGGTATGTCTAGTATAGTTAAGAAAAAAAACCGGAAAATTAACGCCAAGATGATATTTTTTTTTGTAAAGGGAATATCTCGTTATTCAATTAATAATACACAAATAATGTATTCAATTGAAGAATTATGAGAATTAATGTAAAGGCAATTTTTTTTATTTGGTTCGTGAATTGCTGTTACTATATTAGTTTATTTTGTTTATAGTTTTAGATAAGAATATATAAAATAGAAGAGATAAGCAAAATATACCTAAATAGTACCTCATGACCATCACCGCTCATAACAGTCCATTGCAGGACTTAGGGCCTCCCCCACTGACACTGCGATCTCCAACCTGCCTGCCATGCGTGGAGATTATGGTAGTAACCTCCCTAATAGTACCTAATTCGTGGTGTTTTTTTGTTTTTGTTTTATACCACTAAGGTGGCAAAGAAGTTTACGGGCTGCCTGATGGAAAGCAGTCACCGCAGCCTATGGACGTTTGCAATACCAGGGGCATCACCCACGTCTTGCCGACCCCGTAAAAATCTTTTCACCCCTTTCTTGAAGAACTCCATGTTGTACTCTCCAGGGAAAACCTCTCCTGATAGTTCATTTCACAACCTTAGTGTGCGTGGGAGAAAGTTCTACGTTCTGATTACATGATAAGTTTCAAAACTACTCCATCCAGCTGCATTTGTTCAAACATCGCTGTGATAAATACTCGTGCCTGCTAGCATGATGTAGGTACTTCGGTTTCTTCAATCATAACCTTCCCAATTATCGTGTTGATACTATATATAGCTATCTAGCTACCGAATTCTCACATAGTGGCTCTACGTACGTTCGTGTCTTGACTTTAGACTGTAGGTATGTTTGTTATCTTGGTCGACGACATTTATCTCCCTTATATGTGTCGGTTACAGACCTCAGTATTAACGTAGCGTCAATTCAGCAATTTGTATGATAAAGCGTGTTCTCTTATTAAGGACGGAAGTTTCACGTTCTAATTACAGTCATAACGATTTCTGGAGGTTTGAAATGTTAATTTTGTTCTGGCATCATTCCCTCTGTGGCGATATATGTATCTTTAACCATGTTACGTTTTTATGTATCTCTAGCGACCGGCCATCGCATCACACGGGTTTTGATATACACGTATTATTCAAATAAACTTTCCGGAAGACTTTCTCTAAATTATGGTGGAAACCGCATCAAAATCCGTTGCGTGGTTTACGAGGAGTTGACGGGGATCCAGACAGACTACTGCTGAGAAAGCTACTTTGATTTATACTCTGTACATATTGAAGATGGTCCTGTGCTGTGAGGAAATTTCATCCAAACATTCTTGGCTTGTGGAATGAGCATCCTGCTTAAGTTTTCCCAAGTGGGTACAATATTAAAGTTCTTAAAGAGTGTGAAAAACGCGACACCCTAGTGACACCCTGGCAATAAACTACGGTGACTGCTTACCATCAGGTAGGTTTGCCACCTTTGTGTTGTAAACAGTTAACACTTCATCGATTTAGATTATTTGGTAATGATAACATGAAATTAGGTTCGTTATGTCGCCTATAGAGTCTGTGATGTCGAAATTGCTTCCAAAATCGTAGTACACAATTAAAATTTAGAGATTCGAAAACGTAAAGAGAAATATCTCGAAAACCGCCAACATAATCTCTTTCTCACCCACATGATCGCCACAAGCGCGTTCAGTTGCCAACTCACTTCGCTTTAGAAAACAAACATTGGCTGCGGCCTGCAGTGTTTTTAATTGTTCTATGCAAGCTACGTTTCTCGGTTCATCGCTCTAGGCCCACGCATACCGCTGTTGTTGTAGCCTTGCCCTTGGTTTATCAACTGGTTAATCGGGCACTTGTCTTGCTCTTGATTATTCGTAATTGTGGACCAGCATTTGGTAGTTTTAGTCTAGTGTTTAGATCTTAGAGCAGGTCTAACACGGACAGTTCGAACTTCGGTTCCTGCTGCGTAGATTTGTCACGTAAAGTGTTCATTGGCTCCTGGTTATCATCGTCAGCAGAGTTCAATTGGTGAAAAGTGATCAGTTATGTGAATTTGTGTGTGAAAGTGGACGTTAATTTGTATTTAGGTAAATATTTTTTCAAGCTTTTAAAACGTTATCTAACTCTTACTCTCTTCCTTCCTAAGCTCTGGTTTACATTCAAGTCCAAGTCTTTGTTGCTCATTTCAAGTTTGACACCAGTACCGTCCATTCTAGTTCCCAATTCCGAGCCGTCTGCATAACTTTGGACCATCTATTAAACCCGGGCGCAGCGAGTGAAGTTCCCGATTGGCAAGTCACCTTTATCGCGCACGCTCTGCGCGCTCCACTCGCGCCATTCACTGCGATAAATACGTAATTTAGTGTCGTATTGACCGAGGACGCCTCAATAGATAATCTTTTATCTGGCTATTAAATAATGAGTCGTCGGGAGCGCTTGTAGTGGACCGGACACTTCGCATAAGCGCTCGCGGCCCGCGCGAAGTAGCCGCTCCGAGCGTCTGATATATCTTCCGGTAACTCGACAGCCGTTCTCCACATCGTCAGTGACCACGTTTTCGTGACTACTGAAGTGCTACTAATATTTTAGTGAACGTGTAAAGTGACCAACGTCAGTGTTATTAAAAACTGTGATGGTGATACCCGTGTAATGGTTTTAGACAGTGCCCGCGTTGGCAAAACTCGAGGAGAGAGTGCCAAGATGCCGGTCGCTCAGGTTTGTTTACATGCACTCGCCGATATGATTTCTATTTGAGAGATTTCGTTTTTGGTACGCGACATTTGTTATATGTCATTTATGAATGGCTCCGCTGGCCGCCAAACTCTCTAGCTAAACAAGATTTTTTTGCTGTTTTCTATGCAGCATTTGGCGTCATGCGTGTAAATTTTTTGTTGTTCTCGTTTTGGCGCATCAACGTAATGGAAATGTACGGTGTAGGTAGGATATTCAAATTTTCACATTAGTAAGCTAGCAACAAAACTGGAGACGAGAAAATCAAGCGTACTAAAACAGAATTCCAATTAGAGCACTTGCCAGACCTGCAAACGTGTTAAAACGATTCAGCGGGGCTACTAAAACACCGACAATGAAGTTCCCTTGAACTCTTAAAAATTGTGACCGCAAACTGAACCACCATGGCTCTCTAAAAATGTCAAGTCTCTTGTTGGTCATACCACTCCACAATATATTCCAAATTCGATCTACAATAATAACTCACAAATCTATAATTGGAAGTTTGTTTAATTATTAAAATGCGTTCCAGCGCTCATTAAGCTAATACTCTTAATTGTTTAGGTTTCAGCCATTAGTGTTTAACAACTTATTGTTGTTTGGTGTTTTAATGAGTAAATTAATGGCTATTTACTGTTTGACTATTTACCATTTTAAATCTGCTAACTCTTATATTCTTCTTGCCGTGTCGACTCATGGCTGGTTACTCTGGAACAGTACTCTTCTATTTAAAGTAGACAATTATTTTCTGTACGTACATAACTTTCCTAATCGGAAAATTCCTTCTTCAAATTTCAAAATTCCAATAATTTATTCCTGTGCACTTCTGCTAC
Organism: Blastobasis lacticolella; assembly: GCA_905147135.1. Lineage (NCBI taxonomy): Eukaryota > Metazoa > Arthropoda > Insecta > Lepidoptera > Blastobasidae > Blastobasis > Blastobasis lacticolella. Next base: position 19,861,810 of record LR990048.1, read on the forward strand.
AATAATCTTTTCCGAAACGTGCAAGCCAGGTACACTTATGAGAAGTGATTTCTGTATAGAAAACCCTGAAGATATGTATTAGGATCATAGCTCCGCACGCAATAATCTCGTCCGATGGACATAGATATCTTATCAAATAAAAGTAGATAAAATAACCAGAGTCCACCTTAATTTTGCCCCATCCGGACGTCGAACCGGTGGAGGCGTGACGTAGTGCCGCGTTGATAACCACCGCGCTATCGTGCATGGGGTCATCAATTATCGGACTACCCGCAATTATAGTGCGCTCCTTATCAAAGTGCTTATGACTTTTATTATCGGATTTCGAAGGAAGTGTTCGAGAAACTTGTAATCGTTAGGTGTTCTTCTTTTAAGTTTGTCTCCTGCGTTGACCTTTTGCCCACATGGGTTGACACAGCTTACACCGTACGATGACTAGGAGGTTATCCTCCTGATAATAATTTGATACAAGTGTTTTAATACCTAATTATATGCAGCTGCATACACATTTTATCTACAGTCATATTTCCATGTTAATATTTTCTGTACCTATAATAAGGTCATGTACTTATAATTTTCTCAACTTTGCTCGAAGTGAGACGAGAGTCATTTCTGTTGTCGCGTCGACGATATCAAGAAGCTTGAAATTCACTTCACTAGTTTCACATTTTTCTATTTATTTGCTGTAAACAAGAAAACAGATTCTGTCTAGCAGGAAAAAAATTCCATACAGTTCACTCACCCTCCATCCACAGATAATGGCATAGTTCGGTATTCAGCTAATTAACCGCGCCAGACGATAAAGGTGTTGCATAATGATTAAAATAGTAGTATATGCAACTGTCATATAAAAGGGGGTATTAAAACATGAGCGTCTGTATATCATACGAGGCGTAGCCTGAATTAATACACAGGTGCCTTTAACAAATTCAAAATTAAAATTTTCCTGTTTATATTTCTGCTTAATTACTTTCCCTAAACCTGCATAAACTACTATTTTAAAATTTTATAGACTGGCGTGAAAAAAGTGTACCCTTAAACGACTGTTTTTAAATATGTAATTGGAATATTACGCTATGAGTGTAGATAAACTTATTTTATAACTTATTTTTTATATTTTATTTTATACGATATAATACCTTATTATATGCAGTTGCATACACTGCTTTATCTACACTCATATTCCCCTTTTATATGACAGTTGCATTAACTACTATTATGATACAGTTGAAATGAAAATAATATGGAAAATACTGTATCATAAAATGCTTTTTTTAATGTTATAGATTGGCGTTAAAAAGGTTCATTTTCAAACGACTGTTGCGACTATTTAATTGGAATAGTAGATAAAAAAAATTTAACCATTCATGAAAGAAATTTGAAAATAATAAGTAATTTTTTGGGGCTTGGGGACAACTAAACTCCTTGTTTCAGCCATAACAGTATGTTTATTATTTATTTATTTAATCGTTTATTGTACACAAAAATGGAAGAAGATACAAACAAATGTAAATATGACAAAGGCAAAGGCTCGTCTAAGCTGAAATGACGCGCCCCACTATCGCATTAACGCACACAAGCAAATTTAAAATATGGACACAATACATATGCAAATGCCGTTGTAATTGGTCAATCAGTTGCCGGTGAGACTCAAACGTAGGAGCACGCGTCGTTCGATTGGAGCAGTCGACGCTCCCACACAGATGAAGTGTCGTTACTAATATTTGCACTCACACATCGAAATCAACTAATTAAGTAGTGGGGCGCGTCATTTCAGCTTAGACGAGCTCTACTTGTTTCTATGAAGAAATTTATTCCAGCAAGCCTACAGCAAAGAAAACGTCATGATTAGAAGCAGTTGAGACGTTATGTTTCTGTAGCTGTAAAGGATATTTTTCATAAACTGTTCGTTTTATTACATTAATTATATGGAAAGCACATTTCCCTCCTCAATATCTTCTTTTCGAATTTTCTTATCTTTAAAATTTTACGTATTCTTTCAATGCAGAGTTTTGTGTACTTTAAGTAAATGTTGCTTTTCTACGCCATTGATTGGATATCCACAGAATTTACTTTACTTATGTCATCATCATCATCATCACAGCCCATAACAGCCCACTACAGGACTTTGGGCCTCTCCCGCAAAAGGGGAGGTTATTGCCATAATCTCCACGCTTGGCAGGCGGGTTGGAGATCGCAGTGTTGCAAACATAACAATGAAAAACGCTGCTGCCCATTTTCCAGTTTATGGAGACTAGATATTTTGCCTCTAAACGTTAGTCGCCTTGTACGACCCACGAGTGTAAGGGGTTGGTGCTATTCTACTCTACCGGTCACCACACGGCTAACGGTTACTTATGTATCTTGGGCTTATTTATGCTAGACTTAGGGTGCCCCGTATTTTACGGGTTACCTCCTTTTTCAGGCTATAATAATACAGAAACCTGTAATTGCGAAAATATAATACGGGGTAAAAAAATATTATTTACACACAACACTTCTGTTTTAAAACTACTGTAAAACATCTAAAGACCGTATTTTTTACGCTGGTAACCCTTATATCTAGAAGTGACAGCTGTCATCCTTAGCTAGACTAGTCTCCTACTAATGTCAGTATATCCACCTAATGCGAACGCGGTATCGTCGGTGGGGTGAGATTAAAAAATTTGACTTAGACGGTCCAATATCTTTGGGTGAGGTGAAGTTACGTGTCACAGTGACAGGTGGCCGGCGGCGTTTGCGTTGCGGAGTTTATTTATTATCTGTAGAAGTACCTACTAGTTGTTTCCACTGGTCAGGCTCAGCACGGCCAAAGAAACCGCTATCTACGCGGTGATGCCGCTGCGCCTAGCCTTTTAAAATTCTTATTTATTATTCTTATTTACGTTAATAGGTGTCAGTGCAAACCTAGCTTAAATGAACGTATTTGATTTCTCACCACCAGTATAAAATGAGCTAGCATCACTATGGATACGCGTTCAAACTGGAGACAGTCCAAAGTCTATACAGTCTAGAGTGCTGTCTTCTCCATTACCAAATCGAGACTTTATCCGTAGTAATCTAATCATAATCTAATCTAGTTAATCTAGACGCCTTCAAGGCTAGAGTGAAATAGGACAAGCAGGCACATATGTCGGCGGCGAGCCGCTTTGGTTCAACCTTTATAATGCGTACAGCTAAGGAATGGAACACGTTGCTTGCGAGTGTGTTCCCTGATCATTATAATTTTGACGCCTTCATGGCTAGAGTGAATAGGCTGTTGTTAGACAGGTATGCTCCATCTTCGGCCGCATCGTCACTTACCAACAGATGAAAACGTGGCTAGTCTAACTAAAAAAAAATATGTTTTTTTTTAAGTACGGCAGACAAACAGGCAAGCGGGCCACCTGATGGAAAGTGGTCACCGCCGCCTATGCACATCAGCAACATCAGGAGCGTTACCAAGACTCTCCCATAAATATGTAGTTATACTAAAACTGATGAAATCTGACCCTAGTGCAGTCTAAGATCATTGCGGTGCAGTAAACTGGCTTGAGGTTTGTTTACCGCTGTAATCGGAGTGTTATGCAATATATGATAACTCTAGTTTCCTCGTTAGTGCAAAGTCGCTTGCGCGTGTTATTATGCAAATTGGAAAACTGTTTAGCGGGTGTTTTGGATATAATAGACTAGTAGTGTTTATATTTATGTTATGTTTAGGTAGATAGACTTTTTCGTTCTTTGAAATTCATGTAGGTGTGTACGTAGAGCCGCCCTAATCCTATAAGAGAACTTTTATGAATCCATATCTACCCTACTTTAAACTATTTTTTTATACCACTGAGGTGACAAACAAACATACGGTCTCCCTGATGGTAAGCAGTTACCGTAGCATATGGACGTTTGCAATGCCAGGGGTATATAGGTACAAGGGGGGGGGGGTATAAAATTAAAAGTCATCTCTATGGAAATCAGTTCTTACGTTCGGGAGCTACGATGCCACAGACACACCCATTCACACATACGCATGTCAAACTTATAACACCCCTTTTTCCCCGGGAATTAAAAAATAGCATTATATCGATATACAGAACAACGTAGCCACGACTAGGTAAGCTAACGAATACCCGTAAAGTATTCATCTACTGCTACAAAGCGAAATATCCCGGGTCCAAGCTATTACACTGAGGGCCCTTAGCTAGGCGATTGTTACAATTCACCGCAGCCGCGGAAGACCTGGCGACCTCTGAACCGCTGGCACGGAGCCAAAACCACCCTCCAAACATCCCCATTCAAAAACCAACCCTGTCTCAAACGCTTAGAACCCATTTTCGCGCACAATCCCCTCAGCGGTAATCCGTGAATTTTTCACACAGACTCTCTCGACTGTCTTTTCCTCTTGTTTGTCCGAAATTCTTGTAATAGACTTTAAGGTTAAAGGGGTTCAGCTTATTTTCTGTTAACTCGATCAATGGCGTGGTTGAAGCTAGCCGGGTCACTATAGCATTTATAAACTCGGTTATAGGCTATGTGGTGTCTGCAGAGTAAATCCAAAATCCGCTACTAACCACGGCTGTGTCCAATTCGACGAATGTTTTAAAAGCAGGTCAACTAGAGACATAGACGTAATGTTTCCGACAGTTTTAAACAGTTTCGAACTGTTCCCAACGAAACGAAACGAAAAATTTGCAACAGTTGCAAATGAGTTGCTGAATGGCACAGTCACTTACGTCTTCAATAACAACTATTTTGGAGATAAAACCACGAAATTGTGTAAGAAACTTGTGTGTGATCACATCAAGGCAAACCAAGACAACCTTAAACCTACCGGCTCTTAATTACTACCATTTATAACAAAAAATGAATTGTTTCACCAGAAACTTCCAAAAATTACGTAAGACAAGCAACTTCGCGTAACTCACTTAACGTTGGAGCTGTATCTAGTCCCGCGGGAGACATAATTAGTATATTCAAGGTTTTTATTACAACATTAGAGTGATTAAGGTGAGCGCAGGTGGCCGAGCGGTTAAAGTATCCGACTCGTAAGCAGCAAGCAAGAGATACCGGGTTCGAATCCCGCTGCGGCCTCTAATGACTCTTTTCTGCGTTATGTACATTAGTTGAATACTAACCGATGCTCCTACGGCGAAGAAAAACATCGTGATGAAACCTGCACATTGAGGCGACTGTATGTGTAACCATTATCCAATCTGGTCAGATTTCTCTGGTAGGCTCACGGAGGTCAGACGGCAGTCGCTCACTGTAAGTACCTGATCTGCCAAATCAAGGATCATGGTCAAGGCGGACTCCGAAACCTCGTGCGCGAGAGCTCGGGACATTAACGCCAAGATGACGTGATTTAGGTATCTATTAAAAGCTTATGTCCTAAAAAAAGATCCTATGTCATTAATTAGTCGCCTGGTACGATAGCCGGTAATGGGTCGATGGTGCTTCCGTTCTACGCCGTAATAGCCCTTATCTGCAGTTTATCATCTTGTTTACACATGGGTCTGGTGTGTTAATAATTAATTAAGTAATTTTAAGAAATGTGTTTGTTATTGCGCTTTCTTGCTTGAGTCATAGTATTGCGTAGGATGTTATGTCGTTGACGATAAGCGATCATAAGTGCAAGCGTGTGTATCTTATGTATAGTATGTTTGTACTTATGCTCGCTTCTCCCATTTATGTAAGAGCGCATAATATATATGTCGCAGCCAAATGGTTAAATTAGCCGGTTAATTAAACGGCTAGCTATTTAAGCAGTTATTTAATTGAAAATTGGCCAAATTCATGAACTTTGAAAGTAAAGTCAAATGAACGATATTGCCTCGAGCTTACGGAGCTCTTCCATTCATTGCCATAATGCTAACCTAAACTAACCGAATAGAAACCTAATGCAAACTATTATTATACTTTAAAGTTATTGTGGGTAGGTTAGCATTGGAACAATGTGTGAAAGAGCTGCGTAAACTCGAGGCAATATCGTTCTTTCAACATCACTTTAAAATCTTATGAAATTGGCAAAATTTCAACTAAATAATTGCTCAAAAAGCTAGCCATTTAGTTAACCTGCTAATTTAACCATCCGGCTACGACATATATACTGACACGTAACACGAAACGTGGGATGCATGGACTGTTCTGAAAACCAGCGCTGTGACAGGCATTAGCCCTCACAGCATTATGCTGAGACTGGTCCATTTCGGTTCCCGTTACTAACTAGGTATTATAATATTCTGTACTCACCTTAGGTTAAGGATGTGATAGGGATTCAAATAAATTACTGTCTATGTCTACACGTAACAGGAGATTGGCAGTGAATCTAAAAAGCGTCATTTAAAGATATTTAAAATAATGAGGAGTTTTCCAGTAGGTATTGTCAGTTGGTTTCAAAAAGCATCAATAGATGGGGCTCCTACAATTTTGGTAATCTTTTTTAAATCTGTATGATGGTGGCAGTGATTTTATACAGCCAACTAATACTAAACTTAAAAATAAAATGTTTATTAATATAAACATAACTGTTAAAGGTTGAACAAACTGTACAAAGAAATATTCATATAAGTTGGCACTATGTTCCATTATTATTACAACATCTAAAATGGTTGAAAACTATTGACAAATACAATATAATCCAATACAACGTACCCAGTGTTTATATCATCTTTGCTAAGAACCTATTTCAAGCGATTATCAATTACCAAAATTGTTGGAGCGCCATCTAGTGGGCGGTTAGTAATGCCTTAAATACCTATTGGAAAACTGCTAATTGTCTAATGGAATAAAACGTTCTTTTGATTTTTCCGATGAAAGCCTTAGCTAAGCTTAGATTAGCTTTTGATGGAAGCCGTCCATGAAAAGTTATAGTATTGTTAGTTTTCCTTTGAAAAGGTACAACGATTTCGCGAGTTCCCTAAATAAAGTTCACTTGCAAGTATTTTTAATCCCCGACGAAAAAGAGGGTTACTATAAGTTTGATGTGTGTATCTGTGGATTTGTGTATGATGGACCGATTTCAATGCGGTTCCACTTGATAGTTCGTAGCTTTGTTTCATTAAAATCTGTCTAGTAGTTTAAAAATTATTTGAGTTTAGGTGAACTTGGTCGGGAATATCCGACTTTTTCTGTCGGTTAGGTTTAGGTTATTTAGGGCCGATTTTTCAATCCTCAGATAAAACATATCAGTCTAATAAGTTATTGTGCGACTAAAATAAAATTGTATCATACTTAATCATTGTAAAGGATCATAGATCGTTTTAACTTGGCAGTGTATTACTTTATTGGACAGATAAACTTTATCTGAGGATTGAAAAATCGGACCTTAATTTAATAGTATCTGTATCTGCGTGTTCTTCTCGAAGCTACACAGCATCAACACTGGACTAACCGCCTACGCACTCTGAACTATAAATCATGAAGCAACTAGCTACGATGTTTTGTTTTAACGTCGACTCGTGGCAATTGGTTAATTATATGAGGAGATGAGGATGGACGTGGTAGCGCCGGCGTCGCGTCTCGGCACCTTGAATTGATTCTCGTCTAAATTCAAATTTCAAATAGACTCATGGGATTGGACGCCATTTTTTAAACCAAGAAGAAAAATGATGTATGGAATCTGTGGATGTGGGATGTGGGCGCGAAAGATTCTCTTCTAAATTCAAATTTCAAATAGACTCATGGAATTGGACGCCATTTTTTAAACCAAGAAGAAAAATGATGTATGGAATCTGTGGATGTGGGATGTGGGCGCGAAGGATTATTTTCTAAATTCAAATTTCAAGTAGACTCACGAGATTGGGGCGCCATTTTTTAACCCAGGACGAAAAGACGATGTGTGGGATCTGTGTATGGATGTGTCTCTCTGTGGCATCGTAGCTATCGAACGGATGGCACGATTTTGTTGCGGTTTTCATTATTTGAAAGCCGGTTTAATCGAGATGGTTCTTAGCTTTGTTTCATTAAAATCGGTTTAGTAGTTCAGGAAGTATTTGAGTCGGAATATAAATACTTGGTTGGGGTTTAAGTAAGCTTGTGTTATGGGTGCTAGATAACTGATAAACTACTTATATACTTCTAAATACATACTTATTACATACATATATGTATAACACCCAGACCCGCAACAGAAATTAAAATTGATCATTTCAATGACCGCTGAACCACACAAGTGGTCGAAAATTTACTTCTAGGTGTTGGATACACATGATGCATTGATGTATTTGCCATATTAGTAAAGCTTTATGAAGTCTGACTCATTAAGTCATTAAGTGTTACCTTTTGGCGGTCTGTCAAACATTTTGGTCACAAACATCTCTCTATTATTCATTTACTATTTCTGGATATTTCGCTAAAACGTGCGCCTACGCCGCGATGTTGCCAAACATTCTTGCTATTAATATTGATCATTTTATATTTTGACGTCATACAGTCTACTTCGTGTCTGGAAGGCGGCCAGTGTGCGTCAAAGCTTACAAACGCTGTGACAGATGAGGAGGTAACTCGCCTTAGGAAAACGGAGGTTACAAAATATTTTTATGTGCAATAAATACACGAAACTATTTTTGTAATCTCCTACTGGTGATACTCGTTTCAATGGGAGATTTTTCGAGAGCTTATTAAAAAAAATTGTAAGAGATAACGTAAACTAGACACGATTCTCCATACTAAATCAAAACAAAACCATTGTAATAAATGTAGACATTTTACACTCTCTTTTCAGAAAAGGTTCTAAAACTAAGTATCTTTTCACGACATACATTTCGAATGACTTCGGTTACCAGTTTCAATACTTGAGAATCCTGTCTAAGCACCATCTACTGAGGCACGAACTACACTTTTAACTTTTTAAAGTAGCTGTCTGAAAATGCCCCATTTAAACCGCTTAGGTACCTTGATTTACGAGTAGCCCGATATTTCGACGCAGTTCCATGCATCACTTGAACGACATTATTTATTTTCAGTTTATTGTACACATGAAAGTTTGAGGAAAAATACAAAATTATAGATGACACAACAGGCGCTACTTATTTCTTAGAAGAAATCTCTTCCTTCCAGCAGGCCTATCAAAGAGATATGTGATAAGTTGCATTGCTAAATTAGAGCCCTTATTCCACATTGCCCGAAATAATAATGTGAATATGTGGGATTGCCCGAAAATGTACCCTACCCACAAAAACCCCTCTGTGTAACCACAGCAGCTTTTTATCGAAATACCTCAGGACCTCATAGATAGTTTGCACTGTGTTGGAGAGAATTAATCATAATTTCTTGTTGTGAACCATAAACTTATACAAAAAGAGAACGAAGTAAGAAAAAACGTTACACTATTTTATCGGTACAAATATCGAGAAACATAGCGTCATTTGGCGTACTACGTAGGTACTACAGTTTTGTAGCCGGTTCATTAAAACTGGCTACAAATAATCTTTATTGCGACCGTAACTCGTCGACTCTACCGTCATTGTTGTCGACGACGGCCGGAATTTCTACGGTTTTCACTGTATTTTATATTGACAAGTATCCACTGTGTAGGCTATGCAAAATCACAAACTATAATTTATTTAAGCCTTCGTTGTAGATATGGAAGAGGCAAGAGTATTAATGCTAGTACTACGGGGAGGTTAAGCTGTATCTCTGGTTCTACCTACCCGAATTTGATGAAACATGGCTTAGATTGTACACTGGACTTCAAGTTACCATACTATCAAAATCCGTTCAGCAGTATTTGCGTGATGCACGATCAAATAGACAGACAAAAATTCCGAATAAATATTTTTGGGCTTAGTTCCGTGCCAGAATCCTATCCCGATTTTTTTTCTGAAATACTGCATACGACACGGCTTTTTTTACTGTTTTATAATAGTACCTATTGATTTAATTGAATATGCAACCAAGTGATACATAAGTTTCACGGAGGCAGCGACCACTTTCTTCATTACTGCACCGAATCAAAAGTCGAACTTTAGTTGATCGCTAGAGTACTGAGAACAGCCAAATCCATTACACTATATTACATTACAATTTATCAGGTAGTAGGACTCTATCAAGCCTGAGGAGTCCACCTGATCGAACAGATATTACGGACGACAGTTACCGCTTACATCAGGTGGGCTCTCCTCGTTTGCCACTGCGTAGCAGAAATCCCCAACAATCTGCAGTTGCAACACAGCTCGCAAACATCCTAATAGCTGTGTGTATGTCCTCGCAATCGTCCCATCCGCCACACAATAGCCTCAGGACACCAGGATGCCCAATCCTGGCCAGCTGATTGGCACACAAAGGAAGGCGTATTTATAGTCTCATCTCGTGATGTGATGTGCTGTCCAAAGACGTAGGAGATGCTAGTAGCTACACGGGTGGATGAACTATCTCAACTTTAGGCTTGATAAAAAAAAATAACTTTTTCAGCTTGTATTTCATTTTGTTAAAACAAATCCACTTTCCATCAGGTGGCCCGTTTGCCTGTTTGTCTGCCGTATAACATAAAAAAAAATTGTCGTCTACTGAAAGATGGACACTTAGGCCTTTCAAATGATAACCACATTTCATTAAATTACGTAGTTATTAATTTGATATCTAGATTAAGTTATTTTACTAAAATCGGGCAACAAACCTAGTCGGTTTGTAGTCCACCTGCGTAGTTGACTGATACGAGCTAGAGCTCGGCAGCAGTACATTGTTTTACAACTTTAAGGAGAAGCTGATGTGTAACAACAGTTCTAGTGTAGTGCTTGGATTTTTTTTTTATGATTAATTCGACTCTTCGACCTCTTGTACCTCATTACGTACACAATGTGCGCACATACGCACATACACAATGTGATCTGGATTGTAAGTTTTGTATTTAATGTAAGCTTTGTTTTGGTCACGTATGTTATAAAATGAAATTTAATTACGTGAAGGAGCGAGATTCTCCTGATACAAGTATTTCTATCTAAATAGGAGATCTCCACCTAAATATTATGTGTAAAACTTTAAATCGAAATAAATAATTATTTTATTCCATGTAACTATAAAATGTATGGACATATTTAATTGTAATATAAATTGAACGTTATATTTACTTTTTAAACGACATGTAACTAACGTTATGAATAAATAAATCTTAATCTTAATCTTAGATCACGGTTACACATAGAGACGCCTGAATGTGGAGGTTTCACCTCACGATGTTTGCCCTCATCGTAAGGACATCAGTTAGTCCACAACTTATGTAGTACGTAGTTGGATGTAGTAGGTCTTTAATATGAAATTGCCATTTTTATTTGTCGCCGATGGAACTCGTAATTTTTATAAAAGCAAAATGTTAAATTTCTTCGAAACACCAAATCCGATAACAATGAAAACGTATTTTCTCTGTTTTAGGAAGCTGTTTGCGTACGTAATCATCAAAATATACAGTGTACCTATTCAAATAGTTGGATCAATTTGTTTATTTAGGTGTTCGCAGTGAACGTCATGTGTTACTTACGTCATGTGGCTTACTGCGCTGGCTCAGCGACCCGAAGTAGATATTGGTCTCTGACACCAGGGATCACCACCTCATGTGTTTGTTTTGAAAAATTCCTAATACCCTTGGTCAACCCGGGTTGACTGATTTTTTAAATATTGACTAAGACCAAGTTGATTTGGGATGTTTATTCCTGTTTCACGCAAAAACTACTGAACGGATTTTTACTAAATTTGGCAGTATTGTAGCCTATAGCCTAGAATAGTACATGGCTGTAATTTATCCCGAAATTCAATATGGTTCCAGCATGCGGAACGCGTGCGGAACGTAAAAATAGAATTTTACGCGGACAAAGTCGTGGACCAAAGATAGTACTCAAATATTTTGATTTTCAGAGCAAAATGTCCTCATTAAAAATTTCCATTGTGCACCCGAGATTAAAAAAAATAATATTTAAGGAGCTCTATCCAAAGACAATGTCACTCCATTACACAAGGCAACAAATACAACAATCTTGATATCCCTAGCCTAACAATCCTATATAAAACTTTAGCCTCCCTAGAAAAAGACGAGGTCAATAGGCTAATAGGAGGTCAATAGATACCACCTCATCAATAAGCAATTGACATACATCGTAATAAACAAAAAAATTCTTCTTGCAACCTCATTCCGTACACATTCCACCGTAATATGAACAGCATCCTCCATCAAGTCAAATTCAGGTCAATCAGTAGACGGAACCTTGTGCATTAGAAATGGCTCCCGAGGTCAAAGAGTAGCATGAAACCGTCGTAAGCCCACCTATACGTGAAACTGTTTTAGAGCAAAATGTCCTCATTAAAATGTCCATTGTGACTTCCGAGGTTGAAAAGTAGCAGAAAATCGTCGCCCGGCTCTCTACAGTTATATCTAACCGTAACCGGGCCACGTCCGGCTCCGGACGGGCCCTGAAGTTACACGGCCTTTCCGGCGGCTAGCTGTATGGCCCGATTATCTCACACCTACTATTTTATTGTAACAAATCTAAGAAGCTACCTCGATTAAACTGGTTTTGAAATGAAGGAAACCGCATCAATTTCGGTCCATCCGTTCGGATGCTACAATGTCTGTCAATTGTCTGTCACGTACACACCCAGATGTAGATGTCAAACTGTACTTTCATTGCATATGTTATCGGGGTTGTTATGACGGTCAGTATTCTTTTTACCTCGACATTTCGACGCAGTTGCATGCGTCATGGTCACGAGTAGACACTGGAAGTTGTGGAACTGAGGGCCTAGTGTGAGTTCCGCTTAGATTTTACTTAACTATCGCGTTTGCGTTTACGTCGAAATTAGTATGAAGAAAAAAACTTCATTTACGTACCACTAGGCGGCGCTATATATGTTTTCATACTAATTTCCACGTAAACGCAAACGCGATAGTAAAGTAAAATCGAAGCGGAACTCACACTATGCCCTCTGATGATAGTGTAGTGAATAATCACGAAAGTCTTAAAACTTATACGTCCTACTGTGGTTTACGAGCAAAATGTCCTCATTAAAATGTCCATTGTGACTCCCGTGGTTAAAAAGGAGCAGAGAACCGTCGCTTGGCATACTCGTACAGCAAGTTATATCTAACCGTAACCGGGCCACGTCCGGCTCCGGACGGACCTTGAAGTTACACGGCCTTTCCGGCGGCTGGCTGGATGACCCGATTATCCCACAGCCACTAAGCTTTACCTGTGTAAGGCTGGTGTTTGAAATTTAAACTACTTAGGGAGGAAAAGTGAAAAGTGGAAGATTAGAAACCTAATTAGGCGATGAATGAAACTGGCGTGTTCAATGAAACCTAATGAAACACGTTTTATCGGATTAAACGCGGTTTTATATTTAGGTATATGCTATTTACGTTTGGACCGTCGTTTAGAGAGGGTTTTCGAGATTCCAAAATCCACGAGATGGCTATACTGCGACGTTCGGTCTGCTGTCAAAGTAAAGCCCTGTCATTAATTTTAGGGCAGTTGTTTCTGTCCAATAGCATGACAGAATTTTACAGTAAACCTTACGACTCACTAGCGCCGTCTAAAATTGTGAAAACTCTGAAAATATGAAATGTAATGAAATACTTTTATTTAGGTACACACACATAAGAAACAACACCACAAATAAGGAATAAGGAAAAAGCAGGTTGTACAGGTTTTACACGATGTTTTCCCCTACCATAAGATCCTATATTATGTACGTGAACATTTCTTTACCGTGCTCTCTCCATTGCTCCAGCATGAGGCCCAGGCGGCGCGGATCCCGCATGGAAGCCCGGCTCGCTGACTCGGCGCCGCTCCCCGCGCCCCGCGCCGCGCCATGGCAGCGCCAGAGCCGCCGCCCGCGCGCCAGCCGCACCGTGGGCCGTTCCAAGGAGGGGCAGGTCAAGACGAAGATACAGCGGTCCCGGCTCAGGTAAGGATCTGCCACAGGAAGTCACCACACGCCACTTCCCAAGGAGGGGCTGGTCAAGACGAAGATACAGCGGTCCCGGCTCAGGTAAGGATCTGCCACAGGAAGGCACTACATGCCACTTCCCAAGGAGGGGCAGGTCAAGACGAAGATACAGCGGTCCCGGCTCAGGTAAGGATCTGCCACAGGAAGTCACCACACGCCACTTCCCAAGGAGGGGCTGGTCAAGACGAAGATACAGCGGTCCCGGCTCAGGTAAGGATCTGCCACAGGAAGGCACTACATGCCACTTCCCAAGGAGGGGCAGGTCAAGACGAAGATACAGCGGTCCCGGCTCAGGTAAGGATCTGCCACAGGAAGTCACCACATGCCACTTCCCAAGGAGGGGCAGGTCAAGACGAAGATACAGCGGTCCCGGCTAAGGTAAGGATCTGCCATAGGAAGTCACCACATGCCACTTTCCAAGGAGGGGCAGGTCAAGACGAAGATACAGCGGTCCCGGCTCAGGTAAGGATCTGCCATAGGAAGTCACCACATGCCACTTCCCAAGGAGGGGCAGGTCAGTACGAAGATACAGCGGTCCCGGCTCAGGTAAGGATCTGCCACAGGAAGTCACCACATGCCACTTCCCAAGGAGGGGCAGGTCAAGACGAAGATACAGCGGTCCCGGCTCAGGTAAGATCCTAGTCTAGGAAGTCCACGTACCACTTCCACAGGTAAGGCTGCGACAAAGGGAGCACACGGATCTTGGCAGTCTTTTCTAGGCTCCAGATATCGAGCAAATATGGAGGACCGAACACTCCACTACCAGGCTCTGGTACCTATGGCTGTGTAAAGGGGAGCACACGGATTGTGAAGTCCTTTTTTCTACACCCCAGATATCCATATTATAGAGCGAATATTCCACGAGGGGCAGATCAGGACGGTAAGTACAATGTACTAGGCAGACCCCATCAGTGATTCATCGTATGCCGGCATGGTCGTGCGTCAGCCGCGCCATGGGCCGTTCCAAGAGGGGCAGGTCAAGACGAAAATACTGCGGTCCCGGCTCAGGTAAGATCCTGGTCTAGAAAATCACCATGTACTACTCCCCAAGGAAGGGTAGGTCAAGTCGAAGTCACTACATAGCCCACGTGCCACAACCACAGGTAAGGCGGGGTCCGTCTTAACCATGAACCAGGATTTGGCAGATCAGGTGGAGCGACTGGCATCTGCCTCCGTGACCCTGTTTACAGGGGAACCTGACCAGATTAGGACGTGGTTACACATACAGTTGCCTGATTGTCCAGGTTTCATCATGATGTTTTCCCTCATCGTAAGACCATCGGTTGGTATTCAACTTATGTACATAACTTAGAAAAGAGTCAATGTCTGAAAATTTACTGAATGAATTGCCCAAAATAATTTTTTATTTTTTGTATAAACAACTAGTGAGACGAATCCATCTCTTTGATACTCCGTCTACTGAAAATTGATTGAAAATTTAACATGCCTCCTGAATTTATGTTATTACGAACGTTCGCAAGGCGCTGACCGAGCCGCGCGAATCGCGATGCATGATGCGTTTGCGTAATCATGGCGACTGATCCGCGGCGTGTCGCGTCAGTCTTTCACACGTGCTGCTTACTGCTTCCCACTCGGATAAGGGCCTGTTTATTCGTCGCCGTTTATAACGTCGCCGGTTAAGAGAGGTAGGGCACAGCGGGTTATCCCGTTCGAATAGGAGCCCCCCGACTGGGGAAGTACCTCCACCTTACAGAATACCGCAGCTAAACAATACTCTTTTAAATAGTATTGTGTTTCTGCCGGTGAGTAAGGTTTCCAGTGCTCCATGGGGTGGGGATTTGGGGAACTGTGGTTTTGGCAGTGGAGGGGCATTTGCCTTTTTGCTGCCAGAGCAACGTGTTATAGAGGTGGGCAACGCATTAGCGATACTCTTGGTTTTGCTAATGTCTATAGGCAGTGGTGACCACTTTCCATCAGGTGGGCCGCTTGCCTGTTTGCCTGCCGATTGACATAAAAAATATATATATATGTAAACCGAATAAACGCGTACGCGTCATGTCCGCATAGCCACCGCGTAGTAATCGGACAGAAAACGTGCAGTGTACTCTATTGGCGCGCACACAGTGTTGCCAGTGGACGATAGTCAAAAGTAACACGAACCAGCTCTGAATAAGTAACATTTTCACGAGAAAAGTAACATTATCTTATTTTATGTAAAATAACGACTAATACTGTAATATGGCACTGTAATTACCTGACCTGCCAAATCCTGGATCATGGTCAAGGCGGACCCCGGGCCCTCGTGCGCGAGAGCACAACCGGGCCATTAACGCCAAGATGATTATTACTGTAATATCATAATATGGCACATAATGGCACAAGAGGCATGCTGCGTTTGCGTAATCAAGGCGACCGACACGCGGCGTGTCGCGTCAGTATTTCACACGTGCGTTTTATTACTTCCTAATCAGATAAGGGCAAGTTTATACGTAGCCGCTTACAAACCGGACAGAAAACGCGTAGGCGTAGCAACCGGACAGAAAACGTGTAGTCTACTTATTGGGGGTGGGTTTATGATATGATAACCAGGTCTTAAGAGATATTTATTGATAAAGTTATGCTAAATTGATAATGATAAAATTATATGACTGATCGATAATGAGTGCGCGTGACGCGTTGATGATTGCCGAATGCGAACTGACGTGGCGATGCGCTAAGACTAATGGATTGGCGTAAATCCTGCGTAATCCTTTGGACTCCGTACAGAGGCGCGCCGTACGAATTGTCGACGATTCCATACTGACAAGCAAGTTAGAACCACTTGCTAACCGAAGGAACTTTGGCTCCCTGTGTGTGTTCTACCGGCTGTACAATGGGGAGTGTACAGAGGAATTATTTGATCTGGTGCCCACAGCACAATTCCGCCATGGCACCTCCCGCCGTAGGACGTGGTCTCCCACCTCATCCCCATTACGTGGACCTTCTAGTGGTGTCCACGCAAAGATTCGAAAGAATGTTTCTCGCTCGTACAATTCGGATGTGGAATGAACTCCCAGCCACAGTTTTCTTTGGACTATGACATGGGATCGTTCAAGAGGTCTCCTTAGAGGCGGGGAAAGCATTGGTAGCACTCCTGGTGTTGCTGATGACCATAGGCGGCGGTGACCAGTTTCCATCAGGCGGCCCGCATGCCTAAACAGCAGGTGACGACGTTGCGTTTATGTTTTGTACGTGCATAACTCGTAGAGCTCGTCTAATTTAAAATGACGCGCCCCACTATCGCATTAACGCACACAAGCAAGTTTAAAATATGGACGCAATACATATACAAATGCCGTTGTAATTGGTCATTCAGTTGCCGGTAAGAATCAAACGTAGGAGCACGCGTCGTTCATTGGCTCCCACACAGTGTCGTTATCAATATTTGCACTCACACATCGAAATCAACTAACTAAGTAGTGGGGCGCGTCATTTTAGACTAGATGAGCTCTACACTACCCTATTGGCGCGCATCACGACGCTGTGGCTAAACGGGTGCTGCGACTTAATAATAAAATAAGCTTTCTGTCATTAGTATAGAAATTGTATAGAAAAATGGGACAAATCGTGCAGAAATCAGTATGGGCTCTAAGGGCCGAATATTGACGTATTAGGAGCGTCGGTGGGCTTGTGGCCAACGGGTCGGTAAGCGAGAGTACCGAGAACAACTTCGCCATTTCGGAATTGTACCTACATTAGTTGAACACTGACCGATGCTCTTACGGTGAGGGAAAACATAGCGATGAATGCACATTCAGGTGACGTAATGTGTAATCAAGAAATCAAGGTCTAGACGGACCCTCGGGCCCTCGCATGCGAGATTTTTGTGTTATTCTACACAGTGACAAACGAGCAGTCAGCCCACCTGATGGTAAGCTGTAACTATCGCCCATAACATCTATATTTCATGCATTTAAGTTGCAACCAACAAAAATACAGCACCACAGGTGCGTTGTCACTGTCAGGACTAAGATGAAATGCCTCGTGCGGTCATGCCTGTTAACGCGCTGGCTACCTTGTCTGTCAAACTGGAACACAATGCAAGCGTTGTCGGTTAGCGGCAGGAATAGATAAGGCGGTGGTACTCACCCAGGCGGACTCCTCAGGCTTGACAAAGTTTTACTAACCGATATAAGATGATGATTATCAGTTGGTGCCGGCCGGTGTGCAACCCCTTACACTGGTGGGTGTCGTACAAGGCGACTGTGTTGTCAAGGCACAAGGTCTAGACTCTCCGTATGCTGAAAAATGGGCAGCAGCGTTTTCCATTGTTATATTTATAACACTGCCATCTCCAACCCGTCTGTCAATACACAAACACAAACGCAAACGCAAACGCAGCTAAACAATACTCTTTTAAATAGTATTGTGTTTCTGCCGGTGAGTAAGGTCTCCCACCAGTGCTCTATGGAAGGGTGATTTGGAGAACCGTGGCTTTGGCAGTGGAGGGGCATTTGCCTTTTTGCTGCCAGACGAATGTGTTATAGAGGTGGGCAACGCATTGGCGATACTCTTAGTGTTACTAATGTCTATAGGCAGTGGTGACCACTTTCCATCAGGTGGCCCGCTTGCCTGTTTGCCTACCGTATGACAATCCCACCATTCAAGGTATTCAATGGCCTCTTCTTTTGTGGGAGAGGTCCTAAGTCCTGCATTGGACTGTTATGGGCTATGATGATGTTTATTATATACATTTTTCCTCCACAGGAGACCCCGGCTAGCGCCCTAGAGGACTCCACGCGGCCTCCACGGCTGCTCCCCATCCCCGAGAGCGAGCCGCTCCTGTCCGGAGCCCCTGCACCCGAGCCAGCGAGGAAGCCCGAGCCAGGTACTGATGGGTGATTGTTTAAAAAAACGAACTATTCGTGTTATTTTGTGACCACTACTCGGCCGTGTGGTGGCCGGCAGAGTAGAATAGCACCAACCCCTTACGCTCATGGGTGTCGTACAAGGCGACTAATGTTTTCGAGACAAAAGATCAAGAGTCTCCATAGTCTGGAAAATGGGCAGCAGCATTTTTCATTGTTATATTTAAACACTGCGATCTCCAACCCGCCTGCCAAGCGTGGAGATTATGGCAATAACCTCCCTTTTTGTGGGAGAGGCCCGAAGTCCTGCAGTGGACTGTTACGGGTTGTGATGATGAATATAAATATGGTATTTGAAAAAACAAACATTAGAATGTGTTTTTAATGAAATTACTGATTCGAATGAATAGAGCGAATGAGTCATACGAAAGATTTTTATTAACGTAGTTACGACCAAAGACTTCTATTTCTATGGCTACGACAGTTTTTGTTTTTGTATGCGAAGGTTAAAACTAGAAACCAGGCCACTCGATAATATTGCAGCGTATTATTTATTTTAATAGTTTTTTATGAGATTGATATAATTATAAAATCATTCGAATTATTTGTTCTCACTCGATTGATGTTTTTTATTCAAAAATTACGTTTATCGTAGGTGCCATTTGGATTGACGATAGCAGTCATTGACCCTTGCTTCTGTCTTAAAGTCAACCAGTGTAACTCAAAAACAACGACGTTTTAAGCACACATTAATAATTTAAAATCGATATTAATAAAAGAAAATGTGGTACTGTACATACAAATAACGCTTGGTCTGGGTCAATAACCACTATCGCCAAACCGCGTAGCATCTACTATAGTATTTCTATTTCCCTCAATCATCGAACAGGTTCTCGCAAGCAGAATGGGCGTCTGCACGTGCAATTCGACGCGCAGTCGCCGCCCGCGGCGGTCTCCGTCTCCAGCTCTAGTTCCAGCTCGTCTGATGATGAGGAGGTGGGTCTAATAGAAAGAAAGAAAGAAAGAAAGAAAAAGAAAGAAAAAACATTTATTAACACAAACAACGACACCACAACATTGAAAAAGATACAGGGAAACATTATAATACAATTATAAGTATAACATAGATTACACAGTGCAGATGTAAAAACCTATCCGATCATTTATTTATTGTGTAGTGTAATAGATAATGTGTTGTGGTGGTGTTTAAAAAGGACCTCACTCAGCATAATGCCCCGGCGTGAACCGGAGCGCTGGTTTTCAGTGAGACCTGCTGAGCGAGGCACCGACAAATGTACATAATAATAGGGCTATAGCGTGCTATAGTAGATATATTTTTTATATTTAGTCAAGACAGGCATTTGACCGCCATCTCACCTGTTGGTAACTGACGATGCGGCCGAAAATGAAGCATTAAGCCTTGGAACAGCCAATTCACTCTAGCCTTAAGGTGCTGGCCGTGTGGTGTCCGGCAAAGTAATAGCACCAACCCCTTACACTTGTGGGTGTCGTATAAAGCGACTAATATTTTCAAGGCAAAAGATCTTGAGTCTCCGTAGACGGGGAAATGGGCAGCAGCGTTTTCCATTGTTATAGCAGTGCCCAACCCGCCTGCCAAGCGTGGAGATTATGGCAATAACCTCCCTATTCGTGGGAGAGGCCCTAAGTCCTGCAGTCGACTGTTGTGGGCTGTGATGATAATGATGTAGTAGGTGCCAGAATATTGGCTGTAGCGTCATTGACCTCTCGGTAGAAACTAATTTGTATGTGGTCCGAGCGATCGTTGTAATAC
Organism: Blastobasis lacticolella; assembly: GCA_905147135.1. Classification (NCBI taxonomy): domain Eukaryota; kingdom Metazoa; phylum Arthropoda; class Insecta; order Lepidoptera; family Blastobasidae; genus Blastobasis; species Blastobasis lacticolella. Next base: position 19,882,321 of record LR990048.1, read on the forward strand.
TTCTAAAGATCATATTTGTCAAAATTTTATGTAAAAATTATTTCTACAAGGACCGGTTAAGTCCATTAATGCCTAACTTCGTTTTAAATCACTAGTAATGGCAGACGGGGCCAATGCACATTTAATAAAAAAATACTGCGGGCGATTTTATGACAATTACATTATTTTTTTATAAAACATCAACTTTTAACAAATACGATTATTTTACAAATTAGATCCAGCCGAGAAGTCAACGTCCGGTATTGCCAATCTATTTGGCACGTACTATAGTCAAGACGCCAATCGCTTTGTATCATCATCATCATCATCATCATATCAGCCGAAAGACGCCCACTGCTGGGCATAGGCCAGCAATCGCTTTGTATACTTTATCTCAAATCAATTTTCCATGGATGTAAACAATCCGCCAAGACAAAAGAACAGACGCTAATTCACACCAAGGATCACTAATTTGATTCATTTTGTAGGCAATTATCAGCACTTAAAACGGATCACTAATTAGTTTATATTGAACTGAAACGCAGTGTTTGTGTATATCCATGAAAACTTGGTCAGAGACACAGTAGATACCGAATATGTGAACCTGACTCATACATGACCAGTTTTTCTTATTTGTTGTTAAACTATACTACACTACACTACGCTACACTACACTACACTACATATACTATGCCATACTCTATTTTTTTACTATAAAGCACTGAGGCTGAATACGACATGCTCATTGGTTCATTTAAATTAAGTACGCTAAGGCGGCATTCACGGCGTGCATTGACTGGTGGTTGGGATTGGTGGTTGATGTGAACGTGCTTGTAACCAATAAGAAAGGCGAACGTTATCCCAGTACTTTATAGTTAAAAAAATACACATACTTACATTACATACATAAAGCTCACGCCTGTGTCTCACTGTGCACCGCCACTTTGCTTTGTTCAGACACAACACCCTACCCTCGCATATATCCACAACTCTTTTCATACATCTCCTTTTATTCTTACAACTTCGGGTCCCAGCTTTTAAAAAAATACTACAATAAATATTCATGTAATTTCACCCCTCCAGGTCTCAATCGCAGAGGCCCGCCCCCCCGACGGCGGCTGGGGCTGGGTCGTGGTGTTCGCCTCGTTCATGGTGAACCTCATAGCTGATGGCATCACATTCAGCTTCGGCGTATTCTTCCCCCACTTCCTGGAATACTTCGGAGAGGGGAAAGGGAAGACGGCATGGATCGCTGGTATCTTTATGGCGATGCCGCTGCTGTCTGGCCCGATTGCTAGCTTCTTGACTGACCGGTATGGGTGCAGGTAAGAAACTAAATGGCGTTTATAATACGTACTTAATGATAAGCCTTTAGAAATTAAGAAAAGTCTGTAGTGTGGTTGTGTAAGATTTATGGAAATTAATTTATATTGTCATTAGAATTAGAATATATCATTATGGCATATACCCATAAGCTTATGTTATATTCCAAAAAGTAGCCTTTGCGTTAGTCCATAGGCTGCGGTGACTGCTTACCATCAGGCAGGCCGCAAACTTGTATGCCACCTTAGTGGTATAAAAAAAAACGAGGCCCTGATCTAGCTATCTACCAAATTTCATCACGTATACCGTCAAATGCCTGGCTAGACCAACTAAATGAAACAGTCTGCAATTATACAAATGTTGGCGTTGAAGAATTCACAGGGGCTAATTCTGCTTTATACTCGCGTGCTACTCACATGCGACGTCCTATAAAGCCGAACCAGGCGATGTGTATTGTTTACTTTTTTACACTTCGAAGGCCTTTTATCAATCTGGTATCTAAAATATGTATGACAAGGCACTATAATATGTCGTATTTGTCTACAAACATTGTTATTTGTAAATTGTAGATTTAAATCTACCCAATAGTAACTGAGAATTGGATGGCGACAGTATGAAGTGACGTCACACCATATCTTCTTGGTGTCATCTGTTACTACTTACCCATAGAAACCTGTCCAGACTTCGGATCACACTGCATACATTTTTTTTATACCACAAAGATTGCAAAGAAGCTGCGGCCTGCCTGATGGTAAGCAGTCACCGCAGCCTATGGACGTTTGCAATACCAGGGGCATCACCCACGCGTTGCCGACCCCGTAAAATCCTAACCTAGTTAGCGCACCTAACTTAAACATATTATATTGATACGTGCATAAATACCCATGCTTATAAATTAATTGGAACGAAATGGTTCACTGTAATGTTACAATTTCTGTAAATAAATAAATAAATAAACAAATAACACAATGTTTTAAACTCAAACTCAAACTCAAAACTCAAACTCAAATACGTTTATTCAGTTTAGGTTTTCACAAACACTTATGAACGTCATAATCATAAATATAATATAAAATGAACGGTAGGAACCACGGTACCATCGAGCGGACAACGGTTTCTTGGCTAGTATGTAACTAACGCGGTTATTATTACACATTTTAAGGGTATGTTCCGGGGTTCCTACCGCGTACTGATATTGATATTGAGTCGTCCCGTGACTAAGGTAAGAAACCCGGAACATACCCATAAAATGTGTAATAAACAAATAAATAAGTAAATAAATAAACCTTTCCATTCCAGACGGGTCACAGTCTTCGGCTCCATCCTGGCCAGCATAGGCTTCGTCATATCAGCGTTCGTCGACAACATGGAGACCCTATTCATAACCTTCGGCATAATGGCTGGCTTCGGCCTCAGCTTGTGCTATGTGGCGGCTGTCGTCATCGTCGCATACTACTTCGAGAAGAAACGTTCACTCGCCACCGGAATTTCTGTATGCGGCAGTGGCATCGGGACTTTTATATTCGCCCCTTTAACTAACCAGCTACTCGACAACTACGGGTGGAGAGGGACCACTTTGATTCTAGCTGGGCTGTTCCTGAACATGGCTATTTGTGGTCTGCTCTTTAGGGATTTGCCGTGGACAGCGACGATGAACGAGGAGCGAGCTAAGGAGAGGAAACGTCGGAGAGAGAGGAAAAGAAACAAGCGCTACGGGTCTTCAGTAGATAGTTTCTCCGACAGCAAAAGCAGTGCTGCCGGCTCGGCTAAGGTTGAGAAAGAAAGCGCCCAAATCGAGACAGTAACCTCGCCGATTGCACCACAGTTCAGCTCTTTAGTCGACCTCCCAACATTCATGACTGGAGGCGAAGGGGTTTCCTTAGAAGTGTTCGAAATGATGTCGAACAGAGGTCGGGCGTACGCGATCCTCGCCCAGAACTATCCCGGCATAATGCTTCCCTCAAGAAGCTTTAGCGACAGTGGGCGTCTCCACGAACAATCTAGGGCTGTTATGTCGCCCGGGGCTATGTCCCCTGGTGCTATGTCGCCGACATCGGCACCGACAACTGAAGCGAACGCCTCAGGGGATAAGTCGGCCTTATCTTTGTGGATGAGGCGACAAAATGCTGCGAAGAAGCCGCCAGCTTTCCTCAAAGACTTGAGGGTCCATCGGCATTCCCTCACGTATCGTGGTGCGATGCTGAATATCAACAGATACAGGCTCCGAGCGTCGTCTTGTCCGAATATCTTCAGGAATTCGATGACCACCATTGCAAAGGAGAAGGTGAGTTTTATGTGTTACTGATTTGTTTTTGCAACCTTTGCTACATTTTTTGGTGGTTTTGTTAGCTTTGGCAGAGGCTAAGACTCAGCCAAGGTCGTAAGCCAAGAAGCGATCTTATTGGGCCTTCCGCGGGACCTCTTTCTTTTAACGTTAAATTGAGATAAAAATTAAATACTTTTTACATATTGCGATAAAAAATTATATGAAGAAAGGTCTAAAACGAGAACTTGAGATCAATCATGGAAAACCATTGATACACAAACAGGTAAGACACAGGGACTGTTTGAATAATCTCGGCACCCCGTGTCCAGTATATAATTATGATATTTTTTGTACCACTAAGGTGGCAATCAAGCTTACGGCCCGCCTGATAGTAAGCTGTCACCGCAGCCTCTAGACCTTTGCAATACCAGGGGCATTACCCACGCATTGCCGACCCCGTAAAAACCTTTTCACCTCTCCAGGTAGTTCATTACACAACCTTAGTGTGCGTGGGAGAAAGTTCCTTTGGGACCGCACAGTTCGCGACCAATTTGGCTCCAAGGTGTGAGGATGAACTCCCAGTCGGTCGCGAGCGGTGCGATAATATAATAAGACCACGCTAAGTCCAAATCAAAAAATAAAATAAAAATATCTGTATGGCAAGTTTTTAAACTTCATAGAACGTTATTCATAAAAGTTATAACAAAAAAATTGATTTCTGTAAGATTGTTTATTTTCGTGAATTATGAAAAATATTATTAAATAATGGGCAAAACAATTAAAAAAGAAGTGCTGGAGATAATTTTCAGCATAATTAATAATTTTGACAAACTAAAAGTATAAGTTCAAGCTAATAGTGACCAAATAACTGAATAACAAGAAGGACAAAAAGGACAGATTATCCCCAAATTATTGCCATACCCACACTTTATAATGTTTACTTATTTATTATTTATTTATTTAATCCTTACAATATTTCGTACATTCTGTGTTACTTATAGTTACCCTGCCAAACTGCATAACAGTTTGTTGGCAATGGTGTTTCTCTCGTAATACAATCCGGATAACGCTTACAACTGGTTAACAAATTCATCACTGAGTTTTACTCACACAACCAACTTGTAATCCTGTGCATACACAATAAATGGAGCCATACAGCTAGTTCATTACATACCCATATACTACACCAGTATACACCCCGGGATGGGTCCCAAGGTATACAACGGTGCAACACATGATTATGAATACGGTGCGACTTCTGTCAGTCAATAAGGACTTATCGTGATTCTATTATAGAAGAATGATTATTTACGGGCTCCTACCACAAAGATTGGTACGTCTGGTAACCGCCGACTTGTTTCCAGGTGCAATGGTACGCAGGCCTCTGGGACTTCTGGGACTTAGCTGTGGACGTCCTGGACTTCTCCCACTTCAAGAACCCAGCGTTCCTACTCTTCGCGATATCCAATTTCTTCCTCTACATGTGGTATGACGTCCCGTACGTCTATATCGCTGACAAGGCTATGGAAATGGGCTTCAACGAGTCTCAGTCGTCTATGCTGATTTCCGTCATTGGTATTATCAACATGTTTGGTGAGGTGAGTTTTTAAACATCGACGAAAAAATAGGGGTGTCAATTTTGACGAGTGTACTTGTGGCTTTATGTATCTGTGTCTGTGTCATCGTGGCTTCCGAACGGAGACCGAAGTATTTAAAAAATAATCGTGGACAAATTCAGACAGCGCCATCTAGCCCCAAACTAAGCAAGGCTTGTACTATGGGTGCTAGATAACTGATATACTACTTATATACTGTTAAATACATACTTATTATACATAGAACACCCAGAGCCGTACCAGATATTAAAATTAAAATTTCTGCCCGGCCGGGAATCGAACCCGGGACCTTTTGCGTGGTTGACTACTGAACCACTCATTAGCCGTATTCACAATGATTCGAAACCGTTTCCGAACGATTCGACACGAAATTCGTGAGTGGCGAATCCGTGTCGATCGATTCGAAAACTGTTATGCAGAATCCCGATTGATTCCACGGAAACTCTACTCTCTATAACATATGAAAATTTTAAAAACCACATTTTACTAAGAACTTTTGCGGGGTCCTTTGTCGATTTCCGAGTCATTGTGAATACGGCTACAGGTCATCAAACAATACATGTGTATTATAACAAAGGTAACCCGAGGAAACTGATCAGAAACCGGGGCGGGTCGCTTATTTTGATATAATCTACACATAGTATGAAACAAAGTCGCTTCCCGTGTCTGTCCCTATGTATCTATGTATGAATGCATATATCTTTTTAACTACGCAACAGATTTTGATGCAGTTTTCAACAATAGATAGAGTGATTCCAGTAGCCGTATTCACAATGGCTCGGAAATCGGATTCGGATACGGAATCGACAAAGTACCCCGCAAAAGTTCTTAGGAAAATGTGGTTTCAGTTAATTTTGATGAAATTTTCATATGTTATAGAGAGTAGAATTTCCGTGGAATCTATCGGGATTCTGAATAACAGTTTTCGAATCTATCGACACGGATTCGCCGCTCACAAATTTAGTGTCGAATCGTTCGGAAACGGTTTCGAATCATTGTGAATACGGCCAAAGATTAAGGTTGTACGGTGTAAACACCGTGCATTCGCCGCGCTGTCGAGTCAGCGCTATATTTTATTCTGTTTATAACCTAGATTACGTATTGTTAAAGTTAGTTGTCCACTGCACACCAAAAAGTGTACATCTCACACCAACAACCATTAAATCAATCAGTGTTCAAGTCAAGGTGTGTTATTACTACCAACCTCAAGCAACCAAGCAACACTCAGCTTACTTCGAGCACTGCACCATCATCTAAAGACTGTACGGCCGCCATAAACCGTACAAAGATTAAGAAGCAAGAAAATGAGGGTAGGGAGGGGTAAAGTTGTACGCGAACTAAGTCGCGTCGGGTCCACTAGTATTGCGTAAAACTAAAAACATAATATCCAACTGTAAATGGCGAAAACAGCGGCAATTTCGGAATCTAGTTTCACAATACAGAGCCAAGGACCTGACCGTGCACCGGTGTTACATAAATGACATTCTCGAATACTTATGTTATCACAGCGCTATCATTGTGGAGTCTAATGTCGGATTTACTCAATGCTAAGATAATGTTAATGGTGCCATTCGCTGATTTGATTTTAATTAGTTTGAGAGTGGGTTACGTATATGATATGTGCTGATAAAGTTGCTATGTAAGCTGTCTAGAGGTTACTCTATTGTTGTCAAGTATGTGAAAACAGGAAAATATGTATGTATGGTAGGTTGGGTGTTGGGAATAAACTCGGAAACTACTGAACTGATTTTCATAATTCTGAGTGGCTTTATTGTTTTTTTTTCTTTTTTATATTCGTGGACAAATTCACACAGCGCCATCTAGCCCCAAACTAAGCAAAGATTGTACTATGGGTCTAGATAACTGATATACTACTTAAATACTTTTTTAAATACATACTTATTATACATAGAACAGCCAGACCCGTAACTGAAATTAAAATTCATCATTTCAATTTCTGCGCGGCCGGGAATCGAAACCGGGGGGACCTCTTGCGTGGCAGACCGGCATGTTGACCATTGAACCACTCAGGTCGTCAAATTGTGTATATGCTCATAGTGGGACTATGATATTAAATATTTACAGAGATTCGGGGTCCTTTTTTGGAACAGCACGCCTCGATCCGAACGGTCTTTTTTGTCTTCGGCACGACAAAATCCAAATGATTGATGTAGGATGCTTATTTTTGAACCGTTTGTATTCAACGTTGCGAATGTAATTGAAAATTTTTGAATATCTCACGAGGGGTTCGAGAATAGAGCCCCAGACGGCTAAATACTCACCGATGCTCTTACGGTGAGGGAAAACATCGTGATGAAACCTGCACATTCAGGCGACTGAATGTGTAACCATGATCCAATCTGGTCAGGTTCTTCTGGTAGCAGGGTCGCTTCACTGCAATTACCTGATCTGCCAAATCCTGGAGCCTAAGCTCTCGCCTGCGATAGCACAACTGGGAAATTAACGCCAAGATGAAAGTGGTTGAAAGCATATTTAGGAAGTATTGACGACCTGAGTGGCTCGATGGTCAACATCCCGGCTGGTCTGCCACGCAAGAGGTCCCGGGTTCTATTCCCGGCCGGGCAGAAATTTAAATGATTAATTTTGATTTCTGTTACGGGTCTGGGTGTTCTATGTTATAATAATGTGTGTATTTATAAGTATTTAAGTAGTATATGAGTTAGCTAGCACCCATAGTACAAGCTTTGCTTAGTTTGGGGCTGGATGGCGCTGTGTGAATTTGTCGACGAATATTTATTAATTATTATTACTGATCCAATAATAGATCCGGTTAGCAACTATTGTTCGAATGTTCTCGATATCTCCTTATGACTGGTACAGTGATGTACCATTGTATCATAAACTTCACTAGACGGTTACTTCTCCGTACTGAATACGACAACTCCGTCTAACCCATATCATCTTATCAGTTACAAGTTATATAAATTCCTAACTACAATCACGCTGTGTTGATACAATGTCTATCCACGTGGCACACATAAATGGGTCAAGTCAAACAATAGCACTTGAGATAAACTATATGACAATGATAACGGGAATGTAAGAGATTGCGGTAGAAGCAGATTTGCGGTGGACGGGGAATATGACATGCAGACTTGTCATGTAGATGACTTCCTTTTACGTATTTATTCTCGTTCACTGTAGTAGATTATATAAGGATAGAAAGAATAATCAATTATGAATTCTAGTTTTTACTATAGTGGGTGCAAATGCCAAATGGATAGGCAATAGTCAAAGAGATTGGAATGTTAGCTACCTACCCTTCATTTGCCAGTCTACCAGCGACTTACAATATATTTAAAAGGTAGCGGTCTAATGTACTTCACTAATATAATAAAATAACAAAACATTGAACACAAAGTATGAAATTATTAATAAATAAACTGATATCGTATCTGAATAGTTTGTTTACAAATTTGTGTTTGACAATCAATTGCCTGTCAATCTCCAAATTCCAGATCCTGCTAGGCTGGATAGGCGATTGGGAAAACGTGAACGCCAGCGTAGTCTACGCCGGCTGCATGCTACTATGCGGCTTCGTGACACTCCTTATGCCTCTCTTAAACAACTATGTGTCTCTGGCATTCTCTACTGGAGCCTTCGGGGCCTTTATCGCAGCTAATTACTCCCTGACAAGTATTATATTGGTGGAGCAGATCACTCTTGAGAAATTCACCAACGCGTATGGACTGCTGTTGCTGATGCAAGGCGTCGCGAATCTCATTGGGCCGCCTTTGGCAGGTTAGTTCTTTTTTTTATTGTTATCCGGCAGACAAACAACGCGGGCCACCTGATGGAAAGTGGTCACCGCCACCTATGGACATTAGCATCACCAGCGGAGTCACCAATGCGTTGCCCGCCTCTGAAGAGACCTCTAATATACCTCTTGAACGATCCCATGTCATAGTCCAAAGGAAACACTGTGGCTGGGAGCTCATTCCACATCCGAATCCTAAGAGCCTCTTTTATGTCGATGTCTAAACTCCTTAAAGGCGGGGGCAACGCATTGGTAACTCCCCTGGTGTTGCTGATGTCCATTGGCGGCGGTGACCACTTCCCATCAGGTGGCCCGCTTGCCTGTTTGTCCGCCGAATTACATAAAAAAAACTTTATTTTTTATAATTTTTTTGTGCTACGCAGTGACAAAGAGCAGACAGACCACCTGATGGTAAGTGGTAACTGTCGCCCATAACATCTACGAGTAATGCGTTTAGGTTGAAGGCAACGAAAATGCAAAACAGCAGGTGCGTTGTCATTGTAAGGAAAAAGATGAATTGTCGCATACTTGTAATCTTGAGCATGCTAGTTTTTACTATGTGTGGAATAGGTGTGACAATTTTGTCACATGAACCTTGAGTGCATGAATCAAAGATGATACGGACAACAGTTACCGCTTACCATCAGGTGTGGTGTCTCCTGGGTACCTGAGTTGTATAAATAATAATCATCTTGGCGTTAATATCCCGGTTGCGTTCTCGCTCACTAGGGCCCGGGGTCCGCCTTGACCATGATCCAGGATTAGGCAGATCAGGTAATTACAGTGGAGCGTCTGCCATCTGACCTCCGTGACCCTGCTACCGGTGGAATACCAGATTGGATCATGGTTACACATTTAGCCGCCTAAATGTGCAGGTGTCATCACGATGTTTTCCCTACCGAAAGAGCATCGATTAGCATTCAATAACTTAGAAAAGAGTCATTTGTACACATTGCAGTGGGATTCGAACCCGGTATCTCCCGTTTACGAGTCCGATACCTTAACCACTCGGCCTCCGACGCTCCTGTTACTGATTAGTATAAAATAAATATAAACTAAAAGCAACCTTGTATCCTTTCAGGCTGGGTGTACGACATAACTGGATCCTACGACCTTTCCTTCTACCTGGCTGGTGTGTTCATCGCATTGTCCGGCCTAATTCTGCTCGTCGTACCGACATACAAGTTTATAACCCGGCGTCGCGCACCGAATACCAACACCAACGGTGTTGTCAAACAAAATGGGAAACTACTCGCTTAGGAGTGCAGTGGTGTAACCCTAAAAGGTACGTCAAGTTATCCTTAGACGTTGGACTTTATACCTTATATAGAACGTGGTTAGGGTTGAAATCGAACGAGGTCATCGTTTCGATAACATATATTCAAGGTCCTGCGTGTGTTAACGATTGTGACCCTACAGCCTACAGAATAAAGGCGGATTTAGTTTAAAATTTACATCGTCACTTACTACCGTCATGCGCCAAGAGAGTCTGTCTTTCCAGAAAGAAGAAGGAAGTAGATGAGCTGCTACAATTCGAATTGAGAATCACGTCGCCATCTTGTATTACCTGTCACCTTGATTGGCCAGAAGTGGTGGTTGACTATATGAATGTGTTTTGTGAAAAACTGTCAGTAAGATCCCGAATACGAAAATCTGTAAAACTCGACCCAGGACTTGCGTGTGAAGTGTGCATGTTATTCGGACATTTTTGGTCGGGCGTATGATCCTGAAATTGGCACGACTTTTGCTATTTACTTTTTAGATACATTAGAATATCGTTTTGTTCTTTTTTAGCGTTTGTACGATTATATATAAGCAAACAGATGTTTATAGAAGTGGACAAGGTTTTAATTATTTACCAATAAGCACCAGTGGAGTATAAATCTGTAATTTAATTATGTAAGTGCGAAAATGAAGCTAACAAACGTTGATATTTACTAGTTAATTATAAGTAGAAGTTATTATTACTACGGAATCATATTGATTGATCGTATAACACCAATATTTCGACCAAAACAATACAGAAATATCTATTTGTAACTGTGTTTCGTCTGTATGTGTGTACCTCGATAGTGCTATAATAATGGTTGCTGTAATTTATTTCGATTGTGAGTTGTATTTGCAATTTCAAAGTATTGCAAAGCGGAAACGTAAAAACAGTTGTTTGACTATTTAGCACTAGAAACTTTTGCAAAATGTGAATAAAGGTTTAATTTTTATTGCTATGCCTGTAATAAAGGGTGTTTTTTAGAGGCGGAAAGTTTCGTTCAATGATTAAGGCACACACTTGACGGCCATATAACCGAATACAGCTAGTTTCACTGATACTAAATACTGTTTTCTGTTTTATTTCAATTTACAGGTCTCCGCCTCTAAATAAACACCTTCACCTTATATTTTGTAGACAGTTGGTTGAAATAGCAAGGTTTAATTTAGTTTTTTAGTATTGATTGACGAGGCTAAATTATTTTGTTTGTAGCTCGTGGCAGTCTAAGCGGATTATTGGAGCTAATATAATTTAGCAGCATAGTTTTGGCACTAAACTAAACTAAAATTATAGTGTCATTTCCTAACTAGGTAACAAAATTGATTGGAGAACGTGATGTCTGTCTTAGATGTTTTAGGATTTAAAGTCTTTGGCGCATACAAAGCTACGATAATGCAGTGGGTTGTAATAAAGATATCTGTCATTAACTTTCTCAAAATCATGGCTGACAGGTCAGGCGGTGTCTAGAACCCTATGGGGGTATGTCAATAGTGTCAATAGTGTTACAAATAGGTACGTATAGTAGGACCACGCCAAGTCCGAATCGCTTTTAAAAAAAATAAAAATAAAAATCTCTGTATGGCAACTAATGCCATGTCTTTATCCGTCATAGAACGTCATTCACAAAAGTCATAACAAAGAATTTGACTGACTTGAAAAATATTATTGAGGCGATTGGCACATTATTAGAGCGTAGCATTCATTCTGGCGAAATTTGGAAATAAGTATGTGTAATTTTTATATTGTTTTATATACAATAAAAAATTTAGGAATTCTCCAAATTGTTATAATCTTTTCATAAAATTATATTATTTAGGCGAAAAATAATTTGAGAACTGAGTAATAATAATAATGGACAATGACTGACAAGGACAGATTATCCAATAGATATTGCCATATCCACATTTTTGCGCAGTCGCAGTCTTCGCGCGCGATCGTGTGTTTTGCTCCGTATTGTGATTTTTGTGATTTTATTTATTTGCCTTTGTGATTGGTTGGATATCCGAGTTTCAATTCCTTGTTCCTCTTGCGGTGATCTTACCTGTTGTTGACGCCTTCTGGGCGTGTCTAGAGTGGGACGGCTGCTGTGTGGACGGTTTAAGTGAAAATATAAACGATATTTGTTTTGACCATACCTTGGTCTCGAGCCCGGAACTTCCAGTGCGTGGCGTGCAAACTTGCTGCGGGAACCACTACGCTATTTCACATAGCGTCGACGCGGCGAAATACGCGGTCACTACAAGTGCGCCGCTGACGTCATTTGCTGCGCCGCTGTCGCCCCGCTCACTTCCACGCTGTACCTACCTACTGTGTCGCTGCGCGGCGCCTGCGCCCGAGTCTACCGATCCGTTGTGATTGAGTGCGCTACCTGTTGCTTGTGCATAAATTGCTTTTACACATTGCTATATTTGAAGTGTTGGGCTTGCGCTTAAGCTTAATAAATAGTAATATTTTAAAACTTGTATGATGATTTGTGCTGGGTGTCGGCAGGAGATAGTAATTGAAGAGGAGGAAGCCAGTCTGCGCTGTATGCTGGAGTCGTGCAGTAAAGTGTACCATCTCCTTTGTTGTGGTAAATCCAGCGTTGATGCTGATAAGGCCTCTTGGGTTTGTACCGAATGCTGCATAGCCGCGAAGAAAATAGGCCGTAATTGTAATATACCCGTTGGAACACCTACTACGCTGAGGAATATTACAATCAGGAAAAATACTGTTGCTGTACCTGTCACACCGGCAAGGTCCTCTCCAGGTAATGATTCAGTCATGTCCTTGGACGGAGCGGCATCCAAAGCACCTGAAGGTACGGTCCTTGAGCATAGTGTCGGGGATTTGACACTACATCGTAGCCCTCAGGATGTGACTCTGGGGGAGGACTTATCGCAGTCGGTATGCTCCTTGGAATTGCAGATCCTGCGCGAACGGATTATGCTGCTCACCGAACAACTCACGGATGCTACTTCCGCAATTGCGCTTTACCATGAAGCCCTCAAGGCGTGTACTATTAAAATGGATGCGACGAACGAACGTCTACATAAAGTGGAGACTCTATTAGAGGCCCAATGTCCATGTCGGCGTACCATATCTTGTGTGGAGGCGGTCTCCAGTGGAATAAACATGGACAAATCTATGGTGCCCCCTGTCATTCCAGTCCTTGTGCCCGGTGAGCAGAGTGTCGCTGAGAAACGGAATCTTGTAGAGGCCCCAAAAGTTGATAAGATGGACACGGTCGATCCGCCTAAACCGAAGAAACCTACAGTGGCGGCTAGCTTAGCCCATGAATCCAGTAAGGAAGATCGTAATGTGGGACGTTCATCGACAGGGCGTGACAGTGCTCAGGATGGCTGGACAGAAGTTGTCTACGGAAAGTCGAGGCGCTCCAATTATATTCGCGGTACTGCTGGGCCTAATATTACAACGTTGAAAGCTGTTGAGCACCGCAAATCGATACATCTGTGGAACATGTTGTCAGGTGTGGATGACATTCGCAGCTACTTGGATCAGCTGTGTCCGGGTGCTAACTGCTTAGTAGAGGAGCTTAAGTCTAGAGGCGATTATAAATCCTATAAGATTACTGTTCCGGTAGTTCATTTTGATAAATGCCTATCTGCCGATGTTTGGCCCGAGAATGCGCGTGTCAAGGCCTGGTTATTTCGCAGACACAACAAACCTAACACCGAAAAGCCCACAGATGACTGATCAAACTAGGAAAGTCTGCAACGTTTGTATGACTTATCAGAACGTCAGAGGACTTAACACCAAACTTGCGGATCTCAGGTGCAATGTGTTAGCAATGGGATGTGATATCGTGGCAATCACTGAAACCTTCTTGAGTCAGTCAGTGGATGATGCTGAAATAGCGAGCACTGGGTGGAGTGTCCTGCGCCGTGATCGAACAACTGGCTATGGCGGAGGGGTGTTGCTTGCTGCACGCCCAGGAATACAGTTACTACGTCGACTTGAATTTGAAACTGTTGCCGGCGAAGATCTGTGGGCGTCGTGCGCTATTGGAAGCGTCACCTGTAACCTGTGTGTTGTTTATATCAACCCTAGAGCTACGGATACTGAATACATCACTTGGTTCCAAAAAGTAGAGTCAGTGATTGCTTCTCTAAGGGGTGTAGTCATAATATTAGGCGACCTAAACCTTAACCCCAACTATAAATCAACTGAAATTTTGAATAATTATAATTATTTTCTTTCTGTATGTGGGTTGACTGAGATGAATGATGTAGAGAATTTGTATGGAGGTAAGCTAGATGTGGTGCTGGTGTCTGAGAACATAGCTCGTACCACGGTCTCTGAGATACAGGGGGGCGGTCTTGTCCAAAGACGAGATGTATATCACCCACCCCTTGAAGTTTGTATCCCCCTAGGAGACGCAAAGCGAGGGCAGTCAGAGACGATTGAGCCTAGCAACATCTGTTCTCGGGGTGACTGGAATTTCTCTAAAGGAAATTATCAGTTATTATATCATCTTATAGCTAGTGCCAATTGGGATGGAGTGTACGCTGCTCAAAGTGTCGATGACGCCCTCGAAACTTTTTACGCCATTGTTTTTCATGTTTTTGATGAGTGCATACCAAGGAAGATAAGACATGAGAAGGCCAGTAGAGTCTATCCTGTTTGGTTCACTGCGGATCTCATTAGGGACATAAAGCGTAAGGCCAGACTTCATTGCGTATGGAAGTCGCGTGGCTGCATGGATTCCTATGCTAAGTTTGCCAGTCTTAGAACAGATATTAAAAGAAGATCTTCCTCTGCATATAGGAACTACTTACTTAGAACTCAGGACAAGATTAGATGTGATCCGAGGGCATTCTGGAATCATATAAATGGGCTGAGATCTAAGGGCGGATTTCAGACCTCAGTTACTTTAGAAGGTAGGGAACATACTGGTAGTGCGGCGGCGGATGCCTTCTCCTCGTATTTTTCTAGTGTCTTCTTGCCTGACGTCCCTCGCCTGGTAAGTGCAGACGTAATTACGGCAGAGCGAACCTCGTCTGCTAACTACATCGACATTAAGAGTATCTCTCTTACAGATATCGAAACCGCCATAGACAAATTGAAACCCTCGATTGGCCCCGATAACCTGCCTGCTTTCATTATTAAAGCCTGTAAATACTTTTTTATAAACCCACTCTACCACATCCTAAACTTATCTATTTCCACCGGATGTTACCCGCAACATTTTAAGACTACCCGAGTGAAACCTATCCCCAAGTCGGGCGATTTAAAGGATGTTGAGAACTATAGACCCATTGCCAACTTATCGTCTTTGGCAAAAGTGTATGAGCTGATACTGTGTACACACATTAACTCGCAGATCAAGCCTTTTCTGAGCGATTCCCAACATGGGTTCAGATCTAAACGCTCTGTAACTACCAACCTTCTTACTTTGGTGGACCTCGTCTCCGATCACCTCGACAAAGGTATTCAGGTAGACGTGGTCTACTTTGATTTTAAAAAAGCTTTTGACCGGGTTGATAATGATGTGCTGCTGAGTAAGCTATGTTCTATGGGGTTTTCTCCATCATTGTTGAATCTTTTCGCTAGTTACTTGCGTGACAGGCAACAATACGTCCGCCACGGTTGCTATGAATCTGGTACGTATCATACACGTTCCGGGGTCAGCCAGGGTTCAGTTTTGGGTCCGTTATTATTTAGTATAATGGTGAATGACATGGAACAGGCTCTCCAATCTTCTCGTAGCTTGTTGTATGCTGACGACCTTAAGCTCATCCATAAGGTGTCTGAGATTTCCGACTGTAAGTCATTACAGTCGGACATCGATGCTGTGTATAAATGGAGTGTAAATAATAAGCTACACTTTAATCCATCGAAGTGCCATGTCATGTCATTTAGTCGGTCTAAAGGTCCTTTTGTAGCTCAGTATACGCTGGGCGCTAACATAATTAATCGTGTCACCACAATTAAGGACCTGGGCGTTATTTTTGATCCCGCGCTAAACTTCCATGAGCATATGAAGAGTCTTGCATCCGACTGCTCAAGGAGGCTGGGGTTCGTAATTAGAAACTCGCGCGATTTTAAAGACCCCCGTGCCATCAAACTCATTTATTGTGCACTAGTGCGGAGTAAACTGGAGTCAGCCTCTGTCATTTGGCATCCATATGAGAGTAGTTATGCCTTGCTTCTGGAGAAAGTCCAGAAAGCGTTTCTGCGATTTCTATATAAAAAAATGTATGGATACTATCCCTTTTTATACCCCACTAAATACCTGCTGGGTACGCTAGGATTCAATTCTCTGGAAGTAAGGCGTAACTTTAATTTGCTTATAATGGTGTGTCTCACGTTGCGCGGGGATGCCGACTGTACGGCTCTGGTCTCACAGGTAGTAAGTTTATTTGTCCCCCCTAAGCCAAGAATAATCCTAAGAGCGCGTCAGAACCGGCTCCTCGCGATTCCGGCCGCGCGAACCGTAGCTCGCGCGCATTCTCCTTTACTTCGCGCTATGGACATGCTGAACGCTCTTCAGACCTCAGCACCTGAGTGTGACGTATTTGCTAGTGGATGGACAGACGTGCGACGTATGTGTCTGAGGTTTTGTGAGTTGATGAATGAATGATCGTTCCTAATTATTTAAATTTTGCATGGAAATGTGCCATAGTTTATTACTATTTTTATTTGTAAAATTGTTGTCACGTTTGTAGTGCATTAGTGTTAAGTATACTGTAATGCTACAAATGTATGGTGAAGTAAATAAATAAATAAATAAATAAATTTTATATTTTCTACCACTGTCAGTTGATTCGGACTAAGCGTGGTCCTATTACAAGCAAGTGAATACTAGTTTTCGCTCAAATTGAGATAAAATTTCAAAAAATTGGTAAGCAATTTATCATGACCTTCCTACTATACACACATTTTGATTTGATTATTATATAAAATACATTTTTTAAATCAAATTGATTATCATTCCTGCGGAATTATTATAGTTAAATAATTAATAATTCATTAAACTAATAGATTTGTATAAAAAGTTAAACTCCGATATAGGTTGTGCGATTTGTGGTTATCGATATATTCCCATCACTATATTAGTCGAGTTGTTTATTACTAGTGTTGCATTATCGATAAAAAGTAATATCTAAGGCCTTGTTATTTGGAATTTAATAAAAAAAATCTAGATTTAAAGTAATACTCTCATCAAAGACTGCCACACGATTCGAAATCAATGTAAAAGTAAAGATCTTCCCCTAGAAAATATTAAGTAGACAATTTGGCTGTATCGTGAACTCCTTTGCTTGTCGACGAGTATTTTGTTTTAAATTTACGATACGGGCAAAGGCAGTCGCGGTTACAGCCTGTTTATCGATTACCGAGTAGAGTTTATTAAATTAATGAGTAAAGAAAAATCAATTAATATGTATATAATCGAACGATTGTAGCTTTTAAGGATAGATTATAATTTTAGTTACGTACCAAAAAAATGTAGCTTTGTTTGGATTTTCGGTAGGAATTAGATTTTAGAATCGACGACTTCCTTCGCTTATTTCTCATGTGCAAGGTATAACTTGACAGTTATATAGATAGATATTTGAAAAAAAAAGGGTAAATATGAAGGCGATAAGACATTATTTTCTATAAAATTAATAAGGGTCTAATTAGCATTAGCTAATTGAAATTCCACAATTGGGCTACTGGAGTGTGAGGTCCTGTTGTCAAAACACGTGTCACAAACTTATCGGAGCCGGTGGCTAAAGCTGGAACTAAGTGTCGCCATTTTGAAATGTCAATGTCAACGCCATGTCAATTCCAACAGCGACGCTGTCACCGGGTCAGATAAGTTTGTTGTACTATACGCTAGTAAGAACCAAAGGTGAAAGAAACTAATTTTAAGGGGATGGGACGTTCTGTCAAATAATGCGTGTATATCATTGCCTAAACATGCCCGTAACAGAAAATGATCAATGGATGTGCTCAGAAAGAATTATTAGACTACAATAAGAACTAGAATTGCCTAAAATAAAATATCGTGAATCGGCACGCTCATGTTCTGTTATCACCATAGAAATTGAACGATAAGGTCTGTCCTTGCGGAGCAAGCAGTTTCTTTCATCATTGTTGACAACTCAAAATACAACCATGTTGACAGATGGATTTTAGTAAATAGAACGTTACCCATTCGGAGTCTAATACGCCCAAAGATATTGGACATAGGAGCCTCGACCTATAGAGAGTACACTGCCAATCTGTCACAACTCCATACAAATGATTAAATGTCATACAAAATACTAGAACATTAGGTGACCAAGGCCACAAAATTTGACAACTTATAGCCATGCCTACTGGACAAGACACAATTTAAAAGGAAACAAAATCTATATTTTGACTTAGTATATATACCTCTATGTCCAATTTCTTTGAATACGCCATCTCAAAACACTGTTAATAGAAGAATTTTTAGAAGTTACGACAGTGACAAGACCTCACGCGCCGGTGGTGGCATCTGGTGAGAAAAATCGCCGTAAAACGACCCATAGGAATAGGATAAATATGTCAGTCCCCTTTGAATGTAAATGTGTTATTGGTTTTGTAGTTTCTTTTTCCAATTTGTCAATAATCATGTCCAGGGGGGTCTAAAAGGCCACTTTCATAATATGATTCAAATTAGAGTGCCACGAACTTATCTGATCAGAGGGCCTATCGGCTATCTCAGTGGACAACTGAATTTACATAAAAAAATCTGACACTACTCTAATTTGGTCGACGCTATTGCCAGTTTTCAACGTAGATGACGTGGTGTAGAATTATCTAGTGTCAAATACAGTTGTCAACTGAGTTAGCCAATAGCCCCGCAGGTGGCAAACACTAGAACTACGTGACGCCATTTTGAATTGTTATGTCAATGTCAACAACAGCGACGCTGCAGCTAAGTCTGTGACAAATTAATTGAATCACAAAATTTGAATCGCTGATGTGGCCTTTTAAGTTCCCCAGAGCTTATTTTATTTGCCTAGTTTATTTAACAACAGAACAGCTATTCGAAATATATTTACCCATGACAAGATCATTGTATAGGTTTGTGATATTTCGTTGATAATTTTTTTTTCTAATATAAGACGTGGAAACGAGGTTAGATACAGAATGTTCTTGCCAAAACAATGTGTGTTTTTCCTGAATTTATTCTGTAATAATACATGTGTAATAATTTATTTTTGTGATGATGGTTATGGTATTAGATACAAACACATTCAGTTGGGAGGTATGAGCCTCGGTTGTCAAATGGGTGGCGGACCGGTTGGACTCGCATGTAACTACCATTGATTTTTCCGAGTTGAACACTAAGCGATGCTCTAACTCTCTACTCTCTATTGTATGTGAAAGTATTTTATTAGCTACAGTTTCTGATGTACCTACGGGCCTGTACTCCTGTAATTTCATACAAACCTGCTATAGAACGAGCTTCGGGCCCCAAGCCCGCTAACTTTCCAAGCCTCGATTGAATTGTAATTGGATTGTAATAGCAGGTCAACGTCAGTTTTTACTGACTTGCAATTGAGCTACGATTGCAGTTCTGCTACTGTTCCTAATTGAGCCATTAGTAATAACAGCAGAATACCAAAACGTGTCAAACTGCGGTTGATTTGAGATTGAGATCCGCTTATAATTCAAACGCAATATAATTAAATTATCAGGCATGTGACATTACTTCTTCAGAGGTAGAAGAAGAAAGAAACATGTTGACACTCAGTGGCGTGCACAGAGGTTTTAGACAGGGTAGGCAAACATTATTAAACGCTTTATTAACTCAGCAAAAATATTGTATCTAAATTTTGATTCATGCCGTAGAAATATTCTCGTAGATAATTATAAAATATTGTTATCAGTACAGAATGGTAGGGTAGGCAGTGTCTTTTCGCCTTTGTGAAGTGCACGCCACTCGCAACCATGTGACATGACAGGTTTGCACGAAACGACAGGGATGCAGCCGCGAACTTTTATACTGCAACCAACTTATCTGACCCGGTGACAGCGTCGCAGTTGTAATTGACATGACATTTCAAAATGGCGGCACTTAGTTCCAGCTTTGGCCACCGGGTCTAAGTTTGTGGCAATACTTCTTAGTAGCATAGGCTTCTAGATGGTCCATACTGTTGTCGCAAGGTAAAAAAGAAAGAAAAACTTTATTGCAAGTTATTAACCGCTTCTAAGCAGTTTTTACCGGTTAGATAATTCTCAATCCTTCTAATATTTCAGCTTAGTTCTCACAGCAATATACCGGCTTCATTGCTTCTTTGTTACACATGGTGACACCCAATTATGTAGAAGCGAGAAATCCTACCGCTTACCAAGTTGTGTCATTGATTGCAGTCCACTAGTGGACGGAGGCTTGGTCCAAACGATCATACGGGGTGACTTTAAATTCATGATCGCAATGGGCATCGTATGCATGTGCTCTTGATACCACACTACTCTCTGAAATAGCAAAAAAAAACAGCTGTTTTTTACATTTTGGCAGAATTCGTTTTAAATTTTGTGTTGGTGCCGTAGTAAAAGTTGTTTGTTAGCACGAGTATCATGAATTTGATGTCATTCTGTATATTATTTGCTGCAACAATATGGTCTATCTATAGATAGGAACTAACGATTTAGATTAACAAAATAAGTCGATGACGAAATACTTTCAGTGTGCGTAGAAGTTGTCATAAGTGCGTTAACCCTGATACAAAATATGGC
The DNA here is from genome assembly GCA_905147135.1 of Blastobasis lacticolella. Lineage (NCBI taxonomy): Eukaryota > Metazoa > Arthropoda > Insecta > Lepidoptera > Blastobasidae > Blastobasis > Blastobasis lacticolella. The sequence goes on from LR990048.1 coordinate 19,903,248, forward strand.
GTATATTAGTAATATCTTAGTTCCTATACACAGCCGATAGATGGCGTCTTTTCATATGTACAAAATTGATGAGTTAAATATTTCGTTAATGCAGGTACCTAAGAAAACTAGTATTGTTTCTAAATCCAGTTTCTAATATACGTAATTCCATATACGTACCATTGATTGTAACTGACTAGTTGACAAGGCATCGATATTGGCTAAAATTTGCATATTATTTTTCAGCAACTATTTCATAATTTTACTGTAAACACGGAATAGAAAACTTCAAGATTTAGCCGTTGCTTCCATATTAATTATTGATATATTAAACTTAATAGTAAATTATTTCTGGAGACAACCACCTATGTCAATGAAAAGCTAATATTGCTAAGTAATTATATTGTATAATATTGCATATTTTTCAAACGTTGTCTACCTATTATTCCTTATATATGAGTTATTTTTACCGACATTTGCAGATATTGAGCTCTGTTCATTATTTTTGTGATAACCACGGCCGCTAGATGGCAGCACTACACATTACAAAAGCGTTAATTTTAAATGTCAGTGATTACACGAAACGGGTAATAAATGTATTACATACATACAATATGTGTATGTACACATCTCCGTATGTTATACATATGTATGCGAGACGTTAGTAAAATTCTTTTTTTTATATTTTTGTTTTTGTTTTATTTTTGCTTCTTACTCTTAGCCCGGCTTACACCAATTTATTAAACGCGTTTTAGAATGACGTCTAACGATTTTTTTGTTTGACGTTTCTAGTTTAAGTATCAACTTAAATGCATTTAAGAATTTGGTACAAGCCCTTATTGTGGTCTTTCGAACTATGTGACTTTTTTTTTATCACTTTTTTATAACTTCCTATTAGATAATCGAAAATAATTAATAACGAATACCTTATTGAACTATTAAAGCAATAATAAATACCTCTACTAAAATAATAATAATTATAATCATCCTAGAAAATAAAGCCCCTCTTTCCCTCTATTTGTAGCCGCCCTATATCTGTATGTAACTTTTTAGTGCCTAGATAAACTTTTTAATACACAATTGAATGTGATAAAAGTCTGTACTAAAATATTTATTGAACTATTGTTTAAGGAGACAGATTTAGATTTTGTGATTTTGATGTACTAGAATTAGCTTGTCATGATTTTTCAATCTGTCAAAATAAACTAAATATATTCATATAATATTTACATTCACATAATATTTACATTCACATAACTAAACAAGTATTGGCACTTTCTATTTCAAATATAATAATTCTTCAAAAAAGCAATGAAATACGTATTCCATACAACTGTCATGATAATTTCGACCATTTTATTAATATTAACGTAGAGACAAGAAAAATACCTCATTTTAATAAGTAGATTGTGCGAAAGTTGCCGTGATAAGGAATTTAATAAAATAGTAAATTGAAATAAAGACCATTTTAGCTTGAATTTTGCAATTGTTTTATTTGCATACATTGGTGCGATATAATTTAAATTTTCAGCTACCAAAACAAAATAAAATAAAAATTAATACGACACGATTTTTTTATAGATATTAGACAAGACAGGCATTTGACCGCCATCTTACCTGTTGGTAAGTGATGCGGCCGAAGATGGAGCATGCCCGTCTTGGAACAGCCAGATATGAAATATATTAAAATTATTAAATTATGATTATTCTATATTCGTGGACTAATTCACACAGCGCCATCTAGCCCCAAACTAAGCACAGCTTGTCCTATGGGTGCTAGATAACTGATATACTACTCAAATACTTTTTAAATACATACTTATTATACATAGAACACCCAGACCCGTAACAGAAATTAAAATTCATCATTTCAATTTCTGCCCGGCCGGGAATCGAACCCGGGACCTCTTGCGTGACAGACCGGCATGTTGACCATTGAACCACTCAGGTCGTCAATATGTCAAGATCGTGCAGGAATAGTTATAATGTTCGTATCATATAATGGTATAAAGGTTTGTATCGAATTCGGCTGTTTCCTACAATATTATCTACATTATAATGTTATAGTCCTAAGAAAAATGCTGAGCTACAGTTGATCAAACCAACAGAAAGTCGCGTGCGCGACTGTCCATAAGCTCAGTTGTATGATCATTTGTCAAGCTTACTATTAATTAGGTAATAGTTTTATTAATTCGCTTGACGAAAATAGTTTCTATCTTTTTTCATTAGTTTAAAAGCTCTTATGTATCACGGCCTTGCTCTAAAGCGGACCCGGTGTCCACCCAGCATCTTGACGGAGAAGGTGGTGGGGTCGTACGTGGCCGGGATCTAGGTGTTGGCAGCCGGAGACAGCTCCATGCTCCTCAGGAGCTGGTACACCATCACTTTCACTTCGCATAAAGCGAACCGCGACCCTGGGGATTACAGGCTGATCAGAGTATGTAAGCTGCGTAGCTAGTTGGATCTTAACCAGAGTGCTATAATCTCGCGGCTGGAGTAGAGCTCGTCTAATTTAAAATGACGCGCCCCACTATCGCATTAATGCACACAAGCAAGTTTAAAATATGGACGCAATACATATACAAATGCCGTTGTAATTGGTCATTCAGTTGCCGGTAAGATTCAAACGTCGGAGCACGCGCCGTTCATTGGCTCGCACACAGATGAAATGTCGTTATTAATATTTGCACTCACACATCGAAATCAACTAACTAAGTAGTGGGGCGCGTCATCTTAGACTAGACGAGCTCTACCTAGGTATTAGCGATTTAGATAGCTACAATAAATTCGCACAAATTTGCAGAGATCGCATTGATGGCACCACACACATTACATCGCGCTAACAATGTCTTCCGCGATGTGGAGGCATATCTGCAGAAATCGCCATTAATATGGAAAATGCCTAATTGCCTTTCGAGGTAAACGAACTGGGCGTTACGATCTTTTGGAGATTTTGACAATGAGGACTATGGAACATTACGCTATGAGTGTAGATAAAATAACTTTTTAATCATTATGTAACACTTTTATCTTTTAAAATTTTGTCGGGCGTCGAGACACGGCGAAATGTTGGCTGAATACCTAAATGTCTTTGACAAATTCAAAATTTAAATTTTCCTCTTTTTATTTGTGTGTAATTATTTTCCCGCATACCTACAGAATATTTTTTCTAATTGTTGTAATTGGTGTTTGTGAATGTTTTTTCTTGTTTGAAGCAAATAAATAGATAAATGTGAAACTAGTGAAGTGAATTTCACGCTTCTTGATATCGTCGACGCGGCAACAGAAATAACTCTCATCTCACTTCGAGCAAAGTTTAGAAAATTATAAGTACATGACATTATAGGTACAGAAATTTTTTTATCGTGTCAAACGATAAACAGACACTCATGTTTTAATACCCCCTTTTATATGACAATTGCATAAACTACCTACACAAATTATCTACACTCATAGCGTAATGCTCCAACTACATATTCGGAAACAGTCGTTTAAGGATACACTTTTTTCACGCCAGTCTATAAAATTTTAAAATAGTAGTTTATGGAACTGTCACATAAACATTAAAACATGAGAGTCTGTTTATGACATGAGTGTCTGCGTGTTTTAATACGTAATTATATGCAGTTGCATACACTGCTTTATCTACACTCATATTTTTATGTTAAAATATCGTAGATACTTATAATTTTCTTAACTTTGATGGAAGTAAGCTGCAAGTCAATTCTGTTGTATCTACGCGTAGAGGATATCAAGCGGCGGGAAATTCAGTTTACTACTTTTACATTTATCTATTTATTTGCTTCAAATAAGAAAAACATTCACAAACACAAATTACAACAATAAGAAAAAATATTCTGTTTAGCGGGAAAATAATTACACAGAATTCAATATTTAAATTTTCCTGTCTATATTTCTGCAAAGTAGAGAAAATTATATGTACGATATTTTATAAAAATATGAGTGTAGAGGATCTGAGACCAAGAAATTAGTTCGCTTCTACTAGAGCGGCACAAACAGGAGCTCGTTGCGCTCGCTCAGTCAGTGGTTTATGTTACGAACCATAGTTCTTTTGAGCATAAATTCGACATATTTCGGAATATTATTGCCTCTATATTTTATGAATTTAACAACTATTTCGATAAAGCGCTAGATTTTCCGCTAGGAGTCAACTATTAAGAATGAGTGTTACCCTAAAATTTCGCTAGATCTAGCGCTGAATGCGCTAAAATGGCAGCACTACCTGACAGACTGACTATTTTGTTAGTTTAGGTATATTATGCATACTATGGATATTGGTAAAAGTTAGGTTACACCGATGCTCCAAAAATTATGTCAATAAATTGCTGAATACCTATGTTTAAAAAGTTGGAATACATGAGTACCACATTTAATTATAGGTATAAACATACCTACTGAATTTATTATTGTCTGGGATATGATGATGATGATGATCTGATTTTAAATCTGGAGCGTCGGTGATCGAGTGGTTAAGAAATCCAACTCGTAAACGAGAGGTACCGGGCTCGAATTTTACTGCGGCCACATGGCTTCAGTAGGTTTGGTTTGGTACATACCAATGAGCGTTATCTGAGTTATGTACATTAGTACAATGCTAATCGATGCTCTTACGGTGAGGGAAAATATTGTGATGAAACCTGCACATTCAGGCGACTGAATGTGTAACCATGATCCAATCTGTTCAGGTTCCCCTGGTAGCAGGGTCACAGAGGTCAGATGGCAGTCGCTCCTCTGTAATTATCTGATCTGCTAAATCTTGGATCATGGTCAAGGCGGATCCCGTGGCCTTGTGCGCGAGAGAACAACTATTTTTATTACCTATCTGATTTTAAATCTATAAATTTTGAGGTATTCTATGGTCGCAATAGAGTGACCAAAGGTACCCACTCTTACCTAAAGAAATGTCGTCGTATTACAATATCACGAATACTCGAGAGTGTCGACCATTCACTGCTCTGTCAACAGCCGAAATAGTCTGGCTTTATATTATTTCGATAATACCTCATCATAATATCGCAGTGATAATGTTGACAAATAAAAATAGAAGTTTTTTTTTTTTCATAATGTAGGCAAACAGGCAAGCGGGCCACCTGATGGAAAGTGGTCACCACTGCCTATAGACATTAGCAACACCAAGAGTATCGCTAATACGTTGCCCACCTCTATAACACGTTGCTCTGGCAGCAAAAAGCAAATGCCACTCCACTGCCAAAGCCACGGTTCCCCAAATCCCCACCCCATGGAGCACTGGAAACCTTACTCACCGGCAGAAACACAATACTATTTAAAAGAGTATTATTTAGCTGCGATATTCTGTAAGGTGGGAGGTACTTCCCCAGTCGGGCGGCTCCAATTCGAACGAGATACCCCGCTATGCCCTACCTCTCTTATTACCTAACATTTCATAATAATTAAGCAACTGAAGTAGGTACTACCCAATTTAGGTATTCACGAATTTCACTTCGAATAAGTGCTAGAGATGGATGATAAATGACGTCACGTTAGTATCACTGTTTAATCTAGCTCGCTAGTACACATCGAGATCCTTATTAATTCATCGCCTCGTGCTTATTTGGCCTACCTACCTAAGGATTGAAATTGTAAGCCGTAAGAATACTGCATTAAAAGTTAATTTTCGATAAGTAAACGTAAAACAAATTTACGTTTATTTATTCTAATAATTTACAGCTTACAATTTACATATTGTTTAAGCTAGGCAAGAGGCCTGTGTTTCAGGTCACCAGGTCACCCTCGCACTACTGTACATAATATCTTGTTTGTACTCGTAATGTTATTTTAGGGAATAATATTATATATATATATATATATATATATATATATATATATATATATATATATATATATATATATATATATATATGACGGATCACGGTCAATAGTATGGACTCATGTGGTCAATAGTACGGACTCATGACGATGAAAACGGAAGTGGGAGTGCGCCCTCTGGTGGGGCGTGCTGACAGAGTCTCGACGGCACGACTCGGGCCGAGTGGCGGCCATTCTTGGCGCGACCGCCGCCGAGGAGTGACGCGTCTTGAAACTGTCTCCACATTTCGTTTGTTTACGTTTGAAGTTCGTTAATAGAAAGTGTTATTTACGTTAAAAAATAAAGTAATTTTAAAATCACCTTTGAAATAAGAAAGTAAATTACCTCAACTGCCTACGTTTGTAATACCGCTCTGAATTCTAGTGAAATTATAAGTGATGTGCAAAAATGAAATGGAATAAATACAGTGGAGTAAATGATCCTGATACACCCCTTTCCTTCACGCGACGACATCAGAAGCGGTGATGACGAACGCAACGCCCAAGAGATGGTATGATGAAAAGCAACAAAGAAAATGCAGATACGCTACGTGAAAGCGTAATAATAAAAGAAAGGTGATTACTCGATCCAGTTGAGTTGCCTACATTAAAATGTAAAATGATTTAACATGTTTAAAGCGCAGCCAAGAGTCCAAACACCCCGAGATATAAGACAAAGACTTCGTCAGAAAGATTGGGGGATTCATAAAGTAAACAGCAGATCATCTGTACCAAATGGGTCATGGTCAAGGCGGACCCCGGGCCTTCGAGAGCACCACTGGGATATCGACAACATTATTAAAAATCGAGTGAAACTTACTATGGACGGCACTTTGGTATGGCTTCTTTGTTTTTGTTAAAGTTAATTTAGATTACTCATGTAAAATATTTTCCTTTTTAAATATAAAATTGAGTTAGTTAAATAATTTGCGTAGTTCTAAATAGCCAGCTAAAGTTTATTCAATGACTTTAAAGTAAACGCTTACATTTAGATTCATTTAGCAGTGTGGTTTGACACCACAAGTAAATTAATTGCTTAGATTTCTGCAGATTAAATAAAATCAAACAATTAAAAACGGTGTATATTAATTTTTTATTTTTGTTTTACTAATACAATTATTTTCTTCTATTGCATAACAATGATGCACAACGGTTCGCTTCACCTACGAGAACAACATTGGAATGCAACGCTGGACTGGTAGCCTCAACGTGATTGTTTCAACATGGGACGACGATGGTAGACAATCTGCGAGTGTACATGACTGAGAAATGGTGTGATATTAACAGTTCCTCTCTATCTGGTGAGTCCTATACATAATTATTATTTAGTAAAAACCTGTGCTGAAGAGGCTCCCTAGCTGATTTTAGGAGTTATTTACTTTGACAATTAAGAAAAGTATTCTGACAGAAACACTATTGATACCCTTAGTAGAGAGAATGGCAGGTTTATTTGTATCTTTAGTGAAACTACAAATAGAACGAATGTAAACAAAACATAAACAACGTCAGTTACGTCAGTGTTACAATTTGTTGGTGAAAATGTCAAAAACTACTGCTAAGTTTAAAAATGTTAGCTTTTGCGGGTACCTATGTCAATTAATGTAGGCTGTCTGATAGAAAGTTACTAAGAAAAAAAATCACTCCACAAAAATAGTAAGAATTATGTTAAATCCGTCCCAATGTCAAACAGTGTTTATAGTAAAAAAGTGTTATTTAATCTAAGATTATTTTACCATCTTGAAACATGGTGCGCTATGATTTTACGTATTACCAACATCACGTCAGTTATCAGAAAACAAGAATAAGAAATACTTGGAAAGCATAGTGCTATTATTTTTATAAATTGAGTACGTAAGCATAGTTATGGTGGTGCTGCTGCTGACTGACTTCTTCTTCTTGATCGTTGCCTCACTGCTGAGGATCCTGACATCTTCGGTAAACTGCATGTCTCCATCGGTTTCGATGAATCGTTCGGATATTTGGTCCACCCATCTCTTCGGACTTCGGCCTCTGGGTCTCTTGCCTTCGACTTTTCCCGTCACCATAAGTCGTTCCAGATTGCTGATTAAGTAAATATTTGATAATAACAGTGTGGCAGGGATGCCGTAGCAGTGAGTTTGTGGAACAATTAGCTGGTGTACTTTAGGATGTTGTCTTAGAGATAGGATAGGCTTCACATAGGCTTCGAATGTGCAAATTCAATAACGACCCCGCGATCTCCGCGATTTCTATGCGAGCGGGAGGGTGCAAACATGTATCGAGAGAAAAAAAAGAGTAAAATTATTAGCGTGTTTGTTTACATTTAACAGGAGAAATTTGAACGAAATTTTCCATATTTCAGTATAATGTTTGTTATTGTGGTCGTAGTTTCCCAATGTTGTAGAATAGAGAGATAAGATATCCGCGGTAAAAATGGGATCACCGATATACGTTTCTTTTAATACTACAAAAAAAAAGGTAGTTTGGTTAGTAACGTAATTTTATATTAGTATCAAGTTATTTAACGAAAAAAAAAAAAAGTAAACACGAGTAAGTGAACTGATTGACGGTAGATAATTTCGAATTATGTTTTGAGTAACTAAAGATAAACCTGTGACTTAGTTCGACCGAAAACCATGTGTACTAAGTCAATGTGACTTAGTTTGACCTGGATAAAGACTTTGTTAGACGGATCAATCTAAGACGCTAACCCAATACGTGACGACTATCGAGCCGAGGTTTTTATGAGATTTATGTGATCGTTTTGTTTTCTCAAAATTTGTTGCATCATCGGATGAAGGTGATCGTGTTTTATCAGTGATGGTGGGCTAATGGAGCCTATGGGAGAGTTTTATGGTTGCTTACCGGCCTGATGGAGGCTATGGGAGCGTGGCTAATAGCAGGTAGTTGTTTTAAGCTTTGTGAGAAAGTGTAGAACGATAACGATGATGAGAAAGTCCAGATATTTTGGTGATAGTTCAATAGCCGGTTTTATAAATTATTTTTAGCTTCGAGTACTGAAATTTCCTTGATTACTGATATAAAGTAACTATTTTGAGTTCTGTTGTTGTGCCAGTAAGATGAGACAGTGTAAGCAATGGTGAGATTTCATATCCTTCTGCCAGTACAAGTTTTTAAGTACCTGAATTGCTGTTGAGGTCAAACATCCAGATTTATTTGGCTGACTTGGAGTGACCCGGGAGTCATGTGTGTGACTCATTGGGCTAAGAGCCCCGAAAGTATCGGATGTTGTGGCTGTAGATAGCAAATTTTATTTTGTAATTTTTTTAGAAGGCGGCTTGATATAGGATGCCTTCGTTATTACAAACATTGTTAAATGGTTTCAAAATGGGAGCTTAAACGTAACGTAAAGTCTAGATAGAGTATACTCGTTCGAACAGTTAAAATCGATGACGATGATTATTGCTTGTTTAGTTTTGGTGTGGCAACAAATGGACTATTGTTACCTATAACTGGCGTATCAAATAGACGTGAGAGCTTCTTATTATTAAACTTCTGATTTAGTTTTGATATTGGGCAGTAGAAATAATGTTTATTTTTATTTTATTTTATTTTGTTGTTTTTGTAGAGATGACACCGTAAACAGTTGTTCGGATCTGTGACGATTACTTGTTGTGTAACTCGTAGACCGTTATTGACCGGGTTATGATAGCAGATAGACTGTTACCTATCACTGACTTAGTACAGATTTGGTCGAAGGATTGACCACGAGCTGAGAATCTATAGACAGCTTCTATTTATTTGTCCCGCCTGTGTGGCTCCCGTCTGTGTGGCTCCCGCCTGTGTGGCTCCCGTCTGTGTGGCTCCCGCCTGTGTGGCTCCCGCCTGTGTGGCTCCCGCCTGTGTGGCTCCCGCTTGTGTGGCTCCCGCCTGTGTGGCATCCCGCCTGTTTGGCATTTCGCCTGTGTGGCATAGTCTGTGTGACATTAAGTCTGTGTGGTATTTAGCCTGTGAGGCATTCTACCTGTATGGCATTTCGCCGGTGTGGCATTTTGCCTCTGTGAAATTTACCCGTGTGTGACATCTTACCTGTATCGTGCTTTGGTAGACGTGACACAGGATATATGATGAATAAACTCATAGTTTGACGATTAGAGTGGCACTGACCAGAGTGACACCCAACCTGTGTGGCACCTAGTATGTGTAATATTTCGCTTGTGTGCAGGTCCAGTTGCGTGGCGGCCTGATTGCGTGGCGGCCCGACTGATGGCGTCCGTCGTGTGGTGGTTCGTCGCCTGTGTGTCATTTCTCCTGTATGGTAACATTACTTATTCTTTTTAAATTAGGATGGCGCTGACGGATGACCAAAAATCATATGGCATTTAATGAAGGAGTGTTTCAATCCCACTCGAAGAAACATTGGGTCTTTTGCTGAGTACTGAAAATTTGATGTAGGTATGTCACAAATTTGTAGTGAATCTAAGTACCTACAGTAATGGACGTCGGGGACGATACGCGAGCTCTGTGATTGGGGCTTGTTTCCCACTCAACAAGAGCATCAAGGGGAAAACACTGGTGACGATGATTAAACCTTCTTCATTGGTGGTAATTGTGATACGGTTTATGAACCGTCTGGTGTTATACCTTGTCACGCCTCTCTAATGAACTGAAGTCGTAGCTGAATTTATGTCGGCAACTTATAAAGAATAATTTATGTACAAGATGATGTTGTTATCTCTCAATCTACAGAAGTTTAGTATGATAAATGATAATGGACGTATGTTTTATGTGAAGAATTGGTGGGTTAATGCAGTCGTGATAGATCCAATCACATGATTCATAAGACTTATTTGGGTGATGTGTTGTGGTCAGAAGTGACCGAGCGAATATAGTACTGTGCTATGGTTTTCATGTTTCAGATTACACACGAGGACGTGTGTACAGCAGGACGGCCGTGACGGATCACGGTCAATAGTATGGACTCATGTGGTCAATAGTACGGACTCATGACGATGAAAACGGAAGTGGGAGTGCGCCCTCTGGTGGGGCGTGCTGACAGAGTCTCGACGGCACGACTCGGGCCGAGTGGCGGCCATTCTTGGCGCGACCGCCGCCGAGGAGTGACGCGTCTTGAAACTGTCTCCACATTTCGTTTGTTTACGTTTGAAGTTCGTTAATAGAAAGTGTTATTTACGTTAAAAAATAAAGTAATTTTAAAATCACCTTTGAAATAAGAAAGTAAATTACCTCAACTGCCTACATTTGTAATACCGCTCTGAATTCTAGTGAAATTATAAGTGATGTGCAAAAATGAAATGGAATAAATACAGTGGAGTAAATGATCCTGATACACCCTTTCCTTCACGCGACGACATATATATATATATATATATATGTCGTCGCGTGAAGGAAAGGGTGTATCAGGATCATTGTCATCAGGGTGGTGATATCAGTATTAGATTGTCCAGATAAATTAAAGAAAAGGTTCACATTTACTCCACTGTATTTATTCCAATTCATTTTTGCACATCACCTATAATTTCACTTGAAATCAGAGCAGTATCACAATGTAGGCAGTTGAGGTGATTAACTTTCTTATTTCAATAGTGATTTTAAAATTACTTTATTTTCAAACGTAAATAACACTATCTATAAACGAAATGTGGAGACAGTTTCAAGACGCGTCACTCCTCGGCGGCGGTCGCGCCAAGAATGGCCGCCACTCGGCCCGAGTCGTGCCGTCGAGACTCTGTCAGCACGCCCCACCAGAGGGCGCACTACCACTTCCGTTTTCATCGTCATGAGTCCGTACTATTGACCACATGATTCCATACTATTGACCGCGATCCGTCACGGCCGTCCTGCTGTACACACGTCCTCGTGTGTTATCTGAAACATGAAAACCATAGCACAGTACTATATTCGCTCGGTCACTTCTGACCACAACACATCACCCAAATAAGTCTTATGAGTCATGTGATTGGATCTATCACAACTGCATTAACCCACCAATTCTTCACATAAAACATATGTCCATTATCATTTATCATACTAAACTTCTGTAGATTGAGAGATAACAACATCATCTTGAACACAAATTATTCTTTATAAGTTGCCGACATAAATTCAGCTACGACTTCAGTTCATTAGGGAGGCGTGACAAGGTATAACACCAGACAATGAACCGTATCACAATTACCACCAATGAAGAAGGTTTAATCATCGTCACCAGTGTTTTCCCCTTGATGCTCTTGTTGAGTGGGAAACAAGCCCCAATCACAGAGCTCGCGTATCGTCCCCGACGTCCATTACTGTAGGTACTTAGATTTACTACAAATATGTGACATACCTACATAAAATTTTCAGTACTCAGCAAAAGACCCAATGTTACTTCGAGTGGGATCGAAACACTCCTTCATTAAATGCCATTTGATTTTTGGTCATCCGTCAGCGCCATCCTAATTTAAAAAGAATAAGTAATATTACCATACAGGAGAAATGACACACAGGCGACGAACCACCACACGACGGACGCCATCAGTCGGGCCGCCACGCAATCAGGCCGCCACGCAACCAGGCCGCCACGCAACCAGGCCACCACGCAACTGGACCTGCACACAAGCGAAATACCACACAGACTAGGTGCCACACAGGTTGGGTGTCACTCTGGTCAGTGCCACTCTAATCGTCAAACTATGAGTTTATTCATCATATATCCTGTGTCACGTCTGCCATAGCACGATACAGGTAAGATGTCACACAAGGGTAAATTTCACAGAGGCGAAATGCCACACATAAAAATGCCACACCGGCGAAATGCCATACAGGTAGAATGCCTCACAGGCTAAATGCCACACAGACTAAATGTCACACAGACTAAATTTCACACAGACTAAATGTCACACAGACTAAATGTCACACAGACTATGCCACACAGGCGAAATGCCAAACAGGCGGGATGCCACACAGGCGGGATGCCACACAGGCGAAATGCCGAACAGGCGGGATGCCACACAGGCGGGAGCCACACAGGCGGGAGCCACACAGGCGGGAGCCACACAAGCGGGAGCCACACAGGCGGGAGCCACACAGGCGGGAGCCACCCAGGCGGGAGCCACATAGGCGGGAGCCACACAGGCGGGAGCCACACAGGCAGGAGCCACACAGGCGGGAGCCACACAGGCGTTAATAAACATTGCCAACATATAAGCTCAGTGTTGTTCATTCGTCACCAGTAGCTATAAACCAGTAGGTACTTATAGACTCTAGTAATACCTCTTTCTATAATATAGGGGCACCACTGTAGTAGCCGTACTTATATAACCAGTGCGTAGGTATCTACTGCTAGACTATACAGTATACTTTTTTTAATATGAAATTGCTGAAATCATGAAGTAGTAACTTTAACACGCTTTACTTCACTAATAGCTGTCTATAGACTCTCAGCTCGTGGTCAATTCTTCGACCAAATCTGCACTAAATCAGTGATAGGTAACACAGTCATATCTGCTATTATAACACGTAATAACGGTCTACGAGTTACATAACAAGTAATCGTCACAGACCCGAACAACTGTTTACGGTGTAATCTCTACAAAAACAACAAAATAAAATAAAATAAAAATAAACATTATCTCTACTGCTCAATATCAAAACTAAATCAGGAGTTTAATAATAAGAAGCTCTCACGTTTATCTGTTACGCCAGTCATAGGTAAGTTGTTACCATCCAGTTCATATGTTACCACACCAAAACTAAACAAGTAATAATCATCGTCATCAATTTTAACTATTCGAACAAGTATACTCTATCTAGACTTTACGTTACGCTTAAGCCTCCCATTTTGAAACGATTTAACAATGATTGTAATAATGAAGGTGTCCCATATACATACAAAAAATTACAACATTAAATTTGCCATCTACAGCCACAACATCGAGACTTTCGGGGCTATCACACACATGATTTCCAGGCCACTCCAAGTCAGCCAAATAAATCAGGATATTTGACCTCAACAACAGTTCAGGTACTACTAAACTTGTACTGGCAGAAGGATATAAAATCTCACCATTGCTTACACTGCCTCATCTTACTGGTACAACAACAGAACTCGAAAAAGTAACTTTATATCGGTAATCATGGAAATTTCAGTACTCGGAGCTAAAGTTAATTTAATAAACCGACTATTGAACAATCACCAAAATATCTGGACTTTCTTAACATCATTATCGTTCAACATTTTCTCACAAAGATTGAAACAACTACCTTCTATTAGCCACGCTCCCATAGCCTCCATCAGGCCGGTAAGCAACCATAAAACTCTCCCATAGGCTCCATCAGTCCACCATCAGTGATAAAACACGATCACCTCCATCCGATGATGCGAATTACGAAATTTTAAGAAAACAAAACTATCACATAAATCTTATAAAAACCTCGGCTCGATAGACGTCACATATTGAGTTAGCTTCTTAGATAGATTTGTCTAACAAAGTCTTCAACCAGGTCAAACTAAGTCATATTAACATAGAACAAATGGTTTTCGGTCGAACTAAGTCACAGGTTTATCTTTAGTTACTCAAAACATAAATCGAAATTATCTACCGTCAATCAGTTCACTTACTCGTATTTACTTTTGCTTTCGATTTATAACTTGATACCAACATAAAATTAAATTACTAACCAAACTACCCCTTTTTTCCATTTTGTAGTATTAAAAGAAACGTATATGAGTGATCCCATTGTTACCGCGGATATCTTCTATAACATTGGGAAACTACGACCACAATAACAAACATACTGAAATATGGAAAAGTTCGTTCGAATGTCTCCTGTTAAATGTAAACAAACACGCTAACAATTTTTATCTTTTTTTCCGATACATGTTGGCACCCTCCCGCTTGCATAGAAATCGCGGAGATCTGTACTGGGTCATTATTGAAATTTTGCACATTCGAAGCCTATCCTATATCTAAGATAGAACATCCTAAAGTACACCAGCTAATTGTTCCACAAACTCACTGCTACGGCATCCCTGCCACACTGTTATTATCAAATATTTACTTAATCAGCAATCTGGAACGATTTATGGTGACGGGAAAAGTCGAAGGCAAGAGACCCAGAGGCCGAAGTCCGAAGAGATGGGCGGACCAATTATCCGAACGATACATCCGTCAACGTCGCAGTACATCAGGCGACCGATGGAGACAAACTCCGAAGATGTCACGATCCTCAGCAGTGAGGCAACGATCAAGAAGAAGAAGTCAATCAGCAGCAGTACCACCATAACGATGCTTACGTACTCAATTTATAAAAATAATAGGACTATGCTTTCAAGTATTTCTTATTCTTGTTTTCCGATAACTGACGTGATGTTGGTAATACGTTAAATCATAGCGTACCATGTTTCAAGATGGTAAAATAATCTTAGATTAAATGTCACTTTTTTAATTTTAACACAGTGTACTGTAACATTTAGAGGGATTTAACATAATTCTTACTATTTTTGTGGAGTGATTTATTTTTTCTCAGTAATATTCTATTAGACAGCCCACATTAATTGACATAGGTACCCGCAAAAGCTAACATTTATTAAACTTGGCAGTAGTTTTTGACATCTATACCAACAATTTGTAACACTGACCATAAATGACGTTCTTTTTGTTTTGTTTACATTCTTTCTATTTGTAGTTTCACTAAAGATACAAATTAACCTGCCCTTCTCTCTACTAAGGGCATCAATAGTGTTTCTGTCAGAATACTTTTCTGAATTATCAAAGTAAATAACTCTTAAAATCTGCTAGGGAGCCTCTTTTCAGCACAGGTTTTTACCAAATAATAATTATGTATAGGACTCACCAGATAAAGAGGAACTGTCAATATCACATCATTTCTCAGTCATGTACGCAACACTCGCAGATTGTCTACCATCGTCCCATGTTGAAACAATCACGTTGAGGCTACCAGTCCAGCGTTGCATTGCAATGTTGTTCTCGTAGGTGAAGCGAACCGTTGTACACCATTGTTATGCAATAGAAGAAAATAATTGTATTAGTAAAACTTAAAAAATAAAAAAATAATACTCGCCGGTTATAATCGTTTTATTTATCTGCAGAAATTTAAGCAATTCATTAAATTGTGGTGTCAAACCACACTGCTAAATGAATCTAAATCTAAGCATTTACTTTAACTTCATTGAATAAACTTTAGCTGGCTAATTTAGAACTACGTAAATTATTCAACTAACATTATTTCTTTTTTTTTTTTAAAAGGGGAATATTTTACATGAGTAATCTAAATTAAGTTTCGCAAAAACAAAGAATACATACCAAAATGCCGTCCATAGTAAGTTTCACTAGATTTTTAATAATGGTGTCAATATCCCAGTGGTGCTCTCGAAGGCCCGAGGTCTGCCTTGACCATAACCAATTGGTACAGATGATTTGTTGTTTACTTTATAAATCCCCCAATCTGTCTGACGAAGTCTTTGTCTTATATCTCGGGGTGTTTGGACTCTTGGCTGCGCTTTGAACGTGTTTAAACATTTTATATTTTAATGTAGGCAATTCAACTGGATCGAGTAATCACTTTCCTTTTATTATTACGCTTCCACAAAGCGTTATCTGCATTTTCTTTGTCGCTTCTCATCATACCATCTCTTGGGCGTTGCGTTCGTCATCACCGCTTCTGATGTCGTCGCGTGAAGGAAAGGGTGTATCAGGATCATTGTCATCAGGGTGGTGATATCAGTATTAGATTGTCCAGATAAATTAAAGAAAAGGTTCACATTTACTCCACTGTATTTATTCCAATTCATTTTTGCACATCACCTATAATTTCACTTGAAATCAGAGCAGTATCACAATGTAGGCAGTTGAGGTGATTAACTTTCTTATTTCAATAGTGATTTTAAAATTACTTTATTTTCAAACGTAAATAACACTATCTATAAACGAAATGTGGAGACAGTTTCAAGACGCGTCACTCCTCGGCGGCGGTCGCGCCAAGAATGGCCGCCACTCGGCCCGAGTCGTGCCGTCGAGACTCTGTCAGCACGCCCCACCAGAGGGCGCACTACCACTTCCGTTTTCATCGTCATGAGTCCGTACTATTGACCACATGATTCCATACTATTGACCGCGATCCGTCATATATATATACACAAACCAGTCAATATGCAGGTCATATAATATATGACCTGTATATGCCGGGTATATTGACTGTATATATATTATATATATACAGGTCCACCAGGCTCTATTTGGGCTCCGTGGCACACTAGCCGTCTTATTAATAAGAACGTACTGATCAACAAGCGTTGAACATCTGTGTAGTAAGAAGGTCGTACACACAGTCATTCTACCTACACGGCACGTGTACAAACTAATCTGGCCCAATGTCGGCGTCGCTGTTGTTGACTTTAGGATTGCCGCCAAAATGATATTTCAATTGGCGACACAGTTCCAGTTTTGGAAACAAGGATGACGTGAAAATTTAACAGAAGCCGACTGTCGGCATCGGATTCTCTGAGATAATAACTCCACAAACTATCTGAGCCGGTGGCCAAAGCTAAAACTTAATGTTGTCATTTAGAAATGTCATGAACAAATCATCATCACAGCCCATAACAGTGCACTGCAGGACTTAACTTAGGGCCTCTCTCACGAAAGGGAAGATAATTGCCATAATCTCCAAGCTTGGCAGGCGGGTTGGAGATCGCAGTATTATAAATATAATAATGGAAAAAGCTTCTGCTCATTTTTTAACCTACGGAGTCTCTAGATCTTTTATCTCGAACACATTGGTTGCCTTGTACGACACTCACGAGTGTTAAGGGTTGGTGCTATTCTACTCTTCTCAACACCACACGGCCAAGGATTAAATAATAAGAAATAAATATGCTTGGTTATCTAGCCCCAAAGTAGCATAGCTTGCGTTATGGGTGCCAGAAAATCAATACCTAAACCAGATAAATAGATAGACACTCTTTATTGCACACAAAATTACTACTAATATATATATTTTAAATACATACTTATGATATATACAACACCCAGACAGATAATATAAACAGTAATTAAAACATCATTTACACTTCAGATTCACAGCATCTAAAATGTAGGTACAATACAAAAATGCACTACTCTACACATACTCTTTATCCAATGCGACAAAATACCTTTACCTTTTCTAATATTTAATAGTTTGCGTCAGGGTTACCCTTAATTAAATTTGACGAAAATGTGCCTTCCCCAAGAGCGAGAAAATAGGGGATGATATCACTAAGGAAATCAATATTGTGAAATATGATATCTTATCTGAGGGACGCGTCTTTGTTGACACCAATAATCACGGCGTATTTCATATCGATCGCGATAACTTAATCGGTTGGCAACTGCATTCGGCCACGAGGCTAGATTGGCAGACTCACAATAATAAGACAAAACTTGCACATAGATAAGCTTCACGGAAATGAAGATGCGGCGGTGGATATGAGAAGTCAAGCGAAAATCGCAAAATCGTAGGTAAGCTGCAAGAGTGTCGTCTTCGATGGTATTGTGGACGTGGCCATATCTGCCACCACTACCAATCACGGGAAAAATTTGCCGGCCCATGAAACTGTTTACACTTCGTCCAGAGTCCAGCGACATGCGTGCCAGGCGTACTAACTCACCGCCAAGGATGCCGAAGACCAAGCGAAGTAGAAAGGGGAGTCGCGGCCCGGGATTACACAATTGCGACTGACGCCATTCTCACCTAAGCCATACGACGTCTACTACTGTACTCAGGCTTCTCCAGGCACCTTCCATACTGAATTTTGTGCCTCTTGCATCCATGATCTAAAAATAATGACATAAGATATGTATACCTACAAAAACATACTGCCAAATTTCATAAAAATTTGTTCAGTATTTTTTGGGTTAAGGAGGACTTTTCTCTTATCATCGTTATCATCATGATCCTAAACAGCCCATATAAATCCAGACTATTGAGTCATAGATCTGATGGGAACAGTGCATTACCGATCTCTGTGTAGTAATTTTAAGGAAGCTTTGGACGAATCTTGACGTCTTTCGGTTCATAATGATAATGATGAGATATTATTAAGTATTTAGTTTTGATTTTTTGCATTTCTCGAGCTCCTTTCTTACATATAAAGCCTTGCTTTGTTTACTTTTTCGAAAATGTGACACTTGTTAAATTGTTTGTCACTGAATTGATACAATAAACATTTAATTTGATAAATTATAAATAGCTACCTATGATAAAACATCTTTATTACTATCAGTAAAGAAATAAAGCCGATTTCACATTGCGCTGACGTTTGTGTAGATTTCATAGTGGTGGAGTCAGTGACTCCTTCTGGATAGTTATCACACTGGATGGTTAGTTGGGGGCGAGATTGGTGATTGTCGCCATTCACACAGGCCTTCCATCTTTTCTTTGGATGGCCTATACTGGTGCATCTATCCCTCAGACCAAGGAAAGAAAATGAACATGAAATAATTTTATTACTTACCAATACAAGGCTTAGAGGCGGATTCTGAATAGGGGGAAAGGGGCTGTGCGGGTTCGGAGAACTTCCTCGAGTCTTCACGTCCCCCCTATCACACTGTCTTAAAACAAAAGTTTACAACCAATGTATATTAACAGCTATGCTACTTCCAGTAATCAAGGCCAGTTCAAGGCCCCTCAGAATGTTACAGATGGCGCTTTATTCTCGGAGACTCTCTGATGAGCAAAATTCGCAACGAAGTAATACGACAGAGAATCAAAGTTACCGACAGCGCAGACAATTAGTAAGCTGAAGTAACAGTTGGCTGACCACATCTGAAGAATCGACAACTGCTGGGGTAAACGAGTTCATGAATAGGGATCGCGGCGGTTAGCGTAGCGCTGGATGCCGCAAGCCGAGGACAAGGTGCATTGCATTATTTGAGCTCTATGTCCAGCAGTGGTACAGTGGAGTATAGAGTAACAAATGCATAGAATACTAGAGTAACTAATTATAAAAATATATATTCTCGAATCTGGTTAGGATCGTGGACTAACAATGAAGCGGGAACGGAACATCGATGTAATCCATGCTAGGCGTTTGCTAGAACTCTGGTCAGTCATTACGACAGACTCATAACGGAGGCAAATCAGTTTTTGTATCCAACAGAAGAGTGAAGAGCTGATTCACGTATCAAAGGAGAAAATGAAGGTAAATGGTCTAATAGCCTGAAAGTTCATAGTAGTTCCAATTTAGATGTCGTATTTACGGAAATAACTCTGATATAATTCTTCATAAAATTACAATCAGACCATTGCACTAAATGGAGATGCTGTTATTTAAATAAAACTACCTTAATAAAATAAGCAATGCCTTATGAATACGGTTCTCCCAATGACAATACGCCTTTCCCAACATGTGTACAATAAATATAATGACCTATTAAATAGCACAATTTTACATACAGTTACTATAAGGACCTACTTTTGTAAATATTCACTGCAGTAACAAACCTAAGAGTAAAATTAAAAAACTTGTCAATGAACATCACCAGATAATGCTTCAACGTAATGTGAGTCCGGCTTAAGTGACCTTGAAGTGTAATCTCGAATTAATTTGTCCGATTGGGGAACAGCGAGCGAACGACACTCGTAACCATATTACTATCTGAGTCACGTTTGTTTTTTGCCAACCGCTACGACGTAAAGACGTAAGGTTTGTTATTTTTCTTCTGATTAACACAATATTTTAATAGTGAAGAGCGACGCACTTGTTTTCATCAGCATAGTGTCCCTATTTGCCGGAAAGTTAGTTCCTTCCTACGCTACGTTCATTGCTATTGTTGCCGGGTACAGTTGTTTTGTTATTTTGTTCTTTTGTCATATACTTTATATTATACAATGTTTAGTCTTGAACCTTCTTTTCCTTTCCGATGCGGTTTTATGTTTCCTTTTCGACAGTGGTTTTGGTCGTTTGGGCTGGAATGTGCTTTCTCTATGTCGATTCTATATGGGCATGATTAACATTGTTAGGTGTGTCAGACAGAAAAACTACGGCTTTGACAGTCTTTGTTGGGTATTTTTGCAATTAAACAGTTTTGAGGTCGAGATTTACGAACATAGCTCGCTAACCAATTGTATTGTATATTTTTACAGGATGCTCATCTGGATATGGTGCGGGTGCGCGCTCGTCGCCTTGGTGCTGTACTTCCGCAATGTATACTCCTATTTCTCCCGGCGAGGAGTGAAGAACATCCCGCCGGTTCCAATTGCCGGGAACATGGGTAATGCTCTTTTGAAGACGGAACATATTGGAAAGATTGTAGAGAGGATTTATAACGCATTCCCGGGTGAGAGGTAAGTAATTAGATGTCAGAATATCTAAAGATGTAAATTGTTCATTCATTTGTATACTCGTATATGGTTACTCATTTCTTCTTCCGATTTATAAGAATATGGTAAACAGTTGCTTGTGTGTTCCCTGAACTTGAACACTAATGAACACGATAAAGGATAGTGAATCGGCTGTTTCTAGACAGGCATGCTTCATATTTGGCCATTGTCACGTACTATTGCCGACCTGCTTAATCATCGTAACTCTGTGCAGAAGCATGCAATTCGAATTGTCGATGATCCTATACTAATAGAACCACTGGCTGTTCGAAGGGACTTCGGCTCCGGTATGTGTTCTACCGGTTGTATATATTGTGCAACGAGAAATGTTCTGAGGAGCTTTTTTGTCTAGTGCTCACAGCACAATTCCGCTATCGCACCATTCACCGCGGTTGGGTCATCCAAATTACATTAACCCTTTGTTGATGTCCACGCGCCGGTTCGAGAAAACGTTTCTCGCTCGTGCCGGTCGATCTCCCACAGTGTCTTCCTTCGGATTATGATATTGGTTCGTTCAATTGAACTGTAAGTCTGGAAGCATTTGGATAATAAATAAATAAATAATAGGTAATTTAGAGATATCTAAACCTCATAGGTGGATTGGAGTGGGCTTTGGTGATACCCTGGCGTTTTAGATGTCCATATACATGTCGACGGTAACCACTATCAAATAGGTGGCCCGCTCGCCTATTTGTCTGCCGTATAACATTATAAAAGTATTGATAAGACCATTTTTCAAACGCAGATTCGTGGGCAATTACGAGTTCTTGAAACCGGTGGTGGTGCTCAGAGATCTGGAGCTTATTAAGCAAGTTGGTGTGAAAAGTTTTGAGAAATTTCAGAACCACGGTAATGTGGCCTCGGGGAATGACGAAGACTTCATTGTTAGGAGCCTTATAGCTTTGAGAGGTGGGTATACCTAAATAATTGTCACCAACAAATATTAAATATTAACACACACAACAATATTTATCACCAATTTTGTAACACTGGACGCAAGGACAAGTTAGCTTCTCCTTGACTCCGCATAATTTATGGATATTTGTTATTTTCTTGATTAAAAGTAATTTTACTCAAGTTGTGTTTCCTGATTAACTTGTAATCAGGAAAACTCAACACAACTCTTAGTAAATTCAACCTTTGTTAACTGATACTTACATCTTGTGGCCACAGAAATAAATTAAAAAAGATAGATAAATAGAAATGCCATGAGGGGACGATAAACTATCGAGAACACTAGTCATCATCTCGGTTATTTCTGCGCATAACTTTTCTCTTTTCTCTCTCTTAACTCTCCGGCGTCAGATAGTATCAGATACTATGGGCTTATGGTTGGTGATCAAGTCTACTACTTACTCGGCGACCATGAATATATAAGTATAAATATATGCTTTCCCGAACAAATAACTCTCACCGTTACCACATTAAATAAAATGGCACAGTCTTTCGTGCTACAAACTTATTTGACCCGGTGACAGCGTCGCTGTTGTTGGCACTGACATAACATTTCAATATGGCAACACTTAGTTCCAGTTTTAGCCACCGGTTTGTAGCACTGAAGTAGACGTCAGTCATCAATCTCGCCAAGGCGACAGATATAACATTGTAAAAGCGTACAAAATTGTTGTAACGTAATACCTAAAATATAAATTTCTAAATAATAATTCCAACCTTTAATCTTTATCATTTTTCCTCCTTTAAAATTATGCCACTTTTGCTGTTGTGCAATTCTTTAACGATTCTTTAAGCTACATTACATAACTATATTATTGTTATTGATTAATTTGTATACTCATCTGTTATATATTTTTATCTATAATAATATCACTTCCGCGAAAACAAAATCAACGGCATTATGCCGCTGGTGCAAAGTCACACCGTGCGCCGTGCGCATATATGTAAAACGGCCAAATAAATACTAAGCAGATGGCGTGTATCAAATTTTTTTTTATGTTATACAATAGGCAAACAGGCAAGCTCGCCACCTGATGGAAAGTGGTCACCACTGCCTATAGACATTAGCAACACCGAGACTATCGACAATGCGTTGCCCACCTCTATAACACGTTTGTATTTGATTGAACATACCAACTAATCATGGTCGGTTTTTAATTTAGCAATAAACACTAAAATATTTATTGGAAATGGAAAAATCTTAAGTTTTACAAGTAATACATGATGTTTGTTATACTTTACGGAAGAAAGATACTCCATTCTTGTTTTTGGTTACTGTTTATCGGAATTAGTGCATGTGTTTCCTACACAACTCGGCATTCTTAGATTGTAAAGTAACGATCATGCGTATACGTGGCCGAAACGTCACTGAGACGACGTTGGAGCGCCATTGCAGTTATAGCTCCAATTTAGTGGTGTAATTGCCTTTATACAATGAACCGGTCCATTATGTAGAAGTCTGGCGACAATGTCAAGTGCACATGCCATTTCTATTTACTTTATCATATTTTGATTTATGTGCTTGTAACTAACTCTTGAAGCTACAATAATAATAATAAAACAACAGATGAGGAGTGGAAAGACATGCGCGGCACGCTGAGCCCGGCGTTCACCAGCTCCAAGATCCGGCTGATGGTGCCCTTCATGGTGGAAGTCGGAGACCAGATGATGAGGTCTCTTGAAGATAAGATTCGGAAGTCAGAATGTGGGTAAATCTCCTTCAGGTTTTTGCACTGTCATCTGTTCCTTAAATGACATAAGAGATGTTGTACGGGAAACTAGAGACAAACATAAATAACGACGTATTGAATTCCTCTGCCCTCAGCAAAATACATCGACGTGGACATCAAGGACCTAACGTCGAGGTACGCTAATGACGTCATCGCTTCGTGCGCATTTGGCTGCAAGGTCAACTCTCACGAAGAAGAAAATAACGAATTCTACACAACAGGCCAGGAAGCTGTCTCCATAAATTTCTTTAAAATTCTTATGACCTTGGTTCATAAGTCAATTCCGGCCATCACAAATGTGAGTGATATTTTTTTTCAGTAGAAAACTTAACTAAAATTTTGTTACAGAAAAAAAGTTCTCAAATGAAATATATTTTTCATAACAAGCTTTTATCGTGCGGTAAAGTACCTTCTCATCAATACCGTTCCGAAGAGCCTAATCACAATGGGATTATGTTGTTGCGTTCAGCAGTTTCTATGGCCACCTTCTGCCATCATAATCAGACATTGAATATAATCTAGGGGTATAGTCAAAAAGATTGGAAAGTAAGCTACCTTCTTGCCAGTCTAGAAGGTAGCTAACTTTCCAATCTGTTTGGGTATAGTAATCATTATGACCATTCCATAGAGCCCAAGCATGGAACCCGACCATGAAATCTATGGCCAGAATACATTGTAATCCAAGTTACATAGAAATGCCAAATTTTAGTTGAATTGAACGCCGGGAAGCGGGTCAAATTAGGTTTGCAAGATTCCAATACAAGTAAAGTTAAATAAAAGCTTCTAAAATATCATAACATGGGGTTCTTCAAAGGCCATGACTACAGGTACGGCACTGCCACCGGTCCCCTTAGGTAGCAAATGGATGACGGTGACCGTTTTTCATCATGTCCATCCATCCGCCCGCCTCCCTAGGCAACAAAAAATATTGTTAGAATCACCTAAATACGTAATAACCGCGATAGTTTAAAACAATACGGATTACCGTAACAAAGTATTAACTTTGAACGTTCCCTTTTTATCAAAAAACGCAATATTATCTGAAAATATTTTGCAACACTGTTTCAGTACCTGAAAATCGAATTAATAGCTGAACGACCAAAGATTTTCTTCCGCGATCTGGTGTTGGGAACGATGAAGGACCGGGAAGCCAACAACATTACTCGACCAGATATGATACATCTTCTAATGCAGGCAAAGAAAGGTAAGTAACGGACACGTAATTAAGAACGAGCTCATCAGAAATAATTATTGTTTTGATTTCCGTTGTTTTTGTCCAGGACGTCTAACTCACGACGCTAAATCCGAAAATGACGAGGACGCTGGCTTCGCCACTACTGAAGAATCCACGATTGGCAAGAACCAAGTCAACCGAGGTACCTATGGATTGCATATTTTACAGGCTTACTTTTTCGTATTCAGAGTAATCATCATCATCTTTGCGGTCAATTCTGGATTCTGTAAGGGTCCACCTTCCTCCTCCTCTTCTCCTGGGCTTCGGCATATTGACGCTTAGATTATTGCTTAACAAATACGATTTTAATCAGAAATTCAGTACCTACATATACCTATTCCAATTAATAATTTCATCTCATAACCTACATTTTTCCAACTTCTTATTTTCTCTTATTATAATTAGCCTTACTAAATGTTGACTATTTTACATTTCAGAGTGGTCCGACTTCGACCTAATTGCGCAAGCAGTGCTTTTCTTCTTCGCCGGCTTCGATACTGTCTCCACTTGCATGTCGTTCCTGCTTCACGAGCTGGCCGTCAACCCTGACGTGCAGGAGAAGCTGGTTCGGGAGATCCGGGAGCACGACGAGAAGAACGGGGGGCAGTTCGACTACAACTCCGTGCAGAAGATGACGTATTTGGATATGGTGGTCTCAGGTAAGGAATTCAGAAAATATCGAAAAGTTCAAAATGCTTGTAGACAAGTATATCCTTCAAGTTATAATTAAGGTTGGTGTTAGAGAGGGACTTTTTTTTTAATATTAATAATTGTAAATTGTATTTTAAATTGTAAATAAAGTATATTATATGTATATCCTGTATTAGATTTTTTTAAAAGTTTATTTGTGACTAGTTCGCATTTAACTCATACTATAAGACTGCAACCGGATATTTATTTTATTCAGTGTTAAAAGCTTCACGCTCAGTCATATTGTCAGCTTATAGTGCAAAATGTGATGATAGTACTTGATCGTGAAATCGTGATCACGAGTGAAAAAGTGGACATGTAAAATGTTTACCAGAGATGGAAGGTGTGAAGGTGATGTCGAAAGGAGAGTGAATGCGGGAAATATGGGGAATGGAGCACTACACATATTTATGAATAGCAAGAAGGTATCTGAAAAGGCCCGTCTGGTTGTACATAGAGGGTTTCTCGTTCCAATAATCGGAAGTTGAGTATGGTGGAAGAAGCATCATTATCATCATCAGAGCGGTCAATCCCGGCTCCACTTTGCCCGATCTTCTGCATCCTCACGTCAATCCATCGCTTCTTAAGTCTCCCGCGGGACCTCTTTCCTGATACAGGCAGGTTTAGACACCTATTTCCCACGTATCCCTGGGGCTTACGCAACACGTGACTAAACCAGCGCAGCCGTGGAAGAAGTGGACGATGGTGAAAGAAGCATGAAAGAAGGATAAATGCAGTAGCAATAAAAGCAAAAAAAAGAAAAAACTTAGCTGAAAACTAAGTATAACGAACAGCCAATAAGACTTCTCAATCTAAAAATACAAGAGTTCCTCAAACCAACGAGCATGCTCGAAAAGGTTGATGAATGTGGAAGATACAGGAGAGACTTGTCAGGACCGAAGCATGTGGAGTAATGTGATCTAGTATGCGGGTAGTGGCCCATCCCTGCAGGAAAATCGTTTAATGTAGTCTGACATTAAATAGCAGTGTGATTCTCAAAGATTCTCCTTTATCGTAACGATGCTACGAAGCTTGCTGTCGATTGTCATGCCACGATATGTCTCGTGACATCGTTGCGATCAAGGAGGTCTCAGAGAATTACTAAGCTGTTTTTCGATACCGTAAAATCTTGTGATTTACAGAGGCACTACGGCTCTGGCCGCCTGTTCTGTTGACGGACCGAGTTTGCAGCAATGATTTCAACCTCGGCAAGCCCAATGACACAGCGCGAGAAGATTTCATTGTAAGTAAGCTTAGAAATTTAATCTATGCTACTGATTGTTGTCGATAAGTTTTTTTTTTGTTGATTTGTTGTTTGTATTTTATAAAAGCTTTAATTTCCGAAACTACCGAACTGGATTCTAAAAAAGTTGATCTTTCACTAATAGGAGGCTATATTCTTCTCTAGTATTACTTACGTCTACTGTTACTTATCCTAGGTTACTTTGGGTCTAATGTGAGCAGAGTTTCGGTCTAAATAATCTATTCGAAGCAACTTCCTCCAAACAAGAGCTACAAGAGATTTGCTTGCCAATTGTTTATTCACGATTTGTTACATTATTTTCACAAAAGCAGTTTTTCATGATCGCAAATTATATTATTCGCTTTTTTCATGTAGTGATTGTTAATAGAGCATTTTATAACAATCGTGTTTATATTTTCGCCTATTGTACCAGTAGATTATACATATTATCAGTACGAGACACGTTGAATATGATTTCTACTAAGTAATATGTTTTAAACTATTGCGTTGAGTAGTAGATGATTATATTATCCGCCCTATTCATATCAATTGACATTAAAATATCTTTATTATTTTATGTGTCAGGTGCGCAAGGGTACAAACGTGTACATTCCGATCCTGGCCCTCCACCGCGACCCGCAGTACTTCCCGGACCCTGATAAGTTCGACCCCGAGCGGTTCTCGGAGCAGAACAAGCACAACATCAAGCCCTACTCCTACATGCCCTTCGGATATGGACCCAGAAACTGCATCGGTGAGCAGATTATCTAATGTCAAATAATAATTTTTCCCTTTTTAAATAATAATTTATATGCTGTAAAACTGTGAAATAAATAAATAAATAAAATAAATATCATAATGTATCAGCAGCTTAAGTAGCTCACTCTTTATTTTCTTTCATGAGTAGAATGTCTAGGATTTGCTTGGATTACCCAATGATTATAAAAAAGTCTTGTTAAAGATGATTTGTTTAAATAATCTACGGTGTGACCACTTCTTGATAGGTTAAGTTCCATATCTGAGCAGCCTCTAATTTTCAGGGTCCCGGTTCGCGCTGAGCGAAGTGAAGGTGATGGTGTACCAACTCCTGAGGAGCGTGGAGCTGTCTCCGGCTGCCAAGACCCAGATCCCGGCCAAGCATGACCCCACCACCTTCTCCGTCAGGTTACTGGGAGGTCACTGGGTGCGCTTCAGAACCAGGACATGATTTTTAAAATGGAACATTATTATTATTGTTGTAATACAGTTTCTTTTTTTCTTTTAATCTTGTAGATATGTCGTTGTAACTGTACACATAAAAAAATATGACGATATATGATGATATTGATTAAAGCTGTAATTACTGGATACTCCTCTCTGCTTGTCGTTTTAAAATTGATTTGAAATGCAGGAAGCTTTAATCCCCTCATGTTTCATGTATGTACACTGTATTTGGGGATCTTAATTGTGTATAAAAATAAGTATCATTAACAATTTCATTTTATTTCTTATCATGACCATCATTATCGTCCGCATCATCTTCCGCCAGGGTCCGTTTTCCTACTCCTTTTCTCCAACTTGCCCGGTATTCTTGAAAAATTGATCTTTACACATACATATTCTACTACTACTGTATCTAAACATGTAATTTCTCTTTGTTAAAATTGCAGCCTCTTGTCTGTTTTTCTTATTTACATTTTATTGTAAAATTAATACGGAATGAATATAATAATTTAATTTTATTAATGTGCCCTTCGACCCTTTCTTGGAAAATTTCGTCGGGGAATTTCATCTGAAACACATTCAACGCTGTGGATAGAGGTGCCTTGCTTTCGCAAATCCATTTTAACCGGCAAGCCAGGATTGGCTTGCCTTCACATTGGCTTGCCTCTTACATTCAGCGGTTGGTTGCAAGCAAGGCGTCCCACACGGGCCGGCCATTTTTAGTCTCTCGATTCACCATGATCGAAAACCTGAATTTCTCGAAGTGTAAGCTGTATATCCCTAAGTCTTGGCCAACGGGTGGCTCTATTTAAAGAATAAAGACATTGATTGCCACAAGGCACCACAACACGATAAAAAACACGAATTTAAAAATATTAATACAAAAAGTAAAGAAAATATACATTTCTACAGCTTTGAGCGCTAGCAGCTAACATGACAGTTGTAGAAAAGACCTCGCTTCACCTTCTAGCCTCCCCAATTTTTTTCGAATCCCTACAACATTTGAAGTAGACAAAATTTAAAATCTCAATACTATTTCGGACTGTATACTCCAAACTAATAGCTACATAGTGTAAGCGATAATTTAATATTGCTTATTTGTTTCTAAAATGTACTTACGTTTTACGATTTTGTAAGCATTCTGTCTTTTTTAGATCACCTAGGCAACACCGTGAAACATAAGGACCTTTATTTCTGTTTTGGGCCCGGCATCATAGAAAGAAAGAAAGAAAGTTTATTTATTCGACGACACGATGTTACAAAAACGTTGTTAAAAAACATCATCATTATGTTTCACTTTATATCTACATGTTTCCATTTGATACAAAATGTTTGTCCAGATCCAGTCAGACGCACACTAAAATTGTAAGCCGACTGGAGATCAGGGGATGCAGTCTCGACATACATAGCGATCGCAAACTTATCGATTTCAGTCTTTATGTCATAACGATTAGATAGATATATACTCTTTATTGCACACAAAATTCCAAAAAAGACAATTTAACAGGTCTCAAATACTATGGGCAAAGGCGGCCTTATCGCTACAAGCGATCTCTTCCAGGCAACCCTTGTCTAGAAAGAGAAAAAGATAAACATGAGTCAGACAAGCAACAAAAATAGCATTAATCATCTAGGTTGCAAACGGAGAGAAGAAGGGTATGCAACCTAGTTTTAAAAGTTGCAAGTGATTAGATTTTATCAATATTCCGAAATCTGTAGATTCGAAGCTATCGATAAAGATAGGTAACTTAGCGAATTCAGCTGTCAATATAACGATTCTACGTTAGATATTGCGAACAAATTTGAGAGCCCGCAAAGTTAACGATAAATCGTTAGCAAACACGTCACAGTGTACGACTTTGACGTTGCCAAAATGTCAATTGACAAGTAAACAAAAAAAGTATTGTAAATAATATAATTTTCAATTTCCTTAGATTAGTAATATTACAGGAATTTTCATACAATAGGTAATGTTACAAAACAATAGACAGGACAGTTTCTGGTAATTTCTTACAAATTTTAACTGGGAGTTATTTATATTGATAAAAACAGCCCCTGACATGACATAACGACCGAAATCGATAAGTTTGCGATCGCTATGTGTGTCGAGCCTGCATCCCCTGGGCGTTCTTAAAGAGTCGAGTGTTTCTCTGACAGCTTTCTTATTCTCTCGCAGTTGCTGAATAAGCTATTATCAAAACTTGGGATGTTTGTACCGGCATTCTTCACCGAGGTCAAAAATGCTTTGCGCTTGCCCAGAAACGGAGCCACCGACTAATTTCGGTTCGCAGCGGCTGTGGGACGAGCCGCCAAATCTCTTACAAGAAAACCTTAGTCGAGCCCGGCGCAAAAGATTTAAGAGTAGTAGTAGTAAAAATATTGTAAACCCACGCTATTGGTGGTTAATATAGGTTTTTCCAAGAGAAAAAAAGTATTAAGCTACTGAACGGTTATTGACTAAACTTGGAGGGAACCCTGAGATGAACATAGGATGACGTCATCATAAATTTAATATGGCCGAGACTGCGATATAAAGTAGTGAATATATTACCTACCGGAAATGTGTAAAATCTAGGAATTGACGAACAAAATTAGGAAATGTGTAAAATGATTTGTCGAAGGTTAACATTTCCTAAGAAATGTATGTATTTCCTAGACATTGTACAAAATACCTAAATTGTAGAAGAAATGTATATTTTGAGGTTATTTGGACAATAAAATGGGGAAATAACACTACTCAGACGCTCATAAAATAGTCGTAGCCGCTAGAGCAAAGAGTTTGGAATGTTAGCGACCTTCATGGTTATAGACTGACAAGAAGGTCGCTAACATTCCAAACTCTTTGCGCTAGAGTCATATTAAAAACGCGCGCCAGTTTCTAAAATCTCATTCCAAGATATTGTATATTTGGTTTTGTGATGGTCCATAACAATTACCATGCTCGTTGCTTCGCTCCACACAACCTAAGCCTTTGTGACGGAATGACGTTCTTTGACAAATTTTCAAATAAAACAGTGAAATCAACACATTTCCGGGTCCTGTTTAGGAAATGCATCAAATTATTAAGAAATGTGTACAACAAAATTTATTTCACAAATTTCCTGTCGATTTTAGGCATTATGTACATGTATGTAAAGAAGGATGTATGTAACATTTCCGGTAACATATACAGTAGTTTACATTGCCGCCATATTGAATTTATGATGGCGTCCACTCGGACGAAGTCGCTGGCGTAATGCTAGTAAGTTTGTGATTCACAATTCATTGAAGTTAAGCTGCAGAGCATCGGCGTAGGGTTGCGCGTTTGTCGGTCTTCTGCAGGTTGCATTTCGGAGAGTGTGCGAAGCAGTTGCACGACCTCATTCCGCGGGCACCTTTCCGCCATCGGGAGTCGCGATCCGGGCGAGTGCTTCATCCTTATGTAGTGGATTTTCCAGCTATCCGCAAGAGCCGCCTTAGTTCAACCTGTATAATGCGTACGGCCAAGGAATGGAACACATTACCCGCGAGTGTGTTCCCGATCAATACAGAACAATATTAAACTCAATAAAAAATGTCGCATATTAATAAGCTTGTGACAGAGCTCACGACATACATTCAACGATGTGGGAAAGTACTGAAAAAGTGTATCAGCAATATCCTGTAGTTTGTTATCAAATAGACTTACCAAGATATACCTATGAGCCTAGTTAAGCCTAAATAGTACACTTACTTAATGAACATTTCTAGTATTTTTAATGTGACGTATGTGTCTGTATATTATTATATACCATGTAACCCTATAAATATTAAAAATCCAAAAATTTACTGTTTGTTTGTTACGCTTCCACTGCTAAAATACGGCGATATAAAGTAGCGGCTGTATGGCTAGTTATTTACTTACTTGAGACAGGCCGTAAGCTTGTTTGCTACCTTTGTGGTATAAAAAAAAGAACCTATATAAAAACTTTTATATATTTTTTATTATTATACTTTTTTAATATTTAGACTAGCCAGGCATTTGACCGCCATCTCACGTGTTGGTAAGTGACGATGCGGCCGAAGATGAAACGTGCCCGTCTTGGAACAGCCCATTCACTCTAGTCTTGAAGGCATCCAGATTATATTGATCAGGGAACACACTCGCAGGCAACGCGTTCCATTCCTTAGCCTACGCATATAACGCACGCATTATAAAGGTCGAGCCAAAGCGGCTCGTGCGGATAGCTGGAAGATCCACGACATAAGGATGAAGCGTTCGCCCGGATCGCGTCTCCCGATGGCGGCAAGTGGCCGGTGAAATGAGGTCGTGCAGCTGCTTCGCACACTCTCTTAAACGTAACCTGTAGAAGACCGACAGACGCGCAATACTACGCCGATGTTCGAGGCTCTGTAGCCTAGCCTTAATCAACCGCGGGTCACAAATTATCTTCTTTGCACGTTTTTCCACCGAATCCAAAGCCGCCAGTTGATATTTGGCTGATCCATCCCAGAGGTGGCAGCAGTACTCCATGAAGGATCGCACTTGTGCTTGATATAACTAAAGTAACTGCTTTGAAGTGAAGTACCGCCTAACCTTCGATATACTCGATATACTAGATTCAATATACTGACCGTAGTTGAGATTTGAATATAGCTCAACACCTAGAAACTGTCGGTAATTTCCACAGGAATATCCCGAAAATATGAAGTTAGCTGGAATGGACTCCTTTTGGCGGTAAACAAATACGCCTGAGTTTTGGTTGCGTTGAACGTCACCAGATTGGCTTCTCCCCAATCAGAAACTGCCTTGAGAGCTTTGTCCAAACGATCAACCATGGCCTCTCGACAAGACTGAATATCATCCCTGTTGGCTTTTCCCCCTGAAAGATATTTATCCGTTACAGATCCCTTAGGAACTCCCGCGTCGATAGCCTGGAGATTAGACGAGTAGCCATCGATAACTACAAGGATTGAACGTCCACTCAGAAAATCCTATATCCAGGTGCAAAAGCCAACTGGAATACCAAATGAAGGAAGCTTGCTTAGAAGGCCCGCATGCCAAACCCTGTTAAAGTCCTTGGAGATATCAAGAGACACAGCAAGGGCCTCGCCATGTCTCTCAATGGCCTCACTCCATAATTGTGTGGCATACACCAGAAGGTCCCCAGTAGACCGACCCCTGCGGAATCCGTACTGGTGATCGCTGAGATGATTGATGTGCAAGGAGTTTGCTGTTCAGTGCACGTTCCATAATCTTACAGAGTATGGAAGTGACCGAAATAGGGCGGTAGTTGGCAGAGTTGGCAAGGCTGCCTTTTTTGGGCACGGGCTGCTTCCACGACTTAGGTACAATACCAGTCTTAAGTGAGAGGCGATACAGGCGCGTGAGAACAGGAGACAACTCGGGGGCACATCTACGCAGGACTATTGCCGGTATACCATCAGGTCCACTAGCCTTGTTCACTTCCAGACTCTACAAGATTTTTAAAATCTCTTTCTGATGTAATCTCACCTCTGCCATAGCGCAGTCAGCACGGGGTAAGATAGGTGGTGTTTTTCCTGTAGTATCCAAACGCAAATTCGCCGCGAAAAGAGAAGCAAGCAAATTCACTTTCTCTTCAGCAGCATGGACCATTGTTCCGTCTGACTTCAGCAACGGTAGCAACGAAGACTGACTGAAATTTGATTCGACCGCTTTTGCCAAAGACCACCTTACTCCCAGGAGGTTAAGAGGCCATTTTGGCGCCAGTCCGTCTTATGTGGTCGAATCGAGCCGTGCGTAGCGTCCTTTTGCAAGGCTCTCTTCAGTTTGCGAGTATACGGAGACATATGTGCTCGAGCCTCAGCCCAGGTAGAGTATGCCGCCTGCTTTAGCACTTCAGCGCGACTGCACTCAGCATCAAACCATGGACGAGACTAGCAATTCATCACTACGTCAGAATACGGAATAAAGTACTCCATACCCTGCCGCATAACCGCGGTAACGGCTTCAGCACAATTCGACTGTCGCCCGAAGAAAGGCATGACTCCCGCCAAGGATAGTATGAAAAGAAGTGGCGCATCTCATCCCAATCTTCTGACTTGTATCGCCACACCCGTCGGGGGTTGCATAGAGTTTGTTCGGGAATAAACGGATACAGATTTCACTAGACAGTGATCGGATGTACCCAGCGGTGCAGAAATCGACACTAAATGCCTGTCCGGATCAGTTATCAGCAGAAGGTCTAAGCAATTGGCGGTATGGGAGGCAACATCGGTACCCCCCCCCTAGGTGATAGTGGACTGCATCGAGATTTGAGTGCAGGCCTCAGATGTTAGTGAGATGCACTTTGAGTGGGAGGGAGTGCAGCCGCTGTTTAACTTTTCTCTTGTTCTTACTGGAGGATTGCAGTTGGACGAGGTGGCGCTCCGCTTACCAGCAAATATGCTTACCAATACCGCACGGGAAGATGCCTGACGCGGAAACAGCGGGGCCGCCCGAACCCCCCCAGATTGGTTATCTGGCCCTCCTATCCAGTCTCCAACCGGCAAGGTAGAGCAATCTGGATTTTTCGTAATATGGCGGGGCAGCCTTTCACTGGTGGCTAACCAGCTACTTGGGCCCCCAACTATCTGCAGTCTATCACCGGAGAGAGTGCTGTCCATTTTGCACTACCCGGGGATCACGTGTATCTATCAGGGTATCTAAAGTCATGAAGCCCAAAGTGGGCTTCGCCTACGGACGCGGACAGCATTGATCCCCAATGCTGTGCTGACCCAATGTGATAATTCTTGCAGCTTCTTTTCCTTTCAAATGCGGTCGTATATATCCTTTTCATGAATAGCATGTTTACTTTCAATTTCAGCGTACAGTGGTTTTGGTCATATAGACTGGTAAAAGTCGGTTAGATTAGATTAGATTATTTATTAATCTATGAAAATTATATTATACTACACAATTCATATAAGCAATTTACAGAGATTTCATCATAATAAATGAATAATAAAAATAAAAATGATATTTATTAAGTAATTACGTTATTAATAACAAATTGTCTAAAGATAACGAAAAAAGAAATTATATAGAATAATTAGTTATGTCAATTAAATATAATATGTATCAATCTCATTTGTTCTGTTAAGTGAACATTAGAGAGTTTTGTTAAGATTTAAACTGTATTATCTAATAGTACTTTCTACTTGTACAGACGTTGGATGTCGATAAAGAGACGTTAAATGAGAAAGCTTTAATTCCCGTTTGTTTATTGGATGTACACTGCATTAGGGGATCTAATTGTTATTATCTAATAAATATAAATAACAATTTTATTTTATTTATTATCATAATTATCACTATCTTCTGAGCAATCAATCCCGGCTTCTGCCGCTTTCCTACTCTTTTTCCTCCAAATCACTCCGTCTTCAAAATTCTCACGCCGTAGGCCATTGGCTCTCGCTTTAGAGCAATGGTTTTTAACATTTTAAGCGGAGCACTGTGGATGACCACTCCCCTAAAGGATCATGATGATGTTTTTTTAGGTTTGGGCATAGCATTTCCTGTTTGGCCACTCCAATAGATATGTGTAATATAATTTGTATAGTAAATATACTTACAGTTGCTGTACTATCAGCGTTGTTGCCTCATTTGGGTCAATGAAAACGGTTGATGATGTAAAACAACCTACGTTCCTCGCGATCTGCAGCGCAAATCACTACTTGGGTGACCACCGAAACTGGGACGAAACTCGCAGAGGCAATCGTAATGATGTCTACACTATTTGTTCGCGATGGTCTGGGGTCTTGTAGCCTGTCGAATCCAGAACAACTGTGAGGGGAGTACCGACACCATCTCCCCGAAGATGTCTCTCGAGCCCTAAGTGACATTAAACTGAACATGAACGTATCTGATTAAATTGTTGCAAATCGCAGCCTCACTCTCGGCAGTTTTACGCTGAACTGTTTCATTCAGATTACCTATACCTCATCAACTCCCAGAACAGCCGCGTGTTCCACCAGTACGCTTTGGAAATCGATTACCGTGCATCGAGAATCTTTGTTGAGTAAGGAGAAGTTTTCCACAAAGTCATTAGGAGCGTACATCTTCAGCTTAGAGAAACGTATTTCGGCGACAAGAAAAATTCGCCCTTGCCGCCACTCTGCTTCCTAGTGATAAAACGGCCCATGGGTACCTACTGCTTTTAAAATTACTATCGATTTAGAGCCAATTCTCTTGGAATTAAGGTATACAATTTTGACGGTATATCCAGAATACTCATGTATACAACGGCGACTAAGCCCGAGTAATGCAGGACTGCTACCAGACCGTTCTGGATGAGTGCGCTATGGACTTTTCCTCTGTGCTATAGAACACGTGGAGGTTGTATAAGCTGTGGACAGGATACTTATGGAGGGAGAACCGGTGGTGGCACAAGGCATGCCAAATAAACGTCTTGGATAAATTCAACGCAAGATTTTACATTAATCCTTATTTGAGCAGTTACTGAGGCATTACTGAACACCATCCAAATAATAATACAACAGGAATGTGCACTTACCGAAATATTGCAAATAAAATTAGTATGACCTGCATTTGACGAAAGTGGGGACAAAGACGTCAAGAACAGAGTCAGTATGTCCCATTTTTACAATTGCCAGGATATTGTTAACTAGATTTTAGTAGATTTCGTACGAATAGGATAGAATTAAAGTACCCTTTTGCAAAGTAGATAGGTATTGTACGTATTTTCCGATAAATACACTGACCAAAACATGTCTCGACAGTCTTTATTTACTATAGTACTTTATTTCATGTCGAAAAGAAACCATCGGTAACTTATTATTTAATTTTAATAATTTACTATGACAACATCGATTTTCATGACGCAATTTGAGGTTTCAGACAGCTGTTTAAAAAAGTAGTTCAAAAAACCACACGACACGATTTTTATGGCCTAGCTTCAGATAGACCTAAATTTAAAAAACGGCTCAACTGTAACATTTTTTTTGACTATCCAGGCGTACGACCGCCATCTCACCTGGTGGTAAGTGACGATGCGGCCGATGATGGAGCATACCTGTCCAGGAACAGCCTATTCACTCTAGCCTTGAAGGCGTCCAGTTTATAGTGTTCAGAGAACACGCTCGCAGGCAACCGTGCCTGTACAATATTTACCTTACGCCTAAGTGGCCCTTAGCAGAGTTAGATCTTGAGGAGTGACTGCTTCCTGACCTCTGTGATCCTGTTTACAAGGGAACCAGACCAAATTGGATCATGGTTACACATTCAGTCGCCTGACGTTAGTGTTCAACACTCAAGGCACTGGAGATCGAACTCGAAACGTCTCGCTTACGAGTCGAACTCCTTAACCACTAGGCCACCAAGCCATACTTATGGCAAAATACTAGTAATAATAATAACGTCTCTTTCAGTAATATTATAGTTTAGTAAAATAAAACTGTTGTGTACTTTTTGTTTATTAGCAATTACGATTCCAAAATGCAGTTTACTTCATGACAATCAATCAATACGTTCACGGGGATTACAATTTCCTACATTAAAGATAAATATTATAGAGACCACCAGCATCTGTACAGTTATTTAACAAATTAGTTGACCCATAACCATATTGTACCATATGATAATCCATATGATAATATGGACTATATGGGTCATCTAATTAGTTGTATCTTGTGTATCGTGTATTCTCGTGTATTTTACTTTTTTTTTCTTCCAAAAAAATTTACATAGACATTTAAAATATCAAATAGTTGATTGGAAGACAGGAGTCTTAACAAGGTTAACCTGTGTAATTAGTTGTATGACTGTACCAGTACCACAAATACCACTAGAGTTCAACGGGAAAACGAGATTTAAAGAGAATTAAAGATTGACAACACAATAGAAACGTACGTTATATGTCACAAAGAAAATTCAATTTGAAAGATCATGTTCTGGTTCTGAAGCGCAGCCAGTGTCCTCCCAGCATAGTGCTAGAGAAGGTGGTGGGGTCGTGCTGGGCCGGGATCTGGGTCTTGGCAGCCGGAGACAGCTCCATGCTTCTCAGGAGCTGGTACACCATCACCTTCACTTCGTACAGCGCGAATCGGGACCCTGAGGATTACAGGTGGCTCAGAGATGGAAGTCAACCTATAGAGAGGTGGTCATAACTTAGTTTATAAGTAAATCCTGTTAAATAAATTCTCAAATGGTCATTGCTGTAACTTCATGGCTATCTAGAACAGGCAAAATGTAGGCATCCCCTTATCAAACAAAATAATATATGGGAGTAGGAAGCTGCTAATACACCACCGATATATTTTAAGAAGACAGATTGGGGATTATACTTTTTGCGTCCGCAGATGGTAGTCCTTGATCCCCAGATGGCGTTAAATGGATAGTCAAACGCTGGTAACCACCAGCGTTTTCTACCGACTTCGTCCGACCACCCTCACGCCGGTGATGCGACAGCAAAGCCCTATAGACGTGTTCCGGATGTACCCCGCGAGAGAAAGTTCCCCCCTTTTGAATGTTATGGTTTAGACAGCTCAAGGTTCCGCCTGTGCTTTTACGCTTTACAAATAGATTAATAACTGCACTAACAAATAGATTAAGAAATTACTAACACAAGTAGTCTGGTCACTTGAATAAATGAATTATAAATTTAAATTAAATTTACGTGGTTGGTGAGGCGTGGAGGCCAGGGAGAACCAATGAACCAGTGCCGCTGGCGGCCCGCTGGATGTAGAGGGCCTGAATCCTGGCTTGTCCCAGCCTGGGAAGCTGTCCTTACGTCAAAATGGTTGCAGATATCCTGGACGGTGACCACTTTCCATCAGGTGGACTGTCCGCCCGTGAGCCTCCCTAGGCATTAAAAAAAAGATAATATGATATTTTTTATACCACTGAGGTGGCAAACAAGCTTACGGCCCGCCTGATGGTAAGCACTCCCCGCAGCCTATGGACGTTTACAATACTAGGGGCATCACCCACGCGTTGCCGACACCGTAAGAACCGTTTCACCCCTTTCTTTAAGAACTCCATGCTGTACTCTCCAGGGATAACCTCTCCTCTAAACCTTTGCTTAAAGTTAATCTGCTCACCGAGGCAGTTCCTAGGCCCAACTCCGAATGGCAAATAGGAGTAGGGCAAGATGTTGTGCTTGTTCTGCTCCGAGAATCGCTCGGGGTCGAACTTCTCAGGGTCAGGGAAGTACTGCGGGTCGCGGTGGATGGCCAGGATCGGGATGTTTACGGTTGTACCCTTGCGAATCTGAATGTTAAATATTAAGAATTGTTGATTTTATTGTCAATTGATGTAAAAGAGGCGGATAATATAATCTAGTAGTATTTATATTCTAGTGGTAGACTTCATGGTATGTTCATGTTCTTCTACTAGTCCAATTTTTATTCATCGTGCTTCATGTATCCTACAATCTATAAGTGACTAAACAGTTGACAATCAAATCGCTTGTAATTATTGTTCTGAAGAAGTTGCTTCGAGTAGTATATTTTCAAGCTAAATAAATAACAAAATTAATTATCAAAGTAAACTTACAATGAAATCTTCTCGCGCTGTGTCATTGGGCCTGCCGAGGTTGTAATCGTAGCTGGAACATCGATCTAGGAATAGAGCAGGCGGCCAGAGCCGTAGTCCCTCTGTAAATGATAAAAAAATTGTATAGACACGAGTGTAGTTACATGAGTATAGACTTAAAGAGGAAATCTATAAAATGTTTCCCAAAACTAGGAGATAGCTACTAATTGTAACTAACACTAAAAAATACAAAATTAAACATCGTTTCAATTACTGCTTACACCAGAATCTACTTAATCACAAAACAAGATTGAGATTATACAAAACAAAACACATACATATACTTGTGAAATGCTTTTAATTAAATTAAATTAAATATCATTTATTTCAAGTTTCACAGACTCATATTCTCATTACATTTCATTAATAACTATAGTTTATAATAATAAATACATTCATCGTCAGCATTACAACGTCACTTTAGAGCTTTACCTGAGACCACCATATCCAAATACGTCATCTTCTGCACTGAGTTGTAGTCGAACGTTCCGCCGTTCTTCTCATCGTACTCCCGGATCTCCCGAACCAGCTTCTCCTGCACGTCAGGGTTGACGGCCAGCTCGTGAAGCAGGAAGGACATGCAAGTGGATACAGTGCCGAAGCCAGCGATGAAGAAAAGCACTGCTTGAGCTATTAGATCGATGTCAGACCACTCTGTAATATTGTCAACATGGTTAGTAAGGTTGATTTTAGAAAAAATAAAAACAGATTCACATAGGTTAGATAATTGTAGTTTATGATTTGGATACAGAATTTTTACTTCAGAAGAAGAACTTAGTGATGGAAATGCCTACGACACGAGGGTGCTGAATCGGTAATCGGGCAATGTGGAGGAGCAAAATTAGGAAAGCCAACATTGACACAAGCCCAGATTGATCACATGAACCGTCGTTAACCTATATTAGTCCATCGCTGGTAATAATAAGCGCCCTGCACCCTGTCCTCGGCTTGTCGCATCTAACCACCACCCTTTTTCTACACTCCATACTCCAGCCTTTCACAAATCGTTAGTCCAAACCGGAGGGCGTCCAACACTACGCTTGGCGAGTCGGTGTCTCTACGAAAGAACACATTAGTACATCGGCTCTGCGCTAATTCAGTAATCTAGCTTCGCTGTCGGATTATTACGTCGCGTCCTTCAGGATGTGAGCATGATTGATTTAATTCTACTTCCTATTAATTTTATATGTGAAATAAAATTCAGTCGTCGTACTTAAAACAATTCACGGGAGTTGTCGATAGAGCATTGCATTGCCATCTTGTGCCAAAGTTTACGTTTGGATGTTTGTTACTCCTTCAAGCCAAAACAACAGAACAGATTTTGATTAAATTTGGCTGTAATATTGATTTTCTTATAACTACTGCAATTTCAACGTGGTTCCTGTGTGAACGGCTCTGGACCAATAACTAAAAATAGTATTATAGTTATCCAAGGGCGGCGAAGTGTACATCCTGCACCGTTGAAAAGCTGTGTGAAAGTTCCAGAAAGTAGAAGTGTGAGTATAGAATGTACTGCAAACAATGTGTAGTGTGAGTTTCCCCCCTCCTTTCCCGACATATATATTTATTTATCTTAC
The DNA here is from genome assembly GCA_905147135.1 of Blastobasis lacticolella. NCBI lineage: Eukaryota > Metazoa > Arthropoda > Insecta > Lepidoptera > Blastobasidae > Blastobasis > Blastobasis lacticolella. The sequence goes on from LR990048.1 coordinate 19,944,565, forward strand.
AACTTCTAAAAAGCCTATACACCTACTATGTAACACTTTGGTACTAACCTCGGTTGACTTTCTTCTTGCCAATGTCGGATTCTTCAGTTGTAGCAAAGCCAGCGTCCGCGTCGTTATCAGATTTTGCATCGTGAGATAGACTTCCTGTGTGAAAACAACGGGAATTAATCGGAAATAATTTCTATAGTGGCTAGTAGCGGGCTGTGTTCACGAACCTTTTTTACCCGACAGCGGCGAAGCCCAAAATGTAGCATTATGTGTTGGACCAGTATGTATATATGCTTGAATGTTTGTTTCTTTGTTCCCTCGTAAATACTGAACGGGTGAACCGTTTTTGACAATTTATACCTATGTTGTTTGATTTGTCTTAGTAGCGAGTGTCACTGGGTATATTACAATTATAAAAATATAATATGGCAGACTTGGTGCCCCATATTGGGAGTTCCAAAAATGTTTGTTTCTCCGAAACTGATCGAGTGAGAGAAATTTCTCTTCAAAATGAAGAGCTTAAAGAGATGATTCCAAAGATATAAATAACCAATATACTTGAAAGTAGTTTGGTATGATAAATAGCAAAAAACCGAAAGTTACTACAAAAAATTAGGTTGAAAAAATTGAAAGTTAAAAATAAAAAAATAGTACAAAAACTAAACTATTAAAAACTGAAAAGTAACTAACAAGCAGATTGTTGTATTAAAATATAAAAAATCATGTGTCTCCGAAACTGATCGAAATGAAGAGCTTAAAGAAATCATTTTAAATATGTAACTAACCTATATAGTTTAAAGCAGTTTATTTGCATTATTTATATTCTTACTTGCTTTCTTCGGTACCTACAACAATCTACCTGTTTATTACTTTTCTGTTTTTAATAGCAGTCGGGGTTTTAAGTGTTTATTCTACTTTTTCTTTTATACCACTAAGGTGTCAAACAAGTTTACAGTCTTCCTGGTGGTTTTTACTAATCTATTTACCTTTTTTTGCCTGCATTAAAAGATGTATCATATCTGGTCGGTTAATGTTCTTGGCTTCCCGTTCCTTCATTGACCCCAACACCAGATCGCGGAAGAATTTTTTTGGTTTTGGATCAATAAATTCCAGTGTCAGAAACTGAAATAGTATTACAAAATATTTTTAGATTTGAATTAAGTAAGATGAGATGGTTTTTTCTCTTTCGTGAATACGTGGTCAGTAGCTGTTGTAAATGTTTTGAAATATCATTTTGTTGTCAGCAATAGCGCCGCCGTCACCGGGTCTGCCAATATAATAACAGGTATTTAATCCTGCAAAGGATACTGCGAACTTGCTCCTTTTCGCTTCCCTTTTTTTCCTAAGACACATTATTGTACATCCTATTAAGTGGTGTTTCTCCCTTCTTAGTAGACTTTGGCACTATGTCAATTATACGTACTGTTGTCTTAGTCCCTCCGCCAACAGCCGCAGCCTGTACAGGCTCGGTATCAACAACACCAGCAGCTCCTGCGCCAATTATGGCTGCACCAGGAGATGTAACTACATCACCAGTGGCTGAAGATGCAAGTACGGCAATGGACCTATCCGAACTACAGGAAGCCATGCCGAGCGTCACTCCGAAGAAGACATCGTCTTCTAGGAGGGATATCTCGGGCGTGGGCGGACCCGGACCACAGCAGACCGCGGCATCAGCCACAGCAACAAAGCAAAAAAAGAATAAAAAGCGAGTCTCTAGCAAAGTGAGGCGCGAAAAGGCTAAGGCCAAGGCAAAGAAGGCTAGGGATCTCGAGGCAGATGGCAACAGGGCGCTTTCATCAGTGGAGGCGACCCCGAGCCCAAGTGCGGTGCCGGCCGCAGCCGCCCCAGTGGCAGCAGCGAAGGGAAGTGCTAAGGCAGTGCCAGTAGCCGAAGGAGGACCAGAGCCTTTTAAAGCACGCTTATACAGAGGCAAAAGAGCAGGGAAGCAAGTGGCGTCACGTCAGCCGACCCCGGTCGTCGAAAAAGACGACAGCAGCAAGCCCACTAAACGGAATCGCCCGGACGATTCATTAACACCGACGGACGTTGCAAAACGTCCTAAGACGAAACGCCACCCGGAGGGCTCCGTGAATTACGCCGACGCGCTTATGTCCAAGGACTTGTGCATGGCGATACTTACGGAGCCATTCCGTGAACTTAAGACGGAACACCTCGAGGCCGTTGAGGCTGAGATCGATGAGGCAATTGACCGACAACGGATTCCCAGCGGCAGTGCTTCGACGACCTCAGCTCCTGGCTTCAGGGGACGACCAATACTCGGCGAAGGGGTTGTAAACTTTGGCGTTGGGACGATCGCTCGGTGGAATGGCTCCGCAACAATGCGGAGACGTTCAAATCACCATACCCTGGTACTAGACTGGTGGCATACTGCAGGCCGACGTAGCCCTGCTAGACAAGAACGGGAGACGACTGTGCTACAGAGTCGGCTCTGTGTACGTTAAGTACGGGGATGAGGGGTGTGCTAGTGCGGCTGACGCGCCCGCGCCTTTTCAGGAGCAGCAGATGCAGCCAAACCTCGACCCTAGGGGCCCGCCATGGGGACGAGGGGGATCCTCAAGGCAAACCCGGTCGCATGACTGAGGTCAGCCAGGGGAAACCAGGCAGTGTCACCGCTGCTCCGCCACTGATCCCGACCACAGCAAAGCCTCCTGACGCTTCTAAGAAGCGACGAGAAGCAACGCTAACGGCGGACAGGGGATCCTCGTCCGAGGAGGAGAGGGAGTTGCTTGGTAGTTGATGGCTTCGCTACATACGACTCCAGCTCCTCCTAAGTTTAACGTCATACAGATCAACCTCCAACACAGTCAGACTGCAACGGCTTCCCTACGCAGGATGTTAGAGGTACAACCACTGACTGTAGCCATGATTCAGGAGCCGTGGATCAGGGGGGGGGAGGGTCTACGGTCTGAGCAGCTTGGGAGGTGACGTAATCTATGACACCACGGTGGGTAACCCTCGTACGTGCATATACGTCCCCAAGCATGTCAGCGCCGTATTCTTAACAGAGTATTGTTCCAGAAATCTGACAACTGTCAGGACCAGCGCGCCCAACAGCAACCTGCCGCCGATGGTGCTTGCCGATGGTACCTGCCGAGTGACGCTGAGGCATCCATACCGGAGCTGGACCAGCACTGCGAAGCAGAGGACCTAGAGGTAATCATAGCAACGGATGCAAATGCGCACCACTCACTATGAGGGAGCGAGACCGCGAACGGCAGAGGTGAGGATCTCATTAATTATCTTATGACAACCAGACTCTCGTTAATCAATCGGGGCGCCGAACCCACTTTTGTAACACGAAGGGCTCAAACAATAATAGATCTGACTTTAGCATCGGACCGGGCATCTAACCTAATCTCGGACTGGCATGTGTCTGACGAGGCTTCCTGCTCTGATCACCGATGGATCAAATTTAAATTGAACATAGAAAACCGGGAAAGCAGTGTGAGCAGAAATCCTCGCAAAACGGACCGTATTAGGTACGCGATTTGTGCGGAGAAATCCCTAGCAATCCCGAGCTGGAGAAACTAAAACGGAAACTTAGGAAGCAGTTTAATAGGGCCAAAAATACAAGATGCGACAGTGACTGGGATACCTACAAGAAGACCCAGAAGAAATACAAGAAGCGGGTCCGGCAACGGAAGGAGGAGTGATGGAGACGCTTCTGCACCGGTATAGAATCGAACACCCAGGCTGCTAGGATAAAAAACGTACTTAGTAACGATAAAGTCCACAACCTAGGATCACTAATCAAACCCGATAAAACATACACCAAAACGGACTCGGAGACATGTGAGCTACTGCTAGGCACGCACTTTCCAGGCTGCGAAATTAACAATGAGCAGACATGGAGTGAGACAGCGGAACATCATCTAAGTAAAGCAAAATGGGAACAAGTTGAGAAAGTTGTGACCAGAGATAAAGTAAGATGGGCAATGGACAGTTTCCTAGCATAAAAGGCACAAGGCCCGGATGGAATATTCCCCGGCCTACTGAAATGGTGTGGTGGGAGACTACTCGAACCTTTGGTTAGTATATACAGGGCCTGTCTTGCTAAAAGATATATACCGATAAAGTGGAGAGAGGTTAGGGTTGTGTTTATTCCGAAGCCCGGTAAAAGTGACTACACACAACCCAAAGCTTTCAGGCCAATCAGTCTGACATCGTTCCTGCTGAAGGTCCTAGAAAGAATATGCGACAGAGACGTCAGAGACTCAGCGCTAATAAAGTACCCTCTCTACAAAAATCAGCATGCATACACTGCAGGCAGAAGCACAGAATCAGCATTGCATAGTGTAACGACTCACATAGAACAGCTATGGCGTCTAAGCAATACACTCTAGGAGTCTTCATTGACATAGAACGTGTTTTTGACAAAACACACTTTGGGAGCATCAATCAGGCACTGATTAAGCATGGAGTAAAGGATACCATAGCCGGATGGATCGACTCAATGCTGAGACGCAGGGCCGTATGAATAACGATTAATAACACAACCATAGCAATGATCGCTAGGGGATGCCCACAGGGTGGGGTCTTATCTCCGTTATTATGGAATATTGTAGTCAACGAGCTTATAAGCCGGTTAAATGACAACAGATTCCATACAATTGGCTATGCAGATGACATACCCACACCACAACACACCCATGCATATGCAACGTCACTGTGTAGCAATAATATTTAAAAAAGAACTGTGTTTTTCTAATGGTATATTCTTTTTATTGCTAATTTCTTTTTTCTCTTTACTTTGTATATTTTATTTTGTGGTGTTTTTTTTCTGTGCAATAAATGTATTATATTCTATTCTATTCTATTCTATTAGCGGACCATTTGAGAACGACCTCATGAGGTCTGCACTAAAAATAATTGAAAGCTGGTGTACTGAGCACGACCTCTCGGTCAATCCATCCAAGACAGAGATGGTCCTGTTCCCACGCAAGAAGAATCTGGGAGAACTCAGACTCTATCAAACTATCCTTAACAGACCTCGGTCAAGTACCTTGGGGTCATTTTTGACAACAAACTATTATGGAACAAACATCTGGAACACAAACTGGCTAAAGCCAGCATCTCGATGTGGCAGTGCAGCAGACTCCTTGGCAAAACATGGGGAATCTCCTCCAGGATTGGCAGGTGGCTGTTTACAGCCGTGGTGAGGCCTTTCGTTGCCTACGGCGCGGTGGCCTGGTGGTCCAGAAGCTCAATACAGCGGTCAACAGGCTGCAACGGTTCCAGAGAATGGCATGCTCTGCCATAACGGGCTGCATGCGCTCGACACCATCAGCTTCACTTGAAGTACTACTGGGACTGCCACCTCTTGATCTGCATATACAGCAGGAGGCAAGGATGGCAATTCTAAGACTTAAGATAACAAGACAACGGAACAATAAACTTGGCTCCCATCAAACCTTATGGGAAACAATGGTTCAGAGTAACCCTTTGTTTGAGGCCAAGTGTGACCGAATCGCAAAACAGTTCACATTTGGAAAGAGATACCAGATACAAACTGCGGAAACGGAGGCAGACTGGTCTGGGATAGGAGAAGTCCGTATCTATACGGATGGATCTAAGACCGACCAAGGCACCGGTGCAGGGATCTTCTTTCTGGATCTGAATATTAAGAGTTCCATACCATTAGGGGAACATAGTACCATATTCCAATGCGAGTGTGTAGCAATCACACAGGCCGCCATGCGAGTAAAGAGACTTGGTATAAGCGACCAAGGTATCCGTATTTTATCAGATAGCATGTCAGTCTTAAAGGCATTGGGAAAGAACAGCATAAACTCTGCCCTAATCCTGGAGTGCCACCAGGCACTGGAAGATATCTCCCTGACGAACAGGGTCACAGCAATTCGATGGAGAACGATGCCGCCGATGAGCTGGCAAGAAAGGCATCAGGGACGGAAATTGCTGGTCCTCCTCCGTCCCCACCCCTCTCTTTTAACACACTGCGAGTATGGGTGAGCAAACACACTACGGACCAGCACAATAAGCGTTGGCAAAACACAATAGGATGTAGACAGTCGAAGTTAGTGGTGACCGAACGATCACCTAGACTAAGTAATAAGCTGCTAGATCTCAAACGGACAGAATTCAGGACAGTAGTTGGTACAATAACAGGACACCTCCCCCTGAACAAACTACTATTCACAATAGGAGCTACAGACAGCTCTTTATGCAGGGGATGCCTAGTAGACGAGGAAACAGCGGCCCATGTGGTCCTGGAGTGTGAGGGACTAAAGGACCACAGGGTAAAAGTCACATTAGGAACGGGGTCCCTCCGAGAGATCTGCGAGCGGCCGAAGAGACTGCTGGACTTCTGAAGGGAGCTGGGCTGGCTAAATTAGCACGCCTTAACTACGTACAAAGGACCAAGTTAGAGTTCAAGTGCGGAAAGAGGAGCCCATTAACCTAAACCTAAACCTTAGTCCCTCAGCGGGGACTTATGTGCGAACGAGACATCTTGCGTTTAAACGAAAAATATGAGTATACTCACATTGCTAAGTGCCGGAAATGACTTTAACAGTACGACTAAAATCCTATTATAGAAACTGAGGGTTACACTTTCTTTGCCTCTTGTGTAGAATTCGTTATTTTCTTCTTTGTGAGAGTCGACCTTGCAGCCAAATACGCACGAAGCGATGACGTCATTAGCGTACCTCGTCGTTAGATCTTTGACGTCCACGTCCATGTATTTTGCTGAGGATAGAGAAGTAGTCTGTAATGTTTTTTCCATGTAACTGATTTATTTAAAATATGTCCGATGTGAAGTAATAATTCTGCCTTAGTTTCCAGTACAATGTCTTTTAAATCATATATGGACTTGATGCCAGTATATATAAGTATATATCTGAATAACTTGTACTCACATTCTGAGTTCCGAATCTTCTCTTGAAGATGCCTCATCATCTGGTGTCCGACTTCCACCATGAAGGGCATCATCAGCCGGATCTTGGAGATGGTGAACGCCGGGCTCAGCGTGCCGCGCATGTCTTTCCACACCTCATCTGTTGTTTTATTATTATTTTAGTAGCATCAAGAATTAGCTACAAGCCTAGAAATCAGAAGATAAAGTAAATAGAACCCTAGAGTTACTGCGCAGCAGTAAAGTTATGCGCAGAAGTGGCCGAGATGACGACTAGTGTTCTCGATAGTTTAGACCCACAAGGCATTTCTATTTATCTATCTTGATTTTATTTCTGTGGCTACAAGATATAAGTATCAGTTAATTAACAAAAGACTAGTAGATATTAGAATTTACTAAGAGTTGTGTTGAGTTTTCCTGATTAAAAACTCCAAAGTAAAATTACTTTTAATGAAGTAAAGATCAAATAATATTTAATATTGCCAAAAGCTAAGTGGAGTCAAAAAGAAGCTTACTTGTCCTTGTCTCAAGTTTGATGAAAATGGTAGACAAGTGAAATAATGATAATTATTTAGGTATACCCACCTGTCATCGCTACAAGGCTCCTAAGTAAGAAGTCTTCGGTATTCTCCAATCGCACAGTACTGTGGTTCGGAAATTTATCAAAACTTTTCACACCAACTTGCTTAATAAGCTCCAGATCTCTGAGTACCACCATCGGATGCACGAACTCGTAACAGCCCACGAATCTGCGTTTCAAAATTTATTTTATTAATACTTTTATAATGTTATACGTCAGACAAATAGGCGAGCGGGCCACCTGTTTGATAGTGGTTACCGCTGACATAGATATGGACATCTAAAATACCAGGGTGACACCAATGCGAGGTCCACCTCTAAATTACCTCTTGAACGAACCAATGTCATAATTCGAAGGAAGACCCTGCGGGAAATCGAATAGCACGAGTGAGAAACGTTCTCTCGAACCTGCGTGTGGACAACAAAGGGTTAACGTAATTTGGATCATCACCCACCCGCGGCGAATGGTGCGATTAGGTAGGTAGAACACATACCGGAGCCGCACTGCCTTCGAAAAGCCAGAGCTTCTGTTAGTATCGGATCATCGACAATAGTCGGTCATCAGGTCGGCAATCATCATCACAGCCTTACTTAGGACTTAGGGCCTCTCCCACGAAAGGGGAGGTTATTGCCATAATCTCCACGCTTGGCAGGCGGGTTGGAGATCGCAGTGTTTAAATAATACAATGGAAAATGCTGCTGCCCATTTTTCAGACTACGGAGACTCTTGATCTTTTGCCTCGAAAACATTAGTCGCCTTGTACGACACCCATGAGTGTAAGGGGTTGGTGCTATTCTACTCTGCCGGACACCACACGGCCAAGGTCGGCAATAGTACGTGACAATAGCAGAATATGAAGCATGCTTGTCTAGAAATAGCCAATTCACTAATTCTCATCGTGTTCATTAGGGTTCAAGTTCAGGGAACACACAGGCAACGTGTTTCGCGTGTTTACCACATTCTTATATATCGGATGAGAGAATGATTATATCAAATGAATGAACAATTTATATCTTTTGATATTCCGACATATAATTATTTACCTCTCACCCGGGAACGCGTTATACGTCCTCTCAAAAATCTTTCCAATATGTTCCTTCTTCAAAAGAGCGTTAGCAATGTTCCCGGCAATTGGTACTGGCGGGAGGTTCTTCACTCCTCGCCGGGAGAAGTAGGAGTATAAATTGCGGAAGTACAGCGCCAAGGCGACGAGCGCGCACCCGCACCATATCCAGACCAGCATCCTGTAAAAATATACAATACAATCAGTTAGCGAGCTATGATCGTCTTATATATCGTCTTACGTCATTACGTCGTAGCGGTTGGCAAATAACAAACTTGACTCAGATGGTAATATGGTAGCGACTGTGGTTTGCTCACTGTTCCCTAATCGGACTTATTATTCCGAGATTATATATACTTCAACGTCACTTACGCCGGATTCACATTACGCATTATTTCGTGATGTTTATGTCGTGATGGAAGCACCAGTATAAGCCGTCCAAAGAAAAGAGGACGGCCTGTGTAAATATTTTTCGACCCCTACCAGCTAGTGTGGTACCTATTCAGAAGGAGTCACTGACTCCACTGCTGTAAAATCTTCACGTCAGCGCAATGTAAAATCGGCTTTATTTCCCAACTAATAGTAATAGAATTATTTTATCATCGGTAACTATTTATTATATCATCAAATTAAATTTTTATTTTATCAATTCAATGACAAACAATTTAATAAGTGTCAAGCTTATGCAATTAAACGCGCATGACCAGCAAAAAAAGTGTTGTATAATGATTTAAATATTATTTATAAACAGCTTATTAAGATATTTGTTTTTTATTTTATACATTGGCGTGAAAAAATGCGTCCTTAGACGACTGTTTTCGTGTATGTATTGGAACATTAGGCTATGAGTGTAGACAAATTTAACTAAAGGCGAGAACGCCCGGGATTCTAAATCCATTTTGCACCGATAGATCAGATGTTTCTCATAGAAGGGCCATTAGTGTATCATGCCTTTTGGAATGCGGTGCAATAAGTAATGCCTGGCACTCACCTTCATGCTGCTTTGCAAGAAGTATGACAATAATGTGCTTGACCCCGTTAACTTGATCACGCCCATTGGCAGTACGTCTATCAAAACTCCCCATACTGACCGTCGTAAATGCAAAACGGTACTGATTTTGATAGTTATTAAAAAATTATTCGGTCCAAATGATACTTGTAATAATAATCTCAAAATGCTTCAGATGCGGATGTCCTACTCTGAATACACTTCATTTGAAAAAAAAATTTTTTTTTTTTGTGATTTCGAATTTGTATTCCGGATTCCGGATTCAGATACGGATTCCATATTCGGATTATGGAATCGGACTCCTGATTCGGATTCGAATTCCGGATTTCGATTCCGGATTCGTTTATTCCAGCTTACGCCATGGTCCGCTTTTCGAATTAAATCCTCCGTCGCGCTCACATGTAGTGTAAATAGATGTTATTTTAGGGAATCTGATTTGACTGGCCGAGTCACAAATGCAACAAATAAATAATTCCCCACTTTTAGGGAAAATTTCCCGTAAAAACACTAGCCACATCGTTGTTATTCCAAATTTACACCTAAGCAAATAAAACTTAATTATGAGAAATTAGCATTCAAAATAGCATCATTACTTATGTATCGTAGGTAATTCCTCCAGCTTATTTAAATTTTTTCACGTAATATTTATAAATAAACATTATTTACGGACGACGGTAATTATAAATTATTTTCTTCAAGAAAAATATGTGTTATCTGTATGAAATGGCGATGCGTTGTAAGATCTGGTGAGTATATGTCATGTACAACAAAGAAGGTTGTCACACCTAGCATGCACTCCATCTCCTTAAGGTACCAGGGATTCTGTTTTTGTTTGATGTCTGTGCTTCAAACCTCTTAATAAAATTAATCAATAATTACTAAGACCGGTCTATATATGAACCGGTTCATTGTAGAAAGGCAATGAGACCACTTCATTGGAGCTTAAACTGCAATGACCTCCAACGTCGTCTCAGTGACGTTTCGGCCATGTATACGAATGGTCTTTAGGTCTTTCGGACTAGTAGTAGTAGTAGTAGTGGACGATCGGAGAGACTAAGCTTGTGCAGCTTGTAAACAAGGCCTTCGTGCCAGACTTTATCGAAGGCCTTGGCGACGTCGTAGAAGACTGCGATCGTCTTTTCTCTCTTTGGGTAGAATCCATTGAGGATGTATTCTACTATACGATGGACTTGTCTGGGGCAATTGTGGTTGAGACGAAAGCCGAATTGATGGGGAATAAGAACATCGTCTTTGAAGAGATGTTCTTTCATTCGAGAGAACACTACTCTCTCGAATAATGTCCCTAGTGCCTTGAGGAGGCTTATTGGACGGTGGGATGATGCTACATTTAATGGCTTTCCCGGTTTGGGAATGCCTATGACTATGGCTTCTTTTTACGCGGTTGTTGTTTGCATCTGTTGACGAACTCCGTATCATCTATGTTTGCCGAAGGGGTCACATTTCTTATACAATGGCTTTTGACGCTATTTCCTGATTGAGTTTAAAGCTAAAGCTTATCAGCTCTACAACCTCGAATAATATCTCAAATTATTTGGCCATCTATGACAGAAAACCACAATTGTTGTAGTATACAAGACTAAGACATTAAATTGATTACATAAGTATAAATATTTTACAAAATAACGTTTTAATATTACCTTCTCTATAAAAATAAATTATCAAAATTGCAATTCATGAAACATCGGACACAAATAAAATCAAATCAAAATTTCTTTATTGATTAGGACATTTAATATCTCTTTCAATTGTCAAAAAGGAGGGGGGTAGGAAAGTAGGAAGGAAACACACAGTGACACGCTGACCGCCCTATGGCTGTAGATAAACGTATCCCTCGCCAACCACAACCGAACCGGGCTCGACAATGCCAGACAGAGCCGGAACGCTATATTATATTATATACTCGTAGGTATGTCTAGTATAATTAAGAAAAACCACCTAAAACTACAGCAAGAGTAAGCCAGTCCACCAAGGCAGCACCCGTTCACGAGTATAACGCAGGGCCCAGCCATCGTCCAATTCAACCATATTTGAGGGAAAAGAGCGACCCGGCCCCCACGCCACCGCCAGACAGACTTTTAAGTGAGCGTGCATCACACATGCTGCATGTGATAGGTAGTTGCTCCCACCCTACTCTATCCTATCCCTACCCTATCGCTACCTTACCCCTACCCTATCCTACCATTGCCTTAACCCTACCCTACCACTACCTTACCCCTACCCTACCACTATCTTACCCCGACCCTACCACTATCTTACCCCTACCCCACCCTATACTACCTTACCGCTATCTTACTCCTACCCTACCCTACCCCTACTCTAACTACTACCCTACCCCTACCCTAGCGCAGACAGGAGACACCATGTGTGGGAGAGGAAGGAAAATTAACGCCGCTTCCAAGCTGGTTCTCTGTGGGGGAAAGAAACGGCAAGAAACCCACAGAGCCTACGTTAATTCTTTTTTTTTTTAAACATGTCTTATGTACATTATTTGTCCTATATACTATCTTAAAAGTAAATACCTGTATAGAACAGCAGTTCAGTGCCATGGACTTTTGTCATTTACATATTCAGATATACTATAATAACTTTTTTGACATAATTTGTTTTTTATAACGACTTTAAATTTATTCAATGGTAAATTCTGAATATCTGTTGGAACCTTATTATAAAAGCGTACACATTGACCCATAAATGATTTGTGGACTTTGGCTAGACGACAAGCACCAGCAACAAGCTTATCTTTATTTCTCGTATTAATATGAACATGAACATCACTATTCTTCTTAAATAAGTGTAAATTTTTATGAACATACATTAAATTCTCATATATATATTGTGACGGCATCGTCATTATATCAATGTTCCTGAATTTATCTCTTAGTGAAGTTCTAGGTCTCAATTGATAAATCGCGCGAATAGCCCTTTTCTGCAATACAAATACATTGTGCCAGTCGGCAGCGTGTCCCCACAGCAGTATGCCATAGGCCATAATACTGTGGAAATAACTAAAGTAAACTAATCTTGCTGTAGCCTCGTCAGAAATACTCCGTATTTTCTTTACAGCATATGCTGCAGAACTTAGCCTTTTCGCCAATTTATCAATGTGAGGACCCCATTGCAATTTATTATCCAGGGTAAAGCCTAAAATTACTGTAGAATCAACAAAATTCAAATTTTCGCCTTTTATTTGTACATTAGTGGGCACTGATCTAACATTTGGCAAAGAGAATTTTAAACATTTTGTCTTCTTGCCATTCAGTAATAAATTATTAACCGTAAACCAGTTTACCACTTCTGCAATAGCCTTGTTCACGGTTTCATATGTTAATTGTTGTCTTTTTACTTTAAACACTAAAGATGTATCGTCCGCGAACAAGACAATTTCATGGGTATCTTTTACAAAGTACGGTAAGTCATTTAAACAATGCTTTCCGTCAAATGGTAGCTAGGTGTCACTGTACTAGTCAAAGTACTAGAAAAGCGTCGCTGCTTTTGGTGACAAAATTATATTTAAAAATAGTCACACTTCGTTCCAGTTTTGGCCACCGGGTCAGATAAGTTTGTGGTGGCTTTTAGTATCTGGTTTGAAAAATTTTTTACAAAACTTCTAACCAAAACAACATTTTTTTAACATTATTTTCTTTGAGGTCATGGTACTAATTTGAAAACAAGGTTAAAGTAATCTTGTTTTTAAGGCTTGTGGTAGGCCCCCAGGTTCGTTGTTGGATGCGGACCACACTGAAGGGTCAAATTTTTTAATTTTAATAACTCCAAAGAAACAAACGGCTCATTAAAAGAGGATTTGTACAACATTTGACGCATACCTCGAACAAATTTGACCTGAACGATTGAGTTCAACTGAAAATTCTTTAATGGGTCGCTAATAGTTTTAGCAATGTTAGGGCTTCGTAAAAAAGCGGGACCCAATTGCTAAGACTCCACTGTCTGTCTATCCGTCTGTCTGTCACTGGGCTGCATCTCATGAAGCGTGCTAGGAAGAGAGCTGACATTTTCACATAATACGTATTTCTTCTAGGTTCACTAAATCCAATCATGCATAATTTATTTTTAGCCATCCCTCATCACTGTGCTTCAATGGACTACAAACTTGTTTTAAATAGAACATAATATTAGGTTGGAAGTGTTAACGCAAGTTAATGAAAAGACTAACCAATTAACAAAGGCGAACCCAGTAACACTAAATAAAATCAATTTTAATATGCATGCAGAGTGTGAATATTCAAAGTCAATAGTCATCATTATCATCCGAGCGGTCAGTCCCGGCTTCTGCCAGGGTCCGCTTTCCGACTCGTTTTCCTCCATTTCGCCCGGTGCTGGGCATCCTCGCGTCGTAAACCATTGGCTCTCGCATCAGACTCGGCGAGGTCAATCCATCGCTGCTTTGGTCTTCCGCGGGACCTCTTTCCTGATACCGAAGGGTTTAGGCACCTATTTATCTAATCCTGTTCATACGCCGGCCTGGGGATCGGCGCGAAGCTAGAAATGGAGGCACGCGATGCCCCGACCCTCTCCCGGAAAGAATAGTGCAAATTGATGTTTTCTCACTAATTTAAACCCTAATTCATGGAGATAGGTACTCCGACAGGTGTGTGCTATACTGTGTAATTTGTAGATATTACGGTCTTTAGAACATGTTAATTCCCATTTCAAAAACCTAGCAAGTGACAATTCCCACTCCAAAACACAGTAAGTACGTGCGCCTTGCTGTGTTTGGGGCTGGTGATCAGCCCTTACTAGGTTTTTGATTTGGGATTGCGGTCTTGTCCGTGCACTTACTAGGTTTTATGGTATCGCTATATTAGGAATGGAGGCATTTATTGAAGAAAGGGTCTTTGCATATTGTGGGCACTTACTGTGGTAAAAGCATGAAGTAAAAATCTTGATTTCGATAAAAATGACCCTTACTGTGTTTTGATTTGGGACAGCCGAAGTGTCCCGTCATCTAGGTATCATACGTTTAATTAAGACTTTAATTTTGATATAATAGGTTGTATTGCCAAACTAAATATAGCTGGTCCGAGTGGGTCTCCCTGTTGACACCCTACTTCTGTGTTCAAAACATTGCTTTTATACATCAATTTAGAAGGGGAATTATAACACTGCCAAATATATGGAAGAAGTTTCGGACATTGTTTTTTAATTTCTATAAGTATGGTGTCTCTATTTACCGAATTAAATGCATTTTTGACATCTACTTTCAGAACGACTTTAGCCTGGTTGTTGGTTATGAAAGTACGCTCGTTTTGAAAAAAAAACTGCAATTATCTTTCTGAAACACTAACCCAGCCTTCTGCAGACGACATAATACCTCTCTAAGTCTATCCAGGTGCTCTTCCTTGTTTTTACCCGTAATCAAAATATCATCGAGATAAAATACTACGCCTTCCAGGTCATTACCAATGACTGACCCTATTGCCCGCTGGAAAATAACCGGGGCGCTAGACAAGCCAAAAATTAAACGCGTATAATTGAATAATCCTTGGTGTGTATTTATTATTATTAATCATTTATTTCAGACCATAAAAATATTATTTTTAACAGTCCATATTATGTTGTTAGTTAAATTACTTATAATATATATACTTATACTTATTTATACACGTCAGGTTTAGCGAGGACTCATCAATTAAAAAGCGTGCTGCGCGCCGCGACCGCCGCCGACCCAGTGCTGCAGCGCGTCGCAAAATATGTAAACAATGGGTGGCCACGTAAAATAAGTGATAAAGAAATTAAGCCGTATCACTTATGGCGTTCCGAGATATCCTTAGAAAATGATATTTTAATACGTGGCCATAAAGTAATAATTCCTAAGAAATTACAAGATGGTATCGTTTCGGAATTGCATAACTCACACTTCGGCATCGTGAAAATGAAATCGGAAGCGCGTAGTCGTTTTTGGTTCCCAGGTATAGACGTGAAGTTGGAGGAATTAGTAGCTTCGTGCGCTATTTGCAATAAACTGAAACCCGCTCCACCCCGCGTTCCGCTCGCGCCGTGGCCATACCCGAAACAAGTTTTCGAGAGAATTCATATGGATTTCTTTGGGCCAGTAAATAATAAAATGTATTTAGTTATTGTGGACGCATTTTCAAAATGGGTAGAGTGTTATTGCATGCATTCAAATATAACTTCAAAAGCAGTTATCACGAACTTATGCGAATTTATGTCACGTTTTGGAATACCACAGGTAATAGTCAGTGACAATGGAACGTCGTTTACGTCTGATCAGTTCAAAAGCTTTTGCACACTTAATAATATTACGCATGTATTTTCTCCGGTATATCATCCTATGAGTAACGGCCAAGCTGAAAGCTTTGTTAAAATCCTTAGGATGGGACTAAAGTCAATTCTTGCTGATAAGTCAAATGATAGCGACATACAAAATAATTTGTTTAAATTTTTATTTGACTATCGGAATTCCACCAACAGCACAACTGAACTGTCTCCGTCTCAGCTGGTTTTTGGTCGCAAACTACGATCGCGCCTAGACATCGTGAACCATGACGCGTCGCCTTCGCTATGTACGGTGGCGTGGTACGGAGAGACTTTAACACCAACGAAATTGTGTGGGTGAAACAATTTGTCAGTAAAACGAAGTACAGCTGGATAAAGGGTGAAATAATGAAGAGAGTGGGCAATGTAATGTACGAAGTTAAATTAATTGAGCGAGATATAACCGTGAAGAGGCACAAGAATCAGTTACGCAGTTACAAAATGACCTGCCCAGAACACGCTAATAGTACGTCGACGTTCGACAATGACATAATAACTTCGGTACGTGGCAGCACTACAGAGAGCTGCGATATGGATGCGTCTCCACCTTCCGAGGAGCAGACAGCGGAGGCCGTACTCGCCCCCCAGGTTGATGATCCTGGCCCTCATATAGAAGGGGTCGCTGCTGACCCAGAGCCACCTTGTACGCCGCAGAGACCAGCCAAAACAGCAGAAAGATCCACATCAAATGAGAGCCCCCAGTTTTCCACACCACTATCGGAGCCACCTGCCCACACTCAAATTGTTACGCCTACACCTGTCTGGTTCCGCCGTCCTAGGCCTAACATAGACTATAAACAGTATTTTTATTTTTTTTGTTTCTCATTTTAATGGGGGGAAAGTA
Source organism: Blastobasis lacticolella (assembly GCA_905147135.1). Lineage (NCBI taxonomy): Eukaryota > Metazoa > Arthropoda > Insecta > Lepidoptera > Blastobasidae > Blastobasis > Blastobasis lacticolella. The sequence goes on from LR990048.1 coordinate 19,961,259, forward strand.
TTGTATACAGGGCCGGATTTAAGCTTTTGCCGCCATTGGGCACTGAAAAAAATGCCGCCCCATCATTGAAATATTACTAAAAGTTATGTAGTTTTGATATCTTATTTATAAAAAATTAAAATATCTAATGTATTGCAAATAACTTATTATATATTATATACTTTGATATGACATAAAAAATATTTGTTTTTGTTCGTAGAGCTATACATTTTGCACTCAGCTTGACTTATAATTATATAATAATAATTTTATCACAGGCAAATACGCCTTACTTTTTCAATTGCGAATTGGTCGATTAAATCTTCACAATCTAAACGTTGAAGTACGTCTGATTCGATGCATAGAATAGCTAAGCTATTGAGTATTGAGTGGATAGTAAGTCCATGGACTATACCGATAGAAACTAGATATATCTGTAGAACAGACTGCAGGTGGCAGTATGCACAGTTAAAAGTTGAATAGATTCAAAAGTATAAGATTTTCTTTAAATTCACGTTTATAAGTATAATCGACGAATTATTCAAATTTTAAGAAATTCATTGATTAAAATGTTTTTTATTTTTTTGAAAAATGCAAGAATAAGTCAATAACGTTCTTAATTTTTCTAAAAAAAAACCAAATTTAAATTTTATCATTCCAGCAAATTAAAAAATCTAATATTACCATTTCAAATCTTCACTTAAGGTGCCAAAATTATAATTTACAAAACTTCGATTTGACAAATATTGTACGAGTCAAATTTCTTGAATTATCTATTAAATAATATATGATTAATTAAAAGAAAATAAATTTCTATTCAGAAATTTTGATGAAAATAAAAAAATTTTTTTTCGCTTTCCAAATTTTGCCGCCCTAGAAAATTTGCCGCCCTGGGCACTAGCCCCGACTGCCCCTAATGTAAATCCACCGTTGATTGTATATTTATGCATGTACCTACATATTTAGATGTACCCACACGGGTGTACGTTATTAAACCAGTGTTTAACTAGCAGTTGGCGTTTCCACTTGTTCCCTCGGCCCGTAGTTCGCATATTTAACAGATATTCAGGGACAGCTGGATCGTGAAGTATAGAGAAAAGGGAGGTAAGTATTCTTTGGTTGCGGCGATGTCGTATAGGCAGCCACCTGAGCTTTTCACGAAAGCTTGATACTTGATCGTACTTACGCAAGCCGTAAATGAAGCGAATGCAGTTGTTTAGAAGTCGATCCAATTTGTTCAGTTGATCCTGGTTGAGGTAGGAGCAACACACATCACCATAATCGATAATTGGTAAAATTAAAAACTGGACAAGTAAAGTTTTTGTGGAAGATGGTAAAAAGTATTTAAAACGAAAGGGAGATCGCAAAGCCCCTGTAACCTTCCTGCTTACTTCAGTCAGCTGATTAGATTAGCTCATAGTGTTGTCTATGTGAAGCCCTAGGTTTTTCACACAGGAGGCAAAAGGTATTATATTATTATTGAAACTGACAGGTGGGACTTTCGCTAAATTAATACGACTGGTTAGCCGAGAGCTGCCTTCAATAATGGCTTGGCATTTGGATGGATTCTATGTACATGGAAACTATGTACACGGGTATGATGAGGAAAATAAGTTTATTTGCACCCAGGATCAAATGGAGCATACAAGTAGCGACTCTTTGAGGATTGCTTGGCAGCAGAATTGTTGAATTATTGTGTAGATTTGTGACAAAGATGACGGACATGAAACGCCTTTTGAATATTATGTACACGCCCAGATTTATGAGCTGGTGTTCGGCAGATATGTAGTAGAAACTATTGAAATACAATAGATGATGAATTACGAAATAACGAGACTCCAGATCACTGATATCACATCCAAGGAGGTACGGGAGATTACCCTTTACGGGTATACGAGTTGGCCGAACGACCCTTATCCTATTAGTCCGACCGAACTTCTAAGACTTGTATTTTAAGTGGACGAAAAACAAGAGCAGTTAAACAATGAAGCCTACGAAAGAAACCAACTAAAACCAGGACCTGTGATTGTACGTTGTAAATATGAAATGCAAACTTTTGCAATAGCGTTCATTTTTCGATGTAAGCTCGGTCATTATTAACATTTAAATTGATTGTGATATCCCTGTATGACCCAATATTGACGCCTTTTCCTGCTAAATTACTTATTTTTTGTTCATGACAAACCATTAGCTGAATTAAAATAAAAAATATCCAGTGAAAAACTAAGTTTCGACTTGAAGAGCTCTCCTGGTCATCCCTAATGCAGCTCTGCACCAAGCTCCACTGAATGAGCTACTTGTAGGCTCTGTTAAGGGATCGCACCCAGTTCATTTATCGTCAAGAGAGCCTTTGAATCGTGAAAAGATGGTTTGTGTCAGGCTGCCATGTTAGCTCATCCGGAGTGTGAGGCGGAATTAGCCATGGTCCCCGATGCCTCAGATAAAGCTATTCTAAGATAAGCTTCGGTCTGCAATAAATGGTTATGCACCTCGAGCGAGTCTGTGTGCGTGCGTCTACCTGCGAGCGCACTCGGCTCGGCCGGTGGACTACACGTAGCTATAATATACATTCCACCCGATCGCGCCGATATTCCTCACCGATTAAACGACGTTAATAGGAACTTATCAGAGTGTATTATTTTCTACTTTTCGGAGATTTTAATTTACCCTTTATCACATGGAATTCCGACGACTACACAATCGATTCTAGCAACACATCGACCCTGCATAGTGCGGCACTATCATTCCTTGATAAAATGAGCTTTCTAGGTCTTAAACAATACAATAGATTAACAAATTGCAATAGCAGCATATTGGATTTGTGTTTTAGTGGTCTCCCTATGGAGATAACAGAATCACAAAATCCTTTATCAAGGGTGGATGCCTACCACCCTACATTAAGTGTCGAGTTGCTGGACCTATACTCTCCAGCGCTTATCAAAATAATCTCTGAAAAATTCCGTATGCACCGAAAATGGAAAAGACACGGTAATCCGAGGGACTACGACGAGTTTTCACTACTGAGAGCTAGACAGCATAGGATACAAAAAGAATGCTTTTCACTATTCTCGGAGAAGGCTAAACATAATATAAAGCATTATCTAAAATATTTCTGGACATATGTAAAAGCTAAAAGGGGTGGCTCTAATAACCCTTAATGATTTAAACTAGGCACAAACAGGTGTTTGTTCTGCTTTTGGTCAATTCTTTGAAAGTGTATTTATCAGATCGTCAAATAGTAACTCCCTCAACTATGAAATTGATTATAGTAGTACAGATTCCCTCTCTTCGATTACAATTACTGAACGCTGCGTACTAAAACTATTAAAATCGTTAAACACGTCTAAGGGAGCTGGCAGTGATGGAGTGCCGCCTATTTTCCTATCCTCGTGTAATGAAGCTTTGGCTTTACCTATTACTATTCTCTTTCAGCGTTCCCTAAGGGAATGTGCATTTCCCAACACTTGGAAGCTAGCTCATAATCACACCTATTCATAAAAAGGGCTCTCGTAGTTCTATCGAAAACTACCGTCCTAACTCAAAATTAAACGTAATTAGTAAGTTATTCGAAATAATCATATATGATTCTATATACTCCACGATAGAGCGTGGTATCTCCACTGCACAGCACGGCTTTTTGAAGGGCAGGTCAACCTTAACCAATCTTTCTATATTCTCAGATTTTGTCAAACAAAATATGGATGGTGGGGGTCAGGTGGACGTGGTCTACACAGATTTTGAAAAGGCTTTCGATCGTGTAGACCACGACCTCCTGATCCGTAAACTTAATGCTCTCGGAATTCATGGCGACCTCCTGAGATGGTTCCAAGCTTACTTGGCAAATCGATCGCAAGCTGTTGTGTTAGGAGGGTACAAATCAGACATCGTTGGTGTCCCATCTGGGGTTCCCCAAGGCTCGCACCTGGGTCCTCTTCTCTATAATGTCTACATCTTCGATATCGGTAGCTGCTTCAAATATGCAGATGACAAGAAAAATTGTATGAGGGTCAATTCTGTTACCGACTGCGAGTTAATTCAACACGACCTGAACAATCTGTATAAATACAATAAGATGAATGGTTTTACACTCAGTACCGGAAAGTGCCAAACCATAAGCTTTACTCGGAAACCTACACCAATACAATTTAATTATAAATTTAATAGTAGCAATGTGGAGCGAGTGACACTGCTGCGCGATCTGGGCGTCTGATTGGATTCGCGTTTGACGTTTACTAATCACATTGACTACATAGTTAAGAAATCTTTACGTAATCTCGGGTTTGTTCTGCGTACTTGTCAACCGTTTCATAGTACGCTCAGTCACAAAATAGTATACTATGCGTATGTTCGCAGCATTTTGGAATTCTCCAGTTCAATATGGTATCCCATATATGCTATCCATAAAAATAATCTCGAGTCAGTCCAAAAAAAGATCATAAAATTTCTTAATTATAAAACAAAAAAATCTTCATCATCCTATCACGATGATTGTCACCTTCACAGACTGCTAACTCTCGAGGAGAGACGTGATCTGCTGGACATGGGGTATCTATCTGATATTGTCACAGGGCGTCTAAATTGCTATGAACTGGTGTCGCAGGTTGGCTTAAATGTACCTTCTCGACGCACTCGACACACATCTTTATTTTATATCCATAGGCATTTCCATGCAAAAAATGTGGGTATATGAATGAATGAAATGAAATGAAATGAAATGGTCATTTATTCAAGTAGGATTTAAAAAATCGCTTTCGAACGTCGAATATACAATTCATTTAACAATATTAGAAGTCTTACAATTTAAATGACTTAATAAAATATTGTGAATATATAAGTTACATACTTAATAAATTATAGATTGCAGTTGACATCACACCACGCACTCCTATCATTAACATAATCATCTATCTTATAATACCCTTTCGAGATCAAGATTCGTTTTACGGTGCATTTAAATTTCGTTTCTGACAGATTTAAAATGGTATCTGGTATTTTGTTGTAGAAACGTATACAGTTACCCATCCATGAGGAATTTACTTTACTTAGGCGATATTTTGGTACAAACAGTTTATTATTATTTCTTAAATTTAATTTGTGAATGTCACAATTCTTGGCAAACATAGATTGATTCCTACGAACGTGCATTATGTTTTCATATATATACTGACTGGCAACGGTTAGTATATTCACTTCTTTAAATTTTTCCCTTAGAGATTGTCTTCGTCTTAATTTATAAATGGCACGCACAGCTCTTTTCTGTAAAATGAAAACAGTGTCTATATCTGCTGCTCGACCCCACAATATAATCCCATAGGTCATTATGCTGTGGAAGTAACTAAAGTACACCATTCTAGCAGTTACTTCATCAGTTAGGTGTCTAATTTTCCAGACTGCATAAGCTGCCGAGCTAAGCCGTTTTGCTAATGAGACTACGTGCGATCCCCATTGTAGGCTCGAATCCAATATAAAACCAAGAAATTTAGTTGAGTTAACAAATTCTACCCTCTCATTATCAATTAAAACTGTTATATCATTCATTTTAACATTTGGAAGACAGAAATTCAAACATTTTGTTTTCCCTGCGTTCAAAACTAAATTGTTAACAGCAAACCAGTCCTGAACTAACTGAAGAGTACCATTTACCTCGTCAATTTGGTTAGCTTTCCTACTGACTTTAAAAACAAGAGATGTATCATCGGCAAATAGAACGATTTCAGCCAAGTTGCGTACTACATAAGGCAAGTCATTCACGTAGACTAAAAATAAAAATGGACCCATAATTGATCCCTGCGGCACTCCCATTTCTACTATGGAACCATTTGATTTAGAATGATTAACTTGCACTGTCTGTACTCTATTTTCTAGATAGGACCTGATGATGTTCAAAGAAAGACCCTTCAGACCATAGTGTTCCAATTTTCCTATCAAAATATTATGATTGACGCAATCAAAAGCTTTAGAGAGGTCGCAAAAAATACCTATGGCATTATGTGAGTCCTCCCAAGCCTGATATATGTTACGGATTAGATTAAGTCCGGCATCAATAGTATTTCGACCCTTGATAAATCCATACTGTTTATTATGAAATAATTTATTTAAGCTAAAGTGTGACAGCATTTGATCCAAAATGATTTTTTCATAAACTTTACTAAAAACAGGCAAGACTGACACAGGCCTATAATTTGTTGGGTCCGATTTTTCTCCATTTTTGTAAAGTGGGACGACCTTACTATATTTCATAATATCGGGAAAGACTCCCACATCTATGCACACATTAAAAATATAGGCTAGAGGAAGCGCAACTGTCCCAATCACATTATTTATTACTTTTACCGACATTCCCCACAGATCTTCCGTGTTTTTTAAATTAAGTGACCTAAATGTTTTTATTACAGTTAAAGGAGTAACGTGGGTAAATTTAAATTCAGTAGGACATGCAGGTACATTCTCTTCAAGTAAAACAGCGGCACGCTCCGGTGATGAGTTTAGTTGCGCTGTAACTTTTCGTGGAATATCAGTAAAAAAGGATTCAAAGAGTTGCGCCACCTCCCCATCGGAAGAAACTAGTCCATCTTCTGTCTGTATCAAAAATTCACGAATTCCTTTAATATCTTTGCCTGTCTCTGCATTTACCACTGTCCACACAGATTTAATTTTGTTTCGGGATAATTTTATGATTTTGCCATAATGGTTAGCCTTTGCTATAGTGCATGCTACCTTAAATATTTTAGAATAGTTTTTTACATAATTGTTAAATGATGGATTATGATTATTTGATTTTTCGTCATATAGTTGAAATAATTTATCCCTACTTTTCCTTAAACCTACAGTTGCCCAGTCATTAAATCTAAGTTTGTTATTTATTTTTAAATTTTTAACAGGAAAACTATCTTCGTATGATTTATGTACTACATTGAAGAAGTCCTGAAACATTATATTCGGGTCATTATTAAATTTCATATGATTATTTACGTGATTTGCAAGAGTATTTTCAAATATTGTAATTTGTGCTGGAGTGACGGACCTTTTATTTACCTTATAGTAATGAGCTCTTTCCGGCTTCCTAAAAGTGATCAGCTGTCCACTGTGATCAGATCTAAAAGTGTTAATAATATTTTTGTTTATTATATCGCAATCACAAAACACATTATCCAAACAAGACGCAGTATACTCTGTTATTCTTGTTGGTTCCAAAAACAAGTTAATAAGATTAAAGCTTTGAAATAAATTTAAAATCCTCCTACTTAAAGAATTGTCAACAAGAAGATCCACATTAAAATCGCCACAAACAATTACTTCTTTTTGCTTAAGGCATACCATATTAAGTACTTCCTCCATATTACTTTCAAAAATATTAAAATTGTCATCATAGGGTGGTCTGTACACGCAAACGATAATATATTTTTCCAACTCTGCACACGAAATCTCGATTTTGTGTTCAACCGAAAAGGCAATTACATCTTTACGCTCTCTATATTTTAAATTTTTTCTCGCAATTATCATTGATCCTCCACGGTTTTTATCAATTCTACAGTAAGCACTTAGTAAATGATGATTATTAAAATTAAATAAGAGCTCATGCTGCTTCAGCCAGTGTTCTGTTAAACATAGAACTTGTATAGGGTTATTTTCTAAGTACATATCTATTTCGAACTCTTTGCCGGGAAATCCCTGTATATTTTGATGGATTAAAGTTAATCCTGACTGATTTCCCGTTGTCTTTCGTTGAAGTTTAAAGGACATGATTTTTCGAGGGTTATAAAGTCTTGTATTTGAGAGTCCAACCTACCCAATAAAGGTAAACTTGGTACATTTTTTGTACTAATACGTCTTACTACACAACTTTGCACATTATTTGTACTTGTCTCTTCCGTTACATGTAGCTTATAGGCTATTAGCTTAGCTAACTTTAACTTTAACTTTTTATTCAGGTACAATTTGTCCTTCGTCAGTAAAATCTTTGTGATAAATATATTAGTGTCAAAAAATTCAAAGGTTTCATTATTATAACAAGTCAAGTTGTACATAAGTGTATTCAATTTATGAATACGATTATTTTCGTATTTTTTAACATTACGTCGGAATGGAAATGCACACAACATTATTTTTTTAACATTAAGACAATGCAAACTATCAAAACAGCGTAATATATGACTTCTTGTAACATTCATGCTATTTCCGATTAAAATAATTATATTACTATTATTGTCTATTTTGATGGTTTTTATAATTTCTATAATTTTTGAATAACTTAGTTCAGGCATACAATAGTTAATTACATTTTGATTATGAACATATTTATGTAACGAAATTCCCATATTAATACCTATTTTATCCGAAAAATTATACAATTTTGTTTAATATTATTCTCAGATACGGACGCAGAATGTATGAGGGGCGCCGCGGGCGCTGGTGTTGTAGGCAAGGGCGCCGAAGCCGTGACGACGGCAGAGGCCGCAAGGACCGTGGGGTCCGCTAGGGTAGCAGGTGCTACCTCGAGGCCAGCACATGCAGGCGACGGTGCCGGAGCCGCGGCGATGGCAGAGGCCGCAGGGACCGTTGGGTCCGCCAGGTCCACAGGGACCACCTCAAGGCCAGCACATGCAGGCGACGGTGCTGTAGCCGTGGCGATGGCAACGGCCGCAGGGACGGTGGGGCCCGCCAGGGCCGCGGGGACCGCCACAAGGCGAGCACATGCAGGCGACGGTGCTGGAGTCGTAGCGACGGCAGAGGCCGCAGGGACTGTGTGGTCCGCCAGGGCCGCAGAGATCGCCTCAAGGCCAGCGCATGCAGGCGGCGGTGCTGAATCTGTGACCTCAGAGAAGGCCTCAGGGATCGCGAGGTTCGCCAGGGCCAGGGTGGAAGATTTTGCAGGTGTCGTATCCTCAAGGTCATTTATTAGGAAATCCAAAAGTTCAGTATTTTGCTCAGATAATTTCATCATATTTGAGACCTCTTTAATGTACATATCCCAGTCAGTGTGCAAACATAAATATTTTGTGTGCATATTCTGAAGATCTAATTCGAGGGTTTTTATCTTAGAGTTTAACTCCTGTGTACAACATTCATGCAATTTTTTACTTGAAGACAATTGTCTATTGCAGTTATATATTTCTGCTAGGAGCTTTTTTTGCGTACGTTTCTGTTGTACAGCGTCCCGGTGTCGATATATGTATAATATTTTAGAAATTTTGTTTATCTTTTTATGTTTATTTCTTAGTTTTCTAGGTTTTTTATTTGTTTGAAGATGCTGGTTTTGACAAATTGATAATTCATCATGTAAGCTCGGAGGCTGAGAGTCATTTGTGCGCGATCTACATTGCTTTTGTGATCGACTTATAAAGTTATGCGCATCAGCCAACTCAATCTCCAGGGCTGTGATTCTATGCATTGCTTGCTCGTAGGTGTTTAGGCAAGTACTTACATTTTTAGCCGTCTCGTACAACTCATTCCTCTCTTCGGTCACTTCTTTTAACTGTAACTCTAGTTTTCTGAGTTCATGTTTCAATGCTAAATTTTTTTGTAATGCGATTTGTATTTCCGTTTCATATTCTGCTCGATCCTCTACTTGCTCTTGCAATACACGCTCACAAAATTTTTTAGAAATCTGCAGTTCTTCCACTGCTAACTCAAGCTTACTTTCCATTTCTTGTAAAACAGCACGGCGTGTTAGTACCATTTTGTATATAACTAATTAGTAGATTATATATAGTATACCACAAAAGGCGCATACAAAAAAAAAAAATTAAAAAAAAGGAGATTGACTAATGTGCCATTATTACTTTGGCACATTAGTTCGCCACTTAAATCACAATAATTCTACAATTTTTGCACTTTAGCCTTTGCCAGCATTCACACTAATTCTACTTATGCTATTAGTGTTATTTTGCACATTTTTTGTTTGCTTTTCGGCACTAGACTATTTTTATTTACAATTTCAAATACAATGCAATGTTTACAAGCTGATGACAGCTGTCACACTATATTGGTCATTTCATGGCTCAATGTAGAACAAGAGCGAGTAAGCGGAAAAATAACCAAACTATCTATAGACTAGCTAAAAGAGTAAAACTGCAGAAACAAACTAAAACTGAGGTTAAAGAGCACACTACTGATAATAAGTCTGAAATAGACTACATATTCCACATTGATGACGATTCACTTATAAATTGTCAAATTGGTGGAGTAAATATTGAACTTCTTATTGATTCCGGCAGTAGACACAACATTATTAACGAAGAATCATGGAACCATCTAAAAGAAAATAAAGTAGCGGTCACTAATCAAGTAAAATCACCTGAGAAAACTTTCTTGGCGTACGGTTCCAATGAGCCTCTGACTATATTAGGAGCGTTTGATGCAAACATCGCTTTAGACTTTCTATGTAGTGAAACATAGAACTAGAAATTTACTAGGTAAAGATACCGTAATCGCTCTCAATGTTCTTAGAATTGGTCTAGGGATAAATGCGGTAGATGAAAAGTCTTTCCCAAAATTCAAATGTGTGGAGTTAGAAATAACAATTGATGAGTCTGTCAAACTGGTGAGTCAACCATATCGTAGAATTCCTATCCCTCTTGAATCAAAAATAAACTTCAAAATCGATGAATTAGTTAAATTAGACATTATCGAACCCGTCAATAAACCTTCTCCTTGGGTTTCGCCAATGGTACCTATATTAAAAAGTGATGGTGACATACGAATCTGTGTCGATATGAGATGTGCTAATAATGCAATCAAAAGGGAACAACATCCCTTGCCCACAATGGAACAATTAATACCCAAATTTCGTAAAGCCAAAATATTTTCAAAATTAGACAAGAATGCCTTTCACCAGATTGAAATCAAGGAAGATTGTCGATACATCACGACATTTATGTAGAATTATTCCGTTATAAACGGCTTATGTTCGGTATTTCTAACGCTCCCAAACATTTTCAGAAAACTTTGGAAAATATGCTTTCACCATGTGATGGAGTCGTCAATTTTATTGATAACATTCTGGTATTCGGTAGTGACGATACAGAACACAATTATAGATTAAAAAAAGTTCTTGATGTTTTAAAATATATCAACGTACTCCTGAACAAATAAAAATGCATTTTTGGTACTACAATTCTTAGGTCACGAGTTATCTGCTCAGGGGGTAAGGCCTTTAGAAAAATATTTACAAGGAATTGTGTCATTTTGAGAACCTGAAACCATTGACGAAATCCAAAGCTTTCTTGGGTTGGTTAACTTTGTAAATAAATGGATTCCACATATCGCCTCATACATATCATACATATCGTTCAGTAATAGACTGAACCAATCCGAGAAATATTGAGGATGAAGCTTCACAAAAATGCTGATGTTACACCATATTGGAAACATCAACAACAAGAAGCCTTCCAACAATTAAAGCAATGTTTATCAAATATTCGTACCCTTGGATTTTATGACCTCAATGACAGAACACAATTATTCGGGGATGCTAGCCCAGTAGGTCTCGGAGCTGTGTTAGTACAGGTAGATAGCTACGGTCCACGAATAATAGCTTTTGCTAATAAAAGTTTAACAGATGTTGAGAAAAGATATTGCCAAACAGAAACGGAAGCTTTGGTACTAGTATGGGCAATTGAGCATTTTAATATATATCTATTTGAGAAAAAGTTCGAGTTGGTCACTGATCACAAACCACTCGAAGTTATATTTGGTCCAAAATCTAAGCCCTGCGCAAGAATTGAAAGATGGGTACTCCGGTTACAATCTTATGATTATAGTGTAGTTTATCGGCCAGGTAAAAATAATATAGCCCCAAACTTGGCAAGGCTTGAACTATGGGTGCTGGCCAACTGATATACTGCTTATATTTTTGTTAAATACATGCTTATTATACATAGAACACCCAGACCCGTAACAGAAGTTAAACTTCGTCATTAAAAATTCCTTCCCGGCCGGGTATCGAACCCTCGGGACCTCTTACATGGCTGGCTTGTGGCTGCGGTATGTATTTGTGATGCGGCTCATTCTCACACCCATGTTATGAATGCACTGATACGTAACTCATACCACAGATTAACATTTGGATAAAGGTTACTTGTACACAAGACATAGTAGCACATATTTGTACATGCAATTATGCACTTTATCTGTCATATCTTATTGATATATTATATCTATTGATGAAACACTCGCTTAGACAGGTACCCGTACAAAAGAAGTACGTTTGAATTGGACCGATGATGGAAGGCAATCTCGAGCATCACTTGGATTTGTTGCTTTATGTGTTTGATACCTAACTTCTATTATATTGAGTTAATTTAAGGTACGATTGTTCTATTTAAAAACAGTTGTTTATGTGATTGTTACCTTATCTCCTACGATACTAGGTTCATTTGGGGTACGGTTATTCTGCTTAAAAACAGTTGTTTATGTGTTCGATGTTTATCTTCTACGATACTAAGTTGATTTAAGATACGATTATTTTGTATAATAACATGTTCGGTAGATACCTAATATTAATATAAGCGTGGATAACTGTCATTGGCCTAGTGACAAAGTTCACAACAAAATGTAATCAACCTATTTTATGGCTGTTGTTATCCCTAATAAAATAAAATAACCAATAAGCCAAAGGATTTGGCCGTCTTTTTTGTGTTTCTTACCGCACTATATCGGTTACGCAGTTACTGCGTCATCGCAGTGCAAACCCGGATTTATTTATCTACTGATAGTAACTGTTTTTATTTTATCATTATATATTACCTAAATAGACTATTAATATAATAATTGTCAATACATACTTAGTCGCAAACAATTTAATCTACTTTATTTTGATCTTTATTACCTGTCATTCTTATTCAGCGTTTTCGTTCATGGGCCAACACTGCTATAGCGCCCTATCACATGACAAAAAGCGAACTGCAAACAAAGTGATCTTGAATTAAGATCGAATGAAGATTAATCATCGTCCTAGCACTTATCCCGACTTCTGCCAAGGTTCGCTGTCCTACTTATTTTTCTCCATTTCGCCCGGTCTTTGGCATCCTCGCTTCGTGAGTCGTTGGCGCTCTCATCCGACTCAGCGAGGTCAATCCATCCATTCTTGTCTACGGGGCCTCTATTCTGATACCGGTACGTAACTGTTTTATCATGATTATATTCATTAATAGACGATTTTTTATTTATTCGTATGGCAAAAATATAATACACGAAAAACACATTCAACTACAGATTTAAATCAATCGTAATAATTCTTAGTGCAAACTGAGTCACAAACAATTTTATCCACATTATTTTGATCTTGGTTAACTGTCATTCTTATTCAGCGTTTTTAATTCACATACCACGTGTCCTACCTATCGCATGATAACACGCGAATTTCAAACAAAGAGATCTTGAAGGGAGAGGCTAACGACCAGCTATAGATCATCATCATTAACAGGGTCACGGAGATCAGATGGCAGTTGCTCCACTCATCATCATCGCCCAAGCGCTGATCACAGCCTCTACCAGGGTTTGCTTTCCTACTGATTCTCCTCCACTTCGCCCGGTCTTCGGCATCCTCGCGTCATAGGCTGTTGGCTCTCGGATCCGTCTCAGTGATGTCAGTCTATCGCTTCTTGGGTCGTCTACTGGGCCTCTTTCTTGATACTTGGTTGAGACGCGTAACTCCGAACATTCACTTTAGCATTTTCATTTTGATGGCGTGTTTTGTCAGCGCCGGCCATGTCTCGCAGCATAGAGCATCACAGGTCTAATTATAAACTTGTATTCAAGCCTTTTCAGCTTGACAGCGATTTTAGTACAGGTGACTGTCGTGAGTTCCCGCTATTTGGCTCTAGCTGCAGTGATTCGGGACTTGACATCGGAGCCGACATCGCCTGACAATACCTATGTAATCGGTAAAAACAATGAGGTTCGATACCGTTGACCTACCTTTTAAAAAGCCATGTTGTTGGGTATTAAAACCTAGACTTGAGGGATGCATACAGTTGGTTATGCACAATCCTTTCAAATATCTTTGCAATCAAGCAAAGTTTTGGAATAGGCCTGTAGTTTTCAGCCATCTCCTCGGATCACTTTTTATGTATCGGTGTAATGAATGCTGACTTCCAGATGCATGAGACGATGCGTTCCTTTATCGAGAGTTTGAATAGTAATCCAACAGGGACAGCTCATCTGCAAACCTCACGATAAACAGAGCTGGTAGATGATCTGGTCCAGCAGATTTACTAAGATCTACTGACCATATAAGTGAAGCTATTTGTTCTATATTTATTTCTATAGATCCCAAATCACACTGACTCGAATCGTCAATGGGAAGAACATAAGTGGTGTGGGAATCCAAAAATGAATAAAACATAGACATAAAAAACTAGGCGATCAGTTTTAGAACTGAGATATAACCATAGCAAATAACTGAGAGAAGAGTTTAAACGATTTTTCCAGATCCATGTCCGACTTGATTAAGCATATTTTTGAAGTGCCATCCCGCCTGACGAATATCTTCTCGTTAATTGTAATAAACTGTATAACTTTATATAATAACATTTTATACCAGTCATCATTACTGGTACGATTATAAACGTATTATGACTAAAGAGTATCAAATTAATATTTGAAAAAGTCCAAAGTAAAGTATTCAATAAATTGTTTCGGTTTAATTAGTAATTATTGTCCACATTCTACTTTATGATAGAATAGAATAGAATAGAATTCGTTTATTTTATACTTCATGCAAGTTGTCTGTGTCAACTTAAACTTAGAAACTACTTAAATAAAAACATTCGCATAGAGGTAGACTGATTAATTAATTTACTATGTAGGTATTATGAAGTAGTACAGCATAATGAAGCCGCATGTGTGTGCTGCAGCACAAAAAGGTTATGGCTCAGCACAGTGTTGCCTGGAATAGGAACACACTGGTATTCTGCCATAACCCGAGTAGGTAAACGATAAACTATTATGAGATAGTGATATGATTTGATAGTGATGTTCCTGAAAAAGCGTGTGTAACTGCAAAAAAATAAAAATAATAAAGTAAATAATATTATGAATTAAATACTTTTTGTACACTAGTTCCACTTTATTATACAATTTTATTAAATTGCAACCGGTTTCGAATTACTCATCTTCAGTCAATTATTTTAAAAATGTAAACGAAAATGGTTGGAAGGTGAATTGCATTACTTATACGAACAAAGAGATAACATAGGAGTACACCTAAAAATTATCCATATTGAATTAGGTGCTAGACTGCATGCATTAGCATTCGAGGTACTACAGAACACTGTCAGGGATGAAGTCAACATAATTTCTTAACCAGACGAAAAAATTGAATAAACTCAAAAAGAAACAAAACACTCAAATGGTCGACAGCGATGTACATCAGTTCTATACGAAGTTGCAGAATAAGACAAGCGTTATATTTAATGCCACAGAGAACAATATATTGGAAAAAGGGCTCAAATATTGCCCTAGTACAAAACTAACACAACAGGATATAGACGGTTTAGCAACCGACCTTGATGTTGCCACAATTGGGGATCAACGGTCTCAACAAGCTTGTTCACTACATCTACACAAAATCAACACCTACAAACAAGAAAAATCTAAAGAAGAGAAAGTTATAAGTAATATAAGAAGGAAGATCGTGGAAAACAACCTAGTAGTTACAAAAGCTGATAAGGTTAATACGGTAATCATTGCCAAAGTAGATGAATATAAGAAAAAAGTTCAAAATTTCTTGGAATCGGGACAATTTCAGGTGCTGAAAAAGGACCCGACTGAAAGATATAACAGCGAAGTCCGAAACCTGGTAACTTCCACCGAAAGCATTCTCAATGCATTCAGAGCACCATACTTGACAGAGATGAACCCCAGGCCTCCTCGTTTACATGGATATTATAAACTGCATAAAGAAAACCAACCAATTCGACCAGTAGTTTCATACACAGGCGCTCCAGCATATAAACTAGCAAAAACAGTAAATAAACTGTACAAAAGCTTGACATCGTATAAACCTACACATACAATTAAAAATAAGCCATATTAAAGTTTCACAACAGGCGAAATTAGTGTCCTTCGATATAAAGAATTTGTTCACAAGTGTACCAGTCAAAGAATGCCTTCAAATAATAAATGAAAACCCATGTCAATCCAAACTTGAAGCACTAAAAATAATAGACTTAGAGGCAGCCATCAAAATTTGTCTAGATCAAAATTATTTTATATGGAATAAACAAACATACAAGCAAATGGAAGGTTTAGCAATGGGTAGCTTTTTGTCTCCTCTATGCGCTGACATTTACATGGACAATTTTGAAAAAGAAATTTTAATTTCGTGATTCCGTGAACACATACAATATTGGTACAGATATGTAGATGATATATTGTGTCTGTGGACTGGAAATGATAACGACCTAAACAGTGTATTAGATTTTATGAATTCCTTGAACCCTAATATTCAACTGACGATGGAAATTGGTGGAAAAACCATTAATTTTCTTGACATTACAATAGACATCACGAACGATCAACATGAATATAAAATATATCGTAAAGAGACATATAGCGATAATATTATACACGCCACATCCCGGCATCCAGACAGTCATAAACATGCGGCTTTCCACGCGTTTATCCATAGATTATTAAGTGTACCAATGAGTCGAGAAAACTTTACTAAGGAGTTGAAAACTATAGAACAGATAGCGATAAACAATGGCTACTCCAAAAAACTAATAAACACTAAACTAGGAAAATGTTGGCACCCGCGGCTTTAGAAATTAACAAACCTACGAAAAGATGGGCAACAATTCCCTATGTTGGACCTATCACACACAAATTGAGGAAAATTTGCAATAGCGATCAGCAAAACACTGCATTTTATAGCATAAAATCGCTGGGGTCCTTGATGTGCAACAATAAGGATAAAATACCCATTGAAAATCAAAGTGGAATTTATAGTCTGACATGTGACACGTGTGCTAAAATATACATAGGTCAAACAGGAAGGAAGTTTAAAACAAGAATTAAAGAACATATAGCTAGCTGGAGAAAAAAGACACAAACCTCGACCTTTGCGGAACACCTTAATAAGGAAATCCATATTTTTAACCCAGATAATGGCATAAAATACTTTCATATAGCTGGGAAAGGACGTAGACTAGATGGACTAGAAGCTATAGAATTGAACAGAATGAAGAAGGATAATATAATTAATGACCAAATTTCCTTATCGACATCACCTATTTTAAATTATTTTAAATGACATACCTTCGGTATAATTTATATATATTTTTTTCCATTTATTTAAATGTATAACAATTGACATACCTTAAAAAATTTTGACTACTTGTAATTTGTATTATGTTGACATACTGTACATTTCTCTGCACTATGACATCCTAACATTATTGTATACTGTCGGTACCCACATCAATTTTAAATTATTATTTGTCGGTACCTACATATAGCTTGTAAACAAAAAATAAAATAACTGCCTGAAGATGAGTAATTCGAAACCGGTTGCAATTTAATGAAATTGTATAATGAAATGGAACTAGTGTACAAAAAGTGATTTAATTCACAATAATGGAGTTCCATCATGAAGTGTCAACACAAAGTGTTAAATATTTAAATAATATTAATTATTGTCTTAAAAAAAAAGAGTTTTAATATTCCTAATAAAAAAATGATATTTAAAGCACATCTTATCCTTTACGAGAAAAAGTTAAGAGGTTATGTATGTAGGTAATGTATATTATGTACTAAGCATGGACTTCTCCAACAGATGACAAATGAAAATACAAGAAAACCAAGCATCCGAGACGATCTGGTACCGTACCTATCCTGTAGAGCTGAAAAATTAAGCTTGTCGTAGAGGTATTGAGGCTGATGAAACTTCACTACACCAAATAAAGCACTAGCAAGATGAAGCTTCTGTCTAGATACCATATTTAGAATAGATTTGCTATTTAGATAAGGAGTAATATGGCTACGAGGTGGTATGTCACTCACTACGTAGACCCTCTGTTGGTCACGACGCGAAGGTTCGAAAGAACGTTTCTCGCTCGTACGATTCGGATGTGGAATGAGCTCCCAGCCACAGTGTTTCCCATGTCATAGTCCAAAGACTATGACATGGGATCGTTCAAGAGGTATATTAGAGGTCTCTTCAAAGGCGGGCAACGCATCAGTGACTCCCCTGGTGTTGCTGATGTCCATAGACGGCGGTGACCACTTTCCATCAGGTGGCCCGCTTGCCTGTTTGTCTGCCGTATAACATTAAAAAAAAAAATGTCGAAACAGAATCGGCAGCAAGCGTTTTGAACACGCTGCAATAATCTTTGCGTTTTAGACAGTAACCTCGGGCCATAGACAATGTCTCCATAATTCAAGCGAGATAGTAGTAAAAACTCGCACAGCATAACATGCACTTCCTCACTCAGCAAGCCACGGACCCTATACAATACTTTCAAACGAAAGAAACAATTTCTCACTAAGTCAAGAACATGACCGTCGAACCGAAGAAGATTGTCCATGTTGACACCCAGGTTCCTGACGCTTGGCACTAATTCTATGCTGGCACCGCTGACACTCACAATTGGATTTTGCGCTACTATTTTATTAATTTGCTTAGTGGTACCCAAAATCATAAATTTTGATTTTGAATGAATGAATGAATGAAAAATTCTTTATTGCTTATACATAGAATAAAAAAAAACATAGGAAAAAAAAAAACAAATAAAAGCAACCGGCGGCGGATTTTGCAGGATTCAACAACAGAGCATTCCTATCCGACCATGCTGCTATACTTTGCATATCTTCATTCTTCTTCATTTATCGATAGCTGAATTAATATTTGATGGTCACTCAGAGAGGTACAACTGAATATCATCTGCGTAGCAGTGATACATGCAATGTCGAATAACAGCAGTGAGGTCTGCGCTACATAGGACAAATAGTAGTGGTCCTAAAATAGAACCCTGAGGTAGCCCACGTAGTACACTACGCATATTTGACAGCCTGCTATTACCATCCCTCCGTAGTAATTTGACTGCTTGGTAACGATTACTCAGATAACTATCAAACCAAGCTAAGGCGTTACTATCAAGTCCGTAGTGTGATAATTTAGATAGCAAAAGAGATATGTTTAAACTGTCGAATGCCCGCGAAAAATCAAGCAGTGCCAAAATAGTGCCCTTGCGAACATCTTGCTGTGCTAATATATTATCAGTTACATCCAGAAGAGCTGATACCGTCCCACGACCCTTGCGAAAGCCAGACTGGAGTTTGGGTAGCATACCATTTACCTCAATGTACTTATAAAATTGACCGTGTATTGCTTTCTCTAAAATCTTTGATAGGAAGGGTAATATACTTATAGGTCTTAAAACTTTAAGGCTCATGGGATGGTGAATTTTGGGCAACGGAGTCACTATCGCGACTTTCCAGGTTTCGGGGACAATTCCAGTAGAAATTGAGTGATTGATTATGTGTGTTATCACAGCCAAAGTACGTGGGATAGTGAGTAGTAGCATGTCTCTACTAATGCCATCCGCTCCGATCGCGTTACTTTTAATTGAGGATATCAACCGAAACACCTCACTTTCAGTGACCGGGGCAAAGCTCATAGAAGCATCACTGTATTTTATGGCTCTAAAATAATTTATTTCCTACTCAGGAACACTGCTCGGGCCTGGTAGATTCAAAAAATGATCGTTAATCGCATCAGCATCACTAAAAGTCCCAGGAAGATAATCCTGCTTGCTGGGATTGACTAGTACCTTATCTTTGAAATGTTTCCATAGCGCTCTATCGTCCTTAAATTTAGAATTTATGTAATGGTTAAAATATGCACGCTTTTCATTGTAAATACCATCGATCACTAGTTTCTTCAGCTCTCTATACCGTTCCTTGTCCACTTCCAATTTTGTCGTTCTATATTTCTCGTGTGCCTTGTTGCGTAGATCTATCATAAGCAAGATCGGGTCGGTAATCCATGGCAATGAAGAATTATTATTTATTGTGGTGGTTTTAAATGGTGCATAACAATCAAAAAGGAACAGAATTAACTCATTGAATTTGTCGACCATGGAATCCACAGTTTCCGCCTCTAATACAGATTCCCAATCAATTTCATTATTCAGATCGTGATTAAAACTTACCATATCGATGTCTTTAATTTGTCTGTAAGAAATTACTTTTGGGGGACACTTTTCTATTTTAAATGTCAATGAAATGTTGACCATAGCATGACCCAGGGAGCCAGTGATATTGTTCACGTTAACCTCCCTTACACACATACGTGAGTCAGTGCACACGAGATCGATCAACGTCTCGGTCTCATTCGTGAAGTGCGTAGGTTGTGCGACCAACTGTTCAAGATGCATATAGTTCAGAAATTTTTTGATTTTGACATACTTTCCATTGGATTCATCGAGCATGTTAATGTTGAAATCGCCCATCAACACCATATGGTCATATTTGGAAAAAAAATTGGCAGGCTCGGTTAACGCGTCAAGAAACTGATCAACATCTACCCACTGTGGTCGATAGGCCGTTCCTACAACTAGAGTACGTCCATTCAACTTAGTTGAGATCCATAACTGTTCTATGGGCGCATCAGGATGTTTAAGGACACGCGCCGATGCGTCGCGTTTTATATAGAAAGCTACCCCGCCACCTCGGCCGCCGCGCATGTGCACCAGACGCGGCGCACTCCGCAGTCGGTAGGAAGGCGGCGCGGGCGCGCGCGCCTCCTGCCCTGCCCGCAACCAAGTTTCATTTATAGCAACAATATCTGCGTCAAAGCGTTTCATAGCTATGAGGAAGTAATCCTGCTTAGTGTTCACAGAACCTAATCTAAATAATTTTACTTTAGGAGTCCTAAGCATAGTCAAAGCAAAAAGCAGTAAAAGCAAATGCAAATAAATAGCATAAGCAGCGAAAATACATACATACTATAAGCAATATATAAAAATTACATACAATACAATAATAGATTGATATGCTTGAATAATACACAAATAAATATAGCGCAAAAAGGGAAGCGTGTAGTGTAAGCAGAACCCAAGCCAAAGCATTGCTGCAGCACAACCATACAGAATCAACAATGAGAAGCAAACCAAAAAACATAACATATATACCGTAAGCAACTACATTATCGACAATAAAAATAAACCATAAACAATAAGCAAATATAGCACAAGATAACGGAACATTTTGTACATACCAGCAATAAAATAACAAGAGATTAATCAATATACCATGACAATTATGAACCAACCACGTTAACGCCAAAAATACTCTCAAGATCAGTTTCAGTGCGTATCCAGTGCCTTGGAGAGTCTTTAGATTTACGAGAATATATGTATATTCCCACCGCGCGTCCAAACGTAACCCCAGCCTAGGCAACTACCTGCCTCTCTTGCCTTTTTAAATAGTTCTCTGTTGATATGGGTCAGCCTCTAATTAATATAGAACCGTTGTGGTGGTCCAGGTACACCTGTACCCTCGGTGTTAGCTTCACGGCGAACCCGGGCGGCCTGCAGTAATTTGTCCCGCACCACGCGACGCGCCAATCGCACTACAATAAGGCGCGGCCACGCACTCTTCTCCGAAATGCAGTTATCAGGCACACAGCCACCCGGTTAGCACTAACCACGTCACTCTCGGCAAGGGAAATGCCCAATTTATTTGCAAGAGTCATAACGACATGCGTTGGATTCTCCCTCTTCTCCTCAAACACGCTGGATATATCGACATCATTCTGCAAGTGCTGTTTATCCCGGTTATTAAGTTCCAATTTTAAGTTGGCAATTTCCGACTTGAGGGATGAATCGGACTCCTTGCTGACCATCTGTTCAACCGAATCCATGCGTGAACACAGGAGGTCAATACGTTTGTCACACTCATCAACCCTTGAAGAAAGACCAGCTATCGTCGCATTAAGCTTCCGCATCTGCAATCTAGTGGCCCTCACAGTGGCGTAGCGTGCTCTTGGGGGGCCCCGTATCAATTATTGTGTAGCCTCGTAGTAGGCCTCCCTTGCAGATACCCCCAACTACGGGGGGGGGGTACTAATGAGTAACTTAAATCTGTATCACTTGATTTCAATTGTCTTTTTTGAATTATTTTTATCGGGAAATAGGGCAAGTTTGACTGAAATAATGGATAACGAGTTTTCGCTTAGACATGTTTGGGGGCCTCTATGGCCCGGGGGCCCCGTATAATTGATACGGCAGATACGGCGGTAGCTACGCCCCTGGGCCCTCACCTCCTCTCGAAATTGTCGAAATTCGGAAATCAAGGCAGCCACCCCAACGTCGTCAAGCGATGCGCCACGGGAAGGTTGGGGACTGATTGGGGACAGGTCACTCCTATCAGCCAACACTACATAGGCCGGAGATAACTCACACGCTGCAGACTCCTTGCCGACCATATGCATCTCATCGGCCACCAGCACAGCGCCGTCCTGAATAGCTGTAGGTACCACGCCAGATTTAGCTTCTTCCGTGGCTGAGGGCGCCTCATCTGTAGTATCCTGATCGCACACAGGTTCCGCCGCCGAGCGCACCTGGCCTTCCGTGGCACCGACTGTAACCGATTGGCCACCTGCGACTACCACGCTAGCCTTGGCCACCTCCGCCTGTCCACTCCTGCTGGGTCTTACTACGTTCGCCGCGTCTCGGCGCACCGGTGTATTGCTATTAGTCAGCTTCGGCATTGCAGACTTGCATGCGACACATAACCATATGAGCTTTTGTTCCCTGCTCATATTAGAATATACTTCCTGGCCAACATTAGCACACTTTAAATCATATGATTCAGAACATATATGGCAACGCGACGCTTGCCGAGCAATTACACTCTCCAGGCATCCTGCA
Source organism: Blastobasis lacticolella (assembly GCA_905147135.1). NCBI lineage: Eukaryota > Metazoa > Arthropoda > Insecta > Lepidoptera > Blastobasidae > Blastobasis > Blastobasis lacticolella. The sequence goes on from LR990048.1 coordinate 19,984,115, forward strand.
CATTTTACAGTGATCGGCATAATTAAGTTTGTATAGAAGTAGTAAAAAAAAAAATCAATACATACAAGTCCAAGAGTGTACATATGCCTTTTGGAAGATCAAGATCATATGCCGGTTTTGTTCAGAGAACCTCTCAGGGTCGAATTTGAGACGGTCGGGGAAGAACTCAGGGTTGCGGTGGATCGCCCACATGTGGATGCAGCAGGATTGGTCATAAATGCAGAACAATATTGTGAGACAATATAAAATTTGTCTTCAGTGACAAATAATAAAATAAATATAAAGACAGTTATACTTAGCGAAGACGGCTTTCACAGTCTCGGTTTCTGACAATCGTAACGAACACGGTCAAGGGCTGATCATAACCCGGAGACATTTCTAAGTCTACCTCCGGTAGAACTGGAAGACTAGACTCATGCGTCATCAATGGGCTAACAGTTATAGTGTCAGGACAAAGTCTTAGAATCAGACAAGCAAGCAATCTAAACGGCTAGTTACATTCCATTAGGTCAAGATTGGGACACTTTCGATGATCTTGCCCACGCTAAGAAGCGCCTAGATTAATGGTAAATGTACCTACCCTAATTTTTTCAAGGTCTATATATGCAACCATGTCATCGGGCTTGCGATCCGGCACAAGAATGTGAAACCGCCTGCAAAGCCAAATTTTTTGAAGGAGTTTGCTTAAATCAAGATTTGTTCTTATGAAGAGGCAATTGCTGGATGTCCTGCGGTAATTTGTTATAAAAAAGAACACAGTATAAAACGAATGAAGACTTAACTTTAGTCAATCTGCAGCGTTCTGTGGCCAGCTTGTCCTTTTCTGGTATTGCAATTATGGGTGTCTGAATTTTTGCTATAACAAAAACTGTCTTACTATATGTTAATAAGGTTAAAATATATGTACTATATGGACCCAAACATATATGTATCTGATTGCCCGTTTATCAAGATAAAGATATTTTGGATAGCAGCTGCCGAACCCCATAGCATTAATCCATAGGCTATTATGCTATGAAAATCTCTGAAGTATACAGCATACATATTGCATATTGCAGACCTCAATATATTACTCAGTGTAGCTAGCTGATGTTTCCATTGTAGCTTTTAATCCAAAGTTAATCCGAGGAAAACAGTAGAATTAAAAAAGTGTCGGAAAATTTTAGTCTAAAACAAGATCAAAGTTGTCCATTTTCATATTCGGCATCTGAAAAAGCACACACTTTGTCCTTTTTGGGTTCAGATATAAATTATTGATTTCAAACCATTCATGCAATTGCGAGAAAGTCTTATTTACATCGTCATAATTGTTTTTGTTTCTAAAGAAGTGTCATTAATTTCAGGGCGCTGTTGAGGCGCCCATGTTTCTGCAGTGCATCAGGCATGTTTGCGGATGCACATGTAGATGATTTGTATACCATAATGCGTAGAAATACTGCGTCGGTCATAGAGAGATTGCGGGGCAGCTGCAGCTGTAACGGCATCCTGGTGATGATAGCAGACAGAATGAACTCTAGTATACTGGGTCATTTCATGGGTCTGCACGTTAAATAATACCTAGTTTAATAAATTTTTATTTTATTTTATTAATTTTTGACATGACATTAATCTTGACATTTAAAAAGTTGCAATTTAATTTATTTAATTGGACATTATATTGTATGCATTGACATTTTAATTAGAAATTTAAGATTGTGAACTGGAAATTTAAGCAACTACTAAATAATCACTAATAAGTATAAATTGAATTAAAATGCATCCATGGAAAATTTATCTGAGACGAAGTATGTTCTATAAAATTATAAGTCCCTAAATTAATCAAAGACCACATCCATAATAGAGCCTTAAGAGATTTGGCCGACACTAACGCGCTGACGGGAATTCTATGCTACTGAAATGAAAATGCTGCTGCCTAGACCGAGTTCGAAACGAGTACATCCGGGGCAGCACTGACATTGGGGACATTGCAAATAAAATGGAAGATACTCTCCTGCGATGATTTGCGCATGTGCTGCTTTAGCCCCAGGGGTACGTGAAAAATAGGTGCCAAAAACCCGTCGGTATCAGGAAAGAGGTAACGTGGAAAGCCCAGGAAAAGATTGATTGATATAAGTCGAATGGGAACTCTAACGGCCTACGCCGTGAGGATGCTGCAGACCAGGAAGAGTTTAGGAAAAGGAGTGGGAAAACGAACCCTGGCAGAAGATGTTGCTGAGGATGATGATGGTTATGATAAGAAATAAAATGAAATTGTTAATGATAGATAGATATACTCTTTATTGTATACAAAATTACAAACATTGAAAATATACTTTTCATACTTATTTTTATACACAATTAAGATCCCCGAATACAGTTTACATATATTAAACATGAGGGGATTTACGCTTCCTGCATTTAAAATCAATTTTAAAACGACATGTGTAGAGGAATATTAAGTCATTACAGCTTTTACCAATATCATGTATAATATTGTAATATTTTCATATGTATGGTTGCAACGACAAGATTATCAGAATAAAATAAACCGTATACAATAACAATAATGTTCCATTTTAAAGATCATGTCCTGGTTCTGAAGCGCACCCAGTGACCTCCTAGCATCTTGACGGCGAACGTGGTGGGGTCGTACGTGGCCGGGATTTGTGTGTTGGCAGCCGGAGACAGCTCCACGCTCCTTAGGAGCTGGTACACCATTACCTTCACTTCGCTCAGCGCAAAGCGGGATCCTGAGAATTAGAGATGGTTCAGATATAGAATTTAACCTATCAAGAAATGGTCACACTTGAGATTGTCTAATAGTCATTGGCAAATCCAAGCAAAACCGAAACATTTCACTCACGAAACACCTGATATTTTATAAGACATTAGATCACCTGCTTACCGATACAGTTCCTGGGTCCAAATCCGAAGGGCATGTAGGAGTAGGGCTTGATATTGTGCTTGTTCTGCTCCGAGAACCGCTCGGGGTCGAACTTCTCAGGGTCCGGGAAGTACTGTGGGTCGCGGTGGAGGGCCAGGAATGAGACGTATACGGTTGTTCCCTTGCGCACCTGATATACAAAATTATAATTGTTTTAGTTATAAAGTTATTTCAATGTCAATTGACATGAAAAGGGCGGATAATATAATCATCTACTACCCAAAGCGATAGTTTAAAACACCTGCTACTTAGTAGAAATCATATTTATGGCATATCGTGACTGATAAAATAACTTACTGATCATCATCATCGTCCTAGCGCTCATCCCGGCCTCTGCCAGGGTCCGCTTTCCTACTCAATCTTCTCCACTTCCCCGGTCTTTGGCATCTTCTCGTCGTAAGCCGTTGGCTTTCGCATTCGATTCAGCGATGTCAATCCATTGCTTCTTAGGTCGCCCACGGGGCCTCTTTCCTGATAACGGCAGATTCAGGCACATATTTCCCACGTATCCTTGAGGCTTACGCAACACGTGACCAAACCAGCGCAGACGAGCCTCGTCAATCTTATCTGCGATATCCCTCACGCCAAGGCTGCCATGGATGTACTCGTTATGTACTCGATCGAATCGCGTATCTCCGCACATCCACCGCAGCATTTTCATTTCGTTGGTGTGGAGTTCGCGAACGTGCTTCGTCATGGCCAGCCATGACTCACAGCCATAGAGCATCACCGGTCTAATTATACTCTTGTATATAAGCCCTTTGCGCTCTACATGGATTTTAGGGTCACATGTGACCGCCGTGAGTTCCTGCCATTTGGCCCAAGCTGCCGAGATTCGGGACTTGACATCGGGGCCGATATCGCCGGACACGTGCATTACGAATACGAGGTATTTGGATTTATCTGTTCTATTAACAGCTTCGTTACCTACAAGGATGGTTTCGGGATCTGCGCTGCAGCTGACCATATACTCCGTTTTGGCGACATTTAACTTCAAACTACAGTTTTTAGCACATCCTTTCACGTGTTTACTCTGGTCTCAAGTTCCTGCTTAAGCTTGCTCACCAGTACAATGTCGTCAGCGTACTTCATAATCCAAGGAGGCATGTCCTGAATTTCCGCTGAGAGGGAAGGAGCATCGAGCGCAATGCAGAACAAGTAAGGGCTCAGCACAGAACCCTGGTGAACACCTACAGTAATCGGGAAGGGATTAGTATTGCCTACGATGGTTTTGACGACGGCTCCAGTATTGGCATACATATCCTGTATAATACTAATGTACGCTTCGGGCACAGACTTTGATCTCAGAGCCCATCAGATTATCTCCCGAGGGACACTGTCGAAAGCCCTCTGCAGGTCGAGAAATGCGTAATGCAGAGGTTGATTCTTACTGCAATGAGACTCCTGGAGGACTCTGAGGGCAAAGATTGGATCCATGGTGCTGCAGCCCGGTCTGAAGCCGTATTGGCATTCCGACAAGGAACATTCCTGGCGAAGTCTCTGGTCCATAATACGTTCGAGTAGCTTCATTGTATGGCTCATGAGTTTAATACCTCGATAGTTGCCGCACTCCTGCACACTGCCCTTTCCTTTATCGATTTGCGTAATAATATTTTCACGCCACGCGTTAGGTATAAGCTCCGTGGCTACGATCCTATTGAATAGTTCAGTGAGCAAGAGTACGCCCATTGTTTTCCAAGTTTCTGTGGATATTCCGTCATGGCCTATGGCTTTCCCGGTCTTTATATGGGCCAGAGACCTCTCCACCTCGTCAGGGGTAATCATGCTTATCAAGCCAAGGTTTGCAGGAAGCTGTAGTGGTGGCACGTGGTTGTTGGCCTCGTTAGACAGTTCCTTGAAATGGCAGCACCAACGGTCTTTAATAGAGTTTGCACTTGTGAGTAACACGCCGTCTACACCTTTTATGACAACACACATTGTCACATCTAAACTGGCTTGACACCGCGACTTTGCCAGCTTGTAGACGAGCTTCTGCCCCTCCACGGAATCCAGCGCATCGTAGAGCGGAGCCAGCTGAGCTGACCGTGCTTTTCCCACCATCGTCTTAGCTCGCCGCCTTATCCGAAGGTGAGTTACTGTGCTGCCATTTCTTAAAACATGCTTTTTTGTCCCTAACTGCTTCCTGCACCTTACTAGAATATAAAATAATTTACTGATACATTAGGTGAAATAAATAAACGGGATTGTTATAAAACTCTCTACTAAAAATCGCTACATGATAAAAGCGAATAATAAAATTTGCGACCAATAAAAAAGAATGCTAAGGTATGAGAAATTTCGCCGCTATTAAATTGCTTTTGTAAAAATAATGTAACAAATCATGAAGAAACAGTTGGCAAACAAATCTCTTGTAGTTCTTGTTCGGAGAAAGTTGCTGTACGAGTACATTATTCAGACTAAAACTCTGCTCACATGTGACATAAAATATTGTAGGATACTCGTAACAATAGGGAAGAATGTAGCTTTCTATTAGTGAAAGATGAATCTTCTTTTGAATACAGTTCGGTAGTTTCGAAAATTAAAGCGATCATACAAAAAGCAAACAAAATTATCGACAACAATCAGCAGCATAGATAAATTTTCTAAGTTTACTTACAATGAAATCTTCGCGCGCTGTGTCATTGGGCTTGCCGAGGTTGAAATCGTTGCTGCAAAGTCGGTCCGTAGACAGAACAGGCGGCCAAAGCCGTAGTGCCTCTGCAAATCACAAGGTTTTTAGGTATCGAAAAAGGTTACTACAGAACAGCTTATTCATTCTCTAAGACCTCGTTCAACGGTGCCACGGGACACATCATGGCATGACAATTGACAGCAAGCTTTGTAGCATCGTTATGATAAAGGATGTTGTCTTTGAGAATCGCTCTGCTATTTAATGTAATAACCCGACAACGTTTAACGATTTTCCCGTAGGGGTAGGGCACTACCACACTAAACACACTAAATCACATTTTCCCACTTGCTTCGGTCCTGACAAGTCTTTCTCGTGTCTTCAATATTCATCAACCTTTTCGTACATGCTCGTTGGTTTAAGGAACTTTTTTCTTTTGCGCTCTTATTTCTACTTAATTGATCCTTCCTTCTTGCTTCTATACTTTCGAATATTGAAACGAGCAACCCTCTATGAACAACCAGACGGGCCTTCTCGGATTCTTGCTCATAAATATGTCTAGTGCTCCATTCACCATATTTCCCCCATTCGAGATCACATTCACACTATCCAACTCTGGTAAACATTTTACCTGTCCCACTTTTTCACTCGTGATCACGATTTCACGATCTAGTAATATCATCACATTTAGCACTATAAGCTGACATTATGACTGAGTGTGAAGCTTTTAACTCATAAAATAAATATCCGGTTGCAGATTTATAGTATGGGTTACATGCGAACTGATCGCAAATAAACTTTCAAAAAATCTATAAAGGATATACTTGTTTACAAGCATTTTTAACTATTCGATATTTTCTGAATTGCTTACCTGAGATCACCATATCCAAATACGTCATCTTCTGCACGGAGTTGTAGTCGAGCTGTCCGCCGTTCTTCTCGTCGTACTCTCGGATCTCCCAAACCAGTTTCTCCTGCACATCAGGGTTGAGGGCCAACTCGTGGAGCAGGAACGACATGCAAGTAGATACAGTGTCGAAGCCAGCAAAGAAGAAAAGCACTGCTTGTGCAATTAGGTCGAAGTCGGACCACTCTGAAATGTAAATTAGTCAAGGCTGATTATGATAATAGAAAATAAGAAGTTTGAAAAATGTAGGTTATGAAATAACATACATATTAATTGAAGTAGGTATATATATGTACTGAATTTATAGTGAATATCGTATGTTTTCCTAAGAATATACTTCGGTTGACTTGGTTCTTGCCAATCGTGGATTCTTCAGTTGTGGCGAAGCCAGCGTCCTCGTCATTTTCGGATTTAGCGTCGTGAGTTAGACGTCCTGGACAGAAACAACGGAAATTAAGACAATCATTATTTCTGATGTGCCTTACCGGACCTCGTTCTCAACTACCTGTACGACCGTCCGTTACTTACCTTTCTTTGCCTGCATTAGAAGATGTATCATATCTGGTCGAGTAATTTTGTTGGCTTCCCGGTCCTTCATCGATCCCAACACCAGATCGCGGAAGAAAATCTTTGATCGTTCAGCTATTAATTCGATTTTCAGGTACTAAAACAGTGTTACAAAATATTTTCAGTATAGATTGCGTTTTTTGCAACAACAGGAACATTTAAAGTATAACCGTACTGTTTTAAACTATCGTGGTTATTACAATAGGACCACGATAAATCCGTATTGACTGACAATAGTAAAACATATAAAGTGGTGGATATGGCAATAATCTTGGTATAATCTGTCCTTGTCAGTCCTTCTTGTAAACATTCAGTTATTTGGTCACTATTACCTGGAACTTATACTTTTAGTTTGTCTAAATTATTTATCATGTTGAAAATTATCTCCCGCACTTCCTTTTTAATTGATTTGCCCATTATTTAAGTATATTTTTCATAACTTTTGAAACTAAACAATCCTTCAGAAATCAAATTTTTTGTCATGACTTTTATGAATGACGTTGTATGACGTTTAAAAAACTTGGCATAAGATGCCATACCTACAGAAATTTTTATTTTATTTTTTTAATTAGCGATTCGGTATTAGCTCTGTCTTATTATACGTATTTGGGTGATTCTAAATAGTTAGAACATATAGATGTTTTATTGCCTAGGGAGGCGGACGGATGGATGATCCACCTGATGGAAAGCGGCCACCGTTATTCACATGAAAAAATATTTGTTCAATTTTCCCCTTTTTAGAAGTCTTTGGCAAATAGAAATTACACTTAAGAATAATATCTCACTCACATTTGTGATTGCCGGAATTGACTTATGAACAATGGTCATAAGAATTTTAAAGAAATCAACGGATACAGCTTCTTGGCCTCTTGTGTAGAATTCGTTATTTTCTTCTTCGTGGGAGTTGACCTTGCAGCCAAATGCGCACGAAGCGATGACGTCATTAGCGTACCTCGACGTTAGGTCCTTGATGTCCACGTCGATGTATTTTGCTGAGGGCAGAGGAATTTAATACGTTATTATTTGTTTGTCTCTAGTTTCCAGTACCATTATCAGTAGCATCCAGTATGTTATTTATGAAATAGATGACAGTCCAAAAATTTAAAGGAGATTTACCCACATTCTGACTTCTGAATCTTATCATGAAGAGATCTCATCATTTGTTCTCCGACTTCCACCATGAAAGGCACCATCAGCCGGATCTTGGAGCTGGTGAACGCCGGGCTCAGCGTGCCGCGCATGTCTTTCCACTCCTCATCTGTTGTTTTATTATTATTATAGTAGCTTCAAGAATTAGCTTAATTAGTGCTTGTAGCACAGAAATCAAAATATGATAAAGTGAATAGAACTTGAGAGTAATTGCGCAGCAGTAAATATTTGCGCAGAAGTGGCCGAGATGACGACTAATGTTCTCGATAGTTTAGACCCACATGACATTTCTTCTTCTTTCTTGATTTTATTTCTGTGGCTACAAGATATAAGTTTCAGTTATTTAAAAAATGACTAGTAGATATTACAATTTACTAAGAGTTGTGTTGAGTTTTCCTGATTCCCAAAGTAAAATTACTTTTAATGAAGAAAAGAACAAATAATATTTAATATTGCCACAAGCTAAGTGGAGTCAAAAAGAAGCTAACTTGTCCTTGTCTCAAGATTGACGAAAATTGTAGACAAGTGACAAATGTTGCTGATGGCGATAATGATTTAGGTATACCCACCTGTCAACGCTATAAGGCTCCTAACAAAGAAGTCATTCCCTGAGGCCACATTAGCGTGGTTCGGAAATTTCTCAAAACTTGTCACACCAACTTGCTTAATAAGCTCCAGATCTCTGAGCACCACCGCCGGACTAAAGAACTCGTAACCGCCCACGAATCTGCGTTTGAAAAATTTTTTTATTAATAGATTTATAATGTTATACGTCAGACAAATAGGCGAGCGGGCCACCTGTTTGATAGTAGTTACCGCCGGCACGGATATGGATATCTAAAATACCAGGGTGTCACCAATGCGGAGTCCACCTCTACATTACCTCTTGAACGAACCAATGTCATAATCCGGAGTAAAACACTGTGGGAGATTGAATAGCACGAGCGAGAAACGTTCTCTTGAACCGGCGCGTGGACTCCAACAAAAGATGCTATCCAAAGTAGCAGACCGGCAAACAGTCCTAACGTCATATCATGGATTTGTGATTGCAACTTTGCGATATGGCATAATTTTTTGGGGCAACTCTTCAGAGAGGGAAACTGTGTTTAGGGCTCAAAAAAGGTGTATTAGGGCAATGTGTGGCATCAAACCTGTGGACTCCTGCCAGCCCCATTTTAAATCAATGAAATTATTAACATTTCCGTGCCTGTACATTTTGGAGTGTTGCGTATTCGTGCATTGCAACCCAAACATATTTAAAAAGAAGCCTGTAGTTGACTCCATTAAGCTTAGACCCAGAAACATTACAATTGAGACACATTGCTGCAAAACAGCAATGATGAGTAAAAATATTACTGAAATGGGTCCCAAACTCTATAACAAACTACCAGAATGTGCAAAATCTCTAGATGTTAAAAATTTCAAAGTATTTTTAACTAATTTGCTAATTGATAAATGCTATTATAATATTAATGATTACCTTAGTGACATCAATTTAAGAAAACTTTGACATTTGGATATTTTAGCATTCTATTTGGTAGGAATACATTTTATTTTTATTTTTTTAAGGGCGATGACATTATTTTAATAATTCAGATTGACATTTTTTTAGTGACACTTTATGGAATAACTATTAAATTTGAATTATTATTACTTGACATTTTATATTTTATTGACATTTTATGAAATAATTAGTACATTTGAATTATTATTATTTGTCATTATAATTTAATTGTTTTAACTTAAGACATTCAATTTTAATTATTTGACATAATAATGTTTAGTGATTTGACATTTATTTAATTTACTTTTTAATTGTATTATAAACAATCAAGTTCATGTGAAACTTGTAATATTTAGTATGCTTTAAGGCGCATCATGGAGCCGCTACTATTACTATTTACCACCTTTATGTGCCTGTGATGACTGAATAAATGATTATGATTATGATTATGATTATGATTATGAGATTAACGTAATTTGAATGAGTGGCCGCGGCGAATGGTGCGATATCGGAATTGTTGTATGAGCAGCAGATAAAAAGTTCCTTAGAACATTTCCCGTTGTACAATATATACAGCCGGTAGAACACACACCGGAGCCGAAGTCCCTTCAAATAGCCAGAGGCTCTATTAGTATCGGATCATCGACAATTCGAATGGCCCGCTTCTGCACGGAGTTATGATGATTAAGCAGGTCGGCAATAGTACCTACGTGACAATGGCCAAATATCAAGCATGCCTGTCTAGAAACAGCCAATTCACTAATCCACAATTTTCATCTTTTGATATTCTGACATATGATTATTTACCTCTCACCCGGGAATGCGTTATACATCCTTTCTGCCGAATATGAAGTATTCTTGTCTAGAAATAGCCAATTCACTAATTCTTATCGTGTTCATAAGGGTTCAAGTTTAGGGAACACACAGGCAACGTGTTTTGCGTGTTTACCACATTCTTATATATCAGATGAATGAATGAATATAACAAATGAATGAACAATTTATATCTTTTGATATTCTGACATATAATAATTTACCTCTCTCCCGGGAACGCATTATACGTCCTCTCTAAAATCTTTCCAATGTGTTCCTTCTTCAAAAGAGCCTTAGTCATGTTTCCGGCAATTGGAACCGGCGGAAGGTTCTTAACTCCTCGCCGGGAGAAGTAGGAGTACACATTGCGGAAGTACAGCGCCAAGGCGACGAGCGCGCACCCGCACCATATCCAGACCAGCATCCTTTAAAAATATACAATACAATCGGTTAGCGAGTTAAGCTCGTAAATTTAATTATTTTATTTATTTATTCATTTATTTCAGGCATCTGAGGCCCATATTTATAATTTTTTTTTATACCGCCAAGGTGGCAAACAAGCTTACGGCCTGCCTGATGGTAAGCAGTCACCGCTGCCTATGCACGTTTGCAATACCAGGGGCATCGCCCACGCGTTGAAAACCCCGTAAAAACCTTTTGACCCCTTTCTTGAAGAACTCCATATTGTACTCTCCAGGGAAAACCTCTCCAGGTAGTTCATTCCACTTAATGTGCGTGGGAGAAAGTTCTTTTGGAACCGCACAGATCGCGACCAATTTGGCTCCAAGGTGTGAGGATGAACTCTCTGTCGGTGGCGAGTGGTGCGATGATAGAACGTAGCTGTAGGCATCATGTCAAACAGTTCTTCAGATCAAACACCGTTGTACAAGCGGTAGAACACACAAATGGAGGCGAAATCCTTCCGCTGGCTCAGCGGCTCAATACCACTTGTAAGCATGGTATCGTCAACAATTCTCACAGCGCGCTTTTAGATCGAGTCACAAGGACCAAGCTGATATGCCGGTGCATAGATGAGAGCAATACTCCAAATGGGGTCTGACCTTGATGGTCTGGGGTGATGAGCCTTGTAAAGGAGAAGTCGTTGCTATGGCGTGAAAAATTGCTCAGACCTGTTAAGTACACCCAGCTTATTAGAAGCGAGCTTGACCTTTTCTTCCAGGTGACTGAAAACTGGACGTCACTGGAGATGTCGACACCTAGGATATGTATGCTCTTAGAGATGGCAAGCGGTGCGTCCTGGAACTGAGGAGCTACAACGAATGGAGTTTTCTTGGCGGTGAACGCGCATACTTGTGTCTTAGTGGGGTTGAATTGGACTAGATTTAGACATCCCCAATCGGAGATTCTAGATAAAATACTCTCGATTTTAGACACAAGTACTTCGCGACTTTCCTCCACTATGGTAGGCGTCTCCAGTACTGTCATCCGCATAGCAATGAATGCCGTCAATGGACAGCATATCGTTGATATGAAGGAGGAACAGAGTTGAAGACAGCACCGAGCCTTGCGGGACACCAGCGTCAATGTCCAAGCTATTGGATCATCTGCTGGACAAAAAGCTAGTTACCCACTTGCACAATCCCTCGGGAAGCCCGTATGATGGTAACTTTGATAGAAGACCCCTATGCCAGACCCGATCGAACGCCTTCGCCATATCGATGCCAACAACCTCACCTTGACTTTCAACAGCTAATTCCCAACGGTGTGTCAGATACACTAGAAGATCACCCGTTGAGCGACAATGGCGGAAACCATATTGACGGTCGCTCAAGAGATCGTGTTCTTCTAGGTAACCAAGGAGCTGTGCGTTTATTACTCGCTCCATCACCTTAGAGAGAAGGGAGGTTATAGCGATAGGCCTGTTATTCGATGGGTCTGATCTATCGCTCTTTTTGGACACAGGGTGCACGTGGGCAGTCTTCCATGAAGACGGGACTATTCCAGTGGAGTATGAAAGCGCAAAGAGGCGCGTCAGTACTGGACACATAAATAAATACATAAACAACATAAATAGAAAATACTCTAATACAAAAACAAAGATAAAACCCATACCTACATTGAAATTATTATCAAGTGTATTTATTAAAATATAATTATAATTTATTGAAATCTTAAAAACCTACACTTCACTCAACAGTTGTATCTCTGTGTGGTACAACTGGCACTTAATGTCGTTTCAGCGGTACCGGAAATTCTGGGTCGCCCACGAAATCGCCGGTACACCACACCCTTCAGCCAATAATCTTCCCTCATGAAGAAATCCAAATCTGCGGTGGGAACCAACACCACGAACAAGTGAACGTACATTCATGGCTTGATTCCAAGAGCTGGACTCTCACGACGTACTTCTTGGTTAAGCGGATGTGCTCTTCCATGTCCTTTGCCGTCACTGTGTAATGAAGGCGCCACAGGTAGAGCGCCGTCGTTGGTGTCGCAGGGCGCAGCAGGAAGTTGGGACCGGTTACTGCAGTGCCGCGAAAAATCTGAGCAGCACGACGTCTACTCTTCTTCTGAACCGCGACAAATCCTTCCTCATAACGGTCCACGTCGAAGGCGCATGGTGGCTTCAACACCGCACAAGAATTATGGAGCTGAAACCTCCACGCGACGAAGTTGGTGCGATGTCGGTGCTTTGACGTAAATTCCGAAGCTTCAAAACTGTTCAATTGCACAATCACCCAACAAAAGCCGTCAAAATTAGTTATTCCATTCGTAGCTGAATTTATTCTGATACACCTAACAAAGCTAATCAAGCCCACATCGACAAAGAGAAGGTACATTCCAGCCAAAACGACCAAAACTACTGTGTCGGCCACGATCGCAATGAACGTGGCGAAGGAAGGAACTAACGTTTTGACAATAGGTAAGTAAGTAAGTAAGTAAATAATTTATTATCAACTGGACGCCACAACACAACATATATACTTACAAAGAATTACATACATATTTCGACACACAATCATACAACAAAAAAAAACAAAAATAAAATCAAAAATAAAATTACATAATTCTTAAAAAAACTAACTTGGCATTGCCGTGCTGTGCCCTCCCGGTCGATAAAAGGACCTCACTCAGCATGAGCCGTGGCCAAAGCCGCGGCGCTGGTCTTCCGCGGGTCCCGCGGAGTGAGGTCCGGACCGCTACCCTTACTACGTGCGTTTGTGTATACAGTAGAATTTTAAAGATATCATAGTAGTAAATGATAATTTTACAATAATACATAATAATTAATTGTTGAAAATGTGGTGTGTAGTGACCTTATCAAACTATAGAAACTTCCGTTCCGTGTTTGCCAGTCACTTGCTCGCTACTCGCCATTCTGTTACGTCCGCCAACATAAAGAAGTCGATCCGAGTGTTGTAAAAAAATATAAAATAAAATAATATAATATCACAAATAGTTGTAATGTCCAAGTAAATTATATGTGTATATTAGATAAATATTTTGAAATTAAGCATTAAAATTTACATATTAATATAATTGTGGGTATGTAAAAAAAAATAAAAAAAAATAAGAAAAGAATAATTAATTAATTCATGTAGTGTCCAGTGAACAGTGAACCAAGCTTCAGGACAAGTGCTTCTCCGCAGCATCCTCCCATGTCACGGTATGTCGATGCTTATTACGAATCTACTTGTGCCCTCAGCACATGTACTTTTAATTTATTCTTGAACCCGTACAATGTTTTTAGGGACCGAATAGGAGGTGGAAGATCATTCCATACCTTGGCTGAAGCATACTTGAAACAACGCTGAAATGCACTTGTACGATGTTTCGGTACGGTCATCAAATAGCTGCTAGCCCGAGTTCCGTACTGGTTATTGTCTCGCGACCAACATAACTTTGAAGCTAGGTAAGACGGATACTGGTATCTCACAACTCCAAACAACATCGTCGCAAAGTGCACATACTGCCTTGCGCTCATTTTTAAAACTTTAGCCTTGTTTAAATACGGAGTCACATGCGAGCGGGGTGGTATGTCGAAGCAGAACCTAGCACAAGCGTTTTGGACTCTCTGTATCTTATTATGTGTTTGCTTCAAAATACAAGGACCGTATACTACGTCCATGTAGTTAAACTTGGATAAAATGAGCGAATCACAAAGCTTAACTCTCATGTTTGTGGTTAAATAGGGGCGAACCTGGTAAAGAACCTTCAGCCTGTAGAAGCAATTGCTAACAGTATTAATGATATGTTTCTGAAACTTCAGTTCCTCATCGAAAAGAAGACCCAGATTCCTAGCTTCACTGACACGTTCCACCGGCTCATTGCGAATGTAAATATTGGTTATACCATTCTTAACTTTTTCCACTGCGGTTTTAGACCCCAGTATCATATATTTAGTCTTACTTCCGTTGAGAACAAGTGAGTTATTCTCTGACCATCGCATAATTTGTTCCAGATCGTAATTCAACCTGCACACCGCGTCACTTATCTCATTTGGCTTACAATGAACATAAATTTGTATATCATCAGCTTAAATGTGATATTTTGCATGATGTATGTGGCTAATGACATCTGCACTATAAATAGCAAACAAAATAGGTCCCAATATAGAGCCTTGTGGTACCCCCCTACTCAATTGTCGTGTTTCCGACCTAACTGTGGATCCACTACCATCACCCACCACTTCCACGCATTGTAACCTCTCTGTGAAATAACTCTGAAACCAATTGATTGTTGTTTCACTGAAACCGTAATAATGGAGTTTCGCAATAAGCAGAGGAACATTGACACAATCGAACGCCCGTGAAAAATCTAGTAATGTTAGCAATGTAGCCTCCCCCCTGTCCCTAGCCGTCAATATATCATCCACTACTCGCAACATCGCCGTCGCGGTACTGTGACCCCTTCTGAAACCAGACTGATATTCCGGAATTATCCCATTTGCGTCTAAATATTGTCTCAGCTGGTCCGCTACAATTTTTTCCAGTATTTTAGAAGCACATGGGAGAATGCTCACAGGTCTCAAGTCATTTAAAGATTGTAGACAAGACTTTTTTGGAATAGGTTTTATTATGGCCTGTTTCCAAAACCTCGGAAATATGCCGCTCTCAATAGACCTATTTATTATACAAGTAATAATCGGCAATGTATGGGATAAAGTCATTAATATCATGTCCAGTGAAATTCCATCCGATCCTACAGCATTGGATTTCAGTGACCTGATAACCTTGAGCACCTCCCACTGCTCAACTTGGCGTAGACTGAAAGAGCCATTTACGCCACAATTCTGCTGATAGTACTCTAATTGCGATAATGAAGCCCGGGGGTTGCCTGGCATCGTAAGGAAGTGTTCGTTTAAAGCATCAGGCGTCCCAAGAACCCCCACCCCTGGGTCTAACTCATTTCCAATACGAACGTTTCGTTTGATGTGCCTCCACATAACTTTAGGATTGCTCAACTGCATATTGACATACTGGTCATAGTACGCTTTTTTTTCCCTGTAAAGTGCTTGCTCCACGTTACGCTTAAGCTCCTTGTAATACTTAATATGCGACTCCTGGCCTGATGCCCGCGCCCTCTTCTGTGCGTCATCACGAACCTTCATCATCAATTTAATGTTATAAGTGATCCACGGATATTGATGATGTACAACTCTAATTTTCCTACAAGGCGCCAACAGATCAAATAAGTCCATTATACATTTGTTAAAACACTACAACATGTCATCAACCGATTTTAGAAATTCAATCTGTCCCCAATTAATCAATGATAAAGTCCCATCTAATTCATTAATGTCAATGCTCCGTAAGCTTCTACAAAATATATCACATGGCTGAGGTTTTGTTTTTTTAATATTAAGTTCGCATACAACAAAAGCATGGCTACTGAGGTCCTTGACATAGTCTACCGTCACCGTAGTCCCCACAACGTCGGTGCAAACCAAATCGATTAACGTCTCACTATGACTCGTAAAATGAGTCGGCTCCTGGACATACTGTGACAATCTATAGCTAAATAAGAATTCATTAATTTTATTAAAATTTACATCATTGGAATTTAACATATTTATATTAAAGTCGCCCAACATGATAACATTGTCACACCAGGCAAGACTTTCCACTGTATTTGCCAGCGCGTCAATAAAAATATCGGCACTTAGCCACGGCGGTCGATATGCTGTTCCCACAACTAGTTTCTTGCCAGATATAGTTATAGCTAGCCACATCTGTTCGACTAGCGGCGCGGCAGGGTGTTTTACTACACGTACTGATAAGCCTCTCTTAACGTAAAAGCCTACGCCCCCCCCTCGCCCCCGGACACCCTCTGCCCTTGGTATGTGCATCAGGCGATAGGAAGAGACAACGGGCGCACGCGCATCCTGTCCCGCTCGCAACCACGTCTCATTCACTGCCATGATGTCCACACAGTGGCGGTCCATCGCGACAATGAACTCGTCGTGTCGCGTTCCTAACGAGCCGGCGTTTAAAAGTCCTAACTTTAGCTTACGTCTGCAATTAAATTTTAATATTTATAATACATAATTCCAATAAAGTAGATGTCAAATTATTATAATCATTCCATAAAAAGCAATTAATATTTACAACATACGAATAATGCGGCAGTGGTGGCGAATAACACGTGTTAACGAAGTGTTTGTCGAGTGATAGGGCTAGGCTGTTCGGGTTGTGTAGTGTGAAGTGATGAACTAATAATATGATAAGTAAATAGAGTAAAATATAGTAATGAAATAAATAGTAATATAATACGATGCGCACAATAAAAAAACGGCTCAACTCACGGCAATGCCAATCGGGAAAAGATACAGACGGAAAAGTAAAAAACATAAATGCAAAATGTGATAAAAAACATTCTATTCTCGTGCCGACATTATCGAGCAAATTAGATCTGACCCAAAAACCCTCTCCAAGTCTTCCTCATCACGAAGTCTCATCGCTTTGGCTCCCTTCTCGCGGCGGGCGTAAATTTTTCCCTCCTTCGTCCAAAGAAACTTCCAGTCATACTTCTGCTTAAGTTCACGAGCGCTATTAAAAACACTACGATTGAATCGAGTTAGGCGCTCATTTACGTAGATAGGCCGCTTCTCTGACTGCAGCCCCATGCCTTCGGTGTTAAGCCCACGCCGGACTCGCGCGGCTTTCAGCAGCTCGTCCCGGATGTGTCTCCTCGTCAGGCGGACAGTCACGACCCGCGGCCGCGCCCCATCTTTCCTATCCACCCTCGGTGCCCCGACCCGCGTGCAAGCCACTATATCCCGCTCATCCAGGGCGACACCCAGCTTCTGGCCACATGTTAAAACCAGATGCACCACGCTCTCACCCGCCTCCTCTGGTATCCCGGCGATGTCGACATCATTACTAAGCAACTCCTGATCCCGATCGTTTAGCTCCCCCTTGAGTTGGCTTATTGTTGTCTCCATATCCTTCATCACATTGCCTACCCCTTCACTCCCGGATTCACTCACTCGCTTTTCTAAAGCGTCTATGCGTGTTTCCATAGCTCCCACTCGCCCATTGCACTGGCTGACCAAATCTCTCAGCTCCACCATGTCGTTCCTCAAGGCACAAAATTCCAGCCGCACCTCCTGAAGCTCATCCCGCAACTGTCGCATCTCCCGCAGCACCGATCCCTGGACGTCCTGGATGCTGGTTTCCATGTACGCCGTACCATTTAGTGACGTAGTGTCCAGCGCCGTGGTGTCCATGGCTTCCACCATGGGTGTGTCCCGGACCCCTTGCTGTACAGGAGTACTTGTTTTTTGCGGCATTTTGTCTAGGCATTCAGGACATCTCCATGCCTCATCCACTTGCTTATCCACAGGCAAGTTCACACACTCCCGGTGGGTCGTGCGCTGGCAACCATGACATGCCACCGCCTCCACAGTCGCAAGAAACCTCCCGCAAGCAGTACACTTTAAAGCCATAGTGATGTAGTGATTTAAGTGAAAGTGTGGAGCAGTAAATCGACTTCAATTTGGATTTATAGTGATCAGCTGTTTTATGTTTCCACACAGTGGGTACCCGCAATAAGGTCAGTGAACTACACTATTGCAATAGATCGCAATAAACTACTTTAATCTTGTTATTTATCACGTACACTTTACACCACTTGAATGTCTTAGGTAATCAATGTATTTAATAATAAATTTATCCTATTTTATGCAAAACTGTATTTTTTGAAACTCAATAAATGCGCAACGTATGTACAAGTAACAACGTCCGTGACGTCACTGGGACGCAATAGGGACTCTCTCTATACTGACGAAAACAAGTGCCACACCCTTCACTCTTAAAATATTATGTCAAGTATTAAAGAGAAAAGAAGAAAAATAAAGAAATATTGTATCTTACGTCTTTACGTCGTAGCGGTTGGCAAATAACTAACTTGACTCCGATAGTAATATGGTTCGAGTGAGGTATGCTCGGTGTTCCCTAATCGATCAAATTATTCCGAGATTACACTTCAAAGTCACTTAAGCCGGACTTACATTACGCTGACGTATTATCTCGTGATGTTCATTTTTAATTTTTATTTTGCTTTTTGTTTTTTACTCCTGTAATAATTTACGAAATCAGTCGGTACTATATTAACTGTATGTAAATATTGTAAATAAATGAATGAATGAATAACGCTTTATTGCACATAAAATAATACAATTCTATTTAATTGAACAATACATTGTCTACTTGTCGAGAAAGGCGGTTTGTCATTGGGCGAAACTACCTTCAGAAGGTATTTTATCAAGATGGTGTTGTTTAAATAACAGAATCACCTTGTAGTGCAATGGTCTTATTGTAATATTTATGAAGAATTATTAGAATTACATCAGACTTATTCAATGTGGTCAAATTCCCGTGAATACAATTCAGCTAAATTGACACTGAACTTACCAGTCTGAAAAGTAAATATGGGACCAAATACACTGATGGTCTTACCGCGTTGCACCAAATCACGATAAATACACTAGATACTTTGACGTTGGTTCTTTCTTTGTACGTACTGCTTTCTGCTGCTTTGATTCCTTACAAACTCTATTCCATTCCCATCCGTATTCATTCTATACTTTTATACGTGAAACATTTCTTCTCTTCTTTATCGTTTTCTTCATACTCTTCAGTTGGATGTCATGAGTCCTTGTGAGTCTGACATAATGATAGACTAGAGTTCTATTGGAAGCCCAGCATGGGGTATACCGATGTTCGGTTTCCGCTTAATCGTGAGTCCACGATCCTAATGAACTCTCTGTACTAGTCCACTGCTGGAGATAGAGCTCCAACAATGACCGCCAATGCACCTTGTCCTCGGCAGCACTACGCTTTCTTTTCTAAGGGATGGAAGCACTAGTAAAAGCCCTCCAAAGCAAAGATGGATGGTCTGTGTGAATAGTGAACAATTTTCGACCCCTACTAACTATCCAGCATAGTACCTATCTAGAAGGAGTCACTGACTCCATTACTGTGAAATCTAGACAAACGTCAGCGCAATGTGAAATCGGCTTTATTTCTTTACTGATAGTAATACAATAATTTCATAATATTATCAGATTAAATGTTTATTGTATCAATTCAATGACAAACTATGTAATAAGTGTTATGATTATTTAGCGTTATTTTGTTCATACAACTATATCCTGGGGGCCTACCACAAGCCTTACAAACAAGATTACTTTAACCTTGTTTTCAAATTGGTACCATGACCTCAAAGAAAATAATGTTAAAAAAATGTTGTTTTGGTTAGAAGTTTTGTGACGTCACAGCCAAATCATTCATTCAAACCAGAGACTAAAAGCCATCACAAACTTATCTGAACCGGTGGCCAAAACCGGAACTAAGTGTGACTATTTTGAAATGTAATTTTGTTACCAAAAGCAGCGACGCTTTTCTAGTACTTTGACTAGTACAGTGACACCTAGCTACCATTTGACGGAAAGCATTGTTTATATTTTGTCAGATGTTGCATGAATTGCAATTTTGATAATTTATTTTTATAGAGAAGGTAATATTAAAACGTTATTTTGTAAAATATTTATACTTAAGTAATCAATTTAATGTCTTCGTCTCCAATACTACAACAATTGTGATGTTCTGCATAGATGGCCAAAGAATTCGCGGTTGTAGAGCTGATAAGCTTTTGCTTTAAATTCAACCAAGAAATAGCGTCAAAAGCCATTGTATGAGAAATGTGACCTCATCGGCGAATATAGATGATGCGGAGTTCGTCAACAGATGCAAACACAGAAGCTTACACGTTAAATTCGACAGATTTGTCTGTTCAACAAAGAACGTGAAGGACCGTCCAGTTAGCCAAGGAGAACAGCTCATGGAATCACGCTTTGAACGTACGTACAATTTGTGCGTTGCGTTGAAGATTTAGAGTTCTTCATAAGGGAATATTATTGTCCCAAAGAAGGCCAAGGGTATGCTTTACCGGAGTGTCCGTGGGCGACCTAGAATTATCGGTGATGCCGATATGAAATTAAAGAAGTGTCAGAAAGTGATAATGTGTGTCCGAAGTGTGTAAATTTTAAATTATATTTTTATGTGAGTAATCAATTGTAAACGACCTATTGTAAACGAATGTATAATGTTGTATATTTGTATATTTCGGTATACATACACGTATACCTCTGGCCTCAGTTGCCTGAAGTATTTAAATAAAGATGTAAATTTATACATATTAACATTTCTCGAGCTTTTAATGGTTTTATTGCCTGTAATTACAACAATTCTTGAATATTTTTATAGTTCCGTAATTGTGAAATGGTATCGTTTTACTTCATTACGAGGTAATGTCAACAATTATAAGTAGGCTTTTGGCGCTAAGCAAGCCCCGAATTAATGCGGTCGTAAATTGCCGATAGGTAGACACTTAAATATTTCGTACTGGCCCGGGGTCCGCCTTGACCATGTTCCAGAATTTTGTAGATCGAGTAATTACGGTAGAGCGACAGGCATCTACCCTCCGTGACCCTATTAACTGGGGCACCAGACCAGATTGGATTATGGTTACACATTCAGACGCCTGGAGGTGCAGGATTCATTACGATGTTTTCCCTCACCGTAAGAGCATAGGTTAGTATTCAACTATGTACCTCACCTTCCAGAATACCGCAGCTAAACAATACTCTTTTAAATAGTATTGTGTTTCTGCCGGTGAGTAAGGTTTCCAGTGCTCCATGGGGTGGGGATTTGGGGAACCGTAGCTTTGGCAGTGGAGGGGCATTTGCATTTTTGCTGCCAGAGCAACGTGTTATAGAGGTGGGCAACGCATTAGCGATACTCTTGGCAGTGGTGACCACTTTCCATCAGGTGGCCCGCTTGCCTTTTTGCCAACCGTATGACATAAAAAAAATGTACATAACTCAGAAAAGAGGCATGGGTACATGGCGGCAGTGGGATTTAACCCGGTACCTCGGTATCTCGCTTACGAGTTGGATACTTAACCACTAGGCCACCGATGCTCCAAGCAAAGATTTGATTGAATAAATATAGTGCTAATACCTAGGTTAGCAACAGGTTTTATCAGGTGTTAGGACACTATCGAGCCTGTGGAGTCCGCCTGGGTGAGTACCAACGCCTTATCCATTTCTGCCGCCAAACAGTTATGCTTGCATTGTCGTGTTCTGGTACCAGCCATCGCAATTACAGGCCTGAGGCATTTCATCTTATTCCTCTCAGTGCATAGGCACCTACGCTTTTCCATTTTTGCGCAATGCATGAACCATAGATTTTATTAGCGACATTAACTGCTTACTGTTAGGTGGGCTGCCTGTTGATTAGTCACTGCGTAGCATAAAAAATCAACAATAAATATATAATTATAACCGGTTAAGTCTGCGTCGAATTCGCGAACCAATATTTCGAAATCAATTGAACATATTGCTTTGGCATCTAAATATTATTGGTGACCAACAGGGAGTCTACGTAGTAAATAACTTAATAATTGTTTAACAGATAGTAACATTTTAGTTTTGTTTAGGGGAAACCTACCACCATCTTATGTCTACATCTACATGCTTGCCAATATCATCATTAAAGTGGGGTTTATGCTTATCTTGATAGGTATTATAGTGATGGCCCAAATATTTACGTGTTGGTTTTTCACCGAATATCAAAGGGTTATAGCGTAGTTGGTGTAGAATATTTGCCGACGCGTCTTTGCGTTAGCCATGCATTTTCCTCCTGTATGTATATTAATTGCTGGGGCACGCCGATATACCGGCTCTTCGGTTTGCTCTATGGGTGATGACTCTATAGGTCTATGGGAAAACTATCATGTTTTTAGCAAGCTTAAAGTATTATTAGAATTTATTGGTACCATGATCTCTTAAAAACAACATTATAATAATATTGTTTAGAGAGGGGTATGAGCGAATGTATTGTCTATTGTAAATATATGCGAAAAAGAGACAGCGTTATAATGTTCGTACAGTGCCACAAACTTATCTGACCCGGTAGCGAAAGCTGGAACTAAGTGTCGCCATATTGTAATGTCATGTCAATCACAACAACAGTGACGCTATCACCGGGTCAGTTGTGTTTGTAGCTCTACATAGCATTATCTTTTTCGCACCTTACTCCGGATCACGCATTAATATTGCGATCTTTGATTGAATTTATAACTTATTTTTAAATACAATTTTATCACAAATCTACTTCATAGCAGAAAATGATACTAAAATGTTGATTTCTAAACAAAAATGTAATTTTATTCATAGTAATATCCTCAAAATATAATGTTGTAAACACTTAAACACGTATTCGTGTTTAAGTGTTTACTTGGGTGGAACGGGGCGGTTGCAAATCTTGTCAAATGGAAATGTTGGCGTGCAAAAATGTCAGTGCAGTCAATATATATTTAAGAACTGGTCAGGGGCGAGTACAACAGGCATTTGAAGGGTTCCTTACTACTATCATATTTAAATACTTAATATAATATTAGGTTATTAAGAACATTTTCATCATCATTGCATTCATCCCGGTTGTGCTCTTGCGCACCGCCCGGCCCGTGGTCCCCTTTCCTAGGGGGATGCAAATCTTAAAAAAGAAGTAGAAACGGTGCAAAAGGTGCTAAAGAAGTAGGAACTTCTTCTTTTCCACTTTGTTAGGTCTTCGGAATCTTTGGTGATGAGTTTGTTAACTAACATGCAAACCACTTCTAAAAAAGTCAAGCCATCGCTTCTTGGGCCAGCCTCTTCTTCTCGTGCGTGGCAGGGGTATGACATTTTTTCCCTACATAATTTTCCGGTCTGTGCGAGACGATGCCATACCATGGAAAGCGATACTCTTCCAGTGTTAGGTGGAAATGACTTTCCTGCAAAAGGCTCAAAAGAGAGGCAACAGATCCCGAAACTATAAACCAATATACGCTGGCTAGTCGACTGGGGACAACGGAGTGGGGGTGGTGCTCAAAAATCAATTTTAGGCGGATTTTTATTGAAATTGTAGAAAATATATCAAACGAATGTCGCGCCCGTTATAAAACATATAAGAATTTAAATTTTTGAACTACTCTTTATGATTCAACATTAACATGCAGCATTTTTGGTTATTATTAAGCTTTTTATATTTCTGCCAACCCTGTCTAAAAAGTCTGTGCACGCCGCTGGGTGTAGGGTAGGTGTAGAGTGGATGTAGGATAAGTGTAGGCTAGGTGTAGTGTAGGTTAGGGTAGGGGGGACGCCACGCGAATGAAGGCCCACTAGTATATTATAAAACAAAGTCCCACGTCGCATCTGTCTGTCTGTTCGCGATATACTAAAAAACTATTGAACGGATTTTCATGCGATTTTCACCAATAGAGAGAGTGATTCATGTTTATGTGGAAGGTTTAGGTGTATAATTTGTTAAGGTTTGGGTACGGGTACGGGTTGTAAGTGCGAACCGCGTGCGAAGACGGGCGGCTCTTAACAAATTATACACTTAAGCCTTCCTCATGAATCACTGTCTATTGCGGAAAATCGTATGAAAATCCGTTCAGTACTTTATGAATATATAACGAACAGATAGACAGACCGACAGACAGGCACAGCGTGGGACTTTGTTTTATAATATGTAGTACGGGGGCCGTAGGTTATCTACGTTATCGAGTACCTATATAAAAAATAGCTTAAGCATTTAGGGCAACATGCACAGAACGCATATGTCTGCTCTTAGTAATAGCATTCCTTTTTACCTTTTGGTTACGGAATTCTAAAATATGAAATAATTATTGTGATAGTGTTAGAGGACCTTTTCAGGGTTTTCAGCTAATAAAAAGCACTATGTTTCTACTTTACGTAATTATTTAATTCAGGGAACTGAGGCACATGTTTAAAAATACATGTACACAACATTATGAACTAGTACTAACATACTAACATAAAAATTATAATTTTAAATTCTAAACACTTTAGAAACACATCACTTTATTGTATACACTTTTAATCCCGTTTCGCTGGCAACGGGAATCCTAGACCGGCCACGGAATCGGATAAACCACACCCTTCAGCCCATAATCTTCTCTCACGAAGATCTCCGAATTTGCTACGGGAACCAATGCCACGAACAAATTGAAGTTACGTTCATGGTATTATGCCAAGAGCTAGACCCTGATGAGGTATTGGTTGGTTGGTTGGAGGCTTGGTTTAGTAGATAGGTGCACACGTCCTTGGCCCTACAGATAAATCAATCGATTTGGTAGGACTCTCCCAGTGTGGGCTTTAGTTACCACGTCGCATAGGTTGTGTGTGAGCTCTTCAGTATAGTCACCCACATCTCATCGACTCTCAACGTCGGAGGGCTCGTGTTTCACACGCTATATCAGCGAATTGTTGTAGTATTGGAGACGTAAATATCAATGCATTGAGTTATTTCAAACTTTTGTGAGAATAAATACATTTTACTTGCTTTTTGGGAGAATATAACTGTATTATATATGTCGTAAATCTTTAAAAATCGTAAAACAATATTATATCCACCATGAAAAAGTGACTGTTATTAGATTGATGGATTTGACATAAAAACAATAATAATGTCAAACAAAACTTCCTACTGTCAAACAAAAACGCAAAGATCATGGTACGGTTTAGAAAGTAAGCTTGTTTGAGTGAATGATTCTAGCCTAAAATAACCACAAAACATTCGTTCATGCACCTCTCTATGTTAGTGCCACAAACCGGTGACCAAAATTGGAACTACGTGTATGCTAATTAAAATAAAATTTGACGGCAATACAAAACTTAACAACAGCGACGCCGTCATTGGGTCAGATAAGATTGTAGTGGCAACAATTCAAGCTTGTTTTAGGAGGTCATGGTACGGATCAAAGTAAGAATACAATAACATTACAATAACATTATTATAACCTTATTCTAAACAAGGTTATTTTAACCTTGTTTTGAAAAGATTGTGGTACGCCCCCTGGTGTCCTATCTAAAAACGAATTCAAACAAAGACATTTATGTATATGTCGGAAATTAGGGTAGACTCTAGATGGGAGAGATCCATCAGAAGGTAGTTTCGGGATAGTTACGTGGAAATGAAGATCAGCCGATCAGTTAAACAGTGTATGGAGATAATAAAGCGATATTACAATAAAAATATAAACCTATAAAAGAATACGATGAATTTAGGATAATATCAGTAGCAGACGTAACGTGGGACTACCAACCCCTTGGGTCATTTGACAGATCCGCGACTTTCCTGGCCATCCCACGTGTCCGAATCTCTAGATGCGCCAGGAGATCTCTTCAGTACAATACCTTCAATACATAATACCGACTTCTTCGCGGTTATGAGAGCGCGTGTGGCTGCATATTGGGCTAGACTGAGGTGCTCCGATAACAGCATACTGAAAACAGTAAGTTATGACCTTGACAGTCCAATCTTTAGAAGATGGTTGACTTTGCATTTGACCGAGAATCGAAAATGACATCGAAATATTATAATTTTGTAATTATTTTTTTATTTTCAATTTTACTATTGTATATTTATGTCAATTTGTGTGTATTTAATTGTATATTTATTTTAATTGTAATATGGGTCTATTGCCTGGAATAAAGAATTATTATTATTATTATTATATCGGATTTCTTTATTATCTCGACTCGGAGTCGGTTATATTTAAGGACCCAGATACGGGCTGATGCCAAGTATTCCGGTTCCAGTGTTTCAGTTTGGTGACTTTATATGTCTTGATTTGTGATTTGACTATCTTGGAGTGTGAGCGAGGTCGGGTTGAGGAAACGCCGAACTATGGAGCAGGTATCTATTACTATTGATTTTTGGAGTGGTACATAGGTTTTCTCGTGTAGATCAAGCATTTTTAGGGCAGTGTGAAGAGTTTTTGGTACTACACCGGTTGAAGATATAATTATTGGGATGATTCTTACAGTCTCTTGGTGCCACATCTGTTTTACTTCGTCTGCTAATGGTATGTATTTTTGGACTTTTTCTGCGTGCTTTTGTTTTAGGTTGTGTGAATTTGGAACGGCAATGTCTATTAGGTATGTGGTCTTTGCGGGTTTTAAAATTAAAGTTATATCAGGTCTATTGCTTAGGATGGTGCGGTCGGTTATGATATCTCGGTCCCAGTAAAGCTTTGCCTTATCATTTTCTAGTACATTTTTCGGCTTGTATTTATAGTAAGGTGTGTGTGTTTCCAATAGTTTGTGTTTGAGAGCAAGTTGTTGATGAATATGTTTGGCAACGTTGTCGTGACGATGTGTATATTCTTTGTTGGCAAGTATGCTACAACCTCCTGTGATATGGTCTATATTTTCTGTATGCTGGTGGCATAATCTACATTTGTCTGTTTCTATTGATTCTTTCAGGATGTATTTAGCATAATTTCGCGTTTTAATTGTTTGGTCCTGTATTGCGACTAGAAAACCTTCTGTTTCGCCAAATATGTTACCTTTCGTTAGCCAGGTGGAGGATGCTATTGGATCGACGTGATCTTGTGCCAATTGGTGTGGGTATTTTCCATGTAAGGCTTTGTTCTTCCAGTTCTCTATTTTTTGTTCATCTTGGAGGACTTTGGTTTTTGGTTCAAACTGATTATTATTTAGCTGCAGAGGTGTTCCAGAATTTGTTAAGTTGACTATGGCTTTGTGTAGTGTGCTTTCCTGAGATTTTTGTAAGAAATATGATCGTAGATTGTCAATTTGTGTGTAGTGCAGGTTTTTTATATCTATGAATCCACGTCCTCCTAGTTTCCTCTTAAGTGTAAATCTTTGGACTGCTGAATGTAGGTGGTGGATGTTGTATTTATTGCTGGTTGTTCTAGTTAAGGTGTTGAGGGCGTTAAGCTCGGTGTCAGACCAATTAATTACTCCAAAAGAATACGTCAGAATGGGGACAGCGTATGTATTCACGGCTTTTACTTTATTCCTGCCAGATAGTTGAGTGCTGAGTATTTTATGGAGCCTCTGTTTATATTTAGATTTCAGTATGTTTTTTATGTCTGTGTGATTTATGGATGTGCTCTGATGATATCCTAAATATTTATATGATTCTTTTGGTTCCATGCTATCTATTGTCCCTCCTTGAAGTTCTAATGCGAATGAATCCGTCTTGCTGTGTTGGCCTTTAATAATACTATTGATTTTACATTTATTGGTGCCAAAAGTCATTCTTATATCTGTGCTAAAGTTTTCTGTGAGCTTTAGTAGATGATCTAGTGCCCGTTTGTTGCTTGCGTAGAGTTTGATGTCATCCATGTATAGTAGATGCGTAATTTTAATATTGTTTTCTCTGTCTATTGTGTAGCCGTAGGGGGTATTATTGAGAATTCTAGAGAGAGGGTTTATGGCTAAGCAAAACCAGAGAGGACTGAGGGAGTCGCCTTGGAAAATTCCCCGTGCTATATTGATCGGTGCTGTTGTGAGTGTTGTACTATTGGTACTCAGACTAAGTTTCGTCGTCCATTTGGTCATTGCGTGTTGTAAAAATTGTATTAGGCTATTGTCTATTTTGTATATTTTCAGAACGTGTAACAGCCAAGAGTGGGGTACACTATCAAAGGCTTTTTGGTAGTCAATGTATGAGTAGTGTAGGTTTCTGTGTCTCTTTTTTACTTGGTTGTGTATTTCTGTATCAATTATGAGCTGTTCCTTGCAACCCATTGAACCTTTACTACAGCCTTTCTGTTCCTCTGGTATGATTTTGTTAGTTGAGATGTGTGTGTTAATTTTTTGTGAGATGATGGATGTCAGTAGTTTGTAACTGGTAGGAAGACAAGTAATGGGCCTGTATTTAGCTGGGTTTGTCGTATCGTTGTCTTTAGGTTTCAAGTATGTGACGCCTTGTGTCATAAATGCAGGTATGTCTTGAGGGTTATGAATGAGATGGTTTAATGCTATTGCGATATGTGTGTGTGTTGAGGTTAGATATTTGATCCAGTAGTTTTGGATTTTGTCCGGTCCAGGCGCTTTCCAGTTCAGAGTCCTTTTAATTGCCTGTGTTACGTCCTCTGTCTCTATTGTTATTTCTGGCATTGGGTTAATATTTTCCATTTCTCTTTCTTCAATTTCGGTCCATGATGTGTGTGCATTGTGCTGTACTGGTATTGACCACAAGTTCTCCCAGTATTTCTGAACGTTTGCAGTATCTGGATGTTGTGTCACTGTAATATTTTCAGAGTTGAGCTTTTTGTAAAATATTTTCTGGTTGGTATTAAACAAGATATTGTCTGATTTTCTCCGGTTACTTTTCTTATATCGGCTCAGTCGTTTAGCTTGAGCTTGTAGTTTTTGTTTATTTGTATCTAGCAAGTCTACCATTTCTTGTCTACTTTTATTGTTTGGGTTTAATTTTTGTTGGTTTTTCTTTGTTAAGTGTCCGTTCAAATATTGTGTGAGTTGTCCTATTGATTTTCGTAGTGCTTTGATCTTGTTTTCTAAACGAAGCTCCCAGCAAGGTCTCTTTTGTTTGTCTTTTGTGGTGTTGGATGTATTAGAAGCAGTTTCTACTACCTTTTTAGGTTTTTTGGCATGTATTTTTGTTACGGTCATTGCGGCACAGTAGATAATTTCATGGATAACTTCAATTGAGACAGCCTCTTTGTTTTGTAGGTGTTTTTCGACAATATCGTTAACAGTGTTCATAGTTTTTATCAGTTTGCGAGTTGTTTGTTGTTTGGGAATGGCTGGTCTCAATGTTGGGTCTGTACCTGAATACTTTATGAGCATTTCTGTAAAAATAGTTTCTATTTCTTCATATACTATTGGTTCCGTAGCTGATTCTATCTCAGTGTTCTGTGTTTGTTCTATTGGTGTAATAATTTGGGTTGTTTCTATATCATTGGGTGTCTGTTGTGTATTGATTATTGCTTGTGGCGGGGATTGTGAAACTATCATAGTTTGTTCAATGTCGCACTGTGTGGGCGTGTTTGAGATGTGTGGATCTACTAGAATATTGTTACTTTGATTAATACGATCATCTATAAGATTTGTTGAAAGTGATTGTTTAATGCGTTCTCGCTCGGGTGCTGGTATTCTGTTATTTCTATGAATGACTCTAATTTGATCTGATAATCGTTGTTCTGAAAGATGGTTTAATTCCGGGAATTTTTCTACAAACTTTTGGCGCAGCAATGGTCGCCAGGCAGTGAAGTCAGTTTCACATATTGTGACTATATAGTAGCAACGGAGGAGCTCTATGTTTATTTCATTTGTCCATTTCATCCGTTGTCTACTTTTTCCAGCAATAGTGGTTGCAGGAAGCATTTCCTGCAAAACACTTCTTGCTGGTGTGTCTCTGATCGGTAATGATATTTGTGTGTTATGATCTACGCAATTTAATGTGTTCGTTTGCGATAGCAGCGTAGGATTTGTGGTATCAACGGTGGACACATGAGAATCCGCGGAAGCTTCATGTGCAACATCGTATGACACTGGTGAAATAGTAGTGGATCGAGATGAAGATCCATAATGATGTTGATATGAATGAGGTGATGAGCTGGGTGATTGAAATATGCTTTGGGTAGATGATATTGGTGAGGATGCAGTTGAGATTCGGGTAGGTGATGATGATGATGATGTTGCTGCAACAGTTGTAGACTGGGCAGCGTTTTTATTTTTTATTCTTGTTGACCTTCTCATTTTAGTCCCACGAGTAGCGAGGGACTGGGCGTCAACCACGGCAGAGCCCTGCGTTCACCGTGGCAAGGGTAATTGAAACTGGAGGGTCCCTGTTCTCCAGAGTTCGCATGTTCTAGACTATACTCCCCTATAGCCATGCAGCCCTCGGCACATCCTGTTTCACCTTGGCTTGGGTTGTGTCCCTCTTGGTCTGGATCCTCACCTTAGGCCTGTCCGGCATAAGTAGCTCTACCGGCATAGCCCTAAGGCTCATTGGACCACGCAAGCCCCGCCACGACGTCAACGTGGGGATACAGTGGCGGGGTTATTATTATTATTATTATTATAATACGTTTACTTCTTCCAAAAAGGCAGCAATATATATTATTATAAGTTTAGCATAAAAAGCATAAATCCTCACTGAGAGCTGGAGTCTGTGTTAGGTTAATAAAAAAACTGTGTTACTGAGCTCAATGGTGCTCTTGTAGTTCTCTCAATGTAGTTCTTGGCTCGTCGATAGTCGAATGCAAAGTGTTCACAGTGGACGTCATCCCAGTATAATGGCGCTTCGATCGCTGTTACGTTTCTGAGTCAAAATGAAATCTAAGCTCATGACCGTCTCCGACATACTTGGAACGTACTTCCTTAAAATCATACTTCAAACCTCTAAATAAAATTAATCAATAACTGAGACCTATCAAATTATGTAGCTTTCGTGGAGATCTCTGGGGGAAGCCTATGCCCAGCAGTAAGCGTCTTCTGGCTGATATGATGATCAAATTATGATAATTAAATATCCCTTGACCAAGATGCTGGAGCACACAATCTATGAAGCGGTGTGGTCTCCCTTACGAAGGGTTAATAAGAAGGCGCATAAACATTTGAATCGAAGAACACGTTGGCAACATGAAAAATAATCCAACAGCTAAATTTGCAATATATGAACATGCGTTGCCCATTAGGTACAAACCTCAAGTCCTCACAAAAAAATCGAAATTTGTAGAAAATTTCTAATTTCAATAGAGAAGATGTTTTTCTTTTTAATATGTATTACAGCAGACAAACATGCAAGCGGGCCACCTGATGGAAAGTGGTCACCGCCGCCTATGGACATCAGCAACACCAAGGGAGTCACCAATGCGTTGCCCGCCTCTGAAGAGACCTCTCATATACCTCTTGTAGGATCCCATGTCATAGTCCAAAGGAAACACTGTGGCTGAGAGCTCATTCCACATCCGAATAGTACGAACGAGAAACGTTCTTTCGAACCTTCGCGTCGTGACCAACAGAGGGTCTACGTAGTGAGAATGAGTACCCAGCCCACGGCGGTTGGTGCGATGGCGGAATTGTGCTCTAGGAACCAGATTGAAAAGTTCCTCGGAACACTCCCCATTGTGCAGCCGATAGAACACACACAGGGAGCTAAAGTCCGTTCGGTTTGCCAGTGATTCCAACTTGCTTGTTTGTACGGGAACATTGACAATTCGTACGGCGCGTCTCTGTACGGAGTCCAGACGATTAAGCAGGTCGGCCCAAAGATGGGAACAATACTCCATATGAGGCCGCACTTGTTGTACAGCAGCAGGCGCTGTCCTGGGGTAAAGTATCGCTTGGACCGGTTAAGTACTCCGAGCTTTTTTGAAGCCAGTTTGGCCTTGCCTTCCAGGTGACTCCGTAATCGTACGCTATCCGATATGTCGACACCGAGGATCCCGATACTTTTTGAGATGGAGAGGGGTGTTCCTTGAAACTACGGAACTATGTCAAAAGGATCTTTTTTGGCGGAAAATGCGCATACCTGTGTCTTCGAGGGGTTGAATTGGACCAGGTTTAGTCTGCCCCACTAAGCATCCTGCTCAAAGGAGTGTTCGATATTCGACCCAAGTCTAAGTCGGCTTTCCGACACCTCGGAACGAGGGACATTTGCTCGGCCGGTATAAGTAGCATCCCCTGTACTATCATCCGCATAACAAAGAATACTGGGGATATTCAGCATATCATTAATATGCAGAAGAAATAGTCAGTCTTAGTATCGGAGCAGCATCCATCGACAACAACTTGGATGCTCCGTCCAGACAGGAAGCTGGATACCCAAATGCAGAGCCCCTCATTGATACCGTACTTTGGGAGTTTTGATAGCAGTGCCCTATGCTAAACCCGATCAAATGCCTTGGCTATGTCAAGACTGACAGCCTCAGCCCATTGGTGCGTTAGGTACACAAGAAGGTCACCAGCTAAGCGACCATGGCGAAAGCCATATTGACGGTCACTGATCAGCTGGTGGTCCTCCAGGTATCCGAGGAGCTGGATATTGATAACCCACTCCATCAATTCTCAATTCCAATTTCATCAATTCTTGAGTAGTCATTATTTTAAGAATAATGACTACTCAAGAATTTGATGACTTTTGACGTGTAAATTTATGTTTATCAAAATAAATGAATTGAATTGAATTGAATCACCTTAGAGAGCAAGGAGGTTACCGTTGTAGGCCTGTAATTTGATGTGTCTGAATTATCATCCTTCTTGGGTATCGGATGCACAAGGGCTAGCTTCCACGAAGACGGCACAGTTCCAGAGGTGTAGGAAAGTTCGAATAAGCGCATTAGCACGGGAGACAACTCGGGAGCACATGTTTTAAGAACAATACCCGGAATGCCGTCGGGCCCACTGGACCTCCGGATGTCTAGGGAGAGAAGCACACGTCTTATATTTTTTTGGGTGAAACGAACTTCAGGCATGATGCCCTTACACCTCGAGATTGTAGGCGGTGCAGCTCCCCCATCATCCATATTTGAGTTTTTGGCAAAGAGATTACCCAAGAGATCGGCTTTCTCCTTTGCCGTGTGGGCCAATAGGTCATCCGGCTTGCGCAAAGGTGGAAAGAAAGTCCGACAAAAGTTCCCCTCAACAGCTATGGAGAGAGACCAAAAAGCACGACTCCCAGATGGGTAGTATTAGTCTCTCCCCAATTCCACCGATGAATTTGATTTTTGATCCAGCCATTATCCTCTTTGCAGACCTCGATACAGCATTATACTTTTTCCTCAAATTGTTGGTGTTAGGGTCCTTGTGGGCCGGAGTCACTGTCCAGGTACTAAAAGCATCCTGCTTGAGGCGAGTTGCCTCAGCACTAGGCCTGTCGTACCAGGGCTGACTATTGCCGCCGAGGGACTACAGAGGATGGGATAAAACATTCCATTCCCTGCAGTATGACATCAGCTACAGCGACAGCACAGGTGTTAGTGTCATTTGAGGAAAAGCAAAGCTGTATCCACAGGTACGATGCAAAAGATTCTCGCAATCTATCCCAGTCTGCTGAACCATAGTGCCATACCGTGCGTGACCCACTGGGACGAGTCCGTTCGGGTATAGCAAGAGGCACCTCAGACCAGGCAGTGGTCAGATGTCCCAAGAGGAGATGTCATCGACGGTCACCCGATAACCGTCTGAGTGGGAGGTCAGCAGAAGGTCCAACAAAGAAGGATCACAGCCCACAACATCCATCCACAACATGGGTGTCGTGAGACCATTAGCTAGAGCAAATTCGTGGGCGGATCTCCCGGCAGGGTTGGTAGGACGGCTTGACCCTAGCCCATCAGTGTGGTGGTCATTAAAGTCTCCTATAAGCCCCGATAAGCCCGCCTTTACTCATATGTGTTACTTGTTACTGTAACCGATTGATACTGTATTTTCTCTTTTTTTTAATGAGCAATTAAGTGTTTATCTATCTATCTATCTAAGAACTTTGTCGGTAGCGCATTGAATGTGCTCGAAAAACCGATTTGTCTCACCTACGCCGTGACGGTTGTTGTATAGGCATGCGTATACACAGGTGAACCTCCCTGTTCCACGCACACCCACAAAAATGGTTATATGGGATGGGATGATAAGGGAGGTGGCGCTACACTAAAAAAGGATATCTCCGTTTGATTTGTTTTAAAACAAACGCGGTTCATCTAGAATTAATTAGTAATTGAAAAACAGAGGCATTACATTTTTTGTTACGTCGCTTTACGGCACGTTGAGCTAAACTTGGTTTTCACCAGTAGAAAGTTTTTGTAAAAGAATGGGAACGGCGACAGTATCAAATGCTTTTACTAAATCAAAAAATACCACAAGCACTTCTTGTTCTTATATACATTTTCCACTGTAAGTGAGGTAAGCGCTGTGACAGCATCCTCTGCTGATAGACCTTTCCTAAAACCATACTGGCCCTCAGATATTGTGTTATATTTGTCAAAGCAATTTATGACTCTAAATTGTAATAATTTTTTAATTATTTTGGAGATTGCAGGCACGACAGAGATAGGTCTGTAGTTACTGGGCACGTCGTCGTCCCATCCTATGTACATCGGTGTGATTGTTGCTCGTTTAAATAATTTTGGAAAAACACTCTTAGCGAAACACAGATTTACAAGAAACACAGATTTATACACATACAGATTTATTTTAGTATGACTTTTAATTGATTTTTTAATATTAATTGACATATTTTTATTGACATTTGAATTATTATTGACACTATATACTGTTGACATCTTAAAATTAATAATAGTGTTGAATAGATAGAAATCAAATTTTAAAATGTTTGTAAATAATTATAAATTTTATGAATGACATTATAGAAATTCGAAAATTCAATAATATATCTAAAATTGGTATGCTGATGGCAGGTCGCAGAGGCTCAAACTGTACCTAACAACTGTATAACCTGTGTACCACAAATAAATAAATGATTATGATTATGACAAATTTTTGCTGAATGAATGTGCTAGTTTATCAGTTATCTAGCACTGATAACATAAGCTTTGCTTACTTTGGGGTTAGATGAGGCAGTGTGAATTGTTCAAAATTTTTATTAATTAGTGATATAATTATTTATAGGGACCACTAGGATCTGTACCAGCGCCACAACAACTTCTACAGTTCAACGGGAAAAGTAAAACAGAAACGTTATATGTCACAAAAAATTATATTTGAAAGTTTATGTTCTTGTTCTGAAGCGCACCCAGTGTCCTCCCAGCATCTTGACATTGAAGATGGTGGGGTCGTACGTGGCCGGATTCTGGGTCTTGGCAGCCGGAGACAGCTTCATGCTCCTCAGGAGATGGTACACCATCACCTTCACATCGCACAGCGCGAACCGAGACCCTGGAGATTACAAGGGGCTCAGAGATGTAAGTCAACCGATAGAGAGGTGATCATAACTTATATTATAATTAAAATAAATAAATAAATATTCGTGGACTAATTCACACAGCGCCATCTAGCCCAAAACTAAGCAAAGCTTGTACTATGGGTGCTAGATAACTGATATACTACTTCAATACTTTTAAATACATACTTGTGATACATAGAACACCCAGACCCGTAACAGAAATTAAAATTCATCATTTCAATTTCAACCCGGCCGGGAATCGAACCCGGGCCCTCTTGCGTGGCAGAACTGCGTGACTGCAAATGGCATGTTAACCAACTGGAATATCAGGTCATCAAATATAATATTGATCTTACCACCACTCAGGTCGTCAAAATTGAATCCTGTTCAACAAATTCTGTAATGGTCATTGCTGTGGCTTCATGACTATCTAGATCATTCAAAATGTAGGCATTCCATCATCAAACAAAATACAAAATGGGAGTAGGAAGCTGCTAATACACCACCGATTTATTTTAAGAAGATAGATTGGGGATTATACTTTACGCGTCCGCAGGTGGTAGTCCTTGATCCCCGGGTGGCACCAAATGGACAGTCAAACGCTGGTGGTAGCTAGGTTTGCCTGACTGACGAGCGACCACCCTCATACTAGTGATGCGACGGCAAAGCACCTATAGACGTGTTCCGGATGTAGCCAGTGAGAGCCGGTTCCCCCCTTTCGAATGTTATGGTGTGGACGGCCCCAGGTTTCGAGTGTGTTTTTACGCTATACGTGGTTGGTGAGCCGTGGCAAGTTGGCTTGGGGGCCAGGGAGAACCAGTGCCGCTGGCGGCCCGCTGGTTGTAGAGGGCCTGAATCCTGGCATGTCTCAGCCTTGGAAAAAAGCCTGTCTTTTTTCCAGCGAAAACAGGTTGCAGATATCCTTTTCATCAGGTGGACTGTCCGAACGTGTGCCTCTCTAGGCATTAAAAAATAGATAATCTGCTAATCTGCTCACCGATGCATTTCCTAGGCCCAAGTCCGAAGGGCAAATAGGAGTAGGGCTTGATGTTGTGCTTGTTCTGCTTCGAGAACCGCTCGGGGTCGAACTTCTCAGGGTCAGGGAAGTACTGCGGGTCGCGGTGGATGGCCAGGATCGGAATGTTTACGGTTGTACCCTTGCGAATCTGAATGTTAAATATTAGGAATTGTTAATTCTTTGTCAATTGAT
Source organism: Blastobasis lacticolella (assembly GCA_905147135.1). Lineage (NCBI taxonomy): Eukaryota > Metazoa > Arthropoda > Insecta > Lepidoptera > Blastobasidae > Blastobasis > Blastobasis lacticolella. The sequence goes on from LR990048.1 coordinate 20,021,025, forward strand.
GTGAAAGAGGCGGCTAATATAATCTAGTAGTATTTATATTCTAGTAATAGACTTCATGGTATGTTCATGTTCTTCTACTAGTCCAAGTTTTATTCATCGTGCTTCATGTATCCTACAATCTATAAGTGACTAAACCGTTGACAATCAAATCGCTTGTAATTATTATTCGGAGGAAGTTACTCCGAGTAGTATTTTTTGAAGCTAAATAAATAACAAAATTAATTATCAAATTAAACTTACAATGAAATCTTCTCGCGCTGTGTCGTTGGGCCTGCCGAGGTTGTAATCATCGCTGGAATATCGCTCCGTAAATGGAGCAGGCGGCCAGAGCCGTAGTCCCTCTGTAAATGATAAAAATTTTGTATAGACACGAGTGTAGTTACATGAGTATAGACTTTAAGAGAAAATCTATAAAATGTTTCCTAAAACTAGGAGATAGCTACGTTTTGTAACTAATTTTCTAGTTTCAATTCCTGCTTACACCAGAATCGACTTATTCACAAAGCAAGATTGAGATTATACAAAACAAAACACAAAACATAAATTTTTCGTGTATATTTGTGAAATGCTTTACCTGAGACCACCATATCCAAATACGTCATCTCCTGCACGGAGTTGTAGTCGAACTTTCCGCCGTTCTTCTCGTCGTACTCTCGGATCTCCCGAAACAGCTTCTCCTGCACGTCAGGGTTGAGGGCTAGCTCGTGAAGCAGGAACGACAAGCAAATGGATATAGTGTCGAAGCCACCGACGTAAAAAACCACTGCTTGAGCTATCAGATCGAGGTCAGACCACTCTGAAATGTTGTCAACAAGTTTAGTAAAGTTGATTTTGAAGAAAATAAAAAGAGAAACTCATGGGTTAGCATACATTCATCTAACCTATGAGGTAATAATGTAGATACAGAAGAATTCATTTAGAAAATGCCTACGACACGAGGGTGCTGTATCGGTGATCGGGCAATGTGGAGGAGCAAAATTAGGAAAGCGAACATTGACAGAAGCCCAGATTGATCACTAGGACCGTCGTTAACCTATATTAGTCCATCGCTGGATACAGTCCTCCCCTAATAAGCGCCCTGCTCCCTATCCTCGGCTTGCCGCATCTAGCCACCGCACTTTTTCTAAACTTCACACTCCAGCCTTTCAAAAATTGTCACTCCTATCCGGAGGGCGTCCAACACTACGCTTGACGAGTGGTGTCTCCACGAGGAACTCGTTACTATATCGGCTCAGCGCTAATTCAGTAATCAAGCTTCGTTGTCGGATTACTTCGTCGCATCCTTCAGGGTGTGAGGATGATTGATTTAATTCTACTTCCTACAAGTTTTATAAATGCGAAAGTTGCTACAAAAAATTAGGTCGAACAAATTGATACCGATAATTAAACTAAAAAGTTAACAATAAAAAATAGTACAAAAACTAAAAACCCCGACCGTTATTAAGAAATGAAAAGTAAGTAACAAGCAGATTGGTGTATTAAAATTTTAAAAATATAATATGGCATGACTTGGTGCCCCATGTTGTGAGTTCCAAAGATTTATGTGTCTCCGAAACTGATCGAAATGAAGAGTGTAAATAACCTATACAGTTTAAAACAGTTTATTTGCATTACTTATATTGTTACTTGCTTACGTACCTGCAACAATCTACCTGTTTATTACTTTTCGGTTTTTAATAGCAGTCAGGGTTTTAAGTGTTCATACCACTAAGTTGTCAAACAAGTTTACGGTCTTCCTGGTGGGTTTTACTAATCTATTTACCATTTTTTGCCTGCATTAAAAGATGTATCATATCTGGTCGGTTAATGTTCTTGGCTTCCCGTTCCTTCATTGACCCCAACACCAGATCGCTGAAGAATTTTTTAGGTTTTGGTTCTACAAATTCCAGTGTCAGAAACTGAAACGGTATTATAAAATATTTTTAGATTAGAATTAAGTAAGATAAGATAGTTTTTTCTCTTTCGTCACGTAGAAACCTTTGCAGAATTAATCACCATCACATCAGTACAACGCTGCATACTAGAACTAAATGTAGCTGTTGTAAATGTTTTGAAATATCATTTTGTTGTCAGCAACAGCGCCGCCGTTACCTCGAATGCCAATATAATAACAGGTATTTATTCCTGCAAAGGATACTGCGAACTTGCTCCCTTTCGCTTCCCTTTTTCCCCAAGACACATTATTGTACCTCATATTAAGTGATGTTTCTCCCTTCTTAGTAGACTTTGGCACTATGGCAATGTCACGTACTGTTGTCTTAGTCCCTCAGCGGGGACTTATCTGCGAACGAGACATCTTGCGTTTAAACGAAAAATATCAGCATACTCACATTGCTAAGTGCCGGAAATGACTTTTGCAGTGCGCTTAAAATCAGTTTATAGAAACTGAAGGTTGCAGTTTCTTTGCCTCTTGTGTAGAATTCGTTATTTTCTTCTTTGTGAGAGTTGACCTTGCAGCCAAATGCGCACGAAGCGATGACGTCATTAGCGTACCTCGTCGTTAGATCATTGACGTCCACGTCCATGTATTTTGCTGAGGATAGAGAAGTAGTCTGTAATGTTTATTCCATGCAATGCATGCATGCATGCATGTTTATTATATATATATAAACACCTCTTTGCACACTTAGTTGATCCAGCCACGACCCCATACATTGCTGACTCCGCCTTTTGCACCGAATAACTTGAATCCAGTTGCGTATTTCTCGGGTCAAATGGCAACGTAGCATTCTATTATGCGACGTTGCCAAATGTATTCGTCGATAGTACCTATACTCGATATATATTTTTTCATAAATTTCATGCAATAGTGGATCCGTAACGGCTAAATTTTTTAAATGCACGAAGACTTTTTGGCTCCGAATATATTTCAAAAATCAATTAGTTTGTTTATCAATTTATATACTCGTACTTCCAGTAATACTTGTTTTGATCCGAATAGGTACCGATACCGTAACGGGAATCTAGATATTTTATATTCGCAATGCTCCATACATTGTAAGATCCGCCTCGGTTGTAACGGTGGAGGCACGGGGAGCACCGTACACCGCAGCCCGCACCCTTTAGGCCTCAGTCTACAGGGGTGCTAACTGTGCGCACGTCGACATTATTTTAAAGTCGTCATTTGAATTTGTTTTTGAATGAAGAATGAATGAAGACAAAAATGAAGGTCAAGGTATGTGTTTTACATTTAGTACCTACCTAGTTAAGCGATTTTTTCTATCTGAAGTCCCGGCACGAGAAGCTATAATTTTTAAAGTAAAGAACTTATACCAAGTTACGTAGCGACAATTCAAACAATTCGAAATTCAATCTACTCAAAGTAACATACCTATGTGTATTATAAAAATAATTTCACTTAGTCGCGTTATATTTTAGCGATTTAAAGCGCTGTTTTCTAATGATTTGTGGTAGGTACTGGAACGCGTTAGACACATGGAACGTAAACTTTAGCAGCCGCAATTTCGAATTAGGTAGTTTGCGTTTCGTTCCAGCGTCATAGTTTGAATTTTTTTCGCGGAATAGGTTCTATTGATTGTCATTTTTAAACTTGTTATTTCTATTTGTTCGAAATAAGGTTGTGAATCTTTAAATGGGTTTTTACTAAATTTATAGCTTCTCGTGACGGGGACTTTACAGTTTGTTATCGCTTTCAAGCTGGCATTTTTTGAAACTGATAATAATATATGCTCCCTTAGCAAATATTTGCATGTATTAACAAATCATAATAAAATACAGTGAATTAACTGTCCAATTTTACAGTTGGTACATTGCTGGCAATTTTAAACTTCGTTAAAAAATGCATGAAGATGAAAATTAAGTTAAATTAAAGAGGTACATTACCTTACCCTATTTTGAAATAGCCCACTTGACTGTTAACACATTGCTATATAATCCTACACGTCGTTCCAACTATTCTAAAATATTTATTATTTTTAGTTGAACTAGGTATCTAGACCAAAGTTGCAGAAAAATTAAGGACCCTACCTGTTTTGTCGAAAGTCTGTCAATTTATGGTTTGTAATATAAAGTAAAGTTTGGGTTTGGATTAATAGACATTTTCGTGTGTGACTTATACATAAATTGTGAATGTTGCGTGCTACCTAGGTATATTAAAAGCATGTTAGTATCTATAAGGCTTCAGGTTATTCAGAGATATTTTTCGAGTTCCGGCTGTCGGCGCTTTTAAAAGCTTTACAAGTACAATGGAATAAAATAATTACTCCCTAAAATACGTATTTAATGTTAATTCTGGCAAATAGAAGCACTAACATTAATTCCAAACATAATTTACAATCATCCCAAAGGGATAATAACAGAAAGTCAAAGTGACTTCGAAGTGGCGAATTAGCGCGTATTTATTTATGTGAACGTGCGTCCAGCATTCAACTGATGCGCGCGCGAGTCTCGTGTCTCAACTAAAGGATTCGATCCCAGGATAACGAATCTTGGGATCCCGGCCTCATTTTGATCCCGAGATTTTCGGGATAGGATTGAAATTGATTTCTTAAATTTATTCCTAAAATTAATTGAAGAATTTCTTCAAGCACGAAGTGTTCCTTCTATTTCCATCGAGCCTGAAGACGCTTTTGCAGCCTCTGCACTTATTATGTGCAACAAACTAAAACAAGATTAGAAACAAATCTTTATATCGATTTTTAAGCAAATCTTTAAAGAATCGTAAAATATTTTGCAATTCATATACTTAAATAATTATTAGTGAATACAAATATAAAGTAGTTACTGTCAGGTCAACTTTATTTAAAAATGGTACTGGTTAATATAATATTGATCTCTGTAGTTTTTAAGTTTTTGTTGACTCACTTTAATGTCTTACTGAGTAAATTTTTTCACTACTTAATTTGCAATTTTATAGGTCTCATGTATTGTTGAAATGCGTGGTTCGTCTCGAAGTTTGATGTATAATATTGTTTGATCGTTTTTATTTAAAACTTAAATTGTCAAAAGAAAATAATTTTTCTTTTGGCATATTAAGTTTTATCGGATTTTGACATTGATTACTAACTTTTTTATTGCTATTTCCAATATAAGTTCAATCCCGGGACTGTCCCGGGATTCCGGGTTTGACTTTAGATAATCCCGGAATTAGAAAAAAGGCCCGGGATTGAATCCTCTAGTCTCAACGCCCGCGCTGCTGCCGATGACAATAGCATCATACTAACCAGTATAATCATATTCATATTCATATTCATTTATTCGTAGTAATAATCATCCATCGTCATTTAAAATAGTTTCATGAATAGAATTAAGTACTAATAGTTGATGTCAATGTTAAAAACAATTAATTCAATAGTGTCAAATTATCATGATTCGAATTTGTCAAGAATTAAATTAGTATTATAATATCAAATAATAATTAAGTCAAATGTTAAATTAAATAATTATAAGAAAAATACAAAATGCTTCAAACATGTCAAATATAAAATTAAATCATAATATGAACTGTCAAATACAATGTTCGAAAACTATGTCAAATATTAATTAATCGAAATGTCAAATACAATACAATGAATAAATAGTCGCATACAATATTGCGTGTCACAGAAAGAAACATTTTTTTATAGTATATTATTTATTCATTGTATTCAATTAAATGACTAGAAGTGGGTGATATCAATCTAATAACGGAGAGGGACTAAAGGCTTCGCTCATCTAAAAACTCATCTATAGAGTAATATACGGTCAAATCACGCACGTACTTACTAACATATCCACATACAGTCGCACTTTTCCCATACGAGTTAAGGGACTACTCGCATGTGGTACTTAACTTAATAAACCCTTATAATTTTGGTAGGTGCCTAATGGTTTTAACAAAACTAATATATTTGTTTGGGGACGTCAGAATTTAGCTGGCTTAGTGGTTCAGGCGTACGTATGCATTTCATTCCAAAGGTTGCAGGTTAAAATCCACGCATGTACCAATGACATTAATAGTACATTACTGCAGCCGCCAGCAACTGATCAATCCATCAATGCCTAGATGTGGCCAAGGCTTGTATAGTACATATTTTTCTCAAACAATGCGCGGAAATCAAAAACACAATTTTACTTTTTAAGGTCAATGACGAATAACGAACAATAATAATTTTTCACGCGCCATAATGTTCCTTTGTTTTTTTTTTCAATAAACAGCTTTCTATTAGCAAGCTAGTTTGAAATTTAAATAAAACCTTTTATTATTTACCTCCTTGGTAGCCATGTTTCGAAGTAAAAGGTCATTCCATTTTTAAATTACAGGACAGATATGAGTTTACATAGTAATTTATCTGGCCGCAAAACACGACAGATATGGATTTTCATACAACTTATGCCGGCCGCTGCCCGCATGTATCTGGCCAGTACGGCAATTTTGATTTATGCATGCCCATACAAGCCACTACTACTACTATCGATTACCCATACAAGCTATTCAAAAGGGACTTGTTAGCAGCAGACTTTTAGAAATTGAAAATCATTCAGTAAACAAAGAAAATCCTATAGAAAAAGAGTCTGAAAGTGAAATATGACAATATGAAACTGACAGTGACACATATAGCAAAGTAAAAGAAACCAGTAAATGTGATTATATTAAGGACTAAAAAATCAAAACTTTCAAAAATAAAGAGAAACAAATAGAAGCAGAAATAAACGATAATACAGGGTGTTACATAATATATGTATAAAGCCGTGAACTGGTTAGAGTGTTAAACATAATAAAACGATAGGTACAATTATTTCTGTTGTACGTGGAATTTTTGTACCTATCGTTTTCATACATTTAGCACTCTATACGGTTCACGGCTTCATACATATGTTATATAAAAAAAATTCACGTACGACAGAAATAATTGTACCTATCGTTTTATTATGTTTAACACTCCATCCAGTTCACGGCTTTATACATATATTATGTAACACCCTGTATAATTGAAGATAATGAAAGCGAGAACAGTATAATCAATGAAGACAATAATAAAGAGAATGATCACCAAAATAAAAGCGCTATATGTGAATAAAGAAGTGAGAAAATAAGAAACAATAAGAAGAGTAAGTATGTTAAAGAAAAACTACTAAAGAGAAAAACAAGAAAGACAAAAAAAATAATTACCGATAAAAAGTTACTTAACAAAAGGGCAAAGAAATAGTCCAAAGAAATAGTTACAAAAGGAAAGAGTCCCGTCCCAAAAAGAACAAGTATTGAGGTTTGATCTGGAGTCACGTTACTCCAGACTGATTTCTTGTGAGTTTTCTTTTTTTTTAAGACAAGATTCTCTACTACTTTGAGGAGAATTTGAAATACTAGCTAGACATTATTAAGTTACTGGAGCCAGTAATATAGTAGCCCAAACGTGCCAATGAGGAAGCCCTTGGCAAATGCTGCGCCCTGATTGGCCCATTTGAATTGGATCAACAACTGCTCATTCGCCAAAAAGGTGGATTTGTATAAAAATCCCTTAATTATTATTATTACTCATCGTGACACTTGTTCGTCATACTCCGTTCGGAGCCACATATTTAAGGTCATTAGGCATTGGATCAACAAAAGACACCTGGATCAACAAGTGAAAATGGATCAACAAATTACTACCTATACGGCACGTTGGAGCCACAAAGTGCCCAAAGGTATATATATATATATATATATATATATATATATATATATATATATATATATATATCTCTCTCTCTCTCTGAAAAATTGGTACCCACATTCTGAGTTCCGAATCTTCTCTTGAAGATACCTCATCACCTGGTCTGCGACTTCTACCATTAAGGGCACCATTAGCCGGATCTTGGAGCTGGTAAACGCCGGGCTCAGCGTGCAGCGCATGTCTTTCCACTCCTCATCTGTTGTTTTATTATTATTTTAGTAGCTTCAAGAATTTGGTACAAGCACAGAAATCAAAATATGATAAAGTAAATATAACCTAAGTGTTTGCGCAGCAGTAAAGTTATGCGCGGTATTGGCCGAGACGACGAGGGGTGGTGGAGTGACATTTAATGTGTAAATTGTTGTTTATCAAAATAAATGAATTAAATTGAATTGAATAGATGACGACTAGTGTTAGTTTAGACCCACATGGCATTTATATTTATCTTTCATGTTTTTATTTCTTTAGAATTTACTAAGAGTTGTGTTGAGTTTTCCTGATTAAAAGTTCCAAAATAAAATTACTTTTAATGAAGAAAAGAACAAATAATATTTGATATTGTTATATCCATCTAAGTGGAGTCAAAAAGAAGCTAACTTGTCCTTGTCTCAAGTTTGATGAAAATTATAGACAAGTGACAAATGTTGTTGATGGTGATAATTATTTAGGTATACTCACCTTTCAACGCTATAAGGCCCCTAAGAATGAAGTTTTCGACATTATCCGAAGTCAGAAAATCGTGGTTCGGAAATTTCTCAAAACTTTTCACACCAACTTGTTTAATAAGCTCCAGATCTCTGAGCACCACCGCCGTTCTCACGAAATCGTAATGGCCCACGAATCTGCGTTTGAAAATGAGTTTTATCAATACTTTTATAATGTTATACGTCAGACAAATAGACGAGCGGGCCACCTGTTTGATAGTGGTTACCGCCGACAAAGATATGGACACTTAAAGTACCAGCGTGACACCAATGCGGGGTCCACCTCTAAAGTACCTCTTGAACGAACCAATGTCATAATTCGAAGGTATACAAGGACACTGCGGGAAATCAAATAGCATGAGTGAGAAACGTTCTCTCAAACCGGCGGCGAATGGTGCGATAGCGGAATTGTGCTGTGAGCACCAGATTAAAAACTTCCTCAGGACATTTCCCGTTGTACAATATATACAGCCGGTAGAACACATACCGGAGCCGCACTGCCTTCGAAAAGCCAGAGCTTCTATTAGTATCGGATCACCGACAATTCGCATGGCGCGCTTAATCAGGTCGGCAATAAAAATATATATATATATATATATATATATATTCGTGGACAATTTCACACAGCGCCATCTAGCCCCAAACTAAGCAAAGCTTGTGCTATGGGTGCTAGATAACTGATAAATTACTTGAGTACTTTTAAATACATACTTATTATACATAGAACACCCATACCTGTAACAGAAATTAAAATTCATCATTTCAATTTCTGCCCGGCCGGGAATCGAACCCAGGACCTCTTGCGTGGCAGAGAGATTGCGTGTTGACCATTGAACCACTCAGGTCGTCAAATAGTACGTGACAATAGCCGAATATGAAGCATTCTTGTCTAGAAATAGCCAATTCACTAATTCTTGTCGTGTTCATAAGGGTTCAAGTTTAGGGAACACACAGGCAACGTGTTTCGCGTGTATACCACATTCTTATATATCGGATGAATGAATGAATATAACAAATGAATGAACAATTTATATCTTTTGATATTCTGACATATAATATTTTACCTCTCTCCCGGAAACGCGTTATACATCCTCTCTAAATTCTTTGCAGGATGTTCCTTCTTCAAAAGAACGTTAGCCATGTTCCCGGCAATTGGAACCGGCGGAAGGTTCTTAACTCCTCGCCGGGAGAAGTAGGAGTACACATTGCGGAAGTACAGCGCCAAGGCGACGAGCGCGCACCCGAAAGATATCCAGACCTGCATCCTGTAAAAATATACAATAAAATCGGTTAGCGAGCTATGCTCGTCTTATATATCGTCTTACGTCTTTACGTCGTAGCGGTTGGCAAATAACAAACTTGACTCAGATGGTAATATGGTAGCGACTGTGGTTTGCTCACTGTTCCCTAATCGGACTTATTATTCCGAGATTATATATACTTCAACGTCACTTACGCCGGATTCACATTACGCATTATTTCGTGATGTTTATGTCGTGATGGAAGCACCAGTATAAGCCGTCCAAAGAAGAGAGGACGGCCTGTGTGAATATTTTTCGACCCCTACCAGCTAGTGTGGTACCTATTCAGAAGGAGTCACTGACTCCACTGCTGTGAAGTCTTCACGTCAGCGCAATGTAAAATCGGCTTTTTTCCCTACTAATAGTAATAAAATTATTTTATCAGTAATTATTCATTATATTATCATCAAATTAAATTTTTATTTTATCAATTCAATGACAAACAATTTAATAAGTGTCAAGCTTATGCAATTAAACGCGCAGGACCAGAAAAAAAAGTGTTGCATAATGATTTAAATGTTATTCATAAACAGCTTATTAAGATATTTATTTTTTATTTTATAGATTGGCGTGAAAAAAGGCGTCCTGTGAAGCTATGAGTGTAGACAAATTTAAATAAAGGCGAGAATGCCCAGGATTCTAAATCCATTTTGCACCGATAGATCAGATGTTTCTCATAGAAGGGCCATTAGTGTATCATGCCTTTTGGAATGCGCTACAATAAGTAATGCCTGGTACTCACCTTCATGCTGCTTTGCAAGAAGTATGACAATAATGTGCTTGACCCCGTTAACTTGATCACGCCCATTGGCAGTACGTCTATCAAAACTCCCATACTGACCGTCGTAAATGCAAAAAGGTACTGATTTTGATAGTTATTCAAAATTTATTCGGTCCAAATGATACTTGTAAAAATAATCTCAAAATGCTTCAGATGCGGATGTATTACTCTGAATCCACTTCATTAAAAAAAAAAAAAAAAATGTGATTTCGAATTCGTATTCCGGATTCCGGAATCGGATTCGGATTCCATATTCGGATTATGGAATCGGACTCCTGATTCGGATTTGGATTCCGGATTTCGATTCCGGATTCGTTTATTCCAGCTTACGCCATGGTCCGCTTTTCGAATTAAATCCTCCGTCGCGCTCACATGTAGTGTTAATAGATGTTATTTTAGCGAATCAGGTTTCGAAGTTTTAAGGGATCCCCTTAAAACTTCGGAACCTGATTTGACTGGCCGAGTCACAAATGCAACAAATAAATAATTCCCCACTTTTAGGGAAAATTTCCCGTAAAAACACTAGCCACATCGTTGTTATTCCAAATTTACACCTAAGCAAATAAAACTTAATTATGAGAAATTAGCATTCAAAATAGCATCATTACTTATGTATCGTAGGTAATTTCTCCAGCTAATTTAAATTTTTTCACGTAATATTTATAAATAAACATGACGGTATTTATAAATAATTTTCTTCAAGAAAAATATGTGTTATCGGTATGAAATGGCGATGCGTCGTAAGATCTGGTGAGTATATGTCATGTACAACAAAGAAGGTTGTCACACCTAGCATGCACTCCATCTCCTTAAGGTACCAGGGATTCTGTTTTTGTTTGATGTCTGTGCTTCAAACCTCTAAATAAAATTAATCAATAATTACTAAGACATATCCAAAGACCGGTCTATATATAAACCGGTTCATTGTAGGAAGGTAATGAGACCACTTCATTGGAGCTTAAACTGCAATGACCTCCAACGTCGTCTCAGTGACGTTTCGGCCATGTATACGAATGGTCTTTACTATACAATCTAATAATGCCGAGTTGCTTAGGAAACACATGCACTAATTCCGACAGCAACCAAAAACAAGGATGGAGTATATTTATTCAGTAAAGTATAACAAACATCATGTATTACTTGTAAAACTTATGTTTTTAGTATTTCCAATAAATATTACAGTATTTATTGCTAAATTATTAACCGGCCATGACCACCTCTCTTATAACGGGCTAATAAGAGGAAGCATAAAAATTTGAATCAAAGAACACGTAGGTAATATGAAAAATAATCCAACAGCTAAATTTGCAATATACGAACATGCGTTGCTCATTAGGTACAAACCTCAAGTCCTCACTAAAAAATCAAAATATGTTGGAAATGGGATGGGATAATGAGGAACGTGGCGCTTCACTATGGCGCGCGGATCGCGGCTTTCAACAGTTTCAACGCACGCGCATAGTAGCATGAGTGACGTCACACTTTCTGGCATAAATGTATGGGTATTTAAACGAAGTGTAAATACCCATACATATGAACAGTGGATAGTGAACTGTGTGTGTTGGATAAATAATTATCATGACTAACATTATAATAAATGAGTTTTTGACATTTCTACAAAACAAGATAGACACTTTAGACGAACGAAAGTATTGTACAAATTTGTGGCACTAACTTCACGGACGCCGAAGTGGATGATGCGAAAACAATATTATTTAACGCGATATCGAACGGTTCCCGTTGTGTGTCTAGAAAAGGAGAAGACAAGATCAAGAAGAACGTCAAGGACTGCATTAAGTTGCTAAAGGAAACTGACCCAGAGACACATCCAACATTTGTAGCTCGTGGCCTCTACCGTCTACCCCCGGTCACCTTTGACCATGTAGACGTTACCCGCCTATTAAAAGATCTGACATTCCTTAAATCCGAGGTACAAAAACTCAATATGGGCGCGGTATCTCAGAACGAAATCACTGATATACGTGAACAACTGACAATCATTAGGTCGAGCATAAATGACAGGCCGCATTCCACACCCGGCGCAAACAACGGAGCGCACTTCGTGCGTCAACAATCTCGTATCAATACTGGTGACGATTCGAACGCGGCGAGTGGCGCGAGTGGCGGCGGCCAGACCCCGCGCGCGGTTTATCCGCAGCCGAAGCATGCACCGATCAAAACGGCAAGTTCCCTACTACTTACTTTGACCGCGCCATAATACAGAGACATTGTTGTCAACTCCCGGCGGCCCGGACAGAATGCGCCCCGCACTAGACATAATTCTATGGTAAACACGGACGATGACGGATTTACTCGTGTAACAAATAAGAACAAGCGTAAAAATATGAGAGGTACATTATCAATGGACTCGTCGAGTTCGCTTGCAACACAAGTAGTCGAAGAAACATCGTCTATTTACGTATCCCGTCTCAAAAAGGAATGTACCGAAGACTCGGTGAAGAAACTTATAGGTAACCGAAAAAGGGCGAGATATGTATATCCGCTGGATTATTGCCGCAGTTCGAGGAGAAAAATTTCAACTCTTTCAAAATAGAAATAACACGTAGTAAGGTCGACAAGTTCCTAAGACCGAATTTTTGGCCAGCGGGTTTAGTTTATCGTCGCTTTCACACTCGTCGCACGCTAACCGAAACAAAGGACAATTAATATGGGTACCACAACTAGACAAAATAATAATCTAGTCACCATGGTTACGTTTAACTGTAAGAATATAAAGAGCTCAATGGAGGGGGTGCGAAGAATCACCGGATGCGACCAGGCTACCACAAAGCACGACCACTGGCCCTGGCTACATACAATGTCCAGACACTGCGGACCGACGAAAAGCTCGTGGAACTGGAGGAAGTGGTAAGCAGATTAAATTGGGATATTATAGGGTTATCTGAAGTCCGAAGAAAGGGGGAGGACTCGATAATCCTAAGGTACGGAAATCTGCTTTACTTCAGGGAGGGCGACCAACTGTCCCTAGGTGGTGTCGGGTTCCTCGTCCACAAATCCCTCGTGAACAACATCGTCAAAATCGAGAGTGTGTCGTCTAGGGTAGCGTACCTTATACTCAGAATTACCAAGCGGTATTCATTGAAGGTCATACAGGTCTACGCACCGACTTCGACTCACTCCGACGATGAAGTGGAGGCTATGTATGAGGATATTTCTACAGCCATGCATACCTCCAAGACACACTATACCGTTGTCATGGGGGATTTCAACGCGAAACTGGGCAAACGAGGCGGAGACGAGTTGAGAGTGGGGCAATTTGGAGTTGGAAGTCGGAACGCCCGTGGCCAGATGCTGGCCGGCTTTATGGAGAAGGAGGGACTCTTTATGATGAACTCATTTTTCAGGAAGCCGGATCATCGCAGATGGACGTGGGTTAGTCCCGATGGTGTCACAAAAAATGAGATTGACTTCATCCTATCTACGAAACGGCATATATTCAATGATGTCTCGGTGATAAATAGCGTTAAAATTGGCAGTGATCACCGCTTGGTAAGAGGCACATTGAATATTAATCCCCAGCTGGAAAGATCGAGATTGATGAGGTCCACGCTCCGGCCTATACCCATCCAAATCCAAAACCCCGAGAGCTTTCAACTCGAATTACAAAATCGCTTCGAGTGCCTAGGAGAGTGCGTCGACGTGGACGACTATAATAACAGGTTGAAACTGTCTATACGGTTGGGTCAAAGTTTAATAAGGCCTGCCGTACAAACAGAACAAATAAAATCTCTGACGATACCCTCAAACTCATCGAAAAAAGACGCGGAATGACTCTGCAATCCCCTGATGATGTCTCTCAATTTAGGCGACTTAATCGACAGATCTCCAAGTCTCTGACTCGCCGCTTCAATACTACCAATATTGAGGCGGCGATCGAGCGGAACAAGGGCTCTAAAGTCTTTGCGAGAGATCTGTCGATTGGACAGAGCCAGTTGACGAGACTGAAAACGGATGACGGCAGAGTTGTTTCGACCAAGTCCGAGGTTTTGAGGGAAGTCGAGAGGTTCTATGGACAGTTATACACGACAACACGGGCACCTGTTACCAGTATGGCAAAAGACCCCAGAGCCCAGTTGACCCGACACTATACCGAAGATATCCCGGACATCAGCCTGTACGAAATTAGTATGGCTCTCAAACAGCTTAAGAACAACAAGGCGCCGGGTGATCATGGAATTACGGCTGAGCTTCTGAAAGCTGGTGGCAAACCTGTGCTTAAGACCCTTCAGAAGCTGTTCAATTCCGTTATCCTCGAGGGCAAAACGCCGGGAGCATGGCACAGAAAATAGTGATATTGTTCTTCAAGAAAGGTGATAAGGCTCTCTTGTAGAACTTCAGACCAATATCGCTACTGACCCATGTCTATAAGCTGTTTTCGAGAGTCATTACGAATCGTCTCGCACGCAGGTTTGATGACTTCCAGCCTCCCGAACAAGCCGGATTCCGAAAAGGTTTTAGTACCATAGACCACATACATACGCTGCGGCAGGTTGTACAGAAGACCGAAGAGTATAACCGGCCATTATGCTTGGCGTTTGTGGACTATGAGAAAGCCTTCGATTCGATCGAAACTTGGGCGGTGCTCTAGTCTCTACAGCGGTGCCAAATTGACTATCGATATATCGAAGCATTGAAGTGTTTGTACAAAAACGCCACTATGTCAGTTCGTCTCCAGGACAGGACCATAGAACCTATTCAGCTGCACCGAGGTGTTAGACAAGGTGATGTCATATCTCCGAAGTTGTTTACCGCTGCACTGGAGGATATCTTTAGGCTTCTGGACTGGGACGGACTTGGCATCAATATTAACGGCGAGTACCTCACGCACCTCAGATTTGCTGACGATATCGTAGTCATGGCTGAAACCCTGGAAGACTTGTGCAAAATGCTCGATGACCTCTGTAGTGCCTCTCAACAAGTGGGTCTTAAAATGAACATGGACAAGACGAAAATTATGTCGAATGTCCATGTTGTGCCTACTCCAGTGACAGTTGGAGGCACTCCACTTGAAGTTGTTGACGACTATACATACCTAGGACAAATAGTCCGGCTAGGTAGGTCCAATTTCGAGAAAGAGGTCAATCGACGAATCCAACTCGGTTGGGCAGCGTTCGGGAAGCTACGCCACATATTTTCGTCCCAATTACTGTAGTGTCTCAAGACGAAGGTCTTTGACCAATGTGTGTTGCCAGTGATGACTTACGGATCTGAAACGTGGCCACTCACTATGGGCCTTATAAGAAAGCTCACTGTTACCCAAAGGGCAATGGAAAGAGCTATGCTCGGAGTTTCTTTGCGCGATCGAGTCAGACATGAGGAGATCCGCAAGCGAACCAAGGTCACCGACATAGCTCTAAGGATTGCCAGACTGAAGTGGCAGTGGGCAGGGCACATAGCTCGAAGAACAGATGGCCGATGGGGCAGTAAAGTTCTCGAGTGGCGACCACGTACCGGTAGACGCAGGCCTCCTACAAGGTGGACCGACGACCTGGTAAGGATCGCAGGTACCAGCTGGATGCGGAAAGCACAGGACCGGTCTTTGTGGAGATCTCTGGGGGAGGCCTATGCCCAGCAGTGGGCGTCTTCTGGCTGATATGATGAATGGAGCACGTTCGGTCGCTGTGTAAGACTTCGGATATAATTGCCCTCCAGGAAACCTGGCTCATGCCGCATGACCTAGGCCTTGTCCATGAAATAGATGACGATTTCAGCTGTGTGGCCTTATCATCCGTTGACATGCCATCAGCAGTCTTAAGAGGAAGACCATATGGAGGACTAGCGATCTTATGGAGGAAATGTAGATTTCCCAATGTAACAAAAATAGACTGTGATAATGATAGAATTTTAGCTACACGAGTTTCTGTACCTGATATGTTAGTTATTAGTATTTACATGCCGTGCGATGAGCCCGATAATCTCACAAATTTTACATACTGTATGGGAGTTGCTAACGCTAATGTGGAGGAAAGTGATGTGCCATTAGCTTATTTATTGGGGGACTTCAATGCTCACCCGGGTGCGCGCTTTGGCAGATAACTCTTAAGCTACTGTTCAGATCAGCTTTGGGTATGTGCAGATTTGAGTGTGCTGGGCGCAGACTCTGGTACTTATACGTACATCAATGACTTCCACGGGACTCGACGGTGGATAGACCACTGCGTCACTACCGCTGCAGCATGGGAGACCGTCGTGTCGGCCGGGGTGATACAAGACGTGATGACATCTGATCACCTACCACTAGTCATTAGCAGTGATTTAGGAAAGTTAGATACTAATGCAACTATTTGTGTACAAAAAGCTAATCCCCCTCGTGAGATTGTCTGGGGCTCACGTAAACCTAGTCAAATAGATCAGTATCATGATTACTGTATGACTGAATTGGTTCATGTGAATGAGTGTAAGGATATGGAGTGTGACGAATGTGACTTAAATGTTAACTGTGAAAGAATGAAAGACCATTTAAAATATATTGACGAATTTTATATTAAAATTATAAATGTTTTGCAGGCAAGAGCTGTGATGTCATCGGATGTGCGTTCTGGTGGAGAGAGCAAACGTAAAAAGGTTATTGGATGGAACAACCACGTAAAGGAGTGTCACCAGTCCGCGAGGATGCATTTTCGGATGTGGGTACTCGCGGGTAGACCAACCGAAGGGGCTGTCTTTGAGAGCATGCGTTTAAGGCGTAGTGCGTTTAAGAATAAACTTAAGTGGTGCCTAAATAATCAGGAAGCAATCAAAATGGACGTTTTGGCTACCACCAGAAAAAATAACAATTTCTCTGAATTTTGGAAAGCTACTATAAAGCTTTTAACTAAGGAAAAGCTCCCAGTAGCTGTTGACGGAACGCAGGACCCGAAGTCAATAGCTGAGTTGTTTGCTCGCAGGTTCAAGGTAGACCCTGTGTCTGTGGAGTGTGTGCCCGATGCCGCGCCGCAGTGTGCCAACTCTTACGAAAATACACTGTCATAGTTTACTCCGGAACAGGTCAGTAGCGTAATACTGAGTATGAAGCAAGGGAAAAGCCCCAGACATGATGGGCTAAGCATCGAGCACATACTCCACTCCGGCCCCTTGATTTGCGATGAGCTCGCCCATCTGTTCGATAAGTGTATAAGGTATAGTTATTTGCCGGATGCACTTATGCGGACGGTGGTCGTGCCTATCATTAAAAACAAATCGGGAAGCCTTGGGACTGCGAGCAACTACCGGCCGATCTCGCTGGGCACGATCGTTGGCAAGATATTGGAAAGACTGCTGCGCCCGGAACTGGTTAACAACATCACGATAGATGACTCTCAGTTTGGTTTCCGTCCCGGTCTCTCGACAGATACAGCAATTTTCAGTTTAAAGCACACAGTGAACTACTACACTTGTCGCGATACGTCCATATATGCGTGCTTCTTGGATTTAAGCAAAGCGTTTGATCTTGTGACTTATAAAATTCTACGGACCAAACTGCAGAGTTATATGGTCCCAAAGAAGGTTGTTGATCTGTTGGGATATTGGTACGGGAACCAGACTAATTATGTGCGATGGGGCGACACGACGTCTAGCGCATACAGGCTAGAATGCGGCGTCCGCCAGGGTGGCTTGACCTCCCCGGACCTCTTCAGCATGTACATCAATGGGTTGATCGAGGAATTGAGGGGCACCAGCATTGGCTGTCACATAGGTGGGGTTTGTGTTAACACCCTCAGCTATGCTGGCGACATGGTGCTTCTCAGTCCCTCGATTGCAGGGTTGAGGAAGTTGCTCTTGATCTGTGAGCGCTATGCAAGTGTCCGCGGATTAAGGTACAACGTTTCCAAGACCCAAATGATTGTGTTTAAGGCGGGGAGAGGCCTGGATAGAGTGCCGGAGCTGGTTTTGAATGGTTCACTAGTGCTGAGAGTGCAGCAGTTTAAGTACTTGGGCCATGTTCTCACGGACAGCCTCAAGGATGACCACAATATTAAGCGCGAGCGGAGGGCTCTGTGCGCCCGCAGTAACATGCTCGCTCGCCGTTTTGTACAGTGCAATGTGCCTGTCAAGGTGACCTTGTTCAGGGCCTATTGTCAGTGCCTCTACACATGCCAGCTCTGGACCAGTTTCACCAGGAATTCTTTCAGTACCCTGCGAGTTCAATACAATGACGCGTTTCGCATCCTGGTAAGACTGCCCAGATACTGCAGTGCGTCGAGCATGTTTGCGGATGCGCGGGTTCCGGATTTCTTCGCGGTAATGCGGGCGCGTGTAGCATCATTTCGGGATCGAATGCTCGCATCTGAAAATGAAATTCTCAAGGCAATGTGCAAAACGTCCTACAACAGACCCATATTTAAACATTGGCGCTCTGTCAACCAGGACGCAAACCGAAAATGACAATAGAAATATTTTTTATCTTTTGTATTTTGTATGACTATCGTATATAATATCGTATACCTTATTTCAATGATTCTATTTTAGATATTGTATTTGTATTTTGTGAAAATTGTATTGTAATTTATGGGTCTATTGCCTGAATAAAGAAATTTATTATTATATAAAATGCTATCTCTGTTTGTTTTGTTTCAAAACAAACGCGGTTCATCTGGAATTAATTAGTGACTTAAGAACAGAGGCATTTATTTTCTTGTTACGTCGCTTTACGACACGTTGAGCTAAACCCGGTTTTACCAGTGGAGGCAATTGTCAATTATGCAAAATTTCATATGAAAAGAGTGCTTGGTAACACACATCGCCTTTGAAAAGCTGACAACTCTTTTCACAAATAGAAGCGATTTTAAATTCCAGGCCATTAGTTCCGTTGCCAGCCGATCCCAATTAACTTTATCCCTTGTTGAACTCCTGTTCACGTCATCCTATTCATTATCAGTAAAGAATGGGATTACTAAAATAATTTGCACACTGCGTTCTCTCACTAAGCACAAAATAGAAAACTAACAGAAGGTCCACTTCCGTCGTCTTCAAAAATTATTGCCTAAACTTGCCGACTCACTAGGGTTGCTACTGTATTTATTCTGAATTTTGAAAAGAGTATTTAAAAGATCGAATAGAATTTTAAAGATCGTTCACAATAACATGTCCCATGCAAAGGATCTAATATCTAATCCTTGCCATAACGTGATCTTAATTGCTTCCCAAGTTATTCAGATTGTGTTTAAGTGTATTAGATTATAGATACCAGCTTCAGACATTATGCCTTTAGTAGGCGTAATAATAATCTATTATTTAACTTCGTACAAATTCATCGCCACCTGATTAAATCATCAGACCCTGAGAATAACCTTTTCCTGATCTGGGATTTGACCCACTCGCCGGTAATCAATTGAATTGAAAATTTCATACACATGTAAATTCATGAATATGCAATATTATGGTATAAGTCAGTTGATTAGATATTAGAATAGGTGCCTGTCTACCGAGTAGAAACCATTAAGGTGGCCATTGCGGTTTCAAAACTGTCACGTGGTGCCTGAAAAGTTCAACTATTCCTATGGTCTCTAGCAGGAGACCTTGGTCAACCTCGCTTCACCATCGGCATTAGAACTCTTAACGATGCTGAAGTTCGACTAGCCTCAAAATCTGAAATGGTCACCCATCAGTTCTTGGACTGTGCGTGCGTTGCTTGTATGTTAATAAGTAATCTTAGCTACGTACCATTACTTTTATTTTATCAATAATAATATCGTTTAATTAAATAATATTCAATTTAAGTCGACACTACAATGAATTATCGCGTTAACAATCGCGGCCGAGCACTGCTTGAAACTGCTTTTTTTTATGTTATACGGCAGACAAACAGGCAAGCGGGCCACCTGATGGAAAGTGGTCACCGCCGCCTATGGACATCAGCAACACCAGGGGAGACACTGATGCGTTGCCCGCCTCTGAAGAGACCTCTAATATACCTCTTGAACGATCCCATGTCATAGTCCAAAGGAAACACTGTGGCTGGGAGCTCATTCCACATCCGAATCGTACGAGCGAGAAACGTTCTTTCGAACCTTCGCGTCGTGACCAACAAAGGGTCTACGTAGTGAAGATTAGTACCCAGCCCACGGCGGGTGGTGCGATGGCGGAATTGCGCTGTGGGCACCAGATCGAAAAGTTCCTCGAAACACTCCCCATTGTACAGCCGATAGAACACACACAGGGAGCCAAAGTCCCTTCGGTTTGCCAGTGGTTCCAACTTGCGTGTTGGTATGGGATCATCGACAATTCGTACGGCGCGTCTCTGTACGGTGTCCAGAGGATTAAGCAGGTCGGCAGTTTCGCCGGCCCAAAGATAGGTACAATACTCCACATGTGGCCGCACTTGTGCCTTGTACAGCAGCAGGCGCTGCCCTGGGGTGAAGTATCGCTTGGACCGGTTAAGCACTCCAAGCTTTTTCGAAGCCAGTTTGGCCTTGCCTTCCAGGTGACTCCGGAATGGCACGCTATCCGATCTGTCGACACCGAGGATCCCAATACTTTTTGAGATGGAAAGGGGTGTTCCTTGAAACTGCGGCACTATGTCAAAGGAATCTTTTTTGGCGGAAAATGCGCAGACCTGTGTCTTTGAGGGGTTGAATCGGACTAAGTTTAGTCTGCCCCACTGAGCAACTTGCTCCAAGGAATGTTCAATATTCGACACAAGTCTAATTCGGCTCTCCGACACCTCGGAACGAGGTACATTCGCTCGGCCAGTATAACTAACATCTCCCGTACTGTCATCCGCATAACAATGAATACTGGGGATATTCAGCATATCATTGATATGCAGAAGAAACAGCGTGGGAGATAGTACTGAACCTTGGGGTACTCCAGCATTTATAGTCTTGGTATCGAAGCAGCATCCATCGACAACGACTTGGATGCTCCGTCCAGACAGGAAGCTGGATACCCAATTGCAGAGCCCCTCGGGGATACCGTACTTCGGGAGTTTTGATAGAAGTGCCCTGTGCCAGACCCGATCAAATGCCTTGGCTATGTCAAGACTGACAGCCAGAGCCTCCCCCTTGCTCTCGACGGCCTCAGCCCACCGGTGCGTTAGGTACACCAAAATGTCACCAGCTGAGCGACCATGGCAAAAGCCATATTGACGGTCACTGATCAGCTGGTGGTCTTCTAGGTATCCGAGGAGCTGGATATTGATAACCCGCTCCATCACCTTAGAGAGCAAGCAGGTTACCGCTATAGGCCTGTAATTTGATGGGTCTGAATTATCACCCTTCTTGGGTATCGGATGCACAAGAGCTAGCTTCCACGAAGACGGCACCGTTCCAGAGGTATAGGAAAGCTCGAATAAGCGCATTAGCATGGGAGACAACTCGGGAGCACATTTTTTTAGAACTATAGCCGGAATGCCGTCAGGCCCACTGGACTTCCGGATGTCTAGGGAGAGAAGAACACGTCTTATAATTTTTCGGGTGAAACGAACTTCGGGCATGCTGCCCTCACACCGCGAGATGGTAGGCGGTGCAGCTCCCCCATCATCCAGATTTGAGTTTTTGGCAAAGAGATTACCCAAGAGATCGGCTTTCTCCTCTGCCGTGTGGGCCAATAGGTCATCCGGCTTGCGCAAAGGTGGAAAAGAAGTCCGGCAAAAGTTCCCCTCAACAGCTTTGGAGAGAGACCAAAAAGCACGACTCCCAGATGGGTAGCTGATTAGTCTCTCCCCAATTCCACCAATGAACTTGAATTTTGCTTCAGCCATTATCCTCTTTGTAGACCTCGATACAGCATTATACTTTTTCCTCAAATTGTGGGTGTTAGGGTCCTTATGGGCCCGAGCCATTGTCCAGGTACGAAAAGCATCCTGCTTAAGGCGAGTTGCCTCAGCACTAGGCCTGTCGTAACTACTACGACTAGGCTTGTAACGTCAAAGTGTGCGGACGTGACGGAAATGGCGCATTGTTTCAAGTGGACCTTCTGCTTGGGGCGGCCCGTTCTTTATTTTGTGCACTAAGGTAGTCCGAAAATAAATTCAGAGCTATATTTCTTACATTCAGAGCTATATTTTGGGGGTCTTGCTGCACCACGTTCGTAGGCTATACCCTAGAGACCCTACACGTGACCCCCGGGTGGTGCGAAGAGTGCAGCCGAAATTGCTTGGTGGTAGGGCCTCGGCCCGCATGGCTAGCGACCACCCACGGAGATGAGTCTGCATGGCGCTAAGCAGCCCATGGGCTGTGTTCCGCCAGAGTACTCCGTGAGCCATTTCCCCTCGTCCGAGTGCTGTAATGTTGGTACTCTGTAGGTCCCAGTTTTGTGTCGGACATTATAGGGGGGGTGGGCGTGACAGGTTGGCGCGGGGGCCAGGGAGACCCGATGAAACGGCTCGTCGCTGGCCGCCCGCCAGTTAGTAGGGGACCCGAACCCGGGCATCACTTTCAACCTCCGGCCCGGGAGGCTGTCCTTCCAACTGCGCGAAAAATCCTGGGGATTCCTGTCGTGCCAGGGTAGGAGACTGGAGTGGACCCGACAGGTATCTTCAGAGGGGGTTCGGGGGCCCTTCCGTCCCCCGTGCCAGCTTTTCACACAACCCATCCCTCTGCAGCGTCCTGTAGCAAAACATCTTTGCCCTGCTGGATACCAATGTTACAGCACTCCTTTTTTACCCCTCTAAAAATACCATGGCAAAAAGTAAAACAAAGAGTAAGGTTTTTTCAGCGGCACCTCTTTCCACACTTCGAGTGGACTTTTGCAACATCAGGGGCCTCCACTCCAACCTGAACGCCGTACATCACCACCTTGAGACGGCGAAGCCTGCCTTACTCTTTCTGACTGAAACACAGATATCACCTCCGGCCGACACTTCGTACCTCCACTATCCTGGGTACAAGTTAGAACACAGGTATCTTCCTCGCGCTGGTGTGTGCTTATTCGTCAGAAGTGATATCTGCTGTCGACGTCTTGCCATTGAACAGAGTGACGAATCTGTTTTGTGGGTGTGCGTGGAACAGGGCGGCTGCCCTAAGCCAAATTCAAGTATCTCACTTATCGCAAATTTTACAGGAGAGCGTAAAAACGTTAATCAGTGTTTTTATTGAAACATTGTGAATTTATAAATACAAAAATGTAAGAATACCATTGGAAATATAATTTAAAATACTTGTATGTAAAAAAAAATTACTTTAGATTTCTACTTACATTTTGACGAACAAAAATAGTGTTCTCCGTAGAAATATTGATTGATTTACCAAAAATATTTTACGCTATAAACAAGTAACTTGAGATACTTGATTATACATTAGCAGACAAGATTGTATTTAACATTTATTTAAAATAGAAAACAAGTAATTATGGCTTTAGGAAAATAAAAAATTAAGTAGTATAGTAGGTTTATTTTAAAACTAAACAAAAATAAATTGAAAAACGACTTAGAAAATTCATCATCAACATCATCATCTTGGCGTTAACACTCCCGCGCAACACACGAGGGCCCGGGGTCCGCCTTCCTGTTTTTCTTTGCCCACTTTGCCTGGTCTTCGGCATCCTTAATGGTGAGTCTGTTGACATGCATTTCACTCTTAACGATGTCCAGCCAGCGCTTCTTGGGCCGGTCTCTCCTTCCCGTACCTGGCGGGGGTGGCATGGCCAGATACATAATTTGACATCTGTTCTCCACATAATTTGCCGGTCTGCGCAAGACGTGGCCGTACCATCGATGGCGGCACTCTTGTAGCTTAACTGCGATGTCCCACACATCCACCGCAGCATTTTCATTTCCAATATAAATTACGCGTAACGTATTTTGTTCTAATCAAATTGTCTTTAATGTTTCAATTGTCTTCACACTCATCGTCATGATCAATTAAATCATGTGAATTTACATTGTCACCTAAATTTAACCAATATGTTTGTCTATTTCTAGGCATTAATGGAACTAATTTGTCGACTATTTCTTGCTTTTTAGAAGGTGTCACACCTCTTACAATTTGTGTACTTTTAGGCAAATCCTGCACTGAATATTTTTTTTGCAATAAATCTAAACTTTTGTATTCGTCTTCGAATTTCTTCTTATATGACATTGTTCTATCTCCTTTTGAGAACTTTACCTCTACTAACCGGTTCTATAAGATCTTCCGGTTGTATAAGATCTTCCCGTTGTATAAGATATTTCAGTTGTATGCGATTTTCCGGTTGTATAAGATCTTCTGCAAGCTCGGATTGTAATTCCACTCTGAAATTATTGAAAACCTTTTATAGTATAGGTACATTTTTATAGCGTATACATACATTTGATAGTGTATGAACGGACGTTAATACAAGTCGCAGGGGGTCACAGGATGCGGAGCGCATGCGATCGGTCGCTCTGGAAATCTATGGGGGAAGCCTATATTCAACAGTGGACGTCCTTTTACTAAAGGATGGATGAGTGAACTTCTAGGTGTTCCTGAGACACAGCACCCTGACAGACGGACTGATGTACCAAAAGATTTTTAGATGTTGTTTGAAAACCACACCGATATTCAAAGCAGCAAGTGCCGCAGTTCCAAGGGACACCCCTTTCCATCTCAAATAGTATCGGGATCCTTGGTGTCGACATATCGGATAACGTGCGCTTCCGGAGTCACCTAGAAGGTAAGGCCAAACTGGCTTCGAAAAAGCTTGGCGTGCTTAACCGGTCCAGGCGTTACTTCACCCCAGGGCAGCGCCTGCTGCTGTACAAGGCACAAGTGCGGCCTCATATGGCGTCTTGTTCCCATCTTTGGGCCGGCGAAACTGCCGACCTGCTTAATCCTTTGGACTCCGTACAGAGACGCGCCGTACGAATTGTCGACGATCCCATACAAACAAGCAAGTTAGAACCACTAGCTAACCGAAGGGACTTTGGCTCCCTGTGTGTGTTCTATCGGCTGTACAATGGGGAGTGTTCCGAGGAACTTTTCGATCTGGTGCCCATAGCACAATTCCGCCATCGCACCACCCGCCGTGGGCTGGGCACTCATCCCCACTACGTAGACCCTCTGTTGGTCACCACGCGAAGGTTCGAAAGAACGTTTCTCGCTCGTACGATTCGGATGTGGAATGAGCTCCCAGCCACAGTGTTTCCTTTGGACTATGACATGGGATCGTTCAAGAGGTATATTAGAGTTCTCTTTAGAGGCGGGCAACGTATTTGTGACTCCCCTGGTGTTGCTGATTATGATGTGACCACTTTCCATCAGGTGGCCCGCTTGCCTGTTTGTCTGCTAAGTAACATAAAAAAAAAAAAACGGTAACTATCGGGAAAAATTTTAAATTTTGCACCCCACGGCCTTAGCAAAGTCACATCATAATCAACGTGTCCTCAACGCCGTCAATGGAAAGTATCATAATAAACCTCTTTACTCACCCATTAGTGTCTTGATTCTGCAAACACATTCGAACCATTTGTTGTCCGCGACCAGATTTAGAAGGACAATACGTATTATAACACCCGACGAATTATAACGACGTTATTTCATATATGTATTTTGTAATAAACACACAAATGCTTAAATGTTAGATAAAATGCTCCAGCCAAACATACATTTAAACGCACTACCTACATAATTATATTATAAAAGTCACTTTCTGAAGTAAAACATATGCCTACCCTCAACATCGACTAGCACCATAATTCTACGTTAAAAGCAAGTATCTCTGTAGATACTTGTTTTCAGCTTTGCATTGAATGTTTCTTAGCACTAAAATAAGTACTTAGAAATAAAGTATCTGTTAGTCTATTTGAGTTACAAGTATCTTGATAACACTTACTTGTTTTTAGATTAGAAACGGAAAATATACTTTGTTTTAGCGTAGATTTCACAACCAGAAAAAGATACTTGAAACATATAATTATCTGTAACTTCCGAATTAAATCGAATTTAACTAAAATTATAAAATTGATAGACATGTCTTGGTATGCTTTAACTGAAAATGAAATAATATTTTTTTTTTTTTAAATTGAGATACTTGACTTCTGACTTGAGCCGAGGGAGGTTCATCCCGTGTCTACGCATGCCTATACAACAACCGTCACGGCGTAGGTGAGACAAATCGGTTTTTTGAGCACATTCAATGCGCTACCGACAAGGTTCTTGAGCGGTGTCCTTCGGCTGAGTTGGTAGTTTTAGGAGACTTTAATGGTCACCACACTGAGTGGCTAGGGTCAAGCCGCCCTACCAACCCCGCCGGGAGATCCGCCCACGAATTTACTTTGGCCAATGGTCTCACGCAGCTGGTATTAGAACCCACCTACTTACCGGATGTTGTGGGCCGTAATCCTTCTTTGTTAGATCTTCTGTTGACCTCCCACCCAGACGGTTATCGGGTGTCCGTCGATGCTCCTCTTGGGACATCTGACCACTGCCTGGTCCGTTCTGAGGTGCCTCTTGCTAAACCCGAACGGGCTCGCCCCAGTGGGTCACGCAAGGTATGGCACTATGGTTCAGCAGACTGGGATGGATTGCGAGAATTCTTCGCGTCGTACCCGTGGATGCAGCTTTGCTTTTCCTCAAATGACACCAACACCTGTGCCGCCGCTGTAGCTGATGTCATACTGCAGGGAATGGAATGTTTTATCCCATCTTCTGTAGTCCGTCTCGGCGGCAAAAGTCAGCCCTGGTACGATAGGCCTAGTGCTGAGGCAACTCGCCTTAAGCAGGATGCTTTTCGTGCCTGGACAGTGGCTCGGGCCCAAAAGGACCCTAACACCCACATTTTGAGGAAAAAGTACAATGCTGTATCGAGGTCTACAAAGAGGGTAATGGCCAGAGCAAAATTTAATTTCATTGGCGGAATTGGAGAGAAACTGATCAGCTACCCCTCTGGGAGCCGTGCTTTTTGGTCTCTCTCCAAAGCTGTCGAGGGGAACTTTTGTCGGACCACCCTTCCACCTTTGCGCAAGCCGGATGACCAATTGGTCCACACAGCAAAAGAGAAAGCCGATCTCTTAGGTAATCTTTTTGCTCATAACTCAACTCTAGATGATGGGGGAGCTGCACCGCCTACCATCTTACGGTGTGAGGGCATCATGCCCGAGGTTCGATTCACCCAAAAAATCATAAAACGTGTGCTTCTCTCCCTAGACATCCGGAAGTCCAGTGGACCTGATGGCATTCCGGCTATCGTTCTCAAAAAATGTGCTCCCGAGTTGTCTCCCGTGTTAATGCGCCTATTCAAGCTTTCCTACACCTCTGGAACGGTGCCGTCTTCATGGAAGCTAGCCCATGTGCATCCGATACCCAAGAAGGGTGACAATTCGGACCCATCAAACTACAGGCCTATAGCGGTAACCTCCTTGCTCTCTAAGGTGATGGAGCGGGTTATCAATATCCAGCTCCTCGGATACCTAGAGGATCACTAGCTGATCAGTGACCGTCAATATGGCTTCCGTCATGGTCGCTCAGCTGGTGACCTTCTTGTGTACCTAACACACCGGTGGGCTGAGGCTGTCGAGAGCAAGGGGGAGGCTCTGGCTGTCAGTCTTGATATAGCCAAGGCATTTGATCGGGTCTGGCACAGGGCACTGCTAACAAAACTCCCGAAGTACGGTATCCCCGAGGGGCTCTGCAATTGGGTATCCAGCTTTCTGTCTGGACGGAGCATCCAAGTCGTTGTCGACGGATGCTGCTCCGATACCAAGACCATTAATTCTGGAGTACCCCAAGGTTCAGTGCTATCTCCCACGCTGTTTCTTCTGCATATCAATGATATGCTGAATATTCCCAGTATTCATTGCTATGCAGATGACAGTACTGGAGATGCTTGTTATACTGGCCGTGCGAATATCCCTCGTTCCGTGGTGTCGGAAAGCCAAATAAGACTTGTGTCAGAGATTGAACACTCCTTGGAGCAAGTTGCTCACTGGGGCAGACTGAACCTAGTGGAATTCAACCCTTCAAAGACACAGGTCTGCGCATTTTCCGCCAAAAAGGATCCCTTTGTCAATGTGCCGAAGTTCCAAGGGACACCCCTTTCCATCTCAAAAAGTATCGGGATCCTTGGTGTCGACATATCGGATAACGTGCGCTTCCGGAGTCACCTAGAAGGTAAGGCCAAACTGGCTTCGAAAAAGCTTGGCGTGCTTAACCGGTCCAGGCGATACTTCACCCCAGGGCAGCGCCTGCTGCTGTACAAGGCACAGGTGCGGCCTCATATGGAGTATTGTTCCCATCTTTGGGCCGGCGAAACTGCCGACCTGCTTAATCCTTTGGACTCCGTACAGAGACGCGCCGTACGAATTGTCGACGATCCCATACAAACAAGCAAGTTAGAACCACTGGCTAACCGAAGGGACTTTGGCTCCCTGTGTGTGTTCTATCGGCTGTACAATGGGGAGTGTTCCGAGGAACTTTTCGATCTGGTGCCCACAGCACAATTCCGCCATCGCACCACCCGCCGTGGGCTGGGTACTCATCCCCACTACGTAGACCCTCTGTTGGTCACCACGCGAAGGTTCGAAAGAACGTTTCTCGCTCGTACGATTCGGATGTGGAATGAGCTCCCAGCCACAGTGTTTCCTTTGGACTATGACATGGGATCGTTCAAGAGGTATATTAGAGGTCTCTTTAGAGGCGGGCAACGCATTGGTGACTCCCCTGGTGTTGCCGATGTCCATAGGCGGCGGTGACCACTTTCCATCAGGTGGCCGCTTGCCTGTTTGTCTGCTAAGTAACATAAAAAAAAAAAAAAAAAAAGCCCATACACTCCAGCTTTTGTAAAACAATGGGAACGGCGACAGTGTCAAATGCTTTTATTAAATCCAAGAATACCACCAAGAACTTCTTGTTCTCATCTACATTTTCTACTATGAGTGAGGTAAGCACTATGACAGCATCCTCTGCTGAGAGACCCTTCCTACAACCATACTGGCTCTCAGATATGTTATATTTGTCCAAATAATTTATTAGTCTACATTGTAATAATTTTTCAATTATTTTGGAGATTGCAGGCAAGACAGATAGGTCTGTAGTTACTGGGCACGTCGCCGTCTCCTCCCATGTACACTACCCGGTGTGATAGTTGATCAATCAATAATTCTTCATTCTATATCTCTCAATTAATAATTTTGGAAGAACGCCCTTAGCGAAACACAAATTTACTAGATGACAAATTTTCGGGCACCACCACTTCTTCTTCAAGTTTCAAGAATTTAGTTGAGACATTATCCCAGGCTGGGGCGTTTATTGATTTAAGGACCATTGAAACAGTATAAACTTCATGAGGATCGTGAATACCGATCCAAATATAGAACAAAAGTATTGCAGAACCTGTAAACTGTAACCTCCCGAGCCAAGAAGAGTAGTCGAGAGCCCTAAGCTGTCAGGTGTTTGGATCGGACAGGAAATAAAACTGTTATGAATACTTATTTGATTATTAACAATTACGATTTCAAATTTACTAGCAGTTTACTCAAACACAACCAATCAATACGTTCACAAGGATTAAAATTTCTAACATTTATATTTGATCAATATTATATTTGAGGACCTGATTGTTCCAGTTGGTTAACATGCCGTTTGCAGTCATGCGGTCTGCCACGCAGAGGTCCCGGCTTCGGGACCTCTTAAAAATGTATAAGTAGTTTATCAGTTATCTAGCACTCATAACATAAGCTTTGCTTACTTTAGGGCTAGATAAGGCAGTGTGAATTGTCCAAAAAAAATTTAATTATTTATAGGGACAACCAGACAACGGGAAAAGTAAAAATTGACAGCATAAGAGAAACGTTATATGTCACAAAAAATTCTATTTGAAAGTTCATGTTTTAGTTCTGAAGCGCACCCAGTGTCCTCCCAGCATCTTGACATTAAAGGTGGTGGGGTTAAGCTTGACCGGGATCTGGGTCTTGGCACCCGGAGACAGCTCCATGCTCTTTAGGAGCTGGTACACCATCACCTTCACTTCGCACAGCGCGAACCAGACACGGACACAGAACAAATAACTAAAAAAATTAACTTTGACACTTACCTTACGAAGCTGCGATCAAATAACAAATGTGACATAGTTTTTTATGGAAGAGGGGGTCGTTCTCGGTGCACTCACTGTTGAAATAGCCCAAATGCTCAAAGTCGCTTAGGTCTTGTTGACAACCTGAGTGGTTCAGTTGGTTAACATGCCACGTCTGCCACGTAGAGGTCTCGGGTTTTATTCCCGGCTGCGCAGAAATTGAAATGATGAATACAAATTTCTATTACGGGTTTGGGCGTAGTCTGTATAATAAGTATGTATTTAAAAAAGTATATCAGTAGTTTATCAGCTTCCTGGCACCCATAATACATGCTTTGCTTACTTTGGGGCTTTGTCCAAGTTTATTTATTTATCTTCTGTCTATGCCTAATGGGAGACAACAGCAGTCTAATGATTTTATGAATGTCTAGAGGACCCGGTGCGACTTCGTTCGCGTATACCTGCTTTACCCCTACGTACCCTTTTCTTTCTTGCAACCTTCGTCATGAATCACTTGTTGAAAACCGCAGGGTCACGGAGGTCAGATAGCAGTCGCTCCACTGTAATTACCTTATCTTCCACCAGCAGTGCCTAACCATAGAAAAGGCACCACCCGCCGTGGGCTTGGTACTCATCCTCACTACGTAGACCCTCTGTTGGTCACGACGCGAAGGTTCGAAAGAACGTTTCTCGCTCGTACGATTCGGATGTAAAATGAGCTCCCAGCCACAGTGTTTCCTTTGGACTATGACATGGGATCGTTCAAGAGGTATATTAGAGGTCTCTTCAGAGGCGGGCAACGCATCAGTGACTCCTCTGGTGTTGCTGATGTCCATAGGCGGCGTTGACCACTTTCCATCAGGTGGCCCGCTTGCCTGTTTGTCTGCCGTATAACATAACATAACATAAAAAGGTAAATGCGGAATTTTTGGACCCCAACTAGTGTCGCAGCTACTTAGATTCGTAATCGCACAAACATTTAGGCGACGCCTAAGTTGATTACAGATATTCCAAACAACAAGAGTATTGCACCAA
The DNA here is from genome assembly GCA_905147135.1 of Blastobasis lacticolella. Classification (NCBI taxonomy): domain Eukaryota; kingdom Metazoa; phylum Arthropoda; class Insecta; order Lepidoptera; family Blastobasidae; genus Blastobasis; species Blastobasis lacticolella. The sequence continues at coordinate 20,052,406 of LR990048.1, forward strand.
TCACCAACCTTAGGTGAAAACTAAATGTCAAAATGTCAAAAAGCGAATTGCAAACAAAGATATCTTGAAGGTAGATCCCTACGATCAGCAATAGATCACCATCATCGTCCTAGCACTTATTCCGGTTTCTGCCCAGTCCGCTTTCCTACTCATTCTTCTCCATTTCGCCCGGTCTTTGGCATCCTCGCGTCGAAAGGCGTTAGTTCTCGCATTCGACTCAGCGAGGTCAATCCATCGCTTCTTGTCTACGGGGCCTCTATTCTGACACCGGTAGGTAACTGTTTGATCATGATAATACTAATTAAAAGACGATTATCGTAATATTTCTCAGTGCAAACTAAGTCACAAACAATTTAATCCACATTAATTATGTTGATCTTTATTAACTGCATCTCTTTTTCAGCGTTTTTTGTTCACATACCACATGACATGATGTCTCTCTTCTATAGGCCTGCTGAAAGAGATTTCTTCTTAGAAATAAGTAATGCCTGTTGTGTGGTCTTTAATTTTGTAATTTCTTTATACTATATATTGTGTGTAATAAGTTGTTAAATAAATAAAATGACAAAAAGTGAATTGCAAACATAGAGATATTTTAGGGTGAAGCTTATGACCATCAATAGATCGTCATCATTAACAGGGTCACGGAGAGCAGATGGCAGTCGATGGCAGCAGTTTACTCAAAACTTAGGTTTCGATTAAAGTCCAAGGCAAAGTATTTAATAAATTGTTTCGGTATTGTTTTCCACATTCTGATTTCTGATCTTGAATCTGAGCCAGTGTCCTCCTTCCATTCTCAAGTTCAGGTGCTTTTTTGATAGCTTGAATGGTATTTGGGTCTTGGCTGCTGGAGACAGGTCCATGCTCCTGAGCAGCTGGTAGGTCATCACCTTTATCTCGCACAGGGCAAACCGGGATCCTAAAATTCAAATTGTGTTTCACATTTTCACTTTGGAACTGCCATAGGTACAAGTTTATTCTTCTGCAACCTCCTATCAGCAAACATTTTATACTTATGGTTTGTTAAGGAAAACGTTAGATGAAATAATGGAATACAAGTACTAATAGTAAGAATAATATCAGTGAACACTGAACGTTATTTAGCGATAGGTATCCTTACCAATGCAATTCCTAGGTCCGAGTCCAAAGGGCATATAAGCATAGGGCTTGATCTTATGCCGGTTTCGTTCAGAGAACCTCTCAGGGTCGAATTTGAGAGGGTCGGGGAAGAACTCAGGGTCGCGGTGGATCGCCCACATTGGGATGCTGACACCTTCACCTTTTCTCAACTAAAAAAGAAGCATCATAGCTATACAAACAGGTTATCTTCATACGACACGAACGGTAGTGTTTCAGAAAATGCGTAATAAATAGCTAAAGGAATAACAATTAGTACCTATATCATTTCGTACTTTACATCAATGAAATTACTTTAGAGTTTCGACACTTACAATGTAATCTTCGGTACATTTCTCGTTAGCCTTGCCTATGTTGTAGTCTTCGGTGCACTTTCTGTCTAGAAATATGGCGGGTGGCCACAGCCTGAGAGCTTCTAGAATGAAAGTTATATATATATATAAACCATTCCTTAACATAATCTTTCTTTTTCTTCTGATACTTTCTGGTATAGTAGGGGAGCCCAAGCGGGGATTTCGGGATTTACTGAAGCGCGGCAGATTAATATACAGGGGGATACCTTGTACCCGGTTAAGTACCTCCACCAAATATGAGCCTCATATAAATGGCCGCCCGTAAAGGATAAAGGATCAGATTAGTAAAAAAAATTGATCATCAGAAATTCTCGAGCGCGTGTCATGTTGTAGCTACGCCGGGTTTATTTGCGGCCAAGACCGAGTGCAGTGTTAAGTGTTGTGCAATCCTAAACGTATCGATTCATAAAAAGCAATACAAGCCCTTGCGGGGCGCCTTCCTTACTCAACAATCGAACGGGTCGGACACTCGTATTTTGTAATAACTTTAATTAATAAATTTCTAGTTTTAATCTATTTTGTATTTTTTAAAAGATCCTCCACTGCCGCTTAGATCTGATTCGCGTCAGATTAAGGTAGGGTAAGTTAATTACATGCTAAAAAGTGTATATTCCACTAATCTGACAATTTGCAAGTGACGTTAAGAAAGGGTAGGGCTGCAAAGTTGTAAAAAAAACGTCATCTCGACATTCTCGAGCGTGGCTGAATTTTTTTTATTTTGAAGGAAATAATTCAAGGATAACGAAAAATATATAATCTGACGATTTCCACAAGCCGAAGTAACAAAAATTCGTCGATAAAGTTTAATATGTGCAGCTACGTGATGCATACAGGGTGGCCAGTTGAGTGACGTCATAGATTTTTTTTTAGATTGCCCATTCCAAGACCTATCGAAAACACCCCCATGTATGTTCAGCGATTATTGATAGTTTACGAGTTATGAATTTTTGATTTTAAATTGACATGATGACACAATGACAGAAAAAAACAATTATTATTATTAAAGTTTATGACTGTAGACATTTCTGCTTAAAATTACAAAAAAAAACTAAAATAAAACCAAATCAAATGTTTTTTGTAAATTCGATAATTGACCCCTTTTTTACATTCAACAGTCGCGTGCAGAGAAAAATGTCCCCAAATGTGTACTTTTTTTTTGGTATTTCATAAGTTGAACGTTTTTCAAAGTTTTTAAAATTATCTTGGTGACTCAGACCTACACCAAAGACCTATTTTTAATTTTTTTTTAATTTGGGTCTTCTGGCTTGAAAAAGCTAAATTTTAACTTTGATCCTAAATTGTACCCAGTTGCTGTTTGAATTTGCTTGTGATTTTTTGTACGGTAAGAGAACACTTAATAACAATTACAATAAGCAAATCAAACTCCCAAAAAATTATTAATTTTTTTTTTTATCATTCAAATGTTTAAAAATCTGGACCATCACTTAATTTTAAATCAAAAATTCATAACTCGTAAACTATCAATAATCGCTGAACATACATGGGGGTGTTTTCGATAGGTCTTGGGGTAAGCAATCTAAAAAAAAATCTATCATCATCAGCCAGAAGACGCCCACTGCTGGGCATAGGCCTCCCCCAGAGATCTCCACAAAGACCGGTCCTGTGCTTTCCGCATCCAGCTGGTACCTGCGATCCTTACCAGGTCGTCGGTCCACCTTGTAGGAGGCCTACCCACGCTGCGTCTACCGGTACGTGGTCGCCACTCAAGAACTTTACTGCCCCATCGGCCATCTGTTCTTCGAGCTATGTGCCCTGCCCACTGCCACTTCAGTCTGGCAATCCTTAGAGCTATGTCGGTGACCTTGGTTCGCTTGCGGATCTCCTCATTTCTGACTCGATCGCGCAAAGAAACTCCGAGCATAGCTCTTTCCATTGCCCTTTGGGTAACAGTGAGCTTTCTTATAAGGCCCATAGTGAGTGGCCACGTTTCAGCTCCGTAAGTCATCACTGGCAACACACATTGGTCAAAGACCTTCGTCTTGAGACACTGCGGTAATTGGGACGAAAATATGTGGCGTAGCTTCCCGAACGCTGCCCAACCGAGTTGGATTCGTCGATTGACCTCTTTCTCGAAATTGGACCTACCTAGCCGGACTATTTGTCCTAGGTATGTATAGTCGTCAACAACTTCAAGTGGAGTGCCTCCAACTGTCACTGGAGTAGGCACAACATGGACATTCGACATAATTTTCGTCTTGTCCATGTTCATTTTAAGACCTACTTGTTGAGAGGCACTACAGAGGTCATCGAGCATTTTGCCCAAGTCTTCCAGGGTTTCAGCCATGACTACGATATCGTCAGCAAATCTGAGGTGCGTGAGGTACTCGCCGTTTATATTGATGCCAAGTCCGAAAAAAAAAATCTATGACGTCACCCAACTGGCCACCCTGTATATTCCCCTCCCTTTTACTTTTTCTCTATCTAATACTCTCTAACTCCGTCCCCACTCTGGTTTCTGTTGCCATGACATCATCACAGCTGATCACACAGTTTGTTTGTGGCATGATATTATTTACAACGTATTTCTATCGTTTTGGCTTATTTTGTTCAAACTAAAACTCAAATACGTTTATTCAGTCAAGGTTTTCACAAACACTTATGAATGTCATAATTATAATTATAATATAAAATGAATGCTTGGCACCACGGCACCATCGAGCGGACAACGGTTTCTTGGCTAGTATGTAGGGCCATATAAAAAATAAAACAAAAAATAGTCTCCGCGGCCAAAGATTTTATTCTTTGTCCGCGGCACTGTGAAAAAATAAAAAAATAAAACTTTTTTTTTTAATTATCAGATTTGGCGATTCCCTCCAGATAATCGTCAGATTATGAGACAGCACGTCTAGGACATAAATATGAACCATATATATCTTAATCTGACACGCTTGAGTATTTCAAAATGGCGAATTTTTTTGGCACATTCAAATAATGGCCGCGAGTTTGCGTCACATCCAAATCGTCAGATTATTAGATGAGAGCATTTTTTTAGGTTCACTTAACATCCCCTTAGAAAATCTGACGCGCTCGATAAAAATTTTTTTTCTCATTTTCAACCCCTACGTATGACCACCCCCATCATGCAAACGATCAGGTTAACATACGTACATTATTAAAAATACGTAGGACACGGATGCTATCAATATCTGACGCGCTCGAGTATGTCCATGCAATAGCTTTTTTTTACATTTTTGAAAATCTATAGCCGCTCCCCCCACCAATGAAAAGGTATACATTATATAAAAAAAAAATCTTTTTATTATATAAGCTTCGCAACTCAATAGGTCTCTATGTCGCTCGAGTAAATCCCCATTTAGCATCGTGGGCTCCCCTACTATTACCATCAGTTTTGGTTTGTGAATATTATATGTCCAATTTCCTTAAATATAAGTACTTATATTTAATGTGTTCACCAATATTTGTGTCAATCACGTTGCACCGCCCTGTAATTTCTCATACTATCAACTTTCCGGTTGACTGGTAGAGAAAGCTATGAAGCTTTAAGTCCGCCTTTGTACGTAACAGTGCATGAAGTTTTAAATAAATAAATAATCATGTTATTGTGTAAAGTACAGCGCGCTTAGAAATACTGTGGGTATTCAAATTGGTGCTATACCTGAAACGACCATATCCAAATACGTCATCTTTTGTATGGAATTGAAGTCGAATTTCCCATCGTTGTTCTGATCATGCTCCCTGATCTCTCGCAGGAGCTTCTCCTGTACGTCAGGGTTGACAGCTAACTCGTGCAATAAAAAGCACATGGCAGATGAGATCGTCTCGAAGCCCGCAGCGAAGAACAGTACTGCTTGAGCAATTAAGTCGTTATCTGTCCACGCTGTAAAATATGTAATTAATGTCATGTTATTTCCCTATCTGCAAAGCATCATACCTTTGATGTAATTGACTTGCGATAAGATGTAATTGAGCCATCAAATGAGGTGTTTGTTCGATTTTGACAAAATTAAAAGTAAAAAAGATAAATGATTAGATCTTAAAATATAGGTGTTGTGTTGCTTTTGTATTTTTTTTCTGTATACCTCTGTTTATTTTTTTTTCCCCAACTGCTGATTCTTCAACAGTAGCAAATCCAGCGTCGGCGTCTTTACTTGTTTGGTCATCGTGAATCAGTTGGCCTGAAATATTGTTATTATTAAGCTTTATAGGATCGTTATGATATTTGCATAATTAGGCATCACTTGTAACCCAAAAATAACGTAGACCTCGACGACATTGGAAATATCGTTAGTGTCGACGGCCGATATAATCTTATCAAATTAACCATTGACATAAATGTGGTTGAATAGGCTTATGTGTAATCTTTGCTTGTAGTCTTCCTGCACCGCATATCTTTTTCGATTGCTATCTCTCCTGGTAGACTGGTAGATAATGCTGTTTAAGTCCGCCATTGTACTGTTTGTGCATGAAGTATAAATAAATAAATAAACATTATAATCAGTAGCCGTATTCACAATGATTCGAAACGTTTCCGAACGATTCGACACGAAATTCATGAGCTGCGAATCCGTGTCGATCGATTCAAAAACTGTTATTCAGAATCCCGATAGACTCCACGGAAACTACTCTCTATCTTAATCTTAATATATATAATTCTTCTGTGAGTGTGTATGTCACTGAACTTCTCTCAAACGACTGGACCGATTTTGATGAAATTTTTTGTGTGTGTTCAAGGGGATCTGGGAATGGTTTAGATTCACAATTTTGTCCGCTGGACAATGTTTTTTTTAATTAATTTTTAATTTATTAGTAGTTGTTGATTTTGGAATGTTTTACATTGGATCCGACAGACGGCGCTACCATCGCAGTATTAAATTTTAAATAATATTCGAATTTTAATTTTAGTCTGTCCCGACAGTTAGCGCTGCGATCAAATTAAAAACAAATTAAAAAAAAAAATTGTCATAACATTTGAATAATAATTTTCATCAAAATGGTCCATAATGTTTTAGCTTATTAAAAAAAGTTTGAAATTTTCAAATTAAAGACGTGTAGACAGGACAACGTCTGTTGGGTCCGCTAGTAACATATGAAAATTTCATCAAAATTAACTGAAACCACATTTTCCTAAGAACTTTTGCGGGGTCCTTTGTCGATTCCGTATCCGAATCCGATTTCCGAGCCATTGTGAATACGGCTACTGAACGCCTTCAAGGCTAGAGTGAATAAGCTGTATCTGTACAGGCATGCTCCATCTTCGGCCGCATCGGCACTTACCTGCAGGTGAGATGGCGGTCAAATGCCTGGTTAGTCTGAATAAAAAAGTCTCGGGTAAAGTAATAGTTCCAGGTTGTAAAAGTTGTACCAATTCTTAAAAGTTCCAGGTTAAGGCTAGTGTTAAACGAAGAATAAATTGTTGCATGGATGACAGACCTTTCTTAGCTTGCATCAGCAGATGTATCATGTCAGGTCTAATGATGTGCTGCTCCTCGCGGTCCCTTATCGTGCCAAGCACGAGATCGGAGAAGAACTTCTTGGAGGATCCGGAGAATAGTGTTAACTTTAGGCGCTGAAATGCGAAGTTTTACTTTTCAGTTTGAATTAATTACTCCAGCAGCATTGATTGATTACGCAGCTATGTTTCTGGGCACCACTTCGAGGAACGGTGGTGTGGATGATTTTTTAATCATTTTATGAGTTTCATGATAATCATGAGTTTATTATTGATTTCTTTGTTTCTAAATATTTCGTGTCTTCGTAAATATTTTGTCGGTACATAAGCACATCATTATTGTCAATTGTAAAAAAATACAAAATTTTTAAAGATGTATCTAGATTTCAAAAAATGATCAATAAATTATTTATTTATTTTTATTTATTTATTTATCATAAATGTGGTACGTAGATATTTATTTGTATAATTCGCCAAACTGTAAAACAGTTTGTTGGCGAAGGTTTGCACTCTCTATGCCTTCAATATATTTACCCTACCAACATAGTACAAAAAAACAAACAAAATAATACTATTAATAATAAACACTTATACCTAATTTGCACCTGGGCATAGACTCCGAATGAAGTTGTCTATCATAGTTATTCCTAACATTCGTTCCTAAAACACCATAAGTTATTGTTTGCATTAAATGTGGTACATGAAATGGTAGTTAGTATTATTTTTATTACATTAAAATGGAATCCAACATTTAACCAATTTTTTTGGTATTCAAAAGGAGATAGAATGCAGTCACATCAAACTAATATATGAATGTCGGAATAATAGGGTAAAAGACGGATACTTGCCCCACTTTTCGAAAAAGCTCTATTATGAAGAACTATGATTTTGTTGAACATAAACAATGTTTATTATTTTCTGAGATCCTTTATTATGCACTAATAATTATTGTAAAAAAAATACTATTTTTTACAATAATTATTAATAGTTTAAATGATTTAAATCATAAAATAATCACCAGCCAGTTTGTCAGGCCGGATTCGCTTTACTGCTTTTTCTTCTCTATTTTATCCGGTCTTTGGCTGTCATCTAGCTAGACCATGCCATGAGATCCACACCAACCACGATCTGTTCAGAAGATAGCATATGCCGCGTCTTCGAGACTATTCGGTGCCGGTGCAGCCAGACTGAGGAAGTTGATTTTGAATCCCCCCTCCCTCTCCCCTTTATCGCCAACTACCTTCTGCTTAGCTAATGTGGCGTGGCACCACGTCCGATTTTCGCTGGTACTAGTGAGGAATTTTGTTTACCTAGAATAAAAACACAGACAAATACATATTTATTTTATAAAGCAAGAAGTCTCAATAAGTTGAAAAAAACATTAAAAGAGAATTGACCTTGCTTGTTAAATAATGTTATACTAAAAAAAAGTAAATGGGGCGACGATCCTTTTGGATACGGATAGTTGCTCATGTTATTTGTGAAATAAATAAGACTTATTAAACAATAAAACATATTATACAATGTAATTTAAACCCTAATGCATGTATAGAAACAAAAAAATTACTGATATCATAATTAGCAATAAAGACATTCAATATTAATTTCTTACCAAAATAATGTTGACGCCCGTCAAAGCTTCAGCGCGGCAGATTTTTGCTTACAAAGACAAAACGCTTGCGCCTACGCTGATGGATTACATAGCACTGAGGACTTTGGGAGGGGGCTTTACCACACTTTCAATTGTGGTAAAGCGCTAACATCACCAACATCAACAACAGTGTATTCGGAACAGGGGCAACTATTCCACTGGGGCAAGTATCCGGCTTTTACCCTACATGATCAATATATAATAATATGATGTTCATAAAAAATCAATATCAGTTTTTGGTGTTAGTGGTTAAACGATTTACGGTTTCAGTGGTTGCAGACTTATGGTTATCATTAATAACGTCTCATGTTGCTCCACATTTTTTCTTCGCTTTATTGATAAATACTTCCTTACTTACTGCGCTGTCTCAGCAACCCAAAGTGGATTTTGTCTTCCGACACCAGAGATCGATACCTCTTCATATCCTACGCCATCTCCAGGAAATCGTGTATGCCCAGTGCGTGAAGGTGTTTTAGGACTTCATCCATCCAGCGATATCAGGGTCTCCCGACCGGCGATTATTATGTAGTCATTATTTTTTTAACGCGGACTAAATTTTGAACTTAAATAATTTTTTGAACGTTTATAATATAGTATGAGATCGAATTTAAGATCAAAAATTTAAACAAATGGGTTGCTGCTATAAAAAAAAAATAACACTAATGGTGGATTATTTAAAATCATTGAAATATTGATTAAAATTATTACATTCAAAATGAAATAAAATCATATGAATATTTTAAAATATTTTACTGAATTAAATAGGGAATGTCTTTTTTGTTACATATTTGTGCTGTTTCAATAAAATATGGGTAACCTTTAAACCTTTAGTTCGTTGTTACAGTACATTATTACAAAGGCTTGGAAAGTAAGGGATTGACCGACGCCGAGACATATTTAATTAGTTACTATCACTAAACAGTGTGCATAATGCATAACCGTTTGGTTATACAAACCAAAGGTTTTATACCCCTGGTTAGTCTCTTTGACATTTACAGTTGTTCGTTTACATTTTTTATCTTTATTTTATTTCCAAACATTGGATCTATGTACCAACTAGTTCTGGACGACGGTTGCCGCTTTCCTATAAATATTAAAAAAACTAACTGTGTAAGTACCTACGCTTTAAAAAAGGTAATTCCTTCTTACCTTTATTAAACTCGGGAAACACGAAAATCCTACGATGACGAGGAGTTGCTTGAATCCGAAGTTGAATACCTGCTTGCCCATCAAATAGAACTGGTTGTTCTCGTCAGCGTGGGAGTCCACTTTGAGACCGAAGGCGCAGGACGCGATTACGTCGTTTGTGTACCGAGTCATTAGGTCTTTGACATCGCCGTCAAAATAGTTATCTGCAAAGAATAACTGCTAAACAGTAATGTAAATAAAAAAGGAATTTCCCCTGCACAGTACAACTTATACTCATTCCATTATCTTCAGCCACATCTTTACTTACCTTCAGGTGAGATGGTAGTCAAATGCCTACCTATAAATTGTAAATTTAAAATATAAATATCAGCCTTTTGAAATTATTAGGGTTGCTGTCGCATTTTCGTTGTCAGTATGCGGATTAAGTTGTATGCCTGATAAATAAAATGATTCTTGATTTTGATGATTATCATCCAGCTGCCCCTTATCCCACTACGGTAGGCTCAGCATAATAATAAAAAAACATATTGGCGTTACTGTCCCGGAAACAGCGGGAACCGCTAGTGTTAGATAATAATCATTGTTTACTGTTAATGTTACTTTTTCTAGTATTTTTTTAGTATTTCCAAATTGTTGAACATTTTACACAAATATGATCAAATTCTGGTGTTTATCAATAAGTACTGTCTTTTTTTTTTTTTTTTGATGTCATACGGTAGGCAAACAGGCAAGCGGGCCACCTGAAGGAAAGTGGTCACCACTGCCTATGGACATTAGCAACACCAAGAGAATCGCTAATGCGTTGCCCACCTCTATAACACGTTGCTCTGGCAGCAAAAAGCAAATGCCACTCCACTGCCAAAGCCACGGTTCCCCAAATCCCCACCCCATGGAGCACTGGAAACCTTACTCACCGGCAGAAACAAAATACTATTTAAAAGAGTATTATTTAGCTGCGATATTCTGTAAGGTGGAGGTACTTCCCCAGTCGGGCGGCTCCAGTTCGAACGAGATACCCCGCTATGCCCTACCTCTCTTACCATCTATCATCTACTTATGTCTTCATTGGTATTGCCTCCTCTGTCATTGGGAGATAAAATCATGCATTGAAAACACTGACCGTCAGAATCCTTGATCTTCTTGGTGAGAGCCTTGACCATCTGGTCTCCCACCTCCACCATGAAGGGTACCATCAATCGTATCTTGGAGCTGGTGAAAGCAGGACTCAAAGTCCCGCGCATGTCCCTCCATTCTTCGCCTGTTTAAAAGTAGACAATTCAAAAATTCAATTCATTGTAGTAAAATATTTGTCGCCTTTAAATTACAAAAAGTATGAAAAAGCTTATTAATCATCGATTTATAATATAGAAGTCTTTGTTTTTAACCTACAATACGAATACCTTAGGTATCATTTAGCTTTGGTCTTGGTGCCAGCATACGTAGTCATTTCAGTTAACTAAGGGGGAAGGGTTAAACCTTTGGGGCAGGGGAAAGTTGTTGTGTGCTCCTCCTCAAACTAAATCGTTAAGGAGTTCTGTGGCTTCATAGTCAGCACAGCAGCATCAGATGATGACACCCTGTAGCGAATACCTGAGTTAACATGATAACGTAATGGGCTCTATACGTGACTACTATTTTATGGGATTTCTCTCGATTTTACAGGGCTTCCATCATCAGATCCTGACCTGATGAAAATGGGACCAACGCAGGCGTATACCCTATCATACTTAAAATCGGTCCACAATGAGGAGTTTTCCAGTAGGTATCTAAAGCATTTCTAACCACTCACTAGATGGCGCCCCGACAATTTTGGTAATTGATAATCGCTTGAAATAGGTTCTTAGCAAACAGGATATAAACACTGGGTACGTTGTATTGGGTAATATTGTATATGTCAATAGTTTTCAACCATTTTAGAGATTGTAATAAAATGGAACATAGTGTCAACTTCCATAAATATTTCTTTTTACATTTCGTTCAACCTTTAACAGTTATGTTTATATTAATAAACATTTTATTTTTAAGTTTAGTATTAGTTGGCTGCATAAAATCACGGCCACCATCATACAGATTAAAAAAGATTACCAAAATTGTAGGAGCGCCATCTATTGATGCTTTTAATAACCAACTATCAATACCTACTGGAAAACTCCTCATTGGTGGAGAAATCAGTAAAAACATACATAGTCTATTTTGACATGGATTATTTTAATTTATTAATTATTTGAAATTGCTGTCTTGTATGAAAGCAATAATTTTTTTTTCCAGATCTTTATTTAAGAAGCTTTGTCCGGAGACAATGTCACTCCATTACACAAGTCAACAAATACATCTCCTTGTATAGTTATTGTGTCTGACAACACCATACAGGGAATTTGATGAATCTTTAGACAAAATAAGTTTGCTAGAAGGTTATTTTTGTATTATTATGATTTTTTTTTATAAATTTAGGCTTTCCAAGCATTTGACCGCCATCTCACCTGGTGGTAAGTAACGATGCGGTCGAAGATGGAGCATGCCTGTCTAGGAAAAGCCTATTCACTCTAGCCTTGAAGGCGTCCAGACAGGCGTCCGTATAGTGATCGCGGAACACACTCGCAGGCAACGCGTTCCATTCCTTAGCCGTTCGCATTATAAAGGTTGAACCAAAGCGGCTCGTGCGGGTAGCTGGAAGATCCACGACATAAGGATAAAGCGCTCGCCCGGATCGCGTTTCCCGATGGCGGAAAGGGGTCGGCGGAAGGTGCTAGAAGGTGGGGTCCTCCTTCAGAGACCTCGTCCTTAACCCGTGGGGTATTCTTTATTTAATAAGTAGTTTAAGTAATAAAAATAAAAGTACAAAGTATTAGATAATTACTATAGAGTATTGGAAACAGTAAAATTCACTGATAAATAATAGATATAATGGATATGTTAATACTTAAATAGTCAATAGGTATAAATTATTCAATTAGCTTCGTAAGTTTCAAGCCTCCCCTCTCCCAAAATGCTGCGCCCAACCGGGTCTGTATTGTATGTACATAACAATGTTATTGTATTATCTTTATGGAAGCTAATAAATATGAATATGAATAATAAATAAAAATTTATTTCATAAAATTCTAGCAATTGCACAGGAAGTCACTGATTTATGTTATTATTATTACTGCTGTTGTACAATAACATAACGTGACCAGAACAGGATGGAGAACAAAGATGTAGAAATATATATAGCCTAGTTTTGTATCAATAGCTGTTACCCATAGCACAGGATAGCCTAGTTTGACTCCACTAAGAGCTAATTACAATCATAACATGTTATTTTAATCTGTCTGGTTATGCTATAAAATAAAGATTATTATTTATTTATTTATTAATACCTTTCATTATGGCAAGGTTCCCGGCGATAATGGGGTCAACATCCTTATCGACGTCGGCGCGATGGTCGACGAAGTGATTGAAGTCCTTGACCGTGATTTTCTTGACCAAATCCAGGTCACGGATGACGATGACCGGCTTCACGAAGTCGAAATGACCAATGAATCTGTAAGCGTTATTTTATCATCATCATCGAGAGCGTCGATACCAGAGCCACTGTGTACCAATGACTTTTTCTAAGTTATGTATTTTAGTTGAACACTAATCGGTGCTCTTACGTTGAGGTAAAACATCGTAAGGAAACCTGCACGTTCAGGCGGCTCCGGCCATGTGGCCGGAGCGGGATTCGACCCCGCGACCTCTGGCTTACGAGTCGGATACTCTAACCACTCGGCCCGAGGCGCGCGAGAGCACAACTGCGACATTAACGCCAAGGTATTATTTGAATTTTTTATTTGATAATTGCGATAACAGAAAAGATTTTCTCACCTCTCGTTCGGACAACTATTATAAAATTTCACCATTTCCTCCACAAAATGGTCCAATCGTAAGATCACGCGAAAATTGTTCCCAAAAAGTGGCAACGGCATCCTGTTCTTTACCCCATACTTCCGGAATCGTGAGTGTTTGTGTTGGAAGTATATCAACGCCGCTGCAGTCAGTGCCACAAACCATATCCAAAACAGCATTTTCTATAAATGTTTACAAAAAAATATATACAAACTAAGTATTTAGAGAAATTGTATTAGTTAATCACATTACAGGCGAGCGGCATCATCAATGCGCTCGGTGGCGGGGTGACATATCAAATGACATTACGTGACTGTCAATGTCACAGTGTCGTGGACAAAGAATGCAAGCTTTGGCTGCGGAGTCTATTTTTTGTTTTCTTTTTTATATGGCCCTACATACTAGCCAAGTAACCGTTGTCCGCTCGATGGTGCCGTGGTGCCTAGCATTCATTTTATATTATAATTATGACGTTCATAAGTGTTTGTAAAAACCTAAACTTAATAAACGTATTTGAGTTTGAGTTGAGTTTGAGTTTAAGTATGAAAAAGTGGTTTGGAAATGTGACCAATAGAATAGAATAGAATAGAATAGAAAACATTTATTTACACGCAATAACACCACAAACACATTACAAATGGCTCAAAGGGGTCACTGACCTCCAAATAGGTATTTTTTGAGGTCAGTGGCTCGACTCCAGAGCCGTAAAACAAAACATTAAAAAAAAAGTATTAAGAATAAGTGACATAAAAAAATACTGTACTGTTTGTGCATAAAAAAATAATGTACTGTTTGTGCATGAAGTATAAATAAATAAATAAAAATAAAAAGAAAATACACAAACAAAATTATTAATAACAAACAACATGACATGAGGAAACAACAACTAGACAAACAAAAGATAGAAGAAAATTGAAGAACAGAGCCGTTGTATGTGGATGTGGTGTGATGTGTAAAAGGGACCTCACTCAACTTCATGCAATGGTGGAGACCAGGGCAATAGATGAAAGACGACGTACTAAAGGTATTTCTACTATCGAGAGCATGCAAGTCAGGAGTACCTATCAATCGTTTGTCAGGTGCGAGGACTCTATCAAGACTTAGGAGTCCGCCTGGGTGAGTACCACCGCCTTATTTATTTTTTCCGGTTTGAATAACAAGGTAGCCAGCGCAATCACATGCATAAGGTATTTCATCTTAGTCCTCACGGAGTTCTTCTTCATGGCGAGTCGATGGCAAAAGATATTTTATTTTAGATGCCCAAAATTTGGCCACGCACATTGCATTTTTTTGTTGGCCGTGCGGTGTCCGGCAGAGTAGAATAGCACCAACCCCTTACACTCATGGGTGTCGTACAAGGCGACTAATGTTTTCGAGGCAAAAGATCAAGAGTCTCCGTAGTCTGGATAATGGGCAGCAGCATTTTCCATTGTTATATTTAAACACTGCGATCTCCAACCCGCCTGCCAAGCGTGGAGATTATGGCAATAACCTCCCCTTTCGTGAGAGAGGCCCTAAGTCATGCAGTGGACTGTTACGGGCTGTAATGATGATGATGATTGCATTTTTAGTAGCCTCGTAGAGGGCTTTCGTTGTACAGGTGTTAGGGCACAAACAGCAGCATAAACCTTACAGTGACAACGCACTTGCGCTTCTGTTTTTTTTTGTCTGCAATCTACATGCAGGAATCGTAAATGTTATGGGTGACAGTTACCGCTTACCATCAGGAGGGCTGTCTGAACGTTTATCACCGTGTATAATTAAAAAAAAATCGGCCTGCAGAATTACAAGAATAGTCCTTATGGGCCGAAGAAAATT
Source organism: Blastobasis lacticolella (assembly GCA_905147135.1). NCBI lineage: Eukaryota > Metazoa > Arthropoda > Insecta > Lepidoptera > Blastobasidae > Blastobasis > Blastobasis lacticolella. The sequence continues at coordinate 20,067,812 of LR990048.1, forward strand.
AATTACATTTTATATAATACTCACTTATAGCATATAACAGTTAGCAACCATCATGACTTATCATAATTACAGCCCATAACAGTCCACTGCAGGATTTGAGCCTCTACCACGAAAGGAAAGGTTGTTGTCATAATCTCCACACTTGGCAGGCGGGTCGGAGATCGCAATGTTATATGTATGATAATGGAAAACGGTGCTGCCCATTTTCCAGCCAACGGAGACTCTTAGATTTAGTGCCTCGAAATCATTAGTCACCATGTACGACACACCGAGTGTAAGGGGTTGGTGCTATTATACTCTGCCGGACACCACACGGCTGAAGTCAGCCTGGCTCCGCACGCCAGGAACAGAAGTCCTCTACAGACTCAGACTATTTCGAGCCCCGACATCGAACTGAGGTAAATTCGGACATGACTCATACTTAATCAATAAGAAAGGTCAAAGGTTTTTGGTAGGCCTTGACAGCAAGTGACCCGCACCTTAGCATATTAAATGGTATTAATTTTGATTAAGAAATTTTGCCCTCATATTTCTAGTAGGCACTTAGAGCTACCGAATTATCTTTGCTAGCATTATCTTTATTTCCATGCTACGTTTTATAAGGTTAAAAGAAGCAAAATTGAAAGCAATTATTAGCTGATTAATATATTATTAATTACATTAGTTTTGTTAAAATCTAGCTACTTACCACAACAATGCTATCGTTGTACGCGCAATTTCGGGTCAGGCCTCGTTGACTTCTAAATTGATACTGACCTTCGTAGCAACTTTACTCCAACGAATGGAAATGGGTGTGCTCCATTATAAGGATTACCTACGACATGAATGTCAGTAGCAATTCACAGATAGTTTATTGCTATTTTCATTTCATATTTGTTACTTCTAACCTGCGACGAAAAAGAGGAGTATTATAAGTTTGACTTATGTATCTGTCTCTGTATTTGTTGTTGCATCGCAGCTCTCGAACGGATCGATCAATTTCGATGCGGCTTTCTTTATTTGAAAGGCAATTTGATTGAGATGGTTCTATTTTATTAAAATCGGTTAGCAGTTTAGGAAAATATTTGTGTAGGTATACGTAAACATGGGCGGGGGATTTCGACGTTTACTGTGAGTTACGTTATCTTATAATAAACTACCTTACTTTCAAGTTTCAAGTGGGCGTTAATCTGTACATATATAAAACATAGTCGCTTCCTGCCGTCTGATTAGATGATTCACATTATTATCATGGATTCAAGGACGTCCAAAGATAAATATAGGCATAGACATAGGCCTCTCCTGAATACTACTGCGACCGGTCAGATAGGTTACTTCAACATACCGACCAAATCTATATTAATACTAGCGACCCTCCCCGCCTTCGCACGGGTAGTAACCTTATCAAATTATAGTCCTAAAACTTCCTCATGGATCACTCTGTCTATAGGTGAAAACGCTGAATTCGTTTAGTCATTTTTGAGTTTATCGCGGACAGATAGATACGGCGTGTGATTTTGTTGTAACGAGAAATAATGAATTAACTCAAAAACCGATTATACCGATTTTAAAAATCTTTCACGAATTGGAAGACCTTATTTCCGATAGACATGGGCTACTTTTTATCCCGGGTAAATAAAAGGGTCCCGCAGGAATGTTGAATGTTTACAAAGATCCGAACTGCGCGGATAAAAGTAGCTAGGAACGGCTAGTTAATTATATTATTGCTATGGCCATAATAGTGCTTTGGGATTTCTGATTTTCGAAGGTTAAAGGATGTAGTGGCTAAAAGTTAACACATTTAAGATGTACAACATTATATCATAACAAATCAATATTTTTATTACATTTTTATCTATATTTATTATACCTGTAATTATACCTTATCATTAAGGTTACAAAAATCCTTTCAAAAATATTATTATCACAGTTTCCTTTCCGTATTCTAATTTCTAGTCTTGAATCTGACCCAGTGTCCTCCTTCTATCCTCATGTTTAGGTCCTTCTTCGACAACTTGGCGGGGATCTGGGTCTTTGCTGCTGGAGACAGTTCCAAGCTCCTCAGAAGCTGGTATGCCATCACCTTCACTTCGCATAGCGCGAACCTGGATCCTGAAAAGGCATATGAACCTTCATTTTGAGATTATTTTTAGACATTATAATTTTCTTTGGGAATAACATACTTTGTTTGTTACTAACGGACAGTTTCCTCTTATGTTAATCTATTGTCTACTAAATTAAAATTCGCAATCCTGAGTACTGAGTTGTAGACAGAGAAGGAAAGAGTTTTAATCGATGATTAACATTGACAAGCGTTTTAGAAACTGGGCGTCAGTATGGTAGAAATATAATTAGTCAATTTGCCTTTTTAGTAACCAAATACATAAGTAATGTAGTTTTAATGAGCATGAAGTAATATGGTTTTGGGATTGCCAATCACAGTGATTAGTAACTGGATCAGCTCATCAGATTAGAAGTTATAACTATGAAAATTAAAGGTGAACTTACTGACTCTAGATCTGGGTAAAATCTTTAGTAATTAAAGTATTCTCACCAATGCAATTCCTAGGTCCAAGTCCAAACGGCATGTAGGTGTACGGTTTGATCTTGTGCACATTTTCTTCAGAGAACCTTTCGGGATCAAACTTGAGAGGATCAGGGAAACAGTCGGGGTCGCGGTGGATCGCCCACATTGGTATGCTGACGCCTTCACCTTCTCTCAACTAAAAAAATTTGTGTTGAAAAGAGAAACCATGAGAAGCTAATTTTCGTAGTTTTCTTTCATATATGACAAACATAAAACATCGAAAGACAGCGCTACTGTTTCTGACCCAGCCTTCAGATTAACCAAACAAGAATAGTCGTTAACAGTTTACATTCTACCAACTAAATTAACTGAAATCCTATTAATTTGTTAAAGTTGAAGAGTACGATTCAACGGATTGATCGAGGTACAACACAAACGCAATTCTACCTATTTGCGATTCTAGATTCAACATATGTGTTTGACGACCTGAGTGGTTCAATGGTCAACACGCAAGATGTCCCGGGTTCGATTCCCGGCCGGGCAGAAATTGAAATGATGAATTTTAATTTCTGTTACGGGTCTGGGTGTTCTATGTATAATAAGTATGTATTTAAAAAAGTATTTAAGTAGTATATCAGTTATCTAACACCCATAGTACAAGCTTTGCTTAGTTTGGGGCTAGATGGCGCTGTGTGAATTTGTCCACGAATATTTATTTATTATTATTTATTTATAATCTTTCCAAACTTTAAATAATTAGATGCTTAAAATTTTTATGTTCCTTCAGATACTTACAATGAAATCATCAGTGCTATCCTCGTTGGGTTTTCCTAAATTATAGTCCTTTGTACATTGCCTGTCCAGAACCGCGGCCGGTGGCCACAGCCTAAGCACCTCTGTAATGAAAGTATGTATAGGTATATTATGTAACTTATTCTAGTACGTCATTGAACTATTTTGTGCATAAAGCTTTAATAAATAAAATCGCTGATCGATGCCAGTTTGGGAGTGTTCCTAGGAGGTTAGTGGTATTACCTCTTTGGGTGGGCAAATTCAAACGGATCGTTCCAATCAGGTGGGTTTCCAGATAGGTTGTGGAAAATCATTCGGGCACTCGGCTACCAGAAACCCACTATGGGTTTCTGGTAGCCGTTTCTCAACCCCAAAGGGGGAAATAAGTAGCCCTGGCGCAAATAAGTAATAAAGGAAAAAAGGTTGAGAATACTAAGTATTATGCGATCATACTAAGGTTCTAAGGTTCACTTGGAATCGTGTAGCAGTTGGAGTTGGCTTATATATAACACTACTTTAGGAATTAGTGGCAAGTTGACTCTAATATGTTTGAATTTTTAGGGGTAGGCAAACAAGCAAGCGGTTCACCATATGGAAAGTTATCGCCACCAACTATGGACACTCGGGGAATCGCGAATGCGTTAGAGCTCGTCTAGTTTAAAATGACGCGCCCCACTACTTAGTTAGTTGATTTCGATGTGTGAGTGCAAATATTGATAACGACACTTCATCTGTGTGGGAGCCAATGAACGACGCGTGCTCCTACGTTTGAATTTCACCGGCAACTGAATGACCAACGGCATTTGTATATGTATTGCGTCCATATTTTAAACTTTCTTGTGTGCGTTAATGCGATAGTGGGGCGCGTCATTTTAGATTAGACGAGCTCTACCTGCCTTTGAGACTCTTACACGGAAGCCTTATCAAGAGATGTGGGCGCCGTATAGACAACGATTATGGTCTGTTTGATTATGAAATTATATTTCAGTGTCAATCCGGAAGTAAGCCATTGATTTGATGGTACCTGAAACTACCATATCCATGTACTTCATCTTTTGTATTGAGTTGTAGTCGAACTTTCCGTCGTTCTTCTCTTCATTTTCTCTTATCTCTTGAAGCAGCTTCTCCTGCACGTCAGGGTTGACAGCCAGCTCGTGTAGCAGGAATGACATGGCAGAGGACACTGTCTCGAAGCCAGCAATAAAGAACAGTACAGCCTGAGCAATCAGGTCGTCCTCTGTCCATACTGTAATCATATTTGAGGTATTAAGGGTCGATTTTCTGCAATAAGTATTGAGTGTGGATTTATCTCCCCATATTGTTCCCCTTTCATATAATTTCCCCAAATTGAGTAACAAAAACGATTGTGAGACAATAAATTATTTGCTTTATATTGTAAATGTGTTATGATTGTATAATACCTCTGTTTATTGTTTTCTTTCCAAGTGATGATTCTTCAACAGTAGCAAATCCCGCGTCGGCGTCTTTAGTTGCTTTGTCATCGTGAGTCAGTTGGCCTGAAATATTATTAACTGTTATGCTTTATCGGTTCATGATATCCGCATTTGTAGCTTTGGGCAGTTTATTGATATTACGTATTTACGAAAACAGTGATAACATTGACGATATGAATGTGTAGATGTTTATTTATGGCAGTTGCTATGATAATGTTATCGTACTTTATGTTTGTAAAGATCAGGTGCTATATTATAAAAATAGTTTTTATGGTAACATTAAATTGCTCAGTCATTGTTACGTCTCCAGAATTTAACCAATTTCGCTATAATGTATTATTATTTATGCTGGACTTGAGTAGACAGCTTAAGATAACCCGTGGCGTGCGTATAACTTTACATATCTAATTATAAAAAAATATATATTATGATTTGTAAAGTTACTGTTGTTTTGTACTATATGTTATCTACGTCCCTACTGTGTTATTTTACATATCTGCTTTGGTCCGGCGTATTCAAAATATAAAAAAGCCTTAAAGTTATTATTATTAATGCCTGGATAGTACAAAAAAAAATTATGATGTGCCAAAACAATTTGTGTTACAAACCTTTCTTAGCTTGCATCAATAGATGAATCATGTCGGGTCTGATGATGTGATGCAATTCACGGTCTCTCATTGTGCTTTGCACCAAGTTTTTGAAGAAGCTTTTCGAAGAATCCGAAAATAATGTGAATTTCAAGTGCTGAAATATAAAGTATTGATTATTTTATTTAACGAGTATTGACAATCATAACAATTGTGTTATGATTGACATTGGTCTAGCCTTTAAAAATAAGGTTAAGCACTGACTTAATTATCAACATCTAAGTGATCAATCCCGGCTTCTGCCAGGGTATGCTTTCGTATTCTTTCTTCTCCACTTCACCTGATCTTCGGTATCCTCTCGTCCCGTCCTCGATGCCCGTAATCTAACAAGCTGGAAACGTTCAGCTTCAGCTGAAAAATAACTTAATGTTACCCTATTATCCAACTAATATTTACATGACTTACCTTCATTAATTCTGGAAAGGTCAGGTAACCAAAGAAGACTAGGAATTGCTTGAATCCGAAGTTTGTAGCGTCTCTGCCCTTCACATAAAACTCGTTATTCTCTTCAGTGTGAGAGTCCACCTTGAGACCGAAGGCGCAGGAGGCGATTACGTCGTTCGCGTATCGAGACATCAGGTCCTTGACATCGCAGTCCAAGTACCCATCTAAAGAAGAAATGTCAGAGTATAGTGGTTGCTGAACGAAATGGCATGGTCAGAAGTAGAATCTTTATCCAGCAGATGTTGCACAGGTGTTACTATAAACCAGATTGGCAGTGGAGTGGCATTTGCCTTTTTGCTGCCAGAGCAACGTGTTATAGAGGTGGGCAACGCATTTGAGATACTCTTGGTGTTGTTAATGTTTATAGGCAGTGGTGACCTCTTTGCATCAGGTGGCCCGCTTGTCTGTATGCCTGCCGTATGACATAAAAAAAAAGACTTGAATTAATAAATTAAGCAGAGCGGTTGCAAATAACTAAGGGTCTATTTTATATTGTTCTCTAGTAAACCTTTATTTCGCGATGTTCGCCTGTTGGTTTGTTGGTCCGCGGCTTATGTCAAACAGTATTAGTACTAGATAGAACCTCCCCTTCACGTAAAGCAGGGGAATAATTTATGTACAAATTAACTTTCCATCAGGCCCTTCAAAAATTCTGTTGCGGTTTCATTATTATGTAAAAGGTCTGTATGAAAATTATGAAAAATACTAACTGTCGGACTCCTTGATCTTATTTTCGAGGGCTTTGATCATCTGGTCTCCAACCTCCACCATGAAGGGCACCATCACCCGGATCTTGGAGCTGGTGAAAGCAGGACTCAGGGTCCCGCGCATATCCTTCCATTCGTCACCTGGATAAACAAACAAGAATTGGTGAAATTTTTGAAGAGTTCTTTCACTACTCGGTATACGAAGGAAATAGGTGCTCAAATCTGCAGTATAAGGAAAGAGCTAAATCAAGTTTGTATCAATTTTTTACTCCGGACATATGGAACGCTGACATTAGAAAGTTGGATGGCCATGGAACATTAGCCTTTATAAAGAATGTTAATAGGGCGATCCGCGGTGAAACTCGCGGCCAATGTTCTATTGCCAGGATATTTATTCACTGTAGACATATCACGTAGCATGTTGAGTAAGTACTCTTTGTTATAATATTGTGATGAGATAAATAACTTTAGTACAATAGTACTATAGTGCAATACTAATCTAACAAGATTAGATTAAAACTACTCGATATCCTTTTACAGGTTTAATACCTACTCAATTGAAGTATCCGGTATGTTACTTGCTAAAACTTATTTTAGTTGAGAATACCTTTCATAGAGAAAATGTTTCTGCCAAAGAGCGGGTCGGATTCCTTGTCGACGATGGTGCGATGGTCCACGAAGTGGTCGAAGTCTTTGACAGTGATCTTCTTGATCAGCTCCAGATCTCGGATGACGATCACCGGATTCACGAACTCAAAACGGCCCACGAATCTGCGAAAGTTTTTAATAATGTCAAGTAGACAATTAGTAGACCACTTGATGATTCAAATGCATATAAAAAGATGTTTTAATTTCATCGTAGGAAGATTTAAGATACACTTATTGAAAGTTAATAAAGAAATGATGTCTCGACGATTGCCTGAGTGTTACTTCGGTGTCTCTTAGTATAAACATATTTTCCTTACCTCTCTTTTGGAAATTCATGGTAATTCTCAACGATATCCTCTATAAAGTGGTTCAATCTGAGGATGACGCGAAGACTGTTCCCCACAAGCGGCAGCGTTGGTTTATTCTTCACACCACGCTTTCGGAACCGCGAATACGTGTGTTGGAAGTATATCAGCGTCGCTGCGATCAGCGCTACTGCCCATATCCAGAACAGCATTTTCTGTGGAAGATGAAGCCTGTAGTATATCTTATGCGAATACAGTGTATACATCCAAGGGCAGGGTGTACTGGCGCTCATTCCAGGCCTCAGCTGTGACCTATAATAGGCTGATATAGATGATGATGGTAGTGTATAATTGAAGGAATACTAACAAGGAATAATGGCGAAAAAAAAATTTTTCGGTGTAAAATGTTAGAATCACTGTATAAGTCTAGAGCATACATGACAAATCTAGAATCCCAAATATAAAACATATTTTTCGCGTCTGGAAAGCTTACGAAAAAGATTCGTCCGCTATCTACGTTACCGTAATAGAACAAGTTATAGTTCTGCGAATTTTCCTAGACTTTGCAGGAAACACCATCTACTTCCATTTGTTGAAATGCGTAAAGTAGGGGATCTAATATTTCTAATCAAAATTGCACCATCGACAGTCTTAAACGGCTATCGCAGATAGATATAAACGTAAAGTCATTTCTAATCGTAGCAAGAAACCCGATAATATGAGTGATGAAAGTGTAGATATAAACGTACCAGCCAGGCAATGACTGGCTGGAAGCCATTATGTTAATTTTTTATTTGAAAATTGTCGGTGGAATTTTTGCTAATTTTGAAACAAAAAAGAAGTTCTGGTTTCTTTATTGTTATGGAGATTATTATTCATAGGCCTACCGAGGGGAGGGGTTCAGAGGGTTCAAACCACCCCCCCCAAAATCATTTCACACGGCCTGCGCCGCATGATCAATCCGGATTTTTACAGCCAAAATACCAAAAATTTCTGAGCTCGCTGCACTCGCTAGTTTATTACTTTTAATTAATACGTTTGCTCCAGCACTTTTAAGCTATAATTCGAAAAATTTCAAGCTCGTTACGCTCGCTCATTTATTAAATATTCACACTAATCGCGCTGCGTGCTTCATTCGGATGTAAAGAGCCAATATGTAGGTATACCAAAAAATCCGAGCCGAGCTCGCTGCGCACATATTTGGGTATAATGTTCATCCCGAGTAAATTGAGCCAAAATTGATAAAATTTCGAGATCGCTGCGCTCGCTCATTTTTTAATATACATATTACCCGCGCCGTATTATCAATTCGGATTTTAAGATACCATACATTTTCGATCTCGGCGCGCCCCCTTTTTTTATAAATATTCATACCGTTCGCGCTATTACAGCATTTAAGGAACCAATACACAAAAAATTCTTGGCGGAGCTCGCTGCGCGCACTAAGTCATTGGTTTATTTTATATTTATCATGTTCATCCCGGGTTTTTTGAGCCAAAATCCTAAAAATTTCGAGCTCGCTGCGCTAGCTCAGTTTTTATTTTCATTTACTTTTATAACGAACATCCTTAGTCCCATTATGTGAATTTGGTTAATTTTATTACAATTACCCCATATTTTAATGGGGGAGATGGGGAAGGGGGCACGAATCATCAAACAATGTCTTGATCTTGAACCCCCTCCTAAACCAAAACCAAGCTACGCCCGTGTTATTATTGTAACAATGTTTAGCATACTTTACTAGTTACTATTACTAACTACTATCAGGCGAGCCGCGCCCGCACTTGTTTGGCAGCTAAGTGATATATACTTACTTACTTACTAAAAGAATCCTGTTCCTTACGGTATATGTATAATACCTACAAACATTGTTTTCAAATCGCACATGGTCAAAGGTCCTATCATTATCCTCCTCACAGACTTTGTTATTGTCCGGCGCACTAGACCTTGAATGGGCGTCAAGGTCAATTGTGTATACTTTACACAACTCAACAACATCTAAATAACTATAATCTGCATCATTTCACGCGCGCAGTTCGGATCTCTGTAGACATTCAACGCTCCCGTGGGACTCTATTACTTTCCCGGGATCAAAAGTAGCCTATATCAATCGGAAAAAAATGTTGCGTCATATTTGTGAAAGAATTTTCAAAGTCGGTCGAGCAGTTCTTAAGTTTATTCAGTGCAAACAAAAATACAAACCTTTTCTCTATTAGTATAGATTGTTGACCAGGCGTTGACATAGGAGGGGAATAGAAGGTGGGGGGGATATGTCGATTATAGGTAGATTCCTATTCATTGTAACTAACTATGATTGCGCCATGTTTTAGTTTGATAAATAAAGGTTGCCAGCGCAATTACAGGTTTAGTCCTCAGTGGCAGGCAACTCATCCGCGTTCTATAGATATTTCATCATCATTAACACAGAAAATATTAGCAGCCCATAATTACTAACTCGTATATTAAGATTTACTAACAACGTCTGGAATTTTTTTGTAATTAAACTTATGTAATGTTCTCAAATAAGCTGGGGTCCGAAGTGTCAAGAATAAAAGGAGAAGTATGAAAAAGAGTTGTGGATATATGCGAGGCTAGGGAGTTATGTCAGGTCAAAGTGGCGGTCCATAGTCTTTGCCCACTCCACATGTGGGACTCAGGCGTGAGCTTTATGTATGTGTGTATGTAATTTTATTATTAGAAGTACAAGGTAAACAGTATACGGCTGGAGGGTTTTGCCATAATCTTCACGCTTGGTTTAAAGTTACAACGGTAAAAAATCAACAGAAACCTGCCGGCTATTTCTTGGTCTACGGAAGTCACAGGTGTGGTTCTAAGGCTCGTATTACAGAATGTAAGTAACTCAAGAGCAATTTCAATTCTAATCATACAAAACTAGTTTTAAGTTTCATTCATAGCACAAGTAGCCATCTTATATCTTACAGACCGTATTTTAAGTTCTACTCAGCTGAAACTCGACTCAAGTTTAAATTATCTATGATTGGAGTCTGTTCTGTTCACATTTACAATTTTATTTTATTAATACTAGTTATTCGCGCGCACTGTTTTTTTATGTATAACGGTAGATAAACAAACAAGGGAGCCACCTGATGGAAAGTGGTCACCGCCGCCTATGGACATCAGAAACACCAGGGGCACTACGAATACGTTGCCCGACAAACAGGCAGCGAGGCAGGCGAGGGCACTGTGGACCTCATAGTAACATGTCGGAAAACGAGTGTAAATCACTTGTCGCTTTGTATTGTAAAAGATTGGTATAAGTATACTCTACTATGACGAATGCTACATCACTAGGTACAGTGACATAATAATATAATAGAGGTGCGATCGGTGTGGAAGAAGTGGGGGAAGATGATTATGAAAATTACGACTGATGAGTTGATGATGATGAGTTCATAACGTCTACAACGTTATGGACTTACGAAGGTGGTCTGTCTGCTGTTGTTATTGATATTATGTGAAGAGATGTGAATGGAATTAAAAGCTAAAGAAAATATAAAACAAAAACCAAATTTGCAACAAATGCAGCAAAATAGGAGGATTTAAAACTAAGTGATAGTTTTGAATATAAATAAATCTTAGTTTAAATAATCTTTTATTTATCATCTTATAAAAAGCTATAAAATATAAATTAAGCCTATATTTATTCAAGATTGCAATGGAATTCGTTGTTTATCATAATTATTTACGAACGGTAGATGTAGGTATACTTTACAAAGATAAACAAACATTGCGAGAGTGTTTAAATTAATATTAAAACTTATAAATTTTAGTTTCACCTATCCAGACACTCATTCAGAACGGACCTTTTCCCTACCTTTTTAGGATCCAATCTTCTGATATTCTCAAAAACAAAGCACAGGTTTTGTTGAACAATTGCTTCGAACTTGTCACTAGCAGCTAGCGGGACCGATGTGCTATGACTGACGGTTTTATTGGCTTTACAAGCTTTACTGTATATGTGCGTTTCATCATTGGTACCTCCGTAATCATTGTAAAATTATCTCTAGGTAATTGTACATTGCAGTAAATCGTGTTTCCATTATCATGTGATATGCGTCACTTTTGTTTTGGTAACTTAACCATATAAGGAATTATTATTTTTATGTAAAGGGGGATATTAATAGACTGTGTTGGTGATGATTTCTATCAATGTTCGTCCGTAACTTCTTTGTTTATGAACCGGTTTTGAGTTTTAAAAATTATAAAACGGATCCTTTTCGACGGAAACGGATCACTTGGTTATCGGTGTGTCCCTCTATCTGAGACACCCGAAGACCACAATATAAAGGTTTCTAAGACAACGCATTAAAAAGATATGCGCACAGGATATTTACAAACTAATTTATTAGAACCTAACAGAAAATTACCGTATAAATAAAATAATGAAAGGCAAGTAGAGAGGTATTAGAGCACAAGTAGGTACAGAAAAGAACTTTTCAAATAACATAATTATAGGGTCTTACAAGCTGGGTCACGGAGGTCAGGTGGCAGTCGCTGCACTGTAATTACTTGATCTGCCAAATCCTGGGTCATGGTCAAGGCGGACCCGGGCCCTCGTGCTCGAGAGCACAAACGGGATATTAACCTATCCATATACATATACCAGAGACAGCCAGAGACGATGGCACACAAAATTCGTTTGCTGCGAAAAGTGTGTGAAAATTTACTATTTAGATGGGACCATAATTTTCATTAAAGTTAGTTTTTATGATATTAATTATATATATAATTCTTCTGTGAGTGTGTATGTCACTGAACTTCTCTCAAAGGACTGGACCGATTTTGATGAAATTTTTTGTGTATGTTCAAGGGGATCTGGGAATGGTTTAGATTCACACCTAAGGTGTAGGGTAGGTGTAGGGTAGGTGTAGGGTAGGTGTAGGGTAGGTGTAGGGTAGGTGTAGGGTAGGTGTAGGGTAGGTGTAGGGTAGGTGTAGGGTAGGTGTAGGGTAGGTGTAGGGTAGGTGTAGGGTAGGTGTAGGGTAGGTGTAGGGTAGGTGTAGGGTAGGTGTAGGGTAGGTGTAGGGTAGGTGTAGGGTAGGTGTAGGGTAGGTGTAGGGTAGGTGTAGGGTAGGTGTAGGGTAAGTGTAAGGTAGGTGTAGGGTAGGTGTAGGGTAGATGTAGGGTAGGTGTAGGGTAGGTGTAGGGTAGGTGTAGGGTAGGTGTAGGGTAGGTGTAAGGTAGGTGTAGGGTAGGTGTAGGGTAGGTGTAGGGTAGGTGTAGGGTAGGTGTACGGTAGGTGTAGGGCAGGTGTAGGGTTAGAACGCTACGCGAACGAAGTCGCGCCGGGTCCACTAGTTTTTATATAAATTTCAATTGGCCGTGTGGTATCCGGCAGAGTAGAATATCACCAACTCAATTATATTCGTGCTTGTGCGTGTGTCAAGGCGACTAATGTTTTTAAGGTAAAAGATCTAGAGTCTCCGTGGGCTAGAAAATGGGTAGCAGCGTTTTCTATTGTTATACTCGTATTTATAACACTGCGATCTCCAACCCGCCTGCCAAGCGTGGAGATTACGACAAATATCTCCTCTCTTGTGGGAGAGGCCCTAAGTCCTGCAATGGACTGTTATAGGCTGTGATGAGGACATTTCAAGATAAAAACTAAAGGTTTAAAAAAATACCCTATGGTATCAAAAACTCTCTTTTAAGCATTTATATTGATAGGCAAATACGAAATCCTACACTGCTCGTGGTCCGACACGTCTGGGCTGATTTTCGTTGTTAGTTCTGTACCCTTATGACGCGAATTACGCTCGTACTTATATGGCTTTAATTTGAATTTTGATTTTATTGTTGTCTAATTTTCCGGTGCAACTTCGTCGCGTAGTGTCCTACAATACACCTACCGCCGGACCATTGGTGCAGCCATTTTGAAATTATGCGCGAACGAAGAAGATTTTGATACCTTGGGTTATATTATTGCAATAGCCCAAGGTGTCTCAAATTTGTTTAAAAATATGATATATGTTACTTACTGTGCCTTGGCTTGAGGGATTTCGCAGACAAGATCAAGGGGGCTCGCCTGTGCTGGTTTGGTCAGCGTAAGCCTCAGAGAAACGTGGGAAATACGTCTGCCTGAACCTGCCGGTATTAGGAAAGGGGTCACCCCGTAGGTGACTCAAGAAGCGATGGATTGACATCGCTGAGTCGGATGCGAGAGCTAACGGTTTACGACGCGAGCATGCCGAAGACCGGGCGAAGTGGAGAAGAATGGCTATTAAAGCGGACCCTGGCCGAGGCCAGGATAAGCGCTAGGACGATGATGTTGATGTTACTTACTGATGATGTAACTACCTACCCATAGGTGAAAGATTTTTAAAATCGGTCAAGTAATTTTTAAGTCTAACCATTACAAACAAACAAAACGACAAATAATAAAATCCTCTCTCATTACGCATGATATATACATAAGTATATCATACACAAGGATATAGATATTCAGAGATTTTGAAATGGATACAATACACCTTTTTTTAAATTCTTTAACACAGTAGTTATAGGATACTAGAACTGAAGAGATTAACATGTTTTATCGATAACGTAATACTAGGTCAATGTTGCGTTGCACCTGTATTAGATAGGTAGTTTTACGGCTCTTTTAAATTCTGTAATTTATTTATTTATTCAAATATTGTATTTTAATTCATTATGACCCAAACTAACCATTGTTTACGGTTATACACACAACAAACCAAAGACATAAGCATTTTTTTATTTCATTATAGAAAATACACTTTATTTATCAATTAAAAAAAATATTCTTAAATCAGTATGATTTCATCCATGAAAATAAAATTAAGTTAAATCCGTTTTAGTTAGATACACGATACACTGGCTAATCATTATATAGTATTACATTTTAATTTAATTTACTTTAAAGTACAACATACTATTTTTCTTAACAGATAAAAGGTGACAACAATAAAATTATGAAAAAAGCATTATTAATTAAAAAGATCAGTGGGGCATGATATAAAAAATTTCAAACCCACGGACAAGGACTTTCAGACTTCTCATCTTTCTTATATAAGTAATTTCACTCACGGAAACTAAAGTATGGCCCACTTTGAGTCACTTAAAATTTATTATCTGGTATTCAGTTTCCGTCACTATTTACAATAGTTTTGTGCAAATTCAGTCCTTTGTAAAGTTATTTGAATGGGAACTTATCATTTAACAGTGACCAAGACTCACAATGAATACCACTATTTGTAACAATTATTTTAAGATAGTAGCATAAGAAAATAGACATTTTACTAGTATCAACACTGAAACCTAAACATTATTAGATACAACAACCGTATAGTTGGATTCGTTTCATCTGCTTTTCGTGTTCGTTTTATTGTTCATATTGATTTATAGTATTACACATACTTCGTCATAACACCGCTCGCCATCTACAGTTCATCCTCACACCTTAGAGCCAAATTGGTCACGAACCGTGCGGTTCCAATGGAGCTTTCTCCCACGTACACTAAGATTGTGGAATCAACTACCTGGAGAGGTTTTCCCTGGAGAGTACAACCAAATTGGTCACGAACCGTGCGGTTCCAAAGGAACTTTCTCCCACGTACACTAAGATTGTGGAATCAACTACCTGGAGAGGTTTTCCCTGGAGAGTACAACATGGAGTTCTTCAAGGAAGGGGTCAAAAGATTTTAACGGGGTCGGCAACGCGTGGGTGATGCCCCTGGTAATGCAAACGTCCATAGGTTGCGGTAACTGCTTACCAGGCCGCAAGCTTGTTTGCCACCTAAATGGAATAAAAAAAAATGGTATAAAATTTACAATAGTTAATTTCAACAATAAAGATACAATGGAATAATTAAATTACAAATCGCTATCATAGCATAAATAGCATGTCCAATCAACATATGCGAGTAGTAATTCAGATTCAATAGGTAATAGCAATGTCAAAATGATAATAGTGTGAATTTAAAAATGTTTATTTTAATTTATGTAAGTCTATATAAAGAACTAAAATAAACTGAACAATTTAAAATTTTTGCTATCAATGTTATCAATTACAATCAAATGTCAAAATACATAATAAATGTCAAATACAATATTCGATTCGGGCGGTGGGGTATAAAGGATATCACTCATCAATAAATTATTTTACAAAATGGTATGTTTTTTTAATTAACATAGATTTTAATGGTTTTAGGTCTAAAGGATTGATTCTTATTATTATTATAACATCTATATGTAACACATGAAATGCGAAATAAATTCAAATTGAAATTGAAGTAGAGACGATTCTGTCTCACACATTTATCTACCTGGTAAATGTACAGCGAAGGTAGTTGAATAGTAGAAGTGTAAATAGTCCTGCGTGCATATCAAGAACAGAACACGCACCACATTCTGTAACAAAAATGGCCGATTTCGATCTGCTGCCTGCCCCCACAGGTATATGCCGTAGGACAATTGGGAACGGAAGTAAGCATAATAGGCTAATAGCAGTTTTTTGGGTCAGTGTACGTGATAATCGTACGTTATCAAAAAATGCCGAGTTCAGTTTCATACATTTTTTGTCGATGTGATCCTGCCAAACGATCGAACGATCAAACTTGAATCCGACAAAACGATAGTCTCCGTATTTTGTGTACCGAAATTATCGTGCCGTGGGTGCCTGTGTAAAAAATGTTTTTTTTCTTTCTTGCAATCAACACTGGGAACGGGGACATCGACACTGTTGCTTCCTTACCTCGCTTTAACAAAAACTCCACCAGGTTAGCCTTAGCAATATTCAGCTGCATACCTTTTGCCCGGGATCAAGACGCGAGCGTATGCGTTATTGTTTCGACATTTTGAGCTAGCTCGTGCTCATCGCTAGCATGTACAATAGCATAAATGTCAACTGCGTACATGATGAGATCGACAAAATCAGAATCGAACGGCAGATCGTTCATCATCAACAAAAATATGCTATTTCCGACATTCGATCCTCGTGGGACAATTTTTGAGAAGGTTGATGCTAATGACATGTGTCGATGACGCTTTAGATCAGTCCTCTTAACCTTGCCCTTGTAAACTGGGATGACCTCAACCAATTTTAAGTAATCGGGTTAATTACAATGGCATACCGCTTCATTAAACAAATTACACATCGAGGGGGAAATTATGCAGAAGGTACGTAAGAACGTCATAAATGTCTTTCGTCCGTTTAGGCTTAATTTTTCCTAATGATTTTGTGAAGTTCATCCACTGTCATCATCAACATCTCGGCGTTATGTCCCGGTTGCACTCCCGCGTGGCACGTGAGGGCCCGGGGTCCGCGTTCGTACTCTTCCTGGCCCACTTCGCTCGGTGGTCTTGAGCTCGGTCGTGGTGAGCTTGTTGGCACGCATGTCATTCTTGACGACGTCAAGCCATCGCTTCTTGGGCCGACTTCTCCTTCCCGTGCCTGGCGGGGGTGGCATGGCCAGACATTTGTTCCCCACGTATTTTGCCGGTCTGCAAAACGTGGCCATACCATCGAAGGCGGCACTTTTGTAGCTTATCTGCGATGTCAAGGACGCCAAGGCTACCCGGAATATGGGCGTTTAGAACGTGATCCTTCCGTGAAACTCCACACATCCACCGCAGCATTTTCATTTCCGTAACGCGCCTCGCCCGGGGAGCCTATTGCGTGTTACAATATCTCTATCATCATCATCATCATCCGAGCGGTAATCCCGGCTACTGCTAGGGTCCGCTATACTGCTTTGTTTTCTCCACTTTGCGTGTTGCAATATCTCCATTAAATTGTTTTGAGGATTTTTATTTGTTTCAGACTTTATCAGGTTCTGAATTAAATCACTTTTTGTACACTAGTTCCACTGTGTTAAATATTTATCAGGTTCCATAAAGCCCGCCCCTTCTTCTTTTTAGTCTGTGCGAGTAAACTAGTATGCCTACTTTTTATACCTATGACCATAACCATAACATGAATTCGTAAATTAGATAAAAACAAGTTCTCAAATCTCAAAGCAAGCTTTTATCGCGCATTCTCTGTGATCAGTCAGAGTACTTGTCAAGACTAATCAAACGAGCCCAAAGTCGATGGGTTTATCATGCGTAGTTTAGGAGTTCCTATGGTCAGCTTTTGTCTCTATCATCAGCGAATTTTAGCTCAATCGAAAACCAGGAAATGTGTCAAATTTAAATGGCGAGATTATATAATGAACAAACACGGGGATATGTAAAAGTAAATAAAAGCTTGTAAAAACCTGACTTTGAAATGAATTTGTTATACAGTCAGGTACTAAACCTATTGCACATTTCGGTAGACCAGAGTGTTTAAATCATCTGCATATTAAATATGTTACGGGTATTAAAGTTGTCTTCTTCGTCCGTCTTTTCTAATTTCTGGCCCTCATCCTGACCCAGAATCCTCCATCTATCCTCAAAGTTAGCTCCTTCTTGGACAGTTCTGCTGGGATCTTGGTCTTGGATGCTGGAGAGAGCTCCATGTTCTTCAATAGCTGGTACACCATCACCTTCACCTCGCAGAGCGCGAATCGGGATCCTGAAGAGATAAGAAAATAAATATAATCAAGAGCCGTGTCTACATAACTGGTGGGCAATTTCATAATGTTGATAATTAAAACATCCGCATTCGCTCCCCTTAGGTTGCAGATTTTCTTGACGACCGACGGTAGCTACTTTAAATCAGGTGGACCGTCGTACGTATGCTTCCCAATGCCATTAAAAAAATTAAAAAAAGAAGGCAGGTTGACAACCTCCATTTTGAACTTAACACTCTGATCTTTTTCTAAGTTCACTTTTCGGGTTTTCTTCGAAGATATTAGAGCAACTGATCTGGCCTAAAATATATTTTGTACGCAAAGTTAAATATGATTACCCTAGTAAGTTTGATTTATTTTAAGTACCCAGTAACTTTGGTAAGAATTAGAGAATCAACGACAAAGATATAATTATCTTCTTTCGAAATGAAACTCTATATTGAAGTATCAATTTTTTCGATTATTTATACTAAACTATAAAACAGATTTTAAGACCCGTATTCTAAGCTGGTTGAACTGTAAGTTGTTTTCTTAATAAAAAAAAGCTTAGCCCTCACCAATGCAGTTCCTTGGGCCCAGTCCGAAGGGCATGTAGGAGTAGGGCTTGATGTTGTGCTTGTTATACTCCGAGAACCGCTCGGGGTCGAACCGTAGAGGATCTGGGAAGTATCGAGGGTCGCGGTGGATCGACCATACAGGGAAGGTAACACTGCGGCCAACATGAATCTACGGAAAGAAGTGTTCTTTTAGACTTAAATCTTCGAAGGGTCTAGCTCATCTGCCTCAACAGATATTGCTCGCCTTGTATCTATGTAAGAATTTAGTGCTATGTTCAAGAAAGGTACAATAGTGGGATATCCTTTTCGAATAGAAGCCACCAGACAGGGGACGAATCTCCATCTTATAGAATTCCGCAGCCAAAGTAAAGCATGGTGTTGATGCCGCTTAACCGATTGAAAATAATAATATACTGAATCATACAAAATATGTAGGGCGGCGACACGGCAGATCAGTCAGTTGGTTTGGTACTCGAAGTATAGTCCAGCATTTTTTATGATGTCGTTACTTATTCCTTATAACATACACACATACACTTTCGATGAGGAAATATTACTTCATGACTATTCTGTTTCACGTTATTATAAATAATTGCTCTATCAAGCTATAACGAGTCGCAGTTTAAACAAAATAGTATGAGAGTAAATGCTTACAATATAGTCTTCTGTTGCATCTGCGTTTGGTTTTCCAATGTTGTAATTCTCCACGCACTGTCTTTCCAGTAAGGGTGCTGGAGGCCATAACCTTAGTGCTTCTGAAAATTAATAACTTACATGAATAAAATAATATATTTTATTTATTTATTTTATTTATTAGGAAGCCAACAAAATATGAAAATATAATAACATTTTGTTTTTAAACTAACGTATCAACAATCATATTTCACTTACAGGCTAACTCAACATGTATAATTCAAAAAATAATATTTCTAACCAACTAAAATTTTAAATCAAAACTCCTTTTTTTTCTACTGATCTTGCTTGATGTGACAATACTCATGTTAAACGCTAAAGAAACGTAACAAAAATTCTAAAAAAGCATAATAAAAATAATATTATATAGTTTTGTATAAACTCATGAAATACGTGACCAATTTTCGTTTAAAGGTTGGAATGGAGTTACAAAAGATATAAATGTCCGCATGTTTGTGTAATGAGTTATAAGACTTACCAATCCTATTGAGAGGGGCATTTAAACCTAGATTGGTTTTACAAAGCTCTGTTCTAAATGGAATATATGTTCGCGGTCTAAAGTTAGGTCTAGGAACACCTATAGCGACCCTAGCTAGCAATTGAGGGGCGTTCAAATGTCCGTTCAACAGTTTGTGCAGGAAGGAAAGATCTGACAACGTTCTACAATGAGCCAGGGAAAGTGTTTTATATTTCATTAGCTTTTTATTATATGGAATACTATTGACTGGGATGCGATCTTTATAGCACAAGTACCTCAAAAAAATTTTCTGAATCCTCTCGATTCTATTTTTGGTTATATATAACTTTAATTAGGTTTGCAACTGGACTGTAAGCCAATATAATTTTTCTCCAGTATTTTTGTTCCCATTCGCGTTTTTACTTTTTATGCATGTTTCTCAAAGGCAATTAATTATCATGTGTCTGTTGTTGAGATTTGTACGATACTTATATAAAATATCGTAAAGTCTGATATTTCGTCTGTTCTCAAATTGAATCTTTAATATGGGTAAGACGGGTTTGACGACCTGAGTGGTTCAGTGGTCAAAATGCCGGTCTGCCACGCAAGATGTCTTGGGTTCGATTCCCGGCCGGGCAAAAATTGAAATGATGAATTTTAATTCCTGTTACGGATCTGGGTGTTCTATGTATAATAAGTATGTATTTAAAAGTATTTAAGTAGTTTATCAGTTATCTAGCACCCATGGCACAAGCTTTGCTTAGTTTGGGGCTAGATGGCGCTGTGTGAATTTGTCCACGAATATTAAAGAAAAACAACATGAGAGCGCTCTCTGTAGATTTTACATTAAGTACTGCATCCATATATAATGTTCGCTGGATATCGTAATTTCAAATATTCACCTGAAACCGCCATATCCAGGTATGTCATTTTCTGTACTGTATTATAGTCAAACTTCCCTCCATTCTTTTCTTCATTCTCCATTATCTCCTGATATAGTTTCTCCTGCACTTCATGGTTCACAGCCAGTTCGTGTACCAGGAAAGACATGCACGTAGAAACGGTGTCGTAGCCGGCCATGTAGAAAATCACTGCCTGCGCTATGAGGTCTTCATCTGTCCACTCTGAAATGTACACGTAAATAAAAATATGTATTTTTGGAACAGGATTATTTATAATAATCATTCTGTCGTTAATGTTACGGTTGTGCTTTCGCGGACGAAGGCCCGAGGCGCTTTGGCGCAGGATTTGGCAGATCAGGTAATTATAGTGGAGCGGGAGACCGCGACCAGTAGCCGTATTCACAATGGCTCGGAAATCGGATTCGGATACGGAATCGACAAAGGACCCTGCAAAAGTTCTTAGTTTCAGTTAATTTTGATGAAATTTTCATATGTTATAGAGAGTTTACGTGGAATCTATCGGGATTCTGAACAACAGTTTTCGAATCGATCGACACGGATTCGCCACTCACGAATTTCGTGTCGAATCGTTCGGTTTCGAATCATTGTGAATACGGCTATAGGAGAACCTGACCAGATAGGATCATTGTTACTATATTATATTTAGTCGCCTGAATGTGCAGGTTTCGTTTCGTCTCGCCATAAGAGCATCGGTTATTGTTCAACTAATGTACATTACTCAGAAAAGAGTAATGGGTACATAGCGGCAGAGGATTTGAATTTGTATCGTTTAATTGGTACAAGTACTCTGACTGATCGCAGAGACCGCGCGATAAAAGCTTCATCATCACAGCCCGTAACAGTCCACTGCAGGACTTAGGGCCTCTCCCACGAAAGGGGAGGTTATTGCCATAATCTCCACGCTTGGCAGGCGGGTTGGAGATCGCAGTGTTTAAATAATACAATGGAAAATGCTGCTGCCCATTTTCCAGACTACGGAGACTCTTGATCTTTTGCCTCGAAAACATTAGTCGCCTTGTACGACACCCATGAGTGTAAGGGGTTGGTGCTATTCTACTCTGCCGGACACCACACGGCCAATAAAAAAATAAAAGATAAAAGCTTGCTATGAAAAAATATTTTTCATTTGAGAACTTGCCGATAATAATAAAATAGTATAAAATAATTGAGTACCTCTGTTTACTTGTTTTGTAGCAATGGTCGATTCTTCGACGGTGGCAAAACCAGCATCCTCATCGGTTCCTTTAACATCATGAGTTAAGCGACCTAAAATCGTAAGGGTCACATTTATTCTCCAACAAAAGTCTTGCTGCCTCTTTCTAACCTGATTCTTCTTGGTGTAATTATAATACTCCATATGCATTGTAACCATATTTTATGGTATTGTTGCAAATAAAATAGTTGCTCTTTGTAATTTTTTTATGACAGTTATTTGATTGCGTCATACTTTGCGTTGTCTTGTGTTTATTTACCTTTTTTAGCTTCCATTAGTAGATGTATCATATCTGGTCTAATAATGTTATTGTCCTCTCTGTTTTTCATCGTGCCTAGGACTATTTCTCTGAAAAAATTTGTAGCATCCTTCGATAAGAGGGTCTGCTTTAGCATCTGAAATAAAATTATTCTTATCTTAAATAAAATGAATAAGAGTAAGATCTAGCTGAGTCTCGTGTTATTTAAAATTCAAGTGCGACTGTCATCACACCTGATGTGTAGACGCAAACATACGACAAAATACTAATCTTGGCGTTATGTACCGGGTAAGCTTTCGCGCGTTAGGGCCTCGATCATCCAGAATTTGGCCAGGTCAGGAAATTACATTGGAGCGACTGCCATCTGTGACCTTTGTGACTCTGTTAACAGGGTAACCTGACCATTCAAACAGTCAGTCGCCTGAATGTGCAGGTTTTATCAAGGTTTCCTCACCATAAAATGCTCTTAGTGGTGCGGCCCATCAGCCCACCTGATAATAAGTGGTAACTGTCGCCCATAACATCTACGAATCTTGCATTTACGTTGCATGTAACAAAAATGCAAAACCGCAGGTACGTTGTCACTGTGAGGACTAAGAAGAAATGCCTCATGCCTGTAATTTCGCTGGCTACCTAATACTTTAATCTGAACCACAGCAATGCAAGCATCGTCTGCGGCAGAAATAGATAAGGCGGTAGTAATCAACCAGGCGGACTCCTCAGGCTTGACGGAGTCTTACAATAAAATACACAAACTTACCTTCATTATTTTTGGGAATAACAGGAAAGCAAACACGGTAAAGATTTTTTTAAACTTGAAATTGGTAACCTCCTTTCCTCTTATGTAGAACTCATTATTCTCATCAGTATGGGAGTTCACCTTGAAGCCAAAAGCGCAGGTAGCGATGACGTCATTGGCGTATCGGGTCGTCAGGTCTTTCATTTCCACATCGATGTAGCCCTCTGGATCAAATAATGTTTAGATTGAAAACCTCACGACCTTTCATAAATTATGTCAGATGAACGTGATGAACCTCATGAGTCCCGAATATCAGGATCAGCGATAGATAACTGCTGATATAAGCTGATTCTGCTATCAACAGCAGATATTACAGGAATATTCAGGCATTACAGCAAAGTCATAGTTTTAATACATACCTTATAAATTGTTGTCGCATTTTATGTAAATCTAGCTTCATAAAGTATGTATTAAATATTTTAAAATACATGATTTGACTCAATAGTCAAACCATGTCAATTTAGGCTATTCGCAACACATCCCATGGGGCATTCTGTTGTGACACGTTGTAAGCGACAGTCGAGTCGGAATAACCATTTGTCGAATATTATAGTATAATTTACTTATTGATGAAAGTGCTAAGTAATTGCCATAAGAAAAGTACCTATTTATTTGTATAATACAGAAAAGTTGATTAAAATCAGTTGATTGAAATGAATTCTATTTCATTTCGAAGTTCAACTTCATCAAAATTGTTATAAAACAAAACAGTTCCAGCTCAGTTCCAAGTATGAAAAAAGGAGGCGAAAACCTTCAACTGTATCCTTCAGTTCACAGCTGTTAAACTGCCGTTGTAATACTTTTCCAATTAGTAATTTGAATTCGTTCATTAATTTTTTCTGCTTACCATTAGAGTCCTGAATCTTCTTTTTCAGGATAATCATCATCTGATCTCCGACTTCCACCATGAAGGGCACCATCAGCCGGATCTTCGAGCTGGTGAAAGCAGGACTTAGCGTGCCGCGCATATCCCTCCATTCATCGCCTTATGAAAAGCAAGTTAATAAGTGTAAATGAATTTGAATAAAATATGTTGCCAATATTAGTTTATTTACTATTTACTTATTATTAATATTATTTTTATTACCCATTGGTTATTTGTTATCATTAATTAGTTTCCATTCTTGGCTTACTAGATTCTTGGGTTGAAATTGTAAATTAAAGCATTCACCGTACAACTCTACCATTGTTTAGCTTTATAATATTATTGTATTAGGTGACCCGCTGGCTTGTTTCCCTCATTGCATTTAAAATTTTTGACATTATTTATAGACAGAATATTTTATTATGTACCTAATAAATAATTTAAGAATTATATTTAACTACTTGTCCGCCTCAGGATGAGGGAATATGATGGAGAAATTTTTGAAGATTATTCAATACCTTTGACTTCAAATATTTATTTGTAAGAGAATTGCTCTTACATAAATAATAATCTTTGATTATTTGTTAATAATATATACATTGAGTACATACTGAGTCAGTTGTTGCGGTATTAACTTAGCTAGTAAAAGATAAATGGATAATCATGTATTGTAGTAAATACAATACTCTATCTCAAACTGGTTACTGACCGACAGACATCAGTATATTGGCTTGCCATTTATCTGTATAATCAAGTGCATTCTTAACGATAAAACAAATTGATAATATTGAACCTTGTTAAATGTAAAAACATATAACAGCACATACAACATATAACATTTTATATATATTTATACAAGACAGGCATTTAACCGCCATCTTACCTGTTGGTAAGTGACGATGCAGCCGAAGATGAAGCCCGTCTTGGAACAGCCTATTCACCCTAGCCTTGAAGGCATCCAGATTATATTGATCAGGGAACTCGCAGACAACGCGTTTCATTCCTTAGCCGTACGCATTATAAAGGTCGAGCCAAAGCGGCTCGTGCGGATAGCTGGAAGATAAACGACATAAGGATGAAGCGCTCGCCCGGATCGCGTCTCCCGATGGCGGAAAGGGGCCGGCGGAATGAGGTCGTGCAGCTGCTTCGGACACTCTCCGAAATGTAACCTGTAGAAGACCGACATACGTGCAACCCTACGCCAATGTTCGAGGCTCTGCAGCCTAGCCTTAATCAACCGTGGGTCCACCGAATCCAAAGCCGCCAGTTAATATTTGGCTAATCCATCCCAGAGGTGGTAGCAGTACTCCATGCAGGATCGCACTTGTGCTTGATATAACTGAAGCAACTACTTTGACGTGAAGTACCTAACCTCCGAGAGGATTTTTTTGCTGCAGTCTTTGCTTTGAATTCGATGTACTGACCGAAGTAGAGATTTCAAGATAGCTCAACACCAAGAAGCTATAGGTTGTCGGTAATTTCCACAGGAACATCCCGAAAAGTTGGAGTTAGATAGAATGGATTCCTTTTCGCGGAAAACAAACACGCCTGAGTTTTGGTTGCGTTGATCGCCACCAGATTGGCTTCTCCCCAATCAGAAACTGCCTTGAGGGCTTTGTCCAAACGATTAACCATGGCCTCTCGACAAGACTGAATATCGTCCCTGTTGGCTTTTGTCTATGACAGATATCTATCCGTTACTGTGCTGTCATCTGCGTACCCAAAGGTATCTGGTACAAGCAGATTGTCAATATGCAGCAGGAATAAAATCGCGGACAGTACAGATTCCTGAGGAACTCCCGCATCGATAGCTTTAAGATTAGATGAGTAACTACACGGATTGAACGTCCACTCAAAAAATCCGATATCCAGGTGTAATAGACAACAGGCATACCAAATGAAGGAAGCTTACATAGAAGGCCTGCATGTCAAACCCTGTCAAAGTCTTTGGAGATATCAAGAGATACAGCAAAGGCCTCACGATGTCTCTCAATGACCTCCATAATTGTGTTGCATACACCAGAAAGTCCCCAGTAGACCGACTACGGCGGAATCCGTACTGGTGATCATCGAGGAGATCGTGACCTTCAAGATACGCAAGGAGTTTGTTGTTCAGTGCACGTTCCATAATCTTACAGTAGTACTTACGTACGTACGTTAGTTAGTTACGTAGTTGGAAGGGTCGGCACGGCTGCCTCTTTTGGGCACATTGGCAAGCTTCCACGACTTAGGTACAATACCAGTCTCAATTGAGAGGCGATACAGGCGCGTGAGAACAGGAGACAACTTGGGGGCACATCTACGCATCATTGGCGTATTAGTTATTCATTTAAAATAAAATAAAATAAAATATTGAACATAGTGCGGATTGGTCTTAAGTTAATCCTTTAGGAATGAAGCCAGCAAAGCTTCCTAATGTTTTGTTTATGCTTCGAACTTGATGATAAGCGGTAATGGGATTAGGGTGAAAAGCCTCATGTCTGTAATTGCGCTGGCTATCTTATCCTTCAAACCGTAACACAACAATGCAAGATTGGCGGCAAAAATAGATAAGGCGGTGGTACTCATCCAGGTAGATTCCTCATGCTTGACAGTCCTAACTATAATATTAACCAATCAAAGCCAATGAATATTTGTAAATACGAATTAAAACCAAAATATATGTCTGTTATCCAACCCGCCTGCTAAGCGTGGAAATTATAGCAATAACCTCCACTTTCTTGGGAGAGGCCCTAAGTCCTGCAGTGGACTGTTATGGGTTTATCAAATTTTCTTTAAAATAGATCGTATTAAAGTTGCACGGGAGTTAAGATTTGTAAAATATTAAATAAGACAGATGAAATGTGGCCCGACGAGGATTCAAGAAACAAGGACATATCTTCAAAATTTAACCTTTCAGAGAAACCAGGGTCCTTGCGAAGATTGGATCAATATCTTTATTGATGTACGAGCGGTGGTCAATGAAGCGGTCTGCATCCTTTACGGCGATTTTCTTGATCAGCTCTAAGTCCCTGACGATCACCAGCGGATTCAAGAACTCGTATCGGCCGACGAATCTGGAAGTAGAACATTTAAAACTCTGAGGTATTGTATACTTAATTTGATTTGTTTGTACTGATACTAATTTCTGCAATAGTGGTATATAATGGAGACTTGTGGTGAGTTTAGTTTGAGTTTCAATGTATGATGACCTTAGTGGTTCAGTTGGTTTAGCCGGTCTGCCATGCAGAGGTCCCAGTCTAGATTCCCGGCCGTCCCGTGTTATGGGTCTGGTTGTACTATGTATAATAAGTAAATATTTTCTGAATTAGTGTTGTAGGCTCAGTCCTTTATAATATGTATGATATGTATTATATATGTAAGATACGATAAAATTTTGTAAGATAAAAACTGACCTCTCTTTTGGGAAGCTGTCGTAAGTCTTTTCTCCATCTACGATGAAATGATCCAATCCCAGAAAGACTCGGATCCCGTTGCCTATGAGTGGGAAAGGCGTCAGGTTCTTCACGCCTCGGCTGCTGAACCAGGAGTACTTTTGTCGGAGATACAGCGCCAGAGCAACAACCACAGCTACGCTCCAAATCCAGAATATCATCTAGGAAATGCATTTGTTATTGTTGTGATCTGACCTGGTAATGGCGTCGCTGTTGGCGTAATAACATGACATTTTAAATTGTGACAATTATTATTTTCAGTTTTGGCCACCGGGTCAGATCATTTAACAGTTATAATCGTTTAACCCTAGATAGTCAGCATTTAAAACGAAATCGATTTTCAAAAATCAATATAATTAGTTTGTCTAACATGATGCTACACTTGCTTTTCGTGCCAACTAAGTCAGATGATACCCGTGCAGATCAGATAAGTGCTCTGGTTTCATAAGAAATACCTGTAGCTGCAGCGTGGGTGGGCCTCCCACAAGGTGGACCGACGACCAGATAAAGATCGCAGGTACTAGCTGGGTGTGGAAGGCACAGGACCGGCCTGAACATCTCTGGCGAGGCCTATGCCCAGCAGTACGCGTCTTTTGGCTGATATGATGATGATGATGATGACCTGGGTTGTATCATCCTTACTAATCTTTTCCTCCTGTTTTGGACGACCTGTGTCCATAAATAAGTCAGATAAACGGTAACCGGTTTCAATAAAAAATTGTGTATGAAAACAGTAAACAGTATGACGTTATGTTCAGATAACAAGCCAAACAAACGAGAAATGGCTACTCCTGCAACGAAGGCATCCTCATCTCCAAAAACCGGCTAACATTATATCAATCTTTTGCTATAATACATGTAGTACTTACATTTGCGCCGGTCTGACACCAGGATCTAAACAAACACAATGTATTCAACTCGTTAATATGAAAACACGATGGCTCACTGACAACAACACTTACGTACTGACAGATTGTCTGCTTTGTTATGTAGATGTATGATGTGTGTGTCAGTATCAGTCTGCTTATTTTTAGACACATGGATGCTGATTATACACGGAGGGCGGCGGTGGCCTAATGGTTGAGGGGCCTGACTCACAAGCGAGAGGTACCCAGTTCGATCCCCAGGTATGATGTGTGTGTCAGTATCAGTCTGCTTATTTTTAGACACATGGATGCTGATTATACACGGAGGGCGGCGGTGGCCTAATGATTGAGGAACCCGACTCATAAGCGTGAGGTACCCAGTTCGATCCCCAGCGTGACCATTTTCTAATGTCTTTTTCTGAGTTATGTACATCAACTGCACACTAACTGATGCTCTTATAGTGAGGGAAAGCATCATGAGGAAACTTGCACATTATATTTATGTAACGACGACCGAGAGCGACTGCCGTCTTACCTCAGGGTCCTTGTAACAGGAAAACCTGTTGAAGTTTTGAAGGACATATGTTCGGACACAACGTATTTTATATATCTGTTTAGTACTTTTTCATGTCTCACAAAAATAGCTGCTTACTATCAGGCAGGCCGCAAGTTTGTTTACCAACATAGTGGTAAAAAAAAAAATATTATGTCCAGTTATTCCTACGAGC
The DNA here is from genome assembly GCA_905147135.1 of Blastobasis lacticolella. Classification (NCBI taxonomy): domain Eukaryota; kingdom Metazoa; phylum Arthropoda; class Insecta; order Lepidoptera; family Blastobasidae; genus Blastobasis; species Blastobasis lacticolella. The sequence goes on from LR990048.1 coordinate 20,096,644, forward strand.
AGAGAAGTTAGCGCCTGAAGTTTTCAAATATTTAAATCATATAAGGCAGAGTTGAAAAGCACTAACCCCTTACACTCTGAGTGTCGTACAACGCGACTAATGTTTTCGAGGCGAAAATGCTGGAGTCTCCAAAGGGCTGGAAAATGGGCAGCAGCGTTTTCCATATCCATATTTATAACACTGCGATCTCCAAACCGTCTGCCAAGTATGAAGATTATGGCAATGACCTCCCTTCTCATGAGAAAGGTACCTAAGTCCGGCAGTGCACTGACATGGGCTGTGATGATGAATACATCCTCAAACTTCTATTTTGAATTTAGTAAGTATGAATACAATAAATGATTAAATATTTGCACATATTTGCAAAAAAACATTGTGAATTTAAAAATTTTGAATTGTTATAAAAAATAACTAGATAGATATATCAACTAAACTAAACTACAAGCGATTTTGATATTATTTTGATTTTAAAATGTTTTCTATTATATTCCCTTTCAAACAGTACCTAACACCTAATGCTACATACTATAAAACCTTTAAAAACCTAACCTAACAGCTGCACAGGAATATGAATTTTAAGGTGTGTGTGGTGATTGTACAATCTATGATAAGGCCACAGCCCGTAAGCGGCATTTTTTAGCCAAAACCAATAATCAATCAGAGTTAACGATGACGATCGAACGCGGTCCGGCTCTGCCTGGCATTGTCGAGCACGGTCCGGTCGTGGTTGGCGTGGGGTGGGTTTTGCTGCGGCCGTAGGGTGGTCAGCGTGTCACTGAGTGTTTCCTTCCTACTTTCTCACCTTTTGACGATTGAAAGAGATATTTAATGTCCTAATCAATAAAGAAATTTTGAATTTTAACATCTTCCTTGCACTGTACCACGTTATGAGATGTCGGCTCTCCTAATTTGTGTGTGCCATGACATTCTGTCTAGGGTTGTCGGGTCTGGTAGGTTTTCGTTGGTTATAAGGGTGGTCATGATGGTGTACCATGTATATGGAGGTCGTCCTCTGCCTCTCTTTTTCTCCGGCAAATTCAATGCTCTCTTAACTACGTAGTCGTCTCATGACGTGTCCGTACCATCTTAAACGGTTTTCTTTGAGCTTTTCGGCTATTGGGGCTACCTTCTGGGCTAAAACTGCCACGGATGTACTCATTCCGGACCCTGTCAGACCTTGTAACACCTGACCACCTTAGCATCTTCATTTCTGCCGTGTGTAGCCTCTGGACGTGTGTTTTCTTTACGGACCAGCACTCCGTTCCGTGTGAGATTGCCGGACCTTCCCCTTTGTGCAAACAGGCATGCGGGCGTCGCACAGCACTCCTGTCAACGAACGCCATATTTGCCAGCCAACGCTTACCCTATGCGCTACGTCTTCCTTCACACCCCCATTCTCCGTGACAACGGATCCAAGTTATCTAAATTGTGACACTTTTGGGACCAATTTCATATCTGGATAATAAACAGTTGATTCGGGGGAGTTGTTGTTAAATTTACACTGTCGGTGCTCCGTTTTAGAGCGGCAGACCCTTAGTCCTGATTTTTCCAACGTATTCACCCACGTGTGGGTGAAAGTAGTAGGTACTTTTACTTTATTCCAACTTCTCTCAGCAAACATAAAATAAAATTTTTAATTGGCAAAAAGTCGCTTTACTCTCTGTACCCACTACTACTACTACTCTCTGCCTTTGGTTCGGTTAAGGTATTTCAATCTAGGGACTAATAATTAGTTTATTGCATTATAGATGGATTTCCGGTATATCACAGCTCATATGATAAAAAAAACCCTTTTCCACTATAATTAAAATAATCTTAAATAATCATGTAAACGTCAATATCCTGATTATGATCTAGCGCGCGAAGCCCGGGGTCTATCTTGACCATGATCCACGATACAGGCAAGCGGGCCACCTTCTGGAAAGTGATCATCGCTGCCTATAGACATTAGCAACACCAGGGGTATCGCCAATGCGTTGCCTATCTGTATAACACGTTGCTCTGGCAGCAAAAAGGCAAATGCCCCTCCACTGTCGAAGCTACTGTTCCCCAAATCCCCACCCCATGGAGCACTGAAGACCTTACTAACCGACAGAAACCCGATTTTATTTAAAATAGTATTGTGTGGCTGCAGTATTCGTAAGGTGGAGGTACTTCCCCAGTCTGGCGGCTCCGATTCGAACAGGATTCCCCGTTATGCCCTACCTCTCTTTACAGTACAGTAGAGCGTCTACCATTCGACCTCTGTGACCGATAGTTGGTTTCAAAAAGCATCAATTGATGGCGCTCCTACAATTTTGGTAATCTTTTTTTAATCTGTATGATGGTGGCAGTGATTTCATGCAGCCAACTAATACTAAACTTAAATATAAAATGTTAGTTAATATAAACATAACTGTTAAAGGTTGAACGAAATGTAAATAGAAATATTTATAGAAGTTGGCACTATGTTCCATTATTATTACAACCCCTAAAATGGTTGAAAACTATTGACAACTACAATATTATCTAATACAACGTACTCAGTGTTTATATTTTGTTTGCTAAGAACGTATTTTAAGCAATTATCAATTACCAAAATTGTCGGGGCGCCATCTAATGAGTGGTTAGGAATGCTTTAGATACCTATTGGAAAACTGCTCATTGAACTTAACCGCACTGGTCACACACTCGGTCGCCTGAATGTGCCTTCCTCACGATGTTTACAATCAACTTAAGAGCTTCGGTTAGTATACCCACAAATTACGTACAATTTACACAAGTTGTACATTGTACATTGTATGTATTGTAGTTTCTGTGACAGAGTAGGTAACGGTAGAGCGTCGGCGGTCTAATGGCTAGCGGGCTGGCATCGTGAGCGAGAGGTATTGAGTTCGATTCCCAGTGTACGCCACTGACACGCTCTAATGAATAAATATGCCATAGTATGCCCTCAATATATTATTTATTGCTACAAAAAGGTTTTTCTTTGAATACCTCGCAGTCAGTATGACGACTTTAGGTATGAAGATGTATTTTTTAACGATACGAGTACGATGCAACAATTTGATAACAACTTGGCACTTTGCCTGTATCTGGGAAAAAATATGGAATACCTTCTCCGGTAGACAGACGCACAACAAACAGACATACATACACACTCACGCCCGTATCCCATCCCAGGCAGAGACTATCGAGTGCCACAAGCTACGAATCTGACACACCGCTCTCTCTCGCTTCTTCCACTTTCATACATCTTCTCAGACATTTACGCCGGTTGAGTGGATCTGCCCTCTTTGGAGTAGATCATTTACCTAACCACTACTACAACAAATAAATACAACATGTGACTACAATATTCAATTCAATTCAATTCAATTCAAAATTTCTTTATTGATTAGGACATTAAATATCTCTTTCAATCGTCAAAAAGGAGGGGGGTAGGAAAGTAGGAAGGAAACACACAGTGACACGCTGACCGCCCTATGGCCGTAGATAAACGTATCCCTCGCCAACCACAACCGAACCGGGCTCGACAATGCCAGACAGAGCCGGAACGCTATATTATATTATATACTCGTAGGTATGTCTAGTATAATTAAGAAAAACCACCTAAAACTACAGCAAGAGTAAGCCAGTCCACCAAGGCAGCACCCGTTCACGAGTATAACGCAGGGCCCAGCCATCGTCCAATTCAACCATATTTGAGGGAAAAGAGCGACCCGGCCCCCACGCCACCGCCAGACAGACTTTTAAGTGAGCGTGCATCACACATGCTGCATGTGATAGGTAGTTGCTCCCACCCTAGTCTATCCTATCCCTACCCTATCGCTACCTTACCCCTACCCTATCCTACCATTGCCTTAACCCTACCCTACCACTATCTTACCCCGACCCCACCCTATACTACCTTACCGCTATCTTACTCCTACCCTACCCTACCCCTACTCTAACTACTACCCTACCCCTACCCTAGCGCAGACAGGAGACACCATGTGTGGGAGAGGAAGGAAAATTAACGCCGCTTCCAAGGTGGTTCTCTGTGGGGGAAAGAAACGGCAAGAAACCCACAGAGCCTACGTTAATTCTTTTTTTTTTTAAACATGTCTTATGTACTAATACATTATTTGTCCTATATACTATCTTAAAAGTAAATACCTGTATAGAACAGCAGTTCAGTCCCATGGACTTTTGTCATTTACATATTCAGATATAATAACTTTTTTGACATAATTTGTTTTTTATAGCGACTTTAAATTTATTCAATGGTAAATTCTGAATATCTGTTGGAACCTTATTATAAAAGCATACACATTGACCCATAAATGATTTGTGGACTTTGGCTAGACGACAAGCACCAACAACAAGCTTATCTTTATTTCTCGTATTAATATTATGAACATCACTATTCTTCTTAAATAAGTGTAAATTTTTATGAACATACATTAAATTCTCATATATATATCAATGTTCCTGAATTTATCTCTTAGTGAAGTTCTAGGTCTCAATTGATAAATCGCGCGAATAGCCCTTTTCTGCAATACAAATACATTGTGCCAGTCGGCAGCGCGTCCCCACAGCAGTATGCCATAGGCCATAATACTGTGGAAATAACTAAAGTAAACCAATCTTGCTGTAGCCTCGTCAGAAATACTCCGTATTTTCTTTACAGCATATGCTGCAGAACTTAGCCTTTTCGCCAATTTATCAATGTGCCCATTGCAATTTATTATCCAGGGTAAAGCCTAAAAATACTGTAGAATCAACAAAATTCAAATTTTCGCCTTTTATTTGTACATTAGTGGGCACTGATCTAACATTTGGCAAAGAGAATTTTAAACATTTTGTCTTCTTGCCATTCAGTAATAAATTATTAACCGTAAACCAGTTTACCACTTCTGCAATAGCCTTGTTCACGTCTTCATATGTTAATTGTTGTCTTTTTACTTTAAACACTAAAGATGTATCGTCCGCGAACAAGACAATTTCATGGGTATCTTTTACAAAGTACGGTAAGTCATTTACATAAACAAGAAACAAAAACGGGCCCAAAATAGATCCCTGGGGGACACCCATAGGGACATCAGACCCCATAGATCTCTCTCCGTTCACATCAACTTTTTGAATTCTATGACTCAAGTATGAATTTAGCAAGTTCAGGGCTAAGTCCTTTATTCCATAATGTTGTAATTTCCTGACCAAAATGTCATGATTAACGCAATCAAAGGCTTTGGATAAATCACAGAAAACCCCTAAGGCATCACGTGATTCCTCCCACGCCCCAAAGATATGTTTGATAAGTTCAACACCTGCATCAGTTGTTGAACGACCGCGAGTAAAACCGAATTGTTTATGATGCAATAGGTTACTTCCATAAAAATGAGCTTTTAGTTGATTTAATATGATTTTCTCAACTATTTTACTTAGAGTCGGTAAAATTGAAACTGGTCTAAAATTTGTAGGATCCGTTGTATTACCAGTTTTCAACAATGGAATAACTTTACTGTGCTTCATCAGGTCAGGAAATTCACCATTATCAACACAATTATTAAATATATTCGCTAAGTGGACAGCAATAACATTAATTACAGAGCTAATAATTTTTACCGACATACCATCAATGTCGGCAGTTGCTTTCATTTTTATGGTTTTAAACGCCTTAACTATATCTTGAGGTGTTGCATGCTCGAACTTAAAATCGATGACACTCTCGGGTACATTTTGTTTTAACATGGATTCAGCGAGAGCAGGAGACGAATTTAAGGATTTCGTAGTTGACACTGGAATGTCTGTAAAAAATTTATTGAGTGCCTCCGCAACTTCCGAGTTTTTGGTAACAACATTATCATTTATCTTTAAACTGTACTTAGTATCGCGATTTGTTACTTTTCCAGTTTCACTATTTATTATCTGCCATGTGGATTTTACTACATCTGTGCTATTTTTTAGTTTGTGTTTAACGAAATTCGATTTAGCTGTAGCACAAACGCGTTTAAATAACTTCGAATAATGTTTAACATACTCAGCAAATTCTACGCTATTATTATACGCCCGTTCTGCATAGAGCTCATATAATTTATTTCTACTCTTATGTATTCCTGCTGTCGCCCAATCGCTAAACATAAGTTTGCTGTTTACTGCCTTCACCTTTGGTTTGAATATAATTTTTCTTATAGGTTTGAATATAGTCTTTCAGTTTTTGTCATGTGTAAAACTGAATTATAATATTCATTTGTATCATCAAAATACTTTAAATTAGATGATTTCTCTATAATGTTATTTCTAAAACTGTTTAGACGGTTGTTGTTAATTGGTACAAATTTAATAGTATTTTTTGTTTCTTTCCTCATATTAACATTAAACACAGCTAATTGACCACAATGATCGGATTGCAATTTGTTTATTACAGACTGGCTACATGCCTGGATATCACAAAAAATGTTGTCTAGACAAGTTGATGTAGTACTTGTTATTCTAGTAGGCTCTAAAAATAAGTTGATTAAATTATGACACTTAAATTTTCTCGAACAAATCAAATGATGAAGCCGGAGGTCTGTATACGCTCATTACAATAAGTCGCTCAAGTTCTATACAGGCAATTTCAGCAGATCGTTCAACAGACAGCTTGACAATATCAGTGCGTTCCTTGCATTTTAGGCAATTACGAGCAAGTATTAGGGAACCTCCATGAATTGCCTGCCCTCTTGTAAACGAACTTGCAAGTTTATGGTTGTTAAAGCCAAATATGAGCTGGTGATATTTAACCAATGTTCAGTAATGCAAAAAATATCAACATTCTCACCGTTCATGAATAGCTCAACTTCCAATTCTTTATTCGTCATGCCTTGGATATTTTGATGTACTAAGTTAACTATACAATTTTGTTTATTATTATAACATTTTACTTTACGTACATCCAAAGGCTTATTACCACTATTTACTAATGACAACATGACTACAACACTTGAAAAAAATATATATGGGAATGTACCAACACGTTATGTAAGCTCAATACCATCAGACTCCTATCGGTCTGAAGTAGTAAGCACAAATGCAATTAGAACATAGTATGCAATGATATTGCAGTTTTTTTTTATGTTATCCGGCAGACAAACAGGTACGCGGGCCACCTGATGGAAAGTGGTCACCGCCGCCTATGGACATCAGCAACACCAGGGGAGTCACCAATGCGTTGCCCACATCTGAAGAGACCTCTAATATACCTCTTGCACGATCCCATGTCACAGTTCAAAGGAAACACTGTGGCTAGGAGCTCATTCCACTTATAGAAGTGTTTTGCAAAAAAGTGTCTCCACCAATGCGGAGGATTCATTGCGGAACTCACAAACTATATACAACACTTATCTACAAAATCATCATCATCATCTCGGCGTCATGTCCCGGTTGCGCTCCCGCGCGACACACGAGGTCCCGGGTCCGCTTAATATACAAATAACTTGATATACAACATTATCTATATCAAAAACACGCTCCATCACCCGAATACTACCCAAACAACGTCAGAATTTACAATCAAAACCAGGAAGTGTAAACTTGAGGCAAGTCGGCTAACAAGATTGTCAATCAGTCTAATTCAAGGGCCAACTAGCGCTTGGCCAACTTTACGCATAACAAGCTAACTCACTAACCGACCCGGACCCTGCTTCACAAACTTGAGCCGTCTACCTATGCATATTGTGATGCCGATTACTTAGCGAGTGCATTGCCAAGAAAATCGCGAACTCCGGGAAAGTAAGCCCTAATGAGCAGTTTTCCAGTAGGTACTGTCAGATGGTATAACCCGCGTCACGAAAGAAGAGACTTGTCAAATGGCAGTGGAGGGGATTTCGCGCAAGTCGAACCACGTGACCCGCCAAGTCTCTTCTTATTTGACACTAGCTATAACAACAATGATCAAGAGATGGCGCCTCCTTATATCTTGGTAAGACAAAAAATTATAAAAATACTGCTATTTATTCAAATGTCTTGAAAATAAACGGCGTAAAATAAATCTGGGATTTATTTAATTTTGCTATTTGCTCACAACTTCTCATCTGTATTTATTTTGAGTAGACGACCCAAGAAGCGATGGAGTGACATCGCTGAGTTGGATGCGTGAGTCAACGGCCTACGATGCAAGGATGCCGAAGACCGGGCGAAGTGGGAAGAATGAGTAGGAAAGCAGACACTCGCAAAAGCCGAATAAGCGCTAGGACGATAATGATAATATATTGCTGGTCGTAAGCCTTTCCCTTCAAGATCTCTTTGTTTGCAAATCGCGTTTGGTCATGTGATCGTGTCCTAACACGATAGCAGTGGTGGCACGTGAACAAAAAACGCTGAATAAGAATGACAGTTGATAAATATCAAAATAATGTAGATTAAATTGTTTGTCACTAATAAACGTCTTTTTAAGTACCATTATCATGATAAAACAGTTACCTACCGGTATCAGGTAAAAGGCCCCATATACAACGCAAGAAGCGATGGATTGATAATACGAGAACTTTTTATTTCTAATACCATCCTACGCCAATTTATAGGCGTAGGAAGGGGGGCCGTGAATATTTGTTGACCCAAAAAATGTCCAGATTGTGGGACCCTACGCTTTAACCGACGCCCCAACTCCTGATACAGTTTTTTTATGCTGATTCGAGCACCGCGGGCCCCCGCGCAGTCTCTGCAGCGAACGAAGTCTGTGCGCGCTCCGATTGCTCATTCAATAACTTATATTACTTTTATTGTCTTTAATTACTATCAGCATCACACATCATCACAGCACCTAAGCTAAAATATTAAAATTAAAATGCTAAAAATACATTGATCACACCAACTTTTACGACTTAAAATGAAAAAAATTCATAAGTTTTAAATACTTTTCTTATCATTCACCTTGCTCATTGCGGTCACTCATTAATTAATTTCCTTAAATTACTATTGTGAGGATCACCCATTGCTGTTAAGTCTAAAAATGTTTAAAATTGCCAGCTCGCTCCGCTCGCTCATTAAATTAAGGGTTACCTCAAGCTTTTGTAACCCAAAATATCACAAATTACAAGCTCTCTCCGCCCGCTCATTCATTCAATTATTACTCCAGCTTAAACTTCCAGCTTAAAAAATGTCGAGCTCGCTCCGGTCGCTTATTCATTGATCACCGCAGCTTTTAAGATACAAAATGTCAAAAATTTCGAGCTCACACATTTGTTCTCCCTCAGGTTTTAAAACCTAAAATATCCGAGCTTGCTCTGCTCATTCGTTTATCCGCTCGTTCACTCCACTAAAACGGTAAATGTTTTTACTCAGCGCGCCCACACTTCGAGTAGAGAATACCTATAATTTTTACTTTTGCCCCCCCCCCAACAAACAAATTGACGATCGATCGACTCGGCTTCATCGGCAACCTCAGGGGTCAGGCCCACCCTGGAAAAAAGCTCTAGATACGCCAATGGCCAATATCCAGCCAACAGCCCAACACCGTATTCCCCCACCTTGTCACAAAAAAGAAACAGAAATGTTGCTTTTACATCACATACTAGCACAAAATTTAGCTACCTATTTTTTTGTTTCTTGGGGCCATTCCTATTCAATCATGTAAATAGAGACAATGGTATTAGCAACCTAAACAAACATCACTGTAACCAAGTCATTATTGCCTGGTTGAAAGAACTGTCATACTTAGGCACGGAAAACTTAAAACCTATTTCATAAATTTGACTGAGCATACACCTCATACCAGTACTTTCCGAGGACATGGTGACAGACACACTAAAAAACACACAAATACACAACCTCTAACTAAGCCCAAACACATGTACCGCCTCTATTGCGCTCCGTCCATCGTGGGTAAAAAAGAGTTTGACTACCTAACCTGCCCAGTGGCCTAAGCCCGATCCCAAGACTTGATGTCGTAGGGCTCAGAATCAACTTTTAATTATCCAATTAATTTTCACGTATGCATAATACAAATACACACGTATAAACTCACTATAAATCATGCCTAGTGGCAAAACACCCAATACCAAGCCCTTATATTTCGTAAGGCTAGGCAACATTTAAGAGAGGTAGGGCATAGCGGGGTATCTCTATCGAATTGGAGCCGCCCGACTGGGGAAGTACCTCCACCTTACAGAATATCGCAGCTAAATAATACTCTTTTAAATAGTATTGTGTTTCTGCCGGTGAGTAAGGTTTCCAGTGCTCCATGGGGTGGGGATTTGGGGAACCGTGGCTTTGGCAGTGGAGTGGCATTTGCCTTTTGCTGCCAGAGCAACGTGTTATAGAGGTGGGCAACGCATTAGCGATACTCTTGGTGTTGCTAATGTCTATAGGCAGTGGTGACCACTTTCCATCAGGTGGCCCGCTTGCCTGTTTGCCTACCGTATGACTTAAAAAAAGAAAAAAAAACATTACACTCTTAACCACACTCAACAACTGCATACAACTTACACTTTTCACTAAAACACACACGCACACACACACACACATGCACATGTACACATGTACTATATACACACACACATCCACATAGCCTTTCACAGCTGTACACCTATTAGTCCTAGCTTATGGTTATTAATTAGATGCACAACCGCTACCTTCCATAAGTGAAGACATGTACCTAACTGGGGTAGTACACCTGGGGTTCTGGTGACCTGAAGGCGCCCCGTCCCGTCTATTTTAGGCACCAGTCCTACTATAATTAACAAATAGTATGTATTATATCGATAAGGTTGTTTGTGAAGAACAAAAAAAGTAATATTTATTATTATTATTGGCATCGCTGAGTCGGATGCGAGAGCCAACGGCCTACGACGCGGAATGCCGAAGACCGAGCGAAGTGGAGTAGAACAATTAGGAAAGTGGACCCTCGCAGAAGCTGGGATTAGCGCTAGGACGATGATGATGATCTATTGAAGGTTGTAAGCCTCTCCCTTCAAGATCTCTGTTTGCAATTCGCTTTTTGTCATTAAAAAGGACACTATAGCAATGGTAGCACATGAACAAAAAACGCTGAATAAGAATGACAGTTAATAAAGATCAAAATAATGTGGATTAAATTGTTTGTGACTGACTCTGCATTATGATGATAATCGTCTATTTAAGTAATTTTATCAAGATAAAACAGTTACCTACCGGTATCAGGAAAAAGACCCCGTAGACAACCCAAGAAGCGACGGATTGACATCGCTGAGTCAGATGCGAGAACTTACGGCTTACGACGCCAGGTTGCCAAAGACCGGGCGAAATGGAAAAGAATCAGTAGGAAAGCGAACCCTGGCAAAAGCTGGGATAAGCGCTAGGACGACGATGATGAGTAGAGCGACTGCTATTTGATCTCCGTGACCCTGATAATAATGATGATCTATTGCTGGTCGTAAGCCTCTCCCTTTAAAATCTGTTTGTTTGCAATTGAGCCACCGCGTGCCACCGCACTTGAACAAAAAACGCTGAATAAGAATGACAGTTAATAATAATCAAAATAATGCGGCTAAAAAATTCTTGGTGACTAAGTTGTGCCTTGGCAATTATTGTGATAATCGACTATTTAGGTAATATTATCATGATAAAACAGTTACAATCAGTATGTAAATAAAGCCGGTTCTACATTGCGCTGACGGTTCGCAGTTATTACGGTAAGAAACGCATAAAATTTGTATTGACTTGCCCGATTTGACTAAACTTAGGCGACGCTTAAGTTGTCGCTTTCAGAAGAGTCTTAGCATTTAGGCTTCATAAAATCATCAAGGAGAAACGGAGTCATGAAGTTATAGCGAGCTGAGTTTTCGCCTAAAGATTGTGATTTATGTTTTTTTTTGTTTGAATATCTGTAATCAACTCGGGCATCGCCTAAATTTTAGTGCGATTGGGCATCATTGTAATACTTTTACTATTATACTATTTTACATTGTAGTTCTTCTGGGTAGTTATGACACTAGTTGGGGTCAAAATTCCCCATCCACCTTTTTTTTTATACCACTAAGGTGGCAAACAAGCGTACGGCTTGCCTGATGGTAAACAGTCACCGCAGCCTATGGACCTTTTCTTTGGCCAGCCTGTACTAGAGAAGCTAATTTGGCCTTACCCCGGAGATGACTCTGGAACCCCACGCTATCCGAAACGTCGACACCAAGGATCCCGATACTTTATGACATGGAGCCCCCTCCATGTTCCTTGGAAATGCGTCACTATGACAAAGGAATCCTTTTTGGCGGAAAATGCGCAGACCTGTGTCTTTGAAGGGTTGAATTTCACTAGGTTCAGTCTGCCCCAGAGAGCAACTTGCTCCATGGAGTGTTCAATCTCTAACACAAGTCTTATTCGGCTTTCCGACACCACGGAACGAGGGATATTCGCACGGCCAGTATAACAAGCATCTCCAGTACTGTCATCTGCATAGCAATGAATACTGGGAATATTCAGCATATCTTTATATATACTTTGACTATAGACTTTGGCTCCCTGTGTGTGTTCTATCGGCTGTACAATGGGGAGTGTTCCGAGGAACTTTTCGATCTGGTGCCCACAGCACAATCCCGCCATCGCACCACCCGCCGTGGGCTGGGTACTCATCCCCACTACGTAGACCCTCTGTTGGTCACCACGCGAAGGTTCGAAAGAACGTTTTTAGCTCGTACGATTCGGATGTGGAATGAGCTTTAAGCCACAGTGTTTCCTTTGGACTATGACATGGGCTCGTTCAAGAGGTATATTAGAGGTCTCCCCTGGTGTTGCTGATGTCCATAGGCGGCGGTGACCACTTTCCATCAGGTGGCCCGCTTGCCTGTTTGTCTGCTGAGTAACATAAAAAAAAAAAAGTTGGAGCGTCAAATATAAACCCGGCCTAAGTGACTTTGAGTATATTATCAGATTTAAACAGTGTGTGTACGTGCACGACCAACTCAACCATCGAACAACTGTGTCACGTTTGTTATTTGACAGCAGCTTCGTAAGGTAAGAGTCAATATTATTTATTAAATTATCCTTTGACAGCGATCTAATATTTAACACAATATTTTAATCTATAATCTTCAACGCAAGTATGCTCCGCTTAGTCTTGAATTTCCTTTTACCCAAATAATCTTTCCGATGCGGTTTTATGCTTAATTTTGACATGGTTTTTGACGATTGAACTGGAAGGCGGCGTCTCTATGTGGCTTCTCTATGTACTACGGTCTCGATTAGCATTGTTATTTTAGATGTGTCAGAACATAAATCAGCAGAATATACATTTTGTCGATATTGTTCAAACCACACAACCGGCACTTTGCCTCCTAAGGCACAAGCCAGGCCGCACCTGGGATACTGTTCCCATCTCTGGGCTCGGGTACCTTATTCTTCCTATTTAACGTCGCGTTTCGCGTTAAACGTCAGGCGACTCGAATTGTCAACGCAGTAAATCTCAACCGCTGTCTCAGCTATTGGCTCTACGGAGAGATGTAGTATCTCTGTGCATATTTTATCGCATATATCACGGGTAGTGCTCTGAGGAGTTGTTTGGGCTAATATCTGCTCTGCAGTTTCACCACAGTACTACCCGTAATAAGTTAAATCTATCCGTACCATCTCAACGAATGTCGGTCATCTACTGTACGCATTTCAAGCAACTTCCTGCCGCGTAGAGCCATTCCCTGGAATTATGTTCCTGCAGTGGTATTTCCGAGCCGGTACGACATTTCGTACTTTTCTCATAGGCTGGCAACGCATTCGAATTGATCAAGAACGATAGAGATCACTACGATCAGGTGAGCAGTTTACTCGTTTGCCCCCTCCGTTTTAAATAAGCCCACTTCTACTTTTAAGGTTTTGTTGGACGTAGTCTGTCTCTGTTAGTCTTGATCGCAACAATTGTTGCAAAAGTATTCGGCATGTGGCGGTTGTGAGTCATATGTAGCTCCCTATCTTATTTTCCTACTCCTGTTTAATGGTGGAAAGTTTTCCTTGATTAACGCTTATTTCACAATTTTAATACTTCACTTACAGTATTGCTTAATAAACCTCAATGCCTGGTATTGTGACATGTTAAAAATTTGGAGGCCAATGGGTACAATGGGATTGATGATCACCGCTTGCTCTCAATTACTATGTAGCTGATTCTATTTTAATTTTTACAGGATGCTGGTCTGGATATGGTGCGGGTGCGCGCTCGTCGCCTTGGCGGTTTACCTCCGCAATGTATACTCCTACTTCTCCCGGCGAGGAGTGAAGAACGTCCCGCCGACACCCGTCATCGGGAACTTGACTAACTCTCTTTTGAAGAAGGAACATTTAGGAAAGATTTTGGAGCGAAGTTATACCATGTTCCCGGGTGAGAAGTAAGTAATTGGTTGTGGCTGTATACACCGTTTGATATAAATTCAGTCAGTCGATTTCAAGAGTCCATACGTCAATAATAATAATAATGTAGACACGAGGAATACGTTGCCAGTGTATTCGGTGCATTCTGCGCAGGCGACAGGATCATCTAGTTAGATAGAAGAATTATTGTATATTTTAAATGCAGGTTCGTGGGCCATTTCGAGTTCCTATCACCTGCGGTGGTGATCAGGGATCTGGAGCTCGTCAAGAAGATCGGCGTGAAGGACTTCGAAACATTCCCAAACCACAGTAATGCGGCCGTGGGCAATGACGAAGACTTCATTATCAGAAGCCTGATATCTTTAAGAGGTGTGTACATTAAATACTTTTTTTACTACTTACTATACTTATTAAAGCGACAATACGGCCGAAGATGAAGCATACCTGTCTAGAAATGTAACCTGCAAAATACACATCGATAAGCGCGCAACATATAATCACTCCGCCGATGTTCAAGGCTTTCAGCTTTGCGTCTTGATAGACCTAATGCTCTGTATCACGAATATCCTCATAGCACACTTCTTCAGTTGATATTTTGCTAATAAATTCCAAAGCACTGAGCTAGTCATAGTTGCGGGATCTGCATGTTCCCACGTGTTTGCGTTTTCAGTGTCTTGGACAAAGCGTGAATTCAACTTGGAATTATTGATACTTTATTTATTCAAATAAATAATAAAAATAAAAATTAAACAAAAATTACAACAAACCTATTTATAGTAAATAGATACAAATAGAATCAAGGCTACATATTTATAACTCTTGCACAAATAATAATAGGTACTTAATTCTAGTTATTGATAGTTTGGACACCTAAGTAAATGATTTACTTGTATATTAGGCATCCAGGTTAGTAGGTCTTAATATATAGGTTAATTCTTACATGTATTTTGTGAAACAATAAAGTGTTTAAAATGTATGTATAGGGTACAGTAGAATGAGATTTAAGTATTAAAACTTACGTACCATGTTTATAGTTAACCAACAACTTCTAGTATTATCTCTGTTTCCTCGTAGGACTTACCTTTTAACCAATCTATAATAGTTAATTTACAATTACGTAGGTTGCGATTTAATTTGTTATAAAGATAAGTGTCAAGTAAACAGAAAAACCTGTGAGAGTGCTGTGTGCGGAATAATTCATTGTTGCACACCATGTCCGCACGTCTATGACTGGTTTCGGGTTTGAAGGGCACTAGGTAGTGTTTTTTTATAACCGTTTGCAAAATGAATAATTGACGAACTGAAAGAACGTCACATTCATGTAGCAATTGGGTCGTCGGATAGCGGAAGGGTCGAAAGGTACTAACTTTTAAGATAATTCTTTGTGCTCTTTCCAAGTCAATAATAGTTGTTTTATGTGTGCCACCCCATGTTGTAATGCAGTATAGAAGTAAACGGATCTTCGTAAAGCCTCATTGGCAGTATGTCTAAGGTTTTTGAAGACGTATATTAGTTAACGCATTCTTGTAGTAAGGGCTTCGATGTGCAAATGTCAATAATCACGCCTAGATATGTTATTGACTTGGTAGAGCTAATTTAAGGACAGTAACAGGTACTATTTTGTTTGAGCGGGTCGGTCGTTAGACAGGAATGAGCAACAATATCATACATGTTTACTGGATGCTGGGTAGAGGAATAATAAAAGAAAGTCATGTACTTGGTCTTGTCGGTATTTAGTGTAAGTGCATTATTCTTGAGCCATCGGGATACTGAGTAGAAACCCTCTTGCACTTGAGTGAAAACTTCGGTCCAATTATTGTCGCTAAAAAGTAGGGCAGTATCGTCAGCGTATGTAATTATTCTACCATTAGTGAGAGGGAGTGAGCATAACTCGTTGACATAATTAAGGAACAATATCGGTCCCATGATACTTCCTTGGGGAATACCGTATTCAGTGGGGAGTTCCTCGCTAATTATATTGTCAATAGAAACACGTTAAGTTCTATCAGTGAGATAGTCTTTTATCAGGCGATGGGGTAGCCCTCGTATTCCCAGGATTTGAAGTTTGTCGAGAAGAATAGGAATTGTCTAAAAAGATAGCCAAACACTTTTTTTGGGAGTCGAGTTGCCTCACAAGGTAATCAGTGAGATTGTCGACTGCGTCATTGGTAGATCGTCCTGATCGAAATCCATATTGCGACGGTGCTAGTGCTAGTAGTTGATTACATTCCAAGTATTGTACGAGTCTCTTATAGATTATTCTTTCTAGTATTTCGATATAGATGGCAGTAGGGTGATGGGTCTGTAGTTATTGACACAGCTCTTGTCCTCTTTTTTGTGAATGGGCTTAATTAGTGCTTTTATAATTTACTTCTTGGATTTCAATACAAACCGTGACACTTATAAGCAACGTTACGTCACCCATCCCACGCTGCTTGGTGCGGGAAGCCCCTGCATGCCCACTTATATGTCTCCTACTTGGTTGAGACATGGAAAATCCTCTTGGAAAGTCTAAGTATTTAATGTAATTCACTAAGCTACGATAAATGAATAAATTAACAGATGAGGAGTGGAAAGACATGCGCGGCACTCTGAGCCCGGCGTTCACCAGCTCCAAGATCCGGCTGATGGTGCCCTTCATGGTGGAAGTCGGAGACCAGATGATGAGATCTCTTCAAGAGAAGATTCGGAACTCAGAATGTGGGTACAAATTTTTCTAATTTATATACTGTCATCTACTCCATAATATGATATAAGATACATTGTACTAAAAACTAAGGCAGAACTATTACTTGAAGTCAGACATAGGTAAAAATACATTACAGACTACTTCTCTATCCTCAGCAAAATACATAGACGTGGACGTCAAAGACCTAACGACGAGGTACGCTAATGACGTAATCGCTTCATGCGCATTTGGCTGCAAGGTCAACTCTCATAAAGAAGAAGATAACGAATTCTACACAAGAGGCAAAGAAACAGTATCCATCGGTTTCTATAAAATGTTTGTAAGCATACTGCATAAGTCATTCCCGGCACTTAAGAATGTGAGTATGCATATATTTTTTGTTTAGATGCAGGATGTCCCGTTCTCAGATAAATCCCCGTTTAGGGACTAACCCAACAGTACGTGATATTGACATTGTGTCAAAGTCTACTAAGAAAGGAGAAAGACACTTAATATTTATAAATAAATAAATATATATTCGTGGACAAATTTACACAGTGCCAGCCCCAAACTAAGCAAAGCTTGTACTATGGGTGCTAGATAACTGATATACTACTTAAATTTTTATTAAGGGCGGCTTGCAGGACTTATTTAAATCTCGATTTAGTTTTAACTAAACTAGATTTAAGCTAAAGCTCAGTTTAACGTCTTGCACTTCATCAATTTAGCGTAAATCTCGATTTAAATAAACGTCAAAGTTAAATCGGCATTTTAGTCAGTTTAAAGTTGCTAAATCTCGATTTTGGTGACAGGCAACGACTTTTGTGTTTTATGTATTCTCATTTGTTGCGTGTTATTTTTCATTTATTGGTATAAACTTCTTGTTTAGTGTAAAATCATCGGGTTGAAATGAATTTATCTTCGCACAGTGATTTTGGTTTTGTATTATCAGACGACGACGAGGAAATCGTGCAATATTTAGAAACTCCGTTTTTCTATCGAAGAATCTCGATTAAAAATGATTTATTCTATTTATGATTTATTTATATTATAGAAAAAGACTCCAGCAAACAATAAACAGTAAACACAAACTCGCATTCAATTAACTGACTTTTCTCTATGACTTTGACATTGACAAGACAAATGACATTCCTTTGTACGCAATATTGTTTAGAACACTTTTTTTTTATAAAACGGAACGTAAATATCGGAATGGCGAATGAACTACGACCGAATGATACGCTAAATCTCGATTTAGTTAAATCGAACGTACATTTGGTTTGTGCAAGACAACCTTAACGAGATTTAAGTTAAGTAGAGTTTAGGCCAAAGTCTCAATTTAACAAAATCTAGATTTTTATGATTTTCCTACAAGCCACCCTAAATACATACTTATTATACATAGAACACCCAGACCCGTAACTGAAACTAAAATTCATCATTTCAATTTATGCCCGGCCGGGAATCGAACCCGGGACCTCTTGCGTGGCAGACTGGCATGTTGACCATTGAACCACTCAGGTCGTCGGTACAATACTGTGTCTTTTGAAAAACAAGGGAAGCAATCGAGCAAGTAGTATCCTGTACATGATTAAATACCTGTCATACTGCACATACCCGGTGACAGCGGCGCTATTGTTGACAACAACATGATATTTCAAAACATTTACAACAGCTACATTTAGTTCCAGTTTGTAGTCTTGTACTTGATGTGTAGGTGATTAATTCTGCAAAGGTATCTAGGTCACCACGTATTCACGGAAGAGAAAAAAACCAGGAAGGGTCGTAATTCTCTTCTTCTAAAAAGTCTTAATTCTAATCTAAAAATATTTTATAATACAATTTCAGTTCGTGAAACTGGAATTAATTGATGCAAAACCAAGAGATTTCTTCCGCAATCTGGTGTTGGGGTCAATGAAGGAACGGGAAGCCAAGAACATTAACCGACCAGATATGATACATCTTCTAATGCAAGCAAAGAAAGGTAAGATTAATAAAAACCACCAGGAAGGCCGTAAACTTGTTTGCCACCTTAGTGGTATAAAAAAGTAGTACAAACACTAAATACCACGACTGCTATTAAATACTGCTAAGCAATAAACAAGTAGATAGTTGTAGGTAAGTAAGTAATAAGTAAGTATATAGGTATATGTAAACGTGGCGATCACGCACCGGAAGACGCAGCGTGGGTAGGCCTCCCACAAGGTGTACCGACGACCTTGTAAGGATCGCAGGTACCAGCTGGATGCGGAAAGCACAGGACCGGCCTTTGTGGAGATCTCTGGGGGAGGCCTATGCCCAGCAGTGGGCGTCTTCTGGCTGATATGATGATGATTATATAGGTAATACAAATATTAGTTTAATTAAAACTTGAAAGTAGGCGGAGACTCAAAATCGCTTCACCCGAAGGAACAAAGAAACATACATACAAGCATATACATATACATACAGGTCAAACACGTAACCCTTCCTATTTTGCTTCGCCGCAGTCGGGTAAAAAGACTTGTGAACACAGTCCGTTACGAGCCACGTTAGAAATTATTTTCGATTCATTCCCGTTGTTTCCGTTCAGGAAGTCTCACTCACGATGCAAAATCTGAAAACGACGCGGACGCTGGCTTCGCTACAACTGAAGAATCCGACATTGGCAAGACGCAAGTCAACCGAGGTAAGTACCAAAGTATTATATTCTAGCTATGTAGATCGGCTTTTTCAAAGTTGTAAGATAAATAAAGATGTATGCCGGGAAAAGAGTGGGGATGGCTCGCCCATGGCCGAGGAATGGCCATCAGAACGTATTTATTGGGATAGTTTTGTAGCAATAAAGGGTCTCAATAGTTCTCAAGAGTGTATTGTCATCAACATCCTGAAGGACAAAATTCACGACGAGTAATCCGACAAAGAACACAGTTGATGGAGTAATGAGTTCTTGTGTGGAGACACCGACTCGCCAAGCATAGAAATGGACGTCCTTCGGACAGGTGGAGTGATTTGTGAAAGACTGGAGTGGGAAGTGTAGAAAAAGGGTGGTGGCTAGATGCCGCAGACTGAGGACAGAGCGCTTATTTGGGCAGGACTACGATGGTTTTGTGATCAATCCGGGCTTCTATCAATGTTCGCTTGCCTAATCTTCCTCCTCCACTTTTCCTGATCACCAATACGGCACTCTCGCGTCGCTGTTTAATGCTTCCAACCTTAAATTCTGTACCCACATATTGTAGAGTACGTTATAGCCTACATTCATCTAACCCACGAGTTTGGCATTATGTCTGGCATTGACTTGACCTATTTTGTTTTGCGCTATCTCCGCTTTTTGAAGGTCGGGAAATCTATTTTTCCTACTCCTGTTACTTCTTAATTCAATTTGCTGTGGGTTTCTATACTATACTAGCTTGTCCTCGGGTACGCCTGAGTGTCAAAACTCAAGACCTATGTGTGGTCGCCGCTGTAGGTTCTGGCTATACAGGAGTTGTAGCGGTGGGATTGGGTGGGGGGGCAAAGCTCATTAAGCCATGACTTTCTCTTTTTATTAACTCCATAAGCAATCTTACTAACCGGGTTGACATTTCAGAGTGGTCTGACATCGATCTGGTAGCTCAAGCGGTGCTTTTCTTCTTCGCCGGCTTCGACACTGTATCCACTTGCATGTCGTTCCTGCTTCACGAGTTGGCCGTCAACCCTGACGTGCAGGAGAAGCTGGTTCGGGAGATCCGGGAGAACGACGAGAAGAACGGCGGAAAGTTCGACTACAACTCTGTGCAGAAGATGACGTATTTGGATATGGTGGTCTCAGGTAAAGCATTTCACAAATATACACGAAAATTTTATGTGTTTAGTGTTTTGTTTTGTATAATCTCAATCTTGCTTTGTGATTGGGTCGATTCTGGTGCGAGCAGCAATTGAAACGATGTTAAATTTTGTTTTTTTAGTGTTAATTACAAAAAGTAGCTGTCTCCTAGTTTTGAGAAACAGTTTATAGATTTCCTCTTAAAGTCTTTACTCATGTATCTCCCGTGTCTATACAAATTATTTATCATTTATAGAGGCACTACGGCTTTGGCCACCTGCTCTATTTACGGATCGATATTCCAGCAACGATTACAACCTCGGCAGGCCCAATGACACAGCGCGAGAAGATTTCATTGTAAGTTTAATTTGATAATTAATTTTGTTATTTATTTAGCTTGAAAATATACTACTCGAAGCAACTTCCTCCGAACAATAACTACAAGCGATTTAATTTTCAACTGTTTAGTCACTTCTACCTCGTAGTATACATGAAGCCCGATGAATTTAAATTGAACTAGTTGAATTACATGAACATGAACGTGATATAACATGAAGTCTACCACTAGAACATAAATACTACTAGATTATTTGTTTATTTGGACGACCTGAGTGGTTCAGTGGTCAACATATGCCACGCAAGAGGTCCCGGGTTCGATTCCCGGACGGGCAGAAATTGAAATATTGAATTTTAATTTCTGTTACGGGTCTGGGTGTTCTAGGTATAATAAGTATGTATTTAAAAGTATATAAGTAGTTTATCAGTTATCTAGCACCCATAACACAAGCTTTGCTTACTTTGGGGCTAGATGGCGCTGTGTGAATTTGTCCACGATTATTTATTATTATTACAATTTATATTATTATATTATCCATCATTTGACAAAATATTCAAAAAAAATTTATATTTTACATTCAGATACGCAAGGGTACAACCGTATACATCTCGATCCTGGCGTTCCACCGCGACCCGCAGTACTTCCCTGACCCTGAGAAGTTCGACCCCGAGCGATTCTCGGAGCAGAACAAGCACAACATCAAGCCCTACTCCTATTTGCCCTTCGGATTTGGGCCTAGGAACTGCATCGGTGAGCAGATTAACTTTAAGCAGAGGTTAAGAGGAGAGGTTGTCCCTGGAGAGTACAGCATGGAGTTCTTCAAGAAAGGGGTGAAACCGTTCTTACGGTGTCGGCAACGCGTGGGTGATGCCCCTAGTATTGTAAACGTTCATAGGCTGCGGTGAGTGCTTACCATCAGGCGGGCCGTGAGTTTGTTTGCCACCTCAGTGGTATAAAAAAAGCATATTGTCTTTTTTTTAATGCCTAGTGAGGCTTACGGGCGGACAGTCCACCTGATGGAAAGTGGTCACCGTCTAGGATATCTGCTACCATTTTGGCGGAAGGGCAGCTTCCCAGGCCCCAGCCCTTGGTTCTCCCTGGCCTCCACGCCAACCAACGTAAATTTTATTTAAATTTATAATTCATTTATTCAAGTGACCAGACTCATTGTGTTAGTAATTTCTTAATATATTTGTTAGTGCAGTTATTTGCAAAGCGTAACAGCACAGGCGGAACCTGAAGCTGTCTAAACCATAACATTCAAAAGGGGGGAACTGGCTCTCGCGGGGTACATCCGGAACACGTCTATAAGTGCTTTGCTGTAGCATCACCGGCATGAGGGTGGTCGGCCAAACTCGGTAGAAAACGCTGGTGGTTACCAGCGTTTGACAATCCATTTGGCGCCACCCGGGGATCAAGGACTACCATCTGCGGACGCAAAGAGTATAATCCCCAATCTGTCTTCTTAAAATAGATCGGTGGTGTATTAGCAGCTTCCTACTCCCATATTTTATTTTGTTTGATAAAGGGATGCCTACATTTTGCCTGTTCTAGATAGCCATGAAGCCACAGCAATGACCATTTGAGAATTTGTTTAACAGGATTTACTTATAATCTAAGTTATGACCACCTCTCTATAGGTAGACTTCCATCTCTGAGCCACCTGTAATCCTCAGGGTCCCGGTTCGCGCTGTGCGAAGTGAAGGTGATGGTGTACCAGCTCCTCAGAAGCATGGAGCTGTCTCCGGCTGCCAAGACCCAGATCCCGGTTCAGCACGACCCCACCACCTTGTCCGTCCAGATGCTGGGAGGACACTGGGTGCGCTTCAGAACCAGAACATGATCTATTAAAATGAATTTTTTTGTGACATACTCGTATAACGTTTCTTTTGTTCTGTCATTCTTTAGTTTTCCCGTTGAACTGTTGTTGTGTGATACTGGTAGAGATGCTGGTTGTCTCTATAATATTGATTTTAAATGTAGGAAATTGTAATCCCCGTCAACGTATTGATTGGTTGGGATTGAGTAAACTGCTAGAAAATTGGAAATCGTAATTGCTAATAAATAAATAAGTATTCATAAGAATTTTATTTTACTTAACTATAATATTATTATAAAAGAGGTAAGTACCTACTAGGTATTTTGCCATAAGTTTGGCTTGGAAAAAGGAGCGTCGGTGGCCTAATGGTTAAGGAATTGGACTCGTAAGCGAGAGGTACCGAGTTCGTTTCCCAGTGCCGCCATGTAGGTACCAATAACTTTTTCTGAGTTATTTAAGTTGAACAATAACCGATGCCCTTATGAAGAGTAAAAATATAATGATGAAACCTGCATATTCAGGCGACTGAATGTGTAACCATGATGAAATCTACCAGTTCCCCTGTAAACAGGGTAATAGAGGACAGGTGGCAATCACTCATAAAGATGTAAGTCTGCTGAAGGCCACATAGTCGGACGGTAAAAATGTAATGATTAAAACTTTATTTTTCGATACAGCTGTAATGAAAATAGTATAGGAAATGCTGTATCAAAACGTAATTTTATCTACACTCATAGCGTAATGTTCCAATTACATATTCGAAAACAGTCGTGTAACGATATACTTTTTTCACGCCAGCCTATAAAATTTTAAAAAATTACTTTTCGATACAGCATTTCCTATACTATTTTCATTACAACTGTATCGAAAAATAACTTTTTAATCATTATGCAACAGTTCTATTTTTAAAAATTTTTACAGGTGCCGAAGACGCCGACACGGCGAAATGTAGGCAGAATACCTCAATGTCTTTAACAAATTCAATATTCAAAATTTTCCTTTTTATATTTGTGTGTAATTGTTTTCCCGCTAAATAGAATATTTTTTCTAATTGTTGTAATTTGTGTTTGTGAATGTTTTTTCTTATTTGAAGCAAATAAATAGATAAACGTGAAAGTAGTAAAGTGAATTTCCCGCCGCCGCATGATATCCTCCACGCCTAGATAGAACAGAACTGACTCGCAGCTTACTTCCAGCAAAGTTGAGAAAATTATAGGTACGATATTTTAACATAAAAATATGAGTGTAGATAAAGTAATGTATGAAACTACATATAATTAGGTTTTAAAACACTCGTGTAAAATAAACAGACACATGTTTTAATACCCCGTTTTATATGACAGTTGCATAAACTACAATTTTAAAATTTTATAGACTGGCTTGAAAAAGTGTACCCTTTTTGGCGGTGCAGGATAAGGATGCCGCCAATATTGGCAAGCGAAGATGGATAAGGTGGAAAAGGGTAATTACCCACCTGGCCGGGTTGTGACCAGGGGACCAAGGGTCCGACAGTTGATCGTCGGAAGTTGTATATATGCCATGGAAGTTGGCACATTTCTCTAGCGTGATGTAGGACGGTTAGCGCCATCTATGTGCGGATGCTTCCCAACCTTGTGTTCGTGTACTCGTAAAGTGAGTATCGGTGAGTTTCCTTGTTGGAGCGATAGATATCGCTACACCCTTAAACGACTGTTTTCGAATATGTAATTGGAACATTACGCTATGAATGTAGATAAAATAATTTTAAGACATGTTTTGTTATTTATATATCGGAAACCACATACTATACCTACCAACCTTGCAAAAGGGTACTTTCATTACACCTTATTCGTACGAAATCTACTAAAAACTACTTAAAGATATCTTAGCAATTGTTAAAAAAGGACATACCTACTGTCTCTGTCGGCTCGCGGCATCATTTTCTACAAATGCAAGTCTTATAGTAACGTGATAAGATATGTTTTTGTTTGCAGTATTTCGGTACATGCACATTTCTGTTGCATTATTATTTCGATGGTGCCCAGTAGTGCCTAAGTAATTGCCCAAACAAGGATTACGGTAGAATCTTGCGTTGAATTTTGCTGATCCTTTTAATCCGTCAAATTCAGGATCAATTATAACCAGCCCATCTTTATTTAAATTTATAGTGGGATCATCACATTGTTTGAGTACCTACTGGACTTGGCAGTTCTCCATGGTCTAGCTGACCACGACGAAGAGCAGATCTATCTCAAGTTTCTCACCACTCCCATCGCCCCGCTCACTAAACTCCAATTAATGGTAAATTCCAACCTAATCACGAGTACCAGTACTGTTCTGAGGAACTTTTCGATTTGGTGCCCACAGCACAATTCCGCCATCTACGCCACTACATATACCCTCTGTTGGTCACCACGCGAAGGTTCGAAAGGTTCTCGCTCGTACGATTCGGATGTGGAATAAGCTCCCAGCCACAGTGTTTCCTTTGGGCTATGACATGGGATCGTTCAAGAGGTATATTAGAGCCAACTCCCTTTGAGTTCCTGATGTCCATAGGCGGCGGTGACCACTTTCCATTAGGTGACCCGATGCCTTTTGACTGCCGTTTAACATTGAAAAAAAACCAGTTCTCTTTACGGAAACATTCTGTACACAGCTTTTACAACTTCCACGTGCGCCATAGCACAGAGAAAAATGTCCATAGCGCGCACTTCTAAAACGATCTGCAGTCCTAAATTACTCGGGCTTAGTCGCCGTTGCATACAGGAATTTCCTGGGCTTGCCGTCAAAATGTAGACTTTAATTCTAAAAAAATTTACTCCAATCGATGGGAATTTTAAAGGCAGTACCTATGGGCCGTTTTACCGCCAGGAACCAGAGTGGCAGCAAGGGCGATTTGTCTTGTCGCCTTACTTCAGCTGGAATTGCCATGGAGAACCGTTCTTTACATGCCTCCCGGTGCATCAATGCATGCTCATGACTTCATAGAAAACTACTCCATTCTGAACAGAAATCCTCGAGAGGTTATTACCCAGGATCGCGGATAATTCAGAAGCACGGTAACCGGTTTCCAAAGCGTTATGGCGGAACACGCGGCTGTTCTAGAAGTTGCTGCGGTATAGGTAATCTAAATGAAACGGACCACCATATAGCTACCGAAAGTGAGGCTGCGATTTACGACCCCTTTATCAGATACGTTTATGTTAAGTTTAGTGTCACTTAGAACACGAAAGACATCTTCGGGGAGACGGTGTCGTCCTACTCCCCCCATAGTTGCTCAGGATTCGAGAGGCTACAAGACCCCAGCATCACCGCGAACAAATGATGCAGGCGTCTTAGTCTATCATTACGATTGCGTCTGTGAGAGTTTCGTCCCAGTTTCGGTAGTCATTCAAGTGGTGATTTGTGCTACAGATCGCGAGGAACGTAAGTTGCTTTACATCATCAACCGTTTTGATTAACCCAAATGAGGCAACGCCACGGACAGCAGATATTAAATTACACATAGCTATTGGAGGTGGGCAAACAGAAAAAACTATGTCCAAATCTAAAAGCGCAAATACCCATTGAATGATTATGGAGTGGTTCTTAGCCGGTGGTCCGTAGAGGCACCTGATGTGGACCGCAAAGTCATAATTTAAGTTATCACAATATTAATTTGAACTCTATTTCGGTGACTTAAACAATACGTCGTGAGGAAGGTACTTTTAAAATCTCGGAAGTTTTTTGTTTCAATCAACAAATTCGACTTGATAAATCGAATTATCGAAAATCTTGTTCGATAATTCGGGTTATCAACTTATGATACGGTATGCCTGCTTGGTCAAAATTCCAAAACTATCATGATCGCTGCGCTGCAATTTGATTATTTTTATTACGATAAACCTCCACTCCTAAGGGCCAATATTGTAAACGAGCTCACTAAGCTCGCTCTTATCTTGAAGACACACTCATACAGTGCACTGCGCAGTGCACTGCACGATGAGGCAAAACTTGTTACACGCCGAGCAATTTGTATGCAAGTACATTGACAGATGGCGAAATGTTCCACTGTGCAGCGCGCCGCGCGGCGCTCTGCATGATGGGGCAAAACCCGCAATCCAAGCCCGAAATGTCAGTTCTGTATGAATTTTGTCTACGTTTTTCAATTTGGCCCCATCGTGCAGCGTGCGGTGCGATGTCAGCAGATGTCAATATGAAACGTCACATCTGACTGTTTCTTTTTACCACAGTTCGAATCTTTCCTCTTTATGTGACACAGTTTAAACACATATACATATCTGTCTACTTTTTTTAGTACAAATACAACGCGTGTGAATGAAATAGGAAACCGACCTTGTCAAAGAAAGTTTGACCGCTGATGCGTAAGCCCCTCCCATTTTTCTTATTCTTTAACATTAATGAAGTTGTTTCGCTTTCGTGATCCTGTCGTCATTCTCTTCTCAGTTCATCTCGAATTATAAATAAGGCATGTTTGTTTCTAGAACACTAGTTTCTAAAAAGAAATGCTGGTACTCGTAGAAATCTACATTTTGGATGGCACCTGTCAAACTTAAAACTGTAATAACTCTGAAACGATTAGTGCTAGAATATTAGTTCCTAAAGAGAAATTATAGTACTCGTCGAGAAGATCTACATTCCGGATGATAGCTGTCAAACTTAATACTGTAATTACTCTTAAGCTATCGCTTCTAGAACACTAGTTTCTAAAGAGAAATGATAGTGCTCGTCGAAATCTACATTTCGGTTGACAGCTGTCAAACTTAATACTGTAATAACTCTGAAACTATCGCTCCTTGAACACTAGTTCCTGATGAGAAATAATAGTCGAGATCTTTATTTCGGTTGACAGCTGTCAATCTTAAACCTGTAATTACTCTGAAACTATTGGCCTTAAAACGCTTGTTCCAGAACAGCAAATACTTATAGATATCGACGGGCACTATCATTTCTTTTTAGGATCTAGTTTTCTAAGAATAATGGTTTCCGAGTTATTTAAGTTTTATACACTCTCTTTATACTTAATACTGATTTTGTACTTTGTAGTTATAATTTTGAATGAGCCACCGTGGTATACACTCAGTTTAAGTAAACATTCGTAAAGGACAGAAATAACTACGTTTTAAAACATTTTGTCGTAATATTGTCCCAAAATCATGTCTTCAACCACTTCAGGACAAATTTAAGCAGTGCGGTATATCCCACAACAGAATCAACCAATGTGAATAAAAATTCCCAACATGACCGAATCAATCTTCTGAATTGAAAAATTTTGAAGTTTTTATGTTCTTATATCCTCAAGATAATATATTGAATGTATTATCATAGAGCCTGTAACCATCGGACAATCAATTCACTTTTAACAAAAATCGGCAAAGTAGTTTTTAAGCTAGAAATAACATCCATACAAACATTCATATCCACATACATACATACAAACCCCTTTCTCACGCAAGAGTAGGTAGAGACGACATTGTTCCACTTGCTATGGTCCTGACAAATCTCTGTCGATTCTTCCACGTTTGTCAACTTTACATACATAGATTGTTAATTTCATTACTTTCCTTTAGCTCCATCGTAGTCGGGTAAAAAGTATCAGTTATAGTATAGTATTCGCGGAAGATCAATCGAGGTGGTCTAATTTCTTGACATATTTCTTTTGCTATACTTTTTAGTTAAAAAAAAGCAACATTCGTGTTTCATACATTTTTGGATCAAAAATTTAAGTGTCGGCCAAAAGAAAATTATTAGTTTCCAATAGAGAAAACAGTTCTTAACATTGTTTTCTGTGACGTCAAATCCGCACGTCCGACAGTCGATTATTATTGGCTTTTAGAAAAGCGATACTTAGTACCTACTGTACGCCCGGTGGTACATAGTGGTGGTGGTGGGCGTACTGGTTTGGCACCATAGTAAGAAATAATAGAACCTGTCTGAACATGTCTCTGAAAATTGCATAATATTTTTCTGGCCGGCACTTTCAGCGTTTTAATCTAAAATGAATGACTATCTTTTCGTACGTTTCTCTTGGTTGCATTTGAGACAGTTTCTTGGTTGCAAAGTGACTGGAGATAAAAAATCTCAAGTCACTTTTTACGCCTGTGTGTGATCAGACAGTCGGAGACATATGGTCAATAATCATGTGAGTCGTTTAAAATAACGCGCGTAAAAGCGTCGAAAAAGCTCTAGTGCAAACGTTGCCTAACTCACAATATTTTGTAAATCTCTCGTGCGGACGTTGCCTAACTTGAAAAACCAGAATAACACTACCGTTTTCTTTGTTGTCACCGTGACGTGGCACCGTGCGGTGCGCCGCGCAGTGCACTGCACTGCATGAGTGGAGCCCGAGCCTTACACGCCGAGCAATTTGTATGCAAGTACATTGACAGATGGCGGAATGTCCCATTGTGCAGCGCGCCGCGCGGCGCACTGCATGATGGGGCAACACCCGCAATTGAAGCCCGAAATGTCAGTTCTGTATGAATTTTGTCTACGTTTTTCAATTTGACCCCATCGTGCAGCGTGCGGTGCGATGTCAGTAGATGTCAACATGAGACGTCATATCTGACTGTTTCTTTTTACCAACAGTTCGAATCTTTCCTCTTTATGTGACACAGTTGACACACATATATCTGTCTACTTTTTTTAGTACAGATACAACGCGTGTGAATGAAATAGGAAACCGACCTTGTCAAAGAAAGTTTGACAGCTGATGCGTAAGCCCCTCCCCTTTTTCTGATTCTTTAACATTATGGAAGTTGTTTCGCTTTCGTGATCCTGTCGTCATTCTCTTCTCAGTTCATCCCGAATTATAAATAAGGCATGTTTGGTTCTAGAACATTAGTTTCTAAAAAGAAATGCTGGTACTCGTAGAAATCTACATTTTGGATGGCACCTGTCACACTTAAAACTGTAATAACTCTGAAACTATTGGTGCTAGAATACTAGTTCCTAAAGAGAAATGATAGTGCTCGTCGACATCTACATTTCGGTTGACAGCTGTCAAACTTAATACTGTAATAACTCTGAAACTATCGCTCCTTGAACACTAGTTCCTGAAGAGAAATGATAGTCGAGATCTACATTCCGTATGACAGCTGTCAATCTTAAAACTGTAATAACTCTGAAACTATTTGCCTTAAAACGCTTGTTCCAGAACAGCAAATACTTATAGATATCGACGGGCACTATCATTTTTTTTTAGGATCCAGTTTTCTAAGAGCAATGGTTTCCGAGTAATTTAAGTTATATTCACTCTCTTTATACTTACTACTGATGTTATCTTTGTAGTTATAGTTTTGAATGAGCCACCGTGGTATACACTCAGTTTAAGTAAACATTCGTAAAGGACAGAAATTCAAAATTCAAAATTACTACGTTTTAAAACATTTTGTCGTAATATTGTCCCAAAATCATGTCTTCAACCAGTTGAGGACAAATTTAAGCAGTGCGGTAAACCGCACTGCTTAAATTTACGATAAATCGTACAACAGCATCAATCAATGTGAATAAAAATTCCTAACATGACCGAATCAATCTTCTTAATTTAAAAATTTTGAAGTTTTTATGTTCTTATATCCTCAAGATAATTTAATTGAATGTATTATCATAGAGCCTGTAACCATCGGACAATCAATACGCTTTTAACGAAAATCGGCCAAGTAGTTTTTGAGCTAGAATAAACATCCATACAAACATTCATATAAACATACATACACACAAACCCCTTTCCCCCGCAAGAGTACGACATTGACGACATACGACAGAGACGACATTGTTCCACTTGCTATGGTCCTGACAAATCTCTGTCGATTCTTCCACGTTTATCAACTTTACATACATAGATTGTTAACTTCATTACCCTCCCTTAGCTCCATCGTAGTCGGGTAAAAAGAATCATTTATAGTATAGTATTCGCGGAAGTTGCATGGTTCAATTTCTTTAGATATTACTGATGTTATACTTTTTAGTTAAAATATGGAATGACTTACCACGGTCTACAGATGGTGAATCTATGGAAACCTGTCAGAAGTAAACATCCAAAGAAAAAATTCATTTTCAAAGATTTTAAAGTAAAATTATGTCTTCTTCCGGGGATGAAGACATGTTGGCCGTACTGCAGATGGTTAATATGCAAAAATGTAGACGACCTCGACGTAACTATTGGGTGCACCCTATATGGAATACCGGTGTAAAAATAGACTTACCAGTTGATGGAAAACCTGGAAATGTATCCGGACCGTTTTCAGCAGGTTTTCAGGATGTCACCATTATGTTATAATCAAATATTAACCCGAGCCAGATCAAGGTTACAAAAACGGCACACAAATTGTAATGTCAATGTAGCATTGACAATAATATAAATTAAATAATCATCGTGGCGTCATTATGATGATGTTGACTTCAATATAATGTTTTATGAGCTTGTTGAAAAACATCCTGCAGCATACGATTATAATCGATCAGATTACTCTAAACGGAACGTGAGAGACAAGATGCGGATAATGATAGTAAGGAAATTAAACGGCAAATTACGTGGGGACAATAATGTCTGACCATGCCAGCCCGCTAGGCACGGGAAGGAGAGTTCAACTCACGAAGCGATGGCTAGACGTCGATAAGAACGACATGCGTGCCAACAAACTCACCACCAAGGATACCGAAGACCGAGCGAAGTGGACCAAGAGGAGTAGGAAGGCGGACTCCTGGCAACCGAAATTTAACACCAAGACGATGATAATGATGATCTTGGCGTCAAATCCTGTTTGTGCTCTCGCACGCGAGGACCCGGGGCCCGCTTTGACTATGATCCAAGATTTAGCAGATCAGGCAATTACAGTGGAACGACTGCCAACTGACCTCCATACATAAGGTCGACATAAGGTCAATAATCATGTGAGTCGTTTAAAATAACGCGCGTAAAAGCGTCGAAAAAGCTCTCGTGCAAACGTTGCCTAACTCACAATCATTCGTAAATCTCTCGTGCGATCATTGCCTAACGTGAAAAACCAGAATAACACCACCGTTTTCTTTGTTGTCACCGTGACGTGGCACTGCGTGGTGCGCCGCGCAGTGCACTGCACTGCATTAGTGGAGCTAGTCGCTTATCTTGAAGACACACTCATGCAGTGCGCTGCGCAGTGCACTGCACGATGTGGCAAAACTTGTTACACGCCGAGCAATTTGTATGCAAGTACATTGACAGATGGCGCAATGTCCCACTGTGCAGCGCCCCGCGCGGCGCACTGCAGGATGGGGCAAAACCCGCAATCCAAGCCCGAAATGTCAGTTCTGTATGAATTTTGTCTACATTTTTCAATTTGGCCCCATCGTGAAGCGTGCGGTGCGATGTCAGTAGATGTCAACATGAAACGTCACATCTGACTGTTTCTTTTTACCAACAGTTCGAATCTTTCCTCTTTATGTGACACAGTTCATACACATATATCTGTCTACTTTTTTTAGTACAGATACAACGCGTGTGAATGAAATAGGAAACCGACCTTGTCAAAGAAAGTTTGACCGCTGATGCGCAAGCCCCTCCCCTTTTTCTGATTCTTTAACATTATCGAAGTTGTTTCGCTTTTGTGATCCTGTCGTCATTCTCTTCTCAGTTCATCCCGAATTATAAATAAGGCATGTTTGGTTCTAGAACACTAGTTTCTAAAAAGAAATGCTGGTACTCGTAGAAATGTACATTTTGGATGGCACCTGTCAAACTTAAAACTGTAATAACTCTGAAACTATTGGTGCTAGAATACTAGTTCCCAATGAGAAATGATAGCACTCGTCGAGATCTACATTCCGGATGATAGCTGTCAAACTTAATACTGTAATAACTCTTAAACTATCCCTTCTAGAACACTAGTTTCTGAAGAGAAATGATAGTGCTCGTCGACATCTACATTTCGGTTGACAGCTGTCAAACTTAATACTGTAATAACTCTGAAACTATCGCTC
This sequence comes from Blastobasis lacticolella, assembly GCA_905147135.1. Lineage (NCBI taxonomy): Eukaryota > Metazoa > Arthropoda > Insecta > Lepidoptera > Blastobasidae > Blastobasis > Blastobasis lacticolella. The sequence continues at coordinate 20,129,465 of LR990048.1, forward strand.
CGTGAACACTAGTTCCTGAAGAGAAATGATAGTGCTCGTCGACATCTACATTTCGGTTGACAGCTGTCAAACTTAATACTGTAATAACTCTGAAACTATCGCTCCTTGAACACTAGTTTCTGAAGAGAAATGATAGTGCTCGTCGACATCTACATTTCGGTTGACAGCTGTCAAACTTAATACTGTAATAACTCTAAAACTATCGCTCCTTGAACACTAGTTTCTGAAGAAAAATGATAGTGCTCGTCGACATCTACATTTCGGTTGACAGCTGTTAAACTTAATACTGTAATAACTCTGAAACTATCGCTCCGTGAACACTAGTTCCTGAAGAGAAATGATAGTGCTCGTCGACATCTACATTTCGGTTGACAGCTGTCAAACTTAATACTGTAATAACTCTGAAACTATCGCTCCGTGAACACTAGTTCCTGAAGAGAAATGATAGTGCTCGTCGACATCTACATTTCGGTTGACAGCTGTCAAACTTAATACTGTAATAACTCTGAAACTATCGCTCCTTGAACACTAGTTCCTGAAGAGAAATGATAGTCGAGATCTACATTCCGGATGACAGCTGTCAATCTTAAAACTGTAATAAATCTGAAACTATTTGCCTTAAAACGCTAAAAGCAAATACTTATAGATATCGACGGGCACTATCATTTCTTTTTAGGATCTAGTTTTCTAAGAGCAATAGTTTCCGAGTAATTTAAGTTAAATACACTCTCTTTATACTTACTACTGATGTTATACTTTGTAGTTATAGTTTTGAATGAGCCACCATGGTATACAGTTTAAGTAAACATTCGTAAAGGACAGAAATAACTACGTTTTAAAACATTTTGTCGTAATATTGTCCCAAAATCATGTCTTCAACCAGTTGAGGACAAATTTAAGCAGTGCGGTTTATCCTACAGACAACAGAATCAATCAATCTGAATAAAAATTCCTAACATGACCTAATCAATCTTCTGAATTTAAAAATTTTGAAGTTTTTATGTTCTTATATCCTCAAGATAATTTAATTGAATGTATTATCATAGAGCCTGTAACCATCGGACAATCAATACGCTTTTAACGAAAATCGGCCAAGTAGTTTCGACGAGCACTATCATTTCTCTTTAGGAGCTAGTATTCTAGCACCAATAGTTTCAGAGTTATTACAGTTTTAAGTTTGACAGGTGTTATCCAAAATGTAGATTTCTACGAGTACCAGCATTTCTTTTTAGAAACTAGTGTTCTAGAACTAAACATGCCTTATTTATAATTCGGGATGAACTGAGAAGAGAATGACGACAGGATCACGAAAGCGAAACAACTTCGATAATGTTAAAGAATCAGAATAAGGGGAGGGGCTTACGCATCAGTGGTCAAACTTTCTTTGACAAGGTCGGTTTCCTATTTCATTCACACGCGTTGTATCTGTACTAAAAAAATAGACAGATATTTGTGTGTGAACTGTGTCACATAAGGAGGAAAGATTCGAACTGTTGGTAAAAAGAAACAGTCAGATGTGACGTTTCATGTTGACATCTGTTGACATCGCGCCGCACGCTGCACGATGGGGCTAAATTGAAAAACGTGGACAAAATTCATACAAAACTGACATTTCGGGCTTGAATTGCAGGTGTTGCTCCATCATGCAGTGCGCCGCGCGGCGCGCTGCACAGTGGTACATTTCGTCACATGTCAATGTACTTGCATACAAATTGCTCGGCGTGTAACAAGTTTTGCCACATCGTGCAGTGCGCCGCGCGGTGCACTTCATCAGTGTGCGTTCAAGCTTATGTTGAACCCCGGCTTCCAAGCTTCCAAAATCTAAAATCCTGAGCTCGGTGTACTCGCACATAGGTATGCTGATTATTTTAGACATGATCAACCCCAGCTTCAAAGGGCTAAAATGTCAAATTTTCACAGCTCGCTGCGCTCACTCATTTGTGACACAGATTTTAGGTAAAAATAAAATAATTATACATCTATGTAATATTTGTTTCAAACTAAACTCGCGTTCTTTACACATATTATTATATTAGACGGGACTTTAACCGCCGTGGTCACAAGTACGTTGGCTGGTCCAAAAGTTTTTAGTCAACTGCTGGTTATACATGCTATTGTTTTAATTTTTGTATCGCTTAAAGGCAAATTTTATTACAAACTCCTTGGTCAAAAACCAATAGCCGGCGACCAATACTTATTTTTTTATCGAATATTTAAAAATGTCTGTTTATACAATTCCATACTATTTTGGTATAATGGGAAGCATTTCGTGGCAGATGTACTACAATTATATGATTAGGGTTAACGTATAAAAATCACTTGAAAAGTTAATTAGCGCATTATTATTATTATTATATTATTATTAATTGCCTCTATCACATGATATTGTCATTTATTCATTGTATATGTTTAAACGTGGTCAGGGCGACCTCAAACATGAACCTAGACTAAGGCAACCGCCAACTGCCGTCACTTCAGAAAACATCATCAGGGTGAAGTCGTTATTAGAGAAATGTCACAACATTAACAAGCATGAGATTCAGGATAAAATGAGGATTAGATCCCAGGTAGTTTCCACCACTTTACATGAACTTCATAAGGTTAGGAAGGTTGTATCTCGAATAATAGCCTCCTTTCCCAGAGAAGAGCTGAAAGTTACTTGTGCCAATTCATGATACATAATTTCTATGGTCCGTAAAAATGATAGAAACTACATGGGTTTGAAACTATATTTCATACTGAATCTCACAGCTAGTAATATTGTGACATTCTTTTATAAGCGACTATACCCTGATGACGTTTTCTGGAGTGACTGACTTTGGCGGCTGCCATGGTCTTAGTTCATGTTTCAGGTCGCTCTGACCTCGTTTAAAGTCATAACAAAATTTTCGGACAACTCTCGATCGACTTAACATTAACTCAAATATTTTCTAATCGACTGAATCAATTGTAACGAATCAGAGCAAAAGCATCTAAATTAACCTTTTTTTTATACCACTAACGTGGCAAACAAGCTTACGGCCTACCTGATGGTAAGCAGTCACCGCAGTCTATGGACGTTTGCAATACCAAGGGCAACACCCACGCGTTGCCGACCCCGTAAAAACCTTGTTACCCCTTTCTTGAAGAACTCCATGTTGTACTCTCCAGGGAAAACCTCCAGGTAGTTCATTCCACAACCTTAGTGTGCGTGGGAAAAAGTTCCTTTGGAACCGCACAGTTCGCGACCAATTTGGCTCCAAGATAACTTCAAATAATGAATACCGCGTCAAAGTTAGTTCTTTAGTTTGGCAGATACGATGTTAGTAACAGACACATATCTCTACTCACACGCACATACACAGAGTTCCAGATACCCAAGTCAAACTTATAACATCCCTCTTTTTTCGGTGGAGGTTAAAAAGTTACTAAAAAAACCAACGTCTAGTTTCTGAAACGCTTGTCAATGTTAATCATAGATTAAACAACTCTTTCCGTCTCTTTCTGTAACTCACCATAGATAAGGATGGAGAATTTTAATTGATGGTTGAGAATAGATTATCGTATGAGAAACTGGCAGTTATCTTGCGCGTGGGTACTCCATACATTTTTGATGTAACGTTAGATTTCTATGTAATCTTTTCAGCATCTGTGTAGAGCAAAGGAGGTTGCAACCACCAACGGCAGGCACACACAAAGTTACCCTCCTGCTCCTCAATGGGTCTCTCAATGCTGAGGATCCTGACTCTGCTGATGTGCAAAGACGTTTTCGTTCTCCATGAGCTGTGATCCGCGACCTCCTGAAGAGCCGCGCTAACCGGCATTTCCAGACATTCCCACACCTGGTTGAGCTATCGCTTGTAGACTCGGCCTTCTGCCTTTCACGGTACCGGTCACTATGAGTCTTTCCCCTAATAAATACCCTATAATTGTCTCCGTGTTTTATGTACTTTTTTTTTTTTGTGTTAAATGTAAATAATCATGTCGTGGCGTCCTTTGTAATAAATATTTTCTTTCTTTCTTTCTTTCTTTCTTTCCAAGATGTTGGTATCTCGACGAGCAAAGTCATCTTAATAATAATGAATCTAGTTGTTTAAATACATTGTGCCCCAATGAATGACTTCTTGATGAAAGCGAAATTTATGATGGCTAGGTATTATTGTTGTAAAGGAAAAGGATTACGTAATTTTCTAAGCCCCCGACTGTTATCGTTCAAAATCCGAATCCGAAAATGGCGCTGCCATTGCTATATATTCTGTTCTCAATATGTAGTTTCTATTAATGTCAAACTTATGAGAATCTAAAATTTTTATCAGGTCCAGAACCAAATTAATTCCACAGGACTGGGAATGGCAGTCTGCTAGTCGGGGGCTTAAAAAAGTATTTAATCCTTTTCCATTACAACAATTTTACCCATGCTTTTTTTACTAAAATTTTTAAATTTTGGTTTTTATCTGTTTTGTACCAAAATATATGACATAATTTGTCGTATCTTTAAAATAATAAGGGGTTACCAGTGACGGTCGCTAACTAAAAAAACTTACATAATAATATGATATACTTTTTTTTACTTTACGTGTATTACGAATGTGTTGAAATGAGCGCCCGTTGATGAATTTTCTATGATGCCACGGCACTTCTAGTACGCGGATACAAACGAGTTTACCGCGATTAACTTTTACCGTAGCCTTTATTTCATTACCATTACGCAACATTGGTGTTATCCCTGTGCCTCCATAAAATTTAAATACGGGAGCACTAACTTTGAACCACAACCAACTCTAGGCATCACAGGAGGACTGAAAACCGGCTAGAGAGGCTCTACCGAGGATAACCCCTCTGTAATTCGTACCCCGAGGCATCGGGTTCATACCCCTGTGCCGCCTTGTTCCTCTGTTTCTGAGTTCACATGCATTAGTTAAACACTAACCGATGCCCTTACGGTGCGGGAAAACATCGTGATGAAACCAGCATATATGCAGGCGACTGAATGTGTAACCATGATCCAATCTGGTCAGGTTCCCCTGTTAACAGCGACATGGAGGTGAGATCGTAGTCGCTTCACCGCAATAACCTGATTTGCCAAATCCTGGAGCATAGTAAGGCAGACCCTGTGCCTTCGCAAAGATGACTACCTATTTATCTCTTATTAATCAATAGATAAATATGAATATGACGTCCCCGGTGACGGTGGCGGTGGACAAACGTAAGTAGATTTACAATTGCGCAACAAAATCATCATCATCATCATATTGGCGTTATGTCCCGGTTGCGCCCCCGCACAGCACGCGAGGGCCCAGGGTTCGCCTTCCTGCCATTCTTGGCCCACCTCGCTAGGTCTTCGGCATCCCTAGTGGTGAGCTTATTGGCACGCATATCGTTCTTGACTACGTCAAGCCATCGCTTCTTGGGCCGGCCTCTCCTTCCCGTGCCCGGCGGGGGCGGGATAGCTGGACACATGTTCCCCACATGACTTTCCGGTCTGCGCAAGACGTGGCGGCACTCTTGCAGCCTATCTGCGATGTCACGGACGTCAAGGCTACCCCGAATGTGGGCGTTTCGAACCCGATCCTTCCGTGAAACTCCACACATCCATCGCAGCATCTTCATTTCCTTGACGCGCAGCTCCTGCTTGTGTCGCTCTAATAGGAGCAAATGACACCTGTTACCTCCCGCCAAGCAGCGGATATTCGGACCTTGACGCCGCCATGTTGAGCTAGGTTGCGTAACAAAATATATAATTTATTTAAATCATATTATGAATACCATTATAATTATCATTACCGTTACCATGTATTTCATATTTATGAATATTTTGTGAGCTGTGAATGACGTATTTTTTAATATTTTGTTTGTAAGGCCAATCAGTGACAGTGACAATCAGCGGCATAAGGGAATCCCGACTATCTATTCGCTTTATCTATAAAAATGGCTAATTGGCCAGCAGATAGAGACTAAGTATTATCGAAAGAAGATAAAATTGCTCATAACATAATTGTATCCATGTGCTGAAATTATACGTATATATTAGTAAATTGTTACTTAATGATATTAATACTTTTAGAAGACATGTTTCATCAGCGGTTATTATCACTCATTTTAAGGGTGTGTTCTTGTTTTCCTACCGCGTACCTTAGTTGACGAGTAGCCCGACCCGTCGTCCCGTGACCATGACGCATGCAACTGTGTCGAAATATCGGGCTACTCGTAGGTACGCGTTAGGAAACCCGGAACATACCCTTAAAATATGTTTCATTAGGTCTCAATGTGTGTTAGATTGTAATAATTAATTGTTTAAGAGAGGTAGGGCATAGCGGGGTATCTCGTTCGAAATGGAGCCGCCCGACTGGGGAAGTACCTCCACCTTACAGAATATTGCAGCTAAATAATACTCTTTTAAATAGTATTGTGTTTCTGCCGGTGAGTAAGGTTTCCAGTGCTCCATGGGGTGGGGATTTGGGGAACCGTGGCTTTGGCAGTGGAGTGGCATTTGCTTTTTGCTGCCAGAGCAACGTGTTATAGAGGTGGGCAACGCATTAGCGATACTCTTGGTGTTGCTAATGTCTATAGGCAGTGGTGACCACTTTCCATCAGGTGGCCCGCTTGCCTGTTTGCCTACCGTATGACATAAAAAAAAAATGCTACAGAAGTCCAATTACAACAATAAGGAACAATAATTTATTAATTAAGAAAACGTCAAAACCATCGTAGGCCATATTAATCGCTTCCCGATTACCGTTGGTGTTTACCAAGGTTCAGTGCTGAGCCCTTACTTGTTTTGCATGTCCTCTCAGCGGTAATTCAGGACACGCCTCCTTGGCTTATGAAATACGCTGATGACATCGTACTAGTGAGCAAGCTTAGGCAGTACTAGAAAACTGAGGTTTTAAGCTGAGCGTCGCCAAAACGGAGTATATGGCTAGTTGCATAGTGGTAAGGGTATCCGACTCGCAGTACATAACTCAGAAAAGAGTCATTGGTACATAGCCGCAGTGGATACGAACCCGGTATCTCTCGCTTACGAGTTGGATACTCAACCGCCCGGCTATCGATGCCCCAGAGAGTAACGTTCCTAAATCCATTTCACAAGATGACCATAATTTTCCTCATTGACAACGGTAACATCATAATCTGCACGATTGCGTGTATCTAAAAATAGGTAGACTGATACGGCTGGTAGGGAGTACCAGGTATATATTGTAGATATTTTTCGTATGACTAACAAAACAAACAAAGCGGCATACCTAACAGTACGTAAGCGTTGTTGATAGTGAACTGTCGTGTATTAATATTAACGAATTGAATACCTACGTTGTGTTTGTTTATAGCGGTGTCAGAAATAGGCAAATGTAAGTGTGTTTTGTTATTATGTAATTGTTATTTGTTTCTGTTGTCCATGAAACGAAACGTCTTCGGCGGCCAACCGCGGGGTACAGTGGGCAGATTTTAGAATAGAATAGAATATTTTTCATTTATTTACACACAATGACACCACAAACGCATTACATAATAGATCGGCAGATAGGTGAAAGAATTGCGCATTTAATTATAGAAGCATACAATTTGGACCACATATACTATATACGACGACCTGAGTGGGTCAGTGGTCAACATGCCGGTCTGCCACGCAAGAGGTCCCGGGTTCGATTCCTGGCCGGGCAGAAATTGAAATGATTTTGACTGTATGATAATAATTTATTATACAGAATTGACATTGATATTGTTAATTACTTTTACTAGTAATTTTACACTAGTTCAGGAATAACTAAAGCTCCTATCATATGAGAAATCTTTTATATTTTTACTATACTTTCCTGTTTATTTTTTTTACATAATGTTATCAAACAATATGTGATGCTGAGCTCGATATCACGTCTATCTGCCTTATTTTTTTTATGTCATACGGTGGGCAAACAGGCAAGCGGGCCACCTGATGGAAAGTGGTCACCACTGGCTATAGACATTAGCAACACTAAAAGTATCGCCAATGCGTTGCCCACCTCTTTAACACGTTGCTCTGACGTTATCGACACTGACAGTACGACATTTATGAATGCCCAAAATAGGGGGGAAGCCCTTAACATTCCTCCTCCTTGTTCCTAGTTTCTCTTCAAAGGAGTTTCTCTATTCGTGTCAACATCATCATCAAGTTATCTGTCGTATCAGTCTTATCCCCAAGCATATCAACAACAGAAACATGTCCCGGTTCTGCTCTCGAGAACGAGGGCCCGGGGTCCGCCTTGACCATGATCCAGGATTTGACGATCACGTAATTACAGTGGAGCAACTACCATCTGACCTCCGTGACCCTGCTACCAGGGGCACCTGACCAGATTGGATCATGGTTGATCATGGAACAACAGGAACTTACATACAGCGCCTTTAGTGTCAGTAGTTTCCCATAAAATGTGGTGTGTTACCTAGGTACTGTAACTTCTCAGTCACCGTAATCCCTATCGTCTGTATAAATACACACATACGAGTATCTACCTATAAAGAGTAGACATAACATAATAAATATCATTTCACTCTTGTGATTTGACCGTAAGCGAGTGATCGTTTAGTTATTGATTTAAATTTTCAGACCCATTACGTTGTGTACACATTTTGAAAAACGTCACAAGGAATATGTAAGTTTTATAGCAATTCTCTGTAATTCAACCGCACGAATATTCGGAAGATATTCGCAAATGAATAAAATTTAGTTCCTTCTAAAATACACAAAAATAAGATGATTTAAATGTAATCCACGCGAATCGAAATAGTCAAACAATTTCTAAAATCCGTACAAGAAATGAAACAAAGTATAAAGTAAACATGCGACTTAGCTTTGACAGCACTCGAAACGGCAACGGATTCTTCTTTCTTCTGTGGCCACTCTAACCCTATGATTGCGAAACCCTAACGTTATCCTCACCTAAATAATATAGAATAGAGGCCTTTAGGTCTCGGAAAACCTACCTAATCGATAAGGAACTGAGACTCCCATCACACCTCATATCTCAGCCAACCAGCAAATCCTTCGACATCAAACGAACGAGTGACCTATTGTCTACTTCGCTCAAACCGTCACACATATTCCGATCATCTCGTCAGGCATTATTATAGTCCTACCTATCGACTCACGAGTCAAAGGAGCGACTATTATTTAAATTTTATTTACTTCGCGTGTGTAAGTTGTGTGCCTAGTGTGAGGGACGCTAACGACTCGGACCACGTTTCGATTCAAACTCGAGATTCATGTCTGTAGGAAAATGTCATTAAAGCTTTAAAAAGCACAAAGGGTATTAAACGGAACATAGGTCAAAATCGTACCAGAATTCGGCGGCAAACCTAGGCGTAGACTTAGTTAGAGTGCCTAGGCAATCGAAGACCAAGTCGGGATTCGTGCCGGACTCATTCTCTTAGAGTGTATTCGATGTCACATCCGAAACTGTGTCCCAGGTTAGTTTTATAGTTTTTTATTTAGTGATGGTGAGTACTGATGATATTTAATTTGGTAATCTTTTCCCCAAACATTTGTGTTTAATCACCTTTAACGCTTACGATGAAATCTCTAAGAGCCCTAATAAATAATCTTTACTACCATAAAAATAATGAAAATGTAACTTACGCTTTCGAAAATTAGAAACAAAGACAAATGTAAAACAAATCAAATCACTGACACTACGGAGATAAATAAATAGATAGAGAACGAAAGAGACGACACAAAGCTGAAAAATACCACAAAATAATAAATCCCAAATTAATTTAACAAACTACACGTGAGTTGTAATGAATTTTTCGAGGAAATTTGGAAAAGGCTGGGGTTTCTTAGTCACGGAAAATGGATACGATGTTCACGCGTCGCGACCCAGGGGCTCACTGTCCCGTTTCTACTACTCTGGCCACCTTGCTTTAAATCGTTATCTTCAAAATTCCCACAGTTCAATATTTCAAGCAAACAAAAAATTTAATATTTCTAAGTTTATGAGGTCTAAAGCGACTGCTCTTATAACGTCCGCACATCCATAAATTTTACAAAATGTTCCTGATAAACCGAAAATAGTTAAATGTTACCACAGCTAGGGATGAAGGTATGTGTGCATACGACGTTTTATTTATTTACCGAGTCGATTAAATTTAAACAACGCAAACAAAAATTCGTAAGCAATTGGATTCGATGTGTAATTTCTTTAGACCAAAATTCATAATGAAGGGAGTTATAAGTAAACAATATAAAGACATTTTAGGTACTAAAAATACGATGTAATGTTTCATCAGACTGAGTATAGAGATATTTAATTCCTATTGTTGTAATTTCGTAATGATCATATTAATGACATGGGATCGTTCAAGAGGTATATTAGAGGTCTCTTCAGAGGCGGGCAACGCATTAGTGACTCCCCTGGTGTTGCTGATGTCCATAGGCGGCGGTGACCACTTTCCATCAGGTGGCCCGCTTGCCTGTTTGTCTGCCGTATAACATAAAAAAAAATATATATACAGGGTGTTTCATAATACATGTATAAAGCCGTGAACTGGATGGAGTGCTAAACGTATTAAAACGATAGGTACAATTATTTTTTTCGTGCGTGGAATAGTAAGCGAGAAAATGACTATCGAACTTTTACCTTTTCAATGTCGATAATCGACATTTTGAAAACGGAAGACCGCATCTCTAGAAATCAGTTGCAAAAGGTCACTCAAGTTCATAGTACTAGGCGCAATGGGATATTAAGGAGATCTAAATTAGCCGTTTTGTATTTTTTGGTTTGAGGGTTCTGTACAAAAAAATACTGTAATTTTAATTTAAAAGGTTAAACTTCTCCTTCTAGGATCATCAACTTGAAATAGAGCTGCGCATCAACGTAGTCGATATGGTTATTTTTCTTTAAAAACGAAGATTTTTTATAAAAATTAAAATTCAATGTCTGGATAATATGAAGTCGCCAGTGTACTCTTTGCAAGCTATACTTTAACACCCTTTCGGCTTTATACATGTATTATGAAACACCCTGTATACAGGGTGTTTCATAATACATGTATAAAGCCGAAAGGGTGTTAAAGTAGAGCTTTCAAAGAGTGCACTGGCGACTTCATTTTATCCGGACATTGAATTTTAAATTTTAATAAAAAATATTAATTTTTAAAGATAAATAACCATATCGACTACGTTGAAGCGCAGCTCTATTTCAAGTTGATGATCATATAAAAAACAGGTTAATAACCTCGTGCGACCCCTATCGAAACAAAGCAACCTCCTCAAGCCTACTACCAGGAGCCTAATGCTGCGTACACACCGGGCGATGTGTGACGCGCACCCGTTTCGGCTAACGATTGTCCGTTGGCGTGTGCCGGCCGGCAATCCGCAGTGCAGCGTGGCGGTAACATCAAACGGATAGAAGTAATCATCCAATCGCAGTTTGGGCGGATACCGAAGGCCAACAAACAAACGTGCAAATACGAGCCCGAATCGGTTCCCAAAACTCCCAAAGATCGTTTGCTTGACCACGAAATGCAAGTATTAGACCTTAGAAGTCCAAATAATTCGGCCGACAGCCCTTCGTTGGCGTACGTTGAGTGTGTACACACCATAAGGACGAGTAATAACCTCGTGCCATTCATATCAAAACAAACCAACCTCCTTCATCTTACTACCAGGCGTCGTACTAAATGTTATCTACTTATCTACATGAATAGGCTCTACCAAATTAACTAGGAACTTGCCTACACTAATTATTTTCGATAGGTAGGTATGCTTAAATAGTCGGAGCGTCGGTGGCCTAAGGTTGCGGTATCCGACTCGTACGCGTGAGGTACCGGGTTCGAATCCCACTGCCGCCATGTACCACTAACTCTTTTCTAAGTTATGCACAGTAGCTGAATACTAACCGATGCTTTTACGGTGAGGGAAATCATCGTGATGAAACTTACACATTCAGTTCAGACGACTGAATGTGTAAGTAACCATGATCCAATCTGGTCAGGTTCCCTTGGTAGCAGGGTTAGGAGCCAGGAATGTCAGATGGCAGTCGCTCCACTGCAATTAATTACCTAATCTGCCAAATCCTAGATCATGGACCATAGTCAAGGCGGACCACGGGCACGGAAAATAATTTTGTGGAGAGAAAAGAATTTGTTACAGTGGAGCGACTACCATCTGACCTCCATGACCCTGCTACCAGGGGGACCTGACTCGATTGGATCATGGTTACAATTTCAGTTGCCAGAATTTGCAGATTTCATCATGATGTTTCCCTCACCATAGGAGCATCGGTTAATTTCAACTAATGTACATAACTCAGAAAAGAGTCATTGTTATGTACCAATGACTTCATAAAATTGGTATGTGGCAATGTTGCCACAGCGGGATTCGAACCCGGCACCTCTCTCGCTTACGAGTCGGATACTCAACCGCCCAGCCACCAACGTTCTTGAAAAACATACTTAAGATAGCTACATAACTAAAACAGAATTCGTTCAATTGATAAATCGTTCTACACAAATAAGTAGGTACTATGTCCTACTAAAATGGTTCACTCACTAGGGACCTACGTAGCGTAGGGAACCACTTATGAGACTAGTTTTGTTGAAACAGATTACAGACAGGTTTTACTAAATACCTACATGTTTTCATGAACAGGTAAAAGCGTTGTCTTTTCTGCCTATTTCCCGTCGGAAAATAACCTCCTAACGTTACGATTAGGTACTAGCTAGGTAGCATATCTTAAAGTCTAGCTAGAACCTAGACCTTTAAAGCATGTAGGTACGTACCTTTTTAAAGTTATTTTATGAAAACAAACAGCGTCAGGTGCCATACTTTCTTGCTTTTTTGTGGCTCGGATGACTGATAGGTATTAACTATTAAGTAAGCTTGCACTCGTATCGTAGCGTAGCTAGGTAGGTACACTCCATACACACAGATACACAACACTACGCAGGCTCTGGTTGCTATGCAATACGTAAATAGGTAGGTACCATGGTGTTTGGCCTACTGCTAGCTTGCATTCATACACAGAATAATGATTATCACAATACTTAAACGTTGAACGCTGAACACAGACAAGACTACGTTAATACTGGTACCTGAAGCTATAAATCATTCGTTCACATCGTTAACACTCTTATCACAGTTATCTTCACAATAGGTACTTAGGTATCCTACAACTACAACGCAACAATCATTTCGGTCACGCGAAAAGCTAAAAACTGAATGAACGAATACGACGCGAAAGTAGGCAAATTTCGTCAATGGAAGTCGCGCCGTGGGTCAAACCACAAAATAAAGAACGGCCCGCCAAAGTATTCTATTTTTAGATTTTGTAGTTTTCAGTTTTTATTTTGATGTCAAAAGCGCCGCCACAGCTCCGGCGCTGGCCTTGACCTTGACGGCACGTGCAAAAGGATTCGTACTTAGGGATCCGTGTTTTAGGGGTCTAACTTATTTCGCCTTTTATGTTCTCTCGTTTTATGTTCTCCTGGTAGTTGCACCATAATGTTGTTTTTTTTTTATTTGTTAAAGTGAGTCTCAAGCGAATCCAACTGTGGGCTTAATAATAATCCTTATGGCGATGGCCTACATTTGCTTATCACGATTTTATCGGGTAGTTTGGTACAATGACAGTAACCTAGACAGTAATTTCTAAAATTGTGTTTGGGTCCGTGCTCCACCTAGGTGACCTAGGTTCTCCAATTGGGTGAAGCATGGGATATTTACAGGTAAAGCTCCATCAACTAAGAATCATTTAGTTAATTTTAGTTGATAAGAAATGTTCGTGAAAACGATAGGTACGATTACCTACGCGACACTGAAACATGACTGACAGACATGACATGAGAAAGCAAACTCGTAAAAAGACAAAGATGTTACATTAATTAGAGTTTGCTACATTAATATGCTACAGTAATTTGAATAAGACTACTTTGCTATTAGTTAGGTGGTGGTGCACTTTCGTAAAAACTATGAATGAACCTTTTGAATTAAAATCATAATTGATTACAATATTTTTTTGTACAGAACCCTCGAAACCAAAAAATACAAAACGGATAATTTAGACCTCCTTAATATTGCGCCTAGTACGTGGGGTGTCCATAAAATAAGCCAGTGCAAATACAGGCATGACGCATTTCATCTTAGTCCTCACAGTGACAACGCATCTGCTGTTCTGCATGTTTGTTGCCTGCAACCTAAATGCTTCAATCCTAGTACGTAAATAGTGTTGCTAGGTATTTTTTCAGCTATTCAAATTTAATATTCACCTTCTATAAGAAATTCATTTATTTACAATTTAAATTACAATTTACAATAATTAAGATAAAAAAATTACCTTCTTGAATACAAACATGAGTAGAATTTAATAATTACTATTAGATAGGTACTAAAATGACAACTTTCCTTATTTCGGAGCTGGCGGAAAAGTTCAACGAGAAATGCATAAACTTGTGCCAAGACTCACCACATGCATTCAACAGGATGTAGACTGAGTGAAAAAATAGACAAAAAAGTATAACAACAATATCGTGTAGTTTTGCTGCACTTTCCAAAAATATTAAAATCTAGTGAATGTACTTTATGGACACCCTGTGATATCAGTATCCCGTACATAGTCCACCTGCTTCAGTCATGACTGCCTAGTACAATAGAAGATATGGCGCAGACGCGAAATCAAGCTGTAACTTTTTTGCCTATTAATGTTCATTGTGTTTTCGCAATTAGTTTGAAGACTATGTACCTAGGTGCAACATTGTGTTGAAGGCAACAAAAAAACAAATAAATTAAAGTAGAAACAAACATCGAAATGTCTTGTTTTTGTGCCGGACTGCTCACGAGCTGCTTGTAATAATAATTTTATTAACCAGCCACTTGAGGTATTGATCGTAGTGATCTTTAGATTGAATTTTAAAACTCATATGAAACGGTAGGTAGAAAAGACTTAAAGGCACAAAACCTATATCCTATCTGTAACTGGTAAAAATGTATTATTCAGTTGATTGACCTGATTATGAACTTGAGTGATCTATTACAACTGATTTCTAGAGATGCGATCTTTCGTTTTCAAAATGTGATTATCGACATTGAAAAAGAAAAAGTTCGATAGTCATTTTCTGTATATACAGGGTGTTTCATAATACATGTATAAAGCCGTGAACTGGATGGAGTGCTAAACGTATTAAAACGATAGGTACAATTATTTTTTTCGTGCGTGGAATAGTTACCGAGAAAATGACTATCGAACTTTTACCTTTTCAATGTCGATAATCGACATTTTGAAAACGTAAGACCGCATCTCTAGAAATCAGTTGTAAAAGGTCACTCAAGTTCATAGTACTAGGCGCAATGATATTAAGGAGATCTAAATTAGCCATTTTGTATTTTTTGGTTTGAGGGTTCTGTACAAAAAAATATTGTAATTTTAATTTAATAGGTTCCTTCATAGTTTTTTCGAAAGTGCACCACCACCTAACTAATAGCAAAGTAGTCTAATTCAAATTACTGTGGCATATTAATGTAGCAAACTCTAATTAATGTAGCATATTTGTCTTTATAAGTTTGCTTTCTCATGTCATGCCTGTCAGTCATGTTTCAGTGTCGCAAAGGTAATCGTACCTATCTGCTGAGATTTTTCAGTAACTACACACACATATTTTTGTATTAAATAAAACAAATAAAATACCTTAGTGTAATGAATGAAACATAAATAAAACAAAGACAGTAGAGAGTGGAGTTTAAGACAGAACCCTCCACTAATGTGGGGAAGGCTTAAACTCTCAGAGGACTGTTATGTTAAAATCCGTACGATTTCACGAATATTTCTCATCAACAAAAATTAACTAAATGAATCTTAGTTGACGGAGCTATACCTGTAAATATCCCATGCTTCACCCAGTTGGGAACCTAGGCAGGGGCGCAACAACCGCCGTATCAGCCGTATCAATGATACGGGATCCCAAATCGTTTGTAAGCAAACATACGTACTGTTATCCTCAATTTCAGTTAAACACTATTTCCCGGAAAAAAAAAATTCTTTAGTGATTTTCAGACCAGGGTCGGGGCCCCCTCCGCCAAAGATGCAAATGAAATCAAGTGATACAATCCGTTTTCGTTCCCCTTTCGCTTAGAGATAATTAACATTTTTAATAAAAAACAACAACTTAGAGCACTCACTCATTACTTCATTGAAATTGTGTAAAAATGCACCTATAGCAATAATGAGAAAAATCTTGATCTCATGTACAACATATTCAGCACTATCGGTGAGATCATAAGATTTAAGAAACTCCTTACACTGTTCATTGCTCAACGGGTCAGATAGACCTGGCTCATAATAAAATCGTTTTGGCCCACACGATTTTCGAATGTGACTGTTTTTAAGTTAATCGTGAAAACTTTATAGCCAAAATGTCAGAAATAGAGCTCGCACGCTCATTAATTAATTGTTTGCGAAGTTAATTTTATTATAAACCAGATGTCAGAAATGTCTACATCGTATGTCGTCGTATGTCGTATCGTCCATTTACTGATTTTATGTTATTCGCGCAAGTATTCTGAAGGGGTAGTTTGTGAAACTATCGAGCTCGCTACGCTCGCTTATTCAACAAATTATGTCATTTTTATATTTATCATGCAAGGTTTTAATATACCAAAGTCAAGGGCCAATTTACAAAAATTCCGATGTACACCCCGGCCTTTAAGGAGATTCTTGTCATACAAACTACCAACATAAAACATTAACAAATTATACACCTAAATCTTCCTCAATAGACAAAGTAATTCCACTTTGTCAATTGGTGAAAACCGCATGAAAATCCGTTCAGTAGTTTTTGAGTTTATCGCGAACAGGCAGACAGACGCGGTGTGGAACTTTCTTTCATACATATGTTATTCTTACTATTAAGGTGATTCAACGCCCATACTAAATTTCTCTCGATATTCTTTCATTTGTTTGAGTGTTTAGTGATTGTATTATGATTTCTACTCTTAGTAAATGTATTCAATGGTGCGCAAAGTGGTTTTCTTTTCAAAAGCAGTTAAATCGAAAAAAGCACAAATCGCCGCTTGATAGCGTTGTTTTGTGATTTAATTATTTTTCTTTTTCATTGCTTTGTTTTACATTATTAACATGTAGAAATCTATTTCGCGCACAATTGAACATATTTTCTAATAGCCAATTGCACAAAAACGTTACATAAAAATTGAATGAAAACCGTACCGCCTTAACACGCGAATGGCTTGGATTTAAGTTACTCATTAGCATCCCTTGTAGCCGTGTGGTAACCGGTAGAGTAGAATAGCACAAACCCCTTACACTCGTGGGTGTCGTACAAGGCGAATAACGTTTAGAGGCAAAATATCTAGTCTCCATAAACTGGAAAATGGGCAGCAGCGTTTTTCATTGTTATGTTTGCAACACTGCGATCTCCAACCCGCCTGCCAAGCGTGGAGATTATGGCAATAACCTCCCCTTTTGCGGGAGAGGCCCAAAGTCCTGTAGTGGACTGTTATGGGCTGTGATGATGATGATGATGATCCCTTGTAGTTGGGGGTACTAACTATGGGGCCCCAGACAGCTATTGATACGGGGCCCCTGGAAGGCAAGCAACGCCACTGAACCTAGGTCACCTAGGTGAAACACGGACCCAAACACAATTTTAGTAATTACTGTCTGTACAAATTACCCGATAAAATAGTGGTAAGCAAATGTATTCCATCACCGACATCATAAGGATTATTATTAGTCCACTGTTGGACTTGTATGAGCCTCACTTTATTAAATAAACACAATCAACATTACGGTGCATCTACCAGGAGAACATAAGAGGCGAAATAAGTACGACCCCTAACACGCGGATCCCTAAAGCCAGTGTTACCAGCAGTAGTTTCCAAAAAAGTACGTCTGGCCTCTTAAAATAGTACGAAAATGGCTAAAAAGTTACGATTTCTTCTTATTATCTTCTATATTTTATCGACCTTGGGGGGGGGGATGATTTTTAGTCAATTAATGACGTTATTTTGTTGCCGGTGGCAAAATCAACCCTTCCTTCCCATTATTTTTGGTGAAATTGTGAATTTGAAAGGTGAAGTGACTACCCCCCTCAGCTAAATTCAGCATTTTGTAAAAACGTACTAAATAGTACGATGTGGAGCAAAGTACGCTTAAGGTACGACAGTCGGCCAAATAGTACGTAAATCGTACTAAAAGGTACGATCTGGCAACGCTGCCTTTTTTTTTTTTTTTTTTATGACAAACAAGTCGGGCATTTGACCGCCATCTCACCTGTTGGTAAGTGACGATGCGGCCGAAGATGAAGCATGCCCGTCTTGGAACAGCCTATTCACTCTAGCCTTAAAGGCATCCAGATTATATTGATCAGGGAACACACCCGCAGGCAAAGCGTTCCATTCCTTAGCCGTACGCATTAAAAAGGTCGAGCCAAAGCGGTTCGTGCGGATGGCTGGAAGATCCACGACATAAGGATGAAGCGCTCGCCCGGATCGCGTTTCCCGATGGCGGAAAGGGGCCGGCGGAATGAGGTCGTGCAGCTGCTTCGCACACTCTCCGAAATGTAATCTGTAGAAGACCGACAGACGCGCAACCCTACGCCGATGTTCGAGGCTCTGCAGCCTAGCCTTAATCAACCGCGGGTCACAAATTATCTTCTTTGCACGTTTTTCCACCGAATCCAAAGCCGCCAGTTGATATTTAGCTGATCCATCCCAAAGGTGGCAGCAGTACTCCATGCAGGACCGCACTTGTGCTTGATATAACTGAAGCAACTGCCTAGAAGTGAAGTACCGCCTAACCTTCGAGAGGATACCAAGTTTTTTTGCTGCAGTCTTTGCCTTGGATTCGATGTACTGACCGAAGTTGAGATTTGAAGATAACTCAACACCAAGAAGCTGTAGGTTGTCGGTAATTTCCACAGAAACATCCCGAAAAGTTGGAGTAAGATGGAATGGACTCCTTTTGGCGGAAAACAAACACGCCTGAGTTTTGGTTGCGTTGAACGCCACCAGATTGGCATCGCCCCAATCAGAAACTGCCTTGAGAGCTATGTCCAAACGATCAACCATGGCCTCTCGACAAGACTGAATATCGTCCCTGTTGGCTTTTGCCTCTGACAGATATCTATCCGTTACCGTGCTGTCATCTGCATACCCAAACGTACCTGGCCTAAAGCGCTGCCTGCTGCCACGCCTCCCGCCTCGCCTCCCGCCACCCGCCGCCCCGTGCGCCGCGCCGAACATGTGTCGACACGCCGGAGTTTTGGCAGTGTGCATGCTGCACTTGGGTGTGTCGTTTGATTGAACCGCTGACGCCGACAGCGTGGCTTCTTGTGTTACCTATTTTCGAGTCGTGTTCGTTTATTCGGTTTTTAGCTTTTCGCGTGATCGGTGTGATTGTTTGTTGCGTTGTATGTATAGGATACCTAAGTACTGTGAAAATAACTGTGATAAGACTGTAAACGATATGAATGAATGAATGATTTATTGCTTCAGGTACCAATATTAACGTAGTCTTGTTTGTGTACAATGTTCAACAGTTTAAGTATTGTGATAATTATTATTCTGTGCATGAGTGCAACCAAGCAGTAGGCCAAAGACCATGTTACCTACCTACTTACGTATTGCATAGCAACCAGTGCATGCTGTAGTGTTGTGTAGCTGTGTGTATGAGTGTATTTACCTATCGGTCATCGAGCCACAAGAAAGCAAGAAAGTGTGGTTAACTGCGCTGGCACCTGACACTGTTTGTTTCCATAAAATATCGTTTAAAAGGTACGTACCTACATGCTTTAAAGGTCTAGGTGCTAGCTAGACTAGGAGACGCTACCTACCACCTAATAGTGACGTTAGAAGCGCAACCGCCGCGCTCGGTTCTTTTCCGACGGGAAATAGGTAGAAAAGACAACGCTTTTATCTTTTCATAAAAACATGTAGGTATTTAGTGGAACCTGTCTGTAATGTGTTTCACCAAAACTAGATTCATAAGTGGTTCCCTAGGTACGTAGGTACTTAGATGAGGGAACCGTGTTAGTAGGTACCTAGTACTTACCTATCTGTGTAGAGCCATTTTGTCAATTGAACGAATCCCGTTTTAGTGTAGTAGATATCTACTTTAGTACGTAGCTGACTATGTTTATTTTTATTTAGTTTAAGTACCTGCGGCAGTCCACACCGCGGGTCCGGCTGTCTTCCAGACTGATTAACATGTTTTGTTTTTTATTTACGTAGGTTCCTACCTACCTAACCTACTTAGATACTGTTTTTAGGCCTTTAGTTAATAAGTACCTAAGTATTATGATTTTAATTCTTATTTTACTTTTGTTGTGCTGGGGTGGTTTGTTCTGTTAGGTACCTACCTAGTAGAAATCATCTCGGTGTTAATGACCTGGTTTTGCTCTCGCGCACGAGGGCCTGGGGTCCGCCTTGACCATGATCCAGGATTTCGCATTTCTGGTCATTACGTCTGACAGTCCTGAATCCAGGATCCAATCCTGTACCAGGGCAACCTGATTACCTGACCAGATTAAAATCATGGTTAGACATTCAGTCGCCTAAATGTGCAGGTTTCATCACGATGTTTTCCGTCAGAAAAGGTCACTGGTACGTGGCGGCAGCGGGTGTCGAACCCGGTACCTCTCGCGTACGACTCGGATACCGTAACCTTAGGCCACCGACGACGCTCCGACTATTTAAGCATACCTACCTATTGAAAATAATTAGTGTAGGTAAGTTCCTAGTTAATTTGGTAGAGATTATTCATGGAGATAAGTAGGTAACATTTAGTTCGGCGCCTGGTAGCAAGATGTAGGAGGTTCGTTTGTTTTGTTATGAATGGCGCGAGGTTATTAAACTCTTCTTTATGGTGTGTACACACTCAACTTACGCCAACGAAGCGTTGGTAATTGCATTTCGTGGTCAAGCAAACGATCTTTGGGAGTTTTGGGAACCTATTCGGGCTCGTAATCGCACGTTTGTTCGTTGGCCTTCGGTATCCGCCCAAGCTGCGTTTGGTCGATTGCTTCTATCCGTTTGATGTTACCGCCACGCTTTTTTCATAGGGGTCGCACGCGGTTATTGAACTTCTCCTTCTAGGATCATCAACTTGAAATAGAGCTGCGCATCAACGTAGTCGATACGGTTATTTTTCTTTAAAAACGAAGATTTTTTATAAAAATTAAAATTCAATGTCTGGATAATATGAAGTCGCCAGTGTACTCTTTGCAAGCTATACTTTAACACCCTTTCGGCTTTATACATGTATTATGAAACACCCTGTATATATACTTGAGCATTAAGGGCTCGACGGCCATTCCGTGCCGGAACGCCGAACAGTAAAGTCGCTTAGTAGACCCTTAGAGGGAGGCTAACTAGTTCACAAAATACGTGCTTTAAAAAAAGTGATTATATGTATTATTATTTTCTAAAAATACAAAGAAGCTACATATGTGTTTTGTAGTTTTCTTCATCACCCCTGACTTTTGAGATTACGGCAAGGTATCACCTATATCTCAGAAGTGGGATTACAGCGCCCATTAAACGAGGAAAGTGTAAGTACTAATGATAATTTATTTATTGTTAAAAACCAACTGTATCTTTTCCAATTTTACCTGTGAATTATCGTCGGCTATGCATGTTCAGGGAAATAAGTAAGCGCGATATCGTTACTGCTGTATTTTTGTGGCCTGAACTCCCCGTGTTACTTTCTCTTGGCTGCAGTGTTACCAGCAGTAGTTTCCAAAAGGTACGGTTTACCTACTCTTATATTTTAGGGGGGGGGGGGGGGTGTTGTCGCCAATAAAACGGCGTTATTTTGACAACATGAGACCTTATTACTCGGTGGTGGTGCCAGTGAGCCAAAAAGCGTCCAAATTAACCCTTTCTTTCATTATTTTACGGTATTTAGCGGACAGAAAAGGCAAAGTGACCAACCACATCAGCAAAATTTCGCATTTTGTAAAAACGTACTAAATAGTACGATGTGGAGCAAAGTACGCAAAAGGTACGACAGTCGGCCAAATAGTACGTAAATCGTATCAAAAGGTACGATCTGGCAACGCTGCTTGGCTGTGAATTGCATTTTGTCTTGAATACGTGGCCGGGGCACTCCCTGGTCGTATTATAGACAAATTGATTATTATACCATCAGTAAAGCGTTGCCCCTTTCCAAGTGCACGTTACGCCTTTGCTTTGTACTTTTTTTTTTTGGGTTTTCATTTCCTATTAATGCCGACCGCTCTTTAAAATGCAACCTAGTTATTTGGTTTATTAGTTACCTATCGACTTACCGATCTTTAAAAACAAAACGGTAGTAATTGATCGGGGCACTCCCCGTATTACTTCGATTTATTGTAAAAGAAAACGTGCAATTTTTTTTTTTTGACTTGGCCGGGGAAACCCCCTGGTTGTAATTGAGACAGACCATGATTGGCCCATGAAAACGGAGCCGACAGTGAGTGTACCTATTGACGTACCGTTCTTTAGAAATAAAGGTGATAGTAATTTGGTCGCCCCCCCCCGGGTGGCTTCGCTTTATTGTT
The DNA here is from genome assembly GCA_905147135.1 of Blastobasis lacticolella. Classification (NCBI taxonomy): domain Eukaryota; kingdom Metazoa; phylum Arthropoda; class Insecta; order Lepidoptera; family Blastobasidae; genus Blastobasis; species Blastobasis lacticolella. The sequence goes on from LR990048.1 coordinate 20,151,968, forward strand.
AAAGAAAAAGAACGACAAAATTCCTAGCAGGGCTAGCACTCCTCAAAAGCCGAGCACTGCTAAAGCGTGTTATAATTGTAAGGAAACGGGACATCCATTTTTCAGGTGCCCAAAACCAAGATTATATTGTACCGATTGTAAATTGCTGGGCCATTTAACAGCAGATTGTCCTAAATCAAAGCAGCGTAACCTCACAGAGAACAAAAGTAAAAACATATTGCAAGTCGAGAGTTGTTGCCAGACACTGGCACTAAATATAGGATCCCGGTTAGGGTAAATAGTAATTTATTGCATTGCATTGTTGATTTCGGTAGTGAGGCCCTGATTCGACTATGTGAAACAAAACGGTTGCAATGAGGAGTTTTCCAGTAGGTATTGAAAGTTGGTTTCAAAAAGCATCAATAGATGGCGCTGCTACAATTTTGATAATATTTTTTTAATCGTTATGATGGTGGCAGTGATTTCATGCAGCCGACTAATACGTAACTTAAAAATAAAATGTTTATTAATATAAACATAACTGTTAAAGGTTGAACGATAGGTAAAAAGAAATATTTATAGAAGTTGGCACTATGCTCCATTATTATTACAACCTCTAAAATGGTTGAAAACTATTGACAAATACAATATTATCCAATACAACGTACCCAATGTTTAGAGGGCCATATCGAATTAAGAAGGTTCTTCCTAACGACCGGTATGTAGTAGAGGATACTCCAATTACGCAAAGGGGTAAACGGTATGAGGCTATAATTGCAGTAGACAAAATATTTCCCTGGCTCTCCGTCACTCAGTCCATTTCCTCAGAGGACGATTCTTCTGATAACGAAGAACCTAATCAAAGTGAAATTTATCCATAAATTAATATCTTGTCACTGTCACTCTTAGATTTTGTTGTAATCAGACCATTTATTTAATACACTATAATATAAATAAGATTTTATTTTTAAAAATATAGTTTCATTATTTATGTTACAGTATGGTAATGATAATAATATATTAATGATGCATGTAAAGTTATCTGTGTTAATATTGAAGGTTATGCTATGGTTACTTAAAGAAAGGATTAGCACAACGATGAACATGCCGGTAACAGTCAACGTCATGGACTAGGCATCATAAGAAAGTTAAATGGTTGACACCCTAGTTAACTAGCTGGTGTTTTTAAAGATTATGTGTTTACTAAAACGAAATGTAATTAACGACAATTTATGTAAAGTATTGCTATTTAAGATGGTTCGACGCCCATACAAACTTACATTAAAAATATCAAACCCTCGAAGGAATGTCGATCAAACGCTACATAAAGTTTGTATGAAAATCGTACAGCCTTATGTTAATAAGAAATGGTAATGTCACGAACTACATGGATTTGTAAATCTTGCGGTGTAAGAAAAAGCAATTATATCAAATAACGAAGGGACTCGTTAATAGTCAGATGACCGAGTTGTTGTAATTTCGTAATGATCATATTAATATATATACTTGGGCATTAAGGGCTCCACGGCCATTCCGTGCCGGAACGCCGAACAATAAAGTCGCTTAGTAGAACCTTAGAGGGAGGCTAACTAGTTCACAAAGTACGTGCTGTAAAAAAAGTGATTATATGTATTATTATTTTCTAAAAATACAAAGAATTTATATAAGTGTTTTGTGGTTTTCTTCATCACCCCTGACTTCTGAGATTACGGCAAGGTATCGCCTACACTATGAAGCAAATCAATTTGAGTCATCAAACAAGTAGATAAAAATTAAATTCTAGACACGTTTAATATTTAGGTGTGCTTTTATTCAATTATTTATTTCGATATTTCGTTGGAACGTATTTGTATGAATTTCACATCACTATTACTTGTGAGTATTTTTTCTTGAGTCCCATAACTTGACGCCAAACATTTAAGATATTCACGATATTTTGCCTGTCGTCCAACCAATCAATATCGTAAATTTATTACGGGCTTTTGAAGTAAAATATTTCTCTTATCGTCAAATAAATTGTTTAAGTTTATAACAAAACCAAGTTTTGGTTAAGTATTTGAGAGCATTTGTTAAAAGTAATCATGATAAGCAAACTATATTTAACCACACACTGCTCTGTGTATGATATGCGTATTCATTTCCAAGTCCATCAACTACAAACATATGATATATAAATTAATTGTATGGTGACGAGCTCATGGTACATAGTGATCGTTACCGTACGTGTCGTAGCTTAATTGATCATGTCGATACATGTTTATTCAACACTGAACTGACTGACTGACTGAACACAGCTAATAATGATTATCATGTAACTAATTAGGGGTACTTAATTCGAATAACAATTGGTCTGCTAATATGTTTTCTAATTTAACTATTAGCATTTCACGGTGCCTGTATTTCATAACCTTCCCTGGTATGCCTGGTATGCCGCTTATCTGATCGGCACAGCTATCACCAGCCAGCTCAATAGATGAACTTGGGAGACACTAAAGGCAAGCGCAGAGGCACCTCAGACAAGTTATTTAAAAATATTTTTTGAAAATTGATGCGTCTCAACGATGTAGGTAGGTTAGGTCTTCTATACATTAAACGAATTATAACCATTGCATGTCCCAGATGCTATTTTGGATTTGGAGCGTAGCTGTGCTGGTTGCTCTGGCGCTGTATATCCGCCAAAAGTACTCCTGGTTCAGCAGACAAGGCGTGAAGAACCTGACGCCTTGCCCACCCGTAGGCAACGGAATCCGACTTTGGCTGGGATTGGATCATTTCACCGTAGATGCAGAGAAGACGTACGATAGTTTCCCGAAAGAGAGGTCAGTTTTTATCTTACAAATTCACTTTATGGTATTCTGTCTTATCTAACATATTGAGGACTATGTTCACAACACTAATTTAGGGTAGTAAATTTTCTGTGCTTTTTCTTATGAACGATACCACCAGCTACTCTACTATCCAAAATTTCAAATCTCAACGGTGAAATGGTTCACCGTAGATGCAGAGAAGACGTACGACAGTTTCCCGAGAGAGAGGTCAGTTATTTATCTTAAAAATTATTGTCTGACCTTGTGGTTGGTTGGTACCCGTTAAAGTCTTCATTTCTGTCTCTTATCTCAATTTAAAATTGAAGGTCTTCTAGACTTATCTTGTGAACGGCACTACAAGCTGCACTTCCAGTATTTACGATCAATAAAATTTTGAACTCTTTTTTCCAAAGTTGTTTAGTGGTTCCGAACACAAAATTTCATATACTCCTACCTTCTACCAAGCTCTTTAATTCCAGATAACTGTACCTCACATTAATAAGAATGGAATAATCATAACTAGTACATGCTCGTACCAAGTAAACAATCCTTCCAAGCGCTAAATTTTCTATTTCCAGATTCATCGGCCGATACGATTTCTTCATACCGCTGGTAATCGTTAGAGACTTAGAGCTGATCAAGAAGATCGCTGTTAAGGATGCAGACCACTTCATTGACCACCGCACATTCATCGATAAGGATATTGATCCTATCTTCGGGAGAAACCTGGTATCTCTGAAAGGTTCGATTTTAAGTATACCTTTTTTAAGAAATCATGTTAAAAAGTAAGCAAATTGCCCTCCAATTAATCTTTACCTATGAAATTCGCGTTTTGTATGGCGAAAATGACGGAAACTAGTCATACAAGTAGATATTTCAATTATTTTGAAATTGCAAACCCGACACACAATTAAACTTTGTACGACTTAAAATGAAACTTTGTAGGTTTAATCAAACAACATTAAGCTAACCGGTGCGTACTATTCTATTGTGATAACTACTCTCTTCATAAAATTACACCAGGTTAAAGAGGTAAAATTGACGATAAATGAAAAGGGGTATTTTCAAACCCATAAAAAAGTTAACAAAATATTATTTATACAATTTTACAGACTTTTCGGGACTTAAATATACTATATTGTCGAAAGCAACTATTACATTTGCTATTTTATGTACAATTCAAAATATTTCAGCAAATATATACTTGCGAAAACACGCCAATTTCATAGATAAGGACCCAATATTTTCAATAGAGCAATTTCTATTTTCAGTCTGTAACTCTCGCCAACAACAATCACGATTGATTTAGGATTCATTACGTAATTGTGGATAAGAATAGGACAGCGGATTCTAGTTTAACAACTACGATGACAATAATGATGATTGTAAATATGCAGACCCATATGAGGCCGGTGCGTTGCCAACGAACGATGTTTATACTTGATCCTTGACAAACACTAAATACGACTTAACAGAATCCTCATCGGTACCACATTTTATTTGTCGAATGTCAAGGAACAATAATAGGAAACCTTGATTGCTTTATTTCAAAAGGATAAACCTGAGCTCATCGCATGAATTTAATACCAGTCCAGGCTATGTTCAATACAATCAATGGTAAATATTGTTATCGATTGCAGAATTCACTTGATATTAAGAACGAATAACAAGCCATTTTACTGATGTCTGTCGGTCACTTTCCAGTTTGAGGTCAAGTATATTACTTACAACAGTAATGTGACTATCTTTTACAAGCTTAGAATAATATCTACTGAGTATTAGATTTTTCTTAAGGTCCTTAAGTGGTAATCTGGCAAGTGGAGGAATTATTTTATTACGTGTAAGACATCCTTTATAAGTACGGGAACAACATCGCACTTACATAAAGCACAGGTGGGGTACGCAGCGACTATGAACCGCCACTTTGCTCTGTCCTGAGTCCTGACACAACTCCATAGCCTCGCATATATCCACATCTCCTTTTATTCTTGCCACTTTGGACCACAGCTTTTTTTAGAACATTACTGATCTGATCAGTAAATGTTTTCCTGGGCCTGTCCTCTCGAGGGCCTGTTTTCCAAATACGCACTATATACTTCTTTCGACAATCATTATACGGGAACTAATAATAAGGTTAATATCTCGCGCGTGATTGCTCGGGGTCCGTCTTTACCACGATCCAGAACTAAAGCAGATCAGGTAAGTACAGAGGAGCGACTTCCATCTGACCTCTGTGACCCTATCAGAACGGGAACCTGACAAAGTTGGATAATTGTTACTCATTCAGTCGCATGGATATGCATGATCCATCATTATGTATTCCCTCACCGTTAGACTTTCTTTATAATTAACTAGTGGACTCGGCGCGACTTCGGTAGCGTACGCCTACTTTAGCCCCACCTACCCATCCATTTTTTCTTGCTTATAGACCTTTCTTTTGAATAACTCTATCTATTGTTGCGTGGTTTAAAAGATCTAAGCGTACATAGATACATACGTAGGTACACAGGGACAGACGGCGGGAAGCGACTTTGTTTTATAGATACTATGTATGGAATTAGGTAATGGCATTAATCTACTTACTTAATGCTTTTCATAAGGCGACGAATGGAGGGACATGCGCGGCACGCTAAGTCCTGCCTTCACCAGCTCCAAGATCCGACTGATGGTGCCCTTCATGGTGGAAGTCGGAGATCAGATGACGGACGTCCTGAAAAAGAAGATTCTGGACTCTAATGGTAAGCAGAGAAAATTAGAAGACGATAGACGACCTGAGTATCAGTTGGTCTGCCACGCAGAGATCCCGGGTTTGATTCCCGGCCGAGCAGAAATTGAAATGATGAATTTTAATTTCTGTTACGGGTCTGGGTGTAGTAGTTAAATTAAGTATGATTTAAAAAAATATTTAAGTATTTCAGCAGCTATTTAAAACCCATAACACAAGCTTTACTTACTTTGTGGCTAGATGGCGCTGTGTGAATTTGTCCAATCACATTTATATGTTTCATTATCGTCGGTGGCCTGGTGGTTAAGGGGTTCGTCCGACACGTAATTTGTATAAGCATATTTAGTTTTATTTTTTATTCTTATTTATTTATTACTCGTTGGTCGTAACGATAAAACATTCAGATAAAGGTTTACTAAAATTGTGACTCCGCTTCTAATAGGACCACGATTAGTCCGTATTAACTGACAGTAGTAAAAATTATTAAGTGTGGATATGGCAATAATCTGGGGATTATCTGTCCTTGTCAGTCCTTCTTGTAAACATTCAATCAATTTATTTTGTCACGATTAGCTTGAACTTTTGTCTAAATTATTATTCATGCTGGAAATTATCTCCCGCACTTCCATTTTAATTGTTTCGCCCATTATTTAATAATATTTTTTATAACTCACGAAAATAAACAATCCTACAGAAATCAAATTGTTTGTTATGACTTTTATGAATAACGTTCTATGACGGATAAAAAACTTGGCATAAGTTGCTATACAGAGTCTTTTTTTTAAATATGGGTCTCGGACTTAGCGTGGTCTTATTATAAATATCTCAATATTCCTAATACGTTAATCGTAAAGCGTTGAAACCATCATTATTGCTCATCCTATAATTCTAGACTCATGATAGTCCAACAGTATAGGTACACAAAAACCTACGTCAGGAATTATTTAGCCAATAAGCAGTTTTCCAATATGCATCTAAAGCTTTCCTTATCACTCGCTAGATGGCGCCCCAACAATTTTGGTAATCGAATATTGCTTGAAATAGGTACTTATTAAAGAGGATATAAACACTGGGTATCTTGTACTGGATCACATCAATACATTTCAACAATTTTAGAGGTTTTAATAAATGATTACAAAAAATTTCATCAATTTGATTGAGTCATTTCGTTTCATGGACGCTAGGATCAAAAATTAATGTAGTTCAAATATAAAAGGTTTGTATTAAAATGGAACATAATGCCTACTAATATAAATAATAATAAATAATCTTTTCACATTTCTTTCAACCTTCAAAAGCTATGTTGATATAAATAAACATTTTATTTTTATGTTTAGTATTAGTTGGCTGCAATCACTGCCACCATCATACAGATTAAAAAAAGATTATCAAAATTGTAGGAGCGCCATCTATTGATGCTTTTTGAAACCAACTGACTATACCTACTGGATAATTCGTCATTGCAGACCCTGTACATACACATCTATTTACACTCATTATCACAGTCCATAACAGTCCACTGCTGGACTAATTAATATAATTATGAATATAACAATGGAAAACGCTGCTGCCCATTTTCCAGCCTGCGGAGACTCTTTGATTTTTGCTGCGAAAACACAAGTCACCTTGTACGACAGCCACGAGTATAAGGGGTTGGTGCTATTCTACTCTGCCGGCCACCACACGTCCAATTCACACTCTTCTGACATAATTTGTGTATGTTGGTGCGGTATTACCTCTAACCCTTATTTGATTCAGATGGCTACATCGACGTGGAAATGAAAGACCTGACGACTCGATACGCCAATGACGTCATCGCTACCTGCGCTTTTGGCCTCAAGGTGAACTCCCATACTGATGAGAACAATGAGTTCTATATAAGAGGAAAGGAAGCATCCGATTTCAAGTTCAAACAAGTCTTAATCTTCCTTGGCTTTATGCTGTTCCCAAAAATAATAAAGGTATGTTTTTTCTACTACAAACTACATTCCTAAAGTCGTATGTACAGTCATGCAACTAATTACCTAATACTATAACATTATTGCATCGAATGCTACATCGAATGTTTAAAATAATACACCGGGATCGTAGATAGGCACACATAGAAACACATCAGGTGCGTTTCAGCTTGGTTAAATTAAATAAACAAAATGCTCAGTAAGAATTAACGACAAACATTATTTATTTATTTATTTTACATTCACATTTTATACTATATTTTATATATTTGGCACGTCCATAGGCTGCGGTGACTGCCACTTTAGTGGTATAAATAAACGAAAAAGTAATTAATAATAGAATAATCATTTCATTTTCAGATGTTTAAAATTACTCTATTATCGAAAGAGGCGACGAAATTTTTCAGAAAAACAATACTCGGTACGATGCAGCATAGAGAGGACAATAACATTTTCAGACCGGATATGATACATCTACTTATGGAAGCTAAGAAAGGTAAAGGTTGTTGTTAATTATTAAGACCTTATGTACCATTGGACAGCAAATAAATAAATATGAATATGAATATGAATATGAATAAATAAACCGAAGACAACACTCAGTATGACGACAGCAACATATCTATCTGACTATCAAATAAAAAAATTAAGAATAGGGTGGCGCTGTGTCGAAACACATTGGTTGGTTTTATCGTGAAACGTCTATGCTCGCGGGATCCGTGGCAGAGATAGTTGTGCTCACGGAGTAGGTGTCGTTCACTAGGCGTACTTTGTCAGCTTTGAGATTGTCTCGAAACCACCTCGCTCGCTCAGCGCCGGGCATTAGCATACCCCCAATCTTTCCGACGATAGTCATGATTTGTATTTCTTGCTGGCTCTTGCACGGGCTGAGTCCGACATATTTAATATTCGTATATTATTTTACACTTTTTGCTTATTTTTACTATAAATATTGTCCAAATTACACCTATTTTTACATGGATCGACTGCTGTAGACAAACTCAATCATACTGATGCAAAAATCACAACCCTATAAAGTGTGAGTCGTGATTAACACCGAATAGAAATGCACGGAAGCGCTCGTTCCGATAAATTCAGTCAATCATAATCCTAAGGTACATTTTTTATTTTAGGTAGCTTAACTCATGATGTAAAAGGAACGGACGAGGATGCTGGTTTTGCCACCGTCGAAGAGTCTACTATTGGAACAAAGCAAGTAATCAGAGGTATTCAATAATTTTATACTAGATAAACAGATATACTAGATAAACAGATCTACCAGATATTTTCAGCATGTGTTCGGCTACTAAAGTTGGCCTTAAGACGATAAATATCTGGTCGAAATATATTTGGGAAACGTAAGCATTTGACACTGAAATCGAATATCTAACGTAAATTGTTTTATTTTCCCAAAGTATTCTTTTTATTCTATTCAGTGACAAACGAGCAGGCAACCCACCTGACATCTACGATTCATGCATTTAGATAGCAGGCAACAAAAATGCAAAAACGCAGGTGCGTTGTCACTGTGAGAACTAAGATGAAATTCCTCATGCCTGCCCCTACCTACAGCCTGTAGTATATTTGGCGTTTGATAACTTGACGGACTGCTCAAAGAATTTAGAGGCCAAATTCTTTGGGACTGCTAGGCTTTGGTAAGATTATTGTCATCTGTTACATATGTTGTGACAGTCTCATACAAGAGGTTATGTTTGGAAATTTCAGAATGGACTGATGACGATCTCATAGCGCAAGCAGTGATTTTCTACATGGCCGGCTTCGACACTGTTTCTACGTGCATGTCCTTCCTGATGCATGAGCTGGCTGTGAATCCTGACGTGCAGAACAAGCTGTTTAAGGAGATCATGGAGAATGAGGAAAAGAACGGCGGGAAGTTTGACTATAATACAGTGCAGAAAATGACATACCTGGATATGGTGGTTTCGGGTGAGTTCTTTTATTTCAATTTCAATTTCAAATTCAAATTTTATTTATATATTATATAAATTATGTAAGACACAGATGTTGCACATTATTACTAATTACAAAAATGTCCGTTTACTCGTAAATACGTAGGTGCTAATTATTTTACATGTCAAAGTTAATATTAATATTATTATATGTACTTATTTATTTAATTTGGATATTAATTTACACTAATATTACATGTCAATTTGAAGTCTAAAGAAATATTACAGATTAGGAATCGCACAAATCTTAAAAATCGACACATTAAAATTATCACGTTTGAGAGACTTACGATCATGATACCTTTGATATAAAACAAAATCTAACAACAATCTACTCTTATTGAACTTCTAAATTAAGACAATTTCAATTAAAAAAGAAAGAGTCCCCGTTAATGACCCGGCTAATTTCTATGTTTGTAGTCATTGCACCCAGATGAAAGACAACAAGTTGGATAACGTGATTAAAACTAATATAAACATCTTTACATACTCAATATATATATAAATTATCAATTTTCAGAGGCACTAAGACTTTGGCCTCCGGCACCAGCACTGGAAAGACAGTGCGTACAAAATTACAACTTGGGCAAACCAAACGCAGATGCAACAGAAGACTATATTGTAAGAATTTACATTCACAATTTTGTGTATTTACAATATTTTAGTTTGAATTGCGACTCACCATCGTTTGATAGCTCAATGATTTGCGAAGCGTGCATTAAGATCTTGCAGGCCATGTACACCAACACTGGAGCAGTCGTCAAAACAATCGTAGGCCATACTAAGCCCATCCCGATTACCCGAATCTCTCGTCCCAGTCAAGTCGCGAATCTCTGCAGCTTTGGCCAAACGGCTTGCCCGGCAGATACAGGTGGCCCAAGAATAGATGGATTGACATCGCTGAGTCGGATGTGAGAGTCCACGATTTAAGAGTTACGATGCGCCGATGCCGAAGACCGGGCGAGGTGGAAATGAATGAGTAGGAAAGCGGACCCTGGATGAACGCTAGGACGAGTTTTATGATGATGTTCCGAAAACAGACCAACACAACTCAATATTTATATCTTGTTAGAACCTTTACCTGTCTTAAATATAGCACTTAACTCTTTGACTTCCGGATTTCATACACTGTATTACGTGATGTCTATCTAGGCAGGCGAGTTAGGATCCTTCTTGATTTACGTCTAAAAGAACACACTATTCCGCAGATACAAGCTGGCCATGGTGTTGCCTTCCCTGTGTGGTCGATCCACCGCGACCCTCGGTACTTCCCAGATCCTTTACGATTCGACCCTGAGCGATTCTCGGAGCAGAACAAGCACAATATCAAACCCTACTCCTACATGCCCTTCGGACTGGGCCCGAGGAACTGCATCGGTGAGAACTTTCTTCAAACTTTTATTTAGAATATAATTTTATCCGGTTGTAGGAATCAGTCGAGCCCTAGGAGTCCGCCTAGGTGAGTACCACCGCCTTATCTATTTCCGTCCTCTCTATTGTTGTGTTTCGGTTTGAAGGATAAGGTAGCCAGCACAGTGAGATGCATGGGACATTTCATCTTAGCCCTTGTAAGTGACAATTCACCTGTGGTTATGCATTTTTGTTACTAGTACCTAAAAGCAGCAGTCACTGCGGACCACCAGGTGGGCTGTTTGCTCGTTTGGCACTGAGCAGCATAAAAAAACTTGCGATTTGATCAACTTCGAAGAGCATATACAAGTGTACTACCCCTTCTTGTAGTTGTGGCGTGGTTCTTGTATTAGCAAAGATACGTGATGCACTACAGAACCGTAGGAGCCCAAATAGAGATCTGAAGATGTTGTTACACGAATTCGTTGTACTTATATCTTTTAGGTAAATTTAAACGACAGAGCTTGTGTAAAATACGTTACAGTAGGCTCTAAACAACATTAGTTTTACTTAACCTGTACAGCGAGTAAATCTATACTTTAACACTTTAAAACTTTCCACATTTAGAAAGAGTTCTGCGCTCTCTCTCTCTCTCTTTCACAGTTATCACCTAAGTCAGTAAATTTATAAACACGACTCAACGGGATATTGTTTAAAGGAAGTGGTGGTACACTTTCAGGCATTTTCAACTTTCCTCTGAAAACCATAACTTAGCTTTTGTTTTCATTATACGTTAAACCGTGTTCTGCCACATAGGTTTGATTAATTTTAAGCAATTTTCTTAGACCGCCCAGTGACGGGTTGAGCATCTGCATATCTGCATCTGCAGCACTTCTGCAAATAAATAAATAACTAATGTTATTTACACAAACATTGTCTATGAAACAACCAACATGTGTGCTGCTCAGCCCGCTGATGACCAGGCCAGAGTAGTTCATCTTATATCTTAGGCGAATATATCTTAGGCCTGAGTCTTCAGCCACATTGCGGTTTATAAGCTACCTTTCAAATATTAGACATCACGAGAATCCAGAAATATCGTCATCCATGTAGATTAGCATTTTGATGATAATGAATTCCTTATCTTTACAGGATCCCGATTCGCGCTGTGCGAGGTGAAGGTGATGGTGTACCAGCTATTGAAGAACATGGAGCTCTCTCCAGCATCCAAGACCAAGATCCCAGCAGAACTGTCCAAGACGGAGCTAAATTTGAGGATAGATGGAGGATTCTGGGTCAGGATGAGGGCTAGAACTTAGAAAATATCAAAGATATACGAACAAGACATTTTAGTAGCTATAAATATATTTATTAAGTAAGTTGTTTATTTGAAAATACAATTAATTTTTTTAAATGCATACATATTCAAATTCAAATCATTTATTTCAGAATAATTATTCCATAATTTGTTAGTAAATGAACAATATTGACTATGCTATGTTATTAGATAATTTTCTTATGTCATAAGATTCACATTCATAAAATTATATAAAATTCCAATAACACTTGTTCTGATGTAAAAATAGATGTCAAATGAAAATAAAATAAAAAACAATTTCAAAATAAATATCAAATAAACAATTCAATGTCAACCTTAATCTACTAGCAGTGATGTCCAGTGGCTGGCCATGGGGCACTCGTACCTATCCTCAAACGCCCTCAGGATGGTGTTTGTGCCGCCGCAAACCCAAATCATAAGGGAAGCAATTTTTTTCCTCATGATAGCGGGAAACCCGTCAGTGCGCGCCGCGGCAAACATGGTGGAAGCACTACAGAAGCGCGGCAGCCCCAACAGCATCCTGAACACGTGATTATACTGGACTCGTAGCGCGTTATATGTCTTTCGCGTATATCTCACCCACAGGGCTGCTCGTATAAAATGATTGACAGTATGCCTTAAACAGGGTGACTTTTACGTCTTCTGTACACCGAGCAAACCTGCGAACGATCATATTACTTTGGACAGCCAGCGCTCTACGTTCCCTCTCAATGTCCAGGTCGTCCGTAATGACCTTCGTCACGATGTGACCCAAGACTCTTTTCAAAGAGGTTCCGTACAGCTTGCTTGGCGGCACGTCGTTGGGAGAGCTATTGCCTGCGACGAAGACTAAGAGCTCACTCTTTTTGGTGTTGTAAAGCAACCCATTAGTTTCGGCATAAGTTTGGCACACTTGCTGTATCTTCCTGAGCGCACTGACCGACGGGCTCAGCAGCATCATATCATCCGCGTAGCTAATGCTGTTGACATTGACGCCATCTATAGAGCATCCCGTATGCATGCTGATGAACCCGCGAATCAGGTGGTCCATGCACAGGTTGAAGAACTTCGGAGACGTCAGCCCCCTGCCTCACGCCGCACTTCAGCCCGTACTCATCCGAGCGCTTCCCCGCCCACCGTGCATAATTTACCTGGTTCTCATACCAAAACCTAAATATACCTATAAGCTCAGATGGATTATGTATCCTCTCCAACTTGTTCCACAAAACCGTATAAGACACCAAATCGAAGGCCTTCGAGAGATCTAAAAAGCATGCGTACACTGGCGTGCTACGGTCTGTATAGTATCAGACAGTGCGGTTGAGGCCATGATAGCACTTTCAGTGGACACGACAGACCTAAAACCAAACTGCATTTATCCAGATGCCTATCAAGCACACCATCCAGCACCTCGGCAATGACAGTCGCCAACGATATGGGTCTATAGTTAGTTTTATCAGCTTTATCTCCCGTCCCGTTTTTAACAATAGGCACCACAATTGTCTTTATCAAATCCGAGGGTAAGTACGAGTGCCGCAGGCACAGATTAAAAAGCAGTGCCAGTACTCTAGGTAAATGAACCCCCGCGTGACTGAGGTGTTTCATACTAATCCATCGTGCCCTGGAGACTTTCCCCTGGAAATCTGTGCGACAACCTCGTGAGCTGTGATTTGTGTCGGTAAGCAGTCACGGTGCCCCACGGGTCGTGCCGTCACAGGAAAATGATCCTTAAATAGGTTCGCGATGGTTTCGGGCTCCGTTCAACTTTCCTACGCCTTGCCAAAATTCATCTGAGTTTTTTACAATGGCTTGTTGCTAACATATCCATTTTTATTTGATCAGCATGTTTTATACACAAACTTAACTGAGATTTAAACTGCCTTCTACTATTACACATTTTGTCATAATACTCCCCATATCTTGGCCTGCCATACAAAGACCACATTTCATAGTCACACCTAGCTAGAGTTGATGTTTCCTAGTTTTAAAGTGTGTACAACGTGTACTTGTCATCACTGCCGCGTCAGATAATATTTTAATAATGTCAAGATACATATTATTAAAGATAGATAGATGGTCAATATTTTTACACATACAGTCAACAATTAGTACATCGCATAGAAAAATCGATTACAATGAATTCTTTATGATCACATCACAGCCCAGCTCCTCCAAATCAGCGCAGTGCCAGCTTTGCTCAGAACAAAAGGATAAGAGTTCTATACCAAACAGATGCCAGGATTGGCGTTTAAATTGCCCAAAACGTAAGCAATTTCTCCCCTGCACTTTCGATAATAGCACTGATCGCACTCATACATTGCATGCATATTTACCTGTGATTCTGAAGGCGAAGACCTTAGAGCTACAGTTCTGATACGGATTTAACGAGGTTTCGACGCGAGTTTCAATTGATGCGTTGTAGAGTCGTTAAATTCGTATATTTCTCACAATTCGAGGTGAAAATATATTTTAATTAAGAATGCATGGCAGAAACTTTATAGATAAAATCGTGTGACATAATATTGAGAGTGGCAAAAATAACGAAACATTCGCAAATAAAAAAGTTCAAGCATGCTGAATACCAGGGATGCATTCAGGATTCGTTCGTACGTTGCGCTACTAGCTTTCCCCGCAGATCAAATAAATATCTGGCCATGCCACTCCCGTCAGCGTACGGAGAGACCGGCCCAAGATGCGATGGCTAGACGTCATTAGTAATGAAATAAGTGTCAACAAACTCGCCATCAAGGATACCCGGTTCCCCTCCTCCATCTTGTTTAGTAGCTTCTCTTGCACCACCTTACTTTTTCTTTACTCTTTATCTCCTGGTTGACTGGTAGATAAGGCTATTTTAGCTTTAAGTCCGCCTTTGTACTATTTTGTGCATGAAGATTTAATAAATAAATAAGAGGAGTAGGAAGGCAGACTCCGAGCCCTCGCATACCGCACGGAAGCACAACCGGGATTTAACGCCAAGATTATGACGACGATGACTAGCTTTTTCTGTAAATTTTTAATTAGTCATACATATTTTTGAAAACCCCCTATTAATATAGGAATGACTTAATAGTCATTCCTGTATTTTAAGCCCTTATGGCATGACATTTGTTTGGCTTTTTCTATTGAAACATATCTTAGGTCAAGCTGTGCCTCTGATAGCAAGCGGTCTCTAAGGGCCGTACCCGTACCGCCTAACTCTTGGCGATAGGTTGTGCGATCTCTCACACGCTACCATCGCGGCGTCTTTCTAATAAAGCTTAACCAATACAAATCACGTAGAAAGAACGTTTGTGGCTCGTACGATTTGGATGTGGAATGAGCTCCCAGCCATAGTGTTTCCTTTGGACTATGACATGGGATCGTTCATGAGGTATATTAGAGGTCTCTTCAGAGGCGGGCTTCGCATTGGTAACTCCTCTGGTGTTGCTGATGTCCATAGCCGAAGGTGACCACTTTCCATCAGGTGGACCGCTTGCCTGTTTGTCTGCCGTATAACATAAAAAAAGATTTCGAGAGTTCATCCACAGGACAGTCCGGCCCTGCGCAGCTTGACTCGGAGATATCAAGAGCTCTCCCAGAGCTCATTACGGCCTTCGAGAGCGGTGCGATTGAACCATATACTGTTTACGTACTACGCGGTTGGAGAGTAGCACTGCCTGGATTTCTGATGCTTAACTTGTATTCATGCAAATAAATTTACTATGATAATGATGAACGTAGCGACCCACCCATGCATCGCACGGGTATAATAGTCTTTTCTTTACTATAATATGCATGTATTATACACATAGACCTTGAGAAAAAAATTATCTATCGAATGGTGAAAGCCGTATTGAAATCCGTTGCTTGGTTTAGGAGGAGTAAGCGGATGAGCGACGTAATTTCGTACTAAAAATTTTTTTTATTCTACGCTGTGATAAACGAGCAGACAGCCCACCTAATGGTACCTAAGCGTTGTTACTGTGAAGACTAAAATCCCTCATGCCAATAATTTCGTTGGCTTCCTAATCTTTCATATATAAAGAGGATAAAGTGACATGACTTTCGATTATAAATTATAAATGCGAAGTTTGTGAGGATTGATGGATGAATGTTTGTTATTCCTTCAAGCTAAATCTATTGAATAGATTATTCTACCGAAATATAATATGTCTTCCGGCTATAATATGTTCCGAAATAAAAAGTAGTTTCAGCAAGATCGTGCTATAATAAATTTTACGCGGGCTTAACCGTAGGTTAGCTACTTATTACCGGATTGCGTCAGAATGTTCTTCACTTTGAGAAATAAACAACTTCAAATACATCAAAATCAACCTAATGATAAATCCCGGTTTCTGTCAAAGTCCACTAAATAATTCTCAAGTCATTATTAGATATACTACAAATACAAACAAGTACATAAAAAAGCAAGAATCTCACATTTTTTAAGTTTATATTTACACCAACACACATTATTAAATCTTACGAAATCCGCTCAACCGGCTTTGATTCTTCGATTAACCAAACAGTACCGGTATCAGCTTTTATGAATACTTCCACTGCAGCTTCTCCAACTACATCGGTATCCTGAAACACTATTGTGTCTCTTATGGTTTCCATTTCGTTGTCTGTATGATCATCCAACGTAACTAGACGACAATTAGTCATATTTGTCCTTGTAAAACCGGGACATATTACTACCACTCGTACACCAGTTCTATTATAATTGTCGATGTGCCCTAAGGATTTCGAAAAACCCCAGATGCCAAATTTGGTCGCATGATAAACTGGACAGAATTTATCAATTCTGAAACCCCAAATGGAAGAGACGTTGATAATCGTGCCACCATTTCCACGTCTGTCTTTCCTCATGTGTTCAAAAAACTTAAGGCTCCATTCCACTAGGGCAGTTAGATTGACGTTTATGACCTTCCTGGGTATTGATTCGTTGGCTATGCCAGCGCTATTTACCAAAACGTCGACAGTCTTGTATTCTTCAAATATTTTCTTACACGTTCCTTCTATATCTGTAGTCACGTCGCATTTGAGAAACACAACTCTATCTGCTCCGTATTTAGTTGATAACAGAACAGTTGCTTTTTCGCCTTGCTTCTCGTCCATGTCGAGTAGTATACAAACTTTTGCTCCATTCTTTAAATATTTGTCAGCAATCTCGAAACCAATGCCAGTTACTCCGCCCGTTATAACCACCACTTTCCTACTGAGATTTCGTTCCATTTTTTTAAATCACGGAAAAATATTGCACTGTATGTACGTGATCTCCACAAATTCCCACTAAGTATTTCATATTTGGAATACAGCAACAATCTTGATAAGAAAAATGTTGATAAGACAACAGCTCTAAGATAAAATGTCAATTGTACACGGTGCGATACAAGATATATGGACTGTGATAAGTCTGTATTGACTGACAGTAGTAAAAATTATGAAGTGTGGATATGGCAATCTTGATTGGATGAGCTGTCCTTGTCAGTCCTTGTGGATTATAATACGAAAAACGCATTTTGATACTTAACATTTAAATTACTATTGGAAATGTTGCAGGTAAGTACGTATTTTAAAAATTTAAACAATATAAATAGGCTGGACGTGAAAACGTTTTTTTTTTCTTTTTTCCTTATCACGGTAAGCCCAGGAAACTATGGATTGACATCGCCGAGTCGGATGCGAGAGTCAGGGGCTGATGAAGAGAGGATGCTAAAGAGCGAGCGAAGTGGAGGAAGAAAAGTCAGAATTGGACCTTGGCATAAGCCGAGATAAACGCTAGGATGATGATAATGATAATTATCATAATCTAGGTATACCTACTCTTTGCAGGCGGATTGACAGTAGCAATTTCAGAAATAAGTACTTAATATATTATTATAATCTTAATAAATTATTTACTTAGATCATATAGAATTGATTTCACCGTACACAATTGATAAAGCTTTCATCATCTATTTTCGTATTTGTATAAAAATCAGTATTTTAACACGCTACGCCCCAGTTTGGCAAGGAAACAAGGGCTGACGTGGCGTATCATATCCTGTCAAGCTCGGTGCGACGTCGACGCTATCGTGGCGTGTTTTGTGTGACGACTTCTATATACAGGGTGGGGCCTCTAATAGGAGCTATAAATTTAAACGCAGACTCCTCAGAGTATCCGAAGTTACCCTGACCTGATCCTAATGCTCCAAAATGATCCTAATGCTCAAATGAATTTTAAATTATAGTTAAAATTCAAAATTCAAAATTTCTTTATTGATTAGGACATTAAATATCTCTTTCAATCGTCAAAAAGGAGGAAAGTAGGAAGGAAACACACAGTGACACGCTGACTGCCCTATGGCCGTAGATAAACGTATCCCTCGCCAACCACGACCGAACCGGGCTCGACAATGCCAGGCAGAGCCGGAACGCTATATTATTTTATATAGGTATGTCTAGTATAATTAAAAAACAATTCATAATCAATGAATTTCGTCTTTGCGAAATTGTCGTTATCGGTCGTTAGATGTCTTGGTACCGGCCATTTCCTTCATACTGGGGTGACGTAAACGATTGTAATGTCAATGTCAAGTATACCAGGGCTTCGATTCTGGTACGGAAATCGTCTGAATTGCAGTAACATTACAATTGCATCGCATGTCAAACGTGTGATTGTTATTCAAATGACAGATGTTGAGTTGCAACTTTCATGAGAACGAACTTTTCCACAATTCGTTTTCTGGTACTTTAGTTGCATTATGGCTTTATATGGCAGTTGGTACTCCAATAAATAAATAAATTACTAAGTTGCGTCTTTCTTAGTTGTCAAACTGCCTTCAATTCTGTCAACGAAAACGTCTCAAAGATGGAACAATGATTTAACTACAATGATGCTGGGACTGACTCGATATCTCGACGTAGTTATAGTAACATAACAGTTACATTGCAACATAATAACATCTGCATTGCACACCAGAATCGGTACCCAGATGAAAGCCAACCGATGCTCTTACAGTGACGGAAATACATCGTGATGAAACCTGCACATTCAGGCGACTGAATGTGTAACCATTATACAATCTGGTCAGGTTCCCCTGGCAGACAATTATTTGATCTGTAAAATCCTGGTCAAGGCGGACCCCGGGTCCCCGTGCGCGAGAGCACAACTGGGACATTAACGCATTAAGATGATTGTTTTATTTTATTTTTATAGAAGAGCGACCTCAGTGACCATGTTAACAGAAGAACCTGACCTCTATAGGATGGTGTCCCTGAACTTAAGTGCATAGGCCAGTGTTCAACTAAAGTACATAACTTAACTTAAGTAATTGGTATATGGCAGTACTGGGGATCTAATTTGGTACCTCTCGGTAACAAGTCAGACCTGTTAGACATTTGGCCACCGACCCTATACCTCTCCTACCCTAAGGTTGTGGAAACAACTACCTGGAGAGGTCTTCACTGGACAACATGAGTTCTTCAAGAAAAGGGTGAAAAGGTTTTTACGGGGTCGGTAACGCGTGGGTGATGCCCTTGGTATTGCAAACGTCCATAGGCTGCGGTGACTGCGGTGACATTAGGCATGCCGTAAGCTTGTTTGCCACCTTTGCGGTGTAAAAAATACCCTACACCTATTCTACCCCTACCCTACCTTACCCTACACCTACCTACCCTTTTTTCATTCATACAAACCTTATCTTAACAATTACAAACACAACAAAAAAAGAATTAGTCAAATAGGTACAGCCGTTCTAAAGATATGCGTGAACAAAATACGACAAAATTATTTATAAAAAATAATAGTTAAATCTTTAAATTACACATAATAGTATGTAATAATTTAAGTCCAATGAATTTACGTCATAAAGTGTGAATGTTACTAAGCTTCGACATTATACTAGGATTTGAAAATAAATGAACCAATATACATTTAAATGACCTTACAACTACTCAAAAAACAACTGCTGTGATAATTCACACACAGTAAAACTATGCAAATCAGCTTGCGCACAGAAAAAACAAATTATATATGCTGCAAATTTTTATAATGGTGATTATTTTCGATTTAAAGTCTTATTACAATGGTCTGCTTTATTACGGAACCTGTACAATGGGTTTTCCTCCTTCGATCAACCATCCGGTCCCACTGTTGGCCCTTTCGAAAACTTCCACCGCAGCCTTCGCTACAGAGTCTACCTTCTGCCACTCTTGGTTCTTCAGGAAAAGATCGAAGTCACCCTGCACTTTCTTGTCCTTGGATACCACTGGATTAGCCGTCAACTTAGTTTCCGTAAACCCTGGACATATAGCCAGAACTCGAACGCCCGATCTGTTATAGTTGTACTCATGCCCCAAGGACTTTGTGAAGCCCAGAACTGCAAATTTCGATGCTTGGTACACTGGCAAGTACTGGTCGACCCTGAACCCGTAAATCGAGGCCAAGTTGATGATTGTGCCTCCGCTCCCTCCTTCCCGCTTATTCATGTGCTCCCAGAATTTCAGAGACCACTCCACAACGCCAGAGACGTTGATCTCGATAGTCTTCCTTATCTGTCTCTCGTCTAAGATGCCAGCATTGTTAAATAATATATCGATCTTGGAGTGGTTGGCAATGATTTTCTGGGAGACATCTTCCAAATCTTTAGTGACATCGCATTTGTAGAAAACTGCCTTGTTTGCACCATATTTTGCTGTTAACGTTTTCACAGCGTCTGCACCTAGTTTCTGGTTGATGTCAAGGAGTATGGCTAGTTTGGCTCCCTTCTGTAGATAATAACCGGCTATTTCATAACCAATACCCTCTGCTCCGCCGGTTATGGCGACGGTTTTGTCTTTAAGATTTCTGTCCATACTGAATGAGATACTTGAACCTAATACAATGGTGATGCATGATGTTTTGATATATATACTGCTCGTTAGATAAATAAACGTCATAATATTATAACCACAGAGGTCTTCGGGGTACAAAGAGGCATGACCTGTGTGATAATCATGTTTGCAGCTCAATTTACCTACCTGCACGTTGCAATGTAAGTAAAATATGGACAATGTATCTCACCTGTGAAGGTGTTGCATAATATTATCAGGATTGTAATGGGTACGAAGAATACAGCGATGATAATGGCTGCGGTTGTCATTGGTTAGGTTAATCTTCCACACATTACAATTTGCAATAGGTACCCATTGTTTAAGTCCGGTGGTTTTTGGAGGCCTGGAGACCTGTAACACAGGTTACTCGTAATCTAGTAAGAGGAATGGGACTGCGCCCACCGGTATTGCCCCTGAATATGTAATCGAAAACTAATATAAGTATGGGATGTTATAGAGTTATGTAACTAAATGCGAAACTGAATCCGAAATAATAGTTTCGAATGTCGTTGTAGAGTGTAATCTAAATGACAATTTAAAAAAAGTAGCCATAGTTAATAACATCCCTGCTAAGTAGGACGTCAGTAAACGATGCTATGCACAACAAAATTGCAAAAATATCTAAACAAAGAAAAACGGATATAAATCAAAGAAACTTAATATGTAGTAAAAAATCAAAATCACATATTTGTGATAAAATATGTTATTATATTGTTTTCGAATCACAATGCACAAGATAACCTTTCCATTCCGTATTAATTACCAGTAGATACCGAACTATCTGTAAAATAAACAACGGAATTTTGCTTATCTTTCAGTACCTACTCGTAAATATTATTGCATTCGCCTTATCGAATACAATGGTAGGTACCTGATCTATTAATAAGTGCACTTGTTTCGTCCACGTGCCGAGTGTGTGTGGTGAATATGAAGAAAAGTTATCGCAAATACCTGTTTGTTGTCGATGCATATATGCGACGACGCCCTGTCTCTGGGCGCATTTTCATTTAACCTCTCTCACACCAATCATCTGCGAATCTATTTTTCTCGTTCTTGCGACCGGTGGCCTAATCGCCTATGTAAGCGATGCATAGACATCGGTTTGAATTCGACAGTTTCACGAATTCGTCCGTGTCAATGGCTCCCATGCGAAAGAGGGAGAATCAGATAATCAATCGAAACAGATATACTAATACGAATGACAAAAATATCACGGACTGATTAGCATTGACAGGATTTAAATCGTGGCCTCTGATACTGAGTCGCCGGGATATGACAGGATAACCTATTCATTATTGTGTGGCAGTGTGGTGTCCGTCAGAGTAGAATAGCACCAACCCCTAACACTCGTGGGTGTCGTACAAGGCGACTAATGTTTAGAGGAATAAATCTAAGTCTCTGTAGGCTGGAAAATGGGCAGCAGCGTTTTTCATTGTTATATTTATAATTCTGCGATCTCCAACCCGCCTGCCAAGCGTGGAGATTACGGCAATAACCTCCCCTTTCGTGGGAGAGGCCCTTTGTCCTGCAGTGGACTGTTTATGGGCTGTGATGATGATGTGGCAGTGGGCAGGTCACATAGCTCGCAGAACAGATGACCGATAGGGCAGTAAAGTTCTCTAGTGGCGACCACGCACCGGAAGACGCAGCGTGGGTAGGTTCCACAAGGCGGACCGACGACTTGGTAAAGATCTTGGTACTAGCTGGATGGGGAAAGCACAAGACCGGTTTTGTGAAGATCTCTGGGAGAGCCCTATGCCCAGCAGCGAACGGCTTCCAGCTGATATGATGATAATGATTAATATTATTACATACACACTACCATCTGATCCGCACAACCCGTTAGGGAAGTGCCAATTCGCCATAAAGCGTTATCCATCAGGTTAGCCACGTGCCGGTGAGGTTGGCTTATAGCACACAACTTCACTTCTTGTTAAATTCATAGATTCGGGTTAGTGAAGGGCATCACAAGCCATCGTTAACATTTGCAGTTACGAATAACGAGTCATGAGAGTAGATACAGTAAGTCTTGACAAATAAGATTTGAATAATGAATGATAGAAGCCGATACTCAAGCCTTGATGGTGAGATCATACATTCATATCGTTACGCCTTTTTCCCGTGGTTGTAGGCAGAGACCACATTCTAAGGAATTTTCTTTCACACACACTAAGGTTGTGGAATGAACTACCTGAAGAGGTTTTCCCTGGAGAGTACAACATAGAGTGCTTCAAGGAAGAGGTGAAAAGGTTTTAAAGGGCGACCCCTTTAAAACCTTTTCACCTCTTTCTTGTGCCGACGCAACGTGTGGGTGATGCAAACGTCCATAGACTGCGGTGACTGCTTACCATCAGGCGGGCCGCAAGCTTGTTTGCCTCCTTAGTGGTATAAAAAAAACATCGTACCACTTGCTACAACGCCTTTGACACATCTCTTATATTTTCCACATTCATTATCTTTTTCATAACTGAACATCAGTTTACGATACTCTTCAGCTTAACTGAGCTTTCTTTATCATCATCAATCATCAATTTCATCGTGATACGTATACGTCTCGGTCGTCCCCTACCGACCATTCCATTCTCTCCTGCCATATTATCTTTCATTCATCCTCTCTCCTTGCAAAAACCAGGTATCTTTATCCTAGTCACTACATCTATGTGGTTACATCGACGATCTTAAATTTATATATTTGTAAAAGTAACAGCGATCAAATTACATTGTAGTAATGCGAGTTCGCTTTTGGGCGCTCGTTTCATTTCCCACGCGTGACATACCTTGCAATTCGTATATCCGGATATCCATATTATTTGGATATTCGCTACATTTACTATTCGAATAGTATTATAATATTTATTCGGATTATAATTATTCAGATTTTACAAATAATACTTTCTTATTTTGTCTTGGTAAAAGTATCCAAACGCAAATTAATTGGTTAGCGCTTAGAATATGTCTGTGGAGAAAACTGGATTCCCGGTACTGCGCTAACTGTGATACCGGAAAAACCTACACGTTAGATTATGGGTCACCAAATGGCGGATCACGGTCCGGATCCGGAACGCTGACCTATTATTTGCGGACCTTAAGTACCCACTTTAATTACTTGTTTTGACGCTCTTTTAAAAGCCAAAGGTCAATCAAGCCTTACTTACAGCGCTCGCCTAATCATTCATTTTCGCAGTCATCAAAGTTATTAAGAAACAAAATATCAACAATTTTCACCAATCTATCAAGAGCAAACCTCCAAAATTCATAATCGTTCATTGATTTCCCTGAGTTACTTTTATGATATATAATTTAAGTTACTCGAGTTAATTTAAGTTACATCGAACCAAAATATCGAAAATTTTGAGCTCGCTCCGCTGGCTCCTACAATCGTTAATTACCACAACTTCTATGACTCAAAATGTAAGAAATGTTTACCGATCATTAATATAAAACGCTTTTAATATTAATGATCGGTACCATAAAAGCGTAGGTAAGAATGGTTTCTTACTTTGTACACAGTCGTTCTAAATGAAAAATGAAAAGAGAAGCCTAAATATTATTTTTAAATACTTATTCAACGATACTCCACATACCATAGTTTGTAGACTTTAATTTCTTTTTTTCTTACAAAATGGCGGCTGGTAGTCTCCATACAGAGTTTTGATCAATATCATGTCTTCAGCAACACTCGCAAGATTAAGAAAAATCGATAGACGTAAGAACCGTCAAAATTGGCAAACGCCTCCGAGTCTCGTCTCCGAGTGCCACAAAGGAACAAACATATTAACATACATGTATACATAGGCTGTTAAACACACTACCCTCCTTTGCGTTGCGCAGTCGGGTAAAATAGGTAGGTATGTGCGGGTATTTCCCGGGAACACTGGTGAACATCCGATTTTGCGCGGTCATCTCGTTACTAAGAAAAATATAAACATAACGTTTATATAAACAAAACGTATGTGCGTACGCGCACGGCATCCAGATTATTCCGGTTTGAGCAGATTGTATCTCATTATAATACTCATTATGCATAATGGTCAATAATAAAAAAAATTCAATATTAAAATGTGATGTTTTTCATTTACTTACCTTAAATAAAGAAGTATTTGAAAAAATCATTGAAGTGAAAACATAATCATCTTGGCATTAACGTCCCGGTTGTGCTCTCGAAAACCAGGGCCCAGGGTCCGCCTTGACTATGATCTAGGATTTGGCAGATCAGGTAATCACAGTTGAGCGACTGCCAGCTGACCTCCGTGACCCTGCTACCAGGGGAGCCTGACCAGATTGGATCATGGTTACACATTCAGACGCCTAAAGGTGCAGGTTTCATCACAATGTTTTCTATCACTTTAAGAGCATCGGTTAGTGTTCAACTAATGTACATAACTCAGAAAAGAGTCATTGATACATGGCCGTAGCGGGATTCAAACCCGGTACCTCTCACATACGAGTCGGATTCTCTAACCGTTCGGCCACCGAGGCTCTAAACTTCATTATTATATTATAGGTACTGGTACAAAAATGTATTAATACTAAAAATGTGATGTTTTTCATTTATTTGCCGTAAATAAAGAAATATTAGAGAAATTCGTATTATTATTATGTATTCAAATATATTTTTATTAGTACCTACTCAAAATATTCGAATTCCAATATCGAGCGAATACTGCATGCCCTACTCGCATCCCTTTATCTAAGCTCTCGCGAACTTGTCGCAGGTACAAGGCATCATTAGGGCCCGTTTATTCGTCGCCGCATACACATCGCGTACGCGTCCGCCTGGTCACCGCGTAGCAATCGCGCCTGAATCGCCAACTATATTGGTGCGAAAGATGACGCGGTGACTAGGCGGGCGCGACGCGACGACTGAGCGGTAGCTAAACGAACGCCCCGTGCGATTGTTTACAAATTACATATAATAAAACAGTGAAAATAGTGTGTCTACACATTCAATATTTATTTCCAAAAAAAAAAAATTTTGAGCGATGAAGAAATAGTAATAAAATAAGAATTTTAAAGTTGTCTGTCTGTTTGTCTGTTTATCCACACTAATCTCCGGAACTGCTATACGGACTTGCATGAAACTTTTTTAGTGTGTAGCTATTAAGCCTGGGCATCATATTATGGGAAACTGGAACTCTGATGTAGAATCTTAATAGACCAGCTAAATTATAAGAAATTTGGAAATGGCGCCGAATGGATTTTGATGGGATTTTCACAGTTTGTTAGTTTGGGGTCCAACTTAAAATCTAGGCCGTGTTTCATCTAATTCGGTTGGGTAGAACCAGAGATACGGCTTGACCTCTCCGTAGTAGGTACTAGCTTTCGTACATTAGGGAGATCATTTAATATGGTCGCTCGGGAGCAAGATAAACTGAACCAATAACGATTTCCACGGTGACGAAGTAGCGGCAAAAGCTAGTAATAAACTAAAATTTCTGTCATTTGTATAGAAACCAAAATATAGACATAGACAATATAGACATAGACACAGACATAATATTTATTTGGCAATTTCTACAATATAAATTAACTAAAATATTTCTTACTAACATAGATTAGGTTAAATATTGTAGTGTCATGCCAAACTAGAGCTCAGCTCAGCATATGCTGTAGGTAGTAAGACCACAGCGCTGATTTTCAGCTGACCCCTACATTTAGTGCGTGAATATCAATTTGGGACAAATCGCGCAAAAATCGCGGATATCTACGTACATCGCGTATGCTCAAGCTCATAAATACAATTTACATGTCAATTCATAGGTAAAAAATAATACATTATTAGATATCATGTGAATTTAGGTACATTTTTAAGTGTAGCTCTTAGGGTTATATTTTTCCTATACCAACCTAGGTTATGTCATGCTCGCAATGCCCGGGAACTGGATGGGTGGTGTGCCTCCTAATACCGTTGGAGAACCGAGGTTGACCAAGATCATCCGCTGGAGACCCTGAGACTTGTAGAGCAGTTAAGACATCGTGACGTTTTTTTTTTCGTTTGCCATTTTTGCGCATACACAACATTTGGCTAATGTGAAATTTGACGACCTGAGTGGTTCAGTTGGTTAACATGCCGGACGCCACGCAGAGGTCCCGGGTCCGATTCCTGGCCGCAAAGCAGAAATTTAAATGACGAATTTTAATTTCTGTTACGGGTCTGGGTGTACTGTGTAGTAGTATGTATTAAAAAAAGTATATACGTAGTTTATCAGCTATCTAACACCTATAACACAAGCTTTGCTTACTTTGGGGCTAGATGGTGCTGTGTGAAATTGTCCAAGCATAAGCAAGCATATTTTACCTCTCAACAAAGTTTGGTGGTTCCCACAGCTCAATTTGGTCAGCGTACCACCAGCCTCGGGCTGAGTACTCATCGCCAATGTAGACCCTCTATTGATGTGCGCGGGAAGGTTCAAAATAACGTTTCTTTCACGCATGATTCAGATGTGGAATGAGCTCCCAGCCACAGTGTTTCCTTTGGACTAAGACAAGGGATCGTTCAAGAGGTATATTAGAGGTCTCTTCAGAGTCGGGCAACGCGTTAGTAGCGCAACTGGTGTTGCTGATGTCCATAGGCGGCGGTGACCACTTTCCATCAGGTGGCCCGCTTGCCTGTTTGTCAGCTGTATCTTAAAAAATGTTATCTAGAATAGCAGAGGACTCCTTTACTCTATTCTAAAACTGTGAATTTCTGTGTTTTAATTCCTGCATAGAAATGTAAACGGTACCATACCCTACTTACGAGTACCAAGAGTGCATTTACTTACCAAAGTCGCTATAAAAGCTAAAGAGGATATTCCATTAGGACCACACTGTAGCCTCGGCAAAAGCCTGATAAAATGCGTTTAATGAATCGGAACAGTTTTGTCCGTTGCATTTTAAAATATGGTAAGTAATGACCGAAAATTGCACTTTTATGGTAACAGAGCGCTGGCGTCGTTAGGAATTTTTCCTGGACTACGTACCCACCTAAGTTTCTTAGCTATAATTAAATTCGAAAGAAGTGAAGTCGTTTGCATGTTGTGCGGATGCCTTTGCGACTTCTGAACCTATTCCAAAAGTTATTTCGCTGAAATAGAGGTACTGGGTCCCCGAGTGACAAGAGATAATGTTATAAAAAAAGGGTCATGTAAATAAAGGTCACATTTCTTACAGTCTCGAAATCAACTGTACAGAGTCACAAAGGAAAAGGTAACGTTGTAACTCTATCATTATTATTTATTTTGATGGTCACTAAAAATTTGCATACATAGCTCGTACTAATGGAATATAGACTTAACTTCACAGAGTACCTATTTAAATATATGTTTATGTATACTCTTACAATTTGTTTGTCATTTTATCTTTTTTCGTAATCCGTACATTTTACAAAGTGTATCGCCTACAGCGAGTTGCGCTTAAGTTTATTTTTTGTTTTGCGCTTGCCACACCCTCCGGGCTTACGAGGGAGGGAGGCAGAGAACCCTCATGTGTACCAGCGCGGCCGGCCACGCTGCTGATGCATTTTTTTTTATATTATAAAAGACAGGCATTTGACCGCCATCTCACCTGTCTCGACACGCAAGAGTGACCTAGGCGCTTACCAGCTAAACTCTGCCTTTGGACTCCCAAAGGTGGTACTCCCCTATAGTCGGGAAGGCTTTTTAGATTTCATCGAATGCGTCACCCCATAGGGACGCGGTGCGCACAAATACCACCATTACCATTTATACGAAAATGACAATAATTTTTGAATTTGTATCACGTTAATTTGAGAACATTGACGGGTGAACGAAGATCGGTCAATGGGTGATTTTCCGAGAGTCGATTAAAAATGAAAAATCGTTAAATTTTTGTTATAGATGGCGTTGGTTGATTGGACACGATTCACAAAATCTCAATCAATGTTGGTGGGTAAGGTGGAGGTCAACTGGTGTTTTGCTAATCTGAGTAGATATATTTTTACATTACTCGAGTTCAGCCCAACCAAACCGAGTCAAACCGACTGAGGTGGCTAGAACATTCTGCTGGCAATAGCGAGGGTTACAATGTTTCATTAATACCTGTCTGATATATGACCTGTGATAACTGTCGTTGGCAAGTCGTCTGAAACACCTACCTAATTGTTCTTTACATTGAAGAGCATGCATGTTACCTTTCTAGGTAAACATTAATGCTTGGTGGACAGCTCAAATATCGCATTAGAATCTGCCAAAATAATATTATGTTATGATGATTATTATTGTATGCAGCCAGTTCTTCAATTCTGGTACGGAAATCATCTCAGTTGTAGTAACATTACAATTGCATCGCATGTCAAACGTGTGATTGTTATTCGAATGACAGATGTTGAGTTGCAACTTTCATGGGTTCGAACTTTTCCACAATTCGATTTCTGGTACTTTAGTTGCATTATGGTTTTATATAGCTGTTGGTACTCCAATAAATAAATAAATAAATTTCTAAGTTACATCTTTCTTAGTTGTCAAACTGCCTTCAATTCTGTCAACGAAAACGTGTCAAAGGTCAAACAATGATTTAACTGCAATTTAACTGGGATGATACTGGGACTGACTCGATACCTTGACGTAGTTATAGTAACATCACAGTTACATTGCAACATAATAACAACTGCATCGCACACCAGAATCGGTACCCAGGGCCATTACATGGATCGCTACCATAGTCAGTAATGGGGACCGAGTCCTGTAAGTACAAAGTAAGTATGTATGGCGGGTTGGCGATCGCAGTAGCTAGTTTGATACACAGAAGGATGCTACTGCCCATCTTCTGTCGTATTCCCTCAGTCATAAGGACACCCACACCCACGGGAAGAGCCGGGATGTTGCCATTCATAAAGTGGCGGCATCACACACTCACACACACACCCATGGCAAGCCTGGGCGTGTCGCTAGTGCAGTGCACGTCACTATAATAGTCGTAAGTACGTAATAACTTACGTAACTCGTTCGCCGTCAAGAGCCCGTACAGACGTACGCGATTTCTGCACGATATGTCCCAAATGTTTATACAATTTAGGTTTCTATACATTTTTTTTTTAATTTTTGACTATCCAGGCATTTGACCGCCATCTCACCTGGTGGTAAGTGACGATGCGGTCGAAGATGGAGCATGCCTCTCTAGGAACAGCCTATTCACTCTAGCCTTGAAGGCGTCCAGATTATAGTGATCAGGGAACACACTCGCAGGCAACGCGTTCCATTCCTTAGCCGTTCGCATTATAAAGGTTGAAGCAAAGCGGCTCGTGCGGGTAGCTGAAAGATCCACGACATAAGGATGAAGCGCTCGCCCGGATCGCGTTTCCCGATGGCGGAGGGACCTGAAAGCTGAAAGCTTTTTTTGCTTGTAAACGAACGCGCAGCGCTCGCATCGCGCCCGCACAGTCGTCGCGTCATCGCGGCATCAGTTGCGCCAATACGATAGGCTGCGCGATTCCTGTTCTGGCGATACGCGATGACTAGGCGGACGTACGCGATATGTAAGCGGCGACGTATAAACGGGCCCTTAAGTGCCCCATTCATGAACAGTCCGCCTACCGTCTCTGGTCCTATCGGGCGGCCTGCCGTCCTAGGCCAATAACGTCTACACACTAAAGCAATTATTGACTGCCGGGTGTGGCCTGCTGCGACGTCTGCAACTACGTACTAGCAGTTGGGAGTCGGCAGTTTCTGTAAAATTTAAATTGGAGGCGCTAAACTGACGGTAGACTAAATTGGCCGATACTTGTCGACGCTGACCGGAATCATCAAGCGGTCACACACTTTCAGTTTGTATTAGTCGTCAGTCCGAAATCTTGGAACTACTACTTTGTGACCTATTGCGATTAACTGACAGACTGACATCGTCCGGCGAACTGTTTACTTGCCCTTAACACCTCCAAGACGTCCAGACTCGAGAGTTACGCAAAAATGGTGGGCGAACACGCCACCTTGGTGTACGTAAAAGCGAAACAGCAACTTTGCAGGACCCGCTTTACGACTTGCGCGTACACGGGAACACATTCGGATCTGAAAAAATCATATAATAAAATAAACTCTTAAATGCGTATTTATTATTATTTGATTAAGCATGAAAGTATTTTTATTCTTTCGTAGGTCTTAGCGTGCGAGTGGTTAAGGTACTCCTCTCGTAAGTGAGAGGTACCGAGTTCGAATCCCACTGCGACCATGTAGGTACCAATGTCTCTTTTCTGAGTTATGTATATTAGTTGAATGCTAAACGATGCTCTTACGATTAAGGAAAACATCGAGATGAAACCTGCACATTCAGACGATTAAATGTGTAACCACGATCCAATCTGGTCATCTCCCCAGGTAGTAGGGTCACGGAGGTGAGATGGCAGTCGCTTCACTGTAATTATCTGATCTGCCAAATCCTGGATCACTGTCAAAATGGACCCCGGGCCCTCGTGCGCGAGAGCACAACCTTTGGACATTAACGCCAAGAGGATTATTTATTTAGTATGATTTAGAAACGTGAAATTTGTGTACGGTGCTTCTTTGAACACTCATCTGGTATTCGTATATCTAAAAAATCGCTTAATTGAATTTTCTTTGACTGCTTACGATAGTTATTCTTGCCTGTAATTCACGAAGAATAGTAAAATTTACATTAGCATAGCTCGTAAGTCACTTTTTCAAGTACAGATAATATCCAACTTTATGGCAGCACACGTATACGCGAACACATTACGCTGTCTTCTGTTTTTTCCACCAAAACGATTTAAACAAAATTTCTGTGTATTTTTTCTTTCTTCGATATATTATTTGAAATTATTATGGTGTTTTTGTCGTGTGGATAAAGGCTTTCTTTATTCTATTTTATTCGAATCTAGCGTGGCGTGTCATGCAAAAGACACGGCCAAAACCTGGGGCCGTTTAAGTCTGCCGAAAGGTTGTGTCGTTTCTAACATTTTTAATGGTGTGAGTTGTTTTTGTTGGCTGACTGTCAAATTTAGTTCCTTTGTCATCCGCGAGCAATACTAATTGGCCCCGGGTCTACCCCAATGCAACAGTAGGGATGTTATAAGTTTGACATGTATATCTGGGTATCGGTATATCGATGTATACATGCTCTCGTAGCTCCCGAACGGATGATTCGATTTCGATGCGGTTACCTTAATTTGAAAACCTGTTTATTTTTTTTATTTTTTTATTTTTCATACGGTAGGCAAACAGGCAAGCGGGCCACCTGATGGAAAGTGGTCACCACTGCCTATAGACATTAGCAACACCAAGAGTATCGCTAATGCGTTGCCCACCTCTATAGCACATTGCTCTGGCAGCAAAATGCAAATGCCACTCCACTGCCAAAGCCACGGTTCCCCAAATCCCCACCCCATGGAGCACTGGAAACCTTACTCACCGGCAGAAACACAATACTATTTAAAAGAGTATTATTTAGCTGCGATATTCTGTAAGGTGGAGGTACTTCCCCAGTCGGACGGCTCCAATTCGAACGAGATACCCCGCTATGCCCTACCTCTCTTATTTGAGATGGTTCTGAGCTTCATATAATTAAAATCGGTTAAGTAGTTTGCGAAATATTTGAGTATTAATAATAATAATAATAAATAAAACGTTTATTTTCTCCCATTAATTTACAGATCACAATTTACATTTCATTTAAACACTTATGGGAGACTGATGCCTAAGCTAGGCAAGAAGCCTGTATTTCAGGTCACCAGGCCCCCCCTCGCACTACTGTACATAATATAATGTTTGCAATGTCTCGTATGCTAGGGAATAATATATAATAAATATATGCAAACCAATATAAACATTCAGAGTATCTACCTAAATGTTTACTTATACATACATAAATG
The DNA here is from genome assembly GCA_905147135.1 of Blastobasis lacticolella. NCBI lineage: Eukaryota > Metazoa > Arthropoda > Insecta > Lepidoptera > Blastobasidae > Blastobasis > Blastobasis lacticolella. Next base: position 20,184,734 of record LR990048.1, read on the forward strand.
GTATATAATATATATACGTATTTTTGTGTTAGTATTGTTAGTAATATTTTTATTTAGCTAATAGTTGTAAGTATCAGTAACAGAAAGTTCTGTTTTGGTGTTACTAGTGGGATATGTGGCAAGGTGGGAACTTAAAATTTGTTAAATTTTTTTTAGTGATCTAACTAACTGGTATAAGGATAGACTCTGTTCTATCATAGCTGAGGTCTTTAAGGTAACTGGTGACTCTCTTTTTGCAAAGGAAATAGTTAAGCGCATAGATGTTGAGTGCTTTATTTACATTATTGTATATAAAGCCTCCCAGGAAACAGAAAAATCTTTGGCCAAAACTTGTTACAATGGGGGGATCAGGATGTGGCACCATATACGGTCTTCTACGGGCTTTTGTGGTTGAGGATGGGGGGATGTATGTGACCGTGCGGTGTTGCGAAAGTGTTGTGTGGAGAATAAATAACTGGCGCACTGTCAGTACTGATGTCCTTTGATAGAGTTCAGAGGTTGAGAATCTAAATGGGAGAAAACACATTACTTTAAGTAATGAGCGTTGGGCTCTCTCCAAAGTCAAAAGTGTGGTTTTAGGAGCACCTCCCCATGAAGTAATGCAGTAGATTAAGAGGGACTGACAGAGCGCAAAATAAACAGTTTTCATTAGATTTATGTCGGAAATATGTCTTAGTGTTTTAAATATGTATATTAACTTACGAACTCTATTTGATAATGTTTCTATGTGGGATTTAAAATTCAAATAGTTATCAATTATAACGCCCAGATATTTAATATCATTGACACAACTAAGCGGCACACAAAGACACCCTTCAAAGTTGCGACATGTATGTGATATGATGGGAGGTAGCGGATCAAGATTAGGTTGTAGGTTATAAATGGAGAACTTCATGTATTTGGTCTTGTCCGTATTCAATGTTAGTTTGTTTTGTAGGAGCCATTCCGTCACCCGGCTGAAACCTAACTGTGCAGCTGCGTGAGCTTCGCCCCAACTTTTTTCCCTAAAAAGCAGGACTGTATCGTCTGCGAAGGTGATTATTTTGCCCCCTGCAAGCTTGAGTTCGCATAGATCGTTTATGAAAACGAGAAACAGAGTTGGACCAATTATGCTGCCTTGGGGGACACCGTATGAGATTGGCAATTCATTGCTGATGTATTGATCAATCTTAACATACTGGAAACGGCCATTCAAGTAATCCTTAAAAAGGCACAGCTGTGTGCCTCTGACACCAAGTCTCTCGAGCTTGCTTACCAAGAGCGGAATTGACACCGTATCAAACGCCTTGGAAATGTCAAGAAAGATTCCAATAGCTTTCTTTCTCTTATCCAAACTAGTTGCCAAAAAGTGAGTTAGTTCATTTACCGCATTACTCGTCGACATTCCTGCCCTAAAGCCGAACTGAGCCGAAGATAAAAGTTTGTTCGATTCTAGATATTTAATAAGCCGCTTGTTCATAATTTTTTCTAGAACCTTAGATAATGTTGGTAGAATAGCTATCGGGCGATAATTAGTGACAAGGTCTTTGGCTCCGCCCTTAAATATCGGATGAATAATCGATTTTTTAAACTGCTTGGGGAAGATTCCAGATTGTAGAGAGAGGTTGCAGATATGTGTAATAATTGGGACCAACACATCTTTGTTTTCTTTTAACAGCCGTCCCGAAATTTGATCTCCTCCAGTAGCACAGTCACTTCGAAGAGACATGATTATACGTTCAACCTCGGGTTCATCTGTGGGTAAGAGTGCCATGGAGTTCAAGGGCAAGCACGTGCTTGTAGTTGGTGGATGAGGAGGCAGAGATGAGAATTGTTGGGCTAACCGTTTTCCAACGCCAACGAAGTATTCGTTGACTTCATTTATGGACTGTTCAGGTGTGGAGGAAAGGGATAGCAGAGCAGACATTGTCTCCTTTGGTTTTTTTCTATTTGTGATGGAGTTTATACTTTCCCATATAAGTTTATTATTGGAACCTGCCAGTTTTATTTCATTAGCTTCATATTGGCGTTTAGTTTTCTTGATAAGCTCATTGCAAAAGTTTCTATATCTGGTATAGGTTAGTTTCAGAACTTCATTTTCGGAATTTTGTTTAAAATGTTTGTGTAAGTTGTCTCTATGTTTGATACATCGTAAAATACCAGTCGTGATCCATGGTTTAATTAACCGTTTTCTATTTGGTATTTTAACTTTGGAACTATGGGTCTCGATACAGTTGCTCAAGATTTTAGTGAACATTTCAGTAGCTGTATTAGGGTCGTTGCATTGTAAGATATTTGTAAAGTCAACAATTTTTAGCTCATCCGACAATTTAGTGTAGTTTATATAATTCTTAATCTTTGTTTCTACAGGTGGTTTTGGTGTCTTACGATCGAGAAAAAGTAGTACAGTTTCGTGGTCTGTAAGTGAAGAGTGCGCTACGAGGGTATTTGCCGGTAGGTTGGTTTTTAATATAATGTGGTCGAGACAACTGTCTCCACGCGTGGGAAGTGTATGAGCGGGAAGTAGGCCGTGGGATGCTAAAAGGTTCAGGTATGTGGATTTATATTGGTCGTGATGTGATTCGGTTATGTTGATGTTGATGTCTCCTGCAATAATTATGGTATGAAATTTGTTCAGAGAATTCAAAATTATGTCTAAGTGTGCGAAAAAGTTTGTTAAATCCCTTTGGGACGGAGACCTATAGATTGCTATTGTAAATAAGTATTGTTTAAACAATATACTCTAATGAGAATCAAATAAATTTCGCCGTCTGATCAGAAAATTTTACCGTATGCCCTCCACGTCTGCAGCTCAGTTGATGGGAACTAATGTTACAAAGCTTTTAGCCAACCTCCTTGCTTAGCGAGCTCCGCTACACCTGTGTAGTGTGGAAGCCACAAACGCCACAGACTTCTTTGTTATACCACTAAGGTGGAAAACAAGCCGTAAGCTCGCCTGATGGTAAGCAGTCACCGCAGCCTATGGACGTTTGCAATACCAGGGTCATCACCCACGCGTTGCCGACCCCGTAAGAAACTTTTCACCCCTTTCTTTAATAACTCTATGAAATAAATAAAAAACATCATTGATGTCATGCTACTGCTCATTGATTCTTCTCTAATTTCGGCAACCAGACATATGATTAGGACAGTCTGGATGGAGTTCTAGTTGTTTCAATTCGATAGTTGACTAGTTTCTATATAGAATGTGAATCCAAGTTATAATTTGTTGTGTCATTTCAAATTATGATGCTTTTATATATGTCAAAACCTTTGGATATTTTGTTTGTGTATCGGACTTTCAACTAAAATAAACCGCATCCAAATTGGTTATCGTCCGGGAGCTGCGATACAACAGAGAGACAATCTGTTTAATGCATAATGTAGTATGTGTAATAGACGCACACGCTAGATGTCGTTGTGCGTCAATTAGATCGCGCTATCGTCACGGGGATACAGTTTATATAAGGCGGAAGGGATTTTGGGCACCCCGGGGTGTCGCATCCGATGAAACCTGAAAAGCCCTTCCGGCTACAGGTGCTCCCAGGGGGTGTATAAGCACGTATGCGCCTAGGTCCCTTTTTGGCGAGTCGTGCATAACCAGTCCGGCCGGCCGGCTGGTACTCATGAGAGTTCACCTCCTCCCTCCTAACCGCTATACCGGAGGGTGCCCATTTCCTTTGCGTTGGGCGCAAAAATAAATAAATAAAAGGGGTCCGGAAGTTTATTTATATTTGTGATAATTCTAGTAAACGGGTTCCACACAGTTTTTAAAGTGATTTTATTTCCTCAACCCGGGCCCTTTAAGGGATTTGTTCACAATCAGATACACAGAAACCCACAGACATTCATCTTAAACTTATTACACGCCTCTCTATACGTCATGTTTTTTTATTTTTTTAGAGAAAAGCTTTTTTTTCTTACCCTCTATGGGGAGAATACCCTTCGGCAGACCTTGGCAATAAGCTTCACGGATTGCTTAAATGACCTACCAATATCGTACGAATTACATGGAGAGTTTAGACCCTCTAAACTTTAGAATTGATAAACATAAAAAACAAACATGCTTGGACAAATTCACATAGCGCCATCTAACTAGCCGCTTGTGTTATGGGTGTTAGATAACTGATAAACCACTTAATACTTTTCTTGTTTTTTAATACATACTACACCCAGACCCTTAACAGAAATTAAAATTCATCATTTCAATTTCTGTTCGGTCTGGAATCGACCTCTGCGTGACGACCGGCATGTTAACCAACTAAACCATTCAGGTCAACGAATTGATCTTTCTGAATACGTTAGAGGAGTAAAATAGCGAGACAATAATGAGAAATAAATAAATACATGCCTTAAAAGAGAATGGAATCTTGAGTATAATGAGCGTTGAATTTTGAGTCCTCCGATCGTACAGCAGTACTCTGCTGCACTGTCCAAAAGACCGATATCCATGATATTATTTAACATGTTGAACCTAATAAAATCATCTTGGCGTTAATGTCCCGGTTGTGCTCTCGCACACGAGGGCCCGGGGTCCCACTTGACCATACTTCAGGATTTGGCAGATCAGATAGTTACAGTGGAGCGACTGCCACCTGAGCTCCGTGACCATGCTACAAGGGGAACCTGACCAGATTGGCTCATGGTTACACATTCAATCGCCTGAATGTGCAGGTTTCATCACGATGTTTTCCCTCACCGTAAGAGCATTGGTTCGCATTAAAGTAATGTACATAACTCAGAAAAGAGTAATTGGTACATGGCTGCAGTGATATTCGAATCCGGTACCTCTCGCTTACAAGTCCGATAGATTAACCACTCAGCCACCGACGCTCGTTATTATGTTTTCACTACACATATTATCGGGTTTATTACCACGGCTAGTATTGTTTTTACCTCGATATTTCGACGCAGTTGCTTGCGTCATGGTCACGAGTTGACTGGTGCCGGTGAAGTAATCGTGTAATCGTCGAATCCGAGGGTGGACTGATATGTCTGTCCTAAGGAGCGACTTCACACAGCGGCACCAGTCAACTCGTGACCATGACGCATGCAACTGCGTCGAAATATCGAGGTAAAAACAATACTAGCCGTGGTAACAAACACGATAATATGTGTAGTGAATAACCACAAAAGTCTTAAAACCTATGATATTATGTTTGTTTTAATGATCTTGCCCGCCCTACCGACCTGAAATTGTAATACCACAGATCTCCGATTGACTTTTAGATAAAGCTATGAAGCTTTAAGCCCGCCGATGTACGCCCAGTTCATAACTTTCAATAAATAAATAAATTATCAAGAATAAAAAGAATAGGTAAAGAAAATAAAACAACTGGGCCACCAGACCACAGTGAGCGGTACACAGCTCAGTTTTCCCAGAACTTAGTTACATAACACAAACTCTACTAGATAGCAGGACTAGACACCATTCGCTGGGGACTTACTATTTGCCAGACTCCACTGGGTCGTCTTTCCTTACTCAGAACCATCAACCGAGTGCGAAGTCAGTAAATTAGATAAGGCTTTTATTACGCTATTACTTTGATTGTTTTTCCGATAGATTAGTGGCTGATATAGTTACTGAATATGTCGGAAGCGTAGTATAGGTTGAGCTATCGAATTAGAAATGAGGAGATCCGCAAGCGAACCAAGGTCACCGGCATAGCCCTAAGGAGTGGCAGGCTAAAGTGTCAGTGGGCAAGGCACATAGCTCAAAGAACAGATGGCCGATGGGGCTGTAAAGTTCTCGAGTGGCGACCGCGCACCGGAAGACGCAGCGTGGGTAGGCCTCCCTGGTAAAGATTGCAGGTAGCAGGTGGATGCTGAAGGCACAGGACCGGCCTTTGTGGAGATCTCTGTGGGAGGCCTATGCCCAGCAGTGGGCGTCTTTCGGCTGATATGATGTGGTATAGGTACTAGTATACAGTTGAAGAAACATGCGCCGCGAATACGCCGCACGCAAGCAGCGTACTCGCATTTCCCTAACCATTCATTTACAAGGGCAATTTAGAAAACTAAATTAACCAGTGGTCGATAAACCTAGTTTTGCATTTTTGTTGGGATTACGGGGGCCCTACTATCTCAGGGGCCCAAGCCAACCTTACCCGTCGGCTTCTCCCAAACAGGTTGTGCGGGGCTACTAAAAAAAAATCCAAATTTTTGAAAATGTTTTATTAGGAATTCTGGTAGAAAACCGCTTTTGGTAAATCTGGAAGCGCGGACCTTGACTGCAAATCTCCTACTAGCCGCCGAGTCGGGATTTACCGCTAGGATAAGTAGGATGTTGTTGATGGAGCAGTTGGCGCCAATTAATCAGCTTCGACTTCGGCATAAGCTATTAATTGACCTTCTGTCAGACACAAATTTTTGTTGATTGAAACCTATGCACATGAATCGTAGATGTTATAGGCGATAGTTACCGCTTCCCATCAGGTCAGATACACTATACAGACAGTCTTTTGGTTTGCCACTGACAAATGAGTAGCGTAAATAAAACTAAGCCGTTGCCGCCTCCGTTTTGTAGTGGATCCACGTGTCTGGGAGAATAATTAGCAGCTTAGCAGACGTCGTGGTCGCGGGATAAATATGAGAGTTACAAGCGCCGCCTCGGATGTCTGAGTCCATTTGTTTTGATCACGTTCTTCATGAAGGGAGCATTTAGCTCGACATTGAGACGGGAAGTGGATTGAGACATTTTGTGGGACAGAAATCGTCTTGTAAGAGTTTTATTTCGAAGAAAATCCCAAGGAAGAAGGAATGAAATGCCGCTATATACCAATGACTCTTTTCTGAGTTATGTACGTTAGTTGAACACTAACCGATGCTCATCCGGTGAGGGAAAACATCGTAAAGAAAACCTGTACATTTAGACAGAGGAATGAGTAACCATAATCCAATTTGGGTCAGGTTTCCCTGTTAGCAGAGTTGTGGAGATCAGATGGCAATCGCTCCAATATAATTACATGATCTGCTAAATACTGGCTCATGGTTAAGGCGGACCCTAGGCCCTCGCGCGCAAAAGCATAACCGTGATATTAACGTCAAGATGATGATGATGACCAGTAACAGTATCATCATCTTTCATGAGAGATGATTTTTGATCATGTTTGCCACTTTTATAGCATAAAACATCCTATCTCTTTATTTTTATTACATGTTAAAGTGGTTCAACACCCATACGAAATTTTACTTGTCATTGTTTCGTTCGATTAAGTGTTTGGTTGTCGCGAGAGTCTGGAGTTCGTCTTGATCATGATCCAGAATTCGGCAGGTGAGTTAATTACAGTGGAGTGACTACTATTTGAGCTCTGTGTTCCTGTTAACAGGGGAACCTAACGAGGTTGGATCATGGGTCAAGGCGGACTCTGGGCCCTCGTGCGCGAGAGTTCAACCGGGATGGTTTACTTTAGTTACTTATTTATAGGATATCCAACAGAATTTCCATTCTAAGTCTTAATTAATTAACAAAGGGTCGATCGAACACAACTTTTTTTTGATAATCGTAGGTACTACCTGGCGATAAATGGCAATTCAATATTTAGGTACCCAATTTATACCTAAATAGTTATGTATATACATTTTTGCAAAGCACGAAATATGTATTGTAACGAATAGTTATTTTCAGCGATATAATTGAAAAAAATCGGATTACTTATTTCGAAACCCTAACTAGCGGATGATTGGAATCCGAGCCAGATTTTCGTTATAATCCGAGCTGTTTTGAGGATTTCACGGTGATCTTATTTGTTTTAGGCCTCAGGAGTATTCGTTCCAATTACACACGTTGCTCCGGCAACCTGTACCTACTACAGTAAATTATTCTCCAGATCAACAAATTTATCTGTGAACCGATATTGTCGTCGTAAAAAGACACCATAGACACAGAAAATTTAATGACATCTCAACTTGGTAGTCGTAGTTTGTAATTTCGCCATTTCTCAGATAACTCGGTCGCACGATACCCTGAATTCCATGCCTTTTTTGCGTTTTAAATTGTAACTAACTCAACTTCTTCTTTTTCTTCTATCGCAACCTTTTCACATGGATTTTGACACCGGCCCTCGTTGTATCTTAAGCTCTGCTCTGCTCTTCTGTAGTACAATTCGGCTCTTTCAGATCTTTTTCGTCCGTCGTCAGCCACGTGGCAGATGGTCTTCCGCGATTAGCTTATTCAAACTAAAAATTATACAATATATACAATATACATGTAATAAGAAGGAACGCCAGGCACCCCAGCATCATCGAGCGGACAACGGTTTCATAGCCAGTATGTAGGGCAATAAAAAAATAATTAAATAGCTAAAATAGCAAGCTTAAGCAGGATCTTGAAACCAGGGTAAACACGTGGAAAGAAGTGCTAGATAACGGTGGTTTAAATCTGATTGTCGCCAAATTAGAGTATATGGCTGCGGGGATCTTGAAACCTTCCGTTATTGAATGAAGCTGTCAATAGAACAGATAAAAAGTACCTCGGATCCGTGCTGCACGAGTCTTACTATATTGGCGACGACATTAAGTCCAGAATCTCTGCAGCATGGGTCAAATGGCAGGAGCTCACGCCATAATTAGGCCTGTGATTTTTTACGGCTGCAAAACCTGGCCAGCGCTCACGAAGCAGGTCCGTAAACACCAGGCCAACGAAATGAAAATTCTGCGGTGGATGTGTGGCGTTATGCTACTTGATCGAGTGCTTAACGACTATATCCGTGGCTGCCTGGACGTAAGATATCACGGAGAGGCGTAAGTCCCAAGGATGCGTGGGAAATAGATGCCTAAATCTACCTGTATCAGAAAAGTGGTCCCGCAGAAGACCCAAAAAGCGATGGATTGACTTCGCCAAAACGGACGCGAGAGCTTACACCGTGAGCATGCCGAAGGTCGGGCAAAGAGGAGAAGACGACATAGGATAGCAGATTCTCGCTGAAGATTGGATTGACTGCTCGGATAATGATGATGAGTTTGGACAGATTTTACTTTAGTGGCAATCGGCAATATGCTTCCTTCAAAGACAAATGTAGTGAGCATAATTGGCCAATCATGGAGCCGTAATGAATGTTATGTTTACTTAAAGTTGGAGATGAAATTAAAGATAAAAAATGTAAACTGTCAATGTCAAAGAGACTATCTATATTTATTTATATGCTTTAAATAAGAAAAAAACATTTAGAAAAAGTGTTTCATAATTATTAAAACGTTATTTTATGTTACAGCTGTAATGAAAATAGTATTATATTTCCTATGCTGTAACATAAAGTAATTTTTTAAAATTTTATAGATTGGCGAGAAAAAAGTGTACCCTTAAACGACTGTTTTCGAATATGTAATTGGAACATTACGCTATGAGTGTAGATAAAATGTTTTTCATAACAAGCTTTTACCATTCTAAAGAGCCCAAACACTAGGGGTTATCTTATTCGCTAGTTCACTGACAAATATTGTTTTCGAATTACAATACACAAATCCGCAAAAGGTTGGTAGTCTGTGGATTAAAAGCGGTGTAGATATTGTATTATTTTATTGTTTTATAACTCTGAATCACATCGATGAGCCAATTAATAAAAATCCTACATTTTTTTTCATAATGTAGGCAAACAGGCAATCGGGCCACCTGATGGTAAATGGTCACCACTGCCTATAGGCATTAGCAACACCAAGAGTATCGCCAATGAGTTGCCCACCTCTAGAACACGTTGCTCTGGCAGCAAAAAGGCAAATGCCCCTCCACTGCCAAAGCCACGGTTCCCCAAATCCCCACCCAATGGAGCACTGGAGACCTTATTCACCGGCAGAAACACAATACTATTTAGCTGCGGTAGTCTATAAGGTACTTCACCAGTCGGGCGGCTCCAATTCGAACGGGATACCCCGCTATGCCCTACCTCTCTTAAAATATATTTCTTAAAATATCTCTATTATTTTATAAAGTTTGTAAGGATGTATGTTTGGATGTTTGTTAGTCCTTCTTGCAAAAAACTACTAAACGGATTTTGATGAAATTTGGCAGCCATGTAGCTTATAGCCCAGAATAGCACGTCTGCTATAATTTATCTAGAGATTCAGTGTATTTCCTGCGTAAACGGGTATGGCACGTCATGACAATTGACCGAATTCAGAACGAATGAAGTCGTGAGAAAATCTAGCGAAAAACAAAAAAAAAATTACTGCAAGAGTGCAGTAACAAAATCAATTTTTCACTCTATAAATTGTTGAAATTGCTTTAATATCCTTTGCGTAGTTTAAAAGATCTAAGCGCACAAATATACATAGGGACAGACGGCGGGAAGCGACTTTGTTTATACTATGTATAGATAGGCTTGCATCAACTCACCTGGGTACCGATTCTGGTGTGCAATGCAGTTGTTATTATGTTACAATGTAACTGTGATGTTACTATAATTACGTCGAGGTGTCGAGTCAGTCCCAGCATCATCCGAGTTAAATTGCAGTTAAATCATTGTTCGACCTTAGACACGTTTTCGTTGACAGAATTGAAGGCAGTTTGACAACTAAGAATGATGCAACTTAGTAATTTATTTGTTTATTGGAGTACCATCAGCCATATAAAACCATAATGCATCTACAGTACCAGAAAACGAATTGTGGAAAAGTTCGAACTCAACATCTATCACTTGAATAACAATCACACGTTTGACATTCGATGCAATTGTAATGTTACTGCAACTGAGACTATTTCCGTACCAGAATCGAAGCCCTGATGGAAAGTTACGGTGAGGTTTGCGTGCCTAGAAGATAACTTTACTAACAAAGCTATTTCGTTAGACAAACTAATACATAATAATAATCATTTCGGCGTTAATATCCCGGTTGTGCTCTCGCGCACGAGGGCTCGGGATCCGCCTTGACCATGATCCAGGATTTTGGCAGATCAAGTAATTACACTGGAGCAACTGCCATCTCAACTCCGTGACCCTGCTGCCAGAGGAACCTGACCAGATTGGTTCATGCTTACACAATTAGTCGCCTAAAAGTGCAGGCTTCATCACGATATTCTCCCTCACCGCAAGAGTCGGTTAGTATTACCCTAAATTAGTATTCCACTACATAACTCAGAAAAGAGTCATTGGTACATTTCGTTAGACAAACTACTTACGAATAATATTACCTTCAGCAGCAGCAGGCTTAATTAGGGCACCTTATTAACGCATTATTCACAACGCAGTCAGCTACAGAGGCGTGGGTTTGACGCCATGTGTCATCCCCGCTTCTGACGCCTCCTCGTACATTATTTAATTTAATTCACGTTCATACCGGTAAAGTGATAATTTTAATTAGTCGACGACGGTGGAGACGCGCTTCGTTCGACGTGCGGCCATTATGAGATGTGGAAAGTGTTACAAAGCAAATTCTGGGCATACATTAAAAGCGTTCACCCTGCAGCCGACTGTATTTTTTATGTCAATCAGTAGAGAAACAGGGAAACGAGCCTAATGGAAAGATATCACATTAGAAACACCATGCACTGTATCACTGTCACACGTACAGTGCCAGATTCAGCTAGCAGGAAGTAAGTAAAGAAAACTCGAAGATTCAGGGAAGTGGGTTCTAATATAGATCAGCAGATCCTAATATAGTCTCCACATAACCTCAGTCATGGCAGGATCACAAAGTTGACCATGAATTTTTTAAGAGTAGGAAAATTACACAGTTCTTCATGGCTGTGTGCCGAAAGATTTTGGGCAACCGAGTGCCGTATTGAAAAATTCCAGACACTTATTATTTTATAAATTCTTCGCAGATAGTTTCAGGTGGGCCCAGCAGTACGCAGGCAATATACTGGTTCACCGCCTAGATACGCCGCATAGATAGAGGCTAGAATCTGCTTAACTAATCCGTCTCAATTGCTAACGACGACTCGGTTTTCTTTTAAAGTCGTTCAAGAACGAAAGGGGTACTCGAAGTCAACCGGCCAGTACCCGGAGTAGGTAGATTTGATTTCGGGCGTCCACAGTTTTCGGCAGCCAAGGTATTCATCTAGAATACAGAAAATAATAAAGTGTTTACCATCTCTTGATAACTTGTAACGCGAAAAAAATAAAAGACTACAAAAAAAAATAAAAAAAACCTAATTTAAAATGATAAACAAGGGGTGAAATGCTGACACAAAAACATCATCAAGGTATTATCAAGGTATTACCCCGGAACATAATTTTTCTGGAAAATAGACAAGTGCCCCTCCAAAAGGCAGTACCCATTAAGCCAAAAGCAATGCCTTTGCAACACCCATTCAACGGATGTATCTGGATCTGGAAATCAATAAATGAGCAGGTTTCCTCAAATATTTCTCCAGTTTATTTTAAAAATTATATTCTACATCATCATCATCATTTTTTTCGTCCGCCTTGACCATGTTCTAGGCTTTTGGCAGGTCAGGTTATTGCCATCTGATCTCAGTGACCCGCTACCAGGGGAACCTGACCAGACTGGATCATAGTTACACATTCAGTGAAATTTGCACTGAATGTAAATCTGCACATCGCGATGTTTTCAATCACCGTAAGAGCATCGGTTAGTATTGTTGCATTATGATACCATGGAGTTAAGCTCTTTGGATCGAGTATGGTTATTTTGATTTATCTTTACAAATACTCTGGCTGATCGTAGGTAGTATTTAGTTAAGAGAGAACGCGTATAAAAGCTTATTACGAAAAAAATCATAAAACATTTTATTAGTAATTATTAAACTCTATCTCCAATTAGCAACCTTCTACTCAGAAAAATCTTTAAGACACTGCACTTAGTTGCTGGGCATTAAAGATGCTGAGCCAGTAAAATTAAATCGAATAAAATATAGTGTTCTTATAAGTAGATTTATTCATCTGACCTAAGACGTGGACGGGCCACGGGCAGGCTTAGTCTCAAGTAATAGAGTAAAACAATAACCCAGGTCCACCCCCAGTATACGCCGCCCCCAGCGATTCCAGAAGTCTACCTGTCAGATGCAGGTCGGCCCTTTCATCCGCTTGTCTCTTCGACCTTATTTATTAATGCTGCCGTATTGTCTCGATGGAGCATTGTTTGTTCAAGCCAGCCTCGAACAGCGAAAAGGTGTTTGAGATTATTATAAGGAACTTAATAATTGTAATAGTGACGTAAATACCAATTTAATCAACAATCTACAGCTCCTTGGTGTTGAGCTATTTACCAATCTCACCTTCGGTCAGTTTATCGGATGCAAAGCAAAGACTGCAGCCAAGAACATGGAGTTCTTCAAGAAAGGGGTAAAAAGGTTTTTACGGGGTTAGCAACGCGTGGGTGATTCCCCTGGTATTACAAACGTCCATAGGCTGCGGTGACTGCTTACCGTCAGGCAGGCCGTTACCTTGTTTACCACCTTAGTGGTATTAAAAAATTATCATATTGCATCACTGCATAGGATCCAAATCCGAGAAATTGTCAAGGTAGCCGCAGCACTATTTCTATAACAGCTTATGCTAAGCGAATCAGAATCAGCATTGTCTGTATTGATAAACTGTGTAAGTATGCAGGTATGCAGTTGTTATTACGTTCCGTTACCGTATGGTGTCCGGCAGAGTAGAATAGCACCAACCCCTTACACTTGTGGGTGTCCTACAAGGTGACTAACGTTTTTGAAGCAAAAGATCTAAAATCTCCGTAGGCTGGAAAATGAGCAGTAGAGTTTTCCATTGTTATATTTATAACACTGCGATCTCCAACCCGCTTGCTAAGCGTGGAGAATATGGCAATAACCTTCCCTTTCGTGGGAGAGGCCCTAAGTTCTACAGTGGACTGTTATGGGCTGTGATGATGATAATAGTTCCAACAGCTTGTTCATTCAACGCCATTTTACCTTTTATATAGCCTGTTGTTTTCTCTGTTGCCACCGATACGTACCGACTGTATACTGTTTTTATGAAATAAAGTGTTTATTCATTCATTTATTCAGGACAACAGAGTAAACAGCCCACCTGATGGAAAGCGATAAATGTCGGTAACATCTACGGTTGATCCACTTAGGTTAATTGTGACAAAAGCATAAAACTTATTATGTCTGACGACCTGCGTGGACTAAAATGATATGCCTCTTGTTTCTAATTGTACTGGCTACTATATCCTTCAAACCGGAATATAACCACACAACAATTGTTGTTTGGCGGCAGAAGTAGATAGAGCAGTGGTACCTACTAGTGGTGGCTCCTGAAGCTTGTCAGAGTCTTCCCACTGGTAACAAACTTGACGAACTATCCATCAGTGTTCGTAAAAACTCAATTTACATGAAATGTCGTAACTTTCCGCCAGGTGTGGTGTTTTCCAAGGCAGTTTGCACGTCTGTCACTAGGGATAAAATAAAAAAAAACTTTCCCAGTAAGACGTTTCTCCATACTTCCCCAGGGCGAGAACAGGGCCGCAATACGCTTAATGGCCCCCGCCTTAAGGCCATTCACTCCACCGTAAAAGGGTTGGACGAATTTTATTAACGGGGAGACCGTGACAGTTTACTGTCGTCCTTGTTTTGGGTTAAAGTCAAAGTGGAATGTTTTATTGGAAATACTTTTGGGCCTCGTCTCGGCACCTTTAGGGTTTAAAGGCTGAGATTGTAGCAGCAATAATGCTTGTGTTTACGATAGCCTCGTTAGAATGTGGGGTTTACGCGCTGTTTTGTACTTACATGTTTTAGGACAGTTCCATTATGTTACTCGTAATTGCGGTACATGTATGTTGGATGAATGGTTAGTGGAAAATTTTCATTTTCCACTAACAAGTTTCTAAATTCGTTCGTGAACAGTTATGGGCTGTTATTGTGTGTAGGTAGAATGTATGATGTTAATCCTCGACACATATTCAATGTTTCGTGCCGAACATTTCTCTGGTAAGGAGGAATTGGTAAATTAAACCACATTTTTTGTTTGACCACATTATAAAAAGGTATGTTTGTTGTAAATTTCCTAATCGACAAAAACTCCATTATATAATACCCGCCTTATTCTATTTCGAAAAAAGAGACTGCGCGAAGTACATACTAGTTTAGACCAATATGACCAGTCTGATACCTATGCACGTACGATACAAGCAAAGCCCGCCGTGCCCGGGGGCGTCACCGGAGCCGCCCGCGCCGGCTCAGCCGGAGGGCGAGCCCGACCTCTGCACAGCTTACCAGCTCTTCCAATGTTTCAGAGATATGAGAAGAGGTATGTCCCCCGGTCACGACGGGCTGAGCGTTGAGCACGTTCTTTACGTATGAACGCCTAGCATACCTGCTTAATGTGTGTATTGTTTATAGCTACTTACCGAAAGATCTCATGAGAACTGTTGTAGTACCTATAGTGGAGAACAAAACTGGTGACGTCACGAGCCTGTCAAATTACCGACCGATATCTCTAGCTACCATAGTGTCAAAAGTTATGGAACGTTTACTTAACAAACATTTAAATGAAATTAATATTCCTATAAATAGAGCTCAGTTTGGCTTCCGAAGTGGGTTGTAATATTTTATGGGATAAACTCAAAAAGACGACCGTGCCACGTAAAATTACGAAAATATTAGAATATTGGTATAATAATCAATATAATCAGGTCAAGTGGGCTCATTGTCACATATGTATAAACTGGAGTGCGGAGTAAGACAAGGGGGTCTGATGTCGCCCGTTCTTTTCAATTTGTACATTAACGAGCTCATCGAGCGACTCAGCGCGACCAGAGTCGGCTGCCACATCGACGGCGAGTGCATCACCAATTTAAGTTACGCAGACGACATGGCGCTGCTGAGCCCCTCGGTGAGTGGACTAAGAAAATTACTGTCTATTTGTGAAACTTATGCTAGAGCACACGGGTTAACATACAATGTTAAAAAATCAGAAATAATGATATTTAAAGCAGGCAAGGGCCCCTCACATGTGCCATCAATGTCACTTTATGGCACCGAATTAAATATTGTATCGAAATTTAAGTATTTAGGACACATCCTCACAGATTCATTAAGTGATAATGAAGACCTAGAGAGACAGAGAAGAGCCCTCGCTATGCGAAGCAACATGCTCGCCAGGCGCTTCACGCATTGTTCTACGCAGGTGAAGGTGACCCTGTTCAAGGCGTACTGCCAGTCGCTCTACACCAGCCAGCTGTGGTACTCATACACGAAGAGCGCATTCAGCACCCTGCGCGTGCAGTATAACAACGCGTTCAGGGCAATGCTGGGCCTCCCGTGGCGGTGCAGTGCGACTGGTATGTTCGCGGAGAGCGGGGTCCTGGGCTTCTGCGCGCTGGTCAAACGACTAAGGGCTTCGTCTCTTTGGATCAAACAATGGGTGCGTGTCCACCGTACTGCAGAATGTATACTTGTTCAGTAAAGATCTACGCATAACTGTATATTCTAATTAAATTATTAAGTTGTAATGCCCATTAGGGCTGGGCTTGACTGCTCGGTTAAACATCTTTACCTACCTAAATCTTTTAAATTTGTAATTTTTATAAATTTTGATATACATACAAATTGAATTGTTTTTAATAATAATAATTAACTGTAAAACTGACTTATTACACTGTCTGTAATATATTCTATGGGTATATGCCTGAAATAAACGAATTTTATTTTATTTTATTTACTTATTTTTAAAGCAGGAAAGCGGACCCTGGCAGTAGCCGGGATTAACCGCTCGGATAATGATGATGATGATGATGATACCCATGCACCTCGATGCGGCATGTTTATTAGGCTAGAATAAATGAAATGAGGCTTTATAAACAAACACGCAAAAAAATCCCGGAGTTTTTAGTTATTCAACGTCATACGGTTGGTAAATTAAGCCTCTTGAACATGCAGTATCGGCGTGCATAGGTCTCTGCTTTGTGCACTAGCTTGACTATGGTGGGTCCAATGTGTTAAGCTTTTATGAACAACCGAAACCTTAACATTGAATATCTCGAAATCTGTAGGATTAATTAATATGGTCCCATACAAAAAATAATGCATTTAAAGAAATCTTCATGCGCACACTTTTATTTTTAATACAAACGTTTTCTTGGTCCAGTAAGCCCAGTTTTTTATCGATTCCAAGATTTCTCTACGTTGAATAGGCTTTTTCTAAATTTATTTAAAAATTCCTATTGATCACAGTTTGTTACCCAAGGTTACCTGGAAAAAGTCTTTGTAGGGATCGAGCTTTGTCGCGACTTGCTTGCCGTCTATTGTTGTTTTCATTGCTTGTAATTATTGTAATCTGTACATTTGTGTATTGTGTTTTCATTCATTCATGTGTAATTAATACCCTATTTATTAATCACAGCCCACAACTGCCCACTGCAGGACTTAGGGCCTCTACCACGAAAGGGGAGGTAATTGCCATAATCTCCACGCTTGGCATACGGGTTGGAGATCGCAGTGTTATAAATATTACAATGGAAAACACTGCTGCCCATTTTCCAGCCTACGGAGACTCTAGTGGTTTCGCCTCGAAAACATTAGTCGCCTTGTACGACACCCACAAGTGTAAGGGGTAGATGCTATTCTACTCGGCCGAACACCACACGTTCAATCTTTTTTCTTACCGTTGCCCAATTGACGCCCTCACCTGCATACGGTCCTGCATAAACAGATGAGATAAGAGATAATTAATTGCCTCGCTTTAGTGACGGAGGGGGGTCGTGTGAATAGTTAGGCTGTGTGGGGCCATCTGGCAGCCATGATTGGTATTTAGTGCCCTATGACGTAATGTCTGTTTTTACCCTTAGTTTCAACCTTAAGGCGGTTGGAGACCCATACTTCTAAATTTCTCTTGACACTCTTTCATTCGTTTGGGTGTTTAGTAATTGTATTATAGTTGTCTTAATAAATGTTTTCAATTGTGCGCAAAATGGGTTTCTATAGGTTAATGATTTATAATAAGGCAGTTAAATCGATTAAAGCACAAGCCGCCGCTAGATGGCGTTGTTTTGAGATTACATTATTTTTCTTTTCCATTGCTTTGTTTTATATGTAGAAATCTGTTTTGCGCACAATTGGCCGCATTTACTAACGGACAATTGCACAAACTTACATTAAAAACATCAAACGCTCGCAGGAATGTCGATCAAACGTTACATAAAATTTGTATGAAAATCGTACCGCCTTAATTCGACCCGTTTATTTAGGGACCTACAGACAAAAGGTGCCGCAGCCCTTTCGGTTTGTCATTCCTTGTGTACGATTATCTGTTTAATGGTAGAGGTGTGTTTTGTTGAATACGCTTGACATTATTATGAATGTTGACCTCTGGCCTCATCACTGATTGTGCAGAAGATATCATATTGACCTATCCAAAACCAGTTTATAACTGACTTAAAAGTAACCAGTTTAAGAGCTAACGTTGCTATGTACGTCTATGGAAATACTAGAGTGTGGCATTTGAAAGCGTATCCTAAAAAAACTCGATATATTAAAAAGTCTTCATGTGGTATCCTACTTCTGGGCAAAGGCTTCTCCCCTATTCTTCTATACTTCGCGCTCGTTTGCTATGGTTTGCCAGGTCTTTGCCCAACAGTGAGATGATTCAGGCTCATGTAAATAAATATATGTGGTATCACTCACTAAAACCAGTACAGGATCAGCAAGTCATCTCCATATAATCTTATCAGCCAAATATATCAGCCAGACCCCGGGCCCTCATACACGAAATCATAAAAGAATAATCTTAGCGTTAATGTCCCGGTTGTGTTCTCGAGGACGAGGGCCCGGGGTTGGCCTTGGCCATGATCCAGGATTTGGCAATCAGGTAATTACAGTGGAGCGACTATCATATATCCTCCGTGACCCTGTTACCAGGGGAACCTGACCAAATTGGATCATGGTTACAAATTCAGTTGCCTGAATGCGCAGGTTTTTCTTTACGGGACATTAATGCCAAAATGACTTTTTTTATATATTAAGTGTTGTTTGCTCATTGTGTTGTGATGCTCGTCATTATTTAGCACTGGCGGATGTTCTTTTCCGTTTATAAATATTTTGTTTGCTCTTATTATTGCATGTTTTCCTCTTGCTTAGCATCCCATAATACTTGCCTAAATTTCTTTTTTTGTTCTAAATCCGATTTATTTAGGTACTGGGAAATGTAGAACCTAAATGTAGAATATTTTTAAAATTGTTACTGTTGCTTAGCACATATTTTGTCATTCTTTGACTTAACAATTCAATTACAATTGGGCGCTTGTTGCCTCTTTTTCCTAGACGCTTTACGTTCTCAATAAACGGATTTAAATCTACCCCCATCATGTCATAAAAAATATTGCATATTTTCTGTAGGGCATGTCCATGAACGAAGGAATTCGTTTCGTTTTGCCATAAATTGTGCAGAGGTGATATTGAGGCATAGGTAGTGATACACCGCTTTACATAGGCAGCAGGTTAGTAGCTCGCCATAAATGTTAGTCCGCTTGCATGCAAGACACTTCATTTCGTCTTTAGTTGTGACTACTTGCCCTTTTTCGTTCATATTGCAGCAATAGTGTTTCACACAGAAGAGTAGGTGTCGGGTGTCGGGTGTCTTTTTCTTTATCACTTTACTTTACTTTAATGCTCTCACCAACACTTTCACTAACTATTTATTGAAGATTTCGAACTATTTATTGAAGATCGATTTTAAACTAATTTAGCACCAATTTGATATATTTGTACATTTAAACAATATTATAACAAAAATTTAAATAGGAGCGTTATATTTTACGTGTTGACACGGGCGTTGCAAACTACCCAAGGCTAGATGGCGCTGTGTGAATTTGTCTAAGTATATTTATGATGACAAACTGAGATGACATGACGATGATGATAAACCTTTCCTCTTTATAATATTAGTACCTACCTAGTATCTAATTAGGTAGATCTAGAATGTAAGTTAAAAGTACCAACTAACAAGGTTATTTCAGGTAACCAGGAGTGGGTATCAAGTCCACTAAAGTTGTTCTGGAACAAACAGCGCTCACCAATTTGCGGGGAAACAACTAAATAGACACTATCAAAGTTTGGAGAGTAATCGGTACCCGGTATTGGAATGAGTGGGAGTAACTTCGGCAAGTGTTGCGAACTTGTGTCTGATGTCTGATGAACTCTTGTTGAGGTAGAGCTCGTCTAATCTAAAATGACGCGCCCCACTATCGCATTAACGCACACAAGCAAGTTTAAAATATGGACGCAACACATATACAAATGCCGTTGTAATTGGTCATTGAGTTGCCGGTGAGGTTCAAACGTAGGAACACGAGTCGTTCATTGGCTCCCACACAGATGAAGGGTCGTTATCAATATTTGCACTCACACATCGAAATCAACTAACTAAGTAGTGGGGCGCGTCATCTTAGACTAGACGAGCTCTACATGGGCTGGTGTTACCCTAGTACCTGTGTAGTAATGGCTGGTTTAATTGGTCAAGTGCTTAAATTCTGTATGGTGTAGGTATATACTTACTTACCAAGTCGGGTGGCTTAAATTCGGACGAACTGTAACACTGTTTCAAAAGAAAATTAAACAAAGTGAGATAATTTCCGCACCTTTGTTTTGATTTTACGTTTTGCCCTTCGGGCTCATTAAGGATGTTTCTGGGTTAATTTAAGAAAGTTACAGCTTCTCTATAGGTATATAAACATAACTGATAGATAGCTCATTATCGCGATCTAATAATATACCAGAGGATCTGTCGTACAGTGTGTTGGCGTAAATGACCCGGTTGTACTCTCGCGTACGAGGGCCCGGGGTCTACCTTGACCATGATCCAGGATTTGGCAGATCAGGTAATTACGGTGCGAATGCTATCTGACCTCCGTGATCCTGTTGACAGGGGATCTGACCAGATTGAATCATGGTTATACATTCAAGTGTCTAAATGTGCAGGTTTCATCGCTGTATTTTCCTTCGCTGTAAGAGCATCGGTTAACTAATGTACATAACTCAGAATAGAGTAGAAGTCAGAAAATGGGAGCCCCTAACCTATAACAGAAACTTTATTTTATTATTTGTAAGCAAATACACAGCGTCCACACAGTCACCGCGTAGACTGCGCTTTCTGTTCGGTTGCTACGCGATGCCTATGCGGGCACGTACGCGTTTACAGTCCGGTTTGCAAGCGGTGACGTAGACGGGCCCTATGTTAAACTAACATGGTTTGTCATCGTCGGCTTGTGATTGTTCGTTCATTGCTGGATATAGGCACAATGAGTCTCAATCGAGATTATTATGAAATATAAGCATTTTCCTTGTTTACTATTTGTATAATGTTTACTTGTATAATGTTTCAACGCAGTTTCATGCGTCATTGTCACGGGTCGACTGTAGATCTGCGGGTGAAAATGATACATGCAATTCTATATGAATATCGAGTAAGACTTGGATAATACTATTAAAACGTCTT
The DNA here is from genome assembly GCA_905147135.1 of Blastobasis lacticolella. Lineage (NCBI taxonomy): Eukaryota > Metazoa > Arthropoda > Insecta > Lepidoptera > Blastobasidae > Blastobasis > Blastobasis lacticolella. Next base: position 20,206,066 of record LR990048.1, read on the forward strand.
GAGGTGCATACTGTGTCAATACATAATTTTATCAACAGACAAAGGATAGATGAGCGTTGGTGGCCGAGCGGTTAGGGTATCCGGCTTGTAAGCGAGAGGTTTGAATCGCGCTGCGGCCATGTACCAATGACTCTTTTCTGAGTTATGTACATTAGTTGAATGCTAATCGATGCTCTTACGGTGAGGGAAAACATCGTGATGAAACCTGCACATTCAAGCGACTGAATGTGTAACCATAATCCAATCTGGTCAGGTTCCCCTGGTAGCAGGGTCACAGAGGTCAGATGGTAGTCGCTCCACTGTAAGTACCTGATCTGAAAAATCTTTGAGCATGGTCAAGGCGAACCTCGGGACCTCGTGTGCGCGAGCACATCCGGATCATTAACGCCAAGATGATGATAGGAATATGTAATATAGGTATAGGTATGTGGCATAAACGGAGTATAAACGGTTGCATATTTTAATTGCGATGACTCAGAAGTTAGATTTTTTCACCGCTCCTCATTTTTTACAGACACGAGTATTTGATATTAATATCAGCATGATATTAAGAAAATACCCTAGTCGTTTGATAAAGTTGGATAACACCCGACCGAGTTAACTTAAACTCAAATATTTTCTTAACTACTAAACCGATTTTAATGAAATAAAGCTAAAACCCATCTCTATTAAACTGGCTTTCAAATAGAGAAAACTGCATCCAAATCGTTACATCCGTTCGGGAGCAACGACGCCACAGACAGATACGCAAAGCCACAGATACACACTTATAACACCTTTTTTTTTCGTCAGGACTTAAAAAGCGATCCTTTAGAGGTTCCGTTTTTTTTTCGTTTGGGCTACGAAACCCTAAAACTTCCAATATGTTATCCGTTCGGAGGCCTCGATGCCACGGGCAAACGCAATATCGCCTTAAACTTTTAGCACACTCTCTTTGCGATCGCCTTAATAAAGAGCACATCACGGTTCTGGTTCGAGGCAGTTTCGTCTGACCCCGACTACGTTTCCGAAAGCCGTTTGTACAAAGTGGAGAGTGTTCCGAGCGATTAGTTTGCCTTTTATACGTCTTATGAGGCCGGCAGTGGGCTCCGTTGCGTGGGAATACTTTTTCATAAAATTGTGATTCATATATTTGTGTGCTATAGTTGGTATTTTTGTCCTACTTATTGTCGTCATATTATCGATGACCTGAGCGGTTCAGTGGTTAGTATGGCGGTTAGCCACGCAGAGGTCTCGGGTTCGATTCCCGGGCAGAAATTGAAATGATGAATTTTTATTTCTTTTACGGGTCTGGGTGTTTTATGTATGTCACTGCATTTAACTATATCACAATCTCTCTATCAGTAGGCCTGTTGGAAGAAATTTATTCTTAGCATTGTGTCTTCTATACTTCAGTCATTTATATTTTCTGTATTTTGTGTACAATAGATTGTTAAATAAATAAGTATGTATTTAAAAGTAGTTTATAAGTTGTCCAACACCCATAACACAAGCTTGGCTTACTTTGGGGCTTAGATGGCGCTGCGTGAATTGTCCAAGCATTTTGTATTTTTTTTATGTCATACGGTAGGCAAACAGGCAAGCGGGCCACCTGATTGAAAGCGGTCACCACTGCTTTTAGACATTAGCAACACCGAGAGTATCGCCAATGCGTTTCCCACCTCTATAACACGTTACTCTAGCAGCAAAAGGGCAAATGTCCCTCCACTGCCAAAGTCACGGTTCCCCAAATTCCCATCCCATGGAGAACTGGACCCCTTACTCACCGGCAGAAACACAATACTATTTAAATAAATATTGTTTAGCTGCGGTATTCTGTAAGCTGGTGAGCTGTATTATCTGGCATTGCCTCCCCTGTTGGCTTAGATCTCGGCGATAAAACAAAAGCACATCTATTTGGTTTAGTTGAGTCGTTTGTTGCACGTGTGTGATTAAATACGAAGAAACTAGGCATTAAGCACTATTTACCGCAGTCATCTGCAGCTAACAGCGGAGTTAATTGTTATTTTGGAGTTAATGTCCCGATTGTGGTTACTTGCTGAGTCCGCTAGTGTACAATATATTGCCCGATGATGTAAGGAATGCACCTTCTATCTCGTCGTTTAAGTGCCGCTTAAAACAGTGGCTATTTAGAATGAATTTTTATTCTTTGAAGGATTTTATACCGTAGTTCATAAATTTTTTATGTATTATTTATTATCATTATACTAATTTTAAGCAATTATTCTTTTGACATAAGCAAAATTATTATGGCATTATTATAACGAATGACATTAATTATGAATTTTTGTTTCAATTTTAACATGTTTTAATATCAATTGTGTATTTTATATGTATAACAATTGTTTATCAATTTTGACATGTAACAATGGTTATCAATAAATAAACTTAAACTAAAACTTAAATTCTGTGCTCACGCGCTCGAAGGCTAGGGTCCGCCTTGACCACGATCCACGATTTGAAAGATCAGATAATTACGGTGGAGCGACTGCTATTTGACCTCCGGAACCCTGTTAACAGGGGAACCTGACCAGTTTGGTACACGGTCACCTGAATATGCAGGTTATAATTTTCCTCACCGTAAGAGCACCGGTTAGTATTTAACTAATGTATGTTTAATAAATGTCAATGCGAATGGAAGTAGATAAGTGGTGTGTGTTAGTGGTGTAATGCATGTGTAAAAGGGACCTAAGTCCGCATTATTTCTCGTTTGATAACTTATTTACACACACAGATCCATATACCAGGTACCTACTATAGCGTTTATGTATAAACTGTTTATCTATCTACAAGTCAAACTTGTAACAGCCTTATATTTGCGCCGGGAGTGAAAAGCAAAAGCAATATATACTTTGTTAATCAGTAGACAACCCGGCTATGACTTGTCTTATTTTGTAAACAAATAATGCCCAAAGTCACGACTTGCCGTATCAGTCACTTTTTGTTGATGGAGAAACGTATTATAGAGGTGGGCAACGCATTGGCGATACTACTGGTGTTGCTAATGTCTATAGGCAGTGGTAACCACTTTCCATCAGATGGCCCACTTGCCTGTTTGCCTACCGTATGACATAAAAAAAAATCATTCACAGTACGTACATTCTGTATATATGTCTTGAATAATATAAGAGACATAGGTATAGAATGTGAATTTCAACGAATACTGCTGCACATTATCCATTTAAATACATAATTTCCTTCACCAAATAAGACAAGTAAGTTTGGACAGATTGTAGTGGTCCGGCTGATGGGAAGTGTATATACCACTAAATTGCATTTTAGAGCGCACCAGACCGGCTGGATGAGTCTCCTTAACTTTTTTTTCTATTTTGGCAACCGTAATGTTGGCTGCCGGCGACGGCGGTGTATTAAAAACCCACTCCGGTGCTTATTAAAGTGTTCCCGAAAAACGGCTCCGGTCTCCTCTTGGCACAATGGGTGTCCGGAAACGGGTAGGCATCTTAGGCCCACAATGAGACTCGAATTAGGTTTCTGAGGTTGGTATTAAAATTAAATGTTTTTGATGTGGATGTTTGGTGTCCAGGTAAGAATTTCTTTTATCATTGTGTTGGGTGTTGCCAACACAATGATGAAAGAAACTCCTTATTTCCTTGTGGTCGATGGATTATGGATTATGTATAGAATATAATAGAATAGAAAAAAAATATTTACACACAATAACACCATAAACACATTACATGATGGCTTAGATCGGCTTCGAAACACTGACCCCCAACAATAATAGTATTATTTGAGGTCAGTGGCTCAATTCCAGAGCCATAAAACAAAAATAAAAAGTTACATAAAAATGCACAAACATAACCAATAAAAACAAACAACATGAAATTATGAAACAACTAGACAATCATACACGAATAAAAGAAAAATTAAGAACAGAACCGTTGCATGTGGATGTGGTGTGGTGTGTAAAAGGGACCTCACTCAGCTTTCCATTCCATGGTCATTTCCATGGCCAGAGCGTGTCGATTCGCCATATTGTGCTATGATTTTGTTTTACGGCAGGCAAACAGGCAAGCGGGCCCTGTTATGGAAAGTGGTCACCGCCACTTATGGACATCAGCTACATTAGGGGCGCTACTAATGCGTTGCCCGTCTCTGAAGATACCACTAATATACCTTTTGAACGATTCTATGTCATAGTCCAAAGGAAACACTGTGACTGGGAGTTATGATGTTAGGGAATTCTAGATTTTGTGTTCTGTGTATGTGTGTTTATGGTTCTTTTTGGGCATATCCGTCGGCTGTTTTCTGTGACAGGCATATTTAGATGTATACATCAATGAATAATGTTTGCATTATTGTGTTCCGGTTTGAAGGATAAGGCAATAAATGTTTAGTGCTCATAGTTACAACGCACTTGCGGTTTTGCATATGATACTGCCAAACCCTGACAAAGCCGTGTGGTGTCCGGCAGAGTGAACCAACCCTTTACACTCATGGGTGTCGTATAAGGCGACTAGTGTTTTCGAGGCAAAATATAAAGAGTCTCCGTAGTCTGGAAACTGGGCAGCAGCATTTTCCAATGCTATATTTAAACATTGCGATCTCCAACCCGCCTTCCAAGTGTAGAGATTATGGCAATAACCTCCCCTTTTGTGGGAGAGGCCCTAAGTGCTGCAGTGGACTGTTACGGGCTGTGATGTGATGTGACTGCCACAAAAAGACATGATTCTGCCACATACTCATCAAAATGCTAATTAATACTCGATGTCAGATGGAATCATGGAGCTATTAGGCGTGATGAAACTGAAGCTAAGTTAATAAATAAAATAAACATAGAACAGACAGCACCTTAACTTAACCTGTTCAGATCTAGGACAGTTTCCGCCTCTCCGGTCTCCTTGTACGTGCATCTATAGTTATGCTAGCTCATGCTATACTGGTGGACGGTAGATTGATGTGCTGCCTTTTGTACGTGCTATCGCCAATATACCTCTGCCGGATATGGTTCACGTTCAAATATTCATTACACACTCAGAGCATGAAGCGGAGACTGTCGCGAGCCTGCGATTGGCAGTAATGCGTGGCCATTTGTCATGATGACGTCACCGCAGCCGTGACGTCACCAACAGACAGAGTATGTCACTGGAGCGCTTGTTTCGGAACTGGCGTTGAAAATGGCATGTCAAATATATGTGTCTTTCAAACTACCCTGTATTTTTTCAATAAAATACAGGGGCGTTTGAGAGGGGTTTTCCCACCTTTCCACTTACGATTATTGAGTGGAAATTACCAATTATTATAACAAAAGTTAAGTTATTCTATTTTTAGTTCTGCTCTATTCTAGTTGATATTATTTGATCAACCCGTGCTACTGTCGCTCCGCTCCTAACCTCTTAGATGGTATCCATTTTATCGAAACGAATGATTTATAAACGTCCAGATTGGCATGGCAGGCCATCCATACAATCTAGAATAATAATACAGAGCCTAGCTGAAGAACCAAACTAAAAGTAGTCGAGGCATACATTTTCAAAATTTTGTTTGAACAAAATTGCAAAAGAACCAAGAACTTCCCTATTGAAATTAGATCACTTAGATCTCACTCAGGATTCAAAGTCACGAATACAATTTGTTTTATACAAATATGTAGATCTCAACTAAACTAAAAGTGTCGTGGAGATGGTGTGAAAATGACTCTGTCTACCCGTCTTTGTAAGTGAAAAGCAAACTTCATTGTTTGCGTTGTTTTCTATCTAATGAAATGAAATTGCAGTTGTAGGATCTTTGCTAATACTCCAATACAATAAAATACCACTTAATTGCTCGGAAAGTATCTTGGTTTATTAGACTTTATTGCAGTTTAGGACGCACGAGAAGAATTAATAGCTATCAAGACTTTGTAGGTCCGATTATAAAGTTGTTTATTAGCTAATAGCTGACTCGCCGCGACTCCGTTCGCGTGTTACTCTACCATATACCTAAACCTTCTTTATGAACCACTTTATCTATTGTTAGAAACCGATTTTAAATTCGTTGCGTAGTTTAAAATATGTTAACGTACGTACATACATTGTGACATATATTTCTCGACTGAGAAATATCAGTCAACGCATGGCTGTATGATGACTGATTCCCTTTGCCGAAATGTCAATTTTAGAAAACTAAACGCTGGTGTTGCTGACATAAAACTAATTTCCTGCAGAAATAAATAAACTAATAAATATTTTTATTATGGTTGATTCCATTTCATTCTTTTCTTTTTATATTTAACATTCTATAACTGAAATGTTATAGAATGGATAATTGGTTTTATCTCAGAATCACCAAATTGGTCTTTGGTCTTTTTATTACAGGTTCCGATGGAGTTGAATCGGAATTACGTCAATTTATATTACATAAATTCGTTTCAGGTTGCCTGTAATCCTTTTATTTGGGTGAAACTTGGTTTTCACCTTAATTTAAATTGTTCGTTTCTAGCGTCACCGTTTGGCTGTATGATTTTTAACCTTTCGCTGAATTTCGATAAAAGTTATAGCTTGACAACCCCAAGCCGTTTTTTTGTTATCGGTTTTGTTGGCGAGTAGGTTAGGGCGGAGGCCGAGGAATAAAGCCCGGAGCACGCGGGTTCTCGGTCCTTTTGCCTGACCGAAGCCCCCGAAGTTACTGGTGTCTTGTAAAAAATAAATACCTAGTGCATCTCGTAAGTGTTATCGGAGCCGCTAGATTTCATTGTTGTTTGTTTGCGCGGTGCTAATTTCTTAATATTTTCAGCAGAACCAGTCAGAACGTATAATTATAGTAAATATTGTGGAAAGTGACTTTATGTCCACGTGTTGTCGGCTACGTCCTGCCCGAAAGGCGGCCACGCACATGCGACTTCGCAGCACCATTGCTAGCCTGTCACCTTCCCAAACAAACGGGACACCGCGGTAGTTGGTGGTGAGAGTATCCTCACAGAATTTCCCACGTAAGTAGCATATCGCGATGGCTTGTTGACATCGTAGTGTAGGAGGCACGCCTCCTACCGTCCCGCGCCCAGTTGCCTACGCCCGTCGCCAGTGGCCGCGACGCGTAGGAAGCTTTGGGACCCGCCTCCAACAGGTTAGCATGCTTTTACTTGGCTATATCTCCATCCCGCTGTTAAGTGATTGAAGCTGTGCCACGTGTGGCCTAGCATGGCCCCGTCTTGTCGTGCTTTTGCTGATTACCTCCATCTGTCACCCTCTGGTGTTGGAGGTTATGCCGCGCGACCTGACGTGACCGCGTGCTACACAGTGCTTTTGCTTATTTCTGCCACCCATCATCATCTGATGTTCGGGGTTATGCCACGCAACCTAACGTGACCGCGTGCTGCACTGCCTTTGCTAAATCCTGCCACCTATCATCATCTGGCGTTGGAGGTTATGCCGCTCGCCTGGCATGCCGCACGCTTTTGCTTGTTTACCCCTGTTAGTGACAGCCTATTGTCACACCCATTTCCCCCAAAGCCAGCTGAGAACGAATGGATTGCTCGCTTCCTAATAATTATTTCCCCCCTGAATTATTGCAACGGTGTGATCATTTCAGGAGGTGCTTGGTACCAGCCCATAATTGGGGTTGGACAGCCGTCTGCTTGGAGCAGTTCTGGCCAGCTGCTTCAGGGGATGCTCCTGCTCGACTTTAGTCGAGACTCCTAAGGACAGGCAGCTGAGTTAATCTAAATATAAAATATGATAGACTCCTCGTATGCGTTATCGATCAAACCCTCTATGTAACCCTTGTGTTCATATCATTTCGCTATAACCTAAGGACCTTTTGTGTGTAATCATAATAAAGCAGTTCATTCAAATTCAAACACCATCTTTCATTCCGAGCCTCAAGGTTAAGCGCTACTTTACCCAACAAAATTATAAACATTCCATGAGCAAAATTATAAACATTACAACATACAGAAGGACGGAAACCGACTTTGTTCTATACTATGTATAGTACTAGACGTATATGTAATTGGAGAGTTGTGCTGAAACAAAGTGGAGGTTATATTAAAATTATAATTCAGTTTTTTTACTCGATATCATAGGTTGACTGAAATAAATCGCTAAGAGCGATAAAGCCGCCTGTTGCTCTTGATTTTCTTTCGTTTTAAGCAATGTAGGTATTCTTGTACACACGCAATAAACAACTTTCATTCATTCAGTTTTATACCACTAAGGTGGCAAACAAGCTTACGGCCTGCCTAATAGTAAGCAGCCACTGCAGCCTATAGACGTTTGCAATACCAGGGGCATCACCCACGCGTTGCCGACCCCGTAAAAACCTTTTTACCCCTTTCTTGAAGAACTCCATGTTGTACTCTCCAGGGAAAACCTCTCCAGTTACTCCAGATACTACTCTATTGAGATGATAATTGATGATTATTAACATCAAATATATACCTCTATGGGGTACCAATCTTCTCCCGAGACTGCCAACCTGCCTCCCAGCGCCCTTAGTCAACCTCACTTCGTCAACGGTACGGTCAACAGTCTCAAAGTACAAAATCGTCACCCATCCAGTTCTGGCTCTGCAAACGTTTGTCAAAAAAGAACTCAATCATAAAACTACTCCAATTTCTATAAAACCTCAATGGTTACACAATAACTGAACGCACAGCTGGTATTTCGTTCAGAAACAGCGAGGTGTGACACCGCCTAACCCGGAGCGAATAAAGAGATGTAATAAACCGGTGTGTTCCGAGTGCGCCGGCTCATCAGCGATCATTGTTGCAGAAACGTGTGCGTGTCCACTGCTGTACGAGATAATGGATGCCAATTTTGTAAAGGCATCATGAAAGTGGTTACCGCTGGCTGTGGAGACTAGCAACAAGGGTTATTAGATAGAGACAGCAGAGTTATAAAGTAAGAACTTATAGCATATGCGTTCCCCACCTCTAAAATCCCGGGATACGTTCTTCTGGCTAAAAATAGACAAATGTTGGCCCCTCCACAGCCAAAGCCACGGTTCCAATCGTGACTTAACCCACCGGTAGGAACACAATACTATAATAAGATCTCAAATCAAAAATATTTTTCATTACAAGCTTTTATCGCGCACTATAATAATCATCAAATCTTGGGATTATCTTATTGCGTTCATTAGTTTCTATGACCATTTTTCGACTCCATCATCAGACCTGCTCCATGGTTTTCAGCTCAATGAACAACAAATGATTGAAAAGTTTTGCAAATTGTCATAATTTGCAAAACTTTTCAATCATTTGTTGGACAGCTTAAAAACATACATACGAACAGTGCAAGTTAAATAAAAGCTTATAAAAATAGTATTCTCTAATCTCCAATTCAACTGGTAAAAGTGGAGAATGCTCTACACAAATATGGAGGAGGCTCAAGTCCAACAGTAGATTATTATGGGGCATTGATGTCGACCACTTCTGCACCCAGGCAGCACCACATTCGTAAGATGTGATGCCATGCAATGTTCCATGGTGTTAACTACACTAATCCTTATGAAGGAAAATAAAGTCGCTTTCGGATACGCGGGCGAGCCGAACAAATCCGCCCAAGGTCGCATCGAATCACATGAATGTGGCGTTGCCTTCTGTCTTTGATGCCAATCAATTTTACAATGACAACGAAGTCTTTGAAATTACTGTCATAGAGCATAATAGTATGTTTTATTCTCGAATCTATAATATCGTCTAATAATATCGCCTTAGTCCTCACAGCGGCAAAATTACATATTTTAAAAATATTATACCACCGGTAAGAACCCCAAAGCATACTTTTAAAATCATGAGACTGAGTGTAATTTTTGTGGGGCAGTCTATTCGGTTTATTTACACTAGCTAACTACAGATTTCCATTCAGTTTGTTGTTACTAGCATGTTACGTGAAAAATCTCCGATTCGGCGCCGTCCCGTCTCTAGCAAAGCAACCGCGCAATATTCCAATAAGTCGGCATGTGGTGTGTGGCGTCTACGATTGTCGCGACGCTCACTCGCGCCCACTTTGCACCCAATTGATTATATTATTGAATTCGTCTCCCACACTTTCTGCCACGAGCAATCCTCCGCAGCGGTGCTCAAAGTGGTGTAAGCGGGCCCCCGGGTTGGTAGTTTGTAGTGGTCGCGATAAAACTTATGGTTAGGTGATCAGATTCGATTATCAAAAGCTGGTAAGAGACGATACTTTCATGTACCTTTGAAAATTTTTGACTCGTCGGTGGCGTAATGGATAGCGGGTCGGCCTCGTAAGCGAGTGGTATCGAGTTTGATTGCCAATGCCGCCATGTAACATTGACTTTGTCTGAATTGAACACTAACCCTACGGTGAGGGAAAACTTCGTGAGAAAACCTGCAATTCTGCAAATGTTCCCGTGTTAACAGGGTCACGGAGGTCAGACGGCAGACCCGCTAATGTAATCACCTGATCGGCCAAATCCTGGATCATGGTCGAAGCGGACCCCGGGCCCTGGTGCGCGATTGCAACCGGGATATTGACACCAACAATATTATGGTTTATGTATTAGATGAATTATATATCTCTATTTATTACACACTTTCGTCCGTACCTCACTCAGCGGGTCCCACCGAAAACCAGCGCTTCGGTTCGCACCGAAGCAAAATGCTGAGTGAGGTCCCTTTTACACATGCATTACACCACTAACACACACCACTTAGCTTCTACCATTCGCATCGACACTGTGCTAGCTTTTATTTGCTTCTGCTTTTATGTGCTTTTTTCTTGTGTTACAAAATGTCGTGTTTTCCAAATTTTTGTGTTGTGGTGTTTCTGTTTGTGTAAATAAATATTTCTTATTCTTATTCTTATCCTTATAACATGTTTAGTACAAGTAAAAGGGTACAAAGCACAAAAAGTTTGAGAACCCCAGCCCCGTTTCAATTCGAGTGGGACGCGATGTATTTTAAACACATCCCCTGGAATCGAGAATAATATCATTTCCTATTAGAATACGATTTATTTTTCTGTTTGCCAATATCCAGATATGACGTGACTGGCTTCTGATTTCATTTTGCCGGTATATGTTCATATCTATGTAAATTTTTTTTTGTTTCCCTCGGGATGTAATGCGTTGAGCCCCGAAAATAGAAAGCAACATGCTATTATCTCATACGCTCATACGTCTGTTGGTTGTAAGGCTTTGTCAAACAGAAAGCGTGACGGGGCGTGACGCTAGTGCGGCATGGTCACTTATAATGAAAATATATGGAAGTCGTCACACTAAACACGCCGCGCTAGCGCCGATGTCACGCCGAGCTAGGCGGAGCGTTCCACGTCACGCCAGCTCTTTAGGCATCCACCCGCACCGATAGACTTTGTACCTCTTACATCCATCGACTGCATACGACCTTCACAAAGTCGTTCGTCTTACATACGAGGTCACCGCTCAAGAAACCATATCGTTTCTATATCATGAATGTTATGCGCGCCAACCAGCTCACCATCAAGGATGCCGAAGGCCGAGCAAAGTGGGCCAGGAAGAGTAGGAAGGTGGACCCCGAGTCCTCACGTACCGCGCGGGAGCTCAACCGGGACATAGCGCCAAAACTAAATTATAATTAAAAATCATTTATTTCAAGTTTCACAGACTCATATTCTTATTACATTTCATTAATAATTATAGTCTATATGAAAATGTTGAACCATATCGGTTCAGTTCCATGACCTATGTTACATGCTTTTGGAGTATCAGCTTAGCGACTGAAATCTTGACAGTACTGAACCTATAGCGTAGAGAAACTCCGTAAATCGCCTGACATGTATCCTTACCCTAGTTGAACACCTAATTTCTCTTTTAACCTTGCAAATAAATACATTTTCATCAGTTCAAATTGCGACGATAAATCCTCGTACAATTCCATCGAGCAAGGCCAAAGACTCATTTGCCATCAAGCGCAGTTAAAGCTGGCTGCATTCACGACCTCCCCGGGATTACCGGAACGCTGAACTTTCCACTGAAGTCGCGAAAAGTATTCATTCATTTTGCCCCATTCAATCTGATGCGATGCAGTTGCAAAGCTTTGTTCCGAGGCCTTTGTAGGGATTGTGGGTCGTTTGGGTAGAATTCAGCGTATTGAGTCATTCCGTTTTTTTAAAGTTAATTAGGTTTTTCATTAATGTATGAACGGAGAAAAGGCAAGAAGTTATGTACGTATGTATGCGTGTATATATTGTTAGAGTGCTTACGTACTGCATTCAATCAGAATCTGAGAGAATGCTGCCTGAGGTATGTTGTAGTTACCATTTCTATAACAGATTACGCACTAGATATCCGATGCGATAAATGAGGTGCCATTTAAACTACTTAACTGACTAGATATGTGTATTTTCATAGATTCAGAACCTTTAAGTAGATCCTACTCATTTACAACGCTGGAAGCACTGATTTACCAAAATCAGCGGGGATTGAGAGAAACCGTATTTTTACGCTCGTGATAAAGAAAAGTTGGATATATAAAATCTCGATTTAAGAAGTGAAAGTAGTAGTAGTAGCATATTTATTGATTTCTACTTCCTTCCTGAAAGAGCACAGTCTACGAGCTTCGTCGATGGCCTTGGTTCTGTTGCAGATATCGTCTATGGTGGTAAATTTCCCCGACTTTATAATAGGATAGTTTCTGTGTTCGTCTGTAGGATGTCATTTTTTGTAGGGTCACCTGTTTCTTGGTTCGGTTGATCTTTTTTTAAACCCTAACGACAAAAGAGGGTTATGAGTTTGACGTGTGTGGTTCTGTATCTGTGGATCTGTATATGTGCGGATGTGAGTGTCCGCCTGTCGCATCGTAGCTCCCGAACGGATGGACCGATTTCGATGTAGTTTCCTTCATTTGAAAGCCAGTTTAATCTTATAATAAATGGTATTTGCTTTGTTTCAGTAAATTCCGTTACGGACTTTTAAAGTCAAAGGTTGTCTCGTGGAAATCGCTTGCAGCGATAAAGCCCAAAACTAGAAAAAGGTTTTCTCTGCCCTTTTATGTAATGATTCTTGTGTCAATAAATAATTTATCTATTAGTATTGGTCGGGGTATATTCGACTTTTTGTGTCTGTTATTTATTTTTATTTAATTAACAGTTTGCACACGGTAAAATGCACAGAGAAACATCATACATATAGACGACACAACAGGCACTACTTACTTCTAAAAGAAATTTCTTCCAGCAGGCCTACAGAAGAGAGATGTGATAAGTAAAGCAGATCGACGTGCGCGATATAGAATACATACTAAAATACTTAAACATAATTACCTTCTCAAATAAAATATAATATAAACTTATAATAATAATAATACAATATTATACATACATATCTATGTACAACTAGACAGATGAGAATCAATTAGGTTATATTGCAAGTGATAATTTAAACTTTTTTATCTACATAATGATATCAGCCATAAAATGGACACGTACAATTTTAATATTGTGCCTCCTGTAATCCACCAGAGAATAAGATTAAAACCACGTTGCTACGATCCTTCAGGGCTTCGTTTGTTATTATTCCAAGGCTCAGAGTTGAGAATGTTTGATTAGTTCTAGGATGGAGGTCTGACGAGGGCGCTGGGGTTGTAAACAATTAATGCTAACTTTTATGATGATTAATGGCGAAAAGTGTTGAGATAAGTATGTGAATCTGGTAATATCAGGGTATTTATAAGGGTTCTGTGTAAGTTTTACACGTTGTAGACTTGCGTTGTCGCTGAGAGCGTCGCAGGCCGGATTTGGAGTCAGATCCGAGTCGTACCCCGAGGTACCATCATGTACCAATAACTCTTTGAATTATGTATAACCCGCGTCACGAAAGAAGAGACTTGTCAAATGGCAGTGGAGGGGATTTCGCGCAGGTAATCGTATGCAGCTCAAGTCGAACCACGTGATCCGCCAAGTCTCTTTTTATTTGACACTAGCTGTACCTACATTAGTTGAACACTAACCGATGCTCTTACATCGTGATGAAACCTGTACAGTCTGACGACTGAATATGTAACTGTGATCCAATCTGTCAGCTTCCCCTATGAGCAGGGTCACGGAGGTCAGATGGCAGTCGCTACACTGTAATTAGCTGATTTGCGAAATCCTGGATCATGGTCAAGGCGGAAGCTGGGCCCTCGCGGAGCACAACCGAGACATTTAATGAATTTATTCCGGGTTGTAAAGTTGATGTCATAGACTTTTATGAACGTACACTGTACAGTTTTATAATATTCTAGCTGTGCCCGCTACTTCGTTCGCGTGGACTACATGATGTTTGGGATGTCTAGTTTTATGCAAGACTGTGGTCTGGTGAAGCACTCTTTTTACTTTGAAAGTAGATTTGAAAGTTCCGTCGCGGCTCGCACAATAAATGTTGATACACAAGTGGTTTGTGTGAGTGGTCTTTGTAATTTCGACTGTAAAACAGTGTAATTTCGCCGAGGCTGACCTCGTTTGTTGGTGGAACGAAAACGCCAAGAAGAGTTTTGACCCAGTCACTTTTTAGTATCGACCTAGGTAATCTATAAATGATAAACTTACAGAGAAAAGTTGCGGCAACTTACGGCCAGTCATGCAGTGTGTGATCCGTCAATGAATGTTGTACATTATACCCGACTGCGACAGAAGGAGGGTTAAGTTTTTGAATGTATGTATGTATGTCTATAACGATTTACTCCTGACGTGCCCTTTTTGGAGAAGGACATATATTGAATTAGTAAGTATATGTCGGCAAATGTAGGTACATGAGAATATGTATGAAAGTGGAAGAGGCATAAGAGGTGCGACAGGGTCGTATCGTGGCACTTAATGATAGCTCTGTTACATAGGTAGAGCTCGTCTAGTCTAAAATGACGCGCCCCACTACTTAGTTAGTTGATTTCGATGTGTGAGTGCAAATATTGATAACGACACTTCATCTGTGTGGGAGCCAATGAACGACGCGTGCTCCTACGTTTGAATTTCACCGGCAACTGAATGACCAATTACAACGGCATTTGTATATGTATTGCGTCCACATTTTAAACTTGCTTGTGTGCGTTAATGCGATAGTGGGGCGCGTCATTTTAGATTAGACGAGCTCTACCTTCATTTACTATCATCAATAATTAGAAATTAATTTACCGTAAGTGATTCTAGTTCACGCGAGCTTTGACGAAAATCAATTTTCACGGAGATATACAATTCTGAAAATCAGATTCAGTGACCTTATTTATCCCGTCCCGGCAATATCTGGTTATAACTGGTTATATCCGCCGCGGACCGCATTAATGGCTCGTATCTGTGGAATTGCGCGAAGCTCGTTCAGCGTTACAAGCAGGGATTATGTCGGTACTCCACTCCACTTTGACTAACCGTAGACTTTCGCCCACGATTTCGTACCATCATAGACGCAAATTAACGTACCTACCTACCTTTTTATGTTTCAAGTAAAAATTTTTGGGCAAAATCCAACTCAGTTTTGAACTTTGAATCTAAGGGAGCGTCCAAATCTCGCGAACGCGCCGCAGATGCGCGTTGCAGTTACAGATGCTGGTGGGAAAAATTCCAAATCATTCCCGTGGAATGCTTCGGAAACTTCCAGAAGTATTTAGAAACTTTCGGAATATTTCAGTTGACGAAAAAAAAAACGAGAAAAATCGGTCTACCTCCCTTCCTACCTACTTATTTCTCGCCTGTAAGTAGTGACTTTATGAGTGCACATCACATCACGCTGCAACGACACCAAAAATAATGATATCTAAGTTACTCGTATTGTATGATAAAAAACTTATTTTGTACAGATGGTATTAATTTTTTTTATAAGCCGTTTTACTGTCTACACACTACCTACACGTATCTAGACATTTGACGCTTGCATAGAAACAAATAAATCGTGAAATGGAGACAAAACATCAGAATAAAAATGGTGAATGCCACTATTGGTAGGATGTGTATTTTTATGGACTTGGAGAGATTTGCTGTGTCTTCAACTTTTCATTCCCAACGCTGCAATCTGCAGCGTGCATCCAGAGATGTATTTATTTTATTTTACAGACATCGCCAAGGGCGTCGGTAGCCGGGCGGTTGAGTATCCAACGCGTAAGCGAGAGGTACCGGGTTCGAATCCCGCTGCGGCTATGTACCACTGATTCTTTTCTGAGTTATGTACTTTAGTTGAATTCTAACCGATGCTCTTACGGTGAGGGAAGACAATCGTGATGAAACCTGCAAATTCAGTCAATTGCTGCAGGGTATGATCCAATCTGGTCAGGTGCCCCTGGTAGCAGGGTTACGGTGGTCAGATGGTATTCACTCCACTGTAATTACCTAATCGCCAAATCCTGGATCATGGTCAAGGCGGACCCCGAGCCCTCGTTCTGAGAGAACAACCGGGACATTAACGCAAAGGTGACTATTTATTTTACAGATCTCGTCGAATATATTTATATTCATATTCATATTTATGAGCTTCCATAAAGATAATACAATAACATTGTTATGTACATACAATACAGACCCGGTTGGGCGCAGCATTTTGGGAGGGAGGAGGCTTTAAACTTACGAAGCTAATTGAATAATTTATACCTATTGACTATTTAAGTATTAACATATCCATTATATCTATTATTTATCAGTAAATTTTACTGTTTCCAATACTCTATAGTAATTATCTAATACTTTGTACTTTTATTTTTATTACTTAAACTACTTATACTTAAATAATGCACCCTTACATTGACGCCTATTATTGCACTTTCGTAGTAGTTTCGTAGCACTTTCAGATTACCATTGTACATTTATTACAGTATGGTTAAAGAGATTTTTTAATATTATTAGAGGTTAATTATGTGTTTAACTAGATAGATATGAGTTATACGTATTTAGAACTTAACAGTAGGGACGGAATACGATCTAATTTGCTATCGTATCGCTTAAATATTCGTTTACGCTGTAGTAAGTTTTAGTAACTAATAGATGTTTTAGTAGCTTTTCAAATTTTTTGTCGTTGACTTCATTTTTTATGTAATTCGGTAACTTATTATATAGTCTGACAGACATGGCCAACGGACTTGTTGAGTGTAGCGTGAGACGGGAGTTAGGGATCATTAGGTTTCTCTGATATCGCAGCGAATGGCCTGTGGGTACGTCTTCGCGTTTTTTGTATAGCTCAGGGTATTTCCTAGTGAGCTTGCAGATCTCATTTATGTACATACATGGCAGAGTAAGTATGTTTTGTTCTCTGAAATGAAACCTACAGCTTTCTGTAGGATCGGAGGATTTCTGTAGGATATACGATTTACGATATAGGCATTTGACTGACGCTTGCTTGTATCTTGCGTAGAAGCAAAGGAAACTGTGTCCTCGGAGCGGCTGCGTCAAATGTCGCGGTAAAAGCAATCATAAACGTGGTAGTCAACCTAATAATGTCTGATGATGCATGAGAAGATAGTGAATAAGCACAAAAGCGTCAATGACCTGTTAAGTTAATGGTTAAGGTGTCCGGCTCGCGAGAGGTGCCACCATGAACCAACGACTCTTTTCTAAGTGATGTACATTAGTAGAAAACTAACTGGCTGTCACGGTGAGGGGAAACATTTGTGATGTGTGAGTTGTGATTAAACTTGCACATCCAGGCCACTCCCCTTCTAATAGGGTCACGGAGGTCAGATGGCAGTCACTGCACTGTAATTTTGTACCTAGCTGTGCCCGCGACTTCGTTCGCGTGGACTACATGATGTTTGGGATGTCTCGTTTTATACAAGACTGTGGTCTGGTGAAGCACTCTTTTTACTTTGAAAGTAGATTTGAAAGTTCCGTCGCGGCTCGGACAATAAATGTTGATACAAAAGTGGTTTGTGTTAGTAGTCTTTGTAATTTCGACTGTAAAACAGTGTAATTTCGCCGAGGCTGACCTCGTTTGTTGGTGGAACGAAAACGAGAAGAAGAGTTTTGCACCCATTCACTTTCCAGTATCGACCTAGGAAATCTATGAATGATTAACCTACAGAGGAAAATTGCGGCAACTTGCGGCCAGTCATGCGGTGTGTGATCCGACAATCAACGTTGGACATTATACCCGACTGCGACAGAAAAAGGGTTAAGTTTTTCGAATGTATGTATGTGTGTCTATAACAATTACTTCTGAAGTGCCTTTTTTGGAGAAGGACATATATTGAATTAGTAAGTATATATCGGCAAAGGTCAACATAAGGTGGACATGAGAATATGTTTGAATGTGGAAGAGGCATAAGAGGTGCGACAGGGTCGTATCGAGGCACTTAATGATAGCTCTGTTACATAGGTACCTACTTATGTTCATTTACTATCATCAATAATTAGAAATTACTTTACCGTAAATTATTCTAGTTCACGCGAGCTTTGACGAAAATCAATTTTCACGGAGATATACAATTCTGAAAATCAAATTCAGTGACCTTATTTATCCCGTCCCGCTAACCAGTTCAAAGCGGATTCGCTCCGGCAATATCTGGTTATAACTGGTTATATCCGCCGCGGACCGCATTAATGGCTCGTATCTGTGGAATTGCGCGAAGCTCGTTCAGCGTTACAAGCAGGGATTATGTCGGTACTCCACTCCACTTTGACTAACCGTAGACTTTCGCCGTCGAAAAAAAAACGAGGAAAATCGGTCTACCTCCCTCCCTACCTACCTATTTCTCGCCTGTAAGTAGTGACTTTGTGTGTGCACATCACATCACGCTGCAACTTGCAGAAACGACTCCCTTAATAATTATATCTAACTTACTCTATAAAGAGCTTATTTTGTACAGATGGTATGAATTTTTATATAAGTCGTACTGTCTACATAAACTAACTACACGTACCCTATATGGACATTCGACGCTTGCTTAGAAACAAATGAAATCGTGTACATGGAGACGAAACATCAGAATATAAAAATGGTGAATGCCACTATTGGTAGGATGTGTACTTTTACGGACTTGGAGAGATTTGCTGTGTCTTAAACTTTTAGACATAGACATAGACATAGACATAGACGTAACTTTATTTGGTCCAATAACACATTCAAATACTTAAAACTAACATAATAAATACATATTTGGAAAGCAGGGCGATGCGTCCTCGGACCAAATTGGACCAGCCTCAGCTTAATGCTATGAATGGCAGCAGCCAAACACAGCGCTGGTTTTCAGACTGACCCATAATAGAGCTCGATGCGCGCACTACGCGAACGACGTGATAACACAGAAATTATTAATTATTAATACCAATATATATAATACAAAATAAAGAAAAGAAATATATTTTTAGATGTATAACCTGTAATATTTATTTATATATAAATAAACTTGGGATAAATAATTACATATACCTTATTTTTATGAAAACCAATAAATTAAGGAAAAACATTACCTTTTTTAAACGCTGTTTCCAGTTGGACTAAAAAAAAAATCATCATTTTCATTTCCAACGCTGCAATCTGCAGCGTGCATCCAGATATTTATTTATTTTATTAGTTTATTGTGCAGACATCGTCAAGGGCGTCGGTAGCCGGGCGGTTGAGTATCCAACGCGTAAGCGAGAGGTACCGGGTTCGAATCCCGCTGCGGCTATGTACCACTGATTCTTTTCTGAGTTATGTACTTTAGTTGAATTCTAACCGATGCTCTTACGGTGAGGGAAGACAATCGTGATGAAACCTGCAAATTCAGGCAATTGCTGCAGGGTATGATCCAATCTGGTCAGGTGCCCCTGGTAGCAGGGTTACGGAGGTCAGATGGTAGTCGCTCCACAGTAATTACCTAATCGCCAAATCCTGGATCATGGTCAAGGCGGACCCCGAGCCCTCGTTCTGAGAGAACAACCGGGACATTAACGCCAAGGTGATTATTTATTTTACAGATCTCGTCGAATACACGATTCACGATTTAGGCATTTGACTGACGCTTCTTGTATCTTGCGTAGAAGCAAAGGAAACTGTGTCTACGGAGCAGCTGCGTCAAATATCGCGGTAAAAGCAATCATAAACGTGGTAGTCAACCTTATAATGTCTGATGATGCATGAGAAGATAGTGAATAAGCACAAAAGCGTCGGTGACCTGTTAAGTTATTGGACTCGTAAGTGAGAGGTGCCAGGTTTGAACCCCAGTGCCGCCATGAACCAACGATTCTTTTCTGAGTTATGTACATTAGTTGAAAACTAACCATGGCTCTCACGGTGAGGGGAAACATTGTGATGAAACTTGCACATCCAGGCCACTTCCCTTCTAATAGGGTCACGGAGGTCAGATAGCAATCACTGCACTGTAATTTTGTACCTGATCTGCCAAATCCTGGATAATTATCAAAGCGGACAACGGGCTCTCGCGAGAGCACAACCGAGACATTAATGCCAATATAACTAGACAGTGAATAACATCGAAAGTCATAAAATCTACAAACTACAACTTAAGCTTGACGGATGGTTGTAAATACATAGGTACTCAGTGCACTTACAGACTCAGTTCAGATTCATTGCTTAAGCGCTTTGTAACAGTATTATCTGAAACTGCTCTCAGTCCAGCCAGCGTTCCTTTGAGAATTCTGATTAAAGTCTTTGCTTCAATATTGATAGGTTCCGTTTTATTAGGATTAGAGAAAACTTTCACAGCGAGTCTTCCTTTATGTGATTACTTGTCTTGATCGAGATATTACTCGAACGCTGGATTTATAATTTAAGTTATATTGTCGCCACAGTGTTTATGCAGAAGAGTATTTTGCTCTGTTTAAAAAATAAGACCGGTTTCGGCCGGAATGAGAGTATATATGTCGCAGCCGGATGGTTAAATTAGCCAGTTAATGAAACGGCTAGCTTCTTATGCTATTATTTAATTGAAAATTTGCCAATTTCAAGAATTTTTAAAGTAATGATTAATTTACGAAATTGACCCGAGTTTACGGAGCTCCTCCAAATATTGTCACAATGCTAACTTAATCACAATAATCTCAAACAATAATAATAGTTTGCATTAGGTTCTAATTCGGTAGGGTTAGGTTAATGTTGTGACCATGTATGGAGGAGCTCCGTAAACCCGGGGCAATATATATCATTAGACGTAACTTTCAAAGTTCATGAATTTGTCAAATATTCAATTAAATAATTGCTTAAAAAGCTAGCCATTTAATTAACCGGCTTATTTAACCATCCGGCTGCAACATATATAAGCTTTGTCCGTAACACATCAGCAGTTCGATTACACTAAATCAGAGATGGCCAAGAGGTCGACCGCGAAAACTTGCGATTTATGTATTTGGCATTTAAAATTAAACTTATTACAAATGCTTATGATAATAATCTCTCTTGTAAATGGCAGTCGACCGCAAGAAATATTTTTCTTATAGTTATATCATATCCTTGGTACAGCATAAGCCATAATAAATATATGAGATTTTATTTGACCGTGCTACGGCCGTGGTACGACCGATATTTAGAATGGTGTAGCGAGAGTCATCCTTTAAAAGCAATTGAGCGATGGTCGCTTATGGCAATGTCAAATAAAAAGTTAGACAGACGCTATTCCAATTATATTGTTGTGTATTCTGAGTAAAACCTATTAATGTAAAAGATTTCGGTGCAGTTTCAACTTAACTTTGGTTGGCAAAAGGACTTTGTGTGACACCGAATTTCTCGTGACGGGATCGAAATTAGATGATAATTAGAATCTGATGGTAAGCAGTCACCGCAGCGTATGGCCGTTTGCAAAACCATGGGCATCACCCACGTGCTAGCTATTCCCGTAAAAACCATTTCACCCCTTTCATGAAGAGTTCCATGTTGTACTCTCCTGGGAAAACCTCTCCAGAGAGTTCATTCTACGACCTTAGTGTGCGTGGGAAAAAGTTCCTATGAAACCGCACAGTACGTGACCAATTTGATTCCAAGGTGTGAATATGAACTCCCTGTCAATAGCGAGCCGTTCGATGATAGAATGTATCATGTCAAATAGTCCCTCAGAACAAACACCGTTGTACAAGCGGTACACACAAAGGGAAGCGTAATCTCCCCGCTGTCTTAGCGGCTGAATACCACTTCTCCACCAATTCCTACAGCGAGTTTTTCGATCCTGTTGCAAGGCTCCCAAACACGCGGCCTTATTGACAAAGCCTGTTGAGAATAAAAAAAGCAAACCCAATTTTTTCCTCCGCACAGGAAGTAACGAAAACACTCCGGTAAGCCCATCAAACAAACCCGACAAGTCTCCTCGTGGGTTTCAAAGCAGTCCTCCAATTCTGATACGGTTTGAAAATTAAATGAAACAAAAACAGGCCGGTTTAAAACCGGCGCCATGTTTAATGCTTTATTTCTGGCCTCAGGCGTGTTGTTTGGAGCTTGTTTTCGCCGAATTCGGGCCTCTTCGGCAGCAATCGGCTTACGTCGGGCCGTCTGGGCACGGACCTCTCAATTAACCGACCCACCTTTGCACAGAGTCGGGCCGAGTGATGTATATGTTATTATTAATTATTATTAGCCATGTTGATCCACTTTAGGTCAAAGGCCTCTCTAGCTATCTTTCAATTATCACGACTACGGGTTT
Source organism: Blastobasis lacticolella (assembly GCA_905147135.1). NCBI lineage: Eukaryota > Metazoa > Arthropoda > Insecta > Lepidoptera > Blastobasidae > Blastobasis > Blastobasis lacticolella. The sequence continues at coordinate 20,228,537 of LR990048.1, forward strand.
ATGAATCATAGACATAGACATAGACGTAACTTTATTTGGTCCAATAACACATTCAAATACTTAAAACTAACATAATAAATACATATTAGGAAAGCAGGGCGATGCGTCCTCGGACCAAATTGGACCAGCCTCAGCTTAATGCTATGAATGGCAGCAGCCAAACACAGCGCTGGTTTTCAAACTGACCCATAATAGAGCTCGATGCGCGCACTACGCGAACGACGTGCTAACACAGAAATTATTAATTATTAATACCAATATATATAATACAAAATAAAGAAAAGAAATACATTTTTAGATGTATAACCTGTAATATTTATTTATATATAAATAAACTTGGGATAAATAATTACATATACCTTATTTTTATGAAAACCAATAAATTAAGGCCAAACATTACCTTTTTTTATTCCTAAACACTGTTTCCAGTTGGACTAAAAAGATGGCAAACAAAGAAATAATCACAAAAAATAAACTCACATCCTGGCCAAGTAAGAAGGACGATTTTGACTTTCATTCCTTTCCCCAAGGGAACCGTGGTGAATTTCGGGATAAAAATTATCCAGTGTAGTATGAACTCAGGTGTCCAGTGTACTGTAGTCATCATCTTGGCGTTAATGTCCTGGTTGTGCTCTCGCGCCCGAGGGCCCGGGGTCCGCCTTGACCATGATCCAGGATTTGGCAGGTCAGGTAATTACAGTGGAGCGACTGCCATCCAACCTCCATGTTCCTGCTACCAGGGGAACCCGACCAGATTGGATCATGGTTACAAATCCAGTCGCCTGAATGTGCAGGTTTCATTACGATGTTTTCCCTCACCGTAAGAGCATCGGTTAGTATTCAACTAATGTACATAACTCAGAAAAGAGTCATAGCCTGAGCGGGATTCGAACCCAGAACCTCTGGCTTACGAGTCGGATACCCTAACCGCTCGGCCACCGACGCTCCAGTCCAGTGCACTGTAGTATGAACTCAAATTATACTAAGTTTTATTTTATTTCAATCTGTATTTTCGGAGTGATACGTGGCAATGATACAGACAGACAAAATGAAAAAAAAAATATTTTCGTATTCAGTATCGTTTATAAAGTATCCACTTGAATAAATCATGTCACAGGCAGATGTAGCAAAGTGAAATACGCTATTCATCAATCCAAAATCATTAATGAATAATGAATGGTTTAACTGTATAAATTGTTTCATTTTATAGATTACCGTTGAATTATTAGCACTACGAGTTGGTTATCATCGGGTTCATCTTAATTTGAGTTTTTTTATTTATCTATAATTTGTGTTGTGGTTGGGCAAGGTATTCCGTTACCCTGATACTAGTTGAACTGTCCCATGAGCCGATTGGCACCCCGTGACAGTCATCATCATCATCACAGCCCTAGACACTATGACAACACCATCAAACAAGCACCATTCCACGCGGATTCAAAACGAACACCATTACAGACCATAACAGTCCACTGCAGGACTTAGGGCCTCTCTCACGAAAGGAGAGGTTATTGCCATAATCTCCACGCTTGGCAGGCGGGCTTGGTTGGACATCGCAGTGTTTAAATATAACAAAAAAATGCTGCTGCCCATTTTTCAGACTACGGAGACTCTTGATCTTTGGCCTAGAAATCATTAGTCGCCTTGTACGAAGCCCATGAGTGTAAGGGGTTGGTGCTATTCCACTCTGCTGGACACCACACGGCCACACGCCCCCGTGACATTTTTTAAATTTTATTATTGAAAATAAGGATGTATCGAATAGAACAAGCTGTTTTTACAGATTTTAAGGGTATGTTCCGGGTTTCCTACCGCGTACCTTTGTTGACGAGTAGCCCGATATTTTCGAGGGGTAGGAAACCCGGAACATACCCTTAAAATGTATAATAATAACCGCGATAGTTTAAAACATTAAGCTGTTTTTACTATCCCTAATTTTAATTCTAATATTCAGATATTCCTTGTTGGTATTTGACCGGTTTTTGCACTATTAACAATTTATATGAAAGCCTGAAATCAATGCCATATTAAATTCAAGTGCCCTAGTGCGGAGCATCGGTGGCCTAGTGGTTATGGTATCCGACTCGTACACGAGAGGTACCGGTACCGAGTTACCAATGACTCTTTTGTGATTTCTGTGGGTACATTAGTTGAATACCAACCGATGCTCTTACGGCGAGGGAAAATATCGTGATGAAATCTACACATGCACGCAACTGAATGTGTAACCATGATCCAAATCTGGGAGTCAGATGGTAGCTACTACCACTATAATTACCTTATCTGTCAGACACCGGGCTTTCGTAAGCGAGAGCACGAACAGGACATTAACGCCAAGAAGATTATTATTATTTGTTTTATTAAATTGAAATGCACCTTGTGCCTGCCCTGGTGTTGATAAAATTGGGGCCAGACTGAAAACAAGATACTCAACTTTGAACAAGAGAACAGTATTTGGGTCCATTTAGTTTTCATTTGATGTAGTTTAAGTTAGAATTTAAATTAAAGTTTTTGCATAGTCTATGGTGTAAGTAGAGGGTCCCTGAAGGTAGCTCGCAAAGGATAATTCCTGCCTATAGACGCGAAAATTGAGGATGATAATTGGTTTAAATAATAAAATATTTGTTTTTTAGACACAACTAGCTTTCCGCCTGCTGCGTGGACTGTTGTTCCTAAAATCTGTCCAAACTGACTTGTCTTATTTGGTGAAAAAGCAATACCCAAAATCAAGACTTGCCGTATCAATCACGCCACGTCACTGTGTATAGATGTTTAAAATTAAATAAGAAATACATCGAATATAAATTTCAACGAATAATGCTGCAAATTATCCATTTAAATACATAATTTCCATGACCAAATAAGACAAGTCAGTGTACAAATATCATATCTCTTGTGATCCTACGGGTAGAGGAAAATAAAAAATAAATAAATATTCGTGGACTAATTCACACAGCGCCATCTAGCCCCAAACTAAGCAAAGCTTGTACTATGGGTGTTAGAGAACTGATATACTACTTACATACATTTTTTTTTTAGTAGCCAACAAGTAGCCTATTTCCATCCTCTATTGCTAAAATATCTGCATACTGTACCGAATTTGGACGACCTGAGTGGTTCTGTTGGTTAACATCTGTCTACCACGTAATGGTCCGGGTTCGATTTTCGGTCGAGCAGAAATTGAAATGATGACCTTTAATTTCTGTTACTGGTCTGGGGGTTATGTGTATAATAAGTAGGCGTGTATTTCTTATCAGACCTATAACACAAGCTTTGTTTACTTTGGTGCTAGATGGCGCTTTGTCAATTGTCTAAACGCATAATTGCTTATTTATTTTATTTATGTGTTGTTCGATGCTATTGAGGAGTGTCATACAGACTACTGTGTCGACTGTAAGTAGTTTTGGCAAATAGTAACGACATAGACATAATAAAGAGCTGCCCGTATAATAAATTTAAAAGTACATTAACAAGGTGGCTTCTAGACAAATGCTTTTTACTGTATAAAAGAAATGATAGATAGATTCATTTGTTTCTCAAGTTAGATTCAATTTTTATATCCAAGTTTGACTTGAACTAAAAATACAAAAGTATGTACGGTGATCGTCAAAAACAATGATAACATAATGGTACATTACACTATACTTAGGTACGTGAACTTTTTGGTGCTAGATATCTGATGAACTACTTATATACTTTTAATATATAAGTTATACATATAACATCCAGACCCGTAACAAAAAATTAAAAATAATTATTTCTATATCTGCTCGGCCGGCAATCGAACCCGGGACCTCTGCGTGGCAGACGGCACGTTTACCAACTGAACCGGTGAAAGGGCATACTCGCCGCAACTATATATGTACCTTAGTGAGGTAATCGGGGTATTCCGATCCGGAATCCCGGTGTCCCGGGACTTAACCCTACTATTCCCGGACACACTGACAAGAGTAAACTTTTCCGTGTGCCGCGAGGATCGCGATCCGCCCGCGTATTGGCAAACTGTATTTGTGGCCGTGAACTTGGGTTTGGGTATTTTTTGGCGAGTATCTATCTATAATATTATTATTGTAGGATACTACGTACATACTAAATGAGAGAGCCAATGGTCAACGATGGGAGGACAAAGTGGAGGTAGGAAAGTGGAGCCTGCCATAAGCCGGGATGGATGCAAAAATGATGATGGTGGTGATGACACACATACATATAACATCGCACGCCTTTTTCTCGTAATGGTAGGCAAATAATAAAATAAACGTTGACGTTTATTACACAACATAACCGTAACATTATAACCATAATGTATCGCTACCCGTGCCGTGGGAAGACGTGCAAAGGAGTCACACTCAGCGTATGCCATGGCTGGAGCTATGGCGCTGGTTGTCAGTGCGCCCTACAGTGAAGCACGGACGAAAGTGATTATTTATAACATGCAAATTTTTTTTTTATATGTATCTAGTAAATATAATAAGTGCGTGAGTGTTCATGTAAGCAAAGGGAATATAGATGACTCACATACGAAGTTATGATGTCTTTTGAGTATTCATTATATGTATTTTATATTTGTTTTTAAAAGAATAAATTGTTTGCAGACGTCTCGGATTGGCGGGGGTAGGTCGTTCAAGCACTCGAAAAGCTGTTGACCTATGGGGCGGTAGTATTAGCTTACAGCTAGAGGCACGAGTGCGAGTTTGTACATCACTGCACCATGATAGCCTTCCGGCAAGATATAGCGGTAAATCGGTACGGACTACGTTAAACAGCAGGCAAGCCAAGTGCAGTCTTCTACGCGATTCCATTTTCAACATATTAGCTTTGTTAATATAGGAAGTGACATGCGTGCGGGGTGGGACGGGGTAGCAAAATCGCGCGCAAGCGTTTTGGACGCGCTGCATTAGCTGCTGAGTGCGAGCAAGGAGACGTGGACCATAAACGACGTCCATGTAATTAAATTTTGATAGCACCAACGAGTCAGAAAGCCTCAACCGGATGTTTGTTTTTAAATAGGATCTAATCTGGTATATAACTTATAGTCTATAAAAGCAATTTTGTACAGTACAGCTAAGACAACATCGTACCACTTGCTACGGTCATGACAGATCTATCTCGCTTCTTCTACATCAATAACCTTTTCATTCATGGACGTCGCTGTAGTAAAGCGTTGTATGAATTTATACGTCCATATTGTTCTTTTATATTTTGAGGGTTATTTTTTTGAACCACCACCACTAAAACCACCATTGTGAAACATACCCAAGCTCAACTGGTAGTGTTTTGAAACTGAAAAATATCTTTTTTTAATATTCATTATATTAATCAGCATTGTCAGCAGTATCTGCATTGTACGATAGAAGTGCATTAAGCTTTGATTTCACAATCATTCCATACGTAAAATTTGCATAGATTACATTAGACAAGCTTTGAAATAAATAATTAATGACATTACATAATGATATTATGTTATTTGAAATGGCAATTCATTTAACTTAATTAAATAATTGCAATATTATAATCGGTTCATGACGTGTAATGAAAAGTTACCAATAAATAACGTTTACGTAACGACAGATAAACAGTATATTAGGTAGATCCTAATAGTAGATCAGTAGGATACTGTGTATAGTTAAAGAAAAAACGTATGATTAAATCCATGAAAACAGCTCTGTTTCGGAACACGCCAACCTAATCGGGTTTCGCCAACACGCTGCCAGTCGCGTGCGACGTATGACAGACATGTTTCAAGATTATCCCGGACGGGGTCGCGGCATGCGCTAAATCACGGGATTTGAGGATCCCGGGCGAAAAATATGGCATCGACGCACCGCACTTATTTGTTGTACATTTGCTTTGTTTTTGCTACTTGGTTTTACTGGGTTTTCTATGCCGTTAAGTTTTAGGTCAGTTGCGTTGTGCTAGTTATTTCGAAGAAATGATTATGAGGTAGGGAAGTCAGATGGCTCCATTTATTTATGTTACAGAATACTAATATTTTATGTAAAGAATAAACAAGAATAAACTTAATCATCTCCATATAATGAATAGAATTTGACCGCGCTTCCTATGTGTCATTCTAGGATAAGTATAATCTATAATACTGCTGCTGCAATAATCAAAATTCATTCAGTATTTCTGTCTGAAATAGTAACAAACATATATCCACATCCTTCCACACTTTTACATTTATTAAATCTGAAACTACAAATCTTACGTAACTCTGAAATTAATGATACGTTGCTATATTCCACGCAAAGCTTCGAGCGAACTAATTAAAATTACCAGGAGCTCGTAACTCATTTTTCATTATACAATCAAGCTGATTATGTAACGAATCCCCCGTAACCAACTTGTATCCGACCCATTTCTACATTGAATTCACTGAAAATAAGACAGCCAAACAACTCTATAGAGCACCTGAATACCTTTAAATAAAATTAGCCCGCTATTCAAAGATCACTTTTGTAAGGTCTAATTAATGAATGCTCAAAATAATATATTACTATAGGTTATTGATTATTATAGGAATTGACCGGATACATCCAGCTTAATTAGGTAATTTGGTCGGATAACGCATCGCCCGCTTTCTTAATATGTACTTATTATGTTAGTTTTAAGTTCTTTGAATGAGTTATTGGACCAAATAGAGTCTATGTCTAAAGTGCATTTGTTTGTTAACCTTTTTTATTGAGTCAATTTATGGCTGTATGAAAATAATACCTTCGATAGCGTTGTCATTACAATGATTTTGAAAAGTCAGGAACATTCTATTTTCTGCGTCAAAGTATGGAAGATTATCGAAAAACCGAAATAACTTTTACGGAATACACCATCGTATAGTATTTATAAAACAGACTTTGACTACAGTTTCAATGGAAATACCGACGTGATTGCAAATGATTTTTGGTTCGTATACGTACTCAAACACTAATTATTCACGTCAGAAACCTCTTACATGCAATGCTGTAGGATTTTTCCAATTAGGAGATTGGAAACGAATTGGCAAACAGGGTTTCTAGTGGAAGCCTGTAGCATACCGGGCTATGCTTGATTATTTTCAACGAGGAAGCGAATATGAGAACACCAAATTGCACGAGTTCTCGTTGCGCTAGAAAAAGTACAGGTAAAGCAAAATATTGGAATATCGTTCGATATTTTGTGTTCCAATTCTTAACGAACAACGTAGCATCTATTGAAAATTGAGTATTTGAAACGCTTCATCAACATGTCAGGAATGTCGGATGCCGAGTGGTTACGGTATCCGACTCGTATATGAAAAGTACCTTGTACGAAACCCACTGCTTTCAAGTATCGATGACTGTTTTCTGAGTTACGTACATTTTTGAATACTAACCGATGATTAGAGGGAAACAGACGAGTCTAAACATCGTGATGAAACCTGCGCATTCAGGTGACTGAATGGTACAATGTGGTCAGGTTCCCCTGGTAACAAAGTTACGGAGGTTAAATGGCAGTCGCTACATTGTAATTACCTGATCTGCCAAATCCTAGATTATGGTCAAGGCGGACCCCGGGCCCTCGTGCGCTATAGCATAACCGTGACAGTAACGCCGAGACTATGAACATTACGGGTGTAAATGACTTGGTTGGTGTCAATGGCTGCTATCACTTCGCTGTCACATTAAAAATATCGTAAATCTCGGATTTCCAAGAACAAGCGTCCATATCGAAAATGAGCAAAAAATGACAATTCTTGGCTCTTCAGATAAAGTATAAAGTTCTTCGAGCTATATACCCTTCCGACTGTTACTTAAGCTTGACAAGCCTTCGGGCTAAGTCGGTGACCTTAGTTCGCTGGCGGATCTCCGAATTCCTTATTCGATCACTCTGATAAATCCCTTTTTATCGCCCTTTGCGTGACAGTGAGCTCTCTTATAAGACCCACAATGAGCAGCCTCGTCTTTGTTCCGTAGGTCATCACTGGCAATAGATACTGGTCTAAGACCTTTGTCTTGAGATAGGTACTGCGGTAATTGGGACGTAAATATATGACGTAGCTTCGACGTTATGACTTAAATAGAATTGTATTCGTCGATTTTTTACGTTATACGACAGACAAATAGGCAAGCGGGCCACCTGAGGAAAAGTCATCACCACCAGAGAAGTAACCAATGCGGTGCCCGCTACTGAAGCGACCTCTAAGATACTTCTTTCGATTTACCTCTTTCTCAAAATTTTACCTACCCAACTTGACTAATTTTGTCATAGGTGTGTATAAACGTCAATAACTTTAAGTGGAACACCTGCAGCTGTCATTGGAGTAGGCGCAACAAGGACATTTGACAATTTTGTTCTTGTCTCGTATTATTCAGCGCTAGCTACGTTTTATTGAAATTATATTCACTGCTTAACGATGTCTCACGTCAAATTAATCAAATTCTGAACGCTATGGATAGGTTTAAATCTATTTCTGTACATCAGTACAGTCATCAGACTGTTTGAATTTTATCGAAGCGTATTTAATTTATAAATTATAAGCGACAGGCATCGATAATAGCTTTAGGGAGTAGAAATATCGGTGTTTATACAATAACACTTAAAAATATTTTTATATCTGTTATCTGTTTATGTAATAAAAATATCAAGTGCTTGACTTTTAAAGTGCGGCAAGACCATTTATACAGAGATAAGAATGAGGTTCAGGATATAGGTTAATGATAAGGTAAGCACTGGAACAAACTGGTATAGATACCTGGGTAGTCTAATTAAAAAAGTATTCGAAGCAAAAAAGCGTAAATGCGTTTTCTTGACAAAGCTGCATAAAAATTCACAAACGCTGTAACTGCCGTGAATTATAATTTTGCAAAAGCATGATGGGCTTATAGCATATACACAGAAAACAATGTTTTTTTAGAAATTTCAACTCTTTACAAAATTTACTATTGCTAGTAGTGTCGATGGTACGACTATACCAAATTTCTAATTGCGAATCTGTAATAATTTCTTTTTGGCATGTGTGCTGATTACAGCGTTTCGCTTTTTGGCGTCGATATTTTATTGGAGTCACTTGTTGGGCGCCAAACTGGTGATCCATTCAATAAAAAAATTACGTCATCTATGTCGATTGCACCAAACAAACTAAGCGGTTCTCGTTGAATAAATTATACTTGCATAAGTGTAGAAAATATTAGGTATATAATGTAGTCCCATGGTGAGCGCCAAAACTTTTGCCTGTTTTTTGTGTATTTGTTGCTCTGGTTCGTTAGCAAACAACAATAATTACATATACGGCTACTAAAACATGTAAAACATGAAAATGATAACACATAATAAGGCCAGGAGAGCTCTAGCCATGCCAACAGTCCTCTTGGCGTTAATATCCCGATCGAACGCGAGGGCCCGGGGTTTGCCTTGACCATGATTTGGCAGATCAGATCATTATAGTGGTAGCAGATCATATACGCCTTGTCCAACGAACGTACATAACATAGAAAGGAGTACAAAGGGGGGGGGGGGGTACATAGCGGCTCTGGTCACCCCAATATTGCCGTGAAAGTATACTATAGCAAGAGTATCCCACTAGAACGGATACACTACTGTGCACTTAAACACAAAATAACGTTGAATTCAGTCCCAAGTTGGGCGCCAAATCGGTTATCTCCTCTCGTTAACTAGTCGCCTCTGTGCCTTTTTGGCCTATCTCCCATTGAACAGGATTAAAAATTAAACCTTAACAATACTGCTGTAAAAGTTAATTTTCAATAAGGAAATTTGGTTGATAAGCCAAATAAGAATTGAGGCGATGTTACTGGTCAACTCCCATATTTCGACTTTATTGCACACTTTTATAGAATATAAATTTCTGCTAAGTAATATTACGTTATTTTTAAAGTAGAACAACGCACGCCGATGAGTAACTGAATGGGTGACCATTTTGTACTTCGAGGCTTATCAAACTTTAAGCCATTAGCAACGGACGTGTGAAAATGGTCGTACGACGGGCAGTTTCAGGCCTCATATTAGTCGGGTCAATAAATAAAATTTGTATCAAAATCGAATCACTTTTACGTTCGAGCTTTCACATTGCGAAACTTTAATCGCAAACTATATGCAACGACCTTACTAGTACGAGTAAATTGAATTCCGCATGCTCCTGACGGATGAAACCCGTCAGAGCGGAAGCATCTAGTGACATGACTTGTATTCCAGTCAGTACCATACGCATTCATAACTTTAATTCCTTCAGTATTTGTGGAACCCAGTCTCGTGATTGGTGCTCTATTTGAACTTGCTATTCAATCCAACTCAATTCAATTAAGGCGAATTTGCGGGTAGTTGAACGATGGGAAAGTTGAGTGATGGGAAATTGTTTACAAAATAACAGTCGAATATTTCGAATAATTTAAACTTTATAGTACCTAGTTCATTTGAGTGAAAGGGGTAATTGAAATATGTTTTTTGTTTATAAAATTGTTTATACGATTCTATTTTTCAAACGACTTTCGATGACTTCGAGTGTACCGATAGTTTAGTACTCCTTAATACCACGTTTCTTTGAGAAATTCTAGGACAAAAGTCCCGAATGGCGTTAGTTATAATTCTGAATTTAATATTGAATCAATCGATAAAAATTAAAATGTATTTAAATATGGAATAGCTCTCTATTAAATATTTCAAATATATTGTGTCCGTTCGAATGAATAATTCATATTTGCCCATCACTAAGTGATGGGCATATGCACATGTTTGCGCTGCTCTGGTTTATGTGCTGTCGATGCATTGAATTACATATTCATAATGTATGTTGAATGTCTGATGACCTGAGTGGTTCTGTTGGTTAGTTCCATTCCCGGCCGGATAGAAACTGAAATGATGAATTTTAATTTCTGTTTCGGGTTTGTGTGTTGTATGTACTCGTATATGTGTTTAAAAAATATACAAGTAGTTTATCAAATAAATAAATAATAATAAAATCAGTTTTCTGGCACCCACAAACAAGCTCGGCTTACTTTGGTCTTGATGGCGACGTGTGTATTTTTATTTTTTATTTTTTTTATTTTATGTAACACATTGATGTTTGGAGTCAAGAGTAATCCGTCGTAAGAGTAAAGCCGTGTAATCCGACAGTATTGAAGACCAGCTTTTGTCAGCCACTTCGCCCGCGTGAAATTCGGTTATACTACAACAACCCTGCGCGGAACCACGTTAAATTTAGGGATAACATTTTATAGAAATCTACTCAGTCGTTTCTTTTACGTACTAGCTTAAAGGAGTCCAGATTGTAATTATCAGAGAATACACCCGCAAGCAACGTGTTCCACTCCTTAGCCCTACACATTATAAAGGTTGAACCTAAGCGGTTTGTGCGGATAGCTAGAAGGTCCACGAGATCAAAATGAAACACCACCCAGATGGCGTTTTTCTGTGATAGAGTAACAAATCATCTAACACATCAATAAATTAAATAATCATCTTGGCGTTAATGTGCTGGTTCTGGTCTCGCGCACGACGGGGTCCGCCTTGACCATGATCCAGGATTTGGCAGTTCAGATAATTACTGTGGAGCGACTGCCATCTGATGACCCTGCTACCAGGGGAACCTAACCAGATTGGATCATGGTTACACATCCAGTCGCCTGAATGTGCAAGTTTCATCACGATGTTTTCCCTCACCGTAAGAGCATCGGTTAGTATTCTACTAATGTACATAACTCAGAAAACAGTCATTGGTACATGGCCGGAGCGGGAATCGAACCCGGGACTTGTGGGTTACCGACGCTCTCAAATACAACACATCAATATTAGGTTTCGCATATATAATATTAGGTAACATAGAACAGAAATATTTAGAAGTACCGAATCCTTCCACTTACGGATGTCGAATAAAGCTATTAATGTTTTAGATTCATACAGGCTAAGAAATAGTGTTCATAGGCTGGGGTGTCTGCTTACCATCAGGCAATCCGTTTGCCACCTTAGTGGTATAAAAAAAATATTATGAGGTCTGTTAAGAGTGTGAAGAGGAACCAGAAATCCGCCCAATGTGAATTGTCTCATTTGGTAAACAAATAATATTCTTAACAAAATCACGACTTGTTACCATCAGAGTACGTACACTGTGTATAGATATCTTGAATTGTTAAGAAGCATATATAATGTGAATTTCGACGAATAGTGCTGCAAATCATCTATTTAAATGCATTATTTCACTGAAAATATAAAGAAAATGGATAAAGGTCCATACATGAATTTAGTTGTAAAGCGTTTGAGAAAAATATTGTTTTTATTAGAATACATTACTGAACTCATTTCAATGTTCATTTTAAACATATAAAGTCTGGAAAAATGATATTTCGTTTGAAAGATTTCGGTATTTGAAGATTACTGTGATTCTCTTCAAAAGGCCAAACTACATGGGTCTTGGTCCCTTTGCCATCCCTCTATAGAAAAACAAAGAAAAAAGTAGATTGAATACGTCAAATCATTATCACATTTGTCATAGTCACGTTGTCGCCTAAGTTGTAAGCAATTATACCAACTAATTTTAGAAGGTGTAAAAAGGTGTATAACGAAGGAGGCGGTAAAGGTTGTATACTACTCAATAACGTCGAGATAAATATCCTCTTCTAGTTTACTATAGTGTACCACAAACAAACTTGTCCAAACTAATTCGCCATTTTTCCCCGAAGTAACGCAAAGGAACCGTTACTTTAAATTCTTAAAATCGTTTCTATAAGTAAAAAAAAGTTCTGAGCCTTATTTTCGTATTTTAAAATATTGTTACAAAATAGAAGATAGTATGTGAAATGTCACATGACTTTTTCACGTCTATTTCCGAGTCAATTTGCTAATTTAATTATGAAACCAGTGAAACCCTTCAACTACCCAATACCTACTCTACAAAATATCTACTATCACCTACCCTACACATACTTTACTCCTACCTACCCTGTCTTTCTTGCTTATAATCTTTCTTCTTGAATGACTATCTATTGTTGAAATCCCTTAGTGACGAAGCAATTGACTTCGCTTGAATTAAATTTGTAGTTGAATGTGTTTCTCGTAAATTGTATTTTTCCAAACGAGTAAATATATAATATTGTTGAAAACCGTATTAAAATCTGTTGCGTAGTTTAAAAGATCTAAGCGTACATAGATACATAGGGACAGACGACGGGAAGCGATTTTGTTATATTCTATGTATATACAGATATAGAACGAACACGACGATTATACGAAGTTATTGCACCAGAAACAGTCTTCCTCTGCAAATCCGTTAGGAGTTAATTTAATTACATTTTAGAATGAGTGAAAAGGACAGGAGATTTACAAGCAGAGGAAGCGACATAGATTGAACAAACACAGAGGGGTAGCTAAGTTATTGTGAACTTTTAATTCCTCTAAACTAGTATAAGAGGAGAAAAGATTTGATTGTTTCTCAGTTTGTTTGTAAGAGAAACTTTTAAACCGATTTAAAAAAAGCTTGCGCATACGAGCTATATTATCAGCGAATAACATAGACAATATTTTATCGCAAATTTTAGAGTGATTCTCGCAAGAACGAAGACGCGAATAAAAGCTATATCACTAATCACCGCGGCAAAATGCTGAGTGAGGTCCCTTTTACACATGCATTACACCACTAACACACACCACTTATCTTCTACCATTCGCATCGACACGGTGCTAGCTTTTATTTGCTTCTGCTTTTTTGTTAATTTTTAGAACTTTTTTTTCTGCTACAAAATGTCGTGTTTTCAAAATTTTTGTGTTGTGGTGTTTCTGTTTGTGTAAATAAATATTTCTTATTCTTATTCTTATTATTCTTATTCTTTATTTGAATAGGATACGGGGTATCTTTCAAACGTCATAGACATAATGTATAATTTTCTTACCTTAAATCTACCAGCTAAATCTACTACCACTTTAGCATACCTATATGCCAGCAGCCAGCAACGGTTCGTTCTTTGCATGATCAGTCATGGCTCAGAAAAACTTGAGTCCAGAACCGTAAAAAACAAATCCTTATAAATGATATATCATCACCAATGGCGCCAGGATACACTCACCCTAAACATGAACTCCAAACTTCAGTCCACTCCACTCCAGTCGCTTTGTCTATAAAATAATCAGACGCATTAAAAGCTTCCAACAACCCTGAGGGATTCGTTAAAAATTCCGCCCACTGTTAAAATATTAAAGTACAATAAAAACAAAACAACTTTATTGAAAGTACCCTCCGGAGAGGGTTGCAACTTCGCTAAACGCTGGGCAGGTGGACCGCCAAATTGTTTTGGAGTTTCTTCTTCTTGAATAAGTTACAAGACTTACAACGTAAGAGACAGTACGCGTGGAATGGGCATTCAGTTTTATTATGGAGGAATTGGGGTTTGGGGATGATTACTTTTATTACTTTCTTCAAAGTAGTCTCTTTCGCGTCTTTTGAAAAAAATATCCTTGACAATCAAAGTGGAATGTATAAGCTCATAGAATAGGGTCCATTTTTGTAACTCGGATTTTTGAAAAGTGGAGGACGCGTGATTTCATATAAGTGATACAAAAATGGAGGTTAGAGGGATAATTGTCAATAATATAGTTCAACTGACGTGAACAATCAATTTACAAACAATAAACACGCGAGAAATATCCCTTGGGAGTCGATTACAAAATATGCTAAAACGTTTATGTAAAAACACGATCGGACCCAAAGCCGATCCCTGAGGGACACCCATAGTGACTACGAATCCTTCTGATCTCTCGCCGTATACATCAACCTTCAGAATCCTATCATTCAAATGTGATTCGACGGATTTAATGCTGGGCCGTTTATTTTATAGCATTCAAAAGAAAACTTATATTTTACTTTAGAGTGACTAGTAATTTTCAATCAGTATACAAACTGATAAGCGGGCCACCTGATGGTAAGTCACAATTGCCTATAGCCATTAGCAATACCAGGGGTATCACAAATGCGTTGTTCACCTCTACAACCCTGGGACGCGTTAATCTAAAAAAGAAACGAACCTTTCTGATAGACCTGCTACGCTTTCGGGATACCCCTGGTGTTGCGGATTTCGATGGGTGGCGGTGATCACTTACCATGAGGTGACCCGCTTTCTCGTTTGCCTCCATCTTACGAATAAAATAAAATAATCCATAGTCAAAACCACGGCTCCACATGGAGCAGTGGAGACCTTCCTCGCCAGCAGGAGCACATTACTATTTGAAAGATATTGTACTTGCCCAAAAAGTGAAAATCAGGAGTACTCTCAAAAGATGTATGAGTGTGCCTCACTCGATAGTCTCTGTGGTATACGGGCGTAAGTATGTATGTATTTATGTACTTGCCCAGTGGGGGGGCTCCAATTTGAACGACATATCCCGCTGTGCCCTACCTCACATATTCACATTTACTCTGATATATTTACGGTGTATTTGAATTTCAGAAGTTTATTCTCCAAAGACAAGCAAACTGAACAGTGCTCAATTTGTTTCAGCATTTTAATTCGTTCATCTTACCTTACAGCTTATATAAATATAATAAATAATAATATAACACGAACCAACTGCCGCCAAGGGATGGTGAGTGTAATGGCAACCTCCGGGCTAACGAGCGAGGCTGAGAAACAGTGTACCAGCTCGGCCGGCCGGCTGGTTATGCAAGAATCGCAAGACTACCAGCTAAACTCTGCCTTGGGAGTACCTATAGCCAGGAGTTTCAAGTTTCATCGACTGCGACACCCTATAGGGATGGGGTGCGCATACTTACACTCTTGACAGGCCTCATATATACCTGATCAGGTCGGCTAGCTCAAGAATATTCTCGCACGCGATAAGCGAGAGAGGCTCGACATAGATACTGCTATCTCATCCATCTAAGTATAGAGAGAAGGAGACAATCTCACCAGCGGTGCGAGCTACATCGCGGCCATAATTGTGCTGGCCGTTGACATTCTCGTCGAATATCAGCATCTGTAGGCAATAACACTTTGCCCGACCCCCACCTCATCTCTATGTCGAGTGGGTTGCCAACAAACGTGCAGTACTAACCGCGAGATTGTTTAATTAACCAACCGCAGTCTGTTATGAAGATAACACGCCGCTGTATGAGCGCTTGCAATGAACGCTGCCTTGTAGTGTTGTCTGTATTGTGCTCCCGTATATTACATCAGGATTGTACACTGTACAGTGCAAGAGCATAAGAGAATGCATTGCTTCGAGAAATATTTCCTTTGCAACTACAGCAATATATAGGGTACAAGGTGCATCTTTAGCCGAAATGAGAATGCTAAAGGAAGAGTAATTAGGTGTCCCTATACGCCGAAAGATCTCGCCTTTGACAGCAGGATATTTTTTATATAATTAATAAAAAATATTTTGCTTATTATTATAATAAGCAAAATATTTTGCTATATTATTGCTTAATGAGGTGTACGATATCAGTGCTAATAACATAATAGGTGAGGCCCACCGGAGCTACCGAGCTTGCGGGGTTATTAATAATAAATAATTCCATCCATACATACATCAAATTCGAAATATACAAATAAAATTAAACTTAAATTCAACTAAATTCAAATTGTTTATTGGTATTAATTAATTAAAATGAATTGTACATATAAAGTAGCGAGTAGCGAGCAGGAGACTGACCTTATATTATAGTGGACACCACAGCAAATATTGGCAAAAAACCAAACCACCAAACCAAAATATACTACACCAATACCATTCGGCCACCTGTTTTCTAAAATATAATAATAGTACAGTACAGTAGAGTTCGATAAGTTTAAAAAAATACTAAATCTCAACTTTTTAATAAAGAAAAAAATATTTTAAAATTAGTAAATTAAAATATTTTTTAAATCGCCTTTTGGTATATTTAGAGACATTTGGCGTATGTTATACAAAAATTTACTTATCCGTCTCCTACCTGGAGGAGTCCAAACTTGGTATGTTTTGAAAATATTTCATGGATTTTAAGAAAACAGGTGGCTGAAAGTTATTGGTGTAGTATATTTTTAGAACCGGCTTATGATGCCCTTTCATTTGATACCAAACAAGATAGGATTCCGAAAAAAAAAAATTTCGATTACCATATTAAAAATTAATGTCAATATTACTAAGTACCCGTGTACCAAACGGCTATCCTGTACATCGATTTGCGGTTTTTTTTTACGTAGCTCGACCACTATTACGAGTATACTCGAATATGTATACGCGGTCCGGCTCTGCCTGGCATTGTCGAGCACGGTCCGGTCCTGGTTGGCGTGGGGTGGGTTTGCTGCGGCCGTAGGGCGGTCAGCGTGTCAATGTGTGCTACCTTCCTACTTTCCTACCCCCCTCCTTTTTGACGATTGCAACAGATATTTAATGTCCTAATCAATAAAGAAATTTTGAATTTTGTATTTTATAAATATTCAATTAGCATTATAAATACTATTTTGTTCTATTAACATTTTTTGTTTTTCATAGCGCACGTAGTAGGGGTTGCGGTCCGGACCTTACTCCGCGGGACCCGCGGAAGACCAGCGCCGCGGCTTTGGCCACGGCTTATGCTGAGTGAGGTCCTTTTATCGACCGGAAGGGCCACCGCACCGGTTAATTGTAATAATTACGTAATTTTGTTAGACTTTTTATTTCTTGTTTTATTTTTTATTTAAATTTTGTGGCGTCTTGTTGATAACAACTAATTAATAAATTTATTTATTTATAAATTACAAAAGTTAGAAAAATAAAATATAAATTAATTTTTTTTTAATTATTGTGTCTTAAGCTGATTTTAACGCCTTACATATTTGACGCCGTCCAAGGCATGAGTACACAACCAGATAAATTTTCTACTACTTCTATATTTCTATAAATATTTTATTATTGTCGAAATTAACCAAGCAAGGAGAGGTGAAAATGTGAAGTATTCTAACCACATATTTAAGCGGCACTGGTCATATATTTCTGCTGGTCCTCCCTTGTGTTTTGTATATAATTTACTGTCATTTCCACAAGATACAAAAAATTTAATATACGTAGACCATAGTGTCAACACAATCAAACAAACACAGCTCCACGCGGATTCAAAACGAACACCATTACAGGCTATAACAGGCCACTGCAGGACTGAAGGCCTCTCCCATTTAACGGGAGGTTATTGACATAATCTCCACGCTTGGCAGGCGTGTTGGGTGTTAAAAATATAACAATGGAAAAGGTACTGCTCATTTTCCACCCCACAGAGAATCTAGATATTCCTCGAAAGCATCAAAACCAACTACGCTTGTAATTTCATCAAGTTTTAAGAAAATCAAGTCAAAATATTAGCAAAGATATACACGTACCTATACAGAATTTATAAACTGTAGCACAGCAGAAAGAGCCGTCGGCATCCCGTGACCCCGAGTCCCGCAGCATTTATCAGAGACATTCCTCCGCCAGAACGCGTGTCACGTCCCTATCGCGTCGCGTTACAAGAAAGAAGAAATTCCGGGAATTTGAATTGTTAATCCCGGCGAAATCGATCCGCTGCGTGCGTGACTGCGGCCGCTAGGGGTGCGCGGTGTCCGGGTTCGGTCTCGTGGGTTTGGTTTACTTTATTGAGGAAAATGTACAGAGCATTCTAAAACATTTATTAATAATAGCGTAGATAGGCCTCCCACAAGGTGTACCCTGGTAATGATCGCAGGTACCAGCTGGATGCGGTGGGCGTCTTTCGACTGATATGATGATGATGATGATATTACAAAACTTGTCGGTATATTTGGGTCAATTGGGTATCTACTAGTAGATAATACATTAAATTGTTTTACATTATTAATCTTGGTTATAAACATTTAAATGTGAAAAACGCATTGGTTACCAAACATTACATTATATTGTGTTTATATGCGTTATAATAACATAACCGACAGATAATTCGAATAACCCCCGACCAAGTTTACTTAAACTCAAATATTTTCTAAACTACTAAACCTATTTTAATAAAACGAAACCATTTTGATTAAACTACCTTTGAAATACGAGAAAACCGCATCCAAATCGGTTTATTCATTTGGGAGCTACAATGGCGCAGACAAATACATAAAGCCACACATTTCGTCGGAGTTTAAAAAGTGATTATCTATTACAAATGAAATTCGATTGCGTATAATGTCATGTATTTAATTGCCTCATTCTACAAATGCTCAAAGAATTAAATCAATATGTACAGTATTGTACAGTCGAGGAAAACAAATGTTCAATAGTTTAATCATTTTATTTATTTATTTATTTATTTAACTATTTACTGCACACAATAAAGAAATACAGAGATATAACATAGATATAACTGACACAACAGATACTACTTATTTCATCTGCTAAAGTTCGGATTATTACGAGAAATGTCGGAAAATAGTAAGACGGCCAATTTCAAATTAACGTAAACTAGCGAAACATGCTGTTTTCTCGACTGTACATATTTATTCTATTCTATGGGAAATACAAAAAACCAAAAACCAAATTTCCTGTCTGTCACAGACAGTATCTGTCCTAACAATAATCCCGCCTCTGTTCGTATTCCTCAAATCTGAGGGTCGTGACCTCTCTGCCTCTCTGATAAGATTATGGTTATCACGGACAAAGGCACGCCATCTTCCCCTGTCTTCATCACAGTGCAGAGCCTCGTGACGTTGTTTGGTGTGGATCTGATAGATGTTAGATAATAATAGTTAGAGATGTGAATAACACCTGCATTTAAGTTAAACCTGTTCCTATGACTCCTGAGGTTTGCTGGTAGAAAACTCAATTAATGAGTGAAGCTCGCTTTGTACATATCTTTTACCGTTTGTGTATAATAAGGAATAAAGAAAATTAATTTATAAGAAATTCATATTTATGTTATAGAAACTGAGACCACATCCTCGTCACATCTCTATCAAGGCAAGGTTGTACCAACAGAAATGAAAGAATTAATTTCCATTGAAGTTGTTCGTAACGTGAATTGTTTTGGCCTCCAATGGGTTGTTTAGACGAAATTGCAGCATTAATATTAAGTAAATTACAGGTATTACTTTGATTGCTATGTATTGTATGTGTATTATGTAGGGTGGGTAACAGAAGTCCATACCTTTAATTTACATGTGGGCGTTTCGAATGTCACGCTATAATTCTCTATTTACTTATTTTTAGCTAGATTACCCCCTCCCTCCCCCTCTCCCTCTGTTGGTCACCACGCGAAGGTTCGAAAGAACGTTTCTCGATCGTACGATTCGGATGTGGAATGAGCTCCCAGCCACAGTGTTTCCTTTGGACTATGACATGGGATCGTTCAAGAGGTATATTAGAGGTCTCTTTAGAGGCGGGCAACGCATTGGTGACTCCCCTGGTGTTGCTGATGTCCATAGGCGGCGGTGACCACTTTCCATCAGGTGGCCCGCTTGCCTGTTTGTCTGCTGAGTAACATAAAAAAAAATAAAAGAAATAGATGGTTATTGCTATTTTTGTTGCTTGTTTGACTCATGTTTTTCTTTTTCTTTTTCTAGACAATAGTCGCCTGGAAGAGATTGCTTGTAGCGATAATGCCGCATTTGCCCACGATGTTGGGTAGTTCTGTTAAATTTGCTTTTTTCTAATTTTGTAATTTTGTGAAGAGTATATCTATCTATCTACACAATCATCTGCACTAGCCTATATTTGGCCAACTGTTCAGGTTGAGTCAGCATCAGAAGTGGCGAAGCGAGACTTCGTTTCGAATGTTCTGTTTTCCACAGGTTACATTTCGGAATGCGTGCGAAGCAGTTGCGCGACCTTTTTCTGCCTGCCCCTTTCCATAATCGGGAAACGTGGTCTGGACGTACATTTCATACTTATGTCGTGGATAATCCAGCTATCCGCAAGAGCCGATTTGGTTCAGCCTTTATAATGCGGAAGACTGGAAAATGGAACGCGTTACCTAAGAGGGCAGGGCACATAGCTCGAAGAACTGATGGCCGATGGGGCAGTAAAGTTCTCGAGTGGCGACCACGTACCGGTAGACGCAGCGTGGGTAGGCCTCCTACAAGGTGGACCGACGACCTGGTAAGGATCGCAGGTACCAGCTGGATGCGGAAAGCACAGGACCGGTCTTTATGGAGATCTCTGGGGGAGGCCTATGCCCAGCAGTGGGCGTCTTCTGGCTGATATGATGATGATGATGATGATGACCTAAGAGTTAATTCCCTGGTCATTATAATACGGACGCCTTCAATGCTAGAATGAATATGTTGTTCCTGAACAGGCATACTCCATCTTCGGCCGGATCGGCACTTAACACCAGATGAGATGGCTGTGAAATGCCTGGCTACTTAATAATTATTAGATAAAAAAGTAAGGTATACTTTTGTGTGAGCGCTACACACAGTATCTGTCCGAGTCTTTCGAGCAATACTATGCTTTTCGTAACGAAGATATATCTTAAAATTGTGTGACAGTGAAACTGACGACTGCTACCACTCGGGTATATATTTCGCCTTACGCTTCCTTACATAATTTAAAATGAAGGCTCTTCCCAAATCTGTCTGCATGTTCGCGATGTCGATACGGTTTTGACCATCAGTTGCGCATTACGGAAATATACTTGATGGTGATTTTAGTAAATAAAAGCCAAGAAGTGCTGTGCGAGGCCGGGGTGTAGTAATAGTAAAATTGGAAAAGCATAGGCGAATAATAAATTAATCATCTGGGCATTAATGTCCCGGTTATGCTCTAGCGCAAGAGGGACCGGGGTCCGCCTTGACCATGATTCAGGATTTGACAGATCAAGTAATTACAGTGAAGCGACTAGGGAATATGACTACATTGGATCATGGTTACAGATTCAGTCGCGTGAAGTGCAGGTTTCATCACGATAATCAGGAACGCAGGAACTCAGGTTTCACCCTCACCGTTAGATCCTCGGTTAGTATTTAACTAATATATACATAACTTAAGCCGTGTGGTGTCCGGCAGAGTAGAATAGCACCAACCCCTTTACACTCGTGGGTGTCGTACAAGGTGACTAATGTTTACGTACAGCGTTTTCCATTGTTATATTTATAATACTGCAATCTCCAACCCGCCTGCCAAGCGTGGAGATTACGGCAATAACCTCCCCTTTCGTGGGAGAGGCCCTTAGTCCTGCAGTGGACTATTTATGGGCTGTGATGATGATACATAACTTAGAAGCGTATGTATGTATGTAAACTCTTTATTGCTTAATAAATACAGGAAATACAAAAATAATTTTACAAAGCAAAGGCCGGCTTATCCCACAATGGGATTTCTTCCAGCCAACCTTAAACAATCTGAAAGGACATTTAAGAAGCGGTGGAGGCAATAATGAGGTCTTAAATTAAATTACTACTACTTAAATAAGCGTCATTGTTATTTGGCAGCAGTGGGATTCGGACCCGGTACCTCTCGCTTACAAGTTGGATTTCTTAAACTAGGCCAACGATGCTCCAAGAAGAGCATAAGCGAATTAGGGACCTTCTCGTGCACTTAAATTTCTAGTTATATATAACTCAACGCCCATAATAAAAAAAGAAAAGTAGGTTAACTTCCGATCCGTACGTAAACATTATCGGAGGACAGGTACTTACAAAAACAACTTTCTCGAAAAAACAGCAATATTACTGTAGGTACTAAAATAATTTTAAATTGTTATAGTATCCAATTTTAATAACACTCGACTATTCATTTCTAGGTCGCCATTACCGGAATGTGTACAACTCTTACATTGTGGAAACGAATTGAAGTAAATTTTTAAAGCTTTTAATAACTTGGAAGCTCCACTTTCCATCCATTAACTATATTGCATATTGTAATCATAATTAACATGAAACTCGTGAAATTCAGGCTGCAGACAAGGACAGTTTTATACGTGTTTAAAATAATGAACAAGCGCATTGTTTAATAAACAGGGAATGCATTATATTGCTGATAATTTTTGTTCAAGAAATAAAATTTCTGCGGTAAATGTGATATTCCTGATTATCTATGCATACTATAAAACAAAGTTGCTTCCCGCGGCCTGTCCCTATGTATCAATGTAGGCTTAGATCTTTAAAACTACGCAACGGATTTTAAAGCGATTTTCAACAATAGATAGAGTAGATTAAGAGGAAAGTTTATAAGCAAGAAAAAAGGGTAGGTTGTGATAAAGTTGATACACTATAAGTTTATAAGGAGGTAAAAGTCATTTGTATCTTGGTAGTCTTTCGTACTACCGAATCAGTTTCAAGGTTTTTCAAAAAGGTAGTTTAAAATAAAATATTTCCGAAGCAGGTTTACCAGTTTTTTTTATTAGAGTGTCTCCCTAGCACTAGGACGGACAAACAACTGTCACCGTCGAAAGTGGCCACCGTCGTCCAGGACATCTGCAACCTGAGGATAGCGGATGCTGCGCTGGCCTTGAAGTTTTTTTTTTTTTTTTTTAATTTTAGACTATCCAGTCATTTGACCGCCATCTCACCTGGTGGTTAGTGACGATGCGGTCGAAGATGGAGCATGCCTGTCTAGGAACAGCCTATTCACTCTAGCCTTGAAGGCGTCCAGATTATAGTGATCAGGGAACACACTCGCAGGCAACGCGTTCCATTCCTTAGCCGTTCGCATTATAAAGGTTGAACCAAAGCGGCTCGTGCGGGCAGCTGGAAGATCCACGACATAAGGATGAAGCGCTCGCCCGGATCGCGTTTCCTGATGGCGGAAAGGGGCCGGCGGAATGAGGTCGTGCAACTGTTTCGCACACTCTCCGAAATGCAACCTATAGAATACCGACAGACACGCAACCCTACGCCGATGCTCGAGGCTCTGCAGCTTAGCCTCAATTAATCGCGGATCACAAATTATCTTCTTTGCACGTTTTTCCACCGAATCCAAAGCGGCCAGTTGGTATTTGGCTGATCCATCCCAGAGATGGCAGCAGTACTCCATGCATGAACGAACTTGTGCTTGATATAATTGAAGCAACTGCTTTGAAGTGAAGTACCGCCTGACCTTCGAGAGGATACCAAGTTTCTTGGCTGCAGTCTTGGCTTTGGATTCGATGTACTGTCCAAAGTTAATATTTGTTGATAGCTCAACACCAAGGAGCTGTAAATTGTCGGCAATTTCCACAGCTACATCCCGGAAAGCCGGAGTTAGATGGAATGGACTCCGTTTGGCGGAAAACAAACACGCCTGTGTTTTGGTAGCCTTGAACGCCACTAGATTGGCTTCGCCCCAGTCGGAAACTGCCTTGAGAGCTTCGTTCAAACGCCTAACCATGGCCTCTCGACAAGACTGAATGTCGTCCCTGTTAGCTTTTGCCTCTGACAGATATCTATCCGTTACTGTGCTGTCGTCAGCGTACCAAAGGGTACCGGGTACTAGAAGATCGTTGATATGCAGCAAGAAAAGAGTCGCGGACAGAACCGACCCCTGAGGAACTCCCGCGTCGATAGCTTGAAGATCAGACGAGTAACCATCGAGAACTACCCGGATTGAACGTCCACTCAGAAAGTCCGAAATCCAGGTGCAAAAGCCAACAGGAATGCCAAATGAGGGAAGCTTGCTTAGTAGGGCTGCGTGCCAAACCCTATCAAAGGCCTTGGAGATATCGAGCGACACAGCAAGGGCCTTGCCATGCTTCTCAATGGCCTCACTCCATATATGAATGGCATACACCAGAAGGTCCCCAGTCGACCGACCACGGCGGAATCCGTACTGGTAATCGCTGAGGAGATCGTTACCTTCGAGATGCGCAAGGAGTTTGTTGTTCAGTGCACGCTCCATAATCTTACAGAGAATGGAGGTGACTGAAATAGGGCGGTAGTTGGCAGGGTCTGCGCGGCTGCCCTTCTTAGGCACGGGCTGCATATTGGCAAGCTTCCACGACTTAGGTACAATACCAGTCTTTAGTGAGAGACGAAACAGGCGTGTGAGAATAGGAGACAACTCAGGGGCACATCTACGCAAGAACGTCGCTGGTATACCATCAGGTCCACTAGCTTTGTTCACGTCCAGACCCTGCAGGATTTTTAAAATCTCTTTTTGATGTATTCGCACGTCTGCCATAGTGCAGTCAGCGCGGGGTGAGATGGGTGGAGTTTTTCCTGCAGTATCTAAACGCGAACTCGCCGCGAAATGAGAAGCAAGTAAATTCGCTTTTTCCTCCGCAGCATGTGCCAATGTTCCGTCTGGCTTCAGCAACGGTGGTAACGAGTATTGGCTAAAATTGGATTCCACCGCTTTTGCCAAAGACCAAAACGCCTTACTCCCAGGAGGGTAAGAGGCCAGTTTGGCGCCAATCCGGCTTATGTGGTCGAATCGAGCCCTGCGTAGCGTCCTTTTGCTAGACTTTAAGGCGGCGAGGTTAAAGGCTCTCTTCAATTTGCGAGTATCCGGAGACTTATGGCACCGTGCTTCGGATCCCGCTGCCCTCCGAAGCCAGGCACCCGGTACGAGAGTGGTGAGCAGTAGATAAATCGGTAACGCAGAGCAACCACAACTGTCCAGACCCGTCCTCCTAGATGGCTACTCCAGGCACTGCAACGAAACACGGCTGGGCCGCTTGACGACGCGTTCGCCTGGGGGGTGGTTACCAGCCACGGCCGAAACCTACCACCGGAGAGAGCTGTTCATTTTGCACTACCCAGGGACCACGTGTAGGGTATTTATAGTCATGAAGCCCAAAGTGGGTTTCGCCTACGAACGCGGACAGCATTGGTCCCCTGGTACCTGGTACCTGTAGACATGGCTTTTGAAGAACCCCATGTTGTGCAGCTGAAAGACTTCAGGAGGGAGCTCATTCATTGTGCACATGCGCGGTAAAAAGGTTCATGATGCCCATAAGTTAGTTGGTTGCCAGACATGTAGATACGAATCGTAAAATATCCGTTTTGTATAAAAAGTTGAGTCTTACAATATTAAATTTCTTCTAAAAAATCCCATCCAAAAATTAAGCTCGGTCCTTAATAATAGACTTCTACTGTCTATCTCAAACAAAATTTCCATGGATGTAAACAAATGGAAAAGTTACAATAATAATAATGGTGGTTTGTAGATTGTTTAAAGTGGCTATTTGCTTAGAAAACTGAAGCATATTTAGTGACTCATGGTGTGGATTCACATCAGTTCTATTCTCTGTCGGATTCACGAATACATTTTCTGTGTGATTTGTGGTTTACGTCGATGGAAAATTGGTTTGAGATAAAGTTTAGAAATAACGTAGGTATTAATAAACATCTCTCAAGCTCTCACATGCTCTCACATGTTCTTAGATAGCTCATAGGAGTGGAAAATATCTTGATGTAACCTGCACATTCAGGCGACTGGATCTAATAAATGATCGGGTTCCCCTGGGAGCCCCTGATGATCCGATGGCAGTCGCTAAAATGGTATTACCTGACCTGACAAATCCTGGATCATGGTCAAGGCGAAACCTGGACACTCGTGCGCGAGATCACAACCGGGACATTAACGCCAAGATAATTATTTTATTAATGAACATGCATGTCTGGTCTGAAATTGCAATATCGGCTCTCTGACGGCATCTACAAAGCCGACACACTTCAGTACGTAATATTACGGAGGCAAAGATAGTGATAGCGTTGTGAAAACAGGACCCTTGAAACGGAAACGCCTGTGAGCCATTCGCGCCGTGGGTGAAGAATTTAATAACACGCACCCTCCCTGAAACTAACGTTATTGGGTCTCGCACATGGATATTTGCGAAGTAAGAGAGTGTGATCTTCCTCATTGTTCCTTAGGTACATACTTTTATAGTATGTATGAAAGTATAGTGTCATTTGCCGCGTTTGTCTGTCTGTCGTAACTATACAACGTAATTTTGATGTGGTTTCCACTAGGTATAATTAGGAATATTTCTTTAGGATGGATTTTGTGTAAAAGGGAGCGACACCGCGAATGCGTCGCGCGCGAACACCTATCTACATAAAAATCAAGGCTTACTTCATGGGACTCCCTGAATCTGAATAGTCATCGTGACGGTAATGTTCCGATTGTGCTTTCGCGTGCGAGTTCCCGAGGTCCGTCTTGAATGGTCAAGTCTCCTGGATTTGCCAGATCAGGTTCAACTATAGTGGAGCGACTGCTATCTGATTTCTGTGATCCTGTTAACTGGGGTTACGACCAGATTGGATCATGGTTACATTCACAGGAACCTGCACATTCAGACACCTGAATGTGCAGGTTTAATCGCCATTTTTTCCTCACCGTAAGAGCATCGGTTAGTGTTCGTCGGTAGTTAAAATAGTAATTGGTACATGGTGGCACTGGGATTCGAACCAGGTACAAGATAATGAAATCAGACCCCATACTCATTAGGCCACTGACGCTCTACAGCTGAATATTTTATCACAATTCGTAGCAGTAGTGCATTGTGAATGAAACGCAACCTACATATCGAACTACTTCGTTCTTTGAAATGTGTTCTCTTTTATTCATGCTGGGTACCGGGGAATAAATAATTTTTCATTCATACATTTCGCACGATATTCTGTTGAAAATGCATTTCGTTTGACGTCGTCAGACATTTCGTTCCGGTTTCAGATTATAGTGTTTAGCCAGTTTATGATAATAAGGAAATAGTAGGGTAAAATTGGGGCATCTGGATCAAGAGTTTTCATTTGTTGAAAACTCTCGCTCCAAATGCCCACAATTTCACCCTGTGTGTCATAAATCAGTTTATGACACTGATGTGAATGAATGTGTGTGAATAGTGCAGTCGTATTAAATTCATTCTTTTTTTGCAAAAAAATAATCTGAAGTCATTATTCTAAAAGATTCTGAATTGACGACACAAAGTGCATGCAAAATGTAAACAAACCGACTACTCGTAAAGACATTAGCGCATCTTATTTATTAGGTACCTGCGCTGCGTGTGGTCGCGCACTCAATGCATTACTTGCATTGGATTCCTGGAACAACAGCAAGGCCAAGAGCAGTTGTGCTGTTGTTTAGACTATACTTCATACCTACTTCTATCATTTCGCATAAGTGATATAATTGGAATACTTAAATGTTTTATCTATCTATACACATAGCAATATGGTAAGAATTAACATTTGTAAGTTTAATTGTAAGGTGGAACTCTGAAACGATTTTAAAAAAATATTTCGTTAAAAGGAATCTATACTATTCCCGAGCAACATGGGGTAGCTACCTTGATCGCCACCTTTACCACGAGAAGATAGGTTGCGAATCGAATATAAGGAAAATGACACAAGTGGAAAGGTAGAATAAAGAAAACCATGTGTAGTGACTGTTCAATATATTTATTTCATGTAATACTTTTACGGATAACGTAACATTGATTATTTCAGTAGAGATACAATTATCGATGTAGGTAGCTCTTTCATTTAGCAGGCTCCATTTTTTTATGTTATTACTTTGTTTCCAAATTGGATTGGATTTTATGTAGGATTTCTTTAACAGCATTATATATGTCATCACATAAAATACTTTCACAGACATGCTGTACACAAATATCCGCTTCACAGTTACATATTGAGCTTTCATGTACTTTCTTAAAAACTTCAGCATCATAAATTTCAATACGTATTACTTTAAATGCCGAACTTCTAGGTTTCTTAATATATGAATATAATGCTTGTTCATCTCTTGGTCTTTTCCGCAAAGACAAACCGATAGTCCTTCGACCATCGCTCAGCTTAGAGTTAGCGTTCGCGTTTGGGCGCACGAAATTGAACATATCTTCAGTATCCTGCAAACAAAATGAAACATATTTTAGTAAAATAAAATCTTTTCGAGTCTATTCGAATAATGGCGAAAGCAAAAAAAAAAATACATTCAATTAAAATGTAATTAAAAGTAATGTACTTACCGACATTGTAGAGACCCAACTATCACTACTGAACAAAATATTCTGTTAGTTTCACAAAATTATGACTTCCTTATATACGATTAAAACCTTCCACGTTAAAAATAATTTAGTATAGCCGATTTGGTACTCGGTATATAGTAAAAGGAAAACGCACATGAAGCATTATTATATACATAGTATAAAATAAAGTTTGTCTGTCTCAATGTCAATACACGTAAACGTTAGTTTGCATGTCTGGAAGCGTGCAAAGTCGGGGCACCAGTACATAGTATAAAACAAAGGCAGGTGAGGATTGAACGAACCCGATATTTTGTTTATACCTCCATAGGTATATAAACCCATGTTTATGGTAAGTGTATTTTACGGAATCGCTTATATAATATTAATTTATTGTATGTCTATACCAGCGCAAAGCCGGGGCATATCACAACATAGTATGAAATAAAATCAGTTGTCCGACTGTCTGAACGCAATTATCCTAAAACTACTAAACGGATTGTGCAGTTTGGTATGTGTTTAAGTATACTTTACATGTGGCGCCGGGGGGGAGGAGTCAATAGTATAGGTAAACGTTTTACATTATTTTTCTAACTAACGAAATATGTAATGCAGATTTCACGTGGGTGGCATTCTGCCCCTACCATAAGTTCACGATATTCATATTTACACTTTCTCAGTTCTATTCCATATTATATATTGAAAACCTTACTAACAAGTATCAATCGACTTCGTATACACATGGTAGGGTCATGCATGTGCAAAGATCTAATTTGCTAAATTGCAATTTCGATTATAAACATTTGTCAGCAAATTCAGGCGCATTCCCATTCCTTATATGGGTGCATTTGCGGTATTTAAGCGCGGTAGTGCAGTATCCTGTCATCATTCTCCACCTCCGGCAATCACAAGTGACAAGCAGCTTCCAGTAAAAGAAAAGTGATTTAGTGAATAGTGAATTAGTGAATAGTGACATAAGCGGCGAACGTGGTAATCATGTAAGTAACAAATTTTATTAATTTATTTCTGAATATTTAAAGCGTTTCTATGCTTCACCTATGTGAATAGAGATATTGAATAGATGAACTATTTGTCTATTCAAATATATCTATCTATTCGCATCCACAGCCCCCTAAAAGTTCACTGCGAGACTTAAACCTCCTACACGTTAGTGGAGAAGCGGCACCATAGAATCGTCGCTAGACAAGCGGGTGCCATTGCAGTGTTAAAATACTCAACAGAACATAGCGCTGCCCATTTTCTGGTTTTACTGAATTAATTGGTGTCCTGCAAAGATCAAAAGTGTTGTCACTATATAAAACATTAACCCAAACAGTGGATTATTTCAAAATCATTTATACTGTGTGTTTGTGTGTGTGTGTGTGATCCGGGTGTGTGTAAATATTACAAAACGAAGGCTCTATAGGTCGCCAGTAATTAAATCATCATGGTCCCAAATTATTTAAAATTAAAACTTAACTTTTTGTTTTTCTAACAAATTTAAATTCAATGTAATGACAAAGCAATAGTTCCGCTCAACTCGGAACATCTCGTTGACATTTTATGGGTTGTGTCAGCTGATATTATCTTATGCCCTGTATCACGACATTGACAATGTTAGCGATAATGTCGTTTTACAATATTCACTGATTATGAATCGTAACTTTAAATTCTTATTGTGTGTAATGCATGGGTTTTGGTTAACTTGAAAATGAAATAAAGCCATATGAATACTTAAAAATATTTTGACTGAATTAAATAGGGAACAATGTTTTTTATATAACGTATTTGTGCTGTTTCAATTAAATATGAGTACTTTTTATTTATGCCACTGGTAGGTAGGATAGGATAGTAGATAGGATAGGAAATTCTAAACATTACGAAAAAGCTCGGAAAGTAAGAACTTGACCTTCACCGAGGCAGATATACTTACTGTTTTTCTTATATATTGCATGGAAAAAATACTAGATTTTATAACTACAATTTTTACGTAGACTAAAAGCTTAGCGCTATTATACTCAGCCGGTCACCACACAGTCACTATCCATTCATTGAATATTATTTATATTCAGTAGTAAGCTTATATTCAGACCACGTGTGGCTGAAGTGGTGTTGATGATAATGGTTATTGAATAAATAAAATTATTGTAGCTGTAGTTAGTGTACTGCGTTCTTTTACTTCTTTCTTTTTTTGTTATTTAATTTATAATATATATATTACAGGAGCAGCAAACAAGTCACGGCTGACGAGTTATTCCCGTCCGATGGCGAGCACGCCGAGCAATCCGAGTGTCGTGAGCGACAGGACCAACAAGAGGCAAGACCTAAAAAACGTGTTAAGTCATCTAAACTTGATTCTCAGCAGCTCGCTTCAACCAGGAAGATAAAGCAGGGACGCTGCATGCCTAGGATCTCTCCGATTCCTTTGCTGCCCAAGACGACGGCTCGAGACCTCTTTGGGACGGACAGTGAGGACAACGATGATGGTGCAGATCACACAGCCTCGACATCGGGTAAACAAAAAATTCAGCCCCTCTATTCGTATTTTACACGAAAAATTGCTCGGGGTTATTCCCGGCAAAGTGATGAGAATAAGCTTGGCTCGCATTATATCGAGCTTAAGATATACAAATGTAATGAAATAGAGAAAATATTGCCTCTAAATAGATGGCGCCATACAATTGTGACCATTAAGAGCAGGACAAATGATAATACAGAGGCATGGCGCCGACTTTCGGAATTTGTCGCCGCCACACGAAAAGAATTTCGTGACCAACCTCCTACATTTATTAATTCATATTTATAAGTTGTGTGTTTTTTAATATATTCTTGTTATATGGCTATTTCCTTATGATGATTATTCAATAATATAATCTGAGCTGATAGTTTCAACGTTTCTCGACTATTTAATCATTATTTTTAAACACTTGTTATCATGCCTATGTAAAACAATTAATCAAATGATCAATTAACATATTGTTAATTTTTTTACAGTCCCACAAAAGCTTCATAAACATCGGCGCTCACATATTAATGATTCAATGATAAATAACCATGAAACAATTAAAGATTGCAATGATCCAATGATTGTGAATACCCATGATATAATCCAATGTACACAATGTAAAATTGAAATTCCTAGACATCAATATCAATATCACATGAGAACCAATATCCATAAATCAAATAGTTTAATCCAGACCCAGTTCCAGAATATACATATCATAGCCACAGCATTCAAAAACAGAATTATGACATACCGTTTAAATCCTATACAAGGAGTTAAGTACCTCTCCCCAGAGGACTTCTTGCAGGATAATAAAGATCGAATTATAAATCTAATGATATTATTATTAATAAAACATGACTGTATCAAAGTAAACTTTGAGTTGTTTGCCTATTTTGTGTTACCACAGTCTAGCCAACAACTATTAAAATCATTCAATATGAAGTATGAGATTGTGTATCATAATACTGATATGAATGATTTATATTACCATGTAATAGAGACATTTAAAAGGAAAGTTTCTGAATTTGAGCATTGTGACTCAGGGTGGTCTTACATGTCTATAAGCCACCTTGAGATTAACATTAATAAGCATAGCCCAATGAAAGGTGGATCTTATTTAGATCTGCCTCTAGCTATCAAGAATACCAAAAGTTGCCTAAATATTAAGAATACCGATAATAAATGTTTCTTGTGGAGTATCGTTGCTGCATTACATCCTAGTAAAAGAAATGTATGCAGAATGAGTTCGTATCCACATTATTCATCCGTATTATGTACTGAAGGAATGACTTTTCCTCCTTCATTTAATGATATCAAGTTATTTGAATCAAAAAATCTCGAAATAAGTGTAAATATATATGGTTTAGATTACAAATACCTTGTAACAGGACCACTATATTTGACGAAAACTAAAAAAGAAAACCATGTCAATTTGTTATATTTTGAAATAGATAATAAAGGACATTACTGTTTAATAAAAGATCTCGTTCGTTTAGTAAGACGACAGATCACTCATCATAAGGGCAAAGTATTATTATGTGAATCATGTTTACAGTTTTTCACCAATGAATCAAAGTACAGAACACATCAATGTTCCAAAATATTGACTATTTTACCAGATCCTGAAACAGTACTCCAGTTTAAAAATTATGACAGAAAACAAAAAATTCCGTTTGTTATTTACGCTGACTTTGAAAGTGTATTGGAAAACTCCAATATAAATACTAGCGCGAATACGCGTACATACAAAGTTCATAAACCAGCATGTTTTGCATATTATATATGTTGCTCTTATGACACAACGTTGAATAAATATGTCACATATAGAGGTCAAGATTGTGTGGATAAGTTTATCGAGTTATTGATTGAAGATGCAAAGCATATCAATGAACAACTATCTAATAAACAACCCATGAAACCATTGACAGTTTTCCAAAAGAGTAATTATTTCAATGCTTCAACTTGTCACATTTGCGGAAACTACTTATTCGGAGATAAGGTGCGTGATCATGATCACGTTACGTCTGAATACAGAGGAGCTGCCCATTCGTATTGTAATTTAATGTTACGAGTTTGCCCGTTCATACCTGTTGTTATCCATAACTTATCGGGTTATGATTCTCACATGTTTATAAAAGAATTAGCAACATACAATGGGCCTATTAAAATTATTCCTAAGAGTAAAGAAAAATATTTAACCATAACTAAAACGATACAAAATGAACACAGTCAATATCCAATTCAGATAAAATTTATAGATTCATTTCATTTCCTCAGTGCAAGTTTAGATACATTAAGTAAAAGTTTATCTGATACGAATTTTATTAATTTGTCTCGAGAATTTCCACAGAAGGCAAAATTTAAATTATTGCGTCATAAAGGTATTTATCCATATGACTACATGGACTCTTTTGCAAAATATGATGAAATAAAATTACCTTTACAAGAACATTTTTATAATAGTCTAACTATGAGCCATATAAGCGAGGATGACTACAATCATGCTTTATTAGTTTGGAAAAAGTTTAATATTCAAAATCTTGGTGAATACACAGATTTATATTTAAAATCTGACGTGTTACTATTATGCGATGTTTTCGAAAACTTCCGTAATATAAGTTTAATTCACTATAAACTCGATCCAGCATACTATGTCACATCGCCGAGTTTAAGCTGGGACGCTATGCTTCTGTATACAGACGTAAAACTAGAATTAATTAGTAACTTAGAGATATATCAAATGCTAGAAAAGGGAATCAGAGGCGGGTTAGCTCAATGCTCGTTGCGCCATGCTAAGTCTAATAATAAATATTTACCGCACTATGATGACAGTATACCGTCCAGCTATTTAGTGTATCTTGATTGCAATAATTTATATGGTTACGCAATGACTAAGAGCTATCCAATATCCGATTTTACATTTCTATCTAGGCAAGAAATAGATAATTTAGATATAACAAGTACTTTAGATGACAGTATATTTGGTTATATTTTAGAAGTCGATATGATATATCCAGATCACTTACATGCTTTGCATAGTGATTTGCCGTTTGCTCCCGAAAGATTTATATCGCCAGTAGGCACGAGCCCCAAACTTATTGCGAGTTTATATGATAAATATAATTATGTAATCCATTATGTGCATCTCAAAGAATGTATAAAAAATGGTCTTATTTTAAGAAATATTCATCGTGTTTTGAGATTCCGACAAGACAATTATTTGAAAAGATATATTGACTTAAATACTGAACTTCGAAAAATATGTACAAATGAATTCGAGAAAGACTTTTTCAAGCTTATGAACAATGCTATTTTCGGAAAAACAATTGAGAATAAACGAAAGCAGGTTAATGTTAAATTAGTGACGAAATGGAGAGACAACAATAATATAACAAATAAACAGATTGGTGCTGAGAAATTGATCACTAAACCAAATTTTCAAAATATATCTATATTCTCTGAAAACTTTGCGGCTGTTCAGTTAAGCCCTGAAAAAATTATTTTGGATAGACCTATATACATCGGTTTTGTCGTGTTGGAATATGCTAAACAGCACTTATATAAGTTCCATTATGATTTTATTAAAAAAATATATAAAGATGATGCACAACTTTGCTATACTGATACTGATAGTTTATTATATTTTATTAAGACTTACGATTTTTATCAAGATATATCTAAACATTTATCAGAATTTGATACTAGCAATTTCAGCTCTGATAATCCCTATTGCATTCCTCGAGTAAATGCAAAAATTCCTGGATTGTTCAAGGATGAAATGGGAGGTGAAGTGATTTCCGAATTTATTGGTTTGAGGGCAAAATTGTACTACATAAACAGTGTAAAAACTCAAATTAAAAAGGCTAAAGGTATAAAGAAGTCTGTCACAAATCGACTTAAATTATCAAATTACAAAGAAACCTTGTTGCAAAATAAAATTAAAAGATGTAAAATGAATAACATTCGAGCTATTCGTCATGTATTATGTTCTCAAGAAACAAATAAAGTAGTGTTAAGTAGAAACGATGATAAGAGGCAAATACTTCCAAATCAAATAGAAACTCTACCTTGGGGCCACTGTGAGACAATTTTATGATTTATTTACACTGATATCTGGTTGATCTGGTAATTACATAATAATATTGATTGATTTTATTTGTGAAATAATAAATGTCTTTGTGGTGAGAGAATTAAAAATTAGTTGATAATTATATATTATACTTTAATTAAAATGTACTTCAGTTAGTAAGTTAAGGAGTAATAAAGGATTATTATTAATTAACAGAGTTTGTTTTATTTTTACTCTTTATAATAATTACTGGGCGGGAAATCATAACAAAACTATAATGAAGGTACTGGTAAGTATTGGAATAAAATAAAACTGCTTGAAGACATTTATTTATTAGTCATTAAAATAACATCCATTAAACTGCACAATTCCATTAAATATTTAATATAACTCTGGTGTTACAATCTTATAATTTCTTACAAGTTTTTTTCACTTATTCTTTTAACAATTTTATTAATCACTGTCTCCGTAGCATCCATAATTTCATCATACGCATTTTCAACAATATACTGCACTGAAACACTATTATCATTTTCACTATTATTCATGGGTAGTATGTCTATTTTTATCAGATGACGTCCTTTACGCGAAGTTTTACGAATAACATACGATGTCGAAGCTGACGTTTTCCTTTGGGATTTTCGAGCAGATTTTTGAGTTGATTTACAAAAATCAGATTTATCAGGCAATTTTTCTCCTTCATTTGCATTCAGGCTGCCCATGTCATAATTATCTAAATAACTAGACAAATCTTGAGCATAGTAAAAAGGAGTTGTAATGGAATTTATTTTTAAATTATCATTACCAGTAGAGAGGGCGTCAGACATTTCTGTAATAAAAATGCAACAATTTATTAAATAATAATAGAATTGATACAAGCTATTATTGTTATATACATATTTCATAAAAAGCAACTTACCTACTGGTAAATGTGGTGATATTAGTTATCACAAAGAAGGATGATGTGTGTATATGCTTCAAAGACTAGAGTTAAAATGAATAGCGGGTTTCACTTTTCATTCTTGCTTATGCACAAAGTTTGTTTACAAAAGTACCGACGTAAGTACCTATATAAAGAAAAGGAAGGATCAGCTTTCATACACTCCCAAAATGAAGTTCGTAAAGCAAACTCAAACATTGGAAGTAAATAATATAAAACTAGAAAACAATGTACAGAGAACATCAAAACATAGTTTACTATTGCCTAATACCATTCGCTGTATAATATGTGGCCCATCAAATTGCGGTAAAACCAACCTTATGATAAATTTATTGATACATGAGAATGGTCTAAAGTTTAAACATATCTACTTGTATTCAAAGACTACCTTCCAATCAAAATATCGTTTCTTAAGACATATTATTGATAAAGTTCCAGAAGCACAGTTGTTAATTTTTAATGATAATAAGGAAGTTATTCATCCCAACGACGCACTGCCAGATTCTATAATAATTTTTGATGATGTTGCCTGTGAAAATCAAGTAAACATAAGAAATTACTTCGCTATGGGGAGACACAGACGAATAGACTGCTTTTATTTGTCTCAAACCTATTCCAAAATACCCAAACAACTATTGAGAGACAATGCTAATGTTCTTATTATCTTTAAACAAGATGATATCAATTTAAAACATATATACAACGAGCATGTAAATATGGACATGACTTGGCTAAACTTTAAGCAACTTTGTGGACTTATATGGAGCAATAATTTTAACTTTTTGTTAATAAATAAAGACTGTGCTTTGAATAACGGGAGGTATAGACAAAGTTTTGACACATTTGTATACTTTTAGAGTATCTGTCTATATAAATAACATCATTATAATACAAATAACTCATTCAAAATTACGTAGTTGATAATAACAGACGAAGATACGTTAATAATAAAATGAATATAAAAGAACAAGTTATTAAATCGGTGAATACTATAAAAAATAAAATCAAAAGAATCAATACCGAGGAAGAAGAAGCGAATTTGAAGTTTAAAAAAATATTTAAACCTATCATAAAACCTCTAGAAAGGCTGACTAAAGAAAAAAATAGCAGTTATTTAGATTGTGTTATTTCCAATGGAACACAGGAAAGTGATATAGATCATCAATTAAATTCTTCTACGGATTATGAAGATTTTAAAGATTTAATTACAGTGCACTCTAAAGATGATGCTGAGTATTATAGTGGTGATGACTATAAATCTCCTTTAAAAAGTAATAACGAAACACTAAATTCTCTAAAAAAAGAAGATGTTATGGATATTTATGAAGGAATAAATGTTCCATTTGGTATACGTAGTGAAAATAAAAAGTTTATGATGGGAAACTCGGAAGTATCGCTTGCACTATCAAAGAGTTTATCAAGTTATGGAAAATCGTATGTGATGACTCTTAATAATAAAAAGTATGAATTAACTCCCGGATTAACAGAACTTTTAATACGTAGTAAACCTAATCTTAAGATAGTAACTGACAAAGACAAAATGATATATAAAGATATGTTAGAGTTAACAAACGCCCATAAACGAGATTGTCATCCATCGGGACAGATAAAAGGTGATAAGGGGATAAAGTACTGTCAAGTAATTAAACCACTTTTTTCACAACAAAATCGTGTGACTAAACTCCAAAAAGACCTAAATACAAAAATTGGTGGCGCCTTACCTAGATTTAAGAAATATAAAAACAATACGGATTATATCTACTGGGATGATCCCAACGAATTAGTTGAGAGATTGAAAATTTTGATAGCATCAAAAAGTGCCGGCAACAGCAATCACGACAACGAAATTATTTCAATAATTGAGGAATTAAAGGAAGCTGGTGTTATAGAAGAATAAAACTCTTTTAACATCATATTATCTGTCAGTTATCAAAAGTCCCTCCAATATGGTGGACATAAAAAATGAATAGTGAAATCCAACAGACAGACAATTTAATGAAAGATCTCAAAATCCGAGATTCTGTAATTAAAGAGTATATTAATAACCTTTTAACTGATAGTATACAAAAACTTGAGCATTTGAATAAAGCAATTGCATCTTTACAAAAACGAATAAGTAAAATTGAAGAGGACAATAAAAAAAGTGCAATTGCAGGGTCATTAAGTAAACATTATGAGCAAATTCGACGTCGTAAATGAAATTCATAAAGTCGCTAGACGAAACTTTCCTAGAAGGACTGTGTTACTAAGGGATATAGATGACCTTTGGCAAGCAGATTTGATTGATATGCAGTCAATATCGAAAGTAAATTGTGGGTATAAATATATTTTAGTCATTATTGATGGTTTCTCGAAATATGCCTGGACAATTCCGCTAAAGCAAAAAAATAAACAGGCATTATCTATTGCATTCGAAAACGTGCTGAAAAAAGGCAGGATACCAAAGAATCTTCAAACAGATGCAGGGACTGAATTTTACAATGATAAATTTAAAAACATAATGGAAAAATATAACATTAATCACTACTCTACTTATTCAACTAAAAAGGCTTCGATAGTGGAAAGACTAATAAGAACATTAAAGAGTAAATTATATAAAGAGTTTAGCTTCAAAGGAAATCACAAATGGGTTGATGGTACACTATCTGATAAGGTGTATGAATACAACAATACTTTTCACAGAACTATTGGACAAAAACCTGCATCTATAAACCATTCCAATAAACATATTATATTACAAAAGTATATTGACATATACAATTCAAAGGACAATAAAATATGTAAAAAGTTTGATGTAGGGGACTTTGTAAGAATCAGTAAACATAAAGCATGCTTTGAAAAGGGTTTTACTCCTAATTGGTCGACCGAAATTTTTAAGATAATAAAGGTGCAGCATACTAACCCTACAACTTATTTACTGGAAGATGCTCGATGTAGACCAATTTTAGGAGCATTTTATGCTCAAGAAATTCAAATGACTAAGCAACCGAATGTCTACCTAGTAGAAAAAGTTTTAAGAAGAAAGGGAAATAAAGTGTATGTCAAATGGTTAGGTCTTCCATCTACTGAAAACAGCTGGATAGCTAAGACAAACATTTTGTAGCTAAATATTGTTTTATAGGCGTTGACAAATTATTAAATAAACGTATTTAAAGCTAAACTTTAACTATTTTAATCATTCACATTTCGTTGTTTATACGAGAAAGACCATTTAATATTCATAATGATAAATAAGCGACTAATAGCACATAAAAAAGAGCGAGAAAATAAAACTACCAGCAAAGTGAATAAATATAATGTGACCTCAGGGACTGGTTTGAAAAAAACCTTTAAAAATATCGTGTCGCATGCAAAGCATCATATTCAAAACTTAAAACCAAAATGTAAAAAAATGTTAACGGAGTTAGCTTACGCTGCGGCTCAAGAATTGGCGTCGGACTTACCGATTAAATTA
This sequence comes from Blastobasis lacticolella, assembly GCA_905147135.1. Classification (NCBI taxonomy): domain Eukaryota; kingdom Metazoa; phylum Arthropoda; class Insecta; order Lepidoptera; family Blastobasidae; genus Blastobasis; species Blastobasis lacticolella. The sequence continues at coordinate 20,268,298 of LR990048.1, forward strand.
CCAAGAGTGATACCTGTACCCAAAACTGGTGGATTTCTTCCTCTGATCCCAATATTTGCTGGGTTGTCTGCTGCTGGAAGTTTACCTGGTGGAGTTGCGGGAATTACGAGCGCTATTCGCGATTACAAATCAGCGAAAAAACAAATAAGTAATCAATTAAAACGAAAAGATATTCCTATGCAAGCCGTGTGTGTCGGTAAAGGTTTACAACTTAAACCTTACAAAGGTGGTTTAGGAATTTATGTAACAAAACAAAAAAACTAAATATTCGGTTACCCAGGAGAGCTTTAACTAATGTTGATATTATAAATCATTCAAGAACTATTCCGTTTTTTCGTGGCGTATTTATGAGAGATAAATTGCCAAAAAAGCCATCAAAAATGGAATGTGGTATTATCAACTTGGATTCTTCTTGTAACTCTGGTACTCACTGGGTAGCCTATGGAAAAATTAATGATTACATTGAATATTTTGATAGTTATGGCAATCTGAAACCACCGAAAGAGTTCATTGAATATATGGGCTCGGATTTTCGATACAATTACGATAATTTTCAAGGGAATAGTTCATATAATTGCGGACATTTGTGTTTAAAATTCCTAAAATCATTTTGGGTTACACACTTATTTAAAAGTTAAATGGACTTACTTAATTTATTTAAAGTCAGTCTGCTACTGTCTATTGTAATGATAGCACATATAACATTATTATTTGAAGATGATTAAATTTAATAAAATATCAGCGGTTAAGATAAAATCACACATTTCGCCGTCTAATTCGAAAGGAGTAAGACGTTTCAGACGTCGCTTAAGATTTAAAAATATCACAGAAAACAATAAAAAGTTTCTAAGTGCTCTTGGATTAAAACTAAAAAATGCTCCAAATCGCAGATTCGACACATTACGATAATTCAATCGAAAGTTATGAGATCCATAGTTATAATCCTTACAACAATAGTTTTAAAAATAACGATGAAATCAGAATACCAATTCATCAACAAGATGCATATGTATTACCATCGGCTAGTTCCATTTACATTGAAGGGTACATATGTGTGAGTAACAAGGACGCATCAGGAAAAGTAACAAAAAAGAATATAAATTTTATTAATAACCCTGTAACATTCCTATTTCAAGATATTCGATACGAGTTGAACGGAATCGAAATAGACAGAATTAAAAATTGTGGAATTACAACCACGATAAAATCATATATTTCAATGAACAGTGGCGATAGTAAAGCTGCTGCTTTGTGGAGCTGGAATTTAAATGGAACAAAAGAAATAGATGGACATTTCAGTATTATACTGCCATTAAATAAACTACTTGGATTTGCTGAAGATTATAACAAAATAATTATTAATTGTAGACATGAACTTATTTTACACAGAAGCAGTTCTGTATCAAATTGTGTGATTACTGATAAAAATGATGATATATTTGTAGATATACAAAAAGTTCAATGGCGTGTACCACATGTAAAAGTTTCTGATCGTGATAGATTGTTGTTACTTAAGCATTTAGAAAAAGACCGCTCTTTGCAAATAGCATTTAGAAATTGGGATTTATATGAATATCCACTATTGCCTAAAACTTCCAAGCATTCATGGTCTGTTAAAACCGCATCTCAACTAGAAAAACCAAGATTTGTTATATTTGGCTTGCAAACTAACAGAAAATTTAATACTTTGAAAAGTTCATCAGTATTTGATCATTGTAAAGTATCGAATGTAAAATTATTTTTGAATTCGCAATACTTTCCGTATGACTCCCTTAATCTGAAGTTTGATGAAGGTAAATATGGTATATTATATGAAATGTATGCTAATTTTCGTCAGTCTTATTACGGCTCTAGTATCGACCCCTTGCTTGATCTGCGTACCTTCAAAGAAACAGCACCGCTTTTTGTTATTGACTGTTCACGACAAAACGATTCTTTGAAAACTGGACCTGTCGACGTGCGACTAGAAATCGAGTGTTCTGAAGATATACCAGATAATACAACCGGTTACTGTCTGATTATTAACGATCGTCTTTTCGAATATAAACCTTTAAGTAATATTGTTCGGAAATTATCATGAATGTTATTGTTGACTTGCAAGGCTTTAAGAGTGACGATAATAAATTTATTCCAAAAGAAATAGCAATACGATCTAAAAATCAAGTCATTGTGTTACTGATTAAGCCGCCATACCCATTCTATAATTTATCGAGAAAAGAACGTTCACATGTAGTGTGGATAGAAAAAAATCGCGGCATATTGTGGAACGAAGGATTTGTGCCACATTATAATTTAAAGTATATTGTACAAAATTATTTAGAAGATAAGCGTATTTTTGTGAAAGGTCGTGAAAAAGTGTTGTGGTTGAAACAAATACTAGAGAATGATAATGTAAATAATTTGGAAGATAAAGGTTGCCCTAGTTTAGAAACTCTACACGAAAATTATTTAATGTCACCTGATATTCAAAGTTGTATTTACCACTCTAAGGTATGCGCATATAAAAATGCGTCATGTTTGTATAAATGGTGCATTGAGAACAATAAATAAAATAAATAGTATAATTTGTTTTATTTAGTAACTTAATCCTCTACTACCTATGTATAATCATTAACAGTCCGTAATAGTTCACTGCGCACGTGAGCCTCCCTATAGAGTCACAATTATTACTACAGTTTAAGAAATTTTTTCATTTACCAAATTAATAAAAAATTGTGACAGAAATTGGTGGATTAATATTTCTCAACTACGAAGTGATACACTACAAATATGACGAGGCAATTTAAACATGCATTTCCAATGTATGAACCTTTTGAAAGTAGGTTGCGTACCTTTGAGAACTGTCAAAATAAAGTTTTACGTATAAAACAATTAGTTGATGCTGGTTTTTTTTATTGTGGAGACGGTCTTACTGACGATACAAAATGCTACTCATGTGGAGGTGGTTTGAAAACTTGGCTCGTTGATGATGATCCGTTTGAACAACATGCGATGTGGTTTCCAAGATGCTATTTTGTTGAGTTGAAAACAGCTGCTGTCCATCAAGCAAATGAAAAATATAAACAGAGATCTGTAAGTTTTAATAACAAGGTTGTTGATCATATAGTGCCTGGTCGTGAGGAAGATAGAACTGGTACCTGGCACCTAGATGCTGTTCGGTTCACGATGCGCATATCCAGTTTCGAGACTTTGTTACATGATCAATAAAGAAAAGAATGAATGTAATACGACTGCACTATTTTTAACTTTAGAGTGTCATACAAACACTGGGTGAAATTGTGGGCATTTGGAGCGAGAGTTTTCAACAAATGAAAACTCTTGATCCAGATGCCCCAATTTTACCCTACTGGAAATAATTAATATTTATTATTCCTTATTTAGTTACTCGTATAAGATTTCGAGGTTTACAATAACTAGCACAGAAAGAGTACAATATACATCCTATGATTAAGTCCCTTGTAGGGCGCCAATTTTTTCATTCCCTAACTTCAACTTATTTGAAAAATATGAAAAGAAAGGACTTGAGCCTTCTCCATACTAGTGAAGAGATTTCCCATAATCTGCTCAAGGCAAGCAGCAATGACAAACGTCAAGCTTAAATCGATCCCGATTATGAAGTGTCAAACAGCATGGACATATAAATTCGTTAGTTCATCCATGGTATTGTCGAGGGTTTTCATACGAATAAGTGGGAAAGAAATATGATACTACTGTATCTTATTTCAGACAATAATTTATTTATACGTAAATAAAAATGTCATGGACTAATTCGCAATATTGTAGTTTAACATTTAATAATTGTCTTTGACCTTGTTTGACGTTTATCAATATTAGACCTCGAGTTGGAGACACTATACGGTACAGGGCTAACAATTTATGTTTAACATACAACAAATAAATCCTAAAGTCGTTTTGAAGTATCTCCCGAGCTCCACGCTGAAAGCGTCTAATATTTAAAAACATAACCAAGAAAAATATAAAATTCATTATGAAAGTTTCATATCGTGTAGGCGCACTTCCCAAAAAACTGAAAGCTGGCTTAAACTCATCTGTGAAATTAAATTGTCCCCAGGCTCATGAGAAAAGCCGATGATCCTACGAGTTTTTTTGGCCTGTAGAAACATAATACTCACATTTTAATTTACTAAGCTTACGGGATGGAGAATAGCTATATTTTTAAACCTTAAATACCTTAAATACCTGGTTCCTCATAAAGCAGCCATTTTTGCACCGATATTAAAATCATAATATAGACTACGTTTGTGTGTTTCTAATATCAGGCAGTATGAAGGTTTTGTCTTTTTTTTCACTTTATTAGCAGCATCAACCCTCCTGGTGTAGCGGATATTCATAAATAGCGGTGATCACTTACCATCAGGTTTGCCTTCTATCTATTGTAAATGGTACCCTAATTTCAAATTTGATAAGAATGTCGCCCAACTTAGGACTAAATTAAAAGCGATTATTTGATTTGATTACAACCATAACGTAAAATCTACGTGTAAATGCCTGCAAAGATTTTCAATTTGATAGAAACACACTATCCGCCTTTAAAATTCGTCTAAACATACAACCGGACTTCAGTCTGGTGGATACTGGCTAACAACGCATTTTTTTTGTATTTAGCATGCGTTTGTAGAAATCTCTTATAATTAAAAGCTAGCATGATTATTGTATAAGAAGTTACATCAATAAGTTATTTAATTAAATAAAAGCGTATTTCAGTTAATGATAATGAAATAAAGAAAATAAAATGGCGCCCACAACGGGACTAAATTAAATGACATTATTTTATCACAAACTTGTAGATGCTTGCAGTATCATGTAACTTGAAATCTATGATATGTGTATAAATAATAACCATGTGTTTGTCTTTGAGTAACAAAAGAAATAACAAAGGCTTGGCTAAAAATTCATAGACAAAAAACCCAGAATCGCCAGGAAAGAAATGAATAAAAATGGGTTCACCATAGTTAACTCATTATGTTTTAAAAAAATCAACCTCTTAAACCATGTAATATAGAAGTTATTATACTGTATGAGAATCGTACCTACCAAACTCAAAGTAAAAAAGGGTAAGTAGGGGCCTGCTTTTTCTTTCGTACTAATCAGCCCTGCATTGTAACCAACAAAACAGAAGAAGAATTATTCAAATCGCTCCAACCGTTTTCGAGTTATAGCGAGATTAACGAAAAGCAATTAATTGATTTGTATGGAGGTTGTATAAATTATACAATATATGTAGTATATCACATCGATTTTGCAGTAAATTATTATATTTGTTTGATGTACATATTATGAATATTATAACGGCATATATAATATTTCTGGCATATATAATACTCTGGGTTTTTTTTAGCCAAGACCTTTCATCTGAAATGTAGGAATGATAATTACAGACCTGCTGTACTGTGTATAGCTATAAAAACCATTATATTTTATAGTAACATTTTAATGAAGAAATATGTGCCCCAGAATTTTGGTGACGTAGATCTTTCATTTGCACTCTAACAGGGCAATGGCGTGCACAGAGTTTTTAGACAGGGTAGGCAAAAATTATTAAGCGCTTTATTAACTTAGCAAAAATACTGCATCTAAATTTTGATTCGTTGATGTAGTGTAGGTATAATGCTGCCGTAGAAAAATTCTCGTAGATAATTATAAAATATTGTTATCAGTACAGAATGGTAGGGTAGGCAGTGTCTTTTTGCCTTTATGAAGTGCACGGCACTGACATGGGGGTCTTCAAAAGGCATGTCTACAGGTATCTCAAAGAGTGGTACCTCATCTATTCCCCTGATGTTGCAGATGTCCTGAACGACGGTGGCCGCTTTCCATTAGGTGGACCATTTGACCATGTGCCACCCTAAGTACAAAATATATTTTCCTCCTGTTTAATCTTTTTTCGTAAATTATTAACAAATTATTAGATCTTTCAGAAGCATGATTTGTAAAGAGATTAATGTAAATAGTATCGTGACCTATATTCGGTTTTTAGTTTCGCATTATGTTAATCACTCGTTGCGTTACTTTCGAGTTTATTTACGTAAATTGATTAACAATTTAAAAACGAGAAACAAGTACAACTACAAATCTCCCGCTGCAATTAGAAGATCACAATCCTCCAATTAGCTATTAGACATTAGGAACATTACAGTCATTCCGTCTTCTATTTGATGACAAACTTAGCCTGAGCCGAAAGCAGGGCAAATCCGCAAAGGCTTTTGTCAAACGTATCGAGCCTTCCACTCCGAAGCGTACTGTAATTAGGCCAGCAATTCGAGCTTTATACCGCAGTTTGGGAGTCTAGTGTCGGCATGAGTCGGTTTACTTTGTTGCTCTAATCATTTGTGCAATAGGTTTCCGCCGAAGGCTCCGCCCGCGTGGACTATACGTTATATTGTGCGAGTGGGTTATAGTTTATAGGTTATTGGGCTCCTTTTTCCGCACTTGAACTCACATTTGGTCCTTTGTACGTACTAAAGGCGTGCTAATTTAGCCAGCCCAGCTCCCTCCTCGCACGAGTGGGGGAGGGGAGGGGATAAAAAGTAGTCTATGTCTTCTTCCAGCCCCTAATGTAGCTATTTGTTATCTGTTAAATGACAGACTGATAGGCAAGCGGGCCACCTGATTAAAAGTGGTCGTCGCTGTCTATTGATCGCCGCAACGCCGGGGGAGTTACCAATGCGTTGCTTGACGTCTAATATACCTCATAGTCCAAAGGTGTCACTGTCTGGGAGATCATTCCACATCCGAATCATAGCTATGTGAAATTTAAATGAAGAGGTAACAAACATACACCCACACACAAACTATAGCATCTATAATAGTATAAAACAAAGTCGCTTCCCGCCGTCTGTCTCTTGTACGCTTAGATCTTTTAAACTATGCAACGGATTTTTATTCGGTTTTCAACAATAGATAGAGTGATTCAAGAGGAAGGTTTATAAGCAAGAAAAAAAGGGTAGGTAGGGGTGAAGTAGGTGTACGCGAACGAAGTTGCACCGGGTCCACTAGTTTATAATATTAATGAGAAGTCCTTTGAAGGAAACTGTTCTCCTGAGGTCGAAGCCGCACTGCCAAGACGGTGATAAATAAAGATCATAATAGTTATCTTAGCGTCAATATCTCGGTTCTGCTTTTGCGCCCGGATCCGCCTTGACCATGGTCCAGGATTTGACAGATCAGGCAATTACAGTAGACCGCAAACTGACTTTCTTGACCCTGTTTATAGAGGAACCTGACCAGATTCGATCATGGTTACTCTTTCAATAGCCTGAATGTGTTTTTTTCATAAATATGTTATCCCAACGTAAGAGCATCAGTTATTGTTCAACTTATATATTATGTAACTTAGTAAAAGCCATTATGGTAATGGGGATCGAACTCAGTACCTTCAGCTTAGAAGTCGAACACTATAAGCATTAGCTGTGCCACGGCAACGGCAACGCGTTAGCGATTTTGTAAAAAAAAATATTGTAAACGTGCGGCGGTGGCCTTATTGTAGAACGATTTGCGACGGTACTAAGTTGTCATCGCACCGCAGTCGCTTAAACAGGCTGTATAGACTGAGAAACCATCCATAAGTCGTAGATGAAAATAATGGAACTTTCACGTATACAGCTATTTGCATCCTTTTTTGCGCAGCGTGGGTAGGCCTTCCACAAGGTAGACCGGCGACCAGGTAATGATCGCAGCTACCAGCTGGATGTGAAATGTACAGGGCCGGCCGTTGTGGAGATCTCTGGGGGAGGCCTATGCCCAGCAGAGGGCGTCTTCTGGCTGATATGATGATAATGTTTTGGACTGCGAAGCAGTGCAAAATGGGCCTAGGTCCCTTTTCCCTGAAAAATATAACATTGGATTCGTCAGAAGAATTCCACATATTCCACTTCACTTCAATAGAGGAATCCAATGTTATATTTTACAGGGCTATATTTAGCAGTACAAAAAATAATGCAAATAGCCGAGTACACTGAGAAAAATAAGCTACTTAAGGAACCCAAAATCAGAAGAAATTCGCAATTTGCTTCTTACAACTACCGCTGCTTCCACTGCTTCATACTTAGTATAGAGTAAAATATGTTATAGCCATTAGTGTCTTAAGTCTTATCGCTTCCCATCAGATAGAATGATGTCAATCTTAATTCCCATTAAGAGCTTCCTGTAGCGTTATTCGAAAATCATTACGATATTTAAGCCTTCTATCGGTTAGTGTTCAACTAAAGCACATAACTCAGAAAAGAGTCATTGGTACATGGCGACGCCGGGGTTCGAACCCGGTGTCTCATGGTACGAGTTGGACCCCTTGACCACTAGGCCACCGAAGCTCTCAAAACTGTTACAAAGATTTTAATGAAATTTTGTCCCAACATTGAATTTGGTTTCCGCACGAGTCCATAGTGTAACCGAATTATACGCAGACGAAGTCGCGGCCAAATACTAGTATTATATACTGACATATCACACGTCTATACGGATAAATATCTGGGTACCAAAGGTAGCGGAAAAGTGGATGATTTTGAGTATTTTTGAGTCCCTTTCGGCCAAAGCTCTTGCCCTCTATCACGAAGAGTAAACTGTGGTAGTGCCAGTAGAAACTTCAAAAGCCATCACATGTCATGTCATCATCATTATCATCAAATACATGGACTTGAGCCTGATCGACATACGTTGAGGGCGGTATCTTAATCTCGATGTTATAACGTAATACCTATTCTCACACTTATTGAATAAATGTCGTATTCAGTGCTAGGCTACATGCCTTTCTCTATCAACAAAGACGAAGCGCCTAAGAAAACCGAGCTAAGAAACTTAGGAAAATTAGTTTTGCTTGCATTAAGCTTGAAGAGCTTATTCTCGTTTTAGCTAAAGAAAACTAAGCTAATGGCTTAAAGTCTGAAGCTAAACTGCCAAACTAACACGGAAGAAAGTTAAAAGCGCGCCGTTTCATTTCATTGAAAACTGTTTAGGAAGCTGTTAGACTATCGTAGGTATACTCTGATGTGGCCTCTGACAAAAGGAAATAGATATGATTGTGACCTGGCTGTATTATGATAGAGTGATAACTTTAATCGAGAAGGAAGATAGCTATAGCGAAATTTTGAGTGATTATTTAACATTATGCACTTGAAAACTTACTTTGGAGCGTCGGTCGCCGAGTGGTTAACGTATCCGACTCGTAAGCGAGAGATACTGGATTCGAATCCCATTGCGGCCAATGACTGTTTTCTGAGTTATGTACGTTAGTTGAATGCTAACCGATGCTCTAATGGTGAGGGAAAACATCGTAATGAAATCTGAACCTGAATGTGTAACCATGATCCAATCTGGTCAGGTTCCCTTGGTTGCAGGGTCACGGAGGTCAGATGGTTGTCGCTCCACTATAATTACATGATCTGCCAAATCCTGGATCATGGTCAAGGCGGACCCCTCGTGCGCAAGACCACAACCGGGACATTAACGCCAAGAAAAACTAAGAAAATTCCCAATAAAAATACATAAATGGAATTGCCATCGCATAGGTATTTTATGGAAAACCAAAGGATAAATGTGAGAACTGGCCAATAGGGACAAAATCGCGGAACTATCCGTCTGACTACGGGGAATGTTCCAAAGTTTCAAGGAACCATTTAGTTTGGTGCCACAGTCAGTTTTCCGCTACCGCACTCTCCGACGATGACATAGAATTTATCCATTCACATAGATGTTAGCATCCAACGTACGTGATTTTTACTGCGCACGTGTAAAATGTGGAATGATCTAAGTCTTTTCTTTGCACTATAACTTGGAATTCTTGAAGGAATACACTACGTCTACAGGTGCGTCAAATGTCGGCACAATACTAGCTCCCCTTAGGTTGCTGATGAGGATATCATCAACATAAGGACTCTAGCCCATTAGAAAAACTGTCTATTTTTTTCCTCAGCCACACGACATCCCAAAACCTAATGCGGTTGTACACGTCATCAAAGCAAGTTCATAACAACAAACGCCAATGAGTTAGAAACAAATCACCATCGGAAGCGATAGAGCGGTTCAGAAAACAAATGCCGAGCATTATTCATTGGTTTTTCGTTTACACGAAATACACATTTGTCCAGCCCACCTCGCTGTGCCCAGTAATTGAGCCTTCGGAATAAATAATAATAACCTACAACGATGATTGTTTGGAGTGTTACTGGTGGAAATATAGTTATGATAATTATCGTGTTTTGTAGTTACGTACGTAAATCGTCATTGATAATATCATCACCGGTCTTTGTACCTGTGTATTTTAAACGTTCGGAAAACTTACAGCTGTTATGACTATATACTTATATTAGATATAAACATACATATTAAGAAGCCATTTAAAAAGTCTTCACGTTTAAATCTATTAAGGGAATCGGTCGCCTTATTATCCTTGTTCCATGTTATTACAAATATAATGCAACATCTGAGCTGCGTAGAGTCATCTACCGCGTGGACGTAAATGTGAATGCCGACGTGAATTACAATGCGTTTATTTGTTTCTGTATCTTATCGCTATATAAATACAAATATAAAATCATCTCCAGATTCGGCCCTCTCACTGAAGGTTTGCTGTAAGATATTTCTATTAAAAATCCTACTCATATTATAAATGCGAAATTCGTAAGGATGGTTGGACGTTTGTTACGTATATTTCCCCACGCAAAAACTACTGAACGGATTTTGATAACATTTGGCAGTAATATAGTTAGTACTATAATTTATAAGTCCTGCCATCGCTTCCCGTGCCTGGCGGGAGTGGCATGGCCAGGCATTTGTTCCGTACGTAATTTCATCCTCTACGGAAGACGTGGTCATGGTCGCTTCACTGGATCATGGTCAAGGTGGACCCCGGGTTATAACCGGAACATAAACGCAAACATGACCAGATAGCTTATGTATATGGAACCTTGAATTATAGAGCCTCAACTAGAATAGAATTTTTCCCGAAGTAGTATCTGTATTGTGCATTTGTTTGCTGGTTTACCGTAAATTATGACTTCCAGCAACAAAACGTAATATTCTAACAATGTTACGTGTGCAAACGCAAACAACCGTAACTGTTTACAATAAGGTTGAGTTTTCTTCGTTGCTTTCGCGTCAAATTGCGTTGTAATGAAGCACGCACGGTTAGCTCCTATGTTTTAGGTTAGAGCATAGTGTTGTATAATGTGGTCAAAATTCTAATTATGATTTATTTTATTAAAATTATTTGTAAAAGAAATACCTCAGAGCATGTGCTTGACATGCTTACCCGATTCATTAACAATAAAGTATAGGTATATTTAAAAAAGACTTATACCTAAATAGTGTCGTACCCTTAACTGTGACGCTATTTAAATCATCTACAACAGATGTTAAATACCAGTGAGCAGAAACACACACACACACAGGCACACTGAACAATCATTTTTACGTCGAGCGTCTGATTTAAATTAAACAAAGAATTACAAGCAATATTTCATAAAAACTGACAAAATTTGGATATAATTTGATTATTTTGTATTTTTATTTTATTTTAACCATTTATTGTACACAAGATTGTTGTATGTTTCAGACCAACAACTAAAAACTAAACAAGTAGATAGTCATTTGAATGCATTGTGTGTTACGAATGCAATAAAACAAATGGAAAAAGTTCCGTTGGTAGAACACACAAAGTTCGGCCGTTACGTGTAACGTAAGGACTTGTTCTAGATAAATGTTTATGGGCGAACCAATTATTTTCAACAAGATATATTTGAAGTGGTCTTGTAACTTACTATCTCATTATACATTTGCTGAACTGTATAGCTAATAATGCAGTTGATTTAGACATATTATTGCTGGAGCCTGGAGGTATTTCTTTCTTAATGGAAACAGAATAAAATGTCTCAATCCTTTTATAGTAAACTAGCGACCCACTCCGGTTTCTCGGCTTTATGCATGTATTAAATACAATATAAACTTCTCGGAAATAATATATTGAAAACAGTATGTGCTGTTGTGTGATTTTGAGGAGTTGACCGAAATACAAACAGACAGACAGACAGACGCGCATAACGATATGTGCTTATTGATTAATACCTAAGACGAATACAATTAGATGCTCTGTTTCATCATAGCAAAAACATACAACTCTCACTTTGTTATTAGGGTCAGCAACCTAAAGCTAAAAACCCTAAAGGAGGTCCGGTAAACCCAGCCTATATGACCAATAACGTTAAGCTCAGTCAGTGGAAAGGATTTTTCATTTTCCACAACTTTTACTATGGCGACAACTCTCTAATCGCTGTGGGAAAAAAGTGATGATCAATTAAAATATACTTCATTTTGTACTGGAAAATTCGGCCATAACGACATAAAAATTGTTGACAATGAAAAATCCTTTCCAATGACATATTGCTCAACGTTATTGGTCATATAGACCGAATTTTAGAGTACAAAATGAAGTTTACTATAATTGATCATAACTTTTTTTCCCACAACGATTCTAGAGTTACCGCCATAGTAAACGTTGCAGACAATAAAAAATCCATTCCAATGACATATCGCTCAACATTATTGATTATTAGGCTGGGGTCATTACATTTCTGCCGGTCCTCCTTTAGTCGCCCCACTAAATTTAAGTTGACGTGCCAATGTTAACGTAAAATAAGCACTTCTCGAATCGCATTTAGTATCTAGAGTATCAGAAGCGACATTTTGTTGTCAATAAAGCACCGCCATCATTGGGTTAGATAAGACTGTGGCACTTTAAATTGAATTGATTGTTTAAAATTAAAAACACCACATTTGATTTTGACAATTGCGCATAGAATAGCAAAATGTTGTAGCTGTGCCTAATTAAAATTAAGATTTTTAGAGGCCGCTCTAGAAACGAGTACAATATCGATGCAAATTATTTTTATTTTATTTTATTTTAAACTCAAACTCAAACTCAAATACGTTTATTCAGTTTAGGTTTTTACAAACACTTATGAACGTCACAATTATAATATAAAATGAATACTAGGCACCACAGCACCATCGAGCGGACAACGGTTACTTGGATGTAGGGCCATATAAAAAAGAAAACAAAAAATAGGCAGCCAAAGATTACATTCTTTGTCCACGACACTGTGACATTGACAGTCACGTAATGTCATTTGATATGTCACCCCGCCACATCCGCCACCGAGCGCATTGATGATGCCGCTCGCCTGTATTGTGATTAACTAATACAAATCTCACTAATTACTAAATATGCAAATATATACTGAATTGAGTGAGTTAAAAACAAACAATAACGTACCCTATGGTAAGTACATACTCCATTACGATAAGTACAATGCAAAGAAATGTATACAATGCAGTCACAATATCAGTTTAGTAACCTAACTTTCTCTTTATAGGTTATTTCATACAAAATTAATTACTCGACAATACAGTAATTCAAGCAGAAAACACTAATGAATACAGAGTACAATGAAATACAAAAAGCTGGAACATATAATTCCCTCAAAATACGCATTTATGGTGAAAGTGAAATGACTGCGGGTAAGTATCATGTAATATGTCATGTATTTAAGTATTATGTCATGTAAGTATAATGAAGTCAATAGTTTATTTAAATTAATTAAAACAACATACCTACTGCATGTATTAATATTATTATGTAAATATCATTGAATAGTATGTCCCTAAGTATGTACTGTTATTAAATTCCTAATTATCATTTCAGCTCACGCTAGGATAATGTCCAGGGATTTTTGTCCTCGATGAAGTCAGCAATTTTATAGTATGATTTCTTAAGTAGTTTGCTCTTAAGCCAAGATTTGTACTTATGAAGAGGCAATTCCTGGATGTCCTGCGGTAATTTGTTATAAAAAAGAACACAGTGGCCAACAAATGAAGACTTCACTTTTGCCAGTCTGAAGCGTTCAGTGACCAACCTGTTTCTGTGTCTGGTATTGTAATTATGAGTATCTGAATTTTTATTTAATTAAAGTTATTTTTATTTATGTAAATAAGGTTGAAATATATGTACTGACATGCTTCGGTTAAAATATTAATTTCTTTAAAAATATCTCTCAATGAGACCCGAGGACCCAAACTGTATATGGATCTGATTGCCCGTTTTTGCAAGATAAAGATATCTTGGATATCAGCTGCCGAACCCCATAGCATTAATCCATACGCCATACATATACATGGCAAACCAACAGACATTCTACAGAAATTCGGATGCACTTAGTCTGGAAACTTTGTACTAAGACCAATACCACAACGCCGTCCCATCCCTATCTTAACCCCTTATTCGGTGTCGCCCCGCCCGGGAAGTTTCTGCTAATTATAGCAAACAAACCCACTCGCCTGATTGTGCTGGCCCCGCTTGACGGGGCCCAGCGCTGATTAGGTTAACTTTATCCCGGTGTTTTGGGGGGAATCTTTAGTATTGTTCTGGTGGTAAGTTGGCGGAAGTGGCGGTAGTGGTAGCCTTGAAAGCGGGCTACATGGGTTCAAATGCCTGGGGTCTGGTATTTACCAATGGGCATCTGTTTCTAATACCTATGTGTACCTAATACCATGCTTCGGCGGACACGTTAATATGACTAACGTAAAAATGAATTATGAATAAATTTAATTGCAAATTAACTATCATAGATTGGTTGAAAGGTAAGTCCTACGAGGAGACAGAGAAAATTCTGGAAGTTGTTGGTTAACTATAAACATAGTACGTAAGTTTAAGTACTTCAAACTCATCCTACTGTACCCTATTCATACAATATAACCACTTTATTGTTACACAAAATACATGTAAGAATTAACCTATATATTAAGACCTACTAACCTGGATGCCTAAGATACAAGTAAATCATTTACTTAGTTTAGGTGTCCAAACTATCAATAACTAGAATTAAGTACCTATTATTATTTGTGCAAGAGTTGCAAATATGTAGCCTTTATTTTATTTGTACCTATTTACTATAAGTAGGTATGTTGTTATTTTTAACTAACTTGTAATTTCTGATTAATTTTATTTGAATAAATAAATTTATTAATATTAAATTTATTATCGTGCGATAGCATTAGTCATACGTTACCTTAGAGGCCCCTTCGGTTGCTCGAAATCAATATGTTTTGATAATTCACACAGCGCCATCTAGCCCCAAAGTAAGCAAAGTTTGTGTTATGGGTGCCAGACAATACATACTACACCCAGACCCGAAACAGAAATTAAAATCCATCATTTCAATTTCTGCCGGGCCGGAATCCAACCCGGGACCTCTGCATGGCGACCGGCATATTAACCAACTAAACCATTCAGGTCGTCAACCTGAGTAGTAATACCTATGTACCTTGTATCATGCTTAGGCGGGCACTTTAATAACTATCGTTCGATGTTGGGGGGCCTTACGGCAGCTCGAATTTCCAACATCCCGTGTAATATCGTGATGAAACCTGGACATCTAAGCGACTAAAATTGTAACCATGATCGAATCTTGTTAGATTCTCCTTGCAGCAGGGTCACGGAGGTCAGATGGCAGTCGATCTGTCATATCCTTGATCATGGTTAAGTTAGACCCCGGGACCTCGTCCGCGAGAGCACAACCGGGACAATAACGCCAAGTTTTTTTTATTGTTAACTGCTCTAATTAAGTCTAAATGAACTTTCGTTGTAGAAGAGCGGACCCTGGCTGGTAGGTTTGCCGCTAGCCGCTGGATTTACTATTAGAATTGAGAAAGAAACCTATCGTCATTGGCCTAGCGTCCATCCCAGCTTATGCCAGGGACGCTCTCCAACTTTTCTTCCTCCACTTCTCCCGGTCTTCAGCATCCTTCAATATGCATAAATAATTAAATTCTTCTGTTGGAGTTAATTTATTATTTATAACTTTTGCCCGCGACTTCGTCCTCGTGGAAATCGTTTTAGGGTTACAGTTTTTTTTTTTATGTTATCCGGCAGACAAACAGGCATGCGGGCCCCCTGATGGAAAGTGGTCACCGCCGCCTATGGACATCAGCAACACCAGGGGAGTCACCAATGCGTTGCCCGCCTTTGAAGAGACCTCTAATATACCTCTTGAACGATCCCATGTCAGTTTATCTTTTTCGCGAGCGACCATTTTAAATGACCTCCTAATACTAATGTATAAAAGCGAGAGGCGTGCGCCTGACATGAACATGGAGTTTCAATTAATGCTAGTGGTCTTTTTACACCCTGTATATTGCCTAGGCTACTGTACAAACAGATAGATATATTTCATCATTTGTGATAGCTAGATAAACTATGCTTTGCTCACATCATATTAACCACCCATATTGCACCATTACTAGACTTGAACCGTATTCATAAAAGAGCAGGAATTTTATCGTGAAGAAACCTGCACATTCAGTCAATAGTCAATAAAATTGGATGGCGCTAATTCTACTCAGCTGGACACCACACGGCACTTTCTCATGGCTCAGGCTTTTTTCCTCCTCCTAAATCGGTTAGTCAATGCTGAGGATCGTGACTTTGTCGACGTAGCAAGGACGTTGTTCTCCATGAGCTACGATCGACGGCGTCCACGCCTTCTGCCTTCCACGATACCGGTTACAATTAGTCTCTCCAAGTTGTCGGTATCTCGGCGAGCAATGTGTCCAAAATACTGGATTATCCCTATCCTATTACTATCATCTAAAGTGGCTGTGGGCAGGGCATATAGCTCGAAGAACAGATGGGCGATGGGTGACCATGTACCGGAAGACGCAGCGTGGTAGTCCCACAAGGTGGACCGACGAGCTGGTAAAGATCGCAGGTACCAGCTAGATGCGGAAGGCACAGGACCGGCCTTTGTGGAGATTTTTGGGCGATGCCCAGCAGCGGGCGTCTTTCGGCTAATATCCTGGCTCAAGCCTGCACCAAACAACAAATCACACTCGAGCACTAAGAAACGGTGAGTGCTAACAGACACTACCGAGATCCGAAGCTTCTTAATTTAACTCAGCAATGGGAGTGGACAGTGTTTTTAATTTAACGTGCCACATAACTCAGTCTGCACTACGTCTAGACGGGTAAGGATATTTATCGCCGGAGAAGCAGTAAATACTGTTTAGTTGAAAGCGACCACACTGCGCTCTGGCCATGCGTCTTGCGTTGTTTTGATTTTGTATCGCGATACGTGGACTTAAGATAGATGGCGGGTAATGGCGGTTGAACGTTCTAAATGGAATACTTTCAACCGTCTGAACCAGCCAGACCCACCAACAACTAGATCATTATAACTGTAGGTACAATAACATAATAGGTACATAACAACAATACAATTATATTTCACCGTGGTTAACTCTTTGGAAGTGTTTCATTTGGATTGTCTGCGCAATGCTACAATTATTTAATAGACAAGTGTAAAATATTTATATTATTTAATAGGCAAGTGTGTAAATAGGAAAATAATCAGATAAATAAAAAAAAAATAAAACAATTGTAACAAATAAATAACCTTAGCAAATAACTAAAGCAAAGTTACCCAATATGTAAGCCGCGTTGCCACGCTATATGGCCAATAAAATCCTGAACATGCTACAATTATTTAAATTATATTGAAACCATCAAACAAGCATAGCGCTGCCCGATGTTTGGACGCTAATGCGATGAACTTTTTCAAATAAGATGTTATACAAAATACTAATAAATGTCAATTTAAAAATTTTAATATGTAGTTACTCTTACCGTCGCACCCTTTTGCCGTAAGGGTAGACAGAGACGACATTGTTCTGATTGCTACGCTCCTGACAAATCTCTCGCTTCTTCCACATTCATCAACCTTTGACTTGATTATCTGTTTAGGGAACTCTTGACTTGACATTTATTAAATTAACTTCAATTTGGTCGTGATCCAATTTGACCCTAAGGTGCACTCTTTATAAACCACCATGGCAAGATGGTTGACTCTATAGGTTTTAAGACTTTCGTGGTTATTCACTACACTTTCACTACACATATTATCGGTTTTGTTACCACGGTAAGTATTGTTTTTACTTCGACATTTCGACGCAGTTGCATGCGTCATGGTCACGAGTGATCCGCAGGAGTGCGGACCGATATGTTTGTCCTTAGGAGCGACATCACACAGCGGGCACCAGTCAACTCGTGATCCTGACCATGGGTCGAAATATCGAAGTAAAAACAATACCAACCGTGGTAACAAACCCGATAATATGTGCAGTGAAAGTATAGTTGGCTCTGCCTTATAGAGGGTTACAACATACACACACTAGGTACTTCAAAGTTGAGTTAATCATTTGAATTCAATTATAACGTACTCCAACATACAGATACTGGAGCCAGAAACTGTTAATGTGTTCAATCAAAATAGTTCATTCATCAATAAAGTTACTCTAGCTATTACTCGGAACTGGTTTTCGCTAGTTGCAAATAGTTTCATCGACGTACTCGAATGATAAGTACTTATAGAGTTTAATGAAATTACTGCGCTAGGAGTTTCTGGGCTTATTTGTTAATAGCCTGGCAACATTGCTCTATCGAGGTTGACCAAGGTCTTCCGCTAGGAACTCCTAGACTAGTTAAACAATCTCAAAAGACCATTGGCAACATTGTAAAGTGTACAACAGATCAGTCTTGGATGCTCAAGACTTTACGTAATATTGACTATTCGCGCGGGAACTTTTCTTCTAATACCAAATCTTGTAGTTGCTGGCAAAGAAAACGGTGCTGTATTCACGCAACCGTATGGATATAAATTTTGTTCATAGGATACCAAATACGTATATACTCTTGAATGTTCCTTACTAGTGCCATACAGTGTGATATAAGATTTAGGTTGTCGAGGTTTATAGAAGATAGCATATTGTTAGTTTTGCAACAGACATACGTCGTACGCTATGTTCCATATAAATGCGAAAGTGTCTGTGTTTTACCTTTTCACACCTAAACGGATTTGGATGGAATTAGGGTATGGAATAAGACATAGCCATATCCCCCACCTCCTAGCCCCCACTTACGCGATATAACGTATAGATTTGCAGTAAAAGGAAAGACACAGTCTACCTTTCATCTACAAAAACAAATCTGAATTAGTGAAATAGGGGATGAAACAAACACTAAAGCTACAATTCACTATATTTGGGAAATCGAAATTATTATTTTACCTTAGTCGATTGAGCAGATAAGCACTAATTAATTGGTTGGCAAACAAAGCTGAGTGTATTGTTGCCTGGCTTTAAAATAAATCGCTTAATTTACGTTGTTATATTTTTGTGCAAATAAGCAGGCGAATTAAAACAGAGAAATAGCATTGGTGGCGTAATGGCTAGTTGATAGGCCTCGTAAGCGAGAGGTACTGAGTTCGATTCCCAGTGCTGCCATATAGCAAGGTCCATTTCTGAGTTATGTAGAATTACTCTTACGGAGAGGGAAACATCGTAAGGTGAAACCTGCATAGGCGACTGAACGTGTAATTTGTGATCTAATCAATCAGGTTCGTCAGTCATATGGCAGCCTGACTCTACTGCAATTATTTGATCTTCCTAGTTCTGTCTCATGCTCATGGCGCACACCGGAGCACACCTTAGTGAGCAAAACCAAGTTCTCAAGCTCTTAACTGTAACTGGAATGGCCATCGTATCCTTTTTAAATTCGGGACCGAAGGATAAAAAAATCGGCGGTATAATGTCAGCCAATTTGTTATACCAAGTGGGATGAAGGTTCCAATACGTTCTTCTGGCATTGATACTCGTATCATCGCAGAAACCTCTTCTACTATGGATGGGACTGGAACCCAAGAGACCTTTGTAACGGTAAAAATTGAGCTGACATGCCTCTTACTTGTAATAATACCACCAAGTTTGACACTTTTGTTAGCAAGATGACTCTTGCTACTAAGAAGGGATATATTGACATTGCCGAGTCGGATGCGTGAGCCAATGACTAACGACGTAATGACGAAAGACCGGACGAAGTAGAAAAGAAAAAGTAGGATAGCGGACCCTGGTAGAAGCCGGGATTGACCGATGGTTTTCTCTTGTCACTCTTCTCAGTTCCTACTACCTACCTTTCTCAATCACTCTCACTCTCACCTACACAAATTGAATGCAAACCGAACATGTCACTCGTAGAACCCGACTTCAGACATCCAGATTACAGACTCGCAGCCCAAACATAATTTCTATACCTCCACGTTCCATACCGGATTTCAAACCCCCATTTTACACACTTAAAAAGGTATTTCCACCTTTCCTTTTTTCCTTGCAAATCGGGGGCATCGTTATCAGCCACGACACCGGCAGTCGAGTCAGGGATATCTCCCGAAATTCGGGCAAACAAGGACTTTTTTCGTACGCAAGTGTTGCTCCGGGGTAACAAGGCTGATTCGGCGAATTACGAGCCACGGAATTCACGAATATTGTAGCGAATCTCGGTTGGTTGCTGCTCTGTTTTGTGTACGCTTGTACAGTGTTATAATTGGTCGATAATATTGCGATAGTTAATGCGTTGCTGCTTTCATATTATTTGTATCACACGGGGAGTCTTTCAGCGTGGATGTTTTTCTTAATTATTAACAAAAACCAAACCATAGGTATGTGTAGTGAGGATTGGTCCCTTCCATTCAAAGTCAAACGCCCTGAACCTTTTTAACCCTCGACGAAAAAAGAGAGGTGTTATAAGTTTGTCGCGTGTAACTATGGTTTTGTATATCTGCATATATTATGCAAAATTGCTAAAGCATTTGGGACAAATTTTGCAAAAATCGTGTATGAGCTCTAAGCAATAAATAACATTTCGGGTCATTACTGATTGATACTGTTATGTTTTGTAAGCAATAAAGTGTTTATCTATCTATCTATCTATCTATCATATCCAGTCTCAAGGGTAGTTAGTGATTGGGAAGAAAATTGTGTGTTTAACCGCAAGTGAGAATGTTATGAATCGCAAGTGCGTATCTCCTATTGATCTGTGTATGTATCTGCTTCCGAACGGATAGAAAGATTTTGATTTAATTAAAGTTGATTTAGTCAAGAAGAGCTTAGTTTAATTCATTAAATTCGTTACAGTACTTTCACTACACATGTTATCGGGTTTGTTACCACGGTTATTATTGTTTTTACCTCGATATTTCGACGCAGTTGCATGCGTCATGGTCACGAGTTGACTGGTGCCGCTGTGTGAAGTCGCTCCTAAGGACAGACATATCGGTCCACCGTCTTTCGGATTCGACGATTACCCTCATTTTCGTTACAGTAGTTTGAGAAAGATCAACCTATATCCACATAGGGTCCTATCGACCTCTCGGTGTGTTTGAGACCTAATCACAGGTGATGCTCACGCCACAACAACCTAGTCATCTCATACATCCTATATCACAATTCACAACATCGTAGATATAATCACAAATGCTGATTTCACGCCTAAACCGCTGAACAAATTCAGATAAAATTTTGCAAGGAGATAGATCCGATAAGGATATAGACATGGTAAAAAAAAGAAAAGTAGAGTTATTGCGAACAAGGTACTCGTACTTCGCGCGGTTTATATTAAATTTAAAGACTATTTGACAGTGACTGGTCATGAGGCTAGTTTCTATCTTCAAAAATAAATTGGTCTGTAAGCTGGACATTATATTCACAAAAGATCGCTCTTACATTATCAGCGTTCTATTTTGTGTTCAGAGTACAATTGCATCTTGCTTTAACAGGAAAAGGCTTTCAGTTTTAGCTAAGTTGGGCGAGGCAGTAGGTAATATACATTTTATTTTTTCTGAAGAGTGGAAAGTCACTTTATAAAATGTTTTCTTATAGAACGTATCACCACAGAACTCTAATACAGTAAGTATCACGCAAACAACTATCTAATAAGGAAAAGGTAAAAGGATGTATTCAATGAAATAAACCCAAATTCACAAATAACACTTGATAAGTAAAGCAGATTCTGTCTAAGTAAGGCGACTCAGGAAATTATAATATTGATTAAAATCTACAAGTGTGCACCCTCATTTTGGATAATGAAGACGTCCATCTTTTAGCTACTATGTTATTGTATAAACTTGACGTCTTCCTGATATTGAATATTGAAGACGTTGAGCTTATACAACAAGATAGTACCTGAAGATGGACTTGTTGATTTTAATCAATATTATAATTTCCTGAGTCAGCTTACTTAGACAGAATCTGCTTTACTTATCAAGTGTTATATTTGTGAATTTGGGTTTTTTTCATTGAATACATCCCTTTACCTCTTCCTTGTTAGATAGTTGTTTTCGTGATTGCAAAATCAGGTTGCTTACTTGTTAATTCCAATATATCTTGTGATTTTCTGAGCTTTACTTTTTAGACAGAGCATACTACGCATTATCACAGCGCATGTATGCTAAGTGATCGCACTGCGTTCAAGACAGCTCTATGATTGGTCAACATTGCATGGCACATAGTGACGATTGACACTCTAGCATTGTCATTTCGAACCCGGGCATTCGCATTTCAAAATAACGTTTCTTATTACGGGTGTTCCATTGGCTTGTTGAGTTAAAGACGTTCGACTTTTGAAATAGTTGTCTGTTAATCTAGCAATAAATACTGAAGCTGATTTGTTTCAAATTTTGCACAAAGCTCCTTAACCCACACACCTTAGCAAGCCTTTTGGAAAGTCATAACCGCCGCATGACCTTTAACTCACGGTGAAAGCTATACGGCAGTATTGGTAACGAAGATAAATAAACTAAACGAGTGCTAGCCACCGCCAATTGATAAATTGGGGGTAAAGGGGACGCGACAATTTAATAAAGTGGTTTTGGCTTAAAAGCGTTGCCCGCGGGTTCGGCGCTGCATAAAGGGTGACCCGATTCGGACCACAATGGCCTTCCACAAAGCCGAAAGGCCGCGGAAATGGCCGAACGGCAGCGCCGGCCAGAACCGTTTTATATCTGGCGACCGCCACAATAAACACGACAACCAATTTTGTCACAACTCATTGGGCCTTATCTTGGCCGCACAGCCTTCACTATAGCGTAAAACTATTTGCGCGAAAGCTGTGCAACAACACATATGACGTGTACATCGCTTGTTATGATAGAGAAAAGTAATTGTGTGTACGTTTTGAAAAGGTAATGTAGAGTGAAGCAGGCGACTGAAAAAGTTGGGGTTGGTTAGGAGGGTAAGGGTGCCAAAAAGGAAAAGCCCATAACTAAGCAACAATCGCCTTCGTAATGCGCTATTCTTATTTTTGTTTCTTAATAGTGAGGGTAAATGGTCTTTCATTTGGGATTTTTGTTGAGATTGATGATTGCGTCGTTTTTTAAAGAGATTTATTTTATTCGCGCATTATTCGGTTGTTTATTAAAATGGGTTTTGGCGCGGGAAACGCTTTGTTGTTCTCGTTTTGTGCGGTCTAAATATAGCTCTAAGTATCTTACCTGAACGGTGTTTTTAATATTATGCATGAGGAAGGTTTATTAAATATCCTTAGCAGTTTGTACGTAACTTTATTTATACTGCTAAAGTGGCAAGCAATTATAAGCAGTAACTGCAGTTACTGCTTATAATTGGCTGCAGCCTATGGTCGTTTGCAATACCCATGCGCTGGCGACCCCGTAAAAAACTTTTGACCCATTTATCAATTATCAACCATTTTATTTCAGTTCATTCCCGTTGTGTTGTAATGGAGTGACTCCCGTCGGATCTCTATGGCACTGTTAACAGGGGAACCTGACCAGATTGGATCATGGTTACGCATTTAGTTTCATCACTGTTTTCCCTCACCGAAAGAGCATTGCACATTTCTCAGAAAAAGAGAAATCCAGACATGACGGCAGGATTCAAACCCGGTATTTCTCGCTTATGAATCGGACCCCATAACGACCAGGCACCGACGCTACCGGGCTCTATAAACATACCTCGTTAATTCAGTTACGATTGCCAGACGCAGGGTACTACGGTTGCTGGCGCTGACATAAATAGTTCGTGAGCCGCCAATGACCGCCATAGCCGGCCTGGTCACGTCGCCCATTCGTCTCTGGCGGCTGTATAAACAAGTCACTTGCTTTGATCCTCGGTTTCAATCAGACCGGAACCCGAGTCTGTTGTTATTTCACCCTCTCGTGCTAATGATATTCAATTCAGGCGCAATTGCGACTCCATTACGATTGAGAGAAATTGTGTTCTGCATTTTGTATCGATATAGTCGTTTAAATTTCACACAATTAAACACAAGTGGAAAGATGTTACATTAGATGTAAATATGCTCAACTGTGACCTGCGTTTCGGCGTACAAATTTAATAAACGTAATGGAATCGTAGTTGTCTCTAATTTTAACAGTTATTGTACAGTATTGACGACCTGAGTGGTTCAATGGTCAACATGCCGGTCTGCCACGCATGAGGTCCCGGGTTCGATTCCCGGCCGCGCAGAAATTTAAATAATGAATCTTAATTTCTGTTACGGGTCTGGGTGTTCTATGTATAATAAGTATGTATTTAAAAAGTATTTAAGTAGTATATCAGTTATCTAGCACCCATAGTACAAGCGTTGCTTAGTTTGGGGCTAGATGGCGCTGTGTGAATTTGTCCACGAATATTGATTTATTGATTTATTGGTTTTGTCTTCTAATCGAGTTACTATGGGGATATTTATACGGCTACTTTATAAAGTAAAAAGGTAGTGCGGCTTGCCTCACTGATGGCACTGCTTGGACAAGATTCTCAAGTATTGAATTTGGTAACCGAAGTTACCCGGAAAGGTGTTTCGTGAAAATATATTTAGTTTTTGTACAATTTATGAGATGAAAGCGTAAAATGTCTACATTTTTATACAACTAAAGGTCTTTTTTTATTTATTTTTACCGGGACTTTACCGCCTTCTAAGCCGCGATTATTCGACGACAATGGCGTCGGAGAAGTAGAAAGAGTGGCAGAAGTAACAGAATACAGAGCTAGCGACTCACGTGTAATGCGCGTCTGGAGCGAAACTGTGAAGCGCAACTAAACCACGCAGTCGGTAGCACCTCGATTAGGGATTAAGCCGCGCTGCAGCAACTGTAATATTTAGGGCTACGCTGGTG
This sequence comes from Blastobasis lacticolella, assembly GCA_905147135.1. Taxonomy (NCBI): domain Eukaryota; kingdom Metazoa; phylum Arthropoda; class Insecta; order Lepidoptera; family Blastobasidae; genus Blastobasis; species Blastobasis lacticolella. The sequence continues at coordinate 20,293,326 of LR990048.1, forward strand.
CAGCGTTGCTGTAGCACGACTAAAACGCCACATATCGGTACCTTAGGATCAAAGGACATAAACACCATTTTGTCGAAAATGACCTTTCAATGCTAGCCACAGTGTTTCGTTTTGACTATGACATGGGATCGTTCAAGAGGTATGTATAACATAAAAAAAGGTTTATTCAGTTATTAATTCTCCATCGATCAGTATATTTAAAATCGCAAAATAAAAAAACTGTGGTTACGCCCGACGTGGTTTAGGTGTCTAAACACAAGAAAGATCTTTCATGTGACATTTCAATGTAACAAAAAGTGTAAATCTGTTAGCAAATAAAATAATTTGTTCTAGTTAGCGTAAGTCAACAGTAAAATTTCATTAGGATCGTAATGAATGAAATTTATAATCGTTTAGTGGTTACGACTCTGAGATGTTCATAATTATATGAAAGCGCCCCCAAATTAATCCGATTATTTCAGGCGATCAATCAGAGCCATTATTTTATTTTATAAATTATTTTTTTGGGATTCTTTAATGATCTGATCAATAAAAATATTTCATTTAATTAATTAATTATTATTCCAGATTGTTTCAGATTGAATCAGAGTCATTATGTCATGTCCTGCTCAACATTTTCTTGGCATTCCGGTCGATGTGTTTCCAATTAACTTGTTTATGTTGACTCACTTTTCTACGATAATTGTTTTTTCCCTATGGCATATTTTTATCGAATAATTTTTCATTTTCTTTCAGAAGCAAAATTTGTACCTACAATAGTCCATGCGGGCTGAGCAAGTTTTGTTAAAAAGCTCGAGCCCGGGAGTATAAAATAAATTCGACCTAATTTTGCAGGGCTCAGTGACATAAATACTCACAAACATAAGTAAAAGCACTCACTCACAAGCAACCTGAGACTCGCATCGTAAACATAACTCGAATTTTTTACAGAATCGAGATTTGAAATTCGAAAATCTAAAATATAAGTCGAAGCGACTACAACGCAGTCACTAGAGTACCGCAAGCAAATTATACTATACTTAGTTCTGTTGAATTGTGGTGTGGTGTGTTCTCCATACTACATCACCGCTCAGTAGATACTTAAAGACTTGCAAGACTCGTTACATGAACAGACTCGAGCGCAGAATAGACTCGAGCACTATCTTTAACTAAGACTATTCGGAAATTTGATACGTTTATAATACTATATACATTAAATAGTAGAGTCTCTGTAATAATGAGTCCAGTCGCGAAAATATAGACTCCCGGGCTTGAGATTTTTACAATACTTCGGAGTCGAGGGCGGGAAACTATCTTTCTGTTCCTATGTCTATGTGTGTATATGTTTTAAACTACGTAACGGATTTGTATTAATGCGATTTTCAATAGGAAGATTTATAAACAAGAAAAAAGACGATAGGTGTACACGAACGAATTCGCGTCGGGTCCACTAGTTTATTATGAAAAATAAACTTAAACAACCACTACCAAAAATGGAAGCCAGAGAGCGCCACTGACAACAACTTTTTTTATTTTCGCCGGTCTCCTCTCTCAAATGGATTATTATACGCCAGAACACTGGACAATACTTTATCAAAACAATGCGGTGGCCGTCCCTACACCGGGGCAGCCGGAACACACGGTAATAGACCTACAGAGTATACAAAGCAGAGTAGACCGAAAGCAGAGTACATGATGAATTAAAAAAATCAATCATCTTGGTGTTTATGTCCCGGTTGTGCTCTCGCGCTCGAGTATCTGGGGTCCGCCTTGACCATGACCCCATTGCCTTGATCATGATTTGGCCGATTAGATAAGTACAGTTGAGCAACTCTGCTACCAAGGGAACCTGCCCAGATTGGATCATGATTACTCATTCAGCCGCCTGACTGTGCAGGTTTCATCATGATATTTTCCCTCACCGTAAGAGCCTTGGTTCGTAATCAACTACTCGTAAAGTACATAATTCAAAAAAGAGTCATTGGAACATGGCAGCGAGTCGAACCCCTTAACTGCTAGGCCACCGACGTACGCTAGAACACCGGACAACACTTTATCAGAACAATGCGGTGGCCGTAAGGGGCAGCCGCAGCATACGCTAATAGACCCACAGAGTACACTAAACAGAGTCGACCGACCACAGAGCAGGTATCTGATGCATGAGCTACTAGAAAGTCATATTAACGGGAACTGAAGCGCGATAATTTGATGCATGTTGAACGGGAAAATCGTTGGACAACCATTGCAGTTTGTATTGTAAGGCGTTCTTCTAACTGGCAACGTCATGCAACGGACGTCGCCCGACCAATAGGAGACCTCAAAACTGCCACTGTACTTTTGTGCATAAAGGTTTAATAAATAAATAAAAACTGCCCGTCGCACGACCGTTGCCAATTAGGACAACGCCTGAGGCTGTTTTAATAAAATTTGTAACGGCAGACTAGTTAGTTTTTAAACTAGAGGGTGACTTCAAATTCACGATACCAAGGGGTGCCGTGTGCATGTGCTAGTGATAACAAACAACTTTAACTAGACACCAACTCTGAAATAGCAAAAAAGAATCAGCTATTTTGGCGACGCTAATAAAGTTCTCCTGGTCAACGGTCACCAGATGTGATGGTCCGTACCTTTATGATGGAGTCAAGCTGTACACGTTCAAAGGTCCTTGTCTGGACAAAGGTTCAGCTGAGGGACTGGCTCCTTTGTGACCCACTTCAGGGGGCTAAACTTGCTGTCTTGTAATTAAATTATATTTTTATTATATCACTCGAATCATTGCCATTGACGCAGTGGAGTTTTATTGCAAGTTTCTGTCATCTCATTTTACATAAACACTAGAGAGGAATTAATATCACAGTTTAAAACATTTATAAACCAATCATCAAAACCGAATCTCATAAAGTTAAATAGACTCGTTGACGGTCTTTGTACAACCCATTTTCTATATTGGACTCATGCTCGACGGTAAGATCGTTTCATGTTATGCGTGAGGTGCATAATCAGGCTAGCTTTTGCGACACGTAAGGAGTGACTAGATCAACCTAGGATCGTGTCATCTGACCACCTCATCTGGTGACCGTTGACAAGGATAGCTTTATTACCGTCCCCGCACCACCACATCTGGTGCCGTGACCAGAATAACGGTTAGGACCACCACAACACCCACCGTGATAATGAGGAGTCTTCTCGGAAAACAAATCGAAAAAGTACGTCGCGTGTAAGTCACGTTTAGTGTTACAATATGTGTAAAGAACGGGAGCTTAGTTTAAAACAATTATCAATAAATATTCCCTTTCCTAATATTGTCAGATATCATCACCATAGCAGTCTACTGCAGGACTTAGGGCCTCTCCCACGAAACGGGATGTTATTGTCATAATCGCTACGCTTGCCAGGCGGGTTGGAGATCGCAGTTTTATAAATATAACAATGTAGAATGCTGCTCTCTATTTTACAGCCTACGGAGACTCTACAAATTTTGCCTCGAAAACATTAGTCGCCTTGTACAACACCCACGAGTGTAAGTTGGTGGTATTCTACTCTGCCGGACACCACACGGCCTAGTATCAGGTATAATGGCAGTAAAATATCCGACTCAATTATGAAAATGCCACGCAAGTACACAGTAACCTGAAGGCAAAGACCGAAACACAAAGCAACCTTTCAGTTCACGTCCATAGGGTTGAAAATCCTTAACCAAGTGGACTGATCGATTGTACATAACTCAGTGTTGCGTTCACGACCGCATCGGATTGGGCCCCAGTAATAAATTGAGATGAGCGCACGGACGTGTGCGGTGTCCTAATAGCTTTATGTGTCGATTTGATGCGAGTTTTGAGTTTATGGCGAGGGTAGAATAAGCGTTCCTATATAACAGACGGGTACAATACAAAGAAGTGAATTACCACATCATCATCATCATCATCATCGTCGCAGCGCTTATCCCGGCCTCTGCCAGGGTCAGCTTTCTTATAAATTCTTCTCCACTTCGCCCGGTCTACGGCATCCTCGCGTCGTAGGCCGTTGGCTCTCACCCGACTCAGCGATGTCAATCAATCGCTTCTTGGGTCGCCCACGGGGCCTCTTTCCTGATACCGGCATGTTCAGGCACCTATAATATTTTCCACGTAGCCCTGAGGCTTACGCAACACTGAATTTCAGCCAGATTTGAAAGTACACGCTGAGTTCTCCAACCCACTGGTAGGCATAGAAATTACGGCAAAACTCGCCACTGACGTGGAGGAAACTCAAGTCCAGCAATGAACTGTATTTTTTGATATTATACGGTGGACAAACAGTTTGTGGGCAATCTGATGGAAAGTGTTCACCGCCGCCTATGGACATCAGCAACACCAAGGGCGCAACCAATGCGATGCCCACCACTAAGGGGACCTCTAATATACCTCTTGAACGATCCCATGTCATAGTCCAAAAGAAACACTGTGACTGGGATCTCATTCTATATACTACAAAAGTATATATTACAAAAAAATAATAGGTCGTATTAGCATATAATTTGCTTAGTCGTCGACGAAAAATCGAAATGAATGTCTTCTTTTATATTAAGTAACCCGCCAGCCATAACAACCCTTACGAGTAAACAACAAAGCTCCCATTAAAACTGAAAACAAGAACACTCCAGCCTCACTTCAAACAATAAGCACTTACATTTACAAAACAATATTTAAAACAAGTCTAGAAAATTTACGAGTTAGGCATCAACATTGTCAATGGCCATAAAACAACCTGCAAAGCATTTAGAGTCCATTTGCAAAGCACTAAAACACTGGGTTCTTTTAAAGTTTCCCTTCGCTCACTTCATTTACATTAGATGGTCATAAACTAATTTTGGGTCCCCAGTGCGCGCGGGTCATTACGCGTACATTAGCGACTTTACGCTGCGACTATAAACGGAGAAAATGCACTAGCCGTGTTGGGATGGCCGTGGGGTAGGGGCTCAGTGGAGGCGGAATGCGGTGGGGTTTTAGTAGAAAAATGTATTAAGGTGACTAAACCAGAAAATGATGTACCTCGATATTGACCTATTGAGAAGATGATTAACTCAGAAAATGTCTAAGGAGTCGAACATGATGTTTTTCTAAATTGACTTTTCAAGAAAATGACATGCGTCCCATAAGTTAATCTTGTTTGAAATGCCATGATGCCCGTCACATCGTTATGGCCCTCTGCCCTCTCTATTTCCTCATGCGTGCGTATTGCATATAGGCATAGATCAAGCGTAACTCGTAGCAGATAATTTGTACCACTCTACGAAAAAGTAATTACTACGCCTTTAATTTTGTATACTAATAGCGAGGGGAAAAGGGATTAGGTAGCACCTCCTCCCTCCCCCAGAATAAGATGCAACCTTTTATATTTGGCGGACCTGTTTTAGGCTACTAGCCCTGCGCTTATGTTATTACGTTATTGTAATATAGAGCAGCGCGGGAGGAGATACAGTGACGCCAAGTTTATCATGAAGCGCTAAATGTATAACCGTATAGATATTTTGTATGAGCGATAAACAGATTTTACACTTTTTTTAAATGTAAAAGTAGCGCGAGATAAACACTACGCTAAAATCTGAGCAGTGTTAGTGTCTAAAATTGAAAAATCGTGGTAAAAGCATTTTTTTTAAGTTTAGAGCATTTTTAAAGTTCTATTGCTTATTTGCTACCAGAGTAACCTATCCCGATAATGGGCAACGCATTGGTGATGCCCCTAATATACTTAACAGTGACAACTTTCCTCCAGGTGGCTTTACCTCTCTACAAAAAATTATACCGCGTCCGCCTCCGCTATCACCCACGCCAACACAGCCGCCCCACCCGTCTTGCCTACTCACCGCTTGTTGACCTGTTGGGGGCCTAATAAAGTGCGTAACGTGGCAACTTTGTCACATCTCCGGCATTAATACAGCGTTGGCGACGGAGGGGGGAGGGGGGGGGAGGGGGTAATTACCCCGCTGACGTATTCAGGGGCCCTTGAATAAGAGGTAATTAATTCCTGAACGGTAAGATTTTACGCGTGAGATTATTGTGTGTGAGCAGGTAATAATTTGGTGTAAATTTGTGACTGTATTTGGATTACTTATGTTAAAATTATTTTATTAAGCTAGTAAGTATATAGAAGTCTTTGTATTTTTTTTCTGCCTAGCTCTACGGGAAAAGATGTTTTTACTTGTTGTGGTGTCTCGTAATTGGCTGATAGAAGTTATGATATATAGGTCTGTACATATTTTATCCCCCGACAAAAATAATCGGATGTGACTGTGTCGGATCACATAGCCGTAGATTTTAACGTGAAACGTCAATGGTCGCGGGTTCGGTGGTAGAGGTAATTATGCTTGCGGAGTAGGCGTCGTTTACTAAGCGTGCCTTGGCAGCTTTGAGACGCTCTCGAAACCGCCTTGCTCGCTCAGCGTCGGACATTATACCCACGTTTGGCCTATGGCCCCTCTTTCAGAATATAGCCGTGATTTGTATATCTTGCTGGCGCTTGGACTAGCTGAGGCCAACATTTTTAAGGTTTCATATATATTTCTGCACTTTTTCCTTATTTTGACGAATTACATCTTTTTCCATTGATCGATTGTTGTACACAAACCCAATAAATACAAGTTATCACATGTGAGTTACATTGAATAGAAATGCGCGAGTGTCATTCATTCAATGCAGTGCCCGCGCGCGAAAGCACAACCTGAATATAAACGTTTTGACCATTTTTATTCAGGAGGTAGGACGCCGAATACCACCGCTTTATCTACTTTTGTCGTCAAATAACAATGTTTGCATTGTTGTGTTCCGGTTTGAAGGATAAGGTAGCCAGCGCAATTACAGTGACTCACAGAGACAACGCACCTGCGGTTGTTCATGTTTGTTGCCTGCAACGTTAATGCATGAATCGTAGATGTTACAGGCGATAGTTAACGCTTAACATCATGTGGGATGACTGCTCGTGTGCTACTGCATAGAATAAATAAAAATTGTGTTGCGCGTTTGTGCCAAATTGTCTATGTTTATTGTTTAGATTTATTTATTTAAGCTAATTATGAAAAACTACCTCAAACAGCGAACGCAAAAACGAACAAAATTACTTTAGGACATAACTCAGACAGAGACATAGTATGCTGTTTCAGGGACTGCACAACACATACGGATAGTCAGTAAGCTCCCAGCTTTGGACTTTAAACAGAGCTTGGGAGCTTTTACTGTAATGATAGTGAGCAAAAACTAAATAACTACCTGCTGCAGATTACGGTGGTGTAGAAATTGTCGACACATTGCACATCGTAAATCCTGCAAGCACCCAGGGCACCAAGTCTGCTAATGTAAGCGCCTTGATTGAATTTCAATCGGATCGTAATATCGGGATATAGTTTTGTCACGTTTTTATTATTCTGTTAGTAATGTAAGTAAGATACACGAAAAGAAGTTAAGAAAACATTTTTAAAAGAGTGTTTATTAACAAGTTCCTTTGACCATAGACTACATAATCATACCGTTACAATTCTATGTATGTTAACTCTGTATTGCTTAAGAAATACAGCATACAATTGTCATGTCGTTTGTGGATAGTGAACCATTTAGAGTGCTACAAACTTTTCTGTCCCAGTGGCTAAAGCTGGAACTAAGTATCGCCTTTGAAATGTCAAGTCAATTTCAACAACAGTGACTACGCTGTTAGCGGGTCAGATAAGTTTGTTGCACTATGAGGTGGTTTACCAGTGATATTATAATAAACAACCGTTACACTCTTAGAACAGAGTAGGAAATCGGCTAAACCGGCAAGATTTTAGAGTAGACTACTATATATAGTCCAAATCGATATGATCGAAGAGCATATTAGAAAATTATGTAGCCGAATGGCAATCACTGGTAGGAGCGTCGGTCTTCGAGTGGTTAAGGCATCCGATTTGTAAGCGAGAGGTACCGGGTTCGAATACCACAGCGGCCATGTAAGAATGACTCTTTTCTGAGTTTTGTACATTAGTAGAAAGCAAACCAATGCTCTTACAGTGAAGGAAACATTGTGATGAAACCACATTCAGGCGACATGACAGCGCCTGGCAATCGTAACTGAATTAACGAGATATATATTTTATAGAGCCTGAGCGTAGCAACGATGCCTAATGGTTAAGGATTCCGACTAGTAAGAGGTTCTAGTGCCGTCATGTATCAATGACTCTTGTTCTGAGTTACGTTGAACACTAACCGATGCTCTACGATGAGGGAAAACATCGTGACGAAACCTGCACATTCAGGTGACTGAATCACACAATTTGATCAGGTTCGCCCTGGGAGCAGGATCACGGAAGGCAGATGGCAGTGGTTTCATTGTAATTATCTGATCTGCAAAATCCTGGATGATTTTTTATTACAATGACAATTGAACCATTAGTAAATTAGTAGACTTGGGACCCTGCATTTGAAGTTTTATTTACTCTTGGTAAACCTGTATTTCTGCAATTCGGACAGTTTGCTTTGAGAGGAATTTCTGGCAGATACAAAGGCGATACTGGAAAGAAAAATGTTGCATTTCGTGGTATATGGGACCGAATTCTTCTCAGCAAAGGAGTATTTACCAATGATATTTAAAATACGGGTCTTGTCTGGTGGATATATACCTAAACGCAGAGCTTAAACTACACATTTTTACAGAAATCCGACTGTATGTATTTATGTATGCTTAGATCTTTTAAACTACGGAACGGATTTTAATGCGGATTAAAGACGAAATTGTATCAGCAAAAAATAGGGTAGATAGGGGTAAAGTAGGTGTTTGCAAATGTAGTAGCGCCGGGTTCACTAGTGTAATAATGTAATGTAATATAATGGATGATCTGATGATGAGTGATCACCTCTAGCTCATTCAATTCAATTCAATTAATTTATTCGTGGTACACAGGTGCAGTTGTTACAATTTTAGTAGATGGGTCTTCTGTGACCTGCCATCGGCATACAAATTTGGAGTGGGTAATTACAATTTTGAATTTAAATAATTTCATATAGGTACATTAAACATTCAAGAATATAAAATTAGTCTTAAATAATCATTATAAGAGCTTATAGTTCCCTGCAGCTTCTATGAACTGTACTCGTTTTATGATCTATGAAGACGCAGCGTGGGTAAGCCTCCTACAAGGTGGACCGTCGACCTGGTAAGGATCGCAGATACCAGCCGGATGCGGAAAGCACAGGACCGGCCTTTGTGGAGCTCTCTGGGGGAGGCATATGCCCAGCAGTGGGCATCTTTCGGCTTATCATGTTCTTAGGACTGATATCGTGCACCTCATTAGGTACGTAGCCTAATGCGATACTTACGTAATTCTCTAATTAAAACAACAAAACAAAGTACAGATACCGTAGCGAACATAGGATGGAGGCAATAATTATTGATAAACACACGAAACTCTGTTACGACCCAGATTATGCAAACAGGCTGTATTGGACGATACAGTTGTTTGGAGAAGCTTTGCGCAGAGGTATTATAAGGGATCGGTCATGGAAAAGCCCGGACTTGTCCCCTAAAAGGCTGTGTACTTTTATATCACTAAGGTAAAAGATTAGGCCCACACGGCACGGCAATGCCAAGATGTTTAGTTGTAGGAATTATGTAATTTTAGTTTTGAATTTTTATTGTTTAATTTTATGTTGTATGATTATAAGTGTGTATGAAATTCTTTGTTTAAATGTTGTGTTGTGGCGTCCAGTTGATAATAAATGATTTATTTATTTATTTATAGTAAGCAATTATCGTAGCCTATGGCCAAGTGGTTAAGGTATACGATTCATAAACAAGAATTTAACTGTGTAGACTCATTTTAATGATTAAGTTTCCGATATTCATGAGCGTTTGTAAAATACCTTAACTAAATAAACTAATTTTGTTTTGATTGATTTGATTTGAGAGGTGCCGTGGGTTCGAGTCCCAGTCTGGCCATGTACTAATGACTCTTTTCTGAGTTATGTACATTAGTTTAATACTTACCGACGTTGTTACGGTGAGGGAAAATATTGTGATGAAACCTGCACATTCAGGCGACTGAATGTGTCCATGATCCAATCTGATTTCAGATTTCCCTGGTAGGACGGTCACGGAGGTCAGATGGCATTTACTCCACTATAATATCTGCTATGCCAAATCCTGGATCGTGGTCAATACGGACCCCGAGCCCTCGTGCGCGAGAGCACATTCGAGATAGTAACGGTGAGATTATTATTATTATTTTTATTATCGTAGGCCTCGTTATGTGACAGGACCTTTACTTACATCGTATACCAGAATCAACTGTGTGTACGTCGGCTAGCTGTTTTGCGTAACTCTGCAATATTCAGGTAGCTGAAAATCACGTTTCCTGTTCACGTCTTACATAAGAAATATTTTATACCTGTACCCAATAATAAAAAAGTTCGAAAGGTGGCCTGCCCAAAGCCTGCATAATATACGTACCTAGTGTAATTATAGTAACATACTGTTTTAAACTATTGCGGTTATTATCACACATTTTAAAAGTATTTCTTTATTTATTCTCAGGAAAATCAACAGCTGTTGCAACATGGATTAGAAGTCAACTTAATTATCAAAAAGCCGATAACAGATTCTCACTTATGTTCTGGGTTTTCTTCCGTGTACCTTTGTTGACGAGTAGCCTGATATTTCGACTCAATTGCATGCATCACGGTCATGGGACGACTATCCCGGTGATGGGTCGTCCCGTGGAAACCCGGAACATAGCTTTAAAATGTATAAGTATAGTAAGTTATAAGAGAGGTAGGGCATAGCGGGGTATCCCGTTCAAATTGGAGCCTTCCGACTGGGAATTACAGAATACCAATATATACATGGCTAGATAGATGTATCCGGGCCGTTTCCGCAGTCTGACGAACTCGCGCCTATTCTTCATGAATGTGATGTACTCCTATATAGATACCCTATTGTTCTTGACATCCTAACTCTTCCAGGAAACGTAGCAATCCTTTCAGTTTTACATACGTCTCCGAAAGAGTTGGTGGTTGTCCGAGATGCTCAAGCCTGTATGATGCCACTCCTTCGCATGTCTGCAGGATGTGTGCAGCTGTCTCTTCTTCTTTCAGGTAGGCTCTGCACAGAGGGCTGTCACTGGGTTATCATAGGTAACATAGTGTTCGACCAAAGCTACGGCTTCGGCCACCTATGGCTTAAGGGGGTACCTTTTTCATGCAAATTTTAAGTAAACTGTTATTGCAGTGACGTTTTCAATGTATATTTGTGCAATTGGCAGTTAGTAAATGCAATGAAAAAGAAATATAATGAAATCACATAACAACCTCATCTAGCGGCGAATTGTGCTTTGTCGATTTAACTGCTTCAGTTTATAGCATTAAGCTATAAAAAGCCATTTTGCGGTTAATTTAATACATTTACTAAGAGTATAAACCATAATACAATTACTAAACACTCAAAGGCTAGTTGCGGTTAGCGTTAATAGATACATAGCACAGTTCATTAGGCGATTTCCTATTTGTGGTTTGTGGGATGGTATATCTGCTCGTCTGAACACTTCTGGTATCGGATATTCGACCTTAGCTTGATATGACTGCGCTATCGAAAACGACTTAGCGTGCCATCCCGGAATATGGAGCGCATGGATTCTTCATTCTGTCATAGGATTCTGTATATTCCATACAAATCTGATCCGAACAATGCCCCTATGAAAATACACGTCATCATCATCATTATCATATCAGCCGTAAAACGCCCACTGCTGGGCATAGGCAGAGATCTCCACAAAGGCTGGTCCTTTGCGACTTAACGTGCCATCCCGGAATATGGAGCGTATAGTTACTGTAGGTATTGTAATTCTTCATAAAATTCTGTATATTCCATACAAATCTGATCCGAAGAAAATACACGTGCTCCCTGGCAACTGGTTTGTTTTGCAATTTTTACCGGACTACAGCTAAGTCAAAAGGAAGGGTTATATAATTTTAGCAGTCTATGTAGGTATGTATGTTTGTATTGTATTTTCGTATGTTCCACCGTAGCTCCTAAACTACTTATTCAATTTTGATGAATGATGGTTTTTTATTTTTATTTTTTTTTATACCCCAGGTGGCATTAAATGGCACATACATGTGCCATTCAATTCGTTATTAGGGTCCGTGTAACATAGGCTAGATATTTTGAAATTTTAATTAATGCGGTGGCTGTAAAATGAGAATAAGTATCTGAAAAAAATCTCGTTTCGTACTTTTCATTTTGTTACAAAGGAACTTTCTCCCACGCACACTAATGTTGTGGATTGAACTTCCTGGAGAGTACACCATGGAGTTCATTAAGAAAGGGATGAAAAGGCTTTGACGGGGTCAACAACACCTGGGTGATATACCTGGTATTGCAAACGTCCATAGGCTACGGTAACTGCTTATTAATAGGCAGGCCGTAAACTTGTTTGCCACCTTCGTGGTATAAAATACTTTTTAGAGCGTGATTTTTCTGTAATCGGCTCTTTCAGTTTTTGAACTTACCGCTTGATCAGTGGGGAAAACCACAATCACCGCCCTTGGCCCAATTTGTATCTGTCCGAAGCTCGGACACTTCGGTAATTCATTAATAAATATTGCTATAACGACCTCGCTGCGGGTGTCCCGTGAGGGCACTTCAATCGTCGAACCCATTGACTATTAATTGAGGCCGCATCGTCTCGCCTGCGCATAACTGCATTCTCGGAATGTGGAGAATCTGGTGTTAAGTAGCGGAATTTGATCGGATGTGAAGGCTGCGCGGGTGCGACATGGTGAATGTGTTACAATGAGAGAACGTTGCGCATTTGTATACAAAGAATAATATAAGTTTTCAGGAGCGTCGGTGGCCGAAGTTATGCGACTCGTAAGCGAGAGGTATCGGGTTGGTATCCCACTCCGGCCATGTACCAATGACTTTTTTCTGAGTTATGTATGTACATTAGTTGAATGCTAACCGATGCTCCTATGGTGGGGATAAATGTCAATATGGTAAGGTTTCCCGGGTAGCACGGTCACGGAAGTGAGATAGCAGTTGCTCCACTGTAATTACCTGATCTGCCAAATTCTGGGTCGTGGTCAGGGCGGACCCCAAGTCCTTATGCGCGAGAGCACATTGAGGACATTAACGCAGAGATAATCGATAGCCTTGAAGGTGTCCAGATTATAGTGATCAGGGAACAGACTCGCAGGCAACATGTTATATTCCTTAGCCGTACGCATTATAAAGGTTGACCCAAGCAGTTCGTCCGAACACCACTCTGCACTCCACTCTGCGACTGTTAATAGTTGCATACCTATTGGCTAGAGCTAGACCAGCAGAGGTATTAAATAACAAGGTGAAAATCTCTATTCAACGCAGCTAATTCAAAATCAACAATCGTATTATTCGAACACTAGCGTGACTAGGCTTCCATTAAACAAATTAGCGCATTCACACTAGTGATGGGCGATTCATTCAAAACCAACAATAGGATTATTCGTATTTAAAGTAAAGACAATTATTTCAAGTTTCTTTACCTATATACGCTACATTAAGTTCATTTCAGTGTTAGGCGCAACCGCAGGACCGCGAAAATGAATTTCATTCACGAATGAATTTAGTCGAAAAAGGGAAGATGAATAATTTAGTTGGATTATAAAATATTGTTTTTTAATAGTGTTTCTGACGACTTGAAGTGTAAGTTGCAGTAGTTTTGTACGCAATAATTTAGGAAATACGTTTATTTGGGAAAATCCAGGTTAAAAGCCCCGTGTGCCGTAAGGTAAAAACAGCATTTATTTATTTTATTTTAATAGTTTATTGCATACCAAAATTGGTAACAAAGACATGGCAAATATATACATGACACAAAAGGCACTACTTATTTCTAAAAAGAAATTTCTATTTTTTAATAATTAATATTGAATCAGAAGTTTTAATTCGATTGATATAAAATCGTTCGAATGCTTTTTTCATTAGAATAATTAAGATAGCTCTTTTATTGGTGTCGGTGGCCAATTAGGTAAGGGGTCCGACTCGTAAGCCAGAGGCAGCGGGTTAGAATCCAAATGCCGCCATGTACCAATGACTTTTCAGGTTTATGTACATTTGTTGAAAAATGCTTTTACGATGAGAATAAACGTCGTGATAAAACCTGCCCACACTGACTTGACGGAGTTAGCAAGGTCACGGAGGTCAGATAGCAGTCGCTCCACTAAAATTATCTGATCTGCCAAATCCTGGATCTTGATCAAAGTAAACCTCGTCCCGGCAGGACACAACCGGGACACAGACATCAAGAAGATTTTTTAAAATCAGATAGCTCCTTTCTAGTGTCCATTCGAATGATTATTCGAACGAATCGCCCATCACTAGTCCTACCACAAACCTCTCCTAGAGACTTGTGGACTCTGAGTCTAATTGACCGCTAAATACCAACTCCACAGTCTAATTGGCTTTGTGTCTGGAGTCTAGACCTTCAATGGAACGAAATCGGATCCTTAGATTGTCCTTGATCATTATTTACTTGAATTGTTAGCATTGAATGCTTTTGGTTTAGATTTTAGAGGTACCTAATATCGGTGATTGAAGTGTATTGTAAAAGAGAAAGTTTTAATTTTGAACTGCTCCATAGTTAAGCAGTTTTAAATGTAATAAAGAGATCATTAAGTGATTGGGTTCTCGATAGATGTTTTGGATTATGTAAGTTTTGCTCAATAGTTGAACGGTTTTAAATTTTATAAAGCGATCTTTAAGTGATTGGGGTCTCGATAGATGTTTTGGATTATGTGACTATTCATAAATGAACTCTTGAAATGTTAATAGACTGCATTTCCAATAAAAAAAAAATTATATGCTTTGAACAGGTAGCTTTTTGCAGAGATTAAGCCATACAGGTTGATTTCAAATTGATGATGCGAAGAGGTACCGTATGCATGTCCTCGTAGTAACAAACAACTTGTACATTGGCACCAACTCTGAAATCGGGAAAAAATCTGCTGTTTCCTACATTTATAGCTACAAGTTATAACTTAAGCGACTGATTTCGGAAAATTCCCAACAACATTTTCTTATTTCTCGAGGTTGATCAAGGCCTTCCGATCCGTGATGGTATAATATTGTTACTACCTAAACTACCGAATCGATTTTAAATGAACAAAGCTAAGAGCCACCCCAATTAAACTGGCTTCTACATGAAAGAAACCGCATCGTAATCGGTTCAGCCGTTAACGAGCTACAATGCCACAGTCCTTAACATCCCTCTTTTTGATGCAAGGATTAAATAAGCAACACAGATAATGTATCCTACAGACAAAACTTGGAAAACACCCGACCAAGTATACTCATATATTTCCCGAACTGATAATTTAAAAAACATTTTTACACTAGTTTCACTATCTATAATTAAATTTAACTAAAATATTGCGACTGGTTTTGATAAATTCATCATCAGGAAATGTAGATGTAATTAATTCGTTGTTTACATTGCTTAAAATTATATTGCATGATAAAATCGAAACCGATCGTAATCTTTTAACTTAAATTTAATGACAATGAAACTAGGTATAAAAAGTGTTTTTTAATTATTAAACAATAGAGTTACGTCAAGAATGCACTAAACAAAGTATTAATTATTTCCTTAACTACTTAACCGATGTTAAGTTTCAGATGCTAAGAATCATCTGTATTTAACTTGCTTTCAAAAAATGAAAATCGAAATCGGTCCATCCTTTCGGGAGTTCCACATAGAACTTTTTATGTATCTATAACACATATGTTTCACAAAATAAAGAATCTTGAATTTTTTACTTTCTATACCACAGTTATATTCGTACAGATAGGCAGGCTATTTTAGCTTTAAGTCTGTACTATTTGCGCATAAGCTTTTAATAAGTGAATAAATATACACGTCAAAGTTACAACACCCATTTATTACGGCGGGGGTTAAAACCACTTCAAGCGAGCACAAAACAGTCTCACTTTAAAGAGAGAAGATAAAATAATTACATAAATTAAAGGCCTCGTAGGTAGGTCTAGTTAAAATTGCTCCATTCTCGTTGGATATCGCAGTATCGGATAGGAACTGTTGAATATTTAAAGGCATTATTAATCGAAAGCTCCCACAGTAATGAGGCTTGTGCATTATTAACAGTTTAATCGTTCAGATGAGGCTGAGCTGCCTTTTAATGCTATGGAACGGAGGTGGGGAATAAATTAGGGAAAGTCGCGCAACTTTTGGAAGGTTTGCTGCGGATACTTGAGAAGGTGAAGGTAAGGAATTTTATGATAACAAGCAAAAATGTATCAAAATTAGCACTTTTTGACAGTAACGCTCCGCGTTCCAAAATGCGTGACATGACAATTACCCTTCCAACAACGCGTTCCAGTTTGGTCCGTCAGAGTAAACAAATAAAAGACTAACGGACTAGCTGCTTTGGTTGATCACTAAAATAGTTTTTGGTAATGTGGATACCCTGAGTTGCTCGGTGTTAAGTTAAATTCTGTTCTGGCTCTGGTATTGGTAAGTTAAAATTTTCTCTGGGTACGGGTAGGTTGGAATTGAGCCGCTTTGGTAGACCTTTGTAATACGTATGGCTAAGGAATGGAACATGTTACCTGCTAGTGTGTTCCCTGATCATTATAATCTGGACGCCTTCAAGGCTACAGCGAATAGGCTGTTTCTAGGCAGGCATACTCCATCTTCAGCCGCATCGTCACTTACCACCAGGTGAGATGGCGGTCAATTGATTGGCTAGTCATACATAAAAAAACTATAAAACGGATTTGGATAACAATTTAATTTTACAGTGCACTTATAAAGCACAGACCATGTTCGTAGAATACAGTTCATGCGGAAACATGTCATAATCGAATTTTACCCCAACGCAGTCGCGGGTTTTACCCGTTTCCAAAATAGCAGCTCTTGCTACTATTTTAACATTTCATGTACAAGTAATTTGCTTTACCAGCCATGTATACTGCGAAGCCTAATAAATCAAAATGTCCACCCATCGAAGGGTTAAGTCTAGCCGGAATTCCGGATGTCGAAACACGCGTAATCTCAACCGGGCGAGTCCGGGTGCGAATAAATCGGCACAGAAGCGACCCGGGTATACGTGATAGTGATGGGCGGTTGTTTCAATAACCTAATTGAATTCGAATGATTTAGTATCGGCAATTTTTTTTGTTCGAATAATTCAATATTTAATCTAATTCGTCAGAATTAGTGTTTGTTTTTCAGTTTCAGTAACTTTCTTGTAGGTACTCCGAAGACGTAGTTTCGCTACCCTTTTATACCCTGTTCCTTTAGGATCAATCTCCTGAGTGGCTTGAGTATGATCAGTGCAGCTTTTGATATTTATTATTGAATCAATAGTTATTACTCGACTGATGCAAAATACTTTTTTATTCGAATTTTTAAACAACGGATTCCATTCGTATCGTACGATTCGGATGTGGAATGAGCTCCCAGCCACAGTGTTTCCTTTGGACTACTACACGCGATCGTTCAAGCGGTATATTAGAGGCGAACAACGGGCTGGTGTTGCCGATGTCCATAGGTGGCGGTAACCACTTTCCATCAGGTAGCCCGCTTATTTATTAGTCTGCCGAATACGAAAAAAAAAATTGAATGATCACTCGAATGGTTCATCCACATTCGCCCATCACTACCCGGGCAGCTGACCCGGGTATACCCGGGCACACGGGCGCCCAGGCATACCCTAATCTCTAAGATTTATCCCCACAGACCACTATTGACATGTCCAGTGCGCATTGATTTATTCGGTGGCCTCGATCTGAATCCGTGTTTCCTGGGAATTGGCATACAGAAATATGTAAAACAAAAATGATTTTATGATGTTCGTTTTTATCATATTTTTCTCGTGGATCCAGTAGTTTGTCCCACCGGTGGGGACCCGAGGGAGAGTTATTTCTCGTACTGATTGATAAGGGTATAATTCACATAAGGCATTGAAATGTTTGTCTAGCGGTGTGTCCCACTTCCCTCTAATATGATTGAATTAGACGATCTCCTTCTTCTTATCGAGTCGATGGACTAAACTCTGACTTGGTACTTACACTTTGTTCCTCCAGTATTTGGCGACGCATACCGCGTTTGTCAGCCTCGAACAAGTCGTCCATGGTACAAGTTTCAGGACACGCCGAGCATGAAACGAGGTAGTCCGTGGTTTGCGGAGATATGCAACAGACGTCAATTGGACGATGGCTGGGCTCTGCGTTATGCTCGTGAACGGGTGCTGTCGTGGTGGATTGGTTACTTTTTCTGTAGTTTTAGGTGGTTTTCTTCCGTAATATATAATATACGTATATATTATGTCCGGCGCGGTCCGGCTTTGCTTGGCATTGTCGGGCACTGACCGGCTCTGTTTGGTATTGTCGGACACGGTACGGTCGTTGACGGCGTGAGGTGGAGGTTCTCCGGTCCTGGCGCAGCATGTCACAAAGTGGTTCCATCCTACTTTCCTACCCCTTCTCTTTGACGATTGAAACGGATATTTAATGTCCTACTCAATAAAGAAATATGGAAATATTAATCATCCCTATACAAACAGTGCTTAGGTAAAGCGACCATACATATAGTCGAACTTACGGCCGATGCTTATCATCATCCTCTCAGCCGTTGGATGTCCAATACAGAAAATATTCCACACATTATGTGCCTCTTGCATCCATCGGTTCCTCACGACCTTCACGATGTCGCCCGTCCATTTTGAGAAGCCGTCCCACGCTGCGTTTACCGGTACCTCGTCGTCACTTTGTAATGCGTACGACTAAGGAATGGAACGCGATGCCTGCGAGTGTGTTCCTTGATCATTATAATCTGGACACCTTTAAGGCTAGAGTGAATGGCCGTGTGGTATCCGGCAGAGTAGAATAGCACCAAACCCTTACACTCGTGGGTGTCGTACAAGGCGACTAATGTTTTCGAGACAAAAGATCTAAGCGCCTCCGTAGACTGGAAAATGGGCGTTTTCAATTGTTATATTACAACACTGCGATCTCCAACCTGCCTGCCAAGCGTGGAGATTAAGGCAATGACCTCCCTTTTCGTGGGAGAGGCCCTAAGTCCTGGAGTAGACTGTTATTTGCTGTGATGTGTGAATAGGCTAAACAGACATGCTCGACCTTCGGCCGCATCGCAACTTACCACCAGGTGAGATGGCAGTCAAATGACTGGCCAATATAATAAAAAAAACTATAAAACCTTTCCATCCCATCAACCATCGGCCATCGTTCCACGTGTTTATCCTGGTCTCAAGATCCTGCCTAAGATTGCTCACTAGTACAATGTCGTCAGCGTACTTCGAATCTAAACACTATGAGACCTATATACAACCGTGCCGAGCGCTACACGGCTTTAGAATAATTTTATGCAAACCAGAAGTTCCCAACAAACTTCCGTAAAATGCGCTATAAGTAAATCGCAATAAGCAAACTATCTCGGAAGCAACAAACCAATCACTTAAAGGCACATTGGCACTGCTAGTCCTGTAGCGGCCCGACCTTGCGGCATATTCCCGTTGTCCCCACTGCCTCTTTCCCCGTGACGGGGACAAGGCGTCGCAGATAATTTTTTTTACCT
This sequence comes from Blastobasis lacticolella, assembly GCA_905147135.1. Classification (NCBI taxonomy): domain Eukaryota; kingdom Metazoa; phylum Arthropoda; class Insecta; order Lepidoptera; family Blastobasidae; genus Blastobasis; species Blastobasis lacticolella. The sequence continues at coordinate 20,312,896 of LR990048.1, forward strand.
TTAGGACAATGTTTCTTCTTCTCCTCCATCTTGTTGGTATTGTTTAACTAAAATACCAACTGACGTAATATTTACATATAGGTCGTTTGTCGCACGCGTATGAGTAAATACGAACACGAAACTTACTGCCCACTAGACATTGTAAAAACCGTTAATGTATCTACGTACATACTTAGGTTTAGGTTTAAACATATTTATTCTCATAAAAGATACAACATCACTTACATGAGAAAATAACTTACACAATTAATTTAGTTTGTCGTTCGTAACGCACACCAGAACACTTCACTGTTATACACAAGTAGGTTGCATTGAATAAACTAGAATTGTTACCCAGGAATCTCTTATCTTTAAATACGACATTCTTTGAGTATAAAAAGTATAAAATACTTAAACACGTTAGATTACAAAGTATATAAATGTAAACTGAAATCAAATATACAAAAAAAACTTATAACTTAACGCATTATTTGTCAAAGAAACAAATAAATATTTATTTAAATTCGGTTAGGTTAGGTTAGTACCCCTAACTCGGCCAAGTGAGGAATTACATTAGAAGTAATGTAAATGTAGTTCACAATTTTACACCTGTTTTGTTGTTTAATTTTGTACCTTGTAAAGTAAAGACATTTACAATATTACTGTGACTTTAAAAAAATATAAGAGAGGTAGGGCATAGCGGGGTATCTCGTTCGAATTGGAGCCGCCCGACTGGGGAAGTACCTCCACCTTACAGAATATCGCAGCTAAATAATACTCTTTTAAATAGTATTGTGTTTCTGCCGGTGAGTAAGGTTTCCAGTGCTCCATGGGGTGGGGATTTGGGGAACCGTGGCTTTGGCAGTGGAGTGGCATTTGCTTTTTGCTGCCAGAGCAACGTGTTATAGAGGTGGGCAACGCATTAGCGATACTCTTGGTGTTGCTAATGTCTATAGGCAGTGGTGACCACTTTCCATCAGGTGGCCCGCTTGCCTGTTTGCCTACCGTATGACATAAAAAAAAAAAAAAAAATATGATCTAACATTAAAATGTACACTTACCTATAATAGAACGTTAGTCCAAATAAACACACCTACACTTAATGGGGACAGCGGAAAGATTTCAAATAAACTTACTCCATTCCTGTCCCCATTACCTAACGGGAAAACACCAGCTCGCCGAGTGGGGCGCTTCCGGCGTCCGCCATTAGCGCCCCGGATATTACGCCCCGCGTACGTGAGCCACTGGACTGTACTTGCGATGGTCAGAGCTAAGCCTGCGTGGATGAGGGTCACGAGGGTCAGTCCTTAAAATTGAGCACTTGCTTATAGTAGGCCACTGGAGAATGAGACTATGGTAGGCTATGAAGAAAGTGACTTATCAATGTTGAGTAGTTAACTAACTTAAAAAAATCATGTGTAAAAAAACAGATTTTATTAAGTCTCGAGTTATCAAGTTTATTAAGAGTTTACTAAGTAAAAAAGTTATCTACTAAACAACAACGTAAAATACAACAATTGCTTCTTATATGCTCAGCTAGCAAATCTAAGGGACTAACGGAGAAAAAACTGAAGAGGAACAGGTTAAATTTCTCGGTAGACGAACACGAGCAAACGATATTGGACCAATCGTCGTTTTTCAATCTGACAAGTGACTTAATACAAAGTTCGGATAAATCTACTCAAACAGATTCGGAGTACCAAAACCCGACGTATAATATCCACCGCCATCAGCATGTATGTCAGCATAGTAAGACTGATAAAAACAAACTCCACATTATTAGTAGCAATAAAAGAAATGAAATCCTTAGGCACGCAGAGAATGTATTCCAGGAAAGTTATGAGATCTGTCATTTTCTGAAACCAAAAGCCAACACGGAAGAGCTATTGAAGAATATCCCATATATAGTTCAACATTTTACCAGTAACGACTATTGTGTCCTCTTTATAAGCGAATGTGATTTCCAGGAATCTCAAAATTACAAAAGGATTGTTGAGTTAATTAAAAAAAGTATAAACGACTACAAACATATCAATTTCATAATTTGCGTCCCAACTTTTAAATGTGGAATACATGAGTACAATATGTATAACAGCAGAATTGAAATATTGAACTATATACTCTACAATGACATAGAAATCAAAGAACGCGCATATATACTTGATTCTAATCTGAATTTATCTTGCAATCAACAAATATTCAACAAATACAACGGACACATCACTAACAAAGGAATGAAAATTATTTTGGACGACCTGAAAAACCTGATTGAAGGTATATACATATAGAAAATCAGTTAATAGATACAGACGTAAAGCGATCGGATGTGTTTTTTCGTGTCTGAACACATAAAAATACTACATCAGAATATATCGGGACTCATATCAAAATCTGATGTGTTAGTCATGCACCTTAATGAACTACAAGGTAAAAACAAAGAATTAGATGTATTATGTATAACGGAACACAATATAAAGTCCGGACAAGAAGATTCGATTTCCATACCCGGCTTTCATTTAGCAGCTTGTTATTCACGCGACAAAAGAAGGGGTGGTACCGCCATTCTCGTCAAAAATGAACTTGAAAATAGAGAATTAACAGATACATGCAAGCAATCTATCAAGGGAGTTATTGAATGCTGTGCGGTGGAATTAGTTGTACACCAGATCATTATTTTATGTGTATACAGAATTCCTACTAACAAATCAAATTTAAATGAATTATTTTTTGAGAAACTTGACTTAATTTTGCGTAATTTGACTAGAAATTGCAATAAAAAAGTAATACTGTGTGGTGACTTTAACATAAATACTCTTGTGAAATCTAAAATGAGCCAGTCATTTGAATATCTTCTATCAAACTACAATCTTAAATTAGAAATTAGAGAGCCAACTAGGCCCATTAGCCAGACGTGTATTGACAATTTTGCACATAGTAAGAATTCCAGAAAATGCAAGAGTGAGGTTTTGGATTTTGGACTATCGGACCACACAGCACAGTACCTTAAATATCCTACAAAAAAATCTATACAATGAAATTTTGGCATAAGTACGTGAGGGATTATAATATTGACAATATGAACAAATTTAAAAATTGTATGCAAAGCCTTTCTTTCTCTGACATATACGAAACTGACTGCGTTAATACCGCCTATGATAGTTTTTTTGAAAACTTTAAATTATTCTATGATCTTTGTTTCCCTGTAATCAGGATAAAACAAACAATGAGAAAAAAGCCAAAATGGCTTTCACGAGGCATTACGTTATGCTGTAAAAAGAAAAGAGAAATGCTATGGAAGTATAGGCACAATCCTAACAATATAAATCGAACAAATTTTAAACTATATTAAAAAAAATTAAAACAGATAATTAAATTAACACAATATGCACAAAATAATTATAAAATAAAAACGGCAACAAATAAAAGTAAGGTCACTTGGGATATTATTAATAAATCAAAAACAAATATATCTAAAAGTGCAGTCTCATATATTAGAGTAAATAATAAATTTGTTAATAATCCGAAAGAAATGGCTACTGAATTCAATAACCACTTTATTGACCTAGTAAAGCTCAACTCAAAATCCTTGCATAACATTAAGCCAAACATAAAGTATAATAGCAACAGCCAATCAATGTTCATGGAACCAGCCATACCTTATGATGTGTATAAAATAATAAAAATGTTGAAAAATAAGCGAAGTGTTGGCCATGATGAAATTTCAACTGCTGTTCTCAAGCACGTGGCGGTTGAGATAGCTCCACACCTTACACATATTATTAACTTAGCCATAGATAACGGGGCTTTCCCGGAAGCGCTAAAATTAACTATAGTAAAGCCTTTACATAAAAAAGGAGATAAAAGTGACATGAATAATTTTAGGCCTGTAGCATTAATATCCGTCATGTCAAAAGTAGTAGAGAAATACATGTATGAAGCACTTTTGATTTATTTAAACAAACAAGACATAATAGCACCAGAGCAAAAGGGTTGCCGCAGAAACAAAAATATAAACATGGCTATTTTTGACTTTTTAAATATAGTCACAAACAATATAGACCAACGTAATCCAGTATGTGCAGTGTTTATGGACATGACAAAAGCGTTCGATCACGTAAGCCATAAACTCCTCGTAAAGAAGATAGAAGGCTACGGAATACGTGGCAACGTGTTATCACTAATAGAGTCAGTCCTACCTACAAAATAGAAAGCAATACACTGAAATAACAAAAATCTGCGAATCATTTAGGACCGAAATTAAATATAGATCTGATGAACGTACAGTTTTATTCGGAGTTCCACAGGGAAGCGTGTTGGGACCATTACTGTTTTTGCTATATATTAACGATTTACCTAAGCATATACCATTTCCAATGACATTATTTGCTGATGATAGTACGGCAGTAATTAAAAGTAATGACAAAAATAATTATGAAAATGATATTAATGATTCTATTTATAAAATAATAAACTGGTTAGACCAAAATATTATTTATTAGTAAACATAGGAAAAACGAACATCATGAATTTTTTTCAAAGGAAAGATCAAATGCACGACCTAAAGATAAGCTACATGAATACAACTATTAAAGATACATAAATAACAAAGTTTTTAGGATTATATATCACTACATAGTATAAAACAAAGTCGCTTTCTCTGTCCCTATGTCCCTTTGTATGCTTAACCCTCTGTAACTCATGACCTTTAATATTTTTGTGTTTATTTGTTTCGTAATAATTGTAAAAAAATAAAATACACGTGTTTCAGGTATTTTTTTTATTTCTTATAAATTTTGAAAAAACAATCAAAAATAGGATTGTTGCCTCAAAGCAACATCAAATGAATGTATCAAAAATTACAAAGCAGCACATGTTACGAGAGGTGGAAGTTTCTAAAGCAGTTCTTAGTTTTAGTGTAGCACAAGGCAACCCCACATTTTTCACATAAATTGTGCGTGAATCCAAGACACTTCGGGAACTTACATCTTATTTTTTTATTAGACCATTGCGGCCAGTGCCCAATTTGGTCTTGGCGGACAGCTTTTGGAGGCACGTGTTGAGCAGGTCCTTTGTGCTTTTTAGCTTGAATCTCGCTCTCCAATGATCGCCGACTTAGCAAATTTGGCTTTATACCCATTTTGCAAAGGGTCTCCGCAACATTGAGGCGAAAGTCTGCTGATCGTAAGCGGCCGGACCCTTCAAGGTTTTTGTATTTAGCAACTCTTTTGTAAAGTAGCCATGCATTGGCGATCGTGAGGTCCAAGTAGTGATAAAAAAGACGCATATGCCATCGCTTGCTTCGCAACCGTATCTTATAGATGCCCATGATGCTGTCAAGAAGGTCGACGCCACCCATATGACGATTGTACTCTCCAACCACATTGGGTCTTTTTATGTTGACATATCTTGAATTTTGTTTATCCCATCTTCGAACTTCGGTTTCAGGCTTTTGCCCAGCGAATGTAGAAGCCAGATTGACAATTTTGTTGTCCTTCCAGGAAACAATTGAGACATCGATGCCATTGACGTCAGCTACATACTCTTCTGAATACCCTCTTTCTTTTTTCATAATTATCTTTTCTGTCGACAGCTTACAATCCGGTATTCTATTTCTTCTCACTGTGCCAAGACTGAGGATACCTTCTTTGGCTAGATATTCCAATAGACGGAGAGACGTGAAATAATTGTCAAAATATAGCCTGTAGTTCTGGTGTCTTGGAATCATACGCGCTAACCTCATGACTACGTTAGATGAGGCTCCTAAATCTGGCTCTTCATCCAGGACAATATTTTCCTTGCCGGTTTCTATTTCTGTTTTGTAAGCAAAGCCTGAAACGCCACTCAATACAAAGATCTTATAACCCCATTTATGTGGTTTGTTAGGGTTGTATCTTTTCAACATATTACGTGCTTTAGTAGAGCACATTTGCTCGTCGACGCAAAGCTGTTCTTCCATTGGGACTTTGCTATATGCTTCATTCAAGGTGTCGATTACTGGGCGGATTTTGAATACTCGATCATGATCAGGGTTATCCCTTGGAAGGTCTTTCGTGTTGTCGTTGAAGTGCAATGTTTGACGCATTTTTTCAAACTTATTCAATGACATAGTTTCCTGTATTAGTGGTGTTCCAAGTACTGAATTCCAATGGTTAGTAACTCTAGGTAATTGAATGAGAGACATTGCATATACTGCACCTATGAATTGCCTGACATCCATTTCAGATACCCGAAAAGTGCTGTTAGGGTCTTTTTGTACTTGGTACAGGTTGGTCTCCTCAGAAATTTTTTTGATCAGTTCTTGTGGAAACAAATAAAAAAAGAACTGTATGGGTGTGTCAAGATCTAAAAGATCAGAACCCAGAGACTTGCTTCCAGTAAACATAAGTTGCTCTGCATTCAATTCAAGATTCTTTTTTTTCCAACGTAAATTCAATTTAGCGGCCTTTGTTTTTGGTGGATTTTTATTAGCAGGATTTTTTTGGCTTGTTGAAGGTTCAGCAATGCATACGTTTGCTTGGACAGTCTCAATGTTAGATGAAGCGCTTTCTTGACTATCTTCTAGGTTTTCTATTATTGAATCAACATCAATATCTAGCTCCGGTATCTCATCTTCAAAATTCTCTAATTCAGGTATGAAATCAGGGTCGGCTACGCTGTCGTCATCAAAATCAAGACCATCTTCACTGTCTGCACCATCTTGTAGAGCACATATAATGTCTAATTCACCGAGACGGCGCTTACGAGACATCCTGAAACAGAAAAAAATTGCGATAAGCATTACAGTATTCAAACAAAATAACTACGCTTCGCCTAATGTAGCCTACAGGCAACAAACACTTTTTAGCATAAAATCCTATAAAATACGTGAAATTGGGTCAAAATCAATATTATACAATGAATTTGAAACACTTACCTCTTCACTGTTTCAATATAAAACACAAAACACACGAAAAACTATTTTTTATTATTTTTTGAATCAGAGCCGGTCCGCACTTGTCGTTAGTTACCCACTGTCGAGTTATGAACTTCAACTTACGACATACGGCGCCATCTAGTTGTGTTTCTAGATACTAGATTCTCTAACTGTGAGTGTATACGACAGGTTACAGTGCGTGATTACGTTGTAGAACCGATTCTTTGAATTTGAACCACGATCGAACGGTATGTTGCCTACAGTCTACAGTATGGTACAGAGGGTTAAATCTTTGAAACTACGCAACGGATTTTGATGCGGTTTTTTTTAATAGATAGAGTGATTCAAGAGGAAGGTTTTTAAGTAAGAAAAAAAGGGTAGGTAAGGGTAAAATAGGTGTACGCGTACGAAGTCGCGCCGGGTCCACTAGTAGATAATAAGCTGACATGGAAATATCATGCAGAGATGTTATGTAAAAAGTTAAATAGACACGCGTACGCACTTTACGAACTAGCAAAGACTGTCAACCGTGAAGCCGTTCTTAATGCATACCACGGGCTTGTTGCATCAATTCTCCGATACGGAATAATATTTTGGGGAAACTGTTCTGAAACAGAATCAATATTCAGGGGACAAAAAAGTTGCATTAGAGCTATATGCAATTTAAAAAGAACTGATAGCTGCAAACCTCACTACGCTAAACTAAAGATTCTTACACTGGCATGCCTCTACATATATGAGGTAGCTGTGTATGTAAGGTCTAACCTCCACTTGTTCACATCTGTCTCTCAGGTGCACAATAGAAGCCACCGTGATCCTGGCCGGCTGTGCGCTGTCCAGTCTAAGACAGCTCTAAAACACAAGAGTATTTTTTGTATGGCCCCCAAAATATACAATAAGATACCTAAACAGATAAGAGAGTTAGATGTGACGGAATTTAAACACAGTCTCTTTAAAGTGTTGACCGAAAAATGTTATTATCGGTGTGACGAATTCCTTAACGATACTTTTATATAAATGTAGTAATATAAATAATAATTATATATAAAATGATAAATGACATTGATGTTTTAACGATATATAAAAAATTGACATTCAATTATTTCAATTAGTTATTGACGATTTAATAATGATTTATCTTGATATATTTTTGTTAATTTAGTGTATTAATATCGGATATTTAAAAGGGATGAATTTCATTTGATTCTAGTTTTGTATAAAGTGATAGTTAGATAGGTGGATTGTATCGTATACCGTAAGGTGGAACATGGAGATCTATAAAATACATGAAACCAACTTTGTAACCCATGTTGACGATTAAATAAATGAATTGAATTGAAGTCTTTTGAAATACATTTCAATTTTAGATGTAAAAAACACGTAAGGGCTAAAAATAAAACTTTTTTTTTTGGCTGAGCTATAATATGATACCCTGTATTTCAGGCGAGAAATTACAGATCTTAAATTAACAACGAATGGTGGCAAAATATGACGGAGTAGGTACACATATCATAAACAACATAATACATTATATCATAAATTAACTTAGAAACTAAAAGTTGTTGATGTTAATGTCCCGGTTGTGCTCTCGCACATGAGGACTTGTCCGCCTTGAACTGGTTAGCTAACTAAGGTTAAGTAAACTTAATGCCATACACACAGGTGATTTGGTTCCCTCATAGCCATATAGAGTATACGATTTCCGTACGTTTGTTTAAAATGTTTATGCAATTTTGGTTTTTGTGCTAACGACAGAAAGCTTATTTTATTATTTGTAAACAAACGCGTGGCGCCCATATCCTACTCGTGTAGTAATTGTGTCGCACCCGCACGGTAATCGTGCCGCGCACGCGTAGTCACCGCGTCGTTTGCGCGCCAATAGGGTAGACTGCACGTTTTCTGGCCGGTTGCTACGCAGTGACTGTGCTGGCATGACGCTTACTCGTTTACTGTTCGGTTTTTAAACGGCGACATATTAACGGGACTTAAGGATCACGATACCCTACGTAACTTGGATGCCTGGGTGCCAGGTATCTAGATGATTAGAATGAAATCTATCCCATCGTCGGGGAGTGCTGTGGACGAAAAGTGACGGTGGAACCAAGTTAAACAGTTATTCAGATCTTTCCCCGTTGTATAGACAGTAGAGAACACATAGAGAGTCAACGTCTCTCTGAAAGCAATGCCTGTCAATAGTATAAACACAAAAAATGCTTAATCTTTTAGCACTAATCGTGCAGAAATTGTATTATGTATGTATGGGATCTTATAAACGCTCACGTGCATGATGTGGAATGAGCTCCTTTCTGAAGACTTTCCTTTGCACTATATGGGGTTCTTCAAAAGGCATGTCAATAGTTACCTGAATGTACGGACAACCGTGGCCGCTCTCTATCCGTGTGCCTCTCTAACTTTTATAATGCGTACGGCTAAGGAATGGAACGCGTTGCCTGCGAGTGTGTTTCCTGACCAATATAATCTGAATGTCTTCAAGGCTAGAGTGAATAGGCTGTTCCAAGACGGGCATGCTCCATCTTCGGCCGCATCGTCACTTACCAACAGGTGAGATGGTGGTCAAATGCCGGTCTTGTATAATATAAAAAAAATATTAATAAAAACAACGTAAAACTGGCTAGAACCTGTGCTTTATGGGTAGGTTATAGGTATGTATGAGCCTGAATTGTCCCAGCATCACAACGGATTTAGTTTAATAAAATATTTTCTAACGGGAAACAATAAAAGCATTCATACTATCAATCCCAGTGAAGTCACGTTCTATTCACGCTCTAAAGAATATTTGACAAAAATAGATCGAAATGTGAGCACTGCGCCATAGTCGGTCTTCCGAAAACGTTAGTAGATAATTGGAATGGCTCCGAATATTATTCTAAATTATTATAAATTTTTATTATTTTTACTATTATTATAAAATTTTTACAGCCATTCCAGTGTCAACTACGAAATCCTTAAATTCGTCTCCTGCTCTCGTTGAATCCTTGTTAAAGCAAAATGTACCCGAGAGTGTCATCGATTTTAAGTTCGAGCATGCAACACCTCAAGATATAGTTAAGGCTTTTAAAACCATAAAAATGAAAGCAACTGCCGACATTGATGGCATGTCAGTAAAAATTATTAGCTCTGTAATTGATGTTATTGCTGTCCACCAAGCGAATATATTTAATAATTGTGTTGATAATGGTGAATTTCCTGATCTGATGAAGCACAGTAAAGTTATTCCATTGTTGAAAACTGGTAATACAACGGATCCTACAAATTTTAGACCAGTTTCAATTTTACCGACTCTAAGTAAAATATTTGAGAAAATCATATTAAATCAACTAAAAGCTCATTTTATGGAAGTAACCTATTGCGTCATAAACAATTCGGTTTTACTCGCGGTCGTTTAACAGCTGATGCAGGTGTTGAACTTATTAAACATATTTTTGGGGCCTGGGAGGAATCACGTGATGCCTTAGGGGTTTTCTGTGATTTATCCAAGGCCTTTGATTGCGTTAATCATGATATTTTGGTCAGGAAATTACAACATTATGGAATAAAGGACTTGGCCCTGAACTTGCTAAATTCATACTTGAATCATAGAATTCAAAAAGTTGATGTAAACGGAGAGAGATCTATGGGGTCTGTTGTCTCTATGGGTGTCCCCCAAAGGATCTATTTTGGGGCCGTTTTTGTTTTTTTGTTTATGTAAATGACTTACCGTACTTTGTAAAAGATACCCATGAAATTGTCTTGTTCGCGGACGATACATCTTTAGTGTTTAAAGTAAAAAGACAACAATTAACATATGAAGACGTGAACAAGGCTATTGCAGAAGTGGTAAACTGGTTTACGGTTAATAATTTATTACTGAATGGCAAGAAGACAAAATGTTTAAAATTCTCTTTGCCAAATGTTAGATCAGTGCCCACTAATGTACAAATAAAAGGCGAAAATTTAAATCATGTTGATTCTACAGTATTTTTAGGCTTTACTCTGGATAATAAATTGCAATGGGGTCCTCACATTGATAAATTGGCGAAAAGGCTAAGTTCTGCAGCATATGCTGTAAAGAAAATACGGGGTATTTCTGACGAGGCTACAGCAAGATTAGTTTACTTTAGTTATTTCCACAGTATTATGGCCTATGGCATACTGCTGTGGGGACACGCTGCCGACTGGCACAATGTATTTGTATTGCAGAAAAGGGCTATTCGCGCGATTTATCAATTGAGACCTAGAACTTCACTAAGAGATAAATTCGGGAATATTGATATAATGACAATGCCGTCACAATATATATATGAGAACTTAATGTACGTTCATAAAAATTTACACTTATTTAAGAAGAATAGTGATGTTCATAATATTAATACGAGAAATAAAGATAAGCTTGTTGCTGGTGCTTGTCGTCTAGCCAAAGTCCACAAATCATTTATGGGTCAATGTGTACGCTTTTATAATAAGGTTCCAACAGATATTCAGAATTTACCATTGAATAAATTTAAAGTCGCTAAAAAAAACAAATTATGTCAAAAAAGTTATTAAAGTCTATCTGAATATGACAAAAGTCCATGGGACTGAACTGCTGTTCTATACAGGTATTTATTTTTAAGATAGTATATAGGACAAATAATGTATTAGTACATAAGGCATGTTTGAAAAAAAAAAGAATTAACGTAGGCTCTGTGGGTTTCTTGCCGTTTCTTTCCCCCACGGAGAACCACCTTGGAAGCGGTGTTAATTTTCCTTCCTCTCCCACACATGGTGTCTCCTGTCTGCGCTAGGGTAGGGTAGTAGTAGGGTAGTAGTTAGAGTAGGGGTAGGGTAGGGTAGGAGTAAGATAGCGGTAAGGTAGTATAGGGTTGGGTAGGGGTAAGATAGTGGTAGGGTCAGGGTTAGGTAGTGGTAGGGTAGGGGTAAGGTAGTGGTAGGGTAGGGTTAAGGCAATGGTAGGATAGGGTAGGGGTAAGGTAGCGATAGGGAAGGGATAGGATAGAGTAGGGTGGTAGCGACTACCACATACAGCATGTGTGATGCACGCTCGCTTAAAAGTCTGTCTGGCGGTGGCGTGTGGGCCGGGTCGCTCTTTTCCCTCAAATATGGTTGAATTGGACTATGGCTGGGCCCTGCGTTATACTCGTTAACGGGTGCTGCCTGGACGTGGACTGGCTTACTCTTGCTGTAGTTTTAGGTGGTTTTTCTTATTTACACTAGACATACCTATATAATATAATATAGCGTTCCGGCTCTGCCTGGCATTGTCGAGCATGGTTCGGTCGTGGTTGGCGAGGGATACGTTATCTACGGCCATAGGGCGGTCAGCGTGTCACTGTGTGTTTCCTTCCTACTTTCCTACCCCCCTCCTTTTTGACGATTGAAAGAGATATTTAATGTCCTAATCAATGAAGAAATTTTGAATTGAATTTTGAATTTTATTAACCCGCTACGCAAAAAAGGGGTGTTATGAGTTTGATGTATCGATGTGGTTTTCTTTATTTGAAAACCTGTTTAATTTTTTTTAAAAGACTAGCCAGGGACTTGACCGCTATCTCACTTGGTGGTAAGAGACGATGCGGCCAAAGATGGAGTATGACTGTCACTGTAGCCTTGGAGGTGTCAATATTATAACGATCAGGGAACACACTTGCAGGCAACGTGTTCCATTGCTTAGCCTTAGCCGTACGAATTATAAAGGAACCAATGCGGCTGGTGCGGATAAATAATCAAATTTAATAGAGTCAGTAGTTCAGTAGTTTGGGAAATATTTGAATATTACGTACATTTTGTTTGGGGTTTTCTCGATATCCATCCGTTAGTCTAATTAGTCATCCATACCTTTTACTAACGCAACGAAATCAAAACAACACTGAAATCACAATGAAAATTACAAGCCCCAGTAATGGGCTCAAACACGAAAAAAGTACGTGCTCCCGCCGAAAATACAAGAAAGGGATGAGATCGCAAAAGCTCCGTTTGAGCTACGCATTCCTGACGATTGTTCCACTTGGTCCCGTGAGACCGAACCTTTTGGAAAGAAATTGGTATTACCGGTACATTCGCTCTTTTATAACTGTCTGGTCTAGGTAGCCCTTAACCGTTTGTATTTATTTCCGTTTGCGTGGAACGTGTGCTGGCTCTTAAGGGAGACGAGGGGAAGAATTACTTGCGTGGCTTTGGTCCTAGGGAATGAAGGATCGACACTGGCCGCTGCCGTTGATGGAACGTGGCCCCTGAACTAAAACCGTCAGTTGCAGTCGATAGTAATCCTTACAAAGTACATGTTAAAGTCGCTTTTGGATTAATTCGGATGCGCGGGCAAGCCGACCTTGGTCGGACGTCGCACCACGTCCCCCGCATCCATAAGTGACTTTATTTTATACTACGTAAGTATTGGTATCAACTGCAACTGACGGTTGAACGGCTCCAGCCAAAACGGAACGTCGTCGGTTTCGTTTTAATCTCGGTACCTTGTATTTATGCGGTAGACGTATATAGCTAGAGGCAAAATCCTTTCACTTACATATTAGCTATTTCTTACATATCGTTGTGGATACATCTCATCTGTATAGGCCGGAGGCCTTACAAAACTTGGTTTGCTTAATGAAATCTTTGTTTTGTTTGAATTTAATTGTTTGTGTTGTACTTTACCCCCACCTACCCTTTTTTCTTACCTATAACCTTACTCTTGAATCACTCTATCAATTGTTGAAAACCACATTAAAGTCCGTCGCGTAGGTTAAAAGATCTAAGCGTACATAGGAACAGACGGCGGGAAAATGACTTTGTTTTTAAATTGTGACGTTATTGTATGTTTTCTAACTACTCATATCCTTCTGCTTTGAATGTTTTACTCGTGTGGCAAGTGGAACGCATCATCTAGCGTATCATGGTCACGTATTCAGGCACTGGTTTACGACGCGAAAGTCAGGCGAAAAGACGAATAAGCAACTCATAAAACATGCACATCAGGGTTATAAAATGAGCAGTAGAGAGATCAACGTGAACTTCTTCAAAAAGGGGTGAAAAGGTTTTTAACAGGTTTGGAAACAGAAAGAAAAATTGAAAAAACACAAGAAAATAAAAATACATAAAAAGAATACAATTATTACAACATAAAATACACGGGAAGACTACACAGAGCCGATGTATATACCTACTTGATTTTTTATTTGTTGTGTACGTTAATAAGTGCTGCTGACTGTGGCCATAGGCCAGATTATGGAGGGAAATAGTCAATATCATATTGGCGTTAATGTCCCGGTTGTGCTCTTGCGCACGAGGGCCCGGGGTCCGCCTTGCCACTCCAGGATGATCGGGGTCCAGGATTTGGCAGATCAGGTTATTACAGTGGAGCGACTGCCATCTTACCTCCGTGGCCGTGCTACCAGCGGAACCTGACCAAATAGAATCATGGTTACACAAATAGTCACCTTAATGTGCAGGTTTCATCACCGTAAGAGCATCGATTAGTACATAACTCAGAAAAGAGTCATTGGTACATGGCTACAGTGGGATTCGAACCCGGTACCTCTTTCTTACGAGTCGGATGCCTTAACCACTAGGCCACCGACGCTCCAATGGAAGTACGAGATATCAAATTGTAACGGCATTGTTTTACTTTGGAGCATTTAAAAGCCTAGGTTTCTTCAGCTTGTTTAAGCTTTGGATCAACACTTGCGAGCGAGTTTTCGATAACATCCCGTTATTTCATTTCATTTCATATATTTTGTTATCCGATTATGCTATAATTTTGCATACACCAGGAAATTTTAGTTCTGCTAACGATGCACTACGATATATCCAAGATGAGCGGCAGAACAAAACTGTAGATCACCTAAATCCTCTAACTCCTCCTCGATGTAGGTATTAAAGGCATCTAACAACATCAACAAACATCTAAGCTAGGGTGTCTCTAGTCGTTAGATATCGTTACATGTGTCTGTGACACCAAAATCTTATTTTATGTACTTATTTCTATTTCGTCTTTTATTTTTAATTTTAAACCACAACGAAATTGTTATGTTGGCAACCACTGTATGGTTTTCCTAAGGATAGATTAATTCTCAGATACAGGGCCTGCCCTAGTGTGGAGGCCATAATAACCTTTCCATTTATCTGTAAGACTGCTTGCTGTACTGGAAATGTGTAACAACATAATATGTACTTAATTAGATTTTTTCAATAAACTTATTTGTATGTGTATTTAGTTAGTCGCGTGAACATTATAAACCTGCTGCCCCGCGCGTCACATGCCGGGAGAGCCAACCCCAACGACCGCGTTTTAACGGGTCACGCAAACATATGACTGCCAGAGGACAACGCCCTGATGCGGCCTCCCCGCACGCATGATGGCGACATATCTCGTGACGAGGAGATGTCTGTGTGGAGCGGCTCGTGGTACAGGGAAAGGTAGCAGGCACGAGGGCACGCGTGAAGAAACTTACCCATACGCATATTATACAATGCTAAAGTACGAGTTTTAGTTATATTATAACCGACCGAAAAAACATAGAAACTCTCCAATCAAGTATACATATTCATCATCACAGCCCATAACAGTCCACTGCAGGACTTAGGGCCTCTCCCACAAAAAGGGAGGTTATTGTCATAATCTCCACGCTTGGCAGGCGGGTTGGAGATCGCAGTGTTATAATATAACAATGGAAAATGCTGCTGCTCACTTTCCAGTCTACGAAGGCGCTTAGATCTTTTGCTTCGAAAACATTAGTCGCCTTGTACGACACCCACGAGTGTAAGGGGTTGGAGCTATTCTACTCTGCCGGACACCACACGGCCGTATACATATTACTGTACCGATTTTCATGAAACACTTTTTAAGAGTGTAAGTCGAAGCAAATAGTTACAGATATTTTTCTGAATCTAAAATGCTATGCTTAGAAATAAAGATAATTACATTGAAATAATATCTACATTTATTCTTCAACAATTAAAAATACCCATTTATACAACTGGCTCGTTCCTCGGACAGAGGATAAGCATTGCTATCCAACGAGGCAACGCAGCTAGCTTTCTGGGCACCATTCCAGGGGACAACGGCGTGGGTGAATTTTTTAATTTGTAAACCAAAATAGCCCCATGTTATAAGTATTATACAACTAGAAATTATGAAATCAGAAAAAAATACACACGCCTACGCTACGCGATTTTTGTGAAAATTTTACAGTAATCAATATTTTCATTCATTTATTTTGCTGAAAATACATACATAAATCTCCAAAAAAAATAACTCATCTCTACCCAGGAGTTACCTCGATGGAAGTGTGGGGCTCGCCCGTAAAAAACGCAAATATTACCTGAATATTATGGATATGATAGGCGCTTATAAACCATAACATTTTCAGGACACAATACGCCGCTACCCCACCGGCAACGGCACGGCATAACGGCAAAATATCCCAGCCATCCAGATAACATTGTTCGGAATATTTCATCTATACAATGACTATGGACAACAAAAACTGCACCATACTGCCGTGTGCTGCAAAATAAAACCGTGCATTTCCCTTTGAATCCTGGGAACAGTAAAAGACTATAAAATAACAAAAGTACGGAACCCGCATTAAAAGCTTGAATATCGCTTCAGTTCTTTTTCCGGGCTACGATATGCAACAGGCAAAGGCAGAAATGGAACAAAAGTCTTGCAGCCATTTCATAGAGAGTTCACTTCTATCATATTAATTTCAATTTGTAATCGGATGGCCTGCTTGTCTACAGCTGAGTTTAAAAAATAGGTGTATAAAAGGCAAACGTTAGTTTAATTGTAAGTAGAAATTAGGCGAGGGCCCTGTTTCATTTAAGTAGGTGGACACGGATACTTAATATTTACAGACATTATAATGAGCCGCCTGCTTTGAAGTTTAAATTTACGCCGATTTACTTACACAATTTCGCTTGTTTCTTACGTTTCAGTTTTTTAATAGCAGTCGGGGTTTTTAGCTTTTCTACTACTGTATTATTTTCCCCTTTTTATTTCAATGATCCAGAAAAGCGAGAATGGTTACCAACTTTAAATCGTTATGAATCCTAAACGGTCATTATAAATGAAAAAGAAGCCTTATAATGATTTTTCAATACCTATTCAATAATACCCCACATGACATAGTTTGTCGACAATTTATTTTTTACAATATGGCGGCTGGTAGTCGCCATATTAAATTTTGATTAATATCATATCTTCAGTGCCGTTAAGTGTTCTAGGCCGTGTGGTGTCTGGAAGAGTAGAATAGCACCAACCCCTTACACTCATGGGTGTCGTACAAGTCGAATAATATTTTCGAGACAAAAGATCGACAGTCTCCGTAGTCTGGAAAATGGGCAGCAGCATTTCCAACACTGCGATCTTCAACCCGCCTGTCAAGCGTGGAGATTATGGCAATAACCTCCAATTTCGTGGGAGAGGCCCTAAGTCCTGCAGTGGACTGTTACGGGCTGTGATGATGATGTCTTCAGTGACACTGATGTCTTTATTTATTTTATAAAGTTTATATTCTCAAACACCTACTCAATGGGCATGGCTGAAAAACAGCGCTGTACGGATCCATGACAGCATAAGCTGAGCCAGGTCCATTTGCCTTAGTTATTTTTATTGTTTAGATGTAGTGGTAAGGCACTATATTTTGTTTAAGGCAATAAATGATTCTTATTCTTTACAAAAGTACCTACATATATGAATTTATAGATTTCATTCGGAGCTCACACAAATCTGATTGTAACTAGATCAAAGGCTCCAATTTCTTTCTATAAATGCTTTTAACTTTGTGAATTGTGTCCATCTACCGTTTCTGGGAATATGCCATTTTTATTTCACAAAATCGACAAGGTTTTTGAATATTTTTTATGTATATCATGTAGACGTGGACGATTTAGGTGCTGCCCTGTTTCGCAACAGTCGTCGACCGACCAATAGAACACCTCAAAACCACCCGTCACACAACCGTTGCCAATTAGGACAGCGCCTTAGAGTATTAAATAAGTTTTCTGATATGATACGAAGTAGATTATACCAACGCCTTACGTCGAGCATGTTGGGTCTTGAGCTTAGCGAAAGAGTTAAAAGTTACGTATATGTAGAATCCAGAGTGAAGCGCGGGATTGAAAGGATTATTTTATTCTACAGTCTAGCAGTGACTGTCTGCCAACGTCGCCCAAAACATCTACGATTTATGCATTTAGGTTGCAGGCAACAAAATTGCAGAACCGCAGGTGCATTGTCACTGTGAGGACAAAGAAAGATGAAATGCCTCATGCCTGTAATTTCGCTGGCTACCTTAT
Organism: Blastobasis lacticolella; assembly: GCA_905147135.1. Taxonomy (NCBI): domain Eukaryota; kingdom Metazoa; phylum Arthropoda; class Insecta; order Lepidoptera; family Blastobasidae; genus Blastobasis; species Blastobasis lacticolella. The sequence goes on from LR990048.1 coordinate 20,331,080, forward strand.
CCTTCAAACCGGAACAAATAATGCAAGCATTGTCGTTTGGCGGCAGAAATAAATAAGGCGGATTTCTTAGGCTTGACAGAGTCCTGCTACCTGATAAGTTTTATCTAACATGAATTAAATCACTTTTCGTACTCTAGTTCTACATTATTATACAAATTTTATTAATTTGGAACCGATTTCGAATTACTCATCTTCAGGCAAAGTAATTAGTGGAAAAAGGAACTAGTGTACAAAAAGTGATTTAATTAATAATAATGGATTTCCATCAAGAAGTGACAACACAAAGTGTTAAATATTTTATTTAAGAGGTGAATACTCTACGCCACCTGTGAGACACGTCACGTCGTTCTTACATGATACTGAAGTGCATGAAGCGTGGATGTTTTGGGCAGCAGTTACCGCTATTTTTAAAGGGTTTGATCCACAACTCGTTTCCACCGCTGCAACTCCTGTGTAGCCAGGATTTACAGCAGCGACCACATATAGGTAGTGAGTTTTGACACTCAGGCGCGACCGAGGGCAATATAGTAACCAAGATTAAAAAAATCAAAATTGTGAACATTATATATATCTCTTTCAATCGTCAAAGTAGGAAGGGTAGGAAAGTAGGAAAGAAACACACAGTGACATACCTCAGAACCGGAGCACATCCACTCCACGCCGACAACGGCCGGACCGTGTCCGACAGAGCTGGTCAGTGCAAGACAATGTCAAGCAGAGCCGGACCGCGCTTGTCATAATGTGTTAAAACCCATATTATACTCAAGAAAAAACACCTAAAACTACAGCAAGAGTAAGGCAGTACCCGTTCACGAGGATACCGCTTACCATTAAGTGGACCGTCTGCTCGACTAAGCAATTATAAAAAATAAGAATATTTTCAGAAACGCCAAAATTCCGGGGCGTATGTAAATCTGATACAGTAAAGTACAAAAGTAACAAAAGGAGCAATTCATTCAGATATCCGTTAAGCCCGTGTCCGCTGTCCGTATCTGTTTCGGAGTGTTATCTGCCACAGGGCCGGCGCTAGGGTTGTCAAATTATAAACAATTTTTTGTTGCTTTAAGAGTTCTCATAAAGTGCTGAAAGCCATATATATCTACAGGGTTCCTTTGAGATAGGGGATTTACTAAGTTTTAGAGTCAAACCTTTTTTATGCTACGCAATGACAAACGTGCAGACAGCCCGTTGGTTGATGGTAAGTGGTAACTGTCACCCATGATATCTACGATTCATGCATTTAGATTGCATGCAATCGCAGAAGCGTCGTGTGAGGACTAAGATGAAATGTCTCAAACCTGTTATTACGCTGTCTACCTCATTCTTCAAACCTGAACTCAAACATGCAAGCATTGTTTCTTGACGGCAGAAATAGATAAGGCGATGGTACCCACAGTCAAAGTTAAAGTCAAAGTCAAAGGCATTTATTTGTGACACAGGTAGGCATACAGTTCATTAGGATATAATCATGATTATGAGTATCTCTGTGTTAACCCCAATTGTGGGCATACAAATATTATAATTTGACTTTGATTTGAAAATAAAGGCTTGACAGAGTCCTACCACCTGATAAACGCTACAACTACTGATAAACTAACAACACAAGAAAGACATCTTTGTATTTAGAATATTACTAATGATAGAGAATTGTAATCATAATCATAATCATAATCATTTATTAATTTGTGGTACACAGGTTTATACAGTTGTTAGGTACATTTGTAGTAAAATGAAGTCTCTGCGACCTGCCATCGGCATACAAATTTTAGGAGTTTGTAGTTAAATAATATCATTAAACAAATTGATTTACAAACATTTTAAAAAATTATTCATTTTAAGTATTATAAAAAACATAATTATAAAATTTGATTTTTACCCATTCAACAATTAATAATTTAAGATTTCAAACAGTAGATAGTGTCAATAATATTTCAAATGTCAATAAAAATATAATGTCAATTTATACCTATTAAAAAAACAATTAAAAATCATACTAAAATAAATATTAAATTTAACCATAAATCATTAACAATATCCACAATAATCAACAATGTCAAAATAATGAAAAGCCAATCATATTTGTGCGAGACGTGTACGCTGTGTGTCCCGCCAGTAATGCCAGTCCAGCAGCCCAGTGATCACAATTTTATAGTATCGTCTAAATTATCTGAGTATGGAAGCTGTTAATTAATTGGTGCTTAAAATAAAATGCAAATTCTCAAAGCAACTTCCCTTTGATCGCGCCCCGGAAAAGTTTCGGAGCTGCTTAAATTTTGGAATTGATTTGATAATTTCTACATAAATTGGTATTATAATTGGTCGATAATTACGGCAGAAACTCATTTCAACTTTAAATAGGGATGAGATGTAAATAACGTTTAGCCAAGTAACTGAACGTTACATTCAACTACATGGCTAGTTGTCCTTTACCCACTCAATTGAATGCCGGCGTTTGACTAACTGACTAACATTCTCATTAAATGGCTGATTTAACCAGATGGCTGCGACATATATATCTCTTTCAATCGTCAAAGTAGGAAGGGTAGGAAAGTAGGAAAGAAACACACAGTGACATACCTCAGATCCGGAGCACATCCACCCCACGCCCACAACGGCCGGACCGTGTCCGACAATACCAGACAGAGCTGGTTAGTGCCAAGCAGAGCCGGACCGCGCTTGTCATAATGTATTAAAACCCATTGTATACTCAAGAAAAAACACCTAAAACTACAGCAAGAGTAAGCCAGTTCACCAAGGCAGTGCCCGTTCACGAGGATACCGCTAACCATTAAGTGGACTGTCTGCTCGACTAAGCAATTATAAAAATAAGAATATTTTCAGAAACACCAAAATTTCCGGGGCGTATGTAAATCTGATACAGTAAAGTACAAAAGTAACAAACGGAGCAATTCATTCAGATATCCGTTAAGCCCGTGTCGGCTGTCCGTATCTGTTTCGGAGTGTTATCTGCCACAGGGCCGGCGCTAGGGTTATCAATTTTTTTTTATTACTTAACTAGACAGGCATTTGACCGCCACCTCACCTGGTTGTCAAATTATAAACCATTTTTTGTTGCTTTAAGAGTTCTCATAAAGTGCGGAAAGCCATATATATCTACAGGGTTCCTTTGAGATAGGGGATTTACTGAGTTTTAGAGTCAAACCTTTTTTATGCTACGCAATGACAAACATGCAGACAGCCCGGTTGTTGATGGTAAGCGATAACTGTCACCCATGATTTCTACGATTCATGCATTAAGATTGCATGCAATCGCAGAAGCGTCGTGTGAGGACTAAGATGAAATGTCTCAAACCTATAATTACGCTGTCTACCTCATTCTTCAAACCTGAACTCAAACATGCAAGCATTGTTTCTTGACGGCAGAAATAGATAAGGCGATGGTACCCACAGTCAAAGTTAAAGTCAAAGTCAAAGGCATTTATTTGTGACACAGGTAGGCATACAGTTCATTAGGATATAATCATGATTATGAGTATCTCTGTGTTAACCCCAATTGTGGGCATACAAATATTATAATTTGACTTTGATTTGAAAATAAAGGCTTGACAGAGTCCTACCACCTGATAAACGCTACAACTACTGATAAACTAACAACACAAGAAAGACATCTTTGTATTTAGAATATTACTAATGATAGAGAATTGTAATCATAATCATAATCATAATCATTTATTAATTTGTGGTACACAGGTTTATACAGTTGTTAGGTACATTTGTAGTAAAATGAAGTCTCTGCGACCTGCCATCGGCATACAAATTTTAGGAGTTTGTAGTTAAATAATATCATTAAACAAATTGATTTACAAACATTTTAAAAAATTATTCATTTTAAGTATTATAAAAAACATAATTATAAAATTTGATTTTTACCCATTCAACAATTAATAATTTAAGATTTCAAACAGTAGATAGTGTCAATAATATTTCAAATGTCAATAAAAATATAATGTCAATTTATACCTATTAAAAAAACAATTAAAAATCATACTAAAATAAATATTAAATTTAACCATAAATCATTAACAATATCCACAATAATCAACAATGTCAAAATAATGAAAAGCCAATCATATTTGTGCGAGACGTGTACGCTGTGTGTCCCGCCAGTAATGCCAGTCCAGCAGCCCAGTGATCACAATTTTATAGTATCGTCTAAATTATCTGAGTATGGAAGCTGTTAATTAATTGGTGCTTAAAATAAAATGCAAATTCTCAAAGCAACTTCCCTTTGATCGCGCCCCGGAAAAGTTTCGGAGCTGCTTAAATTTTGGAATTGATTTGATAATTTCTACATAAATTGGTATTATAATTGGTCGATAATTACGGCAGAAACTCATTTCAACTTTAAATAGGGATGAGATGTCCTTTTGGGAATTACTCGGAAGGAGGTCGGATGGAATCGGGCCCCGATTTCGACAGATTACTGTTCATGGCGGAATCGTTTCGCCCTTTGAATTTATAGGTATTTATACTTGTAGAGGTTGAGGGAACGAATTTTGATTAATTCTTGTCAAAGGAAAAAACACGTGTTGTTATGTAAACCTATATTTTATTTCAAGTACAAACTTAATGAAGAATCGATAGGGCTGGACATCGCCTGTTTTCTAGATCAGATAAATAATGTACTAGATTCCCGCTTCTCTCGCGTAAAAATATTTAAATTGGAGTCATATGACGAGTTGAATAAATGAGAATGTTCTGTTTAGCGAGACAGATAGTTTTTTGTTGTGAGACAATTTCGAGTTAGTCATCCTCTCGATCATCTTCTGGATCAATTAATTTGGGTTAATTATCATCTCATGATTTTTGGTTCCTTATAGTACATTTCTTACCCTTCCGTACCTTCAGTCAACCAAACTTACAACCTTTCGGTGACGGTGTCCGCTTTCCATCAGGTGGCCCATCCATCCGTGTGCCACCCTAGGCAATAAAAAACCCCGAATCCGTCCCCGTGCTGACCCCCGTCAGTGCTCAGTGAATGCTATCGCGATGTATCGCGGCGAGGAGTCCCGCCCTCGACGAAACAATCACCGGACTAACGACCGACGCTGACGGCATGGGCGGACAGACGGGCGAGTCGGGCGATCATAGGAATTCGCATAAACATGGTATACTTAGAGATGAAATTCAAGATTAAATGTGTAAACAATTTGCCCCTAATAAACCTAAGGGATGGAAAGATCTGCGTGAACCTTAGATAAGGAACTGGGAACAAATGACGCAGTATAGGAATCAATGGCGAATTCTTGTGTCGGAGGCTAAGATCGACTTCGGAGGGCCTAGTGTGAGTTCCGCTTCGATTTTACTTAACTATCGCGTTTGCGTTTACGTGAAAATTAGTATGAAAAAATATATAGCGCCGCCTAGTGGTACGTAAATGAAGTTTTTTTCTTCATACTAATTTCGACGTAAACGCAAACGCGATAGTTAAGTAAAATCGAAGCGGAACTCACACTAGGCCCTCTGGTCGCTGAGCTAGCGAAGTAAGTAAGTAAGGGGTGGATTATTTAAGACCTAGTGACCTGAAATACAGGCTTCAAGCCTAGTTTAGGCGTCAGTCATCACTCAATTGTGAACTGTAAATTATTGGAAGAAAATAAACGTTTATTTATTTATTTTTTTCATTGCTGGGACCAATTACAAATTAGTTCCAACCGAGAGGTCAACGTTCGGTATTGCTAATCTATTTGGCACGTAATCGGAACAATAACTAAAGCAATGCGAGATGGAAACTTGCTGAAGTAAATCAACCATCTTTTCTATTAACTTTGACAATGTCCCATTCCGTTCCGTATACTGTGGGTAACATTGACAGCTGGACAGGTTTTCTCAGATTCAGATGGAGTGGAATGCACTATAACCGATCATTCCCGTTATCTCCGAAGCTACCTCTCACTTTTACTAAGCTAATTAGCGACAAGTGTGAAAGAGATCACCAATCATATCTGCGGTAAACCAATCCAGTCCGACCAAAGTGTCGCACGTCTGCCTCGTTCCCGGAAAGCAGGATAAATTGTATCATTCCAGTTAATGGCGACGCTTTTTCGACCAGATAAAAACTGGAATGACACATTTAGGTATCAAAATTCATGTATTTGAATATCACCAGCCTCCCCTTCTATACAAAGTCTGCGTCGGTTTAGAACCCTTAGGTCATAATTTTTAATGTCGCACATTTCGTTTTTCCACCTAAAAGTGGATGAGGAATACAATTATGGCATATGTTATGTGATATAGCGTGGTGCTTTTATTATCTTCAACGAGGTAGGAGTTAGGTCATAAAGTGCTTACTTACAGTAATAAACACCAGACAAGTATCGTGCCAGCATGGTGAAAAGTTTAGTGTAATAAATTGTACTTAGGACAACTTTTCCGAACGACTTTGTCAGTCTGCACCAGTTTCATTTTCCACACAATATTGCCACCACATTTTCAACTCGAACCCATGGGAGTTTTCGTGTTACACGAGAATGGTGTCCTATTTTTCTTAGTTCGGTTGAGACAGACATATATTTTTTTTAATTTTAGACTATCTAGGCATTTGAGCTCACCTGGTGGTAAGTGACGTTGTGGTCGAAGATGGAGCATGCCTGTCTAGGAACAGCCTAATCACTCTAGCCTTGAATGCGTCCAGATTATAGTGATTAGGGAACACACTCGCAGGCAACGCGTTCCATTCCTTAGCCGTTCGCATTATAAAGATATAAAAAAAAAATAGGAATAAAAAAAACCCTATCATGGTCTACCCACATCGGCGAGGTTAGCCGCAGAGTCTTTGCATCCTTTCATCCTCTCAAGAGGTTACAAAATTTCCTACCCCATGACACTAAAGTGCTACTCGTGACCTCCCTCATTCTCCCGCTGCTGGACTATGGTGATGTTGCCTATTTGGACCCGACCGAGGAGCTGTTGTCCCGATTGGAGCGTTTGCAGAATCTTTGCATTCGGTATATTTTTGGGTTGCGGAAATTTTGATCACGTGTCCGAATTCAGAGCGAAGTTAAACTGGCTCCCCATTCGACGACGCAGGGATTGTCACATTCTGGGTCTTTTATACCAAGTACTAGTCAATCCCTCTGCCCCTGAGTACTTGCGCGAGTGGTTTAGTTTTCGGCCATCTGCTGACCCCCGTCTGCGCCCCCGTAGGGAGCGACAGCTGGAGATTCCCTCATATCATTCAGCTGGGTATGGGAAATGTTTCAGAGTGTATGCGGCACAGCTGTGGAACTCGCTGCCTGAGGAGATACAGGACGCACGCTCACCTGTTTCCTTCAGGGAACTTCTGAAGAAGCATTTCCTCAGAATTTGATGTTTGAGCTTCATGTATACATATATTTATGTGGATATATGTTTACGGGTATGTATAAATAAATAAATAATCGTGGACAAATTCACACAGCGCCATCTAGCCCCAAACTAAGCAAGGCTTGTGCTATGGGTGCTAGCTAACTGATATACTACTTATATACTTTTTTATTATAAATACATACTTATTATACATAGAGCACCCAAACCCGTAACAAAAATTAAAATTCATCATTTAAATTTCTGCCCGGCCGGGAATCGAACCCGGGACCTCTTGCGTGGCTAACGATGTTGACCACTGAACCACTCAGGTCGTCAATATATATTTATGGATTACTTATTTATGTACTTACTTACTGATAAGTTTCACTGGTCTCGTTTAATATATTTAAATTAAGTCTCTGGTTATTTTAAAAGTAGGTAAGGTACTCTTACCCCCCCCCCCCCCCCCCGATGACAAGCACACACAGGCCACGGCCCCCAGTACCCGGCGGCCCCGCTATTCCAGACTATGGTAGCGGTCACGGTAACGGCGGGGCAGGGGGTGCGAAGAATCACCGGATGCGACCAGGCTACCACAAAGCACGACCACTGGCCCTGGCAACATACAATGTCCAGACACTGCGGACCGACGAAAAGCTCGTGGAACTGGAGGAAGTGGTAAGCAGATTAAATTGGGATATTATAGGGTTATCTGAAGTCCGAAGAAAGGGGGAGGACTCGATAACCCTAAAGTCCGGAAATCTGCTTTACTTCCGGGAGGGCGACCAACTGTCCCTAGGTGGTGTCGGGTTCCTCGTCCACAAATCCCTCGTGAACAACATCGTCAAAATCGAGAGTATGTCGTCTAGGGTAGCGTACCTTATACTCAGAATTACCAAGCGGTATTCGTTGAAGGTCATACAGGTCTACGCACCGACTTCGACTCACTCCGACGATGAAGTGGAGGCTATGTATGAGGATATTTCTACAACCATGCATACCTCCAAGACACATTATACCGTTGTCATGGGGGATTTCAACGCGAAACTGGGCAAACGAGGCGGAGACGAGTTGAGAGTGGGGCAATTTGGAATTGGAAGTCGGAACGCCCGTGGCCAGATGCTGGCCGGCTTTATGGAGAAGGAGGGACTCTTTATGATGAATTCAATTTTCAGGAAGCCGGATCATCGCAGATGGACGTGGGTTAGTCCCGATGGTGTCACAAAAAATGAGATTGACTTCATCCTATCTACGAAACGGCATATATTCAATGATGTCTCGGTGATCAATAGCGTTAAAATTGGCAGTGATCACCGTTTGGTAAGAGGCACATTGAATATTAATCCCCAGCTGGAAAGATCGAGATTGATGAGGTCCACGCTCCGGCCTGTACCCATCCAAATCCAAAACCCCGAGAGCTTTCAACTCGAATTACAAAATCGCTTCGAGTGCCTACGAGAGTGCGTCGACGTGGACGACTATAATAACAGGTTCGTGGAAACTGTCTATACGGTTGGGTCAAAGTTTTATAAGGCCTGCCGTACAAACAGAACAAACAAAATCTCTGACGATACCCTCAAACTCATCGAAGAAAGACGCGGAATGACTCTGCAATCCCCTGATGATGTCTCTCAATTTAGGCGACTTAATCGACAGATCTCCAAGTCTCTGACTCGCGACATACGCCGCTTCAATACTACCAATATTGAGGCGGCGATCGAGCGGAACAAAGGCTCTAAAGTCTTTGCAAGAGATCTGTCGATTGGACAGAGCCAGTTGACGAGACTGAAAACGGATGACGGCAGAGTTGTTTCGACCAAGTCCGAGGCTTTGAGGGAAGTCGAGAGGTTCTATGGACAGTTATACACGACAACACGGGCATCTGTTACCAGTATGGCAAAAGACCCCAGAGCCAAGTTGACCCGACACTACACCGAAGATATTCCGGACATCAGCCTGTACGAGATTAGTATGGCTCTCAAACAGCTTAAGAACAACAAGGCGCCGGGTGATGATGGAATTACGGCTGAGCTTCTGAAAGCTGGTGGCAAACCTGTGCTTAAGACCCTTCAGAAGCTGTTCAATTCCGTCATCCTCGAGGGCAAAACGCCGGAAGCATGGCGCAGAAGCATAGTGATATTGTTCTTCAAGAAAGGTGATAAGGCTCTCTTGAAGAACTTCAGACCAATATCGCTACTGACCCATGTCTATAAGCTGTTTTCGAGAGTCATTACGAATCGTCTCGCACGCAGGTTTGATGACTTCCAGCCTCCCGAACAAGCCGGATTCCGAAAAGGTTTTAGTACCATAGACCACATACATACGCTGCGGCAGTTTGTACAGAAGACAGAAGAGTATAACCGGCCATTATGCTTGGCGTTTGTGGACTATGAGAAAGCCTTCGATTCGATCGAAACTTGGGCGGTGCTCCAGTCTCTACAGCGGTGCCAAATTGACTATCGATATATCGAAGCATTGAAGTGTTTGTACAAAAACGCCACTATGTCAGTTCGTCTCCAGGACAAGACCACAGAACCTATTCAGCTGCAGCGAGGTGTTAGACAAGGTGATGTCATATCTCCGAAGTTGTTTACCGCTGCACTGGAGGATATCTTTAGGCTTCTGGACTGGGACGGACTTGGCATCAATATTAACGGCGAGTACCTCACGCACCTCAGATTTGCTGACGATATCGTAGTCATGGCTGAAACCCTGGAAGACTTGGGCAAAATGCTCGATGACCTCTGTAGTGCCTCTCAACAAGTAGGTCTTAAAATGAACATGGACAAGACGAAAATTATGTCGAATGTCCATGTTGTGCCTACTCCAGTGACAGTTGGAGGCACTCCACTTGAAGTTGTTGACGACTATACATACCTAGGACAAATAGTCCGGCTAGGTAGGTCCAATTTCGAGAAAGAGGTCAATCGACGAATCCAACTCGGTTGGGCAGCGTTCGGGAAGCTACGCCACATATTTTCGTCCCAATTACCGCAGTGTCTCAAGACGAAGGTCTTTGACCAATGTGTGTTGCCAGTGATGACTTACGGAGCTGAAACGTGGCCACTCACTATGGGCCTTATAAGAAAGCTCACTGTTACCCAAAGGGCAATGGAAAGAGCTATGCTCGGAGTTTCTTTGCGCGATCGAGTCAGAAATGAGGAGATCCGCAAGCGAACCAAGGTCACCGACATAGCTCTAAGGATTGCCAGACTGAAGTGGCAGTGGGCAGGGCACATAGCTCGAAGAACTGATGGCCGATGGGGCAGTAAAGTTCTCGAGTGGCGACCACGTACCGGTAGACGCAGCGTGGGTAGGCCTACTACAAGGTGGACCGACGACCTGGTAAGGATCGCAGGTACCAGCTGGATGCGGAAAGCACAGGACCGGTCTTTGTGGAGATCTCTGGGGGAGGCCTATGCCCAGCAGTGGGCGTCTTCTGGCTGATGATGATGAAGGTACTCTTATTGCCTCTACCGCTCGCTAAAGCTCCTTTCGGCTTGTCTAAGGTTAGCTGGAAGAGATCCCGTTGTGGGATAAGTTCGCCTTTGCTTTGTAAGTGTTTTCTTTTGAAATGTACTATGTTGTTGCAATAAAGAGTTTACATACATACATACATACAAGGTTGAACCAAAGCGGCTCGTGCGGGTAGCTGGAAGATCCACGACATAAGGATGAAGCGCTCGCCCGGATCGCGTTTCCCGATGGCGAAATGACCAAATGAAAAGAGTGTCCAAATATACTAACAAACTTTTCTCTTGAACTAGACATTGTTGCGATTCTATGAAATGTTGAAGTCACTGTTATGGTCTAAGCTGTTTTTAATAAAAAGAAAAACTTGTGGTGGTAATGTCCCGCGTGTAAGGGCTCGGGGCCCGACTTGACAGTGATCCAGGGTTTAGCAGATCAGGTAATTACAGTGGAGCGACTGCCATCTGACCACCGTGACCCTGTTAACGCTTAAGTGTGCTGGTTTTATCACGATGTTTTCCCTTACCGTAAGAGCATCGGTTAGTATTCAACTAATGTACACAACTCAGAAACGAGTCATTAGCCCATGGCAACACTGGCGTTCGAACCCGGTACCTCAGGGTACGAGTCGGACCTCTTAGTCATTAGGCCATCGACGCTTTTTGTCAAAAGTCACGATGACAATATTTATAAACATTTTTTTTTCATCTGTCACGTCCATGAATATTTCAGTGAGGAAAGGCGCTGAAAGGCAAAAACAAGTAAATATGGGACGCTTACCTTCACCGTCTCGTCCTGTCACGGGTATGTCAGTGAGAAGAGTCGCCGAAAAGTAAATATTGGACGCTTACCTTCCCGTCTCGTCGACACCGAAGAAATCACTAGAAACAAAGATTTGCAAGCAAAGATTCGGCAAACATTCCTCGACAAGAAGTCTCGTAGACAATCGTACGTCCGACTCGGACAAGCCAGAGGGACAAAAATTACTACACACGAGGAAAACCTTGCAAGAAACCTTCAACATGGGCATTAAGGTTGTTACATCCTCACAAGTACGAGCCACATCTGTGTTAGGGTACGGTATTTTCCTGTTGATACTTGTAACTTTTTTTTTTTTTTTACCCTACGATGATAGTCATGTAATCTTATTTACGAATAAGTTTCTTTGAGAAAAACAATATTAATAATGGGTTTTTAATTCATATTTTAAATAAAAGGTATATTGCGGGTTTCTTACCGGGTACCTTTGTTTACGAGTAGCCCGATATTTCGACGCAACCGTCAACAACCGTCCGTAACCGTAGTTCTCGTTTGATAATAACCACGATAGTTTAAAACATCATATTATTCATATTGTTTTTTACCCCCGACGATAAAAGCAGGGTGCAATCATAATTTGACGTGCGTATCCCGGTTCTGTGTTTGTGTGTTTGTGTGTCTGTCTGGTATCGTAGCTCTCGAATGGATAGATTTATTTCAGTGCGGGTTCCTTTATTTGAAAGTCAAATTAATCGAAATGGATCTTAGCTTTGTTTCGTTAAAATCGGTTTAGTAGTTTAGAAAATATTCTAAAACTACTACAACTAAACTAAACTTGGTTTACATTCCGACGTTTTTCTATTATCAGTATCTCTCATAGAGAAAATATTTACTAACGTAATAGAGGAGACACCGCAAGTATTTTCTTTGAACCACGCTTTGCGGTCCATGGACAACAGTGGCCGCAGTCAGTTCTGAGACATTGCGCGACGCGGACCAATCTGACAGTGGCTTGGATATTAAAAAAAACGCCATCTTGTGCATTAAAAACTGTACGAACCATTCGAGGGCCAAAAAATAAAGAAAATGATAACATTTCATCGGTCATTCTATGACTTAGCAGCCTCCCCCCGCACCTCCCGCACGTGACAGGTTGGTACAATATTTTTGTTTGTTATGGCTGCTCTATTACGTTAGTAAATATTTTCTCTATGGCTGAGACCAATAAATAACCAAGGTTAAGCAACGCACGTAGTGACCTTTGAGTTACGTGTGCCCCCCAATACCGCTGGCGAAGCGAAGATCGACCAAGGTCTTAACTGTTGTATGCGGTGGGCATAATCACAGAACACAATAACTTCTCATGATCTGAAGTCTCAAAAGGAGTCTCATTTACGATAATTGTCTGATCTATAATTTGAAATATTGCTTGCGTGTCGACCGCCACGACCTCTGCGAGGCAACCGGCGTGATAAACAACTGAACCAATCAGTAGCCATATTCACAATGATTCGAAACCGTTTCCGAACGATTCGACACGAAATTCGTGAGCGGCGAATACGTGTCGATCGATTCGAAAACTGATATTCAGAATCCCGATAGATTCCACGGAAACTCTCTCTATGAAAATTTTATCAAAATTAACAGAAACCACGTTTTCCTAAGAACTTTTGCGGGGTCCTTTGTCGATTCCGTATCCGAATCCGATTTCCGAGCCATTGTGAATACGGCTACTGGTCGTAGTAGTACTCCTTTACTTAGACAAGTATAGTTTGTGAATAGGAACGAAATATGAAAATGACGTCGACACTGTATGGAAACGAAAACGGTTCCGAATCCGACAAGATCCCGAGATTATCAATACCATAGCTACGAATCATGTTTTCACAACTATGCTTGACTAAGTTAAGTAGCATTACTACGACTTGAGTGGTTCAATTGGTTGCCGGTCTGCCACGCAGAGGTCCAGGGTTCGATTCCCGGCTGAGCTTAAATTGAAATGATGAAATTTAATTTCTGTTACGGGACTATGTATAATAAGTATGTATTTAAAAAAAGTATATAAGTAGTTTATCAGTTATCTACCCACGACACAAGCTTTGCTTACTTTGGGGCCAGATTGTGCTGTGTGAATTTGTCCAAGCATATTTATTATATATTATTATATTCATTATTATATTTTATATGCTATCTCACAGTGCTCGTCTGCTACAAGAATGCAATGTGTTAATTACGCACTCTGTTATTGACCAATTTCGTACGCATAGTACCGATGACCACTCGCTATATTGTCAGTTGCAACCACGTACTTTCTCGCACACTGTGAGACCTCACGTTTCTGATGCAATTTGACGCACCAGCCATCGCTGTCTTGTTGGGTTGTAGTTTAAAATTACTTAGCGACAGATGGCGGTCGCAAATTGCTGCGGCAGACCCGCAAAAAGCCTTCGACACTCGACTGGCGTGCCGTGGCCCACATTGCGGGTTCGTAGCTCAGGCAAACGCTGGTTTTGTTCGTCTGCTGAAGCTTTTTGATGGAGTAAGTTGGGTTGTAGTAGTTTTCAGATGATGTTCTAAATTCGACTTATTTTTGTCCCGTGACGAAAAAGGACGGGTGTTATAGGTATGACGTGTGCATCTGTTTGTCTGTAGCTCCCGAACGGATTTATCTAATTAATAATAATAATAATAATGGTTCTTTATTTTTATAAGATTTGTACATTACTTAGTTAGGTACACTTGTACTACATTCTATTTGTACAAATTCGATGCGTTTTTTTTATATGTAAGCCAGTTTAATCAATGTGGTTCTCAAGTGGAATGTATTGTTCATAATATAAGGTCCATTTTTGTATCAGGGATTTGTGAATAGCGGAGCGACACGTGACATAATATACATTCTACTTTGATTTGCTCTCACGCTTTTTGTTTCTGAATTTAGTAACTGAATTTAGGCATGTGTAATAAGCGCAAGTCAATGTGGTTCTTATGCTTTGTTTGTATTTGCAGTAGTTTAGGAACTATTTGAGTATGTAGACTTGGGGGTTTTTCGCAGTTTTTCTATAGGCTAGGTTACCTAGACTGGAGTGAGTAGGATATTTGATAGAATTATCTAATTCTTTTATAGTCAGACATGCTATTTTTATCGCAATGAAGAAATGAGGTTATAAGCGGACCCTGGGCCCTCGCGTACCGCGCGGGGGCGCAACCAGTACATAACGCCAAGATGATGAGGGTGATGAAAAAATTAGCCTACGTTTTCTCAAAGACGACTTCGTATTCACGATTATGCTGGTTGTAGACCATAGGAAATGCATTTTTGTAAAATTTAGCCGTAAGTACATTGCTGCTGCTTTATATATAGGAGGTACTTGGTGTAAAGCGGATAAGATCGTTTTGAAAATGAAAGTAAAATCATAAAAAGTACACACAATCCTCATTGAAATGACCAAATCCGGCGTTTTTGTTCTCCTATCCGTTACACGGGTGTTGCGACGGCGACATGGACGACGGTGATAACTTTCTATCAGGGGACTCGCTAGCTCGTTTGCGTCCCTTTATGGTAATAAAATTATCACGTACTATCAGATCGGATAAATGCATGGCTAGTATAGTAAAATATCATCATCATTAGAGAGGTCTATCCCGGACTCTGCCAAGATCCGCTTTCACACTGTAGTAAAAAATATATTTTCTCTTTGATCCTAGATTTTTCGATAGAGTCCTCCGTTAAATAAACATTGTCTTTAAATTAAAATTGGGTTGTAAAATTTACTGCCAAAGAATGGATCCAATGACGGAATATCTACGGAAAACAATAAAGTTCCCAAATCAAGTTTTATGTGCACCGATGAGGGTTGACCCCTCCCACTTTCTTTAATTTATATGCAAATCAGCTGATTTCTGGATTCGGTAATACCGATATTGGTAGCTGGGTTGCTGGACAAGGTTCACGATAGTAAAGTCAAATCGTCAATCGGCAGACTATTCAAGGCTCACTAGCGGAAGACCTTGGTCAACCTCGCATTGTCAACTGTATTAGGAGGGACATCTAAAAGCGAGCTCGCTGTCTGAAAGTTCAACTACTCAGCGGTGACTGCTTACCATCACGCAGGCCGTAAGCTTATTTGCCACCTTAGTGGTGTACAAAACAAACTAGCCCTATACAATGAAATGGTCACCCATCCAATTATAGGATTTATTTCGTACCACGAATGTGGCAAACATGCTTTCGGCCCGCCTAAAGATAACAGTCACCACAGCCATTGGGCGTTTGCAAGACCAGGGGTATCACCCACGCGCTGCTGACCCCGTAAAAACCTTTTCACGCCTTTCTTGGAGAACTCCAGTTCTTTAAGGTCTCTGCGAACGTTGGCTACCTTGTTTATCGGTCTCACATCCACACTGCCACTAGATCAGTGGTTCTGCTGCTTTTGCTTGACAGGACGACTCACCTTCATAACTATCATCACGATCATCTTCATTTGGAAAGATTATGAGGTCTATTAGACGCCGTATACGATACGTACGACGTACTTGGACAACTTGAGTACGAGAATACACCAAATAACAATGTTGTTAAACCTCGTCCTGCTTCAATATAAACTCGTTACCAGCACTGTGAAGAGGAACTTGTTCCACAAATATGTGCCCTAACATCCAACAACCGAAACGTTTCAATACAAGACGTCGGGCTCCACACAAGTTGGTCAAAACATTGTTATCTTAACAGCTATCAACTAACACGAAGGAAGTTGTGGTTGGGACGCCGCCAAATCTAGATCCCTCTGTGTTCAATAAACATACCCATGTTTGTTTTAGCGGTTCACTGTGACTCTTATATGACAGGTGAAGTTGGAACCTGTCCACCAACTAGCCAATTTTACCACCATTTACTCGAGCGAAGTTTTGCTGGGAGTACCCTAAACCGGCGTAAATCTATGAGGAGGTAAGAATGTGGAAGAGGCAAAACAGGTTTGTCAGGATCGTAGCTTGTCGCACTGTCCTAATTGACGTGTCGTGCGCCCATGGCCGTGCGACGGGCGGTTTTGAAGTCTCCTATTGGCTAGGCGACGTCCGTCGTACGGCCATGTTCGCACGACCGTTGCCAATTAAGATAGTGCCTTTTTATACGGGCGTAAGACGTATGTATTTAGAACGCTCACTCATCATTATCATATCATCATCTCGGCATTAATGTCCCGGTTGGTCTCTTGCGCACGAGGGCCTGGGGTCCGCCTTGACCATAATTCAGGATTTGACATATTAGGTAATTACAGTGGAGTGACAGCCATCTGACCTCCATGACCCTGCTACCGGGGGAACCTGACCAGATTGTATCACGGTTACACATTCAGTCGCCTGAATGTGCAAGCTTTATCGTAAGAACATCGGTTAGTATTCAAGTAATGTACATAACTGAGAAAACAGTCATTGGTTCATAGCCGCAGTGGGATTCGAACCCGGAACCTCTCGATTAGGAATCGGATACCGTTACCACTCGGCCACTCTGTTCTTTCCACTTTTTGACGAAAACAGCAAATCAGTTCCACGCTTCATACCCTACGAATGAAATATGAAAACAAACTTTCTACTACCACTCTTCCCTCCACACGTCATTGTCATGAAACCTAAACAGCACCTGCCTCATTTCACTATCTCCACGCAGCAAGGGTTGGGGAGCAATTCATTTGCGTCTAAGCACAAAAAATGATCGAGCGTCTACCCTGAGCCAGAGTAATAGTGTGTTTTATGGGCGGTATACCCTATAAAAGTAATATTTGTCAAGACCGGGGACCCGTTTTACATATATCTTTTCGCAGAGCTGAAATGTTTACTTGACGTCGTTCCGGGTGAGTGGTTGGAGGGTTGTGGACAGTGAAGGTGACTTAGGTTGACCTACGTTGTCGAGAACAAGAAATATATCACTTTCGAGCGTTAGTAGACGTTTAGGAGACCTATAAAAGATAGGTATGGCATTAAAGAAATTTTTTTAGTGACCCAAACATCGACTTTTCATTGCAATATTACTTAAATATCCTCTTGTATGGGTTCTATAAGTAAAAAACTGGTCTACCTCACATCCTCTAGCCAGTTTCGCTTTTCAGACACATTAAAGTCACTTTTCTTTTTGGTTATGTTTATTGTCGGTACAATGTGGAACTTTTTAATTTACAATGTGAATTTGACATTTGATGTACCTACAGTATTCCAATTTGGTATTCGCTATGGCCAGCGGCCAACGTAGATGACGTAGTGTGGGTATGACAAATTGTAGGGTGGTCCGTCAGAGTATAATCATAATAATAATAGGTTTATTTTAGGAGTAGAATAGCATCAACCCCTTACACTTGTGGGTGTAGTACATAGCAACTAATTTTCGAGGCAAAAGTTCTAGATTCTCCGTAGGCTGGAAAATAGGCGGCACCGTTTTCCATTTCTATAATTAGCAGCACTGACAAGCAGGTTGCTTGTCAAGCTTAGAGATTAACGGCAATAACCTCCCCTTTCATGGGAGTGGCGCTAAGTCTTGCAGTGGAGAGAGGTAGGGCATAGTGGGGTATCCCGTTGGAATAGGGGCCGCCCGACTGGAATAGTACCTCCTCCTCCTCCACCTTACAGAATACCGCAGCTAAACAATACTCTTTTAAATAGTATTATGTTTCTGCGGTGAGTAAGGTTTCCAGTGCTCCATGGGGTGGGGATTTGGGAAACCGTGGCTTTGGCAGTGGAGGGGCATTTGCCTTTTTGCTGCCTGAGCAACGTGGTATAGAGGTGGGCAACGCATTAGCGATACTCTTTGGTTTTGCTAATGTCTATAGGCAGTGGTGACCACTTTCCATCAGGTGGCCCGCTTGCCTGTTTACCTACCGTATGACATAAAAAAAAGTGGACTGTTATGTCAATGTTATACCAAATGTTAATATAGCCTACTGACAGGAGGTTAGTTAAGAATAGACGATCTAAGAAATGCTTGCTTGGTTGTATCCCGGTTTGAAGGAGGCATGCATAAATCCTAATCATCACAACATACATACAGTTTTGCAATTCTACTCCACACTTTTCCACTCTTACCGAGGTGATAACTGTCGCTATCTTTGTAACTGTCCGTAACAGTAGTAACTGAGCGGTCCCGACGACCCCACTTCCTCAATAGCGGTCTGTGGGACCGCAAACTGTCTCAGGTTTAAATGAGGCATTAACAAATTAACAGAGCTGTTAAGTCGGTATCAGGAAGGATAATGAAGTTACGTTACATTGTTCAGCGCTTGGCGTGTTTTCGTTGACCTCATTGTAGCTATCCCTATGATGAGGTGAGAGGATATGGTCATTCAAGAGGTATATTAGAGGTCGCGTCAGAGGCGGGAAACGCGCTGGCAACTCCCCTGGTGTTGCTGATGTCCATGAGCGGCGGTGACCACTTTCCATCAGGTGGCCATCTTGTTGTGACCGATGCCCCATAACAAAGTAAAGCCTTAGTACTTGGCGTATAAAGGTCCACTAGGAACGCATGTTACTTTATCAGATTGCGGAAAATTAGTATGTATACTAAACTTATTTTACTGGAAATGTACATCATCTTGGCGTTAATATCCCAGATGGGCTCCCGCACGCGAAGGCCCGGGGTCCGCCTTGACAATGATACAGGATTTGGCAAACCAGGTAATTGCTATGTATGGTGGAGTGACTGCCATCTGACCTCCGCTACCCTACTACCAGGGGAACCTGACCAGAATGGATCATGGTTACACATTCAGTGTGCAAGTTTCATCATGATGGTTTCCCATAATTTAGAAAAGAGTTGTTGGTACTTGGCGACATTGGGATTCGAACCCGGTACCTCTGGCGTACGAGTCGGATACCCTAACCACTTCTTTCGACGGTCTTTAATTTACTGGCAATAATAGACTATAGCGGAACTGTAACTCGACGCTATTGAGTAAGCTATAACCTTTACCGCCTTCGTCATTGTACACCTTAAATTTGTCGGTTTATACCATCGAGTTTTGGCGCCAACGTTACTATGTCGAATATGTCAAGGATCATAATTTTATAAAGGAGAGCCTTAAATCTTTTTTACGGGACGTCAGAGTGCTGATTTTACAATGGCGCTTTGTTAGTTAATTTTTCCGCCACGTTCCTTCTTATCTATATCGGATTGTAGGCGGCATTTGAATTGTGACCAATAAGTACCTATCAATAATCCCTTGCATATTCCTATATTGGGTATGGAACATGGAGCATACTCTGTGACACGGGACAACATGCAATGAACGCTCAGTAGATAAAATATAACCATCTTGCCGTTAATGTCCCGGTTATCACCGGGAAGGGGGGCGAAATTGAAAACGGGAATATAAGCACACGGGTCAGATGAGTCTTACCGAGGCTTAGAAAGGTCAATGCGTGTAAACTATAGCGCTAAAGTATCAAGAGCTATCTCAAGAGCCGACAAAATTGACTATCATACTGATTCTAAGAATTTACATCACGAAAACATAAATTTAAACCTACAATCACGAGTCGAGTCCAAGAATCACGAACGCTATTCCTGACCGGTCAATAGGTGCCAATTTACTTTGTATAGGAAACATTTTCCGTTTGTGAGACGCGTCTGTCTGTACAAATTGCTCCTGTATTGTACGGACAAGGCGTCTGATGAGACCTGATTCGGGTCAGGTGACGTCTTCCGGGAGGAAAGGTCAGTTGGACGTGCTGGTTTTTGCGCAGACATTTTATAGTTTTTATACCATTTTTATGTCAGATAGGAAGGGTGGTGGGGAGTAAGCTGGTGGGAAGCGGATTCTGGGAGGGTTACAATTTTTATGTATTTTGTACGACACGGTGTTTTTATGTGGTTCATTTAAGTGCATCCGATTCATGTATTTTAAAATATGTAGGTAGGTATAGTCTGTCAACCTAGTTGGAAACCAATGTCGGCACCTCATCCGGCACTCTTCGCCTAAATACGAATAAATTTATAAGGATAGTTGTTTGGATAGATGTTTGTTACTCTACTGAGCCAAAAGCACACACAAACCCGAAATTCAATGTAATTCCAAATTCCGTGACCACAGAATCACCGAATCATACGCGAACGAAGGTGCCACTTTTTTGAGAACGATCCACACATACTCGAAATTTAATATATTTCCAGCGTGACCACAGCATCACTTAATCATACGTGAACGAAGCGGCTTCCAGAAGCTAGTAACCCACATTCCGTACACATCAACAACACGCCGCGCTGTGCATAACGGACCAGGGTAAAACTCCCGGTTGTGCGAAACACAATAACTTCCCGAAACAGCGATATGGCGCTCCCTTAATTTTAATCATCCCGCCGAGCTGCCCGGCAGTTACGGTTACGGCTACCCGTTCCGGTTTATCTACGGACCGGGTGGGTGTGCGTTGCGGGGTCCGGATCCGATTTTCGATACGATCCGGTTAGGGTCGGATGTCGGAAATTTTTTTTAATCGACAAAAAATATTCAATTATGTTCGAATGAAACTTTATTTTAAACCCCGAAGACAGACGAGGGGTGTTGTAAGTTTGTGTAGCTGCACAGCTGTTGTGGTGTGTGTATATAACTAAGTGAACATCCCGCCGAGCTGCCCGGCAGTAACGGTTACAGCTACCCGTTCCGGTTTATCTACACACCCATGTGCGTTACGGGATCCGAATCCGATTTCCGATACGATCCGGTAATGGTCGGATGTTGTTTATTTAAGCCCGGTTTATCTACGGACTGGGTGTGTGTACGTTACGGGATCCGGATCCGATTTCCGATACGATCCGATAAGCGTCGAATTTTTAAACCGGACGAAAAAAGAGGGGTGTTGTTGTGTGGTATTGAGCCGCTGAGTCAGCGGAGGGATTTCGCCTCCCTTTGTGTGTTCTACCGCTTGTACAACGGTGTTTGATCTGAGGAACTGTTTGACATGATGACAGATAACTTTTTCCCACGCACACTTAGGTTGTGGAATGAACTACCTGGAGAGGTTTTCTCTAGTGAGTACAACATGGAGTTCTTCAAGAAAGGGGTAAAAAGGTTTTTACGGGGTCGGCAACGCGTGGGTTTACCATCAGGCAGGCCGTAAGCTTGTTCGCCACCTTAGTGGTATAAAAAAAACGTTTCATTGAGTGGTTCTTAGTATTATTATTATTATTATTATTTATTATACACTAGCAGCTGCAAGCTGATGCGTGTATATCACAATATTTAGTTCTTGTAATGTCTATTGTTTCATTAAAATCGGTTCAGTAATTATTTTCAGAACAAATTAACCGATTAATTGTATATGGAAACTTTGTCGGGGGCTATCCGACTTTATCTGTTAGTTAGCTTATTATAACAGATCGACATAAACCAGTGCCGCTTCTTTCAGTCTTTTTTTACTTTATATAAAAATAATGTACCAAATAATTTGTGTTCCAAGCAATGGACACACGCACTAATTCCGCCCCAGAGCGGTTTTATTTCATACGCGAATGTTAGAAACGTTGAATGGAACGCAGGAACGGTTCAAATTGGTTTCCCTCAACTAGTTCTGCCTAACTTTTTTTATTTGGCAGCATTGGCATTTTAATATGGAACAGGCGAGTGATTAGCGAGAATACTAGGACCCTGTAACTGGTGCGGTTTTTCGAACATATTGCGAAATATTTAACTGAAGTTGAACTCATAACTGTTAATTGGGTACACAAGTCAGACCTACCCTGTTCAAACTATAAACCTTCACAGACTTGTACGCGCATCCACAACGATGCTAGCTCATTTTACATTTTATATATTTTTTTGTTATCAACTCTGTACTACCATCGAAACGCGACGACGTATATCGCAACTATGTACTTTTACGAAAACGTATAACGAATCAGCGTACATCGAAATAGTGGACTCTACGAATTTGCTGTGCTCAATCCGGTTCCATGTTAATTCTTATCATTATTATAACATCTACAAATAGAAATAGAAAGGCAGGGCCAGATTTAGGGGAGGGCGACCGGGGCGAAAGCCCCGGGGCCTCCACAAAAGGGGAGCCCCCACAATAGAGACTTTGGAAAAAAAATTTCAAATTCCAATTAGTAAACACTAGTAAACAGGCCCGGCCCGGTGGCCCGCTTGCCTGTTTGCCTACCGTATGACATAAAAAAAAATACATCTTTTCCTTTGATATTTTTTTTTTGCTCTTTTACCTTTTCCTACAGCCTGCAGTACTTTGTACATACATGATTATTTGATTATAATTACACTTAATTTATAATTTTTTATTTAAACTTAATTACAATAAATTATTTAATGAAAAACTCTTAGAAAAATTGTTCACTTTATTTGGAAAATAATTTGGGGCCTCTGCTCCTTCGTTGCCCCGAGGCCTCTGGACCTCTACATCCGGCCCTGTAGAAAGGCATACATCGCAGTTACGAATTTCGTATCAATGAATTACACTCGGGTAAGTTGATGTGCTGCCTATACTATCGTTATTTTTTTACGTCATTGCACCCATCGACGACGGGATCAATTTCTAGGCATCACGAGCCTTTTCACAACGCACGTGCAAAAGTGGAATGATCTTCCGGTTCCCGACGTGGTGCCTTTGCACTATCTATAACTTGAAACTTTGCGTCAAGGGTAAAAATCGTTAGCACCAAAACGGCGTTAGGTATCCAATTTTAGGGTACAGTGGACGATAAATTGTAAAATGGCTATTAAACCTGCAAGACCATAATCTTGGCGTTAATGTCACGGCTGTGCTCTCGCACAAGGGGCCCGGGATCCGCCTTGACCATGATCCAGGATTTAACATAATTACAGTGAAGCGACTGCCATCTGACCTCCTTGACCCTGCTACCAGGGGAACCTGACCAGATTGGATCATGGTTGTCGCCTGAACGCGCAGGTTTCATCACGATGTTTTTCCTCACCGTCCTCACCTCACCAAGAGCATCGGTTGGTATTCAACTAATGTACATAACTCTTCAGACTCGAACCCGCTACCTCGGCGCACAAGTCGGACACCTTAACCATTAGACCACCGACGCTCGATCGCGAATCTAGCCAAAATATTCTCTACAAAATAACAGATGTTACCAACTTAGTGTCTATTGTGTTATCCTGTAAAGCTAAATTCAGATTGCATATGCAAATCGTCAGCTTTCAAACTAAGTTACGCTAACAGATGTCTGGGACAGAAGCGCTCAAACTTTGGTCCAATGCAGATTTTAATTGCAGGAATAACTAACGCTGAATTAATTTATTTTGGCTGGTGTTTTCCTGTGAATATGGAGCACTAAATTGTAACTATTTACAACTAAATTCATCGCTTAATTAACTATCGTAGTGCTGGAACAAATTATTCTTTAATTTGTGTTAATTTTCGAAATTGTACGGTTCCTACAATTTGTTTTACAGTTTTTGACAACTTTTTGTTTTTTAAACGAACAGGTATTTTACTAAATTAATTATTTACTAATTTTAAAACAAAACAGTGTCAAACAAAAAAAGCATTGCTGCATTGTGGAAGCGTTCAGAAAGCCTTACGGCCAGCATTACCAGTTTAAAAAGAGGCCATAGTTTAGGCCATATTCCTAACTATGATGGATGCGTGTACAAACCGAAGACAGGCTATCCAACTCTAAACAGAGTTGGGATGCTGTCTTCTGTATTTTTCCACCTAACCTCATCATCATCATATATTTACGAGTATGACTCTTGTCGGTTGAGCAATCGCCACTCTACTCTCGTGTCAGCCAACCTCATCATTTCTTTTTAATTCCCAGTGCTCACGTTTTCCTTCACGTCCTTCCTAACCTAACCTTTTTTTTTTTTATATATATTTCTTTTTTTTTTTTTTTTTTAACGCGGGGAATGCATTACGCACGATACCTTCCGTAGGGGGGACGGAAGGCCTGTGTGGGACTCCCGACAGTATCCGGTGTACCCACTAAACCCCGCGGCGCTCCTGCTTCGCGTCAAGGAGGTGTCATGAGAGTAGCCGAAGCCTTGTCATCCACGACACCTCCAGCGACCGCCCGCCATACACGGCGGGCCCGCCATGCCCCCCTTGCGAGGGGCGGCTGGGAATAGTCGGATGCGCCGAACTATTCCCACTCGACGGAGGTAGAGGCCTGTGCAATGCAGGCGGAGGTGCCCCCGCACCTCCTGCTCGCTGGCCGCCACCGGGAGCGAGAAGGGAGCGCTCGTAGAGCCGCCTTCTCACTCCTCTTCTGCGTCTGCGGAGCGGTGGCGTGAGAGGGTCATCTTCCCTCTCTCGCTCCGCTGCCTCCTTCTGCGAGATTATGTCCTCACAGAAGGCGGCCACAGCTCCCCAGGCCCTTTCACTTCCAAGCATGGCATTGATCACACCTGGAAGCGCAAGGTCTGGACCCACCACCGCATTCAGGACACGGCGCTGCTCCTCCCAGCCTATGCAGGCGTCGAGGGTGTGTTGCGCTGTGTCCTCCACCGCGCCACATTTGTGGCACAACGGGGTTCCCTCTCTACCGATTCGGTGCAGGAACGATCCGAAACAGCCGTGTCCGGATAATATCTGCACCAAACGGTAAGAAAGGGAACCGTGCGGACGCTCAACCCAGTCCTCAATGACGGGACCGATAGCGTCCAGCGTTCGGCGCCCAAACTGCTCGTGAGCCATGTCCTCCTTCCAAAGGCGGAACATGGTCTCGCGAGCTTCAAGCCGTACGGCGTCACGCTCCTCCGGTGCCGGGCGTTCTTCCTAACCTAACCTAACCTAACCTAACCTAGTCAATAATTTTTTAGATGTCTTTTATTTTTCTTTTGTATGAACCTGACCAGATTGGATCAGGGTTACATATTCAGTCGCCTGAATGTGCAGGTTTCTACATACAACACCAAGAGTGAAAAAGACCCGTAACAGCTATTAAAATTCATCATTTCAATTTCTGGTCTACCGGAAATCGAACCTGGGACCTCTGCGTGGCGACCGGTATGTTAACCGACTGAACCACTCAGGGCGTTAAATATAATTATTATTGGTTCCCCACTGGTTAAATCAAGCTTAACGATAATAATGTCAAATTGGAAACACTCCGACAACCAGACAAGTATTGTTTGAAGCCAATTGTTCAATGTTGTTTCACAAAATTCAATTTAAGTTAAAGTACTGTGGAGTCTATTGAATATTATAACAAATTTAATAAGCTTCGCTTAAAGCTATAAGCAGTAGGTATGTCGCAGCCAAATGGTTAAATTAGCCGGTTAATTAAACGGCTAGCTATTGAAGGAGTTATTTAATTGAAAATTGGCCAAATTCATGAACTTTGAAAGTAAAGTCAAATGAACGATATTGCCTCGAGTTTACGAAGCTCTTCCATTCATTGTCATAATGCTAACCTAACCTAACCGAATAGAAACCTAATGCAAACTATTATTATACTTTGAAGTTTTTGTGGGTAGGTTAGCATTGGAACAATGTGTGGAAGAGCTGCGTAAACTCGAGGCAATATCTTTCTTTCAACATCACTTAAAAATCTTATGAAACTTTCAAATTTTCAACTAAATAATTGCTCAAAAAGCTAGCCGTTTAGTTAACCGGCTAATTTAACCATATGGCTGCGACAGGTATACCAGGTAGAAAACTTTTTCAAATTTTATATTTAAGAAACCAATTGCAAAAGACCCATTAATTGCAAATTCGTGAATAACAGCGCTTCTGTACACGTCCCTGCAAATTATTGAGGGATTAACGCTTGCCAGCGACTTCCTCCGCGTATGGGAGCATCAGTGGTCGAGTGATTAAGGTATCCGAATCGTAAGCGATAGGTGCCGGGTTCGAATCCCACTGCGGCCATGCAACAAAAACTCTTTTCTGAGTTATATACATTAGATGAATACAAACCGATGCCATTTCGGTGAGAGAAAACATACTGAACATTCTGTTGAATAACAGTCCACTGCAGGACTTAGGGCCTCTCCCACGAAAGGGGAGTTTATTGCCATAATCTTCACGCTTAGCAGGCGGGTTGGAGATCGCAGAGTAATAAATATAATATAAGGCTTAATTTGAAAGTTCTGACCTACTGAACAGTGCCTACTTACATTTTGAGCTACATTTGTCATTAATCTTCACACACTAGGGAAGTAGAGCTGACCGTGTAACTAATATTCACGTATCTCATAGGCTTTCATCTCTTTGTCATATAGAAAACCGAATTTCAAGTTCGCAATCTCGACATCAGCAAATAAAATCAAACGAAAATCTTGGCCGTGGCAAAAGACATTGCAGTCAAGGCTGGTGCAAGGCAAAATAACCCTTTTCCCCGCTTCGTAGCTATATCCACCAGACAGCAATTCAGCGGAATATCGACTATAACGATCACAAGAGCGCTCAACTCTTGTCTCCGTCGGAATTTTGTTACGAATAAAACATTTTATTGGCCAAATTTATGGCCCAACGGTGGGGCTAGTGGCCCTCCGTGGGCCATAAATCCACCATCTGCATATTAGCATGGATATTTGATGTTGGCCCGGCCTTTATAGAGCCTGTTTAAAGATGGCCTCTATCGTTAAATAAGGCCGTTTCATCGGACGGTTTCTCTGATGGAATAAAATTGAAATATGGTCGGTAGGATGACCTATTGTTATTGCTTGGCGCTGGCTGTTGGGCGAGGGTTGGGGTTCGGAATCCAATTTGCATAATTTAATAAGCTCTCGTGAAATGTTGTAAGCGATTATAAGAGGGAATTAGCGTTTTACAGTGCAGGGTAAAAGGTTTTCCTGATCTAAGGTACAGGTTTTATGGTTTTAGAGTGAAAGGAATCAAATTTGAAATGAAATAACATTTATTACATCACAACGATTACACCTAAAATACACACTCAATAAACAAATTAAATAAATAACAAATTAAAAAATAAACATAGGTACTTAAATATACATCAATTCTGTATTGCTGTGCTGTGGCACTCACAGCCAACGAGAGGACCTTACTCAGCATGAGCAATGGCCGGAGCCGCGGCGCTGATCTCCCGCGAGTACCACGGGGTGAGCTCTAGAACATTGCACCTTTAGGCAGAAATATAATTTAAATGAAAATGAAAATCAAAATGAAAATGAAAAAAAAAATGAAAATGAAAAAGTATTTATTGAATTAGGATTTCGTTAATTAATCTCTTTTCAAAAGTCAAAAATCTAACGGAAAACAAAGGGAAGTTAAGCGAGCTCATCCAGGTAGGGGGCGACGCATGCAGACCGATCAGCGCGCGCGTACTCCGGCGAGACACCGGGCACCGATACGCGCCACGCACATAACCGCCGCACTGTGGTTCGTAAATCGAGCTCCATACTCATAGAAACTTACTGCGAGATATTTAAAAAAAAAAAATGGTAACGTCGTCAGTGTACCTTCCTCTATCCAGCATGGAAGTATAAACGACACAAGTTACTCCGTTCGTGAGAAAAAAAATGTTTTGTTTTTTTTTGTATGGGAAAAAACACTTAAAGTACATTTTCTCGAAACTTAATGGAACTGAAGGGCTGGTGCTCACATGAACTTTTGTATCCTACACGGCGAACAAGATGACATACAATTCATGCACCTTTCGATGCCGCTTTGCATGTACCAAATATTTGCAGTTTCGAATTTCAGATGTGTTATAATTAAAATCATAAACGTAAAATAAGTAAACTTACCGACCGATTACTTTATATTGTCACTAGTTATCAGACTGCTAATGACTTTAGTTGAAAAACGGTATGGAATATGTACTTTTGTTTTTTTTAAATAACAAATAATTATGAGTTATAGAAACAGTTCTTGTTTAAATTCTGTTTTAAGCGAACTTTTCCTTTGCAAAGTCTTAATGGTTTTTTATTCCAGGTTCAGGGACTACAAATGATGGGAACACAGCTCGGAAATTTTTTGAAGATCCTGTAAAAACAGCATCTATCACTGGATTGGATTCCCGTTTGATCCAAAGATTTGCAACACTTCTACGTGTGATTACTTGTGGGGAGCCTGTTAATGTTGACGCGTTTGCAAACTTTTCACGCCTCACTGCTGAAATGTATGAGGAGCTCTATGGCTGGTATTATATGCCATAGAGTGTCCACAAACTTTTACTGCATGGTGCTGCAATTATCAAGCATTACAATATCATGCCCATTGGTAAATTGTCTGAAGAAGCATCGGAAGCCAGAAACAAAGATTTCAAGAAAATCCGAGAACATTATTCGCGTAAATTTTGTCGTAAAGCGACAAACGAAGACATTTTCAATGGTCTCCTTGTATCCTCAGATCCCTACTTGTCCAGCATCAGACCTGTACTGAGAAATAAAACAAAAAGAAGTATCACTGACGATGTGAAACCTCTTATTATTATTGATGATGATTCTGGTGTAGACAAGGAGAACATTGAATTTGTCGATGTTAGTGCATCAATGATGGACTCGGATTTAGAGGACTCTGATGATGGTGAAGATACTCTCAGTTAGGAATTAGTGGAGCTTTGCATCAATCGTGATGCCTAGACATTTATTTCGGATTTGTTAATGTTATTATATGTCAGTAAAAGGTCATTAACCAACGACAATGTTAACAAAGCGGTCGGCATAATGACAATAGGAATAAAGCGGAAGGCAATTTCTGTGATTCTTTTAAAAAATAAGTAGGTACGTTTTTATGTCTACAGTTTAAAAAAATTAAAAGACAATGTAAACAAAGCGATCGCCAGTTTCTTTGAAATAATTATTTGTTATTTTAAAAAACAAAAGTACATAATCCATACCGTTTTTCAACTAAAGTCATTAGCAGTCTGATAACTAGTGACAATATAAAGTAATCGGTCGGTAAGTTTACTTATTTTACGTTTATGATTTTAATTATGCACAGCTGAAATTCGAAACTGCAAATATTTGGTACATGCAAAGCGGCATCGAAAGGTGCATGAATTGTATGTCATCTTGTTCGCCGTGTAGGATACAAAAGTTCATGTGAGCACCAGCCCTTCAGTTCCATTAAGTTTCGAGAAAATGTACTTTAAGTGTTTTTTCCCATACAAAAAAAAAACAAAACATTTTTTTTCTCACGAACGGAGTAACTTGTGTCGTTTATACTTCCATGCTGGATAGAGGAAGGTACACTGACGACGTTACCATTTTTTTTTTTTAAATATCTCACAGTAAGTTTCTATGAGTATGGAGCTCGATTTACGAACCACAGTGCGCCGGCGAACCATGTGCGGCGCGCGCCCGGCCCCAGCCAGCCCGTCGGCGCTCACACCCGCACGCACCAGCCGGCCTACCCGCGTCGCGCCCTGAGCTCGGAACAAATAAGTAAAAAGAATGTCGTCTGTCTGTCAGTATGCCGCTTCAGTTAGGAAAATGACCATCTGTGGGAAAAAGAAACGGCAAGAAACCCACAGGTACATTTAAATATGATTACATTGCATTGATACATTTGTCAATTTAATTTGAGTGAGCCTGTCTTGATTGGAATATGAAGTGAACCTCTACAAATCGGTCAAGATAACTAAAAATAAAAATAAATTCAAAAACATAAAAAATGGCACAGCAAAAGCAGGCCAGTCCACCAAGGCAGCACCCGTTCACGAGCATGACGCAGGGCCCAGCCATCGTCCAATTCAACCATATTTGAGGGAAGAGAACGACCCGACCCCCATGCCACCACCAGGCAGACTTTTAAGTGAGCATGCGCTGCCAATGCCGTACACATTAAAAAAATATTTGTTATTCAATGACTATTACACATCAAATCATCCTCACCCAATTAACAAAATTGTAAATTTATAAATAACTTCCTATTTCGAAGAGCTAGTAGTACACCATACATTTTTGTCATTGATATATTCATCAATTTTATAATAGGCTTTTTTCATTAAAGTTGTTTTCACCTTATCTTTAAATTGTAATTCAGGCAAATTAATAATACATTCAGGAATATGATTATAAAATCTTATACAGTTACCCATGAAAGATGAATTTACTTTACTTAGTCTGAACAACGGTGTTACCAGTTTATTTTTGTTTCTTAAATTGACATTATGAATATCATTATTTTTAGCAAATTGGGTAATATGATTTCTAACATACATAATATTATCAAATATATATTGACTTGAGAAAGTCAATACATCAATTTCTTTAAACAATTCTTTGAGCGAATCACGTCGACGTAATCCATATATTGCTCTTACAGCTCGCTTTTGTAGTTTGAAAATGATGTCACTATCAGCACACTTGCCCCATAGTATGATGCCGTATGACATAATACTATGAAAATAACTATAATAAACTAAT
The DNA here is from genome assembly GCA_905147135.1 of Blastobasis lacticolella. Taxonomy (NCBI): domain Eukaryota; kingdom Metazoa; phylum Arthropoda; class Insecta; order Lepidoptera; family Blastobasidae; genus Blastobasis; species Blastobasis lacticolella. The sequence goes on from LR990048.1 coordinate 20,361,919, forward strand.
CTAGCTGTATTCACATCCGTTAGCCTCCTTATTCGCCACACGGCAAATGCAGCCGAACTTAACCTACTAGCCAATGATTCAATATGTGGGCCCCATTGAATTTTTGAATCTATATTAACGCCTAAGAAAGTAATTTTCTCTACCAACTCAAGTTGCGTTTTATCTAATATAACATTACATTGATTACTTTGTACATTAGGGAGGCAAAAATGAACGCATTTAGTTTTTTTAAAGTTTAAGACTAAGTTATTAATCGTAAACCAATGAAGCACATTCTGAAGAACACAGTTTACTTCGTCTATATTATTATCTTTCCTATTAATTTTAAATATCAGTGAAGTGTCGTCAGCAAACAAGACTATACCAGCAAAATTCTGCACCATGTATGGAAGGTCATTTATATATACAAGAAAGAGAAACGGCCCCAATATAGATCCTTGTGGCACTCCAATGCTCACTTTCCCACCCGCAGATAACTCGCCATTTACATTTACTTTTTGAACTCTACCTTCTAAGTATGATTTCATCATTTCAAGACTATCATGCGTAAAACCGTAATGTTTTAATTTTAGTAATAGTGTTGAATGATTTACACAATCAAATGCTTTAGACAAATCGCAAAAAAAACCTACAGCATTATGATGTTCTTCCCAAGCGCCAAAAATTTGTTGAATGAGGCTAATACCAGCTTCGGTAGTATTGCGGCCTTTTGTGAAGCCATATTGTTGTTGATATACATAAAAGAGATATACTGTAGAAACCCACCGTCAAAACACCCCGAATTAATTACTTCCATGTAATAATCGTTCCTAAATATACAGTGAAGACATTTTTATTACAAAAATATTTTACAATAAATAAGAATAAAGGCCTTGCCACATACAAAGCTCGGCGCGAGCGCGGCGTGAGCGCGGTGCGATATTTGCTAGGCAACCATCGCGCGGCGCGTTATTTGCTAGGCAACCATCGCGCCGCGCGATGGTTGCCTAGCAAATATCGCACCGCGCTCACGCCGCGCTCGCGCCGAGCTTTGTATGTGGCAAGGCCTTAAGAAATATTTATGTACACAAACAGAAACACCACAACACAAAAATTTAGAATTCACGACATTTTGTAACACAGAAGAAAGGAAAAAGTACATAATAATTAACAAAAAAGCACATAAAAGCAGAAGCAAATAAAATCTAGCACAGTGTCGATGCGAATGGTAGTAGATAAGTGGTGTGTGTTATTAGTGCATTTTATAGAATAAACATTTGTGTGTAGTGGTAACATCGAAATAATATATACGTAATATCGTACATAACGTTGCCAATGAGTTATCCGTGATGCGCCGGGGCGGCGGGGCGAAGGGCGCAAGCACCAAGGTCCCAGCCACCCGGCCCTTAGTTTTTACCTGCCATTCGTCATTGTTGTTTCGGTTTGGCGGGTAAAGGTACTGAAGATATGAAGATCGAAAAGGGACACCTGGCCAGGTGTCGTGATCAGGAAGCCAAGGTTATATGGCGGAAGTTAGTAGGGTAATAGGTGTAATAAGAATGGTCTGGTGCCCACCCCAGGATCAGGTGCTCACTGACTGAATATTGGCGATTGACTTGGCTTCGTCAGCCACGTCAGGGGCCAGGCCGCCCCTGGAAAATAGCCCTAGATACGCTAATGAGTAGGGTATGGGAACTTGGAATTTATATGGGCAGGCTTCGGCATTTGCCATCTATACGCTCTGTATATATCATTCAGTCATCATTTTTATGGATATGGTAGCCATATTAGGTACCTTACATCAGCATAATCATCGTAGCGGTGATATAGATAGCTGCAGTTCTGCATGGGCAGTTACCGTTTTGCATCAGATGGTCGTTCGCTCGCTTGTCACTAGGGTATGGCTAGTGTCCGACCGAAGTTTTGGCTAAGGCTTTGGCTTCGGCCACTTTTATAATCTAATAAACAAATGAATAAATAATCGTGGACAAATTCACACAGCGCCATCTACCCCCAAAGTAAGCAAAGCTTGTGTTATGGGTGCTAGATAACTGATAAAATACTTATATACTTTTTTTTTTAATACAAACTTATTATACATATAGATTCCCCCAAACACAACTATACAAAACCACCAATACCCCTGGCCACATAATTAAAAAACAAACATACTAACCCAACCTAACCTAACCTTACCGATGAAAAAGTCGGATAACCAAGATAAACCAAATAAAAGTATACATGTACCAAAATATTTTATAAATTACTAAACCGATTTCAATGAAACAAAGCTAAGACCCATCTCGATTACAATGCTTTTAAAATAAAGAAAACTTCATCGAAATCGGGCCCTTCGTTCGGGAACTACGTTGCCACAGACACACACGCCACACAAAGCTACAGATACACATTCAAATTCATCATTTCAATTTCTGCCTCGCCGGGAATTGAATCCGGGACCTCTGCGTGGCAGGCTAGAATGATGACCAACTGAACCACTCAGATCGTCAACAGCAAGGACAATTAAAAATGTATACACCCTAGAGAGTCGATAATTGTCACTGCGTGTAATAATTAGATTCCGCCCTCTAATGGCACACCCCTAATTTTCAACCACAACGTAGGTACTGTTATTGTTTCATGAAACAGGTCATGGTAGCTTCATCCAGGTGGAACTCGGCTGATAACGATACATTTAGGGCTACTATTTCGAATAGGCCGATAAAAAAATCATCTTGGCGTTAATGTCCCAGTTGTGCTCTCGAGCACGAGGGTCCCTCTTGACCATGATCCAGAATTAGGCGATCAGGTAATTACAGTGGAGCGACTACCATCTGACCTCCGTGACCCTGCTACCAGGGGAACCTGAGCAGATTGGATCATTGTTACAAATTCAGTTGCTTGAATTTGCAGGTTTCATCGCGTTGTTTTTCTTCACCGTAAGAGCATTGGTTAGAAATCAACAAATTTATAAACTTAGAAATAAGTTATTGGTACATGACCGCAGCGGGATTCGAACCCGACGCTCCTATTTCGAATAGGCCGATAAGCACGCGTTGTTGTTGAATTATTAATTTATTGTATGTGGTGTATATACAGAAGGTAACATTTAGTCATTTATTCATTGATAACGACCTGGAAGGGTAGAATTTATTTCTCCCGCCCAGCAATTATGTTTGCATTGTTGTGTTCCGGTGTAATAGCCCCAAATGATTAGCAATTTTGGTTTCTATTACTAATGACAGAAAGCTTACTTTTTTATTTGTAAACAAACGCGCAACTCCCGCACGGTCGTCGTACCGCATCCGCGTAGTCACCGCGTCATATGCACGTCATTAGGGAGGCCTGCACGTTTTCTGGCCGGAAGCTACGCGTTGACTGTGCAAGCATGATGCTTACGCGTTTACTGTCCGGTTATCCGGGTATATCAACATCACAGCCTATAACAGTGTAACTACCTTTCCCACGAAAGAGGAGGTTATAGCCATAATCTCCACGCTAGGCAGGCGTGTTGGAGATCGTAGTGTTGTAAATATAACAATGGAAAAACGCTGCTACCCATTTTCTAGCGTACGTAAACTCTAGATCTTTTGCCTCGGAAACATTAGTGTCCGACGCCTTTTACGACACCCACAAGTGTAAGGGGTTTATGCTATTCTACTCAGCCACACACCACACGGACACTTGTATACTGGCCCTTAAAGAGAAGGTAGAGGATGGTGGAGCAAGGTCTTTTTCGTTGGAGATAAAAACATGTCAACATGACCTCCTCGTACAAATAAGGCGTGTATACCTCGATACAGCAACATCCGCCTTCCCTTTTAGGCATACATATTTGTCCCCCGAGTAGCAATTTGGGAGTGCATCTGCTACCCTATTACTGGGCTTAGCAAAAACTGACAGTGATGGAGACGTGCGATAATGATAGGCCGAGAGTGACTGCCTCGTCTTATGTGGGTCACGCTTTTATTGTTTAGTGCTGTAATGTGTGCGTTGGGGTCTGTATCAGGGTTTTTAGAAGCTTGGAAGAAAAGTGGCGACTATTGTTCAAACTATAAACAACACTTGTGATGTTTAGGTATATTATGTACATATTTTTTTTTTGTTGTATTGTGCACGTCTTATCGGCGTCTATTATAACATCTCTCTCTGGTAGGCCTGCTGGAAGAGATAAGCAGTGGCTGTTGTGTCTTAATATTTTGTAACATAACGTGTATGCTCTATCTTGTGAACAATAAACTGTTAAATACATGATATATATAATGAGTAGATGCTAGATATTGATAATTTTAACGCATATTTAGTCAGATACTTTAGTCCACCTGTGTTTAGTGCTCATGTAATGGGTGGGTCGGAGATTGTTTCAGGGGTTTTTAGAAGCTTATAAACTCACGTAGTGAGTGCCGACTACGCTTCAAACTGTAAACAAAACTTGTGATGTTCTGATACGAAAAATGATGCAAAATGTTATTATATTTTCATATTTTGTTGGCTTCCTAATAAATAAAATAAAATAAATGATATATATTAATTGGTTGATACTAGCTAGATAGATGGTTCAGTTTTAACGCACTTTTGAACATAATATCGAATTATTCGTTTTTGTACCTACTACACTATTGTCTACCTGCATGTTCATTTTTGTTTATTTTAGTCACAAAAGACAAGAAATTAATACCTGAGGCCACAATTATGTCTAGAATTATATAAACTTTTACGGCAGGGCTAGATAGATAGATAACTTGGCTATTTACCTAAAATAAGGAATATAGTCTCTGCCAACTCCTATGGGCAAAGGGCGTGAGTTGTCGAAACTGTCCTCATATTGTCTTTGTATCTGTATAAGTGCCATTTACATAAACTTCTTAATTTCTAGTACCGAATTGTCTGTTTTCAATGCCACAAACTACCTACCACTCCACTAACAGCCACGAGCGAACGAAATTTTACGCAGTGCGCAAGTTTTGGAAGCAAAATGTGGCAAATTCCTCACTTTACTGCTCTCCTGGTGATATTCGCTGGCTTTAACTGCATCTAACATCATATTTGCGGGATATATAGCCCTCTGGAGGATCCAGAGATTCGTTTAAGCCAAGAATGTAGTGGTTACGGTGTCGACTTGTAATAATAATAGATGGTATCAGAGCTTCGCGAGGGAGGAGGTTCTGGTTTTGTTTCACGCTGTTATCATTTAAAATGGCGATGAAACAGACTATAGAAGAGACAAAAAAACATACATAGGTACACACCTCATGACTTTTTAGGTCCATTTGTAAATAGCTTATGCCCGCGACTTCGTCCGCGTATTTCGTAATAAATTATAGCCTATATGCTAGTCTGTAGGCCTAGCACAAGTTGCTCTCGGTAGGTATTGCTATCTTTTTCGTCTTAGTATTGAGAGAAAGAGACAAACACTCTTTCGCGGCGCGAGTTTTGTCGCAGACACACTTGTGCTAGGGCCACTGGGCTATAATGTATATTTCTGCCAAATATCATAAAAATCAGTTCAGTGATTTTTGCGTAAAGGACTAACAAACATCCAAATGTACATCTTTACAAACTTTCGCATTTAAAATATTAGTAGGATAGTAAAATGTCTGGGCATCGCTTTTTTGCCACAAATTACTCTTGGTTTGCGTCAACATCCCTGTTGTGCATTCCGGTGCATGTGCCCGGGGTCCGCCATGACCATGATCCAGAATTTGGCACATCAGGTAATTAGATTGGTAACACATTCAGTCGCCTGAATGTCCATATTTCCTCACGATGTTTTCCTTTACCGTAAGAGCATCTGCTAGTGTTTAACAATGTACGTAACTCAAAAGAAGTCATCGCAATAAAGAACATGAAATTTAACATAATTCTGTGCCGTTTGAAAGAAGACAGTTTCAATTAAATAACCCGTTGAAAGCAAACTTTTTCAAATTTAGGGTGAAATTGTTAGCAACGAAATTATTGTTTGGTAGATTACCCTTGTAGCGGGCGTTTTCACGGCTTTTTTAATTAAAATAGGGGAAAAAGCCTTGTCAAAGACATGCGGGTTACGGCCAACGCCTTTGTATTTAGCGTGCTTCCAAACCCATTGTTAATTCACATCGTCACGTAACAATGACATTAAATCGGAACTGGGTCACATCTAATGTTTAAAATAAGTAATATATCCCAGTTTATAACCTATAAATTCATTCCGGACCATGTAATGTAAATAACGTTGAGAAATAATTGTCCGCTTTTTATGGCTACGCAACTTTGTACACGGAACCGTGGGTAGCACGAAAAGTTTGGAATGTTGACGTACATTGCCAGTTAGATTAGATTATATACACCAAGTTACATACTAATAACGCAGATGTATGGCGAGGCCGTAGAAGCGATGGCAAGACGTCGTTAAAAATTACATGCGTGCCAATAAACATACCCAAGGACGTCGAAGACCGAGCGAAGTGGACCAAGAAGAGCAGGAAAGTGAACCCCGCGCCCTTACGAGCGAAACCAGGGTTTAAGATAGTATGATGATAAAAGTGAGCGTCGGTGGCTGAGTGATTGAGGTATCGAAAATGTGTAACCATGTTCCAATCTGTAGCCGTATTCACAATGATTCGAAACCGTTTCCGAACGATTCGACACGAAATTCGTGAACGGCGAATCCGTGTCGATCGATTAGAAAACTGTTATTCAGAATCCCGATAAATTCCACGGAAACTCTACTCTCTATAACATATGAAAATTTCATCAAAATTAACTGAAACCACATTTTCCTAAGAACTTTTGCGGGGCCATTTATTTATTTATTTATTTATTTTCGAGCCATTGTGAATACGGCAGGTTCCCCTGTTAACAGGCGAGAGGACGCGTGCGGAAAAAATTTCAAATAGGCACTTATTACTTAGGCTTTAAAATATGTCCAATAACAGTTCGTGACATTTTCCGAACGAAATTTGGGAACAGGTAGTATCTTCTGCGACATATTAACTCGTCTATACAATACGTTCGTCCGAACATGTCAGTGCATGTCAGATTATCCGGTCATACCTATCGTGATTTATTATCGCACGAGACGCGGGTAGACTCAGGCCAGTCAATTACGGGAAAATTGAGCCAAAACACTTTCTTCACGTGGTATATTGATGACACTTCAAAATTGATAGAGTGGCCGTCGGTACCTATATTATAAAAATATCATCTTGGTGTCAATAGGTATCCCGGTTGTATACTCGCGTGAGGGTCCGGCTTGAGGATGATCCGGGATATGGCAGATCAGGTAATTTCAGTAGAGCGACTGCCACCTGAATTCCGTGAACCTTTAACAGGGGGAACCTGGCCGGATTGGCTCATGGTTAACCAAATTGAGTCATGGATACGGTGCTTATCTATACATATTATAATATCTGGAATTTATACTAATTTATCGAAACTGTAAATACATTCGTTTTTTTCCTCAATATACTAAAGGCGACATATAGAACTAATCACGCAGCAATCTCACTTATTTAATAACCTACCTTAACCGACATATTATATCGAAAAACCGCCCACAAATATTTACCAACCTACAAAACCAATTTTAATAAAGCAAACATAAGAACCATCTCGAATTCGCTTTTTTATATTACTGATAGAGGGAAGCAAACGGGCAAGAAGGACATTTAATGGTTGCTATGTGATCAAATAAAGAAAATCGCTATCACAAATAGACACAATATAGAAACACTGAAACACATGTCAAACTTATAACACCCACCTAAACCCTTGAGGTTTAAAAAGGTACAAGGGCAAGCGAAGGGGCCCAATATGCACGCACCTACATTTCCACCGTACCGGTGATATGAGTCCAAACTCTGATGAAGCTTAATCAAGTTCCAGCGGAACGAAGTCGGAGTTAAACTTTGGTTATTTGCGCGCGGTTAAAGTTATCTTCCGCTGGAGTTAAAGGTGCTATTCGATACCGTGTTCTGTCTTTCTGTCTTCGGGCTTAAACTGTTTGTTACATTACAGACTCGAGGTAACACAAGTAATCGCTAATTTAATCTATGAGTTACCTGTCATCCGGGAAACATCTTTGTATAAATAGTGTTTCGAAATGGCGTAATAGACCCTGATAAAACATGTTAGTAGTAGAAAAACTAAAGACCTAGTGTCTCGCGCGACCAAGACGAATCTAACATACCCTATATGGTAAAATCCGTTAAACCGTTCGGGCTGTAGCTCGTGCCAAAGTAATTGACATACATACATACGTATGCTCGATAAACAAACCCTCCTGTCGCAGTCAGGTTATTATAATCATTATCATCGTCATGCTATTTCTCCCACAAATTCGCCCGATCGTTGCCATATCTCTGGATGCATGCCATTCTTATGTTGTATGTTGTGGTCATTTGACTTTTTTTCGTACGTAGTCTCGCTCTCTTTGTCGGCAGAACCACGCGGGTAAGGTTAGCTTGTTAAATGTTTGGCGGGATAGTTGCATGTTTCTAAACTGCACACGGGTGAAAACAGCGGGGACTGCCTGTAATTTTTTAAAAGTAACTGTCATTGTGTCGTGGTGTGCTATATTTAGTAAATATTTTTCTTTCTTTCTTTCTAATTTTACAAATTAGGATATGATATTCCCCTTTTGTAAATGGGGGTCCCAGATATGGTGGTAGGGTAAATCTCAAAAATTCAGCTACCCTGCGGGACTCTATTATTATTGAGAGATATAAAGTGGCCTATGTCACTCGAAAAACATGTAGCTTCAGATAAAGGAAAGAATTATCAAAATCCGTCCAGTACTTTTCGAGTTTACCCCCAACAAACGGAAACATACAAACGGTTCCTCTTTCTATAATTTATATCGATACCGACAGTTTCTAATTAACACTTAATCCTACGGCTTCAACGCCTAGTTAGGTAAACCTTGAGTTTTGATGTTTGGCCAGACCGAAAATAAGCCTACATTAAATTATAAATGAACATCATCAACAAACAGTCCAATGTTTGGAGTTGGTTCGTCCTTCATAAGACCTCAAACAAAATTGGTTAAGATTTAACTATCATGTGTTTTGAGATCATAGATTTATCTTGTTCTTTTAAGATTATGGAGTTTGTTTGGAGAAGTAAAGAACTAATTTCAGTATTACTATTTCATTCCAAAATGTTTGCATCTGTAGTTGCGGAGATAAGGGGGAGGGGACTGTACGAATATCGTCAATTTTCTAAAATAACTAGAAAGCTATTTTAAATTATAAAAAATAATTGTTTGAGATCCTCTTTTTTTTTTTTTTATGTTATCCGGCAGACAAACAGGCATGCGGGCCACCTGATGGAAAGTGGTCACCGCCGCCTATGGACATCAGCAACACCAGGGGAGTCACCAATGCGTTGCCCGCCTCTGAAGAGATCTCTGATATACCTCTTGAACGATCCCATGTCATAGTCTAAAGGAAACACTGTGGCTGGGAGCTCATTCCACATCCGAATCGTACGAGCGAGAAACGTTCTTTCAAACCTTCGCGTGGTGACCAACAGAGGGTCTACGTAGTGGGGATGAGTACCCAGCCCACGGCGGGTGGTGCGATGGCGGAATTGTGCTGTTGGCACCAAATCGAAAAGTTCCTCGGAACACTCCCCATTATACAGCCGGTAGAACACACACAGGGAGCCAAATTCCCTTCGGTTAGCCAGTGGTTCTAATTTGCTTGTTTCAATGGGATCATCGACAATTCGAACGGCACGTCTCTGTATGGAGTCCAGAGGATTAAGCAGGTCGGCAGTTTCGCCGGCCCAGAGATGGGAACAATACTCCATATGAGGCCGCACCTGCGCCTTGTACAGCAGCAGGCGCTGCCCTGAGGTGAAGTATCGCTTGGACCGGTTAAGCACTCCAAGCTTTTTCGAAGCCAGTTTGGCTTTACCTTCTAGGTGACTCCGGAATCGCACGCTATCCGATATGTCGACACCAAGGATCCCGATACTATTTGAGATGGAAAGGGGTGTTTCTTGGAACTGCGGCACCATGACAAAAGGATCTTTTTTGGCAGAAAATGCGCAGACCTGTGTCTTTGAGGGGTTGAATTCCACCAGGTTCAGTCTGCCCCAGTGAGCAACTTGCTCCAAGGAGTGTTCAATCTCTGACACAAGTCTTATTCGGCTTTCCGACACCACGGAACGAGGGGTATTCGCACGTCCAGTATAACGAGCATCTCCAGTACTGTCATCTGCATAGCAGTGAATACTGGGAATATTCAGCATATGATTGATATGCAGAAGAAACAGCGTGGGAGATAGCACTGAACCTTGGGGTACTTCAGCATTAATGGTCTTGGTATCGGAGCAGCATCCGTCGACAACGACTTGGATACTCCGTCCAGACAGAAAGCTGGATACCCAATTGCAGAGCCCCTCGGGGATACCGTACTTCGGGAGTTTTGTTAGCAGTGCCCTGTGCCAGACCCGATCAAATGCCTTGGCTATATCAAGACTGACAGCCAGAGCCTCCCCCTTGCTCTCGACGGCCTCAGCCCACCGGTGTGTTAGGTACACGAGAAGGTCACCAGCTGAGCGACCATGGCGAAAGCCATATTGACGGTCACTGATCAGCTGGTGGTCCTCTAGGTATCCGAGGAGCTGGATATTGATAACCCGCTCCATCACCTTAGCGAGCAAGGAGGTTACCGCTATAGGCCTGTAATTTGATGGGTCTGAATTATCACCCTTCTTGGGTATCGGATGCACAAGGGCTAGCTTCCACGAAGACGGCACCATTCCAGAGGTGTAGGAAAGCTTGAATAGGCGCATTAACACGGGAGACAACTCGGGAGCACACTTTTTGAGAACAATAGCCGGAATGCCATCAGGTCCACTGGACTTCCGGATGTCTAGGGAGAGAAGCACACGTCTTATGATTTTTTGGGTGAAACGAACCTCGGGCATGATGCCCTCACACCGTGAGATGGTAGGCGGTGCAGCTCCCCCATCATCCAGAGTTGAGTTATGAGCAAAGAGATTTCCCAAGAGATCGGCTTTCTCCTTTGCTGTGTGGGCTAATTGGTCATCCGGCTTGCGCAAAGGTGGAAAGGTGGTCCGACAAAAGTTCCCCTTAACAGCTTTGGAGAGAGACCAAAAAGCACGGCTCCCAGAGGGGTAGCTGATTAGTTTCTCTCCAATTCCGCCGATGAATTTAAATTTTGCTCTGGCCATCACCCTCTTTGTAGACCTCGATACAGCGTTGTACTTTTTCCTCAAAATGTGGGTGTTAGGGTCCTTCTGGGCCCGAGCCACTGTCCAGGCACGAAAAGCATTCTGCTTGAGGCGAGTTGCCTCAGCACTAGGCCTGTCATACCAGGGCTGACTCTTGCCGCCGAGACGGACTACAGAGGACGGAATAAAACACTCCATTCCCTGCAGTATGACGTCAGCTACAGCAGCAGCACAGATGTTGATGTCATTTGAGGAGAAGCAAAGCTGTATCCACGGGTACGACGCGAAGAATTCTCGCAATCCATCCCAGTCTGCTGAACCATAATGCCATACCTTGCGTGACCCATTGGGGCGAGCCCGTTCGGGTATAGCAAGAGGCTTCTCAGAACGGACCAGGCAGTGGTCTGATGTCCCAAGAGGGGCATCGACGGACACCTGATAACCGTCTGGGTGGGTGGTAAGCAGAAGGTCTAATAAAGAGGGTTCACGGCCCACAACATCCGGTAAGTAAAAACCACAACAAGCCTTCATCAAGCAATCACACTTTATTTCTTTCCAAATTTTTTTTTTTTCGTATTTTTTTTCCAAAAGTATTACTATTAATATAAGTATATTAGAGATTTATCTATTCAAGTTACACGCCCGCATTTAGGTCATATAAATATTTAATATGTGTACATTCAACTTACAAGAATTGTTCGTTGATTGCGATGTTAATGGCTTTTTGATGGGATGGTATAATAGCTTTAATTGTCCTATCCTTTTTCTAGAAAGGCCTAAGCTCTATCTAGGATTGTTATGCTTGTATAAAGAAAATTTTTGTGTTTTTTCATGCTTATAATGTTGTATTTGTTGACTTGTATAATGGAGTGTAATTGTCGGTCGGTCTCAGCACGGCCAAGGAAATGCGCCCAGCTTTATAAATTATTACTTATAGATTTTTATTTAGTTATGACATTGGTTATATGTAGGTATGACGTTAATAAGTGTTTGTAAAAACCTAAATTGAATAAACGTATTTGAATTTGTCTTAGCGCTTATCTCGGCCTCTGCCAGGGTCCGCTTCCTACTCATTCTTCTCCACTTCGCACGGTCGAATTTGTCTTCGGACTAAGCTACACAATCAAATAAAATAAAATCGGTCAGTTGATTCAGAGAAAATTGCCACGACAGACTTTATAAGGCAACCTTATTTTTCGGTTAACTTTTTTATGTTCTACGGCAGACGAACAGGCAAGCGGGCCACCTGATGAAAAATTGTCACCGCCGCCTATGGACATCAGCAACACCAGGGGAGTCACTAATGCGTCTCGCCTGTGAAGAGACCTCTACTAATATACCTCTTGAACGATAAAATACGTATACAATTCGAGCGCCTCATGATTGGCGGCATCCCACCTCGCAGCTATCGGCAGGAGATGCTCTAAATTATTCATAGGCGCTTGTACTCTAGCCACAGGGTACTAGTACACTCTAGCGTCATTTCTATCGGCCATGCGTGGCCCAGAGGCCCGGCACGTACAACGCGTGCCTGAGTCGGACTGGTAATGTATGGCCGCGGGATAGTTGTGAGGACAGTGATATGACGAGATGTGAGATATGTCTTCAAGCGTCGGTGGCCTATGGATAACGGGTCCGACTCGTAAGCAGGTACAGAGTGGTTGAATGCTAACCGATGGTCTTACGATGTGTAAATTACTAAATAAATTAATATGAATATGATGCTGGAAAACGTCGTTATGAACAATCCAATTTGATCGGGTTCCCTGTTAGCAGGGTCACGGGTGAACAAGACTTGTTACCTCACGGGCGCGTTTATTTCTTGCTTGCAAATGCTCCATTTGCAATGCTGATATGTCAATTGGTTAAAGCCAATCCAGTCGTTTGCGCGCCAGAACACAACCGTTAAATTCACGATGCGATTTTGAGGCATGGTTGAAGGTTATTGGGTAATAAAAACGGGCTACCTCTCATCACTCATTCTAGAGATCTAGAGCAAAAAAGACCCAAAAGTGCTCCTGAATTTTGACACCCTCGCACGTTCAAGGATAAATTAATACTGTCTTACAACAAATTTAATTAAGAAGTAAAAGTTAGGAGTAGGAATTAACTTTGTAAAGCGGATGTTTAGTAATGAGGAGGCACCCAAAAGTGGTATCTGGTTGAATTTAAATTGTGTAGATGCAAGAAAGGGCGTCATTTAAAACTTTATTTAATTTGAAATAGGTACATCGGTGTATTACAATCAAAATAAACAAGATTAATCATGAATGAAATGATTGCAGTCTTGTTCATGTAAATTGGCTTACCGGTTTCTGTGATATTTTAATACAAGAATATTTAGTACAGACTGTAAAGATCAGCAGTACGAAAGACTGCAGATTCTGCAAGGAGGACGAGAAAACGCCTCTATATTTGATCTGCAAGTGCAAAACCCTGATGCATCCAGCTACTACTCGATGAGGTGCATGACTCAGTGCTAAGAACATATTGCTGTGCATAGAAGTGTAATCTAGAGGCGATCACAATAGATCAGCAAACCTCGCAGTGATACTAGAACGTTTAGCCTTGAAAAACCCACTTAACATAAAAATAATAATAGCTGTAACTATGGGTAATTTTCCGATAGATAAATATATGTTTGAACAATTCACATAGCGCCGTCTAGCCCCAATGTAAGCAAAGCTTGTGTTATGGGTGCTAGACAACTGATTAAACTACTTATATACTTTTAAATACATACTTATTATACATTATACCACCCAGACCCATAACAGAAATTAAAATTGATCATATCAATTTCTACTCGGCCGCGAATCGAACCCGGGACCTCTGCGTGGCATACCGGCACCACCATCTGAACCACTCAGGTCATCGAAAATTCGTCGAATAGATATTAAATTACTAGACTGTTGATTCAAAAAATTTATGATCGTAAACCATTAAATCTGCTGTCTTCTACCATCGCTCCTGGTTACTAGCAGAAGGAGCTCCCTAATGTTTTATTTAAATCCCTTTACTTAGCGGAGATGTAGGTACCTGCGAGGGCTGTAACTCTAGCGTGTGATTCGCCAATTTATCACGGCCCGACTCCTGCCGAAAACGCCCGGAAACACCCGAACTGCTGTAAAACCGACTCTGGCTGGCTGTAAAGTGTATCATAAAAGGCGACCGCTGAAATTGTAATAATAGTGGTTGCTACTTTCGGCGTGTTGGGATTAGTCTTAGTTGGGAAGGTGGAGTTGAAATGAATAATTAACATTTAAAGGCGGAATCTTAAGTAATACACGAGATAAGAGAAGAAGCTCAGAGTCGATAAGAGAAGAAGCTCACATCAATAGTACGTAATCTGATCAGAATCTCAGAAAACCTGTCTGAAGAACTATTTTTTTACTTTTTTTTATTAAAAAACTTTATTGCACTAAAAATAATACAATTGGCGGACTTATATCACAGCTAATGCAATGGATATCCGAGTTATGTTTTGTATACAGCTGTGTTCACAAATAATACTTGTCTAAGTAAAGTAAAGAAGCATTACTATGCGAAGAAGCCCTTTCGACAGCGGCTCTTTGGTACGTGAACTGTATTAAATACGGCTTTATGATTGTTCAATTTTGTTCATTGGCATGACACATTTCATCATTTCATATTCCTCACATTTAAACATATCTGCGGTTCTGCATTTTTGTTGCCTGCAATCTAAATGCATGAATCGTAGATCAAGGTAGACCGCACGCTCGTTCGTCGCTGCTTAAAAAAAACAACACTTGAAAGTCCATTCCCCAAATGTCTCGCCAACTTGAACTTGACCGATTACAGATCTGTAATTTTAACCTTTCAGATCGTTTGCTGTTAGCAAGTACCCTTAAGGATATAACAACACACTTTCGCATTCATAATACGAGAAAAGTTCGCCATTTTGAATGTCCAACCTCTATTATTGAAACAACTTTGCCCGAAACTCACTTTAGATTACGAAATGTTCATTTGAATTATTAATACGAGGGACGACGGCCTGAAACAAACTACACAGCCATATACCCCGAGTTAGTAACTTAGGATTATGAAAAAGTAATGTGTAACTGGCGGAAAATGTAATATTAATGCTTCTTGAGGTACCATTGAATCCTTCCTTTCATAATGTCCCAGTTCTTTAGGGTCGCCAATGATGGCTGTTCGCGTTGTGTTTTTCAGAGTTTCTTGCGGTAAGGGAAATATTATGCGTATGTCAAGTCAAAAAATGTGACTGTCGAATCGATAAAACCGAAATTTAGTCAAGACAATGTGACTTTCAACTCTATTAAACAATTCTAGTGAAAATCAGTCGATGTGAGAAATAATCGACAACCCACGGAAAATCAATATTTACATGTACTCAAATATTTTCTAAACCACTAAATCGATATTAATGAAATAAGCTAAGAACCATCTCGATTAACTTGGCTTTCAAACAAAGAAAACCGCATCAAAATCGGTTCATTCGTTCGGAAGCTACGATGCCACAGACTGACACACACCTCCACGCATACACACAATAAATATACAGAGGCATAACTTTCATCACGATGTTTTCCCCCACCGTAAAAGCATCGGTTAGTGTTCAACTAATGTAGGTACCTAACTCAGAAAACAGTCTTTGGTAGATAGCGGCACTGGGGTTTAAACCCGGTACCTGTCAATTACGAGTCGGACCCATCAGGTCACCGACGCTCTCAGTACTGATAAAATTAGTTTTATTTATTTTGTAGTAATTCTGTGGATGGTCTTGAATTGGGATCGAATGCAATTTAGCACTATCAGTCTGCATTCACATCATTATCTCTTTTAAAATTCTGTGAAGGTTGTCTACAAGAGATTGCTTATAGCGATAAGGTCGCCTTCGCTCATCTGTATCTTATTAATTGTAACTGTATGTCCTGAATAATGTTTTGTATGAACCATAAAGTTTTTATCTATCTACCTATCTATATCAAACAAGCAAATGCTCTATAAATAGGAATACGATTGCGAATACTGTAAACATATGCAGAGCATCGCTAGTTATTCAGTCATTGTTTTATCTGTGCTCAGAAAAGAGACATAACAATGCGGTGAAATGGAAGAAGCTGGTACTGAGGCGCCCCAGCCCAGAGATGAGAACTGTACCCATACCTACCTATATAATAGGCACCTGTATAGTAGATATAGTAGGCTTTAGTATGTAGGTACCTTCTTCTTCTTCTGCTTCAACATTTCGCCGTCCAGCTCTGGACATATGTCTCCCCCAGTCTCCTCCATCCCGATCGACAGGAAGTCTCTCTCATCCTTACCTTAGTAGGTACCTTACTTGAGTTTAAACTTCCCGCCTCCAATACCACGCTATATAAGGAGCTTCCTGCAGTAGTGTTTCCAGACCGTCACGAAACGAAAACCTTCAAGAAACGAGCCTGTCCCTATCTCCGCAATTAACTTAATATACTTAGTATTTTTTGTAAATAAAAGCGCAAAAAATAGCGACCAAGACCTTTGCGAGTCTATGACAGACGAAATTAGACCGTTAGTCGGTCTCCGCTTAGACTGTTTGTCGACAGTAACGGCAGTAAGACAAAAAAAACTATCTCCGCAAGTCAGCAACACGTACGCGTTTCCCCGGGTGTTGCAGGTGTCAATGGGCGGCGGTGACCACTTTTCATCAGGTGACACGCTTTTGCCACCCTCTTACATAAATAAAAATACCGCCATCTAGTGTCTGTTTTTTCCACACCGATACCAATAATGATTAACAAACAATCAATAGTAGCATCAAAATCTATATAGGTATGTACCTATTATTATAAACCTGTAAAAAACATATTTGTACATTAAATATATTTTAGAAAAAATTGTTAGTATAGGATTTTTGATCGTAACTATGGCTAACGAAATCCCAAAAAGCTTTTTTGAGATTTTGGTCTGTCTGTCTGTTTGTCTATTCGCGCATCACGCAAAAACTACTTAACGGATTTTGATTCGATTTCGATAATTTGGTAGCTTTAAGTCCACGGTACTAATTCGGGTAGGTAGAACTAGAGATACAGCTTGACCTCCCTGTAAAACTAGCATTCACACATCACGGAGGTCATTTAAAATGGCGATACGGGCAAAACCGACTCTATTTCCCCGCGGACAAGGTCGCAGCCCGTAACCGTGCACTGCAGGACTTAGGGCCTCTCCCACGAAAGGGGAGGTTATTGCCATAATCTCCACGCTTGGCAGGTGGGTTGGAAATCGCAGTGTTTAAATATAACAATGGAAAATGCTGCTGCCCATTTTCCAGACTACGGAGACTCTTGATCTTTTGCCTCGAAAACATTAGTCGCCTTGTACGACACCCATGAGTGTAAGGGGTTGGTGCTATTCTACTCTGCCGGACACCACACGGCCATAGTATACATAGTATATAACAAAGTCGCTTCCCGCCTGCTGATCTAATGTATCTATGTATATATCTATGTACGCTTAGATCTTATCAACAGATTTTAATGCGGGTTTTAAGAGAGGTAGGGCATAACGGGGTATCTCGTTCGAATTGGGGCCGCCCGACTGGGGAAGTACCTCCACCTTACAGAATATCGCAGCTAAATAATACTCTTTTAAATAGTATTGTGTTTCTGCCGGTGAGTAAGGTTTCCAGTGCTCCATGGGGTGGGGCCCATTTGGGGAACCGTGGCTTTGGCAGTGGAGTGGCATTTGCTTTTTGCTGCCAGAGCAACGTGTTATAGAGGTGGGCAACGCATTAGCGATACTCTTGGTGTTGCTAATGTCTATAGGCAGTGGTGACCACTTTCCATCAGGTGGCCCGCTTGCCTGTTTGCCTATCGTATGACATAAAAAAAAAAAAAAAAAACAATTAATAGAGTGATTCAAGAGGAAGGTTCTTAGCAAAAAAGGGTAGGTAGTGGTAAAGTAGGTCCACAAGTATCGAATAAATTCACATAAAGCAGGCACCACCCCTACGCACACCACTCTGCGGCCGTTATTATTCAATTTGGGACGAGATCGATCACTCCCATAACCGCATGATGTCCACTACACATAGGCCTATGCTTAATCACATTTGGGCTATAATTTCAGTCGGTCGCGGTAATACAATTTATGTAGTACCAGCTTTTGCCCACGACTTTGTACGCGTAGAAATCGGTTATGACGTGTTCTCGCGGGAAACATATTGAATTTCGGGATTAATTCTAGCCTATGGGTTATAAACTACCCTATAACACTGTTCACTGAAGCGGCACTGCAGTGGGACCGCCTTTCCCCGATTGTACGGCGCCATTTTGATGCAATTGAGTTTAAACTAGGGATGTTACGAATATTCGTATTCGCATTCGCTTATGCGAATGGTTCGCATCGTTTTTAACATTCGCATCGACATTCGCATTCGCATAAATCAATGCGAATGTTATGCGAATGCGAATGTGTGCAAATCGAGACATGTAGTGTTATGTTGATAATTCCGCTACACTAATAAGCAATTTGGCCGGAATACTAGACGCCTCAAGCGGAAACGAAGACTGTGATACAGAATCTGGAGACACTTTTGTATGTGAAATTAAATCACAGTTAAAGGCCTCTTAATGAAAACCCACTAGACTGGTGGAAAACTAAATTAAAATATGACATATTGTCCAATTTGGCTCGTAAATATCTGAGCGCTCCACCAGCAAGCGTACCGAGCGAACAGTTATTTAGTGCAGCCGGCCTTATATACGAGCCTCTAATCTTGAACGCACACTGATGCAGTGCGCTGCGCAGTGCACTGCACGATGTGGCAAAACTTGTTACACGCCGAGCAATTTGTATGCAAGTACATTGACAGATGGCGGAATGTCCCACTGTGCAGCGCGCCGCGCGGCGCACTGCATGATGGGGCAACACCCGCAATTGAAGCCCGAAGTGTCAGTTCTGTATGAATTTTGTCTACGTTTTTCAATTTGACCCCATCGTGCAGCGTGCGGTGCGATGTCAGTAGATGTCAACATGAAACGTCACATCTGACTGTTTCTTTTTACCAACAGTTCGAATCTTTCCTCTTTATGTGACACAGTTGACACACATATATCTGTCTACTTTTTTTAGTACAGATACAACGCGTGTGAATGAAATAGGAAACCGACCTTGTCAAAGAAAGTTTGACAGCTGATGCGTAAGCCCCTCCCCTTTTTCTGATTCTTTAACATTATAGAAGTTGTTTCGCTTTCGTGATCCTGTCGTCATTCTCTTCTCAGTTCATCCCGAATTATAAATAAGGCATGTTTGGTTCTAGAACACTAGTTTCTAAAAAGAAATGCTGGTACTCGTAGAAATCTACATTTTGGATGGCACCTGTCACACTTAAAACTGTAATAACTCTGAAACTATTGGTGCTAGAATACTAGTTCCTAAAGAGAAATGATAGTGCTCGTCGACATCTACATTTCGGTTGACAGCTGTCAAACTTAATACTGTAATAACTTTTAAACTATCACTTCTAGAACACTAGTTTCTGAAGAGAAATGATAGTGCTCGTCGACATCTACATTTCGGTTGACAGCTGTCAAACTTAATACTATAATAACTCTGAAACTATCGCTCCTTGAACACTAGTTCCTGAAGAGAAATGATAGTCGAGATCTACATTCCGTATGACAGCTGTCAATCTTAAAACTGTAATAACTCTGAAACTATTTGCCTTAAAACGCTTGTTCCAGAACAGCAAATACTTATAGATATCGACGGGCACTATCATTTTTTTTTAGGATCCAGTTTTCTAAGAGCAATGGTTTCCGAGTAATTTAAGTTATATTCACTCTCTTTATACTTACTACTGATGTTATACTTTGTAGTTATAGTTTTGAATGAGCCACCGTGGTATACACTCAGTTTAAGTAAACATTCGTAAAGGACAGAAATTCAAAATTCAAAATTACTACGTTTTAAAACATTTTGTCGTAATATTGTCCCAAAATCATGTCTTCAACCAGTTGAGGACAAATTTAAGCAGTGCGGTTTATCCTACAACAGAATCAATCAATGTGAATAAAAATTCCTAACATACCGAATCAATCTTCTGAATTTAAAAATTTTGAAGTTTTTATGTTCTTATATCCTCAAGATAATTTAATTGAATGTATTATCATAGAGCCTGTAACCATCGGACAATCAATACGCTTTTAACGACAATCGGCCAAGAAGTTTTTCAGCTAGAATAAACATCCATACAAACATTCATATAAACATACATACACACAAACCCCTTTCCCCCCGCTTGAGTACGACATTTACGACATACGACAGAGACGACATTGTTCCACTTGGTCCTGACAAATCTCTGTCGATTCTTCCACGTTTATCAACTTTACATACATAGATTGTTAACTTCATTACCCTCCCTTAGCTCCATCGTAGTCGGGTAAAAAGAATCATTTATAGTATAGTATTCGCGGAAGTTGCATGGTTCAATTTCTGTAGATATTACTGATGTTATACTTTTTAGTTAAAATATGGAATGACTTACCACGGTCTACAGATGGTGAATCTATGGACACCTGTCAGAAGTAAACATCCAAAGAAAAAATTCGTTTTCAAAGATTTTAAAGTAAAATTATGTCTTCTTCCGGGGATGAAGACATGTTGGCCGTACTGCAGATGGTTAATATGCAAAAATGTAGACGACCTCGACGTAACTATTGGGTGCACCCTATATGGAATACCGGTGTAAAAATAGACTTACCAGTTGATGGTAAACCTGGAAATGTATCCGGACCGTTTTCAGCAGGTTTTCAGGATGTCACCATTATGTTATAATCAAATATTAACCCGAGCCAGATCAAGGTTACAAAAACGGCACACAAATTGTAATGTCAATGTAGCATTGACAATAATATAAATTAAGTAATCATCGTGGCGTCATTATGATGATGTTGACTTCAATATAATGTTTTATGAGCTTGTTGAAAAACATCCTGCACCATACGATTATAATCGATCAGATTACTCTAAACGGAACGTGAGAGACAAGATGCGGATAATGATAGTAAGGAAATTAAACGGCAAATTACGTGGGGACAATAATGTCTGACCATGCCAGCCCGCTAGGCACGGGAAGGAGAGTTCAACTCACGAAGCGATGGCTAGACGTCGATAAGAACGACATGCGTGCCAACAAACTCACCACCAAGGATACCGAACACCGAGCGAAGTGGACCAAGAGGAGTAGGAAGGCGGACTCCTGGCAACCGAAATTTAACACCAAGACGATGATAATGATGATCTTGGCGTCAAATCCTGTTTGTGCTCTCGCACGCGAGGACCCGGGGCCCGCTTTGACTATGATCCAAGATTTAGCAGATCAGGCAATTACAGTGGAACGACTGCCAACTGACCTCCATACATAAGGTCGACATAAGGTCAATAATCATGCGAGTCGTTTAAAATAACGCGCGTAAAAGCGTCGAAAAAGCTCTCATGCAAACGTTGCCTAACTCACAATCATTCGTAAATCTCTCGTGCGATCATTGCCTAACGTGAAAAACCAGAATAACACCACCGTTTTCTTTGTTGTCACCGTGACGTGGCACTGCGTAGTGCGCCGCGCAGTGCACTGCACTGCATTAGTGGAGCTAGTCGCTAAGAAGTCGCCTCATGGGTGAAAAGGCAGCAAAACTGTTGTTTTTAAAATATAATTTGTCATTATCAAACTTCGATTACTAAATGTCTGTCATGTCAATACATTTTGTATGTTTTTCTTTTTTAAGTAATAAATATAATTGATTGTTTATATGGTTTTTTAATACTTGATGTCTTCAGTTCTTAACATTCGCATTCGCACATTCGCGGCGTAAACATTCGTATTCGCATTCGCATTCGCGAATGTGACAAATTTGACATTTGAAACATCCCTAGTTTAAACCAATAGCAGCAAGACAGCTCTAGCTCTGGTTTGTTGCGATTGGTCCACACTCAATTGCATCAAAATGGCGGCGTGCTATCGGAGATAGGCTATACGGCTGCTAGTCTAGTGGCAGCACGCTTGAGACCAAAAACCTAGGTTAAGTAACGCACGCAGAGTCCGGGAACTGGATGGGTGATCGTTTCATACTTTGAGGCTTTCGAACTCGTTAGGTGTGGCTCCTAATTAATATCTTTGGGAAAGTGAGATTGACCGCTTGGGACCGTTTTTACCTGAGGACCCTAAGACTGGTTGAACAGTTTTGGAAGCTGATTGGCACCCTGTGACAGTGTTATTTACAATACTACAAAATTTCCCTCCGGCCGCCATGACAACTGAGTTTCTCAACCAGTTGCCAAAAAAGAGATAATAATTTTGCTACACTGTTTTCGTACTTTTTTTGGGTTGTCTAAGTTCCAGATTAGCCATAGGTATAAACAAACAACAACTTTTTACCGGCCGATACATAGATTCAGTATCTACGGTGCATGGTTATCGCGGTCAGCTATACATATTACATGCTTCGGGTTCGATTACCGCCCAGACCATTTCCACATAAACGTATAATCCCACCCGACACCAGTATAATTAACCCCATCATAAAAAACAGCCTGAAAATTCCGAACAATATCGTCAACAGAACGATTTTCCGGCCAAATTAGCATATCATTAAAATTTCGCGAGCCGCCCAATTATCCGTAAAATAAGGGGTATTTTACATTATCCCGTCCGCAAACCGCACGTCCGGGTCGGCTCACTTGTTCCGTGCCAACTTTGCAATGACAAATTCCGGAATGACGTACACGAGACATGCACTGGACGGGCTAAGGGAGTCGATACAATTGAGGTCGTATTTTGATTGGAAATATTTGTATGTAATGTGATATTATTACAGGTATGAGGCGTTTTATCTTAGTTCTCGTGAGAACGCACCTGCTGTTCTGCATTTTTGTTTTTTGCAAGCTGAAGCATGATGCAAATGTTATTGGCGATAGTTACCGCTTACCATTAGGTGGATTGTCTACACGTTTGTTACTGTGTAGAATAAAAAAATTCTGCTTTTCTCAAAATATTCCGTTTTTTGTGAAGTTTAGCGATCCACAAAACGTTGACTGCCTGTGCAGTCAAGAAAAAATAATGTTTTTAGTGATCTAACCTTTGACTTTTCGTATCCGTTGTGTGGGTGGTACAAGTAAAAAAGCCGGAGTACCTTAAATCCTCTTGGCAGTTTCGCTTTTCTGACACATTATAGTCACAAAAGAGAAAAGTGAATAATAATAAGCTACACCATTCACGAGTGACATATAATATTTTGGAACATTCGGTCAGCAAACCGCACATCCGCGTGGCTTGGCTCACTTATTTCGAGCCAAATTCTGACGTCATGACGGCAGCTCGGACACGGGATATGGACCGGACGTGGCGGGCTAAAGGAGTGTACACACGTAATGAAACGTCATCATCAGCACTGCTCTGGAGTAGTCTCAGTCACCGTTTTATCCTCCGACGATGGGTTGGATTTCGTCCACGTAATTTGGAGACCTGCGGACCAAGTCTGCTAATTATTTGTAACTCATATGGTATTGATATTTAATTAAGGCTCAAATGCGACTCTATTACGATTGAGACAAATTGAGTATTCTGTTTCAATAGCATGGAAATACAGTCGTAATTGACTTTCAGTTCATTAATATTATTATTTAATATACTGCCGTTTTAGACCACAATCAAGTTACAGTCAGACTAGAAAATAGCTTAATTTCAGTCCAATGAAATGTCAATGTCAAAATCATTGGTCTTAAATTAGTTGCAGAATACCAAAAACATGTAGAACATCCTACTGAGATCCAATTTGTTATGATTTTACATTTGTCTTGCTTGTTTTAGAGCAGTATTTTATTCAAATTTTAATTCATGTCAATACTTGAACTCCATCCACCGCACAGCTAAAAACCGACGTTATTTGAAACGCACTGTAATTTCGCTGACGACACAGTTGAAAAGAAAAATTAAAGTACAAATTTGGCACACATACCGCTGCGGTAGGATGAAAGCAAATGCTGACCCGTTTTTGGCTTCGTGCACAGATTATTAAGTTCCATCAGTTTCAATTGGAGAGATTTTCTTCTTTATTTGTCTGTTTTCATAGTAGTTTTATAAAAGTTGTTTTATAATCAAGGTAAATCCAATTTGATAAATATTTCACCGACATCACACGTCGAATTAACGGCCCATAACAGTTCACTGCTGGATATGAGCCTCCACCACGTTAGTAGAGAGTTTTTACTGCGCAGGAGTGAGTAAGCGTTAGTGGTTATGGGTCTGGCTGGATAATACCGCCGTATACCAATAACTCCTTTTCCAGTTATCAACAGAAAATACTCAGCTCATCCATTACTTGGATAAAATATTAATGAACCTGGTATGATATTGATAGTACTCACGCATCGAACGGTTTGATCCACTGACCTCTAATAATGCGAGGTGACTGTATAGTTTTTCTTGTTAATATTTTACGACTCTGGATTTAAGTGCATTGGGGCCATGGCTGATCATGATTAGTCTTTGCGTGGTGGTCTTCGGCAAACTTTTTTTTTTATGTATGACAAGACAGGCATTTGACCGCCATCTCACGCGGTAAGTGACGATGCGGCCGAAGTTTTATTAAGATTACATAAGTACTCATTGTTTATTTCTTTTGTTACTTATGTGTATCTTGAATGTACCTAAATTGAATAAAAAAATTTGCATTTAAAATAAAATTTTGAATTTATTAACCTCTTGTAGGATCTAAAACCATAATGTTTCATTCCTAAATCCGTTTCGTAGTTTCAGAATATTCATAATAATACTGTACCGTCATAATTGGCTCCCGATACTGTTCCACCAGCCTCAGTATCGCCAGCAGAAAACTTTGGTCAACGAACCGAAAACGGTTAACCATCCAGTTTTCGGACTCTGCGAGTATGCTTAACTTTGATTATCAGTCTCGCAAGCACGCTGTCACAAGACCAGTGTCGCTTCATAATATATCGCATTTATACTATTAGTAGGAAGCAAGATACCTCAGTGATTATCACTATAGTGTACTCCAAGGCCTTTGATTTACAACCGGACAGATGATGATGAACATTGCCAACACAACGATGTAAAAGCCCCATTAGACTTCACTGTTTCGGCCCGATGCGCTGGCATCTCATCTCTCATGCGGTCATGATTCTGTGCAGTGATTGTTGTCATGACGTTATGAGTGAATGTAGGGCGTGTGGGGACCAATGCAGCAGGATATGGCACCGACTTCCACAAAGGTTGTGAAATGAACTACCAGGCGAGGTTTTTCCTGGAGAGTACAACATGGAGTTCTTTAAGAAAGGGGTGAAAGAAAAGGTTTTTACGGGGTCAGCAACGCGTTGGTGAAAAACCACAGGCTGCGGTGACTGCTTACCATCAGGCAGGTCGTAAGCTTGTTTGTAGTAGTAGTTAGTAGTATCACGAATTCGAATTTTTTTCTAGCTACTTATCTCCGTTAATAATGACATTGAAATGTCAATTTATTCAAAGTCAAGTCAAAGTCAAATAATTTTTATTCAATTTAGGTTTACAAAACTCTTATGAACGTCATAAAACAAAATCATATTTTACAAAATACATTTAAAAAAATGGGGCTGCGGGCCGTGGCTACATTGAGCCGGTGTGCGTTCCAGACATTATTGGTCCTAGGATCGGACTGACTGCCTGTCACTGTCACTTTAACCCGCCAGCACTCGCGCCTCAAGAAATTACATCAGCACTCGCGTGTAGAGCATTTTGCTCGCGTTTATGTATGTAAATAAATGCAAGTTTTACCAAAAAATATTATTAAAACAATATTTTATTAAATAAAATACACATTATTAATTCTAAAAATATAAATTTAAAAAGTTAACAAGATTATAGTTCCATTTTGTACACCCATTTTTGTCTACGTAACATAGCTGACTGCCCGGTGAAATTGAAGAAACCTCACCTTCTGCTTCCGATGACGACTGTTCGGTGTTAGTGGAATGATGACTGTGTTCATTGCCTCGATCGCTTTCTATATCATCAGCTCTAAAAGACGGGTCCTCAATATCTTCCAAATCCTCCTCCATTAACCATGCCAAAACGCGTTCATCCCTTCGATCACGATCCATCTATAATAGAAATACATAATAGATTACTATTTCAGTAATGTGAAATCATAATATTGCATAAAAGTAGCAGTAAAACTGCCGCTAAGATGAAAAAAAATAAAGTCATGAGTAAAAAAGTACTTACGTCGATATCCGCGCGATGAGCAAAACGCCGTCTGATGGTACAAGGCGTAACAAACCACCTCGTGCGAGTGACTGGCGCACACTGGCGAGAAGTAAACTACATGCAGGGGTGGGGGACGGAACAAAAGTCAGCTACCAAATAAACGATGTACCTACGAATAATTTTGACAAAATGGCGCATGTTTTAAATTTACTGTGAGCAAAATGCTCATAGCGCGAGTGCTCGCGGGTTAAGAGTTTGACTTACCGCCCGAATCAACGTAGCACGGTGCCGCGCCGCTTGCTTTCCTTTCGTATACAAACAAAACAAATATTATACGAACACGAAAAAAGTATATCAAATATATATGATGAAAATTAATGGTTAAATCACAACCATACGTATTTACCGGTAGGTACATACTGCATACCTGTTAATATGCAACAATGTTACATTTTATTAATGTAAACATAACCTAACAAAAAGTGCAATTAAATTTTAGCTCGTTTATGAAGGAAATACATTAACATCATTTACGTATGACTTAAGATTTTCGTAACACATGATGGATGACTGATAGAATTTACGATAGATATTATTTAGTTATAATATGTCAATAGTTTATTCACTCAAATAACAATAATATTACGGTCAAAAAATATTTTTCCGCTATCGTGGGCAGTCGTATATTGTCGAAAATCAATTTCAGTGACATTTTAATATACTATTTAACTAGAGAAATTGTCGAATTTGAGATGTCACAGCGCGAGAATTGGCCCCGAGTTTGCTTTTTTACCCAACGGGTACCCTGATAATCATCTCATCATCTTGGCGTTAATGTCCCTGTTGTGCTCTCGCGCACGAGGGCCCGGGGTCCGCCTTGACCATTATCCAGGATTCGGCAGGTCAGGTAATTACGGTCGGATCATGGTTACACATCCTTAATGTGCCTTAATGTGCAGGTTTCATCACGATGTTTTCCCTCACCGTAAGAGCATCGGATAGTATTCAACTAATGTACATAACTCAGGAAACAGTCATTGGTACATGGCCGGAGCGGGATTCGAACCCGGGACCCCTTGCTTACGAGTCGTATACTCTAACCGCTCGGCCACCGACGCTCTCGGTCCCTGATAACGAAGGCTAAAATGACACACAAACCCGCAAGCGTAACTAACACCCAGCATGAGCTCCATTGCATATTGATTGGAGTTCTAGATTATTCACAGTACGAGCTCTGACCCAGACTGGCTATGAAATTATATTACCTACTTAGACTCCCTAGTGCCTAACTTGAGATAAAGTGATCCCAATTTCATGTTTAGGAGTATGTTAATTACTTGACAGTTTAGTCGGCAGGTGGCCTGATGATGTATAATTCGACTTTAGTTACTTGGACTTCAGTTATGTGAAAGTTTACACAGTAGGCTGATTGCGTTACGCTGTTGCTTACAATTGTTTGATACCATGAATTTAAATTCATCGATTTCATGTGTTCAGTTGCTAACAAAGTTCCGTAGCAATAAACCGAATCTATTAAATCGAACTTATGTAATCGCAAAAGTAAGGATTTCAATAATTTAAGTCAGAAAATTGTTAGCCTACAGGTATCATTCTTATAAGGATGGGAAAGGTAATTCTCGGTATCCACGAATAAGTAGAAAGAAATAAGTGTCGCCTTATTAAAAAACTTATTCGAAATTTAGGATTTCACTGAAGTTCACTGGAAAGTGGCGAGGACTATAATTTTCCAGCGTTCTTTGGTAGGTACTTTAATTAACAACTTTGGCCTTGAAGGTGTCAAGGTAAGAGACCAAAGCTCATCAGAGATGTAATCATTACAAATGTTTGAATAAGAGTTTTATGCCCGATTTACATTGTTCAACTGTATAGTGAAGTAGGTATGTAAGAAGTATTCATCTTGGCGTTAATGTTCCGGTTATGGTCTCGCGCACGAGGGCCCGGGGTCCGCTTTGACCATGATCCAAGATTTGGCAGATCAGGTAATTATGCTGCCAGGGGAACCTGACCAGATCGGATCGTAACCATGATCCAATCTGGTCAGGTTGTCAGGTCACATTGAGTCGCCTGAATGTGCACGTTTCATCACGATGATTCCCCTTACCGTAAGAGCATCGGTTAGCATTCAACTAATGTACATAACTCAGAAAAGAGTCATTGGTACATGGCCGTAGTGGGATTCGAACCCGGTACGCTTACGAGCCGGATACCGTAACCACTAGGCCACCGACGTTCCTAGCATCAGTATGTGCAGTGGTGTAAACCGATTTCCCAGTAGCGAGTCAATATGGCTTTCCAGCTGCCTTGCAAGTAGCAAGTGCACCTCTTGCGTGCACGCTCGACCCCAGCGCGGGACTCGACTCCCAACATACGCCTGTTGGGAGTCGAGTGCCGCGCGTAATATAAACCGTATTAAGAAATTATTGCACAAAATTTCACGTATTTGTAATTATTGTATTAAGCAACGTAAAGCTTGGCCGTGACGACAGATAAATCGCCAGGACTCGCTGTAGTATAATAATAATAATAAGTCTTTATTTGATAAGCCAGTTAAAACTCAATACAATAATTATATCTTATTAATAGAACTTACAAATTATTTATGTCCCCTGATTCTCAAGATAAGTGAAACTTGTGTTATGAGAATCAGTGGTTCCACACTGTCTGCCACAATAATCTGCAACCTGATATTATGCCTGTTCTTATGTACATATAAATAAAAAGAGAAAAAAAAAAAAGTAAAGCAAAATAATCTAGAGAGTGTATTTGGTTGTGTGTGTGTGTGTGTGTATGTATGTATAAATGTATGTATGCGCGCGCGTGTGTGTGTATGTATGTGTGTGTATATGTATGTGAGTGTGTGAGTGTGTGTGTGTGTATGTATAGTATAAATAATAGTTACTGTCTGGGCTGTCACCACTCGCCGATGCACTTGAATTCGCCTCTCGCCCTCGCCCATGACCAATGTAAATCAGGCATTAGACGTTCGAGAGTCCTGCAATGCTCATGCAATTTTGGTTTCTATACTAATGACAGAAAGCTTATTTTATTACCAGCCCGTAAACGTACAGCGCCAGCTTAGTCACCGCATAATCACCGTGTCGCATCCGCCTAGCCACCGCGTCGCGGCCGCCTGGCACAGCGTCGCGTCCGCCTTAATAGGGTAGGCTGTGCGTTTTCTGTCTGGTCGTAACGCGGTGACTAGGCGGTCACGACGCGGTTTGTAAGCAGTATACGTATCAGGTGGTAGAACTCTGTCAAACTTGAGGAATACGCCTGAATGAGTACCACTGCCGCCAACGTTGTGTTCTGGTTTGAAGGATAAGGTAGCCAGCGCAATTACAGCCATGAGGCATCAACACACCCGCGGTTCCATGAATACGTGAATCGTAGATGTTATGGGCGACAGTTACCTACTGCTTACGGCTATCTGCTCGCTGGTCACTGTGTAGCATTAAAAAACGGGCCCTTAAGACAGTCAATTCATAAAAAAAATACTCGATAAAAGGTCGAGAACATTAAGCAATTATTTCCCCAAAATTTGTTTTTTATTTTTATACCACTAAGGTGGTAAACAAGCTTACGGACTGCCAATAGCAGGATTACATTGCAACTGAGACGTACGTAATCACCATACATAATGGGGTCTCCATGGTAAGCTTGTTACGATTCAAACGGTCTTCAGAGGGAGCATCTGCAAGTAATCTGTCTGGATTGCCTCCATAATAGGTAATGTGATCCGTCTTTATTTCGGAGATTAGAGTAAATTAATTATCTACTGTAATGATGTATTGGCCAACAGGTTAACAAGCCCGGCTCGTATAAGGATGATACAAGTTCGATTCTCATACGGGGCTGAAGTCTTGAATCTATTCTGGATATAATTAATATAGTTAGTGTATATCTCTCCATTATAAGCGACAGTAACCTCACCCTTTCCATCAGTTAGCTGTTGTTGACCAGCATGTTTATCATTCACGTCATTGACTTGATAATCAATGTCATCATTCGTATCAATAATCGTCAATCACGTAAAATAAAAATAACGGTAAATTTTCAATTCAATAATTATCCACCCATGCACTATGTTTAACTGTGAACATTCAAATTACTAAAAAGGTTACAGTTTGGCATTGAGATATTGCTAAAGTTCTCGCCATTTTACATACTAAAACCGCAGTCTTATAGATTAATTATGATACTTGGAGATATTCGACTTATCACCTTACGACCTTGCGACAAGTAACGAACTTTAAGACTTCGATTTAATTTTGTATGTAAAATGGGGAGAACTTTATTAATATTACACTATCAAACAGTAACCTTTTTAGTAATTTAAATTACCACGATCGTACTGATAACATTATTCATCGTATAACCGGTCAATACTCGGAACAAGAATCATTATCACAGCCCATAACAGTCTACTGCAGGACTGAGGGCCTCTCCACGAAAGGAGAGGTTTATGCCATAATCTCCACGTTTAGCAGACGGATTCGAGATCGCAGTGTTATAAATATAACAATGGAAAACTATGGTATTTTGCCTATAAAACATTAGTCGCCTTGTACGACACCCACGAGTGTAAGGGGCTGATTCTATTCTACTCTGCCGGATACCACACAGCGAACAAGAATTTACAACCAACCAACAAGAAATAAGAATAGGTACCAACCGTTAACGCAAGTTACTGCGATACAAGTTTTTTTTATCAGCTTTAATTATTAGCAGCGGCGACAAAAGCTAAGTTGATACCTTTTATGTTTATGTTAATGGTTTGGGTATATATTGAATCGATTTTAATAATTTCATTTATAAATTTCATCAATTTCCATTTGTATTCTCACTAGTAGAGATTTTATAAACATAGTTTAACTTAAACAAGATGGAAAGTAAAAGTTACCTAATCAATTGCCACTTACATTCAATTTTAACTGTAATTATTAACTATGAATTATCTCTGCGTGAGATAATTAGAACACGGTAATATTTGAACAAAATATAATAATAAATAATAATAAATAATCGTGGACAAATTCACACACAGCGCCATCTAGCCCCAAAGTAATATATCGAAGCCTACGACTATCATCATCAAATCAAGTAAATAATGTGTCTGATATATCTCTGTACGAGATAATTATGTGCTATTGTTTGATTAATTTCAACGAAAGGTGACTACTTTTCATCAGGTGGCCCGCTTGGTTGTCTGCCTATCGTATGACATTAAAACAAATTGCTGTAAGCTTTATAGCTGGTTTGCCTCCTAAAACCGTTGACGAAACGAGTTTGAGCAACGGCTTCCGCTGTGTGACCCTGAGCGTTGAACAGTTTTGGGAGCCGATTGACTTTGATGGTGTCTTTTTATTATTAATAAATCTTCTTTATTTCAGGCAAAGTAACGAATTATACCCATATCACAAATTAATAATAAAAAATATAACAATAAAATTTACGTCTAAATGGCTTTAAGTCATGCTTAAGTCTTAATAATAATTTTTAGTCTTCACATCGTCATTTCTTATTTTTAGCGTGATGCACGTGGACCCATTGTTTGAAGATGGAGCAGTCCATGCACTCTGTCAAGGATGCCAGGATGTCATTCTTGGACGACCGTAACCGATTCCAAAATCCCGCGATACGGGATCTAAAGACCCCGAAGAAGTCGGCGACCCCTGCCACGGCAAACATGTGAGACGCACTGCAGAAACGAGGCAGCTTCATAAGGATACGATATGCGTCATAATATTGTATCCTAATGACACTCATTGCTCTGCTTATTATATTGATGGATTTACAACCTACTGCTCATGATGATAAAGATCTACGCTTAGCTTCATCATCACCCGTAATAGTCCACTGCAGGACTTAGAGCCTCTCCCACGAAAAGGGCGGTTATTGCCATAATCTCCACGCTCGGCAGGCGGGTTGGAAATCACAGTGTTTAAATTTAACAATGGAAAATGCTTGCCAATTTTCCAGACTACGGAGACTCTTGATCTTTTGCCCCGAAAACATTAGTCGCCTTGTACGACACCCATGAGTGTAAGGGGTTGGTGCTATTCTACTCTGCCGGACACCACACGGCCACGACCGACCACGACCTAATGACCTTACCCTAAGGTCATTAGGTCAAGGGTCGTAGCGACCGAGAAAAGTGCAATCACAATCCTGTTCAATACAATTACGATAACAATACGATATTGCCACTATCTATCATTCATGACCCGCGTTGATTACACCCACACCGGCCACAATGGGCAATAATAACGGTTGTTATATCCAAAACCTATTTGGTGAGCACAATGTGATTCTGGCTTATGGCTCGCAGATGAGAGTATCACAATGTCAGAGCAATGTTCAGGTTTAATGGGTGTTCAGATCTATTGATGTACGATTAGTTGTTTGTCCGGAATAGCGGGTAAATAACTAGATAGGGGCGGTGGTGGTCGAATGGTTAAGTGGAGAGGTATCGGGTTTGAATCCCACTGCGGCCATGTAGAAATGACACTTTTCTGAGTTATGTACATTAGTTGAATGCTACGGCTCTTACGGTGAAGGAAATCATCGTGATACAACCTGCCCATACGGACGACGGAATGTGTAACTATGATCCAATCTGGTCAGGATCACGTAGCAGGATCATGGAGGTCAGACGGCAGTCGCTCCACTGTAATTACCTGATTCGCCAAATCCAGGATCATGGTCATGGCGGACCCCGGTCACTCCCGTGCGACAGCACAACCGGGACATTAACGCCAGAGATGAATCAAGTTGTCTGAATCGTAATGAAAACATTAGTCTTAATTAAATATTAAAAGCCGCGATACATTTTCGCAGATTAGGACCTGATGGTAAACGCCGTTATCTACGTACCCGTATATCATCGGCCGCATCGTCACTTATCAACAGGCGCCTGTCTTGTTTAATATATAAAAAAACATTTCTTAAACCAAAAGACCAGATAGGTCATTGCAAGGACGATGAAACGCTCTAAGCTCTTGCTATCTTATCCATCAAATCTCCTCCAACCTATTTCAACACAGCTCAAAACAGAAGCTTATTGGGATTAATCTTCATAAATCGACCTTTTAATCTCATCCAGCTTTCAATTAGCAACGTAATTAAATTGCCGTATCAAAAACACGTTTATACAAAGAGAAAACGGGGCCAAGGAAAAATTGCGAGGTACTGCTGTCGACTAGACAAAGCGTCTTAGAAAATGAGTGAAAAGGAGCTCCCTGCGTTAATAAGGAAAAATTACGAGCGCCTCCAAAGCCCTTGGTACCTGTATAGTGTCTGTGATTAATCAGCTTTTAAATGAATCAGCTGGGTATTCTAAAATTGGATGGTTTACGTTGCATTTTATGCCTTGGTATCTCTATACAACTTTAGAGAAGGCCTTTTCATAATATGTGTAGTGAAAGTGTAGTGAATAACCACAAAAGTCTTAAAACCTATAGGCCTTTTCATGTTATATGATCGCCATCTCAGCCTTAGGAAAAAGAAAGTATCTTTATTCGACGAGACGATAGACGTATGATGTCCATAGTTGGATATAGACCACATGCTGCCGTTGGACTACACATGGGGCATACTGAAAGTTTCTGAAAACCTCTATTTATAATAAAAAACAGTAATAACGGCTTTCGAAAATGCAAATCTCTAAGAGAGAGTATGAACAATATATTTTATGCCATAAATACCAAATCAAAAACGTCGATGTTCACGTCAAATACTAGAAGTAAACATAAACTGCTTCTCATTTTCAAAAATCATTTGTAGATTGAAGCTTCACATTTTTCAATAAATTTCCTGACGAAGTAATTTTATTACCAATAAATATTAATAACATACCTAATGTTGCAGGGCCTACTACAGATTCGATGATTACATGATAGGTCAACAGCATGGTCTGACTTAAGTAGTCGCCAGCCTAGCAAAAAAAATTATAATTTCATATTATTATTATTAATTCTACTTTATTGTTAATTTTACAATACTATGTTTTCGCACAATACGTGTATTTTCTACCTACTCTACCTACTTTCTAAATCTCGGAATCACTTCATAATAGCTAATTTACGGAACCTTCTACCCAGCAATGCTCATCGACCAATCATTAACCGAATCACCCCCAATCAGCCACAATAAATTATGCATCACCGAACTAAGTAGGGAAATCCCTGTTCCAAATGCCCCGATACTGTCCCAAACGCCCCAAAATAGTTCTAAATGGCCCTGGCCAAGTCGCAACGGCGCGGTGTCAAGGCCACCCGTCCCGAATGCAAATATTGACGGAGCGATCCGTTGTTTTGCGACGGACCGGGGACACTCATAAATTCGTACCCGGACGTCTCTCATATTTATATAGCTGGGTTAGGGGACTTGCTCATAAGTAGTGAAATCTGCATGAGTAGTAATGTTGGGTAGGACATGATGATTGTGCGGATACTTTGATTTAGTTACCTACATAAGGAACCACTAGATTATGCCATCAGAAGCACATTTTTTCTAATAAAAAATTTATTAATTATTTTTAAAACATAATGCCGACATGTGAACCGATCCTAAAAATTACCTTTGTTTCCTCTCGGAAAGATTTTACACGCACACTCACACCACCAATCATTAACACAACACAATCACATTAACAGATCACATCATCACACACTGTGCTCCATGCAAATAATATTTTTTCTAATTTTCTTTGGATAGGTAGATTAACGTCGACTTGTTTTTTTTTTATTCTTCTCCTACCCTTATTTGTTTACAATTTTAAGTAATATAATAGAAGTCTGTAATTGGCCTATGATAAAGTAATGATGTTTCGTTTAACATTTTTGTAACTAAGCTGTTGACTTAAGGTGTAATAAAAAAAAAAAGGCGCTGGTGTTGTAATTGAAGATAGTTGGCAGAAAGAATCTCATGAGAAATTAGTAGTAACGTATCTGTATTTTTGATGCCTGCAATCTAAATGCATGAATCGTAGGTTATGGGCGACAGTTACCGCTTACCATCAGGTGGGCTGTCTGATCGTTTGTCACTGCGTAGATTATAAAAATATAAGTTTTGTGTTAGCTTGGTCTTACAAACCCAAAGTTGGAGAGAAGGAAGCACAGTGCACTGAAAACCGGCACGGATGTCCAGTGCTCAGTCCTACTGAAAATACCATGTTCCTTTCCCCAGTAGACTACGGTGAGATACACAAGATTATTAAAGGCTTTAAAGCTAAAAATAGTTACGGTATAGACGAGCTCTCGCCTTCTGTAATTAAGCAGTGCGCTGACGTAATTACGTTACCTCTCACACTTTTAATAAACCAGTCTTTTGAAAGTGGTATTTTTCTAATAAAGCTATAATAAGACCAATTTACAAGAAAAATTCAAAAACGCATCCATCTAATTACCGTCCAATTGCTTTATTACCAACAATTTCGAAAATCTACGAAAGAGCGATGTACAACCGCGTTTACACTTTTTGTCTGAAACAGGGATTTGTTTGAATTTTTTAATGAGAAAAATTTATATCAATGACTTATTTTGTATTAAGGCTCTATATCTGTACTTGTTATGACTTAGAATATAATTTTTCTAATGATTTTTATCGGTTATTGACATTCAATTTAATAAGAACTGATTGTTGACATGTACATAAATTTGATAAGGTGAAATTTAACTTAATTTTATTTAAATAATTGACATATTCTCATTTTTGACATATCGCTAATTGATTAACTAATTAATTTGTTATTAATGAACATGTAATAATTTATTCCATATGGAATCTAGATTTAATTGTTAAGATAATTTTGATTTCTATATTTTTTATTATTTTGCAGTGCCTATCTTGTGCATCTATAGTGCATATCTTGATTAATAAACATATCAACACTTTGAGGGGTTAAATCCGTAGGATAATTACGAAACTCCGTTGCCAACATTTCCCTGATTTCTATGATTGAAATTGTTACTTTTGCGATTACCTATGATTTATTAAATGGTTTCCGTTTATTGCAATGACACTTTTCAGCAATTGACCTCATGAAATATATGATTGGGAATCGCAAAAGTAACAATTTCAATAATTGAAATCAGAGAATTGTTGGCAACAGCGTTACATAATTAGCCTACTGATCAGTGGATGCAAAGTTCAAGAAAAAAATCCATGAAAAAATACAACATATTTCCCGAGTCGATTCACAGAGCAGACTCGGCCTTGGAAACATTTCGACGTTCATTTAAAGAAATATGTTCACGAGCATTACGCGGAGTACCTAAATAAAGAGAGAACCGCTAAGTCTCATTATGAGCCACGACAATGAGG
Organism: Blastobasis lacticolella; assembly: GCA_905147135.1. Classification (NCBI taxonomy): domain Eukaryota; kingdom Metazoa; phylum Arthropoda; class Insecta; order Lepidoptera; family Blastobasidae; genus Blastobasis; species Blastobasis lacticolella. The sequence goes on from LR990048.1 coordinate 20,398,652, forward strand.
CATCCAGTTTCGTCGAGTAGAATTTAATAAAGACAGGGAATTATTTGCGTGGAACAATCCTGAATTGCCTTATTTAAGGCTGGCTAGAAATGCGACGTAAGGCGTTGGCATTGATTCTCCTTTGATAGCCTCCGAGTGCCAGTTTTTTCAATTAGAAAATCTGTTGGTCGTCGAGTGGGCCAGGAGAATGATGTTTTAGAGTATCTGATCATTTGGACCGAATGACGCTCTGTAAGTTATCGTTGTTAGAATTCTACCTACCTTCCGATTAATCTTCCTTCTTAAATAATTCTTCCTTCATAGAGAGTGGGCGCGCGTGAGTTCATGTCCGTCGGGCGCGACCGTTTAAATAATTCGAGTAGCAATTATTGAAGGCTCGATATATTGCCATTTTACTCGGTTGCGGTTTGAGCGAGTGAGTAGGGGATATATAATTCGTTCGAGTTAGGCGGTCGGTTCCGATGGATATGAACTCGCGTGCGCTCTGTAGGTACTAAAGAAAAGCTAAACCTCTGTGGATTTCACTATTTTCACTTCGTTTTCAGCATCATCATTATCATCATCATTTCAGCCGTAAGACGTTCACTGATGAACATAGGGCTCCATCCAAGTTTTCCACACTGATCGATTCTCTACCGTTTCTGGCTTACAAAGGGAGAAAACCGCATCGGGAGTTACGATGCCTTAGGAAAATACACAAAGCCACAGATATACAGATATACACGTCAAACATAAAACACTCTTGTTTTCCTCGGTCTAAAAAAATCGAAGAAGAAAAGTAAATCAATAGTTCCATGACACATAACTTAACCCAAACAAGTGCACCATCCCCCTAACTCGGGTCGAAGCGGTTTATATTTGACATCCAAACGGCTTCTGTCCCGGAACGGTCTACAAACAGTCTGTCGCCCTCTTATCAACTGCTGGCTACGAATGATAGATGGATGTACCGGCCGTGTCCTACCTATGTCAGTTGGTACATTGGTCGTTTTGGATGTACATTATAGGCTGCACCGTACGAATATACGATTAGGAACAGTGTGATTTGAAACGGGAAACAATTGGTATGTAGCGCACATAATGATGACTTCTTGCATAGACTACTTACGCAGTGTACAAAAAAGTCTTGATACAGTTTGACGATTCAGATTTTAAAGTAAACTCAAAGTTCAAGTCCAAGTCCACAACTTGCCATCGCAGGGTTATAAATACCTATAACTATAGAAAATTCTGTTGCCGATTTTCTAGCCTACGGAGACTCTAGATCTTTTGCCTCGAAAACATTGATCGCCTTGTACCACACTTACAAGTGTAAAGGAGTTGGTGCTATTCTACTCTGCTAGACACCGTACGGCCTAGGGAAAATCATAAACGTCCTTGGCGTAAATGTGCGAAATTGGAAAGGCCAAGCCTTAGGCTGTAGGTAAAGAAGAAGTAAGTAAAAACGGGATGCGTGGTACTTTATAATGTGTACGGCTAAGGAATGGAACACGTTGCCTGCGAGTGTGTTCTCTCGCCTCCGGACGCCTTCAAGGCTGAAGTAGATAGGGTGTTCCTAGACAGGAATGCTCCATCTTCGGTCATCGTCACTTGCTACCAGGTGACATGATCAAATGCCTGGCTAGTCTAGTATAAAAAAAAGTAATGCTGGTATAAGAATTACATAATTGTTTGACTGCAAACGAAGGTTTTAGACGAGATGGCTTGAAGAGAAGAGTCGCTCTGTCACCTGCTTTGCAGTGTCGCGCCGTGAACAGGCGCCATAGCAGCAATTGCCTACCGGTTTCCATCAGATGGGCTTGCTTTTGTAACACGTTTTACAGGACTGCTTTTTTGTTGCCTAGAACAAACACCTGAACCAGGTGACCTGAATGAAAGAGGTCACGGTATCTTTTTTTCTAAATGAAAACCAAGCGTCTGGCACAAAGACTTTTTATACCAATCTACTTTTTCTATGTCCATTGAAAATATAACACAATGTTCAACGAAACCGGTTAAAGTGGCACAAGCTTATCTGATCGTAACGGCGTCGCTGTTGTTGAGAACAAAATGACATTTCAAATTGGCGACATTTAGTTCTAGTTTTTGCCACCGGGTGAAATAAGTTTGTGGCATTGTAACAGTCGATAACCATTCGTTTCATCCGGCCAGTGTTTGATTTCACCGATTCGCCACCGCGGTGTCTAAAAATGAATCATGAAAACGTGTGTTTTATCGCGAACAGCGGTCGCTGAAACTATGAAAAACGACGTCCGCCCACCTCGGGAACTAAAATAAAATGCGGCAGATAAAATTTTCCATTCTCCACTTTTTAGTCTAATTTTAAGTTATGTGCTCGGACGAATTCACACAGCCTTAATTAATTAACTTTGAATTTAAATTAACTAGCCTTGGTTTTCACCTACGCGCAGTTCCGACCACTGTACATATTCACCTTTTCCGGATCCTATCGTTTTTCCTTGGAAAAGTCTTACCTTATTACACTCGAGAACTTGCCGTAGGCAATCAGACGATAATTCTGCAGACGGGTTGGAAAACTCGGTGCAATAAAATAATCTTAGCGTCAATATCCCGCTGGGCTCTCGCGTTCGAGGTCCCTTAATCATATCCATGATCCAGGATTTGGCAGTTCAGGTAACCATAGTAAAGTGACTGACTTCCGTGACCATGTTAATACACGAACCTGACCAGATCGTATCACGGTTACACATTCAGTCGCCTGAATGTGCAGGTTTCCTCAAAATGTTTTCCTTTACCGTAAGAGCATCGGTTAGTGTTCAGATAATGCACAAACTCAGAAAAGTCATTGGTACATGGCGATACTTGTGGTCCAAATTGGCACCTCTCGCTTAACAGTCGGACCCTAGACTATTACCACGCTTAGTTACCACGCTTACCGAGTGTGAAGCATCGAAATTAGAAGAATATTATGGTATCTGTACATATTGGAAGCTAATGTGGATCGCTAGTAAAACAACAATTTTTATCACCACCACACGCACACCATATATTAAAGTTCCATCTGTTCAACGTGGACGGGTGGCCGTCATCTACCTTACGCTTTTAATTTATTGTGTTGATATTCGGCACTGTACGTCGATAATTTGTGGCCATAGAATAAGAATAAGAAATATGGATTTACACAAACAGAAGCACCACAACACAAAAATATAAATAACGCAATTTGGACAACACGACATTGTATTACATACCTATATGCAAAGAAAAAGAATACAATAATTAACAAAAGTGCATAAAAGCAAAAGCAAATTAAAGCTAGCACAGTGTCGATGCTTATGCTAGTAAGTAAGTGGTGTGTATGAGTGGTGTAATGCATGTGTAAAAGGGACCTCCGCATTTTTCCCCGTACCAAACGAAACGCTGGTTTTCAGTGGGACCCGCTGAGTGAGGTAAAGACGAAAGTGTGTAATAAATAAACAGATATTCTTATAATACATAAACTAAAACGTTGTTGTGTAATGTGTGTGATGTATAGTGTAGTTGTCATAATTAAACGAAAATTAAAAATGTCGAAAGAGTTCGGGAAAATTATTGTATTTTATTGATTCTATCTCTGGAAAATGACTGCAACCTGTAGACGACCGACGGAAGCGCAACCGTACGCCGATGCTCGAGGCTCTGCAGCTTAGCTTCAATCAATCATCATCACAGCCCGTAACAGTCCACTGCAGGACTTAGGGCCTCTCTCACGAAAGGGGAGGTTATTGCCATAATCTCCACGCTTGGCAGGCGGGTTGGAGATCGCAGTGTTTAAATATAACAATGGGAAATGCTGCTGCCCATTTTCCAGACTACGGAGACTCTTGATCTTTTGCCTCGATAACATTAGTCGCCTTGTACGACACCCATTAGTGTAAGGGGTTGGTGCTATTCTACTCTGCTTTAATCAATGCGGGTCAGAAATTATTTTCTTTGCGAGTTTTTCCACCGAATCCAAAGCGGCTAGTTGGTATTTCACTGATCCAATGCAGACGTGGTAGCAGTACTCCATGCAGGATCGGACTTGTTCGTGATATAACTAAAGCAACTGGTTTAAAGTGAAGGTAGTAGCCAGACCTTCAGCAGGATACCAAGTTTCTTGGCTGCATTCTTACTGTCCAAGGTTGAGATTAAGCTTGACGGCAGAAATAAGGCGGTACTACCCAGACAGACTCAGGCTCCTCTCAGGCTGTCAGTCCGCAGGCTTGACAAAATCCTGATAAACAAAATATTCAATAATAAAAAACACTATACATTGCATCAATGAAATTAGTAGCAGTTTACCAGCAGCCACAACGTAAAAACGATAACACAACACTAGATGAAAACCCTTTGTGTGGAAAACACATTTTTCTGTCCGACACTGCCACAATGGCCCGTTTTTCAAAGCGAAAGAGATTGTAAACGTAAAAATCTTGCGTTATATTAAATTGTTCCCAGGTCTTCTGGAACAGTGTTATTCTTTCATTAATTTTTTTTTTCAGAACAATCTCCCTTGCCACTGTAAAGGGAACAGATGCTGTTTTAATTAATACCATAATGTTCAGGTGAAATAATAAATCTTCGGTTCTAATTCGGGGAATTTTTTCGGTGGAATGTTTTTGGGATTTTTATTTTTAATCGGTCGTTGGATGTCGGCAAACGTTTTCGGGATTAATTTTTGTCGCTGAGCACCGAAAAAGCTGTTTGGCAATATTTAGAAGTGACATTGTTGTGACAATATGTTGCGGTGTGTCTTTATTTGACGACCTGAGTGGTCAGTTGGTTAACATGTCGGTCTGCCACGCAGAGGTCCCGGGTTCGATTCTTGGCGATGCAGAAATTGAAATGATGAATTTTAATTTCTGTTACGGGTCTGGGTGTTATACGTAAAATAAGTATATATTTAAAAATATGTAGTACCTACTCTGGCACCAATAACACAAGCTTTGCTTACTTTGGGGCTAGATCATTATCTTTATTAGATGTATTATCTATGTCTATGTTATGTATTTATCATTATTTTTTGTGTATGTTCACCGATTTCTCCGCCAATTGTGGACAGATTTTGAATTATCTTGTTTTGTTTGTAAGGTTATACACCTAATGTGGTCAATGCTGTGTAAACTATCCAAGCAAATTTTATTTATTATTTGTTATTTATTTGCTGTGGTCGCTTCCTATAGGAAACTGAAAGTACATCTCCTAACAAAGATTAACTGAAGTCCATCGCCTGTGTTCATGAATATGGAATAGCAATATTTGTCTTTTTTTTCTTTTCATTATTTGTATTAGAAACCTTTGTTCGTCATATGGTGTAGACAGTGTTAAAGTTGACTCTCTGTACTTGCCTGCTTTATCTGATCCTGCTACGATGTCCGTAAAAGTGGTTGTCTGGAAGAGATAACTTTTAGCGGTAAGACCGCCTTTATACTATATTGTCTTACTGTAACTATGTTTTACTGTCCTTGTATGTACAATAAAGAGTTATAAATAAATAAATATATTAATTTTCATCGTGAGTCGTACATTATCTGGATGAAAAACATGTTGACACCCGTACCACATACTATACTTGTACTTGTGTAACGTTACCATGTGAAGTAAGACATCTTTGACAGCGGCTCTTTGCTATCTGAACGCACTGTGTTCGATACAGCTCCAAGACTGGTCAATGTTATTCATTGTGATGGACACATAGTGCCGATTGCCACTCAAGTAGAGCTCGTCTAGTTTAAAATGACGCGCCCCACTATCGCATTAACGCACACAAGCAAGTTTAAAATATGGACGCAATACATATACAAATGCCGTTGTAATTGGTCATTCAGTTGCCGGTGAGATTCAAACGTCGGAGCACGCGTCGTTCATTGGCTCACACACAGATGAAGTGTCGTTATCAATATTTGCACTCACACATCGAAAGTAAATAACTAAGTAGTGAGGCGCGTCATTTTAAACTAGACGAGCTCTACGAGTATTGTCAGATGGAACCCTATACATTCTCACGCACTGTGAAACCTCATAGTAATGTTTCTGAGTACGGGCGTGAATTCACGGCGTATTTTAGAAGCAGATAGACGGCAATAGCGACGTTGTATTATTAGCTACGTTGTGTTGTAGCTACTTAGAGGAGTATAATAATTTGAAAACTTTAAATAAAAAAGCATTATCTTGGCGTTAATGTCCCGGTCGTGCTCTCGCGCACGAGGGCCCGGGGTCACCTTTGACCATATTCCAGAATTTGGCAGATCAGATAATTACAGTGGAGCGACTATCATGACCTCCGTGACCCTGCTACCAGGGGAACCTGACCAGATTTGATCTTGGTTGCACATTCAGTCGCCTGAATGTGCAGGTTTCATCACGATGTTTTCCCTCACCGTAAGAGCATTTGTAGTCAGTATTCGACTAATGGACATTACTCAGAAAATAGTAATTGGTACATGGCCGTAGTGGTATTCGAGCTTACAAGCCGGATACCCTAACCACTCGGCCACCGACGCTCCTAGTAAAAAATATGCAAAATTTTTGTTGAGTTTAAACTTCTAACTAAAGTAAAGAAAATACAATATAGGTACCTACTCGTATAACATTAATTGGAAAGTCTGAGAAGCCTCAAATTGAATAAAATATTACGATCGTGTCCCAGCTGTCGCATCGGAGGTATTAAAAATAAATAAAAAATTGCTTACAAATATTTTTGCAATTTTTCACAGGCCAATTGAGTAATATTCATAAGTCTGCTTCCAAGAAAAAGGGTCGGGTGATCTCCCGCTGCCTGTATCATACTTGTAATATTTCGCGAATAAAAATTTTACAGCTAATTTTACAAGCTGTATATTTTTTACAACCACCATCCTTGAGCGTGTGAGGGAAATTTGATGAGAGTGGTGGCGGAAAATATTGCTGGGTTACGTGTTTACGTCGTGTTCGATGATATTTTGGAATACCTTTTTGTTATAATAACATTAGATTGCCGAGCTGAGTGGTTCAGTTGGTTTACATGCCGATCTGCCACACCCTCTGCGTGCCGGGTCCCGGGTTTGATTCCCGGTCGACCAGAAATTGAAATCATTCATTTTTATTTCTGTTACTTCTTATCGTTTCAATAATCAATAGGTTAAGTATAATATTATTTATTTAGTATTAGGTACTTACATTTTCCCAGACCAAAATCGAGCAACGCGGATAGCACTGTCATTTCTGTTACTGTTTAAGTATATTAGGTATGTATTTAAAAATAACTTTGGGGCCGTGGGCCCCTGATGCTAAAAAGCTATTCGCCATATTGAAATCAAATTTAATTAGTTCCACTGGTGAGCGCAGGGCTGGCTCATTCCTCGGCCAACGTATTGGGGTAGCCATCCAACGGGGGAATGCAGCCAGCCTTATGGGCATTACCCAACAGTGGCAGTGATCTAGGGGATATTTTTACATATACATTTTTAGATTAGGGTTGTAGGTTTATTTTAATTTTAGTTAGATAATTAAGTAAATTTATTTAGTTTACTATTTTTGTGTGTTGTCCTTTTTAATAAATACTTTTATATTTCACACTCTTTAAAAATATACATAGAAGTAGTTCGTCAGTTTTCTGGCACCCATGACAGAAGCTTTGCTTACTTTGGGGCTAGATGGCGCTGTGTGAATTTGTCCAAGCATATTTATTTACTTATTAAAGCGAGTTTAGACCAAAAAGCGAATGCTCTAATAATACTGAGAAGCCACAAATAGGGCCGTGCTGAATTTATACGTTTCTCACAAGCAAAAAGGTGGCTTGTTCACTCTTTGTCGGCCCTCCTTACCTCAAGTTTTCACGGAAAGTATAAAAAGGTGATTAACCTCCTGGCTGAACTTAGATTATCACCAAAAAACAGTTGACTGTTTTTGCCGCCGATTGCTGCTGATCTTTTAGCTTTGACTGCCTTTTAGATTTTGATCCATCACTACCTTAAAAGATGTCAGCAGAGCATAGCGTAATGTTATAGCGTCATATTTACGTCGTCATATTACATCATAATACCACTGAAAACCAGCGTCACGGCAACTGTCGTGGCATATGCTGATTGTGGCCCTATTGCACTCTCCACATGGCACCACATGGCACAAGTAACGAGATTAGAGTATCTTTTTTCTTTTTCTTGTTTTGTTATTGACTCTGTTTGATTATATTTTTTTAATTAAATTTTAAGAATTTGTGTGTTTTACTTTACTTTACTTTATTTTGGTACTTTGGCTTAATCAAATAAATAACCCACACCGCTAGAGTGTGCTTTAGCACGCGATGAGTGAGAAAAGGGCCAACATAGACACTGCTATCTCTTTGATGTTAGTTTTGAGAAAAGGAAACAAACGCTGTCTGGCGGCGCGAGCTGTATCGCGGGCACACTTGTGATAGCGGTGCGGTCTCCCACATACTGAGGGGGTAGAAAGCCCGCGACGACAACGACGTGGACACCGCTATACCTTTCATCATCATCATCATCATCATCTTGGCGTTATGTCCCGGTTGCGCCCCCGCGCAGCACGCAAGGGCCCAGGGTCCACCTTCCTGCTATTCCTGGCGCACCTCGCTCGGTCTCCGGCATCCCTAGTGGTGAGCTTATTGGCACGCATATCGTTCTTTACTACGTCAAGCCATCGCTTCTTGGGCCGGCCTCTCCTTCCCGTGCCCGGCTACACCTTTACAAAAGTTTATTTTCACAATATTGTCGCCTTGGCAGTGTGGTCTTACCATCATCTATGGACATTCGCAATACCAGGCGTATCACATATCAACAAATTTCTCACCAGAATCCCATAAGAACCATCGCCTATATCCCTGAACCGAAACAGATGCGCCAAGATTCCCGTAACAAAGAGATAGTAAGCGGCGGATAACCTCTCGGATCCGGTGCCCTCCGATAGTGGGCCCCGGACGCGCCCACCGGACCGTGCGCCGGACACGGTCCCCCATAACTCAAATGGCTGGATCCGGTGGATCCGTTGATCCACCGCATACCTGAACGATAACGCTCGTGGGCACACTAATCTGGGCTTTCGTGGTATTTTTATAGTGGTTTCGTTGTGTAAGGGCGTCTGTGGCCAAATGGTTAAGGGGTTCGACTGGTAGGCAAGAGGTACCGGGTTCTGACCTCAGTGCCGCCATGTAAGGATGACTCTTTTCTGAGTTATGTATATTAGTTGAACACTTACCGATGCTCTTACGGTGAGGGAAATACATCGGGACCTGCACATTCAGGTGACTGAATGTATAACCATGATCCAATCTTGTCAGGTTCCCCTGTTAATTAACGGTCATGTAATGACCTGATCTGCCAAATCCTGGGATCATGGTCAAGGCGGACTCCAGGCACTCGCGCGTGTAAAACCGGGACATTAATGCCAAGGCGATTATTTTATTGGTTGTGTAAGTCGCAGTCCTAATTGGCAACGGCCGTGCGAAAATGTTTTTTTTTATGTTATACGGCAGACATACAGGCAAGCGGGCCACCTGATGGAAAGTGGTCACCGGCGCCTATGGACACCAGCTACACCAGGGGAGTCACCAATGCGTTGCCCGCCTCTAATGGGACCTCTAATATACCTCTTGAACGATCCCATGTCATAGACCAAAGGAAACACTGTGGCGACGGTTATGCTGATGATTATGGTGATGGTTGTGAGGATGGTTAAGCGACGAGCGGTGTTGATGTTTCCTATTGATCGGGCGATGTCCGTCGTACGAATATGGTCGCACGGCCGTTGAAAAATTAGGACAGCGCCTAAGTCTATGAAAGGTAACCTGTAAAATTTTTGTCAGGGTTTATGTCAGAAAGCAACGCTATCTTTTTATACGAACTAGCCAGGCATTTGACCGCCATCTCATCTGGTGATAAGTATCGGTACAGCCGAAGTTGGAGCATGCCTATTTAGAAATACTCTGTTCACTCTAGACTTGAAGGTGTTTAAATTATATTGTTGAAGGATTGTTGTCAATCTCGTTGTCAACAAGTAACAAACTGAGTTTGGGACTGTAGTTCCCTTGGACATTTGAGAATTATTTTTTCGGGTATTACGCTTCCCGTGGACGTGTGAGTGGTTATAAAGGTTGAACTTCAGCGGTTTTTGCTTGCCGAATTCGTCTGTAACTATTTATTGTCTTTGGCTGAGTTTAAAAATGAAATGTAAATATTTTTTTATTGAGTTAAGTTCATTAAATCTGGTAACTTTTAGAGTTTTGAACTAGCTTAAATAATATATATTTTTTTTAAGAATTCAAATAGTTATTTTCTGTTTCAGAATAATTGAAAAAAGAAATCTGGGATACCTGCCTTAAGTTTACGAGTATTTCAAAGTTTGTTTTAACTCTACTCAGTGCCAAACGAGCAGACAGCCCACCTGATGATAAATGGTAACTGTCACCCATAACATCTACAACTGAAATATTTACTGATATTAAAATTTCCTTTCCCACTGCCATATATAGGATTAGTAAAAAATGCAGGCCAGGTATCTAAACAGCTATTTAGGTAACTCGTAGTTCCAAGCTAGAGAGAATGTGTTTTGTTAACTTGTATCTGAAGTGAAACGGTTTCAAAGAACGCAATTTACATACGAAACGTAGTGTAATTTAAGCTGCTGGCTCCTTTCTTATCCAACAACGAGAGGTGAAATGTAAAGGTTCATCTAGATTAGTTGCGAACTGACGCACAACTATTACCTACATAAAGTCGAATACTACTAATTAAGTAGGGTATTTAAAACAAAAATGCAAAGTATCATAACAATCAGTCATTTTGAATTGCATTAGAACTCTGCGCCATAATGACAGCTTAAACCAAATTAACGAAAATTGTATTGTAATTTGACAATAGTTTGAAGTGTGACATAACGTCATGAATGTCAATAATTAAATTCAGTATGTTGTAATTGTTGTTAGAAAAAATAGTTTTATGGATTTTTGTCTAATTAAAGAAATATCTATTTTATGATGCTGGTGAGTAGCAGTCTTAAACAGGGTTTCATTATTTTTCCAGAGGCTAAGGTCAACATGTATATATAATGGTTTTATTAAATTAAAGCAAAGAAGAATTTTTTAGGCAGGTCGAGTACATTATCATGAACTATCTCATGGGCACCATATCTCTATCTTCAGCCACGTTGTAAATAGTTTTGCCCCCTGCCTGACGTCAACCTTTCTTGGATTTGTGGCTGTGATCGCAGAAATCGCTGAGCTGCCCATCCCAGAAGCTTAGCCTTTCAATGAGGAACGTAGATTAGTGATGTGCCGTTGCTGCAACGGCTGGGCGCGTGCAGTTGCAGGTATAGCGCGCGAGCGGCTACACTTGAATTGAACAAGAATTTGACACTAAACAATTGAAGAAGCCGTTACTACGGGAGCGCTCGCGAATGCTGGACGTACCCTAAGGACGTCTAAGGACGTTTAGACGTCGCCACTTACAAATCGTGTACGCGTCGCGTCCGCCTAGCGATGCGAGCGCTGCGAGTTTGTATACAAATAATAATAGCTTTCTGTCATTAGTCATCATTATCATCATCATCTTGGCGTTAATGTCCCGGTTGTGCTCTCGCGCACAAGGGCCCGGGGTCCGCCTTGACCATGATCCAGGATTTGGCAGGTCAGGTAATTACAATGGAGCGACTGCCGTCTGACCTCCATGACCCTGCTAACAAGGAAAACTGACCAGATTGGATCATGGTTACACATCCAGTCGCCTGAATGTGCAGGTTTCATCACGATGTTTTCCCTCACCGTAAGAGTATCGGTTAGTATTCAACTAATGTACATAACTCAGAAAACAGTCATTGGTACATGGCCGGAGCGGGATTCGAACCCGGGACCTCTGGCTTACGAGTCGTATACTCTAACCGTTCGGCCACCGACGCTCTCATCGCTTTCAGTCATTAGTATAGAAACCAAAATTGCACAAATATTTGAGACAAATCACGCAGAAATGGCGTAGGTACGTCGTATGGGCTCTCAGTCGTCAATTACGACGTACATGGATAACACACCTGCGGTCCTCCATTTTTGTTGCCTGCAACCTGATTGCATGAGTCGTAGATCTTATAGGCTACAGTTACCGCTTAACATCAGGTGAGCTTGATTGGTAGTCACTGCGTACCTTAGAAAAACATTGTCGAGGGCGTTTGAGCAATTTTCTATTTTGTCAAACACAACACGGCGTCTATTGATCTCAGCCGCAGGACGTCCACTGCTGAACCGAGGCTTCCCCCTAAGTCTTCCACACCGATCGATTCTATGCTCTTGTATCCATCGACTTCCTACGACCTTCACGATGTCGTCCGTCCATCTTGTGGGCGTCCTACGCTGCGATTGCCGGCACGTGGTCGCCACTCCAGAACATTTCAGTCCCGCAAGGCAACTGTACATGGCATAGGTATATAGCTAGAGCTCGTCTAGTCTAAGATGACGCGCCCCACTACTTAGTTTGTTGATTTCGATGTGTGAGTGCAAATATTGATAACGACACTTCATCTGTGTGGGAGCCAATGAATGACGCGTGCGCGTGACGTTTGAATCTCACCGGCAACTGAATGACCAATTACAACGGCATTTGTATATGTATTGCGTCCATATTTTAAACTTGCTTGTGTGCGTTAATGCGATAGTGGGGCGCGTCATTTTAGATTAGACGAGCTCTACTGAAACTATTCATTTCATTTCACATTCTACTTGCATCATGGTCAAGGTGAACCCCGGGCACTCGCGCGCGAGAGCAAATAATTCCAATTGCATTTGTATCGAAATAAAGACATGTTTCAGAAGCTACAGCTGGACATTTATTAATTTAGACACATCTCTAACGTGTCGTCTTGGGGTTTTAGAGAAAGTCATTTTCTTTTTTTATTATCAATAGACTTGCATTTGACCTCAACTTACCTGATTTATTTATTTATTTATTTATTTATTTATTCGTATGGCATATTAATATTAAAATAAAGACTACATTAGGTTCAATTAAATCTACAGATCCATTTTACAACACTCCACCTGATGGAAAGCGACGATGAGGTCAAAAATATTCACTCTTGACTTGAAAACCCTAAGGGTACTATCTAGGTCGATAGCTAAATATAATATCCTAAAACGTCTTTCGCATCTTTTGACTGTTTATAAATATATTAAATATTTAGGTACTCCAGGGCACGGCATTGAACGCCAGTATTCTTTATTTATCGCAGGAAATTCAATTCGGTACATTTATAAGGCTGTATTGTAGTTTATATTAGACTAGAAATGGAGAGCACATTTATTTCTCATCTCAAAATTTAGGTTTCACATTGAAAGGCAAATTGAGGGCTCTGCAGACCCATTCTCAGATAGTGCCTACTTGTTTATTGATATTAGGGACGACCGTCCAATAAGCAAAACTCGAAAACATCGAGGATTATTTTACGGTAACCGATTCTGAGCGATCTTTCTTTAGTATTTCACGAAAACAAATGTTGTGAAGAGTATTTTTTACGTAATTTTATGTAGGTACGTTAAATATAATATATGTCTAGAATATTAAGTTACTTCTGACAATGTTAGTTTTGTTTCCGTGCATACTTATAATGATTTCTTGATATGAGTTGTATTATAATGAAATATCTATAAATTTTATGTTATCGTTCGCCGATATATGATTTCAGAACATACATACTTAGCACATATCACCGGCTATAAAAAAAAGTTATATATGGAAAATAGTCAGGTATTTGAATGCCATCTTATCTGATGCTCTCAATGCTGCGATCACCAACCCGCTTACCGGGGATTATGACATGATTCTCAAGTGGTTCTTAAACCAAAGGTTGCCTGGTAGAAATCGTTTGCAGCGATAAGGCCGCATTTGCCTACAATTTGATGTTTTTCTCTACTTTTAATGGTAGTTATTCTTATCTATGCCTTCTCTGTAGTGCAGGAAGATGAGCATCAAACTTTGGCAACAAAATAGGTATTGATCTTCATTAAAATCATCGTCTTGGCGTTAATGTCCCAGCCATGCTCTCGCGCACGAGGGCTCGGAATCCGCCTTGACCATGATCCTGGATTTGTCAGTTCAGGTATTTACAGTGCAGCGAATGCCGTCTGACCTCCGTGACCCTGCAACTGGGGGAATCCGACAAGATTGGATCGTGGTTACACGTTCAGTCGCCTGAATGTGCAGATTTCATCACGATGTTTTCTCTCACCGTGAGAGCATCGGTTAGTATTCAACTAATGTACATAACTCAGGAAAGAGTCATTGGTACATAGCCGCACTGAGATTCGAACCGGGTACCTCTCGTTTACGAGTGGTATACCCTAACCGCTCCGCCAATGACGCTCCCTAGGCATTGATCTACACTATTAAAGAACAACAAAAGCAACAAATCCTTCCTAAAATAAATGGTAAATTAAAGGGAAACCAAACAGTTACAGAACCATTCAGGCGACATTCACACACATCCTTGCCAGTCTTAATGTCATAGCATAGACAGGCCAATCAGACTGGTCGACGTCTAATATTGATGTTAAATACCTACAGCGCGAGCGACGCCTTGAAGTCGTATTTCAGGGCTGCCACGCGCTATACAAGAATTAGAATTAAGAATTTCAAATTCTAAATAGCTTTTACAGATGTCAGATAATACAACCCTCAGATATTTTTTTCACGACCCACTGATATCTGGTAAATATATTTATATTCATTTATTCAAGTAATATTCATACATCGTTATTTAAAATAGTTTCATGAATAGTGTGTTGTTTTAGGCCGTGTGGTGTCCGGCAGAGTAGAATAGCATCAACCCCTTACACTCATGGGTGTCGTACAAGGCGACTAATGTTTAGAGGAAGAAATCTGAGTCTCTGTAGGCTGGATCATGGTCAGTAGCATTTTCCATTGTTTTATAATACTGCGATCTCCAACCCGCCTGCCAAGCGTGGAGATTACGGCAATAACCTTACCTTTCGTGGCAGAGGCCCTTAGTCCTGCAGTGGACTGTGATGATGATGAGTGTGTTGTGTCTTAGTCAGGGGTTCTGAAAAGGCCATATTTAATGTTTCATATTATGATTCACATTAGTGTCACAAATTTATCTGATCCGGTGGCTCAAACTAGAACTAAGTGACGCCATTTTGAATTGACGTTTCAATGCCAAACAGAACACAGCAAATAGGTTTGCGACAAATTAATATGAATCATGATATGAAACACTACTGTGGCCATTTTAGACCCACAATTCAATAATTTATCTTTCAGATACATATATCAGAGAGTCGTGAAACATGAACTTAATAGGTATCTGTCAGATAACTTCTGATAGAGTTTTTGGAACTTTATCAGCAGAATTGTGAAAAAGGCCCTAAGACTTATTTGAGACTCGCGTCGGTGAAGCAATAATTGCTTCTCGCCGTTAATATTTTCACTTGTTGATAATTCTCGGTGCCCACTCAAACCCTATGCTCGTTATTTACTTCTAACACAGTTCTTATTGTATTTTTTTACAATTGCGTTTTCGACGTTTAAATTCATTATTCACCTACCTTTCACGATTTTCAACAGCCTCTTACTACCTAAGTAATTCTTTGCTCAACGCTTAATGCATTTAAAATTAATTTCAAATTACAGTCCACTCTTCATCATTTTAACCTGCTTACCCTGAAGTCTACGACTGAAGAAAGTAGGCTTTAATCAACATCGACGTGTCCCTTCTGTATACTATTAAGTATCTATTCTGTGCCGTGACATCGTTCCAATTCGATGAAGTGCTGAGACGGATTGTATTCACTCCGCTGCCTCTTATATTACGTTTGACATGATGAAATCGTCAAAAATCTCATTTTGCCCGATGCGTAGGGTATCATGCGTGACGAGCTATATTATACAATCGGTTTTGCCTGCGACTCTGTTTGCTTGGAACTGTTTTGTGATCATATTCTATACGATATATCCACATAGGTTGATGGGAATTTTTGATAAACCTTTTTTGCAGGATTCTATAGTATAGAGAAGGAAAAAAATCCATCCTAGTTCCGCGCTGTACAGTTGGGAAAGAGACAAGCATATGTGACACGCCGTCTCGTTTCGCATCGCCGTCATCATGCAACTAGCAGAGACAAGGTGGCTGACAAGCTTTATCAAGGCGCAGTAGCAGTTCAGTTGCAGTTGCAATTCACTGAAAAGTACGTCATCATGGTACGATTCTAAGTAATCCGTTCGTCCGTAAGTAATATGTACGTAGATCACTTACGGGGCCCACTGGAAACCAGCGTCACGGCGACTGTCGTAGAATATGCTGAGTGTAGCCCCATTGCACTCACAACATGGCACACGTAACTAGATTAGAGTGAATCTTTTTTCCGTCGATTTATGTCTCTGTACTCTGTATTTCATTTATTCGCCGTTAAATGGTATTCGTTTCACATTTAACACTTTAAAAAATGCACTACAAATGTCAGGTAGTTAAATAGAATTGATAATTTGATATGCATGGATACCAAGCAACATAAAATAAGTCTCTGTTTTTCCTTTTTTTCTGAATATATTAGAAAGTTGTGCCGTGTGTCTGAGTGGAATATACGTGTTTTACTTCACATACAATCCTGTTTAAGGCTCTCTTTTGAACTGCGCGGAACTAGGATGGTTTTAAAAAGTTCATGGTAAGGCCCCTAGTGGCATAACTTAGGGAACAAACTATACAACTTCGCCACATACTCCAGAACCTTGTACGCTACATAATGCACTATCCACAATCCCACTCAACCGCCGAACACTTTAAGCAGACTGTTCAGAAATTTACACGTATTCAATATGCTCTCAAACTGCCGGTAAGCCGCTGTGAAGGTCTGAACGGCACACTTAAAAGATATTGTAACTGTTTAAGGCTAGCGCAGTGGAGAGGTTTGTAGGACCCATCTATTACATAGTCGTTACCGGCACAGTATTGTAGCGGTACGTAAAGGAATTTGTTTTATGCAGCTTTTTTGAATAGGTGTTCCTTACGAGCCGAATTGTTGAATAGGATATTTTATTGAGTATACATGAATAATGCGTTGTTGTTTGTGTGTGTTCATAATTTCTTTATTGGATAAGACATTAAATATCTCTCTGAATCATCAAAAGGAAGGGGTAGGAAAGTAGGAAGAAAACACATAGTAACATACCGGACACCCCGGTGGGTGTGCACGGCCCGACAATGGCCTGAGCGTGTCCGGCAATACCAGATAGAGCTGGGCAGCGCCCGACAATTCCAGGCTGAGCCAGATCACGCCCGACAATGCCCGACAGAGCCGGACCGTTTACGACAATGCCAGACAGAGCCTATTCCAACCCTACCAAAGGGCACACATACCCTACCAAATGTGTTAGCCAACCTCATCCTTCAAACCCGAATACAGAGCAAGCAGGTTACTCATTGAAACAAATTGATAAAATGAAAAAAACTAAATATAATGTACAAAACAGCAAAAACTACGCATTTCATCTTAATACTGACGTAACCCCTCTTACCGTGACCGCAAACGACGCAATGTACTTCTCAACACAATACTGACCGAATGTACAGTACAGAGCTATTCAGATATTTATGCGGCGCAGACGTGCTCCAGAAACGGGCACTAAAACTCGAGCAGTGCTCGATACGGTGTAGTAAAAGAATATTGTAGCAGTTAACACTCGGAGCTCAGTGCAGTGAAAAGGTTCCCAATAAAAATAACCCTACGTCGATACCGGTACCGGTACGAAATTATTACAATACCGTTACAGTGCCGGTGAAGCGGGCCGTGAATTATGGGAATACCGGTACATAATACGGAATGGGTAATAAATAAGTACGAGCTTGCGTGGTCTATTGTTATAGTATATAATGGGTTAGAAAATATTTAATGTAATGTGCTTACTCAATTAAAATGTAGGTAGAGAATGTGTCAGACGGTAGGACTCAGTCAAGCCTGAGGAGTACGCCTGGGTGAATAGCACAGCCTTATTTATTTCTGCTGCCAAGCAAAAATGCTTGCATTGTTGTTTCCGGTTGCAGGATAGGTTGCTTGTGCAGTTATAGGCATGAGGCATTTTAGCTGTGCTCTAGCGAGTGACGTTCTAGCGGGATTCGAATCAATGACTCTTTTCTGACTTATGTACATTAGTTGAATACTAACCGATGCTCTTACGGTGAGGGAAAACGTCGTGATGAAACCTGCACACTGCCCTCGTGCGCTAGAGCATGACCGGGACATTACCGCAAAGAAGACACTAAATGTATCGTATCTAATCGGATTTATTTAAAAACGTATGCTGCTGCAAACAACACAAAACTCAAGATAAAAATATTTCAACAGATTCTACACCAAGTTACACCAACTACACCATATTTGTACGCGACTAAAGCACGTAAAGAGCACAGCAACAAAATCCAATTATGCGATTGTTCAAAGTTCGTATGTTTGCCGAATACGGATTAAAAAGTGACAATATTTGTAGTCACGTATCTAGGGCTCCACGTGTGCTCTCATTTGGATCGCAATAGAAAGACACTTTTCGGTATTCTGCTACTAGTCTTAGGCCAATGGTTTTCTAGTAGCATTCCTTTGAACTGCTATTGGACATATGCTAGTCTGATTGTAGTTCCTGCAACGCTGAAGACCGCAACAAGTGAAGGCGCTTCGCGAGGACTGTGTTACCCAGTGAAGACGCATCGTCATGTAACCACGACCACTTTGCCAAGAGAAACGACTGAGGAGGAGGAGTCTGATTGTAACTCGGGCTGCGCTGGCTTGGTCACGTATTGCGTAGGCCCTAGAAATTTGTGGGAAATAGGTATAACCTGCCTGTATCAGGAGAGAGGTTCCGCTGGAGACCCAAGAAATGATGGATTGACATCGCTGAGTCGGACGCGAGAGCCAACGGCTTACGACGTGAACATGCCGAAGATCGGGCAAAGTGGGATAGCTGCAGCTTCATCATTCAAGCGGTTAATCCTGGCAGAAGCTGGGATTGATCACTCGGATGATGATAATTTTATTGAACTGCCATTGGACATTTGCTAGTCTGATTGTAACTCGATTCTAGACAATATCGGCAGTTTCTCGGTAGATTCCAGAATTAAACACCGATATCTATTCATTGAGAGTCAAATAGGATACGATTACGACTCCATTATACAAGTTTTTTGAGAATACTTCATTAATCTCAATCGTAATGGAGTCTCAAATTAATATAAAAAAAGAATGTACTGTATTTTTTTCGAATTAAATGTAACTAGCGACCCGGCCATGCTTCGCTCGGATTTTCTCTATTATAAAATGCATGTTGTACAAAACTCTCTCTAAATGATGTTGGAAACCGCAAGTAAATCCATTGCGTCATTTAGGAGGAGTTAGCAGATATACAGATAGACAAAAGCGTAAAGCGATTTTAATTTTATACTATGAAAGGATTAACAGAATTGGGTTCCCTTTCTGCTTGAGCGGGTTCTGCACTATCTACATCTCCGTTTATTGTTTTAGTACAAACAAAACAACGTTCTGCTTTATTCGTGTTCATTTTGTCAATAATTAATTCAAAATCTTACTGCGCAATTTCTCGTCTGTGAAATTTTTTGCAGTTTTGAAACGGTTTGGGAAATCATCGTGATGAAAACTGCACATTCAGGTGACTATATCTCGGTATATGTACTCATGATCCAGTCCAGTCAGGTTCCCTTGTTAACAGGGTCACAGAGGTTAAATGGTAGTTGATCCCAGTGGATCTTTTACAGACTAGAAACAGCAAAGATTTGAAATTCAAAGTTAAAAATGTAAGTCAATAAGAAATTTTCAAATAACCAACTGCAAGCCACCAAAAAATAACGTCATAACCATTCCCATTATACCTATTGTATTGCGCTTGTAGAACGTTAGACCTCGTGAATAAGTCCAATTTAATTAAAACAAAGTTAGCCACCGAAAATTGTTGCAGCGTCTCCAACTACTTGCTTCTCGTTTAACACTGCAACAACTATATTATTACGGCTTATTATTTGTTTAATATACAGGGTGTTTCATAATACATGTATAAAGCCGTGAACTGGATGGAGTGCTAAACGTATTAAAACGATAGGTACAATTATTTTTTTCGTGCGTGGAATAGTAAGCGAGAAAATGACTATCGAACTTTTACCTTTTCAATGTCGATAATCGACATTTTGAAAACGAAAGACCGCATCTCTAGCAATCAGTTGTAAAAGGTCACTCAAGTTCATAGTACTAGGCGCAATGGGATATTAAGGAGATCTAAATTAGCCGTTTTGTATTTTTTGGTTTGAGGGTTCTGTACAAAAAAATACTGTAATTTTAATTTAAAAGGTTAAACTTCTCCTTCTAGGATCATCAACTTGAAATAGAGCTGCGCATCAACGTAGTCGATATGGTTATTTTTCTTTAAAAACGAAGATTTTTTATAAAAATTAAAATTCAATGTCTGGATAATATGAAGTCGCCAGTGTACTCTTTGCAAGCTATACTTTAACACCCTTTCGGCTTTATACATGTATTATGAAACACCCTGTATAGGGTTGACATTTTTATGTGACATATTCACACAGCGCCATCTAGCGCCAAAGTAAGCAAAGCTTGTATTATGGGTGTTAGATAACTGATAAACTGCTTATATGCATTCTTATTATACGTAGTAAAACAACAAGTAAGTTAAACAACAATACAACACCGCTCTTTTTCGTCGGGTGTTACTAATAGTTACTCATAGTCTATGCTATGCTACCTCCATTATCGAACAAAAACCTGACAGCAGATTTTTTAATGCAAAGTTAAAAGTTTAACTTCACAAGAAATATTCAAACACCTCGGTGCAAGCCACCAAACAATAACGTCATAACAATTCCCATTATACCTATTGTATTGCGCTTGTAGGAAGTTCGACCTCGTGAATACGGCCAATTTAATTAAAGCGAAGTTAGCCACCGAAAACAGTTGCAGCGTCTACAACTATTTGCTTCTCGTTTAACACTGCAACAACTGTATAATTGCTACTTATTCTTTGTTTTACATGAAGGGTTGTCATTTTTATTTGATTTAATAATATTCACACAGCGCCATCTAGCGCCAACGTAAGCAAAACTTGTGTTATGGGCGTTAGATAACTGATAAACTACTTATATACATTCCTTTAAATTTATTCATATTATACATCGTACAGCCAAACCTGTAACAGAAATTAAAATTCATCATTACAATTTCTGCTCGGCCGGGAATCGTACCCCTGCGTGGCGCAGCATGTAAACAAAGTGAACCATTCACTCGTACATTCTATAATTATTGTGTTGAATAATTAGCGTTGGTGGCCTAATAAGTAAGAAGGCTTAGCAAGTAAGAGGTACCAAGTTCGATCTCCAATGCCCCACACACAGAAAGCAATAATTCGCCATAAAAATGTTACCCCTAATGGACTTTAAATTTATTAGGTTCGAATCACGATTTTCGAGGTTCCAATAGTTTATGCGAACTGGTGTTTTTATATTTGATCAAATATTTTTAATTTTACATAACATATCAAAACTAGTACTAAGACAATACCAAAATCCCTAAAAATAAAAAAATATCAAATATTTTCTTAAGCTTTTAAAAGGGCTTGAAAATACCCCTTGTCAGTTGTCGTCAACTTTGGTTCTTTAACCAGATATAATTTTATAAAAGAGGGTAGCTATCACCATAAAATGTTATGCACCTAGCTTAATGTTATCAGATTATACCCACAAACTTCCATTATAATCGAATTCGCCACTTCCATGAAATTTAAAAATTTTCTTGTATGAAAATTATAATTTCCGTCATTTTCGCGATACAGAACGCCAATTTCAGTAAGGACCTAATATTAAAGTAATACGAAACACCAGACAAGCATATTACCCGCAGAGTTGGCAGCCAAACTATTATACGACCCAAATCCGATATAGCGTTTTAAAATCGCGATCACGTCCAAAAATTCCACCCATATGCCTTTTACTGGGTGCAAGTTGGCACAGATTATCAACTAGTGACGGGCGGTCGTTCGAAAGAGAATATTGCAATTATTCGAATGATTTAGTAACCACTATTCGAGTCACAATAAACAACAATAACATCAATTTTATTAACTAATTTACACCATAGTGTACCCATAGGGTAATCAGACTTTTTACAATATTTATGTAATTCTGGTGCATTTAAATAACTATCTGCGAGCACCTGTCAATGGCCTCGCCTGTTCATGTTTGTACTATTAGTGGTAACTTGCTGTTGGTCTTCTGAATAAAGTAAAGTAAAATCAATATAACAATTCGGTGGTGGTCATCTTGGCGTTAATGTCCCGGTTGAGCTCACTCACGCGAGGATACGAGTTCCCTTTTGACAATTATACAGGATTTAGCAGATCAGGTAATTACAGTGGAGCGACTGCCATCTGACTTCCGTGACCCCGTGACAGGAGAACCTGACCAGATTGTTACATGGTTACACATTCAGTCGCCTGAGTGTTCACGTTTCATCACAATTTTTTTTTTTCCTCAACGTGTTCAACTACTACATTATAACTCAGACAACACTCATTGGTACATAGCCCCACTGGGTTTCGAACCCGGTGCCCCTTGCTTACGAGTTAAATACCTTAACCACTAGGCCAGCGACGCATAATAATTCAGTATTCGAATAAAAAAGGTATCTTTCACTAATACATTTTTCACGAATATATATTTATTATCTCGCGAAATTTTTTCATCATTAGTATATCAGTTTTAGTTGTATAATAAGTATGTATTTAAAAAGTATTTAAGTAGTTTTTCAGTTATTTAGCACCCATAGCACAAGCTTTGCTTAGTTTGGGGCTAGAAAGCGCTGTGTGAATTTGTCAATGAATATTTAATTTAAATTTTTAATTTAATACGATCGAATAAATCCAATGGTTGTATTCGAATACACCAAACCATTCCTATTCGCCCATCACTATTTATCAACCAACTGAATGTGCGACGATCAACTTTTACGCCGGCTCTGTGGCTCAGAAAGATAGTTCTTTCATAAAAGCGCGGGAGCGATAATAAATCGAAAAACGGTTCGGAAAATGCCAGGGAGATACCCTGGTACCTCCCAGGGATATGGGGCCGGTAAAACAACTCCACGGAAGCTGATAACGTCAAAGGGAAAGTATTCCGCAAGTTTCCCTCGATTGCCAATGAACAGGTAGACTGATAACAAGTTTATTTAAGGCCCCGCAATTCTATGGGCAAGGTAATTTAACTCGCATACAATATTGTTGTTTCTTGTGGGAATTAATCACGGTTGTTGTTGAAAGTAGCCGTTTAGAGTTAGTATAAAGCGATGAAAGTGAACTTGGTCTAGTAAATTATACTTTATTTGTTAACCAAGTTAGAATCGAAAAGGTTTCAGTGTCGTT
The DNA here is from genome assembly GCA_905147135.1 of Blastobasis lacticolella. NCBI lineage: Eukaryota > Metazoa > Arthropoda > Insecta > Lepidoptera > Blastobasidae > Blastobasis > Blastobasis lacticolella. The sequence continues at coordinate 20,422,054 of LR990048.1, forward strand.
TATATTGGTATACAGGCCGGAATAACTTGGTAGATTTTAGATGACAACGCCTGAAACGATTCAACTCTATTCATATGATTATGGAAAAAAACTATATTAGGTACAATGAAGTCTTACAAATGAGAGTCTATTACGATTCTATCGAAAATAGTTTTTGCAGAATACCCTATTCATCACAATTGTAATGGAGTCGAATTGAGTCACAATTGAATATAAATTCAATTCAAAATAGAGACTCATTGACCGTTTCAAATAAGTTTCTGACTATGAAATATCCGCGCGTCTACAAAGACAAGGAAAATCGTAGAAACTCTATACTGAGTTAGAGCTCGTCTAATCTAAAATGACGCGCCCCACTATCGCATTAACGCACACAAGCAAGTTTAAAATATGGACGCAATACATATACAAATGCCGTTGTAATTGGTCATTCAGTTGCCGGTGAAATTCAAACGTAGGAGCACGCGTCGTTCATTGGCTCCCACACAGATGGCGTTATCAATATTTGCACTCACACATCGAAATCACCTAACTAAGTAGTGGGGCGCGTCATTTTAGACTAGACGAGCTCTACGTCAGTATAGATATCTCAGGTCGCGGGCGCCCGCCTGCTGACCGCGTCCTACCCGTTCCTGTTTGAACGGTTCCGTAGACTACCATATAACACATCTGTGGCCCAATTTTTGAAACCGCTCGCATCCACGCAGCGCTCACGTGCGCTACCTATCTATTTCACACTCGTGGTAAGTTGCTAGTGATAAAAAAGACAAGCATAAGAAGGCGAGCGCTCAAAAATAGAGCCTCTGAAAGTGACCGTGACCGTGATCGCAGACCGCGTGTATTTGTGGGAGGCTTAAAAACCACAGTATCGTCATCGACAGTTTAAACCGGAAGCACAATACTCTAATTACATTATATTTATTGACTACAAAGCATGAAACATTTATGAGAGATGTCGCCAGTTAAGTAATGCTGTCGTCGTCTTAACTAAAAGACGGGGCGAGGGTCCAATCCAATTTACTCAATAAAACTAGTAAATTTCTTCGAGGAAGCAATAAATTTTATATACCTACTTACCCTACGTTTATGCATATAACTACTGTTACTACCGGTAAGGTTTACGATATGTTTTACTGTGCTTGTAAGCTGTAACATTCAGCTACATATCGAACATTGAAGTTGGGATATCAAATAATTTTGTAATAAACATTTGATGCAATATTGTCGCAATTTTATATGAAGACGAAGTTTGTGACCGCTATTTTCAGTGGGATAAACTTTGGAGACGATGATATTGTGTTAATATGGCGTTGTTTTCTATCTTAAGATATTATGAAGCAAAGGCCCTTATAGATAAACATACACGAATTCTGCAGGGTTTGTCCCAAAAATTTTGGCAATTTTTGTTTCTATACTTACTGAGAGAAAGCTGTTTTAATATATGTCATAAAACACTCAAGGCTTCGATTCTGGTAAGGAATTCATATCAGTTGCAGTAATATTACAATTTCATCGCATGTCAAACGTGTGATTGTTATTCAAATGACAGATGTTGAGTTGCAATTTTCATGAGTTCGAACTCTTCCACAATTCGTTTTCTGATACTTTACTTGCATTATGGTTTTATATGGCTGTTGGTACTCCAATAAATAAATAAATAAATTACTAAGATGCATTTTTCTTAGTTGTCAAACTGCCTTCAATTCTGTCAACGAAAACGTGTCAAAGGTCGAACAATGATTTAACTGCAATTTAACTGGGATGATGCTGGGACTGACTCGATACCTCGACGTAGTTATAGTAACATCACAGTTACATTGTAACAAAATAACAACTGCATTGCACACCAGAATCGGTACCCAGTGCCACCACGTATAGTAGTTACTCACAAAGGTCGAATGTCTGTAGTTGTGCCATAACTGCGTAGTGCGTGTGCTCGGCTACACGTTTTCTACTTGATTGCTACGCACTATGCGGCACGACGCATATGCGTTTTCTGTCCGGTTTGAAAGTAATGACCCAGAGGCAACTGATAAGCGGACGACATACATACATGTCTACCTAGACAGTGTTTATTTATTCTTGGCATGAAAAAGCCCTCATCATATCGATCGGAGGAAAGGCAGACAGTTCCACCAAGATAGCGCTTTAGAGCTTCTATTTCATCATTTGAGATAGAGGCAGGGATAAGCGCTAGGACGATGATGATGATTTAATTATTTCAAACACAAAACTTTAAACAATACTCTTTTAAATAGTATTGTGTTTCTGCCGGTGAGTAAGGTTTCCAGTGCTCCATGGGTTGGGGATTTGAGAAACCGTGGCTTTGGCAGTGGAGTGGCATTTGCCTTTTTGCTGCCAGAGCAACGTGTTATAGAGGTGGGCAACGCATTAGCGATATTCTTGGTGTTGCTAATGTCTATAGGCAGTGGTGACCACTTTCCATCAGGTTCCACTGTATGCCTAACGCATGACAAAAAAAAACGCTTACCTATAGTAGCCACAGGCCTCCCGACCGACCTAACTGTTTGTCTTTGTGCCGTCTTAATATAGTTACAGGTATTTAACTCAAACTCAATTCAATAAATATTCATTGCAATAGGCAGTTAATCTCTTGTCAAACGCAATACAATCACAGCACGCACTCCTTACCGCATTAAATCCGCCCCTTACCTATCGGTTCAAGAACTGTAGAAGCGGATTTTCCACAAGCATCGCAAAGAACACTCCAAACACAATTTCAAGCGAGCAATGTACATACTACACAAGCATTCAACTTCGCCGTATAATCGTTTCGAGTTGAAAGAATTTAATCACACAGCTGTGTTAGCTAGTCGAGCAATCCGTAATTTTGTTGCGAGTTCCCCAGCGTTTCGTCTCAGGCGTCTTTATACGGCTTTCTCATAATTCATCTCAATTTGCTTGTGATGCCAGGATTTCACCGGCGGGCGTGCCAGTGGAAAGATTACACCCGTATTCATAAACAATAGGTACTTTTTTATAATTCTACGTAGTGAGGGAGCGTCGGTGGTCGGTTAAGATATCCGACTCGTAAGCGCGAGGTAGCGGGTTCGAATCGCACTGCTGTTATGTACCAATGAGTATTTTCTGAGTTATGTACATTAGTTGAATACTAACCGAAGATATTTATTTAAAAACTTTATGCACAGTTACGTACAAAGGCGGACTTAAAGCTTCATAGCTTCCTGTACCAGATATTACGGTGAGGGAAAACATCGTGATGAAACCTGCACTTTCAAGCGGCTGAATGTGTAACTAGGATCCTATTTGGTCACGTTCCTTCGGTAGCAGGTAGATTCTACCGTAATTATCTGTACGGCTAGCACGAGTTGCACGAGAAAAAGCGCGACATAGGTATTGCTATCTCTATCGTCTTAGTATTGAGAGAAAGAGACAAACGCTCTCTCGCGGCGCGAGCTTAGTCGCGGACACACTTGTGCTAGGGCCACAGATCTGCCATTCTTCAATAATAGTCAAGGCGGACACCAGGCCCTTGTGCATGAGAGCACAACCGGGACATTACCGCCAATTTTTTTTTATGCTTTGACAAACGAGCAGGCCCACCTGGTGGTTAGCGGTAACTGTCGCCCATAATATCTACGATTCATGCATTTAGGTTGCAGGCAACAAAAATGCAGAACCGCAGGTGCATTGTTATTGTGAAGTGTGAGGACTAAGATGAAATGCCTCATGTCTGTAATTGCGCTGGTTACCTTATCCTTCAAATCAGCATACAACACACACAAATTCATAACTTTTTCGGTTATAGTGGCAGCGGTGTAGACGATACCAATTTATAATTACGAAGCACTGGAGTGTTTATAATTGAAAATTCATGATAGAATATTGCTGACCATTTTCCAGAACAATAGCCACAATGTTTTGATTAATTTAATTTCCATTAAAATTGTATTATCTCCCAACTCGTAACTTGACTACATAATGTAATTATTTTTCCACGTGTACGCCGAAATATGTAAAATAATAATCATCTTTTCAATAATGTCCCGGTTGTGCTCTCGAGCACGACGACCTCCGGATTCCAGTCCGCCTTTACCATGATCCAGGATTTGGCGATCGGGTAATTACAATGGAGCGACTACCATCTGACCTCCAGGACCCTGGTACCAGAGGAACCTGACCAGATTTTATAACGGTTACAAATTCAGTTTCCTGAATTTTCAGGTTTCATAATGATGTTTTTCCTCACAATAAGAGTATCGGTTAGAATTCAACTAATGTGCATAACTCAGAAAATAGTCATTGGTTGGCTGCAGCGGAATCCGTCGCCGAATTATATATGCGCAGTATTATACCGGTATTATAAAACCGGGTATTATAGAAATACCGGTAACTATTTTTCCGGTATTGCGTAAGCGAAACGTTACAAAAAGATCCACTGAAGCGTCTTACATTTTTATCTTCCTTTGATGTGTATTAAAAAATTCCTGATGAAATGATTCTGCAGTTCTGCTTACTTTGAAAAGTAAATTTAAAAGCGAATCCCTCATGCGGTCGCGTGCACGGGAGATTGATCTTTATGCTGTATGAAGTAGGAGAGCGAATCGTGTGGCTTACCTCTGGGAGGAATTGAGACAAAAATCCGAGCCGAAGCGATATAAAAGCTGAAGGTCTAGTTGAATCGGTAAGGGAGACTGCACACGAGGCGACGTGATTGCTTGCTTTTACATCCTTTTTAGCTACCTCAACTGTAATTGATTTTATTTTCTACAGTTAACATAATTCCAGGTTCCATTCAGTTTAATAGTTCGCAAATATTGTTATTGGTATAATGGCAATAAAAATTTTTTATTATTGAGTTGCTTAGATTTTAAGATTAAAGTGGCTGAAGGTCTACTTGCTTGTTTGGTCACGTGTTGCATAAAGCGAATTAGTTGCGTGGATATATACGAAGGAAATAGATTCCTAAACATGCCGGTATCGAGAAAGAGGTACCGGGGAAGGCCTAAGAAGCGATGGACTGACACCGGCACATGCCGATTTGAGGATGCTGACCAGGTCAAGTGGAGAAAGAGAAGGACTGCGGACCCTGACAGAAGCCAGTATTGACTGATAGGATGACGATGACGATCAAGGAGCACATGTTTTCTGCTAGATTTTATCATAAGAAATTATTATTATCTTGTTTTAATCGGGCGGCAGTCTATCATAAATCCTGATAAAGTTTATAATGTGAGTGTTTGTAAATACATTGTATTTACTTTGGATAATAGGATGGTTGTATGTGTGTTGCTAATTCAAATCTTAGAAAACATAGCCTATTATTACTTGAGTACCGAAATGCGACTAGACTACTAGCCTAACCTACTATTCTACTAATATTTATTATAAATGTAAAAGTTCGTAAGCATGGATGTTATGATAGAATAAATTTTAATATTTTTCGTGGTTATTCACTACACTTTCACCACACATATTATCGAGTTTGTTACCACGATTAGTACTGTTTTTACCTCGATATTTCGACGCAGTTGCATACGTGCTCACGAGTAGACTACTGCCTATCAAGGTAAAAACAATACTGACAGCGGTAACAAACCTGAAAATATTTTAGTTGAAAGTGTTATGACGGATGTTTCGTAAATTAAAATAATCGCTCCCTCTGCCGCGGCCATTACAGCAGTCTGATATTATTTCTCGCGCGGCTAGCGGACAAAGCCGCGCTCTAATGAGTTTACTTCTCTTACAAATCCCATTGGCGGAACCCAGGGGTGGGTAGGGGAGGGGACTATGGGTCTAATCGTAATGAGATTATGAATTTTATCTAGTGTTATTGTTACACATAGTTAGATTCACACAGTGCTATCTAGCCCCAAGGTAAGCGAAGCTTGTGTTATGGGTGTTAAAAAACTGATAAGCTCACTCGTGAACTTTCTTATTAGTTTATAATTTCCGTTTATCGGTCCGGTAATTACTGATCCGCCAAATTCTGGAGCATGGGCAAGGCGGACCTCGGTCCCTAGTGCGCGAGAGCATAACCGGAACATTAGCGTCAAGATGATGATTTTAATATCGGGCGACATGTTAACCACTAAACCACTTAGTCGATCATAATGTAGATAAATAGTAGTTAATAAACATGATCCAATCTCGTCAGGTTCCCTTGTTAACAGGGTCATGGAGGTCAGATGGCAGTCGCTCCGCTGTGACTACCTGATCTGTTAAATCCTGAATGATGGTCATGGCGGCTCCCGGGCCTTCGCACACGAGATCACAACCGGTACACACATCATAATAAAAATTTAAGTTTCTAAGGAGAATTCTGAATTCGAGAATGTTTTACCCCAGAACCCAATAATTATTATCTTAATCCCGTCTTCTACCAGAATTCAGTTTCCTCTCGTCCTCCACTTCGCTCAATCTTCAACATCCATCCATCGTAAACGGCACAACCAATTCCACAATATAATATTACCAATCCAAACAAAAGTTCCACCTGTCGACATTAAAATTAGCCGGCACGAAAGGCGTGTCATCGAAATAACTTGATTAAGTCCCTCTGAAAAGGAAAAAATACGTTGGTATTATTTGATTCGAGGCTTTTCGGCGCTTTTCGATATTATCGCAGCGACAGTCACGGAAGTAAAGTGGTTCAGGTTGAATCTGGCCATTTTATGTTGCTTTTATATTATTTTCCCTGTAAATAGCAGGTTAATTGTAAAGCTTCGTGCGTCCATTATATTAATAGCCGTGTATTTTGTTGTGTTTTATTCGGTTTTGTGGAATGGACAGGTTTTTGCCCAGGGCGGCATATTTTATTATGAAAATGTTTTCTTCGGTTGGTTCTGATTCAGTTGTTTACCAAAATAAATGCAATTTAATTACGTTGTCGATGTTCCCTTTTAAGGGGTTAATCAAATATTAATAAATAATAACAAAATAGGTACCTATTGCATTATCGTTTACCTACACCGTTCGTGGAGGTCCGTGTCTTCGCAGTAAGATAAGACAGTTTTCATGATGCTGTGATAAATTCACCTTACATTGAGATGTGACGACTCATTACAGATAGGATAAACGTCGATTCTTTATACATAGTAGATATATAAGTATGTATAATTGAAATATACATATATATATACAGGATGTTGCATAATATGTGTATGAAACCGTGTACTGGATGGAGTGCTAAATGTATAAAGACGATAGGTACAATTATTTCACGTACGACAGAAATAATTGTACCTATCGTTTTCATACGTTTAGCACTCCATCAAATTCACGGCTTCAGACATATATTATGTAACATCCTGTATACACGCATAATTTATAAAGTTTCAGCAAAATCCGTCCAGTAGTTTTTGCGTGAAGGAGTAACAAATATCCTAACTTACACCCATCCTTATAAACTTTCGCATTTATAATATTATGAGAATTACAAGATGTAAACTATGATATAAACTCATTTTCCATAAAACTCAGGCCCCATGTCGATACTTGTGTCGCGATACAATCACGTAGGCAGGTGAAAGTCAACAATTTGTATTTCGTAGGTAATTACAGAAGCCCGAAATATAGCAATTATTTCTAATCCGATGTCTGCGGTTTTTCTGAATATAAAAACACGAAATTACAAGCACGTTATTACTTTAATATGAGAAAGTACGAGGCTAAACCCACACACCCACACAGATTTAGTTACATGACCTTCTCATTGTTTTTATACATTGGTTTTATAGAATCAAATAGACGACCTGAGTGGTTCAATGGTCAACATGCCGGTCTGCCACGCAAGTGGTCCCGGGTTCGATTCCCGGCCGGGCAGAAATTGAAATGATGAATTTTAATTTTTGTTACGGGTCTGGGTGTTCTATGTATAATAAGTATGTATTTAAAAGTATTTATCTAGCATCTTATATAGCACCCATAGTACAAGCTTTGCTTAGTTTGGGGCTAGATGGCGCTGTATGAATTTGTCCAAACATATTTATTTATTTATTTATTTAACAGTTTATTGTACACAATATAACAAATACAGAAAGTACAGATTAGTTATGACACAACAGGCATTACTTATCTCTAAAAGAAATCTCCTCCAGTAGGCCTACAAAAGAGATATGTTAAAATTAAACGCAGATAAGACGTGCACAATGACTATAATTATAATACTATAACTAAATACGAACATAAAATTCTATACTGACTATACTAATATACCATAAAAATATAATAAATATATACCATAATAACTAATACAATATAACGTAAAGGCATTGCGAATACTGAATTACATCTAGGCACACTGGGAAATGTAGTATTCTTTCACACGTTTTTTAAAAATATGTATTGACTGACTATCCCGCACTTCGTGTGGGAGAGAATTCCACAGCCGGGCTGCATGAACAGTGAAGGAATACACATTTACTAATTAATAATTAATTTTTAATATTTTGTATAATACATATTTATTTATTCCAATTTACTTTGAAGACGCAGGCATTCAATTTCTTCCTTTGCGAATGTTGGTGCTAAAATAAACCTTATTTGTTAGCAAAAATGCATGCAAGAATTCCCATATTGCCACTATGTGCATGCAATTTCCTTTGCTACGTCATATAAAGAGGATCTATTGAGACTTTGATATACAAGCCAAGACTGCAAATTCAATAGTAGTGCTAGGAAGCTACGAGAATTGTTTAATTTTTTATTTCTCACTTTATGCATAAAGTGGCACAAAGGTGGACTTAAAGAATAGTAGCTTTGTGTACCAGTCTACTCGAGAATAAGTAATAAAAATTGCAGGCGGTGCAATAAAGTTTACAATAAATTTATTCTTATATAAATAAAAATACACCTAATTATAGGTGCCTACAAAAATTCACATACCGAAACTTAAAGCAAAAATACCATACAACCTCAATAAGTAGCAAAATCTACAGAAATACCACTTTCAGACAAGTTTACCACGAACTAAAATGAAAAAGAAACATGGAAAAGGAAAAAAGGAAAGAAATTAAAGTAGAGTATTATAAAGAATCTAGGAAGTATATTACGACTATAATTATGTACCTACTTAGTTTTATGCAAATTATTTGTGTATTGCTGTAAAAATGTTGTGGTAGATGTGCGGCTTTTGACAGAGCGCGTAACTAGTACCTATACATCCGTGGCAGCCTTCGCGTGAGAGGTACTGAGCGCGCGCGAGTTCATGTCCATCGGGGTCGACCATGGCGATGTATGGAGCCTTTAATAACTGCTACTCGCATTATTGAAGTGGTCGTGCCCAATGAACACGAACTCGCACTCGCAAGGCTCAACTACTGTGGTGCACCAGGAATACCTGTGGAACAGGTACATTTCTCAATGTACCTGTTCCACAGGTATGTAATAGCAATGTAGCAGTCCCGCGGGAGACCTAAGAAGCGATGGATGGATGGAGTCCTGGATCGGGTTCGAGAGCTAACGGCTGATGACGGAAAGACGCAGAAGACCGGGCGAAGTCGAGGTAGAGGTAAGAATGCGGAACCTGGTAGAAGCCAGAACAGGTAGATAGCTATTATTATATTAGTGATGCTAAGTAAATGTTTATGATAAAAAAATTGGAACAATATAATGTAGGTAGGTAATTTTCTGTAACTGCATGCACTCTCAGTACTTTATCTTATCATCACCTTTGTCAATGTTCTTTTTTTAAATGTTGTGTACAATTGTAATTGGGCATCAAATTTGTAACGGTTTAGAGATTAGAGCTGTCAGATATAAGATGATAATTTGTTGCCTGTTATTGTACCTACTTATCTAAAATAAAATAAAAATAAAATATGTGCGAAAATTCACACACCAAAGCCGCCCCGCCTGTGGTTTGTTCTTTGACTCTCAGTTTTATGATTTAATTTTTTTATTATACGCAGTGAAAAACGACCAGACAGCCTATCTGAGGGCCTATCGGATATCTCAGTGGACAACTGAATTTGACATAAAAAAATCTGACACTACTCTAATTTGGTAGACGCTATTGCCAGTTTTCAACGTAAATGACGTGCTGTAGAATTATCTAGTGTCAAATACAGTTGTCAACTGAGTTAGCCAATAGCCCCGCTGATGGTAACCGGTAAGTGTCGCCCGTAACATCTACGATTCTGCATTTAGTTTGCAGGCAACAAAAGTGCAGAACTACAGGTGCGTTATGTCTATGAGGACTTAGATGATATGCATTATACCTGTAATTGCGCTGGCTACATCGAACCGGAACACAACAATGCAAGCATTGTTGCTTGGTGGCAGAAATAGTTAAGGCGGTGGTACTCATCCAGGTGTACTCTTATTTATACATACATACATACATACATAAAGCTCACGCCTGTGTCCCACAGGTGGGGTAGGCAGAGACTATGGACCGCCACTTTGCTCTGTCCTGACACAATTCCCTAGCCTCGCATATATCCACAACTCTTTTCATACATCTTCTTTTATTCTTACCACTTCGGACCCCAGCTTTTTACTCTTACTTATTTATTTATTTATTAGTTCATTACTCTTCAGGTTTGACAGAGTCCTACCACCTGATATTATTAGATTGGCTTATTGTCTATTATTAGCATGGTTGCTTCGTATCGACGACAACCGCTCGCCAGTTACAAATAAATCCATACCATCAAACTATACCTTATACCCTCTTACATGTAGTTCCGTCAAACAAGACTCGTCTATAGAAATCCCTCTCCATTTCAAGTATCATAGGCGGCTTACAGCTCTGAGGGCGCTGCATACGGCTATGAGCGTTTAGCGTATGAAAGCGTATAACCGATGCTACGAATATCCCACAGAATTTATACTCAGAGTCGTTCACTCTGCATCGCTCGTGGACGAAGCAAAAATGGCCGTGAAACACGATGCTTAAGAATGAATGTGGTAGGTAAAGGTGACAGTGACCGTCTGGATTTGGCCTCGCATTGCATATCTAAACAATATGGGTTAATTTTTTGGTAATATTTTGTTTCTTTTACTAACTATTTTGAGTCTTGATAATAATATAGAATACTCTGTTGTACATACCTACTGGTGAACTGGTATTCAATACCGGACAGTATCTAGGGGAAGACCTAGCGATCTGTGCTACAGGTTTGATTGTCAAATCTGCTGCAGACGTCAATTCTCTCACATTTTATGTATTTTATTTGAGTTTGTTATTTGGTAGTTGTGAAGAGAAAATAAATAATATATATTTTATTTATTTAATTATGAAGTTGCCAATATAAACATAGTCGATTCCCGCCGTCTGTTCCTATGTATATATGTACGTTTAGATCTTTAAAAATACGAAACAGATTTTAATGCGGTTTTCAATAATAGATAAGCTAATTAAAGAGGCAGGTTTTTAAGCAAGAAAAAAGGGTATGTAGGGTTAAAGTAGATGTATAGTATATATACAGTAGATATAGGGTAGGTGTAGGGGTGTAGGTGTAGGGTAGGTGTAGGGTAGGTGTAGGTAAATAGTATAAAACAAAGTTGCTTCCCGCCGTCTGTCCCTTTGCAAATTATTATTTAAAAACGTAATAGTTATGAGGTATTGTCCTCATTATTTATCGTCATCAACAGTCTAACACAGATTAAATGGATTAATTGCTTAATAAATTTGAATAGGAACCATGTGATCATCAATCATCTTTTTGCTATGCACGGGAGCTGCGCGAGCATACGTCTTCAATTGTTTCGAAGACAAAGAAAAAATGCAACACGCCGCTCTCGCGCTATTACAGTGCAGCCTCAGTGGGTCTAAATAGGCCACTTCAGCGTCTGCTATTATGATTCGTATTAGAGTATCGCAAACTTATCTTATCCGGTGGCCAATACTGGAACTAAGTGACGCCATTTTGAATTGTCATGTCAATGTCAACAACAGAGATGCTGCCATGGACTTACTACCCAAAAGGACTGCGCACTGCTTTGACTAAAACCGGGCAGAGCGAGAGTCACCATCGATAGTCCTGTGTCCCTTTCTAGTGTTGCCACCATTGTTGATGCAAATTCCGAATTACTTTTATTACTTAGCGCGGACACCGACCTACCGATCAGGGCCAGGCAGAGTCGGATCGGGTGCAATCTGAAGGTCATATTTTCACCAGGGTCCAGCCCAAGGATTCCCTACTACTCGGAACCCATTAGTCCTAAAATACTAGTTTCTAGAGAGAAATTATAGTACTTGTTGATCTACATTTCGAATGACAGCTGTCAAACTTAAAACTGCAATAACGCCTAAACTATTAGTGCTAGAACACTAGTTCTTAAAGAGATATGATAGTGCTCGTCGAGATCTACATTTCGGGTGGCAGCTGTCAAACTTAGAACTGTTGTAACTCGGAAACGATTGGTCTTACAACACTAGTTTCTAGAGTAATATAATAGTACTCATCGAGATCTACATTTCGAATGACAGTTTTAAGTTTGACAGCTGTCACCCGAAATGTAGATATCGACGAGTACTATCACTTCTCTTTAGGAACTATTGTTGCAGGATAAATCGTTATCGAACTCTTTCATCTGTTTTGTGGAACAAAAAGTCGTAGGTTGATAATTATGTCGACTCGACGTTTGTCGGAGAAACGTTCAGTAGATCAAAAGGTATTTTGGCAACTACTTTTCGGATTGTACGGATTACCCCATAATAATACCAAATTCACGGTAAATATATTTCTCCTATAATGGCAACACCAAACATGACACTTGTCAATTTAGAATGACGGTGATTATGCCAATAACATTATGTTTACACTGTTAGAAAGGGACAAAGGACTATCGATGGTGACTCTCGCTCTGCCCGGTTTTAGTCAAAGCAGTGCGCAGTCCCTTTGGGTAGTAAGTCCATGGATGCTATAGATGAGTTTGTGACAAATTATATGTATCATATTATGAAATGGTAATGTGGCCTCTTTGAACCTCCAATCAATTAAGAAATAAAGATGGAGTACTGTCAGTTTTGTCTGTCGAAAATGCGCAATGGAAAGCAATCATGCACATTTTCTGGTCCAACACCCAGGGCCCATTTTTTATTTGCCGTATACTATTCGCCCATTACAGAACTATTATAATATTCTCCTGACAGGCCACGGTCCTTTGCGTATTTCAATTTAGGTAAACCCTTATTGCAAAACTTGCTGGTGTTAGATTTTCGCCGCGGAAACGGGCGTAATCTCGCCCCAAATTCCCGGGAATTCCCACACTCGATTCCGGGATTTCACGGCAACATACTGGCTGTAATTAACTTTTAATTAGTCCGGGATCACAGTGTGATGTACTTCATATATGGTGCTCATAAAACAAGAGTGATTAGGCGGGAAGGGATGGCGAGGTAATCAACATATTGGGTTACTGTTTCGCTATTTTGGAAGAATCCTTATTTATTCAAACTGAAGAAAACTAATTAGTAATTTAGACAGCATACGTACAATTTTCTAACATTAGGTTGGGGCAGAAAATTTTAATTTTTTTTGGAAATGGCCGTGGAATGGCAATGGAACATTCTGATGACATTTTGTAAGGTATGAGATCGAATTAAAGATAAAAAATGTAAACACACAACTGTCAATGTCAAACAGACTATCTAGGGGTATAAAACGGTTATGCATCATGCACACTTTTCAGTGTGCTTTACAATGGCTGGTAAACTTTCGAAAACGAAACAAATCGATTTACCCCCATTTATTCTATCTAATTATTCTCCAACTTAGACAAAATTAAGCTAACTGGTGCAAATCATTTATTTTTGATAACTAGCCTTTTCTACATCCGAGAACTATATATATAATTATATCTCTATTATTAGTGTTTCCTATACAGCGACCAAACATAAACTGTACTTCGTTTAAACAATTTCCGGTGAAACGAACCAACGATAAATGGGCGTTTATTAGAGAATGAACCGTTCGCTAATTTAATCTCTTTGTTAACTGTCATCCGGGAAACGTAAATAGTGTTTCGAAATGGCGTATTAGATCCCTCTATTTTCGAAATCGAGTATTAATTTTGTTATGTAATGTACACTTAAAAATATTTGAGCAAATGTTTAACTGCGAAAAAAACGCCAATTTCATAGGCAAGGACCCAATTTTTAAGTGATGCTTAGCGATTCTAAATGAAATGACTTTTTTATTAACGGATCACGGTTTTATGGTTATCATTTTATTCCGACGACGGTTCAATCATTCAGTTATTATCGATCAAAAGGAAAGACCAGAAAACTAAGAGAAAATCCAGTACCTACACCAGAAAATATCAACATCATCGGCTCTGCCGTAGGACATTCAAAATACATAAATTCAAAATATTTTAATTGATTAGGACATTAAATATCTCTTTCAATCGTCAAAAAGGAGGGGGTTAGGAAAGTAGGATGGAAGCACACAGTGACACGCTGGCCGCCAATGGCAGCAGCAAACCCACCCCACACCAGTCACGACCGGACCGTGCCCGGCAATGCCAGGCAGACCCGGACCGTGCTCAATATATTATATAAGTACGTCTAGTAAAATTGATAAAAACCACCTAAAACTACAGCAAGAGTAAGCCAGTCCACCAAGGCAGCACCCGTTCACGAGTAAAATTCTTTTTAATCCCAGACGAAAAAAGGAGGGGGCTATCTATAAAGAATTGGCCAAAAGGTTTTTACGGGGTCGGCAACGCGCGGCTGATGCCCCTGGTCCATAGACTGCGGTGACTGCTTACCATCAGGCAGCTTGTTTGCCACGTGAGTTGTATACAATAAAAACGTTGTATCTGTGGCTTTGTGTGACCGATTTAGATGCGGTTTTCTCTATTTGAAAAACTGTTTAATGAATTTGGTTGGAGCTTGTTTCATTAAAATCGGTTTTGGTGTTTGAAAATATTTGAGTTAAACTTAGTCGGGAGTTTTCCGACTTTTTCTGTCGGTTAGGCTATGCATCCATCGGCTCTCTACGGTATGAACGATGTAGTCCGTTTGTCTCATGGGGTCGTCCCACGCTGCGATTGTTGGCACGTGGTTTCCGCCCCAGAATCTTTCTATCTGTATACATCTATACATTGTATAAAATAAAGTTCCTTCCCGCCGTTTGTCCCTATGTATCTATGTATGTTTATATGTTCGCTTTGATCTGTTTAACTACGCAACGGATTTTAATGCGGTTTTCAACAGTAGCTAGAGTAATTCAAGAGGAAGGTTTACAAGTAAAAAAAAAGGGTTGAAGTCGCACCGGTTCTAGTGAAACATAAAAACCCATAGCCACAAATGTCCTGTACGACAACGACTCTAGTGAAACGTCTATCCATAAGCCTTCCTAGGGAATAAAATCGATTCCGATTTTTACACTTCTAGGAACACACTTTATTCCCCAGGGTACGCTTTAATCTCGGAAAGATCGTGGACATTTATTGGAAAATTGGATATACTCAGTCCCAATTTTCAACGACTTTTACCTCATTTCTCTTTCTTTTCGTACCGGGAACACTGCGCTTTTGCTGTCGGACATATTGACATTAACTAGTTAATAAGATATATAACAGATTAATATGTAGCTGACGTGAATGATGATGTAAAAATAAAAAAGGTGTGTATCACAGAAATCAAAAAGAACCCGACTGCTATTAAAAAACAGAACAGCAAAAAATTCTTCCAAGTGCACCTTTAAGTTGTACATGATTGTTACATCGCCTTTTGAAGACCATAAAGCATAAGCCTCTACTCTTTAAAAACTACCTTAATTATTCCCAAAACTACATTAACTAATCAAGAGGTAGTCAGTTGTTGGTCATCTGACGTCCCAGTTGTGCTCTCGCGTGGAAGGACTCAGGGTCCTCCTTGTCCATAATCCAGGATTTGGCAAATCAGGTAATTACAATGGAGCGACTGCCATCTGACCTCCGTGACCCTGTAAACAGGGAAACCTGACCAGATTGGATCTTGGTTAGACATTGTCGCCTGAATGTGCATGCGTCCGATTTTTCCTTCACCGTAGGATAGTGTTCAACTATCGTACATAACTCAGAAACGAGTAATTGGTACATGACGTTGGTGGCACTGGGGTTCGAACCCGGCAAGGCCAGGATACGAGTCGGACCCCTTAACCATTAGGCCACCAACGCTCCCAATGTAGAGCTAGTTAGTTACAAAAAATGTTATGACTACCGACAATTATTATAAAGATTCTGTAGGTAAATGCTCACTTTTGCATGTTATTTTAGTGAATAACGTAAAGTTTTAATATGTTTTTCGGCAGATGAACAGGCAAACGGGCCACCTGATGGAATGTGGTAACCGCCGCCTATGGACATTAGCCACACCAGGGGCACTACTAATGTGTTGCCCACCTCCGAAGATACCTCTTGATATACCTCTTGAACGATCCCATGTCATAGACCAAAGGGAACACTGCAGCTGGGAGCCTAGTCCACATCCGAATCGTAAATTTATATACTTACAAGATAGAATCTCATAGTATGAATCTGCTGTGCTGATTGTTGCAGTTGAATCAGCATCATATTTTTGCTTATGGTGCTAAAGGAAGTTATAAACACTCAGTCTCAAACAAATTTCTGTCTCAAAAAAAGCAAAATTAGGAACCCATGGTGTGAATTACTATCTGGTCTGTTCTTTTTTACTGTTAGGTTTACATATTACATAGATGAAAAATTGTGTTGTGAGCAAAATGTTGGTAGGTTTTTGCTTGCTTTACTGTCTGTACTTCATATCTCCATCCCATTTTACCCCTTCCTATTTGAAATTCGGAGAACGAAATCCCATTGGGTCCCGGGAATAGTATAACTTCCAATTAATGAAATTGGCTCAGTAGTTTCAGTAGAGAAATATTTGAGTCCTTAGATAACTGGTACACATAATCATTTCATTTTGGTAACTACCTTATTCATAAAATTACGTCGAGTTAAAGAGGCAAAACAGACGACAAATGAAAAAGGAGTATTATCAAAGTCCTGTAAATCTTAAAGAAAATATTTTTATTTCATTTTTGGAACTTACTGTCTGTTACTCTCCTCTCAAAAATCAGTATTAATTTATGCTCATATTATGTCCTGTACAATGAAAAATATTGACCACGGTCTCCCACTGGGGACCCTTAGACTGTTTGAACAGTCTCAACAGCATATAATTATTGTTTGCTTCGTCCAGTTTATGAAACGCTTGTCAATGCATGGAAACTCTTTCCGACTCTTTCTACAACTCCTCATAGAAGGGTGAAATTAAATTGATGACAAACATTGGATTAACGTACTAGAATCTGGCCATTAAATACGCAAGGACTACAGCGCACGTGCAAAATGTGGATTGAGCTCCCTCCCGAAGTCATTGCTTTGCACTTCAACTTGGAGTTGTTCAAAGGGTAATATCTACAGATTCCCACTTCCATTTCACTTTTCTGCCACCGCACCCTTCAACGATGAGAAAGATTTCATTCACATAATTTTGGTGTCTGGCATCCAACTAACGTATACAAGATGTGGAATGAGTTTCCTCCCGAAGTCTTTCCTTAGCACTGCATTTTACATTGAGTTATTCAAAAAGCATGTCAATAGGCACAAAGTCAAAGTCCAGCGCCGCATATGCTCCTCTTAGATTGCAGATGTCCTGGACAACGGTGGCCGCTTTCCATCAGGTGGACAATCCATCCGTGTGCCTCACTTCGCAAAAAATGCTTTGTAATACCAATACTAATTACGTCGAAAAAAGTGGTCGAAAAAGAATAACTTCCCCAGTAGTGCAAACTTTGTTAGCAGTTCATAACAGCCGAAACCTTAATTAAGAAAGTTCCTGTAATTAGGTAAAAGTTTTGGGGCAATCATTGAAATTCCACACTCATTCTCAATTGTTTATTATATAATGACATTTAGATATTTCCATTTACTTTACGCTGTACAGTATATTTATTCGTGTTTATGTTTTGATGTACTCTCGACACAATGACAGGCTTTCATAACAAACTTTGTACTTACAAAGGTCTGCTCGAGTTCAGTTCTGGAGGGCTTTAGAACAAAATCAGCTTTGAATGTGATTTATTACATTTAGACAGTGGTTGCAACTTTGTGTTCAGTAATTTTTTTTTGTTTTATTCCGCTAGGGCGTATCGGCGCTTTATTCTTAAGCTGAATATGTATGAAATGTGTGTGTGTGTCTAATGTACCTTTTAAGCAATGTATTGTTAGGTCAGTTGTTACTATATCAGCGGATGTCCTGCCTGATGCTTTACGCATACTATCTACCATATTCTATAAACCGAATGAAAAACCTAATATTAGTACTTCTGCAACAGCATTCAATTGATCAAGAAGTGTTTGTTATCTTAGCTGTTCATACTTCAGTAACTAGCCTTTTAAAGTTCGGGGTTTCCTCCCGCGTACCTTTGTTTACGAGTACACACGTGATTCAAGATTTCCATACAAATTTGAAAACCCGTGCAACTTTGAAACGTCATATTTTAACGAAATTATGACAAATCACAAGCATAGATATTGATTTCTAGATCACGTCTACAAAATTTGTTGGGCTTTGATAGTGTAATATTGAAAATATGATCAAACTACGAGCACTTAGACACTTCGCAGTTTATTTGCGGTATAATAATCATCTTGGCGTCAATATGCTGAGTGGGGTCCCTTTTACACATGCATTACACCACTAACACACACCACTTATCTACTACTATACGCATCGACACTGTGCTAGCTTTTATTTGCTTCTGCTTTTATGTGCTTTTTGTTAATTTTTATGTAGGTACTTTCTCTTTTCTTCTGTGTTACAAAATGTCGTGTTTTCCAAATTTTTGTGTTGTGGTGATTCTGTTTGTGTAAATAAATATTTCTTATTCTTATTCTAATATTCCGGTTGTGAGCTCACGTGTGAGGGCCCGGGGTCGACCTTGACCATGATCCAGGATTTGGCAGATAAGGCAATTACTGTGGAGCAACTGTCATCTGACCTCCGTAACCCTGGTAACAGGGGAACCTGACCAAATTGGTACATCGTTTGGCTGCAGTATATAGTACTAAAATAAACTGTGAGTTTTGAGTTAAGTACAAGTCATGATAATAAGTCATAATTTTTTAAAGGTCTTAATTATAATTTTAATTTTAATGACTCGAATCACAAATCAAACTGTCCACGTTTCGCGACGTTATATTCTGTGTTATTAAAACCTTGTTATCGAGAGTACACAAATTATATATTTATAAAATTGACAACTTTTATAATAAACATCAATATTTTATTAATTTACATAATCCAAAACAATGTCCACACAAAATATATTGGCACGTCAATGTCTTTTATACAAACATAACTTCATATTATCACACTGCATCGTATATTAAATATAACATAGTCATTTAAAGAAAAGAAAATTTACTTCTCCCCCCCCTCCCCCATATTATGCAAGCGAGAGGCATATATAAGCGCAATTTTTCCCTTTCTTTAAATGACTGAGTATTAAAATTATCTACTTACATTAAATAACAAATATATTATAATTACAGTTTTATATCGTTGTTACACAATCGATACCTTTTTAATTGCGTTAGTTGACAATTTTTTTTCAGTGGTTGCCATAATTCTGATTATGGCAATAATTATAGATCAGTAGATGTCACTGAATAAAACGCTATTTATTGAAAATCATCAACCCCAATATTATTAATTTATTACACTATTAAATTATTTACATACTTACAATCAATATAATTTAAATAATTTTTACACTTATATTAAAATGAGTGAAGTCAGTCGTGCGTTGAAAGTTATGTGTGGAGAGAAGTATATCAATTATTCATCAAGTACAACATTATTTTTATAGAGAATAACATATCACTTTTCATAGGATACCCAATAGATGCAGTTTAATATAAAGAAATTTGAATTTCCTATTGTATAATATAGAATGAGTTAATATAGGCAATCGATATTAATTTTTTAAATTTTAATTTTAAATTATAAATTGATTTATTTACGAGTACGATTAGGTAGATCAATTATCTCCTAACGTCTAAATTTATTATAAAAACAAAATAGAAAGAGCGTAAATTTCAACGTAAATAATAGTTAACCCAACCAAATTAATTTACAAATCGAAAAAACAATGGGATAAACATTTTTTAAAAGGACGGATAAAGGATATAGGTAATGAGCAATTGGATCACAATTTATTCGATTTGTCAAAATGTGTTTATAAAATAACAACTTTCGTTTAATGAAACTTAGATATTACTGATAAAACTTATCTAATTACAGTACAATTTTCTTGTTGACTACTTCTAAATTTAGCTCATCTTTCTCATCACTGTTTAAAAAATATAATAATATCGATAACGTTCTCTCGCTGTAATAAAAACGCTAAATTATTTGTCTTATAATAATAATAAATTTCTATGCTTCTGAGTACCCCTTGAATAATTAAGACTGTGTATTTTTTTAAATATATACTTTAATTTAACGTTAATTAACTTAACGAATTAAATTTTGAATAAATAAATTTCATAATTAGTGTGTACCCTTTGTTTAAGTTTAAAGTACTAATTTATATTTTAGAATATCAATAGTTTTCTGGAGCTGAAAATATCTGTGCATAATCTTGAATTTATCCTTCATTGGGATGATTATTCCTCTGTATTAGTTGCATAAAAGTACCATCACTTGACATCATTTGTTAATTTTCAATTGTTTTTACTAATAAAGGCACTTGTTTAACAATCATGACTATTAACGTCCAGAAAAATAAATCTATTCTTACGCTGATTCGTTCTACTGCACTAGCCGCAACTGCATCTGTAAGTAAAATGTACAGTTTTTTATTAGAACTAGAGAACCGCCCCGGCTTCACACAGGTTTTCCCGGCTTTTACTTTACTATAATACATATGTATTATACCTATAAATAATTCAGAAGAAATTCTCTAGCCGATGGTGAAAACCGCATGGAAAACCAGTAAGTAGTTTTTGAGTTTATTGCGAATACTGTTTATCTGGTGGTAAGTGATCACCAACGGCCATGGTCACTGAGAATGTCTGTGATTTTCGATTAGGTATTGTCGTACAGTACGAGTAGTGTCCGGCAGAGTAGAATAGCACCAACTCCTTATACTCGTGGGTGTCGTACAAGGCGACTAATATTTTTGAGTCAAAAGATCTAGTCTCCGTAGGCTGTGATGTAATGATGTGTTGTGATGATGATGATTGTCGTAGAATTATTTATGATTTTCATTACTATTTTGTACCTATACTAATACTATAAAAAGGAACAGTTTTTATGTTTGTAAGTTTGGTTGTATTTTGGGAGTGATCTCCGAAGCTACATTATTCCTGAGGGATACTTTAATATTTACACAGGTCCGAACTGCAGAGCATCGTGTCCAATCGTAGTATTTGACATTGACATTCACGTCGCCCCCGTACCAAGGAAATGCCTGGTACTAAGACACGACAATTAACTGACAATTTCGCGATTATAATGTTCATTGTTTCCTATGGATTGTTACTTTCATTTACGAGTTTAAGCACTTTGGAAGCACATTAGGACCAACATAGCTACGGATAAATAATGAAATAATCATCTTCTGGCGCACAAGGGCCCGTGGTCCGCCTTGACTACGATCCAAGATTTGGCAGATTAGGTAATTACAATGAAGCAACTGCCATCTGACCTCCGTGACCATACTACTAGGGGAACCTAACCAGATTGGACCATGGTTACACATTCAGTCGCCTGAATCCCTTATATTTTCCCTCGCCGTAAAAGTATCGGTAAGCATTCAACGAATGTATTTAGCTCTTCTAACTAACGTACAACAAATAAACTTACAAAAGAGACATTTGTAAATGGCGGCAGTGGGCTTCGGACCCGGTACCTCTCGCTTACTAGTCGGATACCTTAATCACTAGGCCACCAACACTCTTACATCCTATACAGGGTATAAAAAGACCGCTAGCATTAATTGCAACCTCATATTTTACCTACGAAACTGAACAACTTTCCCCAAGAAACATACCCGCAGAAACTCATAGTTTAGACAGAAATCGAGATTCTTTTTTTAAAAAAAGTTGTATTTTTGTACTAAAATTATCAAGTATCAATAACTACATCGTTCACAATTAATTTAGACACTCAAAGTTCAAATTTAAGTTGAAATAAATGCAATTTAAGTAAAAGCGCGCAATGTAAAGCGTGCAGGCCGGCCGGCCGCGCGACGTCAGTGGCCACCCAGTGGCGAGCGAGGGGCGTGCGCCGGACGATGAACATTGCGCGTCGCAATTAATTATTTATTTTAGGTAGCGAAATTATGAAGTCATTTCCGCGGGTATGTTTCTTGGGGAAAATTGTTCAGTTTCATGAGTAGATTTGGGTGAGGTGTTTCAATTAATGCTAGCGGTCCTTTTACACCCTGTATAACTAAAATTAATTTTGCTCCTCTTACATGCATTTATCCTGAATAAACGGGGTCTAACAAATATTCATACTTAACGCAAACTTTCACATTAATAATATCAGTAGAGAGAAAATCGCCAAATATTATATTCCTTGAAAAACAGATCAACCACAAAAGAAACCATTTTGTTCTGTAATAATTTTCTATATTTACATTCCAACTTATATCAACAACTTCCTCCTCCATGCCTCTAGCTCTGAGGCATTTCTTAGCGAATTGTTGTACGGGGCTCTTATAAAATATGAGGTAGCAATTTCAGATATATTTGCATTACATTTTTGCTTGAAATGAAACGTTTCTTTACTGAGTCCCTCTCTGTGAAACGTGAGAGCATTGGATATTGGATATTGTTCAAAATTGGAATAAAAATAAATTCTTTTTAATTTTGAGATACTATTTTGGCCAGGAAAATATCATATGACTGTATGGTGTCGAATAGATTTTCTTTTTTTATGGCGACTTCAGCAGTTCAATTGATTGATTATGTCCATATTACAATTTGAAGATTACTAAGACTTGCCACCCGCCCCGGGTTCCCTCGGCTCGCACAGGTTTTCTCGACTTTTTTAGTCTTTAATATGCATGTGTTCGGGGGGTATGGGGCTCAACCACCATCTTATGGGCTTGGGCTGCTGACAGACGGACGAGGCTCTGGCGAACCGGCTTCTCCCTAACGGGTTGTGCGGGCCGGATGGTAGTCACCGCACATAAAAAGCCAAAACACCGCTAAATAAAAGCATGAAAAGGTCCGCTACACAAGAACTTGTAGGAAAGCAGAGGCCGGGATAAGCGCTAGGACGACGATGATGAATATGCATGTGTTCCTTTCGGAAGAAATTCCCTAACTGATGTTGAAAACCGTCTCAAAATCCATGGTTTAAGAGGATTTTCTTGTATATATAAATGACCTTCCATACATGGTGCAGAATATTGCTGGTATAGTATTGTTTGCTGACGACACTTCACTGATATTTAAAATTAATAGGAAAGATAATAATATAGACGAAGTAAACTGTGTTCTTCAGAATGTGCTTCATTGGTTTACGATTAATAACTTAGTCTTAAACTCTAAAAAAACTAAATGCGTTCATTTTTGCCTCCCTAATGTACAAAGTAATCAATGTAATGTTATATTAGATAAAACGCAACTTGAGTTGGTAGAGAAAACTACTTTCTTAGGCGTTAATATAGATTCAAAAATTCAATGGGGCCCACATATTGAATCATTGGCTAGTAGGTTAAGTTCGGCTGCATTTGCCGTGTGGCGAATAAGGAGGCTAACGGATGTGAATACAGCTAGATTAGTTTATTATAGTTATTTTCATAGTATTATGTCATACGGCATCATACTATGGGGCAAGTGTGCTGATAGTGACATCATTTTCAAACTACAAAGCGAGCTGTAAGAGCAATATATGGATTACGTCGACGTGATTCGCTCAAAGAATTGTTTAAAGAAATTGATCTATTGACTTTCTCAAGTCAATATATATTTGATAATATTATGTATGTTAGAAAGCATATTACCCAATTTGCTAAAAATACTGATATTCATAATGTCAATTTAAGAAACAAAAATAAACTGGTAACACCGTTATTCAGACTAAGTAAAGTAAATTCATCTTTCATGGGTAACTGTATAAGATTTTATGATCATATTCCTGAATGTATTATTAATTTGCCTGAATTACAATTTAAAGATAAGGTGAAAACAACTTTAATGAAAAAAGCCTATTATAAAATTGATGAATATATCAATGACAAAAATGTATGGTGTACTACTAGCTCTTCGAAATAGGAAGTTATTTATAAATTTATAATTTTGTTAATTGGGTGAGGATGATTTGATGTGTAATAGTCATTGAATAACAAATATTTTTTTAATGTGTACGGCATTGGCAGCGCATGCTCACTTAAAAGTCTGCCTGGTGGTGGCATGGGGGTCGGGTCGTTCTCTTCCCTCAAATATGGTTGAATTGGACGATGGCTGGGCCCTGCGTCATGCTCGTGAACGGGTGCTGCCTTGGTGGACTGGCCTGCTTTTGCTGTGCCATTTTTTATGTTTTTGAATTTATTTTTATTTTTAGTTATCTTGACCGATTTGTAGAGGTTCACATCATATTCCAATCAAGACAGGCTCACTCAAATTAAATTGACAAATGTATCAATGCAATGTAATCATATTTAAATGTACCTGTGGGTTTCTTGCCGTTTCTTTTTCCCACAGATGGTCATTTTCCTAACTGAAGCGGCATACTGACAGACAGACGACATTCTTTTTACTTATTTGTTCCGAGCTCAGGGGGCGACGCGGGTAGGCCGGCTGATGCGTGCGGGTGTGAGCGCCGGCGGGCTGGCTGGGGCCGGGCGCGCGCCGCACATGATTCGCCTAGGCGGTTATGTGCGTGGCGCGTATCGGTGCCCGGTGTCTCGCCGGAGTAAGCCCTCGCGCGCGCTGATCGGTCTGCATGCGTCGCCCCCTACCTGGATGAGCTCGCTTAACTTCCCTTTGTTTTCCGTTAGATTTTTGACTTTTGAAAAGAGATTAATTAACGTAATCCTAATTCAATAAATACTTTTTCATTTTCATTTTCATTTCATTTTTTCATTTTAAAAGATTTAGCGGAAATACTTACAGATTTTTTTAGACAGACAGACGCGGAAATAAATTTTCATTCAAATTAAGTAACATGGTATTAAACAAAGTCGATTCCCGCCCTTTGTCCTTACTTTACTATGTATCGATGTATGCTTAAATCTTTTAAACTACACAACGGATTTTAATGCGGTTTTTAACAATATAGGGTGATTCAAGGTAAGAAAGTAAGAAGTAAGTAAAGTGTACACGAACAAAGTCGCGCTGGTTCCACTTGCTAAGTATAAAGATAGTAAGAAGTATACAACTTTCTCTCTCTATCTCTCTTATCTCAGTTACCACTGGAAACAATGCGCCATTTCCGTCACGCACACATTGACGTTACGTTTACAGGCATTCTCAAGCAGTTTCAAGCAGTGCACGGTCGCGATTGTTAACGCAAGAATTCGTTGTAGTGTCAACTTAAATTGAATATTATTTAATTAAACGATATTATTTTTGATAAAATAAAAGTACTTGTACGTAACTAAGATTACTTAATATCATACAAGCAATGCACGCAGAGTCCGAGAACTGATGGGTGACCATTTCAGACTTTGAGGCTAGTCGAACTTCAGCACCGCTACGAGTTCTAATGCCGATGATGAAGCGAGGTTGACCAAGGTCTTCCGCTAGAGACCCTAGGACTAGTTGAACAGTTTCAGGCACCACGTGACAGTTTTAACAGAATAAGAAACCGTAATGGCCACCTTAATGGTTTCTAGTCGGAAATGCCTGTCTAGTCCAACATAAAATCACTGACCACCTTCCTTCTCCATTATCAGATCCACTGACTAATACCATAATATTGCATTTTTATCAATTTACATGTGTTTGAAATTTCAATTGAGTTGATTACTGGGAAGTGGGTCAAATCCCAGGTCAGGGAAAGGTTATTCTCAGGGTCTGATGATATAACCAGGTTGCGATGAATTAAAAAAAATTTAATAAACAGTAGTTTATTATTACGCTTACTAAAGGCATAATGTCTGAAGCTGGTATGGAAAATCTAATATACTTGAACACAATCTGAACAGCTTGGGAAGCAATTATGATCACATTTTGGCAAGGATTAGATATGGGTCCTTTGCAAGGGACATGTTATTATAAACGATCTTTAAAATTCTATTTGATATTTTAAATACTCCTTTCAAAATTCTAAATTCAGAATAAATACAGTAGCAACCCTAGTGAGTCGGCAAGTTTAGGTAATAATTTTCGAAGCCGACGGGAGTGGACCTTCTGTTAGTTTTCTATTTTGTGCGTGAGCCTTTACAATTTCTTATAAATAAAACGTTGAAAGATTGCTTCTTCAAAGTAAAATGTTCAGAAATTACGTTCCAAAATGAATTATTATGATTGATCTGATTTAGCTTGATATTAAGATTCATTGGGTAAGTATCTCGGGGGATGGTAATGGAATAATTTAATTCCTTTTTTCAACGTAAAAATAAACTTCAACAGGGATGTGCAGAACACGTTTTCGAGAATTTTTTTTTCGTTTCGATTAAAGTAGGAATGAAATCAGAAACTGTGTATCCTAGTCATCATCATTTATCATCATCGTTGTGCTCTTGGAGCTCTGTTCGGTTCGCTTTGATCATGATCCAGGGTTTACCAGGTTTGCCATCTGACCTCCGTTATCCTGCTACCAACGGTCCTCAAACTGTTACTAACCTACTAATGATAACTAAAGCAAATATGAAAATTTGTAAGGATTCGTATGTTTGTCACTCCCTTATAATGTAGCTTTACAGCTTAGCAATGGCTCAGAATAGCACATAGCTATAATTTATCCCGAATTAAAATAAAAACAATTTAATCATTTTCGATCAAAATAGAGCAGGATCTGCTGAGACTATGTCATAAAAAGAAGTCGAATGGGACAGGATTGGATTCTATTGACTAAAATATACAACCACGAGGTAAAATGGCGGACGAATGCTTGCACAGTAAAAGACGGTTACTGACGACTTCTTAAAAAGACGACTTCTCGAAACTTTGTCGTTGTTGACCAGTTCAACCCTGGCCAACCAAATTATCGACCAGTCCTAGGGTCGGGTTGGTCGACCTGTGCTGACCTTGGTAAACGTTTAGTGGATTCAGTAAGCGTAGGTTGGTTGACCAAAGTGGAACTTGGACAAACTTTACTATACCATCTAAGACTTAGGTCTAGGTTTAGGCACTGTCCTAATTGGCAACAGGCGCACAGTCAATGCAGTGGACCCTGTGACTGGTTGACCAAGTTGGTTGGCCAGGGTTGACTTTGGTCAAGAACGACCAAGTTTCGAGAAGTCGTCATTAACAGTAGAAAATATACAAAACTTATACAAACAAGTATATAAAAAATCTAGTTACAGATACCCACTATTCTTACTAAACATGTAGGACGATATATGTGGCCGGGCCGCCACAAAAAGCCGCACCGACATGCTGGCCTGATACGGAGGGCTGGTGGCAATCGTCGACCGGCACCTGAGGGAGAGGTATCCCCGATGCGTGGCGTAGTCGTCCGGGAACACATGGAGGGTCCTCCATGAGGCCCTGAGGCCTTCGCTGTCGGCTGAAGAGATGTGGGTCTCGCCGACTATAAGGGGATCCTGTGGGAAAAGAGAGGCGTTTGTGAGTGTCGTCGTGTTTGACTTCTGTAGTGAGGATGAGAGCTGGCTGACGGGGTGGTAGAGGTAAAGAGAGTATGTTGTGATGTCAGCCCGTTAAGTGAGAATGCTAATGAGACAACTGGATTTGTGGGTGTCAAGACGTATAAATAATAATCATCTTGGCGTTAATGTCCTGGTCGTGTTCTAGCGTACGAGGGCCTGACGACTGACTGACTATATAGACGCCAGGCGCCTGCTGCTGCTGCCCGTAGTAGGCTACGAATTTTTAACAGTATCAAATTAGAGCTCATCAAAGAGCCAACCACCCGCCTGCAAATGAGCTTGATCATGGTATTCCGCTGAGAGCTATGCCATTGGTAGAACAGTCTCGGAAACCGATTGGGATCCCGTGACGGTGTTTTTTTTTTGAGGTCCTTTATTGTAATTATTTTATGTCTAAACGACAGACCAGTTAGGATCTGGCGAATGGTATTTATGACAAACACAAGTTTAAAAGGTTTTCTCTATACATAGATATGCACTCGAATATCGTACTTTAGAATCCACCTGAATATAGTGTACTCGAATGCCATATCGATTTTACTTTGTTTTAGTTTTGGTACGTGGATCTGCGATCTAAATTTATCATGATAACTTTCTTTTAAAATCCCTATAGAAATTTTTAACATAACCATATAGTCAGGCCTCTCCCTGGATTTGACTCTCCAAATTCCAATTTTAAAAAGTCTATTTTCATTTTTCGAATAATTTCTTGTTAATATTAATGAGTGTGCAATGTTCGCCCGAAAATTACGAACGTGACGGAGACAAAGATTGAGCACTCTTTCTAGATGCCTTTACTTTTGAAGACGTCAAGGATAATAATCTTAATATTGTTGTTTGTTTGATTAAAATTATATAGGCCCTCTATTTCCACCGAAACACTTTTTTTATGTTATACGGCAGACAAATAGGCATGACCTGATGGAAAGTGGTCACCGCCGCCTATGGACATCAGCAACACCAGGGGTGCTACCAATGCGTTGTTCGCCTCTAAGGAGACCGCCCTTACTTAAGTTAATACTTAATTAAAGTGTCGCTGGAAAGAATTTAGTAACTCTGTAAGTTTATTAAACTTAAGGAAACAATGCTTGGAATATTTTCCATTCCATCATAAAACCTTATTCAGAGGCTTTTATTTACAAGAACATTCACAAAAGTATTACTATTAGAAAATGTTATACTTTTAAAATACATTTCGTGATGAAACCTGCAAATTCAACCAAATTGAATTTGTTACCATGAATCCAATCTGGTCAGGTTCCCTGGTAGCCGGGCATGGAGGTTAGATGGTAGTCACTCCACTGTAATAACCTGATCGCGAAATCCTGGATCTTGGTCAAGGCAGACCCCGGGCTCTCGTGCTTGAGAGCACAACCGGGACATTAACGCCAAGTTGATTTATTTATGTTCATTCTTTTAAAATACATTTCTTTCCACAAACATACCTACGTGACACTCGCAAACAATTTGGGACCTGTCTGCGGCGGATAGTTGTAAATCCCGTGAAATTTAGGTCATGAGTCTAGTTCTACTATGTGCTATTTTGTGGCCATATAAGACTTCGTATGTATGAATGATGATGATGGGTTTGTTTAGGTACTATTTGAATGGAGTGTTCTCATTATCGTACGATAAAAGTATCCTATTTTCTAGTAATAGGTTTGTTTGTTGTTTTAACTTGGTTTTTTATTTCTGTATTCCATAAGGAGGCACACGGGTGGACCGTCCACCTAATGGATAGTTTAAATTTTATACAAATGTAAGTTGATCGCCAGAATAGATTGGAGTTACTTTGATTTGCGGGGAGATATTGATCACTTTTTGGCAGGAATTGACATCCCTAACTAGGATTATTAAAATTATGACCCACTTCGGGGAATAAGTATGTCACTGTAAGATTGTGAAAACGTAAAAGAGACGCAAGGTCGTCGAGTTACGGAAAATGCCCGGGTGTATCTAAGATTGTGTTCTACGGGAAAGATTGTCCGGTATATCCACTAAGCAGTGTTATAACACTTGATTATTGGAGAAAAGTACGTATGACCCCATTTAAGCGACTTTCTTTTTTTAATGTGAGGCAAATAAGCAAGAATGTCACAAGATAGCAAGTTATCACCGCCGCCCATGGACGTCGACAACACCATTAGATTCGACAATACTTCGCCGATCTTTGAGTAAGTTATTGGCACAAGGAAATTGAATCTATATCACCAACGTACAAGGCAGCAGCATTTATAACTTAACCATTATGCCTTCGCGAATTCTACAAATCCTAATAATCTATTCAAATATCCAAAAGTTAGATAACCTAAATACCTACCCTTGAAGTTTCTAACAAGTATCCTTTGACTCTTTTGTAATGACACAAAAATAATAGGCATTCACTTCTCTAGAAACATATTCGAGACCAATTTAGCAAAATTTAAGTCACGCAGGGCTACATTCAACAGGCGAATTCTAATATTATTATCTGTGTCAAATGATTATACAGGCTAGATAGGTCCAATTTCGAGAAAGATGTCAATCGATGAATCCAGCTCGGTTGGGCAGCGTTCGGGAAGCTACGCCATATATTTTCGTCCCAATTACCGCCGTGTCTTAAGACGAAAGTCTTTGACCAATGTGTGTTACCAGTGATGACCTGGAACAGAAACGTGGCCGCTCACTATGGGCTTTGTAAAAAAGCTCACTGTCACCTAAAGGGCAATGGAAAGGGCTATGCTCGGAAAAGATCTGCAAGCGAACCATGGTCACCGACATAGCCCTAAGGCTAAAGTGACAGTGGGCAGGGCACATAGCTCGAAGGATAGATGGCAAAGAGACAATAAAGTTCTCGAGTGGTGACCACATACTGGAAGACACAGCGTGGGTCTCACAAAGTGAACCGACGACCTAATTAAGATCGCAGGTACCAACTGCATGTGGAAGGCACAGGACTGGCCTTTTGGAGATCACTGGGGGAGGCCTATGCCCAGCAGTAGGCGTGTTCCGGCTGATATGATAATGATGATGATTCATCAGAGTAGAAAATTCTAGTCATCGAAAAAAAATACCAAAAATATTGCTTGTCAATAATGCTACCAAAACTTTTGTGGTCTGAAAACTTGTGTCTATATGATGTTGTTGGTTATCTTGCCATTGATGTCCACTAGTACGGCATAAAGCATCAAACGGATAACCCCGCTGGATACATTCATTATTATATTATGTATTTATATGCCAACGAAACTTGAATATAATTTTCTTGCTCGTCTTGGCGTTGATGTCCACTAGTATGACATAAAGCAATAAAAGGATTACACCCAATATACATACATACATTTGATGTTATGTATTTATATACCAATGTAGTTTACTTACTTTCTCGTCAGGGGTTCACTCACACAGATATGCAATTTCACGGGTCACCGGACACAATTGGTTCTATTCAATTTTTATACCCGTTCGTCACAATCGGGGTGATTTAGCATTCGAGTTGCATAGGAACCTTTCTCCCTGTCTCTTTAACTTTGTTTGTTTTTGTATACTTTTTATTACATAACGCAAAATAGAGGTTTATAGCAATGACGTCTTGGTCTACAACAAGATTTCATCCAACCGATCTTAAATAAATCAAGATTCTAACTCGAGATACCCTTTTCATAATATTACGTCTGGGTAGAGAGACACAACGACGAGAAATGAAACAAGGTATTTTCAAACCCTTATAAATACTTGAGAAAATATATTTGATTTAGTTTTAGCGTCGACCGGTCGGGCGATCCAGATATCGCTGGATGGATTTAATTCTGAAAGACCTGCTCTAGGCATCCGCGATTGGCAGGAGATGGCGCAGGATAGGAAGAGGGCGATCTTTGGTGTCGGAGGTCAAGATCCACTTTGGGTCGCTGAGCTAGCGCAGTAAGTAAGTAATTCATTTTAGCGACTTACTTGAATCTTAACATACTCATTTTTGAATACTAATAAGTATTAATTTTGATATGTTATTTATAAGTGAAACTGTTATTGGTTTTATAAGCTTTGTCACAAACTTTAGAGTAAAACTTTTTATATCAAGGCAATAATTTTAGTAACACTTTATTATTTCAAAAAATCAAACAACCCACCCGCCTCCGATCGTCCTAAAGGTGTAAATTACACCAGTAGCACTGAAAATATTTGACACAATATAAAAATGGCGAAAAAACGCCAATTACACAGGTCCCAATATTCCGTTCACCACAACTGTACCGAGTGTCCACAAACGCTCCACCGCGGCGCCGCACGCCAATGAGGAGGAAGTGAAGCAAAACTGACGATAAATGAAGAGGGATGCAGGTTATTTCCCTTGTCTACTTAAATTACTATAAATCGACATAATATATTTTCTTTGCAATAATTGAATTTTAAATTTAATAACAAATTTTAAATTTAATAACTGTAGTCCATTATAATATTTAGGCTTATTGTCCGTACTTAAGACCATAATCACTAGTATTTATGCAAATAAATCCAAATTTAAATTCATAAACCCTTAAAAAAATTTAGATAATATTTTACTCAATTTTACGGACTTACTTTCATCTAAACATAATCATTTTTCGAATCCAATTATTCGTTTTTAAATGTGCAATTGAAAACATTTGACACAACGCGTAATTCCGAAAAAAACGCCAATTACCCAGGCCCCAATATTCCGTCCGCCACAACGGTACCGCGTGTCCACAAACGCTCCACCGCGGCGCCACACCAGCCCAATGGAGGCCATGACAAATACGTTAGCGGCACTCGTTCCAATCGGATGGGCGGGGCGGCGGCGCGCGTGATTTCGGACTGAGCCGATTGCTTGAGTGGCCAATGTGCGTGAAATTGCATATTTGGGTTGTTAATACGGCTATTGTTGATTGGTCGCTGTAGTAAATACTTTTGGTTTACGGCCGTTTTCGGGAATGTGTCTGTGAGGTGTCACCGTGTGCGAACGAGCAAGGTTTAACTTAGATAGTGGCGATCGACACCAAAGAAATTGGAATTTCGGCATTATGCGATCGTCAAAATCAAATTGACAAATCATTTTTTTTAACTTACATTTGCCAGGCATTTGACCACAATCGCACCTCATTCCTCTCTAACAACCAACGAACCAATCCTACCCACAATCATTCCAATTTAAAAAAAAATATTTATTTCAGGCATATGCCCATAGTATACATTACAGACAGTGTAATAAGTTAGTTTTTTATAAATAATACAATACAAATATAATTATAATTACAAATCTACAAGATTTACAATATTTACCAATAATACCCAGACCAATCATAAAGCCGTATTGAACGCAGTGCGTTAACTTAGCAGACAAGCACTTACACTGTGAGAACGCATAGTAACGCTACTTTACATTAATTAGTAGGAGAGTGTTGTCACCTAACTGAGATCCATGTTAGGATTATGTCGTAGAATTGCTACGTGGTTGTAGCATTTGCTACGATTGTTGTAGACATTGCTACGAAATTCTGATAGTGGATTGATAATCATCTTGGCGTTAATGTCCCGGTCGTACTCTCGCGAACGAGGGCCCGGGGTCTGCATTGATCATGATCCAACAATTGGCAAATCAGATAATAACAGAGTAGCGACTGCCATCTGACACATTGACAACGATCACATTTTCCAGACCATAACACTTGTAAACTGTTCGTAACCCTTGTAAACTGACAGACCCAAATTCACACACAACATCAATAAGGAAGCAAGGGTTGTTCCTACACACAGTAACACGGTAAAATCATCGATAAAAATAAATACAATCTCTTTCTCGTTCCCGTACCCTGGTGCTGTCAGTTGCAAGACACACCCTCGTATCTGCCAACCCCTCAGAATAAACAATCAGTGGAAAACAATAACCGTTGATATTACTGAATTCGTAAATTTTCCATTCGCAGCCTCGTAATCCAAGGAAACGAGATGAGATTGTTTTCGAAATATTATTTGTAGAATTTAGCATATACGTAGTACAGATGTTGCCGGAAAATAATGCACATCGCCTTTTATTTTATTTATTATTCAACACAGTAATAAACGAGCACACAGCTCACCTGATTGTAAGCAGTAACTGTCGCCCATAACATCTACGATGCATGCATTTAGGTGTGGTTTCTGGCAGAGTAGAATAGCACCAACCCCTTACACTCATGGGTGTCGTACAAGGCGACTAATGTTTTCGAGGCAAAAGATCAAGAGTCTCCGTAGTCTGGAAAATGGGCAGCAGCATTCTCCATTATTATATTATAACACTGCGATCTCCAACCCGCCTGCCAAGTGTGGAGATTATGGCAATAACATCCCCTTACGTGGGAGAGGCCCTAAGTCCTGCAGTGGACTGTTACGGGCTGTGATGTGGTGATGATGATGCATTTAGGTTTTAGGCAACAAAATGCAGACGTAATGCAGACGTAAAATGCAGTACATTGTCATTGTAAGGACAAAGATGAAATGCCTCATGCTTGTAATTGCGCTGGCTACCTTATCCTTTAAACCGGAACAGGATGGTGGCAGGATGTATTAGATCAGGTAAATACGGTGGAGCGACTGCCATCTGATCTCCGTGACCTTGCTACCAAGATACTATAATGGTTACATATTCAGTCGCCTGAATGTGCTGATTTCATCACGATTTTTTCCCTCACCGTAAGATCATCAGTTAGTATTAAACTAATTTACGTAATTCACAAAATAGTCTTTGGTACATGCATAAATGGCCGCAGTGGGATTCGAACTTTATAAGGACAGTATAATTATGCAAGTGACGGTTTGGTGGCGCCAGCCAAATCGGAAAGTAACAGGAAATAATATTATAACAGTACGTAAACTAACAATTTTTATATCCGGCGAGCTTGGAACCCTACAAGTTCGGACTCTGACGAGTTTGGTATTCGGCGAATAAGGAACCATTCCCACCCTGTTCTCAGCCATAATAAATAGGATCCTCAAAGAGGTATGGACAAAGAATTTATGACATCTTCTGCTCGTTAAGGGTGGTGGCCACTTTCCATCAGGTTTCCACTTTCTTCTTGCCTGTTGTTCTGCTGTATAACATAAATAATAATCATTACAATTTCCTGTGCAATAGCTTTTACTTGCTAACATCCCGCGTCAACCGTCACGGGGGCCTAAACTGTTAAACCAGTCTTCGGGTCCCCAGCGGAAGACCTTGATACGAGTTCGATATTCATTTGTGCCTAATACCGTTTGCGAAGAGAGGTTCTCAGCCGTATTTTGTAGAACTCATATAAGTTTTAACCAAGAATCTAATTCCAGCCCCAATAAGTAGCTTATTACGTTTATATTTATGTTTAATAGCAACCTCAACACAGGGAATCCTCTAGCGAGGCTGTGAGCTTAAACCGCTTGTTTATTTAATAGGTGCCTCCGGGTAATAGCATGAAGAAATAACTGGAGGTCGATACCGCTGCGCTCTCAAGCTCGCTCAGTAGAAGGTGGTTGTAGTCATAAATTTGAGACTATGGAGACCTTAAGACATGTAGTTAGACTGTGAGATAGAGTAGTGACTAGAGTGTACAAGAAAATCTTCGCATTTTAGTCACATTATATGTTCAAGACACTTTTCTTTCCGTACCCTTGCCACCCTCAACGTACCAGCTGTATTAGAACCCAATAGGCTGGCTCAGGATGATGGGAAGAGGTCCGACAGCATGACGCTCGTTGCTTGGTCACAAGAGCGGCCTTTGGTGTGGGATGCGACCTGTGTAGACACCCTGGCCCCATCCCACATTAGAGCTACTTCTGTCAACGCTGGCGCGGCTGCTTCTTCGGCTGCTTCCTCAAACGGCGCAAATATTGATCCATAGGTCTGGGTTATTTTTTTGCGCCGTTTGGAGTGGAAACGTTGGGACCTTGGGGCCTGAGCGCCAAAAAGGTGTTCCAAGAGAAGCTAATTGAGTCTACTGGAGACCTACGAGATGGCGCTTACCTCGGTCATCGTATAAGTCTGACAATTAAGAGAGGTAACGCTGCCAGCCGATTTAGAGTCTGTTTTTTTGTAATTTTATTTTTTATTTATGTACCATTTTTATCTAGTCTTAAGTGTATTTAATACTTTTCTTTTTGGTGACTTTAATGTGGCTGCCAAACTGGCAAGAGGACATCGCTACGAAAAGTCGAAGATTGGGTCAACAAAAAAAATTATGTCAGGTTGTGTTGTTGTGACTTCGGATACCCGTAGTAAGCACTATAGAAAAAAAAAGTCGAAATTCAGACGACAATTTTTTTTTCTGCCAGTTTGTTCACCAATGTTTTGTGGGTCTCCTAAACGTCTACTATAGCTACATAGTGAAATTACAAACACAAATACAAAATAACACGTATATATAATAACACCAATACGTTGACAACCATGCTAGTCAAAGACTGTGTGACGTATTTTTCTTGAACTCGATGATATCAGATAACCTACGGCGTCCTCACACTCTGTTAGTATAGAAACTGAATATACTTACAACATATTTGAAACAAATCGTGCAGAAATCATGTCTGTACGGGCTCTAACCTTCTTAGTAAAGTCAATACATACCAAAACAAATACAGCACAATGCAAACACAAAACAAGCAACCCAGCAAAAACAAGTTTCTCGATTACTCCTCTGCAGTGCCGTAAATCAGAACCAGAACAAGGGAAAGAAAGTTGACTGGTACTAAACAAGGGTGTATGTGACCCCTCCGACCTTACGAAGGTCAGCGACTCTGCCTTAATTATTCACCCCCAGAAACGGGCCCGTTCACGACCCGTCATTCAAAAGTGCGTGAGCTGAAACGGACAACGTTGCTGTACCCTTTAAATTGAGTTATGAATAAATGAAGCGTGCTAAAAATTGGGTAATTTTTTTTTGTCCGACTACGGCAGTCGGCAGGAAGTGGTATTGTTTAGGCAGTTCGTGTTACTTGATTCTGGCAGGTGAATGTGTAACATGGATTTTTTCAGACTGACATAGGAATCATAAAGTCATCCATCAGTTATCTGATGGCAGTATCTGGTTAATGTGGTTATTACATTTGGCTAAGTTCAGACTCCAAAAGCGTATGCCCAAATCGAAATGGAATGTATTGTTCATAGAATAAGGTCCATTTTGGTATCACTTACTCATACTATGATACGTGTCGCTCCGCTTTTGAAAAGGCGTGATACGAAAATGAATCTTATTCTATAAGAAAGACAATACACTTTTATTTGTTCCCGCGCTGTTTGCTTCTGAATTTAGACGACTTTAGCCAAATGTAATAAGCTTATATACCACAGTCTAGAGAAACAACCAGTAATTAATCTTGGCGATGTTCTTGATATAATTACTTCCCTCCCACGTGCAGATAAAGTTTTTATGAAAATAGATGAAGCTATGCATAGGTGCACCTTCAGGCTTCATCATCAGAGCCTGAATATCAGCTAACACTACAGTTCTCGTCAAGACAAAACAAAAGAGCCCATCGTCAGATTGCTATCTGGCTTGTAGGTATATGCTAAATATTAGTTAAATCCAATAGCAGGAAGTGGGAACAAATACTGTGTATAGTAATAACATACATAGAGAACCAAGGCAAGGTTCCAATTGCCTAACTTTACTCTATTATGACATACTACACAGTATTTTATCCACTAACCGGTATCCGATTAAATTGAAATTCTACAAATTTACACAAGTATTAAATATATTTTTCTTTGTAACATTTCAATTCGAAAACCGAAGCTTTAAAAATACTCCCTTTACAAACTTGAAATAATGTTCGTGACGAAAAAGAAATACGTTAAAAAAGCTCATTAATTCCCAACGTTAACCCTGTGAAGGGTTAAAGAGCGAATTTGGTGGCGGAAATTAAACCAAGCCTTTGCTGGAAAGGTACAAGTATAAATCGCAAATTATAATTCCCTTTAATGACTGTTAGGGTACGATTTAATTGGTCAAATAAAAATATAGCCCCGCATTGATTTTTATTAGCCAATTAAAATTCCAGAAAGAGGGTTGTGGATAGAGCATTTAGAAAGGACGGTACGGTGATGACATTCGTTGTGCGTTCACATCTTTTGTGGGATATGATTTAGAGCCCATACACACGTACACGATTTCTGCACGATTTGTCCCAAATAATCTCGTTCGGATATCGTCGTACCCTATAATCCTTCCTATTGAATCACTGTATCTATTGTTGAAAACAGCATGAAAATCCGTTCAGTAGTTTTTGAGTTTATCACGCACAAACAAAAAGACAGGCGCGGCGTATAAAACAAAGTCCCTGTTTTAGAATATGTAGTGACTATAAAAAAATGATTTGATTATTTGTTTGTAATGGATAAACTCAAAAGTATTAAACCAATTTTTTAAATTCTATAACCTATAGAAATCTACCTAAATAAATTAAATGTTGATCCCGCGGGAACGGGTCTGGATCGTAATAACCGAAATTTACGCGACGAAGTTGCGGGCAATACGGGTATTCTTATTACTGTAAATGTCAATAATCCATAATACTCATACACGAATAATAATAAACATGTCAAAGACGCTCGTATACAATAAATATTCAGTTCGTAACACATCGCTCTTCTGAAGGAAGCCAACACACATTTCATATTAAAATCCCTTTTATCCTTTGTCGCAGTCAATGATGCCGTTTCTTTTCATTGCCATAACAAAGAGAGACGTTTTATTTCACGGGGAAAAGGTTTTTGGGCTGTGGCAACACCTTAATGTTGCCACATTAGCGCGACGTCGTACTTGGACCTACGAATTGCGTCTAAACACGTTAGTTGATGTGAAATTTTAATTATTTTAGAGGAAATTCTGCAGCATGCAGGCTATTGTTGTAGCTCTAATCCCAGAATAACACATATTTCTCACGAAATTCATTGTTGTCTGAACGGGAACACGGCATCACAGAGATTAATTTATAATAACAAGAATGGTTTGTGTTATATTTTAGCGAACGGTCTGGGCCGCTATTTTTGAATCGCTCGCCAAATGTTTTCAATTTTTATTTTTGGTATGAAAAATTCGTCATTTTGTTGCATTATGCTGACTTTCTCTAGTTTTGAACCGTACTCTTTCAGTATTGCCAATATGATTGGAAAAATATTGAATTTTTCATGACAAAAACCGTTCGAATCCAGGCAAATGATTCAAAAATAGAGCCTCGCATTAGTTAGACATTTCCTAAAAGAGAAGTGAGTGCATTACAGCCTTTCGTCTTTGTTCCAGGCACATTCCATTAAACGAGTTTGCATCTCTAATGCGCAAGGTTCCGTCTCCAGATTGTTCTGAATGTGACATATTAAAGGATGCGGTTAAGTTAGGAAATGAGGTTGCAAGGGAACAACTTTTTGGTGAATGCGATGTTAATAACAAATTGTTTTTTGATGGGGTGGTATAACAACTTTCTTTTTTATAATATACCAGCTAGACCCCTGCGACTTTGTTCGCGTGTTGTCCTACAAACCTTCCTCTTGAATCACTCTATCTATAATTGAAAACTAAATTAAAATCCGTTGTGAAGTTTAAAAGATCTAAGCGTACATACATATAGAGTATAAACTGTATAAACCTTTACAAATCCTTCTTGAAGAACTCCATGTAGTACAGTGCCACAAACTTATCTAACCCGGTGGCCAGAACTGGAACTAAGTGTCGCCATTTTGAAATAACA
Organism: Blastobasis lacticolella; assembly: GCA_905147135.1. Classification (NCBI taxonomy): domain Eukaryota; kingdom Metazoa; phylum Arthropoda; class Insecta; order Lepidoptera; family Blastobasidae; genus Blastobasis; species Blastobasis lacticolella. The sequence continues at coordinate 20,461,479 of LR990048.1, forward strand.
TTTTGTTGTGAACAACAGCGACGCCGTCACCGAGTCAGACAAGTTTGTACCAGTGTACTCCTTTGAGAAAACCTCAGATCAAGTTAGGTTACTTTCTTTCCAATGATCAATAAAAAGTCTGAAGTAGAAATACAGTGGTCTTTTATTTTATCGAAGGTTAGGTAAGTCAATGTGATTTGTAAGTTTGTTTACTGAGAATCTCTTTATTGGAACTATTGACCCGGTTCCAAGGTTAAATCACTGATAGAGCTATACAATTCCCGAACAATACACATATCTAAAACTTTTTATACAACTAGTGGGCCCGGCGTGACTTCGTTCGCGTAGCGTCCTACACCTATCCCACACCTACCCACCTCTTTTTTTTCTTGCATAAAACCCTTATCTTGAAAATCACAAATCCTACAAAAAATTACATGTTTTTAAATATTGCGCGAATATGCAACATTTCGATACCTGGGGTTTAAATTATTGCCAATTTCTTAGGGATCTCCAATTCTGCATCCAGAAGATTGCGTCAATGTTAATCTCTACTGTATATTGTAGCACAGTCCCGAGCAATATGCTCCACATTCTGCACGGCGGCTTCACACTCACACGTCGACGATTTCCGTCATCCGCACTTCAACATATAGTTGTTACTCCGTCCGCATTCAACTTTGGCGCTGAAGTTCGACTAGCCTCAAAGTACGAAACGGTCGCCCATCCAGTTACCGGACTCTGCGAGCGTTGCTTAACCTTGATTAGCGGTCTTACAAGCACGCTACCACTAGAACAGTGTCGCTTACTACTACATCTACTACTACTTAGGTATACTTATCTACTACAATAACGCAATACTACATAAAGTATTGAAAACCAATTGCAGTCAGGTATCAAGACTTATCCATTTCGAAAGCAGCGAAGAGATAGCTATGCAAAGCGTGGATTGAATCTGATCCCGTCCAAGTTGTAACACAAGAAGTAGAACGAAACGAAACGTTTCTCAATTCTGTACTCCCAGCGCCACAATGTGATTTGTTTTCAAGTACAGTGGCCTGCAGAGCGTGAACGAAACGTGAAACAGGTTATTCGTGTTATCTACGCTCCGGAAAGTTTTTCCTTGATTTGTGAAAATTGTTGTCCTAGTTTATATAATGTTCATGAACATAAAATATTAAGTTCCACTTAAATGTAAGCGATATGGTGCCGGCTCGAAGCAGGGGTATTGATGCGATGAAAAATTTGATTTACATTCTGTAAGGGAGCGTCGGTGGTTTTATGGTGTTCGAGGTACCGGGTTCGTACCTCAGTGCCGCCATGTACCAATAACTGTTTTCTGGGTTATGTACATTAGTTAAACAGTAACCGATAAATAAACAATAAAATAATAAATAATCGTGGACAAATTCACACAGCGCCATCTAGCCCCAAAGTAAGCAAAGCTTGTGTTATGGGTGCTAGATAACTGATAAACTCTCGCGATGCTCTAACATTGTGATACTTATGTATAAATCTATACTAATCTAAACAGAAAACTGTTTAACAGATATTAAATACTTTTCTTAGATGGAAAAGTATGTAATATCAGCTACATTATCAATATGAAATGCGACATTATCAGCGAGTAACATGCTATACTTTTTTTCTACTCATACGGCAGGCAAACAGGCAAGCGGGCCATCTGATTGAAAGGGGTCACCACTGCCTATATACATTAGCAACACCGATAGTATCGCCAATGCGTACTTTTTCCCGAAATTTTATAAGGTTCCCACGGGAACCAGCCCGGAACGTAGTAACCTAATATTACGCGGGCGAAGTCGTGGTCAAAAAAGCTAGTTAGTAAATATACTCGTTGATAGAATTACTACGTATTTGTAGCGTTACTCAGAGCGTCGGTAGCCGAGGGGTTACGGTATCCGACTAGTAACCGAGAGGTACCAGGTTCGAATCCCACTGCGATCATGCGTTATACATTAGTTGAACGCTAACCAATGCTCTTACGGTGAGGGAAAACATCGTGATGAAACTTGCAAATTCCGGTGACTGTATGTGTATCCATGATCCAATCTAGCCAGGTTTCTCTGGTAGCAGGGTCACAGGGTCAGATAGCAGTCGCTCCACTGTCCAAATCCTGGATCATGGTCAAGGCGGATCCCGGACCATCGTACGCGAGAGCACAGCCGGAACATTAACGTGAAGACGATTTTGTATTTTATTTGTAGTGATTCTTGTACAAGTTACACGATATAATCTATCATGCCACGAAATCCAATTTCGATGGCTATCAGATACTAAGGCAACACAGAACACCAATTTATCAAACAAAACTAAAGTTATATTACTGTAAAACTGGAACGAATAGCTCAATTTACAACCCTCTAAATCTAAACTCAATGTAAGTGATGTCGGAGTATCTAAATTGAAGTTGCGGAGTTACTTAGGGTGGCTGGTACAACGTCGAGTTCTAGTTGGCTTTACTTAAAGCTAGACTGAGAACTCGAATCTATCAACATCTTCCGAAGGAGCTTACAATTGCTGGGTTATTGGAAAGCGACCAGTTCTATAACGATTACACACTTGTAGTTTGTGAAGCTAATAATGGAAAATATCGGTAGTTAATAATGTATAATAAAACAGACTTGTTGTTTGTAGATTATTAAGATATACAGCAGCTACTCCTTGGAGTGTTTGTGGCCGACTTGCACCCCAATATACCGGGTTTAAACCCCAGTTCTTCTCAGCTAAGTACTGTTAGAGGAATTAAACTCAGAAGTTATACTTTGTGTATTGAATAAAAACATAGAGTACAGAACTGTTGTTTACTCCTTCATCACCAGAATAATAAGGAACCAGATACAACATTACACGTGCTTTTATAATCCCATTTATAGAGTTGCCGTTTTGAGCAGCTTCGACTAGATCAACCCATTTATTTTCAGAATTACAAAAGTCAAGTTTGACAGTTTATTGTTTATTTATTAACTATAGAGTAGATTCAAGATTTCATTAATTTAAAACAGCAGTAAAATAATTGCAAGTACCAATACTTATCGGATCCAAATCAGCTGTTAAACATTACAATTCATCGTCAGATATCCGTAAACTTATTTGTTAAGGGTTGTCTCATTCCTATTACACTAACAGTACATTAGTTGAACACTAACCGATGCTCTCAGGGTGAGGGAAACAGCGTCATAAAGTGTATCCATGATCCAGTCTGGCCCGGTTCCCCTGTTTACAGAGTCACATATCAGTTACTCGTAAGTAAGCTGTCATGAACAACTAACAACCCGCCCCCAGCTTCACAAAGCTTGGTACCAAAGTTCATAAGATCACGCGTTGGAATAATCTGTAAAGTGCCTGTAACTTTCAACAAAATCGGTCTAGATGTTTCAGTGACTTTGTCAGGCGGGTTGGTAACGTGTTGATATAAATAAATAATCGTGGACAAATTCACACAGCGCCATCTAGCCCCAAACTAAGCAAAGCTTGTACTATGGGTGCTAGCTAATCGATATACTACTTATATACTTTTAAATACATACTTATTATACAAAGAACACCCAGACCCGTAACAGAAAATTAAATTCATCATTTAAATTTCTGCCCGGCCGGGAATCGAGCCCGGGAGCTCTTGCGTGGCTGACTGGCATGTTGACCACTGAACCAGTCAGGTCAAGTTTAGGATTTAAACGGTTTGTTAGACGGATTTTGCTATAGTTTTTTGTATTAAAAATTTCAAACGTCTTTATCCCAGTAATTGATTTTACTAACCGAACCGAAAAAGGTTCAATCATATGGTAGAATTTTATGTTAAGCGCTACGAAATATCGGCTTTATTACGTGTTACGTAAGATCTACCCGGGTGTCAAATCAGCGCATATATCTTCTCTGGTTTAAAATATATCGCGAAAGTTTTTTAACAGTCATGTGGTTTCATAAGCTAATGGAAAACACTAAACAAAAATCGTAACTGATCCTCACTCACCTTTCAAAACATTGACAACCCTGACCCGCTGAACTTATAACAATGATTGAATGTCCCAAAGCCACTCGCCTTTCAGACGAAGCCCGCTGAATAGCTAATATTAAAACATGACTCCAAAAAAGAAACCTCAATCCCGAATCTCCGCTGCGAATGAGCGAATCTTTTGATATTTCTTTTCCTCCGGACTAACAATAAATAGTCGATTCAAACGTCGGGGAAGGAGCTTCCAGCGATATCCTGTCCTTTATATACCGTTGCTTAATCAAAAACGGTCAACGGAAGGGAAAAATGCGAATGTATCTCGAGAAAAAATTAGGTCTTGTTGCTTGTACGTGTACCGTGCGCTTTATTTCCGTTTCGTTTGGATCACGGAGTAAAGATTGGATGGAATTTATTTGATTAAAATACCAAGTTGTAGTCGGGTATTCGTATAGTATTTTATAAATGGTTTTATGTTACAGAATAAAAGAAAAATATATCAAAAATAATTAATATGGTCGCTGTGTATAAAATGATACATCATCATCATCATCTTGGCGTTAATGTCCCGGTTGTGCTCTCGCGCACGAGGGCCCGGGGTCCGCCTTGACTATGATCCAGGATTTGGCAGGTCAGGTAATTACAGTGGAGCGACTGCCGTCTGACCTCCATGACCCTGCTAACAAGGGAAACTGACCAGATTGGATCATGGTTACACATCCAGTCGCCTGAATGTGCAGGTTTCATCACGATGTTTTCCCTCACCGTAAGAGCATCGGTTAGTATTCAACTAATGTACATAACTCAGAAAACAGTCATTGGTACATGGCCGGAGCGGGATAAAATGATACAATGGTAGATTAATAACCTAACCGACAATGACCAAAATTTCTGACAGAAAATAACCAATACTCATTTACTCAAATATTCCTTAATATGCTGAAGTTATTTTAATGAAACTAAACTAAGAATCAAATCTCAACTTGGAAATAAAAATACTTCCAAGTTGGTCCATCCGTTCGGGTGCTATACCACAGACAGACACGTCTACTCGTGTAAAATCTTATTTTTTACACCTTTCAGACACACCACAACGAGTGAGAAAATTATAATAATACGGAAAAAATGCTGGTTAGCCAAGTATTTCATAGTTGTAGAAGGATGTTGAGATGGTTCGGGCATGTAGAGCGGATGGATGAAAGAAGATTGAAGGAACATACACGGGAATTTTTAAAATTGGCCTTTAAAACGACGACAGAAAAATATTCACTGACCAGATCAGTAATGTTCTTAGAAAAGCTGGGGTTCGACGTAGCAAGAATTAAAGGAGATGTCTGAAAATAATCGTGCATATAATGCAAGGCTAAAGTGTTGTGTCAGGGCAGAGCAAAGTGGCGGTCCATGGTATCTGCCTACTCCACATGTGGGATAGAGGCGTGAGCTTTATATACTTAAAATTTATTTAAGGTTAGCAAACATTCTGACAAAGAACATGGAAACTAAGGCACTACTTACTATTAAGGCACTACTTACATATTACTTAACAATCCTCCTTGTTACTTAAAAGGTTATTGCGTTAAAATTAATGACCCAAATGTATTGAATCGACAAACAAGCTCTTTTGTATTCACAGCAATTTAGTTAATCCGTGAATAGGTCGTGACTTGATAAATTTGATCAGTAAATTGCGTTGGGTCCCTCCAATAAATCTAATACCCTAGGAATAGTCTAGACCAAGAATAGATTTAAGGTGATTGGGTAACCTAAACAAACATGAAGGTTAGATCGAACCGATTTTGCTAAAACACTTGCTTGGAACGTGATTGAGTGAGAACTAGTTACTAAGTGTCGGGGAAAGAAAGAGGAGTGGCTATCAATGCATTTTGTTATGTTATACGGCAGACAAACAGGCAAGCGGACCACCTTTTTTTTTTTTTATGTCATACGGTAGGCAAACAGGCAAGCAACACCAAGAGTATCGCTGATGCGTTGCCCACCTCTATAACACGTTGCTCTGGCAGCAAAAAGCAAATGCCACTCCACTGCCAAAGCCACGGTTCCCCAAATCCCCACCCCATGGAGCACTGGAAACCTTACTCACCGGCAGAAACACAATACTATTTAAAAAGTATTATTTAGCTGCGATATTCTGTAAGGTGGAGGTACTTCCCCAGTCGGGCGGCTCCAATTCGAACGAGATACCCCGCTATGCCCTACCTCTCTTGAAGGAAAGTGGTCACCGTCGCCTGAGGACATCAGCAACAACAGCAGTCACCAGTGCGTTGCCCGCCTCTGAAGAGATCTCTAATATACGTCTACATCTCATTCAGGCTAGGCTTAGATTAGAGTTGTTTTGCACAGATTTTTTGACGTTTTTGGTAGATATACTCGTATTTTGACATGACTTTCTCCACAAAGGCAGGTCAGAAGTACCTGGGCGTAAGATTACGTTTATGTGTCACCGCTTGCAAAACGGTTACAAAACAAGCTACCCTATTGGGGCACACACGACGCGGTGTCGGTGCGGGTGCGGCACGACGACAATGCGGATGCTACACGATTACTGTGCGGTAGTTTATTTACAAATATTGAAATAAGCTTTCTATACGTGGGAAATAGGTGCATGAACCTGCGGGTATCAGGAAAGGGACCCCGTGAGTAACCCAAGAAGCGATGGGTAGACATTGCTGAGACGGATGCGAGAGCCTACGGATTACGACGCGAGGATACCGAAGACCGGGCGAAGTGGAGAAGAATATGTAGGAAAGCGGACCCTGGCAGAGGCCGGGATAACCGCTAGGATGATGATAATGAACCGAAATTGCAACACGTAGGCAGGCAACGCATTGGTGACTCCCCTGGTGTTGCTGATGTCCATAGGCGGCGGTGGCCCGCTTGCCTGTTTGTCTGCTAAGTAACATAAGTAACATAATAAAAAAAAAAAAAACACTTGGGACAAATCGTGCAGAAATAGTGTACGTCTGTATAAGCGCTTAATGTATGATATGTGGAAGGGATAAAATGCAAAATTACTGTCTATGTCTATGTGTCAGGATCGTAGCTTGTTAGTCTCTGCATACCCCTATGGGACTCGACTGAGTATATATGTAATACTGATGTACATATAACCTTTCATCATCGTTACTTATTGGTGACGTCACCAGGTGCATCTCACAAACTCAAATAACCGAACCGACTAAAAAGTCGGACCAAGTTTTCATATACTCAAATATTTTTACAGAACCGATTTCAATAAATCAATAAATAAAAATAGTTTTTATATTCTCTCTATAACTGCAACATGTGATACCATAATGCACAACATTTGATAAAAACACTAACAAATGAAGCAACAATTAAAAAATATAAAACTACGTCTAAATCGGTTTACCCGTTCCGAAGCTATGATGCCACAATCTGACACACAATTCAAGACACATATGTCAAATTTATAACACCCCTCTCTCGTGGGGTTGTTAAAATACAAAATAGAAAGTAGTATTTGTACGGAAATTAGGGTTCTAAAGCGGTTTGTGTAGCAATATCTCTTCTCCAAAAGGGGGTGAAAGGGGCAAGCCGGGCCCTAGATGTGAAGATTGATCGGGTACAGGCAAATAAAGCAATCAGTAGAACAGTAATTTATTTGCCCTAATCTCTGTCGGGGACCCGAATTCATTACCAGGCTAAATGTTGGGATTAATTTCGGAAAAGATGCCGAGATAAATTCGTTTGGATTCCTTGAGCTGGCTGAGGGAATCGGTGCAGGCTTAACGAGGTTTCCGAGTCCTGTGTTACGGTTCTAGTCAAAGTGGTTCCGCTTTCGAGTTTGTCGGGTCAAAGATTCGACAAAGTTGAAATACAGGGCCCGTTTCTCTGAAATACGAGTATTCTGTTTCGGAAATTTTCCACGAGATGCTCGGAAGTAAGGGTTATTATACATAGACAGCACTTCATTCGGTTCCACACTACTAGCTTAAGGAAGCTAAGGTGAGTACAGTAAAATTAAAATGATTAAACATTACGTAAGACCAGTCACTAATTAACAGAAACCGAAATGGACCAATCTCAGCACAATTCTGTGAGGATGGTAGCTCACACAGCGCTATCAAACCTCAAAGAAAATGAAAATGAAAATGAAAACAGTATTTATTGAATTAGGATTACGTTAATTAATATCTTTTCAAAAGTCAAAATCTAACGGAAACAAAAGACAAAGTTAAGCGAGCTCATCCAGGTAGGGGGCGACGCATGCAGACCGATCAGCGCATACGAGGGCTTACTCCGGCGAGACACCGGTAAGACAAAGTAAGTAAAGCTCGTATTATGGGCGCTAGTAGTCTGACAGTAGTGTTACACAACTGATAAACTGTTTTTTTATTAATACGGTAGACAAATAGGCAATCAGGCCACCCAATGGAAAGTGGTCACCGCCGGCTATGACTTTAAATACATACTATCTTATCATCTTGTATCTTATCATCCACATATCATCTTGGCGTTAATGTCCCGGTTGTGCTCTCGCGCACGAGGGCCCGAGGTCCGCCGTGACCATGATCTAGGACGTTGCAGATCAGGTAATTACATTATAGCAACTGCTAGCTGATCTCCGTGACCCTGATAACAAGGGAACCTGAGCGGATTGGATTATAACGATAGACTTTTAACTACATACGATTGTACATAATACCCACATACCCATAACCACCTTATAAGTATATATTTGCGGGCGTCTGTATTTTTTATGATTAAACTGTATTGAAAAGTTAGAACACAAGACATTCGGTGCAAATGCACCCAGTGACCTACATTTCACAAATGCCGTCTTGAATTTAAGTTATGCTAAGACGGCGGTTTTTAGCAAAAACTAAATGTTTAGCTAAACTAACCCCATATTCGAAAAAACTTCTGAATTAAAAAAACTTAACTGCTATTTTGCTATTTCTAGTCATTGAATTGAGCAGATTTTTGATGATTTGTTTGCGAGAACTATTTTACAAAGCGGCAGCACTTTCACCCCTTTAAGAGCGTTAATTAAATTTACTGCATTTCAGTTTCGCGGTTAGCTCTATTCATAACTCAGCACGACCAACGACCTCAGTCTACGACGTCTGCTTTGCTAGTATTTGGGAGAATTTGCTGTGGCAGACAGCTCGCTTAACATTTAAGTACGATCAATCATGTAGATTCGGGAGCTGAGAAATGGGAGCGTCGGTGTCCGACTCGTAAGCGAAAGGTACCAGGTTCAAATCCCTCTGCGGCCATGTACTAATGACTCTTTTCTGAGTTGTCTACATTAGTTGAATGCTAACCGATGCTCTTACGTTGAGGGAAAACATCGTGATGAAACCTGCACGTTCAGGCGACCATGATCCAATCTGGTCAGGTACCCCTAGGTGTCATGGGTCATGGAGGTCAGTCGCTTTACTGTAATTACCTGACCTACCAATACCGGATCGTGATCAAGGCGGACCCCGGGCCCTAGTGTGTGGGAGCACAACCGGGACATTTAGGTTTGGGTTTTTGGTAGCAGGAAAATAGAATGGTACCTTGGATGAAGAAGAGGAAAGTAAATAATATTTGAGGTCATGAAAATGGAAATGAAAGTGCGACTCGACTGATGATAAGCTTTAGTTTGGATTGATGTAATTTTTCTTTGGCTTAACGAAAATGTCTGTCTTAAAACATTTTGCAAAAGATGGAAGGATGTGTTAATGAAGAGTGTCTTTCCAAAAGAGAGAAATTAATTTTATTATATTACACTTACCTATCTATCGCTCGCGTATAATTTGGTTATTTTTGGAGAGTCCGTAAACTTTCCAAGGTTGGCAACCTTCTTGTCAAATATCCACATTGTTTTGATTGTTTTGTTTGTTCAGGCGTGAAAATATAACAGTCAGATATACAGAGTCACTTTCGCCTTCTTATTACGACTTCGTCTGCGAATAATTCGGTTTATTATTACAATTTTCGAGCACACAACACACTCCTCTCTTTGTTTCGTTGGCGGACGAAAAAAAAAAAAATTCGTGGACAAATTCACACAGCGCCATCTAGCCTCAAACTAAGCAAAGCTTGTACTATGGGTGTAAATAAACAAAACTAGTCTAACAAAACATTTCCGAATACACCTTCATCCTTCCGCACGGCGTCATACTACCTCGTATACACGTCACGCCGAATAGTGTTAAGATGCATTAAAACCAAACGATGGAATTTCTACGTCGAATCTATCAATATCCCGGTTGTGCTCTCGTGCACGGAGACTGGGGTCCACCTTGACCATTATCCAGGATTTGGGAGATGAGCGATGAAGCGACTGTCGTCCGATGTGCGTGACCCTGCTAATAGGGGCACCTGACTGGATCGGATCGTGGTAACACATTCAGTCGCCTAAATGTGCAGGTCTAATCACGTTTTCCCCCACCGTAAGAGGTCGGTTATTATTCCCTTTTTTTTCTTACTTATAAACCTTCCTCTAGAACCACTCTATCTATTTTTGAAACTGCATTGAAATCCATTGCGTAGTTTAAAAGATCTAAGCTAACATATATATAATAGACATAGAGACATAGGGACAGGTGACAAGAAGCGACTTTGTTTTATACTATGTAAAGAAATGTACATAACTCAAATGAGAAAATGCTTATTCTAACTCACTTGGAGTAAACAGAAGGGTGAAACAATTCCCACAATGCGAGACCTCGGTTTGAACGCACCGCTAAAGCACTTTTAACCCCCACGCTGCCGCGTCCGTAAATTGACCGCCTTAATGCCTGGAACCTTTCTTACCCAGTTCCCTGCCCGTACGTTGCTCGAGCCACTTAACCCGGGTAGACTTAGACGTCGCGTCGATTGTTTTTGGTCTTACCAAAGGTGTGAATAAGACGGTTGTTTACTTAATTAGGAGGTTACAGTGTTTTGTAGATACGTTTTTAGGTAGAGTGTCGGTGGCCATAATAACTAGCGGGTTGAACTCGTGAGCCAGAGTTGCATGGTTTATTCTGATTTATATACATTAGTTAACCACTAATCGATGCTCTTACGGTGAGGAAAAATATCGTGAGGATACCTGCAAATTCTGGCGAATGTGTAACCATGATCCAATGTGGTCAGGTTCCCCTGTTAGATATCAGACGGCTGTCGCTCTACTGTAATTACCTGATCTACCAAATCCTTGATCATAGTAAGGTCCTCGTGCGTGCGAGCATAAGTGGGACATTAACGCCAAGATGATTTTTGTAGAGGTTATTACAGAATAAAGCCGTATACGATGCCACAGACACAGATACAGTCAAACTTATCACCACTGTACGTCGGGATAAAAAAGAGTATATAAAACTAAAAACCCTCCAACGTTTTCGTCGTCGAAAAGGCAATTGCAAGCCCGAAACGTCTTCATCATGCACGGTCGGATGTGCGGTTCGATTACCCGCCGAGAATGGCCGTCTCACCCGGGCGGTGGCGTGTAAAAATTAAAAAGGTCCGGATATTGGGTGGGACGCGCGACGGATTCAGCGACCGGCGGGAAAGGGGTTATCCGGGGCGCGTTCGCAAGCTAGTGTTGGCTGGTTGTTGCAAGTGAAAGTAGGTAAGGAAGATTGTTGTAACCTTAAAATTTGGCATATGTTTGACAAATGAGCAAACTGCTCATCTGATGGTAAACGGGCAGCGAATGTTGTTGTACCCCGTATGGCCATATGGAGTATTATTCTCATCCTTGTCCCGGTGAAACTGCCGACCAGCTTAATCCTTTAGACTCGGTTCAGAGACGCGTCGTTCGAATTGTCGCCGATCTCATACTAACAAGCATATAACAACATAGAAGGACTGGCTGACCTAAGGGACCATATGGCCTATGGGTGTATTCTACAGGCTTTACAATAGGGAAATATTATATTATTATTATATTATTGATATTATATTACTGAGATACTTTTTGGGCTGGTTCCGCCATTCTTCGTTCACGCGAAGGTTCGAAAGACAGTTTCTCACTCGTACGATTCGGATAAGGAATGAGCTTCCAGCCATAGTGTTTCCTTTAGACTATGACATGGGATCGTTCATGAGGTACATTAGAGGTCGCTTTAGAGGCAAGCAACGCACTGATAGCGACCATGGTGTAGCGTTTGCCTACTTGTCGGCCGTATAACATAAAAAACACGGTATCAGTCTGTCGCCCATAACACCTACGATTCATACACTCAGCCTACACTATCTCAAATACCGATAACGCATTCGCGATCTCCCTGGTGTTGTAGATGTCCATTGGTGGCGGTGATCACTTACTTGCAGTTGACGCGCTTGACGCGCTTGCTCAATATAATTATTTTTTTTATAATAAAGGATTTCTAAACCGCAAGTATGTTGTCACTGTGTAAATTGCGCTGGTTACCTTATCCTTTAAACAAGAACACGAAGCAAACGTCGTTGCTTGACTCACCCAGGCGAACTCCTCATGCTTGACAGAGTCCTACCACCTCATGATGATCTAAGTATCAATTAAACTTCCGTAAACATGTAAAAATTAGCAGCTCCAATCAAATAAAATCAAATCACGTATATTCAGTTTATGTTTTTACAAACCCTCATGAATGTCGGAATTTTAAATATTTTACATAATTAAAGATAAAATACTCCGGCGCCGCGGCACTACCTCCACAGGCCATAAAAAAAAAACTTCGCGACGCTAGCGCCGCTGATTGTCTAATGTCACTGTGACTGTCAGTGAATGACGCCGCTCGTTTACAATCAGGCTTGCCAGATTGGGGGTTTATTTCGCAATTTTGGGGAAAAAATTGACTCTTGGGAAAAAACTGGGGAGACAGAATCCTTGGGGAAACTTTTAGGGAATTCAAATCATTCCACCGTAGACACATAGCGCGTTGAAGTGCGGTCGTCTACAGCCATTTGATATTGACGTACTAATCAGTGCTGTTTAGGTATCCAATTCGATAGTTTACAGTTGCAACCGCTTAGCACAGAGCTTCAATTATCGAGAACCTCGAACGGTATAATTTGAAAGTGTCAGGAGTGTAACGGGACATGTGATATTCTCAGATTAAGATCGGTGGGAACCGGGAACGGGGACAATCCCGACAGGCGGATATTGGATTAGTGGATTGGACTTTCACGTTTCTAATATTATTATACTCCTTTGTGGCAGATTGTAGGCGGACAGGCTGCATTGTGGAAAAGGCTTTTCGCTGATCTTGTAAAGTGTGTAGGTGTTTCAATGTCGGAGGCAAATTTTGTATAACTCAAACTTTGGTTTATGAATTAGGGCACGGCATTGCCACCCGCCAAGTGAAACGAAATGAAAATCCTGCGCTGGATGTGCGGAGTTACACGGCTCGATCGAGTACATAATGAATACATCCGTGGCAGTCTTGGCGTGAAGGATATCGCGGACAAGATGGAGGAGGCTCGCCTGCGCTGGATTGATTACGTGTTGCGTAAGCCTCAGGGATACGTGGGAAATAGGTACCTGAATCTGCCGGTATCAGGAAAGAGGCCCCGTGGGCGACCCAAGAAGCGATGGATTGACATTGCTGAGTCGGATGCGAGAACCAACGGCTTACGACGCGAGGATGCTAAAGACCGGGCGAAGTGGAGAAGAATGGGTAGGAAAGCGGACCCTGGCAGAGGCCGGGATAAGCGCTAGGACGATGATGATTGCCACCCGCCAAGACGAGCAGAGAAGCACGACCGTACACCCTTTTCTCAAAGCAACTCAACGCATTTTCGAGCTCTTTATATCTTTGTTAGAGTTTTTATCAAATAAAACTCTAGACAACAAAGGTGCATAAAATATATTAATCATAAGTTTAGTATTATTATTTACTCAGTACGTTTAAAAGAGAACTACGGTGTGATTTGCAGAATATTTATTTAAAAAAGGTACTGTCGGACATGGCTCCACCTTAGATCACATATATTTTTACGGCAGTGTCACGAGACTTAGCGAATTTTAACATCAATATATTTTTTATCGGATTCCTTATTTTTGTATACGTATTAGTATCGAGGTGGACCGTTTAGAACTAGTATCCATAAACTTTTCCAGTACTATATACAATGCAACACAGAAATTAAGGTTAAAAGCTAGTACTGCACTGAAAACAAGTAAATACAAGCCAGGCAATCAATAAAACGGGCTTCCACAATCGCTTGGACTGCTTGACCGCACTTAACTGATCATCCAGTCAGTAATCGGAAGCTGAGAGCGCGTCGACTCAGATCTCACGACGTTGCTGTCTTGATGAAATAATACAATACGACGAGGAAATTTGAAATTAACGTTATTATAAATTAATTAACTTAAACAAATAAAGAATCGTGGACAATGTTATTTTATGTCTACTTGATATCGACAATATTCTATATTCCGGACTAGTAGCGCCATCTAACGTAAAGTATGTAATACTGTTTTCTTTAATAAAGTTCAGTTCTTGTCTGTGACTCAAGCGTTTCATTTATAATAGGTTATGGGACCAGGTTGTTTTTTAGTTTTTTCTCGTAATTTCTAGTGGAAATAGATCTTGCAGATTGAGATAAATAGTAATTAACTCTGTGACTGTAAAAATGACGACGAACTACCTTGTCAGTGTGCCTAAATTGAAAGGACGGGAGAATTACAGTGAGTGGGCTTTCGCGGCTGAGAATTTCTTAGTTCTGGAAGGAATGTCTGATTGCATCAAGTCGGAGACTGTACCAGCAGAAATAGGAGCAGCAAGTGACGCGAAAACCAGAGCCAAGCTGATTCTGACAATAGATTCGTCGCTGTATGTGCACATAAAAAGTGTACAAACGACCCATGAGCTGTGGAAGAAATTGAAGAACCTATTTGACGACTCAGGATTTACGAGAAGAATCAGTTTACTGAGGAGTTTGATTTCCATACGACTCGAAAATGGCGTCTCAATGACTTCGTATGTGACACAAATCATTGAAACAAGCCAAAAATTGAGTGGCACGGGTTTTAACATTAATGATGAGTGGGTCGCATCGCTTCTATTAGCAGGATTAACAGAAAAGTATTCCCCTATGATAATGGCGATTGAGCATTGCGGCATACCATTGACAGCAGACGCCATTAAAACAAAGTTGTTGGACATGGAAGAAAGCGGAAACGGCGCCGGCGGCGACAATAGCGCTTTCAATTCCAGTGGCGCGTTTGCGAGTTTTAAGAAGAACCGGAATGTTGGTAGCATTGTGACCAAAGACAAAGCTCAGATGTCAAAGTCAAAACCAAAAGTCATAACATGCTACAAATGCAAACAAACAGGGCATTACCGCAACCAGTGTACATTTTCGAACAAAAATTCGTCGAATACAAATAAAAATGAATATACAAGCAGTAATGCGTTTAGTGCCGTGTTCCTAAATGGTGAATTTTGTAAAAGCGATTGGTATATTGACTCTGGGGCGAGTGTTCATCTTACAGCGAACGAAGAATGGTTGTCAAATGTGTCGCGGGATCTTATGATCAAGGAAATTGTCGTGGCAAACAAAGATAAAGTACCTGTATTATGTACTGGAGATGTGCAGATTACGACAAAGACGCGCGCCTGTGAATACAATATTACAGTAGAAGGTGTATTATGTGTGCCGAAGTTGACTACAAACCTGTTGTCTGTTAGTCAACTTATATCAAAAGGAAACAAAGTTTTATTTAACAATGATGGCTGTCAAATTTTCAACCTAGCAGGAGTACTGGTAGCTACAGCGAATCTGTTGAATGGGGTGTATAAACTAAACATGCCTAAGTATTGTTCGTCAGCTGCAGCGATGGTGTCCAGTGAAGTTTGGCATCGACGTCTAGGTCATGTCAACAGCCAGTATTTAAAGAAGATGCAAGATGCTGTACAGGGATTGACACTTGATAATAAGACTGAAATATCAAAGTCATCATGTGTCGCATGCTGTGAGGGCAAGCAGACCCGCTTACCTTTTCCCAAAGAAGGTAGCAGAAGTACTGAGTTGCTACATCTTGTACATACCGATCTGTGTGGACCGATGGAAAACCAATCTATAGGTGGCTCCAGATACTTTATGTTGTTCATAGACGATTTTAGTCGTATGACATATATTTATTTTTTGAAAACGAAAGATGAGGCATTCAAATGTTTTCAACAGTATAAAGCAGAGGTTGAGAATCAACTTAATCGCAGCATAAAGATCTTGAGAAGTGACAATGGGACAGAATTCTGCAACAGCAAGTTCATCAATTTTTTGATGTCGCATGGGATAATACATCACAAAACAAATCCATACACACCTGAGCAGAATGGTCTCTCAGAACGATACAACCGAACTATCGTTGAGAAAGCCAAGTGTCTACTGTTTGATGCAGATCTACAGAACAGGTTTTGGGCAGAGGCGGCACACACTGCAGTGTACTTACAGAACAGGACTGTGACCACATCATTAAACTATAAGACTCCTTTCGAGATATGGACAGGCAGAAAGCCTGATGTAAGTCATTTACGTGTTTTCGGTAGTACAATCATGGTACATGTACCAAAACAAAAGAGATTAAAGTGGGACAGAAAGTCTGAAAAATGTATCCTTGTTGGCTATTCCAATGATGTCAAAGGATATAGGATTTACAATCCCAAGTCTAATGTCATCACTACCAGTCGAGATGTTATAGTATTGGAGAAGATAGTGACAGAGAATGTTCTGGAGGTACAAGAAAATTGTTCAGATGAGGTGAATACGGTTCCAGTGGAAGAAGAAGATTTGACACTTCAGGAAGATCCACTTAAACAATCAGAGAGCTTTAACATAGATGACAGCGGTGAACTGTATGTACCTTGTGAAAATGATACATTAGATAGCTCTGAGTCTGTTACAACAGACAATGAAGACTCCATTATACTCAACAATGCCAACATAACAAGTGGTCCTCGGCGTAGGCAGCAGCCAGACAGATATGGATTTGCAAGTGCTTGTATAGAAGACGACAATATGTTCACGGGTGAGATATCGTTGCAAGAAGCCTTGGAAGGTCCTGAGAAAGCACAGTGGGTAGCGGCAGTGCAGGATGAGTTACAGTCGTTCGAGAAAAATAATGCCTGGGAACTCGTAGATGTACCAATGGATGGCACTATAATGCAGTGCAAGTGGGTTTTGCGAAAAAAGTACGATAGCGAAAACAATGTACGTTACCGTGCTCGTCTAGTCGCAAAGGGCTTCACCCAAAGATATGGTGTAGACTATACAGAAACATTTTCGCCTGTAGTGAGACATACAACTCTAAGGCTATTATTTGCATTGTCTGTAAAGTTAGGTTTAGATGTTAGCCATTTAGATGTAAAGACTGCGTTCTTGAATGGTGATTTAGAGGAAACCATTTATATGAAACTGCCAGATTGTTATAATAGTAGTAGTTCAGTTTGTAAAGTATTGAAACTTAAAAAGGCCATTTATGGACTTAAACAGGCCTCTAGAGCTTGGAATAAAAAAGTTGATAATTGTTTGATCAGTAATGGTTACAAAAGGTCAAAAATAGAGCCATGTATGTATATAAAGGATGTTAACAAATGTAAGACCATTGTAGCAGTCTATGTCGATGATTTCTTTATTTTTTCCAATGATAATATTGAAACTAAGAACTTGAAACAGATTTTATCTAATAAGTTTAGCATTAAGGACTTAGGTAAAGTCAAACTATGTCTTGGAATGAATGTAGTTTTTAATAAAGATAAAGGATATGTAACTTTGAGTCAGGAAACCTACATTGATCAACTTTTGAGCAAATTTCATTTGAGTGATTGTAAGACTGTTAATACTCCGATGGAGGTCAAACTAAATATAAATAAAGGTCAAGTAGGTGTAAATAGTAATGTGCCCTATCAAAAATTAATTGGTAGTTTGATGTACCTGTCAGTCTTAACTAGGCCAGATATTAGTTACTCTATAAGTTTTTTAAGTCAATTTAATAATTGCCACACAAAGGAGCATTGGGAATATGCAAAGAGAGTATTAAAATATCTGAAACGAACTAAATGTTATGGTATAAAATATTGTAAAGAAGGTAATTCAGAAATAGCAGGCTATGTAGATGCTGATTGGGCCTCTAACTCTGTAGATAGGAGATCATATACTGGTATGTGTTTTTTGTTATCTGATGGTGTAATATCATGGGAATGTAGAAAACAGAAATGTGTAGCCCTCTCCAGCACTGAATCGGAATATATTGGTCTATCCGAGGCATGTAGAGAAGCATTATATCTAAAGGAATTACAATATGAAATAACTAATAAGATGTACACAATCAGCCTATTCAATGATAACCAGGGCGCACAGAAGCTATGTGCAAACCCAGTCTTTCACAAACGTACAAAACATATTGATGTCAAATATCATTTTTGTCGTGATCTAGTAAAAGATAAAGTTATTAAAGTAATGTATTTGTCAACAGCTGATATGCCGGCTGATATCTTAACTAAAAGTTTATGTTCAGCAAAACATTATAAATTCATGTTGCTTCTTGGCATAGTTTGTATAGAATAATTTTGTGTAAAAATTGTTTAGAGAATATTGCGATAAGTGGGGATGTTATTTTATGTCTACTTGATATCGACAATATTCTATATTCCGGACTAGTAGCGCCATCTAACGTAAAGTATGTAATACTGTTTTCTTTAATAAAGTTCAGTTCTTGTCTGTGACTCAAGCGTTTCATTTATAATAGACAAATTTACTTGTGTGAATCATCAGGGCTATCTAGCTCAAAACTTAGCAAAACTTGTACTATGGGTGCTAGATAACTGATATACTGCATAAATACTGTAAAATATATACATATTAAATAAATAAATAAATATTATACATACCCACCCACCCAGACTCGTAACAGAAATTATAATTCATTTCAATTTCTGAAAGGCCAGGAATCGAAACCGGGTGGGTCCTTTTTCGTGACAAACCGGTATGTTGACTACTGAACCACTAAAGTCGTTAAAAATAGGGTATTGAAAGAACTGGTGATAGGTTTATTTTGGTGAGTACAGATTATATTCACATACTCGACATGCGATAGCAGAAAGAAAAGACGGGATAAGATCTAGCGGCAACTATCTAAAATAACATCCTTTTTGGATAATGAACGTGTAATGGACATTTCGACTATTTGTCATTTCAGCAATTTGGGTGTTTTGATAACTTGACGTTTTGACATTAAGTTGTTGTCGCAGTTTGTCATTTTTGCAATTGGGTGTTTTGATAACTTGACGATTTGACAATTGGGTATTATATTCTTGACATTTTGAAGATTTACGTTACCACTTTTGGATTGGAGATTGAAGAGGGTTTTTCCAGGATCGCTTCACGATTGTAGCATATACATATTTCTGGTAAACATTTTTTCCTTTGCTAAGATACTGGGCGAAGCTCTCCCTGGCGGCCAGTAAATCTGCGTATAAATGAAGAAAGCAACGGCCGTTAAACCGAACCCACGGAAACTTCGCAACAAAATGTATCAACGCCATTTATCTCCATCCCAAGCGAGAACATCGCGCTGAAATCTTGAGCGATGAGAAATTGCCACCGAAATAATGTTGTTTTCAGTTTTTTTACTTTCCAATATATACGAGTAAATTGCGAGTTTTTTTTGTTTACCACTAAGGCGGTAAATAAGTGTACGCTCCGCACGCTGACGACCGTAGTGGTTCAGTAGGCAACATACCTGTTTGCCACGAAAGAGGACCCGGGTTCGATTCGGCCAGATAGAAATTGAAATGATGAATTGTAATTTCTGTTACGGGTCTGGGTATATAATATGTATGTATTTAAAGGTATTATTGCAGTGTATTAGTTATTTAGTACCCATAGTACACGTTTTGCTGAGTTTGGAGCCAGATGGCCCTGTGTGGAGGTGGTAGGCAGTAACCGTAGGCTATGGACGTTTGCAATACCAAATTTGTGCCAGGTTGTGGACGGGCAGACCAGCGTTTTGTGGGTCTCTAAAGTCTATACTATCGCTATGAAGTGGATTTTTTTTTAAATTCGATGACTTAGGATAACCTACGGCACCCTCGCAGTATAATAGCAATCACTAACTATCACAAACTAACCAAGCTCGAGACGTTTTCCTGGAGTTCGTCAGGAAAAGGTTTTCCCAGTTTCGGCGACACGGGAGTGATACCCTGGTATTGCAAACGTCCATAGGCGGCAGTAACTGCTTACCATCAGGCAGGCCGCAAGCTTGTTAGTAGTATAAAAACTAGCTATGATTAGGAGTTGGACAAAGAGAGTAGCGAGTGAGAGTCCAACTCATTCAAGAAGAAGTTTTGTCACTGCGAACTCCTGTCTGTTGATAATAGAGACTATGGAAAAGCCCTCCACTGATATGAAGAATGCTCAAATACAGTAGAAAACTACTATTGAATGTTGTGCAAAATGCAATAAAACGTAGACGCTTGTATTCGCTGCAAACTTTCATTTCATTCCAATTCCTTGTGATGCATCTAGGCATTGAATCGTAAATCGTAAGGATACAGTTCTTTTTATTGCATTTATAACTGGCTTTTTATATCACTAAGATGGCAATTAAGCGTACGACCCGCCATTGAAAATAAGCAGGTATCACACTAGCGCATTTTCGATTACCTTTTCTCATAGATTTCATGAAGGAGACTTATTTTTAACCCCCAACGAAGACGACAAAAACGAAGGTATATAATATTTAATATGCATAAGTGAGAGTATTTTTTACAATAATCTGTAAAAGCAGTAAGCTCATTCTATAATGTAATAACCTAACCGACAGAAAAGTCTGACATCCCCCGACCATGTTTACTTAAACTAAAATATCTTCTAAGCTACTGAACCGATATTAATAAAACAAAGCTTATCATCATCCCGATTAACATACTTTTAAATAGGGGAGACCGCTTGCAAATCGGTCTATCCGTTCGGGAGCTAAGATGCCACAGACAGACAAAGTTACAGATAACCCCAGTTCATTACATAAGCTACAAAAGTCTCATATAGTATTTTGTATTAATATTACAGCCATTTCCGAGTAACCAATGACACAAATGTTTAGTACTATTAAGTACTCAGTACAATGAGATATCACTTGATGAGAGTCCCAAGTTAATATAATATTACCCACTTGAAGAGAGTTCCAAGTGTAAATATAAAATTATTCCAAGTAGAAATATGGAATCTACAAAAGTATCAATCACTTGATGAGTGTTCCAAGTGAATGTGGAAATTATTAGAGTATCGGTCACTTGATGAGTGTTCCAAGTGAGTATATTAAGGGCAGCTTGCATTCTTATGCGCATTTATGCTGATACTTAAACAAATAAAACTTAAAAGTCATTCTTGGACGTGTTTAGGAATCGTAATAAACTAAAGTATAAATCGTAAAGATAAACTTCAATATATTTTATTATTAAAAATATTAAAAATATTTTCTAAGCTACTGAACCGATATTAATGAAACAAAGCTTATCATCATCCCGATTAACATACTTTCAAATAGGGGAAACCGCTTGCTAATTGGTCTATCCGTTCAAGAGCTAATATGCCACAGACAGACAAAGTTACAGATACACATGTCAAACTAATAACACTGGACTTTTCTGGACGGGGATTAAAAACAAAATTCCGACGAATTGAGAACCTTCTCCTTTTTTTATGTTAAGAATACTGCTATCCGTGCAACAATATCTACAAGCAAGCAAAATCACGGCGCCGACACCGTTCGATAAATTACAAAGAGGTTGCAAGAGATTGCTGAAGATGAAAAATTGAAAGCCATTATGAGATGCCGGCAGAGATTTAAAAAATCTCATATTTCCCAAGAAACGGCTTCCTTAGGCGGCGAAAACAATAACTCCACTGCAGACCATTGAAATATCGCCCAAATCTTCACCTGAAAAGGATCAAGGATAAAAGAATAATTGACTATACCACGTGTAACTTTCCTGGAAACTGGGAAATAAAAATGTGACGCGGGATGTTAGAAAGTATAGCTATTGTACAGGAAAATGTTATGATTATTATTAATGTTATACAGCAGAACAACAGGCAAGAGGAAAGTGGAAACTTGATGGAAAGTGGCCACCGCCATTAACGAGCAGCAGCAACACCGGAGATGTCACAAACTCTTTGTCCATACCTCTTGGGGATTCCATTACATAGTCGACAGAAAACAGCGACTAGGAACTAATTAAGCTTAAGCGAATAGTACGAGCGGGAAATTTCTATGTCAAAATAGCTTAGGTTGCCTCTGATTATGTGCTAAAACTTTATCTGTATCAAATATCACGAACACGATAGTTGCTTCATCAACAGAGTTTATAATAGACTGTAGGATTTCTAAAATTTCGATCTAATGCTACGCTAAGGTAAGCTGTTACCATAGCCTTGGATGTTTGCAAAGCGACCCTGTTAAAATCTTTTTACACTGTTATTTTGAATTTTCGTTTCACTTTTCCGCCACCGCACCCTCCGACGATGGGACAGATTTCATTCACATCATTTGAGTGTCTAGCATTCAACTAATGTACGGGCATCGCGAGCCTTACCGCACACGTACAAGATTAGAAGTGAGCCCCCCGAAATATTACATCCGCAAGGCACTGCAACCGCTCTCTTTAAGGTGTCTTTTGACGGTGGCCGATTTCCATCAGACGGACCTTCTGATCGTGCCTCATGTCGTACTCACCTGGGGAAAATCTAAACCTTTACCCACTTGTATGATCATTGTGTAATGACAATGTTCAATAACATGAGCGACCAATCCCTATAATCTTAAAATTTTTCCTTATCTCTAGAGATAGAAATAAAATATCATCACCATGATGGCTTCGAAGTTCCGGCTGTGTCCTCGCGCGCGAGTGCCGCATTCCGCCTTGACCATTATCCAGGTCCAGGTGACAATAGGAACCTGGCCAGAGGGCCTATCGGCTATCTCAGTGGACAACTGAATTTGACATAAAAAATCTGACACTACTCTAATTTGGTAGACGCTATTGCCAGTTTTCAACGTAGATGACATGGTGTAGAATTATCAACTGAGTTAGCCAATAGCCCCGCAGATTGGATAATGGTTACAAATTCAGTAGCCTGAATGTGCAGGTTTTCCCACGATGTTTTCCCTCATCGGTTCCCTCAACTCAGAAAGTCTCTGATACATAGCGTCACTTGAGATACTAATTGTTAAAATTACTGTAACTAATTGGTTGGGTTTTGTTTTATGAGCAATAAAGTGTTCATCTATCTTTTTTTTTTTTATATTCCACTAAGGTGGCAAACAAGCTTGCGGCCTGCCTGATGGTAAGCAGTCACCGCAGCCTATGGACGTTAGCAATACCAGGGGCATCACCCACGCGTTGCCGACCCCGTAAAAACTTTTAACCCCTTTCTTGAAGAACTCCATGTTGTACTCTCCAGGGAAATACTCTCCAGGTAGTTCATTCCACAACCTTAGTGTGCGTGAGATCTATCTGAGATCAAACTCGGTACCTCTCGCTTACGAGTCGGACCCGCTGGCCATTAGGCGGCTGTGGCAGGCTAGAAATAGCGATATGGAAAATATGCAACAGAAAACGGTAGGAAAAGGTTGTCTCCCATTTGATATCCACGGCGGACACAGATGGTCCGCTTCTAAGCCATTACAGCCTACACACCTGCAAGAAAAAGGGTTGGTGCTATTTATAATAATATTATTGCAACGAACTTCCAATGTTTCTTATGTTAAAAAGGGTTAAAAAAGAAAATTGTCTCAATGCAGTTAAGTTCTTAAATGTCGTCTTATTAAATGTATTTACTTTCTCTGTTGCTTCCAATAATTATGTATAATCTGTACGTCTGCAATAAATTTTTAATTCATTTAGTATTTACTTAGATACAGCCCTCTTTCAAATTATAATGGAGTTTCTTCCAGAATCTCCATACTTGACGTAAGGTTAAGATATGTATTACAGTGCTGAAAATATACTACAGAAATGGCTAGTGCATGTTTTCTTATCTATCCGCTCTTACGACACCCTTGAGTGAAAGGCCAATGATAAGCGACCCGACAAAATTGTAAAAAAATAATCTCAAAAACATTCCCAAGGAGGGTTGAACGCAGACAAGCAGCCGGCCATAAAAGATGTAGCCGAAATTGCTATACAACATGAAAAGAGTGAGATATGTTGTGCCGATTCCGCCTAGTGGGAGAAGGGCAGAGGGATAATGAGTACTATGAACAAGAAAATTCATAGTTTGATCGATAAATAACTGGAGCCAAGAGAAAGAGGAACGCTAAGAGTGGTAGGGACGTGACTCGTAAGCAAGAGGTACCAGGTTCGATTCCCAGTGCCACCAATGACTATTTTATGAATGAATGAATTCTAACCTATGCTCTTACGGTGAGGGAAAACATCGTGAGGAAACTTGCACATTCAGGAGAATATTTTTTATTCCCTAGGGAAGCACACGAGCGGAAGGTGCACCTGATGGAAAGCGGTCACCGTCGTCCAGGAATTCTGCATCCTAAGGGAAGAGGATGCTGTGCCGGCCTTTGAGGTACCTGGTGACATGCCTTTTGAAGAACCCCATGTTATAGCACAAAGGAAAGACTTCGGGAGTGAGCTACGCCATCGCACCACCCGCCGTGGGCTTGGTACTCATCCTCACTACGTAGACCCTCTGTTGGTCACGACGCGAAGGATCGAAAGAACGTTTGTCGCTCGTACGATTCGGATGTGGAATGAGCTCCCAGCCACAGTGTTTCCTTTGGACTATGACATGGGGTCGTTCAAGAGGTATATTAGAGGTCTCTTCACAGGCGGACAACGCATTAGTGACTCCCCTAGTGTTGCTGATGTCCATAGGCAGCGGTGACCACTTTCCATCAGGTGGCCCGCTTGCCTGTTTGTCTGCCGTATAACATAAAAAAAAGAGCTCATTCCACAACTTACACGTGCGCGGTAAAAAGTAAATCCCTATCCCTACAGGTAATCCCTATAGAAAACAGTCTCCCAATAATTGTTTACCCCTCAATAAAACAATTCCATCCCTACAGGAGATATGTAACCGTCAACACGCAATGTAATTTTACGTCGACCACTTCACATTTCCTTCGACGAGGGCGCTGTTGTCAGGTTACCTACAAAAACTCTCCTATACAAACATTAGTTCTCTTACCTTCCCCACGGCTGTGACATTTTGGTTCTTATTCGCCTGGAGCTTCATATTTGCGTAAAGGATCTTCGGTGGGTGACAAAGGGTCGACCTCAGACTTGAAAAAAATACGGATGGATATGCTCTAAAGTTATTAGTGAAGCATAGGCCGCCCATTTATGTGTGAACGTGCTTTAACACGGAACAAAATCAAACAAAATGACAGCGGATTCTCAGACCTGGGGGCCTGAAAAGGCCACATTAGTATTTTATATTATAATTCACATTAGAATAGTTATCTGATCCTGCGGACAATACTGGAACGAAGTGACGCCATTTTTAATTGTCATCTCAATGGCAACAACAGCGACGCTGCAGATAAGTTTGTAACTAGTTAATATTAAACATATTATAAAACGCTAATGTAGACATAGACTTAGAAATGAGGCTTTTAGACCCCCTGGTGTATCTGTGTAAATGTTATCAAGAAATTGTCGTACCTTGCATGCATCACATCCCTTTAGAGTAGAATGGCGTCCATATTTTATCAGATCCGTGGAAAAAAGGTCGACGATTCAGCGAAACGCAATCGACAGATGCTGAGGCGACACTAAAGTGCGACCAACTTATCTGTGCGTTTTGTGGTGTCGCTAGTGGTGAAGAAACGGGCGTTTCACGCTGTCATTTTAATACAATATGCCTTAGCTCCAAATTTGTCTACTGGATAGATATGTTGGTGGCACGGTATAACAATATTGTCTATTGAACGATATTGGTTCGCGTTTATCGGATACCGTCAAATATGCCATTTGAATAATAGCATACGCGTTTTGTTCTGTGCTTGTGTTCGGAAATTGTAGACGGGTTTTATTGCGATTTCTGGCTGAAAATGCAATACGCTGGAA
This sequence comes from Blastobasis lacticolella, assembly GCA_905147135.1. NCBI lineage: Eukaryota > Metazoa > Arthropoda > Insecta > Lepidoptera > Blastobasidae > Blastobasis > Blastobasis lacticolella. The sequence continues at coordinate 20,487,465 of LR990048.1, forward strand.
TATGGCTGGAAAAGAGAGTGGGAAAAAGGCGGAAAGTCCCCTTGAATGAGTTTGAGTGACCTGGAATTAAAACTGTATTTTTTTTTTCTTGTTATTAATCACTAAAGTATAGGATGATAAATATGAGATTCTTCTCGAAATACAATAATTTATCTAATAAATTGGTGCAATACAAAAGCATAGGGTATCATATTCCAAACCTGTACAGTTTTAGAAAGTTTTATAGCATTTATGGAAGTAATTTTTTAAAACTCTCATGTTCAGGAATATGCTTGGAAAAATTTACAAAGTGCCATAAACTCCAAAGTAAGGGAAGCTTGTGTTATGGATATTAGATAACTGCTAATATACTTTTAGTTTCAATATGTACTTATTATAAATAACACCCAGACCCGTAACAGAAATAAAAATCCATCATTTCAATTTCTGCTCGGCTTTGAACCAAACCCGGGACCTCTGCGTGGTGACCGGCATGTTAACCAACTTAACCACTCAGGTCGTCAAATGTGTTCTTGAAGCCTCCCTTTAATCAAACAATTCAGTTTGAGTAACATTACAATGCACCAAGTAACCCGTGCGTTGCTGCTGCTTGCTGCAAAGGAAAATTTTCTGAATGTGGTAATTGTGTAAATCTGATTTAAAGTTATTTTACGAGTTTAATTGACTTTGAATCCTATTCGTGGTGAATCAAATTGAGACATATCTGTTTTACCAGGCCACCATAGTATTTTGCTTACTTGAAAAATAGTACAATTAGAATTGAATTATCAAGAACAGAAAGGACTGTAGTTTTATCAAAGTAAAGGCTTTTTTACGGATGACGGATATAATTTCTGTTCGTCTAATTCCAATTAGGTCATTAATTAGATTATTTTTATTACTTAGACCCTTTCTCACAAATTTTATCTATGACATTTTTCATTATAGAGAGATTTGAGTTAGACCATTAGAAAGAAGATTTTTTGGTTATTCCAAAAGTGGAAGAAACACTAAGAGTCTAAATCGAGTTGGACCCTTTTTCACTAGAGGCACATAATTATGCTCTTGTATTGTTTCTCTTAAGAGACAAGCATAAAATAATAAGGCACCTATACCTATACCCACCTCCCTTCTTCACTTAACAAAAAAACATCACTTACCTGTACCGCCTACGGGCACCTAAGCCAGGTTCATAATCCGGGACTAGTTTCGTATTCAGCAGTACCTCCAGTCACCATTGATCACGGAGACTTCGTGAGATTACGTGGAAAGGAGCACCTGAGGGAGCCAAGGGGGGAAGGGGGGAGGGGCGAGAGCAATCCGTCTTAGATGGCAAATCGTTAAAGTAACTACCCCGGATAAGGGGCTAATGGGGCAAACCGGTACTCGTGTGTTATAGGATTTTGGTGGTGCGTGTGTTGTGTGGTGTTTTTGTGGTTTTATGCGTAGTGATAGTACTGTGTGTATTTTTTAACATAAGGTTGATTGTATATATTATTATTTGTAGGTTTCATTTCAAATTACTTACAAAACTTGCGCTCACAGACGTGCGTACATGTATAAACATTAAGTGGGTATACGAATCACACGTTAATATGTACATTTTTAGTATAACTGCGGCTGAAACAACAATAGTATAAATGACTGGCAATATTTGCCGGTCACCGTGTTCCAGCAAAATTGCAATAAAAATGCTGGCCGATTGAAAGTACCTTTCTACAAAATATTTTACCTCACAAAAAATTTATAGGTCTTTGTACTTTACTGTTACCCTGAAAAACCAAATATCCCGCGGGATTAAAAGTACGCTTTTGAACTGCACACCGTTGAACAAAGTTTTTATGGTATAAAAACCGTGAGGGATTTTGTTATTGTCTAGGGAGCACAGACTATACAACCTAGGGTGCCACACGATCATACGCTACACTTGACAAAATGCGACTACTATCGACCAAAATTCCAAAAAAGGGCAAATAAAAAGCGTACCTCTTGCGGCTCATTGTCCACGAACCAGTGGATGAGTGCGCCCGGCAGCGAGTAGTCCGAAGTGCAGTTTATAATCGCGGAGTCGCCGGCCTGCACGATTGTGGGTAGGCCCGTGATCAGCGGGTCGTATTCCGGCAGCACTGGGGATGGAAAAAGAACTCTAAATGATGGGTTACAAAGTTTATACTCGCATGGGCACTCAGTAGTTACATTTTCTAAATTACGCAACGATTTATATAATAGAATACAGCTATTTTTATTTAAACACAATAACTCCACAAACACATAACATAATGGCTTAAAACCTTGAGTATTTAGTTAGGATTTAAGAAACGTTTCTGGGAATAGATAGTAATTCTAGAGAAAAGTTGAGATAATATGTAGTCTTTATAGCCATTACCAAATGCCGATAAAAATAAATACTTACTCTAAATTCTTATAAATGAACGTACCAAAAACGTCCTAAGTTCAAGGTGCTGTTCAGTTTTATATTAATAGTGTCGCTATAGCAATGTGCTTGACAAGCTTATAACGAATATTGAATGAACTGCTGAAAAATAAATCAATGCTCCGAATAATTTATTAGACCTTGCCAGTCTTAAAGTTATTTGGATTCCTGCTTAAAGTTACCTATTGAATTCGAAAATTCATTAGTCATGATATTGCGATTCCGAGATTAATAAATTTCAATGGCAAAGTGATTGAATAAATTAATTAGGCGAGAAGTCACAGGTTAACTCAAGGTCTGTAAAATATGCTCAAGGGGTTTCTCCCCACTTTCCTCTTTGCTGTAGCAAGATGACTAGACAAGTCCCGGCTTAGGTTTTCGGTGGAGATTTTAAAATTGGAAAATTCCCGTTCTTACACTCTTTTTTTTTTCAAAGTGTTTTTGAACCCACAGTTTCGGCTTTGCGTTGACCAAAAAACACAAATATCTTGACTTTGAAGCGCTACCATGGTGGCTTGGAAAGACAGCTAGGAGGATTAAACCGTACACAGAACTTCGAATTCTTATTTTTGCATTCGGAAAGTTACGCTTTTTTCGTAACTACACGTGTCATCCAAATATTACCTTTGATATAAATTGGTGTAACATAGACGAAACCTTTACAGTATAACTAAATTTCCAAAGTACGGGGCTGCGACATCGGACGAAAGTGGACCAGTCTCAGCCTAATGCTATTAAGGGAAGAGGTCAATCATAGCCCTGTTTTTCAGACTGACCTTACGAGATCGATCGGTGCGCGCAATTGCGGACGAAGTTAGAGGGAGTCTCTAAAAGGGATTGAATACTATGTAAGAAGATTTTAAAGGAAGACTAAGTCGCTTGCTGTATTTTGGTACATAAATATGCTTGGACAATTCACACACATCTAGCCCCAAAGTATATTTTTTAAATACATACTTATTATACACAGCGTGGGTAGGCCTCCTACAAGGTGGACCGACGACCTGGTAAGGATCGCAGGTACCGGCTGGATGCGGAAAGCACAGGACCGGTCTTTGTGGAGATCTCTGGGGGGGGGGCTATGCCCAGCAGTGGGCGTCTACTGGCTGATTAGTAACCGAAATTAAAATTCATCTTATCCATTTCTGCCCGGCTGGAAATCGAGCCCGTGACCACTGCGTAGATCGGCTGGTAACCAACAAAACCACTCCGATAGTTCATATAGTATCCGGTACAATGTAGCACCAATCCCGTCTAAAAATACGGGCGTCGTAACTTCATAGAGGCAGATCATCACGATCTCCAACCCGCCTATTAAGCGTGGATATGATAAGTCCAACTGAAGACTATAGCTATTCTTCTTCTTGGCGTGTCGACTAGTGACGGGTCAAATTTGCGACCGCGCCACAGATACAGCGTTGATACTTTAGCTATTCATGTGATATTATATTCTGATATCCGAGTGTCCTTTTGTAATTTATAAAGGTTCAAAGTGCGACAATTTTGTGAAGGAATCAAAATGGCGACCGGACCAAAGGCCTCACTCGTGCAGCCCTCTTCATTCTCGTTGTACAGCCCTCTTAATATTTCGAATCTTATCGAGGGGTTGCTGCTCTGCCCGTACTTTGTCATATATTTCAAATAATTCGACTTAAAAAGCTAGTTATCGTTTAATAAATCATGAGAAAGCACAAATCCAGTGATCGAGATATCTCCCCGTGAAGGATTTTACCCCTTGTTCCTTGTAGATAACCAAGTTTGATAACTGGTATTCTACTAGGAAAAATAATTCCTTCTTGATCACCAGGTGAAGAGATCTGGTAAGACTGCAGCTCAGCAATCTAGCCCTGAATATGCTGGAGAAGAATCCTTGAAGCACTGGTGAGTGTTTCTGTTGCCGTATTTGTGGCTACTTATCATAATATCTGTTAGTAATGTAGTCCACTTGACATGGGTAATCCATTCCCATCTCTTCCGCAAATTCCCAGAATAGACCAAGCTATCTGTTTGTTGAAGGGGAAAAGGATTTTTTTTGTCTTTGGCAATGGAATGTTGCGAGTGTCACAAACCTCTTTTATGTGCGATCACAACCACACATAAATGGTTTTTCCGTATTGGCAAATTAAGGGAATAAGTAGAAACTCGATTCTTAATTTTCTTAATTAAAGAAATGTCTGCGTCAACTTTCTGCTCAAGTCAAAGTTCCAAAGTGAACGCACCAAATTATTTTTGGATGGTAATTACCAAATGAATTCCGAAGGCATTATACCTAAGTCGGTTTGACGTGGTTTGTGATTAAGCAATTGTCAATCGTAATCGTCAACAGTTGTACTTGTATTTTCTTTTTTTTCCTGTTATTTGTGCCGTATTTTTTAAGCATTGCTATAATATTGCAAAAATGCGATAAGGTTGGATGTTTGTCACTCTTGTAGCGACATCTATCGCTCCAATAGGGAAATTAAACAATACTCACATTACGAGTACCTACACGAACACAAATTTAGCACATAGATAGCGGTTACCGTTCCTACATTGCGCCAGTAAAGTGTCCAAACTTCCGCGATATATATGTCGCAGCCGGATGGTTAAATTAGCCGGTTTACTAAACGGCTAGCTTTTTGAGCAATTATTTAGTTGAAAATTTGCCAGTTTCATAAGATTTTAAAGTCATGTTGAAAGAACGATATTGCCTCGAGTTTACGCAGCTCTTCCACACATTGTTCCAATGCTAACCTACCCACAATAACTTCAAAGTATAATAATAGTTTGCATTAGGTTTCTATTCGGTTAGTTTAGGTTAGCATTATGACAATTAATGGAAGAGCTTCGTAAACTCGAGGCAATATCATAAAGTTCATGAATTTGGCCAATTTTTAATTAAATAACTGCTTAAATAGCTAGCCATTTAATTAACCGGCTATTTAACCATTTGGCTGCGACATATATACTACTTCCGACGATCAACTGTCGGACCCCTGGTCCCTTGGTCACAAAAACCGTCCAGTTACCGTTTTCTACCTTCTCCATCTTTGCTTGCCTACATTGGATCATTAGAGGACTCTGAGGGCGCTCTAAGAGACTTCGCTCTTGCAACAGTAACTGCGGACCAACCACAAGCAAAAGAAGCTCGTCACCATATTAATCTATCGATCATTCTGCATACAAACATTTACTCGACTCACGAGAATGTTGCACGACGCAACGACGCTATATTGCTCATACATGTAGCTATCTAAAATTTGACTCCATCCCTGACAAAAAGTCTGCGCAATATCGCCCGAATAAGGAGTCCCGTTTCAGCAGACAACGCAAAGGTTATAGCCGTTTAGAGCGTCTTTTATTCAGCTAAAAGCTCCGCCAAGATTCCCGACTTCTTTGTGCATTTTTATTTTTTTTATGTGACGTCTCTTAGCCTCGTAAAGGAAAGGGTTTATTCTGCAGTCATAAAGTGAGATGTGCCTTTGTTTTTAAAAGGCGTTTCGCAAACACGCGACGGGTACAAAGGCTTTGTGCCAGGGTGGGAAGGATATGAATTTTGTACGCGGATATGGATATATTACTCGTAATAGCAAGCTTTTATCCGCGTCTTCGTTCGCGTAAAATGCATTTCAACAACGTTTGCAACTGTTTTTAACAACACTTTTCTTTCACACTTCGTAACTGGTTACCAAACAAGAATATTGTAATCTAGGACTGCTGGTTCGTAGCTGTTTTCATTAACCAGCTACAAAACAACACTTACCTATGTGTGATCCCGCGGGAACAACATTTAATGTAATTTATATAATATAAATATAATTTATTCCGAAAGTAGTTCCGAAGTTAAACTATATGTTATATATATTTTTTTTTTTTTTTTTATGTCATACGGTAGGCAAACAGGCAAGCGGGCCACCTGATGGAAAGTGGTCACCACTGCCTATAGACATTAGCAACACCAAGAGTGTCGCTAATGCGTTGCCCACCTCCATAACACGTTGCTCTGGCAGCAAAAAGCAAATGCCACTCCACTGCCAAAGCCACGGTTCCCCAAATCCCCACCCCATGGAACACTGTCCAAATCCGTTTGGGCAAATTATGTGACAATGCACTTGGCATTATCCAATTATCATTGACATTGGCTGAATCGAGGCAAATAAACAAGTGAGCTATAACATTCGAAAATACGAATCATAAGAAATTATGGGCTTAATGGAGTTCAATCTGATATTCATTTATTTCATCTCACAGTGTCAATTATGTTTTCGGGCCGACCTACCATCAAAGCCCACAATATTTTCGCCATCTCATAAGTTCAGCTCAATGACTTTCAGTTATTTTTTCCGATACTATTGATGATATTGCGTTATTTATTTCTTATTGTTTTATGTATTAGTTCGTTAGTAGCGGTGCTATAGGCCTTGCCACATACAAAGCTCGGCGCGAGCGCGGCGCGTTATTTGCTAGGCAACCATCGCGCCGCGCGATGGTTGCCTAGCAACTATCGCGCCGCGCGATGGTTGCCTAGCAAATATCGCACCGCGCTCACGCCGCGCTCGCGCCGAGCTTTGTATGTGGCAAGGCCTTAATGGTTAAGTAAGTATTCGCCGTAGATCCATCGCTTTGTCATTACATGAGTTTTGTTCGATTACTGTGATTCTCGGCTATAGTTTTTAGATATTCTGTTATCTTACCACTATAATGTTTTAAACTATCGCGGTTATTATTATTATTATGGCCGTGGCCAGCTACTGGGTATGCCAGATCTAGGGTTTTCGAAAAATTGACTCGACGAAGAAGAAGATTATTATTATTACACATTTTAAGGGTATGTTCCGGGTTTCCTACCGCGTACCTTTGTTGACGAGTAGCCCGATATTTCAACACACGTCGTCGCGTGACCATGATGCATGCAACTGTGTCGAAATGTCGGGCTACTCGTCAACAACGGTACGCGGTAGGAAACCCGGAACATACCCATAAATGTATCTCACTACTGTTGTGATGAGAAATATTATGTTTGTTTATCTTTGTAGAGGGACTAACGAATCGAAGTGAGAATAATTTTCTGGGTAAAATATTTTACCTAGGCCAACAGTAAAGTATACACACTGGCTAGTTCAGCTTCGTAGAGTATCGTCTCTGTCGCACGCGTGTGAGTGCCTAAAGCTGAATAAGGAGCCGAAACTAGCTAGCGTGCATTAATTACCTGCCTGTATTGTTTGAAGTATATTAGTCAGGTTCCCCTGTTATTCGCTCCACTGTTATTACCTCATCATCTTGGAGTTAATATCGGTTAGTATCTTACTACAATTATCTGATCTGCTAAATCCTGTATTCGCGGACCAAGAACCAGGACATTATAATTATTTTTATTGTACTGTTTCAAGCATATTAAAATACATTTCCCCTCATAATCATCCAATACATTATATTATTCTTGAAGATTTTCACAGCCATAAAAAACGCCTCCGTAAAAGCCCAGCTCATAATTAACTTGAAAAAAGAGACCGACGAATAAAAACGTATAAAAATTGTCAAGCGAGCCCCCTAATTAAATCACCCTGTGAAACTCAAAGTCATTGTGGACAGTGTCCCGAGTGGCAAACAACGAAGTAAATGTACTTGAGCATGGAGATATTAAAACTTATAACGATCGCCCTTGGCTAGTTGTCCGTGTAAAGGTGTTGGTAGAAAACCTACGGCGGTTCTGGAGAGTTCTCGAAGGTTCTAGGAGCGTCTTGGATCATTGACATGTATAATTATGACGATCAGTGATTGACTATCCCGTTCTGTCCGTAGTGTGTAGTAAATTGGTATTTGATTTATTAAATACGTACGGAAAGTTACAGGAACTAGCCACTTGCAATAAATAAAAAGCAATAAAGGAATTCGATAATGGAACTTTCTGGTAACATGCTATTGTTTCATTTGAGACACAGCCATTTGTTTTTTCATTGTGGCGTCCTCTAAAAAATTGGGGACTTGGCTAGATTCAATATGGTTATGAAACCAGGTTATCATTAGAGAGCTTTAATTAGAACCAGCAATCACTATAAGAAAAAAAAAAGTCGTAATATTTTTAAAACAAGTAAAATAACAAAAAAGTGTATATTTCACGCATTTGTACAATGACGTTACAGTTCAAAGTCTCAAACAAATTTCAAAGAAGTGATCCGTTTTGACAGATGATAAAGAGTTAGCAGTAACAGAATTCAATATTGATAACGTACGATAACTGATTGAAACTGATAAAAAGTGCAAAGTGCTGCAGCTAACTGCAGCAAAAAGCGTATGATTCAGTCGTATGCTTGTAAGTAAATATGGCCGATGGCCATTATTGTTATGGTAAGTTACTGCCGACTAATAAGTCGATACAGGAACGCCACTTCAGTGGACTGGAGCTTTGAGCGTCGGTGAACTAGTTGTGAGAAGGTTCGACTCGTAAGCGAGAGGTCCCGGGTTCGAATCCCTCTGCCGCCATGTACCAATGACTCGATTCAGAGTTTTGTACATTAGTTAAACACTAACAGATGGTCTTATGGTGAGGAAAAACATTTTGAAACCTGCACATTTGTGCGAATATATGTGTAACCATGATCCAATTAGAACAGGTTCACCTGTCAACACTGTCACAGGGGTCAGATGGCAGACCCTTCTCTATAATTACCTGAAATGCCAAATCTTAGATCATGGTCAAGGCGGATCCCGGGCAATCGTGCGCGAGAGCACAACCGGGGCACTAACGTCAAGATGATGATGACATACACACCGTTGAAAACAATCCTCCAGTCGAGCCTTTTATGATAGCTTTAAGCCCTTGTTGAGAACTAAGTTAATATCGTGATAGTTCCTCTATCACGATGTTTAAGAAGCGCGTTAAGGAGCATTATCTCTCTCTATCTGTCTAATATTGTGTATATATGTATGTATTGTATATATGTATCTATATATGTATATATTTTGTTAGGTATATGGTATATATGTAGAAATTTATCGATAGTGTAGTTTGTTTTTTAATTAAATATTTATGTATTGTGCACGTCTTAAACTACTTCCAGTCATCACGTTCTCTTTGCTGTAGGCCTGCTGGAAGAAATTTCTTTTTAGTAATAAGTAGTGCCTTTTGTGTCATGTATATATTTGCCATATCTTTGTTACCATTTTTGTGTGCAATAAACTATTAAATAAATAAATAAATAAGTTATAATGTCGTGAAATAACGCTACTAAATTACTACAATCGAATATAAAGCAGACCTTAAATTAATTTCCCTTAGATATCCTAATAAATATCTCTTTAGAGGGCCTACTAAAATAATGTTCTCCCAATGGTCATTCATTTCGTTGCGAACAGCATGAAATGTTATATAGTAACGGTTTTGTTTATGAATATTGATTACACGAAGGGTAAAAAGGAACCTTGTACTAAACCTCCGCTGTCTGTCTGTCTGTATGTTTGGAACCGTAATATCCAGGCACTTGAACATTTCTCATAGTATGCGTTTCTATGCCTGCTATGAATAAGTATTAAGGGGTCCTTTTCGGCGGTTTTCAGAGGTTTTTTTATTATTTACGCTACAATTCTATTGAATAGCTCAGTGAGCAAGAGTACGCCCCGGGTCCCCATTATTGTCCAGGTTGCTATGGGTTTCCGTCATGGCCAATAGCTTTTCCGTTTTTCATATGGACCAGAGACCTCTCCGCCGCATCAGGGTTTATGGGGCTTATCATGCCAAGGTTTGCAGGAAGCCGTGGTGGTCGAATGCAGTTGTTGGCCTCGTTAGACAGTGCCTTGAAATGACAGCACCAACGGTCTTTAATAGAGTTTGCACTTGTGAACAACACGCCGTTCGTGCCTTTTATGGCAACACACTGGGTCACATCCTAACTGGCTCGACTTTTCCACTTTGTAGACGAGTGTTGGAATGTGAATTGTTGATGTAGTGCTGGCACAGTATAAAGATACTCTTATGGTGCTGGTAATATTTATTTTATAGTATAGGTTGACTCAGATAAAAGTCAGTTGTACTGTGTCAGGGCAGCAGCAATCTTGATGGGTTCTACGCATAGCGCTGCAGAATTGAGTTCCTTTTCATGATCTTAGTTTCAAATGCATGAACATTCGGTTACGTAGTTTTACGCATGAAGGTTCGGCTATGTATTTTTACCTTTGTCGATTTAGATTAATTCACGTAGTGAGAAAAGTGGGCCTATTACATAAATATCATTAATGATTGATTATTTATTATAAATAGTATTAAATAGATTATTTATTATATATAGTATTAAGGCTTTCCGCCGTCTGTTACTATGTATCTATGTAAGCTTAGACCTGTTCTTAGCTAGCTTAGAATCTACGCAACGGATTTTAATACGGTTTTCAACAATAGATAGAGTGATTCAAGAGGAAAGATTATAAGCAAGAAAAAAAGTGTAGATAGGGGTAAAATAGGTGCACGCGAATGAAGTCGCGCCGGGTTCACTAGCTTATTATACGAGTTCCATCAACATTTTAGTCAACCACGGCTCAAACAAAATCAATAAAAATTTTATATGTGTACCTAAATCATACTAAAGTAATCCATATTGAGCGTAAATTTTTAATATCGCCAAATTACCAATTCCGGTGGCGGACGCGTTATTTCTCTTTTTAATATCCGACGACCCAGGGAACCCCAAATAAAAAATGGCGAAACATTTCCTCAAAAAGTCTTATTCAGCCGGGGTCTACACAATTAAGTGGCGAAAAGTCTCCATAATTACGCTCTTTACGTGTTTAGGCAGGTACTTTTACTGCCACGTCGACTTATAAAGGCTTTGCCCTCTAGAAATTGTGCGAATTAAATTGTGTCACAAATTCCACCGAGCTTACTGTCATTTATATCGCACAGATTAAATATGGCGGCCAAATATTGAAGACGCAATAAATTGGGTAACCAAACGTGTACGCTGGTTGGAGATGAAAATGTTTTCCGCTGTTTTTCTTTGATACTTTATATATACACTTTATTGCACAAAATACATTATACATAGTATTATATATAGCAAAGTCGCTTCCCGCCGTCTGTATCTCTGCATCTACGTTCGCTTAAATCTTTTGAACTACGCAACGAATGATTACAGTGCGGTTTTCAACAGCACGTAGGCTATAATTGATCCCTCATCATCATATAGAAATTACATCATTTAGTAATTCAATGTGGTTCCCGCGGTGCTGGATGTAGCGCAAATCAGTCGAGGACGAGGTCTGGTGTCACCTAAAATCAACAACTCCCACGTCTGATGCTGTATCCGGAGCAAACCAGCTCTTTGAGACCCGTGACAACCACTGGGCTTGGTTGCTCAAAATACAAGTACAGACGACGGAACCACCGATGATGGCGACGCCGTACCCAGTTCTTGCTGATATGATCTACATACACCCTTGCAGACGCATTTCTGGCTGGTGTTGTACCTGAACGGAAACGGAACGGAACGGTAATTAAACGTTCCCGCGGGAATCGGCCTAGAACGTTACTACTAAATTTAACGCGGACGAAGTCGTGGGCAAATGCTTATATCAATACCCCAACCTAACCGACAGAAAATGATAAATAACCATCGACCAAGTTTCTTCAACCAACTCAAATATTTTCTAAACTACAGAAATGATTTTAATGAAACAAAGCTTAAAACCATTACAATTAAACTAGAATTCAAATACAGTAAACTGCATCCAAATGGGTTCATCTGTTTGGGAGCTACGAATCCACAGACAGATATGCAGACACACGTCAAACTTTAACACACCTCTTTTTCCTTGGGGGTTAAAAATATCAAACATCGAACTCTTAGAACCCCAACATAAAAAGGCGGTAACCACCTCCTTCACTGAATTCTCACTCCATATTGTCCGTAGCCTCATTGTCATAACAGTGTCTCCAGTAACCATAAAGTCGGGGTTTTATGTCCCCCGTACCGTTCTCCAGCTACAGGTGACTTTTGTCCCGGAGTGTCGCCCTCGGAAATGTCACCTTAAGATGGCAACGCCTCGAGAATGGCGGAATATATTTACTTTTTTTTAATTTAGTTTAAACGTCTTTATTGAGGAAAAAGCGGCCGCGTCTATAGGCAGTGATAACAGTTAAGAAGAATACGGTAGCTGGATGGGAGACCATTTGAGGATAATTGAACTTCAGTACCGCAACGAGCTTGACAGTCACTAGGTGTTCCTCCTAATACAGTTGGTGAAGCGAGGTTGACCAAGATCTTCCACTGGGGTTCCTGAGACTCGTTAAACATATACTAAAGAAGTTATTTGTCATTACGTCGCTTACCAAACCAACGCGTAATAAAACTACTTCCCTTCAAGCAACGAGAGCGTCGATGGCCGAGTTGTTAAGGTATCCGACTCGTAAGCGAGAGAGGTACGAGTAGGATTCCGGGTTCGAATCCCACTGCGGTTATCATCCATAACTCTACATTAGTTAAATACTAACCGATGTAATTAAGATGAGGGAAAACATCGTGATGAAACCTGCACATGCAGGATCACTGTGTTACCATGATCCAATCTGGTTAGGTTCCCCGGGTAGCAGGGTGACGGAAGTCAGGTGGCACTCGCTTTACTGTAATTATATGATCTGCCAAATCCTAGATCACGGTCAAGGCAGACCCCGCGCCCTCGTGCGCGAAAGCACAACCGGGACATTAACGCGAAAATGACTCTCTAGTAAATTTAACTTAAACTCGCAATAACTTTGTCTGTATAATTTTAATGAAATAAATCCGGCTGACACCCAAGGCGGAATCTTTAACATTTCATCTCGATCATTGGAGTATTATCAAGCAATTCTCGAGACGTAATTGAACTTACATAAAGTTAGCAGACTACCCTCCAGTTTCAGAGTTTGCTCCTTACGTCAGAAGTGTACTTCTGCTTGGCTCATCTCAAATTCCCTATAAATTGAGACCGGATCAGTCTCTGTGATCTTGTATTTTAAACATAAAATGTCAAGTGAATACACGGTCCTTTGAAAAGCTTGAAAAGACCTGTAAAATGTTCTTTTCTTGTTAATTTGTGTGCAAAATAGTGTATCTATCTATCTTTTATTCTAATAAATATTTTAGCCGTTGAATTAAATGAGAGCTAGAGCACTACCTTAAGGTACACCTAATCAAGTTACGGTATAAATGAAAGTGAACGAAATGGACCTAGAGAGCTACCTTGCGATACACCTTTGTGAAATAAAAGATGATTTATAAAAGAAAAAGCCACCACAACCTAACCATTTTTACACGAAGCCTGTGATGAACGGGCCTTATTGACGCATGAAAGTACACGTGTATCAGCACGTGTTAGGTTACAGTGAAAAATAAATATTGTTAGCAGGCCAAGGCCAATCTTAAAGCAAGTTCAAGTTTATACATTCACCACGCCAGCCGGTTTGGCTATTGAGACGGATACCTGTAGCTTGATATTGGGATAATTGTAAGCTGATAATTACATAAACTTATGCTTTATGTTAGGTACTACGTAAAAGATAACGATGATAACGAAAAAAATAAAAATAATGATATAAAAACTCCAATAAAAGTAAGCATCTTACCAGCCAAAGTCATATTAGCTGACCGCTTGTCGACAGCGAATCTGGGTCCTTCACTTGACACTTCGCAAGTATACTTGAAGGTACCGCGCTCAGGTCGCACTGTGATGGCGCAAGCGTGGATATCACACGACGAGTTCACTATGGAGATGCCACTGTTGTTGAAGGACCGAGTCTCGTACTGTGGACAATAGGAAATGTCAAGGTCAATAAGGAAAAATATATTCAAATTTTTTTCAATATTTTCTGTTAGTTTACGTCTGATACTGCACGTGTGAGGGCCAAATCTATACCATGTTCGGGTGAAAACAGCGAAAGGATTCTATATCTACACATAGCATAAAATTAATTCGTTTCCCGCCGTCTGTGTCTATGTACGCTTAGATATTTGTAACTACGCAACGAATTTTAACGCGGTTTTCAAAGTAGGTGTACGCGAACGAAGTTGCGCCGTGTCCATTAGTGCATAATAAAAGACACTGGGCAACATTTTTGCAATAAGAGGGAACAACGACAAAAGCTCTGTTTTATAACTGTTCGATACGACTTCAATCATTTCTGAATCCAACCACCAATCCAACCACTTTCTGGATAAAATCCTTAACCACAGAATACAGTAAAAAGCTCCTTAAAAGCTCAGTAGTACGATTGAAAATAAGTCGTGACCATTAAGCAAGAACAGGAATTCGGGGAAATCCTCTCGGTAATCTTCTTACTGCCCCTAATGCACCTACGAGTAGAAAAGCCTTTAGTAGACGCCTCGACACCGGTTACGGCGACTTTTGCCGGAAATCAGTTTAAAATTGCAGTAAAATCCGTGACAAGCGCCAAAGCGGCTATTGAGACTCAGTCCGGCTCACAATTCCACCGCGAACCGTGCAAAGCTAGGGATGCGACAATGCTATTCGATCTATTTTACATTTATCATCATGAATATCCTATAATATCCATTCCTATGGCGCGCTTGTAACTTTTTCAATGGGTTGTGCAAGGAGAGCGACATTGATTTATTTAATACCAAATTTGAAACAGTGAGGCGGTGGTTGAATCGGTCTTTTTTTGACGGTACTCTTTGATTCGTTTCCACCTACATTTTTCTTTTTTTTTCTACTTCATGTCTAGTTTAAGGCGGTGGAATATATTATATCTTATTCACAGAATAGTTTGTGTGAAATGGGTTGCTGTAGGCGGTGTGCAGGGTTGTGAATAATGTAAACACTCCCTTATTTTTCTTTAATTTCTTGGGTACGCAATAATTTAATATTATATTCTGTCATTATATTATTGCGTGGCAGTTTTGCTTTTCTTTTTATTTTTATTTTGTTGTTACTAGCGAGGACCTGTAATTGGCTTGTTGGTTCTAATGTAATATTTATGATGTTTTATATGGCTGTTGGTACTCCAATAAATAAATAAATAAATAAATAAATAAATAATCCTAGAGAACGTCGAGTGTTTAACTCATAAGCGAGAGGTACGACTTTGATCTTCAGTGCTGCCATGTACCAATGACCTTTTTCTGAGTTAAATGCTTTAGATGAAAACAAATTAAGGCTTTTACGGTGAGGGAATATATAATGTGCACATTGAGGGGACTGACTGTGTAAACTATTTCTAATCTGGATCAGAACCAAGGTGAACCCTGGATCCTTGCGTAAGAGTACAAGTGGGGAATTGGAACATGCGAAGCCGCCGGCGAAAAGCTGGTTATCTATATTTTAGAGATATACCGGGAATACTTTACATTATATATGCACACTTGTATGTGTGCTATTACTGTACTTAGGAGAACGTTGGTGTTGCCACGTATACCGTTCTTCTGCGTAACCTTTGCGATCCATAACGATTTTAGTTCAATAACAGTATCAAAAAATATAGTTGAGCAGCCCTATTTGGTGTGAGCTGGGAAATATTCCACAGGCACGAGGAAAATGCAATCCCTGTTGCCCGCAACGGTTCCCGGGAATTATTTTCATTTGCAAGGGAATTCAGAACATTGGATTATAATTTTATCACCAATGTTCCGAATGTGTGCATCAATACTCAAAGTGAGACAGTTTATTTTGAGACTTAAGCTCGTATTCAAATACGCTACTATGAGGTCTCACAGTACGTGCGAA
The DNA here is from genome assembly GCA_905147135.1 of Blastobasis lacticolella. NCBI lineage: Eukaryota > Metazoa > Arthropoda > Insecta > Lepidoptera > Blastobasidae > Blastobasis > Blastobasis lacticolella. The sequence goes on from LR990048.1 coordinate 20,503,564, forward strand.
CGTACAAGATACAAGTAGCCGAAGATTAAAAAGCTCTAAGATATTTTGTGAAGAGGGGCTCCAAGCTGCAATACACAAAAATAAATGATTTTAAAACTTTTATTAAAGGTTTTTATTGACTGTATAACATAGAAAAGTAATTTAAATCATCTTTAGAAGGTGATCTAGAGATGATAAAAAATTACCTAGCAATTTAGTTATTCATTCAATTTCGGCGTTTGCTAGGAACTTTCAGCGAAACCTCCGGCTTCAGCTCGGCTCGGAAGCCAAAGGTTTCGCCAAAGGTTGTATTTTTGGGCGAAGGTAAAAAATAAAGAAGAAGAAGTAAGAAGGAAAGACGGCAAAGCCGAAACCGACCTAGAGCTTCGGTTACGAAACTTCGGTCGGGACACTAGTTATAACTTAGTCTTTAAAAGAATACAGTTTATAGCAAATTGTATGTTTTTGTTTAATAGAGCACGGTAAACAAGCAACCGGTCACAAAAAGGCTTAGTGTGAGTTAGTTGTGACGATTATATTCGAGAATCACTGAAGAGTGAAAGTAAAAAATATGCATATTGAAATTTTTTGCGCCCGAGGCGATGACCAGTTTAATTTTTAAAAATTAACGAATTTATTAGCGTCTATCCTATAGATTCGTCACAACAAACTCGCACTAAGCCCTTTATCGTTATCAAGTTGTACTTAGGGTCGTTACTTGGAGGCCTATTTTGGATACGACTGGAATAAGCTCTTTCTTTATTAATGCTGATTTTAATTCATGTATCAGAATTGTTGAAAACTCATACTTATCATCAGTCTCCGGCCTTACCCTAAACCAACACGCGCCTATTATCTCAGGTGCTCAGCGCGAGCCGCCTCTCGTCCGGATTACGCCGATTACGGCCGAGATTGAAGGCTTTCGTAACCATTAAGCAGGGGAGTTCAATCGGAACACGATCGCTTTCAATTTCGTATCATGTGTAACTTTGTTACGTGTAAATTTGGAGTTCTTTATGCTAAACGTTGATCATACCCTGCAACATAGCGCTGTGCTATAAATTCTAAGGTATAGGTACCTATATATTTCGTAACTATGTATCGAAATCATTCATAACAGTAAGAATAAAATATCCCTGTTGGGCTCTCGGTGGCCCAGTCCACCTTGACTATGATCCAGGATTTGTTAGATTAAGTAATTACAGTTAACCGACTGCCGTTTGACATCTTTGATCCTGTTTACAGGGGAACCTGGCCAGATTGGATCATGGTTACACATTTAGGCAGAGTGTGTAGGTTTCATCACAATATTTTCCCTCAACGTCAGATCATCTGTTAGTGTTACACAATAAATCAGAAAAAATGTTATTTTTGCGTTATTGGTGGTAACCTGACTAAATTGACACGGAATTATTTATGTGTCCTTGTTAGTCCTTGGCATAGGATAATATACGATGGACGATCAAGAATTAGGACATCACCATGAATATCACATTCAATTTCAAACAAATGCATCTAGAAATTCAACAGCAATTTCTCGAGAAAGATACACCATCTGCTTTCAAATCTAGCGAACTCGATCTGATCTCACAGAAATGACCCGAGCCACAGCTAAAGCACCTTTAAAGTCTAAAGATAGAAGTCCGGACCAAGTTAACCCGCAAAGAGGTGCTTCCATACTGCAAATTGTCGTGAATCGCCTTTCGAGTTCAAGAGAGCTCTCAAACGAGATTTAGTTACTAGAGACGCGGCCCGGCCTCGAGTATTTGGAAATTCCGTTTGATCTTCGCTTTCTGTTTAAAGGTATAGCTGGTAAAGCAGGTTCGAGATTTTGTTAGGTTCAGTTTTTTGGGTTTTGGTTATCTAAACAGGTGGAACAGTTTACACAAGAGAGAAGGTATAAAAAGGAATAGTGTAAGTAGTGTAAGATGCCTTTATTGAACAAAATCAAAAACAAAGATTTCAAAAAAACTATGATCGTGAATCTCAATGAACAAAATTTTGTAAACGAAATTCAGAAATCAATATCTATGCTTGTGGTTTGTCAGATTTTCGTTAAAATATATAGTGAAATAAGAGATAAGGAACTCAGTAGATCTCAGAATATCTACAAAAATAGAACAAACTACCTACCACCATAAAATGTTGCGCTTGCTCTCTCTAGTATTAATAAATATGCCTCTTCAATGTAAGTACAATCACATCTTCTTATTTTGAAGTATCCTTTAAATTCTTGATGCAAATCCAAATATTTTACTGGTTATAAGTCTGCTGTCTGTACGTTTTCTGGACACTGAGCGCTATCAAATACTGAGAGTTAAGTATCCACTTTATCTCTAAAACTAGCTGATCTAAAACAATCTAAAACAATACAGCCCATCAACACCACTCTCATCCACCATCACCCCCCAAACACTTTAGTTAAACTCACGAACAGCGTAACGTAGCCTCAGATAACGATGAAGATGATGACACAAACACACCTCCTACAAAAACAACTTCATTCTTTGCTAAGATCATATCACTGTAAGATACTCCACAAAAAAGGTCGTGACCTACAGGAACGCTGTTAAAAACCAATGAAGAGTATCAGAAACGCGGGTGGAGTAAAACAGTAAAGTAAGCAGATAGCTCGGCGTGCTCGTCTCAAATTACCGCCCTGGCGGAAGCCTCGATACGAAATTTCATTATCGAACGCTCGAGAAGCAATTCTTGAAGCATATTTTTGTATTGGGGCCACTGAGAGCGTGGAGGGAGAGTTTATTGATTCATTAGTGTAAGTACAACTACTTTAGACGGCAAGCTTTTCATTTCCTCTTCTATTTTTCATCGTACGTGTAATATCATCGCTGGCAGAGTAGTTTTATGTAGTTGTTATCTAAAACAAGGAGAATAACGATTGATGAAAGTGTAAACCCGACTTGCACACGATATTTATTATGTGATTATTATTGAGATAATTTCAATAAAAAATCTATAATCCAGGGGATAACCCTTCTAATACACCTATTTGGGCAACAGATAACTGGAACCTGGGGTTTAAAAAGGCTATATTAGTATTTCATATTATTAAGATTCAAATTAGGGTGCCACAAACTTAGCTGATTTGGTGGCTAATACTGGAACTAAGTGACGCCATTTTGAATTGTCATGTCAAATGTCAATGTCAGCAACAGCGACGATGCAGATAAGTTTGTGATAAATTAATATGAATCAAATTACGAAACGCTTCTGTGGTTTTCTTAGAGTTCCTACTATGCTCTTGACTGTAGATTTTTATTCATTCCTTCAACGAGCATGATAAACAGCATGTGACGAGAAGTTCTCAAATTCTTCCATATTTCGTTTAAAAAGAGAACCCTAAGTAAACAGCTACTTTCCTGGCTCCAATAATTTGCCGGGACATAAATAAACTCGATCGCTCCACTCCGCGCTCCGCGTTCAATCTGCGGATGTACTGCTTCCGATGTAAGCATAAGCTACAACTGCTTCCTGAACTTAATACTTGAAGAAAATACTGTTGCTAGCTTTTTCCTTTTTCTTACAAATGTGTTTGAAGTCGCTTGTGACGATGCGTCCAGATTTTGCAAATGTGCTGCAAAGAATAACATCAAAAGATGGTAAAGAATGTCAAGATGCTCATCTTGGCGTTCATGTCTCGGTGCTTTCGAGGACCGAGAACGAAGCGCGAGAGCCCGGGCTCCGGCTTGACCACAATCCAGGATTTGTCAGATCAAGTAATCACAGTGGAGCGATTGCCATTTGACCTCCGTGATCCTGTAAATACTAGTAAAACATTTAAAAAACTGGCCAGATTGGGTCATGGTAACACATTTTGTCGTTCAACTAATGTATACATATAAATCAGACTAATGTATATAATTCGTTTAAGTTCGAACCCGGTACCTCGGGATACCGCTTCACTATTAGGCCACCGACGCTAGAAAAGAAGGCAAAGATGAATGGAATTAATTTCAATTAACGCTTATTTCTCTTTTATTTCAAGATCTGTAAAAATGAAACTTGAGCTTCAGCGTTGGGGCGAATTATGATTGAATATTGCTTTCATTTCATTCCCGCTAAACAGAATATTTTTCCTTGTTATTTTAATTCGTGTTTATGAATATTTTTTCTTGTTTAAATAAATAATTGTGAGAGTAGTGATGTGAATTTTCTGCCGCTTGATTTCCTCGATGCGACAACAGAAATGGCACCCAGCTTACTTCCAGCAATGTTGAGAAAATTATAGGTACGAAATTTTAACATGAAAATATGAGTGTTGATAAAATGGTGTTTGCAACTGCATATAAATAGGTATTAAAACACTTGTGTCAAACTACGATAAACAAACACTCATTACCCCCTCTTATATGCGAGTCGCATAGACTACTATTATGTAAACGATAATAGTTTGACACGCTATGTATTCGCTTCAAACAAGAAAAAAACATTCAAAAACACAAATTAAAAAAAAAAACTGTTTAGCGGAAAAATTACGAATTACAAACATAAACAGGAAATTTTTATGTTACAGCTGTAATGAAAATTAGTGTAAACAAAAGAATTTATTTCTAAAATACGCAGGATACTGGTTAATCTATTCAGTGGCAATACGAATAAAAGAGATGAGGGTATTTCTTTAGCTAAGAGCCTTTCACGAATAAAACGTTTGTAATTAGTTAATGGCAGGTGTCGGTTCTTAGAGCCTTTTGACCCTCGTTTGCGTTTACACGCTTCATAATTTAATTTAATTCAACTCCGGTAATCCAATCGCCACTAACCACAGTGCTGCTAACGAAGTGGATATACTGGGTGGGGTAGTTGTTTTAAAATAATGTTTTAAACTATAGCGGTTATTATCACACATTTTAAGGGTATGTTCCGGGTTTCCTACAGCGTACCTTAGTTGGCGAATCGCCCGATATTTTGACGCAGTTGCATGCATCATGGTCACGGGATGACCCGTGTAGGAAACCTGGAACATACCCTTAAAATGTTGTTTTAAAAAGCAGTATTTTGTAAATTGAGTGTCAAGATATATTTTTCGCTTTTTAAGTCGTTTTGGAGTACCGGGCAAGTGAGCCCTCGACATAAAATATTTCATTTATTTTTAGATGGAAATAAGTTAGCGAGATCTAGTGAAAATTACCCCTAATTACGATAACTGGATATGTTATTTAATAATTTGACACTCACATTGAAATAGGAGGAGGATTGAATAGAGCTTATTAATAGCAGACAGATAGAGATAGAGAAAAAACAAAAAATAAACTGGAACATGGGGGTCTAAAAAGGCTATATTAGCGTAAAACAAAAAGGTAGAAATTTCGTTAGGTCATGCTCTTTTGGTGTATTACATGGCACAATGGTAAGACTGAGATACAGTCTAGATCCACCAATTTTGCTCCTTCTACATTCATACAAACTTATTCTACATTCATACTACATATGCATATTCGAAGAGAATAAAACCACCTTAATAATCATATTCGTGTGCAATTTTAAAAGGTTTCATAGAATACATGAAAGAATTCTATAAAACCTTTTATTTAGTAGATTTTAAAAATCCTGGGGGTCAACGATAAGGTCTTTTGACCCAAGGGAGAACTAATGGTCCCGTCTTACAACCAATTCAATTTAGCTTACGAAGTACCAAACGCCCCGTAAGTTGATGAAACTTGTAGTTTCTGTGGCAGATGAATTTTCCTCGAAATAGTAATGTACTTATGGTCTTAACTTGTACATTTTCTCTTATATTTCGGCTGTTGAAGACATTACGGAAACAATTTATTTATTTTAAATCTGCCAAACACACCCACTCAATAAATTAATGGAAGTTCAGAATACACAAATAAAAATACAGAATACAAAATACAGAAATAAAAATATACAATCCTATTTGAATATGCATCCAGGTAGAGCACCAAAAGCCCAAAAATCTGCTGATGTAATCACTGATAAGCGCGAAGGCACATTTACCTTTACTCCAAACGGTAATCAAATATATTGCCAGAAAGGCCTAAAAGCCTTTTTATTAGCCACCATACAGTGTTATTACAGTTCTCACGGTCGGCAGCCATTTTACTTGATATTTATGACGTGAAACAAAAAAAGGAAATTTCTGAACAGGTAATTTTGTTAGGAAATGGATAACGTTTGTCCAATGTTAAAAGCTTTCTAAATGTGTATCTAGAGAATTTTAGAAAATATATTTAAGCCGACAATATACGGTGATTCTCACAATCAGACTAAGCGAAATAACTTATGGAACAAATGTCTGATTATGCCATCTCCCCCAAGGACAAGGAAAAGAGACCAGCCCAAGACCGACTGACCGAGAAGTCACCAAGAAGACAACAGCGCGAGGGCACAACCAATATTGACGTCAAGTACTACTCAGTGTGGACTAGTTTTAGCAAGGTTGTAATAACAGGTATTCAAAATCACATAGTCTAGAAAGTAGTCTCTTCACTGAGTCCTATCTTAGTATACCCGATGATCCCTACTACAAAAAGAAGTACAAATCCGATCACGGAATACGAATAGAAATCTACTATAACGCTAGCCAAGAATTTCTTGCCTCACAGCAAATAGACTGGTGTTATTATCCATATTTAGGTCAAAGCACCAAATTGCCTATGAAATTCATTTTGTTATTCGTACATAAAAACATAATTGTCTTTAATATTATCTACATACACAAAATTATTTAAGTACCACCACTAAATATATAATGCCTGTTAAGAAGCTCCCCCACGCAGAGGGGAAGAAAAACGTCCATTAAAGAACACGTCTTTGCACCTACATTTCCTCGCAACAATATCCAGAAAACTTTGAAAAATACGACTTCGAGATCCCAGATAGCGCAGTGTTATCCGCCCCCGCATAAATACTCCATTACATCGTAAAAACTGCCAAGTTACCCCCTCTATTGTGATTTAATTCCGCGGCAGATTAACTCAGCTATCTCACAAAGGATAAATCATAATGAAACGAAACCATATTTCCGGTTTTCTCATCTCCTTTGTTTATTCTAACGTGGTCTCTCATAAAAGTTGTTTGCAGCTTTTATTCTGCCCCTCTGATAGGATGTAGGCCCTATGATAATAGGATTATATACTGTTTATGGCAATTCTTATTAGATGGATAGCCGCTTTCATCAAAAGATGGACACTGATGTAATTTCTTGTTGACTAACTTCGTTAACATGTCACTTCGCTTACCAAACTCGTTTGGCTTATCATACCAAAATAATGCGAACAACAAAACAATTTATTTTCTTGTTTGGCAATGTTGTTAAGGTTTTCGATATAAATTAGCAGCATGAAGGGTTTATGGGCACTGTTGGGTATACTGATGCCTAGATTACTGATATTAAATATTCTCAAATTGTCTTCTTCTTACCGAGTCGAAAGACTAAACTCTCTCTCTTACACTTTGTTCGCCCAGTAGTCAGCGACGCATACAACATTTGGGCTGGCGTCGAATAAGTCCTTCATTGTGCAAGTTTTAAGACACGCCGAGCATGAAACGATGTGGTCCATGGTTTGCGGAGATACGCCACAGCCACAGGGAATTTACCTTTAAATATCCCCACTTGAAAAGATTCTTTTTGCATCGACCCACCTGGGTCCGCAGGCTATTAAGCGCCTTCCAGGTAAGCCACGGAAGTTTGTTCCCGGGTGGAAGTCTTACTGCAGGAGGGATAACTAACGGACTGAATAAAAATATTGAATGTAATCAACTCAAATTGTGCACTTATCTATACCTAGTATAAAATAAAGTCGCTTCCCGCCGTCTGTCTCTATGTATAATAAATAAAATAAAATAAAATAAAATCTTTATTGAGCAAGTACTTAATCATATACAATTGATCAAGCTGTAGGTAAAATAGGTAACAACCTGTGCTATACCTCCAGCTAACAAATATAAAGTTCACTTTGACAATAGTACTTTTAAAAGAACTATAAACTTACAAACTAATAGTATTTCAATAGCTTTATTTTATGCTAATTTATGTGTGTGTGTGTATGCTTGTGTATATATGTGTGTGTGTGTGTGTGTGTGTGTGTGTGTGTGTGTGTGTGTGTGTGCGTGCGTGTGTCTGTGTGTGTGTGTGTGTGAGTGTATGTGTGTTGCACTGTGTTATGTATTTGGTAGAACGTAGGACAGCAGTTAATTAATTAATTTAATGTATATATGTACGCAAAGATTTTTTAAACTACGCAACGGATTTTAATGCGGTTTACAACAATAAATAGAGTGATTCAATAGGAAGGTATATACGGGTAAAGTAGCCACGCTAGTCACGTAAGTAGCGCTAGGTCCACTAGTACGATATATTGATATCACTGCACCACCACACCTAACCAGTACCGCTACCTTCAGTAGTGACATAAGCCATTTTAGCCATAACATTTTAAAAGAGCACAATCAGCATGCATTAAACAAAGACGCGCACTACAATAAAATAGCGACAATTCCACTAACAGAAACCCTCGGAGCGGTAGACGCGTACAGAAATAATAAAACACCTCTCTCATCTGGGATACAGTTGAAATGTTACAAAACGCATAATACTCGAGCGCAGGAGTTGCGAATATGTGTGTTTTCCATAAAGACTGGCTTGGAATATTACAGTTTCGCCGGGGCCTCCGAGATTTCCACACTCGCGTGCTTAAGGCTTTGCGGGATCAAGGCGTTACGAACTTTTTATTGCTGATAGCTGAATGTGCGTTGCCTTTTCGGGCGAGAAGTTTTTGTACGTGCCTATGGAGGTTGTACGTAGATTGTGGGGATATTCGCAAGTTGGATTTAGCGTACCATATCCTACTGTACTATCTTACAAACATTATACGTAAATTGTTAAAGTTTGTAAGGAAAGGTGTTTGGTACTGTTTCACTTAATAACTATAGAAAATATTTTGATGAAATTTTTCAGTGATGTAGCTTTACATATATTTCAGAATAACACATATGCGAAAACATGGCGTAACCGAATTTGACGCGAACGAAGTTGCGTGAACATATCCATGTCCATATTTTGCATAGACAATTATTCGTAAGCTCTCATAGACTGTTGGAATAAAATATAAAATCTACTCAATAACAACGCTAACTCGGTCATTACCTTCGTAAAAATGCACGAATAAAACCCACAGTACTACTCATTAAACGTCACCACCTAAAGCTCTAAATGCAAATCTCAATGCATCCCATATAACTCCACCGCGTTCCCTTCGCCTGCATTCTCACATTTATTTAAAGCGAGAAAAGCTTAAAAATTCACCAACTAATTCATTTCCGAGCCAAAATCCTCGCATTAGCCGAGATTTCGGCTCTCGTGCACTCTTTGTCAGAGTTCTGGTGGTAGGTAGTTATTTTTTTAAATCCTTCGCGTGTTTTGGCGTAATCTTGGTTTTAGCTTACGTGCTGACGGCACGGGATTAAAGGAGTGCCTTGGCTAGACGCAAGTGTGTTTAAAATAATAAATAAAAATTAAATATGCTTGAACAATTCACACAGCGCTATCTAGACATCATCACCCGCAAAGCTTGTGTCATGCTAATAGATAACTGATAAAATATTTATTTACTTTTAACTACATACTTATTATACATATAACCAGACCCGCAAACGAATTTAAAATTCATCTTTCAATTTCTGTTCGGCCGGGAATTGAAGCCGGGACCTCTACGTGGCATGTTGACCATCTGAACCACGTCAGGTCGTGAAGACTCACTACTGAGCGTTATTTTAGGTTATGGCTTGTAATATCTTTTTAGGATCAAATCAACGGCGATCAGCCAAAGTTTGATCATATAGGCCGACCGAGACCAGGCTTCTGGCGTACCTATATACTCAGGGTACGCTAAAGTATATTGTATTAAACAAAAAGTAGTAAGTATATTATTCAGACCTTAGAAGCGTTTTTAATTTCGAATAACCAGATGACAATATCGACGTTGATTTATACCAAGTGAGCTGAGTATAGAGTTTTTCAAGCCACTGATGATCGTGAAGAGGTGTCTTTCCATGGGTACACAAAAAGAGGGAGAGGTAGGCCGCTAAAGCCTCGTTGGTTGTCGTTAGTCCCTAACCAGTCCAACCTTTTTTTAAATTGATTGCCTTACATGACCATTATTTTGCATGATTTGTTACATATGATAGTTAAACACATTTTACAGGATAGTCATGAATATTTGTTGTCTCTTGTTTTCTCTGATGTTTGCCAACGTCGCACTTATCTATTTGCTAGGGAAATTCTAACTCTTTGCCTGTTTAAAATGTGTTGTTTGTATTCCGTACAGTCTCGATCTTGTGTCTCGGACCCAAAATGAATACTAAACACTAAGATTGCGAAACGTCGTGCCATCGGGTTTAGTCGTAAGATCTTAATTATGTAACTTTTGCTCTGATTATATGTTTGGATAAGGATTCTTTTTTAATCCTTGAAAGATAATCTGCGAAAAATGTACGCAGGCATTACGAATTGGAGCCGCCCGACTGGAGAAAAACCTCTAAGTTACAGAATACCGCAGCTAAACAATACTCTTTAATAGTATTGTGTTTCTGCCGGTCAGTAAGGTCTCCAGTGCTTCATGGGGTGGGGATTTGGGCAACCGTGACTTTGGCAGTGGAGCATTTGCCTTTTTGCTACCAGAGCAACGTGTTATAGAGGTGGGCAACGCATTGGCGATCCTCTGGGTGCTGCTAATGTCCAAATGCAGTGGTGACCACTTTCCATCAGGTGGCCCGCTTGCCTGTTTGCCCGCTCTTTCTTTCTAAAAAGTGCGATTTCGTCGCTGCACGTTGCAGCGCGCAGTTAACCAAGGTCGTCCGCTGGGGTCAAAGTCAAAGATATTGAAAGCGATCGTGTTCCGATCAAACTCCCTTGCTTAATGGTTACGAAAGCCTTCAATCTGGGTAATCGGCATAATCCGGACGAGAGGCGGCGCGCTGAGCATCTGAGATAATAGGCACGTGTTGGTTTAGGGAAAGGTCGGAGAGTGGTGATGAGGATGAGTTTTCAGTAAATTAGTTGCATAAATTAAATATAGGCCTTTTGTGAGAAGGGGAAATTATCGATAGAACACGTCACTATGTATACCCTGCCGCTTTTATCAGAAAACCTGAGCTTCTTGTAGCGGTATTACCAAAGAAATAAGACATTGCGATATTCAAGAAACGGTTCCTATAGCAGGTTTATTTGTATTTCGGTACAATAGAGTTCTATTTTGTTGGTAATTTTGTTCGAGCCTGTTTTAGTCTGTTAGTATTTATACTAGCAATAATAGTATAAGAGCGTCCCGGTCCCGGTCCCGGGTTCGAATCCCGCTCCAGCCATGTACCATTGACTGTTTCCTGAGTTTTGTACAGTAGTTGAATATTAATAATAATAATAATAACCACGACCACGACAATAACAATAAATACGACCAAGTTGCGAACATAATCCATCAAAAACTCGCCCTTCAATATAGTTTAATTTCACAGCCAGCCAAGCCTTACTATAAGTATATCGCAGATAGTGTTCTAGAAAACCAAACGCATAAAATGTATTACGACAGAGCCATCTTAACAGATAAGACAACACATTTCAATCGACCTGATATCACTGTAGTAGATAAAATAAACAAAACAGCCTTCCTGATTGACATTGCAATTCCGAACACCCATAACTTACAAAGTACAATCGCTGAGAAACTCTCCAAATATACAGACTTAAAAGACGAGATAACAAGAATTTGGAAATTAAAAACCGTTACTATAGTGCCGGTTGTATTGTCTTCTACAGGTGTCATCCCGAAACAATTACATACCTCTATAAAAACATTATCCCTGTCCTCATCCTCGTACGTTCTAATGCAAAAAGCGGTTATATTAAACACTTGCAGAATAGTCCGGAAGTTTTTACAGGCTACAGTAGATTAACATGAAACACACTTGGCTTAGGCCCGTGTGTTTCATCAAAATACCAGTATTTCTTTACTACTGAGAAATGTAAAGATAACATAACAATAATAATAATAATCTTTATTCAATAAAAACTGATTACATAATTTACAAGTAGACACTGAAGCCTGTGGTAGTTAAAACTGTGTTACAGGCCTCAGTTCTTCCCAAATTCTGTAGTTGAATTTTTGTAGGTACATAGTACTCAACCGTTGGTAAACTTATAATACAGATTAAAGACAAATAAGTATAAATACAGTAAACATACTATAGAGGTATTCTAAAGATAAAAGAGGTACATTACATTAAATATGCATTTATGTGTGATGTATATGTGTGTGTTGTGTGTGTTGTGTGTGTGTGTGGGTGTGTATGTGTGTGCGTGTGCGCGCGCGCGTGTTTGTGTGGTGTGTGTGTGTGTGTGTATGTGTACATGTTTTTAAATGATTAATAATTTATTCTATCCTACGAAACAGATTTTCAGTAGCATCATAGTCAAATTCTTGAAGTTTTTCTATAATTAGTTTTTGAAATTGGTGATTGGTGAGCTTGTTGACCGCTTTTATATCTTTATTTAATTTATTATATAGCATTGGGGCATAATAGTCATAACTTCTGTTGGCAAACACGGTGTTACATTTGGGCAGAGGTACTCGTACTACTCGTTTGTTGCACTGTGGAAGACTTGGAACAGTGGAACGATGATATCTACGTAAACTCTGGTAAATAAACTGTTTTCTAACGGACAAAATGTTGCATAGTCTATATAATTCCGTGGTAGGGTGTCGAAATCGAAGCCGATACATGACCATCAGTATGGCGCGCTGAACACGTTCAACTTCAATTAGGTACGTTTCTGCTGCACATCCCCAGACACTAATGCAATATGAAATAATGCTTTGACACAGGGACCTGTATGTTAATACAAGAATTTCATGTGTGGCAACATCTCTCAGGTTTTTAAACACATGTATCAGCTTTCTTGCTCTGGTTGTGACTCCATTAACCGATGCTCTTACGGTGAGGGAAAACATCGTGATGAACCTAGAATCAGAAATCGCACTGAAGAAGTATAGATCCTTCTACGTTGAACAGCTGCGTGAAAGCTCCAGAAAGTAGATACGTGAGGAGGGAGTTGGCCTTGTGGTGTCCGGCATGGACTGTTACGGGCTGTGATGATAAGTAGGGAGTCAAGCTGTGCGTACGTAACAACTAGCAAGAGGCCAGTTCATTTCCCGTGGGTCGGTCTAGTGAGGTTGGAGAAGGACCATGGGTTGGTGCAGAGTTTTGCAAATAGCCCACGGGTTTTGGTAAACTCGTAATTAGAACTTTAATTTGACAATATATTCTTCAAACACTCTGGAGACTACTTTATTGATACAAAACTATCTGAATAAATACGTGATGATGGCCATTCCTCGCCCATGGGCGAGTCTTCCCCAGTCTTTTCAATCTATAGAACACTACTATAGAACACTTGTATTAATAAGCACAGACGCAAGGTGTATTGGTTTAGGATAAGCGGCGGAGAGTGACGAGGACGATGAGTTAGCAGAAAATATTGCGGTGGGCGGAACAGATTTGCTCTAGACAATGCCACAAAAGCAGAAACAAAGTTCTCGTGTAAACAAATTTCTGAATAGCTGAATCATTGTTAGGTACAATTACATTTGTAGCTGTTAATATTAAATCTATTAATAGCGTTATTAGGAGCTTCGGTCGCCGAGCGGTTAGGGTATCCGACTCGTAAGCGAATGGTACCGCGTTTCAATCCCATGCGTTTCACTGCGTCCATGTACCAATAACTCTTTTGAGTTATGTACAGTATCTTAATGGTAACCGATGCTGTTACGGTAAGGGAAATCATCGTGATGAAACCTGCACATTCAGGCGACTGAATATGTAACCATGATCCAATCTAGTCAGATTCCCGTGGTAGCAGAGTCACGGAGTTCAGGTGGCAGTCGTTCCACTGAAATTGTCTGATCTGCCAAACCCCAGGGTGCCAACGGCGGACCCCAGGTCCTCGTTTTTTTTTTTCTTTTTTTTTTATGCACGAGAGCAGAACAGAGACATTAACGCCAAGATGATTAATTATGGTTAATAGCGTTTTTTATAGGAAGGCGTAGTAACCAACTTGTACGTGAATCCGAGACCCGAATTCACAAATGACACTTGTCTAAGACAAAGTATCGTTCGTATGCATTGTCACAGTGCTCGTCTGCTAAGTGTACGCACTGAGTTCAATTTAATAATAAATAATAATAATAAAATTCTTTATTTATCAAATAGAGTACATTTTATCTTAAATCTATAAGTACATAATTAGTGGTATTAGAATGAGGTGTGGGGTTGACATAAGATTATAATATCCTGATTTCTAAACTAGGAAAATCCTGTATTTTAGAAATCAGTAAATGCTCGTGCGTTGTTTAAATATTTGATAATTTACACATAACTTTTACTAAAATACAAAAGGCAATTTATCAAAAGCATGTTACCAAGAACAAAAATTTATCTAGCCATGGATTACATGAGATCAGTATGTGTGTGTGTGTATGTGTGTGTGGTTGTGTGTGTGTGTGTGTGTGTGTGTGTGTGTGTGTGAGTGTGTGTGTGTGAGTGTGTGAGTGTATGTGTGTGTGTGTGTTTGTAAGCGCGCGTGTTTGCGTTAGAGAGTGTGTATGAGTCGGTATAAGTTGAAATGTTAAATGATTAACTCGTTAATAATTGTTCAGTTTCCTTGTAAGTTAACGCTTGCAGCCAGGGCTGGATCTTATTTTTAATTTCATGTTTGGTTAGGGAATTTATATTAAGTATTATGTTCATTCTATTGTAAAGAATCGAATTAATTATATAATAGTGACGCGAAGCAAATGTAGTTTTATGCGAATCGACTAAACAGATATTTCTAGTTTTTCTCTTACTGTTATCGATTGTGGGGCTATTATGTGTATGTCGACGAAGGACAGTGCGAAGGATAAAAAGTTGTCTTACAGTTAATACTTTAGAAAGAGAATACAGTTCAATGGTCGGAAATCTAAAAGGTTTCACATACATAACTTTTAGGATCGCTCTTTGAGCCCTCTCAAGCTGTAATATGAAACTCTTTGCGGAACCACCCCAGGCTGGAATGCAGTACAGAAGCAGTGACTGACATAGGGCGGTATATACTAATCTTAGCGTTTCAAGGTCAGCTGCCTTCCTAAGAGACTTAAAGATAAAAATAAGTCGACGGACTCGAGATGACAGAGCCTTCAATTGCACACTCCAGTTCATTCGGGCATCTAAATGGACACCCAAATATTTTATTTCAGAAGCGCGTGGTAAGGTAGGGCAGCGGCAGTCTGTGGAAGAGATATGGCACGAGTGCACTCTAATATTTTTCGTAGTGGAAGGCTGGTCATTTGCTCTGATTGAGAAAACAATATATTTGGATTTCTCGATGTTTAGTGTAAGAAGATTGGCTGTTAACCAACTGCCAACCACTCGCACCGCATGTTCTGCACTATTTACAACATCACACCAGTTCGTCCCCCGAATAATTAAAGCTGTATCATCAGCGTATGTAAAAATATCACAATTTGGAATAGATAGGTTACAAAGATGGTTTATGTAGATGTTAAATAATGTTGAGCCCAAAATTGAGCCTTGTGGCACACCGTACTTGATGGGTACCTCTGTACTTATATAATTACCTATTTTTACTCGTTGAGTGCGGTTAGATAAATAATTTCTAAATAAATCCAATGCGACACCACGAACACCGATATTTTCTAACTTAGTACACAGGGTAGGGATATGGACCGTGTCGAAAGCTTTGGACAGGTCCAGGAATATTCCAATACATTTGTTGTTGCTGTCCAAGGTCCTGACAACTTTCTCCACCAAAACAACAACTGCGTCTTCTGTTGAAACACCCGCGCGAAAACCATATTGGTGTTTAGATAGGATGTCATTCGTTTGAAGAAAATTGATTAAGCGGGAATTAAATGCCTTCTCAAGAATTTTTGACAGTGTTGGCAAGACCGAGATTGGTCTGTAGTTATTCACACAATCCCTATCCCCACCCTTGTGTATAGGGTGCACGATGGCCTTTTTAAATACGTCGGGGAAAATTCCAGTTCTAATGCACAGATTTCCGATGTGTGTAATTACAGGGACGAGAACATGACTAGAAGTCTTTACAATTTTGGCTGAAATGCTATCCCACCCAACAGCAGAACTCTCTTTTAGCGATTTAATCATGCAATCAACCTCCGCTTCATCCATCTCAAGTAGAGCCATTGAATTTGAAGGTACATATGGAGAGAGATAGCTTGAATATAAATGATCACGAGAGAGGGGTAAAGCAGAGGCCAGATTAGAGCCCATTTCGACAAAGTAATTATTAATTTGCTCGAGTGAAGTATCACTATTTCTAGATAACTTAAGCAAATCCAAAGGGGGTGCACAATTTTTGTTTATATTAGTAATGTTTTTTATAACTTTCCATGTCTCTTTTGCATTATTTTTGGCTTTTAATAGCTCTTCTTTTTCATACGCAATTTTCAGTTTCCGTAGCAAATCATTACAGTAATTCCTGTAGCGCTTATAAGTGAGCTTCATAATGGGATTATCAGGGGATCTTCTAACTTTTTTGTGCAAATCATCACGATTACGAATGCATCGGAGTAGACCCGGAGTTATCCATGGTTTTAGGTTTCTGTTCTTCCTAGAAACTTTGGCTTCCAATGAGTGTTTGGAGATTATGTTCATTATGGAAGAGACAAGCTGATTCGATGCGGCGTTAGCATCTAAAGAAGTTATTATAGGCGTGTAATCAAGTCTTTCAATATCATGCTGTATAGCTGTATAATTGTACTTTTTAATATATTTATTAGGTTTGGAGGTCGCATAGTTAATACTTATATTCAATAGGACTGGCAGGTGGTCCGTAATAGGGGTGTCAAGTATTAGTACAGTAGACTTTAATTTAGTTTTTAATAGTACGTGATCAAGGCAATTATCAACTCTCGTGGGATGGATATGGGCAGGAAGCAAACCATGTGAAGCATTTAGTGTTAAGTACTCGTGCGATTTGGGATCAATATTATTTTGTTTTATATCTATATTCAAATCGCCAATTAATATAATATTTTGGAATTTAGAAAGAGACAAATATGTTTCGTTCTGAACTTATACCGTTATTTCGCGGCGCGTCGCACCAACTCGATGGTCTAGCGGTAACACGCTTGACTTACACGCCGAGGTCCCCGGTTCGATCCTCACCAGCGACTTGCAGTTTTTATTTGTTACAAAGTTAACAATTATCAGCCGTCTCACTCAAGCTCCGCCCAGTGGGTGGAGTAATGCTATTTAAGAGTCACTTGCTAGACAAGGAATTGAAATTTACAAATTCAACCAATCACAAAAAAGATTCAAAATAAGAGCAATATGGATTTAGCACACGTCCGCTCCGAACCGAATGCAACGGAGCAATCTCATCAGCTATCAATCAGCTATCAAAATCAATCTTATCAATACAGCTCTATTATTGGTCAATTAAGTTCTCTTTCACGGACGCGTAGTGCCGATCGCCACTCCAGTACTGTTACTTAAAACCCTGTGTGTTCGCGCACACTACGATGTTTCTAGATACGTGGATCCAAAGGAACAAAGTGGTTAGTAGAAGCAGTCCTAATTGGCAACGGTTGTACGATCGTGGTCGTGCGATGGGCGGTTATGAGGTCTCCTATTGGCCGGGCGACGTTGTTGTACGACCATGGTCGACAGCGCCTCAAGCTCGCGGTTCTTTAGTCAAAGCTTGCCTGGCAGCGATATGGCACATCTAGTCAAGGTTTTTCTCTACTTTTTAATGTAATTCTTGTGTGAGCAATAAATAATTTATCTATCTTTCTAGCTCTGATGTAAATACCTTTAAGAATACCACAGTAAAAGCTAGTTAAAAAGTCTCGAGATCGTAGCGAATGAAACCTCAAGAAACAACTCTGGCTTAGTACTCCGCGCAGAAGTTTCAGTTGGGCTTCGTCAACAATTACGGGCACTTGGAGTGATACTTAACTATTGTTAGCAGCCGTGGCGCATTTCTGTTGCAATACGAAAGTTCTTGTAGTGTTTTCTGTGCAATAGGTTCCTTACTGAAGACTAAAGTTCAGCGGGAATCAAATAGTTTCAAGTAACCGATGTCTGATGGTACAGGAATTAATTTTCACTTTAATTTTTATATTGGTTTTAGTGGTTTATTTATTTTATTGAATTATTCACAGATCACAGCAATTATAAAACAAGATTACACACATACAGAAAGCTCACGCCACTGTCCCACAAGTGGTACTCCACTAACCCCTTTAACTGCCTACTGGCAGAGACTACAAATTACAAGGTTACAAACGAATATATTATAAACTATGTATCAGCCAATTATGATTCTGTAAATGATAAATAAGAAAAAAAAGCAGTAAACCATAAATCCAAATCAGTGGGTGATTAACGCCCATTGTTTAATAGAGCCTATTATCCAGAAAACATACTTTGATTCAAATTAAACGTGATGATTGCATATTTGCACTATTTGGCGTGGAAACCCTTGGGATTGGACGATCTGCTCGATCCTTAAGCCGGAAGAAAGCCAGGCGCCAACTTCGTTGGTCAGTACCTGGAGCCTGATACATTTACATTTTTTAATCTTCAATTAAGTATTTTCTGGTCCTTTTTTGTATTGTCTACTTAATTCAACAATTGCTTGGTTTCCCAATATCTACTGTAGATATTTTACATTTTAGTGTTTCAACATTTTTCTATAGATTACATGCTGTTTTGAATTATTGAAATTTCAGATGTAATAATTCTCTTAACTTAAGAATTTGCTGATAAATGCCAATATGGGCCACAATCCTTTCAAGATCTTGTGACGGTTTAATGAATGAACTGTATTACTTTATCATTGGTTTATTCTACTCCATAAACACTGACGATAGACAGTACAAATACAGAAGGCTAAACAATTAAATTATGAATATTACAGGTTTGAGAAATTACAGGCATGAAGCATTCCATCTTAGTCCTCACAGTGACAACGCACCTGCGGTTCTTTATTTTTGTTCCCATTAAACTAAATGTAAGTAACCTATATGCGACAGGTACTACTTAGTATAAGCCCGTCTGCACTTTTGACACAGAGTAGCATACTAAAATTATCTAATTAGATAGAGGACTGATGCAACAGCTGATATGAAACGTAATAACCCTTATAACGGTTGAAGGTCAATGCAGGATTGTACAATCCCCCCACGGCCAAAGACGTTTCGTTTCACGAACAGCTAATCTATGTAAAAACTTTGTTGAAGTGCGAGAAGTTGCGACAAATAAAAAGAAGCACGGACAGCTAAGTATTTAACTCAATATAGGTATAGCTAAAACAGTCAGATTGTCAGTGTCACGTCTTCCTGTGGAAAATGGACCCCGTATGTTGTGAAGCTCAAGCCGTGTCTCATGACGCTGGTTTCCATGAGCCAAAATCGCTGTAACTCTGAAAGAACTGCGTCACCTCAATCACAACGCACCAGCTATCTATTTACTAGCGAAGTTGCAAATCAACTCATTTAATTGGATGGGATTGGGTGTCCATGGGCGACGGTGATCAGTTGCCTTCAGATTTGTTTGCTCGATTTCCTCTCTCTAATATAAAAAATAATGTAATGAATTACTACTAACCATTACGGTAAGGGAAAACATCGTAATTAAACCTGCACATTCAAGCAACTCAATGTGTAGCCATTATCCGATCTGATTAGGTACCCCTGGTAGCAGGGTCACGGAGGTTAAATGGCAGTGTAATTACCTTAACTCCTAAAGTATGGCTCAAGGTCAAGGCGGATCCCCGACCCTCGCGTGCGAGAGCACAACCGGGACATTAAAGTTAAGATGATTTTTTTATCATCACTAAACAAAGTTTTGATAATTTACTCATAAAGAAACATCTCCAGTGTCCATATCAAGAAGATTAAGATCTCTTCGTCAATACCAATCTACAATGTATTATAAAGAGACACAGTAAAGCAAAATTATTGACCAAATCACTTCACCAAGTTATTGGCAATTTTTCCTTTCAATTCCATTAAAGCGTACTGTGTACTGTACAACAATGAAATGACTCATTCATTCTTGATATAGAATTTAGCGCTCTGCCGTCAGAACGCCGATATCCAATTTTTTCGACAATGAATTCGTTTTACTCAAAACAAATTGGAACGTTGAAAACATCGGGATTTGGCTAAGTCCTTAAGCCTATTGTAGTCGCGAAACGTTTTCGATTGGAACGTTTTGGAACGTTCCTTAAAAGTACTTATCGACGGCTAGCTGCGGCGGTGGAGAGCGATTGCATTTGTGGCCGTAGGTTCTGTATAGCATCAGTTTCACACAGCTTTTTGATCCAATCATTGTTATCATCAAATTTTGTCGTAATTTATATGCTTGACAGTTGGGTTATCGGTATGCCTGTCTAGTTAAAAAATCATCAAAAATGTGGGTTAATCCGCTTTTTCAGAAAGTTCCAGATAGCCTATCTCAGAAGTTATCTAAGAGATCATGTCAAAATTCAAAATTCAATGGGGCGTTAAACCCCGGTTTCGCTCTCGCCTGGCTCGCCAGAATACGGGATCCGGGGGACCGGGGACCACCGCCACTACTCCTGTTCACTCTGCTTCTTCTTCTTCGCGCCAGTCTTCGGCATCCTAGGTGGTGAGTTTGTTGCTACCCATGTCATTCTTAACGGCGTCTAGCTATTGCTGCTTGGGCCGACATTTGTTTCCGTAAATTTGCCGGTCTGCGCAAGACGGGGCCATACCATCGAAGGCGGCATTGCGATGTCATTGATGTGAAGAATACCACGGAAATTATCTGAAAAGTATCCGAAATTTATCACACGGCCCTCTGATATGCTGATGAGGCAAATAAGGTGTTAAACTGGATTAATCTGCCAGATATAAAACATCAAAGGAAGTTATATCATAGATATCTGTCAAATCACTTCCGGATAGACTATTGAAAACTACAGCAATGAGTGGTGAAGCAGTCACATAATCACAAGAGGAGTACGTACACAATCTATCATTATGTAAAAATTATGAACATTACATAATTTTTAAATATAAAATCACGTTCATCGGAAATCAGAAATATTCCGTTAATTATGCAACTGAACCCAGATGAAATAATCGTGATTATAAGCATAGTTTTTTATGATGCTGTGATACGCACCAGTGCTACAGTTAATAATACGGGCTTAGTACAACTGTTTTCTCAATGGGAACTATACAATCATGTAAGCGACGCACTGAATCAATATGATAGTAAGTTTTCAGTGTAAGTGAGGTTGAAATTTTTAAGTGTTACTATACAATGTGTGAAACTATTGGAATTAATGCAAACATGGCTGATATGAACATCCAAATAGCGAACTTGGACATAACGAACAGCACTTTTGTAGAGGATTTCTCTATATTGTTTTTATTTCTGCATCTTTACAGCTGCCTTTAACCACAATTTGTTAATATATTTTTTATTGTTTTTCTGTAAGCAATATAATATAATAATAATATACATGCACATCGGCTGCCGAGACTGTTCACCCAGTGTAAGGGTTCCCAGCGGAAGAACTTGATCAACCTCGCTTCCAGCACACCTAAACGAGTGACGAGCATGAGCTCGGAGCCTCAATGATGCGGTCCTGAAGTTTGACTAGCCTCAGAGTATGTTAAGAAACGGTCACCCATCAAGATCCCGGACTCTACGAGCTTTGTTTATCTTTGGTTATCGAAACAGTGCCGCTTCCCAAAAGCAATATAACATTTCTTTATTTCCGGTCAAGCGTAACCTATAAGTCCAGAGTGAATAGGTTGTTCCTAGTCAGGCATGCTCCATCATCGGCGGCATCGTCACTTACCACCAGGTGAGATGGCGGTCAAATGCCTGGCTAGTCCAATTATAAAAAAACAAAAAGAAAGGTTACAAAGGTAATTGTTATTAAATGATCTTCAAGCGGCAGCAAACGGCGGCTAGAAGCGGCAAGGAAGACAAAGCCTCATTGGAAAAGACATGATGCTAATAACCATAATGCTCATTTACATAAGGTTATTTTCTCCTTCCAGACCCCGGCGCTGCGTTTATGGGCAGTTATATGTTGCCTTGCAACAACGGTTGCACAGTTGTGCGGTTTTATGCCCCCACCACCGCCTATGTTTTACATCGTACCGGCTCCTCCACCTACCAAGCCACCACCGCCACCGATGATCATCGCCTTTCCTCCGCCCATGCCCATGCCCATGATGCGCATGCCCCTGTACAATATACCAGTCATACATGCACAGACTATGCCGCCGCCACCACCGCCCGGCAACGACGATATCTCGGTATTCATGCCAATGCCAATGTTCCCGATGGGTTAGAAAAGACTCGTTCAGCTCAACTCTTTCACGAAGCCTTCCTGCAACTGTGTTCCCAAGCTGATACGACGTTGGAGTCTACACAAACGAGCCAATATTCCATACACCTCTACGAGACAACATGTACATTGGACTTAGTTTCATTCCTGCGCTGACCCTACCAATTTCGGTGGTTTAGCGCTTAACATCTCAGTGCTCAGGGAATCAAGCAAGCTATACGTACTTACATCAGTTCGTTGGCAGTCATTAGTTATTAATTATGTATCAAATATAGCAATATTGTAGCAGTGTATCAGTGTCTATCATTTGTGTGTTTTAGTGCAGTTTAACCCTGTACAACACTATTATCAAAAGTACGGTATGTATATACGCTGCTCTTACGGTGTGGGAAAACATCGTGATTGAGCCTGCACATTCAAGCGACTGAATGTGTAACCGTGATCCAATCTGGTCAGGTTTCTCTTCTCAGATCTGCCAAATCTATGACCATGCAACATGAGGACTCGTACGCGAGAGCACAACCGGGACATTGACAACAAGTTTTTTTTTAATAATATTTTTGAAGGCTGGCAACACATTCATGACCCTCGTGTTGTGGGGGTCACTAGGGCATGTTAATACGTCGCCGCTTACAAACAAGACAGTAAAGGCCTACGCGTCCTAGCCGCATAGTCACCGCGTATAAATCGGTCAGAAAACGAGCAGTCTACCCTATTGCCGCGCTCACAGCGACGACGCGGGTGCAGCACGACGACTGTGCGAGTGCGATACGATTGCTGTGCAGTGACTATGCGAGGGCTGCGCGTTTGTTTACAAATAACAAAATTAGGTAGCTGTCATTAGTACAGAAACTAAAATCGCATAAACATTTCAGACTCATCATCATCATCATCATCACAGCCCGTAACAGTCCACTGCAGGACTGAGGGCCTCTCCCACGAAAGGGGAGATTATTGCCATAATCTCCACGCTTTGCAGGCGGGTTGGAGATCGCAGTGTTTAAATATAACAATGGACAATGCTGCTGCCCATTTTCCAGACTACGGAGGCTCTTGATCTTTTGCCTCGAAAACATTAGTCGCCTTGTACGACACCCTTGAGTGTAAGGGGTTGGTGCTATTCTACTCTGTTGGACACCACACGGCTAAGACTTTGAGACTAAGGTGACCCGCTCTTTTGTCTTTCTCTATTACAAAAAGGCGCTGATATACTTTCACTAATACGAAAAAAATTCTCCGTGGCACTCTTCCGGGGTCATCGCGACCCCTTTTCCGCCAATTAGCGGCGGATCCCCGAAAAAATACGATAAACTTCCTCTTGAAGATTGCTTTTTAATTGAAGAAACAATTCAACACAGATTTGGCGCGGCCTCCGCACTCCGGGAGGACTTCCCTCCGGTCTGGCAAGCACTGGGGAGGGAAAGAGGCAGGGGTATCGGGGAAGAGCGAGAGGTGGAAAAAGTTTGTTTTTTCCAAGAAAGAAGCGGACGAAGGTCGATCAACTACTCACTTTATGGGTTTAAAGATATTCGTGGCTATTTATTAAACATACATCGTTGCAACAGCGAAGTTTCAAAGTCGCCCCATAACAAAAAATCTAGGAAAATCGCGTCCGATGGTACAGGCATATACGAAGACGGCCAGAGGACTACATGGCCAACCTTGCCGTAAACCTGCCAATGGTGAAACGCGGACGCGAAAGGCCACAACACCACATGGCTGCCGCTGGTCGAAAAAGACCTGACAGAAACATAATTAGACGCCAGTACAGCTCAAGACCGTGCACAGAGGAAGAGAAGGGGTATCGACTCCAAAAAAATGAAAAAAGACAGAAGCAGAAGATAGTGTCACAATAAACTATCTATAAAATATCAAAGTAAAAAAATCATAACCGGTACGACAAACCCGTTAATTATGACGAGCTAAGTACATTAACTTGTGTTTTTAAATTAATTATAATACAGATAAAATATTGATCACAATAGTTAGAACAAAACAGATTAATATCACAGTATATAGGTAGCACATTTGCATGGCATCTAAGACATACCTATTCATGCCGTACTTTCAAAACTTTTCCCCACACACGGTTCTTGTCTCGATCAAACCTATTTATTTTTATCATGCCACTTGACAAAACGCGACATAAGACATAATGTAGAAGTATAATAATTGGCCATAATTTCTCAATTTTTTTACAAGACTTTGTTTCTTACTAAAAAATAGTAGTAGTAAAATATAAGTTTAATAAGCAGTCAAGTATACGCTCTGATAATATCCAATTTATACGGGTGGACTTATCCAGCTTTTTTTGCAAAAGTAGCAATGACATTATTACGTTAGTTGAAAAAGTAGTAGACAATATAAAGCCTGAGAAAATATAGATAATTGTTACAAAATTAATAAGCTTTATTACGATTAAACTTTATTTGACTTTGATTCAATAGCCTGAAATGAGACAGACTAATGTAATTAATATAAAATAAAACAAATAAAACATTGTCCATTTCTATTAGAAATATATAATATTAGTTTATTCGGCGAAAAATAATTGTACAAATAATTCATAAACAACCATATGTCATTCTTAATCTAGTCATTAGTCAAACAATCCACCAATTTCTATTAGATAAATTACTTTAGGCTTTGCGTAGAGTAAGTATCGGATAACTTCGAGTAAATTTAATAGAATTTAGTTTAAGTCAAACACTAATTACGACAAGTTTAATATCGCTAAATTAGAATTGTTACCAATCAGAGTAACCAATATTGATTGTTCAGAAAGTTAATGCTAGTAACGGGAGCCTATATTTGGACTGGTGTGAAAGTTTTTCAATAAGAGCGCGGGCTTTTTGTTTTTAGTATCGAGCCGAAGCTTTGTTAATTATAACTTGTAGGCTCCGGTGCCGAATGTTTTCTTAACTGGAACTTTTCATGTTCATATTTTGTGTAGTATTGTATCACTCTTGTTGGAAACGTTACTATGTTGGTACGAGGTCTCACAATGCGTGCGAGCGCACAGGCTTTCAACTGACAGTTTACTTGAGTGGCGCTCGTCCATCAAAATTTAAGATAGCGAACAAAATTCACTAATCACAGAGAAGTATCGAACGCAGTGCATTTACTTATCAAAGAGCCGCTACAAGAACGCATAGTACTTTAAGTACTATGCGTTCTTGTAGCGGTTATAGTACTTTAAGATTTAGACGAGTCATCTTGTCTAAATCTTGACTGTGTCGTCTTGGCGTTTAGTCTCGCGCGAGACGGTGGCGTCAGCTTTATCCATGATTCAGGATTTGGCAGATGAGGGTTGGAGTGAGGAGCGACTGCCATCTGACCTCAGTGACCCTGTTAACCCGACTACATTAGATCAAGGTTACATATTCAGTTGCCTGAGCATGCAGGTTTCATCACGATGTTTTCCTCGGTTAGTGATAACAACTAATGTACATAACTCAGACGACGCTCTTTCTTAGATGAGTACAACTGCTTGGTTATTAAAAATTAATAAATATCTGACGAGTTGCTTGCAGCAACGAACGATTTAGTTCGTAATGCTTGATTAGACGAGATTATTACAATGATTTAATTAAAAAATCATGAAAAGACTCCAACTCAAAATTAAAGAAAACCTACCTACCTAAGTAGCTACCTAACCTACTATTCCTGATGTTTTATTCATACCTACACCGTCTAAAAGCGACCGCAATAATTCATAACATTAACGCAGCTGTAAGGCTGTAAGCAGGATATTACTCGGATTATTAAACAGCTAAGACATTTACGAGCAAGACTCGAGTGTTTTGTAACTGTGTGAATGTTAATTATGTGCTCACGAGATTGTAGGCGGGCTTATTACGGATATGAGGGTGCTGATAATATATTCATCAAGTGATATAAGAATCTGAACCCACACTGGTGCTGGTAAAGCAAGCTATAAAGATACAGGGAAAGCCTGCAGCCTACAGGGAAATATTCCTGTAGACAAACGTGCATACATACACACTTATACCCACTTTCCACAAGAGTATCTAAGTACGATCCTGGCACACTAATAGTGAGTAGTCCAGACTTTTCCTTTCCGTAGATACGCCCTCTTCGCACTGTGGCAACCCGTTTGCTCTCCATCTGTTTCCGTGTAAGGTTAGCCTTATAATTCCGTGTAGATAGATAGATAGATAGATAAACACTTTATTGCTCACAAAACATAACAGTATCAATTAGTTACAGTAACAAGGAACACATAAGAGCAAAGGCGGCCTTATCGCTACAAGCGATCTCTTCCAGGCAACCTTTACAGAAATTGAGACAGGAATATTACAGCAGGTAGTGTTGAGCTACAGGATACAAGAGAAGAGAAGACAAGAGAAGTAATGTTAGTCTTATATATCATAAATAACCAAAGTAAGAGAATATTGTATTTATCAATAGTTTATAACAGTTTTAATAATAAGATTTATTTATTCACAAAAACATTAATTAATTTTAATTAGTGTTAATTTCATACAAATTGAAATATATTGTTTTGCGATATGTTAAATTACCAAAGTAAGTAGTATTTTTGATAGTATTAGCAGGTACTTAGTTAATTAAGTTAAAATTTGTTTATTGTAAAGCTGTCAATATTAGAATTGTATTTTCGGTACACTATTCTATACTCATATTACAAAAAGTAACTTAAACCTTGTCTAGACTACATAATAAATATCGACACACATAACCACAGCGCTTGTACGTAGCCTTCCATACGAAGGGTAATACGTAATTCCACTTTCACCACATGTGCAAAATAAATGGTGATCGTAACTCATTCCGATTAGGGCAACACAATAAGCCCTCGACACGTAATAACTGCGACTGTGAACAAGGCAAGAGCCTTTATTGGACCTTGTTAAATTAATTTACAGACTTATTTCGTCTAACTCTGATAAAATCTTTGGGAGTGCGCCGTTCTCGATAGGGCTTGTCACCCGTATTTACGAACAGTATTCTAAGTAGCTTTATAATGCGTTCTAATGACCTGAGTGTTTCGGATCGTTAACATGCACGCAAAGGTCCCGGATTCGATTCCCGGTCGAACAGAAATTTAAATTATGGGTTTTAATTTTTGTTGCGGGTCTGGGTTGTAGTATGTATTTAAAAAAAAGGAGTGTATAAGTATTTTATCATTTATCTAACACCCCTATCATATGTACTTATTACACATCCCTAATTTCAGTTACTGAATTTAGAAACAAAAAGCGTGAGAGCAAATCAAAGTGGAATGTATTACTCATTAAATAAGGTCCATTTTTGTATCACGGACTTTGTAAAGCGGAGCGTGACGTAACATAATAAAGTGATACAAAAATGGACCTTATTCTATGAGCAATACATGCCACTTTAATTTGCTCTCACGCTTTTTGTTTCTAAATTCAGTAACTGAACTTAGGAATGTGTAATAAGCGCATAAGCTTTGCTTACTTCCAGCTAATTGGCGCTGTATGAATTTGTCCAAGCATTTTTTTTACAGTGCTTGTCGGCTAATTGGCTTGGTAAGGCCGGAATGTTTTTGGTTAGTTGAAGAGGTTGCAGCAAATATTTTTTCCTCATTACTTATATAATATTTTGAAATGTAATTGAACTTTCGTTGCTTAGAAATAAATTTACTGTCAATTAGTATTTCTGTAGTTTCTTTTACTTAACCGGTTGCCAAGTTATGCCCTTGTGAAGTTTAGGTTTGTATCAGGCACCTAGTTTCGGGTAAAGTCCGGACCTTAGCGGGGTAAGTGCGGACTACTTTCGAAAAGCGACTGTGTAGTTTAAAACGTAAGGTTTTTTTTATGTCATACCCCCATGGAGCACTGGAGACCTTACTAACCGGCAAAAACACAATACTATTTAAAAGAGTATTGTTTACCTGCGGTATTCTGTAAGGTGGAGGTACTTCCCCAGTCGGGCGGCTCCAATTCGAACGGGATACCCCGCTATGCCCTACCTCTCTTAGGTTTTCATTAGAAAAATATCCGGTTTTATCCCTGTAACGGAATATCTAAAATATAAGTAGTTTAGGTAGAACAATCACAATATATAATTTTTTTAATACTAGTAGTCTGATCTTACCCCGAGCAACGACAAAAGATGAAATTATGAATCTCAAACTTTCTACACAAATTGGCCTCGACGAAAGTTTTACTTTCAGTTGTGTAGAATATGGCTTTGTCGCGTACGCGCTATAGTTGGTCAGTTCCGTGAATTTTGACAGACTCATAGTGTCGATTGCCACTGAAGTATTGTCAGTTAGACCCTGTGCGTTCTCTGGTAAACAGTAACTGTCGCCCAACATCTATGATTCATGCAGATATTATGTTTCATGGAACCACAGGTGCATTGTCGCTGTGTGGTAAAGGTTAATAAATGCCTCTTGTTTGTAATTGCTGTGGCTATGGCTACTGTGATGTACGAAGATCATAACGTTTTGTGCGGTTTCTTGCTAGGCACACGCAAAATATGTGCCTAACCTATTTGTGAGCGAGCGGCATCATTCACTGACAGCCACAGTGACAGTTTGACGATCTGCGGCGCTAGCGTCGCGGAGTTTCTCTTTTTTTTTATGGCCTGTGGTGGTGGGGCCGCGGCGCTGGAGCAATTTTTTGTATGTAAATTTATTTTAATATTTAATATTCCGCCATTTATGAGTGTTTGTAAAAAGCCTAAACTGACTAAACGTGATTTGATTTTGAAGGCAGGAGTAGATATTTTGCTTTTAGGTATCCTTGGACCCAAATGCAGGTTATTTCATTATTTATTGTTCGGCGTAAAACGTACTAGGTGGACGTGATGTTATTTAACTCTCAACGCTACAGATGTACGCGATTTCTGTATAATTTGTCCCAAAAAGTACCTATACCTTTTTGAATAATAATTTATATGCTATGTAAAACTGTGAAATAAATAAATAAATACTAGTAATAATAGTATACTATTTTGGTTCCTTTAGATACTAAGTACAGTAAGCTCATTACAATATTTGTAAACAAACGCGTAGCGTCCGAATAGCCACCGCAAAGTGACCGTGTCGTGCACGCACAGTCGTCGTGCCGCATCCGCGTAGCCACCGCATCGTGTGCGCACCAAATAGGGTAAACTGCACGTTTTCTGTCCGGTTACTAAAGTTCCGAGACCGCTAACTAAAGTTAAGCAACGCTCACTACTCTTTAGGTGTACCTCCTAATACCGTGGCCAAGTGAGGTTGACCAAAACATTTTGATGGAGAATTTGGGACTAGCTAATTCTTCTTGGGCGATACGATCTCGTGGTGGTTATGTGTTGTGGGCAGCTGTCGCTCGGCTCACGATATCCTGACATCTCGATCTGTTTGCTGTCTTCCTAGTACACTCATGAAAGGGAGCACCCAAAGCAGATTTGATCTGGTCGGTCCATAGAACGAGTGATAATCCGCGCGTTCGGATACCCTCCACTCTGCTCTGCACGACGAGACGCTCGATGGAGTCATGGTTTCGCCACGAGACGTGTCCGAAGAACTTGAGAATGCGGGCTTGTGGACAGGCGCTGCTTAATACCGTCTTGGAGTATGGAAGCATTTGTTTGAAACTCGAAACTCACTTTACTCTAAATTACATAAGAATCTGCTAAGATGTCCATATGTAACCTACTACATAATCACTTGACTCTAAACTACATAATACGATGCCCATATCTAATCTACTACATCATCACTGGATTGTAAACTACATAAAATCTCCTAAGATCTCCATTTACTTAACCTACTACATCATCACTCGAGTCGAAAATACAGGATCTTCTAATATGTAAGTAACACTTTCCATCGTAAAATTAGTGAAGCCACTTCCGCGAAACACAGGCAGGCACTCAGCATCGGTCGGGGGCGAATTGAAACAAAAACAAGTTAAATAAACGAACAAAAAGAACAGACGTAAGACGGTATTAAGCATAATGTAAGCATTACGCACAGCCAAAGCGTAATAAAGACAAAAACCTCATTCTGACGCTTCAGTTCGCGTCGCGATGACGCGCCAGGGGTGGATTCCGGATTTTAAGAAAAGGTTATTACAAAATGCGTTTTGTTATAGAGGAAAAGAAATGGATGAAAGAAAAACAATTCTGGCACTTCAGTTCGTGAAGCGATGACGCACCAGGGGCGGATTCGGGGTCTGTTTTTAGCAAAGGTAATTAAAAACGCGTTTTGTCAAAGAGGAAAAGAAATGGGTAAGAGAGACGCGTTGTGCCGACCCCACTTAATAGAATATGGATGTACTGGATAGGAAGTCATTTAACT
Organism: Blastobasis lacticolella; assembly: GCA_905147135.1. Taxonomy (NCBI): domain Eukaryota; kingdom Metazoa; phylum Arthropoda; class Insecta; order Lepidoptera; family Blastobasidae; genus Blastobasis; species Blastobasis lacticolella. The sequence goes on from LR990048.1 coordinate 20,534,241, forward strand.
ATTATAACAGAGGGAGATATCACCTGATTGTGAGGAAAAATCCACATCACTAGGGGTCGGGGTGGGTTGCGGGCCTTTGATAAAGGTGATAATTATGACGATGGTGAAGTAATGTCTACAGGTACAGGCCGGCTCCGCATCCGCTCCCATTATGTTGCAGATGTCTTGGACGACGGATGTATGGTTAATATAAATAAATACATAATGGTACATTCTTTCATCGCACCGCTCGCCATCGACAGGGAGTTCATCCTCACACCTTCGTGCCAAATTGGTCGCGAACTGTGCGGTTCCAAAGGAATTTTCTCCCACGCACACTAACGTTGTGGAATGAATTACCTGGAGAGGTTTTCCCTGGTGAGTACAATATGGAGTTCTTCAAGAAAGGGGTTAAAAGGTTTTTAAGGGGTCGGCAACGCGTGGGTGATGCCTCTGGTACTGCAAACGTCCATAGGCTGCGGTGACTGCTTACCATCAGGCAGGCCGCAAGCTTGTTTGCCACCTTAGTGGTACAAAAATAAATGGTAGACAAATTTACACAGCGCCATCTAGCCCCAAACCAAGCAATATAGGAAACCCCGAAAATATCTTTAAAATGTATTTATGGGTGCTAGATAACTGATAAACTACTTATATACATTTAAATACATACTTATTATACACATCACAGAAATTAAAATTCATCATTTCCATTTCTGCCCGGCCGGGAATCGATCCCGATACCTCTTGCATGGCAGACCGACATGTTGGGCACTAAACTTCTCAGATCGTCGAAAATATTTGAAACAACCTAGGAAATGGAAGCTCAAGAATACCAGTTTCGAAACCAATGTACCCCATACAATAAAATAAGGACACATCGTTGTGTTTTTAGTGGGCAGGACTGTCAGTAGTAATTGGAAAATTTCTATATTTTCTATAATTCGTGGGTAGACAAATCTACCCGCGAATTATAGAAATCATTCGCTGTAAATGGATTATACCCACGTAAAAAGCAGGTAGGTAACCATCTGGCCAATCGCTTTATTTTAAATATATTTTACACAGTATTGACGCGCTTTTGACAGACCGAGAGGCCGAGAGGTCGTAGCCCTACTAAATGGTCCGATCAAATTTGCTCAACGCTCAACATAAAGCTGCATGACCCACTCCATGATGCTAAGGACAGATGCCGATGGAGAGACATTTTAAAGCAGAAATTGTCTGTTCTTCGAGGGATTCACAAGCCTCGGTAATTAGGAACACGACGCGAGGCGGAGGATTAAGGCGCTTTTGACCGCCATCTCACTTAATAGTAAGTGAAAAACTAAAAAAACAGCCTAGTTTCACTTTAACCAATAATAACACTAAATTTATATTTCAAACACCGATGAAAAAGTGTGTCTCCTTGTATCTGTGGCATCGTAGCTCCGGGATGGATGAATGGATGCGGTTTTCTCTATTTGAAAGCTAGTAGAAATTTTCATTAAATCAGTTCAGCAGTATTTCCACTAACACCCGCTAAACCGCCACTAAATTGCGGTTAACATTCGAGCGTCACGTCTCCCACGTAGCCCGCATATCTCTCGCTATTGCCTTGATCCGGCCCTGTCCCCGGGGGCCACAATAATAACGCCAAGAGAAATGACGCCCGTTCCTCACGCCTTAGTAATTTTTATAGGGCGGTTTGTACCCTGTCGCCTATATTAGGTTAAAAATTGGCCGGTGTACCCCAGTAGTGAGACTGATGGTTCATTTACTTGGACCCTTGCGGGCCTTACTATAAGAGATGAAATACAATACAGTCCAGGCTATCAGCAAGGCTGTGGTAGATGATATATTTGCCACTAGAGGCTGAAGCGCACCGTAAATTAGTCTGCACATGAACGGAGCATCTCTTTCAATTATTTATTCGTGGGACAAACGTAAATTATTGTAAAATAAACAACTGTTACACTTCATAGAAACTGAAATCGTAGCGCAAGTAGGATAGGTCTGAGATTATCTTATCCTGTTGTGTTAAATTTACTTACATACATACAAACATAAAGCTCACGCCTGTGTCCCATAGGTGGGATAGGCAGAGACTATAGACCGCCACTTTGCCGTTAAATGTACTTATCCAAAATTAACTTTTAATACAGTATTGCTAAGGCTTAAATTTCAAACCTGTTCAATTGAAGGGTAGGCCAAATAAGCACAAAGCTCACGCCTGTGTCCCATAGGTGGGATAGGCAGAGACTATAGACCGCCACTTTGCCGTTAAATGAACTTATCCAAAATTAACTTTTAATACAGTATTGCTAAGGCTTAAATTTCAAACCTGTTCAATTGAAGGGTAGGCCAAATAAGCACTGAGGCGACGTCTTCTTCTTATTGAAGCAGAGAGACTCTCTTATTTTTCTGGCAAAAATCTCAAAACCATACATCTTTAATGTAACAAATCCTCGTCTTGGCGTTCATATCTCGGTTGTGCTCTCGCGCACGTGGGCCTGGGGTCCGCCTTAACCATGATCCAGAATCCGGCAAATCAGATTATTACAGTGAAGCGACTGTCGTCTGACCTCCGTGACCCTGCTACCACGGGAACCCGACCAGATTGGACAGGTTTCATCACGATGTTTTACCGCAAAGTAAGAGCATAGGTTAGCATTCAACATAACTCAGAAAAGACTCATTGGTACATGGCCGCAGTGGGATTCGAACCCGGTACAACTTGCTTACGAGTCAGATACCTTATCCACTCGGCCACCGACTCTCCTAAAACCATATTAAAGTGATAAGTAATTTCGAAGTCGCATAGCGTTTTGGGACAATACCAAATACAAACAACGCACGCACAGTAACACACGTTTCCTCTTATTAAATATCTATAGATACTTAAAGCTCTATAGACTTATACAGTAAGATATATAGACTTGTATGTTACATTGAAGCAATTTAGCAACACAGTCGGCAGCAATTAACCGAGACAAACAATTAATTAATGTATAATTTGTTCGTACAGTGTTTCTGGTATGATTATATTGATTTTAATCAGTCAGCCGAGGGCTGTTCATCGATTATTATTGCTTACTAATTAACTTGTACGCGGCTTTTACTTAATCAAATCTGTTGTAATATCATGAAGAGATATTTATTATAACTAGCGTGGAATTAGTTTATCTTTTTCCCGAGCGACAATTTTAAATGACCTCACTAATGTATGAAAACTGGTACTACGGAGAGGTCTAGCTGTATTTTTTTTTTATTTGCTTATTTCTTTATCGCCCTAAAATTTTTTTTTGTGAGTATATTCAATTGCAGATACACTTTATTTACTATATAAAAAAACGGATAAATCGGAACAATTACTTATACCTTGAAACTTCCCTGTACCTAAAACCAAGTTTTCGAACTCCTTTTCGCTCCTTAAATACAGATTAAAAAAAGAAAACACTTTTCGGATAAATTATGTCGACGTCAGAAAATCTAGTGGGAGGAAATGGCTGCTTGACCTTGATCGGCAGAAGCTTCATCTATGTGAAAATACAGCTCACGCGTCCTTCCTATAGTTGGGGTAGACAGAGACTGGACTAGTAAATAATATTTGAGGTAATCAGTTGGACACGGCAAAAGACCTATAGTTTCCAAATTTGGGATAGATTGGACGCAAAAACATTTTAGGAGACATGTAAATCAAATTTTTATATACTTAAATGAGAATTATGAATACCAGTAGGGTATTCCTGTAATGATGACTATCTTGATACATATTTTTATATTTTATGTAATAAATTTATATGAAAATTGTATATATGAGAAACAAATAAAAACTAAAACTAAACATAACAGATGATAAGCTTCAAGCTCATAATCAACTATCAAAGTAATTACAGAGCCTTGCAATATTAACAAATTCAAAAACTGAGTATTTTAATATCTACCTATTATATTTATCATCAAAACTGTTTACACTAAACACAATATTTTAAAACGTCAACAAATTTGGACTCCAATTTCCTGTCCTCTTGACTCCCGCAGGCCGGCAGTAAAACAAAGAAATCATAATTACCGTCCCCGGACAAACAACGAATGCCTCCTCGACCCTGATATAAAATTAACGGAGCCAATCCAAAAGTAATCAGAGCCATCCAGGGCCATCAGCATTGTTTTCTCTATGCATTTTTGAGTACTCATTTCATATTGCCGCTTTAATTTCCCACACAGCGGTGTTTGATTGCAATTTAACTTGTAAAACAGTCCGTTTATCCGTGTGTCGGGCACGGGGCAACTTTTTAATTTAATCGACGTCAGAGTCGCGTTGCGGGCAAGTTATTTAATTTCATTAGAGACGAAATAAGTCGTTTGATCCGACGTTGCTGAGGCCTTCTGGCCGCGAGCGTTGGTCGGCCATTTTAATTTGCGATATTTCACTTCATTCGCTTGACGCGGCTTTGCGAGATATGGCCGGGGTCTGTGGACGTAGTCGACTGTGAAAAGATCCAGAAGTTTCTCTTCAGTGGCTGCCCATTGTTTCTGATGTCTGGATTAATGTAGACATAGTTTGTTGGAGTTTCTCTTCGTTCTTGGGCTTAATTTTGATGAGTTTATTTAAGCCCTGCCGTTAGTCGACTCCTATCTGTCTAAATATCCGAGAACGAATTATGTATTTCATTTTAAATGCAGGCGAAGAAACCAGGGATTAACTAAGGCAATAAGTGTGAAAATTGAAAAAAGTTTTAAGTAACACGAACTTCCGGGACTCCGCAAAGCGCCGAGCTGTGAGCGGGCAGACGAATTCTAAAGAATTTTTCACAACATTTTTAGAGAAACATTTCTCAAGAAACGTAGCCTCTTACAAATCGCAGTCTAACTACTAAGAAGTTTCGGTGCTTAGCGAGATTTATTGAATTTTAAAGTAGCGATTATTTTAACTACCTAGAAAGTAAGAACATATGTTAGAGCTTGTCTAGTCTAAGATGACGCGCCCCACTACTTACGTTAGTTGATTTCGATGTGTGAGTGCAAATATTGATAACGACACTTCATCTGTGTGGGAGCCAATGAACGACGCGTGCTCCTACGTTTGAATTTTAACGGCAACTGAATGACCAATTACAACGGCATTTGTAAATGTATTGCGTCCATATTTTAAACTTGCTTGTGTGCGTTAATGCGATAGTGGGGCGCGTCATTTTAGATTAGACGAGCTCTACCTACACTTAAGAAATTGCAGACGATGACGTGTGAGAATAATATACTGACAAATTATGCGACATTAGACGGGTATGTATAAATAAAATAAAATAATAAATATGCTAGGACAATTCGCAAAGCGCCATCTAGCCCCAGAGTAAGCAAAATAACTGATAAACCACTTATATGTATACACTGAAATTTAAATTCATTATTTAAATTTCTGCTCGGCCGAGAACCGAACCTTGGACCTCGGCGTGGCAGACCGGTTGTTATCCAACTAAACCACTCACGTCGTATAATAGGTATCTCAATTTTAGTTAAAGGGATTACCTTCCAGGAATAATAAATTATTATACATAATAAACGACATAATAACGTAATAATACTATGTCGTCACAATTTCACGTCGATATCATGATTCAAAAACGTAACTGGATAGGATAAAAAAACCGTACATCGCTAACCTGAGAAATTACCTAACACAAAAGGAAAATCGTTTCCTGCCGTCTGTTCCTATGTATCTATGTATGTACATCATCGTCATCGTCCTAGGCCTTATCCCGGCCTCTGCCAGGGTCCGCTTTCCTACCCATTCTTCTCCACTTCGCCCGGTCTTCGGCATCCTCGCGTCGTAAGCCCTTGGTTCTCGTATCCAACTTAGCGATGTCAATCCATCGCTTCTTGGGCCGCCCACGGGGCCTCTTTCCTGATACCGGCAGATTCAGGCACCTATTTCCCACGTATCCCTGAAGCTTACGCAACACGTGACCATACCAGCGCAGGCGATGTATTCATTATGTACTCGATCGAGCCGTGTAACTCTGCCTAATGAATACTTAAATCTTTTAGACTTCTCAACTTGAGGTCGCAAACCGGGATCTCAGATAACGAAAATACCGGGATCCCGGACGAAAAATACGCCTTTGCAATACCGGTATTCATTTCACAAAAACCGGGATTTTCGGTATACAGTTAAAATAAAATTATAAATTACTTTTGCAATATTAGAATCAATTTTATATTCTAATCACTATCTAGACTAACAAAACGATAATGGTTTGCTTCAATATCATTTTCTCAAATACAATATAGTAAGAGAAAATACTTAGGTATCGATGGGGGATCTATAATAGGGGAAATTAAAATTAGACTTTTCTTCTAAAAAATAAAAATAACCTTTCATATGAAATCCTCTTAACTATTCAAGTCTTTCTATGACTGTTATGCAATAAAGAATATAATAATTAAAAGTTTAAAATAAATTACTAGCAACTTCTCCAAATCTCGAAAATACCGGGACGGGATCCCGCATTGACCTCATGTTAATACCTAAAATCCCGGTTTTGAAAATTAATATACCGATATTGCGACCCCTATTCACAACAGATTTTAAAGCGGATTTCGACACTAGACAGAGAGATTTAAGAGGAAGGTTTACAAACAAGAAAAAAGGGTTGGTAAGGGTAAAGTTGGTGTACGCGATGAAGTCGCGCCATCTCCACTATTTTAAAATAAAACTGAACCACACCTGTTGACAGTAACTCCCTCAAAAGTTTCAAACCAAGATCCTCTTGACGCTCCCACTAGCAACTCAGTTTAATGATGTACACTCACTCAGAGAATCCAGTCGCAGTGCAGCAAAATTCTAAAAGCTTACCTGTCATTTTAAAACTCTTTATTTCGTTCAGTGTCGTTAAAAGTTGCGATGGAACGTATAGTGAGGCCAACTTATCTGTTTATTTGAAGGCGTCGCCGGTGGTGAAGAAATGTGAGGTTCACGCTGTCAGTTTAGTACAATTGTACGTTAGTTCCGATTTTGTCTACTGATCATACGTTTGTGGTATTGTAAAGACGTGGGTTTCAGTTTATGGTTGACTGTTTTCCGATACTGTGTTGAGTATAACAGACATAAACGGGAATATAACAGTAACTGGGGATACAAAATCACACAAATAAATTAGAATCATTTTCGTTTTATACACTGCTTGGAAATCATGGAGTCCTTGGGAAGGAAGGATGGAAGGTTTTCGCTGATTTACAAGGCTGAGTACCAATTGACATAAGTATGGAATTTGAAATTGTTATTATTTTTATATTTTTGGTAATGAATTTTTAAACTACTTACTCACGTACCTAAAAAGATATGGAATTGTAAATTCTGAAATAAATGATTATTTATTTAACGTTAACGCTTCTGTAACTTCAGTGTAGTTAAGATGGTCCTTACACGTGTTCATCTCCACTGAAGATCATTAATGTCAAACTTCACAGAATTCGACATAAATTTCGAGACACATATTTTCACAAATACTTCGACAATATACAACTGTATTTATGACGTTTTAATACAGTTTTTAGGCTAGACGAAACGTCGAATTTGGGATGTCATAGCTGCCAAATCCTAGATCATGGTCAAGGTGGACCCTGGGCATTTCTGCGCGGGAACACAACGCCAAGATGATTACGATGCAGCTAAAGAGTCATTAGAAAAAGAAATAAATCTAGCCATATCTACTTGTAAATCAGCGAAAACCTTCTTCTATTGTATTATACATATATATAATATATGATAGAGGTATTCAGTAACCCTTCGCTCGCTTAAAGAGTCATTACAGGATTTTGAAACGCGCCACGTCAGCGGCAGCCGGCGATATATTCGCTGGAAACAACCTAAAATGAGAAGAGAAAGTGTAAAAATTCGCTAAGTTCGAAATTGTAAGCGCTTTAAATGGCAAGGGTTGCTTGGAGTACCTCAATCCTGCTTTTGCTGGGTTATTTAGACCGCGGGATTGTTTATCGAGCCTACGTTTTAATTAGTAATTTTAACCAAATTATTCCGTAATCTGTATTAAAACAATCCAATTTAATAATTTTAACCCCCTAGGCAAAATAATAGTAGTTTATGCAACTGTCATATAAAAGGCGGTATTAAAACATGAGTGTAGTGTCTTATGCCTAATTATATTCAGTTGCATACACTACTTTAACGACATTCATATTTTAATGTTAAAATTTCGTACCTATAATTTTCTCAACTTTGCTGGAAGTAAGTTGCGAGTCAGTTCTGTTGTAAATACGCGTCCAGGATATCAAGCGGCGTGAAATTTACTTCACTACTTTCATATTGATTATCTATTCATTTGCTTCAAACAAAAAGAAACATTCACAAACACAAATTACAACAATTAGAAAAAATATTCTGTTTAGCGGGAAAATAATTACACACAAATATAAACAGGAAAATAAGAATTTTAAATTTGTTAAATACATTTAGGTATTTAGCCTACATTTGACCGTGTCCCGGCGCCCGGTTGGGCGCCCAAAAGAGAATTTAAAAAATATAAGTGTTGCATAATGATTAAAAAGTTATTTTACGATACAGCTGTAATGAAATTAGTATGGAAAATGCTGTATCGAAAAGTAATTTTTTAAAATTTTATGGACTTGCGTGAAAAAAGTGTCTCCTTAAACGACTGTTTTCGAATATGTAATTGGAACATTACGATACGAGTGTAGATAAACAATATTATAAGTTTGACGAGTATCTGTATGTGGCAACGTAGTTCCCTAGCGGATGAACCGATTTGGATGCGGTTCTCTATTTGAAAGCCAGTTTAATCGAGATTATTCCTTTGCTTTGTTTCATGAAAATCGGTTAAATGGTCTAGAGAAAATTCTTGTTAAAGCAAACTTGGTCGATTGTTATCCGACTTTTTCTGTCGGGTATTGAATTTATTTGAAAAAAGCGTGCCGTATTCTAAGTATCTAAATTTTCCTTTGTAATAGTCCAATTTGTTTTCATGCGCACTTTTGCCTCTGCTTCCTCAACAGTACCTATATTTCACCAGAAAAAGACATCCACAACCTAAAAAACATTACAAGCGAAGCAAGCCATATGAAGGCACATATTATAAGCACATACAGGGGCTTTCAGCCGCAGCCGACGATATATTTCGCGAGCAAGCTAAAATGAAGACAAAGTGTAAAAATTTAACCGACCACTTCAACGGCTCTAAATGGTACGGGGTGCGTTCACGAGCTCGGAGTGAGGTTGTATCGTGGAGTATTTTTTATAGTATTCAGCGGAAAAACAGGCGGGCAACCTGTGGTGTAATTTTTTCTTTTTTTAATTAACGAGGCAGGTATGTATTTTAGTGTAGGTCTCTCCCAAATATGTGTAGCTCTAATAATAGTAACTTATGAATGTAAGTATTGACAAATTATTTTTAAATTGACATGTTAATTTTAATACTTATTTAAATAAGTATATGCTAGGTAAATAGCATTGATTTACATTTTAAATAATTTAAATTCACAAGCTCAAGCGCTTCTCTACAGCAATGTCCTTGCAATGCCCCACCGGGGCTCATGTACCGAGACTGTAATAAGATCTGTGATATTGATAAACTGTACATCGGCTTCAATTTGACAGATTGACGAATAAGTCCTTGGTATGTGGCTTGGCTAAAGAGAGAAAAAGAGATAATGAAACGCACCAATACGAAATAATGAAATACCATGGACCAACTCGCATTGACAGGACTTGGATCGTATCAATGAAACCGATGTACAATTATAAGGCCTCAGATGGAAAGTGGTCACCAATGCCAGTAGACTAGACATAAGCAACACCGGCGCGCTAGGTTCCAATGCGTTGCCTAACCTAAAAATATTGACATTTACCAATAAAACCAAAAATTCCACAAAAATAACGGACATTTGTGGCTGCTACTCAGAAAACCTAATGGATGACCAATATAAAGTAGAATGTAACACAAAACTCGATGATTTTCAACTTTTACAATCTCGTCAAACTTAAATTTTGACACCTCAATTTCTTTGGTTGGAAAGTTACTACCTTTTATGGTTCTGAACGGCTGAGTTGAGTTTCGGATGCGTTTGACGAAAAGTAGCGCTCGGAGTGTACTTTCTGAACGGACCAAGGGTTGCCAGACCTCGGCCGAACATTACTGGCGAAATAACGATAGCGATTTGATTGTTATTCTTTCCTCTTTATTGGACGCTCACTTTTAAGGTTAATTGAATTTGTTATAGCTTTCTGATAATGGAAGTATTGATGGTTGTCTGTGGGTTTGATGGGTGTCGAAACTAAGGCTGCTTGACCACTGGAGTGGAGAAGAGCGGAGCTGTGCCGATATTAACAAATGTATAAAATCTCCGATCTGTGATTGTGATTGGTTGATATTGGCACAGCTCCGCTCCTCCCCGCTCCAGTGGACAGGAAGTCTAGGAGATAGAATATCTTGAAATCGTGAGTATGATAGTGTACATAGTAGGTAAAAACTAAATCAATATAGGCCCGCGGCAAAGAAAGCCAATACATATTGAATTTAACTATAACAATGTAAAATGAGATGTAGTAAACGAGTTCACGTTGCTCGGAATAGATGTGGAAACGCACATGGACTGGAAGGCACATACACTTAAAATAAAAAATAAACTTTCGAGCTACGCATATGCACTTCGTGAAGTCAAAAAAGCCACCAATATAAAATCTGCCTTAGTAGTCTACTACGCATACGCCTATGCTTGGCTTAACTATGGGATAGTTTTGTGGGGGAATAGTTCGGGAGCCTCAGATCTATTTACTATGCAGAAAAAGCTCATACGGGTAATTGCGAACATAGATACCACGGAGAGCGTATTCTTACCTTACCGTGCATGTATTTATTAGAAATCTGTAATTTTGCTAGGAAACATAAAGAATTTTATAAACGACGGGACGATCTACCAATTACTCACACATTGCGCCATAAAAATAGATTGTTGCTACCAAGCTCTAGACTTACACTATACTCCTCGAGCCCCTTAGTTATGTCCATAAAGATTTATAACAAATTACCAGAATTTATTAAAAATGAAACAAAAGATAACTGCTTCCAGAAACACCTCAAACAGTTATTGATAACTAAAAGTTATTATACAATCAACGAATACATCAATAACAAACTAGAATAGAGTGCAATAAATATATGTTTGCGAATATATAGCAATAAATAAATAATCTATATTCGAAATATATAAAGATATGTAGATTTATAAAGATATGTAAATAACTAAATAGGTATATATTATATTGATTCATAGTTAGTTAGTATATATATGTAACATAATAATTAAAATTAAGTACCTAAGTTAATATTCGTAACAGTTGTACGTCAAACAAGCTATTCTTAAATAAACTAAGCCAAGGCAGTGACTCCTCTCTACCAATTTGCTGTGCCCAATCCGGGTCCATGTTGATTCTAATCATATTGTAACATCTATATGTAACACATGAAATTGAAATTGTAATTAATACATTAGTCAAGTATATAGCTAGTCTAAAAATAACAACAGAGACAACAGCGCCACTACAACACTATTTATAGCTACTAAATGTTAAATCAGATTAGAACAACATCATGTAGTCGTGGAGGTTGAATTAATCGTGCGCGCGTCGAAGCTTCAGCCGTCTGCGATAATTGAGACGGCCACAAACTTCTTAGCATATAATATTGAATCATGACAGTTATCGCATTCCAGCAGCTCTGCCCAAAACAGAAATTATACAGAAATCAAAAGTCCCCAAAAATAGATCCCAAAAAACAAACCCGCGTAACAAAACTAATTACAGAACAAAAACAAAAGACCTCCACCCGGACAACTCAAATGAAACTGGCACGAGAGTCGGGACGAAAACCTTTTTTCTCCGGGAGGGAGGACCATACCCTAAATCCGTTCCTGCTTCCCTCCCCGGCGCATCCGAGTAATCCCGGATCAAACACCGCGTCTCGTGACGCCTTCCCGGGTAAAAATGGAAATATACGATTACGCCGACGTTTTGACGCTGATGTGAGGACAGTGGCATGGTATTACATTAGTACTGGTAAAATGGGGTTACTGTGATGTATTGGAGCTACATTGATCACTCGCTTTTCTCTGTTAATCAAGTGTTATTTTTATGCAAACAAAGAACGTCATATATGCGATAACCTTGATAAGTGTAAATCAGCCATCTTTCCCTTAAAACTTAACAGAGAACAGTAAGTGATCAATGTAGCTCCATCATATCAAAGTAGCCCCATTTTACGTACGTATTATACTACCACCAAACTGTACTACAGTCCATTTTGAAACTGACAAAGTATTTGGTGCATTACAATACAGTTAGTTCATGGTAGATATAACAAAATATACAAGTAAAGCAAAATAAATTATTTTAATAACCTAACAGAGGCCACGTTCCGAATCACATTAAATTTCGTGATAAATTATATGCATATGAAATATATAAAAGCTAAAGGCGCCAAATTTCATTAAAATCCGTTCAGTAGTTTTTGTGTGAAGGAGTAACAAACATCCATTACGTACAAACCTAAATTTCGCTTTCATAATATTAGAATAATACAATTGCAAGTAGGTAGATAGGTAAATAATACAAAAAATCAATCCAATTTCATATTATGTAACTAATTCATATACTTATTTATTCTATTCTATTCTAAAATTTTCTTGAAATTGTTGCTTATGCTCTTGTACTGTACATGGCGGCACTGGGGTTAAAACCCGGTAACAATCACTTATAAATCAAACCCTAGCCAATAGGCCAACGACGCTCTCATTTCATAATCGCCAAAAGAACTAGCTTCCTACAGCAGCAATTATAGTTACTCTTCACACTTACCTCATTACAGGTAAACCAATAACCAGCTGTTCGATGAGCGCCAAGTTTCCACACGTTCGACTCCAGCGCACCCCTCGAGAGTGCCTTGAATCGCGTATAATTTGCCCCACTCGCGGCAAATTTATGGCAAAAGTTGCCCCTTCGCTCAGTAAATTACAAGTCATGTAAATAAGTGGTCACAATTGTATTCGTTTGCGAAGTTTCGCCGCGTTTAATTCGAAATACGAGTTTGGGGAGTAGGGGATGAGTTGTGGCGTGCGGTTTCGACGTGAGGTATTGGTTTTGGCTGGTAATGTGATAACGTAAGGGATAGAAAATTAGATAGAATAGAATAAATATAGAAAACCCTGACCAGGTTTACTTAAAATCAAATATTTACTTCACCTTGGAGTAAACCATTTGGAACTAAATCATTAAAATAATCATAAACATCTTGGCGTTAATGTCCCGGTGCTACTCTCGCGCACGAGGGCCCGGGCTCTAACTTGACCATAATCCAGGAGTTGGCAGATCAGGTAATTACTGAGGAACGACTGCCATCTGACCTCTATGACCCTGCTACAAGGGAAACCTGACAAGATTGGACCATGGTTACACATACAGTTGCCTGAATGTGCAGGTTGTATCACGATGTTTTCCCTCACCACAAGAGCATCGGTTAGCATTCAATGAATGTACATAACACAGAAAAGAGTCACTGGTACATGGCCATAGCCGGGTTCGAACCCGGCCACTCTCACTGATTAGTCGGATACCCTCCGCTCCTAAACTAAACTAAATTATTGTTTGTTATTATCAAGCAAATTTTTGCTGTAACAGAACCGTATAGGAGCAGTAATAAATTGCTGAGTCTAGGTAAATTCTGTTTCAATGCCTACATTATACCTATTCATCCTCTTTCTATAGGTTACGTGGAATAACCTTTCAAAGCCCAATATAGTATGAAAACTTAAAGTCTACAGTCCCTTTTGTTCACTTCGCAAATGGGTGACGCAATTCGAAACATGCGTATTATTACATTTGTATAGCAAAACCTCTGACGTGGATGTACGTTGTTTGCTTTTGTGTATATATTGTGTGGATATTGTATTTTGTATGTGTACTAGTAGACCCGGCGTGACTTCGGTCGCGTACACCTATTTTACCCCCACCTACCCTTTTTGCTTGCTTATAGACCTTTCTTTTGAATCACTCTATCTATTGCTGAAAACTGTATTAAGCCTAAGGTTATGACACAATGTCTGACAAGTACATTGAAATACGTATGGGGTGCTAGAGATAATAAGCAAGTAGATAATTATTCTAGGTTATGTAATGACAAATTTAAATCAATGTTAAATTTTAATGGTAAATATTTAAATGTTTTATGTAATAATGAATATTGTACTGACTTTAAACATATTAATTTAATCGACACTTTTTACTGTGATATAGTTTATACGTTGCAATCGGCGGCAGAGTCCACGTTTCGCAGTAAGGATTCAAAACAAAGTAAAATTACTGGTTGGAATTATAATGTTAGAAATTATCATATAATGGCTAGACAAAAATTTCGCCAATGGGTAACATTCGGTAAACCTAAGTCGGGTTTTTATTATGATGAAATGTCAGCGGCGCGCAAGGATTTTAAGGCTGCTGTGAGGTACGTACATAATAATCAGGAAAAAATTAAGTTAGAGATACTGTCCCGTCAAATCGAAAATAAGAACTTTGTAAGTTTCTGGAAACAGGTCAAACAGCTTAATCCTAGAAGTAGCATGCCAGTTAGTGTGGAGGGCGAGACTGACTTGAGAGGGATAGCGAATAAGTTTAGGCAGTACTTCGAAGTAGGTTCAAATGCCATCAGACATACTGGAGACGTGCGGCGTGGCGCGGAGGGTTTCCATGTCACGACAGAGGATGTGGAGTCGGTTTTAAAAAGTATGAGGCGTGGAAAGTCTCCGGGCCACGATGGTCTCAGTATTGAGCACTTGGTATATGCAGGCGAGAGTATATGCGTAGTGCTGGCGAACCTTTTCAATCTTTGCGCGCGGCATTGCTACTTACCAACCAGCTTAATTCGCACGCTAGTGGTGCCAATACCGAAGAATAAGACGGGTGACGTCTCGTGTATGTCCAATTATAGGCCTATTTCTCTGGCGACGATTGTGGCCAAGGTGCTTGAACGACTTATCCATCAGAAGCTGACTCCGACACTAAAAATCGACGATGGACAGTTTGGCTTCCGTAGAGAAGTCTCTACAGACATGGCGATATTTTCCCTGAAGCAGGTCGTCAAACACTATGTAACCCAGAAAACAAGCGTATACGCATGTTTTCTGGACCTTAGTCACGCCTTCGACACCTTAGACCATGATCTGCTGTGGGAGAAAATGGAAAGGGAAAACATTCCGAGTGGGGTGGTTGGACTGATGCGATATTGGTATCGTAATCAGACCAACACTGTAAGGTGGGGTGGTGCTGTGTCCGATGAGTTTAGACTGACATGTGGTGTTAGGCAGGGTGGACTTACCTCTCCCGACCTGTTTAATTTGTACGTCAATGACTTGATAGTGGAGCTGAGCAGGACCCCCGTAGGCTTAAGGTTGGGCAATCGTTACGTGAACAACCTTAGCTATGCTGATGATATGGTACTGCTCAGCCCCTCTATTAAGGGCATTAGAAGGTTGCTGAAAATATGTGAAGGGTATGCTGAGGCTCATAACCTAATGTATAATGCTAAAAAAACAGAACTTCTAGTATTCAGGTCGGGAAAGGGACCCCAGGACATTCCATCAGTCACTGTCTGTGGTCGGCCTGTTAATGTGGTAAACAAGTTTAGGTACCTTGGCCATATTCTTACGTCAGACTTAAAGGACGATGCCGATATCGAGCGCCAACGTAGGTCGCTTTCGGTGATAGGCAATATGATTGCCAGGAAATTTTTTAAAGCTAGTAAAAATGTAAAAATTAATTTATTTCGAAGTTATTGTCAGAGTTTTTATACGTGTCAACTATGGACGGAGTATACGGTGGCCTCTCTGAACAGCATTCGTGTCCAATATAATAACATTTACAGGCACTTGATGGGATTAAAATATCATTGCAGTGCGTCTGGAATGTTCGCGGAAGCGAGATTGGACACATTCAATGCAATTCAGAGGAGGCGTATTGCTTCATTCCTGTCCAGGGTTGGCACGTGTAGAAACTCAATTATAAAAGAACTGGCAGACAGACTGCATACCACCTGTATGTTTAAACGTTGGCTGTCGATAGCAACCTAAGTGTAGATAGTAAGTTGACATTGTTATTGTTATAATGTAACTGTATTATTATTATTTCATTTTATTATATTTTGTTTTTATAACTAAGTACTATTGTACACATATGGATCATGAGTCTGAAATAAAGAATTTTATTATTATTATTATTATTATTAAAATCCGTTGCGTAGTTTAAAAGATCTAAGCGTACATAAGCGACTTTGTTTTATACTACATATAGATATAGATTGTACATACAACAATGTTACAAAGTTAAAACCTTAAGATAGGCAAGCATGTCTCTGCAAGATATCTCTTCTAGCCAACCTGAGAGGTGTGAAAGTGATATTACGAGTATTTTAGTACCCTAAATTAACTGTAATAACAAGTAGATGTAATTACTGGCTTAGGTTTGTATAAATAAATTAATTATTTATTTCATTTTTATTCGCGATGCGTTCACGAGATTCGGACGCCCCATTAGATAACAATAACTCACCTCCTGCGGCGTGTACCGGAAAATCTCGTGCATGTCGCGGTACCACTTGACTGAGTGCAGCGGCGGGTCGCGCGGCTGCCGTGCGTATGCGCAGCGCAGCTCTGCGTCGCGCCGCGGGTCCGCCCACAGCGGGAGCTCCAGCGAGGTTATCGTGTGCGACAGGCCGCGGGCTGGGGAGTAAAGATATCATCGTCATTATCTTGGCGTTAATGACACGGTTGTGCTCTCGCGGACGAGGGACCGGGACCAGCCTTGACCATGATCCAAAATTTGGCAGAATAATTACAGTGGAGCGACTGCCGTCTGAGCTCCGTGACCCTGCTACCAGGGGAACTTGACCGTATTGGGCCATGGTTACACATTCAGTCGTCTGAATGTGCAGGTCCCATTACGATATTTTCCCTCACCGTAAGAGCATCGGTCAGTATTAAACTAATGTACATAACTCAGGAAACATTGGTACATGGCGGCAATGAGATTCGAGCCCGGTACCTTTCGCATTGCTAGTCGGATACCGTTACCAGTAGGCCAACGACGCTCCAGCGCTGGGGAGTAAAGAGATAATTTAACAACAATATTAGCAAACCACATCAGATAGAGCGTCGGTGGCATGGTGGCTAACAGATCGGCCTCGTAAGTGAGAGATACCGGGTTCAAACCCCGTATTTCTATTATCTGTTTATTCTGACTTGTCTTATTTGGTGAACAAACAATGCCTAAAATCACGACTTGCCGTATCAATCACGCTACGTATATTGTGTATAGATGTCGAGAATTATATAAAAAAACACATAGAATGTAAATTTCAACGAATACTGCTGCACATTAACCATTTAAATACATAATTTCCTAAACCAAATAAGACAAGCCAGTTTGGACAGATTATAAGTACATTAGTTAAACACTAACCGATGCTCTTAAAGTTTGATACCTGACACGATGAATGAATGATTTATCTATGATAATTTAATATCTACTATGATTACGTTGTAAGGCATTTGTAGTACCAGGGTTATCGCGTGGGCGACAATCTTGTCACTGGTATTGGAAGACTCGTTCTATAAATAAAGTGTCCTATTTATACTTCAAACCGAATACAGCAACTCAAGCGCTGTTGCTAGGCGGCAAAAATAAATAAGGCGGTTATATCTGCCTATACAGATAGATCTATATATGACTATATAATATGTTGAACGGTTTTACCACTGATACTTCACCATTACGACCACCTGAGTGGTTCAGTTGGTTAACATGGTGGTTGGTCTGCCAAGCAGAGGTCCCGGGTTAGATTTCCGGCCGAGCAGAAATTGAAGTGATGGATTTTTATTTCTGGTACTGGTCTGGATGTAGTATTTTTATTACGTAAATGTTTATACATGAAAAGTAGTTTTATCAGTTATCTAACTCCCATAACAGAAGCTTTGCTTACTTTGAGGCTAGATTGAATTTATCCAAGCATATTTATTTATTTATTTCATTTCAAATAAATAAAGCCGTGAAATCAACCCGGGGCAGTAATATTCCATTTCTAATAGAATTCACAGAATCATATCAATCAAGAAGATAACTCAGTAACGGACTCAGCGATGTAGAAATATCGGACGAAAATAAACAATGCGACATTCTCAGAATCGCTTTTCTATCATTACGATACGATAGGATATTTCGTTCCAAGTATACGAGGGTTCAAAGATGTTTACAAATAATATAAGTAGGAGAAAATGATTTCGGGGGCTTATTTTGTTACAAGCTGAAGCCAAAAATACCAATTCTGACAATTACTTATTATTTATTTATTTATTTATTTATTCAGGAAACAAACAGTCTTTAACAATATTATATGCAATTTCATTTTACAAACAGACCTACAGTTCCATATAAAATTAAACAAGTCTTACTATAAACGTCAAATTATATAATAACTAGCTGATGATGCGGCCGAAGATGGAACATACTAAACTAAAGTAAACTATCTCGTGAATGGGCCGCTGCATCGTAGGTATAATTATAGACTTTTCGCAAGTCTTGCTTTTCGTAAGATTGCCATGCCTGGGTTTCCAAAAAAGGCCAATATTAGGTTAATAATAAATTCTCAAAGGAAAAATATTTTTTCATATAAGCTTTTATCGCGCGGTATAGTACCTAACAAAGAGATTGGAATGCTAGCGACCTTCTTGCCAGTCTATGAAGAGCATTTCAATCTCTTTGGTACCTACTCATCAAGACCATTCTAAAGAGCCCAAAGACGATGGGTTATTTTATTGCGTTCTTTTGTTCGTATGACCACCTTCCGACTCCATCATCAGACAAGCTGCACGATACCATATCAATGCATTGTCATCCAAGTTACATACTAAATTTCAGCTCAATCGGATACCAACAAATGGTCGAAAAATGCTTTGCAAATTTTGACGGATAACTTACATACATACGAACAGTGCACGTTAAATAAAATCTTGTAAAAAGAGTAAAACACAGAGAAAATAGGAATCGAATCCGCACCAACCGCCCACAAAACTAGCTAACCAACCAGCCAGCACGCCTCCAAATAATGTAATACAATATTTAACATCGACCCCAAATACCCAACTCATCTATTAGCCCATTACCGGATTTCCGGGATTGATTCTTTAGGGCCAAACAGAAAAACTGTTCCCACAAAAACTAAGGAAGGACATTGTAACTAAGTAGTCTAAGGAAGGTCGGAACAAAAGAGCCAACTAATTGATTGCGTGCGTGATTCGGGGGACCGGCAAATTGGCCGCAAACAGGGACCTAATCTAGGGCCATTACCGCCCTTCAAACGGCCCTGGCCGGTGGAAATTACAAAGTACGTAGATAGTGCGGCTCGTGCAAATAGGAGGCGATTACTTGACCGACGCCCACGTATCGGCTAATTGTTATCGAAAGGACTGGGTTGGTAATCTATCCCGGCGTAGTTGATATGCCTTGCTATAATTGGACGTGACGAGCTCTATGTCGAGAGTAAAAAGCTATAGGTTCAGAATAACTCTTCTTGTAGTAATCGTCATCATAATATAGGCGTGCGCAGATAGGTAGGTTTTAGAGACGTATAAAAATAAAGGTATTATCAAAATGATAAACATATTTATAAATTTTGAACGCTTAAGGCACCGATGTACGCTGTTCGTTAAACAGGTGTACTACACAATACCAGTGCCGGAATAAAATTTTCTTTCAGTGCGTTGAAATGTTGCGTGACGTCACGCCTGAGGTAAATTTTACTGTGAAGTGTCGTCTCAAGGCCGTGCTCCGAAACTTTGATACGCGATCTTTGTAATTTTTGAATGATCTGCTAAATAAAAAAACGTGTCTTATCTTTTTTCATAATCTAACTGACGGACAATTAGAATTAAAAATGTTGTCCCAGTCATCATCACCATTACGTCTTGACTCCAAGTCACATCGGCATCTATAACCAAAAAATAATAAATTCTCAATTGAATTTTTTAATTCTCTTATGAGCATCGGTAGCGGAGTGGTTACGGTATCCGACTTGTAAGCGACAGGTACCGGGCTCGAATCCCACTGCGGCCATGTACCAATGACTCTTTTCTGAGTTATGTACATTAGTTCAATACTCACCGATGTTCTTACGGTGAGCGAAAACATCGTGATGAAAGCTGCACATTCAGGCTACTGGATGAAAAAAAAAAGAAAAATTCAAAAAGATTTAATAGATTCTTCGGCTAGTGTTTCGGAACGTGCTCGTCTCTTGGCCGTTTCTGAGCGGGAGTCAGGATTCTGGCTTCAAGCTGTCCCTTCCCTAAATATCGGCACCGTTTTAGATTACTTATCGTTATCTATTAGTTTGGGTTTGAGGTTGGGGGTCAACCTCGTTCATCCACATTGGTGTCCCTGTGGTGCATATGTGGATTCGCTGGGGCGCCACGGTCTGTCATGTAGTCGTAGCGCAAGCCGAATCTCCAGACACGCGGCAGTAAATGACGTCATCCGAAGGGCGCTTGTCACCGTCAACGTACCGGCCGTATTAGAGCCGGATGGTACCGTACGCGACGATGGCAAGAGGGTAACGAAGGTCAGATGACAGTCGCTCCACTATAATTACCTGATCTGTCAAATCCTGGATCATGGTTAACGCCGACACCGGGTCCTCGTGGACGTGAGCATAACCGGGACATTAACGCCAAGATGATGTTTAATTAGCGTTCTTCTACTTTTTCTTATCGAGTCGATGAACTAAACTAAACTTACACTTTATTCGTCCAGTGTTCGGCGACGAACTAATGAACGTTTAAGCTTCTTTAACTTCAATGTAGTTAAGAAGGTCTTTACACGTGTTCATCTTCGCCGAAGATCATAAATGTCAAAGTTCACAGAAAATTTTGAAATCTAATTCCGAATGTGTCAGTCTCGCTCGCTCGGCTTCATCAATCTTGTCTGGTGCAATCTAACCGCAACTAGTACCTATCTCTACACGATCTTTCAGTTTACATGACGTTAGACTCGTTTATAATTTCAGATGTTGTAATCCCTCATGGACCAAATCTGATTATGGCTGATGGCCGATTGCAGATAGAATAATGAAAGGAAAAAAATCTCTGAATGAGAATACCTATCTAAACATCGGTCAATAGAAAGTATCGCATTTAGGATATTACTAGCTTTTGGCAGCGACTTCGTCCGCGTGGAAATTGGTTTGAGGGCAGTTTTTCGATTTCCCGTGCGACCATTATAAATGTCTTATGCAGTGAGTAGAGGTCAAGCTCTATCTCTGGTTAAGCAGTTTTACACACAGACAGACAGATAGAAAAAAATTCTAAAATAATACCCTACCCCGACAATTTATTCTGAACAATCTTTAATGTACAGATAGGCAGAAAGTACGAGTTAATAAACACACAAGATGAAAAACTAACTAGCATTAGGACTATATTATGCAGAACATGTCTAACATAATGTCCATCTAGCCTGCGCTCCCAATCAAGAAGATTATAGACTCCATTAAGGCTCGATACCGTGCGTGAATCACAACCCAAAGCTAGATCTAAAAAGAGGCAACACTGGATGTCACCCGATATTTCGAATTTGATCGAAAAGCGTAGAGAACTGTAGGTTAGTGGCGTCACAATGAAAGAGCTTAATTCCATGAATTCTGTAATACAGCGCTGCAATCAATATGTGAAGAGGTTGAACGACATTCTCAAAAGTTTGAAACAAAACACTTTCATATGAAAATCAGACATATAACACGTCAGTTCAAACTGAAGACATGGGCCATCGAGAATGAGTCAGGAAACACCATCACAGAGATAAGGAAGATTGTCGGCGTCTGGAAGGACTACTGCGAGACTCTTTTTGCCGATGTGACAGCAGACGTCGCAACAACCTATAATGAAGCATCGGATCGGGAGTCAATGCCACTTAAGGACGAAGTGCGCGCAGCCATTAATCACCTTAAGCGGAATAAGGCTGTAGGTTCCGATGAGATTCTGATTGAAACAATAAAGGCTATGGGGGAGGTCTGTGTAGACATACTGCACACTATCTGTTGTCGAATATGGGTCACTGGAGTCTGGCCGAGCGATTGGTTACACTCTATATTCATCCCACTCCATAAAAAGGGATCAACTAAAAAATGCAATAACTATAGACTGATTTCTCTCATATCCCACGCTAGTAAAATCATGCTGCATATTGTCAACACAAGACTCCAAGCTTACCTATCCCGAGAGATAGCCTCTGAGCAGGCTGGTTTTGTAAGGGGTCGAGGCACTAGAGAACAGCTACTCATAATTCGACAAATTGTGGAAAAGGCCAGAGAGTTCAACATCGCCCTCTATGTGTGCTTCGTTGATTTCGCGAAAGCTTTCGATACCGTCAAGTGTGCGAAATTATGGCGGGTTCTGACAGAAATGGGGGTACCACGACATCTTGTATACCTCATCAGGCACCTGTACGAGGATGGCACGGCCGCGGTCCGTGTTGACGGTATTGAATCCGATTGTTTCAAAACGCAAGCCGGCGTTAGACAGGGCTGTATATTGTCTCCTTTACTGTTCAACATATACACGGAGTACATAATGCGTATAGTTCTCGAAGATTGGATAAGGGAATATCTGTAGGCGGCCGAAAAATATCAAATTTAAGATATGCAGATGACACTACTCTCCTAGCATCAACCAGGGATGAAATTGATGTCTTTCTTCGTCGTCTGGAGACCACCGCGTTGGATTTTGGACTTGCAATCAACCGTAACAAGACAAAAATGATTATTGTCGACCGTGTCAACAACAACCAACCAGACGTCCGGGATATAGCGGGATGCGAAGTGGTTAGTAGCTATGTGTGTCTGGGCTTCACGATCACTAATGCTGGAGGCTGCGAGGATGAAATTCGGAGGCGTTGCGCTGTGACTAGATCGTCCTCGTCATCGATTTGGAAGGACCGCAGAATAACCAGAAACACAAAGGTTCGACTGAAGCGGTGCCTGGTCTTTCCAATATTTCTATACGGAGCTGAGACGTGGACGCTGAGGACGAAAGACCGTCACAAGATCGACGCACTAGAATTGTGGTGTTGGAGACGTATGCTCAGAATTCCGTGGAGCGCGCACCGAACCAATGCTTCAATCCTACAAGAACTCAACATCAAAGAGAGATTATCGTCGTCTGTGCAAATACGAATTCTCAAGTTCTTCGGGCACATCACTCGTAATGATGACTCCATGGAACGTTTGGTGGTGCAAGGGAAAGTCGAGGGTAAAAGATCTCGTGGGCGCTCTCCAACACGGTGGACGGACCTCATCAAGTCTGCTACACACTCTACCATGATCGAAAACTCTCGCTCCGCCAGACACAGGGACACATGACGTTGCATCGCGAGGGCGGCGGTGGCGCGGAACTCGACCGATACGTGACCACGACCACTCTGTCAAGAGTGCACGACTAAGAAGGATGAAATTGCCATATTTTTCGCAATTACACAGTTGCTGAAATATTTTAATTGTCCTTAAAATAAAATAAATATTTATTGATTTCAAAGGTAGATAATGTTTAGCTACCAATAACTGCCTAAAAAAAAATTTAAAAGTTTTTGTAAGGGTAGACCCCATACCCCTTTTTATTCAGTTTTGCCAGATGAAAGCATCTGATGTAATTTTAATAAAAGGGCAGTTGTCAAAATGAAATGGTATGCAGCAGTTAGCATAATGTTGTCAGGTTATACCTACAAAGTTTAATCGTAATCGGAATTACCATTTCCATTTCCAACAAATTGTAAAATTTGCTTATATTAAAATTCCTGTTTCCGTAATTTTCGCCATACATTTTATAGGAAGGACCTAATACAATGATAATTAAATATAACCGATCAAATAAACATGAAATTCTAATACCATCTAATCTTAGTAGTACGAGCTGCGTTCACGAGGTGAAAAACCTATTTTGGCCCGAGAGAGTTTTCCCATAACCACGTAATTTATGGCCTAATAAACTGGCCCTCATGGGGCAAAAATGAATAAACCGCTAATGATTCCTAAATGGAGATTACTCCTTAATCCAAACACTGAATCTCACGACCACGGGGCCGTAATCAGGCTGGGAAAGGGGCCCAAATGTACTGGTCGTGACCCCCCATTCCCGGGACGTTTATGGCCTTAGTATCTTATAAAACATTCATTGCGACCTCCTTTGCCACAGGGTTATAAATTTTTACACGGACTACGTCATAAAAGGAGCAGGCTGTTGTTCTGTGAAGGCGAAAAATATGCGAAATTTTTCCGCTCCGATGGTAATGTTAATTTCTAAGCCTCGTTTTAAGGCAATGCCCGATTTTGTACGCTATTATGGGTAATTTTTATTAGGCACAATGCCGTTTAGCAACCTTTTCTCGCTTTGCGGGAACGTGGATTGTACTTAACTAGTGGACCCGGTGCCATTTTTTTTTGCTTTTAATCTTCGTCTTGAATTACTCTATCTATTGTTGAAAACCGCATTAAAATCCGTTGCGTAGTTTAAAAGATCTAAGCGTAATAGAGACATAGGGACAAGTGGCGGGAAACAACTTCGTTTTTTACTTTGTAAAAATATGTTGTGATGGTTTGTGCTGTTGTTGTTGGATGTGTGTGTGTGATGTGATGGATGTGTTTGTTTTCTAAACTAATCTCATCTTAGTGTAGCTTTCACATTTTATTAGACCATTGGCTTATTACGCGTGGCTAAATTCAGTCGACTAAATTCTGAAACAAACAGAGTGATAGCAAATCAAACTGGATTGTATTGCTTATAAGTTAAGGTCTATTTATGTATCACTTATATTATGTTACGCGTCGCTGCGCTTTTCATAAGCAATACATACCACTTTGATATGCTCTTACGCTTTTTGCTTCTGAATTTAAACGGCTGAATTTAGCCTTCTGAATTGAATGAATGAATTTAGCCGTGTGGTGTCCGGCAGAGTAGAATAGCACCAATCCCTTACACGTGGGTGTCGTACAAAGCGACTAATGTTTTCATGTCAAAAGAGAATCTCTATACACTGAAAAATGGGCAGCAGCGTTTTCCATTGTTATATTTATAGCACTGCGATCTCCAACAAGCCTGCCGTGCGTGCAGATTATGGCAATAAACTGCCCTTTCCTGGGAGAGGCCCTAAGTTCTGCAATGGACTGATATGGGCTGTGATGAGTCTAATGTAATAAGCTCATTAAGTGGAATTTTGGTTATCCTTGGGCAAATCCCACAAAACATCCTATGACCTTTACCAGATCGTATGCCAACTTTTTCCCTTCATAATATATGTGACATATCACTGTCCTTCACAACTCATTTAAAATGAATATCTCATTATACTAAATACAGAGACTCGCATTTTTGCACGAGTAAAAGCTTGCGGTGAAATGGGAAGAGAGACGAAAATACATATTTTATTAAAAGCGGGTGAGATTATCAGAATGGAATGAAAGCTATTATTAATGCTTACTCTTTTATGTATCTACGACGTTGTTCCCGGAATTTTAATTCATAATTTTATTTAGTTAATCCACCTTGATTCATTTTGTTAACAATATTGTTCCCTGATACTGTATAACATAAAATATACACATAAAAATAACAGAATTTCCATTCCGCTTAGCAAAAAATCAAAAAACCTAGGTTTGATTTTAGAGCCCAATTTGTCCTGGGTGTCTCAGGTCAATGAGGTCAGTAAGAAGATGCATTTTTCGTTCCACTCTATCAAACATCTCCAAAATTTTCTGCCATTGAAAACTAAAATCTCTCTTGCTCAAACTCTACTTCTTCCTCTTCTAGACTATGCAGACTGTTGCTATCTGGATGCCACTGAGGAGCTTTTGAATAAGCTAGAGCGGCTTCAAAACTTATGCATACGCTTTATTTTTGGCTTACGCAAGTACGACCATGTCTCAAGTTATCGATCCCAACTCAAGTGGCTCCCAATTCGACAGCGTAGGAATGCTCACATCCTTTCCACTCTTTATAATATTCTTTATAACCCGTCCGCTCCTTTATATCTCTCTGAACGTTTTCATTTCTCCCGTCCACTAGACAAACATTGTCGTCCCAGTGTACGAACCTCATTAGCAATACCTCCTCACCATTCCGATTTCTATTCCTACTCCTTTACTGTTCATGCTGCAAGGTTGTGGAACTCTCTGCCGTATGAAATACGCGATAGTAAATCTATCGGTATTTTTAAGAAACGTGTGAAAGAGCACTATCTCTCTCTTGGTTCTTGAAAATGCGGGGTACAATGCCTATAGATAATTTGTAGTTTATTATATTAGGTTATTATATATGTATGTATATTTAGTTAGATATTGTGCATGTCTAATCCGCGACTACTTATCACATATCTCTTTGATAGGCCTGCTGGAAGAGATTTCTTCTAAGAAATAAGTAGCGCCTGTTGTGTCATCTATAACTCTGTATTTTTCATCAAAGTTTTATGTGTACAATAAACTGAAAAATAAAATAAATAAAATAAAATAAGAACTCTGTGAATATTGTGGCAGACAACTACCTAGTTGTGAACTACATTCTCATCGGTGCCATGGGTTTGAAGGAAGTTTAGAATATTAAAAATATTTTCCGAATATGAGTTAATCGCGGTGTAAGGGAAAAATGTGACAACTTAATTATGCTTCGATGGATAAAGACAAAGACAAACAAATAATTTACAGTGATTACAAAAAAAAGCTAAAATGCTGCTGATGAAGAAAAGACACTAACGCCCCGTTAATAGACGTTATTATCGTTGAGTTATCATTTTCAATTGAAATGCATATTAAAGAAGCTATTTTGCTCAAATTTTTACTTAAACACTTGCTTTTTTTATTTAATTATATCTAACCCACGCCAAGTGTTACATATTGATTCCAGAGTAACAGAGTTATGAAAGTACTATCTCTGTAATTAATGTTCTCAGCCCTGACATAATATTTACAAATTAAGAAAATATACATCAAATTCTTAATAGAATAATGAGTAAATTCGGCAAATCATTATTATAATTTAAAAGTATAATTAGCTTCTGGGAACTTTAGACTAAGTCCCACGACTCAGACAAGGCCTAATCAAATAAGTTAGTCCATAATCCTAAGTCCCTTGAGTCAAATCAAACCTAGCTATTAGATAGGTTCACGAAAATAAACTTTGCAACTTCGCAATATAAGTAGATAGGAACCTAATACTGAATTTGTAATTATTTCGATATTTTCTTACAGCCTCTGACCGCATTAATTAGGTAACAAGAATTTTCTATACTCTTATGATAAGACTACAAAAATGTAGAAACCAAAGCAGTACTGCCCGCCTTACCCTAGTATGGATACTGGATTTATCCAAAATTTTGAGTAACCTAAGTCGGGCTCGTGCAATCTTTACATAGTGTGAAACACTCACTCGACATCCCTAAGCATCGACAGGAAGTTCATTCCATTTATTGCACACCAGAGAACACAAGTACAGATACAAAAAATATGGTAGATAGTACAAAGGGCGGTACAAACGAACTTTCTGACTGTTTGGAAATAATAGAACTCGATTTTGTATGCCTTAAGAAAATACCCTAACCAACAGAAAAAGTCGATCCTAAAAAGTTTGTATATACTGAATTATTTTTTGAACTACTTGGCCGATTTTAATGCAACGAAGCATAAAACCATCTCGATTAAATTGACTTTCAAACAAAGAAAACCGCATCCAAATCGGTCCATCCGTTCGGGAGCTACGATACAGACACACAGATACACAAATCCACAGATACACTTATAATAAAACACCTCGCTTATTTTCGTCGGGGGTCAAAAAAACAGAACGTCATCGCACCACGCGCCCTTGCGTGTATTACGCTGTCAATCGTCGCCTATTCCCCCCAATATTCCTTTGGCTGATGGTAAATTATGCACATATTTCCCCAGGAATATGTATGGAAATTCAAGCTTGAGTGACACCTAATATAATATTGTGTAACTCTGCAGCGGACGTTCGACTCAAATAAAAGAAGCATAAAAGTCAGTCAATCAGCGAGTAAGTTCTTTGGGACTTTGTTGGGGGCAGTCTAATCATTTTGTTTATGAAATCAATGGTTGGATCAACGTGGCTTCTGTCATCTATTGCAGGAAACTCAGTAGAGTAACCTTGGGTGCTGTTTATCTGTTATTTGTTTATTTGTTTCAAACTAAACTCGCGTTCTTTACACATATTATTGTATTAGACGGGACTTATACGCGACGTACCTTTTCGGTTTGTTTTCCCGACGCTTCTAATCGACAAGGTTCGTTGCGTGTAAGTCCCGTCTAACATAATAATACATATGGACTTAGTTGTGTTTATAGAGAATTTCAAGGTATTTAGTGCTTTCTAGCTAGACCTAACTAGGTATATAGTGCGTTCTACGCTTGTGCTATGTTAGTATTTTTTCCGATTTCGGAATTCGGTTTTAAGAATCGATATGATTTGAACTTAAATACAAATACAAATACAAATACAAATCTTTATTTCAGACAAATTGTACAGGGTTATGCGAACACGTTGGCAACCGTGCTAGTCAAAGACTGTGTTACGTATGCCAGCGCCCTCCACCAGCGCATCTGGATCTGTTTTACTAAGTTAATTTAAAAAGATAAAAAATACAATTTTTGGTTATTAATCTAAAGAAAAGAATATGTTGATATTTTTAGGTTGTGTGTGTACTTTGTGTGTAACTTGAACTATTTCTTCTTTATAAGTAGTTTAGCTCACCGGGCTACTTATGTATCAAAAATTGGTCTACCTTTGCTGTGGACGCTGTAGGTTTTGGGAAAACAAGAATCGCAGCAGTGCCAATGAGTGATAACTTTTACTACTTTCTGAGTACAGTCGCGACATCGCCACTACCAAAATGGTACTTTGCATTAAAAATGCATATCAGGAAGATCATAAAAAGGCCAATGATCACGTTTTATCAAAGTCCACGTGTAAAAATTACGCAAAGACCTTAAAAAGTTAAAGACAGTATTAAAATACATACCTATCAGGAAGATCAGAAATGAGTAGATGATATTTCAAAGTCCTAAAATATCAAATGTAAAAAATACGTCAAAACCTTAAGGTTATGTACAACGCAAGAACCAATACGATACATCGGTTTTGTATGTCCAAATCGGGAAATGAATGGCTGTTCGTATTCGGTATCTAGTTATTTAGAGGAGCATAATCTGTCAATCTATCTTTAGCAATGGAATAAACTAGAAAGCCTCAGGAAGACTTTTTACCTGTGCGCATCTCCTGAAAGGCCTCTACCTATCTCCTAATCTAAGATATTAATCGCCTTGTAGAGAATGCTGCACTTTAACCTACCCCGACTTTAGACTTAGACTTTGGACAGTCTCCGATTTGTACGTATGTAGCGACATCTATCGCTTCAAATGTCGCTACACGTGCATCTATAATGATACTAGTTCATTTTATACTGATCATGGGAAGATTGATTGATGCTGCCTTCTTTACGTCGTGAATACCAGTACGTAATTTTTCATGGACATGTTTTACATTATGTAATCATTTTATTACTTACGTATATTCCTTTTGATAATTTGTATAAATCCATTATATTTGACGATCTCTTTTCACAAAAATGTATTTAAATATATCTTAAATTAAATTAAATTTGTGTAAGAGTAATAAAAAAAATTATTCAATCAGGCTTTAACATGTGGTCAAATATTTTCTAAACTACTAAACCGAATTTAATAAAACAAAGCTGGTAACCATCTTGATTAAACTGGTCACAAATCTGTCAATCCGTCCGGGACCTACAACGCCACAGACAGAGACAGATTCACAACACTTACATTAAACTTACAACGCACCTCTTTGGATGTTCCACCTCACCGCCGAGATTTAAAAATAACTACCCAAATATTTACAATTCCCATCAGCACGACAAAACGTAACAAAGTCTGCATAACTTTAACACTGTCACAACATTCAGACGAGGAAACCTCCGTAGGCGGGTTACTCCGTGCTCCACACAGGTAATAATCCCAGGAACCGTGCAGCGTTCGCAGCGTCGGCGGGGTAATTCTCCATAACTAATGAGCTCAGTTTCTTTCGAGCCACTCGGATGGCTCCGTTTTGGACGTTACGGGTGACGGCGCGGCGTGACGGATGACGGGGCGTTGTTGGATGACTGATCACGTGTGTTTTAAGGGCTTCAAGCACGTGGGGAGAGAATGAACTAATTTTTTCTTTAAAGGGTATATAACTAATAAGGGTATAAACATCTATACTAATAGATGTGTCAACACAAAGGAAGAGGCGCCTTTGGAATGCCAATGCCATGGCCAAACTTTCATTAACACTTTCGTCATCTGAAACTACAGCATTCCACTGCTTTGATAGTCTCGCCTCCAGCGTTCCATATTGGATCTTGCATCCATCGTGATCCGTTAAAACGCGACCTGATTTACAAGTTCATCTCTCCATCTCGTGGGGGGTCGTCCTACTCCATGGTTCGATAAATTTTTAGTCCAAAATCCATGTCATGTGGAACGAGTCCCTTCAACAGGTCATCAGTTCAACACGTAGAAAGCCTCCCAATCCGCTTCCTAAATCCTTAGATCCGTCTAAATACGTGCTGTACGAGTCTAAGGACCCACGCCCCGAGTGACTCACTCACGAATACATTTGCAACACTAATATAACGGGAGGCGGCGGCGTGTGAAATTTTAACCGCACCCTGTATCTGCGTCCGCCATGAATTGTTAATACGCGTTTATTATACACCCTGTTTATGGTAATGTGATACTGGTACAGCACAGCGCTAGCTTTGTAGCGTTTTGTGTTTAGGTAGTTTGTGTTTTTGGTAGAGATGAAACGGATAGTGGTTTGGACGGATACCGGATATCCGGACAGCCTCATAGCCGGATATCCGGATATCCGGCGGCCGGATATTCAGCTGAACTTAGTCTCTGAACATGTTTGTGCAAGCTGTAATCGTGGGATGGGCTTTAGACGAATGCATGTTTTTACGTGATTTCAAGTCTTCCTTCAATGAGAATAATTTGAACGTTGAACTGAACAATTCTTTCGACCTCGAAAGGATTCGTAGTTTCAAAATACGGGCTTACACATGCCCCCAGCATATCGGAGGACAAACGACATCGTATATAACCTCTAAATATAGAGAAGTTTGTATTTTGATCCAGAATAAACCTTGATTGACTTTGGAAAAAATTTTATACTAAACAACACTTGTCAAAACAACACACGACAGAAATGCACATTTTTTTCGCTAGTCAGCGTGTGTCACCCTGTTGGGAAAAGTACGTATCTAATGTCCACACTCGTGGAAGTTACAAAGTCTCATATATCCCAGAGAAAATTAGAGAATGCCGAAAAATAAAATGAAAATGAAAAAAGTATTTACGGAATTAGTTTTACGTTAATTAATCTCTTTTCAAACGTCAACAATCTTAAGGAAAGCAAAGGGAAAATTAAGCGAGCTCATTCAGGTAGGGGGCGACGCCGATCAGACCGATCAGCGCGTACGAGCCCTTACACCGGCGAGACACCGGGAACCGACACACGCCACGCACATAACCGCCTAGGCGAATCACGTGCATGTCTGTCTGTCAGTATGAATGCGATGGTATGGGCATGTGCTCTGTCACCCCAAACACCACTATGGTGCAAGTAGCCCTAAATTTCTCGACGACGACGCGCTGCCGCGGAAGACCCCGCGCGCCACCTGGCTGACGGCGGTCCAACAAGACCTGAGGGATAATGTCATTGAAGCCGATGAGCAAAATCATTTTTATGGAATTTTCATACATTTTTACTATCCGGTATCCGGCCGGACATTTACGCGCTATCCGGTATCCGGCCGGATAGTAAATTAAGGCCGGATAGGTCGGATACCGGATAGCAACCGAATATCCGTTTCATCTCTAGTTTTAGGGTGCTAGAATAGAATCTAGAACAACATGATCTTAACAAATGACCAGATAGCAGGGGCTTTTTAAAAAGTGATACAAGCCTACAGTCGGGTAGGGGTCGGTTATGTTCGCGACTCTCTTCTTGCTGCATTTTAACGATCTGCTTATACCCTGTATATTTGGGTATGCAGACGACAGCACAGTAACAGATAAATATTTGTCATAAGCAAAAGCCAACTGGGACGACATTCAGTCTTGTCGAGAGGCCATGCTTGGTCGTTTGAACGAAGCTCTCAATGCAGTCGCCGGTTGGGGCTAAGCTAATCTAGTTGCGTTCAACGCTACCAAAACACAGGCGTGTTTGTTTTTCTCTAGCTCCGACTTTCCGGAATATACCTGTGGAAATTACCAACAACCTACAGCTTCATCCTTCACCTTCACCTTCAGGTTTCATCACGATGTTTTTCCCTCACCGTAAGAGTGTCGGTTAGCATTCAACCAATGTATATAACTCAAAAAAGAGTCAGTGCTACATGTTGACACTGGGATTCGATTTGGACCCCTTAACCATTAAGACACCAACGCCCCACAATCTCCAAAACACGTACAAACCTCACCAAAAAGGAAACTATATCATTTACATATCTACAAATCTCTGACCTTGTCTGGTTCCCGCCGGAAGTTTTAAAGGCCTGACGGATTGAGAAATCAAATCAAATCGGCTTATCCGAGTCCTGAATCGGGCCACGGAACCCTATCGGTGTAAGTGAATAACATTGAAAAGGGGAGAGGCGGGTGTCTGGTTGGATCGAGGGGTCTGTTTGGAGGTACAAGGGTATAGTAACGTGTTTTTAACTCCCGACGAGAAAAGAGCGGAGACGTTTGACATGTTTGTGTCTGTAGCATCGTAGCACCCGGACGGATAGACCGATTTGAATGCGCTTTTTTTCTATTTGAAAGCCAGTTTTATCGAGATGGTTCTTAGCTTTGTTTCATTAAAATCGGTCTAGAAGTTTTGAGTATATGGAGACTTGGGGGTTATCCAACTTTTATTATTCTTTGCTATATAAGGCTCGGGAGGAAGACAGCAGTAGATATCTGACAGCTAACAATAAAAGCGATTTCGCACCGGCTTTACCTCTAACTCTTTTGCAGTTAAGACCAT
This sequence comes from Blastobasis lacticolella, assembly GCA_905147135.1. Classification (NCBI taxonomy): domain Eukaryota; kingdom Metazoa; phylum Arthropoda; class Insecta; order Lepidoptera; family Blastobasidae; genus Blastobasis; species Blastobasis lacticolella. The sequence goes on from LR990048.1 coordinate 20,567,415, forward strand.
AAGGCTCTGGAACGATCTTCCCTCGGACATAAGACTATTACCTAACAAATGTTCTTTTAAGAAAGCGGTGCATGGTCATTACCTGAATGCTCCATAATACTCGTTCTCCCTCCCTGTTCGACCCACTTCACTTTTCTCTCGTCTCTTCACTTTGTTCAATTAAAATATTATTTTATCTTTGGTTTTGCTTATATATTGTATCCAGTTTTAAGTTCATATGTTTATTTTATGGTTTTGTATATGTATTTAGTATGTGCTTCCGGACTATAGTTGCATAAATGTATATCCCTCCTCCTTTTTACTCAAGTAGTTTTGTATTTTTTTGTCTTTCTTTTCCTGCACCGCCTACCTTTCTCAGGCTTAGATTATCCCGGTTGACTGGTAGATAAGGCTATTTTAGCTTTAAGTCCGCCACTGTACTTTTGTGCATAAAGATTTAATAAATAAGTAAATAAATTTCGGCGTACTGAAGAAAGAAAAAAGGAACTATGTTCTTCATTATTCTCATTTGACAAGCTTACCTATTAAGGCTTAGGTGTCACATCGATATTAATGACATTGCTTAGATTGGTATCGCAAAGAAATACAATACATCAATCAAAATAAAGTTCAATTACCGTTACTGATAGTTTGTACGAAACCATAATCATCGTGCTAAGGCATCAGTTCATGTTTCTATGATAACCAACAGACATCAGTGACGGTGAGTTAAAGGTAACTTGTGATTATAGATTAAAACACTTCCATACACTAGTTCCACTAATGTGGGGACCAGGTAATGTGGGGATGGTACTCATATTCGATTTTTTATTTAAATTATAAATACACGTACTCAACGATACCCACTCATCGTAAAAATGTAAACATTGCCAGAAAATGATGTCCGAAACCGGTCGTATTTAGATAAAAGTTTATAAACATAATTTAGGGGAACTAGTCTATAAAAGTGTATCTATAACATAACGGAGTTCTATCGAGAATGCACAACACAAAGTGTCAACTAGCAATTGTGCTAACAAAATGCAAAATCCAAGTCCTAGCCTCTACAAAATATTGTATCGTTCACGGATCTCCAGAAAGAAGGTCGAATAGCGGATCTCACTCCATCCCCCTGTATGGGGTTGCGGAATTGCTTCAGATCGTACAAATTGATAGCTTTCCGATCCCGACTTTTAGAATAATATTATTTGCATACAAACTTTACCGATTTAAAGGTCAACAAGCATATTTAGCAAGCCGTATTAAGAGCGTTAGCCTAATGGTTAAGGGGTTCGATTCGTACACTCATACCGGGTTCGAACCCCAATCCCGCCATGTATCAATGACTCTTTTCTGAGTTATGTACATAAGTTGAACACTAACCGATGCTCTTACGGTGAGGGAAAACATCGTAATGAAACGACACGGAGGTAAGATGGCAGGCGCTCCGCTGTAATTACCTGACCTGCCAAATCCTGGATCAAGGCGGACGTCGAACCCTAGGCCGCGAGAGCATATCGGGACCTTAACGCTAAGGTGACCAATCATATTTTGCAAGGGAAATAGGAGCTTATCCACAAGGTTTGGCAAACGTGGCGTATCGAATTCCTTTGATATTTTAGTGTGGTCCTCGCGATAATTTCTTTTACTCTAAAAGCACGATCCGTACTCATATATGCATATTAATTATTGATTACATTAATATTGATAGGAAAGGATTTGTATTACAGATAGTGTACGAGAATGTATGAATGGGAAAGCGGCACAAGATATAGGTTTTAAGACTTTCGTGGTTATTCACTACACTTGTGTCGCACATATTATAGGGTTTATTACCACGGTTAGTATTATTTTTACCTCGATATTTCGATGCAGTGGCATGCGTCATGGTCACGAGTAGACGCCATGACGCATGGAACTGCGTCGAAATATCCAGGACTAAATTATAGTAACCGTGGTTTTAAGCCCGATAATATGTGAAAGGCAACAGATAGACTCTGCCTACCCCTACAGGATACGGGCGTCAGTGTGTATGTAGGTATGTAGACATAGTCTCTGTCGTAATACAAACACAGAACCGTCCACGCGAAACACCTTCCACAGACCACGTTGTAAACCAACATTTAACGCAACACAAACTCGCAGTTCGGACGCTTTAATAATAAATCACATGTGAGATCCGACTACATTTATTATGTACGAGTCGTGTTTTTAAACTGGCTCCCACGTAAGAGACTACTTAAATCATTATGGCTTAAATAAGTAATCGGATCCTAAAGTTTGTTGTATTTTGTGTAAGCGGTAGTCCGTAGTCCGTAGTCTGTAGTCGGTGTGTTTTGCTGAGCTTCTCTGATTTTGGTAAATTTTTGGCGCAGTAATGCTTCGTGGAGTGTAAAAAATATCCAAGGTATAAATAATTTTATTTTTAGTTATAGTTGGTAGCCATATTTTGACGAGACGCGACGCCACGCAGAGGTCCTGGGTTCGATTCCTGGCCGAGCTGAAATTGATATGATAAATCAATAAATCAATAAATCAATATTCGTGGACAAATTCACACAGCGCCATCTAGCCCCAAACTAAGCAAAGCTTGTGCTATGGGTGCTAGATAACTGATAAATTACTTAAATACTTTTAAATACATACTTATTATACATAGGACACCCAGACCCGTAACAGAAATTAAAATTCATCATATCAATTTCTGCCCGGCCGGGAATCGAACCCGGGACCTCTTGCGTGGCAGACCGGCATGTTGACCACTGAACCACTCAGGTCGTCGCATGATGAATTTTAATTTCTGTTACGGGTCTGGGCTTAGACCTAATAAGTACCTATGTACTTAGGCTTATCAGCTATGTAACACACATAATACAATATTTGGTTATTTTGGGGCTACATGTCGCTGTGTGAATTTATCCAATTTATTTGTTGCATTTAATTCAAGCGGTAGTCCGTAGTCGGTAGTCGGTGTGTTTTTCGTGGCCTTCGGGTTTTCTGATTCTGGTGAATTTTTTCGTAGTAATGCTTGGTAGTGCGTAAAAATTCTCAAAGGGACTTATAATGTATTTCTTGTTTTAAGTAGTATTAGTAAATTTGGACCTTTTGTAGCCATATTATGAACAATTATTGGTTTGTGTAGTGGAAAATAAGGGTCGAGAACTTCCTAATTTTAATCATGGCGATATTAATATAATTTACTAACTTGAACCTAGTCTTCGTCCGCTTGAAATGTGGTCGCTTATGAAAGTAAAAATAGTTAATTCCTTTCTTAGAGTGCCAACTATTCTTGCCAACTCTTATCGGTGTAGGCGTGAAAACACAAAAGCATTACATAGTTACTGGAGTATTTGTATTAAAGCTAAGTTTAGATATGTAGGTATTACAGTATGGAGTCATTTACTAATTGCGCAGTTTTAACATCCTAACTTATAGTATAGATAATTAAAATATGAAGATACATAAAGATGAAAACCTTACTGCCCAATGCCCAGTCACTGTATTTTTTTTAGCCCGAAAAAAAAACACTTTTTACCCTAAACAAGGAATTATTAATACATATTACTACTCGTGCACAGAACGGACAAAAGTAAAGCCAGTACAAAGGGCTTATACGCCGTTAAGTAAATAATCCCTATCTTTGACAAACAGGATACCTACCCGTGTGCAATTACGTCTATGGTCCCCTTTGGTTTTCGCATCGTTATCGTGCAACTTTTGTCGATTTTCTTAACAAGTTAGTCCCTTTATCGAGGTTAGTCCGTTGAATTGTTATCTTCCGTATTAGTGCGTCCCAATCGTTGCGTCAGCTTCGTCTCTTGATGTGGTGTAAGTATCATCATGGCACGATTAAGTTAGGCCAGTTTGGAAAGCATCTACGTCCCGTGGAAATGGGGTACTGCAAAAAAAAAAATAGGTATATTCTGAAAGACCGGTACTGCCGAAGAGTGAAATTTTTAATTTGCCATACAGAAATTGCAAACATACAGGACACAACAGGCACTTGTGCACTACTTATTTTTAAGGAGAAATCTCTTCCAGCAGTCCTATAGAGATTATGTGGTACGATATGAGACAGTTAGTGCGTGATAGAAGGGCATTTTTTGTTAGAATCCGTACAAACCTCGCGAATGCACCCCGAATGCGCAGTTCCAACAACGGGTTGCGCGGAACTCGCTCGTCTTCAATTGTTTCGTACGGTGAAATGCAACGCACCGCTCGCACTCCTCTGCTAAGGTGGCAAACAAGCTTACGGCCTGTCTGATGGTCAGCAGTCACTGCAGCCTATGGTCATTTGTAATACCAGGGGATCACCGACGCGTTGCCGACCCCGCTTTGACGGCGCGCAAGCCGTTGCTGCAACTGCGCATTCGGAGCGTGTTCGCGAGATTTGGCCACACCCTACAGAGAACCTGAGAATTTAAGGCAAAAGACCCTTACCAGTTTTGATAAGGTGAGCTGGCTACATGTGTCACTGAGTAGGTACAAAATACACAAAAACACATAACGAAACAAAACGAAAACGACTGTATTACTCAATCACCCGCGGGGTAGAATTCCGCGTACACCGGCATGGCCATTTTTCCAAGCCATTGAATAAATAAAAACTTTTCCAAATAAGCCCGTCGCTCAATAAAGTAATGGGAAGACCGTCTCGGCAGGCCTGATTACTTGCTACCAAGGCCAGTTTAGCTACAACGAAAGGAGACAGCATGTATGTTTGAGCTTCAAGAGTCCATATATATTTTAAGAGAGGTAGGGCATAGCGGGGTATCTCGTTCGAATTGGAGCCGCCCGACTGGGGAAGTACCTCCACCTTACAGAATATCGCAGCTAAATAATACTCTTTTAAATAGTATTGTGTTTCTGCCGGTGAGTAAGGTTTCCAGTGCTCCATGGGGTGGGAATTTGGGGAACCGTGGCTTTGGCAGTGGAGTGACATTTGCCTTTTGCTGCCAGAGCAACGTGTTATAGAGGTAAGCAACGCATTAGCGATACTCTTGGTGTTGCTAATGTCTATAGGCAGCGGTGACCACTTTCCATCAGGTGGCCCGCTTGCCTATTTACCTACCGTATGACATAAAAAAAAATATAGACGTACACGATCTGCTGGATTTGTGCCGAATGTTTAAGCAGTTATGTTTGTAGACAATTTTGTATATTTTTGCCTTGCTGATCTGCCAATATATAAATCTTTTTTTTCTCTCTCATTTGTGTGTTATTATTTAGATTATTTAAGCCATCCGTGCCCATATTTGCAATATTCTTATTTATTCCATTTGTTTTCTATAGTAATAAAGCTAGTTTTATTTGCAAACAGACGCGCAACGCCCGGATAGTTACCGCACAGCAGTCCTGTGCGCTGCAATAGGGCAGACAGCACGTTCTGTGTCCGGTTTCTACGCGGTGACTATGCGGGTACGATGCATACGCATTTTCTGTCCAGTTTGCAATTCAAGCTATCTGTAACTAAACTAGAATTCTTCAAGTTTCAAATCCCTCGTGTCATTATTAACGATCGACTTCCAAAAATCTGTATTTCCTTGCAAATTTTTCATCCGCATTTTTTCCGGATTTTATTTTCTTAAAATCTTTATTTCCTTTACATACATTTTCAAGGGATATCACTCACGTCCCAATCCGTCACTTCTGGCAATTCATGGCAAGGACTTAGATACATAATTCGTTGCTGAATATTTTTCTATGATATCTGTCAATTTAATTGCAATTATTAAAAATTGATTGTCAGCTAGTAACGTATCCAATGGCATACAATTCTCCCGCTTGGTGGCGCTGTATGGTATGGAGACCTGTCAAACCTCTCAAAAACCAGACAAAAATGTAGATTTAGACCTGTTAGATCTCTCGGTACAAGAGTATCTGTCAAGGCCTACTTTCTTCGGTCGTAGATTTCAGGGTAACAAAGTTAAAATTATAAAGAGTGAACTGTAGTTTTAAATGAGTTTAATGCGTTGAGCAAAAAATAACAAAGGTAATGAGAGGTTGGTGATCCCCGTGAAAAGTAGATGAATAATGAATCTTGAATACGTATAAATGCAATAGGGTTACGTAAAGGTTGTTACAATGTACAGCCAAAGTTTGTATACAGAAATATATATAAAATTGAAAATGAAATTATTGATATAAATATATAGTTTCCAATCTTTAGAGAGTCTGAACTTGGAAAGTGAACTATTGGACTTTTACACACATTATTTATTTATTTAATACTTTATGCACAAATAGTACAAAGGTGGACTTAAAGCTTTGTAGCTTTACCTACCAGTCTACCAGTAAAACTGGTAATAAAAATTGCAGGCAAAATTGCTGGTAATATTATCGTTTTGCCTTTCGAGCAAACCCACGGGGAATGGTGTACGGCATTAGATGGCAGAGGCAAACGACTCCACATATAACAAAGGCAATAAAAGGAAGTCAGGGAAAAGCCTATTGTAAAAATTGTCGCAGTGGCCTCGATGCGCAATAACTCAAGTGTTGGAGTGTCGAATGCTTTCTCTCTTTAGTAAGTGTCATCTTTAATCGCCTAAGTTAATGCAAGATAGAAGATAATGTCAAACTGCTTGTCTGGTATAGTTTTTGTGGTTTAGCACCCAGGAACACCGACCTTATTTATAATTTATTTATAACTTATTAACAAACATATTATGTGTAAAGACACAGCAAGATGATGAAAAGTACAAGGGCAGACTTATCGCCAATAGAGATCTCTTTCAGACTACCAAAATTTACCTTATAACCTAATTTATTTATTTATTATTTAACCTTACTATTTGATATTAAGTGGAACTTGATATTTACTGGAAAAACTGGAAACTGATTTTTTTTAAGAAGTATAGAGACAATCAACAAATAAACATAACCCAGTTTCTTTTCTCGAGATGGAGAGCCACTAAATCGCTTTTATTGAATATTTAGTTTTGTAGCTAAACGAAATAACAGTTCTAACATAAAACATACTTTCGTCAAACTTGATTATCGTATAGCCACAAAATGTATTGCTTTGATTACTACTAAAATACCCTTACCTTGAATATCACACTAACCTTGAATTGTACTAAACCACGATTTTAATGAAAACCTTGATATTTCGAAGTTCAATAATGTTATCGTTTCAAGGAGGTATTTAACCACGAAAATCCAAAAACAATATCCTTCTATTGTAGGTAGCATAGATCTCCTCATAAACGTTGGCGAAAGATTGGTGATTTACTCAAATCTCTTCCATAACGATGTTTTCCATCACCGACCCAAAACACGTCAAAAGTCAACGCTTAGACAATGGGAACATTTCGCCTCCCTTTGCGTGTTCTTGCACTTGTACCTTCTTCATTCTGAGGAACTGATTGACGCCCACAGCCACGTTCTATCATCACACCTTTTGCCATCGACACGAAATTTATCCTCACACCTTGGAACCAAATTGGTCGCGAACTGTACGGTTCTAAGGGAACTATTTCCCATACCCATTATTCACACTAAAGTGTGGAATTAACTCCCTGAAGAGGTTTTCCCTGGATAGTAAACTATGGAGTTCTTGAAGAAACAGGGATAAATCGCAGTCCTCCGCCAGCAGACTAAGCTAGTTTGCCACAGTGGTGTCAAAAAAATAAACAAATATATTATTTGTAATGTCGATAACTGCATTCAAAAGAGAAGGCCTCAGGCTTTGACCTCAGGCTGTTGGCTTTCTTTTCAAGAAAGTGTCTTTAATATCAAGTCACACTAATGGAACAAACTTATTTATTTATTTTTAATTATTTATTTAACATTTATTGTGCACAATGAATAGTATACAAAATAGACATACAGAAAAAAATCACAACAGGTACAGCTTATTTCTAAAGAAATATCTTCCAGCCGACCAACGGAAGAGAGAGGTCAAAATCGAGAGGCAGATGGCGTACACCTTAAATTTACTTACCTACTATAGTACAACGAAATATAAATACATACACCATATATATATAATTTACTTACATTGACTCAAACGTTTTGCGAAATAGTATCTCCGCGAACTTGAGTCTAAACATATTTTGTTAAAAACTTTGGAAATAAACTACAAAAAATCATAAGTAAGACAGATAATGACAAATTATAATATAGTTAACACAAAGTGTTAAATATTTGAGACAGATTACACAATTTTTTATCTAGCTTTTTGATAAATAAGATGTGATATCTTATTTCGCAATTTGTCTTCAAGGTATCTTCTTAAAAGTTAGGTATCCCTTGTGCCTCTCCCTTTCAGATAATAAAGCATTAATATACCCTTGTAAGACCTTTACGACCTCGTAAGTTATAAACAGATTTAGAATTTATAACTTATTATGATTTAGGTCTATCTACATAATGGTGAAAGAATTATAATAATTCGTTTAGTTGTTTCGGATATTACCCTCTACATAAAAACTTTTTGTAGATAATTAATGGCGAAATACCTAAGTTATATGGCAATTTATTTTCATTAGAACTCGATGTAGATCATTCGTATCTCTCCCAAAATTCAAGCTATCTCTAATTAAAATAAAATTCATCAAATTTGAAATCCCTCGTGAAATAATTAACATATATTTTGTTGTTATAGATCGTTTCCCCGTTATTGGTATTTCCTTGTAGCACATTTTTCATCCGCATTTTTTCTTATTATATAAATAAAAACGCATCGAATGTGAATTTCAACGAATACTGTAGCAAATTATCCATTGCAATACATAATTCCACCGAAAATATAAATTTCTACATCACTGCCTACCACAGATAAAAAAACATTTTGACATATTGACATTCGGTAATTTATTACGTCTATAATATATTATGCAAACCCTAATCCTTTAGATTGTCTTTGGTTGCTAGTACGCCATATTTATTTACCAAATAAGACAAGTCAAAAATAAATCTTACACTCCTCTAATATGGTAGGCGCTATTGCCTGCAGGCCCTGCAGCCAACTTAGATGACGTATGATCCGTTTAAACTGACTTGTCTTATTTGGTGAACAAACAATGCCTAAAATAACGACTTGCCGTATCAATCACGCTACGTTTATTGTGTATAGATGTCGAGAATTATATAAGAAACACATAGAATGTGAATTTCAACGAATACTGCTGCACATTATCCATTTAAATACATGATTTCCTTAACCAAATAAGACAAGTCAGTTTGGACAGATTATACTGTAGAATTTATCAAGTATCAAAATTCAAAATTTCTTTATTGATTAGGACATTAAATATCTCTTTCAATCGTCAAAAAGGAGGGGGGTAAGAAAGTAGGAAGGAAACACACAGTGACACGTTGACCGCCCTATGGCCGTAGATAACGTATCCCTCGCCAACCACGACCGAACCGTGCTCGACAATGCCAGGCAGAGCCGGAACGCTATATACTATTATATAGGTATGTCTAGTGTAATTAAGAAAAACCACCTAAAACTACAGCAAGAGTAAGCCAGTCCACCAAGGCAGCACCCGTTCACGAGTATAACGCAGGGCATCAAATTCAGTTGCCAACTGAGTTAGCCAATAGCCCCGCTGGACAGATTTACGGTATAAATTTTTTACTTCAGGATTAGGGTACTCATAGAGAAGAGAGACACGTATATATACGTGTAGCTAGCTTAGCGTTGTTTGTGCCAGACTCCATTTTCCGCGTAATTTACCCCACTTTGCCAAACCTTGTCAGCGTAATAAGTCGACGGTACATTAACTCATAATTCTTTTTATCATATTTGACCTTCAATTTCGCTTTGTTATACTTTTTTATTTTTTATTTTTTTAAAGGTTAAGAATTTTATGGCTATCACTAGCGTTACGGATGGCTTTCCTAATGCCGAATAGGTAATAATTATATAATTATAAGTTGTCTATACCGACTTGTGACTGTGGGTGTGACATGGAACGCCATCTAATGTGAATTTTAAATAGATTTGCGCCTGCGGCTACTACGCGTTACTTCGCATAAAAGGGAAAGAGAAACGATAAAAACTAGCCCATATGTTATTCCAGTCCCTAATCTTGCTACCTATCAATATCATCATCATCATCATCTCAGCCCAAAACAGTCCACTGCAGGACTAGGGGCCTCTCCCACGAATAGGGAGGCGTTGCCATAATCTCCACGCTTGGCAGGCGGGTTGGAGATCGCAGTGTTATAAATAAAAGTATGGAAAAAGCTGCTGCCCATTTTCCAGTTTACGGAGATTCTAGATCTTTTGCCTCGATAACATTAGTCGCCTTGTACGACACCCACGAGTGTTAGGGGTTGGTGCTATTCTACTCTGCCGGACACCACACGGCTACCTATCAATATACACACCCAAACTTCGCATATTTTTTGTATTTTTTGTATTTAATTAAAAACGATTAATGTACAAAACTTTTTTGTATTTATTTAACATTTATTAGTCTACAAAGCGTGTTATGTACTTTCTTTTGTATATCAATCAGTCATTTACAACATACTACAGCTTTACGCATTAATCTTATGAATTAAAGTAACTATCACGAGTTTTGTTAGCGACCCGGAATTTTGCCGGCCCCAAATTAAAGGGATTCATGCATGAATTGTTGAGTGTCTATTGTAATCATCCATCCCCATTTAAACACTCGTTTATAAAGGGTAATAAACTAATATTATCTAATTGAAATTAAATTGAACAGAAATTTATATGATGAATTTTAATATCTGTTACGGGTCTGGGTATTATATCTTCCCGTCGGCTTTTTTTATTTTTATACCACCAAGGTGCAAACAAGCTGACGGCCTGCCTGATGGTAAGTAGTCACCGCAGCCTATGGACGTTTGCAATACCAGGGGCATCACCCACGCGTTGTCGACCCCGTAAAAACCTTTTAACCCCTTTCTTGAAGAACTCCATGTTGTACTCTCCAGGGAAAACCTCTCCAGGTAGTCTGTCTCTAAGTATCTATGTACGCCATGATCTTTTAAAGCTCGCAATGGATTTTAATGCGGTTCAACAATAGATACAGTAATTCAAGAGGAAGGTTCACAAGCAAGAAAAAACGGGTAGGTAGGAGTAAAGTGCGCAAACAAAGTCGCGCCGGGTCCACTAGTGGATAGTAAGTAGGTATGTATTAAAAAAGTATATGAGTAGAATGTCAGTTTTCTAGCACGCATAACACATCTTCGCTTACTTTGGGGCTAGATGGCGCTGTGTGAATTGTCCAAGCATATTGTTATTATTAATAAATTTGCACCGTTTCTTTATTTTTTAAACCTTCGTTATTAATCTGACACACGTGTTGTAATGAGGAGTTTTCCTGTAGGTTTTGATAGTTGGTTTCAAAAAGCATCAATAGATGGCGCTCCTATAATTTTGGTAATCTTTTTTAAATCTGTATGATGGTGGCAGTGATTTCATGCAGCCAACTAATACTAAACTTAAAAATAAAATGTTTATTATTATAAACATAACTGTTATAGGTTGAACGAAATGTAAAAAGAAATATTTATAGAAGTTGGCACTATGTTCCATTATTATTACAACCTCTAAAATGGTTGAAAACTATTGACAAATACAATATTATCCAATACAACGTACCCAGTGTTTATATCCTGTTTGCTAAGAACCTATTTCAAGCGATTATAAATTACCAAAATTTTCGGGGCGCCATCTAGAAAGTGGTTAGGAATGCTTTAGATACCTATTGGAAAACTGCTCATTACTTCTGAAAACAATAAGAAACTTTTCGTATGCGAATCCCACTCGCACTGGCTTGTTTGTTCTTACATAAACCTATGTCACTATTAGTTTTATTGAGACCAATTTGAATAAAAATTTTTGTTTTTTATTGCCTAAACTGGCATACGGCCTACCTGATGGAAAGCGGCCACCGTCTTCCTCACTCTTCCTGATGAAAATATTTCCCAAATATATGAAGCAATTTACTTCATTAAATCTTACTGCTTTGAATCTCTGAAGGGCAGCATGTTATGATCCAATAAAGAAGTTAACTGCCCAAGGGAGCGAGACGCCTCTTCGTGGTATATTATTCCTGGACTCCAAACTTTAATTACAATAAACTATCTGCTCCCACGGTTTTGGTTCATTTAGATTCGATATTTCTTGAAATATTTTGTATTAATAATATATCACAATGAGTGTTATTAGTAGCTCGAAGATCTATATCAAGACTCAGACAGTGCCATCCGCGTCTCTCAGATTTGGACTGGTAAAATATATATAGTAATAAACTAACCTATTTCATGATTGACACGATAAGAAGAAGTATTACTAGTGTTTCAGCAAAATTAAATATTTTGATTACACAAAGTTCGTTATAAACGTTTTTCATAATTCAAAACTAGCTGTGCCCGCGACTTCATTCGCGAGGACTACAGGAACTCGGCGATGGTGGTCAGATTCTCAGGACGACAGATACTGAGATAGTCACTTTCAGAGAAAGACAGTAAGTCAGGTAGAGAGTTTCGTTGCGGTTCGCACAATACAGTGTTTGTGCGAGTAGTCTTTGTTAAGTTCGACTGCAGTAAAACAGTGTCATTTCGCCAAGGCTCTCCTCGTTTGGTGGTGGACTGAAGATTGGGGTATTAGACTATGGAGTTTCATTCCAGTCTCCGAAATGTTTCTGGTAAAAACAGATAGTTTAGACAAAGACAGACTGATTGCGGAGAAGTTCCAGGTTTTAGATTTAGAGATTTATCATGACATGGGAAACTATACACTATTGAACCTCTTGTCTCGTTGCCTCTCAGTTGAATCCATAGTTTGCGTGATGATAGATCTGCGTTGAAGCTGGTTTTATTGTGGTATAATATGCCCGCCCCGGCTTAGCACGTGTACTAACCAACCTCAACAAATTGTAAACCTTCCTAATGAATCACTCATGTCTATTGGTGAAAACCGCCTGAAACTCCGTTCAGAAGTTTTGTTGAAGCGGTAACCTCCAATGTAATTTAAACTTTAAACTTTATTTATTTTATAAACATGCTTAATTAGATACAACATTATCAAATTTGGATATTTCGATTTATCACGTTACGACTCCGGTTTTAGTATGTAAAATGGGGAGAACTAGAATATTGTTATATCAAAATGCCAAACGGTAACCTTTTTAGTAATTTGAACGTCCACGGGCGACCGTACTATAAAACGCTCGACGCTTCACACGTTGTAACCTAACCCTCTGTAAAAAACCGCCATATTTTTTTATTGATTCAGTTTTTTCAATCCCAATAAGTGACGGGCGCTTGTCCCGATCAATTCAATTATTTCTATAGTTTTATCATATTGTCTACTCATAATTGGGCAATACTCATAGTGCCTGGTCATTATAAATAATGTCCTATTAATCGCATTGCCCATAACATATGCATCTAGAACTCGCTAGAGTCATCACTTCAGAGCATAATGTACCTACATAATTATCGAAAGTTCAAAGTAGAAGACATAGTAGATAACGTCATAGAAAGTGCTCGAAAAACTGTCACCGGGTAGTAATAATTATGTGTATCTTAAAGCATGCGCTCTTCTGCTTTCGAGCAAGTTGTTCAACGGATGCCTCGTTTGTGTAAGAAGAGCTGGGAACTTCATTATGTTTTAATATTAAAGTTTGGCGAGTCCCAAGACTGGTTGGGTGCTATAAAAAACTCTTTGAACAAGTTTCAGCGTAAGCGTGAATGAATAATAGACTGTAGGTAGACAACAGGATTTAAAACTCCTTTTTGAAATTCGCTTTTTTGCTAAATGATCCCAGGAATAAGAAAAAATGTTATACGGTATTTTTTTTTTTAACATAATAATATTTGTTGTTACGAATGCTCTGTAACTAGAAATCCTAACGATCCAGGGCCCTAAATCTGCTAATTTACAAATAGCTTAATTTCATCTTACTTGGATCTCAATTAATTAAGATTTGTCAGATTTTCGTTAAAATATATAATTTCAAAGTTGAACGCGATTCAAAAATTGTATTGAAACATTAAATCCCGTGCAACTTTGAAACTATCTCCCACCACAATATTTAAATTGCCACCCTATCCGTCACCTTTCCAAATTTACCTCCAAAGGAACCTTTTGGTAGTTGCTACTTCATAATACATAGCCGTTGCATATTTACAGGGAGGTAACCAGGTATCGTAGCACGGGGCCGCAACGCCGTATGCAATATTCAATGAAATTTCCATAGTTTCGCAAGGGTCCGTTCGATATTGTGGACCTAATATGGAACTGTGAATACACAATTATGGACGCGGTACATAAAACTGTTCAGCAGGCTTTAAATAATCTCTTTTTAAAATGCGACGAAAAATAAGGGTGTTATAAGTTTGACATGTGTCTGTCGCTTTGTGTATCTGTATGTGGCATCGTAACTCTCGAATGGATGGATATATTTGGATGCGGTTTTTTCAATTTGAAAGACAGTTTAATAAAGATGGATCTTAGCTTTGTTTCATTAAAATCGGTTCGGTAGTTCTGAAAATATTAGAGTTTCACTAAACTTGGTGAGGGGTTATCCGAGTTTTTCTCTCGGTTAGGTTATTATACCGTAATACAAACTCCCTGGGTGAATGTTTTCGTAACCTCAATCTAACGGTATTAGGTAGTAAGGATAATTTTAAAGAAGCAGGATAGGATGTTGCTAAAATCAGTGAGTCAATATAATTAATAAGCAGACTTTGAAGTAATAAGTACAAGGAATTCGTAATGAGTGGTTATGTTTGGAGAGGACCAGTATTATAAGTTATACCAAACCAATAACTCCATGATCAAAGGCAGTATTTCTCATAATTTTCAATGATTAAAAGATCAAACGGTGTGATTATAGAAATATAAATTATCTCAGAACGTGGAACTTCGCTGTGAAGTCTCAATAGCCTTGCTGTTCCTCATTATAATTTTTACGGGATAAAATTATTCGGCTTGGGCGCATAAGTAGCTCTATCTTCAAGTGAAATTCTTAGCAAAATGCTTCAGATCAAAGATTTTACCTTATAACGCAAAAAGAAGAGGAAAGTGTTGTTAGTTAGATTAGATTAGATTAGATTCATTTCATTCATATATTCATATTCCAAAAGTGAATAAAAGTATCTACTTGTATATAGATATGTAGATAAAAAGAATTATACCTTGCAGTAAATACAGACAAAAATGTGCATTTATTTAAGGTTCGTCAACAATAATAAACGATACAATATAATATTTTAATTCCATAAAAATAAAATAATACAAAGTCATCAATACAATGTCAAAACTGAATACTAATTTAAACAGTATATCTTTGTCAGCCAAATAACCCACCCCTGACCGATCCCGGTGCAAAGGTGCCCATCACGATCGCTGTATTACCGCGTTGAATCGCAATGGCCAACCTCTGCACCAAGAACGACCTGGAGCGGGAGTCACCCGTGATATCTCCGAGCCTACGGCCTATTTCCCCCACAAAACTCTTAGCCTCTGCGCTCCAACAGCCCAAGGTCTCCACGGCCACCGGCACAAAATGGTAGTGCTGCTCCAAGAAAGCGTACTTGAGTCTCTTTCTAGAACTGGCGTCCTCGGCAGCGGCGGATGGAGAGTGAACGGTGCGACTCAGGTGGCTGGCGGCAACAGTGCTGACGCAAGTAGCGTGCCAAATTAAGCACTTGCCATTCTATTCACTTATTGAAACATAATAAAGATACTATTATTCTGTACATAAGTACATATAGGATCAAAATGACAACTAAATAAATCAATGGGTTACCATGAAGTTAGATACAGTTGTATGGAAAGAGATAAGACAGTTGCCGCAAACAAGGGAATGTGACAAACAAAACTTGCAAATCTCACAGCAAATAGCAGTTTGAAAATAAAAATGGGGCGACTCGAGGTGAGTTTTAAAACGTAAGGAAACTTTGCGCCACCCCACGCTCGCTTCGCGAATATTGGAAAAGACATTTATTTGAAAGGAACGTAATATTTCATAATATTATCTGAACTGGTGTGCGAGTATTTCACTCTAAACGTTTATATGTTTATGCAACGCGCAGTAAATATTAATAAATGGCCAGGTGCGTGATGGCCTCGAATGGGGAAAGTTCATTACGTGGTAGGTTTTGACGTAAAACATCTTTAAAATTACGCTGAAACATTAAATACCAAGTCACAAAACTGGAATGTAACAAAGAGGTGTATATCGTGTTACCACGCAAATCTATTAGCCTTAGAAACATGAATCTAGTGTCGTTGTCTAGGTGTCAGTGCGTATACAGTCAGCTCGCTGTTTTGACCTTGAATTTGCGTCGTAGGCGGATAGGGCGGCGGGTGCATTGAATGAACGAAACGCGGGCTCTCGCGCATTTCTATTTAGTGTAACTCACGACTCAAACTGATATAGTGTTTATTGAGTTTGTCTATAACAATCGATCCCCATAAATTCCCTCTTGACCAAACCAGCGCAGGCCTCTTCAATCTTATCCGCGATATCCGTCACGTCAAGGCTGCCACGGATGCAGGTACGTTACGTTCGCGGATGTGCTTCGTCAGCGCCAGCCAAGTCTCGCAGCTATAGAGCTTCACAGGCCTAATATGCTCTTGTAGGAGTTCCATACTTTTAATCAGGATTACGGGTTGTTGGGTCGACAATTCTCATAGCGCGTTCACTTAGATGCTAATAAATTCATTCTGGTCTGTATCTACAAATATTTTTATTATGTTAGTGCCGCCCAGGGACGTCCATTCCTTGGCAGCCTATAAGAAAGCGTTTCTTGAAGGCTCTAATGTGGTACTGGCTCGAGAACACCGCTGCAGGAACATCATTCTATAGACTGGTCGTTGTCAATTTATATACGACACAATGTATAAGGGGTCTTTGGAAATTTACTCTGCCGTTCATAATCATATCAGGTGGTAGAACTCTGTCAAGCCTAAGTAGTGCGCCTGGGTAAGAATCACCGCCTTATCTATTTCTGCCGCCAAGCAACAATGCTTGCATTGTTGTGTTCCGGTTTGAAGGATAAGGTAGCCAGCGAAATTACAGGCATGAGGCATATCATCTTAGTCCTCACAGTGATGCACCTGCGGTTCTGCATTTTTCTTTTCTGCAACCTTAATGTATGAATTGTATATGTTATGGGCGACAGTTACCACTTACCATCTGGTGGGCTATCTGCTTGTTGTTACCAAGTAGCATAAAAAAATACGGCTATATTCGTATTTTCTACAGATCATCGAATAGATGTATATATTATCTTTCACAGCAACACCATAGACATCGATAGGTAAGCAGATATTTTCCGAACACCTTACGGCAGTATTAAGAAGTTGGAAGGCAGGTAAATCATCTGGACTAATATCCCAACTTCTGACAGGGGAATTACTTTCCCTGGCAAATGAATAATTGGGTACCGGCGCGTGTTGATCTGAGAACAATCACTTCGACCTTTCGCGATTTTTCATTGCAATTAGGCCCAGTGTCCTTTGTTCTTTTTAATTTGGAGCACTCAAATTAGGTTGGATATTTTTTAGAGGACCTTGCTTATCTTTGCTTAATGACGTAAATATCTTTTTGTGTCGCCTAAAGGTCTTGTCATAGATGAATGGCGTGAAGTGAGGCGATGAGTCGCTCCCCTACGCAAATAATTAGGTAGACCAAGTGTAGGTAAGTAAATAATAAGTACAGCAGCGGTATTGCGTCATTCATAGGCCGCTCGGGGGCGGGTTCGGGCTGAGGCAAGTTTGGAAGACAGCGGTCAGTTCCGATTTCTACCAGGGTCCGCTTCCCGACTCATTCTCCTCCATTCCCCCCGGTCTTGGGATTCCTCGCGTCGTAAGCCATTGGCTCTCGCATCCGACTCGGCAATGTCAATCCATCGCTTCTTGGGAAGTCCGTGGGACCTCTTTCTTGATACCGGAAGGGTTAAGCACCTATTTTCTGACTATAGTATTATTATACTTATACTATTTATATTCATTATAGAGACTGACAACACGGCCAGATACAAGACTATACATTTACCAACCCCCTTTTCGATTCGAATGAAATATAAAATACAAAAAAAACAAAAAGAATCATAATAATTAAAAACAAACTTCTCTTTCCAAAATCAAATATAAGATAAGAGAGAGATCTCTGTGTGTATGTGTGTGTGTGTGGGTGGGTGTATGTGTGTATTTCAAATACTAAGTTTGTGTTGTAAAGTTCAACAAATATCACACACACAAATACAGTACAATTCTCTAAGATTCCTCGAAACCAATTAAAACAGATAATTAAACCGCTGAAAGCTATTTACACCGTCTTGTAATCAATCCACATCATCGAAAACTTCTAGAGCGAGTACTTCAGATGTATGATTAATTTTCTAATTGTTGTTATGAGTATTCTAACAGAGTAAATAAGACTAGTAATTTTTTTTATACCACACGGTGGCAAACAAGCTTACGGCCTTCCTGATGGTAAATAGTGACCGCAGCCCATGGACATTTGCAATACCAGGGGCATCACCCAGGCGTAGCCGCCCCCTAAAAATCCTTTTTACCCACCATTTGTACTCTACAGCTCCAATTTGTACTCTATAGGGAAAACATAACGGCACTGTTCAAGTATAGAAACAAGATTCTATTCATTCTATCATCGCACCGCTCGCCATCGATAGGGAGTTCATCCTCACACCTTGAGAGCCAAATTGGTCGCGAACTGTGCGGTTCCAAAGGAACTTCCTCCCACGCTCACTAAGGTTGTGGAATGAACTACCTGGAGAAGTTTTCCCTGGAGAGTACAACATAGAGTTCATCAAGAAAGGGGTTAAAAGGATTTTACAGGGTCAGCAACGCGTGGGTGATGCCCCCAGGGGCAATACCAGTATTGCAAACGTCCATAGGCTGCGGTGACTGCTACCCATCAGGCAGGCTGCAAGCTTGTTTGCCACCTTAGTGATATTAAAAAAAATTACGTAAATGGCTTACAATACGTCAATGAGGGTAAACATCGTGAGGAAACTTGCACTTTCAGACGATTAAATGTGTAACCGTAATTCCAATCAGGTCGGGTTCTGTTAACAGGGTAACGGAGGTCAATGGCAGTAGCTCTATCTGTAATTGCCTATATAAAAAAAAACATCTTGGCGTTAATATCCCATTTGTGCTCTCGCGCACGAGGTTCCGGCGTTCGCCTCGACCATGATCCATTTGGCAGATCAGATAATTACAGTGGAGCGACAACCATCTGACCTCCGTGACCCTGCTACCAGGGTAACCTGACCAGATCGGATCATAGTTACACATTCAGTCGCCTGAATGTGCAGTTGCTATCTCTAATTACCTGATCTGCCAAAATCCTTGATCGTAATCAAGACTGAACCCGGGCCGGAATATTGATGCCAAGATTATAGAACGTCAATGAAACAAATAGGCCGGAGTGTTTTGTATTATCGGAGTTGCTGCATATGATGTCAGATTTGCAGAATGTCAGGTTAGCAGAGTTGGCATTCCTAGTTGGCGATTATCAAAATGCCAGATTAGTAGGATTTGCAGATTCATTTTTCACATGACATTCCCGTACCAATTAGATAAAAAAACGAATCACTTCTCTCTTGGGAACGGCGCCATATTGTTTCCATAGTCAACATTACAATGACGTCATTCAACGCTTCATTACAGTGCCACCAACTTATCTGACTCGATAGTCTTGATCCTTGGACCCGGTGGCCAAAATTGGAACTGGAAAAATGGCGGCACTTCATTTTAAACTGTATATGAAAACAGTGTAAAGCTTGTACTATCCAAGGAATACGGTAACGTGCCTTAACGTGCATTGGGAATTGTGAGCGGAAATGTTAGTTCGAATATCCAGTTTCGTTCGTTAAAATCTGACAGTAGTTTGTTCCGCACTCGACGTCGGATATTGATAAAAGTGCTTCAATTACTTTACTATTGGCGTTTGAAAAGTGTATCTCAAACATTTTTTCGGCTGTTTTTGTCTATGTATTATCCTGTACTAGCGCCCCGCCCTGGCTTCGCACGGGTAGTAGCCTTATTAAATTTTACTGTTAATCTTACCTGCCTCATGAATCATTCTGTATTTTGTTTTAACCGCATCAAAATTTGATTAAGTAAAGTAGCTACGTATAGTATTATGCATTCTCACAGTGGATTCGTCAATTTCGTTCATTTTGACGCACGAATAGTGCGAACCGACACTTTAGTATTGTCGGGCTGTGAGACCGCATAGTACCATTTCTATGAGTATAAGTCATAGCACGCAAGGCAGTTCTCGAAATATAATTATACAAACATGTCTAAAACTGTCCCATAACAATAACATTCCAACAACTGCCTAACACAAAGCAAATAAGTCCACAACAAAGGAGCTAAACGGCAAACGTGTAACCTCTGAATCGACTAATTCTTTTACCCGTTCCAACATACGCCATTTCTTTCCAAGAACAGAAAATTCCGGATGTAAACCGCGTCTAATGCAATGGAAGTAGGCGTGTTGGCGTGGAACAGGAACAAGCCGTAAGTGCCTTAACACACGCCTTTGAAGCCTGCCTTCGGAGTTTACGCCATGTTTTATTTTCCTTTATCAGACTGAGAAGTAAATAAAAAAAAAATTATGTAGTGTTTCTAGAAAAGTTAAAAATACTATATTACTGTAAATAAAAATAATAATCATCTTGGCGTTAGTGACCCGGTTATGCTCTAGCGCACAAGGGCCCGGGGCCCGGGGCCCGCCTTTAACCATAATCCAGGATTTGGCAGATCTGTTAATTACAGTGGAGCGACTGCTATCTAACCTCCGTGACCCTACTACCAGAGGAACCTGGTCATATTTGATCATGATTACACATTCAGTCGCCTGAGTGTGCAGCTTTCATCGCTATGTTTTCCCTCAGCGTCAGAGCATCGGTTAGTGTTTGACTAATGTACGTAGCTCAGAAAAGAGTCATTGGTACATGGCGGCAGTGGGATTCGAACCCGGTACCTCTCGCTTACGAGTCGGATACTGTTACCAAACGGCCAGCTCAAAGTAAGCAAAGCGGATGTTATGGGTGTTAGATAACTGATAAACAATTTATATAACTAAAATTCAGCATTTCAATTTCTCCTCGGCCGGGAATCGAACAAGACATCTCTGCGTGGCTGACTGGCATGTAAACCAACTTAGCCACTTAACCAAGTCGTTATAATGGTATCTATATTTAGTACAATTATGTGTTAATGAACTCAGCAAAGTCCAAAGCAAATGACACTATACGTATCCAAATCCAATTTATCCAATTGTAATAGCAATTAAAAGTCAACAAGCGGAACAGTTACGGCAAGGGTGGGGCTATATTTGGATCTTTCGATCTACGTATGTACTTTGCCTATGTGAGCTAGTTCTTTGAACCTTAAGTATTTAATAGCATTACGAATAAACACTTTCATGTTTAGTGGTTTTCCAATCTTTCTTCTATACATAGTATTAAATGAAGTCGCTTCCCGCCGTCTGTCCCTGTGTGTCTATGTACGCTTAGATGTTTTAAACTAAGCAAAGGATGTTAACGAGGTTTTCGACAATAGATAGCGTATACCACGCCTAGTGCGGGAGGCAATAGAAATAACGAAATACAAAAATTTTAATCGTGAAGATGCGTTTAAACTTAAATGTATACAATCGTAAAAGTGGTTCGATTTCAGTTTCGCGTAAAGACTTAGTGAGTTTCGTGTGTCGCGGGAATCAAGCGGGTAACAATGGTAGTGGTTCGAGAGTTCAAAGTGAGGGTAATCGTCGAATCCGAAAGAGGGTGGACCGATATGTCTGTCCTTAGGAGCGACTTCACACAGCGCCACCAGTCAACTCGTGGCCATGACGCATGCAACTGCGTCGAAATATCGAGGTAAAAACAATACTAACCGTGGTAACAAACCCGATAATATGTGTAGTGAAAGTGTAGTGAATAACCACGAAAGTCTTAAAACCTATAATAGATAGCGTGATGAGAGAGAGAGATTAAAATTCCAGAAGATATACAAAATTTACCCCTGAATCAATTTAAAAATACCATTAAATCTAAATTAATTAGTAAAGCATTCTACAAAATAAATGATTATTTGGATGACGAAAATCCTTGGACATGAATCAATAATCTACTTTTCATAAGCTGACATAATTTTTTTTTATCAGCATGATATTTTGTTATTTTATGCTATTATTTATTTATTAATGATTTTTCACTGACTTTGATGAATATAAGCAGGAACTGAATTTATGATTCCGAAGGCAAACCATGATGCTGTAATTGATTTATTTTCATGTACCTAATTTATTTTAATGTTCTTGACCTGAATATTACCTTGACATGTTTTAAACTGATAAATTTAGTCCGCGATATTGTAATTAATTGTGGTTTGATATGTAAAAATTATGACATTATATTATTGATAATGACTAACTTAATCTTAATGTAATAGAATTTTGTATACTTACTTAATTTGTAGAAGAAATTTAATGTATTTAATTGTATGACATTCATAAGTGTTTTTGTATAACCCTAAATTGAATAAAATTATTTGAATTTGAATTTGAATTTAAGATGAGTATATGTAGGGTAGGTATAGGGTAGGTTAGAGTTTTTAGTGGCTAAAAAGGCCACATGAACGTACCACGAAATTATCCGATCCAGTGGCCAATATTGAAACTAAGTGACGTGATTGTCGATTTCAACAACAGCGACGCTTCAGGTAAGTTTGCGACAAATAAATATGAATCATTTATGAAGAGCTTTTTAGATTCCCTAATAGGTAGAGCTGTCGATAACAATCGGTGCCTGGCTGTCGTGGGTTCGATCCCCGCGATTGCAATTCAAGAAAGCTCAATGTACCTACGAGTACTCTACTCTATGTTTGCGTGAAGCGACGATTTGGTAAATATCGCAGTTACGCGCAGAAGGCACAGGACCGGCCTTTGTTGAGGTCTTTGGGAGACTGTAATTGACTGATCTGTAAAATACTGGATCATGGTCAAGACGAACCCCGGGCCCTCACGCTCGAGAGCACAATTAAGGTATTGACGCCAAGATGATTATTATATTATAAACTAATGAACCCGGCGCGTCTTCGTTCGCGTGGCGTCCTACCCCTACCCTACCCTACCCTACCTTATCCCTATCTTACCCCCACCCTACCTTACACCTACCTTTTTTTATTTTTGGTAATGTGGAGAAAACCTGCGATCCAGGTATCCAGCCCCTCTGGGGAAGAGCTGGATTACGTTGTACTTCTCTAACTTTTACCTAACAGGCTAAAAATTATAGTCCCAAATTCATATTCAGTTGTATAGTTAATTTAATGGAAACGTAACATCGAACCGGCAAGTACTCCCACGATGCCATAACATTTGCAACAACATTGTTTCTGTAGCAAACAAATTAATCGAGTCAATATATTATCGCAGTACTGTTTATCCACCTACGCTATCGCAACGAATTAATCATATCAAAATAGTGCAAATACGGTGATATCGGCAAATCATTGGGGTTGGTTTGTTTGTACGGCAAATATTACCTTTCTCCTACCCATGGACCGTCGCAGTCAATAGTTGTAGTCCCTGCCTGCCTCTGGTGCAAAGGCGTGTGTTATGTGAGTGTGCACTACCGCAAGATTGTTTTTTATATCACTAAGGTGGCAAACAAGGTAACGGCCTGCCTGATGGTAAGCAGTCGCGTTGCCGCACCCGCAAATCCACCCATTTCTTAAAGAACTTCATGTTGTACTGCAGGGAAAACCTCTCCAGGTCTACACCACCTTAGGTTGCGTGGGAAAAAGTTCATTTGGAACCGCACAGTTCGCGACCAATTTGGCTCCAAAGTGTGAGGATGAACGTGTCGGTGGCGATGCGTTCTTTACACTGTGCTATTACAACCCTTTTGTAGTTACAACTTCGTATAAATGGAAAAGAATTCGATAAGTATTTTTGTACATTTCGTACCATAATTACGGCAGAGGCAGTCCAATAGGTTTCATGCAAGAATTCATAGACTATTTAAAATGTCTTTGGTTTCGTGAACCTTTTGACGTAAACCGATTATACGAGTATAACAAAAGCAGTCCCTTCACCACTACCCTTCGGATGTTGACTTTGCCCTAATCTTGATTCCATAACGCGTTCAGATCACGCAGTGTGCGGTTCGCTTCACGGGAAAACAATACCTGTAGCAAATTGGCACCCACACAGAGGTTATTTCTGGCGTTAAAGCGAGAAATGTTGCCTTCTCATCCTATATTTGGATTATCACCTACGTATTTTCTAATATATCAGTAAGGTAGGCGGAGATTGTACCTCATATAATTTCATTTTAAAATTTTACGTAAAATAGACTTGCTAGTACTTCTTGAAGAGGCTCGCCTGCACTGGTTCGGTCACGTGCTGCGTACGCCCCAGGAATAGGTATATAGGCATCAGCTATTTAAACCTGCTGGTGTTGGATTGATATCGCCGAGTTGGATTCGTAAGGACGCTGAAGAACGGGCGAAGTGGAGGAAGAAAAGTAGGAAAGCGTATACTGACATAAGCCGAGATGGACGCTAAGATTATTATGATGATATATACAAAATAATCATTTAGGCTTAATGTCCCGGTTGTGCTATCGCGCACGAGGGCCCGGGGTCCGCTTTGATCATAACCCAGGATTTGGCAGATCAGATTATAGTAGTAGAGCGACTGCCATCTGACCTCCGCGATCCTGCTACCGGGGGAATCTGACCAGATTGGATCATGATTACACATCGAGCAGGTTTCGTAACGATGTTTTCCCACACCGTATAAGCATCGGTTAGCATTCAACTAATGTACATAACTTAGCAAAGAGTCATTGGTACATGGCCGCAGTGGGATTCGAACCCGGTACCCGACGCTCCTTGTAAACGCTCTTAGTCCAATAACGCGGCTCCTCGGTTCATGCGTCTCGTTTTTGACGCGAGCTGTCCACACCGGAGCCCAAAATACGCTGTCGCTGCGATCACGCGGCTCATCGGCTCAATCGTCACTCTTTTATGACAGACAGACAGTATGAGCTCCGGTGTGAAAAAACGCGATGCATGACTCAATAAGCCGCGTATTTGAGCTCCAGTTTACACCTAAACGCAGTTCCGTCTCGATTTGTCAATTTCTAATCCAGCACATTCATACAATATCACTATCAACCCGTTAAATATTTACGGGTAAAAATGCTGGGCCCACCCGTGGGACTGCGAGACCTGAATTAGTCATCTGCCGGGTCAGACATAAACTATTCAACCCCCATGCCCTCGCCCCAGTAGAAATATGAGATGGAATAACAAAAACATACCTTATGGACTTTATTTCCTTCTCACGCAACATTTGGAAGGCTACAATTGGAATTATGGACCTCTGGAGTGAGAGCGCGCGGCAGTGTTTCAGCGAAGTTCGTTTTCTGTCTAGAAAAGTAAAATATATCTATTGTGTAGTAAACAGCTAAAATATACAAAAGTCCATATTAAAAATAAATGTAATAATTGTAAATTAATGAGAAACCACCTAGTCCAGAGACAAAATGCTTTGACCATTTTGTGTTGCCAGTGATGACCTATGGATCAGAAATTAAGATATACGTAGCCAATCTAAGCCACTAAGGTCATCGAAGTGAGGTCCAGAGTCACAAAACTGAAGTGGCAATAGGCAGGCCTCGTTGCTCGTTGAACCGATGGCCAATGGAGCGGATTGGTTCTCGAGTGGCGTCCATGTACCGGAAATCGCAGGCTAGAAAGCCTCCCACGAAATGGACGGACGTAGGAAGCCGATGGATGCACAAGGCATAGAGCCGATCGGTGTAGAAGACGTAGGAGGTCTTTATTTTAGGTGGGGTAAACCCGTTTGAGTCTGCTTTAATTTTTTGAAGATTTTTGATCACCGATTCTGTACTAGCTGTTTTATTTAGACATGTATAATTTCAGTATGTGTGTCTTGGAACCCTTTTCTAATATTCATCTAAACAAAAACACGATGAATTTAATTTTCTTTTTTAAGTTTTAAATTTACTGCGATGTTTTTGAGAGATTGTTTCGCTATTCTGCTAAACCGCTTAATGTAGGTAGATTACATAGAACTAAAATTCGTATAGGTATAAGATTTTTATCTAAATTGTTTACATTAAACTTTCCTGTAAATGGCAGCAAATGTGTAATTGCTACAAAAACGCCAAATTTATAGGTTAGGATCCAATATTATATAAGCCAGTTCTCAGGCCACGGACTTTAAGGGCGTCTTCACTCTATAAGTAATTCATGACTACGCATTATCACCGTCAAGAGTCACTTCGCATTTTTCTCTATTTCCGCACCACTCTCGTTACCCTCACACGCTTTCAAATTCAGAGAGCACTTGACCTATCTGATATCTGTAGGGTCTTGCCTTGATGAATGGTGTACTTACAGTTATTAGGATTTCTTTTCAAACAACTGTTAAAGGTTCTTAAAACATTAATTATAAATTTGAATGTAATTTTAAGTTTTATTTCCTTGGGTTTGGCCCTTCAGGCTTCAGGCTTTAATGGCTCTCCAATTCATTATTTTATGTTCTGAAAAAGAGAGGATACTATGTTTATTTGGATGCGACCATTATTTTAAATGGTCTACGAATTATGTATTTCTAGACGTACTTGTTTTGTTAATTTGTGAATTTGTTTCCTTTTGGTCTTGGAGACGATATTTATAATATATTATATAATAATTTTTATATCTAATACTTATATTGTTGACAAATTGTTGTGAAGTTGTCAAACAGTGAGGAACCACAGATCGAAGCCATGATGGCGAAAATTTCATTTATATTTGCTGCCCACGAAAAAGACTGGCTGTGATAAATTTGAAATTGATTGACGGCTAGAGAAAAGAATTCAGACTGATGTCTGGGAATCTGAATTTTGGATGTGAAAAAAGTGGAAGATTTTTAATGTTATTTTACGACATGAATATTATTTGAAAAGAACCAGTATTTTTGCTCAGCAGAAGCAATTTTCTCAAACTAAATATAATAACAAATGATCGGTACAAGAATGCACAACTTTGCATCTATAATTTGAAATTTTCAATCGATGAAAAGTTAACCCTGTGATTATTCCCTGTGATCCTGTCAGGAATGAGGTTACGTTCAATAGACTCTTGTAGGAACTTTAGTGCTTTACTTATTTATTTACCTTTATAAATTTCTTGTAAGTTTTCCGGACTGAAAGATTAAAACCCATTACCCTGAATCTTTGAGTTACTCTTTATTAACTGAACCTGGCACTGTCCGTGGGACAGTGTTACGTTACATATCTTGAAAGTCAATTGGAGTTTTGCCCACTCAAGACTAGCTTTACTTCCCCGCAATGCCCCAATAAGCTTAGAATGTCTTACGTTACATTTATGTACTTATAAGATTAGAAAGCTCCCTCTTAAATGCTAAAAAAAATAATCTTAAATAGGTACTTTAAAAGCAGGTAACAACAAAGAACTTGGCTTATTTTATGTTTTACCTTGAGTCACATTATAACCTTAGGGGTCTGCCCTGATGTTATCATATGTGTGTTCTGCCTCGAGGCGCCTTGGGAGCACTAAATGATACGTTTTTCTTACATTTTACGCATTTCCCTTATGAAGATATTTAGATAAGAAGTTCCTCTGGGACACGTGTAGGTTTTCCTGTTTTCTGGTATGTATTTATAAGTGTAGGGAATATCTGTCCAAATTGACATGTCTTCTTTGGTAAAGGAAATTATGTATTTAAATGGATAATGTGCAGCAGTAATCGTTGAAATTCACATTCTATGTGTTTCTTATATAATTCTCGACATCTATACACAATATACGTAGCGTGATTGATACGCCAAGTCGTGCTTTTGGGCATTGTTTGTTCACCAAATAAGACAAGTCTGTTTAAACAGATCATAGGTAGTAATTGGATGTAAATTTGTTACTTGTGATTTTTTTATAGTTATACGGCAAATGACAAACAGGCAAGCAGGCCACCTGATTGTGCGTGGTCACCGCCGCCTATGATCATCAGCAACATCAGGAGAGTTACCAATGCGTTGCCCGCCTCTAAAGCGACCTCTAATTAACCACTTATTGAGACAAACTTGATTTATTTTTACCTAGTTCTCTTGAATACCTAATAGAGGGAGGCAAAAAGGTCACCTTATGGTAATACTGGGGGTTGAGTCTGCTTTAAATTTTTTAAATGTAATGAACACTGATTTTAAGCTAGCTGTGTGATTTAGATACGTGACATTTCAGTACGTGGTTCTTTATACTCTTATCTAGTATTCGTATAGGTAACCAAACACGTGATATATTGAATTTTCTGTGACATATTTGAAATTTACTGCGATATGTTTTAGAGATTAGTACAAATTTCTCCTAAACCGCTTACGATTGGTGGATCAAATAAATAACATTAAAAAGAATATATAATAAGCTAATATTGTGCAGTAAACTGTGGGATGCTACAGGCCAATATAATGATTATAATACCTAATAAGCAAATTTTCGTTTGGAGGAATTTTCTCTACATTGTTTAGATTTCTTTCAATTCACGAAAAGGGTAAAATACACAGTGGCATAGGTCGTAATTCGCTTTTTCAAGTACAGAAGATATTCAACTTTATGGCAGCTCACGTAAACGTAAAATTGGCGTGACGCGTCATGCAAAAACAAATGACAGGAGACGGCATCCTCTTAAGTCGTGGATTTATTACACTTTCTGGGCTTCGATTCTGGTACGGATATCGTCTCAGTTGCAGTAACATTACAATTGCATCGCATGTCAAACGCGTGATTGTTATTCAAATGACAGATGTCGAGTTGCAACTTTCATGAGTTCGAACTTTCCCACAATTAGTTTTCTGGTACTTTAGTTGCATTATGGTTTTATATGGCTGTTGGTACTCCAATAATTAAATTAATAAGTTGCATATTTCTTAGTTGTCAAACTGCCTTCAATTCTGTCAATGAAAGCGTGTCAAAGGTCAAACAATGATTTAATTGCAATTTAACTGGGATGATGCTGCGATGTTACTGTGACTGACTCGATACCTCGACGTAGTTATAGTAACATCACAGTTACATTGCAACACAATAACAACTGCATTGCTCACCAGAATCGGTACCCTGCTAATAATTAGCAGTCCTCCTCAGTCCACTTCTGCGAAGCAACGCAACGCAATTGCCAACTGAATTTGACATTAGATAATTCTACACTACGTCATCTACGGCTACTGGCTATAGCGTCTATTAGAGTTATGTAAGATTATTATAGCTCATTTCGGACTATCCAAGGTAAGGTTAGCTGAAAGAAATCCCACTGTGGGATAAGCCCGCCTTTGCAATGTATATTTATTTTCTTTTGTAATTGTTCTTTATGTAGTTATACGCAATAAAGAGTTTACATACATACATACATATACATTATTATATGTCAAATTCGTTTATCCACTGAGATAGCCCTTAAACGGCCTCCCCCAAGGCTCGCTACTAACATCAGTGCGCAGTTTTGTAATATGTCGTTTATGTTTTAGTAATAAACATAGGTAATCATACGTAGATATCAGTATCGGGCTACCGCCCTATGCCAGTGCTGAATGTTCACAAACGACTGCATACTTGTAAGTTCCGCCCACACGTTGCTTAAGGCCAGAGTATCAGAACGGAAAATGTGTTTTTGATGTCTGAAAGCATTTGTACACTGTTTTTAGTATAAACTTGATAACAGGAGTGGGCGTATGGCTTACAGTACTAATTGAGTTCTTTTTTGTATATCGTATCAGCCTAGAAGAGCGTCAGTGCCTAATGGTTAAGAGGTCCGACTCGTACCCAGAGACATAGGGTTCGAACGCCAGTACCGTCATGTACCGAATCTTTCCTGAGTTATGTACATTAGTTGAACACTAACCGATGCTTTTACGGTGTCGGAAAACAACGTGATGAAACCTGCACATTCAGGCGACTGAATGCGTAACCATGATCCAATCCGGTCAGGTTTGTTCTGTTAACAGGGTTACGGAGGTCAGATGGCAGTCGCTCCACTGTAATTACCTGATCTTCCAAATCCTGGATCATGGTCAAGACGGACCCTGGGCCTTTGCGCGCCAATTGTGTTGCTGATGTCCATAAGCGGTGGTGACTACTATAACGAACGCAGTGATACTAGGACATACACATACCTACAAATTGTCAATTTTTATATTTTCTTACGCTTGCTAGAAAATATATCTTCTAATGAAAAGTACGTCTTTATAAACATTATCTGTACCCTTAACCTTTCATATTAATCTTTTGTTTACGTTACAGAATTCGATACATATTCCATAGTAATAAACATACTTTCTTTAGCAACCTGTGAAGTAAATATGTATGCAAACTCTTCATTGTGTAAACATAGGATATTGAACCGTAGACTTGCGGCATGTATTATCTTACTCGAACAACTCGAGCTTGAGCTAAGCACCCGGCTAGGCAAAGTTTAAGTTAGTCATAGAATTGGCTTATAGGGATGTGACGTTACGGTATCCGTAAAATACTTCATCAGTTTTGTTTCTCTCTTCTGTCAAATAGAAGGAAGTTATCACTTGTCGAGATTTCGTATTTTTTTAACAGGCTAACTGCGTATAGAACTATTGGTTGTGATAATTACATATTATCATATCAGTAGTTCGGGGCTTTATTATAATATTTCGGAGCAAAAACCTGTGTCACTTTACACAATAGCGAACTTCCTGTTAGATAACCCCGATCCATAGTTCTCGTCTAGGATGAAATCGCTGATGAAATGTCTGTATTCTATATATTGTCATCACGATTATCATGAACATCTATTAGTCCAATACTAGACTAAATATACAGGTCCCTCCACGAGCGCCAAAGCATCCTGTCCTCGACTTGAATTTCGCAATTCGTTGCTCTACAGCTAGGTGGTCAAAGTAGGTCCTCTGTTCCCTATTGACTATGTATTATGTTAAATCATAATACTAGCGACCCGCCCTAAACAAATACACTGAAACCTTCCTCATAAATAATTCTGTTTGTTGGTGAAAACCGCATGAAAATCCGTTCAGTAGGTATTTTTTGAGTTTATCGGCAATAGACAGACAGACGTTTTTAGTATGTAGTGATACTGATAGGAAGCGTCAGTGGCCTAATGGTTAAGGGGTTCGACTAGTTAGCGAGAGGTACCTACCGGGTTTGATTCTCAGTGCCGCCATGTACCAATCACTCTATACTGATTTACGTATATTAGTTGTACACTAGCCGATGTTTTTACAGTGAGGGAAAACATTGTGATGAAATCTGCACATTCAGGTGACTGAATGTGTAACCATGATCCAAACTGATCAGGTACCCCCATTAACAGGGTCACGGAGGTCAGATGGCAGCCGCTCCATTGTAATTACCTGATCTGCCAAATTCTGGATCGTGGTCAAGGCGGACACTGGCCACTCTCGCGCGAGTACTCAACTGAGACATTAACGCCATAATGACTAGACCTTCAGTCTAGATTTATAATAAGTATTGTAATTCAGTAATTCAGTTTTATTGCATAATCAAGTACATTGATGGTAGTAGTACAAGATACCCCGTGGGTAGGGGTAATTTCTACTTAAGTAGGTATTTAACATTTCATTTATTATTTAAGTATATGTATATATTATATTATATCTAAGGCACATATTATAAAAATTATACACTTTGAGATCTTTTTATGTACTAATTATACGTAGGTATTCAAAGTACCTATATTCTCATTTTTTGTGGCGTACAAAGATACTTGTAATTATATCTATTATATAAATATCTTTATAAAAATATTAATAGCAAGGTTGTCCTTAATCCGCATGACATATCGAGTCACGTGCCCATCCCTACTCGCAAACTATGTCGCAACTACGAGTATGGCAAGCTTCATTACTTCTCGGGAAAGAAATTAGAGTTTCCCAGGCAATCTTGCGCGGTATGCAAACTTGGGGATATCATTGGGCTTTATTTGAATTGTGTGTACTATT
This sequence comes from Blastobasis lacticolella, assembly GCA_905147135.1. NCBI lineage: Eukaryota > Metazoa > Arthropoda > Insecta > Lepidoptera > Blastobasidae > Blastobasis > Blastobasis lacticolella. The sequence goes on from LR990048.1 coordinate 20,599,413, forward strand.
TCTCTGTAGTTTCATTCGCAATGTATTATGTCATGGGCCGAACGCGATATCCTGGGGACATTGTGTCTATATAAACTTCAATTTAGATAGATTAGTATGGGGTCAAAGCACAGGGGATATTTTATTTTCAATTCGGTTTGGCTACTGGGCGACCCTCAAATCATTGGCGAAACAAAAGCCTGTAGGCTTCGCTGGCTGGGCACGTTGAAAGGATTAAGCAGTGACGAAAGTATACCTGGGACAACTCACTGATCGACGACCGATCGGACGTCCCAGGTATCCCTGGAGGGACCAAGTGGATAGAGATCTGTCGGAACTCCGATCTGACTGCTGGCACAGGAGGTGGCACAGGAAAGAATGGAATAAAGCTTCTTAGTTCGGAGGCCAAGACTCATTTTGGGTCGCTGCGTCATCACAGAAACTAGTGCTGTACCGCAAAGCAGGTCCATCCACTGACCTTCCAGGTATATTGTGCCTCAGAACTAAGGCTCTCACGGACGCTGCAGTGTAACAAAAAGGGAAATTCGATCCCAGTTTATACACAGATTTTTAGCAATAAATACATGGATTGATTGAATGATTGATTAGACAGTAAATGGGGGCCCACCTACTACTAGAGAAACCCATCGCCTACGAAATACAATACTTACTATCAAAACGATTTAGTTTCCTATCAAAACCCGGACAAAACTCACATATTAGGTACACACATAGCTAGCTGCATACACATAGGTAGCTGCACACATTAAATGTATGGTAGGGGGTCAGTTCTCTCTGCAGCTGACTTTGTTTTTATTCACAGCCCACCTCATGGTACGCGGTATCTGTTGCCCATCATATCTACGATTCATGCATTTAAGTTGCAAGCCACAAAAATTTCGGACTGAATTGCAGAAAATACGTATATGTGCAAATACTAATTCGATTCCCTCATTAATATTAACGAGTGAGATGCCGAATTTCTTTGTAGTTCGTTATTATAGCAAATAATCCGTTCATTACGTACTATCTGTTTTTAAATGTATTTACGCCATAGGTGTGCTACAATTATTTTTACCATTTTTTCTTTTCAATCCGCTTTTAGAATAGCCACCATTTAAATATGTGTAAATCTAACATAAAGTAGTCAAAACTAGTGAAGTACAAAGTAGTGAAGTAAAAGCCGGATACTTGCCCCACTTTTCAAAAAGCTCTATTATTAAGAAATGTGTACTTACTAAGAAATATGCCACATGTATATCAAAACATAGGTCTTTAATCTTCTATAATAGCCTTTTTTGGAACCGTAATTATTATAGATTTTGAGTAAATCGTGTTTTACTAGACCTCTGAAAAGGGGGATAGTTGCCTACTGTGGCGGATAGTTGCCCAACGGCAAAAATGCTTTGGGGGATAGTTGCCTCATGCGGAGATAGATGCCTCACTATGATTTTGTTGGATATAATCAACATTTTTGTATTTACTGAGATCCACTAATCAAAATAAAATATAAATTATCGAAATACATAGTATTAAGTTTTAATTATTTAAACCATAAAATCATCACCATTCCGTCGTCTGGCATAAATATTTATTTTACATTATATATATTTATTTTATAAAGCAAGAAGTCATAATAAGTTGAAAACACAAAAAGAAACAAAAATCCTTGCTTGTTCAATTATTTTATACTTGCGGATAGTTGCCCCTAGGAACCCCTAAGGGCAACTATCCGCAAAAGTAAATGGGGCAACTATCCTTTTTGATATGGATATTTGCCATTTAATTTGTGAAATCAATAAACACTTTTCAACAATAAAACATTTTATACAATGTTATTTAAACCCTAATGCAGGTATGGAAATAAAAAGTTCACTGATGCTACAGTCAATAATAAAAATATTCAATATAAATTATTTACCAAAATAATTTTGACGCCCGTCAAAGCTTCAGCGCGGAAGATTTTTAATCACAAGGACAAAACGCGTGCGCTTACGTCTTACATAGCATTGATGTCTTCGGAAGAGCTACTTTTGATGGTGGTAAAGCGCTAACACCAACAACATCCCTAACATAGTGTATTCAAAACTGAGGCAACTATCCCACTGGGGCAAGTATCCGGCTTTTACCCTACAGTCGAGTTCATTAATATGTGAGCATTGCCAAGGCTTCAAATATAAATGTACATGGAAGGGTAGGTACTTATATATCTGAGCAGATTCATCAATCAGACATATGTACCTACGTCTGCTCAGATATATAAGTACCCTTCCATGTACATTTATATTTGAAGCCTTGGCAATGCTCACATATTAATGAACTCGACTGTACCACAAACTAATCGGACCCGGGTTGCCATTTTGAAATGTCATATCAATGACAAGACTAGTAGTTTACTAGTTTGTAGTTCCGCTTAAAACCACGGCACGAAAGATGAAACGGTGTCTACACTTGTTAGCTCTCATCGCTGTCATGTCACTGGTCAAAATTTACCTTACAACTGTAATAACGATTGACTTTCGACAATTCACTTCCCCATATCTGGCCCATATTCTGTCTCCAACTCAACGCGGCCTAACTTGGTACTTGATGTTTTGACAGCTGACACGTTGCACTGTCAACAGAGATAAACAAGAGCCCTGTTTATCTGTCAGTTGATACAAAGCGAGCCGCTGCCGAGTCCCCGGGCCCGTTCTTTGATCCATCTCACTGCCCACCACAATGTCATGTAATTGTCAACTGTGAGAAGGATCGGTAAGCGAAAAGGGGTTTAATAGACAGCAATTACCGGTGAAAGTTATTTGGCCGTTTAAGGCCTTGAGTTTAAAGTTTGAGCTCTCTGATCTCGAATTGATTTCGACTTCCCTAATCCAGCTCGAGCGGGGTGAAAACCGGGCATTATTATGTCAAAGCTGTGATAGTGTAACTGGACACTGAACTTAAACTTTAGCCAATAATTATGTCGTCCATCGTACGTATTATCACAAGTCATCACAAATGTATAGTCTTATTGAGTCATCCGTGATGCGCCGGGGCGGCAGAGCGAAGGGCGCTAGCACCTAGGTCCCAGCCATTAGTTTTGACCTGCCACTACTTTAGGTAAGCGGTCCACGGTAAAGCGGATGGTACGCCGTTGGGTGAACACCGGCGAGCGTCTAGCGTAGGTTCCTTCTGTAGAACCGCATCCGATAGGTCTCGCGGAGTGACTCAACAATCATGTTGAATGCGGCGTACTTTTGATGGGTGTGATCTTGACGTGCAGGCAGGTTGTTCTCTAGACGTCCGCAAACGGTCCCTGCGCTTAGTTACGTTCCCCGTGGAGACGAACCGTTCCGCTGTGGTCAAAGGTCCTTGAGGGCCAGAATCTCTAGATCTTGTATATTTTGTGGATTCAGTAGATATTTTTTTATATTTACCTACCATTGTCAGTTAGTAGAATAATTGCTCTAATGAAATATGTAATGAAATAATTAGTTAACAGTGTATGGACGAAAATTTTCCGTCGGACTGTGTTTTGTTAACAAAAAATTACTTGACCTCGCACCCGGTTGTTTTCCACGAAAACATGCTCCACAATATATATACATAGAGGTTCGTTATGTGCTTGTAGGAATGTAGCAGTTTTCTTAATTAGACTAGTCAGGTATTTAACCGCCTTCTTATCTGTTGGTAAGCGAAGATGCGGCCTAAGTTGGAGCATGCCTGCTTAGGAATAGCCTATTTGTAGCTCTAGCCTTGATTATAACGATCAGGGAACAGACTTACAGGCAACGTATGCTATTCCATAGCCATAAAGGTTGAACCAAAGCGGCTCGTGCGGATAGCTGGAAGATCCAATAAGGATGAAGCTTTCGCCCGTATCGCGTTTCCCGGTGGCGGGAAAGGGCCGGCGGAGTTATTCGTATATGTACGTATATGTACTCGTATATTGACGACCTGAGTGGTTCAGTGGTCAACATGACGGTCTGCCACGCAAGAGGTCCCAGGTTCGATTCCCGGCCGGGCAGAAATTAAAATGATGAATTTTAACTTCTGTTACGGGTCAGGGTGTTCTATTTATAATAAGTATGTATTTAAAAGTATTTAAGTAGAATATTAGTTATCTAGCATAGTACAAGCTTTCTTTACTTTAGGGCTAGATGGCGCTGTGTGAATTTGTCCACGATTATTATTATTATTATTATATATAAATTCTGCCTATTCTAGTGTACAACCTACATCAGAGTAAAGTTTTGTGTAAAATCCATGCAGCTGCGCTTCCGTGAAATATAGACTTTTAACCATTATTCATCAGTCTACCTATCATTTTATATCATCACTAGTGGACCCGGCGCAACTTCGTTCGCGTACACCTACTTTACCCCTACCTACTCTTTTTTTGCTTATAACCTTGAATAACTCTACCCATTGTTGAAAACCGTGAAGGTTTTTCGTGAAAAAGTAACAAAAATCCACCCAAACATATTTACAAACTGTCGCGTTTATAATAATAGTATATTGAATTGTAGTGGTTCTAAAAATGTGATAGTTGCCGCTCCTTGTATATGTCTGTACATCGGCATCGCGTAGACCCACTATTTAATTAGTTGATTTCGATGTGTGAGTGCAAATATTAATAACGACACTTCATCTGTGTGGGAGCGTCGACTGCTCCAATCGAACGACGCGTGCTCCTACGTTGAGTCTCACCGGCAACTGAATGACCAATTACGACGGCATGTATTGCGTCCATATTTTAAATTTGCGTTAATGCGATAGTGGGGCGGGTCATTTCAGCTTATACGAGCTTCTATCAACATTGGGTTACAAAACACTTCAACACGATAGTCCGGGAAGGGTGTTAATAATGTAAATGTTTATCTGTGTCTCTGTCCGGGGCGTTATAGCCTCCGAATGGCAAAACAAGGCTTGAAGTCCGCAAATTGACTACAGCCTCGTTGAATTGCGATTGGATAGCAATCACAGCTCTATGGCGGATTAACACGTTTTCGGTATTCAGCTACTGCTACTAATGGCAAGAGTAAATTGTAATTGGATCTCAATCGTAGCTCAATGGCAGCTTCACGTATTAGTCGAAAAAATATCGTGAGAAAACCTGTACAAGTATTTAAAATTGCAGCTTTCTGCATATTTATCATTATTATATATAAATTCAGCCTATTGTAGTGTACAACATACATCAGAGTAAGTTTTGTGTAAAATCCATGCAGCTGCGCTTCCGTGAAATATAGACTTTTAACAATTATTCATCAGTCTACCTATCATTTTATATCATTACAAGTGGACCCGGCGCGACTTCGTTCGCGTACACCTATTTTACCCCTACCTACCCTTATTTGCTTATAACCCTACCTCTTGAATAACTCTACCCATTGTTGAAAACCGTGAAGATTTTTCGTGAAAAAGTAACAAAAATCCACCCAAACATCTCATTTGTCCGTGTGGTGTCCGGCAGAGTAGAATAGCACCAACCCCTTACACTCATGGGTGTCGTATAAGGCGACTAATGTTTTCGAGGTAAAAGATCAAGAGGGTCCGTAGTCTGGAAAATGGGCAGCAGCATTTTTCATTGGTATATTTAAACACTGCGATCTCCAACCCGCCTGCCAAGCGTGAAGATTATGGCAATGACCTCCCCTTTCGTGGGAGAGGCCCTAAGTCCTGCAGTGGACTGTTACGGGCTGTGATGATGATCTCATTTGTAATAATAGTATAATCGATGGATGGTATAATGGTTCTAAAAATGTGATAGTTGCCCCTCCCTTTGTATGTCTGTACATCAAGTAGACTTGTAGAGCTTGTCTAAGTTGAAATGACGCGCCCCACTACTTAATTAGTTGATTTCGATGTGTGAGCGCAAATATTAATAACGACACTTCATCTGTGTTGGAGCGTCGACTGCTCCAATCGAACGACGGGTGCTCCTACGTTGAGTCTCACCGACAACTGAATGACCAATTACAACGGCATTTGTATATGTATTGCGTCCTAAATTTGCTTGTGTGCGTTAATACGATAGTGGGGCGCGTCATTTCAGCTTAGACGAGCTTCTATCAACGTTGGGTTACAAAACACTTCAACACGATAGTCCGGGAAGGATGTTAATAGTGTAAATGTTTATCTGTACCTCTGTCTGTGACATTATAGCCTCCGAATGGCAAAACAAGGCTTGAAGTCCGCAAATTTACTACAGCCTCGTTGAATTGCAATTGGATAGCAATCACAGCTCTATAGCCGCTTAACACGTTTTCGGTATTCAGCTACTGTTACTAATGGCAAGAGTGAATTGTAATTGGATCTCAATCGTAGCTCAATGGCAGCTTTACGTATTAGTGGAACACTAACCGATGTGAGAAAATATCGTGAGAACACCTGTACTTTCAGAGCATTAATATGTAGCTATGTTACAACTTCCCAAGTGCCCAGGATAAAGGAGGCAATTATCTGATCGCCAGATCCAGGATCATGGACAAGGCGGACCATGGGCCCTCGCGCGCGAGATCACCGCCGATATTGACGCCAAGATGATTATTTACTATTATGGAATGGGCTTGCCACAATCTCAACACATGGTGGGCAGCGTCTTAGTATTGAATGCTGCTGTAATATAGCGTTCCGGCTCTGCCTGGCATTGTCGAGCACGGTTCGGTTGGCGAGGGATACGTTTATCTACGGTCATAGGGGTCAGCGTGTCACTGTGTGTTTCCTTCCTACTTTCCTATCCCCCTCTTTTTTGACGATTGAAAGAGATATTTATTGTCCTAATCAATAAAGAAATTTTGAATTTTTGAATTTTGAATTTTGCTGCCTATTTATTGACGTGAATTCGATAAACGTCTTCCTCGTCGTCCCAACGGACATTCCAGACAAATTGTGTCACGAAAGATGTGCAGTTTTGGAAGGTTTTGAACCTAGGAGTTGATCCTAAAGTTTAAAAGCTAAGTTAGTTATATCGTTGTGAAGATCCATCCAGCGACAATATAAAAATATATGTTTGACCTTCCCCCCATCGCCCGCAATGACGTCATACACCGCAGAAGTTAGCACTGAAATTGAAATGTCGTATGGGTGCCGTTCAGTACAACTCTTGCTAGCATCAAAAGTTCTTTAACGTTGAATTTGAACGAAAAAAAAACTGAATGTAATAGATTAAAACATAAAGATAAAGAAAGGAATTATTAACATATTCAAAAATATCAGCACGTAGAAATGGAGAAACCGAAACTAAGATAAGAAAAATATAGTAAAAATTAAGGGACTTATTCCCGTTTGCGACCAACCAAAACCACTTTCAGATGCGGAGAGACAACGTCTTCAGCGTTAAAGAAAGAAACGAGCCCGAAATAAGGACACCAGTTCGAACCATGTTGGCGAAAATGCCGAGAGGCGAATCCGAAAGTCGACTTTTTCTACTGTGCAGCCATCCACATCGTCCAGCCCTCTTGAAACAGGTTCGAATGTAATTGCGATAAAGGAATCAAAATTAACAAAAAAATAGCCATAGTAACCTGACTTCTAAGCGACTTTTTTTTATCGACGGAGGTGCAAACTCATAAAGGTCCTAAAGAGCATTAGGTGCCTAACCTTACAGGCTTACAGCTGTATTGGCTTGCAGCCTTACAGCTGTATAGTGGTATTAATAAAATCAGTGTTTTTTCTTCGTGTATTTATTTATTTAATACCTAATGCACAAAATAGTTAAGCGTAAGTTTAAAAAAGAGTACTTAATGTAAGATACTGTTATTTAACCGCTCACATCCCAAGTATCCGCTAATCTATTATTATCAATTGTTCTCGCGACTCACTGATGTGTCGCCGGGACGTGACAGGTTAAACAAACTAAACATAATTATATATTTTTTACGTAGCTTCACTGTCTTCTTCTACGCTATCTATCACAATCGCGTTAATTTAGCCAATGTCAAGTGACTTATGAATTACCGTAAATCGTTCCTACTTTGCTCCAATTGAAAAATAAGTTTTATTTTTATAAATAGAGACACTTGCGAATTTGAGTCATTTAAAATATCTAATTTAGTTACATTTTTCTTCCTCTTGTAATACTAATATGACAAATTGCCGGAATTCGAACCTGTTAAACATTTGCTGTCTAAAACGCTGAGCGTGTGTTTTCTATAGTTTACGTTTCAAATTCCTTTTTGAGAATTACTACGATAATTTATACCTAAGGTCTCATTAGTTTCATTTAAAGTTGCATTTTTCTAAAGCCTAGATAATTGCCCAATAGCGCAAAGTAGACAGAAGTAACGTTTCTCATTGCTCAATAGATTCAATATAGGTAAATCACAAACAAAGATATGGTGGAGCAAAGTTCACCGTGTCATTGATACTACTTTCACATCAAACAAATAAACTTCAAAAAATGTTTTACTTTGCTATAGATTAGGAGTGTTTCTTACCGCTCAAACCATTACCAGAGATACGTATTTCATAAATGTAAAATCTTAGTATAATTAAAAATTCAGGCAACGTGGTACGGTTTCCACAATATCGCGATAGTAATTCTAGTGAAAGTTATGTAGCTTTTCTTTAGCCAGCCCGAAAGCACACATAGATGCTTTTAATAGCTTTCTTCAATCACTGCACAATTGACTGCAAAAATATTTGCTGCGCATTAAACCATCATTAACGTTAATCAAAACCTGAAATACACAGAGAGAGACGAAATCTACAAAAACAAAACAAAAACCTAGCTTCACTTGATTGCGAATCCGAAAACGCGACAGAACCGAATATCAAACCGAATCGACAGTGTCAAATATTGTGACAGTGTAAGAGTCTAACGTCAAATCACCCATAGTATTGGATCACTTCAATCACTACGTAGTCTTCGATTTCCTCCCTAAATTTGTGTAATTTATAATTAGATTAACTCGACGAACCTGCGCCTATTTTACGTGGGGTAAGAGTTCATGATTTCAGTAACACTTAGGCCGTTTGTTCATTTCTTGTTAGATGCTGCTTACCATCGGGCAGGCCGCAAGCTTGTTTACCACCTTAGTGGTATAAAAAAATGTACAAAAAATAACTTAACAGATTTAGATTTAATGAAATTAGGTGAAACGTAACATAGTTGCGAAATAACCTGCGGTGTAGCAAAACTTCGTACTATAGTTTTTTAGATCAATGGTTTTCGACGTATCGAAAATCGTACAAACAGATTTAGAGCCCGCGTAGGTAACCCGTTTGTCACAGCCACCGTCACCCAGAACAAAATGACGGCGAAGTAACGATGCATACATTATTATGACCGCTTGTCTTTGCACGCCTGTCACCCTACAGAAAATAATTAATGTAATTTGCTGAAATAATCCCGTTCTCGTTGCCATCCCGGTGACGGCCGTGGTGGACAAATAGCTTAGGTTCCTGTCAACTGTCCTCAAGGTCATTCAAGGGACCTTTTCACATAAATTACAATTATTGTGTCATTAACTTACATGCTAATCGTATCTACTTATCTAAAGTACATTGTAAAGTTGTAAAAAGTAGTTTAGCAAAAAACATACCACTGAATAGGCCTATCAGCAGATAAATTTCCATAATTTACAAAGTCACTTCACACCTCAACCATAATTTTCACATGTCCTTTCTCTGTTTTAGCACGTAATTCAACCAAGTTGACCTACAAATAGAGTTGTCAAAGTGTTAAAAAAATCACTCAAAAACAAATGAACATTTTCACGCGGTTAAGCCAAATTCTTTATCCAATTAGCAAATGTTCGAGAACACACAACTCAATGTAAAATTTAAACGAATTCAAACATCGAATCCACGGTCACTCGTAGTATGTCTGCCTTTTTCCAACTGACGTATGAACGATGCGGTTTTCCGATTTCACGTGCTACGGAGGCAGTGGGGGCAAAACACGCGCGCGTCTCCCGTCGTGCCTCGGAGCAAACTGGCGAATTTGAAATTCGAATGATAAGAGAGCGGGGTGGCCAGCTTAGGGAGGAATTTCCACATTTTCCCCCTCGTTTCTCATGCGGATCTGTTATGTTGCCGTGTAGTTTAATTTATGATTGAGCTACTTCGGTTTTAATTTTATTATTATACCACAGAGAAAAAAATATAAGCAGTTACCGTAGCCTTTGGACGTTTGTATCAATGTCAACTGAGAGTTTGATCGTCGTTGTTTTATTTATAGGAAAATAATTACTCGGTTAAGGTTCTCGATATCAAAGAGAAATGTTAGTTTCAATTGTGATATTATAAGCTTTCAATTAGTTAGTTGAATTGAAATGAAAACATGATCTGGCTCGTTCTTCCATGTATCCCGAGATGATTTTTATCCCATCCATTCATATTATTAAAAGGAAAAGTTTTCAAGTTGATGTGTTCGGGGCGATCTCATTCTTCCCCAGTGTCATAAGGTATATTAACCCCCACGAAAAAAAGGGGGATGTTACAAGCGTGACGAGTGTATTTGTGACTCTGTGTGTCTGTTTGTGTGTGTGGAGGTGTGTGTTTGTTTGTGGCCTCCTAACTCCCGAACGAATCAGCTGATTTCGATGCGGTTTTCTTTTTTTCTAATTAAAAGGCAGTTTTATCGAGAAGGTTTTTAGATTTTTTTCAATAAAGATTAGGCAGTTTAGAAAATATGTGAGTATATGTAAACTTAGTCCAGGGATTTCCCAGTTAAAGGTATATCCCGCAAAAATAACAGGCGAATGTTACCAGAGTCTGGATTTGAATTTGGGATAAAAGCACGGCCGACCGCTTGTGGGTAATATTCCCCAATTTATGGGAAGATTCCAGGCGGCCGGGGCCCCGGCATCACTAATTCAGTGGCGGGCGACGCGCATGCGTCCGTCTGACATTTGAACCAACATTTATTTTTAGACATCCTGTATAACGTCTAACATATCCTGCTGAATTGCAAAACCGCATAGGATTCCTGAGAACGTAAACCCAAAGTTACAGCCACCGCTCTTACCGCAGCAATAATATATTCTTCATTGCATTTTACACTTGGGTATACCCAAGTATGGAATGTAAGATCACCGAAAACATTCAGACCATGTTTTCCAGAGTCATTCAAAGAGAGAGAGTCAGTTAAAATGTGTGATAATAACCGCAATAGTTTAACTTTCAAGGGGTTCCTAATTGTTCATTTAAATAAGACTTTTTCTAATCGCTTTAGTCAAAGGAATCGAAATAAACCAAACGATCCCAAATGCCTAACGATGCTCCAATGATGAAAATTTCTCTTCGGAAACGTTGTAATGAATTAAAATATAATCATAGTGGAGAAATGAATGTCGTGGGATAATCAGGAGTGTATTTAAACAAGACTGAATTAAAAATAGGAGCTACAAATGAAAAGCTTTACTGAAATTTTATATTATTCATAGGCTGGTTTATATTAACTGAATTCAAAAAAGTACGGTCGGCTTTTCATTTTATTTCTCTTTGCATTCGCTACTCGCTGTGTGTAAACGGAGAATTTAATGAGAAATTTAGGACAATACCTCTGTCAGACAGTATAATATACAAAGTAGACAGTACAATAGACAGAGCAGAATAGCACCAACCCCTTACATGCCTGGATATCGTACAAGGCGACTATTGTTTTCGAGGCAAAAGATAGGCAAGTAGTCCCCGTAGGCAGGAGATGGGTAGCAGCTTTTTCCATTGTTATACTCGTATTTATAACACTGCGCTGTCCAACCTGCCTGCCAAGCGTGGAGACTATGGCAACAACCTTTCCTTTCGTGGGAGAGGCCATAAGTTCTGCAGTGGACTGTTATGGGCTGTGATGATGATTAGAACAATAATATGTTAGTGAATATTGAATAGACAGAAAACAACAGTGGTAATAATACAAAATATTCGAATTTCGTGATTGTTCATTTTGACGACGAAATTACACAAGTACTGGATTAAATGTAAACTTTTGCTCGCATGCATACTTAAGAACTAAAGCATTTGCCTTTTTAGTTGCACTAGACTTTCCTACAGACTGGAATATTATGAACAAAAAATAAATCCTTACGATGTCGTGCTCTAAACAACTCTCTCGAATTCTATGACTCGTAACTCGTGATAACTGTAAATATTTTTTATACTCCGCTATAACAAATGAGCAGACAGTCCAAAGGATGGTAAGCGGTAACTGCCGCCCATGACATCTACCATTCACACATTTAGGTTGCAGGCCACAAAAATGAAGAGCCGCAGGTGCGTTGTCACTGTGAGGACTAAGATGCCACACACCTGTAATTGCGCTGGCTTTCAATGCAAGCATTGTTGCATGAGTCCGAGTGAGAGTCCGTTCGTAATAATTTTACTCCTCACTCACGACAACCAGCAACAGTCCACGACAACCTTAAGTTTTCTCCACATTTGTGCAGGGTTTCGCCGTACCCTCTTCGTCGCTACGCTTGGCAGGCAGGTTGGGGATCGCATAGTTTTTAGTCATTTCTTAATATTTTATAATGTAAAGCTGGTCTGTCTCAATAACTTAAAAAATTAATCACATCTTGACATTAATGTCCCGGTTGCTCTCGTGCACGAGAGCCCGGAGTCCTCCTTCACCATAATCCAGGATATGGCAGATCAGATCATTACAGTGGAGCGACCCCCGTGACCCTGCGACTAAGGGAACCTACCAGATTGGATCATAGTTACCACATTCAGACGCCTGAATGCGCAGGGGGCCTATTTACGCGTTTTCGACATTCGAATTCAACATTTTCGTTAAACCAAATCTCTATTAAATAGTTACTGATATTACTCTTGTAGGCAAAAAACTTTTTTTCAACGATCTTCGCCAATCCTTTATTGTCGGAGGTCGATTTCAGTTACGTTTTAATGGGAGATATTTGGGTAAAGAAAATGTCGAGATGTCACCGTGCGATTATAGGTTTCATCACGATGTTTTCCAGAGCATCGGTTGGTGTTCAACTAATGTACATAACTCAGAAAAGAGGCCTTTATACATTGCGATAGATGTTGTAATATTTAAGTGTATAATTATGTATGTATTTATTGATATATTATATAAAAATTAGTCATATTCATATGTATTTTATAATTATTCATTAATTGTGGGCGTCGTATCTACATTTCTTAGCTAAACATTTCCTTTCTGTAGGCCTGCTGGAAGAAATTTCTTTTAGAAATAAGTAGTGCCTGTTATGTCAGTTATATCTATGTTATATCTCTGTATTTCTTTATTGTGTGCAATAAATAGTTAAATAAATAAATAGATGATTCTAACCCGGTGCCGGTCGATTGCGAGTCCGATACCATTACCACTAGACCACCGACGGTAATGACCTCTGTCCCACTATCGAATTCACTTCGGTGAGAAGAATTCACCTTGTTCCATCGTGCCCTTTTTATTATCGAACAACGAGGGGGACAAAAGATCGTCATCCATTTATGATAGACGTCTCACCATCTCGTACTAAGCGTTTTGCATCCACTTTTCTTATGCGCACTGCAAAGGACTGGAACTCTCTGCCTGAGTCATTGCTCCCCGATAAGTATAACCTTAGGGTCTTCAAATCAAGAGTGAATAGGTATCTTCTAGGCGCTCATGCTACATCTTCGACCTCATCGTCGCTTTCCATCAGGTGACTTGAGGTCAAATGCAAGCCAATTGCTAATTTTAAAAAACAATGTTTTTTAATTAAGAAAAGCTCAAAACCATATCCATTAAATTGTACTTCAAATAGGGAATACCGCATCCAAATCGGTCTATCTGTTCAGGCGTAGCGATAAACTTATAACAGTTCTTCAAGAAAGGTGTAAAAGGTTTTTACGGGGTCAGCAACGCGTGGGTGATGCCCCTGGTATTGCAAACGTCCATAGGCTGCGGTGACTGCTTACCATCAGGCAGGCCGTAAGCTTGTTTGCCACCTTGGTGATATAAAAAAAACCCTTTAAACCCCCCGGGAATTAAAAAAAGGTGAGTCAGGATTTTAGCTTGTAGCCTCTGCCTACGCCTGTGGGACACGAGCGGATAGGTATAATATACGTATGTTAAAACAAGCTTAGAGGGCTTCCTGCTATGAAATAAATACACTTTACCGAAATGAAATCTGAACAAATTTTAATCAACATCTCAGTCAGAAAGGGGATCCCGCAGCCCTATTATTAACGCTCTTCCGATGCCAGATGCCAAACATGTCTCGGTTCTCAAACCTATTTCGCAACCATTCTTCTCAGTGGAAACCAGGCCGGCTAGCACAATTGTTCCCGGGACACAGCTCTCATCACGAGAGAACGTTTGTTTCCTTCTCTCAATACCAAGATGTAAGAGATTTATTTCTTATAGTTAGACTTGCCAGGCATTTGACCGCCATCTCACCTGGTAGTGAGTGACGATGCGGCCGAATATGGAGCATGCCCGTCTAAGAACAGCCTGTTCACTCTAGCCTTGAAGGCATCCAGATTATATTGATCAGGGAATACACTCGCAGGCAACGCGTTCCATTCCTTAGCCGTACGCATTATAAAGGTCGAGCCAAAGCGGCTCGTGCGGATAGCTGGAAGATCCACGACGTAAGGATGAAGCCTTTGCCCGGATCGCGTCTCCCGATGGCGAAAAGGGCCGGCGGAGGTCGTGCAACGCTTCGCACACTCTCCGAAATGCGAAAGATAGCAGAATGTCGCGCATTTTCACGCTCATCGCGCGAGAGCACACTTGTGCTGGCCATGCAGGCCGGCATTGTGTCTCTACGCGTAACTTACAGTCAATATTTTCCTCTCTTCTCGCGCCCAAATATTGAAATTAATGAGATGTTTTCGCTCCAAGTTCGCGGCTTGACAAGGCTGGAGTGTTTGCGCTCTCCCTTTGAACTTTGCAGTCTGCTTTTTATATTTATTTTCATACCTTTTGACGCGTCGAGTATTGAGAAACGGTGTTTTTAATTCATAAGGTAGCGATGTCTGTGCGTAATAACGCTTCGGAGGAGTCGTGTTACGCCTGAATGGATTTGGGTGTGACAGGTACTTGCTAATTAGAGCGAGTTTTATGCGCTATGAGAATAAAGGTCAAATTTCGTTGTGTTGTGTTGGGAACAGAGTTTCATATCAGCGTTGATTGAACTGCGATGAGTTCGGTCCAAACCGGTCGGTTTTGTAAACCCAGTATAAGTAAATGCCACTCAGTTTAACACTCTAAACAGAATGGCGTTTACTTATACCATACTAGTGGACGCGGCGCGATTTCGTTCGCGTGACGTCTTACCCTTATCCTCTCCTACACCTACCTTATTTTCTGTCTATCCTTTTCTTCTTGCTTATACATCTTCCTCTTTAATTACTCTATCTATTGTTGAAAACCGCATTATAATCCGTTGCGTAGTTTGAAAATCTAAGCGTATAAAGATCAATAGGGTCAGACGGCGGAAAGAGACTTTGTTTTATACTATGTATAGATTTATGTGTTATGTTCAGGTGTAAGCAAGCAAGTGGGAAAATGTGGTATCCACTACCTTTACGGGAAAAAGGTGTGACTATGTATGTATGTTAGCAACCAGCCAGGTACAAGCTAGATGTAATATCCACTTTAACTTCGACGTGACTTGTACTATTTGGACAATTCTCAAGTTTAGCGACGTTTCCCATCACAGTACTACAAATATTTCTTTCATTTAATCTACAACGGAAAGTCTGCAAAAGTGTTTTGATTCTGTTTCCGATAATAGTAAGCTTACACATAATCAAATATTTTATAAAATACTGAACCGATTTTAATGAAACAAAGCTGAAACCATTTCAATTAAACTGTTCAAATGAAGAAAACCGCACCCAAATTGATCCATCCGTTCGGGAGCTACGACAGTACAGACAGACATACACCACCACAGTTACAGATCGACAGATACACAGATACTCACCTCAAACTTATAACACCCCTGTTTTCTAATCGGAGGTTAAAACAAGAATATCTGTGCGTAATTCTGCGCTTCATTGGGTTACATAAATTTGCTCAAAGTTTTGGATGACTTCCTATGAAGCTTAAAGTATAAACTAGGTATATTTTACATTTACCTACTCATATTACTTAAAAGATTGATTAACTTGTTACACATAGAATTGTAATATAATAAAATCATAACAGCATAAGTACTAATTAATATTGTATGTGTGATGGCGAAATTATCGTTGAGACAAACCTCAAAGAGGTTTACCAATGTGTTGTATTGAAGATTGTAATGTTTTTGTGAATAAATAAATCTTAATCAAAATCTTAATATAGACTTTGCAAACTAGAGGTTTCATAAAGGTAGAAACAACTTATTTCTCACGTGACTCAATTCAAACTATTCCTGTTACTAACGCTAAAATTAGTACAAAATGTAGCGTCAAGCAATTTATTCATTCATTCATTTATGTATGGCACGCAATAGTCTCCCTTACGTCAATAGTCTCCCTTACGCTCGTATCCCTTATGGGATACGAGCGTAAGTATGTTTGCAAGTACATATGTAGCGTAAAAACTGTATAGAATCCTGAAGTGTTATGAACAGGTGACGTTTTTTATACTACTGTTGCAAAGAGGATATGTTTGGGATCATATCCCCGAAACTACTGAACCGATTTCGAAAATTCTCTTACCAATAGAAAGCTGCATAATTCCCGACTTTTCATCTCGGAAACATAATGGCGTCCCGCAATACAGATGAATGTTTACAGAGATCCGTACCGTACGCGAGTAAAAAACGCTTGCTCTGCTAGGAACACATAACTGCGAAAAGTTTTGATAGCAGCTTGAACCAACCAAACGCTGCGCTTAACGACCCAGCCATAGTCACCGCTGCCAATAAATACAAAATAAATGCCCCAAATTTGATTGCTAAAGGCCGTGGCGTCACAATCTATTATCTATTTAGACTCAACGCTTCGCTGGCCACATTAAAGCCGCGATAAATATTAAATATGCGATATTTTCTCGTATAATGGCGGCCAAAATGGCTGTCGACTCTTTGCGCTTCGCCAAGAACGTGATATTAATGTTATACGGCGTATTGGCTTTGTTGGATAGATGCTTCATTCGGCCCGTTGCGTTTGTTGTGATTTGTTAGCGGGGATATATTATATTACATCGTAATCCCTATTTTAGGCTACATAAAAGGGTATAGTTAGTCATTCATCTTGGCGGGAATATACCCTGTAGTGCACTCGCGCGCGGGGGGCCTGAGGTCTGCCTTGATCGTGATCAAGAATTTGGCAGATCAGGTAATTACTGTGGAAAGAATACCAATACATTATAGTGCCTCGTGGTAAATATTGCTAGGTGCCCAAGTTTGCCAGTATTAGGAAAGAGGTCCCAGGAGGTATCAGGAGGAGGTAGGAGGCTCAGGAAGCGATCCACAATGAAAAGATGACAACGCTGAGTCGCACGTAAGGATGCTGAAGACCAGCGGGCAAAGCGAAAACAAATGAGTAGGGAAGCGGACCCTGGAAGAAGCAGAGAGAGATAAGTTTGTGGCATTCTAAAGTGAAACATAATATGACCTCTAATGTGGCCTCTGTAGACCCCTTGATGGTCAATTGAATGACTGTAGTCACCATAGACATCGCGCACTTTCCCATCTTTTTACTGCAGCCCAGAACGTTTCAAATCTCAAGTATAACGGAATTAAAGGATTTACTACGAGTGTTACAACCTCGAATGGGATTCCGGCAATAAAAGAACCACCTTAATATTGTGCAGACTAACGTTCGGGATATCTGGGGTCGGAGCAATTCGGCTCAAGGGTCCATTAACCTAGATTTTTCTAGATTTGATATGTAGCTGTCTACATGTCAGTTTATTTTCTTATCTTGCATTTCTGTCGACAGTTATCTACCCAAAAAGGTTGCCTGGATGAAATCGCTTTAAGCGATAAGGCCGCCTGCTGTTAAT
The DNA here is from genome assembly GCA_905147135.1 of Blastobasis lacticolella. NCBI lineage: Eukaryota > Metazoa > Arthropoda > Insecta > Lepidoptera > Blastobasidae > Blastobasis > Blastobasis lacticolella. Next base: position 20,617,273 of record LR990048.1, read on the forward strand.
TTTAGGAACCTATTGTATTCTTTATTTATTCATTCTGACGACTTGAGTGGTTCAATGGTCAACACCGGTCTGCCACGCAAGAGGTCCCGGGTTCGATTCCCGGCCGGGCAGAAATTGAAATGATGAATTTTAATTTCTGTTACGGGTCTAGGTGTTATATGTATAATAATTATGTATTTAAAAGTACTTAAGAAGTATATCAGTTATCTGGCCGTGTTGTGTGGCCGTGTGGTGTCCGGCAGAGTAGAATAGCACCAACCCCTTACAAGCGTGGAGATTATGGCAATAACCTTCCCTTTCGTGGGAGAGGCCTGCAGTCCTGCAGTGGACTGTTATGGGCTGTGATGATGATATCAGTTATCTAGCACCCATAGTACAAGCTTTGCTTAGTTTGGGGCTAGACGGCGCTGTGTGAATTTGTCCACGAATATTTATTATTTATTTATTTATTCGCTCCCAAACTTTAAGGGTGTGCGAGGTTAGCTTGATTCCTCGGTAATTTGCACATTCATTCATGTCGTAGGCCGATCCTCGAATTGAGCAGATCGAGAACTGCCTGGGCGTTTTACCCCGAGTTGACGGAGCCCAGGCGCTTTGACAAAACACAACCCTAACCTAACCGAATAGAAAGCTAAATATCCTTTGCGCCTTGAGACACATACATAACATTTACCGAGACTCACACGCGACGTACCTTGGCGATTTGTTTGTCTTGGCGATTCGGTAGGGTTAGATCAATGGAACACAGAAAAGTTAGACCCATCGTGTACACGAGAAGACTGCTCGCTGTGTGGCTGCATATAGGTCCCGACAAATATAACAATATGTGTAATGAAAGCGAGTTTAGTTTAAAATAAATAACACTAACATAACCTAACCGACTTCAAAGTTTTCGTACCTACTACGCGATCTGCCCAATTTGACGATTGGCCCACGACATAAATATAACCTCTCAACCTCCTTCAAAACTTCCGAAATAATGTAGAAAAGGTTTTATTACATCAGTTGCATCAATGCAGAACTCTCGCTTAAGACCCTTTAGAATAATGAAACTCTGTTTGTTTGTGTGTTGATTCATCATTGTAAAAGAAGCCATAGTATTTGCCTCGTTTTCGGTACATATATAGTATAACTAGCAGCCGCCCCGGCTTCGCACGGGTACCACTACGTTATTATTATTTACATTATTTTCTGTCTATCCTTTTCTTCTTGCTTATACATCTTCCTCTTTAATTACTCTATCTATTGTTGAAAACCGCATTATAATCCGTTGCGTAGTTTAAAAATCTAAGCGTATAAAGATCAATAAGGACAGACGGCGGAAAGGGACTTTGTTTTATACTATGTATAGATTTGTGTGTTATGTTCAGGTGTAAGCAAGCAAGTGGGAAAATGTGGTATCCACTACCTTTACGGGAAAAAGGTGTGACTATGTATGTATGTTAGCAACCACCCAGGTACAAGCTAGATGCAATATCCACTTTAACTTCGACGTGACTTGTACTATTTGGAAAATTCTCAAGTTTAACGACGTTTCCCATCACAGTACTATTAGCATTTCTTTCATTTAGGCCACAACGGAAAGTCTGCAAAAGTGTTTTGATTCTGTTTCTGATAATAGTAAGCTTACACATAATCAAATATTTTATAAAATACTAAGCTGATTTTAATTAAACAAAGCGAAAACCATTTCCATTAAACTGTATTTCAAATGAAGAAAACCGCATCCAAATCGGTCTATCCGTTCGGGGGCTACGACGGTACAGACAGACACACCACCACAGATGCAGATCGACAGATACACAGATACTCACCTCAAACTTATAACACCCCCCTGTTTTCGTCGGAGGTTAAAACAAGAATATCTGTGCGTAATTCTGCGCTTCATTGGGTTACATTAATTTGCTTAAAGTTTTGAATGTCTGCCTATGAAGCTTAAAGTATAAACCTACCTACTCATAATACTTGAAAGATCGATTAACTTGTTACACATAGAATTGTAATATTATAATAACATAACAGCATAAGTACTTATTAATATTGTGTGTGTGATGGCGAAATTATCGTTGAGACAAACCTCAAAGAGGTTTACCAATGTGTTGTATTGAAGATTGTAATGTTTTTGTGAATAAATAAATCTAAATCTTTATATAGACTTTGCAAACTAGAGGTTTGCAAAACAAAAATAAAAATTCTTAAAATCAGTGGTGAGTAGTCCTTAGTGTCTGCTCAGCTTATACAGAGATTGGTACCCTCCACACGCCAATTGTTGTTGTAGTTTTCTTAATGTTGAATGTATCTAGAGTTTAAGTAATTTATAAGGAACACTTTGTATTTTTTTCTATTAAGTTGTGGTGGAAAATAAATAATTTGAATTTGAATTTTAATTTGAATAAAGGTACCAACGACTTATTTCTCACGTGACTCAATTCAAACTATTCCTGTTACTAACGCTAAAATTAGTACAAAATGTAGCGCAAAGCAATTTAGGTAGCGTAGGTCCATCAAGATGGTAGCTTTATGTATGGCACTCAATAGTCTCTGCCTACCCTTATGGGATACGAGCGTGAGTATGTTTGCAAGTACATATGTAGCGTAAAAACTGTATAGAATTCTGAAGTTTTATAAACGGGTAACGTTTTTTATACTACTGTTGCAAAGAGGATATGTTTGGGATCATATCCCCGAAACTACTAAACCGATTTCGAAAATTCTCTTACCAATAGAAAGCTACATAATTCCCGAGTAACATAGGCTACTTTTCATCTCGGAAACATATTAGCGTCCCGCAATACAGATGAATGTTTACAGAGATCCGAACTGTGCGCGAGTGAAAAACGCTTGCTCTGCTAGGAACACATAACTGCGAAAAGTTTTAGCAGCAATAGCAGCTTGAACCAACCAAACGCTGCGCTTAACGACCCAGCCATAGTCACCGCTGCCAATAAATACAAAATAAATGCCCCAAATTTGATTGCTAAAGGCCGTGGCGTCACAATCTATTATCTATTTAGACTCAACGCTTCGCTGGCCACATTAAAGCCGCGATAAATATTAAATATGCGATATTTTCTCGTATAATGGAGGCCAAAATGGCTGTCGACTCTTTGCGCTTCGCCAAGAACGTGATATTAATGTTATACGGCGTATTGGCTTTGTTAGATAGATGCTTCATACGGCCCGTTGCGTTTGTTGTGATTTGTTAGCGGGGATATATTATATTACATCGTAATCCCTATTTTAGGCCACATAAAAGGGTATAGTTAGTCATTCATCTTGGCGGGAATATACACTGTAGTGCACGGGGGGCCTGAGGTCTGCCTTGATCGTGATCAAGAATTTGGCAGATCAGGTAATTACAGTGGAGCGAATACCAATACATTATAGTGTCTCGTGGTAAATATTGCTAGGTGCCCAGGTTTGCCAGTATCAGGATAGAGGTCCCAGGAGGTATCAGGAGGAGGTAGGAGGCTCAGGAAGCGATCCACAATGAAAAAATGACAACGCTGAGTCGCAGTTAAGGATGCTGAAGACCAGCGGGCAAAGCGAAAGCAAATGAGTAGGGAAGCGGACCCTGGAAGATGCAGAGAGAGATAAGTTTGTGGCAATCTAAAGTAAAACATAATATGACCTCTAATGTGGCCTCTTTACACCCCTTGATGGTCAATTGAATGACTGAATTCGCCATAGACATCGCGCACTTTTCCATCTTTTTACTGCAGCCCAGAACGTTTCAAATCTCAAGTATAACGGAATTAAAGGATTTACTACGAGTGTTACAACCTCGAGTGGGATTCCGGCAATAAAAGAACCACCTTAATATTGTGCAGACTAACGTTCGGGATATCTGGGGTCGGAGCAATTCGGCTCAAGGGTCCATTAACCTAGATTTTTCTAGATTTGATATGTAGCTGTCATGTCATGTCAGTTTATTTTCTTATCTTGCATTTCTGTCGACAGTTATCTACCCAAAAAGGTTGCCTGGATGAAATCGCTTTAAGCGATAAGGCCGCCTGCTGTTAATTTTAGGAACCCATTGTATTCTTTATTTATTCATTCTGACGACTTGATGGTTCAATGGTCAACATGCCGGTCTGCCGGTCTGCCACGCAAGAGGTCCCGGGTTCGATTCCCGGCCGGGCAGAAATTGAAATGATGAATTTTAATTTCTGTTACGGGTTATATGTATAATAATTATGTATTTAAAAGTACTTAAGAAGTATATCAGTTATCTAGCACCCATAGTACAAGCTTTGCTTAGTTTGGGGCTAGATGGCGCTGTGTGAATTTGTCCACGAATATTTATTATTTATTTATTTATTCGCTCCCAAACTTTGAGGGTGTGCGAGGTTAGCTTGATTCCTCGGTAATTTGCACATTCATTCATGTCGTAGGCCGATCGTCGAATTGAGCAGATCGAGAACTGCCTGGACGTTTTACCCCGAGTTGACGGAGCCCCGGCGCTTTGACAACACAACCCTAACCTAACCGAATAGAAAGCTAAATATCCTTTGCGTCTTGAGACACATACATAACATTTACCGGGACTCACACGCGACGTACCTTGGCGATTTGTTTGTCTTGGCGTTTCGGTAGGGTTAGATCAATAGAACACACAAAAGTTAGACCCATCGCGGACACGAGAAGACTGCCCGCTGTGTGGCTGCGTATAGGTCCCGACAAATGTTACAATATGTGTAATGAAAGCGAGTTTAGTTTAAAACAAATAACACTAACATAACCTAACCGACTTCAAAGTTTTCGTACCTACTAAGCGATCTGCCCAATTTGACGGCCAATCGTACGACATAAAGTTAACCTCTCAACCTCCTTCAAAACTTCCGAAATAATATAGAAAAGGTTTTATTACATGAATAGTATATCAGTCGCATCAATGCGGAACTCTCGCTTATGACCCTTAAGAATAATGAAAATCTGTTTGTTTGTGTGTTGATTCATCATTGTAAAAGAAGCTATAGTATTTGCCTCGTTTTCGGTACATATTTAGTATAATATAGTTCCAGGAAAGACACGATGAAAGACTAAATGAAAGGTAATCCGCGATAACTCTTTGTCTTAATTTAAAGTTAGATAGCGCTAAAATATCAGCGCAATATTGACGATGTGCTAATTACCGATTATCTCAACGACCCAAAGCAAACAAAAAAATTGTTCAGTCTACATTACGTTACTCCCACAGTAATATACGTGCTTTCCTCCCGTAGCGGGGCATAGAACTCGCCCACAACAAAGCCGTCATAGCCGAAACGTGTCTGGCCCCGGTACCCGAGAGGGCCGGAAAGCCCATTTGGTCCCTCCGTTATCGGATACCGGGTTTCCAACTCAAAATTGAGCGTTCAAAATGAAACTTTGCAATGCAACCCTATATTCGGATTCAGAGCTTTGTAAATGGGTTTAAGCTCCGGCGTGTAGGTTTTAATAACGGTGGTTAGGCTTGTCGTAGAGGTAAATGCTAGTACTCGTTGGTAGACACTTAGTTTTTGTATATGTGTAGTGAAATACAACAAAGTATTCCGAATTTGCATAGTAAGCCCGTAGTAGGTTTACCTGAAAACGTCCTAATTTATTTTAATTTAGTACTTATATATCTTTAAATATAATATTTATAAATGAGAAAGTGTGTAAGAAAATATCGCTAGTTTGATGGATGTTTGATAATCTTTCACGCCAAAACTACTGAATGGATTTTGATGTTTTTTGCAGTACCCTAACTTTATGTCAGAATAACACTTATACAACCAAATTTGTCGCGTACCAAGTCGCGGGCAACGGCTAGTTTTGATTAAAGGTATACGTGATAAATACCGTGTATTTTTCAATGCTGAACTAGGTACATTGTAAGAGGCAAGAGTACTTTTTATGACTTAGACTATAACTAAACCTAGTACCTTTTCGATTTGATTCGCGTCTGAGTCCCGTTTACTGTAATAATATGTGTAAAGAACGCCAGCTATTCTAGCCATCTTTGACAGCTCCGCTTGCGTGATGCGTGTATGGTAGAAAATTGACAGCTCGAAGTTCGACTTTTTCTACCAACATCTACATTGACTCTGATTGTGTAGGATCATCCGCCAATCCGCCTCCTTTGTTCACCGAAAGTACGTGAATTGTCTATGGACCAAGAATTTCTACCACAAACAGCTTATGTCAGATAACGTTAGCTTATGTCAAATCCCATACATTTTTTCTACCACAAACGATTGTAGATTAACGCAACCTCTTGGCTAAGGCCGCTGTTTAGTTTGAAACAAATACTAAACTTATAATTAAGTAATACGACACGACCCGGCCACCGGACACTGTCGCATAGGAGACAAAACACCGTTTTGCCTTCACCCGTGTATGCATCACGTGACCCTCATGAAGCTAATTGGCATAGCTGCACAACTTGGTTCAGAGGCGCGGCCGTGTCATCTATATGCAGATGTGGGGGGTCAGGGAGGGGTCATGCATCGCCCTCTAGGGAATTATGCTGAACTAATTGAATTTTTAGCCGAGGCCTCTCTGACCCGCTAAAGGTTAGAATGTTCCCCAATCGGGTATTGAATTGGATCGATATGGGCTGCCGCTGGGTAAATACTGAGCTGGTATTTGGTCCACTGCATATTTGTGTTTTTATGTTTGAATTTTAGTCTGTAACAGGAACCGACGTATTCGGTATTGCGCGGAATAACCTAGTTGCAGAGTACGCGTGTGTTATGTTATGTGGTCTTTTACGTTAGATATATTTTTAAACTATCGTAATTAATAATAATAAATATTGAAAAATCGTTTCATAAACATTTTCGAACGAAATGTGTGAGATTATTGAACGATTTACTCTTTGAGTAGATTCAGCACTAATGAACCAAAAGTTAGGTTTCTAAATACGTAATAAATTCTATAATTTATTAGAAATTGTTTTAAAAACGTTATCGATATTCTTTTGTTAGTATTTTTGCACAATAATTTCATAGTTAATTCTAATCATATAACACCTCGTCATTGGTTGAAATATGTAAGGGCTTCCGATTTCCGTTTAAACGTTGGGTATATAAACCCAATCGAATGACTGGAAAGAACTTTTTGCTTTTTTTTTTAAGTATAAACTTACTTGATTACTTTGATGCTTATTGTTGATTTGTAATCGTTTAATTGTATAAATTCTCAGGCGATATATCCGCTGCCCTTCTTTTAAGGATAAATGTGTTATGCATTGTTTATTTTGTTCATGTAACTTTGTTCGATATTGTGATATCTAATTTGTAGGTTAAATATTTTTCTCCAGTTCTGAATAAACAGCAATTTTATAATTAACCAATTAACCCAATTTTTCCTTCATTCAGCTTTACACTCTTAATTTTCGGTAAAATACTAGCCCACCCTAATTAATATCTTCTAAATACTTAAATTCACACACATCTATACATTATGTCCACGTTTCCAACACGCGCATCAAATCATGTGGCACTTTAAATATTTCCCTTTGAATCCGGGTTGAAATACGGGAATACTGAACACATTCTGAAGCCTCAACTGGATACATTTTACATTTGCGTTCCTTAGACGGGGTACAGCCAAATCAAATTTTAAAGGTAAGAGCTAACTAATATAAATAAATAATAATAATAAATAAATAATCGTGGACAAATTCACACAGCGCCATCTAGCCCCAAAGTAAGCAAAGCTTGTGTTATGGGTGCTAGATAACTGATAAACTACTTATATTAGACTTTTTTTTTTAATAAATACTTATTATACATAGAACACCCAGACCCGTAACAGAAATTAAAATTCATCATTTCAATTTCTACCCGGCCGGGAATCGAACCCGGGACCTCTTGCGTGGTAGACCGGCTGATGTTGACCACTGAACCACTCAGGTCGTCACCATATACATTTACCTACTCAGAAAAGAGTCTTTGGTATATGGAATTCGAACACATTACCTTTCGCTTACGAGTCGAACCCCTAACCATTAGGCCACCGACGTTCCGGAGGGTCAGTTACTCAGTAGTATAAAAAATAGTCATAACATTGTAAGTATATCTTGCAAAAGTTGTATCTCAACTCTATTGGTGCCTGCATTGCACCACTCGCCCCAAGGGAGAGTCGGGTACCGAGATGCAAGTCCATGTGGAAGATGAAAGATCTTGGAATAAAGTGAACAAATGTAGGATACAATATCATTTTTCATATCGTCGGTACACTCAAAGAATTCCGTATCTGGCATTTTATAAGATTCATGATTACCATGTAAAAATGTTAATACATGGCTTATATGTGAATAAAACACGTAACTGATGTCCGTAGGCGGCGATGACCACCTTCCATCAGGTGGGCTTGCCTGTTTGTCTGCAGTGTAACATAAAAAACGTTTTTTTTTATATCATTAAGGTGGCACACAAGCGTACGGCCTGCCTGATGGTAAGCAGTCACCGCAGCCATAGACGTTTGCAATACAAGGGGCATCACCCACGCGTTGAAACCATAGACTTAGAGATAAATTAGTCATGATAAACTTGTATCTGCTCAGAACAAAATGTTTTTTAATGCAATCTTGTTAGACTAAATGAGAACGCAACCATTACATAGATACTAATGTTGGCAACGCTCGCTGTCATGTTGGCAGCACGTTATTATGTTCCTTTTTCATATTACTGTGTATCCTCCATTTTGTTCGTTCTGTTGTTCGAGTTTACAATATACGTTTGGTATTTATTACAATCCGATATTTCATTGATTATAACCACGTTAAATCCTTCATGGTAGCAGAGCGTGGTTACCGAAAGTCAATAACAGTATTATCGCAGTTAAAAGTAATAAGAAGAAAACCGGCCGGCGTATTTGTACCGGGATAAAAATAAAATTTTTGAGGTTACCGTTGCGGTGTGCTCAGATGAAGAGGATGTCCAATCAAGGCAATTCAATGGGCAATTTTCATATAGAAAGACTTATGGGTCGCGATAATTATGCGAGCTGGAAATTCGCAGTTGAAGCATATCTTCATTTAGATGATTTATGGAGCTGTGTCCAAGGTACCAACATCGATGAAAGAAAAGAAACGAAGGCAAGATCCAAATTAATATTATTGCTAGATCCGATTAACTACGTGCATGTTCAAAGTGCGACTACATGCAAAGAAGTCTGGGACAATTTACAACAGGCATTTGATGACAGCGGATTATACAGAAAAGTGGCCTTGTTGAAGGACCTTATCACAACAACGTTGGAAGGTTCTCGAAGCGTCGATGATTATGTACACAAAATTATGTCTACCGCCCATAAGCTCAGGAATATAAAGTTCAACATTGATGACGAATGGCTGGGTACGCTAATGTTGGCTGGCCTGCCTGAAAATTATAAGCCGATGATAATGGGTCTGGAAAGCTCGGGAATAAAAATAAGCGCAGATGCTATAAAAACAAAACTCCTGCAGGAAGTTCAATGCTCAGATAGTACAGCATTCTACACTAGGAAGACGGCCAATGGGCATCACAATGGAACTAAAGCTCAGACTAAAGGGCCCCGTTGTTTTAATTGCAATAAGCATGGACACTTTGCCAAGAATTGTCGTGCTCCGAAAAAGAAGAATAATACAGTAAAACAAGAAGAAAATAAAAGCTATGTTGCAGCTTTTTCCGCATCTTCTCAGACCATGGATCGGGATCTTTGGTATGTGGACTCAGGTGCCTCCATGCACATGACCAATCGACGCGACTGGATGTATGATGAGACTAGTCCACCGATACCCTCCATAACTGTTGCCAGCAAATCATCACTCGCTGTGGAAAGTATGGGAAATATCAATTTGTTGTTAGGTAATGAACAATCAAAAATACAGGTGAGAGAAGTTCTTTACATACCTAAACTTGCTGCTAATCTTTTATCAGTCAGTGCAATTGTTAAAAATGGCTGTAAAGTGAATTTCAAAGACAAATTTTGTGAAATTTATGATCAGAGAGATAATTTTTTGTGTTCAGCTCCGTTGGTAAACAACCTGTACCAGTTAAACACACATAGAGAAATCTTTTCTAACCTGTCATGCACTAATAATTTAAATGATGTTGTTCTGTGGCATAGACGCATGGGACACCTGAATTTTTCAGATGTTAGCAAGTTACCGGAGTATGTGGAAGGAGTTAATCCGTTCCCTGATAAATATAAAGGAGATATTACATGTACCACCTGCCTCGAAGGTAAACAGAGCAGACTGCCTTTCAATAATATTGGTTCAAGAGCTTCTCATCCACTGCAGCTTATCCACACAGATTTATGTGGACCGATGGAACAAGTTTCACTGGGAGGTATGAAATATTTTGTTACCTTTATAGATGACTTTACTAGAAAAGTACATGTTTATCTTTTGAAAGATAAATTAAGTGTGCTGGCAGTATTCAAAGATTACAAAAGTAAAGTAGAAAATGAACTTCAGAGAAAAATAATAATTCTGCGGTCCGACAATGGAACAGAATACTGTAACAAAAACTTTGATGGTTATTTAAGTATGCATGGCATTGAACATCAGACAAGTACCCCGTATTCGCCTCAGCAGAATGGCCTTGCCGAAAGGATGAATAGGACACTTGTAGAAAGGGCCAAATGTATGTTGTTTGATGCTCGTTTATCAAAACAATTTTGGGGTGAGGCGCTAGCAACAGCAGCTTATATTATTAATAGATCACCCACGAGATATATAAGTGGCAAAACTCCAATGGAAATGTGGTCAGGTAAGAAACCTAATTTATCAAACATAAAGATTTTTGGTTCTGAGGTTATGGCTCAAGTACCTAAAGAAAGACGCCAAAAATGGGACTCTAAATCAAGAAAACTTATATTTGTAGGCTACTGTGAATCTAGCAAGGGGTATCGGCTACTTGACCCAAACAATAATAAGATTATCAAAAGCAGAGATGTGATATTTTTGGAAAATGTTCAAAAATATGATAATAATGTGTACTTACCTTGTTCGTCGGACAGTACTCCTCAAATGCAGCCCTTCGAACAACCCTGCAAAGTAGTTCCAGGAAAAGATACGGACAGTGATGACTACCTGTCTGGAGACAATGGTGATACAACCTACATACCTGAGGAACCTGTAGATCTGCCGACATCTTCATATAATTTACGTTCACGCAGACCAGTCCAGTATGTAAAGAGGGATGATCATGATGTGAGTTACTTTTGTCCTGTATTAGATTTAAATGACCCTCAGACGCTTGACGAAGCTCTTTCATCTCCACATGCTGATCAGTGGAAGAAAGCCATGCAGGAGGAATATGATTCCTTATTAAAGAATAATACTTGGTCACTGGTGGATCTGCCGTCAGATAAAAGAGCCTTGCCATGTAAATGGGTATTTAAGGCTAAAACCAATGAGAAAGGAAACATCACTCGTTTTAAAGCAAGGTTGGTTGTAAAGGGATGTGCGCAGAGAAAAGGAAATGATTATGATGAGGTTTATGCTCCTGTAGTTAGATATACTTCAGTTCGCTTCTTGCTCGCTCTGGCTGCTAAGTATAACCTAGAAATGACTCAGATGGATGCCATAAGTGCATTTTTGCAGGGTGACATTGATGCTGAAATTTACATGTCACAACCTGAAAGCTTTGAATTAAATGCTCAGGTTTGTCGTCTACATAAGTCTATCTATGGGCTCAAGCAAGCAAGCCGTCAATGGAACTTAAAACTGAACAAAGTTCTACTTAAAATTGGTTTGGAGAGATCAAGGGTTGATCCATGCATATATTACATAGTAAATGAATCTAAAATGATATTAATAGCAATATGGGTGGATGATTTCATGATTTTTACAAATGATAAGAAAAATGCTACAGATATCAAAGAGAAACTGAAAATGGAGTTCTGTATGACAGATCTGGGTGAGATAAAGCAGTGTATTGGCATGAATATAAATAGGAATCGTGCGGCAGGTATGGTCATGTAAACCAAGAAAAGTATATTAACCTAGTGCTGGAAAGGTTTGGCATGTCCGAGTGCAAACCAGTGCGCACTCCGATAGAGGTTAATATAAAATTTACTAAGAAATCTGAGAATGAAGATAGCAATTTCCCATACAGGGCAGCGGTGGGATGTCTTTTATATCTGGCACAGGTCACACGACCTGATATCATGTATGCGGTGAATAAACTGAGTCAGTACTGTAATGATCCGGGCATTCAACATTGGCTTGGAGTAAAAAGGGTCATGAGATATCTTCAAGGAACCAAGGATCTAAACTTATGCTATGTCAAAGATAACTCCAGCGAAATAACTGGGTATTGCGATGCCGACTGGGCTGGTGACCCATTAGATAGAAGATCGTGTACTGGTTACACATTTATTTTTCAGAACGCTAGTATTTGTTGGAACTCGTGCAAACAGCAGACTGTAGCCCTCTCTACAGCCGAGGCTGAATATATGGCAATGGCATCGGCCACCCAGGAGGCCTTGTGGCTTCGGCAACTGCAAGATGAACTCGGCCAAGGTTCGGAAAGTGCATTAGTTATATACAGTGATAATCAAAGTGCAATCAAACTGGCTTCGACAGACTGTTATAAGCCTAAGACTAAACACATTAATATTAAGTTACATTTTCTCAGAGAAAATATCATTAATTCTAAAATTAAATTCATATTTGTGAATGGTTGTAATATGGTGGCAGATAATTTAACTAAAGGTGTTACACTTGAAAAACATTTGTTTTGTATAAGTAAAATGGGTTTGCGTTCTGGAGGGAGTGTTAGACTAAATGAGAACGCAACCATTACATAGATACTAATGTTGGCAACGCTCGCTGTCATGTTGGCAGCACGTTATTATGTTCCTTTTTCATATTACTGTGTATCCTCCATTTTGTTCGTTCTGTTGTTCGAGTTTACAATATACGTTTGGTATTTATTACAATCCGATATTTCATTGATTATAACCACGTTAAATCCTTCAAATCTCATGTCTTCCAAATACGATCTTTATGCGAATATAAATAGACGCGTGTAATTCAATTAAAACAATACATAGATTAAAATCTTGTATCAGCTGTATTAAGTCAAAAACATCAGGCTTTTGCGGTTTTCGTTCCTATCTGTGTGGACTTCAATAAATAAGACTTTGTTCGATCAGTTATTGAATAAAACATCGTTATTAAAAAAAAAAAATTAAATCAAATTTTTTACAATTAATTCTATAAATACCAGGTCAAATTAAAAAGTAACAAAACGTCATAATGTGGATTTCAATAATTAACATTATGACATAAGCTTTTGTCTCTACTGAAAAATGTTTAATTTACAGTAAAAAGAATTAATGAAAGAGCCGTCGATATGTAGCATTTTAGCTTTTAGCATTTAGGGGAGGATGCGGACACCTTACCGGTGAATTTAGAAAAGCAAGCATTTGTTTACCATTTTACCTCAAGAAAAGTGACGAGCCGTGTGGTGACCGGTAGAGTAGAATAGCACCAACCCCTTACACTCATGGGTGTCATACAAGGCGACTAACGTTTAGAGGCAAAATATCTAGTCTCCATAAACTGGAAAATGGGCAGCAGCGTTTTTCATTGTTATGTTTGCAACACTGCGATCTCCAACCCGCCTGCCAAGCGTGGAGATTATGGCAATAACCTCCCCTTTTGCGGGAGAGGCCCAAAGTCCTGTAGTGGACTGTTATGGACTGTGATGATGAAGTGACGATTTGGGTGATGGTATTTATCGTACCAATCTAGATAATGCGTCTTCAGAGACCTAAAATCCTCGTGGTCCAGGTCGGACTCATCGTGATAACGATCTGAGCACCAGGGTGCCAACTGTTGAACAGCCCCCAGCCCTGCCCCCTTATCACTGATAGACTTTGTGCCTCTTGCGTCCATAAAAAGTGTCCTTTTGGTCCGACTAGTCAAGCTGTGACAAAACAATCTTTGTCGTCCGACATGTATGACTGAGTCGGAACATATATTATCATATCAGCCGAAAGACGCTCACTGCTGGGCATATAGGCCTCGCCCAGAGATCTCCACATTGGCCGGTCCTGTGCTTTCCGCATCCAGCTGGTACCTGCGTTCTTGTGGGAGATATTTCCCCGGTTTTTTAGAACCTCTTCTAGAACCAAAACAAGAGGATATGTATCTATCGTTGCTAAATTCAAAAATTCAAAATTCAAAATTTCTTTATTGATTAGGACATTAAATATCTCTTTCAATCGTCAAAAAGGAGGGGGGTAGGAAAGTAGGAAGGAAACACACAGTGACACGCTGACCGCCCTATGGCCGTAGATAAACCCATCCCACGCCAACCACGACCGAACCGTGCTCGACAATGCCAGGCAGAGCCGGAACGCCTTCGCTAAAAGTCGAAATTTAAAAAAAAAAAATTGAGTTACGTTGTTCACGTGCACTTCAACGTTTTCCGGGTGTCCTAATCGTCACCTATCGCTAAAATTGAGTTTTTCTTGTACATGACGACATAGAATAACCTACGGCGCCCTCGCGGTCTAATTATTGTATTCAATTACCTCTCCTTCGCTTGACCTCAATAAAGGTCAAATACAACAGCATAAATAAAGGTCCTTTAATTTATCCTCTTGTATTTGACTTTCCTGTCAAGCCTTGTAGCCTCTCTGCGTGTCACAGCTTTTGTTGTTGTTTCGGCTTGACGGATAAGGTCAAATTAAAGGCATGGGTATATTATTTTTATATCTAGACATTTTTGATTATAATTACATTTAATTGTAATTGCTCTTTGTAACATATGTTATTCTTGCGTGTATGACATTATTATTATTATTATGTGATATTATTAATTATGTATTTATGGGACCTATGTACCTGAAATAAATGACATTTAATTTAATTGATTTAATTTAATTAGCTAGTAGTGCACTTGCGGTTCTGCTTTAATTTATTTATTAAACTATGCCAACTAGTTCAACTAATATTATATTAGCGACACTGTCTGTCCATGTTTCTGTTACCTAAATCTAATGTTTATATAACAAAATAATTTAGAGGGAGGCAAACAAGCAATCGAGTCACCCGATGGGTGGTGATCACTGCCGCCCATAAACACCTGATGATAAGTAATCACAGCCGCCCTTAGACACTCGATGGTAAGTAATCACATCCGCTAATAGACACCTGATGGTAACTGAACACAGCCGCTCATAGACTCCTGCTGGTCAGTGATCACAGCCACCCTTAAACATCTGTGCCACCAGGAGCGCCGGAACTGCGATGCCGGACTTTAAAAAAGTAACTTTTCTTTGCTTTAGAAAAATGTCTAGGCTCTCGGAGACCCCATTGTCGTATCGGCTCAGCAATACTGCTCGAGAAGATTTTTCTATATTTCGCGGCAATCAGGCGAGGACCGTTCACAACGAAAATCCGTTTTGCACCGCCACACCAAACTAGAACACATTACTCACAAAATAAGGGTCACGCTCACGCTGGAATAGGTACTTATTTTCATCGATTTTTGGTGGTTATCGAAAAACTATTCCTTAAAAAACTGTATTCGACGATACTTTTATTAAGTTATAGGTCTATATTATTGTATGTACTTATAAAGAAAATTGTAGTCGCGTATAAATCCTAAGATCTAAGCGGTTCAACCTAATTTCTATAAGGTGGTTTGTGATTTTTAAATATGAGACGTTATTTCAAAAATCTAGTCTAGTTCGTTAGCTATCCCCTGTATTTGTTGTAGATTGGAATTACGGCCTGCGCCGCAAACTAGATGTTTGACAATCATTACTTTCGCCTCGCCTTAAGTAAACAAGTAAATATCATAAGGTTTCAACTTCGAAACATTGTATTTACAATAAAGCTTATTCTCGAAAAGCGAACGTATAGATACTCTACAACCACTGGGCTCTGCAACGGTAATGTGGCTTAATTGATCTTTAATGGCCCTATTAATAAACATGACACAGCTTGAGAGGTAGAAATAGCCTTGGAAGTTTCTATTGCTCATCCTAGCTGTAAACGCTACGTTTATTAATATGAATTTGCCATTTTGCAGAGTTCCTGTAATCATCTTGGCGTAAATGTCAGGTTTATACTATCGCGCATGAGGGCCCGGTGTCCGCCATTTGACCTCCATAATGTCCTTCCTACCAGGGGAACCTGACCAGATAGATCATGGTTACATATTCAGTCACCTGAATGTGCCGGTTTCATCACGATATTTTCCCTCACCGTAAAAGCATCGGTTAGTGTTCACATGCACATTACTCAGTGTCACCATCACAGCCCATAACAGTCCACTGCAGAACTTAGGGCCTCTCCCACGAAATAGGAGGTTATTGCCATAAACTCCACGCTTGGCAGGCGCGTTGGAGATCACAGTGTTATAAATATAACCATGGAAAGCGCTGCTGCCCATTTTCCAGCCTACGGAGACTAGATCTTTTGCCTCTAAAACATTAGTCGCCTTATACGACACCCGCGAGTGTAAGGGGTTGGTGCTATTCTACTCTGCCGAACACCACACGGCCAGTAGTTAGTGTAATGTAGTATAATTGATCTTTAACCAATTTGCCACTGAGTAGATATATCCTGTTATTGATTAAATGCTCCAGTCCAAGGGTCTCGGGGAAACCGCAGATTTGCGGTTAGGCAATTACTAAAGTGCACAATGTCCTGCCCTTCCTGGGGTGATCTGCATGTAGGATAGGGTCTATAGTCACTGCTATCAGTAGGCGGGCAGTTAACAGGTAATTCAGCCTTATTAGAGGGAACCCATTTACAGGCTTGTTTTACTTTGGAGGAGGTGTTTCACTTTTAAAAGTGATGAATCTTCTGATGGTTTTTGTAATTTTAATTTTTCTTTTTTATTGATTGCTGAACTTTATTTTTTTTTTGTAATTATTTGTCTTCTTGTCGAAATGTGATTCTGTCGATGATGCTTGTCTAGGAACAGCCCATTCACTCCAGCCTTGAAGGCGTCTTGATTATAATGATCGGGAGAGCAGTAGAAGCGTCTGTTTCCTAATGATTGAGGCGTCGGACTCGTACCCAGAGGTATGGGGTTCGAAACCCAGCGCTGCCATGTACCAATGAATTTTTCTGTTTTCATGTACATTAGTTGAACACTAACCGTTGATGAAACATCTTACATCGTGATGAAACACCCACTTAGTCGATCGAATATGTAACCATGACCTAATCTGGTCAGATGCAGATGGCAGTCGCTCCAATGCAATTACCTAAAACTTATGATGACTATTATTGTATTATATAAATAAGTTACTTTATTCAAACAACGAATACATAGAACAAACAACCTTAAAACGAAAACAATAAAAACTAAATTGAAGTGACGTCCCAGTAGTTTTGAAATTAAATCATCCGGCGACCGCTTTCCAAGAAGAAATCGCTAACCAGTTTTAAAAATTTTCATCACAACTTCGTATACTTTTAGCACAAAAGTGTGACTTCGGAAGTTGGAACATGAATTTAATAATGCGACACTTTAAACTCTTATTCCACTATTTGCCTTCTAGGGCCAGTGGCACTCGTTGTCTTTGGAGGCCTCTAGGGGGCAAATGGGACAGGGTGGAAGTCGGTACGAACGAATAACAATGGATTAATCGTGGCTTTATATAGAAACTAAAAAGTAATCGAAACACTTGTCAATTACCATCGTGACGGGTAGGGTAGGAGAGCGTTGGAGGCGCAATGGGACTCGTATAAGCGAGAGGTACCGGGTTTGAACCCCAGTACCGCCATGTACCGACGCTCTTATAGTGAGGGAAATCATCGTGATGAAACCTGCACATTCAGGCGACTGAATGTGTAACCATGATCCAATCTGGTTCCCAGGTTCCCCTGGTAGCAGTATCAGATGGCAGTCGCTCCACTGCAATTACCTATATACGAGTAGGTTTTAAGACATTCGTGATTATTCACTACACTTTCATCACACATATATCGGGTTTGTTAAAACTGTTAATATTGTTTTTAACTCGATATTTCGACGCAGAATCGAGTAATAGTCTCTACTGGTAACCATAACGCATGGAACTGCGTCGAAATATAGAGATCAAAACAATACTAACCTTGGTAACAAACAAGATAATACATGTGATTTAAGTGTCTGGTCTGCTAAATCCTAGGTCATGGTCAAAGGCGGACCCCAGGCTCCTCCGCATGAGAGCACAACTGGAACATTAACGACAAGACGATTTATTATCTTATTTCATTTAAAAATAATTGACATTTTATTTGAAATACTTTCAGGGCACGTCTTGAAGGTATTACATCTCAAAAACGAAGTACGTGCTTCTCATAATATTCTAATTTGATCATAAAGAACGCGTATCAGTTGACCTTGAATGAAATAATGAGTAAGTAACTATCTATACATGGTATAAAACAAAGTCGCTTCGGTTTTCAACAGATAGAGTCATCCATGAGGAAGGTTTATAAGCACCAAAAAAGGGTAGATAGGTATAAAGTAGTTTTTTTTTAATGTTACACAGCAGACTAACGGGCAAGCGGGCCACCTGATGGAAAGTGGTCACCGCCGCCTATGGACATCAGCAACACCAGGGGAGTCACCAATGCGTTGCCCGCCTCTAAAGAGACCTCTAATATACGTATGTAGATGTACGCGAACGAAGTCGCGCTGAGTCCACGAGTTAACGATATAATCAAAATTCATTGATAATATTGGTCACTGTTTTTTTTTTGCTATTGAGTGATAAACGAGCCATCAGCCCACCAGATGGTAAGTGAGCTGTCATCACTGTTCATTAAAAAATCTTTATACCACGCAATTCAAATCCCCGTTCGATGTGCAGCGAGAAAATTAACTCATCACGTATTCCCGAATATTATTCCGGCAATTTCATGAAAACAACGGCATTTTTATTTCACCGCAACATAAAAAGAATGACCGATTTAAATATGGATCGCGAGGACCGGTTCAAACCGGTTTTGTTTGTCACCGGATTAATTAGACCAACGCACTTCCAATTACATTGTTTGTTTACAGTTTTCGGATTTGCGAACGTGGCGCTGAACGAGCTGCGCGAATGTGTTAAGTGCTTACTGAACGAAATACGAAATAACAAGCGTTCATTTTGTTTCGTAAAATAATAAACTGGTGTGCGTTCCTGTTCTTTACTTATTTTATAAGATAGTAAACAAGCGTACGGCGAGCCTGATGGTAAGCAGTTACCATAGCCAACGGATGCTTTGTAGTATCTACGTATTTTTGCCTGACATTAAAGTGCATCACAGGGCATTACACATCCACATTGAAAGTCAAAGTCAAACATTTTTATTCAGTTTAGGATCTTATAAAAGCACTTATGAACGCCAAAACAAAACACTACAGTACACTAAACACTAGAAAATATATTTTGTAAGTATTAATTATACTTAATAATTACTACAAAATTAGTAATAGAATTAATTTAATGTCACTAAATATCGTGTTTCTACCACATATGTTAATGTCAAAAATAATTCAATTACATATTTAACACTTTGTGTTGTCACTTCATAATGGAACTCCATTATTATGAATTAAATTTAATTAGACGATTTAATTCATAATTCAATTACAATTTATTAATATCTAATAGCAACCAATTAAACCGATTTTCATAAGCCTCGATATTTTGCTAAAGTAAAGTCTTTGGAAAGCCTGAGTCTCTCTCCATTGACTAGTTCTCTCAACCAGAGGCTTCATTTAGACAATGTTAATGAAGGTTGCTCCTCCAAGGCTATTAGTAGTCAAGTTAAGTAGTCGATCGAGATCTAAATCCCCAGACTCGTTAGTGAAACAACAGCTTTATAAATTCCAACTCAGCATACTGTACATAGTTGTAGTTGTACTAAAATGTATCCAAATAGTTCAGCTTCAGTTTGAAGTCTTCAAATTATCATATTGCAACTAAAGTTTGGTAGCGGAGCAGTCCCAAACTCTAAACCGGACTGTCTATAACCGGCTTAAGTTATCCGCATTCCGGTTTACTTGGTTCGGTCCAATAGCTACTATAATTGAGCACTGGCTGATATATTTTGACTAAAATAGATGAATACGAGTACAGACGATATCGATAATATCTACACAAAGGGTATATCTATCAAACTAACTAGCTAGACTCGATGCGGCTGAAAAATCTTCCACTTGAATGTCTTGTGGCCAAATTGGTCACACATTGTACAATTTCTCCACTAAGGTAGCTGAATGAGGAGCTGGAAAGGTTTCCAAGGGAGTACAAGATGGATTCCGCAAGAAAGGGATAAAAAGGTTTGAAGGGCTGAAGCTTGTTTGCCACCTTAGTGGTAAAAAACCGAACTTTAATATTTTTAATCATCATTAGCACCCTATACTAGTCCACTTTGGACTTAGGCCTCCCGTAACAAGCGCAAATGCACCATTACTCAGCTACATCTACCGTCTACCTTCAGCCTTTCGCAAATCGTCACTCCAAATAGCCGGAGTCTTTCCCTACGCTTGCCGAGTCGCAGTCCTAACGCTAGACTTCGTTTATTTCATAGGTTGTTGATTCTTGGAGATTTATTGATTCTCATTGCCACTTCTGTCCGCTGATTCTGTTAAAGGTGGATACAGTAATAATACACTGTATCCACTTTTGCCAATCCTTTATTCGCCAATTCCTTATTCGCAAACTCCTGGCCTATTTCATACTGACGAATTGTTCACTTAATGCAATTTTCTCTATGTCCAATATCTTTGACTTATTACGAAAAGCACAATACCAAAATCCAATTAACTTTCTGGTCAGGTGCAGGTCAATTCATACTTTTGTTACTCAATTTATGTATACATTTTTGAAATTTAAAAATAAATGTTGATGTAAATTTGTTTTCAATCTTAATTTATTTATAGTATTCGCATTTATTGTGTTTTCCTACAATATTGCGCAGTTGAATACCCATTTTCCTGTTTATTTATTTTATAAACATTCTCTGAAGAGGAGTCGGAAGCGGAACCATTTACACGTGCCCAAGTAATATTTAAAAAATAATGTTGTTTTCATCTTCCGAAAAAAATTTTTCTTCTTGTTCTGAAACATATAATTGTGTGATCAATTTAAATAGGTAACTATGAAAATGTAAGGTTTACAAAGAGCGAAAAAGGAGAGCAGATTGTAGTATTGAAAGGATATCGAATTAATTTTAAGAAAATGATTACAAAAAATTCTTCCCCATGGAGGTGTTCCAAAAGAAAATGTTCAGGTTCCCCAACATAAAACTCACCAAATAGAAAGATTATTCGCGTTAGTGAACATGGGTGTACACCTGATTTATAAATTTGGACCGGTGGTGCCACAAAAATATTTTTTTAAATATTGCGAAAGCTACAAAAGTTAAAATGATATGTCCGTGTCGAAGAATTACCTACTTTTTATAGTAAAAAGACTTATTTGTGTAATGCAGGTAGAGATTTGAACGTCAAGAAAAGTGTTTTGAAAATTTGCAAAGCTAGCAATAATTAACTAGCAATTTCCGATAATTTCAAAAATATTTTATTTATTTGTAATGACGGAGAAGACGATTAAATTTTAATGTTTATTGCAACAGAAATGATAAATAAACTAGCACTTGTAAAACATGTTTCGGGGATGGGACATTCAAGATTACACCACCGACATTCATGCAGGTTTTCTCCATACATGGCGATGGCTTTGGTAGCACAAAAGAAATGACGAATATTGCACTTATCATAATAGTATTTTTGTCCAACAAACAGGAAAAAACGAATGTGCGTTTCCTTAACTTAATAAAATTGCACCTACCACAATTTACACCCATGTGGATTCAATTTATATTTAGTCATAATATAACTTGATTGTGACCGTGTTACTAACAAATATACAAATTTTATACTAAACTAATGTAGATTATGTAGATTATGAAATAATATCTGGTAAAGATTGCAGGTACCAGCAGGATGCGGAAGGCACAAGATCGGCCTTTGTGCAGATCTCCTGGGCAAGCCTATGCCTAGCAGTGGTCGTTCTACCGGCTGATAAGATGATGTTGAAAGATAAATGCGTTGCGGGAAGCGTACAATTTAATACTAATTTAGTTTAGAAAGTTGTTAGTTGTTTCTTCCATTATTATAATGCTATAAACCGACAGGCCAATTCATTCTAATGTTACCAAGATGTTGAAGATAAACAATTTATAATGCAATGTATAACAATGTGGTAGTAGTAAGTAAAGTAAAAAATATTCATAATGCTTTACGAAATAGACTAAAAAAGGAAATTATAAAGAACGTACAAATAAACATGATTGTTAGACTTCGTTGAAGAACGAAATATCGATTTGTTAGAATGTATCAGAAGATTATCTTTACTTAAGCTAAATTTTTTGAAATCTAATTGTCGTACATACAATATTTTTTAATTAGCAGAATATTAATTTAATTTCGTAACATAATAATGAAGCTATTCAAGCTAGCTGTAATTTTATTAGTTATAACTGTAATATGCAGCTGTAGGTCCGTAAGGAATAGGCAAACCAGGAGTTGGGAAATAAGGAGTACCTAGGCGAATGAAGAGGTGTACAAAGAATTGGCAAATACGGAAGTTGGCAAAAGTGGTTACAATAAATAATCGTGGACAAAGTCACACAGCGCCATCTAGCCCCAAACTGATATACTACTTATATACTTTAAATACATACTTATTATACATAGAAAACCCAGACCCGAACAGATATTAAAATTCATCATTTAAATTTCTGCCCGGCCGGGAATCGAACCCGGGACCTCTTGCGTGACTGACTGGCATGTTGACCACTGAACCACTCAGGTCGTCGATGTTGTTATATCTGAGGGTCCGCCTAAGCATTTGCCTTTTTGCTGCCAGAGCAACGTGTTATAGAGGTGGGCAACGCATTGGCGATACACTTGGTGTCGCTAATGTGTATAGGCAGTGGTGACCACTTTCCATCAGGTGGCCCGCTTGCCTGTTTGCCTACCGTATGATTAAAAAAACCTGGCAAAGAGTGCGTTTGTGAGATTTGGACCCACCCGGATACTCTAAATATAAGAACCTACATTCAAGGACGTGAAAAAATTCGGACTTCGGAAGTGAAGCATGTAAGGTATGGCAATTTCTTGACAATTTATTTTGTTGGACATGACCTACAAGCAAATTCACACAGATGCACCAGATCTGGCAATCTGCCGCTATTTTGTTTGATTTTGTACTGCGCTGTCACGGCAATGACAATCTCAAAGCAAGCACACACTTGGGCGGCCATTATTTTAGGCCATGATTTTAGAGAGTATCCGTTCGTATTTCTTTCAGGTCCGCGCCTATATTGTGTTGAAAAGTTTTTAAACTCTTGTTTATTACCTTCGATGCTATTCTGTGTTATAATTGAATGCAAGTTATATTATTATAGTCAAGCGGCAGAAACTTGAATTTCAGGGCAGTACTTGAGAAACAAAGAACCAGAAGCGAAGCGTCGCGGGATTGGAATTACTTCCAAGCCCTCGCTCGCACGGCTAGAGGCAAGCTTTCGCTCCTTTATTTACTTCGCGAAACTAAAATTTACTTGCACATTTTCCAGTGTACAACGCTCGCGTACAGTCGGGCACAGATGCGCTCCGTCATCTTTTACATAACAATTTCGTCCCGCGGCACCAGGCGGGCCCCATGCGGCGTACACTCACCGTCAAAAGTGTTACGAATTCTTTTCCGGGCGCATTTTTGAACGCTAAATTACGACGTCCCGAATTGAAAAGGTGCATTTTATTACGCAGTGACGAATGCAATTGGAGTGGATGTTAAGGAGCGACAGCTGACTTTTTACTGGATGAGTTGCAGTTTATTTTATTTTTTTGTACGGCAGTTATTGCGATAGCGATCGCGAATGAGAATGTTGTCGTTTTGTATGGTATATGGTGTGGTTATAATGGTGTGATTATTTTTGTTTTGTCGGTATTTTCCGTTACATTATAATCAACAACCCTATAAAAATCTACAGCGTGGTGTATAAACGACACCGCAGCAAAGCTTCCTCAAAATACGTTTAGTAGTTTTTGCCAGAAAATATTCAAGCTTTTAGCGTCAACCAGCTTTTAGTCACCCTTAGCGTAAAATGGAACAATATCCACCAAGCCTCCGTTATCTGTCTGTCTGTTTTCCATCAGAACCGTAATAGAAATATAAATATTTATTTGTCTATAAATTAACAGATTTGTATCAATGTATTTTTAAAATAAAAGCTTCTAATAGACAAAATGGTCCATGACCTCAGCGTTTGGGTGAAGGTAATAGCCATATACATAATTGTTTTCATAGATATGTATTAGTGTCGCATCAATAAATAATACAATTATAATTCTTATTACGTAGAAGATATGATAAGAAGAAGAAGATAACATATACATTCTGAACAGGAATGTAAGACAGCGTTGTGGAGGAGCGGACTATCGCGACACAGACAAATAATACTTCTCTACTAGGAGAGTTCTATGTACTCGCTACATATGCCGATTTAAGAAATACATTTTTTTATTTACTGTCGCTTTTTAACATCAAAGGTCATCAACGACCACGGCAACTTACAAATATTTATATAACTGTATAATCCCCACTACGTAGACCCTCTGTTGGTCACCACGCGAAGGTTTGAAAGAACGTTTCTCGCTCGTACGATTCGGATGTGGAATGAGCTCCCAGCCACAGTGTTTCCTTTGGACTATGACATGGGATCGTTCAAGAGGTATATTAGAGATCTCTTCAGAGGCGGGCAACGCATTGGTGACTCCCCTGGTGTTGCTGATGTCCATAGGCGGCGGTGACCACTTTCCATCAGGTGGCCCCGCATGCCTGTTTGTCTGCCGGATAAAATAAAAAAATAAAAATTCGAGTCTATGTGTACATCCCTCTTGAGTTAAACAGTCTATCATATTATTAGGAACATTACATTTAATTTTTTTAGCATTGTAAGATCTACACTCAACTAAGAGGTGAAACATAATTAAGTCCAGCCCACATCTATCACATTGCTTTCTTTCTCCTTTGGTAATCAAATGAATATGAGTTACATTTATTTTATTTATTATAATAGAAAAAATTTAAATGTTAAAAGTAAAGACTTGAAAAATTAAGAAGTGGTGCTTTTTTGATGTAGGTATAGTACACTCTTGGCAAAAATTCGTAGTAAAATTCCTATTACTTAAATTCCATATTAAGAAATTCGACTTTAAAATATTGTTTACAAAATATTATTGTAATTTATCTCTAAATATACTCATAATATTTATGCTCGACGGATGTTTCTTATACATCCATCGAGGTTCACACATAGCCAACCATTTGTTATCCACAGTACACCCACCGACAACCCATGCAATTAACAGCAATATCCCTCGAATGCGAAATGGAGGTGCAGAATATTACAATCGCGCACACAACTGCTACCAACTTCGACAATACAAATATTTCCCCCGGGGAGAGCTCGATGCGCGGCACACGTGCCCTGTTACACGAATCCTGCAGCATGTGAATGTTTTATTACTAGTTTTATTTAGAACTTGGTGTAATTGTATTTTTATTATTATACTTGGACCTGGCAGGCATTTGTCCGCCATCGCACCTGGTGGTAAGTGACGATGCGGCCGATGATGGAGCATGCCTGTCTAGGAACAGCCTATTCGCTCTAGCCTTGAAGGTAATGAAATTAAAATTATAATGATCAGGCAATACACTTGCAAGCAATGTGTCCCATTCCTTGGACTTGCGCAAAGGTTGAACGCAGTTGAAAGCAGCTCATGCGGATCGCGTCTTATTGATATATGCTGGTATAGTAGATAGAGTAGATATATCAGTTAGTTTAAAGTTGTAATTTAGAATTTAATTATTGGAAGGACTCATTTGAAAAACAGAATTGGCAAAGGTGTCGAAAGGATAATGTGCACCTGTCAACTAAAGTGGTGGGAATTGCCTTAAGTCATATTTTAGGGCTGGACCGTCTTCAATAAGCGACAATCAACATCTCGAATACTATGTTATGACCTTAACGCACAATTTAATGTTTATTGCATTAAAAATTTTATTGAATTTTTTAGTGAAAACCCCAGCGGTATCTATTCGGA
Organism: Blastobasis lacticolella; assembly: GCA_905147135.1. Classification (NCBI taxonomy): domain Eukaryota; kingdom Metazoa; phylum Arthropoda; class Insecta; order Lepidoptera; family Blastobasidae; genus Blastobasis; species Blastobasis lacticolella. The sequence goes on from LR990048.1 coordinate 20,643,363, forward strand.
GCCACTTCCATATTTCTTAAGAGCGCCACACATTAACAGTCCGCCTGCAGTCAATGGTCGTATCGGGCGGCCTGCCATCCTAGGCCAATAACGTCTACACACTAAAGCGATTATTGCCTGCCGGCAATGGCCTGCTGCGACGTCTGCGACTACACACTAGCAGTTGTAAGTCAGTTTTAGTAAAACTGAAGGCGCTCGACTGACGATAGACAAGCCGCCGACCGACTACCTCCTAATGTGTGTTTATTTGGCCTCAAGGCCAAGGACTGTCCGGCCGATATCTGTCAAGCGGCCACACACTCTCAGTTTGTATTAGTCGTCAGTCCGAACTGACGATTAACTAACAGACTTATATCGTCCGGCGAACTGTTATTCTATGGGTCCCTTTATAGTTTAGATTTAGATTAGATTGCATTCTACATCAGGTGTTCAAGTTTCCAAAATACCCTATGTGCTACCCAGGCTTAATAGCTGCACAATAAAAAATCTTTCTACAATACTGTCCAGTAGATCTGGAGCATAGCGTGTACAAACAGACTGCCAAATTTTTTTTAAATTCTTATTCTATTATTATTTCTTTATAGACCTAATTTTTTTATATATGTCGGAGAAAGGACTAGAGAAGACTCGCCCATGAGCAAGTAATGGCCATCAGAACGTATTTATCGGGATTTCGTAGCAATAAAGGGGTATCTATAGTGTTTTAAGAATGTATTGTCAAATTAAAGCCACATTTACGAGTTTACAATTGTAGCCGAAACCCGCGGGTTATTTGCAAAACCCTCCACCACCCATGGCCAATCTCATCAGGCCGATCCGCGGGAGATGCGCCGGGGCTCTTACTAGTTGCCACATACGCACAGCTTGACTCCCTACACATTGTTAACAGTACATCCTGCACTCACGTTTCTATTTTCTGGAGCTTTCACGCATCTCTTTAACGCATGAGGATTTACGCTTCTTCGCTCTTGAATGGTTTCTAGTTCTTTTTCTCAATATCCTTGCGGCTGCCGTCGCCGCCATGCTGCTTGTGACGTTGTCATAATAGTTGCAAGCCACCCGTCAGGTGGCGCACCAATCGACATCCAGGCCAAAGAGATGGACTAAGAGACTCATGATCATCTCCGACATATATATATGTATCAATGTACAGACAAAGAAAAAGTAAACACTTAACTAATATTATACATTATATAAGCTTTTCTACAATTTTGCTACAGTCTCAAAATTATTATTTGTTAAAACATGAAACAACAAACTGAACTAGAGAATCGTAAACATTTACACAGCAGTCGACTGTATTTTGCAGCGGACAGTCTCTGCAGTCTAACCCGCGACCGCCATTTTCGTTGCTAATTTAATTAATTTTATATGCAATTTTCCGCCCGACTGTACCCCGTGGCTTGACTAAATTGACAATGTTGAATTATGAATGCGGTGTAGGAACTGCTGGTTGGAGGTTTGAAGGTAATAACAGACGCTCCGATTTGGCTGCAGCCGACCATCCGTCAGTTGCATTCGATGCTGATCCTTACGAAGTACAAAATAAACGTCTTCGTCGCTTTAGGATTAATTCGGATGCGCGGGCGAGCCGACCTTGGTCGGACGTCCGACCTAGTCTCCCGCACCCAAAAGTCACTTTATTTTATACTGTTTAGTATCAACTGCAACTGACGGTTGGTCGGCTCCAGCCAAAACGGTACGTATGTTACCACTTTGACTTTAAACCTATTGCCTGGGTAACGTAATTGAAATTATATGATAAAATATATATTTTACTCTATCCTGGACTGCCAGGACTACTATCATCCTACAAGCCTACAAAGTTACTAAACACGAAGTCACGTGAGTCACACAAATCATAGAATTTCATAGAATATTACACAAACATTGAGAAAAAATATACAGGCAAAGCAAAAGGCTAGATATACTTTACTGTGGTGTGGCTCTTGAGGAGGGTTTGTCCCAGTCTCTGTTTGAAGATTACATATGTCCAGTGATTTCTCTAAAGCCCTTGGGCTCCACAAGAGTGTATACTGCCCTCGGATAGACGAAATAATGACGGCGACTTTCATAGGGCTCTCATAACCTCGGAACGGGAGTAAACACAAAGCACTCAAATATAAGTCGGCCTCTCATGATATGAGTTTCGTACAAACATATCTTCGGCATTGCCCCTAAACGAATATAAGGTAAAAATAGATCTTCGACCTGTAGAGACTTCTGTCTTTGTGAAAACCTCTCTTTCCGACTCTAATGAACCGAAAGAGTTGATTCACCCTCAATGCCCCAAGGGGTCACACAGAATTTAAATCCACTGGAGTTCATATAATACCCCGAAGTTTTTATGCTACTCTTTATCAAAGGATGCACGCCTATTAGGAAATGCGTATGGCAGTTGGAAAAGGCAGATGGTAGGACTCTGTCAAGCCTGAGGAGCTTGCCTAAGTGAGTACCACCGCCTTATCTAGTTTTGACGCCATGCAATAATGCTTGCATTTTTGTGTTTGAATGATAACGTAGCCCGCGCAATTACAGACAACGCACCTGCTGTTCTGCATTTTTTGTTACCTGCAACCTAAATGCTTGAATCACAGATGTTATAGGCGACAGTTACCGCTTACGATCAGCGGGGCTATTGGCTAACTCAGTTGACAACTGTATTTGACACTAGATAATTCTACACCACGTCATCTACGTTGAAAACTGGCAATAGCGTCTACCAAATGCGAGTAGTGTCAGATTTTTTTATGTCAAATTCGGTTGTCCACTGAGATAGCCGATAGGCTCTCAGGTGGGCGTCTGCTCGTTGGTCACGGCGTAGCATAATAACCAAGCCGAGAGAAGAAGTCGGATATTTTCTGAACTATAGAACCGATTGTAACTAAATAAAGCTAAGAACCATCTCGATTATACTGGCTTTCAAATAAAGAAAACCACCATCCGTTCGGGAAGCTACGATGCCACAGACAGACCCACAAAGACACCGAACCACAGATACACACGTCAACTTGATAACACTTTTTTTCACCAGGGGTTTAAAAAATTTGTGACGGCTAGTATTCCATAGACACAACGACCTGCTAAAAAGGCGAACTACCCGATATGCATTACTTACCGGCGACATGATAGTTATCATTGGTATTTTTAATTTGAGAATGCAGACTATAGTGATAGATACCAAAACCGGCTACATCGGACGTGTTCCGATATACCGTAATCGATGACATTAATTTGCCCGTACACCGGTACGTTCCGAATTTCACGCTATACTGCAAAACTGACGTAAGCTGTAGCTAATCCCTGTTAACGCTGAATCCCGCCACTTAATTTGTTAATGCATGAAATGTGAGCCAGCATAATTTGTTGGGACGTTATTTCATTAAAAAAGGAACGATAGTCGATTTTAATTGTTACACAATATTCTGTTTTACAATTATTAGTAAAGTAAATTTATACTTATGAGTGTATTGTATAGCTTTTTGGGGTTGGTGGCACTCTGGCACGCACCACATGCCCACGAACGATGGGGTGGGTCCTGCTCTAGCAGGCACCACATGCCCACGAAGGAAAGGGTTGGTGCTGCGCTGGCACGCACCACATACCCACGAACGATGGAGTGGGTCCTGCTCTAGCAGGCACCACATGCCCACGAAGGAACGGGTTGGTGCTGCGCTGGCACGCACCACATACCCACGAACGATGGAGTGGGTCCTGCTCTAGCAGGCACCACATGCCCACGAAGGAACGGGTTGGTGCTGCGCTGGCACGCACCACATACCCACGAACGATGGAGTGGGTCCTGCTCTAGCAGGCACCACATGCCCACGAAGGAACGGGTTGGTGCTGCGCTGGCACGCACCACATACCCACGAACGATGGAGTGGGTCCTGCTCTAGCAGGCACCACATGCCCACGAAGGAACGGGTTGGTGCTGCGCTGGCACGCACCACATGCCCACGAACAATGGGATTGGTGCTGCTCTAGCAGGCACCACATGCATACACTATTTTTACTACTATTGATATTGCGAATTACATTCTAATAAATTTAATGATTTTGTGTCATTTTTATTATGATTATTTGATATTCATTTATTTATTGATGGATTTTTTATTATTATAATTTTTTCGATTCATGGTAATTGAAATTATTTTTATTGGAATTATTGTGTAATTGATATCCATGGATTATTTATACTTTAATGTACGTAACGACAAGTTTGAAAATTAAATTGACCTGTAAAGAATACCGATAATAATGACATGTCTACTCTGGCAGTCACCGCATGCCCACGGACTTTAAAGTTAATCCGGCTACTGTAGGTAACCAAAAACAAAATATTTATAGGTTTACCTAGCTTTAGCTTAGCTATGAAATCAGGGTATCATGTATTTCGGCTCAGAGAAAGGTGAGGGTAGATATTTTCTCAGATTAGGTGGAAATTGGAAATAGATTAATCGGTCGCCCTCCGAAATCGAAACTAAACAAGATTATCTAAGATACGTTATCACTTAAATAAAATGTATCTATGTACATAAATTATGGGCTGTTAGATTTTCTAGTTGGGTTTTTACTATAGGGTTTTATAGTGTGGATCCTACAGCAGTTATCTGAAATATATCGACATCACCTATTTTAAATTATTTTAAATGACATACCTTCGATATAATTTATATTTTTTGCCATTTACTTAAATGTATAACAATTGACATACCTTAAAAAATTTTGACTACTTGTAATTTGTATTATGTTGACATACTGTACATTTCTCTGCACTGTGACATCCTAACATTATTGTATACTGTCGGTACCCACATCAACTTTAAATTATTATTTGTCGGTACCTACATATAGCTTGTAATCAAAATATAAAGTAATTGCCTGAAGATGAGTAATTCGAAACCGGTTGCAATTTAATAAAAATTATATAATAAAGTGGAACTAGTGTACAAAAAGTGATTTAATTCATGAAATATATCGGTTGATTATAGGTATAACGTGTAATGTAATAGTAGGTAGGTCTTAAGGCGGTACGATTTTCATACAAATTTTAGCAATGAAAAAGAAAAATAATGAAATCACAAAACAACGCCATCTATCAGCGACTCAAACTTTCTTTATTGATTAGGACATTAAATATCTCTTTCAATCGTCAGAAAGGAGGGGGGTAGGAAAGTAGCAAGGAAACACACAGTGACACGCTGACCGCCCTATGGCCGTAGATAAACGTATCCCTCGCCAACCACGACCGAACCGTGCTCGACAATGCCAGGCAGAGCCGGAACACTATATTATATAATATAGGACTTGTGCTTTTTTTCGATTTAACTGCTTTATTATAAATAAAAAACCTATAGAAATCAATTTTGCGTACAAATTTATTACTATTACTAAGAGTATAAATCATAGTACAATCACTACACACTCAAACAAATGAAAGAATGACGAGATAAATTTAGTATGGACGTCGAATCACCTTAATTGATTCAAAGATAGTTGGTAGGTACGAATACAATGGTAAGGATATTGATCCATATATCACTATAATACGCTAGTATATATGTCTTTAGGTAAAGTGTTTTTTTAGGGGTGGAAAACCTTAAATTGAACTAACACAAATAAAAATATTTCACAATTGCGGCCGTTCACTGATACTAAATACATTTTTATTTATTTTATTTAAATTGAAAGTTCTCCGCCTCTAAAAAACTGCCTTTATAAACGTTAAAGGAATCCAGAGTACCCTGTTCAGTGACTCGTATCTTAAAAGAGATTTGCTACAGGCCTAATACGTCGCCAGAGCATTGTATCCAAAGACGTTGTACCAAGAAAATCCCGCTAAGGTTTCATTAAAGTGAAAGGTACTCCAGTTACATTACATAAGCTTTGTGCCTTTGACTAAAACCAACCCTTCTTAGCCTAAGCCTTACAGATAGTGCATTCATGCATTCGGTGAATTATACAGTTCGGCTAACTTTTGACAGCTAGAGACTGTGCCGAGTCCAGTAGAGTTGAATATTATGAAGCACCAAACATCAATTCATTCTATTCTGTTCAAATCGGTGTCATAAAGTTGAGAGTGACTAGCGAGTTTAGTTTTCATTTATACTAGATGGTGGCGCATTCTTTTGCTTGTTAGGAATATATTAAATCAACTAATTGCCGTTTTCACTAAACATAGGAATCGGCTAATGTCTGTCTTACCTCAATTTGGACGTTGCTGATTGGCTAAAAATTAGTCAAAACGGAACTTAGGCCATTCATAAGTTTAGTTAAAACGGCCATTCATTTCTTAAGACCTGTGATTGTAACCATGTTTTGAGCAAATAAATAAATATTCTATTATATAAGGCGCCAATTTAAGAGTCCCACTAAGTTTAGTATAATCGGCTCTGTACTATATATTTTCCAACGATATATGGTGAATTTATTACAGTAAACTTGTTGGCCGTGTGGTGTCCGGCACAGTAGAATAGCACCAACCCCTTACACTCATGGGTGTCGTACAAGGCGACTAATGTTTTCGAGGCAAAAGATCAACAGTCTCCGTAGTCTGGAAAATGGGCAGCAGCATTTTCCATTGTTATATTTAAACACTGCGATCTCCAACCCGCCCGCCAAGCGTGGAGATTATGGCAATAACCTCCCCTTTCGTGGGAGAGACCCTAAGTCCTGCAGTGGACTGTTACGGGCTGTGATGATGAAACTTGTTAAACACGTGAAAAAACGCAGACCATAAGGCTTCCAGATGGCCCCTCGATAAACTCGTAGCAAAGTTCGGGGATTATCGTTGGAAGTCGTTATTTTATTAGCGTTTGCTCCTAATAGGCGTTCAAGGGCAGAGTTACGATACCAATGAAGCGAACCGAGCCTTCAGACGGCTTTAGGGCTGGATTCAGCGGAGGCTGACTTTGTTAGGTGGCTCTGATCCAGTTAGACATCACTTTATTCTGTTACACCCCAAAAGTGAGTATAATAAATTATATTAAAAATATATAAGATGAATTTTAATTTCTGTTACGGGTCTGGGTGTTCTATGTATAATAAGTATGTATTTAAAAGTATTTAAGAAGTATATCAGTAATCCAGCACCCATAGTACAAGCTTTGCTTAGTTTGGGGCTAGATGGCGCTGTGTGAATTTGTCCACGAATATTTATTTATTTATTTATTATTTATAAGATGCCAGTGATGTACAGGAAACCGAAATATAAACCAATCTCAACATAATGCAGCGAGGGCTAGGATTACTTACTCTTCCCTAGACTAAACTGGTTTTATTTAAATTTAAAAATAAGAGCAGAATTCGATGCATCCGCTCAGGAGTTACACTGTCACAGACAGAAACACAGATACACACGTCAAATTCAAAATACGTCTCTTTTTGCATCATTTTTGCTCACTGTACCTAGTACTTATGTCTATACAAGCCGAGACCCAGACAAAGTAACTTCACCGTTCAATTTCCGCCTGACCGACCATTCTACCTGGAATAATTCAATGGCGAACCAATTTAATCCCCTGCCAAATTCAGCTATATTAGTATTGCTAGCTCTGTTTATGACGAAATATCTGTTCTTGCCGATGTGGAGGTAGCTACGTCCTTAGAGTTGCAGGAATGATATGGACATATAGCTAGGTTACGACTTGCTTTACAGGCCAATTTGGTTTATTATGTTGGTACCTATTGACATTGTAATTCTATTTATTTGACATGATATTATTCTTAATTTACAATGTGATAGTGATAATGGTGAAAATATTTAATCTACTCACTTAAGTAATTGTTATGTATATTACTATTATTGTATTATGATAGTTTATTGACATAAGTACTTTCTAATCTATGTTTATTAATTTATCTAATCATTATTATTCTTAATCATTATTACATAATAATCGTATAATAAGCGCAATATCCTCAGCTTATTTGACATTCTCAATTAATTCATTTTGTTTTAATTTTCAATATTCATCCAATCGATTGAAATTAAAAACTAAACACAAACACTAAACTTTTTTTGAAACTATAATTTCGAAAAACGAAGGATCTTCAGCGTAAGGTGGCTTCACTGGAACGCGCCCAGAAAGGGCGGGAAAAACGGTTATCGTTCAGAAACTTGCCTAACGTCATTACTGGCGCTTTACGTGAAACAGCATTTTTTTTTTTTACTTTTCCCCCAGTTCACAGCAAAGAAAGTTACCTTTTGACCAAGTTTTATTTTTACACAGAACAATTTTATCGCTGAAATATGCTCGAGGAATTCCAAATTATTCCGTTTTATTTACAGACAGACGTTTGACTTGCCTCTCGTATTATTTTATGTTTATTTTTACGTGTACGTATTTTTTTATGAATTTCAAATATTGTGCCACAAACTTATCTGGCCCGGTGAGTAAAACCGGAACTTGAAAAATGTTGACATTTTATTTTGGAATATATTTGAATAGACATGTGACACACAATGCCAACAACATCGTAGATAAGTTTGTGGCACTGTAAGTGAAATGATTTATAGATTGACTTATTTGTTAGTCATAATTTAAAAATATTATAATATTTTTAAATTATGACTTCAACATTTAATGGCGCTGCTGACCCTAGCCTAGCTGAGAGCCTAAATATATACTTAGCTAATATTTGTAGTACCGCTGATAACGACGGGACTTTAAAGATGAAACGCCATCTAGCACTGTTTTTACCTGAGCAAAAGCCCAGGTAGGCCCAGGACGGACAATTACACAATTCTCACATAAAAGCATCAAAAACCGAGTAGCAGATGCCCTTAGAAAACTCCAATGTGAAGGTGAGGACCTTCAGCAACAAAGAAGACGACGGACAAGTTAAATTAAAAAAATTCCTACCAGACGGGGTTAAAGTATTAGCCTCGCCATTCAAGGAGGCAGACAAAGGTAGCCTGTTGAGCACCTATGCTTTTTCCGGGGACCTGTTGCCAATTTTTCGTGTCCAATTTGGAGACAGTAAGTTTTCTTTAATTTTACCATTATGTATGGTATTAGGTTCCCTGACTCACCACAAAGCATGCCGAAGATCGAGCAAAGTGGGCTAAGAAAAGCAGGATGCGGATCCTAGGCCCCCGCGTGTTGCGCGGGAGTGCAACCGGGATTTAGCGCCGAGATGATGATGATGATGATGGTATTAGGTTCCCACCAACTATGGATCATATATTTTCATTGCAGAAAATTACAGAGGGTCTAAAAAGGCCACATTAGCAATTCCAAAATTGATTCTTTTAAATTTGTCACAAACTTATCTGCAGCGTCGCTATTGTCGACATTGACAAGACAATTCAAAATGGCGTCACTTAGTTCCAGTATTGGCCACCGGATCAGATAAGTTTGTAGACTTTTTAAACCCCCAGATGAACCAATTTTTCTGTGAATTGACATTTGTCGTCAGTGTCGCATACGAACATAAAAAATATTCATCTTGGCGTTAATGTCCCGGTTGTGCTCTCGCGCACGAGGACCCGGGGTCCGCCTTGACCATGATCCAGGGTTTGGCAGATCAGGTAATTACAGTGGAGCGACTGCTATCTGACCTCCGTGACTCTGCTACCAGGGGAGCCTGACAAACATAAGACATCATAATATACACTGACAATCGAATGACATCTCAACCTTGTGGCCTTAGTTCGTAATTTCGGCATTTCACAAATACGTTGTTCGCAATCATGGAAAAAAATATTCCATGTGCGCATGAACTTATTTGTAGCTGTCACATCTTGCAATGCCGAAGCCCTTCAATATTCATTGCAGAGCAGATATTTTTATAGGTCATTGTTCATATCTGTTTATATCAATAAGTAAAGTGGGGAAATGCATCCAAAGCATGGCAAGGCAAGGCAAGAGCATCCAAGTGACGGAGTACTTTTTTAAACGGCAGAAGTTAAGAAAGCTAGTGACCTTGCTCCAACCCGCTTCTCATGTTCATTGATTTTATTTAGAGTGATTCTTTTTTATTTTCTCCCCGGAGACACTCCATCATGGTGGGAAGTGCACAATCACCGGACGGATTTTTTAATGTCACCGGCACGCACATAATATACATTTTGTGTACTGGCTCAAGGCGTGCCAAGTTAAGGGCAAGGACACCGTTCCTTCGTTTTGGCGGGATAGTCTTCCAAAGAACATGGATGAATTTATTTGAAGTTTCTCTAAAATAATCTTGGAATGAAAAAAATATTATTTTGTTTCTAACCCATATCTGTAACCATTTTTGACATTATAAATTTTGTTGATTATTATAATACTCTTCAAAAGACAGGGCTGCATGGATCTTTGTCCCTTTACTATTCTTCTATGGAAAAATATAAAAAACAGTAGATGAAGACGTCAAATCCTAGACACATTCTTCTAACGTTGGCGCCAAAATTGGTAAGCAATTATACCGACTGATTTTTTAAGATGTACAATAACCAAGGAGGCGTTTTCAAACAATTAAAGCGACTAAAAGCTTCGCATTATTATTCAATTTTAGTAGAATAATCTCATAATATTAATTGGATTGCCAAAGCTTAAGTGGCAATGGGCAGGGCACAGAGCTCGCAGAACAGATAGCCGATGGGGCAGCAAAGTTCTCGAGTGGCGACCACGTACCAGAAGACGCAGCGTGAGTAGGCCTCCCACAAGGTGGATCGACGACTTGGTAAAGATCGCAAGTGCGAAAGGCACAGGACCGGCCTTTGTGGAGATCTTTGGGGGAGGCCTATTCCCAGCAGTGGGCATCTGCCGGCTGATATAATGTAACTGATGATGAATCTCATTTGTTGACGTAGTTGGTTAATTACAATTTGCTTGAATCGTTCCAAAATAGCCAACTTACATGCGATGAAATTCATCAACCTTTCCATCTGTCTTTAATATCGATCTATTTTCTCTCAAACTTGCTTAGTGAAGTTGCCTCATGAATAATTAGGGTAGCGGCTTAACGTTCGACTGTGTCTTAAATGTCCCCGTGGATCCCGTACGGCTTAACAGGGGTTACGTGAGTAGTGGGCTTATTTTTAGATGGTTGCGACTTGCTGACACGAACACGCACTTCGTCTTAACGGCCGACAGGATCGTCTCCTGTCAGAGCCGCGATCAATCTTATCACTGAATATTCCCGATTCCGTGACCCCCCCGTCCCACCCCACCCGGCTACCCCCGAAAAAATATGCCACAGGAATTTTTATTTAGGCGACGCGACGTTTACACGGCATTGTACGGCACGACGCGCGCTTAATCAACCCACCACGAGGGTTTTATCATCGCCCGCGTACAACGTGACAAATGCTGGCCAGTATTTTTTGGCGGGAAGTTTAGAAAAAGAAATTGGAATGAAAAACAAAATGGCGTTCGCGCGCGAATGGACATGGTGTCGTTGGATATTGAGGTGGATGATTGACGTTCATAAACCATACATCGTAGTTTAGCTGATTCAGTTACAAGCACATTACAGATTAACCAGGTTGATAGATGGTTCAATATAGAGTACAAAAGTTAAAATATAACGTACAGTATTTGACCCACTTCCCGATAATCAAATGAATTGAAATTTTTCATACACATGTAAGATGAAAATATAATATTATGGTGTCAGTTAATTGATCTAATAATGGAGACGAAAAATGGCCATAGAAACCATTAACGTGGCCATTACGGTTTTTTGTTCTACTAAAAACCGTCACGGGATGCCAATCGGCTCTCGAGACTGTTCAATCAGTCTTAGGGTCCCTAGCGGAAGGCCTTGGTCAACCTTGCTTCGCCATTAGTTACTTCATTAGTATTAGAAGGTACAGCAGTTAGCGGCGAACTTGTAGCGTTGCCGAAGTTTGACTTGCCTCAAAGTCTGAAATGGCCAGCCATCATTATGAAGTAATTTATTTGCATTGTACTTATCATAATGGAGCATGTTATTACCATAGGGTACGATATTGTTTGTTTATAACTCACTAAATTAAGTATATATTTACATATTTAGTAAATTGTATTGGTTAGTCACATTGCAGGCGCGCGTCAATGTCACAGTGACAAGTGGCCGGCGGGCGCACTTTCGTCCGTCGCGGACAAAGAATAAAATCTTTGGCCGCGGAGTGTATGTTTTGTTTTCTTTTTTTTATGTGGCCCTACATACTGGCCAAGAAACCGTTGTCCGCTATTGTACGACGTTCATAAGTGTTTGTGAAAACCTAAACTGAGTAAACGTATTTGATTTGATTTGAGTAACATTAGTTACGTAAAACTAAATTTATTTATGTAATAATAATATCGTTTTATTAAATAATTTATGTCGACCATACAACGAATTAGCCGAGTGGTGCCCGGCAGAGTAGAATAGCACCAACCCCTTACACTCGTGGGTGTCGTACAAGGCGACTAATGTTTTCGAGGCAAAAGATCTTAAGAGTCTCCGAAGACTGGAAAATGGGCAGCAGCGTTTTCCATTGTTATATTTACAACACTGCGATCTCCAACCCGCCTGCCAAGCGTGGAGATTATGGCAATAACCTTCAGTTTCGTGGGAGAGGCCGTAAGTCCTGCAGTGGACTGTTATGGGCTGTGATGATGATACAACGAATGCTCGCGTTAACAATCGCAACCGAACACTGCTTGAAACTACTCGAGAATGCCTTAAACGTAACGTTAATGTGTGCTTGACAGAAATGGCGCTTTGTTCTCAGTGGACTCTCTGAAATGAAATAAAATGAAAATACATTTATTGTTGCCTTAATACCACATCACAAGCTCACAATACAAAATACACATATACTTACAGCGGACAGTAAACAATACACAATAACAAAAGAATTCTCGGGGCGGGCCGTTTTTTACTGAGTGAAAATGTCATACTATTTTTATTATTCATACATTTAAAAACTATACTTTGGCATATACCATACCTTTTTTATAACTCCTACTGCAACTAAAAACTTAATCTGTATTTTATTTTGGGTTCATTCGCGACTTAGGTACGTATCAGATTTCGGACAATGATTACCTATTCTCCAATCAGATATGGTAAAATCATAATTAAATACGTGTGGCACTCGGGGACTGCCGCGGTAAAGCTATTGCATAGCATTTTTTATCAACTTATGCAATTATAATTATTTATTTATTTTATTTATGAAGAATTTTTTTTTCTTTGATATTAATTCGAACAACGCCGCACCGCTGTGCCGGTCGGAGTGGGGGGTGTTAGGTGTTTTTCGTTACGGAATTTCTTGATTCTGTCGCCGCGCTCAAAGCCCGCGATAAAAACTATGCAATAGCTTAAAAATCATGAGTTCATAACTTAAAAAAGACTCATTGGTACATGGCCACAGTTGAATTTTAACTCGGTACCTCTCATTTACGAAAGAAAGAAAGAAAGAAAATATTTATTACAAAGGACGCCACGACATAATAATTTACATTTAACACAAAAAAAGAGTACATAAAACACGGAGACAATTATAGGCAAACAAAATTCGAGTACCCTAGCCATTACAGATACCTTAACCACTCGGCCATCGACGTTTATGATAAGTAATTCACACTAACAGACTCACACTTACAGAGAGAACTATGGCCGAAATGTGTTAGAACGTATGTCTCGTGTTGTCTCTGATGTTGCTGGCATCCATAGGCGGCGGTGACCACTTTCCATAGAATAACGTTCTGGATCTAGGCCAAAAGACGTAGGTATGTACACTTACATTCCACATAGGTTGGCAATTCTACATTCGTGGTTGGCTGGCACTGTCGCATGTGAGGTAGGGCATAGCGGGGTATCCCGTTTGAATTGGAGCCGCCCGACTGGGGAAGTACCTCCACCTTACAGAATACCGCAGCTAAACAATACTCTTTTAAATAGTATTGTGTTTCTGCCGGTGAGTAAGGTTTCCAGAGCTCCATGGGGTGGGAATTTGGGGAACCGTGGTTTTGGCAGAGGAGGGTTATTTGCCTTTTTGCTGCCAGAGTAACGTGTTATAGAGGTGGGCAACGCATTGGCGATAGTCTCGGTGTTGCTAATGTCTATAGGCAGTGGTGACCACTTTGCATCAGGTGGCCCGCTTGCCTGTTTGCCTATCGTATGACATAAAAAAATGTGAGAATCTACGTACCGCAAACCTCTTTCGCTTCTTCCTCATTCCTATATCTCATACGTGCCTTTACGTGTCTATGTATATCTACGTGTATCCAATCGTATCCTCCGGAATGCCTCCGCTATCTCAAAGCGCGCGCGCCGGTAATTCAGGAATAAATGCCGACATGTCACCGGGCGGGACAGGCAACGCGGGATCCCGCTCGCATTCCCGGGGTTTTCCACGCACAATCCCGGGCCGGGACGGCGAGATACACGCCGAGATTGGCAACAAGCGTACGTACACGGATTATTGCAGATAGGATTCAGGAACAGATGTAAGCGGCGGTTCTGTGTCTATTGTGTTGTTTGGGGATTTCTACAGAGGCCCAAATTTTGTGACTTGGCAACTTTTGTTTTGCCTTTTCATGGTTCTATAAAATGGAGCAATAAAAATTGAAATAAATAAATAAAACACGTTGCTCGAATAAGATAAGGAACAGAAAATTGACTTAAATTCTTATAAAATAAACAAGATCTTAATTTTCGTCACATTCAGAGCATAAAAAGGCTTCTTGATCTTCTTTGGTTATGCCGATGCCAGCCACATATGACAGTTTTTACAAGGTGGCATATATGCGCTCCGGACTAATTCGTTCTTTTCTTAACCTTATAATTTTTCAAACTTGACACTTTCCAAACTCGACTCATTTTAATTGATGCTGCATTGTCTTCGAGACCGGCATGGCAGCACCAGTATGTCTTCTTTATATTTTATCAATATTTCCCTTTTCAACGTGGTTTCTAAGGATTCTTCGTCGAATACCTACCATATTGATCTGATGGTTTGTCCGTCCGTACCTTATATTATGTGTTGTTTTTTTATATATAAAATTTGAGTTAAAAGTTATTTACTCACAATCATATTAGTGTAGGTACCTACTTTTCAAAGGTTCGATAAGTTACTATTATGTAATATTTGTAGCAATTAATTATTTCGAATATTATTATAATGTTGTATAAAATTATTCCTTCAGTATCATAATATTAGAGTAGGTATCTACTAGATCAAAGATAAGTTACTATTATTTAACTAGAGGTCTACAAGGTACGAGGTCCGCGTCATCACTTACCACTAAGTAAAAAAACAGACTACCTGCCTAAACATAAACGTAACTTTTTTAAACTCTCTCACTACTACAATAAATCAGCCCCAATTTTCCACTTAACCTTCACCACAAAGGCATTAAATAAGAATCAAAGAAGTCCCGTTAACGAACGCCAATTTCCGTAACATTATCGACTATCACGCCGACTCCTACACGACCGCGGCACGGGGCCAATTCGCCAAATTGGAGCGTCTGTGGGGCCCATTATTTTTCCGTTACCACAGATAAAGAAACTTTGGGAATTAGCACCGGTTTCCCGCGTTTTCTTGCCGGCCTTCGACCGCCGTAAAGAGATCCTATCTCGCTGTCAACTCTACGAATCAAGCCCCGGGGAAAATAAGGCTTCATTTATTGCTGGCAGTGATAACGAGAACTTGTTTTTACAGGTTGTTGATATCAACGTCAAGGATAGGTTCCAAGTTCCAAGGTTCCAAGCGGGTGGGCTTGTGGCTAGTGGGTTCGGCTCGTCAACGAGTGGCAGCTAGTACCCAAGTTCGATCCCAAGTGTCGCCACGTATAAGCGACTTTTTCTGAGTGATGTACTACACTAGTTATGTAACACTAACAGATGCTCTTAACTGCACATTCAGGTGACTGCATGCATAACCATGATCCAATCAACGGGGCTATTGGCTAACTTTTGACATTTGATGTAAACTAAACCCTAATTTGGTATTCACTATGGCCAGTTTTCAACTGAGATGACCTCATATAACAGTTATAGAATTAGAATTAAAATTAGAATCATTTATTTGCTGTAAATGTAGATGGTACAATAATCAGAGATGCAGTTCTCTCATTCAGTCAGTTTAGGCACTGACATACAAATATTAATTTCATATAATGTCAATTCTAAATGTCAATGTGTATGTTAATTATTAGGCTCATCTTTATATATATAATTCTTCTGTGAGTGTGTATGTCACTGAACTTCTCTCAAACGACTGGACCGATTTTGATGAAATTTTTTGTGTGTGTTCAAGGGGATCTGGGAATGGTTTAGATTCACAATTTTGATTAGATTCAATTAGATTCAAAATGGTATTTAGACTTAAATGGTAAATAGACTTTTGGATTCGGATAAAATGTTATTGCGCGGATCATTAACTTTAGGATCATTAACTTTGGTGTAGGGTAGGTGTAGGGTAGGTGTAGGGTAGGTGTAGGGTAGGTGTAGGGTAGGTGTAGGGTAGGTGTAGGGTAGGTGTAGGGTAGGTGTAGGGTAGGTGTAGGGTAGGTGTAGGGTAGTTGTAGGGTAGGTGTAAGGTAGGTGTAGGGTAGGTGTAGGGTAGGTGTAAGGTAGGTGTAGGGTAGGTGTAGGGTAGGTGTAGGGTAGGTGTAAGGTAGGTATAGGCTAGGTGTAGGGTAGGTGTAGGGTAGGTGTAGGGTAGGTGTAGGGTAGGTGTAGGGTAGGTGTAGGGTAGGTGTAGGGTAGGTGTAGGGTAGGTGTAGGGTAGGTGTAGGGTAGGTGTAGGGTAGGTGTAGGGTAGGTGTAGGGTAGGTGTAGGGTAGGTGTAGGGTAGGTGTAGGGTAGGTGTAGGGTAGGTGTAGGGTAGGTGTAGGGTAGGTGTAGGGTAGGTGTAGGGTAGGTGTAGGGTAGGTGTAGGGTAGGTGTAGGGTAGGTGTAGGGTTAGAACGCTACGCGAACGAAGTCGCGCCGGGTCCACTAGTTACAATATAAACCTCAAATAAATTATAAACCCATTACCAATAAATTATTACAAATAGAAATAATCTAAAATAATTAGATTGGTTCAGTGACTAACTTACATAATATTACATGTCACATCATTATTATTAAGTACTACATATGTTACTCTTCTAGAAGTAAGTATTTTAAGATATAAATTCAGCTACTGAATAGAAACATTCCTTTTGAAGATTTTATTTATTTCATCAGGAACTATATTATTGAGTGTGCATTTTTTAGGAAACGTGTGCTTTTAGGTAAATGTTCCTCAACTAGCTTATTTGTGTTTCTCGTGCTTCTTGGAAACATTTTTTTAGCCGTCTTAAAGCTGTTAGGTTGAACCCTTACAAAGCATACCTTGTATACAGGCTGTAAAAAGACCGCTAGCATTAATTAAAACCTCATATTCTACCCACTGAACTGAACAACTTTCGCGGAAACTCATAGTTAAGGCAGAAAACCAGATTCGTTTTTTTTTAAAGTTGTATTTTTGTACTAAAAAATATCAGGTATCGATAACTACATCGTTAACAAATAATTTAGACACTCAAAGTTCAAATTTAAGTTGAAATAAATGCACCTTAAGTAAAAGCACGCAATGTAAAGCGTGCAGGCCGGCCGGCCGCGCGACTTCAGTGGCCACTGGTCACATGGGCAAGCGAGAGGCGTGTGCCAGACGATGAACATTGCGCGTCGCAATTAATTATTTATTTTAGGTAGCGAAATTATGAAGTCATTTCCGCGGGTGTGTTTCTTGCGGAAAGTTGTTTAGTTTCATGGGTAGAATATGGGGTTTCAATTAATGCTAGCGGTCTTTTTACACCCTGTATAAATACAAGGCAGTGGCAGGACTCCTAATTCAGCAAACAAATGTTTACATGGATCGTTAGGACTCACACCACATATTGCGCGTATGCACGTTTTCCGTGAGATAAACGTTTAATTTATTTCAGTACAATAACAGTAACAGTTTATATCTGAGCACTGATTTGACATGAGTAGTATCATTGAAGGAGGCTATGGTAGTATGCAACCATAGTCTCTTTGACTTTGACAGTTGTGTGTTTACATTTTTTTCTTTAATTTCATCTCTAACTATAGGATCAAGAATGAAATAGATATGACAAGCGCGTATACCCGAAAGGGACGGACTTAAGGTACCAGTGTTGCAACCTCTACCAAAAAGCCCCAAAATGTTTAAAAAGTCCCATAAGGTAATAGGCTAGATATGAGCCAGTACGTATCAGACGTAAATCTTGCGAATAAATTTACTAGAGTGCGCGACATAACGAATAAATCAATGATAAAATAACTCTTTACTGCGTAAAGTCTTTGCAATTTTGCTAGAATTTTTTAATTATTATTTGTTATTGAGGAGTTCAGTGAAATTAGGTTTGTGTGGGAAGTGATGAATTTGCAGTGCGTTTAGCATTTTAAATCTGTACTGTTCGTGTTCGTATTCGTGTATTTACGGCCCTACTGTAATTCTATATGTATTTTGTATTTGTAGGATTTCTTCAATAAAATGATTTCTAAAAATAAAAATTGTTTGTTTCATTTGAATTTTCAAACTGAATGTTTGGTTAGGAAAAACTAGAGAACAGTTAGACTCCTTGGTAGCTAAGCTGAATAAAACCTACTCTTTTTATATCCTGTCGAATTCTCGAAACCATAGCCTCCTTCAATGAAGGAGGCTATGGTTGCACACATGCACGATTGAGGGAAAGAGATAGAGATGAGTACACAACCGCACACTCAAACCTTATTGTGCATAGTATTTTGTATAAGGACGGTCGTCTGTATATATAGTTCATAGTTTGTGAACACAGCTGTTTGCGGTTGATAAGAATTTAATAATAAGTTTTATGGAGGTTTAATTTTGAATTTTGGCACCTTTTGCTTATGTGTGTGTGCGTTTTGTACGTTTACAAAATTTAAGATGTGATTTACGGCCCTAATAATATTTAACCGTCGTTTTTCCGGCCCGTCCTGCTTTGAGGTTAGTTCTACACTATTATACACAATATATTTTCCTTCTCGTAGAATTTTCACACTTTTTTAATGATTTATGTTATTATTAATTATTTATGTATGGTGGTGATTATCACTCAGCACGTCAAATGCAAAGCCACTTTGATCGTCAAACACATTTTGTAAGTAAACTTGTATGGGCCGGTGACGGCGTCGCTGTTCTTGGCATTGACATGTCATTTTAAATACATTTCAGAATGAAGTGCCGCCATTTTTCCATAGTTCCAGTTTTGGCCACCGGGTCAAATAAGTTTGTGGCCAGAGAGCAGTGATGTAGACTAGAACTAATTTGGTATTCGCTATTTCCAGTGTGACACTGAGATGACGTCATTTAATTCATGTACACCGTTAATTATTTTGACAGATGTTTTCGTATCGATAGTTCAATCATTGGCATTGCGTATCGTGGTGATGATCACTCGGTACGTCGAATCCACAGCCACTTCGATTGTCAAACACTTTTCTGAACAAGGTATGTTAGTTGGGTAGTTATAGTCTATGGCCATTGCTGTGAGTGATATTTGGTGTTTTATGACGCAATTCACGACAACCGTAAAATGTCCTGCAATGTTTATGGTTGTTTGAACAGCAATTTTAAAATCCGGAATTATTGTTATTTTTATACCTCAGTAGATACCACACGAAAGGTGAGCTTATATGTATGTAGCCAATGTATATAGTTTACATTTCTACAGAAAACTAACAGTGAAAGGATATTTCACATTATCACATTTTGTTTTAAAATATATTTATTAAACAATCCATCAAGGTGAAATGACGTACTTATATTATTATATAGGATAGGCAAACATGAATTTGGCAACTCTACCCGCAGATAAAGTTTAGTTTCTGAGTGCTACTACGGTTCGGCAGTTAACCTTTAGTTAGATTGATCATATTGACGTGGGTAATAAAAAAGCGACAACATGAAATTCAGATTTAGATTTTTTTATTACTCCTTTACAGATTACGTAAATAAATAAGGTCGTAAAAAAATACAAAGTTTAAAAAAATTAATTATCTAAAAACATATCAATGTCAATATAAAATATATTTCGAAAACTCTTTCACACAAGAAATATTGAAAGGATTTCTATAAAAGGCAATAGCCGTAAATCGTAAAAAATTAGTAGGTACCGAATAATTGTTATAAGTACCTAAGAATTGGTGTTATAAGTTTGTCACTAGTATCTGTGGCTTTGTGTAACTGCCTGTGGTGTAGCTCCCGAACGAATGGACCGATTTAGATACCAATAAAAAAAAATTTACCAATAAGGTGGCAAACAAGCTTACAGCCATTTAACTAAATTTTATTGCTGTAAAACTGTTTGGTAATAAAAATAAAATAAATAAATAATTTGTGGACAAATTCACACAGCGCCATCTAGCCCCAAACTAAGCAAAGCTTGTACTTGTTTTTAAATACATACTTATTATACATAGAACACCCAGACCCGTAACAGAAATTAAAATTCATCATTTCAATTTTTACCCGGCCGGGAATCGAACCCGGGACCTCTTGCGTGGCAGACCGGCCATGTTGACCATTGAACCACTCAGGTCGTCAATAAATAAATAAATAAATAAATTTAGGTTAATAATAGGTAATATAGTATTCTTTAAACACATATTAATTTAAAAAGTTACAATTTCAAAGACTCGGCATGTTTCTCTCAGTCGACCGCACACAAAAAACTTCATACCGCGTTGCCAACAGTGAAGCATTCAATAAACAGTATTTTTTTTTTATAAAAGTGTGAATTACAAGAGCTACAAGTGTTTTTCGTAATTTTTAATTATTTATTAAGATTGCTAACAGCAGGAACGCCAATACCTAAAAGCAGAAATAACGTGCGCAGACACTACCAAAACTTTTTACACTGATGCTTTCAATCAATTAATCAGTTTATTTATTTGTGGTACACAGGTTATACAGTTGTTACAGGATCCTCTGTGACCTGCCATTGACGTAAAAATTTGGAGAGGGTAATTAAAATTTTGAATTCAAATAATTTCAAATACATTATACATTCAAGAACATATAATTAGTCTTAAAAAATCATCATAAAATTTCACTATTCGGGTAATGTCATTATTTATTAAAATGTCAATAATATGCTTTGTGTCGTTTACACTTTTTGCCGATAATAATTCTGTCTAATTATCTGATAATTTTACAATGCTTGACGGAAAATTTTAAAAATATATCTCATACTTTTAAAAATGGTAAAACGCTAGTGCCATAGTGATAAAAAAGTACATTTTGTAAGTTGGTTGCTAATTGACAAAACATCTATTTTTCTATGAAGTATCTACAAATTTGAGGTATTTTTATATTGCTTCTTGCCAAATGGCATGATTCAAGGCCAACAGGAAGTACCTTATAGGCTTTGATTCCATAGCGAGCGTCAAAATATGCGGCATAAACGAAGCAAAAACGGCCATATCTTTTGATATGCGTAGCCTGTCCAATAACTGCTTTAGTGGACTTGCTTACTCTTGCTGTAGTTTTAGGTACTTTTTCTTTGTATATTAGATATACCTATATAATATTTCGGGCGCGGTTCGGCTCTGCCTGGCATTGTCGGGCACTGTCCGGCTCTGTCTGGTATTCATATTCATGGTCCGGTCATGATCGGCGTGGGGCGCCATGGGGCGGTCAACGTATCACTGTGTGTTTCTTTCCTACTTTCCTACCTCCCTCCTTTTTGACGATTAAATGAAAGATTTAATATCCAAAGCAATAAAGAAAGTTTGAGTTTAAGGTAGCCAATTCTGTAAACTATATGAAAGCCTAGTAATATATTAGCCTACGGTCACGTTTTCGACAGAACTTTTCTTAGATAGCGCATTTCCAATGTCATATGTTATATTTGACGGAAATGAAAATTGGTATACATCCTCGAGTTCTTTGAGCACATTAGCAAGGGAAAGTCGAGGGTAAAAGATCTCGTGGGCGCTCTCCAACACGGTGGACAGACCTGATCAAGTCTGTGACACACTATATATGAAAACTCTCACTCCGCCAAGCACAGGGATACATGGCGATGCATCGTGACGGCGGCGGTGGCACAGGACTCGACCACGACCACTCCGCCAAGAGTGCACGACTTAGAAGATGAATCCATTTAGTAACCACGGTACAATTATATCGCCCAGTTGGTTCAGAAAAGGGGCACTCGAAACATAGATGCCCATTGGGTGATCTATGTGTTCAGTCATTCACCATCTTCATTCTCTTCGAATGTTTTTTGTTATGTTATAGAGCAGACAAACAGGCAAGCGGGCCACCTAATGGAAAGTGGTCATCGCCACCTATCAACATCAGCAACACAGCAACACCAGGGGAGTCACCAATGCGTTGCGCGCCTCTGAAGATATATCTAATATGCCCCTTGAACGATCCCATGTCATAGTCCAAAGGAAACACTGTAGCTGGGAGCTCATTCCACATCCGTTACCGATTCTTTGAATCTTGTCACACTCTCGAAGAACTATGTACTCACTAACTTGACCCTGCGAAACAAACGGGTACACGAAGCAATCAGCGAGTTCTGTGCCCGTACTAATCTCAGACGATGTGGCTTTTTCGATTCGATTCGACATTTGTTCGGGGGCGAACGCACTCAATCGCGTCGAAGCCGATTCGGGCAAGATCGATGTCGCCGAACTGTTCAAGTTGGGTCCACGGAACCGTAGAGCATCCATTAAAGAAGGTAACAAGATGTATGGGTTAGTAGTTCTTGAACACGAGTCTTTGCTATCGATCTCCGGATCGGTTGCGATTACACTTTTATTGTTACGAGGCTACCGTCTTTCCGTCCGTCAAATAATTAGGTAATAGGTGATAGGGGTTGCCATATCTTCGTCAGCAGTCCTTATCTGTGAAATATTGGATTTAAACCTCCTCCACACTAATTATATACCTAAAGAACTTCTTTGGCCCCACATAAATAAATCTAATAGATAATATAATATCTTCGCGGCCCCTACAGCTCGGACTATGTCTCGCGCCAACGCACCTCTCATTCGAGCGTTGTCTATGCTGAATTCGCTCCTGACATCGGCGCCTGATTGTGATATTTTTGCGAGTCGATGGGCGGATGTGTGTAGGGTGTGTTTGAGGTTCTGTGAGACGATGAAAGGGTGAGTAATTTTAAATTATATATTTAGTTCAACTATAATGTTTTATTATCTTAAGATGTACCTAATATTAATTTTACAGTGTATTAGTTCTTAAACTGTAAGACTGTAAAGTTTGTGGAATAAATAAATAAATAAATAAATTTTAAGACGTAAGATATACTAGGAAGACGGGTTTCTTAAGGCAGTGCAATCAACTACACTCCTGCATTTGTGCCTCACAGCCAATGAGTTAGTACTACATTCAACTCTGTGAGAAAGCGTCATTTTGTGACTGGTAAACATTTTGCGAAACGGACGTTTTGGGCCTGAGCCTTCTGCCGGGCCCTACACAGCAATATAGCTTTAACTCTTATTGCAAATATGGACAGGTCATAATAATCAAGAGATGGCTCTATAAATTGCTAGAAAGAAATTTGAAATCAAGACGTCATATCCTAATGGACGCACATGAAGTATTGCAGAAAACGCCAAAACTTGGCAACAAAGTCTTTCTCCCTCTGCCCATCTATATCTTTCTGATTACGCCACTTCGTCACAAGTTGTGCCGGTATCCTGTATCCGTATACAGAGGGTAGTTCTCAACAATTCGGCCTTCCCGGGCCGGTCCGCGGTTTTTGAGTAATTCCGGCCTGTAACAAACTCCTCAAGTTTCGGGCACCCTGGTATCTTTGCCAACTTAACCACCGTTATTTAAGTTTAAATTGTACGGCTTAAGGGTACATTTACTGTCTTAACTGGTAATTCTCGGACTATGTCAAGGGAAAATGATGGTGAATATATCGTTTATTACGTTAGGTTATGACAGGTCTAAACGGACATTTTTGGCTTGTCGATTTGGACACAGAGCCATATAAGCAAATCCTTAAAAAAATTATATTAGTAGCAAGCGACTGGCCAATAGATAAATCATTGATATATAAGTAAAGATATGGTTTACCGAACAAATAACTCTCACCGTTACCATATTAAATAAAATAGCGCAGTCTCTTGTACCACAAACTCATTTGACCCGGTGACAGCGTCGCTGTTGTTGGCATTGACATAACGTTTCCATATGGCAACACTTAGTTCTAGTTTTGGCCACAGGTTTGTGGCACTGAAATAGACGTCAGTCATAAATCTCGCCAAGGTACCAGATATAATATTGCAAAAGCGTACAAAATTGTTGTAACGTAATACCTAAAATATATATTTTTAAACAGTAATAATTAGGATTCGTCAATTAAAAATCCAACCTTCAATTCCAACCTTTAATCTTTATAATTTTACCTCCTTTAAAATTATGCCACTTTTGTTGTTGTAGAATTCTTTAACGATTTAACACATTTACAACAAGTTTTTATTGAGCTTTGAAGCTACATTAGATAACGATATTATTGTTATTGATTAATATGTAAACTCATCTGTTATCTATATCAGTTCCGTGAAAACAAAATCAACGCCATTATGCCGCCGGTGCAAAGTCACATCGTGCGCATATATGTAAGACGGCCAAATCAAAAACAAGCAGATGGAGTGAGGAGAACATACCAACCAATCATGTCCGGTTAATAATTTAGCAATAAACACGAAAATATTTATTAGAAATGCTAAAACATAAATTTTGCGAGTTATACATGGTGTTTGTTATACTTTACGGAAAAAAGAAACTGCATCCTTGTTTTCGGTAACTGTTTATCGGAATTAGTGCATGTGTTTCCTACGCAGCTCGGCATTCTTAGATTGTAAAGTAACGACCATTCGTATACGTGGCCAAAACGTCACTGAGACGACATTGGAGCTCCATTGCAGTTTCAGCTCCAATGAAGTGGTGTTATTGCCTTTGTACAATGAATCGGTCCATATACATATAGAAGTCTTTGAGATAAAAAGATTTATTCCTTACACAAGAATTTTTACTTAGAAAAGTACAGAGAAAAACGATATCTAGTTGTGGGCAAAGGCGGCCTTATCGCTGCAAGCCATACTAGTAGTTACGTAGTGTCGATATCTGTGTGTCGTTCATTATAATCTAGACTGAATGGGCTGTTCCATCATCGACCGCATCTACACATTCCTACACATGCATGCTCCATTACCTGGTGAGATAGCGTTCAAATGCCTGGCCTGATCAATTATTTAAAAAAAGATGTATTTGTGCCATTTCTACGGTAAAAAAAGTGCAGTGTAATCTCACATTGCGTCTGTCAGTAGTGTGCCGATATCTGTTTGTAACGTTTTCAAGGATTACCCGTTATACCAGTTTTAATCGTTGTTTATCTTTGATCTTGAAGTACCTTGAACTGTGACGTAGGTGCCAACTATTTAAAGCTAGCAAGGGCATATTTTTTACTGTAGTTTTTTTTCTTATGGAGGTAACTGCCGTCCAAAATGTTATTCATTAGGACTTTAAAAGTCCACTGCTGGACTTGAGCCTCCTTCACGTGGGGGAGGATTTTGCTATGCAGGTTGGAGATCACAAAATATATAACCTAACCGATAGAAAGTCGAATAACCCTCGACCAAGTTTACATATACTCAAATATGTTCTGAATTACCTACTGAACCGATTTTAATGAATCAATAAAAACTTACCTCGATTAAATTGGTTTCAAATAGTGACAACCGCATCCAAATCGGTCCATCCATTCGGGAGCTACGGTGCCACAGACATTGATACACACGTGAAACTTATAACCACTCAAAGGCTGTGGCAATGCCGTTCATATTCATATCTACCTTTACAATATTAACTTTTATTTTAGCTGCTTCTACTCCGAAGTTATCGATAATAACTATCGTCTCTTTGAAATAGTTATCGTCGGTGATGGTCACTAACTGGGTCTTCTCACTTCATTTTGTTGATAACTAGCGACCCGCACCAGACTGAGAAATGAGGAAAACAACTGTATATAACACTATGTAAGGAGGAAGATGAACGAGTATACGTATTTTACTGCAAGTAGTTATTGATACTTTGGCTGTGTGGTGTCCGACACCAACCCCTTACACTCGTGGATGTCGTGACTAATGTTGTCGAGACAAAAGATCAAGAGTCTCTGTATACTGGGAAATAGGCAGCAGCGTTTTCCATTATTATATTGAATAACACTGTTACTATTTTAGTTTATTTTTTCATAGTTTAAGATAAGAGACTACCGGACAACACCGGCTTCATCGCCGTCTTCGATGTATTAAGTTAAACGTAACATCTGGCTGCAACATGACTGACCTTGAGATTTTTGTAAAGCGGTTGGGAAGCATTCGTTCAAAGAGTTTTGAACACAGGTATGACACAGCAGGAAGCCTGGACATTATCCTAGCGTGAGCTGAAATGATAATTAGGAATTTAATAACAGGGACTATATTCAATGATATTTACATAATAATATTAATACATGCAGTAGGTATGTTGTTTTAATTAATTTAAATAAACTATTGACTTCATTATACTTACATGACATAATACTTAAATACATGACATATTACATGATACTTACCAGCAGTCATTTCACTTTCACCATAAATGCGTATTTTGAGGGAATTATATGTTCCAGCTTTTTGTATTTCATTGTACTCTGTATTCATTTGTGTTTTCTGCTTGAATTACTGTATTGTCGAGTAATTAATTTTGTATGAAATAACCTATAAAGAGAAAGTTAGGTTACTAAACTGATATTGTGACTGCATTGTATACATTTCTTTGCATTGTACTTATCGTAATGGAGTATGTACTTACCATAGGGTACGTTATTGTTTGTTTTTAACTCACTCAATTCAGTATATATTTGCATATTTAGTAATTAGTGAGATTTGTACTAGTTAATAACAATACAGGCGAGCGGCATCATCAATGCGCTCGGTGGCGGGGTGACATATCAAATGACATTACGTGACTGTCAATGTCACAGTGTCGTGGACAAAGAATGTAATCTTTGGCTGCCTATTTTTTGTTTTCTTTTTTATATGGCCCTAATACTATCCAAGTAACCGTTGTCCGCTCGATGGTGCTGTGGTGCCTAGTATTCATTTTATATTATAATTGTGACGTTCATAAGTGTTTGTAAAAACCTAAACTGAATAAACGTATTTGAGTTTGAGTTTGAGTTTGAAGATTAGTCGGAAATTTCTGGGATTGTATAAAGCTTTTCCAGATTTTAGCAATTCTAAAACTTAGCTTTTCTCTAAATACACGGAAGCCTGGAGCCTTCTATACAAGCATTTAACATTTTCAATAGCCTGGAGACTTCCACAGGGTTGCGAGATACGCAAATTACCTGATACCCGTCGACTTGGCGTAATCATTAAAATTAGATAACGTTATAAACACGTCGAAGTAAATTATTTAGTTAATCAAGCCTAACCCTTCGGCTAGAACATTGCGTCGGGAGCGTTCCTATCCAATTTCGAGAATTAATTCGAAATATCACAAGAATTCGATCCAATCGGAGGTCGGACATTCCTTGGCATACTATCATAGTAGCAGGTCTAGGAAGCCGGATGAATATGACGGATTTTCCATACATCATAACTGTGATTTACCATGTTATTTTAAGATCATGGACTTCTTATAGGTTTTCCCGTAATATATAAATTAATAAGTTTTTTTGTCAAAATTTAAGACTTGGTAGTTTTGGAGGTCAATTTTCTTAAATAACTTGAATACTATTAATTTTTCGTGGAAGTTTAATCAATTGGCATCTTGGCTAGACCCATTGGTGGCCTAAAAAAATTCCACATACACATATTATGAATTAAATCACTTTCTGTCCACTAGTTCCTGTAATTAAACTAATTAATTCATAATAATGGAGTTCCATTATGAAATACAATATAACATTCTGTACAAAATGTCAGAATAATAATAATTTAGAATATAAAATGTCAAAGTAATAATAATTTAGAACCCAATCAACATATTGAAAAGCTCTCATAACTTGAATTTGGGGAATCCACCGAGTTGGAAGCTTGCTTGGCCAGCCGCCGCGCCGTTTCGGCTGTATTCTCTTTACCCGGATCCTCTCCGGGTGATGTATTACTTGCTTGGAGGACGCTGATTGTTCCTCTCGGAGGCTTCCGAGCCTTATATAGCCCGGTGTGGGGCCTCTGTGCTAGAGGGTTAATTTTTATTTTAATAGAAAATATACATGTATTTAACTGCCATCTCACCTGATGTTAAGTGTAGATGCCGTCTACGATGGCGCATACCTGTCTATTAAGTACCTATTCACTCTTGTCTTGTAGAGACCCCAAGTTGTAGCGCTCAGGGAAAACATGTGCAGGCAGCGAGTTCCATTCCCTTGCCGTTCGCAACAGAAAAGAGTTAGAAAAACGCTGAGTGCGTATAGGTGGAATGTCCACAATATAGATATGGTACGCTGACCTACACCTGGAGCCCCGAAGATGGAATGGGGCTGGTGGAACTAACTCGTGGTTGGTTACCTTAAACGTATCGACGCATTCGCGTTCATTCAGCCAATGTAAAGGGAATTGTGAATAGTTATTTAAATAAATCCTAGAAAATAATCATCTTGGCGTCCATATCACGGTTGCGCTCTTGCGCACGAGGGCCCGGGGTCCACCTTGACTATGCTCCATAATTTGGAAGATCAGGTAATTACAGTGAAGCGACTGCCGTGACCCTGCCAACAGGGAACCTGACCAGATTGGATCATGGTTACACATTCGCTTGAATGTGTACGGTTTCATCACTATGTTTCCCTCGCCGTAAAAGCATGGGTTACTTATAAAAAGTCATACGTGGCGGCAATGTTACTCGAACCCTGTACCTCTCGCTTACGAGTAAGACCGGCTAGCCACTATGCCACCGACGCTCTCAATTTGTGTCTAATCCTAGATGTTAGGTGTAAAAATTAAGGGTCTTAATAAAACGTTTACCAGTGAATACATCTTCAACGTCATCGTCTCTTATCATCAGGTTAACTGATAACAATCTTTCACAATATCGATAATTCGCAGTATGGTGACCTTACACGCCAAAAAGAAACAACCATTGCACTTTTTTAAATTGCATTGGAACTCCGACCTTGCATTGGGCCGAAAACCGGAACTGATGGAAAATGACGGTACTTTATTTTTTTAATTATTTATTTTAGAATTGACATGGCAATGCTAAAAACAGCGCCCCCTTCATTGGCTCCGAAATGTTTAGTTTATGGCACTGTATTGTAAATTGTGCAAATTGAAGTATGACATAGTGCTATACACATCGCATGGGTTCATAAAGTAACTTAGTACAGTTCATGCATGTGTCACGTACATTTCGACTGTCAATCCATTCGTGTTATCGTGATACAGTATATTGCATTTGTCGCCGATTAATTACCAATAATTTTTTTAGAAAAAGAATTTTTTTGTCTAATAATTTATATATATTTATGTCTAATCATAAAGAGCTCTTTTACAATATTGCTGAGTCTCAGGGTTTCATTATTTGTCCAGCCATAGGCTAAGGTCAACCTGTATAATAATAATTATTACTTACATATGACAGTTATTAAGTACCTGTAGGCTTTTACTCGCAACCATTCTCACATTTTTCACTTCACTTACACTTCCATAGCGCCAACCATTAATATATAAAACGGAAAATAAAAACAGTACAACAAAAACTAAAAACACTGAATGCTATAAAAAATTTAAAAATTTGAAACAACCCGAGTGGTGTAAGTAATTAGGTGTATAAAACAGTCGGGGTTTTTAGTTTTTGTTCTACTTTTTTTTATAATGTATACCTGTAGGACATTTTGTAATATATATCGGAATTTGTTTCCCTGAATATTTATATTTAATTTTAATGTCTTGAAGATACTGACATTAACACTTACAAAGCAATACCTAATTATAGCAATCTATTCGTGTTATCGCGTAATGTTGGCAATATATGAGGGCAATTATAATTTTTTGACATAACTTTCCTGTACTATACTTGTAATGATCATTCTATAAGAATCTTGGAATAGGTTTTAATCGTTAGTCGACTCTAATCTTGTTATTAAGTTTTCAACTATTAGCACGTGCATGAACACGTCTATTTCTTATACCTTTTTAGTTTTAGAAATTGATTCTGTGTTAGTATTTTACTGTATATTGTAAGCTGTCTTTTTTATCATCTAATATGTGTGTCTAATGTTAAAATTATCCATTGTTTTGTTATTAAGCCGTATTTTTTATTATTCAACTAGAAATTTGCATGCGAAATTTCAAGTTATCATATACACAGTTTAGAATAAAGTTACTAATCATGCCTGTAAAAAGATACAGAGAGTATTGGAATCTCAACATGAACGGCTTATAATTATGGGTACTAACCGTAACAATTAATCATCACTCAGAACAGAGTATTACTCTGTCTGTTGGTGAAAACCGCATGAAAATCCGTTCAGTAGTTTTTGAGTTTAGTTCGGGTTCAGATTATGCTGCAGCTTTGGCGGTAACGTGGAGGAGAGAATTCCAGCCGCCAATATTGGCAAGCGAAGATGGAGAAGGTGGAAAGGTGAACCTGGCCTGAATCGAAGTCCAATGGACGCTCTTTGAATCTTGTATATAAGCGTTCTAGATGGAACACTCCGTTAGCGCGATGTAGATTTGACAGTTACTGTCATGCTGATTGTCTTGCCAACTCGTGTGTACAAGCTCTCTTTGGTTCACTATGGAGATCACTACACAGCTTTGTAACATTGACTCATTTCTGAGTTATGTGCATTAGTTGAATACTAAGCGATACCCTTACGGTGAGGGAAAACATTGTAATTAAGCCTGCATATTCAGGCGACTGAATGTGCAACCATGATCCAATCTTATCAGGTTCCCCAAGTAGCAGGGTCACGGAGGTCAGATGGCAGTCGCTCTACAGTAATTACCTGGTCTGCCGAATCCTGTAGCATGGTTAAGGTGAACCCCGAGCCCTCGTGCGCGAGAACACGAACGGTACATTATCGCCGAGATTATTATTATAGGTTGCAGGCTACAAAAATACAAAACCGCAGGTGCGTTGTCACGGTGAGGACTAAGAAGAAATGCCTCATGTCTCAAAATTAGACAGTAACCATTCTGAAGATCTCTCGAACTCGCACCCCACCCTGCCAAAAGAAAGGAGCGTTAAGGGAAATACACGTTTAAAAAACGCGGATTAATGAGCTGTGGGAGCAGATTGTCCACCAGGGGGCGCTAGGGACGCTGATTGTGATTAATGCGGACCGGGGGCGCAATCCAGGGGCGCCTCGTGATCGGGTATATCCGATATTAATATAAGTACCAAGAGAAAGTATTACCTATAATACCTACATCGTTAGTTTGTAATTCACCAAACGATTTACAAATACACTTTATTTTCCGAAGAATTCCGAAAGTCACGCTTCCCTACAATGACAGCATACGTCGGGATCGTCGGGCTCAACGTTAATTTCTGTGCCTCAACTACAGTATACATAGTATAAAACAAAGTCACTTCCCGCCGCCTAAATCTATGTACGGTTAGATCTTTTAAACTACGCGACGGATTTTCATGCGGTTTACAACAATAGATAGAGTGATAAAAGAGGAAGGGGTAGGTATGGGTCAAGTAGGTGTACGCGAACGAAGTCGTGCAGGGTCCACTTGTATTTACTTTAAGTACATAACTAGAGCTTTCGAACCTGCGGGGCTATTGGCTAACTCAGTTGACAACTGTATTTGACACTAGATAATTCTACACCACGTCATCTACGTTGAAAACTGGCAATAGCGTCTACCAAATTAGAGTAGTGTCAGATTTTTTTATGTCAAATTCAGTTGTCCACTGAGATAGCCGATAGGCCCTCTGGTACGAAACGATGGCTAGAGGCCTGACGCTATGTGTCTGGTGCCCACAGAACAACAGTACGAACAGAATGGCAAAACTGGCATAATTTTGTTGCGAGCACGATCTAGCGAGGCGGGTGCGCGGCGCGGCAGCTACTCGCGGACAACGTATTGTGGCGAGCACCACCAAGTGATCGCCGAGATTCGTCACCACAGGCATTACCGATATGCAATCGCGAGATGCATCGGTGTACAAGTGGTCTAGGCTACTATTGCAGTCATTCTCAACGCGTGTGGCCAAGTCAACACAATTTCGAAAATTATGAATCATAATCATAATTTATTAATAACATTCGTTACAAGTCAATATATCACGTAGTTTCTTACTGTCGCAAGATCGCCTTTCTAACGTTGATGTCTCCGATAATTATGAAGTTATTGTTGCTGTTTACAATGTAATTTAACGTTGAAACGTTCCAGGTATATTAAAAAGTCCGTGGACGTTACACCACAATTGGTTCTGTGTCTGTTAAATTTAGGTCAATTATTTTACAATTCAGTGGACAGTAATGAGATTTGTGCATTCTCTAAGGCATTCACATCTATTTTAACATAAAAGCAGCATCCGCCATGTTCGTGTGTTGCCCTACAATAGGTGGATACTAAATTGTAGCCGTCAATTGTCACACACTTTATTTTATCGCTTGAAAGCCAATGTTCAGTTAACGCAATCACGTCACATTTTAGCTCGTCTTGCACTAACACTTCAAGACGTAGAGATTTTTTGTCAAGAGACCTAACGTTTTGATGAGCTACAGTTATTGACCTTACAGATTCCGTGCTACCTAAGGCGACACTAGTTGTTAATGGTTTCCTGAGGTCGGTCGTCGGCGCCCCGCTCGCGTCGGGGCTGTCGCAGAAACCATTGAGTGAAGTGTCGTCGAATTGAAGTATCGTATAAAGTTTCAGGAATTCCAATCATAAATGATGAGTGCTTATCGGACATTATATATGCCATGGTAGGCGCCATGGGAATCCTTAAGTATTTTCAATTTCAATTTCAATTTGACGACCTGAGTGGTTCAATGGTCAACATGCCGGTCTGCCACGCAAGAGGTTCCGGGTTTGATTCCCGGCCGGGCAGAAATTGAAATGATGAATTTTAATTTCTGTTACGGGTCTGGGTGTTCTATGTATAATAAGTATGTATTTAAAAGTATTTAAGTAGTATATCAGTTATCTAGCACCCATAGCACAAGCTTTGCTTAGTTTGGGGCTAGATGGCGCTGTGTGAATTTGTCCACGAATATTTATTTATTTATTTATTTTTATTTAATTTTCAATTTCAATTTATTTTTATTTGTGGTAACACAGGTGTAAAAAAGATATTACATTAGATATAAATGTGCTCAACTGTGACCTGCCATTCGGCGTACAAATTAATGGTTATGTAATTATGATTTTATAAACAATGTCAAACTGTAATTAATTAGGTAAACAATAAATTGAAAACAAGATAAACACAATGTCAAATATACAATAATAATGTCAAATGCCTAATACAGTTAAAAATATACCTATCAACCTTCATGTTGTACACTTAATATAATTGTAACTAAAATAAATCATTTTTAAAAAATCAATAAAAATAACAATACTAAAAACAAACAACAAATCTAGATGTCAAGGTATGTAAAAAATAAATAATAAAAAGCTACCATGCTAAATATTCAAAGATGGGCGCAAGACTGTTATCTACCTTCTTGTTTTAACAAAAAGTTATTGTAATGGGATACAAACACTAACATTGCGCCGCGTCGTATAAACAATTATGGTTTTAGGTTTGTTTACTTTTATTGAATTAGTTAAATTATCGCCTTCCTTCTGTTTCTGTATTGTTTGTAAGAATTAATAAAAATATCGTTATTTAAAATTTTTAGCAAAAGCCGAACCGAATTATTTACAATACGTAGATAGGTACCATTTATTTGAGTCGTTGCCAGCCCTTTAAAGTTCACCGAGATGGGTGACCGTAGAGGAAAAGGGAAGGGGTAAAGATTCCGACCCCAAAAATAAGAGATAAGTAGATATTTAACGTATTGTAATTCAAACACATCTGATAGTAACTTTAATACATCCCTTAGGGCCGATTGTTCAATCCTCAGATAAAATGTCTGTTTACTACTCAGCGAATAAAATTATTAGGCTGTTTATCGGTCTGTTAATCAGTTTTTCAATTTTCAATAGTCATTTATCTCATGGATAAGTATCTGACCGAATATTTCAATACTGCCAACATCAAGTCAACACGAACTTCAGAGAGGTGAAACAAAAATATCGCTTACACAATTGTTAGAGCAGGATAGACTAACTAAGCTATCAATGGCAAGCAAGCGTCATTTTTAAGGTTATATTATTCCACAGAATAGAGTTACTTAATATTAGAAGAAAGGTTATTCATTCATAGTAGTTAACAGTTATTTTATTTGTTGTTTGGTTGGACTGAGGGTTTATATTGTAGTGATTTAATATGTGGTTATTTCCTTCTATTGCAATTAATCGCAAAAGAAAATTGAAAAAGAGAGCGAACTGCAAGTTTCACAACTGCCGAGACTCATTTAGTTTTTAATTCAGTCGGCAAAATCTTTCTTTTCTGTGACGTGGATTTATATATTCATATATTATAGGCCTCTTCTCTGCTAGCTAGATCAACAAAGCTGTCGAAAATATGCAAATATAACCTCACCAACTGATCTATCAAGACGCTATCTGTCGAATAACGGCTATCTGTCGCTCAAAGAGGCAGATAGATTTATTCCTCATATAACGGTTTTATTCGACAAATAACTCTTAACTGACAGTTAAAAATATAAAAAACTTGCTATCCGTCGAATAAACGCTAACAGACTAACGAAACTACTTAAAAACAAAGGGATATTTATCGTACTGTCAGTTCATTAATACGCCGTTTTACTTTGAAGAGCTTTATTTTAAATACATACTTGTACCATGATAGTTTAGATTTGATTAGATTAAATTCATTTATTAATCAATGAAAATTACACTATACTAATACATAAATAAATACTACACAGTTCATATAAGTAATTCACAGAGATTTCGTCATATGATAAATGAAAATATAATAAGTAATTTCATTATTAATAACAAATGATCAAAATTTAAAGGATTTGTGTGTATTATTGCTGTGAGACCCCAGAATAGATAGTTCGGCTGCTAAGTTTGTTACGCTTTTAGCACCACCCAGTGTAGGGTAGCAGTGCAGCAGGACGTGGTGCAACCCCCCGTTAAGCCCCCCATACAAAGCGAAAATGTTATGTCTCTCTCGAGTGATGCTCTTGATTTTCTTAAGACAAGTAATTTGTATTATCATCACAGCCCATAACAGTCCACTGCAGGTCTAAGGGCTTCTCCTACGCAACGGGAGGTTATTGCCATAATTTTCATACTTGGCCGGTAGATTGGAGATCGCAGTGTTATAAATATAACAATGGAAAACGCTGCTGCCAATTTTCCAGCCTACGGGGACTAGATCTTTTGCCTCGAAAACATTAGTCGCCTTGTATGACACCGCGTAAGGAGTTGGTGCTATTCTACTCAACCGGACACCACACGGCTAATCTTTATAATTATTTATTTATTTAATACTTTATGCACAAAATAGTACAAAGGTGGACTTAAAGCTTTGTAGCTTTATCTACCAGTCTACCCCGAAAACTGGTAATAAAATTGCAGGCGGTGCATAAAAGTTTACAACAACATTACACTTACATACTTAACTACAAATACAATTTTACCCACTAGTATTCACATACCGAAAATCAACTCAATATTCACAAAATACTAAAAACCAACAACAACAATAAAGCAAAATACACTTGAATATAAACTTCAATCAAGTACCTACCTACTAAAAACATTCGCAAAAATAACAGGTGAAGAAATAAATAGGTTAAAGTTGGGTATTACAGAGAATTTAGGAAATGCTCTCGAACAGCTTTATCTATAGCTTTAGCTTTTTAATTATCATCTGTATATGCCATACGATAAATAAATAATTAATACGCCAATCTGTGCGACCGTGGTGAGTAGCTGTCGACCACCGTACAACTTTCACGAAACTTCTTACCTCATACGACTATACAACAAGTTTCCTGCAGTAGTGTTTCCAGACCGTTACGATATTGAAACTTTCAAGAAACAAGCCTGCACCAATCTCAAAGGAGATCAACGTATTCGCCCCTTCCACGGTGTTGCTGATGGGTGGCGGTGATCACTTTTCACCCAGGCATTTGACCGCCATCTCACCTGGTGGTAAGTAACGACTCGGCCGATGATGGAGTAGGCCTGTATAGGAACAGCCTATTCACCCTAGGCTTAAATGCGTCTAGATTATAATGATCAGGGAAAGGACTCGCAAGCAACGCGTTCCGTTCCTTTACTTGCTCGTTTCCGCCCTCTTACATAAAAAAATAAAAAACAATTGAAGTCCTAGGCCAGTCAAATCTTACAAAAAAATGGCCCTAAAACGCAAAGCGCGATGTAACGTTCCTTTTTTGTATTTTATTTGGATCCGTTAAGAGAGTGTGAAAACACATTTTGCAAGCAAAAAAAAATTGTGCTTCCTGCGTAATACGTGAAAAACTGCGAAATTTTCGGACTTTATTCACTTTCTGGTCCAAAAATAAAAAACTATGCATTTTTCGACCAACAAAGCTTAATGGCTTTTAAATTTGATTAAATTTGCAAGGATTTAAGCCTTAATTAAAAGATTTAATTTGCTTTAAATTATGTACAGAACGAACTATGTGAGACTAATGGTTCATTCACAATCTTAAAAAAACGAGAAGAACGTAAAAATGTATTTTTGTAAAATAAATTATTTATTAAGGTAGGAATAACAATTATACATATTATGAATACTAATCTGACATAATACAAATTACAAATAACAACTACCTTTATTAAGTTATTAAACAATCACTAATTTTGTCCAAGGTCCACGGTATTAGAACTATTAGGAATGCTGCTCAGAAGGCTGGCCGTTCTGTACATAATTTAAAGCAAATTAAATGTACTACAACTCCCTTTTAATTTTTTTTATAATAGAACTAGCAATTTTACCAATAATTTGCTCCGGACAGAAGCAAAACCTAAAATTTAAATTTTTCAGGAAAAATAGACCATATTTAAAGAGTCATAACTTGATTGCTATACGCTTTATAGAGCTGTGTTTGGGCTTAAATCCTTGCAAATTTAATCAAATTTAAAAGCTATTAAGCTTTGTTGGTCGAAAAAGGCATAGTTTTTGAGTTTTAGACCTGATAGTGAAAAAAGTCCCAAAATTTCGCAGTTTTACACGTATTACGCAGGAAGCACAATTTTTTTATGCTTGCAAAATGTAGTTTCACACTCTCTTAAAGGGGTCCAAATAACATACCAAAAATGCAGCGTTACATCGCGCTTTGCGTTTTAGATGTAAGATTTGACTGGCCTATCCCTCTTGTCTGTGTAAAAATACCTCATAAATCGTTGATCATACAACTGTAAGGAACTTTGTACTTCCGGTGCAAAGGTCGTATTGTCGTAACGCAAAAACGCTTCATATTTCTAAGCTCTGCCATATAACCATCAGTTGATCGACCACATTCATTTGTACCGGTTGTTTCGCAACTTCGCAGTGTTATTAACAAATCATTATACAATCTCCTTGCTGAATTGAAAAATTCAATGTGAAATAGTTGTATCTAAATATTGAGCGGCAGAGCCACAAAAACAAAGGAAATCTGAAAAAATCAGCGCAGGTAAATTTATGTTCACACTTTTTTGTCTTTTAAGCTTTCAACGTACTATTCTACCTTGAAGTTGGGAAGTCTACATCAAATATTTTTATTAAGTAAGACGTTCATTATTCAAATGCTTTCTAATGAATTTATTCATAATCACTTTACGATGTTTAGCTCAATGGGATTCGGATTCGCATGCTTGGAGTGCGTGAAGTTAGTCTTTACGCACTCCAACCAAGCACTTTCTATTCAAGCTTCTCAAATTAGGAAGCTTTTTTCAGTCTACTCTAGAAACTTTACAACTCGAAAGTTTAGGAATTGACACCATAGAATAGGTCCAATGGATACAAGCTATATTAATATTTTTACCCTTTGCGTTGGTTTTTTGTTGGAACTTTACAATTTTTTGCTACAAATTAAGTGCAACGAGTTTGTATGTCGGTTCACGGATCCTTATAATGTTATTCATAATTTGTTCTCTCTGAGAATCACACACAGAGACCCCGGGCTCTCGTGCACGAGAACACAACCGGTTAATGCACCGCCAAGATTATTTTTTACTAGCTTTTATTTCCTTTCACTGGTCTCCATGTAAGTCCGAAATAAAATCACCGTTAGAGTCAAAGATCGATTTCCCGGTTTCCGTTAGAGCTGGAATTTTGCAAACTTACGTAAATTCCAATTTGTCTTATGTAATACCATCGAGCTGAGCTGTTAATGGAAACGGATGGTGACCATATTAATTCCTAAGCTACGCATGATAAACCAATCGAGTTTCGGTTCGTTGTATTACAAGACAAGTGTTCACACTGATTATTGAGAACGCGCGATAAAAGCTTGCTATAGGTAAACAATATTTTTCAAATGAGAACTTGTTTTATTTTATGCGAACTGCTAACTATACTTTTGTTGGTAATCAATAAGATTATTCATCATCATCGAATCAGCCAGAAGGCGCCCACTGCTGCGCATAGGCCTCCCCCTGAGATCTCCACAAAGGCCGGTGCTGTGCTTTCCGCATCCAGCTGGTACCTGCGATCCTTACCAGGTCGTCGGTCCACCTTGTAGGAGGCCTACCCACGCGTCTACCGGTACGTGGTCGCCACTCGAGAACTTTACTACCCCATCGGCCATCTGTTCTTCGAGCTATGTGCCCTGCCCACTGCCACTTCAGTCTGGCAATCCTTAGAGCTATGTCGGTGACCTTGCGGTTGGTTCGCTTGCGGATCTCCTCATTTCTGACTCGATCGCGCAAAGAAACTCCGAGCATAGCTCTTTCCATTGCCCTTTGGGTAACAGTGAGCTTTCTTATAAGGCCCATAGTGAGTGGCCACGTTTCAGATTCTTAAGTCATCACTGGCAACACACATTGGTCAAAGACCTTCGTCTTGAGACACTGCGGTAATTGGGACGAAAATATGTGGCGTAGCTTCCCGAATGCTGCCCAACCGAGTTGGACTCGTCGATTGACCTCTTTCTCGAAATTGGACCTACCTAGCCGGACTATTTGTCCTAGGCATGTATAGTCGTCAACAAAACAACTTCAAGTGGAGTGCCTCCAACTGTCACTGGAGTAGGCACAACATGGACATTCGACATAATTTTCGTCTTGTCCATGTTCATTTTAAGACCTACTTGTTGAGAGGCCCTACAGAGGTCTTCAAGCATTTTGCCCAAGTCTTCCAGGGTTTCAGCCATGAATACGATATCGTCAGCAAATCTGAGGTGAGTGAGGTACTCGCCGTTAATATTGCTGCCAAGTCAAGGCCAGAAGCTTAAAGATATCCTCTAGTGCAGTGGTGAACAACTTCGGTGATATGACATCACCTTGTGCTGAATAGGCTCTGTGGTCTTGTCCTGGAGACGAACTGACAAACTCGCGTTTTCGTACAAACACTTTAGTGCTGCAATATATCGATAGTCAATTTGGCACCGCTGTAGAGACCAGTCTGTGCTTCAAATTTCGATCGAATCGAAGGCTTTCTCTTAATCCACAAACGCTAAGCATAATGACCGGTTATACTCTTCGGTCTTCTGTATAACCTGCCGCAGCGTATGTATGTGGTCTATGGTACTAAAACCGTTTCGGAATCCGGCTTGTTCGGGAGGCTGGAAGTCATCAAACCTGCGTGCGAGACGATTCGTAATGACTCTCGAAAACAGCTTATACACATAGGTCAGCAGCGATATTGGTCTAAAGTTCTTCAAGAGAGCCTTATCACCTTTCTTGAAGAACAATATCACTATGCTTCTGTGACATGTTTCCGGCGTTTTTCCCTGGAGAATGACGGAATTGAAGAGTCTTATACACAGGTTTGCCACCAGCTTTCAGAAGCTCAGCCGTAATTCCATCATCACCCGGCGCCTTGTTGTTCTTAAGCTGTTTAAGAGCCATACTAATCTCGTACAGGCTGATGTCCGGGATATCTTCGGTGTAGTGACGGGTCAACTTGGCTCTGGGGTCTTTTGCCAAACTGGTAACAGGTGCCCGTGTTGTCGTGTATAACTGTCCATAGAATCTCTCGACTTCCCTCAAAACCTCGGACTTGGTCGAAACAACTCTGCCGTCATCCGTTTTCAGTCTCGTCAACTGGCTCTGTCCAATCGACAGATCTCTCGCAAAGACTTTAGAGCCTTTGTTCCGCTCGATCGCCGCCTAAATATTGGAGATCTGTCGATTAAGTCGCCTAAATTGAAAGACATCATCTGGGGATTGCAAAGTCATTCCGCGTCTTTCAATCTTCAGTTTGAGGAAATCGTCAATGAATTTGTTGGTTCTGTTTATACGGCAGGCTTACCATCTCGTGGACTGTCAGCTCGTTTGTCATTGAGTAGCAAAAAAATAACTCGATCTGAAACAGCCAAGCTATACTTTCTGATCGAAATGTAGGGATTGAGTTGTAGAGTTAGCTTGGCGTAATAATTTTTCTAAATTTTATAGACTGGCGTGAAAAAAGTGTATCCTTAAACAACTGTTTTCGAATATGAAATTGGAACATTACGCTATGAGTGTAGATAAAATTACTTTTCGATACAGCATTTCCCATACTAATTTAATTATAGCTGTAACGTAAAATAACTTTTTAATCATTATGCAACACTTTTATTTTTTAAATTTATGTCGGGCACCGAGACACGGCGTAATGTAGGCTGAATACCTAATTGTCTTTGACAAATTCAAAATTAAAATGTTCCTGTTTATATTTGTATGTAATTATTTTCCCGCTAAACAGAATATATTTTGTTATTGTTGTAATTTGTGTTTGTGAATGTTTTTCCTTGTTTGAAGCAAATAAATAGATAAATGTGAAAG
Organism: Blastobasis lacticolella; assembly: GCA_905147135.1. Taxonomy (NCBI): domain Eukaryota; kingdom Metazoa; phylum Arthropoda; class Insecta; order Lepidoptera; family Blastobasidae; genus Blastobasis; species Blastobasis lacticolella. The sequence goes on from LR990048.1 coordinate 20,684,373, forward strand.
AAGTGAAGTGAATTTCCCGCCGCTTGATATCCTCGACGCGTAGATACAACAGAACTGACTCGCAACTTACTTTAAGCGAAGTTGAGAAAATTATAGGTACGAAATTTTAACATAAAAATATGAGTGTAGATAAAGTAGTGTATGCAACTGCATATAATTAGGTATTAAAACACTCGTGTCAAACTATTATCATAATCGGCTACGCCTCGTATGATAAACAGACACTCATGTTTTAATACCCCATTTTATATGACAGTTTCATAAACTACTATAAAAGGCTTAAAAAACTTGAATCACTGACCTGTAACAATACAAGTATTATTAGAGGTCAGCGACTCGACTCCAGAGCCGTGAAAAAAATAAAAAAAGACATTTAAAAAAACACAAGGTACAAATAAAAAACGAAACCAGTTTTTAACAAGAACTAGATAAACACACAAAAATAGAAGAATTAATAACAGAGCCGTTGCATGTGGAGTGGCTGTGATGAGGTGTGTAAAAAGGGACTTCACTCAGCTTCATGCCCTGATGGAGACCAGGGCGCTGGTTTTCAGCAAGACCTGCTGAGTGAGGCACGGACGAAAACGTTAAATAAATAGATAATAATGCAGTGCGGAGTGTAATATAGGTGGAGCGTAATATACGTGCGGAGTGTGTACTTAATTGATTGACTGGGTGCACTTTGGCCTTTATAGAAGGTAGACTCCTAATATAGTAGGATACTATATTATATAGTAGGGTTAGCAACCCCATTTATAAGTGTTAAGATACGATAAGGTGGGAACTCTAATACTGAGACATTGTTCTACCCTGTGTAATACAACGAGGAAAACGTTCGTCTTCCGTAGAACTTTTTTATTAGTAGTTATTTCTTAATGTACGTACAGTTCTTAATAGTCATTACCTGCGCTATTACGGAGTAATTAAAATGAATTACTGAATGAATGATAATGATTAGCACACGCAACCCCCATCATTATCCGAGGATCAGTCCCTGCTTCTGCCAGTGTCCGCTTTCCGTTTAGTTTTCCTCCATTTCGCCCAGCCTTGGGACATCCTCGCATCGTGGCTCTCGCATAAGACTCGGCGATGTCAATCCATCGCTTCTTGGGCCTTTTCCAGGACCTTTTTCACCTATTTCCCACGTATCCCTGGGGCTTACGCAACACGTGACCAAACCAGCGAAGGCGAGCCTCTTCGATCAAATCCGCGATATCTCTCACGCCAAGTCTACCACGTATGTACTTGTAACCCCATTACGATTCACTATATTCACATTTACCTACAAGTAGGGTCGATTTAAAAGATCACATTTGACTGACGTCATTTCCTTTCCCACGACATAAAGTTCATTTTATATAAGATGCAACCGCTTGACCGCCAAAATGGTTTCGAAATAAACTTTAGGTTTTATGTATAATTTCGTATTAAAATTTCAATACAAATTTTAAATCCCGTTTAACTTTGAAATGATATATTTTAACGTAAATCTGACAAACCACGGAATTAGATTATTGGTTTTTGAATCGCGTTTACAGAATTTCTTTTTCTTTTTTTGTGTCATACAGTATGCAAACAGGCAAGCGGGCCACCTGCTGGAAAGTGGTCACCACTGCCTATAGACATTAGCAACACCAAGAGTATCGCCAATGCGTTGCCCACCTCTATAACACGTTGCTTTAGCAGCAAAAAGACAAATGCCCCTCCACTGCCAAAGCCTCGGTTCCCCAACTCCCCACCCCAAGGAGCACTGGAAACCTTACTCACCGGCAGAAACACAACACTATTTAAAAGAGTATTGTTTAGCTGCGGTATTCTGTAAAGTGGAGGTACTTTCCCAGTCGGGCGGCTCCAATTCGAACGGGATACCCCGCTATGTACCCCGTATAATCTTTTAATCTGGTCAGGTAGCAGGTTCACGGTAGCAGGGTCACGGAGGTCAGATGGTAGTCGTCCCACTGTAATTACCTGATCGTCAAATTTTTGGAACATGGTCAAGGCGGACCCCGAGCCCTCGTGTTTGAGAGCACAACCGGGACATTAACGCCAAGCTGATGATGATCCATCCATACCTAGGAGCGTCGGTGGCCGAGTGGTAAAGGTATCTGACTCGTAAGCAACAGGTACCGGGTTCGAATCCCACTGCGACCATATACCAATGACTCTTTTCTGTGTTATGTACTTTAGAGGGAAAACATCGTGATGGAACCTTTTATCACGAAAATTCAGGCGACTGAATCTGCAACCATGATTCAATCTGGTCAGGTTCCCCTGGTAGCAGATTCACGAAGATCAGATGGCAATCGCTCCACTCTAATTATCTGATCTGTCAAATCCTGGATGATAGTCAAGGCGGAACACGGTCGCTCGTGCATGAGAGCACAGTCAGGACATTAACGCCAAGATGTCATACTACTTACTTTGAGACCGAGACATACAATATACTTGTATGACTAGTAGACTGGGGTTCAGATATTAACTCTAATATTAAAGAGAGCCCCGGGTTCTTCGTGCACGAGAGCACAACCAGGCCATTAACGCCAAGCTGATTATTTTTTATTTTTCAATACAAATCTAAATATATAATCTATGTTAATGTATTTAAATATGTAAATATGTATATCTTGATTTCTGTAGATGTCCGTCAAACGTCTTCGGCTGGCGATCGCGGGGTGTAGCGAGGGGGGAGGATTCCAAATCGAGCATTAACCTTCAACTGTCTTAACGGTTGTTACGTTTCATATCAGCTGTTCAAATATCAGTACAGTACTAATGTATGTAATTACTTAAAATACTCATTATTCAGTGTTTGGGCTCTTTGGAAACCACGCAATAAAAACTTGTATAATTTTATTTTCTGATTTTTTTAATCGTTTTTGAGAACTTATTCATTGTGTAGCCTTCAGAATTGTACTGTGTACCGCCCTGCAGTGTGATCTACGTGATACGTGATGAAACCTTTCTTCACGAAAATTCAGGCGACTGAATGTGCAACCATGATTCAATCTGGCCAGGTTCCCCTGGTATATATCCAGTGATAAAGTTAATACAGTCCACTCATTACGCCGTTACAAGATCTAGACCTACTGGAAAGGATTGTGGCCCACATTGGATAATAAAAAAAATAACTTTACGTTATCGTGTTCTACTTCTTTTAAACATACTTTACCTTACTAGTACAGCCGATTGGCACCCAGTGCCTTTTTTTTTTTTTTTTTTTTTTAATTGGTAGGCAGGGGAAATTCGTCATGGACCCAGGTAGTGCCGGACTCTTACCGGCTAAAACCCCTACGTGCCCTTGTTGTTGTCCATGTGTTGAGCATATTTTATTTTTATTTTTTATTTTTTTCCTCGTTTATTGTATCTCTCTCTATTTTTTTTTTGTACATTTAGGACCAGCGAAGTCACTAACAATTAATTAACAATAAAAAAAAACACTATGTTCCATTTATTAATCTAATCGTTTTAATTATGTGACTAGTGTAGTGTATAAACAAGTCAATGTTGCGTTTTTTCTTAAAAGATTCAGTAATCGCGAATGGAGATTTTATTCCCAGACTACGGCAGGCACCCAGTGACTTTATTCTTATTATTTTCAGTGATGTTCTGGTTAGCCGTGCTGTGCCTACTAGCAGTGTTGGCGATCCTGCGCCCGCGCAGGTTCAACGGCGTGAAGCATCTACCGGCAATGCCGATCGTCGGAAGCGTCCTGTCACCACATTACTCTCCCAATGGAGACAAGCTGTACAGGCGTTTTCCTAATGAGCGGTACGTGTGAATTCTGTGGGTATGCAGTCTGCATAGCAAGACATAATATTCCTATTTATTTTTATTCATTTATTTCCAACAGTTTTACAGCAATGAAATTTAATTATAACTACAATTCAAAGTTGTAATGCCAATAACAAAACTGCGTTTTAAAATGTTGAGTATCAAAACATCTAGCTTCTATATTTCTGCTAAACAGATGGTAGGACTCTGTCAAGCTTGAGAAGTCTGCCTGGGTGAACCACCGCCTTACTTATATCTGCCGTCGGTTGGAGTGTAGCAAAGGGGGCGCTGAGGAAAAAATGACCTGTAAAATTTCGTGTAAGTCTTTTTGAGTTGCACCCTTTGGTATCCTCTAACCCTGCCGTCAAACAACTTGCATTGCTTCTGCTTGCTTGCATTGTTGTGTTCCATTTTGAAAGATACGGTTGGCATTTTGGTTCTTACAAGGACAACACATTCTGTGGTTCTGCATTTTTGTTGACTGCAACTTAAATGCACGAATTGTATATGTTATGGGCGACAGTTACGGCTTACCATCAGGTGGGTTGTCTGATCGTTTACCACAGCATAGAAAAATAAATGTTAGCCTTCTCCAAAGTTAGAGAGACATCTCCAAACTTGGCAGGCGGGTAAAAGGCCGCTGTGTTAAAATGTTAGTTGAAACACGGCTGCCCTTTTAAGGTCCTAGGTTATCTGCTTCTAAATCATTTGAAAAAAAAACACCTATACGGATTTAGTGGTATACGATATTAGACAGTCGGGAGTCTTCGATATCAAATAAAATGTTTGTGTGAACCTTTTTTTCTCCTGTCAAAACGATACGTGCTCTAGGTAGATATTAGGTACCTTAACTTAATTTTTGTTATTAGACTAGACAGGTCCGAAGATCGAGCATGCCCGTCTAAAAACAGCCTACTCACTCTAGCCTTGAAGGCATCCAGATAATATTGATCAGGGAACACACTCGCCCCAACGATTTCAATTCCTTAGCCGTACGCATTATAAAGGTCGAACCAAAGCGGCTCGTGCGGAAAGCTAGAAAATCCACGACATAAGGACAATTAAGTATATCCCTACTAAAGTAAAATCGTTTATTAAAAAAGAAAGAAACTTTTAATATACATTTTCATTTGCCGAGTAATGTTTAATCAACATTTACATTATTTAACGTTTAATAATATCTTACGTTTCGTTTAATTAGGCGGTCTCATTTACTAACTTAATTTTCTCAAAATTAAAAAGGACCGGGTGTATATTTTACTCGCAAATTGCCCGTTAATTAGTAAGCGATATCTAAATTTTTTTCCATTTTGACCTTTCTTTTTGAGCTCCCTTTAATAACTCCCCTAATAGTTTTCATGATTGCATTTGTACATAGTATTAAACAAAGTCGCTTCCCGCCGTCTGTTCCTATGTATAAAACTGTAACTGGGGTGTAATTATTATTAATTAGATCTTTTGAACTACGCAATGGATTTTAATGCGGTTTTCAACAATAGACAGAGTGATTCATGAGGAAGAGGAAGAGTGATTCATAAGCAAGAAAAAAGGTAGGTAGGGACAAAGTAGGTGTACGCGAACGAAGTCGCGCCGGGTCCCCCATGAGAGACTACATACCCATACCTATATTGTAGCTTGTGACCTAACTTGAACACAATTTTTTAGAGCTTTTAAACCGTTGGCTTCGGCTGAAGGTTATGGCAATAACCGATTAATCGGCTTCGCAATCGGCTTGGGCTAGATTTTTTTTTTCGGCAGACAAACAGGCAAGCGGGCCTCCTGATGGAAAGTGGTCACCGCCGCCTATAGACATCGATAACACCAGGGGAGTCACAAATGCGTTGCCCGCCTCTGAAGAGACCTCTAATACACCTCTTGAACGATCCCGTGTCATAGTCCATAGAAAAAACTGTAGCCTTTCACAGAAATTGACCTTCAGTAGGACACTAGTAAATACGACGCCGAAAATATCCAATGTGAATTATTTTCCGCTGACTATTGCATCCTCAGATCTATACTAAAGCACTTGTATCTAAGTTTTTTATACTATTAAAGTAGCAGACAAGCTTACGGCCTGCCTGATGGTAAGCAGTTACTATGGTAACTGCGGCCTATAGACGTTTGCAATACCAGGGGTATCAGTCACCCAGTTTTCAGAACAGAACTGTTTGACATTATGCCTACAGCTACATTCTATCATCGCACCGCTCGTCACCGATAGGGAGTTCATCCTCACACCTTGGAGCCAAATTGGTCGAGAACTATGCGGTTCCAAAGGAACTTTCTCCCACGCACACTAAGGTTGTGGAATAAACTACTTGGAGAGGTTTTCCCTGGAGAGTACAGTACAAAATGGAGTTCTTTAAGAACGAAGTGAAAAGATATTTACGGGGTCGGCAACGCGTGGGTGATGGCCCTGGTATTGCAAACGTCCATAGGCTGCGGTGACTGTTTACCATCAGGCAGGCCGTAAGCTTGTTTGCCACCTTTGAAGTAAAAAAAACTATTCAGCCTACCCCTTTGGTGCATGACTAAATTGAACCTTTCCGTTCCGTTCAGTCTTACTAAGCAGTCTTACCAGTTGTATTACTGTGAATTTCCAGCCATATATTTCATAGGAAGTTACGGGGTATGGGACAGATGTTTTTTTTTTATGATTTGACAATTCACACAACGCCATCTAGCCCCAAAGTATGCAAAGCTTGTGTAATGTCTGCCAAAAATTAATAAGCTATTTTTTTTTAAAATACATGCTTATGCATTATAACTACGTGTTATATATACAACACTACGTAAATACTATGTGAATATATAACACCCAGACCAATAACAGATATTAAAATTAATAATTTAAATTTCTTTAATCGAATCGTATCCTGCGTGGCAGACGGCAGTTAATCAACTAAATTACTCATGTCGTCAGGCCAAATAATATAAAATCTATTTATTACTTTTTTTTCAGATTTGTGGGCTACTACGAATTCAGCAATCCTATAATACTATTGCGAGATCCGGAGCTAATGAAAGCGATACTGGTCAAGGATTTCGATAACTTCGTCAATAGAAAACTGCATTTGGACTTCGATCCGGTTTTCGGGAAGACTTTACTTAATTTAAGAGGTAGGCAACAAAATAGTAGTTTTTGGGTACCTAATGTAATTTATTTTTGAAAAAAAGCGTAGGCAAGGGTGTGACGTGCACTATCACAAAAGGAAACGTTTCTACAAATAAGTACTCAAAGTAATATTTTTTTTCGGTACAAACTTTTGTCGCGCGATATCTATAGACTATCATCAGACTTCAAGACCATTCCAAAGAGCCCAAACACGATTGAGTTATCTTGTTGCGTTTATTAGTTCCTAAGGTTCCTAGACTCCCAGGTCTACTAATTTAGCAGATTAACTACCTGAATTAACATGCCACTGATCTACTTATTTGACTGACACGCGGTTTCTAATAAAATATATGGATAACGAAAAACTTTAAATTGTGTACCGTCAGATCAACAGTGGCGTGATATGCGAGCTACCCTCAGTCCTGCCTTCACCGGGTCCAAACTGCGCCAGACGCTGCCACTCATCACAGAAGTCATTGATAACCTAATTGACGTCCTCAAAATGAAGATTCAATCCACCACTGGTATAATGAAGTAAAGCTGTAGATTTTTTTTACATCAATGTATCAAAATTCAAAATAATTTTTTGACGAAATTGGCAAGACATGCATACAATCTACAATTTGATGATGATTATGATTTTCTTTAACCTACTTATTTGTACACCATTTAAGTTGCTAAAACCAATTCAATTTAATAAAATCACTGACAATAACTTTTATTGATCTGGTGATAGTGATGAGGATGAACTCATTCCATCAGTGATTGGTTTTTAATTTATAGTTTCTTAATGTCAATTTCTATTGATTTATTCAAGAAATAGAAACATCAATGATTTTATGATTCCATTCCAGTTTAGTCTAGATCAAATACATTAAAATAAATATTATCAATAATCAATTATATTCAATATAAATAATTAATTTATTATGTCAATAAATTCGTAAATGTCAATAACAAAATATAAAAAGGTAATTTACGTAAATGCAATTAGGATGTCAAATGTACAATGTATTTTAATTTACGCTTAAAATCTTTCACCAGGTGGACACATTGACATCGCAGCCAGTGACATGGTGAACCGTTTCACCATTGACGGCATAGCTGCATGCGGGTTTGGGCTTAAATTAGACTCCCAAACTGACAGGAACAACGAATTCATGTGCAGGGTGAATCAGATGATTGAATTAAATTTTTGGTCGTACATAAAAGGCGGTTTAGCACTGGGGATCCCAAAACTAATGAAGGTGACTAAGAGACAAAATCACTTAGTTGTAATTATATCAATTAAATTATGTACAATTGTGATGTTGATAATCTTTTTTAAATTCTGCGTACAAGCCGAATTATTCTAAATTTTCATTGTACAGCAACCTGACCTACATTCCTGTGGTAGGACATATATTATGTTGATATTAAAGTCACAATGTAAAATAATCAGTCAAACTTCACTCGAAAATCTCTAAAAATGAAAATGAAATTGGAAATATAATATTTTGCAGATACTGAATCTATCGATGCTATCGACAGAAAGTTTTGACTTTTTCAAAATGTTGGTGACGAAAATAATAAAGGAACGGGAGGAGAACAATATTAAAAACCCTGACTTGATACAGCTGTTAATGGATATGACGAAAAAAGGCCGTGAGTTCTGAGTCTAAAAATCTCCGGTGTTCGCTAACGGAGTTCTTAGGCTGATTTCCTGGTCAGATTGCGGGACTATTTTTGCGAGTATGCCCCAAAAAGGGAAATGGAACCTTGTTAGAGTGAATTCGATGAGATATCCGGCTTTAGTCAATATTTCTGGACTGCAGTAGGCGCATCTGAGCTCATTGCCACTAAGATGGCCTTGTTTCTTGTGCTTTCAAGTAAATTGACGTACATTTTAAGGATATGTTCCGGGTTTGACTGGAGACTGGAGCTCTCCAGTCGTCCCGTGACCATTATGCATGCAACTGTGTCGAAATATCGGGCTACGCGTCAACAAGTAACAACAAACATGTGACTCTTACAAACAACCCTTAAAATGTGTGATAATAACCGCGATACTTTAAAACATGTTAAATTGACGTACGTTACGTAAAATTATAAATTAGTATTTTTGGCTTGATCTTCGTTTGTACTCATTCTTATTTCTCTCTAGAAGTGTCGGTGGCCAAATGGCCTCCAACTCGTATGCGAAATGTACCGGGTTTGATCCCCAGTGCCTTCATGTATTGTTGCCACCAATGTCACTGTCTGTGTTTAGTACACTAGTTGAACATTAACCGATGCTTTTACGGTAAGCAAAATATCGTGAGCAAACCTTTACATTTAGGTGACTTAAATGTAACCGTCAGGCCTTTTAACAGGCTCACGGAGCTCAGATAGCAGTCGCTCTACTGCAATTACAAGATCTGCCAAATCCTTTATCTTGGTCAAGCCGAACGGACCCTCATACATGAGTCCACGTTCGGGATATTAATGCCAAGATCAGTTCTTAACTGTAATGTTGTACAAATAATTAATAAATGAATAACAAATAAATGTGGAAAACAACTTGTCTTTTTTACCAGATTGGCCGGAAGACACAGTAGTGGCCCAGGCGGCGTTATTCCTCATCGGAGGATACAAGTCAGTGGCCAACGCGGTGTCATTCTTACTATACGAACTGGTGGCCAACCGTGATGCGCAGGCGCGATTGGCACAGGAAATATTGGAGACAGATCGGAAAACCGGTGGGAGACTTGACTACGATGTTGTGCAGAATATGACGTACCTAGACATGGTTATCTGCGGTAAGGTCTCATGTTTTATTTTTCGCTGTAGAAAAACTTAACTAACCCGTAAAACAAACTTTCAATCTCTGTTGAAATGCCTGTAATCTTCATTGGTCACAATGCGTGCGTATTAGTCATTGTGGTTCTAAATGGATCTAACAGGATCCTGCCCCTGTTTCTCCGGGAGATAAAGTACCATATCCCTATACAGATACTTTATTGGTAGAATTGTTACAGGTCATATAAGCATTACAGAAAATTGTAAAATTATAGCTAATACAAACAATACGTGTTATAGAGGTAGGCAACGCATTAGCGATACTCTTGGTGTGGTGGCAGTGGTGACCACTTTCCATCAGGTGGCCCGCTTGCCTGTTTGCCTACCGTAACATAACGGTAGGCAAACAGATATTTTTACCGTTACATAACGGTAAAAATATCGCATGTCTGAACAAAAAAATGTCAGAAAGATGAAATAAAAGTCAATTTTAAATTTTAAATTCAATTTTCACAAAATTATTGTATGTCCGTTTTTAAATACAATAATAAAATAAAATAAAATAATTACGTCAATTAAAATTACATTTAGATTCGAACATGTCAACTTTAAAATAGTGAAACAATATACATAAGACAATGAAATCATGTTTTAAATCGTACCCGATCGTTAATCGACCCCCGTAGTGGTGTTGTGAATGTCCATGGGCGGCTACATACTCGTTTGTCTCCCTCTAATATAAAAAATAAATACGGCAATTGACCGCCATCTCACCTGGTGGTAAATGACGGTGCGGCCGAAGATGGAGCATACCTGTCTAGAAACAGCCTATTCCCTCTAGCCTCGAAGGCGTCCAGATTATAATGATTCCACGAGGCGTGGTTATAATCCTACATTTTGCTGAAGCCTACTCGTATTTTACAAAGTTTTTCTCATTTCTGATGCATTATTTATAATTTCATTGCAGAAACGCTGCGGAAATGGCCCTTTGTGTTCAGTTTCGCCAGACAGTGCTCCAATGACTATTCTTTAGGAAAACCTAATGATAAAGCTGAAGAAGAATATGTTGTAAGTTATCTGTATCATAATTAATTTTTCTCAATTTAAGGCTCTTGGTCAGGCGGTCTACTCGATGAACCGTGTGCGATAAAAAGGATCGTGATGCCCGTCCGGTAGTTGCCAAGCATGTAGATGTTAAATGCATGAATAGTAGATGTTATGGCAGACAGTTACAACTACTGTCATGTAAGATGAAACTTGGCGGGTCACATGGTTCTACTTGCGCTGTAGACGATTTGTTGGTTACATTGGCGGTATGCGGGGCGGGAGGGGAGCGGACTCGCCACGTGCGGGGCAAGGTACTGCGCGCGCACACGCACCCAGGCCGTTTGACGTCCCCCGCATCCCGCGCATACCCCGTTGTGGTCGGCTAGTACTAACGAGTGCAAAAGTTAATAGTTGTTTTATTTTCCTTTGTTTCATTGTTTATTACCACGGTAAATTATGCCTCGAAGTAAAACTTTAAGCCGACAATGTAGAAAACTTGTGAACACACATTTCAAATCGCTACAAAAACGTCGCTAGTTACGGCGAAGTGAATTGTAAATTTTACTAAATAATTTTATTTAGCGAAATCCCCTCTACTGCCATTTGACAGGTCTCGTCTTTCATGACGCGGATAATACCGCTTACCATTAGTTAGGGTATCTGCTAGTTTGTCGCTGCGTAGAACAAAATAAAAATAAACAGTTTCTTAGAACTTTTCTCGTAGTACAGACTGTAGAAACGTACAGAAAGCCATGGCGTCTTCAGAGTCCTAAGGGATCCAAACCGCTTGTGAGCAGGGGATCGTCAACAATACGAATAGCCTAGTATAAAAAAATAATCATCTTGGCGTGACTGTCCCGGTTGTGCTCTCGAGCACGAGGGTCCGGGGTCCGCCATCAACATTTACATAGGTTACGATCAGGTTATTACCATGGAGCGACTACCATCTGACCTCCGTGACCCTGCTACCAGGGGAACCTGACCAGATTAGATAATGGTTACAAATGCAGTAGCAGGTTTCATCACGATGTTTTCCCTCACTGTAAGAGCGGTTAGGTTAATGGCTAATGTACTTAACTCAGAAAATAGTCATTGGTACATGGCCGCAGCGGGATTCGAACCCGGTACCTCTCTCTTACGAGTTGGATACTCAACCGCTCGGCCACTGACGCTTTTAATACGAATAGCCTAGTGTTGTATGGAATCCTCCTTAACTTAACAGTTAACATTATAATAGTAGTTAGTCCTATTTCACAATTATAGACATTTTTACGCCTAAATAGTTATATACACACACACTTACTCTATGCTGAGGTGACAATGCAGCACAATATTATGAGATCGTAAGTGAGTTTTATTATCATAGAATGATTGTCGATAGTCTTTATTTTCAGATGCGCAAAGGTGATTATGTATTGTTTCAAACTTATGAAATGCATCGCGACCCTCAATATTTCCCAGACCCTGAGAAATTCGACCCTGAGCGGTTTTCTGAGGAGAACAAAAAGAACATCAAACCTTACACCTACTTACCATTCGGAGCTGGGCCTAGGAACTGCATAGGTAGGTCTTTTTCTCATTACCTTTTTCTACACTAAGGTTGCAAACAAGTTCACTTGCGTAGCGTGAAGTGGTCGTTTGAAAAGTCAGATAACCTCGCATTATGTTTTGATAACTTCGCAAGTACGAGTATAAGATCTTAAGCACATCTTTCACCTATGGTGTGTGCTTACCTCGAAAAAAAAGAAAGAAAACTGAAACAATTTCAATCGCTAAGGAACATTTCTAGGTTATAACAACAGAGAAAAAAAAATTGTTAGATGAAGGTAACTAACTTTCCAATCTCTTTGGTTATAACCAACTGTACCTATCAGTAAACAAAATATATACCTTCTAATTATTTTTCGATCTTGTCTCGATGATAATTCAATTTGAATCTTTGATCATTGGACTAAGTCTTGTTTTATGACTTCAGGTGCTCGTCTCGCCATATACGAGACTAAGCTGCTGGTATACCAGTTGTTGAAGAACTTTGTGCTGTCACCGGCGCCTGATACAAACATCCCAGCAAAGATACATAAAGTATTTTTTACGATGGAAATTAATGAAGGCAATCGAATAAGGTTTTCGACAAGAAATTGTATTGTAAATAATACGTAATAAAAATCTGTTAGACTTCTATACAAAACTAGGATGCCGAAGATCGAGAGAAGTGGACCATGATGAGGAAGACGGAGAACGGGTCCTCGCGTGACTCGCGCAAGCGTAAACGGGATTTGATGCCAAAATTATGATGATGTGACTTCAATACAATAATTACTATACAATGCGATTAAAGGCCGCCTTTATCAAATTGTTACTTAAACGCATATAAATCGATACTTAAACAAGAAACCTCATATAAAAAACGTTAAACGTCATTCCTAAACAGGTTTAAGAATTAGGTGAAAGAAGATATTTTATAATAAATATCGTATTTCGCAAAGTCCCTGTATTTCCCTTCGGCCGTCTATGTAACCGTAGTTTTGGAACCAGTTGAAAAAAGTGAAAAATCGAACAGTATGTAGAATGCGCGTGTCTGCACTTAGATCAAATTTAGTTCCATCTTGAGCCACGTAAAAAGTTTACAAATAAGTGAACTAATAAATACATCCAATATATTTTTTATACATTTTTATTGCCTGGGAAGGCCCACGGACGGACGGCCCACCATGGTCGTCCAGGACATCTGCAGACTAAGACTGCAGACTAGACTGCCGGCCTTTGTGGTACCTGGAGGCAAGCCTGTTAATCTGACACTGTTGGTAAAAAATATTTGATCAGCTTGTTTGTTTTGACAAAATATCTTCACCGAGTTCCAATAGTAGGAGTGGAAATACCGCGTACTAACATCCAACAGAATAACGCCATCTATAAATTTATGTAAATACCGACCTAAGACGTACATAGCTTCTAGCTTTGTGCTTTAAATAAATAAGTTACAAACAGATAGATGGCGCGTTACGACCAAGTACCTACCTTCCTTTCTTAATAGTTGCAATAAGGCGGCGCTAGATGGAAGCATAGGTAAGTTTTCTACATGGACTTATAATTATGGTTTTCTCCAACAATTTTAGAATAAATGAACTGATAAAAAACTTTTTTGGTAAAAACGATGCTTACATCTAGCGAAAAACTTTGTATAAAATGCCGATATACAACTTGTATAAAATGACGATCTGAAATATTTAATCTTATATTTTTAAATAATAGATAGAGCCTGTGATTATTTACTTACTTTATTCATTTTACGTCAACTTATTTACTTACATCTTTATCCACGTGGTGGATAACGATGATATAACGTTGATGGATAACCCTCTGAATTTAGACTTTTGACTAGCAAATTCTCATTTAAAAAGACTGTACACAAGCATTATCTGCATTCCCCTTAATTACATTATTCCCCCTATTATTTACTCCTATGCATTATCCTATGTACCTATCTTTAGTATGTATTTGTTGTTTAACTATTTCTTGTATCTTTGTAAAATTGTATAAATTTAGCATTTATTGATGTAAAGTATCCCTTCCTTCACCTTATCGAATTGTTTATCCCGCACCGTCTACTGTTTTCGATTTTTTTTTGTCACGGTTGACTGGTAGATAAGGCTACTTTAGCTTTAAGTCCGCCAATGTACCTTTAGAGCATAAAGATTTTATAAATAAATAAATAAATAATGGCCTTCCGGAATCAATTCATAATCAGCCGGCACCTATGCTGGCCCCATCAAGCCTCCTAGGCTATTAGGCCTCCCCGGCTACACATGAATTTTCTTGTCTTTTCTTCACTATAACGTACATGTAATTACAACAACGGTTGTGTATGCACCCCAGCATTAACAATGTACGTAGAGAGGAATCTCAGACTTAAATTGTTAAAAAGTATACCCAAATATGCCTAAGGTATTTTTTGGAACAAGGAAGTCCAGTTTTTCTTTAGTTGTAATCTCTGAATCTCAATCTCAGTCTCATTTGTTTCGATTGTCTCGGTCTAAAGGTAAGTAATACCATATGATAGTGTAATACAACCAGTAGAGTACCAGTCATGGTTGTTGACACCGTACATTTTTAAATTCCTTGAGTAACTCCATGATGTAATCTCTACAATCCTCCCGGTGTTACTCTGGGAGCGCACAGTACAGCCAATTTTCTACTCAAGAGTGTGTGAGTACTCCGTAAAAATGGCGAGTGGTCTAATAAAACAATCATATTGATCGACATTCATAAATCGTATAATTCTCTTCAATATTTCACATAATTAATCCACTAAGTTGAAAATTAAATAATAATATACGTCTCTCGCAGTGAACTATACACGACAACATGTCACAAATCTTAAAAAATATTTTGAAATTAACGCAGAAAAAAATGTAAACAATTCAACACTTACTCACTAAGTATTATGTGGGTTTGGAATATTATGCACCGTCGAAGACTTTGTTTTGAGCGAATGAAGAGTTGAGGATATAAAATTAAGCTTGCCCATAGTCCAGAGAACTTTAGAATTCCGTAAGTTATTCATTGAACAATAAAATTATATAGTAGAATTTGATACATACAATATTACTGGTAGATACAAATCTACACTTCTTAAGAGTATGTTATTGTGATCAAAAAATTTGCATACTTATAAAAGAAACTAAGACCCATAAGTCTTTGTATAAATTACTCATCAACCCTTTTCATAAGTGATAGTTGTGACCAACTCAAACAAAATGAATGAAACTAAAGTACTTAGGTACAAGGATTACATTAACAAGAATTCACTTACGCAAATGGCTTATGTTAATAACTATGACGAATCATTCGCGAACAGTACAGTTAAAAATACTAACTTGTCACATGCAGTTCCCGTTGAAATACAACGATATGGGCATTTAGGAGGAACACACTTAGAAGGTAATATTATTTACTAACTCCATCTTTCACGCCCTTTCCACAACAGTCAATTTTACCATACTTACAGTTTCAGTGGAACATTATTCTAAGTTTAAAAGTCAGTCACAACCGCAACCAACAATACAAATTAAATTAAACGACAATCTTTAATTTCATACTCGTTGTATACTAAGACACTGTCTTTTGTACTGATTGATAAGTTTTTACGTATAGGTAATATTCTTATAGTGGTAACTGAATAGGCTAGACATGGTACAAGAAACGATAAAGTAGAACTTAATAATTATATTAAAGATGACTTAGCGAGACAGAATGGTAGAAATGTTACATAATGATACTGAAATAAAATGATTCATAATTTATCTTACATCACAGCAATTGCCTGAGAGTCACGAACTTATTCTAAACACTATAATAAAATTTGTCAAAAAATTATTTTATTTTGATTTTTTAAATTCTAACAACATTAACCTTTTTGTCGATACTAATCTTTGGCCTGCAGATCTGTTCACTTGTCAGTTTATATTGCACATATGCGCCAATTCAAATCTTAACTACATTTAATTTACATATAACTAACACTGAGATTAAAGATTTATTAAATAACAATACAAAACGTGTTGAGTCTAATCGCAGACTCACACTTTGGGAGCGACGCGCCGTCGCGGGGTACATAGATGAATATTCAAAATTAAGTACATTATTTATTATACTCGTTAAAGGTATGGCATCTTCAACTAACCTAGCCTTACTAAGAACTCAATAATAACTTACAATTACTACTATAAATAAAATCGGAATGTTCACTTCAATTTGTTCGACTATTACTAATGGTTCACCCCTCATAAAAATGGTAACAACAATCAAAACGTCAAAAATACTTTATCAAAAATTCGTAGTTTCAAATAACAATCTCTGTTACCCGCGAAAATCTCATAGAGAATAAACCATTCATAAAAAAATACTTAAAAAATTAATATGGACACGTTCAACAAGTTGGGTTTACAACCGTACTCTTAATTGACGAGAATGCCATCCAACAACACACCGATACAACCATGGACACTATGCGAGCCGTACATTGAGCCTATCTGATACTAGTCACACCCATAACGTTTTGAAACACCTAGCTAAGCCCACCCGCCATACCACCAGCCTCGCGAGGCTCTCGAGCACAGAACACTTGCAATGGAAATACCCTGTCAACAGCGAACACCTTGCAACGGTCACCCGTAACGAGCTAGAAGTATGGATGGGTGGGCACCTTATTACAACCTAATTATCATCCTCCATCCAAATTCTCGACGGCTCCCGGTCCCACTAGCAATCTCAAACCGGGCAACGCCACTACCTTAACCTGTTACGTCCTTCCGAATGAGCATCGAGTTTCTCAGATTCAACAGTCAATTAACCTAAATCCTATAATCTAAACTAGGAGTAGTCAACGTAACAGGATTCTATTTCTTGCTTGATATTGACGAAGTTGGGGTTGTCGGTCTTGATGTCGGGGCCTTTGGAGCCGAATTGGTAGACCAGCCGCGCTGTGGGCACGGAGACCAGGACGCACTGCCTGTAGTGGTACCGCATCGCTCTGCTGAACTTCTCGAAGGTCATGTTGTCATTTTGCTTCATCTTCCCCCACAGCTTCGCCACTTCGTCAGGTTTCACGAATCTGGAAACAAAGAAATAGACAGGTCAAATATTTGTCACTACAGAATTCGTATCGTACAAACTAAAAAACAAAGAATAGAATGTGCGTGACTCAGATTTTGTCAGTGTCGGTTCATTCCCGCAGTGTTTGCGTGGTGTTAAAGAATAATAAAAATTAATGCAAATATTTGGCATTCGTAAACAAGAACACAAACATTAGGGAGTTTTTTGAGAATTAAATACATAATAGATTGATATTTTATGTTAATTAGTGAGTGATGCAATGTTCGTGGCATTGTTATCAAACTTTTTCTTGGGTTTTGTTGTTCATCAAGATTTCATTATACGACCTCAGAATCAAGGAGAAAATCCTTCTAATTACTAATTAAAATGAAGCTTGCATCATGCCACCATCTTTCATAATGGATTTCTATTACTATAGTGCATTATTATTGTTACTGCACCAAGTCCTAACCTAAGTAGCCGTAAACACGTCAAGTTCAACTGGAAACACTAATAACAGATCGTCTCGTGTAATTAAATTCTTATTATATAAATTCCCAGCCTCAGCTGAGACGTATAAAGATGTATAAGAATGCGTCGTATATGTAGACGCACAACTATGTCAAGTTCTGATGCAAAGTGTCCAGATAATTGTGATCGAAGCCAAGGATTACATGTCGGAATCATTATCAGTGCTCGATGCAAACGTGACGGCTGACTGCTATGAACGGATCTCTCTGAGAGCGCACATGGATACTGGCCAACCAGAGCAGGTCGGCCCACCCCCCCTAGACTAACCATTTTCAAGATCCCCGCGGGGAAGGGGTTCTCACCGGCCGTTCGAGAGCTACCGGTCAATTACCACTGCACATACAACTGTATTATAGTTTTATGACAGACCACGTATTGGAGCATACTGCTCTTGCGGCCTCGCCTCCGAGTATTGAAGAGTGTTTATTTTATGTATGAATAACACTTGACAGTCAGTTTTATGGTCCTGTGACTTGCAAATGTACTGAAACGACAGGATTGGACATGTGACTTTATTCTCTTGCCGGAGTTCTCCTTGAATCCTTTAATCGAGTAACTGTAAAATTTATCTCACAATGTCAGTGGCAGATGATTGGAGATAACAATGGTCGGCCGTCTCCGTGGCATTGGCAATGGCGTGTCTGTTCGCATTTTTTCCAGCGCCACCATCGCCTGGTACTTAATTGCGTTTTTTCTCGGCCGTCATTGGGGTACATCCTGATCGATTGCTACACTGGGCTTCAATGGATGCCAATGTAGTCGGCCGAGCATTCGACACGCTTCCGACTAACGCTCTACCATTAATCGTCGACACTAACACTGTTTATTGCGAGAACGTTATCATTACTATTCATTATTTCTTAACCTACAATCGTCAATGGTGTACTCTGCTCGGATAATTTATCAGTGCAGTTCTTTCCTTGGTTAAACAAAATTATGTCCTCGGAGTATGTGAGGTCTATATTTTAATAAGGGGCTTTATCTTAATAGTTATTGTTATGTAGCGTGGACAACAAACCTCGAAAAGATCTAATAAACATATTCAAATGTAGGCTAATACTAGTTAAGGTTAAATCTCCGTTATCGTGCCGTATCTATAACAATAACTTTGTACTCGCGTTATCTATCACCGTATCAAAAATTAGCTCGCCTAAGGTAACGACGCAAACAGCCTCAGAATTTGAAATTCACGTTTTCGTTTTTACTCCGAAATGCTTTTTTTGTGTTGGTTTAATGTAGTTTTTGTTGCCGTCGCCGTATCATTAACCTTCTGTTTGTCGTGTGGGGTACGGAGTGAATCATACGAATTTGGATGCGTGGAGCGTGCGGGCCGCGCGAGGCCGGGTGGCGACCTTGTATGTGCGTGTGTAGGTACTAGTGCATCAGGTGGGCCAAGGATCTGGCCCTACGTGCCCTGAATGTCACCGTGCTCTCTCCGCGACGGAATATGTGCCGCTTTCGTGGGTAACAGTACAATTCTTTCGATCCGAAACCTTGTCATTTAAGTGTAATATGACTTTTGCTTTATTGGTTGTATTTTAATTCAAAAGTTTACATTTTAAGAGCATATAATGTCTGTTCTGTTTTGATTTTATTTATGATTCATTTAAATCCTACGCAATTTACAAACAAAACCAGATCAAATACAATATTTGCAATATATTATAAGCATAGACTATAAAGCTGCTACATGAAAATATAACATAAATTTTAGCCATGGGAGCAACGTTTCGACTTTATTACTCTTCCGTTCTTGTGAATTGAAATGACGTCAAGAGATAAAGATATTGCCGACGTGCGGACTCGATTCTTCAGCCATTAGTATTAATTGAGTTATAGAATTAACTGTCAGCGAAATAATGACACCTTAACGACAATCGTAGTACATGTATCATTTACTAAATTATACTGAAGGTATAATGATGTTCAATTAATTGGAACACCTAAAATAAAATTTGGTCAGTCTTTTTTGTAGCTCAGACATATAATAGAGAAACGATACTGTAAATGAACGAACTCAACTTCCAGAAGTATAAATCAAACTCGATTTTAAACTACAAAACAGAATTCAATATGATTTCAGCCAATGGTAAATATTCCTGGAAAACCTATAGATCTACTCGTTTATGACGAACAGAATTACCTTTATCTATATTAGAAATTATCCTGGTCACGGCACCTAATTGTAACGATATCTGTTCATGTCTACAAGACGCGTCGGAACAATGTGATTATGGCACGACACGTTGATCATATGTGCGACCGGTGTACGATCTTAGTATACCTACGAATTTACAGAGAGCTTTCTTTTAAAAGTAAAAGACATAAATTTTCTTTAAACAAATGTAAGAAATTCGGTGAGAATATTTCTTACACCAGGGATCTGACCTTTAATTCGAAAGGTCATTGTGTTTTCCATCTTATAAATATTGCTCTGGCAAAAGGTGTATACGACGTAGGCAGAATAAGTTAACAATAATAACAGATCACCACCGGTGCCTGCAATAATTTGCACAGTTGGCCTCTCGCGCAATTTTCGACAACCCAATATCGCCGAAGCTCGTCATGTGACCTCCTCGGAGATATACAATACATAAACAAACGCCAGGATATGTATATTACACGTATGTTGGCAAAACCTGTTGCAGTCCTTAAACCCCTCCCCCCTTCCCCGCCCGCCCTCCCAAACGACCGTCCTCAGAACTCGCTAAACGTGACTGCCAACTTTCGTAAACAAGTTTTTTGGGACCTCCATATTTTTTTTCTTATTTATTGTGTTATACAACAAACGAATATTGCCCACTAACGCTGGGCAAGGAGAGCCAGTGTGCCGTCTCGGGCTTACGAATTGGTTATTATTGCACGCTCAAGTATCCTACACGGTGAATAGATGGAACTACTTCACGGAGATCTACCTCACGTGAAGGATTCGAAAAGGTTATGTTTCTACCTACAACGAGCTGGGTGATCTTAAGTTGTTTAATACTAGGTATATGTTCTATGGTGAAAATTAATATATTTTATAGACTTTATTTAAAATGCGTAATATTGAACTCTCCAAAAACATACGCAATGTTTTTAGAACGAAAGAAAAATAGGGCAAATTGTAACTCGCTCAGCCTTTTCATAAAAGAATATGTTTTTATCTTCGAAGCTTTTTTTTTATAATTTTTAAAGCGATAGCGGAAGCTTATTGAGTAAACAAAGTTGAACAACCGATATAGTGAACGAATTGTGCACAAAACTCATTTAAGTTGTCGATAACTTACTGATAACTCGTTATCAATTGTATAAAAATAAAGTGCTACTTTAAATATATTTGCTGCATTTGATACTAAAACTGAATCAAAATGAATGTAATAGTTGTGCATATGAGGAAACCTAGAATTTGGCATAAATCTTATACGAGTTGACTTGGCAAACCACATACGTAGTGTCAAAATCCTTGAATGGCATATGTCGCCACTGACTTTTCTTTGTTTGTATTCTGCAAGAATTCAGAAATGCACTTGCTTAATTTTGGACGACATCCAAGTCATACATTATATAATTTCCACAGAACATGCGCCTTACACAACATGGTTTGTTTAATACAATAACTTTGAGACGCCAAAACGAATAACTCAGGCTCTTAAATATGATATGATGGTCTTGTCTCACATGAATAAAATACATATAGATACAGATGTACATTAACTTAAAAACCACGCAGCAAAAGACCAAAACAGTTGAATTTTAAAATAAATAAAAAACACTAAATCAAAGCATTAATGCGCGTTTTTTCGCAAAATTCAATTATTATTCAAGAATCACAAGAGGACCGGTCGCAGGTAGGCGCGTCTTGATAGCGCGATTTTTCCTTTTTTTCGTTTGGCACATAGGTATACCAATACTCCGTGGACTGAAAATTATAGAGTGTGAATTGTAAATAGAATGAAAATTATTTTAATTTGTTAATGTAATAAATTAATTTATCAATTTGCCAACGTAAAAAATTATTTAGTACAAAATTCGAGCCACCTAATCCAGGAAACTTATCTATATGTACGCAGGTACCTATGTGCAATACTGCCACAAAAATACTCATATTATTTTAAACTACGATATTTGCTCTTAAAATTTTCATCAGTTTCATCTATCATTGAATTCGTAAAACAGACAATATCGCATGTTCAGTTTTTGAGGTTTTTGTTAATTCACCTTGATATATTACCATTCTTTTATTTGGGACCGGTGTAGGTAGGTTCAAAACCGGAATCTTGTTTATGTTGCAAACATTCTGGTGTTTCGTATGCGCCAAGTTTGTTTTGAATCTGACCAAGGAAGTTGCGTCTGCGTTAATAAAAACAGGATCAATGAACTGTCTACTATAGTCTGCAGAAAACTATAGTCTTTCGTCATATCGTATCGTTTTTCGCTGTATCTTTGCTGTATCTAATGTACCATGTGTTGCAATTATAAAATACTTATATATCGATATTTTCAAATCTATAGTATTTTATTATTACAACAACAACACTGTTGAAACTTTGGCACAGGTTTGGTACAAGTATTATTATAATCATGAACTGTAGTTTCCAGGAACTCCAGTTGGCAATGTATTACGAATTCTTTCTATGTTGATCTCAGATCTATAAATGCCGAGGGAAAATGATTATTTCCATTATATAATGTTTCTGATATCAGAAACAGTGAGCAATACCCCGAGCATTCAATGAGATGAGTACTAGCAGTAGATTATCCTGATATTCATCATTTGTATCTTGGGTTATATCACTATCAACAACTTTGTGGTGGTAACACCACAAAGATTCATTTTAATTAAATTATATATTGTCGAAAAAAAGGTAAAAAAAAACATGAAGATCTGAAAGGCCAGCTAATAAAGAGACACGAGCTCCGTTGTCGCATCCGGATTCGATTCTAGGAGCTTCACCTTTCAAAAGTTAATTACATTACACATCTTAAGTTAATTAGGGTGCTATATAAACATTCAATGTCGTTGCGAGTGGAATATTATCATGGACTATTGACAATAAAGATAGAAAATTGAAACGAGATGGTAAATATGTTGCAAATCGATCGTGGATTAAAAGTATTTGGACCAATTAGAATTTATTAATAGGCAAAAATCCTTGCAAAAACAAAAATAAAGAAAATTGCAAAAACAACTTGCAAAAAGTATGTCGTGTAGACACGGCTCTAAGTCCAATCGCCATTGCTTATGCGTAACAGCTTTCTTTCTATGAAAAGGTCATTAGAGCCAACGTGGGACTGCCGCCAGCTCCCGTGTCCGCGCGAGTCACGTGCGGCCGGCAATTTTTTCCCTCATCTTCTAATCGAGCACTCCATAAAATCTGTATCTAGTCTGATAGGCGGCTTATTTACAATTATTTTCACAATTTTCCTCATGCCGTCCCGCTCTTATGTACCGCGATGAGCGAGACGCAGACAGCTTGATCAGTGTAAACGGTATTTATAAGTTGACCCGTATATTTCGCGTTGTAGTAAAGACGCGTCTTGATGCTAGTTTTTTGCGATATATCTTTTTCTGCATTATTTTTTTTCACTTTTCAATGATCATATTAACAGGAATTGAATGGAATGAATTCGTTAATGTAGCATTTAGCATCATTGTGATAATTTATCTTATCACCGTATCACATACTCATGGAATATCGTTCGAACTCGATATCTTATCTCCCCTCGCGGCGTATATTATCAATAAAGTAAACAAACAGTCACTTTAGTTTCTGCGAATTGTTTATATTTTTTTTATCGTCTATGCGCATGCGACCTTACAACTCATTAATATTGACGCGAGCGCTTGTATGTGAGCGTGTGTGAGCGCGGAATCTTGTGTGTGGCGGAGTGAAAATGCGAAAATCATGCAAGCAATGTGCATTTCTATGCGGCTGGCGTTTTCCACTGGTTGTGTTCTTAGTTTACTGGAGGTTTCTCATCTTTTCAGGAATATATTGCCCAGTCATCTTCAACTTTGTAATTACCGTGCTTTCCTCCTCAATACCTACCTTTCCTTGTCACAAAAAAATATTAATTTAATGACGCAAAAGCTCATTAGTCCAGTTTACAACCTAACGTAGCAACACCGTCTGACTAATTAACCACAACTGACATTATCGCCTGCGCCTGCGTCGCTACGTATGCGTACGTATGAGTTCGTGTGCGTCCGTGTGCGTCCATATGCGATGCCTTGCGTGCGTGTGCGTCGCGTAGTAAACGCGTATACGTGCTAGGGGGGAATCCCAATGTGCAAATTCTTGTTTATATTTACGGTCAAACATGCGAACTGGTTCTAGTGGTTATCCATGAGACGTAGTGACAGCGAGACAGGGTTGAAAAGCTACGAAACTGTGTCATGGGATTCGCATGATTTCGTCACTGTCTCATTCTCTTACAGCACATTCGAGTATTAATTAATTTGTTTGTCGATATACATGTACTTACCTAAGCTACTGCAAATTACAGAAATAATCGTTTCTATAGAAATATAATCTAAATTAGGCTGTATCTGCAGACAATTTCGACTTTTATAATGCGTACGGCTTAGGAATGGAATGCCTGCGAGTGTGTTCCCTGATCAATATAATCTGGACGCCTTCAAGGCTAGAGTGAATAGGCTGTTCCTAGACAGGCATGCTCCATCATAGACCGCATCGTCACTTACCACCAGGTGAGGTGGCGGTCAAATGCCTGGCTAGTAGAGTAATAAAAAAAAAATTCATTGAACTATCTACGAATGTATAAGCAGGTATAGATAGTGTTTTATATTTAGTGCTATGCCAATAATCTGGTTAATTCTATACTCGTTTTCACATATGTCCAAAGATAAGGTGTTTAGCACAAGCGAGTCTGAACACTAGTCACGCAATTTCATAATTTCGATTAATCATGATCAACATAAATCAGAAATGGTGCGAGATTACGTTATACTTTTATAACGTCGTAATCTACTGTCGTGATAAAGTAGAAGGATATTAATATTGCTTACTTGACTCAAAGTTACACATCTTACAGGAAAACTTACTAAAAGCATTTTCTCTAGTATTCAGAGACTACCTCGTCAATCATCGACAAACAGGGCATTCAATAACAATTTGATTTTGATCTCCACGTCTGTTTCTATACACCTATCCGACTAGAAGCATAAACAAAGGCAGCATTCTACCACGACCTAGGCCGCCGGGCAGCCAGCACACGCCCAAAAACAAAGACGCAGTGAAAGAAATCTCGCAAAGGCCTCGAACCAGGAAGGAGGGGGCTTACTAATCAATATAATAGAGCCACTATGAAAAAAAAGTATAACTACACAAGTACACGAGTATATACGCAACGGGGGCGGCCCACGCGCAACTATGGACCTTACTATCGCTACATAAGGCACATAACGGCTCGAGTAGATCCACGCAGCCCACCCTAGTTATAAATAGATTTTCACGAAAAAGAAATGTTACAGGGACTTTGCTGCAAGCCGGGTACAGAGTAGCGTCGCGCAGAGGCTGCTCCTTTGTTGGCCATAGTCAGTTGTGAACTGCTATATCTTCCTGATGTAGATATTAGCCATTAAGGAAAGAAATACTTACCTACTCAAAATTAGGGAGCTAGTTAATTTTACAGCGTTTTCCTTGTAGCTGCTGCAAATCGATTTAAAACTAAATTTTTAATAATGTCGACTAATAAATTACCACTTTTTACCCCATTACTTGTATGCGATGGGGAAAATGGCTCGAATTATTACATTTACAGCTATTTAATAAATATTAATTTAATGCTAAGCGGTTTAACCCGTTGCCGCGTTTTTATTTATCTGTCGTTACTACATTATGTGGTTAGAGGCCGTATATAAATAGGGAATTGTTGTACTATCATTTTGTGCTAATTAGCCGTATGGTGGTCCGTAATAACAGCTACTAATTGGTCGCTAGTACGCAGGCGCGAGACCATAATAAACATGAGCCGAGGTCAAATTAGGCTTATCTAACCCACCGAGAAACATTTCGAGCCCTCATTATTTGAACGCAACATGTAACTAATAAATTAATAAATGGTTTATCAAACCTTTCGTAATACCCAATATGTGAATATGTTATTTTCTTATCGACCGTCGCGTCGCTCGGTTTGACTAATTATTATGCCCGTTTCATTTTAACTTGTGTTCGATAATTATTTTATTGACTCTTAAAGTTACTCATATGCGATATTATTATACACAATGTCATAACTGCTTGTGCGTCGTAAAATACAATATAAATAGCCCCAAAGCAAATATATCGTTTACTAAACTTATCAGCAAGAGCTAAAGATTATATGGCAGCAAATGAGAATGCAGCCGAAAATCAACCATACCTATCTCAAACAGTCGATTCAATCTGAGCTTATAAGTATCAATATCTTCTTTTCCGAACACAAAAACCATAATCGAAATAAGAAAAAAAGAACCAAAAACAAAACTAGTTTGCCTCTGTCACACGCACTATCCGCGTTCTAATTTCTCTGGACCACACTCACAGACGCAATTAAGTCGCGTACACGAGCTGTCGGGGGCCGGGGGCGCCCCCCACCCCTCCCCCCACGCACGGGGGGAAAAAATGCTCGAGAGAAAGAAAAACGCGCAAAGCGGAAACAAGTTCTCGCGACACGTGACTGGAAGCTTCCCCGGCCCGTTGCCATGGCGACGCAGCTAGCGGTGCTGTTTTTCTTCGCCCCGCCTCGCCATGCCAGGCCGGAGCGTTTTGGGCAGCCTGCGAACTTTCGTTTTGTTGGTGTTCGGGACGCGGGGTGAACGCATCTTTTATCGTCTGTCAATCATTGCTGTTTACCATTTCACGTGTAGCGTAATGTACTAGACGATATGCACAAGCTACCTTGTCGCAAAGACAATGAAAAACATTAAAACAGCGATAGAATTGTCGGCACTGGATCCATTAAGGTAGAAAAATGATGCGCCAACACAAACAAGGATTATTGTTTATTTGCCCTGCGGGCGTTGTTTGATCTTTGGAAACAAAAGAGCATCGGCCGGTCCAGTAGGCAACTTCAACTTTCGGCGAGCTCGAACGCTGGCCTAAAGATATGTTTAAAGAGGAAATAAATGAGCAGAGGAAAAAGTGAAAATTCCTTTCTCGGAATTGGGTATCGCGAAAAAACTTGGCTCCACGTGTAAAAGCGAAGGCGGCCGAAGTAACCGGAAGTGAGAGTGGCCTTGGAGGAGCGTAGCAACGTGCCTTCGTCGGGAAGAGAAAAAAATCTATACTATGGTGCAAGCTAGGGCGGCGGCCCTCCCTGCCCTACTTGCGGCGGCCTTATGTAATGCTCCCACACCATTAATTAACTAACCAAAATATTGTTTGAAAACACACGCAGTTATAGTCCTTAGAGGCAAATCCAAGAGTTCTTTACGAGGATGTTAGTTAATTTAATTTCGGAAAATTATGTCAATTTGTATATTTAAGGTTACCACAATATGTAACGAAGCTAATTCTCTTCTACAAATTCGGGAGAAAATCATATCGAATTTCACTTCAGATAAATTCGTTAGATACTAGTATCTAGATACCGCCTTTCTGTTATGGTTACTCTTTACATGGGTACGAAATGGTTGTCAATGCTTAACTATTAATTACCTTTTTTAGACAAGGGACTTTTATACTGTAATTACTTTATAATTTTCGTAATTGTAGATCTATTACTGTATATACTTAGTATTGCAAAAACTGCGATATGCCTAACTATAAAAAAACCTTTAATGTCGGCAGCGGCACGTGGTTATATGTTTGTTTTGTTTTTGCGAACAACACGATTTTCCAAATACAACTAGTTATTTACTCTTATGCGTAGGAGGCTACTGAAATGTAGTAGTTGTTTTGATTAATTGCTCTTTGCTAAGGAATTTTGAGTACTATTAGATAAAAATAAAGACTCATCATAGACAAAACGAAGCGCTTCCGAAAACAATATTTGTTTGTTACCTTTTCTCGGAATTGGCAATCGAGGTGAAGATTATGTTAATTTGAATACATACAAAATACAAATTTACAGTGTGGTTATGTTGTACGTGCAGACAGACAGACAACCCAACGCAGGCTCGAGCGATAAATAACAAAATACAAGTCGAGGTCACGAGACTGGCAAAAACGCAATTCCAAAACTATGGCTCCCGCAAAAAATCAACATAATTCAATACAACACAGATCAACACTACGTTTGCATGTATTTTGGACATTTTTTTTGCATAATCATCAAACATTTGCGTTGTTTTATGACGAACCTTGTACGATCAATTAACTACACCAATCAACAATTAGATAACTTGTATAAAATGTAGATTTTTTTCAAATTTACAAAAACAACTTAGTTACTCCGGACCGCAGCAGTTTAGTTGCTAATTTATATGTCGAAAACAATTAGAAGTAAATTATAGGTTTTAAGACTTTCGTGGTTATTCACTACACTTTCACTACCGAAACATCGAGGTAAAAACAATACTAACCGTGGTAACAATCCCGATAACATGGGTAGTGAAAGTGTAGAAGTAAATTTGAGTCTAATGGTGAGGAACTTTGAATAGTATCGAAACAAAAGTCTTCGAAATCTCCAGACAAAATCGGGTCTAGCAAAGAGCGTCTCCAAATGTAACTTTCTGTTACACCTGCGGCCTTCCCACCCGATATCTTACAAGATACATATCGCTCCGAGAACGAAGCATGTAATAAATAACATATTATATTCTCATATTTGCTTCGTTGTGATTCTTGGAATGAAATAAAACATGTAAAAGAACCGGTTTAAGGACCATCGCACTTGATCTGAGCGCATGGCAATGTGTATTTTGTACACAAGCACACACTGTAAGTTTACACGCCGTGTATCTCTACATACTCGTAGATAGAACTAAAGAACGTCTATACAACGCAACAAGTATATCTGAATAAGCCAAATATAGTAATTGTTTACGTTAAGTAGAAGTTAATTATATAATTGAAGCAAAATGAGTGTCAATAATTAGACAAGCGGTATTTCTATAATAGCGTAATGAAGGCTTTGTCAACAACTGTAATAAGTCGTATTTTAAAATCCTGTACAAAGTTTAGCTGTTTAAAGCTAGAAGGTCTGCCTTTGGTTTTATGGCTAGTGCAATGACTAGAACCCAGATATTGATTATTATTATCAATTTGAAGTGATTACTAGTAATCATGTAGATTTTCCTTGATCTTAGTTCAAGATTATTTGAAGTCGTAACGATTGAAGTAGTGCATACATACTAACCCATTGTCTCTAGTAATAGTAAAAAAGTGTCTTTATAAGTGTACCTTCACAGGCACCTTCGTAGGTAACATTTAACCTAAATCAGTCGAATCTGGTTTATTTAATATAATGATGGAAATCATCATCAATATCGAACGTACCTCGCGCTATCTTTGTACTAAAATCTTTATAAGTGTCACCTCGATCGAAGATCGAAACGCTGTCAAGCAAATTCAACCTTAAGTATTTGTGATAAGGCTTCAACGTCGCGTTTCTCGCTTAGGTGAGGATGCTAATGACGAAACAAGGCCGCCGTCAAACCAGCAGACAAGGTTAAGGCAAGTGATAAAAAACTAAACACAACTCTAGCTCAGAAAACATCTGGGTTCACGAACTAACTTTGGACATACTTGTAACTGGTTGAGCGTGGTAACTATTGAAGTTATCATTTTTTGGTAATTATGTTTACATTATTACACCAGTATATATGACACAGAGTACTTGAGAGATTCTCAAATTGATGTAAGTTGTCTGTCATATGTGTCTTTAGACGCATTTTGTAAATTACAAGAGCAAATAGGATGGCATTAAACTCTAAAGCCAATATAGGCCGAACCCGAACAGATTGACTGTAAAGCTGCGACGTCTATATTTAGACCGCCGTATATCACTGGCATTCAAGTCAGTTGCAGTCTTTAGATCGTATTCTTTTTAATTAAAGTTTATTCTGAGGACATTCTTAATCCAATAAAAAAAATTAAGAGTACAGCTTAATGTCTCTCAAGAGAACACCTAGGCAAGCAAGGTTTCATACTTAGTTCTTCTATCTTAATAGCGTTATTGAAGTTTATAGTCGAGTCTGTAGATAATGATTATTATAACTGGTTGATGCCCTAGCAATTATTATGGTTTCATCATCGGATAGCCATCAATTTGTCTCGTAACGACTTCGCTAAGGTTGTTGCAAAGGACCTGTGTGACGGAGCAGTCAGCAATGACCCTGTATAAAGATAATTATGTACACAGTCGATACCGACGCCTGGCTGCAACAAACTACGAGGTAATTTATTGTTGCCGCTAATTACGAACAACTTGAGACGCAACAGAACGAGACACTTCAAAATCGATTTGGTCTAGTTGCCTTTTATGACATGAGAAGTCAACATAACCAGATAGAAGTGAAGTTGAACCACCGAAAGCGAATAGCTCAAAATCTGCATTTGTGAAGTGACAAGTTCAGTCTTCCATATAATAAACAAACTCGTCTGAGCGTTATCACAAAGAAGCCCGCTAAAGAAGTCGCTTTAAACTTGACACAATTACATATAAACGGAGACCTCGAGCCGCCTAGTGATCTCTCCTTATCCATCCTCGCCAATGCAGCAATGGCCGGCTTTGGCTTGTTAATAGCGCACAATAGTCGCGTTGTAAAACAGTTTATTGCTGCATGTGGTGCTCCACGTGCCGCCGACGTGATAAATAATGCATGAACCGCTTCCCGCTAGATGCAGCCGCTGACATGCGAGAGCCACGACACTTCGCTTTTTGCCACGCCTCATTATCCTTACAACTACTGAATAACAGGTACTCACAACTATTATCAAAGCAAACGACACTCACCTGAATTTCCCTTGACCGTGATCTTCCCACTTGATTATCGACGGGCAGTACTTGGGGTCCAGCAGAAGATTCCTGAGGAACTCCGGCACGGATACGCTCCTGGGCCGCTTGCAGATCTTGCGGCCGCTGCCCTTGGGCCGGCCCGGGGGCCTCTTGAATATCTTCAGCTTGTCCTCCTCATCGCTGGACTTGCTGCCATCACTGCCGTAGTACTCTGGCGACGCTGTCTCCGATAAACGGAAGTGGTCCTCTGTGTCGTCGCTCGAGTCGCAGTGTGGTAACATGCTGCTGTCATTCGGCATGTAATCTGAGGCATAAAGTCTGCTTTTATCGTAAGAATCCAAATCCAACATAGTCTGCACGGTGTCCTGTGATGAGTAGGGGTCGCTTTCTGCGTACCGCAGTACTGTGGGCTGGCGAGCCATCTCTGTCTGGAGTTTATCGAAGACGCCGTCGGCGATGCTCTTCGAGACCGCCGGATCCACGTTGGGGTGCATCATCCTCAGCAGCACCTCCTCGCGTTTAAGTGTGCGCAGCTCCGCGCCAGTCATCCTGAAGTTAAAGTAGGGCACCTCTTGCTCAGTATATCCCATGTAGAGTACTGTATCGACGACCCAAGCGACTGTGTCATCCTCGTTCCAGTCCGTCAGCATCTTGGAACGCCAGGCGTCGCGGTAGCACTCGCGGGAGACAAGATTATGGTACACACTGAGTGTGGCATCGGTCTCGGGTTCCGGGTAGGAGTCGTAAGCGGGTGCCGTGTAGTAGTTCCCGTAAATGTAGGACGCGGTCCCTTTTCTGAAGACCTGGAAGTCGTCAAGGCGCGCGGCGGCTGGCTGCGCGGGGTACAACTCGCACATGTTTTGTTCGTATGGGCGCGCGTAGTCGATCATGGTGCGTGCGTCGCGGACAACGGTTCGCGGCGGAGTGACGCGGCGGGCGGCGGGCGATCGCTTTTAGAGCCGCGAACTCCACGCCGGCGTTGTTTGTTTACGTGATGCGCTCCGCCCCGCGCCGCGGATGAGGACGGGCCTCCGCCAGCCCGCCCTAGCTGCTTGGGCGAGAGTCGCCGATGGTGGTAAACAACACGCTCTTGCTGTTATTGATGTGGGATTTGCATTTATTTAGTTTATTTGGGGAATGCGTGTCTCAAAGTTCCAAACGACACAAAACTGTATTTGTGTGCTAGCGCCCCGCCCCTGGCTCGACACAGGATTTTTGACGTTTCTTTATAACAGCATGCATGTATTTTAGATAGTATAAACCTTTTAGAAGAAATTATTTAACTGATTGTGGTAACCGCATTCAAAATCCGTTGTGCGGTTGCGGTACAGACAGACACGGAAGGATATGGATATATGTGAAAGCGAAGTAAAGTGTTAAAGTTTTATGAAATAACTTGTTGTTACTTAATTTTTTAACCAAACAATGTTTAGAGACGCCATTGATCGCACTCAACATTTCATTGACACCACATACATATCATAATTGATATCAATTCCGGTAATTATTATCATTGTCATAGTGATCCATATAATAAGTGTAACATCGCCGTCACTAACGACCAATGTCGCTCTGCTGAAGCGTGAGTCCCGTGTTTTCAGGAAATAGGAAATGTAAGTACACAAACACTTCCCCAACAATATCCTCTAATGGGATAGTAACTTTCCTTAGGATGTTATTTATAATTGACAAACTCCTTTCTCAACCTTTCGCAACTTCCCTAGATTTTACTTTAACGTTTTTATTGTTTCTCATATTACTTCTACCGCTCCTACGTAGCCAGGATCTATATTCATATTTTCATATTCATTTAATCTAGTAATGAACATACATCGTCATCATATAGGTAATTCATTGGGAAAATATATAAAAATTAACAAAACGTAAATTTCGATAACAAAATCAAACAATGAAATAATCAAAATAAGAGGATCCATCATGCCAACAATCATAATAATAAAAAAGAAAATAGTATAAATAAATATAAATTCATAAAGCCCCTAATAGTAATAAATTAAAAATGTTAAAATAATTGAAGTATCGGATGATGATGATAATGATAAATGTCAGCAGAACCCAGACAATTATAGCCAGGTTCCTACAACGAAACCTCAAAGAGCTACTGAGATTTCACACCCAGGCACGCCCAAAACAAGACAATGCTCGTAATATCTTGGAAGTCGCAACAGATACTCCAACCACCATCATCCTTTATCAGGTGGTAGGACTGTCATGCCTGCGGAGTCCGCCTGGGTGAGTACCACCGCCTTATCTATTTCTGCCGCCAAGCAACAATGCTTGCATTGTTGAATTGATGTAGTCAGCGCAATAAGGTACAGGCATGAGTCCTCACAGTGACGACGCGCCTGCGGTCCTGCATTTTTGTTATTAGCAACCTAAACGCGTGAATATATGGTTAGTGTTTTTATACCTTTACCATTAAGTTCGCATACAAGCTTACGGCTAGTTGAACTAATGTACAGAAACTCAGAAAAAGGTCTTAGGTATGACAGCCACCGACATGCTGTCAATGTGGCTCAGTTTTGGATAGTTTTGTAATAAGTTCATTATAGTGTTTGTCAGTTGTTTGACACGATAAGAAGAAGAAAATGATCATTGGTACATGGCAGCACTAGGGATCGAACTCAGAACTTCTCGTTTACGAATCGGACCCGCTAGGTCTTAGGCTTCCGACGCTCGTAACCTATCTACAGATCATCATCATCATCATATCAGCCAGAAGACGCCCACTGCAGGGCATAGGCCTCCCCCAGAGATCTCCACAAAGGCCTGTCTTGTGATTTCCGCATCCAGCTGGTACCTGCGATCCTTACTAGGTCGTCGGTCCACCTTGTAGGAGGCCTACCCACGCTGCGTCTTCCGGTACGTGGTCGCCACTTTATCGCATCTCTATAGTATTTAGTAGTTATATCTACAGATATAACTACTAAATACGTGTGTTTCATGGCCGTGTGGTGTCCGGCAGAGTAGAATAGCACTAGCCCCAAACAACACTCGTGGGTGTCGTACAAGGCGACTAATGTTTTCGAGACATAAGATCTAAGGGCCTCCGTAGACTGGAAAATGGGCAGCAGCGTTTTCTATTGTTATATTATAACACTGCGATCTTCAACCTGCCTGCCAAGCGTGGAGATTAAGGCAATAACCTCCCTTTTCGTGGGAGAAGCTTTAAGGCCGCCGTGGGCTAGGTACTCATCCCCACTACGTAGACCCTCTGTTGGTCACCACGCGAAGGTTTGAAAGAACGTTTCTCGCTCGTACGATTCAGATGTGGAATGAGCTCCCAGCCACAATGTTTAATTTGGACTATGACATGGAATCGTTCAAGAGGTATATTAGTCTCTTTAGAGGCGGGCAACGCATTGTTGACTCCCCTGGTTTTAATGTCCATAGGCGGCGGTTACCACTTTCCATCAGGTGGCCCGCTTGCCTGTTTGTCTGCCGTGTAACATAAAACAAAAAAGCCCTGCAGTGGACTGTTATGGACTGTGACTATGACTTGCGTTTCTGTATTTTAAACCCACAAAAGGTTAAGTTTGAAGTGTATATCTGTGTCTGTCTATCTGAGTCATCGTAGCTCCCGAAAACATGTTTTTTATTATTTGAAAACCAGTTTAATCAAGGTGGTTTTTTGTCAACTTTGTTTTATTAAAATCGGTTCAGAAATTCAAATGTAGAATTTCTCGTGCTTTTTTCGACATCTGTCGGTGGTTACACGACAATGGAACGATTTCTAAGTTGTTCCCGCGGGATCTCTATCGAAATATTATGTGGTGTAATAGGTAAAACCTGTGCCAAGAATTTATGCGAAATCGGAATTCGAATTTGACTAAGCCAACTTTCGACCACGCATTCAGTCATCATTCCGCCGTGGTATTACCGTAACCGCATACTAACACGTGACTCTGTCATACTGATTCCAGTACAGTGCAGCACACATGAGCGTCATATCTTTCCTTAAACTGCCATAGAGAGGAATTCCGACTCGCTGCACGTTGTACGAACTAGTAAAAGAACTTGTGATTCATAAGAAGAATTTCCCACTGCGGTAGACTGACTGGGTCTGAGGTGACCTTATATTCACGTCATCTTTTACTAGTACTTGAATATGCGTACATCAATAGTGGAATACGTATAAGGAGAAATGTGTAAAATATTATTTTCAATATATTTGCTTTGCACAAAAAAAGAGGGATACTATAAGTTTGACATTTTTATCGGTTACTGTAACTCTGGGTATATCTGTAGTTGTGTATCTGCCTGTGGTATTGTAACTCCTGAACTGTTGGACCGATTTCGATGAGGTTTTCTTTATTTGAATTCCAGTTCAATCGAAATGGATCTTAGGTTTGTTTCATTAATATCGGTTCAGTAGTCGGGGGCATACCGACGTTTTGCGGTCGGTTAGGTTATTGCAGAGTTTTTGACTAATAATGTAGAGAGCGTCGGTGGCTGAGTGATTGAGTACCCGAATCGTAAGTGAGAGGTACCGGGTTTGAATCCCGTTGCGGCCATGTATATTGCTTCTTTTCAGAGTTATGTACATTATTTGAATGCTAACCGAGGCTCCTACGGTGAGGGAAAACATCGTGATGAAACCTGCACATTAAGGCGACTGAATGTGTAACCATGTCAATCCAATCTGGTCAGGTTCCTTTGGTGACAGAGTCACGGAGGTCAGATGGCAGTCGCTCCACTGTAATTACCTGATCTGCCAAATCCAGAATATTTTAAAACACACGGAGAACTTTGTAATAGAGCAACAAGGCACAAAAATCGAATATATTTACCGCAAATGCGTCTAAATATTCACCGCAATAACTTCTTCTGCATGGCAATTCGTGTATACAATAGTCTACCAGCGAGTGTTAAGGACTGCCCGTATGATAAATTTAAAAGTATCTTATCAGGGTGGCTTATAAACAAATGCTTTTACTCTATAAAAGAAATGTTAAATCAATAAAGCTTTAGCACCGACTTAATAAAGGAAATCTATGTACAGTCGAGTTCATTAATATATGAGCATTGCCAAGGCTTCAAATATAAATGTACATGGAAGGGTACTTACCTATATATCTGAGCAGATGTACATATGTTTTATTGATGAATCTGCTCAGATATATAAGTACCCTTCCATGTACATATTTGCGTGCTGTTGCTGGCTGAACATAATGATTACGTTATTGTAAAACCACCTAATTGTGTAACTATGTTATTGCAAATAAATATTCTGATTCTGTTTCTGATTCATGGTCAAGGCGGACCCAGGTCCCTCGTGCGCGAGAGCAAAACCGGGACATTAACGCCAACATGATGAATGTAGAGAGAGTGTCGGGGGCCTAATGACTACCAAGTCAAACTTGTAAGACTCACAACCAGTGTCAGAAAATGGGGATTCTAGTTAGACTCTGCTCAGGCAAGTTCACGATTTTTTTTTATGACATACGATAGGCAAACAGGCAAGCCACTGCCTATAGCCATTCAACACCAAGAGTATCGCCAATGCGTTGCCCACCTCTATAACACGTTGCTCTGGCAGCAAAAAGGCAAATGCCCCTCCACTGCCAAAGCCACGGTTCCCCAAATCCCCACCTAATGGAGCACTAGCTGGCATGATTATGGCTTTAACTTGAACCCCTTTTTGTCTGCACCATCTTATGCAAGATCAGGCAATCTTTTCGACAATATTCTTATCATGCACCCAATAGGCACAAATACCAAGTGGTTATGGTATCTGATTCGTAAACGAGAGGTACTGGGTTTGAATCAATCCTCGGTCATGTACCAATGACTCTTTTCTGAGTTACGTATCTCCATTAGTTAGTGAGGAAAAACATCGTGACGAAACCTGCACATTCAGGCGACTGAATGCCTAACCATGATCCAATCTGGTCAGGTTCCCCTGGTAGCAGGGTCACGGAGGTCAGGTGGCAATGCCTCCACTGATCTGCCAAATCCTGGATCATGGTCAAGACGAACCCCGGGCCCTCGTGCGAGAGAGCATAACCGGGACATTTACGCCAAGACGTTTTCGTTATACCGTCACGTCATGTCGCGACGTCACACTCGCGATAGGAACTTTCCTTGAGATGGTCAGTTCTTCCTCCAGATTAAACCAAGTGCATTTCCTTCTTATTGAAATAGGGAAAGTGGAATATTTCTTTTGTTTGATGTTAACTATGTATGACAACGAGTATTGAGTGTAATTTTGCCTTCTAAATGTAATCCTGCTAATATTATACATGCGAAAGTTTGTAACGATTGATGTTTGGATGTTCACACAAAAACTCCTGAACGGATTTTGATGAAATTTAGCAGTAATATAGTTTATGAACCAGAAGAGACCATGCGCTAAAATGTTTTTCTGACTTCAATGTGGTTCGCGCGGGAACGGGTCCGGAACGTAATATTTAAATTTTACAGTGGCAGACCTCCGTGGCAGGTCCGGATTTTTAATCAACTGAACCAATCAGGTCCTCACGATTCTCTCTTCGCTCAGGTCGTAGATTGGTAACCACTCTGCAGTCATATATCATGGTCTTTGGTTATCATCCAAATACTCGTCTACGTCTATTGTCTCGTTTAACGACATTCTGACAATTAATAGCATCAGGATTTCTATCTCCTATCCTATCTTACTGAACCTAAAGTTTACCTTTAGTTTAAATACTGGACGAACAAAGTGAGTTAAGTCCATCGACCCGATAAGAAGAAGACTGAACCTAATTTTTTTACGGAAGTTTAAACCTTTGTTCCTCCTTCACGCAAAAACTACTGAACGGATTTTGATGAAATATAATAGATGAAAAATATTTATTTTCAGTAAGTGTTGGTACAATAATTGGTGTTAACAAAATTATAATCTCGTCCCAAGAACACTTAATCCTTTCGGATATGAAAATATTGAGTTGGTACACAAACATTACATCCATAGATCCTAGTGTTACTAAATCAAAATAAACTCATTTACAGAGTAAAACGTCTTATCTATTAACCAACATTTTAGTCTTTTTCTGAAAAGTGGAATAGGTAAACTTTTTAGACTTTCAGGCAATGCATTATATATTTTTATCTACACTCATAGCGTAATGTTCCAATTTCATATTCGAAAACAGTTGTTTAAGGATACACTTTTTTCCAACCAGCCTATAAAATTTTAAAAAATTACTTTTCGATACAGCATTTCCCATAAAAATTTCATGACAGCTGTAACGTAAAATAACTTTTTAATCATAAGCAACACTTTTTTTTTTTTAATTTTTGGGCGCCGAGACACGGCGAAATGTAGGCTGAATACCTAAATGCCTCTGACAAATATTCAAATGTCAAATCCAAAATTTTAATTTTCCTGTTTATATTTGTATGTAATTATTTTCCCGCTAAACAGAATATTTTTTCTAACAGTTGTAAATTGTATTTGTGAATGTTTTTTCTTGTTTGAAGCAACTAAATAGATAAATGTGAAAGTAGTGAAGTGAATTTCCCGCCGCTTGATATCCTCGGTGCGTAGATACAACAGAACTGACTCGCAGTTTATTTCCAGCTAAGTTGAAAAAATTATAGGTACGAAATTTTAACATGAAAATATGAGTGTAGATAAAGTAGTGTATGCAACTGCATATATTTTACTATTTCGAATTTTACTATTACTATTTCGAAAATATAGAGACATTGCAGAATTAATATATTTAGTTGTTTGACCACCGTTTTGCAAGACTCCCGATGCGACAATCACTACAACGCTGCACAATTACCTAGAGTTGTTGTTTACACGCATGCTGAGTTGGGTTATTTGTTGGTTTTCTTTTTGCAATACAATACAATAGGCTCAATTGTAGCCCATACGATGACGCTGTTAGCAATGATGAGTAATTGTAACCCACAACCGCAATGTGCGCACTATTAGTGCCTACAGCCTACATTGGCGTAGTGTAGGGGCTTAGCTAGCTAGGATAACTGTAAACATTGTGGCAATGTACGTGACCTCAAGAGTAGCCGTTTTTAGGATTCCGTAGCTGAAAAGAAAAGAAACAGAACCCTTATAAGATCATTTTGTTGACCGTCCGTCTGTAAAGAAACTTTTTCCAAGGAATGCGTGGAGGTAGCAAGCTGGAATTAGTAGCAAATACTCAGGTCTGCAATCCCTTGGAGCAGTGGAAAAACCTAACTTCTAAGTTAACGCAATCAAAAGATACAGCTGTTCATGACGCTCACGAGGGAATCAAAACCTATAAGGTACTTTCCGTAGATTTAGGATTATTAAAGGCAAAAAGCAATGCCGTGTAATATAAGTAAAGAAATATAACCGAAAACTGTAAATTACCAGTAGCGTCACAAAAAAATAGTCAACCAATTTACGAGTATAAACTGTAGTTGGAATGGCAAATACGAGTATTTCATATAAGTTGTACAGGAGCTAGCTGCATTTGTAACTTTCAAATGTGTTTATAGTATCAAAAAGCCTTCTTATAACCTTGCAAATTGACAGGCAATTACGGAACCCTACACTGCACGTGGCTCGACACGTCTTGCATGTTTTTTTTTACTTTTGTTAAGCTAATCAGTGACAAACAAGCAGACAGCGTATTAATGAACTCAAGTTTACATACTTACATGACATAACGCCTTTTTTCATAGGAGTTAACAAGAACCACTAGCTGAGGTCCTGACAATCCTCACTCGCTTCTTCCACATCCATCTCGCTCATCATCCTCTTGACCTGAACTACCGACCCGGTTCAGTTGGTTAACATGACGATCGCAAAGTAGAGGTCCCAGTTTCGATTCCCGGCCAAATAGAAATTGAAATAATAAATTTTAATTTCTGTTACGGGTCTGGGTGTAGTCCGTGTAGTATGTATAATAAGTATGTATTTCAAAAAAATAAAGATTTTAATTGTTTGAGTAGTTTATTAGTTATCTAACACCAATAACACAAGCTTTGCTTACTTTGGGGCTATGTGGCGCAGTGTGAATTTGTCAAAGCTTATTCATTTAAAAAAATATTTATCTATACTAATATTATAAAGAGAAAAGGTTTGATTTTTTGTTTGTTTGTTTGTATTGAATAGGCTTCGAAACTACTGGACCGATTTCAAAAAATCTTTCACCTTTGGGAAGCTACACTATCTCCGGGTGACATAGGCTATATACCCGTGTACCCGTAGTGGTATCCGTGCGAAGCCGGGGCGGCTGCTAGTTTAATATATATCCATTAAGTTCCCTTAGTGCCTTAAGTTTGTGTCGATGCTCTTACGGTGAGGGAAAACATCGTGATGAAACCTGCAAATTCAGGCGACTGAATGTGTAACCATGATCCATTCTGGTCAGGGTCCCCTGGTAGCAGGTTCTCGGAGGTCAGATGGCAATCGATGTAAGGTAATTAACTGATCTACCAAAACCTGGATCATGGTCAAAGGTCTCGTGCGCGTGAGCACAACCGAGACGTTACCGCCAAGATGAATTTACTAAAAAAAATTTTACTTAAAGTTATACTTTTGTAACTAATGTATTTAGTAAACAATAAAGAGTTTACATACATACATACATTTTTTATTTACTGCCTTAAGTCTCATGTAAAAAAAGACATCGTCTTTAACACTACGATTAACCGCTTCATGCAACACGTCCATACCCTCGCCGTAGGGATATAATAGCAAATTCATATAAAATCATACAAGTGCTCCACGGTGGTAAACGAAGATGCTGCTGAGCTAAAGATGGAGCAGCATCTAGAACCAGATTGTTCGCTTGTCTTGAAGGTGTCCAGATTCCAGGTGTCCAGGGAACATACTCGCCCTCACCATCAACTGAACATTACAGGTCACTGCTGGAATTAAGCCTCTTCCACATAAATGGAGGGTATTGCCACAATCTCCACGTTTGGCTGATTATATCGCAATTTTCCCCTAATTTACAATTGTACAAAAAAATCTTTGACTCTTTGAATAGCAGCTCAACGGCAGTTGTAATTGTAGACAAAACGTAAAAAAATCGCGTTACTGCCACTGAACTGTGATTGCGATCCTATTGCAAATTAGAATTGAATTGAATTTATTTATTATCAAATAAATAAATATAATTCAATCGCCAAATTAGCGAACTAAAGGCTCTGTGTGTGTATGTGTTTAATGTTTAAAATGTAGTTTCCTGTTGTATTCATTTATTGGTAACTATTAAATTACATGTTATTACTCATTAAATTCACAGAATTCCAAATAAATATAACGGTAGATGTCATATTTCAAACATGCAATAAGTAACGCTGCTGCCTATTTTCTGGTCTAAAATTTTTGGCATATACATAGAGATACGGAGGTACTCACTGGCTAGCCTCTAATATTCACAAACAATACTTGCCTAAGGAAGTAGCTTTACTGTGCTCTATCTATGGTTGGTATATTTCGTTTGACAGACGCATAGTGCCCACGAACCCTGTGCATTTGCCCGCATTGCGAGTCCTCATAGCAACGTTTCCGAATACGGGTGTCAATATACTCTGCCAGACATCACTCCATACCAGTGCTGCCATTTTTACCACATCGGCGCTAGATCTAGCGGAATTTTAGAGTTATCAGCTCCCATTTTTTATATAAGGGGTCATTCTAGCGAAAAATCTAGCGCTTTATCGAAATAGTTGTTAAGTACCCAAAATATGCCTAAAATAGCTGGTGTGAACATGACATAAACTACTAACTGAGCGAGCGCAACGAGCTTCTGTTTCTGCCGCTCTAATAGAAGGCAACTAATTAATTTCTTGGTCAATAAAACACTAGGTGTGGTTGTGGAACGTAACACTTAACTTCTTATCGTAAAAATCTAGCGCTTTATTTGAACTGATCTAGCGCCCAACACGCAAACAGACCTGGCAGCACTATTCCATACGTATTAGAAAGGTCGAATAAAAGCAGTTCGTAAGAGCATTATGACGCAATCATGACGGAAGGCGGCACTTATAACAGATAATATCAAAGATTTATATGTTATAACTGTAAAAACAAATTCGAAAGTCTTCTTGAAGTTTCAAGAAACAATAATTTGTATATTTAGTCATTAATACGAGCCATCGAACTCAGATTTCTTGACCCAAAAACGTCAAATCTGTAATTTTGTGCAGTGGACCAGTTTTATGAAACCAATTCAAACACCGTTAAGATTATTTTGTTTAATTAATAGTACCTACATTAATTTAGTCATTGCAATGTATATGTTGATTCACAGTAATATGACCATTGTATCGTAGTTAGCTGCCTACGTTACATCTCGCACGCATCAGGTTTTCCCAAATTGTCGGGCCCCTTGTAAGACGTCTCTCTATGCAAGATCATCATCCACTTCAGTCGATTCAACCAGCCCAGCACCTTCGACAGTTCTACTTAGTATGTTGACATGTTTTTCGAAGTTGCCTCTATACAACACTTAAAAAATTAACGGTATCACTTTAAGGCCGGTGCCGCATCTACTCCCCTCAGGTTGCAGATTCTGATATCCTGGACGATGGTGACGACTTTCCATCAGGTAGACAGACTGTCGTCAATATTCCGGTTGTGCTCTCGTGCGCAAGGGCCCGGGATCTGTCTTGACCATGATCCAGGATTTGGCAGATCTCTCTATAAGCCTTAGCTGTCAATAAAAAAATCACAAGTGCTTGTAAAAATGAAAACGAAAGTTTGGGGAAAAATAAACAACTGTGCTGATCCTCGGTTGAGAACACGTTTGCGACGTCACATCGTAGTTTTTCTGACATTTTCCTGGCCCAGTGACGTCTCGCGTACAGGTTTACCGTTACCACAATCGCCCAGTAGGTCGGCATACTAATTGTTACGTCATCGAGATTCTGCCCAGGTCGTCGAACTGAGGATTCTGGCATCATTCTGTGGTTGATAAAAAAACTGGGGCCAGGCCATGACCTCCATTTGGTTACTAGTTGTATGAAGCAGTTGATAGTCTTAAAATTAAAGTCTTTCTCCATAAATGAATAATGTACTAACACTGCATCTGAGTGGTTCAGTGCTCAAAATGCCACGCAAGAGGTCCTGGGTTCGATTCCCGGCCGGGCAGAAATTGAAATGATGAATTTTAATTTCTGTTACGGGTCTGGGTGTTCTATGTATAATAAGTATGTATTTAAAAGTATTTAAGTATCTAGCACCCATAGCACAAGTTAGTTTGGGGCTAGATGGCGCTGTGTGAATTTGTCCACGAGTATTTATTTATTTATTTATTTATTATTATCTATATTACCTAGTAGGTGGTAAAATAATAGTATTGGTCCTTCAAAAATGCATAAATGTATGAGAAGACATATGAATGTGGAAGAGGCAAAAGAGGTGAGTCAGGATCGTAGCTTATGGCGCTCGATAGTCTGCCTATCGCTATGGGAGACGAGTGTGAGTATATACCTATGTATGATGTAGGTCCTACAGTATTGTTTTCTTTGGAAAAAACTATATTCATGTAGACGCTCTACACAACTGGCCAAGGAGTAAGCATCCCATATTATACATAATATGAAGAGAAGCGATAACCATCAACCATAACTTTGCTATAATTTTCATACGGTGGACCTCACCCAGACGGATACTCTAGCTTGCCAATCTTACAACAGGGGTTTTCATACTCTTCAAGCTTTCAACGTAGGTACCTAATCCAATGTAGGGAATGGTCAAATTTCACCATGGAGCTCATGAGCTAACACGATACCCATATACGAGTACACATCAATTTATTTATAAGTACATAGGTAATATAGATATATTATTTTATATTATTATTCTAGGTAGAATGTTTCTTAGATTACACTCTTCCGTCCTACATAGATTACCAATTCCTTTCCTATCACCACACTCAATCTATATGACTCAATCGACATCGAAGCAGACATCAGCTACACTTTCTAGCTGGTTTCACTGGAAACCAAGATGGCCGCTAGTCCTACCTTAACATGACGTCATCAGGTTGATGACCCGCGGCGCAATAGTGCAGCGGGGAGGGCGGGGCGGGGCGGGGCCCACGTGGGTTTTCCACAAGTGGGGAATAACCAGGCAGGTGGGCTGGGCGCTAAAATGGCGCTACGGAATACCTGGC
The DNA here is from genome assembly GCA_905147135.1 of Blastobasis lacticolella. Lineage (NCBI taxonomy): Eukaryota > Metazoa > Arthropoda > Insecta > Lepidoptera > Blastobasidae > Blastobasis > Blastobasis lacticolella. The sequence goes on from LR990048.1 coordinate 20,728,182, forward strand.
ACGAAAAACCCTGCAATTAGCACCTTAGCACGAGTATTATAATAACGGTCAGTTTGGTATATTATTGTTGTGTTGTATTTAGCGGTACATTAGATTAGTTTGGTTCATGTTTACAAGTTTGGTTTATCGCCTCATCGCATTGGATTATTTAACGGTAAACTGACCTAATGCCAACCACAACAATAGTAATGCCACGATAATCAATAAATACGACACAAAAAAGGGCAAGTGACATTTTCAGAATGATATTGCACCAACCCAAGATGAGAGGCAATACCCTCCAGACATAGAGGAATGTTGATGACAGCGATGTTGAAATAATGATAATTTTATTCTTTGTATTTCCTGCCGCATTACTTCAGAGTGAGCCAATTATCTAATTCGGCTGTGTGCTTTGCGTTTTCATTGCCATTAACATTTTCTAATCAGTTACTTTTTCACATAATGAAATTAAGCCTTTCCTTTACGAAACAAATCATCTTTATCGTTATCTTTATTCTTTATTGTACACGAACATGCCATAATTATACAAAAAGATAATAGAGATGTACGTAGGCGATGCATGTTTAAATAAAACACTTTGAACGGATTAATCCGCGCTTTTAATTTAACATTTTATCCCAACAATCCTACCACTTAACTGTTCAAACTTGCGCTCTAATAATATCAAAAGCAATGTGCGTCATTTTACACGCCCGTAGATGGTTTGGCACGAGCGCTGCGCGCGCGCATACCGCGCCTCCATCACCGCGTCGTTTGATTGCTGGGTTTTCGGAACCAGGTTCGCCTACACAATTTAATACGTAATGTCACTGCTACAGGACGAACTTGAAATATTTTCTTATTTTGCTAAAACCATATTTACGACTAAAAACAGATTTCCATCGATGGTTAACTTAAATAGTAAATTACTTTTCATTTATTTTTTCACCCACGATTTTGGTTGATAATTAACTTTTAGCTCTATATATCTGTATTTACCACTCGTGATTTTTGTTTAACATTTATTTCCTTAACTTTGTTTGCCACCTGTAGTTTGGTATAAAAAAATTACTCAGAGCCCCGTACGTTAAGTTTCCCACAACACATTGAATTAAAATATTAAATACAATAAATCAAATAATAATAGTAGTTTACGCAACTGTCATATAAAAGGGGGTATTAAAACATGAGTGTCTGTTTATCATACGAGGCGTAGCCGAGTATGATAATAGTTTGACACGAGTGTTTTAATACCTAATTATATGCAGTTGCATACACTACTTTATCTACACTCGTATTTTTATGTAAAAATATCGTACCTATAGTTTTCTCAACTTTGCTGGTAGTAAGCTGCGAGTCAGTTCTGTTGTATCTACGCGTCGAGGATATCAAGCGGCGGGAAATTCACTTTACTACTTTCACATTTATCTATTTATTTGCTTAAAATAAGAAAATACACTCACAAACACAAATCACAACAATTCCAAAAAATATTTTGTTTAGCGGGAAAATAATTACACAGAATATAAACATGAAAATTTAAATTTTGAATTTGAATTTGTTAAAGACATCTATGTATTCAGCCTACATTTGACCGTGTCCGGGCGCCCGACGAGAATTTAAAAAATATAAGTGTTGCATAATGATTAAAAAGTTATTTTACGATACAGCTGTCATGAAAATAGTATGGGAAATGCTGTATCGAAAAGTAATTTTTTAAAATTTTATAGTCTGGCGTGAAAAAAGTGTACCCTTAAACGACTGTTTTCGAATATGTAATTGGAACATTACGCTATGAGTGTAGATAAAGTAATTTTAAATATTAAGGCTATTGCTTGTTTATGTAAAGAAGCCTGACCCGTCGACATCTGCTAGACGGCATTCATGGCAGCTTTATTTAAAAACGTAGTTTCGAATCACGCTGTATAATCGAAATCTATAGATAGTAGCTTGGGTTTTCTCGCGACGCATTTTTCCCACCGTAATATGGTTTTCAATTAAATTGTGTTTCGTGTTATGACTTATTATTATGTCGGAAGATGGTCTAATGGCATGTGTCTTATGTACTATAATTAATGTGTGAATAGCCAGTACCTGTAATAGATTTTTGTAAATATATGTATACTCTGTCAGGAGCGGCGGTGGCCGGGCGGTTGAGTAACCGACTCGTTAGCCAGAGGTACCGGGATCGAATCCCGCTGCAACCATGTGCCAATGACTCTTTTTTGAGCTATGTACATTAGTTAAATTCTAATCGACGCTCTTACGGTGAGGGAAAACATTGTGATGAAACAAACTTACATTGGATCTTGGATCGTGTAACCATGATCCAATCTGATCAGGTTCCCCTGGTAGCAGGGTCACGGAGGTCAGATGGTAGTCGCTCCACTGTAATTATCTTATCGCCAAATCCTGGATCATGGTCAAGGCGAACCCCAGGTCCTCATGCTCGGGAGCACAACCGGGACATTAACGCCAAAAAGATGTTTATTATTTTTTATGTATACTCTGTCACACGTATGCCAGTAAATCAGACGCCTAAACTGTCCGACGTGCGTAATTTACTGCCGATGTCTGTTTTGTTGGCATCTAACATACGGGCATCGCGAGCCTTTTTACCGCGTAGACTTTCCTTTGCACTATAACATGGAGTTCTTCAAGGCATGTTTACAGATACCTTAAAGACCGGCACCGCATCCGCTCCCTAGGTTGTGTCCCTTAGGTCCATGTACCTCGCTAGGCAATAAAAAATATTTTATAAACATACCATCACTTGTACTTTAGAGAGACCACATTCCATTCATTTTGACGTCAATATCCCGGTTTGCCCTGGTCCTGGTCCACCATGATCCAGGATTTGGCAGATAAAGTAATTATTGTAGACCGACCTAATCTGACCAGATTGAATGGTTACACATTCAGCCGCCTGAATGTGCAGGTTTCATCACGATTTCCCTCACCGTAAGTCCATCGCTTAGTGTTCAAGTAATGTATATAACTCAGATAAAGTCATTAATACAGAACTGGAACTGGTGAGCGAACTTGGTCGAGATTAATTATAATTATCTAATAGATTTTCATTTTATCCAGACGTTTCGATCACTTTACTTGGTCATGAGTAGAATCAGTTCCGGAAGGAATTGGTAGAAGGAAGGTGAGGGAGGGAAGGCAGGTATCCGGCAGTGCAGAAGATTGAGCAGTAGTGTCAGCCCTCTAAGAGTCCAGAGTTGTAGGGAGTCAAGAAGTGCACGCGTCCAAAAGAGCAAGTAAGCGCGTGTCCCTCCCGTGATTAGCTCTTACTCCTAATGACGTTGGTAGGACCATCAGTGGTGATAGGTACTACTATTAAGACAAATTTATTTCCTTCTTGTACATGAAAATTTAATTTCAAAAGTCCTCCGTTCCATGAAAGAAAAATATTGACAGGAAAATTAGCATAATAAAGCGGAATATAATGATGACATAAGCAAATAATGGCATAAAATAAACAACATTAACAAGTACCTACGAGTGATTCTCGGTACCATATAATAATTATGGACTACCTACTATCTACCTACATACTCGACTCGGTTACCTGCGCAGTGTGGTTTTCGTATTTTAATATTACATATGTACTTCATTTATACTGAATATATGTTTTTCTTCTCAAGAGGGTCGGTTTCGTAAGCGAGAGGTACCGTGTTCGATACCCATCATTGCCGCCATGTACCAATGACTTTTTCTGAGTTATGTACATTAGTTGAACACTAATCAATGGGCGAGTGGTTAAGATATCCGACTCGTATGCGAGAGGTATCGGGTTCAAATCTGCGGCCATGTATCAATGACCTATAAATATAATAAATATGTAACCATTATAAAATTTGGTCAGGTTCCTCTATTAACAGAGTCACCGAGGATATTGTCAAATGGATGGCAGTCGCTCTACTCTAATTATCTGATCTGCTAAAATCTGAATCGTGTCAAGGCGGACCCCGGGCCCGACTTGCTATAGCACAACTGGAATCCGGGCCCGAACGAAATCGTGAGCTTAGCAAAAACATGAGCCTTCTATGGCCGATGGTAGGCATGCTTTACCGTCGGCCGTATCGTCACTTCCCATCAGATGAGATATTATAAAAAAGGTAGGTTCTTAGGTGAGTGTTGAGTGTTGATAACAATTTATTGCCCACGACGGACGGCACACAACGGAGGCGGTATATGCGTTTAGGGGTGAAGGTTGTTTGGGTGAAAACTACTGGGCCGATTTCGAGGCTATTGCATTTAAAATGTAACATTTCAGATCAGGTTCTTAGACATGTTGCATGGCAGTACACCATTAGGGGGCGCTATAGCAGCCTGATAAGTTGGAATTTAAAGAGTTATATACAAGTGCTAAACCGATTGCGATGCAGTTTTTTTTTTTTTTTTTTTATGTCATACGGTAGGCAAACAGGCAAGCGGGCCACCTGATGGAAAGTGGTCACCACTGCCTATAGACATTAGCAACACCAAGAGTATCGCTAATGCGTTGCCCACCTCTATAACACGTTGCTCTGGCAGCAAAAAGCAAATGCCACTCCACTGCCAAAGCCACGGTTCCCCAAATCCCCACCCCATGGAGTACTGGAAACCTTACTCACCGGCAGAAACACAATACTATTTAAAAGAGTATTATTTAGCTGCGATATTCTGTAAGGTGGAGGTACTTCCCCAGTCGGGCGGCTCCAATTCGAACGAGATACCCCGCTATGCCCTACCTCTCTTAAATTCTCATTCTAAAGTTGTTATTTCAAAGTAGTTTCGTGTTAACATTGCAATCGAAAAATAATCTACTAAAAATTTAAAATATTGCGGTGCTAGTCAAGGGTTTAAAATATTATTTAATCTTTTTACCTTTCCAACAGTTACAGGCGTCGTGAGATATTCAAAATTTTAAATTTTTATTTTTATTGGGGAATATTGAAAAAGCTGCAATAGATTAGAAAATGACACATTAAAAAAATAAGAGTCTGAAGCATATGTCAGTTATTGACGAGCTATTGTAGATAAGAAAGTTCTCGTAGATTGTCCGTAGAGGGTCTACGGCGCGTGTGTATGGGAGAGATTGTGGAGTAGTTTGCGACTTGCCTTGCATTGCAGTTGTTTTATTGTGGCCGATGTTAATGATCAAAGCCTCCATAAGACACCGAAAGCTGATCTTCTGATGCCGAATTAAGGTAGTAGTGAGCAGTTATAATGCTTGCAAACCTGTTTGTATTTGAGTATGTTTAAGTTTTGTCTGCACTTAGGTATGGCATCCCTGTCAAGTTGACCTTGGCTGTCTGTTAAAAGTTCCATTTCTAGCCGCCAGAAAAGATATAAAATAGTAAGCTAAAATAGTGCGTGGGATTACTACTAATACTAGTTACTTAGTAGATTTCCTCACGTGGTGACATCTTAATGTCTCGGTTATGCTCTCGCGCGCTAGGGCCCGGGGCCCGCCTTGACTATGATCCAGGATTTGGCAGATCAGCTAATTTAATGGAGCGATTGCCATCCATTAACCTGTTAACACCCCGGGAACTTGACCAGATTGGATCATGGTTACACATTCAGTCGCCTGATTGGTTTCATCACGATGTTTTCCCTCATCGTAAGAGCATTGGTTAGTGTTCCACTAATGTAAATAACTCTAAAAAGAGTTCGTACGTGGCGGTACTAGGGGTTCGAATCCGGTACCTCGGGATACGAGTCGGGCCCCTCAACCATTAGCCCAACGCCGCTCTAGTAGATTTACTCACGTAAATTACCAATATAAGTAGCTAATACTCGTGTCTTTCCTATTAACTATAAATGTGCCAAGAAAACAGTTTTTAGTGATAGCAATTTATTAATTGAAATTACAATTTTTGCTTACAAGACCAACTTTAAATCAAAATTAACTCAACTTTTGACCTATGTTAAACCAATTAATAGTTACACAATACAAGTAAAAAACTGTTTGTATTTTCCTCATATTTTACACTGTAGGTATTTCTCGACAATTTCCTTATAAGGTAAAACGCCCAGTAATGACCTACCTAAGACCATGCCATGGACTCTATGCATAACTCCGCCACGCACTATAAAGATCCAGTCTCACATACAACTACATACTTGTGCACAAAAGTAAAACAGGTTTTTATAGGCCAAGATTGAGGTCAAAAGAAAACATCTACAATGTATTTGTTTCAAACTAAACTCGCGTTCTTTACACACATTATTATATAAGACGGGACTTGGACGCGACGTACCTTTATGATTTGTTTTCCCGTTTCGGTAGGGTTACACCTGCCGTGGTCACGAGACGACTCTAACTCTGACGAAAAGGTATGTCGCGTGCAAGTCCCGTCTTATATAATAATATCTACTATGTATTTATATTAGGTATACATCGTATAGTAATATTTGACTTTAAACTAGTCATCTGATTTCCACCAGAACACCCCTAGCAGCTTAAAGTGTATAGAATAGTTCTTAGTGACTTTTCACGAACGAATACCGAAACCAAAATAACTCCCAGTCCTGTCCTTTTGGCCATACAACACCCAGGACTAGGACTCTACGTAGCAAACAAAAATGGCGCCAACTGCGCAACTTAGGTGTTGCATTAGACAAACTGTTTTTTATTATTTAAATTCACAGGTAGACAGAGATGGCGCTTAGATTCGCATGTAGGTAGAGAGAGGCTCTGGGGTGATATTGACCATCTATGCTTTCAGATTCAGATTCAGATACTTACGTCATTTAGTTACATTATCATCATATCGTATACAATAGTTAAAGTCAGAACAAATTGGAATAAATAAAATTCAAGAAGTAATTTAAGATTCATGTCGTACCTATTGCATATTGTGGGTCAGTAAAAATGTCAATTAGATTAATAAAATAATAACCGTCATTACAATAAAATGTCTCAAAAATTATAACAATTTAACAATGTCAAGTGTTACCTAATTAAATAGTAGGTATATTATAAATGTTTATTTATCATAATAATCTATTGATTTACATAAATGTCAAACTTATTGATTTAAAAATTATTCTAGAGAGTAGAAGCACTGCTCTAAAAGCCATTTTTTTACTCGTGTCTTAAAAGTGATAGTGGAGATTGCATCTTTGACGTTTACCGGCAGTTTGTTGTAAACAGTTGGCCCTAATACGTAATTTCTACTAATCTATATACATTGTATAAAACAAAGTCGCTTCCCGCCATCTGTCCCTATGTATCTACGTACGTTAAGATCTTTTAACCACGCAACGGATTTTAATACCGTTTTTTAATTTCGTTTTTATAGATAGAATGATTCAAGAGAAGAGTTTATAAGCAATAAAATAGGGTAGGCCGGGTTAAAGTAAAACAAAAAAAAAAAGGTACACGCGAACGAAGTCGTACATGATCTACTAGTTGTTAATATAGGGAAACGTTCCAAGCAACTATTTAGTTTACATGAATTGTGCCACCATTTTTCCGCTATTTATATGATACCCTTGTCGAAGGGGTTGATTCTATTCAACCTCTATTCAACAGATACTTCATGATAAAATAGTTTAAAAACATTAAATTACGTACGTGGGTACATTTTACATTAGGAAAAAGGTGTCTACAGGTGCGACAATGGTCAACACCGCATCTACTGCCCTTAGGTTGTAAAAATCCTCGATGATGGTGGCCACTTGCAATCAGGTGCAATAAACCTCAACTCTTCTCAACATTTCTTTATTGATTAGGACATTAAATATCTCTTTCAATCGTCAAAAAGGAGAGGGTTGGGAGAAGGAAGGAAGCACACAGTGAAACACTAGCCGCCCCATGGCCGCAGCAAACCAACCCCACGCCAACCACCTAAAGGGAATACCTTAGCTATTACCTCGCTAAGGCTACCTTATCAAGCGATATGTTCAACCAACCTTTACAATACTGCCTTATCCAATCCCAAACAAAAAAGTATAATAAACATAATACATATTACATTTGTTGTTAAAAAACACATTGATCAAGTTACTGCGCAGTGTCAGTCCACGATTTGTTTTTGTTGGCCTCGGGCGGCGACCGGTCCGACCTGACCCGAAATTTGATGGGCCACTCAAAATTGTTGACTTCAAGTTTTAAGTTTTGAGTTGCATACATTTTATATGCTACGCAGGCATTTGACCGTCATTTCACCTATGAAAAGTTGATGCGGACGAAGATTGAGCAAAATCTTAACAACACTGCAAAATCTTAACAATACTACTGTTCCTCCTTCATATCAATGATATGCTGTCCATTGACGGCATTAATTGCTGTGCGGATGACAGTACTGGAGACGCCTTTTATACGGGTCGTGCGAATATCCCTCGTGCCATAGTGGAGGAAAGTTGCGAAGTACTTGTGTCTAAAATCGAGAGTACTTTATCTAGAATTGGGGACGACTAAATCTAATCCAATTCAACCCCACTAAGACACAAGTATGCGCGTTCACCGCCAAGAAAATTCCATTCGTTGTAGCTCCTCAGTTCCAGGATGCACCGCTTGCCATCTCTAATAGCATACATATCCTAGGTATCGACATCTCCAGTGGCGTCCAGTTTCGCAGTCATCTGGAAGAAAAGGTCAAGCTCGCATCTAATAAGCTGGGTGTGCTTAACAGATCGAAGCAATACTTCACGCCGAGGCAACGGCTTCTCCTTTACAAGGCTCAAGTCAGACCCCATCTGGAGTATTGCTCTCATCTATGAGCGGGAGCACCAGCATATCAGCTTGGTCCTTGTGACTCGATCCAAAAGCTATGCTCACAAGTTGTATTAAGCCCTTGAGTCCTGAGCCTCCCTTTGTGTGTTTTACCACTTGTACAACGGTGTTTGTTCTGAAGAACTGTTTGACATGATGCCTACAGCTACATTCTATCATCGCACCGCTCGCCATCGACAGGAAGTTCATCCTCACACCTTGGAGCCAAATTGGTCGCGAACTGTGCGGTTCCAAAGGAACTTTCTCCCACGCACACTAAGGTTGTGGAATTAACTACCTGGAGAGGTTTTCCCTGGAGAGTACAACATGGAGTTCTTCAAGAAAGGGGTTAAAAGGTTTATACGGGATCGGCAACGAGTAGGTGAAGCCCCTGGTATTGCAAACGTCCATAGGCTGCGGTGACTGCTTACCATCAGGCAGGCCGCAAGCTTATTTGCCACCTTAGTGGTATAAAACAAAACTACAACATGGGGTTCTTCAAGAAGCATGTCTACAGGTACCTCAAAGGCCGGCACTTCATTCGTAGGGCAGCCCCTTATGTTGCAGATGTCCTAGATATCAGGTAAACCGTCCATCCGTGTGCCTCCTTGGGCAATAAAAAATACACCGTTGCTGTTCCACCAGTCTCAGGGTACTCAGCGGAAGACCTTGTTCAACCTTACCTTGCTAGCGGTATTAGGAGGCTCACTTGATACAGCATGGCTAACTAGCAACAGCTTGTAACTAGCCTTGAAGAGAAGGCAACGTGTTTCATTCCTCGCCGTACGCAGGTTGAACGTTGATACGTAGGCAGAGAAGCACGAATTAGGTAAGCCCATCCCGTCACTTCATCCATATACTTAAGTAGAATAACTTTTTATTAAATAATAACAATAAGTTTATAATAAACAAACAAAAAATCCTTACTTAACTAATATTAAAGGTAAAAAATTTGCCCCAAGCTTGCGGAAAAGTACCAAGAAGGCTGACCGCAAATAGATGAGTACATTCATAATTGTGTTCTCGAGGGCCCGGAATCCGCCTTGACCAGTTCCAGGATTTCGTAATTACAACAGAACGACTGCCATCTAACCTCCCTGTTAACAGGTCCACCTGGAAGCCTGCCATCCAACTATCGTACGGGCATTGCGAGCCTTTTTGACGTGCACGTTCAAGATGTGGAATAACAAAGGGCATGTTGACAGATACCTCAAAGGCCGGCACCGCATGCGCTTTCCTTGGAGTAGTTGCAGATGTCCTGACGACGGTGGTTGCCTTCCTTCAGGTGGACCGTCCGTCCGTGTGCCTCTCTAGGCAATAAAAAAGCAGAACCTGATCAGATCGGATCATGCTTATGTGTAAGTTCTCCGAATGTGCGGGTTTCCTGCCGATGTTTTCCCTCACCGTAAGAGCATCGGTTAGTGTTCAACTAATGTATATCACATAGCTCAGATCAATCTCATTGGTTTATGCGGTACTGGAGAATGGGAATAACGCTGAAGTTTCAGCCCTTTTACATTAATTTGTGTTGTTTTGTTCTATATCTAACTCCCTCTTAATTTTTAGTGGGACTAGGTGTAGTATGTACTATAATTATTTATATAAAAAAGTAAATAAGTAGTTTATCAGTTATCTAACACCCATAACCCCAGTTTTTATTACTTTTGGGCTAGAGGGCGCTGTGTGAATTTTTCCACAACAAATTAAAAAATATATAGGTTTTGTACTTGGGATACGTATATATTAAGTAAATATACCTCTTTCGGGTCTGACTGGTGACTTTGCTTTTACGAGTATGTATGTATAGGAGTTGGAGGTGATACAATGACCGACTAAAAGGCTCTCAGAAAACCAGTGATTAGAGGCACGGCTAGTAGTTCGAAACACAAGCTGAGCAAGGCCTTTATAAAGTGGCGTCGTGGCACTTGGGTATTTAATGCTTTGGTGGTTTTGATTTTGTATTCTTGTTTATTTTGTGTTTAGCGTTATTTTTTATTCTTGTTGTATTTACATTTAAGATTACTCGTTTTTTATTGGGTCGAGGTGTTATACATTTTTGTTTTATTTTTATTACATTTCACAGAAGTTATTTGAGATCATGATCGGCATATCTCTATGACTGCAGGGATGATATCGTCCTCAGGGGTGAAGAACCACGAACTCTTATTCACTCCCTCTTCTCTCTATCTCTCTCTGGGGAGTAAAACACGGGTGCGAATGCCGAAAGCACGAAGCTTTTAAGCTTTCAAGCTTTCGGGCAATCGTCTTCGCGCTATCGTTATTCGTGCTTACGGCATTCGCACCCGTGTATTACTCCCCTCTCTGTGTGTGTGTGACGTCTAGAAAAGTCATCATCATCATCCGAGCGGTCAGTCCCGGCTCGGCCAGGGTCCGCTTTTCGACTCATTTACCTCCATTATTCCCGGTCCTGGACATCCTCACGCCACAAATAATGTAGTCTAGAAAAGTATCCTACTTAAAAATACTATGTAAAAATTCAGTACCATGAAAACATTTTCCTCAACAATTCTGCTTTTAGTACGGTCCACATATACACATTTAATCCTATTGTTTCCTGGTCCAGTAAAAAGAAAATGGTTGCTTTACATAAATAGTCTTAAAATAAACCATTGTTGTGTATAATACCATCATTAATTACTATCATACATTCCGCAAAGTTCCGCTGCGGTCTCTTAATTGGTTATTTATGTATTATTACAGTTATAATACCTATATTTACAATATCGGGGTAAAAACAATACTAACCGTGGTAACAAACCCGATAACATGTGTAGTGAAAGTGTAATGTGTGTGAACACTGATACATTACTTCGGAAAATCGTGAACACATTTTTTTTTATATTACTAAAGTGCAAAACAATCTTACAGTCTGTCTGATGGTAAGCAGTCATCGCAGCCTATGGACGTTGGCAATACCAGGGGCATCACCCAACGCTCTGCTGACCCCGTAAAAACCTTTTCGCCTCTTTATTGAAGACTCCAGGGAACTTGTATTCTCCAGGGAATACCTCTCCAGAGAGTTCAATCCACTACCTTAGAGTGCGTGGGCCAAACTTCCTTTTTAACCACATAGTTTGCGATTTTTTAGACGAGAGTCTAACTGCTAACTCATCATGCAGACCGCAAGCTTATTTGCTATCTTGGTCGTCATGGCGTAAAGTCCTGATTGTGCTCAAGCTCGCAAGGGCTCGGGTTCCACTTGGACCACGATCCAGGATGTGGCAGATCAGGTAATTACTGTGGAGCGACTGCCGTCTGACCTCAGTGACCCTGAACAGCAGAACAAGAGAACCTGACCAGATTGGATCTTAGTTTCACATTCAGTCGCCTACATTTACATGTTTTATCACGATGTTTTCCCTCACCTTTCGAGCATCGGTTAGTACTCAAACAATGTAATACCTACAACACTTAGAAAAGAGTCATTGCTCCAGTCAGCTCCTCAGTCAGAAGTTAGTGTTTCCTTTGGACTATGCCATGGGATCGTTCAAGAGGTATATTAGAGGTCTCTTCAGAGGCGGGCAACGCATTGGTGACTCCCCTGGTGTTGCTGATGTCCATAGGCGGCGGTGACCACTTTCCATCAGGTGGCCCGCCGGATAAAATAAAAAAAGAAAAGCTGCAGGGAGTATTGACCTCTCTACCATACATTAAGTTATGCTAGAGGGGTCCATACACTCTTCAACTAACATGGTGGCACGGCGTCCGAACCCGGTACCTCGGGGTACGAGTACGACCCGTTAACCATTAGGCCACCGACGCTCCCTTCTTTGTTGTTTGCCACCTTAGTGGTATCAACATTACACCTACAAAGGATTAAAGTCTAATTCTTAAACTTAAACTCTTTTGTGCCTGCCACTTATGGATCTTGTGTCTGATCATAAAACTTTTATTATATTATTATATTAATCAAACCCTCTGGGGTAGGTTCCATTCCTGACTTGACGAGCTCGTGATGTTTGTCAGTGTATGGATAAACCTGGAATGTGAATGGCAACTAATATGGTAATTGTTGTAACGGTCCATCCATCAACGTCTATACAAATTGGGATTTCTAGAAAAAAAATTACGCGTTCATCATGTTTTGATTTTGCATCATGGGAAAAACTTGCAATAAATAATTCAGTTTACGTCATTACCCATATAATCATAGCTAATTTTGTAACCAACAATCATATTGATTTAAGTAATGGCGTACCAATATATTTAGGAATAGTTTATCCAAAAACTTTAACTGACCAATGCAGAGCAGAAATCAAGAAACCCAAATTTTTGCATCGAAATATCCTAAAATGTCGCAAATGATAAATTTTGGGGATATCCCTCGAAATCGAAACAAACCCGGTATGGGTTAGGCAAAACACGATTTAGATCTACATTTAGACATAGACATAGACATTATTTACTATTTAGACAATCAGATCTTAAACGAATTATTACAACACGGTCTGAAACAGAGACTATATTACTCAATCATTATCAAAAAAGTGCAAACGCGTATAAAATCCACATAAGTAAGTGTTAAGTCATCTTCAGGGATAACTATCAAGAGCCAATTAGCATTCTCCGTAAGCTTCTTCCGTATCCACGGTCAAGGAAAGATCTGACCGTTTTTTTTTCTCTTTTTTTTAATACATAGTCGAAAACCCACTGAGTAAGCCGGGGCTGCCCACTTGTCGTGGCCTTGAAACAAAAGGATAATCAAGTTCTGAGAAACAGGCTTTGGATGGTTATTCTGTTATGTATGTCATATTGTTGTGGGGGGTTTTCCGAGCCATGAACATGAGACGGTAGGCGCGCGCGTGCTAGGAGGAATACCCTCGAAAATATTAGTCAATCGAGTGTTAATTGCCTCTATCTATAACAGAGCTCAGGTGGAAATAGATTGGAGGATGTTGACACGTGGTTAGAAGGAAAATCTTAAGTTCGATTATGATTTTGATGAAAAAAGTTGCATAAACTGAGTAAACACCTCGAGATGTTAGTTAGTTTCTTCAATCTATTCTAATATTAGAAAGAGGAAAAGTTTGTAATATTATTTGTATACCTTTGATACTATTGAACCGATTTAAGAAGATCCTCACAAATAGGAAGCTACACTATTCCTGAATTTCATTGGGTACTTTTCATGCCGGAAAAATATTGTCCCGCGGGATTCAAATATTCAAAGATTTATTTATAATTATTGGAAGTTTACAGTAATTAAAGAATAATTGAATGTTTACAGAGATCCGAACTGCGTGTGAGCGTGGCCTGGAAACGGCTACACTAAATGTAAGGACTTTTCCTAGCTTTCGATATTCTTGAGAATTTACTGGTGGTGTTGATGATGTAGCTTCCTTTAAGTGAAATTAAGTGAATTTTTTTAACAGTTCCAGAGATTAACGCCTCAAAATACAACATTATTTAAAACTTTATTTTTATTAGTCTCATCACAGCCCATAACAGTACACTGCAAGACCTAGGGCCTCTCCCGCAAAAGGGGAGGTTATTGCTTTAATCTCCGAGTTTACAGCATATTTCGTTTCAAAACGTTACGCAAGCAACTACGTACCTTCCGTCTAAAACATCGTCTTCTATATGAGCATAAACATTGCAATTACTATGCAGGCAATAGTGAGTGATGGATCCGATACAGCAGCCCGTCGATATGCGGAAAACACGATGCACTAATTGCCTACATTATCAACCAGTATTAGAATTAAATGTGTTACATAACAAGTAGTCGTCTTACAGGAAATTGAGGGCTGAAATTAAGTCACGGTCTCTTTAAGAGATGAAATCACTGCCTTCTAGTCTAGTGTAGTAGGAATACGAGATGGGCGATTCCTCTTGGACGTCAACTTTTTTTAAGAACTAGTCTTATTTAGCCGCCATCTCACCTTGTTGTAAGTCACGTAGCAAGTGATGATGACGTAGTAAGTAGCGACGTTGTGGTAAGTGACGCTGTGGCAGAAGATGGAGCATGGATGCACAGAGGCCTGCCTCCAAGCTTTCCATACCTATCAACTTTGTGCATCTATCGGTACTTCGACATTGGGTCAATGTCATGCCATGCAAGGATCAGAATGTCCTTTATAATTATACATTGTTTGTGTACAAAACCTCCATATTCACATACAATGTCTAACCATGATCCAATCTGGTCAGTCGCTCCACTGTAGTTTTCTGATCTGCCAAATCCTGGATCATGGTCAAGGCGATCCCTGGACTCTCGCGCGCGAGAGCACAACTGGCACGTTCGCAAAGATGATTTATCCATTGTTTGTGTACAGGCGTTTATTTAGTTAAAAGAGTACAAGTTTAGTGTACAGGCTGTATTATACTCGCCACACAGTATTATCAGGTTAAGATTAAAAAAGATGCATTTCCTATGTTATTAGCGTTGTTCGTGGAAGCAGGGGAGTTACAAGTCCCGACCTACGAGGTCATATGAACCGTTTTTGTAGTGGATATTGAGAGGCTTCAACGAGACGTCACAGTTCGCGTGAAATTTATACTAAACGACTAACCAATCGACAATAAAGACAGAAGCAAATCACCTACGAGTAGTTAGGACCTACGTACACCGGAATTTCAAAACTGCCATCTCCAAGCACGCGTGATGATTCCATAATTCCCATAATTCCTGGGGGAAGCTTCAATGATTGATAGCTTTGTGAAATACGAAGGCTTGCGTCGGTGGCCGAGATGTTAAGGTATCCGACTCGACAGGTACTGGGTTCGAAATCCACTGCGTCCATGTACCAATGACTCGTTTCTGAGTTATGTATATTAGCTGAATGCTAACCGATGTTCTTACTGTAAGAGAAAACATCGTGATGGAAATTGCACATTCAGGCGACTGAATATGTAACAATAACCCAATCTGGTTAGGTTCCCCTGGTAGCAGGGTCATGGAGGTCGCTCGATGGCAGTCGCTCCACTGTAATTACCTGATTTACGAAATCCTAGATCATGGTCAAGGCGGACTCCAGGCTCTCGTTCGCGAGAGCATAACTGAGACATTAACGCCAAGATTATTATTTTTATTTTATGTAATACGAAGGCTTAAAAGAATGATTGAGATGCTGAGATACAGCCTTTGTGTTATATTGGTTGCAGCTTGCAGCCTGACTCAAAAGCCGCTCCATGTACCTGCGCGATGCAATCCTTGACCTTGTGGTCGACACCATGCATTTTTTTGTCGCTACACAGCCGGAGCAAAAACTGTACCATACATTAATATGATTGGGTTATTAATTCCTAGAATGGTGTTCATTCCTAATAGAGTGATAGGCTCGGAAGCTGATGGGTTTGGAACAACATGTTTTTTCCCTTATGCGGCTGCTGAAATTAACTTTCCTGTTGCTCTGAAGCGAGAATAGGTGCCAAAAAATGTATGAAATATAATAAATAAAATATGTATGTATGCAATGTATGTATGTAATATAAAAATAAAATTGCTAACAGGAAAAAAATATATATTTGTGAGTTTGACTCACTACCACCACGCGAAGGTTCGAAAGAACGTTTCTCGCTCGTACGATTCGGATGTGGAATGTGCTCCCAGCCACAGTGTTTCCTTTGGACTATGACATGGGATCGTTCATGAGGTCTTTTAGATGTCTCTTTAGAGACGGGCAACGCATTGGTGACTCCCCTGGTGTTGCTGATGTCCATAGGCGGAGGTGACCACTTTCCATCAGGTGGCCCGCTTAGGAAGGTACACTTTGGTAACTGCTTACCATCAGGCAGGTAGCAAGCTTTTTGACACCTTGGTGGATAGTATTAGTGTTTTGTGTTAACGGTATAAACAAAATCAAAGCAAACAAAACAGAAGACTTAACAATTATTTTTATTTACTTGTTTATTGTGCACAGGAAATACATGTTATAATAACCAAACAAAGTAATAATGGCCATACTCCTGCTTTTTTTTTCATTTATTGGTAAAAACTTGTATTTTACATGTCAAATGTATACTTACATTATATAATAAAAGTGTATATATTATATTGCTATATTGCATCACTTAACAATTAAATCGTATAATGTCGTACATAACAGTAAAACTTATAAGATATACAAATACAAGCATATGTCAAATATATGTCAAATATTTAACAAAGTGAGTTTTCATTAGTGAATTCGTCTAGTGAGTAGTGCTCTTCGGACAGCAGTTTCTTTTTCAGCTTTGTCGTAAAGATGTTGTTACTGAGTGAGTTTTTAATTTCTTTTGGTATTTTATTATATATTTTGGGACCGACAGTGTGCATGCATTTCGCCGACTTTGCCAATCGTTTCAAAGGGAGTCAAATCATCGTGATTCCTCGTGTTGCAATGTCTAAAAGAAATTTCTTCTTTCGGAAGTGTGATGTTATCACGAGACGCCGATAGGACGTGCAAAATAGTACCTAACTAAATAGGCAATTTTGATGTCACGTATAGCCCTATATATTTCCACTAAATTCTCATAAAACTAACGATTGGTCTGTGACAATAGGCACCCAAGGCGGGCACTCTAAAAACTGCCATTTTGAGGCGGACATTTTTCAATCACCCTATATGGGACATCAAGATCTGAGGCAGGTAGGTATGACACGTCGCATGGTAAATGTCGCATATTTCACCTGGCCATTGAAACGTACGATTAAGTAAAAGCCTTTAACAATTTGGAAATTAAATTCTTTTCGGACAGGTAGCAAGAGGTTCTTTTTTTATATAACTACTTACTTCGCTGGCTCAGCGACCCGAAGTGGATTTTGGCCTCCGAAACAAGAATACGAAATTGGCCCTATCCTGCGCCAGTTGTTCCCAGTTCGTTATCTGAAGTTCACGCAGGCCTTCCAGACTTCGTCCATCCATCGATATAAGTACTACGCAGTGCCAAACGAGCAGAGAGCCCACCTGATGGTAAGAGGTAACCGACGCCCATAACATTTACGGTTCATGCATTTAGGTTGTAGGCATAGAGAAAATATTTACTAACGTAATAGAGCAGCCATCACAAACAAAAATACTGTACCAACCTGTCACGTGCGGGAGGTGCGGGGGGAGGCTGCTAAGTCATAGAATGACCGATGAAATGTTATCATTTTCTTTATTTTTGGCCCTCGAATGGTTCGTACAGTTTTTAATGCACAAGATGGCGTTTTTTTGAATATCCAAGCCACTGTCAGATTGGTCCGCGTCGCGCAATGTCTCAGAACTGATGACCGATTCGAATTTCGAAAGCGCCAGAATAAGCCCCCAGGGCTTCGATTCTGGTCCGGAAATCGTCTCAGTTGCAGTAACATTACAATTGCATCGCATGTCAAACGTGTGATTGTTATTCAAATGACAGATGTTGAGTTGCAACTTTCATGAGTTGGATCTTTTTCAAAATTGGTTTTCTGGTACTTTAGTTACATTATGATTTTATATGGCTGTTGGTACTCCAATAATAAAAAAATAAATTACTAAGTTGCGTCTTTCTTAGTTGTCAAACTGCCTTCAATTTTGTCAACGAAAACTTGTCAAAGGTCAAACAATGATTTAACTGCAATTTAACTTGGATGGACTGACTCGATATCTCGACGTAGTTATAGTAACATCACAGTTACATTGCAACATAATAACAACTGAATTGCACACCAGATTCGGTAACCTGGCCCCAGGTCCCTAATTCTCGCGTTGTGACATCTCAAATTCGACATTTTTCTAGACACAAATCTTACACTCATTACAAGGCGACTAATGTTTTCGAGGCAAAAGATCAAGAGTCTCCGTATTCTGGAAAATGGGCAGCAGCATTTTCCATTTTTATATTTCAACACTGCGATCTCCAACCCGCCTGCCAAGCGTGGAGATTATGGCAATAACCTCCCCTTTCGTGGGAGAGGCCCTAAGTCCTGCAGTGGACTATTACGGGCTGTGATGATGATCTTTGACAGTCGTATATTGTCGAAGATATATTTCAGTGACGTTTTAA
This sequence comes from Blastobasis lacticolella, assembly GCA_905147135.1. Lineage (NCBI taxonomy): Eukaryota > Metazoa > Arthropoda > Insecta > Lepidoptera > Blastobasidae > Blastobasis > Blastobasis lacticolella. The sequence goes on from LR990048.1 coordinate 20,746,852, forward strand.
TACAGTTTTTTGGTTGGAGAAAAGTCGAAGTGTGTCACTGTGGGGCCTGAGATGAAATGCCTCATTCCTGCAATTGTAGGTTAAGGCAAGGGTACGAATGTTCTTTACACGAGTTATTTATCACACCATACTTGAGCATTACCGACAATCAACTCAATAAGGCTTCATTTGCATGTTTAGACCATAAGCGCTACCTCAGATGTATAGAAATAACTCAGCCGGGGACTTTGCCGATGCAGAAAACTTTATAACATAGTATTAAAAATAATGGGTTTAACCACTCGCGTTGGTGATTCATCTAATCGATAACATACTTCAACATAACATGCTTGGATGAATTCACACAGCGCCATCTAGCCTCAAAGTAAGCAAAGCTCGTGTTTTGAGTGTTAGATAAGTGATGAACTACTTATATACTACCTACTTTTTTTATATACCACTAAGATGGCAAACAAACTTACGGACTGTCTAATGGAAAGCAGTCACCGCAGCCTATGGACGTTTGCAATACTATTATTGTTTATTGTTATTTGCAATACTACATCACATACTTATCATACATACTACACTTACCGTGTGATGTCCGGTAGAGTAGAATAGCACCAACCCCTTACACTCGTGGGTGTCGTATAAGGCGACTAATATTTAGAGGCAAAAGATCTAGAGTCTCCGTAAACTCCAAAATGGGCAGCAGCGTTTTCCACTGCGATCTCCAACCCGCCGGCCAAGCTTGGAGATTATGCCAATAACCTCCTCTTTTGTGGGAGAGGCCCGAAGTCCTGCATGGGCTGTTATGGGCTGTGATGATGATACTACACTTAACCCCGTGTCAGAAATTAAAATTCAACATTTCGATTTCTGCTCTTCCAGGAATCGAACCCGGGACCTCTGCGTGGAAGATCGGCATATTAACCAACTGAACCACTCAGGTCGTCTATAGACATGTAGATTATAAAAACACTAAGGCTCCTAATCGCTACGCGATCCACGTAAATTTAGATTGATTGCAATCGGCCTTCTGCTTCCAAAGTTTAGGGAAAATGACCCAATTCCCCATAGCAGGAAACGTAATCCACATCACACCTTTATCTTGCATAACACGTGAGGGAAACCGGTAAAACTGGTGTTTATCCTAGCCCCATGAGGATAAGTCTTGAGGAAGATGGAAGTGAGTTGCAGTACCTACGTATCAGGTAAAGGCTGGAGTTTTCCTTGAAACGTCATGGGGAAGGAACATGGGAGTCACCGGACTGGTAGGCTCTGGGCTCTAGGTATGCCTACTGTAGGTGTAATCAATTTGCTTTAATGGAGTTGATATGTCAGCTTTAATTGAGATCCGAATAGGTATTAGCAGCATAGATTGACTGTACGATTAGAATGTGGTCAGAAGCTGTCTCTTGGGTTCTTTACGTTGAGTCATCTCTCACATTGGAAGGTAATTTTCTCACTGGCTTAATTCTTACTGGTTTATTTTTTTAAACTAATAAGTTGGCAAACAGCTTGAGGCCTGTCTGATAGTCAGCAGTTACCACACTCATGGCTGTCATTTGTTACCACATTAAGATATTGATGTTGGGTATTGGTAGATAATTTGTGTCACAATGTTTAATACTTACTTGTAATACTCACGCAAAGACATCCTGACCTAAACGAGGCTTGGTATCCCACCGGAGCAATTGCTCTATTTTCCCGATAGGATGGTGAAAACCGCATCAAAATCCGTTGAGTGCTTGAGGAGGAGTTTGCGGATATACCAGACAGACAGACAGATGCGGAAAGCGACTTTGTTTTATACTATTATAAGGAAGTCCTAGCTGATCACCCCAGTACCATGCACTAATGTCTCTTCTCTGAGTTATGTCCATTAGTTGAACACTAACCGATGCACTTACGGTGAGATAAAACGTGATGCAATCAGCACATTCAGGCGACCGAATGTGTAAGCGAGATCCAATCTGGTCAAGTTCCCCTGTTAAGGGGATTACGGAGATTAGATAGGAATCGCTCCACTGTAATTACCTGATCTGCCAAATCCTGAATGATGGCCAAGGCTGACCCTCAGGCGCGAGAGCAGAACCGGGACATTGACGTCAAGATAAAATACTTTATTCTTTTCGTATATCTCCTTCATTCGTCACTTCACGTCACCTATTTCCCCCCTGCAATTATGTTAAATACAATGAACATTACATTGTGTTACAAGTGTGCTTTATTGGTCATTACAGTCATGGCGTGACAGATCCAAGATTTGGCAGATCTTGTAGTAGAGCGACGACCATCTGACCTCTGTGATAATGTTAACAGGGGAACCCGACCAGGTTGGATATATCACAAGTAAATAAATAAATAAATAAGTATGCTTGGACAAGTTCACACAGCGCCATCTAGACCCAAAGTAAGCAAAGCTTGCTTTATGACTGTTAGATAACTGATAAACTGCTTAAATACATACTACACCCAGACCCTTAACAGAAATTAAAATTCATCCGGCCGGGAATTGAACCCGGGACCTCTGCTTGTCAACCGGCATATTAACCAACTGGTTCAGTTGGTTAATCGGTCGTCAAACAAGTGCAGGTTTTCTCACCTTAAGAGCATCGGTTAGTGTTCAAGTAATTTACACACTGCAGAAAAAGTCATTGATACTCGGATGAACCCAGTCCAGTGAACCTTTCGATTACGAGTCGGTCTCACTAGCCATTACGTCACCATGCTATGCTCCATATCGAATTAATTAACTGAAAATTAGATAAAAAAAAAATATGTTTAGAGAATTTACACAACGCCATCTAGCCCCAAAGTACGCAAAGCTTGTGTTACGGGTGCCAGACAACTGATAAACTACTTATATATTTTAAAAACATACTTATTATACATATAACACCCAGACCCGTAACAGAAATTAAAATTCATCGTATCAATTTCCGGCCGGGAAACGAGCCCGGGACTTCTGCGTGGCAGTAGCATGTCAACCAATTGAACCACTCGGTTCGTAAAAATATTACTAATAAATATAAAAACTTATACCAATTTGGCATTACTGCACGTGCACATTGTAAAATATTTTCCGACAGCGCCAATATGTTAGCTAATTTAGTCGTAGGTACCTGAGCGAGATCGAACCGGGCATCATAAAAAAGAACTCGTTTTAAATACATAAATACTACAAATTCATACCGCACCACAAGCGCACTAGTACCATTGAGTATTCTCAACAAATACTTGCAAATTGCAGTATTGTTAACAAGCAATATAGTTTAGCAACATAGATGTATGGTTATGTAAATTATGCACAGCTGTGATTCCCCGCGGTTGGCTCACGTAGTTCACATTACGATGGCCAGATAACGGCTCAAGGTTACTTTTTGAGTCGAGCTAAGGTCACGGACGCCCGCTACAATAATATGGAAGGTGTACCGCAGCTCGGTTGAACTACTATGAGATAATACGTATATTAAATCCAGTATTCTATATGTCACAGCATACAAAATGTTATGGTAAAATGTTGTTGATTAGTATCTGTGTGAGATTTTTATCCATTCACGTGGGCTTCTTGAGTTCAGTATTTGCATTTGCGGCTCGCAGATGCCGTGTTTGAAGTATTTTTTGTTTGGTGCCAAATATTTGTATCGATGCTAAACACTATTTTGTCTTGTACTACTACAAATATGTATTCATTTGATTACTTGACCCTTTTTATATTACTGCTTTTAAATTAATGTTTGTAAATAAATTCTTCGTTTTAATTCTGATAAGTTAACGTGAACATTAATTTATCGATCACGATATCTCTGCTGTAAGTCTGCTGGAAGAAATAAGTTGGCCTGTTGTGTCTGATATAATAATAATAATGAAGTTTACTGAGAATATCTACCACGAACGAAAAGGTTCCGGACTATAAACATAAATAACTTTTTATTTATTTTGGTACAGTAACTACTAAATGTTGGTACTCGGTACTTCTTCCAATGCTGGTCCCATTCCTATAACCAGTCCCAAATTAGAACATGTCCTGTGAAACTAAGCAATATTGAAAACACATTCTTACGTGTGGTTTATTACACATGTGCCGCTTTATCCCTTCATTTTTGTTAAACACATTGAGATCTTTAAGTTTTTTAAATACAGAGAGCGAACGAGCAATACGGGTACACCTGATGGAAAGGGATCTTGCCTGTTTGACTGCTGTTTAAAATATAAAAAAGTAGTACAAAAACTTAAAACACCGACTACTATAAAAAACTAAAAAGTTAGAAACAAGCCGAATGGTGTAAGGAAATAGGTGTATAAAGTGCAAACGTTAGTTTAATTTAAATTGGAAAGCAAGCGGGGACCCATTTTCTTATAAGTAGGTGAATACTTAATATTAGAAAATATATATGCTACTTTGTAATTTCCAGCAATTTCTGCTACACACACTCACGCACTTATCACATAGGATAGGCAGAAGAGACTGTCGAGGGTCACAAGCTACGATCCTGACACACCTCTTTCGCCTCTTCCTACATGTCATCACATATTTACGCCGGTTAATGGTATTCCTGACCGACCCTTTTTGGAGAAGGTTATTTATTTCATCAGTTATATATAGCCCTTCTCGGGCGCCCTCTACCGCCTACTTACACATACATATACCTTTCGTAAGCCTTTCCGTCTTTCACCCAACCTGTCCACGTGTCTAAACAATTTATAATTTTATAACTCCATCTTACCAGTGATTCTTTTTTTTGGTTTTAGCTTTAACTTCTGACTTCATGTTTATTGCCCTAAAAGAACCCATAGTGCGTTTGCCTTCGACTATGCGTTCGCGGCTCCCCAGGAAAAAGTGTTCTTCATACGTAACTGGTTACGTAGCATTGGTTTCGTAGGCGGCCGAAGGGAAAGAAAAGTGCCCGTTTAATTTTACATTAAAAATAAAACAATTTTGAAAGAATCGTAATAGATTGCGTTAAATAGACACGATTCTTAAATATTAATCAAAATGCGACCATTATATGTATAAAAATGTACACATATTGCGCTTCTTCTTTCTTCGACGACCTGAGTGGTTCAGTGGTCAACATGCCACGCAAGAGGTCCCGGGTTCGATACCCGGCCGGGCAGAAATTAAAATGATGAATTTTAATTTCTGTTACGGCTCTAGGTGTTCAATGTAAAATAAGTATAAATTTAAAAAAAAGTATATAAGTAGTTTATCAGTTATCTAGCACCCATAACACAAGCTTTGCTTACTTTGGGGCTAGATGGCGCTGTGTGAATTAGTCCACGATAACTTATATATTTATTATTTATTTATTCTTCTCAGAAAAGGTACTAAAACTACCCGAACCACCTTTCCGAGTAACTACGGTTGCCAAATTAAATATTTGACAATCCTGTCCTGGCAGCGCCATCTAGTGAGGCACGGCCGAACTACACTTTTTATGTTTTAAATGTAGGTGTCTGAAAATCCTTCGTTGTTTGGGTTGGTTTTAGTTAAACGTTGGCAACACGGTGATTCCAAAAAAATCTGAAGCTTAGTGGATATAATTTTCAATTTATTTATAGCTCACTTGTTGCAGGTATAAAGGTCCGACATAGTATGATGTTCATTAAATTAATTAAATAGTATGTAGAGAATGCCAATATTCAATTCAAAGTTAGTAATTGCAATTACAAATGCAATTATTGTAATTGCACATACTAATTTAGTGAATTTATATAAAACTATTTTATAATGTTACTAAAAATATAGATAATGAATGAATAGATGTATGATATTGACATTTTTATTTGTGGCACTAACTCGCCCTTATTTCGCACTGGATCAAGAAAAAAGTTACTTCAAAATAATGTACAAAAGTACTTTAAAAGTATTTTCAGTTGCTCGTCCTCTACCTTAGTCCCAACTCCCATAGCCGCTATTTACAAAAGTCAAGACAAGAGATGGAATAAGGGGCGTAGCTACCACAGTATCAGCCGTATCAATGATACGGGGCCCCCGGGCCATAGAGGCCCCCAAACGTATGTAAACAAAAATTCATTATCTCCGGGGGAAAAATTTTAATTTTTTTTTTTATGTCATATGGTAGGCAAACAGACAAGTGGGCCACCTGATGGAAAGTGGTCACCACTGTCTATAGACATTAACAACATCAAGAGTATCGCTAATGCGTTGCCTACCTCTATAACACGTAGAATGTCAATAGAGAATGTCAGACCAGGGGAGGGCCCTCCGCCAAAATATTTCCGGAAATTTCGAGCTCGCTGCGCTCGCTCATTAACTGTTCGTAAACTTAATTTTATTATACAATCTCGTCAAACCAATATGTCAAAAATGTTGAGATTACCTGGCGCTATCGTCCATTTACTGATTTTACGATATTTTTAGTAAAATCGCGCAAGGTTATAAGGGTAAATCACAAAAATTTCGAGCTCGCTACGCTCGCTCATTCAATGACATAACTTATTTTTTTAATAATCACGCAAAGTTTTAATATATAAAAATTCCGAGCACGCCTCCCTCGCTTCGCGGACCTGGCTTCATCATCATCATCTTGGCGTTAATGTCCCGGTTGTGCTCTCACGCACGAGGGCCCGGGGTCCGCCTTGACCATGATCCAGGATTTGGCAGGTCAGGTAATTACAGTGGAGCGACTGCCGTCTGACCTTCATGACCCTGCTAACAAGGGAAACTGACCAGATTGGATCATGGTTACACATCCAGCCGCCTGAATGTGCAGGTTTCATCACGATGTTTTCCCTCACCGACCTGGCTTATTTAGAGTATATTGTCACACAATATACTCTAAATAACGCTCTAATAGCTCGCTACGCACGCTAATTCAGTGACTAAAGTTATTTTTATTATTAAATGCGAATTTATGTGACTACGCTGCGCTCGTAGTTGGCGGTATCAACTAGAGGGGCCCCCAGACAACAATTGATAAGGGGCCCCCGGAGGGCAAGCTACGCCACTGAATGGAATGGTGCTATTCTTGAAGCGTCGGCACCACTGACCACATTGTACTGGCTCAAAAAAGAATGCGGCACCTTTTGCAAATTCTACTTAAGACCTTATCCTGCCCACTACCTAATTTTAAAACAGACAGTGTAAACAGTCCATCATGAGGGCCAGAACTCGAGAGGCACCATTGAGTTTACGCACCATGCATAATTAAGATTTGCTTCTGAATAAATACGTTATTTGGACTATCAACTAAAAGAGGAAGATCTTGTTAATAGACGAGCAAAGAGTAGCCGCAACTGCACCAGATGGTCGTTAAATAGCATATGGTACAATGGCATGGTTAAATATAGAAACCTTGTCCGGAGTAGGTATAACATAAAAAGTTATTGAAATCCAAAATATCGTCGACGAGCTATTAAGACTATAGAGTACCAATAATAACGACGTTTCCCGCATCGGCGAAATCTAGGATGTTACGTCTGTGAGCTTGTTGATATCAATATGTAAAATACAAATAGGAAAAATCGTAAAATCGTTTAATCGTTAGCTTCTCAGTTGATTTACAAAATCGAGGGCGAGAGCGAGGGTAATCAAACGCAACGATGTTTTTGCTTAGAGAATACAATTATCCTTGGAAAAATGTCAAAACAACGTCAATGTGTAGGTAGTTTTATCTCACGGCGTCAGCATCGATGTAGCGCTACTGGGTACCGATTCTGGTGTGCAATGCAGTTGTTATTATGTTGCAATGTAACTGTGATGTTACTATAACTACGTCGAGGTATCGAGTCGGTCTCAGCATCATCCCAGTTAAATTGCAGTCCCATCCCAGTTAAAATCATTGTTCGACTTTGACACGTTTTCGTTAACAGAATTAAAGGCAGTTTGACAACTAAGAAAGATGCAACTTAGTAATTTATTTATTTATTGGAGTACCAACAGCCATATAAAACCATAATGAAACTAAAGTACCAAAAAACTAATTGTGGAAAAGTTCGAACTCATGAAAGTTACAACTCAACATCTGTCATTTGAATAACAATTACACGTTTGACATGCGATGCAATTGTAATGTTACTGCAACTGAGACGATTTCCGTACCAGGATCGAAGCCCTGCGGGCTAATGACATTAGAGAATACCAAATTGCTCGCCCATCAAAATTCTAACGTTGCAGTGAAGTTTGCGCTTAGATAATAACACTCCTGCTGGTCTTCACGCTGGTCCTTTTGGACGTAAATTACGTTTCTTAATCCTTCAGCTTATGGTGTGTTGTCTGTTATATTGTTGGATTCTACTGGTTGGATTATACTCTGTAAGGCACCACACCGTTATCGGCTTAGGTAATTATGCGGTTTATATGTGACCGTATTATTCCACACGTCTCGTATCCCTAGCAAAACAGGCCAGCTATTTACTGTGTATTTATCGAAATGGCGTCACCGCGCCACGTCCAGATAATATTCATTAAAATTAATAATGGCTGGCCAATTAAGAACATTTTTCAGTTAATAAATGTATTTACAACAATGTATCGGACGGTTCGTTCGTGTATAGTTCATATAAGTTCGTAACACCATTTGCTGGAAACGCAAAATAATAATACAATAAATAAATATTCGTGGACAAATTCACACAGCGCCATCTAGCCCCAAACTAAGCAAAGCTTGTGCTATGGGTGCTAGATAACTAATAAACGACTTAAATACTTTTAAACACATACTTATTATACATAGAACACCCAGACCCGTAACAGAAATTAAAATTCATCATTTCAATTTCTGCCCGGCCGAGAATCGAACCCGGGACCTCTTGCGGCATGTTGACCACTGAACCATTCAGGTCGTCTAAATGTACATACATGTATTACTTATTTTTCCCCGTGACTTAGTCTGCAATGGTGATAATATGATGTGTGGAACTGTGGACTTTCACGTAAGGACCGCATCCGAAACGAAAAATTGGCGGTAGCTTTCACATCATAGACGACCATGTATGCTCATACATCGTAGAACTTGACATCGTGATGGCAGTCATATACTGATTTGACCTGACCATCAGTTGCAAAAAGTCCTAAGAATATTGGTAATTTTGCGACGACACGACAGAAAAAGGCCCGACGGTATGACACTCGTGCCTTGGAAGATGGGTCGGTCTTTGGTTTGGGACGTAACCTGCAATCGTCGACCCTTGCACCATCACCTCATAATTCATCCACGAGTGTCAATGCCGGTTCCGCTGCCGTCTCGGCAGGAAATGTCAAACGGCGCAAATATGCTGGCCTCAGCAGAGATCATCTATTAGCGCTATTTGGCGTAGAAACACTTATACCGTGGATACAGGCGCTCTTAGTCTCTAAATAGTTGTCTGAGCGCCTGGCTAACGATTGGCATGACATCGCGACATCAGACTGGCCAATATATAGGCCAAAGGATATCAGTCTTGCGATACAGCGAGGCAATGGTCTTTTTGGAACAATTCCTTAAAATTATAATTAGGATACTAGTGGACCCGGCGCGACTTCGTTCGCGTAGCGTTCTAACCCTACACCTGCCCTACACCTACCGTACACCTACCGTACACCTACCGTACACCTACCCTACACCTACCCTACACCTACCCTACACCTACCATACACCTACCCTACACCTACCCTACACCTACCCTACACCTACCCTACACCTACCCTACACCTACCTTACACTTACCCTACACCTACCCTACACCTACCCTACACCTACCCTACACCTACCTTACACTTACCCTACACCTACCCTACACCTACCCTACACCTACCCTACACCTACCCTACACCTACCCTACACCTACCCTACACCTACCCTACACCTACCCTACACCTACCCTACACCTACCCTACACCTACCCTACACCTACCCTACACCTACCCTACACCTACCCTACACCTACCCTACACCTACCCTACACCTTAGGTGTGAATCTAAACCATTCCCAGATCCCCTTGAACACACACAAAAAATTTCATCAAAATCGGTCCAGTCGTTTGAGAGTAGTTCAGTGACATACACACTCACAGAAGAATTATATATATAAAGATTTCTCGTAAAAAATCAAGAATTGATTTGTCCTTCAACTAGTGATTTTGCACGCAGAAGTCTTCTGAGACAGCATTGTAAAATTCAGATTTAATTTAAAATGGCGATAGTGTTATAAACCTGTTGGTCTGATTGGTCTGAGTTGGTATCTACTGTTGATTTTATAGTGATTGGGAGTGGTGAGGGTTTTCGTTAATAATTGTGATCGAGATCCTATCAAAACTGACATCGAGTATCAAGTTGTGATAAAAAATGGGGACTACTACAAATAATTGATTTCTTAACGAAACAACAATGTGTTTGTAATAATATATGGCTTATATATTGAGGAAAAAACGACGTAGAGCTGCGCGGGACCAGTCTGGAGTCAGCAGGAAGGTGTTCAAGGCAGTGGTGGAATGACCTGACAATGTCACTCGTTGTCGACTTGTATTTTTCTAATTAGTACTTACTACTATACGGTGCAACCAACGGCGCGGCTTCGTTTTTTTTCAAAATATTGTTGCGTACACAAAATAATGAGTAGATCAACCCACTTCTGATGTTGGTTATTAATGGAGTGTGGGCCATGGCCAATGACCCCATAGTGACAAAGGTAAGCTTGGTAAGGGCATGTTATTTGGGGGGACGTAAGTCATGTGCTTAGTATTAATTAGTGTAACACCAAATATATACAAGACGGAGTTCTTCAAGAAGGGTGAAAAAGGTTTCTGAGCGTGATATCTATCCCATGGTATTGCTAATGTCTATATGGTACGGTGACTGCTTACTATCAGGCGGGCGGTATGCTTGGTTGCCACCGTAGTGTAATATATCAAAATACTATGAACTTTTTATGGCGAAAATGACGGAAACACGAATCTTTATACAAGCACATTTTTCAATTTCTTGGAAATGCCTAATCAGATTACGGTGAGTATAAGCAGACAACATTAAGCTAACTGGTGCATACCATTTCATTTTAATAACTATCCTTTTTATAAAATTATATCTGGTTAAAGAGGCAAAATTGACGACAAATGAAAAGGGATATTTTCAAGCCCATATAAAAACTTGAGAAAATGTGTTCTCCTATCCCCAGCCCTATGAGGCCTATGCCCAGCAGTGGGCGTCCTTCAGCTGATATGATGAAAATGACGACGATGTTCATTACTTTGTACCATAATGTAGGTACTTATATTTCACATGTAATTAACTGCTGTTAAACTGTAACATGAACTAATAAATAAATAAATAAAAATAATACGAGGAAAATTAACCGAAACTACTAATTAACCGAAGTATGTATAACGTATTATCAGGTCACATATTGTAAATGCCGTCATATTAGTTTTTAATTCGTCGAACACATTATCCCTATCATATTATATTTATAATTATTATTTATGGTTGCCATACCAACAGACTGTTTACAATTCTGTTTATTTGTAAAAAAAACAACTAGGTATGTATTAAGCACTTATTTTTCTCTACTTTTCCCTTTTCACAATCCTTCCAAAATAAAACGTTACCCGCCGTACTTATTTCCTCTTGTCTTCTTTTCGTTTTCTTAACATGTACTTCTCAATTCTTCCGATAGAGGCGCTAGTTGTAATGCAGATTTACCAAAGAGTTCGGATTTACCTCAGATCACTTACATTTGTGTCTTTAAGTATTAACATAACGACGCATCCATTCATGTGATTCCATGAAGCGTGCAGCTGTTCGTCCAGTAGAAGCATAATTACCATGGCACAATAAAGCGAAAGATCTGTGTCCAGGGAACCTTGAGATCTTGCAAGGGAACCCCCTAGGGGATTTTAATCTTTATTATTTGTCGTCATAGATGTGTTGGAGGAAAAACAAAAACGTACGTGATGCCAAACACGTAATAACAAAATTTCAAGTGACTACTAAAATTCAAATTGTAGACAAAAAAGCGTTTAAGTTTTCTGTATGGGAAGTGTTTATAATAGTTTTTAAAGGTATGTCGCTTAGAGCTACCGTTCGTCTAAACTACTCTTCCGATTTAAAGAGAGCGCTGAGAGCCTGCTACGATCTGCTACGCCAAACTTTCATATGGACAATATATGTAATTAATACGTTATTTCGTCTGAAATATTTTTTTTTATGCATTCAATAACGTCAAAATAACACCCTCAAACTTATTTGCATTGTGTGATATATTAAACCCGTGTTTGTATGTGGGCGCTAGGGATATTCCCAGTGATGTGGGCGCCGAAAAAATACGAAAATAACATGCCTCCTCATACAGATATCAATTTATAATTTGAATGGAGTCGTCGGTACTTACACACCGACATAATGCCTACCAAAAATAGAGAAGGATTGTGGGAGGCCTATATCCAGCTCAATGAACTACAGTTTAGGAAACGTTTACGATCTAACAAATTAAATATGGAACATACTTTTACAATGAAGTAAATTTGCTCATATCATGGATAAGAAATTTAAGGAATCGCAATATTAATATCCAGATGATGGATCTAGGCCTAATCTCGTACCGTTAGACTTTGAAGAAGTAATTAGGTAGACAGTGGAGCACATGTAAACAATTATTATTTATCTACCTGTTGTATATAGCTCTAAGACGCAGCTTTGCCACAGGATTACGGTCATAATAGGCCGTTAGCTGGTACAAGAATGTGGATTGCGGTGCACTGGAGTTCATTGCGACGTTGCGTCATGTCATGCGATACACTTCACTGTTACCATTTGCAATAATGTAAGAACATCTCGGAGCAATTGTGAATTCTGTTGGATTTTCTACTTTCAGAGCTAGATTCTCTGGTTTCCCAAGGAGTCACGGGCAGCCACGGCATTCCAGCGAAAGACCTTAGTCAACCTCGCTTCACCAATGGTATTAGATTAGGAATGGTGTGGTTAGGAGGCACACTTGGTAAGTGGTAACATGAGTGGTAAGCTGCGGAGGGAGCTGAAGTTCAACTAGTCTCAAAGTACAAAATGGTCACCCATCCAGCTTCTAAACCCTGCATGCTGACACTGGATGGGGTTGGAGCGTCTACTTTACGGGATACCATTACACCGGACAAAATATACGATAAGTACATAACAAATTCAACTTTATATCGTACCATATAAAGTTGCATTTGTTATGTACTAGCGAGCCGCTCTGGCTTCGCAAAGGTTTTCTTAGCTTTTTATTATTATAATATATGCAGGTATAATATTTTTAATTTTTTTTTTTTTTTTTACTTTATTCAGAACACCAACAGCAAGTTACAAGTAATACTTACAAACATAGGTAGGTATAATACATAATAAGCCTTCCGTAATAAATACTATGTAACAGATACAGACAGACGCGGAAAGTGACACAATTAAATACTGTGTAAGGATAAGTATTTAGAAGGAAATATTAGTTGACTATATTGAGGGAAAACATCGTGAAAAAACCAGTACTTTTAGGTGACTCGATTTGTAACCACGATCCAATCTGGTCACGTTCCCTGTTAACAGGATTATGTATGGGTTTTTTTTTATATTCTACAAGACAGGCATTTGACCGCCATCTCACCTGTTGGTAAGTGACGATGCGGCCGAAGATGAAGCATGCCCGTCTTGGAACAGCCTATTTACTCTAGCCTTGACAGCATCCAGATTATATAGATTGTATTGACCGACAGGTCGCGAGTGCGCATGGTCGAGGCTCTGCAGCCTGGCTTCAATCAACACAATTTATGTTGGTAGCGGGTAGCGAGTCACAATTTTTTTTTTTTTTTTAATTGTGGACAATTTCACACAGCGCCATCTAGCCTCAAAGTAAGCAAAGCTTGTGTTATGGGTGCTAGATAACTGATAAACTACTTATATACTTTTAAATATATACTTATTATACATAGAACACCCAGACCCGTAACAGAAATTAAAATTCATCATTTCAATTTCTGCCCGGCCGGGAATCGAACCCGGGACCTCTTGCGTGGCAGACCGGCATGTTGACCATTAAACCACTCAGGTCATTATATTCTTTGCACGTTTTTCCACAGAATCCAAAGCCGCCAGTTGATGTTTGGCTGATCCATCCCAGAGGTGACAGCAGTACTCCATGCAGGATCGGACTTCTGCTTGATATAACTGAAGCAACTGCTTTGAAGTGAAGTACCTCCTAAACTTCGAGAGGACACCAAGTTTTTTTGCTGCAGTCTTTGCCTTGGATTCGATGTACTGACCGCAGTAGAGATTTGTAGATAGCTCAACACCAAGAAGCTGTAGGTTGTCGGTAATTTCCACAAGAACATCCTGAAAAGTTTGAGTTAGATGGAATGGACTCCACGTCAGAATAGTAGTCGCTCCACTGTAATTACCTGATCTGACAAAGCCTGGATATGGTCAAGGCGGACCCTGGGCCCTTGCGCGCGAGATCACGCCAAGATGATTGATTGGTTGACTAATATGCCGTGAAGGGTAGACTTTTATCGTAAAACAAACTTAAACATCACAGCCCATAACAGTCCACTGCAGGACTTTGGGCCTCTCCCACAAAAGAGGAGGTTTTTGCCATAATCTCCACGCTTGGCAGGCGGGTTGGAGATCGCAGTGTTGCCAACATAACAATGATGAAAATGCTGCTGCCCATTTTCCAGTTTACGGAGACTGATCTAGATCTTTTGTCTTTATTCAGCCATTAGTCAGCCATGTGGTGTACGGTAGAGTAGAATAGCACCAACCCCTTACACTTGTGGGTGTCGTACAAAACTTAAACGCCGATTCTGAATAACAGATAATTTATTTTTAGTAATAAGTAGCGCCTGTTGTGTCATCTATAACTCTGTATTTTTCATCAAAGTTTTATGTGTACAATAAACTGGAAAATAAATTAAAATAAATAAGTAGTGCGTTTTGTGTCATTTATTTATTTAAAACTTCATATTACAGTATAAAATCGGACTTAAAGCTACGTAGTTTTTTCTACCAGTCAACCAGAGAGCAATTAAAAAAATTACAATGCGGTGTAACAAAAGGGAAGAGAAAAACATAAAATAGACTAAACGTAAAATTAAATTTTAATTAGCACACCACATTAGGTGTCATGTATATATTTTCCATGTGTTATTGCCATTTCTGAATGCGATAAACTAATAAATAAATAAAGAATATCACTAAACAAACATTTATGTATTGGCTAATCGTAACGACATTCGTCAGTAGGTAGGAGTGATTCAGTTTTAGTGCAACTGTAGTGAACTGAGTAACGTCATTGCGACATGCCATTGTGTGAGGACGAGACAAAGAGACAAGCGTGTTGCGGTTATAAGAGTCACTTGTAACTAGTGTCCGGCTTCGGCCAAAAAAATACCTTCGGCAAAACCTTTTATTAATTTTGACTAAACAATACCATAGCCGTGTGGTGTCCGGCAGAGTAGAATACCACCAACCCCTTACAATCGTGGGTGTCGTACAAGGCGACTAATGTTTTCGAGGCAAAAGATCTAGTATCCGTAGGCTGGAAAATGGACAGCAGCGTTTTCCATCGTATATTTCAACACTTTGATCTCCAACCCGCCTGCCAAGCGTCTCCGCGCTTATGGCTTCCTTCCGTGGGAGAGACCCTAAGTCCTGCAGTGGACAGTTATGGACTGTGATGATGAAACAATACTGATGTAAGTTTTCTTATCGTCAGTATATCAAGAGATGATTTGCATTACCTTTCTATATCATAAAGTTTATATAAGCCAATAAAAATTCTTCGGCCGAAGGTTGTGGTGATGGCCCATGAATCGTCTTCGGATTCGGCTTCGGCCAGAAATTGTCGGACACTACTTGTATCCTACATTTTCACTTTACGCAATAAATACGATATTTCCTTTGAAAGGATTACAAAACCTAACCTAACCTTTTTATTTTTGCTCGACCCAGCCTAACTTACCCTAACCGACATAAACAAATCTGATAACTCCCGACTACGTATACGTAAACATTCTTCAATATTTACTACAGTATTGACCCGATTTTAATAAACAAATCTCGATTAAACTGGCTTTCAAATAAGGAAACCTGCATCGAAATCGGTCCAGCCGTTACACCGACAGACACACAGCTCCACAGATACAAAGATACACCTAGATATACTCTTTTTTCGTCGGGAATTAAAAATATGAAGTAACAGTTATTGCCGGTTAGATATATTCAGTCGATGTTGAATTAGGCAAACAAATAGAAAAGTATGATGTACGTTGTATGTTGAACTGACCATATTCAAAGATTATTCAGTGAAACGGGCAAGAAAAGGTAAGAAATTGGAATATAATATAGAATGTTATTTTCTTTATGTATACTAGTCTTCTCCGTCTGATGATTTACGATGCGGCAAAAAAAGAACCGCAGCTGCGTAGTCACTGTGAGGGCTGAGATGAAATGCCTCATTTATTTATTTATTTATTTATTTACTTCACCATACATTTGTAGCATTACAGTATACCTAACACTAATGCACTACAAACGTGACAACAATTTTACAAATAAAAATAGTAATAAACTATGGCACATTTCCATGTAAAATTTAAATAATTAGGAACGATCATTCATTCATCAACTCACAAAACCTCAGACACATACGTCGCACGTCTGGCCTCATGGCCTCATGCCTGTATATGCTACAGCATATACAACAACTACAGTTGTTTCTAATCTGTTTGTTAGGACTATGTTAGTGAGTGAGTGCCACTGGGTGAGTGATGATTTATGATGATGATCATCATCACTCATCATCATTCATTCATTTTTTTTAAATCATCTCTAGAAGTTGATCTATTGATATAAGAATAATTACCTTGGTATTGGTCCATCATAGCAGTCCACTGCAGGACTAAGGGCCTCTCCCACGGAAGGGGAGGTTTTGAAATCACAGTGTTATAAATATAACAATGGAAAACGCTGCTGCCCATTTTCCAGCCTACGGTTACTAGATCTTTTGCCTCGAAAACATTAAGCCACATTAAGCCTGGGTGAGTGCCACTGCCCTATCTATGTTTACATTGTTGTGTTCCGGTTTGAAGGATAAGGTAACAAGCGCAATTACAGGTATGAGACATTAATTTTCGTCCTCACAGTGACTAAGCACCTGCGGTTCTGCAATTTTTTTTGCGGCTACCTAAATGCATGAATCATACAAGTTATGGGCGACAGTTACCACTTACCATCAGGTGGGCAGCCTGCTCGTTTGTCATTGCGTGGAATAAAAAATTAGCATTAAAAAAACAACTGATTTACTCGATCTTTAATTATCAGCTAGGCTTTATTTTTATATTATTTTTTTATGTTATACGGCAGACAAACAGGCAAGCGGGCCACCTGATGGAAAGTGGTCACCGCCGCCTATGGACATCAGCAACACCAGGGGAGTCTCTGATGCGTTGCCCGCCTCTGAAGAGACCTCTAATATACCTCTTGAACAATCCCATGTCATAGTCCAAAGGAAACACTGTGGCTGGGAGCTCATTCCACATCCGAATCGTACGAGCGAGGCTTAGTTCCTACAAGCATTTTGTTGACCTATTAACCTCCACCATACATGTACTGTAGTAGAAATACGTCACCATCTTCATGACGTTCTACGCGAAGGTCAGCCGGCGATTGCAGTTACCGAAATTCTAGTAAAAAACCGTGCTAGTCAGGAAGTTCGTAGACGTTGCGTCAGAATGCATGCAAAGGCTAAAGAATCCGATCGTGAATATGGATACGTATTAAGCTCCGCAAAGAAACGATGGCAAAAATAGTGTTAAGCTATTATGATGTGGGGTATCAGTCAGAGTTTCTGTCAAAACTTTCATCACACCCTCATACCCCATTACAACGGATTCAGAAACGATACTATGAGTTCTCAAATGTTTCATCGAGCAATACTTGATTATGATGGGCACTATGACACCGTCAAAATGAACTAAATGGACCAATCCTTTTTCTAATTGAAAGCAGTGCGTTCACTCCGCAGACTAGCACTGTGAGAATGGATAGAAGGCACGGGTGTTGAACTCTTCTCAAAATCCTTTTTAAAATTATAATTCATCATTATCTCATTTTTGGAAGTCACATTGATGTAAAGACCACTTCTGGCCAGAACAGAAACCGTTACCCTAGCACGCCCACGGTACCCTCAAGACTCAGGCTGGAAGGCCCTGCAAGGCTGAGGCGCCGAATACAAATCCCGACACAGCCACTGAACTAGTAAGGGAACATCCAGCACGAGTCCAACTGTAACCACAGAGCACCATAAACTGTATCTAAACTATACCAACCGTATCGAAGCAGACCCCAATCTGTCGTACTCTGTCTCAAAACTACCAAAAAGTGGAGGGTTGAAAACTACACTATTCCGGAGAACTTGTGGATGGATTGACATCGCTGAGTCGGATGCGAGCGATGCCGAAGACTGGGCGTAGCAGAGAAGAAAGAGTAGGAAAGCAGACCCTGGCAGATGATGATGAACTTGTATCTATATTGAAGTCCTGATAGTTGAGTAGCGGGAACGTCTGCCTTTGAAGCGGATGACCTAGGTTCAACCACCATTCAGGACCCTGTACTGAACTGTATTTTTTTTAACACCATGCGTATATCATGCGTACACCATGCGCTTCGAAAAAAAAGTTGGCATCGGTAGCTATCAATTGATGGTCGCTATAAACCATGTCGCAATCCGATATTTCCGTCATCAGAGGTGGCCTCGCGTAATGATGAAGATGATGTCTATCATCATCACAGCCCATAAACAGTCCACTGCAGGACTAAGGGCCTCTCCCACGAAAGGGGAGGTTATTGCCGTAATCTCCACGCTTGGCAGGCGGGTTGGAGATCGCAGTATTATAAATATGACGGATGCGGTCAATAGTACGGACTCATGTGGTCAATAGTACGGACTCATGACGAAGAAAACGGAAGTGGGAGTGCGCCCTCTGGTGGGGCGTGCTGACAGAGTCTCGACGGCACGACTCGGGCCGAGTGGCGGCCATTCTTGGCGCGACCGCCGAGGAGTGACGCGTCTTGAAACTGTCTCCACATTTCGTTTAAAGAAAGTTGAAATTATAAGTGATGTGCAAAAATGAAATGGAATAAATACAGTGGAGTAAAAGTGAACCTTTTCTTTAATTTATCTGGACGAATACGATCTAATACTGATATCACCACCCTGATGAGAATGATCCTGATACAACCCTTTCCTTCACGCGACGACATCAGAAGCGGTGATGACGAACGCAACGCCCAAGAGATGGTATGATGAGAAGCGACAAAGAAAATGCAGATAACGCTTTGTGGAAGCGTAATAATAAAAGGAAAGTGATTACTCGATCCAGTTGAATTGCCTACATTAAAATATAAAATGATTAAACACGTTCAAAGCGCAGCCAAGAGTCCAAACACCCCGAGATATAAGACAAAGACTTCGTCAGACAGATTGGGGGATTTATAAAGTAAACAACAAATCATCTGTACCAATTGGTTATGGTCAAGGCAGACCTCGGGCCTTCGAGAGCACCATTGAGATATTGACACCATTATTAAAAATCGAGTGAAACTTACTATGGACGGCACTTTGGTGTACAACGGTTCGCTTCACCTACGAGAACAACATTGCAATGCAACGCTGGACTGGTAGCCTCAACGTGATTGTTTCAACATGGAACGATGGTAGACAATCTGCGAGTGTTGCGTACATGACTGAGAAATGATGTGAAATTGACAGTTCCTCTTTATCTGGTGAGTCCTATACATAATTATTATTTGGTAAAAACCTGTGCTGGAAAGAGGCTCCCTAGCAGATTTTAAGAGTTATTTACTTTGATAATTCAGAAAAGTATTCTGACAGAAACACTATTGATGCCCTTAGTAGAGAGAAGGGCAGGTTAATTTGTATCTTTAGTGAAACTACAAATAGAAAGAATGTAAACAAAACAAAAATAACGTCATTTATGGTCAGTGTTACAAATTGTTGGTAAAGATGTCAAAAACTACTGCCAAGTTTAATAAATATTAGCTTTTGCGTGTACCTATGTCAAATAAAGAATTATGTTAAATCCCTCTAAATGTTACAGTACACTGTGTTAAAATTAAAAAAGTTACATTTAATCTAAGATTATTTTACCATCTTGAAACACGCTATGATTTAACGTATTACCAACATCACGTCAGTTATCGGAAAACAATAATAAGAAATACTTGAAAGCATAGTCCTATTATTTTTATAAATTGAGTACGTAAGCATCGTTATGGTGGTACTGCTGCTGATTGACTTCTTCTTCTTGATCGTTACCTCACTGCTGAGGATCGTGACATCTTCGGAGTTTGTCTCCATCGGTCGCCTGATGTAATGCGACGTTGACGGATGTATCGTTCGGATATTTGGTCCGCCATCTCTTCGGACTTCGGCCTCTGGGCCTCTTGCCTTCGACTTTTCCCGTCACCATAAATCGTTCCAGATTGCTGATTAAGTAAATATTTGATAATAATAGTGTGGCAGGGATGCCGTAGCAGTGAATTTGTGGAACAATTAGCTGGTGTACTTTAGGATGTTGTATCTTAGAGATAGGATAGGCTTCGAATGTGCAAAATTTCAATAATGACCCAGTAAAGATCTCCGCGATTTCTATGCGAGCGGGAGGGTGCCAACATGTATCGGAAAAAAAAGAGAAAAATTGTTAGCGTGTTTGTTTACATTTAACAGGAGACATTCGAACGAACTTTTCCATATTTCAGTATGTTTGTTATTGTGGTCGTAGTTTCCCAATGTTATAGAAGATATCCGCGGTAACAATGGGATCACTCATATACGTTTCTTTTAATACTACAAAACGGAAAAAAAGGGGTAGTTTGGTTAGTAATTTAATTTTATGTTGGTATCAAGTTATTAATCGAAAGAAAAAGTAAATACGAGTAAGTGAACTGATTGACGGTAGATAATTTCGATTTATGTTTTGAGTAACTAAAGATAAACCTGTGACTTAGTTCGACCGAAAACCATTTGTTCTATGTTAATATGACTTAGTTTGACCTGGTTAAAGACTTTGTTAGACGGATCTATCTAAGAAGCTAACTCAATATGTGACGTCTATCGAGCCGAGGTTTTTATAAGATTTATGTGATAGTTTTGTTTTCTTAAAATTTCGTAATTCGCATCATCGGATGGAGGTGATCGTGTTTTATCACTGATGGTGGGCTGATGGAGCCTATGGGAGAGTTTTATGGTTGCTTACCGGCCTGATGGAGGCTATGGGAGCGTGGCTAATAGAAGGTAGTTGTTTCAATCTCTGTGAGAAAATGTTGAACGATAATGATGTTAAGAAAGTCCAGATATTTTGGTGATTGTTCAATAGTCGGTTAATTAAATTAACTTTAGCTCCGAGTACTGAAATTTCCATGATTACCGATATAAAGTAACTTTTTCGAGTTCTGTTGTTGTACCAGTAAGATGAGGCAGTGTAAGCAATGGTGAGATTTTATATCCTTCTGCCAGTACAAGTTTAGTAGTACCTGAACTGTTGTTGAGGTCAATTATCCTGATTTATTTGGCTGACTTGGAGTGGCCTGGAAATCATGTGTGTGATAGCCCCGAAAGTCTCGATGTTGTGGCTGTAGATGGCTTTAATGTTGTAATTTTTTTTAAGAAGGCGTCTGTATATGGGACACCTTCATTATTACAATCATTGTTAAATCGTTTTAAAATGGGAGGCTAAAACATAACGTAAACTCTAAATAGAGTATACTTGTTCGAACAGTTAAAATTGATGACGATGATTATTACTTGTTTAGTTTTGGTGTGGTAACATATGAACTGGATGGTAACAACTTACCTATGACTGGCGTAACAGATAAACGTGAGAGCTTCATATTATTAAACTCCTGATTTAGTTTTGATATTGAGCAGTAGAGATAATGTTGTTTTTGTAGAGATATCACCGTGAACATTTGTTCGGGTCTGTGACGATTACTTGTTATGTAACTCGTAGACCGTTATTACGTGTTATGATAGCAGATATGACTGTGTTACCTATCACTGACTTAGTGCAGATTTGGTCGAAGAATTGACCACGAGCTGAGAGTCTATAGACAGCTATTAGTGAAGTAAAGCGTGTTAAAGTTACTACTTCATGATTTCAGCAATTTCATATTAAAAAGTATACTGTATAGTCTAGCATTGGCTATATAAGTACGGCTACTACAGTGGTGCCCCTATATTATAGAAAGAGGTATTACTAGAGTCTATAAGTACCTACTGGTTTAAAAAATGTGACGAATGAACAACACTGAGTTTATATGTTGGCAATGTTTATTAACGCCTGGGTGGCTCCCGCCTGTGTGGCTCCCGCCTGTGTGGCTCCCGCCTGTGTGGCTCCCGCCTGTGTGGCTCCCGCCTGTGTAGATCCCGCCTGTGTGGCTCCCGCCTGGGTGGCTCCCGCCTGTGTGGCTTCCGCCTCTGTGGCACCCACCTGTGTGGCATTCCGCCTGTGTGGCATCTCGCCTGTGTGGCATCTTGCCTGTGTGGCATCCCGCCTGTTTGGCATTTCGCCTGTGTGGCATTTAGCCTGTGAGGCATTCCGCCTGTATGGCATTTCACCGGTGTGGTATTTTTCTGTGTGGCATTTCGCCTCTGTGCCATTTACCCTTGTGTGACATCTTACCTGTATCGTGCTATGGCAGACGTGATACAGGATATATAATATACTCGTAGTTTGACGATTAGAGTGGTACTGACCAGAGTGACACCCAGTCTGTGTGGCACCTAGTCTGTGTGGTATTTCGCTATTGTGCAGGTCCAGTTGCGTGCCGGCCCGGTTGCGAGGCGGCCCGATTGCGTGGCTGCCCGTCTGATAGCGTTCGTCAGTGTGGTGGTTCGCCTGTGTGTCATTTCTTCTGTATGGTAATATTACTCTTATTTTTAAAATTAGGATGGCGCTGACGGATGACCAAAATCATATGGCATTTAATGAAGGAGTGTTTCGATCACACTCGAAGTAACATTGGGTCTTTTGCCGAGTACTGAAAATTTTATGTAGGTAGGTATGTCACATATTTGTAGTAAATCTAATTACCTACAGTAATGGAGGTTGGGGACAGTACACGAGCTTTGTGATTGGATTTGTGATGTTTCCCACTCAACAAGATCATCAAGGGGAAAACACTGGTGATGATGATGAAACCTTCATTTGTGGTAATTGTGATACGGTTCATAGTCTGGTGTCCTGTCACGCCTCTCTCATAAACTGAAGCCGTAGCTGAATTTATGTCGGCAACTTAGAAAGAATAACTTGTGTACGAGATGATGTTGTTCTCTCAAGTCTCTCTCAATCTACGGAAGTTTAGTATGATAAATGATAATGTACGTATGTTTTATGTGTACACAAATAGCAGTTACTTAAGTATTGGTGGGTTGAAGCAGTCGTGATAGATCCAATCACATGATTCATAAGACTTACTTGGGTGATGTATTGTGGTCAGAAGTGACCGAGCGAATATGGTACTGTGCTATGGTTTTCATGTTTCAGATAACACACGAGGACGTGTGTATAGCAGGACGGCCGTGACGGATGCGGTCAATAGTACGGACTCATGTGGTCAATAGTACGGACTCATGACGAAGAAAACGGAAGTGGGAGTGCGCCCTCTGGTGGGGCGTGCTGACAGAGTCTCGACGGCACGACTCGGGCCGAGTGGCGGCCATTCTTGGCGCGACCGCCGAGGAGTGACGCGTCTTGAAACTGTCTCCACATTTCGTTTAAAGAAAGTTGAAATTATAAGTGATGTGCAAAAATGAAATGGAATAAATACAGTGGAGTAAAAGTGAACCTTTTCTTTAATTTATCTGGACGAATACGATCTAATACTGATATCACCACCCTGATGAGAATGATCCTGATACAACCCTTTCCTTCACGCGACGACAAATATAACAATGGAAAACGCTGCTGCCCATTTTCCAGCCTACGGAGACTTAGATTTATTACTCTAAACATTAGTCGCCTTATACGACACCCACGAGTGTAAGGGGTTGGTGCTATTCTACTCTGCCGGACACCACACCACACGGATGATGTCTATGATCTCTCACAAAACTGGTAAACCCATCTTTCCTCATTGCTATTCAGGAGCTGATAAAAATTAAGCAGGTCACACTCGTAAATCCCTAGACATCGTACGCATTTGAGTGATTTAATTGTATCATCATCCACCCACGATTGGTAGCAGTGATTCCCCTTGTACCGGCAATGCGTGACAGTGTTACTGATTACCAAACGTGCGACTAGCATGACGGAAATATTGTCTCATGCAAACCTACAGGGAAAGGTTATCGCATTGGCTCTGATGGTCAATGATCAGTTCATGGTCTTCGCTATAGGTGTTATGCTATGCAGCAATGGCCATGGAATCACTGATTTTCGGATGGCCCATTAGGTCCGTGTCTGAAATATAATAAGTAGTATGTATTTATTTTCTCAAAAATGTACAGAATAGGCAGGAGAGAGTGCAAAATCAGGGAGCCTAGATTATTTGCCTTAAAAACGCACTACGGCTGTCAGTAAAGTTTTATCTAACTTGGAAAGAAATCAGACCATGATCACCCCATTAAAGAAGGACAGGCTCTTTGGGTCTTGGTTTAAGAGATAGGCCTTATACAGGCCTACTACGTTCCCATTGGGTAATGGGTATCAAACTATCGACCCTACGTCATCTGCGGGGGGCACATAAGCGTTTTAACAATTTTAACTACTCTGTGCCACCAGGGTACCGAATCTAGTGTGCAATGCAGTTGTTATTATGTTGCGATGTAACTGTGATGTTACTATAACTACGTCGAGGTATCGAGTCAGTCACAGCATCATCCCAGTTAAATTGCAGTTAAATCATTACTCGACCTTTGACACGTTTTCGTTAACAGAATTGAAGGCAGTTTGACAACTAAGAAAGATGCAACTTATCAATTTATTTATTTATTGGAGTACAAACAGCCATATAAAACCATAATGCAACTAAAGTACCAGAAAACGAATAATTGTGGAAAAGTTCGACCTCATGAAAGTTGCAACTCAACATCTGTAATTTGAATAGTAATTACACGTTTGACATGCGATGCAATTGTAATGTTACTGCAACTGAGACGATTTCCGTACCAGAATCGAAGCCCAGCTGATAATATACACGATTTATGTAACAAAAATCGAGAATATCTAATAAGAACCGCAGGACTTCGTCAAGCCTCAGCATTTTTTAGAAAATGGCGGAGACTAGATGCGACAAGCTGAAGATAGGGCGCAAAGGCGCTCATTGCGGAACCCTATAGGTAACCTGTGTTAACCGATATACGCTAATTATTGATTGGAGAGCGACATACTCGTACTTATACTTCCTATAAGTATTTTACGAACCAAATGAACTTACCTATTTATAGTGATGTTCTGATTCCAATTATTGAAATATAAATATAATTCTTTTATTTGCCTATAGTGTGTACGAGGGTCCAGCGGAAGACTTCTAATATTACTTGTAGCTGACAAGGATGGCACCATCTCACGGGCTTCAAGTAAATATTAGTAATCGTCTTTCTCTGGAACCACAGTATAATTTCAATTAGAGCAGAGTCCAAATAGACGCGCGGTAACGTCGAAGCATGCCAAAAAGGTACTTTAATTCACTCCAAGGTGCTTGAAAACGCCAACTTGTGGTTTGCCAGAGTGAGTCCCATTCCTTGCTTTAAAATCAGCTATGATTTAGAAAATACTTATCTCTTATTCACGCACATATTTCTTCTAAATTCCTATGTTCTTTTAACTCGTTTCCTCGCAGACTCGTCGGCATGCTAGCGTAGGCTGCGCGCGCGCCGGCCCTGCGGCGGCCGCGGCCTTTCGGGGCAAGTACAAGGCGCTAGTTGCCAGTCAGGATGCGTGGCGCTGTCCGGATGTTGAAAGGACTCGGAGAGGTGCTTGACTGGCCTCCAGAAAATGTTATTTGTTATTAGATCAAATCAAATCAATGACAAATAACAATACTTATAAAACAATGCTTGTCTCAGTAAAGTAGCTTAACTATGTGTTCTCACAATAGTGCGCGTCTGCTTAGTGAGCGCATTGCGTTCAATACGGCTCTATGGTTAACCAATTTCGTTCATTTTGACGAATGCATAGTGCCGATCGCCACTCAAGTATGTTCTGGCAATTCCCACTTATAGTTCAGCCACCTATGGGAAATCTTTTCGAGTATATGCTGCGCGCCTGTGGAACTCTCTGCCAGATGACATTCATAATGCTCGAACACAGTTATCCTTCAGAGAACTTCTGAAAAAGAACTTTTTCATCAGTCAATAGAACTTGATTTTATATATATGTGTGTATATATATATAGTATTATATTTATTTATATAGTATGGGTATAGTATATATATTTATATGTGTTATATTGTTGTATATTTAAAAGACAACCAATGTACGAAATTAAACATTAGGTAATGTTTAAATAATTAGTTGTAGATAATATAATTTAAGTAGTAGTAATTTAATTTAAGATCTCAATATTGCCTCCACCGCTTCTTGGATGTCCATTCAGACTGTTTAAGGTTGGCTGGAAGAAATCCCATTATGGGATAAGTCCAGCTTTGCTTTGTAAAATTATTTTTGTAACTCCTGTATATATTAAGCAATAAAGAGTTTACATACATACATACTCGTACTTATTATCAGTTTAACCCTGTGTGTAGTAATGCTTCTGAATACGGGTGCTGTGTATTTGCTAAAGAAATTGTTGATAGATTTGATATAATGTTCAATGCAATACCTCATTGGATTTTCATCATTTTAGCTATGACCCGGTGACCGCAAACAATAATATCGTTTCAGGGAAACATTGACGGTTACGTCAATGTTTCCCTTGACATTGACGGTTACGTCTATGTTTCCCTGAAACGGAGGAAATCCAAAATAACGTTAACAAAAATGCAATACCCTTAACTGACGTAGATGCAGAAGAGGTTGTTGTACTGTTTCTAGTACTGACGATGATCAGGAACAATTCTTTCTATGTAAGCATG
The DNA here is from genome assembly GCA_905147135.1 of Blastobasis lacticolella. Lineage (NCBI taxonomy): Eukaryota > Metazoa > Arthropoda > Insecta > Lepidoptera > Blastobasidae > Blastobasis > Blastobasis lacticolella. The sequence goes on from LR990048.1 coordinate 20,773,903, forward strand.
GTAGACAATAAATGATAACACAGAAATGGATTAGCTACGCTGCCAAGCCTTACAATCGACGCAGGCAGGAGTAGTCTTCAATTTAGCTTTTTGAATATGCCCAAAAAATTTCTCTGCAAATTTCAAGTACAATCATATATTCAACACACAACAATGTACAGAAACATTAACACTGACGGCAATAAAAATGTAAAGTTATATTATTATTATGAACATACTCGCAATGCAAGGCGAGCCACTGCCGTTTCATCCCATTCTGATGTAGCATTACATTACGTGGTCTCCATGCGAGGTTTACAGCTTAATTCATTGAAATATCGAGGTGGACTGCAGCCAAATCTGATAAGAGAATCTCCTTTTGGGCAATATACATTCAAAAGGCGTAGCATTGCAGTCTTATGGGAAGCTAATGTGATAGTGTCCTTTTTAATCCTTCTCGATGACCAAGGTTGAAAATTTCATGTAAACTTTTATAAATTAAACGAACTGATGTTGAGTGAGTCTATCACTCCTTTCAGGGGTCAACTCAGCCTACATCCAACTCAGGCTGAAATTACCACTATCAAATATGCTATGAGCTAGATCTAATTCGATTTGTATTTACTTTTTAACCTCGGTCGCAAAATTGTATTACATTTTGGCTCGATTTTCTTTGATATTGTAGTGTCCTCGCTATGTGGCCAAGCTAGTGAAGCTTGTGGGCTATCTATTCACTAATTATATTGGGGTCGTCCTCAAGGTCTTCCTCTTTGTTCTCCCAGACCCCCGAACTCTCATTTCCGCCTCTCTCAAGGCCGAATATCTGACGAAACACAAAAAGCTTTTTTTCTACTAAGTAAAACCTAAATAAATCATAGATTTTATGAGCAATAATTCCCACTGTCCAGTGTCCATAGCAGATAGATTACTAATTTGCAATTTGATTTGTCACAACGACTCCGTATAAAAAAGATTCAACATAATTTAATCAAATATTTATATTATTACCTCGCAGTTATCAGATCTCATTCTTTTGTCGTGCCTTCTGTAAGCCAGGGCGACCGGTTAGGTCACTTGGCATGGTTGTCACGCGAGCGCAAGGGGCTTTACTGACCTTAGGCGCCGGCGCAAATGACGTCACTGCTTGAGGACGTCTTGGCATAATTGGAGTTGGACGTTTCGGAGTTCTGAATGACGTAGATTATGTAGATGATGTCCTCGTCGTTGTTAAAACTGGATAGGATTCATATTCATAAATTATAAAGAGTAGAACTAGAATTTTTTAAGTTTCAAAGAGTTCAATAGTGAAGCAGCCGATGCAGCATCGGGTGCTGATGAGATAGGTAACCGTTGTTGGTAGTTATTTAGTAGATACCTAACATTGACTTTTTACGAAATTCACAAATTACATTGGACCCGAGTTTAAACTATCTGCGTGCCGTTCATATAAATCCATCCGGCTGTTTTTGCGAGTAATTAAAAAAACTAAAATTTCACATCTCTTATACATAGTATAAAACAAAGTCGCTGTTCCGCCGTCTGTATCTATGTATGATCTGTTTATTCTGACTTGTCTTATTTGGTGAACAAACAATGCCCAAAATCACGACTTGCCGTATCAATCACGCTACGTATATTGTGTATAAATGTCATTAATTATACAAGAAATGCATAGAATGCGAATTTCAACGAATACTGCTGCACATTATCCATTGAAATACATAATTTGCTGAACCAAATAGGACAAGTCAGAATAAACTATATACGCTTACATATTTTAAACTACGCTACGGACTTTAATATGGTTTCCAAAAAGGTGTAAAGTAGGTGTACGCAAACGAACTCGCGCCGGGTCCAGTAGTTTTTAATATTGTAGGATGATTCGTAGGATAACATTTATTTTCATGCTTCTGGTGCGAATATAGCGTCATCTATGTATTACCGAAAGAAATGAACTTGTCAATAAGCTTTGTGACTGCGCCATCTAGAGTGAACTTTGTGTACTCGTGGGATTACAGAAACACTAGCTCCAGTGAGGTACATCATTATGCCGATAGATGGCTGTGACACTGTATTTGTGTGTTTTATTTCACTTGGAACGTATAGTCAAACAAAATTAAGAAACGGCTAGTTTTTACAGGTAGCGTTGTTTATACTGCACAAAAATTTTCTAGGTAAACCCTGGAAAGGTTTAAATAGCGAAATTGCTGGATATTACACGGCTCTACGGAAATAATCTGCCATAATAAAGACATCAACGCGCTAGATGTCACGCTGGACCCATATAGAAGACATCAATGGGATTTCTGTCCCTGAAGTCAAGCTGCACCATAAGTATAGTCCAACCAAAAGTCAATAGCAAGATGCGAGCTAGGGCTTGTATAGTACGACGTATAACGTTTAAACAGTGGAAGCATTGCATGAGGCTTGACAAAGGCTATAGGCTAGTTTGTCGTTTTTGAGAGATGTTTATAATCAACCGTTTAGGTGCAAGGCACTCTGAATCGACCCCGTGAACTCTAAAAAAACAGCCTGTACCTTAAATAAAACCAATGGGTCAAACACGATGGTTAAGCAGTCGAGAGTCTGAAACATTTCATTCTTATCTATCTAGAAATCCTAACCTAATACTAACCTATCTAGAGACTTAGAGACCATACTGCCTTGTACGACGCGCCTTCCGTGTCTACGCCCGACGCTCTCTTTAGACGGGGCTTTGCTAAAATAAGCACCAGCCAATTACAAACCGATGATTGTCAACTCCGATCGTAAAGGAAGTTAATTAAGAACGGATGACAAGAAAAAGATTTGCGAGGAAGTGACTGGGATCTGCGATTGGACACACCTTCACCTTTTATAGTGGGCAAGAATTTGATAGAGGGGAAGGTTGTCCCCGTACATGGGGATTCGGACCATGGGGACTAGAGGCATGACATTTGACACTTGAGAGTTTGGTGTCAGACACTCGGAAACAACAGTATTAAGCGAGTGAACAAAAAGTGTAGTCAACAAAATAGAGGTGGGTAGGGGTAACACTTCGATACGCCGCGCTCACTTTCCTGCGTCGAATGAGTTAACTCACTTTAAAAAATTTCGATGTACACGAACTTTGTTGGGGCTCACTTATAGTTCAGTTTATTGCACATTGAACTTCAATTAATGGAGCAATCAGTACGATAATAATGTATTTAAGTTGAAGCTCGCGCTTTATAGCTAGCTCTCTATGCGCGGGTCATATTGGTGCGTATTTTGCTACGCACTATTTCGAGTTAAGTCGAAGAACCGGCGCAGTGAGCTACTGTATTAGTAGTTAGTATCTTCATGAGGCTTTATTTAATCATATTAATATCAACCAGTAAGACAATTGAAGCACAGCATCCGTCCTCATTGACGTTAAAACGTCAAACCAACATTCATTCCATTTTTTAAGGAGACAACTAGATCGCCGCCTAAAATGATAAACAAGACCTCTTGAAAATGCAGTAGAATTGGAAAATAACTAAAATTTGTGCATGATTATGACTAAATGCCTCTGAATGTCCCTTACGATTGATCCCTTGAGCAAAATTTTTGCGGATGAAAAGGGTAAAAAAATTGTTGTGAGTTGCTGTGTCAACACAAATCGCTGAGTTGCCTCAGCGACTCTCCGAGCACCACTGCCGCGGTCTCCTAGCGTGGCCAATCACCAAATTGAATCTCCATTGCGCAGGCGCGACGCAATTACACGATTCGCCACAACCAGCGCTGAATGGGTGACGTCCTCGTAGGACGGGACAGCAACAATCCGGAGACTGGCTGTGCGACGACTGTATTAAACAGCCTATCGAGTGTACATCGGCGTTCCAAGGGAGGAAAACATTTCAACAATCCAAATTTACAGGATTTTGATAGACACACACACACAGTCAGCTGAGGCTTGAAAAACGGCAAAAACTCCTGCAGAACGGTTTCGTTTTCTACCCTTCGAGCACCAATACAATAACCCAATTGTCCCAATAACTCTCAGTCTATCGAGGCACATCTAGGGGCAATTTACGAACTGCGTCCGATATGAAGTCGACAAAATGGCGTCCGAGGTAGCCACACTACTAAACTTGATCTGCCAAATCCTGGATTGTTGTCAAGGTGGCCCGGGTCCTCGTTCGCGAGACCACAACTGGAATATTTGCGCCAATATTATTATTATTTTATTTCTCTTAAGTTGAGGAATGCGCTCCCTACTGAGACTCCTAAGTGAGTAAAGTATAGAGTTCTTTAAGAAGGATCTGAAGGGGTTTTACAGGGTCAGCTACATAGTACTATATGCCTGATATTTAGATCCTTTTGCAGTGTATGGCCTAGAACCGGGGAAAATATTAAAAACGGAAGCTCTATAGGTCACCAGTAATTAAATCATTATGGTCTCTACTAATTAAAATCAAAACTTAACTATTTGTTTTTTTTCTAACAAACTCAATCGTAAATTCAATATACTGCAAACAAAACAATAGTTCCGCTTGACTTGGTCGAGTTAATTCTGCATCGTACTTATTCGGAGCTACTCGGAAAGTCTCGTTGACATGTGGCAGCCATGGACTTACTACCCAAAGGGACTGCGCACTGCTTTGACTAAAACCGGGCAGAGCGAGAGTCACCATCGATAGTCCTGTGTCCCTTTCTAACAGTGTAAACACAATGTTATTGGCATAATCACCGTCATTCTAAATTGACAAGTGTCATGTTTGGTGTTGCCATTATTGGAGAAATATATTTACCGTGAATTTGGTATTTTTATGGGGTAATCCGTACAATCCGAAAAGTAGTTGTCAAAATACCTTTTGATCTACTGAACGTTTCTCCGACAAACGTCGAGTCGACATAATTATCAACCTACGACTTTTTGTTCCACAAAACAGATAAAAGAGTTCGGGAACGATTTATCCTACAACACTAGTTCCTAAAGAGAAGTGATAGTACTCGTCGATATCTACATTTCGGTTGACAGCTGTCAAACTTAAAACTGTCATCCGAAATGTAGATCTCAATGAGTACTATTATATTACTTTAGGAACTAGTGTTGTAAGACCAATCGTTTCCGAGTTACAACAGTTCCAAGTTTGACAGCTGCCATCCGAAATGTAGATCTCGACGAGCACCAACTCTCTGTAGGAACTAGTGTTCTAGCACCAATAGTTTAGGAGTTATTGCAGTTTTAAGTTTGACAGCTGTCATTCGAAATGTAGATCAACAAGTACTATAAATTCTCTATAGAAACTAGTATTTTAGGACCAATGGGTTCCATGAAGCAGGGAAACCTTGGGCTGGACCCTTGTGAAAATATGACCTTCAGATTGCACCCGGTCCGACTCTGCCTGGCCCTGATCGGTAGGTCGGTGTCCGCGCTAAGTAATAAAAGTAATTCGGAATTTGCATCAACCATGGTGGCAACACTAGAAAGGGACACAGGACTATCGATGGTGACTCTCGCTCTGCCCGGTTTTAGTCAAAGCAGTGCGCAGTCCCTTTGGGTAGTAAGTCCATGTCTTATGCCCTGTACCACGACACTGACAATGTTAGCGATAATATCGTGTTGCAATAATCACTGATTATGAATCGTAACTTTAAATTCTTATTGTGTGTAATGCATAGATTTTGGTTAAATAGAATATTTTAATAACAAATACCAATACTGTAGAGAGTCTATATTTTCAATATTAGCCCCAGTTCTAGGCCACACACTGTATACAAGAGGGCCGTGCGCCTCTTTGCCATTTGTGGTGTATTTTTTCGACTCGGATCCGAAGCAAGCTGTGAATAAACGTTCTTAATCCGTAATTGGTAACAACTAGGCAGTGCAACACCAGGATCGGTATCCTCAAATATCTCAAAATACCGGGATCCCGCATACATTTTGCGGGACTAATCTCGGTCGAAAATATTACGGAATCCCGCTGGACGGGCGGGATTACAGAGAAGCGTGGTTTATACGTGTTCATACATTTCTGGCGTTACAAATCAGTCTTTCACTTCATTAATACCTAATCGATTTTAATTCGGTTTTCGCGGTTTGATAGCCAATAAGACAATGATTACCTCTGTATTTAATTAATATCTGTAAGAGGTAATCATTGTCTTATTGGCTATCAAACGAAGTTTAAGACTGATTTGTAATGCCAGCATGTATAAAAGTAGGTGGTTTTTTTTTTTTTTTTATGTCATTCGGTATGCAAACAGGCAAGCGGGCCACCTGAAAGTGGTCACCACTGCCTATAGACATTAGCAACACCAAGAGTATCGCTAATGCGTTGCCCACCTCTATAACACGTTGCTCTGGCAGCAAAAAGCAATGGCCATTCCACTGCCAAAGCCACGGTTCCCCAAATCCCCACCCCATGGAGCACTGGAAACCTTACTCACCGGCAGAAACATAATACTATTTAAAAGAGTATTATTTAGCTGCGGTATTCTGTAAGGTGGAGGTACTTCCCCAGTCGGGCGGCTCCAATTCGAACGAGATACCCCGCTATGCCCTACCTCTCTTAAAAGGTATGGAAAAATATGGAGTCTACTTCCAAAATAATGTTTAATTTACTTACAATGTTGTTTGTGGTGTGTACCTAATTATTCTAATTTATGTTGATGTTGACGTGAGTATGTCAATTATGTCTAAAAATATATACTAAATAAACATTTAAAATGTACCAAAAAGCTTGTGTAATTTGGTTTAAAATGAAAACCATGAAAACGAGGTCTGTAAGGTCTTTATTACGATTGATTTCTGGGGTCTGGTAGAGATCGCTTGCAGCGATAAGGCCGCCTTTGCCCACAACTAGTTATGGTTTCTTGTCGGAATTTTTAATGTAATTATTCTTGTGTAAGCAATAAATAATTTATCTATCTATCTATCTATCCACCCAGCTGGATCCCGCAAATACCTGGATCCAGCTGGACTAAGATGGTTCAGTCCCGCAAACACCTGGATTGAAATTATCTTGCGGGATTGCATTCCCTAGTAACAACGCATCCAGCGTCACAACCGGCTACCGAGACTGTTGTTCAACCTCAACTCAGGTTCCCTGCGAAAGATCGGCCACCCACCCAGTTCCCGAACTATGCGCACCTTGCTTAACCTTGCTTATCGGTTGCGTACCTATGCCGCCACTAGATCAGTGCCGATAGACCTAATAAATTCAAATATACTAACGAATCATGGACTTAGAAACTAGTCCCCAGCGCCATTTTCCACTCGAACGATCGCCTAATTAGTTGCTGTGGTTTTTCAGACAAATGACTGTAGCGCCATTAATTGCAGTTAGCATGTCACCTTCACTTTTATCTGTTTTAGACAACATTGGGGTAATTGGGTTAGATATAGACGTGGACCTTTAAGTAATTGAACTGGATTATAGATTATTATATCGTCCTATCGGCGTCTCATGATCACATCACGCTTCCGAAGGCCTGCTGGAAGAGATTTCTTTTAGAAATAAGTAGCGGCTGTTGTGCCATTTATTACTTTGCATGGTATTCACTATGTATTTCCTGTGCACAATAAACTGTTAAATAAATAATAATAAATAATTATATTCTCTGTTGGTATATTATACAAGTTAGCTTCTACCTGCACATGCATCATAATCATCATCGTCCTAGCGCTTATCCCGGCCTCTGCCAGGGTCCGCTTTCCTACTCAATCTTCTCCACTTCGCCCGGTCTTCGGCATCCCCTTGTCGTAAGCCGTTGGCTCTCGCATTCGACTCAGCGATGTCAATCCATCGCTTCTTGGGTCGCCCACGGGGCCTCTTTCCTGATACCGGCAGATTCAGGCACCTAATTCCCACGTATCCCTGAGGCTTACGCAACACGTGACCAAACCAGCGCAGACGAGCCTCCTCGATCTTATCTGCGATATCCCTCACACCAAGGCTGCCACGGATGTACTCGTTACGTACTCGATCGAGTCGCGTAACTCCGCACATCCAGCGCAGCATTTTCATTTCGTTGGCGTGGAGTTCGCGAAGTTCGCGAACGTGTTTCGTCAGCGCTGGCCATGTCTCGCAGCCGCTCTAATTATAATCTTGTATATAAGCCCTTTGAGCTTTACTGGGATATTAGGGTCACAGGTGACTGCCGTGAGTTCCCGCCATTTTACCTGCACATGCGTCAGCGGAAAAGCGGAGCGACACGTGACTTAATATAAGTGATACAAAAATGGACTTTATTCTATGAGCAATACATTCCACTTTGATTCGCTCTCACGCTTTTTGTTTCTAAATTTAGTTTCTGAATTTAGGAATGCGTAATAAGCGCATAAGGGTGCTACCCTGCGACTCGGCTGGATGTCCAAAAGCGTAAAGCTCAAAAACTTCGAAGTAAAATTCTTCTTAGTCGTTACTCTCTTGGTAGAGTGGTCGTGGTCGTCAAATCCGGTCTGGTAGCTAGCATGATACCTTGACATTCGTCTCTCAATTAAATTTAATTTATTTTGATAAATATAAATTTACAAGTCAAATGTTCTTAATAATTAGATACAATTTTTAACTATTTTGGCTAAACATTATTCTTGAATATAACGTTACCATGGATATTGAAAAAAAATTACCTATGACATAAAGTAAAATACAAATTCGGAATGTCACAATTTAATTAATACGAGTATTACATAGGCCATGCGTTATTCATAAAATAATGTAACCTTAATTACAATTCAAATAATAATTACAATTTCAAAATGACATATTTTTATTACAATACAAAATCCCGTTATTTAACTTATGACGTACTTTCTCAATCCGGCCCTTCTTATGCACAGGTGTAGGGGTGCGTCATAAAGCTTGTTTTGATTAGGTCAGTCCACCAAGCGGGTGATCTGTCGCACGCTCGTGTTATCTTGCTGTGTGAGTGCGGCGCTCGGTGGAATCAACACCCCGGCCCGGTTATGCCGAAGAAAGTTAGAATGCGAGACTGGACGCAGAGGCTGTCCTCCTCCTGTTTTGATGATTGGTGTTAAGTATGCTAAATATATAGAAGCCCGGCAAACGAGCAACTTTTCGGTAGTGTGCTAGACTTTCACTTCACCCGTATTCACTTTATTCTGTATAAATTATTGTTGTATTGCGTCTGATAAGTGAACGTGGCGGACGCAGAGTGCTGATCGACAATTTAAGTGAATTGTTACTTACTCGTAGAACCCTGTCCATTCGCGCTCACTCTAAAACCTCACAGTACCTAAAGTATCTGAGTACGAGCGTTAGAAGTTAGAATCCACTATCAAATTCAAACAATTCAAAATTCAAAATTTCTTTATTGATTAGGACATTAAATATCTCTTTCAATCGTCAAAAAGGAAAGTAGGAAGGAAACACACAGTGACACGCTGACCGCCCTATGGCCGTAGATAAACGTATCCCTCGCCAACCACGACCGAACCTGCGACAATGCCAGGCAGAGCCGGAACGCTATAATATATTATATAGGTATGTCTAGTGTAATTAAGAAAAACCACCTAAAACTACAGCAAGAGTAAGCCAGTCCACCAAGGCAGCACCATCAGGCAAATCATCCATCCATACCTCTACCACCAAGGCTTATTCGGCTATTATGCTACGCCCCACCCCAGTGCTGTACCAAACACCCATATATCAAAGTAAAAGTACCCCTGACCGCTAACACCACATCTCCGCACCTCTACATACTAAAGTGGCATTACAAGGGGGTTCATAGTGCCCTTCAGTGCTCCCCGTTTGCAAGGCACCCGGGTGCCACCAGTCGTGACCCGACCGCCGCCTGGGCCGCCCGCGTCGGCCTTCGCAACCGCGATACGTAACCAAGCTTTCGTAACCGCAACTTGTGACGTGAACCAGTGACACTGTGTTGACAACGGAGTTTTTTGAAGTAAGTGGATGATGTTTTTTTTTTTATCTAATTTTTTGATGAATGAATTTTTTTTTGAGATTGCTTAGTTTTGCTGGGGAAGTACCTCCACCTTACAGAATACCGCAGCTAAACAATACTCTTTTAAATAGTATTGTGTTTCTGCCGGTGAGTAAGGTTTCCAGTGCTCCATGGGGTGGGGATTTAGGGAACCGTGGCTTTGGCAGTGGAGGGGCATTTGCCTTTTTGCTGCCAGATCAACGTGTTATAGAGGTGGGCAACGCATTAGCGATACTCTTGGTTTTGCTAATGTCTTTAGGCAGTGGTGACCACTTTCTATCAGGTGGCCCGCTTGCCTGTTTGCCTATCGTATGACATTAAAAAAAAAAAAAAAAAAAAATTATTTTAATATTTATTAATTATTTGAAATTGCTTTCTTCTATGAAAGCAATTATCTATATAATATTATTATGCTTATAACTTGACGATATCTTTTATTGATACATAGAACTATGTGGTAACTTTTAGCGAGAAATTAATAAATCTAAGTAATATGTTATGTTGTTTAAGCAAGTGCTTATGAGCGAGTCGGAAACTTAAAATTAAATTGCACTTAAATCATTTAATTTTACCAAAAATTGAAATTGATTTCTTACTTAAATATTAATTCATCTCCTTTGCTTTATAAATCCCTTAACATTCCTTAAAAATATACCTATAATAACTCACTTATTTATAAAAATATTTAAACAACCTAACTTCTACACAGCTTACTCCCTTCAGAAAAGCTCTACGCACCATTATCAGTTTCCGAGAAAGCTCAAAATCTCCCTTACTTGGTTAATTTGGAGATAATGGAATATAAATGGGTGCATTCAGTGTCAAGGTCGCACGTGCGCGGCAACAGGTGGGAAAGTTATGGGTTCACGTGGAAAGTTAGCAAGCGAGATGCCACTATCCCGCTATTCTACGTGTGATTTCTCAGTGGCATAGCAACACATCTTCTGCATTTTTGTTGGCAAAATGGAGCTGACTTCGTTCGGTAAACATTATAACGTCCCGGAGCGGTTCCTGCGGGAACCCCATTGGTTTTCGGGATAAATTACAACCTATTGTTTAACACTGCCGAGTGGTGTCCGGCAGAGTAGAATAGCACCAACCTCTTACACTCGTGGGTGTGTACAAGGCGACTAATGTTTTCGAGGCAAAAGACCTTGAGAGTCTCCGTAGACTGGAAAATGGGCAGCAGCGTTTTCCATTGTTATATTTATAACACTGCGATCTCCAACCCGCCTGCCAAGCGTGGAGATTATGGCAATAACCTTCCCTTTCGTTGGAGAGGCCTTAAGTCCTGCAGTGGACTGTTATGGGTTGTGATGTTTAACATTGCGATCTCCCATCCGCATGCCAAACGTGGAGATGATGGTGAAACCCTCCGCAGATGTGGAGGAGGCTCTAGTCCAACAGTGGACTGTTATGAAATAATGGTTTGAATGTTGAATACAGCATTAACCACAGTATTTCATTGACGGGAGTGGTACCTACATATTTCCATAGGCTGTGTTAAGTGACACATGAGCGTCGGTGGCCTAGTGGTTAAGTGTCCGACTGGTAAGCGAGGGGTACGGGGTACGAACCCCAGCAACGCCATGTACTAATGACTTTTCTGAGTTATGTACATTAGTTGAACACTAACCGATGCTCTTACGGTGAGGGAAAAGATCGTGATGAAACCTGCACATTCGAGCGACTGAATGTGTAACCATGACCCAATATGGTCAGGTTCCCTGTTAATACAGTCACGAAGGTCAGATGGCAGTCGCTCCACTGTAATTACCTGATCTGCCAAATCCTGGATTATGGCCAGGACGAAGAGAGAGTAGAGGCTTCCTCACAGGCTAATTTACTATTATACCACCTCTTGCTTGCCTTAGTCGTATACCACCTTAGTCGTATAAAAATGCCGTTACGTCGCCAAATAAGCACACATTCGCGGCGAAGCATAGCTACGCTGTTCGATTCATTTCTTTCGAGAATACTGGTTTCTACGAGTTTGTTTTTAACGTGTCCCCTAGGTCAGTAGCAATGGCCGCTGGTCCTGAATTTGGGGCAATGCCAGACGCCGAGGCTAGGACAGTAACAGTAGGCTGCAGTAACAAATAAGTAAATAACTTTGTCGCGCTTATCTATCGCCAAATTAGAACGAAAGTTTAACCTTATATTTCGGAGTGTTTTTATCGTTCCACGACGGTGACTTACGAAATTATGTACGTAAAGTTATGGTCTGGAAAAAAAGTCGTGAACGATTTGAGAGCAGAAGTATTCACTTTGACAGAAATACATTAATGCAAGAGCAGTAGTTATGTAAATGATCTAGCGATTATAGATGAGCCAAAGTGTTTACAACTGATAATCTAACATTAGTTGATGATGATAATTTTAAACTGTTCTATTTAAATTTTAACATAAGTAGGTACTTACTTTTAATTTAACTATGTAATTTTAGACATAAGTTTTTCTTGAATAAATTATTTATTTATTTTATTTTATTTATTAGTAAATAAAATAAATATGCTTGTACAACACAAACAGCGCCATCTAGCCCCAAAGTAAGCAAAGCTTGTGTTATGGGTACTAGACAACTAATAAACTACCTATCATTATCTTGGCGTTAATGTCCCGGTTGTGCTCTCGCGCACGAGGGCCTTGACCATGATCCAGGATTTGGCAGGTCAGGTAATTACAGTGGTTCTTCGAAATTGAAATGATGAATCGAATTCAGGACCTCTTACATGGCAGATCGGCATGTTAACCACTGAACACTCCGGTCGTCAAAACGTTCGATCATCACGCAAAAACTACTGAGCGTATTTTGAATAGGTTTTGATTGTGTGGTAGCTTGAAGTCCATATTACAATCTAAGCCAAGTTTCATCTAATTCGGGTAGCTAGAATTCAACTTGACCTCCCCGTATTACTAGCATTCATACAATACGAAGGTCATTTAAAATGGTAATCTAATCTTGCGGGAAAAATCTAGTAAAGTAAAATATAGAAGCTCGCGTTCTAGATACAGAAGACTGCAAATCAACCTACCCAATGGTCCAATCTGGTCAGGTTTCGCTATTGATTGCGGTAATTACCTGATCTAAGAAATCCTGGATCATGATCATGGCGGACTCCGGACCCTCGTGCGCGAGAGCACTACCGTAGTAACCGTAGTAAGTGATATAAAATAATTAACCTAAACTAAATAAAAATATTATTACTCAATACAAAAGTATGGGATTTAAATGTCAATAGTATACATAAATCAATGCATTATAAAAACAATTTAAGTATACTATAATAAAAATGACAAAATTCAGATGTCAAAATGCCACAAACAATCATAGTAAAAAAATAAAAAAAATACAAAACAACATTTGCCGGTCTATTCGCTTTCTAAACTTCTAACCGGACTTCAATGGTGTTTTTATTATCCATGAGAAAAAAGTCATGAAGATCATGATTTATTTATAAAACTGATACAGGTATTCAACACAATTCCAACATCGCACCACCCACCGCGGCTGGGTACTCATCCTCACTACGTAGACACTCTACGCTGGTGTCCACGCAAAGTTTCAAGAACAGAACAAAAAAAATTTACCACTCTTTGTCATGAAGATAGCTAACTTTCCAATCTTTTTGGTTTCGAAAAAACGTAGCTTACGAACAAAGAACGTAACGTATTTTTAGCTTATATTATAGTATTTACGTAGTTGATTAATGCTATTTTCGTTGCTTGTCTGTCTAATGTTTTTCTTCTTCTCTTTGTAGGGGTTGCCTGGAAGAGATCGCTTGTAGCGATAGCGCCGCCTTTGCCCACAATGTCTGCCGATAAGACCTGTTAAATTTTCTTTCTTGTAAATTTGTCTGCAATAAAGATTATCTATTCTGTCTATCTATCTGTATACTATTCGGATATGCAATGGTATTGTTCAAGAGGTATATTATAGGTATATTTAGAGGTTAGCAAAGCTTTGATGATACCTAGTGTTGTTAATGTCAATCGGCAGCGGTGATAGTTTCCATTTTGGCGCTTCCGTCCTTTCAGACTCTAGGTAGGTATGGATTATGATGTTCTAATAATGTCGTGTTTTGCGTAATAATCAACCATCCAAACAGTGACTAAAGCCAGTCCCCGCCCTCCTCACGCTCACGTAAGCAGCTCAACTCCTCAATAAACACTAAACACTAACAGTAAATGTCTCATTAGAAACGAGGGAATGTCACGGCCATATCGGCAATTCCTGCTGACGCCAATGGCTGCTGATTAGGTTTTTTACGAGAGCAGTAGCCACCGGCGACCGCGCCCGCGTTTGCTAGTTTGCCTAGCTTTGTACGACGACCCATAGCAACTTACTATTGGGCAAGGCGTTTATACGTTAAGGAACTGTATTTATTTACCGGTCACCTGTATGCTAGTTACGCGACTCTGTTGCTAACGATTCTGTGATTTCAGTAATTGAAATTGTTAGTTTTGAGGTTACGTATCGTCGGTTTTATGGGTTCAGTTGTTAATAAAGTTAGATTGCAATGAACTGAAACTATTAAATCAATCATATGTAATCGCTAAAGTAATAATATAAATAATTGAAATCATAGAATTGTTAGCATCAGCGTTACATAATTAGCCTACTGGTGTCGAATGATTGTCTGTTTTTTTTATTTCGGCTTTTTTGTTTCCAAACCGTTCGATTACGGAGCGTCAGTGGCCGAATGGTTAAGGTATCTAACTCGTAACCGAGAGGTACCGGGTTCGCATACCACTGCGGCCATGACAATGCAAGCAATGACACTATTCTGAGTTATGTACATTGGTTTAATACAAACCGATGCTCTTACGGTGAGGGAAAACATCGTGATGAAACCTGCACATTCAGGCGACTGGATGTGTAAGAATGACCCAATCCGGTCAGGTTCACCTGGTAGCAGGGTCATGGAGGTCAGATGGCAGTCGCTCCACCGTAATTGCCTGACCTGCCGAATCCTAGATCATGGTCAAGGCGGACCCCGGGCCCTCGTGCGCGAGAGCACAACCGGGACATTAACGCCAAGATGATTAATTTTTTTTTATTGTTTATCTGTGACTTTGTGTGTCTGTCTGTGCCATCGTAACTCCAGAACGGATGCACCCATTTGGATGCTGTTTGTCTATTTCAAATCCAGTTTAATGCGGATAGTTCTTAGCTTTGTTTCATTAAAATTAGTTTTGTAGTTTAGAAAATATTTGAGTTTAAGTAAACTTGGTCGGGGGTTGTCAGACTTTTTCTGTCGGGTAGGTTATTATTTGGTACTCAGCTTATTGCACAATTATTTCGAAGTGCATTATTTCTAGGTCACTTAAATTTACCATATATGGCACCACCATAGCTCGAATAGGGACTGATAATGGATATGGTCGGTCGGAGGTCCGACTAGGCGCGGCATGTTCTCTCTTATCTATCTTTGACTTCGTTCTATTGTGGAATTTCGCAGATCATCATTATTTGATGGCAAAAATAATCATCCCGACACCCAAAAAGTAAATTTCCTTAACCTACTAAAATTTACTAAATAGTAATAAAAATGTTTTTACTATCTACTAAAAAAAATTTAAAAATGTACGGATGTTTGTTACTCCTTCACGCATAAACAACAGAATAGATTTTGATGAAATTTGGCAGTAATATAGCGTATAGCCCAGAATACTACAAATGCCAAAATTTCTACCGTAATTCATTGTGGTTCCCGCGGGAATGGGTCTAAGCTATAAATAGAACAAATATTATGGATATTCAATCTAATAATATAGACAACGTTATTCTACGCGGACACGAAGTCGAGAGCAAAAGCTAGTATCAACATATTGCGTTGGAACTTTATGTTTTTAATCTACTTAACGCTATTCATTCGGTGGTGTCCACCTTGTCATTGTTTTTTATCGACAACTGCTAAAAATAAGAATGTAATTTAAATGTCTCGACCAAGTGTAGGTTACTTTATTTAGTAAATGAACAAAAAGTTGGTCAATTATTATGTGATAGGTAGATACGATTGTGACCTTGAGGCGGCCGAACTGTGTCGACACACGTGTTTTAGAGGGGTGTTAAAAAGAACTGTGTATCTTGTCTTGTGTCTGTCCGCGCCATCGTAAATACTAGGTAGGTATCTAGTTCCCGAACAGATGGGCCACAGATATCTGAATAATATTTAGATTTATTACTGTAATAAACGGGATTCACACGGCACGTACCTTTTCGATTTGTTTCTCGAAGTTTTGGTAGGGTTACACCCACCGTGGTCTCTGTGGTGGACATCTGCGGAGATCTACCCTCACATGGATGTGGGTACGCGTCCCACCCTCACATAAAATTTACAAGTTTGTTGTTGATCCGGAACTTCACGGTACACAACACTCACGATGTCCATGGATATGTCCGACGATAAAACTTCAGATTTAAACATTTTATTTGGCACACCACTGGGTCCCATAAAAAGGTTCCAAAAAAAAGGTTGGATTGATTACAATGCGTTTTTTTAGCTACAGTTCTTTAGTTAGATTTGAAAATATGTTAGTACCAATGTATGTACTTACCTATCTACAGAGTTGTACCCTCGCATTCCGCGGCCACTGTTTCGCAGTAATAAATAAGTATAAGCATAGGAACCCGCCTACATACCACTATTATCCTTATATTCAAACTTAGTAAGGATTAAGACATGACATATGTCAGTTTAGGTTTTAGTGGAAGTATTAATCTGTCAGCTGAATTAGCATACAATCATTATCTAGCCAAAGATTTGTGTCAAATTCAGTATCTACATTCTCATTATCATACAGAGAAATGAATATAAAGATTCCCTATTTTTCTACGGGCCGGGCTATTTACGACACTTGCGTCAGTATATCTGGATGCCTTTTGCTTACCCGTACTTTTGGTCGTTTGAAATTATTTCAATAAATAATTTTCGAGTTTGTCACACACGAGTCTACATCGGAATAATAAAAAATTATACATGTTAAACATAAATATTGCCGAATGCCGTTAGATATGAGGATATTACGTATCATTTGAGGTACACTTCACAGAAAATAATCAACCTTATCATATCTGGAGGAGCCCATTCATGGAAAATTATTTTTGTTTTATTTAAAAACAAATAGCTTCAATGTAATGATATTATACCCCTGGATAGGTCAATGAGTTTTCGAGCGATAATTCACAACAATTCATACATCCGTTTATTATTAAGCTAATATCTACTATTGATAAGTTATGTGCTGCTAATCAAGTAACCTAACCGACGAAAATACATATTCTTCAATATTTTCTAAACTACAGAACCGATTTCAATGAAACAAAGCTAAGAATCATCTCGATTAAACTGGCTTTCAAATAAAGTAAATCGCATCGAAATCAGCCCATCCGTTCGGGAGCTACGATACCACAGACAGACACACACCTCCACAAATACACCGATACTCTCGTCAAACTTATGACAGCCCCCTTTTTTCTTCGGGGGTCAAAAACGTGCCACTTAATCGATTTGTAGTTATATGACCGTCATTGGCAATGACACTCTGAAGCATGTAACATAATTACAAGGGAATAATTGTTTTAATAACAATACGGTAGTAATTACTCGGGTTGCTGCGTGCAATTAGTCAAGTGACATGATCCGAGTGACTCATGGATGATGTGGCGATGGCAGCCCACGGTGGGGTGACAGCAATTTTCCGCATTTATGGTTGATATTTGCATGCACACTGTGTTCAGTTGTTGAGTCAACGGCTTATTACACTTCGCTAAATTCAGTCATCTAAATTCAGAAGCAAAACGCTCGAGAGCAAGATCAAATGGAATGTATTGCTCTTAAAATATTTACATTCAATTTATATAAGTTACGCGTCGCTCCACTTTTCAAAACAACACACAGAAATGGACCTTATTCTATGAGCAGTACATTCCACTTTTATCCAGCTCTCACGTTTCATGCTTCTAAATTTAGACGACTTAATTTAGCCAAGTGTAAAAACCTTTGGCCGTGTGACATCCGGCAGAGAAGTATAGCACTAACCGCTTACACTCGTGGGTGTCGTACAAGGCGACTAATAATTTTGAGGCGAAGATCTAATTCTCCGTAAGCTGGAAAATGGACAACAGCGTTTTCCATTGTTATTTTATAATGTTGCGATCTCCAACCCGCCTGCTAAATGGGGACATAATGGCAAGAACTTCCCCTATCGTGGGAGAGGCCATACGTCCTGCGCTGTTATGGACTGTGATCATAAATAAGCCTGTTATCCGATCTGGTTACTTTGTAGTTGTACTACGTTTTCTCTTCACTACTCATCACTTAGAATTTCCGATACGATCCGAACCGTCTCAGCCTACTCGTCGCTTACGGGTGTTGTTGTTGGACAATTTTAGCCGAGGCTAGTCCATTGGCGGTTCTATAGGCGACCACGAGTCGCCGATTGTTCTACTGATGCAACACTACGGATGTCATAACGAAAGTGGTAGTGCGTGTGTAGTTTGTACAATCGACTGAGCATCGATTTGTGATGTGACAACTCTTTCCGACAACTAGCATCGTATCCCACTATCTAAAGAAAGCCACTATGATCTGTCCAAACTGACACACAGCTATACACATAAAATGTGAATTTCACTGCTGCACATTATCCATTTAAATACATAATTTCCTTAACCAAATAAGACAAGTCAATTTAAACAGATTATAGAGAATTTAGCCTTGGGTATTCAAAAGTTGGCATTTTATAATGTTATAGTTTTTACAAGTAACGGAATAGAGTTTTTTTGAATTATACCTAATTCCATTTCCATTACAGATTTCCAGTTACTTATGTAGATAAGTATAGTATGTTATGTTACATTGTTATTTTTCTATTAATTAAGTTAATTTAATTTGAGCTTAAAATGTGTAGTACCTACACCTATACCTTGGGCCTTAGTAACCTTAAAATAAATACACCACTATCTGCACCATTTGAAGGAAACTCAAGGGCAGGCTAACAGCAAACTGTCAAGAGCTAAGATGACGATGAAGAGATTATAATTATTATATTAGCTATTACTGTAGTGAGACACGCATAGTCAGTTCACATGATGGAATGCCCACAATATCTATGACTTCATGCTTTTACTCGTGTACGTCAAAATATAACAAAAAATGGAGTAGGGTTGTGTGTGAATGTGTGAGACAATTGTATTTAAGTTCAAGTTAAATGACACTGGCCAACAGGCGCCGAAATAAAAATACGCCTCGCATTGAATCGAAACTAGGTACTGCTTTCAGTGTAGGTGACAAGGCTGCGCACAACTTCGTTTATAACGGGTTTTCAATTTATAAATCTACAACAAAATCGACCCAGCCTAGTCAGAGGTACGAACAACGCCATAGAAAAACATAGAAATACCATCTCCTGCCTGAGAAAGAAAGGAAAGGTTGCCTGGAAGAGATCGCTTGTAGCGATAAGGCCGCCTTTGCTCATATGTGTTCCTTTGCTCCTTGTTACTGTAACTGTGTTATGTGAGCAATAAAGTGTTTATCTATCTATCTATCTCCTTACTCACGATTTTATTGAAGAAATTTTTAGCAGTTTTTTAGTTAGGTATTACTTCATAAGTCTAGCTAGGTGCCTGGCATCTAAGTAACGTACAGGCGTACGTTTTATCTGGAACCTCCTGCACTAGGCGCGTGTGCGATCCATCGAATTCGTCCAAAACATTTTCTATCTTTTGTGTTATACAGACAAACAGGCAAGCAGGCCACCTGATGGAAAGTGGTCACCGCCGCCTACGGACATCAGCAACACCAGGGGAGCTACCAATGCGTTGCCCGCCTCTGAAGAGACCTCTAATATACCTCTTGAACGATTCCATGTCATAATCAAAAGGAAACACTGTTCTGGGAGCTCATTCCACATCCGAATCGTACGAGCGAGAAACGTTCTGTCTCAACTTACACACAATACCTGCGAAACGCATCCAAACACTTACTAGCTGGATACGAGCAACGAACACGAGTACCGCTACAGGGCTTCGATTCTGGTACGGAAATTGTCTCAGTCGCAGTAACATTACAATTGCATCGCATGTCAAACGTGTGATTGTTATTGAAATGACAGATGTTGAGTTGCAACTTTCATGAGTTCGAAATTTTCCACAGTTCGTTTTCTGGTACTTTAGTTGCATTATGCTTTTATAGGGCTGTTGGTCCTCCAATAAATAAATTACTAAGTTGCATCTTTCTTAGTTGTCAAACTGCCTTCAATTCTGTCAACAAAAACGTGTCACGAACAATGATTTAACTGCAATTTAACTGGGATGATGCTGGGACCGACTCGATACGTCGACGTAGTTACAGTAACATCACAGTTACATTGCAACATGATAACAACTGCATTGCACACCAGAATTGGTACCCTGGGGACATAATACATATGTCATACATATGTCGTATTATGGTGTGCGCACCCCATCCCAATGGGGTGTTGCGTCCGATGATGCCTTGAAAGCCTTTCCGGCTATTGGCAACCCCAGGTAGTATTTAATGGGTAGGTGCCTAGGTTTGCATGTGAGTCCTACATCACCAACCTGCCAGCCGCGTTGGTATGCTTAGGGCATTCACTCCCTCCCTCCCCCGCTGTTTCCGGAGGGTGCCTTTTACCTGTTGCAGTGGCAGTGCTGCCAGGTCTGTTCGAGTATTAGGCGCTAGATTGGTTAAAAAAAGTGCTTTGTATGAAAACCGTTCGTAAATTGGCGCTAAACGTACAAAAAAGAAGAGGTAAATGTATGAAAACCGTTTCGATAATGCGCACCAAATTTATAAAACATCCGCTAGCTCTAGCGCGAAAGCGCTAAAATGGCAGCACTGTGCGATGACCGTATAATACTGCGTGTTATATAGCACAGTCTGTTTCCTAAGTCATATCATAATCAGGCATATTGGTGGTTATGGATTGCTTGTATAAAAATAAATCATCTTGGCGTTAATGTCCCGGTTGTGCTCTCGAGAACGAGGGCCCGGGGTCCGCCTTGACCATGATACAGGATTTGGCGATCAGGTAATTACAGTGGAGTGACTACCATCTAACCTTCATGACCCTGCTACCAGAGGAACCTGACCAGATTGGATCATGGTACAAATTCAGTTGCCTGAATTTGCATGTTTCATCACGATGATTTCCCTCACCGTAAGAGCATCGGTTAGTATTCATCAACTACACTAATCTATTACAACTCATACCAATAGTTAATATGGATGATGACTGAAAACTTGTATAGTCTATCAGGTAGATTATTAATAAAATACTGGTCACGTTTTTTTTCTTTTGTTACTGAAACAAAAAATAAAGTGTGAGTTAAAATGTTAAGTGATGTGAAATTTAATACGCTTTATCTTTGTCATTTTTATTGATTTGATAAATTAAAAATACATGTCTTATATTTTCTATAATCTAATTGATGGATAATTAAAATATTAAAATGTTGACCCAGTCATCATCCCTAATTTATAGGCAACTGTTATTTATTTATTTATTCTTTGTACAACTGTTGTGGCTCAATGGTCCTTCGGCTGACTTTATGTACTAACTTGTAACTCCTGCGCACTAATTTGGCTTGAACTTTTAGTGTTCCTTATAATCCTATAAGTTTAGAAAATCATGGCTTATAAATTTTATTAACACACAGCTTAATTTATGCACGAAGTTAGCGTATGTATGTAAATAACTATTATATCCCGATTCAAATAATAGAATATATAGAATATGTTTATTCCAAGAAGCAATACAAATACATAGTACACAAAGATAAACAAATTCATAATTTCAACATGGAAAGTATCTTGCACTGCTCAAGGAATCGGAGCCGACTCAGCATATTGTTGCCAGTCGGTGAAACTAGCAACACTGATATTCTGTCAGCACCAGAGTTGCACAGCTAAATACAAATGTTTAATCAAAGCTAAATAAAAATGTTTAATCAAAGCTAAATAAAAATGTTTAATAAAGTCAAAACCACTAATATGCTTGGTAAGTTAGGTAGAGCTCGTCTAAGATGACGCGCCCCACTACTTAGTTAGTTGATTTCGATGTGTGAGTGCAAATATTGATAACGACACTTCATCTATGTGGGAGCCAATGAGCGACGCGTATTCCTACGTTTGAATTTCACCGGCAACTGAATGACCAAATACAACGGCCTTTGTATATGTATTGCGTCTATATTTTAAACTTGCTTGTGTGCGGTAATGCGATAGTGGGGCGCGTCATTTTAGATTAGAGGAGCTCTAGCACTGTACGTGTTTTTAACCCGCGACAAAAAAAGAGGGGAGTTATAAGTGTGACATATGTATCACACATATCATTGGCGTATTAGCTATTGACTTAGTTATTAATTTATTGTCATACATGCTGTTTGTTTTCCAAATAAATATAAAATAAAATAAATAAAATATATATCTGTAGCTCTGTATATCTGTTTGTGGCATCATAGCATCCGAACAGATAGACCGTTTTATTTGAAAGGCAGTTTAATCGTGATGCTCCTTAGCTTTGTTTCCTTAAAATCGATGTAGTATTTTAGAAAATATTTTGACATATATAAACTTGGTATTCTGACGTTTTCTGTCAATACGGTTATATTGTGTCGTGGTGTCTATGCCTTCTCTCTTTCAAAGTGTTCCCGGCCTTACACGTGCACACTTTAACGGCACAGGCTACAACACAAGTTCATACACTCCGGTATAATGATCAATAGCGATCACGCTCAACTTCATATCCGACTGTAGGTACTGCACTGTACGAGCCCTCCTGATGTATTGTGTAGGGTTGTCGCGACAGCAGTTATGTCTTGTTATTGTAATGAACATAATATCGTGTAATTATTCTTATGTACCCCTTACACTCGTGGGTGTCGTACAAGGCGACAAATGTTTTCGGGGCAAAGTATCTAAAGTGTCCGTAGGCTAGAAAATGGGCAGCAGCGTTTTCCATTATTACATTTAAAACACTGCGATTTCCATCCCGCCTGCCGAGCGTGGAAATAATGGCAATAACCTCTCCTTTCGTGGACTTATGGGCTGTGATGATGATTATTGTGTGAGCAATAAAGAATTTATGTACCTATATATCGTGTCTTATAACGTAATTTTTGGACTGCAGAGCCGCGCGGTTAAACGCATGAGTATTATGCGATTGGAATTACCACAGGACAGGCTGTTGACAAACTTCACTCGAATAAGTGTTAGAGATGGGTGATAAATAACGTAAATAACTCTAACACTAGACTCCTTCGCTGTGCTCAGGATCCAATACGCCGCATAAGATGGAAGACACTGGTCTATCCCCATATATAAAGTGCCTTAGAGGAGCGCACGCGCAGCCACTTGCTCCATCATCGGCCGCATCGTCACTTACCACCTGGTGAGATGGCGGTGAAATGCCTGGCTAGCATAATAAAAAAAATCTAAAGGCAAAAAAAACTCTTTTGCTAACCAGAATTATTAAAAAAAGTTCTAGAAATAGCAATGACTTATTATTATGGTAACCGAGAACTGATATTTTTAAAGTGGCCACACTTTCACACCTCTAAACACCTTAATGGAAATATACACCCCAAACTTCGCAATAACACCCAAACAAAACCTACCATACAATGGCAGCCCTACCGCGTGTCCTTGAAATGACGACGCAACGTGGGGTCGCAGCGAGGGGATGTGATGCATTGCTTGTTTACCTGCGCCTTGTTAGCTCTCAAGGCCGTGCTACTACGTAATCGACTGTAGTATTGTATAGTTAGTACAATTTCACGGTACGACGTATAGTGATTCATGTGGAAAGTTTTGGTACGAATCGGGCAGAGACCAGTTGTCGACATCTGCGGCTGCTCGTTGTTTTTAATTGTATGTGAGAATAAAAGAAAGAGAGTGAATGTCCCGGTTGGGCTCTCTCGCGCGAGGGCCCGGGGTCCGCCTTAACCATGTTCTAAGATTTGGCAGATCAGGTAATTACAGAGAGATTCGGAGACCCTTACAGTGAGGCTCGTACGATTCGGATGTGGAATGAGCTCCCAGCCACAGTGGTTCCTATGGACTATGACGAGGGATCGTTCAAGCGGTATATTAGAGGTCTCTTCAGAGGCGGGCAACGCATTGGCGATGCCCCTGGTGTTGCTGATGTCCATAGGCGGCGGTGACCACTTCCCATCAGGTGGCCCGCTTGCCTGTTTGTCTGAACGGGCATTTGTTTGTGTTGTTATTCAGTCTGAATGTGCAGGTTTTATCACGATGTATTCCCTCACCGTAAGAGCCTTGGTTAGTGTTCAACTAATGTACATGCTCAGAAAAGAGGCATTGGTATTTACATGACGGCACTAGGGTTCGAACCAGAGTTCGAGTCGGAACTCGGACCCCTTAACCATGAGCCCACTGACGTTTTTAAATATATATTTGCAAACACTAACGACAAAGTTGCACCTATGTAGTAGGAGTAGATTAATCCTTCTTTTTTTAATCATTTTCTATTTTTACAATTTCTAAAACTTCACTTCTACGATGACTTAAAAACCAAAGAGGTTTGTGCCCGTAATATAGCGAGCGAGTGTTGTGTTAATAAGTTATTAATGTGTTGTTGCAACATTGTTAATCAAATAACTAATTATTGTTGACACTGTACGAGGTTAGTACCTAATGCGCGCCAACTTCATATGTATTATTATTAGGTATTTATTTAACTCCCAAAAAGTTTACAAAGACATTTAAAAATATCAAATAGTGGATTTTGAGACTGGAGTCCAAACTAGGTTAACCTGTGTTATGGATCTCCTGGCCCCCCCTCTTAGATAAGTGTACAACTTGTACATGTAAATAACAAAAAAAATTAACAAAGTCATTATTTTAAAAATAATTCAGTTACCTGTGTATGTATTATTCAGTGTGTGTCTGTGTGTGTGTGTGAGTAAATGTGCGGTATGTTTACACACAATAAATACCTAAATCCTACGTAGTACTTAGTTGTAAAGTAAGTACATACCTACAAAACTTTTTATTCTTTTTTATTTACACTAAATATTGTATTTCATTTTATCATTTTTAATGTATAGGTTTTGAAATACATTTGGACCTGAAATAAACATATCGATTGAATGATTTATTCTTTAGGGCCGTACGTACCTATTTTAGGGCAATAATTCTTATACCTTAAACCGGTTGGCTCATACAATCTTAAATTAAAGTTTTTGTAATTATCAATCTCATTAAAAAAATTAAATAAAAAACAATACCATTGGGTAGGTGATAACAAAACGTTATCTGTTCATTTCTCTGCCTTTTGCCATTCATTAACATGTTTATAATAATTATTAAGTAAAGATAACTGTTTATCATTCATCCATCAGACAGACCACCCTAGTTGTATAAAATAATGGGAAAGTACCTACGTACCTACTTATTTGTCAATATCATAACAACTATGGTTTCATTGACGACCTGAGTGGTTCAGTGGTCAACATGCCGGTCTGCCACGCAAGAGGTCCCGGGTTCGATTCCCGGCCGGGCAGAAATTGAAATGATGAATTTTAATTTCTGTTACGGGTCTGGGTGTTCTATGTATAATAAGTATGTATTTAAAAGTATATAAGTAGTTTATCAGTTATCTAGCACCCAAAGCACAAGCTTTGCTTACTTTGGGGCTAGATGGCGCTGTGTGAATTTGTCCACGATTATTTATTTATTTTATTTTATTATTATTACAACAAACATATGGAAAAAAGCCAACCCATTAAAATCTTACCTTTTGTCTATCTATCTTTTTTTTATTGGACTAGCCAGGCTTTCTATACTAAGTAAATTGTAAAGAAGCCGTACCTAGATTAAAGATATTTCAAAAAAAAATATCGGGGAGGAATAGTGAGGCTTAAGTAGACAAACAAAATTTTTAGAGTTTTTTTGTCTATTGTCTGAGCGCGCATCACGCAAAAACTGCTGACCGAATTTTAATAGTGTTTTCATAGTTTGGTAGAACCAGGGTTTGTAGTACTAGCATTCATACTCTAAAGAGGTCACTTCATACTCATATTCATATTTATTTGTTAATTTAAAATGGTCTTTCCATATTTTTTTAAGTCCGTCAGGTAACTTATTAAAAAAATTTAGGACACATACCTACTTTTTGTTTTGTTATTTAAAAAACACAACACCGATACAGTGCCTTAAATTGAAATTTTGCGTCTGAACTAGAAGTGACGTCACGAGCTCCGAAACCTTGATACGCTATAAGTTTTGACATTTTTTATTGCTTTGTTAAATAAAACAGGTAAGTATCTAATATTTTTCTATAGGTATTCTAACTGACGAACTATATAGAATTTCAAAATGTTGACCCATTCATCATCGCTATTAATTCATAAGTTATTATTAGCATAGTCAAAATTATTATCACCACTAAAAGTACCTAAGTACGGACGGAGTGTACGCAGAATGCGAAGAATGAAACCGTATTGGCAGTGGCGCCTCAGAAAACCTGTTACGTAATTTCAACGTCTCGATCGAAGCCCGGATAGCTCAGTCGGTAGAGCATTGGACTTTTAATCCAAGGGTCCAGGGTTCAAGTCCCTGTTCGGGCGGCTACTTTTTTTTGTTTCTTTTTTTAATGTGCTTAATATACTAGTAATTGTCATTTTATTTTTAGTTTTAGTACTTAGAAAAAAATATACAACGTACAAGTAATACGTTATGTTAAAAATCTCGCCTTATGAATAAGAATTATTTATTTTTCAAATTACTTTCATTGTTTTCAATTAGTCATTGGAATTACTGGCTAATTTAATTAAGTATACTATAAAACATACTTACCTATATTTTTATTTCATTCTAAACAAACATGGCGTCTTTGTACGATAGTAGGTATTATGTAAGAACTATAAGTTCATACATTTCAGAATTCACGCATGACAATTATTCATGTATAGGTATAATGTATTTTTTTACAAACACTGATATTTATTTATCTACTCCACGTAGTCTCGCTCACGCAACGGCACGTTTACGTTATCTGTAAGTTAGTTCTAATTATTCCAAGAACGGAAGAAAACCGTTGCGTGATTTTGACGCCCTGAGTGGTTCAGTCGGTTAACATGGCGGTCGCCACGCAGAAGTCCCGGGTTCGATTCCCGGTCGTGCAGAAATTGAGATGATTAATTTTTATTTCTGTTACGGGTCTGGGTGTAGTATGTATAATAAGTATGTATTAAAAAAAGTATATAACTATATATCTGTAAGTATATATCTGTTATCTAACACCCATAACACAAGCTTTGCTTACTTTTGGGCTAGATGGCGCTGTGTGAATTTGTCCAAGCATATTTATTATTTATTTATTTATTTAATCAACATCCTAGATAAAATGCATTGTACACGTAGCCGGGGCGTTATATTGTTCCATGGGGTGGGGATTTGGGCAACCGTGGCTATGGCAGTGGAGAGCACAGAGACATTTGACTTTGCTGCCAGGTAGGGTTGCCAAATCTACTATATAATATAGTATTCTTCTATATTTTGTATCAATATACAATATACTGATGAAGAAATATAGTATAGTAGCCAAATCTACTGTATTTTGGCCGAAAATGGCCCAGTTAGAAGGCAACTAGACTAAAATAAAGTCGCATATCGGAGCCGACCTTGGTCGGATTATAAAAGCGACTTAATTTGATAATAATGCAGTTGATACCAATCCATACGCAACTGCCTAGCTACCTCCTATATCGGCATTTTTTTGCGCCTAACGCAAAGGAAATGGACACCCTCCGGTAGCGGTTGGGAGGGAGGAGGTGAACTCTCATGAGTACCAGCCGGCCGGCCGGACTGGTTATGCACGACTCGCCAAAAAGGGGCCTAGACGCATACGTGCTAAACACTCCCTGGGTGCACCTGTGGCCGGAAAGGCTTTCCAGGTTTAATCAGATGCGACACCCCGTAGGGACGGGGTGTCGCATCTGACCGTCTGACCATCTGACCGCTTTCCTACTTTTTCTTCTCCACTTTGCCCAATCTTCGTCATCCTCACGTCGTAAGCCGTTGGCTCTCGCGTCCGACTCGGCGATGTCAATCTATCGGTTCTTGGGTCTCCCGCGGGACCGCAGGTTTAGGCACCTGTTTTCCACGCATCCCTGTGTCTTACGTGACCAAAACCAGCACAGCCGCGCCTCTTCGATCGATAGAAGTATTGTTTTTATGAATACAGGTGTATGGCCATGTGTCTCAAGTCCATGTGCTGTTGATGAGTCCATGTCTACAGTCAAGTGTTACCACTTCAATTGTGTTTTGCAGTGTGACGGCCACCTGATATTTGTGGTGACTGGTGACGCCGTGACATCGATGCATTATTGTCCCGGGACAGAAGACACCCGACACCGTTGGCACGCGGATCATAAGTGGCATTCAGTATTCATCACAAAGTTGATATTTGCATAATATTGTACAAAAGATTTAGGCACAGATTTCAATAACGGTCCGTGGCACAATGAGACGTAACACACCGCCTCGTCGGTGAAGCATTTTAGTTTGTAAATGTTTTGTATCAATTTAAGTATTATGCTTACTATGTATTCAAGCAAGTAACTTTACCGTGATTGCTTATTGTAACTCTTATCATCTTGATAGTAAATCCCGGTTGCACTCTCGCGCAGCGTGTTCCTGGCCCGTGGTCTGCTTTGCTCATTTTAACTGCCAGTTATACTTATTTTCTCTCACATTACTTATTGGTAAAATGAACAACACGTAAGTAGGTAATTAGGAAATTCAGCGCCCGATTTTTTACTCTGTAAAATGATTATGCAAGTCGCTATCTACATAGTAGAACAAACAGAAGGCTCACAAGGATCCCAAAAAAGGATGAAAGAAAAATGTCGCTTTCGAGTACAGCCTCCGTGTAGCATTTCATTTGTTCGACTACCTACCTACCTCAAGATTGCGCATCGCGTTTCAGTACTGAAGATTTAGTTACATATACCTAAAACTTGTACACTCGCCTCATGTCAAGTCATGGCCGCGAAAAAGTGGTGGCTCTACCGATACATCTCTGTACCTGCAACTACTGACTCCTACCCCTTTTTTTTCAGAGCGCTCCGCAGTGACGTCAGGCCGCACACCGGCGCACGCGCACTCGCCCCGCCGCCGCCGCCGCCCGCGCCCGTCTCGCGGTCTCACGCGGCACGCACAAACCACGATCACAAAACGTAAAGTAAAAACCCGCGACCGGTTAAAAGTTAAAACTACGATGGACGTTCTGACAACCCAGTGCTGTGTTTGACAAAAATTTATAATGAGGACATTAAAATAAAATGTCTCGCGCCTCCACTTTCAAAACTTTCTTCTGAATTTTTTATCTAGTTTAGCACTGAACGGACTGTGATAGCGATGACGAAATACAAGTTGAACAACACTGTGCGCGCGTCGTCCGAAGTCACGCTGACGGCCTACCTGCCGGAGAAGACAGAGGAGCGTCTCGAGCTGGACTCGAACCAGAATGCTAGTATTGGCGGCTGTGGTTGTGCGCTGAGGCACCACACGGACCGCCTGGCGGCTTCTCTTGCGAAAGGCGAGTCGGACCGCTTCGGTCTAAACGAGCTGAAGGTGGAAGGCCTAGAACAGAGTGTCTGTCTCTGCGAGAGGTACAATGGGGGCTGCAAGCTGTGTCCCGCCACCGCCCCCGCGGCCCCCACGCCCGCCCTAGCGCTGGACGGGAAACAGCCCTGCCTCGCCTGCCACGCGCCGGTGTGCAGCCACCCTTACTCCGGTGAGTACTCTCCTTTATAGCTTCTGTCTCGTGCCGATCACTGATCCCGCTGTGTAGCCATTCATGAAAAATTATGAATCATTTTCGTTGTAAATAGTTGAAACTTACTATAAACCGAAATCTACTGCGCTCTACGAGTAGTACTCTTGTTTTGTTTTGTTTATTAAGAAGAGACCGACAGTTCAAAAGAAGTATTACCACAGAATATTATCTATTAAATAGGTCAATATTATTTAGCCAAAGTATTACGTGAACAAACGTTGAAATATTACCACAAGACCTGCCTTGACTATCTAAAGAAATGGTTACAACGACTACGTAGGCACTTTTGCCAATTACGAGTAGGTATGCTTTACCATAACTATATGTACATATTATCATGCACGATACCGGTGGTATGTCACGGTCAGTACAGTTTTCATGCCTCATCCTCTGCAGTTTCTCGAAGGTTGCCTCTATAAAATTCCATTGCCATTGTTGAGCCGGAATTGTTGATTATATGAAAGCGCCGGGTTATTTTCCGAACGTGTTTCGATTCCCAGAACGTACTTCTTTAACGTCAACACGGCGGCGTGTCGTCATGGCGCGGAGACCTAAGAGATGTACATATTTTAGACCAATCTAGATCTAATAACGAACTAGTAAATAATAATTAAGTTCTCAAATTAAGAATATATTTTCGCGCTAGTTATTTTAACTGGATACCAAATACGGTTAAGCAAAATGAACGAGCACAAACTCAATGGGGATATCAGTTCGGTGTAGGAGTTCCTGTGACCACCTTCGGCTTCAGACCCCGGATACTACACAAGGTGACAGTTTTTGTCAATACCAATCATACGAGAGCAAACACGAAGGATTTATCATGTACAATTTAGGAGTTCTTATAGCCACTTTATGTCGACATAAAGATCTATGTCATTAGATCAGCTTGATCGTAAAATAACGTTGCATTGTCATCGAACTTAAATAAGTATACAAAATTTCAGACCAATCACATGTCAAGAAGTGGTTCTTATACAACTTGCAAGATATGAACAAACACAAACATAATTATATAAAAGTCTGTATTTAATAAAAATTGGCCCATCCAAAATAATCACACGAAGTTGAACTTGAACCAAGCTGACCCACTAAGTCTATGATAAACTTACGCTAAGAAGAGTAGAACTAATTAGAGTTTGTACCATAGTATGGTTCTCACATTGGACTATAGGCCAAAAGAGTTCGATCATTCATAACAAAATAATAGATAACATATGATCCGGATGGACTGGCAAACAGTTATGCGGGGCAAGCAAATAGTGTACCACAGTGCAGCGACATCGCTTCTTGGGAAATGAGTCCAACAAATTCCGTAGAATACTCGTATTTGTCTAGTCTAGCTTAGACAGCTTTCCCAAAACGTACCCTAGGTTTAATTTTAATTAGGTCTCCATATTGCAAAAAAACAAGTTTGTTATAGGACCGTCGGTGGGCTAATGGCTAATGTGTCCGACTCGTACTCCGGTGTTCCGGATTCGAACCCGAGCCCCGCTATGTACAGTGACTCTTTTCTGAGTGATGTACCACCAAATCCTGGATAACTGCCAACGGCGGACCCCGGTCCTTCGTGGGCGAGAGCACAACCGTAACCCCCGACCATGATTACTTAAACTTATATATTTTCTAAATTACAAACCCGATTTTAATGAAACAAAGCTAAGGACCATCTTAATTAAACTGGCTTTCAAGTAGAGAAAACCGCATCCAAATCGATCCATCCGTTCGGCAGCTACGATGCCACATATAACAATACAATCACGTGAACACAAAGTCAAACTTATAACAGTCCTCTTTTTTCGGTGGGGGTTAAAAATTATCAAGTTGAAATAAATATCAAATACTGACACGTGTAGAGATTATGGCAAAACTAATATAATGGAGGTTCGTTGACTTCCATAATGATCATGATGATGAATAACTAACCACCGCTGGATTCTATAGCTATTTGTCATACTATTTTTAATGTATTTCAGTGGACGGAATTCTTTGTAACTTTTTATCGAATACCTCAAAATGACAATTCTTTACTGTGTTGCCTTACGTACATTGTCAAGTATGAGTCATGCGAACATAGTAGACTTGCGTGGCTCGCCGTGCAACCTCCACACAGAGCACATTTGCCAATATTTACTCTTTCTTTTGTCTTGTTACAGTATTATTAATTTATTAACATTCCAATTGTGCATTGTATTGTATAATGTTTGCGTGTTCTTTAGATAGTGCTGTCAATGTATCATATATTGCAAAGTACCTAATAATGTATTTTATTTTTGTTGAAATAAATACACTAGCTATCGCCCGTAACTTCGCCCGCGTGGAAATCGTTTGATCTTTTACCCCAGCTTTCTATTATTATTGAACTAAATTATTTTATTGTAAATATATTTAATGTACAGACACACTTCTTTTAATGTTTTGGTGAAAAAAATTCAACTTTATTCTACTTAAATTAGCTAATTTTTTTTACTGTTGTACAATTTCAATCTTAACCTCATATAATTAAATGTTAATTTTTAATGTAATAATTGATTTTAATTATATGCTTGACGTCTGTCTGATTGACGCTTTGTATTTGATGTGGCGTTGAAAACGTAATTAAGAAGTTTATTTTTATGCTGTGATAATCTTGCAGAATCATCGTCAATGTTTCACTTCTTCAACTGTCTGCTTTGATTCGGTACCTGTGCGGCTGCGCCTTGGTACGGCCAATTGAATACAAAATAAGTATAAAACAAAAGAAGTACTTACTAAACTTATGTGGAGCACTCGTAATAAGCTTACATATTTGGCAGAACACGGAAAAAATTTCAAATTAATTTGTCATTCCGTCGGCCCATTCCGCCATCGGGAAAGCGATCCGGGCGTACGTTCCATCCTTATGATCCTACAGCAATCCGCACAAACCGCTTATTGGTTCTACCTCTATATGTATAATGCGTACGGCCAAGGAATGGAACTCGTTGCTTGCGAGTGTGTTCCCTGATCACTATATTCTGGACGCCTTCAAGATAGCGAATAGGCTGTTCGTAGACAGGCCTACTCCATCATCGGCCGCATCGTGACTTACCACCAGGTGAGATGATTAGTCTTCTATAAAAAAAAACTTCCAGCTATCCGCACAAATCGCTGTGGTTGAACCTCTATAATGCGTATGGCTATGGAACGCGTTGCCTGCCAGTGCGTTCCCTGATCATTATAAGCTGGACGATTTAAAGGCTTGTGTGATAAGGCTATTCGTAGACAGGCATACAAGCACGCTAAGGCCGCATCGTCACTTACACCACCAGGTGCGCCAGCTAGTACTTTCATTTAAATAATTCCTCGTAAACGTCACATGTGAAGGCCATACGAGACAAAAGGCTCCATTGGAAAGCGGTGAAAGTGGCACTTTTAGCGAATATTTGCTTTTAGACGTTGTTCATAAGTTTGTAAACAACCTCCAGTTTAGATTCGACATTCGACGACTAGCGAAACCTGCTGAGCGACCAGCTGATTCCGACGCATGCTTAGGTATTTATGTAAAAGTATGCCACTCAGAATTATCGGAATTGTCTTTATTGTTAAACTGTGTAAGTAGGTATACAGGTATGCAGATAATATTACATTAGTAGTTCCAACAGCTTGTCCATTACGGACGTACAATACTTTTGAATATGTACAAAATTTAATTTAAATTAATCTCCATAAATTAAAACGTATTAAGTAACAATGTCTCATAAATGAAGATTAAAAATGTTAAAAGCATGGCTCAAAGTTCATAGACAAAAACCCAGAATCGCCAGCAACGAAATGAATACAAATGGGTTCACTATTATATGTATATTAAACTCATTACGTTTTAATACACAAAATCAACCGCCTAACAATGTAGTATAGAAGTTATTATACTGTATAAGAATCATACTTACAATGATATTTCTTGACTTTTATTTTATCACTATCACTTTAAAAAATATGTTTTCGAGGCAAAAGATCAAGTCTCCGTAGTCTGGAAAATGGGCAGCAGCATTTTCCATTGTTATATTTAAACACTGCGATACCCTCCCCTTTCGTGGGAGAGGCCCTAAGTCCTGCAGTGGACTGTTACGGGCTGTGATGACTTTAAAAAATGATTATACTTATATTTTTAAATGTAAAAAATATAGCCATTATTGCATATTTTAATACTTCTAATAACATTCAGTATTATAAATATTACAATGGAAAAAGCTGCTGCCCATTTTCCAGCCTACAGAGACTCTAGATCTTTGGTCTTGAAAACATTAGTCGCCTTGTACGACACCCACGAGTGTAAGGGGTTGGTGCTATTCTACTCTGCCGGACACCACACGGTCAAAGTAGGCCAGAGTTCAAGGAAAGCAATAAAATAATACGATGTCAAGTACCTGTAGAAGCTGACATAATTGCGCATCCCCAGCTCATATTTCGCCTCGCTAAGCGGGTACGATGACATCGGATTTAACGCGGAAGGTGCTTCTTTTTCTTTTTATGTTGTACCTTACGCTAAACTGTAGCGATTTTGCCAAAGACTAATAATGTGACACCAACACGTCATAAAAATATACCCGATAAAATAACAAAAAGATATGTAACTCAATCAACGACGTACAAGAACTAAGATCAAACATCACACGCACTATTATTGTGCCTAACGATAAAATAAACTTAAAATAACAGTCTCATTTTGGGTGCGGACCAAAGACAACAAATACTTAAATCGCAAGGAAACATGGAAGGTTAGGATTCTACAAAACAGTACAAACTTAACTGGCCCGATGACCAAAACTGGAACTAAATGGCGCCATCTTCAAATGACATTTTATTGTCAACAACAGCGACGCCATCACGGGGTCAGATAGTTTGTAAACGCTATTACGGAAATGTTCAAAATTGGCGAACAGTTTTTTGTCAAGTCATTTAAATATTCGTAGTTAGTTAAGCAATTATGACGGACGTTAGGAAATTGAAATTATGAATTTCAATTTATGTCTGGGTCTGAATGTTGCATGTACAAAATATACATACCTATTAAAAATGCTGGCTATAAACATAAGGCTTGTTTGCCTTTAGGGTATAAAAAATTTTGCATATCTGTTATCTAACGCCCGTATTAGAAGCCTCACTTAGTTTGAGGTTTAGGGCTAAATTAAATTGTCTATCTTCAAAATATATTTTTCATTCAGCTGAACAACATCCTAGCATTAGGCCGGCAATTGTCATAAAAATGTTAATGTCAAAAGTCCTTGAACCAGTGAAGTATTTTTTAATTCAGATTTTCGGGGAGAAAGGGGCACAACAATGCGACGAACTCTTTGGTCATTGACTCTGTAATTTATTCATGGGGTTACTCGCCTAAGAAATATGGTACAGACCATGATCATCTTATCAACCCGTTTTATATACAACGTGAGAACGCACAATAATAATTTGTCACTTTTGTCAATAACATGTACAATTCTTACATAGTTTATCATACATATTAAGGGTATGTTCCGGGTTTCCTACCGCGTACTTTTGTAGTGTGCCGTGACTTAAAAGAGACAAAAAACTTTTGCGAAAGCGGGTAGATCGACTTCGACCGCTTTATCGCTAACCAACATCGTCCGGCGCTCGCAGCTCTCCAGTCGTCCCGTGACCAAGATGCATGCAACTGTGTCGAAATATCGGGCCACTCGTCAACAAAGGAACGCGGTAGGAAACCCGGAACATACCCTTAAAATGTGTAATAATAACCGCGATAGTTTAAAACATGTTATAGTTTATCATGTAACAAAGTTTTATCGGTATCACTAAGGTTCGACCGAAACAGGTTCTTCAGACGAAGCCGAAGCCGAAACTTACTTAAAACATATTTAAAACTTATATTGTACGATTAAGTTGGTGCGACTTTGTTTGCGTACGCCTACTTACCCTTTCTTCTTGCTTTATAAGCACAACCTTCCTCGAACCACTCTTATCTATTGTTGATAACCGCATTAAAGTCCGTTGAGTAGTTTAAATGATCTAAGCGTACATACATACATAGATACCTGGGCCAGACGGCGGAAAGCGAGTTTGTTTTATAAATAAATAAATATATAAATATGCATGGAAAAATTCAATTGTGTTAAGGGCTAACTGATAAATTGTAAAATGTATTTTTTTTTAAATCTTTCTTTTTATACATACTATACCCAGATCCGTAACAGATATTAAAATTAATCATTTCAATTTCTGCTCGGCCGGGAATCGAATTTGGGACCTTTACCAACTGAACCACTCAGGTCGTCGGTTTATATAATATACCTACTGATATCTAGTATACTTTAAACCCCTGACAAAAAAGAAGTAATAATATTGACTTGGCTCTGTGTATATATCGGCCAACGCTGAACGGCGTCGAACTAAATTTGCTAATTAGCCGCGAAGTTAGCCAAACGACACACAACAATTTACAAACTCTGAGTTTTGGTGAGGCGGAAAGTTTTAGCAGATTTGGCAGATTAGCTAATTTCCGTGGAGCGACTGCTATCTGACCTGCATAGTATCATCAATGCATTATTCACCTCTAAAACTCCGAGACGCGATGCTCTTGCAGCAAATTGGCAAATTTTTAGGCACCGCTAAAAAACACACGTATCTCGCAAAAAAACACGTGTCATGAGTATGAATGAACAGCTCACTAATTGCTAAAATGGATACAGCTTGACAATACAGAGGAACTTGGGCCCTAATTCCGTGGATTTACTATTGCGTCTATTAAATTGTAATTGGATCGCAACCGCATCTCAATGGCAGTTATACGCGTTTTTTGGTATTCTGCTACAATTAAAACTGCCGTTGAGCTGCTATTGCAACCCAATTATAATTCAATCGAGTCCCTAAAGACTACATTTTAAAACGCTGACGAAACTTGTCATTTCACTCGTCATTCCTTGCAATTGCGTGTATCCTATAAGTGATAGGTATGATGTTAATTCGCGAATGTTTTGTGGGTCGCGGCCCGTTATGTATGACCAATTTGAGTGACGGACAAACGGATAGCCGCATCGTATACGGTTGTGCACTAGGGTTGCCAACTCTACTATATAATATAGTATCCTATTGTTTAGGTGTCTACCTACACCTACTAAAATTTTAATACTGTAGGTTATGAGTATCAGTTACCGTAAACGGAATGCATCCTGAATTTTAATGTTAATAATTCAGAAATAACTCAATTAAACCCTAATCCTGTACCAGCTAACTACTTACTGAGGATTTTTACTAATTTTATACTAAATATATTTTTAAGAGAGGTAGGGCATAGCGGGGTATACCGTTCGAATTGGAGCAGTCCGACTGGGGAAGTACCTCCACCTTACAGAATACTGCAGCTAAACAATACTCTTTTAAATAGTGTTGTGTTTCTGCCGGTGAGTAAGGTTTCCAGTGCTCCATGGGGTGGGGATTTGGGGAACCGTGGCAGTGGAGGGGCATTTGTCTTTTTGCTGCCAGAGCAACGTGTTATAGAGGTGGGCAACGCATTGACGATACTCTTGGTGTTGCTGATGTCTATTGGCAGTGGTGACCACTTTCCAACAGGTGGCCCGCTTGCCTGTTTGCCTACTGTATGACATAAAAAAAATTCTAAATACTATATTTTTTAATGAATTCCCTACTGAATCCGAAAATACAAGATTAGGTCTTAAAAAAGTTGGCAACCCTACTGTGCACTGACTCGCCCCGGCCTCCCCGAACTAGTATTTTCGCTATTAGCGGTTAAACATTGACCTCTTAATTAGATAATACCGTTCACCTTTCAGATGTATCTGTCACTGATAGCGGTAGCAGTACAGTAATCGCTGGGGAGGTATTCGATAAAGAGTTTGGGTTTATTCCCCAAGTTCTGTGGCACTCATCGAATTTATTATTAGTGAAAGGTCGAATTGGAGTTACTTTACAATAAAATTAGGATCCGATGTGACCTGTCTACAGCGTACTAGTGTTTGGTGACCTGAATGGTTCAGTTGGTTAACATGCCGGTCTGCCCAGAGGTCCCGGGTTTGATTCCCGGCCGAGCAGAAATTGAAGTGGTGAATTATTATTTGACTAGTCTCGGTGTCGTATGTATAATAAGTACGTACTTAAAAAAGTATGTACCTAAGTATTTTATCAGTTATCTAACACCCATAACACAAGCTTTGGTTACTTTGGAACAAGATGGCGCTGTGTGAATTTGTTAAAAACGTATATTACCTAAAAATAATATTAATATATTTGGATATTTAATCAACAAAAAATTCCTCGCATAATTATTTAAAAAAAGGTTATGGTTTTGTAAATGTAAATAATAATAAATAAAACCTAGATATATGTTTCTTCTTTCTATTGTCACTGTAAACATATGCCTAAATTATTCAAAATAATGATTCTTATTTTGACAGATCCGGGCCCCACCGCCTCATTAGAATTCTATCTATGCTAATATATGCGAAGCGTCTCATCTCAACATTACACTTTTTTATACAACTGTTTGTTTGAGGAAGGCTTTTTTCAGTGATTTGGTAGTAGGTATTATTTGTTGTAACGCTGAATTCTGCTGATGATTATTTTATTTATTTAATACTTTATGCACATAAAAGTACAAAGGTGGCCTTAAAGCTTTGTAACTTTTATTTATTTATTTATTTAACAGATTATTGTGCACAATAACATTTATACAATATTGACATAAGAAAACAACACAACAGGTACAGCTTATTTCATAAGAAATATCTTACAGCAGACCTACGGAAGAGACAGGGCATAATCAGAAATTTACCAGTTATTTCATCTACCAGTCTACCCCGAAAACTGGTAATAAAAATTGCAGGCAGTGCATACAAATTTACAACAACATTACACTTACATACTTAACTACAAATACAATTTACCCACTAGTATTCACATACCGAAACTCAAATTATCATATAAAATACTAAAAACCAACAACAACAAGATAGCAGAATGCACTTGAATATCAATTTCAATCGAGTGCCTACCTACTAAGATCACTTGCAAAAGTAACAGGTGAAAAAATAAATAAGTTAAAGTCGGGTATTACAAAGAATTAAGAAAATGCTCTCGAACAGCTTTTTTGAAGGAAAGTTTTTATTGATGATTTTTTATTTTAGACAGAAAGGGTGTTTTAATGGTGTGTATGAAAAAGCAAATTCATATAGGTCGTATTAGGAATGAGCATTTTGTGTTTAATTCCGAATGCTCCGGAAACGAATAAAAAACCGGTTCAATTTTTTATCTCGCCCAGAAAATGAATCGGTAACTGAATTACAGCTCTGATAAAGGCATTAATTCTGCGATTGGAAGGAAATTAATTAGCATTGCAATCGTATTAAGTCATTAGGTAGTCACATCATGAATTACATTAACCGATTAATTTGAATTTGAAGCACAGAGATCGACGTCTTGATGTTACATCACGATATCGTATTACCAATATTGTGATGCACAAAAAACTTCACACTGCTTTGCATAATCCTCACCACCAGGTGAGGTGGCGGTCAAATGCCTGGCTAGCCCACTTATAAAAAAAAACCTTATAAAACATTATGCGGTGCTTTAAAAAACGCTGGCAAAAAACCAATTTGCAAATAAGTTTTTTCTTTTTTGTA
This sequence comes from Blastobasis lacticolella, assembly GCA_905147135.1. NCBI lineage: Eukaryota > Metazoa > Arthropoda > Insecta > Lepidoptera > Blastobasidae > Blastobasis > Blastobasis lacticolella. The sequence continues at coordinate 20,813,262 of LR990048.1, forward strand.
CCACTAAGGTGGCAAACAAGCTTGCGACCTGATGGTAAGCAGTCACCGCAGCCTATGGACGTTTGCAATACCAGGGGCATCACCCACGCGTTGCCGACCCCGTAAAAACCTTTTAACCCCTTTCTTGAAGAACTCCATGTTGTACTCTCCAGGGAAAACCTCTCCAGGTAGTTGATTCCACAACCTTAGTGTGCGTGGGAGAAAGTTCCTTTGGAACCGCACAGTTCGCGACCAATTTGGCTCCAAGGTGTGAGGATGAACTTCCTGTCGATGGCGAGCGGTGCGATGAATGTAGCTGTAGGCATCATGTCAAACAGTTCTTCAGAACAAACACCGTTGTACAAGCGGTAGAACACACAAAGGGAGGCGAAATCCCTCCGCTGATAAGTTTTTTAGTAGAATGTACGAGTGACCCTAGGGGTCTGTTTTGGGAACCAGTCTTTCAAACTGCATTGAGCAATGCTTTTAAGAAATATTGTCTTAATATAACCAATGTTAGTTTTTGATTTGTTGCAACATTTCAGGTGTCTCGTAAACTAAATTATTTTGCCATATAAAACTTCTCGTCTTGGTACATAAATGTTTAATTTTGGAACTTAATTTCATGGCAAAACAGAAAAGGGAGTCCTTAAAGTTCCTTCCGAAAAGTTTAATGATTAAACTACTTTACAGTTAAAAAAAATATAACATAATATTAAAAAATTCGTTAAGACTTTCCTAACTTAATTATTAAAATGTAAGCGCTATTAGTTATTGGCAAGACTGCCATCTGATCTCAGTGACCCGTGCACAGGGGAACCTGACCAGATTGGATAATGTATACTTTAATAGACGTTTTTCCTCACCGTAAGAGCATCGGTTAGTGTAGAACTTATGTACCTACATAACTCAGAAACGGTCATTGGTACATTACACACCGGAACTGGGGATCGAACTCTGTTCTCGCTTACGAATCGGACCCACTAGCCATTAAGCCACCGACGCTCTCGTCGACCGACGTTGGTGATATCACCCAAACATGTTGCAAGGAACAAATTGAACGATAATAAAAATAAAAATAAAACCATATTAAATATAGGTAATATAATCACTTGTCCAGCTGTGGTCTAGACAGACCGGTGGCGCAAGCCGCCAAGTGAAACCATCACGTAGATCGATAGCCGTCTCGTTTGGAAACCTTTTATTGCATTACGAGCATTATGAACATAATTATTTATTGTTCGAAAATGCTCCGTGTCGGCGAATTTCATGATACCATGTTTTATGAGTGTCATTGATATAATTTCGTCGCGACAAACTTTGTTACGACATTGGCATTGCTGACGATGCGTGTCGCTCGCAAATCGACAATCGAGTCGGTCGCAACCGTTTTTGCGTGCAAACAACTTGATAACGTACACACAATGTTTTCTAGCGTCAGATACGCTCACCAATACATGAATGGTGGAACGAAATGACTTCCTGAATCGTCGCGTCGGTGGCTCTCGTCGACGCTTCGAGCGCGTTACGGTCCGCGAGTCGCGAATCACTGCGATTTGGCCATATTAACTTCTTGACAATAACCCGCGTAACGACAGAATTTTATGACATTTAATGAGTTCCTACTGACCTTCCCGGCCTAGTCGAAAAAAATGACGATGATGATTGGTGACAACAATCGGCTACGAGAATAGCGACGAATCAACATAATTAAGCGAAATACCAACTTGATTCGGCCATTATTTCCGGTAGCTATTTAGTTAATGCACAGCAGGCGAGTGGGTACTGTGGTGCTGTGTTCAGCCACGAGATGCTATAATCGAATCGGTCGCAGTTGCAACTCGGTTGAACTGTTCATTAGCTGGTAATTAAAGTGTTGATGAGGTGCCGAGTCTCACGAGGTGGCTTCACGTGACCGCCGTCGGCGATTCTGCATCCTCGGGTTTGTCTCCCGGGTCTCATGTCGGGCCCGGGTTTTTGCCACAATTTCAATTTCCTGAGACAGAGACACTCGGTTCGAAAAGCTAATTAGTTTTTTGTCTCGCTCCTGCTAATTGCGCGGTCAAGGCAGCCAGCCGACTGAGGCTTCCTTCTCACTCGGCTATCATGCAGTTTTTCCAACGCTTTTTGTGGACGGACTCTCGATGAGAGTTACACTTGCATACTCGGCAGACTCTTTACTTGCCGACACTTAAAACTTTTAACAAAAAAATTTAAATGGCCAATCGAGACAGACTCCGATCGAGTAGTTATTTAATAGCCTAACGCTTAATATTAGTATAACCTTGGAGCAGTGGTGCCCAAGTGCTTACGAGGAATGTAGAATCGAATCCCATTTGGGGACTTGGTACCAATAATCATTATCATATCAGTCAAAGGACACCCACTGCTGGGTATAGGCCTACCCCAGAGATCTCCACATAAGCCGGTCCTGTGCCATCCACTTCCAGTTGGTACCTGCGACCTTTATCAGGTCATCGGTTCACCTTGCAGGAGTCCTACCCACACTGCGCCTTCCTGTATTTGGTTGCCATCTGTTGTGCGAGCTATGTACCCTGCCGACTGCCTGTAGGCAGGCATTGAGCTACGTCAGTACGACTGGGCTATGTCTGTGACCTTGTTTCGGCTGCGGATCTCCACATTTCTGATTTACTCGCGCAATGAGGCTCCCTACATGCATGCAATAAGCATAGCCCTTTCTATTGCTGTTTGCCTGACAGTCGGCTTTCTTGTAAGGCCTACGGTAGCAATACGGACTCCAATGAGCCGTTTTCGTGTTAACGTAAGACCACCTGCGCATTTGTTAGTATAATTTGAGGATGTGCGACAAATACGCTAAGCTACTAGGTCGACCAGCATGGTGGAACTGTCGACTTTCCTTTCTACAAGACTTGCTGATTGAGTAGGCAAGACACAGCAATTATATAAATATAAATGTGTCACCAAGTACTAAAAGACGACGCACCTGGGTGTGTCATCTTATCCTGCACGAACCGTTTCCTGCTACTTTCTGGTATACACGCTATATCTACCACTTAAATTAACCAGAATCATTCCAAGAAAAATTTCATCACGTAGTCTCGTCGTAGCAAACTTGGACCCTTTTTCACGTGTCTGTTTTTGTAGGATGATTTAAATGGGATGTTATTAACATCATCATGTACCATTCTCGTCACCAGAGTCACAGAGGTCCACCTACTTGTACCTACCAATGACTCTTTTCTGAGTTACGTACAATTGAACACTAACCGACGTGTGTGTGACGGTGTGACCATGATCCGATCTGGTCATATTCCCCTGTCTACAGGGTCACGCAGGTCAGATTGTAGTCGCTCCTTCAAAATTAACTTATCCGCTGAATCCGAAACCTCGCGCGCCAGAGTGCAACCGGGACATTAATGCCATAATGACCATTATTTTAAAACAAATGTCACATTAGTGATCACTATAAAGTGAAAAATTGTATAACATTTCAAAGTATAGTAAATTCGTTCTTACATCGATCACTCAACAAGTTACCACTTAACATAAATGACGAAGTTGTCCGGTGGTACCTTGAGCTGCTGCACTATTCGATTGCACGTCGCCATATCAGATGTCCGTTGCGCATTGAGCCAATCAATCAACGTAGGTTAGGTACTTGCTAGGAGCTGTCACGGTCCAGTTGGCGGAAATTGCTTCCGACCTGCGCTGCGGCTGCGCATCGCTGCAGCGACTCTTCCGGAGCATATACTGGTGTCCCGGTGATGGGAGACTGCATATTTTCATTATCATTTACATTTCAGCGTCAGCCCCATCACAATAAGAGGACTATGTTCTTGCAACATAAATTATACTTACTTAAATAGGTACAGGGCCGACAATACTCTTAAATATATGATGATGATGAAATACAGAGCATTTCTCCTGTCATTGGCTCACCACATACACAAGTGAGTGAGTGTGTTGTGAATACCATCAAGAAACTGACATAGGTATAGGTAATTTCGTTTTTATTTTCAATCATTCTAATGGGCAATCTTATCAGTCTGTTGAGGTACCAGGCTTCTTTTTATTAATCAGCAAGCATAGAACATCACGTCCCATACTGCACTGGTATTGTATTGCGGATTACGTGAAAATGGTTTTTTGTAAGATTTGGGCAGGTTCTCTCTAGATGGATGTTCCCCAGACCCCTTCATTGGCATATAAAATAAGCGACTCAACATTGTATCACAGCCTCTACCTACAATGTGATTATCGGCATCCCTTATCTCCTTTGCTTCAAGTTACTATCAGTAATAACTTTTGTTGATTACAGTTCATATGCCTGTTTACTGTTTACATATCTCATGAAAGTCCCGACCCAAAATTGTTAAAAGAGGACCGTCATAGTATCCGGTTTGATCTGGTTTTTCTCTCTATCACAAAAATTTTCAACTTTTGTTGTGTCGTAAAAATATTGGCTCATCACTCATTTGCATCGCAGAATCTACAGCTACCATGACCTTGACCTATAGATTCCGATAACAATGTCACAGGATACCGTCCATTGCACGATGCAGTTCGAGCTGGTTTCCGAGCAGTCTCTTCCGACTCGGCAATGGGTGACGCAGTAGGCCCCGGTTACGTCAGCGAACAGGAAGTACACTAAGATCGCAGAGTTGGTGTTGTTGGTCCACAATGGAATCGACTTCCGTTTGAAGAAAAAATGTATAGCATCGGCACTAGCGCGGTGCTGAAACAAAAAATTATTGAAGGGGTTTTGATTTTAATTACTGATGGTGAGTAAAAACTGTGAGTTAAAACTAAGTTGAACATTTAACAAGCAATTACAATTGATAGCAAATGATTTGTTCACGCTTTACAAAATTGTCCACAACTATTATGACTCTCCAGCGCTCCTCTCTTTTATAAACTTTAATACTCGCTATAAATCAGGAAATCCTAGTCAGACTTTTTGCCCTTCAAGTTTACTCGAATAAATCATCATATTATAACCCTGTAGTCCGTATTTGTCGCCAATACAATGAAGCGTCAAAACAAATAATCACATTTACCACGTTTTTAATTAGCAACGCATGTGCCGGTAACATTCCGCTGTGGATTATTTTGCAACAAACACTATACCTTTGACCTGTGTACAAAAAAGTTTTCTATTTAAAAAAATAAATAAAATAGGATGGAATTGAACCTTTTTTTCAGTTTTTTTATTCTACGCAGTGACAATCGAGCACAGAGCCCATATGATGGTAAGCGGTATCTGTCGCATTTAGATTGCAGGCAACTAAAATGCAGAATCGGAGGTACGTTGTCACTGTGATGTCTAATATGGAATGCACTGTGAGGTCTAATATGAAAGTGATTGTAATTAGGCTGGCTACCTTATCCTTCATAACATATTTCATATTTTATGGGAATGTGAACTGTGGCAACATGAGACATGCTTAATGTTGGTTTCTTTTTCCTGTCACTCAGGTACAGTTTATTATTCGAGCCTAATAGCGACAATAGGCAACTTTGAAGTCTATGGGTGCTTGTATGTATAATAAGTATGTATTTAAAAGTATTTAAGTAGTTTATCAGTTATCTAGCACCTATAGCACAAGCTTTGCTTAGTTTGGGGCTAGATGGCGCTGTGTGAATTTGTCCACGAATATTTATTTATTTTGTCATAATTATTATTGGCAACATTATGCTCGAGATAACTTAATTACCTAGTGTATGTCCGCAGTACGTTTCCCCTGATTTCTGGCATTGACTAAGCCTGACATTTTGTTTGACGCTGTCTCCGCTTTTTGAAGTAGGAAGTCGGGAACACTATCTTTTCTACTCGTGCCAGTTACATCTTAATTCAATTTGTTGCCGACTCTAAGACACGCCTGAGTATAAATAAAAATAAATTAATATTCGTGGACAAATTCACACAGCGCCATCTAGCCCCAAACTAAGCAAAGCTTGTACTATGGGTGCTAGATAACTGATATACTACTTAAATACTTTTTAAATATATACTTATTATACATAGAACACCCAGACCCGTAACAGAAATTAAAATTCATCATTTCAATTTCTGCCCGGCCGGGAATCGAACCCGGGACCTCTTGCGTGGCAGACCATTGAACCACTCAGGTCGTCAAAACTTAACCTAGACCTAAACTTAACCTTAGTATCAAAACTTAGGACCTATATGTGGTCGCTGCTGTAGATACTGGCTCCACAGGAGTTGCAGCGGTGGAAATGAGTGGCGGGGCAAAGCCTTACCAAATCCTTCAAACCGGAACACAACAATGCAAGCATTGTTGCTTAGCGGCAGAAACGGGTGGTACTCACCCAGACGGACTCCTCAAGCTTCACAGAGTCCTATCCGATGTACTTCGACAAGATCCTTCCCATGGCCATTAGCGTATCTAGGGCTATTTTCCAGGGGGGGCCTGGCCCCTGACGTAGCCGATGAAGCCGAGTCAATCGCCAATGTACAGTCAGTGAGCACCCGATCCTGGGGTGGGCACCAGACCATTCTGGGGTGGGCACGGCCCCCCTCTTCCTACGCCTATGCCCATGGCTCACAGACGGCCCTCCTCAGAAGGATAATCCAGTAAAGTGTGTTTGTGGGATGAACGACACAAAGCAAATATAAATAAACGATTTAGCAGCTGTATTGACTTTATTTCACGGCTGACCAAGTGTTCTAGTTATCGTCTCGCAATCTGTACACCTAGCTCCATGCCTGGTTAGGATTTCCGTTATGCTAATAGATGTCTAGCTTTTTTGGCCAACGGCACCCTTATTGTTTTTGCCTGTCGCGGATGGCTGAGCGGTGAAGGATGTGATTGTTTCATAACATCACCTTGCTCCCCTTTAATTTGGGTGACCTAGGCCAGTGCTCCTCAAACCGTGTGCCGCGGCGCACTGGTGTACCGTGCCGTTAGTTAGTTTGCCGGTAAATATTTTGTTTGATATGTACTCAACCTCTAATTCGCTCTCGATTTTAAGAGCCAAAATACCTACTATAAATACCTATTGAGATCACTGCGCTTGCTCATTATCGGTTTACGTTGCTTTTTTTACGTCAACCCCATCTCTTGTGAGCCAATATTTGGAAAATTTTCAGTTCGCTCCTGTCGGTCAATTTTTAATCATTGAAAGCGTCCGCGTCGCGTGATCAAACCGGCCAAAGAGCCAAATTACTAAAAATTACGAGCTCGCTGTGCTTGCTCATTCATTAGTTTGTTACACGTTGACCCCAGCTGTTCTTAATAATAATCTGAAAAATGTCGAGCTTGGTGCGCTTGCGAAGAAAAAACAGATATATTGTTGTTGTTGTTTACGCTGTGTTGCTAACACAGCGTAAAGGATAAATAAATATTTATGAGGAAAATGGCAGAATGTTTCTTTTTCTTCGCGTGCAAGTGCCAGGTAGGTAAGGGCGTGAAAAGAAAAATCAACATACAGTCTACAATTTTGTGTGTAATAAAGAGTATATCTATCTATCTATATTAAAAATTTAAAAAAGCTATTTTTTTCATATTAATAACATACTTATTGCGAATTGTAAATAATTTGATAAAATTGAATGTTTATGTATAACTAAGGAAATTCAAATTATTTAATAAAGAAAATCTGTACCTACCTACCTACCTATTTTCAGCCGCATAAAAAATCTTTCTTGTTCCTAAAAAATTATAAACTAATGAATTAATTTAATCACGCTATTAAATTAATACCTACATCTTAACTTAAATGGAGGTATCATAACATATAAGTACGTGATACCTCCATTTAAGATAAGTAAAATTAAACTAAAAAGCACGCGTACGTAATATCTAGGGTTATGTGCTTAAAAGTTATACAAAAACATCCTACTTACGAGCAAGTGTGATAAAAATAGATTTTTCTTTATGGTGGAGGTACCTCTAAAATGATTTGATGAATCGTAGGTGTACCTTGAACAGAAAATATTTGAGGAACACTGACCTAGGCTTAGGTTGCCTTAACTCCGTCTTGTAGTCTTGACAAGACTACGTTCGCCATTTTGGTCCTAGTTCATAGGGTCAAAGTTATGTCGTGCCATTGGGTGAACGCTAGCTGTCACCTTTTAGTGTTTTAGTACGGTTTTAGTTACCTCCTTTGACAACGAATCCATCGTCATCTCTTGGTGTTGCGAAAATCATGACTGCAAGAACATTGTATAACATCAGTCATATGCAACACACCGGTCTACGATATTAAAAGATCCGTCTACGTGCAGATACAACAATATGCAGTTAGTATAATCTACTACGTATTGCCTATATTGAACGTGACCTAGGCCGTGTGGTGTCCGGCAGAGTAGAATAGCACCAACCCCTTACACTAGTGGGTGTCGCACTACGCGACTAATGTATTCGAGGCAAAAGATCTAAGCGCCTCCGTAGACTGGAAAATGGGCAACAGCATTTTCCATTGTTATATTATAACACTGCGATCTCCAACCCGCATGCTAAGCGTGGAGATTATGGCAATAACCTCTCTTTTTGTGGGAGAGGCCCTGGGTCCTGCAGTGGACTGTTATGGGCTATGATGATGAACGTGGCCTTCCTTTAAAAATGTCTCCCAAAAACTTCTTTTCTCGCAAGCATCCCGCAATGGCAATCACGAAATGTAAGGAGATTCTATTCAACTACTTTGGTTACTAATAAGATAGTAAAATGCGTGAGTGATGCCTCTGGTATTGCAAACGTCCAGAGGCTGCGGTGACTGCTCACCATCAGACAGGCCGTAAACTTGTTTGCCACCATAGTGGTATAAAAAAAAATGTCAAATTGGGAAATTTTTACATAAAAATTTAACATTGTTTTTAATCTGGCTAAGTAGAACAACACCAATGTCGGACAAAACTGGTTCAGTCTGAACGTGCTAAGAGAAATTAGTCTGATACCTTCAACATTCATGATATTCATAACATAACCTGAGTGGTTCAGTTGGTTAACACGCAGTTCTGTCTGTCACGCAGAGGTCCCGGGTTCGATTCCCGACCGGACAGAAATTGAAACTCATTTCTGTTACAGGTCTGAGAGTTGGATGTATAATAAGTATATATTGAACAAAAAATATAAGTAGTGTATCAGGTTTTTGGCACCTTATAACACAAGCTTTACTTACTTTGAGGCTAGATGGCGCTGTGTGAATTGTCCAAGTACATACATTTATTTCATTTTAACCTTCAAGAAAGGCCTTCTTTCTCAAAGGCCAGTCCCGCATTACTCGCGATCCTCCGGTGTTACGGTTGTCCCTCATCTCAAGGGAAGGCAGCACTCAGCAAGACCTCAAACATCCTCATCCGGCTTACGCAAAACTGCATCGAGCGATGCCGCATTGCTGCTAAATCACCGTTTGTCCTTTTGTGGACCGATTCGCGACAGCATTGGGGAGACAATGCGTGGACGCGGAACGCCGCCTATTGTGCGCCGGCGCCGGTCTAGCGCTCCTAACCTATGGGCTGGTGAGGCGGCAGCCTGGTAGTATACTATATCAGTGACTGCGAGCAGACAGACCAACTGATAAGCGGTATCTGTCACCCTTATGGCCGATTTACATTGGGCAAGGACAGTGGCGTGTGACAGTGACACTACGCTGTACGAACTCGCTACTGTCCGATCTACTTCCGAGTGTGTTGCTCACTTTACTTGTCAACTACAACAATGCAAGCATTGTTGCTTGGCGGCCGAAATAGATAACACTGTGATACTTACCTAGGCGAATACTGTTAAATTAGCCGTGATAGCCGACGGAGTTCACAACAAACATGTCTAGACATGATGTCAGACTGTGTTCGATACCGTTTGTGTCGTGCGAAGCGCCCGAACATCGAATTGCGAATACAACGAAAGGTTTGTGTTGCAAAGTATAGAGAAACCCTGAGGAACGGGTCTCGACGAATTGCATAAGCGTTAGATTATTTCCCCAGCCGAAATAAGGGGCATATACGTTTGACATGTGTATGTGTGTGTTCTGTCTGTGGTATCGTACCTCCCGTACGGATGGACCGATTTCGATACAGTTTTCTTTAATTGAAAGGCAGTTTAATCGAAGCTAAAGCTTTGCTTCATTAAAATCAGTTCAGTAGTTCAGTAAATATTTGAGTGTATGTATTTTTCTGACGTTACTCTGTCGGTTAGGTTATTAACTAAGGGTTTTCACAATCGTGACGTGAAAAATATTTTTTCATACCAAGTTTTTATCGCGCGTTCTCTATTATCAGTCAGAGTCGAGATTAATCAAACGATCTCAAACTCTATGGGTTTACCATGCGTAGTTCTTAAGACCACCTTCCGCTCAGCTCGCACCAAGTTGCAAAATTTCAGCTCAATCGGAAACCGGCAAATGGGTCAAATTTCACTTGGGAACATGTGAAACTAAATAAAAGCTTGTACAATAATAGAGTTTTCTTGATAGACTCCAATCTATTAAGAAATATTTACCTACCCATTTTATACCCAGGTATTAACGTACCTACACCATAAAACTAGCTTACTTTCTGTCGTTTCTCAGTACACCTTGCGTAGGAAAAACATTGCCATGCATGTGTCGGTGACTGTTTGTTGACTCGGACCGCGGCGCCCTCAGCACAAACAGCAAACATCGCATGAGCATCGTATCTAATGTAATTGCAATACTAGCTACAGCTGAGCCTTCACTCGCATGCGGCATGCCTAATGTTGATGGTGGTCAACTTTACTCATTCCCAGTATAATTGAATTTGGATTTGTTGTCCACGATAAAAATATTTTACGTTCATCCCCCTTATACCTCTCTCTAGAATGCCCTTTTTTAAAAAATCATCTACGTGCTAGTGATATTTTTTGTGGGCCCAGAGTGATCTGGGGCACAAAATAAAAAGTAGTTTCACGTTTAGAATGAGTGACTGTACATATTCACTAAGTTTCCGATTTTTTGGAATCTCCGACTTACCAATGTTCCCTTGTGGGAGTAACCGATACCAACCCACAGAAATGAAATTGAAAGTTTGCGGCCCCTTTCAGCCATTTATATGGAGATGACCTTCTAGTTATTATCTATTTTGTAATCACGGAGTGCCAACCGTTCAACCGGTTTCAAGGTCCCAGCGAACGATTTTGGTCAAACTCGGTTCGCCAGCGGTATTAGAAGGCACAAACGAAAAATTCGACTACCCTCAACCCACCCATCCAGTTCCCGGCCTCTGCGAGCATAGCGTCTTCGCTTAACCACGCTCTGCCACTATCAAGTAAGTATAGCACCGATAGGTGGCGCGATACTTCCACACTGTATGTGGTTCGGTTCACGCCACGTGCGTAGCGCGCGTGTTCCCGTGTGAAACGGATACCTCGCTTGCCGGATGACAAGGCAAGTGTAGTATCCGTATCCGAGCTTAGTTTGCTTACACGATTCAGAACGAAGGCGATGTGTTTGGTTTTGTTTTTTAATTGGACTTGTCGGGGTATTTGACTGCCATCTCGCCTGGTGGTAAGTGATTATGCGGTGAAGATGAAACTATGAACTATGATGGGATGCTTCAATAGGTATCTTACAAGATGTGAGCGATAATGTTTCTGATGGAAATCCAACATCGAAGTCGCAAACTTTTTTTTTAAATGAACTAAAAAAAAAAATTACGCTAAGGTTATTATCCCTAAGGTAATTTTTGCTTTTAATCAAAAATTTTGGATCAAAAAATTCGCTTATTTACGTTTATTATTTAAAAAAAGGTTTTTTTTTTATTATTCTACATATAGTGGTCACCCCCGGCGGAAATTATTTATTGAAATAGGATTAATTAATCTCTTAACAGCTGTCAAAAAAACTACTGAAAAAACAAATGAGCTCATCCAGGTATGGGGTAACGCAAGTAGGCCGACCAGCCACCACAATGAAATGAACCAGCAGTTCCCCTCATTTGTTCATTTCATTGTGGTTACTTTCCACCAAGTTGCCCGATCGCCTGGCCACGTGTAACGTTAAAAAGATCCAGTAAACAGGTGTCAACATACAAAACAATACAATTACTAATCTCGTATTCGTAAAAAACAATGGTTTCTTGGAAGGCGAAGACATTACCAACAACATATCCGATGGCTATGGCGAATCTGTGTATCGCGCCACACGTGTCAGGAATACGCTACAAGCCTCGCCGATAACGTGGCTGCAGCGCCACCAACATCTCGTCATTATACAAAATCAGTACTAAGGCGTTATTGTACTTAAATGTCAGTTTAAAACGCGCATTTCTTCACCAAGAGCGACGCCAACAGCTGAACGGATAAGTTGGTCGCATTGTGCCAAGTGCATGGTCGCCTATATTGTTTCCACTCGATTTACAATGTTTCAATTGCGTTCGCGGAATTTTTTTTTGTTAGTAACGTAAATAAATATGTATCAAATTGGCTTGTACCTGATGCGTGGGGCGTTTGGTCCTTAAATGCATTATACTATGACGGGGTTTTCGGTACGGCTTATCGCGTAAAAACTATAATATGACTTTTCCAAATAGTATACTCGTAAAATACCCATGCGAGAGCGTCGGTGGCCTAATGACTAGCGCGGGTCGGATTCGGACTCGTAAGTGAAAGGTAATGAGTTCGAACCCCGGTGCCGCCGTATACCCATGCATTTTTATGAGTATGTATGCTCTTTACTGCACATTCTGGAATATTGATACTAACGTAAATCATGGTCAAGACGGACCCCGGTCCCTCGCGGGCGATGTTACAAGAGATATTAACGCCGAGATGATTATTTTTATCCTTGCGAAGTCTGTTAGTGTAACAGTACCAGGCCACTGTTAATATGCCATGCCATGCCATGTATCATAAGCCTTCTTCACATTGGTGGAGAATATTGCTAAATCTCTACGATTAGCGGGCGGGTAGGAGATCACATTTTTTCACTTTCGATTAGATAGCCCGTCTGATTTCCAAATAGATTATCAAGAATTAGACCATTCTGGACAGTCCACCGCTGAACATGAACCTCCTCTACAGTAGCGGAGGACGTGCCACAATCTCCACACTTATATTTTTTATTCTATCCAGTGACAAAAGAGCAGACCACCCTCCTGATAGTAAGCGATAACTGTTGCCCATGACATACCTACGATGCAGGCAACAAAAATGCAGAACCACAAATGCGTTGTCACTGTAAGGGCTAAGATGAAATTCCTAAAGCCTATAATTGCGCTGGCTACCTTATCCTTCAAACTGGAACACAACAATGCAAGCATTGTTACTTGTCGGCAGAAATAGATAAGGCGGTGGTACTCCTCAGCCTTTATAGAGTCCTACCACGTGACAACACACTTACATAACTAATTTAGCAACCATGGCCCATTAACTAAGAAATAGTATTGCGTGGCAAACGAATTAAATATCAAAGCAAGTTTACATATTTCGCATAAACCATTTATCACAAGATGGACCAACAAATGTTACTGATTAATGAGGTCGCAGTGTCTACTTTCCATGTATAAGGTAAGAGGAAAAATACAAATTCAAAGACGTATTTACCATATTATTAAACCATTAGTATTTGTATTTTTTTATTACTTAATCGCCATTCTAGATTTGTAGTAGGGTGTTGATTCTTCTAAACTTTAACAACTCTACGATCTGTTTAAACTGACTTGTCTCATAACCCGGGAGGGTTCGAATCCCGCTCCGGCCATGTACCAATGACTGTTTTCTGAGTTATGTACATAAATTGAATATTAACCCATGCTCTTACGGTAAGGGAAAACATCGTGATGAAACCTGCACATTCAGGCTACTGGATGTGTAACCATGATCCAATCTGGTCAGGTTCCCCTGGTAGCAGAGTCATGGAGGTCAGATGGCAGTCGCTCCACTGTAATTACCTGACCTGCCGAATCCTGGATCATGGTCAAGGCGGACCCCGGGCCCTCGTGCGCGAGAGCACAACCGGGACATTAACGTCAAGATGATGATTATATTATGGCCAGAGCCATAATAATATCCTTTTTAGAATTTCGGCTCGTCTATTACGTAGTTTCTCGTAAAACAAAGTCGCTTCCCGCCGTCTATCCCTATGTATCTATGTACGCTTAGATCTTTTAAACCACGCAACGGATATTAATGCGGTTTTCATTAAAGAGGGAGGTTTATAAGCAACGAAAAAGAGTAGGTAGGGAAACCCTTCCCTAGTGTAACCCGGTGTAGTGTAAGTGTAAACGAAGTCGCGCCGGGTCTACTAGTTTGTAAAATGTCTTGTATTGTCTACCACGCAGATACTGATATACCTGCCGTACCTGTCACGATCGTTGTATTATTGAATGTTAAAACTTACGTCATGTTTCTTTGTGAAATCTCAGCAAATATTACATCAGATAATAATAATTACAGGTGTATTTAAATACTTTGTTCCCAATACATTATACTTATAATCAACAATGTACAATTCAAATTAAAGTCAATCGATTTTTTACTTCTTTAATGTTTCTTGAATGTTAGAAAACTCGTTTCTTATCCTTCTACTAGTCGTAGTTCTTTTTTGCATGCTAGATAAATATTCGGCCTTGGCACCTTGTACAACAAAAATATTTATTTCTTTTTAAGCTTTCATATGTTGCAAATCAAATTCATATTCGATTTCTAAAGCGAGCTAATTTTCATTTGAATCCTGTATTTATTATTACTTTGATTAATGGTAAAATTGTGCTTGTATCTAATGATATTACTTAATAAGGCCCGGGCTTTTCAATCTTTCAAAAGCGGAATGAGAGGAGATAAATTTATATTTCAAGACGATCAAGTTGCGTTACGAACATAGACGTCTTACAAGTTGTTTTATGATACTATGGCTAAACGGTGACAAAGGTCACTATTACTACAATTACCTAAACCTGCTCCCACCGCTGTCTGTCTGTGTGACTTAGGACATAAATCCATAAATTAACTTAGTCAAAGATGAGCAGAAATAAATTTTATATGAGTGAAGAAGAAACGAGATGTGACGTAAAAACCAGTGGATTTTCCGGACCTGGCAACTTAGTGGCCCTCAGAAGCCAAAGTTGGAGGCACGCAGTTGCAACCAACTGTTAAATTCTATTCCAAATATAAATGATTATGCCTCTCCTACTAGTTCCGTATATGTCCTCGTGGATTGAAACAATGTTAGTTTCCGCTACAAACAGCGCATCGCTAAACAATTTGACGACTGGTTCATAAAACTACTGATTAAATATTTGCCGACAAATGTGGCACTAACTGTAGGAACTTATTACCAAAATAACCTCGATTCTCGAGATACGTAAAACGCTACTCACATTTTCAGGTCTACTAGAATTAAGCTTTTTGATAAATGCTGTAATTCGTTATTTAACTCTTCTTATTAGCTTCGAAATAATTCAGGGCTTACGGCTATATTGTATATATAAGAAATGTATCGAAGCTCACAAAGAGTAATTTATTGTTGAAAAAGGCTTGCTAAGCCTGAGGTTGTTGTATTCTATCCCCAATCCAATTACCAAAATTTATCCATATCTGTTCACATAAACCTGACACTGAAAACATAACAGAGTTACTTTCGCAATTAGAGCCCATACAGACGTACACGATTTCTGCACAGTTAATTTGTCCCTAATGTTTAAGCAATTTTGGTGTCTACACTTATAACAGAAAGATAATTTTTTATACTACTCAGTGACCAGCGTACAGATTGTACAGAAGTTGTAGGGAACAAAAACGCAGAACCGCAGGTGCGTTGTCACTGTGAGGACTAAGATGAAATGCCTCATGCTTATAATTGCGCTGAATAACAAACGCGCAACGCCCTTATAGTCGCCGCACAGACACAGAACAGTCGTCGTGCAGCCCCCGCGTCGTCGCCGTGTGGTAAAACTTTATGCACAAAATAGTTCAGTGAGCGCGCGTTGACCGCCTCTCCTCTAGACGTCGAAATAGGACTTAAACATTACAGTACAATATTATTCATAGACCACAAATACTGAATGCACCACGGCACCACTTTCAACAAAACAAAACATCAGCTGTTCAACGCAGTCTGTTACTACGCTAATTGCCTCCTCAGCTGCGAGTAACAGACGCTTCGGAACACATCTGACTCTATTTGCGATGGACAAATACCATACGAAATGAAAAACCAACTGTGAAAACAAAATGTTCGATCTGAAATATGCACGTCAATGTAGATCAGTGTAAAGTGACATAGAGTAAATAACTTGTTTGAATAGCACAAGTGCACTTGGATTTATACTTTACTTCGCAAGTAAGGCAAGGCTACGAGATATCTCCGATCTTGACAAAGATTTTGACATATACATAGGATCTTGAGAAATGAACAAATACGGCATTCTATGCTTCCTGTCACTTATCTTGAGGCATTACGTATAGAAAATTCGTATCAATGTTCTGTACTCTGGGATAAAGGCAAAGACGAAAGAAACAGTAAGGAGATCCTTTGGTTTTTGTATAAAAGTTACCGACATAGAATTGCTATTGCTGGCAAGCGGAAATTGTGGGATAACTCCTACCTTTTTAATCAATTTTCATTTCGTTTCAAATTTTTGTTATACTTTTAAATGCAGCTATTTTCATATTTTGTCCATAAACATGTCACATTCGGTAACGTCATCATACCTGGTTCTTGTTACATTTCTTCTTGGCGTGTCGACGACGTTTTCAATTTGCGAGGACCAGTACTCCGCCACGGATACAGCGTTATCCTTGTTACACATGCCGCCCTCCGTGAGCCCTGACCCACACTTCTATATTCTCAAAGTAACACTACCCCCCCTTCCCCAGCTTCCAACGGCTTCATCGCCCCCCTCGGAAACCCCGAGAAGGCGGCTGCGGCGGGCTGGCGGCGCGGTGCCGCGAAGCGCGCCCGCTCCTGCTGCTCCACCAAGACCTTGCTGCGGCGGCTCCCGATCCTGGACTGGCTGCCGAAGTATAACTGGCGGAGTGGACTGGCTGATATTATTGCGGGTGAGGCTATGTAATTGTATAAAACATCTTAAAAGAACTTTGTTCCACTAGCTATGGTCCTGACGAATTTACCTCGCTTCTTCAGTATTAATCACTCTTTTGATACAGGCTTGTCGGTTATTAAGAAACTATCTACATCCTATTTGTTGTTTTTTATAACTTAGGTGGCAAGAGGAGGGCAACGAGTATCCTGGATGGTAAGGAATCACTGTTGCCCATGGACATAACAACACCAGGGGGTCGTGAAAGCGTCGTCGGATTTTGAGAAAGGTGTAGGCTCGAAGAAGGACCCTTCATTGGACATTTCGTCTGCTGGAAATTGATGTCTTGCCTTGAGTCTTGAGATGTTAAATTGGTGTGATATTTTCAATAAGAATAATAATATAAATAACGCTCCTATATAGCTGTGATACATTTTACTAATTAACATACACATATTTTTTAAATATGTTTTACTGAAAAATATGGAAATTAAGAATAAGTGGTATTTTTTCTTTGAGGAAGCTGGATCATTGTACTTTAGCACAATAGGTGTGGGAACAAAAGCAAAAAACGTACGTAACATAAGTTCTTAAAAAATCAATTCTGTATTGAAATGAGACAAAGCCACGAAGAAAAGAGATAAGTTGCGTGAAGGTTCAACATTTTCTAAAGAAAATGTCTAAAGACAAGGTTCAATTTTAGCGTCACAATGTTGTTAGATTTGTTAGTTACGGGCTGTAGTTAAGCCTAACGACAGTAAAACTGCAACCTTGCTACATGCATTCGGTCCCAAGGCACGATAGCAAACAATGCCTCTGCTTCAGTTAAAACTGTTATTTATGTAGTGTCTGGTAATGGACTCATTTTCAACGTCTTTGTTATCCGACTATCCGTTACTGGTTGCGGAAATTACCTATCCCCGACAAACTTACAACTTACAGACTTACAAACTTCTTCTCTTTAAAATATAACTGGCTTTCCGCTCGCAGCTCCGCCCGCATAGACCTTGCGAATTTGCGAGTGGACACAGGACACAGGAAGTAACAAATAGCCTATGTCCATCCTCAAGTGCAAAACTATCTCTTTAGGAATTTCATGCAATCCGTGTAGTGGTTTAGCCAGACAGAGTTATTTAAGCATTTATAGCATTATATAATAGGGATATCCGTAAAGGGCCAGCTATTTAGCTTTATGAACTAGCTATGCGAACTGCAAAGGATATAGAAAGATGGAGATTGTTGGAAGAGGTCTTTGTCGAGGGACAAGCTGATACAGAAGAGCAATCGGTTGGCGATGTGTAGTAAATTTAGATTTAAGGGAAGAAATTAGCAATAAAGGCTTATTTTATATATTATATTTTATAATAGGGATATTGAGATAGGGATAGTGTAGATACCTGGTAACAGTTCATAACCAAAACCAGGCAGGTCGTAAGTTTGTTTTGCCACCTTAGTGGTACACAAAAGCATTGTTATTGAATAATGTAAACATAGTCAACAGTAAAACTTTGTGTTTCAACCAGTGAGGAACGAGGAGTTAGAATAATGATGGAAAGCGATAACATCTACGATGGACAAGGGCGCGCGTTGTCACTGTGAGATTGACATGCGTCGTGCCAGGGTACCGATTCTGGTGTGCAGTTGCACCGATGCAGTTGTTATTATGTTGCAATGTAACTGTGATGTTACTATAACTACGTCGAGGTATCGAGTCAGTCCCAGCATCATCCCAGTTTAATTGCAGTTAAATCATTCTTCGACCTTTGACACGTTTTCGTTGGCAGAATTGAAGGCAGTTTGACAACTAAGAAAGATGCAACTTAGTAATTTATTTATTTTTTGGAGTCAGCCATATAAAACCATAATACAACTAAAGTACCAGAAAACGAATTGTGGAAAAGTTCGAACTCATGAAAGTTGCAACTCAACATCTGTCATTTGAATAACAATCACACGTTTGACATGCGATGCAATTGTAATGTTACTGCAACTGAGACGATTTCCGAACCAGAATCGAAGCCCAGAGGCACTCACTACTCTCGCTCTTGATCCGTTACGGCGAGTCCTCCCAATGTCTCACTAACTGTGAAATTTCTTTTTGGTGTACCATTAATTTAAAATTCAAGTAATGAACAGGATTAAGTGAGATTAATATTCGAAACTTATAGGTTTGTAAATGAGGGGCGGGGTTAGAGTCCCTGACCTTAATGAATGATGTAGAATTATGACTTGAGAATTGAAAGAGGTGTAGTGAGATATAAGTATTTATTTATTTAAATAACTTGAGACTTAAATGGCAAAAAAATAGCATAGAATATTTAGCATACTATATTTACAGTTATAGTGAGATGGTTCGAACATTTGTAGATATCAATAGTGCGAATGTGAAATTAAGGTTCGGCAGAGAAAAGCCAAGGAGGACAATACTGATCAAATAAATGATCTTCTCCGAAAAGTACAGGTGGGAAGTACCTTCAAATGTATAAAAAGATGAATGAATGCAGAAGAGGAAAAAATATGTGTCAGGATCGTGGCTTATGGAACTCGATAGTTCCTGTCTACCCCTTTAGGATATAGGCATGAGTGTGTATGTATGTAGGTTGTAGGTGTATATTAAAACAAACTATTCTTGACGCTAAAATATTAGATAATACACTGTCACCTCACAGGTGAACGACTAATGGACTAGTTATAACAAGCAGCCGAAACTCTCCGTTATTGGTAATCCAAGAAGGTTGTATATTCATCATTGATTTTACAAATACAAAATACTGAGCATATTCATGGTTCAAAAGTTCAACAAAAATGGCGCGCTAGGCGCTTATCTCTGAGACTTGAGAGTCTTCCTGTGAAATTCCATTTCTAATCTAATTGTAGGTAACATTGTGGGGTCTACGCCGGTAGCTGTCATTATCAGAGGTTATTGTAACTTTCCATGGAACCGCTCAATGTTTAGACCGAATAATTAAGCTGCGTGGTCATAGTTTACGATATATCGGTGCGATAGTCTCGCGCAATTAGATGGATTGAACAACAGCGTCACGCTGCCAATGGATTCCGAATTATGAAATGGTGTGACGCGTTTTCAGACGAATCTGTGGGTTATAGGTATTACAATATCGGATTACATTTCTGCTATGATTAGGTAAGTTTCAGAATATTTTTGTTTGGTATAGGATTGTTATTGTTAAGTTTAGATCAAGAGTTAATTTCATGTATGATCGCGATAACTGAATCTACAGTTGCAAACTACTTTCGTTTCATTTTCATCCTTCAGATATCTTCTTCCTCGTAGTCGAACACTCTCGTCGAAGTGGCCGTGGTTGTGTAGACGAGGAACACGGAGAGATGTGCATAATGTCGCAGACTTTCCCGAAGGTTGTTTGCTCAGCGATTATCTTCCACTTCTGCCGGTTAGAGACATTGCCAGTACACTGGACCATGGTGGACTCAATAGCTATTCTTATGAGATCAGTCCATCGAGTTGGTTATCGGCCACGTGTTCTCTTGCCTTCGACCTGGCCCTGAATTACCAATCTTTCCATCGAGTTCTCATTTCTGTAGATGTGACCGTAGAAGTCAGAAACATAACCCCACATAAGCTGGCACTACTACTAGTACTGTCGTAGAACTTTCGCAATGATCAAATTTTCAAACGACATACACAAATACATTCATACATAACGAGACGCCTTTCTCCCGTAGGGGTGGGTAGACAGAGACCACATTGTTCCACAAGCTAAGGTCCTGACAAATCTCTCTCGCTTATTCCACATCTTTTCGTACGTGCTCGTCGGTTTAAGGTGCTCTTTATCTGACATTTAAAATATTTCCGATTTGATCGTGATGTAGGCTCCATAGGCTGGAAAATGGGCAGCAGCGTTTTCCATAGTTATATTTTATAATACTGCGTTCTGCAAGTCGCCTGCCCAAGCGTGGAGATTATGGCAATAACCTCCCCTATCGTGGGAGACGCCTTAAGTCCTGCAGCGGACTGTTATGGGCTGTGATGATGATCGTGATGTATAATACGTCTCGGCCTTCGCCTACTAACGCTTCCATTCGCTCCTGTCATACAAAAATAGTCTTCAAAAAATTTCCACAAAGTAGATATCCCACAACGGGTGTCGAATGCGTGAGATTTGCGTGACGGCCATTGTGGCCGCATGTTTACCATCAGCGGTAACACGGCCGCCATTGTCCTAGATCAAGTTAAGACACGCAATACTGCGCATTCCCGCAATCACTATCGAATCCTGCTCGCCGGAGTCGGTCAGATCAAATGGATGGGCGCTGTTTTTCATGGTCGGTCCTTTTGGAGTCAGTATACTGGTTGTACTCTCGCGCGCGACGGCCCGGAGTTCGCCATGATCCTGATCCTGGATTTGGTAGATCAGGTAATAACATAGACCGACTGCCATCTCAGCTCCGTGACGCTGTTAAAAAGGGAACCTGACCAGATTATACAATGTTTACGATGTTTTCCCTCACCGTAAGAGCATAATTGAAGGTGGCGTGGTTTCTCGTGATACTGGCATGAAATAGTACTTTCTTCCCACTTCTATCGTCGACAAAATTGTTCACGCCTCTATCACTTTTGTACCTGATGCTCCATTAGCAAGAAGAGCTACGCCGTCGCCGCCACATTGATCTTGAAACTTAAGAACACAGTTTTGGAATGAGTTCCTTGGGGAGTTCTTATTTTGAGGGGCGTAAATGATTCTAAATTGTCTGTGGTAGCATTTCGATAACAGATACCGCTCCATTAGGATGTCCACTTTTTAAACGAGACCCTAGCTAGAGTCAGTATCCTTCATTTCAAGGTGGATGGGATAAAATTAACATCGCGTGCTAATTTAATGATTCGTGCATTCTGGGACTTCCCATGGCGCTATTTGTACAATTGTGAGAATTAATTTATTTTTATCTCATTCTTATTATGATAATTATAAGTAACAGATATAGAAACGGTTATTTACACAAACTACTATCTTCAGAAACATGATGTAAGTGCCGTTTATAATATCGAGTTTTCGTTTATTTGTCGCCGTTCAAATGATATTCGATGATTTCGTATTCGATGTACCCGTTCTTCCCTATAATCCCTTATTAAAGTACAGCTCATTGGCAATAAAAAATCAATAACAACAAAAACAGAAACTGAAGTGACACACAAAATTACGAAAAATCTTTTTTATTGTGGTACCCCGTAACTTATACTTTGGGAAAAGACATATATGCCGTATACTAGAGGTCCTCCAGGAGGAATGACGGCAATTAAAAGTGAATTATGGACAATCATTATCAACATCATCAAAGCCTGATACAGTTTACTATTTGACATGAGCTTTACATGACAAGTGATCACAGGGTCAATAATATACTGCAAGAAACTTCAGACATATTTACACATGTGCCTATTGTGTTACCTACGGACGCAGGTTTTAGGTGGTCGGCCTTTTTGACATTAGTCGCCACAACACCCGTAACAACGCTATAAAAAACAAATTATGTCAAAAAAGTTATTATAGTAAATCTGAATATGTAAATGACAAAAGTCCATGGGACTGAACTGCTGTTCTATACAGGACAAATAATGTATTAGTAGTAGACATGTTTAAAAAAAAAGAATTAACGTAGGCTCTGTGGGTTTCATGCCGTTTCTTTCCCCTACGGAGAACCACCTTGGAAGTGGCGTTAATTTCCTTCCTCTCCCACATATGGTGCCTCCTGTCTGCGCTGGGGTAGGGGTAGGGTAGTAGTTAGAGTAGGGGTCGGGTAGGGTAGGGTAGGAGTAAGATAGCGGTAAGGTAGTATAGGGTGGGGTAGGGGTAAGATAGTGGTAGGGTCGGGGTAAGATAGTGGTAGGGTAGGGGTAAGGTAGTGGTAGGGTAGGGTTAAGGCAATGGTAGGATAGGGTAGGGGTAAGGTAGCGATAGGGTAGGGATAGGATAGAGTAGGGTGGGAGCAACTACCTATCACATGCAGCATGTGTGATGCACGCTCACTTAAAAGTCTGTCTGGCGGTGGCGTGGGGGCCGGGTCGCTCTTTTCCCTCAAATATGGTTGAATTGGACGATGGCTGGGCCCTGCGTTATACTCGTAACGGGTGCTGCCTTGGTGGACTGGCTTACTCTTGCTGTAGTTTTAGGTGGTTTTTCTTAATTATACTAGACATACCTATATAATATAATATAGCGTTCCGGCTCTGCCTGGCATTGTCGAGCACGGTTCGGTCGTGGTTGGCGAGGGATACGTTCATCTACGGCCATAGGGCGGTCAGCGTGTCACTGTGTGTTTCCTTCCTACTTTCCTACCCCCCTCCTTTTTGACGATTGAAAGAGATATTTAATGTCCTAATCAATAAAGAAATTTTGAATTGAATTGAATTGAAGGAAGGGCTACGCTGTGCCCACGAGGTGACATCGATGTATTGACAAACGTGCAAACTTTCTAAGTTCTAATCGGCGAGTCTTGCGTGACATGCGGACAAAGCAGTGACGCGCGCTGCATGCCGTTCGACGCCGCATTTGCATCACTGAGCTGACTGTTGTTTGGACAACTGGCGGGATATTGGCCCAAAGTTGAATTGCCCCGTTGACGTACTGTTCCTAAGAACGAGACAGGTGTCGTGATGCGAATTGGACGTGCGCTGTTCCACAAAACGAGACCTAAGAAGGTGTCGTGAATTTGCGAACGGTATTTTGATAACGTATGTTTGGTTGGCGGTGTGGCGAATCTTCGTTATGGAAACAACGGGATGAAACAAAATTGACTTGCATACTTTAACTTCTTTAATACACGGTCAATATCTTAGCTTTTGATGCTTCTCGTGGTTCAGTACATGCTGGGTGTCGATCGAATTTATTTGCTGAAAAGGACCAAGTTGTGGAATGACCACTTTCTATCAGGTAGGACGTCCGTCCATGTGCCTACCTAGGCAATATATTTTTTTAAATTATAATTTTTAAGTTAATGATCTCTGCAATCCCAACATTCATTGTCATCATTCATCAGGGTAACCGTGAGAACTCAATGATTCAGTATAATTGAGACGTAACTTCGTGATAATTGAAATAAGCGTGTTCTACTTAAATTGTTTTCTTACAAACTAGTTCAGTTATTAATTACACAAATTGTCGTGATTGAGTACTATTACAAATAACAACTACAGTGTTGTTCTTAAGGTGCTATTAATGTTAATCTGCAAGTTCACAAGGTTAATTATTGGTGTACACTTTCTGATCATTCTATGACTTTGGTGTGATTCTGGCTTCTGCCAGAATCTGCTTTCCTCTCTCTAGCTCTTTGCTTCCTATTACGAATATTTTAGTTCAATGATTTTAAAGTCCTGTGATTTAACTACCCTCGTCAAACTATCACGGTGACTTAAAACCAGCAAAGGAATAACATGTATTCTTACCGTTTCATTCTTAGTTGCAACTCCTGTTCAGCCGGAACCTAAAAAATACTTTCAGGATATACAAGAAAACACTCAAGCAACACGGAAAACATAGTACTATTGTAAATAGAACTATTAATAATAACGTTTATTTCGTTTAGCACGTTCGTCGTATAACGTTTAATATTACACGGAAGAAATCGCGGGCAAAAGCCAGTTCTCTCATTGTTAGAAAGATAGAACCCACCCCATAATATGCTGACACCTCCCTTGTTACAGGAATAACCGTGGGCCTGACGGTGATCCCGCAGGCGATCGCGTACGCCGGCGTGGCTGGCCTGCCGCCCCAGTACGGCCTGTACTCCTCCTTCATGGCCTGCTTCGTATACACCGCCCTGGGCTCGGTGAAGGACTCCGCTATCGGCCCAACGGCTATAGCCGCCATACTGACGAGGGAGAACCTGCACGGACTGGGGCCAGAGTTCGCGGTGCTGCTGGCGTTCCTGTCCGGTTGTGTGGAGCTCCTCATGGGCATACTGCAATTTGGTAAGTGTTCGGTTGTTTTGCTTTCGGCATTCTCAGACCTTCAAATAAGTAGAACTTGGGTAAGGACAGCCACGATGAATCTGAATGTGATTTTCACAGCCACTCAACAGTAAACGACCTACAACTGATGTATGGAATGGATGTAGGGATGCGCTGGTGCCATTCCTCGACACATTGACACGTCTGTGGAGCCCACACCATTACCTGTTCTTACCTACATCTTATTTATCATATACTACCGCAAAAATCTGCACCTCTAGGTGTATACTAGTAAGGAAATGAACGTCTTTCGTCGCATCTGTTTTCTGTTGTCCGCTATACATTATTGCGGGTACAAAGCACCGTGGATGCTAAATAGCCTATTATAATAGCTATCTATTTGAGTGATTCTTGCTAGTGTTGCGCGAAACAAAAGCATTGTCCGGCTCAACAGTCCACAGCGGTGCAGAATCCGTAACGCGGCGCAAGCGGCAGCTTGAAAGTAGACATACGACTGTAAATTGCGCCCAATCAGAACATGTGACTGAGGAGGAAGCGTTGGCCTAGTGGTAACGGTATCTGCTCTACCGAATTACCTTATCTGCCAAATCCTGGATCATAGTCAAGGCTGATCCCGGGCCCACGTGCGCGAGAGACGACCCCAGCACCTGTGACTGATGAGTAAATTAACTTCTCTGAAGTGTTCGCCTATTGCGCAATTCAATCTAACAAGGGTTCTCCTTTCGAAGAAAATCATGCAATTTCTTTAATTTCCATTATCTGCGCCAAAAATGGCCAAAACGCAATCTGAAAGAACCTGGCTGGGTTGCGAGACTGACAGATAGATAGATAAACACTTTATTGCTCATACAAAAAATAATACAAAAACAGTAGATACAGTTAAAATCAGTGATACAGTTGAGCAAAGGCATTATTATCGCAACAAGCGATATCTTCCAGGCAACCTTTCACACAAATGTAGAAGAGAAATCGAACAGGTAGAGTGACCTACTGTGTTATCTACCCATCTCTGCGGCACCCACAATGGTTGCTCGATGAATGCAGAGTCGAAAGGCTCGATGGTAAACTACATGCAGCACGTGGTGGCACAGTGATTCAGAGATTCAGTCTACTGTAGGTAGATAGGTAGGAACACAGGACAATGGGCGGTTGTGATTGTGTTGCCGATCGGCTTAGCCGTACGCAGTGTTACAATTTAAAACATTGTCATCACTGCCCTAATATTGTATTTTGACATTGCACACGCAATGATTGCTACAAAGACTGCTCTGAAAAGGCACAGTGGTGACAGTGGTGAAACGAAGAAACATGTTTCTGCAAGTGAGCTGCATTGCACTAAACTGCACTTAGGTATTTCTCAATAAATGTCAAGAACAGGTGCAATAAACCGCTTCGTCGCGGCGGCGGTCGCCGATAACAACGCAATACTTACCGAATCTACCGATAGATAGGTAGGTATCTGTTTTTCTGCAACACTCAGCTATATAACATTCACTATCGCTACTGTTACATACTTTACTGATGAAAATAGCAAAAATCTTTCTCAATTTAAAATTTAATATCTATACCATTTTTTTGGAATGGGTTGGCTTGTGATCAATAGTTGATGTCATACTGGAATAGTGTAATTTAATTTCCAATACCGCCATAGTCAATGCAGTTGCAGCAACAATGTGGTTCGTCGAACGAAGTCTGCAAACAAGGTCATCGTAGTATTCATTCCCCGTATAATATTAGATTACTAAAGTACAAGGTACTACAGAGAGCGTCGGTGGCCTTATGACTAGCGAGTTCGACTCGTAAGCGGTAGATGCCGAGTTCGCTTCAGTGCCACCATGTATCCATGACCTTTTTCTCAGTTATGTACCTATGTATTAGTTAAACATAACTGCTGCTCTTACGGTGAGGGAACATGTGGAGACTGAATAAGTAACTATTATCCAATCTGGTCAGGTTCCCTGTTAACAGTGTTCACGGAGGCCAAATGGCAGGCGCTCCACTGTAATTACCTGATCTGCCAAACCATAGCCAAGGCGGACCCTGGGCCCTCGCGCGCGGGATATCAACCGTTAAATAGGTTGATATAACACTGATGATAACGTGATAGGACCAAAATAGCCTGAAACTAAACTCAATAACCGCAAATCCATCGTTGTTGTTTAGACGTAGCACAATGAAATCCACGGCAACTTATGTCATGGTCGAAGGTTGCGTCGGGCCGCGCAGACGGTCACGGGCAAGGCCGCGGTGTTGGTGGAACATTACTTACGCACGTTTTGTTGTAGATAACAGCACACGCGATGATGTTATGTACTTCTTGATTGGGTTGGTTAGCCAATCGGTTGCGTTAGCGGAATAGGTAGCTGTTGGGGATTTGGTGGGCGTCAACTGCGCGCCTATGCGCTTATTACATTTGGCTTAATTCAGTGTCTAAATTCGGAATCAAAAAGCTTGAGAATAAATTAAAGTGGAATGTATTGCTCTTAAAATAAGGTATATTTTTTATCATGCCTTTTGAAAAGCAGATATACGTGATTCAAAAATGTTTCTTATTTTATGAGCAATATACATTCCACTTCGATTTGCTTTCACGCTTTTTGCTTCTGAATTCAGGCAACTGAATTTAGCCAAATGTAATAGTCGCATAAGCAACGCTTCAATAAAGCTGTGACTTCAGCCCTTTTGGCGGAGACGTTAGACTCTAACTACCTATTTAGTGACAGAGAAGTAGAGCTTTACCAGAGGTTTTGTTTTTGTTTTCATTCGATATTTCTCCTTCACCCCACACAGACATCTAATTAGTATTGCGCCCACGCACTGTGGTGAAAACAACTCGGCAAATGTTAGCGTAGTTTTCAGTGGCAAGGTTAATATCCATACCTAACAGACAGACAAGCTATGTCAGTGGCCGACCAGACCAAACACAATCAAGACTACAACATTGAATATTTAGTTTCAATAGGTAATTTTCACTTGAACTCTTGCAATCTTCGAAGCAAAACTTCGAGCACTGAAACCTGCCAGCAATAAACAAAAGCTATACCTGACCATCTCGCATGTCGCCATGAATCCTCAACCTCAACATAATAAAGCAATTGAGTGACATCTCGAAAACAGTTATTAAGTTACCACCGTCCACTGCGAATCCGTTTAGCCAGTGTAAAGTAAGTCGCGTGATTTACTTCGCAGTTCTAAGAATCATATATACAACAGGATATAAGCGGTTAGAGCTACCATCCCTTTCCGGTACGAGTAGACATTAGCACACAATACAGTGTTATCAGCAGTCATTAGTGACGATTACTGCTGCAGATGCGATCTGGTGATAGCCGTGTCCCTGAGCTGGTGTGAAGGCACATCAAGTGCTTATGCTTAGAGCAGTAAGAGTCAAAATCTAACTGCATATAGGTAAACTATACTGCAGTGTGTAGGTACACGGAAATAGTTACAAAGCCATCTTCAATTAAATGGGTGTATCGTGGCGTTACGTTGTCGCCGTTTCAGCTCCAGATTACTAGTGTTGCTGCCAACTACTCCAGCAACATTGTGGGTAGTGTGTAGTATTTTACGCTTAACAATCGGGTAGCTTAATTACATCTCTTATACCCTCTGTTTTGTCGTGTGCCACGTGCTTTTAGAGCCGGTACAGCACAGACGTTAGCATTTACTGCGCACGCGGCGTGTGTAGGGATTCCTTTCGGTTCTCCAAAATACTGTACTAACTAATGACAGAAAGCTTATTCTAATCTTACTACTTATCTGGCTGCCTACACGCAGCGACCGAACAGTGAGCGCGCAGCATAACTTCATGCACGTAACTAACAGTTCTAATTGTCATTTTTATGACTTAAATTATAGTTCTAGGTTTATTATGTAATTACTTTAATATGTCGTAAGATTCGTGATTCAGGATCTAACGCTGAAACACAAATCTAACGATATTTTCTTTTGACAAGAAGTTGAATAATTTCTGGGTAATTTAGTTTATTTCCTGCCGGTTGTGCTCCTTTGAGTGTTCTTTTGGTTAATTTACGAACGTCGAATTATGCCGATATAAAAACAGAGTCTTCTTGGTTCACCTTGATAAAAACGTAACCCCAGCCAGATATTACTACATTAGTGCCATCTTAAGTTACAAACAATATACACATTAAAATCCACAAATGCATCCCCAGGTTTCCTGATCGACTTCATCAGCGGCCCGGTGTCGGTGGGCTTCACGTCGGCCGCCGCCATCATCATCGCCACCACCCAGGTCAAGGACATCCTGGGACTCAGCTTCCCGGGCGGGAAGTTCTTGCAGGTGAGAAGAACGACACCCCCGTATTCACGACTCGTCACCATCGAGAGGAGTTCATTCTCACACCTTGGAACCAAATTGGTCGCGAACTGTGCGGTTGCAAACAACTTTCTCCCACGCATACTAAGGTCATGGAATGAGCTGTATAGAGAGGTTTTCTCTGGAGAGTACAACACGGAGTTCTTCAAGAAAGGGGTGAAAAGGTTTTTGCGTGGTCGGTAGCACGTGAGTTTTTGCTAATACCCCTTGTATTGCGAACGTCCATTTGCTGCAATAATTGCTTATCATCAGGCAGGCCGCAAGCTTGTCTGCCACTTTTCTTCCATTATTAAGCGTTCTCACTGTGCTCGTCTGTGAACGCTCTTTCGGTGCGTACGCATAGTAACGTTTCCGAATATGTTGTAATTTAAATCACCACAACGAAAGTGAAATTGAAAAAGTATTTATTGAATTAGGATTACGTTAATAAATCTCTTTTCAAAAGTCAAAAATCTAATGGAAAACAAAAGGAAAGTTAAGCGAGCTCATCCAGGTAGGGGGCTCAGACTGCAACTGCAACTGGTAAGAAATAGGCTCAGGTACTACAGTGAACGATTACAGGTTTTTATATGCTAACAATGACAAACGAGCAGACAGTCCATCTCATGGTAAGCGGTTACTATCGCCTATAACATCTACAATTCATGCATTTAGGTTGCAGGCAAGAAAATTGGAAAACCGCAGATAGGTACCTACCTACGTTGTCACTGTGAGGACTGAGATGAAATGCATCATGCCTATAATTGCCTGTGCTTGCCTAAACCTTGAAACTTTTTCTTACGATAACGGTCAAATACTTGATTATTATATTAATATACTTACCTACAAACCTAAAAAAATTAGCAGTACCGCTTCATTGCTAATCATAACAGTAGGTATCATAGCGAAATATTCTAAGAATAACAGTCTTGTTTGATGTATATGTTATCATCATAAGTAAATACGACATTTCCAAATGCAAAATTGTGCCGTTAGAGAACCAACTTCCCACTCTCAATGTCAAGTTTGTACAATAACACCGTGAACACACCGTGAGCATCATACTAGATACGTATAAGATAAATGTTTGACCAGATGCTGTTAAATACCACCTGTAATTTCTTCCATAAAAGAATCTATTATTGCAACCGACGATTGCTTATTTAATTTAATTGGTATCAAGATGTAATCTAAATATATTCAGCCGTGTGGTGTCCGGTGCAGCCGTGTGGTGTCCGGTAGAGTAGAATAGCACCAACCCCTTACACTCGTGGGTGTCGTACAAGGCGACTAACGTATAGAGGCAAAAGATCTAGAGTCTCCGTAAACTGGAAAATGGGCAGCAGCGTATTCCATTGTTATGTTTGCAACACTGCGATCTCCAACCCGCCTGCCAAGCGTGGAGATTATGGCAATAACCTCCCCATTTGTGGGAGAGGCTTAAAGTCCTGCAGTGGACTGTTATGGGCTGTTTTGATGAAGATGTAATCAATGGAAGCTCGTCGTACCTACAGCCAGTTGTCAGGTCCACTTATAAAGTAACACCTGTAATCTAACTCAATGAGGTCACTTATTCGTCAATCACCGTCAACCAGGTAGCCATTATGTATCATTTACTTACATAGTACACCCGTTTAAGGCTACTTTGCTTGACAATGTTTTTGCCAACATCACGAGTTTTTATAGCACGCAATCAGAATAACAAATTATCCTCCCTCGCAAATACACCAATCTACTGTAATGATAGTTATTCAGCGGTAATTCTGTTGCGTTTTTGTGTTTCGAGATTGCCTTTTCCTCGGCCTTCGAATAGTCAAGTACCAAAGTCGAGTGATGAAGCTAAACGTACGGTAAAGGGCAGCCCGGCCCACCCTATTTAGAATCCTCTTGGTCCACCTTAAGATATCAAACTTTAAGAGCCAAATTTCCTAATAAATTCTAACTCGCTGCGATACGAAACCCGTTGCTTTTTACGCAACGTAAAACAATCCGAACAAGCTGTGCTTTAGTAAATAGATAGTACGTTCACCCTCATCATCATTATCACCATCATATCAGCCGAAAGCCCTCTGCTGGGCATAACCCTCCCCCAGAGATCTCCACAAAGACAGATCCTGCACCTTCCGCATCCAGCTGGTACCTGCGATACTTACATTCACCGTAGCTTCTAAGAAGGTGGTCTCCCAGTCAAGGTGTTGTACATTATCTGTATGGAAAAAACGTAAATTGTCAATTATGTAGATTGTAAAGCGTTACTTTTTTCTACCATTTTGTCAATTTATTGCGCAATAGTTTATTGTCATCTTGCCCCTTAATATGCAATCCAGGCGCCATGCGAAAAGGTTTCCCGTGTCGCTTATAATCGAGTTCTAAACCGAAACGCGATGCAAAAGTCATTGTAATGTTCCAGTAGTCGCCCAATACGAAATGAATGCATGCAAACCTTTATTTTGACGAAGACGTAGGTACTTATCGAAACTGATTTCTGTAACATAAAAAATTTCATTGTTCTTTTTTATTGAAGTATAAGTGTTGAGTATAATCACGTATAATTGCGGAAGAAATTAAAATTGACGTCATTCTGTAATGTTTTGTTTAGATACTCTTTGATTGTGACAAGATATCACACCGTCTTCTTACGAAGGGATGAAGAGATATCCATGCGGGTTTGCGAAAGCTAGTTCGATCGTGAACGTAGTTAAGCCTTGTTTCATCACCACCGATATACTGTACGGTAATAATATATTTCGTATTTTCTCACACGCGTGCGACACAGCCGACACTCAACGAAGCTGATCTTGCCGATGTGCATTATATACCGCTTTGTGCTGTAGACTACAGCCGGTGTAGTCCATTTTACATTGTGTAATGTTGCATATTTTGCCTTCCATCATCTGCCTTTTCTCCTACCATCACCTGAGACAACTATCAATAAACATAATAGGACAAAATCAGTTGATAGTTTCTCCAATGCCTCTCAAGTTGTTATTCTAAAGATGTATACTCTTCCGCAGGTGTGGACGGGGCTGTACGAACACATAGGCGAGACCCGGCTGTGGGACTCCGTGCTCGGGGTCAGCTGCATCGTGGTGTTGCTGCTGCTCAGGGTAAGATTCTGAACGTGGATTTTTTGGTACCACTAACCTAACAAATGAGCTCCCTTCCGAATTTGTTTGTAGATGTCCTGGACGACGGTGGCTGCGCACCATAAGGTGATTAGTAAGAGAATTGCACAATATGAGAGTCACAGACGTCACAAAAATTTGTGGCGTACGAAATGTAAAATTCTTGATGTTGTATGAGTGTCTACTGCTAACAAATATCGGTAATTGTGTCAAGTAAATGAGCCATCTAAAGATCTATCAATTTATTTGTGCGATTCCCAAATGTTTAATTCTAGGATTTTTCTGGGTGAAATGGGATTTTTCTGTGTAGAAAAGTATTTGATAGGCAATCACATTCAGGAAATCGTTCCCCTAAAGGCTGTAATAACCACGCCACGCTCTTAAGCTGGTACCTATCTTCGTCTTCTCTTGTCCTTTGATGAGCAGTGGGGTAACGGGCCGCGGTGAGCCGCACCCGGCAGGTTGAACAATGCGACCGCGTGTCATTTTACTTACAAACACGAGGGGACGGGGACAATTGATGTGTCATTGTATTACATTGTCTGGAGATAGGAGATTATTAAACATTTAAGTTGGACCTACGAATACAAAAACCTGCAACTCTATACGATATAAAAGTTTCGCCTTCACTTGCTCTTTTTTGCGGAAAGCAACGTAGGGAATGTTTACTAATAATATTTAATAATACAATATGTATAACCCGCGTCACGAAAGAAGAGATTTGTCAAACGGCTGTGAAGGGGATTTCGCGCAGGCAATCGTGTGCAGCGCAAGTCGAACCACGTGACCCGCCAAGTCTCTTCTTATTTGACACTAGCTATACGAAGTTTGTTTCCTTTCTAGGTAGGTTTTCTAATAAGGGCGTTAGTAAGGCACCGCGTCTCTGTGTCTATTTGTAAATCTATCCTTTTAACACTTCAGGGCTAACTTTAGACATGGTACGGTAAACTTACACGTTGACGTTAAAATTAACCTAGATACATACGAGATAGTAAAGTAACCGAGTCTCAATTGTGACATTGGTCTTGTCGATAACAAACAACACCCGCAAATTCTATTGTGTGTAATCCACGCCGGCATTGTGCCTTTGTCAAGTAGTCCTGCTTTGCTTATCTATCACTGACTGCTCAAGGGAGTTCCCAAATCGTTAGTTAACGATGACTCATATCTACCCAAATGATGAATGTAATGCTGTCCTTTGTCACGTCCCCTAAAAGTAACTTGTTAGGTCGTTAGCGTATCTTGTCAGATATGGCTACCTTTTCACTGTTTCTCGGAAGTAGAAGAGTGCATTTCTTAAGAAAGATTAACTACCGACGTATTTGTAATACTTTTTTGTTGTGCGCTATGCAAGCTATTACAGGCGGTGTTTACTGTTACCGTATCGATTCGAGGTATCGTAATGAACGACCCTGCCTTGGCAAAATAAAATAGAGTCAAACAAACAAAGTTTATATACCTTTACGAAATTCAAGTATGGGTAAGTTAGATTAGATATAATATGCGCAACGTAGCAGCTGGAAAATTTTCAACGACATTCATTGACATTGGACATTCACAAGAACTTTTGTTCACGTCATGCCGAATTGGCGCTGCCGCTAGTAGTCCCATATTACGTTACTACTATATGGATGCTATGCCTTCACCGTAAACTGAATAAAAGGCGTTAATAGAGTGGGTTTATGAATGTGGAAGAAGCAAGATAAGTTTGTCAGGACCGTAGCGAGTGGAACAATGTTGTCTCTGCCTACCCCTGTGGGAGCAAGGCGTGACATTTTGTATTATGGCAATTTTTTTAAAGCGTTTTCCAGGCTATTGTCCGATATCTCACCAGGTAGTAAGTCATGATGCGGTCGAAGATGGAGCGTGCCTATCTAAGAGCTTATTATACGCGCAGGCAACGAGGCGACAATATAAGTAAATACCTATCTTATACTCCTCTTTGTCCCCAGAAAGTGAAAGACATAAACGTCTCCGGGTCCAACTCGGGCGAGCCAGCTGGCGGGGTGGAGGCCACAGGCGCCGCGGCGCGCGGGGGGAGGGTGCGCGCGTTCGTCTCGCAGGCACTCTGGTTCCTTTCCACCACCAGAAATATCCTGGTGGTCTTGGTGTGCGCGGCGTTGGCCTACTACTTCGACACGCGGCAGCAGATGCCTTTCGTCCTTACTGGTAAGACACTATACCGCCTGATGAGGCACAAGCCTCCTCTTGTCCTCGATTATCCGTTCCGTCCGTTCATCTAGTAGGAAAAGCGAAAGTGCTTTCCTACCAGAACCTTTCATAAAATATTGTGGTATTCTGCCTTTTTACTTGCGTACTACCATCTGATCGCCGCTCTTCGCCAAAGCCTTATATGTCTGTCAGCAGGGGGACCACAAGCAGGTGCGTTTAGCTTGGGTCCATGAGATGGTGGTACCGCCCCACAACTTGGAAAGCCCCTCACGCATGCCCTCGAATATCTAGCAAGATATAAAGAATAGTGACACCCTATTCCATATACAATTAAGTACCCTCTTTTTACATATACAATTAAGTAAGAAGCAAAATATTACAATAATATTGTTGCTCTTGACTTTTTGAAAGGGGTTCATCTTTTAAAGAAATTAAGTTGGTGTAACTTACTGCATTATTAATCTTAGTGCAACTTCGTTGACGCTGGAATTGTCCGAGGTTGCTTGAGCAGGCATTTGACCGCCATCTCACCTGATAATACCAACGATGACGAGTGACGATATGTCCGAAGATCGTCGGAGCTAGCTCGCCCAGAAACACCTCTGGCCTAGAGTGAGTGGCAAGTTGCGTAGACTGTGATGAAATGTGATACGTTTCCCAGGCGAAGTGAAGCCCGGCCTGCCGGCGCTGTCGCTGCCTCCGTTCACGGCGACGGTCGGCAACCACACCTACTCCTTCATGGAGATGGCGTCCACGCTCGGGTCGGCCATCTTCGTGGTGCCGCTGCTCTCTATACTGGAGAACATCGCGCTTGCTAAGGTGTTCTGTGAGTATTTGTTGTTGTATTCGTAATTCGTAGCACCTATACGAGCTTTGATTTGTAATTAGAGTCAGTAAAACGACATTATTTACATCACGTCCAGAAGAAAATCATAAAATAGAGGCGTATCTTACAGCGCTTTTTTTGTTAGATCTAGTAGCAACTATAAGATTTGCCAATAGATCAGAATTTTCCTGCCACGCGTCAACTTATGTTTGACGTGTTATAGATACAGTCAGCTCTACAGCAGAAAGAACTGGCAATACATTTAATGCATGCTAGCGGGGTCTTTTCTCACTGCAACTGACTGTCATTTCACTGATTGGAAATATGTTTAACAGACAATTTGTCCGAACGAATGGCCAAATATCGATAACCTATAACACCCTCTTAACCCACCCCCAGCCGAGGGCAAATACGTGGACGCCACGCAGGAGATGCTGGCGCTGGGCGCGTGCAACATCCTGTCCTCGCTCGTGGACTCCATGCCGGTGTCCGGGGCGCTCTCCCGCGGCGCCGTCAACCACGCCTCGGGGGTGGCCACGACTGCTGGCGGGCTGTACACCGGCGCATTGGTGTTACTTAGTTTGCAAGTGAGTATGGACATAACTAGATAGGCACTTACGCCGTATCCATAAGATACTTTGCCAGTATCACAAGCAACGATAGTGACATGTTCTTGACAAGATGTGCTTTTTCATACCAACAGATTTTA
Organism: Blastobasis lacticolella; assembly: GCA_905147135.1. NCBI lineage: Eukaryota > Metazoa > Arthropoda > Insecta > Lepidoptera > Blastobasidae > Blastobasis > Blastobasis lacticolella. The sequence continues at coordinate 20,849,278 of LR990048.1, forward strand.
TCGTGTGTCTATTTTGAAGAGACTACTTCCTATAAGTACTACCATTTCTTGCTTTACATTCGAAAGAGATGCCTACATTGTATCTACAGTGCGCCCATAATATCTGTTCAGTTCACTGCACAGCGTCGCCAGTAATGAAGAATTGGTTGTTTCAATCTGTCATTTTAGTGCAATTAATCCGATTTACGAAGCTTTAACTACTAAACAGATAAATTAGTGGCGCTGTAGATCTTAACATCACGGTACCTAAATGCGAATGGCTGGCTTTAGTCTCTTTAAGCCCCACAGACAAAGAAAAACTAACTCAGGTATTGCAGGAAGCATCTCACTTAAGGCATACTTAGGTACTTATTATTATACTATTTTGTAACAGCCCGTGTTACGTTGCAGTACTTCACGCCGTACTTCTTCTACATCCCGAAGGCGTCGCTGGCGGCCGTGATCATCGCGGCCGTGGTCTTCATGATGGAGCTGCACGTGTTCAAGCCCATCTGGCGCACTAAGAGTGAGTGAACTTGGGTGTTTCTATTATATTCTTGGGAATCAGAAGAGGAATAGTTTAAAAAGTATAAAATAATATGCTGTCTTTATTGGCGAGGACCTATAATTGGCTTACTGTCTTATATTAGAATTTTATACATTGTAATATACGGCTGTTGGTACTCCTACAAATAAATAAATAAATAAATTCGACAAAAATAAAATTAGCTTGCTCGCCTCTTAAAATAATATATCCTTTACGGGGTGCCAATCGGCTCCCAAGATTGCTAATCAACCAGTTCCTGTCCCCAGCGAAAGATTTTAGTCAACCCCGCGTCGATATTAAGAGGCACACCTAACGACTGGTGAGCTCGTTGCGGTGCTGAAGTTAGACTAGCATCTAGTTTCCGGAGCCTGCGAGCGTGGCTTAACCTCAACGTTGCTATTGCTAACGCTCAATACTAAGAATTCCCTTACCCCGTTTCCAGAGTTGGACATAATCCCGGCGGTGGTGACGTTCGGCGCGTGCCTGCTGACGCGGCTGGAGCTCGGCATCGTGATCGGGATCGCGGTCAACCTCATGTTCCTGCTGTACGCGTCCGCGAGACCCGCCGTCAGGGTCACCAGGGCTGTGGTGGGTTATCTGTTCTATCTTTACTCCATCGTACAGTGTATGTGTGTGGTGGAGCGTCGGTGGCTGCGTGGTTAAGGCATCCGACTTGTAACTCAGAGGACCAGGTTCGAATCCCACTGCGAACAGGTACCAATAACTCTTTTCTGAGTTAATTGAGTTAATGCTAACCGATGCTCTTACGGTGAGGGAAAACATCGTGATGAAACCTGCACATTCAGGCGACTGAATGTGTACCATGATCCAATCTGGTCAGGTTCCCCTGGTAGCAGGGTTATGCAGGTCAGATAACAGTCGCTTCACTGTAATTATCAGATCTGCGAAATCTTGAATTATGGACAAGGCGACTCTGGGGCCTCGTGGGCGAGAGCACAACCGGGGCATTATATTAGATACGTCTATGTGTACCGCTAAGATGGCAAACAAGCTTACGGACTGGCTGATGGTGAGCAGTTACTGCTGCCTATAATAATAATGTATCGTAACGGAATGCCAATCGGCACCCGAGACAGTCCAACCAAAATTTTAACAAGAAATCTTGACTGTGATTTTGATACTGTCCTCTGACCGCGTGAAGCACCTAGTAGCGGTAGTGGACCGCGCCTACCTTTTCAATAAAAAGTAGACCGATTCTAAGCTGACCCTGTCCTGTTCCCCGTAGCCCAACGGCGTGGACCCGCGCAAATTGTAGCTTTTTTTATCACTAAGGTAGCAAACAAGCTTACGGCCTGCCTGTTGGTAAGCAGTTACCGCAGCCTTCAATTAAATGTCGCTTGACTCTGATCCTGTTCACCCTTAATCATCAGCCGACATGCCTTTTCAAACAAATGTAGCCTAACTTTGTCCCTATCCTTCCTATTAGTCATCAGACGGCGTGGAGCACCTGGTGGCGGCGGTGGACCGCGCGCTGGCGTTCCCGTCCGCGGAGTACGTGCGGCGCGCGCTGCGGAAGGCCGCCGAGCGACAGCTGCAGCTGCCGCTCGTCATCGACGCCACGCACGTGCAGGCCGCAGACTTCACCGCCGCTAAGGTATGCACCACCTGCTTATGAGTAGTCTGATCGACTGCGTGGATTTGGAGCAACGTAATAGGTGAGGTATACGCCAATTTGTGGCGTAAGCTTAGAATCAGCTTAAATTTTAACATCAGGTTCACATAGGTGCTGGAATAAGTACGCTAACTACACACTTTCCAGCTTCAGATATGAATCTACATCCAAACTATTAACCGCTATAGTACGACACGCCTCTTTCGTGTATTCCACATTCAGCTGTCAGTTTAGAGTTGATTTATTTAGTAACTAGGACAGTGTACCTACGACCCATAACCGCTGTACATTTCACTAGCAGGTAAGTAGAAGCATGTTTACTCCCCCAACTGCAAAGGTTTTATTTGTGTGCAACGGATAATCCATTACACGAAAACTACCAATACAGTCGGTGTAATTACTAAGCATGCCGATGTAACTACTAAACTGTATTCAAAACATTTCACACCGCAGCACATTCACGCTCCTCCCCATCCGCAGGGCATAAAATCTCTCATCGACGACTTCCACGCCCGCGGGCAGACGATAATCTTCTACAACGTGAAGCCGTCGCTGGCCGAGGTGTTCCGCGGGGTGCGGCCGCGCGAGTTCCTGCACTGCGCGTGCCGCGCGGAGCTCGACCGGCTGCTGCTGGCGGCGCGGCGGCGCAGCGCGGCCGTCGCCACCGTCGCCACCGTCGCCAACGTGGCCAACGTCATTAATGCGCCAGGATCGCGATCATGTTAGTATTTTTTAACTACAGACGACAGCTTCTGAGGTCCCGCTTGAGGGCTGACCATATATGAGATCCGTCAAGTGTCAAGAGGGAGCTACTTTTTTGTGTAATACGGCAGACAAACAGGCCCTGGAGGAAAGTGGTCACCGCCGCCTATGGACATCAGCAACATCAGGGATATTACCAACGCGTTGCCCGCCTCTAAAGATACCTCTAATATACCTCTTGAGCGATCCCATGTCATAGTCCAAAGGAAACACTTATACTTGCTGTTGCCAATGTAAGAAATAAGTTCTAAAAAGTTCCGCAATAGGGCGGCGCCTCATATATTCCTGGTCAGGCTTCATGCAACGGCGTAGCACTATATCGTTCATATGTATTTAGTACAAGCAACCCTCCCCAAGATCTCTCCTTGTTATCTATAAAGGCTTCTTGAATTTCGAAGAAACGTAACATCACTGTTGCCGAACTTAAAAGACTAACTTTATTTGACATTGGCGTTCGGACAATTTCGTTGAGATGCAGAGGAAACCCCCGACTTCCACCCAGGATTCTATCGACCTCTCGATCATAAGGACCGCGTCAGACCTAATCATAGGTGATACGCGCGCTTGCCGGTGGCTTATTTCAGCACGCCACCTCTTGATACTTACCCAGTTTATTACACGCATAATCCTTGACGTACGAACCTTGTCCGCAGAGCACGGCAGGCGACTGCGACTGCGCTGCGGCGGCGCGCACCCGATCTCGGCACACAGTATTTATTAGCTGAATCTGACACCACGCATAGTACCACTTATGTATTGTATATTGTGTATTTATGTCGTGTACCATAGCTAGGTAAAATATGATAATTGATAATTATAATTAATTTTAGCTAGCGTAGTTAGGCTTACCTCAAGGTTGTGTGAATGCGAGTTTTTGACAAATTTAAAAATAAATCGAGTTGATTATATTCGGTTGGTTTTTCTTTGTACATCTATTTATAAATAGACAATCATATCCCTCCGGACACATCGATCTACATTCCCGATCGGCAGACATATTAAATTTTTTTTTCTTTGTTTTATCTAATTTATTTCTTCAGTCGTCCACTGTCTTGGTCGTTCGCTTAATACAAACTTGCACAAGGTTTTCCTTTTGGAGCTGTTTTATATAATTTTTGCAAGAAATAATGTATCAAGAAACGGGGCAAACTGTTGTCCTATTAAATTTTGCCATAATACCTTCAAAGTTATAAATGAAAGCCAGTGTTTGGAGATAAAGACATGTATTTCATTTACGAAACCAGCGGCGGTAGCCGCTCGCGACCCAACCGTCCGCGCGCCCGCTGGGAACCACCCATTAGCCTCTGAATTACCCCTACGTCATTCTGTATTAGACCTTGCAGCCATAGGCATAAGGTCTGAAGTCCAAACAGGGTAACTTGATGTTCTAGAGGTCTTTCCAGAGGCTCCCAACCGGCGCGCGCACTCACAACCCCAATAACACTTCCACCTTAAAACTATTTGGAATATTTCGTAGACTAGTCGGACATACCCGACGCTTCGTTATCGTTACAATTACTTAGTTCCTGGAATTCTAAATGTAAACAGCAACACAGAGATTTCGAAAACTTACATTAGCGGATACACCGTCATCTAATAAGACGAAAATCGCATTCAGGTCACATGTAACTCTTCGTTAGACAGATCTCACGTAGGGTGGAACTACTAGACATTGGCATAACCCGAGTGGCAGTAAGGGGTAGGGTGGCAAGAGCCGCCTAAGTATTGAGCAGGATAAATTCATACGTTGGGAGTTGAGGGTGTTCAATAGCGAACGCTGGTAAAGTGAGCAGGAAGGGAAGACGTGCGGCGGCCGCATGAGGGCGCCACTGGACGAATAATTCGGTAGAAACAAAGCACAAGGACACGCAAACAAATGCCACTTGTATCCATCATTGTCTCTGCCCGGATTATTCGCTCACGATGACTAGGCACGGTGGCGCCCCCGCCTCGCGACGCCCGAATACAGCACCAAACCTCCATGGACTACCGAAGTAAAGTACAAAATAATAACATATTAAAGCCCAGTACAACCGCGCCGACGCTGCGCCGCCCGCGCCCGAGCGGGGCCTAACTAAACAATACTATGACACTTCGGTTATAGCGTTGATCAAATAAACATTTGCACTTGTTCGCACTCTGCGTCAACAATTTAAAAAATCACTAATTTACATTAATTCAATAATTAACCTAATAATTTGATAATCACAAATTTAACTAAATGGGATATGACAATTGAGGCCAGTGCTCACTAGCCGAAATAAAGTGGTCTAAGGGATGGGAGCGGCCGCGGCGCGCTGGCGACTACGTCATTCACTATACTTTTAGCCGCAATGGGCCAAAAACTATCCTAAACCTTTAAACCGTCATGGTTTGGTCTAACATCGCGCATATATCACCGCCGTTGTCTGATAAATAAGACGCATAGTTTTCATATGGTCTGTCATTCTTGATGTAGCGGTGAGGGCACGTAAAAGGTTAATAACCCGAATTTCAAAATAACCAGTCTGTAAGTTCGCCCCGCGCCGCGGCCGCTGCCGCTGATACAAAACGATATCAATTACATTGAGTTTGGCATGGCGCCCACATCACTCCGTCGCCCGTCCTTACGCTACGAGTAAACCTTCCTAATACTTACTAGTTATTCATATACGTAGTTAAATATAAATGCATTACAATCTCGTGATGTGAACGAGTGGTATTACCTACTTACAGAACTAAGATGGCCGCCGCCGCTCGCGAGCCCGAGCCCGAGCCCGAGCCCGAGCCCGAGCCGCGACCCCGCGAGCGGCGGCGGCCGCTACCGATACATATATAATGATACGCTAACATAAAAGAATCTCTCAGATTTAGGAGCGAAGTACACCTATTTGTGCGGCAGTCTCGTCCGCAACGTTAACAAACTAATAAAGTTTTGGAAATGCTCCGCCTACTGCGGACTAGTACCACTTAGACAATAGAATAGAAAAGACAGTATAATTAACATTGAGCCGAAAACAGACCGACTACTGAATACAGTGAGCGGCAGTCGATATATGGCCGGCGCCGGGGGCTTCCCCGCGACGCATCATCGAATAACCATACGATAATCGCTATATTATAATACATATATAAAAGTATTTTTATAGTAATAAAATACTCGAAAACATCAGCCACTACATTCGTACATTCCGATAAGTAAATCTAGATTCATATATGTTCTATGTTAAACTAAACTCCGATTAGTTTGTGACTGAAAAGAGTAGTGGAGAATGAACGAATGAATGGTTCGCTAGATGTTTGACCGCCCGCGTCAAATATTCGTTGCACATTGGTGTAATATCGAATATTTGAATGGAATTATGTTTTTAATCGATGGCTAGGCCCGGCGGTCCTCCGAGTGCGCGGGCCTCAGTACTTCAGCAGGTCGTCATCCAAGTCAGTGAGCGCCAATTTACTGTCTATCACTGTTAAATAAAAAATAGGAACATTTTAAAATTGTTGTTATGGGTTAAAACGATATTGAACATTTGTTTGATTATGCACTTATTAAAATATTTTTTTTCTATGTACAAAGAAATTGTTGCACCATAGAATTTTTGTCCATTGAGTAGTTTTATTGTGTCCTGAGTACCTCCACAAACAAAAATCCTCAGAACCGTACACGTTCCATAGTTAAAATAAATTTGCGACAAACTCAACAAAAACAAACTACCAAATATCTAAGGCTGGTTGCAGCAGGAAAGTAACTACAACACTAACCGAGCCTACGGTGCAACGGAGCTTTAAACTTAAAATTTCAAGGACGGCGCCATCTGTGGTAAATAAAAGTTCCTAAATTACTGGACAGATGTCGCCAGGTGCTAAAGCAAACATTGCTTGCAGTATTGCTTGTCTACTTATAGTATTTAGAGAAAGTAAGATATACATTTGGCCCACTACAATATACCTACCTACTTGTGTCTGCAAATCTCCTACAATTCCCATCTATTAAAAGCCGAGACATAACTCAGGGCAATGAGAGTTTTCACAATTCTAAAATCCACCAGATGGCGTTACTAAGAAGTAAGGTCAGTTGTCAAAATACTGCCGCGCTATTGGGCAGACACAAACAGCTGTAAAATGACTGGTCCATTCTAGCCAATAGTACAAGTTAATTTTGACAGCAGACGTCATGTCTCAGTAGCGCCATCTGTTGAATTTCGGAATCCCAAATATCCCCTTTTAAACACTTTGAAGAAGCAGTTCTAAACTTGTAAGTATGAGGAACACTCACGCTGGTCCGGGATAGTAGTATGGCGGGGGTCGCTCGTACTCAGTAGGGCCGTGGTAGCGAGGGGGGCCTTCTTCCCAGTGCCTGCAACAGCCACCGCGGGATGATACAGTGCCATGACATGGTTTCAATGTTTTATGAGACGGATTGGATATGGAGCAATTTAAACAATGGAGAGCGAATCAGCATGTATTTGTTCTAGAACATTTACATCCGGTTTCTGAAACGCTTGTCAAATCATTGATTAGCTAACAGACTGTCACATTTAACAAGCTGTTAAATCACTGTGGGTTTCTGAAAGGCCAATCAATCTAAAATTAGCTAATCGACCATTAACAAGAGATACATTTTTTTGTCTGGCTACCCCTGCTAAAATTAGTCACATTCATTCGCTCATATATGTTTTGTTTCTGTGTAACGCATTGATTTGTCTCTGTCCCTAGCGGCCTTTTGATAGCGGCGGGATATTCAACTTTGAGATGAAACTGATAGCGATTGTATAGTTTTCGTGTAAAATCGAAAACAATCAAAAAATATACAGAGCGAGAACAGAGAACTTATAACAATATTTATGTTATAGGGTCACGGGTTCCAGTGGATCAGTAATCCCATCATCATCATCTTTAGGCAGTTAGGTAGGTCCCGGTCCACTGCTGAATACAGGCCTCCCACGGCTTACACTCCGGTCGACTCTGTTATTTTGCATTCATCGGCTCCCTAGGACCATAAAGGGGTCGTCCGTCCATCTTTTGGGATCCGGAGTTCGCCACTCAACAACATCCGCCCCATCGGCTATCGATTCTGTGAGTTTCTCCCAATAATCCCATTAGTTAAATTCTGGTTCGAGTCCTGGGTGTCGAGTGGACACTAACCGGTTCGTAGTTCAGGTCCAGGTCCTGGCTCCAGATCAGGTCCTGGCTCAGGTCCAGGTCCTGGCTTCGGACCAGGTCTTGGCTTCGGACCAGGTACTGGTTCAGGTCCAGGTCCTGGACCCAGACCAGTTCGTGGTTCAGGTCCAGCTCCTGGCTTCGGACCAGGTCCTAGCTCAGGTCCAGGTCCTGGCCCCGTCCAAGGCCCTGGTTCAGGTCCAGATCCTATCTTCGGACTAGGTACTGGTTCAGGTCCAGGTCCTGGTTCAGGTCCTGGTTTAGGTCCAGGTCTTGACCCCGAACTAGGTCCTGGTCCAGCTAATGTTTATGGTCTATGTGCTGGCACTGGTCTAGGACCTGGTTCTGTTTCAAGCTCAAATTGTGATCAAGGTTCCAGTTTTGGTCATGGTCCTGAACCAGCACCTGGACCCTAGACCTGGACTTTGTCTTAGACCAAAACTAGGACCGGGACCAGGGCCAGGACCAATACCTAGACCAAGAAAATCGGATATAATTTCTTTTGACAATCGGTTAATTGGTCGATTTTCGCTAATTAAAATAACAAGACGATAACATACATTTAACATGAGAATAAGCTTTCCGGAAACACAATATTACATTAATCAGCCGTTAATTGGAGATTTGACAATCCGTTGACAAGCTGTTAACAAACTGTCAATTGGCCCTTTCAGAAATCCAAACTGCATTTAATCAGAGTTTAACAAGATGTTACGTAATTTTTGCGTTGACAAGCGTTTCAGAAACCGGGTGATAGTCACTGATTTAGGGCATGAAGAGAGGTAAGCGTCGCTGAATGCCATTGGCCGTCGCGCGGTTGACGCAGAACTCTAAGCTGCGTAGGTTTTTTTTTCTGCGCAGCGATAAACGAGCAGACAGCCCACCTGATGGTAATCGGTAACTATCGCCCGTAACATCTACGATTCATGCATTTAGGTTGCAAGCAACAAAAATGCGACATATTTGAATCACGGGTATAGTTCCTCCATGGTAAACCAGGGTAAACTTTTCTACCAATGATACACGTTACACCACGGGTAAACTTACTTCCGTTAGTTCTACTTTAATTGACTTGAACATAGCTGTTGTATAGATCTGGATGAAAACAACCTCAGCAAAACCGTTTCCTTTATGAAGTTTCTCGATGTGATACTGTTTAAACTATAGTTCCCGCCACGGGAGAAGAACGCCAATTGACACGGAGAAGAGGGATATATGTAGTCTAAATTCCTTAAAAACACGTCCGGCTTTCTTTTTACGTGGCGGGACCTATAATGCTTGCTATGTTTGCTTTTTTTTATTTGGTGATAGGTAAGAAGGTAAGCAGGTATGTAGATACTCACTTTGGCGCCATATCATTATATCTGCGCGCGTGGTGTGCGTCGACAGGCGGCGCCACGGCCGCGTCGCCCCCGCGCGCCCCCTCCCCGCGCACCGCGACCGCGCCCCCCGCGGCCCCGCCCCCGCCCCCGCCGCCCCCGGCCCCCCCGGCCCCGCGGCGGCCCTCGCGCCCGGCTCGCTTCTCAGCCTTGTAGGCGCTGGGTGGAAACATGACGTCAACACACAGCTGGATGACGGCACAGCGTTAAGCCTGGTTTACATTTTGACAAGTGCAAGCGACAAATGACAAGTACTTTGTTCGTCACTAGCACTTATCACTGCTCGTTCAGACGCACTACTTGCCACTTGCACTTCTCACTCGCACTTGTCACTTGTCAAAATGTATACCAGGCTTTAGACACCAAGAGCACACGATTTGGACGTTCTTCGGAAGCGATGAGGGCTTTCAGATTTTCGAAAATCTACTGGATGGCGCTGCTGGAGGGAGGTCTGCTGTCAAAGTACTGCTGTGCTATTGGAGACATAGAAGTTGTAAAATTACGGATCTGTTCCAGTAAATGACAGAGCTTTATTTTTACAGCAGATCGTACTCCGCAGTTGAGCCATCTCATGGATTTTGACATCCTGACAGCCCTCATTCTTCAAATTCTCAGAGTTCAAGTCTTGTTATCAGGAGTAGAAGAGCGATTATTTCATCGACAAGATTTTGAACTCTTCTTCCGAATAGTGGGGCGATTATCAGAAGAGATCGAGCCACCGAAATCACACTAGATGGCACTACTGAGTCGGCCGTATTTTGACAGCTGATCTTGAATCTTAGTTATGCCATCTAGTGGCCATCGAGTGCGCGACTGGCTGATTCGGTCGTTTTTATTTGGTAGTGTTACTTTTCTTATTTCAAATTCTAATAATCATAAGGTTATTGCTTGTGGTTCCGTCATGAAATGAAAACGACCAACGTAGATAATGGCCCCACAGATTATCACCAGTGCTCGAACGGTGCCCTTCACGCATGCGCCGTTTTAGATCAAAATGGTGATATACTCCTAAAAAAATAAGCTGAAGGATAAGTAGCAAGTGTCGGGACTCTTTGGCACTACTTGTATCTATACACAGTGGACTTTCTGAACAAAGATGTTCGTTGAATTTACATATTGAAATATTTTAAAAAACTAGTGAGTTAAGGGTGTGAAGTTAGCGAGTATTTACACTCCATTTATGCAGAAATTAGCGGTTATTTGAGCAACACACATGATTAAAACGTAGGTCCATGCAATTGACACACAATAAAGAAATAAAGGGTAGAAAGGGAACGCCCACCGAGTGTTACCCAGTCATGAAATGCAAGTTAGTAGCGCCGGGTTAAAAGAAAGAACGGACATAGCCAACAAAACGGAAGAGCTGAAGACAAGCGCAGGTGAGAAAACAGAACATGTGCGAAATAAAAGTAATGTGATCTTTACCGACGCCGGCCGCCGCATCGCGCCGACAGCGCCTCCTACTTAACATCACTTCAGACAGTAAAACTAACTTACAAAATAAATGTCTGGAAAGCTTCTCTGGATGAAATGCAAGTCTCTGCGACAATGTGTGAATGTTACATTTAACTCAAGAGAGGAGTAAGTAGCATTTCTATCGACATTATTAATTATACTAGTTAATTTATTTAACTGACTAGGTATATAAATGTAAAAAATGTAAACCTTAGCCTAACATACAACCGTACACGGCACAACATCGAGTGGAGTCGGCTGCCACGGGGCGACTCGACGGCTGCCAAACGATTTCCTGCTTTATATTTATCTAAGTTACCGTTTAAAATCGCCAGCGTCATCCTGTAAATATGTTAAATTATAGCGACCAAAATTATTGATTTGTGTGATTACGCAGAATGGCCCCGTAGTAGGCCTACAAAATTATTCATATTGAGAGACAATTGAGTATTCATATTTAGACAAATTACGTACAAAATGTAAACATCCCTAGCTAAAACTTACAACTAGTTATTGTAGCTAATTCTGATACAAAAACAGATCAATTCACTGCAGTGCTCCATTACATGAATGCTCTCTTACGGTTACATACAAAAAATACGATACACGATTACAATGCGTTGCTCATGTGGTTAGATATCAAATACATGTTTCAAAAAGTTAAAATGTTACTTATAATCTAGAATTGGATTTGGAAAACGTTTCGATATGAAAGTTAAATCGATAAATTATGCAACAACAGTCCGCGAGCGTCGATGGTGGCCGCCCGCGGACGTCTACCTACGTTCCGTTATAATATTTCTACTAAAATCACAATTTTGGACACGTTCCGATACCAACAAGTGTAAATCCGTACAAATTGTGCCGGCTCAGAGCCAGCGCTAACTTACAGAAAGCCCGTATCAAAATATGCGGCGCTAGTCGACGCGCCCACCTACAGTATGGATATAACTCTTAGACGGAGCAACATTGCAGACACACATTTGTACCTACAACTTGAACTACTTTCAGTAGGTATTCAAAAAGTACTTTACAAACAAACCTTTAATTTTTAATTTACCCTAAACATGTCATTTATGTAGAGACGATATGCTTAATTAATTGTACCCGTAGCAATTAAAAACGCAGAAAATATTCATCTTGTAATTGGAAGCAGTGATTATGATAGTGTAAATATTTTGTGCAATATAATTTGACCTATTGTGTATGTAGGAATAACGGCGAGGCGTAGGCGTGTGGACGTTTTGAGTATCAGATGTGAAGCGAAAGCTATTTCAGTGAGATTCTTCACTCTATGGCAACACTGACGTACAATGGCAAGGTTGTGGACAATGCCAAGCTTCAAGCAGATGATTTAAAATTAGATATGTATTTTACTTATGTTATATTTTGATAGACCTTTTTTAGAGAGTGAAAATATGAATAATATGAATAATATGTCACCTATCACGTCGTTGATACCACAAAAATTTTACCGTACAATGAAAGTATACGTCATTTATATAAAAATGGAAGAGCTGAAATTTGATCTGACAGATGTTAAAAACATCTTAGGTGAATAGGTAAGTATATAATGTCATGGGTTACAAAACTCAAATATTCAGTGTAAATTCTTATCTCCAATAGTTTCTTAAAAAACCTAGCTGCCTGATTGTAGGAAAATAATACCTGTCAAAGCCAGATCAACTAAACTAAAAAGTTCCATCGTTCTCACAGCACTGCCTGGGGAGACCAGGTTGGCATGAGCCAAAACCAGAAATGTTACGAAGTTACTCGGCGTCATGTATCCCGGACTCGTTGTCCTCATCTTTGACCGGGAGTCGGGTCTTGAATTCGTCGATCAGCTGTCGCTGCTCCGGCGGTGGGAGCAGCGCGCAGACCACGCCCGCGCCTTCCAGCACCAAGGCCGTGCGCGCCGCCTCCCCCACCGCCGCCGCGGGCAGCACGGGGCCCACCGCCCCCGCCACCACGGACCCCGGCCCCCCGCCCGGGCCGGCGGCGGGGTCGTCCGCGGGCGGCGCGGAGGGCAGCGCGCGCCGCCACTCGGCAATCTTCCCCTCGATGTCCAGCGTGCTCCGCTTCGAGCCGCTGTCACAAACCACGAGCGGTCAACGCCGCCCGATCCCGTATCCATCGCACATCATGACATCGCGCACCCTATCGTCTCAACTCAATATCGACCAAAGTAAAAGTGAACGAAATGAACGGAACTGAACTTAAATCAACCTACGCCCAGGTCCCGCATGCGGTGTCATGCTTCCGTGGTGCCCACTCCGACATGCTCCCGTCGCCGGGCCGGTCGTGCGCACGGGCGGGTTAGTCGCGCCGCGCGTCGGCGGCGCTTCAAAGGAAATCATTACAGAAGGCTCCCCGACCACGACAGGGATTAGGGGAAAGAACTAAAATTATAATTTGCTAAGAAATTAGAAAACCATGCAAGTGAAGCGGGGGGCATGCTGCGCGGGAGGGGAGGCGGGAGGCGGGAGGGGGCTACGGCTGCACTTACTTGGCAAGGGGTACGTTATCGCGGTCCGCGTACGCGTCATACAAATACTCGCTGCAACAGACAACAGTCGGTCAGTGCGGGTGCGGCTCGGAGGCACCACAACACAGGATAACTTCAATATGGATCAATTCAAAACAAAAACTAATAGCGCACAAGCTCCTTCGAAGATGGTATCGGGACTTTAGTTCTCAGCTAGGGTGTAATTATTTATATCAAAATCGAAACGATATCGCTAATCTAGTCTAACTTTAATGTTGCTTATTATACGTGGTTGTTAATGTCGATATACTACATTGTTTCGTAGCGCTTACTTCAGTGAATGATGGGCGGATGTTGTTGAAAAAATAAGAAACGGAATAGGAACTAAATTAAATGATACAGTCGAGATGCATCTAGGCGGGCATTCGGCATACAACATCGACACTACGGCGCGCCAATCACACGCAACGTGAGCTATTGGCCTGTTGGTCATTGGACAACACTACTTTTAATTTTCTTGCCAATCAAAAACGAAATTATAATCCATTTTGCTATATTAACCTTACAACGAGAAAGTCATTCCCTTATGAATTATCTGCTGCTGATAGTTCAGCGAGAGCGAGAAACTAAACGTCCGGTATAGTTTAGCGTGATGTTAACGCGGTGTGCTCATAAATTATCCATTGACCAAAGGCTACATTGCCCGGGCAGCCGGGTCGAAGAGCGACCGCGATCGCCGCCCACCACCGCCCGATGCGGCCTCGCATTGAGTTTTCAACCATAGGACCATACACACAAGATCGTGATTGGCCGTCTGCGATTCACTACTACAGGAGATACTTCGGAAAACTTGACAACTTCAAAAGTTACTTAGCTCTTCAACAATATAACTGCCGTTTTATTAGGCGTTTGCGAGGTAAGTTTTTGGAGATATACCTAACGATTTATTGGGCAATTTCATCATTCAACCTAAGTAAATCTTTGGTTGAATGTTGAATAAGATCAGCTCATTTTCGATAGGTATTTGTTGTAGTAGTGAACCGTCGGGCGGTAGTGGTGGGTCACGCGGCGAGGGGTCATGGGGTCATGGGGTCATACCGGGGGGCGCTCGCGGTCACCGCCACCAGCCGCGCGGACGCCGCATGGGCTCGTACTCGCTAGAACACAACCACCTCACTCGCACCGGCTCTGTCCACGTATCGTGTTGTCCTACTCTATTATCGATGTCTATGGGCCAAATAAAGATTTGTCTTTACCTACTGGGGTATGTTGTCAGTCCATTGTCAGGGGATGGAGTGCATCATGTATTTATTACTAATAGGCGAGTATCCTGAGAAGATATAAATAAAGTGAACCAAATATAATTTCTTGATAAAAATAATTTGTCTTATAACTTTAAAGATAGAAAATACAGTGTCTAAGTCATGTGGCCACATGTTTCAGAAAATGTCAGAGACGAACGAGAACTATTATGTGAAATATGAGCTTGGCAGTATGCTCTTTGAATGTTTTTAACGTTTCTACACAATTAATTACTATGTTACCTTGCTTGTGTTCTAATGAGCTTATTTCAAAGGATTTTTTTATTGAATTGTGGGATGGTTTAATTCAAAAACAGTGAAATTTATTGTGTCGAAATTGGAGTATTCAAAGGTGAACGTGTAGACATGCCAAAGTTTAAAGGGTGGACGTCACGAACGTAGTTTGGTTGCCACAATTTTATATTGATAAGTGTGTTTAATATAAAACAAAATGAACACAGAAATCTTTATAAACTAAACAATTTGAAAAAAGATATAATTTTAGTAGGAAGCTCGCCTATTCTCCTAAGTTTCATAATTCATTTCCGAACACTGTCCGTGTGTGCGGGCGCTACCCGCGTTGATGGCGATGAGAAACAAACAAACATGACAACTCAAAACAAAACCAAACACTTTAATCTAAAACGGTGTAGTCGCCCTGTGTTAAAGGTAGTTTATCTTAAATACGCAAGGATTGTTACATCCTGTTCGATACAATAGCGATGGTATCGCAAACAGGTGGTTCACTGGTGTCCCGACTGCTGCACAGAACCCAAACACTCATACTGTGGAACGGGTGGGTGCCAACAAGGTGGTGCAGCGTGTATGGCCGAGCTTCGGGAACGGAACGCTGGTAATCCGGTCTTCTAGGTGCCAAAAATGCCGACGCTTTGCGTTGGTGAAAACGATGAGGATTCCCGCGACCGACATCCGCAAGATGACTCCAGTAAGTTGTGTGGTTTCGTCTCAATATACTTCCGATATATTCTCATAGTTAACAGATACGTTCCAGCCAACACGATGACATTTAATAGCACGTCTCAATAGCGCCACTGTCAGGATTTCGGTCGCGGGGTGGTCCTCATTCCTCCGGGGATTTTTGACACTTGGAAGGTCGAGTTTCGTTTCAGAATCTCTAGCTACGGTGCGCCGGCGGCGCGGGGAATGCTCTTCGACCAACGGGCGGCGTGCGCGGGGCGGGGTGCGCGGGGCGGGGCGGGCGGCACGGCACCCCGCCGCTACATACAGGGGATGAGGGGTGCGAAACAAACCCAAAACAGACAACTGATTGTTAACACAGCGCTCAACTCATACGAAACAACTCAGGGGAAATTAGTAAACAACAGAAACGAAATTAAACAAAGTGAACGGGGCGCGCCCCAACGCAATGAGAACGATGGAGATGAATGAGATATCGGGGGCGCCGGCGGCGAGGCGGGGCGCTGCGGGCTGTTACCGTTCGCACAATATCGCTTCTTCGATTTGTTCTGACGAGGGCTTTCGCGATTTCAAAATCCACCAGAGGGCGCTAGTGAGAATTAAGGTCCGTTGTTAAAATACTGCTGTGCACAGAAAGAAAGAACTGATGTAAAATGACGGATATATTCTACACGCAGCGCAGGTCAGGGCTTTTTTGCCATCAAACTCAGAATCATAGAATCGCGAAAGCCCTCATTAGGTTAAATGGTTCCAGCCCTATAAATGTCACCATGAAGCTATATTCTGCGAACTGTTGCAACCACGGGGGCACTAGTACCACCTTGGGCAAGTAGTACCACCGTGAGGGCGCTAGTCCCAACCGCTGCCCACCGCGGCCCCACCGCCGCAATGCAGAGTCACCGCAGACTCAGCACATCATTAATGAACATAGTCGAGTAATCACAGTGCCATATAAAAATCATTGAAGCTGATATCATAAGTGCGTGCGAGAGTAACCTTTTGGGCATCGGTGAAATGATAACGATCCATGGGTTCAGTTTCAATCATTCTTGTACGACGACATTAGACATAATCGCATAAAGTTTTCCTGTTTTGCATAAACTTTGTACTTATTAAATTCGACACATAATTTTTCAAATATTTAGAGTTGTCTTTATTTATGATTACAAGTTTTGTCCCATGATGTGGTAATTATGATGATACAACTCCATATATTTACATACGCATTTATTTCATATTTCACTATCTAGTGTAGTGGCTTGCGTATGTATGCGTGTACATTATCCATTTCAAAGTCAAAACTCAAGAAGGTAAATCGACCAAAATGTGTTGCGTGAGCCATACTCCACGTAATTTGCGGACTTGAGGCCGAGGTGATCTACCTGCTTGTTTTCCTCTTGTATAAAAAATGACACATTCGCAACTCGTGACACTCGTAACCTAGAGCCTAAACTACGGGTCATACAAATTATACGTTAAGACCTTCAAATCTTATAATTTATACGTCTAGTAAAATGATAAAATAGGACACATTTGACGCACTTGTAGTGGCGTTATCACTTTTTGACAAATCTTAGAGTTATTGATTTGACAGTCAACTCGCGATTACGGTTGAGATTGTGGCGAGCTGCGAATGACACACGTTGCGACCGTGTGTCGAGTTGCGTTAAACCATTTTAATTGCTGTAATGTTTTAGTCGGCATCTGGATAAATAAGATCTTTGACTTTGAACTGGATGCGTTATAAAGGTAATCCGAAATATTGGTTAATTGCGAAACTCCTAGGACGACTGCAAATTACCGGATAATTGGAAAATAAGAAAAAAATTCCAATCAGAACTTTTTGAATCTGGAGCTACCCTTAAGTCGTGATTTGTTTAGATATTCATCGTATGTCCAAAAATCAAATTACGCATCGCAAACGTAGCGAATATAATTTGATGATGTACAATTAAAAATACGGTTCGAAATTTCTTATTCCGCGTGCAACTTTATTCTTTGCAATTGTCCTAGAATTTATGTATCCCATTTACTATTATTATGGTCCCTTGTAGAGAAATTCCATTGATTCCTGTAGCAGACATTTGTAATGCAATGGGGTCCGATTTCTCTGCATGCGACTGCACGTATATGATGGCCCGATTAACAAGAGGCGACCGTGCCGCTCTGGTGCAAGTTTACGTGAGTTGGACTTGACTTATTGATTATTTGACTTGACTTGATTTGACTTCGAATGAGACGAATCATACTGGCAGGGCTGACGTTGCCCTCTCCGCCTCTATTTCTTTTTTAATTAGATTAGCAAGCCGTTTGACCGCCATCATTCACCTGGTGGTAAATGACGATGCGGCCGAAACATGCCTGTCAAGGAACAGCCTCGGCGCTAGATCACGTAAACTCGCATATCTCTATCTCTGTTCGAGGCCTTGCGCCGTGTAACTTTGCTATTGTATGTCGAAAAGATGTGTCGGGTGTACTCACGCCTCGACGAGCGGTCCGGGGTAGGGGTCCAGGTTCCGGTAGAGGCGGGCCAGCCGCGCCGACAGCGCCATCACGGCCACCGACAGCGCCAGGCACCACGCCAGCGACACCCAGTACCCGTTCTGGATGGCGGGGGGCAGGGTGTGAGTGCGAGAGTGTGACCAAACATAGCTCGCTCTGTCTCTCTTTATATTGAATAGTGAGTGACGCTTGTGTAAGAAAAACCTATTCGCTTTGGCCTTAAAGTCCGGATTGTACTGGTCTCTCTTACATTATTTCCCTTATTCTCTACCTCCTTCTTTCTATCTCTCTTTCCTCTCTTTGCATTGAATAAGTGACGCTGCAGCCAAGAATGGAACATGCCTGACGCTGTGTAGAAACAGCCTATTCGCTCTGGAGTAAAAGTCTAGATTGTATTGATCTCTCTTCTACTATTTCCTTTATTCTCTCTCTCTCTCTCGCTTTCTCAATGAATTTTTAAGTTGCGAGCCACGTAAAGGCCCTGATACTATACTATCCTTATGACAAAAAACAAACGAGCGACATTCATACATTTGGCTAATCTACATGCACGTTGATAACGTGGGGTACTCTTCATGACTAAACCTTAAATATTTATAACAAGCCCGTAGAAAGATCACCGACAGAACATTGGTCATATGCCAGTCTATCCTAAAAATCAAGACAGAGCACACGATCGGCGCTAAATTCCCAGCTAGATCACAACAAATCCTCGTCATAGCTACTCACGACTGGCATGAGTATCTTGCGGCAATGCGCGTCCCGGGTGGAGTTGAAGGCGTTGGACAGCGGCCCGCAGCGGCCCACGTCGTGCAGGGCTGCGTTGGACACGCGCTCCATGTATTGAGTCATCAGTGCTGCTACCACCTGGGGGTTGAGTGGAGGGATGGTTATGGATAGATCTTTAACTATGGAGCCGCTATGATATTTGTGCCGTCCTTCCCAAAAAAAACCTTGGTAATGAGGGTTTTTGCGGGCCTAAAATCCACGAAATGGGGTTAGTGTGACGCAAGGCCTGCTGTAAAGTCATTGGCTGGAATAGATTCGTCATTTTATAGCAATTGTTTCTGTCTAATAGCAAGTCAGTATTTTGACAACAGATCAACGGTTCAGTGGTACCATCTGTGATCGGGAAAAGCCTCATTGTGAACTATTTTCGTGATTAATTTAAGACTTTTTAATAGCTCCCACTTTCGGCCGCGGGGCACACTCACCTCCGCGAACTCCAAGGTCATGTTCTGCACGAGGTCGGGCCCGCGCTCCCCCCCCTTGCCCCCGGCCCCGGCCCCCGCGGGGCACACCCACCTCCGCGAACTCCAAGGTCATGTTCTGCACGAGGTCGGGCCCGCGCCCCCCCCCCTTGCCCCCGGCCCCGGCCCCCGCGGGGCACACCCACCTCCGCGAACTCCAAGGTCATGTTCTGCACGAGGTCGGGCCCGCGCCCCCCCCCCTTGCCCCCGGCCCCGGCCCCCGCGGGGCACACCCACCTCCGCGAACTCCAAGGTCATGTTCTGCACGAGGTCGGGCCCGCGCTCCCCCCCCTTGCCCCCGGGCCCGGCCCCCGCGGGCACACCCACCTCCGCGAACTCCAAGGTCATGTTCTGCACGAGGTCGGGCCCGCGCCCCCCCCCCCCTTGCCCCCGGGCCCGGCCCCCGCGGGCACACCCACCTCCGCGAACTCCAAGGTCATGTTCTGCACGAGGTCGGGCCCGCGCTCCCCCCCCCCTTGCCCCCGGGCCCGGCCCCCGCGGGCACACCCACCTCCGCGAACTCCAAGGTCATGTTCTGCACGAGGTCGGGCCCGCGCTCCCCCCCCCCCTGCCCCCCCGCCCGGCCCCCGCGGGCACACCCACCTCCGCGAACTCCAAGGTCATGTTCTGCACGAGGTCGGGCCCGCGCTCCCCCCCCCTTGCCCCCGGGCCCGGCCCCCGCGGGCACACCCACCTCCGCGAACTCCAAGGTCATGTTCTGCACGAGGTCGGGCCCGCGCTCCCCCCCCCTTGCCCCCGGGCCCGGCCCCCGCGGGCACACCCACCTCCGCGAACTCCAAGGTCATGTTCTGCACGAGGTCGGGCCCGCGCTCGTTGAGGAAGGCCTCGGCCTGCTGCGTCTCGTGCATGAGGTACGCGATCGCCTCCTTCAGCGACGAGTGGTTGAACCGCAGCGAGTCGCGGAGCTTCAGCGCCGTTTGCTGGGGGAATGAGAATAGGAATCATCATAATCACAGCCCATAACAGTCCACTGCAGGACTAAGGGCCTCTTCCACAAAAGGGGAAGTTATTGTCATAATCTCCACGCTTGGTAGACGGGTTGGAGATCGCAGTGTTATAAATTTATTAATGGAAAACGCTGCTGCCCACTTCTCAGCCTACGGAGATTCTTTTGACTGGAAAACGTTAGTCGCCTTGTACGACACCCACGAGTGTAAGGGGTTGGTGCTATTCTACTCTGCCGGACACCACACGGGTAGTCATTAGACTTAAATCTACTTGTATAATAATCAGAACCCAGCACGCGAGACAAGGACAAGGACAAGCGAACATGCCAACTTCCCGCTTGAATGAGATGAAATAATAAGAATAAGATGATAAGCAGGTGCCGTAGTTTATAGATGTTGTTTAATACTTGGGACACCAATTGTTTTACAGATTAGCAATAACAATAACAGTAAACATTCAATTTCCTCGACTGGATAACACCTTTTTATATGACGGGTGATGACCCAACGTTCAAAGTCACTGTTTGATGTATGTTTGTGTGTATGCTGTATGGTAATGCGCTTATTACATTTGACTAAATTCAGTAGCCCAAATTAAGAGAAAATTAAAGTGGAATGTACTATTGTTAATAAAATCAATAGATTGATTTTAGTATCAACGGTTTATGAAAAGCGGAGCGACGCGTGTCATAATATAAGTATAGACGACGGTGGCCGCTTTCCATCAGCTGGACCGTTCGTCTGTGTGCCTCCCCTTGAGAAGTCACCCTCCCCCATACGTACATTGAGCCGCTGCGTATCATTGATCATGGGCATCAGGATGTCCCGGTGATGCATCCGCAGCTTCGCGGCCGCCGAGGCCAGCGAGTCGGCGACGGCGGCGAAGGCGGGCCTCGGCGCGAGCGCTCGCGCGGCGGCCTCCAGCTGGGCCGCCAGCCCGTCCAGCGCTAGGGACGTCATGTTGGTTTCCAGCTGGGGGAGGCGGTACATCATATTGAAGCTATGGTTACGCGTAAGACACGCGACCAGTTACAGTAGTGGTCGTAAGAAAATTAACTCAGTTCAGTGAACATAAAATAAACACTATACTCGTAAAATGTTCACACTCCGGGATCGTCGATGGATGTCAGACCAAATATTTCTTTTTAAAATTGTTAGGGGATAAATCGACTGCCCATAGTGCCCATACATGTTAAATATGGTATCTTTCTCAGTGCCTAGACGCAATGCTAGATTACTTAATTTTAGACCGTTCGCACTTAAAAGTATCAGAACGAATGTAGGTAGTAATGAAATAGTTTATAGACTGTGCAGGGAATACAGTGCTGACATGCTACACTGTTCTTTATTACAATATAAAAAATTATTAGTATAATATACTAAATTCGTCTTCTTGCCATTTGCACTAACAATAGGTATCATTATTTAGTTGTTAAGTTCGAGTGGTGGTAGATTTAGAATTATTTTTTAATTAAGAGCGATCGATTCTATTGTGAACGTAAGTTTGTCTGTTATTGGATTTACATTTAAGTGTTTACGATTTTTCATGTAATATTGAATGTAACAAAAAGTGTAAATCTGTTGGCAAATAAATAAATAAACATACGGGTTTTTGTTGTTCACGGACAGCACAACACTGTGCACAGCTATAAGACGTGGACAGCGGACGCTTCGGGTATTCGGTGACGGACCATGTATACTAAATATAGTGTAGTATCTGTTGCGACTGATGGACGCATTTAGGTGTGTTGACGGCTTGTAAGATGATATGAATTCAAAATACATCAGATGGCGTACTGGTTAAGGGGTCCGCTTCGTACCCCGAGGGTTCAAACAGCGATTTCTAATAACGAAAAATTGCAATCAATATTACAGCGGCATTAATCCCGCAATCTAATTGATTGCCCCTTTTTTTCGTAGCACGCCTCATCCCGCATTAGGATATATAAAAAAGTTAGGTTAAGTAATTGAAAACAGTAAATGTCTCAACGCGACGTTTTTCCTATCATTTCTATTCTCTCGTCAGCGCTACATTGCATCGAAACAAACCTTTAGCAATTCTTTATCGTTTACTGCCGAAATAGAGAAGATGACCGCCACATGAATAGGCATGATGACATTTTCGCCTAGATAACTCACCGCATGTAATATCCGATCGAAGTCGAACTCCGACAGCCCCGTAGCAGCCAACTGCCTCAGCTTGCTCTTGGCGGACTCCTTCAGGATGACGAGTGGCTCCCTTCGCCGCCGCGGCGGGCCCAGCAGCCGCGCGCGCCGCGACACCTCGTCCGCCACCGCTGCTTGGAGCGAGGGCAGGTCGTAGCGGCGGGACAGTTGGAACGTCTGCGGGGGGGAAGATAGCGTAAGTAATGGTGAGTCCCGTGGGGGAGTTTTGGCGGTGGAGAGTGAGTCGGCATGTTCTTGTTTTACATGCTTGTCACCGATTAGGCGGACCCCGGGCTCCCGCGCGGTGCGCGGGAGTGCAACCGGGATTTAACACCAAGATGATGATTATGATATGACGACCTGAGTGTGAGACGTACATCTGAAACGCCTTTAAAATCACGTTTTATGTATGGAGACCACCCTTTATTTTTACATAATGACGATTATTATTATTTGTTGTTATAGCGGCCACAATAACACACATTTTGTGTCTAGTAGTTCAAGTGTCTAGCTAATACGGTTGCGAAGATACAGTCACTAAGAGTTTCAGTGTATGGGTAGCCCCATAGTAGGGAATTCTGATCCTTACGCTAGTTCTTTTTGAGCACATCTGTGGGCCATTTTCTGTTACACGCATTATATTTTTTTATATCACTAAGGTGGCAAGTAAACTTACGGCCTTCCTGATGATATACAGTCACCGCAGCCTATGGATGTTTGCTAAACCAGGGGTATCACCCACGTAATATAGAGTCAGACCCCGTAAAAACCTTTTCACATCTTTCTAGAAGAACTTCATATTGTACTCTCCAGAGAAAACCTCTCTACGGAACTCATAGGATTTTGGCAGATCAGGTAATTACAGTGGAGCCACTGACATCTGACCGCAGTGACCCTGCTAATAGGGGAACCTGACCAGATAAGATCTTGGTGTCGGTGTTTTGTCTCACCGTAAGAGCATCGGTTAGTCTTCAACTAATGCCCGTGACTCAGAAAAAGCTTTACAGCTAAAACCACACTGAAAAGCGCTACGATCCAGCCCTGAAAGCGCTGAGCTATACCTGCGAGGCGGCCAGTCATGGGCCAGGGCGGAGAGGGTCCCCAGCACCTGAGGCTCAAGGCAATAGTTTGGGAATTTATGTTCGGCTTTCTGGAGTGACGGCTTGGTTTAGTCTTTAGGTTTATTTTTTATAGTGGCAGTTAGATTACATTTTTAAACAGTTTGACTCCAAGATTAGTTCATCAGGGAGTGTGCGAAGCAGTCCAGGGTCTGTGTCAGAATGCTTGCGAAATGCTGCGATATCGTTGCGACGCTAAAGAACGATCAAGTTCAAAGTACGAAACGGTCACCCGTTCAGTTCCCGGACTCAGTGTGGTTTGCTTAATTTTTCGGCATGGTGACGTCACGCACGAATTCACGCCCCTAATGAAATTATTCTTGCAATCGCAACTTTAAAGTCTCATAACTTTTTTGTTTCTTGAGATATTTCAACATATTTTTTATCGTTTTGTTTCATTTGACTCAAATTTTTATATTCAATTGAAAAAAAAATTTTGGAAACTTCCACATTTCTGGATTGCAGAGGTCCGCAAGGATCTTACTCATAACCAGATCTGGCGGCACACGGTGAAGTTTTATTCCGGTATCCTTTTATTTCATTTTGTATAGATTTTTAGGAATGTATCTGAATATATTCCTTAAAAAATACATTAACAAATATTGCAAAAGTTTCCTTTTTTTCATAAATTATTAAATAAAATCGTTTTCTATCATAAACATTTTTAAATTCTGTTTTTACTACTCTCACACCGAATGTCTCTGAACAAAATTTACAAAATGTATACAA
The DNA here is from genome assembly GCA_905147135.1 of Blastobasis lacticolella. Lineage (NCBI taxonomy): Eukaryota > Metazoa > Arthropoda > Insecta > Lepidoptera > Blastobasidae > Blastobasis > Blastobasis lacticolella. The sequence goes on from LR990048.1 coordinate 20,873,630, forward strand.
ACACATCTGAACACCGGTACGGAAGCACCTTCCGATAGCCCTTCCACACACCCCGTGTCACGTACCTGATAGATGGTGTGGTTCTGGTGGCAGTTGAGCAGCACGTAGGTGAGGTTGAACTCGGGCTGTCCGGGCTGGCGGTCGCCGCGCCCGAACAACGCTTCGTCCAGTTTCACAAACTTCTCCAGGTCGCGGAACACGCGGTTGCCGCGAGGCTCCCTGGGAACGTAATAAAATGTCCTTTATTTCCGAAGCTAGCTCTCTGTCCGCATGGACTACACATCATGTCGCGTGGGAGGGGGTAAAAGTAACCAATGTCATAATCCAGAGCTTAATTCACACGAGAAATGACACTGGAAACCCTATAATTGGCCCCGTGTTTTATGTACCGTTTTTTTTTTTGGGTTAAATATAAATTATCGTGTCGTGTAATACATGTTGTCTTTCTTTCTTTTTTTCTTTCTGTAATCTAGACACCTACGAAATTTCATCCAAATCCGTTAATCCATGTATGTATGTAAACTCTTTATTGCAACAACATAGTACATTTCAAAAGGAAACACTTACAAAGCAAAGGCGACCCATTTAGGTGTGAAGAGAACAAGCATATTTTACATGCAAACATAAACTTTCGCATTTATAATATTAGTGAGGCTAAAACCCGATGGCACTAAACTTTAGGTAACACCTAAGTGAACTTCAAATAATCTTAACAAGAAAACCAACACAAACATGATACAAGAACAGAAATAAGAATATAATTTATGTCCATTCTAACAACTTTCTCATTTATAATATTAGTAGGATCCGTCATTACTACAGCAACAAGGAAGAGGTTTACACGGGTTAAACTTTTCCTGTAAACTCGTTATCACAATGACTTTTGAGAATTTCTTTTTGAATGAAAAAAATTTGAGAAAAAAGAATTTTTGAGAAGAGAATTTAGTTACATTTTTTTTAAATACGAGGGACGCGAGCGGCATTACTAAATATGTTACATTTCGTAAAACTGTACTGATCGGCCCGAACAGTTGTTAGTACAAATTCATTTTATTTCAAAGATTAATTTAAATTATTACTGTGCATCTCTTGTCTCCGTCTATTTGTCACATCGATTTATTTATTTAATAAGCATACAAAACAAATTACATGCGCTAAACACACTCTTATTAATAAAGTAGGAGTAGATGAGGGATTTGTTTATATCGACATGACATTTCAAAATGATAACACTTAGTTGCAGCTTTGGCCACGGAGTCAGATAATTTTGTGGCCCTCTAAAAATGGCATGACCTTCCCGCTAGTTTATCGTAACCACCGCTTGTTCCATGTCTCAGAGATAGTCCAATCAGTCGCGATAACATTTCGCTGTCACGAAGCGAACACAGCCTTCGTCAATGGTTTACACAACATGCTACTACCGTAACAATGGTCCAATCTGTCGATCACACTGTGTCTCTTGTGCGATTGTATCATTTAGATACTGATGGATGTCTATTTAAGTTTCGGTGGTAGCGTGAGTAAATAAACCATAATATTTACGATAATTTCATGTTAGAAGGGATTTACAAAGAACAGTAAGGAAATGTCTGATATCATATATATTAATATAACATCATCATGATCATCATCATCTTCATTAGCCTATACTAGTGCACTGCTGGACATAGGCCTCCCATAACTAGTGCCAATGCTTTCGATCTTGCGGCATCCAGCATCCATCCGCAGCCGCCCGCACTACGCTTGCCGATCCGCGGTCTCCACTATACTGGTTTTCAAATTAAAGATACCGCATAAAATTCGGACCATCCGTTTGGGAACTATCAATAACACAGACACACAAATACACTTCGTATACTCTTATCTACACTAATATTATAAAGAGGAAAGATTTGTACCTATTTTTGTATGTTTGTATGTTTGTAATGAATAGGCTCAAAAAGTACTGGGCCGATTTAAAAAAATCTTTCACCAATAGAATGCTACATTCTTCCAATTTGACATAGGCTACATTTCATTTTGAAAAAAATTAGGGATCCTTGGTAAAATTTGAACAATGTAACCGAAGGTGTTGAAAAATGAGTCTTAAAATGTCTTTCGTCAAATGCGCTGCCGAAACTATTAGCGATAGAACAAAATAATGTACAACAATATTGAAGAACATCATAATGTCTACAAAAAACTCCGCGGTAGCATATGTCCAACTATTGTAGTTATGTCACAATAAGTGTTCTTTTATTTTCAAAATTTAATTAAAATGCCACCGCTAAAAACGCTCTTTATTTGTACCTTGGTATTAATTCTTATCAAAATCAATTACTTCATATTCACGACTGCTTCAATACCTTTGTATAATTTTTTGAATTATTCAATTCAGACATTCCATTCGAAAGATATCACGAGTTTAAAAATGTGAATATTAGAAAATAGTCGCGTGTTCGCCGCTCAGCCCGCTCGGCTATCTAGGCAGCATGGGGTACGTACGGGAGCAGTCAATGTCAATATAAATTAATAATAATTTTTAATAAATAAAAATATTTGTGAAAAAAAGTGTTTTATATCCAAATTTCCAAAAATAAATAATTGTCTACCCCGTGCGAAGCCGGGACGGGCTATCTATACTAATATTATAAAAAGGAAATGTTTGATTTTTTGTTTGTTTGTTTGTTTGTTTGTTTGTATTGAATAGGCTTCGAAAGTACTGGACCAATTTCAAAAATTCTTTCACCGTTAGGAAGCTACATTATCCGCGGGTGACATAGGCTATATTATATTTTCTAAAAAATTACGGATCATTAATAAAACTCCAATAATGTAACCCAAGGTGTAAAAAAATACCCAAAAAATTCCTTACATCGCGTGCGCTGCGAAAACTGTTGATGATAGAACAAAATAATGTACTACGACTTTGCAGAACACATCATTATCTACAAAAAGTGTCGCGACAGCATATGTCCAACTATTGTAGTTATGTCACAATAAGTGTTCTTTTATTTTCAAAATTTAATTAAAATGCCGCCGCTAAAACACGCTCTTTATTTGTACCTTGATATTAATCCTTATCAAAATCAATTATTTCATATTCACGACTGCTTCAATACCTTTATATAACTTTTTGAATTATTCAATTCAGACATTCCATACGAAAGATATCACGAGTTTAAAAATGTAAATATTAGAAAAAAGTCGCGTGTTCGCCGCTCAGCCCGCTCGGCTATCTAGGCAGCATGGGGTACGTACGGGGGAGTCAATGTCAAGAAATACGGCAGTCAGGAGCCGGGTCGCCCCTTCCCTCTAAAATGGTTGAGGAGGCGGTTGGAACTTTTGTGATCGTAATATGGTGTCCTGTTTGTAACGGGACACTACTCAGTACATACTTAAGTATAATATAATTACTTCATATTATAAAACGAAGTCCCACGCCGTGTCTTACTGTCAGTCTGTACGCGATAAACTCAAGAACTACTGAACGGATTTTCATGCGGTATTCACACACAGACTACATAGTGCGGTTTTAGACAACGTGATTCATGACGAAGGTTCAGGTGTATAATTTGTTAAGGTTTACTACCCGTGCGAAGCCGGGGCGGGCCGCTAGTTACGTATGAAGTTAAAAAGGCATGCCAATACTCAATAGTCAGGTAGGGTTATACCAAATTTAATCTAGAAAACCTGGAAGAAAACTAATACAATTTAGATTTTAGTGTCTTGTGGATTGGGAGTGCGTTGTCTTATTAGGGAGTAGGGAGTGCATTGTATGAATTAAGGAGTGGGAAGAAAGTGTGTTATGTAGATTGGAGAATATGGAGCACGTTGTGTGGATCAAGGAGTGGAGAGTGCTTTGTGTAGATTGGGGAGTGCATTCAGTGGAGTGGGGAGTTTGTTGTGTGGATTGGGGAGTAAGGCACGAGTGAGGCATCCGTCATGTGGATTGGGAAGTGGGCAGTGCGTCGTATGTGTTAGAGTAACTCGCGGCTGGCGGTCGGTGTGCCAGTGGAGTGGGAAGTTTGCTATGTGGATTGGGGAGTGAGGCATGTGTTGTGTGGCTTTGGGAGTGAGGCTTGCGTTGTATAATAATAATAATAAATAATCGTGGACAAATTCACACAGCGCCATCTAGCCCCAAACTAAACAAAGCTTGTGCTATGGGTGCTAGCTAACTGGTATACTACTTATAGACTTTTTTAAATACATACTTATTATACATAGAACACCTAGACCCGTAACAGAAATTAAAATTCATCATTTAAATCTCTGCTCGGCCGGGAATCGAACCCGGGACCTCTTGCGTGGCTGACTGGCATTATGACCACTGAACCACTCAGGTCGTCGGTATAGATTGGGACGTGGGTTGGGTGTGTTGGGGACTAGCTCCCAACTCGTGGGTGGCGGTCGGTGTAGCGGCAGTGCTACTCACGTGAGCGGGTCGCAGACGAACCGCTGCGCGGCCACCCCCACCGCGAAGTAGGCGGCCAGCACGAGCGCCGCCGCGCCGCCCACCGCGAACATCAACCCCGTGCCGCTGGAACGGAACACGTACGTTAGGGACTACACAAGTTTTTTCTCTGTAGTATAGCATGGGGTTCTTTAGAAGGTATGTCTACAGGTATCTGAGACTATCTCTTAAATGAATACTATAATGTTAAGTGCGATCCACATGTTCGCCGAAACTTCCGGCGAAACTTTTGCCGGGACTTTGGTCGACCTCTACATTCTCGCCTATTAGGGATGTGGTGGGTGTCAATACGCGTCGACATTATATCGATTCATCGGTGTAATATCGTTAATCTGCTTTAAACAGGGTTACAGAGGTGATGGCAGTTGCTCTACTGTAATTGCTTGATCTACTAATACCGTGGATCATGGTCAAGAGCCCCGAACCTCCTACGGGAAAAAGCGCTAGGAATGTAAATATAAAATCTATAATAATAATAAAAAATAGGCGAGCCATGCCAAACATGCACGGGACTACACGAATATAGGCGAATACTCCCTCTTCATTCTCGTGTTCCCGCGGAACTGTCCACATGTGGAGCGCGCTTTAGGCTATAGCTTTACAAGGCAAGTCGGATCCTAGCTTAGTTGTCAAATGTGAAAACAAACATGTCATTGGCAGTTTAGTTATTGGCGTAGTTATTAATTTACTGTCATGTATGCTGTTCGATTTCCGAATATTAATAAAATATATAAATAAATCATCATCTTATCGTTTATCCCAGCTTATGGCACCGCACTCCTAGTTTTCTGTTTCACTATAAGTGAAGCTCAAAATAATAAATGAAATCAAATATCGAAATAATTTCGTTATCACATTACCATGTCAAGCCTTGATAGTCACTATGCATACGAATAAATCACTATTTCCACACGCGCATTTTTTCCTCGTGTGTTCCATATCGTGTTTATCAAACATAATTTGGCGTACGGAAGTACTCACAAATTAGTTTATTATTGGACGCGCAATGCTTTAATCGATTGCATTCATGTTTTGACTTTAAATTTTAAACAAGAATAATTACCACGCTCGTGTAATCATGTGCTAAACAATTCATCCATTGGAACATGGGAAATATTGAACCCATAACAATTTATTGTTTTACGCATTAAACGTTCTGGTTAATTAACAATACGTGCACTGATTCCTGTTATTTTTCCTATTTATCCTGCTATTTAGTTGCGTAGTAAGTACCTTATGAGAAAGAATGAGTATAAGTGAATACTAGACTTTGTCTTCGATAAAATTTCGCAGGACAAAGTACCGTCTCACTCTCTAGCTAGAACTCTGTCTATAGGTATTTTTGGCTCATAGAAAATCGGCATTTGCGATACCCGGGTATTGCCGGAAGAGTGGTGGTGATCACCGGATAAATGGTGGTGATCAGTCACAACAAGGTGTCGTTGCCGCACACGCCGCCCAGCAGCCCCCGCCCAGCACGGCCCCGGCGCCCTCGCCCGCACGGCCTTACCACAGCAGCGACTTGGAGCCGGCGCCCTTGTTGCAGCAGTCGCTGGCGCCGTACACGTCGGGCCGCTTGCCGCACACGCCGCACAGCAGCCCCCACGACACTAGCGCCATCACCTATGCAAAATAACAGACACAAATGTTAATGATATAAATTAAATCGTATATCAAACTATATTCAGGTGATAACGCAAATAAACGAGTCTGACGCGGTGCTACGGCTAAATAGACAATTCGAGATTAAGATGAACACTATCAAATAATGTTATAAAGTTTATTTTGACGGCCTTCTACGGTCTGAGCAGATGAAGTTTTCTCAAACTAATGTAATTAGAAAAGGCGACTATACCCCCAAAAACTCGTCTAGTCCCGCGACGTATACATCCACAACTATACACACTCACCGTGAGCAAAGCAGTAGCGGCACCGATGCCAACGTATCGCCTGTAGGGGCCGTACTGCCGGTAGAGGTTGTCAATGGAGTCGGCGAACACATGTTGCTCGTCCAAAGCGCCCGAGGCCTCGTCGGCGACGCGTTTTAAGTCAGCTGCGGCCTGGGCGAGCTTGCGACCCGCCTCGGCCACCGCGTCTTGTACGCTGGGGATGTGCTCGTCCACTGAGCGTTGCACCTGGATTGACGGATGCAGTTAGCAAGAGGTACAGGGTTTTGGTTATTTATTATTTATTTATTAAAAAATTCATGCACATTATCGTACAATGGCGGACTTAAAGCTACGTATCGTAGCGTGATATATTTATGGGACTGCATAACGACCCTTATTTCGCACGAGTATTTTCGGCGTTTCTTTACTTTTATATTATGCATGTGTTGTACATATTAATACGCGAAAGTAATTTCTAACCGCTGGTGAAGTTATCACTGCGTGTTTTCTTCCTATTATCCTATCACACCCATTTGACGATTCAAAGACATTTAATGTCATCCTTAATAAATAAATTTTGACTTTAACTTGGGTTTAAGACAACCGCGTCAAAATCCGTTGCGCTGTTAAGGACACACACATTGAAATCGACTTTATTTTATACATATATAAAAGGACGTATACATACCCTAAAGACTTTACCGTTTTTTATATTTATCGGTAAACAAACAGAAGCGGGCCATCAGATTACACATGGCCACCTTTCCATTGCCGTACCGCATAAGTTAAAAAAAAATAGGTGTTACCTCCCGCTGTATGTTCCGGAAGACGTTCTGCCCCTCCTCCACCTCGGCCTTGATGTTGCTCTCCAGCAGCGCCGTCACGTTGCCCAGCAGCTCCGACACGTCCGGCATCTAAGGGTCATCATCATCAGGTTACAGGTCATCAGGAAAATCATCATCATCCTAGCGTTCAACCTTCCACCGGAGACCGTTCAATACATAAAATTGTCGATGAATGTGCACTTAAATAATTAGCTTAAAACTAGACTTGACCTATTAATAATATGTAGAATTGACCTGTTTGTAGAAAGTGATCACGCAGTGATCGGGTGCGGGTGATCACAGATTCTAGCTTCATAGGTACTCGTACATAATAATAGGCCTTCGATCGAATCAACAACAAGCTTCTGATAAGTAATCTGGCCGGTATAGGGATCAGCGATCTGCTTAGGTGGTTCACCTCTTATATTGTAATGTTTATAATTTTGGTGGGTGTAGTAGCGCTTAACCTAGAGGCTTGGAATGAAAGATGGTGTTTGAATTTGAATGAACTGCTTTAGTATGATTACACACAAAATGTCCTTAGGTTATCGCGAAATTATATGAACACAAGGGTTACATAGAGGGTTTGATCGATAACGCATACGAGGAGTCTATAATATTTTATATTTAGATTCACTCAGCTGCCTGTCCTTAGGAGTCTTGACTAAAGTCGAGCAGGAGCATCCCCTGAAGCAGCTGGCCAGAACTGCTCCAAGCAGACGGCTGCCCAATCCCAATTATGGGCTGGTACCAAGCACCTCCTGTTGGAGGCGGGTTCCAAAGCTCCCTACGCGTCGCGGCCACTGGCGACGGGCGTAGGCAACTGGGCGCGGGACTGTAGGAGGCGTGCCTCCTACACTACGTCGGGTGGGAAATTCTGTGAGGATACTCTCACCACCAACTACCGCAGTGTCCCGTTTGTTTGGGAAGGTGACAGGCTAGCAATTGTGCTGCGCAGTCGCATGTGCGTGGCCGCCTTTCGGGCAGGACGTAGCCGACAACACGTGGACACAATGTCACTTTCCACAATATTTACTATAATTATACGTTCTGACTGGTTCTGGAGGTATTTATTTTTTACAAGACACCAGTAACTTCGGGGGCTTCGGTCAGGCAAAAGGAATCAGTCATCATACAGCCATGCGTTGACTGATATTTCTCAGTCGAGAAATATATGTTACAATATAAACATAAAATCTCAGGCGGATGTCGTCAGCAATGGCGTATCTAGCTGGGTTACTATTCCTAGAGGGTTACCTCAGGGCTCTTTGCTCGGACCTCTATTGTTCATTATTTTCATAAACGACTTTAATGGATGCTTCTCAATAGCCAATCTATTATGTTCTCCTGATGACATGAAAATATACGCCACTATAACCTCCATAGCTGATGCTGAGGCCTTGCAAACCGATCTCGTACGCCTTGGAGAGTACTGTAGTACTAATCAGTTAGATCTTAACTCCACAAAATGCTCTGGTGTGGGTATATTATAGTTTAAATTTGAAATGCTAGTCTCGAAGGCTGTTCGGTATGCTTAACTTTTAGTTAAGTATTACCTTATCCAGTTGCTATCGGAGGAAACATATAATTATCTCTGAGCTACCAGTATTAATTTTGATTAATTGCAGTTGGTTTTCCTTATGTAAATGAAATAAAATAATATGGAAAATCGACCAGTCATCGCCATGGAAACAATAACCACAGGGCCTTCCTTGATTACAGTCTAGTCTGGAACCATGGTAACGTACTCAAATATGTATGGTGGTAGAAAGAAAGAACCGTCATCAACAACCTCTGACATTCGCCTGTGAAACTGGAGCCCCTTTCGAGACATTTGGGGCGAATTTTGGAATGATCAAAGATAATGTAACCACTATGAATATCCACATTGGGCAGACGGGTTTTAATAATACGCCTTCGTGATAATACAGGTATCTTAGAGTACCTACACCGCGTGCCCCAAAACATAATTAATTTATAGGCATAATAAATATCTTAATGAATAACTAGATCATAATTTATAAAACGATTTACGTAAAAATGACAACAATTAAAAACAAATCACAATCTTACAAAGTATAAAAAAACATCTTGGCTGTAATGTCCCGGTTGTGCTCTCGCGTACGAGGGCCCGGGGTCCGCCCGGACCATGATCCAGGATTTGGCAGATCAGATACCTACAGTGGAGCGACTGCCATCTGACCTCCGTGACGCTGCTACCAGGGGAACCTCACCAGATTGAATCATGGTTACACATTCAGTCGCCTGAATGTGCAGGTTTTAGCACGATGTTTTCGCTAACCGTAAGAGCATCAGCTAGAGTACGTAACTCACGACTCTACATAACTCAGAAAAGAGTCATTAGTAAATAGCGGTACTTCGGTTAGAACCTGGTATCTCGCGAGTCGGTCCCATTAACCATTAGGCCATCTGATGTATTTAGAAATCGCAACACAATCTCACAAAGTAATTCACCATATAAATGTTATGCGCAAGATATGGCATTTATTTAATACAAGGCATACTCACGGTCGGGAAATATTTGTCGAGCATCTGATCCAGAGAAGCGTGAAATGACACAATATCGATTTCAATTTGCGAGTTACACGAGCCGAGAACGTACACAACGTATAGCGAAACATTGAATAAGATACACATCATGACGCTGATATGAAAGAATAATACTAGTACTCTTTTAATTTGTCCTATTACAATATATGCGTGTAATGCAGTGTGTGTTTAGGGATAGATTGGCAATGTTTGGCGATATTTCACTATATATATGTATATATCTTAAATAGACTTTAAACGTTCTTATTCTTATGTCGATCACTGCAGACCTTATAATCGAGCTGAGAAGAAAACATATGGTGTGTTGTGAAATATAGATCTGTAAATTGGCTCCAGCAGGCCTATAGTATATTAAGAAATGTATCGAATTGACAGTATGTCATATTCCCATGCTTATTAAATGTAAATTTTTATGTCAATGATATTTTTTGTGAAATTATGTAAATGTAATTTTTTTTTACATCCCATCCCATCTATTTTACAAGCTATATGAGCCGTTGTATGTATATTGGCTTGAGCCGCTGATGTTGCCAGCGCCAGCTCATCAGCTAGTATCGAGCTGGGCCGACAATTTGTCTTCTCTTCTTACCTGGCTGTAGTGTATCTCGGTGTCGAGCTCTCCGATCTTGTGTTTCTCTTGCAGCTGGATGCACTGCGGCTGCGAACAGCGCGCCAGCGTCTCCAGCAACTGGGCGCGGACGCTGCGGAGCGCTGGAACGAATCAACTCGACATTATTACACGCTCATGTAAGCGTATGTCGATTCTATCAGACATTGTGCTGGTTTTTTAGGTTGGTCGAAAGATAAATAAACCAGCAGGCAACTTGATGGAAAGTATTCACCAATGCTCACCTTCTAGAGGCCGCTTATGAAATTGTGGATATTTTGTTATGCTTGTAGAATGGGAGGCACTATGTTGGTTTATTCTATGTGGGAATTACAACAAACCCCTCCACTAACGGAGCTTCTAAACGGGTTAATATTTTTACTGCATGTGGTTGCATCACAATAGCCTTGCAGACAACCATTGCTATTTTTTGTGGCATAGGCGATGTTTAACCATAAGTTTGCCATTGCAGCCACATTCTATAAAAAATTTGCTTATCTGATAACTGATTGTGAAGGAATGTCAACTCGAACAATGGATCATGCTGATGACGACTTTTGACTTTGTCTCGTCCGCGACAACGTGGTAACGACTAGTTTATTTGATATAGGCCATAGAGTATCCCCAAATAACACAACACTTGGCCTTGTGCTGTCCGGCAGAGTAGCAATAGCGCCATTCCCTTACACTAGTGGGTGTCATATAAAGCCACTGTTTTGGAGGCAAAATATCTTGACTCTCCGGTGGCCAGAAAATTAGAGTTTTCCATTGTTATATTTATAACACTGCGATCTCCAATCCGCCTGCAAATCGTGGAGATCATGACATTAACCTCTGCTTTCGTGGGAGAGGCCCCAAGTCTTGCCCATAACAGTATGGGCTGTGATAACGAAGCCATAGAGTATCACAGCACTCACCCGCGTTGAGCCGCTCCGCATTGGACCTGAGCGAGACCGTGAGCGCCTGCACGGTCCGCAGGTCGGTCCGGACGACGTCGAGCCGCCGCACCATGCCCGTGAGCGCGGTGACGGACACCGCGCGCGAGAACTCGCCCAGCTGCACCGAGATCGTGAGCCCGCACGACGTCAGGATCGCGTTCAGCTGGGGAGGGAAGCGGGGTTGGATTTATGAGGAAATTATAACAGATTGGCTTAATATAATAGTAGTTTATGCAACTGTCATATAATTAGGTATTAAAACACTCGTGTCAAACTACATGCTTTAATACCCCCTTTTATATGACAGTTGCATAAACAACTATTACGCTACAGCTGTAATGAAATTAGTACGGGAAATGCTGTATCGACAAGTATTTTTTTAAAATTGTATGGACTGGCGTGAAAAAAGTGTATCCTTAAACGATTGTTTTCGAATATGTAATTAGAACATTACGATACGAGTGTAGATAATAGTAGTTTATCTACACTCATAGCATAATGTTCCAATTACATATTCGAAAACAGTCGTTTAAGGGTACACTTTTTTCACGCCAGACTATAAAATTTTAAAAAATTACTTTTCGATACAGCATTTCCCATACCATTTTCATTACAGCTGTATCGTAAAATAACTTTTTAATCATTATGCAACACTTTTACTTTTTTATTTTTTGTCGGGCGCCGGGACACGGTGTAATGTAGGCTGAATACTTAGATGTCTTTAACATATTCAAATTCAAAATTGGAATTGTCCTGTTTATATTCTGTGTAATTATTTTCCCGCTAAACAGAATATTTTTAGTAATTGTTGTAATTTGTGTTTGTGAATGTTTTTCCTTATTTTAAGCAAATAAATAGATAAATGTGAATATAGTTAAGTGTATTTCCCGCCGCTTGATATCCTTGACGCGTAGATACAACAGAACTGACTCGCAGCTTACTTCCAGCTAAGTTGAGAAAATTATAGGTACGATATTTTAACATAAAAATATTAGAGTGTAGATAAAGTAGTGTATGCAACTGCATATAATTAGGTATTAAAACACTCGTGTCAAACTATTATCATACTCGGCTACGCCTCGTATGATAAACAAACACTCATGTTTTAATACCCCCTTTTATATGACAGTTGCATAATAGTGTTTTAATACCTAATTATATGCAGTTGCATACACTACTTTATCTACACTCATATTTTTATGTTAAAATATCGTACCTATAATTTTCTCAACTTTAGAATAAATATTCTGTTTAGCGGGAAAATAATTACACAGAAATATAAACAGGAATAAATATAATATAATAAGGAAGGATGTAAATTTTGAATTTGTTAAAAATATCTAGGTATTTAGGATACATTTCGCTGTGTCCCGGCGCCCTAAAAATTTAAAAAAAAAAGTGTTGCATAATGATTAAAACGTTATTTTTCGATACAGCTGTAATGAAAATAGCATGGAAAATGCTGTATCAAAAAGTAATTTTATCAAATTTTATAGACTGGCGTGAAAAAAGTGTACCCTTAAACGATTGTTTTCGAATATGTAATTGGAACATTACGCTATGAGTGTAGGTTTTAAGACTTTCGTGGTTATTCACTACACTTTCAGTTCCGCGTAAAGACGTAGTGAGTTTCGTGTGTCGCGGGAATCAAGCGAGTAACAATGGTAGTTCAAAGTGAGGGTAATCGTCGAATCCGAAAGAGGGTGGACCGATATGTCTGTCCTTAGGAGCGACTTCACACAGCGGCACCAGTCAACTCGTGACCATGACGCATGCAACTGCGTCGAAATATCGAGTTAAAAACAATACTAACCGTGGTAGCAAACCCGATAATATGTGTAGTGAAAGTGCTATGAGTGTAGATAAAATTATTTATATTACAACAAATGGTACACATTACAAGGACCGAAAGCAAAGACAGAGAGCTTTATAAATTCAAATTGACCGTGAAATTAGTTTTTATACTTTTTAATCGATTGATATTCGTTTAGAAAAGACCAACAAGATGTACCTGGACATTTTCCGTAAACCGACGTCTAGCGCCTCTATTACGTGTGGCAGAGGTGGGGTTAAGGGGACGCTATTAATTTTTTTATAGTTTTTTAAAACAGGTTCTCAGCTAGCTCTATGATTTAGATAATGCGTTAAATTTCAGAATGTGTTTCTTGTAACCTTTACCTATAGTATTCGTATAACAAGACCCAGGTTTTCATAAAGGCTATTTATGTAAATTACAATTAAAAATATGTATATTAGCAGTTAAAAACAATAATAATCAGAGACAGACAATATCTGACAACGCTTATCAGAGCTACTACTACTCCCGGGTTTACTCTAATATCAATTACATTATAGGTATATCGCAGCTGGATTCCGATGTGCTAAAATCTAAATGGATATTTAGCTTTGCATCGTCGTAAATCCATTGCAAAGTTCGTGTGAAGGGCTTGGAAGGAGACGTCTAGGAGAAGCCCTGTAGCTGAAATTATGTTTTTTTTTTTATGTCATACAGTAGGCAAACAGGCAAGCGGGCCACCTGCTGGAAAGTGGTCACCACTGCCTATAGACATTAGCAACACCAAGAGCGTCGCCAATGCGTTGCTTACCTCTATAACACGTTGCTCTGGCAGCAAAAAGACAAATGCCCCTCCACTGCCAAAGCCACGGTTCCCCAAATCTCCACCCCATGGAGCACTGGAAACCTTACTCACCGGCAGTAACACAACACTATTTAAAAGAGTATTGTTTAGCTGCGGTGTTCTGTAAGATTGGAGGTACTTCCCCAGTCGGGCGGCTCCAATTCGAACGGGATACCCCGCTATTTCTCTTGATGATGAATAATATGATAATCGTTACCTTCTTCTCCAGCTCCTGATAGTTCTTGACCAGCAGGTGGTCGGCGTGCCGCTGCGAGGCGTCGATGAAGGCCTTCGCGTCGCGCAGCGCGGCGCGCGTGGCGCCGCCCGCGCCCGCCAGGCCCTCCTCCGCCTGCGAGTCCGTCGCGAACGCACAGACTATGCCGAACCTGGGGGATAACATTATACATTGAAGATGGTACGTTTTGCATACAAATCTCATGCAACCTCTCATTTCCATTCAAGGGTTTGACGCTTTTGTTGTATGTTTGTGCGATTGGCCGTTAGTAAACGTATCCAAATGAGACTTAATGGATTTCTACATGTTAATCATATACAACAAAGCAATGAAAAAGAAAAATAATGAAATCACAAAACCATGATATTTAGCGGCGATTTGTGGGTTTTAGGATTGGAAGAATAAGAAACCAATTTAGGGCCATTAGGTCACCAACAAACGAACAGTCAGCCCACCTGTGAACGATAATACCTACACCAGTATAACAGGTAGCTATCATAACAAGCACATTAAACAAACAGAACAGATAAGAGGACCACGTGTAACGTGAGACTACATGCAGCCCGCACTCACAGATAGGCCGTCATCAAATATCAATATTATAAGCTTTTTTCATGGGGTATTCCATTTATGGATACATAGATGATACTCGGCCCAGAAATGAGGTTCCGCGGATGACCCAAAAAGCAATAGATTGATATCGCCGAGTCGGAAGCGAGAGTTAACGGCTTACGACGTGATGACGAAAATCGGACAAAGTGGAGATGCAAAAGTATTAAAGTGGACCCCGGCAGAAATCGGGATTAAATTGATGGTTGATCCGCCCAAGGTTGGCGAGATTCGAATAGCGTAACGCTATGTACTTGTAACATGTTCAGCAACATACGAGATCGCCCTCATCTGCATGTTCATTAATATTGCTAAAATCATTACAAAAGTGCCTCATGTATCTATGTTACTTACAGGAATAGCGTGACGATTCGATGAGTACGTTGCCGAGCATGGTCTTGAGGCAACCGCTATTCGCATCAGTACCCTTAATAACTACGCAAAAGTGACCAGCCAGGGGTGTTCTCGGGATTTTCACAATTAAAATAGGTATTATTATAAACACAAATCTTTCAGAAGAAATTATAGTGAAACCGCAACAAAATCCGTTGCGTGGTATAGCGTATGGAGTTAGCGGATATACCTACAGACAAAGGCGGAAAGCGAATCCCCAAGCAGAAAATCGTTTTCTAATATTGTTTTATTTTCTTGATGTCACAACTGTCGAAAAAAAACCAAAACGTGGCAGATTGTCAGTTTTGATCTGTTTTTCGTACCCCAGATAGGGAGGTCACGGCCGTTCTTTATCTTTCATTCTGTCTTACATACTATTATTTAAAACAAACAAACTATTTAAACGCAATTCCAAATTAGGATTAAAGCTATTAGCAACAACAATAACATTACACCAGCACAGCTAGCATAAGTTTCTCTCGGGCACGATAAACGAGAAAAGGCACGAAATAAATACTCTTTCATCTTAGTATTGAAAGAAAATAACAGCTTTCTCACGGAAAGGGCTGTGTTGCGGGACACACCTGTGCAACCCGTGTTGAACGTAACAAACATCACGTTTAACACTTGTTTATGATACTCACAGGAAGAGCGTGAGGAACCCGATGAGCAGTATCGCGAGCATGGCCTTGAGGCAGGCGTCGTACTTGCGGTCGAACGGCCGCCGCCGCTGCCCGCCGCGGCACCAGTAGCAGCAGCACCAGAATAACCTGACACCGATCATAGATGCTGTCATATGCGGTTACAGTTGTACTTATGGTGGTTAATACGTTTTGCTGCGGTTTTGTGTGCCTATGTGTATTTTGTGCAGGCATGCCTGTGGATGACGATGTGGTCTTCCTACTCCTACGCTATGAGCTACTATTTGCCATCCAATTACAATTCAATTACTATTCAATCGAGCCAAGTAAATTTGCGGACTCAAGGCCCAGGCGTGACGTATGTCTGTAGAAAACGCACGACCGGATTGAGGAAAAACAGCATTGTCTCTAATATTTTCTATGTAGCTATTCTAATTCGGCCATTTTTGGATGGTTATCAATTGTCCCGTGAGAAAACCCATAAGCAAATGAGTCTCCACGTTAGTAGAGAAAAGGCACAGCTCAACATTGTTAATCTTATGCTGACAAACAGGCGGGCGAATGGCCATGATGGGCAGTGGTCAGCGCCGCCTATGGGTATCAGCAACACTGGGTGCGACACCAATGCGTTGTTTACCACTATCACATCTCTAATATACTTCATTCCACATATGAATAGTAGGTATTACACATTCGCGATATTTCGCCTTTATATCATTATGGCTGTATTGCTTTAAGTTCGAAGTCCTAAGGTTAGTGTCTAAGGAGGCTGTAACCGCCAGGCGGAAGTTCTCTATTGTTTCGATTGTAGCGTAGTGTGGCGATGAGTTGTGCAACGCGGCGGCTGTATGGCGTAGTTAAACAAATCATTTTTATATGTATCCGTTGTTTCATTCATAATATATCGGTGTGTCATGTAACGCGGCGGCACGTGTGCGGTTTGTAGCAATGTTTGTAGTATACTACATGGCAAGGCGACCATTAACAGTGCAATGGAGAGCACGGAGAGTACGTCCTCTGGCAGCCCCATATGTGTATATACTCGTATAACGTGGGGCTATCTTACGAAATCCACTTAGCGGATTATGCGGATAATTCACAATAACACACATTGCAATTTCGCAAAATGTCATATTCTCAAAACGACATATCGCAAAACGCCACATTATCAAAATGCCACTTTTGCAAAATTTCACATTCTCGAAACACATGTCACATCTTATACGTTGGCAAAAAAAAACTAGTCGGTAGATGTGATATGACATTTTGAGAATGAGACATTTTGCTGCTGTGGTATTTTACGAATATGGCATTATGCGTCAAGAAGTCATTTTGCGAATGTGGCATTATGCGCCAAATCCAACGCAGCGTGTTATTTTTTATGTTACTCAGTGACAAACGAGCAGACAGCCCACCTGATGGTCAGTGGTAACTGTCGCCCATAGCATCTACAATTCATACATTTAGGCTGCAGGTAACAGAAACGCAGGAGGACTGTCACTGTGGAGGACTAAGAAAAATTGCCTCATGTAATTTCTGTGAGCAGCTAAAAGTGTGTGCAGCTACGTATCCTACCCATCGCGCGATAAGGCCGCCTTTGCTCAAATGTGTTACTTCTTACTGTTAGTGATTGGTATTGTTATGTTTTATGAGCAATACAGTGTCTATATGTACCCTGCGAGCGGCAACGCGGCGACCAGCAGCAGCGCGACGGCGAGCACGGCGGTGGGGCCGGCGTAGTGCGCCAGCAGCGGCCGCCAGTGCGTGCGCAGCCCGCCCTCCGGCAGCTCCACGTGGCCGTCCACCACGGTCACCATGCCTACGGACAAACGGGGAACTCAATCATCATCATCATTACAGCCCAACAGTCCGCTGCAGAACTAAGGGCCTATCCTACGACAGGGGAGGTTATTGCAATAATCATGGCAAGCGGGTTGGAGATCGCAGTGTTATAAATATAACAATGGAAAACGCTGCTGCCCATTTTTTAGCCTACGGAGACTCTAAATATTTTGTCTCGAAAACATTAGTCACCTTGTACACGAGTGTAAAGGGTTGGCGCTATTCTACTCTGCGGGACACCATACGCCTTAGAGCATTAAACCAGTCTGGTTTAATGCTCTAAGCCACACGCCCATTATGGTTTAATCTTAGTAAATGTATCCAATTCACCATGAAATGGATTTCTACATGTTAATAATATAAAACAAAGCAATGAAAAAGAAAAATAATAAAATCACAAAACAACGTCATCATCGGCGAATTGTAGTTTTTTGGATTTAACTGCTTTATTTTAGCTAGCTTTTGCCCGCAACTTCGTCCGCGTGGAACTATTTTTCCATATATATTTAAGTACTCCTGTGAAGCTGTATGGCTGCGAAACCACGCAGAAGCGCGTCCGCGAACTCCACGCCAATGAAATGAAAATGCTACGCTGAATATGCGAGTTACACGGCTTGGCCAAGTCCGTAACAAGTAGAGCCATTGCGGATAAGATTTTAGAGTCTCGCCTGTGCTAGTTTGGTCACGTGCTACGTAGCGCCAGGGATATCTGCCGGTATCACGAAAGAAGTCCCGCGTGGTATTCAAAAAGCGATTGACATCGTCGAGTCGGATGCGAGAGCTTATGACACTGCCGAAGACCTGGCGAAATGTAGGAGAAAGCCGGATCCTGGCAGAAGCCGTGATTGACCGCTCGGACGATGATGACGATTGTTGATGATCTACATGGCACAGAACACATGCTATCAAGTCTGTTTTACCTTTAGAACGTTGTTACATGCATCACAGCGACTTAAATGCGAATGGCGGCGCAAGGGAAACGGGGTCCACTCTACATCACTAATAAAACTTGAAAATAATGAGAAAACTGTAGGTTTGTTTTAACTGACCACCAGGGCAGGCATACCCGGTACAGTACCTACAGTTGGAACCTAAAGACCCTAGATCAGGCTTTATACAGGATAGTAGGTACTTTTTCATGCCGCGTTCATACTACCTGGTTAGGTATTGGAGGTTGAGTGGACATTGTCGGAGTATATCAAATTCACCACAATGCAAGGTGTTAAAATCTAGGTATAAAATATGTACTACTACCTAAAAACTTACTGTTATGCTACATTTTGTGTGGAATAAATGTAAACTGTAACTAGAATGCCCGACTGAAACGTATTAGTTAAAAATGGGTAGAGCTCGTCTAGTCTAAGATGACGCGCCCCACTACTTAGTTAGTTGATTTCGATGTGTACTCACACATCGAAATCAATAGTGTTCAATCAATCAATTTCAATAATCAATTTCGATGTGTACTCACACATCGAAAGCAAATATTGATAACGACACTTCATCTGTGTGGGAGCCAATGAACGACGCGTGCTCCTACGTTTGAATCTTACCGGCAACTGAATGACCAATTACAACGGCATTTGTATATGTATTGCGTCCATATTTTAAACTTGCTTGTGTGCGGTAATGCGATAGTGGGGCGCGTCATTTTAGATTAGACGAGCTCTACCTAACGAGTTGCTTAATCTATCAGCTTCCAAGCCATTATTCAAGGACATACAAAACAAAAATTCACTAAAATAAATGCAAAAATAATAACTTGAAACAAAATTAACTTAGTAAACAACATGGATTTCTCCAATCATATCTGTGTCGTGTGACGTCACACTATCGAGCAGCGGACCGTCGCCGGCGCGCGCCGCGCTTACATTACGTAATTTCAACGGCACAGACACCGGCTCGTTGGTCTAGGGGTATGATTTTCGCTTAGGGTGCGAGAGGTCCCGGGTTCAAATCCCGGACGAGCCCAACTCAATTTTTGTTTTTTTTTATTGCATGTTTATAGCAATATTAATAAAAGACGAATGCTTAACATAATATATTATTAAAAATAAAATTATTATTACATATTAACATAATATTAACTGGTCCATCGCGACTTCGTGCGCGTGTTCTCCTACCTTATAAACCTTCCTCTTGAATCACTCTATTGTTGAAAACCAACTAAAATCCTTTACGTAGGTTAAAAGATCTAAGCGTATTGATATAATATATAGATAGAGCCCTCTCTATACAAAGCGACGTTGTTTTGTAATGTGTAGATAATCCTGGTATAGTTTATCGAAATATCTGTTTATCGTATAGTAGGTATTAACAATAGAATAAGGCGATTCACAATTTTTTAACATTTTCAATTCCATGACTTAGATACAACAATGTTTTATTATACATTCCTATTATAAACAGCTTCTTTATTAGCATAATCTTATTTTATGTTCTCACCCTAAATCATAATTTCATTTAATCATAATCATATCTATAATTCATTCGATATGACCGTTGCATAGTAACCACGCTAGATTTTATCAATGCCGTCGGAGGTGGCTGCGGCTGGTAATCGGCGAGGGCGGAGACCCTAGGCGATACATGAGGAGACGTTAGGCCGAACTAATGAGCACCACAATGTCAACGCACCTGGCAGTAGGTACTCGGGAACAGCACCAGTGGAGCATAGCAGCTTTTCTGGGTTTTCAGTCCGCTTTTTTTTATACCACCAATGTGGTAAACAAGCTTACGGCCTGCCTGATTGTAAGCAGTCACCGCAACCGCAGCCGTAGTCAGATTGCAATAGAAGCTATATATTGCGATTCAATTACAATTTAATCGAGCCATTAGTAACAGGTAGCAGCATACCAAACACGCGTAAAACCATTGCGGACTTGAGGCCCTGTACTGGTGCGATAATGGTATAACCCGCGTCACGAAAGAAGAGACTTGTCAAATGGCAGTGGAGGGGATTTCGCGCAGGTAATTTGGTGTGCAGGTGTGCTGCGCAAGTCGAACCACGTGATCCGCTAAGTCTCTTCTTATGTGACACTAGCTATAATAGCTAAGTTCGCGTCACCACCATCAGCACAGCCGTGACATGCTAGGCATTGACATGTAAGGTGTGTCAACGAACTCATTGTGAACGCGCTGTGAATCTTTAATGCGTTATGCTCACGGTTATAATGGTCGCGGCACTGTAGAGCTCTGGATACAGACTATTTCGAGATTTTAATAAATTAAAGAATTATTAATAATTACCTTCGTCTCGAGTATTACTAAATGCAAACGAAAAATCTCAAAAGTATCTTGTAAGTTCAATCGTGACGTTTTGATTATATTAGCATGGTATAAGAACACTCATATATTCTGTGATATGAGATGCATTTCGCAAGACTATATTATAATAGTCTATCATTATAGATAGAAACTTACCTAAAGTGCCTAAATAATAACGTATTGCCAATCTTTGGACGTAACGTCATCTTTTTACTAATACGAGGGTGCAGACTACACTATTCCCGAGTAATCCAGTTTGAACATAAAACGAACTCGAGGAAAAAATATATTCGTAACTTCTACTGCTATTAGTGATATTGGAATATGCACTTATAACTTTTATGACGTTATCTCGGTGAGATAACGAGAATCACCGATTGTCCGGCGCACACGCACTCTACTTGCCGTTTAATTATGTAGGTATACATACTCGTAACTGCGGTCGGTTGATAAAGTTGCTTATTTACACTTTAATAACAATAATAATAAACATAGCGATGAGCCGCCGTACTACAGTTACTCTGGCACCTTGACACGTATAACGTTGCGTGCGCGGGAGTGGGTGAAGCTGATTAAGCTGGCCAGTAAATAGATAGGAAGTTACATAAACAAACAATGCTGAGCCTTGGCCGTGCGCCGCGCTCCGCCGCCCGCGGTGATGCGGCTCCGGAACCCCGCCTCGCGTGGAGTACATGGTTTACCTAGTGTTTTGCATTAAGTACGTACTTTTTTATACCACTAAGTATTTGTAATTAAGTAGGCACACTGAATATTGGAAGGACGTGAAGAAAAAAGTGAGCGCCGGGGATTATAAGGAGATAAAGAGGTTGGCGATTGAGAGAGGAGAGGAGTAGCGATTGCTCCACCGACAAGAGTTATACTTATATGATGATGACGCACTTATAGCTGGATATCATTTATGAGCGGCTTATATTAGATTAGCAGAGATATAGGACATAAAATAATAAAAGTTGTTTGAAAATACAAACTCATACTTTCCCAAATAACCTCCCGGTAACCTTCCTAACATTATTTTGTTTGCTTGACTAAACCACTGACGATTTTGGCAGAAGAAAGTAACTCAAATTGTTTATCCGGAATTATTACATCTATTTAAAATATATTTGCGTAATTATTATTAAATGGATTATTATAGTTTCCAATAAGAATCAAGGGCATACCGACATCGAGATCCCAACAGAAGCTGCTCACAATCACCCACAATTAAGTGTTGAGTACGATCGATCTACGGTTAGTCAGACACGATTTCTTGGCCGTTACTATAATATATCCATGCGGGCCGAAGTAGACCAGCCAGCACCAGCGAACGGGGGCCTCGCTCTAGCGGTCGAGGTGTTGTAAGAGATACTCTACAAAGGCTGTAAGCATTATAGCACGTTGACTCAGCTGATTCTGACTCAAGTACTGACGGTAATTAAAAGGTTTAATTGACGGTAGTACCTTAAAGTACACAGAAACACAAAAGTCTAAAAACCCAAAACGTTTGCTAGAATCAGTAAAGCGAACAAGATAGTAATGAATGCAATATATCATGTAAACAATTACGAGGAATAAATAATTAACAAACAAATGGAAGCTATTATAAGCAATTAACGTCGATCGACAAAGTTGTTTCAGTAAGCGAAGCGGGCCTTTCCCCTAATATTTATCGACCTGCATTAGGTACCTATATTCGATACCGAACCGTATATGGCTCCCTGTGTGTCTGTATGTAATTAATGGATCTTTACTTATGAAATTTACGTTTTGTATGGCGAATATGGCGGAAATCCAATCCAAATTCTTAGAAATGACCAATCTGATTACGATAAAACTTTGTGGTTCTAATCAGACAAGGTGCATATCTTTTATATTATATTGAGCTACCCTTTTCATAAAATTACATCTAGAGAGGCAAAACTGATAAGGGGTATTTTCAAACCAGTATAAAAACTTGAGAAAATATTTTTATTTAATTTTCGGGCACGTAAACATACTCTATTTTCGAATCAAGTATTAATTTTGATATGTTGTGTACAATTTAAATTTTTTGAGCAAATGTGCAATTGCCAAAAATACGCCAATTTCATAGGTAAGGACCTAATATTAGTTTTTAGGCAAGTATTCTGTGCTTCCTTTCCGTTGCAGAGTTCGTCATGTTATTTGTTCCCGTCGATGAGCGCACAAACGACGCACACTTATGTACAACTGCTGATGCGTGTGATATTATCTAACTGTCTTTGTCTTGTCGTAATCGCTGGGCCACAATAAGAAAATAATTGTTTAGATATAGAACGTCCAATATTTTTTTTAATGTCTAACTGGGTATCAGATAGCCTACTTTACACACAGAAATATCGTGTTTGGATTTAATCGTACTATACGTGTGACCCAATCTATCCAAAAACCCGCAATTGGCGTGTAATTATAATTTTGCTTGTCGGACTTCTTTATTTCCGAATCACCTTGACCCTCTTAATCTGAATACGTACAATGTAGAACAACCGATTAGAGGGCGATTATACGATGATTAACAAGTGCAGAACAAACGAACATGGGAAGAATAAAGCTATCACACGCCTACAATATAGACTGATTCATAGTTATAATTACAATCACGTTATCATGATAAGTATTCCGATGCTTCTCAGTTATGATATGTCTCTAATGTCAGTGCCATAATGATTATGAATGATAACTAGGTCATTTACAACTCTATTAGATTGTAACGGTTCTTTTTGTTCGAGGATTCGTCATGAATATGCAAATACTTCATTTTTGGCATTTTCTGGATGGGAGTCTGTTCGTATATTCTCGTCTGTAAAGAAAGTCGAAGTAAGTGAGGGTGAAGTGTTCGTTATATCGAGAGGCGGCCCTCGGCGCTCGCCCGAGGCGGCCCACTCAGACTACACTTCCAGCTCAAGATGCTCGTGTTCAAGCGAACGAGCCTACAGTTAGGTTACAGTTCTAACAGGTGGCTTGGAGAAACACGGACTATCAATGCAATGAATTTGTATATTACAGCCATTTGTTCCGGTCAGCTATCGCCCGCAAAAGATATTGGGGTCACACTAAGTTATTGTTATTGTCACGAGTTACGACCGCACCCGGCCGGCCGCCTGTAGATAGTATTGTATCTTTTAGTTAGTTACATACCTCAGACGACCGAATACGAATTTATTTAGGTAGCTTGGCTTTTGCCGTAAATGATCACAGAAAAAAAAATGGAAAAAATATTCCCGTACCGGGAATCGAACCCGAGCCTCCTGGGTGAAAGCCAGGTATCCTAGCCACTAGACCATACGGGAGATAGCGAGCTCAAGCGAAAAGTCCCGTCATATCATGGATTATAAATGTTGTTCTTAATCAGTATTGTACCAACCAAGCTCATCATTCACGTGTTTAAAGTTTACGATTAAACATCTGTTCCGTATTGTGACTGTTATATCACTGGGCGCGTAAACAATTACTTATTGCGTTATTCAACGAGCCAAGCTACACAAAGACTTTACTCTTTGTAGTTCTATTGTCCGAGCACAGTGCATAATCAATCGGCTTAAAAACCAGCTATGGATCATTAGTTGCGCAAACGAATTAGTGGGGGCTACTCTGCACCTCTGTAACCGTACCCATGGATTAGGCCGTCTCACTTGCTCATACTTTGTACTCTTCAAGAGTGAACAGTGCTACATCGGTCGGTAATATCGGAACATAGACTAGAGAGCAAGCCCTCACTGACTACGTCCAGCCTGTTGCTGTGCGCCGAGCGGGGGGGTGCGGGGGGCACGCGATCAATAGCCCGGGGATGCAGGGCGCCTGCACTCTGCCAGCATTGCTGCATCGATTTAAAATCTCTAGGTGAGCCCTATCTTTGCACGCCTCAAGGTCAAGATCGCAACAGATAAGACTTGAGAATCTTTCCCACGTTGGCGGACAATACGTTTTTATGTTACTTGCACTTAATGTTACAAAAAAAACACATTGTGCGTTCACATTACGCTGCAGGTGCGCTGTGGCCGCTCCGGTGACTGACGTGATTGGAACCGGAATGCGTTATGGGCGACACCGTGCAAGTTAGTTAACGGTTAAAGTATAATAAAAAGGTGTGTTGTAAAAAGGAATGATTATATTGGGCCAGGGTTTTGCCATCTAACCGGATGATAAGCGACCAACAGTGTGGTCTACCTAAGGTCCTACCTACCATAAGTACCTACCATAGTTATCTAAACTACATGTACATGTATTAAGTCATTATGTTCGTTGCTGCCTCCTCCTCGATGACGAGTTTACTAGTGTAGTCCCGGCCGTGCACCCTCAGGCGTCACACATCATCGTCGAGGACGAGACAACAACTTTACATACTTAGGTACAGTCCAACTTTACGTAAGTACATACAGGTAATTTTTGACAGTTTGATTAAATATTCATATTTTTGTAAAAAAAAAATGTGACTAAGGCTTTCCAGCGCTATTGAAGGAGAACACATTTATAGTTTTTTCGCTAAAATTTTAAAACTGCATTCGCCTGTTGCTTTTTCTGCTGTTAATTTATAAATACCCATTGTATTTTTTAAATGTGTAATAAAGTTTTTTTCATTCATTGGTACGCATTAAAACGCATTACGCACAAAGTATTATTTACTAAGTGAGATCACGTCACGAGTAAGAGCAAATTGGACATTATTAAACCACAAACTTGGTAGAAGTTTATTCATGTTCGTGGAATTACCGAGTTAATAAAAACCCTGTTGCCTATACAGGGTGTTTCATAATACATGTATAAAGCCGAAAGGGTGTTAAAGTAGAGCTTTCAAAGAGTGCACTGGCGACTTCATTTTATCCGGACATTGAATTTTAATTTTAATAAAAAAAATTAATTTTTAAAGATAAATAACCATATCGACTACGTTGAAGCGCAGCTCTATTTCAAGTTGATGATCATATAAAAAACAGGTTAATAACCTCATGCGACCCCTATCGAAACAAAGCAACCTCCTCAAGCCTACTACCAGGAGCCTAATGCTGCGTACACACCGGGCGATGTGTGACGCGCACCCGTTTCGGCTAACGATTGTCCGTTGGCGTGTGCCAGCCGGCAATCCGCAGTGCAGCGTGGCGGTAACATCAAACGGATAGAAGTAATCATCCAATCGCAGTTTGGGCGGATACCGAAGGCCAACAAACAAACGTGCAAATACGAGCCCGAATCGGTTCCCAAAACTCCCAAAGATCGTTTGCTTGACCACGAAATGCAAGTATTAGACCTTAGAAGTCCAAATAATTCGGCCGACAGCCCTTCGTTGGCGTACGTTGAGTGTGTACACACCATAAGGACGAGTAATAACCTCGTGCCATTCATATCAAAACAAACCAACCTCCTTCATCTTACTACCAGGCGTCGTACTAAATGTTACCTACTTATCTACATGAATAGGCTCTACCAAATTAACTAGGAACTTGCCTACACTAATTATTTTCGATAGGTAGGTATGCTTAAATAGTCGGAGCGTCGGTGGCCTAAGGTTGCGGTATCCGACTCGTACGCGTGAGGTACCGAGTTCGAATCCCACTGCCGCCATGTACCACTAACTCTTTTCTAAGTTATGCACAGTAGCTGAATACTAACCGATGCTTTTACGGTGAGGGAAATCATCGTGATTAAACTTACACATTCAGTTCAGACGACTGAATGTGTAAGTAACCATGATCCAATCTGGTCAGGTTCCCTTGGTAGCAGGGTTAGGAGCCAGGAATGTCAGATGGCAGTCGCTCCACTGCAATTAATTACCTAATCTGCCAAATCCTAGATCATGGACCATAGTCAAGGCGGACCACGGGCACGGAAAATAATTTTGTGGAGAGAAAAGAATTTGTTACAGTGGAGCGACAACCATCTGACCTCCATGACCCTGCTACCAGGAGAACCTGACTCGATTGGATCATGGTTACAATTTCAGTTGCCAGAATTTGCAGATTTCATCATGATGTTTCCCTCACCATAGGAGCATCGGTTAATTTCAACTAATGTACATAACTCAGAAAACAGTCATTGGTACATTGCCACAGCGGGATTCGAACCCGGCACCTCTCTCGCTTACGAGTCGGATACTCAACCGCCCAGCCACCAACGTTCTTGAAAAACATACTTAAGATAGCTACATAACTAAAACAGAATTCGTTCAATTGATAAATCGTTTTACACAAATAAGTAGGTACTACGTAGCGTAGGGAACCACTTATGAGACTAGTTTTGTTGAAACAGATTACAGACAGGTTTTACTAAATACCTACATGTTTTCATGAACAGATAAAAGCGTTGTCTTTTCTGCCTATTTCCCGTCGGAAAAGAACCTCCTAACGTTACGATTAGGTACTAGCTAGGTAGCATATCTTAAAGTCTAGCTAGAACCTAGACCTTTAAAGCATGTAGGTACGTACCTTTTTAAAGTTATTTTATGAAAACAAACAGCGTCAGGTGCCATACTTTCTTGCTTTCTTGTGGCTCGGATGACTGATAGGTATTAACTATCAAGTAAGCTTGCACTCGTATCGTAGCGTAGCTAGGTAGGTACACTCCATACACACAGATACACAACACTACGCAGGCTCTGGTTGCTATGCAATACGTAAATAGGTAGGTACCATGGTGTTTGGCCTACTGCTAGCTTGCATTCATACACAGAATAATGATTATCACAATACTTAAACGTTGAACGCTGAACACAGACAAGACTACGTTAATACTGGTACCTGAAGCTATAAATCATTCGTTCACATCGTTAACACTCTTATCACAGTTATCTTCACAATAGGTACTTAGGTATCCTACAACTACAACGCAACAATCATTTCGGTCACGCGAAAAGCTAAAAACTGAATGAACGAATACGACGCGTAAGTAGGCAAATTTCGTCAATGGAAGTCGCGCCGTGGGTCAAACCACAAAATAAAGAACGGCCCGCCAAAGTATTCTATTTTTAGATTTTGTAGTTTTCAGTTTCTATTTTGATGTCAAAAGCGCCGCCACAGCTCCGGCGCCGGCCTTGACCTTGACGGCACGTGCAAAAGGATTCGTACTTAGGGATCCGTGTTTTAGGGGTATAACTTATTTCGCCTTTTATGTTCTCTCGTTTTATGTTCTCCTGGTAGTTGCACCATAATGTTGATTTTTTTTTAATTTGTTAAAGTGAGTCTCAAGCGAATCCAACTGTGGGCTTAATAATAATCCTTATGGCGATGGCCTACATTTGCTTATCACGATTTTATCGGGTAGTTTGGTACAATGACAGTAACCTAGACAGTAATTTCTAAAATTGTGTTTGGGTCCGTGCTCCACCTAGGTGACCTAGGTTCTCCAATTGGGTGAAGCATGGGATATTTACAGGTAAAGCTCCATCAACTAAGAATCATTAAGTTAATTTTAGTTGATAAGAAATGTTCGTGAAAACGATAGGTACGATTACCTACGCGACACTGAAACATGACTGACAGACATGACATGAGAAAGCAAACTCGTAAAAAGACAAAGATGTTACATTAATTAGAGTTTGCTACATTAATATGCTACAGTAATTTGAATAAGACTACTTTGCTATTAGTTAGGTGGTGGTGCACTTTCGTAAAAACTATGAATGAACCATTTGAATTAAAATCATAATTGATTACAATATTTTTTTGTACAGAACCCTCGAAACCAAAAAAATTCAAATCGGATAATTTAGACCTCCTTAATATTGCGCCTAGTACGTGGGGTGTCCATAAAATAAGCCAGTGCAAATACAGGCATGACGCATTTCATCTTAGTCCTCACAGTGACAACGCATCTGCTGTTCTGCATGTTTGTTGCCTGCAACCTAAATGCTTAAATCCTAGTACGTAAATAGTGTTGCTAGGTATTTTTTCAGCTATTCAAATTTAATATTCACCTTCTTGAATTCAAACATGAGTAGAATTTAATAATTACTATTAGATAGGTACTAAAATGACATCTTTCCTTATTTCGGAGCTGGCGGAAAAGTTCAACGAGAAATGCATAAACTTGTGCCAAGACTCACCACATGCATTCAACAGGATGTAGACTGAGTGAAAAAATAGACAAAAAAGTATAACAACAATATCGTGTAGTTTTGCTGCACTTTCCAAAAATATTAAAATCTAGTGAATGTACTTTATGGACACCCTGTGATATCAGTATCCCGTACATAGTCCACCTGCTTCAGTCATGACTGCCTAGTACAATAGAAGATATGGCGCAGACGCGAAATCAAGCTGTAACTTTTTTGCCTATTAATGTTTATTGTGTTTTCGCAATTAGTTTAAAGACTATGTACCTAGGTGCGACATTGTGTTGAAGGCAACAAAAAACAAATAAATTAAAGTAGAAACAAACATCGAAATGTCTTGTTTTTGTGCCGGACTGCTCACGAGCTGCTTGTAATAATAATTTTATTAACCAGCCACTTGAGGTATTGATCGTAGTGATCTTTAGATTGAATTTTAAAACTCATATGAAACGGTAGGTAGAAAAGACTTAAAGGCACAAAACCCTATCTGTAACTGGTAAAATTGTATTATTCAGTTGATTGACCTGATTATGAACTTGAGTGATACAACTGATTTCTAGAGATGCGGTCTTTCGTTTTCAAAATGTGATTATCGACATTGAAAATGAAAAAGTTCGATGGTCATTTTCTCGGTAACTATTCCACGCACGAAAAAAATAATTGTACCTATCGTTTTAATACGTTTAGCACTCCATCCAGTTCACGGCTTTATACATGTATTATGAAACACCCTGTATAGCGCGCTACTTATAAGCCATAATGGGTGACCATCAGACGACTATTGACGGTGTAATGGTCGCGAATGAGTTCCGTTGGAGGGGACAATGGCGGCGCGGGCGCAGCGGGGCCGTTCGCGGAAATCGCAATGGCTGGCAAGCGTCGACTCCTTATCAACAAGCGAGTCCCCTTGACTATAATATGAGCTTACGTATGAGCTTATTGTGAAACTGCCTATTAATGTAAAGGTAGGTAATGATTTCTCATTGTGTTTAGGTAATAATTATAAATATTTGATTTATCGCGTTTCTTTAATTCAGTCACCTTGCTACTCAATTTTGAGTCCTTGGCTTCGATTCAAATCGATGTTCAGTTTTACGCCAGTACCTATTTGTACTCTGTCCGTGGTTAGGGAATGCAATACCGGGATACCGGGATCCCGCGCACATTTTGCGGGACTAATCTCGGTCGAAAATTTTGCGGGATCCCGCTGGACTAGCGAGATTACAGAGAAGCGTGGTTCATACGTGTTATTCTGCGCGCGGCGGCACGTAGGCCGTGGACTGGCTGGCTGGCAGGATGCTTAGCTATATTTGCGAGCTTAACTATCAAACCCCCATACTTTTCCATATGTGGTTCGATAGTTATACTCGCAAGTATATTTTCAAAATAATGTTTAATATTCTTAGAATTAAAAGTATATTTTGTGGTGTATACGTGATTATTTCAATTTATGTTGATGTTGACGTGAATATGTCAATTTAGGTCTTAATCTTTAAAGTACTTACATAAAAAGTACTAATACACCATTTAAAATATACCAAAAAGCTTGTTTAATTTGGGTTAAAACTAAAACCATGGACACGAGATCAATAAAGTTTTTATAGCGTTTGATTTCGAGGGGTCTAAGTCCACCCTGCGGGATCCCGCAAATACCTGGATCCTAAGATAGTTCAGTCCCGCAAATACCTGGATTGAAATAATATTGCAGGATGGCATTCCCTATCCGTGGTTGAGTGCTGAGTACCTACTATATTTTACTTATAGTACCAATCACCATTAAAAATCAAACCAAAAGACACGAACTGCTCCTTGCTGACTTACCTGAAAAGAATAAAAACATTCTGTTATTTATTATTCATAGGTATTTCTAAATTTCACTTTAGTATTATTTATATAATTACAATTAATATGAACATTTACGATAGATAACAGTATGTTTGTTTAGGACGAACTTTTTACACACCTTCGTACCTATCTAGGTACGAGGTTTCGATTTTAGGTAGTATACGTTTACTCAAATATTTTGAGTTGTACATATTTTGAAAATAGTATATCGAGATGCCAATAAGTCCTTATAATAAATAGTCCATTTGTGTCCAGGTGTTGTCCGAACGATGAAAAGCGGCATTTTCACGATTTACGTCGTTCGACAATTCTGAGTAAACAAAAAGTGTGTAACTCGTTCATAATCATCATCATCACAGCCCATAACAGTCCACTGCTGGACTTAGGGCCTCTCCCACGAAAGGGGAGGTTATTGCCATAATCTCCACGCTTGGCAGGCGGGTTGGAGATCGCAGTGTTTAAATATAACGATGGAAAATGCTGCTGACCATTTTCCAGACTACGGAGCCTCTTGATCTGTCGCCTCGAAAACACTAGTCGCCTTATACGACACTCATGAGTGTAAGGGGTTCGTACTATTCTACTCTGCCGGACACCACACGGCCAATGTAACTCGTTATACATATTTTAATACCGCATGTTTGTTTACATAGTGGTTGGGGGCAGAGTTTACAGGCCGTATGCTGTTTACCCGTAGGGCTCAGCTCAGGGCGGGAAAGGCACCGGGGCGTGATGTGAGCAAAACAAACTGGAGGGTGCCGGACCGGCGGCGGCGGCCCGTGAACGCCCGCCGCCCCCGGCCTGCGGTACCTACGTATTTCTGGGACTTCCAACTGCGCAGTTACGCCGGTCACGCGGCCATTTACAGCCTCTACAGTCTACATAAATCAGAGACATTTTCTGCCATAGCGATGCTACAAGGAGAATCGATAGACATCGAAAAAAACAAATTTACAATCTTTCATACTTTCGTAGCATTTATAGCTTATACTATAAGTCACGGAAACGGGTCAATAAGTCGATTTATCATACTTTGCGCGGGAAACTTGATAGATGCCAAGCGGAACGAGGTCACCCAGGTATTAGCCCCAATATCCGACAGGTACTGTAAACACCTGTGATGTAAGTCTAAGTTACTGCATGCATGTTTCCAATTCGTACGTGTAGCGTGAATGTCCAAAAGCCTAGAAACCACAGCTACGTGGGGCCTGTCCAGTTTACGGTCAATTAGAAATTGTTGGCCGGTTGGCTACGCCACTTTCCATCCGGGCCCGCGAAAGCAGCCTTCGCTGGTATAACTGACTGATGCTATTTACCAGCTATTTACGAAGGCAATAATAAAGACAATGCCCGTAGAGCGGGTAACAATGGGTGCGTGGTTACGGTTACATAAGACGTTATCGGCGGGCGGAGGTCAACGGACGGCGGCGGCGATCGAGTCGTCAGCGGTTCACGCGACCGGACATTGTTCCGATGCATTGTATGCGCTGATAGAGCAAAGCGCGAACAGAATGCAATAGCGGCGTTCGTTCCACATATTGGCGGCGAGCACACGCAGCGAGTTCCCAGCGCGGCCGCGGACCGCGGTACGATGCGGGAAGAGCACAATGGGTGAAAACTGCCGAACCGCCGCTTTCTACGATTGAGCGCTCGTGCGGGGCAAATTACACACTAAACCTCAATACCGCTGTATTCCAATTTTATTTTACCGACACACGATAAAAGTCGCCAAGTCGCAACACATTCTATGGCTCTGTTCTGCAGGATCTGACGTATCAACTTCGCAATAGGTATTCTTTAATGCTAACTGGAAGCTACGAGACGCCAAACGAGAACGAACTCCTGAGACTGTTGTGTTCAACCAGTCTCAGGGTTCCCAGCGGAAGATCTTGGTCAAGCTCTTGGAGAGATGGTGGGAAATGAAGCAATAATAGTTCCTTACATTTTGTTTTCGGAAATCAAGGAATGAAGATTCTACATTGAAAGGAGGCTTCAGAACAACAGTCCCATTATAAACACAAACAATAATTTCATCAGACATATGAATCTGATGAACAGAGTTTGCGGCAGTCGCAACACCATCCTGAGGGCTGTGGCAGGTAAGTGCGAGTGTCCCATCAGCCACCACTGGACGACTGTACTGAGACAGCTTCCGTACACGAGATAGGCTGTACGACTTTGTTCTTATGGTCCGCCATATTTCATTCATACATATATGTAATTATTACTTATTTATTGTGTATGTATTGACATGGTTAAATTTATGATTTTATGAAATTGTTTGACATTTATATTTTTAGTTAATTGACATAAGTACGGAATTTGACATTGTTATTATTTTTATATTTTTGGTAATGAATTTAAATAGATGATAAATTGTAAGATTGTAAAATCTAAAAAGATATGGAATTGTAAATTCTGAAATAAATGATTATTTATTTATTTATTAATGCGCCAATCCGCGACCATCAAATCCTTCAACCTCTTTCGTGATAGTATCGTTTGAAGATCTCGTTGACGAGCCACAGCTAATTAACGGTACTAAGAGGCTACTAGCTCCGGAACAGTGCAGGAAGGCAGTGGCGCAGTAGGGCGCGCGATGCGGAAACGCCACCGATAAGTGTCAGGGGACGGCTCGGAGACATCGGCGATATGTGGAAGTATAATCAAACTTCGACAGATTGGTACGCCAGACTGAACACGACCTGAGTGGTTCAGTGGTCCACATGCCGGTATGCTACGCAAGAGGTCCCGGGTTCGATTCCCGGCCGGGCAGAAATTGAAATGATGAATTTTAAATTCTGTTACGGGTCTGGGTGTTCTATGTATAATAAGTATGTATTTAAAAGTATAAAGGTAGTTTATCAGTTATCTAGCACCCATAACACAAGCTTAGCTTTGGGGCTATGTTAATTTGACCACGATTATAAAAAAAAAACAGCCTCTAAAAATAACGGTGTGGTAATACGAGGTACCTACTACGGCCAATCGTCACACACTGAATAGTTGATGGACGGGTTAAATTCAAATCTTTGAGAAATCATTGGTGTTTTTTTTAACGAGCTGGCAGGCCACTTGATGGAAAGCGGTAACTGTAATCCCTAACATCTATGATTGATTCATCATGACTTAACAAGTGAACGGGTAAATGTCCCATATTAAATGTTTATTTTGTTACCGTGATACAGGCTTCAGCCTAGTGTGTGTAACGCCAATTAACATGGTTGTATTTTGGACTTACTGTTGAATAAATGATTCGTATTTTTATTTATTATGCGATTATGAGTAATCATCTACATTAATCGTATAATGAAAGGTAGGTAAAATAAAAGCCACCAGCATGCAAGCTACCTTTGGCAAAATATATATTTTTTACCCTTGACCTCTGTAAATTAATCTGGGTGATATTTTGTTTACTTTCACCGTATTTCATAACTTCGATGACCGTGTAGTTTCACCGACACACTTCTACAGTTACTACACTGTTATCGCATCGTTTATCGAACCGGCATTAATAAAATTATCACGCTCGTGTGAAACATTGTTAAACTTCACCAAATCGCGTCAATACGAAGAGAGGAATGACTTCACAACCCAACAACGTGAAACTAGAAGTTCAATTCCTTCGCAATGAGTGTGCGCGGCTCGACTTTTACTCGAGTGAGGGGAGGGCCCGTTCGCCCGGTGAGTGGTGTAAGCCTCGCAGTTGAGATAATGCGGGATGCGGGCCAGAGTATATGACTCACTATAACGCCTTCTATTTTCCATAAAAGAGAATGTTACCTGTTGTAAGCGGGACAATTTTGAGATAGCACTAATGAATATTACTCTCCCATACTCTTGCGGTATCTACCGAAAAGCTACTATGAAAAACAAAAGCAAGCCATTTAAATAATAAAGCCATCGCAAACGAAATCGCCAGACTAGCTAGCTAGTTGTTAAAATAATGATGCATTCGCAAATTACCGTTGTATTTTAAACGACCTTCAACAGTTACTGATAATTTCCGGGTAGATCGTCTCAAATATGGTTATACGGGATTCAGACGGGCCGGTTTCCACTGCACGAGTAGGCTGCGTGACGAAGACCATCTAATAGCAAATCGACTAGGTCATACTAGGTGACTAAACTCACAGACGACAATAGCGTGTCCTACTAATATTATAAATGCGAAACTTTGTGAGGATGGATGGATTAGTTTCTTCTTCACGCAAAAGAACGGATTTTAACGAAATTTGGCAGTAATGCATCAGAATATCACACTGGCTATAATTTATCCCGAAATTCAATGTGTTCGGAACGTTATTTTATAATAATTCAACGTGAAAATGAAATCTCAAGCAAAAGTAGCTAGTACCTACTATATATATTATTTCGTCTACTAATTTTTGTCGTACGGCGGCAGTCCGCGTAAGGCGGGTGACTAACCTCGACCGTGAAAATATCAACACGCAGGCTGACGATGACGTAGGTGATCATCGAACAGCTGTTTTGCTCAATAACTTTGTCACGTTTACGTTTCAGTCAGCTGTATAAATAGGGTGGCTAAGCGGTTCTGTGAGAAAATTTATTCACAAAAAAAAAAAAAAAAATTTTTTAATGTGTTCTGTATATGGGAATCTTGGAAAGAAGTCCAAAGTAAGTTCTATTACAGTTAAGAAGGAAGTATAGCGCGCACTCGCCCATACCAAAAGAGTAAACGTTTTTCTATATATCTAAATGTAAGTATGGTATTGAAACATTTAAAAACAAGGTTTATTCTAGGCTTTCCTTTTACAAAATAAGCAATACGAGTACATTGAAACTACATAATACGAAATATTCAGGGAAGAAGTGGAGGAAGAATATATCGTGGCTTAAATTAAAAATAATATTAAAAATCTTTGCCAAGCTAATGCTAATGGTTCCAAAAAAGCACTCGGTCTCTTTGTAGTTACAAAGCTGGTGCCCGTGCTGCCATATTATCAGCAACCTACTCGTCAACGAGATTCGGAGTGTGCTAACCGGTCCCGTGATCTCGTTGAGAGGCAAGTCTTTAGTGGGTAGGACAGTCATGTTCAATGATAGACGAATCCTACATAATCTTTTCCGTTTAGATATCTATTATTGGATTTTCTCCTCGTAAAAAAGGTTAGTGACTCGCCACACGGCAAGAATAGAGCAATATAATTTGTAAATCTGTAAACCGGCCATGCGCCCGCGCACCGCAAGTACGACTTTATAGTCCTCTGTGCCGCAAGACAGGTCGCTGCGGTGAGTCACGAGACGGGGCTGCGCGCGCGCCGCCGCCGCCGCCGCCGCTAACGTAACTGTTATTCCGCGCGCTGCAGAGCTAACCCAATGAACTAGTTGGTGCACTTTACACCAAACAGATGCGCCCGAGCGGCCGCAGCTGGTTCCGCCGCGAGTGGCGCAACCGTCCCAATTGTCTTCGCTCCTCTAGTAGCCCATTAATCGCGTTGGCAACTATTATTATTGCCGCGGAGTTTATTCGTCTGGACTGGCCTGGATGGTGGACTTCAATCGTCGTTATAATGTAGGGAATAATTCATTCATTTAACTATTTATTGTACACAATAAAACATCCGAACGTAAAGGAAAAAACACAATAATAATAATATTATGTTAAAACGTATAGGGTCCGTTGATCACTACATATTATAAAAAACAAAGTCCCACACCGCGTCTGTCTGTCTGTTCGCAATAAACTCAAAAACTACTGAACGGATTTTCATGCGGTTTTCATAAATAGACATAGTGATTCATGAGAAAGGTTTAGGTGTATAATTTGTAAATGTAACCCTGGCGAAGCCGGGGCGGGTCGGAAAAGTCTGTTTTACATTTGTGTGTTGAGATAATCTCCGCAACTAGGGAGCGAATTTCGTTTCTTTTATAAATACATATAAGAGGGAGGCAAACGAGTAAGCAGGTTTTACTAATAGGAAATAAATTCAATTTCAATTGATTTATTTGCATATAATTCTATTAACCTTCTAGAAATCAATATACGAATATACCCAGTTCATACGCGGTGCTACTACCCAAAACACTATTATCCTGTTTGCCTCGTATCAGTAAGCCGGATGAAAATAAAAAATCAAAGAGCAACACCAAACAACCAAAAGGCGATTCGAAGCAAGTAACAAGGAACAAGTCGCACGCGCGCCTCGGCGAGTGACCCCGATTATCTTAAACGGCTCTCACATCAATGGGTACTCGATTAAGTTTATGAGGACCGCCATCCGCTTATTTGTCACTAGCTCTAGTAAATCTTGTCTGTCCTAAGCTTAACCATCCAGGTATAAATACATGACATATATAACGTCACGCCTTTTTCCCGTAGGGGTAGACAGACAAATCTCTTTCGTTTCTTCCACATTAATACATAAACGACGGTTTAGGGTACTCTTACGAGATCTTTCTTTAAAATGTCATCGATTTGTTCGTGATACGTACCGTACCGTTTTATTTAAAAATCCAGGTAGAAATAAAGCTACCTGTTTCATATACGGGAAATGCCACATGTTTTTAGATTCAATTATACGAATTACTGATGACGAATGGTTGGTATAATAACTAGACTAGCAGCAATTAAACAAAATTTTCCCTATTCACATTGAGGAAAAATGAAAGTATGTCCCTGATGCATGGTGTGCTGAGATTAGTTATTCTAAGAAATGAAGTAATGACTAATTTAGAACCGGCAAGGTTCGTCATTACGGCGTTTGAAATTACGACAGGATCAGTTAATTATATTGTCATTAGCATCACCATAATTACACACATAATTATTAATGAATTAATTCAGGATATCTGTCACTTCAAAGATAGATAAAAACAACAATGTAATCTTTGAT
Organism: Blastobasis lacticolella; assembly: GCA_905147135.1. Classification (NCBI taxonomy): domain Eukaryota; kingdom Metazoa; phylum Arthropoda; class Insecta; order Lepidoptera; family Blastobasidae; genus Blastobasis; species Blastobasis lacticolella. Next base: position 20,911,305 of record LR990048.1, read on the forward strand.
GACTAAACGGCACCATACTGTGTGTCTTATCTTGTGTCACAAATTAATACAGCGTCGCATAAAAATGATCCGCATGAGGGCCACATCTATTCGAATCGGAGCAGACCAATGACCGGCGACCAGACTGTTTAGTACTTTAGTTTATTGGGGTGTGGGAGCAATGTGCGTGTGCAATACAGACGGTCGTGTGTCAGCGGATGGTAAATAAACAGCGGGCGGAGAGCGGGTGTGTGCAAATAGAGCAAGCACGGAGCAGCGGCTCGGCGCGACGGCGGCGGGGCTGGTGGCTGATGAGTGCAATTGATTCGACCTCGCGCTCCCGACCGCCGCACTCGTAGCGCACTCCCACTATTTATAGACACAACCAGTGCGAATCGGACGCGGGAGAGACAACTCCTAAATTATGTTTAGCCAGAGACATGCGAATTTGGACTTCGCGTTGAATATTCAGTACGTGTTCGTAGTCTCACGTCAAAAGAAAAAGTTTATTCAGATGTCCACAAAAACTACAATGTTATATGGGCCGGCCGTAAGATGCCATATAGCGTCCCTGACATGTCAATGGAATCAACACGCGACTTCCAAAGAAGACTTAAAAGTAATTGGACGTTGAAGATTGGGCAGTGTAACCGTCTCACTGGCGTAGCGGAAGCATGGTGTACAGCGCAGTGCACCGATCACAAAAGAGGTCGAGAGGGAGGGCGTCGCAATGCAGGTGCGACCCAGATATGGCCGGGGCGCCAGCACCGTCGGCTACTCCGAACCACGGCCTGGCCGGTACCGCATCAACCAGACAATAGCCATAAACTACCGCACCGTACAGTTCTGTTGGCGAGAACAATGCGCTTCTTCAAAGAAATACATAAATCAGTAACAGATATTTAGTGGTGATGTAAAGGCGTTGCCTCTATGGACAACTAGGTAGTTCGTTCGGCAGGATGTGCCGTTTTTGTTCAACACGTGTCAGCCCCTGTTCTTAACAGTTCAGTGAGGCGCGTTTTTGTGTTTACAAAAACCCCTAATGTGTTAATTAATTAATTCTGCAATGTAACTAAAAACTGTTATGCTCGTCACTGCTAAAAATTTCATATTACAAAACGTTTGCTTAAAAAGCAGATAAAAACATTGAAGCTTTGTTGGCAAGGTTCCAAGACCCGCGAATTTAGGGTAAGGAAGACGAAAATAACAGTCGTGCATACACTTTAGATAAGTACCAATGAAAATATTCAGGTCAAAATAAGGTATACAAGCTCCATGGCTGAGTGTCGTCTGTTTAGTATGTGTTTCAGGATGACGCGGTAAAGAAAATCGCTTTCCACAGCGGCTCTCCTGAAAAAGTACTAGGCGAGCATAAGCCGATAGAGCAGTCATTGTTATCAATGCAGGCGACAGCGGGGCGGAGGCGGCGGCGGGCGGGCGGCGCGGCCTTCGTGACGCCGCGCAGCTACGCCGTTTAGCTAACTGCGGTCCGCGGCCGCGGCGGGCGACGATATCTTATCAGCGCGTCCACCGCTACCCGCTACAGTGCCGCGCGCTGGAGTCGAGCTCTATCGAGGATATGGTAGCCTGGTACCGTGCGCCAAACTTTACAAAATATACATAGTTTTCACAAAAAAAACGTCAATAGCTTATTTTATCGGAACAGACTGTACCAAAACAAATATATGAACGAAATATTCGTCAAATCAATCGTCACATTCATATCCATCACCTTCCTTGTAACATGACATAAAAGTACATCTCTCAAGCATAACATTTTGAGAATTGTATCAAGAGTTTTTAACAACTATCAAATTTCACATAATTAGTTATGTATATTAATTATTCTTATATAAATAGTATGTATTGATTGTATAACAAGAGAAACAAGGAGATGAACGGATAAAGGCTAGTCGGTCGCACTTTGACATCTTGGCCCTAGATAATATTCGATTGACGAATTGATGTGCCCAACCCATTTACCAATCTACAACGAATTGTGTAGGGAGACAGTTCAAGGAATAGAATTTAAAAAACAAACATATTCAAATAAAGAAACCTGATAAAAGGCAGAATTAAAGAAGATACCCTTCACCGCGATGTATTCTGGCTAACTAGCCGACGAAAATCAACGTTCGATCAATAAAGTTGGTCAAATATAAGACGCAAGTTATAGTTGTGTATTTGTATTCGATAATTATTATTACGGAAGCCAAATAGCACGGAGAGCATAGGTATAAAATTTATAGCCCTTTGCGTGACGTTGAGGCCGGGAGCAAGATGAGTTGTGCCTTAGAGCTTCGAGCTCGCAGGCCGGGCGATAAGGCGCGTGCGGGCAGCGACCTCGCCGCGTCATGCGCTGCACCGCAATTACAACTCGTAACAACTAGCAACGTACCCGCAACGCGAGAGTATAACTTAGGTATCTACATAGTGGGAGCCGAGCTTAATACGCCGGAAACTAATTGAAACATGACAACCAACTATAACATTCTGACTGAACAAATCTACTTACAGCCAATTGTATTTATTTATTACGGTTCTATCTACAAAAAATCATTTGATTGCTACGAAACATCGCTGTGTTATGCATGCACTCAATCGCGCGACCGGGGAGACTTCGAGGCATTGCAGCACACAACGGCTTCAACACTGAAAAGACATCAATTAAAGCTCAAGAGAAACAGATTAATGCCAAGGAATCAATTATTCCCAACTGCTCCGCAATTTCCCATTGCCCTTTTCGACATTTCGTTATCTCTATGCTTAAAGAAAACGATGCGGTACCCACATGTAGAAACAAAGAATAGCGGTCATGCGTGACTGTTTGGCGCTGAGGACCTTTGGGCTTTGGCTCGCAGGCGGTGATTGGCCGCAACGAGCCGCCAAGCTCGCACAAGTCGGGCACTCGGCCTCTCACTCGGCGAGTCGGCGCTAACGGACACCGGGCGGTTGGTGAGGCCGACACGTCCATAAATAGAAATGATCTCGATACAAAAAACAACAACCTTATGGTTGTTGTTTTTTGTAACTAATGTAATCACTAATGTAACGTGATAAAGCAATTACCTTTCAATAGGATTCGGTCTAATAAAAGTAAGTATCAAATCAAGGTTAATATGAAATCATTCTTTACTTTAGAATACAGATTTCACAATTCCCCGCTATCGCCGCAATATGTGAGTATTATCATTATCACCAAGATTATCACTATTGTAAAGTGAGCGTTGAAGTTCGCTGAATTTTGGGAGCAATTACTAGACATCCTCCTTGGTCGCAGGATGTGGGCCAATCCCCGGCTGCGGCGTGCGCCGCCGCCAGCGCACTTAGCTCCGTTACCAGGCCACACACCTACACGGGACTGGTCACGGAACTGGTCTATCGGACACTTGCAGTTATTCGAGATCAGAGTATACGTTTTATTACGGTACGTGTCTAGTAGCGAGAGCAATCTGCTTTTTTTCATTAGGTATGATAGCAATGGGCTCAACGTGGTCTCCGCCTACCCTTACGGAAAAAAGACGTGACATTGTGTATTTGACAGCAGTCAAATACTTGATTATCAATTATAAAGAAAAAAGAAAACATAATAAAGTTTTAAGACAATAAAAATAATGCGAGCGTTTAATGCAAGTGCTTAGACTTCGAAGAATTATACTGAACTCTTGTTATGTTATAAAATGATGTAAAGAATTTAGCCCAAATTCATTAAGTAATCGTGGATTCATAACGTAAACAATAAGTTATAATTATAATGTACGTCCTGCTCTTCCTTTTCACACAGTGTGAGTCCTCTTATCTCTCTATTTCTGGAAATCCCACAGAGGAAAGAGATATTGTATCAGCGACAGCTTGCGGGAAACCGTTGTACGTAACATGGGGCACCGTTGAATTGAAAGTATCCAGGCGCACTTTTTCCTCGTAGACAAACTGGTTTGACCGCGGTACGAGATATAAACGCGACGAGACCTCCAACCAAAACGGACTAGTTCCAACACAAAGTAGTTTCGCAATCTGAACGTTCAACTTCAGGAAGACTTGAATTGGAATTCTAAACAAAGATTCCGTACACCATTAGAATACTAAACAAAATGATACGACACGTAGGTAGGTACACCTATATATAATACCGTGTAGACAGTGAAGGTAAACAAGTATTTGAACATGTGGGCATGATTCTAACGGCCTTTGAAGTGAAAACGGTTGAATTGTTGGAGTGTCAAATTATTTGCGATATTTTTATTTTTATAAAACCTTTGCTACGAGTTATTGCAGCAGATAAAGAAGTAATATATATTCTGTTCTAACTTGAAAAATTCACACATTTATTTGTTTGGGATTGCTGCATCGGCCTGTCACAGCTGACTCACCGGTGGCGTCAGCCTCCAAAGAAGGATCACCAATAAGTTGGCATTGGAAATAAAGTAGCCAATAACTTTGGCACATGTTATACCTAATTATGACAATGACCTTTCAACGTCACATGATTTCTAACCGCGAATGATAACCTTGGCGCAGACTGCTGGCACAGTGGCGCGCTGTAGAAAGTGGTGGTGGGTGTGGGTACCGCAGCCGGCGCAGCAGCCGCCTGCCGAGGAGACGCGGTGACTCAACCGGGTCACCGGGCTTGCACAACGCCTATCATCACATTATGACTGGTCGTTTCTCAATCAGCCGCCCGCTCAACGCTTTTAGTTGGATCACCGTTTGATCGTGAAGTAAGCACTAATCATAATGAAAGAGGGCTCCCTGCGACTGTACCGATTGTCTTGTCCAAGAAGAGTATTATAGTCTTAATTTTTTTTTATGTTATGGGGCAGACAAACAGGCAAGCGGGCCACCTGATGCACCTTTAATAATTTGATGGGTCATCAGAAACTACGCTTGTAACAAGAAGTAAGTTAGGGAAAATATCGATTCCAATGAATATGACGTAGACGATGTGACATGAATCGCTTACATACTGGTCTCGTTTAGCACACAAGCAGTAGCTTCCTAACCTTTTAATGTAATCGTAAAAACGGCGTAAGGCTTCATTATAAAGCTATGCGGGCTTGAAACCACACCGCAGCTGAATTGTGCTGTTTCGCTTGCAGCACAGCCCGTAGCTGAATCCAGTCCAGTAGGTATTGTTTGCTACAATCATTGCATTGCACAATAGTTAATATTGACCTCGACGCTAAAATCTGATTATGTGCACAGCATACACTGTCACGGGTTAAACCTGCACTTGTGTAGATTTAGCCCGCGATTTCTCGCGGAATTCGACACAAAGTTCTCGCCGCGCTAATAAAATAAAATCTACGCATTAAGTTACATCCATATAGATACGGCTGTGTGAAAGAAGGACAACAAACCAACACACTTTCGCGTTATAATATTAGGAATTGTAGGCTACACGTCATGTCGCCGAAGTCGAGTTTCACCATGTCAAGTTAGTGAAGAACGTTTCACTTTTTCAAAATATTGCAATGTCAATTACGTACAGCCCTGGACTACAGTAACAGTTTAAACGACCGCTCCAACAACATCGAGACAGCGAAGCCCATTCTTCGGCGCACTCGTTTATCGGTATTTCAATCGAGATACTTGAAATAACGGACGGAAGGATGTCGCCGTCAACGGCTGCCAAGGGCCAACAATGGATGCGCCGCCGCACCGGCCGGCGCCGGCGGCGCTCTGATCAGAAACATCAGAGATGGTTGGCAGGATTACATAGCGAGAATATAGCGAGAGAACGCCATCGCACGAGTAGATAGGTAGTTTGACTTTCGCGGTCATTAGGTACACATAGACCAGTTACCCTTAAATCGGGGTGACAAATCCGATATATATGTGTAGTACCTACAGACGTATACTACTTACGTTATGGCTACTTTAATAACAAGCGTTTTTGCACCTCTCATAATCGCGGTCAAATTTCCCATCATTGAGTCGTGAGAAGTGTCTCTTGTACAGAATGTCTTGGTTTGAGACTCGCTTTTGGATTGGTCGGATTTTCAGAAAAGCAATCTTTCTAGCTATGTTTGTTGCTTGTTATAATGTAATGCCACTAGTGTTTCCTGTCTTCTTTGCTATCGCTGTAATGTTTGAGAGAGATTGTTAATATATAAGACTCTATAAAGCAACTCTGAGTTTTGACTTGAAAGAGTGAACTGTGGCAGTGAAAACTGTAAACAAAGCGAGTCCTGCCCCTGTGTTTACACTACGGGACCACCCGGGGCAGCTTTATTGTCCACACAGTTTATATCGAAACCGAACAAGACACGTTTTCCCATTCGGTTTATATCCTTCATGGTGAAGCCACGTGATGAAAGCCGCGAGTTCCTTGCGCAAACAAACTGGCTTCGTGTTATGATACGAGAGGAGCTCGCTCTGGTAATAGTAAATCACGCACGCTACCTTAAGCAAAATATGCATATAAGGAAAGCCACAGATAATTCTTCAGGGTAAACACCTCATGCACGTTTGATTTATATAATTTGAATCATCATACGTTTACATGTTTTCCCCTCTGATATCGCAAAGGGTGAGGTGGATGTCCTAGCACCATGTTACGCATCAACATGGCGGCAATGCAGAACAGAATTTGACAGGATTCATACAGATGCTGATATGGGATGGTGTCGAATACATTAACAAGTACATTAGTGATTCATTTGGTATTAATGGCGGATATCGATAGAACAGCCATAAAGTACGCAATGTAATCTCAGCTTGCTCTACTAATTTGTTCCACTACGATATCGATCAACCCTTTATAGCGGGGCGTTTCACGTAGGTACACGTCCTATTGAAATGGAAGAGAAAAGTCCTGGAATGTTTTTGCTCAGCTTCCCTGAGGATTAATTACTTGCTCGTTTCCTTCCCCAGCGAATTGTTATGGTCGAAAGTGAATCATTCTGTCTATAAATAATAAAAAACATATTCCTAAACTGTTCAATCCTAAACTGTTCAACGAGTTCCCCAACGGAAGACCTTTGTCTACCTCATTTTGCAAGCTCGTTGCGGTGCTGAAGACTAGACTCACAATAAGAAACAGTCACCCATCCAGGTCCCGAATATTGGGAGCAATGCTAAACTTGGTTATCGGTCTCGCAAACACGCTGCCACAAGACCAGTGCCGCTTCCTATTGATAAAAACCGTATAAACATGTTTCGAAACAAATGTCGAGCGGATAAAAGTATGGGCGTCTTAGTTTTGCAAGACAAGAAATCCCAGTATTATACTTGTAGGTGTTGTTGGTTTATAAGCCCCTAAGTTTTCAACTTGAATTGCGGTTGTGTTTTCGACTCTTTAGATCTAAATGGCACAAAAATATCCCAACTGATATTTACTTCACAATGCAATTATGATTCACGTTTAAGCTTCCTACAGTGACTAAGATGACGCCTATCCTTTTTTTCTTTGCGGGTGCAGTGCAGTAGGAACCTAAAATGTATATTTTTATACATCCGCCGCGCATGCGCAGCGAACCAAGCTGTCTCGAGTTGATCCTTACCCATTAGGGGAGGGACTTTACCCGCTGCTAATAATGTAACTTTCTGTTAATGGTTTGTTTGCCTATTATAAAATTACTATTTGATATTTGAAGACATTTCTGCAAACGTTTTCTCTAACACATCTAGAGCAAACGCACAATAAAAGTTCTCAAATATGACTCACACATGAAATTGTGTGATTCAAATGTACAATGTTATGTCATTTTAACTGCAACAGCAATTACTGGTAAAATTACTTTGCATCAGTTCAAGGAATTGGAAGTAATTTAAGGATTTTCCTTCCTTTATTACCAACTAGCTGCCAGGCGCAACTTTGTACGCGTTATTTCAATTCAATGAACTCTCCTCCTACTTCTACGCCCACTCTACTTGTAACCTACCCTACCCTATTCTAGAAAATATTTTAGGGTAATAAATTTCAACACAATCTTTTGTATAATATATGTAGTAATGGGGTATTGAGTGGCAATGCATTGTGCAGCGGCCGGTGGGCCTAACCAGCATCACAGCCATTGTTTGCACTCAATTGTATGCTAATATAACACTCTTGTGTAGCAAAGACGTATGCTGCACCACAGCACACAGTGTGTCGTGAACTAATGCATGACCTCTTCATGTCTTAAAGTTTTATAGACGTACATCAGATAGATATTAAATATAATGTACAAGTTATACATTATATTTTATATGAATACCTGATTTTTAAAGTACTATGAACTGTTTTTATAAACATTTCCAGATTAGTAGTACTCCTAGGGTCCAAGTATTCATCTATTCATCTTTTGTACTAATGTAACCACAACAATAATGGAAACTCCAGTTACAAACCGATTTTCAGTTTAATATTCATAAGTGTAAATTTACATTTACATTTACAACATTACAGTTAAAAATTAATGTCTTGCACAAATTACGTAATAAATTACAGCTACTATACAAACCACTTATACTTGTAAAATTTTCAGATAATTTTACAATTATTTTATGAATATTCACTAGAGAATCAGCAAACAGATTGCAGTCTGGTACCTCACACAGTAATTTATTAAGTTGGATATGTGCTTTTACCAATGGAGAGTTAAAATGAGTAACAGTTGGTCCAGACTCTACTTCCATTAATTGGTTACTGCGGGCTCGTGTGTGCTTCCTGGGGACCAACAGACAGCAAAGTCGCTCAACCAGGTTGGGACAGTCTGATTCATTTGGATTATCATAAGGTCAACTAATTAGTTGTATGACTGTATCTCAAAATCCGAGATTTGAGTGCCACTGGATATTCAACTATAATATCATCTGGATGTCCACAGGTTTCTAGTCTTAAGTTGTCCGGACATCATCCTGATATAAGCTATCTATCATGGTCGCCGTTGTTGGGTCAGATATGAATGAGGAAAATTAAATAAAGTTACAAAAATGGAGAAAGGGCACCAGGGGTAGACTTTAGCCTCAGTGCCCCCTTTGCTACATTTCAACCCATACCTACCTATCGGAAAACGGATGTATGACGCAGATAAAATATTGAGACAGGTACTAGAAAAAATTACACCTACCTTCAGGATAGGCCTGTTTGCGAGCGATAGCATCGATGATTACTGGAGTGGCGTTGTAAATGGCACCCATGGCGCGCATATCGAACTCCACGCTGGCCACGTAGGTGACGTTGAGCACGGGCTCCGAGTAGTTGACCACCGCCATCTCCAGCACGCCCGCCATCTCGGCACGCAGGTTGCGGCCGATGTCGTTCAGGAAGGACTCGCCGGCCGCCGGCGCCGCCAGCGCCGCCCAGCCCGCGCACCACCACACCGCCCAGCGCCAGCTCGCCATCGTGTCGGGATTCCGCAGCCCGACTGCACTGCCTCGCACTGAACCGCACTCACCACATTACAACTGAACTCGCCTCCCGATATTCCGCAAGGGCCCACTTCACTCGAACATTACATCCACTATTTATTTTCGAAGGCAAGGTAACTATCTGTTTGCAAAATAAACACAAAAAGATACCTCGCTCGCTAAACATAAACACGACAAAGAGGTCGATAATTCAGCTAGGGTTTCACAGCAAATGATTTGCCTTATACAATCTATAAATTTGTATTGATCTACAAAACTACTGAACCTAAACAATTATATTTTCAGTCAAAAATATCATTCTTTTGTGAAATCCTTTGTTATGGAAGCGCGCACCATCAAATAAAACCGACCGAACGAACGATTCGTCCACCACCACCCGCGACGCGACGGTCGATGAAATGTTCGCCCACAAAGAGTATAGAAACACCGTTTCGCCCACAGAGTCCACAGACTGTCGCATAGCTACTAAGGCAGACGGTTCATTTCAATCGATCAAGCCGTTTCAATGAAGCGTTATAACGTTAATACGTTATTTACACAACGTAAAAAAGTTGCCTTTTTGACCATAGCATATTATTATAAATTTACCGACATATATGTTTCGTATATATCATTAATTAAAATAATTCAAACTGCTCGCTCACGACCAATGAGGAGTTTTCCAGTAGGTATAGATAGTTGGTTTCAAAAAGCGTCAATAGATGGCGCTCCTACAATTTTGGTAATCTTTTTATAATCTGTATGATGGTGGCAGTGATTTCATGCAGCCAACTAATACTTAATTTAAAAATAAAATGTTTATTTATATAAACATAACTGTTGAAGGTTGAACGAAGTGTAAAAATAAATATTTATAGAAGTTAGCACTGTGTTCCATTATTATTACAACCTCTAAAATGGTTGAAAACTATTGACAAAAACAATATTATCCAATACAACGTACCCAGTGTTTATATCCTGTTTGCTAAGAACCTATTTCAAGAGATTGTCAATTACCAAAATTGTCGGGGCGCCATCTAGTGAGTGGTTAGGAATGCTTTAGATACCTATTGGAAAACTCCTCATTCGGTTTCAGAAGTAACCGCCCCACTGAATACGCTATGAGTCTCTTTTCCGGATCGGTATCTGACTAAATCAACAAGGAACATAGCTGTATAGGTGTCTTTCTAGACCTAGCTAAGGCATTCTCAAGAAACTTGGAGCCATTGATATAGGAGCAGTAGCTCTGGAATGGTTTCAAAGCGACCTTAAGTGCGGTCCGCATGTTCGCCGAAACTTCCGGCGAAACTATTGCCGGGACTTTGGTCGATCATCTACATTCTCGCCTATTAGGGATGTGGTGGGTGTCAAAACGCGTCGACATTACATCGATTCATCGGTGTAGTATCGTTAATCTGCTTTAAACAGGGTCACAGAGGTGATGGCAGCTGCTCTACTGTAATTACTTGATAATTAATTGAACCTGTTACGGGATAAAGCGCTAGGAATATAAATATAAAATCGATCGAATCGAGATGACAACAAACTATCTCTACTTTGTCTATGAAATAGGGGGAATAGGGACTACACGAATATAGGCGAATACTCCGGAATCTACATTCACGTGCTCCCGCGGAACTGTCCACATGTAGAGTGCGCTTTAGTGACAGATCTGAGGGTCCGTGACCAAACTAGTGCTATTCTCTCAATAAGCAGTTTTCCAATAGGTATCTAAAGCATTCCTAACCACTCACTAGATGGCGCCCCGACAATTTTGGTAATTGATAATCGCTTGAAATAGGTTCTTAGCAAACAGGATATAAACACTGGGTACGTTGCATTGGATAATATTGTATTTGTCAATAGTTTTCAACCATTTTAGAGGTTGCAATAATAATGGAACATAGTGCCAACTTCTATAAATATTTCTTTTTATACTTCGTTCAACCTTTAACAGTTATGTTTATGTTAATAAACATTTTATTTTTAAGTTTAGTATTAATTGTCTGCATGAAATCACTGCCACCATCATACAGATTATAAAAAGATTACCAAAATTGTAGGAGCGCCATCTATTGATGCTTTTTGAAACCAACTATCAATACCTACTGGAAAACTCCTCATTGATTTTGGAGTTCCCCAGGGAAGTGTTTCGGTCCAACCCTGATTATTATTTTATTCACCATCTGTCTTTATAAGATACCTACAGCAAGAGAGGTAGGGCATAGCGGGGTATCTCGTTCGAATTGGAGCCGCCCGACTGGGGAAGTACCTCCACCTTACAGAATATCGCAGCTAAATAATACTCTTTTAAATAGTATGGTGTTTCTGCCGGTGAGTAAGGTTTCCAGTGCTCCATGGGGTGGGGATTTGGGGAACCGTGGCTTTGGCAGTGGAGTGGCATTTGCTTTTTGCTGCCAGAGCAACGTGTTATAGAGGTGGGCAACGCATTAGCGATACTCTTGGTGTTGCTAATGTCTATAGGCAGTGGTGACCACTTTCCATCAGGTGGCCCGCTTGCCTGTTTGCCTACCGTATGACATAAAAAAATAAAAAACCTACAGCAATTGTGTTTCACGCACCTTCCTGGAGATAAAGATGAGAACTGTCAAAAGATGGCTCGATAATAATCTGCTGACAATAAACCTCCAAAAAATCAAATAGCTATGTTTTTGCAAGACTACAGCATGATCTTCACCAACTCTAGCCGAAATTCAAATCCACTCCTACTCTATCTCTGCCTGCAGCTGCGAAGCAATAAGCGAGGACCAAGTCCATAAGGTACCTGGGAGTTCAAATCGATGACAGGCTCTCCTTTAAAGACCACATTGGCTTGCTTGCCACCAAGGTAAACGAATTACATTTTTATAACCCTCCGCAACTAGACCGATCCCATTCTGCTCAAATACATATACAGAGTACTATGCATGTCGATTCTTACTTACTGCATACCTGTCTGGGGTGGGGCTGGTGTATCCACGATTATCTACATTGAAAGAGCTTCTGTAAAAACCACAGAACATGATAGAAGTGGCATTTTCGCCATTAGTATCGAAACCGATGCCGCCGTTCCCGACCCCACTATTTTTACCACTACTCATGCAACTTAATATGCACAGGCTTACGCACGCACACGCAAAGTCCAGCGGCGCGCTGTGCTTAGTCAATCTGTCACTACCACATACACACATTGCGTTGCGTGTGTGCTGTAAATCCTCTCTGAATTTACAATTACGCTAGGGATTAACAAAATCGAATTATTGTCGATAATAATATTTCGATAAAAATCTAACTATTATTATGGTATTTATTATTTAATAATAATGAATTGAAAATGTTATTATATTGAGGGGGGTGAGGCGGGGTTCAAGGACACGTAGAGAGGAGATAGAGAGAGTAGGGGTATGGTAGATTTACCGTAGGGGCATGGCAGGAATATGTCAGGAGTACGATAGTGTGTGACGTCCTAAGTAGTTCAGTGGTTAACATGCTAGTTGGCCATACAAGAGGTTGCGGGTGTCTACACAGGTCGCATCCCACACCAGAGGCCGCCTTTGTGACCAAGCATAGAGCGTCATTCCGTCGGGCCTCTTGCCATCATCCCGAGCCAGCCCATTGGGTTCTAATACTGCTGGCACGTTGATGGTGGCAAGGGCACGGCGGATGACGTCGTTGAGATTGGCATGGCGCGACAGCCGACCGGCACTTCGTTGGCACGAGAGGCCATGGTATCCAAGGATATCTACAATACTTCCGCAGTGGCAACGATGCCATTCATTCACCTTAAGGCCAAGTCGCAAGCACACTGAGAGTGAAAGTGTAGCTCCGGTGAGTAAAGTAACCGTATTGGGTGATGGAATCGCGTGAAGCCAATATCCCGCCTCCCTCTCTGAAACGGCGAGAAGACGAGCTCGATCTGCAGAATTGGCCGAGGTTTCTAAGAGTGTAGAGAAGGCCAATCTGCAGAGTGGCTCGTCCCAAAGCCTTTGTGAGTTAGGGTTGGCGGGAATATCGGTGTTGGGGCAGATTAAAGACCATGCATTCCTGGCCTCCAACAGGCACGACACCAGATAATTTTCGTTGTCAAGGTGTGCGTGCTATGTATAGTACCTATTTCTATTTCTTCTTATTGTAACCCGTAATGAAATTGTTGTGTTGACACTCACTATATAGTTTTCCCAAGCAAAGATTAATCCTCAGATACAATCTGGCCCCACTGTACAGGCTTGCCCCAGTGTGGAAGCCATAATAACCTTTCCATCTATTTGTAGGTACGACTGTTTGATAACGACTGGAAACGTGTAACAACATTATATGTACTTAATTAGATTTTGTCTAAAACTTATTTGTATTTCATGGAATCTGTTCCAGTCAAATTTCAGGAAATTCATTAATGGAAAAATACTTATGAATATAAAATATTCTGACTTGCAAAAGGGTACTTTTAAAATGTTACCTTTGGCAATTGTTAAAAAAGGACACGTTGACTCTGTGCTTGACGTTTCTATCGGAACGCGGTCCCTTTTTCTTCAAATACAAACAAGTCTTATACTTACGTGATAGATTTGTTTTTGTTTGCAGTAGGTATTTTGGTAATTGCATTATTATTTCAATGTAGTGGGGGATTTTCAGACAGCTTCTTTAGAAAGTTAAAAGTGTAGTTCGGCGTGCCTCACTAGATGGCGCTGTTTAGACAGGATTCTATAGAGAAAAAATTTTATCTACAGAAGCCTTACAGAAGCAGAGAGAACATACCGAGTTTCAATTCGAGACAAAATGTCACACATATCTAAAACACACACACTAATACAAATGCAGGGCACGGAACAAGGCACCTCACCTGCAATGTTATATTTTGCTACGAATTTCCACTCGTAACAGATATAAACAATCTGACTTGTGAGTATATTTCGCTCCGGACGATTTTGTAATTTTTTTAAACTTGTTCTTATAATTTTATATTGACATTATAATAAAATGTAAGTTGTCTAGTGAATCAAACCCACGCCCTGATACCTACCACCGTCTTTTTGATCCCTCGATCCTACATACCGTGAATCGGCAGTGCTTGCATGAAGGAGGGTTTTGAGGATTTTGACCGGTATAAATGTTTATTTGTTGTCTCATAACTTCTAAACTAAGTAGGTACCTACTTACTTATCGTTAGAAGTATCTTCATTATCCACAGTTTAGCCTATGTGCCTTCACGATAAATTAAATATGATGCCCTCTAGAGGAAATAGTCATAAAAAAATGAAAAGGATAGGTATATTAATAAATTAAACAGGCAGCATATTCTTTATTTTCAGTAAAAATTCATGTAATGATGATACACCAGGACTGAACGGACTTGCATCTACTTATTATCTTGTTCTTCAAAATGTTTACAACGCAACACTTTCAATTTGCAACCCAGACATCGCCATGTCTAGTGTTTAGAAACCTAGAAAAACAAATAAATGTAAATAAACGTATATACGTGATTAATCCGTTAAGTTGTTTCATAAAATGTCAGAACATTAAAAATGTCATTTAGGTACATTTTTGGTATGAATAACTAATTTATACATATAAAATTGAGGAGTATTTACAAGATTTGAGTATTAAAATTTTATACAATTAATACTAAATCTGACCCTGTTAGCATCAAAATATTTTCGATCACCGAAATATTGCTCAATTTGCCAATAATTTTAAATCGATCTATAATTGTATGTTGTTTTAAGGTAAAGCATTTCAATTATAACACAAGCTTTGCTTACTTTGGGGCTAGATGGCGGTGTGTGAATTTGTCCACGATTATTTATAATTATTGCTTTACACTATTACGATGCATATTTTTGTCACAATTTCTAAAATTGATTCCCGATCGCCGCGACCACGAATGAAATCACTTACCGATGAAAAGATAATTCAGGTGTATTTCCATAATTTGCGCTTTTACATTAATGTGCACTAAATTACACCGTCTTTTAAATGGTTTGATTTAAATTTTATGAAGAAATTATATAATTTACACCGATGTTTCAAAAGAAACGGCAGGTCGTTGTTAGCTTGAGCAGCATGTCGAACGTTCAAAACATTGCGCGCGTCATTTTCTTATAGCTTATGTGAATAGACGAAAAAACGGGATAGCAAGATTCATAATCATTGTAGAGTGAGCGAACAGGAAATATTTGTGATTTGTGTTTAGATTGGTATGTCTGTGCAGGATTCTCAAAAATTGAATTATTTCGTGAAAAGGTAACCTACTTACTTCTTGTACCTTTTCTGAGAAGAAAGCGCAAAATGTGTACATTATTATGCATCTGACAGTCTGGATTTGGTTTATTTTTGAGAATCGTGTCTAATCAACGCATAAATTACAATAATTACAAAATATAAATAAAAAAATTAATTTTATATGTTTTTAATCCGCTTTCGGAAAATCTCCCACATTGCGTTATAACAAGTTGTTCTGTTATTGTAACTCATTCTAAATGCTAAGCTATGATTGAAACTAGCTACAGCGGGCATAGCAAGCAAGACTATGAAAACTAGTCTTTCTAACAGTTAGAAGAGTGAGTAATAGCTATCCTTTGTAGAAATAGAAATAGAAATAGAAATATTTTTTATTGTGTGACACTGACAATAATTTCTTATTAAGTAGTGTTGTCCATTTCGGACGTACAATATTCTACATGATAGTATAGTACCTATTATAAATAAGCTGATACTAAAAATAGACAAGTAGCTGTCATTTTAACATTTTTAAAAGCACGTAGAAGTTTTAACATAAAAACAATCTAAATCTAAAACAAAGCCTAAATTTTTTAGAAATTAACAATATAGGTATCATTTCTATAATTATTGAATTCAGATAGACTGTAGAATGACTTTTGTAACAGCCAATCTTTAAGTGTCGATTTAAATTTGATACCATCCAACTTTTTTAATTCATAAGGTAAATGATTAAATATTTTAATACCACTCACGTATGTGCTTTTAAGAAATAAGTTGTTATTAGTTTGGGGTATAACTATATTATGTTCATAGTTCGGTCTAAGTAATCTGCTGGTATTTCGAAGGAATGTGTTGTGGTTTGACTTTACAAAGAGACTTATTTCTAAGATATAAATACCAGTTACAGTAAGTATATTCTTTTCTTTAAATTTGTTACGCAATGTTTCCATTTGGCTCATTTTAAATATATTCCTTAAACATCTTTTTTGAGCTACAAAAATTGATTGAACATTTACAGAGTTGCCCCAGAAAATGATGCCGTAACTTAGATGAGGATAAACGTAACCATAATAGGCATTTATAGCAATCGATTCAGATGTTATTACCGAAAGTATTGAGAGAGCATAACAAAAGCTGTAAATTTTGTTAGTTAGATTAGTTATATGAGGTTTCCAGTTCAAATGGGTATCAATAGTTATGCCCAAAAATTTAGTTTCGTTTATATCTTCAATGACTTGCCCAGAGTTAATGATTATAAGTTTTTAAGGTGATATTTTGTTTTTAAACTGTACAACTTTGGTTTTATCCAGGTTTACTGTGAGATTTATAGAATGAAGCCAGTTTTTAACTTTGTCTAGTGTCTTATTTATTTCATTTGGAAAGTCTATTTCAGAGTCGTGGGATATGAAGATTGTGGCATCATCTGCGAACATGACACATGTATGATCGACGAGAGTAGGTAGTTCATTTACGTAAATTAAAAATAGAAGGGGACCTAATATGCTACCTTGGGGAACTCCCTGACTGACTTTTTCACTTTTTGAATAAACTAGTTCCATAGTTTTTGTCTCTTTATTATAGGATTCTATCGCTGTGTTTTGTTCCCTGTTTGACAAATACGAGTTAAGTAATTTATACACATTGCCTCTTATACCTATGTGGTCTAACTGTTTTAGAAGTATGTCATGTTGGACACAGTCAAAGGCTTTTGACAGGTCTAAAAATAAGCCAGCGCAGTATTTTTTGTTGTTGTTCACTTCCTCCCAAACTTGTTTCAAAATTTTAAAGATTGCTGACGTTGTATTTTTACCCTTTTGGAATCCGTATTGGTGACTGTTTAAGATATTATTTTTTTCTAGGAATGAGATTAATTTTATGTGTATGACTTTTTCGAATAGTTTTGAGAAGTTCGGAAGTAAGGCTATGGGTCTATAATTGTTAACGTCAGTTTTTTTACCTTTTTTATATAATGGTTTGATTATAGCCTTTTTTAAGTCATTTGGAAAGCAACCGGTTTCTATTGTCAAATTTATTATGTGTGTGAGAGGGCCTACAATATACTTTATGGATGATTTGATTAGCTCTATAGGTATATGATCATGACCAGTACTTTTTTTATTTTTGAGCTGCTTAATTATATTTGTTAATTCGAGTTCATTAATAGGCGTCATAAACATGCTTTTACAGTTTTTACTAAATGATGGTTCATATTTTGAGGGTTGTTGTTGTTTATTTTGGTTTTCATTTATGTAAAAGTTGTTGAATATTTCTGCTAGCTTATACGGATCAGTCACTTTGTTATCACCTTCAGTTAGACATTCTACTGTAGTTTTTATGTTATTTCCGGATGTATTGTGTTTTATAATGCCCCATGTTGCTTTACTTTTGTTCGTACTCTTATTTATGTAATTTATATTCGCCTTTCTTTTAGAACATTTAATGACTTTCTTTAATATATTACAATATTTTTTATATTTATTTGAAGTTTCACGGCAATTGCTTTTTTGAGTTTTTAAATGCATTTTTCGTTTTTCCCTGCACGCTACTATAATGCCTTTTGTTTTCCAAATTGGATTTTTTCTATATGTTAATTTAACTTTTTGGACTGGTACACAAAGGTCATAAACAAGGCTAAATTTTTCAATAAAAATATTATATGCTGTGTTGGCATCAGTTTGGCAATGAACATCAGAGAAGTCGATTTGGCTGAGATATTTCATAAATATTTCAAGGTAAGGAGTAACATTTCTTCTGTAAATGTACCAGTACCGTTCAGTAAAGCTTAGGTTACAAGGAACTTTTATGGACTGCGCTGTATGATCTGATAATCCAATATTTAACACCTCTGATTCATATTTGTTTGAATTTAAATTAGTCACTATATTATCAATGCAGGTTTCTGAATTTTTTGTGATCCTAGTAGGCATCGATATAGTAGGATGTAAATTATAAGCCTTAAGTGTATTTAAAAATGTTTCAGTTTTATTGTTTTTATCTAGTAAATGAATGTTGAAATCGCCTACTACAAATACTTTTTTATTATTATTGTTTCTACATTTTAGCGTTAACTTGTGGCATAAGTGTTCAAGGCATTTTATAAATAACTCAAAATTGCTATCCGGAGTTCGATATATACCTATAACGACGTAGTTTAGCTCGGGTATCTTTATACCACAACATTCAAAATGTCTTTCTATTGACAGCTTAGATATCCATTCCAAATTATGAAATCTAATAGAATTTTTTACGTAAATACAAACTCCTCCTCTTGACTGTGATTTTCTTGAATAGTTTGCACCATTTTGATATCCATCTATGTGTAAGTTGTGCACATGATTTGAATTTAGAAAAGTTTCTGTGAAACATAGGACATCAAAATTATGATCGTCAGCTATAACTTCTATAAGATCTAGTTTAGGTTTGAGACTTTGAATGTTTTGGTGCATAATACTAAACGAGTGTTTGTATTTATATGCGAAAAAACTTGTTGTTTTTAGGCGAGGTGTCAGGATTTTCGCTTTCATTGGAATTTGGTGAACTTACCACTTTTGTTTTAAAGTAATAGGGTATAGTCCCAGGTTTGAAAGAGTGTGTTTTTTTTTGTTTACATCGACGACATTACTTTCGCGGTCATTGTTTTGTTTATTTTTTTCAAAATAGTAAGGAATAGTACCTCGAAATATATGCTTCGGGTTTTTAGGTAATGTTGTATTGTTATTTTCGGTAGGATAGTAAGAGCTGGTAGAGTCATGTTGATTTATGTGATTATTTATTATGTGAGATATTTTGCGCGTTTGTATCTGACTAAAGGAGGCTATGGGTGAGTAAATGTTTCAACAAAAGGGCCAAAGGATAATAATAAGTGATGAAGGTGTCAGTTTATCTATTGGCGACATGTTCATTATAATATTTATATTTTATCTTTTTAGCCGACTGCGATAGAAAAGGTTTATGTTTTTCAAGCGCATGTATATGGGTGTGTATGTCCATTTTTATGGCACGGGCTGCAGCCCTAACGGCTTAATGGATATTATTTTTAACATATGAGATGTTAGATTCGTCATGCTTGTGCGAGTGACACTGGGTAGAGTGCCAATTGCCATAAACTTATCTGACCCGGTGTCGCCATTTTAACAGGACTATTATAGGTTGTTGAAGTGTGATGGTGCCACTAGCTAGAGGTAATAAGGACAATTAAACATACAATATTGAAATACACTTTATCTCACGTTCTTCTTCTTATCGATCGATCTAAAGTCGATAGCCTAAACTCTGACTAAACTAAAACAATCTCAATATACAAAATTGCTTACAAGTAAATTGGTAACTGCTTGCAATTAAGTGGACCGTAAGTTTCTTTCGGGACTTAAGCGATCGAATATAAAATAGCATGTAGCCTATTACCGAAATGAATATGATGTATGTGTGTAATGCATCATACATTAACAGAAGAGAAAAAAAACAACAAAAGCTTTCCTTCAATGGATACATAATTTATTATTTACCTACATTATTTTATGTTATCCTTTGAAATAAGCATTTCTAATATATTCTCCATTACCGTAGTTTTTTTCGTTAATCTCCGTATTTTTTGTGCTGCAATCTTTATTTTCTTCTGTCGTTTTATGGCCAAATATTTGTAATAATCTTTCTCCCGCTGTAACTTATTTATTAACTGGTCGTTTCCTTCTTCGTCCTCGTTTATAAACTTTTGGCACAATTTGTGGCTGACACTGGCTGCCGGTTGGTTTACGTAAATAGAATCAATCTGAAAAAATTACCCCTACTACTTAATAAAAATATACCTATGTGAAAGTTTAAATTATATAGATAATTTGATAAAATTTTGCAGCGTTACAACGCTTACTTCCCAGGCTAGCACCGAACAGTATTTATTTCTATTACAAACATCATATCTATGACATCGGATTGATAATCACTCCACCCAAAGTTCAAATATACCAATAAACAAAGGTTTAAAGACTAAAGAGGATTTCAAGTAAGTAATATCTACCTTTAAAGTCGGAACTGAGCCTTGTTTGAGAAATCTCCGTCCACCATTTTCTATAAAACAGGCCTTTTCAAAGTGTTCGGAGCAAATGGCTACGCGAGGTGAAGGATGCCAGTTATCTTTTTGGCCAGTTGCTGCAATCCATTGCTTCACAATTTCTCGGTCTTTTGGAAATCTAAAATGTAATAAAAGGTCGGGTAATGGATACCTTTCTAAATAGGTACATACCGGAATACTTGTCTGAATGTTCCTTATAATGGTTTATTAAGTGCGGTCATGTTGATTTTTGTATTTGCAAGTAATTAAATAGGTCAGAATAAATACAATAATTTAGCGATGCTAGGATTCTGTCAAGCTTTATGTGTCGGCGTAGTACCATCGTCTAATCTAGTTCTCCCGTAAAGCAACAACACTTGACGTACCTTACCCTCGTTTGAGGTTTAAGGAAAATTTTCATCGTTCTCGCAGTGATAATAGATTGATGGATGAATCGTTAATGTTATGGGCGATTGTTATCGCTTTCCATCAGCGGGGATTATGTTTAACTCAGTTGCCAACTGAATTTAACATTAGATACATTACGTCATCTACCTTGGCCACTGGATATAGTGTCTACTAAATTAGAGTAGTGTAAGATTATTACATGTCAAATTTAGTTATCCACTTAGATAGCCAATAGTCCCGCAGGTGGGCTGTTTCTCCTCTCAAATAGACAAATGTTTGTAAATCAACGAACTTATGAAGAGGCTTGAAGAGGATAATAGAAGGCTGTATCATAGTTTTTTATTGATTTAATTCAAGGATTTGTGAAAATTTGATTTACAATATCTTTAAATTAACCCTTTAACCGCCACGCTTAGAATCAGTTGGCGTGCCCTCAGCGCCACGCACAGTAAAACGAAAAATAAATACCTACAACAAATAGTGATGTTCAATAGTATATCGATATGGGTAATTCCCCTTCAAACGCTTACAATTTCATCTAAATATCGTAACAGACAGTAGACAGAAAACGTTACTTTGTAATTTTATTTCTAATATTAGCAGGTATTTTGGTAACACAATGAAACAAAAAGCGTTTACAGATATTGAAAGATTTATTGATTTCCGCACAATAAAATTGGTCATGAAAATAATTTTGTTATTCTTATTTTTCAATGCAGTCCTATAGAGTATTCTTTATCTAAATGCAATAGTTAACAAACAACATTGGTCAGTTTTTTAACAAACATGATTATACTTATTTCAACAATATTAATATCAGTTTACCGAATCGAACCTTGACAGATTCTAATGATATTTAACTACAGATCACCTTCCAGAATACGTATTAATTCTTCAGCTGTAATCATGTTTAATCACATTAATCGATAACACGAACATAAATAATAACACGCATAAGCACAACACCAATGGAAAAATCCAGAAGGCGGCACTCGTTTATGACGTCAGAAGCGGTCGTCTTTTTCCGTCCGTGGCGCTGGGTGTACTAGCAACATTAGTTTCTAAACATGCAGACTAGGGATGGGAATTGTCGATTCAGTCACTGACATTTTTAAGCTTTATTTATTATAAATAAAACAAAATAAACACATTTATTTATAGAAATAAATGTGTTTACTATAGAGTAAAATTTGCTTTATTTGTTTTATAATAAATTAGTAAGTATAAACAGAAATAATTTAATTTATGTGGATTTTTCTACCAGTAAATCATTGCTTATGTCCCATCCTTATTGTCGGATTTTTCCGTCACTGGCGCTGGACACCAATACACTTTTCGAATAATACTATCAGTAATTTATTCAACTTTAGACATTATTTTTAAGTCTTCTAATTAAGAAACTAAAGTGTAAGCAATTGTATATGATTACTTCATCAACTATTTACCAAATTATGAACATAATTTTAATATAATACAGTGCTATCAAACAAAAAGGCAGATTAACCGAGTAGTGGTATTTGGTCGTAAATATCCGTCCTTGGCGAAATGAGCACGAAAATTTTTGTCGGATATATCCGACCTTGGCGGTTAAAGGGTTAAGCGTGATATGAATCGTTGTCATAGAGTGTCAGTAGAACGAATGTTTGTCATTGAGCCGTTACGAAGTAGAACCGACTGCAATCTGACCTCCGTGACTCTGTTAACAAGGGAACCAAACCAGATGGATTATGATTGTTGTTACACATTGTTCCCTTGCAGATTTTCTCTACCAAGCTTGCTATTCCCGCAAAAGCAGTAGTCTGTCTGTCAATTGTCAATCACGTAACTGTCAATAGAGCATGGTTGTCAAACATCGACTCCAGCTGTCTGTCAAAACTGACGCTTTACAAGATGGCGGCGTTAGTGCCGAAAGGTCTTTGTAGATCGGATAAATAAAAGATTAGAATAATAATTGAATGTTTCCTATTTGTGTACAAGAATACACTAAATTATTGTCCAAATCAGAAAGTGTACTATTAATATTCAATTACCGATGATAGCTGATTGCAGTAGCAGAATCATTTAGATCACTTTTTTTCCGGTAGTTTTTGCATATTTGAACAGAGCAAAAACTCATATTGACCGTATGATTTGTTCCACTTGCTACATACCTAAATAGATTCTGTCTGTCTGTAGTCCGTAAACTTCATTAAATAATATTCTTGAAACCATTTACATTTCAATTCACAAAAATACCTGGGAATTTATGGTATGAAATAATGTTTTAAGTGAGAAACTGAGAAGAGAAGAGAATCTTCCGTCTTCGTAACGTAAACTTCAACAAGAAAACAACGCCAAAATAATAACAAACAACCACAGGCAAACACCACGAAGAAAACGATTTTTTTAATGCTACTTAAGTTTGAGCAGGCTAAGGTATTATAACCATACTGCCTAGTTCTTTATTACTTTCCCTTTTTTCGTAAATCGTTTTGCTTATTGTTTGACTAACAATAACTACATACATAGGTTAGATATATGTAAAATACACTGAACAGTTATAATCTTGTAACATTTCATTAAAATTCGTTCATTAATTTTTGCGTGTTAAAAGTAATAAATATTAAGAAATTCGCCGGCCCTCCGTCCCAAGTAATAGCGATGAGCGTGTCGTCAAAAAATTTGTCTACTAATATTTTTAACTAGTGAGCGTCGGTAGCCGAGCGGTTGAGTATCCAACTCGTAAGCGAGAGGTACCGGGTTCGAATCCCGCAGCGGCCATGTACCAATGACTCTTATCTGAGTTATGTACATTAGTTGAATACTAACCGATGCTCTTACGGCGAGGGAAAACATCGTGATGAAACCTGCAAATTCAGGCAACTGAATTTGTAACCATGATCCAATCTGGTCAGGTTCCCCAGGTAGCAGGGTCGCGGAGGTCAGATGGTAGTCGCTCCACTGTAATTACCTGATCGCCAAATCCAGGATCATGGTCAAGGCGGACCCCGGGCCCTCGTTCTCGAGAGCACAACCGGGACATTAACGCCAAGGTGATGATGATGATTTTCAACTAAACGTATTCTGTGGGGGAACAAGCAAGTGCAAGAAAACCTATATGTATGTTATACACAGTGGCGGTGTGCTGGGATCCCTGGTAAACCGATAGACTGCAGACCTTTGGAAAGCAACCCTCTCCCCCTTTTAAAGATGGGGTATGAATTTTTACGAAATAAACGCATCATAAACCAATGGCTGCGCGAGCCTAGTCAGCTCAGTTTGGTGTATTTTGGTATATTAGCTCTTACAATTTGGATTGATTACTGGGCGCAGGCGGCGTAAATATAAAAAAGAATGAGCGAGCGCAACCACACATTTTTACATGTTAATAATTTAAAACAGAGCACTGGAAATGAATAGCAGCCAGAACGGCGGTTTTTTTAACGTTCATATTGCCGTCCCGGACCTACCATCAAGCCCAATCGAGTATTTCAAGGCCCCGTTGTCTGAATATAATAAAGTGACAGTGCCATCTGAGCAATCTGCAGTGTCGAGTGTGACGATACTTGTGCTGTGTTGGGGGGGATTTGTACGGGGAGTCATAGTTTTTCTATAATCTCACTCCCTCACTCCCATGTTCAATGCACCTTTGCACCGGGAGCGGTCAGGGGTGGGTTTTTTGGCTGACAAAGATATATTGTTTAAATTAGTATTAAGTTTTGACATTGTATTGATGACTTTAAAATAATAAATACTTACTACACTTATTATAAATAGAAAACCGTTTCACGGTTAATTTGATACAATTACAACTAGTGTCAAATAAGAAGAGACTTGGCGGGTCACGTGGTTCGACTTGCGCAGTATGCGATTACCTGCGCGAAATCCCCTCCACTGCCATTTGACAAGTCTCTTCTTTCATGACGCGGATTATACGAGTATAACCCATAATATAATTAGGTAAGTACTGAACGCTCAACCGACTGAAAGAGAGAAATTTAGTATGGGCACACAGAATAAAATACTAGGTGACGAACCGCCTTAAGTTAGCAATCGTTTATGACCTCCGTCTTACTCTCTAGAGAAAGGCGCCGCGAAGCGATATTAAACGATATGAAAGGTTTCAGGTTGTACGACGGGCTGTACTGGAATCTCTCGACGGAAACAAATACTAAGTGGACTATGGTTACATCGACGTACTAGACTCGACTGAAATACCACTGGGTGCTGTTAAAACACATATAGGTACCTACTAAGTAAATAAAACAATATTCGAAAACAATTAACATTTATTATGATAATATTACAAATAATAACCACTATCTACATAGTACAAAACAATGTTCTCTCCGGTTCTGCCGCTCACGAACAATGTGAGCTCGATCGACGACGCTACGAACCTTAGAGCCTAGAATAAGTAATCTCATAATTTGTACTCCTGTCAGAAAGGTATACGAGTTTCTAGGTAAAAATATTATGTAGGTAGTCCAGTTGTGTCTCAATAATAATTTAAAACTTCGAACTGGGCGTGATTTAACTACACGCCTGTAATATTTTAAACATGACGACGGTCGAAAATAGGGGCGTTAACATCATTTATCCCATTTAGAATTAGAATTTCTTCTCATATAGTATAAAAATACTTCCAACTACTGCCTTCCAGAGTAACCTCTCTGATATGGCGCTATTCTATAAAACATGACATCACAGTGGAAGAGGAACGTCAGCACACCAGATCTGTTTTTAAGGCTGGGTGATGGCTGGTTTCTCGAGGAGGGGGACGTCGGTGGGGTCTGCCGGGCCGGCGGCGGCGGCGGCGGCGGCGGCGGCGGAGTCGCTGAAGAGGCAGTGGAGGGCTTCGGCGACGTCGGCGGTGCGCACGGCTGCCGCGGGCCAGCCGCCGGCCGCCGCGCCGCGCTCCAGCTGCCGCGCCACGTCGCCGCCCGCGCCGAACACGCCCAGCGGACACCCGGACGCGCGGGACGTGGTCGACATGCGGGTCAGCTCCTGATAACCATACGTTACTTTATGTGTACCCATACTGTGACGGCAAGTACAACAAGATGCGGTGTCCAGGAGATAGGCGGACGATGTTTTAAGGTCGGAGGGAGCCGATGGATGCAAAACCGATCAAGATGGACGGAGACCTAGGTCCAGTTGACATTAAATTGTTAATACTAGGAGTTTATGATAAGATCCTCTTGGAACCCGATTCTCCTGCTCCAAGTCTGTGTAGAGCTATACGCACCTGCATGGCAGCATAATCGATGTAGGAGAGCTTTTGGCAGTCAATGAGCAGCGCTCGTGGCCCCAGGTCCTTCTGGCGCGCCGCCAGCCGCGCCGCCACGTGCTCCGCGTTGACGTACGCCCAGCAGAGCCCCAGCGACGCCACCAGCGCGCTGCCGCCGCCGAGGGAGCCCGGGATCTGGGGACAGCCGTAGCGTTTGGGAATGTGATTCATATGGATAAAATAACGGTTTTCATAGTCATGCAGTGGTTATGACTACGAAGCAAACAATATAATGATCTCAATATTGTAGTCACGTCACAGATTTCTCACGAACGCTAAGGTTGTGGAATGAACTACCTGGAGACGTTTTCGCTGGAGAGTACAACATGGAGTTCTTTAAGAAAGAGGTAAACATTTTTACGGGGTCGGCTACGCGTGGGTGATGCCCGGTATTACAAACGTCCATAGGCTGCGGTGACTGCTTACCATCAAGCAGGCCGTAAGCTTGTTTGCCACCTTAGTGGTATAAAAAAAAATGGGATATGGATTAACATTATGGCGGAAATCGCGTCATCGCTTCTGCGCAGCATCGTCCACCATCTTTCACTAAGGTTTGGCCACGGACACGACTAGTGTGTCGGCACCAACACGTTAATACCGACGCCGCCAGTGCCACGCCTGCGTGTGTAAGTACGTACGGGGTGGGGCTGCGTCTGCAGCGGCGGCCGCATGAGCTTGGCCAGCATGGCGGCCAGCGACGCGGCCGAGCCCGCCAGCAGCGCCAGCTCCACCGACGCCGCCAGTGCCACGCCTGCGTGTGTAGGTACGTACGGGGTGGGGCTGCGTCTGCAGCGGCGGCCGCATGAGCTTGGCCAGCATGGCGGCCAGCGACGCGGCCGAGCCCGCCAGCAGCGCCAGCTCCACCGACGCCGCCAGTGCCACGCCTGCGTGTGTAGGTACGTACGGGGTGGGGCTGCGTCTGCAGCGGCGGCCGCATGAGCTTGGCCAGCATGGCGGCCAGCGACGCGGCCGAGCCCGCCAGCAGCGCCAGCTCCACCGACGCCGCCAGTGCCACGCCTGCGTGTGTAGGTACGTACGGGGTGGGGCTGCGTCTGCAGCGGCGGCCGCATGAGCTTGGCCAGCATGGCGGCCAGCGACGCGGCCGAGCCCGCCAGCAGCGCCAGCTCCACCGACGCCGCCAGTGCCACGCCTGCGTGTGTAGGTACGTACGGGGTGGGGCTGCGTCTGCAGCGGCGGCCGCATGAGCTTGGCCAGCATGGCGGCCAGCGACGCGGCCGAGCCCGCCAGCAGCGCCAGCTCCACCGACGCCGCCAGTGCCACGCCTGCGTGTGTAGGTACGTACGGGGTGGGGCTGCGTCTGCAGCGGCGGCCGCATGAGCTTGGCCAGCATGGCGGCCAGCGACGCGGCCGAGCCCGCCAGCAGCGCCAGCTCCACCGACGCCGCCAGTGCCACGCCTGCGTGTGTAGGTACGTACGGGGTGGGGCTGCGTCTGCAGCGGCGGCCGCATGAGCTTGGCCAGCATGGCGGCCAGCGACGCGGCCGAGCCCGCCAGCAGCGCCAGCTCCACCGACGCCGCCAGTGCCACGCCTGCGTGTGTAGGTACGTACGGGGTGGGGCTGCGTCTGCAGCGGCGGCCGCATGAGCTTGGCCAGCATGGCGGCCAGCGACGCGGCCGAGCCCGCCAGCAGCGCCAGCTCCACCGACGCCGCCAGTGCCACGCCTGCGTGTGTAGGTACGTACGGGGTGGGGCTGCGTCTGCAGCGGCGGCCGCATGAGCTTGGCCAGCATGGCGGCCAGCGACGCGGCCGAGCCCGCCAGCAGCGCCAGCTCCACCGACGCCGCCAGTGCCACGCCTGCGTGTGTAGGTACGTACGGGGTGGGGCTGCGTCTGCAGCGGCGGCCGCATGAGCTTGGCCAGCATGGCGCCCAGCGACGCGGCCGAGCCCGCCAGCAGCGCCAGCTCCACCGACGCCGCCAGTGCCACGCCTGCGTGTGTAGGTACGTACGGGGTGGGGCTGCGTCTGCAGCGGCGGCCGCATGAGCTTGGCCAGCATGGCGGCCAGCGACGCGGCCGAGCCCGCCAGCAGCGCCAGCTCCACCGACGCCGCCAGTGCCACGCCTGCGTGTGTAGGTACGTACGGGGTGGGGCTGCGTCTGCAGCGGCGGCCGCATGAGCTTGGCCAGCATGGCGGCCAGCGACGCGGCCGAGCCCGCCAGCAGCGCCAGCTCCACCGACGCCGCCAGTGCCACGCCTGCGTGTGTAGGTACGTACGGGGTGGGGCTGCGTCTGCAGCGGCGGCCGCATGAGCTTGGCCAGCATGGCGGCCAGCGACGCGGCCGAGCCCGCCAGCAGCGCCAGCTCCACCGACGCCGCCAGCGCCACCAGCAGCGCCGCCAGCGCCGGCCACGCCTCGCTGCGCCCCGCCGCGCCCGAGGTCGCCAGCCGACGGAGCGTACCAATGTCCACCTGAAAAGACACGTTTACCTTTACATCAGCACCTTCCAAGGACCTTTATGAGGTCTCGGAGTATCTCGGGGTCCTACACTGTGATTTTCGTTAAGTGCTCGCCACATAAAGTTAAATATTTTTTAATCATTAGCCTACCACTAGCAGCGTGGCCAGCGTCAGTATGACTATCGTTATTTTTATTGTTGAAGTGATATTTAATTGTCGTCAGTATGTATCAGTCCACTGCTGTATATAGACCTTCTCTGTTAGCGTTAAATACGCCACGTTCTTGGCTTCTTGTCCGTCAGCTGCTAACTACATTTTTAGATTTAGTAAAATGTAAAAAGCAGATGCAGTTTTCCGTCGCATTGAAAAAAGTTATTGAACAAAATGTCGACGTTGTCTCTTCATCGACATCTACACCCTAGTCAGCGACATGAAGATGACTTCCCCCCAGAAACGTAGAACTTTATTACTATAGTTTCTAAATCACCCTCAACTAGCGTAGGGTACGCGACCGATAACTTAACGTGAAAATGAAAGAAGCAGTCTCTCACCATAAATATGACGGCGCAAATGAGCACGGCGGAGAGGCACGCCTTCGGGATGTAGAAGAAGTACTGCGTCATGAACGCCAGCGCCAGCACCGTGATCACGCCTGCAACCGACCGCGGGGACTGATCAAGCAGACGCCGACTATGGCCGAGGGTTCAGTGTTTATGATATTGTGTTTATTTTATTTGTATTTATTTATTAAGGAAAAAAACACCCTTACATAAGTATTACACATAAACAAAACATATCAACAGACTTACAGTTCCATAATTCTGATACCATTTTTATATTTTTGTCGAGCTTACGGAAGTTATATAGCGCAAGAAATAGTGATGTTGATAAAATGATTATCAATAAACATATAAATCTGCGTAATAGTACCCAACTAGATCATATTTAGGCGCCGGTTACTTATTTGTACAAAGATGTATATGCTTATAACAATAATACGTTTGCTCTCTTTTTATAAAGAGAGAAACTCTTTAAGAAATTGTCGACACTGCTTAAACATTTATTATAACAATCACAAGAACTTCTAAAGAAAGTATTTTTGACATAGTTTGTTCGAAAGAGTGGGATATAAAAAGTAATAATGGTACGTAAGGAAGGTCGAGGTATGCGCATTGTCGATCTCTAAAATTTCGAGGCACGGAGCTCTCGCAGCAAATAGACAAAAATTACAAAATAGACAATTGCTACTCCACTGTCAAATGATGTTGTGGTGATGCGGAGGTGTATGTCATGTGGTGCGTTGGTGCAGCGGTAGTGGCCGCGGCCACCGTGTGTGGTGTGTGGTGTGTGGTGTGTGGTGTGTGGTGTGTGGTGTGTGGTGTGTGGTGTGTGGTGTGTGGTGTGTGGTGTGTGGTGTGTGGTGTGTGGTGTGTGGTGTGTGGTGTGTGGTGTGTGGTGTGTGGTGTGTGGTGTGTGTGTGTGTGGTGTGTGGTGTGTGGTGTGGTGTCTCACCGGAGTAGAGTCCGGCGGCGGGCGTGCGCACCCCGCTGGCGTGGCTGACGGCGGAGCGCGTGAAGGCGCCGCTGGCGGGCATGGCGCCCAGCGCGGCGCCCACCACGTTGCACAGCCCCAGCGCCAGCATCTCCTGCGTCGCGTCCACGCGGCCCTTGCCTACAGATACAAATACATAACGGCTTGTAAAGTAGGTGCCTTACAGTGGCGAGTGGTCAATAAGCTAACTTTGTAAAATGCAGTCATGGATGATGCGAATATGAAATACACTCGAAGCAAAATACTGAACTAAACTTGTAGGTGAGTCACATGAAATATACCGTTCCGAGGAATCCTGTCCATATCAAAACAGTTATACGATGTGGAATTCATTCATGAAATATGGTCCGACATGGAAGCAGGTTGTTTATTTTAGGTACAGTCTTACAACGAATTATAGGATGTCTCAGTTCATATTATTATGTAATCAAGGTTGTCCAGGTGATCAGCTAATTAGATGACAGTACCTATAAGTAAGATAATGGGCTTTCTGTTTGTCACGTGTATCGGCATAGATGAACCTGTTTAAAGTTACTTCTGTCCAGCTTCCTACTCTTTCTTTGGCAATGTTTATTTGTCCCACTATACTAGACGATGTGAGATGGTCGTTCGTCACTGAGTAATATATTCTAGGTCACTCACTAAATGCCTTGGCAATAGCGATGTTGGCGAGCACCATAACGAGCGGCACCAGCAGCAGTGCGAACCCGAGCCGCGACGCCATCGCGGTGAACCCCACCACGCCCTCCGTGCCTTCCCCGGGGGCGCTGAATGGCGGCCAGGCGAACCGGGGCAGGCCGGGCTCCACGCGGCCTGTATAAACACACAAATCATTACATTACACAGTCTACTTATAGCAGTTCACAGCTGAACTTGAGTCTTGGTCTTGCCATAATCCCCAGGCTTGGCTGGCAAGTTGGAGATCATAGTTAAAAACGCTGCTCTCTATTTTGTAGTGTAAAAAGATTCAAGGTGAAGCTGCATCGAACTAAACATTATTCGTTTAATACGAAAATCAAATCCAAGAGCGTGTATTAAACTCTGCAAGATTACACCCAGTAGGTTTTTTATTACTTTACGTAACTCCGTTTCACAGGGTTACGTAAAGTAAAACTGGGGGGTAAGGACGAGAGGAAGCATATGCGGATACGCAACCGCTTATGCACTTAAAAATGTTCCTGCGACGACTTCTTCCAAAGACATAATCATGAAGTAAGGTAACCTGATAGCTTGAACAGCGGATGCGGGTCGTCGGGGTGTGCGCCGCGGTGCGTGCCCGCGGCCAGCGCGCTGGCGGCCAGCACGACCAGCGCGTTGCGCGAGATCGACACCAGCCACAGCGCCGCGCGCAGCCGCCGCCGCTTCGGGCTCAGGGGCAGGTCTTTCACTTTCTGGAACGACATGGAGCTTTTTATTGCTTACGTGAGCACACTGATGGACGCTCTACCTGATGGAAAGCGGTCACAGTCGTCGAGGACATCCTCAAAGGGGGGAATGTGTTAAAGGGTCAGCGATGCGGGAGTGATATTGCCCTCATATTGCTAACGCCCATAGGCGGCGGTTACTAATTACCATCAGGCGGGCCCTAAGCGTTGACACCTTGTAGTATAACAAATTAGATGATAATGTGCCATCTTCGTGGTGACCAATGCAGTACCTAAATATGATTAGAAAACACAACTTATCTTTCAGAATGATGACATATATGGGTAGACACACATAGACAGGAATGACCTTACGTCATAAACAGAGAACCACAGTGGTCACTTCCACGATCTTCGGACGGGCTGATGGTGATAATGTATTAATAAAGCGACGTTACCCTGAGCAGCAGCAGCACCACGCAGCAGGCGAGCCCCAGCAGAGCGTCCGGCAGCCGCGACTTCCCCGCGTTGGCTGTCAGCAGCCGCACGTTGTCTACCAGAGACTCCGCCGTGAAACTGAGCCCCAGCAGGCCCTTCACCTGGGACACCACGATCAGTACTGCTGTTGCTGACGTGAACGCTGACGTCACGCCCGGAGATATCAGGTCCACCAGGAAACCTGTGCACGCAATTTTAATTTTTTGATGAGACTTTTCGCGGTGCCTAAATCCACAAGATGACGCTACTGAGACTTGAATTCTGATATCAAAATAAGGCTCTGTCATTGGCTAGAATGCATTTGTCATTATACAGCACTTGTTTCTGTCCAATAGCTTGACAATATTTTTTACAACGAACCTTACTTCTCAGTAACGCCATCTGCTGGATTTTGAATTCGGGGTAACACTCGATCGTTACAAAAAAGCCGTTTTATTGAGACCCTTATGGAGAGAAAATGCTTGGTTTTCTAGTCAGGGTTTTTTCGCGTAGAGAACAACAATCTATATTTGATTTGAATATGAATTTGACAAAAAGTTGCGGTCGTTGCGTTTTCTATAACAGAATACGAATACTTGGCACTGCTTATGCTTCTATTTAGTTTCTTTTATAAATTCTAGTCTTATATAGGTATAGTAGTATGGTATAGTAGGTATATTCTAGTCTTTCTTTATGAATGATTCTAGTAGCTATGTAAATACTTACCTAGTGACTTAGTTAACATAACTATTCACAATGAGTGACAGTGTGACATATTTATTCGCCGATAAGAAGAAACCGAGCTAAAAGTAAAATAATGCCTAGGCGACAGAAACGTTTATAAAATATATAACGTAATACAAAGCTTGAGACAATATTTCGACTACTGAGTACATGGTTGATTACATGATCGTAGAACGACAAGACAATGACAGTAGGATTTCTTCTAGTAGAAGTTATTTTTCTTCTTCTATACGTTTTACGATTGTGGGACGTGCTGCAGAATATAAGTGCAGTACAAACTTAAGTACCTAGGTAGGTACATAATTAAGCTCCATAAATATAATTAAAGAGATAACATTTTGTTAAATTACTGTTGTAAATTTGATCGCATGATCGCAATGTAAATAATTTCGTGTCGGAACGTGTTACGTTCGTCGAAATGTTTGCCCGTCACTAAAACCGTCACATATAAAAATTTACTCTTGATACATATTTGACTCTGAGAAATTGTAAATAGACGTGATAATCACGAACTGGAGATTTTGAGGGGGAAGACGGTCGGGAGGACTATCATTATTATCTTAAATACCCTCCGAAGTGCAGGAACGGGCAACTTTCAATATTTACTGCGATATCATACCATGGCATGTCTACAGTGAATTTTTATGGTTAGGTACAGACAGGAGACTCTCCTGTGTTGCTAATGTCCTGGACGACGGTGGCCGATTTACATTAAATGGACTGGATCGTTTGACCCTCTGTCTCCCAGGCAATAAAACAAGTCAACTAAAGCTTATCGGTCAAACACACTAGCTAGGATTATCATAATCTTTCGAGCAGTGAGCGGCTTCTGCCAGGGTGCCCCTTTCCAACTAAGTCTTCTTCACTTCGCCCGGTCTTGGGTATCCTCGCGTCGTAGGCCAATGGCATCCTATAGGTAACCTAAATTAAATGAAGTAAAAAAATTAACACGTGTTACCGAGCCTAAGCAGCCCCATGGCGAGCACGACGCAGCCCGAGAGGAAGGTCATCAGCACCGTATACTGGATCGGCAGCCCGTGGCAAGTCTGCAGCGTCAGCAGCGCCATCAGGCTGGTCGGCCCGATGGAGACCTCCTTTACGGTGCCCAGGAACACGTACACTATCGTGCCTGAAATCAGGGTTGAGAGGTGACGGAGAGGAGACAAATCAATTTAATTGGGTGCCTGTTTATTCAGATCTCCGAAGAATTAGAAATAAACACTGTCAGCGCCGCACTACATCAAGCGATGGAAGGCAGTCGATGAAGGCAGCTAGGTAGTTGACAAAATCAGAAGGGGTCACGATGCTCTGCAGTGAGTTAACGATTAATAGGAAGATTTATTTAGG
This sequence comes from Blastobasis lacticolella, assembly GCA_905147135.1. Lineage (NCBI taxonomy): Eukaryota > Metazoa > Arthropoda > Insecta > Lepidoptera > Blastobasidae > Blastobasis > Blastobasis lacticolella. Next base: position 20,945,463 of record LR990048.1, read on the forward strand.
TACCTACCTACCTATACATATACTTCCTTCGAAAATATTAGCAGTAGTCCGGTTGACCGACATAGGCGTAGAAAGCGGGGGAGTCGGGTGGGCAGTGCCCACCCCAGAATGGTCTTGTGCCCACCCCAGGATGGGGTGCTCACTGACTGTACATTGGCGATTGCCTCGACTTCATCGGCCACCTCAGGGGCTAGGCCCCCCTGGAATATAGCCCTAGATACGGTAATCCGTATCTATCGATTCGGAAACTGTTATTCACAATCGAGAGCGAACTAGCAATCGTGTAATTTTCCGAACATTCGACAGGCCTTCCGATTTGAACTGTCAAATTTGTATTTTGGATTCGATACCGATGCTTGTGAATACAGTTTTCCGTGTCGATCGACAAATTTGTCGATTCCGTATTCGATTCCGCTTACCGAGCCATTGTGAATACGGCTGCAGGTTCCCCTATTAACAGGGCCACGGCGATCAGATGGCAATCGCTCTACTATAATTACCTGACCTGTCAAATCCTGGATCATGGTCAAGGTGGACCCTGGGTCCTCGCCTACCCGGGATATTGATGCCAAGTTGATATGACTGCGATTTCATTATCTCAACAGCCAATAAGCTTTCAAATCGATACCATTTTAAAGACACCCCATCACATTTATTAGACGATATACCTACTTCGCTGTACAAGTACGTTAATGATAACTATCCGCACACAGGTACGGAAAAAACACATTAGTCCTTACAGTCTTATTGGAGCCAGCTATTTTATGTAGTTACTCACGCCATGCCACGTGCTTTCTTTTACCAGAGTAAACAACTTTTTGAAGCGAAAGAAAAAGTTCTTACGATGTATAGTGCAAGAAAGTGCGCACATAACGCTTACAGTTTTCAAAGCTTTAGCCTGTAAATTTTTTGAAATCTGTGGCGCTTACACACAGCTGCTAATAACACTGTGTAATATTAACATAGTCAGTCTCAGGGTCCCCAGCAAAGACTTCAACCTCGCTTTGCGAACTGTATTAGGGCGTACATCAATAGATTGCTGATTGGAAACGTTTTGAGTTTTCAAACGTAGGCACGTAGCACGTAGATTTTGTAGCATACCTACAGTTTGTAGATGTTTGACATTAAAGTTATTCTGATCTATACAATCATCTTGGCATTTATGTCCTAGTGGTGCTCTCGCGTACGAGCGCCCGCGGTCCGCCTTGACAGGAGTTGTCAGATCAAGTAATTACAGTGGAGGGACTACCATCTGACTTCCGTAACCCTGCTACCAGGGGAACTTGACCAGATTGGATCATGGTTACACATTCAGTCGCCTGAATGTGCAGGTATCATCGTGATTTTTTCCCTCACCGTAAGAGCATCGGTTAGTGTTCAAGTAATGTAAATAAATCAGAAAAGAGTCTCACTACATATATAAACAGGTTTGTCATCACGGTTGGTATTGTTTTGACCTAGATATTTTGATGCAGTTGCATGCGTCATGGTCACGAGTAGATTGAGAGTCTGAGAGACTCGATAATACCAACCGTGGTAACAAAACCTCTCGCTTACGAGTCAGATGATACCTTAACCACTCGGCCACCGACGCGCCCATTATTCTCAAAATCTTTCTTATCTACTTACTCAAAAAGATTTACCAATTGTATCATGTTGATGTAATAAGTAGGTACTTGTAATTCAATAGAAGTTAGTCTAAGTTACTTGAATGAGTAACGAACGTCGAGAAAAGATCTATCGAATACAGGCTCATAACACTTGGCTAAATTCTAAATTCAGAAGCAAAAAACAAGAGAGCAGGATGAAAGTAACTTCAAGTGACTGAAATATCCTTTAATAGTGTTATTGGACCAAGGTGCATCCCATTCAGTATTCACTATATCAACAGGGTAGATTGAGGCGCTGCCTTGTGTACAACGTTATGGGTCGGTGGGAGAAAAATAAATAAGGAGGTGGTTCCAATTCAGGTGGATTCTGAATCCGGCTTGACAAAGATCTACAATCGGTGAAATTCCACTAATATTGCGTTATCGTGTCTCGGTTTCAAGGAACAGGTGGATATTCCAGTTTGGGATATACCTACCAGCTTTGTTCTTACCAGTGACAAATAAAAAGCACCACCTTAATAGAGTAGGTACAACTCATTTCAACTCGGTGACAAACGAGCAGACGACACACCTGATGGAAAGTGGTAACTAGTGCTCATAACACCTACGATTAAAGTATGAATGGTAAATGTTCCCCCAAGTAGAAAAAAGTGGAAAAATATTTGTTTTCCCTACTAGTAGAGACATCAGTAGGAATATGTGGGAAAGGGGGTTATGGGCGCTTATAAGATTTTGTAAAGCTAAATTGAATAAAAATTATTTGACTTTGACTATAGGCGTCTTTTCATCAGATATCGGCTTTCAACGCTGCTGTCATGAGAAAAGCTACTATATATGTAGTATGTGCTATCTGCCGTACTAACCAGCAATAGCAGTATACAATCCGTGCTGCACCGGCAGGTCTGCCAGCGCGGCGTACGCGATGCTCTGCGGGACCAGCGTCAGGCCCAGCGTCACGCCCGCCACCAGGTCGGCGGTGGCCGTCGTGCGGTCGTACTCCCGCGCCCAGCGCAGGATGGGCAGCCGCCGCCGCGCCAGCCGCAGCGCCCGCGCCCGCCAGCCGCCCGCCTTGCCCGCCCCGACCGCCCCGCCCTCCTCCTCCTCCATGCTGCCCACGCCGATGCCAGCGATGGCAAATGGTAAACTCCAAAGTCAGGCAGTTATATCAGCGACCGTAGATGGTAGACTCCAAGAAGAATTATAATAGCTTCAAACACAGCCGCGGAATCTTGGAGGCCCAGACAAGCGACACCCTTGGACTCCAGCTGCGTGGCGAGTCTCGTCTGTGCAGTGATTTTGCGGATTAAATTCCGGCGAAGCAGACGGCGCTCGCGCCAGGTGTCAGGTGCGAGTGTCTCGGCGCGCGCGGCGGCACTGCCTTATCGCCGGCTCATTCACTAGAGTCGTCGTAAACATATCACGCGAAATTATCTCTTCAACTAATTAATTGTTTCACTAGGATGACTATTACGGCTTCGCCGTGATTTGTCGGTCGGGTTCCTCGAAATGATACCACAGGAGTAACGTTCATTAGTTTTATTAAAAACATCGCCTTTATACAGTAGAGTAATTGTTGCAACGATAACATTATTTGAATTACTTTACAACATTTTTTATAAATGCACACACCGCGTTAGTGCTTCCGATCCTCCGACAATAAAATAAGAAAACAATAACCGATACAATTAAAACGCTTCTATAATACAACCGACAGCCGCCGGACATAAATAAGCTCAGGTACTTACACTAAATTTGTTTCTTTACAAGGCAAGGCACTGGCGCCCGCGGGACCCGCTAGTCCCGCCCTTCATTGCGACATCGCTAACTCCGGAGGCATATTTGCGTAGACATCTCACTGTTTGCTTAATTCATAGACATTTGTAATTTTTTGTTTAGTCGTCCTTAAATTTTACGTAACGGTTTGTTCCGCTATTTACAATACTATAGTGTAGTGATAAGTTTGTAGATTCGGCAAGACGAGTGTTTGAACGTGGAGCAGACACCTGTTACTCTGCGACGGCGGGGGCGGCGGGGGGCGGGGTCGCTCGCTGCGGACATTACTTGATCGTCTTGGCGATGAGATCTATCTGCTCATCCACCCGCGCACTGGTACCTCTGGAAAATAAAATAAAAGAATTACAATACGGTCTACAATATTTTTTAGGGTTCTCCTTTACCAGGGTCACGGAGGTCACATGGCAGTCGCTCTGCTGTTTTTTTTATGCTACACAATGACAAACGAGCACCTGATGCTCAAGTGAAGCCCACCTGATAATAGGCGGTAACTCGCCCATACTGTACAGTAGTCTGTGATTTCCTGATTTGCTAAATCCTGGATCATGGTCAAGGTCTGCCCCGGGCCCCTGCCCCTGCGCGTGAAAGCACAACCGGCATACTGACGCCAAGATGATTATTATTGTAGTATCGCATTCATCCAGGAATATAAAAAAGGGTCCGGTATAATGTTTTCATAGACTTGTTTGAATAAACTATTGCTTAAGTTAATAATTTAATAGCAAACAACATATGCAGTTTATTTTAAGTAGGTACACGTACGGATCTACTCTGTGGCATCTAGCTACCTATATAAATCTCAATCACAGTACAATGTAGTGTATAAGTTTTGTCTCTCTAAAGGGAGTGTCCCGTTTATCGGCGAAGCCAGTAACCCCTGGCGTAGTTCGCATCGAACTTGGCTCCTGTCTCACATTTAATATAAGTTTCGGTGGGCTATTAATACTAATCAATAAGACAAAGAAATTACTCGATAATAAATAAACATCAACAGAACGTTATCTTTTTAATTACCGTTCACATTTGACATTTGAATGTGAAGTTACAAAGGGTCAGTTGTTTTAAATTCTCTATTTATAGTAACAGTAGGAAATAGTGCATTATTATTGTATTGCAGACAACCGAATACACAGACAGAATATATCGTCACGCATTTTTCAGTCTTATTGGCTCAATCACAGTATAGATAATAGTACTTGGTCAAACTATAGTCTGGGTAACTAAGGTCGGTACGGCTGCTGCATATATTTGTTTAAATTGTGTATAATTCGGTTAAACGAGACACTGACCCGCGATAAATCCTGTTAAGTAAACAATTTCTGTCTGACACAAATTCCTTAAAAATTGTGCCGTGCCAGGACATTGCACTGTTAAATAGAAATATGTCTCTTTTTACTTTAGGTATTTACTGTGGTAGTGTTGAATTGCAAGCATTGTACGGTAGCCTGCAGATAAATCGGATCGGTTACTAGTAGCAAGTAGTGTATTAGTGAAATGTATACTCTGATTTATGATTCGAGTGAGTAAAAATGGCGAGCAACACCAGAAGTATCACTGTCAATGTCCATAGACAGCGGTAATCACTGCTTGCTTGACTGTTTGTCTACTGACTGATATAATAAATAAACTAACTCATAACTGATAATTTTAGTTTTGACACTTTCCTGACTCGGATTACAAATGCGTTCATTTGTAATCATGCGGTTTAGCTGAGATGTCAATCGATTCGTAGCGATTCTATTGCAATTGATTATCGGAACTCGTCGACAACGTTCGGCCAGCGCTAGTAGATTACCCTTGTATTGCAAACGCTACAAAGCCGGCCGAACGGAGCCGACAAGTTACGATCGTCAATCGCAACAGAATCGCTACGAAGCGATCGGCGTCTGGACTGGTTTCCCCGCGCGTCGCCCGGAACAGGTGGGTGTCCCCCCCGGGCTACGCACCTGAACGCGGCGGGGTCGGGCCCCACGAGCGCGACGAGCTGCGGCACGTCGGCGCAGTGCCGCGCCAGGCGGGCCAGCGCCCGCGTCGCCCGGAACAGGTGGGTGTCCCCCCCGGGCTACGCACCTGAACGCGGCGGGGTCGGGCCCCACGAGCGCGACGAGCTGCGGCACGTCGGCGCAGTGCCGCGCCAGGCGGGCCAGCGCCCGCGTCGCCCGGAACAGGTGGGTGTCCCCCCCGGGCTACGCACCTGAACGCGGCGGGGTCGGGCCCCACGAGCGCGACGAGCTGCGGCACGTCGGCGCAGTGCCGCGCCAGGCGGGCCAGCGCCCGCGTCGCCCGGAACAGGTGGGTGTCCCCCCCGGGCTACGCACCTGAACGCGGCGGGGTCGGGCCCCACGAGCGCGACGAGCTGCGGCACGTCGGCGCAGTGCCGCGCCAGGCGGGCCAGCGCCCGCGTCGCCCGGAACAGGTGGGTGTCCCCCCCGGGCTACGCACCTGAACGCGGCGGGGTCGGGCCCCACGAGCGCGACGAGCTGCGGCACGTCGGCGCAGTGCCGCGCCAGGCGGGCCAGCGCCCGCGTCGCCCGGAACAGGTGGGTGTCCCCCCCGGGCTACGCACCTGAACGCGGCGGGGTCGGGCCCCACGAGCGCGACGAGCTGCGGCACGTCGGCGCAGTGCCGCGCCAGGCGGGCCAGCGCCCGCGTCGCCCGGAACAGGTGGGTGTCCCCCCCGGGCTACGCACCTGAACGCGGCGGGGTCGGGCCCCACGAGCGCGACGAGCTGCGGCACGTCGGCGCAGTGCCGCGCCAGGCGGGCCAGCGCCCGCGTCGCCCGGAACAGGTGGGTGTCCCCCCCGGGCTACGCACCTGAACGCGGCGGGGTCGGGCCCCACGAGCGCGACGAGCTGCGGCACGTCGGCGCAGTGCCGCGCCAGGCGGGCCAGCGCCCGCGTCGCCCGGAACAGGTGGGTGTCCCCCCCGGGCTACGCACCTGAACGCGGCGGGGTCGGGCCCCACGAGCGCGACGAGCTGCGGCACGTCGGCGCAGTGCCGCGCCAGGCGGGCCAGCGCCCGCGTCGCCCGGAACAGGTGGGTGTCCCCCCCGGGCTACGCACCTGAACGCGGCGGGGTCGGGCCCCACGAGCGCGACGAGCTGCGGCACGTCGGCGCAGTGCCGCGCCAGGCGGGCCAGCGCCCGCGTCGCCCGGAACAGGTGGGTGTCCCCCCCGGGCTACGCACCTGAACGCGGCGGGGTCGGGCCCCACGAGCGCGACGAGCTGCGGCACGTCGGCGCAGTGCCGCGCCAGGCGGGCCAGCGCCCGCGTCGCCCGGAACAGGTGGGTGTCCCCCCCGGGCTACGCACCTGAACGCGGCGGGGTCGGGCCCCACGAGCGCGACGAGCTGCGGCACGTCGGCGCAGTGCCGCGCCAGGCGGGCCAGCGCCCGCGTCGCCCGGAACAGGTGGGTGTCCCCCCCGGGCTACGCACCTGAACGCGGCGGGGTCGGGCCCCACGAGCGCGACGAGCTGCGGCACGTCGGCGCAGTGCCGCGCCAGGCGGGCCAGCGCCCGCGTCGCCCGGAACAGGTGGGTGTCCCCCCCGGGCTACGCACCTGAACGCGGCGGGGTCGGGCCCCACGAGCGCGACGAGCTGCGGCACGTCGGCGCAGTGCCGCGCCAGGCGGGCCAGCGCCCGCGTCGCCCGGAACAGGTGGGTGTCCCCCCCGGGCTACGCACCTGAACGCGGCGGGGTCGGGCCCCACGAGCGCGACGAGCTGCGGCACGTCGGCGCAGTGCCGCGCCAGGCGGGCCAGCGCCCGCGTCGCCCGGAACAGGTGGGTGTCCCCCCCGGGCTACGCACCTGAACGCGGCGGGGTCGGGCCCCACGAGCGCGACGAGCTGCGGCACGTCGGCGCAGTGCCGCGCCAGGCGGGCCAGCGCCCGCGTCGCCCGGAACAGGTGGGTGTCCCCCCCGGGCTACGCACCTGAACGCGGCGGGGTCGGGCCCCACGAGCGCGACGAGCTGCGGCACGTCGGCGCAGTGCCGCGCCAGGCGGGCCAGCGCCCGCGTCGCCCGGAACAGGTGGGTGTCCCCCCCGGGCTACGCACCTGAACGCGGCGGGGTCGGGCCCCACGAGCGCGACGAGCTGCGGCACGTCGGCGCAGTGCCGCGCCAGGCGGGCCAGCGCCCGCGTCGCCCGGAACAGGTGGGTGTCCCCCCCGGGCTACGCACCTGAACGCGGCGGGGTCGGGCCCCACGAGCGCGACGAGCTGCGGCACGTCGGCGCAGTGCCGCGCCAGGCGGGCCAGCGCCCGCGTCGCCCGGAACAGGTGGGTGTCCCCCCCGGGCTACGCACCTGAACGCGGCGGGGTCGGGCCCCACGAGCGCGACGAGCTGCGGCACGTCGGCGCAGTGCCGCGCCAGGCGGGCCAGCGCCCGCGTCGCCCGGAACAGGTGGGTGTCCCCCCCGGGCTACGCACCTGAACGCGGCGGGGTCGGGCCCCACGAGCGCGACGAGCTGCGGCACGTCGGCGCAGTGCCGCGCCAGGCGGGCCAGCGCCCGCGTCGCCCGGAACAGGTGGGTGTCCCCCCCGGGCTACGCACCTGAACGCGGCGGGGTCGGGCCCCACGAGCGCGACGAGCTGCGGCACGTCGGCGCAGTGCCGCGCCAGGCGGGCCAGCGCCCGCGTCGCCCGGAACAGGTGCTCCTCCGCGGGCGCCCACTGCAGCAGCTGCAGCGCCGCCATCGCCAGCTCCACGCACACCTCGTCGAACACCTACGCCCAGTGGAACACCCGTTACAACTGACAACCTCAAATCCTCAAACTCTAAACTTATCTACGTCACTAGAACTAATTAGGACCCGTTTCCTAACCTCCGATAAGTCCCAGATATGTGTGATATCGTCTTCCTCTCATTGGTACAAAACTAAAAGCATTACAGCTATCTGTCAAATAAAATAGTGAGAAATTATCAGTAGTGTTGGAACAGGCCCTTCAAATGTCTAAAAACAAAGGGATCGCTTCACAAGATAATCCAGATGAGAGATGGCGCATGTGGACATACATCTCTTGATAACGGGTTAAAAACTGCTATGAAAAAGTGGTTAATCATATTAACACTTTTGCTTCGCGCAGCAGATAATTCGCTCAATGAAAATGTCGCGATTATAGGCTATCGCGCATTTGTATTGTCGCACAACTGAATGATCGCTCTTTGAAGCTCTCGCGGAATTGATTTTTCGCACAAATGAGCCATCGCGCATTCAAGCTTTCCTGCAATCGTCTTCGCGCTATCGTTATTCGTGGTTTCAACATTCGCACCCGGGTTCTACACCACTTATTATCAACATACTGGAAAGCCCAGTACTTGCAATGAGGCTAATAACGCATTTCGACACTAATTCCGATGTGTTTGCTTTACCCGCAACTTTCTCTCCTTAATTTTCCATACATAAATATCACACTAGAATTTAGAACAATAACAATCGCTTCTTTGTTTCCGTAAACAAACACTACCGCTTAAACAAAAACAATCGTCACGAAAACGGAAGGGTTTATCTGTTTGTCTATCATAATTATGTGACATTTTCCTTGATGTGTTCGCGGAATCGCGCGTGACGCAGTGACGGCATACACGCGCCATAAAGCTTTAACGCGTTGAAACAAAGAACGATTTGACACGAAATTCGAAAACGACTTCGAACTCCGAGAACGAATCCGTATCTATCGATTCGGAAACTGTTATTCACAACCCGATAGATTCGGCGACGGAAACTACCGTGTCGGAAATGTCTATGGCTTTGCCGAGGAAAAGAAGTGCGTCTACGAAGACAACTTTGTTGGTTGATAATATAAATTTGTAAAAAATGTTATTAAGAACTTATATTTAATGCAAATATTTAGTTTTATGTAATATTTGATTGTATATAAGTAGAATAAACTTTTTTCTTGAAGTATAATTTACAAAAAATATAAAGTCGTTGTTTGCAAGTTAAATTTTGGCTGGCGATATGAACACACATTAAAATGTCAAACAACAAACAAAGGTTTTTAGGAAGTTGATGTCAGTCAGTATCAGTCGTTGCCGGTTTCATTGATATTATATCTCGCTATTTTGTACGACATTTTACAGAATTGAAAATAATAGAGATTTTCGAATAACCATTTTTAAGTTATTTTTTAGTATTTACCAAAATTTTTGTCATACTGAAGTACTTACACCGGAATCACACTGGCATTGAGGCTCTAGGATAATAAGGCTTTAAACAAAACCTCGACAATGCGGTTCGCAATCTTCGCAGAGAAGCGATACAATCGAGCGAAACTACTTCTACTATGTTAAATGAGATCGACATAGGTATCCCTTATTTGCCGATTTAATAACATTGTATCGGCTCTACGCTTCGCCCTTAACCTGTTGCGATGTTGTATCGCTAGTACAAAATGCATTTTAATTTGTTATTTCCAAGCAAAACTCAAAAAACAAGGATTCGAAATAACTTTCCGAGAGCGAACTAGCAATCGTGTAATTTTCCGAAGATCGTGTAGTCTTCCGATTTGAACTGTCAAATTTGTCTTTCGGATTCGGAATCGATGCTTGTGAATACTGTTTTCCGAGTCGATCGCAAATTTGTCGATTCCGTATCCGATTCCGACTTCCGAGCCATTGTGAATACGGCTGTAGGTGGCCCGCTTGCCCGTTTGCCTCCTTTTATTACTTGAAAAAAAAAGAGAGAGTCACCGCTGGAGTTTCAGCTTATTACACTTTACTTTACCCGTAAATTTTATGATATTTACCATAGTTTACGAATTGAAATGGCTTTTTAAATATTTACAGGTACGTATGAATATCCTTGCGATAAGAGAATTGCGTTGCGATAATGTTTTTAATTACACTCGGAAAACAGGAGCAAAGAATTTGACAATAAACTGTCACAAGTGTTATTAAAAGAAGTCCGGGGATTAATTATTCAAATCAAAGTCAAGTAAATAAATAAAATGGTTCGAGAGTGGAGATAACATCGTGTAGAGTGACATATAAAAGGATCAGGCGCCCGGAGATAGCGCTGCGCAAACAAGGCGGCGGCCGGTCCGCCGCCGCAAGCGATTGCATGGCGTATGGTGTAATTGGACTGTTTTAAAATTGACGTATTCAATAGATCTTGGTACTTATACATGTTTGTCTTGACCAGAGCCAGTGATCTGGTCATTACGTTGGCTAGCGATGCAGAGATCCGGCTATGATTATTGGCTGGAGTGACACATGACCGATAACTTGTAGGATAGGAATGACTATCCAATTTAACTACACGCTACTTGTTAACTTGCCAACTTAGATCGTGATCAGTCGAAATATGGCGTTCGTCTCCCATATCATCATATCAGTGACTCGTTTATGTATTTCTTTTTGGTTATGATTTATTTTAGTTAGGAATGTTGGTATTGAATAATGAGTTAATCGTGTATCTGTTATGTCTATGGTTCTCTGATATCGTTGTTCTCAAGTGCCGCTTCGAAGGTTGTGTCGGACGGAGTCCCCGTCTCGCCGGGCCTCGCCGCCGCGTACCTTGGACTTGGCGTGCTTCGGCAGCAGCCCGCGCAGCGCCTTGCCGTGCTGCAGCTGCTGCAACAACACCGCGCTGCAGACACCCCGCCCCCGCACCGCCCCGCCACGCCCCGCCCCGCCCAAGGCATCTCACAACCCTCTCAGCGTCATCAGTCTATACTAGTTCAATGCTGGACATGGGCGTCCTCCGCGGAGCGCCAATGCACCGTCATCGGCCGCATCGAGCATCTGGCCGGAAGACACTCTCTTGGATTAAACGGGCCGCACCACTCATTCCTACTCAACTTCTGTTTATTCAAGATCTACAGCGCGACCCGAACAGGCAGAATGCAGTTCGAGGCGTTTGACCTGACTGCCGCCATCTCATGGTAAGTGACGACGTAGCCGAAGGTGTTAATGTATTATTTACTCCGACCAACTTTACTATCTTTCTTTATTTGAATTTGTTGACCGGTGCCAGTGCACCAAATGTTGTAATGCGTTCAGTCGTTTCAGAATGATTGAACGACAAATTAAACGTTGCATACGTTTGAAGAGTAGTTTCTATCTACGTCATTTTCGGTACGAACTGGTAGTAAACAAAAATATTTTTATTTACTTCTCAAATGTGCTACACCTAAATTTCAAAACAAGAAACGGTTGTTAAATGCCACGAGCGGAGCCGCGGTAGTACCCACGTAACACGGGAGCAAGGTTAAACAAAGCGCTACACGGGCGACGACGGTGTAATAATAAAATGACGACGGTGTAATAATAAAATAACAACATAATTGTTACAATAAAATGAATTTATGTGCGGGGAGTTTCCATGCAAATATAGTAAAGATTACAGTAGCTTCATGACATATTATATAGAGTTTAGTGAATGGAGCAGAGATAACGCGGCGACGCAAATAGATGGACGCGGCTCGGGCTGCCGCACTGCTGTGAGAGCTGTCTTTCAACTAGATGACACTACTAAGTAATACTTTCCAAATAAAGCCAACGACTTTATTTGATACGTGAAAAATATATTTTTTCTTTATTTAATTTAAAAAAAAAAAGAATTAGTGTTTTGCCACTAAGCTAGTTAGCTAGTAGACTATTACTAAAGTAGAAACCTTAAATCACTTCATAATGCGTTTATAATTCGTGCCAGAATTACATGTATGTCATCAGTCTTTGCAAATGCATGCATTACGATTCACGCGCTGAAAAAAGCTTCGCGTTCATATAATTTATGAATAATTCAATCGATCGATTTAAACACCGATTGATGACTCGTTTTTGTCAAGTTGTATGTACGTGGTTAAAAGTACCCTTCCGTTTCCGTGTTTTTGTTCACGTAAGATGATTGCGTCTCAAGCGAAGTTCGATGGAGGAACAAGATACCGTGATGCTGTCAGTATTAATAGTACGATAAATAATTTGTCTGGCCACTCTACTTTTAGATCGAAATTAGAAATAGTAAATGATTCAGCCAGGACAGTCGCAGAGCGAATGACGCCTCGCCGCCGTTGCATCAGATTTATTTCAAAACATTGTTTATATTGCTTCACGGTTTGGCAAAATGTGATTCAACAGAAATGAGGCGGTAAATAACTATAGCTTGTAATCGTTAAGTGTGTTCAGGCGATCATTCCGTAGAGTTCCTAACCAAAGGGTGTTGTTGGACATTGTGATCTTATTGTTTAATCATCTCACTAAGCGATCTACAGTAGATCATATTCAGATCGCTGTACAAACAAAACACCATTTAGCTTGGTGAACCCAACATGTTAGAGCTCGTCTAATCTAAAATGCCGCGCCCCACTATCGCATTAACGCACACAAGCAAGTTTAAAATATGGACGCAATACATATACAAATGCCGTTGTAATTGGTCATTCAGTTGGCGGTGAAATTCAAACGTAGGAGCACGCGTCGTTCATTGGCTCCCACACAGATGAAGTGTCGTTATCAATATTTGCACTCACACATCGAAATCAACTAACTAAGTAGTGGGGCGCGTCATCTTAGACTGGACGAGCTCTACCATACTACACAGTAAAAAATGCAAAAAATGTAGAAAATAGCAATGAGGTCGCTAGGTAATTATTCATCTGATGGTAAGTGGTAACTGTTGCCCATAACATATACAATTCATACATTTAGGTTGCAGATAACAAAAATGCAGAACCGCCGGCGCGTTGTCACTGTGAGGACTGATTAAATGCCTCATGCCTGTAATTTCGCTGGCTACCTTATCCTTCAAACCGGAACATAACAATGAAAGCATTGTCGCTTGGCATCAGAAATGATAAGGCAGTGGAACTCACCCAGGCGGACTCCTTAGGCTTGACAGAGCCCTACCACCTGATGATAAATGCATATATGCAATCATTTAAAATATTAATTTTTCCAGTGTTATTTTTCTAAATTTTTTGCATGATAATATCAGTTGATCCTTCGCCAGACCATTTACACAAGACTCCTGTATCAACGATGCTGTCAGGTGTCTGATGATTAATTATTGTCATAGTTAAACGTTTATTTATAATAAAGAATTAGAATATTTTATTAAATAGCGCGGTACAGAGCAGAAGCAGAGGTACAGAGCGCGCGCGAGTTCAGGTCCATCGGGCCCGACCGCTAACTCGGACGGATTATACATCGTCATCTCGCTCGCTCAATCCGTAACCGAGTGAGATGGCGATATATCAAGCCTTCAATAATTGCTCCTCGAATTATTTAACCGTTCGTGCCCGATAGACATGAACTCGCCCGCACAGTAGTTGTCAGGTAAAGTGGTCGACGACTATCCGACCGCCACCGCGCGGGGGCAGCAGCCATCCCCACGGCGACAGTGCCGAGGCTTTGCAATATTCGAGATACGCACACCTCTGTACAAACAGTCCGAGAAAGTGGTATATCTCCCTTATCGCTAATCGAAACTTCCCGCGAAACCAAAATTTCGCTCTTTTAATCATCAGATTACGATTGTAAGGGAAAATCGACTTTGTTGCTTAAGACGTGCAACTGAACTTCCAACTAAGGATAAAAAAGCAATTTCCCGGTCGAGTTTCCAGGAAGTAACATACTTATTATAATACAGAGTCCCGTGTGTATGGTCTGGCGAACGATGCCGTGCGGATGCGCATAGTCTAGTAGTGGGGGAGTGAGTAGTAGAGCGATACAGACCACGGTTTTTACCTCCTTGGCGGCGATGTTGTAGAGCAGCGCCGTGCCCGCCTCGCGCAGCTCCTCCGCGCCCAGCGTCGCGTGCACGCACACCTGCCGCCACCGTCATCATCACCATCATCATCATCATCATCGTCATTGATTTAGTACCAGGACAAATATATTCCTTCCCATTTTAGCGACAGATCAGCTAGAAACTTTATAGAGCGAGACATAAGCAGCAGATTTGAATAATATGAGTCTCTCGCTCTGTTCTTCCAAGAACAGAGGTCGTTTTAGTAATTAGTCGGAAACTGAAATTTGGTAGTAAACTGTCCCGTCGGCGGTGAAGGTATCTGAACCTATCTTGTCGAAACTTTGGACCGTCTGCGGTTTGTACGCGCATTATACTTTTTTTTTATACAAACTAGCCAGACATTTGACTGCCACAAGGGCCTCAATTTCGCTAATTTACTAATGGTTCGATGTAATTCAATCGCAATAACAGTTCAATGGTACTTTCACTGCGTTTATAGTATTCTGCTACATTGAAAACTGCAACTCAATCGAGCCAAATAAATTAGCGGATTGAGGCCCTGGTGTTAAGTGACTATACGGTAGAAGATGCAGCATGCCTTTCTAGGAATAGCCTATTCACTCTAGCCTTTAAGGTGTCCAGATTATATTAATCAAAGACTATCGCAGGCAATGCGTTCGATTCCTTAGCCGTACGCATTGTAAAGATCGAACCAAAGCGGCTCGTGCGGATAGCTGGAAGATCCACGGCATAAGGCTGGAACGCTCGCCAGGGTCGCCGGTCACTAGTATACTGGAGGTTTCTGTCCTCGCTGTGGCCGCCGGTGTCGTGAGTGAGTCGCGGCGGCGTACCTTGGTGGTGGTGCGGATGTTGGACAGCGCCTGCCCCTCGTGCTCCCACTCGCTGATGTACAGCAGCCACTCCGACGACGAGATGTTCTCGAACAGGTTGCACATCTGACGGGAGAGGGGAGGAAATAACTGATTATGGGAACAAATGTCGTTTCGGCGTGAATGTCCTGGTGGTGCTTTTGCACGCGGGGGCTCAGAATCCGTCTTGACGTCGGAAATTTACTGACAGGTCTATGAGACTATCGAGACCTGTCTGCCCTTCTATAGGATTTAGTATAGAATCTTTCCGTCAAAACAGTCATTCCGAGAAGATGAAGAGACGGCTTTCACGTCGTGAACGTCGTTTTGCGTGAAAGAGTAGTAAGTAAACAATAAACGGTAAACAAAGTAAACAGTAAACAATAAAATAATGAATTTCTTTGAGAAAAACAATGTTTTAAGCAAGGAACAATTTGGATTTAGGAAACATAAATCTACAGCACAGGCTGTTTTTGAATACAATCCTAGAAAACAAAAATAATAATAAGTATACAACGACGATATTTTTCGACTTAACAAAGGCTTTTGATATGGTAAGACATGATATCCTACTGGATAAATTAGAAAGGTCTGGAATTAGAGGTCCAGCTCTAAAATGGGTTGAATCTTACTTATCCTACAGACAGCAATGTGTGGAAATTAGCAGACTTGACTGTAACAAAACTGTCAAAGCAACAATGTCCTATTTTAAAAATAATATAGCTGGGGTCCCACAAGGAAGTGTACTAGGTCCATTACTTTTCTTAGTATATATTAACGACCTTCCGAAAGTAACACGTCACAAATGTATTTTATATGCTGATGATATCGCTTTAACGGTTACGACAAATAAGAATAATAATTTAGAATCACATAAGAATGACATAAATAATACATTGAAATTAATAGTAAATTGGATAAATGAAAATAAATTGAAAGTAAATCTAACAAAGACATCATATATTAATTTTAATAATATAAGAAATAACATTATTGATTGGAATATTAATTATAACGGACAAATCCTTAGGGAAGCTGAATATATAAATTTTTTAGGTGTAACAATTGACAAAAATCTAAATTGGAAACAACACGTAGAGAATATTTGTAAAAAAATTAATAAATTTGCTTATCCTATATACAAACTAAAACGGGTATCTAGTATAGCAACTTGCAAATCGGCTTATTATGGATATGTTCACTCAATTTAGCGGTATGGGATTATTATCTGGGGCAATAGTACGGATGTTGAAAAGGTTTTCTTAGCACAAAAGAAATGTGTGAGGGCTATATACAATATGGCACCATACGAGTCCTGTAAACCCTTATTTAAAAAGTCGAATATACTACCACTAGCATGCTTATATATATTAGAAACGTGTTATTTCGTAAAATGTAACAAAGAGCTATTCACAACCGCAAAAGAAATACATATATCCTAGAAGTACCAGGCATGCGCAAAGGCTTGTAATGAATACGTTACCGCACTCAACGCTATTCTTGAAAAATTGTCCTAGTATGTGTATAAAAATTTATAATAAAATACCTAGCGATATAAGAGAAGTACCGATGTATAAATTTAAAAGAGCTTTGAGTAACTGGTTGTTGAAGAATGTGTTTTATACAGTTAAAGAATTTTTCGAACATAAGAGGCCATTTTAGAGTTTATTTTAGAGGTATTACCTAAATTTATTTTATATAATTAACATACAATATATTTGCATGTCGCTTCCTATATGACTAAATATGTGATTCAATGTTATTTATACTCTAAGACCTGTAATGTATGTACCATATTTAACGCAAATAAAGAATTGAATTGAATTGAATTGAAAATATCCATGTTTATAAATTTTTACATTTACATGTATTGCACCTTGCCGGCCACAGAACACGATAGAAGTGGCATCTTCGTCATTAGTACCGAAACCGCTGCCGCCGTTCCCGACCCCACTATTTTTACCACTACTCATGCAACTTAATATGCACAGGCTTACGCACGCACACGCAAAGTCAAACGGAGCGCCGTGATTAGTCCATCGGTCACTACCACATACACATTGCGTTGCGTGTGTGCTGTAAATCCTCTCTGAATTTACATTTACGCTAAGGATTGACAAAATCGAATTCTTGTCGATATTAATATTTCGATAAAATTCTAACTATTATTATGGTATTTATTATTTAATAATAATGAATTAAAAATGTTATTATATTGAGGGGGGTGAGGCGGGGTTCAAGGACGCGTAGAAAGGAGATAGAGAGAGTAGGGGTACGGTAGATTTACCGTAGGGGTATGGCAGGAATATGTCAGGAGTACGATAGTGTGTGCCGTCCTGAGTAGTTCAGTGGTTAACATGCAAGTTTGCCATACAAGAGGTTGCGGGTTCGTTTCCCGGTCGGGCAGAAATTTAAATGATGAATTTTAATTTCTATAACGGGTCTGGGTGTTCTATGTTTAATAAGTATGTATTAAAAAAAATTGTATAAGTATTATATCAATTATCTAGCACCCATAATACAAGCTTTGGTCAGTTTAGGGCTAGATGGCGCTGTGTGAATTTGTCTACAATTAGGTATTTATTTTATTTTAGTGTTAACTGCATAATACCTCTACCCCACCCGTGCCCTGCTGTGCCCCTACTAAAAACTAATATCAAAATCGGTCCGCAATTGACGAAAATTTCAAGGAACACACATACCTACAACAAAAGAACATTCAATCGAAATAAGAATCTTCTCCTTTTTTGATGTCAGTTCTACTATTCTACAAATATATTATATCGATAAACAAAATAATTTATCGATAAGGTCGGTTCATGTGCACAGCACTAGATTGGGCGCAAGGTGTCCTTGAGCGCGGGTGAATATTTTTCATAAAATATTGATAAATACAAGGTTTTTAGACTTACGGTGAAATAAAATCACTCCTTTTGTTTTAGAAGTCTGTTAGCTTCTTGCTCGCAATTAACTATTGCGCAAGATGGCATATTTTTAACATTGTAGGCACAGCTTTTTTTGATGCGCACTCCGTTGAATTTTGCAAGAGACTGACGGCGCGTTCGCGCCTTTTGAAGGAAATTAGCCCATTTGCGCATAGTTGTGGCGCGACTGCACCGCCTACTTAGCTTTTCTAACTACTTATTTATTTTTCTATGTTGCCGGCCGTAAGCTTGTTTGCCACTTTAGGGGTAATTGACGGAGAAGGGATAAGTAGCCGCCAATGTTGGGAAATGAGAACGGAGAAGGTGGAACAGGATAATTAAACATCTGACCGGGTGTTGGGACCAGGGGATTATCATGATGGAGGTTTTTACGAAAAGTTAAGATTTGTATGGAATAGGCTTGGTCAGCGCCATCTACGTGCGATGCTTGCTAACTTGCGCTCTGAGAACTATTAAGTTTGTCTACTGGACCGACAGATATCGCTATGGGATACATAAGTAAAATATGATGTAGGGTTGAAATGAAATCTTTATTGTGTGAACCTCAACCTACAATTAAATAAACTGTTAAATCAATAAAATAAATAAATAATAAATAAATAGAGGTGGGCAACGCATTGCCTATTCCCTTGGTGTCGCTAATGTCCACAGGCAGCGGTGGCCACTTTCCACCACTTTCCAGCAGGTGGTCCACTTGCCTGTTTGCCTACCGTATTATTTATTTTAGCCACTTCTGTCCCGCTGCAGGGCAAATGACCTATTCATCCCTAGGCTACCGTATAATACTGAACAACCCAGATATAAAATCGGGAATTGTCGGGAACCACTTGCACAGCGCACCTCGTTATTGTAAAAAAAAATAGCACATCATACTCACGAAGTAGGTAATAGCGAGCTGCTCCTCCACGGGCAGCCGGTCGATCCGATGCGCGTGGTTGAGCAGCGCGTGGTGCCGCCGGTCCTGGTGCAGCAGCAGCGAGACGTCGTCCCGCAGCGCCATCGCGCACAGGCAGCGCCAGGTGGGCACGATGGGGGCGGTGCCCCACGTGCCGGATAGGATGCGGCCTGGGGAGGTAGGGTGGGCAGTTTAATCAAGGGTTTTATTAGGTCGATGATTTTTTCAGCAGGAAATGGGATTTGGGAGGACGTTTAGATCTTATTTCTTTATTTAAAAACTTTATTGCACTAAAATTGTACTGGTTATAATCTTATAGAATCTGTAATAATTATACTGTTAATGTATAATAAAAAGTTAAATAATAAATAAATAAAATGAATACAATTGTCAGGAATCTTCCAGCCATCCGCACACATAGCTTTGGTACAATTTATGTAAAGATCATTATAATCTGACCGTTTTCAAGGCTAGAGTGAAAAAGTCGTTTCTAAATAGGCACGCTCTTCCTTGGACCGCTTCGTCGCTTACCACCAGGTCATCTCACCAACCGGTCAAAAGCCTGGCAAATTTTTATAAAAAATAAGAATTGCTAAATAAAATGCAAGCAATCCTAAATCTCACTAACTGAACGATTAAGAACTACCACGACAAACAAAAATCTCGCACAAAAATACAGTCTTCAAATTGCAAAAAGAGGTGTACTAAAACCATCAGTCTCTCAACGAACTATTGTTTAAACCGAATACTAACATTATTGGTCATATAGACTAAATTATCCGATACGGTAAATATAAAGTTTTCATCTTTAACGATAATAATTATTTTCTCACTACGACGCAAAACTTGCCAACGTAATAAAATTATAATTAGAAAAGCGTTCAGCAAAACATAAACACAAAAACATAGAAAAACATAGTCAATTTCCGCCGTCAGTGTATCTACGTACACTTAGATCTTTTATACTACTTTTTTTTATGTTATCCGGCAGACAAACAGGCATGCGGGCCACCTGATGGAAAGTGGTCACCGCCGCCTATGGACATCAGCAACATCAGGGGAGTTACCAATGTGTAGCTGAAGAGACCGCTAATATACCTCTTGAACGATCCCATGTCATAGTCCAAAGGAAACACTGTCGCTGGGAGCTCAATCCACATCCGAATCGTACGAGCGAAAAACGTTATTTCAAACCTTCAAACTACGCAACAGATGCGGTTTTCGACAGAGGTAGATTTAGATAATCAAGAGGAAGGTTTATAAGTAAGAAAAAAAAGTTAAGTAGGGGTAAGGTAGGTAGGTGTACGCGAACGAAGTCTCTAGTAGAAAGATAAAACTCACCGATAAATAGAAGGAAGTCGTCCCCGAGCACCCAGCTGCCCTCGCCCAGCGCCAAGTACTGCCTGAGCTCGTCCAGCCCCTGCCGCGCGTCCTCGTCCAGCTCGGCGCAGCCCTCGCCCAGCGCCGCCGACAGCTTGTCCACTTCCGCTGCGCCCTGGAACGCGAAACACAATATTGAAATAAACAACACCCAACACTCCAATACATAGGTCCACTGGTAGAATTAATGGTAGGATGAAAATTGAAAATCGGTTTTTGAATTTCCTGACTGCGTCTGATATACCGCCGTATAGCTTTCTCGGAATCCTGTGCATTGCATCCTCGTCATTTGCATATTAATTATGGCTACAATGAGATTCCGAAGCAACTCAAATTGAAGCCTGTTGTCAAACAAGCTTACGGCCTGCCTGATGGTAAGCAGTCACCGCAGCCTATGGACGTTTGCAATACCAGGGGCATCATCAACGCGTTGCCAACCCCGTAAAAACCTTTATTATTATGTTTTTGTTTTGCGTTAGACTCCAGCTAGACATAAGCCTCTTCCAAAGCTGGAGAATGTTACCGTAATCCATAAGCTTGGAGATCGACATAGAGATCGCAGAATAATTCTGCCTAGTCGGACTTCTATCAAAACATTAGTATTAGACTGGGCACGTGGTTTGTTTATGTTTTACTTTCCGTATTAGAATTAGTAAGATTTTCATTATACACAATCGCCAGCCGTGGCCGCGCAGAATGGCAAAACCGCCTTGTAAGCAGACGACCAAGGTTCGAGTCCCGCTCGGGATACATGTAGATCATACGAATACGACGCGCAACGTGCTGTATGGTGCGTATAATTGGTAAATTTCCGAAATTTATTTGCCGAACATAACATTCATCAATGATAAAATCTGAGATCACATTTATTTCCTTATGTTTAGTTTCATCGCCAAACATTGCAGTGGGCAGTGAAACGTGGCATAGCACGCACTGGGCGCGCAATTTACTTATAAATAAATTGCCGAAAGACGTAAATGGGGCACAATAACACCGGCTGGCGGGTTATTAGGTCTCGCCGCGCGTATGTAGGTGGGTAATGATCTGTTTGTCAGACTGGATGCGTCAGGATAGAATCACTCCAAACAATCTCCGAGTGTCGGTTTGTTTGTGAAAACACTGGAGGTTAGGAGTGGAGGGTAGGGGACGGCGGGGGAGCGATGCGATCGCGACAGTGGAATGTTCCAGGTCGCGGGGCCCGCGCGGGGGGGCGGGGGCCGGGGCCGGGGGGCGGCGGCGGCCTATTTCAAGAGCGCGCTTCACCGCCGTCGAACGGAATCGCATCGCCCCTCCGCGGCCGCCGCGCGCTAATTCTAGGCCGCGGCTCTTTGTCTCCCGCGGTGTCCGGCGTACCACGTGCCGGCAGGTGTAAATAAACATGGCGGCCGTGGGTTGCGCCATTGCATCGACCTTTCGATGCGCTTCCCACGACTAATTGCGTAAATTTTCCCATAAAGACTATTTTCGTGTGATTCTTGTGATTCTTCGCTTATTTATGTTGATGAACAACAGCGTGAATCATTTATAACCTCCGGTACAGTTGAATTTTGATATTGATACTCTTTATTGGGATTAGCAGAAATGAGATATTAGGTAAAAAGTTACATAAAAATTCGTTTAAAATCTAAAAACACCGACTACTATTGAAAACTGAAAAGTATAAATCTAACAGATTGTTGTAAATAATGTACCAGACTTTGCCCTATAAATGTAATCATCACAACGAAATCTTGCTCACAAACAATGCCGAGCTGACCTTTCATCCGGATTGATTTCAGTGTATATCGCATCGCATGGCAGAGTGCCGCGCTGCGTCGCGCCTATGTGACGGTGCGCGTGATATATGGGTGGGTGTGTGTGGTGTGTATGGTGTACTGACATCGATATCCCGGTAGACGATGGGCGGGTCCTGCTGCCGGCGCTGCAGCTCCTGCTGGTGCCGGGTGTCGGCGTCGTCGGGGTCGCGCGCGCTGGGGCCCGCGGCCGCCGCCACCTCCGCCGCCGGCGCGGCCTGCACCGCCTCCGCCATCGTGCCGCCCTGGTCTGACTCGTCCGACGCGTCTGCGAAACACAACACCACACTGCACCGGGCTGCCTGTCCGCGCTCGCCACTCGCTGCCGAGGAACTGATCCGAGCGGCGGCGGCGGTCACTGCCCGCGGCACTCCCGGCTATTTGCAGCCGCCGCCCGCCGCCCGCCCGCCCTCGCCGAGCGGCCGGCGCAGTGACACATCTTCGGGGAAATCGGGGCGCCTCCCGATCGATCCACCGTATCGATGCCCCGTGACGACCCTCGATCGATCACTGCCCGTACTCAGTTGGAAGTGCGTACGCGATGACAATTTACGAGTTCGATTAAGTTTTCATGATTATCTATCTATCATTACAATAATAAAATAAAGTCCCCCGCTGCGTCTGCCTGTCAGTCTGTTCGCGATAAACTCAAAAACTACAGAACGGATTTTAATGCGGTTTTCACCATTGGTTAGAGAATTTCTTCCGGAAGATTTATATGAATGATACATGCGGGCGGGTCGCTAGTTTTACGTAAAGACAAGTTCATTTTGATCTCTACCTATTTAGTGTGGGGCTAGAATTATAAGAAGGCGAGACACAATAATCAAAATATAGTAAAAACCAAGTAGAAATTTAGAAAATAAAACAAATAGCAACAGTAAGGGGTCCGTTCACTCTGCAGGGTGGTCCATTTGCCTGTTTGCCTACCGATTGGAATGAAAAAGATTTACCAACCGCACCGGGTGAACATAATGATCCCACACACAGCACAAGAACAAAAACCTATAGGATACGGAACAGTACCCTATCTCATAATTTCATATAAAATTGGTTTTCCAAGCCTCGTAAACTCATAAAGCTTAACTATACTGTTGAAAACTTATCAGATCAAAGTTAGGCTTGATTCCCAGAGGCAATATTGCGGCAATTTGTAATTTGCCACCTTAGTGGTATAAAAAACAGATCTCATGACGAGCCAGGCCCCTAACTCTACATGCTTATCTCTACCAGGCCTAACTCTAAAAATCACTTGACAGTTTCGCGGTCGTCGCACAAACGCTCCCGTGGGGTTATAAATACTAATGTAGTAATTTTGTGTTTGTTGTGGGTTAGTTTTATCATGTCTGTCCCATACAATTTAGATTTAGTAAGGGCACAAAATAGAAAACTTACAGAAGGTCCACTACCGTCGTCTTCGCAAATTATTACCTAAACTTGCCGACTCACTAGGGTTTCTACTGTATTTATTCTGAATTTTAAAAGAGTATTTAAAAGATCGTATAGAATTTTAAAGTGTTTAAGTATATTCGATTTTCCATACCAGCTTCAGACATTATGCCTTTAGTAGGCGTAATAATAATCTACTGTTTATTCACTTTTTAAAAATTCATCGCCACCTGATTATATCATCAGACCCTGAGACTAACCATTCCCTGACCTGGGATTTGACCCACTTCCCGGTAATAAATTGAATTGATAATTCCATACACATGTAAATTGATTAAAATGCAATATTATGGTATTAGTAGGTAGAGTAGTACTAGTAACTGCAACTGACGGTTGGTCGGCTTCAGCTTAAACGGAACATCTGTTACTATATATATAGACAAATAATGTTTTGAGTAGATAATATATTTACGTATAAGCGTAATCTTCCCTGTCTCTGAAAGATGCACTTAATAAAAAGTTAGAATTAAGAGTTCTCACAGAAACATCAATTCCAAGCCTAAGAAAGATTTCAAGGAAATGGGTTTGTATGAAACTGGAGGACCAAGAGGTAGATATCTGGAGACTTTGTATAACTACAACAAGTGTAGAAGCTGAGAGAGCATTTTCGGCTACTACTAAGTAAATGATGAGACACTTATCTATTTTATGCTTTTTCGTAAAAAATTTCAAATAAAAATAAAATTAGGGTTGTTTATGAATAATTGTAGTTAACTCGTGTTAGTGTTTCAGTTTAACCCCAATTAAATATTTATTTTTTTATTTTCGCAATACCGTAATGCGGTATTGAAAATATATTGCGGCATTGCATGCTCTACCCGAGACTGGTCGAATAAGATCGAGTCCCCGAATTTGTATTTTATTGCTTGACCAGCAAAAATATCTGGGCACATTTAGGAAATATATTGTGTGATTTTTTTGGTTTATTTATTGATTTTTTAGGCGCTAAACATTTTAACGAGCACGATTTAGCAAGATCGTTTTTGCCTAGAGGGTTTTATTTACCGGTGAGTTTATGGTAATGGTAACCTAATCACCGGTTTAATAATACCGGAATTGCAGATTCACTAGCTATATATTCACCAATTTCGAAGAGACGTGACATGGTGAGAGCCTCACATAAGCTTGCAGACTGTAAGTCGCAGTTTTGTTCGGGTTTTATACTTGAATGACACATTGGGTTTTACTATACTTGTCACATTTTATTATAGTTGGACGACAGGAGTCTTCCACTGAAGCCCCTGAACGAGGCATAGCACGTCGTGCTGCACAATCATCATAGCGGATGACGTCGAGGATGAATTAACCTGTTACTGAGATCATTTAACCTCCAAGTTTAGCCTATTTTAGTTTGAAATCTTTGAAATTAACTTTAACACTGTAACAAAAACTTCAAAAACCTAATCAATTTTAATATGGGCATTCTACATAGCAGCAAACTGACGCATAATATACTTCATTTTATTGGTCTAATTAACTAACCATAACCAACTTATCGATCGATTAGGCAGGCCTTTTGATTTTGTGTGAAATTGCGTTTATATTTTGTTTTCTCAACTAATTAAGCTCCTATGGAGATATTTTAATACCCGTATTAGCTGTCGGTTTGTATTTGGCTTTTAAAATGTTATATTATAAGATGGTGTCATGCGGAACTTGTGTCCTGTGGCGGAACCCTAAAACCTCTTCATTAAAAAGTGTAGGGACCTACTGTGTAAATTGTCAACTCCAATTTGTTATTTTGCTCATTATTAGATAGCACCACAGTGTGGCACGGAAAGTCAATTTCACGAGGAAGGAATTCCTACTTGAGTCAGATTACTGCGCGATTTATGGCTGGTGGTCTTGTAGGGGATAAAATTAGTGAAAATTTCTTAAGCGACGGCATTTAATAATAAATTACAGTATTAGAGCGGAAAAAGTGGAGTTTATACTTTCTTTGCGAAAATATAATAGTTTCCTAGTTGTAAGCAAAAGTACTACAGAAAATTATTATATTTTCAATTAAAAGTGTTAAAATAATTTTTTAACAGTGAAACCGGTGTGAGTTTATGAAGCTTGGCATTCGAAAAGGTAGGTATAGTCTGGCAAGAAAGTCGTGACAAAAATTGAGGGCACCACTATCGTTAATATGGTATCATTGTTCTGTATCAGTCATGTTCAATTTATTTGTGTCTGTGTCTCGTATACTTCGACTAGAACATTTTATACTTGTTAATATTTTACATCATATAGCATGACTACAACACGTCCTCCTACAACTACAATCTTTACCTACCTACGACAGTCCAATGCTGGGCTTAAACCACATCAGCCGAGAGTGCTATTTTAGTATAGACAAAGTTATTGGTAATATATCATCGTGGCGTTAATGTCCCGTTTGTGCTCTCGCGCACGAGGGCCCGAGGTCCGTCTTGACCATGATCCAGGATTTGGAAGATCAGATAATTATATAGCAAGATGGAAAAAATTTGAGGTTTATTACATGACTATTTTAATCAGACCCTAAATAATCTGAAAATGTCAACAGATCTCGTTACAAAGCCCTTTCATCTGCTCTTGTAATTTAGAGTATAATGATTATTTATTTATATATTTATTTAAAACTTCATGCACATTACAGTACAATGGCGGACTTAAAGCTACGTAGCTTTTTCTACCAGTCAACCAGAGAACAATTACCAAAAATTACAAGGCGGTGCTACAAAAGAAGAAGATAAAAGAACATAAAACAGACTAAAAGTAACATTAATTAAATAAGTATATCAAACATTCACAGATCGAAACTTATAGATAGTATAATAGGAGAGAGAGAAAGAGAGAGAGAACAAGGAACTGAGCATAACAAGCTACTGGCACACTCAACAACACTACTGCCCAAACACTTTAAAAAAAAAGGAAAAGAAAAAGACTATGTAGGAAAATATATAAGGTGTTACAGAGACTTAAGGAAATAACTGTGAACTGCTTTTTTGAAAGTAAATTTACTGAAACTTCGTCTGATCTCCAAATGTAGATCATTCCAAAGTCTAGCAGCGATTAAGGTAAAAGAATTGGACAGAAATCCAGTCTGGTGAAGGGGAAGGTTTAAGGAGAGAGTGTTTGAAGAACGGAGGCTACGGTCGTGGGTGTCGCAAATATATTGGAACTTGCATTTCAAATATTCAGGGACGGCTGGATAGTGAAGTATGGAGTAAAGGGAGGTAAGGATTCTTTGGTTGCGACGATGTCGTATAGGCAGCCATTTTAGCTTCTCACGAAAGCTTGATACGTGGTCGTACTTACGTAAGCCGTAAATGAAGCGAATACAGTTATTTAGTAGTCGATCCAATTTATTCAGTTGCTCCTGATTGAGGTCGGAGCAACACACATCACCATAATCAATAATTGGTAAAATTAAGGATTGGACAAGTAAAATTTTTGTGGCAGATGGTAAAAAATATTTAAATCGATAGAGGGATCGCAAAGCCCCTGTAACTTTTCTGCTAACCTCAGTCAGCTGATTAGACCAGCTTAAAGTGTTGTCCATTTGAAGCCCTAGGTTTTTCACACAGGAGGCAAAAGGAATGATGTTGTTATTTAAGCAGACAGGAGGGACCTTCGCTAAGTCAATACGACAAGTTAGCCGAGAGCTGCCCAAAATGATGGCTTGGCATTTCGATGGATTCACAGAAATCCCAAACCTCTAAGACCATTCACGGATATGATCTAGATCTCTGTTCAGTGCATCAACAGCCTCATCAATATTCGAAGCATCAGCGCTGGCATAAAGTTGCAAATCTGGTGGGAGCATATGAGATTGTGAGTAACATTATTAATAAATAAAGAAAACAATAATGGAGATAAAATACCGCCCTGCGGAACACCAGCAACCAGCTCGCACCAATTAGATACTACTTCATCAGCCCGAACTGCCTGCTGCCGACCGCGGAGATAAGAAGAGAACCAGTTCGTCACTGAGGATGATAGTCCCAGCTGAGACAAGGACGTCATGGTCAACATTATTAAATGCGTTGGAGAAATCAATTAAAACTAGAAGAGTCAGATTGGTGTTCTCCATGGCTTCTCTGACATCCTCAGTGATTTTAAGCAGAGCCGTAGTGTTGCTATGACCCGGACGAAAACCCGACAGGCATGGGCTCAACAGTGCATTGGTATGAATAAAAGTAGACAGCTGTTTATGGACAATAGATATTTAGATATTAGATTTGATAAAAACGGTAGAATTGATATAGGCCTGAGATGGTTTAAGGCACTGGGAGTAGGTACTTTGGGGAGCGGTATAACAAACGCCTTACCCCACTCCTTAGGGAAAGAATGAGATGAGAGGGAATAATTAATTATGTGCGTGAGAACGAATGATGAAGATACATGATGAAGAGTAGGTAATATTAAATAGTATAATTTTTGCATTTTGGGAACTACTGCTCTTGCAATAATAACTTACCTGCTGTCAAACTGAGTGCCCACTTCAGCTGTCACATTATGGTGGGAGATTGAGAATAAGGGGAAGTATTGAAAATTGAAATAAGAGTCTGGTAAATAGGTTGGGGAAAAAGTCTTTTCGCATATAGTATTTATGAACTTGTAATAAAACCTCTTTGGCTATACTATTTGTACCTGGCTGGTTTTGGTATCATTTAAAAGTTTAAATTTTAAAGAAGATAATTCCAAATTCAAATTATGAAAATGCGTGATTTTCATTTGTTTTTCTTACCGTCAAGATGAGTGAATCTAATGAAGAAATTAGATACATTTTAAAATTTTACTATAAAAAAGGTAAAAATGCAATGCAAGCCGCGAAAAAAATTTGCGATGTTTATGGACCTAATGCAGTGTCTGTGAGAGTTGGTTTAAGCGTTTTCAATCCGGAAATTTTGATGTCAAAGATGCACGTCGCTCTGGTCGCCCTGTTACGGATATAATAGATGCTATTTTTGAAAAAGTGGAGCAAGATCGGCATCATCGGATCGGATATCAGTAGTTACGACGTATCTGAAAAACTGGAAATTGACCACAAAACAGTTTTAGCGCATTTGTAAAAAAAAATGGGTACACAAAAAAGCTCGATATTTGGGTAACTCACGAGCTCTCTGAAAGAAACCTAATGAACTGTGTACTCATTTGTGATTCTTTATTACGACGTAATGAAACCGAACCATTTTTGAAGAAATTGATAACTATTCCGCTTTTATTCGCTTTTAAATTCAAAGCGAAAATAAATGTTCAACACAGTATAAATCTAGAAATATACACATATCAACTTAAACATAACAACAACAAAACAACGACAATGTCCAGATGACGTGACAGCTGAAGTCAGTTTGACCACAGACAGGAATAGAATATTTGATTTTGACAGTAATTTAGTGTGGCCAATTTAGGCGAGAGCAGTAGTTCCCAAAACATTCTTTTCACGACTTTCTTGCCAAACTATACTTCTTCTTCTTCGTGTCAGTGTTACCAAGAAAAGTAGATGTTAAAAATAAAGTATTTGCAAAGGAGAGACAAAAATAATACATACCATGACGCACTTTTCTAAATATACTTGTACTACACGTCATACTATTTTTAAAAGATCCTTTATTTTCTTTACGGGACATAAAAAAATAAAGAAAGAAGAGTATTTTAAATGTACGGGATTCCTACCGTTTGTTTACGAGTAACCCGATATTTCGACGCAATTCCATGCATCACACACACATACTTACAAATATGTTATAATGACCGCAAAAGTTTCAAACATTAAAAGAAAGAATATTTATAAGCCAATGCTGGACATCCAAAAGGCCTCAAGGACCATTACTGACACTACTCATCATCATACGGCAATTTCTCAAGATTCCACCAGTGTGTTCTATGTGCAACGGAACCCTATTTGAACTAAATGTACTGTTTTTATGCTACTCAGTGACAAACGAGCAGACAGCACACCTGATGGTAAGTGCTAACTGTCGCCCATAACATCCGAGAACGGCAGGTGTATTGCCACTGTGAGGACCAAGATGGAATGCCTCATGCCAACCTGCGGGGCTATTGGCTAACTCAGTTGACAACTGTATTTGACACTAGATAATTCTACACCACGTCATCTACGTTGAAAACTGGCAATAGCGTCTACCAAATTAGTACCAAATTAGAGTAGTGTCAGATTTTTTTATGTCAAATTCAGTTGTACACTGAGATAGCCAATAGGCCCTCTGGTCGTTCCTTGGGTGAATGTCTGCCGGCCTTCCGAGAAAGGCTCGTATTTGAACGAAACTCGAATTTTAGGTGTAGAATTTTTTTTCTCAAACTAGCCAGGCATTTAACGCCATCTCATCTGATGGTAAGTAACAGAACGACCGAAGATGGAACACCTCACCTAACCTTCGTTATGCGAAATAAATAAAATCGATCGCGACATGAACCAGCGCGCAAGCATAATGTGGTTAAGTGTGCTTGTAATGCGAAAATCCTTCAAATGGCGCTACTAAAGGTTTGCTATCAAAATACTATCTCGCTTTAGGAGAATTACAATAGCTGTGAAATAATGGATTCAGTCTAACCAATAGCCGGGTATTTATTTTGACAGCAGGTGCATCAGTAGCGCCATCTGGGGGATTTATAATCGTAAACAATCTCACTCAGCATAATGGCGTGTACAGATAGAAAACAGCACCAGCGCTGACCAACAAGTCATTGACGTCGTTCGGTAGAAGTGTAGAAATTCGGTATCGATTGACTGCCTGCATCAATGGTCCATCCGGTCTAGCTAGATGCATCGTTTTGTAGCGATTCCATTGCGACTGTAGATCGGTACTCTCGTCGGCTACGTTCGGTCAGTTACAATTTATTATAATTTATTAATTGCAATCACATACTGGATATACCAGAAGGCTAATCACGCAACTCTGTTGCCAACAATTCTCTGATATAAATGATTGAAATTGTTACTATTGCGATAACGTATGATCGATTTAATAGTTTCAGTTTAATGCAACCGAACTTTGTTAGCAACTGAACGCTTCTACTTTATGTAGTGGATCCTCCAGCTACCCGCACGAGCCGCTTTAGTTCATCCTTTATAATGCTTACGGCCAAGGAATGGAATGCATTACCCGCAAGTGTGTTCCCTGATCATTGTAATCTAGACGCCTTCAAGGCCAGATTGAAGAGGCTGTTCCTGGACGGGCACGCTCAATCATCGGCCGCATCGCCATTCACCACCAAGTGAAGTGGCCGTGTGGTGTTCGGCAGAGTAGAATAGCACCAACCCCTTACACTCGTGGGTGTCGGACAAGGCGACTAATGTTTTCGAGGCAAAAGATCTGAGCGCCTCCGTAGACTGGAAAATGGGCAGCAGCGTTTTCCATTGTTATATCATAACACTGCGATCTCCAACCCGCCTGCCAAGCGTGGAGATTATGGAAATAACCTCCCTTTTCGTAGGAGAGACCCAAAGTCCTGCAGTGGGCTGTGATAATGAAGTGGCGGTGAAATGCCTGGCTAGTCAAATAGTAAAAAGAAAAAACGAACCGTGCGGTGCGTCCCCGCGCCCGGCTGCGCTGGCGGCGGCAGCTTTGGCGCGCTTCTTCTCCTTGCGGCGCTGCTTCCGCGCCAGCTTGTCCGCGAGCGCGCCGCGCCGCGCGCCCAACTCCGCACTCGCCACCCTGCATTTACCAACGCGAACCACCATATTTAGATGCTATAGTTAGAGGTATGGCTTAGCGAGCGGCCACACAGAAAAGACGTAAGACGCAGACACGTCGCGGACGGGACGCGGACGCGACTTTTTAAAACACACGGAAAAGACGGGGCACGGACGCTCCGTCGTCGCAGACCAGTCAAGAGTGCAGGCAAGACAAGGACAGCAAGTGCTGCGGGCGAGGCCCGGCTCCCGCGCCCCGCCCGCCCCCCGCTCTCGCCCGCGGCGCGCCGTGCCCCGTATTTTCTGTATGCTTTGAGTCGCGACGTTTTTTTCTATACATTTAGTATGAAAGTAAATTGATCGGGCACCGCGTCTGCGACGTGACTGCGTCTTACGTCTTTTCTGTGTGGCCGCACGCTTAGGATCTTGCGGTTGTGGAGCGGCGCGAAAAGAGGGTCATTGTGACTCCAGATGGCGCTCAAATGAAATCGATCCGCAATTTTACAGCAATTGTTTTTGATTATTTAGGGTTTGTCTTCACCAGCGAATGTTTGTCGTGTATTCGCAATGCAAGAAAAGACTGCGAAAAAAGACTTGTTCAATTAACAAATGTTACCAATGAAAAACTGTCTTTAATAGTACCCTTCCGCCTAAAAAAAAAATAACTTTGCCAGCTGGTTACTATAGTAAGTTTGATATCATTTTCGTATACCATGCATGCGCATGTAGAATTTAATCCTGGTATTTATTTTCATCATTTCCGTAGTAACTTTATGATTAAATCGTAAAAAAGTAAAGAGCTAGAGTATAGATTTTTTTTATTTTAAATAAGATTGGCGGAGGGGTCACCCCTTTTTTCTTTTAAGGTTTTGTATGGGAGCGATCGAATAGAGCTTCCACTATAAGGGGAAAATATTTCTAGGAATTTATTTCTGTAATGAATGTTTCGTTATCGTCGGTCCATCATAATCCATCGCTTGAAATAGGCCTCTTATCTCTCAAATTACGTCACTTAGACTGATCCTCTGTCGTAATGATTTGCTTAGTTTGGATACTTGGATATCGAACAAAGTATTTTTCATAAAAATGTTTAATCAAAAAAAGCGTACCTGCTATAAAATTTCGTCATCGCAACACATTCCCAATTAAAGCACGTTTGAATTGCAAAACAGTGAAACCAATACTGGAATGCCAAAAGTGGTTTATTGGGTGAGATCAGCGGATCACGTCGCGCAATCAAAAAGGGTCCTGCATGTATGCGCGGCGGCGGCAGCGGCGCAGCGCCGAGCAGAACACCGTCGCCAGCACCCAGCCCGCCGCCGCCAGCCGCGCCGCGCGGGACACCGCCTGCGTCGCCGTCACGCCGCCCGCCGCCGCGCCCGCCGTCACCCCGCCCGTCACGCCCGCCGTCACGGCCGCCGTCACGCGCCGGGCCGCCCGCAGCGCGCGCAGGCCCGCCCGCAGCAGCACCGCGCCGCACCTGCCACCGCCACCGCCACCGCTCACCACGGGCCCGGGCCGCCCGGGACACCCCCGGCCCCCGCCCCTCACCTGGCCTCCTCGATCTGCGTGTTGAGCGTGGTGAAGTCCGGGCTGTCGCGCCGGCTGTGCCGCACCCCGTTCGCGTACACCGCCTGCCGACACCCACCCGCGTTATCGGACATGTTGCTCACTGGGGCGAGCCCGGACCGCATTAGGCCCCCCGAGGGAGCGGTGTCAATGTCATCGAATGCAATCCAACCT
The DNA here is from genome assembly GCA_905147135.1 of Blastobasis lacticolella. Taxonomy (NCBI): domain Eukaryota; kingdom Metazoa; phylum Arthropoda; class Insecta; order Lepidoptera; family Blastobasidae; genus Blastobasis; species Blastobasis lacticolella. The sequence continues at coordinate 20,978,260 of LR990048.1, forward strand.
CTGGTATTGCAAACGTCCATAGGCTGCGGGGACTGCTTATTACCATCTGACAGACGGTAGGCTTGTTTGTGGTTTTGTGGTATAAAAACATGCATAAGACTGTCTCTATTTAGACGATGACAATATTGGACCGGCTTTATAGATATCCCCAGAAATTAGCTTCATATAAAAGGTCCGGATTGCATAGAAGCCCTTTTACACAAGGACAACAGTTGAAACATTTTGCTAAGCCGATCCAATTTTGGCATAGTGTAAAGTATAAATGGTGAGTCTAATGCATTGGCTTGCATTTGATGACATTCGCCTTGTTGTTACTGAACTGGATTAGTAGATTGATCCGGCTATTGCCCCCGTGTAAAATGGCCTTAACAGTGCACTGCAGGATCGCATGGATGTTATGTTTAGCATATTTTGTGCAAACAAAACGTTTCATAATTTGTGTTGGCGGGCGTCACTAGATGGCGTTGCTAACGTCTTACGTCGCGGCCGTGGCATCTTATCAATGAAGTAATACCTTTTATCATTTGAAAAATACTTAAGTATTTTACGTTAACGACTTGTTGTATGCCTTGGAATATATTTATTTTATCAATATGTGAAAAGATTACATCATCATCAACAGTCTATATATAATAGTCCACTGCTGGATTTGAGCCACGAGCTAATTTCCACAGGTGGATTGAACATCACAGTGTTGAAAATATATTAAGAAGTTGTTGAATGTGAAAGAAGCGAGAGTGGTGTGTCCTCCATCTATACTCTAGACGCATAATCAGATTTTTTTATTTTTTTATTTATTTTTAGCCATTTCTGTCCCACTGCAGGGCAAAGGCCTCCCTTTTGATCTTCCACGACTCCATAATCAGATTGCACCCAAAAATTCCCAGGGGGATTTTAAGATCTCCAAATTGTCGCGATTGTATGAAAATTGTCCATGTGCCCGGTTTTTTTTGCCCTATTTATAAAAATATAAACTAACAAATGGTGGACGGGCGGGGCGGCCGGGTTTAGCGATGGCGGGGCGGCGGCCGTCAGCGGGCCGCCGGGCCGCCGCCGCCCTGCGGACACACGCACCTCAGCGGCCAGTAGACAACCACCTATCGCGGTCCTACCGACCTATCGGTTATGCGGAGCGCAGCCGACTAAACAATAGGATATCATTATCATCCGTGCGGTCAATTCTGTTTTTGTCAGGGTTCGATTTGTACTCTTTTTCCTCCTCTTCGTCCGGTCTTGGGCAACTCGCGTGGTGAGCAGTTTGCTCTGGAATCCGTCTCAAATATGTCAATCTATCGCTTCCCGGGCGTCCCGCGGAATCTGTTTCCTGTAACGTATACGGGACGTGACCAAACCAGCGCATACGATGTCCCGCCAAGGCTACCACGAATGCGTTCGTCACGGACTAGGACTGACTCCTTAATCCCTGTCTTGTCGACGTTAGCACTCGTGTCTCCGTCTGCTTAGCTTATCCAGACTCACCTGGCGAGCATCAGGTACGAGATTATCCAGCAGTGCAGCCAGAGCGAGCCTCAGCGGCGGCGGGAGTACGTCGGGTTGCAGCAAGATGCTCTTGGGCACGTGCGCGCCGCAGAGGAACTGGCAGATCTCGTCGCTGAAGTGGTTGCAGTTGTGCTCCAGCAGACGGTACGACTCGGGCCTGCGTCGCAGAATACAACGTTTATTCATACCACTAAGATGGCAAACATGCTTTACTGTCTGATGGTAAGCAGTTGACGCAGCCTATAGACAAAGTTAAATACGCTACGCCGGCGTATGCAGCCGACTTTAGATTATATTTTAAATTGAATACACCAAACTAACGTGTGTTCCAAATCCAGGGGGAAAAACAGATAACCACCCGAAGTATTGTTTTCTCTTATACCCTCCCCATACGTCTGAAGGGGAGAACAAGCCGACCCCATACGATAAAATGCACTACTTCCATCCACAGAGATACTAGATGCTGAAAGAGAGTAAAAGAATGCAATACTTGGGGTCCATCATCAATTAATATTCTAATCTTATTCTCGTTGTAACTGCGTTTAAAAGCTGTCAAAGTCACTGTGAGAAACAAATCCCCAATCAATCAATTTATCAGGTGGTTGGGGTCTGTCAAGAGAGGAGTCCGCCTGTGCCATCCCTTATCTATTTCTGTCGACAAGCAACAATGCCAGCGTAGCCAGCACAATCACAGGCATGAGGCATTTCATCTGAGTCCTTACAGTGACAACGCACTTGCGGTTCTGCATTTTTGTTGCCTGAATCGTAGCTGATATGGGCGACAGTTACCGCTTACCATCAGATAGGTTGTCTGTTCATTTTTACTGCAAGGCATAAAAAAATCAAGCGTGACTCACGTGTAGGTGGAGGTGGCGAGCCCCTGTATGTAGTCGACGAACACCTGGAAAGGCACGAACGTGCGTCCCATGCGCTCCACGCGCAGCGGCGCGCCCAGCTGCGTGCCGCCCTGCAACGTATAGGGAGGACTTTATATGATTCCAGTGCGCTACGTTGGGAATTACATTTTAATCTTATAAAAGGCAGCAAATCACGCATAGTATAACTTATAGTATAACAGCTGAAAAAGTCGGAAAACCCCGACTAAGTTTACTTAAACTCAAATATTTTATAAAACACTGAACCGATTTTAATTAAACAAAGCTAGGACCCATCTCGATTAAACTGACTTTAAAAAAAGTTAGGAAGCTACAATGTCACTGACAGACAGACCTATAGACAGCGCCACAGCCCTCTCTTTTTTCGTCGGGGTTTAATAAAATGAGCTGGCATCACTATCGATGCGCGACGATCCGAAGTCTGAACAGGGTAGGCTAGCCCAGAGGCCCTGTCTTCTGTACAAAAAAGTATTGAAAGTTGTTTAATGGATTTTCATTTAGTCCCTGGGTTCATCAGGTACTCGTACATACAAACTAATTCTAGCATTAAATAGAGCGATTTGTCAAGACTGGAGCAACTGGAACAACGTGGTCCCTACGAGAGAAAAAGTCGTGACGCATATTATGTACTCGTATCTATCAGAGGCATCTATTGATGGATTATTTAGACTTCTAAAGACAATTAAGCGACCAAACAAGAGTGAGCGACGCACAAAATGACTTTCGTTCATACTATTTACAGATTTATGGAAGGGTAATTTATGTTGGAAAGTCTCCAATCTCGACTTTAGGTAGGCGTGCTAAAAGTTCCGTCGTAGTTTAGCAACGGCCACGCGGGGCGGTTCCCTTAGGAATTGTATTGTTTGTGTCAAAACGATGTAAACAGTGGCGATGCGCGCGGTTATTTATACGCAGCGCGAAATCCAAGCCGGCGGCGCTGGAGAAGATTTAATTTAGATGAGCCGGCGTCCGCGCAGCGCAGCGCGCCGCCGCTACCCATTTACCGCGGCACACCGTTTAGAGTCATGATTATTTGTTATCGCGAAACTGTTACACTAGCGAATCGAGTGTTCCTTAGCCCAGAATCCTCGCTTACGAAAACTTCACACGATTTTATTGTTGATTATTGTATTGGTTCTGAGCTGAAGTAAGAGCAGAATTATTCCACTACACAATCTTTCTACGTCCTAGACATGCGCGGTAAGAAGGCCTCGTAATACCCGCACATTAGTTGGAAGGCAGGCATTAAAATTATGTGCATGATATGATATCTAGCTATCCCATTGTCGGCATGGGTTCCCGCATACATTTTGCAGGACTTAATCTCGGTCGAAAATTTTGCTGGATCCCGCTGGACAGGCGGGATTACAGAGAATAATGGTTTATACGTACGCGCGGCGGCTCCTGGGCCGTGGACTGGCTGCCTGGGTTGTTGGCTAAGCAATGCAAAGTTACCATCTTTTCCGTATCGAACTTCTGGCGTTACAAATCAGTCTATCACTTCATAAATACCTAATCGAATTTAATTCAGTTTACGCGGTTTGATAGCTAATAAGACAATGATTACCTCTGGTATTTAATTAATATCTGTAAGAGGCAATCATTGTCTTATTGGCTATCAAACGAATTTAAAGACTGATCTGTAATGTATGAACGTAGGTAAAGGTATGGAAAAATATGGAGTGGTTTGATAGCTATTCTTACAACTTACCTATTTACTTACAACTTACGTATTTCCAAAATAATGTTTAATTTGCTTACGACGTTGTTAGTGGTTTGTACCTAATTATTTAAATTTAAGTTGATGTTGACGTGAGTACGTCAATGATGTCTAAAATAGATACTAAATAACCGTTTTAAATGTACCAAAAAGCTTGTGTAATTTGGGTTAAAATGAAGACCACGAAAGCGAGGTATTTATTACAATGGATTTCTGGGAACTAAGCCCACCCAGCTGGATCCCGCCAATACTATCCAGCGGGACTAAGATGGTTCAGTCCCGCAAATACCTGGATTGAAATTATCTTGCGATATTGCATTTACTACCCGCAGTACAGACGGTAGAGATCATACAGAGAGCCAACAACGTCTCTTGAAGTCTAAGATCCAAATCGCCAGTGAGTTACGTTATGTAGTACTTATAGATAATCTGTGTCAAGTTTATACTATAAAACTCTGTATATAAATTTTTCATCACACTTGCTCATAACTATCAAATGATATTGTATCACTTTTAAGCACATTATCCAAGATACGCATAATTTTTACTTTACTATTACGTATAGTCTTTAACTAATTAAATGACCCCCCGACCTTATGATAATCCGTATGATAAAATGGAGTAAGGCATCATCTAATTAGTTGTATGACGTAATGATACCCCCATTTAAGGTAAGTTTGTACGCCTTTTAAGAGAGCAGTTTTTTAAGATCAACACAGTGTTTTATCAGCTTAAAACAGTAGGTACCTTCAGATTATCTTCAATAAATAAATTGTGCTTGCGTAATTATGATAATTAAACATTCAATTTTATCAAATTATTTACAATTCGTAAAGTATGTTATAAATTATATTTTTAATATAGGCTGTATGTTAATTTTTCTTTTCGCTCCATCGCCTACCTGGCACCTGCGCGCGAAAAAGAGAAAACTGCGCGCCATATTCCGTATAAATATTTTGTAATTTTTCAATAATTAAAAGTTAATAACAATACATTTCTCGAAGTGTGATGAAAAACGTCGTATGAGACGCGTGTGCAGATCATTACACTCTCGGCTCACTTATGCGCAGTGCGCACTCGCTGCGGCTCGCGCGCCTCATATCTACTGCCTCGACTGTAATGACCAATATAGCACACTTGAATCATAATGTACTATTACAGACAGAGATATCGAATAAAGGGTTGCCAAAACTATAATATTTATGTTAGAGCAGCCGCTCTCTCTAAGCGGCTATTTACCAATTACTTTTTAGGTAATGAAAAAAGGCATTTTCAGTCATTTATTAAGTTCTGAAAAATGGCGTAGCAACTTATTTAGCTTGAAGGTATTAAGCAGTTATCGTAGTATTATTGCGCAAAGTTGGAATGAAGCAGCAACAAATTCTATAAGTAAACTCCTATACAAGATCAACAATATTGGGACTAAAGTACCTAGTTGATAGCTGAAGAGAGTCGATTTGTGCCGGTTTTGTCGATATTATCGGACACGATCGGTTCCGGCTCTGACGGCCACTATATGACTATTTCTTATTTACTTTCCTATTAAAATAATTTTGATTTAAATAACTTAACTGACAGAAATGGTTGAATAGCCCCAGACCGAGTACATATACTACAATATTTTCTAAACTACCAAACCGACTTTAATGATACAAAGCTAAGAACCATCTCATTAAACCGGCGGTTTAAAATAGGGAAAACCGCATTCAAATCGGTCCATCCGTTTGGGAGCTTCGATGCCACAGACAGACACACATATACACAGAATCATATAGATATACTTACACACGTCCAACTTATAGCACCCCTCTTTTTCGTCGGGGGTTAAAAAGCAGTACCCAGCGAACGAGAGCTCAATGTGAATGTGATATAAAAGGAATAAAAACCCTCGTTCCTCTACCTAACAAGTAACACGTAGTAATAATAACGCGAATTTATAAACTTTTGGTGGAGAAATTAAAGCAAGAATTGTGGCGATTCCAGACAGGAAGATATTTATTTATACGACCACGCGAGATTCCGAAGCTGCAGTTAGGATGGTACAGCGCCACATATTTTTGTTTCACAAGTACGTGCTGACACTCGATGTTTTTTTGTTGTATATAATTCTATTGTTAGGAGCAAATTACGAGCTGCGAAACTTTATTTGATTCAATGAAAATAACAAAATTGCATTAACGAAAATAATAGAAATTTTACAAAAATCTGCTATAAAGCGAAGGTCATGGTTCTTTAAAAGTGAAGTCACTTTATCTCGAGCGCTATTAGCGTCGCGCCTCGTACATCGTCAATAACGCGGCGAATATGAAATTCCATCAATGGATTTTGAGTGGTTTTATTTCCGTTGTCCCCATGAACCTCCTTCGTACCCTCGTTTAAGGAAGAGCGCAGAAGGAACGTGAGTTCTAATCAGTCAACAAATGTACTCGCCTAAAAGACCCGGCCCGACATCGCGTCCGCTTCCCTTAGGTTGCAGATGTACTGGACGACGCGCGACGGTGGCTACTTTCCATCAGGTTGACCGTCCGTCCGTGTGCCTTCCTAGACATTAAGAAAAGAGTCACCGGCAGGTAAGCGCGCCCACCTCCCGTGATTAGGTCTGATGCGGTCCGTGAGAACGAGGGGTCGGTAGGACCTTGGGTGGTGGTGGGTCCAGCCTCTTACGCTTGACAGGGATTTTATTTTAGGTCACACGTGCTGGCTTACTGGACTTGACATCCGAGCGGATATATACGGACTTGTACAGCACGGATCAAAGATATTTGAATTTAAGAGTTCTGTCCTTAACTACGGCCATTCGATACGAGCCAGAGGATTTACACAGCTGACGACACGCTCACGCAATCGAAACTGCAAAATTTTTGGAACATAGATGTATGGCTGCACGACTGTATTTTACAACTTCCTACTTGTACTCGAGTCATAGTTCGGTAGGTACCTAGAACATATGACAATAAACGGCATAGCTGGCTAATATAAACGCGGCGACGACGCGACGCGGATGCAGCCGCGGCTAATATTAGCAGCGCAGCGAGCGGCCGCTGCGCGCCCACCGCCGCGTGCTGAATTCACACCATCCATTTCAACTTGGATCGCTTATTTAACATCAATTGCGTGGAAATTGTTTTCATGACAGTTTAGCTTTTGCCCGTCCGTCCATTATAAATTACCTCTTTAAATGGCAGTCAGTAGGTACAACGGAGAGGTCAAGCTGTATATCTCGTTCTACTCAACTGAATTAGATGAAACATGATTTATGTTTTGGGCCTACCTTTTCTTAAATATACCGGCTTTTTTACCGTTTTATAATAGTAGAGATGGAAAATTAGCAGGTACCTACTAGATCGCTAGTGCTCCTAATCAAGACTAATTCGTAATAGTATATCGATTAAGGGTTGGTTGCTCTGTTCTACTATTTTAACCATGTTGGTAAACAAGCCACAAAATGCTATAAAAATACAGTCCCTTCCGCGCTCCTCGACACGACATCGACAACCTGCGCCACAACAGAACACGTGACATGACATTTACAACCGATATTAAGCAAATATCGTGGTCTCGCTCCTACCTGCGACGAGATTCGATTATTTCATCTAATAATAGTACTCGTTAAAATAAAAGCGTGGGCGGCGTTCCGTGCGTTCCACGAAATATGCTCGTTTTAACACCCCGCTCAAAATACGCGACAGCGTCTTTAAACTGTCTTTTATGTGTATGTAAGTGTTTCTCCCGATGGTAGTGCGCCAATAAATAGTTGGCCATAGTGTGGCGGTACATACGTACCGGGGGGCAGCTGGTGATGCCGCCGCCGCCGAAGAAATACTCGCGCTCGAACACCACCACGGACGTGTGCCAGACGCCCTCCAGCCGCTGCCCTGTAACACGCGACCACCCTTAGCTCGCGCCTCCGCCGCCGCCGCCGCCGCCGCCCCTGCGCCCGGCATCCACCGGGGCCGAGGCGGCGGCGCCTGCCGCGGACTGCCGCGCGAATTAGGCCACTCGGTTCGCGCTCCACTGACACACTTTCAACTCAAAATTGGCATATTAACATAGCACAAGGTATTGACGATTACATCACAACTTAAGACATTCAGTTAGTGAGACAAAAAATATCATACAACACAAGTTATTTGTTGTTAAGACAGCCAATGAATGAGAACACTAAATAAATTTAAAATCTATAGCAACAAATTAAACAAACAAAAAAAATTCAATCTTATTGATAACTTGTTTAATATTTAAAATGAAAATACAACAAAACATTTATCCAGTCAGCAACATCCATAATGTCAGAGGTTTGCCGAATACTGATACACATGTTTTTGGATTACTCACAAGGTTAGTAACTGGACACACTTTTATTTTTACACACTTTAAAGTTTGTGTGTCTCAATGAAAAAACTTAAGTTTTAAAATTTTATCATCAAAGTAAAATCAGTTAGTTTTTTATTATAAAAAAATATTAATTGTGTCCAGTTGACTTCTAAAAATTTAAAAGCAAACTTTTTAAAATATAGTAAACCCTTTATTAATTTTCATATGAATTAAGGAAGGTTTAGTTCGTTCATATCAGACATAATACTCAAAACATCAGTGTTATACTAGGTATTATGTTAGCAACAGGTCTAAGGGAGCTATATGACCATACCCAACTCAGCTTGTGGGGAGTCTCCAATGAGGAGTGGTTGGCTGTCTGGACCGCACACACAAATGAATCAGAAACTAGAAATCACTTAGTACTATTCAGGGTGTTTCATAATACATGTATAAAGCCGAAAGGGTGTTAAAGTATAGCTTGCAAAGAGTACACTGGCGACTTCATATTATCCAGACATTGAATTTTAATTTTTATAAAAAATCTTCGTTTTTAAAGAAAAATAACCATATCGACTACGTTGATGCGCAGCTCTATTTCAAGTTGATGATCCTAGAAGGAGAAGTTTAACCTTTTAAATTAAAATTACAGTATTTTTTTGTACAGAACCCTCAAACCAAAAAATACAAAACGGCTAATTTAGATCTCCTTAATATCCCATTGCGCCTAGTACTATGAACTTGAGTGACCTTTTACAACTGATTTCTAGAGATGCGGTCTTTCGTTTTCAAAATGTCGATTATCGACATTGAAAAGGTAAAAGTTCGATAGTCATTTTCTCGCTTACTATTCCACGCACGAAAAAAATAATTGTACCTATCGTTTTAATACGTTTAGCACTCCATCCAGTTCACGGCTTTATACATGTATTATGAAACACCCTGTTTATTGCTGTAAAACCATCTAACTATATTTATTGTTAAATTTTAGCATAAAGCAGAATCTGATGGTATGTTTATGCCCCAACATAGTTTGCAAATTATGTACACTTACTGTGTCTGTTTTGCAGGTCTGGGAGTATGTAATAAATACATTAATTTCTAATATGAAATATTGTTTTAATGCCCACATAAATAAGATCCAACAAATTTCTACAATTTTGTATCAAAAAGCAAATGTGTGAGTAAGATTACCTATCAATGCTGGTGAGAGCACGGTGGCCAGTCCATTGGTGAGGTCATAAATGTAGAGGTCCACTGAGTCGCCTTCCTCTGAAGCCATGCCGCTCGGATGTGTACACTGTCTGTCTACAGAAATATTATGATGGATGCGCCAAATGGTCAGTATCTTTTACTGAAAGCGTAGCGTAATTAAAACTTATTGTTACAGAAACGTGTTAGCGCGAAATATAACGAAAATTCTGCCCTCGGATTAATTTTGATAAATACTGGGTTTATTCTAAATTTTCGTATATCTGATCGGAAGTGCGGGATTCCGTGAGCCGCGACCGTAGCGTAGTGGCTGGTGCAGCGCGCGAGTGCCACTGCCAGTACTGCCACCTGCCACCTGCTGGCGCCCCGCTACGTTCTCGCGACTCGTGACACTATTTTTACAGCACTAGCTGCTGAACGCTAGACAAGATAGCCGTGGTTTACGCTGCGACTTTTAATGCACTCTTCCTTTTGGTAAAGTTAGGAAAGACAGGAGTTAAAACTTACGAGAGTTAAACACTTATTATGATGTAATTATCTGTTAATTCTGATATTGTCGTGAATGGTTTGGCTTCAGAACTAAGGTTTACGATCAGTCGCACATGGTGATGTTTTATTGTACGGTTTTATTGAGTCAAAAATTTGTAAAAAGATTTCACATTTCAAATCAAATGATGAATTGTTTTTCGACTTTTTTGACACTATTTCTTTTTGTTTAAATTTTCCCTAACATGACAAGCAAAGGCAACTAGCCCATACAGCCAAGTCAATAATATGTCCCAGCTTCATGGACATGTGTATAAAGGCCACGTGTGTCATGCTTCACTATAATTTGTATAAAGGCCACGTGTGTCATGCTCTCGTATTGTATGTCCCTACTCCCCTTAGAAGAAAAAATTCGCTTCGCTCCTACTCTCCCCAGCATAGCACGATAGTTTATTATATTATTATTATTATATTAGCCTGAATCATTTCACTGCTGGGCAAAGGCCTCCCCCCGATTCTTCCACTCTTCACGATCATGTGCCAATGTCTGCCAGTCACTTTCGAAGGCCAGCAGCTCATGTGTCTGCTGCGCCGTCGTTTCCGAGAATTAGGTGTCCAAACTGTAACGGTTTTGGCCCATAACTCCGACATGCGGCAAACATGACCTGCCCATTTTAGCTTTCCAGCTTTAGTGGCTACACAGTGATCTGCGTTTTGGAGCGCAGCGTCGAGTTTCAAATTCGGTCCATCAATCTGACTACTAATATGTTACACCTAATATGGCCCGCTGGCAAACCCCGAGTTTGGTCTTTTGAGCTTTGTTCAAGACCAAGTTTGAGCCCCGTAGGTACGATAGTTTAGCGTAAGCGAATTTATTTTTCTGAGCACGATTTTTATTGCGGCATCTTGGAACCACCTGAAAGCTCAGCTACGTGCTTTTCATTGTATTTCTCCATCACTATACACTTTCACACTTTCTACCGCACTAGAAGCAATGGTTCTAAGAGTAGAGCCTTGGAATCGGCGGTACCACCATGGTAGAATACCCCCGTGCCCCGATTTTGACACCGATTACCCCTACAAGCCCAATAAAAAAATTTTTCTACAGGTTATAAATCCTTCGATGACTGTCCGATTATCTGTGGTTTGTCTGATTATGTGTCAGTGTCAGCAAAGAGACGTCAGTTGTGTTCGTGTTCATACTTTTGATATTTTAGCTAAAAAATAGTTTTACGAAAATGTCCTCAGCGAAGAAATTGGTATGAGTAATATTTATATATTTTTTCAGCGAGCAACTGATAATGTTTTATTTGTTGCTATAATATATCGGCTACGGCCGCGGCCCAAACAATTTTCAACACTAATTGCACATCTAAATCGTTGATATTGTCACTTGTTTAGATAGAAATTATCGGTGCACAGTCACGGTAGCAGTAACAAACAATGGAGTCAAAACATACACTGGCCCCGATGTGTTGTTCACCATAAGCTTTATTTGTAAACCGTTTATGTTGTATTCTTCTATGTAGTCGTTTTAACTGAAAGAATAGTAAAATCAAGATGACTGTGCAATTTCGGAGCAGTTAGCGCTAGGCAACGCAGTGCAAAACTAAAGGTGTTTGCAGACGCTGCGCGTGCAGTCGCCGGAGGGCACGGCGCGCGTGGATGTACTGGAGTCGGACGTGACGGCGCAGCTGTACGAGCGCGTGCACGACGCGCTGCAGCTGGCGAGCTTCGCGTTCGCGCTGCACCGCGACCGCGCGCGCAAGGACGAGGTGACATCCAGCAAGTCGCGGCGGCTGAGGGACCTGGGCCTGCGCCACGGAGACATGCTTTACCTGAGCCCAGTCAACGGAGCACTCATATTCGACGAACCCTCCACAAGTGCACAGGTAACACTTGACTTTTTATGAGACAGTGATTGTTCATGTGTGACAAATTCTTCTATTCTTTATAATGATAAGCCTTAAACTTTACTTAAAACACCATCACAGCAGCCCTTGAAATGCTCTATACATTACCTACCTACCTTTTAACTGGTCACAATTACATTTTTGTTTTCTTTTGTTGGCATTGGGCCTACCACTCATTCCCACCAACTGTTGTTTCTTGCTGACTTAATAATCATTTTGTTGTCTAAATTGTTATTTTGCTGACCAAATTATGTTTTGCTGTTAGCTACGTTTATATTTATGGCTGAATATTACTATACTTACTTTATTTGCTGATCATATTAAGTTATGTACTTGCGGAGTTAAGTGTTGCTTCCCATTTCTAATTTACTGCCAACAAGAGCATTTTATACCAAACAAATGATTGAATAGTGGCTTTTTGTTGTTTACCAAATAGAATGATGGTGAACCAATAATTTACTTCCTTTCTACATACGAGCAAGCAAATAGATTAGCCCTAAACTTTTCTGTTACACTCATACATTGCTGTTAACTTTAACTTAATAAATACCCATTACATATTGAAAAATATATATTCATGCCAATGAAGTGATATTATTCATTTTAGTATTGGAGTCATTCTTTCCTAGCAACAAGCAGGTTTAAATATATTTACATAAAAATCTAACTTTTTATCTACACTATCTACACTCTTTTGAGTACTGTTGGAAGACGTAACACGAGTGCAATCCTTTCAGCTAGGAGCTTAGTGAACTCAATAATCCAACACTGGCAAATAATGGCAGTAACTGTAGTATTTTAATTCTTAATTATTCTGTCATCATCGTCTGATGTCAATAGTGGCTTCTGTCAGGGTCTGCTTTCCTGCTCTATCTCCACTTTGCCCAGTCTTCAACATCATAGTGTTGTATACCTTGGTTCTCGCATCTGACTCAGCCATGTTATGACTTTGTTGACATGTGTATTAGTGCCCAGGTTACGCAGCCATAAAGCATCACAGATTAAATAAAGCTCTTGGACATGAATAATTATGAATCACTATTTAAAGAAAGCCTCTGAATGATTTTTGGTGAAGGATCCTTGATGCCACTTTGGTGTGAATGTTCTACTCCCATTTTCAGCAATGTACTTGTGCGAAACAGCTCTACAAAAAACAAAGTAACATAATAAAACGTAATAGACGGGATTTCAAACCTGACATGCGACTTCAACTCTCTCCTATCAGGCCGCAAACAAAATATTTAAAGAAAAGTATCTAAATTCAAAGAAATATTTGGTCTTCTAAAAGGGTTTAACAAAGTTTGATAAATGCTGGTTTAAGCCATCTGAAAGAGATGTCTTGCAGCAACAAGCCTTATTATGTCTGCAAATACACATTTGTATATGCATTGGTATTGCAAACAACCATATGCTGCGATGACTGCTTACCATCAGACAGGCCGTAAGCTTGTTTGCCACCTTAGTGGTATAAAAAGAACAAAAAAATAATTTTTTCTATAACTTTTTTGTAAGCAATAATGTTTTAAAACTATTTCTGATATACTAAACTTATAATGAATTTGAAATTTTTAAAATGGTTTTTTCTCTTCTCAATATGTAATGATATTAATTAATACTTACCTTGAGTCTAAGCAGGAACTGTATAAACTTAAATGGTATGAACATAGTAGCCCAAATAGGCCAGGGCCTAGGGATATATGTATATTAAATAAATAGAAATCAAGCGCTAATGCAGGCTTTTTATAAGGTGGAATAATAATTTGTGTGTTTTCCAAATTGTGTAATAGTAATTCATTGGAGTCATACATTGTTATACTTAGGCAAACAACAAGCCCTTTGGAGAGCCTGTCAAAGCCAGTTCATCTTCTACACAGTTGGTTGCAAAGCCTGCTCAGTCTGATGTTCCTCAAGAGGATGAAGTGGACCTCATTCTTTATCAAATGTCTGGCAATATACAGAGACAACGAGATGATAAATTGTAAGTATGAATGACATAGATAGATATATCCGGGCCATTTCCGCATTCGGGCGAACTCGCGCCCATTTTGCGTATGAATGACATATTTCCTTCTATGACTCTATTTCTACTACATTCAACTAATACCGGTGCTTTGTGTGATGCAGGTGCCGCCACAACTCAAAGGGATGCTGTGTGCACTGTTCTCCCCTTGAGCCTTGGGACGAAAACTATCTAAAAGAACACAATATTAAACATATGTCATTCCATTCATATCTGCGCAAAATCACATCTGGTAAATTTGTGTCACTTGAAGAGCTTTCTTGCAAGATCAAACCAGGTAAATAAGTTAATTTTGTTACTAATCCTACATACAAGAAATGAGAGTATTAGGAACTAGGAAGTATGGAAGGAGTGTCAATGAATAAAACCCTATGGAATAGTGTAATAAGGTGACACTGGAGTGAAAGAAGATGTAGTCAAATCACACCCTTTTCTAGTGGCTAGGTAGATACCACGTTGATCCATTGAACTCTGAGTGCTCTGCATTCTGACCTATAAACTTCTACATTTAACAACCTTCAACATGTAAAACTGTTTGGGGTACTCTGGAGTTATTGCTTATTAGGTTTGGTAATGTAGAAGGAGAATCTATACGGCAGGAAAGAGTTTTGGAAGGGGAAATCCCCTTATATATTAGTATGAAATATCAATCACACACACTCATATGTGTGTAGATGTAAATAAGGCAGCCTTTGTTTATTAAACGTTTATGGAGTAGGTTTTCTATCATAAATTTTCTAAGATAAATGAAATCGTTGGAACAAGATTTGACATCACTATAGTATTTGTTATTAATTTAAACCCAGTACAGTTCGCTACATAAGGGAAAAGGCTTTTCTTATTTATGTATGTAGACGCTCCACCTGTGAGTAGACCCTCCTACGACATCCGTGATCAATTCCCGTCACATGCAATCGTCGGTTGTAACGGGTGGCCCAATTAAAGTGGTAACATTTGCTTTGAAAATATACACATTATTTTGCTGTTAAGTGATAAATCGTTTAGTTTGGACTTTGACAAGATGATATCGTGTAATTAGTCCCCTTTACAACGGTTGGCGCAATGAGCAAATGTTTTCGGCGTGTTCCATCACTTTATGAAGTGTTGTGAGCTCTACAGCGGCTATGTCGCGTCCAATATTCACCTTAAGTTCTTCCACAGTTCGTGGCTTACTTACATAAACTTTCGACTACAAAAAAATTCACAATAAACAGTTCAGTGGCGTCAAATCGGGCAATCACGGTGGATAATCAAAATAATTACTTTTGGAAATTCTGTGATCGACGAACTTACGGCGCAATAAGGCAATGGTGCCTCAGGCTATCTTGTTGGAACCAGAAGTCGTCCATGTCGTGTTCAGCTAAAATTACAACCAAAAATCCGAATCGAATCCCATTCAAATAACATGCTCCACAGAGCTGAACGGCGCCGGCGGCGACTCGATGTTCGTGTACAATCTTCAGTACAGTATAATATTGTCATCGGGCGGACGCTTTTTCCCTTGATGTCTGGTTGCCAAGATTTCCGGTATTCACAATTTTTTGGGCAAACTTTTAGTGGCCACGTAAGAAGGCCAGTCTCTAACTTAAAATTTTGAACGGTACGCACGTTGCGTTACGCGGGTTGTTACAAGCCTAGCTGATATCCCGGGCTAACACCTTAGCTGGGCCACCCCGTCCTTAAAAGATCCGATGAGTACTAGGTATCCTACGAGTACGGTGTGTGTTGCGGGGCAGGTTGCGCGGAGCACCCGCCGTGGCCGCGCGGCATCTGCTCGGCGTGCCAGCCGGGCGCGGTGACGCTGCTGCGGCAGCCCTACCGGCACGTGGACAACGTGGCCGTGGAGAGCGGCGCCATGGTGGAGCGCTTCCTGGCGTACTGGCGCGCCACGGGCCACCAGCGGCTGGGCTACCTGTACGGGCGCTACGAGCCGCACCCGGACGTGCCGCTGGGCGTGCGCGCCACCGTGGCCGCCATCTACGAGCCCGCGCAGACCTCCGGCCGCGACGAGATCGCGCTGCAGCACGACCCCAAGGAGGAGGTGACGTGCTGCCACTGCCGTGCTCATTTAGGGCCGAGGCCTAGCCAGAACCAATCACGCCCGTAGGCTGCGGTGACTGATAGCTTGTTGCCAACTTAGTGGTATATTCAAATCACAGAGTTGATTCTGATGAAGTTAGTTCTGCGTTGGTCAGGCCACCCCTTCTGGTGAAAGCGTCCACTGTCGTCCAGCTCGGCTAGCACAAGTATGTCCACGACACAGCTCGCACCGTGAGAGAGCATTTGTTTCCTTCTCTCGTAACTAAAATGAAAGAGATAGCAGCATCTATTTCGGGCATTTTCTCGCCTATCGCACGCAGGAGCAACTTGTGTTAGCTGTACAAGAAAAATATGCAAATCGTAAATGTCATGGGCGACGGCTTCCGCTTTCAGGTGGGCTACCTAATCGTTTCTATTCGTAAATGTAGAGAAGTAGCTAGGGGAATTAGCCAGTACTGAGCCAACTTCCCCACAGTGTCGACGTACCAGCGATTCTGCAGCGATTCACACATGAGACCTACGTGTGAATCGTAGATGGTATGGGCGACAGTTATCGCTTTTAGTAAGATCTTCTCTTGTGTCAAAATTCAGGAAAACACATCCTCGGCAGCTTTACTCGAACTGTTTACCCGAACAGTTGACAACCTCACCACCCACTATCCTCGTTTTCATGATGGACTTCCCAAATAAGTAGTACGCTAACGTTGGCAGGTGGTGGAGGAGCTGGCGCGGCGGCTGGGGCTGCGGCGCGTGGGCTGGATCTTCACGGACCTGCTGCCCGACGACGTCTCCAAGGGCACGGTGAAGTGCGTCCGCGGCGGGGACTCGCACTTCCTGACCGCGCAGGAGTGCATCATGGCCGGCCACCTGCAGAGCCAGCACCCCAACGCGTGCCGGCACGCCCGAAACGGACACTTCGGCTCCAAGTTCGTCACCGTCTGCGTCACAGGTACCGGTGCACGTCACTTACCTAGCTAGCGAAAGATAACGACGGAAATCCCCCGATCGCGATCGCCGCCGAATACTGGGCGAATAAAGTGTAAGTCCATTGACTCGATAAGAAGAAGAAGGCCTGAATAGGCGATTGAATGAGTAACTATGATCCAATGAGCAGTTTTCCAATAGGTATTGTCATTGGGTTTCAAAAAGCATCAATAGATGGCGCTATCACAATTTTGGTAGTTTCTTTTAATACAGATTTACTGTATGATTGTGGCAGTGATGTCATGCAGCCAACTAATTATATACATAAAAATTATAAGCTATTAATATAAACATAACTTTAAAAGGTTGAAAGAAATTTTAAAAATAATATATAAGTATGAGTAGGCACTATATTCTATTTTAATACAAACTTTTCCTTTTTGAATGATATCCATTCTTGATCCTAGCATCCATGAAACGAACTGACTCAGTCAAATTAATGTTTGTTTTGTTTGAAATAATTTATTAAAACCTCTAAAATTGTTGAAAACTATTGATAAATACAATATTATCCAGTACAATGTACCTAGTGTTTTTATAATCTTTGCTAAGTACCTATTTCAAGCGACCAAAATTGTTGGGGCGCCATCTAGCGAGTGGTTAGGAATGCTTTAGATACCTATTGGAAAACTGCTCATTTGGTCAGTTCTCCTGTAGCAGAACCTGACCAAATTGGATCATAGTAGCAGGGTCAGGGAGGTCAGGTGGCCGTTGTTGGAGGAGGCTTATGTTTCTCGATAGGGCTACAGCTCTAACGGCTCAATGGATTTTAACATATGATGTATTGTTAGATTCCTCTTGGCCGCACATAAAACTTTCAAAATCTTTTTTCGTTAAAACCAATCGAGTAGGGTATCGAAATAAAGGTGTTCAAAAGATGATATCAAAAATTTAAACAAAATAATTTTTTGTTTTCAGTTTTTCCTTGCTTATAATCTTTCCTCTTGAATAATTGAAAACCTCATTAAAATCCACAGTTTAAAAGATCGAGAAGAATCGAAAGAAGCGTACTTACATAGGTACTTCACATATTTACGTACTATGTAGAGATCGAAGGCACAACGTGAGTGTCACTTAGTTTTATTTTGACACTCAGTTTCAGTTTTGGTCAGCTAAATCCTAGCAGTCCGTCAATTAAAACGCTCGCGACTGCAACTTTATTTCATATAAAATGTATCGAACATTGCGTCGCGTGTTAACGGAACCGAAATTTTGTATGAATGAAATCGAATGCAGTTCAAATGCGACCGAAATTACGTTCGTGTGCTGTCTCTAATAGTTAACATTTACTTAGCGAGAGTAAATAAGTGCATGAATCGTAGATCTTATGGGCGATAGTTATCGCTTACTTTCAAGTGTTGACTGTCAGCTGTCACAGTCGAGGTAAAAAGAAAAATGTTTTAGCAGTATTGTGACATAAGGCGGGATTTACACGCGCCGTATCTTTTCGATTTGTTTTCCAGACGTTTCGGTAGGGTTAGTCCCACCGTGGTCACGTAGAGTCTTCTCGTCGATAGAAAAGATACGTCGCTTATAAGTCCCGTCTAATATAATAATATGTGTAAAGAACGCGAGTTTAGTTTGAAACAAACATGCTCTAGCAGCGTTACTTCTGCATCCACAATGACATGGCATCTCTCTGTGTGGCCAGGCGACAGCTCTGCGCGCGTGCACCTGGAAGGCTACCAGGTGTCGGGGCAGTGCCAGGCGCTGGTGCGCGACGGCATCCTGCTGCCCACGCGCGACGCGCCCGAACTCGGCTACATCCGGGACTCCTCCGACCAGCAGTACGTGCCGGACCTCTACTACAAGGTACGAGCGGTGTATGGGATAAGGCTTATGGGGGATGCTAATGTGGTTCTGTAGCGCCCCCAGCCAAACCAAACAGTGTTGTGAGACGTCTCGCGATTCACAGCGTAAGCTGAGTGGGATATTTTTTGCTCTGACTGTAAAAACCACCTAATGTTCTAGATTCTTAGGATTACTAGAAATAAAACCTGGTTTTAGGTGGTAACAATAGGTGTAATAAAAAATTTAACACAAACAACCTCGACAATACTAGCAGCATTTTCGTTACCGCGATGAAGAAATATTGTACAGCGCCATCTAGTGGACGTTGTGAGAAATATATACCATAAATATTGTCATATACTTACCACCCAAAAGGGACTGCGCACTGCTTTGACTAAAACCGGGCTGAGCGAGAGCCACCATCCATAGTCCTGTGTCCCTTTCTAGTGTGGCCACCTTTGTTGATTCAAATTCCGAATTACTTTGATTACTTAGCGCGGACACCGACCTACCGATCAGGGCGAGGCAGAGCCGGACCGGGTGCAATCTGAAGGTCATATTTTCACCTGGACCATGGTTACCCTGCTAATCGGAAACTATTGGTCCTAGAACACTAGTTCCTAGAATGAAATGATAGCACTCCTCGAGATCTACATTTCGTATGACAGCTTTTAAAGTTAAATCTTTTATAACTCTGAACCCATTGGTCCTAAAACACTAGTTTCTAGAGAGAAATGATAATACTTGTTGAGATCTACATTTCGAATGACAGCTGTCAAAGTTAAATCTTTTATAACTCTGAACCCATTGGTCCTAAAACACTAGTTTCTAGAGAGAAATGATAGTACTTGTTGAGATCTACATTTCGAATGACAGCTGTCAAACTTAAAATTGAAATAACTCTAAAACCATTGCTCCTAGAACACAAGTTCCTAAAGAGATAGTGCTCTTCGAGATCTACATTTCGGATGACAGCTGTCAAACTGTTGTAAAACTAATAACTCGGAACGATTGGTTTTACAAACCTAGTTCCTAGAGTAATATGATAGTACTCATCGAGATCTACATTTCGGATGACAGCTGTAAAACTGTTGTAAAACTAATAACTCGGAACGATTGGTTTTACAACCCTAGTTCCTAGAGTAATATGATAGTACTCATCGAGATCTACATTTCGGATGACAGTTTTAAGTCTGACAGCTGTCATACAAAGTGTAGATCTCAACAAGTACTATCATTTCTCTCTAGAAACTAGTGTTTGAGGACCAATGGATTCCAAGTTATAAAATATTTTACATTTACAGCTGTCATACGAAATGTAGATCACGACGAGTACTATTATATCTCTTTAGGAACTAGTGTTCTAGAACCAATGGGTTCCGAGTTATAAAAGATTAAACTTTTACTGCTGTCATACGAAATGTAGATCACGACGAGTACTATCACTTCTCTTTAGGAACTAGTGTTGTAGGATAAGTCGTTACCGAACTCTTTTATCTGTTTTGTTGAAAAAAAGTCGTAGGTTAATTATTATGTTGACTTGACGTTTGTCGGAGAAACGTTCAGTGGATCAAAAGGTATTTCGACAACAACTTTTCGGGTTGTACGGATTACCCCATAATAATACCAAATTCACGGTAAATATATTTCTCCAATAATGGCAACACCAAACATGACACTTGTCAATTTAGAATGACGGTGATTATGCCAATAACATTGTGTCTACACTGTTCGAAAGGGACTAAGGACGATGGTGTATCGAAGTATCGATGGTGACTCTCGCTCTGCCCGGTTTTAGTCAAAGCAGTGCGCAGTCCCTTTTGGGTAGTAAGTCCATGCGTATTGTACACTGGTCGCTGCGACATTGACAGTACTATAGGAATCAATGTAGGTTTGCGTTTACTTGTGTAGGTGTTACTTACATTTTACTGCAGATGGTGTTACTCACTTATTTAAGACAATGCTTTTTTTTGTAGTATTTTAACCTTTGTTTATTTATGTCGTGTCGTGGTTTCTTAGGGCTATAAATGTTCTTAATCTTATAGCCTCTGGTTTATCCAAGATCATAATTTTTTCGGACGGAAGTTATTGGTCGCGTTTGGCAGGCTCTATTCTACTACGCATTCGATGTACTGCACCGTACCGATCCATATATTTTGGTCGAGGACGTATATCGTTTAATTTCATTTCATCTCGACGAAGCTATAGTAATTCAACAGGGCCCTATAAACTATTTAGGGACACTCGGGGGGCACCACACGGGCGGCTGTCGCCTCACCCAGCCTCAACTGTCACTCAACCCCTCCCCCCCGTTCCAGGAGCGCGACTCGTACGGCAACGAGGTGAACGTGCTGGCGCGGCGCGTGCCCGTGGCGTACCTGCTGGTGGACGTCCCGTGCGGCTCGGCGGGCGGCGCGGCGCTGTTCCGCGCGCCCGCCGGCGCCGCGGCCTTCCCGCCCGCGAACCGCGCGCTGCACTCGCAGCTGCAGTCGCTGCGCGCGCTGCACGCGCACCTGGAGGCGGCGCCCAGCTTCCTGGAGGCGGCCTCCGACCTGCACGTGCTGCTGTACCTGGCCACCAACGAGGCGCTGCCGCTGCCGCCCGCCGCGCTGCAGCCGCTGCTGGACGCCGTGCGCGCGCGCGACGCCGCCGCCGCCGACGCCTGGCGCGCGCAGCCCGCGCCCGCCACGCTCGCGCACCTCGCCCGCGCCGCCGCCGACGCCGACGCCGACGCCGCCGCCGCCGGGCCCGCCCCGCCCCCGCCCGGCTCCGCCGCCGCCGCCGCCGCGCCCGTCTGGACCTGCCCGCTGTGCACCTTCCACAACGCCGCGCGCCGCGACGCGTGCGAGATGTGCGCCATGCCTCGGTGAGCATCCATCCACCGCCGAGGGTAGATCGCTCGTCCCGCGGTGGACCCCCGCCGAGGACTGAGGATCGATGATCCCTTTCGAATTCCTTTGGCGGGCTATCGAGTATACCTGGACCGGAAGACGACCCGCGATGAACGATCCGGAGCGATCGGATCTTGTCGTCCATGTTCTATTCGATTTACTAGAAAGCGCGCAAGACAATTTTGCTCGCTGCTCAAAATTGAACTTAGTATAACCACCAAGAACCACTCCCAACAAAAACCCTTTGACGCTTTGTCAAATTCAAAAAAATTTAAATTAACAAAATGCCAGATCTATGTGCAGACTTATTTTGCGCGGATCCTAACGCCCTGGCGATCCAAAATGTCATTCAGCAATAATGAAATCCCATACATTTTCCTCTCTATTCTACTGTCAGTCCCGAAAACAGAATGTATCCTTACTAAACGGCAGTCCCTCCCCTGCCCCGCAAAATATGACCAACCCATGTTGTTGCAGGAACAGCGGCATGTAGGCGCCGGCAGCCGCCGCGCGCTTGTAAATGTGTACATATGTATAAATCCGCCGAGCACCGCCCCCGCCGCGCCCGCCGCGCCCCGCCCGGGCCCGCCCAAGCGTCCTTTATTTATACTGACTTCTGGATTGGATGTACAGGTGCTTCATTATGGAATAAATAAGAGCATAACATCAAAGGATTACTTTTTATTTTATTTCCCCGATTCCCTCGTTATTGAAAGGCATCGGACGAGCTCCGCACGTACAAAACATAAACGCAGCGCCGGCGTTTCCGTTCCATTAGTTATAGCGCTTCGCCACGTCAGTTCGCATTCGGAAATCATCAACGTCACGCGTACTCATTATCAATCATTCATATCATTTTATCATTATTTTTTAATCATACAATTTAGCATATCGCGCACGCAGATAAAAAGTGTGACATCACACAAATGTGTTTTTTGGGAAATCGCATTTAATATTTTTTTAATTTAAGATGAAAGACTTATCGTAATAACTTCGTTTCATACTGTCACATTAATGGGACGTTTGATAGTTAATACAATTCGTTAAATCATCATATTGAGTAGGTCAAATTTTTGTCTCAAACTCATTAAACCACTGTTAGTTAGTTAATTATCACGATTATGCGACTATGTAAAGAAATAAATTTTAAAAATTATAAAAAAACTTAGGCTAGACACATTTATGAAAGTGGTTGACACCACAAGTGACCGAAGCAAAGAATAAGCATTGCTATTCAGAGAGGTATTTAATGCTGCCAGCATCTTGGGTGCGCTTCTACACGGCCTCAATTTTGTTAATTTTTTAAGTTAGTTAGTTTCTTTTTGCTTTTTATTGTAAGCATTTAGTTTGTCAATTTTTGAATATATGCACAATAGATTCAGAGTAAATTTTAAACGAGTTATTAAAAAATAGTGTTATGTCCAATTGCACTATACTTAGGCGACTCTTAAGTGGACTCCTTAAGATATTCCTAAGCATGTACTAATTAACTGGGCAAAATGAACAATGATTGCAATGCAAGCGACACAAGTCGATATTAGCTTAACTGAATCCACTGGAAGGATACCCAACTTGTGGACGCTGAGTACATTACTCCAGTCTTCAAGGGCAAGGGCTCGATGCGGTGAACCAACCACCGCAGTATAAAGCTGATGTCACACCATGAAGTCTTCGAACCTATTGTGGACTCTCGGATGCGACAGAAGTAATCTCGGAGTGTTAGTATGGGTTTAATCTGGGTTGTAGGACAATGGACCCTATATTTGCCCTGAGAAACCTGATGGAGCAGGAACACGCCTCTGTATTTCCTATTTCTAGCCATGCAGAAAGCCTGACTGTGTCCCTCGTGAGATGATCTGGTGGGCATTGCGATCCCAGTCGATGCCTGAGGTCTATATTGACATGTACCGCGATTCCGTACAGTGCAGATCCCCTACGAATTCACATAAGTGATGAAGTCAAGCTCATGGATCAAGTCAGACACTTAGCGCAACCAGTGACATTAACAGCGACGTCAAAGCCCGAATATCAGTGGCTTGGGCCAAATGGCGGAAGGAATGAATGTTATTTATGACCCCAAAATTATGGTAAAGCTGAAGGGACAAGTCTATAAGACTCTCCTATACGGCAGCGAGACGTGGCCCCTACGAGGGCGACACAAGCAGGAGCTGCAAGTCACGGAAATGAAGAAGCTGCGGTGGATGTGTGGAGTTTCACGCAAATATAGCATCCGAAACACTCACAGTCGAGGCAGCCTTAGCGTCTGTCACATCGCAAATAAGCTGCAAGAGTGCCGCCTTCGATGGTATATCACGTCTTGCGCAGACCAACAAATTCGTAGGGAACAAATGAACAGGGAATACCCGGCCAGGCACGAGAAGGAGAAGCCGGTCCAAGAAACGATGATTAGACGACGTTAAACCTGACATGCGTGCCAAGTCACTACCTAGAATGCC
This sequence comes from Blastobasis lacticolella, assembly GCA_905147135.1. Lineage (NCBI taxonomy): Eukaryota > Metazoa > Arthropoda > Insecta > Lepidoptera > Blastobasidae > Blastobasis > Blastobasis lacticolella. The sequence continues at coordinate 21,002,483 of LR990048.1, forward strand.
GAAGACCGGCCGAAGTATACCAAGAGGAGTCGGAAGGCGGCCCCGGGCCCTCGCGTGAGCACAACCGGAATTTACCGACAAGATGATGATGATCACTTAAGACTCCTAACTTATATAGCTGTGTGGTGAATCGTCTTAGACCTCCGGAGCCACTGTATTGTACCTATATGCAAGCTGAGCTTAGAAATGCTACATTATATTGTAGTTCGTAGTATTAACGTAGGTTATGTCATGTCACCTTTATTCATTAAATTAAACTGTTCTATCTAACCAAAAAAATCGTCACATCTCAGGTTACGACACACTATCAAGTCAATACTAAAAAGAATTCGTCTGTAAAACTGTCACACTACATGATGTGACATTATCTTGCTGAAATGCATGGTAATATTAGAAAATAACTTAACAAAATAGAGTTAAAACACAGGTTATGACACATTTTGTACGTCCGCTCTGTGCTAACCTGCGATGTGACACTGTTGTTGCCGGTGATGCGCGCCAACCCGCTTAGTGCAAAAATAACCATATTTCGGCAACGAACTGCAATATAAATAATTTCAATCAGTTAAAGTTCGCGATCGCCGATCGTTTGGTATAATTAACTCATTTTTGTCATAAGCTGTGTTATTACAGTTTTTATCTGGGTGCGCGATATCAATAAATATCTCTAAAGACACTATCCTGGTTATAATATCATAAGCCCACCCCCAACAGGCATTGCGACACTATAAATCGGTGGTAGTCGTTTCGTAACGATATTTGATACGAAAGCCTATTGCGGGCAGCTGCTGTCTTTAGTAGTTATGTCAAAGCCGTGTTTTCTACTCCACGCCTATCAGGTGTGGACTGCTGGATTCTCCGCTAATGTGGAGAGGGTTCGAGTCCTGCAATGGATTGTTTAGTACTGCCAACTAGTTGACCAGGGACCCTGAGACTGCTTGAACAGTCTTTAGAGCCGATTGGCGGTTGGGATGTGACGGTTTTTATCAGAACAAAAAACCGCAATATCTACCCTAATGATTTCTGAGGCTACCTTCCATCACCATTATCAGATCAACCGGCTGATACCATAATATTGCATTTTCACCTAATTTACATGTGTATGAAAATTTTCAATTTATTTTATTACCGGGAAGTGGGTCAAATACTGTGTACCTACAAGCAAGCCAGTTAGAACCTTGGCATTCTATATTGAACCATCATGTACATAGTATTGGGCCCTGGTATCGATAGAATTGAAAGCGCATGTAGGTAAGTCAGATAACAATGTAATATTATATTATGCTGTCAGTGAGCTGATGTCATTATAGAGATGAAATGTGGTCTCACGAACCCTTCAATAATACAATACAACTCGATGGGTTACTGCTCAACTATGTACCTACAAGGCGGCACTGGGGTTTGACATATACCAATGTCTCATTTCTGAGTCATGTACGAGGTAGGTAGGTAGTCAGTCGAGTTCATTAATATGTGAGCATTACCAAGGCTTCAAATATAAATGTACATGGAAGGGTACTTATATATCTGAGCAGATTCATCAATCAAATATATGTAAGTCTGCTCAGATATATAAGTACCCTTCCATGTACATTTATATTTGAAGCCTTGGCAATGCTCACATATTAATGAACTCGACTGTACCTAGTCCTACATTCCTACTTGTATAACTCGTCGTCCTCATAGCTAGGAACTTGTAGATTTTGATTTTGCATGGGTGTCTTGCTGCACCACGTCCGTAGGCTATACCCTAGAGACTAGAGATTATAAGCGGTCTTATCGCCAATAGCGATCTCTTCCAGACAACCATTTACATGGATATAGTGGAGGTCGGAAAGCAAAAAACTAGTAGGCAATGTACATTTGAGATTCGATATAGTAGTTACAATCACCATACAGTGAAGAAATGCAATAAATATAAAAAGAACAAAAAAAATACAAACATTAAACTAAACAAAAACAATACTAATTAAAATCTAAAACCGCTATACAAGACACAGACGATAAAATCATGTGTTCAGGGTAGAAAGGAGATGACCCTTTAATCTTCTTTTGAATATACTCGGCGAATCCGAACATCTCGCCTCACGGGGAAGCGTATTTCACAGGCGCACCGACTGTACACTGTCACATGATGGGGCATTACCAACGCCCGATCTCGGGAAGAGCGCAGAGATCTACTCTGTACGTCGGGATCGTACTAGAAACGCTCTTTTAAGTATTGCGGGGAACAGCGATCGAACAGCACTCGATATAGAAAAGAAAGCGTATGAAAAATACGTCGCTGGCGAATGGGAAGCCACTGTAGCCGAGCACGAAACTCCGACACATTATTAAACTTGCGAAGGCCGAAAATAAATTTGCTACAGTAGTTTTGTAAACGCTCCAATTTATTAAGTTGCTCCTCGGTGAGATCTATGAAGATACAATACAATATACAATTTTATACAATTAGTTTTAGTACACAACAGGGTTAGTAGATATATTTTTATTTTATTTATTATTAGTACTTATATTTTCCCAGACCAAATCCTAGCAACGCGGATGGCACTATCTGAGGCGCGGCTCCACACTCGCAGGCCCTTTCCGGGGTGGCGATGCACCCCCATCTGCACAAGTTTTCTTTAGATCTGCCGACCTGGGCACGCAACCTGTTCCGCGTCTTCCAAATCGGCCAGGGCAATTCATACCCAGGTGGCAGTTTCTCCTCGGGTGCGATAAACGATTGGGGAGCGTATTTTTATCACCACAGACTTGCTCTGGCTTTCCGAGCATCGTCAGTAGCCTTGGCAGTAGCGAGGAAACTTTTGCGACTCCTGAAACGTTGAGGTGTTGGGATAGAGTTGTGGAGAGAGTTTCTCTACAGCGCCTGCTACTTTCCCTACGCACGGCCAGAGGTGCAATACCTGCTAGTGGATATAACATCTTAACCGGTATGAGTTTAAGGCAGCCTGGAAGATTAGGCAAGCGAATTGGCCGGCAGAGAAGCACAAAGCAAGACCAGTTGTACGGAGTACCTTCAGGGTAGCTCCCCATTTCGATGATATCAGTCGAATCAGGAGATTATTACTTATTACCACAACCTCAAAAAACCACAACAAACTAATGCGCGGGACGTGATCCATCATAATAGATATTTCTTTTTATATACTATTAGGTATTTATTTATTGAGACAAGAATATAGTATTTAATAGGTATATTATTTGTATTGAGTTTTTATTTTTATCTAAATATTTTATCTCTACACGCACGTATGGTACTCAAAGTCGTTTCTATAATTCTCTGTTAATATATATTTAACTTATCTTTTAAATATTGTTTTGGTGAGTTTCGGCGGTCGCACGACGCATTTTATACATATTAAACATTTGTATTTAGCTGTGCAACTCTGGTGCTGACAGAATATCAGTGTTGCTAGTTTCACCGACTGGCAACAATATGCTGAGTCGGCTCCGATTCCTTGAGCAGTGCAAGATACTTTCCATGTTGAAATTATGAATTTGCAACATCATTATTTTTTAAATTTTTGTCGGGCGCCACGACATGGTGAAATGTAGGCTGAATACTTAATGTCTATAACAAATTTAAATTTTCCTGTTTATATTCTGTGTAATTATTTTCCCGCTAAACAAAATATTTTTTGTAATTGTTGTAATTAGTGTTTGTGAATGTTTTTTCTTATTTTAAGCAAATAAATAGATAAATGTGAAAGTAGTAAAGTGAATTTCGCGCCGCTTTATATCCTCGACGCGTAGATACAACAGAACCGACTCGCAGCTTACTTCCAGCTAAGTTGAGAAAATTATAGGTACGATATTTTAACATAAAAATATGAGTGTCGATAAAGTAGTGTATGCAACTGCATACATTTAGGTATTAAAACACTCGTGTCAAATTATTAATATATACATAAACAGACACTCATGATTTAATACCCCTTTTAATATGACAGTTGCATAAACTACTATTATGGACTGGCGTGAAATAAGTGTAATCTTAACACTGTTTTCGAATATGTAATTGGAACATTACGCTATGAGTGTAGATAAAGTAGTGTATGCAACTGCATATAATTAGATATTAAAACACATTCTGTTTAGCGGGAAAATAATAACACAAATATAAACAACAAAATTTGAATTTTGAATTCGAACTCGGCTACGCCTCGTATGAGTACATATAACTGACGGTAAAGTGATGAGCGAGCTCGAAATGTTTTATTTTTGCTAAACAATTGTTGTAGCCCATACGTTCGGCCCCATTTGCAGTGTTATTCTCACTTATGGGTAGAAGCATATGTCACATATGAGAAACATAAATGTGGGACATCTTTGATCATATTGCTTAAAGATCATGAATTCACTCTCAAGTGGCCCTGTGCAGTTTAAAAAGTCGCCGTGAGAATTGTCGACAATATCAAACTGCTTATCATCAGGCGGGCCATAAGATTGTTTTCCATCGCGGTTTAAAAAAATGACAAATTGCTGGCAAAACAATCGTCTCATGTTGTAGAAAGATTTTCTGCAAAGAAATAAAAATTAACAGAAGTTAGAAGAGACAAAACAGATGAATGCAAAATGTGAGATGAGACAAAAAAAGGAAAAAGGCAGCTTGATGTTTGACAAAAAAGCAGAACAAGAATATAGCGACACGAAGCCTAGTTTGTTGGATGAAATCTAATATTAAAATCAGATTAAAGGAAACACATTTCGTAGATTTTGTAAAAATATTTATTATTACAATAATTATATGTACAATTTGCTATGAGAGCGGCGGCGCACGGCCCCGCGGTACTCGCTACGCACGGATAGGGCGGGGAAGGGCTGCCGGGGTCGGGGTCGGGGCGGGCGCGGCGGTCAGTCCGTGGCGGGGGCGGCGGAGGCGGCGGGCGCGACGCGCATCGGCGGGAAGTGGCGCGGGTCCTGCAGGTCGAAGGCGGCCTGCCGCGGCGGCTCGCCCTCCAGCGCGGCGCCCAGCTCGCCCAGGCGCTCGGAGTCTGTAAGCACGGGCGCGGTCACGGCGGGGTCGCGCGCGCGGGCCGGGGCCGGGGCCGGGCCGGGCGCGGCCGCCGTCGCAGTACCTGTCATCCGCGAGGGGTCTCGGCCGCGCAGCGCGCCCGCGTAACTGTTGCCTCCCGCCGCTGCACACAGACACGGTCAGGCGCCGCCGCGGCGCGCCCCGCCCCGCCCGGGGCAGGGCGGGGCGAGCCGGGGCGGCGCCCGAGTTACGGCCGCGAGCTGTCGCCGGCGTAACCTAAACTCGGCCCGGGGCGGAGAGCTATAAACCGAGTGGACGTTACTGCAATCAAGACTTTAAGTTTAAAAGTGCACTGAGTACGGTGCGATGTTTACAATTTTAAATGATATCACATTTGACGCTTAATTTTTAAGCTCTCTGCAATAGAGGAATGTCATTAGTTTAGTATTAATATTTGAAGCGCGATGACGCACACGTTTCGAGTTGTCGATTACTAGTCGAGTATGGGTGACGAGTTAGTGTCTCCGTTCGAGATCGGTTTATTCGGGGGAGCGATGATGAGTTTTAGAGATGCCGAATTAAAAAGCAGAGCATGAAACGTAAATTTGATTTAAACGCCTCAATAGGTGACGTTGTTTGACGAGCTCATTTATCATCCATTAATGTGCCGTATCGGACGTTTTATTACCGATTTGATTCGACAGTGAATCAGTTATACTTAAGTATTTTTGGATTTTGAGATCAATGTTTTTCTTTGGAAATGTAAATTAGCTCAGCAAAACGCGATTTTGGACATAATGGATTTTATGTGTGTCGTTGTCTGACTGATATCGCCAATGACTAGTAAGTTTAATTGATCGTTAAATTTGTTTTCGCAGCCGGGTTGCCGAGTCGCAACTTAGGCGTATCTACGCAGTGGACGACCGCCGCGAGAGCGTCGCCGCCGGCGGCCGCAGGATGGGGAGTGCAGTGCGGGTGAGGGGTGCGGTGCGGGGCAAGCGGGAGGGGGGCGATGGGGGATGGGATGGCGGGTGGCTGGTGGTCACTGACCGTCGGCCTGGCCGTGGTCGGGCGGCGGCACGGCCGGCGCGCCGGGCGCCAGCAGCCGGTGCGTCCGCAGCAGCGCGCACTCGCCGCCCTCGGCCGCGTCCAGCGCGAACACGTACAGCACGCCCTGCGACGTCGCCACCAGCAGCCGCGGCGCCTTCGACACCCTGCAACAGACGGCCGGTGAGGCGGTTGCCGACCCACCGTTGCGGTTGCAGCCCCGGAGGTGCGGTGCCGGCGCGGACACTCACTGCGTGATGGCGGCGCGCGCGCGGTACCCGATGACGGGCAGGCGCGCCGAGGCGAAGGCGCGGCCCTGCGTGAGCACGTCGGCCACGTGCTGCGGCAGGTAGCCCGCGCCCGCCGCCAGCCCGCGCTGCAGCCACTCCACCCAGCCGGGCTCGGGGTCCTCGGCGGCGGGCTCGGGCGGCGGGCTGGCGCGGCCCTGCTCGCCCTCGCACAGCTTGAACACGTGCACGGTCTCCGTGTTGGAGGTGGCCGCCAGGAAGGCGCCGCACGCGCTGAACGCCAGGCACGAGATGGTGACGCAGCGCTTGACGCCGCGCCGGAACTCGTAGAGGCGCGCGCGCTCGGGCACGGCGAACACCCGGATGACGGTGCCGCGCTCGGAGGCGGTGGCCAGCCGGCGGCCGCACATGGACCACGCCAGCGCGGCCAGCGGCGAGTCGTGCGCGCTGAGCACGCACGCGGCCGTCAGGTGCACGGCGTCGAAGATCTGCACCTCGCCCACCGCGCTGGAGCCGGGGTAGGCCACGTAGCAGTGGTCCACGCACGGCGACAGCGCGCACAGCCCGCGCGGGTTGGGCGGCGTGTCGCGGATCGTGTGCAGGATCTTCATGTCGCGGATGTTGTGGATGTGCAGCGACTCCTCCAGGCACACGATCAGCCGCTGTAACAACGACGACGATCAGCGTCTGTCCGGCCCCGCCGCCCTGGGGCCCTCCCCGCACCCGGCCCGGACCCCGCGACACTCGACACTCACCGACCGGTTCAGCTTTACCGCGAGGATGGTATTGCTATAGCTGTAGTTGCAGATCTCTGTGCCCTTCTTGTAGTGGCACACGATCAGTTTCCTGAAACAGACCGAATGACGAATATTACCTTTGCTACTAGCTATCCGGCCGCGTGGACTCTTGTACCTAAATCTTGCGTGCGAGCTTACGAGAGGAGAGAAATAAAAAGGTCCATCCTCAGGTGCTTAACTATCTCTACACAGAATTTCATAAAAATCGGTGCGGTGGTACTTGAATTGAAAGCGTAACAGACAGACAAAGTTAGGTATATACATTGGCATTTATAACATTACTAGCCTGCACTTTATTCATAAACATAGTACATTGCGGTTGAGTCTGAACAATTTGGTGCATTTTTCAGGCGTTCATCAATCACTAACAACGGAGCTCACTGGAGCAACGAGTACTTATTTTACATCTCTGCGAACCTAGACGTGGGTGAATGGGTATAGTATATTATGTAGGCTTTCAACATCCAAGAATCGTGCATGGTCACTAACTCTAACTCAGACAAAGTCCTTTTTCAAATAATGTACATACACTATTTTGCCGTTTCGCCAAATATGCACTTGCTTTTTAAACTAAAGTTTTATAAATATTAATAATAATAATTGACTTATTGGTTCTAAGAGAATATTTATTATGTTTTATATAGCTGTTGGTTCTTCTGGTAATAAAAAATTACAATCATCATCATATTAGCCGAAAGACGCCCATTGCTTGGCAAAGGCCTCCCCCAGAGATCTCCACAAAGGCCGGTCCTGTGCATTCCGCATACAGCTGGTACCTGCGATCTTTACCAGTCGTCGGTCCACCTTGTGATAGGCCTACGCATGCTGCTATTTGCATTTTTTGTAACGTAAAAGAACAAAATCCTAGTTCATCTTTATTAATTTAGTTTATTCATTTGGCGACCTGAGTGGTTCAATGGTCAACATTGCCATGCACGCATCTGCCACGCAAGAGGTCCCGGGTTCGATTCCCGGCCGGGCAGAAATTGAAATGATGAATTTGAATTTCTGTTACGGGTCTGGGTGTTCTATGTATAATAAGTATGTATTTAAAAAGTATTTAAGTAGTATATCAGTTATCTAGCACCCATAGTACAAGCTTTGCTTAGTTTGGGGCTAGATGGCGCTGTGTGAATTTGTCCACGATGTTTTATTTATTTATTTATTTAAAAAATATAGCAGGTAGTACCCTATAGGTAGTGTAAAGCGGCAAATAATGTACGTTAACTAGAAAAGTGTTAAACCAAGTTAAATAATTTTATCTACTCTCATAGCGTAATGTTCCAATTACATATTCGAAAACGATTTTTCACGACAGTCTATAACATTTTTTTTTTTACTTTATTTAGAAACACACAGTCGTTAAAAAAATACTTTTAATATTACATGATACAGCATTTCCCATACTATTTTCATTACAGGTGTAGGTACCGAAAAATAACTTTTTAATCATTATGCAACATTTTATTTTTTTTAATTTTGTCGGGCGCCGAGACACGGTGAAATGTAGGCTGAATACCTAGACGTCTTCAACAAATTCAAAATTTTAATTTTCCTGTTTATATTTCTGTGTTATTATTATCCCGCTAAACAGAATATTTTTTCTAATTGTTGTAATTTGTGTTTGTGATTTTTTTTCCTTTTTAAAGCAAATAAATAGATAAATGTGAAAGAAGTAAAGTGAATTTCCCGCCGCTTGATATCCTCGACTTCCAGCAAAATTGAGAAAATTATAGGTAGATAAAGTAGTGTATGCAAATTGCATATAATTAGGTATTAAAACACTCGTGTCAAACTATTATCATACTTGGATACGCTTCGTATGATAAACAGACACTCATGTTTAAATACCCCCTTTTATATGACAGTTGCATAAACTACTATTATCTGCACTCATAGCGTAATGTTTCAATTAAATATTCGAAAACAGTCGTTTCTGGGTACAGTTTTCTCACGCCAGTCTATAAAATTAAAAAAAAATACTTTTTGATACAGCATTTGCCATACTATTTTTATTACAGCTGTATCGAAAAATAACTTTTTAATTATTATGCAACACTTTTATTTTTTGAATTTTTGTTGGGAACCGGGACACGGCGAAATGTAGGCTGAATACCTAGATGCCTTTAACAAATTCAATATTTAAATATTCCTGTTTATATATCTGTGTAAATATTTTCCCGCTAAACAGAATATTTTTTCTAATTGTTGTCATTTGTGTTTAAGAATGCTTTTTTCTTATTTGAAACAAATAAATGGATCAATGTGAAAGTAGTAAAGTGAATTTCCCGCCGCTTGATATCCTCGACGCGTAGATACAACAAAACTCGCAGCTTACTTACAGCAAAGTTGAAAAAATTATAGGTACGATATTTAAACATAAAAATATGACTGTAGATAAAGTAGTGTATGCAACTGCATATAATTAGGTATTATATGACAGTTGCATAAGCTACTATTTTTGTACAGTAGTTGACAGTAAGTATTAGTACATAAGACATGTTTAAAAAAAGAATTAAGGAGGCTGTGTGGGTTTCTTGCCGTTTCTTTCCCCCACGGAGAACCACCTTGGAAGCGGCGTTATGTGAAGAAGTTTGAACCACTATTAAAGCGAGATCAGTACACTCGACTAAGAGGTCACCACTCGAAATTGATACGAAGTTTCTCCAACAACAACCCGCACAAGCATTTTTTCAGCAACAGAGTCGTGGCACCTTGGAACAAGTTACCTGAGCAAGTCGTATCAGCACCGAGTACCAACGCCTTTAAGAATCGATTGGATAAACACTTAAAGAAAACCAAAATTAATTAAATGAGAATGTCAAAGGGTTAAGGATAGTGGGATACAGACATATCAGTTGTTCCAAATGCCTGTCTGTTCAGGGATAATAATAATTTTACTTCCTTTCCCACACACGGTGTCTTTTGTCTGCGGTTGGGTAGGGTAGTAGTTAGAGTAGGGGTAGGGTATGGGTAAGATAGTGGTAGGGTAGGGGTAAGATAGTGGTAGGGTAGGGGTAAGATAGTGGTAGAGTAGGGGTAATATAGTGGTAGGGTAGGGGTAAGGTAGTGGCAGGGTAGGGTTAAGGCAGTGGTAGAATACGGTAGGGGTAGGGTAGGGATAGGATAGAGTAGGGTGGGAGCGGCGACCTATCACATGCAGCATGTGTAATGCACGCTCACTTAAAAGTCGATCTGGCGGTGGCGTGGGGGCCGGGTCGCTCTTTTCCCTCAAATATGGTTGAATTGGACGATGGCTGGGCCCTGTGTTATACTCGTGAACGGGTGCTGCCTTGGTGGACTGGCTTACTCTTGCTGTAGTTTTAGGTGGTTTATCTTAATTATACTAGACAGCCCTATATCATATATAGAGCGCGGTCCGGCTCTGCCTGGCATTGTCGGGCACGGTCCGGTCGTGGTTGGCGTGGGGTGGGTTTGCTGCGGCCATGAGGCGGCCAGTGTGTCACTATGTGCTTCCTTCCTACTTTCCTACCCCTCTCCTTTTTGACGATTGAAAGATATTTAATGTCCTATTCAATAAAGAAACTTTGAGTTTACATACTGACACGCGTGTTATCGTACGTCGTGAAACCCTGGTAAACCTGGGAAAACCTGGTACCTAACCTACGTCACTACATATTATACAACAAAGCCCCACGCCGCGTCTGCCTGTCCGTCCGATCGCGATAAATTCAAAAACTACTAAACAGATTTTCAAGCGGTTTTCAGACAGTGAGTCATGAGAATGTTTAGGAGTATAATTTGTAAATGTTACTATCCGTGCGAAGCCGGGGCAGGTCGATAGTATTTAATAAAAATGTTGAATCGTAATCGTATCGTGTTGTACGTAATACAAGGGCCATTCTGAAACACATACATAGGACCGTAGGTACTTTTCCTTTACTGAGGAGTGAACTCATCGTTAGTATAAAGATAGTTGTTACCTTCTAGTTTACAAATACAATGTGAATTTCTTGAGTTGGTGACGATGTCGAGTTGTGTAACGCGAGTGGGCCGCGTTGGCAGCCGCGACGCGAGCGACGCGTGAATTTCTATGACCTACCATTTATTTGTATATTACGCAGTTATTGTACTAAACATTCACATAAACTCTGACCTCTAAATTTAGGTTATGTGACGTAGATACTGTTTATTTACTGAACTGTGCGAGCACAATACAGTTATCTGAATCATGGGTACACCTGACACGCCCTAAAGCAGCTTACTGCGAGTAGAGGAGCCGTCCCGTCGATTGTAATCATTAAAGACTAGGTAGTTAAATACATATGTTAGTGCTTTCTCCCTTCCGCCCTAGTAATTAGTAGGTAATCAGGAAGGAATATAATTTTGGCATGTGAGAAATGAAGCGGCGAGCGCGTGCGCATCGGCCGCGGCGGCGTGACGCTGTCGCCACCCGCGCTGTTGCTACACACAACGTTACGTTCCCTTACATAATACATAACAATACACATACGAGTTCATCAATTCGAACGTGACGACAATTAAAATATGTCTCAAGAGATACAACAAAGGTGGCAAAGATTTGAATCATTGTGTTACCTGGGTGCCGATACTGTGACCACGGCCACAAGTGAGCTGCTGAAGAGGCGGTCCACCAGGCACGTCTCCTGCCCGGTGCGGCTCGCGTACATCTCCTCCACGCCATCGTCGGGCGTCAGTGCGAACAGGTGGTAGCCACTGCTACTGCCCGCCACCAGAGACCTGACAGATACACTCAATAAGTGTTTCAATATCTTATCTTGTGCACAATACGTTTAAATGTTAGCTAACACAAAATATACAAATACATTATGCACTGATGAAAAATAAATCTGTTGTTAAAATACCATAACGGGGCACTTTTATACATTCGATACAATTACAAACATAAAATGGTTTAAATTTAGCTGTTATCTTGGAGTGAATAAGTGAAATGTAGTATGAGTAAATCTGTTACAACAATCCTTATATGACGAAGTGTCTCTGTCACTTTGTTTTTAATAATTTATTATATATAAATTAGAAACTTAAGAATATTAGTTTTTTTTATGCCACTAAGGTGGCAAACAAGCTTACGGCCTGCCTGATGGTAAGCAGTCACCACAGCCATGAAATATATGTACAACTGGATGGGTGTAGACTGTCCAATAACAAATTGATACACATATCTGAGGCCATTCTTACCAAGGTAACTATTCATATTTTATTTATTATTATTATTGTAATATTGGTTTTGTTGGACAATTTTACATGGACCATTTAACTATTTTGGTGAGTCATTCTGATCACCACTTTCCAAGTTTTAGTATTACTTTGACAAATAAAATGCTGTAATTTAAGGCCAGATAAATAAAAAGGAATAAGTAATTATCTTGCTAGTTAATGGCCGTCTCGTGTGAGGCCCGGGCTCCTTTTTGACCATGATTCAGAATTTGGCAGATCAGATAATTATGATATTCAATAGTTTTGAAATAAATGATTAATTGGTATAGGTTGCAGATCCTCTTGTACTATAATATGTGGCTGCATCGCAGTGGCCAGTCTTGCCTACAACTATTGCCAGGCGATTTCCTATAGTTGTTTTAGCAGTGCTCCATTGTTATAGCACAGTGCATTCTTTTCTACTCTGCATAAAGTTTGTCATGAATGATGAAGTAACACATATTGCTTGTTTAGAAGGCTCTTAATACAAATATTATTATTAGATACCTACTAATGTGATAGCAGCTTTTATTGATATATGTACCACTTTTACAGACAATTAAATTAATTGATATCTCAATTATATAAGTATAACAGTACATTTTATAAACAAGATTCATAACATAAGTACACCAAAAACATAAAGACTGTACTTTTGAACTATGTGCAATTAAGTTTTTTAAAACAGCAATCAATATTTGTTTTGATCACAATGGCTGTACAAAATATTATTGTGATTGTCAGCTGGTACGCGGACGCCATATTTGTTTACAGCGCTCGCGCTCGCGTCCTTGCTACAGTGCAAATTATTGCGCCATAGCTAGTTAACTGCGCCCATGAATTACGGTTGCATCACCCAACTCCCAGACCCCAGCACTGCGCTGCGCTGCGCAGCAGCAGCGCCCGGAAAGGCCATGAAGCGAATTGATCCGACCTCTCCTAACTGTCTCGCCTCTCTCCAGAGGCTTTGCTAGCGAACTTTTTAAGAACAGAAACCAAAACGACTCTCTTTCTATGTATGTTATGTACTTACGTGCAATCCTGATTAAACTGTACGAATACTCCCCCTGCATTTGGTCCCTCTGTATTTTGACCTCCGCCTAGACTCATTGGAACGTTTTAAGTTTATGACTATTTATTACAATCTACAAACTACGGACGACATACACTTCGACCTTAGCGCGCACAATCACTCAATATGTAAATAATATAAACAGAATATTCGTCACAAGTACGATTTTGACACAAAGAACGACCTTGCAGCTAAAAACATGCCCCTCCCCGCACAAAGCAGAAATTTCGCCTTTTGCCTTTGTGTCTTGCGTTTTGCCCCCTCCACTCTTCTCAACAGACCAAGAAAATTCATCCCTACCCAAAAAGTTTCGTTCGAAAATTGGTTCATAAAGCACGCTCTACATATTGTATTAAAACTAGTTAGCGAGTGTTGCCTTTAAGCGCGCTCCACATGTTCGCCGAAACTTTTGCCGGGATTTTGGTCGGCCTCTACATTCTCGCCTATTAGGGAAGTGGTGGGTGTCAAAACGCGTCGACATTATATCGATTCATCGGTGTAACATCGCTAATCTGCTGTAAACAGGGTCACAGAGGTGATAGCACCTGCTTTACTGTAATTACTTGATCTACTAATATCCTGGATCATGGTCAGGAGTACCCCGAACCTGTTACGGGAAAAAGCGCTAGGAATATAAATATAAAATCGATCGAATCGAGACGACAACAAACAATCTCTACATAGTCTATGAAATAGGCGAGACATGCCAAACATGCACGGGACTACACGAATAGTCCCTCTAGATTCTCGTGTTCCCGCGAAACTGTCCACATGTGGAGCGCGCTTTCACAGTGTGGCAACATAATGGTGAGGGTGCTATGTATAGTAGTTCATAGTTCGAGACAAAATGTCACACATCTCTATAACACACACACTAAGGCAAATGCAGGGATGAAACAAGGCAGCCCATCTACAGATGTGTTATTTTTACTACGAATTTATATTCCGTAGCGAACACAAACAAATATGACTTGTGGGCATATTTATATTGTCATTATAGCGTACTGGGACCTTTATTATTTATCCTGTACATAAATGACCTAATTGAACTAAATAATTATAGAACATTAAATGAATGTTACGGAGGTCAGATGGTAGACGCTCTACTGTAATTACCTGATTGCCAAATCCTGGATCATTGTCAAGGCGGACCCCAGGTCCTCGTTCTTGAGAGGACAACCGGGACATTTACGCGCCACGCGTCAGGTATAAGCCCCGTGGTTACGATCCTATTAAATAGTTCAGTGAGCAAGAGTACGCCTTGGCTCCCCATTGTTTTCCAAGTTTCTATTAGTATTCCTTCATGGCCAATAGCTTTCTTGATCTTCATATAGGCCAGAGACCTCTCCACCTCGTCAGGGGTGATCGGGCTTATCCAGCCAAGGTTTGCAGGTAGCTGTGGTGGTGGCACGTGGTTGTTGGCCTCGTTAGACAGTTCCTTGAAATAACAGCACCAACGATCTTTATTAGAGTTTGCACTTGTTAGCAACACGCCGTCTATCCCTTTTATGGCAACGCATTTTGACACATCTAAACTAGCTCGACTCTGCGACTTTGCCAGCTTGTAGACGAGCTTCTGCCCCTGCACTGAATGCAGCGCATCGTAGAGCGGAGCCAGCTGGGCCGACCGCGCTTTTGACACCGCCATTTTTGATAGTCGCTTTGCTCTCAAGTACACTTCCTTATCCGATAGTAAATTACTACGCTGCCATTTTTTTAATCATGCCCTTTTGTCCCTAACTGCTTCCTGCACCTCACTGTTCCACCATCTCGTATCCTTGTCAATTCGTCGGCCGCATGTACAACTAAAGTACTGTTCGTCCGAGTTTGAGGATGGATTTCTGATAATGACACCAGAGCTCATTGGTGGTTTCGCCCTTTGCGCGACAATCGAGGCCTTCGTCTGCCTCCATGCCTCCTGGCTCTGGCTGCTTAAAGTCCACCACTTAATAGACGGTACGCAGCGTTCTGCCGTAGGCCGTCTACTAATTAACCGGACGTCAATGACAAGGACTCGGTGCTGTGTAGTGGGGTAGTGAGGTAGTGAGGCATTCCCCCTGGATGATCTTGCACTGGGATACGTGACCGACGGTTAAGACGGCGGCCAGTGAGGTTCGGAGAATATCTTCTCCCTCACTGTTTCGCTGGCAGTCGCCAAAGCCACCATGCACCCGACCTAACTCCTCGCTCCTCTGGCCCACATGACCGTTGAGGTCTGCACCAACCACAAGCTGTTCGGAGGATGGTATACGTCGCAGAGTATTTTAGAAACTGTTCCAGAAGGCAGTCTTTTGGATGTCGGCGCAGCCGGACTGGGGATAGGCATAGATGCTGATGAGGTTCGTTGTCCAAAAAATCAAATACACACACACACACACACACGCACGCACGCACGCACGCACGCACGCACGCACGCACGCACGCACGCACGCACGAACGCACGCACACGCACACACAAAGAATGTTATAATGTAATGGTTGGGAGGTTGGGAGCCTGGAGATCAGTAATTCTTTGCGCCTTAATCATGAGTCGATCGCTTACCCTGTTCACCTCCAAAATATCGTTCCGGAACTCTTCACCCACCACAATAGCGACCTCCCTTCCGCCGATCCTCTCGAGACCGGCCGGTCACAGAACCAACGTTCAGGGTGGCGAAGCGAAGCTTCCTACTACTTGGCGCTAACTTTTTTAACCCCGCCCGCGCGTGACAGGGTAGCCTTAGCCCTCTTATCGCAGGTGTAGGGCGATATGCCTGTGCGTCGTCCAGCGGCGACACCCTAGCATGGTGTCTATTTTTTGCGGTGTTTTGGCTTTTTATGTGCGGTGACTACCATCCGACCCGCACAACCTGTTAGGGAGAAGCCGGTTTGCCAGAGACTCGTCCGTCTGTCAGCAGGAGGACCGCGGGCAGGTGAGGTTGCCCATGACATGGTAGTTGGGCCCTATAACCCCCCCACACCAACCCGACTTCGCCATTTTGAAAAAATTACGTCTCATAAAACTTAGGCCAATCGATAGAAAATATTACTACCAATCGATCACTTTATGAGCAATAATGTTGTAAGTATATTTCCGAGAAATCGCAGGACAAAGATCTACAATGACTAACAATATTTAAAATATCTTCTAAACTACCCAATCGATTTCGATCAAATCACAGTAGGATTTTTTTTATTATATTAGCTTTCAAAAAAAGAAACCGCACTGAGAAGTTAAAATTGTGTAAATTTTATAATTTCCACTTAAAATTTAAATCAAGCCAATTAAAGACGGAGTAATGTAGTGCACATTTATGTGAAAGTGCAAAGTATGGGAATACACTTGGATTATACTTTTACCGGTAAGTAAACATTCGTGGTCGCGGCGATCGGGAATCAATTTTAGAAATTGTGACAAAAATATGCATCGGAGGGTATTAAAAACAAGTTTAAAATTATTGGCAAATTGAGTTATATTTCGATGTCTAAATATATACGAAAATATTTCGATGTAAGCAGAGCCGGATTTAGTATTTATTGGATAGAATTTTTCTATGCCATTATTACAGAATCGTTCATAAACCCTTTTTTAAAATATGTTTTAGAAGGAGGCTAGCTGGGGGCTGTATGCGAAATATAGTCCCTTGTTTTAGATGGCATGGATGACAGTTGACGTTTGGCGTTGACGTTGACATTGATTTGACAAACAGCTGATGACAGCAGAACAACATGTGCTGTTTTTGTTTACCGTTGTTGCATTAATAAGAAGTTATTACTTTTCATTTTTCGTGTGGATTATATTAATTATAGTGTACCGGTAATCAAGTAGTATTCGGTTTATTATGAGCGAAGTCTATGGTTTGCATACTATACTAGTATTATAATATTTATACGTGAACAATATCCTAATTCCCCACGTGGTGGGTTGTGGTTCGTGGCTACAAAAATAACAAAAATATGGGCCGTAAAATTCCCGCAAAGAAACACAGAGGCGTCAAGGATCCATTTGTGCAACAAGCCAAACGTTTGCAAAGGTTTATAATACTTACTTTGGTTAGAGGATACCAAAGGGTGCAACTCAAAAAGACAAAGTCTTTTTTCCTCAGCTCCCCCTTTGCTACACTCCAACCCTTACTTTATATGTTTAATAGCTAAAATAAGTTTTTTTTCAAATTACTGTATTTTATCGTCCTAAACCTCTTTTCACTTATAACTAACCTAATAGCGTTCATAAGAGATGATATGAGCAACTTAAACCAGTAGAAAATATTGTTATCATATTCTAATCTGGTGAGATGGAGGTCAAATGTTTGTCTCGTAAACACTTAAGCTCTACTGAACATGAGAGTCAGTACTGCTCCCTCCCTCAGGCTGTAATAAAATTAAACGTCACTTCAACAAATAAAATTCATTCACAAAGAAATCACAACTTAAATCGGCTAGAGGATACCAAAGAGTGCAATAACTAAATTTACATGTCTTTTTTCTCCAACCCTTAAACCTAATACATAATTTTATTATCAGAATTGTATAAGTATTCCGTGTTAGCAGTCCTACTTAAGGTGGTTTAGTAAACTTTGATTGAGCTTTTAAAGGCCAGTGCCGAATTCACTCTCCTTAGGTTGCAGATGTTCTGGACAATGGTGGCTCTGGACTAAGTTGACCGTTTGACCATGCAAAATCTAAGCAATTAAAGAAGAAACTGCTTTTAACCAATAGAAATCCATTTTCTGTTCCATTAAATACATTTACTAAAAGTTTATACCACAATGTATTTCTTAAGCACTCAAACCAATGAAGAAATGTTAAGCAAAAGTTAGTATGGGTGTCGAACCACCTTAACAATAATATTATCTACCTACATAACACCAATAGTAATACAGGAAATTTGACAAAAAATTGTCCAAACTCGGACATTTGAAATTACAAGGTGAAAATTAGTGGAAATGTAGAGGGACTTATGGGACTTTTGGGACATCAATCAGGACACTATTCTCTACTTGTCCACTTCAGCTTGTTATTTCAAATGTCTGGGTCAATGTTTAATTTTTCTGCACTATAGGGAAACTATATAGGAAAAAGCCTTCACCATCATTATTATCGTGCTGCTGTCCATTGTTTTGTTTTCTCCATTGAATATATACAGGATGTCCGGTAACGAATGGATAACCATGAAATGTCTTATAGTATAACTTATGGCCGTTCAGAAAAAAATATGAAGCAAAATATATCATACCTAAGTTATGATATTTTTTTTTACCTTATTTTACTTTTAAGAACACTACAATCAGAAATAAATAGATTCCATCGGTTTTTTATTGTTTTATTATTATACACAAACTATGCTAATAGATAAACAGTAAATACTTAGTATGTCTAACTTATGATATTTTTTTTTCTGAACGGCCATAAGTTATAACTATAAGACATTTCAAGGTTATCCATTCATTACCGGAAACCCTGTATTGTCGTTGTCGTGCCGACGACGGCGACCCGTACTTAGTTAAAGACTATTTCTTTGGAAGTCTCCAGCCTTCCATGCGGCTAACATGGCCACTCATCTTCATTTCTCCATTGAAACACATTAACATGCAAATGGTGTGTATGCAGCTTGAAGGGCAAGATCAACGCGCCGCCGCGCGACCCCGACGAGCAGCCCGTGCCGCGCTCGCTGCTGCGGCTGTTCGCGCCGCCGCGGCCCGTGCGTGCTGACCGCCCGCCCCGCCCCGCAGGTACCCGACTACTACCGACTACTACCGACTACCCGACTACTGAGTGTCATTATCATGATCATCAACTGTCTATAACATCCGGTCTGGGAAAACTTTTCGTTTTTCTGGAAGGGAACTGGAAGTCAAATGGAACCGGAAGACCTACACTCAGCTAGACCGTTTTACTGTGGCGTACACACCCCATTAGGGGAGAAGTGACATCGAAGGGACAAGGATCTAGTTAACTTGTAGAGAGTCAAGAAATTGCACGATGTGGAAAGAGCCACCGGCAAGTACTGCGCGCACCTTCCGTGATTCGCTCCGTATAACGAGACGTGGGCAGGAGCATGTGTTGGTGAACGGTTTGTCTATAACGTCTACTGCCAGACTTGAGTCCACGCTAGACCGGCAGGTTGGCAACAAAAAACGCTGCTGCCCACTTCCTGCTCTACACCCAATCGAGGGGTTGGTGGAATTGTACTCTGCCGGACACCGTACGGTTTACTTGTTGGCTATGTTGACATGAAAATGCTATTCTATTGACTTGAGTGTCCTCAAAATGAGTAGATATTACTTACGAGATATTGTTCCGAACGGATTTACAACATTTTAAAGTAAAGTAAACACAAACAACACAACAGTAAAATGATCTTGAAACGTTGCAGAGTCGCGTGGACGCGGGGGTGGCCGCGGGGGAGGCCGCGGGGGAGGCCGCGGGGGAGGCAGCGGGGGTGGCCGCGGGGGAGGCAGCGGGGGCGCGGTGTCGCGGCTGCGGCGCGGCGCGGGCGAGTCGGCGCGCGAGTTCTCGCTGCGCATCAACAGCGCCGTGCGCGCGCTGCATTGCCCCGACACACTCGACTATCCGGTAACTATTGCTGCCACTTTTGCGGCTACAGCAACATAATATAGGGTATTTGGTGAATCGTTAGCCAGTTGAATTGGCTAAAAGAAGGGGTTATTCAGCTGTCCCTAAGGCCCCAATAACTCATCCTTTGATTCGCAGAGCATCCCCGGAAGTAAGAATGAATTCTTGGTGGTCAGTTCTTGAAATTTCTTTCATTAATGCTATAAATACCTTGTAACTACTGCGCAAGAATATGATTCCTAAGGTGATAATCCTGTATTTCACAACTTTGATTTTTTCCCAAGGTGGAGGAAGCCGAGGAGGAGGGCGACGCGCGCGGCGAGCGGATGCAGCGCTTGCGCGAGGGCCGGCAGAGGAAGCGACGGGCCGCCGCCGCCAAGGGCGGGGCCGCCGGGGCCGGGGCCGGGGCCGCCGGGGCCGCAGGGGAAGAGCCGCGTCCGACGCGCTCGCAGCGACGCAGTCTCAAGCTCAAGGAGAAGAAGCAAAAGTCTGACCTCGTAAGTCATCAGCGATCTCTCCACAGGTATAGCCAAGATGCGATTCTTTTGCGACTATCTATCGGAATTTGTCGGCGGCGTTAGGCTGCGAAAGCTGGCCGAACATTACCGACGAGCTCCAGATCAACAGCCGCTTTAGTTAGAACCGTTCCGAAGCGAATCATCTTGGCTAGACCCGCAGATTTCATTTTCGTATGCTGTCGACTACAGATTCTTCTGCACTAGTTCGCGCATGGGTACGGGCTCGAAGCGATAATTATGAATTTAGTCAACGGCACACAAAGTATTCGTCACGTAATTTCTGCTGTACGCGACCACTCCCGTTCGATTCGGGTCCGAAGATTTTCGTTGCGTGGTCATTCTATTCTATTTAATTTAATTCGTTGTATACCCAAACTAAAAATACGTTTTAAGGTTATTCGAAAATCGTACCGTCATACAGTTGTTGTCATTTGTTTCTTTTTTGAGTGAGTTTTGTAAAGTTGTACTCATCGTCAAACGCTGATTATTCATTGATCTGACCGGACCATATCATGACGGGGCATTGGTCATTTTCCATTTCATAAAATGTAAAGTAAAGTAAAAAATGGTCAGCCATATAATGCTGTGATAAATTGTAAGATCTGGGCACGTCATATCCACCCCCCAGGCGGCGTCTGCGCAGGCGGCGGCGGGCCCGGTGTACGAGCGCGTGGCGTTCGGCGAGCGCGTCGACGCGCCCCCGCGCCTCGCGCCGCCGCGCCTGCCACGGCCCGCCCCCGCCCCCCCGGGCCCCCCGGCCGCCCTCGCGCCCGCCGCCGGTGACAAGGTGAGCCCCGCAGGGTAACAAACCCACGTGCTTTGACTATTAACTAGCCAGGCGGCGGTCCTTACGCTGCGACATTATCGCTAGCCTCAAATCTGCCCACTCTCGCGAGCGACGTAATGTCGAATTAAAGATATGTCGAAAAACATGACGCCTGTCTATCGCAGACAGATTTTGTTATTCTTTGAATTTCGTAGTAGACATATTATGCCGAGTTGCAACATGCAACGTGTGGTCGACGGCAGTAGAGATAGGATGTATCTCGAACGTTACCGTCGTCGAAATGTTACATTATGTTTTGGTGATTCGATTTTTTATTTATTGTTATTTAGACAAGACAGGCATTTGACCGCCATCTCACCTGTTGGTAAGTGACGATGCGGCCGAAGATAAAGCATGCCCGTCTTGGAACAGCCTATTCACACTAGCCTTAAAGGCACCCAGATTATATTGATCAGAGAACACACTCGCAGGCAACGCGTTCCATTCCTTAGCCGTACGCATTATAAAGGTCGAGCCAAAGCGGCTCGTGCGGATAGTTGAAAGATCCACAACATAAGGACGAAGCGTTCGCCCGGATCGCGTCTCCCGATGGCGGAGCGGGGCCGGCGGAATGAGGTCGTGCAACTGCTTCGCACACTCTTCGAAATGTAACCTGTAGAAGACCGACAGACGCGCAACCCTATATCAATGTTCGAGGCTCTGCAGCCTAGCCTCAATCAACTGCGGGTCACAAATAATCTTCTTTGTACGTTTTTCTACCAAATCTAAATCTTTTTGTTAGCCTATGGACTATTAGGCCTTGTTTCTGATGCTGGTGCTGGACTCTCTCCTTTTTTTTTTTTTTTTTTTATTTACTTTGGAACAAACAGCATAGGGGCCGTTCATAAAATACGTCACGCTAAAATCAGCTTTTTCTGACCCCCTCCCCCCCATTGTCACGCTGTGTCACACTTTCTGTGACCCCTCTCGAAATATTTCGTCACAAAAACTAAGCCCCCCCCCCCCCCTGAATATGGTAAATTTTAATTAATAGTGCACAAATTTTGAGAATTTAAATATTTATTTAGTTTTTATAATAAAATTTAAATAAAGTAATAAATATTTTTTATAACGAATAAATAAATCATACTTTTTATTAATCAGAAGTCCAAGGATTCTGTAAATGCGCCGAAATGTCTATAATTGGTATTGCAGCATCTTCTTCTTCTTCATTTATTTCAACGAACGTCACGTTGCCAGCGCCGTCTTAAACTAGGCTGGGGCCCTTGGGCACACAAGGATTTGGGGCCCTTTTTGAAAGTAAAGAAAGCGAATTGGAAAGTAAAAAAAGAAAAACACTTACATTTTTTACTAAGTACCTATGAACTCATTTATAGGTAATCAAATACAGCATAGGTTTATTGGTTACAATGATATTAGCGGTTTCTTTCGCGATTTCTGTTGAGCAAAATCTTCTATTATATCCTTGAAGTCAATTTTTTGAAGGATATCACTTTCTATGCACATAATTGACAAATTACTCAGTCGTTCTTGTAACATTGTTGTTCGCAATTCATTTTTTATTCTTTTAAGGTGCGAAAATGACCGCTCTCCACTACAATTGGTAGCCATTAGGCAAAGGAATATCCTTGTAGCAATTTCTACGTTTGGAAAAGTTTCTTCCAATTTATCTGATTTTATTAAGTTTTGTAAGGTTGAAATCTTTAAATCAGCTGATTCCTTTGCTATATTTTTTAAATATTGGCTTAAATGAAAACATTCTGATTTGAGCTCATCTGCATTAATGTCGTCATGATAAAATTCTGCAAATTCTTTGCATTTTTTGGTCAACTCACCAGATTCCATTGTTGTTAACTGACAAAGAAAACTAAATCGACTATCTATTTCTTGGTATGCTACCGAACGTTTTTTTAAATGTGTATTTAATGTGTCAACTATGGGAATGAAAGTATCTACACGAAACTTTTCCTTGCCGCGCAACTGTGCCTCCTCTGATGATCCTTCAAAAAAAGTGATGCGTGTGCTGCGAGATCTTTTTCTTTGAAATGTATCTTTGTAATCAGCATATGGATATTTTTCTTTAGCAGCCGTTTCGTACTGATCAAAATTATTGCGTGCGGTATTGACATAAGTGATCAGAGATTCGTAAAGTTTCGTTACAACGTCCATGGTGATAGTACTATTCTGTAAACTTAGACTAGTTTTATTCATAATTCCCAAAAGATCATTCCAAATTTCCGTAAGAAGAGCAGTCTCAAATTTTTCCATTTTTTTTGCTAGGCTTTGGGCTTCATTTCTAGTGTCTCCTGGCTGATTGACGTCACTTGCGATTGAAGACAAAGCTTCAGAAATATTAGAATAACCACTTTGCAAAGCGTTAATAGCATTGGCACGTGCAGACCATCTAGTTTCGGAAAGAGATTTCAGGACTCTATCTGCACCTAAATGTTCTGTCAAAATTTTCCATCGTTTTGTCGAAGCCGAGAAAAAATTAAACAATTTTTGTACAAATTGAAAGAATGTTACTACTCCAGTAATGCACTCAACAGCCTGAACACCCACTAAATTTAGCGAATGTGCCGCACAAGGAACGTAAATCGCAAATACGCAAACTTCTTTTATTCTTGACTGAACACCAGAGTACTTTCCAGACATATTTGATGCATTGTCGTAGCTCTGCCCGCGACAATCTTTTATGGGAATATCAAGGCTTTCAAAAAAGTTTAAAATGATATCTGCTATGTATTGCGCATTATGTTCATACATAGGCATAAATTGCAAAAATCTCTCAATAGGCTGTCCGTCTTTTACATATCTAACTATGAATGTCAGTTGGTCAACGTGGGACAGATCTGGCGTAGAATCTACGCTAATAGAGTAGTACTTTGCTGATTTAAGTTCTTTGACAATAGTTTTCAAAACTTGCTGTCCCATTAAATTAATAAATTCATTACAAATA
The DNA here is from genome assembly GCA_905147135.1 of Blastobasis lacticolella. Taxonomy (NCBI): domain Eukaryota; kingdom Metazoa; phylum Arthropoda; class Insecta; order Lepidoptera; family Blastobasidae; genus Blastobasis; species Blastobasis lacticolella. The sequence goes on from LR990048.1 coordinate 21,026,646, forward strand.
TTTGCCGATAAATATGATGTACTTCCTTTTCCACGATTTCCGTACTTTTGTATGTGATCAGCAAGAAAAGGATCAAATTTACTAATCAGCTCTAAGCACCCCAAATAATTGCCATTATTTTGCGATCCTAATGTCTCATTATCACCACGAAAAGCAAGTCCTCTCGAAGCCAAAAATTTCACTACTGCAACAATCCTCCTAAGCACATTCTTCCAATAGTTAATTTCTGTATTATATTGGGACAGCAACTCAGTATCAATCCGTCCAGTACTTTTCAATCTTGCAACATATTTCATCATAAATTCCCTGTGCTGTGAACTGTTCTCATGCTCTATCAATAAGTTACTTATATGCTTCCAATCTTTATATCCATTAGGAGAACTTAAATTATGTCCAGTACCAGTAGTGGTATTAAATAGACGGCAGCAATAACAGTATACCGATTTCTTTGCTGGTGAATAAAGGAGCCATTTTCTTTCTAAAGACTCACCATTCGTCAATTTACGAAAAAATATATTTTTAGTCAAGTATCTAGTTTTCGTTTTACCTTTGGAATCTGGAAAACTTGAAGAAGTTTCGGAGAAGTCACTATTTATATTTTGGAAAAACTCTGGCCCTTTTCGAATCCAAATATCCCGGACTTGTTCTGGTAAAATGTCGTCACAGTAAGTACCAGGGTCAGGAGACACAGATACATTCTCTAAGCTTGCAGTTATTAATTCACAGGAGCTTGAAGTCGATGGTTCAGGATCTAATGTGTGTTTGTCATTTTCATCACACAAAACCTCTTTTTCCTGGTGATATTCAGAGGTACTTTTGTCTTGCGGTGATGAGGATGAATAATCGGTCTGCTTATTTGTTTCTTCAACCGTAAAAAACGAAGTGAGCTTTGGAAGTTTTTCCGTTATTTCTTTTTGAGCTATAACTTTTTTTCTTTTTTGTGAACCACTTAAATATGTTCTTTTTGACATAATGAAATAATGTTTAAACGAACAAATCAAAATCCTGTTTATCTTACTCAATTTTAAATAACAAACCAAACAAAATAACTCAACTCACTCCTATCAGACTAAAAGTTCAAATTCAATACATCATTCGGGGATTCCCCCAACCATAGACAATGTCGACATTTATATTAGGCCTTGTTTAGACGGTGCAACTTGACTGTGGAATGAGGAGTTTTCCAATAGGTATCTAAAGCATTCCCAACCACTCACTAGATGGCACCCCGACAATTTTGGTAATTGATAATCGCTTGAAATAGGTTCTTAGCAAACAGGCTATAAACACTGGGTACGTTGTATTGGATAATATTATATTTGTCAATAGTTTTTAACCATTTTAGAGGTTGTAATAATAATGGAACATAGTGCCAACTTCTATAAATACTTCTTTTTACATTTCGTTCAACCTTTAACAGTTATGTTTATATTAATAAACATTTTATTTTTATGTTTTACTATAGTTGGCTGCATGAAATCACTGCCAACATTATACAGATTAAAAAAAGATTACCAAAATTGTAGGAGCGCCATCTATTGATGCTTTTTGAAACCAACTATCAATACCTACTGGAAAACTCCTCATTGGAGTGATTGCGTGAGTGACCGCTAGATGGAGTACGTAGTAAAATAAGTATTGCGTTCGGAAATATTATTAATTAGTACAGTAGGAAAAGTCGCAGTCATCGATAATATAATGGCGTAGTATATGATATGATATGCCTTGTAAATCTAACCTTCTGATAAGATTCCTGATTTGTGAAAAAAGTGTAATGTGCCCGACAAAAATGTTTTGAGAATAAATGTGTGAGAGAAATTGTGGATCCTTCGGGGCCCTCCGAGAATGGGGGCCCTGGGCACGGGCCCCGTGTGCCCTTATGGTGAAGACGGTAATGCACGTTGCCATACACCCCCGTCCCCCCTTGTCACACTTTGTCACACTCAGCAAGAGCCCTCCCCCCCCCCTTGTGTGCGAACGTATTTTATGAACGGCCCCATACAAATAAAGATTAAAATTAAAATTACTGTAAACAGACCTATAGTTCCCAATTTTGCTTAGTAACACTAATACAATGAATGAAAATCTACATCTACACTAATATTATAAAGAGGAAAGTTTTGTACCTATTTTTGTATGTTTGTATGTTTGTAATGAATAGGCTCAAAAAGTACTGGGCCGATTTAAACAATTATTTCACCAATAGAATGCTACATTCTTCCAATTTGACATAGGCTACATTTCATTTTGAAAAAAATTAGGGATCCTTGGTAAAATTTGAACAATGTAACCGAAGGTGTAGAAAAATGAGTCTTAAAATGTCTTTCGTCGAATGCGCTGCCGAAACTATTAGCGATAGAACAAAATAATGTACAACAATATTGAAGAACATCATAATGTCTACAAAAAACTCCGCGGTAGCATATGTCCAACTATTGTAGTTATGTCACTACAACAACTTTTTTCATTTTAAACATTAATGAAAATGTTAACCAAATTCAAACCATGCTATTTATGTGTTTATATTAATCCTTTTCCAAATAAATTATTTTATGGTCAAGACCATTTAACTACCTATAAAATAGTTTTTAAATTATTTAAATTGGACTTTCCATTCAAAAGATATTACGAATTAAAAAATTCATAATATTATAAAGAGGAAATGTTTGATTTTTTGTTTGTTTGTTTGTTTGTATTGAATAGGCTTCGAAACTACTGGACCGATTTCTAAAATTCTTTCACCGTTGGGAAGCTACATTATCCCTGGGTGACATAAGCTATATTATATTTTCAAAAAATTTACGGATCATTAATAAAACTCCAATAATGTAACCCAAGGTGTAAAAAAATACCCAAAAATTTCCTTACATCGCGTGTGCTGCGAAAAATATTAATGATAGAACAAAATAATGTACTACGACTTTGCAGAACACATCATTATCTACAAAAAGTGTCGTGACAGTATATGTCTAACTATTATATTATGTCACTATAAGTGTTAGTCTTATGTCACAATAAGTTATTTTCAAAATTTAATTGAAATGCCGCTGCTTAAAAACGCTCTTTATTTGTACCTTGGTATTAATCCTCATCAAAATCATTTACTTCATATTCACGACTGCTTCAATACCTTTATACAGGGTGTTTCATAATACATGTATAAAGCCGAAAGGGTGTTAAAGTATAGCTTGCAAAGAGTACACTGGCGACTTCATATTATCCAGACATTGAATTTTAATTTTTATAAAAAATCTTCGTTTTTAAAGAAAAATAACCATATCGACTACGTTGATGCGCAGCTCTATTTCAAGTTGATGATCCTAGAAGGAGAAGTTCAATAACCGCGTGCGACCCCTATGAAAAAAGCGTGGCGGTAACATCAAACGGATAGAAGCAATCGACCAAACGCAGCTTGGGCGGATAACGGAGGCCAACGAACAAACGTGCGATTACGAGCCCGAATAGGTTCCCAAAACTCCCAAAGATCGTTTGCTTGACCACGAAATGCAATTACCTATTGGACCTTAGAAATCCAAATCGGCCGACAACGCTTCGTTGGAGTAAGTTGAGTGTGTACACACCATAAAGAAGAGTTTAATAACCTCGCGCCATTCATAACAAAACAAACGAACATCCTACATCTTGCTACCAGGCTCCGATTTAAATGTTACCTACTTATCTCCATGAATAATCTCTACCAAATTAACTAGGAACTTACCTACACTAATTATTTTCAATAGGTAGGTATGCTTAAATAGTCGGAGCGTCGTCGGTGTCCTAAGGTTACGGTATCCGAGTCGTACGCGAGAGGTACCGGGTTCGACACCCGCTGCCGCCACGTACCAGTGACCTTTTCTGACGGAAAACATCGTGGTGAAACCTGCACATTTAGGCGACTGAATGTCTAACCATGATTTTAATCTGGTCAGGTAATCAGGTTCCCCTGGTAGCAGGGTCAGGCAGGATTCAGGACTGTCAGACGTAATGACCAGAAATGCGAAATCCTGGATCATGGTCAAGGCGGACCCCAGGCCCTCGTGCGCGAGAGCAAAACCAGGTCATTAACACCGAGATGATTTCTACTAGGTAGGTACCTAACAGAACAAACCACCCCAGCACAACAAAAGTAAAATAAGAATTAAAATCATAATACTTAGGTACTTATTAACTAAAGGCCTAAAAACAGTATCTAAGTAGGTTAGGTAGGCCTACGTAAATAAAAAACAAAACATGTTAATCAGTCTGGAAAACAGCCGGACCCGCGGTGTGGACTGCCGCAGGTACTTAAACTAAATAAAAATAAACATAGTCAGCTACGTACTAAAGTAGATATCTACTACACTAATACGGGATTCGTTCAATTGACAAAATGGCTCTACACAGATAGGTAAGTACTAGGTACCTACTAACACGGTTCCCTCATCTAAGTACCTACGTACCTAGGGAACCACTTATGAATCTAGTTTTGGTGAAACACATTACAGACAGGTTCCACTAAATACCTACATGTTTTTATGAAAAGATAAAAGCGTTGTCTTTTCTACCTATTTCCCGTCGGAAAAGAACCGAGCGCGGCGGTTGCGCTTCTAACGTCACTATTTGGTGGTAGGTAGCGTCTCCTAGTCTAGCTAGCACCTAGACCTTTAAAGCATGTAGGTACGTACCTTTTAAACGATATTTTATGGAAACAAACAGTGTCAGGTGCCAGCGCAGTTAACCACACTTTCTTGCTTTCTTGTGGCTCGATGACCGATAGGTAAATACACTCATACACACAGATACACAACACTACAGCATGCACTGGTTGCTATGCAATACGTAAGTAGGTAGGTAACATGGTCTTTGGCCTACTGCTTGGTTGCACTCATGCACAGAATAATGATTATCACAATACTTAAACTGTTGAACATTGTACACAAACAAGACTACGTTAATATTGGTACCTGAAGCAATAAATCATTCATTCATTCATATCGTTTACAGTCTTATCACAGTTATTTTCACAGTACTTAGGTATCCTATACATACAACGCAACAAACAATCACACCGATCACGCGAAAAGCTAAAAACCGAATAAACGAACACGACTCGAAAATAGGTAACACAAGAAGCCACGCTGTCGGCGTCAGCGGTTCAATCAAACGACACACCCAAGTGCAGCATGCACACTGCCAAAACTCCGGCGTGTCGACACATGTTCGGCGCGGCGCACGGGGCGGCGGGGGGCGGGAGGCGTGGCAGCAGGCAGCGCTTTAGGCAGCGTTGCCAGATCGTACCTTTTAGTACGATTTACGTACTATTTGGCCGACTGTCGTACCTTAAGCGTACTTTGCTCCACATCGTACTATTTAGTACGTTTTTACAAAATGCTGAATTTAGCTGAGGGGGGTAGTCACTTCACCTTTCAAATTCACAATTTCACCAAAAATAATGGGAAGGAAGGGTTGATTTTGCCACCGGCAACAAAATAACGTCATTAATTGACTAAAAATCATCCCCCCCCCCCAAGGTCGATAAAATATAGAAGATAATAAGAAGAAATCGTAACTTTTTAGCCATTTTCGTACTATTTTAAGAGCCCAGACGTACTTTTTTGGAAACTACTGCTGGTAACACTGGCTTTAGGGATCCGCGTGTTAGGGGTCGTACTTATTTCGCCTATGTTCTCCTGGTAGATGCACCGTAATGTTGATTGTGTTTATTTAATAAAGTGAGGCTCAAACAAGTCCAACAGTGGACTAATAATAATCCTTATGATGTCGGTGATGGAATACATTTGCTTACCACTATTTTATCGGGTAATTTGTACAGACAGTAATTACTAAAATTGTGTTTGGGTCCGTGTTTCACCTAGGTGACCTAGGTTCAGTGGCGTTGCTTGCCTTCCAGGGGCCCCGTATCAATAGCTGTCTGGGGCCCCATAGTTAGTACCCCCAACTACAAGGGATCATCATCATCATCATCACAGCCCATAACAGTCCACTACAGGACTTTGGGCCTCTCCCGCAAAAGGGGAGGTTATTGCCATAATCTCCACGCTTGGCAGGCGGGTTGGAGATCGCAGTGTTGCAAACATAACAATGAAAAACGCTGCTGCCCATTTTCCAGTTTATGGAGACTAGATATTTTGCCTCTAAACGTTAGTCGCCTTGTACGACACCCACGAGTGTAAGGGGTTGGTGCTATTCTACTCTACCGGTTACCACACGGCTACAAGGGATGCTAATGAGTAACTTAAATCCAAGCCATTCGCGTGTTAAGGCGGTACGATTTTCATACAATTTTTATGTAACGTTTTTGTGCAATTGGCTATTAGAAAATATGTTCAATTGTGCGCGAAATAGATTTCCACATGTTAATAATGTAAAACAAAGCAATGAAAAAGAAAAATAATTAAATCACAAAACAACGCTATCAAGCGGCGATTTGTGCTTTTTTCGATTTAACTGCTTTTGAAAAGAAAACCACTTTGCGCACCATTGAATACATTTACTAAGAGTAGAAATCATAATACAATCACTAAACACTCAAACAAATGAAAGAATATCGAGAGAAATTTAGTATGGGCGTTGAATCACCTTAATAGTAAGAATAACATATGTATGAAAGAAAGTTCCACACCGCGTCTGTCTGCCTGTTCGCGATAAACTCAAAAACTACTGAACGGATTTTCATGCGGTTTTCACCAATTGACAAAGTGGAATTACTTTGTCTATTGAGGAAGATTTAGGTGTATAATTTGTTAATGTTTTATGTTGGTAGTTTGTATGACAAGAATCTCCTTAAAGGCCGGGGTGGACATCGGAATTTTTGTAAATTGGCCCTTGACTTTGGTATATTAAAACCTTGCATGATAAATATAAAAATGTCATAATTTGTTGAATAAGCGAGCGTAGCGAGCTCGATAGTTTCACAAACTACCCCTTCAGAATACTTGCGCGAATAACATAAAATCAGTAAATGGACGATACGACATACGACGACATACGATGTAGACATTTCTGACATCTGGTTTATAATAAAATTAACTTCGCAAACAATTAATTAATGAGCGTGCGAGCTCTATTTCTGACATTTTGGCTATAAAGTTTTCACGATTAACTTAAAAACAGTCAAATTCGAAAATCGTGTGGGCCGAAACGATTTTATTATGAGCCAGGTCCATCTGCCCCGTTGAGCAATGAACAGTGTAAGGAGTTTTTTAAATCTTATGATCTCACCGATAGTGCTGAATATGTTGTACATGAGATCAAGATTTTTCTCATTTTTGCTATAGGTGCATTTTTACACAATTTCAATGAAGTAATGAGTGAGTGCGCGTGAGGGGCTCTAAGTTGTTGTTTTTTATTAAAAATGTTAATTATCTCTAAGCGAAAGGGGAACGAAAACGGATTGTATCACTTGATTTCATTTGCATCTTTGGCGGAGGGGGCCCCGACCCTGGTCTGAAAATCACTAAAGATTTTTTTTTTCCGGGAAATAGTGTTTAACTGAAATTGAGGATAACAGTACGTATTTTTGCTCACAAACGATTTGGGATCCCGTATCATTGATACGGCTGATACGGCGGTTGTTGCGCCCCTGCCTAGGTTCTCCAACTGGGTGAAGCATGGGATATTTACAGGTATAGCTCCGTCAACTAAGATTCATTTAGTTAATTTTTGATGATGAGAAATATTCGTGAAATCGTACGGATTTTAACATAACAGTCCTCTGAGAGTTTAAGCCTTCCCCACATTAGTGGAGGGTTCTGTCTTAAACTCCACTCTCTACTGTTTTTGTTTTATTTATGTTTCATTCATTACACTAAGGTATTTTATTTGTTTTATTTAATACAAAAATATGTGTGTGTAGTTACTGAAAAATCTCATAGCAGATAGGTACGATTACCTTTGCGACACTGAAACATGACTGACAGGCATGACATGAGAAAGCAAACTTATAAAGACAAATATGCTACATTAATTAGAGTTTGCTACATTACAATATTTTTTTGTACAGAACCCTCAAACCAAAAAATACAAAACGGCTAATTTAGATCTCCTTAATATCCCATTGCGCCTAGTACTATGAACTTGAGTGACCTTTTACAACTGATTTCTAGAGATGCGGTCTTTCGTTTTCAAAATGTCGATTATCGACATTGAAAAGGTAAAAGTTCGATAGTCATTTTCTCGCTTACTATTCCACGCACGAAAAAAATAATTGTACCTATCGTTTTAATACGTTTAGCACTCCATCCAGTTCACGGCTTTATACATGTATTATGAAACACCCTGTATAACTTTTTGAATTATTCAATTCAGACATTCCATTCGAAAGATATCACGAGTTTTAAAATGTGAATATTAGAAAAAAGTCGCGTGTTCGCCGCTCAGTCCGTATCTAGGCAGCACGGGATACGGGAGGGGAGTCAATGTCAAGAAATAAAGTGCCGTGCGGCTCACTTGCGCGGTCGGCTCCCTACGCAGCGGTCGTGTGTAACCCGTGTGCCCGTAGTAGTACCCGTGCGAAGCCGGGGCGGGCCGCTAGTTACATATAAACCACTTAAATCTAAAGAAGTTAGCCATAACGGTCGACTCTTGAAGATAACAATTTCTAAAAGGTTCCCAATGAATTGTTAAACATATCCACATCCACAAGCAGTTTGTCATTGAGTGAATTATTACAGAATCCACATGCACGTCGAATGAAAGTATTTTTGGCAAAACATGTTTTTAAAATAGGCAATGAGCAGTTTTCCAATAGGTATCTAAAGTATTCCTAACCACTCACTAGATGGCGCCCCGATAATTTTGGTAATTGATAATCGCTTGTAATAGCTTCTTAGCAAACAGGATATAAACACTGGGAACGTTGTGTTGGATAATATTGTATTTGTCAATAGTTTTTAACCATTTTAGAGGTTGTAATAATAATGGAACAAAGTGCCAACTTCTATAAATATTTCTTTTTCATTTCGTTCAACCTTTAACAGTTATGTTTATATTAATAAACATTTTATTTTTAGGTTTAGTATTAGTTGGCTGCATGAAATCACTGCCACCAATATACAGATTAAAAAAAGATTACCAAAATTGTAGGAGCGCCATCTATTGATGCTTTTTGAAACCAACTGAAAATACCTACTGGAAAACTCCTCATTGAAAACAATCGCTTCTTCCGTACACTTCTTTCCTGTCTGTAAGGTACCCTGAGTGATATACAGTGCAACAGTGCAAGAGCGTCCACCAGGTTATTGACAATTTTAAATAGAAAATCGCTATTAGCCCGACGCTGTGTCAGTGTGGCAAGTTTATGCTTCAATAGAGAGGATTGATAATCAGTATACTCATGACCAGTTCGGTACTCTAGAGATTTAATAAATTTATTTTGGACGCATTCAATCCTATCAATAAGATATGTGTAAAAGGGGTGCCACACAGTACTGGCGAATTCAAGTCGACTACGTACATAACTGTTAAGTAATAGTTTGTATGTTGAAGGATTTTTAAAAGGTTTGCCAACGCGGAATACAAAACCCATCTGCCTGTAAGCCTTATCCAACATTTTGTGGATATGGGGTACAAAGGTCATTTTGGAGTCCATGATTCGTTTGAAGGAGGGTAGGCGCCACCCTCACGTAAACATTAGTTCTATGTATAATATATTTTTAAAAATATTATAAGACACATTTCTTTTATAAAAACGATATAATCTGGTGTATAAAAGTGGAAAAAACTAAGTGGAAGTGTTATACGCACGCTATAATTAATAGAAACGTTAAAATTTAACAATGAATACGACTGCACCAAACGACATTCATTGAAGTAATTTACATTTTTAAAACTACAACATTCGAAGTGGAAATAAGTGTTAAACAGTGATATATCCTAAATAAATATACTACACACAATATACAGTGAAACAATTAATCTTTTAATACATAAAACTGGATAAACTTAACAAAGGATTGCAGTGAAATGAACAGTACCGTCATCTTTTATAATAAGATTATAATAAGAAATCGTCTTAACGTGCCACACACATCTATATAAACTATACCAGTATTTGAACGCCTTTCGTAACTGATACAATAGCGCAAAGATTAGCGCGGGCGACTTGTGCGCGTGAGGTAGCGGGTTCGAATCACGGCGGCGACACTACAAAATATCTTTTTTTTTTTTTAACATGCTGTGAGCAAAAGGTCGCACGTTCGAATCTCGGCGACGGCCCTTGAGGGTTTTCACTTGTGTGTCTTGGCTTGCTTCATATTTGGGTCCATCAACATGACGACTCGCAGGATGCACACAATCAAACTGGAAGACCAACTAAAGGAGGCACTCATAGATCTGAAATATAAAAAGGACGAAGTTCAGGAACTATTAAATGAAAGAGAAGACTGCGAAGCTGAAATTCATATTGTCAACACTAGAAATCAGGACCTGAAGGACCAGCTCGCGGAGCTGGATATCCAACTCGAGGACATAAGAGCCCAGCGTGATGAACTCCAGGCGATAGTGGACTCCTTCCAGGAGTGCAGCGACAATCACACGGCATTGCTCGACCGCATCACGGACCTGGAGCGTAAACTTCAAACTGCGCATCGAACCATCGACAACTATGAGTTAGAAAAGGTAGAAGCACGTTCTTCGCACACACAAATGATGTACAATAACCTTATATATAGAAATAGCGCCAATATTGTAAATAATGTCTGTACAAAACCAAAACTAATTAAGAGTAAGCCACGTAAAAGAAAACGTAGTAATGCCAACTTGCGAAAATTATTACGCACAAATAATACACTAAAACAAACTTTTCATTTGACGAAAATCGAACTACAACATTGTACCGACATTATACATAAAAATAAGTCCAAATACGAACAGGATATTCACAATTTACAGACTAAGCTTTGTGAAATGGAGTCTGAACTAAACAATACATTAATGCAATACGAAAACTCACAACAATTAATTACTGAGTATTCAGATTCCATGAGCAAATTGCTTGTTGACTTGAATGATAATGAAAGAAAATTCAATTCATTATTAGAAAATCAAATTTGTCATTGCGAGTGCTCACAAAGTTGTCGCTTGACTCAGGAGGGTACCAAAACAATATCAATGACGGATCACGCAGGTAGCCCGAGCGCGACGAAGGCGCCGCAAACGGCAAATTTGTGTTCCTCGCTCTTTATTGATAATGTTATCCCTTCATTACATCGGACAATACTGTTTTCTGATGTGATAGGTCGAGACTTTGGCTCAACGTTAAACAATTATGCGTGTAATAACGTAATAAACTATTGTTATCCAGGGATTTCTTTAAATAATATGACTACAAAAATAAATCAATATGAATTTAATAAAAATGACACCTTAATTATTACAATGTACGAGACATTGAACTACCATAAAAATGACATATGCAATCTATTCAATACATTAAACGGTTTAAGCTATATCGGCAAAATAATAGTATGTTGTTTTCCATATTCCAAAAATTTTACTTATGGCCAAAATAAAAAAATTGCTTATCTAAATAATTTATTATATTACCAGACATGTGAAAGTAACAATATCACTCTTTTCGACATTAATAAACATTTAAAACAAATTACTTCCTACAAACGCAATATTTATTTGAATAAGAAAGAAAAAAGTAAATTAGCTAAATTATTAACATTTCATATTTTTAAACCTGACATAGTATATAATTCCATTGACATTAGTTCTAGTACAAGCAGTACTTCTTTTACACAAATGACTTTAAACGAACAAATTTGACAACGGCCATTCCCTGCTCTAAAACAAATGATATAAAAGTAGTCTTTCAAAACATTCAGGGTTTATCCAGCAAAGAATTGGAACTCAATCTATTTTTAGTTGATATTAATGTAGAAATTATGTGCATAGCTGAGCACTGGCTCAC